>LR738545.1:8437500-18437500 GCA_902685375.1 Neostethus bicornis
ACATTTTTGCAATTTTTAAAGAATTCCATTTCCATTTGATTTAAAGCCAGTTGCCTCAAGGATGCTGATAGAGGAGTACAGAGAAGGTCAGAGGGAGCTGCACTATGTCTTTGTAGATCTAGAGAAAGCAAAAGACAAGGTACCCAGAGAAAAACTATGATATTGTATGAGGAATTCTGGTGTGACAGAGAAGTATGTTAGAGCGGTGCAGAACATGTATGAAGACTGTAAGACAGTGGTCAAGTATGCTGTAGGTGAAACAAAGGAGTTCAGTGAGGGTGTGGGACTGCACCTGGGATCTGCTCTGAGTCCTTTTCTGTTTGCTATGGTGATGGACAGGCTTACTGATGATGTTAGACAGGAATCTCCATGACAATGATGTTTGCAGATGACATTGTGAGGTGGAGGTTTGCACTAGAAAGAACAGGAATGAAGATCAGTCAGAGTAAGACAGAGTACATACAATAAGTGTGAATGAGATGGACCCAATTAGAAAAGTGAAGTTACAGGAAGAAGAAATAAAGAAGGTGGAAGATTTTAAGTACATAGGATCAACAGTCTAGACCAGGCATTGGCAAACTATGGCCCGTGGGCCACATGCGGCCCATTAAACGTTTTAATCTGGCCCGCCGAATTAGAAAGAATTAAATAAACCATGTTAGTTTGATTTTTCCTGCAATCCTGATGTTTGTCACTAGATGGCGCCAAACATACAACAAAACTGATGCCATTAAAATATGCGTCTCCGTGATGCGCACACCTTCAAAATAAACAGTGTGCCCAGATATGGATAGCAGGCGCACGCCCCTTCCCTTTTCCTCCCCCCCTGGTTTTGGCCCGCATGTCAAATGTGAGAACTCAATGTGGCCCGCGAGTCAAAAAGTTTGCCCACCCCTGGTCTAGACTCTAGAGCAATGGAGGGTGTAGAAAAGAGGTGATGAAGTGTGTGCAGGCAGGCTGAAATGGGTGGAGAAAAGTATCAGGTGTGATGTGTGACAGAAGAGTTTCAGCTAAAATGAAAGGGAAAGAGTACAAAACCGTGGTGAGACCCGCCATGCTGCTTGGTCTATGGACAATGGCACTGAGGAAAAGACTGGAAACAGAGATGGAGATAGCAGGGATGAAGATGCTGAGGATATCTCTGGGTGTGACCAGGATGGACAGGATCAGAAATTAGTATATAAGAGGAACAGCACATGTCAAAACAACTACTGTATGATGAAATAAGAAGGCATCCTGTTGTGGCAGTTGGCACCAAAACCTTACAGCAAGAAGGTGTTTTCTCTTCATGAATGGATTTGCTTGTTTTGTCTCGAATACATACAATTTAGAACAACTGTTTTTAGAGGTTTCCGCAGCAAAGAATGTGAGTCCTCTGACCATTGCAAAGAATTTGACATGAATAACTGAATAAAACAGCATCAGGGCATTTTTAAGCATCCAGACTAACATTTTTCAACCTTGCAACCATGTTGCTGTCATCAAAGCATCATGTTCAAACCACAATATCCAGAACTAAATTGGTAAAAAAGAACGTGACCAAAAATTAAGGGCTTTGCACTAACCTTGAACACAAAACTCATGTTCCAATCAATGACGCGGCTGCTTTCTGCCACAAAACAAAATAGCATGACAAGCAAAGACACAAAGTTGAACCATGTAGATCGTGTTTAGGGCAAAAAACTTCAATAACAGAAAGCCAAATCCTAAATTAGAATACATTTTCAGGAAAAAAATTTACATTCTTTAATGTCAATTTACAATGTGACTAAAATAATAATTAAAAAAAAACTAATGCTTTGGAAACATGAATGTTTTAAAACAGGTCTAGATAAATCTTTATTTCTTTTAAGAAAGACAAGATTAAGAACCACTGGCTTCACAGCATGAAAAAGGATATGTACTAAGGAAGACATTTATACACCATCTACGGAGTTTAGAAGTCTGGGTTAGGCAGAAGCAAACCACCGGGGGAAAGTCGGGATAAATGATTCGATCAGCTCCCAACTTCTGATTTCTGCTGGTTAGATGGTTCTGTAGAGAAAGCATCTCAGTGTTCTGCACCATCACCTGCTCTTCAAAATTCACCTTCATGACCAGTAGTGACAAAACCTGTGTTTTCAGTTATAAAACACAAGCAGGTGTTTGAAAATAGGTCATCATGGTTCTAATGTAGTATTAAAGACGCTCTATCAACCCAATATGTGACCCAAACATAAACAGTTTTCAATACTCAAACTCCACTTCAATCGGTAAGAAGTCTAAAGGTGCTTTCACACCACATGCGGCAAAACAAATTTGCCACATTACAATTGAACTGGCTGACGTATGCTGCATGCAGAGCGTCAGTATACGTACAGTGGTGGTCAAAAGTTTACATACACTTGTAAAGAACATAATGTCATGGCTGTCTTGAGTTTCCAGTTATTTCAACAACTCTGATTTTTCTCTGATATAGTGATTGGAACAGATCCTTCTTTGTCACAAAAAACATTCATGAAGTTTGATTCTTTTATGACTTTATTATGGGTAAACTGAAAATGTGACGAAATCAGCTGGGTCAAAAATATACATACAGCAACATGAATGAGCAATTTTGGAGACTTAGAAAGTTGTGTCAATGACATGAGCTTCATAGCATGACCTCTTAACTTCTTGTGAGTGATTATGAGTGACTACAGCTGGTGACTTCTCTGAGGCCATTTAAAAAGGGCTCATTGGATAAAAACACCCACAAACGCTACAATGGGAAAGTCAAAGGAGCTCAGCACAGATTTGAAAAAGAGAATCATTGACTTGAACAAGTCAGGAAAGTCACTTGTAGCCATTTCAAAGCAGCTGCAGGTTCCAAGAGCAACAGTGCAAACAATTGTTTGTAAGTATAAAGTGCATGGCACTGTTTTGTCACTGCCACGATCAGGAAGAAAACGCAAGCTGTCACCTGCTGCTGAGAGAAAACTGGTCAGGAGGGTGAAGAGTCAACCCAGAAGCACCAAAAAGCAGATCTGATAAGAATTAGAAGCTGCTGGAACACAGGTGTCAGTGTCCACAGTCAAGCGTGTTTTGCATCGCCATGGACTGAGAGGTTGCCGTGCAAGAAGGAAGCCCTTGCTCCAAAAGCGGCACCTTAAGGCTCGACTAAAGTTTGCTGCTGATCACATGGACAAAAATAAGACCTTCTGGAGGAAAGTTCTGTGGTCAGATGAAACAAAAATTGAGCTGTTTGGCCACAATGCCCAGCAATATGTTTGGAGGAGAAAAGGTGGGGCCTTTAACCCCAAGAACACCATGCCTACCATCAAGCACGGTGGGCCTGTTTTGCTGCCAATGAACCTGGTGCTTTACAGAGAGTCAATGGGACAATGAAGAAGGAGGATTACCTTCAAATTCTTCAATAAAACCTGAAGTCATCAGCCCGAAGGTTGGGTCTTGGGCACAGTTGGGTGTTCCAACAGGACAATGACCTCAAACACACATCAAAAGTGGTAATGGAATGGCTAAATCAGGCTAGAATTAAGGTTTTAGAATGGCCTTCCCAAAGTCCTGACTTAAATCCCATTGAGAACATGTGGATAATGCTGAAGAAACAAGTCCATGTCAGAAAGCCAACAAATTTAACTGAACTGCACCAATTCTGTCAAGAGGAGTGGTCAAAGATTCAACCAGAAACTTGCCAGAAGCTTGTGGATGGCTACCAAAAGCGCCTAATTGAAGTAAAAATGGCCAAAGTATATTTTTGACCCAGCTGATTTCGTCACATTTTCAGTTTACCCATAATAAAGTCATAAAAGAATCAAACTTCATGAATGTTTTTTGTGACAAAGAAGGATCTGTTCCAATCACTATATCAGAGAAAAATCAGAGTTGTTGAAATAACTGGAAACTCAAGACAGCCATGACATTATGTTCTATACAAGTGTATGTAAACTTTTGACCACCACTGTATATCTAGTTGCAGTAACGAAAATATGTCATAATGACTTTTGTTTACCTGTCTCTGGATGGCAGTGTGAATTTTGTGGTTCATATGTGTGTGGGTGTGGTTTCCAGTGTTTCTTTGCGAGTAATGGAAGACTTGTGGCTTGATGTGGCTTAGCTAAAACTCTGACATGATACAGACAACGTTGTGGGATATAACAGAACTTAACTTCCTATTGCATCACCATGACAACATATTTTCAATCAACTCAATCTTGATTATCTTTTAAAAAAAAAATACAAATACACTGATATATTCTTCACAAAGTTCATATTTAAAAGAATCTTGCCCAATACCAAAACCAAGCAATTTGAAGAGCTTCTCAGACATTTGATTAAAAGCAGGCACACAATCCAAACCCGTTCAAGATCAGCAATAACGTCAAAGAACATTCTTGTCTTTATACTTTGTTTCTTGGTGAATAAACCTGCTGTTATTACAAAGAAAAAACAAACCCTCCCTCACACATGCTTATATTTAATTGCATATGCACATAAATGTGCCTCTGTGATAGTTACATATATAATTATGTCAGGTCTATTTAAGAAACAGTAAAACCTAAAAAGTACACTTTTAAGCAGATTGTGCATGAAAATGAACCATTTTTTGATTGAATTAAGATACTTAATTCAATCAAAAGGATTTTTTTACCTACCTGACAAAGAAATTTTTAGACTGAAAAGTTTCCGTTTTCAAAAACTTCTAGAGATATTCAATTCAAAGTCAGTTGGCTGGAAATAGGATGGATGACATTATCAAAGTTAGCTGGATTTTTAAAAACAACACTTTAAATGTGTATTCTGGAAGAATCGTTGCCATGGCAGCATACTATTGTGGTGCAGTTTCTTGTATGAAAATCTATTTGACTCATTTCTGGTCAAAACCCAAATCAATGTTTCACAATTCAATAAACAGTGTGCATGTGTCAAGACCCAATTACACACACCTCAATACATTCCATCTTCTACTGGGTTTTTGCCACAAATGAACATGCAAGTGCAAGCTGATTGCAAGTGCAGACTGATTGCATACATACACCTGGCCTTTTGCTCTTACTTGCTTTTGGTAATTAATATCCTTCATCTGCAACAACAACAACAAAAAAAAAACAAAACAACTTTTTGTTAAAAAAAGTATTTAATTAAAGACCTGGTGTTTAACATATTTGTCATGTCGGCATTGGGTCCTGCAAGTTACAGTACTATCTGACTGGATCTCATTGTGCCACAGTCAGTGTAGCAAACATTCAATCGGTGGGGCCATTGCCACTAGCTCTATGTACCTGACAATCTGCTTTGAAAAGTATGATACATCAGTAAGCAACTACTTTTGAGTTTGATAATCTCCATTTAATTGCATACTAATTTTTATACTAATTTCCATTTCTATCTGTATCTTCTATTATTTTTTAACTTTTTCTTTTACTTTTTAAACACTTACATTTTTGACCATTGTTATTGCATTTGAAAACAAACAAACAAACTAACCTTTGTTATAACGGACTGGTCGTAAGTTGTTTTTTTTTTTTCAGTTTGGGGTTGATCATTTCTACTTTTCACTGTGTTTTTGTAGATTGTAGTAACTTTTTATTCTCCCTGCCTTGTGTGTGTGTCATCTCGTCTGGTGTGCGCACTGATCATTGGTAAAACAGGATTGTGGCTGGTTTGGCCGCCGCTGACTTCGAACAACTGGCTCGGCGTTATGCTGTCAGGCTAGTCCCAACTGGAGCGTGCTCGGTGGAGGAGGTGGTGCTTGCAGTCGGTAAATTTGTCAGCTATAAATCCATTCGATCAGCATCCAGGATGAACGGAACTGTACTGCTGTTTCTGGCTACCACGCTAAAGCGGTGGAGAACGGGGCGGTGATCAACGGCTTCCTCCCACCCGCGATGCCCCAGGCATGTTCAGCAAAACAAGTAATCATCTCAAATGCACCACCGTTTCTGAAGAATGAGGCCTTAATTGCTGAATTGTCCCGTTTTGGCAGTGTTTTTGCTCCTATCCGGAGGATCTTGCTCGCTGCAAATCCCTGGTGCTCCGACACATTGTCTGTCATCGCAGACAAACCCTAATGGTGCTCAAGGACACTTGCTGTGAATTGAACATCTCTTTCACTTTCAAAATTGAAGGAGAATCATTCATGGTTTTTGCAAACACAGAACTAATTAAGTGTTTCGGCTGTGGTGCAGAGAGGCACCTAATTTGTGCTTGTCCGGATCGTCTGGTTTCTGACTCACCATGCAACGCCACTGGACCAGGAGAGGTTTCTAACTCTGGAACCGCTCTTGCTGAGCCTGAGGGGTCGGTGGTCGCCATGGATCCTGGATCTTCGTTCATTTCACAGGCGTCTGCAGATCCTGGGTATAAGCCTGCAACAATGAACCCACTGCCCTCTACTGAACCTGCTACACCTGAGGAGCTGGTGGTTGCTGTGGACACAGGGACATCAGCTGTTCAACAGGCGCCCATAGTTCCTGGGTCTGAGCCTGCAACCAGGAACACTCCAACCCATTGGGCTCAAGGCACCAGGAGAAGACGTGTCTGGTCATGCATCTGGCATTGCAGGGAGTGGTGGTCTACGCTCTTCTACGTAGTCCGCACCAGCGGAATTTCCGGAAGGCAAAGATGTCTGACTCAGATGACTGACTCAGACATTGCTTTTTTTTTGGACAGCAAGATGTCAGATGGTGAGATGTCTTCTCTCAGAAGAGGATAACTGCGGATGACTCTCAACCCAATAGCGCTCCTCATGAAATCGATGGGGGCCCCACAAAGATGGCCAGGCACTCTCCCGGTGACTGGGTACCGGAAGGTGCGGCTGCTATTTGTTAGTTTCTGAGGTCCACTAAAGAAGTAGTCACTGAGGACACTGGACTACGAAGTGTCAACGTTGAGTACCATTTCTCAGACTTAAAACTGTTTGAGGCCTCTGCTCGGCCACTAACTCTCCGAGAGAGAGATTCACCGACTGAAGAGGTTTCTAAGCAAGATTACGGCCCGGGTGACGAGTCAGGACTGACGCAATTTTATTTTTTCTTTCAACCCGATGCTTTTCTTTGGACTTTTTTGAGTACTGTTGCTCTCTTTTTTTTCTTATGTGTTCTTTGACATTAGGGTCGCTAAATGCTAATGGTGTCAGAGACAGGGCTAAAAGTGCATCTCTGTTCCAGCTGTTAACAATGAAGAGGGTGGACGTTGTGCTGATGCAGGAGACTCACAGTACTCCTTAGGTGGAGCACGGGAGCGGTAGGAAGTACTGTGGGAGGGTTGTTTTTAGTCGCGGCTCGTCCACAAGTGCTGGGGTGGCGTTGTTCTTCTCCAAGTCCTTCTTACCTGTCTCAGTGGAAGCAGAGGAGGTGGTGGATAAGATCTGTGCTGTGAGTGCGCACTGGGTTTAGACACCCTCCTGGTATATGTGTCTGTATGCATGCCTTGCACAGGGAGAGAGAGAATGGGGGTGATGGATGACCTGAATCTCTGTGTGCAGCAGTGCAGGGATGATGATGCGTTCATGTACCTGAGTGGGGACTGAAACTGCACCTTAGAACCTAGTCTGGACAGGAATCGTGGTGAACCCCATCCTGAGTTCACTAACAGGATGTGTAGGATTGTGAGGGCTCATGGTCTGACGTACATGTGGAGTGCCCCGCATCCTGTAAACAGGCTTGCTGTCTCTGGCTCAACTGGACAGAGTGTACATTTTCTCTCATCAAAACAATGAGTGCACTTCCTCCTACATCAGTCCTACAGGCCTCTCTGACCATAATCATCATTTGCATTGCACTTGTTTCCAGGGTGAAGGTTAGCGGTGCCTGTTGTAACTTTAACACCTCAATGCTGTGGGATGCTGGTTCCATCACTGGTTTCAGAGACTTCTACAAAGTGCTTAGATGGTGTAAGCACCTCTATGGCAGTCTCTCGCAGTGGTGGAATTTTGGGAAGGTTCAGGTCAAACAGCTATGTAAAAAAAACACTCACAGGGTTACTAGTGACCAAGCCTGGCATGTGCAAGCCCTAGAAGAACAAATGATGGAATTGCAGTCTTTCGTGGAATCTGGGGAGGATCAAGAATGCCAGCGGTCTCTTGGATCAAAAAGGTTGGCCAACCTGCAAGGCACAGCAGCGCAGGGGACATTAGTGCGGTCTTGTTACGAGGATCTCTCCCAAATGGACGCTCCCTCCCAGTTCTTCTTCACAATGGTTTGGAAGAATGGTCAGGAGAAATAGATCCAATCATTGTGTTCCGTCGACAGCAACGTCCTCACGGAATCGGCTGAGATCAGATCTCACGCCTTGGACTTCAGGCATCTTTTCTTGTCAGAGCTGGATCTTCAGCCAGATGACGTTACAGCGTGGGATGCTTTTCTGGAGGGGTAGTCTCAGGTCGGCAGAGACTAAAACCTTCGATTATCTGTTCCGGTCCCTCTTGCAGAAATGCCTACCGCCTTGGGGAAGGTGAAGTCTGGGAAAGCTGGAGATGGTTACTTTTCATTTTCTTTAACCTTCCTGTTCTCTTATTGCTGATAGAGGGATTTTTGGTCAAATAATTAGTTCCGTTCCATTCTTTCGTCTTCCGCTCATCCAGGGCCGGGTCGTGGGGGCAACAGCCTCAGACAGGAAGCCCAGGCTTTTCTCACCCTGGCTGCATCCTACAGCTCACCCGGGAGAATCTCGAGTCATACCCTGGCCAGCTGTGAGACATAGTCTCCCCACCGGGTCTGGGGTCTGCCTCTCGGTGTCCTTACACTGGGACATGCCCAAAACACCTCACCAGCGAGGCGCTTGGGGGGTGTCCTGACCAGATTCCCGAACCACCCCATCTGGCTCCTCTCAACCTGGAGGAGGAGCGGCTCGCCACCGGGCTCCTCCCAGATGGCAGAGCTCCTCACCTGATCTCTGAGTGAGAGCCCAGCCACCCTGCGGAGGAAGCTCATTTCGGCCGCTTGTATCCGCGATCTCATTCTTTTGGTCACCACCCACAGCTGGTGACCGTAGGTGAGGGTGGGAATGTAGATTGACTTGTAAATTGAGAGCTTTGCTTTTCGGCTCAGCTCTATACCACAACGAACCAATGCAGCGTAATACTTATTGCTGACGCTGCACCAATCTGCCTGTCGATCTCCTTCTTCATCCTTCCCCCACTCGTGAACAAGACCCCGAAATACTTAAACTCCTCCACTTGGGGCAGGACCCTGTCCCTGACCCGCAGAGGCATTCCACCCTTTTCCGGGCGAGGACAATGGTCTCGGATTTGGAGGCGTTAATTCCCATCCCAGCCGCTTCACACTTGGCAGCAAATCAATCCAGTGAGAGCTGGAGATCACGGTCCAATAAAGCCAACCGGACCACATCATCCGCGTAAAACAGAGATCCAATCCTGAGGTCACCAAACTGGATCCCTCCAACACCTTGGCTGCGCCTAGATATCCTGTTCATGAACAGAATCGGTGACAAAGGGCAGCCTTGGCGGAATGCAACTCTCACTGGAAATGGAATCGACATACTGCCGGCTGTACAGACCAAGCTCTGGCTCCGGTTGTACAGAGACCAGGCAGCCTGTACCAAGGGCTCCGAGACTCAGCCCCCACAGGAGTGCCCTAGGGACACTGTCGAATGCCCTCTCCAGATCCACAAAGCACATGGCAAGGCAAGTTTATTTGTATAGCACAATTCATACAAAATGTAATTCAAAGTGCTTCACAAGAAGGAAAAAATGCATTAAAATCACAAAACATAGAATCAAAAACTTTTGTTAAAAAAAATCAATAAAATCATTTAAACAGACAAAAAGAGTATTTAATTAAATGCTGTCAGAGAGAGTTTCAACTCACATCTCCGGCAGAGCTTCTCACGGGTACTGGAGGAGGTGGGGGACAAGTGGCGGCTCAGGAGGGAGATGCAGTGCACCATCCACACCGTTTACGGTGGCGATGGGGAGCTGCTGACCTCGACTCGGGACGTTTTGGATCGGTATAAGGAATACTTTGAAGACCTCCTCACCACGTCCTACCAGACGTTCCGAGCAGACCCTCACAGATTGTTTGGGCCTGCCAGGTCTGACCAGCTTCCTCCCCCACCATAGAAGCCAACCCACGACCAGGTGGTGATCAGTTGACAGCTCCGCCCCTCTCTTCACCCAAGCGTCGAATACATGCGGCCGCAAGTTCGATGAAACGACTATGAGGTCGATCATGAAACTGCGGCCTATAGTGTCCTGGTGCCACGTTTGCATGTGGACACTCTTATGCTTGAATATGGTGTTTGCTACCGACAATCCGTGATGAGCACAGAAGTCAAGCAGCAGAACACCACTTGGGTTTAGATCAGGGGGGCCGTTCCTCCCAATCACTTGCAGGCCTCACTGTCATTGCCCATGTGAGCATTGAAGCCCCCAAGGAGGACAATGGAGGCCTTGCGGGTGCTGGGGGGCAACAAGTATGCTCACTCCAGCCTAGTGCCTTTTACTAAGAGCAACTTCAGAATAGAACAGGGTCCAGCTTCTGTCAAGAGGCCTGGTTCCAGAGCCCAAGCTTTGCGTCTAGGCGAGTCCAACTATATGTAGCCGGAACCGCTCGACCTTGCGCACTCGCGCACTCCTCTTTGAGCTGTCACTTTATCGCGGTGGAGGGGTTTGAGTGCCCCAATGATCCTAGGAACAATGTTTACCGGGGCTTAATGCCCCTGGTATGGTCACCGAGGGGAAAAGAGATCCTAGGTGAGGGGCCAGAAAAAGCAAGGCTCAAAAAACCCTATGAAAAGATTAAGCATAGCCAAGGTGCCCTTGCCCAGACGCGGCCAAGACGTGGCCAAGGTGCCCAGACGCGGGTCACCGGGGCCCCCTCTTGGAGCCAGGCCCGAGAGTGGGGCAGGAGAGCGAGCACCTGGTGGCCGGGCTTTTACCCATGGGGCTCAACCTGGCTCTGCCCAAACAGGCAACCTGGGCCACCCTTCCTGTGCACTCACCACCTGCAGGAGGGGCCATAGGGGTCGGGTGAAGGAGGAGATGGGTGGCAGCCAACGACGGGAACCCTGGCGGTCAGATCCTCGGCTGCACAAGCTAGCAAATAATTCGTTTCATAGATATTTCTTCTTTTTGCACAAATACCTGCAAATCAGTATAATGAATGTTACAATTAATTTCAAAACTTTGCTGACAAAAAACCATTTCAAATTTACCAGGGAAATTAGATCAATAATGTGCAAGTGAAACAGAGTACAAGTTTTGGTCAAATTGAAACAACAGAACATTTATTTCAAGTTCTAAACTACATCTTGAACAATATTGAGATCTGGAAATCAGAAATTGATTGGACACCAAAAAAAAGCGTAACGTTTGTCTAATTAACTGTGAAAATAAAATTGTTTTATTACAAAAAAAAAAAAAACTGGTTTTTACAAAGGTGTAATTATAATTCATTCTTTCATCTTCTGATGTCCTTATTCTCATCAGGGTCACGGGGAATTCCAGAGTTTATCCCAGCTCATTATAGATGATAGGTGGGGTACAGTCAGAATAGGTCAAAAGTCTGCCACTTAGGGCCACAGAGAACTTCCAAAATCATCACAGAAAGATCAATAATCCAAGCTTGGGTCCATCAAGGGGCTTAAATCCATGACCTTCTTGCTTGAGGCCACAGTGCTAACCAGTGAGATCACTGTGCAGCCCAGGAGTGATTTTTTTAGACAAGTTAAAATAGAGATTTATCAATTAGTTCTTCATTAGGAGATTTCTGGGGCTCCAAGACTCTCTGTGGAGAACAACAAAGGTTCAAAATATTTTCTTTCAGTGCATGCAATTTAAAACACAAAGTAAGTAAAGAAAAAGTTGGAGTTGCTTAGTGATTTGGTCAAATTGAAACAACAAAAGTGATATGGTTTCTTTGAGAAATTAAAAACACTCATTTATTCAAAATCTTTTTCCAAGCAGCAAGACTCTAAGTCAAACAGAGAAAATCAAGCTTATGGTCCGTCTGAAGATCATGAATCAGAGGACCCTTGCTCATGTGTGAGCGGGTCGTCAGAAGACCAAACTTAAACAAACTTAAACTGTTCAAGTGAATGATTTAGGTTTAGGTAGAGTGGCTAACACTGTGTAATCGATGTCCTAGCTAGTTTTTCTAGAGAGATTATCAAACGGTTAGATGGAAGGATGTTATTTGTTTGAGATGATCCAGAAGGAAGTTTCACAGGCAGGTGGTAACATAGCTGGTGAAACAACCTTGAGCAAAACTTATTTACCAGGGATCAATCCCGAACAGATCCATGTATGCATTTCTCGTATCGGATATAAAACTGCTGTTAGTAAAACAACGACTAATCAGAGATATTTTGGAATGGGCAGGTTGATAGGTCTTCATTTTATACGTGGGTAGTAACTCCAACACTGAACAAAACTGCATGTTTTATATATATAGTACATATACAGTACTGTGCAAAAGTTTTTGCCCCCTGACCATTTTCTGATATTTCTTGAACATTTGTCACACTCATCCAATTCAGAACGGGCAAACCTGAATATTATACAAAGATAAAACACAAGTAAACACAAAATGCAGTTTTCAGTGCCAATGTCATTTATCAAGGGAAAAAACAATATCTGAACCTACATGAATAAGTAATTGCCCCCCTAAACCTAATAGCTGGTTGAACCGCCTTTTGCAGCAATAACTGCAGTCAAGCGTTGGCGATAAGAGGTGATGAGTCTTTCACATCGCTGTGATGGGATTTTGTCCCACTCTTCTGCGCAAAATTGTTTAAGATCAACCAAATTGGGTGGTTTTCGGGCATGAACAGCCTTTTTAAGGTCATGCCATAGCATTTCAATAGGGTTCAGGCCGGGACTTTGACTAGGCCACTCCAAAACCCTCATTTTGTTCTTTTTTAGCCATTCAGAAGTGGACTTGCTGGTGTGCTTTGGATCGTTGTCTTGCTGTAGAACCCAGGTGCGCTTTAGCTTGAGGTCTCGAACTGACGGCCGAACATTCTTTGCCAGGATTTCTTGGTAGTGAGCAGAATTCATGGTTCCATCAATAATTGCAAGTCGACTAGGTCCTGAAGCAGCAAAGCAAGCCCAGATCATCACCTCCGCCAGATGTAACGGGATGCATGTCTCCCAAAAAGTTCAACTTTTGTTTCGTCAGTCCAGAGAACATTTTCCCAAAAGCTTTTGGGATGATCAAGAGGATTCTTGGCAAAAGTGAGTCGGGCCTTGATGTTCTTTTTGGTCAACAGTGACTTTCGCCTTGGAACTCTTCCATGGATGCCATTTTTGCCTAGTGTCTTTCTGATGGTGGAGTCATGAACATTGACATTAACTGTAGCTAGTGAGTCTTGCAGTTGTTTAGATGTGGTTCTTGGATCCTTGTTGACTTCTGCAGCTAGTCTGCGCCATGCTCTTGGAGTAATTTTGGTAGGTCGGCCACTCCTGGGAAGGGTTACCACTGTGCC
Source organism: Neostethus bicornis (assembly GCA_902685375.1). Lineage (NCBI taxonomy): Eukaryota > Metazoa > Chordata > Actinopteri > Atheriniformes > Phallostethidae > Neostethus > Neostethus bicornis. Next base: position 8,450,926 of record LR738545.1, read on the forward strand.
ATGTCTTCTCCATTTATGGATGATGGTTCTGACAGTGCTCCGCTGCAGTCCCAAAGACTTACCAATAACTTTGTATCCTTTTCCAGACTGAGACATCTCTATAATTTTCTTTCTTGTTTGCTCTTGAAGCTCACTGGAATGTGGCATGATGATGTGGGTTCAGTACGGCCTACCTCACCTTGTTAGACAGGTTTTATACTAGTGGTCTCCTGATCGGGAATGTCTGGCAGAAATCAGGCCTGGGTGTGGCCATGAAAGTGAACTCAGCTTTCCCCAGTAGTAGGATTAATCACAATTACCTCACCTTTTAACAAGGGGGCAAATACTTTTTCACAGAGGATCATGAAGGTTTGGAGAGGATTTTTCTCTCAACAAATAAAACCACAACAGGACAACTGCATTTTTTAAATACCTGGGTTATCATTGTGTAATGTTTAAATTTGTTTGATGATTTGAGAAGGTTAAGTAGGACAAAGGTGCAAAAAGGTGAAAAATCAGTAAGGGGGCAAAAACTTTTGCACAGCACTGTACGTATAGCACTGTACGTATATATATATATATATATATATATATATTAATCAAAATATAATTGTTACGTGCCATCTTGAAAACTAAATAAAAATCAAAAGCTAAACAAAGCTATGGCAGTTTTAGGCAGCTGAAACGCAACAGGCTACTGAAATGCTGAATGCAGCTGAGTAAAGCTAAGGTTAGTTGAAAAGCAACTAAATAAGCAAATAAATAAATATAATATCTTCTGCCAGTTTGCCCCAGGGCAGCTGTGGCTGCAACAGTAGCTGACCAGTACCTGTTATTTAGTGAATAAATAGTGTATATGTGTGAAGCGTTTTGAGCATCCTGTAAAACCACTATGTAACTACAATGCATTTTTATATACATAATATACCACTATGTATATAGTGGTATAGTATGGTATAGAGCAATAGAGGCCCAGATCTACCATATCTACCATACCAGACAAGACCCAAGGTGCAGGCTGTGCAAAGAAGCCCCAAGACACTCTGGCACATAACTGCCATGGAAAATTATAATCAGGTGGCTGGGATGTATTCAGGAGCAAAGTAAATGAACCAGAGTCCAAAGTCAAACTGGGAAACACCCCCAATAGTGATAGAGAATGGCCGAGCAGAGATCCTGTGGGACTTCCGGATCCAGACTAACTGAATGGTAATGTCAAACCAACCAGACATTATGGTGTTGGATAAGAAGCAAAGGAACGCAGCAGGAATAGATGTGGCAATACAGAATGGTCACAACCCCTCATACGCCCTCGCCTTGATGGACACTTTCATCTCGACCATCGATTTCTACCACTTAGGCACCACCATCACACGGGACTTCAAGTGGGAGCTGACCTTCAGTGCTCTCATCAAGAAGGCCCAACAGAAGGCACTCTACATACTTCCTACGGCAGCTGAAGAAAACTTAGCTGCTGATGATGGTTCAGTTCTACACCACCATCATTGAGTCCATTCTCACCTCCTCCATCACTGTGTGGTACGCTGGGGCCACTGCCTGGGACAAGCAAAGACTACAGTCATTGTGAGTTCTGCTTAGAGGAACTCAGAATGTTCTTCTATTGGCCAAAGTCTTTCATCTCTCTCCAGGACTTGTATGACTCCAGGCCTCTGGAACGAGCAGGTTGATTGGCGACTGATCCGTTACACCCTGTGCACAGATTTTTTGAGCTGCTCCCATCAGGCAGAAGGCTACGATCCAACACCTCTTGCAACTGAGACAGTTTTTTCCCATCAGCCATCAGACTGATGAACACTACCTGACCTGTCTCCTCAAAAATTTGGACTCTTGAAAACTTTCACTCTATCTACCTGCCGCTGCTTATTTATCATTCTTTTTGCACTGCGTTTTTTTTGTTTGTTTGTTTATGCTACATGCTGGGTAATTTTTACTTTGTATTTTTAATCTTTTATTTTCTTGTATTTTTTTACAATGTCTTTATCTATTTGACAGATTTTGTATTTGATGTTGCACACTATCCCGAACAAGTTCGTAGTCTGTGAATTTTCATTAACTATGGCAATAAAAGGTTCTTGATTGATTGATTCTTGAGGACCACCCGCAGAAGGATGAAAAGGGAATTCATGTTATGTATGTAACATTTAATTTCATCCTGTTTTTGTCAAATTACTGGGCAGAGGGATGTATCAGAACTTATCCTAGCTACAGTAGTTGGCTGAAATAGATGAAAGATTTTATGCCTGGTAGCCATTCTCTCACAGTCTGTTAGAGGTACTGTGCGAGTCTGTGACAGACTGACCTACAGGAAATTCCATATGCCAGTCAGCCAGTTATGTTTTTGAAGACAGAAGGAAACTTGAGTACTCAGGAAATATGTGTGCATGCACAGAGAGCGCATTCAAACTCCTCAAAGGAAAGACATTCTTAACGGTGGGCCTTTAATTTGCAACTTTCTAGCTGTAAAACTGCACCACTGACCATGTCAACTAATAGGATAATCAATTTTTAAAAATGAAATAGTCCTACAGGCATACCCAATATGCTTTTGAGTAAAATGCAGCCGTACCAGCTTACTGTCTTCCAGAGCTTGCATGATGATTGCCACTACCAGATTTGCCAGGACAAACTGAGCCACAACCACAAAAGTGGAAAAATACAGCGGGGCGAGAAAAAAAGGAATGCTTTCACATTCCTCATCATTCGGAAGACAGTCCCTCATCACATCCTGCAGAATATAGCGGTGGATTGTATGAGAAAAAACTTGAACATTTTGGTTTTGTTTGTTCAAAGGTTCATACTGTCAAGATTTGGCTCCACTTGTCCCCTGTGCACACAATGTAGAGTGTAAGGAAGGCAGATCCAAAGTGCTTAAAGTCACTGTTGGGATGAAGACCAACACAGGGATACCTAGGAGAGCATTCTAATTTGCAGAAAAACAACAACCAAAATGCAGAAATTACAGTATAGTGAGTTACAGGTTTAGCCAGACGCTACTTTCCAAGAGTTTCTGGATGCTTCATGATGTCTTACTCACCTGCTTTGGAAAAAAGTTCTACTCCCACCAAAGCATAGATAAAAAAGAAGAAGAAAAATAGAATAAGGAGATTCCAAACCTGAAGCAAAAGCAAAGATTACACAATGCTCAGAAACTATAAGCTTAATTTTAAAAATGTGTTGCACATCTTCCAACAAGATTACATTAATAAAAAAAAACAACAGAAAAAAGTTTAAGTATTATTTTTCACACTAATAAAATAGTGTTATTTGAAGGAATATAAACATTCACTTCTTGTTTTTGTTTGTTTGTTTAAGTATCTCAGGGTTATGTTCATAAGTGGGGGAAGGATGGAGCAGGATATTGACAGATGGATCGATACGGCGTCAGCAATTACTAGGACACTGCATCAGTCCATTGTGGTAAAGAGAGAGCTGAGCCGAAAAGAAAAGCTCTCAATTTACAAGTCAATCTACATTCCCTCCCTCACCTATGGACACCACCTGTAGGTGGTGACCAAAAGAATGAGATCGCGGATACAAGTGGCTGAAATGAGCTTCCTCCGCATGGTAGCTGGGTTCTCACTCAGAGAACCTTCCACCTTCACGTTGAGAGAAGGCAGATGGGGTGGTTCGGGCACCTGGTCAGGGTGCCTCCCGAGCGCCTTGCTGGTGAGGTGTTTCGCCGGGAGGAGACCAAGAGGCAGACCTGGACCCACTGGAGAGACTATGTCTCACACCTGGCCGGGACGACTTAGGATCCTTCCCGGCAAGCTGGAGGATGCAGCTGGGGTGAGAAAAGCCTGGGCTACCCATCTAAGGCTGTTGCCCCTTCAACCTGTCCCCGGATAACCGGAAGATGACGGAACTTCTTTGTTCTACTGTTTACAGTTTTACTGATGTGCTAGCGTTACACATTTTTCACTCAGCCAATGCAAATCTTGTATGATTCTGTATTTGATGTACCAGCTAAATTGTTTGTTTTCTTTCTGGCAGGACTGCTGTTGAAGACTTTTCAACTTAATTTTGTCGTCTTATGACGTACTTTAATAGACAATTTCTTCATGTAACATCAGAAAATATGTCAATGATCATTTTAAATTACGTACTTTTACAATGTGTTCACATTTTTACAGCTGATAAACACAACTTAAACCTTGAACAACTTTAACTTGTTTTGATATTTTTATTTTTCAAGTATAATGTTTTACCAAAAATCTTTGGACACCAGAATAGGCCACTTTTTTAAATAAAATAAGTAAATTAAAAGACAGCAACACATAATAATCAAGGTAAATTTGTTTCTTTGATGATATGAGTGAATGAATGAATTCACAAACAAAGCAGAGGTTGCTTCATTCTACCTTTAAACTTGAAAATAAAGGCTTATTAATTGTTATAGCCTTAATGTAATAGTTATTAGTCATATTATTATAGTTTCTCTTTGCTGTTTTAACCTTTTATGACTAAGCATCTACAAAAGTAGATTGCTCATTTGGGGTTGCATGAACCAAAATACAATGCTTGTAGTATATAGAAATAGCAAATATGGCAACAAAGCAAAAGTTGCTCAAATCTGATTTTCGGTAGGAGGTCCAACATACTGCCAGCAAAAAAAAAATGTGTGTTCCTGTCATATAAACCTGATGTTTTTACCTGTGCCAGAGTCTTGTTGATTGTTCTCAGCAGGACTCTTATCTTCTTTGCCTTCAACACTTGAAGATAAAACAAAAAATATTCACATTTATAATTATGTATTTGCAAAGTTTCCACAATAAAGGATGCTAAGTGCTTTATTTCATTGTCGGACATGTGTGTGCTTACATTGAGCGAGTCTGAGAAGCCTTGCAACTCTCAGAACCCTGATATTAAAAGGAAGGGTCCTTGACATTCCTATTTTCTTGAGACTAAAACTAATGATGGAAATCAAAACGATGGCAACGTCCAGTCGGTTCCAACTAAACACAAAAACATTCCAAAGAAGTTTGAGTACAAAAATACAAAGAGGAGCACTTCTCATTTGAGTATGTTACCTGTCATTTAGGACTTTCACACCAAACACTGACACTTTCAGTATGATCTCAAGGGCCATGATGACGGTGAATACAAAGCTGCAGTACCTAATTATTTCGGTGATAACCTAAAATAATACACACGTTCAGCCTGTTCCAACCATGTCAGAGTGAGTTATACTAGATTTCCAGTTCTCTGAGTGTTAGTACATTACCTCTGGCTGATCATAGTGCTCTATACCCATCACCACAGTATTAATAAAAATGCTACCAGTGATAAAGTAATCAAATGCTTTACTCCTACAAAATCTACGAATGCGATACCATATTCGATAATAAGTGTTCGGAAACTCTGTTTCTTCTGAAATACACAAACCCAAATGTGAGACAGAAATGAGGCAAAAGAGTAGAAAACAAAGAAATACTGTATGCAACAAATGTTATAATCAATGTCAACATATTTTCATAAATCTTTGCTTGGCCTTACCAGCTAATTTCTGTTCAATCACCTGACTTTTCCTGATTTTTTTATGCCTTATAAATTGATGCTTTTCTTTCTGTTTTTGATGCACTTCGCCATAGGTTTCCACCATTACACCAATAAACATGTTCAATAGCAAGTAGCTCATCATCATAAAAAATATAAAATAAGGCATCGCCCAGAGATTATAGTTCCTGATAGGCTGAAAAGTGATGAAGAACTGAACTGAATCGTTGCTCATCTTGCATCTCACTCAACTCTCGTCCTGATAATCATAGATTGTCACAACATACCTGCTGGTCAATTCCCACCGCATCTATCCCATCATACATGATGTCCACCCACCCATCCTTGGAGTACATCAAAAACACGGACAAAAGAGCCTGAATGAGAAAACATAATAGGAATAACATAAATTAGATTGATACAGATGCAACACACCACAAACAATTTTACAGCAAAAGAAAGGATGCGAAGTCCGAGCAAGGTCCGAGGAAAGTTTGAAGCAGTGGTGGATAGGAGGTAGATGAACAACTAATTATTAATTTTTATTAAATTTTTACTCACTCTATTCATCCCTCACTGGAGAAATTTGTGTGCTCTCCTACACCGCAGCAGGCTGCCACGACGGTGCTAATTGTGGGAGAAACAGGGGGTTTGGTGTTTTCTCCAAGGACCCTAGACGTGAACTCAGTGGGATGAGAACCCGCAAACTTCCAGTTAACTTCCGGTCCGTGGGCGAACATTTTTGGTTATGCCACTTTTTTACCGCTTTATGCACATTCTGTCCTGCTTGCTAATAGTTTATAAATTACAAAATTTGATTTATTCCTTACAAAAGATTATTTCCACATTATTCACATTCTTCTATTTATTACTCAACTATTTTTATTTATTTATTTTTTGTTTTTTATCATTCATTTTGTATATATATACTCATTATTTCTTTCCTTTCTGGTTACTGTGCTGCTGTAACACACACATTTTTGGTGCATGGGATCAATCAACTATTTCTGATTCTGATAACACCAATTCCCTACACAGAGATTGTGCACAAAGCCAAAATAAACACAATCATGTTGAATGAGGCAGCTACTGACCTAAAAGATGTCATCATGGCAAAAATGTACACCAGGCAACCCATACACCAGCTACAGAGGCTGAGCGAAACCTTATTAGAAAGTCTCCTGAAAGATGTAAATACAGCATTGGAAACAATTCCAACCATGGCTGTCACTGAAACCAATAAGCTGAAATCCTCAAGACACGTGGCCATCCACCAAAGAGCAACTCTGAAAGAGGTTCACAACCACCGTGGAAAACAAGGCTGGAGGCTAAAATGAAGTTAACTCAAAGAGAAGTCAGCCAACTGTCAGAGTTCCAGGTAGGTTCATAAAACAAAGCTGAGCCTTACTCAAGTAGGGCTTGACTCAGTGGTACAGATGTCCATACCTGAAGCATTAAAATTGCCAAAGACTCCAAGCCTGAGCCAGCCTCCTAAAGAGATACATGAGGAAAATGAACCAAGGTAAATTGTTCTCGACCCATTCAAACAAGTGTACTTCCAATGGCAGGGTAGCAACAACACAGCAGACCCACGAAGGCTGGAAACTGAAAAACAGTGGCTGTTCGATCTAAGATCAGACTACTTCAACCTCCCAGGACAAGAACCAATAACCATCACAGTGGCAGACATCTAAAGAATAGTCTCAGGTAAGACAAACTGGACAGCACCAAGAATCCTCATCCTCTCAAGGAACAGTTTCAGCTTTTGCCATCTGTGCAGCGCCAGAGGGTTCCACCTTGTAGAACAAAGAGGTAGACCAATATGACAACAGCTATTAAGTATTTAAATCCCACTTAGCACTTTTTTTTCTGTATGCCAAACTATTGATATTTATCTCATTGTGTGTTTATTTCTTCTGTCTCTTTTTATGCAAAGTTGTTTTTACGTATGTGATTATGCTGCAGGAAAAATTTCCTTCCCTTGTGGTAGGGACAATAAGAAACTTGAACTTGAATTGAAACAGTTCACACTTGCTGGGCAAAAAAAGCTAACACTCCATGAGCAACTGTTAGCAAAACTTAACCAGTTGCTAAAGGACGGGACTCATCCTGAATAGCTAACCAAAGGCCAGACAATACTAATCAAAAAGAATCCTCTGAAAAGTTCAGTTCTATTCAACTATCAATCAATTACCTGCCTCCCCAAAACATGAAAACTCTTGTCAGGCATCATAGTGAATAAGATAAGTGGATACATAACTCATTAATACACGAGCACACCACAGAAGGGCATTGGTAAAAACTACAGAGGAGCTGAACACCAGCTGCTGACAGACAGAAAGACAGACAGAACAGTCACTTGAGACTGCGAAAACGGATACACTGATCTCAAAATGGCCTGGATTGAGTACCAGAAAGCCTATGACTCAAGTTAGCTGACATGGGAGGAAAAAGCTCCTACCTGAGATGTACCACTGACAGAAACACTACCAATGAGTACTAAGGGCTGGATTGAAGTACAGCACAGAGGCATTGATCATGGCTGCGCAGGAACTGGCGTTCAGCACCAGAGAAAGGGCTTTCATCGAGCCACTCTACCACACAGACCTGGTCAGCATTTCACCATGTTTTTAAAAGCCATGAAAAAAAAAGGTTTCCTTCCCAGCAAATCTGAACCACAAAAAAACCCTGACCTAAATACTTGCCATTGTGGTTTCTTGACAGGGGGCATCAAGAGAGATTGGAAAAGTCAGGAGTCCCAGTGTTAAACTGAAGTCAGAGCTAGCATGATTGTCTCACATGGCTCTGTCTCATTATAAAAAGACTATGCATGTGCAATCTTTTATTTTCAAAATGACAGATAAAAACATTTTTACGTGCGCAATAAATTGCGAAAGCCTTCCCAATAAGGGAAACCAGAGGAATACCTTGACAGGTACTGTATGTATTTAGTATTGTAAACATATTGTAGATGAAAAAAGTGTTGTGTGGTGAGGGTGGCATGGTGGCGCAGTGACCCACAGCAATACGGTTGTAAGTTCTAATCTCATGTCGGGACGAAGCTTGGAACACTGGCCTTTCTATGTGGAGTTTGCATACTCTCCCCGTGTATGCATGGGTTTTGTGCATGTAATCCAGTTTCCTTCCACCCTCCAAAGACATCCGTTCTAGGTTGATTGACCACTTCACAATTGCCCCTAGGAATGAGTGTGTGTATGGTTTTATGTGTGTGGCCCCGCGATTGACTGGCGACCTGTTTGGAGTGTACTCTGCCACTCAATTCAAACCAGCCAGGATGGGCTTCGGCAACCCCTGTAACCCCAATAGGATAGACGGTTTAGAAGGTGGCTGACTGCAGTGTGGTGTAACACAAAGACAAAACTTTCCTAAATCAAAAATAATAATAATAAAAAAAAACTCCTCAACTTTCTGCTCCTTTTGATTCAAATGCCAAGTTTGATGGAATTTTACAGGTAGAATCCCAAAATTTCAGTTCATACCTGCATGATGTTGTCAAAGTTGTATGGTTTTGCTACCCACTCATGGCCAGCTGCCAGACAATTGGACTTGTTGACAATGCCGGTGAGGTTCTTGGTCTTGCAAACAAAAAACTTCCCTTTGAACAACTGAAATTGGAGCAAAAATAGTTTAATTTCTTCCTGGTTTAATTGTGGTTTTGAAAAGCTTTGTTTTCACATTGCCTGGATGCCTAGAAGACCAAAGAAAAAGAAGAAGACACAGCAAATGAGGATGATGTTGGTCATTGGTTTCACCGATGATACCAATGCCTCCACAGACAGCCTCAAATTTGGCAGACGTTTGATAATCCTTAAACACACAAAACATATTGGTATTATTAGTCATTCAGTCCTATTAACAGTCAGTGAGAAAAGAAAATTAGCATTTGGACCTAACACATGATTATCAGATGCACTTAAAATTAAACACCTTAGGGGCCGGAGAGCTCGAAGAAGGCGCAGGAATCTGTTAATACGAATTGATGTATCTTTGTCTGATACAGTAAAGCTGACCAGTTTCTGGGCCACAGAGGTCATCACTAACAAAAAATCTGCCCTGTTCCAAGTGCTGTGTAGGTAACTTGTCTCTCCATATATTACACCATGTGCTATAAACTGCAGTTAAAAAAATAAACAAACAATCATAGTCATCAATCCGACTAAATTCAGGACAAATTATTTTAATTTCAATTTAATCAATTTAGAATGACCATTACAGATGTGATTACCTCCAAAATCACCTCGACAGCTAAGACACTGGTACACACAGTGCTTATGATGGACAAAATTTTTTCCTCCTTTGAAGGACACAAACGGTATTATTTTGAACCTTGTACAGTCAGTAACCTGACACAATTTTATAAGTTTATCATTCTTTGAGAAGAGTTTTTTTTTTTTCTTACCAGTCCATAAGGATCAATGGATGGTCTTTCCATTGCAAGTTGTAAGCAATTTGTCACAATGAAGAAGAAAATAATGTTTTCAAAGTAACGATGCGTGGTGATCCACTGACATAATCCGCGCAAACTGGAACAGACACATTCAGACATTCAGTAAAAGTTTTGGAAAGCTAACATTAAACAAAAAATAAAGTAGTCTGTGTCCCTTCAAAATTTTAAATGAATGTAGTTTTGCATTTGTGAGAGAAGTTTCTAACATTGATAGCCAGATGAATGGAATCTGTTTGTTTTTTTTAAAAGAGTAAAAACTGACAAAGTTCAGGAAAAGCTGCTCGTTCTATTTGGTAGATAGAGTGAGCTGATCCGATTTTTTAAGTACTTCAGACGTCAAACAAATGTCCATAGCTTCTTTAATTTCTATCCTACAGCCAAAAATTTAGCTAGAAAACGTAGAATTTTTTTCTCCTTCAAAAAAGACTAAGCATAATTTTGGTTTATGCAATGGTTAACTGGTACAGCACTCTAACCAACCTAAAGTTGGGAAATTTTCTCATTTACTCCAATGCAATTTTGAGAGAAGCTGAAAAAATGTTTTATCTTCTTTTGGTATTTCCTTTCAGGAGACACCATAGCAAGTCTCATCCTGCACATCCTGACTAAACATTATTTATAAAAGCTAGACATTCCTCCAATAAGAGGCGCACACTAATTAACCTGATCAATTAATTTAGCTTTGCACAATTCCTTGCTAACTGGATCAAACTATTATATAGCTCTCCCAATTCACGTGTTCGAACAAAGAGTGTTACATCATTATATTTCAATCTACAAAGAGTGGATCAGACAAAGTAGTCTGAAAGCTTGGCCAGAAGTTCTTTATTGAACTTCAAGCTGCTGCTATTAATTGGACAGATATTGAAGGCATTTAGACCAGAAGTACAGAACATAAAATTAGCCTTTTAGACAGATGCTGTTATCTAATTTGTATCCCATTCACATTCTTTCTTTTTTTTTTTTTTAGGTAAAATAATTTCTCTGATTAAAAAATTCTTTCTTTGTCTCTGAATACTTTGTTAATTAGACCAAGAGAACAGTTTTGCCAATTATTTGCTATTTTTAAAACCCGTTCTCTACTTAATTAAAACGGGGCAACATAAAAAAACACAAGAATAAATATTTCCTCCCATTATTGCTGAACCATTCAAGTTAAACTACACCCAAACTCTTTAAAACTATTAAGGCTGACCTCACTAGATGAAAAACTCTCCGTATTTCACTAATGGGTAGTGGCCACAATCAAATTGATGATTCCACCCAAAACCTGTTCTTGATTCCATCCTAACCTCAAAGCACTCAGTTCAAATTACTACGGTCCCATAAATCTCAATTTTTCTGAAAGAGCAAACCACCCGGATAAATCTGAAAACTCTTCAGAAGTCAAAAGACAGAAGTGGACCTGTCTAATTTAAACCTCTAATTAAGCAAACTGACCAAAATACAAACATATTTAGAAAGTGTCCTTGCTTGGGAGAGTTGCTGAGTTACAGAGCAGACTGAATTTTAGCAACACTCTTCAGGTTTTGGCTCATGATTAAACTGTGTGGTGTAAAAAAAAACAGCTCAGGACTAGTTACTGTGAGGAGCAAAACTAGTATTTTTATATTTTAACATTGCCATAGCAACCTGAGTGTGTTAGGGTGGAGAGAATGTGCTCATATTATAAAGACACTGGTAAAAAAAAATTGCAAATGAAAATTTGCAGCAGGGAAAATAAACATTTAATCATGAAGGCTCTTGATGTATTTGCAGTCATTTGATAGTAGGCTAATATAGCAAATATAAACACATTGTTGCCTTCATCTCCCTGTTCTGCCATCTCCCTCTGGTTCTTCTGACTGTCACCGTGCGGCATCTGCTCCTGGCTGCACTTGCCCCCAACCTTCAGGCTCCACCCCTCCAGTCATCACTGCTGACCAAGTGCGGACCGAGCTCAGTCGCCTCCATCCAAGAAAGGCTGCAGGCCCTGACAGAGTGTGCCCAAGACTTTTAAGAGCATGTGCAAGTGAACTGAGCCACCCACTACAGCATGTGTTCAACCTGAGCCTGCGGCTGGGAAGGTGCCCTCACTGTGGAAAACATTTTGCATTGTGCCAGTTCCCAAGAAGACCCGTCCTAGTGAGCTGAACGACTACAGACCAGCTGCATTCACTTCTCACATCATGAAGACATTGGAGCGGCTGGTCATGCAGTGTCAGGAGAGTAGTCTGTTCCCCCTTTGTGTCCTGCTTTCCCCCTCCCTCTTGTCTGTTGTGTGCAACAAGACACAGGAAAGTAATATACTCATCTGCTGCAGCATAAATGGAACAGTTTCTCACACACTCTTCGCCAGATCGTTGTTTATCAAGCTTGACTTGTTATCCAGTTTTTGGCTTCAGCTCTTTCATTAGAACCTGCCTAGTTTATCTGTCTTGTCTTCTTTATTTGGACTTTTTATCTGTCTAATAAATCTGCTTTGTGATTTTTCATCTGAGCCTGTCTGTTGTGTCAAGGATATATTTTTGGCCTCAGCTCCACACCATGACATGCAGCTCATTAGGCCACAGGTACGGATGGTGAGGGACCCTCTCCAATTCGCCAACCAGGAAAAAGTGGGAGTTGAGGATGCTGTTCTCTACCTCCTGCATCGTACCCTCTTCTACTTGATTGAGGGGGGCTGTATTGTAAGGACGCTTTTCTTTGACTTTTCCAGTGCCTTTAACACCATCCAGCCCAGTCTCCTTCAGGATAAACTGAACTTCATGTGTGTGGACACCCATCTGGTGAACTGGATAACGGACTATCTCAAGAACAGGCCACAGTTCGTCCGGATGGGGGATCAGACCTCCCCCACACTAACCTGTAGTGTTGGAGCACCTCAGGGCACTGTGTTATACCCGCTTCTCTTCACACTCTATACCACCGACTTCCAGTACAACTCAGACACATGCCACATGCAGAAATTTTCAGACGACACTGTAATTGGAGCATGTGTAAAGAAAGGGGAAGAAGGAGAGTGCAGAAACCTAGTTGAGAAATTCGAGAGCTGAATAAGCTCCAGCTGAACATCTCCAAAACCAAGGAGATGGTGCTGATGCTTTCCACAAGCCCTCTCCACCGTATGTCCTAATGCCATCAAGGATGTTGAAGTGGAGGTGGTAAGCTCATATAACTATCTCGGTCTGCAGCTGGACAACAAACTGAACTGGGCTAATAACATGGAGTCTGTGTACAAGAAAGCCCAGACGAGAATGTACTTTTTAAGAAGGCTGGCCTCCTTCTAGGTCTGTCCCACACTGCTGAACATGTTTTATCAGGCTACAGTATTGTGTCCATTGTCTTATTCTATGCAGTTGTGTGTTGAGGGGGAAGGGGGGGCACTGTGAGGAAAAAGGACACTCAGAAGCTGGACCGCATCATTCGAAGGGCTGGCTCTGTGGTTGGACTTGGTCTGGACTGCGTGGAGAAGGTGGTGAAGCAGAGGACATTGGCCAAGTTAAGATCTGTCCTGTCCAACCAGAGTCACCCACTGTACATGGTCTTTTCCAAACAGAGGAGCTCTGTGAGCACCAGACTGCGCTCAATGAGATGCTCCACGAACAGACTGAAGAATTCTTTTGTGCCTTATGGAATCAGACTTTTTAATGCAGCCACGTCGGGCAGGAGCAGAAGAGAGCTGCAGTGGTTTTACTGATTCCTACTGTTTTTACTGATTGACTTTTACATTCATTTAGAAGCACTTTATCATTTTTAGCCTTTTTACTCATTTTATTCTTTCTTATCTGTTTTATCTTTTATTTTGAACTGTTGTAATTGTGTGTCCTGATGTGAGAGTGGGAGCAACAGATGGCATGACAATTTCCCTCGGGATCAATAAAGTATTTATCTCTCTCTCCATCTATCTATTATAAGGAGCATACAAGGGTTTTAACGTTTTGCGCCTTGAGACATATTTGTGTGGGGTTTTTTTGTTGTTGTTTTGGTCCAGAATGGCTCTTTTTTGGGTTGCCGGGCCCTGGACTACATCTTCCAGATTCTGTTACTAGATTCTGATTAAATTAATTTGAGGTAGCCTTACCGGTTTTTTGGAGGTAACACAAAGAAAGACCAGTCCTTGTGGTTTTCACACCATTGCAGCATTCTCTGGATCAGACTCCCAAACACCTGCAGGGTTCAACAGTCGCATATCAGTCAACCTTACAAAAAAGTACTTTGTACATGGTCACATCACATTTTTTAATTTTCTTCAGAGCGGAACAAAAAGGTGTGTCTTCTTTTCATAATTACAAACAAAATGATTCAATAGCAGATATTGATGATCAGCTGTTGTGGTAGAAAGTTCAAGATTAAGTAAGAGTAATATTCACTTTGAAAACATCTTAGTGACAATGGGTGTCTTTAATTAACCTGGTGTGCTAAAACAAGACATCTATTTCACATCCATGGTGTGAGAATACTTTTTCAGCCTGTTCACTTTAGCTGCTCAGGGGCAAAAAATTATATATTTTACAGCCTCTCTCCAGCAAGTTGCAGGTGCAAGATAACAACATATTAACTTTCTTCAGCCCAGTGATAAATGATTAGCCTATCAAACATGATGTTCAGCCCAACCAAATTTGCAGAGCCTATAAGAATGAGACATCCAGCCTAGGAACAGAGAAGACCACCCTAACAACAAAGGTCCTTAAAACTTGTGTGTTTGGTCAAATTGTTGAACTTCTGCCGATCAAACTTTGGTTTGCATGAACTTCCAATGCTCCAGCAATTATCCTTTTTTACTTTGTTAAATTCTGTTTTTTACTTCTCATTTGTGTGACATCTTTTTAAGAAAATTCCACTACACTGTTCAATACAGTGCAAATAACTTACATGTTCCTTATCTAAATAGGTTGATTCCTCAAACATCCCACTGAAATCAGACGTCGCAGCAATTTGATTGACAGGCAGGGTTTTTTCAGACACTATGATGGTAGGCTGGGAAAAGATCAGCAAATGTACATGTACAGGGAAACCAATGAGACTCTTCAAATCTTAAAGACATTTCAACAGTATAATCAAAAACTTACATCTTCAGAGCTGGCTTCAAATGAGTCGGAGCTGTTTTCAGATGGTACTTCAGTGGCTTCGCTTTGCAGCTTCTTTTAAAATGCAAGGTTACAAACAATAGTCAGAAATACTTCTAGGATTCTTTATATGTTCCATCAGAAGTCATGCTAAATGTAACACCTCATTCTGGAAGTTATCCACCACAATCCCAACAAGGACATTCAGGAGAATGTTTTTTCCCAGCATGATTAGGACAAAGAAGTATATTACAGACCAAGGGGAGGTGGATGACATGGTGTTGTAAAGCACGGTGTTCCATTCTTCAAGAGTCAAAACCTAATTCAGAGAGGCAATAAAAATATTGAAAACAAGCTAAATAAAAACACACAAAAAAGACATATCTGGGTGGTGTTTACAGCTGAAGTGTTTTTGTACCACTAAGCTTACATTGACTGGTCCTAGCCTGAGTGGGTGACCTATGTAAAACTCCCACCTCAATGTTCTTCCATTAAAGTCCCATATCTAGGCCTCATTGTGAATGGAAATGTCACCTACATGTGTTCAGTTTAGGCAAAATGCTATTAATCTTGTCAAACGTTATAGCGCTCTTTCAGTTGCGTTATTGTCTAGCCCCTCTTTTGGAGACCTGTTGACCCATGTACAAAGTGTGAATTAATGTACGCTCTTTATGTTTGCCTTGAATTTGAAAGTGGAAATGTGTGATCAATCACATCAACTTCAAAGCTTTCATAAGTTCTTATTCAATTTCAATTCAATTCAATGTAATGTATTCAGACTTTATGAACACAAAAACAACAAAAAATAACTACCCGGTACAAATAAAAATACACAAAGTCTGAAAAGGAATAGGCAGACGCAAGGGCTTATAAGCACCCATCCCTTTATCCTCTACTTCTGGTGCTTTGGTGACACATAGACATGGTTCTGGAATGCAGCATTTTCATGTCAACCAAATGTAATCATGCACACATTGTCATCACAGATTAATTAATTTTGACTGATAAGCAAAGAGCATGCATACTCTGCTAGTGAACTGGGCTTAAAAGCTTAATCAGGTTCAAACCAGTCTCATTCTGGATTGAATTAATATTAATGGTGGTGTAATAAGCCGGTGTGTGCTTAGGAATAAATGGGATTTAAAAAATATCACAGTTGAGTGATCTACTGCTTCAGTGTCCTTCAGAAAACCTTTCTTGAACTTTGGCGCTTACTTTAACAACCAAGAAATCACTGAGTTTGATCCCATTCAAACTTGGGCTTTTTTCAAACAGCAGATCAGCTGTTTGCATGTCGGTGAAATGCCACCAAAGAAACCCCAGATGTCCAATGAAGTTCAGGACCTTAAAATGTCACTTTACATAAAAATCCACATATTATTCTCCAAAAAAAAAGACAGTTTGAATTATAAATAAGATTGGATAGTTTGTTCTGTCAGTCAAAAATATTCAAACTAGGCACGCATTACCAAAGAATATTCAAAAAGTATTCAAATTTGGAACGGGGAAATATTATTTTAGAGGAACTCTAAATTTTAAAATCAATATTACTCACACTACTAGGAAAATATTTTGTATCTCTTCTAGTGGAGGAAGACTATGGATTGACCTCAGTCAGAATTTAAAAGAGTTTGTACATTTTCATCAGTTTATGAATGAATGAATGAATAATTTATTTGGCTGTCAAAATGAAAAGATCATCATTAGGCAATACAACTTATTAAAGCCAAAAAGGTCTGGGCTGCAGCTATTGCTTATCGAAACCCATCCTGCACATCAAACAAATCAAACAAACTCAGCAGTTAAGGTTCAAAATAAAAGGTACTTTTTCCAGTATTTAGTACAACAAAGCATAGTCTTGAATCATTTTATGTTTTAAGGTTTTTATACATTTACTCTTGGAATTAATTGTCTAGTTAAAAAAATAAAAAAAATTGTGTCTTTAATTAGCTGTAGCTTTATTTACTTCAAATACAAGTGAACCTTGTAGCAAATATTCCGAAGTTTAAAGAAACTTCGGAGGGAAGTAGGAGGGACATCGTTGTTCATTGCACGATACATGATTTCCAAAGTTCTTTGCCAAACTAAGTCTTCAAATTTTAATAGTTTTTACTCTATATAGAGTGGAATAGTTGGATCACGAGATCCAACTCTGTTAATTAATCGTATCGCGCTTTTCTGTAGTTTAGTAATTGGATCTGAATGTATTTTATTTGCATTTCCCCGGATTTCAGAGCAGTGTTTTAAATACGAAAGTAACAGTGTAGAGTACAAAATACATAAACAATACTTATTCAGGAGGGCTTATTTATTTATTTTTAATATACTTCATTCATCCCTCGCTGGGAAATTCGTGTGCTGCATTACACCGCAGCAGGCTGCCACTTATGACGACACCAATGGTGGGAGAAACGGGGTGTCTTCTCCAAGGACTCTAGACCCTACATAGTTATATAAAGAATTACTGTATGTTTTGAGATTCTATTCTTTACGTATTGAATGTGTGGCTTCCAACAAATTTTATGATCTATAATCACCCCTAAAAATCTTGACTCAAAAACTCTTTCAATTTCCATATCATTCCAGTATAGCATTATATTTGAATTTTCTTTATTTGCTCCAAATACCACAAATTTGGTCTTTTCCATATTAACTGATAGCTTATTTAAATCAAAACATATTTTAAGTCGCATCAGCTCACTTTCCACTCTCATTGTTAACTGGTAGATACCTTGACCTGAGAGAAAAATATTGGCGTCATCCGCAAATAAAACCATTTTTAAAATTTTGGATACATTTCAAATATCATTCAGATAAAGACTGAATCATTTTGGTCCCAAAATGGATTCTTGGGGGATATCACAGGATAATATTTTCTGTTCAGATGTTGTTCCATTAATGTCTACATACTGGTATCTGTAATTTTGCTGAAATAATTATTTAATTCATTTGCAATTTCTTATGGGTAATTAACAACTGTCTAAACAACTCTTCTTTAGAATATAAATTAAAAATAATAATAATAATACATTCTATTTGTATAGCGCTTTTATGGGCACTCAAAGACGCTTACATAATTAAAAACAAAACATCAACAAAATATAAAACAAAGTAATGGAGGGCGTATTATTGCAACAAAAGATTTCCCAATATGTCGTGTACCACCAAGTGAGTCAAGGAATGGTCGAGAGAATGAATAGAATGATAAAAGGAAAAAAATAACAAAATTGTGCATGCATTAACCTAAAATGGGCAGATGCTTTGTCTTTGACCACATAAATTATTGCATGCAAACTCATAAAAGGACCTATTTGTCACTCCATGAAATGCTTACTGGACATCCACTACTACCCCTTGGCTAACAGACCTCTGCATAGGGTCACCACTTGAGCAGTTGGAACAGGAATAAAAAAGAATACATAAAACAACTAACTGCTATCCAGAAGTCTGTGTATCTCCAGGAAGAGAAGAGAACTGAACTGTAGCAAGAAGGCTAACAGGTGTTCCCCCAAAGGTGGAGTCGACCTCGACAAGAACAGTTGCCAGGATAAAGCGATAGCATCTATAAATCAGGGAAGTACAATGCAACTACACACCCACCATAACACTTGCAGTTAGGTTACCTGCTAGCATCCACACTTAACCTTAAATATGTGACTCTAAGATGCTATAAGGGAGTTAACCTGTGTGTCAACCCTAGAAATGTCAAAACTAGATGTGAACCGATTTTTACAAAACACCTGAGTAATTGCCATTCTGTTGTAATTTTAAACTGGGATGCCTTCAACTGACAGAATAAGTTCATTAAAAAAAAGAAAAACAGAAAAAAAGTGTGAGGAAGTAAAAGAGAACTGGTTATCACTGCTCGGCAGTTACTGCCACAATGTTTAAAAATAGAGAACCTGAGGAGGGATGTGTGGGAAAATGCTGGTAAGAAAAATTAAGAAAACTAATTGGATATATTTTTGGAAATTGGAAGCTGTAGTTTACTAAAACTGTAGTTGGTGCAGTGCGGATGGTGATTCTATTTTCTTCTCTGTTATGTTGCATTGTGCCCGCCCTGAAGAGACTGTGCCGCCGTAAAGTTGGCCGTCAAACATCTATGATAATGGCCAGAGCAACTGAGACAGTTGGACTTGTTCGAACTGAACCCCAATTCTGTGGAATCCCGTGCAATGTATGACTTGGGATGCTCTGTGCCACTGGCCATTAAGGATGGTTCATCATTCATGTATCCGTGTGCATGCCATTACTGTTCAAATGTATTTGATCAGAATGTTATTACTACTATGTATAGTTCTGTACTGTTTGGGAGACTAGCACCCTCGGCAAATGTGATGATGACATTTTAGTCAGCTTTGGTGTTGAATGATGGTTGTTAACTTAACTTTGGGTGATCGCTCAGGGGTCGCAGTGGAATTTTTTTCCTGCTGGGACACCTCAGCAGGTTTTTCACCCTACATGGGTTTGCCAGCATCCTGTCTCTTGTGGTAGTGTAATTTGCCAGGCGCCATGTTAGACTTCTGTGGAGTTAGTTATATGTGTGTATTTGACCTGTTCTGGTGTGGCTAAGAAAGCCACATGGGGGGAATGTGGTATATTGATTCAATATCAGGCAAATGGACTTAACTATATTCAGCCTGAAAAAACAACAGGTGGTCATCTGCTGTGTTCAGGGAATATGTAAACAAGTGGAAAGTCCCTGACAATGATCAGGGGACTGAGAATCGTTGATATCAAGAGAGCAATGATTTAATGAATATACTTAAGGATTGCTGATATTTGAGAAGGGGGAAAATGAACAGTTTTAGCAGAACGGAAACTTCTAGATGCCATACTTGAAGGGATTAAGGGTGGGCTTCGGTCTCCCTTACTTTCTCTGACATGATAGAAGGAAGATGATCATGAGTAACGAGGCTCTCCCGTTCGGTCTGCGCCCCATTGTGTGTGTGTATGCAGACTTGTTACAAGTCTTGTGAATTGGTGTTTAGTCTTTTGTGGTAGTGTAGTTCCAAGCCTCATTGTCTTCTGAATTTTTCCAGGTCTTGAAGCTCTTTTATTGATACTTTTTTAGCTTGTTCTTGGCTTCCAATAAATTTAATCATAATTTTGCAATTCCTCATTCATGCATCTTGGATCTTCTTTTGTTTCGTCAGTATTCTGATCTGTCATGCAATTTCTGCATTTGTTTGTGTCAGATGTTCATTAACATAAACAGTTATACCCTTAAGTTTCTTTGTTAATTTCAGCACTTCATCTTTATGCTTATGGTCTACAAATCTCATAATTGTTTTGGGGTGTTCCCTTGTTTCTGAGGTAAAGGGTAGCAGGCAGAGATGGTATTACTTTCAAGAGGAATTCCTTTAGTTTGAAAGAAATTAATGACTTGTTGTTCTAATGTGTAGTTCACCTGATGAAACATTTTCACCTTCATTTTCTCCAGCTACAGTCCAAGCATGGATGATGTAGGCGCCAAAAACATCATGCCTTTTTTGTTAACCTCTTTTTACCTCCACCTGGTGGAGAAGACCCTAACGATTTAAAAAAGAGAGAAGATTTCACCTCAAGGCGTGCCTGCAGCAGGAAGAGACCGTCTTTGACTTCTCTCCCTGTTCCTCTAACTCTCTGACCTCAATTGCTTTTCAGAGAGTAAAATCCTTATTTGTGCAGCTCATTCTAATTTCAAGTGAAATAAAATTAAGTTACATCATGCCATCAATTTTGTGGAAATTTTTGTTTTACTTATTCTATAGAGCGTCAGACTAATTCTACCTCAGCCACCAAAAGGAATTTTTGATAATGCTGACATTACAGGTGCGATGTCTTGTCACCAATTCAGCAATCACCAAGTCATCCATTCTTGTATATCGTTCGAAGTCATCTACTTTTTTTTGCAGCTCACAAGGGGGTCAATTGACCACCACTACCTGAAAGCCCGTGGAGGTGTCTTGAGACACCAGGCCTTCTGCTTGAGTTATTAAAACAAGACACTTAAGAGTTGTTTGGGAGGCACTTAACACTCGGAGACTAAGACTAGGAGACTCTAATTGAACCGCAAAAACGACTCTGCTCCTCATTTGCAGGTCCGATAGAGTTGTCAGATGACTCTTTCTGGGGTAGACAAGAGGTTGAGAAAATCTTGGAGCTTCTAGTGTTAACTGAAAAATGTTTTATCTATAGAGCGTTAAACCATCTATTCTTCATTCCATCATCAAATGAGAATGATCAAAACCCACGTACTCGATGAGCAGCACATAACACTTTGTATCCTTTTTGTACATATAGTTGCGTTCTGTAAAAATTCACTATGCTCACAATGTGACGTTAAACATTCTTCATTATTGAATCTTAACATCTAAAGGGCCCATCTGTGGACTGGACCAAAATAATATTTATGTGCTCCCCTATCTATAAACATTTTATCATCTACTGGGTTAGCGCAAACAAGGTGGTTGAAAAGAGGAATCCAGTTTTCCCTTCTTTGCCAGTAATGCTTATCACCTTACTCTGAATGAGCAGGTGATGATGGGAATATGAATGAATGAATAACTATTCATAAGCAAACCTGAAACACAGTGACAGCGGCCCAGAGATCGGTGTCGAAGTTTTTTCTTTTATCAATGTCATATAATGTATCCAACCAATCGAGCTTGCCACCAAACAGCGTTGTTGCTAATGAGCTGCAATGAAACAGTGATGGAAAGTCAGCATAAGAATCAGAATCAGAATCAGAATATACTTTATTGATTGATTAAGAAGGCAGTGTAGTGAAACTTCTAATGCGTGTTTGCGCGTGGGCACATGCCTGAACATGTAGATATAAAACATCATAAGCCAGAACAGTGTGGATGCTCCTTTCATAGTACCCCACAACACCATCAGCTGTTGCCTGAGGTGCGGCAGGAAACGGAGCATCTTTCCCATGCGTAGCACACGGCATAAGCGCAGCGCAGTCAACTTGCTTTCAAATCGACCGGATTCTTCCAAAATACTGTGAGCCACAACAATAAATATTTTCAGCATGCTCGAAATGTATTTTAAAATAGTTTTTCTTTGAAAACTTGTATGATTAAACACCTGATGACAACGAGGCTGAAGTCAAAGAGATTTCCTTTTTTTCGGAAGTACTTTATTTCAAAGGCAAACAACTTCAGCAACATCTCTATTACAAACACTGATGCGAAAATACGATCAAACCAAAACATGACTTCAGTCACCTCTTCGGGCTGCAGGAAGATTGGAGAGAATGACTGAAAAAAAAGAAAACAATTACAAGTCATTGCTCTTTTTCTGTTTGGATTTACCTGATTGTGGTGCTCTACTGCCATGGTGAGAGTGTTGAGTAAAATGGTGAACATGATGGCATAGCTAAAGGCTTTGCTTGTCACCAGCCTCTTAGTTTGCTTGGTGAGATTAGAACTAACATTCTACAAGACAAAAAAGGAGTTCTTGATTCAGTTCTTGATTCAGAAACTATAAATGTGATCATTTGTAGAGGAATGATGGGCATTTAAACACTCATGTTCAGGTCTCACCAATTTATTTTTCTCATCGCTTTTTTTGGAATTGATTGACAATCTGTTTGTTAAAATATAAAAAAATGTTAATTATCAATATTTTTCAGATAGGCAAGTGAATAAATGTTTTGACTCAAAGTAGTATTGTAATATTTGGAAATTACCTTGAAAAACACCTGATACACTTCTTGTAAAAATAAGTAGGGTTGAAGACAATACCGTAGTCTGTTTTCTCTTCTATCGTCATGGCCTCTGAGAAATGGGAGGCAATGATGACTGCACAGGTGTTCATAAGAACAAATGCACCCAGCTGGGGAGAGATGGGTAAAGTATTCATGTGTGGTGGAGAGATTCTATAACAGGACATTTAGCAGATGTTATATTCGGACTTTATTCACCCGAGAAATAAAGTCTGGATTTATAAGTGTGCAACTATAAATCCAAGCAAAGAAAAAGATGGGTGGAGAGAGGAAAACATTGGTAACTAAGCTTTTTTCGCTGACCCAAAATACAAATATGGGTTTTTACCCAGGTCATCAGGAGGAATGGCAGACAACTGTAGCCAGAGTGTGCATCCATCGCATAGAACATGATCTCCGCCCAACCTTTAAGGGTCATAACCTGGTGGTTAAAGAGCAGAAACCTCAATAATCACATTGATTGAAAGCCAGCTAAACACATTTAATGTTTAGTGAAAATAAATGTGTTTTATTCAGTTGGATTTTAAATGGGATCTCACAAGCTCATTGTGCACACGTAGGCATAAAATGTTTGATACTGAAGTTTTTATACAAAAAGTGGTTAAAAGCATTATAGGCGACTGCAGCTAATGGCTAGGAAGAAAAGGATGAAGATGTGAACATTAAAAACAACTGTAGTTGCATGTTATTTTTTTGTGACTGAATGAATGAGTGAGAGAATTTTATTTGTAATATTTGTGAGACATTTTATTTTCTTTACAATACCCCAGTGTCAGGAAACTTTCACTTCAAATTTAATAAATTCGTTACCTACTTTCTAAATCACATTTACCTAAAAATAGAACAATGACATATGTTTTATGAGTTTTATTTGTACACCCATATAGACACCTATTCTTTTCTGCTCCTAGAAAGCATAAGGAAAGCACCTTGTTTAAATAACCTTTCAGAAGAAAAGTGATGAATCAATCTACAATTTCATATGGCGTTTATCAAGTTTTGCTTTCCCATGAAACCAGCAAGCAACAAGTGCATTGACCATTTTTCAAGACTGCAATTTAACTTTCTTGTCTTATCTTCTGTAACAATACAAGTCATGGGTCATTCAACAATTTCAATTTCAATATTCCTTTCTTGCATATCATTCAACTTTTCTCTCATACAATATATTATACACATTTAGATTCATTATGATTGCATCACTACTGAGTGAATTTACAAATTTAACACATTTTATTGTTTTTCAGATCAATTTTACCTTTGAAACAGAACACTTGTAAAAACAATCTTATAACTTCAACAAGTCAGCACTCAAAACGGGAAAGGCAGTTTGACTCAATGGAGCTGCTGAGTTTGAGCGGATTGGCCCAAAAGGTGACAGCGGTTATCTCTATGTCAGAACATTGATGATGAATAGATCATTTCTTCTTTATGCCGTAGAACAAAGGGCTGATCGGTTTATCGGCTGATATTGGATTCTTGCGAGACATTGGCAATTGGAAAAATAAATAAATAAAAATAAATAAATCAATGAATTACTCTATTCATCCCTCACCGGGGAAATTTGTGTGCTGCACTCCTTACACCGCAGCAGGCTGCCCTTCAACGGCGCCAATGGTGGCGCCAAAAATAAAAAAAAATGCTGCAAGCCGAGGACCGGATTGGTTCAACGTTTATTAAAACATATTGAAATTATTGCACATAGCCTATTGAAACTAAAACAAACAACAGCAAAACAACAACAAAAAACAAAACAACAACCAGATCAAAAACTAACTTCCCTCAAAGAAAAATTACATGTCCTGTACATTAAATGAATAAAGCATTATTTTGTTGTTGCTCTGCCAGTAACTAAAACTAAGGAGAATATTTTTAACAGGCAAACAAGTAAATGTCCTTTAAAAAGTGTTCTGAGCAAGATTAGTCAGCTCAGCGTCTTTCCTCATAACCCTGTACTTTCAGACCATTTTCTAATTACCGTAATTTCACGGCCATAAGGCGCACCTAAAAGTCTAAAATTTTCTTCAAAATGAGCGGTGCGCCCTTTCGTGCGGTGCGCCTTGTGTGTGTGAGAAAAGGCGGACCTAAAAGAAAAAGCGGTGCCCGTGAGGCGAGGCGGACCTGAAAGAAAAGGCATGAGAACGTTAAAGAGTGAAGTGTGGGCGTGGATTGTGTATAAAAAAGGTATGTGCTGTATGCACAACATTGCTGTTTTAACCCTGAAAATGGCAAAGAGACACGCTTATGATGCTCAGTTTAAGCTGAAGGCAATCAGCTACGCGGAGGAACATGGGAATCGAGCCGCCGCGAGAAATTTCAGCATAAACGAGTCCATGGATTGTAGATGCTTGGACTAACGCAGTGCTTCTCAATTATATCCTGTTGCGCCCCCCCTAGAAAGAAGAAAATATTTCGACCCCCCCATCCCCCACTCTCCACCATGACCATAATTAGTATCATTTGTCTATGAAATTGTTATAAGCAGTGGTCCCCAACCACCACGTGGACCACCCCTGGTGTGAGGGGCCTAACTAGTATTTTTATTCACTTTGTTTTTTGTGATGTCTTTTATTTTGATGGTATGTTTACCGTTACCATGGCAACCAGAGTGCGTTCGAGCAGAGAGAATTTTTCCACGTTATAAAGACGCTGCTAAT
This sequence comes from Neostethus bicornis, assembly GCA_902685375.1. Classification (NCBI taxonomy): domain Eukaryota; kingdom Metazoa; phylum Chordata; class Actinopteri; order Atheriniformes; family Phallostethidae; genus Neostethus; species Neostethus bicornis. Next base: position 8,476,309 of record LR738545.1, read on the forward strand.
AAATTTTCTCGTGAAGACAACGTGGATATAAATGCATTATTAGTGATTAAAAAAGCCAGTTTTTCCGGCTGGTCTTATCACCTGTAGACCGGTCCGTGAAAATATTATCAGACACTAAACTGGTCCGTGGCGCAGAAAAGGTTGGGGACCCCTGGTTCTAAGTACACTTCTGCATAACATTGTATCCTCATTAACATTAAAGAAAAAAAAAAGAAGAAAAAGAACAGCTTTATTGTTTTTTAGTGTGTAACAGAAAATATTTAAAGTGCATCAATTAACTTGAATTAAAAAAAAAAAAAATCTTATTTAAACTATAAATTACAACTACTGTAGTGGATGTACAATTACACTTTATTCTAGTACGGCAAAAAAGAAAAACGTGTTCCACAGGATCACACGCGCCCCACTATTTGAGAAGCACTGGACTATTTTTTAATAAGCACATTTGCATGCTTGCGTGTGTTGTTGTAAGGCGGTGTATGACTGAAACTGCGCCTTTTCGTACGGTGCGCCTTATGTGTGTGTTAAATACAGCAACGGCGCACAAAACTGAGGCTGCGCCTTTTCGAACGGTGCGCCTAATGGCCGTGAAATTACGGTACGTTTCAGTTTTTATTAAAAAATGTGTCCGCCCCAATGAAAGAAACACAACTTAGAAGAACGTGGTAGAAAAAGTTTCAAAAAAGTCTTCTGGACAGTTTAATTCTTCAACGAGACGTTTCGACTTCCATCCGGAAATCATTTTCAATCTGAATGAAATGGACTGAAACCTGGATCCATTTATACTAACCTGAGTAACAGGTAAAAAAAAAAAATAGTAAGAAGGGCTCGACCAATGAGCCTGTGTTTCTTAAGATGGCCGTGAATGGCTCCTATTGTAGCCACAGACCAGTAAACAAACCTATTATAAAAATGCTAAAAGCCTAGTGAATAGAGAAACCTGCTAACGAGAGGTGTGAAACTGAGTCACGAGGTGTCATCTTTAGTCCATGGCTTCAAAAGGCTGCTATAGATACCGGGCAAAACGTATCTAACGCCTCCACTCCGATTCAGTGAGGGATTTTCTTTCATCACAAAGATGGCTTCTTTCACCCCTCTTTCAAACCAACCTTTCTCTCTACTTAGAATCTTCACCTCACTGTCCTCAAAAGTGTGTTTGGTGGATTTAAGATGCAGATGTACGGCAGACTGTGGACCACTAGAGGCTTCTCTTCTGTGTTGGTAAAGTCTTTTGTGGAGTGGTTGCTTTGTTTCCCCAATGTAGTTTTCTTTGCAGCTCCCTTCACTGCACCGGATCGAATAAACTACATTGCTCTGTTTTTCCGTAGGTATCTTGTATTTAGGATGTACTAGTTTTTGACGTAATGTGTTGACCGGTTTAAAGAAAACCGGGATGTCATGTTGTCTGAAGATTCTCTGTAACTTCTCGGACAGTCCTGACACGTAGGGAATAGAGACTCCAGTTTTTCTCTTCTCAGTTTCTGTTTCCCTCTTCTCACGTTTCTTGGACCCTCTCACCCTATTCAGGGCCCATTTGGGGTAGCCACAGACCGAGAGGGCTTTTTGGACATGCTGTGTCCCCTTCTCTTTAGCCTCTGTGCTCGTGGGTACCTCCTCCGCCCTGTGTTGTAAAGTTCTGATGACGCCCAGTTTGTGTTGCAAAGGATGATTAGAGTCAAACTGTAGGTATTGGTCTGTGTGCGTGGGTTTCCTGTATACTTCCAGTTGCAAATTCCCATCCTCTCCTATGATCACAGCGCAGTCTAAAAAGACCAACCGGTTGTCCTTGGAGTCTTCACGTGTAAACTTGATGTTAAACTTGATTTAACTTAGAAGAACGTTATCTGAGCGATCTGTCTGAGTTTAAACTTCAAATTCAACCAATACTTAGTACCATACTAAATGAATTTACTGAGAATATCTCTTGCAGCTCTAGTCCCAGTATTAATGACCAGTATGTCTATAGTGCCTTCCAAAGTCTCAGGGGCTCACTAGATTTTGTCGCGCCTTTGAATTCCAAAGTTATTAGACGGGACCGAGTGCCACCTTGGTTTAACACTAAAACACGCTCTCTTAAACAAGAAACCCGTAAGCTTGAAAAAGAATGGCGGCGTTCTAGTTCAGAGCAATCTCAGAACGCCTGGAAACGTAGTCTCCTAGATTATAAAAAATCTTTGCGTAAAGCTAGAAACCAGTACTATTCAACTTTAATAGCGGAGAATGAAAATCCTAGATTTGAGAATCCTAGATTTCTTTTTAGCACTATAACTAGGCTGACCAGCAGTCACAGCACAGTAGAGCCTTCTATCCCAGTTACTCTCAGCTGTGAGGATTTTCTTACATTTTCTAATGATAAAATCTCAAATATAAGGCATAAACTGAATGAACTTATTCCCACAATTAGTCCAGAGAAAGCTGAAGCTGCAGAAATGAAAGCTTCTCTAAAAACTTCTGTAACATTAGATTGTTTCACTGCTATAGACCAAACTGAGCTAACAGATGTTATTACATGCTCCAAAACATCAACCTGTCTTTTAGATCCAATTCCAACTAAGCTTTTCAAAGAAACTTTACCTGTAATTAACAAACCCATTTTAACTATAATAAATTCCTCCCTAGAAACAGGATATGTTCCACGGTTATTTAAGCATGCAGTTATTAAACCGCTTCTAAAAAAGACCAATTTAGATTCCAGCATTCTGGCCAACTATAGACCAATATCAAATTTACCTTTTATGTCTAAAATTCTAGAGAGAGTTGTAGTTAAGCAACTGAATTGCCACCTGCAGGACAATAGTCTTTTTGAAGAATTTCAATCAGGGTTTAGATCACACCACAGCACAGAAACTGCGCTAGTTAGAGTGACAAACGACCTTCTATGTATTAGCTAAAGAAAAGGGACTAATTTCAATCGTAGTTCTCTTTGACCTTAGTGCAGCCTTTGACACAATTGACCACAGCATTTTATTTCAAAGATTAGAATATGACGTAGGGATCAGAGGAGCAGCTCTTCAATGGTTTAAATCTTACTTATCTGATAGATACCAGTTTGTTCATGTAAATGATCAGTCCTCTAATTCTATCAAAGTTAGTTTTGGTGTCCCTCAGGGTTCAGTTCTTGGACCTATTCTTTTCATGCTCTACATGCTGCCTCTGGGAAACATAATACTGGACATCGCCAGGCTGAGGAGTTCCCGTGTTTCCATCAGGATGAAGAACATCTATTGACTTCTTTAGATATTGAGCTGTAGAGTAGAATAAGCTCATATTTAAACAATAGTCTTAGACACATTGGATGCTCGAACCAGGGGAGGGATCTCTCTTTCGTGTGGATCCGCACAAGGTTTCTCATTTTATCCCCACCATTGGGTTTTTTAGGAGATTTTCCCCACCTTGAAGGAGAGTCTAAAAGCAGGAATGTGCTAGTATTGTCTTTCTAGTATTTTTTAGTTAGTTTTCTTGCTGTGTATTTGTGTTTATACATTCCTCTTTTTCTTGTTTTTTGTCTTTCTGAATCTGCAATGTGAAGCCCATTGAGACAGAAATTCTGGGATTCTGGGCTATACAATAAACATTGAATTGAATCAAATCTGTAGGGAAGAGGTGGAGGAAAAGCTGGAGAGGTGGAGGTTTGCTCTCGAAAGAAAAGGAATGAAGATTAGTCAGAATAAGACAGAGTACATGTGTATAAATGAGAGGGATCCAAATGGAAAAATGAGATTACTGAGATTACTTCATCCCCGCTCCATCAGGACGAAATCCATCTACTCATCTCTGCCGTGGGCATCGCTGGGCTGAGGAGTCTCCCGTGTCTCCTTCAGGATGAAGAACATCTACTCATCCCCGTACTGGACATCTCCGGGCTGAGGAGTCCCCCGTGTTTCCATCAGGATGAAGAACATCTACTCATCCCCGTACTGGACATCTCCGGGCTGAGGAGTCCCCCAGTGTTTCCATCAGGATGAAGAACATCTACTCATCCCCGTACTTGACACCTCCGGGCTGAAGAGCCCCCCGTGTTTCCATCAGGATGAAGAACATTTATTGACTTCTTTAGATATTTAGCTGTAGATTAGAATAAGCTAATATTTAAACAATAATCTTTGACACATTGTTTGCTCGTCCCGGGGGAGGGATCTCTCTTTCACGTGGATCCCCATGAGGTTTCTTATTTTTTCCCCACTGATGGGTTTTTTAGGAGTTTTTCCTCACCGAGAAGGAGAGTCTAAGTGCATTAATGTGCTAGTCTTGTTTAGTTAGCATTTGTTAGTTATTTTTCTTGTTGTGTATTTGTGTTAATACATTCCTCTTTTTCTTGTGAAGCCCATTGAGACGGACATTCTGTGATTTTGGGCTATACAAATAAAATTGAATTGAATTGAATTGAATTGAATAGAAGAGATAAAGAAGGTGGAAATTTTTTAAATACTTAGGATCAACAGTCTAGAGCGATGACGAGTGTGAAAAAGAGGTGGAGAAGCGTGTGCAGGGAGGGTGGAATGGGTAAAGAAAAGTATCAGGTGTGATACTTGACAGAGGAGTTACAGCTAAAATGAAAGGAAAAGTGTACAAAATCATGGTGAGACCGGCCATGCGGTTTGGTCTGGAAACAGTGGCACTGAGGAAAAGACAGGAAACAGAGATGGAGGTAGCAGAGATGAAGATGCTGAGGATATCTCTGGGAGTAAACAGAATGGACAGATTTAGAAAAGAGTTTGTCAGAGGAACAGCATATGTTTTGGAGAAAAAGTCAGAGAGGCCAGACTGAGATGGTTTGGACATGTGCACGGAGAGAGAGTACATCAGCAGAAGGATGCGTGGCAAGAGGCCTAGAGAAAAATCAAAAAGGGGTTTCATGGATACAATGAAGTTAAGACATGAAGATTGTTGGCGAGACCGAAGAAGTTGCAGCAGATCGGGTTAGATGGAAGAAACTGACTTGTTGTGGCAACCCCTGAAGGGAAATAACGAAAGGAGAAAATATTTATAGATATGTATATTTCCAGATCTGCCAACCTTCTGCGTTACATTCTAAAATTATTTATGTGAATGATCGACACATCCACTACGGAGCAGGGAGGGATAAAGTCTTCCTTAACCTGTGCTATGTAGAAAACAGTTCGTTATACATTGGGATAAGTTACCATCTCTTGTTAAAGTTATCAATATTAGAGGTTTTAAAAGTTATTTCAAGAAAGAGCTGGGTAAAAATGTGTCTCTGAAAAATTAATGGTTTATTGTGTATTTTCTTGTTTTATCCTGATTTTCTCTTTTAAGCAACTTTTTATTTGTCAATGTTGTTTTACATCATGTAAATGCAATTGTATTTCATGTTTAAGTAATTTTCAAGTTTTATCTTGTCCTTATTTTCTCTTCTAAACATCTGTATTTATTTTATTGCTGTTTTACATCATGCAAGTCTGTGATTTGTAAATGTTGAACCCTAGGGATTCATTTAAACAAATAAACAAATGTGCAATTACATTTTACACTGCAGAAGCAAGGACTGTTTTCTGGAGTCACACACTGCCGTCATTGATCTCTATTTGACAACCACTGGTACACTCAAAAATGGTTTACTTTCTTAGGTACCTCAAAGACAGCGATCCATGCGTAGCCAATGTTGTCAAAGTTGGTGTTCCCCATGTGGGGGTTTGGGCCTTGAGGTAGACAGGTATTGTACAGCATATTCCAATTTATGCAGCTTCCATTACCGAGTCTCACTGGCTGAGGGGTTGCAGGGACACCAGCTTTTAACAGTTGTGGAGGAACCAGGGAGCAGACTGTACCATTTTCTTCAGTATGAGGTAATTTTGAGCAGTGCCGCTGCCCAAACACCTCGTCATCTGAACAGAGAGTATCCATCGCAGTACCATAATGTTGATCATAATAAGGATTTAGAGACAAGTTGTACAGTCTGCATTTGATAAAAAAAAAAATCAAATGAGGTCTTTTTGCTCACAGTAGAACACATGTACAGTAGTGGTGGTACTATTGGGCCGTGGCCTCATGGAATTGGGCGAGTAATTTGGGGTTTCTGTAAACCACACAAAAATGCCTGATTATGATGTATGTTGCCCAATGTAGCTTCATCACATCTTTCAGGAACAGGTTCAGATTTTAAATTGAGAAATTGCAGCTCCGCTCACATTTTGACTTAGAAGAAGAGTTGCAGTCAGTGGAGTGTATAACTAGAGTTTGTAACGTTTGGATAAAAGAGGTTGTATAGTGTTTTTATAAAAACACTGGAAGATAGAATAGATTAGGAGACAGAAAGGGGTTCTTATTTGTTGGACTACTTTGTTATCACATACCAATAAGAGCGAATGATCACGGAAAAATTAAGTCTTTCTTAATAAAAAATAAACACCCCTTATCTCTGTACAGTTCATCATTGTCCAAATTGTAGAAACATAATCAGTGCTCTTTTTCTAATTTCATAAAGACTTTCACTTTGCTTTGCCTACATCCCATTTTCAGAAACTGTTGTTTTATGATAATGTTTTGATACAATTTACACACAGATAACTCTAGGATTCACTTTGATTTTAATAGTTTTTCTGTCCAATTGATAACACAACTGCGTACAATAAACGAAGCACCATTGCTGATCAATGGCTCAAAATTTGAGTAATCGGATGGAAGCTTCAAGGCTTCCTGGGGAGACCATTACCAATGAACAACTGCATTTTCGTTCAAGAAGATAGCCTCATCTATTTTTTTTAAGGCAGCTCACAGACATATACAGTATCATATTTGAAATAAAACAATTTTACTTATTATCTGCAGGCCGCTGAAAGAATAAAAACAGAAAGACAGAAGGATATCAAACGATACTCACGTGGCATTCCCTTCCATTGAAAAGCAGCGGTTACGCAATGAACCAGCCCACAGATTGACTCCCACAACAGCAAATATATGAATCACAAACATAAAGACCAAGAGGATATTTCCAAACATAGATGCAGTGCCCAGAAGAATGGTCATCATTTGCTTCAGACCTGTTAACATCAATAAAGAGAGAATAACTTCTGGAAAGAGCAGTACCCATTTTTTTTTCCACAAAAATCTCTGTTAGGAATTAACATCTGACTCACGCGGCACTCTGCTGATTAACCTTAATAACCTGAAAGCATCTGAAAGGTCAAAGTCAAATCCAATTCTCAAAGCATAAAAGTCCAGGGTCCTGAAAAAAAGAGTTTGTATGTTAATGATTTCATTGTTTTTTTTGTTTTTTCTTTTTTAATTTCTTTATCAAATTTACCTTTGGGGAATAATAAAGTATTTTCAATTCAACTTTAGTTCAGAAATGAATTTGTGAACTTACTGTGCAACAAGGATAAAAAAATCCAGCTTGTGCCACATGGATGCCAAATAGCAGCGTTTATTGCCAGAAAACCCCATGGCTATCGCCTTGATCAGCATTTCCATAAAAAAGTACAAATACTCCAACATTGGTTTAATCTAATTAGACACAAAATAAATTGGTTGCATTACAGCACACCCACAACTTTTACAGCATTATCTCCAACACTGCATGAAGAGTCGTCAAAGGTCCTGCCGTTAGGGATCTTCACAAACACACAAACAAACACACTATTTTAGGAAAAACGAGTCTTTGTGGTCTCTCTAGTAATGAGTGTGAGCAGCTGTATGTCTACTTGTGTGGCCATCCGATGGATTAGCAACCTGTCCACGTACCTGTCTCACTTCTAAAATACTGGATATGTGTTCCATTCTTTTCCAGATGACATTAATAAAAATGCTTAAAATCAATTCTGAAATCAGACTATAAATTTTCCACCCTGTTGTTTCTCTGACATGATTATGATCAAAGTACATCACCCAGAAATAAATAGGTAGGTAGACTGAGAGCATAAAGAACTCACCTCGAACTCATTACGTTGTCCACCTGAGACAAACTTCATAAAAGTGAATAATATGATGCATAGCGACAATAAGTTCAGCCATGTGGATGACGTTAGGGCAAAAAACTTCAATAACAGAATGCCACATGCTGCTGAATGCTGCTTTCCACAAGATATTTTTCAATATATTTATAGATACATTGTCATTTTTATTTTGAAGCATCAGATTAAAATCACTAGTCTGCCAGTATGTAAAGGATATGGGCTAAATAAGATATGAATGCACAATCTACGAAGTTTAGAGGTCTGAGATAGGCAGAAGAAAACCACAGGGGGAAGATCAGGGTAAATAATTTTATCAGCTCCCAACTGCTGATTTGTCCTGGTCAAATCGTTCTCTGGAGAAGGTATCTCGCTGGCCTGAACATTCATCTGCTCTTCAGAATTCTCCATCATTACTTATGGTCTGAAACTGTAAAAATGTAATAAAAATCAAGCATGTATTTGAGGGAAGACATCCAGCTCTCATTTTGGATCTGATATCACTCTAGGCTGCGACAAAACTAAACTACTTATTCCATCACCATGACAGCATTGTTTTTCAATTTTTTTAACCTTCATTTTCTTTTGAAAAGAAAAAAAATTCAGACATTCCCGTAGATTTTTTTAAAAAAAACTGAAATCAATGCTGAAAGTCCAGCTGTGATACAACAGTCATTTGAAGGCCTTAACAAATCGTCAAATGTCACAAGATATAACTACACTAACAAACTAAGGACATCAGTTTCCTTATGTTGTCCCTCTTTGTGAATAAAAAAATGTTTGTGACAAATGGAGTTTATCACAAAAAACCTGCACACCCACATTGATGTATTTATATATAAATACAGTATTTGACGTGCATGTTATCTGAAGTTATTTAGGATCAATGGAATCGTTGATGTATATCATGGCTACAGTTTTTAGATTAGCCTAACTGAAAGTAAAAGTAAAACCATAGTATTTTCGTACAACAATATGTTTATGCATTAATAACACAGATTTTTCTAAACATCACATACACTTTGCTGATTTTGATGTGGTATACATTTATCAACAACTTTTGTTCTTTTTTTGGGGGGGGAGTGTAGGGCGAGGACGGGTGGGGGTCATGGTTTCAGCTAAAGAAATTGTAAATGTATTCTTAGCAGTGGTTGAGTGCCTTTTAAGCAACATTTCCTACATCTATGTAGTTTTGTTTTTCCAAGGATTTTACATTGCTGGATTATTTCTTTGGAAAAACAAGATCCAACAGTCTTGCTGCGTACCTCTGCATCATAACAATATTTAAGTTTTTCCAATAATAACAATTAGTCACAGCAGCTATAACAAGATTGAGCTTTTAAAACTACAACACAACTTCGTCTTCCCACCTACCGGACACAGAAGTTGTGAGCTGAAAAGTTTTCTGTCTTCAATAGAAAATCAGTTGGCTGGGGAAAAAGAACATTGTTAAAATCAGCTAAAAAATTCAAAAACAAATCCCTGCTTAAAATGTGTATTCTGGAGGAATTGTTGCCATGGGAACCCATAGCAACGATCCTCTGATTTTGCAAGGAAATACTTTTGAAAAACTGACCTGACCCCACCTGTCATTTTAACAAGTTTCTTGGGCAATACTTGATAGAAATATGCGTTTATATTCCAAAAAAAAAATGTTTTGGGGGGAGCTCAAAGTATTCTTTCTTCTTCCACTGAACAATATAGAATGTCCCAACCTATAGTTGCAGAGAGTAGTACCCCAGTTGCACTGTGCTTGATAAGTGACAAATGCAAGACGTCATCAAGACTACCCAGTGAGTCGTTGGCTGCCCACTGCCACACCTCGAGGAGATTCATGACAAACATCTTTTTCAGAAGACCTAAAAGATCTGTGACAAACCAGGCCATTCAGGACAGTTCTCATTTTTCACCCTTCCATTAGGCAAACCCAGCGTTCTGAAAGCCCGGACAATCCCGGTGAGGAACAACTATTTCTTGCGGCTGTGAACAGGCGACCTTTTTAAAATATATTTAAACAAATTGAGAAGCCCAAAGTGAAAGTTTGTCGCTTCATTGTGTACTCGACTATTAATTGAAAAAATTGTAAATATGATAGAAATTGCCAAAGGCTATATTTTATGCACAGCCCTATTTTAAGACAGCCCAATACGTCTACTTAAAACAGTTTAAAAAATACATAGTAAAAAATAAAAGATACTAGAAGATAGCAAATGCATGCTCTAATTCAAGTAATTATTCACACTATTTACCTCTCATTTCCGACAAACAATTACTCAACACCGACTGCCCAATTTTATAACGTAACATATGTTTGAAATTCTGATGGTTGTGGGAAAAAGGTTCGCTCAGATGTCACGAGGACAAAAAGAAAAAATTGAAGTACATTCACTCAATTCAATGATATAATCCCCTCTCGCTGCACCTTTGGTCCCAATTTGGCTGCTTGATTTGATATCCAGCAGCCTTTAATGGACTTTAATGTTTTGTAAGCTGCTTAAGTGGTGGAGATGATCAACAACAACTTTATAAAAGAGAGAATAATTAGAGTATTTGACCTCATTTCTCAAACTGAGTTATGGTGTGTGTGTTATATCGAACAATGTGGAAATTATCTCTCTTTTTTTATTAACCAGGATTGATAACAGTTTGTTTGTACACTGATTACAGTGAAGTGAAATATGCCAAAGAACATTTAAGCAAACTGTGTGATATGAGAGAGACACATTGCCATTTTTTAACTTATTATTCTACTATATTGTAATAATCCGTCAATAAGAAAATTAATATGCTACATAACACCACAGCAGGCAACAGTGTCAATGATAGTTTGGCAATTTGGTGTATCGTTAGGGTCTCACACAATTTGCGAGTGATTGACAGTTCAAAATTTGTATTTATTTCTGACTTTAAGTTCCCTCAGACCTGTGCAGGATGCTTTTCTCAGCCACTGTAGTGTATTTTTAATTGTATCATTTTCATTTGCACAACAGTTAATTTACCACTGCAATGATGTTGTGCCATAACATTTAAAAGTAAATGCGCTTTAATGTTAAATTGTTTTTCTATATAAAACAACTGGCCACCATTGCCCTTGATTAGTGACCAGATGCATATGATCCAGAAATAAATCAAAGTACAACTTTTAGAAGAAATGAAACAACAGATACTTTATTTTTGTCAGGGTTTGTTGTGTGAATACAAAGCTGGACAGTAGATGGTTCCAAACAAAGTCTTTTATTTAACAAATCAAAACTGAAAACAAGCTTGAGACAAGCAAAATACTAAAAATCTCAAAACTTAAAGCTAGAAAATACAAGAATCACTTCCAAATATCCACAGAAAAAAGGGGAGATAAGAAAGACAAGACAAACCCACAGAGGAGTGAGGAAAAGAAACCCCTTAAATACTGCCAGGAGAAAATAGGAACCAGGTGAAGAACATTAGGGAAGAAAGGTGATCAGACCAGGAAGACACTCCCAAGGGGAAGACACAGCACCGAAAAGTGAGCGAATACAAAATAAAACAGGAAATTAACAAAAAACACTCTGCCTTCTTGTCTAAACCTGACAATTTAAGTTTTAAACTAAAGTAAAAAAAGTGGAAGTCTGACAATGATTAAAGTTGCTTAGACACAGTAACTACATATATAGAAAAAAGTTAACATTTGCTTAATTAACTAACCGAAGTTAAGATTTGTTTTATTAAAATCCCTGTTTTGAGAAAGGAGTGGTTAAAAAAATTGTTTAGAGCATCTAAACAGATGATCATCGCCAGTGAAGGCTGCTAACGATGTCAATATTGCTTGTGACTGCAACACCCTCTGTGGAGAACAACAAAAGTTTATTTTAAAATTTTTGATATTTCATACACAACATAAGTAAAAATGTAAAAAAAATAATAGCAGATGTAATAACATGGTAACAAATTTTAGCTGAACTTTTTACATGGAGTTGAACTTGTTAAAACATATTTTAGTGTGCAGACTGTATTTTATATGACAGATGACAAAACATTCTCTCCTATTCGGTTACAAGAGTAGCAGCTTAAAGGGGACATGTCATGCAAAATGCACCTTTTTTGTAGTTTTAGATAACCTCAGGTCAATCACAAAGGCTAACATTAGAAAAAAAGTTAGCGACAGCCTATCAGGCATCCTCACAAAGACATCTGGTAGTTCCTGTTTTGGTTGATCTTGCAGTGCTTACAGCTTACAGTATTTATTTAATCTCAGTATAAAATCATCTGATTTTCTTTAGAGACAGGCAGGGCTGTCCTGTGAGAAAGTTAACCAAATGGGTTGTTTAATGTAACCATAGTAACTACATAACATGCTCTGTCCCCCAGCCTTTCTGTGTGGCATGTAGATACCCTCTTCACTAAGCAAAATGCTTTTTTTTTTCCTTTACTAAAATTTTATAGTTTACCTGAAAAACTGAACACCATCTTAAACTCACACTTCTGGTACAATAAAAAAAAGTTGAAAATTTTATATTGCTGTTCTAGTGAATCCTCTTAAAGGTACAGGCTCAAATTTTGATTACCAAAACTTAACAGTATAAAATATTACCTCATAGTTACATTAAATGACGTATTTATTCAAAATATATACCTTGTAAGTAAATGAAATAATTTAAATTCAAACCTAATTTTTTACCTTTTCATTTGGTGTTTTAATTTTCATTTTATGTATTATGATTGATTTCTGAATATTTCCTTATATGTTTTATGATGGATTTCTAAGTATTTACTTGTATGTTTTTTTTTTGTTTTTATGATGACTTAAAAAAAACGGTCGGCGAAATAAGCGTTTGCTTCAGCCGATACCTTTTCGGTCCTTTCTTTCTTTCATTAATGTGAAATTACACTGTGACCGAAATAAATAAATAAATAAATACTAATTAAGTTGCATTTTTAATAAATAGTGTTTTGCACCTGCAATGTACATTTGTAAATATTCTACTTTTGCTTTTGTGTTGAAGTTCAGAAAATCTTAATTGAATCCATTAAGTAATAGCAAAGACGCATCATCTGTGGCACTTTTCTGTTCCTCCTCAGTTGGGCTAAAATGATTAGTTTAAGCATTTTAAGCATTTGTTTAAGCTGCTTTGTAACATTTTTGCAGTCTTAAGCCACAAGTTTTGCACAAAAAAAAATCTCCTTATACTGCAGAACAATGGCTGACTTTGTCTTACACACATAGACATAAAGAGTTAAATCCTACATTGGCTGCTGCAGTAAAAAAAAAAAAAAAAAAGTGTGGCCACCATCTTGAACAGCTAGTCCTACCGACAGATACTGTTAGCAAATATGATGTCTGAGCACTGTCTGGCATTTTTTTGTTCTAATCGGCAGTCTATTAAAATCAGGACTCTAGGATTACTTTTTTACAAGTGATACTGAACAATATTATTTAGATTTATTACAGTGCATTTTTTAGTGCACTAGAAAATCTTAGCCAGCTAATGTTGGCTCTACATTTACTAGTAAGGTTTTAATCAGTTGTGATGACTAACTGAGATTTTAGAAATTAGATACAATTGATACACACTACTGTGAAAATAAAACAAATATCACTGAAACTGCACCAATGATCACAACGTCAACTTGCAGAATACCGTAATTTCACGACCATTAGGCGCACCGTACGAAAAGGCGCAGCCTCAGTTATGTGCGCCATTGCTGTATTTAACACACACATAAGGCGCACCGTACGAAAAGGCGCAGTCTCAGTCACACATCGCCTTACAACAACACACATGCAAGCATGCAAATGTGCGTTTTAAAAAATATATCGGGAACAAAACTGAGTTTGGTTGTACTTTATTTAAGTAGTTTAAACAAGCACATTACCGGTAAAAGTCTTTATTCAAATCCGTCATCCTCTGTTTTGGAATCGAACAGCAGCGCAAAATCCAACAGAGCAGGTCCACTTCGCTCCTCGCTGTCAAAGTCACTGTCCATACTGTGCGGCTCCTCAGAAAGGATACCAGCTTTTGCGAAAGCTCGGATAACAATACCAGCAGACACGTTAGTCCAAGTATCTGCAATCCATTGGCAAACTGTAGTGTAACTCGTCCGGCGCTGGCTTCCACCCTTCGTGAAACTGTGGTCTCCTTCTGTCATCCATCGCTCCCACGCCGCTCACACTTCACTCTTTAACGTTCTCATGCCTTTTCTTTCAGGTCCGCCTCGCGGGCACCGCGTTTTCTTTTAGGTCCGTTTTTTCTCACGAGCACCGCGTTTTCTTTTAGGTCCGCCCTTTCTCACGAGCACCGCGTTTTCTTTTAGGTCCGCCTTTTCTCACACACAAGGCGCACCGCACGAAAAGGTGCACCGCTCATTTTGAAGAAAATCTAAGACTTTTATATGCGCCTTATAGCCGTGAAATTACGGTACTTATGAAAAATGAAAAAGCTCTGTAGGCATTCCTAATATGCTTTTATGGATTGCAGCCATACCATTTTGCTCTCTTCCAGAGATTGCATGATGATTGCCACTATCAGGTTTGCCAGGACAAACTGAGCCACAACTACAAAAGATGCAAAATACAACGGGGCAAGAATATAGAGGCTGGTCCCGCACATTTCGTCATCTGGATTGCATTCCCTCAACACGTCCTGCGTAATAGCAGTAGATAATATGAAAGCAAAAAAAAAAAACACCTTTCTAAGAATGTCCATACTTTTAAGATGTGGCTCCATCGGTCTCCAGTGCACACTATGTATAGTGTGAGCACTGCACTTGGAAAGTTCACAAAGTTGCTGTTGTGATGCAGGCCCAAACATGGTTTTGCAGGAGAGCATTCTGATCCAGACATAACAAAACAAACACAAAAAATGCAACACTGAAGGTAATTTTTAGGTCGAGCCAGATGCAAAATAATGCTTTTTGATGCTTGATGATATGTTACTCACCTATGCCATCAAAAAGTACCACTCCCACCAAAGCAAAGATAAAAAAGAAGAGTATGAAAAGAACACAGAGATTCCCAACCTGAAGCAAAAATGTACATTTAATAGCCCTCACAGGTTAAGACCTAAATTTTGAAAAACATTTTGTGCATCTCAAAAGATTATGTCATTGAAAAATAATAATTAATTTCTCTTTGTATTGTATGATGTTCCTTGTAGGGCAATTGTTTTTTCCTGATTTAATTTTCTATTCAAATACAGTATGTAACTGGGTATCACTCGACAGCATCTTTTAGAAATAAATAATAAAACAGCAAAAAATATTAGCAGAGTTAGAAATGTTTCCTTGTTATTACTAATGGGATCCACAATACTGGCAGAGGTTGCTTCCTTTTTTATCCTTGAGCTTGACCCTTAAGCTCGACTCCTCATCTTTATTACTTAAGTAGGTAGTTTTCATTAGAGTTTTTATACTGGACGATTGCAATACATATTTTATACTGTTTTGCCTAGGCATATTTTCTGAATGTGAGAGTGGAACAATTGTGAACTTGTCTGTGACTTTAAAATTCCTGCCAATGAGTGTCCCTGTCTCTTAGAACCTGGTGTATTTACGTGTGTCAGAGTCCTGTTGATGGTTCTTAGCAGGACTCTTAACTTCTTTGCCTTCAACACTTGAGAAAAACAGAAAAATATTTAAAATTAACATAAAATAGAAAAAATCTCATTGTAGCATGAAAAGTAAGTCTAATGGCCGGACACTTGTGTGTTTACATTGAGCGAGTCTCAGAAGTCTTGCAACTCTCAGAACCGTGACATTAAAAGGAAATGTTCTTGAATTTTCTTGTCCGTTGAGAAAAATACTGATGATGGAAACCAAGATGATGACAATGTCCAGGCAGTTCCAACTAAACACACAAACATTGTGAAGAACTTTGAATACAAAAAATGAAAAGAAGCTCTTCCACTCTTTCCAGTGTGGTTACCTGTCCTTTATAATCTTCTTCACACCAAAGATTGCCACTTTCAGTAGAATCTCTATGGTCATGATGACAGTGAACATCTTGTTGCAGAAGTTGGAAATATAGGTGATAATCTAAAATCACACAAACACAACCTGTTCCAACCATGTCACCATGAAGTACAAAGTATTAGACTTATAGTTTTGTAAGTGTTGGTGTATTACCTCTGGCTGCTCATAATGCTCTAGTCCCATTACCGTTATATTGATAATAATGCAAATACTGATAAAGAAATCCAATGTTTTACTTTTAAAAAAAATACAGATGAGATACCATATTCGGAAACAGGGGTTTGAGGACTCTGTTTGCTCTGAAACACACAAATCTAAAGGCGTGACAAAAAAGATATTTATGAGTAGAAACAAACAAAATATCAATTAATTGCAAAACATATGTCCACATCTTTTCATTAATGATTGTTTGGTCTTACCAGCTACTTCCTGTTCAATTTTCTGTTGAAAACCCTTTAATTCTTGTTGTTTCCTAAAGTAATGGTCTTGCCTATGTTTCTCACGCACTTTATTATAGGTCTCCACCATTACACCAATAAACATGTCCAATAACAAGTAGCTCATCATCATGAAGATGATAAAATAAGGCATCACCGAGAGATTGTAGTTCTTTATGGGCTGAAAAGTGATGAAGAAGGGGATGCTTGCTCAATTTGCTTCTCACGGATCCTGTTAAGGTCCCGGTAATCATAGCTTGTTACAAAGTACCTGCTGGTCGATTCCCACCGCATCTATCCCAGCGTACATGATGTCCAACCACCCATCCTTGGAGTACATCAAAAACACGGACAAAAGCGCCTGAACAAAAAAATATAATTGGAAAGTATAATTGAGATTTTCAGCGAGTTCAAGGAATCAAGTATTGTTTATAGCCATTGTCAATGAAAATCCACTAAGAACTTGCTTTGGCATAATGTGCAACATAAAACATAAAATCCGTCAAACAGATAAAGGTATAGTAAAAGAAATTTAATTGAAATAAAATGGGGAGACAGTGGCTCAGTGGTTAGAGCGTTCGCCCGTGGACGGGAAGTCAACTCGGAGTTTGCGGGTTCACATCCCACTGAGTGCACGTCCAGGGTCCTTGGAGAAGACATCTAACACCCCGTTTCTCCCACCGTTGACACCTTTGTCAGTAGCCTGCTGCGGTGTTGGAGTGCAGCACACTAATTTCCCCACTGAGGTATGAATAGATTGAATAAAAACTAAATAAATAAACAAAAAAAGGTTAAAAATAAATAACAAAAATTGCCTTGCATGTTGCATAATAGTGCAAGTAAAGTAGAGCTTTTTAAAAACCTCACAAAAAGTTTTTTAAAAAAGTACACTTCTTACTCTGACACAAAAATAGAAAAAGACAATTCTATTCTAGATGCTGTCAATGCAAGAATTTGGGCAGGTGCATGATAAAGTAGAAACATGGCTCAGTGTGGGGTGACCATCTTGTAACTGGACGGTCACCTGTTCAATCTCCTCACCCATGTCAAGGTGTCTTTGAGCAACACATCAAACTCCCACTTGCTCCTGATGGGAGTTTACACCTTGCTGGTGGCTTCAACCATCAGGTATGAAAGTGTGTGTGAATGGGTGAATGTGAGCTACAATAAAAAATGTAAATGTAAATTACAACATCGGTTGAAAAGCATTATATTGCGCCTTGCTGGGTGGGTGGGCGGCTCCTCGGCCTGGCCTCGGGGTCCCGGGATCTGGATTGGCGTGGGCCCGGGTAGCGTGTGTCTCTGCCTCCCTCGTTCCAATCCTTTGGGGCTGGTGACAATCCGTTGGTCCTAATAAGCACATGGTTCACATCGGCAGCATGCATGTACTTTCACTCACACTCGCACACTATATCACTCTGTTTACTGTCCGCTATGTTCCTTGCTTCCAACCAATATTATTATAACTCTAGTAACATGTGTTTGTGTTGTACATCATTTGCTATAGAAGGTTTTGTTGTATGTGTCAGTTTTATCAATGGTTTAAACTCTTGTTTGTACTTTTTTTTCCCCTCAGATAATCCAGCAGGTTGGTTGTGATGCAGAATACTACAACTTCAGATTTTCTTTTTACTCTCTCCCCCTTTCTTCTTCTTCTTCTGTACCCTATTCCTCCTCTTTTTCACCCCACCTACCTCTGCCCCTCTCCTTAGTAATTCCTGTCAGGTCCAGCGCAGAAAGCATATATATTTTGATTGTGAAGCGTTTAAAATAAACAAATAAAGCTTGTCAGGGTCGGCATATTGTGCTGACCCTGGTAGAACAAAACTGCCCAGCAATACTTGACATACAGATCATCATTCTGCTTGTCACAACGCCGGACAGGACAGGTTTAAAAAAAAAAAAAAAGCATTATATTAAAAGAGATCATTTACAAAAGATCCAAAGATTACATTTGTCAGACTTTTCATACCAGCAGATGACCACTAAATACAGATTATGCCCAAACTATGAGCAATGTCAGACCAGAGCAGAATATTTAAGTCTGTATTTCAGGACATGTGATTGACTCGGACAAAAGAAGACCACATTTGCTGTATACTGTAGATGCAGCTCAAGTACTGATACAGAGAAATTGCTTTAGAAATATTCAGAAGAGATCTAAATGAAAACAAGGGAAGGGAAGAGCAGGTTTACAAACCATAACCTGGACTCCAAAAATGTACAAAAGATTTATGGAGTTTGTTCTGTTGAAAGTGAAGATTTAAAGAGAAAGATATTTGTCAAGAATAGGTAGGTTTTTTTTTTTTTTTTTTTTTTTTTTGAAACTTGAAACTTTTTTTATTTCGGACTCAGTCTCCTATAACATTACTATATACATTAACAAAAACAAATCCTCATACTCAAATGATACAGGTGACCAAGAACAGACTGAAGCAAAAAAATGCTTGTGTGCCCAAAAAAACTAGCTTTTACAACATAGGTTACCTTGAAACAAATTTACAGAAAAGATGGAAAAAAGGAAAAAAATGACACAAATCACAAAGTTTAGTAACTTTCAAAAATAAATTGTGAGAGTTTCTTTTTAAAAATTTGAAACGAAACACATTCTTTTATATCTTTAGATATAAAATTATTCCATAAATGAGGTCCAACATAAGATAAACACCTTTGTCTGAATCCTTTTCTGGTAAAAGATTGAACTTAGCTTTAAACATACATTGAAGTACTTTGAAATGATGTAAATCTTTAAATTTAATCAATCTAGATTTAATAAATAAAGGATGTGTATGTTCAAAATACCCAACTTTGTTTATTAATCTTATTGCACGTTTCTGTAATAAAAAGATCTCATTAATTAAAGTTTTATATGTTCCACCCCACAGTTCAACACAATACGTCATATAAGGAAGAATTAAAGAGGAGTAAATAACAGATAAAGCCTTAAAACTGAATAAATCTTTAGTTTTATACAGTATTCCTAGAGTTTTTGAGATTTTTGTCTTTGTATATTTTAGATGTTGTTTCCATGTTAATTTAGCATCAATTATAATTCCTAAAAATTTTGTTTCATATACTCTTTCAATTTCAACATCATCTATTTTAAGTTTTGTATCACTATCAATATCCTTTTTATTACCAAAAATCATATATTTTGTTTTTGCTGTATTAAGTGATAACTTATTTAAATCAAACCAGACTTCAAGCTGTTGTAGTTCACGTTGAATGTTGCTCAATAATTCCACTCAATTGTTGCTCAATTGTTCCACAGGTTCAATAGCCACCTTTTGTTTCAATAGTATTTAAGTGTTCCAATAATATTCAGAAAGAACAAGGAGAGGCAGCAATCCAGAATGTCTGCACAGCACTAAAGCTAAATATGTAAGGAGACTTACATTTTCATAACACAATTATGCACAGCAATTTGGACTGTATTCTCTCTAAACTGGTTTAGACTTAGTTTATTTTAGTTTTATTCTTGTTTATACTTTAGATTGAACTAATTCTGAGGTCGTACAGTTTTTGAATAATTAAAAAAAAAAAAACAACTACACAATTTGACTACTAATTGATGTGTATCTTTTTTAATCCCAGGTTTGATCCTGCTGAATTTGGGTTTTTGTCTGAATATACTGCTGTCACGAAGCCTGTTGCAATTGCCATCAACATTCTCCAAGGAGAAACATCTGTGCACATGGGATTTCTACAGCCAACACTTCACCAGTTGCAGGAGTAGCTGTAGTTATCCCGAAAGATCTGCAACCCTCTTGTTGTTGCCCTGCTCATTAGGAGTCAAAGACGTTTTGCAGATGCCGTGGTCGAGCCAGTGCTGATTACAGCTGCTGTGCTCTTACAAAAATTCCGAACGTTCTGGACAACAAAGGCGCATGGTCAGCATTATCATATACATGGTTTTAAACTTTTCTTAAAAATTTTTTTGTAAAAAATGTGTGATCTGCTTAAAAAAACAATGCACAAAGATATTTGAGACCACAGAGAGGAAAATTCCCAGAACCACCAGAACCATTTCACACATTACATATGGATTACATTGAACTGAACAAAGCGCAAAGGAAGAGATACTGCTCAGGTATCATAGATGTATTTTCTAAATGGGTTGATTTCCCTATTCCCTATTTCCAAGTGCTCACAATGATGCAAAAACTGTTGTAAAAGCATTGTGTGATTGGATTATACTAACTTTTGGAATCCCATCGGTAATCAGAAATGACAATGGAACACATTTTGTGAACAAAGCAGTGACTAAAGTAGGAGAACTAATGGAAATTTACCTAAAATGACACTGTGTCTGTCACCCACAATCAGCAGGACTTGTAGAAAAAATGGAACAGTCAAAGCTAGACTTGAAAAAACTATGGAAGAAACAAAAAGACAATGCCTGGACTGTGTTTCCATTGTAGCTACAGGAATGAGGATAGTACCAGGAGAAGGGAAAACTTTATCTCTATTTGGGAGGCCTTTCAGGCTTCCAGACTTGGATCCAGGCAATAAGCCCACTACAGGATATTCACTTCCTGCACATATGAAGAACAATCTAAGAACATTTTGTAATGGTTCCTTGAAGGTTATGGTTAAAATTAAGGTTAGAGGAACTTTCTGAAAACCTAAAGGGAGCATTCAGAAAAACAAAAAATAATATTTTGTCAACGTCATAGAACTCTCCGTTTGAACCTTCAGAGAACCAAAAAATGACCATTAAGGAACGTTCTGCTAACCTTTAAGAAACCATCCCAGAACATTTTGGGAACATTAAATTATTAGCTGGGTAGCATTTCTAGTGCTATTCATTCTGTCAGCTTGGGTCTAAAGCCATGTTAAAGTTCTCTCCTATAACTAGTCATTCGTTTCGTTCCGTCATCTTCCGCTTGTTCCGGGGTCGGGTCGCGGGGGCAACAGCCTCAAACGGGCAGCCCAAGCCTCTCTCTCCCTGGCTGCATCCTCTAGCTCACCTGGAAGAATCCCAAGTCGTTCCCCGGCCAGCTGTGAGACATAGTCTCTCCAGCGGGTCTGGGGTCTGCCCCTTGGTCTCCTCCCGGTGGGACATGCCCTAAACACCTTGCCCGCGAGGCGCTCGGGGGCATCCTTAACAGATGCCCGAACCACCCCATCTGGCTCCTCTTGACCTGGAGGAGGAGCGGCTCGACACCGAGCTCCTCCTGGATGGCAGAGCTCCTCCCCCGATCTCTGAGTGAGAGAGCCCAGCCACCCTGCGGAGGAAGCTCATTTCGGCCGCTTGTAACCGCGATCTCATTCTTTCGTTCACCACCCACAGCTGGTGACCATGGGTGAGGGTTGGAATGTAGATCAACTTGTAAATCGAGAGCTTAGCTTTTCAGCTCAGCTCTTCAGCTCAGCTCTCTCTTTACCACGACGGACCGATGCAGCGTCCTAGTTATTGTTATGCCGCACCGATCCGCCTGTCGATCTCCCGCTCCATCCTTCCTCCACTTGTGAACAAGACCCCGAGATACTTAAACTCCTCCACTTGGGGCAGGACCCTGTCCCTGACCCACAGGGGGCATGCCACCCTTTTCCGGGCGAGGACCATGGTCTCGGATTTGGAGGCACTAATTCCCATCCCGGCCGCTTCACACTCGGCAGCAAATCGATCCAGCGAGAGCTGGAGATCATGGTCCGATGAAGCCAACAGAACCACATCATCCGCAAAAAGCAAAGATCCGATCCTGAGGTCACCAAACCGGATCCCTCCAATACCTCGGCTGCGCCTAGATATCCTGTCCATAAACGTGATGAACAGAATCGGTGACAAAGGGCAGCCTTGGCGGAGTCCAACTCTCACTGGAAAAGGAATCGACATACTGCCAGCTATACGGACCAAGCTCTGGCTCTGGTCGTACAAAGATTGGACAGCCCGTACTAAGGGCTCCGAGACTCCGTACTCCCGCAGCACCCCCCACAGGAGTCTCCTAGGGACACGATCGAATGCCTTCTCCAGATCCACAAAACACATGTAGACTAGTTGGGCAAACTCCCATGACCCCTCCAGGATCCTGAAGAGGGTATAGAGCTGGTCCGTAGTTCCTCATAACTAGTCATTTGTCTGTATATTCAGAAAGTGTTGAGAAAAAGGAATGAAAGAAAGAAGAGTCATCTGTATTAGGGCATGTACATTAGCTAAGCAGAATGTCATATTTAGAATGGAAAGGGTGAGCATTATACTGTATACCTCACTTCTGGGTCTAAGACTTTGTTGATTTCTGTGAATTTAATTTTTCCTATTTATCAGGATATCTATTCCTCTTTGTCTGGAATTATAGCAAGCTGAATATATGCGAGGAAATTCTATTGTAGAGAGGAGATTCACCGATGAACTGGATATATCTGTTTCTTGAAGAAATACCAAGTATGCCTTACGGTCCTTGAATTCACTAAAAAATTGTAGCCTTTTTTTCTCTGGTCCAAGTGCTCCGTGCATATTCCCAGTGAATAACCTAAGGGTGGACGATCTGTTATTTGGGAGAGTGTGAAAGGGGAGATGGTGGATCAGTGGTTAGAATGTTTGCCACTAACCGGAAGTTAACCAGAACTTCGGAGGTTCACATAAGGTTCTTGGAGAAGACACCTAACCCCCTGTTGCGGTGTAATGCAGCACACAAATTTTCTGGTAAGGGATTAATAAAGTATTTTAAAATTAAATTAAGTGTCTAATGTTGAATGACAAATAAAACAAGTATTTCTGTACATCTACAATCTGTCTTGTGACTCGCTATGTGTGTTGTTTTTATTTATGTGATTGTAATATTGGATGTGTAAATGTGTGTTTGAGTGTGTTTTATGAGTCAGCATTAATGTAGAAGTATGGTTCGGGTAATGAGGCATCTTGGGTGAGGGAGGGAGAGGAAGGGAGAACGAACGTGTGAAAAGGGGTTGCCAAAAGGGTCCAGTGGGAGAGATTAAAGAAAAAAAGTAAAAAAAAAAAAATAGAACAAACCCAGAAAAATAGCCCTGTTTCAAGGTGAGTAAAATACTGGTGGTGACATTAACTAAGTTATGCCCAGCGAACCAAAGGTTACAAAACATAACTTGTTAATAGTGCAGTGTGTGAGAGATGTGATTGCAGATTTGCTTGTAGTAGAGTCAGGGAGTGGTGTTTTGGTCAAGGTGAAGTTGACCATTCACAAATAGCTTGTCCACTCTCCTAAAAATGTTTATTGGGAATTCTAAAGGAAAGTTTTATAGAGTTTTTTTTAGACCCATTTTATAGAAGTTATAAAAACTTTAGTACTCAAATTCTATAGCGCAGTTCTATAGAATTTTTCTATTGAAAAAATTGATTATTTCTATAGGACTGATTCTATGGAAAAATTTGATTATTCCTATAGAACTTGTTCTAAAGAAAAGTTCTTGAAGAACTGGTTCTGAAAAATGTTGATACACCAAATGTTATCAATGTCAAAGAATATCAACTGCCATGCATTGGTGGAGGGCAGGAGATTGCTGACGAAAGCAGCCTTTGTATACGACTTAGTCTTTTTTACGGCGGATACGCAACAACCTCAATCACCTTGGCATGAGGGTCCCAAAGAAAGAAACTTCTTGCCTGCAGGTGAAAGTTGCCTCTAGTCTACAGGCTAGAGGCGTTGGAGGCACGCCTGAACATGGTAAATTTTATAAATTTTAATAAATTTTATCAATTTTAGTATTAATTTTAAACTTGATCGTTGTTATCGTTATTGTCATGATCCCCCCTCTTCTGCAGCTAAGAGGGAGTCATGAATCAACAATCTGATTAGGATCACTTGGGGTGATTCCTGATTTCAATCACCTGTGCACCCTACTAACTATTTAAGGGGAACCATCCCTGACTTCCTTGTCAGGTACTACTTTCACTTCCAGCCAGGTCACCCTGGTTGCCTGACCATGTTTTGTATTTTGATTTTAGTTGGACTTTTGACACCTTCAGTTAATCATGTTCTTCTTGTTTTACAGACTTTCCTGAATGATGTTAATAAACTATGAACTCCTGCATTTGGGTCATCCTCTTTCCACCATCCCTCAACATCTTGACAGTTATTATATGTATGTATGTATATTTTATCATCTTACAAGGTTATTTATTTTCCGTTCGCAAGTCGAAGGGCCACGTACATTTTTTTCTTTTGTTATTCACATTCTGTGTGGTTGGTTGTGATGAAATTGTCGAGAACCAATAGTCGCCAAACACAGCATCGTTTGCAACAAATTGAGCTAAAACAGTTAAAGATCGATAATAAGTGTTGTATAAAGTTGTTGTGTTCTTTTTTCCAATTATTTGCAGAGTAAAAGAAACTATGGAAAATTTTATTGAAAGTTCTAGTTCTATGTTTTTGATGCATAAAAAGTCATTTTTTAAAATGTAATAGAGGTCGCTAATATCAAACCTCCCCCACTCTTTTAGACACATTTTTTTCAAGCATTTTTGAGCTTTCACTGAAAAATCAAGACAAATTACCAGGTATAATTTATTCTCTTACTGTTCACATTTTGTGTGGTAATTTGTGATGAGTTTGCCAAAAACTAACAAAATAATAGTTGCTAAAAGTGCAGTATGCAACAAGTTAAAATGGTAAATGATCCATAGTAAGTGTTTTTATAATGTTACATGTTCTTTTAGTTATTCATTGGGGATTCAAGGGAACCATGGAAAACTTTATAAATTATTTTTGTATGTTTCTAGAAATGTAAAAGTTAAATAATGGGACTATTTAAAACTACTGTTGGCACTCATTTTAATAGTAGCATTACATAACTAGATTTTTAAGCTGTTTTTTCTCAGCAGTTGGGTGATTGCCATTCTGTTTTTATTTTAAACTGTAATGCCTTTCAAACAAAAGAATAGACCAGTATGTTTTAATCTTTTTCATGCAAGGTATATTTTTTCATAAAAAAAAAAAATCTCGAGGTAAACCACCAGCAAAAAGCTGACTTACAGGGATGTCTCTGCAACCGGTAAGAAGAAAAGAGAGAGGGGGGCGGGGGCGGGTGTTGCCATTTTAATCAACAACCGCTATTGTAACCCTAAACACATCCGATTTAAAAAGACTGTGTAAACTCCAGATTTAGAACAACCAGCCATTGGACTAGTACGTTCATAATATCTTCCAAGGGAGTTCACAAACGTTCCACCTTCGGGTAAAGCAAATACAGTGTGTGACGTCATCTTCACAGTCACCGCTGACCTGCAGACTAAACACCCCGGTGCCTTCGTCATCATCACTGGGGACTTCAAACACGACTTTCTCTCCTACACCCTCCCTACATTCCACCAGTATGTCCAGTGTGCTACAAGGGAAGGAAAGACTCTGGATTTACTATACGCCAGCGTTTCAAACGCTTACACCTCCTTTGCTCTACATCCTTTGGGCAAGTCGGACCACAACCTCGTCCTGTTCTCGCTACCCTACACACCTGTTGTTAAGAAGCTACCAGTCACTGTGAAGACCTTGAAAAAGTGGTCTGGTGGTGCCATGGACTGCCTATGTCATTCCCCTGAGTGCACCAACTGGTCTGTCTTCTATGACGTACATAGTGAGGACCTGCATGGATTGACAGACTGTGTTTCTGAGTACATCAGGTTCTGCACGGACACCCACCAAGAAGGTGCTTTGTTACACTAACAACAAACCATGGGTAACTTCTTCTCTTTTTGGCATTTCCCTTCCGGGGTCACCATAGCAAGTCAGTGTGTGTCCTTGATGCGGACGTTGTCAAAATAAACAGTGCGCACAGATATGGAAAGCCATTGGGGCCGATACACGAATGTAAACAAGCGCACTTAGTGGCTTTGATGGCTTTCCATTCCCAGAACAAATCTAACGTGCTTTACGACTAACTTGCTGCAACTGTTCCGTCGTTGCACTGGTCTTATGGACTTTTGGCACCGGGGAAACAAATTGAATGGCTGGATCAGGACACGTGCAGGACACAAACTTTCTGTGCTTTAAAATATAATAGTTATTCATTAATTTTCAGACTCATTTCAAAGACAGCAATGTGCTACTATCGTCTAACTACCATTTGTTTAATAGTTTTCTTGCTGCATCTTTTTTTTTTTTACGTACTCTATTAGTCATCCCTCACCAGGAAAATTTGTGTGCTGCACTACTTCAGGAGGCTGCCACGACGGCGCCAATGGAGGCTTACAGTAGGTGTCTTCTCCAAGGACCCTAATCATGAACTCAATGGGAATCGAACCCGTGAACTTCTGGTTAACTTCCGGTCCGCGGGCGAACGCTCTAACACTTAGCTTGTGTCTCCCCATAGATGTTTATACATTCCTCTTTTTTCTTGTTCTTTGTCACTCTGAATCTGCAATGGGAAGCCCATTGAGACAGAAATTCTGTGATTTTGGGCTATACAAATAAAATTGAATTGAATATTTTGCACAAAATTCTGTGAGACAAAAGTATTTACATTCCTTGGTTGCTGGGAACAAAGGTGATTGACCTAATTAATCACTGAAGATCAAATATTGTGCTCATTGGAATAGGGGAATTGCCACATATTAGTTCAGACCTGCAAGATGTTGTCAAAGTTGAATGTCCTCAGCACCCACTGATGGCCAGCTGCCAGACAGTCGGACTTGTTGACAATGTTTTGTCAGGTTCTTGGCATTGCAAGTAGAAAAACGTCCCTTTGAAAAAACTAAAAACCGAGTTAAAATTGAACTTTTTACTTCAGTTCTGAGCCCTTTGGTTTAGCATTTTTAAAAGCTCATGTTCACATTACCATAATGCCTAGAAGGCCAAAGAAAAAGAGAAAAGAGACAGCAAAATGATATAATATTGCACATTGTTTCACTGATGACACCAATGACTCCACTGAAAGCCTTAACTTTGGCAACCTTTTGATAAATCCTTAAACACACACATATGTGGATAAATTAGCATATTTATACATTCAGTCTCATTCATAATCATTGACAAAAAGGGAGAAAAAAAGCTATCTCAAACCAACTCAAATGATTAAACACAACCAAATAAAAACAAAAGAAAAAGACCTTATGGGCGGAGAGATCGAAGAAGGCGCATATATTCAAGCGTTCTTCTTTTTGTCATGCCATCTTTCTCAACATCGCTGAGTATTTTCCGAGTCAGACCGGTTACCACTAACAAAAAATCTATCATGTTCCAAGGGCTCCTTAAGTAACTTGTCTCTCCATATATCATACCATATGCTATGAGCTGGGGTAAAAGTAAACACAACCATTATTATCAACCTGACCAAAACCAGCGGTTTAAAAATCAATTGATGATAAACATGGTAGCAGACGTGATTACCTCCAGGCACACCTCTGTAGATAAGAATAAGGTATACAGTAGATCCATCAATTTTAAAATAGCAATACCCTTAAGGGACACAAGGAAGTTTTTAAACATGGTGCAGTCGTATGTCTGACAGCATTGAACAACCTCAAGTTTAGATCATTTTTCTCACATTTTTACTAAAATTTGTGGTTGGCTTTTCTACTGCAAGCTGTATGCAATTCATCACAATGATGACAGTAATAAGGTTTTCAAAGTTACGATGTCTGACAGTCCACTGGCAAAACCTGCGCAAACTGAAAACACACACGCAAACATTTAGTGAAGGTTGTAAAAAGTTAACATGAAACAAAACAGAAAGAAAGCACTGCCTATGAAAGTTAAATTGTTTTGACTACAGGGAAAAAAACAATAATTTGGTGTGATTATCTCAGAATTTTGTGAGAACAGTTCTGAGACATACATATAAAAATATTTTACACAGCCCGGAGACTGAAGACATGAAGCCATGAACTGGCACTTTGTTTTAGTTCTCTTGTTTGAGGGCAAGGTCACATTGAAGGTAGAATTACTGCGTAATGGGGAAATTTCTGTGGTGCATTACACTGCAGCTGGCTGCCCGGACGGCACCAATGGTGTGAGAAACGAAGGGTTAGGTATCTTCCCCAAAGACACCTAGACATGAGCTCAGTGGGATTCAACCCAGCGAACTTCGGGTCCAAGGGAAACATTCTATCATTGAAATATCGCCTCCCCCAATTCCTCTTCCGCTCATGTTTGCTGTTTAGGTCAACAGATATGATATTGGATTAATATGGCGTCTTCTGACGTCCAGTATGAAAAACTTTGTCAAGTTATCTGGTTTTCACCCATTACTACCACAGCACTGATACGGAAAGAATAAGAAAGAACCATTAAATATTCATAAGTACTGCGGAAGAGCTGATAGAGAGCTGCGAACAAGCTGCAGAATATCAGAATCAGAATCAGAATATACTTTATTGATCCCACACAGGGGAAATTTGTGTAGAATATGCGTGAAAGCCACAAAAAAAAAAAAAAAAAAAAAAAAAAAAAAAAACAAGGAAATATTACGGAAAGACATGAAAAAAGACAAAAAAAGTCCCAGAATACACAAAATGACTTTTCTAGCTACCTCATCATTTAAAACACGCATTCTGAAAAAAACAAATGCCTGCCAAGATGCAGCCAAGAAAACAAATGGTCAGTCAAAGTTAATGTGTCCCCTAATTGTTTAGGCCTGTGAGCAAACCCACAAGCTTTCTGAGCACACTTTGTGCAACACTCAATGTGTGCGCTGCAACCATTTTATCTCTCTTTTTTTTATAAAATGATTTTGTCTTCTTTATTTAAAGGTCCCCTATTATGCCTTTTTTCCCTATTTTTATCCTGTGCTTATGTATCTGATATGCATAATTTTACATTTCGCGACACTCTCAACACAAAAGGTTTTAAATAAAACCCGTTTGGGAGCGCAGTTTCAGACCCGGAAGTCAAAACAGCTTGTTTCAGTATTTTTTTTATTTTTTTTTTTTCCTGGGACCCGCCCCGTTGGTTGCGATTGGTTGTCATTCATTGTGATTTCCCCACCCACCCAGCACAGCGTGGAGCGGGAGGGGCGAGGTGTGAGACGTATTGAGTAAAACAAAGCGGTTCGGATATCAGGGTGGAGAGCAGGTAGAAGTGGGGGAGGGTGTTTGAGCTGCAGGGGGCTGTACAAAAAACAGATCTACGTCACAATGTTCCATCAGTCGTTTGAGGTTTGGAGAACACGCCCCTTACTTTGAATGTAAATATCTCAAAATAGCATGAATCACAATAAAAAACACTTTGGGGGATTGTTTGGGGTAGTACTAAGTAAAATAAAAGGTTAAAACCTCATAAAAGTCAGTTTTGCATAATAGGGGACCTTTAAAAAAAAATTAGTTGCTTACCAGTACCTGGTATGGAGTGAATGAGTAAGCATATTTGTACAGCGTCTTTGAGTGTCCTTGAAAGTAATATAAAAGTATAATGCATTATTTTTATTATATTTATAAATGTATATATTACTGTCAGAAAGTGTGGCATTCCTGACAGGGCATGTGGTGCACAGCAGCTGGCTCTGGTCGTTATTAGGCTTGAGTCGCAGGTGTCTCTGGATCTAAGAACTATTGTTTGTGTAAGACACTTTGTCTTGTTTCAATGTTTTAATTCCTGTTTGGTTGTCTTCCACTTATCCATGGCTGGGCTGCTGGGGCAACAGCCTCAGAAGGAAAACCTAGGTTTCTCTTATGTCCAGCTCACCCGGGAAGATCCCGAAGCATTCCCCGGCCAGCTGCAAGACATAGTCTCTCCAGCAGGTCTGGGATCTATCTCTGGGTCTACTCCTGGTGGGATGTGTCCAAAAGACCTCACCAGCGAGGAAGTGTTAAGGAAGCATCGTTTGACTGAACAGTTTTATTCCTCTGTAGTTACCACAACTCTGCACATCTCCCTTGTTCTTAAAAAATAGGAACCAGCACACTTCTCCTCCATTCATCAGGCATCTTCTCACTTTCTAATATCCCCGTTAAACAGCCCAGTCAGAAACTCAATTGCCACCTCACCTAAGCATTTCCATACTTCTACAGGGATATCATCAGGACCCAGAGCCTTTCCACTCTTCATCCTCTTCAGTGCCCTCTTTATTTCTACCTTACTGATCCTAGCCACTTTCCGGTCCACTATGGTAACATCTTCTATTCTTTGCCACCTCTACTTTAACCTTACGCTGTATCCCTTGTACACTTGCCTATTCTCTTCAGTCCTCTTAGTGTCCCACTTCTTCTGAGCCAGCCTCTTTCTTTTGATACAATCCTGGACCTCCTCATTCCACCACCACGTCTCTCTATCTATCTTCCTTCCAGATGACACACCAAGTACTCTCTTGCCTGTCTCCCTGATCGCATTAGCTGTAGTTGTCCAGTCATCTGGAAGCTTCTCCTGCCCACCAAGAGCCTGTCTCAACTCCTTTATAAAGTTCAAGCAGCACTCTTCCTTTTTCAGTTTCCACCATTTAGTCTTCTGCACTCCCTTTAAATTTTTAAACTTCCTCACTGCTATGGTCATCTTACACACGACCATCCTGTGCTGTTTGGCTACACTGTCTCCTGCAACAACTTTGCAGTCACTGATCTCTTTCAGATTACGCCGCCTATACAAAATGTAATCAACCTGTGTACTCCTTCCTCCACTCTTATAAGTCACCCTGTGATCCAGCCTTTTCTTGAAATAAGTATTCACTACAGCCATTTCCATTCTTTTTGCAAAGTCAATCACCATCTGTCCTTCTGCATTCCTGTTCTGGAGACCAAACCTGCCCATCACCTCCTCATCATCTCTGTTTCCTGCACCAACGTGGCCATTAAAGTCTGCTCCAATAATAACTCTCTCACTTCTAGGGATGCTCTGAAGTACCTCATTCATGTCTGACCAGAATTTCTCTTTCACCTCGATGTCACATCCTACTTGTGGAGCATACCCACAAACAACGTTTAACACCACCACTTCAATTTCTAGTTTGAGGCTCATCACCCTATCTGAACTTCTTTTTACCTCCAGAACATGCCCAACAAACTCTTCCTTCACAATAACTCCTACACCATTCCTCTTCCTATCAACACCGTGATAGAACAACTTGAACCCTGCACCTGGCCTTCTGGCCTTGCTAACTTTCCATCTAGTCTCCTGGACACACAGGAAATGATGCAGAGTTGACATCTCTGCATCATGTCAACTAACTTTCTACCTTTACCCGTCATAGTCTCAACATTAAAAGTTCCCCCCTAAGTCCTAGACTCTTCATGTTTCTCTTCTCTCTCTTCCGATGTACGCATCTTCCTCCTCGTCTTCTTTGACCACCAGTAGTCCAATTTCCACCGGCAACCTGTTGGTCAACAGTACCGATGGCGGTCGTTGTAAACCTGGGCCACGACCGGTCCGATATGGTATTTCTTAAACAGACTTGCACATTTTCATTTGGCATAGTTTTACGTTGGATGTTGTTCCTGACACAACCTTTGTGATGATCTGGGCTAATGCCCAGAGCACAACCATTTGGATGGGTAGCATTTAGATATTTCGCTGAGGAGTACAACATCTAAATGTGCAAGGAAATGGGAAATGGACTCCATTTATAAAACGCCTTTCCACCTGTGTATTCACTCAAAGCGCTTTACAGTGAAGCTCACATTTACCCATTCATACCATGAACTCAATTCAAACTAAATTTATTCGAAATGACTCCAGAATAGTTCAAACATTCGAAACTTTCAATTTGAATCTCTGAAAAACAATTTGAAGATTCAAATTGTTATTCGAATGTTCGAACTATCGAATCCATCTTTCTCACAAAGTGACTAACACTAGCACACAAATGCAAACACACTTATATCAACACACACACTAAACATGCCTACGCACTAACTAGCGTTCACACACAGTGGCAAATGCGCACTGTCACCAATGCTAAGACACATATGCACACACAGTGACGCACTAACCCTACCCCAAATTCAAGAACACGTAAAACACACAATAACACAAAGTATAACACATACTGTGAGTCACACAGTAACACACTGAAAAACATTTAAACAGTGGGACACACACAGAGAGAAAAAGATTTACAAAGATAGACAAGTGCAACATGTTTTGGTTAAATTGAAAGACTGTGACATTCAAACATTGAACACTGAACAATGAACACTGTTCAATCTAAAGCCATGTTTACCAAACAAGAAGACCAGGTTTCTAGGTTTTAAAATCATTCTGACAAAAAGTGCTTTTCAGCGACTGAAAACGTGATTTTGACATATTGCTGTTAATTCACTGTATATGGTGTAATTTGAACAAAACAAGTCAGAAATGACCAAAATTAACATTTCTAGTGGTTTATTTATGTTTTGAAAGCAAAATGGAAAGAAAATTGAAGTTTGAAATTTGCTGTTTTCAGCAGCTGTAAATGCCATACAAGAACAGTGAGGAAAAAGGCTGGTTGTAAAAAAGTTTCAAAACACTAATTTTCTTGTTTGGAACTAAATGCACAAAATATTTTGAGTAAAGTTAGCCTATTCTAAGTTGGTTTTAACAGTTTTCAACATTCTCCCCTTTGCCAGCATTCAGAATCAATCTTCTGACTTCTGGCTGACAAAAACCTCATCATCATTCTCCAAACAAGCCTGCACTTCCAGTAGCAGCTCTACCTTGTTACATTCTTCTTACTCAATATCAGGTTAAAAGAGAGCTAAAGAAACTTAAAACCAGGAGGGCAGCAGACCCTAATGGCATGTGCCCTAGGCTCCTAAAGGTATGTGCAGATGAGCAAGGTGGTCTTCTTCTTCTAATGATTTCCGGCAGGCTATACGCTCGAGTGCGGAATGCTGCCCTCCACAGGTAGACCAAAGGTTGACGTTAGATCCTTGAAAAAAGGCCAGTGCGGCATACTGTAGATAAAAAAGAGCAAGGTGGTCCTCTTCAACCTAAGATTATACCTTGGTAAAATCCCATCTCTGCAGTAGACCTAATGGATAATTTTTCTGCCCAAGGTCAAGCAACCTAAGTACAATAAAGACTTCAGACCAATTGCACTGACTTCGCACTTTGGAGAGATTAGTGCTGCTGTTCCTGAAGCCACAGATGCAACATGCCAAGGATCTACTGCAGTTCATATTTCAGGAAAAGGTGAGAGTGGAGGATGCTGTCCTTTTTTTTCCATTACACCTTCTCCTACCTGGATGAAGGAGGATGTGCAAAAATAATGCTGTTTTATTTTTTACTATTTTTCTTCCGGCCTATTTGACACCATCAAACCCATGTTACTGCGGAAAAAACTCGCAAGCATGTAAGAGCATCCATACATACTATGCTAGATCAGGCATGGGCAAACTACTGCCTGCGGGCCACATGCGGCCTGATAAATGGTTTAACTTGAAGAAATAAAATAAATAAACCATGTTGTTTTATTTTCTTGTTAGATGGAATAAACTGACTTGCTCTGGCAACCCCTGAAGGGAAATGCCGTAAGAAGAAGAAGTTTTATTTTCCCTGCAATTCTGATGTTTCCTCACTAGATGGCACACTCTAGATCATAATGGCTTTGTTGAGAAAACAACAACAATGCTCCATTTCAAATGTGTGTTTTTCCGTGATGCGCACATTGTCAAAATAAACCATGCACGCAAATATTGAAATCAATCGGGGCCCATTTACACATGTAAACAAGCGCGTTAGTTTCAAACCTTGTGCGCTACTATGGAAAGCAATAGGGGTCACTACTTGTGCATAATCCAGTGCTAAATGTTAAATCTAGCACGCCAGGTGCACATTTTTTAAGCGCTAGTGTTCGAGATTTGAAATTTTATGTGTTTGATGTTTTTGAAAAAAAAAAAAAGACATTCAGAAGGAGAGTGATGGTGATATTATGAAGTAAAAAAGAACTTTCTGTGCTTTAAAAAAAAATGAGCGTTCATTGGATTTTTAGTGTTTAAAAACTCATTTCAAAATCATAGATGTTGTTGAAATCCTTTTCTTCATTTTCATTGAAAATTAATGCACATGTTTTTTCCAATTCCCAAGATGTGTATTTTTTTTTCAATGAGGTGAGGTTACCAAAGCATGCCATCTTCTGTTCCTTTTCAGGCCCTTTGTCAAATGTCAGAGCTTAATGTGGCCTGCAAATCAAAAAGTTTGCCCACCTCTGTGCTAGATTATTAACTACTTCATAGACAGATCCCAGCTTGTCAGAATAAGGGGCACCCAATCCAGAATTCTTTACAGCAGTGTAGGAGCGCGTCAAGGGATAATGTTGTCCGCCATGTTGTTTGCAGTTTACTCTACCGACTTCCATCACAACACATGGCATTGCTACATGCATGAATTTTCTGACGATACTATTAGTGTAGCCTGGATTAACTCATTAAAGGTTACATGTTTTGTGAGCATGAACCAAAACATGCATCATCAAATAGTAATTTGTGTTGTACTTTTAAACATCACACTGCTGCAATATCATATCATACATCAAATGAACCAGAAACATCAGGGCTTTCAGAATAAGTACTGAAATGACTAAAATGTTTGTTACCTCTTTCTTGGGAGAGATTCAAATGGTATAAAAAGTATCACCCTTGCCAAAAAATGAAAACTTGCAGGACACTTTGTCCCAACATTGTTAAGTCTAAAAAGTGAAATTAGTCCCAGTTGAAGCATATGGTAAACTTTACGCTGGTAACAGGTTTCATAATTGTTGTATCTATTGTAGGTTCTGAGAGGGAGAAACTTTGGTCATGAGTAACCCACCCTAAAAGTTTGACTAAAATTCGGTACTCAACACAAAAAAAAACAATTTCTTCTTCGTTCCGTCATCTGCCGCTTATCTGTGGCTGAGTCACAAACGAGAATCCCAGGCTTTTCTCACCAAGGCTGCATCCTCCAGCTCACCTGGAAGAATACCAAGTCAGGCCAGCTGTGAGTCAAAGTCTGTCCGGCGTGTCTAGGGTCTGCCTCTCGGTCTCCTCACGGGTGGGTTGTGACCAAAACACCTCACCAGCGAGGCGCTTGGGAGGCATTGTGACCTGAACCACCCCATCTGTCTTCTCTCGACGTGGAGGTGGAGCAGCTCTACTCCAAGCTCCTCCTGCATGATAGTACTCTTTTATTAAGTTTTTCAATATTTATCACAAAGATTATACATTGAAGCAAGATCCAACAGGAGAAATTGTGTCCTTAGGACATATTATTACAATGATTACTTACAAAATAAACATGATTTAGAATATTAGAAAGGTATATGTCTCCTCTAAACTACTATTTATGTTTAAGTGATGGTTGCCTAAAAAGATATGAAAGTGCTATTGGCTTGATTCAAAGTTTAATTAATTTTTGTTTAGAAAATATGCATTTTCTATGTGATACAATCGGCCAAATGTTTCATATACTTTGTAGATAGAAGTGGCCAAAATGAGCTTCCTCCGCAGGGTGGGTGGGTTCTCACTCAGAAATAAAGTGAGGAGCTCTGCTACTTGGGATGAGCTCGAAGTAGACCCGTTTCTCCACACGGCGTGGTTTGGGCATATGGTTAGAGTACTTCCAAAGCACCTAGCTGCTGAGGTTTTTCAGGCACGTCCCACCAGAGGTTCAGAGGGCAAATGCCTTGGGATCCTTCTGGTGAGTTGGAGGATGCAGCCAGGGTGAGAGACGACTGGGCTTTCCGTCTGAAGCTGTTGCCCCCGCAACCCGGTGGCAGATAAGCACAAGACAACAGAATGGAACAGATTAGCTATATGTAACTTAAGAGTATCTCAGTTTATTTTTGAAGCAGAAATATTACATAGAAAATGCTTTACATTATCTTTGTAACTAGTAAAACAAAGGTTTTAAAACAAAGGGTTGAAGTCACTTGTCCACAACTGCTGTTGACCAGATTCCTCTAGGACAAATATGGCAATCCAATATATTATTGCTAATTTAATGTTCACAAGCCTTACCCATGTTTTGGACGGAGCACAAAGAAAGACCAGTCCTTGCGGTTTTCACACCAGCACACAACTCTCTGGATCAGGCTCAAAGGTTTCTCCTATGTTCAACAGTCACACATTAGTCAAACTAACAAACTAAAGTAGTGCATTGTATCAACACACTCTTGCATTTTCTTTAGCACAAACAAAAAAGGTGTGTCTTCTTTCCACATTTACAAATTAATAATTTGCTTCAATGAATTGATAGTTAGCTGTTCATTCAACTGTCAGTGACTTACATGTTCCTTATCCAAATAGCTGCGTAAACTGGAAATGCTACTCAGATCAGATGGCATGGAGGATTGACTGGCAGGCAGGTGTTCTATGATTCTAGTCTTGGAAAACATCTTCAAATGTACAAAAAGTACAAGAAAATCAACTGAATCTCCAATCACTTAAGAACATTTTGAGAGTATAACCGATACTTACATCTTTATCAGAACTGGTTTCAGATGAGTCTCTGTTGGTATCAGATATGTTTTCATCTAATTGCTGAG
Source organism: Neostethus bicornis (assembly GCA_902685375.1). Taxonomy (NCBI): domain Eukaryota; kingdom Metazoa; phylum Chordata; class Actinopteri; order Atheriniformes; family Phallostethidae; genus Neostethus; species Neostethus bicornis. The sequence goes on from LR738545.1 coordinate 8,512,940, forward strand.
GGCGCCTCTTTTAAAAAATGATATGTTACAAACAATTATTAGAAATCACTACAGGGCGTCCTACCAGAAGGCATGCACGATTTAACACCTGACTCTGGAAGTTCTCCACCACAATCCCAACAAGGACATTCAGGAGAATGTTTTTTCCCAGGAAGATGAGGACAAAAAAATATATTGCGGACCATGGGGAGGTAGCTGCCATGGTGTCATAAAGCACCTCGTTCCACTCTTCAAGAGTTAAAACCTATTTTAGTGTAAGCAACAAAAAAAAAGTTAAGAGAGAGCTAAATTGTTACCGTGCTGCTGTAACACACAAATTTGTATAACACACAAATTTCCCACATGTGGGTTTAATAAAGTAGTTCAAATTCTGATATAAACACAAAAACAGCATTTCTGAGTGGTGTCAACAACATGTAATGCCACTTAGCTGACAAATGCCCACTGACTGCTCCTAGCCTGAGCAGGCTACCCATACAAAACCCCCACAACAAGGTTTTTCGTATCCATGCCCCACATTCAGACCTAGTTCTGGATGGAAATCTTGGGAACATCTGGTTTGAAAAAGTATGTTTGTCTTGAATCTTGTTGACCATCATAGTGGTATTTCCATCATTTCTTTTCTGGTCAACAAACACTGAACACATACGTCTACAGTTAGAGATTTGGAATGGGAATGACAACTTAAACACATTCAAACTAGCATCATTACTCAGTTTTTTTGTTTATGTAGTGTGGTAACAAGTCAGTGTGTATTTGGTGACAAAGACAATTTCACAAACTTTACAACTTAAATATTTATTAATTTAGACTGTGAACATTTACAGAAAAATGTTGGCTGAAAGAGATTCAGCATTAAGCTAATCTCTTGCTGCAGTCATTTTATTTTTCGTTTCTAACTCATAAGTTAGAATGGGAATGGCAGCATTCTTGCACAGAGAAAAGTAATACCAATAAATGCATTGAACTTCTGCAGCACTTTTCGGGACACTCATAGACGTTTCACATATGCATTAGTCATTCACTCATAGAGAAGATTGAATGCCAGAAAATGTAGACTCTTAAATTATAAAAAAGAAATCTTTGGGTAAAACTAGAAGCCAATATTATTAAACTTTGATAGAAGAGAACGCAAATAATCTTACATTTCCATTTAGTACTAAAGGTAGGATGCTCAATAGAAACAAACATCTATCCCAGTTACTGTCAGCTGTAACTTTTTTAAAAAAAAAATTAAAAATAAAATCTCAAAATGTAGACATAAACTGAATAAAATTTACCGCTACAAGTGGTCCAGAGCAGGCTAGAAAAAATCAGCTTGTCCTTTCAACCCAATTCCCTCCAAACTTTTCAAAGAAACTTTTCCCCCAATTAAGTGATCAATAATGACTACAATAAATAACTCCCTTGGAACAGAAAATGTCCCACCATTTTCTTACATGCAGTTTCGATCTCGACATTCTGGCCAACTATAAACCAATATCAACTTTCCCTTTTATCAAGAGATAGGAACATGAGATTGACCTCCAGAGCATTCCTCTTTCTTTTTTAAACAAATTTATCAAGCTTCTGCTTTGGAGCTTTGCCTCATTTCCTTTGCTGACGTTACAAAAGAGTTAAAGTTTCACCTTTGCCCCTTCTGCTTTCCTCTGCATGTCAATTGTGTCAATTTTTTGTAGCATTCCATTGGCTCGATGAACTTTCCGCTCTGTGATTGGTTCACAGGGCTTCAGATTGTATAGAACACTTTTGACAAATACTATCCAGCAATTTAAAAAAGAAAATGCACCTGTACCTGTTTAAAATATTAGCCATACTCGGTGGTTAGGAGTATTGTGAGAAGTTTGTGGGGATTTTGGTGACTTTTGACAATCGTTTAAGTTAACAAGTAGGAAAAAAGATCCGTGGTTCAGATCACTCTGATGTAATGCCACAAAACATGGTAATTTGTTTTCCCATTTACATTAAATTATGTAAATTGATTTTACATACTGTATTATTTTAAAACAAAGTGGTCTATTTTCTTATTTACTGTATCCTTTCCTACTGTATCATTTATCACATTTTAAAAGATCATTTGACATTTAATTGTATTTGTAGTACTTACAAACTTCCTTATGCCATTTATATTGACATCATAAGCTGTCTATTTAATTCTGTTTAGTTTTTCTTTTTACATTGTATTGTAAATCACCAGAATTTTTGTTATTAGGTATGAAGTATGATTTTACATACACATATTGTTTACAAATTTTGCTTTACATAAACAATATTTCTTAAATGCAGAGACACCAGCAGGCCAAGCATAATACTCACCAGAGCCAGCTGTCCACCACATACTCTGCCAGCAGTGACTATCTTTCTAAACACAGCTTAAATGTAACTGTCCCTTCTATACCACAATTTACAGGACAACGTAAAAATATGCCACATGCAAAAATGTTCAGTTTCTCAAACTCAAGAGCTTGTGTGAACAGAATAAGCTCCAGCTGAACATCTCCAAAACCAAGGAGATGGTGCTGGACTTTTGACGAACCCCCTCCACCCTGACAGACAGACAGACATTCCAATCATATTACCAGGTTTTATATGAAGACTACGTATTCAGTTCAGTTTGGTCTTCCTACATGTACAAGGACACTTCTGTTTGTGTCCAAAGAGTAAATGCTGGATGAGGCCATTGTTGACACGATTCTTAAAGATGGCCAGTCATTTTCTATAGTTCACCATGTTTTTTTTTTAAAAAAAAATTCACTTGAAGGTACAACATATTCCCAGATGTGGGGGTCCCTTAAAATACCGAGAATCACATAAAATGCAGACTACTAATCCACAGATTAGGATTCTGAATTTTTGGATTTTTTTTTAGGATTTCTGTATTTTATGTGGGCTAGACTTGGAATAAGGAGATTCTTTCTAATCTGTGGATTAGGGGAATCAACCTAATCTGTGGATTAGGATTTGTGAGTTAGGATTCATATCAAAGCAAACCTGAAACACGGTGACAGCAGCCCAGAGATGAGTGTCGAAGTTTTTTCTTCTATCAACTTCCTTTCCAGTTTTATTCAAATGGCTGAACTTGCCACCAAACAGTTTCATCCCTATTGTGCTGCAATGAAACAGTGATTCAAAATCAGCAAAAGAATCACGCATTTGGAATGTTTGTTTATGTTTATGCGTTTGCATGTGCCTGAAAATGTAGATATAAAACATCATTAGGCAGAAGAGTGTCGATGCTCCTTTCATCGTACCACACAGTACAATCAGCTGTTTCTCCAGTATGGGAAAGAAGCGTAGCAACCTTCCCAGCCGAAGCACACGCAGTGAGCGAAGCACACTCAGCTTGCTGGTGACAAAACTGTGAGCCACAACATAATTGCTTTAAATAATCTCCAAATATATTTAAAAAAGTATTCCTTCCAAAACTCTTGAGGATTAAACACCTTATGGCGACAAGGCCGAAGTCAAAGATATTTTCTTTTTTTCTGAAAAAGTTGATCTGAAAGGCAAGAAACTTCAGCAAGAACTCCAATAAAAAGGCAGCCGCAAAAATGCAATCAAGATAAAACAAGACTTCAGTCACTTCCACAGGCTGCAGGAAAAATTGAGAGAATGATTAAAAAAAGAAGAATTTCACAAGTTTTTGCTCTTTCTCTGTGTGGGTTTACCTGATTGTGGTGCTCTACAGCCATACTAAGGGTGTTGAGTAAAATGGTGAACATGATGACATCGCTGAAAACTTTGCTCTTTACCAGCCTCTTAATTTGTTTGGTGAGATGAGGTACTTTCTACAACATCAAAGGTTTTCTAGATTCAGAACATACTTTGTTGAAATTTCATAGCAATTTATAGAGTTGTGTCTTGGCCTCACCATCGGTTTCTGTGATGCAATTCTGTTGCTAAAATTACAAAAAAAAAAAAAAACTGGCTCTTTCAAGAGTAAACATTAAAGTAAACGCTTTGGTCACTCAGAGTAATATTCCAACATTTGGACGTACCTCAAATTATGTATGATATACTTTTTGTAAAAATAAGTAGGGTTGAAGACAACAGTGTAGTCTGTCTTCTCTTCTCTTGTCATGGCCTCTGAGAAATGAGAGGCAATGATGACTGCACAAGTGTTCATCAAAACAAATGCACCCAGCTGGGAAGAGATGGAGAAAGTTTTTATGTTTTCAGAGAGATTCTACATGAAAATATTTAAGAGATGTCAGCTTCAGTCTAGAGTAGTAAATAAATCTGCAAACACAAATTCAAGCAGAGGGCAGGATTGGTTACTGAGACTTTGCACTGAACCAAATGAACAATTTGGGTACTCACCGCCGTCATTAGAATGAATGGCAGACAACTATAGGCAGAGTGTACATCCATGGTAAAGAACATAATTTCTGCCCAACCTTTGAGGGTCATGGTCTGATGGTAAAAGAGCAGCAAATTCAATAACTGTATGCGTTTAGCTGTTTTTGACCAAACAAACATCTTTCTTGTGTGCCAGCAGCTTCGTCCTGTTATCATACTCTAATATCTAAAGGTATGCAGCTCAGGTTAAACCAGGAACACACATATGTGAATCTGTTTTGCTTCAGTTCAATTGGGCGCAAAGTGCCAATAAATTGTTTTCAGGAATCTATTGTAACAAATCACTTAGTTGCTGTTATATTCAAGAGATTATTTCCCCTGTACTAAAGCTGCCTTTTAACTGAGCAACTTTCATGAATTTATTTTGAAAATAGCCACAGGTGTAGACCTGTCTGAACATTTATTCCTACTCCCCAAATTAACTCCCAAATTTGACATTAATGGCTGCATATTTCTAAATTCCCACCTCCATATTGATACATTATTTTTAATTCAAGATTCTTTATTGTCACCATTCTCACAGTGAAATTTAGACGTCAGGCTAAAAAACCTATATATAAGTAAGAAGTTGAAATAAAAGTAAAAATAACAAAAACAGTATAAATAGGCAACTGGATGATTTTTACAAAAATAATTAACAGTGCAATGTTGTGAGTGATTAATACTGTGAAACTTTCACAGGAGTCACCAACACGGTGCCCGCGGGCACCAGGGCGGCCGCGGGCACCAGGGCGCCCGCGGCGACCCCATTAGGCGCCCGCAGGCCAGTTCTAAAAATAGCACTAATCACAAATTTGCTCTGTCTAAAATTTTATTTAATTGAGTTGCTATTCTTTTTTAATTTCATTTACAGTGATGTAAATTTAAAAACTAATAAATAAAAAAGTAAAAAAAAAAATATCACAAAAAAAAGTTTAATACACGAACTCTGACGTAGAGTGACGTCGGAGGTCACTCAAACGCATATGACAAACCAGCTTTAGATGAGATTGCGAGCACGTTTTTTACCCACAAAACATGGCAGAAAAAAGGAAGAGAACTTATAATTTTTACAGTGAATGGGCGCAAGAATTCTTTTTCACCAACGTAAAAGAAAACTGTGTTTGTGTCATCTGCGGTGCGACTGTGGCGTCGGCTAAGCGGCACAACGTGGAGAGACATTTCAATTCATGTCACAAAAGCTACTATGCTAACTACCCACTTGGCAGCGCGGTACGGACGGAAAAAGTCCGTGAGTTAAAGGCAGCTTTGGCCAAACAGCAGTCTTTTATTACGAGGCCGGTAAAAAACTCTGAAAAAGCAACTGAAGCCTCATTTAGAGACTGCGGTCAAGTGAGCCGCGGTTCACTCCGCCGCAATTCACGTGTGCGCGCCCGTTCAAATGTCTTTTTCACAGGCAAAATGGATAAAAGTGATTTTATCGCTCCTCAAAGTTGACTACCTGTGAAAAAGACATTTAGGGCGCGCGCACGTGAATCGCGACAGAGTGAACCGCGGCTCACTAGACCGCAGTATTTAACACATTTTTTGATAAAAAAGAAGAAGGCGTTTTCAGACGGCGAGGAGAGAGTTCCTGCAGTCCAAAGGTAAAGACACCTCTCTACTGGAGGACACTGAGTGGATACTTGACCTAGCATTTTTAACTGACGTCACTGGGAAACTAAACCTTTTTGAACTGTTGCTGACATGATAAGCTCTGTAAATGCATTTAAAGCCAAGATGAGCATTTTCTCCATGCATTTTCAGAGGAAAAAGGTGCTGCACTTTCCCTCTGCACAGTCAGTGCTGAAAGACAATGCTTCTGTATCTGAGACTTTTGACAAAGCTGCAGAAAAGTACTCTCAAGTCATTAACAGACTTGGGCAAGAGTTTGAGAACAGGTTTTGTGACTTTGATCAGCTTGAGCCATGTCTGTCATTTATTACCAATCCTTTCATGCAAGTGGACACAACATGCATTGCTGAGAAACAAAGTGCAACGTTCGACTTGGATGTTGGACAGGTGGAGATTGAAATTGTAACATTGCAAAATTTTTTTTTTTTGATTATTTTGAATTACTCTATTCATCCCTCACCGGGGAAATTTGTTTGCTGCACTCCTTACACCGCAGCAGGCTGCCCTTCAACGGCGCCAATGGTGGGAGAAGTGGGGGCTAGGTGTCTTCTCCAAGGACCCTAGACGTGCTCTCCGTGGGACGCAAACCCGCGACCTTCCGGTCCGCGGGCGAACGCGCTAACCACGCGGCCACCGTCTCCACCCAGTTTTGACCTCCACCTCAAAGCCAAATCAAAGCCAAAGCCAAAATGACCTCCACCTCAAAGCCAACCAGGCCACATCGAACTTTTGGTGCCTTGCAGCCACTGAAAAGTACAGTGGTGTATGCACAGCAGCCGTGAAGGTTGCCAGCATTTTTGGTTCAACCTATCTGTGTGAATCAGCCTTTTCTGACATGAACTTCATTAAGAATAAACACAGAACCCGCCTCACTGATGCACATCTGCAAGTCACTCAGAGTTGCAGTGTCAACTTACATCCCAGATTACTGTACACTGGTGAAGAGCATGCGATGCCAGGCCTCCCACTGAAACAAATGCCAGATGTTGGTGGCAAAATGTAAGTACCATGGCAAAGATAAATTTTAATATATTGAAATACTGTTACAGATGTGTTACTAAGTGTAACAGATGTGATGATTTGTTTTAATGGCTGCAAATGTAGTGGTGCCCTTTGCATCACTCAGTGCCCTCGAAGTAGCCCTCGGTTCCAAAGAAGTTGGTGACCCCTGTGTTAAAGTGTGTGTTGCGGTAAAGTATCCTTAGAACTAGTCAGATGAGTGTGCAAGAGGATGGATGTTGGAGGGCTGATTGCTTTCCCAGCTCTTGGGACAAAAACTGTCTCTGAGACGTGAAGTGGTGTTTTTTTTTTGGTCCTGTACCATTTCCCTGATGGGAGAGGTACAAACAGTCTGTGACCTGGGTGGGTGTACATCAAACATTGGTGTAGCAAAGGGCGTAAACTATGTTTTTGTGTGGATGCACAAGAGGGTCCAGGACTTTTTGTACTGTCATTGCTATTTTTTTCTCTTTTTGTTAATCATTGTGGATAAATATATAAAAAAAAAGTTCCCTCGCCCCCATGTTTGTTTATGCTACTGTCTCTTCATCCTCAGACAGAAAAAGAGTTGTAACAATATAAATGCATACATGCGTTCATGTATTTGTTTCAGCATAAACATAGCTAAAGCTTGCTATGTTTGGTACCTGAAAGACAGTGACCCATGCATACAAAATGTTGTCAAAGTGGATGTTTCCCATTTCAGGATTTGGGCCTTCAGGGAGACAGGCATTGTACAATGCGTTCCAGTTTACACAACTTCTGTTACTAGGTCCGACAAGATGAGGAGCTCCCGAAGTATTAGCCTGGTGTAGAGGAGGCAGGGTGCAGATTTGACCATTCTCCCAGTATGGTGGCACATTGCTGCAGTTCTGCATCCCAATCAAGTAATCAGGTGAGCAGACAAACGCTAACTGGCCACCATCGTAATAAGGTGTCAAGGACAAGTTGGACATCCTGGGTTTGACAAAAAGAAACAATATTAGGTGTGTTTGATCACAGTATCATGCAAATGCAACTCCAAGTTTTCAAACAAACTTATCTAATTTTAAGTCAAATTAGAGACACCATAAGGTGTATTGTTTTACTTGTCAATTACCTGCAGCACTAAAACTAAAATGATTAGAAAAATGCTAAAGAAACAGGTTCATAAATACTTACGTGACATTTTCTTTTATCAAAAAGCAGCGGTGTCGTAACAGTCCAGCCCACAGATTGACTCCCACAACACCAAAAATATGAATCACAAACAAAAAGACCAGGAGAATATTTCCAAACATAGGTGCCGTGCCCAGAAGAATGGACGTCATTTGCTTCAGACCTGTTAACATCAATATCAAGAGAATAATTTCTGCAGGCAGCAGTATCTATTTTTCACATTAATCTCTGTTAGAAATTAACCATCCGACTCACGCGGAACTCTACTGATGCACCTTAGTAACTTGAAAGAATTGGCCATGTAAAGTTCAAGTGAAATTGTAGAAAAAAAGAGATCCAGAGTCCTGAGGAAAGTGTTTACATCTTTATTTTTTTCTTTCTTTTAGTCCAGCAATAAATTTGTGTACTTACTCTGTACAGACGATAATAAAATCCAGCTTATTCCAAACGGAAACGAAATAGCTAGTCTTGTGGTCATTAAATCCAAAGACTGTTATCTTAATCAGCATATCCGCCACAAAGAAGAAATACTCTACCATTACCGCAATTGTTGCAAGCTAGTCAGAGACAGTAAGAAAGAAAAAACTGGAATCAGATCAGAAAAAACTACTCTCATGATTTCTATGAGGAGGGCATTTTGCAGATTGATCACATAGACCAGTGCTTCTCAAATAGTAGGGTGTAGGGGGTGCGGCGCGATGCCAGTGGGGGTGCGTGTGACCCTGTGGAACATGTTTTTTTTTTTGCCGTACTAGAATGAAGTGTAATTGCACATCAACCATCGTAGTTGGCGCTCTGATTGTCAGCGTGTGTGCAGGGAGTATTAACTCTATGGTGTAGAGTTTTTGCAACATCTTATTTTTGTGAGACTGGCTTCTCTGCTGTTGCTGCACTGAAGACCAAGTACAGATACCAGCTAAGCATTGAGCAGGAGCTGAGAGTTGCAGTTTCATGCTTCAAACCCCGGTTCGAAAAGCTGTGTAAACTGTGTAAACCTTCTTAGGACATGTGTGGCACAAAGTAAGCCCAATGTAATTGCAATTTTGGAGACTCGGCTGTATAGGAATTTTTTAGACAATGAAGATTTCTTTTTTTTTGTTCCGTGTTGTACAGCTAGAATTTCAAGAGGACATGGTGTAGCTACCTTTGCATCTTCAGCTTAAACATCTGTTTATTTATGTCGATTGTGAAGTCATTTGATTTGGAATGTCTGTTTATTAATTTCAAATTTCATATAATTAAAAGTTTGACTGTTGTCGATCTTTGTAGACCTCCAAATTGCCCCACAGAATAAATGCACTCCATAATTTCTATGCTTAATTAATCTTGAAAGCAGAATGTCATGGGTGATTTTGAAAGCAACTAGTTTCAACTTTGTCTGCCCTTCAAACCAAAGGAGCAGACAATTTGATAAGAATTGTATGCTTCTTTTCTGCTCTTTTACAATCATGGCAATGTATATTTGTGTTGAATATGGTAATGTTATTATTACTATATTTTGTCATAAAAGGAATAAATAAATTAAATGAAAAAAAAAAAACTTTCCTCCTCCAACAAAGTGTTGAAAATCAAAAGAATTACCAAGAGTCTGTTAAAGCTACATCAAAGTTCGACAAGCAAATTGTAGCCATGTTGGACAATGTGTAAATATTCCTACAGACACAAATTGGGAAAGATTTCAACACGTACCAAATGCTGCAAACACATGGAATTATTTTTTTTACTGAAATTTCAAATGTTAAAATAAACACATTAACTAAAAAAAAATTGTGTTTTGACTTGTTTAATTCTCACAGAAAAAACTCCAATTATGTTTCTGTGTGTTCATTTAACAAACCAATCTCTGGTCCCTGTTTTTCATTGATCAAAATTCTACTTAAGGTTGTCTGTCAAGCATTGATTAATTTGAAACCCAACTGATGGTTTGGATGAGAAACCTCTACACAATTTCCCATTATTTGAAAGACAGCCAGAGTTACTTCTCATATTAAAGGAGGCAATCCCATCGATTTGAATATTTTTAGACCAAGTTTTAAAACTTATTGTGCAGTCAAGATTTTAGAAAAAAAAGTATTTAAAAAACCCAACCACTATTCAAATTAATGTATCATTTATCTCCTTTCCAATCTGGCTTTAGATTAGTTTTTTTTTTTCATTAATGCTGCTTTGTTGAAATTCACAAAGAATTTATTTACTTCTTTTGATCAGGAACAATATGTGGGATTCATTTTTTATGACTTGGCTAAAGCTTTTGAACTAATCATTTATTATTTACTTATTAATATACTGTTTGCAGTTGGTCTTGATTTTTCTTTCTTTCCATTTTTTTTTTTGGTCAATCTGCAATGTGGAGCCCATTGAGATAATTATTTTGTAATTTTATGCAATACAAAGATAATTGAATTAAATTTCAAAGCAATTGTGGTTAAAATAATTTCTTCATTTTAGAACTCAAAATGTTATTTTCATTAAGTGTCCAGTCAAATAAATGGAAGAGAACAAAGAGTAGAAGACGTTACCGTAGCAGAGCAAAAGTGGCAATATACAGTATAGTGGCAATATAGTGGAAAGGCTCTCGTTCCTATTTATATTCATAGCAGTATGAAAGTGCTTGGGTGAGGTGCCAGTAGAGTTTCTGACTGGGCTGTTTAACAAGATATTAGAAAGTGAGAAGATGCCTAATGAATGGAGAAGAAGTGTGTTGGTTCCTATTTTTAAGAACATGGGAGATGTGCAGAGTTGTGGTAACTACAGAGGAATTAAACTGATCAGTAAAACAATGAGGTTATGGGAAAAAGTTGTCGAAGCTAGGCTAAGGTCTGAAGTAAGAAGTAAGTGAGCAGCAGTATGGTTTTATGCCTAAAAAGAGCACTACAGATGCAGTATTTGCCTTGCGGGTGCTGATAGAGAAGTACAGAGAAGGTCAGAGGGAGCTGCACTGTGTCTTTGTAGATCTAGAGAAAGCGTATGACAGGGTACCTAGAGAAGAACTATGGTATTGTATGAGGAATTCTGGTGTGACAGAGAAGTGTGTTAAAGCACTGCAGGACATGTATGAGGGCTGTAAGACAGTGGTGAGGTGTGCTGTCGGTGAGACAGAGGTTTACAGTGTGCGGGTGGGACTGCACCAGGGATCTGCTCTGAATCCTTTGTTGTTTGCTATGGTGATGGAAAGGCTGACAGACGAGGTTAGACAGGAATCTCCATGGACAATGATGTTTGCAGATGACATTGTGATCTATAGTAAGAGGAGGGAAGAGGTGGAGGAAAAGCTGGAGAGGCGGAGGTTTGCTCTAGAAAGAGGAATGTAGATTAGTCAGAGTAAAACAGAGTACATCTGTGTGAATGAGAGGAATCCAAATGGAAAAGAGATGAAGAAGAAGAGATAAAGGTAAAGCTTTATCTTTTTCACAAGGAGAAGAGATAAAGAAGGTGGAAGATTTTAAGTACTTAGGATCAACAGTCCAAAGCAATGGAGAGCGTGGAAAACAGGCGAAGAAGCGTGTTCGGGCAGGCTGGAACGGTTGGCGAAAAGTATCTGGTGTGATGTGTGACAAAATAGTTTCAGCCAAAATGAAAGTGTACAAACCGTGGTAAGACCGGTCATGCTGTTTGGTCTAGAAACAGTAGCACTGAGGAAACAGAGGAGACTGAGGAGACAGGAAACAGAGATGGAGGAAGCAGAGATGAAGATGCTGAGGATCTCTCTGCGAGTGACCAGGATGGACAGGATTAGAAATGAGTACATCAGGGGAACAGCACATGTCAGAGGTTTTGGGGATAAAGTCCGAGAGGCCAGACTGAGATGGTTTGGACATGTGCAGAGGAGAGAGAGAGAGTACATCGGAAGAGGGATGCTGGATTTGGAACCACCAGGAAAGAGGACTAGAGGAAAGCCAAGGAGGATGTTCATGGATGCAGTAAAGGAAGACATGAAGATAGTTGGTGTGACCAAAGAGGATACATCAGATAGGGTTAGATGGAAGAAACTGACTTGCTGTGGTGACCCCTGAAAGGAAATGCTAAAAGAAGTCCAGTCAAAAAAATGTATCATTGAAAAAGGTGTAACTCAAAGTCTTGTGCTCCTTCTGTTTTTTAAAATGTTTGAATAAATGATCTACCACAAATCATCCGACACCACTTGACAAAATGTGATGCCGACGATACAATTACCTACATTTCGCTTGTGAGAACCAAGTTGCAGCTTGATTTGATTGAGCTAAAATATGTCTTTAAAATAGTACAAAATATTAATAATTATACATATATCTTGCTGTATACTTTTTGGTTCCACAACCAGTCAAATGATGGTTCCTTGATGCTCAAAGCTTTTGTAACTTCTTGTTCAATACACGCTAATTTTCTATTACTGCTGACTATTTTTACTCTATCTGCTCAGATAGATAAAACAAGATAAAATACGATTGCAAAGGAGAACATCAGATTTATTGTCCTTATCTCCAAGTTTTGAGAAACCAAAATGCTGACTGTAAATTCATTGTGCAGCATTGCAACAATTACAAAAAAGACGGCCACTAAGAGTTGTTGACCATATTTATTGATTTGAACTGTGGAAAAAACAATTCTTTGGTTATGACATAAAATCTAGAGCATAATTTAATAGAATTATTAATTATGTGTATTGGTGTACAATTTACATATTTACATATAGATTTACATATTTGTTAAAATGCATAAGAGTTGTTTTTTTTTTTTTTTAAGGTACATGTTAAATCATCTTCCTTGTTTAAATATGCTGCTAAAAGTGCTATTAGCAGAATTTTATTTTATTTTGCTTAGTTAAAAGCAAATTTAAAAATAGTTTAAATCCCCAAAAATCGCTTTGTATTTGATTTGTGATTTGATTTGTGTTTTTTTCTTTTGTTTTTATAAAAGGTTCCAACTGTTGTGAATGAGGTAGTGATGTAAAGCCATGCTCACATAAAAAAAAAAAAAACGATGGGGCGGTGATGCAGCTATTTGGGAAAAATTGGCAATCTTGAACGCAACTCAGTCGTCGATCTCAATCATTAAGCATTGTTCACTTCAATTTTTGGCCTTTTAATCAAAAATTGATTAAAAGGCAATTAAGATTGAATGAATTAAGATTTAATAAATTAAGATTTAATAAATTAAGATTTAATAAATTAAGAATCAAGATTTTTCTTGAGACTCAAACATGAGGAAAGCGTTGATTTGAGGGAGTGGTTAATGGAATGGGGTGCGGGAGGGTAAACAAAACAGTCACTCCGTGTAGAGCTTCCGAGGCTAACCGGGCTTGGTCAAGGCCGATCACAGGGAGTTCAAACAAAGTTATGAGTTTATTTAGATTTAGGCATAAAGTTTCTCATGCCTTCAGTATGTCAGAAGACTCTCAGTGGCAACTCCAATCAGGCAAGACACAGGGGGTCGATTTTATTTCCCATCCAGTTGAGCAGCCATCCACTCCAAGATGGCCCCATGTTTACGGATCAGTTCATGAACAACAGACAGGCTGCTCCTCAGAGCCTGAATGTCCCCAGAGAGAGCATCCTGCCTGCCGGGCACCCCTGCTAAAGTCCGAGGCCAGGCTGCCTGAAACATTCCACCAAGCAGATCGGGTAGCTTGCCAACTGCTGCCGACACCTGTAGAACTTTTCGACACATCCGGTATCCACTCAGGCCAATCAGTAGAATCCTGATGGTTAGTAATCCAAACGTGTAGATGTCTTCCAATTCCTCGATGGACATCACTGACTGGCACATGACTTTCCACTTATTCCAAGGGACCATCAGGTAGCCGGCCATGAACGTACCACCAGGACACAAAGGATCCCCTCTACCCGTCCTCAGGGTTGAAAAAATGTTATCAATAGCGCTGAAAGCCCAACTGACCAGTTCCATATTGATAGATTTTTCAAGAGAGAGGCTGCACACAGCGAGGCATGGTGGTAGACAAGACAAAACCATACTGTGAGAAGACACAGGAGGAAAGAAGAAGAGACAGAAAAAGTGTCTGCCCTCGAGAGCCAGCAGAAGAATAAATTAAAAAAAGATGATCATATCATTATTGCTCCAACTTAAAATTCTGCAACTGTCACGATTTTCTGAAATCTACTCTGAGTTGGAAAAGTTTTGTTGAATGATTAAAGAAGAGAAAATAAATATACTTTATTCATCTCTTAACGGGAAAATTTGTGTACTGCCATTATGGCACCAATGGTGGGGAAAACGGGAGTTAGGTGCCTTCCCCGAGGACACCTAGACATGAACTCAGTGGTATTTGATCCCGCGATCTTCCAGAGAACTTCCGTTCAAAGGCGAACATTCTACCACTAAAATTTTAACTTAAAATTTTGAAACCACCACTATAATTTTCTAAATTCTACTCTGAGTTGGAAAGGTTTTGTGGAAGGATTACCTTAAAATTAGGTCTATACAAACAATGGACCATCGGTCGATTTAATAACAGGTAAGTGGTGACATTTATTAGACGAACATTGTGCAATAATTTATAGTTATATAAAGTAATATATTTATATCGTTAATTGACCAATTTGCAAGTGATCCCAGACACATCATCGTCTAGTCGACGACGTGTATCTGATCACCTGGCAATAAATTACAGATGCGTCTAATACTAGCACAATTTTTCTCCTGGCAATCAACCTTATTTTAAGTGCCTATAAAAGAAGCTGCATGCATGAATATCTGAATTCTTCTGTGTGTAGGTCTGCCGTGCTATGTTGTGAAGTTCAGGATGCCACCAAAAAGATGTCTCGTTGCACGGCATCTTCAGCTCAGCTGCCTCTATATACAGCACAACAGTGTTTTGCTCACAACAATAGATGTCATTTTCATCTCTACTGTAAATAATCTTATATGGCTGTATAGTTTTGAGAAAGTGAGCTGAACTGATGTTCAACTCGCAAAGAACCCACTATTTATACTAAAGAAGCGGCCGTTCCCATCGCCAATGCACGGACATTATGTTTGCAATGCATCTGCTAGAGCCTCTCATCAAGCGCTTTACAAGGCAACAAGGCAAGGCATTGTTTGATGTTCTCCCGACATGCGGTTGATTCAGATCACTCCATATCCCGATTTAAAGACAGACATGATGCCAACGTTTTGCTTTAATGTGAGAAACAAATACTGCGATCCTGTCATATCACGCAATTCACACACACAGGAAAATCCCAGCAATTTTCCTAGACACCGATGCATCTCATATTATGTGAGCATGTCATTATTGGATTGATGCTTAATCATTTTGTTCTAATTCACACATGTAGAATGTCTAGTGTTGGTTTGTGTCAGTAGATGAAAATATCCTTCAGTGTTTAGTTATGCAAATTTGCTTTTCTTTCTTTTTTTTTAATTTAAAATTTTTCACCTTAATTATTTGAGCTTGTTCCCTCAACTCACTTTTTTTTTTTTTTGCTGTATTATCTGAGGGGGAAAAAAAGTACAAACAAGAGTTTAAACCAGTGATAAAACTGACACACACAACAAAACCTTCTATAGCAAATGATGTACAACACAAACACATGTTACTAGAGTTATAATAATATTGGTTGGAAGCAAGGAACATAGCGGACAGTAAACAGAGTGATATAGTGTGCGAGTGTGAGTGAAAGTACATGCATGCTGCCGATGTGAACCATGTGCTTATTAGGACCAACGGATTGTCACCAGCCCCAAAAGATTGGAACGAGGGAGGCAGAGAAACACGCTACCCGGGCCCACGCCCATCCAGATCCCGGGACCCCGAGGCCGGGCCGAGGAGCCGCCCACTCACCCAGCAAGGCGCATAGAGAAACCCCTGCCAGGGTCACCCCAGCACCAAGGAGCACGGGCCTCCCCGATGCCAGTACCCACAGGCCTCGGGGCAGACGCGGCAACCGTACCCCACGGCCCTAGGCGAGCCCAGGTGGTGACAGAAGTCAAGGCCCGGACCGAGAGGGGAGCACTCACCCTAAGGGCCCAGGGACCCAACAATCCCCAAGCCAGGGCTCAACCGGGGGCCCAGCAGGGCCAGGCTACCCCATATGGAGTCACCATAGCCCAACACCCAGCCAGGTGCCTGACCCAGGCAGCCCAAAGACCACCTCCGCACACCTAATGTCTCTCTTCACTACCCTAGTCCCTCACCTGTAGTCCTGCCAACTCTCTAGTGTTGCTCACCCCAGTGTACCTCTTAACCCCAACTGGTGATGAGGGGCCCTGGCAGGGCCAGGCCAGACCGCTCCCGGGCCCGTTTCCCCCTTACAAAAACCACACAACCGTATCTCTGGGTGTCTCCCGCCCCCGGAAGCGGGCAACACAGAAGTGACTAGCCTCCACGTCCCGCAAACCCAGCCCCCTCCAGGCAGCAGAGCCCCGAGATCCCGACCGATCCGAAGGGACACGGATGGGTGAAGAACGGCCACCCTTCCCCGGTCCCACCTGTGTATGTATGGGCTGCAATTGAAGCGGGCGAGAGAGCGCTTGCAGGTGGCGGGCCCTGTCGTTGCCAAGCGGCATTGCCCCCCAACCCGAGGACCTCTCTGTGTGTAGTTTAGCTTGGAATGTGTGTGGTGCCATTGTGCCATGTTCAGTGTCTAAGGTGGGATTTAAAATTGAGGGGGAACGGCATGAGGGGAGTGCAGGTGTCCCCACTTGGCACTCCCTCTCCGAAATACCCCTCAAGACCCTATATGAATATAAATGACTAAGATGCAGTTAAAAGTGAAGTGGAGGATGGGTGCAGACGGGGACTCAGAAGGGGGATCACCCTCCCCAAGCCTCGCCAGCGTACCCCACCCATCCAGACCCCGCGCCCTAACTGACAGTGAGCATGTGGCAGTGTAGGACCGGGAGAGAGCAGGTGGATGGGCACAGGTGGACGGGCCCAGCCGGACACGGTAAGCGCCAGAGGCCCTCCGAACCAGCCAGGCAACCACGAGGCGAACAGCACGCTCCAAAAAGAGGCAGCCATGCGGGACACAGCCACCGAGGTAGTGTCCTCCGCCACACAAGAGCAGCAGGAGTCCCAGAGCCATCAGAAACAACCTCCAACAGGCTCAAGGACCCGGGCCCACCCCACCCTCCGAGGCAGCCTGTCACCACACAGCCTCGTCTTACCTCTCCTTTCTTTCTGCTGCACCCTACCACAGTGACCACCACAGGACAGCCTAGGCCCCCCCAGGACCCAGGCAAGAGCCCCAGCCCGCAGAAGCAAGCCTCCAGTTCCCCAAGGCCGACCCCCACCAACCCAGCCCCCACCATGACAACCAACCCCAACCAGGGTCCCACCAACGCCCTCTCAGGCCGGCAGCCACTGCCAGCCCCGTACCCAGCAGGAGCCGGCACAGAGATCCCGATTCCCTCGCTAGTCAAGCGAGCCGCCCCACGCCCCGGCCAATTAGAGCCCCAGGACCAGGACGACACCAGACCCTCTGGATGCATGGAGACCCCAACCGCCCCCCGCTCCAAGCCCCCGGAACTAGTTTAAATCCGTACCTATTATCACCATGTTCTTACTGAGTGATGTGACTAATCAGCTGGGACCAGAGGGTCACTGAGGTTTAGTTATGTTTAGAAGATGCAGGCATGATCTCTAAGCTGATGTGGTCTGACAGGAGGTTTTTGTACTGGTTATTGCTAAGAGTGGTTTGGGATTTCCAGTTCAGGAGGAACACTCCATATCCCGATTTAAAGACAGACATGATGCCAACGTTTTGCTTTAATGTGAGCAACAAATACGGCGATCTCACGCAATTCACACACACAGGAAAATCCCTCCAATTTTCCTAGACACCGATGCATCTCATATTATGTGAGCATGTCACTATCGGATTGTTGCTTAATCATTTTTGTTCTAATTCACACATGTAGAATGTCTAGTGTTGGTTTGTGTCAGTAGATGAAAATATCCTTCAGTGTTTAGTTATGCAAATTAGCTTTTCTTTCTTTTTTTTATTTAAAATTTTTCACCTTAATCATTTGAGCTTGTTCCCTCAACTCACTTTAACCAGCATATACCCTCAAGCTCATTGACTAATCAAAACTGAGAATAAAAAGCATTAGATATACATTTTGTTGGCCTGTTCATTTCAAGTGAGGGAAGGCATACAGTTAAAGATACACTTTACACACAAAAAAAAACAAAACAAAAAAAAAAACAACAGAAAAACAACAACAGTCACCACCCAGCTAGAACCCTCATGATCTTAAAGACACTTGAACCTGTAAAGTCTTTCTTTGTGTCTATGTAAATCTGACTGTTGTTTTCATCAGAGCATTGTGATCAAACCACATCACGCAGAATAAATTCAGCAGAGTTTGACCAAGAACAAAGAGATTCACACTAACCCAGTATGTTGAACTGTCTTGTGGAGTTAAGTATTGGATGGTCTCACATAAACAAGTCAATAAAATTATTAAAAGAGACAGTGTGTTCAGCCACGTGCATCATGTTAAGGCTAAAATAAAAAAATCAATACCCCAAACTCACATGCTACACAATACTGCTCCTCAACGTGCATTTTAAAGCAGGGATCTCAAACTCGTGGCCCTTGGGCTAATTCCAGACCCTAGGACAACAATTTGTGGCGCCTGTCTTAACATAAAAACTTAATGGTAGTGTGGCCCGCAAGATTAATATAAATAACACTTTTTGTGTGGGAAGCACATTATTAATATAATTTTGATATGCATTACTGATTCACTTGAGGCAGTGGTAGAGAGGAGGTCACTGAACAAACTTTTGTCCATCATGGAAAACCATGACCATCCTCTCTACCCACTCCTGGACGAACAACGGAGCTCCTTCTCCAAGAGGCTCAGACAGCTCCGCTCGAGAACATCTCGTTACCGGAGGTCTTTCTTTCCGTACGTGATCGGGCTCTACAACGACTCACTTAGCAGATAGGAAGTTGTTGCTGTGACACACAAATTTCCCCTGTGTGGGATCAATAAAGTATATTCTGATTTTGATGATTGATTTATTTTAAACTCATTTTAAAAACTTGTTTAATTTTTTTTGTGTTCAAAATAAATAAACTCAAATTTAATTTGCAATGCACTTTTCAGACATAAAGTTACAGAAGGTGCTGGACAGAAAAGTAAAAACTCAAACAAGAATCAAAATCCAGGTCGTCTTCTGAACCAGGGTTGTGGGGTTACCGGAGCCTATCCCAGCTGATTTCAGGCAAGAGCCAGGGTACACCCAGAACAATTTCAATGGCGCTGTCTCGGGCGGCGGCTTGCTGCTGTGTCTCTCATCATTTATGGGCACAACCGGGGGGAGGGATACATCCCCCCGGGCGACCGTCTCCCCAGCCGGACACGGTAAGCGCCAACCAGCCAGGCAACCACGAGGCGAACAGCACGCTCCAAAAAGAGGCAGCCATGCGGGACACAGCCACCGAGGTAGTGTCCTCCGCCACACAAGAGCAGCAGGAGACCCCAGAGCCATCAGAAACAACCTCCAACAGGCTCAAGGACCCGGGCCCACCCCACCCTCCGAGGCAGCCCGTCACCACACAGCCTCGTCTTACCTCTCCTTTCTTTCTGCTGCACCCTACTTTCTCCCCTAGTCCCCTCCGCAACCCCTCCGTCCAGCAGGTGAGACGTGGATCCCCAGGTCGGGCACCGGGCAGTCCGACCACAATGGCGCTGTCTTGGGCGGCGGCTTGCTGCTGTGTCTCTCATCGTTTATGGTGTTTTATCGTCTATTTTTGTTGAATTTCTGTTCCTTTTTGTTGGTGTTGTGAATAACTCATACATTCTTCCGACATAACTATCGACTACTTATTTTATTTTTGACAATTTTTCGACTGTTTTCCTTTTGTCGTTCTTTGTTTGCTAGCATGGAAGCTAGCATTGTTTACACATGCGACTAGCTGCTAGATGTCAGAGCCACATCCATTGTAGCTGGAGCATTCGGTTCAATCCTGACAGAGCTGAGAAGAAGGAGACATGGATGCAAAGCAGGAATGAGAGTTAAATCTAAAAAGAGGCGCATAAGCCATGTGTTCCTTCTGTTGTCATTGGAAACATTCGCTTTATCATCAACAAGATGGAGGAGCTGGAAGCGCTCACTCGGACCCAGCAGGAATACAGAGAGGCCAGTTTAATGTGCTTCACTGAAACCTTCATGGACTTCATGGACTTATTCCGAACTCAAACTTTTCAGTCGCAAGGTTATACACAGTGTGAGCGGACCGGGATGCCTCTGCAGCTGGTAAGAAGAAAGGAGGGGGTGTCGCCATTTTAATTAACAACCGCTACTGTAACCCTAAACACATTCGAGTTAAAAAGCTTGTGTGCACTCCAGATTTAGAACTACGTCCATACTATCTCTAAGGTAGTTCACAAATGCTATCTGCATCACATTGTACATTCCACCATAGGGTAAAGCAGATACAGCGTGTGACGTCATCCACACGGTCTCTGCTGATCTGCAGACTAAACACCCTACTACATTCCACCAGTATGTCTAATGTGCTACCAGGGAAGGAGAGACTCTGGATTTACTAAACGCCAGCGTTTCCAAGGCTTACACCTCCTTTGTTCTACATCCTTTGGGCAAGTCAGACCACAACCTCGCCATGCTCTCGCCATCCTACACACCTATAGTTGGGAAGCTACCAGTCACTGTGAAGACCTTGAAAAAGTGGTCTGATGGTGCCATGGACTTTCTGTGTCGTTCCCTGGAGTGCACCGACTGGTCTGTCTTCTGTGAGCTACATGGTGAGGACCTGGATGGACTGACAGACTGTGTTTCTGAATACATCAAGTTCTGCACGGACACCACCATTCCCACCAAGTAAGTGCGTTGTTACCCTAACAACAAACCATGGGTAACTAGCCACCTCAAAGTTCTCCTGAACAAGAAGAAGAGGGCATTCTTGGACAGGGACTGTGCTGAATTCTTTAGAGTTCAGAAAGAACTAAGGACCCTCTGAAGGAAAGCAAAGATGCCTACATGAGAAAGCTTGAGGGGAGACTGAAGAACAACCAGACCAGAGAAGTATAGAGAGGCATGAGGAACATCACAGGGTTCCAGAGGAAAGGGGGCAGCCTACCTGAGGGGAACTCTGCCCATGCCAAGGAGTTGAACCTCTTTTTCAACAAGTTTGACTCCTCCACTTGCAACCCCACCCGCCTCTGAATAATCACTGCCTCTCCTCACACCTCTCAGTGCTGCTGCCATCTCCCAGCTCAGACTCTGCCACCTCCCCCACACTGCGGTCTGGACTACATATTACTCCTGGCCAGGTGAGGATAGTACTGGAAAGGCTGAATCAGGAGAAAGCTGCTGGACAAGATGGTACCAGTCCACGGGTGCTGAAGAACTGTTCCGTCCAGCTGTTTTGTTTATTTCATGTTCTTCATGCAACAAAGTCTTTTCCTGCTGTTTACTTAAATGTAAACAGCATTTAAGTAAACAGCAGCTTCATCACCTTTTTAACATGAGCCTTTATCTCAGGAGAATCTTAATGCTCTGGAAAAGATCCTGCCTGGTCCTTTTGCCAAAAAAGCCTCATCCAGAGACACTGAGTGACTACAGGCCGGTAGCACTAACCTCTCATGTCATGAAGGTGATGGAGCAGGTTGTGCTTTCACAACTCAGATGGAGAATAGAGTATTGTGAGTACAGGAACCTGGTGAAGAACTTCCTCCAGTGGTGTAGGGAGTACCATCTGCACCCGAACGTGGCCAAAACAAAGAAGATGGTGGTGGTCTTCAGCAGGAGGGGGTCTCAACCGTTACCGGTCTGTATTGATGAATCTTTTGTAGAGATACCTCGTCATACAGATTCTCGGGCAATTACATCAACAGTAAACTGGACTGGTCCACCAACACAGAGATGATTTACAAAAAGGGCCCGAGTAGACTGTACTGCCTCAGAAAGCTCAGGTCCTTCAACATCTGCAACAAGATGCTCTCCATGTTTTACCATTCCAACATGGAGAGTGCCCTGTTCTTTGCTGTGGCCACCTGGAGACCTGGTATAAAAACAAAGGATGTCAACAGACTGAACAATTTGATAAAAAAAAAAAAAAAGAGCTAAACATGTGGTTGGCTCACCCCTTGCCTGCGTGTAGGAAGTGGTGAGGGACAGAATGAAAGCAAAACTGTCATCAATCTTGCTAAATCTCTCCTCCCCCCCTCCATGAATTTGTGGCCCATCAGAAGAGCAGCTTCAGCAACAGACTCCTGCAACCCCGCTGCTCAAAGGAACGAAACAGAAAATAATTTCTGCCGTCCTTCCTTCAAACTGTTGAACCTTTCACTTTAAAACCTTTTCACGTTCACTTACAACTGTTAAAAACAAATAAAACAACAACAACAACAAAAATGTTGTTGTATGACATTGCATGATTGCAGCATTGTAGCATGTAGTATTGTCTTGACTTGTATTGTAACACTGCAGCATTTACATTTTCCTTTAGGGATAATTAAAGTATTTTCAATTTCAATTCAATTTCAACAGGTCTTCAGTCTGCTTCATGCATGCTTTTGCAGGGTGGGGGAGAAACCGGAGCAGCTAGAGAAAACCTACGCATACACGGGTAGAACATGTGAACTCCACACAGAAATGCCAAAATTTCAAGCCTCATCCCACCTGGGACTCAAACTCCAATATCTTGCTGTGAGAAAACTGCGCTAACCGCATGCCACCGTGCAGATCATTATGCAATAACAAATAAAAAGCAAACATACTTTAAAAATTACTCACTTGTCCAAAACACCGCACACATACATCAACATTCACACAACTCCACACTTCTCACAATACCCCTCGTCCGAATTCCTCATTTTACTCAGTAAATTGGATTTTTTTTTAACGCTTCTCTTGAGGAAATCTTGATGTGGCACAGTCTCACTCAGACTCTGCCTCCATTGTCTCTCAGGTAAATTGAGTTTGAGACCCCTGTTTTGAAATTTCAATTCATAAATATTTGTTTTGAAACATCAGCTCAAGAAATAGTAGTCTTGCAGTAAGAAAAGGATATGGACTAAGATAGATATTAATGCACCATCTACGTAGCTTAGAGTTCTGAGACAGGCAGAAGCAAGCCAGGGGTTGAACATCTGGGTGAAGAATTTCATCAGCTCCCAAATTCAAATTCCTGTTGGTCACATGGCTTTCTGAAGAAACTCTCTCATTGGGCAGCACCTTCACCTCCTCTTCAAAGTTCACCATCAGGACTAGTGGTCACAGAACCTGAGAATCACAAGCAGATGTTTGAGGAAATTTGATCCTGTTTATTTTAGGATGTACTTTTACTGTAGGTTGATACAGAACTATGTTTCTCCACCCCCCATCAATAATCTTTTTCTTAATTTACTCAATCATCATCCTTTTTTTAAATTTTTTTTTAAAGAGCAGACTTCCTCATGAATTTTTATAAATTGACATCAGGTCTGGTGTTGTGCTACGAATAAACAACACAAGCTATGTACGTAAGTTCCAAGCTCTTCCAAGCTATGTAAGTTGCCAACGCCAGATCCTTGGTACACAAAACGGATTACTTACGTCTACATCTTGCTAATCACCAATATGTGCACAAGTGCTGTGTAATGATCATCACCGAGACATGGTTACACCCGGAGATACCCAACGTTAGCATGCAGCTAACAGGCCGCACTTTTCTACGATGGGACAGAACAAAAGACTAGTAAGAGCAGAGGAGGTGAGCGCTGTATCGACATATTGTGAACTGGTGTTAAAATGGGACAATTATAGGCAAGGCATTGCAAGTTTATTTGTATAGCACAATTCATACAAAATATAATTCAAACCCAACAAACAGGAAACTTCCAGGGATTGTTAACCTGAGGTTCTCTGAAGGTTTATTTTTACCTAATCAAAACTATGGTTTCTTAAATGTTAGTAGGTGGTTGTGTTCAAACCTAACTTTACCAGAACGTTGAGAGAACCATTTTCCAACGTTCCGTGGAAGTTGCAAATAAAACCTTCAAATAACTTTATTTCGAGGTGGCTGACTATTTTAAAAAAAGATAAAAACATTTCCAGAACTTTTTAAGAATGTTTTTTTAAGGTTACATAAAACACCTCCAAATAACGTTAGCCCGTATTTCTCTGAAGGTTATTTTGAAACCATCAAATGTATACAAAAACAATTTTTTAAACAAAATTTTAATTTATATCTCAAAAATGTTACGTATCTTAAAAAAAAATCTTTTTTTAACATGACTTTAAATTCAGTCTAAAATGCTGCTAAATGTGTCCTGCTAATGAGCTGCGCAAAAAGCCTCAATCTTTTCCTATCCAAGATGATAACAACATGCAGGAAAATATATTGTTGTTGTCATCAAACAATGAGCTCAAGAAAATAAATAAATGGACAAGTTGTGTCATCATTTTGGAAAGGATGTCTCCAAATAAAATTCTTACCATCATCTGAGCGATCAAGTCTCGGTAAGTTACCGTAAAGTCTAACTTTATTTTTAAAAAGAATAAAAAAAAATTCCCGTCCGCTGAAAAGTTAACCCGGAGCCCCGGGATGATGACAGCTCTAGAGACAGGAGCTTTCAGCCAATGAGCTTCTACAAAATAGCTCTCTGTGGCCGCGGATGCGCTGCTCCACCCCGACCCCTGCACCCTCTTTGTCTCCCTTCCACCCGTTCTACCGGGCAATAAATTAAAAACGGAGAAGAGAAAACACGGAATTGAGGTACAAAGTAGTCGCTAAATTGATATTTAAACTAGTGGTAACTACTAATAAAGTTAGCTCTGATCCTTTATTTGAGAAAACAATGTTTTAACCTAGAAACTTATTATTTTTACTTCTGCACTTTTTGTTGAAAGAGTCCTGAAGCAGCCGTATTAGCTTCATTGTTTAGCTACCACATGGTCGGACAGCTTTTTCTTTTGTGACATTTAAAGTCGAATGTTAAATATTCTTGTTTGAATATTTACTTGGTTTTAGGAGAGGTATTTTGTGACTGTGAATTTAATTTTGTCCACATGTGATGCACCTTAAATGTGAGGTTATGAAGTGCAGTACTGTTATGAGAGGTTTGGTGTTTAATATTAGAGGTTCTTATCCATGCATTTGTTTCCAGTAGGTTAGATTAATGCAAAGGTCTACTCACTGGTCTGGACAAAAAGACCTTAAAACAGCTGCAGTTTATTCAAAATGTTGCTGCTCGAGCCTAACAATTACTTGAAAGTATGATCACATCCCGTGCTCAAGTCTTGCACTGGCCTCCTGTGGCTGAGAGATTAGACTTTAAAGCTGCTTTGCTCATGTTTAAGTCTCCGCATGGTCTAAAACCAAAGTGCATCTGTGATATGTTAGTACCTTATGAACCATCTAGAACTCTGAGGACCTCCGGGACCGGCCTCCTGCTGGTGCCTAGAGTCAGGACTAAACATGTAGAAGCTGCATTTCAATTTTATGCTGCAAAAGTTTGGAACAAACATCTTGAGGCCGTGACACAGGCCACTACTGTGACAATGTTTAAATCTAGGCTAAAAACAGTTCTGTTTAACTGTGCATTTGATTAATTACTCTTTTTATGTATTAAAAAAAAAATTATTATTTATTTTTTAAACTTTTTGATTCTATGTTTTGTCATTTTAATGCATTTTTTTCCTTCTTGTGAAGCACTTTGAATTACATTTTGTATGAATTGTGCTACACAAATAAACTTGCCTTGCCTTTTATATTTGTATATGAATACATTTTATTTTATTATTATATATATTTTTATTGTGATTTTATTCTATTCTTCTTGCAAAATTGAGATTTATTGTTAATAATATTGTGAACAGAGACATCTACCATATAGATGGAAGATTAAAGCAAGCGGACACGTCGTCGCAGGAATGCACATTCAAGCGATGGTAAGAACTTAATTTGAGCATTCTTTCCTGATAATTGTTATATTTTTGTAGTTGTTTCTCTTTTCTACCATTTATTTTCTTTATAATTTTTGGGTGATTAAAAGCTGTGAAATTACTTTGGTGTGACAGTTTCCTTCTTCTTTTAAGATGCCGTAGCTATATACAGGGCACAACTGATTTTTCAGGGGTGGCTGTAATTTCCTATTTGTCTGCATTTTATTCTGTTTGGGCAAAGTGAACATTTAGTCATTTCAATATTTTATGGGGATTTTTCAGCACACTTGTTGCCCACACCTTCCGATTGTCAGAGGTGTCAAGTAACGAAGTAAGTCTACTTCGTTACCTTACTCAAGTAGAAAATCTCGTTATCTTTACTTTAACGAAGTAATTATTTTTTTGTCTACTTTTTACTTTTACTCACTACTTTTTTATGCAATTATCTGCACTTTTACTTCGTTCATTTTATAAAAAGTAGTCGCTACTTTCGCCATTTTGTCACCGTTAAAATGCCGCGACTGTTTGTCGGAGTTTTTTTTTTTTTTTTATGAACCCTGAATGCATCAAACAAAGGAACAGATGAATGATTGGCTGAAAGGTCAGTCAATCCTTACTTTGGGGCGAGTAGCCCCGCCCACAAACTTTTAAAGAGCAGGGACGTCAATTTCCGTGTTTGAGACTCGGGCTCGGAAATCAAAGTGTTTCTAATGCTGCAACACTGAACTTTGATTGAATTATCAATTTTTAAAAAAAACAACAGCAAAGAAATGTTTTTTATTATTATTATTATTTTCAGTCTGCGGTTATTGTAAGCGTCTTTGCTGAAAATATTGTAGATGGTATTTTTATAAAAATAACTTTGATCTGTGACGCACTATTTTATCTTTAGAAACAAAGCTAATTGAACTGATTCATCCATAAATAGTAGTGGATGAAGTATTTGTGCTTAAAAGCATCCAAAATGTTATTGATTAGTTTATAAAGACTAAGGAGATTAAAACTACACATCGCTTAGATTTTGTATCATGTAGATGTTTGGGTTAACATAAAAAAAAAAAAACCTTATATGTACACATATATGTAGATAAGTATATATGTAAATTTATATACCGTAATTTCACGGCTATTAGGCGCACCGTACGAAAAGGCGCAGCCTCAGTTTTGTGCGCCGTAGCAGGATTTAACACACACATAGGGCGCACCGTACGAAAAGGCGCAGTCTCAGTCACACACCGCTTTACAACAACACACACGCAAGCATGCAAATGTGCGTATTAAAAAAATAGTCCAGTGCTTCTCAAATAGTGGGGCGCGTGTGATCCTGTGGAACACGTTTTTCTTTTTTGCCATACTAGAATAAAGTGTAATTGTACATCCACTACAGTAGTTGTAGTTTATAGTTTAAATAAGTATTATTTTTTTTTAAATTCAAGTTAATTGATGCACTTTAAATATTTTCTTTTACACACTAAAAAACAATGTTAATAAAGCTGTTCTTTTTTTTTTCTTTAATGTTAACGAGGATACAATGTTATGTAGAAGTGTACTTAGAACCAGGGGTCCCCAACCTTTTGTGCGCCACGGACCGGTTTAGTGTCTGATAATGTTTTCATGGACCGGTCTACAGGTGATAAGACCAGCCGGAAAAACTGGCTTTTTTTAATCAATAATAATACATTTAAACCCACGTTGTCTTCACGAGAAAATTTATTAGCGTGGAAACATTCTCTCTGCTCGAACGCACTCTGGTTGCCTTGGTAACGGTAAACATACCTTCAAAATAAAGACATCACAAAAACAAAGTGAATAAAAATACTAGTTAGGCCCCTCACACCAGGGGTGGTCCACCTGGTGGTTGGGGACCACTGCTTATAACAATTTCATAGACAAATGATACTAATTATGGTCATGGCGGAGAGTAGGGGAGAGCGGGGGGCGAAATAATTTCTTCTTTCTAGGGGGGGGGCGCAACAGGATATAATTGAGAAGCACTGCGTTAGTCCAAGCATCTACAATCCATTGACTCGTTTATGCTGAAATTACTCGCGGCGGCTCGATTCCCATGTTCCTCCGCGTAGCTGATTCCCTTCAGCTTAAACTGAGCATCATAAGCGTGTCTCTTTTCCATTTTCAGGGTTAAAACAGCAATGTTGTGCATACAGAACATACCTTTTTTATACACAATCCACGCTCACACTTCACTCTTTAACAATCTCATGCTTTTCTTTCAGGTCCGCCTCGCCTCACGGGCACCGCTTTTTTTTTTTAGGTCACACACAAGGCGCACCGCACGAAAGGGCGCACCGCTCATTTTGAAGAAAATTTTAGACTTTTAGGTGCGCCTTATGGCCGTGAAATTACGGTATACCGTCTCCTAGGTCCCGCTCCTACTGGTTTTTTAAAATCTTGTTTCCCTGGTTATTTTTTCATTTTTACAGTTCTTAAAATTTTAGAAAAAGAATCCAAGGATTTTGCCTCCTGTGTGTTTCCTTCACTCCCACTGCCTTACGAGTGCATGTAAAGGGTGTTATTTTGTCAATGGGCGTGGTTTTACTGGGTGTACGATATTTTTTGTAAAATACGATAATTTTACGTCATTAGTACGATAATCCAGCACCTCCCACCTGGCAACGCTGCCCAGGCTGTATGTGGCACTCCCATACTTACTAACTTGTTAAAGACTATTCAGTATTGCCTCAAAGAACTTTGAAAACTAGCTGCCTTCAAGGCTTGAAAAAGCCTTTTGGTCATTTTTTTTTCATTTATTTATTTTTTTTTAACATTGAGTGTGTTTGTGTCTTACAGTTGGTTAAATTAGGTGATGCAGAGTGAAGCTTGATAGCTGAAGGGACGTTACATAATGCCCTGCTTATGTTAATACATTTGATTGTGTTAATTATTCGATTTCCAATAAAGATTATTAAGAAATAAATGTTTCTGATTCATAAAGTTTAACACCAAAACACTTTCATTTATTATCATATTTTCTGCTCCTTAAAGCATGTGATAATAGTTTAAAAATATGTTCATACGCTTTTGTTAACAATATTCCTTTTTTTCTGAAAATTACTTTTACTTTTTTTACTTTAAGTAGTTTTAAAATAGGTTACTTTTTACTTTTACTTAAGTAGAAAACTTGAGTTGATACTTCTACTTTTACTAAAGTAGTTTTTTAACTCGGTATTTATACTTCTACTTAAGTAGAAAATGTTGGTACTTTTGACACCTCTGCCGATTGTAAGTTAACTTATTTACTATTTATTTATTTACTGTTGCTGTCTCTTATTATTATGTTTCTCCAATGATGAATCTTCTCTACAGCAACACTTGCCGGCTGATGCCACAAGTTCCGCGACCTGCTTCAACAGAGATCTTAGGTTCTTCACAAGTTACATTAGTTTACAGTGTTTTCTACAGCGTAAGACGGTTGACACCTGTTCATTCATGTTAATGTGGTTACTTTATGAATTGAAAGGCTATGGGAGCGTGTGCATGAAAAGTATTGCTTTCATTCAAAGCTTACGTATTCATTGTTTTCTAACAGCTGATCATTTGGACTTGTCTCCACCTAAAATAGAATTAATCCCGCATAGAAATTGTAGCCTGTGCCCGTAACCATTTTGAAAGTGGTTTCAACATATTTATTACTTTTTTTTTTCTCATGAACAACCTCAGATGAGAAAATCTGCAGCGGCGAGACCCTGGAAGCCTTAGTTGGTGAAATTCTGCACCTTGTGCGACAGTTGCACAACATTTCAAATATCACTGATGAATTCCTGCCTCAACCTTGTAAATCTACAGAAGAGCTGGCTACAAATCTAAAATGGTATCTTGATTCATACTTTAAGATCAAAGTATGCATATGGATAACCATGTTTTTTGTTGGCTGATGTTTTTTGTTATTTTTTTTTCTGTAAAATAAATAACGTTTACAAAACTGCTTTTTTCCCATTTTTTTTTTTTTTTAAAGTTTACGCAAGTTTAGGCAGAGCATAAGGTTGTCTGTAGGTTCTGTAAGGGTTACCTGAAGGTTACAAATATTATGTTAGAACAGTGCTTCTCAAAAAGTGGGCACGCCCCCCTGAGGGGTAGGGCGCGATATCTGGGGAGGGGGGTGAGGGGCGGGGCGTGTGACCCTTTGGAAGATGTCGCAGATTAGGGGGTTTTTGCCATACTAGAAGAACAAGTACAGGTCCCTGTTAAACATTGAGCAGGAGGTGAGAGTTGCAGTATCATGCTTAAAACCCCGGTTCGAAAAGTGGTGCACTACAAAACGTGCTCATTGCAGCCACTAATTCTGACTTTCTTATTTTCATAAAGAACAGCACAAATTGTTTCATTCCTTTTTGTTTTGTAGATTGTTTTGTAGATTGTCTTGAATTGAAGAGGAGCAGTGTGGTCCAACAGACCAGCTGTATACCGTCTTCAGGATCCTAGAGGGGTTGTGGGAGTTTTCCCAACCAGTCTACTTGTGCTTTGAGAATCTGGGGAAGGCATTCGACCGTGTCCCTCGACTGTGTCCCGAGGGGTGCTCTGGGTGGAGGAAGTCTCGGAGTCCTTGATACGGGCTGTCCAGTCTCCGTATGACCGGTGCCAGAGCTTGGTTCATATAGCCGGCAGTATGTCGATTCCATTTCCAGTGTGAGTTGGACTCCGACAAGGCTGCCCTTTTTTACCAATTCTGTTCATTACTTTTATGAACAAAATATCTAGTTGCAGCCAAGGCATTGGAGGGATCTGGTTCTTGAGCCTAGGATTGGATCTCTGCTTTTTGCAGATGATGTGGTCCTCTTGGCTTCATCGGACCGTCATCTCCAACTCTCACTGGACCAATTTGCTGCATAGTGTGAAGCGGCCAAGATGGAAATCAGCGCCACCAAATTCGAGACCATGGTCCTTGCCCGGAATAGGGTGGAATTCCCCCCTGCAGGTCAGGGACTGGGTCCTGCCCCAAGTGGAGGAGTTTAAGTATCTTCGAGTCTTGTTCACGAGTGGGGAAAGTATGGAGCGAGAGGTTGACAGACGGATCAGTGCAGCATCAGCAATCGATGCAGGTTCCTGCATCAATCTGTCGTTGTAGAGAAAGAGCTGAGCTGGAAAGCAAAACTCTCGATTTACAAGTCGATCTACATTTCTACCCTCCCCTAAGGTCACAAGCTGTAGGTGGTGACCAAAAGAGTGAGATCGCAGATACAAGCGGACAGAATGATTTTCATCTGCAGGTTGGCTGATCTCTCACTCAGAGATCGGGTGAAGAGTTCTGCTCTCCGGGAGGAGCTCAGTGTCAAGCCACGATTCCCAAACCACGGTGGTTCGGGCACCAGGTCAGGATGCCTTTTGAGCACCTCGCTGGTGAGGGGTTTAGGGTACATCCCACCGGGAGGAGACCAAGAGGCAGACGCTGAGACTATGTCTCACAGCTGGTCTGGGAACAACTCTGGATACTTCCGAGTGAGCTGTAGGATGCAGCTGTGGTTAGCGAAGCCTGGGATTCCTATCTGAGGCTATTGCCCCCACAATCCAGCCCCGATAAGCAGAAGACAATGGAATGGAATGAAATGTGTAGAGCTAATACGTTCCGCCATGTCGATGATGTTAGGGCAAAAAACTTCAATAACAGAAATCAATATTCTGCTGAATGCTGCTTCCCACAGGATATTCTAATATACAGATACATTTTTATTTTGAAACATCAGATCATAACAATTGGTCCACCAGTTTGAAAAGGTATTGACTAAAGAAGACATCTACAGAGTTTAGAGGTCTGAGATAGGCAGAACCAAACCACAGGGGGAAGATTAGGGTAAAGGATTCCATCAGCACCCAACATCTCATTTCTACAGGTAAATGGATCTCTGGGAAGGCGTCTTACTGAACTCAGTTCACTTGCTCTTCAAAATTTATCATCTCTACCAGTTGTCTTAAACCGTAAAAATGTCATAAAACACAAGCAGGTGTATGAGGGAAGAGATCCCCATTCTATTTTAGGATCTGATTTTACTGTAGGCTGCGACAGAGCTAAACTACTCATTCCATCACCATAACAACAATGGGGTTTTTTGTTAATCTTCATTTACTTTCATCCAAAGAAATTGTACATTTATTCCTAAAAGTAGCAGAGTACAATTAAAGCAACATTGCCGACATTGATGTAGTTTAGTTTTTTTTTCCAAGAATACTACATTGCTGGATTATCACTTTGAAAAAATAAGATCCAACAGTTTTATGGCATACCTCTTCATCATTAGAATGTTTACTTTTTCCAACAATAACATTTAGAAACAGCCGTTAAGACCCACCTACCGGATACAGAAGTTTGTGAGCTGAAAAGTCTTCTGTCTTCAATAGAAAATCATTTCGCAGAGGAAAATATAACATCATCAAAATCAGTTCAAAATTTCAAAAACAAATAACTTCTTTAAATATTTCGTCTGAAAGAATTGCTGCCATGGCAACACATTGTTGTGTAGCAGTTTCTTTGATTTTGCTAAAAAATACTTTTGTACTCAACTTAGCAAAAACTATCTTGACCCCACCTGTCAATTAAACAAATGTCTTGTCCAATACTTGATAGAAAAATGTGTTAATATTCAGAGTTCATTTATTTTGGGGTCAAAGAATATCTGATGAAAAACTTCTACCACTGAACAATATGTAATGTCCTTACCTACAGTTGCAGAATTACGTAGTATGCCAGCTGCACAGTGTCAGGGTCCCTCACCTGCCGCCAGAGGGACCCCGGGATATTCCTAATCAACCTGATTAGGATCACCTGGGGATGATTCCTGATTCCACTTATCTGTGGACCCTGCCGACCAGTTAAGGGGAATCACCCTAGACTATCCCTTCCAGCCAGGTCACCCTGGTTCCTCATGGCTGTGTAGAGGCTGCTTCACAACTTAAAGCACCAGTCCACTAATCGCCACACATTCACTCACCACACATCCGACTTCTCACAAACACACACTATCTATACAACGGCATAGACAATTTATTTGGGACTGTCGTTGCTTAATTAATTGAAATTTTCAAACTAATTGAAATTCATTGAGAAGCCCAAAAGGAAAGTTTGTTGCTTCTTTGCATTCTCAAATATTAATAGACAAAATTGTAAACATATAGCGAATGGCTATATTTTGTTCACACTGCAAAGACAGCCCAATTTGTCTATTTAAAACTGTTTTAAAAAGACATGATAATAGAAGATAAAAAGATACTAAATGATAGAAAATCCATGATCTAATTTAAGCAATTGTTCACACTATTTAACTTTCACATTAGACAAACAATTACTCAACACTGACAGCCTAATTTTAAAATGTAATATGTGTTTGAATTTCTGATTGTTGTGGGTAAAAGTTTCTCTCGGATGTCACATGGACAAAAAAAGAAATTTGATCACAAGTACTTTTTCTCAATGGAATGATACAATCCCCTCTGGCTGCACTTTTGGTTGTGTCTTTAATGCATTTTGATGTTTAATAAACTGACAAGTGGTGGAGATCATAGACTACAATTCTATAAAAGAGAGAATGATTGGAGAATTTCACCTCATTTTCCAAAATGAGTTACTGGTGTGTGTGTGTGTGTGTGTGTGTGTGTGTGTGTGTGTGTGTGTGTGTGTGTGTGTGTGTGTGTGTGTGTGTGTGTGTGTGTGTGTGTGTGTGTGTGTGTGTGTGGTATTGGACAATCTCAAAGTTATTTCTCTTTTTTTTATTATTCAGGATATTTAACAGTTTGTTTCTACACCAAGTGCAAGGGTTTCAGTGAAGTGGAATCTGCAAATTACCATACAGGAAAACTGTGTGACTTGAGAGATACTCATTGCTGTATTTTTTAACCATACTACCGTAATTTCACGACCATAAGGCGCACCTAAAAGTTTCAAATTTTCTTCAAAATGACCGGTGCGCCTTTTTGTGCGGTGCACCTTGTGTGTGAGAAAAAGCGGACCTAAAAGAAAACGCGGTGCTCGTGAGAAAAAGCGGACGTAAAAGAAAACGCCGTGCCCGCGAGGCGGACCTGAAAGAAAACATATGAGAACGTTAAAGAGTGAAGTGTGAGCGGCGTGGGAGCGATGGATGACCGAAGGAGACCACAGTTTCACGAAGGGTGGAAGCCAGCGCCGGGCAAGTTACGCTACAGTTTGCCAATGGATTGTAGATGCTTGGACTAACATGTCTGCTGGTACTGTTATCCGAGCTTTCGCAAAAGCTGGTATCCTTTCTGAGGAGCCGCACAGTACAGACAGTGACTTTGACAGCAAGGAGTGAAGTGGACCTGCTCTGTTGGATTTTGCGCAGCTGTTCGATTCCAAAACAGAGGATGACAGATTTGAATAAAGACTATTATCGGTAATGTGCTTGTTTATATTACTTAAATAAAGTACAACCAAACTCAGTTTTGCTGCCGATCTATTTTTTAATACCCACATTTGGATGCTTGCGTGTGTGTTGTTGTAAGGCGGTGTGTGACTGAGACTGCGCCTTTTCGTACGGTGTGCCTTATGTGTGTGGTAAATACAGCAACGGCGCACATAACTGAGGCTGCGCCTTTTCGTACGGTGCGCCCAATGGCCATGAAATTATGGTATATTGATACATCAATAGGGAGATTAATTTGCAGCATTGCAGCACAGCAGACAGCAACAACAGTGCCAATGATGGTTTGGCAATTCGGTTTTGCAATAGTACCACACAATTTGCGAATGATTGACAGTTAAAAAATTGTATTTATTTATGACTTCCTGCCCCATAGGAAGATTTTTTCAGCCACTTTGGTGCATTACTATGTTTACTATTTTCATTTGCACTACAAGTTAATTTAAACACCCCAATAATGTTGTGTCATATCATTGAAAAGTAAATGCACTTTGATGTTGAATTGTTATTCTATATAAAACAACCGGTCACCTTTGCTCTTGATTGGTGACCAAGTCTGGAATTAAATCGAAGTACAAGTTTTGAAAAAATTGAAACAACAAACACTTTATTTGAAATTTTAAACTGAAGTGAAAAATAAATGAATGTCTGACAATAGTTAAAAGTTGATTAGGCATAATAATTATATTTAAAAAAAATAACATTTGCTTAGTTAACTAAACAAAATTGAGAATTTTTTACTAAAATCCCAGTTTTGAGAAAAGAGTGGTTAAAAAAATCATTTACAGCATCAAAACAGTAGATCATCACCATTGTATGCTGCTATAGATGTCAATATCGTCTGTGACTGGAACACCCTCTGTGGAGAACAACAAAAGTTTAAAGGTTTTTTTTATTTAATTGTTTATTATTTTATACACAATGTAAGTAAAAATAAATCATAGCAGATGTAAAAACATGGTAATAAAGTTTAGCTGAAATTATTTACATCGGGCTGAAACTTGTTTAAAAAGATTTTAGTATGCAAATGGTATTTTACTTTGACAGATGAGAACACATTTTCTCATGTTTGGTCACAAGACTAAAAGCTTGACGGGACATATCATGCGAAATGCACCTTTTTTAGCTTTAGATACTCTTCGGTCAATCGCAAAGGTTTTGTGTGTAGATCGCTTGGCATTGGAAAAAAAGTTAGCAACAGCCTATCAGCCAGTGATGTGCGATCAGGTGAGGTAGTGTCATTATGACAGAAAAGAAAGCATGCATAAAGAAATAATATTATTTTCATTTTTGTTAAATATGCAGTCAGGGTATGGCTACACATTTCTGCTATTTTATTGGGTTAAAAACTGTCAAATTAGATTTTTTACAATCAAGTTCCGGTCTGAAACCTCATGGTACACTGAGAGAAGCTGAACCTCCCTTCTGACTGCATGATTCAATACAAACTCGGTGGCTTGATTAGTGTCAGTTTCTGTTTCTCAGCATATCGCCAGTACGAACTTTACAGGAATATTTGTTAAATACCACAACTTTCTGCAATCTATGTAATGTATTTTATGTGTGTGACAAAACTATTGCTGCTGATTCTACAACAAAATGCTGAAAACTAAAAAAATCACCAAGGGAGAAAGGCATGTACTCCAACTAAACTGAAGGGTGTGCACACAAATTGGCAAGTCCTTTCTTTCAGTGAGGCCTAAATCTGTATTGGGACAGAGAAACTCTTAAATCTAAAAAAAAAAAAAAGAAAGGACGACTTCAACAACTTTGTCATAGAACTTTTTGTAAAAAAGGATCGGCGGATGGACTTAAATCGTAAGTAAAAGTAAGCACAAAACTGCTTCTAAGTGTTTTACTAAAAAAAAAAAAAAAAAAGAATGAGAAAAATAATATTTATTAAATACATCTTTGTCTTTAAATATGTTTTCTATTTATTTATTTTTTGATCATTTTAAAGGGCAAACTTTAATAATTTTATAACCAAATTTTTTTACTGTTGTTCAAAATAAAATCTCTTCACTTCAATTTGTTTACAGCAGGGGTCACCAACCTTTTTGAAACTGAGAGCTACTTCAAGGGCACTGAGTAATGCAAAGGGCTACCACTTCGATAATACACTTCTGAAATAACAAAGTTACACTGTGTACCTTTAATTTTATATTATTATTAATGATATTCTATGTGAAGACACTGATTGTTAATGATCCATCACAATAATTATTTCAGTTTGATTAAACAAGGTAGGAAACAGATACATTTCAGAATCAGAATCAGAATATACTTTAATGATCCCACACATGGGAAATTTGTGTGTCAAAGCAACAACTTCCTATCTGCTAAGTGAGTCGTTGTAGAGCCCGATCACGTACGGAAAGAAAGACCTCCGGTAACGAGATGTTCTCGAGCGGAGCTGTCTGAGCCTCTTGGGGAAGGAGCTCCGCTGTTCGTCCAGAAGTGGGTAGAGAGGATGGTCATGATTGTCCATGATGGACAAAAGTTTGTTCGGTGACCTCCTCTCCACCACTGCCTCAAGTGAGTCCTGTTTGCTGCCAATGACAGAGCCAGCCAGTCTGATTAGTTTATTCAGTCTGTTGGCGTCACTGGCTGCGATGGTGCTCCCCCAGCAAATGACAGAGAAGAACAAGGAGCTGGCCACCACGGACTGATAGAAGGTCTCCAGGATCTTGCCGCACACATTGAATATAGGCACAATGTCTTCCAGAGAAGCGGAACCTTTTCCAGCCTGAGGCTCAGGTTGAAGAGGTGCTGGAGAACCCCACACACCTGGAGCGCACAGGTCCTCAGGGTACGGGGGCTGATGCCATCTGGGCCGGCTGCTTTGTGCTGGTTTAGCTTCTCCAGCTGTTTCTTCACCTGAAAGGTGGTCACAGTCAAACGGTTGGGTGGGGGGCTGTGGGGGTTTCAGGCACTAGTCCATTGAATAGCTGAGAAGGAGCAGACGCTGGTAGCAGGTGTGGTGAAGGTAGGGAAGAAGAGGTAGAGGCATTCGTAGAGCTAAACCTATTGAAGAAGATGTTGAAGTCATTAGCTCTATCTTTGCTACCACTAGTGGGTCTGCTTCTCCCCCCATATCCAGTG
The DNA here is from genome assembly GCA_902685375.1 of Neostethus bicornis. Classification (NCBI taxonomy): domain Eukaryota; kingdom Metazoa; phylum Chordata; class Actinopteri; order Atheriniformes; family Phallostethidae; genus Neostethus; species Neostethus bicornis. The sequence goes on from LR738545.1 coordinate 8,550,398, forward strand.
ATCTTTTTCATTCCGGACCACACCTCCCTCATGTTGTCCTGCTGTAGTTTGGATTCCAGCTTCTTCTTATATGCATCTTACCCTTCCTCAGCTGGTCTCGGAGTTGATGCTGCACCATCTTCAGCTCCTCCCGGTCTCCAGACCTGAAGGCTACTTTTTTTCTGTTCAGGAGAGTCTTTAGGTCACAGGTGATCCAGGGTTTGTTGTTGGGGAAGCATCGAACAATCTGGGTGGGGCAGACAGACTCCTCACAGAACTTAATGTATTCTGTAATGCAGTCTGTCATGCCATCAATGTCTTCTCCGTGAGGTGTGCAGAGTGCATCCCAGTCCGTGGAGCCGAGACAGTCCTGCAGGCCCACTCTGTTTCCGGAGTCCACTTCCTGACAGTCTTTTTGGACACAGGTTTTTGCAGGGCGATTGGGACATAACACGGCTTTAGATGGACCAGGTTGTGATCAGACCTGCCGAGGGGTGGAAGGGCTATGGCTCTGTTTGCATTCAGTATGTTTGCATGCAGAAGGTCCAAAGTTTTATTCTCCCTCGTGGGGTAGTCCACGTACTGGGTGAAGTCAACAAGTGATCTGTTCATGTTGATGTGGTTGAAATCACCAGTTATGATACAGAAGGCGTTGGGCTGCTGTGTTTGTAGGTGGGAAACCAGTGGCGGCTGGTGACGTGTGGCGCAGGGGCGCCGCCCCCTCCGACCTGATCACCAAAAAATATACAGTATATGCATATATATTTTTGCATATAAATTTTTTTTTCCCCTTTACACTGAAAATAAAATGAACTATTTACAATTGATATATACATATATATAAACATGTATGTGTTTATAAGTATGCAAAACTGTCGAGTGTGAAGATTACATGCATTTTAATAATGTTTTACACCGACGGAAGCAGACACGGAAGGACGGAAGCAGACACGGAAGCTCCTACGAGAGACATGTTGTGAGTCAGAAAAGTTGAGACCCGGCGAATAATTGTAAATTTAGATGTCGTGCTTCTGAAATTTTAAGAAAAAAGCCTAGCGACAGTTCTTTTTCCCTCCACGCGGAAGTCGCGCTACTGTTCCTTCTCAGCGCGCTACAACCCGGCTAAAACTGGATAGCAGTGAGGAAGATTTGGAAAGCCTATCCCTGTACATTGACCAAGCCTTCGACCGAATCGTGATGGGTAAATCCACCAACTCCGCGAATGGAACCTCCTCAAGCAAGAGGTCCCGCCCGGAAACATCGTCCGGAGCCTCTTCTCCGGCCAGCCAACCTGACTCCACCGCTTGGGATATGCTATATAGCATTGATGCTAAGCTAATTGGCTTGGATGGTCGTTTGTCGCTGTTGGAGGTCTTACACAAAGAATTCCAAGAGCTCAGAGTCTCTCTGGATTTCAGCCAGAAACAGATCTTAGCTCTGACCACAGACAACGAAGCCCTGAAGGTGTCGGTTAAATCACTAACAGATGGAATGAACAGGTTGTCAGATGAAAACAAGAAGATCAAAGAGTCCCTACTGGATCTTCAGTCAAGATCCATGAGAGACAACCTGGTGTTTATGGGAATAGAAGAAAAGCAAGGCGAAAATACGGAAGAAGAAATAAAAAACTTCATCCAGAACCAACTGAAGCTCCCAGAAGAGAAAGTTAAAGAGATTAACTTTCACAGAGTGCATCGCATGGGAGCAGCAAGACCAGGGAGCCGCAGACCAAGACCCATCGTGGCGAAATTTGTGCTCCACAAAGAAAAAGAAGAGGTGCGGCGTTGCGGGAATCAGCTCCGGGGGACCGACTTCAGAATGGATGATCAGTTCCCCAAAGAAATCCTGGAGCGCAGAAAGATCTTATTCCCCATCAGAAGAAAATTTCTGTCTGAAGGGGCCCGCGCTGTCATCTCTGTGGACAAACTATTTATAAATGGACAACTTCACCGCGACCAAAACACCACTCCCTGGCTCTACTAAAGCAGATATGTATCCACACCTCTCACACACTTCGCACTGTTAATAAGCTATGTTTTGTATTAATTTATCCACTGGGCATAACTTACTGAGCACACAGTTTACTCACCATAGTTAAAGTCGCCACCAGTCTCTCGCCACCTTGAAACAGGCTAATCTTTATGGGTTTGTTCTATTTTGTTTTTCTTTTTTTTTTTTTTTTCCCCATCATCTCTCCCACTGCACCCCTCTTGAACCCTGCTTTTCACACTCTCTTTCTCTTTTCCTTTCCCCCACTCACCTATGCTGCCACATATTCCAACCATACTTCTATATTAATGCTTCCATTAATACTGACTCATATAACACACTCAAACACACATTCACACATCCAATATTACATACACACACATAAAAACAGCACACATAGCGAGTCACAAGCAATACACTCAGATTGTACATGTACAGACACACTTATTTTATTTACCATTCAACATTAGACACTCATTCACACTCTCCCTAATAACAGCATGTCCACTCTTAAGTTAGTCACATGGAATGTGCACGGAGCTGGGACCAGAGAAAAGAGACTAAAAATTTTTAGTAAATTAAAAGACCTTCAGGTTCACTTGATTTTTCTTCAAGAAACTCATATGTCCAGTTCAACAGTGCATGTCCTCTCCACAACAGACTTTCCTAACATATACTCAGCTTGCTATAATTCTAGACAAAGAGGAGTAGCTATCCTCATAAATAGAAAAATTAAATATACAGAAATCAACAAAATCTTAGACCTAGAAGGGAGGTATATAATACTCACCCTTTCCATTCAAAATATAACATTCTGTTTAGCTAACGTGTACGCCCCCAATATAGATGACCCCGCTTTCTTTCACTCCTTTTTTTCCACACTTTCTGAATACACAGACAAATCACTAATAATAGGAGGGGACTTTAACATGGTTTTAGATCCAACAGCTGACAGGCTAAATAGTGCCAGAAATGCTAGAACCTGGCAATCCACAAACTCTGTTAAACAGTATATGGAGGATCTTGGTCTTTGCGATATCTGGCGATCCTACCATCCTTCAGCGAGAGCTTACACCTTTTTCTCCTCTGTACATCAATCATATTCCAGGCTAGATTATTTTCTGGTCAGTAGCTCTTTGTCAAGTATAGTTTCAGATACACAGATTCACCCAATCACTGTTAGTGACCACGCACCAGTTTGCTTGACTCTTAGAAATAAAACATCTACTCCTTCACCTAGGAACTGGAGGTTCAACACAGCGTTACTCAGAGATCCCGTCTTTACTGATTATTTTATTAAAGAATGGTCCTCATTTCTAGAAAACAACGACCACCCAGGTATTTCACCGTGCCTTCTCTGGCAGACAGGGAAGGCTGTCATGAGAGGCAAAATAATATCTTTCTCATCCCATAAAAAAAAACAGGAAGATGCTAAAATAGTGGATTTAGAACAGAGAATTAAATTGCTTGAAGAATCTTATAACTCCGCAGATGAACAAACTTTGAATCAAATAAGGAAAGCGAGGCATGAATTAAATGACATAATTAATCAAAGAACTCAATTTCTAATACAGAGATTACGCTTAGAGAGTTTTGATCATAGCAACAAATCTGGGAAATTTTTAGCAAACCAACTTAAACTAAACAAAGAAAAAACAACTATATCATCAATCACAGACCCATCGGGAAACATAACACACGATCCAAACACAACAAACAGCACCTTTAAATACTTCTACCAATCCCTCTACACACCCCAAATAGACCCTTCTGATCACGACATTAATAATTTTCTAGATAACATCAACTTACCTACACTACAGGAAGCGCAAATAACACCTTTAGAAGCCCCCCTGTCTGCAGAAGAGCTTCACAAGGCACTAACTAACATGCCCAGTAAAAAAGCACCAGGTCCAGACGGCTTTCCAGCAGAATTTTATAAGGAATTCTGGTCAACTTTAGCCCCCACTTTTGTCAGGATGACAACAGAAATCAAAGAGAATAATCACCTACCACCAAGTATGAACTCTCCGGACATTATTTTAATTTTGAAACCCGGTAAGAATCCCACGTTACCTTCTAGCTATAGACCCATTTCCCTAATTAATGCAGACCTTAAAATAATTTGCAAAGCTCTTGCAGGAAGGCTCGAGAAGGTAGTACCTTACCTTGTACATCCTGACCAAACAGGATTTATTAAAGGTAGACATTGCTCCACTAATATGCGCAGACTTATTAACCTAATCGATTACACAGCCATCAATAACCAAAAAGCAACAATTATTTCACTGGACGCTGAAAAGGCTTTCGATCGAGTTAACTGGAAATTCTTAATAGCGGTCTTAAATAAACTTAGTTTTGGACAGTCCTTCACCAACTGGATCAAAATATTACAGTATATAGCTTTCCCAATGCACGAGTTAGAACAAATAATCACACGTCAGCAAACTTCAACCTTCAAAGAGGAACCAGACAAGGCTGCCCATTGTCACCCTCTTTGTTCGCTCTCTTTATTGAACCTCTAGCTGCTGCTGTTCGACAGAGCACAGATATTGAAGGCATTCAGACTAAAAATGTAGAGCATAAAATAAGTCTTTATGCAGATGATGTTATTTTATTTGCTTCAAACTCACAATCTTCATTTTGTAAAACAATCTCGCTGATTAATAAATTCTCCTCAGTCTCGGAATACTCCATAAATTGGACTAAGAGCACAGCTTTATCAATTAATTGCAATTTTCAAAACCCGCCCTCAACTAAATTACAACCAGGCAACATAAAATACCTAGGAATAAATATTTCTCCAAATCTTTCTGAGCTATTCAAATTAAATTACACCCAACTTTTTAAAACTATCGAAGCAGACCTCATAAGGTGGAAAACTCTTCCCATTTCACTAATGGGGAGAGTGGCCACAATTAAAATGATGATTCTACCCAAAATTAACTATCTGTTCTCTATGATTCCAACCAAACCTCCGACCACTTGGTTCAAATCTCTAGACACCTGTATCTCTCAATTCCTCTGGAAGAGCAAACCACCCAGGATTAGTTTGAAAACGCTTCAGAAATCAAAAGACAGAGGTGGCTTAGAGCTGCCTAATTTTCAGGATTACTTCTTGGCAAATAGACTGCATTATATCTTAAAATGGCTGAAACCTGACCTATTGGATGAATCTTGGATAGATATAGAGCACACTCTTTGCGAGAACCTTAACATCTCTGAACTACCTTTTTTTAGTTAAGCATTAAACGCCACAAGTGTTTCAGAAGTTTAAACATCAGCTCAACACTAACAGTCTGGTGGGAATTTCTTAAAAAAAACAACTATACAATATTCCCATGTAAGCTCACCCCCATTTGGAACAATCCTGATATTCTATTAAACAAAAGCGTGGTGTGCTTCAATTCTTGGAAGGATAAAGGAATCCAACAGTTTCAACACATAATTCATAACAAAGCATTCATCTCCCTCTCATCTCTATCATCAAATCATGGGATCAGCAACAGTAAGTTTCTTGAATACAGGCAACTTAAATCCGTCATAACTTCTAAGTACCGCTTGAACCAATTGGACCTTGAACTTCCACTCACAGTGACACAACTCATGAATTTAAACAATCCTAAACTCACCTCGAAAGTCTACAAATTAGTATCTAAAATAGACGACACAATCCACCTCCCGATGTCAAAATGGGAATCTAATCTATCACTAAACTCCAGTCATCAATTCTGGCTGCAGATCTGTCTGAATGCCTTTAATATGACCAACAGTCCAAACTTACAACTTATCCAGTACAAGATTCTTCACAGAACTCATTACACAAGACGTAGGCTATTTAAAATGAGCCATGTACAGTCTATGATTTGCACACAGTGCACAGGTAATAACGTTGATGACTATATGCACGCCCTGTGGCTCTGTGCACCCGTGCAAACTTTTTGGCATAAAGTCTGTGAGGACTTATCCAAATTAACTAAACTTAAAGTTCCTGCCTGTCCAAAGCTTTGTTTGTTAGGCGACCTAAGTGAAATAAACATTGAAACTCACAAGGCACAAATGGTTCTCACTGCCTTATGTATCACAAAGAAAACTATCCTCCTGAACTGGAAATCCAAAACCACTCTTAGCATTAACCAGTACAAAAACCTCCTGTCAGACCACATCAGCTTAGAGATCATGTCTGCATCTTTTAAACATGATTCAACCTCAGTGACCCTCTGGTCCCAGCTGATTAGTCACATCACTCAGTAAGAACATGGTGATAATAGGTACGGGTTTAAACTAGTTCCGGGGGCTTGGAGCGGGGGGCGGTTGGGGTCTCCATGCATCCAGAGGGTCTGGTGTCGACCTGGTCCCGGGGCTCTAGTTGGCCGGGGCGTGGGGTGGCTCGCTTGACTAGCGAGGGAATCGGGATCTCTGTGCCGGCTCCTGCTGGGGTACGGGGCTGGCAGTGGCTGCCGGCCTGAGACGGCGTTGGTGGGACCCTGGTTGGGGTTGGTTGTCATGGTGGGGGCTGGGTTGGGGGGGTCGGACTTGGGGAGCTGGGGGCTTGCTTCTGCGGGCTGGGGCTCTTGCCTGGGTCCTGGGGGAGCCTAGGCTGTCCTGCAGTGGTCACTGCAGTCGGACCGCCTGGTGCCCGACCTGGGATCCACGTCTCACCTGCTGCACGGAGGGGTTGCGGAGGGGACCAGGGAAGGAAGTAGGATGCAGCAGAAAGAAAGGAGAGGTAAGACGAGGCTGTGTGGTGACGGGGTGCCTCGGAGGGTGGGGTGGGCTCAGGTCCTTGGGCCTGTTGGAGGTTGTTTCTGATGGCTCTGGGGTCTCCTGCTGCTCTTGTGTGGCGGAGGACACTACCTCGGTGGCTGTGTCCCGCATGGCTGCCTCTTTTTGGAGCGTGCTGTTTGCCTCGTGGTTGCCTGGCTGGTTCGGAGGGCCCCTGGCGCTTACCGTGTCCGGCTGGGGAGCCGGTCGCCCGGGGGGATGTTTCCCTCCTTCCGGTTGTGCCCATCCGCCTGCTCTCTCCCGGTCCCACACTGCCACTGCTCACTGTCACTTAGGGCGCGGGGTCTGGATGGGTGGGGCACGCTGACGAGGCTTGGGGAGGGTGATCCCCCTTCTGAGTCCCCGTCTGCACCCATCCTCCACTCCACTTTTAACTGCATCTTAGTCATTTATATTCATATAGGGTCTTGAGGGGTATTTCGGAGAGGGAGTGCCAAGTGGGGACACCTGCACTCCCCCCCATGCCGTTTCCCCTCAATTTTAAATCCCACCTTAGACACTGAACATGGCACAATGGCACCACACACATTCCAAACTAAACTACACACAGAGAGGTCCTCGGGTTGGGGGGCAATGCCGCTTGGCAGCGACAGGGCCCGCCGCCTGCAAGCGCTCTCTCGCCCACTTCAATTGCAGCACATACATACACAGGTGGGACCGGGGGAGGGCGGCCGGTCTTCACCCGTCTGTGTCCCTTCGAGTCGGCCGGGATCTCGGGGCTCTGCTGCCTGGAGGGGGGCTGGGTTTGCGGGACTTGGAGGCCAGTCACTTCTGTGTTGCCCGCCTCCGGGGGGCGGGAGACACCCAGAGATACGGTTGTGTGGTTTTTGTATGGGGGAAACGGGCCCGGGGGCGGTCTCGCCTGGCCCTGCCGGGGCCTTTCGTCACCAGTTGGGGTTAAGAGGTGCACTGGGGTGAGCATCACTAGAGAGTTGGCAGGACTACAGTTGAGGGACTAGGGTAGTGAAGAGGGACATTAGGTGTGCAGAGGTGGTCTTTGGGCTGCCTGGGTCGGGCACCTGGCTGTGTGTTGGGCTGTGGCGGCTGCATGTGGGGTAGCCTGGCCCTGCTGGGCCCCCGGTTGAGCCCCGGCTCGGGGATTGTCGGGTCCCTGGGCCCTTGGGGTGAGTGCTCCCCTCTCGGTCCGGGCCTTGACTTTTGTCACCCCTGGGCTCGCCTAGGGCCGTGGGGTACGGTTGCCGCATCTGCCCCGAGGCCTGTGGGTCCTGGCATCGGGGAGGCCCGTGCTCCTTGGTGCTGGAGTGGCCCTGGCAGGGGTTTCTCTATGCGCCTTGCTGGGTGGGTGGGCGGCTACTCGGCTCGGCCCGGCTTCGGGGTCCCGGGATCTGGATGGGCGTGGGCCCGGGTAGCGTGTGTCTCTGCCTCCCTCGTTCCAATCCTTTGGGGCTGGGGACAATCCGTTGGTCCTAATAAGCACATGGTTCACATCGGCAGCATGCATGTACTTTCACTCACACTCGCACACTATATCACTCTGTTTACTGTCCGCTATGTTCCTTGCTTTCAACCAATATTATCATAACTCTAGTAACATGTGTTTGTGTTGTACATCATTTGCTATAGAAGGTTTTGTTGTATGTGTCAGTTTTATCACTGGTTTAAACTCTTGTTTGTACTTTTTTTTTTTTTTTTTTCCAAAAAGAAAGAAAAAAAAAAAAAGAAAAAAAAAAAAAAAGAAAAAAAAAAAAATGTTTTACACCGTTTTATTTTATTTTATTTTATTACTTCCTGTGCAAACCGGAACGAGGGCGAAGGGTAGGTACGCCCTACCAGAAAAACGTATTAGTGTGTATGTGGCTTCCGGTTTTTATGGAAAAAACGTGACGTCAGCTCTAAATTTTTTCCCATTCATGTGTATTGCAAACCATAACCACGCCCGTGGGGTGTGTGATAGGTTATACTCTCTGTCAGTCTGTTACATGAACCAATCAATTAGCTATAAGCTGACCTATAAATCTCCCACGCCACGCCCTTTCTTTTCACTGCGGAATTCTGGGAGTCTTCATCATGGCGTCGGAAGCTAGTTCAGTTGCTAACAACGCTGGTGGCTTTTTTAAAGAGAATTCAGTGTCGTCCCTTCTACAGAATCCGTTTTCTAAGCGTTCTAAAGAAGAAAAAAGAAGAATGAAGGAGCTTGGACTGGACACCCCAGATTTGACTGTGCAACAAAACAGTGGAGATCAAGGCCGCTTTTATGTGAGAGGATAATGAAGGTCTATGAAAAGTGGCGGTGGCTAACTGGATGAGAAACACTTTTTTTTTTGTTTCCCCTGCTTATTGTTTAGTTCAGCAGCAACTGAAAAGGTGTGGATATCAACAAGGGTGAGTGACTTGTAGCATTTGTCTGAAAAGTGCAAATGTCATGAAATTTGCCGCACCCATCTTAATAGTAGCTATAAGCTAGGTGTTTTTGGCAGTAGTAACATCCTGGCACAATTGAATGAAGGCTACCGAACTGGCATAAGGAAACATAATGAAGAAGTCACCAAAAACAGACACATATTGTCACGAATAATTTTATATTTATTATATATATATATATTTATATATATTTATATATACTTTTATATAATGTATCTAAAAAAAAAATTTTGTGTGTGTTTGAAAAATGTGCGCCCCCCACTTTTTTTCACCACCAGCCGCCACTGTGGGTAACGGTGGTTAAAATGACGTCACCAGCAGTTTCAGCATCAGCCAACGGAGGAACATAAACAGTCACCACCACAACCGATGTAAATTCCCTCGGCAGATAGTAAGGCCGAAGTCCAACTGCCAGTAACTCCATATGCTGTGTACACAGACGCTCCTTGATGCAGACATGTCCGGGATGCACCAGCGCTCTCTCACATAGAGCACAACCCCACCTCCTCTCTTCTTACAGCTGCTGGTTGCATCTCTGTCCACCCGCACAGTCACAAAACCAGGAACCTCGACACTGCTGTCTGGGATATGGAAATGCAGCCACGTCTCAGTGAAGCTCAGTAAACTGCATTCCTGATACTCCGATTGTGTGTTAACTAGCGTCGTTAGCTCCTCGGTCTTATTAGCCAGTGAGCGCACATTTCCCATTATAACTGCAGGCACAGCAGGCTTCAATCTCATCCTATTCATTTTAACGTGGGCCCCGGCTCTGCAACGGCGACGTCTTTACCGGATCTCTCTTGGAATTACATGCCGGGCTCCATGAAGCAGGCTAAGTTTACTCAGAGCTAACAGTTGGTCGCGAGTGTAAACAATAGCCATACTTCTAGTATAAAAAAAAAGACTTAGTTTTCAAAGAAAACATTCAAAGAGTTCAAAGTTCAAAGTTGGAAAATAAGCTAACTAACACTAAAACATTAGAAAAAAAAAAAAAACAACAACAACGACTGGATGACAGTTAGCAAAAGACTGTGGGGGGCCCCCACAGTCCAGATTACCAAAAATAACAATAAAAAATGTATAAACATGTATATGTTTGTCAATATTTGAAACTGTCTTGTGTGAAGATCATATACATTTTAATAACGTTTATCCCCGTTTTATTTTGTTTTCTTACTTCCTGTGAAAGCCGGAACAAGGGCGCTATCTCACGCGCCCCGCAATGAAAACACATGAGTGTGTACGTGGTTTCTGGTATTTCTGAAAAAAAACATGACGTCAGCTCAGAATTTTATTCCATTCATTTGTATTGAAAACCGTAACCATGCCGGCGAGGCGCAGGCCGAGCACGCCCCAAAACACAGTGATAGGTGGTTCTCTCCGTCAGTGTGTTACGTGAACCAATCAGTTAGCTATGATCTGACCTATAACCCCGCCTGCGACCCTCCCATCTTTGGGGTTGATAGGTTCCTCTCTCTGCCAGTCTGTTAAGTGAACCAATCAATTAGCTATTAGCTAATTCCTCCCCTGTCATTATTTTAAAAAAAAAGAAAGAAAAAGAAAGAAAAGAAAGTGTAATATTTTTCACTGTGCATTTCACTGTGCATTTCACTGTCCAAATGCATTTGGAGTGTGGCTACACATTTCTGCCATTTTATTTTTATTTTATTGAGTAAAAATATGTTTCCAATTCTGAAGAACCTGTCAGTTCTTCTGTCGACAAAATCTCCATTGAGACAGTGAAAGTCTTAAACTAAGAAAAAATAAAGATAACTTCCACAACTTAGTCATAAAAGTTTTCGGCAGATGGACTTCAGTAAAGGTAAGGACACAACTGAATCTGTTAGTTTAAAAAAATAAAAGAAAAAAAATAAAATACATGTTTGTCCTTGAAGATTTTTGCTTTTTTTAAAAAAAAATCATTTTGAAAAGTGAACTTTATTAAAATGTATTAAAAGACTAGAATTTATATATATATATATTTATATAGTGTGTGTGTATGTGTGTGTGTGTGTGTGTGTGTGTGTGTGTGTGTGTGTGTGTGTGTGTGTGTGTGGTGTGTGTGTGTGTGTGTGTGTGTGTGTGTGTGTGTGTTTGAAAAATGTGCGCCCACCCCCACCCCAGTTTTTTTTTTTACCACCAGCCGCCACTGTACGGGATATATACATTTTATAAAACTCTATCCATTGCTATAAAAGAGACAAATCTGTCCCTGTGCAAATGTTTCTGAGTGTCATTGAAAGAGGAATCATTAGTTGGATGCTGTTGAATAAATGATTAAATAAGATGTATTTCCCAGTTCCTACAGTAAATCTGACTCTTGAGGAGCCAGTGCCTCCCCAGCCATGAACATCACCTTACGTCACTGCTATCAGCTATCTTCATAATGACATCTGGTACGTCCTAACAATTGTTTTGGTTGCTCTAACGGTGTTTACATCTTATTTCATCGAATTTCAGTACAAAATCTTCTGACTTTCTTTACAGACAGGCAGGATGTCCTGCAATTAAGCTAACCAAAGGAGTTGTTTATTGTACCATAGCAGCAACACAAAATGCTCTTCCCCTGCTTTTCTGTTGTGGCATGAAGACTCCCTCTTCACTAAGATAAATACATTTTTTTGCTTCACTAAAAGCAGACAGTTTACTTAAACAGAAAAACTGAACACTGAATAAGCTCTGGTAAATTAAAAAAGTTTAAAACTTCCTTTTGCAGTTTGAGTAAATCTTTTCAAATGTACAGGCTCATTTTTTGATAACCAAAACGTTACAGTGCAAAGTATTACCACATTGTTACATAAAATAACTTATTTATTTAAATACATACCTTGTAAATAAATTAAATAATTTAAATTCAAACCTAAAATTTTACTAACTAAGAGAATTTTAATGGATAGTGGGTTGCACCTGCAATGCATATTTGTAAATGTTTTAGTTTTTTTGTAGGCGTTCATAAAATTAGAATTTTAATCCATAAGTAACAGCAGAGAACCTTAATCTGTAGCACTTTTCTGTTCTTTTTAAGTTGGGCTAAAATGCTTTGTTTTTGCTTAAGCTGCTTTCTTACTTCTTTTGCAGTCTTTGAGAGAAAATCCCAATTTAGTGCAAAACAATGTCAGACGTTGACTTACACACATACACATAAATAGTTAGATCCTACATTGGCTGCTGCAGTGAAAAAAATGTGTCCACCATATTGAACAGGTAGTTCAATCTGTAGACACTCTAACAGTAAATATGTATGAGCACTGTGGTATATTTTTGTTCTAATCATTCAGTTATACTGAACATTTTTATTTGCTTTTAAAAAAAAAAAAAAAAGAAGGAATTACTCTATTCATCCTTCACTGGGGAAATGTGTGTGCTGCACTCCTTACATCGCAGCAGTCTTATCCAAGGACCCTAGACGTGCTTTCTGTGGGAACCCACAATCCACGCGCGAACGCTCTAACCACTGACCTGCCGTCACCTCTATATTTAAGTTGTGAATATAGTTTTACTGCAGTGCAGTTTTTGTTCTCTAAAAAATCTTAGCCAGCCAATGTTGGCTGTACATTTACTTTTAGGGTTTTTATCGGTTGTGATGACTGAGATTTTAGAAATTAGATACAACTGTCATGAAAACACTACTGTAAAAATAAAACAAATATTAATGGGACTGCAGCAATGACCACAATGCCAACTTGCAGGAGAATCATGAAAAATGAAAAAGCTCTGTAACCATACAAATATGTTTTTTTTTTATGAATTGCAGCCATACCATTTTGCTGTCTTCCAGAGATTGCATGATGATTGCCACTACCAGGTTTGCCAGGACAAACTGAGCCACAACTACAAAAGTGGCAAAATAGAACGGGGCAACAATATGGAGGATGGTCCCACACATTTCGTCATCTGGATTGCATCCCATCAGCACATCCTGTGCAATGGCAGTAGATGGTAAGACAGCGAAAGAAAAGAAAAAAAAAACATTCAATGTTGGCTTTGCTTGGAAGAATGTTCCTACTTCTAAGATTTGGCTCCACCGGTCTCCAGTGCACACTATGTACAGAGTGAGCACTGTACTTGGAAAGCTCATAAAGTTACTGTTGCGATGCAGGCCCACACATGGTTTCTCTGCAGAGCATTCTGATCCAGACAAAAACAAAACAAAACAAAAGAAAGGCAACAATGAAGGCATTTTTTAGGTAGAGCAAAAGGCAAATGAAAGCTTATCGATGCTTGATGATAATTTACTCACCTATGTCGTCGAAAAGTACCCCTCCCGCCAAAGCAAAGATAAAAAAAAAGAGTATGAAAAGAATACAGAGATTCCCAACCTGAAGCAAAAATGTACATTTAATAGCCCTCACAGGTTAAGACCTGAACTTTAAAAAATATTTTGTGCATCTCAAAAGATTACGTCATTGAATAATAATATTACAAAGTAATAATGATTTTCTCTTTGCATTTCTGTCTGGCAGGGCAGCTGTTTTTTTATTTTTTTTCTATTCAAATACAGTAAGTCTTGGGTATCTTTGGCAACCATTATTTAGAAACAAATAATAAAACAGTGAGAACTATTAACAGAGTCAGAAATATTTCCCTGTCATTAGATTCACAAAACTGGCGGAAGTTGCTTCCTTTTACCCTTGAATAGTGTAAGCTTTTCGTCTAACCTTAATTGCTTAAATAGGTAGATATTATTAGTTGTTTGTTTTTTTTCTGAACGTTTGCAATACATATTTATATACTGTTTTGCCCATGCATATTTTTTGAATGTGAGAGTAGAACAATTGAAAACTGTCTGCGACTTTAAATTTCCTGCCAATGAGTGTCCCTGTCTTTTAGAACCTGGTGTGTTTACCTGTGTCAGAGTCTTGTTGATGGTTCTTAGCAGGACTCTTATCTTCTTCGCCTTCAACACTTGAGAAAAATATTTACAATTAACATTTAAAAAATCCCATTGTAGCAGGAAAAGTGTCTAGTCTCATGGCTGAACGCTTGTGTGTTTACATTGAGCGAGTCTCAGAAGCCTTGCAACTCTCAGAACCGAGACATTAAAAGAAAAAGGTCTTGAACTTCCTTGTCCCTTGAGAAAAATACTTATGATGGAAACCAAGGTTATGGCAATGTCCAGGCAGTTCCAACTAAACAAATAAACATAGTGAAAAACTTTGAGTACAAAAAATGAATAGGGCCTCTCCCACTCATTCTAGTGTAGTTACCAGTCCTTTAAAATCTTCTTCACACCAAACACTGCCACTTTTAGTAGGATCTCAATGATCATGATGACAGTGAGCATCACGTTGCAGTAGTAGGAAATTTTGGTGATAATCTGAAATCACACAAACACAACCTATTCTAACCATGTCACCATGTTATATTAGACTTAGTTTTGTTAGTGTTGGTGCCTTACCTCTGGCTGCTTATAGTGCTCTAATCCCATTACTATAATATTGATAATAATGCAAATAGTAATAAAGAAATCCAATGTTTTACTTTTAAAAAAATTACGGATCAGATACCATATTTGGTAACAGGGATTCGAGGACTCTGTTTGCTCTGAAACACACAAATTCAAAGGTGAGGCAGAAAGATATTTATGAGTAGAAACAAACAAAAAAGCAACTAATTCCTAAACGCGTGTCCACAGTTTTTCATTGATGTTTGTAGCCTCACCATCTTCTTTCTGTTCAATTGTCCGTTGAGATCTCGTCAATCTTCTTTGTTTCCTATAGTTATGGTCTTGCCTCTGTTTCTCATGCACTTCGCTATAGGTCTCCACCATTACACCAATAAACATATCCAATAACAAGTAGCTCATCATCATAAAGATAATGAAATAAGGCATCACCCAGATATTATAGTTCTCGATGGGCTGAAAAGTGATGTAGAAATGAATGCTTCCTCAAATTGCATCTCACTAGATCGTCATGGGGTCCTGTAAACATAGATTGTTACAAAATACCTGCTGGTCGATTCCCACCGCATCTATCCCAGCATACATGATGTCCACCCACCCATCCTTGGAGTACATCAAAAACACGGACAGCAGTGCCTGAATGAGAAAACGTAATTGGAAAAGTAGAAGTGACAATACAATAAACAGGGTATTTCAGGGAGTTTCAGGAAGTTATTTCAAAATCTCACTAAAAGTACTTTAAAAAGGACACTTCTTAGAAAGATGTAAAAGAATAATTCTATTCTAGATGCTGTGAATGAAAGAAGTTGGTCTGACAAATATTAAAGGGGAAGGACGGCTCAGTGGGTAGGGTGACCGTCCAGTAACTGGAGGGTCACCTGTTCGATCCTCCATCCGAAGTTCATGTCAAGGTGTCCCTGAGTATTACACCAAACTCCCAAGTGCTCCTGATCATGGTTAACACCTTGCATTGCAGCTTCCACCATCAGGTATGAAAGTGTCTGTGAATGGGTAAACGTGAGCTTCTTCTTCTTTCGTCAATTCCCTTCAGGGGTTGGCACAGCGAGTTAGTTTCTTCAATCTAACCCTATCTGCTGCATCGTCTTTGGTCACGGCAACTATCTTCATGTCTTCCTTCACTGTATTTATGAACCTGCTCTTTGGTCTTCCGGTCTTGCCTCTTTCCTAGAGGTTTCAAACCCTGCATCCTTCTGCCGATGTACCTTCTCTCCTCTGCACATGTCCAAACCATTTCAGTATGGCCTCTCTGACTTTATCTGCAAAACCACCAACATGTGCTGTTCCTCGGATATAATAATTTCTAATCCTGTCCAACCTGTTCCCTCCCAGAGAGATCCTCACAATCTTCATCTCTGCTACCTCCATCTCTGGTTCCTGTGTTTTTCTCAGTGCCACTATTTCTACACCAAACAGCATGGCCGGTCTCACGACTGTTTTGCACATTTTCATTTTAAATGAAACTCTTTTATCACACATCACACCTGATACTTTTCTCCACCCATTCCAGCCTGCCTGCACACGCCTCTTCACTTCTTTTTCACACTCTCCATTGCTCTGGACTGTTGATTCTAAATACTTGAAATCTTCCACCTCCTCTAACACCCCGCCTTCCCCCCCAACATCATGTTTCCATTTGGATTCCTCTCATCCACACACATACTCTGTCTGATCTTCATTCCTCTTCCTTCTTCTGCAAACCTCCACCTCTCCAACTTTTCCTCCACCTTTTCCCTCCTCTCACTACAAATCACGATGTCATCTGCAAACATCATTGTCCATGGAGATTCCTGTCTAACCTCGTCTGTCAGCCTGTCCATCACCATAGCAAACAGCAAAGAACTCACAGCAGAGCCTTGGCGCAATCCCTTCCCCACACTGAATTCCTCTGTCTAAACTACAGCACATCTCACTGCTGTCTTGCAATCCTCATACATGTCCTTTGCCGCTCTAACATACTTCTCTGTCACACCAGACTTCCTCACACAATACCATCGTTCTTCTCTGGGAACCCTGTCATTTGATTTTTCTAGATCTACAAAGACACAGTGCAGCTCCCTCTGACCTTCCCTGTTCTTCTCTATCAGCATCGTAAAGGCAAACACTGCATCTGTAGGACTCTTTTTTGGCAAAAAAACATACTGTTGCTCACAAATTCTTACTTCAGACCTTAGCCTGGCTTTGACCACTTTTTTCCATAACTTCATCGTATGACTGATCAGTTTTATTCTTCTGTAGTTACCAAAACTCTGCACATCTTCATGTTCTTAAAAATAGAAACCAGCACACTTCTCCTCCATTCATGAAGCACCTTCTCACTTTCTAATATCCTGTTAAACAACCCAATCAGAAACTCTACTGCCACCTTAACTAAACACTTACATACTTCTACAAGAATGTCATCATGGCCGAGTGCATTTCCACTCTTCATCCTCTTCAGTGCCCTTTTTATTTCTACCTTACTAATCCTTTTTAATTAAGATTCGGATTGTTGGTTAGTTCAATAGTTCAAACATTCGAATAGCAATGTGAGTCTTTTAATTGTATTTAAAAGTGTTAGTTAGTACAATAGTTTGAAGATTTCAAATCATCAAACTATTCAGAAGTCCATTCTAATGCAATTTTTTATGGAGGAAGGTTGCGACCGCCCTGTAACCAGATGGTTGCTGGTTCGGGTTCAATACCCTGCCAGGAGTTCATGCCGAGGTGTCCTTGCATTGCACCATTTTCATTTCATCGCACTTTTAAATGGCAAGGCAAGTTTATTTCTATATCACAATTCATACAAAACATAATTAAAAGTGCTTCACAAGAAGAAAAAATGCATTAAAATCACTAAACGTAGAATCAAGAAGTTTAAAAGTAAATAAATAAAATAATTAAAACATATAAAAAGAGTAAATAATCAAATGCAAAGTTAAACAGAACTGTTTTTAGCCTAGATTTAAACATCGTCACAAGCCCGTCTCCCAGCCTCAGGAAGTTTGTTCCAGACTTTTGCAGCATAAAATTGAAATGTCGGTTCTTCACGTTTAGTCCTGACTCAAAAGGCTCAAAAGGCTCAAAAGGTACTAACATATCGCAGATGTACTTTTGTGCTAGACAGGGCATGGGCAAACTGCGGCCCGCGGGCCACCTACGTCCCGTGAAATGTTTCAATCCAGCCCGTCGAAGATAAAAATAATAATAATAATAAACCTTGTTAATGTTTTATTTGCCCTGCAATTTTAATGTTTTGTCACCAGATGGCGCACTCTTGCCACATTGGCTTTGTGGATGTGAAAGGTGGGCATATTACCCCACGTTTGCACTTTACTCTTTGATAAACCACCCCTCTGTAAAGATGAGTGGACCAAAGAAAATGATAGTGGACAGAGAATGTCAAGTGTTCAATAAGGAGTGAACAACTAAATATTTTTCATTGAACACCAATCATTGGCTGTTTACCTGATATGCCAAGAATCTATCACGGTTTTTAAAGAGTATAATATTAGCCGTCAATTTGCCACAAAGCATGCTAACGATACTAGCAAGCTGTCAACTAAAGTAAGTAAATAAGTAAGAAAACCTCTATTTGTCCACAATGGGGAAATTGCAGAACAGGAAAATTAAAGTTTAAAAAAGTTAAAGTTAAAGAACAGGAAGCTGCTGCTGAGATGTTGGAGGCTAAATTAAATAAATAAATAAATTACTCTATTCATCCCTCACCAGGGAAATTTGTGTGCTGCACTCCTCACACCGCAGCAGGCTGCCCTTCGACAGCGCCAATGGTGGGAGAAGCGGGGGTTAGGTGTCTTCTCCAAGGACCCTAGACGTGCACTCTGTGGACCGCGAACCCACGACCTTCCGCACTTCTTTTGCACTGGATGAAAGCAACTGTGTCAAAGACATAACCCTAACTCCTCCTTTTTATCCGAGGAATCAATAACACCTTTTAAATAATGGAGGAGTTTTTGACAATGGAGTCTCTAAAAGGACAAACATGGGGAGAAGACTTGTTTGACCGGGTGTCTGCCATCAAAAATTTGAAGCTTCCCTGGAGTAAGCTTGTCAGTGTCACCACAGTTGGGTCTCCGAATTTAACAGGAAAAAACATCGGCCTGCTGATGAGATCCAGAATAAAGTGAAAAAAGAAAACCCTGACCAGGATGTCATTTTTCTCCATTGCATCATTCACCAGGAATCTCTATGTAAATCAGTGTTACAGCTGAATCATGTTGTGAATCCCGTGGTAAAACTCGTCTACTTCATTTGTGCACAGGGACTTCAGCACCGTCAGTTCATTACTTTCCTGGAGGAAACTGATGCGGATCACCACGACCTGCTTTGTCACTCCCGTGTCCGCTGATTGAGTTTGGGCAAAGTATTTCCACGAGTGTGGGAGCTCAAAGAGGGCTCAAAGAGGCTTAATGACTGCAGTTTTCAAGGCACTGGGGAAAGTTCCAGTTCGAAGGGATACATTGACTATTTGAAGAATTGGTGTCAAAACGCTCCGTAACAAAAATTTTAGAAATTTGGTGGATAATACATGCGATAATCAGCATGAAACCAACAAGTGTTATCTGCTGTTGAGCTATATTCAGCATGGAATCAGCAAGTGTTTATCTGCTGTTATCAGCTATGTGTCATGGAAAGTCAGGCAGTCAGACAGTTAGGGGACAGAGAGCCACTTATACTGTATTAAGAGAGCTATGGTTTATTGAATCTATTCTAGGATGGCTAGAATAGGAGATGGGCATGAACAGTTTTAGCAGAACGGAAACTTATGATGCCGTACTGGAAGGAATTGCGGGTGAGCTCCAGTCTCACTCACTTTCTCTGACAGGATATAAGGAAGGTGATCACGGTTTGCGGGGCTCTCCTATCTGCCTGCGCCCCAGCGTGTGTGAGTGTATAGACTTCTAAAAATAAAAGCCTGCTCCGGAAAACCAGTACCTGTCCTGGTTATCTGCCGTACCCACAACTTCTTTGGGGATCGGACAAATGACCGAGGACACATGTCAGATATAACATTTGGCGAGCCAGCCAGGAGCGTGTGTGTGTGAGTGTGTTTAGTGCCAGGCAGCGCAGACAGCCTTGTTTATCTGACTAAAAGTAAAAAGATTAGAATCAATGCCAATCAGTAAAAAATTAAGACAACGTGAGGCGTGCACTAAGTAACGTGTCAATATTCTCGAGTATGTCTGCAGGTTGGCAGCGACAAAAAAAAAAAAAGAAAGGGGAGGAAAAGAAAATGGAAAAAGCTTCCATTGAACAATTGATATTTGTACAAGTGAAGTTTCCAGCCCTGATAAAGGAGGCGGGGAGCCTCTGCAAAAAAATGGAGCCAGCAAACATAAGCCTTGTCACACCCCTGGCCAGCTGTTGGGACATTTGACCCAGAGGAATGTGCAAAAATGAAAATGCAAATCCTGGAGTACAAATCAGGAGACAAAGGAGAAAAAAAGACAAGCAATGGTTGTGCAATGGACAGTAGCCCAGATAAACACAGAGGTTGTGTCATGAAGGGCATCCGACGTAAAACTATGCCAATTACAAATATGCAAGCCAGTTTGAGAAATACAATACCGGATCGGTCGTGGCCCAGGTTTTTTTTTTTTTTTTTAATTTATTCATTTTGGCCCAGGTTAACAACGACCGCCATCGGTACTACTGACCAACAAGGTGCCGGTGGAAATTGGACTACTGGGGCCCGTTTCAAGAAGGAGGTTTTGTGGAAACTCTAAGTTTGTTAACCCCAGAATGTGGAAAACTCAGACTTTTCGGTTTCAGAAAGGGAGGTAACTTAAATCAGTAAACTCTGAGTTAGTTAAGCCAGTTTCAAGAAGAGAGTTAATCAAAACTCAGAGTCGGTTACTGGGG
The DNA here is from genome assembly GCA_902685375.1 of Neostethus bicornis. Classification (NCBI taxonomy): domain Eukaryota; kingdom Metazoa; phylum Chordata; class Actinopteri; order Atheriniformes; family Phallostethidae; genus Neostethus; species Neostethus bicornis. The sequence goes on from LR738545.1 coordinate 8,570,817, forward strand.
AAACTGACTCAGCAAACCAAACCTGGTCGGTAGCAGGTTTACTTGAGGAAACCCAGAGTTTCTCACGGTCTCCGCTCCTTTTTAAAGTGAACAGGATTTAAATACGCCTTCCTCGTTCAATCTGTTTCTACATTGATGGATAAATTGCAAAAATTTCTCCGATGAGGGAAAAATAAAGTATGTAAAAATAAAAAAAAAACACCTGTCTTCTTCAAGCAGAGACCAAAATGACATGTCCTTTTCTAGATCATAATGTACGTAGATGCGGACGCTGGATTCATTCACAGGGAAATGAATTTATGACACAAAATAATTTTGAGACCACGAGTTAATTTTCTATCATCTCTTCATTCATGTTTATTTGAGCAGTACTGTTTTTCTTGAGACTCCATAACATACATTAATAATCTCATTCATCCATCAGACACATCACACACTCTTGTATCGCTTGTTGCGTTACGTTTTTTTTTTTCTTGATTAAAGTTGGAGATGCTGAGCGGCAACAGTGTTCAGCAGCTGCACTGATAGAATTAATTATTTAATAAAGTAAGGTGGTCTACCTGTTATCTACGACATCATCATGTTTTACCTGTTTAAATTATGGTTTTATTTTTCATATTCTTTTAATGCCGACAGGATTATTTATAGAACTACATCAGTGTTGGTAAAGTTTAAAAACACAGTTAGATTTATGTATTTATTGCTCTCCATAAAATGTATTTCATTATAGGATTATTGTTACTGTACAAATCCCACTTCATCCACAATGAGAAGTTTAAAAAGAAGTTTTAATTCATACAAATATTGGTCTTCTATTTAATTACTGAAGTAATTTCTTAAATGATTGAAAAATTAAGAATGATTTCCCATTTTACTGGAACAACAAAAAAATAAAAAATAAGTATACTTTGTTCATCCTTCAATGGGAAAATCTGTGTTCTATATTACACCGCAGCAAGCTGACGTGAGCTCAGTGGGATTCGATCCCGTGAACTACCGGTCCAAGGGTGAACGTTGTACCACTGAGCTATAGCACGCCCCTGAGCTCCACCCTTATTCAGTAATTAGCTACACCGAACACTATGATTAAATGTAAACGTGTGTATTTATTCTGGCAGCTATTTCCATCCAGGCCTTTTCTCTCTGCTCCAAAGACATTTTTTTGAATAAAAATGTTCTCATACTTGCTGTATGTCTGCAGTAGGACATCCAGCTCAGTCTGTTAGAAATATTCAGACCTCTTTGTTTTCTCCTGTTTCCATGGTAACTCCTCATGTCTGCACTCCATTGATCAGGGCTTTTTATTCTCAAGGTGCATTTTCTAAACTCTGAGTCAATCAACTTGAAGTTGATTAATCCAACTGTTTTCAGCTGATCTGAAACCGAAAACTCAGAGTTTTCAATCTCAGAGTTGACCAACTCAAGGTTTAAATTTAAACTCAAAGTTTCTTGAACTTCCTTCTTGAAACGGGCCCCTGGTGGTCAAAAATAGAGGAGGAGGACACGTGCATCGTAAGAGAGAGAAGAGAAAGATGAAGAGTAGGAACTTTGAATGTTGGGACTATGATGGGTAAAGGTAGAGAATTAGTTGATATGATGCAGAGAAGGAAAATAGACATCCCGTGTGTCCAGGAGACTAGGTGGAAAGCTAGCAAGGCTAGAAGTCTAGGAGCAGGGTTCAAGATGTTCTGTCAGGGTGTCAATAGGAAGAGGAATGGATTGTGAAGGAAGAGTTTGTTGGGAATGTTCTGGATGTAAAAAGAAGGTCAGACAGGGTGATGAGCCTCAAACTAGAAATTGAAAGGGTGATGTCAAACGTTGTTTGTGGGTATCCTCCACAGGTAGGATGTGAGATCAAGGAGAAAGAAAAATTTTGGTCAGACCTTAATGAAATGATTCAGAGCATCCCTTGAATTGAGAGGGTTATTATTGGAGCAGACTTCAATGGTTTTCAATGGCAGAAAACAGAGATGATGAGGAGGTGATGGGCAAGTTGGTATCCAGGACAGGAATACAGAAGGACAGATGATGATCGACTTTGCAAAAAAAAACTGGAAATGGCTTTAGTGAATATTTTCTTCAAGAAAAGACTGGAACACAGGGTGAAGTCACCCACAGGGTGACTTCACCCTGAGTGACAAGAGTGAAGGAAGGAGTACACAGGTAGATTACGTTTGTTGGTGGTGTAATCTGAAGGAGATTAGTGACTGCGTGAAATGAAAGAGATCAAAGAGAAGAAGTTGTTACCATAGTGGAGTGAAAATTAGCTAGGATTAGTAAGGTAGAAATAAAGAGGGCACTGAAGAGGATGAAGAGTGGAAAGGCTTTCGGTTCTGATGATGTTCTTGTAGAAGTATGAAAGTATTTACGTAAAGTGGCAATAGAGTTTCTTACTGGGTTGTTAAAAGGAAATTAGAAAGTGAGAAGATGCATGATCAATGGAGGAGAAATGTGCGGGTTCCTATTTTTAAGAACAAGGGAGATGTGCAGAGTTGTGATACAGAGGAATAAAACTGATCAGTCATACAATGAAGTCATGGAAAAAAGTTGTCGAAGCTAGGCTAAGATCCAAAGTAAGAATTTATGAGCAGCAGTATGGTTTAATGCCAAAAAATAGTACTACAGATACAGTATTTGCCTTGAGGATGCTGACAGAGAACAGCAGGGAATTGAGGTTCACTGTGTCTTTGTAGCTCTAGAGAAAGTGTATGACAGGGTACTCAGAGAAGAACGATGGTATTGAATGAGAAAGTCTGGTATGACAGAGAAGTATGTTAAAGCGGTGAAGGACATGTATGACGACTGTCAGACAAGCCCTCATAAGTATATGTCTCACCTGTGCAATAGGTGTGACAGAGGATTTCAGTGTGGGGATGGGACTGCACAAGGGATCTGCTGTGAGTTCTTTGCTGTTCACCATGGTGATGGACAGGCTGACAGACAAGGTTAGACATGAATCTCCATGGACAATGATGTTTGCAGATGACATTGTGATTTGTAGTGAGAGCAGGGAAGAAGTGGATAAAAAGCTGGAGAGGTACAGTTTTGCACTGGGAAGAAGAGGAATGATGGTTAGTCAGAGTAAGACAGAGTATGTGTGTAAATGAGAGGGACCCAAATGAAAGATGAAAGGAAGCTAACAGGAAGAAGAGAGAAAGACGGTGGAAGATTTTAAGTACTTAGAATCAACAGTCCAGAACATTGAAGAGTGTGGAAAAGAAATGAAGAAGCGTCTGGAGGCGGGCTGGAGCGGGTGAAGAAAAGTATCAGGTGTGATGTGCGATAGAAAAGTTTCAGCTAAAATGAAAGAAAAAGTGTACAAAACCGTTGTGAGACCAGCCATGCTGTTTGATCAAGAGACAGCGGCACTGAGGAAAAGACAGGAAACAGAGATTGAGGTTGCAGAGATGAAGATGCTAAGGATCTCTCTGTGAGTGACCAGGATAAACAGGATCAGAAATGAGTATATCGGAGAAACAGCACATTAGAGGTTTTGGAGATAAAGTCAGAGAGGCTAGACTGAGATGGTTTGAACATGTGCACAATAGAGTGAGAAAGTACATTGGCAGAAGGATGCTTGGTTTGGAAACCCCAGGCAAGTGGTCTTGCGGAAGACCAAAAAGGAGGTTCATGGATACAATGAACGAAAACATGAAGATATTTCACGTGACCGAAGAGGATGCAGCTGATAGGGTTAGATTAGGGGTGGGCAAACTTTTTGGTTCACGGGCCACAATGAGTTCTTACATTTGACAAAGGGGCCGGAACAGGAGCAAATGGATTCATGCTTTGGTAACCGATAAAATGGTGCGCTAGATTTTAAACAAGCACACTAAATATTACACAAGGAGTGTTAAATTTCAAATCCAGCATGCTAAGTCTGAAATCTAGTGCGATAGCGCTTAAAAACGTGCTTTTAGTGGTGCAAGGTTTGAAATCTAAGCGCTTGATGTAACAATTTGCTTGTTTTAAAATCTAACACACTTGTTTACGTGTGTGTATTGGGCCCAACGGCTTTCCATATCAGTGCACACTGTTTATTTTGATAGTGTGGGCATCACATAGACACACACATTTTTATGGGAGCAGTGTTGTTGTGTTCTTGACAAAGCTAATCTAGTGACAAAATGTCAGAATTGCAGGGGAAATAAGACCAACAAATTCTCGAAATCCGAGACCATGGTCCTCGCCCGGTAAAAACGATTCGGGATCCTTCCAGGTGAGTTGTGGGATGCAGTTAGGGTGAGAGAAGTCTGTGCTTCTTGTCTGAGGTTGTTGCCTCCGTGACCCGGCCCCAGATAAGCAGAAGACAACAAATCAGAACAAAATAAAACTAACAAGGTTTATTTATTTGATTTGGTCAAGTTCGGCAGGCCAGATTAAAAAGTTTAACGGACCGCATTTGGCCCGCGGGCCGTAGTTTGTCCATGCCTGAGTTAGATGGAAGAAACTGACTTGCTGGGGTGATTCTGAAGGGAAATGCCGAAAGGAGAAGAAGAAGCCCAGACCTGGAAGATGTTGTCAAAGTTGTATGTCCTCAGCACCCACTCATGGCCAGCCACCAAACAGTCGGACTTATTGACAATGTTAGTCAAGTTCTCGGCCTTGCATATAGAAAACTTCCCTTTGAAAAACTAAAGATAGAGTTAAAATAGTATTTGTTTTACTTCTGTCCTAAGCACATTTTGGCTTAATACAATTTTTAAAAGCCTCGTATTCATATTACCTGGACGCCTAGAAGGCCAAAGAAAAAGAAAAAGACACAGCAAATGATAATGATATTACTCATCGGTTTCACTGATGATACCAATGCCTCTACGGAGAGCCTCAACTTTGGAAGCCGTTTGATAATCCTTAAACACACATACATAATTTTGCATAATTAACATATGCATACATGCACATTCAGTCTCATTCATACTCACTGGCAAAAAGGAGGGAAAAACTTCTCAAACCAACACACAATGATCAGACACACCAAAATAAAACCAAAAGAACACCTTATGGGGCGGAGAGATCGAAGAAGGCGCAAATATGCAAGTGCTCTTCTTTTTGCCATGCCTTCTTCCATAACACCCCTGAGTATCCTCCGGGTGAGACCGGTTATCACTAACATAAAATCTATCACGTTCCAAGGGCTCTTTAGGTAACTTGTCTCTCCACATATCATACCATAAGCTATAAGCTGAGGTAAAAGAAAAGAAAAACATTAATATCCATCAATATCAATAACCATTAATATAAACTAGCAGTTTCAAAATTCATTAACGATTAACATAGTAGCAGAGTCAATTACCTCCATGCACACCTCAGCAGTTAGGAATAAGGTATACAGTAGATTCATTACTCTGAAAAAAGATCTACCCTAAAGGGACACAAGAACGTTATTTGTAACATGGTGCGGTCATTCTTCTGACAACATTGTACAAGCTCAAGTTATTCTCACGGCTTTCACAGTCTCCTTGATCGATTGTTCTACTGTGAGCTGTATGCAATTCATCAGAATAATGACAGTAATAAAGTTTTCAAAATGACGATGTCTGACAGTCCACTGGCAAAGTCTGCGCAAACTGAAAACGCACACGCAAACAAATATTCAATGAAGGTTGCAAAAAGTTAACATGAAACAAAACAGTTAAAATTAACAGTTAAAGTGGTTTTTACTACAGAAAAAAGTGGGATTTAATGTCATTATTTTGGGTTTGTCAGAGAAGTTCTGAGACATACATATAAAAATATTTTTAGGCAGATGGGCACATGCATGTATTATTTTCAATTGAGTCTTATTTCATTTAAAATTTTACAACAAAATCTGCTTACCAACATACTATTGCTGTTAAGAAAGAGCTGATTTCAACAGGTAGGTTCTCAACTGACTCCTTAACCTAAGTTTCAACTTAGGTTAAGGAGTGGTGACCGAAGAAACAAGATCCCAAATACAACCAGACAAACAAGCTTCCTTCACAGTGAGGCCAGGCTGTCGCTCATTAATTGGACAAGGAGCTTTTCCATCTGTAAGTATCTAGTTGTTGCACACTGAATCATTAAGTTGAGTCAGGTCTCTTAATGGAGGAACACATGGAAAACCTTGGTTCATAACAAACTGATATTGACACCACCGCAAATCACTATCAAATCAAACTTTACTTATAAAGCACATTTTTAACCAAGTTACACAAAATTAAAATCCAGATCACTGAACAATAACAAATCAAACAGATATATCAAGCTTCACAAAGAGGGAGCTCTGTTGGCAGCGTCTGGGGGCATGCACCTACCAAAAATATTTAAATTTAAACATTAAATGGTGCATTCTGCTGACATTTTAACACAAAATCGGGATTTTTTGCAGACTGAAAATTTTGACTGGTCCTGTGACAGACTGGCGACCTGTTCGGGGTGTACCCTGCCCTTCGCCTTAAATCAGCCGAAATAGGTTCCGGCACCCCCCGCAACGCCGCAAGGGACTGACGGATAAGAAGATGACTGACAGAAAATTTTGATACTAGTTTGCTACAAATTTAGACAAATGGCACTGCAGACTAATATCTAAAATATCTAAAATCCTGAATTTTATTCTCATTACAATGCATTATGCAGAGCTCAGAGCTTTGGTATGTAATTAAATTATCTTCTCATTTTATATTTTCTGCTACAGTGTATTTACCGTACTTTGTGACTTATGCAAGAAAAACACAATGCGAAAAGCAACACCAACTATCTTCATGTCTTCCTTCACTGCGTCCATGAGCCTCCTCTTTGGCCTTCCTCTAGTCCTCTTTCCTGGTGGTTCCAAATCCAGCATCCTTCTTCCTATGTACTCTCTCTCTCCTCTGTACGATACCATCTCAGTCTTGCCTCTCGAACTTGAACCTGATACTTTTCTCCACCCATTCCAGCCTGCCTGAACACGCTTCTTCACCTCTTTTTCGCACTCTCCATTGCTCTGGACTGTTTGTAACCCAGGTGGAAAAACTAGGTCCTCCTGTCATTTTTCTCCCTGCCTTGTAACTTCTGCGGAGTGATTTGTGCACTTGTCACGTCAGCCAATCAGAGCTTACGCTGCGTGCAATCACGTGACTCATTGTTCCCTGCTGCGTCTCCTTAATAAGACAGCGTTAGTTAGTCTGAGCTAGAGCAGGTGTGCGGCAAACTGAAAAGCTGGGTCACAGGTCTGTTTCTCCACGTCTTTTATATCAATTCTTAAATATATTTTTCATGTTACTCACTGATATAATCATTCATAGGAGCCGTCGGCTATCGGTCCTTTTTAGTGGGGAAAATCACGCTGAATTTGAGTCTTGTACGTGCGGAAATCGGTGAGTGGGAAAGCTGCTGCTAACGTTAGCCTAGCCTAGCTGCTCCCTTTGTTTGTATGGAGCTGATTAGCACGTGTTTCTAATGCCTAATCCTTGTTCTTTCAAATGTAACGAGCCAAATCAATTCAATTTGGTTAATATTTATCCATGTATATATGATTCATTGGAGCTTTGTTCCTTTTATACAGGCCAGGTTTCCGCATTGATTGATTTTTTATGATGGCGAGCAAAGGAGCAGGTTAATCCTGAAAACTTCTGATCCGGAATACTCAAAGTGTTTCCAATCCACCTTGCCGGACTGGTAGGGGGCTCAGTGGGCCGAGGACCTCTCACCCCCACACCTACACTTAGATGGTCGGACTCTTTTGGTCCCAGTTTTCTTTTGATGAACAATTACACTGTAAACCTTTATGTTGTGTGAGCATTGAAAATTGCAATGCTTTATTGTTGAGTTTATGTGTAAATATTATGAATGTCCATTTTCTTGTACACGTGTGTTTTAAATTCAATACACAGTAAAAATACCAAAAACATTGTTTGTTTCAATCTACTCTCTCCCAGAGCGACATCTAATCTTCTGATACTAGCCCATTACAATTTTATGCATTAGCACATACTGTATGCTACATAAATGTGGCGAGCCAGCCAGGAGCAGGTTAATCCTGAAACTTCTGATCCGGAATACTCAAAGTGTTTCCAATCCACCTTGCCGGACCGGTAGGGGGCTCAGTGGGCCGAGGACCTCTCACCCCCACACCTACACTTAGATGGTCGGACTCTTTTGGTCCCAGTTTTCTTTTGATGAACAATTACACTGTAAACCTTTATGTTGTGTGAGCTTTGAAAATTGCAATGCTTTATTGTTGAGTTTATGTGTAAATATCATGAATGTCCATTCTCTTGTACACGTGTGTTTTAAATTCAATACACAGTAAAAATACCAAAAACATTGTTTGTTTCAATCTACTCTCTCCCAGAGCGACATCTAATCTTCTGATACTAGCCCATTACAATTTTATGCATTAGCACATATGCTACATGTTGATCCTAGATACTTAAAATCCTCCACCTTTTTTATCTCTTCTCCCTGTAACCTCACTTTTCCATTTGGATCCCTCTCATTCACACACATGTACTGTGTTTTACTCTGACTAGTCTTCATTCCTCTTCTTTCTATTGCAAACCTCCACCTCTCCAGCTTTTCCTCCACCTCTCCCCGCCTCTCACTACAGATCACAATGTCATCTGCAAACATCATTGTCCATGGGGATTCCTGTTTGACCTAGTCTGTCAGCCTGTCAATCATCATAGCAAACAGCAAAGGGCACAGAGCAGATCCTTGGTGCAGTCCTACCCCCACACTGATCTCCTCTGTCTCACCTACAGCACACCTCACCACTGTCGTACAGCCCTCATACATGTCCTGAACCACTCTAACATACTTCTCTGCACAGCAGACTTCCTCATACAATACCAAAGTTCTTCTCTAGGTACCCTGTCATACGCTTTCTCTACGCTTTCTCTACGAAGACACAGTGCAGCTCCCTCTGGCTTTCTCTGTACTTCTCTATCAGCATCCTCAAGGCAAACACTGCATCTGTAGTGCTCTTTTTAGGCATAAAACCATACTGCTGCTCACAAAGTCGTACTTCAGACCTTAGCCTACTTTTGACAACTTTTTCCCATAATTTCATCGTTTGACTGATCAGTTTTATCAGATCAAATAAAACATATCAATAAAACTGACCAGTTTTATTGCCTAGGGACAGTAAAATCTTCAGACCTACTGCCCTAACCTAGCACTTAATGAAAACTTTGGAGAGGTTAGTGCTGCTGTTGCTGAATCCACAGTTGCAACATGCCCAGGATCCACTGCAGTTCGCATATAAGGAGAGAGTGGGAGTGTATAATGTTTTCCTGCATCCTTTCATTGACCTTGTCCTTCCTGGTTGAAGGAGGGTGTACAGTGAGAATAGATTTTTTTCCTCCTGCACATTTGACAGAATCCAACCCTGTTACTGCAGGAAAAACTCAAGAGTATGTCAGTGGATCCATACATAATATGCTCAATTATGGACTACTTCAATGACAAACTCCAGTCTGTCAGAATGGCAGACACCGTATCAAGAACGCTTCACAGCACTGTGGGAGCACCTCAAGGGACGATGTTGTCTATGTTATTTGCAGTATACAGTACCGACTTCAAACTTAACACGCAAGATTGCCACATGCAGAAATTTTTTGACGATACCGTCATTGTGGCATGTATTAACTCATAAAAGGCTGCATTTATTGTGAGCGTGAACCGAAACATGTGTTATCAAATAGTATTTTGTGTTGTACTTTTAAAAATTACAATGGTGCAATCTCATATCATACAATGACACGACTAGAACAGTCAAGTGCGGTCAGGAGAAGGAAGGGAGGCACTGCCTCTCTTGTCATTACGACAAAGTAGAAAGTACATAAGTACATAGTACATAATAAACATAAAGAAATAATATTATTTTTCATGTGTGTTAAAAATGCATTGGGAGTATGGCTACACTTTTCTGCCATCATATTGAGTTAAAATAGTCTCATTTGTTTTTTTTCCCAATCAAATTCAAGTCAGAAATATTTAGTAGCTAACATAATTCATACAGTACAATCCCAGAATCTGTATGATTGAAAAACTCCACCATCTTCCAGACCTGTCAATAGATTTCCTCCTCCTGGCAAGACCTCTGTCATCATTAGGCCCTGATACCAGTTTCAATGTATTTTCAGAGGACCTTCTTTTCCCTGCCTCATTACTATCACCTTGGAGACTATTACTGGAGTTCGTGATGGGGACACGCCACATTGCCTTACTGACCAGTCCATACATTCACTCCTTTGCAAAAATTAAATTAAAGTTTCCCTATTGAATGCCTGCTCAATCTCAAACAAAGTAATTGTGATTTTATTGTAATTTTACCTAGTCCTTTTCAGTTTACAAGTTTCAAACTAATCTTGTGTATTTAATGTACTGTCCTTTGTTTTATTGTTCAGTGTTTTGTGACTTTATCTGTGAAAAGCCCTATGTAAATAAAATTTACTTACTTAATTACTAGAAACTCTGAGAGAACTCTGCCTCCTTCTGACTGCATGATTCAATACAAACTGGGTGTCAGGAAGCATGTCAGTTTATTTTTTTCTGCATATTGCCAGTGTGAATTTTACAAAAATATTTGCTAAAGACCTCAACATTTGCTAAAGACCTGCAGTCTATGTATTGTAATGTTTTGTGTGTGTAACATAACTATTGCTGCTGATCGCACAATAAACAGCAGAAAAAATATCACCAAAGGGTGGCAGTTATGTGGTCTGGCTGAACTGAAGGGGGCTCACGCAAACTGGCAAGTCCTTTCTTTTAGTGAGAAAAAACCTGTCAGTTCTTCTGTTGCCAAGATCTCCATTGAGACAGAGAGACTCTTAAAGCTAAGTGAACATAAAGATGACATCTTCAACTTAGTCATAGAAGTTTTTGTAGAGAAGACTGGTGGATGGACTTCATTTATAAATAAATAAATGAATTACTCTGTTCATCCCTCACCAGGGAAATTTGTTTGCTGCACTCCTTACACCGCAGCAGGCTGCCCTTCAACAGCGCCAATGGTGGGAGAAGCGGGGGTTAGGTGTCTTCTCCAAGGACCCTAGACGTGCTCTCCATGGGACACGAACCTGCAACCTTCCGGTCCACGCACGAACGCTCTAACCACGCGGCCACCGTCTCCGTCATTTATGCATAGAAGTCAGGACACAATTGGTTTTAAGTGTTTGTTTTTAAAAAAAAAAAAAAAAAAAATGAATGTAATGGGGAAAAATTATTTGATAAATATTTGCTTGTCCTTAAAGATTTTTCTTTTTTCCGATCATTTTAAAAGGCAAACATTATCAAAATTTATTAAAACACCAGAATTTAAAGTTTGAAAAATATCAGAATGTTACTATTGGTCAAAATTAAATCCCTGTACTTTATTGTGTATACAGTTTCTTAAAACTTTCTTAATTTTTTAAAACTTTATCTATTGCTGTTGTTTGGGAATGAATAAAGTACTTTCAATTCAAAATAGACAAATTTGTTCCTGTGTAAATGTTGGTGAGTGTAATTGAAAAAGGAATGCTGATGAGATATGAAGTATTATCAGTAGTGGGATGCTGTTGGACGAATGGTAAAATAAGATGGATTATTCAGTTCTTACAATTGTAAATCTGACTCTCTATGAGGTCAGTGCCTACCCAGCCATGATCCTCACTGCACATCACTGGACCAGAAACATCAGGGCTTTCAAATTAAGCAGAGAAATACAGTAACTAATATGCTTGTTACCTCTTTCATGGTGTTAGGGTTAACCCTTGCCAAAAAAAAAAAAAAAAAATTGCATTCTTTTTAGCCTACCAAACCCCAACACAGTTCAGCCTGAGAAGTGAAATTAGTACCAGAATGAACCATATGGGAAACTCTACTAAAGTACCAGGGTTTCATCATTTTTGTATCTATTGTAGGTGCTAAGAGGGAGAAAATTTAGTCTTGTGTAACCCACCCTAAAAGTTTGACTAAAACTGGGCACCCAACACAACAAACAAGTTCTTCTGTGAATGTTTTATCATTTAATTTCATTCTAACATCAGTTCTTTTTTTTACTTCTCTGTCAGCATCCTCAAGGTAAATATTGCATCTGTAGTGCTCTTTTTTGCCATAAAACCATACTGCTGCTCACAAATTCTTACCTCAGACCTTAGCCTACTTTCCACAACTTTTTCTCATAATTTTATCGTTTGACTGATCAGTTTTATACTTCTGTAGTTACCACAACTCCGCACATATACCTTGTTCTTAAAAATAGGAACAAGCACAATTATCCTCCATTCATCAGGCATCTTCTAACTTTCTAATATCCTATTAAACAACCCAGTCAGAAACTCTACTGCCACCTCACCCTAAATATTTCCATACTTCTACAGGAATATCATCAGGACCCAGAGCCCTTACACTCTTCATCCTCTTCAGTGTCCTCTTTATTTCTTCCTTACAAATACTTGCCACTTTCCGCTCCACTATGGTAACATCTTCTACTCTTTGTTCTCTTTCATTTTCTTCATTTATCAACTCTTCAAAGTACTCTTTCCATCTTCCTATGACATTAGTGGCATCTGTCAAAAGACATCCATTCCTGTCTTTAATCACCCTAACTTGCTGCACATCCTTCCAATCTTTGTCTCTCTGTCTTGTCAACCTGTATAGGTTCATCTCTCCATCCTTGCTTTTCAGCCTAGCGTACAGGTCATCATGGGCTACTTGTTTTGCCTTTGGCACCTCTACTTTAACCTTACGTTGTATCCCCTTAACACTTGCCTACTCTTTTCAGTCCTCTCAGTGTCCCACTTCTTCTTAGCCAGCCTCTTTCTTTTGATACAATCCAGCAACTTCTCATTCCACCCGCCTGTCTCTTTGTCTATTTTCCTTCCAGATGACACACCAAGTACTCTCTTAGCTGTCTCTCTGATCACATTAGCTGTAGTTGTCCAGTCTTCTGGGAGCATCTTCTGCCCACCACGTGCCTTTCTCAACTCCTTCATAAAATTCAAGCATCATTTTTCCTTTTTCAGCTACCACCATTTGGTCTTCTGCACTACCTTCAACTTCTTAAGCTTCCTCACTTCCATGGTCATCTTACACACCACCATCCTTTGCTGTTTGGCCACACTGTGTTCTGCTACAACTTTGCAGTCACAAATCTCCTTCAGATTACACCGCCTACACAAAATGTAATCTACCTGTGTACTCCTTCCTCCACTCTTGTAAGTCACCTTGTGTTCCAGCCTTTTCTTGAAGAACCTATTCACTACAGCCAGTTCCATTCTTTTTGCAAAGTCAATCACCATCTATCCTTCTGTATTCTTGTTGGATATCAAACCTGCCCATCACCTCATCATCTCTGTTTCCTGCAACAACATGGCCATTGAAGTCTGCTCCAGTAACAACTGTCTCACTTCTGCTTGAATCACCTCATCAAGGTTTGACCAGTTTTTTTCTTTCTCATCGATCTCACATCCTACTTGTGGAGCTTACTCACAAACAACGTTTAACACGATTCCTTCAATTTCTAGTTTGAGGCTCATCAAACTGTCTGACCTTTGTTTTACCTCCAGAACATTCCCAACAAACTCTTCCTTCACAATAACTCCTACACCATTCCTCTTCCTATCGACACCATGACAGAACAACTTGAACCCCGCTCCTAGACTTCTAACCTTGCAACCTTTCCATCTAGTCTCCGGGAGACAAAGGATGTCTACTTTTCTTCTCTGCCATCTCATTGTCTACCTTTACCCATCATAGTCCCAACATTCAAAGTTCCTACCCTGAGTCCTAGATGTTTCTCTGCTCTCTCTTCCGATGTACGTGTCCTCCTCCTCTTCTTCTTTGACCACCAGTAGTCCAATTTCCATCGGCACCCTGTTGGTCAGCAGTACCGATGGTGGTCGTTGTTAACCCAGGCCACAACCGATCCAGTATGGTATTTTTCAAACTGACTTGCATATTTGTAATTTTACGTCGAATCACAACCTTTGTGATTATCTGAGCTACTGCCCATGCACGACCATTTTTAGCAGTTAGATTTTTTTTACTGAGTAATACAACATCTACACGTGCAATAAAATGAAAATGGTAAATAGACTGTACTTGTAATGCGCCCTTTCCACCTGCAAAGGGACTCAAAGCTCTACTGTGAAGCTCACATTCACCCATTTACACACACATTCATACTTAATGGTGGAAGCTGCCAGACAAGATGCAAGTCACCATCAGGAGCAATTGAAGGTTCAGTGTCTTGCTCAACGACACCTCGACATGAACTCCGGGCAGGGGATCGAACCCAAACCAGCAACTTCTGGTTACAGGGCGGTCGCCCTACTCACTCAGCCGACCATCCCCCATTAAATATGGAGGAAGGTTTGAAGATTCAAATTGTTGTTCAACTGTTCAAGCAATTGAACTAACTAACAATGTGAAACTTTGAAAAACAATTTAAGATTCAAATTATTATTTGAATATTAATCTATCTAGTTCCAAATCAATTTAATTCAGAGCTGATAAATAATTCAAATTATTCTTTTTTCTATCTCACTGTAAAATAAAATATTATAAAATTATGCATTTTTGAAATTTAATGGGTGACCATTAAATTAAAAAGATACAATTATCTCTAGAGATACAATTATCTCTAGAGATAAATTATAAAGCTAGGCTAGCTAGCTTTGGCCTCAGCGCTTCAATGAAACTCAAACACTTAAAAATGTTATTTTCTTGTTTAACATGACTGACAGACTTTATTTTGGCCACAACTAGAAACAATTTTAGCTAAAATTTTAGCCTGATTATGCTGCTGCGCATTAGTTAGCATGTAACTAATTAATCAAAATAGAAGCTAAAAACACATTAAAACAGTAAAAACCAAAAAAACATACAAATGCAGCCTCATTTATCAAATAATTGTTAAAATAACATGTCGGAGAGCAGAGAACATTTACCCTACTTCCATCTTGTTTGCTGCCCTCATCTTGAACCATCATGAAAGTCTAGTATACTGCACAAACTCGAACTGATTTCTTGCCAGTCTTCCCTTGATGACTCCCGCTGTTGTCCCTATAGTATATGTCTTGTCAGCTGCTAGCACAACCCCAACTATGTTTGGTGGATCTCCCTTACTGCGATCAAATGTTGATACTGGTACAGTCACATTGTCCCCAACATCCACTGTTCAAAGCAATCTGTTGGAACTTGCCATCACTCGCTAAGCTTGTAGATTTACAGTAGGCCTTGAAGGGCTTCCTTCTTTGCACGCTTGGCAAGATGAAAATCCTCAGTTGAAATTTCAGGTTCTTAGGTGGATTGAGTGGGTGCTGAGTCAAGTTGTTGGTCTGCTGCGGAGTGTCCTGGGGTTGGTGCCAAGTTAGCCATGTGTTCCTCAGTTGGTTCTTCTTGGGATTCTTGAGTCTCTGAAGAAGGTATAGCATCACTGTCACCGTTGTCTTGAAGACGTCTTTCAAGTTCTTCTTCCACGGCAGTAAGGATTCTGTTGAGGAAATCTTCTGGTTAGTTTGATTGGAGCCCACCATAAGATTCATTGCCTGTGAGGGCATGGTAAGGAGACATCATTTTTGCTTCCTGATAGCTGCTGTTCATTGCCCACTGAACAAACCAACTCCATAGCTCCACTGGGCGCAGTTGTTGTCTCGCATCAATGCCATCAACTTGAGCTTTAGGTCACCAATGCTTCTCTCAACAGAACCTTGACTCTGGGGATTTCTTAGCCACCCATTAACTAGCACCAGCTCAGGCCAGAGTGAAGCAAGTTCATGGTTGACTTGGGCTGTGAATTATCTGCTGTTGTCTAACTGAAGAATGTGCAGAGCACCAATGTCCAGGAAAATGAGACAAAGTTCATGGGCAACCTCGGATGTCGTCTTGGACTTAAGAGGATGAATGACGTGGAATTTGGTGAGATATTCCATATAGTGGAGGATGAAGTGGTAACTTCCATACCTCATAGTCTACACATCAACCATGTCACTCACAGAGAGATATCTGACAACTACTCCTGGAGTAGTCTCCTGGCTGCAGCATTTTCCTACACATCTCTATTTTTTTTTTTTTTTACTTTTTTTATGAATTGGGCAAGTCCATTTTATGAATTAGGCAATTTCCCAAATTATGCAAACACCTGTGAATGTTTTCTTAAAACCAGAATATGTCACTGCTAGGGATGGGTTCTGAGAACCGTTTTTTTTTTAAACCGGTTCCGCGGCCGTCATTTTACCCGGACCGATAAGCGCCAGTCCAAACGGATCCACTATAGCTTCCGGTTACACCCCCTCACTCGCAAAGGGTTGGTGCGCATGTGAGCTGCTGCCGCACACACGCACATTTTTAAGCTGAGTAAGGTATAGTGGCAGAACATGCAAAGCAATCTCGAGTTTGTCTTTATTTTACCAAATTGAGGCCAACAACGCATGTTGTCTAGAGTGCAATAAAGTATTTTTATGTAAAAGTAGAACCACATGCAATTTGCCACATGCAATTTGCCAAATACATCGCCGAAAATCCATGGCATTCAGACGAGCACGTTGAAGCAGCTCCGACTGCGAGGAACAGGTATGCCAATAAATTACGGCACAAGCATGCTTGGAAATGCACGTGCTCCATGTTTTATCATAAAAAAACAATAAAAGTAAAATGAAAGTGCTGCTTTAATTAATATTTTAACTTATTACTTAGTAAAAAAAAAATGTGCACATTTTTTTATTGTTGAAAAAAAAAAATGCTGCTGTTAAACTTGACAACCGGTAATATTTATTTCTCTTCCTTGATATTTTTTTTTTGTTTGTTTTTACTACAGTCCGGTTCAGATTTATTTTGAGGTATCCAGTTTATTTAATTTAAGTAAGGTATATCTAATTAAATACGGTTCTGTTTGTGAGTT
This sequence comes from Neostethus bicornis, assembly GCA_902685375.1. Lineage (NCBI taxonomy): Eukaryota > Metazoa > Chordata > Actinopteri > Atheriniformes > Phallostethidae > Neostethus > Neostethus bicornis. The sequence goes on from LR738545.1 coordinate 8,587,648, forward strand.
CCACCATCATCCAATTAAAGTTTTTATGTTATAATACTTATGTGTTTGTTTCTAAAAGTATTGATAAGAGATTCGTTAAAGAACCGGTTCGTTAAGCGGTATTGATAAGAGGTTTGGTATCGATAAATCCATATCGATACCCACTCCTAGTCACTGCTCATTTCATGACACGAGCAACCATATATCCCATTTCATGAAGTGGGCAATTTCACAGATTGGGTGTAACATATATATCATTGAAAAAGATAACTTTCATGACTCCAACAAACCTCACTGAATTAAAATAAAAAATACAAACAACAGAAAGTCTTACCCCAGAATTGTTAGGAAAGTTCTGAGGAGGAGATGTGGGTGCAAAGCGGCAATGAATCTTAAATCCAAAAAGAGAAAATTTAAGCCATGTGTTCCCTCTGATGTTGTTGAAAACATTCGCTCTATCGTCAACAAGATGGAGGAGCTGGAAGCGCTCACTCAGGCCCAGCAGGAATACAGAGAAGCCAGTTTAATGTGCTTCACTGAAACCTGGCTTCGTGGACTCACCAGCTTTCAGTGCGAGCGGACCAGGATGCCTCTGCGGCCGGTCAAAAGAGAGGAGGGGGTGTCACCATTTTCATTAACAACCACTACTGTAACCCAAAACACATCAGGGTTAAAAAGACTGTGTTCACTCCAGATTTAGAACTTCTAGCCATTGGACTGCGTCCATACTATTTGCCAAGGGAGTTCACAAATGTAATCTGCATCACAGTGTACATTCCACCATAGGGTAAAGCAGATAAAGCGTGTGACGTCATCCATACGGTCACCGCTGATCTGCAGACTAAACAGCCTGGTGCTTCCCTCATTATCACCGATATTTCACTCATGCCTCTCTCTCCTCCACCCACCCTACATTCCACCAGTATGTCCAATGTGCTACAAGGGAAGGAGAGACTCTGGATTCACTAAACGCCAGTGTTTCTAAGGCTTACACCTCCTTTGCTCTACATCCTTTGGGTAAGTCAGACCACAACCTCGCCATGGTCTCGACATCCTACACACCTATAGTTGGGAAGCTACCAGTCACTGTGAAGACCTTGAAAAAGTGGTCTGATGGTGCCATGGACTGTCCGCGTCATTCCCTGGAGTGCACCAACTGGTCTGTCTCCTATGAGCTACATGGTGAGGACCTGGATGGACAGACTGTGTGTCTGAATACATCAGGTTCTGCAAGGACAACACCATTACCACCAAGAAGATACGTTGTTACCCTAACAACAAACTATGGGTAACTAGCCACCTCACAGTTCTCTTGAACGAGAAGAAGAGGGCCATATTGGATGGGGACCGTTCTGAACTCTACAGAGTTCAGAAAGAACTAAGGCACACTCTAAAGGAGAGCAAAGATGCCTGCAAGAGAAAGCGTGAGCAGAGACTAAAGAACAACCAGACCAGAGAAGTGTGGAGAGGCATGAAGAACATCACAGGGTTCCAGAGGAAAGGGGGCAGCCTACCTGAGGGGAACTCAGGTAGGCTAACGAGTTGAACCTCTTTTTCAATAGGTTTGACTCCTCCACTTGCAACACCACTCCGCCTCTGAATAATCACAGCTCCTCCTCACACCTCTCAGAGACCCTGCCATTTCCCAGCTCAGACTCTACCACCTCCACCACACTGCGGTCTGAACTACATACAGTATCACTCCTGGTCAGGTGAGGATAGTACTGGAAAGGCTGAATCAGGAGAAAGCTGCTAGACCAGATGATATCAGTCCACGGGTGTTGAAGAACAGTTATGTCCAGCTGTGTGGAGTGCCTTTTCAACATGAGTCTCCATCTCAGGAGTGTCCCCGTGCTCTGGAAAACATCCCGCATGGTCCCTGTGCCAAAGAAGCCTCTTCCAGAAACACTGAGTGACTACAGGCCGGTAGTACTAACCTCTCATGTCATGAGGGTGATGGAGCGGCTTGTGCTTTCCCAGCTTAAATCCTTGGGGAGTCCTTTCCAAGACCCTCTGCAGTTTGCATATCAACCCAAACTTGGGGTGGATGATGCAGTTCTAAACCTGCTGCAGAGGGCTTATTCCTCTCTGGACAGACCCAACACCTCAGTGCGGATCATGTTCTTTGACTTCTCCTCGGCCTTAAACATTATGCAGCCGAGACTGATGAGGGAGAAGTTGGAGAAGATGCAGGTAGACACGCCACTGGTCTCATGGATTGAGGACTACTTGACTGGTCGACCACAATACCTGAGACTGAGGAACTGTGTGTCTGACTTCCTGAACAGTAATACAGGACAGGAATGGGAGCTGTGCTGTCCCCATTCCTTTTTACCACCTACACTGCTGATTTCCAGTACTGTTCTGGTTCTTGTCATCTCCAGAAGTACTCAGATGACTCAAGCCATCATTAGGTGTATGGAGAACGAACAGGAGGACGAGTACAGGAACCTTGTGAAGAACTTCATCCAGTGGTGTGGGGAGAAACATCTGCACCTGAACGTGGCCAGAAAAAAGGAAATGGTAGTGGACTTCAGCAGGAGGGGGTCCCAACCGTCACCGGTCTGTATTGATAGATCTTTTGAGGAGATGGTCCCATCATACAGAGTCTTGGGCATTTACATAAACAATAAACTGGACTGGTCCACCAACACAGACATGATTTACAAAAAGGGCCTGAGTAGACTGTACTACCTCAGAAAGCTCTAGTCCTTCAACGTCTGCAACAAGATGCTCTCCATGTTTTACCATGCCATCATGGAGAGAGTCTTGTTCTTTGCTGTGGCCACCTGGGGAGCTGGTATAAAAACAAAGAATGCCAACAGACTGAACAACCTGGTAAAAAAAGCTGGATGTGTGGTTGGCTCATCCTTTGCCTGCGTGGAGGAGGTAGCGAGGGACAGAATGAAAGTAAAACTGTCATCAATCATGCTAAATCCCTCCCTCTCCACAAATTTGTGGACCATCTGAAGAGCAGCTTCAGCAACAGACTCCTGCAACCCCGCTGCTCAAAAGAATGTTACAGAAAATCATTTTTACCATCCTCCATCAAACTATTTAACTTTTCACTTTCAAACCTGTAATTACTTGCCATCCACAACATTGTATGAGATTGTATAAATGTAAAACTGCAGCACTCAAATTTCCCGCTAGGGATAACTAAAGTATATTCAATTAAATCCCACAGGAGAAATTGTGACCTTAGGACATATTATTACAATTATTACATACGATGCAAACATGTTTTAGAATAGTAGGAAATCACATTCCGTTCCGTTCCGTCATCTTCCGCTTGTTCCGCGGTCGGGTGGCGGGGGCAACAGCCTCAAACGGGCAGCCCAGGCTTCTCTCTCCCCGGCTGCATCCTCCAGCTCACCTGGAAGGATCCCAAGTCGTACCCCGGCCAGCTGTGAGACAGTCTCTGCAGCGGGTCCGGGGTCTGGCCCTTGGTCTCCCCCCGGTGGGACGTGCCCGAAACACCTCGCCCGCGAGGCGCTCGGGGGGCATCCTTACCAGATGCCCGAACCACCCCATCTGGCTCCTCTCGACCTGGAGGAGGAGGAGTGACGTGGAATTTGGTGAGGGCTCCTCACCCGATCTCTGAGTGAGAGCCCAGCCACCCTGCGGAGGAAGCTCATTTCAGCCGCTTGTACCCGCGATCTCATTCTTTTGGTCACCACCCACAGCTGGTGACCATAGGTGAGGGTTGGAACGTAGATCGACCTGTAAATCGAGAGCTTTGCTTTTCGGCTCAGCTCTCTCTTTACCACGACGGACCGATGCAGCATCCTAGTTATTGCTGATGCCGCACCGATCCGCCTGTCGATCTCCCGCTCCATCCTTCCCCCACTCGTGAACAAGTTCTCGAGATACTTAAACTCCTCCACTTGGGGCAGGACCCTGTCCCTGACCCGCAGGGGGCATTCCACCCTTTTCCGGGCGAGGACAATGGTCTCGGATTTGGAGATGCTAATTCCCATCCCGGCCGCTTCACACTCGGCAGCAAATCGATCCAGTGAGCGCTGGAGATCACGGTCCGCTGAAGCCAACAGGACCACATCATCCGCAAAAAGCAGAGATCCGATCCTGAGGTCACCAAACCGGATCCCTCCAACGCCTCGGCTGCGCCTAGATATTCCGTCCATAAAGGTGATGAACAGAATCGGTGACAAAGGGCAGCCTTGGCGGAGTCCAACTCTCACTGGAAATGGAATCGACATACTGCCAGCTATATGGACCAAGCTCTGGCTCCGGTCGTACAAAGATCGGACAGCCTGTACTAAAGGCTCCGAGACGCCGTGCTCCCGGAGCACCCCCCACAGGAGTCCCCTAGGTACACGATCGAATGCCTTCTCCAGATCAACAAAACACATGTAGACTGGTTGGGCAAACTCCCATGACCCCTCCAGGATCCTGAAGAGGGTATAGAGCTGGTCCGTAGTTCCACATCCGGGACGGAAACCACACTGCTCCTCTTCAATCCGAGACGCGACAATCGGACGGACCCTCCTCTCCAGTACTCCTGAATAGACCTTCCCAGGGAGGCTGAGGAGTGTGTCCCTCAGCCTCCCTTGTAAACCCTTCTAAACCACTCTTTACATGATGGTTTGTTAAAAAGATATGAAAATGCTATTGACCTGATTCAAAGTTCAATTAAATATTATAGAAAAATATACATTTTGTGGTAAAATATTAGCAAAACATAATCATATAGTATAAATGTAATTGGTTTATAAAAAGTTTTTTACAAAGTTTTTCACAAAGTTTTTCACAAAGTTTTTCACAAAGTTTTTCACAAAGTTTTTCACAAAGTTTTTCACAAATTTTTCGGTATTACAGATGTACAGTAGGATACAATATCTTAGTAGAAGCATGTAAAAGTATGCTAAAAAACCTTCAGTTACCAGCTGTGGTTGGGGACCAAAAGAACAAGATTGTGGATGCAAGCAGCCAAAATGAGCTTCCTCCGCAGAGTGGCTGGGCTGTCACTCAGAAATTGAGTGGAGAGCTCTGCCATCCCGGAGGAGCTTGAAGTAGAGCTCCTCTCGACACCTGGGGTAGGAGCCACATCGGGTAGTTTGGGCAACAAGTCAGGATGCGTCCCGAGCACCTCGCTGGTGAGATTTTTCAGGCACTTCAATGCTGGAAGGGATCCAGAAGACAAATGCCCCTGATCCTTCCGGTAAGCTGGAGGATGCAATCAGTTTGAGAGAAGCCTGGGCTTCCTATCTGAAGCTGTTGCCCCAAGACCCGGCACCAGATAAACAAGATAACAAGATAAAGACAACAGAACGGGTTAGCTAAGTGTAACTCAAGAGTAACTCAGTTTATTTTTAATCAGAAATATTTAATTGAAAATGCATTTCATTTTCTCTGTAACTAGTAAAACAAAATGCATTGGAGGGTTAAAGTAACTTGCCCTCGACTGCTGTTGACCAGATTCCTTTTGAACAAATAAGAGAATCTAAGATCTCATTGCTAATTTAATGTTAGCAAGCCTTACCCATGTTTTGGACGGAACACAAAGAAAGACCAATCCTCGCGAGTTTTACACCAGCACACAACTCTCTGGATCAGGCTCAAAGGTTTCTCCTGTGGTCAATAGTCACGCATTAGTCGAACTAACAAACTAAATTAGTACATTGTGTCAATACACTCTTTCATTTTCTTTTGCACAAACAAAAATGGTATGTCTTCTTTCCACATTTAGAAACTGACAAGTTCCTTCATTAAAATGATTGTTAGCTGTTCATTAAACTGTCAATAACTTACATGTTTCTCATCCAAATAGTTTGATAGACTGGAAATTCTACTCAGATCAGCTGGCAGGGAGGACTGACTGTCAGGTGGGTGCTCTTTGTTGTCAGTCTCAGAAAATGTCTTCAAATGTACAAATGGTACAAGAAAATCAACTGAATCTGCAATCTCTTAAGGAAATCTGAGAGTATCACAGATACTTACATCTTTATCAGAGCTAGTTTCAGATGAGTCTGGGTCGTTTTCAGATAGGTTTTTATCTAATTGCTGATGGTGCCTCTTTTGAAAAAAATATGTTACAAACAATGGTTAGAAATCACTACATAGTGTTCTACTAGAAAAAATGTCTGATTTAACACCTGATACTGGAAGTTCTCCACCACAATTCCGACAAGGACGTTCAGGAGAATGTTTTTTCCCAGCACGATAATGACAAAAAAGTAAATTGCAGCCCAGGGGGAGGTGGCTGCCATGGTGTTATAAAGCACCCTGTTCCAATCTTCAAGCGTCAAAATCTATTTCAGTGAGGCAACAAAGAAAAGTTAAAAACAAGCTAAATGATTACAGAGCTGCTGTTATACACAAATTGTCCACGTGTGGGATCAATAAATTGCATTTGATTCTAATATAAGCACAAAAATGGCTAGAGGGCAAAAAGGGCAAGAGGGAGGGCAAAAGAGGGCAAGAGAGTACTTGTGTCATCTGAAAGGAAGATAGATAGAGAGACTTGGTGATGGAATGAGGAGGTGCAGGATTGTAAAAAAAAAAAAAAAAAAAAAAAAAAGATCAAAAGAAAAAGGCTGGCTAAGAAGAAGTAGGACACTGAGAGGACTGAAGCGAGTAGGCAAATGTGAAGGCGGATACAACATAAGGTTAAAGTAGAGGTGGCAAAGGCAAAACAAGTAGCCTATGATGACCTATACGCTAGGCTGAACAGCAAGGAGGGAGATATACACCTATACAGGTTAGCAAGACAGAGAGACAAAGATGGGAAGGATGTGCAGAAAGTTAGAATGATTAAAGACAGAAATGGATGTCTTGACAGATATCGCTAATGTGATGGGAAGTTGGAAAGAGTACTTTGAAGAATTGATGAATGAAGAAAATGAAAGAGAACAAGAGTAGAAGACGTTACCATGATGGACTGGAAAGTAACTAGGATTAGTAAGGTAGAAATAAAGAGGGCACTTAAGAGGATGAAGAGTGGAAAGGCTCTCGGTCCTGATGATATCCCTGTAGAAGTATGGAAGTGTTTAGGTGAGGTGGCAGTAGAGTTTCTGACTGGGCTGTTTAACAGGATAGTAGAAAGTGAGAAGATGCCTGATGAATGGAGAAGAAGTGTGCTGGTTCCTATTTTTAAGAACAGGGGAGATGTGCAGAGTTGTGGTAACTACAGAGGAATAAAGCTGATCAGTCAAACGATGAAGTTATGAGAAAAAGTTGTCAAAGCTAGGCTAAGGTCTGAAGTACGAATTTGTGAGCAGCAATATGGGTTTTTGCCTAATATTTGCCTTGAGGATGCTGATAGAGAGGTACAGAGTAGGTCAGAGGGAGCTCCACTGTGTCTTTGTGGATCCAGAGACAGCGTTTGACAGGATACCTAGAGAACTATGGTATTGTATAAGGAAGTCTGGTGTGACAGAGAAGTATGTTAAAGCAGTGCAAGACATGTATGAGGGCTGTAAGACAGTGGTGAGGTGTGCTGTAGGTGAGACAGAGGAGTTCAGTGTGGTGGTGGGACTGCACCAGGGATCTGGTCTGAGTCCTTTGCTGTTTGTTATGGTGATGGACAGGCTGACAGACGAGGTTAGACAGGAATTTTCATGGACAATGATGTTTGCAGATGACATTGTGAATCTGTAGTGAGAGGAGGGAAGAGGTGGGGGAAAAGCTAGAGAGGTGGAGGTTTGCACTAGAAAGAAGAAGAATGATAATTAGTCAGAGTAAGACATAGTTCATGTGTGTGAATGAGAGGGATCCAAATGGTAAAGTGAGGTTACAGGGAGAAGAGATAAAGAAGGTGGAAGATTTTAAGTATCTAGGATCAACAGTTCAGAGCAATGGAGAGTGCGGAAAAAGAGGTGAAGAAGCGTCTTCAGGCAGGCTGGAATGGGTGGAGGAAAGTATCAAGTGTGATGTGTGACAGAAGAGTTTCAGCTAGAATGAAAGGAAAAGTTTACAAAACCGTGGTGAGACCGGCCATGCTGTCTGGTCTAGAAACAGTAACAACGAAGAAAAGACAGGAAGCAGAGATGGAGATAGCAGAGATGAAGATGCTGAGGTTCTTTCTTGGAGTGACCAGGATGGACAGGATTTAAAATGAGTACATCAGGGGAACAGCACATGTTAGAGGTTTTGGGGATGAAGTTCGAGAGGCAAGACTGAGATGGTTTGGGCATGTACAGAGAATGCTGAAGAAGGATGCTGGATTTGGAACCACCAGGAAAGAGGACTAGAGGAAGGCCAAAGAGGAGGTTCATCGACGCAGTGAAGGAAGACATGAAGATAGTTGGTGTGACCAAAGAGGATACAGCAGATAGCATTAGATGGAAGGAACTGACTTGCTGTGGCGATCCCTAAAGGGAAATGCCGAAAGAAGAAGGCTACTTGACCTTGGGCAGAGAGAACAATCCATTAAGTCATCATCATCTTAATTCCAGACTCAAGGTCCATTTACACACAGACAAACAGACAAGAAATGAAAAAAATAAAAATAAAAGATACAAGCCAGTCATAATAAACATCTGTACCAATGTATGATAGGGTTAGATAAAAGAAGCTGACTTGCTTGGCGACACCCCCCCCCCCCCACCCCCCTTTGGCCCGCTTGTCAAATGTTAGAGCTCAATGTGGCCCGGGAGTCAAAAAGTTTTCCAACCCCTGGCTTTTGGTATTTCATATTTCACATTTTAATTATTTTATTAATAAAGTTCCATGTTCTCTTAATATATTCTTTTTGCTCTTCAAATAATTTATGAAAGTAACCTTTTTTATTTTTCTGCAAAAAATAGTCAATAGTCCATAGTCAATTTGTTTTTATAAATTTTATATTTTATTTCAGATTCCTTGGTTTTGCACTAAATAAACTTTTATACGTATAATATATTTTCTTCTTACATGCATTTTGTAATCCCCTTGTTATCCATGGCTTTATTTTTTAATTTTGTTTAAGTCTTACCTTTATAATGGGCAGTTTTTATTGTAAATTTCTAAAAACCTGGATAGAAAATCTCATATGCTCCATTTGGGTCAGTTTGGTTGTAGACCTCATCCTATTTCTGTTTTAATAAGTCGTCTTTAAGTTCATTTATAGTTTGGTGTGTCACTTGCCGCTTGTCACTGGGTGGATGGGCGGCCCTCTCAGCTCGGCCCCCTCAACTCAGCCTCTGTGTACCAGCATCTGGGTGAGTTGCGTGTGTCTCTAACTAACCTGTTCCAGTCTTCTTGGGGTTATTGAGGTTTTAGTTAGCCCTGATAAGCACATGGTTCAGATCGGCAGCATGCATACACTTACTTTCACTCACACTCACACACTGTACCACACTGTTTACTGTGTGCTATGTTCCTAGCTTCTAACCATTATTATTATTGCTCTAGTAACATGAGTTTGTGTCCTACATAATTTGTTATAGAAGGTTTTGTTGTGTGTCAGCTTTGTCTCTGATTTAAACTCTTGTTTGTAACCTTTTTTTCCCTTAGATAATTTAGTAGGTTGGTTGCACTGCCAAATATTGTAACTGCAGATTATCTCTTCACTTTGTCCCCCTCTCTTTCTCTTCTGTATCCTATCCCTCTTCTTTTTTACTTCTTTCCCCTTCCCTCTGTCCTCGGTATTCCCTGTAAGTTCCAGGAAAAAGAAGCACAGAAAGCACAGACATTTTTTTCGTAAACCATTTAAAATAAACGAATAGAGCTTGCCGGAGTTTGGCATATGGGGCTGATCCTGGCAGAGCAAAACTGCCCAGCAATACTTGACATACAGATCACCATTCTGCTTGTAACAACACTGGACAGGACAGGGTTTGGAAAAAAAAAAAAGAACCAGTTCTCAAGTTCCCGCAACGGACTGGCGACCTGTTCGGGGTGTACCCTGCCCTTTGCCTTAAATTAGCTGGGAGGGGCTACGGCACACCCCGCAACCCTGAAAGGGACTGACGGATAAGAAGATGGCTGGCTGACTGACTGACTGACTGACTGACTGACAGTTCTCAAGTCCCTTCAATAAGATTGAAAATTATTTACGCATGGAAGTCAAAACATCTCCATCATCAAATACACCCTCAAATACTTTCCAGAAGACAAATTTGAAGCCTATTTTTACGTCTGTCTCCAAAACTAATTTAAATATTACTGAAACAAGTTCACTAGTGGGTTGTTCTGGGCACAATTTATCAGGAAAAACTCTTTCACACAACTCACTAAAGGCTTCATAAGCTTCATCAACTTTCAAAGCTGAAAGATGTGGACAGGGAGCAAAACCCAGTTTTCCCTGCATGGCCCATCAGCGACCTCCGAAAGGAAAGGCCAGCCACTCTAATACTCTTCTTTAAATGAGCAGCGAAAAAAAGAACATATGATTGAATGAATGACTCTTCAAAAGCAAACCTGAAACACAGTGACCAAGGCCCACTGAAGTGAGTCGAAGTTTTTTCTTTTATCAACTTCCAGTTGAGTCTCATCCAATTGGTTGAGCTTGCCACCGAACAGTTTCATCCCTACTTTGCTGCAATGAAACAGTGATGCCAAGTCAGCAAAAGAGTCAAGCATTTGGGATTTTTTGTATATGCTTTTGTGTGTCCACATGCCTGCATATGTAGATATAAAACATCATAAGCCAGAAGAGTGTGGATGCTCCTTTCATAGTACCCCACAGTACGATCAGCTGTTTCTCCAGATGAGGTAGGAAGCGAAGCAACTTTCCCATGCGTAGCACACGCAAGGAACGAAGCACTGTCAACTTGCTATCAAATCGACCGACTTCTTCTGAAAAACTGCGAGCCACAACAAAATTTCGTTCAGCATTCTCCAGATATATTTTTTTAAAAAGTATTCTTTCAAAAACCCTTGAGAATTAAACACCTGATGATGACAAGGCTGAAGTCAAAGATATTTGCTCTTTTTTTGAAGTATGCCATCTTAAAGGCAAAAAACTTCAGCAAGAACTCCAATAAAAAGGCTGCAGCAAAAATGCGATCAAGATAAAACAATACTTCAGTCACTTCCACAGGCTGCAGGAAAAATGGAGAGAATGATTAAAAAAGAAGAATTTCACAAGTCTTTGCTCTTTCTTTGTTAGGGTTTACCTGATCATGGTGCTCTACAGCCATACTAATGGTGTTGAGTAAAATGGTGAACATGATGACATGGCTGAAGACTTTACTCTTCACCAGCCTCTTAGTTTGTTTGGTGAGATAATTTACCTTCTACAAAATAGAAAGGTTTTCTTGATTCAGAAACAACTATGTATAAATTTGATAGAAATTTATGTGTCAGTGACGTGCGGTGAGGTTCATGTCTGGGGAGGCACTGAGTCTTTAAAAGTTAGATTTACAATTGGAAGAACTGAAAACTGCATCTTATTTCAGCATTCATTCAACAGCATCCAAATACTTGAAATGCTTCATTTCCAAATCAGATAGGATGGATGTGAATGGGAGCAACAGATGCCATAACAATTTCCCTTGGGATCAATAAAGTATTTATATATCTATCGATCTATCTATCGATGTATCTATCTATCAATCAATCTATCAAACAGCATTCTCTTTTAGTTACACTCACAAATATATACGCAGGAACAGTTTGGTCTTTTTAATAGCTTTGAATAGAATTTTATGATAGTTTTAATTCACATAAACTGTAAACAAATTAAAGTACAAAGATTGCATTTTGACCGACAATAAAAAATTCCGTTATTTTTCAAATTTCAAATTCTGGTGTTTTAACAAAGTTTGGCTTTTAAAATGATCAGGACAAAAAATATTTAAAGCCAAACAAATATGTATTGATATTATTTTTCCATTTTAAAAAAAAAACAAAACTAGTTGCGTCCTTACTTTTAATTATAAATTAAGTCCATCCGCCAAAAAGTTTTATGACTAAATTGTAGAAGTTGTCTTTATTTTTTCTTGGTTTCAGAGTTTCTCTTTCTCAGTGGAGATTTTATCTACAAAAGAAGTGACAGGTTGTTCCATGGTAAAAGAAAGAAAGGAGCTGCCACCTCTTTGAGTGGAATCAGAGTACATAACTGTCTCCCCTGTCAATTTTTTAATGAGCATTTTGTGTGCGATCAGCAGTAGTTTTCTAACACACACATAAAATATATTATATAGACTGCAGAAAGTTGCAGTGTATCATACATTTTTCTGTAAAGTTCATACTGGCGGAAGAAAAACAGAGCTCGTCTCTGCCTCCCTTGGGGTTTCTGACCTGGATTTATTTGGAAAAAAAATCAAATTTGGCTACTTTTACTCAATAGAATGGCATAAATATTTAGCCATACTCCAAATGCGTTAACACAAAACAACAGAAAATATTACTTTTTTTTTATTTTACTTTTTTGTCATGATGACAGGGCAGGCACTGCCTCCCCTGAATCCCTCTGACCGCACGTCACTAAGCTGTGTTTTGCCTCACCGATGGTGTCCATGATATTATCTTTTCAAAGGGTAAAATTCTGTTGATAAAAATAGGGAAAAAAAATGCTCTTTCATGAGTAGAGATGGAAGTGAATGCTTTGTTGACTCAGAGTAATATTCTAACATTTGGATGTACCTCAAAAGAAATGCCATAGACTTTTTGTAAAGATAAGTAGGGTTGAAGACAATATTATAGTCTGTCTTCTCTTCCTTCATCATGGCCTCTGAGAAATGAGAGGCAATGATGACTGCACAAGTGTTCATCAGAACAAATGCACCCAGCTGGGAAAAGATGGAGAAAGTGTTCATGCACAGAGGAAAGATTGTCAACGAGAATATTTATCAGATGTCAGCTACAGACTAGAGGAGTAAATAAATCTGCGAACTTAAAGTCAAGCAAAGTAAAAGATGGATGGACAGTGGACAGAATTGGTGATTGACACTTTCCACTAAACTAAAATGAACAATTTTGGGTACTCACTGCCGTCATCAGAATGAATGGCAGACAACTATAGGCTGAGTGTACATCCATGGTAAAGAACATAATTTCTGCCCAACCTTTGAGGGTCATAGCCTGGCGGTTAAAGAGCAGCAAAGTCAATAACTGTCTGTGTTTAGCTATTTTGACCAAATAAACATCTTTTTGTGGGCTAGGAGCTTCATTCTTTTATGATATTTTAATATCTAAAGGTATGCAGGTCAGGCTAAACCAGGAACACACAACACACAATCTGTTCTGCTTCAGTTCAGTTGTACGTAATGTGCCAACAAATTGTTTTTTGGAATCTAATGTCAGAATCAGAAAACTTTATTAGTCCCAGAGGGCAATTATTTACACTCCCCCTACATAGAGCCCTCTCCTCCTCCCCGCATTCAGCCATGAGTGTTGCATTTGTGTAGTAAAGGGCGTAAACCATGTTTTTGTGTGGGTGTAAAAGAGAGCCTGGGAGTTTTTCTAAATTATTCCCATTTCTTTTGGTTTATTGCTCTTTTTGTTAATCCTGGTAAGTAAATATGTTTTTTTAAAAAATATTCCAGGTTTGTTAATGCTAATGTGTCATTCTCCTGAAACAAAAAAAGAGTTGCGACAGTATGCATGTATATATTCACGTAATATCACATATATTCACAGATAAATTATTACTCTATTTAGTACCTGGAAGACAGCAACCCATGCGTACAGAATGTTGTCAAAGTTGGTGCTTCCAATATGGGGATTTGGGGCTTCAGGGAGACAGGCGTTGAACAATGCATTCCAGTTTACACAGCTCCCGTTAACAGGTCCAACAAGCTGAGGAGCTCCCGAAATATTAGCCTGGTGTGGAGGAGGCAGAGTGCAGATTTTACCATTCTCTTTGTATGGTGGCACATCCTTGCAGTTCTGCATCCCAAGCAAGTCATCAGTTGAACAGAAAAACTCTACTTGGTGATCAGAGCCTGCGATGTAATAAGGAGTCATGGACAAGTTGGACAATCTGAGTTTGACAAAAAAAAAAAAAAAAAAAAAAAGAACAACCATATTAGGTAGGTTTGATGACTGTATCATGAACATGAAGCTCCAAGTTTACACACAACCTCATCTTATGTCAACTTAGAGACACCTCAAGGTGTATCAAATCAAATTGTTTTACTTGTCAGTTACCTGCAGCATCGAGAATAAAATTATCAGACAAAACGTTGAAGAAAAGGCTCAATTTATGCTTACATGATATTTTCTTTTAGCATAAAGCAGCGGTTACGTAACATTCCAGCCCACAGATTGACTCCCACCACACCAAAGACATGAATCACAAACATAAAGACCAGGAGGACATTTCCAAACATAGGTCCAGTATCCAAAAGAATGGACACCATTTGCTTCAGACCTATTAACATCAATATCAAGTGAATCATTTAAAAAAAGAGCAGTATCCATTTTTTACATTAAACTCTGTCAGAAATTAAACATCTGACTCACGTGGGACTCTACTGATGCACCTTAGTAACTTGATAGAATTGGCAAAATAAAGTTCAAGAGAAATTGTAGAAAAGTAGAAGTCCAAAGTCCTGAGAAAAGTGTTTGTTACTATTATTTTTCTTTCCTTGAGTCAAGCAATAAATTTGTGTACCTACTCTGTACAAACGATAATAAAATCCAGCTTGTTCCATATGGATAAGAAATAGTTACTTTTGCGGTCTTTAAATCCAAAGACTGTTATCTTGATCAGCATATCCGCCAAAAAGAAGAAATACTCTATCATTACCACAATTGTTGTAAGCTGGTCAGAGACAGTAAGAAAAGAAAAACTGGAATTAGTTCAGAAAAACTTCTCTTGTGATTTTTATGAGGAGGGATTTTGCAGATAGATCATAAACACCAACACTGTGACCCCCTGCATCTAGCAGAGCTGACACCTAATCCCCATGATTGCATCTCAGGGCCCCTAGGCAAGGCAAGGCAAGTTTATTTGTATAGCACAATTCATACACATTTACAGTATAGATATATAGTTATTTATATCAATAGCGCTGTAGACAAGGTTGACCTATAAGAATATTTTAGACATTGAAGTAAAAACTAATTTTTTTGTTGTGTGTTGTGCAGCTAGAGGTTCAAGAGGATGTGTTGTAGCTTCCTATTTAGCCTCTGCTTCAACATCAGTGTGTGTGTGTGTATTTCTAAATGTGGAGCCATTTAATTTTGAATATCTGTCAATTGATATACAAAGTAAAATATAATTGTGGTGACCAGACATAATTCATCAAAGATTGTGTGTTCGATGTGCTGTTGTTTCCCCTGGAAGGAGGGGCGTGCTTTGATGACGTCATATTTTAACGGCTTTTGTTTTGTATTGAAATTTTACTTGGATTCCTGGATTTGTGTGCTCACTCCTTTTTTTGACTAAATCCAAACTGGTGACCCCAATGTTTGTCTGTTGGACGTATCCACAGCGTGTACAATGTCTACAAATGCGGTTGCGCTTATACTCCCTGAGTTTGGGGAATCTTCCATGTCTGCATGGTTCGCTCAGACGGAAGCACGATTCGCACTATGAAAGATCCCCGCAGATGCCACTAAATACTATTATGTGGTTTCAGCATTAAGCAGTTCAACAGTGACAAAAGCTGTGCATCTGCTGAAACATCCACCAGCAAATGACAAACAATGCGCTCAAAACATAGCTGTTGAAAACGTTTGAGCTTTCAGACGCTGAAAGAGACAACCGTCTTTTCTCCCTCTAAGGACTGGGTGACAGCAAACCTACTGAGCTAATAGACAGAATGCTTGATCTCCTCGGTAAGCACAGTCTGGATTTTCTTTTTATTCACTTGTTGTTATATCAACTTCTAGCACAAGTGTGCGCTGCTCTGGCCAATATGACAATCACAGACTGAAGGGCACTCGCTGAGGAGGCTGATAAACTTTTCCTGGTGACCCAACAATCCTGTGTGGCTGCTGTTGTTCCCGCACAGAGTGAAGTAGTGACTCCTGATGCTTCTGCTCTTTTTGCTGCAACAACTGGATAGCAAAAGGCTCTCGGCTTGTATTTTTATCATGAAAAGTTCAGAGCCAAAGCTAAGTGTTGCGTTCCCCCATGCAGCTTCAGCAAGTCGGGAAACGCCAAAGCCGGCGCTCGCTCGCAGCCATCAATGTCGGTCACACAGACGGGCTACTTTTCATTAAAGACACTATGTCTGGACAGCGTTTCCCGTCCAGACATAGGCCGCCTTTGGAAGCTGCTAACTGCACCACTATTCGCACTTACGGCACAAGAAATGTGGAACTGTGTTTCGGTGGACAGCAGTTTGCCTGGAACTTTGTTACTGCAAAAGGGGCTTTTTCTTTGTGTGGATCAAATTTTTTGTGGATGGACTGCTGGTGGACATTAAGAACCAGCGTTTGATCGATGCTGTTACGTTTTGTTCCTACGCATGCACATTTTGAAACAGTGATCCAGTCAAGCTGTCCAGCATGTTTCCTGCTGGTAATGATTTTCACTTGCTGCTTGCTGAACTCCCAAACCTCACACAACCCACTTTTTCAGCACCGTCCACAAAGGACGGCGTCGAACACCACATAACCACAACTGGCCCACCAGTCTACGCCCATGCTCGCCGACTTGACACTACCAAGTTGGCTGTGGCCAAACCAGAGTTTGACAACATGGAACAATTGGGCATAGTTCACAGGTATAACAGCCCTTGGGCATCTCCTCTTCACATGCACTTGGGCATGTGAAGAGGAGATGAACCAGTTCGCCAAGTAAAGCGGTTCGCTACCGCCAAACCTGGTGGTGGTTGGCGCTCCTGCGGTGACTACCAACAGCTGAATGAGGCAACAATACCGGACCGTAATTGTATCCCTCACATCCAGAATTTTTAAGTTCACTTGACAGGAAAAACAGTTTTTTCCAAAGTTGACCTGGTCCAGGGATATCACCAGGTGCCAATGCAACCATCAGACATCCCAAAAAGGAGTGGTGATCACACCATTTGGATTATTCGAATTTCTGTGCATGCCTTTCGGACTTAAGAATGCTGCTCAGACTTTTCAGCACCTCGTGGACTCCGTGTTGCGGGAACTGTAACTCTTCGTTAATCTGGATGACATACTTGTGATAAGCAACTCAAAATCTGAGCACCTGGCACATTCCCGCACACTTTTCGAGTGCCTCAACTAACACGGATTAAACCTCTTAACACCCACCTATTTTCGGGCCGTGCACAATAGTTGGACAATACCAAATGCCATTGCTTATTACAGCAACATTTTTCAAGTCACATGCTTGTACTATACATCAAAATAAAGCTTAGACCTTCTAGTTTATGTAGATATGTATGTACATGGAGAGTGTGAGAGCTTCAGAACCTATCCTACAGTAGTTAAAACATAAAAAAAATTGTACTTTTTTAACCTCGCCTAATTTTGTTCATTTTCCAATGTCCCTAGCCAAGACATACTTCTTAGTAGGCATAATTCCTTCCATGTGTATGGTAATAATCTTGTTAACAGCAACCGTGAAAAGTTTCAGATCTCTAGGTTCAAAGGTTTTTGATTTATTGACCTTTTAGTATAAAAATGTCAATTCGGAACAAGCTATCCAAATATGTGCCAAATCAAATTTTTGCCATTCTATCACCTTTTTAGTAAAAAAGGTGATAGAATTTTGTTGTTGACATAGCCGGCAGACGAGAACGGGTTTCGATCGACCGCCTTAAGCCAGCCAATTTGGATTTTTCTGAGCCTGTTCAAGTAGTGAGACCCCCACAGAGGGGATGCCCCTAATTACATCCCCCGCTCTCCGCTGAAGCCTCCCCTCTCAAAAAACAGTACAGGGTTCTGGTCCGGGCCCCTGGGATGGAGGTGAGGACACATCGTTGCGGCCGGTTAGTCCGTCCACTTCCGTGGTGTTTTTTTTTTTTATTTACATGGGGAATTCTGGGGGGACGTGTGTGGTGACCAGACATAATTCATCAAAGACTGTGTGTTCAATGTGCCGTTGTTTCCCCTGGAAAGAGTGGCGCACTTTGATATTGTCATATTTTAACAGCTGTTGTTTTGTATTAACATTTTACTTGGCTTTGTGGATTTGTGTTTTCACTCCTTTTATTGACCAAATCCACACCATATTGTTATTGTTATTAAAATGTAACTGTTTTTTATCTTTATATACCTCCAAAATGCCCATAGACTCAATGCAACCCATAATTCATATGCTAATTAAAGCAGAATGAAGTTATTGTCTTGGTGATTTTATAACACTTGCTCCAACTTTCCTCCAATGAAGTGTGGAACAATCAAGAGAACTACCAAGAGTCCATCCCAGCTGCATTCAAATTAGACAAGCAAATCGTAGGCATGTTGAACAATATATACATAATCAACATAAATTGAGATAGATTGCAACTTGTATCAAATGCTAAAAGACATGGCCCTTTTAATAAATCTTTTCACAGATGTTTCGAATGTTGTAATTAAACACCCTCCTTTGAAAACTAGTTGTGTGAAACAGCAACATCTGCCTTGGATCAATTCCAACCTACTTTTTTTTTCTAGAAAAAGGAACCAGGTTTTGAAAAATACAGTTTCTAAAAGATTTCTATCAGTTGCACTTATAACTTCAATTGTGTTTCTGTGTCATTCCTCTTTTTAGCCTCTCTTTTTCAAAATTTTACCTAAGGATGTCCATCACGCATTGTTTATTTTTAAACCACACTGAAGGTTTGAATGCAAAATTTCTAAAACTTGCAGCACATTAACTAAACTTTTTAGAGAAGAGTTTTGTTCAATTTGTCTGTAAAACATCACAATTTTCCATTACATGGAAAACAGCCCAAGTTACTTCTCATTTTAAAGGAGGAAATCCCGCTGATTTAAACAATTATTTACCAAGGTCTAAAACTTGTTGTGCAGCCAAGATTTTAGAAAACATTTTTTAAATAAGTCTACCAGTATTTCAAATCAAACTTTATTTATAAAGCACTTTTCAAACAAACACTGGCCTTTCTGTGTAGACTTTACATTTTCTCCCCGTATGTGCGTGGGTTTTCTCTGAGTGCTCCAGTTTGCTCCCACCATCCAAAAAAACATGCATGCTAGGTTGATTGGCCACTATATGATTGCCCCTAAGGAAGGAGTTTGTGTATGTGTGTGGCCCGAGACAGACTAGCGACCTGTTCGGGGTGTACCTTGCCCCTCGCCTCGAATCAGCCGGGCTAGACTCTGGCACCCCCGCAGCCCCGAAAGGGATAGACGGTTAAGAAGGTGAAGTCTTTTCTTCATTTTTTAGTTCTCAATATGTTTTTTCTCATTGTAAAATTATCTACATTTCTAACTTTGATCCTTCGCTTGTGAGAACTAAGTTGCAGCTTCATTTTGATTCAGTGAATTCTTTTTTTTTTAAATAAATACCAAAAATATGTATTTTTGCTGCATACGTTTTGGTAGACATAAATTACCTTATGCCTCTAATTTTCAAATCCGGTTTAGGGATGATTCTTTAATGCTCAAAGCTTTTATAAGTTTGTTTTTCATGCAAGACATGCTAATTTTTTACTACTGTCAAGTCAGCAATCCAAGACCTCTCTATTCTTTCTATTCTCCCTATCTTCTCTGTCTTCATTTTGTCCTACCTGTCTCATTTTTAGTTTGTCCAGGAGATGGAGCCACAGGTAGGAATTGGTAGTGTCTCCTCCCTCTATGATTGGACTTACTGAAACAGGTGCTCAGGCCCAGACAAACAAAAACCATGAATGCTGAGGGAAAGACAGAGATGCTACCGGTAAGTATCTAACTGTAAAAACATAGCTTTTGGATAAAATAGTCAACTGAACATAACTGATTAATTCTGTAACATAAATTTAGGATAGAAAACGGCTCTGTGGCTCCATAGGCCAGACCTAATCCACTAAATAGAGAGACAAGAGTAAACTAACAAGAGGTTAAAGAGGGATGAAGGAACTGATCATTTCTTTAATACAAAAAGTATTTATATTTAAAGTTGAAAGTATAATATTTAATTATTGTTGAATATTATTTTGGGCTATTTGAATTTATTTAAACAATACATAATTCAAAAATAATTTCTATTTGAATTGTGGAAAGAAAAAATGGTTAAATTTAAAAGATTAAAAGTTGTATTAAAAATTTATTAAAAAGTTAACTTTAAAGGTTACATTTAAGTTAAATTTATAAACTATTAAAATTTGTTTATAAAAACCTGAAACTTTATTATAGTTAAAATGTTTTGTTTAAAATGCTTAATAAATAAAATGTTGATTTTTTTATTCAAAGGTTTTTGACCTGCTTTGAAGAGGCAAAAAATTTCAATAAAAACAAAGCCGAGTTGAACCTGTGTCTGTGATCTTTCCTGGGTTTTTCAAGTCACCTGCATTCATGTGAAAAAGACTTGACAACTACCTCTGACTATTTTTATCCCAACCTGCTCAGATAGATCAAACAAGATAAGATATGATTGCGTAAGAGAAGAGGAAGTTTATTGTCCTTTTTTCCAAGTTTCGACAAACCAAATTGCTGACTGTGAATTTATTGTGCACCAATGGGAGTTGTTTAGTTATTTAATTATTGATTTCAGCTGTGGAAACCAAAAAAATCTTTGGTTATAAAATAAAAAAAACTAGAAAATGAGTTAATACAGTTGTTATATACATTTGTGTAAAATTGTATTGACATATTTGTTATGTGGATTTAAATTTGTTAAATCTTAAATCTAATCATTTAACAGTTTATTGCCTGCAACTGGCATTCAACAGTTTTGCAGTTTTTTCAACTGAAATAGTTGCCTTGCAGGCATTCAACTGGAATAGGAATAGTTGAATGCCTTACTCTCGAATTTACAGATTCTCGTCGCCATGTAAAATCTCAAGAAAAACTTGACCGGTTTCGGTGGTTGAGAGCTTAAAACGACCGTCTCAACCCGGCGATGTGCACTTCTATTCAACTTTTTGAAATTTCAATTGGTTTTTGAGATATTTGTAAAAAACACGACAAAAATTGGTCCCATAGGAAATAAATGGGATTTTGTCGTCTCACTTAAAATACCTCATGCGCTTCAAACCTTTCTAGCTCTGGCATAGTTTTAGCTGGAAACACCATTTTTCTTTTAAACGGGTCGCAAGGAGTTGACCTCTTTACCATGCGAGCGGCAATTTAATAACTTCTATGGTTTCAGAGCAATCACTGTGTATAAAAAGGAAAAAGTTTGTTTTTTTGTCAGCTCGGCCGCACTGGTCCGTTAGAATGTAGAGAGTATTCACAAAAACAATGTTCAAGAGACGCCAGACCCTACAGTTTTTATCATACCGGCAAAAACTTAATATCAAAACAGAGGAAATTTTGTTGCGAACAACTTTGGAATTGAGCAGTTTTTTCGTCAGAAAAACCGTTTAGCCGCCAAGGGCTTCCAAAGGTCATGAAGTCAGGTTTGTTTGGGTTTTTTTTACCTTCTGACCAGAAACAAAATTTTTCACATTCCAAACAAATTCCTATAACTCTTTGAGGTTTAATCCCACCAGCATAAATTTTAGCTCAAAACGGAGGAATTTTGTCACCTAAGGTGACTCTTGAATCAGTCAGACCAACAGATTTTCCTCTACGGTCCTCAGAAGGACACAAAGTCACAAAAAGTTACTTTTATTTTTTTTACATTAAAATAGCTGCCATTTCATTTCTGAATCACCATCACAAACAAAATTACATCCCCAAGTAGTTATTATCATCCTGCTTCTAAAACTGAAAGAATTTTTTTTTCTATCTCATACGCTTTTCTCGCAATAAGCATTTGTTCGCGATTTTTTTCTTGTCTCTGCCACCTGCACAGGTGTGTTTTGGCGCGCAATTAAGCAGCTCTGATGAGCAGTCCAACTCCTTATAAGGAAGCTGGCTCTATACTGTAGACTCAGCTCACTAACTGAAGATTTTAATGGAATTTTAAAGCATTTTTACCCAACTTTAACGCCTTTCTCACATTAAAAGACACAAATTAATAAAAAATTATTGTCTTTAACACATTTTACATTAAAATGATTTTTTTTAAATAACTTTTGGGTTGTTTTGTTTTCTTAACTTTAAAGCATATTTAGCCAACTTTAATGAGATTTTCACATTAAAACACATCACTATATAAAAAATTCATCTGGTTTTTAACACTTTTAAAGTTTTTTTCCTTTTTTTTTTTTTGGCATTATTGAATTGAACTTTAAAGCTTTTTTAGCCAGCTTTCAGTTCATTTTCAGCATCACAGGATGAAAAAAGGGGCTTCGAGTCCGGGCCAGGCATTCAACGCGCTGTTTCTCCAAAACAGCATTCTCTAGTTGTAATTGAATTTGCTTATCAAGAACTTGAAAATTTACACAAAAAAAATTCTTTGCATTTATGATTTGATTTCTGTTCTTTTTTTCTTTTTTTTTAACAAAGGTGCAAAAAAAAACAGTCATAAGTGAGGATAATGACGTAATTTGGCAGAATAGCAAAAAGCTCAAGTATTGTCTTTGTAATTCATTTATGTTGAAAATGTAGTGTTAGTTTGTGTCAATAGACGACAACAACCTTCATTGTTAATCTTATGCAAATGTATTTTTCACCTTACTCATTCAAGCTTGATTCCTTCAACTCATTTTAGCCAGCATATACAAACAAGCTCATTAACTCATCAAAACTCAAAATAAAACACATTTTGGGTGGCATTTTGTTGACCCGTCCACTTCAAGTGTGAAAACCTGTACAGTTAAAAATACACCTTACACAAAAAAAAACAATAGACCACTACACAGCTAGAATTCCTACAATCTTTAAGACACTGAATTTGTAAGGCATTTTTATGTGTTTGTGCAAATCTATTTCTTGTTTTCATCAGAGCATTATGATCAAACGTTATTATTCATTAGGATTCATCAGAATGAATTTGGTTGAAGAGCGCTTGACCAAAAGAAAGAGATTCACACTAACCTTCCTTATAGCACTGTCTTGCCCATATGATCCTTCTATGGTCTCAAATATACAAGCCAATGCAATTACTGAAAGAGACAGTGTGTTAAGCCATGTGGATCATGTCAAGGCAAAAAAAAACTTCAATAACAAAAACATACATGCTACCCAATTCTGTTTCTCAATGTACATTTTAAATAATAATAATAATATTTTTATTTATCCGCTGGGATCTTCATTTGCAGGCAGGCCGTCGGGTTAAACACAGACAGATGCATAAAAAATACATTCATTTAGTACATGATAAAACAATAAAATTAATAAAACAAAATAAGATAATTTAGTCATTGCTTCCTCAGCACATGGCCACCCGTCAAAGGCCTCTCAGCCATTCAGCAGTCGGGTTGAGGAAGGTATAAAGCTGTATGCAGCTCTTTTGGTCTTAAGTAAGAGAACGAGTGAACTTGCGACCAGATGGTAACAGGATGTTACCAGGAGAGTGCAGAATGTGTGAACCGTGAGAGGAGATCTGAGTATCTTTCCTCAGGACGCATTTATTGTAAATGGAAGTGAGTGACTCTTGTTGTTGTCCAATGATTTTAGTGCTGATTTTAATGATCTTATTGAGGGTGTTGCAATTTGAGACACTGAGTAAACCAAACCAAGCAGTGATATTGAATGAGAGTATGAACTGTATGAAGCATTTTTAAAAGTATTGATATGTATACATCTGTTTTTGAAACATCGGAATACAAACTAGTAGTCTTGCAGTATGAAAAGGATATGGACTGAGGAAGAATTTGATGCAGTATCTACGGAATTTAGAGGTCTGAGGTAGGCAGAAACAAGCCACAGGGTGAAAATCTGGGTAAAAGGTTTCATTAACTCCCAACTTCAGATTTATGCTGGTCCCATGGCTTTCTGAAGAAAGACTCTCAACGGTCTGCACCTTCACCTGCTCTTCAAAGTTCACCATCAGGACCAGTGGACACAAAACCTAAAAATCACAAGCAGATGTCTGAGGATATATGATCCTGTTTTATTTCAGAATGTAATTTTATTGTAGGTTGACACAGCACTAATATTCGTATTCTATCATCCAGACAATGTTTTTTTTTCGTCAATGCACTCCATTTTTACTGTTTTTTTTTTGTTTGTTTTTTTGAAGCAGACTTTCTCATAGATTTTTCATCATCTATGGCGTACAATTCAATTTTCTTTGCATTGCCCCTTTCAATGCAGTTTGATTTGTATAGCCCAAAATCACATTTATTTATTTTTTGGTCTCAACGGGCTTCACTTTGCAGATTTAAAATGAACAAAAACAAGAAAAAAGAAGAATGTATAAACACAATGCAAAGCTAACAGCTAACTAACAAACACAAGCTAAACAATTTTAGCACACTCCTGCCCTTAGACTCTCCTTCACGTTGAGGAGAAACTCCTGAAAACCCATCAATGAAGAAAAATAAGAAACCTCAGAGGGATCCACACAAAAGAGAGATCCCTCCCCAGGGATGGGCATTCAATGTGTCTAAGACTATTGTTTAAATATTCGCTCATTCTATTCTACAGCTTGATATTTGAAGAAAGTCAGTAAATGTTCTTCATCTTGATGGAAAGGGGATGGTCAAGAAAGCACAGGGACTTCCTCAGCCTGGGGAGGCTCAGGACGGAGATGAGTAGCTGGGCTAATCCTGATGAATACGGAATGATAGATCAAGTGCGCGGGCCTCCTCGGTCTGGCCATGCCCAGGACAGGAAGGCAGAGGATCAATAAAAATATCATATAGCAATTGTTTCAGTGGGTTTCATGTTGCAGATAAAAAAAAAAAAAAAAGCACAACAATGTCAGAAGAAAAATCTGTTTAACATTAGGAAAGTGTATACAAACTAAGAGGAAATAATGTGTTCATTAAAAATAAATTTAGAACAAATGTTGAAAAATTCTGTGTTTCCATTACAGATGTGGGTCTTTGGAATAATTGTGATGATGAACTTAAATTATGTTCCAATATTTTCTGTTTAAAGAAGAAATTTTAATTATTATTGCTTAAAAAATATGCAAGTCGTGATGGTTAAATTCAAGCTTATGTACGTATATAATGAATTTAAAGTAACAATTGTATTACTTTTTCATTTGATGTTCTAATTTTCATTTTATGTGTTATGATGGATTTCTGAATATTTACTTATATGTTTTTGCTTTCATGGTAATTTGAAAAAAGGGTCGGCGTAATAAGCGTTTGCTTCAGCCGATACCTTTTCGGTCCGTTGGTAAAATATTTCAGAAAAAAAATGTAACTTTCTTTGATGTGAATTTACAATGTGACCGAAATAAATAAATAAATAAATAAAAATAAAAAAAGCACTCAAGTGGCCTGAAGCTAGATTCTCCAATAGGTCAATATACCAGACCAGCTGTGTCGCTTTTGTGCGTAGCTGCTGTGTGTAGCTGGGTGATAAAACGTGCATTAGATCACCCAGATTACCAATCTGATGCTTCATCTCGATTGATGTCTTTATCATAAGGTCCTCGATCTGTTTTGGATTATTCCATTGAGATCTGGACTTTGGCAGCTGAAGTAGACTGGACTGAGCAGGCCTTGCGGGCAGGCTTTAAGAAGGGTTTGAGTGAGCAATTAAAGGATGAGCATATATATGTCCAAGGATGAACCTCCCAACTTGGATTCTCTGGTCTCTCTAGCCAACAAGATTGATAATCACCTCCGGTCGCGCCGCAGAGAAAGAGTAGGACTATTGAATCGGTTTATATAGCAGCCTCTCCTGTGGTACGATCCAGCCCCTCTCCAGCCGCTTTTGGTCCAGACAACTCGCCCACTCATCCTCCCCCTGCTCCAGAACCCATGCAGCTTGGAGGAGCACGCTCAACCCCTGAGGAGCGCCGAGGGCGAAGGCTGTCAGGTGAATGTTTGTATTGTGGAAAGCCGGGTCACTTTCTGGCATCTTGTCCAACCTGGCCAAAAGAGAGAGCTCATCAGTAAGCGTGGGGGTGTAGATGAGCCAATCCAACCCCACTGGGAGAACTAAAAAGGGGTTCCAGATCCAGGCCACACTATGTTACAAGACTGTCACACTGCCACTGTTGGCCTTAATTGACTCGTGTGCTGAAGAGAACTTCTTGGATAAACGGATAGCAGAGCAAACTGGGATACGGCTGGAGCTCCTGGAAAATCCAATTTCTGCACTGGCTCTTGATGGTAGGTTGCTGGCCAAGATAACTCATTGTTCAGAACCTGTTACACTCATTTTGCCTGGCAACCACCGAGAGGAAATACGGTTTAACAGCCTGTCTGCTCCTACCATGCCTTTGATCTTCGGTTTTCCCTGGTTGTTCCAGCACATCCCTGTTATCGACTGGACAGAAGGAAGGGTGAGTAGCTGGAGCAACAACTGGCATGCTAACTGTCTTGCATCTGCACTAACTCCAGCAAAGGGAGACAATGCTCAAGTGGAACCCAACCTAAAGTAGTGGATCAATCCAACGTCCCTGATGAGTACCATGATCTGAGCAATGTTTTCAGTAAGTCCAAGGCTCTCTCCCTGCCCCCTCATCGTCTGTATGACTGTTCCATAGTTTTGATTCCTGGTGCTAAAGTACCTACCAGCAGATTGTACAATATGTGCAGGGCTGAAGGGGAGGCTATGGAGAAGTATATTAAAGAGTCCCTAGCCTCTGGTTTGATACAGCCCTCCACTTCCCCACTCGATGTTGGTTTCTTTTTTGTTCCCAAGAAAGAATCATCACTAAGACCTTGTGTTGATTATCAGGGGCTCAATTACAGTATGTCACTGTTAAAAATGAACACCATCTGCCACCCCTGGATTCAGCTTTCACACCCCTCCAGGGATCCACCATATTTACAAAATTGGACCTCAGAAATGCTTATCATCTGCTACGCATAAAGGAAGGTGATGAGTGGAAAATGGCTTTCAAGATGCCCCTTGGACACTTTGAATATTTTGTTATGCCATTCGGGCTAACTAATGCTCCAGCTGTTTTTCAGTCTCTGATTAATGACGTGCTGCGGGTTAAAAAAAGAAGAAACCTCATCGGGATCCACACGAAAGCGAGATCCCTCCCCCAGGATGAGTAACCAATGTGTCAAAGACTGATAAATAAATCTACTCTACAGCTATAAATCTGAAGAAATCAGTAGATGGACTTCATCTGGATGGAAACGGGATGTTAAATTAAGCACACAGGCCTCCTCACTATGGGGATGCCCAGGACAGGAGCATAGACAACCCATCAGGAATCTGAAACAGAACTCTCTCATAAATGGGAGGAAGAGAGAGGCGGACAGCATGTGAAAAGCACTGTACCAAGTAGTGGTGTAGAACACTAAGTGAAACAGTGACCTGTGGTCAGGGGAGACTTAATGATCTTAGCAATCAAAGTTGGAAGTCATTCAAAAAATTTACTTTTTCTCATTCTTTGCTTAACTTTTTGTTACTTTTTTGTATATTCCTATTTTCTGTAAGCACTACATCAGACTACGGTTTCCCCCCGCACTTCTAGTTATAACAGTGAGAATGTGAAAGGCATATTGCATTGTTTACAGCCAGCATCAGCTGATTGTGCTGTGTCCCGCTAAGGTGCCCTCTCTGTGACCTCTGTGATCTCTGTGACCCACATGGGGTGAACATCAATGCCATGACTGACTGTGTGACAGATTTTATCAACTTCTGCTCTGAAAACACTGTCCCTTCCTGGGTAGTTTGGTGCTTCCCAAACAACAAACCGTGGATTAACCCCGACATCAAGGTTCTCCTGAAGGACAAGATGAGAACCTTCAGGTTAGGGAACAAGAAGGAGCTGAAGGCTGTGCAGAAGGAGCTAGGGAGAAAGATCAGAGAGGTAAAGGCCAGCTAAAGGAAGAAGATGGAGGAACAGCTGCAGCAGCAGAACATCAGTGGGGTGTGGAGAAGCCTAAAAACCATCTCTGGTTACAACACACCCCAGCCACAGGTTATGGGAGATCGGAACAGGGTGAACAACCTGAATCTACATTTTAACAGGTTCGATGCAGACCCTCTCCTCACTCCATGCAGTATCTCTCACATGCACATCACTCCCAAGCACATGGCCTTTGTTTCAGCCCCACATTCTTCCAACTCATACAATCACCCAGCCACTTCACAACCACATGGACCCTCTCAGGCACCACCCCTGTCTGTCACAACAACCCAGGTGAGAACTGAACTGAGGAAGACAAAGGCTCGGAAAGCATCCGGACCTGAAAGGATCAGCTCCAGGCTTCTTAAGACCTGCGCAGATGAACTGTGTGGTGTCATGGCACATATCTTTAATCTAAGCCTCAGGCTAGGAGTGGTACCACAGCTCTGGAAGACCTCCTGTGTGGTACCAGTACCCAAAACATCACACCCCAAGGATCTGAGCAGCTACAGAACAGTTGCTCTGACATCACACCTGATGAAGACGCTGGAGAGACTGGTCCTGAGACACCTTCGCTCCACAGTTGGCCCATCAATGGACCCCCTGCAGTTTGCTTACCAACCCAATGTTGGAGTGGATGATGTGGTCATTTTCCTGTTACACCATGCTCTCTCTCACCTGGAGAAGCCCGGCAGCACTGTGAGTGTCATGCTCTTTGATTTTTCCAGTGCTTTCAACACCATCAAACTGGCGATCCTGAAGGACAAACTGGAAAAGACAGGGGCAGACCACCGGTTGTCTGGATGGATCCTAGATTACCTCTCAAACCGACCACAGTTTGTGAGAGCCCAGAACTGCGTGCCAGACCTGGTCACCAGTAGCACTGGTGCCCCTCAGGGGACTGTCCTATCCCCCTTCCTGTTCACCCTCTACACAGCAGACTTCAGACACAACACTGAAGGATGCGTGCTGCAGAAGTTCTGCGATGACACCGCGATTCTTGGTCTCATCAGCGACGATAATGACGCAGAGTACAGAGGACTGACGCAGAACTTTGTGGACTGGTGTCAGCGAAACCACTTTCTGATCAACGCAGGGAAAACCAAGGAGATGGTGGTGGACTTCTGCAGGCATCACTCTACCACTCCCTCACCAGTGAACATCCAGGGAAGGAACATTGAGCAGGTGGATTCTTACAAGTACCTGGGTGTTCACCTCAACAACAAACTGGTCTGGAGTCATAACTCTGTCTGGACCCATCTCTGTCCTGGGCTGCTCTCTGGACCGAGTGCAGGAGGTGGGTGACAGAAGGGTCCTGAAGAGACTGACATCCATGCAGGACAAGTCCCACCCCCTGCAGGACACTCTGTCTACACTAAAAAGCAGCTTCAATGGCAGGCTGCTCTACCCTCTCTGTGTGAAGGAGAGATTCAGGAGGTCTTTCCTTCCTTCTGCTGTGAGACTCCACAATGAGCAATTTTAACCATGTGCTCTTTTTGCTAATCTCACCAGAACTGTGCGATAGCTGATTCACTTTGAACACATGTTTTTGTCCTTAGTCTATTTTGCCTTTGTTGTTTTGTTTGTGGATACTTGTCGTGACTTTTTTTTCTTCCTGTACCTACTCTGTTGCATACCGCAATTTCTTCATTGTGGGACAAATAAAGGTTTTCTTACTTACTTTCTTACTTATAGCAAAAACTACTTTTAGCATGAACCATGACGGAGTGGCAATGTCAGTGGGCTTGTAATTAATGGATTGTGAGTTCAAATTTGTCAATTTTTCTTTGTCCACAGTTTTCTCTTGTTTCTTTTTTCCATCTCTTTTTTTTTTTTCTTTTAAAGTTCCTAATATGACGGTCAGTTTCTTTTACATACACTGGTAAGACAGTGACTTTTTTTTCAATGGACTTCTCATTTGCAGGATGGACTTATTGCCTCAATCTCCAGAACATTAGCGTTTAAAAGCAACTTTAAAAAAACATCTAAAACGATGGCACGGCGCCTCTCCCCCAAATACCAGCCCTCCTCAAATGTAGTTATTGAACTACATTTTATTTTCGTTCAATAATAGTAGATCAGAGCGGGCTCTACAGGAGTGTCTCGGACCCACGGACTGGGATGCACTCTGCACACCTCACGGGGAAGACATTGATGGCATGACAGACTGCATTACAGAATACATTAAGTTCTGTGTGGAGTCTGTCTGTCCCACCCGGATTGTTCGATGCTTCCTCAACAACAAACCCTGGATCACCTGTGACCTGAAGACGCTCCTTAACCGGAAGAAAGCAGCCTTCAGGTCTGGAGACCGGGAGGAGCTGAAGATGGTGCAGCATCAACTCCGAGACCAGCTGAGGAAGGGAAAAGATGCATACAGGAGGAAGCTGGAATCCAAACTACAGCAGGACAACATGAGGGCGGTGTGGTCCGGAATGAAAAAGATCACTGGATATGGGGGGAGAAGCAGACCCACTAGTGGTGGCAAAGATAGAGCTAATGACTTTATTACCTTCTTCAACAGGTTTAGCTCTACAAATGCCACTACCTCTTCTTCCCTAC
Organism: Neostethus bicornis; assembly: GCA_902685375.1. Lineage (NCBI taxonomy): Eukaryota > Metazoa > Chordata > Actinopteri > Atheriniformes > Phallostethidae > Neostethus > Neostethus bicornis. The sequence continues at coordinate 8,617,931 of LR738545.1, forward strand.
CTCCACCACACCTGCTACCAGCGTCTGCTTCTTCTCAGCTATTCATTGGACTAGTGCCTGAACCCCCCCGGCCCCCCCACCCACCCAACCGTTTGACTGTGACCACCTTTCAGGTGAAGAAACAACTGGAGAAGCTAAACCAGCACAAAGCAGCCGGCCCAGATGGCATCAACCCCCATACCCTGAGGACCTGTGCGCTCCAGCTGTGTGGGGTTCTCCAGCCCTCTTCAACCTGAGCCTCAGGCTGGAGAGGGTTCCGCTTCTCTGGAAGACATCGTGCCTGGTCCCTGTACCCAAGAAACCATCTTCATCTCAGGATTTCCGTCCAGTTGCCCTCACATCTCATGTGATGAAAGTGCTGGAGAGGCTGGTGTTAGCCCACATGAGACCGCTGGTGAATTCCTCTCTGGACCCCCTGCAGTTTGCCTACCAGCCACGCCTGGGTGTTGACGACGTTGTCATCCATCTGCTGCAGCGAGCTCATTCACATCTGGATGGCGGTGGAGGCATGGTGAGAATCACCTTCTTTGATTTCTCTAGTGCCTTTAACACCATCCAGCCCTCATTACTGGGTGATAAGCTGCGGCTGATGGGTGCTGGTGCGTCCGCCGTCTCCTGGATCACTGATTACCTGACGGACAGGCCACAGTTCATCCGGCTGGGCAAAGTCCGGTCTGATGTGGTTTTAAGTGGTGTGGGAGCCCCACAGGGCACGGTGCTCTCTCCATTCCTCTTCACATTGTACACTTCAGACTTCCAGCACAACTCCGATTCATGCCACCTACAGAAATTCTCTGATGACTCTGCAGTTGTAGGGTGTATAAGTGGTGGGCAGGAGGAGGAGTACAGGAGGGTGGTGGATGGATTTGTGGTGTGGGCGGGAGAGAATCACCTGCTCCTCAATGTGGACAAGACCAGGGAGATGGTGATTGACTTCCGGAAGAGGAGGAGGACTGCTTTGCAGCCGCTCTGCATTCTGGGTAGAGATGTGGAGGTGGTTGAGGAGTACAAATACCTTGGAGTGACCATCGACAGTAGACTGAGCTGGAGGAGCAACAGTACTGCTGTGAACAAGAAGACTTGCAGCCGACTTTACTTTCTAAGGAAGCTGAGGTCCTTCAATGTGTGCGGCAAGATCCTGGAGACCTTCTACCAGTCTGTGGTGGCCAGCACCTTGTTCTTCTCTGTCATCTGCTGGGGGAGCAGCATCGCAGCCAGTGACACCAACAGACTGAATAAACTAATCAGACTGGCTGGCTCTGTCATTGGCAGCAAACAGGACTCACTTGAGGCAGTGGTAGAGAGGAGGTCACTGAACAAACTTTTGTCATGGAAAACCATGACCATCCTCTCTACCCACTCCTGGACGAACAACGGAGCTCCTTCTCCAAGAGGCTCAGACAGCTCCGCTCGAGAACATCTCGTTACCGGAGGTCTTCAGGTCTGGAGACCGGGAGGAGCTGAAGATGGTGCAGCATCAACTCCGAGACCAGCTGAGGAAGGGAAAAGATGCATACAGGAGGAAGCTGGAATCCAAACTACAGCAGGACAACATGAGGGCGGTGTGGTCCGGAATGAAAAAGATCACTGGATATGGGGGGAGAAGCAGACCCACTAGTGGTGGCAAAGATAGAGCTAATGACTTTATTACCTTCTTCAACAGGTTTAGCTCTACAAATGCCACTACCTCTTCTTCCCTACCTCCACCACACCTGCTACCAGCGTCTGCTTCTTCTCAGCTATTCATTGGACTAGTGCCTGAACCCCCCCGGGGGTTCAGGCACGTGATCGGGCTCTACAACGACTCACTTAGCAGATAGGAAGTTGTTGCTGTGACACACAATTTCCCCTGTGTGGGATCAATAAAGTATATTCTGATTCTGATTCTAGATCATCTTTAATGTAAACATGTCTGTGCTGTGGCACAGGCAAGGGTCTTACAGGTATACAGATCTTACCTTCTATACCAAGATGTATACGTTCTGGTAACTCCACGCAGTCCATTGAAAAAAAGTTGCAGTCTTAATAGTGTATCTAAAAGAAACTGACCATCTCATTAGGAATGTAAAAAAAGAAAAAAACAAAAGAAAGAGAAGAAAAAAAAGAAAGAAGAGAGCAAATATGAAAAAAAGAAACAAGAAAAACTGAGGAAAAAACAAAACTGACAAAAAGAAAATATAAACTCACAATCTACTGCCTACAAGTCTGTGGACATTGCCACTCCACCACAGTTCACACTAAAAGTGCTTTTTTCTATCTTTATCTCTACATTACTTGTCCACAAACACAACAAAAGCTCAATGATGCACTTTTACCATTATCCATGAAAATCACAACTATTTATTGTATGAATGCTTCAACACTATACTCAAGAGAATTTTTTATATAAATAGCTTTTTCAACCGAGCGAAGCAGCGTTAATAGGAGTCGCCATTCCGATTTCCCAATGACGTATTATCTCGACTCAATATATTGTAATACAAATAGGCAGAATGTTCTGTAATTTATTTTGATGAAGAGTTTTTCTGTGGCATGCTAAATATCTTCTTGCATCAGGGAGGGGGGTAAGCCATTGTATTTCTGGCAAGCCGAAGTGGGTGTCAATGGTTTTAAGGGGGCATATTACCGATCAGGAACTGAATAGATTGTGCAAAGGATGAACGAATTGGGAAAAAAATATTTGCGGCCTGCTAAAATATTTACTGAACCCACCAAGGCAGGTTAAAACTGTTCAAAAAGTAATCTTAAATTGAATCAGAAAAATACAACTGTGAGTAAAATAGATAAGTGAACAAGGAGATAGGAATATATGTATATCATAGGATCAAGTAAAATCCAAGTTAAAAAGGTGGGTTTTCAGGCTGTTCTTAAATCAAATTTTATTTGTAAAGCACTTTTCCAACACAAAGTTACACAAAGTGCTGAACATAACAAATGAAAACTCAAACAACATTAAAATTCAGATCATTAAAAAACCATTAAGTCAAAAACAAGCTTACATCAAAAATCACACACTCATACAAAACACTGCACACATGGATTGACATTCACACAGCCCCCCCATACACACACACACACACACACACACACACACCATTCACAACTTCCATTTAACCTGAACTGCTAGCTACTGTTTCTTTAACTGAAATAAAAATAAACATCCGGCCTGATGCTATAAGGACACAATAACTGGGGATCGATCCACACCAGGAGTCGGCCTGCCCATGACTGCAGCGGCCAAAACCACAGGGTCCACCCAGCTCCAGGAGATAGGGGAACCCACAGAAGCCACCTGCCTAAAGTGAGGTATCCGCACCACACAGGCCAGTCATCTTCCCACAAAGAAGACCCCACATACTGAGCAGGCAGAGCTGGTGGAATGGAGGATCCCCATGAGGAAACACTAAAATAAGACAAAGAATAAAACAATAGAATAAAAACTAAAACCAGTAAAACAGTTTAGAAACTTTTTAAGAAATTAATCCGACCCACTTGACCCCCTTCCAACACACATAGTCAAAGTTTACATCACAAGCATCAGTCCAGTTATCACAGCCATGATCAACCGCTCACTGCAAACTGGCCACATCCTCCCGGCTCTCAAAACTGCCATTACTAGACCTCACCCAAAGAAACCATCACTGGATCCAAATAATCTGATGAACTTCAGACCCATCTTCAATCTACTGTTTGTCTGAGGTTCTTGAAAAAGTTGTGTCAGTTAAGGTTCATCATCACCTCTCCACAAACAGCTTGCATGAAAAATTTCAGTCTGGTTTCCGGTCAGCCCACAGTACAGAAACGGCCCTGGTCCGAGTGATGAATTACTTACTTGTAGCTGCAGACCAGGGCTCTCTATACTTGCTCCTCCTTCTGGACATGTCAGCTGCATTTGAAACTGTGGATCACACCTTTCTCCTTCATTGTCTTCAGACTACTATTGGACGTTCAGGAAATATATTCAACTGGTTTCATTCACACATCACAAACTAGACAGAACATGTAGCTCTACACTCCGATAAATCACAACCACACAAGCACCCGCAGAGTGCCTCAAGGCTATGTCCATGGCCCCACACTTTTCATCATACACATATCTCCACTTGGAATACAATCCGGAAACACGACGTTTCATTTCATTGCTACGCTGATGACACCTAACTGTATTTAACACTAGGACCGTTGCAGTGGTCAATTCGACCGCACGTCACATTAATATGCTAATTAGAATAAATAAAACACAACCTTGGAGACTGGCCTGTCATGACTTTTAATACAAACATGTTTTCTATTTTATCATGTAGTTTTTGTGTTTTAAAAATGAACATTTCAAAATTTATACGCATTTTATCTCCTCTAACCAGGGCACAGCAGCTAGGAGAAAGCGTGCATTGGAAGTTGTTGGTATGTTTCTATGGCACCAAACACATTGCTATGGCCACACATAATTGTGTGTGTGTGTGTGTTTATATTTGTGGAGTGAGACGAGGTGGACTCTGACGTAACTACAGAAACATTTTAGAAAGGTTGAGTGAGATAATATTGAACAGATACCACGCAGAGAGTAAAAAAACTGTTGTCTGAATAAAGTCTGCCATGTTTTCTAGATAAGTCTTGAACGTTCCGGTTAACATATTGGAATGTAGCCCTTAGCCAATTTTTAACAAGGACATTTTTGAAGCAGCAGCACAAATTGCGGAAATAAAGTAGGCTATTAACAAATTAGATAACTTTACTTTGTTGTTTGCTTATTTATTCGAGGTTTTAAAAATATTGAGCATTTTATTATTATTATTATTATTACTTTGAAAATTGAGTGGTGTAAAAGTTTATTTATCCAATACAGCAGCGTAAAACATGAATAATTACATTAGCTGTCACATTGACGGCCATGACGCTTGCAGGTAGATTTAGAACGCGGCGGTCCTTGTGTTAAAGATATTTTAGCTTCTCAAACAATGACAATAATTTGTCACAGCAACTACAATCAGTTGTAGCTGTCAGAAACATAAACACTTGACTTTTTTCTTCCCACCTACCAGAGAGGTTGTAGGCTGAAGAGTTTTTCTCAGTTGTAGCTGTCAGAAACATAACACTTGACTTTTTCTTCCCACCTACCAGAGAGGTTTGTAGGCTGAAGAGTTTTTCTCAACTGAACCAGTTAGATTTCTTCAATTCAAAAGTGGTTGTTTGAGGAAAAAGAAATGTCTTTAAAATCAGTTGAAACTTCAAAAGCAAATCACTTTAAACATAATCTAGAAGAATTGTTGCCATGGCAGTGTATTGAGGCACTGCAGTTTTTTGATCTTGTCGGAAAAATCCTTTCATTTTGTATTTGAATTAGCATAAGCAAATCTATATATATTTTTTTTAAATATCTTTAATTGGAGCTCCTTTTCTCAATTTAATTTTTTCCTGATTTTAAGAACTTACCTTAAAATTTACTGAATATAATTTTCTTTTAAGACATGTTTTAGAATGCTTTAGTCTTTTTTAGTTCTTAAGTAAGGCATTAAATTGAAATCAAGGCAAACTAACAGAAAAGTATGCTTTTTGTTTGTTTTCTTCAACTTTAAACTCTAAGTTAAAGGGCCTCCACATCTCAGCAGGTCTCAGCTTGTTAATATTAACAGCATGCCTCTTTTATCCAGGAATTACACAGAATAGTTGCCAAAAACTTTGGGAAGAAATTCAACAACATGGTTAACAAAAGGCCTAGTAGTGCCTATACGCCCCGAGAATGTTGAAGAAACGCAAAAACGCTCCGCTTCCAAAACTTCTACCGCTAACAATGGAGTACTGATCTATGGATGTGTGGTAAGCCGGCTGCACTGCATGTAAGAAAAAACAACTACTTTAAGACATCAAGAGTACTCAGTGGATCATTAGCTCCGCACACCCAAACCTGGAGGATATTTATGCAAATTGTATAGTTCAGAGGAGCAAAAAGGTCTGTAATGATCCCGCCCACCCAGAACACTCCCAACCCTTCTATCCAGTACACTCAGAGTTCTTAGAGCCCGGACCAATCACATAAGGAACAGTTTCTTCCCCACAACTATAAAGAGGCAGTTATACAGAATAGCACATTCATTCACAACACATTCAAGTACTCACGAATACACACATGCAACGAAATACACAACCAACGACCAATTCATCGAGAAGCCACCAAACAAATTTTCATTGCTTCACTACAATTACAATAACATTTCTTTATTCTTTCATTTTGAACAAGTTTGGTTCTTTCACCGGTGTAGATTGGTCAGAAAAGATAAAAGTAACTCCCACAGTAAACAGGGTTGTCAAATTTTATCATCTATCCCTGGGGCAACAGTTACAACAGTAAGGGCCACTGCGGTCTCAGGACACACAGTTATGACAAAGATCAATCAGCTCAGGTGGGACCCTCTGACAAAGAACAGTCTGCAAGTGCTATAACTACAGTCATCTCCAATCGAATCTAAACAGGTCTAAACACGAAACAGGTCTGCTGGAATAGTAGCATCTCCAAAAGGGAGAGGAAGAAGTTGGATAGAATAATAAAGAAGTCCAGCTCTGTCCTGGGCTGCTCCTTGGACTCAGTGTGGGAGGTGGGTGACAGAAGGGTCCTAAAGAGACTGACATCCATGCTGGACAACAAGTTCCACCCTCTGCAGGACACTCTGTCAGTACTAGAAAGCAGCTTCACTGGCAAGCTGCTCCACCCTTGCTGTGTGAAAGAGAGACTCGGGAGGTCTTTCCTTCCTTCAGCCGTGAGACTCTACAATGAGCAATTCTAATCACGTGCAATATCTGTAACCCTCTGTACGACAACTATTTATATCCTTTGACTATCATCCACTTAAAACTGTGCAAAAGCTTTTTTTATTACCACCTCTAGCTAAAATGGTGCAATAGCTCACTTTAAATGCATATTTTTATCCTATTATCTATTTTACCTATTTATTTTTTTGCATATACTTATCTTTGAAATGTTTAAATTTTTCTTTCTGTAACTATGCTGTTGCATACTCCAATTTCACCACTGTTGGACAAATAAAGTTTTTTTTATGCCTCCACTCACCGAATGTTGAAGAGGCATTCAGCACTTGGCTGTCCATTCATCAATTATACCATAACAATATAATGAAATCAGTATCTCCCAAGCTAATGAAGGTCTTTTAAATAAACTGTCCAGGGTTACTTGAGACTTACTATACATACACTCATTAGACTTTCAGGGTGATGCTACGTAAGAAAAAGGATTTATAGGCCAGGCAAAAGGCATATTTTTGAGACCTTGCCATCAGCTTAATGTTATTGACAGTGTTTAGAACGTTTCTTTCAGAGGACAGATGTGGTTAGTTTTTAAGCTCTGTTTTCCGGAGGTTTGGGCACAATTAAAATGTCATTTCTTATTCCAACCAGACAGCAGCAGTCACTAAACCAGACTCAACCAAAGATTATTGGTATTATTCTCCATAGCGACTCTTGGTCTTCCTTTCCTGGAGTGGTCCTGAGGAGAGCCAGTTTCTTTGTAGCGGTTGATGGTTTTTGTGACGCAATTGGGGAAAATTTCAAAGTTTAATTTTTAATTTAATTTTTTTTGGGCTGACTGATTTTTATTTCTTTAAGTGATGACCACTCATTTCTCTTCACTCCGCTGCTTTTTTTCTTGCCATAAAACAAATTCTAAGAGTCTGTTCATTAGGATGTGGCATGAGGGTCTGAGAGTCTGCAATGACACCACCACCCAGAAAGCTTAGCCCTGGAACAATTGAGGCTTGGTTGCTGTAAAACACCAGGACCGCGCTAGGTCTGGACACAAGTCAGGTGTACAAATTACAAAACCAAAATGTCTTTATTTCCAACAAGCAATATTATATATATATATATATATATATATATAAAAAACTATAAGGAAAGCTAAAACCAGACAAAGAAACTTAGCTCAGAGCATGTATTTAAACAAACTAGAAATTAGTTGAATCAAACCTAATTGAAACAATAAAGTAAGATCAAGCACATATTGGCTCGTAAACAGTTCCTTGTCTATCAATTAAAATACTAATCAAACTTATGATTTCCAATGACATGGACAAAACAATGGCGTTCTGCTGAACAGTGATGCCCAGGAGCAGCCACACACCTAGAAATGAAACATGATAATGAGAGGAATGAATAAAGAAAAACCCAGCACTGTTTGACAGCTTACCTGCCAGTAATGTGTCAATTGTGCAGCGGAGGAAGAAGGGGCTGCAGGCAACCACCGGAGCTTTTAACAGCCTGAAATAATATTTAATCAGCCGTTGTCCCACTAAAAACACAGATAGAGCCCACCCCGAACCTACCATTAAGAACTCCGATAATACACAGCGCCTGACGTGCACGCTCTAGATAGGGTGAGGGACAGGGAGCTGGAGAACCCGGCAGGTCTTAAGTTGTCCTGTAGAGCAGGACGAGATTTGGATAATCTCATCCACCCCGTGAACCCACTCACTCAGGTCTGTTGTGTGGTGGCAAGCACATTTCAAAGATGGCGCTAGTACCGCCTACCAGACACATCTAAAGATGGCGCTAGTACCGCCCACCAGACACGTCAAAGTGGTCACACCTGCCACAAGGAATATTGGCTGTGTATCCACCTGACTTCTGCACAATACAAGAGATGGTTCCAGACACATTTATAAGGTAAGAAATCCCACGTGTTAAACCTGGCAGGACTGAAAATCTGAAGTGAAAGCAAATTCCGATGACCACCTCCTAAATCTCATCAAGAGAATACCAAGAGTGTGTACAGCTATAATTCAAATTTTACGGACATCATGTATTAGCTGATTGATGCAAAAATACAGACTTCCCAAGTTTTTTTCAAAATGAGAAAATTATATAAGTGGAAAACCCAGAGAGTATAGCTGATGAATTTAATGATTATTTTATAGACATGGGACCAACTTTAGCTTCAAAAGTTATTATTGGTAATAAAAATTATGACGAGTACAAAATGAAAGATATGGTAAATACAAGTGTAAAGTCAATGTTTTTGTGTAGAGTAACTGAAATGGATGTGAAAAATATAGTTAAAGCATTTAAAAATAAAAAATCAACAGATATAAATCAAATTGGGATGGAAAAAATTAAAGAGGTTATAGATCAAATTGCTCAACCTTTGACTCTTATATGCAACCAATCTTTTTATCATGGAGTTGTACCTGATGACATGAAAATGGCAAAGGTCATACCAATATCCAGAAGCGGTAACAAACATCTCATAGAAAAATTTAAGACCAATCTAATTTTTACCACAAATTTAAAAAATCTTGGAAAAGCTTTTTGTTTAACAGTTGGATAATTTTCTTGAAATAAAACAATTAATCTCTCCACAACAGTTTGCGTCTGGAAAACTGATAAACTACTACATATGCAATGATGAATATGATTGAGGAGGTCAGTTTCTTTATGGACATAGATGAATATGTAATTGGTATTTATATAGATTTAAAACGAGCATTTGAAACGATCGATCATAAACAATTACTATCAAAATTACAAAAATATGGTTATAGAGGAACTGTACATTCCTGGATAAAAAGTTATTTAGAAAACAGAGTGTTGAAATAAACAATAATAAAAAAAAAATAAATTCGGATATTTTTACTCAAAAGAATGGCAGAAATGTATAGCCGTACTCCAAATGCATTTTTGACACATAACAGTGGAAAATATTAGACTTTCTTTTTTTTTTTTTCTGCCTCCCCTGCCCGCAGGTCACTGCTGAATAATACAAATACAAAGACAGGAAGGACCTTTCTAAATGTACTTGGTATGAGCTGCTCACAGAGACTGCTACTGTATTTATTGCTAATTTTCTAAAGTGGTTCATCAAAAAGTGAAATACATTAACAGGACAAACTGGTTTGATGATTTAAAGATGTTTTTTAAAAAAAACACAAAACAGTTAAGTATTTCAAAGACATTTTTTTCAGTGTAATGGACAATGTTTTTTTGTTTTTTTTCCCAATAAATGAGAACGATTTCAGCACAAGAGGGCAGTGTGCAACAGAAAACTAGGCGCAACCAGGCACAAGACAGTTTCAGTGAGAGAGGGAAAGAGGATTTGTCAAATTTCTCATAGCCAATAGAATTTTAACTTAGTTTTTATATTTGTACTGACTTCGCAGATTACAGGAACTTTCCATGTGACCGAATTGTTGTGTTGATAATGTACTTCCTGAGATAAAGGTGCTGCATCAGGAGCAGTGCTCTGAATTAAAGCAATCTAAAAATTTTGAAATCCTTTACTAATTACACAATGGGAAAATTACTGTGCTGCATTGCACCTCAGCGGCAACTAAGGGGTTGGGTGTCTGTTCCAGGACACCTTGGTGGCTTAGTAGGATTTAAATAGTGTCCCTCAAACACGATCACTGAGCCAACGCCTCTCCCTAGAGTCTAGACAATGACCATCCGAGACAAGACAATGTATTTAGGAATAAATGCTTCTGAATGTTGAATAATGTTGCACATAATGCACATTGTTAGGAACAATGTCCAAACTCATTTTTTTGTACCAAAAAAATATACTAAAGCCTAAATATTTTTTATAAAAACAAACAAACAAAGCAAAAATTTAATAATTTGAATATAAACCAACCACCCAGTCATTTTGTCCAAATCGGTCACTGCTGCTGATACCAGACAGGTGCAAAAAAGGGCCAGAACAAATAGGAATAAATGGATAATAAAGAAAAATACAGGAAACAATACTTGATGTCTTCTTGTCAGACTTGGGATGAGGGAGGAGGACCTAATTGCAGAGCGTAACTTAATGACTTTATTTTCAAACATGAGATTCAACATCAACAGTCAAAACAATCTGGCACAAGACAAGGGTATATGCAGACTTTTATAACATGAGGAAGGGGAAAACACAGGAGGAAACAATCAGGGATGATTAGACAATCACACCTGGGGGAAACACACCAGGGAAGGAAGTAACATTGCCTGAAACGAGAGGAGAGTTAGTATTTCGAAATAAAACAGGAAGCAACAGGAAGCAACACAAGACAACACAAGTGAGACATGGACCATAAAGTGCAAAAACAAAACAGAAGATTGACGAGACATGACACTTCTGAGGCATCAAGTAAAAACACAGTTCTTTAAGAAGTGAGGATGCTTTTGTTGCTTGCTCTGTGGCTTTTTTCAATTATTTAGCTTTGAAATCAATCATTTGGTCAAAATGAAATCCCTGTACTTAATTTGTTTACAGTATATATGAATTTCTAAAAATACAAGATGGATGCTCTATCCATTACTATAAAAAAGACAGATATGTTTCTGTGTATATGTTTATTTTGGTTTTTGAGTGTAATTGTAAGAGGAATGCAACATTATCAGTTGTTGGATGCTGTTCATTGAATGGTGAAATGCGGTGCATTTTTCAGTTCTTACTGTTGTACAGTATATCTGACTCTTGAGGGGTCAGCGCCACAACAGACATCAACCTCACCGCACGTCACTGATTCCTTTTTATAATGACAAAATAATTTTTGGTGAGTCTGAGTTTATCAGAAAATGTTTTTTGGACACAAAATAGGTTTAGTTAAAAGTTGTTTTTTTGTTTTTTACCTGTTTTGATGCCACACGTTTAGATTTAGGTTATGCATGCTGCATGTTGAGTTCTATATGAACCTTTTTTCCCTTTGCATAAAATTCCTAAATGTTGAATAAGAAAATAAATTATATTTAGCCAATTCAGTTGAAACTGAAAGACCAAATGTCTGGGAAAATTTTTTTATGTTGGACAAAAATAATATATTCAGCGATTAAAAAAAAAAAAAGGTCACGCTCCTTTGTTTCTATTAATTATTGGCAAGATGAATAAATTCCTTCATCTGGCCCTTAAGCTGTCAGCAGAAACCTGTTACAAAGCCCACATGCAAGCAGTGTGTACTAACCTCCTCACACTGTACTATTGTACTGTACTACCTAATCTGAAACACCATCTGGATTTTCAGTCAGTTGAACATGTAAAATGAGAGTGGTGTCCTTTCTGGATGATTACAACCGCTGCCTGGTTTTCTTTAGTCAGGATCCAACAGTTGCATTGAGGGAGTAAATGTGCAAAAGTCTCTTTGTGTAGTTGCCCTGGAACAATGGATCACATCGCTGTGTTGTGTGCACACAGTTTTCAATCTACAAACCAGATTTGTCTCACTACAAACTGTGTGTGTGGTACTGCATGTGGGAATTCATTAGCGCGCTGACAAGTCTTTTATTTGTAAATAACTCCTTGGGGAGCTTCATGTTCAACCTTTTAAACACTCATTAGGATTTGCCACGCTGTCGTTTCTTCAGCTAGAAAATTATAATATGTCGGTCTTTGAATGCCCCTAATGGCTTCATTTGTATTGATGCCTGCAGTTTAAATGCACTATTTGTATTTTGAATTTGCAGCATTTAGTCAGACAGCCTCTGGGGAACCTCAAGCAGCCTTTATTATTCCAAGGGGAGAGTGTTTTTACTTTTCCGTCCACAGGCTGTTTTTTTCTTTCACAAAGTCTGCCTGCTGGTTAATCTTTAAATGAGAATTTCCAACATGAAAAACTTGAAAAAATGAGGAGATTAGATTAATAATTCCCAGTGTCAAACTAGATAAATACTGAAATATTTTCAGTATTTCTCTCACCATTGGTGCCGTCATAGGTGGCAGCCTGCTGCGGTGGGATGCAGCACACAAATTTCCCGGTGAGGGATGGATTAAGTGTATTAGATAATAATAATAAATTACAGTAGAAATCTAAAGTCAGAATAAATCAATTCTTCAACTCAAGTATTTTTTTCAATGACATTTCAGACATCTTGAATGCACAAATTCTTAGTGTACTATCTGAATCTGGAGCTTAAATTGAAACTAAGCTCACTGGGTAATCGTTTTTCATGTTGTGATGGCTAGTTGACCTGAGTAGCCTCAGTTTCATACTTACTGGTAAGGAAGACAACCAGTGTGATCCACCGCTGTAGAAAGTTGGATTTGTAGTTTGTTATGACCAGAGGTGTCAAGTAACGAAGTAAGAGTACTTTGTTACCTTACTCAAGTAGAAAATCTCGTTATCTCTACTTTAACGAAGTAATTATTTTTTTGTCTACTTTTTACTTTTACTCGCTACATTTTTATACAATTATCTGTACTTTTACTTCATTTTTTTTTTTCAAAAAGTAGTCGCTACTATCGCCATTTTGTCACTGTTAAAAATAAAGAAAAAGTCAGTAAAACCAATCGGATCATTCGCGCCATTCAGTTTGAATGTGATTGGATGAGCCTAGTCAACGCAATCTCAACGCAACTTCCTGTTGCTCCATCTCCGACATGAGACACACAGGACCACACAACGAAGAAGGACGGGACTCCTAAAGCAAAAATGAGCCAGCCATCGACGAGCGCGGATACCCGGGATCGGGACAATAAACAAGAGCATGAGACCCAAAAGGAAACTGGTTTAGCCCACCCATGGCCTTATTTGAAAGAGATTTTTGACTTTGTTAAGCGAAAAAACGATTCATACAAAATGCTTTGCAAACTCTGCCTTCCAAAGAAACACGAGCTCATGGCGTTCAAAACTTCGCCTTCAAATTTGAGGAAACATGTCGAGGTAAGCTGAAAACATATTACTAACCTAATAATGATCAACCTAGTTAAATCGTAGTACGCCATGCGTACGGATTTCGCCTTGCTAGCTATGGCGAGCTGCATGCTAACACTTTGTCTTTACTTCCTGGTTCTATTTTATTTCGTAACCATTGAACTGTGTTTGATTAGCTCTCTGTTAAATTATTGTTTAGAGTTTTGATTGTAAGATGTTGTGTGATTTAATATTGTTGTTTTGTGTAATACTGTTTTAATATTAAGTGGATCGACTGCTTTAACAATGAGATAGAAATGCATGCAACACTCAGTAACAACTGAGAGCAGGAACTTTAGATGTGTTCGAGATGATTTGCGCATTTCATGGATTTCAGATAAGACCAAGCATTGCAAGGATCGGGGAAAAGCCCCTGGAAGTCTATGAGAAAACAGTTTCTTCTTATTTTAGAAAACAAGATCAGAAAGTAACATTTACATACATCCGCTTTAAAATTTTTACACAATAAATTTACTAATTTGTTGAAGAAGTGCAACAAGTCAATACGTGTTCAAGTTAATTTCAGTTTTTGTTTTTAGACTTCATTAAACAAAAACACAGACAGTAAATTATTTACACCGTTCATTAAAAGTTACAATCAATTTTATTGTAATGATTTACTTGCATAACTTTGAAACAATTATTTAATAAAATTGAGATAAAATTTCAAACCTCATTCTTAATATTGAGCAGTTTTTAGCTCTTTAAAATATTAACAAATCTACCATTTTTTCTTATTTCCTGATTTGCGAAGCTGTAATGTAAACATTAAATGGAAGATTTTCTTTATTATTATTATTGTTGATTCTATTATATAGTTTAGTTACTGGTGCAATGAATGAGTTTTAAATCCTAGAGATCCAGCAGATTTCAGTGTGTGAAATCGCTTAAGAAACAGACACATTTTTACATTAAAGGGCCCATCTCATGCAAAAGTGACTTTCCAGAGTTTTCTAGCTTGTAAGAGTGATGTCCGGGCCTTGTATATGTCACCAAAGGGCTTTCTAGATTGATTTAGCCCGTTTTTCTGTGGATTTCTGGTACGCTCAGACAAAACAACCAATGAGCAGATGTCTAAAGTATGACGCATTTTGACGTAGCCCGGACGGACTTCGCACACGCCCCCCTCCGCAGCAAACCCTCCCTCCTCACCACCCGCCCTCCTCACCCGCCTCCACTCCGGCCTTACGCCCTCACAAACTCACTTTCAACGTCCGATATACAGGCTGGTTCGCTGCTCTGCCTCTTTTTTATTTTCTTGCTTGAACACGCTTTTTAGATTAATCGACATGATAAAATCTTATTTCAGACGCTACCAAACCGCTACGCACGGGTTTACGCCCGCCTTCCCCCTCCCGCTCAGAGATGGGCGGAGGAATAGCGGCTCAGTGAGAGCAGAGGGCGGAGCTTGTACTTTCTCAGGATGGGCGGAGGGATGAGCAGACCCGGCCTTTCATAGTTCCGGGTCTGTGACTGCGCTCCACCAAATCGATATATTTTCATAACCATGATGTAATGCATGTTGCAAACCCCACATTTTGCGTGTGTATGTGCAGAGGATACAATGTGGAAAGAGTTGTTTTGCATGAGATGGGACCGTTAATGTATGCTTTATTAATTTAATAACATTCACACAGAATGATACTGTGAAGGTTTTGTAAAAACACAACTGCATCATATATGTTGGTCTGATATTTATTAACATGTAACATAATTCTTATGAAACACAGTCTCATGATTGTATAATTATTAGTATCCTAACTCAAATCACATTTTCTCACATATAACCAAGCTCACCTACTCCACATCTTGTTTTGGCTTGTGGTTCTTGAAGTAATGTCAAGATAGTAGCATAGACCAGTGGAACCAATCCCTAACTGGTGGGTTTACTTTCATCCATAAACTTCAAGCATGACATTACTACCACAGTACAAGATAATCTGAGTCTGTGATTCCAGAGAAATGACACAACTCTCAATATGCCTTTACTTTCTCCACAGAAGAAACACCCCACAAAGCTGGAAAAGTACATCCAACTAACCCAAAAAAGGAGATCATCCACACAAGATTTGTTGGCTCCGCCCATAAAGCAATCAAAGTTGTGGGAGAATCAAAGAGTCTCCCAGGAAAGTGTAGACAAGACAGTCCTGAAGTTTGTGGTCCAAGGCTTGCACCCACCCCACATTGTCCAGCAACCATGTTTTATTGATCTTGTTCAGCAACTTCAGCCGAATGTGAATGTTATGACACGCAACACTCTTGTGAATAAAGTTGCAAAAGCCTCAGCGGAGATGAAGATAAAAGTCAAAGCGGTTCTCGGTGAAGCTGAGTATATCGCAACTACTGCAGATTGCTGGACCGCACACCGCCGCAGCTTTATTGGGGTCACTGCCCATTGGTTTTGCTCACAAACAATGCAAAGATTCTGTGCTGCCCTTGCCTGCAAACAACTAAAAGGATCTCATAATTTCTCAACCCTGGCTGGAGCCCTAAATGACATTTACACAGAATACAATATAAGAGAAAAGATTGTACGAACAACAACTGATAATGGGTCAAACTTTTTGAAGGCCTTCAGAGTGTACGGGCAGACAGAAGAGAACGATATTCAGTTTGATGGAGACGGTGAGGAAGGAAATGGTGGTGGCCAAAATGATGAATGTGATGAAGAGGAAACCACAGAGGGTGAATTCATTGACACTGGAGCACTTTTGGATGAAGATGATTTCGTAGAATTCCAGTTACCCAAACACCACAGATGTGCATGCCATCTCCTCAATCTAGTCTCCACAGTTGATGCCTCAAAGGCAGAGGACAGTCCAGTGTACAAGAAAATATCAAGGTCCACATTTGGTAAATCTGCTAGTCTGTGGAAGTTAAGCTCAAGATCAACAACTGCAGCTGAAGTAATCGAAGACTACTGCAAACTGCAACTTGTAAGGCCAGTTCCTACAAGATGGAATTCATTCTTCTCAGCCGTTGAAAGACTAGTGAGAATAATAAAAGAAAGGGGTGAAGTAGGACTTGCAGCTGTCTGCAGTAAACTAAACATACCCCAGTAAGTGTTTTATTTGCCTTTTAATTAACGTGATTCAACAATTTTCTACTTTTGTACATTAACTAAAGTGTTGCTCTTAAAATGTCTATTAAAAAGACAGAAAATTATCAAAACTGTTATCAGAACTGTGAAAAACAAACACAAATTTAATTTTAGCAGGCTGAAAGTTTAGTTTGATAAATTGCAATACATACCTAATTAAAACACCACAGTAAAACCCAAGTTACTTGTCAAGTCTTTTTTAATAAATTTAGAAAACAAAGTAATTTATCTGAATAATTTATTTTTCAAACTTTTTGAGAAAAGTTCTTTCACCCTAGCAGCAGAACTATGTAAGAGCACAGAGGGAATTAATGTGTTTAAAATGATTGTAAACTAAAAGTTTTTCATTTTGTTCTTCCCTACTTGTTTTCACACTGAAAAGTATCAATAAGAATACCGACGAAATATCAAATACAAAGCGGTATGAGGAAGAGTAGAAGTATTGATAAAATGGCACCAATACCCATCCCTAGTGAACAATCTTTTTTTCTGAGATTGAAGTTGTATCAACTCGGCTGAATCTTTTATATTATTTTATTTTCCTTTTTGTATTTGTGCAGGTTTACACCAGCAGAACTTGCATTTCTCTCAGAATATGCAAAAACAATGAGTCCAGTTGCTAAGGCACTTGATGTTCTTCAAAGTGAAACCAGCGTGCAGATGGGATGGTTGGTCCCTACCATAACTCTGCTGAAGAATAAACTACAGCATTTATGTGGATCTACCAAGTTCTGTGAGCCTTTGATTGCTGCCCTTCTTTTAGGCCTTGATAAACGGTTTGGAGAGATGCTTGCTGACCCAGAGCTGATAGCCTCTGCCATTCTTGTTCCTAAGTTTAAGACCTGCTGGACAAGTGATCAAAATGTCCTGAAACTTGGTAAGTGCTCAACTGTCCTGTAATTCTTTGAATTTCTTTGGAGCCGCTGGAATGAGGCTGACATTTTATTTATTGGCACACACAAGCACACATAATAGCCATTGCACATTACAGTAATTTTACAATAGTCTTATATTATTTCATCTGCACTAACTTTTTGTATTATAATTTATTCTGCAGGCCTTGATTATATTAGAACACACTTGAAGGTTCAGGTCGGGAATCTCGCCAGCGAGAGCTCTGTTTCATCTGAGGAAGACGACTTGTTTTCCTCTTTAAAAAAGACTAACCCTCTTGAAATGACACATCAACTGGATGCGTACCTTGGGTGCCCAGGAGACACATCAGAAGTCTTAAAATGTTTTCCTGCTGTATTCCAGCTGTCACGCAGGCTGAATGTGGCACTCCCAGCCTCAGCAGCCTGTGAAAGACTGTTCAGTGTTGCCGGACTCGTCTTCTGCCCGAGAAGAGCACGAACTGTCTCAAAGAACTTTGAGAACCAGCTGCTTTTGAGGCTTAACAAAGCCTTTTGGTTTTTTTTTTTTTTTTGGCAGTGATGCAGAGTGAAATTTGGTAGCTGCAGGAATGTTGCTTTTTGCCCTATTTGTGTTAATAAACATTTGAGTGTGTTCATTAATTTCCAATAAAGGTTGTTAAGAAAAAAATGTTTCTGATTCATAAAGTTTCACACCACAACACTGAATCATTTAGTTATTATATTCTGCTCCTTGAAGCATGTGATAATGGTTAAAAACATGTTAACACGCTTTTGTTAACAATATTCCATTTTTTCTGAAAATTACTTTTACTTTTTTTACTTTAAGTAGTTTTAAAATAGGTAACTTTTTACTTTTACTTAAGTAGAAAACTTGAGTTGATACTTCTACTTTTACTAAAGTTGTTTTTTAACTCGGTATTTATACTTCTACTTGAGTAGAAAATGTTAGTACTTTTGACACCTCTGGTTATGACTATATCAAATAAATTCCCAATTCTTTCTCATTTAAATTTTCAATGAGACTAATCAATTAAAAAATTGTTTCTGTTGTGGTGGAGTGCACATGGAAGGAGGAGGACCCAAATGCAGGACTTAACAAGGTTTATTAAACCAGGAATCAGCAAGGCTGTAATCAAGGAGATGGAACAAAAGGTTATCAAAGTCACTATCAGAATCAAGCAAGTCAGTTGGGTCGGGAGTCAGCTAGGGCTGGAGGTATGAAGACCCGACGAGGAATACTGGTGAGGCTGCCTTTAAATAGGCAGCCAGGAGAGTACGTGCAGGTGTTTCCAATCAGAGCAGGTGTACCAGTCAGCCAGAATTGGGGGAAAGGTGAGATGGTCCCTGGCTCCCTCCGGTGGTGGTGGAGGGAACCACAACAGTTTCATAAAGCTGACTGATATATTTACAGTATATTAAAAAAATATGTTGGACTTTCAAAGTTTGCTGTGTGTCGTTAAAGAGATTGAGTTTTATGAATGAAATTTCTGTTGAAACTAATCGTATCAATGCAAAACAAAATAAAAATGTATGTGTCTGGTTATCGGGATTGAAGGTTCCTCTGACATATTTGGGGTTTATTAAATTGAAAGACATACAGACAGAAGCAGAAAAGAAACGCATCACAACATATTCAATGTAAAACAGCAGACAAAAGAAAAGATGTCATGACAGTTTTCTCACAACCCGTGTCCTAAATACAATCTATGATTTAGGAACAGTAGGGGTTTTCACAACCACTCTGATTCCATTTTAGGTGCTACAGCATTTAGTTGCCAAACTCAAAACGAAATTACCAGATTTGCAGAAGTAAGAAAAACATGAGACTTTGGTATAAACATTTACAAAAGCAGATTATGTGATGTTACCCTGGAAGCTTTTTAAGTCATTTAAACTTCTAGCGCTCGCAGTTTCTGAAAATAAAGCATTAGCTTAATTCATTGTCATAGTGGGTTGGTAAACACATCAAAGACTAAGAGAGTTAATTAAAAAAAATCCCTCCACACATTTTGAAATCTGGACACACATCGAACCATTGGAAATTAAATATAATAATAATGAAAATATAGCTGTCTGAGTCTACATAGAACACTGCATCTGGTAGACGAGTTCAAAATAACCAATAATGTCCACGGCAATGTACAGATGTAGTGAAATGTATCAACCACAACAACATTTTCAGAAAAAATTGATAAAACAAAAAAAATGAAAAAAAAATGAATTACTCTATTCGTCCCTCACCGGGGAAATTTGTCTGCTGCACTCCTTACACCGCAGCAGGCTGCCCTTCGACGGTGCCAATGGTGGGAGAAGCGGGGGTTAGGTATCTTCTCCAAGGACCCTAAACGGTGGGCTCAGTGGGAATCGAACCCGCGACCTTCCGGTCCGCGAGCGCTCTAGTGCTGATCCACCGTCTCCCACCATAACAGTACCATATTTGACAGCACGAAACTTGTTTTTATTTTTGTTAAAACTTAACACAACTGTGAGAAAACATAAGACATTGTTAAAGTTTCTATTTTGTTAAACTCCATATTTGGGATTTTGTAAAACTTGTGACATTTCAGAATGTTTTCTCTGTAAACACAAACCAAAGTTAGCACTTAACTACTTGAGCCTGAAATACACCCCGGGGAAGGATGGCTCGGGTGGTAGGGCGACCACTCCGTAACCGGAAGGTCGCAGGTTCGATCCCCGCCCAGAGTCCATGCCGAGGTGTCCTTGAGCAAGACACCGAACCCCCAGTTGCTTCTGATGATAGTGGTCTGCGCCTTGCATGGTAACTCCCATCATCAGGACTGAATGTTGTGTGTGTGTGAATGGTTGTATGGAGTGAATGAATAATGCATATATACGTATACATATGTAAAGTGTCTTTGAGTGTCTAGAAAAGCGCTATATAAGTTCAATGCATTATTATTACCCCTTGTGAGAAATATTTGGGATAAAAATTAAAATGATATAATCAGGAAAGGGGCATTTGTGCAGAAAAGGACAAAAAAGTAAAATACTTGGAATGCAATAGATTAAAAATTACTAAATGTGTTTGCAGAAAAGATTCATTGACTCTGCGCCCATAAAATAACACATTGGAAGATCTAATAGAATGAATGTCAAAATATCAGTTGATCCCAGATCATTTTCTAACTGAACAGTAGCAACAACAATGTAAACAGTGTTTGGAGATTACCCGTGTGTGGGGACACATCAGTGGTGGAACGTAACGAAGTAAATGTACTTCGTTACTGTACTTAAGTAAAAAAATTGTGTATCTGTAATTTACTTAAGTAAAATTTAAGACCGGTACTTTTACTTTTACTTCACTACAATTTTAGAGCAAATATCTGTACTTTTACTTCGCTATTTTTTAAAAGTGTGTTTTATATTTTTTGTTACATTTTCGTTTAGGAATTTGAAAAATACACAGTTTTTTTAGCGCATCTTGAAGCCGCACCGCCAAAATCAAAAGAAGCAGTTGATCGGGAGAAGAAGTAATGAATCGAGAAACATTTTAGTACATATTAAAAAGAGTCAGAAGATCGTTGTTCGTTGTGTTTACTTCTAAATAAAAAGTTGAGCCATCATTACACAGCGCAGGGGCGGACCTAGAATTTTCCAAACGGGGGTGGGGCTTTGACAAAGCCAATATATAGTGACTGGGGGGCCTCCCCCCCAAAATATTTTAAAAAATAAGTGTCATTTTCCTCCATTTTGGGGCCCATTCACTGGCCCTTCTAGGGGATAACTTGACTTGTCCCCTTTCCTTTTATTTTATTTATTTAATTATTTTGTGGACCAAAAGAGGCGGGAGAGGGGGGTCACACCCCTGCAGAGTATTTATCCTGGTTACCATGGTGACGCCCTTTGGCACAAAAAATAACATTTGAATTATAATAGAATACTTTTACTTTTTAATTAAAAAGTACAATTTACACCAATTACTTTTGTACTTTTACTTAAGTAGATTTTTTTTTATTGATACTTTTACTTTTACTTAAGTAATATTTTTGCCTAAGTATCTGTACTTTTACTTAAGTACAAAAAATGAGTACTTCATCCACCACTGGGACACATGCACTAATTACAGTAATTTAAGATGACAAAAACAGTTTTTACTTCTGTCTTTGAATGCTACTTCTTATAACATTGTGCTTGATTGGGAAAAGGAATTTTGTACACATGTTTTTAAAAGCCACTTTTTTATTTGTGTATGTAATAAACTGTTTATGTTTATATAATAAACTGTGATTTCATGTTCAGAACATTGTGTTTTTCTTCTCCTCCTTTGCAAACATTCAACAAGTCTTGCTGTGTTAGTTCATAAAAATGACTAACAAAAAAAAAAATCATACTGGACACACATTTGTGAATCAGTTATGTGCACCCTTACATAAAATGGTTCCTACACTCAGGTGAGGGCTAGAGGTAGATTTGTCATTTTAAATACATTGCTACAGTCACTTGACAAAGTTTTTTGTGTTTCTTTCTAGGACCTCCTGAGGTTAACAGGGACACAGAGGCACTATTAAATTCTTGAAGATGGGATAACACACACTTAACACACGCGTACTCTTTCATTCAAAACTCTGGAGGCTTTTGCTTTGATCTTTTTTTTTTATCTGACTGACGTCTACTTCCATTTCTTCTTTCTTACTTTGAGATCTTTCACTCTACTGTTCTTTTTGTCTCCTCTATAATTAACCTAAATGCACCGTCTACATTATTACTTGTGCACAACACACACGGATCATAAGCCAGGCAAATTACTTACATCATCCTCACTGGCTATGATTCACCAACTAGAGCAAATTCCCAGCCTAAGCCCACTTGTTCCTCCTCTTGCTTTTCTGAACTAATAATGAGATGTCACAGAAAGCTTCCAAGCTCACCTTTTGTCTCAAACTCTCTTACCTCCTTCTGTTAGTCTGCTGATGACAAAACAAATCTGAATGGATCTGCAGCCTTCTGTTTCAGCACGCAGTTCTGTAAGGTTGTCGGGTGTTGAAGGTTCAAGGGTGTTTTTTTGCAGTTAGCTCATCAGAATCAAATCAGGATTTTCTGAGAATCAACAGAGAATCCCTGCTTGATCAGCTGAGTCTGATGAAACCAAAAAAGATCACCTGGCAGATTACTGTTTACTGATAATCTTTTGAGTCCTTGAAGCATCTTGTTGCATCTTGTTGTGCATCTCTGTCACTTGCGATGAAAGAATAGCTGTTCTTTCAGACAACAAACAGTTACAGTTGTAACACAAAGCTTATAAAAATGGTACCAGGATGGGTTTTGATACTGTATTTACAGGAGAACTTTGCAGAGGCAAAGCAATGAACCTCCTCATTACTAAAGGAGTTAATATTTCTAATATGAATGTGTCTGACATTACCTCATCTGATCATTTCTGAGTCTTCTGTGACCTCACTGTTGCTCCCAGGCCACTGCCTGGACTGGCAGTTATTCACAGAAGACACATAGATGACAACACACATGCACAGCTCACGGAAATGGTGCATTTTGAAGATTTCTCGAGTTTTGATGTTAACGATTCGGTTAACTCTGTTCAGTCTTGTATTCTGAATGTTCTGGATGTCATTCCCCCAATAAAGGTGAAAATAAGCAGAAAGCATCTTGGAGAAACGATGAGTCAGTCAAAGCACAAAAACGTGAGTGCAGAAAAGCTGAGCGTAAATGGCAAAAATTTGAGTTCCTGATTTATTACGAGATTTAGAGAAAAACTCACATGTTTACAATCGTACTACTACTGTTTGTACTACTTTAATTATTGTAAACTTTGGAAAAAATATGCACCAAAATGATGAAAAATGACTTAGTTTTCAAAATGTTTCAGGGGGTAATGTCCCCAGACCCCTTTTATTGGCGAGCACCACAGGTGCTCATTTTGTTTATCACCTCACGCCTCCCCCCCATTTAGAAAATCCTGGATTTGCCCCTAACAAGGGTTCATTTTTGTTGATCTTAATAAAAAAATTTCTAAGAACATGTTGGAACAGATAGTACTTGTAAGTTTTTAGCTTTGTATCAAAAGCACATAACCTTTCTTTGGTTTTCAGAATAGGCCTGCGGACAGAGTGCTTACAAATGATCTACTGTTAACCTCAGACGCAGATGACCTCCTTGTTCTTAGAAAACTCCCAGTGACAAACACAAATTACAGGGAAAGGACAAACTGTTACAAATTCACAAAATTCAAGCCGGTAGAAAACATGTTTTTGTTTGTATTAAAACAATATTGTTTGACACCAGTCTACAGAAGCAACATCACAAGATGCCTAAATCGTTCTTTTTTTTGTTTGTTTGTTTGTTTTCAGAGAAAGACGTGTAAATGGAAATATTCTGCAGACGCTGGCATTCAAAATGCTTATGTGTCCATTGTTTCAAACATAAAATAAAAAATACAAAGAGGTTTTTTTTTTATCTAGAATGCATGTTCTGAGAAGATAGGAGACGGTGGCCGCGTGGTTAGAGCGTTCGCGCGCGGGCCGGAAGGTCGCGGGTTTGCGTCCCACGGAGAGCACGTCTAGGGTCCTTGGAGAAGACGCCTAACCCCCGCTTCTCCCACCATTGGCGCCGTTGAAGGGCAGCCTGCTGCGGTGTAAGGAGTGCAGCAAACAAATTTCCCCGGTGAGGGATGAATAGAGTAATTCATTTTTTTATATATATATATATATATATTCAAATGTATAATTCAAAAAGTAACTTGGAAGAGTAAACTAAGAATTTTATAGAAAAAAAATCAAATTTCTGTAAGCAATTATCATAGTCATCCCAAGAATAAAAAAAATGTCAAATAATAAGCGGCACTAACCACTTGCAACTGAAGATGTTATCAAATGTGACTTATTAATAAAGTATTCAAGTAATCCTAGTTATCTTAAATTCACTTGTGATGTATTCAAGAAGTCAATTGAAAGTTTACTTAATTTGATTGTTAAAATAAAGGTTAAAATTTAAACCCAGTTTTCCTAACCTGTTTGAAAGATCACACTTTGAATGCATCATTTTTGTGTAACTTTAAATTTGTTTTCTTAGAGATTTCAAGCGTTTGTGATGTCTGCCAAAAGGATGAGCAGAATGAGCAGAATACCTTCAGCCTATAAAAATGGTGTCACTCAACCTCCATGTGGTCTGATTCATTCATAACCTCATTTGATGTGAATAACAAATCCAGTCACATGTTCTGACATGTTCTTTCAAACTAGGGCAGGGGACAACTGACCAGAGGTCACATAAACTTCAAATTTTAACGACATCAATCGCATTTCAAGTGAATAAAAAAAATTGTTGGAATAGACCGACATTTCTCCAATCTTTTCAGTTAAAGTGGATTAAAAATATCTTTTAAAAAATGGACAAAAATGATAATGTACTTAAAATGATTCGGCAGTGCAAATGCTTCAACGTCGAGCACTGATGAGGAAACTTTGAGGTAATATTTGGGTTAGGTATCAGTACAGAATTACATCCCAATATTCAGTAAAATATCATCAATTTCTACTGCAACAAATTATTGGCTGAGATGGTCTTGTGTTGTAAGCGAACAAATTAAGGGCTTGATCTTGACATAACTTTATATCACATTGAGTGATTCAGTCAGAACAATGATTTAACTCAGTAACGATTGTAAGTGCTTTTTACTGGCTGTTTGTCTTTTTTTTTTATATTGTTTGTTGGAATCCAAATAAATATCTGGCCCAAAAGGACATGTATTGAGAGAAAACGAGGCTATTGAAACCAAGCAGATGTCTCAACCACCTCAGTTTAATCCTGCTTGATGTAGAAAAACAATGACACAAGTGTATTGATGTAGATTAAAACCTAAAGCTTGCAAGGCCAAACACCCCTGAGAAGGGATGGGTTCCATGAACTGTTTTTTTTTTTTTTCAGAACTGGTCATTTTACCCGGACCGATAAGCGCTAGTCCAATCGGATCTGCAATTGGTCCCGTTTTGGTACCAATGTGCGTTGCTCCTGCTACACAGGCAAAGTTCCATTTTGTCATTTGAAGCCGAGGGAGGCATAGTGGCAGAACGTGCAAAAAGATCTCAAGTTTGGCTTTATATGTCTAAGTGCAGTAAAGTATTTTTGTGAAGGCAGAACCACAAGTAATTTGTCAGTTGTGTTGTTTCAGAAAATGAAAGACGTTTTTAGGCTGCATTGCCACGTAAGGCAAACATGATGGCAAACTCCTCAAATAAAACAATTAAGCATCAACAAAGGTTGTTACTAAGCTGCCCGGGTGTTTGCCTGGATAAATCTTTGGGGGGTTAGGAGATGTGCAGTGAGTGTGTGCCAATTGGCACATGACTCATTCAATTACTAGTTCAGCTGCACCAAATAAAATCAACAGACTTATGGATTTGGCCATTTCTAATTCATCAAAATGAAAAAGAAAAATTGAAAGCATCTTTTTATTTGTTCAGTCTAAAAGCCTTCTTGAGTTTCTGAGACACTTAACAAGGGAACCCTCATGCTTTGCTTTTTTTTTTAAGGCTTTCCCAAGAATAAGGCTCTAGCAAGTGAGGGCAAGGGGTGTTGGCCACTGTCACCCCACAGACACAAAAAATGGAATTAATATAGAAGAATTGCCTTTTGCAAGATTAATTTTTTACCATTTTTACCATTATTTACACAGTCTTGGACATAAATATAGTTATTTCTTCTGTAATGCCTCATTTTCTTTTTGGTAAAAGTGGAAATCAAACCACTACAACTGTGTCCCACTTGTTAGTGACTCTCCCACCTTTCGGCATTTCCCTTCAGGGTCGCCACAGCAAGTCAGTTTCTTCCATCTAACCCTATCTGTTGCATCTTCTTCGATCACGCCAAATATCTTCAGATCTTTCTCCAATGTATCCATAAACCTCCTCTTTGGTCTTTCTCTAAGCCTCTCTCCTGGTGGTTCCAAATCCAGCATCCTTCTTCCGATGTAATCGCGCTCTCTCCTCTACACATGTCCAACCATTTCAGTCTGGCCTCTCTGACTTTATCTCCAAAACCTCTCACATGTGCTGTTCCCCTGATATACTCATTTCTGATCCTGTCCATCCTGGTCACTCCCAGAGAGATCCTCAGTATCTTCATCTCTGCTACCTCCATCTCTTTTTCCTGTCTTTTTCTCAGTGCTACTGTTTCTAGACCAAATAGCATGGCTGGTCTCACCACGGTTTTGTAGACTCTCCTTTTCCTTTTAGCTAAAACTCTTCTGTCACACATCACACTTGATACTTTTCTCCACCCGTTCAAGCCTGTCTGCACACGCTTCTTCACCTCTTTTCCACACTCTACATTTCTCTGGACTCAGAATCTGATTCTGGGAATCCAACCCTTCTGATATACAAAACAATCCTGATAAACTTGGTGAAGCTTAAATTTTGTTTGCATAATAAATTCGAACGCACAGAATCTAGAAGATATTGCAAAACGAAGATTAGCGTCCAAATAATAATGTTTCTTTTATCAACAGTCTCAGACTTGCTATTTTCTTTTTGTGATTTAAGCAACAAATTTTACAAACTCTCCATTGCTCTGGACTGTTAAGAGGTAAGAAGCTTAAAACAGTTTAATTAGCTGAAAGGGCTCTTAATGCAATTTGTTTTGTTTTTTGTTTGTTTGTTTGTTTTTTTTTAAGTTTAGGACAAAAATCAAGACAGCCCCTGATCAAAATTGTCTAGGGCCCCTAAAATGCCAGTCCTGCCACTGTGCCTAAATATTCTGTGAGATTGAAGGTAGAGACTGAATACATCGCCAGGCAACACTAACCAGTTTTTTCTTTGTTAAACTGTTTTTTATTTGTCTGCTGTTAAGGGCATTGTCATGTTGAAATAATAACCAATCAATCATTTTCAGTGCTTACAAATACAAAAGCAGGATTTGTCCTGTTCGGATGAAAGAAAAATAAGTCAAGATCAAACACTTTAATTACAGTCTAATCTGATGTTTAAAACACTATGTTCTAGTCCTCTTTTAATCATTCAGACTAAATAGAGCAAATTATAAAGTGTTTAGAATCTGGTTTTATCTATTAATTCTGTGAATGTGTGCTCTATTATTATTAAGTTTCTTTAACAGAAGAACCCAACAAAAAATCAACAATTCCAATCATTTGTTTCCTGACAGTAGTTGCTGTGCATGCAAGTGTGTTTGTAGACATCTCACACCGAGTCAAACTGAAGGGTCACTGTTCTGAAGGTTTTCAATCTAATCCTGCAGCATGCACCTGACGCAAACTATTAAATCACTCAGTTGGCACTCGAGGACCTAAGTTCAACCCCTCTGTCCCATATCATCAGTGTATTCACTAAATTTACTGAAGCATTCAAGTCCTGTGATCCCCACTAGAGGCAGTAGACACCATTAAGACTCTAAAATAGTTTTAGGTCAGTCAGCTGGGTATGTTTTATGACAGGATTTTCCCTAAAACAGCAAAGGGCTTGTGAAAAATGACGAGCAAAAGTCTCAAGCATTTTATTATGAGAGGTGGTTTCATTAATGAGGGAAGATAAAAACATTTTTTTTTAGTTTGCTTTGCAACATATTCACTCGTGTCAACTGTCCAGCTCACATGTCAAAGACAAGCCAGAAAGTCTGGAAGCCACTATATGTGACTGTCATCAAAATAAAATACATTCCTCGGCCCAATACTCTTTCTTCTCTATATTAACGATATTATGTCCGTTTCCAACATACTAAAATGCATCCTTTTTGCAGACGACACCACTTCATTTTATTCTGGGAACAATATAAACGAGGTTCTAAAAACTGTAGAAAATTAGTTTAAAAAAATATTAAAATGGTTCAATGCCAATAAATTATCTATAAATATAAATAAAACTAAGTTTATGGTTTTCAGTTGTAAAAACAAAGATATAAATCCAAGACTGTTCACACAAGGATTAGAAATCGAAAGAACACACAAAAATATTTTTTTAGGTGTTCTGATTGGTGAACAGTTAACATGGAAACCTCATATAGAAAAAGTAAGAAATAAAGTATCACAAACCATTGCTGTTCTACACAAGGTGAAAGACTGTCTGAACAAAGACGCTATGTTTTTATTGTATAACTCTTTAATTGTTCCATATTTAATCTATTGTGTTGAAGTGTGGGGAAGTGCTTGCAAAACACACATTGAACCACTTTTTCGTTTACAGAAGAGAGCACTTTGGATTATTAGTGGGAGTGGTTACAGAGCGCACACAAATCCAATATTCATCCAATTAAAAACATTAAAATTCAATGAACTGTTAGAATAAAACCTTCTCAAAACTATGTATAAAGCTCATCAAGAGGTATTACCATATAGATTACAAAAACAATTCAAAAAAAGAGAAAGTCTGCATAATTTAAGAGGAACTGATCTTTTTGTTAAATCAAAGTTTCGAACCAAACCAAAACAAAGATGTGTTTCAATTCAAGGTGTTAATCTGTGGAACAACCTGGACAATAAAATTAAATCATGTAAGTCCATTCATTCATTTAAGAAAAGTGTGAAACAACTATTAATTGATAGATATATGTAGCAGAAAACTCTTTCTTGTTGTTGTTTGATGTTTTGTTTTTTTTGTCGTGCATTACCCTGGTTGTACAGTATATAATTGTTGTTGCTGAGGGGCAGATATTATAAGCTTTTGCTTCTTTCTGTACCCTTTCATTCATAATTTCTTTTTACTGAAGACCTTTTTTTTTTTTTTAGATGCGTTTGTTCTTTTGTTTTGAATGAAATGAAACAAATAAATAAATAAAATAAATAAATAAATAAATAAAAATAAAATACATTCCATCCTGAACACTCTTACCGTTGTTTTATATACCACTACTCTTCCCAAACACCTCCTTTATCCTTTTTCTTTTACCAGCGTAGATTGCGTGTTTCAACACATTACATTACGTTTAAGCTCAAAGCAAAGATCAACCCTAAAGTCTTTTCAGGAGTTTCACGGTGTTTTGTTTTTCTGATGGTATTTTCGTTAATACTGTTAATTGTAGCAATTATTTTCAAGTTTTAATAAGTCTTGAAAACAAGCTTGCTTTAGATAGACACGGAAAGTAAGTTTTAGATAATAAATTTAAAAAAGTCAAAAGCAGAGTTTATTCATAATGGCTTCAGATTTTATTGTTTTAGCCAAAACCATCCATCACAGATTATGTAACCAAAAAATCACACTGATAAAGGTGTGAAGAGAATATGACACATAAATCATCTTTGTTGGAATTAAACACCAAGATGGTTATGTAAGGTTCGTTTAACTGAACTGGTTACATAAAATGCTTCTCACTGAGTCTGAAGTCAAGGAGTATCTTTCTCTATCTCTGGCCGCCCATTACCGCCAACCAGAAGGGTCCATTTGTCCTCACTGTCTATTTACACCTACACATAAAAGCAAAATAACAACTCACAATGCAAAAGACTGCATTTTTAAAAATTTTTGTTTTCAAAACACCTGTGAGAACAGAATGGTTTCTACAGGTGACATTTGCACCTTCAGATGTGAATGTATCTGGATATTTCCTTAGATTGTAACACTTTTGAATGAAAGTATAAATATGAACATAATTTTTTTTATGTCAAATCAAACTTGTAATCTTGTTAAAACCTGCATGTGATGCAAAACATTTGGGCTACAGATTTTTCTTGGCACAGAGAGAGCATGTGGATTGGTCTTTACAAATAGTCCCAGAAGGAATTTAACACATGACCCTGGCTGCGGTTGCAACTAACACACACATGGCCTTGAGTGCATGCCAATGAATTAATTACTCTAATGGCAAATGTACAAACAGACAGCAGGAAGTCATCTGAAGCACAAAGTGTGTTGATGCATGAATTTTCTCTTTAACATGCAGAATAACTCAATTTTTCACAAATCCATTATATTTGTGAAAAATCCATTAGATGGAACCATTTAGATTTGTGAAAAATTGGCAACCTATACGGGGTGTGCCCTGCCTCTTGCCTTGAAGCAGCTGGGATAGACTCTGGCCCACTCTGCAACCGTGGTAGAGATGGTGCAGGTAGGAACTTAGAAGGGGGGTCACCGTCCCCAAGGATTGTCAACGTGCCCCATCCATCCAGACCCCGTGCCCTAAGTGACAGTGAGCATGTGGCAGTGTGGAACCGGGAGAGGGCAGATGGATGGGCACAACTGGGGGGAGGGAAACACCGCCCCGGGGTGACCGGCTCCCCAGCCGGACGCAGTAAGCCCCAGAGGCCCTCCGACTTGGCCAAACAACCACGAGGCAAACAGCATGCTCCAAAAAGAGGCAGCCGTGCGAGACACGGCCACCAAGGCGGAGTCCTTCGCCTCACTTGAGGAGCAGGAGACCCCAGAGACATCAGAAACATTCTCCAACAGGCTCGAGGACCCGGGCCCACCCCACCCACCCACTGAGGCACCCCGTCACCACACAGCCTCGTATTACCTCTCCTTTCTATCTCCTGAACCCTGCTCCTCTCCTAATCAACCCTCGGCCTGCAACCCCTCAGTGCAGTAGGTGAGACGTGGATCGCCAGGTCGAGGTCCAGGCGGTTTGACCACGGTGACCATCCCAGGGTAGCCTAGTGCCCCCCAGAAGCCAGATAAATGCCCCAACCAGCAGAAGCAAGCCCCCAGATCACCAGGGATGACCAACCCAACACCACCACGACATCCAACCCCAACCAGGGTCCCACCATCGCCGTCTCGGTCCAGCAGCCATTGCCAGCCTCGCACCCAGCAGGAGCCGGCACAGGGATCCCGCCCCTCTCACTGGTCAAGCAAGCTGCCCCACTCCCCGGCCAACTAGAGCCCCAGGACTAGGACAATACCAGACCTTCCGGAGGCATGGAGACCCCGACTGCCCCCCGCTCCAGACCTACGTGACTAGTTTTGATCCGGAGCTATTATCACCATTTCCTTTTTAAGTGATGTGACTAATCAGCTGGGACCAGAGTAGGGCTGCAACTAACGATTATTTTGATAATCGATTAATCTGTCGATTATTTGGACCGATTACTCGATTAATCGGGTAAAAATGACAATTTAAGAAATTCTCTACTGCCCCACATGGAGACCAATTTAAGTGCAGCTGACAGTAAAAACTTTTTAAACAATTAATCGATGACCAAATTAGTCGACAACTATTTTGATAATCAATTAAATCGATTAACTGTTTCAGCCCTAGACCAGAGGGTCACTGAGGTTGAGTTACGTTTGAAAGATGCAGACATGATCTCTAAGCTAATGTGGTCAGACAGGAGGTTTTTGTACTGGTTAATGCTAAGAGTGGTTTTGGAATTAATTAATATTTTAAAGGACTGCCGGATGAAATGTTCATTCCATCGTCTTCCACTTATTCGGGGCCGGGTTGTGGGGGCAACAGCCTCAGATGAGAAGCCCAGGCTTCTCTCACCCCAACTGCATCCTCCAGCTCACCCGGAAGGATCCCGAGTCGTTCCCCAGCCAGCTGTGAGACAGTCTCTCCAGCTGGTCCGGGGTCTGCCTCTTGGTCTCCTCCCGGTGGGACGTGCCCGATGCAGGATGAAATGAAAAATGAAATATCTCTGTGACTTTAGTAACTTTAAAAGATTTGCAAATATTCAAAAGACACAAGAGAAATTTAAAAAAAAACACAGATATCTTTTAAAATCCTTTGAAAAACCTCTATACTTAACAGTCATCTGATTGAAACCTTTCACATGGAAGTTGGCGTAAAAAGGAAAAAAAAGACTTGCCAAAAATTCCTACCACAGAAACTCAATTAAAGAGTTCAAGAACAGAAAATGTAATATTTGTGCATACTGTATGTTTTGTATTTATCAAAAAATGGGGGGGCAAGAGATGTCCTTCATTCTCTTAATATATTGTTGTGTTGTATGTGTTGTGTGTCTCTATGTACTTTGGGTACAAAATAAAGAATTTGTAGTCATTTCATCTCGTTATTCTTTCACGTTCAATGTCTTCAATTGACAATAACATAACATCAGACTGTAGATCGACTCGATAAATGACCTACAAATCTACATTGTGAAATTATGTTGGACTTATTTTGCTTTTCTTTGCTGATAATTCGCTAAAATCTGATGAGCGACGTGTTGCACATTTTCTTACCTTAGAGTTTTGTATGTGTGCGTTGAAGTATTTTTAAGTATCGTTGGCCACAAACAAGACTGTCCCACACACGCCTTCAGAAGTTATGTAACATTGTCCTAACAGTGATCTTGTCTCTTCACGCTAAACATGAAGAGATAAAATTATCCGTCTGGCTGGCAATGGGATGAGTTTATGTCACACAGGAACTCATAAACATTTTTCAGGGTCTGCTTGTCTTGTGATTTTCAGTCATAGGCTGGACGTTGGCTTCAAGACCAGCTTGTTCTTAAATCTGTACGTGCCAGTGTTTGTTCTCTGTGTTTTCTTCTAATGCCTGGTATTTGATAAAACAGTGTCCAACCCCTGTAAGTATGTGCTTAGAATTAAAAGAAGGAATTGTGTGAGCTAAATTTTATATACAAACACACCCTGTATGTTTTTGTCAAAACAGCACAAAAACCATCCTGGAGGCATTACCTGGTATATCTAAACATGGTTACATCTGTAACTGAGATGCCAGACAAAAATAAAACCAGGATAAAAATATGGTGAGAACCTTATCTGTTCACCTGTAGTAGATAAGAGTCTCTTTTAACTTCAGAGCTCCTTTAATTCTCAGCATTGCACATCAATGATGGGAATCTCCTGTTCCACTAAATCCCAACGCTGGGTCTGTGGTGGCAATAGTGAACTCATTGTCATGCTTGAGGAGATGTGAGCTTTGTGACATGGTGCATTAACCTGCTAGTGGCAGTTTTTAAAGAACCCAGAGGAAAATTTCACAGCTCAAACTTGCCTCGTTCATCGCTAAGAATTTGAGATTCTCATGCCAGTCTTAAATTAGTCTCTTATTATCTAAATTGTTTCGCAACTGTTTCTCCCAAAATGCACCAAGAAAATTATCGAGGCACTAATGAGAGAGATCTTTAATTATGTAATGTTTCCCCCAAATTTGTACCCTGCTATCTCAACAATTTTCCAATGTCGAATTAGAAGATTGTACATATTCACTCAAGGCAAGTACCACCAAATGTTTTCCAGAGTGGACCATTGACGTTTGTCCATGTCATTGATGTCAGTTTTGTCACACTAACCGTGTTGGTTTGCCTCCGTTGTGTTCAGACTTGACTTTTAACTACCTCTACATTGTAGATATTTCGGTCACTTTTTGATATGTCATCTGTCTTTTTGTGATTGGTTCACTCTGCTGTCTGATTACTTATAAAAGAATGATGAAGCATGTCTTGGAACCCAAAGCCTCTCTAACTGCTTCTTTTAAATATGACAATAATCTCTGTAGTTAGCAGATCTCAATTCAGGATGGTATCCTCAGGACAAGACAAGAGGTTATTGTTGTGAATGTGCAGTCACTTTCTGATGCATCATATCAATATGGAGCAAAATTTCTTGGTAATCTTTCCAACTTCTTGTAGACATCAAACATGTCCAACAACGAGGCCTGTTCAGGTGGAAAAAATGGGACCTTCTTCTTCTTCTTTCGGCATTTCCCTTCAGGGGTTGCCACAGCAAGTCAGCCCCTTCCATCTAACCCTATCTGCTGTATCCTCTTTGGTCACACCAACAATCTTCATGTCTTCCTTCACTGCGTCTATGAACCTCCTCTTTGGCCTTCCTCTAGTCCTCTTTCCTGGTGGTCAATGGGACCAATGTGGAATATGTAACGTATAAATTAACTGGTGTATAAATTCCATCAAGTTCATTTTCTAGCCTCTTAAGTTTAATATTTAGTGAAACAAATTTGCAAAGTTTATGACAATGTTTTCATCAAGTATGCCAACTATCATGTCTTCCATTTAATGAATTTGAAAAAAAAAAATATTTTTTTCATTATGTTTGTGAAAAAAACACAATGGAGTACAATGAATTCTGGATTCATTGTGCTGCATATTCAATCACTGTGGTCATTAACTTTACTGCATTCTATAGACATCTGAGACTCATTTTGAATTAAATTTCCATAAGCAGTGCCAAAGAGAAACCATTACCAAAGTGATAAGCTTTTCATGTTAATGTGATGGTTTTCCAAAAATAAAAAAGCAATGCAAACTACTCATGTTGATGGTTTCAACTAATAGATGGTCGAGACAGTGTTTTAGTGTGGAAAACATAGCAAATCTGTGGAGACACAAATCAGGGCCACGTCCTATTCTTTTTCCAGCAAAACAACAATAACAAAGATTTATTGTAGTGTGTTTAAAGGACTTCAGAAAAAAGTATATTTTAGCCATGTAATATTTTTCTTGGAGAAATTCAGCTTGAATGGACATAAAATCAATCCTCTGAGCTGTTTTTATTAGATTTAGCACCAAAGGAAAAAAAATGGTAAAAAAAAATGTAAATGAACATCTTCAGCTTTAAATAAAGCAACAAACATATAAAACGTATGAATTACAATTTTGCTATTTTGAATGTTTTAAAATGCATACATTTTAAAACATGTCTCCGTGATTTTAAAGCGTGTTTGTGTAAAAAATGTATCAACGCTGCCATTTTCACAGCCTGCAGTTACTATGGCTTTGTCTTTGTCACTCCAAACTGTCCATCCATGTCAAAAGCAATAAAAGAATTTCTCCCTTGTGAAGCGTTTGGAAGGGGGAGGGTGTCAAAAGAAAAACAGCTCCTCTTATCACACCCACAGACAAAGCCTGACATAAAACCCAAATATATGAGATAATGAATCAGATTAAAACACTCTAGGCTGCGCTCTGCATATATTTTGTGCTAAGATTAACAAAATGCTAGATTAGATACCCAACAGGATATTTTTGTTTTCTGTTGTACTGTACAAAGAAGCTAATTTTTTTGTTGATGACGGAGTAGCCACATGTTTTATTCATGATCAATGCTGGCCTGTGGCAGGCCGAGGCACTTTTATTCGCTTAAATGATATTTGTTAAGTCGTTTGTTAAATCATTCAACAAGATAGAAAAAAAGTGAATTTGCATTCACAGTCTGATGTGACTAACTATTTATCATAAAGCTTGGGGCGATCACTAAGATTCCAGTGGACATGATCACATTTTCAAGCTAAATTGTTCAACTTTTTGATAAAAAGTAAAAATGATAAAATACTTTTTGTTTTGTAAAATTTGGAAATCACTTTAAATAAGTCACTCGATTCAGGACAAAAACATTAAAAAGGTTGGTGAAAAGTCCCACAATTTTACACTTTGCTTGGAAAACAAATAGTAGTTGCTTTGAGCTACAGAAATGTCAAGGACTGATTGAACCTGTGTGTTACAATCTTTGGTTTTAAAAAAGGCTGATTGGATAAAAGTAAATTCCTGGTTTAAAAAGAAATAAAAACCCAGTGTGTTCAGTATTTGTTATTTTAAACAAAAGTATCTGTTCCACTTAATAGAACCTCTTCCCGTGTGGCAGAAAAAAGATTAAACAAAAGGTTGTGTGATCTTGTGTATATATATATATATGTATATATATATATATATATATTAGGGTTGAAACAACTAATCGAATTAATCGATTACAATCGATTATTGAAATAGTTGTCGACTAATTTAGTCATCGATTAATCGTTTAGGAAGTTTTTGCTGTCAACTGCACTTAATAATACACAACTTGATTGTTTTTTGTGTATTTTTACTCATGTTAACCTTTTTTGTTTGGTACTATACCTCTGAACAAGGTTAAAATTGCAAATCTAAAACTGTTAATGATTTCTTGTTTTTAAATGTGATCCTGGATGGTCAACAGTTTACATTTTATGTTTTTTTAGCCAGTACTATAAAACACATTTTATGGGTGCTCATGATTTACCTTTACTGTATACAGTAAGTAGATTTATTATTTTATATTTGTTGTAGAAATGGTAATATTCTCCCTCTTTATTTCACAGAGAGATTAACATTTTTACTTATCAGAATGAGCCCAACGTGTTGTTTAAGTGGTTATGAGTTGTGTTTTGCATAACTACATTCAATAAAATGCCAAAAAACTATTTATTAAGTTGTTAATTCTATTCGATTAATCGAGCCAATAATCGCCAGATTAATCGATCATCAAAATAATTGTTAGTTGCAGCCCTAATACGTATATATATATATTTTAATGTATTATATTCATCCCTCAATGGGGTCATTTCTGTGGTGCATTCCACCGCAGCCGACAGCCACAACAGTGCCAATGGTGGGAGAAACCATTGTGTCTGCTCCAGGGACACCTCGGGGGCTCAGTGGAATTTAAACTGGCTTCTCCTCGTCCAAGGCTGGACACTCTATCACTGAGCTATCGCATCCCCCATTGGCTGAATATTCAACCAATTTAAATTTAAAGTTAATTGCTGCGAGAAGACCACAAATCCCTTGTCTCTCGGGTTACTGTGAATGTGCTGGAATACATGTGTATGAATTGTAATTGAAGCTGTTTTAAATTCAAATCTGCAAAAAGCACCCCTTTGTGAAAAAAAATCATGGCATAATTACTAATGTAAAAATTTTGCATAACGGAACCAGGCAGTAATTGGACATGTATGATGTGAGATGCTGAGTTTTCATTAACAGCTCTAATCATGCATGCTATAAAACGGCTTTCAGAGATGTGGAAACATTGTCATTTGACGTTTCTGGCCGTGATGCAAAATGTCAGCCTGTCCCCTTTGATTGATTTCAAAAGATCAAGTGTGCAGTTGTTTTATTTTTTTGGAATATATCAGTTATAGCTTTCCGTTTTCTGTATAAAAAGCTTGTATTGTAAAGCTGATGGCTAATAAATGAGCACATTAATTGTTTGTGATTCTCTGTTGCTCTCGCGCCTGGCAAATTTTTGAGGAAAGGGGGGTGATTGACGTGTGTGTGTGTGCTTTATTGAATGTGTGTTGTGAAAACTCATTTGCAAACCAAATGTACAGGTCTTTGATATTTTAATGAGATGAGTAAGTGGTGAAGACAAATTGGAATTAGTGATGATGAAAAACAGAATGATGATGATTCAACCAAAGATAATGTGAAACAAAGAGACAGAGAGACATGGAAAAAAAAGTTTAATATTAATTTTAAAACATTGTTTATTTAATTAGGAACCATTTAGTTCAAAATTCTGTTGAGCATCACTGGATAACATTTTTTAATCTCATGTCGCATCATGTGTTCACTCTATCCATATAAATGTCTCACATTTTATTGCTCATTTCCAGTATTGGATGAAGTACCGTAATTTCACGACTTTAAGGTGGATATAAATGTCTTAAATTTTCTTCAAAGTAAGCGGTGCGCCCTTTCGTGCGGTGCATCTTTTGTGTGAGAAAAGGCGGACCTAAAAGAAAACGCGGTGCCTGTGAGGCGAGGCGGCCCTGAAAGAAAAGGCATGAGAACGTTAAAGAGTGAAGTGTGGGCGTGGATTGTGTATAAAAAAGGTATGTGCTGTATGCACAACATTGCTGTTTTAACCCTGAAAATGGCAAAGAGACACGCTTATGACGTTCAGTTTAAGCAGAAGGCAATCAGCTACGCGGAGGAACATGGGAATCGAGCCGCCGCGAGAAATTTCAGCATTAACGAGTCAATTGATTGTAGATGCTTGGACTAACGTGTCTGCTGGTACTGTTATCCGAGCTTTCGCAAAAGCTTTTATCCTTTCTGAGGAGCCGTACGGTCGAGACAGTGACTTTGACAGCGAGGAGCGAAGTGGACCTGCTCTGTTGGATTTTGCGGAGCTGTTCAATTCCGAAACAGAGGATGAGGACTTTGACGGATTTGAAAAAAGACTATTACCGGTAATGTGCTTGTTTAGTATCGTTACTACTTAAATAAAGCACAACCAAACTCAATTTTGCTCCTGATCTACAGTATTTTTTAAATACGCACATTTGCATGCTTACGTATGTGTTGTTGTAAGGCGGTGTGTGACTGAGACTGCGCCTTTTCGTACGGTGCACCTTGTGTGTGTTAAATACAGCAATTGCGCACATAACTGAGACAGCGCCTTTTCGTACGGTGTGCCTAATGGTCGTGAAATTACGGTAGTCACTTTTTGTACTTAAGTAAAAGTATAGATAATTAGGCAAAAAAATACTTATGTAAAAGTAAAAGTACCAATAAAAAAATCTACTTAAGTAAAAGTACAAAAGTAATTGGTGTAAGTTTTACTTTTTAAGTAAAAGGTAAAAGTATTCGATCATAATTCAAATGTTATTTTTTGTGCTGTAGGGTCACAAATAAATACTCTGCAGTGTCGTGATACCCCTCTCCTGCTTCTTTTGGTCCACAATAAAAAAAAAAAAAGAAGAAAGGAAAGGGGACAGGTCAAGCTATCCCCTGGCAGGGCCAGCAAATGGGCACCACAATGCAGGAAAATGACACTTATTTTTAAAAATGATTTGGGGGGGAGGCTCCCCGTTACCCTGCATTGGCTTTGTCAATGACCTTACTCCCTCCTGCCCCTCTCTTTAGAAAATTCTAGATCCGCCCCTGCTCTGTGTAATGATGGCTCAACTTTTTATTTAGAAGTAATCACAACAATCTTCTGACTCTTTTTAATTTGTGCTATGTTTGATGTTAGTTTTTTGGCGCTGAATGAATGCGGAAAATGTTTACTCTCAATTCTGATTGGTCCTCGATTCATTACTTCTTCTTCCGATCTACTGCTCCTTTTGATTTTGGCGATGCGGCTTCAAGATGCGCTAAAAAAAAACCCTGTGTATTTTTCAAATTCCTGAACGAAAATGTAACAAAAAATGCAAAACACACTTTTAAAAAGTAATGGAGTAAAAGTACAAATATTTGCTCTAAAAATGTAGTGAAGTAAAAGTAAACGTACTGGTCTCAAATTTTACTTAAGTAAAGTACAGATACACAATTTTTTTACTTAAGTACAGTAACGAAGTACATTTACTTCATTACGTTCCACCACTGCTCATTTTGATATACGGCAAGTTGCTCCGGAAAATAACTTAAAGATTAAAATAAATTTTAAAGTACCGGTAATATTGGAGTTGACGTCTCTATTCTGTATGTTCACAACTGCTTGCTTCATGCTTACTTGCATCTTGTGAGACCTGTTTTCATCAATTTTAATGTTTCAGTCAATCTGACCCACATTCAACATTCATTTTGACCCACCACTGAACTCTGCTGCTACTTTAAATATCTCAAAGCCAAAAAAAAAAAAGTGCAGCTCTGAAGTGAATCTGGGGACAAAAGTCGACAACGAAAAAGGTTGGTTTTATACCTATGTATAAAAACAACCTTTTGTTTTTTAACCACTCCTCGTTCATGCAGCTGGACCCCCGTAAACCCTGCGCAGAAGCCTCAATTACCCATTCAACTGCCATGTTTCTTGGACGCTCTCACCCTTGTTATTACATCTCAGGAGAGGCTGACACAATGGATTTATCATGGAGCCTACGCACAGAATATGCCAAAAACTTCTGAGAACATTGAATCTAACCAAAAAAGCTCAACCCTTTTCCATCGTTGTTATCTACCCGTGAGATTAGACCAGTGACTTTCTAAACATCACCACTGTGTTTTTAGAATTGTGTTTTTATAGAAACAACTATGCAGAAGATTTTGTGGTATAAAAATACATCGCAGTCACTTCAATTCAATATTTACATGTCCTTGACATGGATAAACAACCTGACAAGGAAAATTACTTGAAGCTTTTATAACCTTGTTATTACATCTCAGCATGCAAAGCATTTAGCAGCGACTTAGTTTACATAGCAACATGCACACATAACACTGATAGCTGCTCTGGTGCTTCGGGATTACACGATCGTCTTTTATGTAACGTGTTCACTCTGTCTGGCCTTTATGTGCCACTCAACTAAATGGAATTCACAGAATTGGAAGAAGTGGAATATTGATGAATTTTTACAGGAGGTTGTAATGCCTGATATTTAGATGTGCTGTTTGTTTTATGATTCTTGTAGAAATCAGGGTTACATTGTTTCCTTGAAAGACTAGTTGTATGTCGTGTATTCTCTAAATGTTGTTTTATCATCTCTCTGAGAAATTATGAGGGATTCTTCTGAGTTTGCTGATCATTTTTCAATAGTACATAATAGAGTTTAAACTACAGCCTCAGAGGCTGTGTAACACACAATGAGAGCAGTAACGATACAGAAAGTTAGCTATAGACTAGATCAGGCATGGGCAAAATGTGGCCCGTGGGCCACATGCGGCCCATTAAGCCTTTTAATTCGGCCCGCCAAACTACAAAAAATTAAATAAATAAACCATGTTGGTTTGATTTTTTTCCTGCAATTCTGATCTTTGTCACTTGACGGCACCAAAAATACAACAACACTGCTCCCATTAAAAGGTGTGTGTCTCCGTGATGCACACACCTTCAAAGTGTGCACAGATATGGAAAGCCATCGGGCCCAATACACGCACATAAACAAGCGTGTTAAATGTTAAAACAAGCAAAATGTTACCTCAAGCGCTTAGATTTAAAACCTAGCGCCGCTAAAAGCACGTTTTTAAGCGCCATCACACTAGACTTCAGACCTAGCGCCCTAGATTTGAAATTTAACGCTCTTGATGTGACATTTAACGCTTGGTTAAAATCTACCACCTTTCTATAGGTCTAATCTGGCAGTAACCAAAGCATGCCATCCATCTGCTCCTGTTCCCAGGGGTGAATCCAGGATTTTCTAAAGTGGGGTCACAAAACAAGCATCTGTGGTGCTCACCAGTATAGACGGTCTGGGGGCATCCCTCCCTGAAAGTTAAGTAATTTTTCTGCATTTTGGTGCATATTTTAACGTACGTTTATAATGATTAAAGTAATAAGAACACTTTTTTTGTGGACCTAGAAAGGGGGCACACACCCCCACCCACTCGGTTCCAGCCCACTTATCAAATGTTATAACTCAATGTGGCCCGCGAGTCAAAAAGTTTGCCCACCCCTGGGCTAGATCAGGTCTGAAAGAAGTAGAAAAAGTTTCAAAGAAGTCTTCTGGACAGTTTAATTCTTCAACGAGACGTTTCGACTTCCATCCGGAAATCATTTTCAATCTGAATGAAATGGACTGAAACCTGGATCTATTTTATACTAACCTGAGTAACAGGTAAAAAAATAGTAAGAAGGGCTCGATCAATGAGCCTGTGTTACCTAAGATGGCCATGAATGGCTCCTATTGTAGCCATAGACCAGTAAACAAACCTATTATAAAAATGCTAAAAGCCTAGTGAATAGAGAAACCTGCTAACGAGAGGCGTGAAACTGAGTCACGAGGTGTCATCTTTAGTCCATGGCTTCAAAAGGCTGCTATAGATACCGGGCAAAATGTATCTAACGCCTCCACTCCGATTCAATGAGGGATTTTCTTTCATCACAAAGATGGCTTCTTTCACCCCTCTTTCAAACCAACCTTTCTCTCTACTTAGAATCTTCACCTCGCTGTCCTCAAAAGTGTGTTTGGTGGATTTAAGATGCAGATGTACAGCAGACTGTGGACCACTAGAGGCTTCTCTTCTGTGTTGGTAAAGTCTTTTGTGGAGTGGCTGTTTTGTTTCTCCAGTGTAGTGTTCTTTGCAGCTACCTTCACTGCACCGGATCGAATAAACTACATTGCTCTGTTTTTCTGTAGGCATCTTGTCATAGGATGTACTAGTTTCTGCCATAATATGTTGACCGGTTTAAAGAAAACCGGGATGTCATGTTGTCTGAAGATTCTCTGTAACTTCTCGGACAGTCCTGACACGTAGGGAATAGAGACTCCATTTTTTCTCTTCTCAGTTTCTGTTTCCCTCTTCTCATGTTTCTTGGACGCTCTCACCCTATTCAGGGCCCATTTGGGGTATCCAAATTTTTGGACATGCTGTGTCTCCTTCTCAGATCGGATACTCTCACAGGCAGAGAAAGATGTTCTTTCCAAAGGACTTAATTTTGCAGTTACGTCAAAAGATATCCCCACCGTAGACTTCATCACAGCCACAGAAGCAGCCATAAAGAAAAACAATTTGTCTAAATCAGAAGCAGCAGATCTAAGGCTACGAGTCACCGCTTCACTTAACAGTGCGAAACCTCCACCGTCCAACATCACACCAGAGGAGAGGAAAGCACTGTCAGCCCTGCAGAAAGATCACAGCATAAACATTCTACCAGCAGACAAAGGACGTTGCACTGTGATTCTCAACACCACGGATTATGAAGCCAAGATGAACAACCTCCTGGAAGACACTTGCACTTATCAAAAACTCAAGCGGGACCCTTCCAGTGGCTACAAAAAGAAGGTGATTGACTATTTACAGAAGCTGGAAAAGGACGACATGATTGATAAAGCTTTGTACTTCAGACTGTATCCTGGTGATGCCATTCCATGTATCTACGGCTTACCCAAAGTCCACAAACAGGATGTTCCTCTTAGACCCATTGTGTGCAGCACTGACTCTATAACCTACAACGTAGCCAAATACCTGAAAACCATCTTGGCCCCCTTAGTGGGTAACACAGAACACCACGTGGAGAACACACAAGATTTTGTAGAGAAAGTGAAACATCTACATATAGACAAAGATGACATCATTGTTTCTTATGACGTTGTATCACTTTTCACCTGCATCCCTACAAAAGAAGCTGTTACAGCAGTCAGACAAAGACTACAAGGGGACACCACACTGCAAGAAAGGACCAAACTGACTCCGGAACACATCTGCAACCTGTTGGACATTTGTCTCAACTCCACTTACTTTCAGTTTCGTGGTGGTTTCTACAGACAAATCCACGGCTGTGCGATGGGCTCTCCAGTGTCGCCTATAGTAGCTAATCTTTACATGGAGGAGGTCGAGAAGCAAGCCCTGAGCACATTCCCAGGAAATCCGCCCAGTCACTGGTTCCGCTATGTTGATGACACTTTTGTAAAGATCAACAAGCAAGATCTGGAAGCCTTCACTTCACACATCAACGTTGTGGATCCTAACATAAAGTTTACACCTGAAGACTCCAAGGACAACCGGTTGGCCTTTTTAGACTGCGCTGTGATCATAGGAGAGGACGGGAATTTGCAACTGGAAGTATACAGGAAACCCACGCACACAGACCAATACCTACAGTTTGACTCTAATCATCCATTGCAACACAAACTGGGTGTCATCAGAACTTTACAACACAGGGCAGAGGAGGTACCCACGAGCACAGAGGCTAAGGAGAAGGAGACACAGCATGTCCAAAAAGCCCTCTCGGTCTGTGGCTACCCCAAATGGGCCCTGAATAGGGTGAGAGCGTCCAAGAAACATGAGAAGAGGGAAACAGAAACTGAGAAGAGAAAAAATGGAGTCTCTATTCCCTACGTGTCAGGACTGTCCGAGAAGTTACAGAGAATCTTCAGACAACATGACATCCCGGTTTTCTTTAAACCGGTCAACACATTACGTCAAAAACTGGTACATCCTAAAGACAAGATGCCTACGGAAAAACAGAGCAATGTAGTTTATTCGATCCGGTGCAGTGAAGGGAGCTGCAAAGAAAACTACATTGGGGAAAC
This sequence comes from Neostethus bicornis, assembly GCA_902685375.1. Classification (NCBI taxonomy): domain Eukaryota; kingdom Metazoa; phylum Chordata; class Actinopteri; order Atheriniformes; family Phallostethidae; genus Neostethus; species Neostethus bicornis. The sequence goes on from LR738545.1 coordinate 8,662,132, forward strand.
AAAACAGCCACTCCACAAAAGACTTTACCAACACAGAAGAGAAGCCTCTAGTGGTCCACAGTCTGCCGTACATCTGCATCTTAAATCCACCAAACACACTTTTGAGGACAGCGAGCTGAAGATTCTAAGTAGAGAGAAAGGTTGGTTTGAAAGAGGGGTGAAAGAAGCCATCTTTGTGATGAAAGAAAATCCCTCATTGAATCGGAGTGGAGGCGTTAGATACGTTTTGCCCGGTATCTATAGCAGCCTTTTGAAGCCATGGACTAAAGATGACACCTCGTGACTCAGTTTCACGCCTCTCGTTAGCAGGTTTCTCTATTCACTAGGCTTTTAGCATTTTTATAATAGGTTCTGTTTACTGGTCTGTGGCTACAATAGGAGCCATTCACAGCCATCTTAGGGAACACAGGCTCATTGGTCGAGCCCTTCTTACTATTTTTTTTTTTTTACCTGTTCCTCAGGTTAGTATAAATGGATCCAGGTTTCAGTCCATTTCATTCAGATTGAAAATGATTTCCGGATGGAAGTCGAAACGTCTCGTTGAAGAATTAAACTGTCCAGAAGACTTTTTTGAAACTTTTTCTACTTTTTCTACTATGGATCACTCCTGGATGAATGAGGGACTGCACGGGTCTGAAAGAAGAAACATTTTATGCAGAATTTTTTATTTTTTGGAGACCTCTCTCGATTGCTTTCCCAATTCTGTTTCTGAGGTTATTCACATCATCTTGTCAATACAAGTAAAAAATTATCTTGTAAAGCTGTAAGATAATTCTGAATTTACATTTTTACTCCAGAAATGGTAAAAATTGAAAAAAAAAAAAAACTGCTGAGAAGTGTTGATCTGTGAGCTGCAGAAATAAACCGGTCCTTAAGGCTTTTCCAGTTTTCCTCCCAATGTGGCTGGGACATGTCCTACATAAAGTTGGAGATGTGGCTTGTCCCACTTCCCTAGCCAGATAGAATCTGTAATTACACAAAAGGATGTGTGAGGTGTGTTGCTGCGTGCAGAAACATCTGCTTGTCCTGCTAAGGGTAGGTTAACCCTATTGGCAAAATGATAGTGTGTACGATCTTCATACGTTTGGACAAATACAAAGACGATGGAAGAAATTTAAATGTTATCAAATGAATTCTTTATTTACCGTAATTTCATGGCTACAAGGCGCATATAAACGTCTTAGATTTTCTTCAAAATGAGCGGTGCGCCCTTTCGTGCGGTGCGGCTTGTGTGTGAGAAAAGGCGGACCTAAAAGAAAACGCGGCGCTCGTGAGAAAATTCGGACCTAAAAGAAAAAGCGGTGCCCGTGAGGCGGACCTGAAAGAAAAGGCATGAGAACGTTAAAGAGTGAAGTGTGGGCGTGGATTGTGTATAAAAAAGGTATGTGCTGTATGCACAACATTGTTGTTTTAACCCTGAAAATGGCAAAACACGCTTATGACGCTCAGCGAGCGGCGATGGATGACCGAAGGAGACCACAGGTTCACGAGGGGTGGAAGGCAGCGCCGGGCGAGTTACGCTACAGTTTGCCAATGGATTGTAGATGCTTGGACTAACGTGTCTGCTGGTACTGTTATCCGAGCTTTCGCAAAAGCTGGTATCCTTTCTGAGGAGCCGCACAGTACAGACAGTGACTTTGACAGCGAGGAGCGAAGTGGACCTGCTCTGTTGGATTTTGCGCAGCTGTTCGATTCTGAAACAGAGGATGAGGACTTTGACGGATTTGAATAAAGACTATTACCGGTAATGTGCTTGTTTAGTATCGTTACTACTTAAATAAAGCACAACCAAACTCAATTTTGCTCCTGATCTATTTTTTAATACGCACATTTACATGCTTGCGTGTGTTTTGTTGTATGGTGATGTGTGACTGAGACTGCACCTTTTTGTACGGTGCGCCTTATGTGTGTGTTAAATACAGCAATGGCGCACGTAACTGAGGCTGCACCTTTTCGTACGGTGTTCCTAATGGTTGTGAAATTACAGTACGCCTCTTTTTGGTCTTTTTTGGGGTAGCTGCTTTTGATGTTTGCCTTCTTTCCATATCTTCAAAAAGTTTTTGAGCATTGTTGAGTAAAAAACAGAAAATGAGTTTGACAACTTGCAGATTTTTTTTTTCTTATAGAAGATCGATATTTTGCTGTTTTGACCTTTGTTCTTGTCTCTTGATATAATGATGGATGTTGTAGACTTTTGTGTGAAGGAGGAGGACAATTGAAGATTAATAAGGAATTAGATCAGTTTCCAAACCTCTAATAACTCCCCGAGGTGGATGATGGGGAGAAAACTGCACCATCTTACTCCAGAGACAACAAGATGAATAATGGAAAGGTCACCACAAGCAGAAAGCTATGCATGTGACCCATAGCACAATAATGATAATTGACCAATTAGGTGGTGAAAGGGTTTGTTAACACCTGATACCTTTTCAAGAGAAGTAAAAAAAAAAAAAAAACACGCACACTCATTAAAAAAAAAAACAGGACATACAAAATGAACCATGTTTTTCTTCTCTATGTCTGGTCATGAATAAAATCCTCCCTTCCCCCACTGGGAGATACTTGACATTGCAAATCAAACCCAGCGGCATTGTCCTGTTGTCCAGCAAGTCATTTTGATAGCAATGACTTTTTTTTTTTTTTTAAATTCTGGCTAAGAATTATGGAGCGGGAGATCGACAGGTGGATTGGAGCGGCATCTGCAATAACTAGGTCGCTGCATCGGTCCTTCATGGTAAAGAGAGAGCTGAGCCGAAAAGCAAAGCTCTCAATTTACAAGTCAATCTACGTTCCAACCCTCAGCTATGGTCACCAGCTGTGGGTGGTGACTGAAAGAATGAGATCGCGGGTACAAGCGACGGAAATGAGCTTCCTCCGCAGGGTGGCTGGGTTCTCACTCAGAGATCGGGTGAGGAGCTCTGCCATCCGGGAGGAGCTCGATGTCGAGCCACTCCTCTAGGTCAAGAGGAGCCAGATGGGGCGGTTCGGGCATCTGGTCAGGAAGCCCCCCGAGCGCCTCGCGGGCAAGGTGTTTCGGGCACGCCCCACCGGGAGGAGACCAAGGGGCAGACCCCGGACCCGCTGGAGAGACTATGTCTCACAGCTGGCCGGGGAACGTCTTGGGATCCTTCCAGGTGAGCTGGAGGATGCAACCGGGGTGACAGAGGCCTGGGCTACCCATTTGAGGCTGTTACACCCGCGACACGACCCCGGAACAAGCGGAAGATGACGGAACGGAATTCTGGTTAAATTAAGATAAACTAATAATTAATAACCAGCTTTATACATAGAAGCAAAATCTAGGTAGGACGTTGAATGACTTAATTCCGCATTTTTTTTTTTTTTTACTAAAGAATTCTTTTCAGTCTTGTCTGTATTTACAATCATCCAGTAGAAAATTAAATAATTGAATAAAAATTGAAAAAAAGTCAACAAAAAGAAAAAAACCAGAGCTGTATCTGAAATGTAAAAGTCTTATTTTATTCAACAATAAAAGGGTTGTAATTGTCCAGTCATTTGCTAAAACATAAAAGAAACTTTTTCCATTTGTTTTACCTACTGTATATAAAACATATTATGTAGTCTCTTTTTATTTGGACTACCTTACTTTTTGGAACTGAATGTTTCCAAAAATTAAAAAAAAAATAAAAAAAAGAGCAGCAATTTTCTTTAAAAAAACAAACAGTCCAACTTTTTGTTTTTCTGCCATTACTTATTTGAATTTAGCCCTCAACATTTAAAAACCTGTGTACAGTAAAACCTATTGTTAATTAAGACGAGTCATCATTTTTAAAGAAATCTATTGATCAAAAGTGTTTTATTGTATGAGGAACGTTTTTGGAATCTGATCGGTTTCCCTTTGACTGATCAATTCTACATTTTATGAATATGAGGTTTGTTAATTTTACAAATGTCTGTAGTTTGACTTCCTCACACCCTCGGATCCTCTGGCAACTCCTGAAGGTGGGAGTTTAAAGCAACATTCTTGCACAGCAATGGTGGAAGTAACCATGGTGATCCTCTATCCCTTTTAGCTTCTCAGACATTTCTGATGGTGACCTTCCAGTCATCAGTCCTGACTGACATTCTCAGAGCCCAGTGCCGACACCACTCTAGTCGTAGTGCGCTTTGATCCCATCAGACCAAGAATTTATTCATGAATAAAGCACAACCTCCAAGCCCTGCTTCTTCTCTGCATGATGGATTTTATTAACAACAAGAAGCGAGTTAGTTGCTCTTCTGTTGTGTTGTGTGGTACTTTGTATACCAGTCCTCTGCTATCATTGCATTTTATTCTGTCATGATGCACCATTTTGAATGCAAAAATGTGACAGAGAAAACTACATCCCTTTGTGAAGGTTTATTTGCAAGGGGGGGGGGATGCCTTCTATCAAGAAATAGATGTGGTACTAACTACACAAAAAAAATCACACAAGAGATTCAAGATGTGTGCCTCAAATGGTCTTCATAAAAATTAAATAAATCAATCCCACCAGATTGGACATATGATTGTAAGAGTACCGTATTTTCCGCACTATAAGGCGCACCTAAAAACCTTAAATTTTCTTTAAAGTCCACGCTGCGCCTTTTAACCCGGAGCGCCTTATTTATGGATCAATATTGAGCTACAACAGGTGTCGCAACTGCGGTAAGCAGCCGCCGACTCCATTTCTCCCGTAGAAGAAGTAGTGCACGGTGCATGCTGGGATATATGAAAGGGTGTCTCATTTCCATTTGTGTGTTTGTGTAAAGACCCTGAAATGGCTCCTACCAAGAGACACTGTTACACCGCAGAGTTTAAACTCAAGGCGATCGGTCACGCAGTAGAACACGGGAATAGAGCCGCAGCGAGAGAGTTTAACATCAATGAATCAATGGTGAGGAAGTGGAGGAAGCGAAAGGGTGCGCTGTGCCAAGTAAGTAAGACTAAACAGAGTTTATCTCCAATGGAAGATAAACTGTGTCACAAAAATACTAATACTTTATCTCGGAGAAAATAATAAAACAGCTGTTTATTCATTTTGGGAGTAAATGGAGTTGTAAGAAAGCTGTTTTGTAATTGTTAATAAAGTTTGACTGACCTATCTGACTGCTTTTTTTCTTCTTTTTTTGACATTCTCTATAGCGTAGCACCATTTAGTGAATGCATAATGTAACCCCAGCCTTTACTGTAGCGCCTTATAATGCAGTGCGCCTTATATATGGAAAACGTTTTAAAATATGTCATTCATTGAAGGTGCGCCTTATAGTGCAGAAAATACGGTAACACTCTTTGAAGTCATTGATGTATTTTAAAATCTATTTTAGACAAAAGTCCCTATTTCACCTGTTCACTTATAGGCTTTTAAATCAATGGGTCTACTTGGACAAATTCCAATGTCTCGTTTTGTTACTCAGAGGAACATTAGTACATATCTGAAGAGTTAAGTAATTAATCCTTCAAACTCTCACAAGGATTTACATGGTTTGTACTTGGCTGGGCCCTTTCTCGCCCTTGAGAACTCTTTCCTATTCACGGAAAAAAACTATTGGTTAACATCTCAGAGGGATTTTTTAGATTATGATCTTTGATTGATTTTTTTTTGTTGAGGTGAGAAACCAAACAGATAATTTTCTGAAATATGATTGGGCAACATATTAGATAACTCTGACCAGAACACAAACGTGCAAAATAATCGTCTTGTTTTTTAAAAAAAATATGTATTTTCTAATGTCTAACTCATTGTTTTTTTTTGTACCAAATAAGAATGAGTTTGTTGCTTCCACACATTGCTTAAAACAGTGCTTCCCAAATAGTGGGGCGCGCCCCCCTGGGGGGCACAGCGCGATGCCATGGGTGGCGCATTTGACCCTGTGGAACAAGTTGGGTTTTTTTTTTTGTTTTTTTTTTTTTTGCCGTACTAGAATAAAGTGTAATTGCATATCCACTACAGCAGAGGTCCCCAACCTTTCTTTCGCTTCGGACCGGTTTAGTGTCTGATAATATTTTCACGGCGGTCTAAAGGTGTCGCAGAAAAACTAAACAAGACCCGCCTGAAAATTTTTTTTTTAAAATTAAATAAACAATAAACTTAAATCATTTTTGTCCTCACGAGAAAATTTACTAGCAGCGTTTTTATAACGTTGAAATGAACGTAATCTGTTTGCCTTGGTAATGGTAAACATACCTTCAACATAAAGGACATCACAAAAACAAAGTGAGTAAAAATACCAGTTAGTCTCCTTACAGTAAGACTAGATCAATCGGAGTTCTGAGTTTGTTTTGCTGGAACCAGACAGTCCCATTTTGACCCGAAACCTGAAGAGTGTTTCTAAAGTCCAGTCTGCTTCGCAACTCTATATACGGTCACTTTTCAAATTAAAACATCGTCATCAATATAACCTTTATACAGTAATAAAGGCTCAAATAATACTAAACCAAATGGAAATAATGGAAGTTATTTTTTCATTCTATGCGGCCCGGTACCGGTCCGCGGCCCGGTGGCTGTAGACCACTGCACTACAGTAGTTGGCGCTTTTTGAATTTCAACTCAATAATGTTACGGACTAAAAAACAATGTTAATAAAGCTGTTCTTTGTTGTACGTTGCTTTTTTTTTTTGTTTTGTTTTCTTTAATGTTAATGAAGATACAATGTTATGCATACGTGTACTTACAACAATTCATAGACAGATGATACTAACTATAGTCACGGTGGAAAGTGGGGCGGGGCGAAATATCGTTATCTTCCTAGGGGGGGCGCAACAGGAAATAATTGAGAAGCACTGCCTTAGAAGGACAAATTTCCCAGATGGGCATACCGACATATATTTCTCCACACTCTTCATCATTTAAGGTAAAAAATTTAGTCCAGGTCCCAAAAACGTATTTGAACTAAATACCACTTAGTAGCTGGTGAACTTTCACCCACACAACTACCAAACTAGACGGATATCTGTGACAAGTCTAAATCACAACATGGTGTTGTTAAATATAAATATTACACCCTGATGTGAGGTCCGGCTTTGGCCTGTGGGGAAAATTCTTATGTAAACTGTTCTGGGTCATGCTCAAGACATTACTTATGTAACAGTCCTGTGACGGAAAGCCGGCCCTACTTCCTCACGACCCTTTCTCCATATCTCCAGATAATACTTGTTCCATGTTGGGCTGATGTCAGAAGATTGTTACTGATGGAGACGCTGGTTATGCAACACATTGTTGTTAAAGAGGTCACTGAGGAGCGTGGGCAAATGCCACAGTTTGACAAATCGGAAAAAGCAAATCAAATTGCTGTTGGCACAAATGTGTGAACAAATGGCTTCGAGGATGTTGATGAATCCACCTGCAAAAAGAGCTTTTAAATTTAACTTAAAAGAAAATTTATGTTTTTAGTAACTTCACAGCAAATTAAATGGGAAGATCTATTTGCCATCAATAAAATCTTAAAATTAAGCAAACACCTGTCCACGTCATTACATCATCTTCAAAAATTGAATGATGCCGCTTTGCATAGTTTTTCACCATTCACCACAAAATTAACTACTATTTGCAGATTGCTTGAATGTAAATGATTCCTCTTTAATTTGGTTAACACCTTAGATACTCTTTCACTGAAAACTTTGAACAGTTTTTGGGGGTTTTTTGGAATATTTTGAGGTTTTAGCAGAGATTAAGCTCAGATTGCTTGCAGAAGAACGTGGTTAGTCTCAGCTAGAGAAGATCTCATTTTCACACAGTGCCATGGGCAGGATGGAGGGCTCTACATACAGAAGGTGGAGGATGGAGGAAGATGAGGTTAATTACAGTACATCACTCCACAGCAACGTAGAAACCTCCTCTGGTTTTCAGCAGAGGACTTGTGGAGTTCTATTTCCCTCCTTTGCAAATGAGAAACACTGAGAAGATGAGACGAGGAAAAGTTTGACAAAGAGAGAGATACATATTTTCAGTTGTTGCTCAGTTGCTGGATTTTTTGTAAATGCTGTTCAATCGTAGAAAAGGTGTCAGAGTTGTTTTCTGGACAGCTTATTTGTTGATCGAGATGTTTCAAATTTTTCCATCTGGAAATCCTTCTCAATCTGATAGAAGATCTGTGATGGATCACTCCTGGATGAATGAGGGATTACATGAAATGCTATTCAATGACAACAAATTTTTAATAGTGCTAGGTGGGAGACGGTGGATCAGCGCTAGAGCCCTCGCCCGCGGACCAGAAGGTCGCAGGTTTGATTCCCACTGAGATCACTGTCTAGGGTCCTTGGAGAAGACACCTAACCCCCGCTTCTCCCACCATTGGCGCCATCGAAGAGCAGCCTGCTGCGGTGTAAGGAGTGCAGCACACAAATTTCCCCATTGAGGGATGAATAGAGTAATTCATTTTTTTGTTTTTTGCTTTTTTTTTTTTTCTCTCTTTACTGGTTGCAATAACGTATCATGGAAACTATGTGTAAATACAAAAGACTCAATAATCTCTTTGTGAGGAATTAGGTTTTGTTTCAGGCAAAACGGTTTACTAAAAACCTGTTAGATTGTATCTAGTGATAATGAATGGGATATACAGTACAATTATTACGAGGCTTTTGGTGTCAGATTTGCCGGTTTGATATCATTTTGATTCTTCAAATGACCTAAAGGCTGAACATAACACCAATGATCATTAGTAGTTGGGAACACCCTTTGAAATTGGAGAAACAGGATGCAGGAAAAGACCGTGAAGTACAGTTGGGCATATTACACTCCAGCACAGTCTGTTCTTCTCAAACAAACCACACATTCCAGAAAAATAATCATAAAAAAACTCAGTTACACCCATTTTCAGTGCTGGAATCTGGCCTAGTTCTCCTGTAAGATACTACTGGAGCTTAATAATTCATTGCTTCCTCCATGTGGTTTTGTCTCTGAATGTGTTTTAGTCTCATCAGCATGCAGCCAGAGCAAAATAAAAGTCAAATTAAGATATAAAAATTTGAAGTGATTATTTAAAAATGCTTTTAAATGATGCCCTGTTCTTTCCAGAGCTTCGGTTCTATATTCAATGTCAGCCTTACATCTGAAAGTCATTCAGGACAAAAATTTACACCCCAGGACAAATATCCTGCATTGTGTTCTTCTCAAAGAGAGTCAGATATGAAAAATGATTTTTTTTATACATCATTTACAATAAACAAAGCCAACTAGTGAGATTGTTTTGTGTAAGAAGACATTAGCTCATAAAAATGAACCCTTGTCAATACGATTTCTATGACGTGATTTCCTGCAGGAAGAAAAACTTTCACAGACATTTTTTTGAATAATCTCCAGCTCCCAGGATCCTACCTTGGGAAATAATTTGCTAAATACCTCGGAATCATTTTTAGCCCCTGGGAATGGACTATTTCCTAACAAGGGTAATACAATGATACCGGCTTATATTTTCTTCAATAGGAGCTGAATTTCTCTCACTTTTTTTTATACTTTGAAAACACTGTTTAGTTCTCCTACCCAACAGAAAGATTACGTTCCGTCATCTTATGCTTGTTCCAGGGCCGGGTTGCGGGGGCAACAGCCTCAAACGGGAAGCCCGGCCGCATCCTTCAACTCACCTGGAAAGATCCCCGCAAGATGTTCGGGGGGCATCCTGACCAAATGCCCGAACCACCCCATCTGGCTCCTCTCGACCTGGAGGAGGAGCGGCTTGACACCGAGCTCCTTCCGGATGGCAGTGCTCCTCACCCGATCTCTGAGTGAGAACCCAGCCACCCTTGCGGAAGAAGCTCATTTCGGCTGCTTGTATCCGCGATCTCGTTCTTTCGGTCACCACCCACAGCTGGTGACCATAGGTGAGGGTAGGAACGTAGATCGACTTGTAAATCGAGAGCTTTGCTTTTCGGCTCAGCTTTTTCTTTACCATGATGGACCGATGCAGCGTCCTAGTTATTGCTGATGCCGCACTGATCCAGAAAGATTACAAATATTCAAAATTACCAGCTGTTATTTTTATGAGAATACGATCAAAATATTTATGTGAAATACACTGTGCGTTCATTTACTGGTATGTATATGTTTATATCTGGAAATACAGTGAGTATACATACAATATATGGACCTCAGGGAAGAGCTGTAGAAGAAAAAAGTTACAGTAATACCGGCAGTGATCGGGACACTCTGCGCAGTAACCCCTAAAACTAAAGGAGTGGCTCCAACAGATCCTTGGAGAGACATCAGATATCTTGGTCCAGAAGAGTGCACTCCCAGGAGCAGCAAGAATACTGCACGAACCTGCACCTCAAGCTCCCTGGCCTTTGGTTGAGAACCCGAGCTTGGAGAGTATGGAACCACCTGCGGAAGGGTGTGAAGGAAATTCTTTTTATATGTATCTCACTGTATACACAATATGACAAACATCTTCTTCTTCTTTCAGCATTTCCCTTCAGGGGTCGCCACAGCAAGTCAGTTTGTTCCATCTAACCCTATGTTCTGTATCCTCTTTGGTCACACCAACTATCTTCATGTCTTCCTTCACTGTATCTATGAACCTCCTCTTTGGCCTTCCTCTAGTCCTCTTTCCTGGTGGTTCCAAATCCAGCAACCTTCTTCCTATGCACTCTCTCTCTCTCCTCTGTACATGTCCAAACCATCTCAGTCTTGCCTCTCAAACTTTATCCCCAAAATCTCTAACATGTGCTGTTCCCCTGATGTACTCATTTCTAATCCTGTCCATTCTGGTCACTCCCAGAGAGATCCTCAGCATCTTCATCTCTGCTTCCTGTCTTTTCTTCAGTGCTACTGTTTCTAGACCAAACAACATGTCCACTCTCACCACGGTTTTGTACACTTTCCCTTTCAGTCTAGCTGAAACTTTTCTGTCACACATCACACCTGATACTTTCCTCCATCCGTTCCAGCCTGCACACGCTTCTTCACCTCTTTTCCACACTCTCCATTGCTCTGGACTGTTGATCCTAGATACTTAAAATCTTCCACCTTCTTTATCTCTTCACCCTGTAACCTCACTTTTCCATTTGGATCCCTCTCATTTACACACATGTACTCTGTTTTACTCTGACTAATCTTCATTCCTCTTCTGTCTAGTGCAAACCTCCACCTCTCCAGCTTTTCCTCCACCTCTTCCCTCCTCTCACTACAGATCACAATGTCATCTGCAATATGACAAACATCTATTACATCGAAAGTCCGTCCTGCTTTCATGATAGGATGACTTTTCACTGAGCCACTGAAAGACTGAAAAAAAAAGCATGATTCTAGTATCTGGACCTGTTGTTCTGGGGTTGCAACAAGGGGCATTAGTTCATTTGTTCTTTTCTTTTTGTGAAAAGAAAGTAAGAAAGAGAGTAAACAGTCTGATGTAGTCTTGTTCCAGCTCACTAACTTGATCTACTGGTTACATAAAATGCTCAAATGATGTAATCTTGGATATCTTGTCTGTTCTTTTATGCCCTCAGTGTGAGTGGTTCCACATCTTCAGGCTGCATGCTGGGGAAATAGAGTGGGTATATACAAGTAATTGGGCACTTCTGTTGGGCACAGTTTGTTTGCAGTTGTCACTCATGATGTCGTATTCAAGTCTCACTGGGAGTCCTGCTCAATGACCGGGTCCACCAGCTCTGCCCTGAGTCTACACATCAGTACCAGCAGGTGGTGAAGTGATGTAGAATTTATAGAAGAGTTTGTAGCGATGGAAACCAACCAGACAAAAACACACAGTCTTTTCCATCTACATACTGCAGACGTGACCATCCAGGGAAACTCAGACCCCAACTGTTTACCCTCTACTTCCCTCTTTGCGTCACTGGATTAGTGCTTCAAAGAGCAACGAACCATCTGATGGCTTAGAGATGTTGTACAGTTTACATCAAGAGATTTCTCTGCTGAGCACGTAAAGCTCTCGCACTCCATCTGGCCGGCCCTATACACCCAATTAGGTGATAAGAAAATTAACATCTGATAGCCTTTGCTTCCATAAGTTTGGATTATAAGAGCTTGTTCAAACTTTTACACAGTTTAGACCACAGCCAGTAAAAGTCTGCATTAGTTTCTATTTCGGAAAGTACAAGATTTTTAATAAATATTCAGTCCAGTTATACTTCAATTGTCCTGCAAGTCAACTTGAAGCAAGCCAATCCAATAGTATCCAGAGGTGGGTAGTAAAGCGTTACTCCATTACATTTACTTGAGTAACTTTTTGAATAAAATGTACTTCTATGAGTATTTTTTTAATAGTTTGTACTTTTACTTAAGTAACTTTATAAGTGAATAACGCTACTCTTACTTCGTTACATTGGGCAAAAGTCAATTCGTTACTTTTCTTGCTTTTAAGACATTTTTAGTATGATATCAGTCTTCTCTAAAAAGAGCTTCCTGCTGTGCTGACTTAAGACAATGTTCCTCCAATCACTTGTGGCAAGCACGGTCACATGACTCCATCTGACCTATCAGACGTATGCTTGTGCCATCTTACAAGAAAACGAAACTTAGCACAAAAAAGTTATTTTGGAAAACAAGTTACGGCTAAAGCAGGTGAAAACGTCTTTTTCATTTGAACTGCATCTAGTGCTGTTGGTCTACTAACCACAGTAAAACAATGCTAGCATCCCTAGTGGTTTTATTTGTTTCTTTGTTTTTTACTGATCTATTAGCTTCATTTTGAAAATACAAGTTTTGCACATTTTGTTGTGTTGTTTCTTATGTCTATAAATAAATCAGATGTTACTTTTAAAGTTACTCAGTACTTGAGTAGTTTTTTTCAATGCATACGTTTTACTCTTACTTGAGTAAAAAAATTTTGGGTCTACTTAGTACTTTTACACATTCTTTAGCTACTGTACCCACCTCTGTTAGTATCCATATACAACCAAAGCTGTAATTTGGTTATAATGTTATTTAAATATTAGTCCAGTTTAAATAAATTTTCATATAAACCAGTTTGACAAAACTTATTACTTTTCATGCCAATGGGTTTGAAGTAAAACTTTGGCTTGATTCAAACCTCCATCTTTTTTTTATTTTTTTTATTTATTTATTTATTTCGGTCACAGTGCAACCTCATATCAATGAAATAAAGAAAACAACCATATTCCAGCAAAGGACCGAAAAGGTATCGGCTGAAGCAAACGCTTATTACGCCGACCCTTTTTTTTTTTTTTTTTTTTTTTTATGTCATCATAAAAGCAAAAAGACATAGGTAAATACTAAGTCATCATAATTGTTATAACACATAACATAATAATATAACACATCATAACACATAACATAATCATAACACATTATAACACATAACATTTTTTTTTTTTTTGCATCAGACATAAACAGGCTTAATAAGTTTTTACGAATGAATACATAAATTTGAGAAACCAATAGTGCAACTACAGGCACTACTGTGCTAACATTGAAATATTGAATATTTTATGACATGTGCTTCTAATGAGTTTGATGATAATCACAGCAAATAGGACCAAAGAAAAAATATCAGTCCAACCTAATTTGTATTCAGTTATCAGCTGTAGGAATTTTTTTTAGTGGTTTTTTTCTGAGCTGATTTCAGTTTTTTATTACCTAAAGGAAAACCATTTTCCTCCCACAGCGACCCTCTCATAACCTGAAAGTCTTGGTAATGAATCTGTCAGTTACTGAGAAGACATGTTTCAAATAATAATCGACCCAGTCAGCAATCTGTCTTACAAACAAACTAAAAATTTATCTTTGGTATCATTGTTTTGAAGTGATAAGCCTGCTTTGACCTGAAAAAAAAATTAGTTACAATAAAACGACACCATTAGATCTTAATGAATCAGATGGAATTCACTGAGCTAATGTGCGATGGGGTCACAAAGACTTTTAGTTACTGTAAAAAAAAAAAAAAAAGCATTTTCAAAACAATATAATGTCATAAAATTTTATAGCAATAATGCATCAAATTTTTTTTAAGATTAAACACGTCATATTAGTATGATGTGTCCTCCAAGCAAAAAACCCATAACTTAGTCAGATTGTTAAATTGGATGTAGAAGAAATATCGACATACTGTATTTTCTGCACTATAAGGCGCACCTTCAAAAAATGACTTTTTTCCACATATAAGGCGCACCGCATTATAAGGCGCTACAGTAAAAGCTGGGGTTACGTTATGCACTCACTAAATGGTGCTGCACTAAAGGGAATGTAAAAAAAAAACAAAAAACAGTCAGATAGGTCAGTCAAACTTTATTAACAATTACAAAACAGCTTTCTGTTTTTACTCCCAAAATGAATAAATTGCTGTTTTATTATTTTCTCCCAGATAAAGTATTAGTATTTTCGTGACACAGATTATCTTCCATTGGAGAAAAACTCTGTTTAGTCTTACTTACTTGTCGAAGCACATCCTCTTGCTTCCTCCACTTCCTCACCATTGATTCGTTAATGTTAAACTCTCTCGCTGCGGTTCTATTCCCGTGTCCTACTGCGTGACCGAGCGCCTTGAGTTTAAACTCTGCGGTCTAACAGTGTCTCTTGGTAGGAGCCAGTTCCGGGTCTTTACACAAACACACAAATGGAAATGAGACGCCCTTTCATATATCCCAGCATGCACCGCACACTACTTCTTCTATGGGGGACAATGGAGTCGGCGGCTGCTTACCGCAGTTGCGACAGCTGTTGTAGCTCAAAATTGATCCATATACAAGGCGCTTTGGGTTAAAAGGCGCATCATGGACTTTAGAGAAAATTTAAGGTTTTTAGGTGCACCTTGTAGTGCGGAAACTATGGTATTTGAACTCTTGATTCCAGGGCTTTGTGGTCCTGGGGAAGCTGTTCTCTCATTGATCAAGGGTGGGGTTTACTTTAATCCTGCTGTCGTCAGAATGAGTGGTCATAAAGGAAAAAAGAAGATGGAGCTGTATTGGTTTGGCATGGCAACAGCTCCACATCCTCAATCCACTTCCCCAGTTACTAATAACACAAAAACAGAAACAGGAACACAAAGAGAAACAATCAAAAATATTTATATATATTTTATAATGTCTCAAATCCCCTCATTTACCAAGAGAAACAAATTCATAGATTTTTATTGTAAGGAATTTGTCAATTCCTGAAAGAATTGTATTTGATGCTTTAAAAAAAAAAAAAAAAATCCACAGATTCCTTCTATTTATTTGTTTGATGGCTGTACTTTCAAAAATTGTATTTTAATTTAGATAAATTATTCTTAATACTTAAATAATTCATTCATCATTCCTTGTAAAAATGATTTATTCAATCGTTGTGTCAAGTCAATGAAACCCTATGCGAGTTAAATTGCTCTTCTATTAGTTCAGATGAAATAAAGAAAACACACATCTCAAACTCCAGCTGCTCTGGGTAATCACACAAACCCCCAGGCCGGTAACCCTGGGCTTTCCAGACAGACCTCCTCCGGGCATTATGCAGTTTAATGATATTATTGTTTTGTGACTGGTGGGTTTTCACAGCTCATGGTAATGCAGCCGCACCTGCTCCCTGGAACACTCCGCATGGGGAGAAAGAAAATAAACACCAAATGGCTTAACTGAGTTTCATCTTGTTAGTAAAAGTCGAAGATTATCAGTATAATTTTTATATATACATCTTTAAATTGTACATAAATGCATTGATACTTATATGAGTAGAAATAGATGTATGTGTGTAAACATGGACAGAAAGACCAGATAACCCATCTTTTGTCTGCTCGTTTACTTTTGAATTTGTGTTTTGACTGTGCAGCTATTCTCCTCATTTACTCTGTCCAGACAGCTGAACATGCACCATGTATGTCTGATGGGATAGACATTCTTTACAGCTGTTTGGAGACGTACGGTCCCGTCTGTGAGGCTGACCCAAGTTGAGAATAATTAGAAAAACACATGTCATGCAGCAAATGTATACATCCCCTTTTTATCTAATCAAATTATTATGTAATCTACTAGAGTGGAAAAGGTTTGTTCCCTTTAATCCTACTGAGGGCAGATGAGTAATAAAGACGCTTTCAATTTGTGGAACACTGAAACGATGTGTTGTGTCATTTAGTACGTGTCGCAAAAGTTATGCAGTTTTTTACATAATAAGACATAGATCACTTCGGTCAGGATTTTTCAAAGATAACTGAATTGAGTGTGATGAAGTCAATGTCTAAATGTTGAAATTTGCGTGTTTTTTTAGCCAATCCCAAAATGGCTAAAAAATTTTGGGATTGGCTAAAAATCCCAAAAATCTTGCCTATCTTGCATAAGATAGGCAAGATAGGGTTTGTTATTTATAAGAAGCAAGTATAAGACTCCAGAGAAATGGTTTCAAAGTTCTATTCTGGGCAGTGAATTTGATGAACGATACGTTTCGACTTTGATCCAGAAATCCTTTTCAATCTGATAGAATGGACCTGAGAACTGGTAACCCCCCGTTCTATAATAGATATAGCACCTGAGAACCTGAAACCTGGTTTTATAGCAAATATAATTCTATAGATATATAAGTATGGGCTGTCCGGTCTTTGTACGACCGGAGCCAGAGCTTGGTCTGTATAGCCGGTATTATGTCGATTCCATTTCCAGTGAGAGTTGGACTCCACCAGAATATCTAGGTGCAGCCAAGGCGTTGGAGGAAAATCGGTTTGGTGACCTCAGGATTGGATCGGATATCTGCTTTTTGCAGATGATGTGGTCCTGTTGGCTTCATTGGACTGCGATCTCCAGCTCTCACTGGATCGACTTGCTGCCAAGTGTGAAGCGGCCAGGATGGGAACTAGCGCCTCCAAATCCAAGACCAAGGGCTTCGCCCTAAAAAGGGTGGATTGCCCCCTGCGGGTCAGGAACAGGGTCCTGCCCCAAGTGGAGGAGTTTAGGTATCTCGGGGTCTTGTTCACCAGTGGGGGAAGGATGGAGCGGGAGATCGACAGGCAGATCGGTGCAGTGTCAGCAATAACTAGGATGCTGCATCGGTCCGTCGTGATAAAGAGAGAGCTGAGCCGAAAAGCAAAGCTCTCGATTTATAAGTCAATCTACTTTCCCACTCTAACCAGCTGCGGGTGGTGACCAAAAGAATGCGATCGCAGATACAAGCAGCCGAAATGAGCTTCCTCCACAGGGTAGCTGGGCTCTCACTCAGAGATCGGGGGAGGAGCTCTGCCATCCGGAAGGAGCTCGGTGTTGAGCCACTCCTCCTCCAGGTCGAGAGGAGCCAGATGGGGTGGTTCGGGCACTAGGACAGGATGCCCCCCGAGCGCCTCGCTGGTGAGGTGTTTCGGGCACGTCCCACCGGGAAGAGACCGAGAGGCAGAACCCGGACCCGCTGGAGAGACTATGTCTCACAGCTGGCCGGGGAACAACTCGGGATCCATCAGGGTGAGCTAGAGGATGCAGCCGGGGTGAGAGAGGCCTGGGTTTTCCGTCTGAGGCTGTTGCCCCTGCGACCTAGCCCTGGATGAGCAGAAAATGACGAAATGAATGTAACGGTTCTCTATAGTTTGTCACGTATTGTTGAACAAGGGCCATTCCATCAGATTTAAAATTATTTCCGGATGGAAGTCGAAACGACTCGATCATCAAACACACTGTCCAGAAGACAACTTTGCACCCATTTGTTATTTGGAGGTTTTAGTCTGAGAGATAAGATTAGGTTTTTCACTATGTGAGAAAACACCTTGTTAGAGCTGTGACAATGGGAAATTAGCCCCAGATTAGATAAGATTGGGGTTTATTTTAGCCCAAGTTTAAGCTGATTGCCACCTAATATACCACAGAGACCTGCTGTACATTTCCACGTTTTATTATATTGCAAAAGATACTCGTTAGAAAACTTTATCTGTCTTGCAATGTTCATCTCTTAATGAGAAGAGAGAAGCATGTAAAGACGAAATCCAACAGGATGGATCATACCATATCATCAGCTTAAATCATCTTCAAGTCATTTTTTGAATATGATGCGTACCAAAAGTACTCTTTTGGGGGGGGTTTTAAACGTTATTTGAAGCACATTCCTCATGGAGCTTCCTTAATAACCTTTCTATCAGCTGTTTGCAGGACATTGACTGTTGACTGGCAGCCTGTGTGGGGGTGGGTCAGCTGGACTTAAGTACGAGATGGGGGAGGGAAGGCTCCTTCTTGGGGGGTTGGTATCCGCTTGCCAGAAGTAATGTGGACGCTCGTCTGTGCTGAAAAGACTGAAGTCTAAGCACAGAAATACCCAACATTCCTCAGTCACTGAAAGAAAGGTTGTCGTGACTTCCTTAGGGGGGACAAATTCCTTAGTGTCTCTGCATACGTGTTTATGAGTAGGAGGTCTCACTGACAAAGATCTCTTAATCTAAAGCTTGAACTCCCTGATGACTTGGCCAATACTAACATGCAGAAAGTGCAAACAAGTTTCTGTGTGTTTTTCTTCTTTGAAAATTTTGTCAAGTGCTGCTGTTAGCTAAAAACAGCCAGCTCTATGAGCTTGTAGTAGTTTTCATCAGAGCTGAAAGATTTTTTAAAAAAAGAGCCAAAAGAGGGTTCTTTTATGCTTTCTTGGGATAATATTTTCTCATAACGTAGCATGCTCCCCATCCCCCTCACTGGCTGCCTAGTCCCTCCACCTGCCTTCATGCGCAATACAGTGTTAATTTGTTTTAGGCTGTACATTCAGTCTGAGGCACATTGAGTTAGTAAAGCTAACGCATACTTTTTTATATTCTTACTTTGGTGGTGATGAACAAAATCCATGGCCAAGAAGAACCGGGAATTTGAATTGCATTCTGATACTGAATGGGAGAGTTTGCAAGTGACTTAAATGTGACTAAATAACAGAAATCCATTTGTGATACATTTTGGATTTGCAAATAATGTTCAAATGATATGATGCATGTAAAATTATCTTCTATCTAAAAGATAGCATATTCTCTCCATCCGTATTTTGCCTCCCATCCTGAATTTGGTCAGGTCGAGCACACGTTGAAGTTGTAGTATAAATTGTGACAAATTTCTCAGTTCATAATGAGTGAACTAAATGAGGGAGTTGAAGTTATTTGACCTGCTAGTTTTACTATGAAACACCCAAAAAAAGACTGGGTTTTTTCCCAAAGTAAGTTAAATCTGCTTACTTTTCTGTCCATAAAGTGTCACACTCTAGTGTATTTAAAATTGAAAATAAAAAAAATGGTAGAAAATTGAGTTGTGTAATGTTTATTTTCAAGAAAAAAATTTGATAGAGCACAGTGTCAAAAGAGGGAGTGAGAAAAATGGAAAATTATCGTATTTTTGCAAGTATTTCTCATGTAAATGTGGATTCAAGAATCAAGAAAACTTTTATTTGTCCCACAATGGGGAAATTTCAGTATGCAACAGTATAGGCACAGGAAGAAAATAAGGGGTCACGACAAGTATGCACAAACAAAACAAAAAAGGCGAAATAGACAAAAACATGCATTCAAAGTGAGTGAGCTGCCGCACAGTTCTGGTGAGAAATAGCAAAAAGAGCACATGGTTAAAATTGCTCATTGTGGAGTGTAACACCAGAAGGAAGGAAAGACCTCCTGAATCTCCCCTTCACACAGCGAGGGTGGAGTAGCCTGCTGCTGAAGCTGCTTTCTAGTGCAGACAGTGTCCTGCAGGGGGTAGGACTTGTTGTCCAGCATGGATGTCAGTCTCTTCAGGACCCTTCTGTCACCCACCTCCCGCACTGAGACCAGGGAGCAGCCCAGAACAGAGCTGAACTTCTTAATGATTCTGTCCAGCTTCTTCCTCTCCTTTTCTTGTGATGCTGTGATTGATTATTTAAAAAAAAATCTGACGGGATATAATCAAACATATTCATTTCAGCTTTGTCTAAAAGAAGAAAGTAGATTTTGAAAGTGGAGTATTAATTTGAACAGGAGAAAGAAATAAAAAGTAAAAGACGACTCGGAAAATGTACAGTGGCAATCAGAAACATAAAATTTTTGACAACGATCTCAAGATTTTTTTGATCCAAAATGTTATGAGCTAGCTGAATACCTAAGACTGTTTCTTTCACTTTGTGAAAAAAAAAAAGGAAACCAAATGAAAGCTTTAGGTGACACGAACCTGGCTAAAACTGAGCAGTGTTCACTCACATAATTCTGACAAATGAATAATGCCCAATTTTTTTTAACACGACTTTTTAAAATAACTCACTGTCAGCTTGAATTAGAATGTGGCTTTTCTCAGAATGAATTCCCCATAGCGAGCTTCTATCCTACATGGGCCTAAGACCTTATTACCAATGGATATTGGTAATATCCAATGGTAATAAGTAACTACTTTTTCTCCCCATTAAGCTCCTTCTTCTCCTTCTTGGGATTTCACTCCAGCCAGATAAAAAAAAAACTCTGTGCTGTTTCATTGTGTACATACTGGAATCATCTCTATGACCATTTCGAGTAATGCACCATATTTTCCTTTTATAAGTAGCTCTGCTAGTGGCTCAGATGTGCCTCATGGGCAAATTTGCTTCTACTGCATTTCTCCCTCTGCACTTAAGAACAGGAAGCAGTGCAACATCAGTATAAACATTCCAACAGACTGTAAAGAAGACTGATGACTGCTTTTTTCTTTCTTCTGTTACATGGACCCAAAGCAAAGATGCACTTTGATGGGATGAGAACTCTCGACCTGGATGTCTTTAAAACAGTGGTGGAACGTAACAAAGTAAATGTACTTCGTTACTGTACTTAAGTAAAAAAAATTGTGTATCTGTACTTTACTTAAGTAAAATTTAAGACCGGTACTTTTACTTTTACTTCACTACATTTTTAGAGCAAATATCTGTACTTTTATTTCGCTACTTTTTAAAAGTGTGTTTTACATTTTTTGTTACATTTTCGTTCAGGAATTTGAAAAATACACAGGTTTTTTTTTTTTGGTTTTTTTTAGCGCATCTTGAAGCCGCATCGCCAAAATCAAAAGAAGCAGTTGATAGGGAGAAGAAGTAATGAATCGAGAAACATTTTCCGCATTCATTCAGCGCCAAAAACTTAACATCAAATATAGTACAAATTAAAAAGAGTCAGAAGATCGTTGTTCGTTGTGTTTACTTCTAAATAAAAAGTTGAGCCATCGTTACACAGAGCAGAGGCGGATCTAGAATTTTCCAAAGGGGGGTGGGGCTTTGACAAAGCCAATATATAGTGACTGGGGGCCTCCCCCCAAAACATTTTAAAAAATAAGTGTCATTTTCCTCCATTTTGGCGGCCCATACACTGGCCCATCTAAGGGATAGCTTGTCTTGTCCCCTTTCCTTTCCTTTTTTTTTGTGAACCAAAAGAGGCCTGAGAGGGGGGTCACACCCCTGCAGAGTATTTATCCTGGTTACCATGGCGACACCCTATTGCACAAAAAATAACATTTGAATTATGGTCGAATACTTTTTCTTTTTTAATTAAAAAGTACAATTTACACCAACTACTTTTGTACTTTTACTTAAGTAGATTTTTTTTTATTGTTACTTTTACTTTTACTTAAGGTTTTTTTGTTTTTTTTGCCTAATTATCTGTACTTTTACTTAAGTACAAAAAGTGAGTACCTCATCCACCACTGCTTTAAAAAAATCTTCTCAATAGCAAAATCCTGTAGACACAGACGAAGGGAGTTGTTCTGGAATGCAGAATGCAATGTTCCTGATTCAAGACACTTCAAACTCATTAACCACAGTGGCTGTGCTTTTTCAGCTGCAGACCTCAATGACAGGTCAACAGTCGGCAAGAAAGCAATCATTCATAGAGTTGTTTACATGTTCACTGGTACAGCATGTCTGCATGATACTGTGTCACACTGACCGAGCTTGTGATGTAACTTAAGACTTCTTACACTCATGCCCTTTGCGTCTCAGAGTTTTGGCCAACATCCTGCTTACATAATAACATCCAACTTCATTTGGCTTTATCCAATAAAACAAAACATGCAGAAAATTGATTTTTCTTTACCAACAACAAGGTGTGACACCTATTGTCTGGCTTTATTTTAACACTTTGTTTGAAGCTTTTTACTAAATAAGATAAAAGAACTCAAAATGGAAATTCTTGTAGTTGTCTAAATCTGGCAATGTGTGTGAATGAGATGGATCCAATGGAAAAGTGAGGTTACAAGGAGAAGAGATAAAGAAGGTGGAAGATTCTAAGTATCTAGGATCAACAGTCCAGAGCAATGGAGAGTGTGGAAAAGAGGTGAAGAAGCGTGTTCAGGCAGGCTGGAACGGGCGGAGGAAAGTATCAGGTGTGATGTGTGACAGAAGAGTTTCAGCTAGAACGAAAGGAAAAGTGTACAAAACCGTGGTGAGACCGGCCATGCTGTTTGGTGTAGAGACAGTAGCACTGAAGAAAAGACAGGAAACAGAGATGAAGGTAGCAGAGATAAAGATGCTGAGGATCTCTCTGGGAGTGACCAGGATGGACAGGATTAGAAATGAGTACATCAGGGGAACAGCACATGTTAAAGATTTTGGGGATAAAGTCCGAGAGGCAAGACTGAGATGATTTGGGCACGTACAGAGGAGAGAGAGAGTACATAGGAAGAAAGATGCTGGATTTGGAACCACCAGGAAAGAGGACTAGAAGAAGGCCAAAGAGGAGGTTCATGGATACAGTGAAGGAAGACATGAAGATGGTTGGTGTGATCAAAGAGGATACAGCAGATAGAATTAGATGGAAGAAACTGACTTGCTGTGGCGCCCCTTAAAGGGAAATGCCAAAAGAAGAAGAAGAAATCTAAATCTGGCAAACAGGATGTACGTCATTTGACTAACAACAATTTTAACTTTACAATACTGATCAACAGATAAGTTCATGGGTGTTTCAGACTCAAAATAAACTGGGACTTCATATTTTAGATCTAAAGAAATGTGCACAAATAGCAAATTTTCCACAAAGCTAAACCAAACAACATGGTTCTCCATATGTCACTTCCACCTAATCTGAAACTAATCTAAATTAAATATGCTCTAGGTAATGTGATGTTTTTCTCCCTTTGTACACACATCTGTGACTCATAGTGACTCTGAAGTGCAGATGATCTGCCATCAGGTCGGTGCTGGCTGAAGTGGCCACTGCAAATTGGTGGCTAATATAAAACTTCAGGCTAATTAGAGAGTGCTCAAACTATGGGCTGAGAGTTTGGCAATTCAGCCGGGAGGCAAGAGGAGAAGCTTTGAACAAATGTGGGCACATCCACATCACAACAGCTCAAAAGACCACTTATTGCCAATAAATGACCTGCTGCAGCTCCTCAGTATGTGTGTTTTAAAATTCTGTGGTTACACATCCCTCTCTAGTATAATGACATATGCTCTGCAGCTGTTAAGTCACAACAACAAAAAAAAAAATCTTGGTTTGGAAAATTTAATAGCCTGGCACCTACTCGGGCATGATATTGACGACACACGCATGGGAGCAGAATTAAAAACAAAAGAAATCAGGAGAGGAAGGAGAAACAGATGAGTGTTGGATGAATCTAAAATTTGCTGCCTTAACATAAAAGATTACAGCAGTGTTGTTTTCGTCAATGATGACGATAACAAAATGATTTTATTGACGAAGCATTTTTTCATGATGTAACGATAACGAAATAAATGCGATATTTTGGTGGCAAAAATGTGACGAGACGTTTACAAGTTTCTGTTGACGAGATGAAAATCTAACAAAATAGGCATCACACTTTCACATTTCTGTCTGTGAAAAGAAAAAGTACAGCAGCTACATTCTGTCTCTCACGGCGGCACGCCCCGCCCCACACACACACGATGCTGCACGTTCACACTGTCTACACAACACACCTGCAGCCACGAGGAAGTCACACCCCGTGACGGCAACAGCAACAACGAGGCTTGGTGGTCAGAAACGTAAAGTTTTCCAAATATTTTGCGCAAACAGCATGCTAACTTCAAGCTAATGCTAGCCTTTAGGCATGATGAAGTACTCACTTTTTGTACGTTAATAAAAGTACAGATAATTAGGCAAAAAATGTACTTAAGTAAAAGTAAAAGTATCAATAAAAAATCTACTTAAGTAAAAGTACAAAAGTAGTTGGTGTAAATTGTACTTTTTAATTAAAAAGTAAAAGTATTCGACCAAAATTCAAATGTTATTTGTTGTGCTATGGGTGTCACCATGGTAACCAGGATAAATACTCTGCAGGGGTGTGACCCCCCCCCTCTCCCGCCTCTTTTAGTCCACAAAAAATAAAAAAATAAATAAAATTAAAGGAAAGGGGACAAGTCAAGCTATCCCCTAGAAGGGCCAGTGAATGGGCACCAAAATGGAGGAAAATGACGCTTATTTTTTAAAATGTTTTGGGGGGGAGGCCCCCAGTCCCTATATATTGGCTTTGTCAAAGCCCCACCCCCTTTGGAAAATTCTAGATCCGCCCCTGCTCTGTGTAATGATGGCTCAACTTTTTATTTAGAAGTAAACACAACGAACAACGATCTTCTGACTCTTTAATTTGTACAACATTTGATGTCAGGTTTTTGGCGCTGAATGAATGCGGAAAATATTTCTCGATTCATTACTTCTTCTCCCGATCAACTGCTTCTTTTGATTTTGGCGATGCGGCTTCAAGATGCGCTAAAAAAAAAACCTGTGTATTTTTCAAATTCCAGAACGAAAATGTAACAAAAAATGTAAAACACACTTTTAAAAAGTAGCGAAATAAAAGTACAAATATTTAATCTAAAAATGTAGTGAAGTAAAAGTACCGGTCTTAAATTTTACTTAAGTAAAGTACAAATACACAATTTTTTTACTTAAGTACAGTAACGAAGTACATTTACTTCATTACGTTCCACCACTGCTTTTCGGCGCTGCTAACTTCCTTACTTAGCTTGATTGTGCTAACGACTGCTTTAAAGACACAATGGGATGTTTACTTTGTTTACAGGGTTATTAAGAGGTGTCATTTTTAAGTATGTATTAGTTACAACGTTCCTCACTCACTGAAGAATTTACATTTATTTTATGTTGTTTTAATATGTTTGCTGTTTTGCGCAAGTTAAAGCTCGGCAGAGTTTTTTTTTTAACAAATAACATGCATCATTCTCAGTAATAAAGACACAATTGTTAAAGTAAGTTGTTTGTTTTTTGTTTGTTTTGGTTTTTTACACTAAAACTAGACTAAAAACGTTCTTAGTCTTCCCTGATTAAAACTCTTTTGGGTTTTCGTTGACTAAAATGAAAATATGAAAAGATGACGAAAATGTGACTAAAACTTCAATTAATTTTCGTTACAAAGACAAAGACTAAAACGAAAACCTAGATGGCTGCCAAAAACAACAATGGATTACAGATCAATGTCTTTCAATCACAAAATCTGTTAAAATGCGGATTGTAATCATCCAGAAAATCATTAGTATGAACAAGACCTGGATTTGCAGATAAGTTTAATGTAAGGCTCTGTGTAGGAATATCTAAAAATCATCTGAATATTGTTGTGCGGTGCTGGACGTGCAGCTGCCAAAAGAAATAAATAGTGGAAAGATGTATTGATGACTCCACAGAGAGTTGGATCAATGAATGAATGGTTGAATAAACCAAATGTATGGATTAGTGTTCTATGGACAAAAGAGATGTATAGAGAGGTTTATGGATTGATGAATCATTACATAGTTGCATGATAGTGAGGATGATTACCAGATTAACTAGGCTGGCCATGCCTCCTGTGTCTCTGTGGTCTCAACGGGAGAGCAGGGCTGTAAGTGCATGATAGTTTCCTCATCCCAGCTGATGTAATAACTGACCTACTTTCTCATTTTTCCATCGTTTTTTCTATTAATGGTTTTCAGAAAATCACTATGTGCAGACAACTTCAGAAAAGCCAAGCGTTGTACCGCCCAAAAAAGAAAAGATAAGAAAAACATTAGTAAAATAAACATGTAATTAAGTAAACTAAAATTTTGAAACTGAAAACTCTGGCCCAATTTAATTTTTTTTTTTTTTACTCACTCTATTCATCCCTCACCAGGGAAATTTGTGTGCTGCACTCCTACACCGCAGCAGGCTGCCCACGACAGCATCAATGGTGGGAGAAACAGGGGGTTAGGTGTCTTCTCCACAAACCCTAGGCATGCACTCAGCAGGATACGAACCTGCAAACTTCCGGTTGACTTTGGGTCCCCGGGCGAACGGTCCACTGAGCCACTGTCTCCGTTAGCATTAATACATTATTGTAATGTCTAACACGGCCATAAATATCATCCTAAGCATAAAAGTTCATCAAACAACTTTCTGCTTAGGTTTGCTCGGGCTTGCTAACCAGCAGCGAGCTCCTTTTTTTCTTTTTTGTTTTTGAGGTACATGCCACTAAAACTGGAGATGACAAGGACTGTCCAGCTTCCTGTTCTTATTGGCTAAGTAGAAACTACCAATCAAACCAATAAAGTGTCCCCACATGGGGGTCAACAGCCTCTACATTGTGTAATCTGTGCATTTATTGGCTAGTTGTTAGCTTGATCAGCTTGCACAGTGGTACAAATGACAAAAAAAAAAACTGAATTATCGAGAATGCATTAGAACCAGTCCGTCGTGGTAAAGAGAGAGCTGAGCCGAAAAGCATGGCTCTCGATTTACAAGTCGATCTACGTTCCCATCCTCACCTATGGTCACCAGCTGTGGGTGATAACCGAAAGAATGAGATTGCAGACACAAGCGGCCGGAATGAGCTTCCTCCTCAGGGTGGCTTGGCTCTCACTCAGAAATCGGGTGAGGAGCTCTGCCATCTGGGAGGAGATCGGTGTCGAGCCGCTCCTCCTCCAGGTCGAGAGGAGCCAGATGGGGTGGTTCGGGCATCTGGTCAGGATGCCCCCCGAGCGCCTCGCGGGCAAGGTGTTTCGGGCACGTCCCACCGAGAGGAGACCAAGGGCAGACCCCGGACTCGCTGGAGAGACTATGTCTCACAGCTGGCCGGGGAAAGACTTGGGATCCTTCCGGGTGAGCTGGAGGATGCAGCTGGGGTGAGAGAGGCCTGGGCTGCCCGTTTGAGGCTGTTGCCTCCGCGACGCAACCCCGGGACAAGTGGAAGATGACGGAACGGAAGCATTACAACCAATTTAACAGAGTAAAAAGGGACTGTGTTGACATCAATAGTGCATGAGTATCGTCAACCGATTTTTTAATCGAATCCTATAAGATTTGCTGGAGTCAGCAGCTACTTCCTATTTGGCACACATGCATATGCGGGTTTCAATATTCAGTTCTTGTATACAGTTATTGGTTTTCATCTGACACAAACAACCTGAAGCATCTACAAAGATTAAAAGTCAAACAAAAATTATTTACATGTCTGACTGTACCTGGCAAAATGAAAAAATGTTGTCAAATTAGACTTTAATGAGATCTTACAAGAAAATCTAAAAGCAAAAAAAACTAACAAATTTAAATTTTTCCATCTAAAATATAATAATATGTTTGGCATTAAAATCAGTGGCGAAACCAAGCAGAGTTTTCACCTGGTTAATGGATATTTGCCCCCAGCAGTGCTGCTGCTTGCCAGGAAGCATGAAAGCAAAGACGAGCAGAGACGAGCAGCAAAAACTCTGAGATGAGTCTCCACAGCAGCATATCTCACTTCTATTTCATCCTCGACTGATGTAACCGTTTCCCCCAACGCACCTACATTACCTTATCTCGCTCTGTGCTCACTGACCTATTTTCTGCACTTCTAATCATATTGGGGGTAGACCAACAGCCTTCCTCTTTCAACGAGGATGCACATTACAATCCAGGAGGGGAGAGTGGATTCTGTGTCATTAGTTAGTCATTGTGGACATAATTTTATGTCTGTCTTGGTAATGTTTGTTTGCATTTATTAAATCTCCACATACCGAGTATGCGTCGCAAACCGGTCTGTCTGTTCTTCTCTAAAATCAAAGAGATTTTAGATCAATTTTGATCTAAAATCAAAATTGAATATTTCTCAGTGAATAATCTCAGAAGATCTGCAGTTTCTGGAATAATTTCCATTTCAGATCCCCAATTTTCCCTCTATGTGATGCTCTCTTTGAACTTCTGCATTGGCACATCTGTTTTCCTGCTTTTCTAAAAAAAAAACAAGGTCAAACTTATTTGTAATTCTATTTTATACGGACAAAAGGTGTCTAAAATTAAATGATTTTAATCAGATTTAGCCCAGTGCAATTTGTTTATGAGCAATTAATAGATTTGCTTTCAGAAAAGTTCAGTATAAATTAATCTATTGACAAATAAAAATGTTTTATCTGCAATCAGATTCTTCAACTGTGAAGAAGTGACCATTTTAACAACAAAAAAATCAATTGAAGTTAGATGTTGTGTGTTTCTAGATGTTTTAGCTTGTTCTCTGTATTTGAATAAGGATGTTAGATGTTCAGCATGTGGTAGGAAAACAGCCTGGGGACACACATGATTAATAAGCTGAATATCCACTGTACTGTCTGCGCTCCCTCTCTTCCCTGTAATTACCCACCGAGCAGCAGCCCCATCATTTGTGTTACCATATTTGCGTGTGAATCTGCTCTAGCAGTCAATGCGGCTATGTGTACATCACCATGTGCATTTTTTATCTTTGGTTTCTTCACATATGTTGCTATTTTCAAAACTGTAACTGCATTTTTATGAATGCGAGAGCTGGTTATTGGCATGTAGGTTTGATGCTTTTTGTTGTTCTCAGTTTAAAACAAATTATTTTAGGAAGCCTTTTAACCCTGTTATTCTCAGGAACAATATAAACATTGTTGCCTTTTTTAACCAAACTTTATAATAAATCCCTCATCAGGGAACCTAATGTTAGCACATCAATCAACAGTCTTCTTCAATAAGTATAAATAGATATATGTTTTAAATATTACTTATGTTTCTTTTGTGTTCCATCACATAACCCGTTTATGATTGTGTTCATATCTCTGTGTTTCTATTTTGTCACTTTTCTTTTTTAGTTTTGTAATACTTGTAAGTGCAGCACACAAATTTACCTGTAAGAAAATTAAAGTACTTCCAATTCAATTAAAGAACACAAGGATAAATTCCTAATTGGATTCAGTCACGGAAAATCTACAAGTATTTGGACATTTCTAAAGTGTTGATAACCGTAGTGTTCTGTATTAAAATTTTGATTAAATTATGTATTAAAACTGGTTGCACCAAGCATTTTTTGGTAAACAGATTTAAAAATACTAAAAAACTTGCAAAAATGGTCAAAACAGTGAACAATATTTCTTTAATCTGCGTATAGTTCTTGGTCTTGTACCTTTTTCGAAATGTACATCGTCCTAAATAGTACATTTTGATAAATACCATAATTTCACGACCATTAGGCGCACTGTACGAAAAGGCGCAGTCTCAGTTACACACCGCCTTACAACAACACACACGCAAGCATGCAAATGTGCGTATTAAAAAATAGATCGGGAGCAAAACTGAGTTTGGTTGTGCTTTATTTAAGTAGTAACGATACTAAACAAGCACATTACCGGTAATAGTCTTTATTCAAATCCGTCAAAGTCCTCATCCTCTGATTCAGAATCGAACAGCTGCGCAAAATCCAACAGAGGAGGTCCACTTCGCTCCTCGCTGTCAAAGTCACTGTCTGTACTGCGCGGCTCCTCAGAAAGGATACCAGCTTTTGCGAAAGCTCGGATAACAGTACCAGCAGACACGTTAGTCCAAGCATCTACAATCCATTGGCAAACTGTAGCGTAACTCGCCCGGCGCTGCCTTCCACCCTTCCACGGCTCGATTCCCATAATCCTCCGCGTAGCTGATTGCCTTCAGCTAAACTGAGCGTCATAAGCGTGTCTTTTTGCCATTTTCAGGGTTAAAACCGCAATGTGCATACAGCACGTACCTTTTTTACACAAATTTAAGAAAGAAGAGCACATTTGTTATTTTAATGACATTTGATCAAATAAAATTAGAATTATCTTTGCAGAAACTTTTTCTTCTCCTTTCGGCATTTCCCTCCTGGGGTTACCACAGCAAGTCAGTTTCTTCCATCGAACCTAAACTACCTTTAAGAAAATTAAGAAGCAAATCTGGAAAAAATTGGACTGTTCAGTCTGGTCATTGCTGTCCAAAAGTAAAACTTTTTGCAAACTTCTGCAACATCTGCCCCCAGAAGGAGACACAGTCAATGGGGCAAATACAGCTGCAAGGAATAAATAGTAAATCTAACATTCGAAGTAGTAAATAAATCAGATTAGGCTCGATGATCACCTAACCAACACAACCTCCACCATGCTACATCTCTATGTTTCCTCCTGGACCAAAGCTTCAAGGTTTTTTTCTGATTCTCCTTCAAAAAATTCTGAAAAAAAAGAAAAGCTACATCTGTTTCGTAATCCTGGAAAAATTGCTAATTGAATTTACAATCTTAATGTTCTGCAGACAATTTGAAAATTAAATTAAAAACAGATTTTTTTGTTACAATCTATCTTTTGATTGTGTTTTATTTAATTTATCCAACACCTAAACTTGTTTGTGGTTTTATTCTGTGCAATTAACTCTTTGACTTTTTCCTCTTTTTTTTGCAAAGTGTAAGTAGATCAATTTATTTTCTGACAAAAGAATTGTGTGAGTAGCCTGCTGTTTTATGAACGTGGTCAACCAGAAAAAGAATTGTTTTGCTACAGCTTTCAGGATGGAATAAAAGCACATTCAAACAATTGTTACTTGCGTTTAATCCATTTTCCATTTGAACGTCACAAACAACATTTCCAAATTCTGGAACTGAAACTAGTTTCTAGTTTAGTAGAAAGGAGTTCCTGAGAAAATGTGTGAAAAATTTGTGAATTGACCTTTCAGTTCTACAAAAAGCTCTTTTCGAGTTAAACAGGGGATTTTTTGTCTTCTTTTTTTAGCTCATTACCTTTGTATCATCTGGTGTGGAAAAAAACAGTCTTGTTTCTTCTTCCTCTTCTTGAGAAAATCCAAAGCAGCTGAAAGTCAAACAGTTTTTGTTCCTTTCATCATCTGACTCCCAGAAGAGGATTTTTTTTTCTTTATCTTGTGTGTTTTGAGTTGACGCTAATATATATTTCACACTTGCTTGCACACAATTTAGTGATTATAGTAGAAAAAGTTTCAAAAAAGTCTTCTGGACAATTTAATTGTTGATCGAGACGTTTCGACTTCCATCCGGAAATCATTTTCAATCTGATAGAAATGGACTGAAAACTGGATCTATATACTAACCTAAGTAAAAGGTAAAAAATAGTAAGGAAGGGCTCGACCAATGAGCCTGTGTTACCTATGATGGCCGTGAATGGCTCCTATTGTAGACCAGTAAATGATTCCGATTATAATAGGAATCGAGTAAAAAAGGTAAAAAAAAAGGTAAAAAAAAATAGTAAGGCAGGGCTTGACCAATGAGCCTGTGTTACCTATGATGGCCGTGAATGGCTCCTATTGTAGCCACAGACCAGTAAACGAACCCTATTATAAAAATGCTAAAAGCCTAGTGAATAGAAATTCCTGCTAACGAGGGATTTTCTCTCATCACAAAGATGGCTTCCTTTTTTTTTTTTTACCCTTTTTACTCAGGTTATTATAAATAGATCCAGTTTCCAGTCCATTTCATTCAGATTGAAAATGATTTCCAGATGGAAGTCGAAACGTCTCGATCAAGAATTGAATTGTCCAGAAGACTTTTTTAAAACTTTTTCTACTATGGATCACACCTGGATTAATGAGGGACTACACGGACTTATTATAATAATGCTAAAAGCCTAGTGAATAGAAATTCCTGCTAACGAGAGGCGTGAATCCGAGTCACGAGGTGTCCTCTTTGGACCATGGCTTCAGAATGCTGCTGTAAATCCCGGGCAGAATGTATCTAATGCCTCCACTCCGATTCAGCGAGGGATTTTCTTTCTTCACAAAGATGGCTTCCTTCACACCTCTTTGAAAGAAGCCATCCTGAAACTTTTTCAACTATGGATCACTCCTGGATGAATGAGGGACTACACGGACTAATTTTAGTGATTAGACGAGTAAATTGGATTTTGTAGACAGGAAGGTTTTGTCGCCCGGGTGACCCATTGCAAAGAAGTGAATGATCTGACATTAATAACCTCTAACAACTTATGAGCTGCTCACTGAACAGATTTACAGATCACTTTAGGATGATATGCAGATGGTAGTACTTGTTTCACTTGGAACACAGACGTGTATTACTCAATGTGGAATGGAAAACCCGGGCCTTTGCCAAACAATGAAATACATTTTCTGATGAGACTGTTGTTCACTTCCCAGCATAACAAAGGTCAAAGTACTAATGTTACCAAGAAGAGAGGCAAGAGGACCTGTGTCTTTTAAAACCTCATGCTCCCAACTTTTGTGTTTGAGATAAAAGAAAAAGGAGTGAACCAAACATCTTAAAACTGTTGATGAAAACCCAAGTTTTTTCCTGTGAATGGTTTCCTTTTGTCATTTTAAACTGATTGTGATCTCTGAAAACTAATCTAAAAAAGGTGTCAGTCTTGTCTGGATTGTGTTACAGGATGTTCAGGAAATTCAAACAGGAAGACTTTATTGTTTCTACTGCTGGTTGTCATTCCTCCAGCAGCTGTGGAATCAATCCGAAGCCATTTTTATTGCTGGAGGTCTGACAGCCCGTCTGAATTCACATGGTGTAACTTTTCTATTTCGTGATGATGATGGGCGTGCTCAGTCCCACCCTGCAGTGCAACCTGCTGTTTCATTCAGAGGAATGAGAGGGTTGCATATTTTTATGGTGCTCCCTTGTCAGTGCCAAGCCGACTCGCAGTATGCATGAACAACCACATCCATAAGCTTCCATCCCTGCCATTGGTTTCTCATATGTTGTCTTTTTTTACGTTAACACAGAGAAAAGACCCCCTTTTTGGGAGGAGACGTCAGCTCAGTGGTTAGAGCGTTCGTGTGTTTGCGTCCCCCAGAGAGCACGTCTAGAGTCCTTGGAGAAGAAACCTAACCCCCGCTTCTCCCACCATTGGCGCCATCGAAGGGCAGCCTGCTAGTTAAGGAGTGCAGAAAACAAATTTCCCCGGTGGGGGATGAATAGAGTAATTCATTTTTATTTTTTTTTTTAAGCCGTGGTCCCCAACCTTTTCTGCGCCACGGACCGGTTTAGTGTCTGAAAATATTTCCACAGACCGGTCTAAAGGTGTTGCAGAAAAACTAAACAAGAGCCTGAAAAATTGGCTTTTTAAATCAATAATAAAAAAATTAAAACCGCTTTGTCTTCACGAGAAAATTTATAATCTTTATAACGTGGAAACGTTCTCTCTGCTCGAATGCACACTGGTTGCTATGGCAACAGCAAATTCACATTCAAAATAAAGGATATCACAAAAACAAAGTGAATAAAAACACTAGTTAGATTTTTCACAGTAAGACTAGATCAATCAGAGTTTTGAGTTTGTTTTGCTGGAACCAGACAGTCCCATCTCGACCTGAAACCTGAAGAGTGTTTCTAAGGTACAGTCTGCTTTGTAAATCTGTAATTCCCCTTAGCAAAGAAGCTTCCTGTTGATCTTAGTTTTTTCTCATTTTACTAGTTTAGGGGTTTAAATGTATGAAATGATGTGTCACTGGTGAGTCATTGACGAATGTAAGGAAGAAAATCAGGGGGAATTTTCAAATTAAAACATCAGTATGGCTCGAAAAATAAACCAAATGGAAATAATAAAAGTTATTTCTTCTTTCTGTACGGCCCGGAATAACATAACCCAGGGACCGGTACTGGTCCGCGGCCCGGTGGTTGGGGGCCACTGCTTTAAAGACCTGCTCTTATAGTTATTGTGTAATTCAATTGTTTTAAACCGTTGTTTTTGGTCAGTGCCTCTGTTCCCTGGTGCTGATCCTGAACAGGCGTTTGATTACTTACTGTAGCTAGTTTTGATACTATCAATAAAATTACAGAAAGATGCTAAAAATGTTTTGAAATGTGTTATTTGTTGGAATTTCATGTAAAGTTGATAAATATGGTATAAACATGGTATAGTTTTGTCTATTGAACCGCATATTCCTGACACGGTGGCGGGAGATGCCAAAGCTTGTCCCGGTTGATTTTAGGTGAAAGGCAGGGTACACCAAAACAGGTTGCCTATTTGTTGCAGGGCCACACACGCACAACCATCCACATTCATCCTTAGGGGCAATTTTATTGTGGCCTATCAACCTAACACTCAAGTAGGGTGGGAGGTAATCCAAAGAAAACCCACGCATACATGGGGAGAGAATGCAGACTCTACACAGAAAGACCAGTGTTTCAAGCCTCGTCTCACCATGTACTCAAACCCGGTGAACGGTCATTTCAGCCACGGATATTTCAGCCACGGACATTTGAGCCAAAAAACTGCAACATAGGATATTTGAGCCACGGTGACTCGGACATTTCAGCCACGGACATTTGAAGAACTGCAACCTGGGCGCAACTTTGCTAGGCGCAACTGTTTATTTACGATAAAAAAAATTTAAATGACTAAAAGCACGATAAAAATTTTTGCACGATAAAAATTTTTAAGACTAAAAGCAATTTTTCTGTAGTGCAACTGTTTATTTACGATAAAAATTTTTACATAAAATGTCAGAATTTTTACATAAAATATCAAAAACTTTTAAAAATATTAGAATTTTTTATTTGAGCCATGGGATAAAAATGACTAAAACCAATTATTTTCTGTAGTGCAACTGTTTATTTGCGATAAAAATTTTACATAAAATATCAGAATATCACAATTTTCTACATAAAATAGGTTTTTGGCCCAAATGTCCGTGGCTGAAATGTCCTAGAACCCTCAAACCCTGACCTTCTTGCTGTGTGGCCATTGTTCTGACCACTATGTCAATGTGTAGCTCTAAATACATGGTTGTTTTGAAATTTGTTTCTCATATGTCTCCAAACCAAAATGCACATGTTTGATTTTTTGTGTAATTTTTTTTAATTAATATTATTATTTTAAAGTTTCTCGTATCAGTTTTTACAAATACTGTCACAAAATAAATATAACACAGTTTTCTGAACATTTCTGAACAATTCAACAAAAATTGATCCTATTTTGTTCATATCTAACGTATTTTTCGGGGAAATAATTATGATTAAAACAGAAATTTTAGATGACGTTCCATGACGTCACACGCAGAGCGTCGCAAACCGGAAGAGAGTTGCTCTCCGTTTTATTTTGTATTGTTTACGTGTTTTTATTCTTTAAAATGAATCCTCCGGTCATCATTTCGACTGGCCATGTGTCAACAACAATAAGTAAGATAAAAAATGGAAGTATTTGTCTTGTTTATGTGCCTTCAGACACTGTCAGATGTGGTAGTTTGTTAGCTGCAAATGTTAGCATTGTACACAGATTAAAAATAATGCTCTCATATCAATTATATAGAATCAAATTCAGATTAAACTTAATAGATTAACCCTCTATGGATCAGTTAATCATTTTTATGAGTCGTGGAGTGATTTAAAATGAGTGTGATAAATGATCCTTTCAATTTTGGCGTCTGAATTTTTTTTTATCTCTTAATTAGACTGAAATTAGCTTCATTTGTTGAATTTATTAAAAAAGAAAAAGTGAACCGATGTAAACCTTACTCAAACTTCCTGATTTAGCAACAAATAAGCATTTGTTAGAAACACAAACTCAGAAATAGGCTGAACAGACTTCTTAAAAAAATCCTCATGGGCTACCTCGCTCATGGGGTATCCTGACCAGATGCCCGAACCACCCCATCTGGCTCCTCTCGACTTGGAGGAGGAGCGGCTCTTCTTCTTATTATTATTTCCAGCGGACTACATGCCACCCGGCACATTGCTGCCTTTCTGGATTGTTCAGGAACTGCACTTAGGATTTTCAACTACGTCCATAGGCATATTCCACTAGATTCTAGAAAGTTCCCAATAGCGCATACGAGGAGCGGCTCGACACTGAGCTTCTCCTAAAGACAGAGCTCCTCCCCCGATTTCTGAGTGAGAGCCCAGCTACCCTGCGGAGGAAGCTCATTTCGGCCGCTTGTATTTGCAATCTCATTCTTTTGGTCACCATCCACAGCTGGTGACCATAGGTGAGGGTTGGAACGTAGATCGACTTGTAAATTGAGAGCTTTACTTTTCGGCTCAGCTCTCTCTTTACCACGACGGACCGGTGCAGCGTCCTAGTTATTGCTGATGCCGCACCGATCCACCTGTCGATCTCCCGCTCCATCCTTCCCCTACTCGTGAACAAGACCCCGAGATACTTAAACTCCTCCACTTAGAGCAGGACCCTGCCCCTGACCCGCAGGGGGCATTCCACCCTTTTCCGCACGAGGACCATGGTCTCGGATTTGGAGGTGCTAATTCCCATACCGGCCGCTTCACACTCTGCAGCAAATCGATCCAGTGAGAGCTGGAGATCACGGCCCGATGTTAAACTAAGAGTTGTTATTGATCATTGATCATGTTTTAGATTTATTTCTGGGCATATTAAGTCAACAAGGGGGCGCAGTGGTTAATTTAGTGGCCCCACACTGGCCTTTCTGCTTGTTCTCCCTAGTGTGTGTGTACTTTCTCCATGTACTCTCGTTTCATCCCACCCTCCAAAAACATTCACGCTAGGTTGATTGGCCGCTATGAAAATTACCCCTAGGAATGAGTGTGTGAATGGTTGTGTGTGGCTCTGCAATAGACTGTTGACCTGTTTGGGGTGTACACTGCTTCTTGCCTGAAATCGGCCGGGAAAGGTTCTCCAACCGAACAGGGTCTAGGGGCTGCCGAAGATCGGGGTGTGTAACATCACTAACGGGGATCAAACGAAATTAAACATATAAAGTCTTGGTTT
Organism: Neostethus bicornis; assembly: GCA_902685375.1. Classification (NCBI taxonomy): domain Eukaryota; kingdom Metazoa; phylum Chordata; class Actinopteri; order Atheriniformes; family Phallostethidae; genus Neostethus; species Neostethus bicornis. Next base: position 8,698,854 of record LR738545.1, read on the forward strand.
TTTTTTTAATATAATTACTTTGCTTAGTATGTTTTCTTTTCCCATCAAATTTGATTAATAACAATTAATAACTTTGTTCTGCTCACAGGAAAACGAGACGCTGAGCGTTCAGTCAACTGGACGGCAGAAGAAACTCAGGTGCTCTTGTGCGTGTGGAGTGACGAACGTGTTCAGAAGAGTTTAGCAGAAAACATTCGCAATACTCACATCTTCAAGCATCTTTCTGCCCGCATGAGCGAAATGGGCTTCTCTCGGAGTCCGCACCAATGCCGAATGCGTGTGAAAACATTAAAAGCCAACTATGTGAGAGCTAAACTACAGCAGAGTGCTGACTCTTCACAGCCGTGCACTTTTAAATACTTCGCAGAGATGGATGCCGTGTTGGGCCGAAGGTCGGGGAGAGTGGAAAAAGGGCTCCCCTTCATTTGTCTGGATCGTTGTGATGGAGGGTACATTAGCCAAGATCTGGATTATCAGTCAAGAGTTGATGGAGATCATCTAAATAGTAAAGAAAGGCAGACCTTGAGCTTCTTGGAGCAGCAAGTTGCTGGTCCGCTCTACGGTCAGGTCAAATTAGAGCATACAGAAGATTCATCAAATGAGTTTGAATTTGTTGATGAAAGAAACCCACAATCTGAAGTCAACAGGGAAATAACCACCCGCTCTGAAAGTAATGGTACGTACTCTCCTTTTTTCTCTCTTTTCCCCCAAAAATTCCATTTAGATTAAGAGTTACACAACCAACTTTTGGACAACAGTGTGTATTAAATTAGTTCAGTTTGATTTAGTTACAGATTGTAAAAAAATTTTTTTTTTTTTACCTTCTCGACTAATTACTTGACACTGCCCACTACGTCCTCTTTTTTCATCTATGGTTTGACCAATAAGTTTCTTGGTAAAGTTTATCCCGTATTTTCTGCACTATAAGGCACACCACATCTTAAGGCACTACAGTAAAGGTGCTCTCTGCTCAACAACCCACTGTTCAACTTTGTCCTCTAACTGTGGCCATCTCGCTTTGTTCCCGCGGAAACTCTGTTTAGTCTTGTTTACTTGGTGCAGCGCATCCTCTTGCTTCCTCTGCTTCCTCACCATTGATTCATTGATGTTAAACTCTCTCGCTGCGGCTCGATTCCCGTGTTCTACTGCGTGACCGATCGCCTTGAGTTTAAACTCTGCGGTGTAACAGTGTCTCTTGGTAGGAGCCATTTCTGAGTCTTTACACAAACACACAAATCTCAGCATGCACCGCGCACTACTTCTTCTACGGGGTAAAATGGAGTCGGCGGCTGCTTACCGCAGTTGCGACACCTGTTGTAGCTCAATATTAATCCATATATAAGGCGCTCCGGGTTAAAAGGCGCATTGTGGACTTTAGAGAAAATTTAAAGTTTTTAGGTGCACCTTATAGTGCGGAAAATACGGTACTTGACGCTGCCCACGACGTCCTCTTTTTTCATCTATTGTTTGACCAATAAGTTTCTTGGTAAAGTTTATACCGTATTTTTCGCACTATAAAGCGCACCTTCAATGAATGATATATTTTAAAACTTTTTCCATATATATGGTGCACCGCATTATAAGACGCTACAGTAAAGGCTGTTCAACTTTGTCCTCTAACTGTGGCCATCTCGCTTTGTTCTAGCGGAAACTCTGTTTAGTCTTGTTTACTTGGTGCAGCGCATCCTCTTGCTTCCTCCACTTCCTCACCATTGATTCATTAATGTAAAACTCTCTTGCTGTGGCTCTATTCCTGTGTTCCACTGCGTGACCGATCACCTTAAGTTTAAACTCTATGGTGTAACAGTGTCTCTTGGTAGGAGCCTTTTCCGGGTCTTTACACAAACACACAAATGGAAATGAGACGCCCTTTCATATATCCCAGCATGCACCGCCCACTACTTCTTCTACGGGGGAAATGGAGTCGGTGGCTGCTTAGCGCAGTTGCGATACCTGTTATAGCTCAATATTAATCATTATATAAGACGCTCCGGGTTAAAAGGCGCATTGTGAACTTTAGAGAAAATTTAAGGTTTTTAGGTGTGCCTTATAGTGCGGAAAATACGGTAATTATTTAGATAGTTTTATATGTTTGCTTTAACTTGGTTGATTCACAACAAATGATCCCATCAACATCTTGTGAATCCTTCTGAATCCGTCATGGATTTGACACTGAATCAATTTGAATAGGGAACATCTAAAATCTTTCAGACCGTTGTCTCAAAAATAACGATTAGCAAATATGTGCCTTAGAAATGGAAAATTTGATGGGTTTGGTATTCGAAAGAGAAAATTGTTTGTTTAAGTGTCTGGCAACAGCAAAACAGAACATTGCTACAGATTTATGATTCATGTCTGATTCATTTTGATGTGTTTTTTTAATGCTGCTAAGATGATTTTATATTTTTTTTACACACAGGTACAACGGGAAAATCTAGCTTCAGTTCTTCTCCCTCTCATGCTATACCTCTCACTGCTCCTGATCCCGCTCCTCTGCCTTTCACATCCCATCACTCAGGATCCCCTGATGAAAGCTCTAACACTGACCAGCCTCACCCCGACTCTTCCTTCCTTGAACCTGCCCTCAAACACCTGTCAGTGTGTTTCCAGCAGCTAGTGTCAGAAACAAAGAGTTTGCTGGTGCAGCTGGAAGGTCAGAGGCACGAGCATGCCCGCTGGCACCAGGAACTCATGGCCCAGTGGCTGCAGAGGGAGGAGTGCCGGCAGAAAGAGATGGCTGAAAGAGAAGAAAGGAGGGAGAAAGCTCGTATGGAGCACGAGATCAGAGTTCTGGAACTCTTGCATAACATCACAACACAACATATCTGCCCTTGCAGAAGCGACAAGAGACAGTCAGACACTTTCACTCGTTTAAACTGTAAAAATGATGCAAATTAGGATGAAAGAACATTTATTTTAAGGTTTTGCTCTGTTCTACCTCAAGTGGAGTGTTTTCAAATCTAATTTATTTCTGTCTACGATTAATGGATGTTAAATAGACTATTTTAAGAAATTGAAATTCTATAGAAATTTAAAGACATTTCTGTTTTCAACTTTTAACTTAACTCTAAAAATTCTGATATTGGACTCAATTATAAGCTAAAAATGTTTCTAATTGTAATTAAAATGAATAAGACATTGTTAATTTGGTTATTGTTTAAAATAAATTTGATTTGTTCGATAGGAAACGTAGCAGTACAGCAACATTTAGAATTTCTACCACAAACGGATTTTAAAAAATCTGGTGCCTGACGTCCACCATCCTGCAGCTCTAACATATCTGGCTAATCACTTAGCACAGATGTTTTGAAGAAAAAAATACTCTGGAGGATGGAAGATATTTATAAAAGGATTTCAAAGTTTGGTTTACATTGTGTTTTGTTCACATGCCGTTTTTTTTCTCAGCTTCAGTGAAAAAAAGTTCATTTGTTTGCGCAATCTACACGTGATTAAAAAACTGGCAACAATTAGTACAAAATAAGTTTTAAAAATTATGAAATGATGTTAAAGTTTGGGGGAAATAAAAACGGCGTCACAATTGATGCATAAACTCCCCAAAACCCCCTAAATTGATATACAATGAGATATTACATTTTTCAATTGTATTCGTGTAGACCAATATTCCGTTCCGTCATCGTCCGCTTGCTCTGGGGTCGGGTCGCAGGGGCAACAGCCTCAAACGGGCAACCCAGGCCTCTCTCACCCAGGCTGCATTCTCCAGCTCACCCGGTAGGATCCCAAGTCTTTCCCCGACCAGCTGTGAGACATGGTCTCTCCAACAGCTCCGGGGTTTGCCCCTTAATCTCCTCCCGGTGGGACGCGCCCAAAACACCTCGCACGAGGCGCTCGGGGATGCATCCTGACCAGATGCCCGAACCACCCCATCTGGCTCCTCTCGACTTGGAAGAGGAGCGGCTTGACACCGAGCTCCTCCCGGATGGCAGATCTCTTACCTGATCTCTGAGTGAGAGCCCAGCCACCCTGTGGAGGTAGCTCATTTCGGCCGCTTGTATCCGCAATCTTATTCTTTCGGTCACCACCCACAGCTGGTGACCATAGGTGAGGGTGGGAACGTAGATCGACTTGTAAATCGAGAGCTTTGCTTTTCGGCTCAGCTTTCTCTACACAATATCTCAACATAATTGTCTCAACTGGTTTAACTGGTTGTATGTTTTAATATCTGTACGTATGTGTAGTTCTTGAGTACACATATTTTTAACCTTTTTTGGGAAAGGACCAGTGGGTTAAAGAAAGTACTATAAAACACATGGTTAAAAAAAAAACCCTGATGAATATAGTTCCAGAAGAGGATTATTTCTTGTTGTTGCAACATCTTTTGGGGATTTTTTGCAGTTTTACCAAATGGTTCCTGTAATATGACTTAAATTATTTGAAGCTACTTTCATAATCAAAATGACTAAATTACAATACAATGGTTATAAATTTAAATTATTTATTACAAATTGCTTCCAGGTTGTGTAAAAACAATCGCCACCATCAGATTCCCATATTTCATTTCTAATAAACTTAAATATGCAATACTCTGTTTCTGCATTGATTTCCCTGTTTGGGTGTTAAATTTGAACTTCAGATCATGACTATGTTTACATGAGTAAATTTGTTGAGTTACCAAAGTGTGATTTAAGTATTTGGGAAATCAGTTCACAGGATATCTGCTCTCCTGTGAAGCTCACCATGCTAGATGGTGATGAGTATGAATGAAACGGGAATCCTGCTCAGTTTTCTATTTACAGTGATCCTGCTAGGTTTGCCTTTGGGCCTTTGTTGCCATGACAACGATTGGTTACCAAGTTCACTCACCCTTTTAACTCTGGTGAGTGTTAAAGAGAAGGACTCATTTGAAATGAGGAAGGCTCCCTTCTTTCAGACTTTTCCTTGCAAACAAAGCCTACAGTCCTATTTTGTCAATAAAAGGCAGGAAAAAAAGATTTTAATGTGAAAATTTTGAATGAGTTTTTATCTGGTTGAAATTAAAATTGCAGTTTTTTGTTTTGCATTTTTGTAACATGTTGCAGAGTGACTGATGAGTGCAAACCTCATCTGTGCAGTCACTTAAGCATCAAGCATTAGGGCAGATTAGAGCACATACAATATTTTGTATTGTAAAGAATGAAATCGTGGATACAAGCGGCCGAAATGAGCTTCCTCCGCCGGGTGGCTGGGCTCTCACTCAGAGATCTGGTGAGGAGCTCTGCCACCCGGGAGGTGCTCGGTGTCGAGCCGCACCTCCTCCAGGTGAGAGGAGCCAGATGGGGTGGTTTGGGCATCTGATCAGGATGCCCTCCCGAGCGCCTTGCTGGTGAGATGTTTCGGGTACGTCACACCAGGAGGAGACTAAGAGGCAGACCCCAGACCCACTGGAAAGACTATGTCTCACAGCTGGCCGAGGAATGACTCAGGATCCTTTCGGGTGAGCTGGAGGATGCAGCCGGGGTGAAAGAAGCCTGGGCTTCACGTCTGAGGCTGTTGCTTCCGCGACCCGACCCCAGATAAGCAGAAGACGATAGGACGTAACAAACAATATTTTATATCAATCCCAAACTGCATAGTATTTGAGAACATTGATGAAATTTAGGATTATTTATTAATTTACAATAACTCATTATTCTGCAAACATTTTGAAAATATTTCTCCATCTAATCAGTGACAAGTTTTTGTAGAGGTGTTCAAACCTTCAACTAGCTGAAGTCTCTTAAACAATACACATCTTTTACAAGTTGAAAATTAATTTTGTATGTTATTTACATGAATAGTCTTTATTAAAAATTGAAGAAATCCTCTTGATGAACCTCACTTCATCTATCAAAAGCAAAACAGAAACCCTGCTGAGGGTTTCTCAAATATAAATCCGTTCCGTTTCGTCATCTTATGCTTTTTCTGGGGTCGGGTCGCGGGGCAACAGCCTCAAGCGGGCAGCCCAGGCCTCTCTCTCCCCGGCTGCATCCTCCAGCTCACCCGGAAGGATCCCAAGTCCTTCCCCGGCCAGCTGTGAGACATAGTCTCTCCAGCGGGTCTGGGGTCCCTTGGTCTCCTCCTGGTGGGACGTGCCCGAAACACCCCGCCCGCAAGGCGCTCAGGGGGCATCCTGACCAGATGCCCGAACCACCCCATCTGGCTCCCCTCGAACTGGAGGAGGAGCAGCTATACGTACACGTATACTGTATACAGTATATATATATGTATATATATATATACATATATATATACTACAGGTAATATAATATATATTTCTCACAGAGAAATATAAATCTAAAAATTTAATTTGTAAACCTCTCAATCTCATTTATTATCAAATGAGATTCTTTTTTAAATTTATTTAAAGAGACTAAAAATCTTAATTTATAGCGTATATTTTCTCCATTTTTTTTTTTTAAAGATTGTGACATACGGACTAGAAAAATTCCAGCTTTAAATAACAAAACACATTAGAACAACATATTGCAATATTTACTGAGGTAAACATGATCATCTGCTCAACTCAGTAAATGAGAAACAAAAACCGAGAGGACCTTAATAAACAGGATGTAAAACGATCTTTAGGGTTTTTTGAGTTTCTGAATCTAAAATTAGTCACTTTGGATTTTTTTAAGGGAAATAACCAAACTACTTCTAAAAGAATTGAGCGATTATTTATAGATTTTTATGTTGAGTGGAACAGAAATTCCTTCTTTGGAAATAGTCAACAGTGTGATAAAAATTACTTACAGAACAGAAAAATGTTTGCTTGCGTACATATTTAACCGTCCTATCAGCAAGCTGACAGCAGATATAATCCTGAGCTTTATACCAGACAATCACGATTCCCTCGTGATGAACTCGACTGGCTTTGTTGATCTGCTGGCTTAACCTCAGTGACCCGTGGCTGAATTATGATAACTTAAATCTTTCTTTTCAATCATCTATAAACTGTATTCTAAACATGGTCGACAGGACGTTGAACTCATCACAGAAATCACAAACACCCTGTTGTAACTCTGGAACAATACTTTTATTCACTTAGTGAAAAATATAATTTAACTACAGCAAGATCTCAACTAATTAATCAGAAAGCAACTCAACAAAGTTCAAACTGGTTGAGCAAAGAATAAATAACCAGAACTTAAAATCAGTTTCTCTTATAAATTCAGGATTCCATTATTTTACAAGGATTTTAGATCCCTCCTTCATGTGGATCTTCATGAGGTTTCTTTTTTTTTTTTTTTTTTTTTAGAGTCATCATCTTATCCGTCTATCCCTTTTGGGGTTGCGGAGGGGTGCCGGAGCCCATCCCGGCTGATTTAAGGCGAAGGGCAGGGTACACCCCCAACAGGTCGCCAGTCTGTCGCAGGGCCACACACATACAACCATACACACACACTCATTCCTAGGGGCAATTTGAAACCAGCCAATCAACCTAGCATGCATGTCTTTGGAGGGTGGGAGGAAACCGGAGTACCCGGAGGAAACCCACGCAAACACGGGGAGAACATGCAAACTCCACACAGAAAGGACAGTATTCCAAGCCTCGTCCCCACCCGGGACTCGAACCCATGACCTTCTTGCTGTGAGGCCACTGTGCTACGCACTGCGCCACCGTGCTGCCCACAGAGTGGATTTGTGTAGTATATATTTTTTTTGTGTTTGTTCTTTTATGTATTTATGTTCAGTTTACGAGAGAACATTGTATTGTGATATTGCTGAGAAATGTGAGGATGCCGAGGATCTCTCTTGGAGTGACCAGGATGGAGAGGATCACAGGAACAGCACATGTTAGAGGTTTGGGGATAAAGTCAGAGAGGTCAGACTGAGATGGTTTGGACATGTGCAGAGGACAAAGAAGGATGCTGAGGTTGGAACCACCAGGAAAGAGGCCTAGAGGAAGACCAACAGGAAGACATGAAGGTAGTTGGTATGACCGAAGATGCAGAAGATAGGGTTAGACGGAAGAAACTGACTTACTATGGTGACCCCTGAAGGGAAATGCCGAAACAAGAAGATCGTCTTGTGATATTGGCGTATAAAAATTGACAAAATTTTTTAATTTAAACTCAGAACATAAAATGAGAAGTGAAAACATCAGCATGTGGGTGAAAGTACAACAGAAAGAGAGAAGAATGTCACCTTTCAGGACAAGTTGGATGTTTCTTTAGAAATGAAATTGGGATTTTGTTTGTTTGAGAATAAAAAAAGCCATTGAACTTCATTTTTTTGTCTAAAAAAAAAAAAAGACAAAATTTTGAAAATTAATATTATTATGATCTTTGTGAAAGCTTTTATACACATTAATTTGAACTGTTTTAATAGGTTTAATTGATTTGATATTTTACATTTTATATTTGATCTTATTTTATGTTTCTCACTCACTTTGGGACTACTAATAAAAACAAATGGAATAAATATTAAAAATTAAAAAATGAGATAATATATTAAAATAACATAAATAAAAATAAATTAAAAAAAAAATAACAATAAGAAAAATAATGTAAATAGTAAAATGAATGGTTATTAAAAAATAATATTAAGATACTATAACAAAATAATATTAACAATAAATGAAATATTTGTTAAAATAAATAATAAAATTGCATAAGAAAAATTACATAAATAAAAAGTGACTACTTTATTATTAGATTTTTGACAATAATCTGATGTAAAACATCTTTAAGTTTATTTATTTCAATTAAAACATTTTAATAAAGAATAAGAAAAAAAGCTGCGTGTTCATTGGTGGATGAGAGGTCTCTTCTGATTGGCTGATGATGCCCTATATATACAGACAGAATCTGCTGAGCTCAGATTTAAAATCAGACGGAGAAGAAGTGACATTAAATCTGCGTTTATTCATAGTTAAACTTTATTTAATCCTCTCAATTTTACTGCTGGAGTAAAACCTGGAATATAAGTTTTGAATTACTTTTGATTATCCTATTTTTTTTTTGTGAGTAAATTCCCGCGGTCATCTGCTGTTCATCAGCAATCCAGTTCATTCAGTTTTGCGGGAAAAAGAGAAAGTTTTTTTTAAAATATATATTTAAAGGCTTTTCAGGAAACAAATTCTATCTGCTTTTTGCTTTTCAAGGTAAGAAAAACGTTTTTTTTTTTTTTTTTAATGGTGAAATGATAAAAAAAAAAAAAAAAAAAACTACCAGAATACTGTCTGTTTGCTGAACTAATTGCTTTTAAATCAGTATTAAAAACTTGTTTTTTTATGTACTATTCGTGTTTAATCCCATTTTTTTTTTTTACATTAAAGTATTTGTCTTAATTTTTGTTAAATTAATCTTTTTTAACAATCTAAATATCAAAATGTACTTTTTTTTTTTTCACCTATTTTTAACTTCACCTCCTCCTGGTTAAGAGGATTCCCATCTCATTCCCTCCTGAAACAAAAAGGATCAGTGGATTTAATCCCACATTTCACCTCAATACAGCATTCCAGTTTGACTGTTTCTTAATGTGCTGGCAGATTAAATCCAGTTAATTGTTAATTTGGCAGGATTTTAGAAGCTCTTGTTGGTTTTTTGTTGGATGTGATCTTTGATGCAACAGGAGTCAGTGATCCTGTCCTGCATGGTTCTTTACACATGCATCATACATGTGACGAAACTTAAATAAAAACCACTAATCATTTTACATTTGGTCATAAAACCATTTGGCCAGAGCGTATCGATCACTCCAAGTCCCTGCTTTTGGTATTTACATTGGTTGGAGACACAAAACCAGAAGAATCCAGAAAACACCATGTCAGCCCCCTGCGGATCAGGGACAGAGTCTTGCCCCAAGTGGAGGAGTTTAAGTATCTAGGGGTCTTGTTCACGAGTGGGGGAAGGATGGAGCGGGAGATCGACGGGCGGATTGGTGCGCCGTCAGCAATAACTAGGACACTGCTTCGGTTTCTCGTGGTAAAAAGAGAGCTGAGCCGAAAAGCAAAGCTCTCGATTTACAAGTCGATCTACATTCCCACCCTCACCTGTGGTCACCAGCTGTGGGTGGTGACCGGAAGAATGAGATTGCGAATACAAGCGACCGAAATGAGTTACCTCCGCAGGGTGGCTGGGCTCTCACTCAGAGATCAGGTGAGGAGCTCGGTGTCGAGTCACTCCTCCTCCAGGTCAAGAGGAGCCAGATGGGGTGGTTTGGGTATCTGGTCAAGATGCCCCCTAGAGCATGCTGTTGAGGTGTTTCGGGCACATCCCACCATTAGGAGACCAACAGGCAGACCCTGGACCTGCTGCAGAGACTATGTCTCACAGCTGGCCGGGGAACAACTCGGAATCCTTTCGGATGAGCTGAAGGATGCAGCCAGGGGGAGAGAGACCTGGGCTTTCCTCGTCTGAGGCTGTTGCCCCTGCGACCTGGCCCCGGATGAGCGGAACCATGTCTGATCTTTATACCTGACTTGTATCCACAATCACTTGCTGGGCTGTTAGATCTTCCGTATTCTCCTCAAGTTTTCTGAACACAGACCAGCTTCATCCATCACTCTACAAGAGGGGGTTTTATTTGGCCCCCTCTCCCCTCCTGTGCTGTTTCTCTCACCCTCATTTCCTCTGTGCAGGGATGAGTGAGATTCCTCATGGCTTTCTGTGTTTACGCAGTGGAGGAGGAGGAGGGAGATCTGTTGATTTATTGGTGGCTCCACTAAAGATTCACCAGGTTTTCTTCGGTCGAATCTAGAAGATTTATCAGGGAATTAAACACTTTTCTAATTTGTTGGTGTTCATCTGTGGGTAGATCTAAAAAAAAAATCCTAATAATATTAGAAGAGACTCAGGAATGAGACTGAACCCCTCCCCACATCTTCCCTTAATGAGTTTTTTTTATGACCCTGAACTGCTGATTGATGCTCATCATGAGGAAGAGCCCCATTTGCTTCTTTGATGGCTCTTACTTTAAAGAAGAGCGACCAGATTCCCATGGTTTTAAATCCAGGACGCAGCCCAATCCGTACCTTTGGACACAAACCCACCTGTAAGCTGAAAATCCACCATGTCTGAAACAAAAATCCAGGACAGTTCGTAATCACAAAGAAAATGACTTTTACACATGAAGCAGATGGCTGTAAACACAACTTGACCCCTCCCCACGCCCTCAACACCCACCCCACTTGTTTTTAGTAACACAATCTGTGGCATATTGTTTGTTTGCCAACAGCCGCACACCAAACCAGCAGCTACGTGCGAATAGTTTGTTTTTGTGGGACCGAAGACCCAACATGTGGTCTCCTCCACCCACTACCTCTGCACACTTGGAGCCCAAATGGAAACCTCCATGGTCTTTGGGGATCATTGAGAAGGGTACAGCTGGTGTGTTGGGCTGCTAACACTCGCTGAGACCCCATTGAGTCCTCTGGCCTCAGAGTGATCATTATTTTGTTGTTTGTTTATTGTGACTGAGCTCCAAATCATCCTCGACTGCCCTTTTTTTATTCCGTTCCGTCATCTTCCACTTGTTCCGGGGTCGGGTCGCGGGGGCAAAGGGAAGCCCAGGCTTCTCTTACCCCGGCTGCATCCTCCAGCTCACCCGGAAGGATCCCAAGTAGTTTCCCGGCCAGCTGTGAGACATAGTCTCTCCAGCGGGTCTGGGGTCTGAGCCTTGGTCTCCTCCCGGTGGGACGTGCCCAAAACACCTCGCCCGCGAGGCGCTCGGAGGGCACCTTCTTGCAGTGAGGTGACTTTACTAATCACTGCGCCACCGTGCCGTTCTGAGACATAAAATGAGACTTCTAAAAGCATTTCAGGTGAAAAAATCCAAAGCAAATCCGTTCCGTTCCATCATCTTCCACTTGTTCCGGGGTCGGATCGCGGGGGCAACAGCCTCAAACGGGAAGCCCAGGCTTCTCTTACCTCGGCTGCATCCTCAAGCTCACCCGGAAGGATCCCAAGTCGTTCCCCGGCCAGCTGTGAGACATAGTCTCTCCAGCGGGTCCGGGGTCTGTCCCTTGGTCTCCTTCCGGTGGGACGTGCCCGCGAGGTGCTCGGGAGGCATCCTGACCAGATGTCCGAACCACCCCATCTGGCTCCTCTCGACCTGGAGGAGGAGCGGCTCGACACCGAGCTGCCTTTTTTTCTGTCTGTGAAATTGTACAGAATAGCACACGAGATTTTGAAAACTGTTTTAAACCCAGATGGGGGGAAAGCCTCTCTTCTTTTGATCACCTGTTGCTACATTGTTCGTGTTAACCCCCCAGCCTCGCTATAAAATATCTGAGAGAAAAACAAACTCAACAAAGTTCCTTAAAGTTGTTTCACCAGCGGAGTTTCTCTGCCCTCCGTCAGCCTTGTGATCTCTGAAGAAAAGCCATCTGATCCAGCAGATGCAGAGGCCACCGCACTGACTCGCCATTCTTATGGAAATACCTTAATAATGGCGGCGTTTTGTGTGCGCACACGTGCAGTTTGTGTGTGAATGAGAAGGTCTCGTGTGAACTTCAGAGTGTTCATGAATAAATGACCAGCAAACAGAGCCGAGTTGTTTCCTGATGTCCACCACTTTCCTTTTTCTTCATTTTGTTTTTCTTTATGAGACTTTTGCTGCATCACAGGACAATGAAAGTCTGAATTTATTGAAGCTATTTGTGCTGCTGTGTGGGCAGGTGCAGTTTATTCCTCTGGCAGCACTGCAGTGCGTCAGCCATAAAGACTTCCACACTTGGCAAGCAGCCACAGGGTAGCACATTCTCAGTGTGTGTGTATAGGGGTGCACGATTGTTAGACCCTATGTCGACCCCCCACTAGGGTAAAAGACCTTTTTGAATTTCCCCAGTCTTTAGTAGACCTGGTATGGGACAGAGCTGCAGGTTCAAAGGTTAAGTGTGTGTATATGTGTGTTTAATTAATTGACTTGTTTCATTAATATTTTTTTAAAGGTAAAATGTTTTGGTTAAAATTAGCTGTTTCAGAACTTAGAATTTAATGTAGGAATTTTTTTTGTTTTTTTTCTAAAGAAATAAAATGAGAAGTGGAAAATTCCCTTTGGAACCATTGATCCGTGTTGGCGTTCATCTTTAATTAAGGAAACGAGTTTTCCATCTGCCAACTAAAAGCAGCAAACACAACAGATTGATTTAAGATCAAAGAGCATTTTCGTAACTTTAAGAAGGGTTCGAACTCTCTTAAGAGAAACAATTTCATGTGGTATTTTGTTTCCATATACGACGCCAACATGCATCATCATAACTTGCTTCTTTGGAAAAAAAGGGTTTGTTTGGTTTTTTTTTACCTCAAAACACTGTGGTTTGTGTCTTAATTTGTCAAAGAAAATGTTGCTCAAATTAAAAGTGTTTGGTCATTTATGACACACACTAAATCTACCTTTTTTTTTTCTTTTTGGAAAGGATTGCTACCACAGAATAAACTGTACATTCATGTGCACTAATGACCCTGCATGACTCACATGGAGTACTTTTGATTATTTACCGTAATTTCACGACCATTAGGCGCACCGTACGAAAAGGAGCAGTCTCAGTCACACACCGCCTTACAACAACACACACACAAGCATGCAAATGTGCGTATTAAAAAATAGATCGGGAGCAAAACTGAGTTTGGTTGTACTTTATTTAAGTAGTAACGATACTAAACAAGCACATTACCGGTAATAGTCTTTATTCAAATCCGTCAAAGTCCTCATCCTCTGTTTCTGAATCAAACTGCTGCGCAAAATCCAACAGAGCAGGTCCACTTCGCTCCTCGCTGTCAAAGTCACTGTCTGTACTGCACTTACAAACCATCGACGCGTTGATGCTGAATATTCTCGCGGCGCCTCGATTCCCATGTTCCTCCACGTAGCTTAAACTGAGCGTCATAAGCGTGTCTCTTTGCCATTTTCAGGGTTAGAACAGCAATGTTGTGCATACAGCACATACCTTTTTATGCACAATCCACGCCCACACTTCACTCTTTAACGTTCTCATGCCTTTTCTTTCAGGTCCACCTCGCCTCACGGGCACCGCTTTTTCTTTTAGGTCCACCTTTTCTCACACATAAGGCACACCGCACGAAAGGGCGCACCGCTCATTTTGAAGAAAATCTAAGACGTTTATATGCGCCTTATAGCCGTGAAATTACGGTACTTTCTTGCATTAACTTTTATTAGAAATGACCAAATTCTAGTTTAAATGCCCCCTGGTTTCCGCCCACGTTCTGCTTCCGTCTATCCAACATATTCAGTGACTTTGTGCCAACGCAGCGTGTGGATGGATAATCCACTCGCAAACCCACACATGCTCTCCCACTTGTTTTGTTCTACCCCGCCTCATGATTTGTTCTGCTTTCTCTGCACACCACACACACACACACTCCTCCTCGCTCTTAGTCACATACACATGATTGTGGAGTAGGCGAACAGGCAGCGTGATCAGACAGTGATTTCAGGGTGAAGCTGCAGTCATGAAATCCTCTAGGGCTGTTCTTTGGCCCAGAATCTCACAAGTGCATACACGTTTTTTACTTTTTTTTGGTGTCCTTTCCATTTTGTGGGTGTAACCACACCAACAGATGGGTGCTTGTAGAGTTGGGCCGTTTGATACCAGTAAGCTGGTAGTCACAAGACCTCTGAGTGAATCAATTGGCTTATTGATTTCTGGAAAGTGTCTGGTGTGAAAGTTTAAACTGTGTTTTGCCTTAAGACAAGTTTTTATCTAACAGTAAGCTGGTTTGTTTTAATGTTTACTGTGCCCGAGGGCGTGCACGTTATCCACTTGCACGTTGTGGGTTTGCAGCGGAGATTATTCAATTTACACTGAAATTGGTTTCAGTTTGTTATCTTAAGATCCACTTTGGTTAAAACGTGTTCTGTTTTTCATCCTTGTTTCTTCCCTCATTGGTCTTTTTTTTTTTTTTTTCCTTCCAAATAAAACCAGAAACCTAAAACATCGAAAAGGAGGACAGACTTTACATGAACCTTTTCATTCAAGCTGTGTTTATGTCTGGGAGCTATTTTGGATTTGCTTCACCATCCTGCATCAGCGTCTGCGGTGGGAGCTGTTGTTTGAACTCTGTCCTTCTTTCTTGCCACAGAACAACATGCCACAGACACCACCTTTCACCGGCCAGCTGAACACCGGTGGCTACAACAATAACGTGTACGAGACCAAAGAGGATGAATTCCCTGGACTTTATTATCATGAAAACAACCTGGTGTCCGGGTCCCTGGAGGCCCTCATCCACCACCTGGTACCAACCGTGGACTACTATCCAGACGTGAGTGTTGGTTTTCCTTCTACCTTTCACTTTTAACCCGCACCCCCTTTTGTGTGAGATTTTTTTCTTTGGCATAACACCTTATGTTTCTCTAATGTTGGCTCTAACGTACCGAAACTGCTTTTTTTTTTTTTTTTTTGAGCCGTGGTTTCATTTTTGTTCTCATGCATCCCGATGTTCTTTCTAACATTTCTACGTTTCTTTGCAAAGTTTCAGAGCCCGCTGGTAATTTTGACTCGTTTCTTATCCTCACAGAGAACGTACATCTTCACATTCCTGCTGAGTTCTCGCCTTTTCATCCATCCGTATGAACTCATGTCCAAAGTCTGTCACCTGTGCATGGACCAACAGCGACTTGGGGATGCACATGCAGACAAGGTATGCCAAATTCTGGACTTAAAACATTTGCTGTTTATACAACAATCTCAAGTCATTATTCCAATTTTTTATGACTTTGCTAATGTTATTATTTCTACATTTTCAGTTAAGAGTCCGAAAGATTACTCCCAAGATCCTCCAGCTGCTGACAGAGTGGACAGAAACCTTCCCGTACGACTTCCGGGATGAGAGGATGATGCGTAGCCTGAAGGAACTAACCCACCGACTCGCCAGTGGTGACGAGGTCAGTCTATGTCCAAGTTTTTTTCTTTTTCATGTGACTCATCAGAAAGTAGTACAAAGAGGTTCTACTAAACCATAGCTGAAGGCCTGCTCGCTCACCGGGTGATAATGTGTCTAGTTGAGACGCCAACACCAGCAGGCCTGTGCTTTTGTACAAAAAGCTACAGGCACTGGCAGATTTTTGCAGATAGCAGCAGCAGGGGTTTGGGGGGTGTATCGGTGGCAACAAAGCAGTTTTTGAGGCTGGCTGAGTTTAGAGAAAAGCGTCATTGTTCACAAGGTAGGTGGGTTTTTGTCACTTCTTCATAGGGAAGTTTGTTCTACTGCAGCAGAGCGGGCGGTCAGTGGTACAGCTCTTAGTTTTTCTGTTTTGAACGATGATCCTCTGATGAAGAAAACTCTTTCCATCCCACTCCCTCAACTTTCTTTGAACTTTCCGACTCTGCTCTTAACTCTAAAATTGAAGGCAATGTTTGAGTCAGAGCGAGCGTTCCATCTCGCAGATCCTTCATTTTGTTTCTAAGTTTTGTTACAAATAAAAAAAAACTAAAATAACACACACTGTTTCACAGGAAATGCTAGCTAGTGTTAGCAATGGAAAAATCCACTTTTTAATGGAGCACATGCATTATTCGGGGTTCACTGACGCCGTATGTTTTTAGATATATTACTAGTTTGATCACTCGTGTGGATCCGACTTAGGTTTTTAGATCAAAAGTGTAACACTTGTTTATTTTTGACTGATACTGTTAAAAATCAGTGAAAAAAGAATTTAGTTCAAATTTTGACTGAAGTTAAGCGTGCATTTGTGTGTTTTAAGGGTCATATGTGTAAGGGCAAAGACAGGATGCTGTGAGTTGATTTTTAGCTCTTTTGTAAGAAAAGACAAACATCCTTTTTTCCTCAAAAGATTTCACCACTCTGACGACAGAGGAAAAAACTCCCAAACACACTTGTTTCTTCCACAGTGTGTTTCTCATGCCTTAGTTTTATTGTACAGGAAAAAATATTGATCCTGATTTAATCTATAAGTCGGTCAATCCTCAGTTGGCAGCTTTTGCAAACAGAAACACAAAAACATGCTGATGTTTCTGCCCACGTTCAGCAGCTCTCTCCGCGAAATCATGGAGATATTTCTGATTTCACTGAATTTTTTCTGCAGCTGTATTAACAGTTTGCTTTTAAAATTAACTCCTGACTTGATTTAAAAAAAAAAAAAGTAGTTAAACGCACTTTCCAACCGAGGTCACTTAATACTAAAAATAAAAGCAAAGTGAAAACTGTCGCTGCTTTTGACCAATTTGAACAACATGAAAACTTTCTAATCACGCTCATTCTGATTCATTCTCATTCAACTGCAAAAGCCCTGGGGCATGTCTTAAAAATCTAAAAAATAGAAAACTTTTTATTAGTTTCTCATAATTTCCTCAATCACAGCAAAAACAGGCCACAAGCTGAATTAGATACCGACCCCTCATCATGTTGGACTAAATCACAGAATCAAAAATAGATGTTTTAAACATCTGGTGAAAGTCCAAACCAAACCTTCATCTCTGCAGCAGACTGTCATTATGTGTGTGGCTGAAGCAGCTGCTGGGAATGAAACGAACTCTATGATTGACCTCATTTCAGATGTTGTAGTTCAATTTATATCTAGCAGAAAATTTCAATTTTTCTGTGGTTTTACTTGTTTTTTTTTTTTATTTAACGTCATATATCTTACAATGAGTATTTTGTCATATATAATAAAATGTGTATTTTATCATATATGATAAAAATGATCATATATGATAAAACGAGTATTTTATCATATATGGTAAAAAGAGTATTTTATCGTATATGGTAAAAAGAGTATTTTATCGTATATGGTAAAAATAGTATTTTATCGTATATGGTAAAAAGAGTATTTTATCGTATATGGTAAAAAGAGTATTTTATCGTATATGGTAAAAAGAGTATTTTATCGTCAATGGTAAAAAGAGTGTTTTATCGTCAATGGTCAAAAGAGTATTTTATCGCATATGGTCAAAAGAGTATTTTATCGCATATGGTCAAAAGAGTATTTTATTGGGGAGACGGTGGCCGCGTGGTTAGAGCGTTCGCCCGCGGACCGGAAGGTCGCGAGTTCGCGTCCCACGGAGAGCACGTCTAGGGTCCTTGGAGAAGACACCTAACCCCCGCTTCTCCCACCATTGGCGCCGTTGAAGGGCAGCCTCCTGCGGTGTAAGGAGTGCAGCAAACAAATTTCCCCGGTGAGGGATGAATAGAGGAATTAATTTAATTTGAAAGAGTATTTTTATCATATATGGTCAAAAGAGTATTTTTATCATATATGGTCAAAAGAGTATTTTTATCATATATGGTCAAAAGAGTATTTTTATCATATATGGTCAAAAGAGTATTTTTATCATATATGGTCAAAAGAGTATTTTTATCATATATGGTCAAAATGAGTATTTTTATCATATATGGTCAAAATGAGTATTTTTATCATATATGGTCAAAATGAGTATTTTTATCATATATGGTCAAAATGAGTATTTTTATCATATATGGTCAAAATGAGTATTTGATCATATATGGTCAAAAGAGTATTTGATCATATATGGTAAAATGAGTATTTTTACGTCTGATGGACAACGTAATTAAATTACGTCGTCCATCAGAGGTTCGATTTAAAGTAAAATGAGTATGTTATCATATATATGGTAAAATACTCATTTTACCATATATGGTAAAATACTCAATTTATCATATATGACTCAGGAAATGATTTGTTTGGTGCCCCTACACAATATTTAAGGATGCTTATGATGACCACAGTGTTTTCTTTTGTCTCAGAGGTTTGGTCTTGAGACAACAGCCTCAGCAGGAAGCCAGGCTTCCCTCTCCCCGGCCACATCTCCTGGTTCATTTGTTCGCTGTGACCAGTTGTGAGACATACTCCTTCCAGCTGAATCCACCTCTAGGTCTGCTTACGACATGACTGATATGACGATACCTTGAAATCATTCATCATTTCTTTGAATCTCAGGTTCTAAAAGGCAGCAAGATGTCTTTGAGATCAGTAGTGTGTCGTGATTTGGCCAGTGTGCTGATAAAATAACCGTACTCAGTGCAGTTTGCACGGCTGAACAGTTTCAGTCTGGTGTTTGCTCAGGTCAGGTGGTGCTCCACAGGAAGTAGAGCTACCCAGCCAGGAAAAACACCAGCTGCACTGATCTGATGGTAGTGATGACTTGCACTGAGCAGTCAGCCACGGCCAGGAACAGCAGGACCTCGGTGAGATCCCTCATTTGTAGTATTGATGGACTAATGTGACGACATGAGACTGTGGCTATTTTTACTCAGCCGGCATGTTTTGTAGGAACAGAAGCTGCAACAGATGGCTGACTGAAGTGCAACTGCAGTGATTTTCACTGATGGCTTCTGTCGCGCTACCGTGTAGAAAGTTTTGGGTTTTTTTCTCCACTTTGGATTGATTTTTACCACAACTGAGAACCACTTCTACTTAGTTTAATCATTTGTTTTGGATTTAACCCAATGATTTCAAAATGAGTCCAATTTTTTGTTGTGAAAGATTAGGTTTCTAAGAATTTATTCTTAAAAACTGAATTTATTTCATTTTAGAAAATGAGATTTCTTTTGTTTAAAGTAACTTTTAGCAGAATCCTTAAATGAGGATGACTCATTGTTTTAGAGAGCATGTTTCTCAATTCCAATTCCGATGTGTGATGGTTTAAATGCGTCATCCCAGCCTTGTTTGTTTCCAACAGAGTTGGAGAAGTCCCCATATTCAGAGGGTTGCTTCTCCACACCCTTCCTCGCTGAGTCCTGTTGGTATAACTCAGAGATTGGAGGCTGAGTTGGCAGATTTAAATAAAGAAAACGCAGCAATCTTTGCAGATTGGGCAAGTCCCTCTTGGCCACATGCACAAAATCAAACCCATATGTATTTATTTTTATTACAGAGTGTCTGATGCAACTTTTAGGCTGAACCATCTCAGTCATGGAACATTTTAATTGTAGAACAAATCAAAACTTTTAGAAACCTAAAATCCCAGAGTCCTGGTCTATTGATTCATTTACGTGAAGATGTTTAAAGGGCCGGGTCGCTCTGGGAGAGTGTGAACATGTTGGCTGAATGTTTCTCTTTTTCTTTTCTCTAGCAGATGTACAGAAAGGCGGTGAGCCAGATGAGCCAGGGTTTGATCAGGAGACTGACGGTCCTCAGTCAGTACGAAGAAGTTCTGGTGAAGATCAACACCACAGCAACTGAACGCCTCGCAGCTCTGAAGTCAAAGCCACAAGCGGCCAATCAGAGAGACTTGTTGTCTATCTGTAACGACCCCTTCACCGTGGCTCAGCAGCTCACACACATCGAACTGGTAGGAACAGGCTAACTATTTTTGCATATTGAACACAAAACACGACAAAAGGCATCATGCCT
This sequence comes from Neostethus bicornis, assembly GCA_902685375.1. Classification (NCBI taxonomy): domain Eukaryota; kingdom Metazoa; phylum Chordata; class Actinopteri; order Atheriniformes; family Phallostethidae; genus Neostethus; species Neostethus bicornis. The sequence continues at coordinate 8,719,128 of LR738545.1, forward strand.
GTTTAGATAGTTTTATAACAGATACAAAGTCCTCAAATCAGGTAAAACGCACCCTGCTGGGGTTTTGCTCGTATTAACAAAGATAAGGATGTTGGAGGACGAGCCAACATGGAGGCTTAATTAAAGATCAGCAAATTGGAGATCTAAACATCACCACTGCTTTTTCTGTCCATATTAAACAACTGGACAACAATAATAGAGCAGCAAAAATTTTTTGGTTTCACTAGCTCAAGATTTTTTTGTGGAAGATTGTACAGGTTTTATAAACGGGTCTCAGATGGACACTCTGACACGCCCCTTTTCATGACCGATGCTGGATGCACACACAATCCTTTGCCGCATGACATCTATAGTGCCCTCAACGTGCAAGAACCGTTGACTAAACACCACACTAAACTCGTTTCAAAACAAACTGATGAATCGTGCTGCAAATTATCCGTTTAATAATGATTCTTTCATTAAGAACAGGAGTAAAAACTGTAGAAAAATACAGAAAAACAAATACAGCATCACTATACAGGAAGAAACGGGTGCTACATCAACACATGAAAACAATAGCCTTACTTTAGCTTAGCCGCATTAGCCGTTTACTTTAGATGAGCCGTTTTAGCATGCGGCCATATTCCTCCAATCTAACAAAGATATAACACACCTTTTGAACAGTAAACATTGGTCAACTATCCATTAAACACTCAAAAACAACTTTCGACATGGATTCCTCGATTCTAACTAAAAATGAATATAAGCTGCAGATTCTGTGGCTGACTTGTTGCTTCAAATGTCGGCCGTTAACAAAACACAGGAAGTGACGTAACTGAAACCAACTATGTCAACACTAGAAAATCAAAGACTCTCACAACGGATCGTGGGGCAGAACATCGCAATATACAAAGTATTTTTCAAAACTGGAGAGTGCGGTTTGTTTTTTATTTATTGCCATTTTTATTGTTATTGTACTAAATACCCAAAATAAACAGGTTAAATATTTTAATCCACATCGACCGTTCCTAATCCACACAATAATTCCAATGCAGACAAAATAAAAATCTAACACAAATTCATTCATTGTTTGCTTTTTTTTAATTATTTTGTAATTTTGTCTTCCAGGAACGACTAAGTTACATCGGACCAGATGAGTTTGTCCAAGCTTTCGTCCAGAAAGACCCTCTGGACAATGACAAGGTACAGTCTGAATTATGTAATAGGACAAAAAAAACTCAAGATGATGATTCACTGTGCAGTGTTTAGTCTGTTGGAATGGACGTATATCCGACCTGCTTTCAAGATGTGTGTTTGGTTTATAGAACACTCAATCGGCTACTTCTCTCTTCTGAGAGTGTGTTATTGTCCAGGTCTGAATTTACGCTTTCTCGTATCCACACACACACACACACAGTCACGCTAACAATTTCCTCAAATCATCTCACAGTCTGGATCACATGGGCATGTGTTTTCATCATCTCCAAACACAGTTTCTCTTGATGACTGTGTGTTTTGGGCAGCAGGTTTCAGCATTCAGCTGCTAGGCAACTGACCCTTTTATGGGAGGGAGGTGATGATGTTTGAAGCTTCTTTTGTTTCTGTTTCTCCCCCCCACATGGGACCCTCACACACTGTGTAAGTGTGTGTCCCTGGTGGTTGTGTAAGGCAGGAGGAAGATGTGTAATCCTGGAAATTTAACATGGGTGTTCCCAATTGTTTGCTCGACTCAGACATTTTTTTTTCTTTCGCTTATTCTCTGATTGAAAATGAAATCTTTGTCTTTTAAAACGTGTTTGTTTTGTTTTCGCAGAGCTGCTTCAGCGATCGTAAGAAGGCAAACAACCTTGAAGCTTACGTAGATTGGTTCAACAGACTGAGCTACTTAGTCGCCACGGAGATTTGCTCGGTGAGAAACCCGATGAAAACCGCTGATCATTTAAACAGTAAATATTAATTTCAAAATCTCACATAAAACCGTCTTGTCTTCACAGCCTGTGAAGAAGAAGCAGCGAGCTCGAGTCATCGAGTTCTTCATCGATGTGGCACGCGAATGCTTCAACATCGGCAACTTTAACTCCCTAATGGCCATCATATGTAAGCCCCCGCCGTCTGTGGTTTTGCTTTTTTAATTGTAAATTATTTTTTAAAGATCTTTCTAATGTTCTAAAGATCCTTAGACACTGTTGTGTTGTGTGTGTGTGTGTGTTAGACAACAACTTTGAAGCAACCAATGCAAGCAGATGGTCGGCACTGACCACTGAGAGGAAACACACAATGGAAGGGGAGGGAAAAGTGGGGGGTGGGGGAGATTAGAGTGCCAGCTGTCCTTGTTCTCCCCAGAGAGCGCGGGAGAGAGAGTGCCGCAGGCAAATCTGTCTGTAGCGGCCTGGTCTCCATGGAGACGGAGAGATGCACTTAGAGTGGGGGTGCTCTATCTGCGGCCTGAGGACCACATCCAGCCCGTTAAGTTTTAACTCGGCTCTTCAAAGTTTGATCAATTCTAATATTGAACCTCAAATTTGTTTATTCTTTTAATATTTCAAATTCCAAAAAGATGACGGCACTCTGTGAGTCCCAGACGATCAAAATCTTAGATATTTTTTTTTTCTCTCAACATGGGACTTTTCTGATTATTCGGAATCGACTTGAGCAGAATTCCACACAGTTCGGATCCTTTCCCTGACAAATTGGGCCAGAAATGACTAAGTTTGTCTCCCCAAATTTTAAGGATGCACACACACACAAAGTAGACTCTTCCAGAAAAAAAAATTCCTTAAATAAACATTTTCTACATAAATAAATCCACTAATGATGTTTGAACCAGAAACTCTTGTTTATTAGTTGTTCAGAGATTAGGAGGAATGGGGAGGGGGTCTCGCACCTGCTCCTTCCACACACTGGCAGCTTTGTATTTAGATGCACTGCACGTGCGAGCGCACCCACACTTTGAACACGTTTAGCCTCTAAAAGTCCCATAAAAATCAGTGTCAAACTTTTCAGCTCTTAAATTTGAGGATCTGAACCCCCCAAGTTGATTTTTGGTTTTGTTCTGCTTGGATGGTGACCCCTTCCCTGCCTGAACCTACTCACACAGAAGGATTACCATGGGAGAGTAAGGGAGATCGCGGGGGGAATGAGGTGTGGGTGTGTGTGTGTTTGCATGTACTCCTTTGTTCGCCACAGCATCAGAGGAAACGGCATAAAGACAGACGAGGCTGTGTGTGTATGTGTGTGTGTGTGTGTGTTAATGCGATCATGTTTGACTGTTTTTGATCCGTTTTTTTTTTTTGCTCCACAGCTGGAATGAACCTGAGTCCTGTGTCACGCCTGAAAAAAACCTGGAATAAAGTCAAAACGGACAAGTTTGACATTTTAGAGGTGAGAAAAGGTTTAAAAATTTATGTTTCAAGAACAGAATTTGCTGCAAAAGTATAAAATTACAGAATAGATCAATAATAAGCTTCGTTCCGTCATTTTACGCTCATCCGGGGTCGGGTCGCGGGGGCAACAGCCTCAAATGGGAAGCCCAGGCCTCTCTCACCCCGGCTGCATCCTCCAGCTCACCCTGAAGGATCCCAAGTGGTTCCCCGGCCAGCTGTGAGATATAGTCTCTCCAGCGGGTCCGGGGTCTGCCCCTTGGTATCCTCCCAGTGAGACGTGCCCAAAACACCTTGCACGCGAGGTGCTCAAGGGGCATCCTGACCAGATGCCCGAACCACCCCATCTGGCTCCTCTCGACCTGGAGGAGGAGCGGCTCGACACCGAGCTCCTCCCAGATGGCAGAGCTCCTCACCCGATCTCTGAGCTCATAAAAAAAAAAAAAAAGCGTGGCTCAAAAACCCTATGAAGATATCAAACATGGCCAAGTTGCCCTTGCCCGGACGCGGGTCACCGGGGCGCCCCTTAGGAGCCAGGCCCGAGGGTGGGACACGAGAGCGAGCGCCTGGTGGCCGGGTTTTACCCATGGGGCCCGTCCGGGCTCATGGGCCGCCTTTCCAGTGGACTCACCACCTGCAGGAGGGGCCATAGGGATCTGGTGAAGGAGGATATGGGTGGCAGCCAATGGCGGGGACCCTGGCGGTCAGATCCTCGGCCTCATAAGCTAGCTCAATAATACGCGGAATGTGCAAAATGCAATAAAAGTAGAAAATAAAACCAATCAGCAAAATATTTAAACATGCCAAATGATGTCTGATCAAAGTTTTTAGTGATGATAAAAACCAACCTCGGATGTTTAATCAGATTAAACGGATTTGCATGTCGTTACAGCATCAGATGGATCCTTCCAGTAATTTCTACAACTACAGGACCGCACTCAGAGGAGCCACGCAGAGATCCATCACCGCTAACAGCAGCAGGGAGAAGGTCAGACTCACATACACACACTCTTCTGTTTCCATTTCACACACTGTAATCTGACCTGCTGCAGGGAAAATGTTTCCCTGGTTAATGTTTTTTTAAAAAACGTTCTAATTGTAAACTGAAAGCAGGTTTCAGCTCCCTCTACTGGCTGCTCTGCTGGCCAAGGTTGTGTCAGACACACTCAGATCGGACAGGTCTCCCTTCCTCTCACACACACCAGGGGGAAAAGAGAAACATGGCCGCCTGCCAGATCACATTCTGTTCTTACTCTCCACCCACATCCTTTATTCGTCTGTCTGAGAGAAAGTTTCCTCTGATTTGTTTTTGGAGACAAAAATTCACAAACACTTCAGTACAGGAGGTCAAAGTCATCAGATGGAAAATTCCCAACAAAGTCTGGTATGTTCTGTTTGTGCATTTCATTCCCTCGCTGGGTAGAATGTGCATGACGGCCTCTAAGACGACCCTACTAAACAGAACCGCACCCCGATCACATCCTCTCGCTCATCTGAGAGGATTCAAAGATGTTCCCTGACCTGCTGGGATACAAAGTCTCTCCAGCGGGTTCTAGGTCTGCTCCTGAAGAGTCGAACCACCTCACCAGCAAGATCACTGTGGATACAAGCAGGCATCTAAACAAGATGCGTTAACCACCCCATCTGGCTCATCCTCACCTTCTCTCCGAGTGAGAGCTCGGCCACCAAGAAAATACTTTAATAAGTTTCAACTCCTACATTCATTCACATTCCTGACCCCCACCACACCCTACACCCAGCTGGTTTCTGCTTGTTTTTGTGTTAAACCCCCCTGGCCTCCAGTGGTGGATGAAGTACTCACTTTTTGTACTTAAGTAAAAGTACCAATAAAAAAAATCTACTTAAGTAAAAGTACAAAAGTAGTTGGTGTAAATTGTACATTTTAAGTAAAAAGTAAAAGTATTCAACCATAATTCAAATGTTATTTTTTGTGCTATGGGGTGTCACCATGGTAACCAGGATAAATACTCTGCAGGGGTGTGACCCCCCTCTACTGCCTCTTTTGGTCCACAAAAAAAAAAAATAAATAAAAGGAAAGGGGACAAGTCAAGCTATCCCCTAGAAGGGCCAGTGAATGGGCCGCCAAAATGGAGGAAAATGACACCTATTTTTTAAAATGTTTTGGGGGGGAGGCCCCCAGTCACTATATATTGGCTTTGTCAAAGCCCCGCCCCCCTGTGGAAAATTCTAGATCCGCCTCTGCTCCATGTAATGATGGCTCAACTTTTTATTTAGAAGTAAACACAACGAACAACGATCTTCTGACTCTTTTTAATTTGTACTATATTTGATGTTAGGTTTTTGAATGAATGCGAAAAATGTTTCTCGATTCATTACTTCTTCTCCCGATCAACTGCTTCTTTTGATTTTGGCGATGCGGCTTCAAGATGCGCTACAAAAAACCTGTGTATTTTTCAAATTCCTGAACGAAAATGTAACGAAAAATGTAAAACACACTTTTAAAAAGGAGCGAAGTAAAAGTACAGATATTTGCTCTAAAAATGTAGTGAAGTAAAAGTAAAAGTACAGGTCTTAAATTTTACTTAAGTAAAGTACAGATACACAATTTTTTTACTTAAGTACAGTAACGAAGTACATTTACTTCATTACGTTCCACCACTGCTGGCCTCCGATCAGTAAAATCTAATTCCTTTCCTTTTCTCTTCCAGATCGTCATCCCTTTCTTCAGCCTGCTCATAAAAGACATTTACTTCCTGAACGAGGGATGTGCCAACCTGCTGCAGAACGGACACGTCAACTTTCAGGTAACATTTCCAGTGGGTTTCCCCCGGCCCTAGATCTGTTTACCATGAGCTGCTTAGATTTAACAGATATTTTCCACGTTGCCATAAAGACAGATTAAATACAACTTTTTCTTTTGTGTTTTAGAAATTCTGGGAGCTGGCCAAACAGGTGAGCGAGTTTCTGAGCTGGAAGCAGGTGGAATGTCCGTTTGAGAAGGACAGAAAGATTCTGCAGCACCTGCTGACCGCTCCCGTTTTTACTGAGGATGGTGGGTAAACTTACTTTTGATTTCTTTTTCTAATCCTTCTCACCAAGTTTCACCTTTAGATCCAAACAGGAAACACATAGATCCAGAAAATTGATTCTGAGAGACATTGTGTTTGATCTCAAACTGATTAAAAAAATCAAAGATTAATAATTTCATTTTAACTGTTTTCTGTTTTTATAAAATAAAGAAGCAGCTTAGATCTGCAGGACAGGAAGAAAAAACTTGTATTGACTCCAGACTAGATCGACTTGTCTGGTCTGGAGTCATGATCACCAGCTGTGGGTGGTGACCTAAAGAATGAGATTGCGGGTACAAGCGGCCGAAATGAGCTTCCTCTGCGGGGTGGCTGGGCTCTCGCTCAGAGGTAGGGTGAGGAGCTCTGCCATCCGGGAGGAGCTCGGTGTCAAGCCGCTCCTCCTCCAGGTCGAGAGGAGCCAAATGGGGTGGTTCAGGCATCTTGGTTCAAGGGCAAGGTGTTTTGGGCACGTCCCACCGGGAGGATACCAGGGGGCAGACACCAGACCCGCTGGAGAGATTATGTCTCACAGCTGGTGACCATGACTAGTCTGGAGTCATGGTCACCAGCTGTGGGTGGTGACCGAAAGAAAGAGATCGCGGGTACAAGCGGCCGAAATGAGCTTCCTCCGCAGGGTGGCTGGGCCTCACTCAGATATTGGGGGAGGAGCTCTGCCATCCGGGAGGAGCTCGGTGTCGAGCCACTCCTCCTCCAGGTCGAGAGGAGCCAGGTCGGGTGGTTCGGGCATCTGGTCAGGATTGCTCCCCGAGCGCCTCTGCCAAGGGGCAGATCCCGGACCTGCTGGAGAGACTATGTCTCACAGCTGGCCGGGGAACGACTTGGGATCCTTCCGGGTGAGCTGGAGGATGCAGCCGGGGTTAGAGAGGCCTGGGCTGCCCGTTTGAGGCTGTTGCCCCCGCGACCCGACCCCGGAAGATGACGGAACGGACTCCAGACTCCACACACAGCTGATTCTTTCTCCTTTAATCCACATCAAGTCACGTCTCCAACATTTAATCTAAGACACAAAAACAGATTTTATTTATAGTTCTAAAAACAAAATCTATCCAATTGCTCATCTTTATCTCCTATTTATCCGTTCTAAAAAGGCCCCTCTCCTCTTCTTTTGCAGGTTTATATTTGTCCTCATACGAGAGTGAAGGTCCTGAGAACAACATGGAGAAGGACAGATGGAAGTCTCTGAGGTGTGTGTTTCTTTGTACTCTTAACACAGATGAATACACTAGCCACAGGGTTTTTCCAATCCCTGCTGTCACGCTGACCAGCCCCACCCAGAGGGATGTAGGTCACACACACACACATACACACACTGTCCTGATGAGTCTGTCACTGTCATCCGAAATCGATAAGTTTTCAATTCTAAAGCTTTTTTTTTTTCAACGTTTCTGTATAAAACACTAACAAATAAAATATTAACCTCAGATTATTAAACAGATGTGAAGAAGTGTGTTTAAATTTCTTAAGCGGATTGTCGGATTAATAAAAGCAGGTTTTTATAACAGGTCTGGGTATGTGAGGGTTAAACCCTGCCGGCGTGAACCATTCTGCATGTGTGTGTGTCCTAGTTTTACCGCCACAACGATGCGATCTGTCACTCCAGTCGTGCCGCGTCGGCAGAAAGTGTGAACCTGCTGGGAGGGGGCCTCTCCGCACGGCTAGAGTAGATACACACACAGCTACACATAGTCACACACATTAATATACACAGACTCATGCTTGTACACACAAAAACACACTGCATAAGCTTTCTACTGCAACAGAGCAGGAGTACTGCTAGCCACTGAGGGCAGCACTGAGTCCACACACCACACACACATCACCTCCACAAACCTCTCCAAGCTGTTCTGACCAGATGTGACCACGAGTGGGCGTGTCAGCGACTGCATGGAACGAGAACATCTGAACAATGATGGATGAAGTACTCACTTTTTGTACTTAAGTAAAAGTACAAATAATTAGGCAAAAAAAAAAAAACTTAAGTAAAAGTACCAATAAAAAAATCTACTTAATTAAAAGTACAAAAGTAATTGGTGTAAATTTTACTTTTTAAGTAAAAAGTAAAAGTATTTGACCATAATTCAAATGTTATTTTTTGTGCTGTAGGGTCACAAATAAATATTCTGCAGGGGCGTTACCCCCCTCTCCTACCTCTTTTGGTCCACAAAAAAAAAAATGAAGAAAGAAAAGGGGACTAGTCCAGCTATGCCCTTACATGGCCAGCGAATGGCCACCAAAATGGAGGAAAATGACTCTTATTTTTTTAAATGTTCTGGAGGGGGGGACGCCCCCAGTCACCCTATATTGGCTTTGTCAATGACCTCACGCCATCCCCATCCCCCTCCACACACATACATTTTTAGAAGATCCTAGAACCGCCCCTGCTCTTTGTAATGATAGCGCAACTTTTTATTTAGAAGTAAACACAACGAACAACAATCTTCTGACTCTTTTTAATTTGTTCTATATTTGATGTTATTTTTTGGAGCTGAATGAATGCGGAATATGTTTCATCTTGAATCTCTGATTGGTCCTCGATTCATTACTTCTTCTCCCTCTTGGAGACCACAGGCGATCAACTGCTCCTTTTGATTTTGGCGATGCGGCTTCAAGATGCGCTAAACAAACAAACAAAAAAAACCTGTGTATTTTTCAAATTCCTGAACAAAAATGTAACAAAAAATGCAAAACACACTTTTAAAAAGTAGCGAAGTAAAAGTACAGATATTTGCTCTAAAAATGTAGTAAAAGTACCGGTCTTAAATTTTACTTAAGTAAAGTACAGATACACAATTTGTTTTTACTTAAGTACAGTAACGAAGTACATTTACTTTGTTACGTTCCACCACTGCATCTGAAGAACTTGTGTTTAACAAACTAAATTTAAACTACAGCTGGTTTTCTCTGTACGTGCTTGTGTGTTGTTTTCCTTCCTCTGGTTTTTACCATGTCTTTGTTTCCCTCCACAGATCCACTTTGCTCAGCAGGGTTTGAGGATTCAACAGAATGCTAGAAAAAAAAAAACGCATCGGAAACGACAATCTGTACTCGGGATGGCAAGGATCTGCGGTGTTCCTACCAGCCTGGTTTCTGTTCAGATGTTCCTGTAGCTGTTCCAGGACGGCTGATATTTTCCTTTGTATAATTTTTTAGTCTTTTTTTTTTTTTTTTTTTTAATTCCTCAAACTTTCAGAGTCTATAAGTTTTTGTTAAAGTTTCTGAAGAACACTTCTAATGTTAGCTGCTGGTTGGCTAACGATGATCGCTGCAAACTCTCATCCTCATTTAGATGTTAGTTTTTCTTCTATTACATGTTTTCTTTTTTTTTTTTCTGATGTGAGTCTAGTTTTGGTGTGTATGGAAAGCCTCTGAGCCAGATGTTATGCTGCCCTCTAGTGGTTTGTACTGAAATGTTCAAACTGATTTTTCATACTGTCTGAAAGTTCATTCTTTCTTTTTATTTAATTTATAAAATGTAGTTATGTTGTTTTTCTCATGACTTATTTTCTCCTATTTAATTTTATATTTCTTACGTAATATGTTTACTCATGCTTAGACATCATGTTTCATTTTTTTAATATAAGTTTGATTGGAATTTTTATTTTCAAAGTTTGCAAGCAGTGAGCATGAAGTTAAAAAAAAGTTTGACTGATTTCTGCTTTGCCTCCACCCCTCACCACATAAATCCCCTCAGATCCTCCCATGTGTTTTGTAATTGGACTGAAATAGTTTAAGTTTCTAAATGAATTGATTGTTTAAAAAAAAGAAAATAAAAATGTAAAAAAAAAAAAAAAAATCAACGGTGTGTTTTTGTGAAAGTGAAAAAAAAAAAAGAGAAACCTTAAACTCGATTTTATTTCATATCTGAAAATTTTTATTAGATGCCGTAAACGAGTCAGTCAGTCATCTTCTTATCCGTCTGTCCCTTTCTGGGTTGCGGGAGCCCATCCCGGCTAATTTAAGGTGAAGGGCTGGGTACACCCCAAACAGGTCGCTAGTCTATCGCGGGGCCACACACACATTCCTAGGGACAATTTGGCACCGGCCAACCAACCTAGCATGCATGTCTTTAGAGGGAGGAAACTGGAGTACCCGGAGGAAACTCATGCAGTCACAGGGAGAACATGCAAACTCCACACAGAAAGGACAGTGTTTCAAGCCTTGTCCCCATCCGGGCCTCGAACCCACAACCTTCTTGCTGTGAGGCCTCTGTGCTACCCACTGCACCATCGTGCTGCCCGAAAACGAACAGTTTCAATCAAAAATATTCTGTTAAGGTGTCTTCCGTTGTTCAGCCATCCTGCACATCTGGTGCTGGGTGAGAACCAAGTACCATCTTCAGGTGCTTCTCAGAATAAACCTCATAAGTTAGTATACATACATACAGATTAAACTCATGTTTATCATTAATTTACATAGATATGTGTGTTAATGCATGTCTTGTGAGTGTGTGTGCATGCATCTGTTTGTGAGGACAGAATCGCCCCACCCCCACACACCAATATACAGTATTATACTGTACATTTTATTTAAAAAAAAAAACAAAAAACAGTTGACTTATGCAGTGTTAGAGATGCTTGCTGCAGATTTAAAAAAAAATCTACATATTTGATCAATCTCAAAAATTTAGACAAACTTCAAATACACCCTTGGTGGGAAGAAAACTTTTATCTGTAATCTGCAGATAAAATTCTGTCATGATGAAGAATTGCAGGAAAATCACAGAGAAGGAAAATTTGTGATAGTATTTGTCTCCATCTTGTGGACAAATTTTGAAAGTACAATTAAATTTAAAGTTTGGCCAAAGTACAAAAAAGTATAAAAATACAAAAAATGAACAGTAATCAATATTTCAGAAACAAATCACTTCTAATGTCATTGGAATAAATATCTTGTTTGGTCATTAAAATTAGGCACCTAAAAACAACAAAAAAATAATGATCTAACAGGAGTATAAATATTATTATGAATAAAAACAAATGCTCTAACTCATCATGAACTTTATAAATCAAGTTTAAAACTATACTTGCAGCAATTGTGTTTTTTTAAGCACTTACACTGTGTTACTTAATGAGTCTATAGATCATTTTATTTTGTTCTATTTATTGCATAAATAAGTCTTATGTAAATATGTCTGAGGGCAAGATTGCTCAAAAACTTGTATAAAGAAATGCAGAAAAATGTAATTTATACAATAAAACTGAAACAAAATGCTTTAATTTTTAAATTTCAGCAACATTTCAGCAACTAATAGGAAAAAAAAGTTTTGAAATAAAAGAAGACAATTAAAAAAAATCTGTATTCTGACATTTCTATTCTCAAAAGAACCTTTATTTTGAGCTATTTTTTTTCTAAATAACAGTAACATTATTTAACATTCAGCTAATTAAAACATTTCCAGTGATTAAACCAGATTCCTAAATAAAGCATCTCACATGTTCCAGGTTGGGAATCAGTGACCTGGATTAATATTTTTCTCTGTAGGTGGTACAGATGAATTCATTTTGGCCACCAGCCATCCCTGTTCTCTGCTGTCGATGATTTCTGCTGCAGGCTAATCACAGCCAGCAAAGATAATTAACCATTTGAGGTGTCAAAATGTCCAAAAGCGATAACTCGAATGGGACTTCATGTTAAAATGATTTTTAAAAACGTCCTCTCTTTCTTCTGCTTTTAAAACTGGATAAAATTAACAGTAATTTAAAAAAAAATTGGCCACAACAAGTCATCAATCTAGATTATTTAAAGTGTGATAAAAATAATACCATCATTTAATCTGAAACCCTGCAAGTGGAGGATTTAAAGTACCGAAAAGTGACAGAGAGTGTGGAAAAGAGGTGAAGAAGCGTGTGCAGGAAGGCTGGAACGGGTGTAAGATAAGTATCAGGTGTGATGTGTGATAGAAGAGTTTCAGCTAAAATGAAAGAAAAAGTGTACAAAACCGTGGTGAGACCGGCCATGCTGTTTGGTCTAGAGACAGTGGCACTGAGGAAAAGACAGGAAGCAGAGATGGAGGTAGCAGAGATGAAGATGCTGAGGATCTCTCTAGGAGTGACCAGGATGGACAGGATCAGGGGAACAGCACATGTCAGAGGTTTTGGAGATAAAGTCAGAGAGGCCAGACTGAGATGGTTTGGACATGTACAGAGGAGAGAGAGAGTGCATAGGAAGAAGGATGCTGGGTTTGGAACCACCAGGAAAGAGGGCTAGAAGAAGACCAAAGAGGAGGTTCATGGATACAGCGAAGGAAGACATGAAGATAGTTGGTGTGACTGAAGAGGATGCAGGAGATAGGGTTAGATGGGAGAAACTGACTTGCTGTGATGCCCCCTGAAGGGAAATGCCAAAGAAAAATAATCTGGAAGACGAATCTACAGGTTCAGATTAACACCATCATTTTAACCCGTCCAATCTTTTCAGTCAAATATTTTTGTATTATTTATTAAAAAAAAAAAAAAAAAAAATCCAAAATTTTTATAATGTAGCTACAAACTTGTAAATATAGTTTAATCATGTGTCGTTGTGTTTGCTGCAAAGTTAAAAACAAATTCACTGCTGTCGTAATCCATTGAAGTCCACAGATTATTTATAATTATTCTTTGAAAATGCATTTTTTTAAAAGGATTTTATACAAAAATTTTGATTTTATTGTAAGTGGTTTTCAATTAAGGACATAAGAGTATGAGTTTGTTTTAAAAAATAAGCAACATTTTTGGTTTAGTCATAAAACACAAAGATTTTTATAGGGTTTTATTGTGGATGGTCTGGACATCTCCGGGCTGAGGAGTCTCCCATGTTTCCATCAGGATGAAGAACATCTATTGACTTCTTTAGATATTTAGCTGTAGATTAGAAAAAGCTAATATTTAAACAATAATCTGTGATACATTGTTTGCTCGTCCCGGGGGAGAGATCTCTCTTTCACGTGGATCCCCATGAGGTTTCTTATTTTTTTCCCACTGATGGGTTTTTTAGGAGTTTTTTCTCACCGAGAAGGAGAGTCTAAGGGCATAAATGTGCTAGTCTTGTTTAGTTAGCACTTGTTAGTTATTTTTCTTGTTGTGTATTTGTGTTAATACATTCCTCTTTTTCTTGTGAAGCCCATTGAGACGGAAATTCTGTGATTTTGGGTTATACAAATAAAATTGAATTGAATGTGAAGAGTTTATAAAAGTTTTTAAATCTAAAGGTCATGTACCGCAAACAGTGATTTAAACGTAAAAAAATTTAAAGTTTTTTTCACACAATTCTACCTTGATTGCAATAAATTAATCAGATATTGTGAATGAAAAAAAAATCTTGTAATTTTGATTGAGAATAAACTTGACTTGGGCCCAGGGGCGTTGGCCTAGTGGTCGAGTTACCGTTGTTTGACCGGGAGAACCTGGTTCTATTCCTACTGGGCCCAAGCCATCCACAGGACCTCAGAAGTAACACAAAAACAAAAAAATAAATAAACTTGGACTTGACAAACACATTTGCAACAATCATATAAATTTGTAGTAATGTTAAATATTTCTCAACTTTTCTTTGAATTTAAACGTGTTCAGAACTATTTATATCTTTCCCGCTGATTAAAAACAAAAGAAACAAATATTTGTTGTTGCTTAGCAACTTTTTTTTAAATGTCCAGGTGGTATTTTACAAATTTTATGTCAGGAGAGTAGTCTGTTCCTCCTCTGTGTCCTGTTTCCCCCCTCCCTCTTGTCTGTGTCTGTGCAACTAGTCACACCTGAAACTCATCTACTCATCTGCTGGAGCATAAATGGATCAGTTTTTCACACACTCTTCGCCAGATCGTTGTTTTTCATGCTTGACTTGTTATTCAGTGTTTGTGGCTCCAGCTGCTACACCAGAACCTGCCTAGTTTATCTGTTTTGTCTTCTTTATTTGGACTTTTTATCAATCTAATAAATCTGCTTGTGATTTTTTCATCTGAGCTGGTCTGTTGTGTCAAGGGTATATTTTTGGCCTCAGCTCCACATTATGACATTTTAACAGCAATCCTAAAAAAGTTATTTTCGTGAAATAAAATTAACATTAAGTCAAACTTTTCCATGAATATGAATGATTTTGTGTGAACGTGTGTTTAAACTTCCTCATCTTTTAATAAATAGAATAAAATCTATACATTTTAACACAAATAAAACAGAAAAACTTGTGAGTGATACTCAAATAAACAAAGCATTGGTGACGTCAGTGACGTCTGACCTGCTTCTGACCAGCGTTGTACTGAAAGAGAGAGAGCGAGGGAGACGGAGAGAGAGAGGTGGGTCCGGATGGATGCAGGGAGAGATGGAGCAATGATCCGATGCTCCTCTGTGCTGATGCTCTGATGAGGCGGTGATCAGGTAAGAAGCAAATCTCCTCTGCACCGGTAGACTCTTAAACTGTGAGAAACGTGCAGCTTTTCTATTTGAATCCTTCTCTGGAGTTTTATTTTACGCTTTAAATCTCACTCTGCTTGACTGTGAGGAGAGAGAAAGCAAAACAATGGAGCTTGTTTGTGTGTGTTTGTGCGGTGAAAGTTGTGAAGAAGAGCGTCACAGCAGGAATGCATGACTAAACTCTGTGGGAGTCCAACAAAACCGGATTGTTCGGCCAGATTTTTGCATCTCCAGCAGACTGAACCTGAGCAGCCGTGTAACCCAACACTTCCTGTCCGATGAATAATAAATGCAGACTTGCTCATTGACTTTTTTTTTTTTTTTAATCTCAGGTTTTTCTCTGTCTGCTCACAGCATCAGCACTTCTAGATGATGTCCAACATGGTGGCTTCTTTCCAATCCCATCACCTCTAATCTAAAAGATGGGCAACGGTTCTGTGAAATCAAAGCGATACAAACCCGCGGAGGACTTCGCTTCTTCTCCAAACGGTCCAGCCCAGAAGGACTTGTGTGAGTCCAAGAACCCTGTGGACTTTCTGAGAGGTCGGGTGGAGGAGTTGGAGCGAGAGGTGAAGAAGAAGGACGAGGAACTTTGTGCCAAAGATCAGCTGGTCCAAGAACTTCAGGAACAGCTGAGTCAGCAGATGCTGGTTCTGTCCGAGTTGAGCGAAGAACTGCAGAACAAATGTTTGCAGTTCAACAAGCTGCAGGACAGCGTGAAGAGTGGATCAGGTCTGCCATCACGACCAGCATCAGTGAAAGCTGGAGGCAGAGGAAGTCCCAACCTCAGCGTGCGCATCAAAGAGACCATGAACAGGAGGAAAGGAGCCAAAGCTGGAGTTTCAGCAGAGCCGACATCCAACAGCCTCACAAAGTTCTCCTTCGAGAAGGCTCGGGTACCAAAGGATGTCAGGTGAGATGTTTACCTCACATACCCCGTAATGTCCTCAGGCTGACTTCCTGGCAGTGAGATAGCAGCATGATAATTATTTCCTCCGAGCTCATAAGCAAACATAAATCTGTGTTTCTCCTGAAGAAAATCTGAGCTCCTTTTCCTGGAGGGGAATTTGATTTCTTCTGCTACCTGATTGATTTCTGTGTTTCAGCAACCGGAGATAGAATAGATTAGATTAAATGAAATTAGAAGAGCTCCGATTCCTCACAGGTTTCATCTATCTGTTCACTGACTCTGTAAATACCAGCATCATCTCTATGTAACTTTTAAAATCAGTGGTTTTTAAAAAGGGGTTCCGGAGCACGCAGACGTCTTTGTAAGAAATCATGGAGTAAAAAAAAGAACTGAAACCAATCAAATTAACATGCAATTAATAAAACCTGTTATATTTGGTTAAATAGTACTTGGTAAATAGTACAGCAATGGAGAGTGTGGAAAAGAGGTGAAGAAGCATGTGCAGGCAGGCTAGAACGGGTGGAGAAAAATATCAGGTGTGATGTGTGACAGAAGAGTTTCAGCTAAAATGAAAGGAAAAGTGTACAAAACCGTGGTGAGACCGGCCATGATGATTGGTCTAGAGACAGTGGCACTGAGGAAAAGAGAGGAAACAAAGATGGCGGTAGCAGAGATGAAGATGCTGAGGATCTCTCTGGGAGTGACCAGGATAGACAGAATCAGAGGAACAGCACATGTTAGAGGTTTTGGGGATAAAGTCAGAGAGACCAGACTGAGATGGTTTGGACATGTGCAGAGAAGAGAGAGAGAGTACATAGGAAGAAGGATGCTGGATTTGGAACCACCAGGAAAGAGGACTAGAGGAAGACCAAAGAGGAGGTTCATGGATACAGTGAAGGAAGACATAAATCTTTATGTCTAGCTGGTGTGACCGAAGAGGATACAGCAGATAGGGTTAGATGGAAGAAACTGACTTGCTGTGGCGACCCCTGAAGGGAAATGCCGAAAAAAGAAGAATTTGGTTAAATAGTGAAACCTAAAAAAAAAGTCAATTTTTGTTATGTAAGTGAGGACAAAACATTTTTTTTTTTTGCTAGTCCCGTGTCTTCTGATTTTTTGTCATCTAAATATAAAATTGGCTGCTGAGAATTTTACAGTTACTTTTGAAAACAGTTTTAAATTTTATTTATTGACAAACTGACATTAAACTGAGAACAAGATTTTTAAAATCACACACATTGAAGATTCCCACTTTAAGTTGGTGCTGTCCTCTTTCAGCTGTTCATTCAAACTTCGTTTGTCTTCTAAGACGCTCATCCCTTTGGAGGTCGTAAGGCAGGGGTGTCCAAATCCGGTCCACAAGGACCGGTGTCCACACGTTCATGGTTCAACACAGCTGATGCACAGGTAGTGAAATCAACAGCCAATAGAATTTGGCACAACGACCCAGGCAGATCGGTGTGGCATTAGCAACAATTAGGACGCTTCATCGGTCCGTCGTGGTAAAGAGAGAGCTGAGCCGAAAAGCAAAGCTCTCGATTTACAAGTCGATCTACGTTCCTACCCTCACCTATGGTCACCAGCTGTGGGTAGTGACTGAAAGAATGAGATCGCGGGTACAAGCGGCCGAAATGAGCTTCCTCCTCAGGGTGACTGGGCTCTCACTCAGAGATCGGGTGAGGAGCTCTGCCATCCGGGAGGAGCTCGGTGTCGAGACGCTCCTCTTCCAGGTTGAGAGGAGCCAGATGGGGTGGTTCGGGCATCTGATCAAGATGCCCCCGAGCACCTCACGGGCGAGGTGTTTCGGGCACGTCCCACCGGAAGGAGACCAAGGGGCAGACCCCAGACCCGCTGGAGAGACTATGTCGCACAGCTGGCCGAGGAATGACTTGGGATCCTTCCGGGTGAGCTGGAGAATGCAGCAGAAGTGAGAGAGGCCTGGGCTACACGTCTGAGACTGTTGCCCCCGTGATCCGGCCCTGGAACAAGCGGAAGATGACGGAACAGAACGGACTCAATTAACTGGATCAGGTGTGTAGATGCAAAAACATATAGAAAACCTTCAGGACACCAGCCCTCGAGGACCGGATTTGGACACCCCTGTCGTAGGGGTTGCCGGAACTTCTCCTGGGTGATTTCAAGCAAGAGGAAGGATACACCATGAACAGATTGCCAGTCTGTTGTGGAGCTACGCACACAAATTCCTACGTGTAATTTCTTAGCGGCCAATCAACCTAGCAAACACATTTTTGGAGGGTGGGAAAAAAAACCCATGGATACATGGGGAGAACATGCAAACTCCACACAGAAAGGCGGGTGGTCAAGGACTCAAACCTTGACTTTCTTGCGGGGAGGCCACCGTGCAGCTGCTCATACATCGTGAATCATAAAATATTGGCCTCTAGAAAGTAATAAAAAATTAAAACCTCTAGAGCAGGGGTGTCCAAATCCGGTCCTCGAGGGCTGGTGTCCTGAAGGTTTTCCCTATGTTCTTGCATCTCCACACCTTATCCAGTTATGTGTCATTGTGCCAAATTCTATTGGCTGTTGATTTCACTTTCTGTGCATCAGCTGTATTGAACCAGGAACGTGTGGAAAACCATCAGGACACTGGCCCTTGAGGACCGGATTTGGACACCCCTGCTCCAGAGAATCAAACTGAGAAATTATGCATTTGGTAAAAGCTTTCCAGAAACACAAGCTTCATATTAAATAATTGCCATCTGTTCAGAAGATGTTTGTCTTCTGATCCATTGTTTTTTCTTTTTTTTTTTTTTTTGAGAAATCAGAATTGTGAAATAAAAATGTCGGTCCCTGATCAAGCAGCATCCATATCTGACCAGATCCTCAAAAGTCAAACCTATACAAATAATCGAAACGGAGGATTATTTTTAAACTTAAACTCTTTTTGAACACATAGATCTGCTGCTCAGCTGTTTCACTTCTTTTCCTGCTTTAATTCAAACAAAGATGTCAAGGGGGGGAAAAAAAAGATGTTTTTTATTAGTTCCACTGGTTGAAATGTACTGAGATACTTTGGGATCAAACAGGACTAATCTGAAAAGGCTAATCCTCATGTGGAGCTGAGAACACATGAAGAGGCTGTTTGATGAGAGCAACAAGTCCTGTTTGCTTTTCCCCCACATGAAAGCTGTTCCTGACAAGTGTTCAACCTGAATAAAGTGTTCTTTTCTGAATAAATGATAGCATGCAGATACAGCTCTCATGTTTAAAACATGTGTCTCCAATAATCTAAATGTGTTTTATGTAAGCAAAACTGATGTAAATGAGCCCCTCGGACCCTTTGAAATACGTTTCTTTTCTGATGATTCTCTTCAGCAGAGTAACCAATTTGATCTGTTTTGCTTTGTTTTCACAAAACCCTGAAGTGATCGTTCCATTCCACTCACCTCAAACATCTTCAGCTGCTGAAAACCGTCCCCTGACCTTTCGGTTCGCAGCTCCCTGATGGAAGTGATGTCGCGGGGGTCTCGCTCCAGCTGTTCAAATGCACATCTGTGAACTTTCACAGCTCATGACAACTGTGCTTTTCACAGTCGGAAAGTAACATTTAGTTCACAGCGGATGAAATATTTATTATGTAAAGATGAGTAATGAGGGTGTAGGAGTTGAGATCCGTGTGGTCAGAGGTGGGAAAGATCTCACAATTTAAAGTGGGAGACGGCTGAAAAAGTTGCCAGGAATCAGATGGTGGATTTGCTGTGGGTGGTGACCGAAAGAATGAGATCGCAGATACAAGCGGCCAAAATGAGCTTCCTCTGCGGGGTGGCTGGGCTCTCACTCAGATATTGGGTGAGGAGCTCTGCCATCCGGGAGGAACTCGGTGTCGAGCTGCTCCTCCTCCAGGTCGAGAGGAGCCAAATGGGGTGGTTCGGGCATCTGGTCAGGATGCCCCCAAGCGCCTTGCAGGTGAGGTGTTTCGGGCACGTCCTACCGGGAGGAGACCAAGGGGCAGACCCTGGACCCGCTGGAGAGACTATGTCTCACAGCTGGCCGGGGAACAACTTGGGATCCTTCCGGGTGAGCTGGAGGATGCAGCCAGGGAGAGAGAAGCCCGGGCTTCCCGTTTGAGGCAGTTGCCCCCGTGACCCGGCCCTGGAACAAGCGGAAGATGATGGAACGGAACGGATTTGCTTTGGATTTTTTTCACCTGAAATACTTTTAGAGGTCTCATTTTATTTCTAAGAGCGACACGATGGCGCAGTGGTTAGCAAAGTGGCCTCCACGCAAGAAGGTCAGGGGTTCAAGTCCTGGGTGGGATAAAGCTTGAAACACTGGCCTTTCTGTGTGGAGTTTGCATGTTCTACCCATGTATGCATGAGTTTTATCCAAGTACTTCGGTTTCCACGCGCCCTCCAAAAAAAAAAGTCTCTAGGAATGAGTGTGGTTGTGAGTGTGTGGCCCTGCGACAGACTAGCAACCTATTTAGGGTGTACCCTACCTCTTGCCTGAAATCAGTCGGAATAGGCTCTCACAACCCCGTTAGGGATGGACGGTTCAGAGGTCTGAATGAAACTTAATGTCTAACATGAATGTTGTTGTTTTGTGACAGTGTGAAGAAGCTACTGACAGACGCTCTGAACAAGAACCAGTACCTGAAGAGATTGGAGCTACAGCAAATCAAAGATATGGTGGAGTGCATGTACGAGTGCTCGTACCAGCAGGGTGAATATGTCATCAAGCAGGGTGAACCCGGAAACCATCTGTTCGTTCTGGCAGGTACTGTACACTCGCCATTCAAAACAGACCTCAATAAGTGAAACTACTGCAGACTCATTTATGCAGATCCATATCCGTCTGTGACCAGCTTAAAAAATACCATCAACAGAGTGTGTGCTAGGTGTCACACTGTTTCAATTCAATATCAATTCAATGGAATTTCATTTGTTCAGCCTGATGTCACAACAAAACTCATAACCTACGGGTTATAGGTCAGTTAGTTTTCATTCTGAACTAACTATACAAAACCTTGGACTAGGGGTGGGCCGGACCTTGACAGTGACCTTTTTGGGTTTACTCATTGTTGTTGAAATATTAGAATTCCTGAGTTGTTTTTTCCAACATTTTGGGGTGTTTTTGGATGAATTTTTGCAGTTGAAAGTTATTTTTTACTCCATTCTCATCCTACATGGACACTTTTTAAAAATACGTCTAATTATGTTCATATCACCAGGAATCATAGCAACGTTATCTTAACAGCTCCATTTAGACAAATAAGTGTGATGTTCCTCATAATTAATAGTGAAACAAAAAAGAATAAATGGGGTTGGGACTTAAAAATTAAGATGAACTTTATGTTGTCTAACATCTATTTTTTTTCTTTTGATAATATTTGTCAACCACACTATAAATCTGCTCTGGGTTTGACCTTTTGGTCATATGATAGGACCCTTTGTAGCCCACGAGTAAAAAAGCGTTGCCCATTCCTGCATAGACCCTCCTTCTTACGTTAAACTTCTAAAAAAAACTCAGCTGTGGAAAAAAAAAAAAAAAAAAAAAAAGAAGAAGAAACCTCATGGAAATCCAAATGAAGAAGGGATCTCAGCAAGAATTAACATGTGGATCACATTTTGAATGTTATTACCCAATACCACAGAGGTGGGTAGTAACGCGTTACATTTACACCGTTACATTTACTTGAGTAACTTTTTGAATATAATGTACGTCTATTTTTTAATAATTAAGAAATATTTTCAATAATCAGAAAATACTTTAATAATCCCACATTTGGGAAATTTGTGTGTCACAGCAATGACCAGTTATCTGCTGACTTATTAATACTAGTAATAATTTATACTTTTACTTGAGTATAAGTAAATACTTTTACTCCGTTACATTGAACAAAAGTTGACCCGTTACTTTTCTTGTTTTTAAGACGTTTATCAGTCAAATGAGTTTTTTTAAAGAGAACTTCCTGTTTTGGATGACTGTAGACAGCCTTCCTCCAATCAAATGAAGCGCTTTTAAGCCCTCGCTTCTGCCTATTGCTTTTCAGACTTTATGTATTTTTATTTGTCGGTTTTTTTTTGTTGTTGTTTTTGTGTTCAGAAATGTCTGAATAAATTAAATTGAAAAGAAATAAATAAAAAAATGTAGCGAACACGGTCACATGACTCCATCTGACCTATCAGACGTACCCATACCCGATTTTGCAAGAAAACAAAACTGAGCGCGAAAAAACTCTTTTAGAAAACGAGTTACTGCTGAATTAGGTGAATAAAAGAGGCAGAAAATGTCTTTCCTGAACAAGAAGACACAGCAGAAGACAGCGAAGTTGGTAAGCATCCCTGGCGTCGTATTGAAAGCATGTTTAGTTTGTGCTAAATACAAAATGGCAGTTACACGATGCAATGTTTACCAGGCGCTTCAAAGCTAACGGACATTTCTGTCTGCAAAAACTCCAACCTGAGAAAATATGTCTAAAGTAAGTTTAATTTAATACAGTCATGAATAATGACTCATTAGCCTACGTAGCATTCAAAATTATTCCAATGTCTTTTTCATCTGAGCTGCGTCGAGGTCCGTTAGCCTAATAATCACTTTAACAGTAAAACAATGCTAGCATCACTAAAAGTAATTTTTTGTTTGTTTTGTTATTTTGTTTTGTTATTTTACTGATCTTTTCACTTTATTTTGAAAATACAAATTTTGCACATTTTGTTGTATTGTTCATATAATTATGTCTACAACCAAAAAATATGTTACTTTTAAAGTTACCCAGTTCTTGAGTAGTTTTTTTCAATGCATACTTTTTACTCTAACTTAACTAATTTTTTTTAGGTCTACTTATTACTTTTACTTGGGTAAAAATATTTTGGACTAACTGTACTCTTACTTGAGTAAAATTTTTGGCTACTCTGCCCACCTCTGCCTGTTGGAAAGAAAGAAAAAAAAAGTAGTTTCAGTTGTACCTCCTGAAACAAAATCATATTTATTTGATGAGTAACAGCCACAAAAAATGGGATCAGTCAGGATTTAAAACATTTTTCTAATTGATGAAAACTTTCTTATCCGGGCGGGTCGCAGGGGGCAACTGCCTCAGAGGGGAAGCCCAAGCCTTTCTCACCACGGCTGTATCCTCCAGTTCATCTGGGAAGATCCCGAGGTGTTCTCCAGCCAGCTGTGAGACATAATTTCTCCAGCAGGTCCAGGGCCTGCCCCTGTGGACGCCCAGTGGGACGTGCCCGAAACATATCACCAGCAAGGCGCTCGGGAGCCATCCTGACCAGATGCCCAAACCACTCCATCTGGCTTCTCTTGACCTGGAAGAGCAACGGCTCTACTCCAAACTCCTCCTGGATGGGAGAGCTCCTCATTCTATCCCTGAATGAGAGCCCAACCACCCTGAAGACAAAGCTCATTTCGGCCATAGGAGAGGGTGGGAATGTAGATCGACTTATACTGAGGTGCGTCAGTACCTCAACTCTTGAGGTTAGCACCTCACGAGTTGACCACAACTCTTGACTTGTAAGTCCGAGAGCTTTGCTTTTCGGCTCAGCTCTTTCTTCACCACGACAGACAGATGCAGCTTCCTGAATATTGTCAACGCCGCACCGATCCGTCTGGCAATCTCGCGCTCCATACTTCCTACACTCGTGAACAAGACCCCAAGATACTTAAACTTCTCCACTTGGGTCAGGACCCTGTTCCTGACCCCCAGAGGGCATTCCACCCTTTTTCAAGTAATGGAAATGGAATGATTTTTCTTAACAATATAGTGTAGGTTGGTTTAAAAAAGTGGTTTTAATCACTACTTACGTATATGAAGTGAATCACTTTTCTAGATGAATCTCTTAATAATAATTGTTGCGAACATGAAGCGGAAAAAGAAACAACACGTGTTTTAGAAAAACTCTCCAGAATGTGAAAATGTTTTTTTTCTAAATCCATTCGCCCACAAACTTTCAGTAAAACTCTTATTTCCCAGATTCAACATGAGCGGCAATAAAGTTCTTCCTTTTTTTTTAAAGCAAAAACTCATATGTTTTGCAAACCACAGTCAAAGACCCTGTACATGATGCTGAAATGAACACTGATGTTTTCTGTTTGCTTTTTGCTTTCGCTGGCAAAAAAAGTTGAGCATCTCTGACCAGCAGCCAATCAAATCTAATCAAAACAGCCAGGCAGTTATTTCACAACAATTTCAGTCATTTAAGCTCATCAACTGATTTGGAAATTTTTACTGGCATTTGGTGGATGAATGTAAACACTTCCGAGGTTTTCCTGGAAATCTCGTAAAGGTTCTTTTTAATTTTAGATCTAAAAGAAAATACATAAAAAAAATGAAGCGATGTGAGATAAAGTGAGGTGATGTTCAGGCTATTTTTTAATGCTCTAACTTATTTTTTTTTATACTTCAAAAACTATTAATGACTAATATTGAGCCCCAAAACACAAACACGGAAGATTAAAAATTAGTTTATTGATCTTTTCTTCAATAATAATTTAACAAGATTTGAAAAGTTTTGATTTTAAAAGTCAGTTTTATGAGTTAGTTTGAACAATTGGTTTTGGTTTTAAATTACCATGGTCCTCGCCCGGAAAAGAGTGGAAAGCCCCCTGCGGGTCAGGGACAGGGTCCTGCCCCAAGTGGAGGAGTTTAAGTATCTCAGGGTCTTGTTCACGAGTGGGGGAAGGATGGAGCGGGAGATCGACAGGCGGATCGGTGCGGCATCAGCAATAACTAGGACGCTGCATTGATCCGTCGTGGTAAAGAAAGAGCTGAGCCGAAAAGCAAAGCTCTCAATTTACAAATCGATCTACGTTCCAACCCTCACCTATGGTCACCAGCTGTGGGTGGTGACCGAAAGAATGACAACGCGGGTACAAGCGGCCGAAATGCGCTTCCTCCACAGGGTGGCTGGGCTCTCACTCAGAGATTGGGTGAGGAGCTCTGCCATCCTGGAGAAGCTCGGTGTCGAGCCGCTCCTCCTCCAGGTCGAGAGGAGCCAGATGGGGTGGTTCGGGCATCTGATCAAGATGCCCCCCGAGTGCCTCGCGGGCGAGGTGTTTCGGGCACGTCCAAGGGAGACCAAGGGGCAGACCCTAGACCCGCTGGACAGACTGGCCGGGGAATGACTTGGGATCCTTCCGGGTGAGCTGGCGGATGCAACCGGGGAGAGAGAGGCCTGGGCTGCCCATTTGAGGCTGTTGCCCCTGTGACCTAACCCCGGAACAAGCGGAAGATGAAGGAACGGAACGGTTTTAAATTAGACTTATATATAGTTTTGTTTTTATGTGTTTAATTTGGGCTTTTTATGATAATTTACTAATATAAGAATAATGAACTATTTGAATTTGGGACAGAAGCAGCATGGCGAACATGGTCTAGTAGATAAAAATAAAAACATTTTATTTTCTACAAAGTATTTTCAATCGTTTTTTTCATCTTTTGTATTTGCTGTGTGTTTTTAATGTATGATAAAGAGTGATCGATTGGCCTTGTTTAATATTCGCAGACGGAAAGCTGGATGTGTTTCAAAAGAACAAACTGCTCGCATCAATACCAGTGTGGACCACGTTTGGGGAATTAGCCATTCTCTACAACTGCACTCGAACGGCGTCAGTGAGAGGTAAAGATTTTTACATTTTTTTTTACAATAAACCCCTGAAAGATCCGATTGATTTTTGGTGTCCGAGGCTATCATCGAACACAGCGAACCCTGCGGGGATGGACTCTGTGACAATGTGACAGACGTGATCAAACATCAGTTAACACAAATAGAATTCAGCGCCCTATTTCTTCTCTTTGCCATCGTCATAATGAACCTGAGTTCACATGGATAACATTTTGTGTCCCAGTTTCGAAGTTTACCACAGGTCAGACATGATGGTTGACAAAACGCAGCTTAAGTCTGGGCTAGAAATGACTTTTTGCAGAGAAAATGTTGATTTTTTTTTTTTCTGTTGCTTTTTTAAAAGTTTTTATCATGATTATAAATGCAATTTTAATCAGTTTCATTTAAGAACACATGCGTTGATAAATAAACATTTAAATGAACTGTGGGCCTTTAACACTTTGAAATAGAAGCTTTGATTATTTCCAGGTCGAAGTGTACGCGTTCCAACTGATCATTAAAAACCATCAGCACTCTATCCGATTAAAAAGATACGTTTATCACTTTGGGGTATCACTTTAACAGCTGAATGTTCTCATCTATTATTTCTCTCTTTAGTCTTTTCTTTATTTCTGTTACTCATTCTTTACTTATTCTTTTTTACATCACACTCATTTTTCATAATCGTCTTGATTTGTATTTTTTTAATTGACTTTTGCACCATGTTTAAATTGACGTCACTGATAGTTTGTTTGAAAAAAAAAAAACCCAATCAAATCATCAGATTTTGTGCAAATTTCAAGAAAAGATATATTATTATTTTTGTTTATATTTAGTTTAAGTCATAACTTTTTATGTTTTCAAAATCTTGAGCGGTTTTAAAAAGAAGTGTTGGTGATTACGACATAAGATTTAGGTATTTATACTTTATGGCTTTTAACGTTTTTGGTGTCCCTAATAAATTCTTCCTATTCTTCTTTCGGCATTTCCCTTCAGGGGGCGCCACAGCAAGTCAGTTTCTTCCATCTAACCCTATCTGCTGCATCCTCTTCAGTCACGCCAACTATCTTCATGTCTTCCTTCACTGTATCCATGAACCTCCTATTTGGTCTTCCTCTAGGCCTCTTTCCTGGTGGTTCCAAATTCAGCATCCTTCTTCCGATGTACTCTCTCCCTCTCTCCTCTGTACATGTCCAAACCATCTCAGTCTGGCCTCTCTGACTTTATCTCCGAAACCTCCAACATGTGCTGCCCCTAAAAAAATAATTTACCAATTAATGCTGTACATGTTGATTACCCTTGATCCAGCTTTAAAAATCCTAAACTCGATCTTAGCACCTTTTTAGAGAAGTGACGACGAGAGCAAAAGATTCTAGATAAAGATCTGAATCTTTCTTGGTTTGTACTTCATTTTTGGAAAGCTTGTGACCAGTCGTGGTTGAGCACTTTTTGTTTGGATTTGTATGTTTAACCAAGTTAATTCCCTGGTGGTCTTTGAGGGGGCGAGTTCACCAGCTGAACCTAGAGGAACTCGACTGCATCCTACAAGCTCCTTCAATGTCCGAGTTTATGCAGAACAGATTTATTTACATGTTATAGCAGTGTTTGTGCGTAATGATAGAAGAACAATCAAATCATGAAAATTGCACAGAACAATTTTTTAGATGTTCTGACATTTTGTTCTTTTGCTTCTGCAGCCGGAAACAAAGTGAAAACCTGGGCTTTGGATCGAGAAGCTTTTCAGAACATCATGAGAAGGACAGCAGAAACACGGCATGAACAGTATCGTAACTTCTTACGGAGGTTAGAATCTAGTTTTCATCTCATTCGTTACCACTTAGTAATAAAAAGTAATTCTGTGGACATATTACTTTAAGTGGTGACTACTTCAGAGGTACGAATCTTGGCATGGGATGTTCGTTCCGGTATTGAGCCCTGCACAAATGTTTACAACTGCATGTCTGCAGCTGGCTCAAGCAAGTGACGAATGCCGACGCAAAGTACGCTTTTTCAAAAGTGCAATGTTTTGTTTTGTACGTGGTTTTAGTTTGTTTCCAAAGGTAAGTGTGAGTATGACACCTTGCGTGGCAGCTTCCACCAACAGTTATGAATGAATGGGTGAATGTGAGCTCCACGCTGATATCAGGAGTTCTACTTCCTGAACTAGCTTTGGAACTACTATTAGCAATCAAAGACCCTCCCTTGTTGGGAACACTTCAGCTTTCTGGTTAAATATTGAAACAAAGCTGGATAAAATAGAGGTGTGCCGCCAACTCTGGTACCTAATGGCAGTTCGCCAACATGTTAACTCACCTGAAATGGCACCAATCCAGAGTAAACATCACTGGCACCGCGACAAAAAAACAAACTTTGCAAATGCCCTGGTAGTCGACATTCAGTCCAATACTGTAGTTTGTGCTGCTGTTAGTTTTGTTCACATGGATTTTTAGAAAAATAATAAAATTAATTTTCCATTTTTTGTCCTAGTTGTACAATGTTAAGACAAATAACTGGTTTGATAAACGCATACCGTGTTGTGATGTGGAAGGAGGAGGACCCAAATGCAGGACTTTAAACAAGGTTTATTAAACCAAGGATCAGCAAAGCTGTAATCAAAGAAGGATCAAAATGGTTATCAAAGAGACAATCTCAGTTTCAAAGAAAATCTGCTGGGTCGGGAGTCAGCCAGGGCTGGAAGGCATGAAGACCCGACGAGGAATGCTGGTGAGGCTTCCTTTAAATAGGCAGCAGGGAGATTAAGTACAGGTGATCCAATCAGGTGCAGGTGGTCCAATCAGCCAGAATTGGGGGAAAGGTGAGATGGTCCCTGGCTCCCTCTGGTGGTGGTTGAGGGAACCACAACATACCATACTTTCCGCACTATAAGGCGCACCTAAAAACCTTTTTTTTTTTTTGACATTCCCTTTAGCGCAGCACCATTTAGTGAATGCATAACGTAACCCGAGCCTTTACTGTAGCGCCTTATAATGCGATGTGCCGTATAGTGGGGAAAATACGATACATAAACGATGAGCAAATAGTTTAGTATTTTGGTCCAACTCTGGATGGGAAAAACCGGGATGGGAATTAGTGCCTCCAAATCCGAGACCATGGTCCTCGCCCGGAAAAGGGTGGAATGCCCCCTGCGGGTCAGGGACAGGGTCCTGCCCCAAGTGGAGGAGTTTAAGTATCTCGGGGTCTTGTTCACGAGTCGGGGAAGGATGGAGCGGGAGATTGACAGGCGGATCGGTGCGGCATCAGCAATAACTAGGACGCTGCATCGGTCCGTCGTGGTAAAGAGAGAGCTGAGCCGAAAAGCAAAGCTCTCGATTTACAAGTCGATCTACGTTCCAACCCTCACCTATGGTCACCAGCTGTGGGTGGTGACCAAAAGAATGAAATCGCAGGTACAAGCGGCCGAAATGAGCTTCCTCCGCAGGGTGGCTGGGCTCTCATTCAGAGATTGGATGAGGAGCTCTGCCATCCGGGAGGAGCTTGGTGTCGAGCTGCTCCTCCTCCAGGTCGAGAGGAGCCAGATGGGGTAGTTCGGGCATCTGGTCAGGATGCCCCCCGAGCGAGGTGTTTCGGGCACGCCCCACCGGGTGGCGACCAAGGGGCAGACCCCGGACCCGCTGGAGAGACTATGTCTCACAGCTGGCTGGGGAAAGACTTGGGATCCTTCCGGGTGAGCTGGAGGATGCAGCCAGGGTGAGAGAGGAACGGTCCAACTCTGTCGTGACCTCACAAAACAAGGTGCATACCGAACTGCGAACTCCAATTTTTGGAAACTGTTGAAGTTCAAATGATTACATAATGTCTAACAAACCCTTATTTTTTTTTTCAGTGTTTCTCTTTTGGCTAATCTACCAGAGGATAAATTGAGTAAAATAGTGGACTGTCTCGAAGTGGTGAGTTATTCTAAAAAAAACTATCAATAGCCAAACTGGAAGGACAAATAAAGCTTTACATTGTACTGTCTCAGATTTACACTGACCCTACGGGCACTGCAGATAGCTGCTGTCAAAATATCATTACCATGTGGCTGTATTCCCTTACCTAACGTCAGCATATTCATCCTCGCACCAGTTACCAAGAGCTCACAAATTACCTTGTTGACGAACTGAACCAATATTATTCCTGTCATCGCTGGATGCTGCATATTGTTACCATAATTATTTGAGTAGGGCCTCATACAGTGTTTATCCACATGGTGGACGAGTGATTTCTTAAAGATGTGCGAGCGACAGGCTTTTTGTTACAAGGCGATGAGAGTGTGTGAGAGCGTGTGTGTATTTAAAGCGGCAGCAGGCTGATTCCAGTTTTCCTGTAGAAGCGTTAGGTTTCAGGAGAAAGAAAACGCCAACCTCAGCAAGTTTACTTCATAAAAACTTCAAGGACGTTTGTCACAGCCACTGATTGTCCTGCTAACGTCCAATCACAGCAAATTTCCCATTTTAGACCGTTCTGATGCAGGAAATTCTTCAGGTTGAGCGCAGGAACAGCTGTAATGTGAGACGTGTGCAGATGTTCACTGGGAATCTGAAATGTAAAAGCTCAACAATTTCTGCAACTTCAAACTTTAAATTTAAAACAGATTATTTAATCAGCTTAAATTTGAAGTCTTGATATTTATACCCTGACTAAAATATACAGGCAGCACGGTGGCGCAGTGGGTAGCACAGTGGCCTCACAGCAAGAAGGTTGTGGGTTCGAGTCCCGGATGGGGATGAGGCTTGGAACACTGTCCTTTCTGTGTGGAGTTTGCATGTTCTCCCCATGTTTGTGTGGGTTTCCTCCCACCCTCTAAAGACATGCATGCTAGGTTGATTGGCCAGTGCCAAATTGCCCCTAGGAATGAGTGTGTGGGTGGATGGTTGTATGTGTGTGGCCCTGCGACAGACCTGTTCGGGGTCTACCCTGCCCTTCGCCTTAAATTGGGCGGGATGGTCTCCGGCACCCCCCGGAACCCCAAAAGGGATAGACGGATAAGAAGATGACTGACTAAAATATACCACTTGGCTTTGGGCATGCTTTTGTTTTTTTTTTTATGTCGGAGCATTTAAAGCATGGTAAAAATCTCCAAACAGTTGATTTTGCATGCACTTTCTTTAGAAGAGAAATTCTCTATTTCCAGCTGTTGTCGTTTATTTCCACTCTTGTCCCCTTGCTCTTTTCAGGAATACTATGACAAAGGAGAGTACGTCATCCGTGAGGGGGAGGAGGGCAGCACCTTCTACATCATTGCCCAGGGGAAGGTACGAAAACCAAACACCACAAACGTCATAAAATCTTTTCTTTTTACAGGCTTTGACTAACTTAAACTTACAGTGTTTATTCCAGTGTTTTTGAGCCTCTGGTTTTATGCAGAAAGCTTCAAAACAAGCAAAATGTCCTCATCTGGATATTTAAGATGTAACGGCTTGATGTGCAGTATCCATAAACTAATCAATATTCTTGCAAAATTTATGAATGTTCATTCGAGATCTGAACGATAACGGTTCGAAGGACTCAGTAAATCATAATGTATTAATTTGGTCATTCGGTTGGCACGTGGCCTCACAGTAAGGAGATTGGGGGTCGAGTCCTGTGTAAGAGTCCTGTGGTAAGACATCCTGTCCAGTGTGGCTGAGACTCGTATTGCTGGCCTTTGTGTGAAGTTTGCATGTTTTCCCCGTGTGTGCTCATTTTGTTGTGACAATTAGTTTTTCTATATCTATATTTATATATTTCATCACAAAGAAGACATCTTTGGCTCTCTTGTTTCCATAATGCACTGTATGGAACTATCTTATTTCTTAAACTAAGATAGGTTTAAAACTCTGTACTTTCATATTCAGAGTACATGTGTGTAAATGAGAGGGATCCAAATGGGAAATGTGAGGTTACAGGGAGAAGAGATAAAGAAGGTGGAAGATTTTAAGTACTAAGGATCAACAGTCCAAAGCAATGGAGAGTGTGGAAAAGAGGTGAAGAAGCGGGTGCAGGCAGGCTGGAACGGGTGGAGGAAAGTATTTGGTGTGATATGTGACAGAAGGGGTCACGCCCCTTTCCAGCTAAAAAGAAAGGGAAAGTGTACAAAACCGTGGTGAGACCGGCCATGCTGATTGGTCTAGAAACAGTAGCACTGAAAAAAAGACAGGAAACAGAGATGGAGGTAGCAGAGATGAAGATGCTGAGGATCTCTCTGGGTGAGACCAGAATGGACAGGATTAGAAATGAGTATATCAGAGGAACAGCACATGTTAGAGGTTTGGGAGATAACGTCAGATAGGCCAGACTGAGATGGTTTGGACATGTGCAGAGGAGAGAGAGTACATCGGAAAAGGATGCTGGATTTGGAACCACCAGGAAAGAGGACTAGAGGAAGACCAAAGAGGAGGTTCATGGATACAGTGAAGGAAGACATGAAGATAGTTAGTGTGACTGAAGAGGATACAGCAGATAGGGTTAGATGGACAAACTGACTTGCTGTGGCGACCCCTGAACGGATATGCCAAAAGAAGAAGAAGACTTTCGGATTCAGAGCAATTTGTTTATACCGGTAAATGATTTCAGGATTTGGGGACACTCTGAAATATAATCTGAAAACCTTTCAGATGGAGGTACGATATCTGCACCTTCTATGATCTAAGTTGACAGTAAAATTAGCACCGAGGGAATCCACAGGGTTCTATTCGAGGACCCCTGATGTTCAATCTTTACATGCTCCTCATCGTCCTGTTAAAACGCAAAAGTAAAGATACTGTACAAATATACATACAAATCACACAAAAAATATATCCAATTCTTTTCTTTAAAATAATACTTCGTCTTTGTTTGTGTAAAACTCAAGAATTAATTTTTATATGAATTATGCTGCAAAAATAAACATGCCTATTTATGCTTAATCCAGTCTGTCTACTTGATTGAATCCAAACATAAAAATAAAAAAAACACCTTTTTAATTTACCTTTTTTCTACTGTAATCTTCACTTAAAGAAAAAAAATATACTTAAGTCCATTTGGTCTCTAAAGGTTTCTAATCTGATGATCAAAAGATGGTCAGGGGATTAAAAACTAATGATTTTTAATGCGTTACCATTGGACCAACAATCTGTTGTCTAAAATGTATGGAAGAAACAGGACTGTGACCCCACCCCCCGTGTGCGCCAGCAACATGACACCGGAGAGCCGAGACAGATGTGGAGGAGCCATATTGTCAACAGGGGACTTTCAAAATGCCATTTTGAGCTTACATGAGGCAGCAGCCCCCAAGCCCAAAGCAAGCTGAGAAAAACACGTGTTGTTTAGAAGGAAGGGGACTAATACAGGAAATGGCTCTCCCACCCCGGTATTGTACCCCCTGAATAGAGAGGGACTAAACTCAGAGAGCCAGCCACCAGGAAAAACAGGGAAGTGGGGGTCATCCAGGTCAGATGGGACACTTGGCTACAGCCCACTCAGATCGTTATGGTTGTGATGTCATTGTGGCTGGCTTAAATGGGGACGCTGCCACAAGTGGGATGTTTGACCTCGACTGGGGTGGGCCGCTGGTTTTTAAAGCTTCACAAATTACAGAGAAGTTTCACAACATCCAGCCTGCCGGGGTTTCTGGTAAAAGCTGTTTCTATTGCAGGCAGGACAATCTGGAGAGCAAACAAGTCCAGATAGAACCTGTTCATGTTTGCCATGTGGATTTAAACAGAACATCTCCTACACGGCCCACTGTGTTCATTCATTAAATTCATTCAATGTTAAATTCATTACTGTAATTTAATCTCTGAAAAGTTTAACAGACGTGAGATTTTACAGTGCATGTAAAGATATTCATAGAAAACAGGTGTTGAGCTGAAAAAGAAACATGAAAAGTGGTTTAAAGGTCAGAAAAAACTGTTTTGTGCAGGTGAACGTGACCCAAACCACCGAAGCCAGCAAGCCGCCGCAGATCATCAACACATTGCAGAAGGGGGATTACTTTGGAGAAAAGGCACTCATAAGGTACGAAAAACAACAAAAACATCTGATAGTCATTAACCAATTCTCTAAAGTTGCTGAGAAACATTCAGACATGCAGAGGTAGACCAAATAAATCTGCTTATGTCAGGGTTTATAGCAGCGAAACTACAAACGTTCAACCTTTGGACTTGTTCCGAGGGCCAGACTAGAAGGGGTATTTATTAGAAATACATTTTTAATATTTCTCTTTCCATGCATTAATCACACAAACCATTCCTGTCCCATCAACGCAACCTGTAAAATACCAAGCGATTTCACCGATCACGCTGGCCCATTTTTGCCACCTTGCTTCTGAATACCGTATTTCGACGACCATAAGGCGCACATAAAAGTCTCAAATTTTCTTCAAAATGAGCGGTGCGCCCTATCGTGCAGTGCGCCCTATGTCATTTGTGATTTGCGGACGTATTACAGAACCATGAGAACGTTAAAAGGGGAAGTGTGGGTGTGGATTGTGTATAAAAGAACAGGTATGTGTTTTATGTAACGTTGCTGTTTTAACAACACTGAAAATGGAAAAGAGACACGCTTATGAAGCTCAGTTTAAGCTGATGGCGATCAGCTACGCGGAGGAACATGGGAATTGAGCCGCCGCAAGAAAATTTAAAATTAACAAGTCAATGGTTCGTAAGTGTAGGAAGCTAGAAAACAAGATGCAACAGGTGAAGAAAACACAGCTGAGTTTCCGCGAAAATAAGGCGAGGTAGCCAGAGTTGGAGGAAAGAGTCCAGCAGTGGATCATCAACCAAAGAACGACTGGGAGGAGTGTTTCCACGGTCACTGTTCGGCTAAAGGCAGTAACGCTAGCGGAGGAAATGAAAATCGATCATTTCCAAGGAGGTCCGTATTGGTGCTTTTGCTTTATAAAACGCTGCAATTTTTCAATCCGGATCAGGACTGGCACTGTTGTCCAAGCTTTCGCAAAAGCAGGCATAATTTCCACGGAGCCGCACGGTACAGAAAGTGACTCTGAGAGTGAGGAAAGTGAACCTGCTATGTTGGATTTGGCGCAGCTGTTAGATTCGGAAACAGAGGATGAGGACTTTGATGGGTTTGATAAATGACTTTATGACGACTGAAAATAATATTTAAATAAAACCAACCAAACTCAGTTTTACTCCCAATCTATTTTTAAATACGCACACTTGTCTGTGTGTGTGTTGTTGTAAGGCAGACGGTGTAGAGGATATGTATATAAAACCCGCGCCCTATCATCAGGTACGCCTTACGCGTGCGTATATTACAGAGCACGCAAAATTTGGACTGCGCCTTTTAATACTTTTCACCTTATGATCGTAAAAATACGATATTTAAATTCTTTTTAAAATCCATTTGCATTTTAAAGTTTTATGCCTATTTTGATTAACTGTAATCAAAATGATACTAATTTATGTTTTTATTGGTTCTGATTTTGTTTTTAGTGATGATTTGCGGTCAGCTAACATCGTCGCTGATGAGAACGGCGTGGAGTGCCTCATCATCGACAGAGAGTGAGTTAAACCATCGATATTATCAATATTAGTTGGTGACTTTTTGTCGGCTTTTTTTTCTACCATCCACACTTTGGTTAGACCCTACCAGCTGTTTTCCAGCTGTTCTACACTAACATGCTGGTGTTCTTCCAGAACATTCGATCAAACTGTGGGGAACTTTAACGAGCTGCAGAAACACCTCCAAGGCTACGTGGCGACCCTCGATCGGGACGACAAGAAGAGACATACAAAGTAAATGTAGAGCGTAATTCTGGGAGTGGTTACCAGATAAACTTAACAAATTAATTCATTTGTTTTGTATCCAGGAAGTCCCTGTCCCGCCACCAGAGCCAGCCGTTATCTCCAGACTATGTCCAGTTAAAGGACATGGTGTCGGTGTTTTCGTCATCCAAACCTTTTGATCACTTAGAGGTCATTGCGACTCTCGGAGTTGGTGGATTTGGGCGCGTGGAGCTGGTGAGCCATGAACTCAAAGTCTCATACAAATACATTTTTTTTCTAATTCATCCCTTAAAACACACTTTTCTGCAAAAATTTTAACAAAACATTCATTTTGTCTAATTTGCCAAAACTTTATTTTGACAATTTCTGACAAAAATTGACCCTGACAATGACCATATTTAGTATTTCCTTTCCGTTCCGTTCCGTCATCTTCCGCTTGTTCCGGGGTCGGGTCGCGGGGGCAACAGCTTCAAACGGGTAGCCCAGATCTCTCTCTCCCCGGCTGCATCCTCTTGCTCACCTGGAAGGATCCCAAGTCTTTCCCCGCCCAGCTGTGAGACATAGTCTCTCCAGCAGGGTCCAGGGTCTGCCCGTTGGTCTCCTCCCGGTGGGACATGCCCGAAACACCTCGCCTGCGAGGCGCTCGGGGGGGATTCTGACCACATGCCCGAACCATCTGATTCGGCAAACAGGTCCCAGGTGAGGGGCGAGACAAAGCGTGGTTCGAAAACCCCTATGAAGAAATCAAACATGGCCAAGTTGCCCTTGCCCGGACGCGGGTCATCGGGGCCCCCCGTTGGAGCCAGGCCCGAGGGTGGGGCACGAGAGCGAGCGCCTGGTGGCCGGGCTTTTACCCATCGGGCCCGGCCGGGCTCAGCCCAAACAGGGGACATGGGCCGCCCTTCCAGCGGACTCACCACCTGCAGGAGGGACCATAGTGGTCGGGTGAAGGAGGAGATGGGTGGCAGCCAACGGCGGGGACCTTTGCGGTCAGATCCTCGGCTGCATAAGCTAGCTAGTATTTCCTGTTGGTACAAAATGCTGTCCTATGATACTCTGTGTTGTAAAATCCACATGCAGGTTCAAGTGAAAGGTGAAGACATGACTTTTGCTCTGAAAATCATCAAGAAGAAGCACGTAGTGGAAAACAGGCAGGAGGAGCACATCCACTCAGAAAGGAGAATCCTCGCCGAGGCACGCTCACCATTTGTTGTCAAGTCAGTCCTTCCGCTTCTACTCCAAACAGAACCCATGTTTTATCTTACTTGATGAATTTTTGCTCTATTATCTTGTGAAAATAGCCTTTATGAGATTTTAATGAGACTGCAGTGACGGCCCTGAGCAGATTACATCTCTATTGTGGGACAAAAATGGCTGCAGATAATAAAGTATCAGCAAAACAAATGTAGTTACCTTTCAAAAAATGTTGCAACTGCAGATTTTCTTTGGCTTTTTCTGATAATATCTAATTTCAGTCTTGGAACAAATTGGGATTTAATTAATTATTCACCCCATGAAATGTTGCTGATGTGTTCACACAAACATACGTACTTACAAATAATTATCACTACCTGAACTTATTGTCTCGCGTACATATTGTAGTCATTCTGTCGCTTCTTCTCGTTCAAAACTGCATTGATACTTTTTGGCTTTGATTCAAAAAGTATCAATGCATTAATTTCAAGGTGTTAAAAACATTCCTCAGAGGTTTTACTACCGTATTTTCACGACCCAAAGGCGCATTGTATTAAAAGGCACAGACCCAGTTTCATGTGCTTTGTATTTAACACACACATAAGGCGCACCTGATGATAGGGCGCGGGTTTTATATACATATCCTCTACTACGTACGTCCACCTTACAATGACACACACACAAGCAGACAAGTGTGCATATTTAAAAACAGATCAGGAGTAAAACTGAGTTTGGTTGGCTTCATTTAAATATTAGTTACAGTTGTCATAAAGTCCTTTATCAAATCCATCCAAGTCCTCATCCTCTGTTTCAGAATCTAACATGTGCGCTAAATCCAACCTCGCAGGTTCAATTTCCTCACTCTCAGAGTCACTTTCTGTACCGTGCAGCTCCGTGGAAATGATGCCTGCTTTTGCGAAAGCTCGGACAACAGTGCCAGAGGACATGTTAGCCCAAGCATCTACAATCCACTGGTAAACTGTGGTGTAACTCGCCCGGCGCTGCCTTCCACCCTTTGTGAAGCTGTGGTCTCCTCTGGTCATCCATCGCTGCTGGAGTCTTTCCTCCAACTCTGGCCACCTCGCCTTATTTCCGCGGAAACTCAGCTGCGTCTTCTTCATCTGTCACAGCTCGTTTTCCAGCTTACTCCACTTACCAACCATTGACTCGTTCATTTTAAATTTTCATGGCTCGATTCCCATGTTCCTCTGCGTAGCTGATTCCCATCAGTTTAAACTGAGCTTCATAAGCGTGTCTCTTTTCCATTTTCAGTGTTGTTAAAACAGCAATGTTCTGCATAAAACACATGCATGTTCTTTTAGACACAATCCACGCCCACACTTCACCCTTTAATGTTCTCAAGTTGTCAACTGCGTCCTCCTCGTGGTTCTCTAATACGTCCACAAACCACAAATCACATAGGGTGCACTGCACGGTAGGGCGGACCCATCATTTTGAGAAAAATTTGAGACTTTTAGGTGCGCCTTATGGTCGTGAAAATACGGTAATCTTTTGCAGAATGATCCATATTTTTATGATATTTCCATCAAATTCTGAACTTGTTATTATAACATGGGTTTAAAATTAGAACTGTTAAGCATGGGAAATATTTTCTACCATATTTCATTCAGTATTTTTGAGTTTGTGGGAATCACAGCCTCATTTTATTCTTTGCTGAGGTACCTCTTCCCAAACTCAATGGTTGCATCTTGGTCCATTGACTTTTTTCTCTTAACCTTCATAAAACTGTGCCTCTTTTCCACAGACTCTACCGAACTTTTAAGGATAATAAATATGTCTACATGCTGCTGGAAGCCTGTCTTGGAGGAGAAGTTTGGAGTTTACTTAGAGACAGGTGATACATTATTGTCATTCAATAAATATGATCAAACCAGTTTTATTGGTTGATCGTGAAAATCAGCAAAGGATTTGATGTTTGTTGTGAATCAACAGTTTTATTTTTTTGTTTGTTTGTTCAGGGGGAGCTTCGATGAGCCCACCGCCAAATTCTGTGTTGGTTGCGTGACGGAAGCTTTCGAATACCTTCACCGCAAAGGGGTGCTCTATAGAGATTTGAAACCTGAGAATCTCATGCTGGATGCAGAGGGATATATTAAACTGGTGAGTCAGCAGGTCCACCAGGGGAAGGGGGGCAGAAAATGGATACAAAAGCGTTTCTCACCAAAGTCCAAAACCCCATTTGCTTGTTTTATGTAAATATTTGGAAGTTAAAATATGAATTTTTCTCAATTATTTACTGTATATAGAATTTTTTTTGTTGCCTTCGTGTTGTTAAAATCAAATTTATCAGTTTTTTTTTTATCAAGTTATATTTTACATTTTTCTCCAATTAAACAGAAAATGGAACAAAATTGGGTTTCAGTGACAGACTTCTAAAAAAAAAGCCTAAAATATGTAGATTAAAATATGTACTTTGAAGTCTTCGCAAACATAACCCTGACATATTTTTCAACCATGTTGTTCTTATTTCCAAACATAAAGATATATTCGACTGAAAAACCATAATGTCGAGTGAAAAAACATCTCAAGCTGAGATTTTCTGAGTATTTCTGGATGCTTTTAGCAAAAGCTTGTCACATTTCAGAGGTGTGAGATCCAGGATAAATGACTGGTTTAGAACATTTGCATCAAATAATGTTAGAAAAAAATATTAAAAAAATACAATGAACATAAAAACAAAGCATACCAACCATAAATATGACATTTTTTCTCATGGTTAACATAGATCACTCAGAAAAGGAATTTAGTTTTAACTACCTTTGAGCAGCGTGGCTTAGTGTTAAATTAGATGTCCTGTGACTGGAAGGTTGCTGGTTTAATCCCTTTAGTAAAACAGAGTGGGACCCAAATGGAAAAATTAGGTCACAGGGAGAAGAGATAAGGAAGATGAAAGATTAAGTACTTGGGATCAACAGGCCAGAGCAATGGAGAGTGTGGAAAAGAGGTGAAGAAGCGTGTGCAATCAGGCTATAATGGGTGGTGAAAAGTATCAGGCGTGATGTGTGACAGAAGAGTTTCAGCTAAAATGAAAGGGAAAGTGTACAAAACCGTTGTGAGACCCGCCATGCTGGTTGGTCTATAGACAGTAGCACTGAAGAAAAGACAGGAAACAGAGATGGAGGTAGCAGAGATGAAGATGCTGAGGATCTCTCTGGGAGTGACTAGGATGGACAGGATCAGAGGAACAGCACATGTTAGAGGTTTTGAAGATAAAGTCCGAGAGGCAAGACTGAGATGGTTTGAACATGTGCAGAGGAGAGAGAGAGGGTACATCGGAAGAAGGATGCTGAGTTTGAAACCACCAGGCGAGAGGCCTAGAGGAAGACCAAAGAGGAGGTTCATGGATACAGTGAAGGAAGACATGAAGATAGTTGGTGTGACCAAAGAGGATGCAGCAGATAGGGTTAGATGGAAGAAACTGACTTGCTGTGGCGACCCCTGAAGGAAAATGCCGAAAGAAGAGTCCCTAAGCTACTGATGGGTCAAGGTTATTGATTCACATAACAGTTTGTGTGTGAATGTGGGCTGTATCGAAAACGCTTTGAGTGCTGTTGCAGCTGGAAAAGTGCTAATAAATATATTTGAAACAGTTAATTAACCGTTTATGTTTTCATAATCACAAACTAATTTTGTTGACAATGACACCAACCTCCATTCACAGGTGGATTTCGGTTTCGCTAAGAAGATCAGATGTGGCCAGAAGACGTGGACCTTCTGCGGCACTCCAGAATATGTAGCTCCAGAGATCATCCTAAACAAAGGTCACAACTTCAGCGTTGACTTTTGGTCCCTGGGCATCCTGGTGTTTGAGCTTCTTACTGGCAGGTCAGAGCATGTGCTTTTCTGCTTCCAATCTGCACTAGGTCTTTCAAGGACTTGAGTGCTTGGTAATTATCTCGGTCTTATCGCTTCAATCTAGCAGCTGCTGCTGTAATTACTGTTTGCTGTGCTCTTCCTTAAAGGCAGAAAAACATTCAACATCTGCATGTGTCTTGTTAACCTCACAGCCCCCCATTCTCAGGAAGTGACCAAATGATGACGTACACTTTCATCTTAAAAGGAATAGAGAAGATGGACTTTCCAAAGAAGATCACCAGGAGACCTGAGGACCTCATTCGCAAGCTGTGCAGGTAGAACAGTCATGGGCAAACTACGGCCCGCGGGCCACATGCTTCCCGTTAAACATTTTAATCTGGCCTGCCAAACTAGAAATATTTAAATAAATAAACCTTGTTACTTTTATTTTTTTTTCTGTAATTCTGACATATTGCCACTAGATGGTGCCAAAGAAACAACAACTCTGCTCCCATTCAAATGTGTGTGTCTTTGTGATGTGCACGCCTTAAAAATAAACAGTTTGCACAGATATGGAAAGCCATCGGGCCCAATACACGCATGAAAACAAGCAAAATGTTACATCAAGCGCTTAGATTTCAAACCTAGCGCCGCTAAATGCACATTTTTAAGCGCTATCGCACTAGATTTCAGACCTAACGCGCTAGATTTGAAATGAACCGCTCTTGATGTAACATTTCGCGCTTGTTTAAAATCTAGCGCGCCAATCTAGCGGTTACCAAAGCATGCCATCCATCTACTCCTGTTCCTAGGGGCGAATCCAGGATTTTTTATTCCCCCCCAGAACATTTGGAAAAATAAGTCATTTTTCTGCATTTTGGTGCATATTTTGCCAAAAGTTTGTAATAATTAAAGTAGTAAGAACACTTTTCTTTGTGGATCAAGAGGTGGGCGTGTGTCCCCCTTCGCCCATGCTTACAACGCCCCTCCCTGGATCCGGCCCGCTTGTCAAATGTTAGACCTCAATGTGGCCCATGACTCAAAAAGTTTGCCTACCACTGAGGTTAAACATCACTGAACCAGAAAAAATGGGTTGTTTTATCTCCTCAAAACTGTTTGATAATGTTTTGTTCTTGGTAATGTTCATCTTGTTTCCATCCAATCTGATGATCATCTTAATCATGTGGTATATTTGAAAATAAAGTTTGTGAATCTGTTTACATCATAGAAAAAATCCATCGGAGCGACTGGGAAACCTCAAAAATGGAATAACTGACATTAAGAAGCACAGGTGAGGTTTACCTATTAAAAAAAAAGTTTGGGCGTTGCGATTGCCAATGCCATGGAAATATTTTAGTCTATCTTGTTGAGTTAGGCGCCAAAAAGACATTGATAATAGCTCATTTTTTATCCGCTTAATGGAAAATATTGTTTAAAAATATGGAACAGATTTATTTACAGAGGAAAAAAGAAATTTCCAGTGAGAGTTGGACTCCGGCAAGGCTGCCTTTTGTCACAGATTCTGTTCATCACCTTTATGGACAGAATATCTAGGCGCAGCCGAGGCGTTTGAGGGATCCGGTTTGGTGACCTCAGGATCGGATCTCTGCTTTTTGCGGATGATGTGGTCCTGTTGGCTTTATCGGACCGTGATCTCCAGCTCCCACTGGATCGATTTGCTGCCGAGTGTGAAGCGGCCGGGATGGGAATTAGCGCCTCCAAATCCGAGACCATGGTCCTCGCCCGGAAAAGGGTGGAATGCCCCCTGCAGGTCAGGGACAGGGTCCTGCCCCAAGTGGAGGAGTTTAAGTATCTTGGGGTCTTGTTCACAAGTGGGGGAAGGATGAAGCAGGAGATCGACAGGCAGATCGGTGCGGCATCAGCAATAACTAGGACGCTGCATCAATCCTTCGTGGTAAAGAGAGAGCTGAGCCGAAAAGTAAAGCTCTCGATTTACAAGTCGATTTACTTTCCAACCCTCACCTATGGTCACCAGCTGTGGGTGGTGACCGAAAGAATGAGATCACGGATACAAGCAGCCGAAATGAGCTTCCTCCGCAGGGTGGCTGGGCTCTCATTCAGAGATTGGGTGAGAAGCTCTGCCATCCGGGAAGAGCTTGGTGTCGAGCCGCTCCTCCTCCAGGTCGAGAGGAGCCAGATGGGGTGGTTCGGGCATCTAGTCAGGATGCCCCTCGAGCGCCTCGCTGGCAAGGTGTTTTGGGCATGCCCACCAGGAGGAGACCAAGAGGCAGACCCCGGACCTGCTGGAGAGACTATGTCTGACAGTTGGCCGGGGAACGACTCGGGATCCTTCCGGGTGAGCTGGAGGATGCGGCAGGGGTGAGAGAAGCCTGGGCTGCCCGTTTGAGGCTGTTGCCCCCGCGATCTGGCCCTGGAACAAGCGGAAGATGACGGAACAGAAAAAAAAAAGACTGGTTAATCAGAAATGTCATTGTCTCCCATCGAGCTTCGTTTGTTAGAGCCTGAATCAGAGACGAACAGAACAAATACAAACAAAAAAAATTCTTCCTAATAGAAAGATTTTTTTTTTTTTGTGGTGGATGTTATGTGTCTGTAGGTGGTTTAACGGCTTCAATTGGGAAGGACTAAAGGCAAGAACACTGGCCTCTCCTTTAAAAAGAGAGGTGAGTACTAATATCATTAGTCTTATAACCATCGAATAGAAGAAAGGCATTAAACACTTACTCGCTATTATTGGGTGTATCAGAAAAAAATAACAGTATTTAGAAAGCTTTCAGCTTAGGATGGTTGTTTAAAAGAATATTTTGAATCTTTTACTGAGATTTTCACACATCAGATCCTCCCTCGAGATTTATGAAGCTCATAACTAAAGAAAATCACAGACACATTTTCTAGATGGTGTGAAAAGAGGGAACGATTTGGAAAAAAAAATACCAAGAGTCCAAAAAGACCACAATATGAACACACAACACATCTAATGTCAAAGCAAATGGAATACAGCAGCAAAAAACCTGAACAAGAATTTTTTTTTTTTTGGTGCAAAAGGTTTAACGTTGTTAAAGAAAAAGTATCCAACCTGGTTTTTAGTAAGATGTACCCA
This sequence comes from Neostethus bicornis, assembly GCA_902685375.1. Taxonomy (NCBI): domain Eukaryota; kingdom Metazoa; phylum Chordata; class Actinopteri; order Atheriniformes; family Phallostethidae; genus Neostethus; species Neostethus bicornis. The sequence goes on from LR738545.1 coordinate 8,762,232, forward strand.
AAAAAAACAAACTAGCATTTTGAACTATTTTCTTTTTTCTGAGATATTTGGAACACAAACGGTATAGAAATCAAGTGGTATCAGGGTTTTTGGAGGACCCAACTGCAGGACTTCAAACAAGGTTTATTAACACAATTAACGGAATTTTGTAAAACAAGAAGCACAGGATTAACTCAATGTTTCAAAAGTCCAAATAACAACGAAGTTCAAACATGGTCAGGCAACCAGGGTGACCTGGCTGGAAGGGATGGTATGACCCGACAGGGATGTCTTGGGTGACTGCCCTTAAATAGGTGACAGGGTGCTTGGATGTGTGGAATCAGGAATCATCCTCAGGTGATCCTAATCCGATTGATTAGGAACATCCAGGGCTCCCTCTGGTGGCAGGTGAGGGATCCTGACCACTAGTAATTCTAATTTATTTCTAATCTTTTCCAATCCAACAGGTATCAGGACCAACTGATCACAGCTACTTTGACAAGTACCCTCCAGATGAGGACAATCCACCTGAAGAGCTGTCTGGTTGGGACGTGGACTTCTGAGAAATGTTTTCTCGTTTTACTGCTGGTGAAAAACGAAATTGAGGAAAACAATTTTCTAGAGACTTTGATTGCTTTAGGTTGCTAAGTTTATGCAGAATTCCATTTAAACATGACCACAATACCTCGGTGGGAAAATGCTTAGTCCCCTCTTTGTTCCTGCACTTAGAAAATTCATCTAAAGGGGAATGGAGATTTTCTTATAAGTTACACCCGACATTTACTCATGGAACAAATTTAGCCAGCATTTGGAATCACGTTTGTTAATTAGTAGCTCTTGAAATTCTGAAAGCGTTAATAGTGTCACGGTAGTTCATTTCAAATTCAGATTTTCTTTCTTTGATCCCTAAAATCTGGTTTTACTTGTACTTTAGAGGGTAAACCATTGGCTATAAAAGAGGCGGAGCAAATGAGTGTCACATCGCCCAGAGTTTGGCTCCAAAAATTATGAAGCCAGTTCAGTCAAAGTTTTATCTTACACATGACGTCTTGTTGGACGTTTGGAAATAGACAGTCATTGATCCGGTCATTGATCCAGTCATTGGTCAAGTCATTGGTCCAGTCATTGGTCCAGTCATTGTTCCAGTCATTGATCCAGTCATTGATCCAGTCATTGGTCAAGTCATTGGTCCAGTCATTGGTCAAGTCATTGGTCCAGTCATTGATCCAGTCATTGGTCCAGTCATTGATCCAGTCATTGGTCCAGTCATTGGTCCAGTCATTGGTCCAGTCATTGATCCAGTCATTGGTCCAGTCATTGGTCCAGTCATTGGTCCAATCATTGATCCAGTCATTGGTCCAGTCATTGGTCCAGTCATTGGTCCAGTCATTGATCCAGTCATTGGTCCAGTCATTGATCCAGTCATTGATCCAGTCATTGGTCCAGTCATTGGTCCAGTCATTGGTCCAGTCATTGATCCAGTCATTGGTCCAGTCATTGATCCAGTCAATGGTCCAGTCATTGGTCCAGTCATTGATCCAGTCATTGGTCCAGTCATTGGTCAAGTCATTGGTCCAGTCATTGATCCAGTCATTGGTCCAGTCATTGGTCCAGTCAATCCCTTTGGCAACCAGAGTGAGCTTTTTGAACATACATGCACTCTGCGAATGAATTAATTTTAATATCTTGTGCTACAGGATAAATAACGACAAACTCATTTATATCTATTGGGAATGTCAGAATGGTTCCCATGACAACAATAGTGACTGTGTGATAGCATCCAATTTTTCAATAGAAGTCCATGGGCGCTAAAGCTTCCAGGAGTCAGAAGCGACTACCTGTTTTGCACTCCAGTGAAAGCGACTTGCCGTGTCCCGTTCAAATTGGGATTAATTCAAATGATCAAACTACTATCTGTCCATTTTCACTCTGTTGTTACTTTCTTGTTCTTTTTTTGGCATTCCCCTTCAGGGGTCGCCACAGCAAGCCAGTTTCTTCCATCTAACCCTATCTGCTGTCTCCTCTTTGGTCACACCAACTATCTTCATGTCTTCCTTCACTGTATCCATGAAACCTCCTCTTTGGCCTTCCTCTAGTCCTCTTTCCTGGTGGTTCCAAATCCAGCATCCTTCTTTTGATGTACACTCTCTCTCTTGTCTGCACATGTCCAGACCATCTCAGTCTGGCCTCTTAGGCTTTATGCCCAAAACCTCTAACATGTGCTGTTCCTCTGATCCTGTCCATCCTGGTCACTCCCAGAGAGATCCTCAGCATCTTCATCTCTGCTACCTCCATCTCTATTTCCTGTCTTTTCTTCAGTGCCACTGTCTCTAGACCATGGCATGGTCTCACCACGGTTTTGTACACTTTCCCTTTCATTTTGGCTGAAACTCTTCTGTCACACAGCCTGCCTGCACACGCTTCTTCACCTCTTTTCCACACTCTCCATTGCTCTGGACTGTTGATGCTAAGTACTTCAAATCTTCCACCTTCTTTATCTCTTCTCCCTGTAACCTCACAATAATCAGTCCAATCAAATCCTTGGAAATCAGGCTCTGTTTGTATTAGAGAACCATGCTTCACCCATACCATGATAGCGCCGTTTACTTTGAATATAAAATTTTCAGAGTAACTTCCATTCCGAGAATTTTGAGACAAATCCAAAAAATTCTATTCACATATTTCTAATGTTTGAGTTTTTTTTATGTTTTTGATTAAGTTTGGATTATTTATTTGTTTGTGTTATTTTATGTGCCAAGAATGATTTTTTTTTAAATTCTTGAATGTGAGATGATGAACTCAGCACAATCTTTGAACAATAAACTTCCACCATTTCAGGAAGAAACATTAGAAGCTTCATCTTTGCTGATATTTCAAAGCTTTTATTGATCACAGCCTTTGCATTGCTAAATCCGCCCGAAGGCGAGTGACTCAGGAAGGAAAATTAAATTTAGACCTCACACAAATGAAAAGCTTCACCTCTTCTTCAAACAAGAGGAGAAGCGTCTTAAATAAGATAAGTATAGTTTATCTTCATACTGTTTTTGCTTTTAATCAAAGTTGTGATTTTACAAATTCTTCCTCATGGTGTTTCCAGACATGTTTTTGGACACTCATGTTGACTCCAGATGTGATTTACAGCTGCAAAGTCTTTCGTTCTTACCGCTAGAGCAATCACTGATTAAACGTGAAGCCTATTTTTGGCTGTAGCCAGAAGGCGTGATGAAAGAGGCGTGCACGAAGATGATGCTGCAGAAAACCAACACTTCCTATGCTTTGTTTCAGAGAAGCACTGATCGTGTTGTTCCATCAGGATAATCCTCACAGCTTCAAAAACACCTCCTGGTCTGAAATTAGAAAGCATTAACATCTCTCAGAAAGCTGAGGAAGTATTTACCTTTTTGAAGCTGAGTCAACTTTGTGGTTTTCAGGCTCTTAAAAAGATTTTTGCTCAGTTGGAAGTTGTAGAGGAACAGAAAGGAGGTCAAACTGGGCAGAAAACATCCAAGCTGTAAAGGAAAACTTTACAAGCATCCATATTTAATTTCTAGTTTTAAATAAGAGCAATTTGACTGTGTATGTGTGTGTGTGTGGTGCGTGTGTGTGCGCGTGCAGTACGAAGCACAACTGTCATAAGTTCACTGTTTTTGCAATCTCAGTCCTTTTTTCCTTTAAAATAAATTTTTAAAGACCTGCCTACCAGTGAACGTGTCTGACGTGTTCTGTATGAATGAAAATATCTTAAACTTGAAAAGTTGTTGAACAACTATTGATGTGATCAAATGTTTTATTGAAATATTTCAGCTTTGTGTAAATAATTAAAAATGTGTTCTCAAAATTGCTCAGTTTTATGTATTTTTTTTCATTTTTTTTTTTACCAATCATATCAACGATGAACACAACTGCCATCCCTGCGTCAGACTGGTGACCCGTGCAGGGTGTCCTTCCATCTGCACACAAGTGGATGCTGCTTCCTGTTGTTAACTGTTATAAAAAAAAAGTCGATGTAATCCCTCATTCGTCCAGGAGGGATGTTTCATTTAAAAAAAAAATGTTCAAATGTTGTCTTCTGGACAGTGTATTTGATGATTGAGCCATCTTTGTGTAAAAGGAAAACCCTTCTCTGAACAGGAACGAAGGCTTAGGCTACAACTTAACTTGAGTATATACGTACAGTAAAAGGATTTTCCTCCGCTGGCCCAAAGAGAAAGATCCTTAGCCCAGAAGCTATGCTCTTGTAACTGAAGTGCTGGTTCAGGATCGGGTAGGGAGTGCCAGGAAAGCAGAGTCACAGACCATAAAACCAGTTTTAACATTATGTATTTAAAATACATTAAAATAGCAGTCTTTAAAAGAGTTCACGTGTCGGGGCTCAGCCCAACGTCACCAGTCCGCAGCCTACGGGTTCACTCGTTGTCCTGGTGAGATCCGTAATGGATACCCCGTGTATCTTTACCAATGCACCACCAGCCCATAGTTCAACAGGTGTTCTCCTCGCTGTGTGTCTCTCTCTGATTCTTCTCGCCTCTTCCCCCAGCTGCCTCCTATAAAACAATCAGGGACTACACCACATCTTGCTAGCAGGAGAAGTAAATCAAACAATTAAAACGTGCTAAAAACGCAAGACATTAAAAACATGCAGAAGAAAACTATAAAAAACATGGGACTATTTCAGTTTTACAGTGTTATGAGCATGTGGATTAGAAGGAAGCGTCAAACTAGTTAGTCAGTTTTCGGTTAGGATAGTACTACATATGTAAGAGCTTTCACAGACCCTGGTCTAAAGAGGAAGATTCTGAACCTAGAATGCTCGCTTGGGGAACCAGTTTCGGTTCTCAGGGCAAATAGCATGCATTAAGAGAGCGTCTAACTGGTTAGTCACTTTCGGTTAGAACTCTAGGAGGTAATTAGACAACGATAGAGGTTAAGCTAACACCCACCGGCTCATTGTTAACAATTGTCATAACCTTGAAAAAAACAGTTTGTTAACGGGTTTGTTGGAGTTAGCTCCTCCCCAGCAAACATAGAACCTCCAGGGAACGTTAGTCTGGAGTTCTCTAGAGATTTGTTTTTAACTAACCAAAAACTAACGTTCCCTAAACGTTGGTTGGTTATGTTAGAACCTAATCTTCCCAGAATGTTGAGAGAACCAAATTTCCAACATTATGGTTAAAATTAAGATTAGATGAACATTTTGAAAACCAAAAAAATAACCTTATAACCAAAAAAAAATAGAAAGAAAAATAACCTTTAAGGAATGTTCTGCTGACCTTTAAAAAAACTTCCCAGAACGTTTTGGGAACGTTAAATTGTTAGCTGGATCCTTGGGGGGTGGACAGACTCAGGCTAGTTTATATAGAACCAGTTCTCAGGCCCCAAGTGGAGGAGTTTAAGTATCTCGGGGTCCTGTTAACGAGTGGGGGAAGGATGGAGCGGGAGATCGACAGGCGGATCGGTGCGGCATCAGCAATAACCAGGACGCTGCATCGGTCCGTCGTGGTAAAGAGAGAGCTGAGCCGAAAAGCAAAGCTCTCGATTTACAAGTTGATCTACGTTCCAACCCTCACCATGGTCACCAGCTGTGGGTGGTGACCGAAAGAATGAGATTGCTGATACAAGCGGCCTAAAGAGCTTCCTCCGTAGGGTGGCTGGGCTCTCACTCAGAGATTGGGTGAGGAGCTCTGCCATCTGGGAGGAGCTCGGTGTCGAGCTACTCCTCCTCCAGGTTGAGATGACCCAGATGTGGTGGTTTAGGCATCTGGTCAAGATGCCCCCCGAGCGCCTCTCGGGCGAGGTGTTTCGAGCATGTCCCACCGGGAGGAGACCAAGGGGCAGACTCCGGACCCGCTGGAGAGACTATGTCTCACAGCTGGCTGGGGAACGACTTGGGATCCTTGAGCTGGAGGATGCACCCGGGGAGAGAGAGGCCTGGGCTACCTGTTTGAGGCTGTTGCCCCCGTGACCCGACCCCGGAACAAGCGGAAGATGACGGAACGGAACCCTTCTCGGGTCCATTCTATCAGATTGAAAATTATTGCAATTTTCAAATACAGAAGACAACTTTGAAGCCTTTTGGACTTCTCATAGAAAAAAAAGGAGGCAAAGAGGTGGGCGGGTCGATTTTTTTCTGTAGATACACTAGTTTGATTCAGATGTTATTTTACGTCTTTTATTTCAAAGTTTGTTATAAAAATAAAAGTCAACAGATGTGAGTCTTGCATACTTTTTATTCATTTCATTGAATGCTTTGGAAGGAAAGTGAGGACTTAGTGGAACAATCGAACTCTTTCTTTCACATCAGTAGAGAAAATAATCCATCACCGATTTAAAAACCATCAACATTCCCAAACTTTCAGTTTTCCTTTTTCCAGATCCCACTTCAACAAGATACGTGACATACAGAAAATAAATAGATGCATGTTAAAAGTCTTTTCCATATACAAATATATTTATGAAGCTTATTGTACAAGCATTCCTTTTTCTTTTTTTATCTATAAGTAACATTTACAAGAGATAACAGGACATTAAGGAGGATTAAATTTATTTTAAGACCTGTTGGAAGATGTGGTTATTAAAAATCCAGATGTGGACCGCTTTCACTGATCAAGAGACATCGAGATTTGCACAAGAAATTGAAGACGTAAAAAAAACATGTTGGTACAAAATATATAAAGTTAAAGAAACAACAAAATAAATGACTCTGTGATATGAAAATATTTGAAATATATTTCTGAATCATTCCGTTTTATTTATAAGAATGAGCACTAAGGTCACTTTTTGGCTGTTTTTAGTTGTACACTGTAAAAAAAATCAGGTGACTGAGTTCTGATGGGAAATAAATTCAGTCCAAAAAAACACAAGACCAAATATTACAATCTGAAATCCAATCTTTTCTGAGGCACTTTTATTTCTGAGAGATTGCAAAGTTTCCAACAAATATTTACAAAATCATATACAATTTTTTTTTTTAAATGCTGCATGATTAAAGTATACTTGCTTTGAATAAATATTGGTTTTAATTAATGTGTTATTAATGCAACTGTAATGAAATATTATCTCGTGCTTCCAGGTGTGCCAGAGAACAAATGGGCACAATAAGTCAAACATAAGTCAATTCATCAGTTCAGGATTTTATTTGATTCTAAATGTTGATTCATTTACTTTTAAATGAAATTGGGAGTTTTGTGTTTTTATTAATCTGATTTTCTGGAGACGCCGCGTTGATCATCGCAACGCAAGTTTTACCAGTTTAATTGTCTAGATTTTTCTTTTGAAATTAAATCCAAATGTCGCTCAGTTGTGAAATCAAACCAGAGCCTAATTTACAAGAATTTTCTGAGGATTTGCGATGTTTATGCGACGTTTATTTGACGTTTATATGACGTTTATTTGACGTTCATGCGACGTTTATTTGACGTTTATATGACGTTTATTTGACGTTTATATGACGTTTATTTGACGTTCATGCGACGTTTATTTGACGTTTATGCAACATTTATGCAACATTTATGCGACGTTTATGCGACTTACAGTCCAAACGTTTAGATGCTTGCTTGTTTAAATCTAAAAACTTTGTGTTTTTGTCAATGTTTTAATTGATTTATTGCTTACTTTCTAAAAATGTTTTCCATTAAATGTTTGTTTTTTTGGAAAATTGATCTTTGTAAAAACATTCTAAAACCAATGTAAAGCAAGTTTAATTACATACGTGTATAATTTGGCTTTAATTACAAGTCTGTACTGGAAATAGTGGCCAATAGGTGCTCATAGTTTAGATTATCAATACGACTATTTTTATCAATCTCATTTCGTCTTCTGAACCACTTATCCAGAGAATTACTTAGCCCCATATCCCGGATAATTCAGGTGAGAGGAAGGGTACACCCTGGACAGGTCACCAGTCTGTTGCAGGGCTACACACACACTCATTCATAGCGGCAATTTTCTAGCGGCCAATCAACCTAATAAGCATTTTTTCGGAGGGTGGGAGGAAATTGGAGTACTCTGGAGGTACAATGGGAGAACAAGAAAACTCTACACAGAAAGCCCAGTGTTTCAAGCCTAGTCTTAGGACTTGAACCCTGACCTTCTAGCTGTGAGGCCACTGTGCTAACCCCTGATGACCAGTCTGTTTTATTTAATATCAAAATAAATTTTTATTCTACAATATTTGTAGTGTAATAGATTACACATGTTTGTGTTTTATATAACAAAGATAAAAAAAAATCATCTGAAAAATACAAAAAATAAACAACTGGTTACTTTTAGATATGGAACAGATCAAAACAAAGACACCCAATGCCAAACTTAATAGGCTTTCTGATAAATTCTAATCTTATGAATCCTATTTCAGGACTTTTCTGACCTTCATTTGTCTCATATTTAATCATTTTAACTTATAATAACAAGAACTGATGACCTTCTTATTTCGATGTAAGACATCCTTCATGTCTGAATTTCATTCTGTATATTTTTCTCCTTAAAAATCCCAGATGCTGATAAAATACCAAAAAAAAAGTAGCTTACTCTCCTGCATTTAATAAACTCTTACATGTTGGATACTGTACAACAGTGAAGCGATGAACATGGCGGCTAACCTATCGTCTACGTCACAAGTTTGGCTTTGGAATCTAATATAATCTTCTATAGCAGCCAAGCCAAGAATTATACAATATCTTCTGGTATAGTGAATAACACAGTGATAACACACATAAATACATACACAAAAAAAAAAAACATGCAAGGTGAACGTGGTAAAAAGTGAGGATGACTTCAAACTAAATGAGGAAGGTCAACACCCTCCTTGAAATTTTCCCACGGACAACGCCAACTCATGAGTTTCTCTGTTCATCAGTTTTAAGCAAAACTGTTTTTTTCCCCCTCAGTTTCTCCTTTTTTTAAAAAATGTGGTATCGTGTAAAAACTGTCCTCCATCGGATAACTGAGCAGCGAGGATAAATACAAATATAACGAGCGATGCAGGAATTAAAGCGTGAAGATTACGTAGATTCTCAGTTCTGGTAATCTTTCACACACACTTCACACACACAACCAATACGTTTCTTCTTCTTCTTCACCTGGAACAACAGGCAGCGCCCCCTACAGTGCAAAAAGCCTGGTTTTGTTCAGTGGGTGTGTTTGTGTGGAAGTGTCCTTCAGGCTGCTGGTGTTGTAGGTTTTAATATGTGATGTGTGTGTGTGTGTGTGTCATAGATGGAGATGAAACTAAAAAACTACCGGCAGGCACAAGAATCTACGGCCATGTTGGGGTAGACTTTTAGCACCACATTCTTGTCCTCGTCAAAGAAAAGGATGCTGAGGGAAGACATCTTCTCTGGGACGCAGCAGGGTTCTGGGATGCCCGGTACGACGCCCACGGCACGGACTATACTCTGGATGGTTGCGTGGTTAGACGGCTTCAGAGCCTGAAAATGGAAAAAAGAAAAGTCACTTCATTTTCAATTGTTCCGTTATTACAATTTAATTAATTCATTTTCTGAGACGTCCGTCCCTATCGAGGTTGCGGGGGGTGCAAGAACATATCCCGGCTGACTCAAGGTGAGAGGCAGGGTACACCCGGAACAGGTCGCCAGTCTGTCGTGGGCCCACATTAACAGACAACCATCCACACACTCATCAATAAAACATGCACGTTTTTGAAGTGGGTAAACCAGAGAACCAAATACCCACACATACCCAGGGAGAACATGCAAACTCCACACAGAATGACCAGTGTTTCAATGCCTTGCCACCATTCTGGGACTTGAACCCTGTCCTTCTAGCTGTGAGGCAACTATGCTAACCACTGGACCACCGAGCAGCTCAGAAATTGTTTACGTTTTAAAATGAAATGGGTTCACTTTTAAAATATAAAAAGCATATTTTTAAGTATATTTAAAGTAAAGGGTTGCAACAGTAAGTCAGTTTCTTCCATCTAACCCTATCTCCTGCATCTTCTTTGGTCACGCCAACTACCTACGTGGCTTCCTTCACTGTATCCATGAACCTCCTCTTTGGTCTTCCTCTCGGCTCAACTCAAAAAAAATGATTGCACTTTTATAGTTTAATTTTGTCACTGAAGTTAAAAATGAAATTTTAGTAAAACAGAAGGAACTAAATGGAAAAGAAAAAGTAAATAAATAAAAGCTGGTGGAAATTGAGCAAAACTGTTCTGACACCAACAATCATCAATCAGTGATTTAAGCAACTTGTAAACCAGACTTTTTTTGGCTTTTTGGATGTAAAATTAAATTGTTTCACAGATTAATAACTGCTCAAAGAGTGGAGGTGTCTATGTTGACACTCAAAAGGCAAGATTAATTCTGCTTACATTAATACCACGTTTTTCATTTAATTGCATTTTAAATAATCAAATATAGTAATATACTGTATTTCTGTGATTGATTTGTGATTGATGCACAGCCGGAGGTAAACGACTATTATTTTTTATTTAGAATAATTTTTCAGGAATCTCTTAAAATCTACAAGCTGAGGAAGCGTTAAGTTTTTTACATAACATCGGAAAAAATGACTGATGCAAAAAAGATTTTAACCTTATAAAGCCCACGTATCATATTTGATACGCAATTTATTATTATTATTAATTAATTACTTAATAATTATTAAGTAATTAATTAATTTATTATTAATTTATTATTTTTATTATTATTATTTAATTATTTTTCCAAAAACTTAGAATTTTCTGACATTTATTTCTTTGGGTGGGCTTTATAGGGTTAAAATGTTGTACAAACTGCATGAAGCAGCTGGTAAACCTGCTGTACGACGTGGTTGTGACATCATGTAAAACAACCTTAGAAATTTTTGAAAAATCCACGTTTATTTTTTTTTTATTTTGAAACAAACAACCTATTTGATGGATGAATGTATTTAATTTAATCTTGTTTTTTACTCTTTGAAGTTTTTTTAAAGGTTGAACTAAATAATAAAAAAAGACTCATTTGGTTTTACTTGTTAAGTTTTGAATTTAGAGTAACTTTGAAGCAAATCAATAAAAACATAAAACAGATTACATCTGTCATAAATTTTAACATAAAACCATGCTTGTGAATTGTGTCTGTACGGAAAGTCTACCTTTAATTGTAAAAAACCCATTTAGAATTTCAATCATTTTAAAGATTCATTTTATATTAACATAATAATGAATGAGATTCTGAAAATAAAATATACTTTACTATTCTTGTAAGCATGTAAAAAATTCATAAATAAATTGGTAAAACACTAAAAAGGTAAATGTATTTTTCTGCTTTAATTTAAAATCAATACTGCTTTTTTTAAATGTACAAATAAAGAATGGATTTGATTTTTTTTCAGCTATTGTTTTTAAAGTAAGAAAAGAAAGAGTGCAATTCAGTGCACATTTCAGATTCACATTTAATGCTTTTAATGTTTATTCAGCTTAGCTGCTCAAAGGAATGAAGAGAGCAAAAGCTAAGTAGAATTTTAAATTAATTTTAATCCTGTATATTTTAACTACCTGAAACTGTTAAAAACAGTAAAAAAAAAAAAAAAAAAAACATCCTTTAGGAAGGTGGAGTCAGAAGAAACTCTGTCATCTTTCAGAATTTTTTTTTTTTTTTTTAAATTTAGAATTCAACTCTCCAACTCTTAGCTGCTTTTTTTAGTTCTAGTTCCAAAAGGAATAAAAGGTTGCAAAATGTTCCTTGATCCTTTGGAAGCAAAAACTATTTGGGTTGAGAATGCAGATTTCTTTTCTGCTCTCTTTTTGTAAGAAATTTGGACCAACTTTATGACCTTGAGTCAAATATTTTTATGTGATGTCATGACTGAAGCTGCTGTGACGCATTAATAATTCACAAAACACCACCCAGTAATTGTATCTCTTGATTTCCATTAGTAAATAGTTTTTTTTTTCCCAGCAGGTAAAATTAACACTAACCAGTCTTTTCCTCTCAAACTGATCAAAAAATCCTTCCTAATAATCAAAAAAAATCTAGGTTCAAAATTCAACAAGCTTTATGGTCAGTACTTGAAAAAATGCAAATTTGTTTGGTGGGATCTTAATTAACAAACAAACCAACCAAATAATTAAATATGAAAGTCATCACCTTGTCAGAGACAAGAATTTATCTTTTTAAGAACTGAATCCCAATTTGAGCAATTTTCAAATTGCTATTTCAAACCGTTTTATATTCAAAATGTATCATTTCGGACCATATATTCCAAATCCTAAACAAACACTGAATTGGTCCGTCATAATGAAAAAGGACGTGAGCCAAAAATCAAAGCTTTTGATTTACAAGTTGATCTACGATCCTACCCTCACCAGCTGTGGGTGGTGACCGAAAGAATGAGATTGTGGATGCAATCAGGTGGCTTCTGCTGGGTGGCAGGGCTCTCACTCAGAGATAAAGTGAGGAGCTCTGCCATCCAGGAGGAGCTCGAAGTTGAGCCGTTGCTCCACAAGTCGAGAGAAGCCAGATGGGGTGGTTTAGGCAACTGGTTAGGATGCCTCCCGAATGCCTCGCTTGTGAGGTGTTTCGGGCACGACCCACGCAGAGACCCAGAGCCAGACCCAGGACCCACTGGACAGAGTATTTCTCACAGTAGGCCAGGAAACACCTCAGGATCCCCTCGGATAAGTGGAAGAAAACATAACAGAATGGAACATTTCAAATTTTGTTTTCTATGTACGAAAAAATGTTGGTGTTTTCCTTCAAGTACTTTGAAATTTTAATAAATTGGACTTTATTTTTTTAAGCTTGAAATGACTTTGACCAAATTTTTGCTACAAAAACAATTAGAGGCCAAACTTGAAGATAACCTTGGAATAAATAATCCCATAAAAATAAAGGTCGTCTCCACAGGATGGTCTGACTGAACAGAGAAGCTACAAAAGAGATGTAAGAGGTTAATTACAGACGACTACAAAGAGAAAAGACTCCATTTGAGCAGATGAAGGAGTCGGAACATTCCCGACATGTTTCACATACCTGTGATGTTATCTAATGACATCACAAGTGTTGAAATGAGTTAATCTTTAAACTGCTTAAACAGATAAGTGTCTTTGTGTCTTTTAATCTGCTTTAGTCTTTTTTTAAAGGTGTAAAAACAATGTGATGATGCCGTCACCTTTCACCAAATTTTCCACGCTGACCAGATCAGATTATCTTGTCCGAGTTTTTTTTTTAAATCTTCTACATCAACAGCCATTTTTTTCTTTAATCACATAGAAATAAGAATGTAAATCTCTGACGGTGGTCTCTGATATTTTTTTGCAACTCCAATTAAGATTTTTTTAAAAAAGTGTCTTGTCTTCTGCAATAAATCTGATGAAGTTTCGATGTTCCTAATCTTTGTTACAAAGTAACAGAAAATCCATTAACATTGAGCAAATAAAAGAAGCCCAATTTGTACGTATAAACGTCCATCCATCAGATTGAGATAAGTGTTTGTCTCGAAAACACAGAGATTAATGGAAAAAATAGTTTCTTGTTGTTCTGATTGTCAGAAGTTTTGGTGGATCTTAGTAAACGAGATGACTTACTACCGAGTTTTAGGGTGTTTTTTTTTTTTTTTTACCAAATTTCTGTTGCAGAAGAAGAGTTAATTGGCAGAGCTTCTACGTGTTTTGAGATGACAATGTTTTGATTTCATACCGGACAAATAAAGTTAGTCTGAATTGAATTTTTGATTCAGAATGTACAATACAAGTTTTAAAAGTTTGTGTTGACTCGCCTTACGTGATCACGGAGGGCATGGTCTTAAACTAATCGACTACTTTTGCTCCTCAATAAAATCTAAATAGTGAAAACAAACTCAAGCAGATTTGAAAATATCCCTGAAACAAATGATCCCATCATGTCTTTGCAGTCAACGCAACCCGGAGTTGGTGCAAATGGGTCATGTCTTCTGCATTTGAATCGTATGTTAATAAACCTATAAAACTAATACTTTCCTGGTATTATTTGATACCAAACCATCTTTTAATACTTTGTTTATCCCCTCCCCCCCTCCACTAACCCTTCCCTTACACCAAATTAACGTTTTCCTCAGTATGTTTATGTCTGTATATGTTGTTGCTAAGTAACTGGAGCTGTTTTTCACTTGCCCTGCTTCACTGACCTCGTTGGTGAGGCCGGGTGACTTATTTTATTTTAAACACCAAATCTACCCTCTACCCTCCCTTCCCTTTGTATCTCTATCTCTTCAACAAAGGTAGCGCTGTGATGTATGGCTGCAGGCCTTAATTCTTGCAAATTCCCCACTGTGGGACTAATAAAGGTATTCTTGATTGTATGATTGTGCGTAGCATGTAACAATCATGTCACAATCCTTCCCTTTTGGTCCTTATTTCATTCCTCTTATTCTGCCCTAATACCTCACACCTTGTCCGAATTCCACGAATGTTTGAACCTATGTCTTGCTGTCGAAGCCCTAGTGTCCCTCGCTCCCGTCCCAGGTCATCTGTTGTCTTGTGTACACCTTGTCTCTTCATATCTTCCAGAATCCAAAGCCAGCTCAGTTTTGCAACACAACTTTGCTCTAAACCAGGGGTGGGCAAATCCGGTCCTCGAGGGCCAGTGTCCTGAAGGTTTTCATTGTGTTCCTGGTTCAATACAGCTGATGCACAAAAAGTGAAATCAACCGCCAATAAAATTTGGCACAGTGACTCAATTAACAGGATCAGGTGTGAAGGTGTAAGAACATATGGAAAACCTTCGGGACACCGGCCCTCGAGGACCGGATTTGCCCACCCCTGCTCTAAACAATCTGGTTAAAACTGGTCATGTATCATCTTCAAATCAACAGGTACCACAGGAAGCTAAGCGACCTTCCTTTTGAAAAGAAAAAAGCTAAGGAGTCTCACCTTTGGCATTGGGAACTGACAGGACCCTGAGCAATAGTAGGCATCAAATGACTTCGGGGATATAATCCATTCACTCCATCCGATGTCGGCGAAGTCCACTTTCAGGTATCTGCGCGCACAGTTCCTGGGTTCGTTCCACTGCTTCTTTCTTGCCTTTTTAATCGTCTGCTCATCAAACTGCAGCAGAGGCATCTTGTGTCTCTGATTCTTGCGGGGTTTTTTTCGTGGCCGTCGAGCTTGCTTGTTTTCAAAAGGCTCATAAGGACTCGCCTCGTCCCATCCTGTGGTCTCATACGGATATTCAGGGCCAGGGAGTTCATTGTTCTGCAGAGGCAGAAGAACATTCACTGAACGCTTGTGTCTGAGCTGCTCCTGTTCAGTGTCATTTCGTTCTCGCAGCCCAAGTTTATAGAAGACCTCGGCTCCGGGTGAGTGGCGTCGCTGAAGAGTCGCCACCACGCTTTCAGGCTCCGAGATGGCAGAGTCATTAGCGTAAACCAGGATATAAGGTGAGCGGTCTGCCAGGAGTTTCTTCCAAGGTTGAGGTCCTTGTGAAGCAATATCGATCCCGATGAGCAGCTCATCGTGATGTTTGGCCTGATTGACCACACGCGTAATGTCTTTCCACTGCCATGATATGAAGTCTCTGTAAAGAGTGGACACGTTGATCTGGAAGTGTCCGACACTCCTTAACTTGTTGTTGACGGAAGCAAAGCTCCAGATGACCATGTGAATGTGGCTATGTCTCCGAGGGCCATGGCGGGAGCAACTTTTGGACCTTTGGCAGCTGTGCGTGCTGTTCTGAAGATCTCCGATATAATAATGAAGAGTGGCTGATAGAACGTCCTCTGACTTGGTGAGAGAGGTCAGGTTGAATATCTGCAGCTGCTTCTTGTTTATGGTACCTGTGTACAGAAATAAAATTACTGAAACCATTTGCGCAGAATAGCCTGGTTGGTGAAAAAAATAGTTTGTCAAAGTATTTCTTTTACTTTCCATCATAATCAGATCAAATTAATCAAATAAGATTTAAAAAAATCTCAAAATTATTCCCAGATAGTCTTGAACTACAATCACTTGGACTTTCTTAAAAAATTGTCAAACGTTGCCAAATTCCCAAAAGATTTGGAAGTTTTTTTTTGTACAAGGTTATTTTTTTTTTTGGCATTGACAGAATTCTGGCTTGATTGGTTGACGGTTGATTGGTTGCTCACAAATAAAGGCACTCATAATAATAATATAACATTTATAATGTGTGAATATTGGGAAATAAAAGGCCGAAATGAGCTTCCTCCACATGGTGGCTGGGCTCTCACTCAGAGATCGGGTGAAAAGCTCTGCCATCCGGGAGGAGCTCGGTGTCGAGCCACTTGCTGATGAGGTGTTTCGGGCATGTCCCAATGAGAGGAGACCAAGAGGCAGACACCGGACCCGCTGGAGATACTACTGTATGTCTCACAGCTGACTGGGGAACGACTCGAGATCCTTCCGGGTGAGCTGGAGAATGCAACTAGGGTGAGAGAAACCCGGGCTTCCGGTCTGAGACTGTTGCCCCTGCGACCCGGCCCCAGCTAAACGGAAAACGACGATGACAGGAAATAAAAACACCCACAACCAATTATTTTTGCAAGGTGAACAAAAACTATTGGCCCATTGTCTCAATCACCAAAATTTCCCCATAAGTACAGTATTTCTTTAAAAAAGTCAGAAAAAAACAAAAGCAGGTCTTGAAGCTTGGCCAGTATTCACACAGACTTACTGGGTTGTTAGAAGATCTTCCAAACTGACTTTAAGAAAAAAGACTCTTGAAAATTCAAATTACGTAAAATCTTTGTGCTTCAGTAGCCTCTTTAAACACTTGGTTTTTTATATTATTTTGCATATTTTTTTAAATCACCTCTGGTGATTCTTTTTTTTAAACCATTGATCTTACATAAAGCTGCATGTGGTCTGTTCCTTTGCTATTACTAAGGTATTATACAGTAATAGGACAACAGGAGGCAGTAGTTTACAACCTAACAGAACTGACTCCACATCCTCTCTGTAGATGCATCCAAGTTATAATTAATCAGCCTGTCTGTAAAAATGAATAAATAAAATGAAACAGTAAATTTTCTATAAAAAACAAAAGAAGCATTTTAATGCTGGATTTCATTGGTTTTGCAAACTTTGGTTTTGCTGCAGCACAGACTGGCTGGACGGATGCCAGATTCCTGCTCAGATAAAAGAAATAATCTAGACTATATGAGAATGAAATCTTAAGATGTGAAAATGGACAAATTTAAATTGCGTGCATCGGTTTGATAGAAATCTCATTTTGGCAAAGTGTAGAAGTAACAGGTTGGTGACTGGATCAACAGGTGGATTCCAGTTCCAACTCAATAAACCAGAACTTTACAACTAAAACTAGAATAAAATGATTTGTTCTCAATTTATAGTAAAAAAAAAAACTTTAATCACCATTCAAAGTGAATTTTTTTTATTGAAGGTCCTAAAATGAGATCTTTTCAGATCATAAAGACATCAATGTCATCTATAAAACAACACATTGAAGCTGTTTTTTTAACATAAAGAGGTAAAAAGTTTTTGGCATGCGTAAAGTTTTGGATACGTACCCCAATGCGCCTTGAAACTGCGAACAGTGTTGCCATCTCTGAACGGAAATCCAGCACGGTTATACTTTGCGTAAAGCATCTGCATGTGTTCAGTCATTGTATCCTGCAAAAGAATCTCCTGATCTTCTTTTATCGCGTCCTTTTTATCCACCAAATGCGTAAAATCCACTGTGTCTGTTTTGAGCATGGCGCAGTATCCAGCGCACAAATAGCTCCATCCGTAAAGAAGAATCAGCACAGATCTGGAGTAGAATGCCATGCTTTGAAACAAAATAAAGCAACAACAGGAGGGGAAATAACAGCTGTGGAAAACTTTAACACGTTTCCAAAAGTGTCCCCCTGTTTCCTAAAAGATAAAGCATCATATAAAGACTACCATCACCTGTGATGGTCAGAACATGACAGGACTGTCTCTTATCCAACTGGTTTGGTTTAAACAGCAAGTCATTAATGACTGACTGAATGAAAAAAAAAATTCCAAGAAGAAGGTGTGAGAAATCAGATGCTGCTGCTCAAACAAATGTGTCTAAGAAAGTTGGAGCTGATTTCAGGACCAGTGTTCATCCGTCCCTCCTTCTCAGCTTTCATTGAAGGTAAAGCATGTTGTGCTTGGTATTATAGGGCTTGAGGGACCAGCTGGGTTTTCCTCTCTTTCACACACACACACGCACACACACACACACACACACACACACACACACACACACACACACACACACACACACACACACACACACACACACACACACACACACACACACACACACACACACACACACACACACTCAGAGAAAGAGAGAGAGAGGGGTGGGGGTGCAGGGGGAGAGAGGAGTTTCCTGTTTAAAATGCTTTTACGCACATTCAGCCTGGGGACAAATCATCTCGTTATCGAGATCACCAGGGGGGCAAGCGGGGGCTTTTTTATCGCATCATTCAAGTCAAATAGAATCAAATTGCAAATATTTTCTCATCAAAGGACATTCCATCAATTTATTGGACCCATTTCAATGCGTAAACTGCTGCCGCAGAGCAGCCCCTCCGTGCGTAATTTCTACTCCGCAGAGCTGTGCGTCTGGTCCGCGCTCTGCTGAAAGAAGCGGCTTATTGTCGGAATTAAAGGCTTTCTTTCCTATTTAGTTTAGCTGAATGGAGTTAAGCACACACATCCTGTACCATCGCAGTCCGATCCGGATGCTGTACTGTTCCCCACCTCCCCACTAACAGCCCATCAGACTGGGTTCAAACACACCACCCAGTCACCCTCCACCCCCTAGTCACTGGTCCTCTTTCAGAGGCACTGGGGAGGAAATGATTAGGGCATTTCCCCGCCTCTGGACATCTGATGGCAATAATATTAGCATACCATGTCCTTTCTAGTGCTGGACATACTGGATAGATTTCAAGTGGAAGGAGATGAGCATCAGGACATTTCACAGCCAGAGGGAAGCCAAAGTTAAGACTGGTTGTTTTCCTCCACACCTGTACCCCAGATAAGAGTATCAAGAGATAAAAGATGCTCACAGGATTTCCGAAATGACTAGTCACAACAAGCTGTTTGGAATTTAACAGGATGACTTTGATTTTTTTTTTTTTTTTACAAAAAAATATTGTCCCGGACCGTCTCGTCGTCTTCCAATTATCCGGGGCCCGGTCGCAGGGGCAACCGTCTCAGATAGGAACTCAGGCTTCTCTCACCCCGGCTACATCCTCCAGCTCCCCCAAAAGGATCTCGAGGCGTTCCTCGGCCAGCTGGTCCATGCCCACCTCTGGGTCTCTCTCGGTAGGATGTGCCTGAAACACTTCACCAGCGAGGAATTCGGGAGGCATCCTAACCAGATGATTCACTCAACAGCAAATTGGTCCAGCAAAAGCTGGAGATCACGGCCCGACAAAGCCAACAGGACCACTCCATCTGCAAAAAGTAGAGATCTAGTGGTCACCAAACTGGATCCCCCCACTGCCTTTGGCTGCGCCAACAGATACTGTCCATAAAAGCTGGTCTCTCACTCAGAGATAGGGTGGGGAGTTCTGGCATCCGGGAGAAACTCGGTGTCGAGACGCTCCTCCTCCAGGTCGATAGAAGCCAGACAGGGTGGCTCGGGCATCTGGTCAGGATGCTTCCCGACCGCCTCGCCGGTGAAGTGTTTCAGGTACGTCCCACTGGGAGGAGACCAAGAGGCAGACTCCGGACCTGCCAAACAGACTATGTCTCACAGCTAGCCAGGGAACGACTCGGGATCCTTTCGGGTGAGCTGGAGGATGCAGCCGGGGGGAGAGAAGCCTGAGCTTCCCATCTAAGGCTGTTGCCCCCACGACCCGGCCCCGGAGAAGTGGAAGACGACAGAACAGAACAGAACGTCACCAATGTCTAAAATTGATAAAAGTTGCAGTGACTCAACCTCAAAAGAAAATCATTTTTCTCCTCTTGTGAAAAAAGGAGAAAAATGAAAGTTTTCTCACAAGATTCTCAACATCTGACTCAAAAGTTAGAGTATCAACTATCAAAATCCCAAAATGTACCTATGCATGCCAGGCACTAGGTATACTAAATGGCTAATTTGACATCCATCTTGATTTTATACTTTTTAATCCAATTCTCCAACCTGGATAGGTGTCAGGAGAGTAGTCTGTTCCCCCTCTGTCTCCTGTTTCCCCCCTCCCTCTTGTTCCTGTTTGTCTGTGTGTGTGTGTGTGTGTGTGTGTGTGTGTGTGTGTGGAGTTGGGCGGACCCAGTGGGGAGCTGCAACAAGTCACACCTGAAACTCATCTACTAATCTGCTGCAGCATAAATGGATCAGTTTTTCACACACTCTTCGCCAGATCGTTTGTTTACCATGCTTGACCTATTATCCAGTTTTTGGCTCCAGCTCCTATGTCAGAACCTGCCTAGTTAATTTGTTTTGTCTTCTTTATTTGTACTTTTTATCAATCTAAAAAATCTGCTTGTGATTTCTTTATCTGAGCCTGTCTGTTGTGTCAAGGGTATATTTTTGGCCTTAGCTCCACATTATGACAATAGGACAATTGATCATCTCCAACTACTTTCATTCGGCGTGTCATGATGGCTGTCTTTGTGGAAAATTTTAAAGAACTAGTTTAAGATAAAAAATGTAGATTCGGTTATGTTTTCAGAAAAAAAAAACTTACAATATTATAACATAGAATCTACCTATATGACAAGTTTGAATCACAGCCGTTATTTCTGTATGTTAAATATGGATCTCTGTGTGAAAAAATGGGCAAAACAGATTTAAAAAAAAAAAAGAGTTAAACTGAGCCTTCGTTCTTAAAGGACCTGTTCATTTGGGATCCACCTCTTTACCTCATGGTGTGTATATTAGGGGCAAGTCAGCCCTCAAACTAATAAAACCATGCTTCAGTTCAAACCCCAACAGCTTAAAAGGCCAATAAAAGAAATGAAGGTGGATTTAACCAATAAACTTAGATTTTATGGCAAAATAATTTTGAAAAAACGCATGAAGTTTCTGAGTGACACTTGACAGATTTTCTGTTCTCTAAAAAAAAAAAAAAAAAATCACAACTAAAAATTAGGATGTGTAAGAATTTACCACATGGAATAATAACACTGCCTTTTTTGCTTCCATTTTTAAGGACAGGTGTTTTAAAAACTGAGAAGCTGCAATCAGATTTGTAAAAAATAAACTCCAAAGTCCCGTTTGCAGGATTGAAAATTGGGAGAAAAAAAAACAGGAGAAAACAAAAGCAGTTCCTCTGCAACATGTGATCCTGCAACTTCATTTTCATCCAAGACAACGACCTGAAAATTACAAACACAAGTAGAAAGAATGAGACAAAGAACAACAGAAAACCAAACTCCTATTCCCAGAGAGCCCGATGTAACCACACAGATCGTTTCGATAAGAACAAAGAGTCCAAATCCAGTTCAAACAGACACAAATGCAGCTGGAGGAAGGTTTTCTGCCATCGATGAGGCTCGGGAACACTAAATTGAACTATCTTTGATTTACTATCCAGGAGGAAAAAAAACTATAAATTAGCACAAAACTAAATCTCAGAAGTCATCAGAAAATTACTTTTTTTTCCCTTGCTTGACTGTTTCCTAAAAATGATGATGAACTACAAACATAAGACTCATCTAAAAGTAAAAACAAAAAGCACATTTGACTGTGGAGTTTGTCTCTTTATTTTCAGATATTTTAATAAATCACAAATTCTCACTGAACCTGGTTTAGAAAGTTTTCATTTTGATTAACTTTTGCTCTGATAGATTCTGAGACAAAGATAAAGAGCTCAGAGTTTGAACTAGCCATCGTTAACAATTAATTTTTCTTTTAAAATCTTTAAATATATATACATATATGTTTAGTTAAAAATCACCAAACTGGAACCAAAAGTCTCTTTATTGCATATTATTTTATTAACATGTGCACATCAAACTGTCCTTAAACTGTCATCTATAATTCTAAATCCCTTACACCACCTCCATGAATTTGTGGACCATCTGTAGAGCAGCTTCAGCAACAGACTCCTGCAACCCGGCTGCTCAAAGGAACGGTACAGAAAATCCTTCTTACCATTCTCCATCAAACTAATTAACATATTACTTTCAAACCTGTAATTACTTGCCATTCAAAACAGTTTTTAAAAAACAAACATGTTGTTTGACATTGTAGCACTGCACCCAAATTTTTCTTTGGGGACAAATAAAGTATATTCAATTCAATATTCATGAAAACCCACTATTGATAATGTAAAAACAGCAAAAACTGTTTTTCATCTTCAATCTGACTCAAGAAATTGCATAAAGACCATTTTGCCCCATCATGCTCTAATTTTTACGCACTTTAAGCTTTTTTGGTAGAGCTTTTATTTCAGAAAGGGTGTCACTTAAAGGATTTGTTGACTTTGTTCCAAAAGGAGATGGAAAATATTGGGTCCAGGTTTAAAAATGAAATAAACAAGATTTTTTTTTAAGAAAAAAAAAAGAAACGATTTTCTTTAAGAGCCCTTCCTGCTGTGCGTTCTCAGACACTGTGCAGCTCATATGTTTGAACAAATAGCAAAGACCCTGCAATTTGTTAACTTGGAGACAGATAATGTTACTTGTTGTTAGATGTGATTCCTTCCATCTGCTCCAGTTACAAAAGTAAACTTCTTCCATTTCAAAAGCTTTTCAACAAAAAGATTATTTGTAGAGTTGTTTTCCATTAAAGAATGTCAGTCAATGCCTAATATGTAAATGACAGAGCACTTTGATGTCCTGCACGGTGTGCCTTCCATCTGGAAACATGCGGAATGCTTTAAGCCCATTACCCACTCTTCCAGTCCAATTGGAGCTACCGCAGCCTGGGGGAGGACATAAAAGCAACCCCCATCATCTTTCAAAGCTCTTACGCCTTTAATTTGTTTAGACAAACAGCCCAAAACATGCCAGGGACAAGCCCCGGGTTCTGGAGCAGGTTCTTGCACCTAACCGGAACTACAGACATGTGCAGTGTTGGAACAAAAAAGTCATACTAAAGTCATTTTTTAAAAGCTTAAGAAAACTTCCAATTTCACTATGGTCTGTTTCCTTTGGGAATCCTTCGTTTATAGACTTTTCAAAAATTGCTGCACCTCCGCCCAAGATGGCATGCATGATATGAGAGGAAGAGTTTGTAAATGATTGTGCAACTGCAGCCACTCAGTCAAATTAGAGGCTTCTTGCTCTTCAATACGTGCCACATGTACGCTGGTGTCGGCAGCAGGCCCGGGAGCTCAAATTCTTCTGACGTAGTGGTCCAGGAAGACAACATGGATGTAGAGAACCGAACGTATGGAGGTCCTGCTCGTCTCTTGACCGGGACAGGACTGCAACCCCAAATAGAAATAAAGCAGTTAGAGGAAAAAAAAAATGTACCGTAATTTCACGGCCATAAGGCGCATATAAAAGTCTTAGATTTTCTTCAAAATGAGCGGTGCGCCCTTTCGTGCGGTGCGCCCTTTCGTGCGGTGCGCCTTGTGTGTGAGAAAAGGCGGACCTAAAAGAAAACGCGGTGCTCGTGAGAAAAGGCGGACCTGAAAGAAACGGCATGGGAACGTTAAAGAGTGAAGTGTGAGCGGCGTGGGAGCGATGGATGACCACAGTTTCACGAAGGGTGGAAGGCAGCGCCGGGCGAGTTACGCTACAGTTTGCCAATGGATTGTAGATGCTTGGACTAACGTGTCTGCTGGTGCTGTTATCCGAGCTTTCGCAAAAGCTGGTATCCTTTCTGAGGAGCCGCACGGTACACACAGTGACTTTGACAGCGAGGAGCGAAGTGGACCTGCTCTGTTGGATTTTGCGCAGCTGTTCGATTCTGAAACAGAGCATGAGGACTTTGACAGATTTGAATAAAGACTTTTACCGGTAATGTGCTTGTTTAGTATCGTTACTACTTAAATAAAGCACAACCAAACTCAGTTTTGCACCCAATGTATTTTTTAATACGCACATTTGCATGCTTGTGTGTGTGTTGTTATAAGGCAGTGTGTGACTGAGACTGCACCTTTTCGTACGGTGCGCCTAATGGTCGTGAAATTACGATAAATATGTCAAAACAAAATGTTTTCATCCCACTTTATTTTGTAAAAGTTGTAGACCTGAAAGAAGCTGACGGTGTTTGTTTGTATTCACAAACTAAATGATTCGATCTACAACATTTTCATCAGGTAACATTTGAAAATTATTGACCATGTAAAGGTTGGGCAGCTGCCAGAAAACCAGGATGCTAGTTGTTAGAATAAAACCACAATGATCCCAAATGCGTCTCTGCATAATAGCAGGCATATTAAAGGGGAGGCCGAGTGCGGCATAACTTGACAGCGACCGTAACCACTCATTTTCCAAAATGTTTTGTGTTACTTTGATTGTCAAAAGTGGCAAAGCCCCGCAACTCTCAAATAAGAAGTGAAGTCACTGCCAGCTGGGAACATTTATTTAAGTCCAAGTGTGTCAAAAGCTTCTGGTGGGAGTGGATCCACTGGCTAGCTATTACACCCAATTTACACTTTTACTTCAAACTCACTTGTGTGTGTCCTAAAAAGTAAGCAGCTCTTCCTTTGAGTTCAAAGGAGTGTCAGTAGGTTTAGCTTCATTCCGGTAAGTGACCAGCATCTTTTTCTTTGGAATGCACAATGTCACGCCCTTTCCATCCCAAACAGAGCAAGTGGTTCTGTTATGACAAACGCAGGAAGTAAAGTTTTTAAAGGGCCCATCTCATCCAAAATAACTCTTTTCACATTGTATCCTATCCACATACACACGCAAAATGTGGGGTTTGCAACATGCATTACACGATAGTTATGAAAATATATTGATTTGGTGGAGCGCAGTCACAGACCCGGAACTAAGAAAGGCCGGGTATTGTTCATCCCCCGGTCCGTCCTGAGAAAGTACAAGCTCCGCCCTCTGCTCTCACTGAGACGCTATTCCTCCGCTCATCTCTG
The DNA here is from genome assembly GCA_902685375.1 of Neostethus bicornis. NCBI lineage: Eukaryota > Metazoa > Chordata > Actinopteri > Atheriniformes > Phallostethidae > Neostethus > Neostethus bicornis. The sequence goes on from LR738545.1 coordinate 8,787,126, forward strand.
AGCGGGAGGGGGAAGGCATGCGTAAACCCGTGCGTAGCGGTTCGGTAGCGTCTGAAATAAGATTTTATCATGTCGATTCATCAAAAAAGCGTGTTTCAAGCAAGAAAATAAAAAAGACGCAGAGCAGCGAACCAGCCTGTATATCGGACGTTGAAAGCGAGTTTGTGAGGGCGTAAGGCCGGAGTGGAGGCAGGTGAGAAGGGTGGGCGGGTGGTGAGGAGGGAGGGTTTGCTGCGGAGGGGGGCGTGTGCGAAGTCCGTCCTGGCTACGTCAAATGCGTTATACTTTAGACAGCTGCGTCATACTTTAGACATCTGCTCATTGGTTGTTTAGTCTGAGCATACCAGAAATCCACAGCAATTTGTGAAAAATGGGCTAAATCAATCTAGAGACCCCTTTGGTGACATATACAAGGCCCGGACATAACTCTTACAAGGTAGAAAACTCTGGAAAGTCACTTTTCCATGAGATGGGCCCTTTAACATTCAGAACTGCTACTGGTGTGTAAATAAAGGGTTAAAAAGATCTACAAAAAAACGGTGCTGGCCTTAGCCATGCCAATCTAGGCTAAGCTGAGCTGGGTTTCTGGGCATACGGGTGGTTTGCTGTGTCTGGCTTCCTGCTCCTTCCCTTGTGTTTTTAATAGACGGCCTGGTCGGGGCGGTGCTCGACCACAACTCGAACACTGTGCTGCCATTTTGGCGCTTGGCCTCAAAAACGCAGTCCCCACAGCTTTGTCTGCAATGTCAAAATATTTCAGCCCTGCCAACTACTTCCCGCCCCCCTCTCAGCATAAAGGGAAAAAACATCTCCGTCTGTCCTTATTTCTCCAAAGTTCTGTCAGAGCGAGTGTGGAGGAAGCACTTGTCTCGACCTCTTGTTCCTCCATTCTTTGTGCAGGTGGAAAGCAAATACTTTCTTTCCTGTCTCATTTATCTTTCCCCAAGTTTTTTAGTGAGTGCTTCTACCAAAGCTTGTATCAGATGGTCGAGACTGGTTAAAAACAAGCTGGTGTGAGCAGAAGCAACCTGCAGGAAGAAGTTTTACATAAAACAGATGATGGGATCTAATTAGCAGGGTCGTTTGTTTCCTGGGGTTTAATAGCAAAGAAGGACGAGATCAGCAACCAGAGAGAAAACATACCAGCGGGTCCATGTTCAGGATCTTCTTGTCCCTCTTGCTTTTAAAGAGAAGCCCGTTAGGGTTGTCGTAAATCACTTCAAAGTTTGGGCTGGAGTTGGACGTGGACATCTGTGTATTCCAGTTGTAGTAGCTTAAAAAAAAAAAAAAAGATGTTAAGAAGTTAATGGAAAAAAAAAACTCATTCAGAAAAATTTTGATGGACTAATTTTTTTTAGACATCATTTACAAAAACATTTACTGAAAAAATGGGTGCACTAAGATTTTATTGGGGAAAAAAAACACCATTTAAACCATATAGCAGGTGCGAGCCTGAGCACACACAATCTACCAATTTTAGTCCACTGGCGAAAGTGCATTTAGGAGATTTTTATCACTGCATTGCCTTTAACTGGATTTGTTCTGCTGCACTGCGCCGGCATGAGAAAATATAATAGTGACTTCAAGTTTCCGAAAATCTTGTTCTCGCGTCCAGAAGGGACGTGGATCACAAAAACAAATTCTCAAAATTTCTTATATGTAGCAAGATACAGACAAAAAGACATTAAATAAACACCAATAGCACTTTCCCCAGTTAAAAAAAAAATAGATTGCCAATACGTACCAACATCACCACTGCTATGAGTGTGTCAGGTTGTTCAATTGAGATTTTTTTCATATTTTTAATTCTAGTCATTTCTTCAGTTCTGACAAGTGATAACGAGCTGGGTTTCAAACTAGCCAAACTAACTTTATGTGCTTTTTCATCAAAACAAAGTTTTTGTTCCAAGCACGCGCAACATGAATTTGTAATTTCACACCAATTCTGGCATTACAAAGTGTTTAAGAGTTTTTGTCTTGGAAAAGAAGTGAAGAAGCATGTGCAGGCAGGCTGGAACGGCTGGAGAAAAGTATCAGGTGTGATGTGTGGTAGAAGAGTTTCAGCTAAAATGAAAGAGAAAGTGTACAAAACCGTGGTGAGACCGGCAATGCTGTTTGGTGTAAAGACAGTGACACTGAGGAAAAGACAGGAAACAGAGATGGAGGTAGCAGAGATGAAGATGCTGAGAATCTCTCTGGGAGTGATGGACAGGATCAGAGGAACAGCACATGTTAGATGTTTTGGAGATAAAGTCAGAGAGGTCAGACTGAGATGGTTTGGACATGTGCAGAGGAGAGAGAGAGAGTACATCGGAAGAAGGATGCTGGATTTGGAACCACCAGGAAAGAGGACTAGAGGAAGACCAAAGAGGAGGCTCATGGATACACTGAAGGAAGACATGAAGATACTGTATTTGGCGTGACCGAAGAGGATACAGCAGATAAGGTTAGACGGAAAAAAACTGACTTCCTGTTTGTTGCACAAACCTTTTCCAAACTGCGGAAAAGATCTCTAAAGATAGTCAATAAGATTGAGTTCAGGGTTCATGGAGGACCATTTTAGAATAGTCCAATATTTTTTTCTTAGCCCTTCTTGGGTGTTATTAGTGGTATGTTTTGGGTCATTGTCCTGATGGAAGACCCATGACCTGCAATTGAGAGCAACCTTTTGACACTTCTCTCAAGAATTCCTTGATAGACTCGAGATTCAAGACATTTTGTGCCAGATGCAGCAAAGCAGCCCTCAGAAATTAACAGAGCTTCCTCCATTTTTCACAGTAGGAAGTATTCTTTTCTTGATATGCTTCATTTTGTTGTCTGCGTACAGAGCTGCTATGCTTTGGCAAAAAAAAAGTTAGATTTTTGTCTCTTCTGTTCATAGGACACTATGCCAGATACTTTGTGTCGTGTTGACATATAGTTTAGCATGTTCCAGTCTGGCTTTTCTATGATTTGTTCTCTACAATGGTGTCGTCCTCGGTCAACTCCCATGTAGACCACTTTGGCTCAAACAACAAGAACAGAAGGTGCGTTCTGACACTGAAGTTCACTGAGTATGAAGCAACTTGGATCTTTTAGAAGTCTATCAGGTCTCTTTTGTTTCCATTCAGATTATCTGTCTCTTAGGTTTGTCAACAATTTCCTCATGCGCCCACGTCTGAGAAGGTTGGCCACAGTTCAATGGAATCTTAAACTTCTGATTAAAATGTGCAACTGTAGTCAGGAACATCTGGATCTGTGGAGATTGACCGACACTCTTTACTTTTAACATGCTTGTCTATGATTTTTTTCTCCTGAGACTACTCTTTCCTTTGGTTCCTCTGGTCTATACTACCAAACAACATTGTGACGTCCAGGACCCATTAGGACCTTCTCCTTTCGGAATTTCCCTTCAGGAGTCGCCACAGCAAGTCAGTTTCTTCCATCTAACCCTATCTGCTGCATCCTTTTCAGTCACACCAACTATCTTCATGTCTTCCTTCACTGCGTCCATGAACCTCCTCTTTGGTCTTCCTCTAGTCCTCTTTCCTGGTGGTTCCAAATCCAGCATCCTTCTTCCGATGTACTCTCTCTCTCTCCTCTGCACAGGTCCAAACCATCTCAGTCTGGCCTCTCTGACTTTATCCCCAAAAGCTTTAACATGTGCTGTTCCCCTGATTTACTCATTTTCTGCTTCCTGTCTTTTCCTCAGCGCCACTGTCTCTAGACCAAACAGCATGGCAGCTCTCGCCACGGTTTTGTACACTTTCCCTTTCATTTTAGCTGAAACGCTTTTGTCACACATCACACGTGATACTTTTCTCCACCCATTCCAGCCTGCCTGCGCACGCTTCTTCACCTCTTTTCCACACTCTCCATTGCTCTGGACTGTTGATCTTAGATACTTAAAATCTTCCACCTTCTTAATCTTGTCTCCCTGTAACCTCACTTTTCACAAGGCCACTGGCTGAATATAAGATTGTAGACACTTACATATGATGCCAATTAATGTAGACACCTTAAATTAATGTCCTTTTGGTCACATTAATTTCGGTCTTTTCCAGGGGTACCATCATTTTTGTCAAGGACTGTTTTGTGTATTTTTTTTTTTTTAATAATTCTATTGAAGCATAGTGGAAAAGCAATTTTTGATTTTTATTAATTGACATTCATAACATTTTTTATTATTACAATTGTCATATTAAAGGTTTTTCTAGGACTATTGTTGTTTTTTCTGTCAATAACCAAAGAGGTATCAACATTTCTATTGTTTCAACATCTGTAAATCAGTTTCTCAAACCGTGCTGTTGGATAGTAAAGTCAGATTGAAAATTCAGCAGAACTGATGTGAAACATGTCTGATAAATGGGTTCAGGTCCGACGTTTGACCCAAGCAACGCATGACAACACATAGAGAAAATGGATAAAGAAAAAACCCTTTGTGTTTAAATGTAAAAAAATATACATATAAAGCCAGACTTCTGAGAAAAAAACTCAGCCCATCGTGTTCACCAACTCACCCAATTCATGTGTGTTAAAGCAGGAAACATCTAAAACATGCAGGAACTCTGGGACAGACGTTCTTCATTTCTAAACTAACTGAATTACAGCTGACAAACGGTGACAAACAACAAAGCCGAACATGAAACGCAGGACTGACAATGATCTGGCTGCGTACAAAAAGAAATCAAAAAGTTTTCATTCTGAAGGGGCTCGCCTAAACAAGGAGCAGGTGTGGAAATCCAAACCAGAAACCAGGTGCAACAAAGCCAAGCAAGAAAAACTTATTGAAATAGTAAAGAAACAAGACAGACAAGGTTGTAATTGGTTCTTTGGCTTATTTATCACAGCAGACTTGAGTTTGCTATCGAACAAACTAAAGCCCAAAATTTTTCTCAGAAATACAAATTTGGGGTTTGATTTTTTGATAGAAAACCCCAAAGAGAGTAGCTTTTATCAACAACTTCCCAATTTTTGTTTTTTGAATCATTTTCCAAAGGAGATGTTATGGAACCATAGAGCAGTCGTGTGGATTCTTTCCGTATCACTGTGCAGCTGCAGGTTGTAAAAGAAATTTGGCTTTGCAGAACACGGAAAGCAACCTGGAGAGTAATGTATCTTTTTTGAGTAGAGGTTAAAAGCCTGTTTCTAATTTGATCTTTGGGGCGCTGTTTTGGATTGGGCTGAAGTCAGGAATTAGTCTGAATCTGTAACTAATAAGCCAGTGCAACCAAAGAATGGTATGAATTCCAAAATAAACGGCTGATTAATTTACAGCATCCGATTGGATCGTGCTGTACTCTCAACCTTTATGTTATTTTATACAACAAAGCAATAATATGCAACTTTGCAGCAAACTTTGGAAGAGAATGTTTAAATCTTTTCCATGTGCCTAAATTGCACAAAGCACGTGGTGGTCTTTCATGTAATCTACAATAATGTGTTTATTTGCTGTTAAAGTTGGCCATTTTTTCTCTGTTGGAGGGAAACATGATGTGGATCAGCAGAAAAATTCTTCTTGGTTTTCTTTTTTGATGATAGCACCATTGCAAAAAACTATAAGTCATATAAAATAAGCAGAGTTTTTAATTCACCGTAGACATGGAAATATATTCAATTGTGACTTCTGCTGTCATTTCAACGCGTTAATTCGTTTAATTAATTAAGCAGCATTTTAACGCGTCAAAAAATTAATGTAATTAATTATGATGTAATAATGGTGGCGAGCCAATTCTTGCACATTTGAATTTTGGCCCATTGAAGGACCGGTAGTCCTCTCAGCCGTGCTACATCGCCTGCGCTGACAGATTAACAAGGCAGCAGTGGTCAAACTCAACAGACATGGACAAGACTCAGGAGGATGAGACAGTCTGGCCACGGCAAGTCTTTATACAAAAATAATAGCGATGGGACAATAAATAAATAAAAACATTGTTATTTATAGTTTTTGCAAAAACGAGTTCTCCTACCACCTGAGCAACTCCAGCCTGACATACCATCTAAACGTAAAACATGTTCAGGCAAGTTCCTCTGTTGCGAGTGTGGCTACCGGGAGCTCACTTCGCAAAACCAAGCTAGCTGAATTTGGCAAGCGAATGAGAAAATCCACAACAGAGAAATTAACAAATACTATCGTAAAGTGGGTTGCTGCTGATTGCAAGACAATTTATCTTGCTGAAGATAAGAACGAACTCTAACCCTATCCCTTGTTTTACTTTTTTAAATGATGCACCTGGCCTCATGAGGCACAGTTCACCAATAATAAATTGGATTTAAAATCTTTTCTTCTTACTGTATTCAATTGATTAGACATACAGTACAAATTTTTAATATCCTAGAATTCAAATTCTTTATCGGGAGACCTTTAGCAGATTTGACATTAAAATGCAATTAATTCGACTGATTAATTACAAAACCCTGTCATGAATTCGATTAATATTTTTAATTGACTGACACCACTATTTGTGACACATTCGACTGGTACATTTATGATTTGACACATAATATTTTAGTATATGAAATAGTACATTTTCTAACCCAGCTGATTACAGGCGAGAAACGGGGTACACTTAAACAGGTCACCGGTCTGTTACAGGGCTACATACAAAGATAGCCAGCCATCCACCGGCCAAATCTTTAGGTCTATATTAGCAGACCATGTTTTGTTTAAATATAATCATGACTGTGTCCACTAAAGAGGAACCTCAAGTTCTAATTCAATCAAACCCAACAAAAACGGATATTGAAGATGGAAAGTTGTTACTGGATCTGAAGAGTCGCCAAATTCTGAAGGCAAAACAAAGTTCAAACCTTGTTCAAGTAAGGTGGACCATGTGACATTGTCAAAGAGTTTGAATTATTTTCACTTAAGTTGAGGCAGTGGCGATTATCGTAAGGGATTCTTTACTTCCTCTTCGCACTCTTCATAATGCCTCTGTCACACACTGAGTAGCTGAAAGTTAAGAGTACTGGCAGGCTCCCAGTAGCAGCTTGTGCTCCAGCAACAGGCCTGGACCTCGGGGAAGGTTGTAAATCTAAGAAAAGGTTCGTTGTTATGGGAGTTGAATGGACTAAATCTGAAACAGTTAGATGTAAATATGAAACTTTAACTTCATGGAGTCATGCCAGATTTCTAAAAGTTACTTTTAATTTTGTGTGATGCTTTTCTAAAAATAACAGCTGATGAATGGCTAATTGAGAATCTTCAGCAATAAAAATATAACTAAAATCTTTATATTTACACTATAAACTCTGACCCTACAGAGTTTATATTCTTTGTATATTTTGAATATCCATTTGGCTGGAGTCTAGATGGTTTCTGGAGTATCTGTTTAAGAGCTAATCCCACGTGGCATATAAAACCTGTCCAAAGACATCCATTTGTACTTGAGCAGCAATATTTTTTTTCTCAGCAACATGTTATGCTAGCTTGCTTCAAATGACAAGAAAACATACAACAGAGTAAAAGAAATTCATTTACGGTGTAAGGTTGTATATTTAAATAGTACTTTTTACACCTGATGCCAGAAACTATCATCCAAGAGCAATTCTGGGAAGGATGTCTTGTTTATGGACACCTCAACATAAGGTACGAATAAAACTTGGAACCATTGAGCTATCCTGCCCTCCTACATAAGGACAGTACAATATAACATTATTACATAGTATTTCAATGTGCCCCTTACTTTGCAAATTACCTTAATTTTTTTTTCAAATTTTATTTTTACCGTATTTTCCACACTATAAGGCGCACCTAAAAACCTTAAATTTTCTCTAAAGTCCACGATGCGCCTTTTAACCCGGAGCGTCTTATACATGGATTAATATTGAGCTACAACAGGTGTCGCAACTGCGGTAAGCAGCCGCCGACTCCATTTCCCCCGTAGAAGAAGTAGTGCGCGGTGCATGCTGGGATATAAGAAAGGGCGTCTATTTTCCGTTTGTGTGAAGACCCTGAAATGGCTCCTACCAAGAGACACTGTTAATACGCAGAGTTTAAACTCAAGGCGATCGGTCACGCAGTAGAACACGGGAATAGAGCCGCAGCGAGAGAGTTTAACATCAATGAATCAATGGTGAGGAAGTGGAGGAAGCAAGAGGATGTGCGTCAAGAAAATAGGACTAAACAGAGTTTCCGCGGGAACAAAGCGAGATGGCTACAGTTAGAGGACAAAGTTAAACAGCCTTTTCTGTAGCGCCTTTAATGCGGTGCGCCTTACTATATATTGAAAAAGTTTTAAAAAATGTCATTTATTGAAGGTGCGCCTTATAGTGCGGAAAATACGGTACTCACTCTATTCATCCCTTACCAGGAAATTTGTGTGTTGCACTCCTAGACCGCAGCAGGCTGCCCACAACGGCACTAATGGTGAGAGAAATGCGGGGTTAGGTGTCTTCTCCAAGGACCCTACACGTGCACTCAGTGGGATGCGAACCCGCAAACTTCCGGTTAAATTCCGGTCCGTGGGCGAACGCTTTGCCCCTCGCCTTAAATCAGTCGGGTTAGGCTCTGGCAGTCGCTGCAACCTCATTAGGGATGGACATTTCAGAAGACGACCGAACAAATGATGTCATATTGAGCTGCTGAAATTGAATCTAATGAGTGTTACAGAAAACACTCGTCCAGGTAAGACACACTTTTTTTCTTTTTTTTTTTTTTTTTTACCGACAAGTTTAATGGAATCAACAGACGAAACAAGACACCCGTTGTAATTTCACGTGTCCTAGTAGAACAAGTCTATTACAATGGGATGGAGAGACTTCTTACAAAAGCAAAGTGACATAATGAAGGTTTAATTCGGGTGCCTAGCATAACATCCAAAAACAATATTCTGACATTTGGCAAGTTAATGGGCAAGGAAGTCTGCTTGAGGCCGTGGAGACAAGTTCTGGTTCTCCACCAAAAAAAGCGAACTATCGCACATGTTCCAGGTCTTAAATTTTGCCTTTCAGGGTATTTACCCTGCCATAGGCTGTTTAATTTTTTTGGATTTATTAGGTGATAAATGGAATCTCATTTCCAAATGACACAAATGTGCTGTTCACATTAAGTAAATAAATATTTTTATCAATTTTTTACACTTAAACGTGCAATTTGTCACGATAAAAGTGGGTTCATTGTTTTTGTGTCTTGTACTCATTGAAGTTGCTTTTTTTTGGTATTTGTTGAGATAATGAATGAATGAATTACTCTATTCATCCCTCACCAAGGAAATTTGTGTGCTGCACTCCTTACACCACAGCAGGCTGCCCTTCGACGGCACCAATGGTGGGAGAAGCAGGGGTTAGGCATCTTCTCCAAGGACCCTAGACGTGCTCTACGTGGGACGCAAACCCGTGAACGCTCTAACCACTGAGTTGCCGTCTCCTCCCTGGATAATTTAACCTAACGGCATTTTGTAGAAATGCCGTTAGAGGAGCTCTGCCATCCGGAAGGAGCTCGGTGTCGAGCCGCTCCTCCTCCAGGTCGAGAGGAGCCAGATGGGGTGGTTCGGGCATCTGGTCAGGATGCCCCCCGAGCGCCTCGCAGGCGAGGTGTTTCGGACACGTCCCACCGGGAGGAGACCAAGGGGCAGACCCCGGACCCGCTGGAGAGACTATGTCTCACGGCTGGCCGGGGAACGACTTGGGATCCTTCCGGGTGAGCTGGAGAATGCAGCTGGGGAGAGAGAGGCCTGGGCTACCCGTTTGAGGCTGTTGCCCCCGCGACCCGACCCCGGAACAAGCGGAAGATGACAGAACAGAATGGAACGGCATTTTGTAGTGTTTGCTTTTACAACCAACTTATTTTCAGGGTTGTTTTTTTTTTTTGTCTTACTAAACATATGACAAGTTTTTGCCATCAAAGTAAAAAAAAAACTCCCTTTTTTTTCTTAAAAAAAAAAATTCAGTTTTTATAGATATTGGGCTTGCTTTGCTCAATTGACAGTTTATCATTTATGTGTGAGTTTCCAAATGGAATCCTTACTTTTAACAAAAATTCAAAATAGAAACTGCAAAGTTGGACCATGTCTGAAATTTTCTATCTTCAGCTTTCAAAAAATTCTCCCACTCCGGGAAACACATACCGTACTCTATGCACTTCTGAACAGTCCAAACTGTGCGGAGAAAAAACACTGATGCATGAAATTATAAAGAAAGGCTAGACCAAAAGTCCGACATATTTCCCCACTTGCCAACAAAACTGATGTAAAACAGATCCAGAATAGATTACTGCAATTATAAAATACAAATGTAGTTTTTTTATTTTTAAAAACAGATATTTTCTGAATTGTGCTCGAAAATAATGGTCCCTTTTTTCATTGCAAATAACTTCTGGCAGAATTTGAGTGACTATATTTATACCAAAAATGCCAGATAACATCAACATTTTTTGGTGAACCACATGCATTTTAAGAAAAAAGGAGGACAGATGAGATTTTTTTTACAGTGAGCTCAAAAAAGACCGAATGAACGCATTCACGGGAAAAAAAAAAAAAAAACATGCTGAAAATGTTCTTTGTCCATGCTGTACTTAAAAAAATTTGCGGGACACTTTCTTCTCTGTCCTATGTGAAGGGTCATGGTCACCAAGGAATCTAACTTCATGAACGAAGCAGATTTGGTCAGAAAGAAAGGTCCCGCAGCTGGATGGCACCACACCCAAACCTCTGGACCAGTAAAAAAGTGTGAGAACCTGAATTTGGTGGAAACAATGACAACGCTCTAAGCTCCAGGTTTTACTTCCCAATGCATTTACCATGACTGTTTGACACATGCACGCTATCCTTTCACTTTCCATAGTAACCCTGCTCAACTCTATTGTTATCTCCAGGCGGTCATTTTCCAGGGGAATGTCAACAGTTTCATTATAGGGCTCAGAGGATCTGAGCTCTAAACGCTGGATGATGTATACCATAGAAGAGCAAATATCAGGTGTATTCATTCAGTTTCCTTCTTTTTATCTGTGACTAAACAAAAAAAATAGTTCAAGAGTAGAAGAGGAGTAAAATGAAACTGGTACAATCTCTTTTTTTTGTTTGTTTAACTTGGCAATGTGTCAAAAATTTACTTTAGTTTTTGTTTTCAACTGTAATTTAAATCCTAAACCGTCCCAATTTATTAGGAGTTTGTACGCATATTTTTCTTTTTAATACGGCTTAAAAACATTTTGCAAACATTGTAACCTAAAAAAAAATTTAACTGTATTTTTTCAGTTCAAGAACAAGGTGGGGACGAGGCTTGGAACACTGGGCTTTCTGTGTGGAGTTTGCATGTTCTTCCTGTGTATGCGTGGGTTTTCTCTGGGTACTCCAGTTTCCTCCCACCCTCTATTGGGTGATTGGCCACTTTAAAATTGCTTGTAGGAATGAGTGTGTGTGGATGGTTGTGTGTGGCCCCACAGTAGACTGGTGACCTTTTTGGATGTACCCTGCTTCTCGCCTTGAATCAGCCGGTATTAGCTACGATACCTCCCGGAGCCCCATTATGGATGGACGGTTTAGAAGACTACACAATTGTCTCAACAGGCTTCATATTGCAAATTGAAAAAAAAAAAAAGTAAAATACAAAAACAAAAGTACAAAAAAGAGAAAAACGTAGATTTGCAAATACACAACTAAAAGCTAGCTAAACAATTTCAGTAGATCCCTGCCCGTAGACCAGGCGGCGGGCAAATTTTTTGGTTTGCGGGCCATATTGAGTCCTAACATTTGACAAAGGAAGCGGAACAGGAGCAGATGAATGGCATGCTTTGGTAACCGCTAGATTAGACCAATAGAACGGCGTGCTAGATTTTAAACAAGAGTGCTAAATGTTACATCAAGAGCGTTAAATTTTAAATTTAGTGGTGCTAAGTCTGAAATCTAGTGCGATAGCGTTTAAAAACCTGCATTTAGCGGCACTAGGTATGAAATCTAAACACTTGACGTAACATTTTGCTTGTTTTAACATCTAACACGCTTGTTTACGTGTGTGTATTGGGCCTGATGGCTTTCCATATTTGTGCAAACTGTTTATTTTAACAGCATGCGCATCACGAAGACACACACATTTTAATGGGTGCAGTGTTGTTGTTTTCTCGATAGTGCGCCATCCAGTGACAAAACATCAGAATTGCAGGAGAAATAAAACATTGACAAGGGTTTTTTTTTTCCCCCCAAGTTCGGCAGGTCAGATTAAAACGTATAGCGGGCCGCATGTGGCCCGCGGGCCGTAGTTTGCCATTTTGCCTTGGCTAAACAATTTCAATAGATTCCTGCCCTTAGACTCTCCTTCATGGCGAGAAAAAAACTTTAAAAAATGGGATTCATTGGGATGGAAAAAAATGGGATACAAAATTATTGCCTTCATATAAAAAGCTGTTAAGATAGCATTTTATGAACATCTGTCACTTTTAAAACAACAAATTAAAAATTTGACATTGCACAACCCTACTCGTCTGTTAGGTAACATTATCCTATATTTCAGGTTCTAATTGCCGAGACGTGACAAAGAAGAAGCTTTCTGATGCCAATGAAACGCTGGGTGTATCAAAAACATATCAGCTTTGAGAACAAACAGTCCAATCAAAGCATCCAGCCAATGAAGTACGTGCGTGCCATGTGTGAAGACTAACAGAGATGACAAGGAATGTTCCGGCTAACTAGCAAATATTTATCAAGCTGGCAAACTTTGCTGTGACAGAATGTACCAACGACCCCCTTTAAAACTCAAACACAATACTTCGGACCGCATTCGCCATATCACCATAGGAGCTGGAACCGTTTCTCTTTTGTATAAAAAGTTAATAAAATGAGACAGCGGTGCAAATATTTTCATAGCAGAAAATGAAGCCAGACACACAGGTGCACTGCAGAGGGCTGAGTGTGGAAACATGGTTTTGGCTCATGACAAGGCATGCGTGAGCTGATCTTCCACATTCACTCTATGCATTAACACTGAACACACTATGCTGGCTAAAAGTGCAGGCGACGTTCTTGGATTGTCCGTGAGCTTCTCGGAATGCTGAAAATATGCTGAAAAAAAAGATAAACATTTTAAAGTAAGAAGAGCAGCAAGTTAATTAAAGGCAAAGAAGAACGAGCTCCGTTCTAAACACGGAGCAAAACATAGGGACAGATAAAGAGAGGAACAGTCAGAGCTTATAAACAGATGGTCACTTTGCTGGTGAACATTAAATAGACATCAGAGATGCTGTAGGCACATCTGGAGTGGCAGGAAACCATGTGTGCAGATCTGTGGGGTAATTAGCTGGAAGTCAGGATACAGCATGTGTGTTTCAAGATATTTAGCCTGTAAATACATCTATTCCAAAGCAGCTGTGTCAGGTCTCAGATACATAAACACTTAATACACAGTTTGTCTTAATGTTTGAGACCTAAAGCAATTGATCACCGGTAATACGTTTTTAAAAGTTTTTATTAGCTTTCCTTTGCTTTGTCACACCATTCTACACCAGGAAACGGTTATCAAAACATTCCCCAATTTACATCAGAACTGAGTTGGCAAAAATACTACCAAAAGCATGTTTCGGAAAAGAAGAAAGCTCGAGCCTTGGGGTCCCAACTTATTGAAGACACAGATACATTTATTTTCAAATCGTACTTTCCAACTATTCCCAGAAAAGTTACACAAGTTAAGCACATGCTGTCAACATGATGGAGATTTTAAATGCAGGGGTTTAAAATCTACTTATTTAGAGGAACTTTTTTCTACCCTGTTTGAAAATTATTCCCAAATAAAAACATACATGAAGTGATTTTTATTCATGTATGTTTGAGAAATTTGCATTTAAAACATCCAGTTGCTCAGTGATCTCACAGCAAGAAAGTTGTGGGTTCATGTCCCAGGTGGGGACGAGCATTGAAACACTGGCCTTTCTGTGCGGAGTTTGCATGTTCTCCCTGTGTTTGTGTGGGTTTCCTCCAGGTACTTCGGTTTCTTCCCACCCTCCAAAAACATGCATGCTAAGTTGATTGCTCACTACGTGATTGTGCATAGGAATGTGTGTGTATATGGCTGTAGGTGTGTGACCCTGCGACAGACTGGTGACCTGTTCAGGGTGTACTCTGTGCCCTTCACCTCGAATCAGCCGGGATGGGCCCCGGCACCCCTACAACCACATAAGAGATAGACGGTTAAGAAAGTGACTGACTAACAGTAATCAGATACTGTTTGAACACCAAGTTGTTCTTGACATGCATATTGTTGTCCGCCCACAATCTAAACAAGCAGGTTGTGTCCCAGTACACCTGCTCTGCTCATGCTCAGTCCTTCCCCTTTATAAGGAGTGCCATTTTTATGTTAATATATGTAAGCTGACTTGAAATCAGTTTCTTTCGAAAACACAATCATAACCATCCCAAATTCTCTTAAACACTAAAATAACATTTGCAGACCAGTAAACCAATTTGGTACCATTACCCTTTTTATTCTTGCACATTGCACTTTTACTTTTTAAAGTCACATTGTACTTCTTTTGAAGACCAACACCATTATTGTAGCCACTGTGATTTTGATGTGTCCACAGCTTGTTTGAAGTACAACCACAACAGAAACTTTCTATTCTAAAATGCATTGAAATATGAATACAATACAATGCAGTAGCCTTGCAAACTTGATGCGCTATACACTGCATTTGCAGCCTCAAACAAGATTTATGTTGTGCCGTGTACACGTGCACATAGTAGGACACTGCCAAAACCAGAAGTAGAGCTGAATTAATGTATCTATGAGCTTTTATTTCATTACTTTTATGAATATCGGAATTCTGGGCTAACAAAAAGGTACCTTGTTTACTTATATATACTACGAGATAAGAATTATTACCCCCATGAAAGCACAGTACCCCTCCTTTGAGTGAAGAATGACAGTCAAACAGAGAGAAACAGAGACATTCAGAGGGTGCGGGTGAATGGGTACTGGTGATACTTGTTGCTTAAAAAGGGAAAACTAAACCAACTCTGCTCATCTTTTAAAAATTCTCCGTATGGTCTCGTGAAAGATGCCGCACACGCACACTCTCTCGTGTGTGTGGATAAGGGTAGCGGGTGGAAGGATAATCAAGAGGAGGAGGAGCATTGGGGGGGATTTAGAGTCCTGCAGAGGGAGGTTTAGTGCACTGAGTGGGCAGCAGCTCCAGCATCTGCTCCCTCTTAGCAGCAACCACACTGGGTGTTATTGTTCCCGACAGAGATGAAAAAAGGGAATGGGGGAGGTTGGAGGATGGGAGTAACATGAAGCGAAGCATGAAACACAAGCTCAGAAAAGTTCCAAATGAAGACACAGAGATGTGTTAATAGCATGATGCAGTTCCAGCCATCGGAAAATGAGACGAGGTGAGCGGGGTGACGTCTTATGTCGTGGAAAGGGAGGAAAGCCTGACCTGATGGAGGAGGAAAGCCTCGTAAAAGCACCATTAGGGAGTAGGTCGTACCTCCAGGCGTGCTCATCCAGTGACTCACACCTCCGGCTCGTTACAGTTTCCACACATTAGAGATATTTGAGGCTGTGGTTTAGACTACAAGCAAAGCCGACTGTCCGAAGCTCAGACAGAAATGGATGACAACTAAGCTCCACATAGAAGCGATAAAACTACAAATAAACCAGTTTTTTCTGTGTTTCAACCCACTGAGGAGGGTTAAAGAGCACATCGATGCAAAAATCAAACAGAGAATTTGTTTTTCTGTCCTACCTGGTGTTCCTTATAGCAACACCTGCTCTGTGCTTTACGTTAAGTGTCACGTTGACAGTTTTCTTAAGTTAGTCACAGTTTGTATCTTTAGTTTTGGTTCTTGACATTTACAATCTGGGTTGGTTAAAAGGAGTATGGAAGACTATGTAGCGCTGACAGCCCAGAACTTTTTTGTGAGTACTGAACGGCTTAGTCTTTCTTGGCTTCTTCTAGGATTGCACCTCCAACCAATAGAAATGATTACTTGAGGACCAATGGATTTTTTTTTTTTTTACATACCCTATTGATCCCTTACCGAGAAGTTTTGTGTGCTGCACGACTACACCGCAGCAGGCTGCCACGACAGCGCCATTGGTGGTAGAAATGGGGGGATTTTGTTCACCATGCATGACCACCATGCTTTGGAAAAGACACCTAACCCCCCATTCTGCCTCCATTGGTGCTGTCGTGGCAGCCTGCTGCGGTGTAATGCAGCACACAAATATCCCCAGTGAGGGATAAATAAAGAATACATTATTATTTATGAAATTATCTGACCTAGACGACGGAACGAACCTAAGAACAGCTGAGTAAGAAAGGTCTTTTTAAAATTTAAACTCATTTCGTTACTGTGGCAGATGGAAAAGGTAGACACATACTGTATCACAAGAAATAAAAGCGTTATGAAGTTTTTCTTTTTTTTTTCCAACAAAATCTAACACTGGCGTGACAATTTTAAGTACCCATTGGGCTATTTTTTCAGCACTCCTTTGCTGAAAGCTGAAAGAAAAAGATAATTATAAAAAAAAAAAAAAAAAAAAAAAACATTGAATGCCACAGTCATTCCTAAAATATCAGAAGGTGAGGAGCTGCTGTGAAATAAGTCTTCAATTGAATTTCAATTCAATATCAGGCTACAAACTGAATGTGGATGCATGGATGAAGAATGATGCTTGTTCTACAATCAAACAGGAAGGCATAGTTCAGTGGTAAAATTGCAATCTATGGACCGAAGAGTTGCCAGTTGGAATCCTGCTGAGCCATCCCTAACTGTCCTTGGAGAAGACACCTAAACCCCAGTTTCTCCCACAATTGGCGCAGTCATTGACTGCCTGCTGCTGTGCAATGCAGCACAGGAATTTCCTCATGAGGGATTGAAACAGTATGATTAAAAAATAATAAAATTGTGCAATTTAATGTTTGTTCAATTTTTATTTGTTTAAAAAGTATTAGGTTGCTATGACTGGTGTTTCAGCAACCAGTGTTTATGATGTACCAACACATGAGCAGAGCATTCTGGGAATATATATATATATTTACATATATACATACTGTACATTTATACTGTAAATGGATTTTGGCTTAGATAGGGTTAAATATCTTCCGTACCGATTTCTCAATAATAAGAGAGGATCTGTCTTATAACTGGCCAGTTTCCACCTTCTCCTCTGGTAATTCTCTGCTTTTTTTTTTTTAGTGAAAGTATCTCTTGGCCAAGTCAAAATACTGATGAAAGTAAGGGCCACAATTATTTTTTAAAAATAAAATACTGTAGCATAGAAATCTGTTTGCATTTGAACCTTTCAAACCATCACTTACCTGACATTACTGCGGTTACACAGGTTGTCTGCCATTTGGCTGAACTCTGAGCAAAATCATGTAATAGTCATTCGCACTCCTGCCAGGTTGTATTTGTCCTTTTGGGATTTCTCGCACTTATCTGAAATGTTGGTAACATGTTACTCTGCATGTGTATGTGGAATGTGAGACTGGTTTTGGCTTTGGTAATTTGCTGACAGCCCTCTATGTACACAAGCCTCCTGATAGACCCAGAATTATAAAGATATAAAGATGTCCTTGCAAAGAATACAATGTGGATTTTAGCTTAGACATGTAAGGTCAGAAGTTTATGTCTGGTGTGTGCAATTCTTTGTAAGAAGCACGGGTCATGAACCTCATACATAACAGCTGTCAGATTATTTGACAATTAAACGATTAAACTAATATATTTTGTAATCTTTGGCTTTTTTTATTTTTGGTATTTGTTCTAACTTAACAAAAGAAATCCCCAACATTTATTAATTATTCAATGGTAATTGGGACAATACCATAGATAACATTGATACATAACAATCTGATCAAGCCATGTCTTCATGTAGGCAGGAACTTCTATTGGGTCACGGTGGTGTCAGCATTTGGTGAAAACATGGATCTACACTATGCACTGTAGATGGAGGGGACTAGAGGAAGACCAAAGAAGAGGTTCATGGACGCAGTGAAGGAAGACATTTAGATAGTTGGTGTGACCAAAGAGGATACAGCAGATAGGATTAGATGGAAGAAACTGACTTGCTGCGGCGACCCCTAAAGGGAAATGCTGAAAGAAGAAGAAGAAGATGGATCTACACTATGTACTGTATAGATGGTCAGGCTGCGTGAGGTGTAGAGCTAGATTTATTCTCAGATGGTATCTACTTAAGATTTAAGCTTAAGACGAAGCTGGCACAGCTCCATTCTGTTCCACTGTCTTCCGCTTGTCCGGGCCCTCAATCTTAACCTCAGATGGTACGCCCAAGTTTCCCTCACCCCGGGGATCGACTTTGAGCTGCCATCTTGTCATGGTGGAGGGATTTGCGTCCTCCAATGTCCCTAGGAGCAATAGTGTCTGGGCCTTATTGCCCCTGGTAGGGCTAACTAAGGAAAACGGATCATAGGTGAAGGGCCAGACAAAGCATGGCTCAAAAACTGCATATGAAGAGAACAACCATGGACAAGTTTCCCTTGCCCAGATGTTCGTCATCGGGACCTCGGGACCTCCCCTTGCCTGAGGGTGGGGCACGAGAATGAGCGCTTGGTGGCTGGGATTTTTACCAATGGGGCCTGGCTGGGCTCATCCCCTGCAGAAAGGGCCATAGGGGTTAGGAGAAGGAAGAGATGGGCGGTAGTAGACAACGGGGTCCTTGGCAGTCAGACCCGTGGCTGCATAGGCTGGTACAGCTTCCACTGATAAAATAATCTTCTATTCTGAAGAAAAGGTTTAGAGTATTATCATCGAATCATTAGGGTGAATGGTCGGTGTTGATTGGTAAACTCCACAAAATGTTCTTTTACTGTTTGGTCCGAGGTATGCCCATTATGTTCTCTTTCAAAGAGACAATAGAGGAAGTATTGTCTTTAAAATGGCCATCAAATTGATAAAATTCAGAAATCTGGTAACAGATACACAAACTGACCAATCAGAAGAGTGTATTGTTGGGTAACTGCGTTGCTTGTCAGAGCTTCTCATCCAACTTCATTTGACATCTGTGAAACAACCATGGGTAGAATCTTGGCTGTTTTTTTGTCATGCTTTTTGGCACAGTGTGGAATCCCCCAATCCCACAACCTGGTTAAATGCTACAGCAAATCTGATTGTGGATAAAATGGCCTTCACAGTCACTAGCTCTTGATCTTCAAAGCCCTATTGGTTTGTGGAGGATGTGCTATTATGTTTTATGTAGTAACATTTCTCAGAAATGTTTCCAGCACTTTGATAGTTATATGGGACCAAGAACTAAGGTTGTTGAGAAGGAAAAAGATGATTACAACTTGATAGCTAAAAGGTGTTAAACCGAACCCAGTAGATCTGAGATTTATTGTACTTTATATTGGATGTAGATAGAATTTCTTCATTCTGATCTACTCACTATCAGCAGATTTCTTTTTGCAGTGCACGAACACTGACTTTTTTTATGTGAAGCTGAATAAACTACATTTATTATATTAGTTACCAATTAAAGTCTTGTCACATCCCACTCAAGTCAAGGTCTCTCCGACCAACATGGAGATGTTACTTTGTAATCAGACTTACCACAAATCTGAGCGGCCCGGCATGAGCCTTTTCTTTCCATTGAAGTATGGTTGAAAATCTTCGGTCTTGAGTCTGTGGGCGTAGTCTATATAACCAGATACTTCCTGTCCATGAGTATTATGATCCCTTATGAAAATGACTGACTGTAAAACAGAAAAAGAGAGAGGAAACCCTCTGGGTAAATAATTATGGATCATTAAGAATTCTTTATAGTAAAAAGTATTGAAGCGGCTTGCGCAACGTGGAAAGATAGAGACGGATTTAACAACTCAACTCTCTATAAAACATAAAGACTCTTGCTTTATTCTGACTGAAGTTGAAAATCAAATCCGACTTTTGCCATGGTGTGGCCTACTTTACCAAAGCAGGCCTGTCTGTGGAATATCCTGCTCAGAAACTTGCGTGGGGTTCGAGCTAAATTCTTTTAACTTACAGTAACTAGAGTCTAAGTTCCGTTCCAACACTCCCACAGTCGGGACAAAAATGTACCTTGAAATGACATGAAACGTGGAATTGTGACATTCAACTTAACACGTGGGTTGTGTGAAATGTGAAAGACTTTTATGGGGAAAAACACACATTAAAGAAAAAAAGTTATGACAAAACAGTGTGTGATTCCATCCTGAGGAGGAAACCATTCATTGCCTCTCCTTTCAGGCCTTCTGTCTATTTCTTTTTTGCGAGTCTGCTGTACTATTTTATTGGGGAGTTAAAAGCACATCATCAAGTTCATTTGTTAGACATTAATTTAATGCTCAGTCATAAGCATAATTGTATTTTTATGCACCTTTAAACAAGTTTAAGAGTGGAAAAGTGTTAAGATCCCGTTCTGGTCCTTTTTCTTTTTTATACCCTAATTCCTCATATTTAGTTCCAACTGCTTCTCCGCAATGTTTGCAACTATGTTCCGTCTTCCTCCTTGCTATATGGTGCTCTGGTGCTTTTCACTTCTTTGTCAGGGTGTCTGTTCCCATACGTCTGGCATCTCCAACCAAGTCTCGTACTGCCATGCCTGCCCAGGACCTGCGCCTGTCCAGTTAGGCTTCCAGCTGCACCTGCCTACCCTTTCTTCACTCACATCTTTCTGTGTTCCATACACTTGTGTGTCTGAATCCAACCAGTTCACCACCTCCACCTCGTGACAAAACCAAAGTAATGTTTTTGCAATTCTTTGCTGTTTTGCTTCTTTTATCACCGGAACATTTTTTTTAAACCAAATGTGGCTGGTTAGAATGTGTTCCTGTTAGCTTACATACTTCCCACCCTCATCATCTCCAGTTAGAAGCAAGTAAATGTAAATTACTTCTTCATGTTTTTATTCCAACCCTCACCTATGGTCACCAGCTGTGGGGGGT
The DNA here is from genome assembly GCA_902685375.1 of Neostethus bicornis. Lineage (NCBI taxonomy): Eukaryota > Metazoa > Chordata > Actinopteri > Atheriniformes > Phallostethidae > Neostethus > Neostethus bicornis. The sequence continues at coordinate 8,807,962 of LR738545.1, forward strand.
AACCGAAAGAATGAGATCGCCATACAAGTGGCCGAAATGAGCTTCCTTCACAGGGTGGCTATGCTCTCACTCAGAGATCAGGTGAGGAGCTCTGCTATCTGGGAGGAGCTCAGTGTCGAGCCGCTCCTCCTCCAGCTCGAGAGAAGCCACCTGGGGTGGTTCGGGCATCTGGTCAGGATGCGACCCGAGCGCCTCGCTGGTGAGGTGTTTCGGGCACGTCGCACCGGGAGGAGACCAAGAGGCAGGCCTCGCAACCGCTGGAAAGACTATGTCTCACAGCTGGCTGGAGAACGACTCGGGATCCTTCTGGGGGAGCTGGAGGATGTAGCCGGGTTGAGAGAAGCCTGGTCTTCCCGTCTGAGGCTGTTGCCCTCATGACCCAGCCCCGGATGAGCGGAAGATGACGGAACATGATGAATACAATACTTTCTTAGCTACTGATTAGTTCAACCATAACTGGTCATAATTAGCATCCAATTTTCTTATAATATTGTTTTAATCTCTGTGGGATTCATACAAAATGTTCCTTTAAATTTAACTAAATTTCCAAAACAAAACTTCATCAAGATGGTTTACAATAGCCAAGAAAAAAATGCCAGATAAAAAACATAGATCTGAGAAAGAAAAAAAACCCATGCTGGCTGCTGATTATAGAGACATCTTTCAAGACAAGTTCAAACCAAACACAACATGATAGTAAGAAAAAAAAGATGACAAATGCTTCTGTGGTCGGAATCAAACAAGAAGATTGAAGACCGAGTTATCCAAATCCCCACGGGCCAGTGCGTAATATGAAATATTCTTTTCATGAGGACCTGATGGTTTAGATAACACATGATGACAATGGATTGGAAGAACTCCAAACAGAGGAAACCCTTCAGTGTGAAGAGAATGTTTTGTCTGCCTTCCTCAGGTTATCAAAAAGCTGCTTTTCTTTCTTTTCTGATGTATCTCGAGAAAAGACTCCCTTTATTTTGTGTTTGACTTGTTTACTCCAAGCATGACTGAGTTCCTCTCATCAGCTTACAGTAACGCAGTAAGAAGATCCATGTGGAATACCTCGCTGGCTGATATTACCTATAAAAAAAAACTGTTAGGACCCAAGCCATCTGTAGATTCTCTCACTAAAAAGGCAGGAGATAACTAGAGCTCCAGAGCTTAGAATAAAAAAGACTTCTTTTCTTTCAGTCTGTTTAAATGTTTAAAACAGATGCTATCAAGTTTGCAGCTGGCTGAAAGCCTGAACCATTTACCCTATCTGCTGGCTTTCATCCCGACACAGCCAGCCTTGAAAAGACATCATTAAGTGGAAGAGTGCGATAATCATTTCGAAGTTGGTGATAAAAATATTAAAAATTCAGATTCAGCAAAGATCGTAACGGCTTTTAGATTTTGGCTCTGTAAAAAATATTACTTTAATTTTTAGATAAATGTTTATGATTAAATAAATATATCTATATATTTATTTATTTATACGTGTATATATAATAAAAATAATAACACAAATAATTAAAAAATAAAATAATAAAAAATATTACTTCAATTTTTAAATAAATGTTTATGAATAAATATATGTATATATTTACATATTTATTTATTTATATACATAATAAAATAGTAATAACAAATAAAAACAATAAAAAATAAAATAACAAAAATTATTACTTTAATTTTTAAATAAATGTTTATGAATAAATATATATATATATATATATATATATATATATATATATAAATTATAAATAAATTGTGAATGTACAATATGACCGAAAAAAAAAATTTAAAAAAGAAAGAAAGAAACAATTAACATCAGTTTAAATATTTTTCTAAAACGTTCAAACTCTATAGTCTTAATTTTTTTATTTGCTATATTTTGAAAGTGTTTCGTTCTGTTTTCTGCTCTTTTAAGAGGTCTTGCCAAATAAAACTTGTGGAACTTGTTGAATTATCTTAACTGCTCTCTCCACACCAAAAGGTCAAAGCAGATGGCCACCCTCCTTGAACCTGGTTCTGCAGGACGTTTTTCATTCCTGTTAAAGGGCAGCTTTTTCCCGTTTCCACTGCTTCATGCTTGATTAAGATGCAAAGCGAACTTTATTCTTTTTTTTTTTTAGCTAAAATTATTAGGTTTTATATATATGTAGAAACATGGGAAACAAGATGGAAAATATGAGGTATTTTTTTTGTTGGTGGTTGAAGCCTGAAGAATTCTACGTTACACCATGGAAAACAAGTGGAGGCTTTACGTCACCTGCCAGCAATTACCAAGAACAGGTGCTGTGACCTCACAGGGCAGCGAAGGAGAGGCCCTTCTTTATGGCAAACATCAGTGTGAGTAATGCTCGGGAAGCTGAGCGCCGCACAGGTCCCAGGTAGATACAGCCTCTTTGTGATCCCCGTATTCAGTTTCCCCCTCTTTGAAAACCTTTTTATGTCTATATTGCTAAAACTCCACCGGTGACCTGAAGCAGAAGGTTACATAAACTGATGAAGAATAGTAAAGCTGGATCCTTTAAATCCATGATTCATGAAACACAACAAAAGATCTCATATCCTTGTGGTTACTTTGTTTTCATAAAAATCCACAGACAAAGGTGTTTATGTGCTCAGAAAAAACAGTGAAACCTGAACACTGTTGACAGTGATAATTACTGAGATCTGTAAAAACGGTGCAGGGATCCCCCTACCTCCTGACACGCAGATGTGAATTACTCAATAAACCTTCGGCTAATCTTTCAAAGCTTCACAGCTGAAAGAGAGGGATTTATAAATTCTGGTCAAACAGAAGCTGACACATGCTGCACTGCTCCTTTGTGCTTTGACAATGTCCTACAGGTGGGGACACAATGGCTGGACCACCTGACATCCTGTGGCATGAGCAGTGTGGGTTCAAATGAGTGTGTGACTATGTGACTGGTGTGTTAATGAAACACAAAAACAAAAAGGAAATGGGAGAATTACTGAAAAAATCCGACGTATTTATTCTTGAGAACGTCAACTGGTTGAAATATTCCATCATGAACAATCTTTAGAAAAATTTTGTGTATAATTTACTCTACCTTTTGTTCTTATAATTTTTTTTCATTTAAAAAAGCAGCTTTGAGCATGATGGGAATTAGCGCCTCCAAATCCGAGACCATGGTCTTTGCCCGGAAAAGGGTGGAATGCCCCCTGCGGGTCAGGGACAGGGTCCTGCCCCAAGTGGAGGAGTTTAAGTATCTCGGGGTCTTGTTCACGAGTGGGGGAAAGATGGAGCGGGAGATCGACAGGCGGATCGGTGCGGCATCAGCAATAACTAGGACGCTGCATCAGTCCGTCGTGGTAAAGAGAAAGCTAAGCCAAAAAGCATAGCTCTCGATTTACAAGTCGATCTACGTTCCAACTCTCACCTATGGTCACCAGCTGTGGGTGGTGACCGAAAGAATGAGATCGCGGGTACAAGCGGCCGAAATGAGCTTCCTCCGCAGGGTGGCTGGGCTCTCACTCAGAGATCGAGTGAGGAGCTCTGCCATCTGGGAGGAGCTCGGTGTCGAGCCGCTCCTCCTCCAGGTCGAGAGGCGCCAGATGGGGTGGTTCGGGCATCTGGCCAGGATGCCGTCCAAGCGCCTTGCTGGCGAGGTGTTTTAGGCATGTCCCGCCGGGAGGAGACCAAGGGGCAGACCCCGGACCCGCTGGAGAGACTGTGTATCACAGCTGGCCGGGGAACGACTTGGGATCCTTCCGGGTGAGCTGGAGGATGCAGCCGGGGAGAGAGAGGCCTGGGCTGCCCATTTGAGGCTGTTGCCCCCGCGACCTGACCCCGGAACAAGCGGAAGATGACGGAACAGAACGAAAGCTTTGAGCATTTCTAGGTGAGCTGGAAATTTTGCATGCTTTGCTCAAGTGAACAGCGGATCTAAATTGGAGCTAGCATGATTATTGTGGGTCTGTAAAGAACTGGTCCTCTCTAATCTAGGTTGTACCTTCCCTTCATGTCCAACGTGAGCACAGCTGAAATTTGATCTAAAGTCTGAAAGAAAAGAGGATTACACAAATTTATTATATCTGGAAACACGACAAGTGAACGTTTAACTGTTGAACATCCTCTCTGCATTGATTGTTGAAATGCTTTTGGCACTTGCGTCTCTCATAAGAGTAAAACCAATCAAGGCAAAGCACAGGATAGTTGTACTTTAATTACCTTCTCCCCCATACGCGTATCGAGGGGACCAACCTGTCAGGCAGCTCCGATCTTCTGGTCCACCTCTGCCCACACCATAGTCCCCCCGCTCCCTGGGAACAATCCTGCAGTGTCAGGGAGCCGTGCAGGTGTCGTGTGGTGTCAGCTGCCACACTGTTTATTATAGGAGGGCCGTGCTAGGCCATCGCTAACAACTGTGCAAATTTGTCGAGGTAAGAAAAACACGGCCTACAGGACTGTTTCTAAGATAAAGCCCCTTTTTTTGAGAAAAAAATTCTTCAGCCTTGTTCTCTTGCTTGATTTTAGTTGAGAAGAGTGTAATGCGTTTGTGTGTTGGGGAGGGGATTGGGAGTAGGATTAGGAAGGGTCATTGTTTATTTGACTTGGAAGTGACTTCACACAGCTAGCTTGTGTAATAGATGCAACGGTGGAAACCATATGTGCTGAGGTGTCTTACATCCGCGGGGATCTACCCGAATTACACATCGTGCAGGATACGCTCTCCAGAGCTGGAGCTCACTAACTGAATAGCTTGTAGGTAATGAAACAGGTCACCACAGTCACTAACAGGCATTTGTTGGCTCTAATTACCTTTACTCAGTTCTATTGCTTTATTCAACAAGTGCAACATCCTCATGAACAACACACAATTAGAAAAAATTATTTTATCCAATCATTTCAGCCAAAGGGGTTGCAGAAGCCTTTCGTCATTTTTTTTTTGTCTGAAATGATGTTTAAACTTACAAAAAATATTTAGACCCTGTGAGGATCTGAACAATTCTTTACAACATTCCGTTCCATTCTGTCATTTTCCGCTCGTTTCGGGGTCGGGTTGCGGGGGCAACAGCCTCAAACGGGCAGCCCAGGCCTCTCTCTCCCCGGCTGCATCCTCTAGCTCACCTGGAAGGGTCCCAAGTCGTTACCCGGCCAGCTGTGAGACATAGTCTCTCCAGCGGGTCCAGGGTCTGCCCCTTGGTCTCCTCACGGTGGGACGTGCCCAAAACACCTCGCCCGCGAGGCGCTCGGGGGACATTCTGACCAGATGCCCGAACTACCCCATCTGGCTCCTTTCGACCTGGAGGAGGAGCGGCTCGACACCAAGCTCCTCCTGGATGGCAGAGCTTCTCACCCGATCTCTGAAGGAGAGCCCAGCCACCCTGCGGAGGAAGCTCATTTCAGCCGCTTGTACCCGCGATCTCATTCTTTCGGTCACCACCCACAGCTGGTGACCATAGGTGAGGGTAGGAACATAGATCGACTTGTAAATCGAGAGCTTTGCTTTTCGGCTCAGCTCTTTCTTTACCACAACGGACCGATGCAGCGTCCTAGTTATTGCTAATGCCGCACCGATCTGCCTGTCGATCTCCCGCTCCATCCTTCCCCCACTCGTGAACAAGACCCCGAGATACTTAAACTCCTCCACTTGGGGCAGGACCCTGTCCCTGACCCGCAGTGGGCATTCCACCCTTTTCCGGGCGAGGACCATGGTCTCGGATTTGCAACATTCTTTGCAACATAACATTCAAAATTTGAGCAGCTGAGCATTTGGTTTTAGGTCAGTAGACAAGCATTTTTGTGGCCGCGAGATTGATTCAGACTCCTTAAATTTTGTATTATTGTACCTGAGCAGCACGTTAATGTTCCAGCTGATTTCAGGATAGAGGCATTGTACGCCCTGAACAAGTCACCAGTCCACACACAACCACACACACATTCCTAGGAGCAATTTCATAATGGCCAATCAACCTAACATGCATGTTTTTGGAGAGTGGGAAGAAACCAAAGCACCAAGAGAAAACCCACACATACACTAGGAGAACATGCAAACTCCACACAGCAAGGCCTATGTTCCAAGCCTCCTCCCATATCAGTACTCAAACTCCATTGTCCTTGCTCTGATGCCACTGTGCAAACCACTGCGCAACCATGCAACCCGCATGCTAAATCTTTATAGATTATTTTTAAGTAGGACCTCAGCATTCCAGTGGTCAAGTACAGATCATTAATCTAAATTATTACCATAAAAATATTAGCAATTTGTGGCTGACTGAATGTCATTAATGCAATAGGCTGAGATACCCACTGATTCATGGGAGTGGGTTTCAGTGCAATCAATTACAAAGCAACAGAATGACATAAATATCAATATTGAACCTCTGGATAATTCAAATGTTGTTTATTAAAACTATTAGTGACAAAACCAGTATTTCATCTACTGTATCACTGACAAAAACAGATTCAAAACGAGGGTTTGTCAATTTTGCCTCAAAGGATCAGTAGCTTTTTCAACAGCAGTATTTGATGCACTTCCAAATGTATACTTTATACGACCAAATCTGACCCTTACAATTCTTTGAAAACACATTGTCAAAATGGTTCATTTTTTTCTTTTCTTTACAATATAAAGCAGCGTTTGTGAGACATCACAACCAATCACAACCTTCCACGTGGGCCTCCGATACACTGCAGCAACCCTTTCCAGAGTTCCCTAAACTCTTTCCCAAAATCAAGTGTAATTTTAAAACACTAGGATCAACAGTCCAGAGCAATGGAGAGTGCGGAAAAGAGGTGAAGAAGCGTGTTCAGGCAGGCTGGAACGGGTGGAGAAAAGTATCAGGTGTGATGTGCGACAGAAGAGTTTCAGCTAGAATGAAAGGAAACGTGTACAAAACCGTGGTGAGACCGGCCATGCTGTTTGGTCTAGAAACAGTGGACCTAAGGAAAAGACAGGAAGCAGAGACGGGGGTAGCAGAGATGAAGATGCTGAGGATCTCTCTGGGAGTGACCAGAATGGACAGGATCAGAGGAACAGCACATGTTAGAGGTTTTGGGGATAAAGTTCGAGAGGCAAGACTGAGATGGTTTGGGCACGCACAGAGGAGAGAGAGAGTACATCGGCAGAAGGATGCTGGATTTGGAACCACCAGGAAAGAGGCCTAGAGGAAGACCAAAGAGGAGGTTCATGGATACAGTGAAGGAAGACATGAAGATAGTTGGTGTGACCAAAGAGGATACAGCAGATAAGATTAGATGGAAGAAACTGACTTGCTGTAGCAAACCCTAAAGGAAATGCCGAAAGAAGAAGAAGAAGTGTAATTTTAAAACAGGTTTATATCTATAAAAATAAATAGAGACCACAGTGGTTCTCAGTGGGTGCCGCGATTTCCCAAATGTGTTTACAATCAAAACAGTACCCTTGGGGACCATGTCATTTCAGTCGGTGTCCACGATTCCACCATGCCATTATCTCGCTGAGATAACCTACAACCATCCAAGCAATAAGAAAAAAGACAATCTTTTTTTCTTTCTACGGTTTTTTGTAGGAATTGCTGTGGCAGGTCCGATTGTGTGCACAAGTGAAAAAAAAAGGAAGGAAATAATCAAAAGACATTTCTTTTCCTTTCGTTTATAATTACAGGGTGTGTCACTAGACAGATGTCTTGGCACCAGATTAGAAAAATGCGCAAGTGAACAGTTCAAAAGAAGTTTTCGCTCAACTCTGTTGTTTAATGTTAAAACTGTATTCTCCTTAAGCCTCACACAAAGGTTGGCCGGGCCACACACAAAAAGAGCAAACAAACCACTTCTTTTCTTTGTTATACTCCATGAAACGCACAAGCCTGGTGGATTTTCCCTTTTTAAATGTTCAGATATGATGTTTTTATCCAGGGACACCCGTTACGTGACGGTCTGATGTAAAAACGTGCAAGTAGTTGTCTTTGAATGAAGGTAGGCTGTTGAAGATATTATTTGATGCTAACTGGAACAATAGAAAACTTAATGTTTGGTTGTTGCTAAGGAAAATGTTAAAAATGTGACTGTATTTACGTCATTCTTTCTCCGAAAACAACCATAAACCAACGCAATGTGTGTTTGTGTAAAAGACTAAATAAATAAATCTGAAAGCAGGTGTCCTCCTATTGAGCTTTTTAAACACCCAATGGTGGATGGCTACGCCCAGTGAGGTTAGCCATGAAGGCAGAACAACTGTGGCCAAATACCAAAGGGGAAGCAGCTCAGTCAATCAGTCAGGAAGGGAACGCAACTCGCTCAACCCTTGGCTGCTTCAGCTTCAGTCTTTTTGGAGAGGCCGGCAGTAAAGCCCATGCCACAAAATAAGTGGCTTGAACCCACACACTTCAAATTACAGGGCATTTGAAATCAGAAAATGCTATCCTGCTTTTCGCAATTGATGTTTAAGAAAATCTATTAAAACCTCCTTGGCATGGGCACTACTGCTGCTTTGCCATTTTCTTTTCATGCTGATTGGAGGAATTTTGCATTTGTTTGAAAGATTTTTATTTTTCATTTGAAATTAAAAATGGTGCAACAATGAACCAGTGTTGATTTACCGTAATTTCACGACCATTAGGCGCACCGTACGAAAAGGCGCAGTCTCAGTCACACACCGCCTTACAACAGCACACACGCAAGCATGCAAATGTGAGTATTAAAAAATAGATCGGGAGCAAAACTGAGTTTGGTTGTGCTTTATTTAAGTAGTAACGATACTAAACAAGCACATTACCGGTAATAGTCTTTATTCAAATCCGTCAAAGTCCTCATCCTCTGATTCAGAATCGAACAGATGCGCAAAATCCAACAGAGCAGGTCCACTTCACTCCTCGCTGTCAAAGTCACTGTCTGTACTGTGCGGCTCCTCAGAAAGGATACCAGCTTTTGCGAAAGCTCAGATAACAGTACCAGCAGACGCGTTAGTCCAAGCATCTACAATCCATTGACTCGTTAATGCTGAAATTTCTCGCAGCGGCTCGATTCCTATATTCCTCCGCGTAGCTGATTGCCTTCAGCTTAAACTGAGCGTCATAAGCGTGTCTCTTTGCCATTTTCAGGGTTAAAACAGCAATGTTGTGCATACAGAACATACCTTTTTTATACACAATCCACGCCCACACTTCACTCTTTAACGTTCTCATGCCTTTTCTTTCAGGTCTTCCTCGCCTCATGGGCACCACGTTTTCTTTTAGGTACACCTTTTCTCACACACAAGGCGCACCGCACGAAAGGGCGCATTGCTCATTTTGAAGAAAATCTAAGCCGTTTATATGTGCCTTATAGCTGTGAAATTACGGTAGAATTGATCGGTAACAACTATTACAACTATGCAAGAGAAGGAAAGAGAAGCTGATGGACTCTTTGGGATTTGGATTCGTTTTGAAAGAATAGTGGCCGTATGGTTCTGATTCCAACAAACCTTGATTATGGCAAGAAGTATAAATTGGGAAATTAAACAAATCTGGAAATTTGCTGAGACAGATTGATTTTTTCCTGAAAAACTACCAAAAATGTGAGAAAGTATTGAAAAAAATGTTTATTAAAAAAATCCAATTTGCTATGATTTATAGCTTAAACTTATGGAACCGAAAAGCAGAAGGAAAATTATATGTGCAATAAATAGAGACATGATGACAGAACCAGTGAGCACTTTTGTGAGATTTGCATTGGCCTAACATCTGCTGTGAGATTAAAAAAACACCAGAAAGGTCTAAATCAATAAAAACAAAAGTTTTTTTTGAGCTTTCATTGCAGTTAGATTCTTTTTAAAATGTAAAAGCTTACAGAGACGTTGACAAACAAAACTGGACAGCAGCAAAGTCTTGGATTTAGTTTGCAGCTTGCAAAAGAACATTAAAGGTCTGAAATGTTTGGCAGGTGGTGGAGGTTTTCTGCTCCGCACAACTGCAGCTGATATTGGCCATTTGGAGAATAAGCTGTCAGCTTGACAGGTGGCATCACTTACAGAGCTCTGTGCACAGCCCTGTAACAGAAAGGGCTTAAGTTTCTGCTCCTCGGAAAAGAGGGGAAAAAAAAGCTAAATTCCCATTCCTATAGTAAATTAGTCGCATGCCTGAATTCAAGGAGGAATTACGGGTTGAGAATAGCAGGCGGGTCTGGCACATGTGGTCGCGACACAAATCAGTCAAACGCCATCTCAGCTACGGATGTCAGACACCAAAGTGACCAAGCGAGGCATATCTTTCCCCGCCCCTTCACTCCTACAATCATTTTCCACATTCCACTGGCTTTTAAATTACCAGTGGGAAGAAGAATACAAGCTTAGCTTAAAATACATGTCAGGGCTCTGCAAAGTTGTTTGTTCTACATAAGGTTTTTCAAAGCTTGAGTCAAAGATGTGAAAGTAGGAGTATTGTATCGTTACTATTGTGGATTCGTTGGAATATTTTGTTACATTTCATGTTTAGGTTCAGACTTTTTAACTTGAAAAACGCACTATTGGCTTAAATGGTCCACAACACCAGGTGGCAAGAAAGTTTTTTTTTTTTTTTTTAGAACTAGGACGCTGCATCGGTCCGTCGTGGTAAAGAGAGAGCTGACCTGAAAAGCAAAGCTCTCAATTTACAAGTCGATCTATGTTCCTACCCTCACCTATGGTCACCAGCTGTGGGTGGTGACCGAAAGAATGAGATTGCGGGTACAAGCGGCTCAAATGAGCTTCCTCCGCAGGGTGGCTGGGCTCTCACCCAGAGATCGGGTGAGGAGCTCTTCCATCCGGGAGGAGCTTGGTGTCGAGCCGCTCCTCCTCCAGGTTGAGAGGAGCCAGATGGGGTGGTTCGGGCATCTGGTCAGGATGCCCCCGAGCGCCTCGCAGGTGAGGTGTTTCGGGCACGTCCCACTCGGGCAGACCACGGGGCAGACCCCGGACCTGCTGGAGAGACTATGTCTCACAACTGGCCGGGAAAAGGCTTGGGATTCTTCCGGGTGAGCTGGAGGATGCAGCCGGGGAGAGAGAGGCCTGGGCTGCCTGTTTGAGGCTGTTGCCCCCGCGACCCGACCCCGGAACAAGCGGAAGATGAGTTGCAAGATATCTATTAAAAAAATGAATATGTGGTAAATAGTTTTTTTTCTTTTTTTTACTTCTCTTCTCAATATTTTTTTGAAGTATTGACCTTTTTTTTTTGAAAAATGGTAATTTAATTTGTAAATTATTGTTGACCTAAGCCATGCTGTTCCATCGATCCATCCATCCAGCTTGTCATACTCTAGGTCGGGCATGGGCAAACTACGACCCGCGGGCCCCACGCGGCCCGGTAAACTTTTTCAAATCTAGCGCACCATTCTAATCTAGCAGTTATCAAAGCATCCCATCATCGGCTCCTGTTCTGGCCCCCGTGTCAAATGTTAGAACTCAATGTGGCCCATGAACCAAATAGTTTGCGCACCCCTGCTCTAGGTAACAGAGTTAATCGATGCTAGTATCAGGCATCGGAGGATGCAGGTCGCAGGGCGCTGCATTGACCGCAAACTATTCAAGCATGACTAAAGACTTGTGGATCAAGACATTAACTAGAAGTACTTTGACAAAAAAACCTTAGAAAATACACAATTTTAATGTAGATTTTTAAGTAGTTTGATACTAACAACCATAGTTTGTTCAAACTTTTTAACTTTATCTGTCTTAATTCATTCATTCTTTCAAACATACAAGTTACGGACACGGGAATCCTGGCTGTTTGCAGGGAACACCCCGAACAAACTGTTACTCTTGCGGATTTGTTATAATTAACAAAAATAAGTTGTTCATAAACATTTTCCATCCCAAATGCTGGTAAGCTGTATTTCATAAAGGTGCTTATGCTTTTATGAATTGTGTTCTTAAAATAAATGGTCGAGTCCCAAAAATTAAACTTGTGAGGTCTAAAAATAACAGTTCTTGAATAAACATCATAAATATCACAAACACCTAACTGAAAGATAGAAATTTAATCCTGCCGACAACGCCAGTTTGTTACCGGTGGCCGAGTGGTAACAAACAGATTTCTTAGCAGGTTCTGTTTCGCAGGGAGACCACACTCAGGGTAGAGTCAAAACATGAATTTAATCCAAGACAGCTCTTCATAGGTATCATACCACACTCATCCTAGTTCAACATTCGAAAACTAACTACAAACTAATAACAGTTAGCAACGGCTAGCTTTTGTTAGCAAAAGCTAACGGCTGTTGCTAACGTCAAAAAGTAGTTGACGTAAAAAAGTAGTACGTCAACTACTTTTTTACGTCTCATCGTGAAGGTTTTTATTTGCAGACAAAAAGGGATAAAATGAGTAAAGACTGAAACATGCCAAACTACACAAGAACTAAACTGAAAATTAGCAGTCACAGATCTTCTGGACTGATGAATCCTAACGTCAAATTTTCTGGTTCAAATCATTGTCAAAATGTACAGAGGATGTCTGGAAAAATGTACCACAATAAGCATCCAGAGCCATCTGTGAAAGATGTTGAGGGTTCTGTGATGGATTAGCACAGGGATTCTTGTCAACAGAGGCGGAATTATTAATACAGAAAAATATTCTTCTATGCTCACATCCATTCATAACAATCCAGAACTGTATAATTGGCAAAATTTTCATTTTTAGCTAGATGAGGATGCCAATTTCTGCCCCTGCCAGAGCAGAAGATCTGAACAAAAACATATAAAACATCATTTTAGAGTTAACCAGCCATTCTTAAGCCTAAATCTATACTTCTATGAATCATAGCAGGATTGTTTTGACAAAGAACAGAAGAAAGGACGGCTAACATGAAAAAGAGAGCTTTGGAAAAAGGTGCTCATGCCAACTACTGACGTTTATGTTCAAACAAACTGGTCAAACTCAGTTAAAATAAGATTCTTTTCTCAAACTCCAAGTCCTACTCATTTTCCAAACGGTCACAATTTAGAAATTACTGTGCAAGAAATTAATGAGTGCGTGTGTGTGTGGATGGTTGTGTGTGTTTGGCTCGTTGACAGACTGGTGACCTGTTTGGGGTGTACAATTGGGGTGGCCATCTTTGGACCTGAAAATCACAGGTTCAATTTCCACCAAGAGTTCAAGCCAAAGTCTTCCTGGACAAGACACCTAACTCCCAATTGCTTCCATCAGAAATTTTCCAATGAGTGATCAATAAAGTATGTCATTGTAATTAAAAAATTAAAGCGTTATCTTATCGTGAAAAGGTGTGACATTTCTTTGCTTTTTAAAATGTAGGCCTATCTACAGACTGACGTATTTAGGGGGATTGGTTTAACTTGTGTTTTTAAGAGGGGTGCGCTTTCAGTGTTACAAGATCGCCTAGACTGCTTTTAATATTTTTCTAGTAGTTCTCTTAATAAAGACGCTCTCTGGATAGCTACATTTAATAATAATAATAATAATACATTTTATTTGTAGTGCGCTTTACACTTTCAGAGAAAATCCCAAAGCGCTACATAGAAAGGTAAAAACAATAAAAACATTTTAAAAACTAAAATCTACATTCTGAAAACAAAGAATCATAAAATCAAAGATTAAAAGCCTTATTAAAAATGAATGTCTTTAGACCTTTTTTAAAAGTGTCGACACTTTGTGGGGCCCTGAGGAGTTCCGGGAGCTCATTCCACAGTCGTGGGGCAACGGCCTGGAAGGCTCTGTCCCCCATTGTGGTTAGCCTGGTCCTGGGCTGGTGGAGGCAGTGGGTGGAATTTGAGCGAAGGTGTCTTGGGTTGATGAGTGGGGAGAGGAGCTCAGTGAGGTAAGTTGGGGCATTTCCATGGACACATTGGTAGGTGAGGAGGCAGATTTTGTAGTGAAATTTGAAGAAAGTTAGAGATCAGTTCCGTCTTCTTCCGCTTATCCAAGGCTGGGTCGCGGGAGCTAGGCTTCTCTCACCCCAGCTGCATCCACCAGCCCGTCCATAAAGATCCCGAGTCGTACCGTTGCCAACTGTGAGATGTAGTCTCTCCAGCAGGTCCGGGGTCTGCCTCTGGGTCTCCTCCCGGTACGACGTGCCCGAAACACCTCACCAGGAAGGCGCTCGGGGGCATCCCAACCAGATGCCCGAACCACCCCATCTGGCTTCTCTCGACCCAGAGGTGGAGCGGCTCGACACAGAGCTACACTCGGATGGTAAGTTTGGAGTATGCCAATGCATCCCGTATGCATTGGCACAGCTCTGTATGAAACCCCTCTACAGTCGAGGCTCAAACCAGTGGGGTTTACAACACGTTTTACATCCTTTGACTCTCAAGTCAAGCTTTGAGCCAAAGTTTGGCTGCTTATTTCCAATATAGCAAAATTCAATTAATCAGTGGTCATCGCTGACCATGTTCATTGCTTCATCTTTACTGATGGTTTCTTCTTGCAGGATAATGAACCATTAACTTGTTGTGACAAAGCCTAAACAATCTTCACTTCTTTTCATGAACACGACCATGACTTGTTCCGTTCAGACATCTTCCGCTTGTTCCGGGGCCGGGTCGCGGGAGCAACAGCCTCAAACGGGCAGCCCACGCGTCTCTCACCCCGGCTGCATCCTCCAGCTCCCCCGGAAGGATCCCAAGTCTTTCCCCGGCCAGCTGTGAGACATAGTCTCTCCAGCAGGTCCGGGGTCTGCCCCTTGGTCTCCTCCTGGTGGGACGTGCCCAAAACACCTCGCCCGGGGAGGGATCCTGACCAGATGCCCGAACCACCCCATCTGGCTCCTCTCAACCTGGAGGAGGAGCGGCTCGACACCAAGCTCCTCCCGGATGGCAGAGCTCTTCACCCGGTCTCTGAGTGAGAGCCCAGCCACACTGCGGAGGAAGCTCATTTCGGCCGCTTGTACCCGCGATCTCATTCTTTTGGTCACCACCCACAGCTGGTGACCATAGGTGAGGCCCATAGGTGACCATGACTTGTCTATCCTTCAATTACCTCCACAATCATTAGACTTCAGTCTACTACGATTACATACATTTTCAACATTAAAACAGACAAACCTACAGCAATTGTGTGATGTCAATATGAAGCAAAATCCAAGGGAAATCTTTTCAACACGTCATTAGCTCCTTCACATCGAGATACAAGGCTGTTCTAAAATAGGACTCAGTTCTAACAGGGTGGAACTGACAAAGTGAATGGTCAAACAGGAACATACATACAAAATAAATGTGATTTAAACTGCTGAGAAGAGTAGCCCTTCAATGAAAAAATACTCAGTTCCTTTGGTTTTTATGTGGACATGAACAACAGTACCACAAACAACCTTTTTTGGGCGTACACCCTTCCTGTTATTTAAGTCGGATGTTTAGCAGACTTGAGAGGAGGCAAATACATGTAACGTTGGTCAGCGACATCTGCAGTGGCCTGGCTCACAAAATTCCTACTTTAGGCAAAGAAGCTGGTAACTGCAACCGCATGCCGGTGAATCTACAACAGTAAACACATGCCAATATTTTACAGCAGTTCCTTGGATTTCTTATGTAGACCAGCGCATCTCAGAAAAATGCTTTACTTCAGAAAAAAAATTGAGTATTCTTCAAATCTTGTTTGTGTCCCTTTGTTAATTCCCACTTCTACACTTCACTTCCAGTATTCCCACATCGTTACCCCGTTTTATGTTATGTATGCTGGTGTTCGGGTCTTTATCTGTATTTGTTATTTGATAGGCCATTGACCTCTCCAATGCATACCCTATCCCTCACCTGTAGCGTCAAAGGGAGTTTCTTGCCCCACAGCTATCCTGTCTGGTTAGTGTTGCATATTTGTGTTGATATTTTATTTGAAAGTTTCTCCATTGCGTAATCTTTGCCACTAGAGTCGTTCACTGAGATCTAATTTAAGCCTACTCTGAGCGAGGCTACGAGACATGTTCTTTTTATTTCAGAAAGACTATCAAACTGTGTTTCAGAAAATAAAGTTATTAAAATAAACTTTTAAAATTCTGGCTGAGGTTGTAAGTGGATTTCTTAACGAGCAAAAGACCAAATTAAATCTTTTCATGGCTAATGTCTTTTCTCCCTAGTAGTGTTAACACCAGGGGCGGTTCCAAGGGGGTGGAGTGGGCGCATCTCCTCCGCTTTTGGTCCACAAAAAAAAAAGAAGGAGAAGAAAGGAACGGAAAGGGGACTAGTCAAGCTATTACCTTATGGGGCCAGTGAATGGGCCACCAAAATGCAGGAAAATGACTCTTTCCGTTCCGTTCCGTCATCTTCCGCTTGTTCCGGGATCGGGTCGCGGGGGCAACAGCCTCAAACAGGTAGCCCAGGCCTCTCTCACCCCGGCTGCATTCTCCAGCTCACCAGGAAGGATCCCAAGTCGTTCCCCGGCCAGCTGTGAGACATAGTCTCTCCAGCGGGTCCGGGGTCTGCCCCTTGGTCTCCTCCCGGTGGGACGTGCCCAAAACACCTCGCCCGCGAGGAACTCCGGGGGCATCCTGACCAGATGCCCGAACCACCCCATCTGGCTCCTCTCAACCTGGAGCAGGAGCGGCTCGACACCGAGCTCTTCCCGGATGGCAGAGCTCTTCACCCGATCTCTGAGTGAGAGCCCAGCCACCCTGCGGAGGAAGCTCATTTTGGCCGCTTGTATCCGCGATCTCATTCTTTCGGTCACCACCCGCAGCTGGTGACCATAGGTGAGGGTTGGAACGTAGATGACTCTTATTTTTCAAAATGTTCCGGGGGAATGCCCCAAGCCTCGCCGTATACTGGCTTTGTCAATGACCTCATGCCCCCGCCCCTTTTAGAAAAATCCTGGATCCACCCCCGAACATACTCAGCAATAATCTAAACAAATAAACAGGTATACCTTACAAATTGAAAACAATAGTACTTCAAATGGAACATCATTTATTCTGCCTCACATGTTGCACTGAAACCCTTCAGTTGCCAGTTTCACCAGTTCTCCCAGTAGCACATATGGAATCGGCCACTTTCAGTTTGTTATGTCAAGAGGAAGGAAAGGGGGTAAAAGAGCTTGTTAAAGGTCGTTTATTTGAGAAATATTAAACATCTGTACTAAAGCATTAAATCCAGATGACTTTAATGTGCTTTGAAGCTAGCACAGGTGTAGAGCAAGAACGAATGAGTGAATATATTTAGAGGGAGTTGTCCTGTGAATTATTTTTGTGAAAACATGCTAAGAAAACCCATGGGACAATATTATTTTTCTTTCTTCTTTATCTTGGACACTTTGTTGGTGTTTTTGTCAGATGAAGTAAGACTAAGGGTTTTACTGTCTTTGTTTCCCACATTTTTTTTCTGAGGTTCAATTCTAGAACAGACAATCTATATCTTTATTTTTTGCCCTCTCCGTATACATACATATAATACACATATCTGTTTTTTTATACAACTATATCTTTATGTATTTGTGTCTTTGGGGACATTCAAGGTCACAAAAAAATCACCCTATATTCATAATTTCTCACAGTTTGTGTGTTTTTTTATCCAAATTGCTCTTCTGCAAAATTTTCACAACTCCTCCCCACACGCACACAAAACTCAAAACCATGACCAACCACATGAAGCTGTGAAAATTGCTAAATGTTCAAGTCATTTCCTCAACATCTTACATCCTCTGATACAGGAAGCCGCATAGTAAACACTTACAGTTTAATCTTGATAATGTTTACCGCAATCCAAACATAGATTGTTAATTCAGGTTCAGATGTAAGATATATATTATTTTTCTAACTGAGTTAAGAAAGTTTTATTCTCTAGCTTAAGAGGTTGAATCAGCACCAACAATAATTATTGCACAAGAAAAAATAATCCTTTTTTTTTTTAAGTCCTGCCACAGAATGGCATGACTTACTTTTCTTAAGACTCTAAAAAATTTCTGGACACATTTTGGATTTTATCATTTGTCAATTTTCTGAAAAAGGTCAACCATTATTGGATTGGGATGATTTTAAGTATGAATGGTTAGAAACAGACAAATTCCTGGTTTATGTCTGACTTCTTTTAATAAATCAAAAGAAATAAAGGTCGCAAATAATTTCAGAATTTGCGTGTTCTTAAAAAGTGACATATTTCTCGTAAAAGCAGTTACACATGTGTAAATTTCAATTGGCCAAATTTTAAACTACTATTTACAACACCTGTCTTTTCTTCATTGATCTTTTTTTTTTTTATAAATGTACAAGTCCATTTTTGAGCACGTCTATTGACTTCTAGTTCTTGGAAAATGTTTTTTGCTGGGCGAAACAACAAGATCCACAAATACAAGTCTTAATTACTCAAGAATTATTCCTTACACAAACTCTCTCTATATAGACCGTCAGACGGTGGCTCAGTGGCAGAGTGCTCATCCACAGATTGGACGTTAACTGGAAGTTTGCAGGTTCAATTCCCACTGAGTTCATGTCTAGGATCCTTGGAGAAGACACTTAACCCCCCATTTCTCCCACCATTGGTGCAGTCGTTGCAGCCTTGTGTAGTGATGCAGCACACAAATTTCCCTGGTGAGGGATGAATAGAGTATGTAAATATATACATGTGTTTTTTTTTTTCAACAGAAACACATAATTTGCAAATAGTAGCCAAGTAATCTTGAGCAAACCAAACTGGAACCACTCAACAAATTAGACTGATCTTACAAAAACATCAAAATAAATATTTAAATGTTGAAAACCCCGGATTGAACCCTGCATCTATCGCGGGGTTCAATCCTCAATGAAAACTAATCAGCAAGTAATGTGAAACTTGGTTTAAGTAATATTCCAATATGAAAATGTACAGTAGAAATATAAAGTCATTTTCTGAAGTAATTCAGAAGTCTCTGTGTGACGCCCTGCAACATACTGGTAATTTGTTTGGAGTGTACCATGCCTCTCACCTGCAACCATCCACTATAGGCTCTGGTACCCCCCGTGAACCTGACAAGAATAAGTGGTTCAGAAAACCAATAGTAAATCATTTTACTCTCAGCATACTGACAACAGGTCAAGAATTTTTTATTTAATTATACTTTATTAATCCCTCACCGGGAAATTCATGTGCCGCAATTCACCACAGCAGGCTGCCACCTACGACGGCACCAATGGTGGGAGAAACGAAGGGTTGGGTGTCTTCTCCAAGGACCCTAGACGTGCACTCAGTGGGATGCACGGGCAAACCCTCTAACCACTGAGCCACCATCTCCCACCTCATTTTTTACGCAAGTAAAAAAATTATAAGTCACAAAATTGTGCACATGGTTCAAAATTCAGGAATTGTGAATTAAACAATGTCCCACAAAAATCCAGCTTTGTTACACTTCCCCAAATCCTTTCTATCTTTTTACTTAGGCTTTTGTATTTCCACTTGAACTGTCAATTGTTACCAGAAAGAAACTTCAAAGTCTTTGGGTGGGTCCCAATTTCCTCTTAAACATTTAGAAATTAGACTGATCTGTGGAAGTCTAGCAAAACATAATTTGCTGACATGAAAGAATCCCTTTCCTGTTTAAATCAAGAATGCTATGCGCTATTACAAAACTGTCTTCTGAGAGTTTACACTTCAAGACCTTCAATTCCAACAAGGATACGGTCTGAGCGGCACTTAACGTGAAAAAAAAGGACTTTTCTAATTTTCAGCTGTTGCTCCCACAGCACAATAATCTGAGTAGTGTAGCCAGGGATTAGATCCAAACGGAGGGGAAGCCCATGCCTAGTGATCTCACGTGAGCAGCAAACACAAACGCACACATCTACATGTGTCTGTGCATGTGCTCTTTGCATTCAGTTAATGCATAGGAGATGACAGAATACACACACACAATGTTGGTTCCAAGGCACCGGCTAATGAGAAACAGCTTTTTTTAACCACTCACTGCATGTGACATCATAGAGTCACACCGTATGAAGTCTGTTAACATTTAAGAATATAACTGAGTCAAGTCAGGAACCAGCAGTGAGCTGAAGGCGGCAGGGTGGCCTCGTGGTTACAGCAACCACCTTGTAACCAAAAGGTCACAGTGCCTGCTTTGGCCCATATGTCTATCAAATTTAATTGAGGCCAAAACCTTTCATTCACTGTAACAAGCTCTAAATGTCAGCTGAATGCCAAATGATACGCTTCAGGACTTGGCTCAAGTCTTTGTTAAATTTGTCGGTCATCGCTTTGGTTCTTTGCTACATATGAAGATGATTGAGATTAAAGCTAGCTTTACTTTGTGACAATCTCTGTGGCTTTGTAGATGATAAAATAAAATTAAGCAGAACATCTACCGAAATTGCCCTCAGTCCAATTCAATTTGACTTGATTTAGAAAAAGCTACATGCGGTCCTAACACCTGCTTCAAAGAACGTCAGTGGTAGAACGTAACAAAGTAAATGTACTTTGTTACTGTACTTAAGTAAAAATATTGTGTATCTGTACTTTACTTAAGTAAAATTTAAGACCGGTACTTTTACTTTTACTTCACTACATTTTTAGAGCAAATATCTGTACTTTTACTTCGCTACTTTTTAAAAGTGTGTTTTACATTTTTGTTACATTTTCGTTCAGGAATTTGAAAAATACACAGTTTTTTTTAGCGCATCTTGAAGCCGCATCGCCAAAATCAAAAGAAGCAGTTGATCGGGAGAAGAAGTAATGAATCGAGAAACATTTTCCGCATTCATTCAGCGCCAAAAATCAAACATCAAATATAGTACAAATTAAAAAGAGTCAGAAGATCGTTGTTCGTTGTGTTTATTTCTAAATAAAAAGTTGAGCCATCATTACACAGAGCAGGGGCGGATCTAGAATTTTCCAAAGTGGGGTGGGGCTGACTATGGGCCTCCCCCCCAAAAACATTTTAAAAAACAAGTGTCATTTTCCTCCATTTTGGTGCCCATTCACTGGCCCTTCTAGGGGATAACTTGACTTGTCCCCTTTCCTTTTATTTTATTTATTTATTTTTTTGTGGACCAAAATAGGGGGGAGAGTGAATGGGGTCATTTATCCTGGTTACCATGGTGACACCCTATAGCACAAAAAATAACATTTGAATTATGGTCGAATACTTTTACTTTTTACTTAAAAAGTACAATTTACACCAATTACTTTTGTACTTTTACTTAAGTAGATTTTTTTATTGGTACTTTTACTTGAGTATTTTTTTGCCTAATTATCTGTACTTTTACTTAAGTACAAAAAGTGAGTACTTCATCCACCACTGAAGAACGTCATACTGCCGCCCTTGCCTCGCTCTCCTACTTGAAGTTAGATCTTTGTTATGCGATGATGTCTGCTTAATAACTCACTTTATCTAGCTTTCAGCCACCGGATGGCCACACTCTCTGTGGTTTGTTTTGAGGTCTTAAAATAGTAGACGTTAGAGAGCGCGTGTAAGCTGTAACTTTTGATCATCTACCAACATT
Organism: Neostethus bicornis; assembly: GCA_902685375.1. Taxonomy (NCBI): domain Eukaryota; kingdom Metazoa; phylum Chordata; class Actinopteri; order Atheriniformes; family Phallostethidae; genus Neostethus; species Neostethus bicornis. Next base: position 8,829,251 of record LR738545.1, read on the forward strand.
TTTCTGGCAGGAACTTAAACTAAATGAAATCACTGAGAAGGGAGGGTCTGAACTGCCAAGAAAAACTCAATAGGGGAGAAAGTTGACGGTAAAGAATGTTTCATCCTCCTTAATTCAAAATATATATTATGGGCATACATTTACATATCGCAAATGACCATTTTTTTAACCAGCAGTGATTTGGACCTCATAATTTCCGGATGGAAGTCGAAAAGTCTTGATCAGAAAATACACTGTCCAGAAGACAACTTTGAATTTTTTTCAACAACATCTCAAAGATGTTTTGCTGGACTCGTATTCTGTGGATGAGGAGAACATCTATACGTTGAGGTTCTGTCCTCTAAGTCTATCTACTATTGATCGCCCTTGACTGATCCCTGGCTTTTCTTTCTTGTGGTCCCTCTCTCATCTCATTAATTTTTTTATAATATCTTTTCATTTAGTTTTTTACCCTTCTACTTGGTACAATACAATTGACAAGTTGTCCACCCTCTCCTCCGCCTCCTTCGGATTGAGTTCTGTTTCAGATTCCTGACAGATCCTCTGTGTTCCTGTCCTGATCATAACCAGACCGAGGAGGTCTTAGTGCTTGATCTACCATCCCATTTCCATCAGCATGAAGCCCATCTACTGATTTCTTCTGATATGAAGCTGTAGAGTAGCATAAGCTAATATTTAATTAACAGTCTTAGACACATTAGCTGCTCATTCCTGAGGAGGGATCTCTCTTTCGTGTGGATCCCCATGAGGTTTCTTCTATTTTTCCCCACTGCTGAGGTTTTTTTGAGTTTCCTCAATGTGATTTATGTGAATTCAAATATAATTGAATTGAATCTACCAAAAGTGAAGTCCTAATATTGTTCAAACCAAGCTGTGGAAAATGTTTAGATGCTTAAGACATGCTGAATTTTTGTGGTAAAAGTCATGAGATAAAAAAAAAAAACTTGCAAAATTTGGATCATTTGAATGTGGAGCTGTGATAGAAACTTCTCAAATTAGGCTGCATTTTCCCTTTTTTTTTTCGTTTAAAAAGCACAGGCTATGTGATACACGTGTGATGTTGAATTCCCCAGATGTGAAAAGTAGCTTATCAAGCAACCATCAACATCTTTAATAACTATATCAATCGACGTGGGAAGAAGAAAAACACAGTAAATACACAGTCCGGTATTGTTACTTTGCTTTCTCTGGACAAAGAACTCCCTAATTTTTCAACGGCATGTTTATCTAAATCATAAATTCCAATCTTCTGCTTTTGTGGGAGCAGAATACATACATCACACAGCAGATGTAAACTGAGTCAAAAGGCTGAACGCTCCATGGTTCATTTACAGTGAACGGAACAGTCGGAGCTGAGCAATGATTTGAGGTGATTACACAGGTGGATTTTAACATACTGTAAAAACGCTCTGAGTAAAGTTAATGGAGACCAAACTGTCAAACTTTGATCTCTGCCCCTCTTTATACAAGATCATTGTAATTTTTGCATGTTTTTAAAAGCCATAAATGACTTAATAACTCTAAATTTTGACCTTTTGCAGCTGTATAAAGAATGATGTCTCTGTGAACGGAAACTAAAACTCAGAACTTCTACGGCGAGCCCGCGGATGACATTCTAAGTTATTCACTGATTATTGTTTACCCTGCTTAGAATAACTCACCAAACAGGTGCAGCTTTATCAGAGTCTTATGTTTGTGGACACATTCCCTGGCAGACAAAGCTGCAGGTGTAAGGCTTTAAAAAGTGAAAGTGTACACAGCACAATCAGTACTTAGAACAGACAAATAGCTGTTAGGGTGCAGGCTGGCCGGAGCTTAAGAGAAGTGTTTACTCTAAATTTAATTAGTTTTGTTCCTCAACCAAGAAGTAAAAGTTTGTTAAAAGTAGATTATTATAGAGTAACTCCATTTCTAGCTCCTTTTTTGGTGTAAAAAATAGTACAGAGATAATATTTTTCATATTTTAAATTGAAACAATAGGCAAGTAACAAAAAATTTGCTACTTTAAAAGCAGACAAACATACCATTTTCCATTCGGTCATCTTCTGCTTGTTCCGGGGTCGGCTCACAGGGGCAACAGCCTCAAACGGGTAAACCAGGCCTCTCTCTCCACGGCTGCATCTTCCAGCTCACCTGGAAGGATCCCAAGTCGTTCCCCGGCCAGCTATGAGACATAGTCTCTCCAGCGGGTCTGGGGTCTGCCCCTTGGTCTCCTCCTGGTGGGACATGCCCAAAACGCCCGCGAGGCCCTCGGGGGGCATCCTGACCAGATGCCCGAACCACCCCATTTGGCTCCTCTCGACCTGGAGGAGGAGCAGCTCAACACCGAGCCCCTCCCGGATGGCAGAGCTCCTCACCCGATCACTGAGTGAGAGCCCAGCCACCCTGTGGAGGAAGCTCATTTCGGTCCCTTGTACCTGCAATCTCATTCTTTCGGTCACCACCCACAGCTGGTGACCATGGTGACCATTTATTTTTTATTATTATTATTTTTTTACTCACTCTATTCATCCCTCACTGGGGAAATTTGTGTGCTGCACTCTCACACCGCAGCAGGCTGCCACGACGGCGCCAGTGGTGGGAGAAACGGGGGTTGGGTGTCTTCTCCAAAGATCCTAGACGTGCACTCAGTGGGATGCAAACCCACGAACTTCCGGTTGACTTCCAGTCCGCGGGCAAATGCGCTAACCATTGAGCCACCGTCTCAGAGAAGAAAAGTCTCTGAGTAAAGTCTTAATTGAGTAAAGATTAGTTCATTAATTAGACTTTACTTAATTTAAGTAAGTCTAATTACTTGCTTATTAGACTTAGTCATAAGTAACAGTTTACTAAGTTTACTTATTAGACTTAGTAAGTTTACTTAGTAAGTTAACTTAGTTTACTAGTTTACTTAGTTTTAAGTAAACTTAGTAAGTTAACTTAGTTTACTAGTTTGCTAGCAAAAGTAAACTTAAGCTTACTAAGTTCACTTAAGTTTAAACTTAAGTAAACATAAGCTTGCTAAGTTCACTTAAGTTTAAACTTAAGTAAACTTAAGCTTGCTAAGTTCACTTAAGTTTAAACTTAATCAAACTTAAGCTGACTTAAGTTTAAACTTAAGTCAGCTTAAGTATACTAAGTTTACTTAATAAACTTAGTAAAGTTAAGTAAACTTTACGTAATTTAAGTAAAGTCTTCATTTTTCTTGCCCTCGTAGACATGTGGTGAGATTTTATTGGTGGTGAAAAACAGATAATAATTTAAGTGGTGAAGTAGCAACAAATGAAAGACCTGCCAAAGATTAATTTAAAGGTTCGGCAGATAAAAATAAACTCTACAAAGGAAGTTTATGATTGCACCATGAGGATGGAGATGGGTTTCAAGGAAGAAAATGACTATACATAGAAATTTGAACCTACAAGTGAACCAGAATCATTTTATTTTATAACTAAGGTCTTTATGAGCACCTGCATGGATTCATTCCCTGTAGAGCTTTTCTTTTTTATGGATGTTTTGACTTTACAGTCAAACGTAACCTCAGCCGAGCGTTTTTCAATTACCTTACCATTTGATGTGGTTTCTGATTGCTACTAAGCTCCATTAATTTTTATAATAGTGGTGTGTTTCTCCAACTTCTCTGATTAACTATTTCTATGTTTGGGATGCAGAGTTTCAGCATCTCCGGTGAACACATTTACAGAGACTTTTTTTTTTTTTACGTGCATGTCACAAAATAATTTATAGTTGTTTTGCAAGTTACAGCAAGTTAAAAAAAATATGTATTGTCTTTTATTTAAAAAGTCTTGTTTTTACACAAAAAATTGAATTTTATGTGGCAGAAATAGGAAAAAAAAGTCATCATCCATAATGGCTTAATTTGAGATGCTACCTAAGACTGATGTGTAGATTAAGGGGGGAAATGGTGGCTCAGTGGTTGGAGCATTTGCCAGCGGACTGGAAGTTCGCGGGTTCGCATCCCACTTGGTTCACGTCTAGGGTCTTTGAAGAAGAGACCTAACCCCCATCCCCGTTTCTCCCACCATTGGCGCTGTCATAGGTAGCAGCCTGCTGCGGTCTGATGCAGCACACAAATTTCCCGGTGAGGGGTTAATAAAGTAAATTAAAAAGAAATAAAAGAACTGAGAGATTTGACAATAGCAGATTTTGCAAGAATACAGTTTTGAATCTGATCAAAATGGGATTTCTCTCATAGATAAAACCCAATCAGATCATTTTATAAACATGTTTCTTATTGGGTTCAATCAAATTCCTTTGGTTACAATCTATTATTTGAAAAACCGACTATTTGAAATAATCCATCTTTTTGAATAGTTCATAGACTGCTATGCGAGGAGTTTAAGTATCTCTGGGTCTTGCTCACAAGTACGGGAAGAACGGAGTGAGACAAATCATCAGACAATAGACAAATCATTGCAGTGTCCGCAATAATCAGGACGCTGCCTCGGTCACTCATGGTAACCGATGCTGAGCCGAAAAGCAAAGCTCTCAGTTTACCAGTTGATATACTTTCTCATCCTCACCTATTGTCACCAGCTGTGGGTAGCGAGTGAAAGTACGAGATCACAGATACAAGCGGATGAAATGAGCTTCCTCCACAAGGTGGCCGGGCTCTTACTTGGAGACAGAGTGAGGAGCTTTGCCTCAAAAGTACACAAATTCTGTCTAAAACAAATCAAATAAATGAACTTAATAAGCCAAACACTTTCAGTCAGCGGAATTTCACTTATTTGATTTTATTATTGCCCTGCAAAAAACTTGTGACCTGTTAAGGGTGTGTACCCTGCCAGTTGCCAGAAACTTGTCTGGATGGGTTCTAATTGAATAGAGATAAAAACCTTTCTATTTTTTGTTCAGTTCTGCAAAAAGTTAAGGATCCAGCCATAAAATTAGGATAGTTTATCAGATCATCTCGGTGACTTGTATCCTACAAGTCGGTATGGTTCTGTAGTCCATCTAATATCGTGGTATGAATTCTGATGTTTCTGATAAACCCTCATCCATTTATGTATCCTTCTAAGGCCCTGCTGGTCAATAATTCACACAGCTTAAGTTTAATATTATTGCCTGAATGGGGAGAAGTTTACTCCCTCCCAGGGGGAGGGATCTCTCTTTCATGTGGATCCCCACGAGGTTTCTTATTTTTTCCCCACTGATGGGTTTTTTAGGAGTTTTTCCTCACCGAGAAGGAGAGTCTAAGGGCATAAATGTGCTAGTCTTGTTTAGTTAGCATTTGTTAGTTATTTTTCTTGCTGTGTATTTATGTTAATACATTCCTCTTTTTCTTGTGAAGCCCATCGAGACGGAAATTCTGTGATTTTGGGCTATACAAATAAAATTGAATTTAATTTAATTAAAGTTTATTTTTCACACTCAACCAGTAAATCGGTTTGTATTTTGTGGTTTCAGCTGATTTAAACCGTTTTCCTATTTATTGAGTCAAGAGACTAAGAAAGAATAAAAGAAAGATAATTTTTTTTTCTCCATAAAATTCTCAGGAGGTTTTAAAATTGCTGAACATTTTTTATGAATATTAGTTTTTAAAATAACCCAGAGGCTACAATTAGCCAGGTTGTTTAAACAAGACAAACATATGGTCGAAACGATATCCTGAAGCCTTGGTTTCAGTTAATCTGAAAGTATGCTGAGTGTCCTCATGTGGGGAACAATGAGGGTGTGTGGTAGGACGAAGAGGAAATCTTACACATACCAAGCTACCCGTGCGAAATTAACTGAAGTGTGTTTTTAAGAGTGGGAGGGACCCAAAATAAATCTTAAAAGGCCTGACTATCATGCTCCTTATCCAAGTTTAGCCACGCACACAACTGGAGGTTAATTCTTTTGACCTGAGACAAACTTATTAGCCATTTCTGCCATTGACAGATGCTTTCAAAGCCTGTTCGTTACAGACCAAACATGTCAGAGAAAGTACAAAGAATGCCAACCATTTCAATAAGGGAGCAGTCTCCTGTTTGGTGGTCGAGATGACAGAAGTATTTACAGAGCCACCGGAGGCAATAACTCTTTTATAGTTCAACCAGCAAAATGGTTAACCAAATATCAGAAGCATCTAAAGCTAAAACCCTCATACGTAATTTTATGACAAAACTCTTTTTTTTTTATCACATTGAAACTTTAGCTCCGGGTATAAAATGCCCAAACCATTAGAGAAGTGAAGGGTTTAACTCGAGGGTGGGAAAACTTTTTGGTTTGCGGGCCACATTGAGTTCTAACATTTGACAAAGGGGCCGGAACAGGAGCAGATTTATGGCATGCTAACCGCTAGATTAGTCCGATAGAATGGTGCGCTAGATTTTAAACAAGCGTGCGAAATGTTACATCGAAAGCATTAAATTTCAAATCTAGTGGTGCTAGGTCTGAAATCTAGGGCAATAGCGCTTAAAAACGTGTATTTAGCGGCCCTAGGTTTGAAATCTAAGCGCTTGATGTAATATTTTGCTTGTTTTAACATCTAAAACGCTTGTTTATGTGCGTGTATTGAGCCCGATTGCTTTCCATACATGTGCACACCGTTTATTTTGACGGCGTACGCATCACGGAGACACACACATTTTAATGGTAGCAGTGTTGTTGTATTCTCAACAAAGCCAATATATCCAAAGTGGGCCATCTAGTGAGGAAACATCCGAATTGCAGGGTCATAAAACGTTCATTTTTTCAAGTTTGGTGGGCCGGATTAAAACGTTTAGCGGACCGCAAGTGGCCCACGGGCCATAGTTTGCCCATGCCTGGTTTAACTTCACCACGACAAAACTACTCTGCAAATCAAATTTGCACATAATAAGCTAAACTCTTGGATCTTTATGGTTTGGAAAATTTTCTCTGATGTTTGTTTTTTTTTTAGTGGCCAATTTACACAACCAAATGCATTTCACAAGATTGCTGACTTTATTATTTTGCTGGATAGGACTTTGCCACTGCCTAATAGCTGGCTAGTGTTTAATTAGAATTCTTTTTAATTGGAATAGTTCAAATCTTTGCCAAACATGATTTCAAAAAGAGTGTCAGAGCCTATCCTGGCTGATTCAAGGCAAGAGGCAGGGTACAACCTGAACAGGTCGCAAGTCGGGGCCACTGAGTAACCACTGTGCTGATTAAGAGCTATCAGCAGAAAAAAAAATACAGCTTAATTACAGACATCTGAATTAGAGAGAGTGAAGGCGAATAATACTACCGCATATCTTGGTAAAATGTGCAGAAAGTTTGTCTGGATCAAAATTTTAATACAGCTCAAGCCAAGTAAAAAGAGGACATTTTTTTTGGATGAGTGTGTTTACACATTTTTCCAACATGGCATAACTGGTTGTTATGGTAGATGTAGTCTAATCAAATCATAAAAATATCATCCATATTTTTTTGGTCTGGTACCTAATGAAAGCAAATACATGGTTTGTTCCGATTACAACCTGTAAATGGTCTTTTATTTGCAAAAAAAATGTTCAAATAAACTAGAAAAATAGTTAAATTGATATATAAATAAAAACAAAGCAAAATTATACTGCCCACGATCCTAATGACAACGCCAAACAGCTTGGAGTTTGACTGAACGGAACTAACCACAACATTGACACGAACCAGAGCTCCTCCACTCCTTGTAATTTGAAAGTTATTTTACAAACCATTATCGTAAATTTGTCTTTGAGGGCTCTTTCTATAGCATCAATTTACGATCCGTTAGTTGGCCCTCAGAGGGAAGGAACTGAACTTGCTCTACGTGGAATAGGTGGCAGCTTGATGTGTCATGGGAAAGAAAACATATCCCTTGTGGCTGGCCTGTTCAAGGTAAGCTTTCAAGGGGTACTTTCTCACTTTAATGCATACATCACAGGCCAGCCTGGCTCCAAGCCAGTCACAAACAGGAAGTCTCTGCTAATCCTGGTCTGTCCTAATGACGCAGAGGAATTCTCAATATTCCCATTGTCTTCCTGGCTGCACTTCCTCAGAGTTGTCAGCTACAGTGTTTGCCGTTAAACCTTTCGGGGAACTCTCAGCTAGAATGAACAACATCCCTCATAATTATAGATTTGAAATAGGATTCATTTAAATCAACTTAATTTCAATTCAAACAAGAACGTCAAGTAAAGATTTAAGAGATCACTCACTGGCTGTGATTAACGCACAAAAGGCAGGTTTTGACTGAAATTGTTGTTCAAACTAAACAAAACAATGTTATCGATTTGATTTTAAAAACTGGTTTATAAACTTTCTAGATCATTGAAGCCATGAGAACTTCTTAAACAAGCAGATGTATCCCTGAATAAGATTTTAGACCCCATTCATTTAAAAAAAAAATTGAGACTTGGGGCAGTTCCGTTCCGTCATCTTCCGCTTGTTCCAGGGCTGGGTCGTGGGGGCAACAGCCTCAAACTGCAAGCCCAACCTTCTCTCACCCCGGCTGCATCCTCCTGCTCACCCGGAAGGATCCCAAATCGTTCCTCGGCCAGCTATGAGACATAGTCTCTCCAGCAGGTCTGGGGTCTGCCCCTTGGTCTCCTCCCGGGGGCATCCTGACCACATACCCGAACCACCCCATCTGGCTCCTCTCAACCTGGAGGAGGAGCGGCTCGACACCGAGCTCCTCCCGGATTGCAGAGCTCCTCACCCGATCTCTGAGTGAGAGCTCAGCCATCCTGCGAAGAAAGCTCATTTTGGCCACTTGTATCCGTGATCTCATTCTTTCGGTCACCACGCACAGCTGGTGACCATAGGTAAGGGTGGGAACGTAGATCGACTTGTAAATCGAGAGCTTTGCTTTTGTGGGTGTAGGGGGCATTACACCCTTTTCCGGGCGAGGATCGTGGTCTCTGATTTGGAGGCGCTAATTCCCATGATTTGGGGCCCCATTCACAAAAACCTGCAGAGATCTTAAACTGAGCAAGCTGCAATGAAACAAAGACATAAACCAAGTTGATCCCTATCCTCTTTCGACCACACTTCTAGAATTCCAACTATAGATTTGAAAACTAATTTGGTACATGTGCAATGATCTTCAAATGTGCCAGTGATGCTTCATCGACAACGATGAAGGGGTATTATCGCCCCAAGCAGAAGTGGAGATGCTGGTCTCCTAAGTGGAGGAGGTGGCTTCTCCAAAAAATAAAAGACAGCAGAGTCGGAGATAGTGACCAAAATCTAGAACTTTGTGTGTGGCACACACCAATCTGCCCCTAAAAAAAGTGAAACGGTGTGACAAAAAAAAAATAAAAATAGCCAAGCACAAAATTTTTTGTAGAAGCAGGTCCACAAGAGTTCACAGATTCAGAATTAGTTCAAATGTGGTGAATTGCATTGTGCATTTAATCTTAATTAAGCAGCTTTCTGGGCCAATCTTCTTATTGTATGACCCAACACTGCACATTCTAAGTTTTCTTTCTAATTGTTTTCTCGCTGTTTCAAAGGCTTCATGTTACTGTCCTCAGTACGCTTAAAGTTCTGTTCACAAATGTCATGATTTACAGCACAAGAACATAGAGTTTAATTCAAACTTGGAGCCTTCCTTATAGAACTGCTGAGCTTATGAGATTTGACAGGCTTTGAATCTGCCCACAGGTGTGAAGGCTGTGCACAGGAGGGAGAGAAACTCACACTTTGTACAAAGTATGTGATTTGCACAAATACCAGCTAAGTCTCCTCTGCTATGTGTCCACTTCCTCCTTCTCACCGGCTCAGGCTGGATTTTAATGACATGATTTATGAGTTTACACCTTTCCTGTTTTGTGTGTTTCCTTCTTCCTCCCCACCCTGCCACCTTCAAGTGTTCCTTAGTTTCTATCTATTTTTGTTAAATTAAATTTGATGGCGAACAAAGTACAAAACACAGTAATGAAATATCAGCAAATCTAAATTAATAACACACTTCAAGCTTGTTGATAAAGGCAGGCTATGACAATTTATTTTGTAATCTAACTGGATCAATTTCCAAAAACAGGTGGAGTTTGTGTCAATTTTATAGTAAAGTTCAAAAGACTGTAGTTCATTTGAAATTAATTATAAAAAGCTATGGCAACTTGAAGGTGATCTCTTAAGTTTATTTAGAATTTAACTAGGGGGAAGACGGTGGCTCAGTGGTTAGAGCATTCGCCCACGGACTGGAAGTCGACCAGAAGTTCGTGGGTTCGCATCCCATTGAGTGCATGTCTAGGGTCCTTGGAGAAGACACATAACCCCCCGTTTCTCCCATTATTGGCAGCCTGCTGTGGTGAAGAAGTGGGGCACACAAATTTGGGCACGCAAAGGGATGACTAGAGTGAGTAAAAAAAAAAAAAAGAAGAAAAAAATTGGCACTGAGTAGATCGAATGAATGAGATCGCGAATACAAGCGGCCGAAATGAGCTTCCTCCGCAGGGTGGCTGGGCTCCTACCCAGAGATCGGGTGAGGAGCTCCGCCATCCGGGAGGAGCTCGGTGTCAGCCGCTCCTCCTCCAGGTTGAGAAAAGCCAGATGGGGTGGTTCGGGCATCTAGTTAGGAAGTCCCCCGAGCGCCTCGCGGGTGGGGTGTTTCGGGCACGTCCCACCGGGAGGAGACCAAGGGGCAGACCCCGGACCCGTTTGAGTGACTATGTCTCACAGCTGGCCGGGGAACGACTTGGGATCCTTCCGGGTGAGCTGGAGGATGCAGCCGGGATGAGAGAGGCCTGGGCTATCCGTTTGTGGCTGTTGCCCCCGTGACCAGACCTCGGAAGAAGCAGAAGATGACGGAACGGCACTGGGTAACTGTGGACAGTTTCATCCAAAAACCTCGCTTGTTTGGGAGCGAAATTGAGACAATTGTGACCTCAACCCGCTCATAAAATCTAACCAGTTCATTTATGTTGGTACTGAGTAATTGAAAGGTATTTTTGTCAAAATCTCTCGAGTGGTTGTTATGTGAAGCATGGACACATGGACATCCTTAGTGCTTAATGCGTCCCTCATATTACGTGGGCAGAGGCAGAAAAAAAAGATCTAATGGAGTGCAATTGTAAATCTATCGCAACTGAAGGCGACACACCTGGATACACAACAGGCAAGCAGTAGCTGAGTATAGGTATCTCAAGATATTTTTTTTTTAAAGTCACAGCGCTTTCTAGACATGATTTCAGAGATTATTGACTGTACAATTAATAATTTGCTGTGATCAAACTAACCGGTCAGATTTCTGATTTCACTTTAACCATAAACTAACCTGCGTCTGTGCAGAGAGAGTATTGTGCCACAGCTTGGCATGCTCTGAATGCTGATGCACAGATTACAGCCAAGTCCGTCATGGGTCTAGTCCAGTCCAGCTCAGCTCCTATCAGCATTATTCTAAAGCACTCAGGCATGACATCTGCCAAGAGGCCTGTTGCAGGGTTTGGCCTCATCACCAGGAACACGTCCAAGTCAAATATTGTTGCCCTCGCACATTGTGGGGCAGCACCCCGTCACAGCTCCTCTTTACCAGGAGGTGATGTTTATGACAGCCCTCAGAAAATGAATGGGACTGTTTCCATGAAGAGGAGGAGGGAAAAAAAATCTAGGGTGGAACTACATACCACACACACTAATACGCAAGTAGAGAGGGTGCTGTCTTTGTGTTTCTCTCTTTTTTTTTACATCACAACTTGACCAGCATGTTATCAGCAGCAGATACGTCTGACACCGCTCTCCAAAAACAGAAGATCAAAGTGGACGACTTAAGCCAGAGCTGCCTTCAGAGGAGGAAGATAAATGTGCAGAGTAAAGTCTTTATCAAAGGCCTGCCTGTTTTAAGATCCTGATTAAAGCTCGGAGAGTTGCCCCTCTCCACCCGTCCCAGTGGAAATAGGTGTTCAAACATGATTCTGTTTTAGTTGGCCTGCAGCTCAGCTGAGAAGCTCCCCCTTTGGGTTTGCAATGAAACTCTTGCATTTGCCGGCTGTCACACAGCAGCACAAGGAATTCACAGTGTTTTTACTGTGTTTTCCAAGCATGAAATGCACTTCAGTTCAGCCCTGCAAGAGGAAAAGAATAATAGAGAGTGTGATTTTGTTTGATCTCCAATTTCTGCTGTTAAAAATTTAAAAAATGAGTTAGGGGGTGTTGTATAATCATCATCCAGTATAGCTGCTTGTCCGGTTGAACAAACATGTTTATCTTTTTTCATCATTTCCTGCTCTCTGCTGACTGATATTGGGCAGATTTAACTTTACTTATGTGTGTTTTGTTGAAAGGGGTGAGTTAAGTGGAGGTGGATAAGAACGATCCAAGCTGGCCAACCACTGTAATATCAGCTCTGCCAGATGGAGCCTGGAAATACATTGCAGATAAATAAAGAAGAGCTGGAAGTATTGCAAGTGTGCACAGTTGGTTAGGAAATAAAGGTCAGCACTCAGCTGCGTACTGGGGAAACCTGGCTGCGGTTTAGAGGTTTATCTACTCTACCAGCTACATCGGTGTGGAACTAAAGAAAACATCGAAAGAAATAGTTGGCTTGTCTGATTTATTTATTTTGTCTTGTACAATTTCTCTAATTTTTCCCGCAAAAACATTGTTTTTACAATCAGTAACAGCGGTACTGCCTTCCCCGTGAGCCACAACATTACCAAGTGTGAGTCAGCACAATCCCAAATTTGAGACCTAAACCTAAGCCCGTCCTCAAGGATTTATTTTTCTTGCTTTCATCCGTCACCAACCGCAAACGTAGCAAAGGCTACAGCGGTGCACCGTCAGCACTTCATCTCTTTTTCTTCGACCTATTTCTACCTTCACTGTGGTGAAAGATGTAAACAGTTACTGATGGTCCGACAGAAAAAAAAACTCATTTATGACTTTTGAAAATAACCAAGAAAAGTTATTCTGTAGGTGCAACGAAACTACAATCTCATTCTTTTCTTGGTCATTGTGTCTCGTACTAGTCCCAGTTGGAGGAACTGTAGGGTAAAATAAAAGTATTAATGAAAAGTTACATAAAACCTAACTGTGCGACCCTAAAAAATGGGAAAACTACATAAAAAAAATCAGACGTGTATTCTAAAGCATTTAAAATCCATTACTGGCAAGTCCCAGGCGCCCACTATCTGGTAGAAGATAAATAGGTTACATATTGCGCTTTAAACAAATATGGGTGTATACTTTTCCTTCTTGTTTACCTTCCTGCAGATTCCTTTATCAGCTTCAACACCTATAGATGTTAAATATAGCAGCCGTAAGAGTCGGATGTAATCTGAACATAATGTGTTGGATTCATTTTATCGGCTACCTTTCCTTTGTCTTCGTTGTTTCTCACTTTACCTTTTCATCAAAGTTCTTTGCTGTACGTAAAAATACATGCAAATTTAAATTGTATCGCTACCTGTCCGAATGTTGTACGCCATGTGTCATTTCACTAGAACTTGGCAGATAAACTGGAAAAGGATGTGGTTGCTTATTAAATTCATATCTAAAAATAAAATGGAAACATCTATTATATATTTCCAAATGGCAGTTTGAACCATTGCTGACAAGCTTTCTGAAAGCAGTTTCCAGGGGTAGTTGGTGGGATTACTGAAAGATTAGGCCTGGATGATCCTATACTCTTTTAATAGTGCTGAGGTTTGAGTTCTGGATTCATCACTCTGTTCGACCTATTGAAATTTTCCATCCAGTTCAGATTTTTCCTCTTTGTTTCTATGGAGTGAATTTTTCCTGCCACTTTCATACAAGGGCGTGGAATTAAAACAAGAATACAGACTCACTACATGAACCACAGAAAAACTTTTCTTTTTCTCGGTGCTACTGTTTCTACATAAAACATGGCTTCCCTCACTGGTTTTCTTTCATTTTACATCTGACACTCGCACTATTCCAGCCTCTCTTCATATGCTTCTTCACCTCTTTTCCACTCTCTCTGTTGCTCTGGAATTTTGATTCTAATAACTTAAAATCCCCAACCTTCTTTATCTCTCCTATTAGAGTCCATCTTATTCAGACACACATGTACTTTGTTTTACTGCCTTGTACCCAGTCAACCTGGGATGATGGTAGCTTCCAAAGAATTTTTTTTTTTTACCTGCTCTCACTACATACCACAATTTGATCTAAAAACATCTTCTTCTTCTTCTTCTTCTTTCGGCATTTCCCTCCAGGGGTCGCCACAGCAAGTCAGTTTCTTCCATCTAATTCTATCTCCTGTATCCTCTTTGGTCACACCAACTATCTTCATGTCTTCCTTCACTGCGTCCATAAACCTCCTCTTTGGCCTTCCTCTAGTCCTCTTTCCTGGTGGTTCCAAATCCAGCATCCTTCTTTGATCTAAATTTGATCTAAAAACATCATGGTCCAAAACGATTTCTGTCTTACTTCATCTGTCATTTAATTACTATAATACGTAGGAAGGGGCTTAGCGCTATAGCTTGTGCCAGTCCTACCTCTCCCCTCTGACCTCCTCTATCACACCTACAGCACACCTCCCCACTCTCATACAGTCCACATGCAATATTCTCCACCACTTTAACATACTTCTAATAAAGATAGCTGAATTCTTGACCCCAGGAATCAGTGTTACTGAATCTCAGACTTAGCATGGCTGTGAGGCTCAAGTATTTCTCATTGTTGGTGCAGAAAATCTTCCCAGTGACATATTCTATTAAAAAAAGACCAACAAGAACATGGCCGAATGTTGGTTGTCTTAGTTTTGCTCAACAGAACGAGCCTAAATTAAGACAAAACGTTGCAGGTTACAGGTTTAATAATTACCCTAACCAAAACATCATCATTACCAACTAAGCTACTTTTATTTGGAAATATTCCGTTCTCTTTAGTTACTTAGATTGGGGGTTGAGAGGATAGGGTAAGAGGAAGCAGCCAGAAAAAAGTCCATCAACTTTTTCTGGTGTAATTGGAGACTTTTGGTGACTGTTTTTCATTACTTCGAACAGTGGGTGATGGTACACGATACCAAATACCCAGAACAACTCTGTTGCATTTTCTTCTGACATTAATGTTTCTGGATTCAAAACATTAATGTCTGTTTCCACTTTTTAACTGAGTCAAACTTTAAAATCCATTTACGTTTTAAATTAAGTTGTTTTTGAGTCGCAAGATATGAATACTTTTAATTTTCGCTTCATTGATTTCCAGAAATAATCGATCCATCAATTGGCTCTGAGAGCACTGAGCTAATACTGGCTAGTTAGTAGGTGTGGGAAGGAGCGCACCCAGAACAGGTCACCAGTCTGTCACAGGATGTTTTCAATGTCACCGTATAAATTTATTTGCACTTTGTTTTCCGCACTCATATAAAGTGTGTAGTGGACTGGTGGAAAAAAACGTTGTGTCCAAATGTCGATGTACAGATTCATTCATCAACCAGGCTTAAAGTGTCTTATTTATCATGTCACGTATGAACATTTAATTAATTTTATCAATTTGCACCGCCCATTATTACAACGGAATTGTCTCAATGGGTGTTACGTGGCAAATTGAACAAAAAAGTAACAAAAAAATCAGTCTTGAGTCAAATGATTGCAAATAGTTCAAATAAAACTTAGCAGACCCTGGACATCCCTAATAAAAAAATCTGATTGAGATTAATTAATTACAAAGCCATGATTTAAAAAAAGATCTAACAAGAGTTAGATCTTTCTACAATTTCTACTATATCCACATTTCCTAAATGATACTCAGGATGGAAACTGCAAGAACAGAACTTTAATTGCATGTGCACTGATTAATTTTTAATATGAGTCTCCTAAATTAAAGTACAATAAAAATAAAATAAAAAAACAAAGGTGCATCAAAAGGAGACATGAAATCAACGAGCTTGTTATTTATGTCCAGGTTGTTTACTTCTAACATATCACATCCCAGCAATTCCTCATGGACTTTGACCGTCTGCAATTCTGTTTGGCTAGGCCCTCATACATGTGTTAATACGTATTACAATGACATGAAAAAATGCCAAGAATGTAGCCTGTCGATTTCAGAAGCTCAAAAGTTTAAACTATGAGCTCAAATCGTTGGTATTTCAGTGGGATTGCAAATGGGGAACCAAGAGAGGTACACTGACATTGACCTGATGAGAAAATGTCTATCAACAGCTGCCGGTCTCTCAGGATACAAACTGAAAAACACAATCTTCTGCTTTTGCTCTGTGAAGAAAAAGGGGGGATGTAGTTACTAGGACAAAAACCAGCAGCTGAAGCTTTTACTGGATGGTTTTAGAAGGCACGTGCACTGAGCTAAGAGGGGAAGATGCCGTCCTGTATTTGCTCAGGTGGAATAATACACAGCACGGCAGAGCAGTGTGTAGTGATAAAACAAAGAAGATTCTGAAGAATGTGCTCCATATGCTGGTTAGAGCGGATAAGCGGTAGCTTAATTCCCAGTTTGGGTATCCAATTTTTGACCATAAATGGGTTGCAGAATTTATTAAGAGAATCTAGGTGGTGCTTAAAAATACGGTACATTCACTGCTAAATTAAGAAAAAAAAGAAAGGTTTGCTCACTTGAGGACTTAGAAGGGGGAAAGGTTGAGGACCATAGAGTATTCCACAGGAACTTCAGGGTGTTGAGTCCAGGTTCACATGCTCCTATGAGCTGAGGGGTCACATTACTTTCAAATATCTGATTCTGAACAGAAGCTGACAGGCTCAGACACTTAGCTGAGCCACATGTCACCTTGAGGAATCATCATCCTGAAAATCCCTATGTCTCCGTGTTATTTATTCCACAAATAAAAATTTCACCAAAATCAACTGTGACGGTCAGCAGGTCTTAATCTGCTGTGTAAACATTACGGAGGTAAATGAAACTGAAAAATGAAATTGAAGTCAACATCCTTTGTTCTACTTAGTTTATTAAGTGAATGTGAGGGGGAAAAGATTTACGTTGGCATGGCAAGGTTCTGTCCTCTAATTCTATCTACTATTCTCTGCCAGACTGCCTTGGCCCTTTCCCCCTAACCCCCTACTCTAACCAGGGTCTGTACCCCCTCCCCGTACCCTAACCCCTGGCTTTCTATCTCATTCATTGTTCTCTATTGTCTGTTTATTTAGAATTACACTGCTAGTTGGTACAATACAATTCACATGTTGTCCACCTCTCTCCCTCCTCTCCGGGAGAGAGCCCCATTCAGGACTCTGCGTTCCTGTCCTGGGCATGGCCACACCGAGGACACTTCCACGCTTCATCATCCCCGCTCCATCAGCTGAGGAGTCCCCCGTGTAACCATCAGGATGAAGAACATCTACTCATCCCCGTACTGGACATCTCCGGGCTGAGGAGTCCCCGTGTTTCCATCAGGATGAAGAACATCTATTGACTTCTTTAGATATTTAGCTGTAGAGTAGAATAAGGTAATATTTAAACAATAATTTTTGACACACTGGTTGCTCGTCCCGGGGGAGGGATCTCTCTTTTATGTGGATCCCCACGAGGTTTCTTATTTTTCCCCACTGATGGGTTTTTTAGGAGTTTTTCCTCACCGAGAAGGAGAGTCTAAGGGCATAAATGTGCTAGTCTTGTTTAGTTAGCATTTGTTAGTTATTTTTCTTGCTGTATATTTGTGTTAATACATTCCTCTTTTTCTTGTGAAGCCCATTGAGACGGAAATTCTGTGATTTTGGGCTATACAAATAAAATTGAATTGAATTGAATAGCATCTAAACTGTTGGAAAACATCTTGACTTCATTAAGAAGTGTAGACCAATTAATTCAAGTTGGAGGGTTTTCCTGGGTCGCCAGATAATGTACATTTTTCTTTCAGTGATAAATAAAGTGATAATTCCTGCAACGCTGTACCTGTGGCAGGGTGATTGTTACATACTGAGATTACTGTCTAAGTATCTCTTGGCCTCCTCTCGACAGGCAGCCAGCAGGAAGATGTATCCAGACACAAACTGGACCGGTTTTATCATTGTTCTTTTTTGTTGAAAATCCAAAGGAATGATGTAAGAAATATGGGATGGAGACAAAAAGGTAAACAAGAGCAGTTGATACTTGGTTGCATTGGCTGTCTCTATGAAATGATCTATTTAAGAGTGTCAGAATGAGGGGCAATAAATCAATTTTATTCAGTTTTCAAGATGTTTTAGTGCACCACATTCACTGACCTGGATTGGAACAATTCAGACTGGGGAAGCTTTATCATGGGCCCTTGACACAGAGTGTTGATGTTAAGCCCGATAAGCCCAAAATTCACTGTACACGTACTTCCCTGTTGGGAAAAGCCAGGAACTTTCAGGTAGTATTTAATAGCAATGTTCTACGGTATACTCACAGTGTGTCTCCCTTATAAATGGATGGGAGTTGGCGTGGAAACATACCAAAGTTCAAGAGCCAACAAAGGAGTAACGGAAAGGAATGAAAAAAGATAAAATTGTCATAAATCAGTTGATCCAAGCAAAGTGTGTGCTGAAACAGTGCCTAATGTGTAGTGAATTGTATAAAAAACAACTAGTATTTGCTGATTTTGAATCCAATTAATTGAAATGAAGATTTTATAAAGATGACAGTTTTAATTAGAAATTGGTGAATATCTTTTAAGTGTATTCCAGATATTTTCTTCTCTTTGCTTTCTGAGGAGTAAAAGACTTAAAAGTTCTGTTCCATCATGTTCCGCTCATCCGGGGCCGGGTCGCGGAGGCAACAGCCTCAAACGGAAGGCCCAGGCTTCTCTCACCCCGGCTGCATCCTCCAGCTCACCCAGAGGGATCCCGAGTCGATCCCCGGCCAGCTGTGAGACAAAGTCTCTCCAGTGGGTCCAGGGTCTGCCTCTTGGTCTGCTCCCGGTGGGACGTGCCCGAAACACCTCACCAGCGAGGCGATCGGTGGCATCCTGACCAGATGCCCGAACACCCCATCCGGCCCCTCTCGACCTGGAGGGAGGAGTGGCTCGACACCGAGCTCCTCCCGGTTGGCAGAGCTCCTCACCCGATCTCTGAGTGAGAGCCCAGCTACCCTGCCGAGGAAGCTCATTTCGGCCGCTTGTATCCGCAATCTCATTCTTTCGGTCACCACCCACAGCTGGTGACCATAGGTGAGGGTAGGAACGTAGATCGACTTGTAAATCGAGAGTTTTGCTTTTCGGCTCAGCTCTCTCTTTACCATGACGGACCGATGCAGCGTCCTAGTTATTGCTGACACCGCCACTCGCGAACAAAACCCCGACATACTTTAACTCCTCCACTTGGGGCAGGACTTATAAGTAAAAACCATACATTTTCTTACATTGTTAGATATAATAATCCTTTGAAAGACACAAATCTGGTCTCACTTTCTCATAAACTTCCACAAAAACAAAAGAGTGATCTAAGGGTACACACAGGACAGTTCCAGAGGAAAAATAAAGTAAGCGCTTAAAAAATTAGTTGCTGTATAAATCTTTAGGAGTGTTCGAAATGGGAGCTGTTTAACACTGGTAATAAAGAGCAGTTGTGTTTTCTCTACACTCCCGTATCGGCTCTGCTTAAGGTTTAACTTCCTCAGATAACACCTTTAAACTTTTAGAAGATGCCCCACTTTCATTGAGACAAATCAAACTGATGAATGTTTTAATGATGCAAGTTCATATCTAAAATATCTTCCAACTGTACAGGACAAAAATCTGCTTGAGTTGTAAGGAGCGGCCCAAGAGATTAGATTAAATGTATCCAGTTTCATTTGCTCTGAAAGTGGTCCAGGGGCCAAATTTTTGGGGTAAGTTCACTGGACAATAGCAGCTGTTCACATAAGGGAGGGCCGAGAAGAAATCTTTACAGTGCAGATAATTTAGGGTTCAAGTTACAAAACAGAAAGTACAACTTTAATTCTTGGAGAAATCTGATTTATTGAGTAAACAAACTTTTTAATCACAGTTGCCACCGCTTTAATATGTTTCTAGTGATTTTCACTAAAACTGACTTCTGAGATTTATTTAAATCTGAGCATTTTATTCATAAAAATGCTACAAACCAAAGGATCTCTACTGACAGCAGATGCATCTTTCAGATTAAGCCCTAAGTAACCACCGCAAACATTAGTACCATAATATTCCTAATAGAATCCCGCTTTCTTATAGAAGCACACCCTTGTTTTTTTCTGAAAGTTGAATACAGTAAAGCTTGAGTCCAACAAAATTAAGTCTTTCATATGCAACTTTAGCTCAAGTCTGACATGTCCGAGTCCTTTTAAATAGAACTGGATAGCATTTTAAATAGCGCTACCGCACATGTGCAGCTTGTGCTGGTACCGGTACCATATTGAGCCAAATTTTTTGGTTCCGCAGATTTTTTTTTTTGCAAATACTGTAGCTTATTTGTAGATGCGAACCCCATCAATGTAGCCATGCATGTGCGTGTGTTGGGAATAAAATGGACGGTAATAGAAATGTTTCAAGTTTTGTTTTTTGGTTTTACAAGATATTTATTAGAAGTTGTCAAGTTTAAAAATTAGGGTCAATTTAACATTTTCTCTACAGCTTTTTTAATTTTATTAGAGACAGAGTGAGAAAGGTTTGAAGGGGGCAGCTGCCATGTTGACTGCTCACAATCGTAAAACACAAACTGTTTTTGCTATCAATTCTTTACTAGCACATGACACTCGCCATGAAACCAATGTCTTGTAACTAGCCAAAATTAAAATTTTACACGAGAAAACTGCTTTTTCTAAAGATGAGGAGCTGTGTAAAAGTATGACCCAATCATGACCGTTCCAAGTGGTGAACCCTTTTGATTGGGGCTGTTTTGCGAGAGTTTATATGTATCAAGCCCAATTAAGTCATGGAGCTAAAGACACACTGATGCTGATGAGGTGAATCTCAAATATCACAATTGACAAAAAGTCCTTTTTTTGTCTACCTGAAAGATTGTTGCAAACTGTTGAGTCCTTAGTCCCACCTCTCCACAACTCTGCGACACCATTCAAGTCAAGGTCATACGATAGCCCAGCAGGACCCTTTTCTTTCTAAAGGCTGTCCACCTTAGTCCTACTGCTTTGAAATCTAACTTACCATTGTTGTTTTTACTGCCCATGACAAGGACAAAGGGAATGGGCAGCGGGGACACACACACAGCTTGAAATGCAATAGGGCTGGGAATTCCTCTTTAATTTCAATGCTATACTTGATCTCTGGGCTGCATGACTGACCACCTTATTATCTATAGCGACAGGAGCTTATCAATACAGAACTTGCTGGGTCCACAGACCAAAGACAAACACTGCCTTTATGCAGGATGTCCCCTCCAGGCATGAGACACTCTACACAGGCCAACCAGCTGAATTCCACCGCTAAAAGGGCAGAAGTAAAAAAAATCATTTATAAACGGTCAAGTTAGTGTAAAACAGCCTTTTAAGACTTAGATAAATTTAATAAACTGCTTAATAAGAGGGAAGAAAAGTTTTTTTAGAGAACATTTCATTTGGCATAAGCTTGCAATTGTGCTGTGGCAGTGGTTGCAATTTTTGAGAAATGATTACAGATCTTTTTTACAACTTTGTTACACTTAAATAAAATTTTAACCAGCCATTCTTACGAAACAATAGTTGCATTTAAGGTCAAATGTTATTTGACAAATTGCAATAACCAGGATGTAGCATCGTGTTTTGTGTTTAAGGCATCAGTGCTAAAGTGATATGTAAATTTGTTGTACCTTTGACAAGCACAATTTGCACCGTTCAGTTCTTCCATCAGGCCTGGTTCATTTAATTTTTATATAATCAAATAATCCAGATAAATATTTTCAGTCAAATTACAACTACAGTAAGTTTGTGTTGCGGTATTTGGTTTTAAGTCAGATAGAGATGTGTTGGTGCAGTGATTTGCAGTTTTCACACAGGCTACTATCCAGTTTGAGTCCTGAGTAAATTAAACAATCTATTCACTGTATTTGGAATAGTTGGAATTAAACTTGGCTCAGTCGTTCATGTTTCCAAATAGTTCTTTCATCTTTTATCAAAAGTATGCAATAATTCTTCATTCTTACATTAGGGAGTTTAGGGAAACTAAAAAGACACAGGGAGCAGGGTGGGTGGTGGCAGCAGACCTTCAGTTTCAGATGTAAACTACCCAACAATGGACACCCTCAGGCATCCTGTGCAGGTGTGACCTGGATTTGATAAAAAACTTAACTTCTTACCCAGTGCAAATAAAGCCAGAGCTGCCCAGGTGCAGCTTTTGTTTGTGTGTGACTTTTGGCAGTCAAGCAGCTTTCGCAACAGACCCTGGGAAGTAAAAGCACAATAAAGGCAAGGCACCGAAAGCTTTACAAGTTCATCTGATCTGAGAGATAGCAGGCAAGTTTTTCTGCACACTAGAACTACTGGCACTATAAAAAACTGTGAACAAAAAAAAAGGCCATAGAGTCAATACTTTGCATAAAAAGCCTTTGTGACTTTTGTTCATACAGAACCTCTAATAGAAGCAATCATGACGAAAAGAAAAAAACTTTTAAAAGAAGGACAAAGCAGGTCATGAAAGAGGTAAAAGATTATGTCAATGGTTTAAGAAAAAATAGAAACTACATGCTCCCACACTCTTTACTTAGTGTGCATCAATTCCTATGTTCTCAAATTAACTGGAATATAATGCAAACTTATTTTGCATATAAAGTTTTAGAAGAAAAAATGGTTGAGTAGTCTTTGCTCTTTTAAACTTCAGTTAGAAATTAGGAAAATGAGCAGTCTAACTGGTTCAACAAAGACCTTTTTATTTCTGTTTGGGTTTATTTGGTACTTTTTCTTAGCGGTTGACTCACATGCCTGATAGATATCTTTCCTAGTTCACTCAAATTGCGTAAACTATTCAGAGCGTTGTCTTTTGGCTCAACTCTTAACAACAAATGAATGTAAAGCTTCCATATCTACTTTTTCAGTCTTTGCTTCATCTTTCCCACGCGATAGAACAAGATCCTACGATACAATAGGGGACGCGAGAGCTCCGGAAGTTCGCAGAATCGAATCCCACTGAGCTCATGTCTAGGTATCTTTGGGGAAGATTTCTCCCATTTCTCTTTCTCCCATCATTGGTGCCGTCGAGGCAGCCTGCTGTGGTGTAATGCAGCACACAAATTTTCCTGTTTAGGGATGAATGAAGTATATTTCATTCATTCATTTCATTATTCAAGTTCCTTTTGGGTCAGACCTTGGTGTAAAGCCATCGGAGTGTAAACTTAACTTTTTCTTTGGAGTGGACAATGGTGTTAAATTTTAAATTGCTAAGGCGTTCCAAACTGCTCCAGGCAGGGACAAAGATCCCATTCCAATGAAGCAAAACCTTCTTATTTCAACACTTAGTTATGTAGACACAAACAAGAACAAATAGTCAGGCGTTTTGCACAAAAACTGTGGCACTGTTCACCATGCATGCTATAATGAACGAGATGCCTGAAATAACAAAAATGTGCAAACATGAAAAAATAATGAAAAAAGTGAAAACACGTGTAGGACAAAGACTGTTTTGCATTAGAGTGCAGCAGGAAAAAAAACCTGAAGATATGAGAACCTGGAATGTGTTAGTGAGTTGGATGCCTAGGTTTGAGGACTAAGGCTGATAGCAGCTAAAATCTTCACAATACTGGGTGGTCCTAAAATCTGGACTTATCAAAGACAAATTTTGGAAATTGAACACTTTCATAATGAAGCCTTTGGGTACAAAGAGAAGAAAGATAAACGTCTTCAAACTGCATAATCATTTGTGATTTGTTGCAGATGTTGGTGTGCAAACAAAGCATATTAACTTGTGCATAATTATATGCATGCACATTAAAAAATAGCACAAAAATCAGCCAAAAAAAATGACAAAAAACTCAAAATAAATGTTTTAAAACAACGTGCAAGTCTTTATGTGCCAAAGCTGGCTGGGATACATCTCTGCAATGTCAGTAAAGCAAAAGGTCACGCCCTATCAAACTGCATTAATGTGACCTGATATGTGAACTCCTTCAAATTATTGAATGGACAATGGCGGGTTAAATTTCAAACACAAAGGGATAAGGGGAAATATGCATTTTGCTTGTCTAATTTATCAAAAAAAGTGCCTACAAGTTGGGAAACAATCATCACTTTACCTAAATTGAGTAGTTGGAGCATCGTTGATGATAAACAGGGACTACTTGGGAATGAGCGAAAAAACGGCTAACCCTGTGTCTGCAAACTGAACAAAAAGATGTCTTCTTTCTGTTCAGTTGGCAGACACAGGGTTAGCCGTTTTTTCGCTCAAGTCGATGTTGTTTTTGGTGGAAGGGCAAGTTGGAGAAGCCGTGCTTTTTTATCTGCGCCGCACTGTCCTTTTTTCAAGAATCTAATACAGTTAGATTCTTGAAAATCTAACTGTGGATTTTCTAAAATCCAACTGTAGATTGGTCTACCTGTGGAGGGCAGCATTGCGCACTCGAGCGTATAGCCTGCCGGAAACGATTTGAAGAAGAAGAATGAGTTTTTTTCTTGAAAGAATAAAAATCTCAAAAAAGTTTGATCATAAAAAGCCAGTCCGTTTTATAGTAATGTATACACAAAGAAGAAGAAAAACTTTTGACGTTTCTTCTACAACTCCCTTCCATGCACTTCATTTTTGGAATTTTATAATTACAGAACACACAAGGGGCAGAAAAATGATGGTCAAACAAACTTGCTCTTGTTCTCTAACATCTTGGAAGGGAATTATTTGAAATCCACCAGCGTTCAGAATAGTGAGTACAGGACATTGAGTGGTGCACAATTGATTCATCATGTGCAGTATTAAAAGACAAAAGCTTTCTTTTACTGGATGAGAAAAGAAGATTTTTTCCAAAACTTAATTCAATTGGGAAGGAAACTTTTTGTTTGTTTATTTGATTTCAAACCATTTTTGTATAGATTATGTTTGGTTTCACAAAAACTTTAAACAGGACACAAAATATAAGTCAGATTCACAGACTGCCTCCCACACAGCAGTAGATTTCCAGAAAATAAAACATATTCAGGAAGGGTGAATTTTTCTGCCAAACTTCCTGGCTGAGTGCCCTACACTTGGAAGTGTGAACATTCATACATACTGCTTCGCACTATGTTGGGAGGTGCCCCAGGGTCTACTGGAGGTCACGTTCCGATCAAGGCAAACAGATACTCTCTAGTCATCAGCTGCACCTGGATAGTCCCCTCCTCAGAGTGTGAGAAGAGCAGTGGTGCTCTCTGGTGCACCTGCCTGGTTAGGTGGGATGCAAACACCTCTTAGAATTGTAGAGATATACAGACTGTTAGCCTAGCAGCACCAAGAAGTATGACAGTATGAAAACACCACAATAAATGAAAGCTGCAAATCTTCAACAAAAAACCCAGCTATAACACTTAGTATGTTTATTTATATTGGAAGATTTTTGCTTCTTTTTAACCCTTTAAATTGGTATTTTGTGGAATTTGTCAGGATCCCTCACCTGCCCCCAGGGAAAGCCCTGGATACTCCTAATCAACATGATTAGGATCGCCTGGGGATGATTCCTGATTCCACACATCTGTGCACCCTGACATCTGTTTATTAAGGGGAATCACCCCAGACTTCCATGTCAGGTCTTACTTACCCTTCCAGCCAGGTCACCTTGGTTGCCTGACCATGTTTGAACTGTTATTATTTGAACTTTTGAAACCTTCAGTTAACCCTGTGCTTCTTGCTTTAAAGACTTTTCTGAATTGAGTTAATACACTGTTTAAAGTCCTGCAATTGGGTTCTCCTCCTTCCACATCCCCAAAAACCCTGACAGAATTGATTTTATTAAGTTGTTTGATACAAGTGTCGTCATTACCAAAACAAATTTGTCACGTATGTAAAATTGAACTTAACAGTATTTGATGCAATGCAGCACAGTCAAGAGTAGAAAACTACTGTATCAAAGTAAGTTAATAGAGAAGAAAATTAACATAAATAAACAGAATCGATCATCGGTTACAATCTCTTCCTTTTGCAGATGATGGAGTCCTGTTAGCTACTTCAAATTGCAATCTCTAACTCTACTTGGAATGTTTTGCAGCCCACAAGCTAAGATAGGAATCAGCAACGTCAAATCCGCCGAGACTATGTTCCTTTGTCATGGTGTGGAGCTGAGGCCAAAAATATACCCTCGACACAACAGACAGGCTCAGATGAAAAATCACAAGCAGATTTATTATATTGATAAAAAGTCCAAATAAAGAAGACAAAACAGATAAACTAGGCAGATTCTAATGAAGGAGCTGGAGCCAAAAAACTGGATAACAAGTCAAGCATGAAAAACAAACGATCTGTTAGTAGCCTTTGCACACCATTAACGTATCAACTTGGCAATAGAATGAATGTACTCCTGCCAGAGTTTAGGCAATTCTTGCTTCTTCTTTTGGCATTTCCCTTCAGGGGTCGCCACTGCAAGTCAGTTTCTTCCATCTAACCCTATCTGCTGCATCTTCTTTGGTCACGTCAACTACCTTCACGTCTTTCTTCACTGTATCGAGGAACCTCCTCTTTGGTCTTCCTCTAGGCCTCTTACCTGATGGACAGAATATCTAATCCTGGATTTCTAATCCCATCCATCCCGGTCACTCCCAGAGAGATCCTCAGCATCTTCATTTTTGCTTCCTCCATCTCTGTTTTCTGTCTTTTCCTCAGTGCCACTGTCTCTAGACCAAAGGGCATGGCCACAGTTTTGTACACTTTCCCTTTCATTTTAGCTGAAACTCTTCTGTCACATATCACACCTGATACTTTTCTCCACCCGTTCCATCCTGCCTGCATAAACTTCTTCACCTCTTTTCCACACTCTCTATTGCTCTGGACTGTTGATCCTAATTACTTAAAATCTTCCACCTTCTTTATCTCTTCTCTCTGTAACGTCACTTTTCCATTTGGATCCCTCTCATTCACACACATGTACTCTGTTTTACTCTGACTAATCTTCATCCCTCTTCTTTCTAGTACGAACCTCCACCTCTCCAGCTTTTCCTCAACCTATTCGCTCCTCTCACTACAGATCACAATGTCATCTGCAAACATCAATACAGGCAATACAAAACGTAAAAAGAACTTATGCGATTGGGGTTACAACTCCTAACATTTTCAGGGCACTGGCTTCATCAAACACACTGGTCTGGAGTCATTATAGTTCTCGTTGTTGAACTGTGTAACAAGTCTAAACCCCAAAGTTTAAATTGGAATAAACATTGAAGCGTAACATTAAAAACACCTTTGATGGAAAGACTAAAGCTTTTCTGGCTTAAAATTAAATTGGTTACAAGCAACATAAATTCAAGTTTCTATGATGAGGCCCCTTCAAAGTTTGCTTAGTGCTTACAAATAAAAAAAAGCACATTTAGAACAAGGTAGTTTTATTAAAAGACTCTTCTGGTAGGGAAAAGGGCAGGCATATGGCTCTTGTGGTATTTGGGGAGGAATGGCGTGGAGGGGCATTTCCACTCAACTTGACACAGTATGGATTTTGTTCCCATCCTAATGGAATGGCAGAAATATTTAAGGGGAATCCCATTACGTAGCAATTGGGAGTGCTGTAATAATGTACTCACAGTCATTTTCCCACTGCGGTTGGCCTCCTCTCGCTCTGCCAGGGCTTTCAGGAAGTTATCTTTGAGTTCTTTTCCTGCACTTGCCAGTGTCCTGGAAAAGACAACACTCAAACGGTTTGAAATGTTTCTTTTAACCTGAAAGAAAAAATAGTCACATGAGGCCTTAAAGGTTCTTTAGTTTTGAGAGCTTTTCACCCATAAACATAGCATAATTTTAAAACCCCATGGGTGATCTCCTATCAAACTAATTAACTAAACATCATTGAATTTGATTGATCTTGAAAGGAATAGAGCAATTATTTGGCATTTTTTAAAAGACTGTGACATTGTGGAGGTGAGATATTTTCTTTTCCTGTTTGACTTTTAAAGTACAACACTGCATGGCTGATAGAGACTAAAACCAGCATGAAGTATGTCAGTAAGCAGCACCTCACGGCAGCGACGGGGCTCCCATACACCATTTCCTCACAGAAATGACTATAGTCATTATCATTGTAAATATTGTTGATAGTTTAAATAAATCAGACGACAAACATTAAAAAAAAAGGAGAGTTCACATGACACCGGCAGCTCTCAGCTTTTCAGGCCATCCTGTTTCCATAGAAACATAAATTTTGGTGCATACTGATGTGTTCACACCTGAAAAAACATCAGTGCTAATATTTAAACAGTTAACACCAGAGTACAAGCAACAGAACTCTGGCGTAGCTCCAGAATCTTCTGTGTAAAAAACCTCCACTTCGAGTTAAAATCATCCAAGCAGTAAACAGGTTGTTTGTAAAGGACACTGTTGTGGTTTCCATCCATGTTCTATATCGCCCAGTCAACTCAGTATTGTGGGTCTGTTGTGCTTTAAATAGTTGAAAAAGATGCAGTACGAGGAGATGAATAAATTACTTAAAAAATAAAACTGATTGAAGTGAAATCAAATTGCATGTCCCGTTTATGATATGTCCCCATAAAAATGTTTTTTTGCACCATTGTATTGAAATTGATGTAATTTACCACCATCTATTGGCTTGCGATGGATTGCGAGGGAGGAGATGGCAGCTCAGTGGTTTGAGCGTTCGTGCGGACCGCAAGGTCGTGGGTTTGCGTCCCACAGAGAGCACGTCTAGGGTCCTTTAAGAAGACACCTAACCCCCGCTTCTCCCACCATTGGCTTCGTCGAAGGGCAGCCTGCTGCAGTGTAAGGAGTGCAGCACACAAATTTCCCCGGTGAGGGATGAATAGAGTAATTAATTTAATTTTAATTCATTCAACATGGTGCCATGAGGGTTAAAACCCTGTTGGTTTACCTTTTGCGTTCTGGTCAATTGGCCTGTGATTAAATAAATCTCCAAATATGAGACACATCTGCAAAACTAAAATTTTCAGTGCTTCTGTCTGAATGCACAGCGTTCTGGACTTTCTCAACTTCTTGGCAAACTATCACCTGAGTGAGTGCAAAATATCTGCATACCAGATCTTAATGGCTTTCACCTTCTCTTTCATCAACATTTTCTCTTCTTTTTTTTTTTTTCATGCCTGTCTACACATCATTTTCTTTATTATAATCTTGCACCTCATTCAGCTTCGCTTTATCAGGACAGTTGTAGATAAATAACCGAACGGATGTTAACGTAAGCATGCAGGGAATGTAGTATTCTTGATCAAATTATTTTTGTGAAGAACGCCATTTTAGCATTGGTACAATAATAAAGAACAAAAATAATAAAAATTGGTACAAAAATAATGAGCTTGTTTTTACATTACGTAACAGTAAGTTAAATATTAAATGTGCCACGTGGGAGTAATTCACATTAATATTGCAAATTCTGGCTAGTTTTTGATTTAAAGTTGAAGTAACTTAATTCTAATTACAATCATTCGTGAAGAAAGTTTTTATCTCTCGTTAATACATTAATTTTGTTCAGTGTTAGAATGTCCGCCCTTGGACAGGGAGAAGCTGGTTAGATTCTTACTGGGCCCAGGCCTAAGTGTGTGAAAATAATCTCACTTTTTACTACACAACTTTTGTCATCAGAGAATTTGGTATAATTCAGTAGCAACTGTGACTGCAATTGTGATTGTGTTTGGCCACTTTGCATACAATCACTTTAGCTTCCGTGTTTAGCCCCAAAAATATCACAGGTCTTCTTCAGTTCAAAATAGGTTTTGCGAACGGTGAAACACTTTTCAGAACCAGTGTCAAGTGGGACATATTTTAGTAATGTTCTGCATGTTTTTTTCCTTGTGGATTCTGCCCCCATCTTTTGGACAGGAACAGAACTGATTGGAATTTTGAGTTAATCAAGAGAATTGGGGCCAGCTGAATGCTGGGGGAAGGGATCTTGTTTTTGGGAGAGGACTATCAGCAAAGCAGCAGAAAGGAGGAAAGCTAAGAGAGTTTGAGATCCACCAAGAAGACGCTGCCAGTTGTCTGCTAGCTTACTTAGCCACAGCTAGCAGCTAGCTTCAGAGTCCTAGCTGCTATGGAAGGACTCAGCTGAAGGAGCAAAGTGCCCAGCAGCGTGTATGTGAAGGACTGTGTGAGATCCAGCTCCAGTATCTGTTGTGACTGCCGAAACTCTAGAGTTAGAGAAGGAAGCTTCCGGACCGACAGTCTATATTGACTGGCTGAAACGACCTCCGGCGGTGGAGTGACGACCGCATCCATTTCTCATCGAGATCCCCCTCTGCAGACCAGTTGACCAGGGTGGACGGCAACCATACCCTGGACAGAATTGCCAGGTTTTGTTTGTATAGAACTTTAATTAGCATTCGTTTTCTCCTTCCCTTTCACCTGCTGGAGCGAGTCATCTGGGGAACAGAAGGGCCTCAGTCGAGACTGGGCTTCCCAGTGACATTTGCCTTATTAATGCGTGTTGTGTTTAGGGGTTCTGGGTCTTTTTATCAAGGTGTGGTGTGTTAAGGGTTTTGCAGTTTATTTAATAAAGTAGTGTACACCAAAATCTGCCATGTGTTGTCTGTGGCCTACGAGGATTTAAAGAGCCTTTTGGCCGTGACACCAGCAGATTCAATGACGCATTCAATGGTCTCCTATCCATATTAAACTTTCCACATGTAATTTCTTTAGGGTGTAAGACCAGATCGCATAGGAGCTCCTGTACAATGCATACAGGTAATAACAAAACTTGCGCCTCAAATCCTTTGAAAAAGAATACAATATTTTTGACAACAGAAAATTTTATATGATCCTGGAGCAACCCTGACTGCAATTTTGAATGCCTTTGGCCACTTTGCATACAGTCACTTTGCCCTTCTTGTTTAGCCCCAAAAAGAATGACAATGTTAATATAGCATTTGGCTTCTCTGATTGTTATAGTATAGTTGCCCAGAAAGTGAACGCTCAATGGCAATGTAAGGGCTGTATAGGCAGCCTTCACATTGTTGACTGGCTGTGTTTTCATTCCTTCTCTGAGACCTGGTGATAGGGAGCTCAGGTCTTGCACCGTTTTGTACCGAGTTTTTGTTTATTCTTCAGTTCTAAATTGGATTTGTAAATGGTGAAACACTATTCAGAACCAGCAGGTTCATTGAGGCTCGGCTGAGGGTTCCTATCCAAATCAAACTTTCCACAAGTCATTTATGTAGGGTTTAAGACCGAGTTGGATGGAAGCTTCTGTGCAATGTATACAGGCATAAACGAAACTTGCGTCCCACATCCTTCTTCAGAAAATTTGGTATGATCCCAGAGCAACCAAGACAGTAATTCATTCCTACTTTGAGGCCTGGTGATAGGCTGTTCAGGTCTGGGACTGTATTGTATCAAGTTTTTGTTTACAATTTTCTTCTTCGGGTTGAAATAGGATTTGCGAACGGTGAAACACTTTTCAGATAGCAGATTCATTGATGCTCGGCTGAGGCTCCTATCCATATAAAACTTTAAAATGTTGTTTCTTTTGGTAGTGTGTCTCATTGTCTTTCATTCAGTTCTTTATGTGAAAAAAATAGAATCACACAAATAAAAAATGGATTTGCAGATATCTGAGCTTTGGAAAATATTCATATTTGTCATGTCCAGGTGGTCCAGTGATGTTCTCTGACAACTTCAGAGAATTTCGGGACTTTTAAAACTTTGTAAATATCATTGGCAAAGACCGGGCTGAAATATGGTCGCGAGTTCTTGTTCATGAGCGTGCAGAAAGGTGTTTTTCTGACATTTTCTGTGTCCTCGATGTCCCAGATCTCTGGCATGCTGCATCCAGGCCTGGTCCGCCTAGTGCACCAGGAATCCTCCAAAACAAAGTAGTCTACCCCGAGCTTTATCAAGTTATTCTTTACTATTTCCCCAAGTTTCCTGCTGTACATGGGGTACACGAAAGTTCTGAAAGTTCTTTCTTTGTTCTTTAGTGTTTAAGACCGGATCGGAGCTCCTGTACACTGCATGTGGGCAAAAAAGAAACTTGCATCCCACATCCTTTTTAAAAGAATAAACTATTTTTGAAATCAGAAAATTCGGTATGATCCAACGGCAACTATGACTGCAATTCATGCAGGCAATGTGAATTCAGT
The DNA here is from genome assembly GCA_902685375.1 of Neostethus bicornis. Taxonomy (NCBI): domain Eukaryota; kingdom Metazoa; phylum Chordata; class Actinopteri; order Atheriniformes; family Phallostethidae; genus Neostethus; species Neostethus bicornis. The sequence goes on from LR738545.1 coordinate 8,861,204, forward strand.
ATTTGGTTTGTCTGATTGTTATAACATAGTTATCCAGAAAGTGAATGCTCAGTGGCAATGTGAGGGCTGTATAGGCAGCCTTCAAACTGCTGACTGGCTGTTTTCATTCTTCTCTGATAATTGGTGATAGGAAGCTCTGTTTTTTACAGAGTTTTTGTTTACAATTTTCATCTTCAATTCTAAAAAGGATTTGTGAATGGTGAAACATTTTTCAGAACCAGCAGATTCACTGACGCTTGACCGATGGCTTCTGTCCATATTAAACTTTCCACATGTCATTTCTGCAGGATAAGTCCAGATCAGAAATCCTGTACAATTCATGCAGGCAAAAAAACAAAACTTGCTTCCCGCATCCTTTTTAAAACTACACTATTTCGTTATCAGAAAATTTGGTATGATCCAAGGGCAACTGTGACTGCAATTTTGAATGTGTTTGGCCACTTTCCATGCAGTCACTTTGGCTTCCTTGTTTAGCTCCAAAAAGATCTTTTCATAGATCAATAGATTCTATTGTGTCATTTATCAAAAAGCCATCGTTAACTTTAACACTATCATTTCACTTTCCGTCTAATTTTTATATCTAAGTATGTAAAATAATTCACCACTTTAGAAGATAGAGGTTGTGGACCCAGATTGTTGGTTTATTTGTTATCAAGTATTAGAAAAGATGATTTTGTGTTGTTAATTATATCTTAATACTATTGTTATTTCACTATTTTCCAAACTAGTGAAAGACACCTAATCCCGTTTCCCCCGACATTGGCACTATTGTGACTATCTGATGAAATACAATGCCGCACAGAAATTTCCCCATTTGAAGGATGAATACAGCACGTTACAAAAAAAGATCTTTCTTTTCCCATTCAATGCATCAATTCTACATCGATGTCTTAAAGCCATTTTTCGTGGGAAAAAAAGTAGTTATAAACTTGAAAGGCAACAGGTACCATCTTGTCATTAATCTAACAAAAAGTAGATCAAATATTGAACAGATGAAGGGATTGTAGTTTAACCAAATATTTTTGCTTGTGTTCTATATATGAAAAAGTCTTTTTAGCATACGGTGGGTAAAAGTGCAGGAACAGCACATATTTGGAGGCTAAAATCTTACTACTTCTTCCTCGAAGTGAGTGAGTGAGGGAGGATTGCTGCTGGGTCACAGGGGCCAAGGCCCCAAAGTAAACACAGGTGTTGAGGAGCCAAGTGACTGGGGTTACCCCGACCAGTAGCTAAAGCAACACACAGGCCCAGAGAGCGAAGGATTCTTTAATAAAGCAGATGGATTTCTCCACGTTTGAGTTTCCCGTCAACGGACAAATTTCTTATCAAGCCTCATTTACGAGGGATAATAACATTCTGAGAATAAATCTAAGGTTATTAGCCGCTAATGACTATTAATCTAACAGTGATCAGGCTCTGCGTTCAAGGAGTTCTGGTTTTAGATTGTAGGAAGGCAGATGGGCAAAGGGATGAATAAATAAGAAACTTGAGCTGATGCGTAATCTGGCTTAAGAAAATTGACTAAATGTGAAAACAGAGTAAAATAATGTTGCGAGTAGTTAAAGAAAAAAATAGGACATATTACTAAAAAAAAGGAAAAAACATGAACAACCAAACAAAAATGGATTTTGGTGCCTGTTCGAAAGGCTTAAAAATTGGAATTGTACCTAACTTTTAATTGTAGCCACTTGTGTTGGTTTAATTTAAATCTGTAAACCACAACTAACAGATTTAAAGCGTCTGTTTGACCATTTCTTTATTAACTCCTACCCTTTTTGTCAGCAAACGTAAAAACTTATTAACTTTCAATTGATAGTTTTGAAAAGAACTTAAAAACTTTCTTAAATACCTGATTTTTTTTACCCTATTAATTAAGATTTACCCATTTTTTTTCTGCTGTGCTGGATTCAGGCAGACAACGGTCAGCGCTAAAACAATACAGGGGGCTGAGTGGGTGGTGGTGTGGTTTAGCGAGAATGAGACAATGAAAGATTATCCAGGAAGTCCAGTTGTAATAACACCGTCTTGAATGTGCTAGAAGACCAGATGTCAAAACGATGCAGCGGTTTCCTACGCTAAAACGATTTCACAACTCATCACAGCAGGAAAAAAAAAGCCTGATGAAATTAGAATTGGAATTGAAAAAGCTTGGACATTGGACATACATTGCCGTAATTTGACAAATATACATTTATAATTGTCTATAAACAACAATATTATTGCCTTTGAGTTAGGGTAACTGGTCATGTTACTACCATTTAAAGTTCTGCAGAAGGTTTTTTGTTTTTATAAGTTTTTTTTTTTTCGACCTAATGCCTTATTTTTGCTCAAGATGGGATTTAAGACAAAAAGAAGATTTGATGCAATTTGTTATTTCCCAAGACTTGGCAGCTCTTCCAAGAAACTTTTTTATGTGATCACAGAAATTATAAACTGTTTTAATATGGACTTAATTGAATTTTAATTGGGATAAAGTGGATTCAATTAATGCAAACACTGTAAAGAAATGCCTCAGCTGAGACTTGAGTTAAGAATGTTCTGTGATCAGCAACTGCAACCCCAGCCTACCTCGGAGCTCCCCATGTAACAAACAAGCTCTACTTCTGTAATAATACAGAATTGTTTTAAAACATCTAAAGGAGGGAAGAGTTAGCGAAAAAGCTCTCGCGATCAGTCACAGATCTTGACGTGGTCTCACATCTCGGTAAACTGAGTTATCGATTTATGTTCTGCCAAGAACTATTTTCTAAAGACGAGGTTAATAAAGTATCCAAAAAACTGATATTGTCAGGATTTTAGGGATGTTGGAAAGAGGAGGACCCAATTGCAGGACATCAAACAAGGTTTATCAACACAATTCAGGTTAGTCTGTTGAGCAAAGAGGCAGGATTAACACAAGATTTCAAACGTTCAAAAAATAACAAAGTTCAAACATGGTCAGGCAACCAGGGTGACCTGGCTGGAAGGGATGGTATGACCCGACAGGGGAGTCCGTGGTGATTGCTCTCAAATGGACGGCAGGGTGCACAGATGTGTGGAATCAGGAATCATCCTCAGGTGACCATAATCGGATTGAGGAACATCCAGGGCTCCCTCTGGTGGCAGGTTAAGGATCCTGACAGATCTAATGTAAAGTAGTTATTTCTTAAGCGTAATAAAGTTTAAACAAAGTTCTTTCCGCACTTTATAATTATCGCTTTTGCTGTTTAGAGTCGCACTTCTCGACAGTTAAACCTATACATCCTAATCTTGAGCACATCTCTCACATCTCACGATGGGTTGCAGATGTTGACGAGACCTTACTTTTCGGAAGTCTGTTCTGTCTAATGGGGCCGCAGATCTCCACAGCTTACCGGCACCGGATAAGCGGTAGAGAATGGAATGGAACAAATAACACAAATTCATTACATGATGTTGAAACACTTAAGTCAAAACAATGAACCACACACCAAATTAGCCAGAAAAAAAGGCAATACCCAGAAACAAACACTTCAGCAGTATTCCCCCTCACTTTACAAGCAGTCATATGAAAGCATGGAAATCTCACCGCAAGTAGGACTGGATTTTTCTGGTTGTCTTCTTGTTCCCTGAGTTTACGTAATGCTTTGTCCGGCTATGTTGGGGGTGAACAGCTGTTGTTGCACGAAGACATCCAAGTGTGTTTACACATGTATAAACACACCAGCATACCTAAACCCTTAGACCTCTTTCCTGGGCTGAATGCCGATGAAGATTTTTTCACCTACTCTCAGTAATGGTGACACACCATCTAAATACAGAACATTAACATATTAAGAATTTATTGTAATTGATTACCAATTGTCTGCTTTCAAATGCTTATAGTGATAAAAATTTTATTTGTAGGGCACTTTATATCTCCAGTGGAGATCTCAAAGTGCTACAATGACCAAAAGGAACAACAAACAGCAAAATTAAATAAAACCACAACACAAAAAACACTAAAAACTTTGTTGAAAAGCCTTTTGAAATAAAAATGTCTTCAGTCTTTTTTTAAAAATCTCAACGCTCTGTGGAGCCCTCAAGTTCTTGGGAAGAGCGTTCCAGAGCTGTGGAGCAGCTACCTGGAACGCCCTGTCCCCCATAGTGGAGAGTCTGGCCCTTGGTTGATGCATGCAATAGGAGGAGGAGGAGCACAGGTCTCGGACAGTGGTGTGGAGGGTTAGGAGTTCTTGGAGATAAACAGGTGCAGTGCCGTGTATGCACTGATGGGTGAAGAGGCAGAGCTTGTACTGAATTCTGTATTTAACGGGTAGTCAGTGGAGGGATTTGAGGATGGGACTGATATGGTCATATTTGTGCCTCCTTATCAGGATCCGGGCAGGGCAGTTCTGGATGTGCTGGAGCTTTTGTAAGCCAATTTGAACCCTTCATTTTAACTTCTTTTTATTTTTGGCCATTTTTGTTGTTTTTTGTCCATATCTTAAACGGTATCAATTGATAATTGTTCAAAAACTAACTCGAAATAATTATTCAAAAACTTTTCAAACACAAAGCAGTTGTTTTCTTCTTTGTCTAGTGCCCCAATCTGGCAGATCACGCTCAGTCAAACATGGTTTTATTTTGATTTTTAATATGTTCTGTTCTACTTTTTTGTATGGGTAGATCAATTCAAATCATAATAACCCCTAAGCTGTGAAATTTCAGCAATTTTGTTGTCATACAGTTCAAACAAATCTTCTAATTAAGTTCAAATAAAAATAGCCCACATAAGCAGGATGATCAAAACTTTAAATCCATTCTTTTCTTTAATTGAGTGTTTAATCATCGGCATAAAGTAGGAATTGACAGTGATTTCTCTGGCTCAGGATTTAACAGGATGTCCATGGCTCAGGCAGAGACAAAGTATTGAATGGTGAAAAATTTATGCAAGATCAATTTGTTTCAGTTTTGAACAAATACTGCTTTTCAACTAATCCTTTGTTTCCTATTCTTAAGTCAAATCCATCACTTTAAAAAAATAAAATACACTGATTGCAAGAATGGGATCATTCCAAGCTGCCTTTTTCCTTGAGTTTCACCACACTTGATAACCAATTTCATCCTCCATCACGGGTGTAAAGATTAATAACAGCAAATAGCGTCTGGAATTATTAATGAAATGCCATTAACGAGTTCTTTGAGGAATGAGTACTTCACATTCCTACTTAATTTGTAGTCTTCACTTTGCAAATAAACATTCAACAAGTGGAGGATTGTGAGGTTTCTATTGCATGACGGGGACCAGATGTTGGATTTCAAAATAATTTCTAATTTTACTCCACAGATTAACAGATTGAAGCTTTTATAATCCTGCTGCTTCAACAGGATAGCAGATGGCAACTCTCAGTTATGCAGCAATTTCTAAAGAAACAACACATACTTGACGAGAATATTTTTCCTCAGAGTTCTTCTGAAAAAGAATCTTAAGGAAAAATATTATTTCGGGCTGGTGAATGTCGAGGGAAATTCCACTCAGCATGACAATTTACTTTATTTTGGGATTTTTATAAAATCCTCTGTCACATTTGATTACAATGAGCTGAATGTATCAGTTACACATGTGCTACACGTGATATTCTTCCTGAGTTTTCTTTGTGTACCCGCGGCACCTTGGCTATTTGGAGTTGTGGAGGTAGGATGTCGTCTTACTTTGCCAGTTTGAGCACAAGGTGAGGATCTTTTTCATTTCTTTCATTGAAAGAAAGCTAAATTTGATGCATTCCATTCATGGAACAAACTACACCGACCATGCCTTTCTGCAAGCAGGTATTACGGCCCAAACAAAATGGAAATTTTTAGAATGTCAAAATTTTGGTTAATGTTTAGAAATAAAATTTTAAGTGCTGATTTAAAAAAAAAATCTAGAGGGCATCAAAAGTTTAGAAAAAGTCCAAATGCATCCAACATAAATTAGGAAAACAAGCTCTCATCTCTGAAAGACGTTCTGTTGTGCACGTGTCGGCAATGTGGTTTCTCCTCAATCAGTTCATTAGCTTACATTGTAATCCAACGCAACACACATGAAATCATTTAAACTAATGTTTCAAACTGTTTCGGTTGCTGATTAGTGAAGAATTATCTTACCAACGGGCTTCTAACAGGTCGATTTTTTATTGATGGTTTTATACTTTAAATCAGAACTTGAAAATATCAAGATGTAGCCAGATGAAGATTTGTTTGCATGAGGGGTTTGAACATCCTCTGCAGATGCGTGAACACAATTACTACACCCGATGGGTATTTAAAAAAGATGTTGGTTTTCTTTGTACTTTTGAATGCTCCGTAGGACAAAACTGGTTTAAAGTTTGAGATCTGCTTAGGTTTGTTTACCAGCTGTAATCTCAAAGCAGATTTTTCATTTCAATAACAATCCTCACAAGAGCAATGTGTAAATCTCACCTTCAGCTCATCCACATGGAAACCAAATTTTCTGTCTCGCGTACTTCCTGGATATTGTTATTAACAGAAGAATGCCTGGTTGTATAACAGACTGGCAACCTGAGCATGGTGTACCCTGCTTCAGAAAATTTGATCAAGCAGCACAAAAATGGGTGATAGTCTAAATCTGGTGTGTCCGTGGTTTTCACACCAAAAGCTCACATGTGGCTGCAGTTGAACAGGATCGAGATCACACTTTTTTTCATTTTACATTGTTTTGTCCTCCATTGCTTCAATTTTTCAATGCATTTGCAGCTAGTTTGTGGGACAAATTCCTGAAATAATTAAAAAATAAATAAAAAAAAAACATTGCAGAGTGACAAATAGGCATTAAAAATATTCAAAAAGTGTGGTTAAAAAAAAGCATCCTATTGCTTTCAAGAATGTTGGCTGTACAAGACATTTAGATTTGTTTTCTTTTATATTTATACACTTTATTCTTAAAAAAATTGATAAAAACTTTTGTGAAATAAATTCTTTTTAGGTTCTGATTTTTTGTATTAAGCACAAAAACGAAACAAAAAAAGAAATGAAAAGTTTCCATTGGTTTTTAAGTAAAAACTGATTTTAAAAAGGAAGCTCTGAAAGCACACAAAACGTGCAATCAGAGTTGAGTCCACTAAACCGCATTTGAAAAAACTTTCACTGTGCAGAAAGTTTGTTTGAAAGCTCCAGAAATAGTCGACGAGTAATGATTTATTATCATTCAGTCACAAACGGTCGCAACGCTCTTTGCGTTCCAAGGCTACAGTCTTGCATGTAGCCTGTAAGCAAGGACAGATGTTTCTTCATCGAATAATTAACATATAACTGGGAACATATTTTAAAATGTGGAAACATCCCGTTTTCAGTGCTATCTTGAGCACCAGTGCTTCCTCTTGATGTGTGCGCTGCACGGATGGATGTGGTGGCGAGCCCGAGCCTGACAGGATGTGTGTCCCTGGACAGCGCTTGCGGGGGAGAGCTCCAAATTTACACACCCGTCCAAAATCACAAAGTGCAAGGGAGGCAATTGGCTTGACAGCGCATGTAATAGAGACTGCAAAACCTCGTTGCCCAAGGGTCCTTGCCAGAGCAGCAGTCGTGGAGTTGCGGGAGTTTGGCCTACTAAAAATGAGTTGGAATCAGCTTTGTAAGCCTTCTCATGTCAGTCACATCCACAATCTTATTTTTGCTGAGCATTTGGAGCTTGGACCCCCAGAGAAATGTATTCACTCTGCGCGTTCGTGGCACTGGTTTTCCTTGGCAGTGCAAGTGATGGCTCACTTTTAATATTGAGTAAAGACTTGGAGAACGGAGAATTCTTGAGGCCGACTGTAAAAACGCAGCAGCACAATGGACAATGGACATGGCTGTGGATTGGACTGTGGGTAGATCGCGGGGAGCCTGATGGAAACCTTGCAGTAACGCAGTGAGCACGCGAGGTCAGGGCATGTGCTGACATGGACTTTTGGGCCCAAGCCAGAGTCAAAGTAGAGAGGAAACACAGGCCTTAGTTCTGCTCTGCAGAGTTGCCCTTCCCCTCTCATTTCTCTGACTTTAAGTCCAATGTTCCATTACTTTTCAGTGAATGTAGATTTAGAATAATACCGATCCCTCGAAAGCAGTTCCTTGACTTTGTAAGTTGGTGGAATGTGTCACATGCACTGTCAGATTATGGGTCAATGTCTAGGACGAAACTTTCATTGGGTCATTACACCATCTTTTCTCTTTTGCTTTAACATTAGTCTACTTAAGATATCCTACTGTGTTTGGAATTATTATATTGCGTCAAACATTAGCCAACAGAGTACATGTGTGTGAATGAGAGGGATCCAAATGGAAAAGTGAGGTTACAGGGAGAAGAGATTAAGAAGGTGGAAGATTATTATTATAAGTATCTAGGATCAACAGTCCAGAGCAATGGAGAGTGTGGAAAAGAGGTGAAGAAGCGTGTTCAGACAGGCTGGAACGGGTGGAGAAAAGTATCAGGTGTGATGTGCGACAGAAGAGTTTCAGCTAAAATGAAAGGAAACGTGTACAAAACCGTGGTGAGACCGGCCATGCTGTTTGGCCTAGAAACAGTAGCACTGAAGAAAAGACAGGAAACAGAGATGGAGGTAGCAGAGATGAAGATGCTGAGGATCTCTCTGGGAGTGACCAGGATGGACAGGATTAGAAATGAGTATATCAGTGGATCAGCACATGTTAGAGGTTTTGGGGATAAAGTTCGAGAGGCAAGACTGAGATGGTTTGGACATGTGCATAGAAGAGAGAGTACATCGGCAGAAGGATGCTGGATTTGGAACCACCAGGAATGAGGACTAGAGGAAGGCCAAAGAGGAGGTTCATGGACGCAGTGAAGGAAGACATGAAGATAGTTGGTGTGACCAAAGAGGTTACAGCAGATAGGGTTAGATGGAAGGAACTAACTTGCTGTGGCGACCCCTGAAGGGAAATGCGGAAAGAAGAAGAAGAAGAAACATTGGCCATCAGCGCAAATGACTTCTAGTCTGACTTTAAAACTTTTTGTTTTAGCAAGGTCTTTGTAGTTCATCCAATGATTACAAAATGCTGTGTAAATTCAAAACCAATTCAAGTTTTTATCTCCAAATTTGTGCTGATTTATTCTGCCTGGTTTTCTCTGGTTGATAATACAGACACTTCTCATATACATACAGTAAATATATGAACCTGGAGGCTTTTGGCACACTTCTTCACGGTGATCGGCCAATGCAGGATCCATGTTTGCACCCTCTATTTTCTCTAAGGCTTCTCTTTTGCAAGTAGATCAAATATACACTTATTTTTTAAGTAGAAATAGTGGCTGGATTGCAAAATGTTGCAAAAGAACAGAACTGGGAGGTTTAATAATCATGACCTGAAACATATTTTCTGACTACTTTTTATGGATGGAAAACTTTGCAAAAATAAATAGAAAAAAAAGGTGATAAAAGTTGTGCTATATTAAAATCCTAAGAGAAACGAACTCTAGTTTAACCCGATCCTCTGAAACAAGCCCTACCCATACAACCCCCAAACTAAACAACTAGACAACTGACTAAGCATCCCATTCATTTGAGTTTCCGTTTTCAATCATGTATTGAATTTCACTTATGTCTGATGAGAGCACTGGCTCTTTTGTTTGAGTTTTTTTTCTGATGGCCTGGCAAACCCACTGTCCCCTTCACATTTTCCACTTTGCCCCCTTTCACAAAAACAGAAAGTTGTCTTTAAAAAAAATGAGAGAGGCCAACATATGATTAGCGTTCCCGCCACTATCTTTGCTCCCTCGGTATTTTATGACCACAGGTGCAGAGCCATTCATTGATCAGATGCACGCAATAGGTGAGGTTAGCCCTTAATTGAAAACAGCTCTATTTATACACCTGCAGGCACTAAAGGTCTCTCAGAGAGCACAGTGAGGCTGAAAAGAAGAAAAAGAAAAAAGAGGGGGGTCATGGAGCAGTGACAGAGCTGAGAAAAAAGACGTGCCTTGGGAGACATAGATTACAGCCCATGGAAAAGGCAAAGGCATTCCCAAAACAGCATGGCTACCCAGTATAGCCAGGGGATAAGTATGCAGGTGCAAATCTGCAGGAAAAATGTGGCTTCAGTAGAGAGAGACAGAAACATAAAAACCTAAAAGCATTCTAACTGCAAACATTGTTTCTCTTTAGTCCAATTGACAGATTCTTGAATCGTCAGGATGTGGAACGGCCACGTTTAAGGTTTAAGCTTTTTTTTTTTTTTCTTTTTTTACAGTTCTATGCGACTATTTGTCTGTCCTGATTATGTGCAGGAACACTGCAGGTGGTGCGTTGCATCCTGGGGGCCTTGAATTTCACAATGCAGCCATAATTGTAGATCACTATCTTGCTGTCATGAAAGTAATACAAAAGAAAAATTGTAGAAAAGTCCAGTTTGCATGTAGATAGGCCAAGCTGGAGGATTTTGATGAGAAACGTCTGGTTTGTAAAGTTTTTTGGCAAAATCCTACATAAATCCGTTCCATTCCGTCGTCTTCTGCTCACCCAGGGCCGCGTCGCGGGGGCAACAGCCTCAGATGGGAAGCCCAGGCTTCTCTCTCCCCAGCTGCATCCTCCAGCTTACCCGGAAGGATCTCAAGTCATTCCCCGGCCAGGTGTGAGACATAGTCTCTTCAGCGAGTCCGGGGTCTGCCTCTCAGTCTCCTCCCGGTGGGACGTGCCCGAAACACCTCACCAGCAAGGAGCTCGGGAGGCATCCCGACCAGATGCTCCTCCTGGATGGCAGAGCTCCTCACCCGATCTCTGAATGAGAGCGCAGCCACCCTGCGGAGGAAGCTCATTTTGGCCGCTTGTACCCGCGATCTCATTCTTTCGGTCACCACCCTGTTACGACCCTGGGGTCGTGGCCCTTTAAATCTTTCTGCCTGTCTGTCCTCACAGGAACTGGAGCTGCCGTTGGCCCCGCCCTCTGGAACAAGATGGCTGCTGGCGGCTCTCTGCTCACGACGCCAGTCTGATCCTCTGCCGTTATTTTGTTGATTGTGTCTTTAGTAGTATCTTTTTGTAATAAATTCCTTTAAACCTTGTTGCTTCGTGTGGCCTTCCCCTTGTTGTTGCTGCTTTTTGAGCCAGAGTAGTAACAAATGGGGGCTCGTCCGGGATCAGACCAATTGGGTAAGTTAAAGTCTGTACAAAATTTTTTTTTTGTTTTGAAATTGGAAATTCGTCTTCACTGAATTTGGTTACTTTGGATTGGTTTTGTCCCATTTTGAGTTCAGTTTGGAGAAGTTTGGTTATTTAGTCGGTTGGTCGGCTATCTTGGCTGCTAATCAAATCAGGCTGGGGGAGACCACACAGGTGTGGGTGAGTTCTTTTGCTGGCAATGTGAGTTTATTTCAAAGTTCTGAGTTAAATTGAGTTTGGTTTGGCTGTTGATCAGGGTGTGTGGGACCAGTTAACACTTTGTGGCAGACCTTAGTTTTGTTTGGAAATTATTTATTTTTTTTTTTTTTTTGATTGAAGCCTACATTATTTTTTTGTTAGTATTTTTGAGCACATGCTGGGGGTTGGGATTTAGGATTTAGAAGTGTTGTCTCCTTATGAGATTCACTTGTTTTTTGTTTTGCAATAGGCATTTAGAGTGGAGGTACGTGCGGGTTGCAGCATCCCACTACCCTTACCCTACGTCGGCTCGGGAGCGCGCCGTGGTATTAGTACTTGTACTGTACCGCTGGTATGTATGGGGCTGGTTAGCAGCCTCAAGCGCATAAATACCCACCGCCAGGCCTCCTGAAGACTAGGGGTGAGTTTAGTTAGATTCTGGTTAGGTAGTTAGTGGGGAAACCTCAACTCTGTGCTCTAATTAGTTTTTTTTTACATCAAACATGTCATCTGTGGAGGATTTTACGGAGTCCCCTACTGAGGAGATGTTAAATGGCTTTACTAGAGAACAACTATTGCAGTTGGTTGATCATTATTCCGTTGATATTGGTGCTAGAAAACTGAAAGATGAGATAAAGTTGTGTTTGTGGTCTGCTTTGGTACGTGATGGGATTTTGCCAGGGAAAGTTGGTCTAACCAACCCTGAGGTTAAAGATATTTTGACATTTGAACAAAAAAGGGAGTTGCTTTTGTTAGAAATGGAGAAGGAGAAGATAGCTTTGGAAAGGGACAGGGTGCAGTATGAGCAGCAGATGGAAAGGGACAGGGTGCAGTATGAGCAGCAGATGGCTATGGAGCAGATGAGAGTAGCTTTGGAAAGGGACAAGTTACAGTTTGAGAGGGAGAGGCTTAGTTCTACTTCCGTTCGAAGTGAGTCTGATGTGGTTTCTAATTTGCGTCTTGTCCCAAAGTTTGATGAAAAGGATCCGGATACATTCTTCGTACTTTTTGAACGTGTTGCTGATTCCAGAAGTTGGCCGGATGATTTGAGGGTTGTAATGTTACAGTCAGTTTTTACAGGGAAGGCCCAGGTAGCCTATTCTGCTTTGAGTGACCACGACAGTCTGGACTATAAACTTGTTAAGGAAGCGGTGTTGAAAGCATATGAGTTGGTTCCAGAAGTTTACAGGCAACGTTTTAGATCTTGGAGGAAGGGTGAAAACCAGTCTCATGTTGAGTTTGTCAAGGACTTAAGCAAGCATTTTCACAGGTGGTGTTCTTCTTTGGAGGTTTCTTCGTATGATAACCTTTGTGATCTTATGGTTCTTGAACAATTTGTCGATTGTGTTCCGCCAGAAGTTGCCACTCATATTAGAGAACGTCGAGTAGTTACTGTTTCAGAAGCTGCTACTATAGCTGATGACTATGTTTTGGCTCACAAGGGTAAATTTAGGAAGAGTGTTTCTACTACTTTTTCTACTGGTACTTCTGTTACTTCTACCAGGAGTAACAACTTCGAGACTAGGAGCCCTAGTGCTTTTAGAAAGTCGGGGCAAAGTTGTAACTACTGTCGTGGGGAAGGTCATTGGAAGATTGATTGTCCCGTTTTGCAAAGGAAAAGTGGTCAAGTGAGAACTAAGACTGTTAAACCTGCGGTTTTCACTGTTCAGGCAAAATCTCAGTGCTTGGGCCCAGTTGTGGAATCCAAATGTTTTTCTGGTCTCGACTCTTTTGTTTCTGATGGGTTTGTGTCACTTTGTGGTGATCATAGGAAAGTCCCAGTGAAAATTTTGAGGGATACAGGTGCTACAGACTCGTTTGTTCTTTCTTCGGTCTTGCCTTTTTCAGAAGAGACAAGTACAGGTGATTGTGTCCTGGTGAGAGGTGTTAGTTTGGTACCACTTAGTGCCCCGTTGCATAGGATCTTTCTGTCTAGTGGTTTTGTTGAAGGAAATGTGCAAATTGCTGTTCGACCAGAATTGCCAGTAGAGGGCGTTGCTGTGATCTTGGGTAATGACTTAGCTGGTAACCAGGTGTGGCCTGTAGAGTGTCCTATCAAAGTTTCAGTTCCAGCAAAAGTTCCTGATTCCTGTGGGCGGAACTTTCCTGAGGTGTTCACTGCTTGTGCTGTCACCAGGGCCATGGCAAAGGCTAAGTCTGAAACATCAGAAGAATGTTGCCCTAACTCAGATGTTCAGTTTGATTTACCTCAAATGTTTTCTATTTCCCAGCAGGAGTTAATTGCTGAACAGAAAGCGGATGTGTCACTGACTGCGCTGTTTGATAAAGTCCAACCTTCATCGGAACTTCGAAGCTCTGCATCTGGGTATTTCCTTCAGGGTGAGGTATTGGTTAGGAAATGGCAGCCTCAGGGTTCTGATCTTTTGGGTAGTCCGTGTTTGCAGATAGTCGTTCCTACAAAATTTAGAGGAAGGGTGTTGTCTTGTTCGCATGACCGAACAGGCCATTTGGGAGTAAAGAAAACCTATAGTCATGTGCTTAGGTATTTCTTTTGGCCCCTTCTCAAACGTGATGTTGCCAAGTATATTAGGACTTGCCATACTTGTCAAATTTCTGGCAAACCGAATCAGGGAATTAAACCTGCACCTCTTAAGCCGATACCTGCTGTTGAAAATCCGTTTGAGCATATGATTATTGATTGCGTTGGACCTTTGCCAAAGTCTAAATCAGGCTCTCAGTATTTGCTGACGGTTATGTGTTTGGTCACTCGTTATCCAGCTGCGTATGCGCTTCGCAATATAACTGCTAAGGCGGTTGTAAAAGCTCTTACTCAGTTTATTTCAGTTTTTGGCATCCCTAAAATCATTCAAAGTGACCAAGGGTCTAATTTTTTGTCTCACCTGTTTGCCCAAGTCTTGGACCAGCTTAAGGTGAAACATAATCAGGCTTCAGCTTACCACGCCCAGAGCCAAGGTGCTCTGGAGAGATTCCATCAGACTCTTAAATCATTGTTTCGTTCTTATTGTACAGAGTTGCAGAAGGATTGGGAGGAGGGTTTGCCGTGGTTGCTGCTTGCAGCTAGAGAAGTCTGTCAGGAGAGTACGGGTTTTAGTCCAAATGATTTGGTGTTTGGCCATAAAGTTCGGGGTCCATTAGCAGTATTTCACGACAACTGGGCTTCAAAACAACCCCCTGGTAATTTGTTGGATTACGTGAATGGTTTTCGCCATCGTCTCTACGTGGCGGGGCAGTTGGCGAAGCGAAATTTGGTCAAAGCTCAGACTAAGATGAAGTCCTTGTATGACAGACGATGTGAGAGTCGTGAATTTAGTCCAGGGGATCAAGTGTTGGTTTTGTTGCCTGTTGTAGGTTCACCGTTTCAGGCCAAATTTCATGGTCCCTATACTGTGTTAAGACGGCTTTCGGACTTGAATTATTTGGTTGCAACTCCAGACAGGAAGAAGAAGCAACAGCTTTGTCATGTTAATCTCCTTAAACCGTACTTTAGTCGTGAGTCCTTGCAGTGCACGGCAGGGTCTTTTCGGTGTGGTGCGGTGTTGTCTACCTGTGCGGTACCAGGGTCGATAGTCTATGGGGGAGAGGACGTGGCTATGCCGGATGACGCTGTTCTTTCTGGTCGGTTGAAAAATTCAGAAACTCTGAATAACTTGGATTTGCTATTTTGTCATTTGTCAAAGGATAAAGCTGAACAGTTAGCTGCATTGATTAACGAATATCACGTTTTATTCAGTGACACTTCCACTCGTACCAACTTGATATCACACGATATAGATGTTGGGGATGCAAAGCCAATCTGTCAAAGGTTCTATCGTGTCTCGGAGGAAAAACGTAAAATGATTGACAAAGAAGTACAGTATATGTTGGATAATGACCTGGCTGTTCATTCTGCTTCTAGTTGGGCCTCTCCTTGCTTGTTGGTGGAAAAATCAGATAAGTCTCCACGTATGTGCACTGATTTCCGTAAAGTGAATGCTGTAACAAAACCAGATTCGTATCCATTACCACGCGTTGAGGATTGTGTTGACCAAGTAGGTAGTGCGAAGTTTGTGACGAAGCTTGACTTGCTCAAAGGGTATTGGCAAGTGCCTTTAACCCCGAAAGCCCAAGAAATTGCAGCTTTTATAACTCCATCTGGTCTGTTTTCCTATACAGTTATGGGGTTTGGACTAAGAAATGCGCCTGCGACTTTCCAACGGTTAATGAATAGAGTGGTTAACGGTTTGAAAGGTTGTGCAGTCTACTTGGATGATGTAGTCCTTTATAGTGACACGTGGGAGAACCATCTTGCCCAAATTAAAGCATTGTTTGAGCGTTTGGTCCAGGGTAATCTGACCTTGAATTTAGCCAAGTGTGACTTTGCAAAAGCCACAGTAACTTATTTGGGTAAGGTTGTGGGGCAGGGTCAAGTTCGCCCGGTTATGGCAAAAGTGACCGCTGTTGCACAGTTTCCTGTTCCAGCTACTAAAAAGGAACTTATGAGATTTTTGGGTCTTGTAGGTTATTACCGCTCTTTTTGCAGAAACTTTTCAACTGTAGTTACACCACTTACAGACCTTCTTAAGAAAAAATCTACATTTATTTGGACTGCCTCCTGTCAACATGCTTTTGAGGAAGTAAAATCATTGTTGTGTTCAGCACCTGTACTGCTTGCTCCTCGTTTTGATGTGCCTTTTAAGTTGTACGTTGATGCAAGCCATGTTAAGGTAGGAGCTGTATTGCTGCAAGAGGATGAGGATGGGGTTGAGCGTCCTGTCAGCTTCTTTTCCAAAAAATTCTTACAGTTCCAGTTAAACTATTCCGTCATAGAAAAGGAAGCTCTTGCTCTAATTTTGGCTTTGCGGCATTTTAGTGTCTATGTTGACTCTGGAATCAGTTTAACTGTATACTCGGATCACAACCCACTTACCTTTTTGAATTCTCTGCAGAACCTAAACCAGCGCCTTATGCGCTGGGCTCTTTTCCTTCAGCCCTACCACCTAGATATCAAGCACATCAAAGGCACAAATAATATACTCGCTGATGCTTTGTCTCGGGCTCCATTGGATTGACTTGGCCCATTTAGCTCCAGGTGGTTCCCACGAATGGCTTGAGATGTGGAACTGGAGGTTGCACTCTTCAACATTCTGATAAGTATTGTACACATTGATTAACAGGGTAGAACCCTGTTCTTTAGGGGGGGAGTGTTACGACCCTGGGGTCGTGGCCCTTTAAATCTTTCTGCCTGTCTGTCCTCACAGGAACTGGAGCTGCCGTTGGCCCCGCCCTCTGGAACAAGATGGCTGCTGGCCATCTCTCTGCTCACGACGCCAGTCTGATCCTCTGCCGTTATTTTGTTGATTGTGTCTTTAGTAGTATCTTTTTGTAATAAATTCCTTTAAACCTTGTTGCTTCGTGTGGCCTTCCCCTTGTTGTTGCTGCTTTTTGAGCCAGAGTAGTAACAACCCACAGCTGGTGACCCTAGGTGAGGGTAGGAACGTAGATCGACTTGTAAATCAAGAGCTTTGCTTTTTCGGCTCGGTTCTCTCTTTACCACAATGGACCGCATCCTAGTTATTGCTGACGCCGCAACCAGCCTGTCAATTCCCGCTTCATCCTTCCCCCACATAAATCCATTCAGCATGATTAAAATAATAATTACTCCAATTATCCCACCTTTCAGTTCTAGCATTGACATTCACAGTTTAGGACACAATTTAAAAGTCGAGAAATCTTGAAAAAAATCCTTCAGTTTGCGTCCATTCGATTCTTGGTTTAAAAAAAAAAATAGTTTTGGCACAACTAAGTTGTGCCAAAACTATTCTGTTTTTTTGGGCGCTACAGAACTAGCATAACTAATAATTAAGTCATAATAAAAAATGAAAATCCAACATTAATTTGCGGTAAGTGATTACTTCAAATTCCATGTGTTTTCTTTAAAAACACCCAAACAGAAGAGTTCGTCTCCACGTGCGGGGTTTATGAAACACACTTCCTGCAGTTCATCCAGCTCTCAATAACATGAGGAAAAAACTTCTGCCAAGTTTTATCAGACGTTTTCTTTTTTTATTCGCTGGAAAACTGATTGAAAACAATGACTAATGGCATGTTTAAAGCCTTTTTTTTTTTGTTGTGTAAAAATTTTGAAATAAATGGCCTGCAGACATGAAACTGGTGCAAAAACCTTGTTACGAACAGCTGTTTCTGCACATGGATTCACATTCAACTAAAAAGACAGGCAAAAAACATCTCGGGTTTAACAAGGCTCGCTCTGGTAAATAAAAGTGTACCTTAGATAAACCCCAACACCGTCAAGTGAAAGTCTGTTAGATATTCAAGCAAAATATTCCTCTAAAATCCCTCTGTCTGAATCCCGTCCATGTGAAATATCTAATTCTGTTTAAAAAACACTGAGGACCTACAAATATGGCCACAGCCTCTCATAAAATCTGCGTGGATGTAGATGTTGGAAACAGGAGACATTTCTGTGTTTATAACATCCCTGATGTTCCAGTACAACATTTCCCCAGTTCCTGTTGGGACAAGATGAAAGGCTTTGTGGACTAATATCGCTGTAACTGCAGGTGTGGAGGCTCCCATTTCACCAGTGTCACCGCTGTTCACAAGCGCTTGGAAAAGAAGGAGGGTGATGGGGGGAGGGATAGTGAGACATCTGCACATTTGGATAAGCATCTAAGAGTTCAATCAAATTCAGCACCTCGCAGGTAAATGTTTGGATACTCCATAACCATATGTTTATGTGTGTGTGTGAGAGGGGGAGGGGGATCTGTTCTGGCTTTTCATCAAAGGAGATACCACAAGCACATGGCTTTATCAAGGCTGAGAACAATATATGAACATCAGAGTGATTACTTTTCCTCCGTTTGTGGAAATTCCAGTCTTCTGATAAAACGTCTCTTTTTGGTCAGTTCATCAGTTTTACACTTGTTTTGAGAACGATCCTGTTCACACGTGAGGTAGAGGATTGTTTAATCTGTTGTTTTGTTAAAAGTATGAACAATTCCAGAGATTTTTCAGTTTTATTAGCTGGGAGGTTGAGATTAGTGCAACATAACTTCTACTAAAAGCTTCCTCTTGTTTTCTTGAGTAAAGACCACACACTAAGCAGAGGAAAAAAATTTCACTTACACAAGATCGGTGTCACTGAAGTCCATCTCTAGGAGTTACATCAACTTTGTTTTTGCTCGATGTTGTGGTTCAAAAAGGTAAGAATGATCCAACCTTTACCAGCAAGTGTTTTATTTATTTTTATTTTATCTACAATGTGCTGTGGTGTAAAATGTGGACATCTCCAGAATAAAACGTAATTATTTGAATGAAATTTGAATCGATTTGCTGCAGAGTGTGAAGCAGCTGGGGTGGGAAGTAGCGCCCCCAAATCCGAGACCATGGTCCTCGCCTGAAAAAGGGTGGAATGCACCCTGCAGGTCAGGGACAAGGTCCTGGCCCATGTGGAGGGGTTTAAGTATCCCGTGGTCTTGATCACGAGTGGGGGAAGGATGGAGTGGGAAATTGATGCGGCGTCAGCAATAACTAGGACCCTGCATCGGTCCGTCCTGGTAAAGAGAGAGCTGAGCCGAAAAGCAAAGCTCTCGATTTACAAGTCGATCTACGTTCCAACCCTCACCTATGGTCACCAGCTGTGGGTGGTGATCGAAAGAATGAGATCGCGGATACAAGCAGCTGAAATGAGCTTCCTCCGTAGGGTGGCTGGGCTCTCATTCAGAGATCGGAGGAGGGGCTCTTCCACTCGGGAAGAGCTTGTTGTCGAGCCACTCCTCCTCCAAGTCGAGAGGAGCCAGATGGGGTGGTTCAGGCATCTGGTCAGGATGCCACCCGAGCGCCTCGCTGGTGAGGTGTTTCGGGCGAGGGCTGAATTTGGGAGGGGATGAAGGGCAAGGGGTGAGCGCTAAATTTGATTGAGTGCTAGTTCAGGTGAGGGATGAATAGAGTAAAATTTATTTATCATTATTTTTAGAATTAATCTATGTAGTAGCGGACTCCTGCGGCAAGGTTTTTTTTTTTTTTTTTAGGAAAGCAGTGAGAAAAAAGGCAAAACTACTTAACCCTAACAGGGTCACCAGGGGTACCGGATCATATTCCTACTGATTTCAGGTGAGAGAAAGGGTACACCCTGAACAGGTTGCCAGTCTCCTGCGAGCCACACACACACAGCCATTCACATACACTCATCCCCAGGGGCAATTTTGTAGTGTCCAATCAACCTAACATGCTGCTTTTTTTTTTTTTTGGAGAGTGGAAGGAAACCAGAGTATCTGGAGAAAACACACACATACACTGGGAGAACATGCAAACTCCACACAAAAAGGCCAGTGTTTCAAGCATCGTCCGAACCCAGGACTCGAACCCCAAACTTCTTGGTGTGAGACCACTATGCTAACCACTGTGCAGCCCGGTAAAAATTTGACATTTTCTAAAATATTTCTTAATCAGGGTCAAGGTCCTGCACCAAGTGGAGGAGTTTAAGTATCTTGAGGTCTTGGTCTACGTTCCAACCCTCACCTACGGTCACCAGCTGTAGGTGATAACCGAAAGAATGGGATCGCGGGTACAAGCGGCCGAAATGAGCTTCCTCCGCAGGGTGGCTGGGCTCTCACTCAGACATTGGGTAAGAAGCTCTTCCACACGGGAAGAGCTCGGTGTCAAGCCGTTCTTCCTCCAGGTCGAAAGAAGCCAGTTGGGGTGGTTCGAGCGCCTCGCGGGCGAGGTGTTTTGGGCACGTCCCACCAGGAGGAGACCAAGGGCCAGACCCTGGACCCGCTGGAAAGACTATGTCTCACAGCTGGCTGGGGAACGATTTCGGATCCTTCCGGGTGAGCTGGAGGATACAGCTGGGTGAGAGAGGCCTGGGCTGCCCGTTTGAGGCTGTTGCCCCCGCGGCCCGACCCCGGAACAAGCGGAAGATGACAGAATGGAATTTCTTAATCAGAGGAGTGATTTTAAACAGTTTTTAGGATTTCAAACATTTCACTCATATATCTGGAGAATAAAAACAATCTACCTCCCCCACATCACACATGTGATTGTTTGGTGTTAGTTTGTCCCCTCTCCGTCACACAGACACCTTTAAACTCTAGCTCAATAGGAGCTTGGTGAGACAGAAACTCACGTTGGTTGGCCCCAGTTGTAGAAAGCGTTGCTTGTTGCAGTCTCTGCAGCTTGTGCAGCTGCTTTTCTCTCCTCAAATTCCTCCCTGCTCAGGACCATGCCCTTGTGGCCGTGTTCCACCAGCTTGCGGGCCAACTCCCTGCTCTGCGAGAGACAAATAAAGAAGAGGAGTCAGTCGAGGAGAGACCACAGGTTTGAAGCAAAGCCTGGACCACTCGGTTGGTCGTTTTAGATATCTCTATGAGCATTTGAGTTTCTTTTAACAGAGATATCATCACCACACCCAAATGATGGAGGTTAGAACTTGATATGTAACCCCACAAGGTTCAGTTTTATGTGTTTGATTTAATTTCTATCTATAGTACCAGCAATGTGTATGTGTGTGTGTGTGTGTGTGTGCCGTCCACCGGGATTGTCATCTACATCGGTGCAATTACTTAGTCCAAAATTGCTGTCATTTTACCCGAGCCATAAAGTCATCATCTAAAAACCAAATCTTGCTGTCAAATCCCATGGCTTGTTAGATGAAAGAGTCTGCCACATGTCCACTTAGCCAAAATCCCAGCAGCTGGACCGGCGTCCGCACCCAAGAGGAAAAGTTATATTTTCCTCCAACTTTGATGTGGTTCACCAGAAATGAGTTTCAGACATGTGCCGCTCCAAAACCGGTCTGAAAATCATTGTCTTTATTTTTAATACCTATGGAAGAAGTCCAGAGGAATAAACTACCTTAAACCCACCACATGATGAATTATTATCCATGTCAAATGGAATACTCTTAAATAATTTTGAGACTCATGATGAGACCCAATCAAAACAATAGGTTGAAAAAAATAGGATTATAATTAGCTGATTAATCAGTCGGATTTATCTGCAGGATTGCAATTCAATTTTATTTGTATAGCCCAAAATCACAGAATTTCCGTCTCAATGGGCTTCACAAGAAAAAGAGAAATGTATAAACACAAATATACAGGAAGAAAAATAACTAACAAATGCTAACTAAACAAGACTAGCACATTTATGCCCTTAGACTCTTCTTCACGGTGAGGAAAAACTCCTAAAAAAAAAAAACATCAGTGGGGAAAAAATAAGAAACCTCGTGGGGATCCACATGAAAGAGAGATCCCTCCCCCGGGACAAGCAATCAATGTGTCAAAGATTATTGTTTAAATATTAGCTTATTCTATTCTACGGGTCTTGTTTACGAGTGGGGGAAGGATGGAGCGGGAGATCGACAGGTGGATTGGTGCTGCATCAGCAATAATTAGGACGCTGCATCGGTCCGTTGTGGTAAAAAGAGAGCTGAGACGAAAAGCAAAGCTCTCGATTTACAAGTCGATCTACGTTCCTACCCTCAGCTATGGTCACCAGCTGTGGGCGGTGACCGAAAGAATGAGATCGCGGGTACAAGCGGCCGAAATGAGCTTCCTCCGCAGGGTGGCTGGGCTCTCACTCAGAGATCGGGTGAGGAGATCTGCCATCCGGGAGGAGCTCGGTGTCGAGCCGCTCCTCCTCCAGGTCGAGAGGAGCTAGACGGGGTGGTTCGGGCATCTGGTCAGGATGCCCCCCGAGCGCCTCGCGGGCGAGGTGTTTTGGGCACGTCCCACCGGCAGGAGACCAAGGGGCAGACCCTGTACCCGCTGGAGAGACTATGTCTCACAGCTGGCCAGGGAACGACTTGGGATCCTTCCAGGTGAGCTGGAGGATGCAGCCGGGGAGAGAGAGGCCTGGACTGCCCGTTTGAGGCTATTGCCTCCACGACCCGACCTGAGAACAAGCGGAAGATGACGGAACAGAATGCTAACTAAACAAGACTAGCACATTTATGCCCTTAGACTCTCCTTCTCGGTGAGGAAAAACTCCTAAAAACCATCAGTGGGGACAAAATAAGAAACCTCATGGGGATCCACATGAAAGAGAGATCCCTCCCCCGGGACGAGCAACCAATGTGTCTAATATTATTCTAAGATTATTGTTTAAATATTGGCTTATTCTAATCTACAGCTAAATATCTAAAGAAGTCAATAGATGTTCTTCATCCTGATGGTTACACGGGGGGCTCCTCAATCCGGCGATGTCCTGGATGGGGATGAGTAGATAGATTTCATCCTGATGGAGCCGGGATGATGAAGCGCAGAGGTCTCCTCACAGGTTAAATGATCTGGGCTGACTTTGCAGTGCTAGAAGAATGAGTGAGTTTGACTGAGATTGATAGTGTCTGATTATCAGGTCAGATATGAGTTCTCTTCTTTGTGGACACAGGTGTTCAAACAAACCGGCCTAAATCACCAACCAAACTGTGTCATCTAGTGGACAAAACAAGAATTAGTTTCAAGTGAAGTTTAAATAGATCTTTTTTTTTTTTTCGTTCCGTTCCGTCATCTTCTGCTTGTTCCTGGGTCGAGTCGCGGGGGCAACAGCCTCAAACGGGTAGCCCAGGCCTCTCTCTCCCCAGCTGTATCCTCCAGCTCACCCGGAAGGATCCCAAGTCGTTCCCCAGCCAGCTGTGAGACATAGTCTCTCCAGCGGGTCCAGAGTCTGCCCCCTGGTCTCCTCCCGGTAAGATGTGCCCGAAACACCCCGCCCGCGAGGCACTCGGGGGGCGTTTTGACAAGATGCCCGAACCACCCCATCTGGCTCCTCTCGACCTGGAGGAGGAGCGGCTCGACACCGAGCTCCTCCCGGATGTCAGAGCTCCTCACCCGATCTCTGAGTGAGAGCCCAGCCACCCTGCGGAGGAAGGCCATTTCGGCCGCTTGTACCCGCGATCTCATTCTTTCGGTCACCACCCACAGCTAGTGACCTTAGGTGAGGGAGGGAACGTAGATAGACTTGTAAATTTTTTTTTTTTTTTTTTTTTACTAAATTAAGCACAGCTTATATAACAAGTAAAAATTTTAGTGCATCAGAAAAGCCTTTTATTTGAACCATAAATAAAGAAGAACAAAAAAATAAACACTTTTCTGTATGAGTATCCAAATGCTACAAAAAATATTTATTTTCAAAAGGGAATAAAAATCTAAATAAAAAAAAGAGTTAGATAAGTTATAAAAAAAATTCTGATTATTATGATACATATAAAAATAAAAATCATAAATAAATGTAAAACAAAAGTTCACTGTAGCTTTACTGCCATCTAGTGGTTTTAGTCACCCATTGCAACAACAAATCATTTTTTTTTTTACCAAAGCAGTGAAACCAGAATTTTTTCAGCAATAGTGACTGACCATTTTACAAAAAATTATACAAAAATGAATAAAAAATTGTTTTTAAATTTATATATATAAACATTGTTCATGACATAAAGAAGAAACCCAATCAATGTGAAACACATAGAGAAAAAAAATGAAAAACATTGACTTTTAGGAGCTAGATTATAATTTATTATTGATTAAAACAGTTTGAATAAAGTGATTTTTGCCCCTAAATATAATATGTAAATGTATACATTAGAAAATTAGAATGATTTTCTTGAGTTTAAAAAGTATGTTTAAGAGAAAAACTGACCCAAAAAAATGCAAGAAATTGAGAGAAAACAAAGCGTGGGAAATAAAAAAAAGTTTAAATAAATTTACCCATAAGATTCACTTACTTTTAAATAATATAAGTCCTTAGAAGTAACTCTAGAGTCCAAATAATCCTCGTAGTTTTTAAACTTTGTGAGAGTATGATAGAAACGTAAAACAGTGTCGTACTCCATCTTCTGTGTCTGTGTTGTAAAGCGTTGCTATAGCAACCGCCTTATATGGTCTTGGTTGACTTCCGCTTCCGGTAGTCAGCTGTAAGACTTTTTTTTTTAACAACAAGGTTATGAAATAAACATAATAACAGAAATAGAATATAGCAATAGCTAGAGGGTTATGATTGTATATTAAATAAATAGTTGTTGCTCAGGAGGAGAGTCATTGCTCCTCCGGGTTGAGAGAAGCCAGATGGGGTAGTTTAGGCATCTGGTTAAGATGCTTCCCAAACACCTCGTTGGTGAGTGTTTCGGGCATGTGCTACCGGGAGGAGACCCAGAGGGAGACCCCAGGCCAGGTGAGCTGGAGGATCCAGTCGAGGTGAGAATTTTATTTTTTTATTTTATTTTTACATACTTTATTCATCCCTCAGAGGGGAAATTTCTGTGCTGCATCACCCCGCAGCAGGCTCCCAGGAAGGCGCCAATGGTGGAGAAAAGCCTATGTTTCTCATCTACGTCTGTAGCCCCCACAACCCGCAGCCGAATAAGCCGAAAATGACGGAACGGATGAAAAATACATTTTCTTAGTTACCATGGTAAGGACCTGGGTAGACAAACTGAGTGACAAACAGGCTGAAGCACAGTTTGAAGGAGATTGAAGAAGCCTAGAAGAGAAAGCTTGAGAGGAGACTGGAGAACAACCAGACCAGAGGTGTGTGGAGAGGCATGAGGAGCATTACAGGCCGCCAGAGGATAGGGGGAGCCTGGGTGACAGGAACCCCAACCTGCGCTGAGTACGTCCTCTGCACCCTGGGTGATGGGAATGACTCATAATAACTCACTAACCTGGATCAGGTGTGTAGATGCAAGAATACATGTAAAACCTTCAGGACACCGGCCCATGAGGACCATACTTTGACACCTGTACCTTAAAGGTCCCCTATTATGCAAAACTGACTTTTATGAGGTTTTAACCTTTTATTTTACTTAGTACTACCCCAAACAATCCCCCAAAGTGTGTTTTATTGTGATTCATGCTATTTTGAGATATTTAAAGTCAAAGTAAGGGGCGTGTTCTCCAAACCTCTAACGACTGGTGTAACATAGTGACGTACATCTGTTTTTTGTTCAGCCCCCTGCAGCTCAAACACCCTCCCCCACTTCTACCTGCTCTCCACCCTGATATCCACCCATTTCCGTGCTTCACTCTACTGTGAAGCACACCTCGCCCCTCCCGCTCCACGCTGTGCTGGGTGGGTAGGGAAATCACAATGAATGACAACCAATCGCAACCAACGGGGCGGGTCCCGGGAAAAAAAAAATAAAAAAAGACTGAAACAAGCTGTTTTGACTTCCGGGTCTGAAACTGCGCTCCTAAACAGGGTAGTATTTAAAAACTATTGTGTTGAGATTGTGGCGGAATGTAAAATTATGCATATCAGATACATAGCACAGGATAAAATAAGGGAAAAAAAGCATAATAGGGGACCTTTAAGGAGTTGCAGGGGTGCCGGAAGAAAAACTAATAAAATAAGCTATTTTGTTGATTAAAGAAGACAGAGGTAAAAAGAAAATAAATCAGGATTTCTTGCAAGTTGGTTTTAAAAGACCTGAAATTTCTTGTCCAAGCTTTAAATGTCCTATTTACTCAACTTTACCCAGATTGCCAGCTGTGTCCCTCAAAAACAAAACCACTTGAATCTGAAAAATCTCTTTTTTCGATTGCCACTGGGTTCAATCAGTTGGTTTCAAACAGAACGTTTTTTTCTTAACTTTAAACATGGTGATAAAGTTCACCAGTTCCATGATGTCAGTACTTTCATATGGTGAATCTAAATAATTCAGGTTTTATACAGACTGTAAAACACAGACTTCAATATTCAGCAGCTGTAATTACAGCCTAAATTGCAGAAATCGTGTGACTCTTGGCTGTCATTTTGTAATTTTATTGTTGTTTTGTTTAATTCTGGGAGTCGAGCGTGAGTTTTGAGAGCTTCATGGTGAAGCTCTTCATCTGGGTAAATGAGGTAATGATCGAAATCTTTTGTTGTTAAAGGCTTTCATGCTTGTGAGCAATCTTCAAAAAAAAAAAAAAGGAGACAGTCAGGAGAGGGAGGGCGGGTGTGTGGACGAGCAATAGAAAAAATATGTGACTAAGTTATTGAAGTTGATCTGCATCTAATTTCACATTGATTTTAAGCAAAGTTTGTCACGCGAGCTTCATCTACGTACCGTAGATTGTGAAGATACTGTGTTTTCTTACCCAAAAATAACCCCTGATTTAAATATTGAAAAGCACAATGAATAATGAATGTCTAACCCGTGTTGTACTTTACTGTATGCTGAGCAGTCTTTCTCCTGGTGGTTACTCATTCTTTATTGCTTCAGTTGGTGATGGTTCTGGAAATCTGGAAGGAAAAGGATTACCACACTTCGACTGGAGGAGACTGTTTGAACCTCTAAACAGCCTCAGTTTTCACACAATTTGCATTCAGCTTATAAATTCAGTTTTTGGCTGCTTTACGCTCCAAACAATACACCATTTTGCTCAAAAATCTTGTAAACAGTGAAAACCCAGATATTGGGACACTTCTTCTTTTTTCGGCATTTCCCTTCAGGGGTCGCCACAGCAAGTCAGTTTCTTCCATCTAACCCTATCTCCTGTATCCTCTTTGGTCACACCAACTATCTTCATGTCTTCCTTCACTGCATCCAGGAACCTCCTCTTTGGCCTTCCTCTAGTCCTCTTTCCTGGTGGTTCCAAATCCAGCATCCTTCTTCCTATGTACTCTCTCTCTCTTCTCTGTACATACATACCCAAACCATCTCAGTCTTGCCTCTCAAACTTTATCCCCAAAACCTCTAACATGTGCTGTTCCCCTGATGTACTCATTTCCAATCCTGTCCATCCTGGTCACTCCCAGAGAGATCCTCAGCATCTTCATCTCTGCTACCTCCATCTCTGCTACCTCCATCTCTGCTTCCTGTCTTTTCTTCAGTGCTACTGTTTCTAGACCAAACAGCATGACCGGTCTCACCACGGTTTTGTACACTTTCCCTTTCATTCTAGCTGAAACTCTTCTGTCGCACACCACACCTGATATTTTCCTCCACCCGTTCCAGCCTGCCTGCACACGCTTCTTCACCTCTTTTCCACACTCTCCATTGCTCTGGACTGTTGATCCTAGATACTTAAAATCTTCCACCTTCTTTATCTCTTCTCCCTGTAACCTCACTTTTCCATTTGGATCCCTCTCATATATATAAATATAAATATGCAAGTCAGTCCAAGAAAGATATTGGGACACTCAGATCTCAAATTTTATTTATTAAAAGTAAAACGTGCAGAAACTAAAACCTCCTGTCCTTATCATTTTATTAGATGTTCGGGTTCTGTGCATCCATTGTTCATGTCAATAATATGTTGCCAGACTGGTGCCACCTACTGCCTCTGCTCAATTTAATTTCCCCCTGGCATCTAGTCAGGAATTGCAGTCATTAGAATACAATTGCAGCAACCAGAAAACGTCCGGCCAATCAGCTAACATGTCTGGGCGATTCTGGTTGCTCTGCAGCTGAAAAAGGTGGTCAACCATGCTTTACAGTCCATGTTGGTTATTATTTCCGAGATTGAAAATTTAAAGACATTGTTTGGAAAGTTTATTCAGGAGAAAGACGTGGTTGTCCTCCCATCGCCAGGAAATATTTGTTTTCATGCTCTGTTTTCTGATCTACACTGACTGTTCGGACGCATTGCATACGACAAGTCCAGGCCAATACAATTTTATTTTAATGTGAAAAACTTTGGAATTAAGTTGTTGAAAAAAACAAACAAACATACAATCATATACTTTTGCAAAACATTTTATTCAATATAAACTCTAAATGATGCATATGTGTCTAGTGCAAAAATATTTTTTTAAGATGTGTGTGACAATCGCACAGCATAAAAACCTAAAAAATACAACATATTTGTCAGTAAAAACAACACATATGAAATATAAAAATACAATAAACATAAAATATACTGTTTACACACTTAGCGGAACGGAAACAGCACTCAACAATGTCTGACAGTAATACATTTCAAAATATTGCCGACAAAGGTTTCTGATTTTTTTTCAACTTTAAATTCTTTTATTTCCAAACACTACTGCTAAGTTTGTTTTATCTACTTGACTTCCATCAGACTCAAAACTGAGAAATTCACCAATTGTGTATTTTGTCAAATTTGAGACTCATTTTTTGTTGATACACACACTACTAAACAAAATTTTATGTGGGCTCCATGAAACATGGGTTTAACTGTTTTCACAAGTTCTTCAGAGCATTTATTATAATGGACATTGGAAACTTTTTCACAGTTGTTGCTCCCTGCTACGTTTTTATGTGTTCCTTCCTGCCGTGCTACGGCTGTTTGACATTTGATACATCGAAAGTTTGAAGCTTCCAAAAATCAAGCGTTTGCTCTTACTCCGCATCCTTATCCCTACGGCTATGGTCAAGTGCACTAATCGTGGACGAAATGCACTAAGGTCGTGGCTTAGGATTCTTCTAGCGGACAGCCAGCTGCTAAAATGATAGTTTTAACGGACAGTTCTTTCTTTGATTCTTCACAGCTGCTTGGAACGACTCGCCATCTAACCCGTACCGTAGGGTTAGACGGCGTAATTTAATGTAGAACCACCAAACATATTTCAGTTCCTTATCCTCAATATGATGTTAGGAAGGAGCACTTTAAACAGTAAATGCTTTTTCTGTTGCTTTTTCTAAAGAAAAAAGAGTTTTGTCTCATGATAGAGCTGCTGTAACAAAATATCTACGTATATTGAAGTCTTTGTGAGGATCCAGAGGAGCGCTTGGACTTTGGGTGAAGAATCTCGTATCGCAGACTGTATTAGGAAATATGTAGAACACATCTTTTATACAATCTTTTAACTCATAATCAACAGACTTCTTGATTTGTAATCCAGCTGATTCCTCATTCCAAGGGAGGATGGATCCATGTGCTCAGTTCCCGCGAGTAGGAACTTGGTGTGGTCTTGCGCTGCATTTGAATTTCAACGTGCTCTCTTGACCAAAAGGTTGATGCCCAGATGAATGGCCGATTATGTGGAAATGTAGTTTACCGGATAGTCTTGAGAATAAAGTCACTGAATGTAAAACAAACATTTAAAGAAAGACATTCTGTGAACACACAATGTTACATTTTATATTTAATTTTCAGGCAAATTTAGAAAAGTAAAAAAGTATCAAAATAATACATCTCGCATTAATAAAATTCAGACACTCTAAAAAACAACCTTGTTAGCAAAAGAAATTTTTTTTTATTCAATTTGTTTTCCACTTCTCATTAAAAGACTGTTTTAACCAACAACTGAAAGAATGATGAAAGATTGTGGGCAGCATGGTGATCCTGGAAACATACAACATACTTTTTCTATTTTCATTATTCTAAAAGTTTTTATACTCACCCTGTTGAAAAATGACAGTATAGAACATGACAGAACGGTTTAAGCAAAGACAGGCTCACT
The DNA here is from genome assembly GCA_902685375.1 of Neostethus bicornis. Lineage (NCBI taxonomy): Eukaryota > Metazoa > Chordata > Actinopteri > Atheriniformes > Phallostethidae > Neostethus > Neostethus bicornis. The sequence goes on from LR738545.1 coordinate 8,890,819, forward strand.
GGTTGTAGATGCCAGTTGAAGTTCTCAATTTGTGGAATGATTTCAATGTAGTAGATCATTATTGTCTTTGTCATGGTGTTTCATTCACAAAGTCAGCACTTTTGACACTATCCAAACCTGTACTTGGGCCAATATTTGACTTGTGTACGTCTTGGTACTGCTCCTACTTGGACTTTCACCAATGGGGATTTTAGTGGTGGTGGAGGGGATTTCCTTCTGTCTTTGCTCTTTTCTGTGATCATGAAGCCTTTCATGCTGTGTTCATGTGAGCTAACTCTGGGCAAGAAATGTGTAGAGACATGTTGGGATTTCACCCGTGGGCTGGAGCCCATTTTAGCCTTTCCCCTCTTGTTCAGGGCCACAAACCATTCACGACCTGTCCTATGGTTCATGTGGATTATGGAGGCATATGTGTTATAACTGTTCTCCTGGAAGCGTTCCCTAAACTTGCAGTCGTCTGAGAACCCTTCCTAGAAGAGAAGGAAATTAGAATTAGAATACTCATTGAATATGTATACCAGTCATTTTAGATCTCAGATGCAATTCCCTCTCCCCGCTTGGAGAACCCTCTACTCTTTCTGAGTTGGTAACCATTGCCTCGGATTTGAAGGGCCCGATTCTCACCCCATCACTTCAGAGAAGGCCACAAATTGCTCCAGCAAAAACTTAAAACATTGTATCCATTGCATCAACAGCAGCATGTCATCTGCAAAGAAGTTAACTTTAATGCCACCAGAGAAGATTTGTTCAACTCTTCAAGGGCATCCTGAAATTTTGTCATTGAAAGCAATGATCTGAACACAAATATTGCTGGTGCAGTTTGTCACTGGAAATTATTCAAACAGTAACCATGCTCTTTCAACACTTACACAGCCCAAAGAAATATGTTAGCATTTTCTGGACGAGTCACCATCAGGCATGGTTGGATAATAGTCTCAATGAACACGTTCCTTCATCCCATCCAAGATGCCAAAGTGGACATAAAGTTGACAATCTAACAAACTGTTTTCTTCAGGAACTTTGAATACTTTTTTAATTTTTGTCATCTCTTATGGGAAAATTATTTTTCCTGCATTGCACCGCGTGGCCTGGCTTAGTCTTAAAAATAAGAGAAGAAGCTCAGTCATTCTCTAAAGTTACTTTTTGGCTGCCTGCTTGTTGAGGTATTCTGGACATATCCCACTGAAAGAAGGCCCTGTGAAAGATCGGGGATACTCTGAATAGACATGTCCACTCTTCGGGGCATTCTCCCTGAGATGGAAAAATCTGGGTATAGATAAGTCTGAGCTTGCCTGGAAAAATCTTGTAAAAAATAAAGAAGAAAAGGCTTGGCAGATAGAGAGCTGCAAGGAGGTAGTTATCAAGACATCAATTTTATCATCAAAAATGCACAGCTCATTTATTTGTCCAGAATTAACAATAAATTTGAGGTTATTTGCTTAGTTTTGTGAATGCATTCCAATCAAAACCTGTCCAATTTTGGTAAAATAGAAATATAAAAATTGCAATTTTTCTGTTGCTTCATAGCTTAGAAATTGTCAGTATCTTTTTGGTGGCTTCACTGGAATTCCTCTTTCCTCCGTCATTGAACAAAAGGCCCATTTCGATCCACTTGCGAAGGTCAAATGCATTGTAATACCGTTTTTGCAAGTTGACCAGAGCTTGCTTATAGTGGACCAAACTGTTCCAATGTGAACGTTCTAAAATGCAACACATAAAATAATCTTCCAAGTTTAGTTGCTTTTGCAAAGTTCTCTCCTACAACTAATTATTGCATTTGATTGTCACATCCCAAAAGCTGGCACTCGATCGATCAACTTTTAGAAAGAGGTCCTACTATTTTAAAATGGCTAAGGCCTACACTTGCTACCTCTTTAGAGAGCTTTCAAACTCTGAGACATTTTAAAATCTGGCTGATTATTCAGTTTTGATTCAGGTTGTAAACTACTGCAAATAGCAGAACAAGCAGTCTGAAGTATCAGAAAAGCAGCAGAACGTACTGTAAAATTTTATGTACTCATATGTTACTGTTAATAAGTAAAACCCGTTAAAGAGAAGTGCACATATCCTGAACTAAACAAAAACTTGGAAACTTATTGGAATGATGTCATCAAAAGTTACTATACTACATAAACGGTGTGGGAATCTTTTGATTTAAGCTTAAAACATCTCAGCTGGGAAACATTACATGTACCCAGAGATGATCGCTTTCCTTGTGAAGAATGACCTGCTTGTGTAACCTCCTGCCATTTCGAAGTAAAACAAACTGTTCTGCTTTGCTAAAGAGTGCAGCATAGCAGAAAATGATGCCATTACAGGATTTGGTAAACATGCCAGTCACACGAGAGTCCACCGCAGCCCACCATGAAATAGAACAAACTTATAAGTTATTCAAAGTGACTGTCTGTTCCTTTCGGCTGTTGTTTTTAAAGATTATTAGAAAATTGCACAGATGTCTGGAGTCATTGTTACGGTTGGATTAAAATTACTTAACAAATTCCAGCCAACGAGTCTCATTCCAGCTCTTGTACCAGTCAGAGAATTTGACATTTAGAAACAAATATAGTGCAGAATTTTTGAATGCACTCTAACAGACACATATGCCCAGGCCGGCATGCATGCCAGGACGAGGCCTTGGCCCCCACTGTGCTTCATAAGATTTAATAGCAGCAACCAGACTCCAGAAATCTCATTGTTAAAATCATAAAGCTTGTACAGCTGTTTAACCTGGCTCTCACCCTGCTGAATTAGTCACATGCTTTGAAAAACACCTTTCCCATGAACATGAAGTCTTTTCATTCATTGATAGCGTGACTTTGTAACGAAAATATCTTCTTTCAAATATTTTAAAGTGGTTTGAAACTGATTATCAATTATTCTTGTAGAATAAATATTGTTTGGTATGAAAAGAAAAATAAAAGTGTGTTAGAATCAAGCGATTTCAAATGAGGGGTTCTCATACAACGAAAAATAGTTGTTAAAAAGACATTTAGTTTAAAAAGGTATGACCTATGGTCACCAGCTGTGGGTGGTGACCGAAAGAATGAGATCGCGGGTACAAGCGGCCGAAATGAGCTTCCTCCACAGGGTGGCTGGGCTCTCACTCAGAGATTGGGTGAGGAGCTCTGCCATCCGGAAGGAGCTCGGTGTCGAGCTGCTCCTCTTCCAGGTCGAGAGGAGCCAGATGGGGTAGTTCGGGCATCTGGTCAGGATGCCCACCGAGCGCCTCGCGGGCAAGATGTTTCGGGTATATCCCACCGGGAGGACACCAATGGGCAGACCCCAAATCCGCTGGAGAGACTATGTCTCACAGCTGGCCAGGGAACGACTTGGGATCCTTCCGGGTGAGCGGGAGGATGCAGCTGGGGTGAAAGAGGCCTGGGCTGCCCGTTTGAGGCTGTTGCCCCCGCGACCCGCCCCCGCGACCCGACCCCGGAACAAGCGGAAGATGACGGAACGGAACAGAAAGGTATTTAAGCTATTTGCAAGAAAATAACCTGCAATCATGCAACAGATTTACAGATTTACCTACTGTGTTTTTTTCTTGTTTCATTTAGTCTTCTAAAACGGTTGTCACTAAAGTGCTGCAGCCTGTCGCTTTTAAGGTGAGCAACAGGGTACACCCCAAAAAGGTTGCCAGTCTGTTGCGGGTGGTCTTTGTTTATTTTCTCCTTTTTTTATTAATTTGTATGGATCTTTCTGTTTTATGGTATGAAGTGTAATAAATAAATATTTTAATCACCTTTTATAGGGTGTAAATAAATAGGGTCTGGGAATATCATCATGGATATCTAACATAAAAAAAAACCAAACAAAAAGTTCAATCATGTTGGCATCAGTCGTGCCACGACTCAAACCGGCAAAAATTCTTTTTCCACAGCGCATTTGGTGATTAACTTTATTTTATTATGAGGTTGTCATATTGTTAAAAACTTGCTTTCCCGAGATTGTAACAAGCATTGTGAACTTTTTACTACAGTACTGAAAAAGGAATTATTACAGTAACTCATTATATACACTCGTGGACAAAATTGTTGGTACCCCTCAGTTAAAGAAGGAAAAACTCACCGTTTTTATTGAAATCACTTGAGAGTCACAAAAGTAACAAGAAATAAAAATTTATTGAAAATTAAACAATCAAAATCAGCCATTGCTTTTGAATTGTTGATTAACATCATTATTAAAAAAAAAAACCTAATAAAATAGGGCTGGACAAAAATGATGGTACCCATAACTCAATTTTTTGTTGCACAATCTTTTGAGGCAATCACTGCAATTAAACAATTTCTGTATTAGCCAACGAGCGTTCTGCAGCTGTCAACAGGTATTTTGGTCCACTCCTCATAAGCAAACAGCTCCAGTTGTCTCAGGTTTGATGGGTGGCTTCTCCAAATGGCATGTTTCAGCTCATTCCACATGTGTTCAATGGGATTCAGATCTGGGCTCCTGGAAGGCCACTTTAGAATAGCCCAACACTTTTCTCTCAGCCATTCTTGGGTGTTTTTGGCTGAGTGTTTTGGATCATTGTCCTGTTGGAAGACCTATGACCTGCGACTGAGACCAAGCTTTCTGACACTAGGCAGCACATTTCTCTCCAGAATGCCTTAATGCCTAGCAGTTTAGCAGTAATATCACAGTCTAGCTTACTTCTTACCCCTAAAATAAAATACACATATAATTCCTTTGAAAGTATCGTACTATCTATTAACCAGCAAAACCGGAAAAAACAAAAAGCAATTTTATTTATAATTGTCTACCGTCCGCCAGGACCTTATTCAGAATTTTTAACCGAGTTCTCTGATTTTCTGTCCAGTGTAGTTTTAGATTCTGATAAAATAGTGATAGTAGGAGATTTTAATATTCACGTTGATGACTCTAGCGATTGCTTAGGAAATGCTTTCACTGCTTTACTAGATCATGTTGGTTTCACACAAAATGTAAATGAACCTACTCACTTTCACAAACACACATTGGACCTACTTTGTAGTTCTAACCTATGGTGTAGAGATTAGTCAGCTTAGCGTCTTTCCTCATAACCCTGTACTTTCAGACCATTTTCTAATTACGTTTCAGTTTTTATTAAAAAATGTGTCTGCCCCAATGAAAAAAACACAACTTAGAAGAACGTTATCTGAGCGATCTGTGTCTGAGTTTAAATGTCAAATTCAGCCAATACTTAGTACCATATTAAATGAATTTACTGACAATACCTCTTGCAGCTCTAGTCGCAGTATTCATGACCAGTATGTCGATAGTGCTTTCCAAAGTCTTAGGGACTCACTAGATTCTGTCGCGCCTTTAAATTCCAAAGTTATTAGACGGGACCGAGTGCCACCCTGGTTTAACTCTGATACACGCTCTCTTAAACAAGAAACAAGTAAGCTAGAAAAAGAATGGCGGCGTTCTGGATCAGAGCAATCTCGGAACGCCTGGAAACGTAGCCTCCTAGATTATAAAAAATCTTTGCGTAAGGCTAGAAACCAGTACTATTCAACTTTAATAGCGGAGAATGAAAATAATCCTAGATTTCTTTTTAGCACTATAGCTAGGCTGACCAGCAGTCACAACACAATAGAGCCTTCTATCCCAGTTACTCTAAGCTGTGAAGATTTTCTTACATTTTTTAATGATAAAATCTCAAATATAAGGCATAAACTGAATGAACTTATTCCTACAATTAGTCCAGGGCAGGCTGAAGCTGCAGAAATGAAAGCTTCTCTAAAAACTTCTGTAACATTAGATTGTTTCACTGCTATAGACCAAACTGAGCTAACAGATGTTATTACATGCTCCAAAACATCAACCTGTCTTTTAGATCCAATTCCAACCAAGCTTTTCAAAGAAACGCTACCTGTAATTAACAAACCTATTTTAACTATAATAAATTCCTCCCTAGAAACAGGATATGTTCCACAGTTATTTAAGCATGCAGTTATTAAACCGCTTCTAAAAAAGACCAATTTAGATCCCAGCATTCTGGCCAACTATAGACCAATATCAAATTTACCTTTTATGTCTAAAATTCTAGAAAGAGTTGTAGTTAAGCAGCTGAACCGTCACCTGCAGGAAAATAGTCTTTTTGAAGAATTTCAATCAGGGTTTAGATCACACCACAGCACAGAAACTGCGCTAGTTAGAGTGACAAACGACCTTTTATTAGCCAAAGAAAAGGGACTGGTTTCAATCGTAGTTCTCTTAGACCATAGTGCAGCCTTTGACACAATTGACCACAGCATTTTACTTCAAAGATTAGAATATGACTTAGGGATCAGAGGAGCAGCTCTTCAATGGTTTAAATCTTATTTATCTGATAGATACCAGTTTGTTCATGTAAATGATCAGTCCTCTACTTCTACCAAAGTTGGTTTTGGTGTGCCTCAGGGCTCGGTTCTTGGACCTATTCCGTTCATGCTCTACATGCTGCCTCTGGGAAACATAATCAGAAAACACAGTATTAATTTTCACTGTTACGCAGATGATACACAATTGTACTTATCAGTCAAACCTGACCAGAGTGACCATATAGAAAAACTTAATACCTGTATCAGGGACATAAAGACTTGGATGACAATCAATTATCTCCTTTTAAACTCAGATAAGACTGAAGTTATTGTAGTAGGTCCTAAAAATCTGAGAGATGTTTTTACTGACCAAGCAGTCTTCTTCGACGAAGTAACTGTGGCCTCTGACCTCACCGTTAGAAACCTAGGAGTTTTATTTGATCCAGATTTATCATTTAAAGCTCACATAGCACAGACTTGTAAAACTGCATTCTTTCACCTTCGCAACATTTCTAGAATCCGAAATATCTTATGTAAAAGTGATGCTGAAAAACTCATCCATGCATTTGTTACATCGAGATTGGATTATTGTAACGCTTTGCTCGTAGCATGCCCTAAGTCTTCCCTAAAAAGTCTTCAGCTGGTTCAAAATGCAGCAGCACGACTATTAGCAGGAACTCATAGAAGAGATCATATTACTCCCGTGCTAGCGTCTCTCCATTGGCTTCCTATTGAGTTTAGGATCAAGTTTAAAATCATCTTACTAACCTACAAGGCCCTAAACGGCATGGCTCCATCTTACATTAGTGAACTTATAGTACCTTATCAACCAAGCAGAACACTCCGCTCACAAAATGCAGGGCTGTTGGTGGTTCCTAGGATTTCAAAAAGTACAGTTGGAGGTAGAGCCTTCAGCTACCAAGCTCCAGTTTTATGGAATAAGCTCCCAGCTCAAGTGAGAGAGGCAGACAGTGTTCTTACATTTAAAGGGAGGCTTAAAGCATTCCTGTTTGAACAAGCTTATCAACAGGCCAGATAGAAACAGTTTCATTTAGCTGATATAATTAATAGTTGGCTGCTAGATAGTAAAAGCTGGGGAAAGTATGGTACATTGGGGTTCTGTCCTCTAATTCTATCTACTATTCTCTGCCAGACTGTCTTGGCTCTTTCCCCCTACCCCCTACTCTAACCCTCTACCCTAAACCCCTGGCTTGCTATCTCATTCATTGTTCTAAATTGTCTGTTTATTTAGAATTACACTGCTAGTTGGTACAATACAATTCACATGTTGTCCACCTCTCTCCCTCCTCTCTGGGAGAGAGCCCCATCCAGGACTCTGCGTTCCTGTCCTGGGCATGGCCACACCGAGGAGACCTCCGCGCTTCTTCATCCCCGCTCCATCAGGACGAAATCCATCTACTCATCTCTGCCGTGGGCATCGCTGGGCTGAGGAGTCTCCCGTGTCTCCATCAGGATGAAGAACATCTACTCATCCCCGTACTGGACATCTCCGGGCTGAGGAGTCCCCCGTGTTTCCATCAGCATGAAGAACATCTCCTCATCCCCGTTCTGGACATCTCCGGGCTGAGGAGTCCCCCAGTGTTTCCATCAGGATGAAGAACATCTACTCATCCCCGTACTTGACATCTCCGGGCTGAAGAGCCCCCCGTGTTTCCATCAGGATGAAGAACATTTATTGACTTCTTTAGATATTTAGCTGTAGATTAGAATAAGCTAATATTTAAACAATAATCTTTGACACATTGTTTGCTCGTCCCGGGGGAGGGATCTCTCTTTCACGTGGATCCCCATGAGGTTTCTTATTTTTTCCCCACTGATGGGTTTTTTAGGAGTTTTTCCTCACCGAGAAGGAGAGTCTAAGTGCATTAATGTGCTAGTCTTGTTTAGTTAGCATTTGTTAGTTATTTTCTTGTTGTGTATTTGTGTTAATACATTCCTCTTTTTCTTGTGAAAATTGAGACGGACATTCTGTGATTTTGGGCTATACAAATAAAATTGAATTGAATTGAATTGAATTGATAGTCTTCAGATTTCATTTTACCTTGCACACTTTCAAGACGCCCTGTGCCAGATGCAGCAAAGCAGCCCCAAAACATTACTGAGCCTCCTCCATGTTTCACCGTAGGGACAGTGTTCTTTTCTTCGTGTGCTTGGTTTTTCAGTCTATGAACATAGAGTTGATGTGCCTTACCAAAGAGCTCCAGTTTGGTCTCATCTGTCCAAAGGACATTCTCCCAGAAGCCTTGTGGCTTGTCCATGCATTTTTGTAAATTCCAGTCTCGCTTCTGGTAAGTTATGGGTACCATCATTTTTGTCCAGCCCTATTTCATTAGATTTCTTTTTTAAATAATTGTATTAATCAACAATTCAAAAGTAATGGCTGATTTTGATTGTTTAATTTTCAATAAATTTTTATTTCTTGTTACTTTTGTGAGTTTCAAGTGATTTCAGTAAGAATTGTGGGTTTTTCTTTCTTTAACTGAGGGGTACCACCAATTTTGTCCACGTGTGTAGGTAAAGTATTACTACCAGCTCTGTGTGTGTTATTGAGAAAAAACACTATAAAGTTATATTTGGATGGGGACCAAAGATGATTACACAAGATCATAGTATTTGTGTAACAAAATTCCAGCCTTTGGCATAGGGAAGGATTTGAGGCGATTTATATTTTAAACAATTCACAAATTATGGCATTGCACCTTTTAGAATTCTTAGAACTCTCTGATTATTTTTACTGTCAGCTTTTTATTTTTATAAATGATCATAAAGATTTTACAAACAATTATTCCAAAGTCCAGTGTTTCTGGTACATGTACATGTACATGTAGGTACATGTACCTACAGAAACACTGCACATGAGTGTAAAGGGGCTTCGGCTAAAGCAACTTGTGGAATTACGAGAATCCCAACCAATGACAGAGTAACTCAAAGAAGACAAACTACCCCTCAGCTGTGGAATTCCCTTGACGACATGCCCTTGAACTAAGGAGCTCCAGCAGTGTTGATGTGTAACTCAACCTGCTTGGCGATAACAAGGATAAATGATGAGTTTAGCTAACAGGAGGCCAAACAGACACACTTCTTTCTGTACTTGTAAGAAAACTGCTTGTATTTATGATGTTTTCTATGGCTGAAAAGTAGACGGGGGAAATGTGTCTATTTTTAACCCTACAGAAAACAAATTGTGATGGTCCCCCTACAATCTGGAACACTCCTTCCCTCTATTCTGTCCTCAGCCCTAATTTGGCACACCTGGTCTCAACTGCCAGGTGTGCCTTGTTTCCCTTTGGACTATTTAAGTCCTGGTGTCCCTCACTTCCCTGCTCCATCATTCCCTTGCATCACTCCATTGTTCCATTCCTCTGCTACTGCCCCTTCTGCGTACTGCTCCACTGGCCTGCAGTGCTGCCTTCATGCAGCCATCCTGAGTTCATAGCTTTGGTCCTCGTCCTGCTAAGCTCATACCCCCTGGCTCTTGGTGCAACCTGCCTTCCTGTTGAGCTCCATAGCTCTGATCCTCATCTTGCTGACCTTGTATTCCCGGCTCCTGATGCATCCCTGTCTTCCTGTTGAGCTCATTTCTCTAGTCATCATCCAGCCGAGTTCCATCCCTATAGGCCCCTCAACGCCCAGCCGAGCTCTATCCCTCTGGTCCCCTCGACGCCCATCCGAGCTCCATCCCTCTGGTCCCTCGACGACCAGCCGAGCTCCATCCCTCTGGTCTCCTCGACGCCCAGACAAGCTCCATCCCTCTGGTCAACTCAATGCCCAGCCGAGCTTCATCCCTCTGAAAAAACTGGTTTTGCATCTGGATCCTACTTCACAGCCAAGTAAAATTGATCATATTTATACCTAGACATAACGACTCATAAAGTACAACCCTATTACATCAGTTTTTACTGTAGATGATGCACTTTGTGTCAGCACAAATTGTATTCATGTCTCTCCATAATTTAGAACTAAGGTCCATCTCTGAGATGGTTCAGACGCGACCAACCTCCCAGTCTCTGACGACTTGTACTTGTAGTCAAACTCAGGACTGAACTTCTTGAAGAAGCTAACGTCAGGAATGGTCTGGTCTTCCTTACAACACGAAAGCGTTGACAATGACTGACAATGTTCAAAGCCATCATAACCAATTACCTTCATCTCCTTTTTTACTACATCTATCTGGTCTTCCTCATGTGACTAACATTTGAGATCACAAAAGTTAAGGTCACAAATTCTTATGAACGGGATATCTCCAAAACCACTGCAGTACTTTTAATGAAACCACCTATAGTTGCTCAGTTTCAGTTGTAAATTAACTGGTTAGGTTTTCAAGGGTCATGTGCCCAAAGGTCAAGGTCACAAATGTTGAGGTAAATAATGTATAAACCTTTACCCACATGTGACTGTTTCAAACAGTTTCAACGGCCTCAACCATTCTTCATTGATAAATTTTGTGGTAGAAGGTAGGCGGGGTTACATTCGATGCCTTGGCATCAATTTATTTTTGTTATGTGAAGCATTTTGAATTACTAAATGTAAAACCATCCTTCACATATAAATAGACATTTTCTTTCTGCCCTGTTCTGTCGTACTTTGTAGACTTTTGGTGACTTTGTTTGGACGCTGCCTTTTTCTTCTTTGTCACATAAGCCGACAAAACAAACAAGTACATATCTACTAACGGACAACACAAAGCAAAGATTGTACATTTGTTCTAAACCAAGGCACAGAATTAGCATCATCCCCAACTGGAATGTTTCATGAAAAATGATAAAAAGCTGAGGGGCCTAAATCTCTTCTGCTCTACACCACAGACTGTCCATATCCAGGTCTCCCACTGCTCCTCACATGATTGTTTCCTCTACATGTTGATTTTCACTATGTGGCTCATCCCTCTGTATATTATCAGGCATCCCAGGCGAGACTTAATCTGCTCCTCCCATTAGCACATGCTAACAGGGAGGCTGCCTCTTTCTTTTCATCTGCCAAGACTCCCACAGATGACTTGTTGGTGTGTTTGTCTGCAGCAAACCGGCCAGCATGTTTACAGAGCCGGGCCAAGCTGCAGTGAGTAGATTTGACTGTTTGGATGGGGGGGACTTAAAAGCCTTTAGGACTGTGGATAAAGATTACTACAGAGTGCAATGACATGCTGAAGCAAGATTTTAGTTTTCAGTATCACAACATAAACGAGCCGAGCAACCAAATACAATGAAAATTGAATGTGGAAGAGGTCCTAGAACAGGTCACCAGTCTGTTGTGGGACCATACATAAAACAGACAACCATCTTTGGTTGTCATTGGTTCCTAGGTGCGGTTTTCAAAAGTAGCTTAGTTGTTGTAAATCATTGATCCAAAGCAGAGCTGAGCATTATGAACTAATTTAGATCTGAATTTAATGCCAACTATAACTAGATTGGTTTTCTTTGCAAAGGTATACATTTTCAATAGTCATTTGATCAGTTTCTTACGGTTAATTTTGATAAATGGAGTGAAAATTAAATATAAAAACATGCTCGAATGGAAAAATGGCAGTAAAAATCTCAATAGAGGAACCCCAAGTCATCAGTAGAACTATACCAACAATAGTAGACTTAAAAATGTTTCTAAGCTATGTACGTGATATACTTACAGAACCGTGCAGACGTCCTCTTTTATTCATGGCCAGAAAACGATTACTATAAACCCCTTTGATTGCAATGACTCCTTGAGAAACAGCAAAGAACTCCAAGACACCTAGGAGGACAAAATATATCAGCGAAAACAACTTGAGACACCCATCACAGCACATTTTCATTGGATTTATTCATAATGAGAACTTCATTTGAAGAAGTTACAGCAAATCTAAACAAAAATGTGGCACATAAGTTAAAAGACTAAATGCGTTCCGTTGTCTTCCGCTTAATCAGGGCCGGGTCACGGGGGCAACAGCCTCAGACGAGAAGCCCCAGCTGCATCCTCCAGCTCACCCAGAAGGATCCCGAGTCGTTCCCCAGCCAGCTGTGAGACATAGTCTCTCCAGCGGGTCCGGGGTCTGCCTATTTGTCTCCTCCCGGTGGGACATCCCCAAAACACCTCACCGGGAAGGCGCTCGGGGGGCATCCTGACCAGATGCCCGTATCACCCCATCTGGCTTCTCTCAACCTGGAGGAGGAGCGGATCGACACCGAGCTTCTTCCGGATGGCAGAGCTCCTCACCCGATCTCTGAGTAAGAGCCCTGCTACCCTGCGGAGGAAGCTCATTTCGGCAGCTTGTATCTCCGATCTCATTCTTTCGGTCACCACCCACAGCTGGTGACCATAGGTGTGGGTTGGAACGTAGATTGACTTATAAATCAAGAGCTTTGCTTTTCGGCTAAGCTCTTTCTTTACCACGACAGACCGATGCAGCGTCCTGGTTATTGCTGACGCCGCACCAATCCGCCTGTCGATCTCCCGCTCCATCCTTCCCCCACTCGTGAACAAGACCCCGAGATACTTAAACTCCTCCACTTGGGGCAGGACCCTGTCCCTGACCTGAAGGGGGCATTCCATCCTTTCACCCACCCTTAGGAGATGGTTGGCAGCCAACGATGGGGACTCTGGTGGTCAGATCCTCAGCTGCACAAGCTATACAAAAGTATCTTATTTTTTTGTGGCTGCAAGTACTTAATGATAGTTTAAGCATTTTTTAAACAGTGGGATTGATAAAGGAATGCACTTTAGTTTGTTCAAAGATTTTTGTTTTTTTAACGAAAGGTAAGATCAGCAGTTGAAACATTCATATGCACTGCACCCGTTCCATTCAGTCATCTTCCGCTTGTTCCGGGGCCGGGTCGCGGGGGCAACAGCCTCAGATGGGAAGCCCAGGCTTCTCTCAACCCGGCTGCATCCTTCAGCTCACCCGGAAGGATCCCAAGTCGTTCCCCGGCCAGCTGTGAGACATAGTCGCTCCAGCGGGTCCGGGGTCTGCCTCTTGGTGTCCTCCCGGTAGGACGTCCCCGAAACACCTCGCCCACGAGGCGCTCGGAGACATCCTGACTAGATGCCCGAACCACCCCATCTGGCTGTTTCCCCTGAAGGGGGAGCGGCTCGACACGGAGCTCCTCCCGGATGGCACTGCACCCCTATTTGCAATATATGCATCGTAGTGCTTTAAAATATTCCCCGGGAAGAAACCAGGTGGGACTATAAAACATAGAGGATGTGTTGTAATCCAATATTATTTTCCCATTGGCACTTCCACAAATTTATCCAGGTTTTCTAGACTGTTCAAAAACTGCATTTACGATGCTGCTTTGCTTTACCCTGTCTGCAAGTTACCTGATTTAAAAAATAAGAGAAATTATGTGGGAAAAGTTCATTCACACCTAACGCTTTAGTATTTATTGCTTCCTTAGGTTTCTTCTGTGTCCTTGTGATACTAAAAAGATCTTCATATTTCAGATCTAAGACGTCCAGTCATCTGCTCGTCTGTATTGTGGAACAGCATGTCTGTCGCATTGATGTCCATGTAACCTGACAACTCTTCTAAAAGCAACCATGAAACGATCTTCCACAGGAGGGTTTAGTCCATTTCATCACCAGATGAGGAATGAAAAATTAGATGGTGTCATAAAAACTCAGCCTAATTTATGGCCGTACGCCTCTGGCCCATAAAGATTAGGATTTTAAATGATAAAAACGAGAGGTATCAAGTGTTTAACTGAACTTGAGGAGCAGGTTTTATTGGTGAATGACAAAACAACCCGTGCAATTTTATTAGCGCCCTGCTGATTACGAGCTTTACTTTCTCCCAGAAAGGCTTAGAGTCACCTGTCTACAAGATCACCAAATTGTCTTTGCAGTTTGTATGCAAAATATTTGTTAAGAATAACGTGGTGACTGTAATATCGAAGCGTCACAAAGAATTGGTAGTTGGTTATGTTTGAAATCTTGTCACCAGAAAGATAGTGTGATTGTATTAGGTAGGAGGCCGCGGTTTGATCAAACCCCTCACATCGTTACATCAATGGAATCTTGAAACATGTTAGTTAGAAATCAACGATTCGTGTTTTTATAAGGTTTCCACAAAATTCCGACTTTAGCATAACTTGCTAAGGCTCTCAGTCAGACCATTCTCTATGAATCCTGAAGGTTATTCTCCTATTTGCGTTTAAAAATGATTGATTCGGCCAGCCAGATTAAATTGCACCCTGACATTCATTAACCCTTTCCTTTCAGAAGTTACATAAACTTGCCGAATACTTTAAAACAAAATGGGGAGGTACAGGAGGAAAATGAACTTTTGGAAATTGTTCCAAAACCTACCTGAAATGGACTTCTGTTACATTCATGCTTGTTTGTGCCATTTGCAAGCAGTTTGGTCTCTTTTTCAAATTGCAGTGTATTCATCCCTCATTGGGAAATTGGTTTTGCTGCATTGCACCGCAGTAGGCAGCCATGACAGCGCCAATGGTGGGAGTAATTGGGGGTAAGGTATTTTCTCTGAGGATGCTTGCTCCAAGGCATGAGCTCTGTGGAAATAGAATCGAATTTGTTCTTGGCCCTGGATGTTTTTCTCCATCTGGGTGATTTTAGGGGTGCCATTTTTATGTCAATGCACCAAAATAAGAATATCGAAAAGATGCTCTAGCTTTGTTACCTTGTTGCTTTTTGTACTGTATTTGTGACCTCAAATAAAATTTATGCCATGCGGTGTACACACCCAGTGGGCTCAACTAAGCAGTGACCAAGTGGAAAGTGGAATTCCCTGCATCAAAACGGAAGTGAACCTTAATAAAAGTATTCCGAAGCTTTTTTTTTTGAGTGAATATCACATTTTGGAGCTGACAAACGGAACGGTCCGTATCTATATAGAAGATAAGTGTTACAACCCTGTAAAGGAACATTGGTCCTTCTTTAATCTTTTTTTTTGTGATAAAACAAAATCATCTTCACTAAAATATTGCATTAAAAATTATTTTGATGCCAGTTTTATTCCTTTTTCCCCTTTTTTCTTAAAGTATAATCGGAACCATGTCAAAATTTTGCATCAATGCAAAGACTTTTACTCACAAAAGAGCAAAAATAACAGCAACAGAAACAAAATCTTGAAGGCAGTATAAATGATTTGGGAGTATAATGACTTTTAGTGAGAAATATGCACGACTTAGGAGTAGTTAAAGTTTTGGTACACCATACAAAAAAATCATTGGATGAGATTTTTATGCTTAAAAGTGCACCCTTTGTTTTTGTTTTTTTTAGGAGACCCATGAAGGCTAGTTCAAGATGGGCAACATTGCAAAAAATGATAACGATTTCTAGTGGCACCTTTAACTTTATCATTTTTATATACCAAGTACTGAGCAACTTTTAAATCAGCCAAAAATGTTTTACTGTGCACATGAATTTTTAGTCTGAGCAACATATAAAATCAAAAATCATGTTTGCATCTTCTTATTAATGTTTTAATTAATGCTATCTTAATTTAGTTCAGATTGTGTTTGTTCAGATCACACACACACCTTCACACACCATAAAAGCAGTGCATACAAATTGTTTGGAGACATTAATAGCAAGACATTTATAAGGAGGAAACTTTAGTCTGCTTATTTTACTGGAGTGATGTCAGTCATGCTGATTCCAACCTAACACAACCTGGAGTCTCACTGCTGCACCTGTTACTTCTACAAATAGTCTACCTGCCGACATCCCGACTACACACACACTTAACACACTCAGGCGCGTGGCTCTTTACATATTTAACAGGGCTGGTTTAAGTTTGGTTGACTTTTTTGCATAGAGAAACTAAAACTAAGGAACTTCGAGTGGGTCATTCCGTTCCCTTGTCTTCCGCTTGTTCAGGGTCGGGTCGCGGGGCAACAGCCCTAGACGGAAACCAGGCTTCTCTCACCCTGGCTGCATCCTCCAGCTCACCCAGGAGGATCCTGAGGTGTTCCCCGGCCAGCTGACCTCGGGGTCTGCCTCTGGGTCTCCTCCCGATGTGACGTTCCCGAAACACCTCACCAGCAATGCGTTTGGGAAGCATCCTAAACAGATACCCGAACAACCCCATCTGGAGCATTTCAAGGTAAAGTTGGAACCTTTCTGAGCGGGACGCATGGATACATCTCCTAATCTAGTTGAAACTTACTCAGTTGATTGGGCTCATGGCTGCCGTTTACTCTCCCATCGGGGTGAATCTGGAGATGGAAGCCGATTCCGACCCTGCAGTAGAGCCTGCAGGTCCTGCGTCCTGAGCTGCTCCTCTCTGTGACAAGTTGCCGCTCTGCTCCGGCGGCGCAAACCAGCTGCGCAAAGGTCAGAAGGCAAAACGGAACATTCATTCTTCCAAGAACAAGACACTCGTCAAGCAAATTTCGGCATTTTGTCTGTGCGTGTCGCTCATAAAGAACAGAAATAAGCGCTGTGCTGCAGAAGCTGGAGCGCGTCTGCTGGCACAGAGATATTTATAACCCCAGTGATCTCACTGCATGCTGGAGATCTAAAGATGCCAGTCCTGTTCAGTACAGAGTCCCAGCAGCGGTGCGCCAGGACGCGCTCACTGTGCCGTTTTACGCACAGAGAAAAGACATGTTACTTTGACTCTGCTCAATGTGGGAGTCCTGGGTTTGGTTCAGACAGGTGGTCCTGCAGGACGATCCTCTCCTTAGTCCCTGTAGTATGGATTAACTGAAAGAGAAGCAGAGGGAAAAAAGATCTACATAGATTTAAATAATTTCCTAAAACCTCCACCTCATTAAATGCACTATATATAATTAAAACATAATCATGTACTTTTTAAATGTCCAATACTTGCGTCGTAACATGTTCTCAACCCAATAAAATGCAATTAATTGGCTCAATTTGAGATAACCTGGTTATAATATTTTGGCCAACTATCAATATTGCTTAATTCAATTCAATTTTATTTGTATAGCCCAAAATCACAGAATTTCTGTCTCAATGGGCTTCACATGAAAGATTCAGGAGGAAAAAAAACAAAAAAAAGAGGAATATATAAACACAAATATACAGCAAGAAAAATAACTAACAAATGCTAACTAAACAAGACTAGCACATTTATGCCCTTAGACTCTCCTTCACGGTGAGGAAAAACTCCTAAAAAACCCATCAGTGGGGAAAAAATAAGAAACCTCGTGGGGATCCACATGAAAGAGAGATCCCTCCCCTGGGACGAGCAACCAATTTGTCAAAGATTACTGTTTAAATATGATCTTATTCTACTCTACAGCTAAATATCTAAAGAAGTCAATAGATGTTCTTCATCCTGATGGAAACACGGGGGACTCCTCAGCCCGGAGATATCCAGTACGGGGATGAGTAGATGTTCTTCATCCTGATGGAAACACGGGGGGACTCCTCTGCTCGGAGATGTCCAGGACGGGGATGAGTAGATGGATTTCATGCTGATGGAGCGGGGATGATGAAGCGCGGGGGTCTCCTCGGTGTGGCTATGCCCAGGACAGGAACGCAGAGTATCCATTGGGAATCTGAAATGTAGCTGTCTCCCAGAGAGAGGGGAGAGAGGTGGATAGCATGTGAACTGTACTGTACCAACTAGTAGTGTAAATCTAAATGAACAGACAACGTTGACTACAGACAACGCTTATGTAGAAAAAGAAATTGTTAGCACAACTTTTATGGTGTGTGAGTATGTGACCCGATCAAACACTTAAACTAAATCAAGATTGCATGATTTTGATTTAGATCGTTAATAAAGGGTCTTTTGAACATGACCAAAAAGAATTCACTTAAAAATGGAATGGATGAGGAAAGTTATTTCAGATGTAAAAAAAAACACCTTTCAGGTAAAATAATACTAGTGAGCAAGAAAACCTGACACATCCATCATCTGTTTCAGAGGGTTTTTTTTTAGTTATCATGGTGGACAATATATAGCATCATAATAAGAGTTCCATTCCATCGTCTACCGCTTATCCGGGGATGGGTCGCATGGGCAACAGCCTCAGAAGGAAAGCCCAGGCTTCTCTCACCCCAGCTGCATCCTCCAGCTCACCCGGAAGGATCCTGAGTCGTTCCCCAGCCAGCTGTGAGACATAATCTCTCCAGCGAGTCCGGGGTCTGCCTCTTGGTCTCCTCCTGGTGGGATGTGCCTGAAACACCTCACCAGCGAGGCACTCGGGGGCATTCTGACCAGATGCCCGAACCACATCATCTGGCTCCTCTCGACCAGGAGGAGGAGCGGCTCGACACCAAGCTCCTCCCAGATGGCAGAACTCCTTACAAGAGCTCTGAGTGAGAGCGCAGCCACCCTGCGGAGGAAGCTCATTTTGGCTGCTTGTATCCACGATCTCATTCTTTCGGTCACTACCCACAGCTGGTGACCATAGGTGAGGGTAGGAACGTAGATCGACTTGTAAATTGAGAGCTTTGCTTTTTGGCACAGGTCTTTCTTTGCCACAACAGACCAATGCAGCGTCCTAATTGATGCTGACACCGCACCGATCCGCCTGTCGACCGCCCGCTCCATCCTTCCCCCACTCGTGAACAAGACCCTGAGATACTTGAACTCCTCCACTTGGGGAAGGACCTTGTCTCTGACCTGCAGGTTTCACATTATATATTCTAAACCTGCTCAGCACTTTGAATGTTTCTTATTCTCACACTCCAAAAGATCTCTTTAGGAGACGTCGGAAGTATTTGAGAAACTGCAGATCCACACATAAGCCTCATCAAGGTCTCAGAGGACCATTTCATGATGAGGCTTCAAGTCAGTTTACATCAGTTGTTGAGGTTAAATTTTTGTGGGAATAAAAAATGATTCATTCTTTTATGGATTCCCAGACAAGGATTTCAATTTTGATCCTGCTTTAGAGACGTGTCACGATTTAACCAACACTGTCACTGGTAAGGTGTGTTACTTCATGACTAGTTGATTATTAATAATACTACTTGCAGCACTTTCTTTGGATGTGCTGAAGCGAGATGTTCTCTCAGCAGTTACGTAGGGTATGTGTTGTTGTTGTCAATATGGAGCAAAATCTAAGAAAAATACAATGGATTACTGAATCTGACATCAATAATTAAGGTCCTCCTGCAGGAAAAAAAAGTGGTTCAACACCCTTATGGCAACAAAGATTTGATCAAATTAGCTCTCAGTGTTTTAAGACTTTTTATTCATCGTGCAACAGTTTGGGTTTTATGTTGAGCAATCAGTCTTTCACCAATTTTAACACATAGACACAGTTTGGCCAGAAGCACAACTTTCAAGCTGAACAAATGTGGGTGGTGTCCGAAATTTTCTAGTTGAGGATAATACTGTTAAACAACACTTGAGCAAAATAATGTATCAATGTCTACATTAATCATTTTTAAAATATAAATAGACAGGTAGACATGTTCCTGAAATATGATCTGTTACTTGGGGTCATCTTCTGGGTCAAGATAAAATTATGTAAAGGGTGACGGGGGTTATTCAGGATACCCTGCATTAAAGCCCTTATCCTCCCCTCCAAAACAGCTCCTACAGAGTCCACCTTTCTCCCCACTACAGATGCATTGTTACTTTGTCAGTTTTTTGTTGTCAAATTTAGTTTGCATGGACAGAGTTATTATTTCCTTGACTCTAGTGTGGGATTATTTCTTTTGTCTGATTGGGTTCTAATTTGTTTCGACTTTAGATTTCCGAAGAACTTCAATTCATTTAATTGAAGTTGATGCAACAAAAAAGTTGAATTATTGTTAGATAAAACTTTGACTTTATTTCTGATCATGTCCGAGAACATCTGTGATGTGATGTAAGTGAGGAGTATTAAAATTGTAATAAATCTTGAGTTTGCTTGACCATATTTGTGATAGTGATAAATAAATTATATTTGTTAAAAATGTTTTGTTACTGCATGGTCAACCTTTAAAGGTCACATTTTGTGCAACGTAACTCTTTCCTCATTGAATCTAATCAATTTGGGTTTCAAAACATTCATTTTAAAATAGTTTTCAAGTCTTACTGATCTATTGGACTTCCTGGACTGATCACAGGCCAGGAAGTGTAGAAGCCTGTCTATTGCTCATCCTCCCCATCATCCTAAAAAGGCACAGATTCCCCCAACAAACTTTTTCACAGGTCTTGAGTTACTTACCTGTGACCTCCACCCACTTCATAAAGGCGTTAGAGTGCAAAGACGAGAATGTCTGACATGCTTCCTGCTATGTGAAAAACATCATCGATGTAGCTAGCGTGTCATCGCTGTAGGAAGCACTCGTTTGTTGTCACGTGGGAAGAGGGCAGAAGAGGCTATAGTAATATGTTTTTTCAAAAGACATTTTAAAAGTCTAAAATCCACTTTGGTAACAAATACAAGGCCCACACACAGCTATAAGATGAAATAAATCTTAGTAAATTTGATTCTGCATGAGATGGGTTCTTTAAGCATAAAGCATGTTCATCTTTCATCTTTGCATGCTTTCGCTATAACGTCATCCCTTATTACTTTCAGAGACCCAGTCGTGTCAGAATTTGATTAACTTACGCGTGCTGGTGGATTACAGTCCACATAGTGGCCTAATTGTCTTTGGCACACAAAGCAGGGCCGGGCACATGTTACTGTCTATGTAAACATCCCTGCAGTGTTTAGTCCCACTGTTCTAATGGTCACTTCGTCTTGTGAGGCTATTCCAGTAACAATGAGGTAATCCCTCTGAGTTGTATAAACACAGATGATCTTGATTGATTTTCCTGCCTGATTGATCCTAGCTTTTAGCAGCTTATCAGTGCAAGCAAACACCAGGCAGCAGGTTGTGGGCTACATGCAGTGATCAATGTGGGTGGAGGTGACTCCCACGATGCGCGGGACAAGCTTTGCTCTTATTATCAGGAAACTGCTCTCTAATGTTTTATGATGCTCAAAAACTTTAAGGACAGGGTGTGTCGAAAATATTTAATCTGGAAATATTACTGTGGGAAATTACTGTGCTGCATTGCACCGCAGCAAGCAGCCATGATTGCACCAATGGTGGTCGGATGTCTTCTTCGGGCACACTTATGTATGAGCTCAACAGGAATCGAACCAGCAACGGTTCAAAGGTGGCCACTCTACCACCAAGTTCCACAGCTAGACCGCCTGAGGAACAAAGGAGTTCCTTAATTTGTTCATGGAACAGGTTAATGTTGTGTATGAGTTGGTAGCTCAGCTCAACTAACCCTCTGTCATGGTTCCCTCGCCCACCACCAGAGGGAGCCTTGAATCAGGTGTCTTGAATCATCTGCCTGATTCAAGACACCTGATGGTGGTTGAGCAGCTGCCTATTTAAAGGCAGACTGCCTTACCCTCAGGGTCGGGCAGTGTTACCTTATTGGTAACTCTTGTTTTGATTATTTTTGGTGTGTGTATTCTTTGTAGAGCTGTCAAAATCTCAGGAGGTTGCAACTCTATCCTTAGCTACAGGTTTTTGTGGTCCTGATCAATAAGCAAAATGTGACAGATGGGAATCATCCATATAATGCATGGATGAAAGTCAGTGAGAAAAGTTTTTGCAAATTTTTCAACCATTAACGTGAATACGGTTAGTTGTCGATCTTCATGCTAAGGTTGTGAAGCTACGTATGAATGATAAAACTTCTACAAATTTGAATTACATTAATTTGCATGAAATATATTCAACTTATCATTTTTAGTTCTGGATGTTTAGATTTAATTGGTTTGACGCTAATGCCAACTTTGTGAAACTGAAAAAAGCTTTGCCGTCCCTTTTTTAAGCGGAACAATTTCTTCAAATTGTCTTGTTTGTACACACTCTGTTTGTGTGCGTACAATTTATCTATTAAAAATGCCATAATTTTGGTATGTTTTTAGGTAGCAAGGCTGTCGCCACTTATTAACTTAGTCCCCATCGCTCGCTGCTAGATCAGGTATCACATGCATTTGCTTACTATCGAAATCCCTCTGAAGTCGGTCGCCAATCTGAGAAAGAATATACAGTATCACTATACATCTGCATCTTAAATCCACCAAAGACACTTTTGAGAACAGTGAGGTGAAGATTCTAAGTAGAGAGAAAGGTTGGTTTGAAAGAGGGGTGAAGGAAGCCATTTTTGTGATGAAAGAGAGTCCCTCTCTGAATCGGAGTGGAGGCGTTAGATACATTTTGCCCGGTATCTACAGCAGCCTTTTGAAGCCATGGACTAAAGATGACACCTCGTGACCCAGTTTCACACCTCTCGTTAGCAGGTATTTCTATTCACTAGGCTTTTAGCATTTTTATAATAGGGTCGTTTACTGGTCTGTGGCTACAATAGGAGCCATTCACGGCCATCTTAGGTAACACAGGCTCATTGGTCGAGCCCGTCCTTACTATTTTTTTTACCTTTTACTCAGGTTAGTACAAATAGATCCAGTTTTCTGTCCATTTCATTCAGATTGAAAATGATTTCCGGATGGAAGTCGAAACGTCTCGTTCAAGAATTAAACTGTCCAGAAGACTTTTTTGAAACTTTTTCTACTAAGTATCACTAATATGTCAAAGCCTTCCATCCATGTTTATTTGTAGCTTGGTAGCTCAGCATGGCCATCTGCTTAACTACATGGTCTGTGTTAGCATTCCCAAAAATTAATCATTTAAAGCTGGAGTAAAGACAATATTTATCAAGCTTTATTCAGAGGAAAGTTTAATTTTTCAGCTCGCCTTATCACATAAAGTTCTGACCTGAAAGCGCGATTGATTAAAGCACACACCCCCTGTGGAGCAAATGAACCCCAATTGTGAGAGGTCAGACTGCTCCCCAGAGTCAAAGACACAGTCCGACCTATCAGGCTAGATTTAAAGTAGCATTGGATGGAAATTTTTATAATGACTGAGATGTTCTGCCAAATTTCTGTCACATCCATGTATGATTTACAGTGTTTATACAAATCCTTTGCGGTGAGGACGTGGTTTGCCGTGTGAAGAGGCCACACACAAATAAATTACTGCCAGCTGATGGTAATGACTCTAGCGTTGCATCAGAAGTTTCTCTGACTTAACAAACAAGCTGTGGTTGTCCCCTAGACCCCATCAGTGCTTCCCACCATAAGCAGACCCTCTAGACCATTTTGTTTAACAGGTTTTGAGAGAAATATGTATTTGGGAAACCACAAAGTTGTAATGTATAATAAAGGTAATGAAAGAGTTAAAGAACTCTTAACTTAAAGTTAATCTTCTTGTCGTTCCAGAATTTTACAGCATCATTTCTGTTCAAATGTCATGTCCACTTATATGTAGTATTTAATTATTGCAGACAAACTTTTCGGTCAAAATATATGCACTCCATGAACACCAAGAGCAGACTGCATCCATGAACCTCCTCTTTGGTCTTCCTCTGGGCCTCTTACCTGGTGGTTCCAAATCCAGCATCCTTCTTCCTATGTACTCTCTCTCTCTCCTCTGCACATGTCCAAACCATATCAGTTTGGCCTCTCTGACTTTATCTCCAAAACCTCTAACATGTGCTGTTCCCCTGATGTACTCATTTCTTCCATCCTGGTCACTCCCAGAGAGATCCTCAGCATCTTCATCTCTGCTACCTCCATCTCTGTTTCCTGTCTTTTTCTTAGTGCCACTGTTTCTAGACCAAACAGTATGGCCGGTCTCACCACGGTTTTGTACACTTTCCCTTTCATTCTAGCTGAAACTCTTCTATCACACATCACACCTGATACTTTTCTCCACCCGTTTCAGCCTGCCTGCACATGCTTCTTCACCTATTTTCCACACTCTCCATTGCTCTGGACTGTTAATCCTAAGTACTTAAAATCTTCCACCTTCTTTATGTCTTCTCCCTGTAACCTCACTTTTCCAAAACACCAAAAGCAGACAAAATCTTTATTTAAGACAGTTTTATCCTGAGTTTTTTGTAATTAAATACATAGAAATACAAAATGCACAATGATAGGTTTTTAATCAATATTTTTCCTCAAAGGAAAAAAAATGCATATTTTTGCTCTTTTTGCATGTGTATACAATATTCAAATAAATTGGAAAAAAAAAGGTTAAAGTTGTGCATAAGTTGTATGAATAAATTAAAATCACAATTAATTATCACTACGGTACAATAGAATCTCGTAACCTTTTGGTTAATAATTGTTTCTGGTATCACATTTTCGAGTTGGCAAAAGAAAAAAGAATGAGTACACATCTTATACTTTGCAGTGTCAGCATCAAATTACAGCTGAACCACAATCCAAATAACACAGCACAGATTTAAGTTACATTCCTCACTGCTGGACGAGCTCCAGCTCTCAATCAGCTGCTCTGACTTTTCAGCAAGACCCGGAGACCACCAATTAAACCTCCACAAGAAACTTTTCATCACCTGCAATCCAAAGAGCAAACCTTTCCTCTTGAATTTCAACAGCTGGACATGAGCTCTACAGGAATCTAAACCTGCTCCATCAGGACGCTGCTATCAGTTTAAGCAAATGTGCTTTGGTGGAGATTAAGAAATTTGGATGTGTGTTCATTGCACGTTTAAAGTCCATGTTTAACCCTTTTTTGTAAATTTCTGCCATTATCATTCTGCCACTATCATACATATATTATCAAGATCAAGACAACCTTTCTTTGTCCCACAATGGGGAAATTATGCATATGTACACGTCTTTTCAAAGTTTAGCCCTTTAAGTCGTGTTGTTGTATTGGCCATGTTTGCATAGTTTTTACTGTGGATCACCTTAAAATTCTTTGTCATCCTCAGGTGTCAGGTCTGTGGTGTCAGGTCTGTGCTTTGATCATTTGTCTTTGACGGGGATCAAATGTATTACTGACATCATATTACTATTAAAGTAATATATTAAAGCAATATAGTATTACTATAGTATGTTGCATTGATCTATTACATTGGCATCTGTTGCTATTACTTTTTATTTCCCAGTAAATTACTTTTGCTATTACAGCCAAACCTTCTGTTACGTATTACTATTACCCAATCCCTGGTCTTTGACCTTAAGCCAAACTTTAAAAAGCTCTTTAATTTACATCCTTTGCGTTTTGATTAAACATCTCAACACAAAGTTCTCTGCATCTCAGAACTGTTTTTTTTTTATGAATAAATAAAATGATTTAACATGTCCAACAGCAGATTTAAAGCTTCATCTGATGTGACACCTCTCAGAGCTACGGGCTCCAAGGATTAGGAGAAGAATGTGGTATGAATTGATGGACTACTACCAACATACCATCATGGGCTTTTGTAAGAGAACATACTATGATACTCTCTCTGAGAGTGGAGATTGGTTCGTGGAATAGCGGAGGTATAGGCTGTACTGTTTGTGGTTTTTCAGGTTATTATCCAAAAGTTTCCACTGTCAAAAAATATAAGAAGAGCATTATTCGTGTTGTGCATGGATCAATAATGTATGTCACCCTTCATTATTTTTATTATTATTAATATGGGCACAGTTTTTGATGTGATGGCCCACCTTCAGATCATGGCATAATTTTTGTCAAACATAAACAACTTGAGTTTTGTTGTTGACCACACTTGGGGAAGGAGACGTTAGCTCCTTTCAGTGGTGGAATGTTTACCCTTGGACTCGGAGAAGACAATCGATTCCCACTGGGCCCATGTCTAAGTGTCCTTGGGGAAGACGCCGCTTCTCCCACCATTGGCGCTGTTGTGGCTGCCTGCTGTGGGGAAATTTTCCATTGAGTAATAATATCACAGTACATTAAAAAAAGTGAACGGTGATATCCAGCAGGATAATGCACCTTATCTCAAAGTTCAAACCACCTCCAACAGAGCAGTTTTAGGATGTAATAGTGGAGCAAAAGATTAAATGAACTCAATCCACTGGCAGAATGGTGAACTTCGCTGATTGAACTCCCTATAGGAGCTCTTCTGAAACTATGGCAACATGTAGAACTGACTTAAATGTCTTAAAACTTCTTCATACCATGGTACATTTCATAGCTAACGTTTAAGAACAGATTCTTCAACAGGCTCTAAAGTGCAGCGACAGCCGTACAATGAGAACCCTCCAACTCTTTCATAACATGCGGAGAAAACTAATCTCCCCTCTTTCCAATGACACATAGTGTTACATCTCTTTTCCTCCCCAGAGCAGATCTATCTGAGAATATTTACACTTCAGGTGGAGAGGCTGAGAAATAGATGCTCTGGTTTTTCTCACAAGAAATAGCAAGACGGTAAAACGTTGATCTTATGCAAACCCTCAACCACCTCTGTGTCTGGCCCACCCTGGGTCATCATTTATCTTCATTTGGAGTCTCCATTGCATGTGATCCAACACATGAATTCTCAAGATGTTTCAAGTTACACACTAGCAAAAAAAGGTGTAGCATGTGTCTTCATCAAGTCTACAATGTTTTTTTATCATCCTTTCTTTTTCATCGGGTCTGGAAATATTCTTCGAGCTTGTTTTGTTATAAACGAAAATCTGATTGTGTTAAATTTGAAACATTTCTAAATGCTTGAAACTCATCCTGATAGTTTTCAAAGAGATTTTAATTCTTGTCAGTGTGCATGCCACTATTATGAGTTTTAACTGGACGGCTGCCAGCTTAAAGGGGAAGATATTATATTCACTTTTAGTTTTGAAGGACAGGCAACAACTGGCCAGCTCTCAGCTTCAGACAACTGGCAAAGAGGCACCTCGGTGTTCACAAAAAAGTAGTAAAGAGGTTGAACATCGCTTCATTAAAGTTAGACCCCAAAAAGGAGTTTGTGAGACTCGTTGCTTGTGTAGTTGCTTGTGTAGCCTGATGCACTAGACCAGGGGTCACCAACCCGAAGCCCGCGGGCACCAGGTTGCCCGCAGCGACCGCATCAGTTGCCCGCAGGCCAGTTCTAAAAATAGCACTAATCGCAAATTAGCTCTGTCTAAAATTTTATTTAATTGTGTTGCTATTCTTTTTGAATTTCATTTACAGTGATGTAAATTTAAAAATGAATACATAAAAACGTTTTTTTTAAAAAATGTACTGGTATATTACAAAAAAAAAGTTTAATATACGAACTCTGACGTAGTATGGGTTGGAGGTCAGTCTAGTGCGCATGACAAGATGAGCTGAGCTCGATGAGATGAGCTCGTGAGCGCTGCAAAGATGAGGTTACGAACGCGTTTTCTACCCACAAAAACATAGCAGAAAAAAAGGAAGAAAACTTATCATTTTCACAGTGAATGGGAGGAAGAGTTCTTTTTAACTAACGTGAAAGAAAACTGTGTGTGTCTCATCTGCGGTGCGACTGTGGCGACGCACAGTCGGACTGTCCTTATTTTGAAAAGAGTAGATTTTTGTTAAATCTTACATAATTGATCATTTGTACAAACAAGGCTCAGAGTTTATGATTTGAAAACTGTTGGTGGCTAGGAAAAATATAAAAATATTTCCTGCAAAATGTTGTGAAAGTGATCATTTGAAAATGAAACACTTGGATATTGCATATTGAAATGTATCTGTTTCCTACATTGTTTAATCATACTGAAATAATAGTTGTGATGGATCATTAACAATCAGTGTCTTCACATAGAATATCATTAATAATAATATCAAATTAAACTGTGTAACTTTGTTATTTCAGAAGTGTATTATCAAAGTGGTAGGCCTTTGCATTACTCAGTGCCCTTGAAGTAGCTCTCAGTTTCAAAAAGGTTGGTGACCCCTGCACTAGATGGTTTCATTCACTCCGTATGAACAGTCTGACCTCGCACCTGACCTAGTAGCTGGAGTGAAATAGAATTGAATAAAGTCACTAGGTGGTGCCAGCCTGGTTAATCAACAACACGAAGGCAGAAAAATGTGAATTAATGTCTCAAAACAAACTGTGGTGAGTTTAAGTTCTGTTTTCCAAGTTGCATCACAACAGCAAGCTTTGACGAGGAGTGAAAAAGTTAGCCACTCTGAAGTCGAGAGGAGTTTTTGAAAGACAAAGCAGCACTTGGTTGAGGGGTCCTTTCAGAGGGGCACCATGTGTAAATTCGTCCATGTCAGCAGACCTGTAGATTGAGTGCATTGTGAGTCATAAATAGTACACGTACTCAGGAGACGGTGCCATGCAGCTATACTTAGACTTTCAAAAAATAAAGTTGAGCCAGCAATACCCTGGTGAGACAACCAGAAGAGGAGCTGACCACAAGCAAACCAAGTTAAAATATTTAAATAAATAGCTAGTGTATGTTTGTAAGAGTGTTTTGCGTGGATTAATACCCATTAGTGGTGTGAAATAGATACTAATGATCCTAACTTTTCTTTCAGAGCCTTATTAGCTGAACTCGGCACCTTCTTCATCATGTAGCGATGCCTTCAGGGACACGGTTGGTGGCTTCCGTTTCTGACTGCTGAAAATTTCTTTGCAGTCATGTTTCATTGAAGATGTTCTTCGACCCGCGGAACCAGCTTTTAGCAGCATGTCAAACAACAAAATAAATCTAATTAAAGTTTCGTGACATCAGCTTTGAACCACTGGACTAGAACGGCTGTAGAATTAAAATTTTATTTGCAAAGCTCTGTTTTGGACCAAAGTTTTCTCTACGTACTTTATCGGTAATTATACTCATCAACATATACACTGTAAATACAATTCATACCTAAACATGTTGTGATCCCCTCTCCTACCACCAGAGGGAAGCCCTGGATGTTTCTCATCACCCTGATTAGGGACACCTGAGATTGATTCCTGATGCCACACATCTGCGGACCCAACCATCCATTTAAGGGCAATCAACCCAGACTTCCATGTTGGGTCCTGAGCTATGCAGGAGGCCACATCGAAGAGCCTGCTTAGTGGAGATCTAAACCGTCCTAAGCTGTTGAGTGATGTAGTAACAAATATCTCAAGTTGAGGACTCATAAGAGACTGTGACACAAGCAGAAAAACATGAGGGTACAACATATCAGAGAAGTGTTTGTGGGTATGAGGATGCTCGGCCTTCCTTTTCTGGTCTCTCACATGCCTTTGTGGTGAGACAGACTAGTTTGGGCAACTGTGAGGTGAGCTGTCATATGGAAGATGAGACTTAATGTGTGGACGCACTGTAATTTATCACACTGTGAACATTACAAAATGATGTTTCAAATTCTAGTAAAATCTTTCGATGACTTACTTTAGAGCTAGAAATACTCTAGCAGTGATTCGTCCTCCTCTTTCATTCCATCCATAGATAAATAAATATGACTAATGTTAGTGTCTTCGGGTACATTTAATCTATTCAGCATTAAGTTGAGATATTTGATTTGATTAATTGATTGCTTTTTAAAAGAAAAACTACTATGTCAAAGTCTGTCTTATTTTTTTCCATCATTATTTTAACCTTTTCTGTCTTTTAAACTCTTTAATTCAAAATAAAATAAGTATAAAATTTAAATTGAAGCTGGTTTGTATTTTATTTTTATGGTATTATTTGCTTGGAATGTTAAACCTAGTTAATCTCCTAAAGTTTTTTTTTTGTTTCTTTTTTTTACTTTTGGCGCCAAAACACCTCTACCTTGTAATTCATATTATGACCGCTAAGTGTCAGGATTTGTCAACTTTATACAGTTGTGATGCTTTCAGTTGGATTTTTATTCCATTTGTTTAATTCATTCTTATTTTTTAATCAATATGTTTTAGAAGGAAAAAAAATGGATTATTTGTCTCAAGAAAGGTACTCTAAGTGTGTTATAATGTTAAATATTCATTTGAAATTAGTGTGGTAGGAGTTGCAGCTCCCACATCGGCTTATTCAGCCACAGCCGAAGCTGCACAGATTAGTATCCAGGTGTAAACGTCATTGTCTCCAGAGAAAGAAGGATTTGTAAAAAAAAAAAAAAATTAAGAAAATGATTCTGTTGTCCAGTTAAGCACCAAAACAGTTATGAAGATTTCTTTCAATGACATTCAAATGTAAGCATTTTTAAAAATAAAAATATGATTTATAACCAATGAGAAATTTGAAGAAAAACAACATTTTTTTGTCTCTGTGATCAAAGCTCATTTTTGAAAATTGGACCATGAAAATGTATTAATTTTTTTTTTTTCATTTTTAAAATTATATTTTTTACATTAATAGTAAAATAATCATCATAATAATATTTTTGTCTATGTTTTTTCTTCTTTTAAAATTTAATTTAAAAACAAATAATCATTTTTTTCTTTATTGATTTTTTATTGATTCTTTCTTTATTTATTGGTCTTTATTGATCAAAATAATTGCATTTATTTTATTTTTTTTTAAATATTTTTTTATAATATAATGTTATGTGTTTGTTATGAATAAAATCAAAAAGTGAAATAACACTTGAAAATAAAGCTATTTTATTGTCAATGCATTCAACATGATTAGATAAACTATCAAGTAGTAAATTTCCGCAAAAAGGAAGAAACACTGAAAACTATTCCCCACTGACACAAAATATGACACTTTGTATTTCAAATCAAACCAATTATTTACACGGTAACGAATAGACTGCATCTTAAAACATTATCATTTAATATTACATGCACTCTGAAATATAGTCTGACATAATATTGCCAATTTGTGTCCTTATTCATCATAAACAAGAGAAAAAAAAATGCTGCCTTGTAAACGGTGATGTGCGACCTGGTCATAATTCATCTCTATATTTTTTATTTTTAAGATATAAAATACAGTTTGCTGTACATTTACACATATTTAAATCATCCCTAACTCTCAAAGATTTAAGTGCTTTATAAATAGATTCATTTCAGTCCAAATGCGTTTGCATACACTCAAAAAAAACACATTTTCTTTCACAAGGAGAAAAGTAATCTGACCAAAAAAAGAGAGATTCGAAGAACAAGTGAAAAGAAGTGCAAGGAGTGATTCGATGTGTTCTGAAGAGTTCTAGAATTTGAGTCCATCCCTTTTTTAAAAAACTGGGAAGTTAGTTATGGGAGGTCATATGGCGTGACAGGTGATGCCGTTCCCGGAAAGACTCGTTGCATATGGGGCACTTGAGCTTTTCCTCACGTCTCCGCTTGACCAGAGGCTCCATGGAGTACTCCTTTTTGTGGTGGGATCGCATGTGGTAAACCAAGTCTGAGGTCATGCGGAAGGAAGCGTTGCACTTTGCGCACCAGTTTTGCGCCGGCAGACATAGGGAGGTGAAGGATGGAGGCAGCAGGGTGAGGGCAGAGGGCATTTGAAGCTGGATGGGGCCGGAGTTCTTAGGCCAGAAGGCAGTGGCGTAGACAAAAGGATTCTGCTTGCCCATGGCACCCGGTACGGGGCAGTTGGCACCCAGTTCGGCACCCTGCAGCTTGGCGGCGAGATGGTCAGCCTGATAGAGTCTGTTTGAGGAAATGGTGTCGCCTACAGCTGGGTGGCAGTCCAGCAGCTTCGGCGGCATCACCAATGGTGAGATTTGGGAAAAAGAACGAGATGGTTGACTGAAGGCGCTCTTCCTCTCTCCACTGCTGCCACCCTGCTGGCCTACCGATGTGAAAGCACTACCTATTGGGGAGGTTTGGGGCGGCTGCGTCTCAGAGAGAACCTGCCTGATGTTCAGGTGCTTCTCTGAAGGACTGCTGTTTGGGCGACCACTGTCTTTGTTTTCTGAATTGGAGCTCTGGAGGTTCTTGTTGCTGCTGTGGTGTTTGAGGTTCTGAGGGGACTTCTTGACCTCTGTGAAGGCGCTGCGTTTGGCCTCTCCATGCTCCGTTGAACCCGCTGGGGAGAAAGACCGGCGGTTCTCCTCCAGACCGTATGCTCCTCTATAATTCTGCGCAGAAGCTCCGAGTTCCTCTTTAGACTTGGACTGTGGAAGGCCAAGTCCTCGACTCTCCCTGTCTTCAATATCTGAGAACTTCCTCTTCCCTGAGCTCTCGCTGCAGATCTCGGCCTCCTTGTCGCTAGGCGGGCTGGTCCGATTGTTCTCTAGATCCCGAGCTAAGTTATGAAAGTCCGTGGAGGGTTTGTTGCTGTCTTGAGGACTTCCGTAACCATCTGAGCGCCCCAGCTTTGGACTGGTCCTAGTCGGGGTGGTGTTGGATCTGTCCATCCCGCTCTCTTTGCTCAGTTCTTCCTCACCTCCGGTGATGCTCTGGAGTCTTTTGGTGCAGCGGAACCGGAGATGGGCCAAAAATGGGAACTCAAACTGGAATCGTTGACTACAATCTGGACAGGAGTGATGAGATGAACCTAGAGGGAGAAGATTAGATTTAAAAACCTGGACCAGAACAGGAAACAAACTCATTTGAACCCTGATCCTGTACTACAACTCACCTTTGCTTTTTGTCGGTGCCCTGCTGGAGCTCAAAAGCAGTAGCTCAATGAGGTCTTTGCCATACCAAACCAGCAACTCTTCATCCTTCTCGATGCGGCGAAGCGAGCGGTAGAAGAGCTGGCCGTTCTTCACGTAGGCCTCTAGGTTCTGTTCCTCTTTGTCTCGGGCAGATTGAACCAGTCGCAGCCACATCAGGCCCTCTGAAGTGCTGTTAGCTGCCGAGGTGTCCACCTGCACAAGAATCGAAGATGAGAAATTATGATGGAGTAAAAATAAAACTAGACTTTTATTTTTAATAAAATTATAAAATATTCTTGCTTAAAACAGTAAAAATCAAATGAAAAAGATGGAGTTGAGAGTTTTTTTTTTAGGGACTGACTCTGAAGATGTAAGGAGCTGTTCGTTTATCGGTGGATTTGAGTGCGATGAAAGCGATGCTGTCGTAGAGAGAGGTGTGGCTCAACACACACGGACCGAAGATCGCGTTCTCTGGGATGTCGCAGGTCGTGTAAACACTGGTGAAAATATCCGTGAGACACTGCTGGACCGCTTTAGCGTCTCCGTCCCACAGCAACTTCTGCGAGCTGGACTCCTCCATTTTCACACTGTCACACACACGGACACACACGCGGACACGCGTTAGGGCGCATACCCGGCCTCAGACCGTTCAAACAATAATATTTATAAAAAATACATATAAAATTATCAAAATATTTATTCATAATTTTAAAATATTTTTCTTTTGTTTACAAACAAAAAAATTATGATTAAAAATGATGAGTTCAAGTTCCAAATTTATTCTTTTTTATTTCTAAACTACAATAATCTAAGACTGCATGAAAAACATCCCATAATAATTCTGTAAATAAGAAAATTCACCCAATATTAATTTAAAAATAATTATTATTACCATCAGCATTTGTAATGAGTATTATTTATTGTTTTAATCTCAAAGTGTCTTTTTTTTTTTAAATAAAAGCAATAATATAAATGAATAAAGTCATTATTTTTATTTGCATATTTGTCATAAAGGCTATAAAGTATGAGAAATTTACCTTATTTATTTATTTTTAAAAACTTAATTTTTTTTTTTCTACAAGTGCATTTTCTTGTTAATCTAAAATTAAAATATAAAAAAAATTAACAGGGGCAAAAATAATGTGAATTTAATTGCATTTCCAGGTTAAAATGAAGCTTTTTTTTTTTTGCAGCCCATGTTGTCTCATTAACATAATCCAGCACTTTCCTCCTCTGAGACTGTAATTAAAGCAGCACAAACACTTCATTTTACCCTCATTTGAACCACAATTAATGTGTTTTTACTCCTTTTTCTTCTCTTTGTAAACCCAAATGAAATTCTGATGTAGATCCTAAAGCTTAAAAAATTAAGAATAAGTTACAACAAAATGATTTTGAAAAGGTTAAAGTTTTTTTTTTTTACTTAAATCAAAGCTGTTTTAATCAAACTAATAAGTAAAATGTGTGAAGCTGAAAATAAAGCATCAAAACCTCAAAAATATTTTTAATCAAAAATACCATTTTTAAATGGAGATCAAAAATTTGATGCAATTTTGATGCAAATTTGACCCAATAAAATCAAACATAATTTAGACGTTAAATTCTCTGTTTTGCGCACAATAACGCGCTCCGTGGTTGATTTGGCGCATGTGTGCGGTGTGTTTTAAAAGTGGGAAACCAGATTTTTAAAAAAAGAAAGAAAGAAACAGGTTCTGATTTAATTTTGGATCAGTTTTAACTGCAAATGGTAAAAAAATGTTACAACATCTCAAATGATTTTCTTGATTATTTGGAAGAAAAATGGACTGAAAGCAGGAATGTGCATGCGTGTGTGTGTGCATGTGTTTAAAGGTGTGATATGGAGGAAAGCATCCTTCAGTGTGTGTGGATAAGGAAAAAGGGGAAGGGGATCAATTCATCTGCCAAATCTGCACCAATCAAGACATTTACTGTATGTGTTTCTTTTAAATTCATCCTAAATTTCTGCAGAAAGAAAGAAACCATCTCCAAAAATCATCCTTGCAATTCTTACCTTTTCGTTCTGTCTGCTGGAAGAAGAAATAATCCACAAAATAATCAGATAAAAGAAAAAAAAAAACAGTTTGCACCTCCTCAGAAAAGAGTGAAGAAGATAAAAAAAAAGAAACTCCTGAGATGATGCTGAGATGATGCTGATGATCAGAGCATTCCTTCCCTGCAGATCCTGTCCTCACACAGAGCTTTAAAAAGGGGGAGGATGAAGAGACAGAGAAAGAGAGGAGGATAGAGACGCAGATGGGACCTGGTGCTCTGGCTGACTGGCGCACAGACACACACTTTTTGTTTGCAGCGCATAATCTACCCAATGAGGCGTGTCACTCTGCGTCTCCTCCCTTTAACTCTTCACTGTCTGACTGTCATTTGATGCGATTTATGAAGGGATGGAGGATGAAGAAAAGGGGGGGATAACCCCCCCGACCTCCCCCTCTTTTTTTACTCCCATTATTATTATAATTCAGATCACAATAGTCAGTGTTTTGTTTGGAAAGAAGTGACATTTAACCTGGAAATGAGATTTAAATTCCATGTCATTATTAATAAAAGTAGAATTTATACCTCATCATTTCATTTTTGGCAATTTAATTTCTTTTAATTACTGGAACATCATTTTATTTTGTGGGATTATGTTTTTTTAAACAACTTATTTTGTGACTTTTAGGCACCCCTCCTTGTGTGTGTGTGTGTGTGTGTGTTGTGGTGAGGATCATTTAGGGGGCGCCAGTGTATAATTTGCATGCTGGAAGGCTGACATGGTGAAGAGGAGCTTCAGGTCAGCTGAAACTAACTCATGTTGGGACTTAAAGCTGTGCAAAGGGACAATTCAGCAATTACATATGGTTTGGATTAAATGAAAGCAGCTGGATGCACACACAGCAGGGGTGTTTGACTCACCTGAGCGTTAAAAAAAAAGCCTTTTTGTCCTGAAAACATGCATAAAAATGTGGTTTTTTACTCATTTGCAAACTTTAATTTGGACATGCAAAACATTTCAATTGATGCAGTTAAAAATGATGACAATGCTTTTCTGAAATATGTTAAAATCTTAATTAAAACACTGTGATTCATGTTTAATAATGCTGTTCATTTAAAATCATTTGGAGAAAATGTCTTTCTTTGTTAAAATTTTTGCTCTTTTGTTGCATTTGAATGACTTTTATTTCATTTTTAAAAATGTTTTACCTCATCTCTGCAGTTTTAAAAGCAAACAGCATGATTTATTTGTGGATTTAAGTCTCTTTGTTATGGAAAGAAAGTTAAAAAAAAGTGTAAAAGGTGTCTGTTGCTGACCGGCTGTTCAAAGTTTCCATCCATCCTTCACTTAAAGCGAAATTATGCTCGATGATGGGCGTACTTTTACTTCCAAACTCCTTCTGATCCATCATTTACCTCTCCCACATTTCCATGATACAGATGGCCTCAGATTGAAGTATATTAAATACAAATATGAACACAGATCATCTGAGGCATCCTGCTATGGACTGAATGATCAACACTCCAAATTTTTTTTTTGTTAAGGGAATAAATGAGCCCACAATCTAAACTCATGAGGGATAAAACCCAGTTGTCACAGTTTGCGAAGAGCTGCTGCTTTCTGGCCTCATGCTGTGTGTGTGTTAAAGAAACTGCATGTGTTCATGATGAATGCTTTGAAAATCTGCAATTACTTAGAATCCAAAATGTAATTACAGTTAAAAAAAAAAAAAAGAAGAGCTAATTATACACATCAACAGTTCAATTGAGCAAAAAAATTCATTTGATATTTATTAAAATTACTTAAAGCAACAAAAAAATCTGCAAGAGCATTAATTATCTGGAAATATTTTGTCATCCAATTGATTTTTTTACATTTTTAATATTTTGTTGAAACTAAGTTACTAATATCTTAAATATCTGGAAAAAATAATGAAATTTTTATTATTATTCATGTGAAAAAATGGAGCAAAAGTTTTATATTTTAAAGGATAATTTTTGAAAAATGCACTTGCTCTTTTTTATCATAAAAAAAATCACGAAATTGCACAAAATTAAATTAATTTAATCCTTCCTTTAAAAAAACTTTGGTAAAATTCTCAAAACCCAAATTTAATTGACAAATTAAGAAATAAAGTAAAATAGATGTATTTTTTATAAAAATTTTTGCAGCATTTAAAATAAACTTCTTCCTCCTCAAAAAATAAATTTAAACCATTTTTTTCCGTTAAATGTTTCCGCCGTAAAAGCTCGACTTGCAGAGCAGCATAAAATAGATGTGATTGTGAGGAAGATGATGAGATGCTATCAGACAGTGAGATGCAGTGTGATGTTGCTGGGAGGGTGTGTGTATGTGTGTGTGTGGAGTTCACAGCTGGAGGAGCACTGTGGCTGCATAACATCTGGATTATTTGACAGCTGTATTGTTTTCTGATCCCCTACGTTCACATTGTTTTCTGATTATGCATTCAGAATGTTGACGTTCATCTGCTGAAAAAATCAGGGAGAATTAAATGTTTTGCTGTGTGAAATTAAAAAAAAAGTTTACAAATTTTTAAGACCCAGTTTAAATGTGATTGTTTTGTCCTGAAGTAATCTGTTCAAGTCATTTGTATGTGTGTGAGTGTGTGATTTTTGTTTCTCCATATGTTAAAATATCAGCAAGACCAGTTACCATGAAGTCCAAAATGTTCTGATTGGTCTGTTCTAGTGGTCTGATGACACCCCCACCATCAGCACACACACCCACTACTGAAGGAAATAAAAAGTCAGTTTGCAAATCCGGTCAAGAACAAGTTTTGTGACTGACCGAAGTTATTTTGTGTTCCTTTTTCAGGTGACCTGTCCTGTGCACTGAGATGCTTTAACATGGGAAATGTCTCCGATATGGTT
The DNA here is from genome assembly GCA_902685375.1 of Neostethus bicornis. Lineage (NCBI taxonomy): Eukaryota > Metazoa > Chordata > Actinopteri > Atheriniformes > Phallostethidae > Neostethus > Neostethus bicornis. Next base: position 8,928,195 of record LR738545.1, read on the forward strand.
ACGATTCATTTCGTTGGATGCAACAATTCTGCACGTTTGCATGTCATGCGGTAAAGCTGATATCTACGAAGAAAGATGCAGCAAAGAATCATCTTCTCCTCTCGGTATTTCCCTTCAGGGGTCGCCACGGCAACTCAGTTTCTTCCATCTAACCCTATCTCCTGCATCTTCTTTGGTCACGCCAACTATCTTCATGTCTTCCTTCTCTGCGTCCATGAACCTCCTCTTTGGTCTTCCTCCAGGCCTCTTTCCTGGCAGTTCCAAATCTAGCATCCTTCTTTTGATGTACTCTCTCTCTCCTCTGCACATGTCCAAACCAAGTGATCGGTAACAGATTGGAAATAAATTCACATTTAAAGGCTCGCAACATGTTTCTTGAAGTTTTTCTTGAAAAAGAAAAAAAATGTAGCTTAATGTGTAGCTTAATATCAACTGCATTATATTAACAGTTTATTTTTGCCTAACCAGTGGAGATAAGAACCCGATTTATTGTAGATTACAAAATACATAAATTTACTGGACTGAATAACAGAACACATAAGAATGCAAAATGCAAACTTGTATGGATGTCAGAAAGTAGTCTGTTCCCCCTCTGTGTCCTGTTTCCCCATTCCCTCTTGTCTGTGTGTGCGCAACTAGTCACACCTGAAACTAATCTACTCTTCTGCTGGAGTATAAATGGAATAGTTTTCGACACACTCTTCCCCAGATTGTTGTTTTTCATGCTTGACTTGTTATTCAGTTTTTTGGCTCCAGCTCCTTCATTAGAACCTGCCTAGTTTATCTGTTTTTGTCTTCTTTATTTGGACTTTTTATCAGTCTAATAAATCTGCTTGTGATTTTTCATCTGAGCCTGTCTGCTGTGTGAAGGGTATATTTTTGGCCTCAGCTTCACATCATGACAGAGTGGTTATCAAGTATCTAGGTTTTTACCAGATACTTTTTGGTCAACATCATTCCTAAATTTCCAACATTTAAAACAGTTGTAGATAGTGAAGTCAACAAGTTGTGTCTTATTCAGTACACCTCAAAGCTCCTGCCCACTTTTTGGTATGACAAAACATAGAAAATGGTAGAAAAGACGCTCCAATAGAAACCATTGGAGTCATGCAAACTCATTGCCACATTTGGGATGACGTACGTTTTTATGACATGGTACATTGTCGCTATCAAAAGACAATACACTTTGGTAAAACAGGATGACGGGGAGTAGTAATACCTTTGCAGTGGTTGCGCCATATGATGTAGAGACCAAGCCGGCCAAAGCGAGCCAAGAAAACAAACCTTCATGATACTAGGATCGCAGTAGGGTTATAAAAAGAAACTTATTTCTTCATGTTCTCCAACCGTTGTCTATTGTCCAGTTTAAAAGCATCCACTGCTGCTGCCAACTGAATGTTTCATTGGTTCAGAACCTGCAGAACGTGTCCTCAGATTGAAACTAGTGTTCTCTGGGCTCTATCTCGCCTTTCATCAATCTCCATTCTGCTCGTTCCCTTCTGATTTCTGACTTCTTATCCAGACAACTATCACTTGTTGGTGTCAGAAGTATTTTCCTCAGCCCTTTCAAAATAAACCATATTCTCTTTATTTATTTAAACTTGATTCTGGTTGATATTTTCAACAGCAAGTCATCTACAGATCTTCTGTTGTGATGAGTCTGGGCCAATGGATTGGGTGAACAATATTTTCTTTCCATACCGCTGCCTTCCACTTATCTAGGCTCGGGTCACAGGGGGTAACAGCCTCAGACGTGAAGACCAGGTACTGTATCCTTCACCCTCAGCTGCATCCTTGAACACCTCACCAACAAGGCGTTTAGGACGTATTCCAAACAGATGCCCGAACCACCCCATCTGGATTCTCTCGACCTGAAGGAGAAACGGCTCTACTCCAAGCTTCTCCCGGGTGGCAGAACTCTCCACTTTATCGCTTTTAGGGTATTTTTTGTTGTGTAATAATTAAACAGGTTAAATTCGACAATATGCATATTTGTGAAAATAAGTAACTAATATTTGACAGTAAACATCGTTTATACCTTGAGTTATAAACTTTTTTACACGTTACCATGGTAGCAGCAATTGTAAACGGCTCCTTACTTATTTTTTGAAATACTTAAAAATTATTATTATTATTATTTTTTCAAAGAAAGGGTTTACTTTAACTTGCACAACAAAACACATCAAAAAAAATCTTCTCATTTTTGGGAAACTAATGGAGCCAAAAGGCAAAATAAACTGACTGAAAAAATATTAGAGTTTATTTACAAAAAAGACTTAAAAAAAAAAAGAGGTAAATTGTGTTCAAGTGGACGACATGTTTGAAATCAGTGATGCCAAAAAACTATCAAAACAATTTTTTAACATTTCTAATTAAACATCCATCATGTCTAATCTTTATTATTCAAAATATAATTAGTTAATAATCTTAGTTCATGATGACTTTCTTTAGAAATGTCTTCACGGTCTTTCTTTTTTTGAGCATGAGTCCTCTTGTCTCATCGAAACATTTCCTCCTGAAAAACTTTTACACCCAAACTTTCTCTTTTATCTGGTCCTTGTCATCCAAAATTCAGTGAGGAGGTAATTCCCTCTTTCCTTCAACATATCACCAGAATGACAACAGAAGCTTTTTGCAAAATGGATTTAAGCAGAGAGAAACTGGCAGCACTACGTCCCCACTGTCCTCCTGCCACCGCATCTCATCAAATATTAGCAATGTTTTCTGCTTCGGAAAGGAAAAGGAAAGCAACTCAAGAGGCCGATGCATTGATCTTAGATGAGTAAACAGATCACAGAGGGGGGGAAAAAAGATTATTCATCAGGACGGAAAAGTCCAAAGATGTGAGAACCATGAGGGTGATTAGCTGCAACTAAACTGTTTAAAAAATAACAAACAAGCTGAATACAAAAAATAACAAAAATACATTGTAATCTGAAAATAAATATTACATTTTAGGTAAAGTTTTGCTCAAATTGTTGAAAAAGAATGTTTTCTATTTGAAATCAGTGTCAAATAAATTCTCGCCTGATTAGGATCAAATTGACAAATTTAAGATTTGTCAAACTTGTTTAAACTCAAACTTGTTTAGTTTCTTAGTACAAAGCACGAAACACCTGATTTAGAAGTAAATTTGACTTTATTTTGTTCCCTTTTCTTCTTTTTTAAAGTAAGACATCTAATAACACAACATGTATGACAATTAACTTGTAGTTACTATGAGGTCAAAATAGGGTTTTTTGTTTTTTTTTTCTTAAAAATGTCTCTGATAGCTAAAATAATCAGGAGAAAAAGTGACGTTATACAATCTAACATGCTATGATCTGGATCACCGGGTGGAATCATCCAAGAAAACATGTTAATATCTCCAAGTCACAAAAGTTGATTCAGTTCAAATGAAGTCATATCTTTTTATGATGAGATTTCCAGGAAAATGAAAAAAAATAAAACAGTAAATCATATGCAAAATGTTTGAATTGAAAAATTAAGCTTATTTTGCATTCAATATTTAATTTATTTTTGTAAAATTCTGCATATATTTGTCCCACAATCCCACTATTTTGTGCAAAAATATTTAAAACTAACGATCATCTCAGATTTTCTGTCCATAATATCAGATTTTGCTCCTGTGACAATGTTAAAAAACAATTTCCTTTCCCTTTAAGCATTTTCATTTGTATCCAAACAGAAGATAAGTAGTCAAAAATCTATTAAACCCAAATCTTTTCTATTTAATCCCAGGATTTATGTTCTCTTGTGTTTCTCATTCACGTTAGCAATTGCTCAGGTAAGTCAACAAGGAAAGTCTGGCTCTGAGATCAATTTTTGTTAACACAGCCCAGATGCACTGAGGAAGATCCAAATCTGTGATGGACGAGCAGATACACTGTGAGCGTGGGAGTCGGCGCAGACCTTCCAGTCTTTTTCCAAAGGAGGGCAGAAGAGGAGAGAGAGATGGAAAGAGAGAGAGAGAGAGAGAGGCAGTGATTCTGAGAAGGAAGTGTGGGATGTTTGTGTCAGAAGAGGATAGAGAGATACAGATTCAGCAAGAGGAAGTATTTCATGCCATGGATGTGAAAGCTGTCACTGGGAGGCTGAGATTGAGGAATTCTGAAAGGCTATCTGATGGCATCTGTGTGTCCACAAGGTTTTAGCTCATTTATGAAAAAGTTTATATAAATAAAAGCCAATCTGCCACTCGGATCAGAAAATAAAACATGTTGCAATTCTCACCCTGAGAGAAAAAACTCGGACTAGTTTCGTTGAGGAAGTTAAACAGTTGCTACTTTAAATTGAAAAAAAAACCAAAAAGAAATAGGCAGAAGAAAAATACTTGGTGTATGGGTATGAAATCCTTTTTTAAAAAGTATTAAGTCGCCTTTTTAATGAGATGAATTGTTCTTGATGTCTTATCTCGTTAGGTGTACAAATTTGATATTACTCTTTGTTTTTTTGTCGTGGACAATTAGGTCAAGAAGTGGCATCATAGCTAGATGGTCGGGGTTCGAGTCCTGGGAGGCACGAGTCTTGGAACACTGGTCTTTCTGTGTGGAGTTTGCATGTTCTTGTCATGAGGCGTGTGCAGGTGGAAAGAGGAGGACCCAATTGCAGACAGAAAGCATGGTTTATTCAAATTTGGCAGTCCATTAATACGTGAAAAGAAAAACAAAGTTTCAGTGGCATGGCACAAGGTTATTGTCAGAATGCGACCTTGGTCAAGCAAACAAGGTGGCCAGGCTGGAGGGGATGGTATGATCCAACAGGGAAGTACGCGATGATTGCCCTGATTATGGTCACCTGAGATTAATTCCTGATTCCACACATCTGTGGACCCTGCCATATCAAATAGATGGCAGGGTCCACAGATGTGTGGAATCAAGAATCAATCTCAGGTGACCCTAATCAAGGTGATGAGGAACATCCAGGGTTCCCTCTGGTGGCAGGAGACAGGATCATGACAGTTCTTACCGTACATGCATGGGTTTTCTTCAGGTACCCCGGTTTCCTCCCACCATCCAAAAACATGCATTGTAGCTTGATTGGCTGCTATAAAATTGCCCCTAGGAACTAGTGTATGTGGACGGTTGTGTGTGGGACAGCATGACAGACTGGCAACTTGTTCGGGGTGTACCCTCCCTCTCGTCTTAAATCAGCTGAGGGATAGGCTCCGACAACCCCCACGATCACATCAGCGGACGAAACGAAAGAAATACTGCCACTAAAACAAACAAACAAATTAATTTTAGAATTAAACTAAATTATGTCAGAATTCAAAATAAGATTAAAAGCATTAAGAAAAACTTCACTAATTATTCCCACATTAATCTTTAAATTAACCAAACATTTAATCCCTCCAAATAAATTCAAAGAAACTTACTTCTGTCTTTGCAGATGTTAAACAAACCTGCAAAGAAAATTACAGATGATTTTCCCCCCAAAATGAGGGGAAAGACATTACAAAACTAGAAAAAACAAAAAGGGTGTGGGTGGTGGTGAATGAATTAATAATGAGCCACTTTTATACCGGATCCAGCGATTATACGAATGGGGGAAACGGCCAAAAAATATTCTGTATGGCATATGGCACTTCAGCTGCCATATGTGCCAGTTTTCACAAAAATTGGCAATGACGTCCATGATGGTCAGTAGCAACTGCCAAAAACACAGCAAGGCCTGAACAGAGGGAGAGAAGAACAGGGAGATGGGGGGAGAGTAATGCTTCAATAGCTTTGTTGGCCGGCGTTGACTCTTGTCTCCGCAGCTTCTGGTGCTCAAACTACAAAGAGATTGAGGTGGGGAGAAAAAGGAGAGACAGACGAAGGGAAGAATTAGGAAAGGGCGAGTCACAAACCGAGCGAAGGTGTTCCGATTAAACGATTTTAATTAGGTTTGGTTTGTTTGATCAAAGATGATGTGTTGTTAAAGTGATATACATGCTAGCGGTTTACAAAGAAAGAGACTGAGAATATGTGCAGAAGTGTTCAGAGAACATCACTGTGGAGATTTTGGCATCCAACAATGATACGAGTGGCATCAGGTGCCGAATCTGACCTGATTTGAAGTGGATTAGCATGCTTTGCTTTCCATTTCAATTTGGCTTCAAATAGCACATACTTCTGTTGCCTAATTCATCTGACAACTCTGTGAGAACGTTCAACCTATCAGAACGTGGACCAAAATGTTTTAAACCAGAGCTTGAGAAAGCAAACCTTGTGAACTATAAAATCAGAATATGGAGATTGCACATCGGAAAAATGTACATTTGAGTTTTTTTTCAAAAGAACGTCTACTTTCTCCCCACCATTGGCGCCATCATGGCAGCCTGCTGCGGTGTAACAATTAATTTCAGCTCCTGGTAAAAAATGCTGAATGTTAACAACATGTTAGCTGAGTTTTTTTAATTTCTTTGGTAGCCAACAAGTGCAAATATTTCAACTTATTTTTCAGTTTAATTTATCCATTCCCACAGTCAAACCAAAAGGTTCGTCGTTTCCATATATCAAGGCGTGTCAAGAACTTTGCTTTACATCTCTCACTTCTCACTGGTGTAAAAGCTTAAATCATAACTACAAATCCAACATAGTCAGTTCTTCCAAGAAAATAAAATGTAGGTGTGATAGCTCTCTAAGGCCGTTTTCACACTTGGGCGGTCTGAACCTGTGGCTATCCGCCCTGAGAATTCAATGCATTTGTTTAAGTGTGAAAGCTGCTGTCACACCTGGGCACAGTCCAGAACTGGGCTGGTCTTGGCTCTGTCACAAATTTCACACTTTTCTAGAACCTGGAATTCACACAGGAGAGACATTCTTCAGTTTAGGTAGACAGAAAGTATTTAAGCACATTTACTCTGGAATGAATGGATTTTTATTTATAATGTTGTGCTATGGCGTCAAAATTCAACGGTGCCCACTTTGAAAGATTATCCTCACTAGTAGTAGACCCCATGTTTGAATGGCAAAAATATCTGGGCAGGAATACTGGCAATACTTGCAAGTCCAGCATCGAAAAGTAGTAACCGTATCTAACTATGATAATTAAGAAAACTACTTTAAAGTTTAAACTACCCCTCTGACCTGCACTCACATTTGGTTTCAATATTTGTGCCGCATCACGTAGACATCCATATGGTCTCAGGATAAATAGAAAGAGCAGCTTTGTCGCTAAACTCAATGGAGTTACTTGCTCTGGTTTATTTGGAATAGTTTCAAATACTTTGGTTCCCAACGTCCACAACCTTCTCACAGTATTTTGCCAAAAAGCAGAGTCCGTTTCTGCACTCCAGCACAATTAGTACTGACATTATATGTGAACCACGCCCAAGTTTAACTTAGGGTGTGGTTTACAAGAGGCGTGAACCAGCACACCTCTTTCAAGTCAGCCAGGAATGACTAAACAAACTGCACTCACACTAGTAAAACAAAATACACTTCGGTGGTCAAATGCACTCATACAAGGTTCAAACTGTCTAGAACGAGAACATCCCAAGTTTATAAGAAAATATTAAAATGCTGCAACACAACCACCTTGAATGTTTCCAGAAAAATGGTCAACAGAAGAAGAAACAATACATTGAGTAGTAGCTGTCTTGAAAGAGCAAAGTTGACTTGAGCCATTGGTGACTGGGGAAAAAAAGAAACAAGAAGTCCGAAAAGCCCCGGTTGTTAACAAGGTATGTACACAGAACAGCATCCGGTCAGATGACACGTCTAAAGAAACTAATGGTCCAAAGCAGAAGAAGACCACACCAAATCAGAAAAACAGAAGATAGATAGACATCAAGACATGGATTAACCACCAAAACCTTTCAATTTTTTCCACAATTCTCTGATGGCTTTGCAGCAGAGTAACGGACCGTCTCATCACACCAACTCCCAAAGGCTTTCTTGCAACTGATGACGAGTTCACCATAACTATAACCAAATGACTTGTGTTACCTGATCTCAACAGTATAAAGTCGGGGTGTCCATTACGTCAATTATGATAGATCAAGAGCTCCCAGGGTAACTTTTCATCACAAATAAACTTCAGTTCATAATCAACATTCTTTATGAAATTTTGTGATTGTATTTACCTACAGACCAATGGGAAAGATTTCTCATTGGCTTATTTACTGTAGCCAAACCACCCTCTTCTTCTTCTTTTGGCTTTTCCCTTTAGGGATCTTTTTCACAGCAAGTCAATTTCTTCCATCTAACCCTATCTGCTGCATCCTCTTTGGTCACGCCAACTATCTTCATGTCTTCCTTCACTGTATCCATGAACCTTCTCTTTGGTCTTCCTCTAGTCCTCTTTCCTGGTGGTTCTAAACCCAGCATCCTTCTTCCAATGTAATCTCTCTGCTCTGCAGATGTCCAAACCATCTCAGTCTGGCCTCTCGGACTTTATCTCCAAAACCTCTATGATGTGCTGTTCCTCTGGCATACTAATTTCTAATCCTGTCCGTCCTGGTCACTCCCAGAGAGATCCTCAGCATTTTCATCTCTGCTACCTCCATCTCTGTTTCCTGTCTTTTCTTCAGTGCCACTGTCTCTAGACCAAACATCATGGCCAATCTCATCACGGTTTTGTACACTTTCCCTTTCATTTTTGCTGAAACTCATCTATCACACATCACACCTGATACTTTTCTCCACCCATTCCAGTCTGCCTGCACAAGCTTCTTCACCTCTTTTCCACACTCTCCATTGCTCTGGACTGTTGATTCTAAGTACTTAAAATCTTCCACCTTCTTTATTTCTTCTCCCTGTAACCTCACTTTTCCATTTGGATCCCTCTCATTCACACACATGTACTCTTTTTTACTCTGACTACTGTAATCTTCATTCCTCTTCTTTCTAGTGCAAACCTCCACCTCTCCAAATCAAACCAAAGCAACCACACAGCAAATACTTTGCACTTGTGAACGCCTCAGATTCATGCACACTCCTCTCAGTCTTAATAATTGAAAACCTCCAATAAACTGGAACCATAGCCAGGAAACTTTACTACACACCTAATAGTTCAAAGAGAACTAGTTCATAAGACTAGTTCTCTTTGTGATTACAAAATTAAACTATCAAATCTTTTATCTTCTTTCTCTGAAACTCAGACACCTGAGTGGGTTTTTGTGTCCCAAAAGAGTGAAGAGGAACAACCAAAGGGTCTTTTTCCAAACCTGTGCCACCCCTCTGCCAACTTTACCCCAGGCAAAGTGCCAAAGCAGCTCAAGGCTCAGAACTGCACTGAGCCACCATGGCATGGCTTAATGTTCCAGGTTCTTCTGCCCTCAGGCCATCTTCTCATACACAAAACAACACAAAAACACACTTCAGCTGCACGTCTGCCTCTCAGGGCAGGGCAGTGCTCTCCAAACTCTTAAATGCTTCACTTAGCTTTGCTCTATATGTTGAACTAAATGGGTATTCGAAATAGAATCTCCTTTTCACAATTATTTTTTATTCTATGAGAAATAAATTATTAAAATTCCAGACAGAATTTCAATCGGATTGAAATCATATTTGAAGAAATGTCTATGTTATACATATTTATTCAGATACACTTGAAAAATCCTCCTGGCTTTTCCAAGATGAGGTGTTAGCTCAGTGGTAGAATGTCCGCTCTTGGATTGCAAGAAGCCAATTTGATTCAATTCAATTTTATTTGTAGAGCACAAAATCACAGAATTTCCGTCTCAATGGGCTTCACAAGAAAAAGAGGAATGTATTAACACAAATATACAGCAAGAAAAATAACTAATAAAAAACTCCTAAAAAACCCATCAGTGGGGAAAAAATAAGACACCTCGTGGGGATCCACACGAAAGAGACATCCCTCCCCCGGGACAAGTATCCAATGTGTCTCAGATTACTGTTTAAATATTAGCTTCTTCTACTCTACAGCTAAATATCTAAAGAAGTCTTTAGATGTTCTTCATCCTGATGGAGACACGGGGACTCCTCAGCCCGGCGATTCCCACTGGGTTCATGCCTAAGTGCCCTTGGGAAAGACACCTAACCCGCTGTATGTCCCACCATCTGCGCCATCCTCGCTTTCTACTGCAGTGCAATGCAGCACAAAAAATTTCCCCATTTGGGGGATGAATACAAAACATTAAAAAAAAATTTAAGTTGAATTTTTTAAAATCTAAACAGGAATTTTAATTGGTATAGTTACAAACTTAATTAAATGTCAAAAATGAGTGTTAAAAATTCAATTCATATTGAAAATTAGGAAGTAGAAGTTGAGTTAATGCAATTTGTATGGATATCTGAATATTTTTTAAAATTGACCAGAGATGGGTCATTTTATTTGATATATAATTTATTCTAAATATAATCCATATGTAATCCATTCTAGTTTATATTATTAAATTTAGCTATTATAATCTATTTTAGAATATATACTTAAAAAAAAAATTCACCAATAATTATTAATCTTATTCCACCACTTCAACACATCACACTTTGGGTCAGAGTCTGTCTCTAGTTGGAATGTTAAACTTCTGTTTGAGGCTCCCCGGGTGTTGTGATGTGACCGAGAGCAGGGGAAAAAAAAAATTAAGACACGTGCAATGAAAATGACAAATGATGTAGGATGCCTTGAAGAGCAGTTGGTGGCACCACCAAAGCCGAACAGCCAAACCCACCTCTTCTAAACCTCGGTGGCCTAGGAAGGCTGCAGGACCCGCACACGAAACAGCAAATCAAAGGCAACAGCAGCACACAGATGGATCCCGGAGGGCGGAGTGAGCCGGCAGCGAACAGAGCACGGCGTGCATGTGTGTGTGCATTTGAAAGGAAGGGCTTCCTTTAAAACAAACGGGACACAGCTGCTGAGCAGAGGGCATCTGAGGTGTGTGTAGTTTGTGTGTTTGAATGTGTGGGCCCCTCTCACAATCCCCGTGCAGGGAAGGGACAGCGTTCCATAAGTGAATCAAAGTGGCTTTTCAGTGTCAAGAACACAAAAAAGGCAATGCAGTATGGGAATTCAAGGGGGTTTGAGGATGAATTACACATAATAAAAACTGAATTAAAACAAAAATAAATTCAGTGTAGAATCCTGAGCCGGTGGTACAGATGAGAGAGGTCTTTGGGAAGCTGTCCAGGAGGAATTTTGAAAAGAAAAGTTCAAACTAAACCCGATCCGGAGAGCTAGTGACTTGTTTTGACAATGAAATAAACGATACCTCAGTGGAGAAGACCTTCATCTTGAAAGTTTAAAAGAAGAAACATTTAATATAGCAGCAATGTTCGGCCAAGCCAGAAATACTGCATCTGTACTCAAAATACTGACAGAAAAACTCTTTAATTCTGTGTTCCTTCAATGCGAGGGTGGTTTCGGCATTTCCCTTCAAGTCAGTTTCTTCCATCTAACCCTATCTGCTGTATCCTCTTCAGTCACGCCAACTATCTTCATGTCTTCCTTCACTGTATCCATGAACCTCCTCTTTGGTCTTCCTCTAGGCCTCTTTCCTGGTGGTTCCAAATCCAGCATCCTTCTTCCGATGTACTCTCTCTTCTCTGCACATGTCCAAATCCTCTCAATCTGGCCTCTCTGACTTTATCTCCAAAACCTCTAACATGTGCTGTTTCTCTGATCCTGTCCATCCTGGTCACTCCCAGAGAGATCCTCAGCATCTTCATCTCTGCTACCTCCATCTCTGTTTCCTGTCTTTTTCTCAGTGCTACTGTCTCTAGACCAATCAGCATGGCCGGCAGCCTGCTGTGGTGTAAGGAGTGCAGCACACAAATTTCCCTGGTGAGTGATGAATAGAGTAATTCAATTTTTTTTTTCCCCATTAATTGCCATCGCACAATCCTGCTTTTTAGATTTGATTGATGAATCCAGTAGGAAAGCAAAAAAGTCCACCTGGAGCATCTGAAAAATTGAGGAATCTTGGTACATTCTGTACCAACAACTGTCAGCCGGGGTCCTTTAACTTGTCACAAAAAGGACCATTTCAGATTATAATTGCTCTGAAATCTCCTGTCCTTCCAGACATTTAAGTTGAAAAAAAGATCCCAGCCTTAATGTTTGACCTCTGCCTCTAAACAAAGCAATGGCATCACCCCCCGGCACTGTATTCCTCAAACTTACGTTGGGGTCATTTACCCTGAGTGGGTCGACCTCGTTCCTCGTTTTCCTCATGTCGGGGACGAAAAGACATCACTGTCTTCCACACTTTCTACACGGTGGAGATTTCACAGCAGATTTAACTCATAACTACCCATCATCCTCCCTTCTACTCTCTGGGGAATCCTCCTAATTCCCACTGTGCTCTCCTTTGTCTTTGTTGATTTGGGTCTGAACCTGGCACACACCCCCAGCCACCAGTTCTCTTTTGTCTCACCCGGTTTGAGGGGAAATGGAGCGGAGAGCAGAAGGCTTTCTGGAGCTAAAATGTGCAACGTGTTACAGAGACGCTTGCCAGAAGAGAGAATGGTTGTAAGACCTTGTTCGGAGTTTTAATTGGTCTCATATACTTGGCATTCAGCAGAGATTGGAAGATGACAAAAGACAACCAAGGGGGGAAAAAAGTGTGAGAGAAGGGAACAGGATCTGGCAATCTTGGATCTTTTTCCGACAAATTCTGAATTTGATCCTCTTGAACAGCGTACAAAAACTTGATAAAATAATACAAAACACTAAAGCACAAAAAAATGTGTCTTGATAGAATCACAAATCAAAGAATTTTTTTTTAGGTTGCAGGTGGAATTATTTCTGGTTGCTTAATTTTGAAAAATTGTTCCGGTGCATCTTTTCAAAGTGCCAGGGCAACTTTGAACGACTTCAAGAGGCAGCAAATGTTTCACTGTGAAGCCAAGTATGGGAATCAGTGAAGTGAAGTGTTTGGACTCAGTTTGAGTTTAAGCATCTAATGGAGCGTCCCGTTCCAGCACACCTCCCACCCCTCTGTATTTGAGTGCTGCTTGGCCTTAAGCTAACATGACTTGAGGCTCAGGCACTACGGCTCAATGTCCAGCTAAATATTGCTAAGATTGGCTTGAGTTTACTGGTATTGTAAGTGTGCCCGTTTAATCTCCCGGCCCTGGACCACACAGCCACAGTCCTCATTACTGTCAAAGCTCTTTAATTTTAGATTAGAGACCCTTTTGTAAATTAGAGGATGACCATGAAAGAAGGGTGCTGATTGGTTGTCAGGAGGGAGGTGAAGGGGTACTTGCCCACCATCCATCCAAACCTCTTATGTTCACTCTGTGAAAACGGACGCCACGGCCTGGACTCTCGTCTTTCTACATGGCCGATGATCTTATTAGAAGTTCACACAGTAGCTGAGACGGAAAAACTGTGCAGTGCTATAGATGTCCCCAAAAGCCTCCAAGGGTGAGGAGATGATGCAACTCTTTCTAGTGTGTGTTACAGGAGCATGGCTTTAGGCTGAGCTTATTAGCTGATGGTTCCATGGATACTAACAGCATCATAAAAAGCAGGCTTTAGTGGACCGTGACGCTGCCAATAGGACTGAAGATGTATCTGTTGGCGTCAATTTCAGGATGGGTAGCCACTCTTCCAACAATGACAAATCAATGAAATTGAAAAAATATAAACCAAGGCTGCCCTTTGTCACCGATTCTGTTCATCACCTTTATGGACAGAATATCGAGGCGCAGCCGAGGCATTGGAGGGATCCAGTTTGGTGACCTCAGGATCGGATCTCTGCTTTTTGCGGATGATGTGGTTCTGTTGGCTTCATCGGACCGTGATCTCCAGCTCTCGCTGGATCGATTTGCTACCGAGTGTGAAGCGGACGGGATGGGAATTAGCGCCTCCAAATCCGAGACCATGGTCCTCGCCTGGAAAAGGGTGGAATGCCCCCTGTGGGTCAGGGAGAGGGTCCTGCCCCAAGTGGAGGAGTTTAAGTATCTCGGGGTCTTGTTCACAAGTGGGGGAAGGATGGAGCGGGAGATCGACAAGCAGATCGGTGCGGCATCAGCAATAACTAGGACACTGCATCGGTCCGTCGTGGTACAGAGAGAGCTGAGCCGAAAAGCAAAGCTCTCGATTTACAAATCGATCTACGTTCCAACCCTCACCTATGGTCACCAGCTGTGGGTGGTGACCAAAAGAATGAAATCGCGGGTACAAGCGGCTGAAATGAGCTTCCTCCGCAGGGTGGCTGGGCTCTCACTCAGAGATCGGGTGAGGAGCTCTGCCATCCGGTAGGAGCTCGGTGTCTAGCCGCCCTCCAGGTCGAGAGGAGCCAGATGGGGTGGTTCGGGTATCTGGTCAGGATGCCCCCCGAGGTGTTTTGGGCACGTCCCACCGGGAGGAGACCAAGGGGCAGACCCCGGACCCGCTGGAGAGACTATGTCTTACAGCTGGCCGGGGAATGACTTGGGATCCTTCCAGGTGAGCTGGAGGATGCAGCCAGGGAGAGAGAGGCCTGGGCTGCCAGTTTGAGGCTGTTGCCCCCGCGACCCGACCCCGGAACAAGTGGAAGATGACGGAACGGAATGGAATGAAATACTTCCCCTTTCCCAGATGTTGACATTCTCTGTAACATTCAAATCCTTGATAATTCAAAAGTATTTGTCTTGATCTCAACGTGTTTTTTGGTTGCAAAGAAAAGATTAAAATGTTCGATGTTGGAGATTTTCATACTAAATAAACTTTTTGAAGGTTACTATCATGTATGAATGTAATTCTAACATGAAAACATACCTAAAGTAGTTTTCGGTTTCGTTTGCAAGCTCTCTCATCCAGTTTTGGGATACTAATCAAACGCAAGGTTGTGCTCCAGCCCGCCTTTTTGTTCTCAATCGACTCCATGTTTCTCATGATAGCAAAAAGTGTTTTTGCTGCAGCACTGCACAGTGTGTAAAATGGGAGATTGTGGGTGTAAGTTTGCACAAAAGAGAGTGCCGTTTTCATGTGGTTCGACCAAAAGAAGTATATTGTTGTTTTGTCGGGATAATCTGTCTCTAGAAACAATGAAGTCTGCATCTGGATACTTATTTGTTTGTGCAGCGTCGGCTGTGGCTGAATAAGCCAATGCGGGAGCTGCAACTCCTTCTACACTTCCTGCAAATGTGATAGGCGGGTGATATGAGTCATGGGGGGGAGCAGTGGCAGATTGATGTTTTGCTGTTTCCGGGTCTTCGTGGCCTACTGCTGAATTTCTGTGTTCACTTTGGCCTGCTTGATATCGATTTTGACAGTTGCACGCTACCTATATCGGTCGAAAGTCACTGACTCGAGATCTGCTGCGTTAATTTTGCACAACTTCAGACCCTTGGAATGGATGGGAGTAAAAGTACAAGACAGGCAAAAGGAATAAAATCTGGGTTGTTACTGAAAAAAAAAACATTTTTAATTTCTTTTTAATTTTTTTATTTTTAGACACAAAAACATGTTTAACCATAACATTTAACGGTCATGATGTCCTTGTTTTGCAGAAACAATCTGTCCTTCATTATTTAAAAGATTATAAGGAAAATAACAACTCTGACATTGTTTGTGATTTTAGTAAAGAACTCTGTGTTTGCAGCATTTTAGGTCACTTGGTCAGTCAATAGAATAAAAATAAAAGTTTTAATGTTACTTCATTGTGTGGTTAATTTTAAAAAAAAAAAAAGCCACAATCAATGACCTGCATTGATCCGTCCTGGTAAAGAAAGAGCTGAGCAGAAAAGCAAAGCTCTTGATTTACAAGTCAATCTACATTCCAACCCTCACCTATGGTCACCAACTGTGGGTGATGACCAAAAGAATGAGATCGCAGATACAAGCGACCAAATTGAGCTTTCTTCGCAGGGTGGCTGGGCTCTGACTCAGAGATCGGGTGAGGAACTCTGCCATCCGGGAGGAGCTCGGTGCCGAGCTGCTCCTCCTCCAGGTTGAGAGAAGCCAGATGGGGTGGTTCGGGCATCTGGTCAGGATGCCTCTCGAGCGCCTTGCGGGCGAGGTGTTTCGGGCACGTCCCATCGGGAGGAGACCAAGGGGCAGACCCCGGACCCGCTGGAGAGACTATGTCTCACAGCTGGCCGGGGAACGACTTGGGATTCTTCCAGGTGAGCTAGAGGATGCAGCCGGGGAGAGAGAGGCCCGGGCTGCCCGCTTAAGGCTGTTGCCCCCGAGACCCCACCCCGGAACAAGCGGAAGATGACAGAACGAAATTTCAATGACCTGCATTGATCCGTCCTGGTAAAGAAAGAGCCGAGCTGAAAAGCAAAGCTCTTGATTTACAAGTCGATCTACGTTCCAACCCTCACCAGCTGTTGGTGATGACCAAAAGAATGTGATTGCGGATACAAGAGACCGAAATGAGCTTCCTTCACAGGGTGGCTAGGCTCTGACTCAGAGATCGGGTGAGGAGCTCTGCCATCCGGGAGGAGCTCGATGTCGAGCTGCTCCATCTCCAGGTCGAGAGAAGCCAGATGGGGTGGTTCGGGTATCTGGTCAGGATGCCTCTCGAGCGCCTCGCTGGCGAGGTGTTTCGGGCCCGTCCCACCGGGACGAGACGCTAGAGAGACTATGTCTCACAGCTCGCTGGGGAACAACTCGGGATCTTTCCGGGTGAGCTGGAGGATGCAGCTGGGGTGAGCGATGCCTGGGCTTCCCATCTGAGGCTGTTCCCCGCGCGACCCGGCCCTGGATAAGCGGAAGATGACGGAACAGAATTTCAATAAATAGTTGTAAAAGAGACACACGTTAATCATCAGGGATACTCTTCATGCTCGTAAAAAGGGAACAAGACAATGTTTCAAAATATGTGGTCATAAATCACAATTGGGAAAGTTTTTCTTTAACTTACGCCATGTTTAAACAAATACAAAACTACTGGTGTACAAAACTCTGACGTGAAAATGCACGCAGATGTTAATTTAACTGGAAGTATCGTTCTAACTTGGAATGAGCAGTAAACGAGATGCATAATCAACCACAACAGATGACAACATGGAGAGAAAATGTGGCTAATTTTTACAAGCATGAAACCCCCCACCACAATAACAGGATTTTTGAATGATGTTGCAAGAAAAATAAGGTGAATTCCAAGAGGAATAACAAGTCCATGTTGTTTTGAAGAGACTAAATTATATTTGGATTCATGCAATGTTTCTTTTCCCTGGGTGAGTTTAATTTTCTGGTGTTCTACTTGTTTTTAAGTTCAGACGTAAGATTTATTGGACAGTTAGATCCAAGCAACAAGGGAGGATGGCTATGAAGAAGATTTTTGATTTTTTTCTTGTCACCGTGGAAACTAGGCTTTGGGCTAATTGAAAAATCAGATCTTGCTTATGAGATAATATTTGCTAGCTAGACAATATTAGCACATTCCTGTCCTTAGACTCTCCTTCACGGTGAGGAAAAACTCATAAAAAACAAACATCTGTGGGGAAAAAAATAAGAAACCTCGTGGGGATCCACACGAAAGAGAGATCCCTCCACCAGGACGAGCATCCAATGGGTTTAAGACTTTTGTTTGAATATTAGCTTATTCTACTCTACAGCTAGATATATAAACAAAGTCAATGGATGCTCCTCAGCCCGGAAATGTCCAATATGGGGATGAGTAGATGTTCTTCATCCTGATGGAATCACGGGGGACTTCTCAGCCTGGCGATGCCCAGGACGGGGATGAGTAGAGAGATTTCATCCTGATGGAGCAGGGATGATGAAGTGCCCAGGTCTCTTTGGTCTGGCCATGCCCAGGACAAGAACGCAGAGTATCCATCAGAATTCTGAAATGGAGCTCTCTCCCAAAGAGGAAGGAGAGCGAGGTGGACAACATGTGAGTTGTACTGTACCAACTAGAATCAAATTCAGAATGCTTTTGTTGCCATGGCAATGTAGGATATCAGAGACTAGGATCTTGCTTTGATACAGGTGTGCAAAAAAATAAAATCAAAATAATAAAATAAAATAAATAAAAATAATTTTAACAAAACGAAGAGTGCTCCAAAAGAAAAAGAAAAGTAGTGCAACGGCAAAGAAAGTAATAAAGATAGTAAAGTGCCAAGAGGGAAGTGACTAAGAGATGTGGGGATCCAGGTTATAAAGCATTCATTAGTCCAACGGCAGAAGGGAAAAAGTTGTTTTTGTGGCGGGACGTTCTGGTCCGAATGGACCGGAGCCTCCTGCTCGAGGGGAGACGCTCAAAAAGTCCATGTCCAGGGTGGGAAGGGTCAGCTGCTATCCGACCTGCACGCCCCCGAGTCCTGGAGACGTACAGGTCTTTGAGAGATGGAAGGCTGCAGCCGATCACCTTCTCTGCAGAGCGCACAATGCGCTGCAGTCTATGTTTGTCCCTGGCTGTGGTTCCAGCGTACCACACGGTGATGGAGGAGGTGAGGACAGACTCGATGATGGCTGTGTAAAACTGCACCAACATCTGGGCGGGCAGCTTGTCTTTCTTCAACTGCCGCAGAAAGTACATCCTCTGCTGGGCCTTTTTGATCAGCTCCCATTTTAGGTCCTATGTGATGGTAGTGCCGAGGAGGTGGAAAGAGTCTACAGTGGTGATGGGGGAGTCTGTCAGTGCCAGGGAGTTAATAGGGGCTGTGACTTAGATTCAGCAGCATAAATCTAAATGAGCAGAGACAATAGAGAACAATGAATGAGATAGAAAGCCAGGTATCTGCCAAGGGCGTTGTGGATACATCAAGCGACCAAGGCAGAGAATAGTAGATAGAATTAGTGGACAGAACCCCAATGTACCACACTTTTCACTTGTTATCATTAGATATGACACAGATGTGCTGTTTTTCTTTTCTATTTTTTCTCTGTTAACATCAGCATCCTTCCCACTTCATACTCATCTCTACTTTTACATTAAGTTTCTTTAATTTTTCTGTCTTTTTCTGCAGTTAGTCCTGCTTCAGCGGAGGCCTTCTGGCTCTCAAACCTCTTTTGTTAATCTCTGGTGACACTGCTCCAACTCCCTTCGCCGTCTCCAGTCTGCGCCCTGGAAATCGGAACAGGAAAAGGTGGCGAGAAAGTAAAGTTGATGGGGACTTGGCGGTGGGCTGGTGACGAGGCCAAAGCACAGCACCGAAAATGGCAGCTGTCAAGAGATGTGATGCCACGAGCGAGCAGGCGAGGACTCCGTGTCCCACTCACACGCGCCACTGTGGGCTGTCTGAGCGTTTTGTCACATGCACTAGGTACTCCTGGTCATCAGGGTAAATTCAGACAGGCAAGCTTGTCAAGTAGAGTGAGGAGGTATGTCCATGCGTGAAGTCAACTGTGACTGCTTAGGTAAATCCATTAAAACACCGGCCAATAGCTACTGATGTGGCCACAACTAAGAGAGCAGATCGTGTGTGAATCTCGACATGTTTTTCTTGAACCGAGTAAACCGGGGATGCAAATAAAAATGTTGCAAAGGTGAACGCAAACGGCAAGAGATGCACTTTGTTTAAGAGGTGTGATTCAGAAAGATGTTTCATGTTTATGAGGACTGTATAAGAGTTTAAATATTAATGACAGGGTTTGTTTAAGTGCAATTAAAAATAGTCTCTTTGGCTTGTCATCAAAATAGAAAATCTACCAAACTGCTGTCTTCGCTTGCAGAAAAAGTTGGGAAATGTGAATAATTAACTGTAATCTGAATGAAATGCAAGAATTTATTTCACTATTTCTGTTGGTAATAAAATACCAAAAAATTTTATTTCTGCTACTCTGAAATAAAAACAAAGTAACAGACTTTAAATTGCACCTAAACCTGCAAAAACAGATTGAATTCAATTGCATTTCATTTGCATAGCCCAAAATTACACAATTTGTGTCTCAATGGGTTCACATTGCAGATTCAGAAAGAAAAAAATAAGAAAAAGAGGAATGTATAAACACAAATACACAGCAAGAAAACTAACTAGCTAGACAATATTAGCACATTCCTGTACTTAGACTCTCCTTCACAGTGAGGAAAAACTCCTAAAAAACCCATCAATAGGGAAAAAAATAAGAAACCTCGTGGGGATCCACATGAAAGAGAGATCCCTACCCTGGGACGAGTGTCCAATGCGTTTAAGCCTATTGTTTAAATATGAACTTTTTCTACTCTACAGCTAAATATCTAAATAAATCAAAAGATGGAAACACGGGGGAATCCTCAGCCCAGCAATGCGCAGGACGGAGATGAGTAGATGGATATCATCCTGATGAAAACGGGATTGAAACTGTTGCTTTTTAATACTAGAAGTTGTCAACATGAGAAAAGTTGTGTTTTCTACAATTACAGTATAAGCGATGATGGTTTTAGTGTTATGTTGTGATATTTTTACGACAAACTATATTGTAATTTGTTGTGTAGGTATGTTTACTCTCTGTTTTCGATTGTTTTTATTATTATTATAATCGTGTAATTTACTGGTCATTAACATCTCGGCCAGTGAACTACAAATGAAAACTCACTTTGCCACTAATTCTGTCTTGTTTTAACCATTGACATCAATTTTTTTTAAATTTACATATACAGAGGGGAGACAGTGGCTCAGTGGTACAGCGTTCGCCCATGGACCGGAAGTTAACCGGACATTCGCGGGTTTGATTCCCACTGAATTCACATCTAGGGTCCTTGGTGAAGACACCCTATGCCCTGTTTCTCCCACCATTGGCGCCGTCTTAGGTGGCAGCCTGCTGCGGTGCAGTAGTGCGGCACACAAATTTCCCTGGATGAAGGATCAATAGAGTATGAAAAAAAAAAACTATTGAAATAAACTAAAATAAAAGTCACTGTGAAGAAATTTGGATGAATTAAGCCAATCTTTTAGTTCGTCTTAAACTTCGGGAAAAAAAAAAAAAAAAAGACTAGTCCACATGTGCCAGCAAGTTTCCTTCTAACACTGAAGTCTGAAGTCTTCAGTGACAGGCTGCAAAAAACATTGGCAAGATGAACCGTGAGCACGGCGACTGTTCTTCTCTATCTTGCCCTGAATGCCTGGGGCATTTTTAACTGGGACTGGTGGAACAAGAGGGGGGAAAAGATCCTACGCTCCTCTGGAGGTGACGAGGTCGGACGGATTATTTGTTGGTAACTTAAGCGACAGCAAGGCTTGTGGACTTCCTGCTTCTTTAAAGTGTTTTCCCCCCCAGGGGGACAGGGTACTGTGGGACAGTCATTAAGCTGTAAAGAGATGGGCCTCAGCAATCAGCCCCCGTCAGGGCCATGGAGCTCTGCACCGTGACATGTGAAGTAACAGCTAGCTAAAAGCCTCGTCCATTTTGGTTTCACTTCAGCGGCTGCACTCTTGCTCTTCATTCTGTCTTTCTTTATTCCAGTCATGGCTTATCTGTGTCTTATGTAGTTTCACCGCTGGAGGCATTGGGCTGTTTATGCAACATAACACTAATTTTTCTTTGACTTTATTATTTGTGAATGTGACTTCGAAGAGGAGCTTTCAATTCAATAGGAGTTTTGACTTTGGAAATAAATGGTTAATGACAGCAGCATGAACTGAACCGGCCTAGAAACTATTTGGATAAACGGATGGATGGATGTTTGAGAATTTAGAATGACGTTTCTCACCTACATAACTTTGTAAGGGTTAAGATAAAAACAACTTACAAAAGATGGTTCCCTGCAGACTGAGCTTATGGCTCTCTGGAAAAGTCATGTCAAGAGGAAAGCCCATCCATTAGTGACCAAAATCTGTGAAATAATTTGTCTTTTTGTTTTAATTTGATATTCTCAAGTCTAAAGGGTCAAACGCCTCTGATCAAAACAAATCCCAACATAATGTCTGTTATTACATTTTCCGTACGCTTTTAAACCCTGTTTGAGATCTCTTTACTTTTTGTATACATTTTTTTTTTTGTCTTTTTAATTGTTTTTTTTTTAGTTTGTCCTTCCAGTTTTCAGCCCCGTAGTCCCAGGGAGAGCTTTGGCCCTGTGGTATTCGAACCCAGTTCTCCTGGTCAAAAGATGGTAATTCTACCACTAGACCAACGCCCTTTTGTATCCGTTTTATGTACTCATTTTATTCCGAGTTTCATTCCTATGTAGTTCACTTTGTATGTGTGTTTTGTCTAGAATTAAAAAAGTTATTCTGATTCTGAATATTTTCTGTCAGAATAAGGCAGAAATTCCATAAAGCTTCCACATAAAGTTGTTTTTGAAAGCAATTCCGAAAAATGATCCATAAAGCAAATCTGAAGATTAAAAGAAAAGTTAAAAGAAAATTTTAATTTATTAGTGTGTGTGTTGTACGTTTAACTTTGACTGATGCTGAAACTAGTTTTTGTAATTAACGTTGTTTTTATACAAACACAAATTTTGACAATTTTGAAAAAAAAAAAAACTGGCAAAAATGTGCAGAAAAATTTGGGGTAAATCAGTTTTATAATCCCTCTTTTTTTCCTTTTTGCTTTTAGAGTCCCAAATTGCTCAAATATTTATGATATTTATGATAAATAGGCTCCTCAAAATATAATAAAAAATAATTAAATTAATAATAAAAATGACATTCAGTTTAAGATGTTCTTTAAATTTTTGCAAATTTTGCAAATCCCAGGGGCGTTGGCCTAGTGGTAGAGCTACTGTCTTTCAACTGGGAGAACCTGGTTCAATTCCCACTGGGCCCAAGACATCCCTGGGACTACTAGAGATAATAAAGAAAAGAAAAGTTTGGAAAAAGAAATTTTCTTATTAAAAGTAAATTAATTTGGTTTGAGATTAGATAAATTTGATGGGAGGTTATAATTAAAATGCCACATTTGGAAATTTGTCTTCCGCACAAATCTGTCATTGTTTTTTGCATCTTGCTCATTCTTTCCAAATTTTACTTATCAATTTTCCAAACAGCATTAATTATTTACATTGATATGAAATCGGTAGGTATTAATCATACATACATAAATGACAACGTACTTTTTAAATTTGATATTAATTTGATCCGTCATTCTTTTCTTTTGCAGTTACTTTGTCTTTGTTTCTGAATAATTTGATTTACAAATAAACTTGCTTTGCAGAAAATTTTACGAATCGAGAATTTCCAAAAGTCATTCTGCTGAAAGCTTTGATAAAAGGACATTTTTAAGATGGAATTCTTTGTCATAGTTAGAGTTAAAAAAAAAAGCAAAACTAAACCAAACAATCTGATGAACTCGTCATTCTTGCCCACAGTTATAAGCAATGTTTCAGTCAAAAAGTAACATTTTCTGTAGAAGTGCGTCCACAGCTTCCACCCCCATGATCATGTCCGAACAGAAAGTCTCCTTTGGATGTAGAGGAGGTATCTCTCCTAGTTATGGACAGGCCTCGGGATGCTTTGCTGAGCTGATGTTTGCACAGGCAGCTGTCAGCCTGCAAGACATTTCATCATAGAAAAAAACTACCACAAAAAGGTGGAGAAAGAGAAAAAAAAGACTGCTGACATTTATCTGCAGCTCTCCGGACAGGAAGGTGAGCAAACAATCACCAGGAGCAGGTGCCTTTTGATGGACAAAGCTGCTGGCGCAAAAGCTGTATGTCAGCCCAGTAAATAAGACACAGAGGAAGAGGTGGGAGGAAGAATGAGACAAATGCAAACAGAATGTGACTGGTTGTGATTTTACAAACCAAGAGAGGAACAAGCTCTCACCGCAACAGCTTTTTGAAAACTTTTGAAACCAGGAAAAGAAATGGTTCCAACAAAGCATGTCTTCGTACAGAAATGCTGTCATGTGAGCGTCAGATGTGTGCTTGCACAAAGAGAACCAAGTGGCTGCAAATTTACGCCTCAATACTTTAAAAGTGTCAATCTTCTTCTTCTTTTGGCATTTCCCTTCAGGGGGTCACGTCAACTATCTTCATGTCTTCCTTCACTGTACCCATGAACCTCCTCTTTGGTCTTCCTCTAGGCCTCTTTCCTGGTGGTTCCAAATCCAGCATCCTTCTGCCGATGTATACTCTCTCTCTTCTGCACATGTCCAAACCATCTCAGTCTGGCCTCTCTGACTTTATCTCCAAAACCTCTAACATGTGCTGTTCCTCTGATCCTGTCCATCCTGGTCACTTCCAGAGAGATCCTCAGCTTCTTCATCTCTGCTACCTCCATCTCTGCTTCCTGTCTTTTCTTCAGTGCCACTGTCTCTAGACCAAACAGCATTGCCGGTCTCACCACGGTTTTGTACACTTTTCCCTTTCATCTTGGCTGAAACTCTTCTGTCACACATCATACCTGATACTTTTCTCCACCCGTTCCAGCCTGCCTGCACACAATTCTTCTCCTCTTTTCCACACTCTCCATTGCTATAGACTGTTGATCCTCCTCTTCTTCTCCTTTCGGCATTTCCCTTCAGGGATCGCCACAGCAAGTCAGTTTCTTCCATCTAACCCTATCTGCTGTATCCTCTTTGGTCACACCAACTGTTTTCATGTCTTCCTTCACTGCATCCATGAACCTCCTCTTTGGCCTTCTTCTAGTCCTCTTTCCTGGTGGTCTCCAAAACCTCTAACATGTGCTGTTCCTCTGATCCTGTCCATCCTGGTCACTTCAAGAGAGATCCTCAGCTTCTTCATCTCTGCTACCTCCATCTCTGCTTCCTGTCTTTTCCTCAGTGCCACTGTCTCTACCACAAACAGCACGGCCGGTCTTGTTGATCCTAGATACTTAAAATCTTCCAACTTCTTTATTTATTTAAAGTTTAAAAGTATCCATATCACAGTTAAAACCAGATGTAAAAATCATGGCATCAATCAGTCGGATTCCATGAACTGCAACTGTAAAGTTTTCACATCTGTTTGGTTCAATTCTGACCTGAATTCCTTAAAAATTTTGGAAGCATTTGCAGAAAACCTCCGCCCGGCTCAGAGTTTTTACTTGTGAAGTTAGATCTTGTGTCAGAAAAATATGCAATAGGCTTTTGCTGCAGTGAAATACATTTTTGAAATTTTCAACTCCATTTAAAACCTCTTCAGAAGAAAATAGAAAATAACAAGAGTCAAATGATCAAAAGATGTTCATTGATCTGATTGGATCATTTAAATAGTAAAGGAAACTGTGAGATTACATGATGATGTTTACATTTTTAAAGCAGAAACTTCGCAATCTAATATTTTCCTGTATTACCACACGCACCCTCGTGCAGACTTCCTGCTCTTCCCATGATACTAATAATAAAAATTTTATTGTAACGCACTTTATACCTCCAGTGGAGATCTCAAACTGCTACAATGACCAAAAGGAACAACAAACAGCAAAATTAAATAAAACCACAACAAAAAAACAACACTAAAAACTTTGTTGAAAAGCCTTTAGAAATAAAAATGTCTTCAGTCTTTTCTTAAAAACCTCAACGCTCTGTGGAGCCCTCAAGCTCTCAGGAAGAGCGTTCCAGAGCTGTGGAGCAGCTGCCCGGAAGGCCCTGTCCCCCATAGTGGAGAGTTTGGTCCTTGGTTGGTGCAGGCAGTAGGAAGAGGAGGAGCGCAGGTCTCGGACAGTGGTGTGGAGGGTTAGGAGTTCTCGGACAGTGGTGTGGAGGGTTAGGAGTTCTTGGAGATAAACAGGTGCAGTGCGTGTATGCACTGATGGGTGAGGAGGCAGAGCTTGTACTGAATTCTGTATTTAACGAGTGGAGGGATTTGAGGATGGGAGTGATATGGTCATATTTGCGCCTCCTTATCAGGATCCGGGCAGCACAGTTCTAGATGTGCTGGAGCTTTTGTAAGTCCCTGCATG
This sequence comes from Neostethus bicornis, assembly GCA_902685375.1. Lineage (NCBI taxonomy): Eukaryota > Metazoa > Chordata > Actinopteri > Atheriniformes > Phallostethidae > Neostethus > Neostethus bicornis. The sequence continues at coordinate 8,953,796 of LR738545.1, forward strand.
GGATCCCTACAAGGAGGGCATTGCAGTAATCCAGCCTACATGCTAAAGAAATCCCAAACATCTCGCAAGTGCAGTTAAAGTAGTTGATAATATAATTCTGAAACAATCTTGTCACCTGTTTTTCTCCTCATCTAGCCCTCCCCAGAGCTTCATCCGAGAGTGTATTAATCCCGACTTCCCTCTAATCCAATTAAATATGGGAGCAGAGGTGCTGTCATTGCCAAACATGTTTCTGTAGGAGCCAACTGAAAAAAAGCCTCGAGACAGATTAAGGCAAAGAAGATCCTTAATTTGTTAATCACTGAACTCTGCTGTCACTGATAGGGGGAATGAGCACGTCTTCATACATGGGCCCTGAAATGAGTGGGGAGTCAAGCGTGAAACACAAAGGGGGAATCAAGAACAATTACCGGGAGATGTCGAGAGGATCAAACGTGGATTCATTTCATTATCTGGACGATGGCTCACTGCCTGTCCTTCTCTAAACGCTAACGTCTGCCTCAGAGGAGCTTAGAGTCTGTTAGGAAGTGAGCTTGACCCGAGGCTCGTTGTACAGAGATGCAGTGCAGATCAAACCCGCAGGAAGTCAGTCACAGGCTGCAAGTTATGATGAAGTCAAGAAATTTTGTGGAAAATGAAAGAGAAGCTTAATTTTGTACGAGAAATAGATTCCCTTGTTTTCAAGAAGAATCTTACCCTCATTGTTTGGATCTTTTTATTTCCCTGTTGTTGTTTACAACGTAACCTGGGATTTCATCCTTTTCCTGTTTGGGGATAGTTTGTTCTTGAAGTGGTTTCTTCCTGCAGAAAATGGCCCATTTCCAGTTTGCATCAGCAGAAAAGCATGTTTAGCACGTCACCATCATCCTCCAATCTTTGTTGGAGTAAGAATTCTGTTAGAATGGACCTCTCCTATCACAGGTTCAGAGGTTTAAAGTTGGTACATTGCCTACTGAAACTTTCTGACTCCATCTTGTCGTAAATGCGCTCGGAGAACGTGATGATATCTTGTGTATACAAAGAATCTTGGGAGACGGTTCAAACTCCTTGTTAAACTCCTTGTTAAACCATAACAAAAGGAGGTCGCGTATAATAAAAGGGCGTCCAACGAAACTCTGCTCAAATGAACAAATGAATATGGACATCCCCTTCCAGGACATCACTGGGCTGAGGAGTCCCCATGTTTCCATCAGGATGAAGAACATCTATTAACTTCTTTAGATATTTAGCTGTAGGCTAGAATAAGCTAATATTTAAACAATAATCTTTGACACATTGGTTTCTCGACCTGGGGGAGGGATCTCTCTGTCACGTGGATCCCCATGAGGTTTCTTATTTTTTTCCCCCACTGATGGGTTTTTTAGAAGTTTTTCCTCACCGAGAAGGAGAGTAAATGTGCTAGTCTTGTTTATTTAGCATTTGTTAGTTTTTTTTCTTGCTGTGTATTTGTGTTGATACATTCCTATTTTTCTTGTGAAGTCCAATGAGACGGAAATTTTGTGATTTTGGCTTCTACAAATAAAATTGAATTAATTGAACGTGACAAATTATGCCTGTCTGTGTACATGGTTGTTGTTAGCAGTGAGAACATCCTGCTGATTAGTTGTGGTTTAAGCGGAGCTTAAAGCTGGACATCCAAACTTACAAAACGACTAATTTATTGATACTGAAACAACTCCCAAAAAAAAATTACACGACCATCCTGCCATTCAGAATCCTCTTATAATGGTCAAGTTTCGCTCACAATCACCTAGCAATAACACAACCACCCTGCGGAAGAAAGTTATTTCGGCCCCTTGATTTACAATCTCAATCTTTCAGTCACTGGCAATCCTAACCCTATAAGTCCTGACCTTTTCTGGTGATTTGAAAGCCTCCCCTCTTGGCTCAGTACTTTAATTAACCATGTTGTGTTTTCATCCCTCACTTCCTAATCTACCAATTGCTCCGGAACAGAGCCCTGAAATATCTACAGACCTCTACTTGGGGAAAGACTTCAACCCCAAACCAGGGAGGAAACCCTTCCCTTTCTGTTTGTGATGTGCCTATTCCAAGGATTTGAGATAATTTAATTTTAGATTAGACATTTATGGTCACCTATGGTCACCAGCTGTGGGTAGTAACCAAAAGAATGAGATCGCGGGTACAAGCGGTCGAAATGAGCTTCCTCCACAGGGTGGCTGGGCTCTCACTCAGAGATCGGGTGAGGAGCGCTGCCATCCGGGAGGAGCTCGGTGTTGAGCCGCTCCTCCTCCAGGTCGAGAGAAGCCAGATGGGGTGGTTCGGGCATCTGGTCAGGATGCACCCCGAGTGCTTCGCTGGTGAGGTGTTTTGGGCACGTCCCACCGGGAGGAGACCAAGAGGCAGACCCCGAACCCTACTGGAGAGACTATGTCTCACAGCTGGCTGGGGAATGACTCGGGATCCTTCCGCGTTAGCTGGAGGATGCAGCTGGGGTGAGAGAAGCCCTGGCTTCACGTCTGAGGCGGTTGCCCCTGCGACCCGGCCCCGAATGAGCGGAAGACAACGGACCGGAACATTTTTTGCATTGCCAGAGTTTATTGCGCCAGATAAATTTGCTTTGATTTGTGACCAACAAAGAAGGACAGGGAGTAGCCAAGACAAACAAAACAAAGACAGAAAAATTTATAGTCCTGACCAGATAAGTTTGATTTTTTTTCCCTCTGATGTCATATTGAAAAAACCCAAGAGCTTGGATTTCACCTTCTCCTCAAAAAGTTCATATGGACTGATAAAACTGACATGGAAGCTGAGATTATTCATTAAAAAGAGATGAAAAATGACTCGTTAAAAACAACTCAAGACGGTCATTGTATGCTTAATTATCACACGCATACACACTCACAAACACAAATCTGGCTCTCGTGTGTTTTGACACTTGGCCTCAAGTCATGATTGATAGATGCTGTTTACTTTTGGGCAAGGTACTCAATTTCAACTTAAGATGCCATTAGTGACAAACAGTGCTTTCTGAGAGGAGGAAAAACAAGCTAAAACAACACTTATTAAGATAATTATGAGTTATAGATGCTATTAGGCTCAATGGATCTTTGTTATTGTGAATGATTCTGGACGGTTTTTCTTTAGAATGCTCGATAATCTAACGCTTCTCCAAATATCATGAGATTTTTTTCTCTAATTCATTAGAAATCCAGCTAAAGAATTTTTCTAATCCAGCTCTATTCCACCCAGTGGATGTTCAATTTCTGTTCCACCAAGCTGCTGTTCCAGCTCCAGTCCACCCAATTTGGCACCACATACCAACTGTTCAGAAGCTGTTTGGAGCTCTCTCTTGAGCTGCTTGAAGCAATACCGGACACACAAATTTCGCAAGTCGGGCATCCGGGAGGAGTTTGGTGTCGAGTCACTCCTCCCTCCAAGTCGAGAGGAGCCAGATGAGGTGGTTCGGACATCTGGTCAGGATGCCCCCCGAGCGCCTCGCTCGTGAGGTGTTTCGGGCACATCCCACTGGGAGGAAACCGAGAGGCAGATCCCGGACCCGCTGGAGAGACTATGTCTCACAGCTGGGTGGGGAACAACTCAGGATCCTTCCGGGTGAGCTGGAAGATGCAGACGGGGTGAGAGAAGCCTGGGCTTACCATCCCCACGACCCGGCCCCAGATGAGCGGAAGCCGGCGGAACGGAACGTTATCCCAGCTAGTCATAGACAAGAGCCAGGGCAAATCCCAATAAGGTTGCCAGTCTGTTGTGGGGCCACATGGAGAGATAGACAAACACTCACACACTCCTGTGCATAATCACTCCGTGGCCAATCAATTTTTACAGAAAGTCCAGTGTTAGGAGTTTAGCCCCACCAGGACTCAAACCCCGACCTACTTGCTGTGAGGCCATTGCACTGTACTAAAGTGCAGCTTTGAAAAAAGGTAATTTATTACCTTTTTGTAACAATTCACAAAAACAAAATTATACCCCGTGTGGAAAGAAAAATGTCCTTTAAAAAAGTTGTTTCTCTGCAAAGTGTTTGTCTGCTTGCACCAGAAACATTTGTTTCCAATTATTGCTGTTTTTTTTTACAGAGATGGGTGGTATGAGATTTGTCACTGTCAAATGGCTCCAAATCATTTCAAGTTTAAACTTTGACAGTGAATATTTTCTTGTACATGCATTGTTCTTTCATAAAAAATGTGGATTCTTTCCACCATCCAGAAAAGTGGTGTCACGAGACAATGACAAGAGGGTGTTTGATTTCCATTGTTTTCTTTTCGTCTTTAATTTTCATTTTCAAAAGTTTTTTGTTTGATATCATGGTCATGTTTTTCTTTATTTCATCTTTTAAACCACTTTTCATATCTCGGTTTCATCAAGCAGTGCAGCTCGGTGGGTGGGTCAAGGCTTGGAACACTGGTCTTTCTGTGTGGAGGTCGCATGTTCTTCCCATGTTCGTGGGTTTCCTCTGGGTACTTCAGTTTTCTTCCATCCTCCAAAAACACGCAAGTTAGGTTGATTAACATGCTACAACTTAGATAAAAGCGCATGACGGGGTACCTACAGAAGAACTATGGTATTGTATGAGGACGTCTGGGGTGACAGAGAAGTATGTTAGAGCGGTACAGGACATGTATGAGGACTGTAAGACAGTGGTGAGATGTGTTGTAGGTGAGACAGAGGTGTCCAGTGTGAGGGTGGGACTGCACCAGGGATCTGCTCTCTGTTTTTTGCTGTTTGCTATGGTGATTAGACACCAGCTGTGGGTGACCATAGGTGGCCATAGGCTGACAGACACAGTTAGACAGGAATCTCCATGGACAGACGTCATTGTGATCTGTAGTGAGAGGAGGGAAGAGGTGGAGGAAAAGCTGGAGAGGTGGAGGTTTGCACTAGAAAGAAGAGGAATGAAGATTAGTCAGAGTAAAACAGAGTACATGTGTGTGAATGAGAGGGATCCAAATGGAAAAGTGAGGTTACAGGGAGAAGAGATAAAGAAGGTGCAAGATTTTAAGTACTTAGGATCAACAGCCCAGAGTGTGGAAAAGAGGTGAAGAACCGTGTGCAGTCAGGCTAGTACGGGTGGAGAAAAGTATCAGGTGTGATGTGTGACAAAGAGTTTTGGCTAAAATGAAAAGGAAAGTGTACAAAACCGTGGTGAGACCGGCCATGCTGTTTGGTTTAGAGACAGTGGCACTGAGAAAAAGACAGGAAACAGAGATGGAGGTAGCAGAGATGAAGATGCTGAGGATCTCTATGGGAGTGACCAGGATGGACAGGTTTAGAAATGAGTATGGCCCCACAACTGACTGGTGACTTGCTCGGAGTGCAACCTACCTCCCGCCTTAAATTAGTCGGGATAGGCTCCTTCATCCCCCCACAACCCTTTTAGGGAATGACAGTTCAGAAGATGAGTGAATGTTTACCTGCTTAAAAAGCTGTGATCGCAGACTTTTTAAATTACTCAATAGATTTTTTTTCCTATACTTTCTTTGTCATTCAATAATTTGATTTTTTAAACTAAGTTTAATTCAGTTTTTCCTAAATCCATGTATGATGATATACTTGTGCTTTTTGAAACGCCTGTATTTTTTTGATGAGCTTCCACTCTTCACTGAGTGCAGAAATTAGTCGTTTTAACCGTCACTTTTAATTTCTCTCCGACTTTGAAGCTCCATGACAAATTCATGCAGCGCAACTATTTATTCAGGCCACTGGATTCTCATACACAACTACATTATCCCCAATAATGAAAACGACATGCCTGTTGTCTTGTTGTTGTGCGGAGCCATGCTCAGAATTCACCAAGTTAGCAAGCATATACTGAAACCAAATGGTGTGCAAAGGAATTAACATTCTAATTAAAATCTAATTAGACTTTGATTTGCAAGATAATTATACTCGTGTGTTGCCGTTCTCTGGACTATTCAGATTTGATGAGGTGTGTTATGGTAATTAGCTCGCTGATGTGGAGTTGTGTGAAAACAGAGTTTTCACAGTGAGGCAAAACAAAGGAAAATAGATTTATTTGTTGCTGTAATCCATGTTTTAGTTGTAGCTGGACTGTGAATAATTGGTTCTCGTATTTAATGAGGTGAGAAAGGAGCAGGAAAAAAAAGAGCATAAAATTATGGCTGATTTAAAAGAGCACTCAGCAGCAGATGTGACCATCAGTGGTATGGTTTTCATAAAGAGACATTTGGAATTGTTTTATGATCCATCTTTTTGACCATTTGCATTTACGTAAACACCTAAATAGATGATAGTTTTAGTCTCTCACTTTTGTGCTTTCAGATTGATTAATGCTGTAAATGTTCTTCTTCTTTTGGCATTTCCCTTCAGGAGTCGCCACAGCAAGTCAGTTTCTTCCATCTAACCCTCTCTGCTGTATCCTCTTTGGTCACACCAACTATCTTCATGTCTACCTTCACTGCGTCCATGAACCTCCTCTTTGGTCTTCCTCTAGTCCTCTTTCCTGGTGGTTCCAAATCCAGCATCCTTCTTCCTATGTACTTTCTCTTTCTCCTTTGCACATATCCAAACCATCTCAGTCTTGCCTCTTGAAGCTTATCCCCAAAATCTCTAACATGTGCTGTTCCCCTGATGTACTCATTTCTAATCCTGCCCATCCTGGTCACTCCCAGAGAGATCCTCAGCATCTTCATCTCTGCTTCCTGTCTTTTCTTCAGTGCTACTGTCTCTAGACCAATCAGCATGGCCGGTCTCACCACGGTTTTGGTACACTTTCCCTTTCATTCTAGCTCAAACTCTTCTCACCTGATACTTTCCTCCACCCGTTCCATCCTGCCTGCACACGCTTCTTCACCTCTTTTCCACACTCTCCATTGCTCTGGACTGTTGATCCCAGATACTTAAAGCCTGCAAAAAAAACCAATCACATTGATATGGACTTTAGAGACACTTTATGATAACAATGCATTTCATTTCAATTTTCTTTTCCATATTTTGACCCGGTTTGGGCTTCACCAAGTCCACTTCACTGTGACTACTTGCGTACCTGGATGCATTCAGAAGTGCCTGCACGGTGGTGCAATGGTGAGCACGGTGGCTTCACAGCAAGAAAATTGGGGTTTCAAGTCCTGGAGTCGAGGTGAGGCCTGAAACTCTGGCCTATCTGTGTGGAGTTTGCAAATTCTCCAATTGTATGAGAGGGTTTTTTTCCAGGTACTCCAGTTTCCTCCCACTCTCTAAAAACGTCCATGTTAGGTTACTTGGCAACTATGAAACTGACCCAAGAAATTTGTGTGTGGAAGGTTGTCTGTGTGTGTGGCCCTGCAACAGACTGGTGACCTGTTTGTGGGTAATCCTGCCTCCTGAAAGCAGCCAGAATAGGTTCCAGCACCCCCTACAAACCCATTAGGGATACGTGGTTGAGAAGATGAAGCATACCGGAGCTGCCATGTGAGTTTTTCCAAAAATAATTTTTTCATCTAGAGTTAAACATATTTTGTTCCATCGTCTTCCGCTTATCCGGGGCCTCAGACGGGAATCCCAGGCTTCTCTCTCCTCCAGCTCACCCGGAAGGATCCCGAGTCATTCCCCAGCCAGTTGTGAGACATTGTCTCTCCAATGGGTCCGTGATCTGCCTCTTGATCTCCTCCCGGTGCGACGTGCCCGAAACACCTCACCAGCGAGGCGCTCGGGGTGCATCCTGACCAGGTGCCCGAACCACCCCATCTGGCTCCTCTCGACCTAGAAGAGGAGTGGCTTGACACCGATAAACATATTGACCTAACTAAAAGTCTACCAAAATTTTTCTTAGCGATGTGAGGAATTAGGTGCTGAATTTCCTGAAAGTGTCCTGATTGCATATGAACAGGTCAACACAAAAAATGACACCCTGTATTGTTATTTCATATAACATGAGATACAAAAATACCAAAGTAGATCGATAAATAGATGCAATATTATCATGTTTTAGAACATGTCCAACATTCTGATCTGGCAACAAACTGGAAACTTTCTTTGTATCCCGGAAAACACCTTTTAATGAAACTTATCGTGCAATAAATCTAGCCTGAGGGGAAGTTAGTCAGATGTACAAAAAGTTGTGAAATGATGTGTACTTGCCTCAACAAAGTCATCGCATACGACCGTGTGATAATCAGCTCCATAGTTCCTGGTTTGATTTGAAATCAGATGTTAAAGTAGACACTTTTGTTGGATGTATTCAGATCAACGATGCATGTTTTAAGAGTTTTGCAATCAATATACAGAATTTTTCCAGGTTTTTCATCCACACACAAAACTGAAACACGTTGTAACTGTGTAGTGTATTTGAAATATCGAGGGGAATCGGTTATTCCTTCCTCATTTATAAATACAAAGGTTTTAAAAGGGTGAGCTCCCAAAGAGGCCTAAAAGTCTCCATGTGTCGGTCTTCACATCTGCAACCTCTTCCTGTTCTATATCATTTAGCAGAAATTGGTTTCCTTTATGGGAAGTCTAAAAAAAAGTTTGATATATTGTTTGCAAAATTTCTTTTGTGGAAGTTGCATTGATGTCATGAGATCATCAAACTGATTTTCTCACGAGAACGAGAACACTATGAAACTCTAAGACCTGCATAAAACACATGTTCAGCTCTTAGAGTTCAGTTGATTCCATTAAAAATATTGGAAAAATCTTCTCTGTGTTCCTCCCTTTTGTGCAAAGGGACGTTTTGTTAATTTCCACTCAGAAAATAACAGAAAACATGTATTTCTAATGGGTTGTAAAATCTAATCCTTCACAAGTTCAGAGTGTCCAACTGCTTTTATTATTTTCTTTTGGATCGCTAACAAATCTGATTATTTCTGAAGGAACAAATCTCCAAATTAAACATCTGGCATGAGAGAAGTGATCATCTGTAGAATGTTGGACTCTGGGTTCCAGGATGGGATGGATGAAGGAATGGATGGATGAATAGATAAATGGAAAAATGGGTGGATGAATGAATGATTGTATATACGAATAAATGTATGAATAGATCTACGATTTGAATGGACGGACAGATGGATAAATGCACAGATCCATGAATGGATGGATGCATGGATGGATGGATGAATAGAGAGGTGGATGAGTAAGTGGTTGAATAGATGTATGGATGGTTAAATAGATGGATGGTTATAGATGAACATATGAATAGATGGATGAATAGATGGATGAATAGATCTACGGATATTGAATGGACGAATAGATGGATGAATGCATAGATCCATGAATGGATGGATGCATGGATGAATAGGTAGATGGGATGAGTAGGTGGTTGAATAGATGGATGGGTGAATGGATGGATGAATAGATGGTTAAATAGATGGATGAATACAGATGGATGGATAGATGAACCTATGAATAGATGGATGAATAGATGGATGCATCGATGGATGGATGAATAGGGAGATGGATGAGTAGGGGGTTGAATAGATGGATGGATGGGTGAATGGATGGATGAATACAGATGGATGGATAGATGAACGTATGAATAGATGGAAGAATAGATGGATGCATAGATGGATGGATGGGTGGATGAGTAGATAAATGGATGAGTAGGTGGTTGAATAGATACACGGATGGATGAATAAATGGTTAATTGGATGGACATATGAATAGATGGTTAAACAGATGGATGGATGAATAGATGGATGAATAAATAGATGAATGAGTAGATGGATGAATGTATGGATGAATAGATGAATGAGTAGATGGATGAATGTATGGATGAATAGATGAATGAGTAGATGGATGAATGTATGGATGGATGAATAGATGGATGAATGAATAGATGAATGAGTAGATGGATGAATGTATGGATGAATAGATGGATGAGTAGATGGATGGTTGAAAAGGTGGATGAATAGATAAACGGATGGATGGATAGATGAATAGATGATTGAGTAGATGGATGGATGAATAGATTAATGAAAATATAGATGGATGAATAGATGGATGAATGAAAAGCTAGATAGAAGAATAGACAGATGGATGAATGAATCGATAGATGGATGAATAGATGGATGAAAAAAAATTCCAGCTTTCTGAAATGTCACAGCTGTTTTACTTCACACATGCGCATTAGACTCCACACGATGAAGCATTTTTGTGTTTTTGGAAATTTTACAACACAAGCAAAATGACCTCAAATAAATTATTATAAAATATATAAAGACATCAAAATAATGCATGAAAAAATATCAGAAAAAGTCAAACAAGAAGAACCAACGTAAGAAATTACTAGCTGTTTAAAAAAATAGAAGAGAATAGGCTTTCAGGACATTGACAGCCAGAATTCCGAGTTTTATGAATGTCAGTGAAAGCATCCTAACTTTTCTTGGACTAAACTTTAAAACTCTGAAGATTTTTTTGTTTTCGGGTCGCATTGTTTTTTCTCATTTTTTGGGCGCGTCTGGAAGTAAAACAGGAGTAAATGGAGGATGTGAGTGATCGAACAGTGAGTCAATAAGATGTAGAAACAATAAGTAGTGACGTCGGTGCGGTACTTTCCTTTATTTAACAAGTCCATCTCTAAAACTTGAACATTTTAGACTTGTTTCACCTCCATGCTGGATGTCAACAAAACAGTTTTCTTTCATAATTTTCATTTTAATTTTGTGTGTTTGAGCCAAAAATGATGGAAAAGTGTCCTCAGAGTTTCTCCATGGAGTTTAGACATTTCAGCGGGAGGAGTTGGTGGACTCTAGCCGCTGTTGGGGTTCTCTTCCTCGGCTTGTTTACTTCATGTGTCCGGCCTAAAGAAGCATCCTGTCATGGAGCCTACGATCTCTACTTTGTTTTAGACAAGTAAGTACGATTAAAATCTCTTTAAGATCATAAACTTTACTTCTAGATTTATTTCAGAGGGATAAGTTTCATCAGAAAACAAAATGAAGGTGAAAAGTGTTTTAGTTAACATCTGTTTTATGTGAAAAACTACATTAACATTACAGATGTTTTCATGTCTGATGACCTTTTTTAACCCAAATAAATGGATAAATTATGATTAATGTAATTATATGTCATTGAAAAAGGCTTAAAATGAATTAAATTGTAATATATTTATCACTTTACACCTCAAGAATGAGAGCGCGGATACAAGCGGCCGAAATGAGCTTCCTCCGTAGGGTGGCTGGGCTCTCACTCAGAGATCGGGTGAGGAGCTCTGCCATTCGGGAGGATTTCGGTGTCGAGCCGATCCTCCTCCAGGTCGAGAGGATCCAGATGTGGTTGTTCGGGCATCTGGTCAGGATGCCCCCCACCCCCAAGCACCTAGCTGGCGAGGTGTTTCGGGCACGTTTTACCGGGAGTAGACCAAGGGGCAGACCTAATTTGGACCCGCTGAAGAGACTATGTCTCACAGCTGGCTGGGGCACGACTTGGGATCCTTCCGGCTGAGCTGGAGGATGCAGCCTGGGCTTCCCATTCGAGGTTGTTGCCCCCGCGACCCGGCCCCGGAAAAAAAACAGAAGATGACTGAACAGAACCGGAACGGAACAGGCAGAGCAGTCCTGTAACCATAGCAACCCACTCTTCTTCTCTGCTTTCTGCAGGCTGCTTTCTATCCATCCATCCATCCCAAAAACTACCCCAGCTAACAGATTGTATTTTCTACATGTTTTTGAGACATTATGAGAAAATTTAGGTCATGCTTTAAAGCAAAAAAAAACCATTGCGGATTCTAATCAAATCTCACAGTTTCTGCAAGATATTCAAGATGAAAAAATAACTTCACTTTTTATTTGAGAGAAATAGATTTTATTAAGGTTTTTATTTGTCAAAGGTTTTGATGTGTTGATTTAATTCCTATTCAGAATACCTTGATGAGAAACATTAAATTGTTAATCTCAGTGGTTATAGAGAATCGTTTCTAACATTTTTGGTTGTTTGTGTGCCTCAAGATATTTTTCTATGGAAAAAATGTACTTTAGCATGAAAAAGATTGAGAAAAGCTGCAATAAAGTACTTTTGATTCTGTTATTTACGATAAAAACTGAATGGAACACCTAAGAAATCAGAGTTTTTGATCCCACACGTGGAAATTTTTGTTACAGCAGTAGGACTTTAATCATAAAAAAAAGGAAGTAAATATACAACAATAAGGAAGAAAAAAGATAACTCAATCATATCCACACATTAGTAACAGTTCAATCTTATTTTTTGCCTCCATATTGTTGTATAAAAGTAGTTTAAACCACATCCCACCACATCCCTAGTACTATTCCCATGCATCCTTTATGTGGGCTGACTTATTCATAATGCTTTAATTTGTATTGTTTTTTTTTTCAGTTTGTCTAATCACAATGTGATTTAAACTTAAAACAATCAAAATAGCACCTAGCATATACACTGTTAATTCATTAGCAACTTTCGGCTTTTTTAAAATTATAAATATGTCTTTCTAAAAGAGTCTAGGATCTGCATTGTTCCCAGCTTGACAGGGAGGTGTTCCAAAACTATATTGGAGATCAGGGAAGTGGTAAATGTTTATTTTAAGTTCTGAGGACACAATGATGGCAATCATTTTCAGAATAATGGATACAAAGTGTCTCACTGGATCGATTTCCTGCCGAGTGTGAAACGGCCGGATTGGGATTCAGCGCCTCCAAATCCGAGACCATGGTCCTCGCCTGGAAAATGGTGGAATGCCCCCTGCGGGCCAGGGACAGGGTCCTGCCCCAAGTGGAGGAGTTTAAGTATCTCGGGGACTTGTTCACGAGTGGGGGAAGGATGGAGTGGGGGATCAACAACCGGACCAGTGCGGCGTCAGTAATAACTAGGACGCTGCATCGGTCCGTCGTGGTAAAGAGAGAGCTGAGCCGAAAAGCAAAGCTCTCGATTTACAAGTCGATGTACTTTCCCACCCTCACCTATGGTCACCAGCTGTGGGTGGTGACTGAAAGAATGAGATCGCGGATACAAGCAGCCTAAATGAGCTTCCTCCGCAGGGTGGCAGGGCTTTCACTCAGAGATTGGGTGAGGAGCTCTGCCATTCGGGAGGAGCTTGGTGTCGAGCCACTCCTCATCCAGGTTAAGAGGAGCCAGATGGGGTGGTTCGGGCATCTAGTCGAGATGCCCCAAGCAATCTCGCTGGTAAGGTGTTTCGGGCACGAGACCAAGAGGCAGACCCTGGACCAGCTGGAGAGACTACTATGTCTCACAGCTGGCCGGGGAACGACTCGGGATCCTTCTGGGTGAGCTGGAGGATGCAGCGGGGTGAGAGAGGCCTGGGCTTGCACTTTTCTACCTGCGTTGATACTTAAAGTGCTTTACGTTGTAGCTCAGATTCACTCATTCACACACACATTCATATTTGATGGTGGAAACTGGCATGCAACGTGCAAACCATCATAAGGAGCATTTGGGGGGTCAGTGTCTTACTCAGGGATACTTCAGTATGAACTCCAGGTGGGCGATTAAACCGCAACCATCTGGTCACAGGATGTTTGCTGTACCCACTGAGCTTTATTAGTTGTTTTGGAAATAAAATTCTGGTCATTCCAGTGTCTTTATGGGTCAATGATTCTAAAATAGCTGCACTATTTTTATGTTTTGTTCCTGAAACAACCAAACAAACTACTCAGTGGTTTGTGGCTGAAACTCATCAGTGTGTTCATGTGGCGAACGTGGTTAGATATAACCAGAAATCGTACCATGACTAACCTAAACCTATTTATGTGGATCCTCATTATTAAAGAAACAAGAACAAACAGAATCGTGACCTATAATATAAAACGTCTAACTTGTGTGTGAGTCACAAGCATTTGGAACCACTTCCTGTGTTTTTTCTGACATCAAACATAGACTTCTTCACAGTCAAAATTAGTCAGTTCAGCAAAACTCTGCAGCACAGTCACAAACTGGAAGACCTCCAATGTTTTACGAGGGGTTCCCATTCAGTTTCTCTACAACTGCTTTTCATCGGTTTGGAAGATTTGAACCAGTCTGTTGTGGTGAAAAACCCTCTTTTTGTCTCCCCCCAACTCACCAATCCAAACAACCCCTAACCCTCAAATTACATGCCGAGGGAGAGGAGGATTTGTTGTTTTCTGCAGCACGTCTCCACATAGTTTCTGCACAGATAAAATTCTTTCCTGATTATTTAGATAAAATTCAGTGGCTGCCATGTTTTTTGCATATAAATCGCTCTTGTTTGTGAATATTTTTGCACATTAATTTTGTTCAAAAAGTTGCATAAAATAGAACCAAGTTCGAGCAAGAGTGTCAAACCTATTTTTTAAAATAAATCTATTTTTTAAAAATGTAACTAATTTTAAAATGCAAGATTTTAATCAAGATTTAATTTTTCTTTTTTTTTCATTTAAATTCAAATTTTGGTCCTGAATTTTTTTTGTTAATTTTTCTGATTTTTTATTAAAAAGAAGTGATTTTTTTTTTTCTCACATTTAGAAAATAAAAAGAATATTCATGTCCATGTTCCCGAATGTGCGCAGAATTTCCGATCACCTAAAACCTAAAAATATCCAACTCCACTCACACAGAAATACAAACTGTAGTTTCTTTAAAGCATTCCAAATATTGCATTTTTATTCCTTTTTACATCCTCGTGCACCAGATTGGACCCCCTGCTGTTGTGTTTGACACCTCTCACTGAGAGTTTTAGTGAAAGCGATGCTGATTTGAATATAAATTCTGATTTATTTATTACTTTTACTACAGTTAGAAACCGAGCACGCTTTTGGAAACTTGACTCAATTAAATTGCTAAATATGGTGTTAAAGACCAGCCTTGTAATCGTCAAACTTTTCGGTTTTATTCTCACACATTCACAGAATTGTAATAATTAGTTTAATTGCCTCTTTGTCGTTATACAAAAGACACATTTTAAACACTGATCGGATGGTGGTAAACAGTAGCTACAGGTTTTCACCAACCGAACACCTTTATACCCGATTTTAGCAGGAAAATAAATTTGGCAATTATAAAATTCTACTTAGAGCCGTAATGAGATGGCAGAGATGTAATAGATTACAAATGTTTGAAATCAGGAGAAAATAGGAGGCAGAAATGTTCCGCTTTTATTTTTTCATTGATGTGAAATGAAGAAATTTTTTGTGAAGTTTTCGTAGCGGAAATTTTAGAAGTTGCATACGTACATATTTTCTGACTTTCAACATATTCCTTTTCGTGCTTGCGTTTGAGATCAGAGAACAAATTAGTCATGTTATGTTTTTGTTGGCAATACTTTTTGCAAATCTTAGGTGTTGGTAATCGCTGAACTGTAGCAAATTTTTTTCCCACGTTACCCCCCCTTTTTTTTTTTTTTTTTTTTTAGGAATACGCTTTTTACTACATGGCATACGTGCTCCACCCTTTGCCTTTATTGTTGATATCTAAAGGTGTTAGCTTATGACTGGGTTTTACTTTTAAATATGTCATCACTACGATTTTTTCCGTTCCATTCCGTCATCTTCCGCTTGTTCCGGGGTCGGGTCGCGGGGCAACAGCCTCAAACGGGCAGCCCAGGTCTCTCTCTCCCCGGCTGCATCCTCTAGCTCACCTGGAAGGATCCCAAGTCGTTCCCCGGCCAGCTGTGAGACATAGTCTCTCCAGTGGGTCCAGGGTCTGCCCCTTGGTCTCAAAACACCTCGCCCGTTAGGCGCTCGGGGGGCATCCTGACCAGATGCCCGAACCACCCCATCTAGCTCCTCTCGACCTGGAGGAGGAGGGGCTCGACACCGAGCTCCTCCCGGATGGCAGAGCTCCTCACCCGATCTCTGAGCGAGAGCCCAGCCACCCTGCGGAGGAAGCTCATTTCGGCCGCTTGTACCCGTGATCTCATTCGTTCGGTGACCACCCACAGCTAGTGACCATAGGTGAGGGTAGGAACGTAGATCGACTTGTAAATCGAGAGCTTTGCTTTTCGGCTCAGTTCTCTCTTTACCACGACGGACCGATGCAGCGTCCTAGATATTGCTGATGCTGCACCAATCCGCCTGTCGATCTCCCGCTCCATCCTTCCCCCACTTGTGAACAAGACCCCGAGATACTTAAACTCCTCCAGTTGGGGCAGGACCCAGTCCCTGACCCGCAGGGGGCATTCCACACTTTTCCGGGCGAAAATAAAATAAATAAATAAAAATAGATTTTTTTTATTATTGTCTTTAAATAAAATAAATAAATAAATAAATGAATTACTCTATTCATCCCTCACCGGGGAAATTTGTGTGCTGCACTCTTTACACCGCAGCAGGCTGCCCTTCGACGGCGCCAATGGTGGGAGAAGCGGGGGTTAGGTGTCTTCTCCAAGGACCCTAGATGGGATCTCTGTGGGACGCAAACCCGCTAACTTCCGGTCCGCGCGCGAACGCTCTAACCACTGAGTTGCCGTCTCCCCCCTGTTGTTTACTGTTGGATGAAAAAAAATTACCATGGAAAATTTTTGATGATATTTTATAAACAAAAACATATGGCCCATCTTTACTTGTTGACCAAATATGAGGGGTCATATTTCTATCCCTGGGTTGCCGTCCAACACGTGAACAACATTGCTTCTTTTGGTGGTGAATACAAATTGGACAGGTGATTAATAAGTTCTTTTGGATCTTTGATCCCAGAATACATTGCACACTAATGTGCATAGATGAATTTAACTCCACTTGATTCCCTCTATCCCGTTCCCCTTATTTCCACCGCTTGCTACCTGAGATAAGTCCCCTCTGCAGCTTTCCCACCTTTCACCAAGCCAACTTGAGCTCTAAAAAACCAACCAGATTTGCAGAAAGACGGATCTCCAGTGAATGTTCTCTAGCAGCTGACGAGGCTGCTGGTGCACAGATTTACCAGTACAACTAGTCAGCATGCGGCTAGTAGTCTGTTACTGTACTGTATTTTGTATTTAGGTACGAAGCACGCAGTATGCTGGCAGACTCAAGCTGTAAGCTGACTGTTGTTTTCTCCTCTCAGGTCTGGAAGTGTCTCCAACGATTGGGAAGAAATTTACTCCTTTGTGAAGAACCTCACAGACAGATTTGTCAGGCAAGTATTTGGCTGTACGTATGTAAAGTAATATCTGGTGTTCAAATATGTGATTCGTTTTGATCAAATTTTCTGTCTTCATAAAAAAATTGCATGTGTACTTTGACAGCCCAAATCTGCCCCCTTAATAAAACCAAATCCTAACTTATTCAAGACAGTAACACCAGGAGGTTTAAATACATTTTTTAAAGTTAATAAAATGAAGCATTTGTTTTGCATCTGTTTGTCATCGGCTGACATTATTACGTGCTCTTCATTCGACAGATTAAAAGCTCTTCCCACCTGTTTTTTCAACTATAATTTTGCACAATCCACGGCAGGCTTTTTGTCCATAATTAATAATAATAAAAAATGTTAGAAATTGGTTTCAGCTTGCATAATGTTTGAGTCAAACAGCGCCTGCCAGCACAGTACAGACGGTAGCGACCCAGCCAGAATGTAGTGGTTGGTTGAAGAAAATAGCAAAGGCACCAGGTGGGAGTGGGTGGCAGAGAGGAGCAGTCTTCTGGGCTGTGAGAATGGCCATTTGCACCGGGGGGGTCCGGCTCCACACTTATCCCCTGCTTCCACCACAGAATGGCTGACAGGCAGACAATGTACAGTAAAGCAAAAGAACACTGGAAGGCGACGAGGACAATCTGCTAAACAATGCTCGCTCACCAAGAGCACTTCTGTTCCGCCATGTGGAGCAAACTGGACTCCTTCATCACACCCCCCTTCTCAAAGAAAAAAAAAATCCCACCACCACCCTCGATTTGTCCTTGGCATCAACTTCGAAATCATTTTATTCCCCAAAAAGATGAAAAATACGACAAAGCTTTGAACAAAAAGCCACAGTTATTAAAGTTTGACATTAAGACGTCGCCCACTCGTTTAATCTGGTTGGATTTTTGTTCACATATGACTGGAAAGTTACAGACAGGATGTGGACGTGTACGGTCAAATGTGGCCTTAAAGATTGTGCGATTTCTGTGGGGGTGGATCGCGACTGGGCTGTGTGTCACGTGGGTGAGAAGTATCGGCACTCAGCCTTATGCTCCGACGGCTCTGCATCTCAGATAACTGATGCGCTCAGTTATCTAAAGTTGAACTCAATCGGAAAGATGGCTTCTGTGCAGAATCTCGTCTGAGCTTCAGTTTGCCCATGAAATAAATATTCTTAGACTGAGAGGTTTTGATTTGTTGATAAATCACCGATATATTCACTTACGTACATCTTCAGTGGCAGTTTTCTTTGGCACAAAAAGATTTGGTCACTTTAAGAGGTTCTTTTTATTCACCAATATTCATTTTTATTATTAGTTGACTTTCAACTTTTTTAAACCAAACATCACAATTTTAATTAAATTTTTTGTGTCGTATTGTACTGTTCATTATAATTACAGAATAATTAACAAAGTCAGAGCTCAAATCATCTTTAGCTTAACAATACGTTTACAAGGTATAGCTCATTAATAATCTTATAAGGAGGCGCAAATATGACCATATCACTCCCATCCTCAAATCCCTCCACTCGTTAAATACAGAATTCAGTACAAGCTCTGCCTCCTCACCCATCAGTGCATACACGGCACTGCATCTGTTTATCTCCAAGAACTCCTAACCCTCCACACTACTGTCCGAGAACTCCTAACCCTCCACACCACTGTCCGAGAACTCCTAACCCTCCACACCACTGTCCGAGAACTCCTAACCCTCCACACCACTGTCCGAGAACTCCTAACCCTCCACACCACTGTCCGAGAACTCCTAACCCTCCACACCACTGTCCGAGAACTCCTAACCCTCCATACCACTGTCCGAGAACTCCTAACCCTCCACACCACTGTCCGAGACCTGCGCTCCTCCTCCTCCTACTGCCTGCACCAACCAAGGACCAAACTCTCCACTATGGGGGACAGGGCCTTCCAAGCAGCTGCTCCACGGCTCTGGAACACTCTTCCCGAATCTTGAGGGCTCCACAGAGCGTTGAGGTTTTTAAGAAAAGACTGAAGACATTTTTATTCCTAAAGGCTTTTCAACAAAGTTTTTAGTTTTGTGGTTTTATTTAATTTTGCTGTTTATTGTTCCTTTTGGTCATTGTAGCACTTTGAGATCTCCACTGGAGATATAAAGTGCGTTACAAATAAAATTTTTATTATTATTATAAGGAAAGGAAAACTCTGGAACCAGCAAAAAATCGGATTAAATTTTGCTTCAAGAAAAATTTAAGATCATCATTCCCATTTCAGTCGTTGAAAGTATCCTCTTTAAATGTAACATTTTTCTCTTAGTGAGTTAGTTTTTTAGAGCAGCTGTGCAGAATGACCTTTCAAAATAAATGCACAGTATATGAAGAAATGACACATTCTTTAACACAAGTTTTCCAACACCTTTCCACACAGACTTATTCATCGCGGTCATCTGTGTTTCTGTAGGTTTCACAAATTTAAGCTGGCTATTTACTCAGAGACCACCTGTGTTTGTAGAGATAAGATCTGTCAGCATGTATGAAGGCTGGGGTCCGAACACGAAGAGCTGAATGTAAACAGCTCTGTTTGTGCAGAAGCTAGTTAAACTACCGGCAGACGTGACGCTTACCAGCCACATCCAAATATTCTTTAAAAAAAAAAGTAACAGGTACAGAGTCTACTGTAATTCTATTAGAAGATGCTTGTGTGACTCATCGGCTCAACATGTTTCACTTCCTCTGTTAAACAGAAACTGATTAAAGTCACACCCTAATATTAGAAGGGATTAAAAGAGCTCGGTTTGTTTTCTTCATTATTTATGAATCTTTAATTCTGTTTAACAGACTAAGCTCATAAAACATCCTACATAAGACCACCACACTGGCTCCTTTCCTGTTTCCTATGGGGGTTACCGTATTTTCCGGACTATAAGGCGCACCGCCATTATAAGGCGCTACAGCAAAGGCTGTTCAACTTTGTCCTATAACTGTGGCCATCTTGCTTTGTTCACGCGGAAACTCAGTTTCGTCTTGTTTACTTGGCGCAGCGCATCCTCTTGCTTCCTCCACTTCCTCTCCATTGATTCGTGGAGGACTGATAGAAAGACGGATTGATAAGAACATCAGAAGTAAAAAGGACTGGTTATTTAAATCAAGAATTTCTGTTTACCAGCCATAAAAGTCAATATTAAATGAATACACTTGTAACATTTCTTTCATATTTTTTCTCAGCCCCAGTATGAGGGTCTCATTCATTGTTTTCTCTGGAAAATCAGAAGTCCTGCTTCCTCTGACAGGAGACAGGTAAGAAAAAAAAGCACAGCGAACTTGTTTAGGCTTTAGTTCAGTTCCGTTATCTTCCGCTCATCCGGGGCCGGGTTGCGGGGGCAGCAGCCTCAGACGGGAAGCCCAGGCTTCTCTCACTCCAGCTCATCCGGAAGGATCCCGAGTTGTTCCCCGGCCAGCTGTGAAACATAGTCTCTCCAGCGGGTGCGGGGTCCGCCACATGGTCTCCTCCCGGTGGGATGTGCCCAAAACACCTCACCAGCAAGGTGCTCGGGGGGCATCCTGACCAGATTCCCTAACCACCCCATCTGGCTCCTCTCGACCTGGAGGAGAAACGACACGACACCGAGCTCCTCCCCGATGGCAGAGCTTCTCACACGATCTCTGAGAGAGAGCCCAGCCACCCTACGGAGGAAGCTCATTTTGGCCACTTGTATCTGCAATATAATTAATCTGATTAATATTTATTGGTGGCAATTACTCTTTTTGCCCTTTTCGTGTCTTTTCAAAGTTTTTTTTAGATTTTCAATTCAGTCTATTGGGTTCAGCTTCCTCCGCAGGGTGGCTGGGCTCTCACTCAGAGATCGGGTGAGGAGCTCTGCCATCCAGGAGGAGCTCGGTGTCGAGCCGCTCCTCCTCCAGGTCGAGAGGAGCCAGATGGGGTGGTTCGGGCATCTGGTCAGGATGCCCCCCGAGCACCTCGCGGGCGGGGTGTTTTGGGCACGTCCTACCGGGAGGAGACCAAGGGGCAGACCCCGCACCCGCTAGAGAGACTATGTCTCACCAGCTGGCTGGGGAACGACTTTGGATCCTTCCAGGTGAGCTAGAGGATGCAGCCGGGGAAAGAGAGGCCTGGGCTGCCCGCCCGAGGCTGTTGCCCCCGCGACCCGACCCCGGAACAAGCGGAAGATAACGGAACGGAACGGGTTCAGCACTTTAAATATTCAGCTTCCCGATTTTGTAGTCTAGGTTGTCATTTTTTTTTAATTTGCATCTTCTTTAAAGTTTTCATAACGTTATAGCAACTCCTAAAATACCATAAAATTAATATTAATGAAGAAACACAAAACTGAAACACTGTATTTGAACCAAAGACAACAGCTTTCTTTTATTGTTTTAAGATATCAAATTGACGAAGGTCTGAAACGCCTGAAAGAAGTGAAGCCAGTTGGAGAAACATTCATGCATGAAGGATTGAACGAGGTCAGTTCATATTTCTAATTTTTTATCTATTATATTTAGTCATAAAAAATGTGAGACCTGACTTTTGTTGTTGTTAATTTCCACCTGAAGGCTACAACACAAATCCATGAACAAACAGTCAAATCTTCTAGTATCATCTTGGCACTGACCGATGGGAAGCTGGACCCGTATGTTTATGAACTGACTGTACAAAAGGTGAGTTTCTTCTTCTTTCGGCTTTTCCCTCTAGGGGTCGCCACAGCAAGTCAGTTTCTTCCATCTAACCTTATCTGCAGTATCCTCTTTGGTCACTCTTTGGACTATCTTCATGTCTTCCTTCACTGTATCCATGAACCTTCTCTTTGCTCTTCCTCTAGTCCTCTTTCCTGATGGTTCCAAATCCAGCATCCTTCTTCCTATGTACTCTCTCTCTCCTCTGTACATGCCCAAACCATCTCAGTCTGGCCTCTCGAACTTTATCCCCAAAACCTCGAACATGTGCTGTTCCCCTGATGTATCCATTTCTAATCCTGTCCATCCTGGTCACTCCCAGAGAGATCCTCAGCATCTTCATCTCTGCTACCTCTATCTCTGTTTCCTGTCTTTTCTTCAGTGCTACTGTCTCTAGACCAAACAGCATGGCCATTCTCACCACGGTTTTGTACACTTTCCCTTTCATTCTAGCTGAAACTCTCCTATCACACATCACACCTGATACTTTCCTCCACCCGTTCCAGCCTGCCTGAACACGCTTCTTCACCTCTTTTCCACACTCTTCATTACTCTGAACAGTTGATCCTAGATACTTAAAATCTTCCACCTTCTTTATCTCTTCTCCCTGTAATCTTGAGTTTGCATTGTCAAAAAAATAAAATCCATGGACGAGTTTGCATAATGGAAACAAAAATGTTTGATTTGAATTATTTTATGCGAGTTTTGGAGTTTGTCGCAATTTATTTTGTTGTTGCACATCATCCTTTGTGATTCTTTGAATGTGCAGGCCGATGAAGCGAGAAAATACGGAGCTCGTGTTTACTGTGTCGGTGTCAAAGACTTTGATGAGCAGCAGGTAAGAGAGCTTTAGATTTAATCTGCTGCGATCAAACATCAGAAAAACCTGTTTATGTGTGCAGAATGATTAGGATATTTAGTAGCAGACATGTTGGAAAAGGAAACAACAAATGCAAACATCGGCAGCGTGATCACCTGTATGGAAAAGCACGGCAGCACTTTGTCAAGCTTGTCCTCACTTCTCTGCAAACAGTCGCAGGAGTTTATTCATCCCAAACATCTTTAGATGTTGGCTGCTTTTCGTTCCGCCATCTGTCGAACCGATTTCGTTCAATAATGTTGTGTTCCGCTCCGGGGAGGATTCATCACTCCATCTGACCGGTTGTGGCTGATTTTCAGATCAGTTCTTTTGTTTTTTTGGCGCACCTCAGACTTTTCTCTCCTTCTTATTGACTTGTGTAGGAGGGTCTCCATAAATCTCAGGTGATTTTTTTTTTTTTTTTCCCCACATATTTGCAGACTATCATATCCACAGGAAATATTTCTTACTAAGCGTCCACATGTGTAGTTTTTTTTTTTTAAAGTGCCGCTGAATTGGAGACCACCGCAAATAAGATGAGACTCTTTTATGGGAAGCTCCAGACTTTTCCACTCTCGTATTTAAATCTGGTGAACGACAGCTATAACTTCTATGGAAGTGTTATTTATTTGCTCTCTAACAGAAAACAGATCTCTTTTATTCTTCATTCCTCTTGAATAAAAAGTTGAAAACTGCTGACTGATGAACTGTAAATTAAAACAGGCACCAAAGAAAAAAAAAAACGATCCTACACCTCCTATTTTTTTTTTCCAGTTTCCGTGACAACAACACATATATAACTTGATTACATCATCAAAGTATATTAAAGCAATAAACAAATTGTGTCTTATGAAGTCTGGTAAATTGCAAAGTTTGTCCAAAGCTATGACTAAATCCCACATTTACCATTCAGTGCATTGGCAAATATGTGGTTTTCTGTGGGAAAACTATAAAACCAAATTAACTTGGAGACAGTGGGAGGAACTAAAATGATCTCATCTGATGTTTCATTAGATAGTTGTACGTAAATTCACTTTATTTGGTAAACTAGTGCTATTAAAAGGATTTAAATAATCTGGATTTGTTCAGGGGATCTGTACAGTGAAAATACATTTGATACATCAGAAGATCCAATATAAGACGTTGTAGAAAAAAAAGTTTAAAAAAAGTCTTCTGGACAGTTTAATTCTTGACCGAGACGTTTCGACTTCCATCCGGAAATCATTTTCAATCTGAATGAAATGGACTGAAAACTGGATCTGTTTATACTAACCTGAGTAAAAGGTAAAAAATAGTAAGAAGGGCTCGACCTATGAGCCTGTGTTATCTATGATGGCCGTGAATGGCTTCTATTGTAACCACAGACCAGTAAACGACCCTATTATAAAAATGCTAAAAGCCTAGTGAATAGAAATTCCTGCTAACGAGAGGCGTGAAACTGGGTCACGAGGTGTCATCTTTAGTCCATGGCTTCAAAAGGCTGCTGTAAATACCGGGCAGAATGTATCTAACGCCTCCACTCCGAATTTCCGGATGGAAGTCGAAACGTCTCGGTCAAGAATTAAACTGTCCAGAAGACTTTTTTTAAACTTTTTCTACTATAGATCACTCCTGGATGTATGAGGGACTACACAGAATATAAAACGTTAGAAAACAGGGGTGTCAAACTCCAGTCCTCGAGGGCCGGTGTCCTGAAGGTTTTCCATGTATTCCTGGTTCATAAACTAAAATTAACAGCCAATACAATTTGGCACATTGGCATAATAAGCTGGATCAGGTGTGTAGATGCATATACGTATATAGAAAATCTTCAGGATACCGGCCTGCTAGGACCTGAGTTTCACACCTCTGATTTCTGATCTAGAACGTGTCTAGAGCCGAAGAAGATTTTCACTTGGAAAATTTGTCGCTAACAGCATCGTTGCCTGTCTGGGTTTTTTCTCTTTGGATGACTAAACTATCATTTTTTTTCTAAAAGTGGACGACGGGATGTCTGTTTGAATTCTTTCTTCATATGCAGTGGTGTATCCAGCATGTTTTTGATGAGAAGGATTCTTACACGCTAATTCTATCAATCAGTTTAACGTTCCGTTCCGTCATCTTCCGCTTGATCCGGGATCGGGTTGCGGGGGCAACAGCCTCAAACGGGAAGCCCAGGCCTCTCTCTCCCCAGCTGCATCCTCCAGCTCACCCGGAAGGATCCCAAGTCGTTCCCTGACCAGCCGTGAGACGTGGTCTCTCCAACTAATCCGGGGTCTGCCCCTTGGTCTCCTCCCGGTGGGACGTGCCAGAACACATCGCCCGCGACCAGATGCCCGAACCACCCCATCTGGCTCCTCTCGACTTGGAGGAGGAGCGGCTCGACATCGAGCTCCTCCCGGATGGCAGAGCTCCTCACCCGATCTCTGAGTGAGAGCCCAGCCACCCTGCGGAGGAAGCTCATTTTAACATTGTTCAGATAAATCACTTCTGAGTTTTATTCTCATCCATACTTTAATTTTTAGATTATAAAACTAGAAAATTTACAGCAACCTCTGTAGCTGAGTTACAGAGTTTTTCACGTGGTTTTAACACGAGTACACACTATTTTCCACATTACATACTACACAGATTTACTGTGGTGGACAAATAACTTCCTGGCTTAGTTTTCTTAGTGTTTATTAAACTGTAACACCAGCCAACTGTGGTTCGTAGGAAAAAATCACTTATTTTACTTCCAAAACTGGTTGATGTCCACACCTTTTTAATTCCATGTGGTCAGCCTAATAGTATCAATACCATGTTGGTAGCATGTTGCTGTTTGAGCAACGGGTCCGAAGCATGAAAAAAAAAATGGCAGAAAGTCTTATAATTCAGAATACTTTATTAATTGCCTATGGGGAAATTTGTGTGTCAAGTAGCACTCCGGGGTCCAAAAGAAAGCTCCAAACGGGCTTCAGAACAGCTGTTGGTGGTGCTGAGTTGGGTGGGGTGGAGCTGGAACAGCAGCTTGGTGGAACCCTCCATAAAAAACTAAAAAAATACAACACAAATGTGGAGCGCTACACATGCTGGTATCACAAATAGTGTAATTGTTAGATATAAACACTTAGATAATTGGTGATTCCAATGATCTTTTTGTATTTATCTTTATCTGTAGAGCTTCTTGATAGAGCAACATGGCTGATTTCATCCCATCCGATTTTTGGATTTTATGGTCAATCTTTATTGTACAAATAACATCATCAAAGGACACTATTAAAAAAATAACAACTAAAACTAATGTAAATCATTGAAGGGAAAAGCCTTAAATAAGTGGTGGCTTTAGGGTGCCCCACTCATTTGCAGAATTCACAATGTTTACATTTTTTTGAGGTTTCTCATCCCATATGATGGCCAGTTCCATCCATAGTTGCCATCCTGCCGTCAGCTCATAGCAAAAAAAACAAAGCTACTTTTTTCTATCAATCTTTTTTTTTTTCCTTTTTTTTCTGTTGCAAAGTGATTGCTACAGTCATGCCATCTGCTACGTCTCCTCCTGCCCATAATTTGAAAGGAAAAACTAGCATTCTGTCATAAAGTGGAAAGCAGAAAGTAGAGAAGCGGTGTAAAATCAGCAGTGCGTCTTGTTTACTCCTCTCTTTCATGATACCAACAGCTTGCTGAGATTGCAGACACCAAGGACCATGTGTTTCCTGTCAAAGATGGCTTCCACGCACTCAGGGGCATCGTCAATTCTGTAAGTTTGCTTCTTCTTTTCTTTCTATGAAAATTGTTGTGTGCTGATAGTAACGGGGTGGACGAAATCAGTAACCATGCAAATGCCTTGTCCTTTTCAATAGAGTTTATTTATTAACTGTACAGTTATATTTTTTGGACACAAGCATGAATAGTGTCCAAATTGTTGAAGCCTTGTTGTCACAAATCACATGTTGTTCGTTCGTCATCTTCCGCTTGTTCCGGGGTCGGGTCGCGGGGGCAATAGCCTCAAACAGGCAGCCTAGGCCTCTCTCTCCACGGCTGCATCCTCCAGCTCACCCGGAAGGATCCCAAGTCGTTTCCTGGCCAGCTGTGAGAAAAAGTCTCTCCAGCAGATCCGGTGGGACGTGCCCGAAACACTTCGCCCCCGAGGCACCCAGGGGGCATCCTGACCAGATGCCCGAACCACCCCACCTGGCTCCTCTCGACCTGGAGGAGGAGCGGGTCAACACCGAGCTCCTTCCGGATGGCAGAGCTCCTCACCCGATCTCTGAGTGAGAGCCCAGCCACCCTGCGGAGGAAGCTCATTTCGGCCGCTTGTACCCGCGATCTCATTCTTTCGGTCACCACCCACAGCTGGTGACCACAGGTGAGGGTTGGAACGTAGATCGACTTGTAAATCGAGAGCTTTGCTTTTCGGCTCAGCTCTCTCTTTACCACGACGGACCGATGCAGCGTCCTAGTTAGTGCTGATGCTGCACCGATCCGCCTGTCGATCTCCCGCTCAATCCTTCCCCACTCGTGAACAAGACCCCGAGATACTTACACTCCTCCACTTGGGGCAGGACCCTGTCCCTTACCCGCAGGGGGCATTCTACCCTTTTTGGTCGTTGCCCATCACATGTTGTGGTATCTTTAAAATAAATTACTTCTGTTACACATCTAAACGTATTTAGAGTAAAAACTCCTAAGTTCCTAGATTAAGAACCCATTTCCCGTGTCCTGATGCGAGGAGTGTAAATTTGTCGCAATATTAATGAACTTTTTCCTCATTCTCCGCCTGCTTATTACCTCTACTTTCCATTTGCTGCAGCTTTTAGGTAAATGCTATTGAAGCCAAATTGGAGACTTAACATGACACCCATTTTAACACAAATCCGAGCCTTTAGAGCACCCTAGCCCAAGCTGGACATTGTATCTGTGTCACACCCAACAAGGCCAAACGTGTCTAGAGCCGAGGGGAACTACAGTATATGCAGCTGGAAGGACACTAAGCCAAAGGGTGTGACTCGGTTCTGGAGCAGCCTGACTGATGACGTTGCTTTTAAATGAGTTGTCATGTAAATGTCCTTTAGACTCTGCCAAATAAAACATTTGCTTAGAAGTGTTAGAAGCTCAATCAGGTTAAAGAATCATAAAACGACATAACATACATAACTGTACGTATGTTGAGAACAAATGAATCAAGTTTTGCTTCCTATTACACTAGTTTTGATTTTTGCAATTTTAATAGACTTTGGTCATTTCTTGGACACTTTTGTAAAGTATAGAAAAAGTTTCTAACAATCTTAAAAAAAAAAGCTCATCTTTCTTGATTTTGTCTTTTACAAAAGGGAAAAATAGATGATGAAGAACATTCCTGAGAGATTAGTAAAGCTGGATCTTTGGAAGGATTTTTGGGAGACTTTTGCTGGATTGCAGGATTCTCACTATTTTTGGAACCAATTGAACAAAAGAGTCAGAAAAAGAACCTAAAACTTTCTGCCTTGTTTTTTGGAACTACCTTGTTTTTGCTTTGCTGCAACGAAATACAAGCCAGTTATTTTTTTCAGTGAAATGACTGAAAGCAGAACCTCTTAATTTACCCTTTGCGTCTAATGCTTCCTCCAAGTGACTAAATTATCCTCATTCTTTCGTAAGATATGGACATCTGCCTGCTTTTCCCATTGCAGCACATAAACACTCTGTTACAGTGAAGCTGAGCTCACAGCTTATAATCTAATAACTAAAACACCTAGGATCTTCTTTTTTGATTCAATTCAATTCAATTTTATTTGTATAGCCCAAAATCACAGAATTTCCGTCTCTATGGGCTTCACAAGAAAAAGAGGAATGTATTAACACAAATACACAGCAAGAAAAATAACTAACAAATGCTAACTAAACAAGACTAGCACATTTCTGCCCTTAGACTCTCCTTCACGGTGAGGAAAAACTCCTAAAAAACCCATCAGTGGGGAAAAACAAGAAACCTCGTGGGGATCCACATGAAAGAGAAATCCCTCCCCCGGGACGAGCAACCAATGTGTCAAAGATTATTGTTTAAATATTAGCTTTTTCTACTCTACAGCTAAATATCTAAAGAAGTCAATAGATGTTCTTCATCCTGATGGAAACACGGGGGACTCCTCAGCCCAGCGATGTCCTGGACGGGGATGAGTAGATGGATTTCATCCTGATGGAGCGGGGATGATGAAGCGCGGAGGTCTCCTCGGTGTGGCCCAGTGGTGGAATGTAACGAAGTAAATGTACTTCGTTACTGTACTTAAGTAAAAAAAATGTGTATCTGTACTTTACTTAAGTAAAATTTAAGACCGGTACTTTTAATTCACTACATTTTTGGAGCAAATATCTGTACTTTTATTTCGCTATTTTTTAAAAGTGTGTTTTACATTTTTTGTTACATTTTCGTTCCGGAATTTGAAAAATACACAGGTTTTTTAGCGCATCTTGAAGCCGCATCGCCAAAATTAAAAGAAGCAGTAGATCGGGAGAAGAAGTAATGAATCGAGAAACATTTTCCGCATTTATTCAGCGCCAAAAAACTAACATCAAATCTAGTACAAATTAAAAAGAGTCAGAAGATCGTTGTTCGTTGTGTTTACTTCTAAATAAAAAGTTGAGCCATCATTACACAGAGCAGGGGCGGATCTAGAATTTTCCAAAGGGGGGTGGGGCTTTGACAAAGCCAATATATAGTGACTGGGGGCCTCCCCCCCAAACCAATTTAAAAAATAAGTGTCATTTTCTTCCATTTTGGTACCCATTCACTGGCCCTTCTAGGGGATAGCTTCACTTGTCCCATTTCCTTTCCTTTTATTTATTTATTTTTTTTGTGGACCAAAAGAGGCGGGAGAGGGGGGTCACACCCTTGCAGAGTATTTATCCTGGTTACCATATAGCACATAAAATAACATTTGAATTATGATCGAATACTTTTACTTTTTACTTAAAAAGTACAATTTACACCAACTACTTTTGTACTTTTACTTAAGTAGATTTTTTTATTGGTACTTTTACTTAAGTAAATTTTTTGCTAATTATCTGTACTTTTACTTAAGTACAAAAAGTGAGTACTTCATCCACCACTGGTGTGGCCATGCCCAGGACAGGAACGCAGATTCCTGAATGGGGCTCTCTTCCAGAGAGGAGGGAGAGAAGTGGACAACATGTGAATTGTATTGTACCAACTAGCAGTGTAGAGTGTTTGATCCCCAAACACTTTACAGAAAACTATATTTTCCAAAGTGTAGCATTTAGAAATGAGCGATACGTCTCACTGTGTTCATTTTAAGCTTAAACAGTTTTGTTTTCTTTGGGTGCCGCCAAGGAAGCAATTAAACTTGGAATGCTATGGAATGGAGGAAAAGCAGCGAGTCCATTTCCCCCCACTACCCTTTAACAAGTCCCCTATCAAACCATCATCTCTAATATCGCCGCTGTAAACACCTCTGTCTTCCTTTCCTCAGATTGAGGTTTCATTCAACGTTTAATGAAAGGCTTCGAGTGTCCTCTATTGCTGTTAATATGCTTCTTTTTACTGACTGTGAGCTGGGATTTGCATAGTTTCTCTTTTGTTGATTTATTGAATCATCGTGGGAAGTGCGTCCGGGTGACAGTGGGCTCACACAGGCCTCTTTATATGATAATGCGAGATCCCGGAGGTTTTTAATAGAACTGAGGAACAGTAATAGCCTGCATAATTTCCCCATAAAAGCTGACGCAGCTGCTGTTTTACCTCCTGTTCTTGCTTGCTGCTGATATTCGTCGCTCTCCTCCGGTCATCCGCTCTCCCGCCCCTCTCGGATAAGGAGCGAGACATTTCTCAGGTGTTTGCCACTAATCTGTTTTCTAAACTTGACACAGAAGATAACGCCCCGGACTTGATGTATTTACTCTTGGTTCCTTTGAGCAATAATGTTTTTGATAACCTATTTTAATCTTTTCACATCCTTCAGATATTAAAGCGCTCGTGCACTGAAATTCTGTCGGTGGAGCCTTCCAGTGTGTGTGTGAATGGTGAGTAGATCCTAAAGGAGGAAAGTTTGAAGCTACAGTAATCATAGTGTTTACAACATTGTGCATCAGAACGTCATCAAGGAGAGACAATATTTAAATCAGAAAGGAAATCTAGACAGACTAAAAAAAAACTTTTACAAGTGACCTTGAATTACACAGGAGGCAATCTGAGTATTCCGTAGCAACCCCATGAATCGGGAGCTAGGAACATAGCAAACAGGAAACAGTGTGAACTGAGCACGTACCTATGTGGATGTGGCATTTCTGTGTGCACATCACATCCAACTTTAAAACAAGTGAGCCAAAGCAGCAGAAAACCAAACCAGGTTGTACACCTTCCTTTTTCGTAGATCTTTATAAGAAAGTCTGGTTTGATACTTAGCCTTTCTGAAAACAATTTCTCAGACTTTATTCTTCTGTAAACTTGTCATCTGAGAAATTTGGTGTTGTTTGAACAAATCTTGCAGTCCGTTCCGTTCCGCCATCTTCCGAGGGCGGGTCGCGGGGGCAACAGCCTCAGACGCGCAGCCCAGGCCTCTCTCACCCCGACTGCATCCTCTAGCTCACCCGGAAGGATCCCAAGTCGTTCCCCGGCCAGCTGTGAGACATGATCTCTCCAGCGGGTCCGGGGTCTGCCCCTTGGTCTCCCCCCGGTGTGACGTGCCCGAAACACCTCGCCTGCGAGGCGCTTGGGGGGCATCCTAACCAGATGCCCGAACCACCCATCTGGCTCCTCTCGACCTGGAGGAGGAGCGGCTCGACACCGAGCTCCTCCTAGATGGCAGAGCTCCTCACCCGATCTCTGAGTGAGAGCCCAGCCACCCTGCGGAGGAAGCTCATTTCGGCCGCTAGTACTCGCGATCTCATTCTTTCGGTCACCACCCACAGCTGGTGACCATAGGTGAGGATAGGAACGTAGATCGACTTGTAAATTGAGAGCTTTGCTTTTCGGCTCAGCTCTCTCTTTACCACGACGGACCAATGCAGTTATTTCTTGCAGTCAAGAAAATAAAATCCTGAAAACAGTTCAAACTAACCTTTCATTTTCCAGAGACTTTTGACATTGTGGTCAGAGGAAACGGCTTTGACTCGAGCCGCAGCAAGGAAAGCGTCGTCTGCAGCTTCATCATCAATGAGCAGACCTTCAGTAAGTAATGCTGCAGCCAGGCTGGACCATTTATCATTTCAAAATGTTGCTACCTTATTTTTATATTGACTATTCACTAGTGTTTGCTGTAAAGCTATATTCATATGCGGTCAGCTGTCCTAGTCAGCTGGGAGGTAGGAGCTGTTATGAAAAGTATTGCAGTTAATTAAGTCCAATGCATTGTGCTGAGGAATGCATCCGCTTGCTTATTTTTTTTTATTACTGGGTCTTTAACGTGGAAAACAAAGTATTATAATTAGATGAAATTCTTGCAAATAAACTGCTAATCTTGAGCGTCCAGTGTGTCTGTGCAACATGTGTATCAGTCAGCTGAAAAAAGGAAAGAATATCAATCTTTCCTGATTGGATCAACCCAACTGATCATCTCTCTGGGAGCTTCAAGCATTCTGTTTAGATCTATCTTGAAGATGGTTTACTGCTAATAACTCCTAATAGGAAAAATGCCACGTTCCACGTTCAGACGCTAGTTTTGAATTTATCTAGGATCAACAGTCCAGAGCAATGGAGAGTGTGGAAAAGAGGTGAAGAAGCGTGTTCAGGCAGGCTGGAATGGGTGGAGGAAAGTATCAGGTGTGATGTGTAATAGAAGAGTTTCAGCTAAAATGAAAGGGAAAGTGTACAAAACCGTGGTGAGACCGGTCATGCTGTTTGGTCTAGAAACAGTAGCACTGAAGAAAAGACAGGAAGCAGAGATGGAGGTAGCAGAGATGAAGATGCTGAGGATCTCCCTGGGAGTGACCAGAATGGACAGGATTAGAAATGAGTACATCAGGGGAACAGCACATGTTAGAGGTTTTGGGGATAAAGTTCGTGAGGCAAGACTGAGATGGTTTGGGCATGTACAGAGGAGAGAGAGAGAGTACATAGGAAGAAGGATGCTGGATTTGGAACCACCAGGAAAGAGGACTAGAGGAAGACCAAAGTGGAGGTTCATGGACGCAGTGAAGGAAGACATGAAGATAGTTGGTGTGACCAAAGAGGATGCAGCAGATAGGGTTAGATGGAAGAAACTGACTTGCTGTGGCGACCCTTAAGGGAAATGCTGAAAGAAGAAGAAGAAGAAGTCATGGAAGTTTGAACTTTATGTCTTGTGTTTAAACCCCAGGCTGCTGATGGAAAGGTCGAAGTGAAAGTTTACTTGCACACTTTGGGTCTTTTTGTCAAACCGTCAGAGTCTGGGTATTGTTGTTGACCTTTTTCATTCTGGAAAATATTTGCAACATCTTGTTTGTTTGGAGAACAAATGTCTTCAATTCTTTGGCATGTGGATTTTACCCCAACTAATTTCCTGCAATGACCACTTGTACATCTGCAGTGATTCTTCTCTAATGGTCGGCTTTCATCGAGGTTTCCCTGGAGACACATACTTGCTAACTTGCTATAACAGATCCTCCACCCTCTTTCCCTTCTGTTCTCATCTGTGATCATTTTGTTTCTTCATGTCCAGCCAGGAAAGATGCACATTAATTGTTTCTTTTCAAATCAAAAGTCAGTGTCACTGTCTTTATAAAGCTTCATTCTGTTCAGACATTTTTTAAAAGGTGTATAAAGCATTTATGATTGGACACAGCAGGACAAACCTTCATCCAGACAAGGCTGGTATCTCGTAGCCACACCTTATCAGCAAGATCTAAATGCAGCCAGAGAAAATGAGGCTATGTGGGTCACTGTGCTCCTTATTTTGAGCATGCAGTCTGTTCTGTTGAAAAATCCTTTTTCGGGAAGCAAACGGGATTTGGCAGCAGAAGCCGATCTCTCAAAGCTTTCATTTGGCCGCGGGATCCGTAGGAGCGGCGACTGCCAATGACAACGCTCCATCCTCAAGTTATTTTTGATTTTCAACATTTCAGCCCAACTAAAATACTTGAACATATTTTTTTTCTTATTAAAACAGAACTTCGTCTGAATCAGGAAGTGGCCGTTAGCAGATGTCTACTTGTTAGTCC
Organism: Neostethus bicornis; assembly: GCA_902685375.1. Lineage (NCBI taxonomy): Eukaryota > Metazoa > Chordata > Actinopteri > Atheriniformes > Phallostethidae > Neostethus > Neostethus bicornis. The sequence goes on from LR738545.1 coordinate 8,987,353, forward strand.
TTTCTCAGTTTAGGCTGTCTCACATTCGCCCACTTGGGGCTATTTATTCCCTTATTGGCTTTTGCATGTGTTCAGTCCAGACCTTTTTAACAGTGGGGCACCTTATAATTATGGACAAGCATCATGGCAAGTATGGAACACATGCCACATATGTGAAACAGATGCTACTGTCTTCTCCCTCACCGAAGCAGTTGGAGCACCATGCAGAAAGAGAAATCACTTACATGAATGATCTCAGTTGCCATTTTCAACCTGCACGATCATATTCACACACATAATAACCCAACCCACTTTTACAGATTAATGCATTTTCATTTAATTGACTTGATTAATGTGCTTCTTAAATGTGTTAAACTAACAAAGAAACACAATTTATGTACCGTATTTTCCGCATTATAAGGCGCACCTTCAATAAATGACATTTTTAAAACTTTTTCCATATATAAGACGCACTGCATTATAAGGCGCTACAGTAAAAGCTGGGGTTACGTTATGCATTCACTAAATGGTGCTGCGCTAAAGGAAATGAAAAGAAAAAAAAAACAGTCAGATAGGTCAGTCAAACTTTATTAACAATTACAAAACAGCTTTCTGTTTTTACTCCCAAAATGAATAAACAGCTGTTTTTTTATTTTGTCCGAGATAAAGTATTAGTATTTTCGCGACACAGTTTATCTTCCATTGGAGATAAACTCTGTTTAGTCTTGTTTACTTGGCGCTGCGCATCCTCTTGCTTCCTCCACTTCCTCATCATTGATTCGTTGATGTTAAACTCTCTCGCTGCGGCTCTATTCCCGTGTTCTACTGCGTGACCAATCGCCTTGAGTTTAAACTCTGCAGTGTAACAGTGTCTCTTGGTAGGAGCCATTTCCGGGTCTTTACACAAACACACAAATGGAAATAGGTGCGTTCGAGATGACACAGGCGGATGCGGTTCTGATCGGCGCAGATCGGTGCGCAATGCATGCCGGTTAGTTTTTGAATGCAAAAACATCTCGAACACACCTAATGAGACGCCCTTTCATATATCCCAGCATGCACCGTGCACTACTTCTTCTACGGGGGAAATGGAGTCGGCGGCTGCTTACCTCAGTTGCGACACCTGTTGTAGCTCAATATTAATCTATATATAAAGCGCTCCGGGTTAAAAGGCGCATCGTGGACTTTAGAGAAAATTTAAGGTTTTTAGTTGCGCCTATAGTGCGGAAATTACGGTAACTAAAATGGTAAATAAAAAGGTTAAAGTTACATATACACCTTCCAGTATCAGATAAAATGTTCCAATAAAGACCTGTGGATTATCATCCAAGTGGGATTTAAGTTCTATCTGCCTGAATTTGATAAAAGTGAGCCTATGAGGATGTTCAAATGCAACTTCTAATACTTAATGGCTTGGTTGCATTTGAAAAGATGTTTCGAGGATTTAATAGGGATTAAAAATCTCTAATGCCCAGTTTGTAGGCTGTTTTTTCTTCTTCTTTTATTGGCTCCCATGTGAAAACTAAATTTTTTTTTCTTATTTTTATACACTTCATATGTCTTTAGTCAGCATAGACTTAACTGTGGTTTTGGATTCAGACTGTGTTTCTCAGAAGTTAGTGCAGCAGCTTTAACGGATGAATCTCTGAAGAGACGTTGGGTCGCCAGATAAAAATTTTATGAATGGAGAATTCTTCATCTAATTCCAGACGGAAATTATGTTCATTTGGGAAGTAATTATAGTATCTCAGAGATGATTAAACTGTGGAATGATTAAAGTATATTCTGATTCTGATGATGTTTTGCTTTCAAAATTATTAGAGAATGTTGGACGCCTTTTGTCTTGCTGCAATGTTGTCTTGCCGCCATATTTCTGGATGGATGACATTTTTGTTTCTGGCTAATCTTTGTTTAAATAAGACTTGTTTTTTTTTTCTGACTCTTGACACCTGACTCCTTTACAATAAAGAGTGTAATCGTCAGCATATAGCCTCACTTTCATCTGACACGTTACTTCTTCTTCTTTTTTCGGCTTTTCCCTTTATTTTTTTTTTGATATTTTGATATTTTGAATTACTCTATTCATCCCTCACCGGGGAAATTTGTTTGCTGCACTCCTTACACCGCAGCAGGCTGCCCTTCAACGGCGCCAATGGTGGGAGAAGCAGGGGTTAGGTGTCTTCTCCAAGGACCTTAGACGTGCTCTCCGTGGGACGCGAACCCGCGACCTTCCGGTCCGCGGGCGAACGCGCTAACCACGCGGCCACCGTCTCCACCAACATGAGCTAATTTTAAACAAATTTTTCTCAGAACATTTAAAAACCCCAACAACTTATTTTGGGTAAACTGGTGTAGATGGTGTAAAAGACCGGGTTTTCCCCCGGATGATCACCAAAACTTGTAGATCAGTTTATTGGATGTCTTTGAGTCTTTGGCTCTGATGGTCCTTCTCTAACAGCTGCAAAGCTGTTTATGCTTCACAACAGAAGAAATGCAACATCTTGGTTCAGACACTGACATATTTAAGCCTTTTTAATATGTACAGTCTGCTCTCTTCCTTCCTGTACATGCTTTTCATTTCATTACCACTCCAATCTGATGTTTGGCTGAGTCAGTAAGATTTTATATACTTCCACTAACCACCAACTTTTTTCTGAAGATTGTTAATGATAAAAAAAAGCCAAAACATGCTAGTATTTTGCTGCAAGTTTAAGAGTGTTAGTTTTGGTAAAGGCCAAATTGGCCAACCTTTTATGTATATGTTATAAGCATGAGAAAAAAGGGATTAACAAAGTTTTGCAGAAAGTTTTCTAAACTTCTATTATGAGTTATTAATGAGCGTAAAGAAAAGTTGGGACATGATACTGCAGATGTCTGTTGTTGGCATACACAACCTCAACCTTTTTGTTTAGAAAGAGATTAAATTCATTAGTTTTGCTTTTTAATTTTGATGTTTCTGATGCCATCTTTGTCATCAATCTGGCTGTTACTGTTCGCCCGGGTATGGAAATTTCAGGTTCGAATCTCAGCCGAAGTCATAAATATCAGTCTCCATGGAATTTTTTTCTTGAGAAAAATAAGGTTTTTAAAATTCTCCCAAAGAAAAACTTGAGTTTGAGTAGTGTTTTGCAAACTGTTGTTTACCGTGTGCGAACTTAAATGCTTTATTTTCTCATTTTGATTAGGTTTAATGTGTTATCTGAGGCACGTTAGCAGCTCATTGAAGCTTTTTTGTTGCTGTTGTCGTTTTCAGATCACAAGCCAACAGTTGTGACCAGCGATTACCTGCAGTGTACTGCTCCGAAGCTGTACGAAGTCGGACAGTAAGAACTCTTTTGTTTATTTAGTTAAAATTTTTTATTGTAAAATAAAAAAGACGCACATGCACACTAAGTATGGCTCCGTATTTGCATATTTTTATCACTTTTTTAAAGAGATTTGCTGCTAGCTCTGCTTTATCTTTCATTTTGATATATTAAAATAAACTTTTGACATCATTAATTTATTTAATTTCTTTCTAGTGTAAATCAGAGTGCCTTAAAGAGTATGAAAAACAGCATTTGTCATCATGGCTTTCAGTTTTACTGTAGTTTTGTAATAAAATAAGAAAAAACCCGCAAAAAATTGTACTTTGTGCTTATGTGGAGTAAGGCCACAGCAGCAGCCGTTCGAGCTGCGAACGTGGATCAAAAAAAACAAATTATATTCTTTTAAAAGATATCATTTACTAAAATTCTAATAAAATCATTGTTTGCTCATTTTCTCAAACACAAGATATATTTAAACTTCTAAATCAAGCATGCAGGTTTTACGCCACTGTTCCAGTCCTGATTTCCGTCTGAAATCCGTATTGTGTATCTTTGTACGATTTGGCTGGTTGACAAAATAAAACGTGTGAAATTTTAATCAGTCATCGAGGTGACATTTATAAAACAGACTCTTTAAATTGGATTTGAAACGTTTGGACATAAATAGCTCTGTTTCTCTTTAATTTAAATCTCATTAAGATAGGTTTGATTTTCATTTTAGAAGCTCACAATTCCTTCTTTTACTGCTGATATTTCAAAACACTGTCTTCACTAGGCAGGGCAAGTTTATTTGTAGCACAATCCACACACAGACGCTATTCAAAGTGCTTCACAAAACAGAAGCTAGTGCAAACTTTATTTTTTAAGTTTTTAAAATTTTCTGCTAGCTTAAAGTACAATTTTCTTGCAAAAAATAACCAATTTTAAAGTCTGTAGGTCAACAACGTTTTTGAACGCGGACGTAAACAGAGAAGGCATTGAATGTTTCCAACCCACCGAGACACAAACATAAATTTCAGCTGCAGAATTATTGTTTGATATCACCAGCATCTCTTTTAATCCCAAACAGTAACAGATGATTGCTAAGGCATTCTAAATGGAACAACAGATTTTAATGTCCTTGCTGACTACAATCCAATCAAAAATGTATGATTATGAACACGGTTGGCTTCTGAAGGTCTTGGAGCTCTAAAAGAGATTATGTATCATATGATGACGGCGGTTCTGTAACTACTCCAAATCAAGTTGAACCCCACCTCCGGTAATCCGCCCATTTCATTTTAAAAATCCAAACTGCTCATGATAACATGTTTTTAGCCAGAAGCTGACAGCAAAGCTTAAAGTAGAACATGAAAATGTGGAACACAGTCAGATCACTTATTCATGTTTTTTTTAATAACACTCCATACACGTTGCAATACGTGTATTTTTTCACAAAAAATTCCAAACTAATATTTGCGCATTTTTGTGTGACAGAAGATTTTTATTTTCTACTATTTTTTTTTTCTACTTGGATTATATAACATAATTTGTACAAAAAAAAAATACGCGTCTTGTGTTTTACACCAGTTTAATTTACAATATTATTAAAAAAATTGCTGTTTACTCATTAAACCTTTTATAACAATTTTCCACTAAAGTTGCAAAATCTTTTGAAAAAAAATTAAGAATATTTTTGTTGAATCTCTAAATGCTCCAGTTTTTCTTTTTACTGTAAGCCTATTCGTAAAAGTATTTTCATTTGACACTTTCAGTATCTCACCAGCTGTGGGTGGTGACCGAAACAATGAGATCGCGGGTACAAGCGGCCGAAATGAGCTTCCTCCGAAGGGTGGCTGGGCTCTCACTCAGAGATCGGGTGAGGAGCTCTGCCATCTAGGAGGAGCTCGGTGTTGAGCCGCTCCTCCTCCAGTTCGAGAGGAGCCAGATGGGGTGGTTCGGGCATCTGGTCAGGATGACCCCCGAGCGCCTCGCGGGCGGGGTGTTTTGGGCGCGTCACACTGGGAGGAGACCAAGGGGCAGACCCCGGACCTGCTAGAGAGACTATGTCTCACAGCTGGCCGGGGAACGACTTGGGATCCTTCCGGGTGAGCTAGAGGATGCAGCCGGGGAGAGAGAGGCCTGGGCTCCCCGTTTGAGGCTGTTGCCCCCGCGACCCGACCCCAGAACAAGCGGAAGATGACGGAACGGAAAGTTTCAGTATCTCTATAAAATTTTTGAGTTAAAAAGATTCCTGCACATCTAAATCAAATTCTGTTTTGTATTCTGTTTTACCTCTGAGTTTTCTCCCGTCATGACTAGTGAAATATTTACATACCTCTGTTTTTAAAAGGAAAATTTAATTAAGGTAATAAAGAAGATATTTTTCTGAGCTGATTCTGGATGTAAAACCTTTTTGGATTATTCAGTGACTAAATGTCTGAACCTTAGTCTACATTGCCACAGTGCACCCCGACAGGATGTACCCTGCCTCTGATGCTACGCGTCTGCCATTTGCAAAAGCCCTGCTTAATTAACTCTTGGCTGCCGATAGTGACCCATTAAGTAGTTAGCTGGTATGCGTGATGAGTAAACACATCTGCTGGAAGGGCTCTTAAAGGATGTGCGACAGATGCATTCATTCCCTTCTCCACACTCACCATTTAAATAATTCACCATCCGTTGACAATCCCTGCACCCTGGACCACCTGCATGGTACGCCTGAGCCCGGAAACTTCCGTCTCTATCCATCTGTCCGCCTCTGCTTCATCACCACTGCCGCAACACAGGCCGCTCCTCAAACACTGTTCTATCCAGCCAAGCATGAATTTCACAGAGCGTTCCTTCTCTTGCCATGTTCTGCCGCACATGAGCTTCTCTGGGAACACTGCCCCACTTTTTGGTTTGACCTCCCAGACGTGGAAGACTGGAGCAGTACCCTGGTTTTTGGTGACCAGCTGCAGCTTCCGACCCATGTGGGGTCCAGAATGCACATCTTCCCGTCCAGCCTCGATGTCCAGGAATCACTATGTCCTCTGTTGGTCATTGAGCTGTGTAGGAGCTCTGATGGTGGAGGCATCTGTGCCGACAGCTGTGGCATCGGGCCTGAAACACTGACATCTGCTAACTCCCCATTCCTCCTCCTCTCCATTAGAAGACCCAGCACACACTGCTTGGGCCTCAACGGAGAGGTTAAACGTCTACCCTCACGCAGCAGCATGTCTTCACCTGTGGTTGTAAAATTATGATGAAGCTAAAAGTAAAAAAAAAAAAAAACAAAACTTTGGGGTAGACTTCAGCATGACAAAGCAGGTACAGTGACTGATTCTGTCATAATTAATAATTAACCAGCTGTATTCAGGTGGCATGACTCCATCTGTTGCTGTAGGGGAATGAAGATGTTGATGATAAACCTGTTCAGTTGTTTTAATTGCTTCGACCGCATGTGCACTAATTAGTTTTCAAACAATGTTGTTGGATTAAGGTAGGCTAACGAGGTGTTAGCTCAATTTTTGCAGGACGAGTCCATGGCTCTGCTCACACTCGGTCCATTTCCTCTTGTGCTGCTCTTCCTCATTCTTCTTCTTCTTTCGGCATTTCCCTTTAAGGGTCGCCACAGCAAGTCAGTTTCTTCCATCTAACTCTATCTGCTGCATCCTCTTCGGTCACGCCAACTATCTTCATGTCTTCCTTCACTGCGTCCATAAACCTCCTCTTTGGTCTTCCTCTAGTCCTCTTTCCTGGTGGTTCCAAATCCAGCATCCTTCTTCCTATGTACTCTCTCTCTCCTCTGTACGTGCCCAAACCATCTCAGTCTTGCCTCTTGAACTTTATCCCCAAAACCTCTAACATGTGCTGTTCCCCTGATATACTCATTACTAATCCTGTCCATTCTGGTCACTCCCAGAGAGATCCTCAGCATCTTCATCTCTGCAACCTCCATCTCTGCTTCCTGTTTTTTCTTCAGCGCTACTGTTTCTAAACCAAACACCATGGCCGGTCTCACCACGGTTTTGTACACTTTCCCTTTCATTCTAGCTAAAACTCTTCTGTCACACATCACACCTGATAATTTCCTCCACCCGTTCCAGCCTGCCTGAACACGCTTCTTCACCTCTTTTCCACACTCTCCATTGCTCTGGACTGTTGATCCTAGATACTTAAAATCTTCCACCTTCTTTATCTCTTCTCCCTGTAACCTCACTTTTCCATTTGGATCCCTCTCATTCACACACATGTACTCTGTTTTACTCTGACTAATCTTCATTCCTCTTCTTTCTAGTGCAAGCCTCCACCTCTCCAGCTTTTCCTCCACTTCTTCCCTCCTCTCACTACAGATCACAATATCATCTGCAAACATCATTGTCCATGGGGATTCCTATCTGACCCCATCTACCTTGTGCTGCTCTTCTTCATCTCATATTTAAATGTAAATACATCAAAAAAGTACTTATAAATGGCTGTTCATTAGAAGTACAATCAGTAAGTTTTTTTATTTGCAAAAGCTAGACATGCAAAACAAGCTTAGAGTTATTATCTGGAAATACTTTGATTTGAAACTGGCTAATAAAAAGCACATTTCTTTAATCAATCAAAAAAAAAAATGAGCGCAACTTCTAATCTGGTTACAAAACTTTATGAGGCAACTTTATCATCTGTGTCAGAACTTCTGCCATGTGGACTTGTACAGAGAAATGAGTCTTGGATGCTAAGTGACAGCTCTGCATATGCTGTGTCCTGAATTATGCAGCCTCCTCAATTTTCATATCTTTAAGGGAAATTTGAAAGCCATTAGCGTTACCATTGTCTGCCGCTCCAGCTGTATCACATCAGCACAACTTAGCGTCACGCCGCCTTCTTTCTGACAGATCATGGTGAGCCCAGGGACAAACTTTAGCAGAGATCTTCCAGAAGAAGACGTCTTCTGCCATTCAACTGGTGTCCCAGGGAACACGTGTCTCTTTCTATCCAAATGTTGACTGATCCCTGAGCTCTGCGACAATCTGCTCGCTCATCTCCCATTTATTCCAACCTCAGCACCAACCCATTAGACAGCTGCAGCCTTTTCCTCAGTGTCACACATCGGCTTTTACTGCAGTGACGTTAAATGTCGGCCAACACTTCAAATTATTGATGACACTTAGTCAAAGTGACTCAATTGCAATTTTTTGTTCAAACACTATGTGTTAAGTTTAGAAAGTCTAACTTAAACCAATAAACAAGCTCTTAGCAAGATTGTCAAAAAGTCCTCAAACATTTGCTGAGTACAAATTATTTCATTTTTTTTTTTCATATACTTTATTAACAGTGGTGGATGAAGTACTCACTTTTTGTACTTAAGTAAAAGTACAGATAATTAGGCAAAAAATCTACTTAAGTAAAAGTAAAAGTACCAACAAAAAAATCTACTTAAGTAAAAGTACAAAAGTAGTTGGTGTAAATCGTACTTTTTAAGTAAAAAGTAGAAGTATTTGACCATAATTCAAATGTTATTTTTTGTGCTATAGGGTGTCACCATGGTAACCAGGATAAATAGTCTGCAGGGGTGTGACCCCCCTCTCCCGCCTCTTTTGGTCCACAAAAAAATAAATAAATAAAATAAAAGGAAAGGGGACAAGTCAAGCTATCAGCTAGAAGGGCCAGTGAATGGGCCGCCAGAATGGAGGAAAATGACACTTATTTTTCAAATGTTTTGGGGGGAACCGCCCCCAGTCACTATGTATTGGCTTTGTCAAAGCCCCACCCCCCTTTGGAAAATTCTAGATCCGGCCCTGCTCCGTGTAATGATGGCTCAACTTTTTATTTAGAAGTAAACACAACGAACAACGATCTTCTGACTCTTTTTAATTTGTACTAGATTTGATGTTAGGTTTTTGAATGAATGCGGAAAATGTTTCTCAATTCATTACTTCTTCTCCCGATCAACTGCTCCTTTTCATTTTCGCGATGTGGCTTCAAGACGCGCTAAAAAAAAACTGTGTATTTTTCAAATTTCTGAACGAAAATGTAACGAAAAATGTAAAACACACTTTTAGAAAGTAGCGAAGTAAAAGTACAGATATTTGCTCTAAAAATGTAGAAAAGTAAAAGTACCGGTCTTAAATTTTACTTAAGTAATTTACTTCGTTACGTTCCACCACTGTTTATTAATCCCTCACCGGGAAATTTGTGTGCTGCATTTGACCGCAGCAGGCTACCACCTATGGCAGCATGCATAACGCTAGCATGCATGTCTTTGGAGGGTGGGAGGAAACCTGCGCAGACACGGGGAGAACATGCACACTCCACACAGAAAGGACAGTGTTCCAAGCCTCGTCCCCACCCGGGACTCGAACCCACAACCTTCTTGCTGTGAGGCCACTGTGCTACCTACTGCGCCACTATGCCATGTGGTTATTGTTTATTTATTATGTTAGTCCCTCATGGTAAAATTCCTCTGCTGCATTGCACTGCAGTAGGCAGTCAGCCAATGACGGCGCCAATGGAGGGAGCAACTAGGGGTTTAGGTGTCTGCTCCAGTGACACCTAGGCATGGGCTCGGCAGGATTTTGAACCGTTAACTCTTCAGTCCAAAGTTGGCCATTTTTAACACTGGGCTTTGCTTCTCTCGTCTTTTTTTAAGTTTTTTTTTTTAAATTTCATATTCTTGAAGAAGCAAAGATGGAAACCATGAGCACTGCATGACAACACATCCGGGACGTGAATGAAAAATTATTTTCACTTTTATCTCTTAAAATTCTTAACTGGAAGATCTTCAAGTGTTTATTTTCAGTCCATGCATTTCCTAATCAGGCTTCGTAATCAACATTTTACAAAAAGTAATCTGTTCTGAAAATGTAATGGTTTCTTGTCAAAGTTTCCACCAATTAAAGACATTATTGTGGTGGTTCTGTTCAATCAAAAGCAACAATTAATAATGAACAGAAAGTCTTAAACATGTTTGGAAAGAAGAAAAATTATGGTCCTCTTTCCCTAAATCAGAAACATGCATCTGTTGCACTGAGTGTGTATGAAGAGGAACCAAATTTATGATAAGTAACCATAACTAAGAACAAACCTAACTAAGAACAGAACAGACCATCTGTAAATAGGAAAAAAAAAAAAGAAACGCACAAAAAACCCCCACAATGACTTAATCTCCATTTATTTCTAAAATGTTCAATCCAGAAGAAATACTCGTCAGATGAAATTAATATTTGGTCACTTTTGAACTGTTTTACAAGATATGGAGATCAACACTGTTTTTTTTTTTGGCTAAATCTAAGCTAAATAGTTCCGTTCCGTCATCTTCCGCTTGTTCCGGGGTCGGGTCGCGGGGGCAACAGCCTCAAACGGGGAGCCCAGGCCTCTCTCACCCCGGCTGTATCCTCCAGCTCACCCTGACGGATCCCAAGTCTTTCCCCAGCCAGCTGTGGGACATAGTCTCTCCAGCGGGTACGGGGTCTGCCCCTTGGTCTCCTCCTGGTGGGATGTGCCCGAAACACCTCGTCCGCGAGGCGCTCGGGGGCATCCTGACCAGATGCCCGAACCACCCCATCTGGCTCCTCTCGACCTGGAGGAGCTAAATAGTCTAACATGCTATTCTTAAACAATTTAGGATTTTTTTTTTTTTTTTAATATTCTTGAAATTAAATCTTCTTACAGTGACATTACCAGACATAATGCATAACTCAATCAAACATTTTTAGAATATTTCTCCTCACTTGTTTTACTCATCCATTGAACAGTTTCATAGAACAAGAATTTTAATAGTTCTAGTTTGATTGGCAAAATGATCACTTATTATTAACATTACCTTTCCCCCTTTTTGTAAGTATATTATTTAGATAAATAGAATGAAAATGGCTCCCAGTCTACCTGCTTGATCACGTTCTGCTTACTCAACAATGAGCATTTAAATTAGGAGTCTGTGTAGTTCTGATGGTTGGCTCACTGTGCATTAAAGATGGCCAGCGTTGTCAGCCCAGAACGAAGCGTGTTCACATCCCCTTAACTCGCTCGGGAGCTTTTTCTCTTCGCCTGGAGAGGTCCGCACCTCCAGCTTGATTAACAACCTGCCCACCATTATCACGGATTGAGATTGTCAGCTAAATTAGCCTCTCCCCTCACCCCTTAAGCACATTCACCGTGTTAACATGCAGATTGTGTGGAGATCTTCCATTCTTCATTTACTCCTTCTGAACAAATAAAGTATTAACTAAAACAAACGAAGATAACTCCTCATAACTGAATTTGAAGAAAAAAAAAACTAAACTTTTTAATAAATGATTGGAATTTGTTTTGTAAAAAACAATGGAGTTTTAAATAAGAAATAAGAGCAGGGCATCAACAAGTTGCATGTCGTGTCAAAGTGCAGCTCTGCTTTAAACTTCTCAGAGATTCAAGTTAAATATTTAGTGTAGTAAACAAGACAAGGTGCAAAGAAGTCTGTTTGGAATATTTAGAATGGGCTGCATAGTAATGGACACGAGGTCTGGTTGCTCATCTGTTCACAACCACAGGAGAATAGTGGCCCAAGGCTCTGCCTCAGGCAAAATCCAAAGCAAAGAGAGCGCTCTTGTTATTATTCCACAGCACCTTTTTAATGGCAGCCTCCCCTGTATACGAGCACGCTCTCACAGCTGGCCCCTCACACACAATGCTGCTCTGTGGACCTCCTTTCTTTTTATGTTGGAAGTAGGATTTCAAGCGTTTCACTCGCTCCACATCCTGAATTCTCATTAAACTTGCGGTAATTGGATTGGGCATAATAGACATATGGAAATTGCGGTGCCGTTCATCATTAGGATTTTAATTGTACCCGTTTTTCGCCTCGGCATTTTTTCCTCTAAATAAGTCGTAGGAGTCTACAAGCTTTGTTACCGACGGCAATCCACACTCACAGGCTGATGGATGCAATAATGAGACCATAGCCTCCCCAATAGTTTGACCGTTTGTATTTGTTGTGTGTTCTTTATTGAGCTTTGTGGTGGACTGATTGAGTTTCAGAGGGGTTGAATGTTAAACAATATAATTACAATAATTTAAAAGGAAACTGTTGCCTTTACATATTTAATTTTCATTTAGAACCAAAAAAGTTTGGGCTTTTATTCTTTTTAACCACTGCATCTAATGAACTTGCAGCTAAGCTCCGCCCACCAACATGTGATGTCAATGTTCCCGAACCTTCAACACCATAGCAACATTTTTTTTAAATGATCTGTGTTACTGAAATGGGAGCATTTCTTGCTTTCTACCTGAACTTTCCGTTCCGTTCTGTCGTCTTCCGCTTGTTCCGGGGTTGGGTCGCGGGGGCAACAACCTCAAATGGGCAGCCCAGTCCTCTCTCTCCCCGGCTGCATCCTCCAGCTCACCCGGAAGGATCCCAAGTCGTTCCCGGGCCAGCTGTGAGACATAGTCTCTCCAGCAGGTCCGGGGTCTGCCCCTTGGTCTCCTCCGGTGGGACGTGTCCGAAACACCTCGCCTGCGAGGCGCTCGGGGGGGCGTCCTGACCAGGTGCCCGAACCACCCCATCTGGCTCCTCTCGACCTGGAGGAGGAGCGGCTTGACACTGAGCTCCTCCCGGATGGCAGAGCTCCTCACCCAATCTCTGAGTACCTGAACTTTAAAGTGTAAAAATTTGATACAAAGATTTGTTCAATGAACTTGTTTTTGGGAACTAGTAAAATAATTAAGGCAAATGCGGCGTATGAGGAAGAAGGACAAACCTCAAGCAATTAATAGATCAGTCATTTGTTTAAAATAATTAAACAAATTTTGTGTGTCTTGACATTTTGTTGAAATATACCAGTACTCTCACCGTTCACAGCCACACTTTACATGTACAATGTATACTATCACACATCAACTTTGTTGGTGTTTGCTATTTTATTTCAATGTGTTTTAGTCTAAGCTACACAAGACAAGGTAAGGCACGTTGTAGAGGCAGCATGTAGCAAGGCAAGGCAGCATGTAGAGGTTAAACAACAGGGATCCAAGAATTGACCCCTGGGGAACCCCACAGGTCAAAGGCATGTGATCTGACACACAATTTGCAATTTCTACAAAATAATTGAGTCCTTCTAAATAATATTTAAACCAATCAAGCGCAGAACCAGAAATTACGTCAGGTTTTCAAGCATCCCGACATTAATACACCGCTAGCAAACCACTCCAGATAGTAACTGTTCACAACAACCTCATTGACCCATTTTCAACGTTTTTTTTTTTTTTTTTTGGTGAAACAGGCTTCAAGTTCTAACTATTTGGCTTTGTTCCATGTTAATGTGGATTATGGTGTAAATACTTTTTAAACCTAAAAAATTGAAAAAATTATTTTGTTCAGTTTTGCAAAAAACAAAACTTCTTTTTGTTTTTCAGAACTATGGATGTTCTAGTCAGCCTAAACAGCGGCAAGTCCTTCATTTCCACTGCTCAGAGGATCACTGCCACCACATGTGTAAGTCTGAATAAACGTAGATGAATCTTCATTGTTCACACACACAGCCTTTGATGGTTTACTTCTGTTTCAGCATGAAGCTGATATCCTGATAGAGTTAAATTTGACCACACAGTGATGACATATTTCCTGTTTTTGACCTATATGTCCTCTTTCCTGGTAGTGATACTTATTAATGGCTTTTTAATTTTGGGTTTTTTGTTCTGTTCCGTTCCGTCATCTTCCGCTTGCTCCGGGGTCGGGTCGCAGGGGCAACAGCCTCAAGCAGGCAGCTCAGGCCTCTCTCTCCCCGGCTGCATTCTCTAACTCACCTGGAAGGATCCCAAGTCGTTCCCCGGCCAGCTTTGAGACATAGTCTCTCCAGCGGGTCCGGGGTCTGCCGCTTGGTCTCCTCCCGGTGGGACGTGCCCGAAACACCTCACCCGCGAGGTGCTCGGGGGGGCATCCTGACCAGATGCCCGAACCACCCATCTGGCTCCTCTCGAGCTGGAGGAGGAGCGGCTCGACACCGAGCTCCTCCCGGATGGCAGAGCCCCTCACCCGATCTCTGAGTGAGAGCCCAGCCACCCTGCGGAGGAAGCTCATTTCGGCTTCTTGTACCCGCGATCTCATTCTCTCGGTCACCACCCACAGCTGGTGACCATAGGTGAGGGTAGGAAAGTAGATCGACTTGTAAATCGAGAGCTTTGCTTTTCGGCTCAGCTCTCTCTTTATCACGACGGACCGATGCAGCGTCCTAGTTATTGCTGATGCCGCACCGATCCGCCTGTCAATCTCCCGCTCCATCCTTCCCCCACTCGTGAACAAGACCCAGAAATACTTTAACTCCTCCACTTGGGGCAGGACTCTGACCCGGGTTTTTTGTATCGAGATCAGTTATAGTTTATATACATTTAAAAATGACTATAACTGTAAAAGTGCAGGGCACCAGAAACTGTGAAGGAAATCAATGCTCGAAGTTCCATCTTGTTTATTATTTTGTTTTTGCGTGATTCTTTTTAGTCAGATGGTTTGGTGATTGCAATCGTCTTTCTGGTGCTGCTGATCCTCGCGGCTCTTGGCCTGATGTGGTGGTTCTGGCCTCTCTGCTGCAAAGTGGTGAGTGTTGCTTTATTTGAGTTCTTCTCCTTTCATCATTTCCCTCCAGGAGTTGCCACAACTAGTCAGTTCCTTCCATCTAACCTTATCTCCTGCATCCTCTTCAGTCATGCCAACTATTTTCTGATATACTCATTCTTGATCCTGTTCATCTCGGTCACTTTATTTTTGTTATTATTGCTTAAATTTGGATTTGCACGAGGATTACAACAAGTCACAAGAGGATGAAACAACCACAAGTGTTCTTTTCCTTGCAGCAAGTAACACAGATGTTCTTATTGTTCTGCTTTTTGAATCTTTAAAAAAAAAATATCCCAATTTTGGCTCTCAGCTTTTGCTGTTTTAAGACTTCCTGCTTGTTGAATGTTATAAAATGAGTAATTACAAAAGTTAGGAAAAAAATTGTACATAAAAACTGCTCATTGCAGAGGTTATCAACAGGAAATCAGAAGTTTTTGAAAGCGTAAACCCACCAGTGAACTCTCTAAGTGTGGATTCATTTCCGCCACTGTGGTTTAGAAACTTCTGAGAGGAAATGACAAAGACACACAATACAAATCATTGCCTGATAGCAGCACCAGATCAAGTTCTGCAAAATGATGAAGTTGTTTTCTGCAAGCAGACGGTTCAAAACAAAACAAGGCCTAGATTAACGGGAGAGGGATGTGAGGGACAGATTGCCTGAAAGTTGCCGAAATCTCTGTTTACACACGACTAATCAGGGCTATGTGTAGACTGGATTGATTACTAAAATCCTAGAGAATAGTTGTTGTTTAATCTCATTAGAATCTGTTCATGCTCCAGTTTAAAGCATGTTTCTCCATCTCAAGATAAATCTTGTCAATCATAGTGTCCTCATGTTGTTTTTGTTGTTGCTGGAGTTGAGATTTTTTTTATTTTTTATCTAAAACTGCATTATTTGATTGGAAAAAATGTAAAACAAAGAGAGGAAAGAGTGTAAAATGTCCTTTTTTGAAACCAGGGTCTGACTCATAAATAAACATATAAATATTAAATGGAATTCGATCATTTAAATTGAACTAATATTTCAAAGAAAGATAAAAAAAAATTAAGAAAAATATATTTTTTTCAAAACTAACTCAGATGTTATATATAAACTCATAAAAGGCTGAATTTTTTGGGGCGTTGTTTAGGTGCATGGGTGAATGTTTGGGACGTATACGACTCCTCCCGCCATTTAAAATATGAACAAAAAAACAACAAAAATGGCCAAAAATAAAAAGAAGTTAAAATGAAGGGTTCAAACAGGGTTCAAATTGGCTTACAAAAAGCTCCAGCACATCCAGAACTGCGCTGCCCGGATCCTGATAAGGAGGCGCAAATATGACCATATCACTCCCATCCTCAAATCCCTCCACTGGCTTCCCGTTAAATACAGAATTCAGTACAAGGTCTGCCTCCTCACCCATCAGTGATAGGAGGAGCGCAGGTCTCGGACAGTGGTGTGGAGGGTTAGGAGTTCTTGGAGATAAACAGGTGCAGTGCAGTGCATACTGCATGCTGTGTATGGAGTTATCTCCAAGAACTCCTAACCCTCCACACCACTGTCCGAGACCTGCGCTCCTCCTCCTACTGCCTGCACCAACCAAGGACCAAACTCTCCACTATGGGGGACAGGGCCTTCCAGGCAGCTGCTCCACAGCTCTTGAACGCTCTTCCCGAGAGCTCTAGGGCTCCACAGAGCATTGAGGTTTTTAAAAAAGACTGAAGACATTTTTATCTCTAAAGGCTTTTCAACAAGGTTTTTAGTGTTTTTTTTTTGTGTTGTAGTTTTATTTAATTTTGCTGTTTGTTGTTCCTTTTGGTCATTGTAGCACTTTGAGATCTCCACTGGAAATATAAAGTGCGTTACAAATGAAATTTTTATTATTATTATTATTTAGCAAGACTTCAAAGTGAGGCATGAGGAATATCTGAGTGTACTCACAAAACGTTAAATGCATGTTGGCAGGATTTTAGGAAGCATCAAACCTACCTACTCTGCTACCTGCTCAGATTTAACATTTCATTGTATGAAAAGGAGTCTGACTTGAACATTTTATGAATGTACAAACACTTTTTTAAAGATGTTTCAAACTAGAAGTACTGACAATCTAAATTGTGGTAACCATAATTTTAAACACTTGTTGGGAAAAAATGACGAACAAAAAGCCCAACAAAGACCACAAAAGAACTTTTAGGAAGCCATCTACAGAAAACAGGAGAAGCTTTGATTTATTTATTCTTTTTTTATTTTCTACCCCATCCTGTCTTAAGAAATGAAACTCACTATGACAACCTGCTATATCTGACCACAAATTAGACAGAAGACTATCTGACGTTTAGCAGCAGTGTAGGAACACTGCTGATAGGGAGCAAGAAGCATAGCAGACAGGAAACAGTATGACAGTGTGCACATTTGTTGCAATGTGTACAATGTCACAAATCCTGGCGGCACAGCCATACTCAAAAAAACCTTTTAAAAGGTTTACTTACACAATACGGTTCAGACTTTAAAAAGTAATTTTTTCATCATTTTTAAGAGTAAAGTTAGTTTCTAATTGATTTGTAGTTGATTTCTGATTTCCATGAAAGATGTTAGAAAAAGTAAAGTTTGTAACTGGATACCCACTGTACGTGGCTAAGTATATAATGTTAACTTTCTGCGCTGGCTCCGTTCCGTTCCGTCATCTTCCGCTTGTTCCGGGGTCGGGTCGCGGGGGCAACAACCTCAAACGGGCAGCCCATGCCTCTTTCTCCCCGGCTGCATCCTCCAGCTCACCTGGAAGGATCCCAAGTCATTGGGATCCTTCCGGCTAGCTGTGAGACATAGTCTCTCCAGCGGGTCCGGGGTCTGCCCCCTGGTCTCCTCCCGGTAGAACGTGCCCAAAACACCTCGCCCGCGAGGCGCTCGGGGGGCATTCAGGGGGCGTTCAGGGGGCATTCTGACCAGATGCCCGAACCACCCCATCTGGCTCCTCTCGACCTGGAGGAGGAGCGGCTCGACACCGAGCTCCTACCCGGATGGCAGAGCTCCTCACCCGATCTCTGAGTGAGAGCCCAGCCACCCTGCAGAAGAAGCTCATTTCGGCCGCTTGTACCCGCGATCTCATTCTTTCGGTCACCACCCACAGCTGGTGACCATAGGTGAGGGTTGGAGCGTAGATCGACTTGTAAATCGATCTGCGCTGGCTAGTTTTTTTTAATTTTCTGGACAACACACATGCCTCTGCATGAGTCTGGTTCTTACTCTGATAATTAAACACTTTAATTTCACGTGTCAGCATGTTCAAGTTTGAAAAAGTTCATTAGTCTCACAGGCCATGACATGATCCTGTCCTGTGTAAACACAACATCTTGTAAGAGTAATCATGGAAACTATCATCTCAAACCCACTTTAGGAAAGACAAATAATCTCAACCATTTAACCAATAAGTGAAATCCAGATTATAGTTTGGATGCTGTGAGAGAAGGGATTGCAGATGGTGCTCAATGTCCTTTTCATGTCCTCTATTGAGATCAGATCAAGGCCGAATTTGACTCTTTACCAGCTTACCGTCCTTTTCCGCTCACCCACACCAACCCCTGAAATGATAGACGTCACCTGGCTTTGTGGACTTGAAGGGTTCCCATCCAGGATGAGATGGAAGCATATTTTGGAAAACCAACAAAGGCATTAAAATGTAAACCCCCTGCAGCATGTCTGGCCGCGGATGTGTTTGTCTTGGTGGAGAGAGCTGCTGTTGCCTTCCATCGAGGGACGCAGCAGAAGAAGAGGGCCATGTGTGGCTTGTTAATATTTAAACCCCCAGTCTGCCAGGTTTCAGCAGTCTCACACACACGCACACACACAAACATGCCCAACCTCTTTCCCACAATCCCTTTCTCCCTCCCTGTCTCTACCCACATGGACGGATGCCAACAGAGAGGTCATACAAGCTGTGGAGTGCTAATTTCTTTGTTTATGATTTGTTTGGAAATTAAGCTCTGAATGGCGAAGCTTTTGGTTTAAATCAAAGGATTCCAGTTTGGAGAGAAAGTTTTGAACTACACTGTTTGTAAAATCCTGATTACAACTGATTTACCGGGAAGTTGGACGACACACTTTTGGAAGCGTTTTGAGCTTTTTTTACTGCTTTGTAAATTCAGGATCCTACATCTAATGATATGTTTTAGTATTGAACGTGCTCAGATTTGAGCGTGACTTTTTTTAACCTGTGAATCTGCTACCTGCCACTAATTCATCATAATAAGCTTCACAAACAGCTTGACACAGCACCATTTGAGCCCGAGTTTGGGAACCAGCAGATTATCGAGCCCGGTTATGGAGACAAGCATATGGGGACAGTGCCCTGAGCACTTCTGATTGGTCTGCTTTCCTCTACCTCCCCTAGTGTTGTGGGTACAGTGTCAAGCCAACGAGGCTGGTGTCAGATGGTTAAGTACGGTTTGGTTTAAGTTTTTAATTATGCCACCACGTAACAGAGCACTCACATCTGCCTGTGAGGCTGCTGGGAAAGAGCAGTCCCGTCATTTCTATACAGCTTTATTTAGCCCACAACATGTGCAGGAAATCTGCTCCATAATTACTTAATAAAAAGAGATAATCCCAACAACGTAAGGTGTGGCTGGAATGATGTTAATCAGCGTATGGAGAGGTCGCCACTAGACCTTTTTAGGATTTGATGCAACCAGTTGTGTGTCGATGAGAAGTGAATGAACACTAATTGATTATTTTTCATTATTCTAATGACATTATGTGAAGTCTGATGCCATCTCTGAGCTTAATGGGGGTTAAAATAGCTGCTCGTTCCCATAATACTAGATAAGAATGTTGCTCATATTTGGCAATTATCTCTAAATCTTTTATAAATACAGAACAAAATCGATTTTTTTTTTTTGTAGTAAGTCTACAAAACATTTAAAGCGGCAGTATATTAAAAAAATATTTGAACAACATCTATTCACACTCTAAACTGTGAAAGAGTAAAAACTCAAAGATTTAATTGTGAATGCAGCTTCAAAGTCTTTAAAAAATTCTTAGTTTTCCGTTCCGTTCCGTCATCTTCCGCTTGTTCCGGGGTCGGGTCGCGGGGGCAACAGCCTCAAACGGGCAGCCCAGGCCTCTCTCTCCCTGGCTGCATCCTCTAGCTCACCTGGAAGGATCCCAAGTCGTTCCCCGGCCAGCTGTGAGACATAGTCTCTCCAGCGGGTCAGGGGTCTGCCGGATTCTTAGTTTTGATCGTCATAAAAAGAAGATTTGGTTATCATTGCTGGTGTAATGAGGCATGGTTGCTATACCGATGCTAAACACAACAAACAAAAAATAAAATGCATCTTGCAAACAATTTGGTTATGTTCTTGTCCTCGTCAATCCTTTAATTGAAATATTCACGTGTCCGATCGCTCGAACTTTGATGACTTTAAATAAGGAAATGGTGCATCTGGAGTTCTTTCTAGTTAAATATTTCTGCGTTATTGCTTAACTCATGATTAGAAATAATGACTGTCTGTTTTTTCAGATTGTTATGTTTCTGTAAAACTAAAAATAAGATGTTTTGGCATGTGACCCGATCTGAGGTGGATATTGATAGAGTACATCAGAAGAAGGATGCTAGATTTTGAACCATCAGGAAAAAGGACTAGAGGAAGACCAAAGAGGAGGATCATGGATACAGTGAAGGAAGATATGAAGATAGTTGGTGTGACCAAAGAGGATGCAGCAGATAGGGTTAGATGGAAGAAACTGACTTGCTGTGGCGACCCCTGAAGGGAAATGCCAAAAGAAGAATAAGAAGAATGTAGAAAAGCTTTAGTGTCTACAACATCTGTCCTCATCCAGTAGTTGCACCCAGATGTCACAATGAGACCAACACCTGACAAATTTCATAGTTCTCCGAACTGTTTTGCTGAGTACATCTAAAGAGCAATGGTGGAACGTAACGAAGTAAATGTACTTCGTTACTGTACTTAAGTAAAAAAATTGTGTATCTGTACTTTACTTAAGTAAAATTTAAGACCGGTACTTTTACTTCACTACATTTTTAAAGCAAATATCTGTACTTTTACTTCGCTATTTTTTAAAAGTGTGTTTTACATTTTTCGTTACATTTTCGTTCAGGAATTTGAAAAATACACAGGTTTTTAGCGCATCTTGAAGCTGCATTGCCAAAATCAAAAGAAGCAGTAGATCGGGAGAAGAAGTAATGAATCGAGAAACATTTTCTGCATTCATTCAGCGCCAAAAACCTAACATCAAATATAGTACAAATTAAAAAGAGTCAGAAGATCGTTGTTCGTTGTGTTTACTTCTAAATAAAAAGTTGAGCCATCATTACACAGAGCAGGGGCGGATCTAGAATTTTCGAAAGGGGGGTGGGGCTTTGACAAAGCCAATATATAGTGACTGGGGGCCCCCCCCCAAAACAATTTAAAAAATAAGTGTAATTTTCCTCCATTTTGGGGCTCATTCACTGGCCCTTCTAGGGCATAACTTGACTTGTCCCCTTTCCTTTTATTTTGTTTATTTTTTTTGAGGACCAAAAGAGGCAGGAGAGGGGGGGTCACACCCCTGCAGAGTATTTATTCTGGTTACCATGGTGACACCCTATAGCACAAAAAATAACATTTGAATTATGATCGAATACTTTTACTTTTTACTTAAAAGTACAATTTACACCAACTACTTTTGTACTTTTACTTAAGTAGATTTTTTTATTGGTACTTTTACTTTAGTAAATTTTTTGCCTAATTATCTGTACTTTTACTGAAGTACAAATAGTGAGTACTTCATTCACCACTGCTAAAGAGTCTCCGACGATCTTGGCCCTGAGTGGAATCGCATCGTAGCTCCTCGGAGCGATGTCGTCTTACATTGTCATTAGCAACGCCACTGGTCTGGTCATTTCATTGCCGCGAAGGTGTGTCGCAGTCACACGACTGTGTGTGTTTTATTTATTCTGTGTGTTTTTCCTGCTACCTCTCCTCCCTCTAGACAGAAGTTGGAGCAGAGCCCAATCCTCCTCCTCTGCATCTCATTGGAGCTAATTAACTCCTTAGGACTTTATGATGGGGGGATTACTTTGGAGCACTGAACCACATCCAATTAATTACCAGCTAAACGGGCAGCAGCACTCGCCCCAAAGACCCCCCCCTGTCAACAAGTTGATTTTTCAGCTTTTCTTTATTTTGCACGAGGGGCCATGATGTTGGTTTACAAGCAGAAGCCTTGTAATCAGTCAGCTAGAAAACAGGCTGCCAAGCGGTGGCGTCTCCATCACGAGGATGAGCTCAGGAATGTCTCCGTCAGGTTGTGTCACTTGTCACAAATCCCCTCACTCAGCTACGTCTCAGTAAGGTCAGTCTCATGATGAACTAAGCTGACTCTATTTTTCTTATGTTTATTTAGGTCATCAAGGATCCACCACCACGCCCTCCACCTTCTCGACCTCCTCCACCTGTGAGTAGATCCTACTCTTTTAGAAAAAAAACAGTAAAGATGCTGAAAGTTTTCAAAAAAGTTTTCATAAAGTCAACTTAAACTATTAAAATCAAGCTTCGGTGAGTGAATATAAAAACTACAAAGAGGGATTAATGGTGCTGCTCATAATTAATCTTAACCCTAAAATATTATTATATTGTGACATCATTGTAGTAATAAATATTTCTCAACTTTTATTTACATTTGAACAAAAAGTTGCCTGTTATTATTAAATTATTAAAAAAAAATTTATAAGATATTGCATATCTTATAGTTTCTAACTAAACTTTTTTGCGTGCCCTGCTGGTATTTTGCTTTTTTATCTTTAGTAATAAATGTGATTTTGGTTAAAATGTAAATAAAAGTCTTAAATTTTTGAAGAAGCTTGTGTTACTTCTAGACCAAAAAAATGATTTTTGGGGGATTAAACGTAACGCAGCACCGTATCCATGAAAGTAAATCTTTGTGATTAATTGTTGTAATTTCAATAAAACTGGGTCAGATATTTGCAATAAAGATGAGTAACAAAATAACAGGCTGATCGGTGCGGCGTCAGCAATAACTAGGACGCTGCATCGGTCCATCTTGGTAAAGAGAGAGCTGAGCTGAAAAGCAAGCTCTCGATTTACAAATCGATCTACGTTCCAACCCTCACCTATGGTCACCAGCTGTGGGTGGTGACCGAAAGAATGAGATCAAGGATACAAGCGGCCAAAATGAGCTTCCTCCACAGGGTGGCTGGGCTCTCACTCAGATCGGGTGATGAACTCTGCCATCCAGGAGGAGCTCGGTGTTGAGCTGCTCCTCCTCCGGGTCGAGAGGAGCCAGATGGGGTGGTTCGGGCTTCTGGTCAGGATGGCCCCGAGTGCCTCGCTGGTGAGGTGTTTCGGGCACGTCCCACCGGGGGGAGACCGAGAGGCAGACCCCAGACCCGCTGGAGAGATTTTGTCTCACAGTTGGCCGGGGAACGACTCAGGATCCGTCTGGGTGAGCTGGAGGATGCAGCCGGGCTGTGAAAAGCCTGGGCTTCCTGTCTGAGGCTGTTGCCCCCGCGACCCGGTTCGGCTGAGCGGAAGATGACGGAACAAAACGGAACTGGATGAATAACATTAATATATTAATTATTAATAATACAACTAATTGCTACTAAAGATTGCTAGAGTTAGTCATTTTTAGAAACAATTTTCTTCTTTCATCCAGTATTAACTGCTGGTGGGAAGAAACAAAAATGAAGCCCAAAAATCTGTTAAAGTTTTGTGTTATTGCTTGATCCAAACATATTTGGATTAGAGGATTTCTAAAGCAACTTCAGTTTAAAAGCTGGAGTCATTCTGCTGGTTGTTGTGTTTGTTTCGCCTTCAAACACCTGGTTCTTGAAGAATAAAATGAACTCATTCTGTTCTTAATGTCTCATGATATCATTAGCTCACATAAAAAAGCTTTTCTCCCCATTACAACATGAGAAAAATATGGAGCAAAACAAAAAACAGTTCTTCTCTTTGTTCCACAGGAGCCTGAACAGCTGCCTAAAAAGAAGTGGCCGACAGTAGATGCTTCATACTACGGAGGAAGAGGAGCAGGCGGGATCAAACGTATGGAGGTCAGAACCATACTATCATATCCTAACAAAAAGTTATTTTTTCTGTAGAAGTAGAGCAGGTGATGCATGGCTGTCTGCTCGGAGCAGAACCTGCTGACAAGCAGACTTTTTCTGTGCAGCCGGGAGTGTGTTCTGGAACGGTCTGACCCGGCAGGCCGCTGTCTTCGTCACTCTGCTGATTCCTCTGACATGACAGGGCTGCCATGTCCTCCCTGGCCGAGCGAGCTTGATCAAATCAAGTCGTTCCTTGAATGAAAGATTGAGTGCTTCTGTCAAGCCAACACATCCATTTCACTCAACTCGCCTCCTCTTGCACTTCACTTCTCGGCCCCTTTCGTTCTTCTCAAGCAACACGGCAGGGAATTCTCATCATCCTCAGGGAGCTCTACCTTTTGGATGAAACAAAGTCCCGCTCATCTGTTCATCTTTTTTCTAGCAGAAGTTTGATTCTCCATGACAGGCCCATCTCTCCACCTGTGAATCTTACCCGTCCCACGAGGATGGAAAATGAGATGTTTATTAATACCCACCTCTCCTCTGCATCCACATTTAAGGCATCATGCTGAGAAAACCTGCGGCTCCGCTTCGCCCCATGTCAATATTTCAAACGATTACGATCCGGCGGAGGTGATGAGGTATCTTTTATTCATCGCAGAGCTGTGTTTTCTTGATGATGCAGCAGGCCGGGGACGGATCCCAGAGATGATTCTGAAAAGCTGTTCTATATTGTCACTGCTTAACCTACAGCTTGAAAACTGTGTCGCTAATTAATCACCTCTTCCCGTTCATCTGATGGTAGATTTTATTATTTATTTTTTTAATCTCCTCCTTGCAGCAGATGTGATGATTTCAATTAAAAAGCAGGACAGCCTAATGAACACAAGCCGAGACTCGCAGGCTCTCCCTCATTATGCCGCGTATCAATGCTTCGTCTGCATCAGCTGAAGGAAAGCAGATTAAATGTTCTGCTGTAAAACTCCTTGTTTATCCATTAGGGTCTCACTGCTTTCCTCTTTTCTCTTTGGTCCCTGCTGCAGAGTAATTATAAAAGTTACAACTAAATTTACTACAGGCGTTCAATTAATGATGGATTTTCTCATCATTGCCCGCTGATTAGACTCTCAGATGATGAGTTTTTCTTCCTAACATATCATTTCTTTGTCAGAACACTGTCAAGTTTGCTCTTATGAAAACGACAAACTAAACCTAAATCACTCCTAATAGGAGTGAGTGAAGAAGAAATAATATACCGTATAATATACCGTATTTTCCGCACTATAAGGCGCACCTAAAAACCTTAAATTTTCTCTAAAGTCCACGATGCGCCTTTTAACCCGGAGCGCCTTATATATGTATTAATATTGAGCTACAACAGGTGTCGCAACTGCGGTAAGCAGCCGCTGATTTCCCCCGTAGAAGAATTAGTGTGCGGTGCATGCTGGGATATATGAAAGGGCGTCTCATTTCCATTTGTGTGTTTGTAGGTGTGTTTGAGATGACACAGGCGGACACAGTTCTGATCGACGCAGATCAGTGCGCAATGCATGCCGGTTAGGTTTTGCATGCCTGTGTCATCTCGAACACACCTTGTGTAAAGACCCGGAAATGGCTCCTACCAAGAGACAGTGTTACACTGCAGAGTTTAAACTCAAGGCGATCGGTCACGCAGTAGAACACGGGGATAGAGCCGCAGCTAGAGAGTTTAACATTAACGAATCAATGATGAGGAAGTGGAGGAAGCAAGAGGATGCGATGCGCCAAGTAGGTAAGACTAAACAGAGTTCCCGCGGGAACAAAGCGAGTTAAAAGATAAACTGTCACAAAAATACTAATACTTCATCTCAAAGAAAAAAATAAAACAGCTGTTTATTCATTTTGGGAGTAAAAACAGAAAGCTGTTTTGTAATTGTTAATGAAGTTTGACTGACCTATCTGACTGTTTTTTTTTTTCTTTACATTCCCTTTAGCGCAGCACCATTTTGTGAATGCATAACGTAACCCCAGCCTTTACTGTAGCGCCTTATAATGCAGTGCGCCTTATAGTGCGGAAAATACGGTAAATAAACTAGAAAAGCACTTGGAGAGCAAAGACCTTTGCTAAGGTCTGCTGAAAAAGGCAGCCTCTTTTTCCTGACAGCCAAAAGATGCAGATTAACAACCTGAACAATTCCCACCTCTCTGAACTTGTATGAAATATTGGTAATGAATGTCAGCCATTGCTGTGTATGATTGTTATTATAAAAGCAGCAACTGATCAAGTGTCTCAGCTCTCATAGAACTTCTATGTGAACCTGTCCAGGTGCGCTGGGGAGAAAAAGGCTCGACTGAGGAGGGCGCTCGACTGGAGATGGCTAAAAATGCCAAAGTGTCCATACCAGAGGATGTAGAGGAACCTATGATCAAGCGCTCCACTCCAAAGGTGTCCTCTAACAATCAGTCTGAGAGCAAATGGTATACTCCCATCAAGGTGAGAATTTTAACCTGCAATAGATTATTTGTCTTCTATTTCCTAGTATTTTATTTACAGTAAATGTTTAAATCTTTTTAAGTAAGATGCAAGTCAAATAAAAACAGCATCAAATCAAACTTTATTTGCAGATGATTGAGCTGTTTTTGCTTTTAGGGTCGTATTGATGCTTTGTGGGCTCTGTTGCGTCGACAGTATGATCGTGTCTCCCTCATGCGTCCCACCTCAGAAGATAAGGTAAGGTTGGATTTCATGGCTCAGCGCAAAGAAAAAAAAGTTAAAATTAAAAGTCAACTTTATTGTTAACAGCAAATATGTGTAATATGCCAATTTTTACAAGTTGCACACGTGAAAATTGCAATATCAGTGTTCCCTAGGCCCACAATAAATAATACATTATATGAAGTGATAAAAAAAAATATTTAAAATACAAAGTTTAAAACTTCCCGGTTAAACAGACATATTTGTGATCCTTTTTATGTTGTAAGAAAAGAGTTTAGTTCTCTATCTGAGTCCATTAAGTCTTAATGATCCATTTCATTCAACTTACTTAAACTCCTCTTAAAACTTTTGGAATTTGAATTGAAAACAAAATCTGTTTCGATCATCAGTCAACATTTACAGTTTACAGCCTGATTTTGATGCAACTCCAGCTACAGATGTACAGCACTCCTGCGGGAACATGCCGTGCATTGTGTTGTTGTTATGTAAGTGCAAGGATGTGAGTACTAGCTGCTGAGATTCACTGAGGCCTTAACAGGGATGCCCTAATATGGTCAAACTCATGGTTTGGCTCAGTGAGGAAAGAGGAAACACATTGACACCACAAACCAAGACTGAAACCAAAATACCCTACAGGCAGTTAGGAGAGCATGTTTCTAACAACCTGCCATCAGGTTCGAGTTACCACAATCTGATCTCCGTTCCGTTCCGTCATCTTCCGCTTGTTCCCGAGTCGGGTCGCGGGGACAACAGCCTCAAGCGGGCAGCACAGGCCTCTCCCACCCCGGCTGCATCCTCCAGCTCACATAGAAGGATCCCAAGTCTTTCCCCGGCCAGCTGTAAGACATAGTCTCTCCAGCAGGTCCGGGGTCTGCCTCTTGGTCTCCTCCCGGTAGAATGTGCCCAAAACACCTCGCCCGCGAGGCGCTCGGGGGAGGCATTTTGACCAGATGCCCGAATCACCCCATCTGGCTCCTCTCGACCTGGAGGAGGAGCGGCTCGACACCAAGCTCCTCCCGGATGGCAGAGCTCCTCACTCGATCTCTGAGTGAGAGCCCAGTCACCCTGCGGAGGAAGCTCATTCCGGCCGCTTGTACCCGCGATCGGATCTGATCATGTCATGTCATCTCATGATGACAATTTGATCTCTTTAATGCAAAACATAAACTATTAAAACCACATCATGTGCTGCGTAAAGTTGGCTCAATATTTTTTATCAAACTGAATGATGTATTTTAGTATCAAGTTGCACAAACCAGGAAAATCCCCTTTTTTTTCTTTTTTTGTTCTTATAAAACACACCCACATATCTGATGTAATTTAAAAGCACACTTCTCAAAAAGTCACGCAAAACAAGACAAACACATATGTAGAGTAATGCAATGACTCTTATTCATTGGTTATGGTGCTTCTGTTCTAGACCAAAAGGCCTGAGAGCAGGATTCATACGAGGTGTGTTCATCGGTGATGTCAGGCTGTAAATTTCTCAAATGGAAACAGGGTTTGTTGTGATGAGGAACATGGAAAAAGCTGAGCCAGTTAGCAGCTCGGAGGATGCCAAATGTTACTCACTGCTCAACAAACCGCAAGAATTAAAAAAAAAAAAGAACATGATTGGGTATGAAGTGTTTTTTGTCATCAGTGTTTTAGTTAAAGCAAAATTTTCTTTTAAGTTTAAGGATTTTAACAAGGTTTGTAATCCCTGAATTTGTGAAGTAAAATAAGATCTAAATTTTTTCATATCTTAGCAGGTTGTGCGGCCTTTAAAACATGTTTAGGAAGAAAATTGATTTTTCTCTGTCGTTACTTAGTCATTACTCTACATTCCAACTCTCACCTATGGTCACCAGCTCTGGGTGGTGTCCGAAAAAATGAGATCACGGGTACAAGCGGCCAAAATGAGCCTCCTCCGCAGGGTAGCTGGGCTCTCACTCAGAGATCGGGTGAGGAGCTCTGCTATCCGGTACTTTGTGTCGAGCCGCTCCTCCTCCAGGTCGAAAGGAGCCAGATGGGGTGGTTCGGGCATCTGGTCAGAATGCCCCCCGAGCGAGGTGTTTCGGGCACATCCCACCGGGAGGAGACCAAGGGGCAGACCCCGGACCCGCCGGAGAGACTATGTCTCACAGCTGGCCGGGGAACGACTTGGGATCCTTCCGGGCGAGCTGGAGGATGCAGCCGGGGTGAGAGAGGCCTGAGCTACCCGTTTGAGGCTGTTGCCCCTGGCGACCCAGCCCCGGAACAAGCTGAAGATGACGGAATGGAATTACTTAGTTCAACGCTGTTATCTACAACAGTCAGTCATCTTCTTATCCATCCATCCCTTTCGGGCCAGGATGGGCTCCGGCACCCCCGGAACCCATCCTGGCCAATTTAAGGCGAAGGGCAGGGTACACCCCGAACAGGTCACCAGTCTGTCATAGGGCCACACACATACAACCATCCACACACACACTCATTCCTAGGAGCAGTTTGGCACCGGCCAATCAACCTAGCATGCATGTCTTTGGAGGGTGGGAGGAAACCGGAGTAGCCGGAGGAAACCCACGCAAACACGGGGAGAACATGCAAACTCCACACAGAAAGGACAGTGTTCCAAGCCTCGTCCCCACCCAGGACTCGAACCCACGACCTTCTTGCTGTGAGGCCACTGTGTGCTACCCACTGTGCCACCGTGCCGCCGTTATCTACAACAGTACTTCTAAAACTTTTGGGCCTATGGTCCCCAAAGTAACACAGTCTGCTTCTGGGTGGATTATTTGTTTAATCAAGATGGTAGCGGATTTGTAAATTTATTCTGCTTGAATAATATCTTTTGAATTTGTTTGTGTGTTTCGAATGCTCTGGCAATCCTCTGAAAATTCTATGAACTTGAACAAGGTTTAGCATCTATTGAGAAACATCCCCAAGGTCTGCAAAAGTTGCTTCAGATTTCAAACAAAAAGCTGATAGGGAAACTTCTGTGCTGTTTTAAGTATTCTGCGGTAATAACGGTACATATATTAAAAATCTCCAAAATACACTTATCCTTTAAGTTATTTTGAAATTCTATCGTTTCCTTTTTTATTTATTTTGTTACAACAGATATTTTCATTTCCCAACAGACTTATTTTGAGTGGGATTTGTCTAGTCAGAACTGTCTGGGTTCAGGTCAGCTTTAGATGGAGTATGTGGCAATGCCGGTGAGGAAGAGATGACAGGGGTAGCAAAGGGAGGAGAAATGACAGGAAGTGGACGGTAGGGATCTTTGATAGCAGACAGGAAACCTCAAGGGTCATGTATTTTTCAGCAGCCCTCATCCGTAGGGTTAGAGGGACTCGTACAGGTGTAAGGTAGCAGGTTGTCACAGACATCTGTTCAGCACAGGGACTGGGGTGTCTAAGCTCCCCACCCTCGCCCCTCCATCCTTTCCTCAGTGCTGCCGCCCAGAGCCAGACTGCTGGATTGTCAGCAGATGCAAAATAGAGTACAAAAACGAGAGTGAAACAGTTTTTTTCCATGGTCTCACATTTAGTGCCTGAGGGCCTTCAACACCAAAGGTAGAGCGGGGGTGGACACAGCTGCAGTGCCGAACTTGCCCCAGGCACAAATAAAGAGATCTAATGTGGTTTGACTGTGTTGTGGGTGAGACCAGGGAGCCAGGGAGGCACTTCAGAGCCGACTTAGCACAGCAACATCTGCCGCCAGGTTTTACCGGGAATCGACTGGGGACAGCAGGTAGAGGAAGGTGGCAGAAAGACAGAGAGAGAGGCTGGCCTCGTTTCTGCTGCCCGCTTTTCTTTAAAGAGTTAGAACCGCCCACCTTCACATTGTAGGTTTTGTTCTCTAAAAGCAGCTGTCTGCAAAATGTCAAAACAAGGTGTGCAGGGAGGGATGTCCTACAGATTAGATCTCAGAGTCTTTAAATTAGATTTTATTCACATCGCCCATCCACAGTCAGCATGTACTAAAATCCGTGTGCAGTCAATAACATTTTCTAGTAAATAATTTGAACTAGAAATTTTGTTTTTCAGACATGAGAAGGAACAAAAAAGTTATTCAGTGGATTGTTCCTTGTTGTTCTTCATGCTTCCATCTTTGGCGCATAAACGGTCACTCGTACCTTTTTGTGTTTGAGCGCTCCTAGCGGCCGGTAGAAAAATCATAAATAGGTGGCATCATTGCATAGGCTGCAGGGTTGAAAGCATGTGAAAAAGTTGCGGTTTATAGTCTGGAGATTACAGTACTTCATTTGTAAAAAACAAAAAAAAAAAAGCAGGACTTTAGATACAACTATCTGATTCTTTTTTTTTATTACATCTAATGAGTAGGGGTGGGCGGATCGATCCTAATATCGATAATATCGATACAAACGCTACTATTGATATTGATCGATACTCCAACTTCAATATCAATACTTTGGTTGAAGTTTTACCCCTCGCACTTTGCTTCCGTTTTTTTTTTTTTTCTTTTCAAAAAGTTAACCTAACTTATCTGTCTGCAAAATATGCGTAAATTCAGAAACGGAGGAGAAAACCCTGACCCCTTCTGTTTCCCAGAGGCAGTGCTCATTAACAGAAGTGCTTCAATTTTAATTGCGCAAGTATAATATAATCATCTTTAACATTAGTTAACATTTGTTTGTGTGCAACTGGGCACTTCTATCGATCTACTTACCAACCTGTGTATATACATATACTTGGTCATATTATATATATGACCCAAACCCTTGATGCAAAAATAGTCATTTAAAAAATTTAAATATCGGTATTGGCGATATCGGTCTGGTGTTTACTTGGTATCGGATCGATACCAAAACTTGCGGTATCGCACACCCCTACTAATGAGTCATTGTCTAATTGCTAAGCTTGAAGTGGGTCTCTCCTTTTCTGTGAATGATGTGGTCCTGTTTGCTTCAGTGGGCCGTGATCTCGAACTTTCACCGGACCGATTTGCAGCCGAGTGTGAAGTGGCCGGGAGCACATCAGAGGACAGTCATTTCTCTTGCAACAGGTTGATAGAAATCTTACTGGGTTGGCCACATCGTGAGGAAATTGTATTGCATTTGATGACTTGTGATTTTATCCCTTCACCTTGTTAGTGTCTATTGTATGTCTTATCATTACCGATCTTTGGGGCGATCAGGCTTATTTTAGTGCTGGATGGTAAATGTAACATACAAATATAGATCACATTAAAAAACATTGGAAATGATTCAAATTATTATATGTAACCACTTTAGAACAAACCATAAAAATACAGAGTAAAGGTCCATTGGGTGAAAGAAAATTTAATCTAATGCTAATTTATTTTGAGAGTAAGTTGAATAAGTACTTAATTATTTTATTTCTGGACATGTTTTCTTTTATTCCCGTTTGAGTTAATCTGCATTCATAGAATTGGTAAGACTTCAGAAATAGATGAAGAAACACTTTGTTTCGTTCCGTCATCTTCCGCTTGTTCCGAGGTCGGGTTGCGGGGGCAACAGCCTCAAGCGGGCAGCCCAGGCCTCTCTCTCCCCGGCTGCATCCTCTAGCTCACCTGGAAGGATCCCAAGTCGTTCCCCGGGCAGTTGTGAGACATAGTCGCTCCAGCGGGTCCGAGGTCTGCCCCTTGGTCTCCTCCCGTCGGGACGTGCCCGAAACACCTAACCAGATGCCCGAACCACCCCATCTGGCTCCTCTCGACCTGGAGGAGGAGCGGCTCGACACAGAGCTCCTACCGGATGGCAGAGCTCCTCACCCGATCTCTGAGTGAGAGCCCAGCCACCCTGCGGAGGAAGCTCATTTCGGCCGCTTGTACCCGCGATCTTATTTTTTCGGTCACCACCCACAGCTGGTGACCATAGGTGAGGGTAGGAACGTAGTTTCCCTAATCCTCCTACTGTATCTCTATTCTGTGCTCAGATCCTGAGGAAACAGCCGATGTGCCTTGCTTGTGCTGGTGATGTTTCATTAAATTTTTTTAATTATTTTAGAGCGTGCAAAATGAATGATTAAATGTTTTTTTAGACGAAGTTGTAAATTAATTTTTTAAAAAGCGGTAAGAAGAACAGGATGGAGGTAGAGGTAACAGTCTGGCTGTCTGCTGCTTGCTATGGCGGACCAGGTATGAGCTGTCCGCTTAGGTCACACCGTTACATGCTCGGGTGTATTTTTTCTTCTTCCTGTGCAGCTCAGCGTCGCACCTCCCGGGGTTTCAGGGCTCAATTAGGATGCTGCGAGCTGCTGCGGAGTTATTGTTTGCATTGAAATGAAGCCAAGTCAAACATTCTGCCTGAAATCAGACAAAGACACTAATAATAAACCATGCTGAAAATGCCACATGTAGCTTTTTAACATCAGCAAGTCATCAGTAATTACTGCCTTCATTTTCAGACAACAGTATGATTACTGTAAACAAACAAGGCGATGGCTGAGAACATTGGCAGCCTCGTTCTGGCCTCTACACTGCATTTTTACATTGCGAGCAATCGGGTCACATTTTGTGGGAAATGTTCTTGTCGTGCAAACCGAGCTCAAGTTTCACTGAGTTTCTCTCAATGGCAGATGGTGGAGGGAGTGATGATTGGAAAAAAAAAATTCCAATATGCTAACCATCTTTAGACATTAATCATTGATGAAAGCTTTGATCACGTTATCATCTCAATAAGAACAACTAGATAACTCTGGGAAAAAAACAATATGATTGTACTGGTCCTTTAGGAAAATATTACTAAAAATTTAAGCTTATAGTATTTATGTAAATAGGCCAATGACTACTTAAAATTAACTCCCTTAATGTGCATCTTTAATGTGAAATCAAATTTTTGTAATAATCAGTTTGTCAGTTGAGCCAAATTAAAGGAAAAACTTCTAAAAAGATGTTCCATATTATATGAAGGCTATAGCTCAGTGGTAGAACGTTCACCCTTGGACCGGAAGTTCTCTGGAAGTTCGCGTAATCGAATCCCACTGAGTGTCCTTGGGGAAGACATCTAATCCCATGTTTTTCCCACCATTGGCGCCGTCATGGCAGCCTGCTGCGGTGTAATGCAGTACACAAATTTCACGTTGGTGGATGAATAAAGTATATTTATATTCTAATCTATTAAGCACATCCCTATTTTTAGTGATCCGGGAAAGAAAAATGAACTCTGTTGCTGTAACGCGAGAATCAAGTGGATGAAAACACTCAGTTTTTCATAGAAATGTAAGCCTTTAAAGAGATTTGTATGATTCAGCACTCACGTTGGGCTATGAAGGTAGACATGAGCCTGACAAATATGCCAGATAAAGAAAGCAGCTGCTAAAACGATATTACAAAGCAGCAAATAGGAAGTGCTACCACCATCAAAATGTTGGAGCATCCACAAGCTTGCAGCTCTGTTCTTCTTCTTCTTCTTTCGGCCTTTCCTTTCAGGGGTCGCCACAGCAAGTCAGTTTCTTCCATCTAACCCTATCTGCTGTATCCTCTTTGGTCACACCAATTATCTTCATGTCAGGCTTGCAACTCTGCAAACCCTCTAAGGAAAAATTTCATTTGGACCTCAGTGTATTTGACCAAAACAGGCCTATAAACCAGTTATCTTACAACAGCAGGCATATTGTATTGTAAAATGTCTATATTTAGTGCTTAATTTTTTAGTGTTTACTGCAAGCTGAATGCAGGTGCACTCAAACTATTTCCAATTGGGGCAAATTTTTCCAAGACTGCTTTAAATGATTGCATTTCTGTACCCGGAATGAATAAATTCGACTCGTAATGTTGAAAAACAATAGAAAGAGTGAGCTTTTCTACGAGTAGAATACATTAAAATCTGTTATAGTTAATTGTGCAAACTGTGTGAGAAATAACTGTACCAACAGTGGACTAGATGAATCTAATGCACTACAGCGTTGGATCAGATTTAAATGTTGGACTTGGTTCTGTGGGATCAGCAGTAAACTGGCTGCACTGGTGGATCAGTACGTACTGGGCAAGCTGGTCAAATGGAAATAATCCAATAAAGGAATGGCTGCCGCTACTGAAAATGGGCAGAGTTGTTTCAGTGTGGAAAAAATCTATTGTAAATATCTGTATCAGAGCTAAAAGTAGAAAAAATACAACAAATAAGATGGTGAATTCATTCAGCAGACTGTTCTCTGAATGTTTTGCATAAAGGAGGTTTTTTAGCAGCTTCTATCCGTGCGTGTTTCGTCTCTTGATCTCCGCATGTAAAGCAGGGCAAACATTTGCTCGCTGCAGTGGGAAAAAAAAACAACAACAATAAAACAAGCAAACAGATGCACACATGCCCATCTTTTCACACGTTGTTGCTTTTGTCCTGGTGCATTACCACGCTATGCTGAATATGGTGAGAACATCTTTTTTAAACTAATAAAAGCCGTCAAACTGCATTGTTCAGTGTTAAAAGAAATGCCCGCGAAGAGCCAAAACATGACACATCCTTGCAGGTTTGCAGATTCACAGACCTTCCTACAGCTGCTGCAGAGAATAATTTGGTGTCTGAATGTCTCATTAGACAGAAATGCTAATGTGGCACCGATATGGGCCTAAAACAAAGAGTTGACAGCAGCATCAATGCAAGAGAAAAATAGTTCAGCACATGTGGGAGGACGTGTGCGAGTAGACATCAGTCGGAACGCTTATTGTCACACAGACAAATACCTCAATGAAACAAATGTAACACTTAATTTCACAATGAAAGGTTTTAAATAGCAAGTAAACAACCTGGCAAATGATATTAGCTTGAAACAAAGCTCCAGATCAGAGAGCATGAGATTTTCTAATTAATGGGGCTAATTGGAATTAAACCGCAACGTCACAAATAATGAAGCATTAAAAGAAGAGATGAAGCTCGGTAGGTTGGACGCTGGAAAGAAAATAACAGCAGCAGAAAGTGGTGTATCAGGCCGATACATCTCTCATTTCAACACAATGGAATTTATTTGGTTATTCTCGGTGTGTGTGTTTGTTGGAGGAGGCCGGTCTATTGTCAGTGCCTGAAAATATGCAGAAAAATAGTTAAAAATACTATATATAATTTGCATAACAATGTATTTGAGCAATTGCTTTGCTCCAGTTTTAAGTGAACCTTACATTCCCAAAAAAATCTATCTATTGCAAAAAATTTAACCACGAAAATTGAACTGAAATGTTCATCACATTTGTTTTTAATTGTAGATTCCAATAATGGCAGCCTAGAAAATAATAGTATCAGATTTTAATTAAATATTTTAAAATTTTATAGCCTTTTTTCCTTCTTTTTTTAAAAAAGAAATCATAATATGAATACTTAAGATTTCAGAACATTTTTTTTTAAAGAAAAAGTGACAAAAAAAATAGTTGCAATCAAATTAGGAATATGGTTTTTGGCTGAAATGTTTTATTTAGAAAGTAGATGTTTTATTGATTTAGATTAACTTTTTTTCCATTAGATTCACAATTCCGGTTCAGCAACACAAAACTCCCTCTGCAAAAAACCCCAGTGTTTTCCACGATGTCTGAAAATCAGTAGCTAAACGCTCACCTTAAAGGTCTAATACACATTGCAATGGGGGTCCTGGACCTCATTAGTCCTATCAGTGGACAGCCTTGTTAGTCTTAACAAGTAGCCAGCTGACAGCTCCATTCAGACCCCCCCCGCATACCCCCACCTACCCAGCAGAGAAGTGACAGCTTCCACTATGGCCACCGATAAACGAGCCGCGCTCTCTTAACCAGATTAGTTCTTTTTACATTAACAGAGGAAAAGTAGGGCAGATGTCTGTGTGACTGGTTGTAAATTTGATAATGACCGCCATGCAAACGCCTTTGACACACACAGACACACACACACACTTCCGCCCCTCCCCCGCCACATTCACAACCTGGCTGGTAACAGGATTACCAAGGATCGGAACCTCCCCGCAAACATCTCCGAATTTCACTCCGACCAATAAAAAACAAGCTAATTGTTGTTGGTGGTGACTGGTTGGAGGAGGAATGTGAAAAGTCGCCTAATGTGGGAAAAAAAAAAACAGGATCTGTAATTTTTCTGAGAGATTTGTTATTTTTACTCAAAGACGAAAAGACAAATTGAAAACTGCTTCAGATTAAAACTTAAATCTGGGTTTACAGGTTGACTAACAACCTCCTGGGATACACATATTTCGCCCAGGCTGATTATCTTGTCCAGGGAGGATTTTCTATAGATAAAAACAAAAAAACTAAATCTGGAATCTTTTCGAACATGAGAAAAACCAAAGCAAAAACAAGCTGTTTGTTTGAAAATGTAATATCCTTCCTGATTTAATGTAATTTCCGCAGCATGTTAAGATTGTTCCTCTGATCCGTCCTCGGGCACTTCTGGATTAGCTTTTGTTTTTTCTCTTTTTAAATCTCATTTCTCCACCAAAATCCACTCTGAACACAGATTTATGGGCTCAGCTTTGAGAGGACTTTATCAAGTAATCAAGTTTGTTTTTTTGTTTCACCTCTGAGGTGTGTTCATGTTGGGGTGGGGGCATGTGAGGGTCTCCTGTTTTCCTCTCCATTAGCTGATCAGTGTTGTTGTATTTGGGTGGCCTGGGCTGGTACCTGCACCCACAGGCCCTCCCTCTCTCCTCCATCCGTCCGTGCCTGATAGGATGTAAACTGATGTCCTGCCGGTGCCTTTTTTCCCAGAACCCTTCAGACTGGTCGGCGCGGTGACGGTGTCGCCCGTACACCCGGCCTTTTCTTCATCACCTATTAAAATCAAAACCTTCTCGTTGGGTGAGGACCGCCGGGATCTCGGCTTTAATTAGATTACATTATTGTTAACGTCAGCTTCGCCGAGGCCTTTTTCTGCCGCGTGCACTTTGCCCTCCTCAACTCACCTCCTGACAGACAAAACGATGAGAGTAGGGCGGGGGGAGGTGTGTCATGCACACACGGGGTAATATATTCTAATGCTCTCCACTTCTCTCCTCCCATCTATTTGAATTTTTAAAAAGATGATAGCGGGGAGTCGTGTTATGCGGGGAATATGTTCAGAGTGAATATTCAATTACCCTGATTGTACTTTGTATACATAAATGTAACGCGGTGCCAGCGGCAGCTAATGCGTAGTGAAAGGCCCTCACGTGAAGCTGCATGTAATATGATCCCCTCCTAAAATGTTTGCATTTGATAACAGACACGAGGTTATGAATAAACATGTAAACATGTGCCTCTGAGCCTCAGATGGTGATTTTTATCTTTCTGGATGCACAGCATGGCAGTTTAAAAGTAAAATCTGTATTTTTTATGTGTATTTTATCCCCAAGCGTCTCCATAGGGGGTTATTTATAATGTTCAGCTTTGTCTCTTTTTTCACTTTCATAGTGAGTTATGTTTAATGTAATCCTGGTCATCTAAAGTGCTCTGGTAGGAAATAAACGGGGTCTGTTTTACACTCTTCGCTCCCCTATTGTGAATAGAGCAGTGAGGTGTCACTAATGTGACTATTCATTGGTTTCCAAGCTGAATTCATGTCTTTATGACCACACGCACACAGACAACTTCTTTTGCTTCTCCACCCCTCCTTTTTTTGGTTTGGTTTGGTCCGATGGCTCAATGAAAGCTGCTTTATGATGTAACTGATGTAACACAGGTTGTCCACTTTTTTAACCCTAAAACCAGCTACAAAAAAAGCTTTTTGACCTACTTAATGAAGCTTTCTAGAGAGCGAGATGAAGGATTGATCAGATAATTTTTCAGCAGTTGACAGAAAAATTGACTTGGAGGCTGAAAAAGTTTGGGTAACCATGAAACTAACTCAACAATATCAGAAACAGCTTCAAAAGCGCATCTAAAAAGTCAATAAACTCCCACTTTTCCGTTCCGTTCCGTCATCTTCCGCTTGTTCCGGGGTCGGGCGCGGGGGCAACAGCCTCAAACTGGCAGCCCAGGCCTCTCTCTCCCCAGCTGCATCCTCTAGCTCACCTGGAAGGATCCCAAATCGTTTCCCGGCCAGCTGTGAGACATAGTCTCCCCAGCGGGTCTGGGGTCTGCCCCTTGGTCTCCTCCCGGTGGGACGTGCCCGAAACACCTCGCCTGCGAGGCGCTCAGGGGGCATTTTGACCAGATGCCCAAACCACCCCATCTGGCTCCTCTCGACCTGGAGGAGGAGCGGCTCAACACCGAGCTTCTCCCGGATGGCAGAGCTCCTCACCCGATCTCTGAGTGAGAGCCCAGCCACCCTGCGGAGGAAGCTCATTTCGGCCGCTTGTACCCGTGACCTCATTCTTTTGGTCACCACCCACAGCTGGTGACCATAGGTGAGGGTTGAAGTGGAACTTCCACTTTTGACCATAAAAATAGCTTTTACATTATTTGAGCTTTGATTGCATGTGATTCTCTTTCAACCAACACATTTGTTTCATACACCCTTTTATTGTCAAGCAAACACATTGTGTGATACAAACAAAGCTCCATTAACTTGACAAAACACGCTCATTAACTTGAAGTGAGAAAAATGATCTGCACTTTTGATCACACTGTTAATTGATTCTAAAGCATTTTGGTTTGATTTAGAAAAAAAAACAAGTATTTTTCAGAAATTTAAAAAAGGAAAAAAAAAACCCACAAATAACACTATTTTTATTTTTCCGTTCGTTCCGTTCTGTCATCTTCCGCTTGTTCCGGGGTCGGGTCGCGAGGGCAACAGCCTTAAGGATGCAGCCCAGGAGCCCAGGAGCTCCTGGTCTCCTCCCGGTGAGATGTGCCCAAAACACCTCGCCCGCGAGGTGCTCGGGCAAACCACCCCATCTGGCTCCTCTCGACCTGGAGGAGGAGCGGCTCGACACCGAGCTCCTCCCGGATGGCAGAGCTCCTCACCTGATCTTTGAGTGAGAGCCCAGCCACCCTGCGGAGGAAGCTCATTTCGGCCGCTGGTACCTGCGATCTCATTCTTTTAGTCACCACCCACAGCTGGTGACCATAGGTGAGAGTAGGAACGTAGATCGACTTGTAAATCGAGAGCTTTGCTTTTCGGCTCAGCTCTCTCTTTGCCACGACGGACCGATGCAGCATCCTAGTTATTGCTGATGCCGCACCGAACCGCCTGTCGATCCCCCGCTTCATCCTTCCCCCACTCGTGAACAAGACCCCGAGATATTTAAACTCCTCCACTTGGGGCAGGACCCTGTCCCTGACCCGCAGGGACTTATTTTTAATATACTTTATTTATCTCTGACCGGGAAATTTGTGTGCTGCATCACACTGCAGCAGGCTGCCATCTGTGACTGCGCCAATGGTGGAGAAATGAGGGGGGGAGGTTAGGTGTCTTCTCCATGGACCCTAGACGTGCACTCAGTGGGATGCAAACCCACAAACTTCCAGTTGACTTCCAGTCAGCGGGCAAACGCTCTAACCACTAAGCCACCGTCTCCCCGTATTGCATACCAAAATTGCATACCAGATTTAATCATCCGGAGAAGCCATGCTTGTTTCCTGCATGTGCCAAATGAAACACAATCCCAATCATTTTTATGTATGTTCAAACTTTTTTTGTGATTAGTGACCATTTAACTGAATTTTCTGCTTCTATGTCACCTCTTCATCCAATTACCAGCTCTACCTCATTAAGTCTCTCATAGCCGGACTTCTGACTTTTTTTTAACGTGAGCTTAATTATGCTAATAAGCTTAAGTATGATCTCATTTGGGATAAACTGTGGGATCATGCTCTGTTTGAAGACATTTTAATTTCTCTGTGACCTTTTAATTAATTTTGTGAGTTGTGTCAGGTGACCCGGGGTGAGAGGAAGCTCCTATTAGGGTGCGTAAAACCTGCTGTAATCCACTGAGAGAATTTTAGGGGTTTTACCATCCACACACATTCATTCCTAAGGGCAAATTTACAGTGGCCAATCAACCTAACATGCATGTTTTTAGAGGGCAGGAGGAAACCGAAGTACCCAAAGGAAACTCATGCATACATGAGGAGAACATGCAAACTCCTCACAGAAAGGCCAGTGTTCCAAGCCTCGTTTTCCTTCAACAGTATGAATAAAATCTAATTTGATTCAAGAAAAATATATTTTCTATCATTGGATGCTGCATTGGTCCGTTGTGGCAAAGAGAGAGTGGAGCCGAAAAGCAAACCTCTCGATTTACGAGTCGATCTACGGTCCTACCCTCATCTAATGTCACCAGCTGTGGGTGGTGACCGAAAGAATGAGACCGCGGATACAAGTGGCCGAAATGAGCTTCCTCCGCAGGGTGGCTGGGCTCTCACTCAGAGATCGGGTGAGGAGCTCTGCCATCCAAGAGGAGCTCATTGTCGAGCTGCTCCTCCTCCAGGTCGAGAGGAGCCAGCTGGGGTGGTTGAGGCATCTGTTTAGGATGCACCCCGAGTGCCTCGCTGGTGAGGTGTTTTAGGAACATCCCACCGGGAGGAGACCAAGAGGCAAACCCTGGACCTGCTGAAGAGACTATGTCTCACAGCTGGCTGGGGAACTACTCGGGATCCTTCCGATTGAGCTGGAGAAGAAGCCCGGGCTTCCTGTCTGAGGCTGTTGCCTCCGCAACCCGTCCCCGGATGAGCGGGGAACAAAACGGAATGGTCTGTAAAAGTAGATGTGCCTCATTGAAAATACTATAGAAGAGTTCCACTTGTCCTTTCTCTCAATTTAAAAAGTATATTCTAAAAATCTTCATTTGTCTGCATCGTTTAACACCATCTTGAAAGAAGATGCCACTCTTACCAAGTATGTTATCAATATGTCATTTGTTATGATAATAGATCCATGCCATGCTAATGACTATATTTTATAAAACAGCTTATTAACCTTAATGGCAGTGTGATTTTTTACAATTGAAAGGTTGTCTCTTCTCCAATTAAACTGACTGATGATGGTACAGATTTGATTAACGTATAAGTACACTAATCACCCTTTTAAAAAAAAAGAAAAAGACCACATATCAGTATTCAATCCTTTTATCATTTTGTTCTCCATTTTTATTTACTTAGAGATATTTAAACAATTTTATTCCATTTTACTTTCTCGTCACATCCAACGCACAGCACTGGACAGAGATCTTGTGGCTATGGAGATCGGTATGCAATGAGCTATCACGTTGAAGATTTTAGAGTTCTTTGACATGGAGCTTGCTTCTGCTGAACTCACCATCGACATCAGCAACAATACTTCTTTATTTGTAAAGATCTTACTTTAACTATGTTGGAAACTTTTCAGTTTCCCCCAAACACATGGGCATTCTGGGCTTATGCAGTCAAATAGATAGAAGCACTAAAGTCTATTCGGCATGAAATCTGCTTTTCATTGAAATCTAACAGATTGTGTCATTAGAAAACTAATAAAAGTTCCATCCAAACTATCCTGCAGCATTTGTATGGCCATCAGAATATGGTTCATGGTGATTATGAAGGGATGGTTGTAGTCAGCAACAGTACACTTGCAAAGCTGCGGTGGCCGGATTGTGCCATGCTAGTGCTAAAGAGCTCAAAGTTGGCCATGAAAATCCACACACATACCACTAGCAGTGGTGGATGAAGTACTCACTTTTTGTACTTAAGTAAAAGTACAGATAATTAGGAAAAAAAATTACTTAAGTAAAAGTACCAATAAAAAAATTTACTTAAGTAAAAGTACAAAAGTAATTGGTGTAAATTGTACTTTTTAAGTAAAAAGTAAAAGTATTCGACCATAATTCAAATGTTATTTTATGTGCTATAGGGTGTCACCATGGTAACCAGGATAAATACTCTGCAGGGGTGTGACCCCCCCTCTCCAGTCTCTTTTGGGCCACAAAAAAAATAAATAAATAAAATAAAAGGAAAGGGCACAAGTCAAGCTATCCTCTAGAAAGGCCAGTGCATGGGCCGCCAAAATGGAGGAAAATGACACTTTTTTTTTTTAAATGTTCCGTCCCCCCCAGTCACTATATAATGGCTTTGTCAAAGCTCCACCCCCCTTTGGAAAATTTTAGATCCACCCCTGCTCTGTGTAATGATGGCTCAACTTTTTATTTAGAAGTAAACACAACGATCTTCTGACTCTTTTTAATTTTTACTATATTTGATGTTAGGTTTTTGGCGCTGAATGAATGCTGAAAATGTTTCTCGATTCATTACTTCTTCTCCCAATCAACTGCTTCTTTTAATTTTGGCGATGCGGCTTCAAGATGCGCTAAAAAACCTGAATTTTTTAAATTCCTGAACAAAAATGTAACAAAAAATATAAAACACACTTTTAAAAAGTAGCGAAGTAAAAGTACAGATATTTGCTCTAAAAATGTAGTGAAGTAAAAGTACCGCTCTTAAATTTTACTTAAGTAAAGTACAGATACACAATTTTTTTACTTAAGTACAGTTAAGTACAGTTTACTTGGTTACGTTCCACCACTGACCACTAGTAACTAGAAGTGTTGATTTTTGGTGGTGATTCCACCAAACTCTGACAGAGAATCACCAATCTCTTGGAATCCGTAGAAATGATGGTCGTAGTTTGAAACTTGATGCGTTCCCCCGGTGCAATTTTTGTCCATGTAATTGTTTCTCAAATATTTTTCTGAATATTTTGATGGAATTTCAGTCTATTTGATTTTCAGTTTTTTGTATTGTCTGCAGTAATTAGAACGACTACATGACCTAATCCAGCGACTTATTTTATTTGAGAAATAGTCCAATTTATCTCAATGACACGTGATGCAGTTTCTAAAATATTAAAAAACACTATAGAAGTGTAGAAACAAAGAGAAGAATGAGTGTTTCTGTGGTCCGTCTGTCTATGTGTCTGTGTCTCAGAGAGAAGGCTTCAAACGCTGCGTTGAATCCCACTGTTGAGGAGCACAGATGCACATTCAGTCCTGTGTTCTCTGCAGTCTTAATAGTGTTAACCCGTCAGCTGTCCCCAAACTGAGGACACAAGCGTCTCCAGTGTTTTCGCCACTAAGCCGGATTTTCACTCTTTCTCGCTGAGCAAGTAGCCAAAACACTTTTTCTTGCTTCTTTTCAACACTAAAAATCCTCCTCGTGCTTCTTCTGCTGGGGAACGCTACAACATACATCAACATATTTTCTTTCCATTGAATTTTGAAGAAAAAATAAGTTTTAACACCTTTAAAGGATTTTGGAATAAACATATCCCTGCATTGGATTTATTTATTTCATTTTCAGAATAATTGAATAATCTCACAATGTCAGGGGTTCATCGGAGATGTTTTTTGTACTTTCTGTCAAAACGTATTCACACTTGTACGAGAAAGTGTTAAAAAACAGACAGTTTGACTTTGTTCTGACGATGGTTCTTGTTTTTACATTTTTGCTTATTTTTTTTGTAATGTTAAACCGTTTGTATGGAAAAGTATGAAAACGACAAAAGCTTTTTGTAAAAAATATGATACTTTTATACTTTTTAAGGGTCCAAACGTTGCTCTAAAATTTTTGTTTTTCTTCACAAAGTTAATTCCGACCCCCCACCATTTTTTTTTATCCACTCCTCAGGTTTGCGATTTCGTTCTCTCTTTTATCTCTTCCGTCTCCTTTTGTCTACTGGCGTCTGACTTTGCCCTCTTCTCTGTCTTTCACACTCCCTCTGCATCTCCATCCCTCTCTGTCCGCTCACATCGGGGACGAGGGGCGCTGGCTACCGCTGACAGTGCTCCTAATTAAGACGTAAAACTGTGGGCAGCAGGTTTCTGAAGGTTACACTGTCTATACCGCAGGAAGTGATAAAGAATGGAGTCACTGATGACATGTGACGGTTTCAGCGGGGATGATGCAAACCGCTGCTAATGAAGCCAGAGCTATTGAGGAGAAAGCAAAGGGGACAGGGGGCCTCTGTGTGTGGAGTATTTGCATCTGAGAGTGCGTGCGTGCGTGCGTTTGTGTGTGTGTGTGCAGGTTTTTTGCTTCAGAGGCCTCTGGGAGTTTAGGGGAAGAATATTTGAGTTAATTAGACAGGTCAAGTACACGAGATGCTGCAGTGCACTTAGTCTCACACGCAGTCACATCACGCCGCTGTCTGACGCTTGGCGAGGCTGAGATCTTTTTTTTTATAGTTCAGAGTCATTTAATCTGACTTTTTTAGGAAAATAATTAGGAGTCAGTTATACAGATTAAAAAAATTTAAATGTTCAATTTCTGCACCTTATTGCCTTCAGCGATTTAACTTTTAAAGTATTTCTGAACATATTTTTAACGCTGAATTTCAAAAGTAAATGGTAAACTTTAAGA
Source organism: Neostethus bicornis (assembly GCA_902685375.1). Classification (NCBI taxonomy): domain Eukaryota; kingdom Metazoa; phylum Chordata; class Actinopteri; order Atheriniformes; family Phallostethidae; genus Neostethus; species Neostethus bicornis. The sequence continues at coordinate 9,032,086 of LR738545.1, forward strand.
GATCAATAAATGTTTTAAAAAATATGATCATTCATTCAAATTTTATAGATAATAAAAAAAATATTTTGATAATTAATTATTGATAATTCATACTCTTTAAGAAACAAGCAAATTTTAAACTCTCATTTGTCTCTATTGATACGTTAAAAACACAAATTGCATTATAAAAAAAAATAGCAATAGTCGCTTCTTTATTAGTTTTCGTGAGCCTTCCAGTCACTACTGACTAAAATTGTAGCAAATATAATTAAGATTTGATCAATTTTTGGGGTTAAATGATATTTTATTGCAGATTAACTCATCCATAATTTATCTGAAAAACATTTAATCCCCACATGAACTAAAACAGAGTGTCTATTACACATTTACAATTTTCCACAAGATAAATCTACAAAACTGAAATAAAATACTAATAAAAGTTTTATTTAAAATCAAAAGAGAAGTAAACATGAAGCTCAATGTGCTTGACGGCCTAGAAAACAAATATACTAATCCGTCTACAAATAACGAATAACGCTTTCGTTTTATTTACAAATGTCTAAATATGGTCATTTTTTTATATATAAATAATATATAAATAATTGCGCGTAATTTTTTTTTTCTTTTTTTGATATACTTTGTTAATCCCTGACTGGAAAATTTGTGTGCAGCACCACACCGCAGCAGGCTGCCACCTATGACTGCGCCAATGGTGGGAGAAATGGGAGGTTAGGTGTCTTCCCCAAGGACCCTAGACGTGAACTCAGTGGGATGCGAATCCGCAAACTTCCTGTTAGCTTCCGATCCGCAGGTGAACGCTCTAACCACTGAGCCACCGTCACCATCTCTAAATATTTTACTATATTTAGTTGATTTAATTAACATCGGGTGACATATTGGCACAGTGGCCTCACAGCAAAAAGGTTGGGGGTTCAAGTCCCAGGTGGGCATGAGGCTTAGATCACTTTCTTTGTGGACTTTGAATGTTCTTCCCATGTTTGCATGGGTTTTCGGGCTTTCCGGTTTCCTCTCACCCTCCAAAAACATGCATGTTACGTTGATTGGTCACTCTAGAATTGCCCCTAAGAATGAGTGCATGGTTGTCTGTGTGTGTATGTCCCCGCGACAGAATGGCGACATGTTCAGGGTGTGCTCTGCCTCTCACCTTAAGTCAGCCGGGATAGGCTCCGGCACCCCCTGCAATCCCGTTTGGGATTAACGGCTCAAAGTATGGATGAATGAATAAATGAATGAGTAGTTAACATCCTATTAAACTTCTTCAATCTGCAGAATTGTGGAAATCCCACAATACCTAAGAAACTTTTAAAAAACTGTATCCAAATGTCCAAATCCAAACTCTTTCATACATAATGTTTACCACAGTGAACAAGTTATTCAATCATTGAAAATTTAACGTAGAAAAGGCTTCAAAGTTGCTTTCTGGACAGTTTACTTTTTGATCAAGATGTTTCGACTTCCATCCGGAAATCATTTTCAATCTGATAAAATAGCCTGAAAATGTTTCCAGAAAAAAATGAGAAAAGATATTCAAGACTAGCTGATCATAATTCATAAATCATGCATTAAAGGATTAACTAAAGAACAAAAGAATGATTAAAATAGTCCATACAGCCATGTGGTCACAAAATATTATTAATATTAGACTTTAGTCTTTAAACCAACAGAATAAAAACTAAGAGAAAAATAAATGAAAACACTTTAAGAAGATTTACAAGTTGATCTACGTTCCTACCCTCACCTATGGTCTCCAGCTGTGGGTGGTGACCGAAAGAATGAGATCGAGGATACAAGCGGTCGAAATGAGCTTCCTCCGCAGGGTGGCTGGGCTCTAACTCAGAAATCGGGTGAGGAGCTCTGCCATCCGGGAGGAGCTCGGTGTCGAGCCGCTCCTCCTCCAGGTCGAGAGAAGCCAGTTTTTGTGGCCTCGCTGGTAAGGTGTTTCGGACACGTCCCATTGGGTGGACACAATGAGGCAGACCCCGGGCCTGCTTGAGAGACTATGTCTCACAGCTGGCTGGGGAACGACTCGGGATCCTTCCGGGTGAGCTGGAGGATTTCAGCCAGGGTGAGAGAAGCCTGGGCATCAGATAATCAAGGATTGCTTTGTGGAAGAATCTTTCTCTACAGCTGATCCAAGGTATTTTGTACTTAAACATTCATTTGTTTTCTGAACTACCAATCCCTGCCGTGATTGCGCGGTTCTTAAGAACATGAACTTTCAAATATGCGCCAAACTTAATTAAACTATTTAAATAATTAATTAATGTCTAAAAATGATTCAGAAATGTTTATGACAATATGATTTTACATTGGAAACGTTTTAAGTGATGTCACAAGAAATCGTTTCTCTCAACGTGGATGCGAGCAACCCATATCTGATCACAATGATTTGGATTTTTCTTTTGTAGAAATAAATTTGACATTGCTGAAAAATGTATGTTAGAATTAAAGCGCATTCAAAATAAGATTTTCCATCAGCATTCACTGGGGAAATTAACTCCATGCTCTCGGCCACTTTATGTAGCATCGTATGTGTGTCCTCCTGGTTGGATTTCCTCTTGAGACTCGCAGGATGCAGATTGTTCCCCGAACGCGTAGCCGCTAACCTCACCATTAGGAAAGCAGCAGCAGTTTCGGCCTTTTTACTGCTCTGTGATACCGAATGGAGCCGCTCCAAACTGTTGAATAATTACGCTTAATTCAGCGTGTTTGAGAGGACACTTCGGGCAACTGTGAATGTCTGCACTCCCCAACATATGCAAATAAATTAACATAATACAGATCACACTCAGATTTGTGCTCATGGCAGCAGCAGAGGTTGAAATGAGTGTTGACCGAATAGAAAGCGGCTTAATTAAGCAGCGGCATAAGTGTTACCGCGGAAATTTTAGAATACCAAAAGAGCAGCAATGGAAACTTTTTTTTCCATGTGGTTCTTGATATGATCCGTGTTAATCATCAAAGACATGTTCTGTATTTGGCACGATCCTGTGTGAATTATCAATTTAGTCTTTAGAATTTTAATCTCTCAGAAATGTTACCATTTCTATCTTCTTCTCTCATTCAGTTAAGAATAAAAAAAAGATGTACAAAAGTCTCACATCATTTGTTGTTTTGGATGCTATTTAGAATCTGATTTAAATTAATAGCATAAAAACATAAATAAATATTCATCAAAGTTAGAAAAACTATAAATTATGTATCAAAGACAACAATTATCTGTACTGTTGCACGATACAGATCATTTCAAAGCTTAACATTTAACTTATGATAACACTAACAGGTAAAATTTGCAATTGATCGTCCTCAGTCGGTCCAATAAATTTACTTGAAATGATAGAAAAACATCTTTTGTGTTTTGTTTTTATTTAATTCAATTTACTTTATTTATCATCTCTTGGGGCATTTTGATTGTCCAGTGGCACTCCAAGCAGTTCTTCAAGAGAGAGCTCCAAAAAGTAGCATTAGTAGGTTCAGGTTTGGTAGGTGGCGTGGAGCGGAGCTGGACAGCCACTTGGTGGAACAGAGCTGAAACAGCCACTTGGTGGAACAGAGCTGAAACAGCCACTTGGTGGAACATAACTGAAACATCCACTTGGTGGAACAGAGCTGGACAGCCACTTGGTGGAACAGAGCTAAAACAGCCACTTGGTCAATTTTTGGTCACATTTGATTTTATGTTTTCCAGCAGCTTACCACAAAGCTTCATTTTGTTGCATTGTTACTTGCATTGGCACAATATTTTGGATGTTTTCCGGCTATTGTGCCCTAGAGGAGTCATTCTGTTTTCTTTTGCATATCAATCGCTTCTGTGAGGTCCCCCTGTGAGGTCCCTGTGAGGCTCACCTGAAAAGATCCCAAGTCGTTCCCCGGCCAGCTGTGAGACATAATCTCTCCAGCGGGTCCGCGGTCTGGCCCTTGGTCTCCTCCCGGTGGGACATGCCCGAAACACCTCGCCTGTGAGGCGCTCGGGGGGCATCCTGACCAGATGCCTGAACCACCCCATCTGGCTCCTCTCGACCTGGAGGAGGAGCGGCTCAACACCGAGTTCCTCCCGGATGGCAGAGCTCCTCACCCCATCTCTGAGTGAGAGCCCAGCCACCCTGCAGAGGAAGCTCATTTCGGCCGCTTGTACCCGCGATCTCATTCTTTCGGTCACCACCCACAGCTGGTGACCATAGGTGAGGGTTGGAAAGTAGATCGACTTGTAAATCGAGAACTTTGCTTTTCGTTTTAGCTCTCTCTTTACCACGACGGCCCGATGCAGCGTTTATAAATCTCAATACACGATTCAGTATTTAAAGCAGTACAGATTTTTATCCTGAGAAAAAGTTGAATAAAAGCCATTGCACTGCAATAATGTGAGTGTACATACAGTGCAGTTTTCCACCCACTGCTCCTAAGCTGCTAAATCTCAAACACGACTGCAGTTCTGCAACTCGACAATCCTCACCAGTTCATTGGTGTGAGCATCTGAGCCCAATGTGAACTCTTGCCCAAATGTGACACACTGGCTCTGGCCATATGCAAGCTTTTCACCCCTCCTCCCAGCGCTCGTACTGGTGTTGTGAGTACACGAGTCATGACTGTTGGCTGTGGCAGCACTCACATAACCCCTCACAAAAGATCGGGCCAAGCTCCGTCAGCCTAGGCCAAGCCAGGCCGTCTCTGCATAAGACTCTAATTGATTTGATGGACTTGTGTGCTGTTCACACCCCTTTCCCAAACAAACAGTCTGTCCAAGATTTGTCTCCATCGAGACAAAGAATCACCACCACCCTCCGCTCAGAAAGAAACATTTTGCAACCTCCTTGGAAGAAAACAACAGCCTGTCTAACCTGCTAATTTCACTGCGTTATCACAGGGGAGGTTAGAACTTGCAGAGCAATGATTCCTCATGCTGGAAATCGAAACTCGCATCCTCATCTGCAAACTTCAAGTCCCGCTGAGGTTGACTGGAGTTCGTGGTGTTGCTTTTTCTATTCCAGCCAAGAGTTGAGAACATTTGTTAAAGTAGAACTGCTAAACAGATTGAAAAATTCTTCTATGAAAGAAAATAGACTCCTGAGTTTCTCATCTAGTTTGATTTGGGTGTTACACATTCTCAGATCTGCAGTAAGAAGACAACTATTCTGATATATGGAAGTTCTTGTGCATACCTTCACATTAGTTTGAGTCAAAATAGCAAATAAATAAATTATTTTTTTTATTTTTACTCTATCCATCCCTCACCGGGGAAATTTGTGTGCTGCACTACTACACCGCAGCAGGCTTACAATGGCACCAATGGTGGGAGAAACGGGGCGTTAGGTGTCTTCTCCAAGGACCTTAGACGTGAACTCATTCGGAATCTAACCCGCGAACTTCCGGTTAACGCGAACGCTCTACTACTGAGCAACCGTCTCATTAACGGGTGAGCCTCAATTTCTAGACACAAACGGACTACTTTTTTGTGGCCTGTAATAGCATTTTATGAGATCTATAAAGTACATTTTACAAATTTAAAGACAAAGTTGAGATTTTTTTTCTTGATTTTTACATCAAATTGATTATAAAGTGCACCAAATTCTGCAAATCACTACTTCACCCCCAAATTGTCTGTCTTGAAACTATTTTAGAAGCAGAATAACATGAGAGAAAAGTCAGGAATGGATTCTGACTACTATTTTTAATTTATTGGTTAATTAAAAAGAAATCTAAATATTCACGTAATTTACATTGAAATCAAACTTCCTCAAATCGGAGCTCTGTATTTAAAAATATCACAAAAGTGAATATATATGGATTTTTTTTTTTTGCTTATGTTGTTTTGGTGGTTGTAGGAAATGAGCAGAACTTGGAAAAAAAAAACTTAACAAGGGTTTATTTTAGGGTTCAACTATGTTTACCATAAAAAAAAAAAAAAAAACTAGACTGTATCTATTCATATAGCTCTTGAAAACTTTCAGATACATTTTTCAAAGCTTCAGGTCGAAGTGGAGCTTATCCAGGGAACTTTAAATTGCCAGCTCACATACAAGCTGCATATGACTATCTCATTTTTACTGAGTTACTTTCAACTCATTCATTAGTTGTAGTGATATTTTTATACTAAACAATCCTCCTAATACAGTAGACCCTTCTTAATATGATACAACTACTGCACTTTTATTTGTGATAAATCCCCTTTTACATTTGGGTTGTAGAAACTTTTGGTGTTCATATTAAATTAGGCACAGTTGAAGGCATGTAATCAGTGGTGGATGAAGTACTCACTTTTTGTACTTAAGTAAAAGTACAAATAATTAGACAAAAAATACTTAAGTAAAAGTAAAAGTACCAATAAAAAAAATCTACTTAAGTAAAAGTACAAAAGTAATTGGTGTAAATTTTACTTTTTAAGTAAAAAGTAAAAGTATTCGACCGTAATTCAAATGTTATTTTTGTGCTGTAGGGTCACAAATAAATACTCTGCAGGGGTGTGACCCCCCTCTCCTGCCTCTTTTGGTCCACAAAAAAAAAGAAAAAAGGAAAGGGGACAAGTCAAGCTATCCCCTTGCAGGGCCAGCAAATGGGCCACCTAAATGCAGGAAAATTACACTTATTTTTTATTTTTTGGAGGGGAGGCCACCAGTCACCCTATATTGGCTTTGTCAATGACCTCACGGCCCTGCCCCTCTTTTAGAAAATTCTAGATCCGCCCCTGCCCTGTGTAACGATGGCTCAACTTTTTATTTAAAAGTAAACACAACGAACAACGATCTTCTGACTTTTTAATTTCTGCTATATTTGATGTTAGTTTTTTGGCGCTGAATGAATGCGGAAAATGTTTACTTTCAATTCTAATCAACTGCTCCTTTTAATTTTGGCGATGCGGCTTCAGGATGCGCTAAAAAAACGAGTATTTTTCAAATTCCTGAACGAAAATGTTACGAAAACTGTAAAACACACTTTTAAAAAGTAGCGAAGTGAAAGTACAGATATTTGCTCTAAAAATGTAGTGAAGTAAAAGTAAAAGTACCGGTCTTAAATTTTACTTAAGTAAAGTACAGATACACAATTTTTTTTACTTAAGTACAGTAACGAAGTACAATTACTTCGTTACTTTCCATCACTGCCTGTAATATAACGAAGCACTGTTCATCAAAGGTAGTATGACACATCATATCATTCTTCATCTTTAATTCTTTAGAGTTTAGGAGCTCGTTCATCAAGGCTCAGTCTCACCCCAAAAGCAGCAAATTGACTCAGCATCTCTCAGGATGAAGTGAGAAAGGTTCTATAAGCCGAGAAGATGTGAGGCTAGTGTGGGGATAGCTGGCATGCTGAGCAGCGAACAACAACTTCTGATAGTGAGAGGAGACAGGAAGTGCTCTTGTTTGATTGTAGAAAAAGTTTTAAAAAAGTCTTCTGGACAGTTTAATTCTTGATTGAGACGTTTCGACTTCCATCCGGAAATAATTTTCAATCTGATAGAAATGGACTGAAAACTGGATCTATATACTAACCTAAGTAAAAGGTAAAAAATAATAAGTAAGGGCTCGACCAATGGGCCTGTGTTACCTATGATGGCCGTGAATGGCTCCTATTGTAACCACAGACCAGTAGACGATCCCTATTATAATAATGCTAAAAGCCTAGTGAATAGAAATTCCTGCTAACGAGAGGCGTGAATCTGGGTCATGAGGTGTCCTCTTTGGTCCAGGGCTTCAGAATGCTGCTGTAAATCCCAGGCAGAACGTATCTAACGCCTCCACTCCGATTCAGTGAGGGATTTTCTTTCATCACAAAGATGGCTTCCTTCACCCCTCTTTCAAACCATCCTTTCTCTCTACTTAGAATCTTCACCTCACTGTCCTCAAAAGTGTGTTTGGTGGATTTAAGATGCAGATGTACAGCAGACTGTGGACCACTTGAGGCTTCTCTTCTGTGTTGGTAAAGTCTTTTGTGGAGTGGCTGCTTCGTTTCACCAATGTAGTGTTTGAACAAAAAAGAACGACAATTGATTTATTTTATTAATGGATTAAATATTGTGTAGTTTTTACATTATTTATTGCAGATAGGAACACAGTATGAAGCATCTGATGAAGTCATGTATTTAACCATAAACTTTGTTCGAAGTTAAAACATTAAGAAAAATTCAACTTTTGTCACTAAAGAAGTAGAAAACACAGGCATTAAAGTGGGATCCATGGTAACAATAACAAAACTAAAATTCTAAATGATTGTCTTTTAAATACTTGGGAAAAAAAACAGTTTTGTCATGTACTCTTGCAATTGATTTGTTTTTGCTGGAGAAGATGAGGTCATCAGCTGTGATTGCAGAAACAGACTTTGGATGGAGATTTTTTTTTAAAAAACAAGAACACTAAGTCCAAAGTCAACTTTTGGATCGACGGCAGAATCTCTAATATGAGAAATTATTTATTTGCTCAGCCAATGTCAACACAAGACATAAACATGTTTTCTGTAGCAAGTCTAAGAAAAATGAAAAGCAGATTTTTTTAATGAAATTAATCAGACCTATTTGTAAATCATAGCAAATAATAAATAGTAGTAAATCATAGTAAATCAAAGACTTTTTGAACCATTTCAAAGTCAAAAGTGGATTTTGCTTGGGAATTTCTGGCCCTAATTTTTTAACATGGTGCAAGAGCTACATTCTCACACACAACCACACAAAGAGAACATGCAAACTCCACATGGGAAGGTTGGTGTTCCAAATTGCTTTAGCGATGGGGCACAAACCAGCAATCTTGTTACAGTAAGGCAATAGGGACACCCAATATTCAAACTTTGCACAAAAACTGAAAAAGCATGCTTAGTGACATAAATATATATGTATATGATTCTTATTGTTTTATCTTTTACCATTTGATTTTTTTTTGCAATGTTTATGTGGAATGCAGTCGTATTACCAATGTCATTCTGCTGTTAATGATCAGACTAGATGTTATAGATTCAATTCAATTTTATTTGTATAGCCCAAAATCACAGAATTTCCGTCTCAATGGGCTTCACAAGAAAAAGAGGAATGTATTAACATAAATACACAGCAAGAAAAATAACTAACAAATGCTAACTAAACAAGACTAGCACATTTATGCACTTAGACTCCCCTTCTCGGTGAGGAAAAACTCCTAAAAAACCCATCAGTGGGGAAAAAATAAGAAACCTCGTGGGGATCCACATGAAAGAGAGATCCCTCCCCGGGGACGAGCAAACAATGTGTCAAAGATTATTGTTTTAAATTCTTATACTCTACAGCTAAATATCTAAAGAAGTTAATAGATGAAAAAATTATGAACCAGCTTACTAGCGGGACAAGTTTCATTGCTTAAAATTATTACAATCAAAACGTAATCCACCAAATTCAGATTATTTTTTTTTGTGTATAAAAAATGATATAAAACCACCTTTTTGTCCCACATTGAGAAACACTTTTTTGGTCAAAACTAATACAAGGATCTCAGTTTCAGCGTTGAATTGCATTTTGATTCTAACATTCATTTAATTAAAAATGTTATTGTAATTAGATAGAAGAAACCGACTTGCTGTGGCGAACCTAGAAGGGAAATGCCAAAATAAGATTTTTTAAAAATTATTATTGATTTTCACGAGTTTCATTCATATTTGTGAATCGGTGTGTGTGTAAGTGAAGACTGGTTTAAAAGAAAAAAAAAATGCTTGTTGTTGGTCTACCCCAGTGTGCGTGTTGTTGCGCACGTCTTTTGTGTTCAGGTCATATTAACCCAGTTCTCACAGTTTGCAGCATAAGTTCAAACCAAACGGGGTAAAAAAAAGTGAAGCGGACACACAAACAAACGCCTCCCTGCAGTCGGCGTAGCTTCGGGCTCTTTCATGCTGTTATATTTCCAGCATCACTGGGTGATCATCACATTATTTACTGCTTGTATTAACATGCGGCATGATAAGCATATTTTCCTCAGTAGAGCTAACAAGATGCTTTATCACCGAGTCTTTCCCCGCCTGCCCAAACAGGCCGCCGCTCCCTCGCTCGTTCACATTTCCATCCTGTTAGTTTACGGCCTCATAAATAACAACTTTTCTCCAGGTGAGATTTAAAGCCGTAGTTTTTTTGCTGTAAAATCAGATTTAAGTCTGAACAAGAAGACAGATTTTGGTGGGTGAGATATTTCTCTTGCACCTTTATTATAAATCAGTGTTCAGTTTTGCTTAAAAAGCAGAACAGCTTTGTTAAAGACAGCAAATAAGAAGAAAGTTGAGTTAAAAAAAAATCGTTCTAAACACGAATTTAATACAATTGTCAGCTTAACGTCTACTTTTAAAAATAGACAAATAAAAATGACAAATGTTACCTTTAAGGAAATATTAAAGCAATTTTTGCTAAATTATTAAAATGTTTGTTTAAAAAAAACACTGGAAAAAACTTTTAACGTTGAAAAATGAAGTTTTTTTTGTCGATCAGAACCAAACACTAACAGCAGCTCCAGATGTTTGAGCGCTGGCAGAGATGAAATAACCCAGAATTATCAGGGAAAGTAATAATAATTAATTCATCAAGTCACTGCACAATTATCTCCTTTGTGTCTGTGATTAGGCTCCATATCCCATCAATGCTTTTGTTTTACCTTTGTTTTAATCGCAGTTAATCATGTCAACCGGAGGGAAGCGTTGAATGTTCTTTGGCAGCTCTTGTGGGCGCGTCATTATCTGCAGATCTGCATCTTCTAATTTGTTGATTAACTCTGAGAGAGAAAAGCGGGCTGTGATCTCTCTCTGGCTAATCGCGTCTGAAGGAGCCGCGACACAAATATCACAGGCTCATTTAGTTGGTTTGGGAACATGAATATATTCTCCAAACTGAAGTGAAACAGATATAAACTCGCTTGTTTTGGTTTTTTTTTTTTTTCTTGTTTTGTTTTCCTTCCTTCTGTCTTCATTCTGCACACAGAGCTCTGCTCCGGGTCGACCCAGACCAGCCTCCCCTTTCACCTTGCACGGGCACGACGCCAAATCCATTTCCTCCTGCATTAGTTTCATCAGGGACTTTTAATATGTGGCACCCTGTGTAGGAGGGGGCAGGAGCTGCCCTGGCACGTGCACAGCACGCACACACACAAACACACCGCCCCGTCTTGACAGCTCATTCCAATTACTGGCCCTCGCTGTCGCATGGCCTGCATCTCTGCTCGGAGCAGATCGCATGTGACCCCATCCAGCATGCCGCTGGTGGAGGGGGGAACCATGCAGGGAACAACAAAACACACACACATACATTTGCACACTGTAAATTATCAAAGGAAATAAAAAAATTAGGACAATCAAAGACACCAAAAAGTGTTTCTGTCTATTTTGAAAAAAAAAAAAATCAGCCCGCATTAAAGTCAAACGTTATTGAAATTTAAAATTAAAATTTGATACTTTTCTAAATAAATATATAAACATTTAAATCACAAAACCCAACATATTTGGTAGTTTAGTTAAAAGTGAGTTTTTAAACAAAAACAAAACTCCAATTAGTCTGTATGTAGTTAAATTAAAGATGTTTTATAATTTATTGAAATAATACAAATTTCTCAAAAAAAAGATTTTTTACTTTTCAAGAACCTTTTCATAAAGAAGTTTAGTTTTTTATAACAAATATGAGGAGCTGCAATTTGCACCACGTCTTTTCAACCCACTATGTTTTTAAAAAAATTGATGAAGAAAAAAATGAAAAATTCATTTAAAAAATTTAATTTGCACTTTTAAGCAGTAACTATTCTTTACTTTGCAATGTTTTCATAATTGGAGTTTTCTGCCATCTTATCAAGATATAGAGGTTTTGCACACCACGTTTTTGCGTAGTTTTACCACGTAGTTACGAAAAATGTTTCAAAATAAACCAAAAAAAAAGGTGTTACCATCGGCAAAAAAACACCTGAGAAAATTAAATGAAATCCCTCTTATTCATAAAGAAAATGTGTTTTGTTTTTCCCTCGGTTTTATTTGCATTCTCATCGTCTTCTGTGGAAAAAGTAAAGCTTTCATTTAGTTAATCTGGGTTTGTTTTTATTTTTTGCAACTTTTGACTTTGTGTGAAAACCCCGAAGAAGAAGCACCAGCAACCTTCACTTCTATCAGCTCAGCGAAGGGGGAGGGGTTACCAGCGGGCGGTGGGTTTAACAGACGCTGTGGCCTGCAGACAGGATGCAAGCTTATGTTTTTACTGCAGTTCTGAGTGTTTGTAGCGTCTCTGCTGGCCTCTCTGGGAGGACGGTCGTGGCGATGACGCGTAATTTAAAAGTACAGATGAGCCCAGCGGCTCTCCGTGGACGCTGATACACTGTGGCACCCAGAGGGGAAATTAACAAATGGCCTCCTGTTTATTTTTGGTTCGTGTTTGGAGTCCTCGTTCCGAAGTGTTGCACATGTCGTTTGAGCTTTTGGGACATAAAACAGCTGTGTGTCCACTGCAGAGCTCGCCTTCTTTTCTTTTTTTTACCCTCTTTTTTTTCTCTCACAGTCTGATACAGTTTTGAAATGAGCAAAGCTGGTTTATTAAAACTAAACTGGACTTCACCTGAGAGTTCCGCATGCATCGTTACAGATTTTGCCACCTTTATGCTTTTAGCAACTTTAAATGCCACCTACATTTATAGAAATACCACAGAAGGCTTTCAGAAGAAGTGTCAGCAAAGACTTTTAAGAGAACCTGGCTTTCCAAACAGTTTTAGCACCACCGAAAAGCAGCAACTAGTTCTTCCTACAAGCATCTGCTCAGCAAAGCCCTCTTCTGAAGTCTATTTTTTTTATTCACTACACAACTGTGAAGAACTAAAGCATGTGGGCATGAAGATAATGGTCTAAAGGAAACGTTGCTTCATAGGCCAAATATTATAGAATCTGCAGGAGTTTTTAAAATGTTTCTTCACTGACAGACCGCGTGGAATGGCTCGACTTGGACAAGTTCTTCTGAAATCACTTTACGCATATCGGCAAAGAACAATCTCTCCTCTGTCTGATCCTGCTGGCACCGCTCCGGCGCTGATCCTCCCACGGTCCCTCTTTCCTATGATTATTTTATCATTTTAAATTCTTTATGCGGCATTGTGGTGGCAGCGGCCCCGCTAGAGCAGAGCGGCGCGTTGGCCATGCAGCACATTCACACTACAGTTATTTGGACGCCGCTCCAGTGTGGCTCTGTCCCGGTCCCTCGGTTGGATTCTGCTCGTCCATTAGTGCCATCTGTGCCTTCATGCACCGTCTGTGAGGGCCCCATTGACGCCAAAACGATTGGCATTTCTCTGGAACAACCAGAGGGACTGTGCCCAGAGCTTTTAGCTGCCAATGATGTGCACTTACTCTGACAAAACCAGTGAGGGTGGTGGGGGGGAGTGGAGGCAAGCAGGAGGCCTGGGCAGGAAACAGCTGCACCTACAGTCCTCCTGCTTTCCTCTACAAGCTTCAAATGCCACTTAGCCTGGCAACTACAGGCACACGATGCCGAGTCAAAAGGTGTTTTTAGATATTTAGCTCCACTGTTTTGCATAATTAAAACACAGGAACCAGAATAAAACCTGCAGTAGAACACTATATCCTCAGAAAGTTTAGTTGAAGGTTGATGAAGCTCCTAAATTGTACCAATTTTTGAGGCAGAAGATTGCCTGAAAATGATCATTATCACTCAATAAAAAAAAACATCACTATTTTTCCATATTCAAATGTTATCTCCTCAATTTAGACGAGTAACACCTTTCCTTTTCTTGGTATGTGTCTTCAAAACTCTAATCAACTGATCAATAAGTTTGCGATTAGCGTAGCACCAAGTGAGCATTAGGATTCAAACACATGGTTTTCGAAGCCAAATGCTGACTTAATGAAACCGTTTGCTACAGCGATTAGGATCACCGACTGAGACAGAAGAGCTATAAATAAAATAAAAAAATAAATTACTCTATTTATCCCTCACCGGGGAAATTTGTGTGCTGCACTCCTTACACCGCAGCAAGCTGCCCTTTGACAGCGCCAATGGTGGGAGAAGCGGGGGTTAGGTGTCTTCTCCAAGGACCCTAGACGTGCTCTCTGTGGGACGCAAACCCGCGAACTTCCGGTCCACGCGCGAACGCTCTAACCACTGAGCTGCCGTCTCCTCCCATATGTATGAACTCATCTAAATATGAGGAAATCAAATTTTAGATAATCAAAAAAATTAGCTCCATTTTCAATCAAAATAAACTTTTCAAAACTTTCTTCCTTCTAATATCTATGTGCGTGTCTACTTTTTGTCACCAAAAAGTGTTACCGGTGGCCGAGTGGTAACAAATTGGCGTTGTCGGCAGGATGAAAGTCGGAAACACCGGTAAAAAATTGGCGTTGTCGGCAGTCGGAAAGTAAGAAGTAAGAGGTAACAAATGTTGTTACCATGATAGCAACGACTGTTGTGTTATGGAGGCTGACAGTTGAAAGCGGTTGATTTGTATTTTGAAATATAACAAAAGCGGACCGTTAATAACTGTTGGTAGTTTAAACTGTCAGTGGTAGAAGGTAAACTGGGAAGTGTGGTTGAATATTATGAAGATCTGTCTTGGAATTAAAATTAATGTTTCAACTCTACCCTGAGTGTGGTCTCCCTGCGAAACAGAACCTGCAAAGAAATCTATTTGTTACCACTCGGCCACCGGTCACAAAAAGTTTTTCGAAAATTCAGTTTAAAAAAAAGTAAATGTATTAGTATTTCTGCCCCTGTCACACATAACAAAAAAGTGTACGCAACAGCAATGGCGCAGCTAGCCATAGATCATTTTTACATACCAGAAAGCACTGCATGTGCGCTGATCACCCCTCATTCTCCTCCAGTTCTAACATCACCTGTTAGTTTGATCAAAATCTCTTCAAAACTGATGTGCTAACAAGCAGATGCATGTGCATCCTAAACATACGCACTCATATCTACAAAAACGTGGGAGGAGACGGCAACTCAGTGGTTAGATCGTTCGCGCGCAGACCGGAAGTTCGCAGGTTTGCGTCCTACCGAAAGCACGTCTACGGTCCTTGGAGAAGACGCCTAACCCCCCGTTTCTCCCACCATTGGCGCCGTTGAAGGGCAGCCTGCTGCGGTGTAAGGAGTGCAGCACACAGAGTAATTTTTTAAAAATTTTTTTTAAATATCCAAACTCAACTTCTTTGATTATCCTTATGAGCTTTCAGAAATAATATGAAATGCATATAAAAATAAAAAGTTGTTAGAAACTTACTGTATATAGTAATAAGTACATATATACAGAATACAGCATGTTGCCTTTGTACTTAAGTACAAAGGCAACATGCTGTATATTTAACCTTATTTTTGCCTTCAGTTTGTTTTTTTTTTTCTGCTAAAATTCCATCTTTTCTGCTGTAAATGAGAGCCAGCAAGTCTCTGGCCGTCTGCGGACCATATGCTGCTGCCTGATCATCTAACTTTTTACAGCAAGCTGTCGCTCACTCCCTCTCTGCTCCCAGGGTCAGTTCAGTAGCCGTCAGAGCCTGATTATCCATCATCCACCAGGCTATGTGCAGACAATCATGTTGCTGTTAGTAAATATGCTGTTTGTGAAGATCTTCTTTCGGCATTTCTCCTCAGGGGTCAGTTTCTTCCATCTTAACCCTATTTGCTGCATCTTCTTCGGGCACACCAACTACAAGCGGCCGAAATAAGCTTCCTCTGCAAGGTGGCTGCGCTCTCAGTCAGAGATCGGGTGAGGAGCTCTGCCGTCCGGGAGGAGCTCGGTGTCGAGCCGCTCCTCCTCCAGGTCGAGAGGAGCCAGATGGGGTGGTTCGGGCATCTCTTCAGGATATCCCCCAAGCACCTCGCTGGTGAGGTGTTTCGGGCACGTCCCACCGTGAGGAGACCGAGAGGGAGACCCCGGACTTGCTGGAGAGACTATGTCTCACAGATGGCTGGGGAATGACTTGGGATCCTTCCGGGTGAGCTGGAGGATGCAGCTGGGGTTAGAGAAGCCTGGGCTTCCTCCGTCTGAGGCTGTTTCCCCCGCGACCCGACCTCGGATGAGCGGAAGACGACAGAATGGCTAATATTAGTATCGGTTTCATACGTTAGCCTTTGTACTACTGTCCGCACAGCTTTAGTCTGAATAACTCCACTTGGAACACAGTGATTTATCTTGCAATCTGATTTTAGGAAAAACCAGACCGATCATGCAATTTAAAAACTAATAAAACATAATCCAAGTGCAAGTCAGCATGTTTTTCTGATGATTCCAAATTCTCCATCTTTTTAGCACACAAGTTAACCAATCAGAAAACTTTTTATTCCTCTAAATTATTAGTATTATTCTGTACAACAACAGCTTATAACCCCATAATACAAAATGAATATTTAGATTAACTCTGAGAGTTAATTAAATGAGTCTCTAAGGAATATTTACAGTATGTAAAATTGTCCCATGTATGGATACTTAGAACAGCCACACAGAGTTTGATTTGATCATGAATGTTCTGGGCTTGTTTGTTTCTGGTTCTTACGTCTTTCACCTTTTTCAGTTTAAAAGCCACCTGAGGGGTGGCATAAATGTTTTTCCTGTTTGTGATTAGAGGTAACTAGTAGACTGCATGGGACCTAAAACCTCCTCCTGCATCGTTTTTCTGCACCAACGTTGACTGGATGGTATTATGCAACTTTATTCTTTCCTTCCTTGTTACTATAAACTTGAAGTATTGTCATCTCTAATGTGTTTTTAACCAGTTGTACTGGTTTGTTTTATGTGTTTAGCTGGAAATTAGGTGCAGATGGAAAGTATTCTGTGTTTTGGAACTAAAAAGCAAGATCATCCTCAAAGCATATCTTGTTTTTCTGCTAAACTTCACAGTAGTGAAGGTACAGCTTTTTTAAAAAAGTGTACCTTATGTGCTCGTATAATCTTTATTCATATCTTTACAATCCGTGGAATCGCCCGAGTTGTCAGCAAGCATCATGTATTTGGCCGAGTCTCAGGTGGCTCTGATTTCCCAGCAGGCCAGATGGCAGCTCTGTGTGGGCAGTGCGTGTGTGTGGACGAGGGGCTGCGTGAAGAGGGCCAGCAGCCTCGTGGAAGGAGGATTGCTCACACTCTGGCTCTCTCCTCTGTTCCCGTGCAGCTGTGCCTCTAACTCCAAGTTGAACTTTTAATGTGTTCAATATGTGACAGAGGACGCTGAGTAAAACAGAACACATGTCTGGTGGCTAAGGCCCGACGGTTACGCACTTACAGGAACAATGACACTGCGGGGAGTTTTATTTCACTTTGTCTTCCTGTGAAAGTTGGCCGCTTCCTCCAGACTCAAAGGGGGCTGGTTGCAGAAAAAAATAACTTAATTATTTTCTTTTTGCAGATATATATTGTTTGAGTTAATGAAGCTGTGCTGTCTACATTAGAGCAACCATGTCTGGACCAGGTCCCTAACCTCCTCTAACAGGGTCCCCACGATTATCAATTTTTTGCAGTGGTGTTACAGTTGATTGGCCTCATAAGTGAGGCTTTTCTCTTCAGATTCCATGTTAAGCCTAAAGTTATAAAAGAATAAAGTAAAAAACTTGTTCTGAGGAACAAGTTTAATTAAATATCAAACATAACTCCAGTTAGGAAATAAATCCAGCAGAATAGAAATTGGTTCAGATGCAGGTTTAAAATTTTGTTTTACAATATAAAAACTAATGTAGTGTGCCATCTTTCGAGGGTACTTTCTGCCAGGTTATGGGCTACATCACTTTGGGCAATCATTCCTAATTGTTTTTTGAGGAAAACAGTTTAGAAGGCATCCGTTTCTTGAGATCTAGATCCAAAGAAGAGCACCTTTGGGAAGATTCTCAAAATGGATTAGAGAAACTTCTATTCTTCTCTCTGCTTTTCCCTTTAGGGGTCGCCACAGCAAGTTAGTTTCTTCCATCTAACCCTATCTGCTGCATCCTCTTCGGTCACACCAGCTATCTTATAGCTGGGAGGAGACGGCAGCACAGGGATTAGCACGGTTGTGCGCGGACCGGAAGGTCGCGGGTTCGCGTCCCACAGAGAGCATGTCTAGGGTCCTTGGAGAAGACACCTATTCCCCACTTCTCCCACTATTGGCGCCATCAAAGGGCAGCCTGCTGCGGTGTAAGGAGTGCAGCACACAAATTTCCCCGGTGAGGGATACACAGAGTAATTCATTTATTTATCTTCATGTCTTCCTTCACTGTATCCATAAACCTCCTCTTTGGCCTTCCTCTAGGCCTCTTTCCTGGTGATTCCAAAATCAGCATCCTTGTTCCGATGTACTCTCGCTCTACTCTGCACATGTCCAAATCATCTCAGTTTGGCCTCTCTGACTTTATCTCCAAAACCTCTAATATGTGCTGTTCCTCTGATCCTGTCCATCCTGGTCACTCCCAGAGAGATCCTCAGCATCTTCATCTCTGCTACCTCCATCTCTGTTTCCTGTCTTTTCCTCAGTGCTACTGTTTCTAGACCAAACAGCATGGCCGGTCTTACCACAGTTTTGGACACTTCCCCTTTCTATATGACCTCTAATAAACTAGGGTGCTGTTTAGTAGTAGTAGTACCATCTCTAAAAGTACGACAAAACACTTTCTATATCTGTTCAGGTAGAATTTTATCAAGTCATTACAAACTCCAGCTGCATCCTCTTTGCAAATTTACTTTTCAGCTCAAAGAGATTTTGATCAAAACAACAGACAAGTGTTAGATTAATGAGTGATAAGTTCTGCAGTCGCCTCTTCGCTGTCGAAGGAAATAAACCCCAGATTAACTAAGCTACTGTATGTGCTGCAAAGCTCCAATGTGGAGAAAAAAAAAACCTTCTCTGTTCTGGTAATAAAATCTTTCAAAGCCTGTAGCTTATCACTGCAAAATAAGCATCTTGCAACTGGATTACAACTCTGATGCTTTGCAAGTGTTTTCACGCTCCGGTCCAGATGGGAGATTCATTCTGTAACCTAAAAGGAAGCAGCCTCCATGCGGCTCTTCTTTTTTGTTTTTGATATTGTAAATATGACACACTATATAATCAATTAATACATCAAGCCAACATAAACATTTGGAAAGGAGCTAATACTTGATCAGCTGTGTTTGTTTCCTGGTAGTTTTTGTTTTTCTCCCAAAAAATTTGATGGAAACTCTTTGCAAACTTGTTCTCAATAAATAGAAAGACAAGATTTACATTTGTTTAGCTCAATTATTATAAAAGAATTATGGGATGTTCTTCACGCTGTACCCTTGGAGAGTTCTGAGGTCAGAGATGGTGACTAGTTTCCTGTATGAGCGAGTAATTGTGTCCACATTTAGCTTTAAACCAGATGCACGCAGCTGGATCTGTGTGGCCGACTCATGTGCACCTTGGAAACCAGAAGGCTAGACTACGTTTCCTGAAGTTGTCATATCTTATAAAGAGATGAAGCAGCTTTTCAAAGATTAATTGTGTCTCTTTTCCACAATCCTAATTTAGAAAACGGAAAAAGTTGGCCATTATGAAGGATACATCATATTTTCCACATTGTAAGTGTTGGAAGTTTCTAGCGCAGCCCTGGAAGTTTGATTTCCAATTGCACATGTGGATAAAAGCAGCAGCAAACTTTCACCCTGCTCCACATCATCCACACCAAATATTGTTAACTCCCCAAACTTGGAGGCCAGAGAACAGCCAGAGAAATATTTCCTGCATAGTACTAATAAAGTTGCTTATTCTGATTGTGATATTCTGTTTGTGCATAATCTGGTCCGTTTGCTAGGAATTTGGGGAAGTATCTGTTATGAACTCTATTATACATGTCGCTTCACCTCTCCATCTTCCAACCTGACTCATCCAGCTGTCTCTGTGCAGACACTCTCCTCTGACGTTCCGCGCTGACATATTCAGACTATTGTTCTGCGGGCAGCACAGGTGGGCCAACATGGCGTCGCACCCTGCCAAGCCAGGCCGCCATCATCCGGGCAGCGGGGGGAGCTGGAATGGGTTTCACCGTATTGTGCCGCACCTGCTTTACCCCCCTCGCGCCCCGCCCACTCCCTCCATCCTGCCATTCCTCTCCAATCCACACCCCTCCCTCGCCACCGTAAAACCC
This sequence comes from Neostethus bicornis, assembly GCA_902685375.1. NCBI lineage: Eukaryota > Metazoa > Chordata > Actinopteri > Atheriniformes > Phallostethidae > Neostethus > Neostethus bicornis. Next base: position 9,052,127 of record LR738545.1, read on the forward strand.
GTAAAATCCACTGAACTTAGCCGGTCTGATGGCCGCAGCCAAAACAGCATCTGATGTGCCTTATTTGTTGACTGTGTGAGATTAGATGCAGAGGGTACACGTCGAGGGGCTTACCATGCAGAGATGGAGCGAAGCCCCCGCCCCTCCACCAGGCACCCACCGAGCCTTGCCAAATAATGAGAAATGGAAGATTCTCCAGCTTGTCTAAAGCCCTCGTCACAGTCGGTCCGTGCAAGCTCCCAGAGCCAGACTGTAGAGCAGATAGTGCAGGAGCTCCTGCAGCAGAGGAGCGGCGTACAGGAGGCGGCCAACACGCTGCTCCGGCAGAAAATGTGCTTTTGTCTTCTGTCAAGCAGGTGTGCAGTTCAAATACGTGCACACATCAGATGAACAAATAAGAGAAATTAAATTCTGCACTGAATGCAGTTTTTTTAAAACTAAAAAACATGTTTAAAGTCTAAATGTTATCTTTAGTTAGACATTAATGCGAAATCAGCTGAATAGCGATGTCCAAACATCTAATGGTGCACGTTTTAAATCATCCAAAGTGATTACTATCTCATTTTTTTACCAACTTGCCTCTTACCTATCAAAACAAAGTTCATCAAAATAAATTAATCGGATTAGTTCAATTCTGCAGTCAAATGATTCAAGAATTACATCATTTTTACCTCTTTTTTCACTTTGTTGTGAATATAGTTTTAGAAATAATCATTAAATTTGAATGTTTTTGTTCTATAAGACAGAAAATGAGACATTTTCTGTATAAAAGAAAATAATTGGGAGCAGAAATTGTGGATTTTTTTGCTATTAGATCAAGTATATTTAAAATTTACAATTTATTTTAAATAGAGTAAAGTTTGGAAAATTTTAGAAACTTTTGTATAACTTAGAGATTCATACAAATGTTGCTTTTTTCCCCGTTTTGTCCTTGATTAGTAGAATGTTGATCTGTGTGTCAGATTTGCTCTAAAAAGGTCAACAATAAGTGCAGACCCTACCAAGCGGTTTTTTATTCATTCATTTTTTTGCATTTTATTTTATTTCCTAAATATCAGTGCTTTATGATTCATAGTAGCTTCTTAATTTTAACAGGTGAAATCAAATAAAGATTAATTTAAGATCTCTTCTTAGTTGATCTCTACGTAGTTACCAACTGAAATCATTCAGATTGATTAAACTGGTTGGTCTGGTAGAATGAACCTGGGGTTTGTTTGGGGGTCGAGATCTAGTCTGGTCCTGCTGAGCTGTTAGATTTTTGCTTTTTCCAAAAAAAAAAAACACATTACAGGAAGTAAAAGTGTGCAACTACTAGCAGGTTAGAAGGAGCAGGAAGAGAAACAACTTTGTGCATGCTGTGTGCATGTGTGTGTGCGTGTGTGTATGCGTGTGTGCATGCGCGTGTGCACTTAGGAAGCCGACAGGCTGCTGTGGATTCGCTGTGTGAGAGCTCCCTCTTGGTGCCAGTCGGCCTACTGTTGGTGATCCGGCTGCTCATGCAGACGACACCTGAACACACACACACACACATTTGTGCACTACCTAGGAAACACACACAATAAAGGATTCTAAATGCCACTGATACGATTAGAATGTTCTTCATCAAGTTCTCTGATAAAATTCCTCTCCTGAACATAAAATTTATTTCCTGAAATAAGATATTATTTAAAAATGCGTTTGATCGCCTTATCGTTCCAATTTCATGTTCATTTTTATTTTAAATAATTTAAAATATTTTAACTAAATTTATGAATGAAAAGACTGAATTTAGTTTTTAATTTTAAATATTTATTTATATATAGCAATTATTTACTTATAATATTGCAAATACAACAGTAATATATCTAAATATTTTATTAAAAATAAATTAAATAAAGCTAGAAATATTGGCTATTTTATTTTTTTATTTATATAAACAGTTGACATTTCTAGCAATTATTTTAAAAAATATTTATGGATACATTTTTTTATTTTATATACATTAAATTTGTTATGTAAATTTGATCTACTTAATTTTCAAAGAAAGATTATTAAACATAATATTTAACAAATCTATAATATTGTTTGAGGTTTTGAATCTTAACGTTTTTTCAAATTATAAGAAAATAAATAATCATTTAAAAATTGTATTTGTGTCTTTTTTGCACAATATTTTACGTTTAAAACATTAATATATTGTTTTTTATCATAATATTTGTGGGATAACACCTACCAAAAAAATTGCTGAATTTACGGCGCATTATATTACGTCTTTTTTGGATTTCAATTGGAAAATTTAGTCAAATTCAACAGTTAGAAATATATATTAAAAAAAATTAAAAAGTGTCATCTTAAACTAACTTTTTCTCTTTCTGTGTGTTTTTTTTTTTCTTTCAGGGCCGCTGTATTAATTTCAGCCGTGTTCAGCATCAGTAGAGGCGATCCGCTGGGTGAAGGAGAACGTGTGATCACTGTTGACCAAAGAAGTTTCAGGATAGTTTTCTGTTTTCTAGCAGTTAAAACCACTATCAGTTTCTTCTGCTTCTCCTTTTCTGCTTCATCCATCACACCGTGAGCTTTAAGTTATTTACTTCCTTTTTATTCCAGAAGACTTTCAGAAAACCAAACACTTCCTAACCCAGCGCTCCATGTTGGTTAGTTTCTCATGCGCATCGAAAACCAAACATATTCCCACCATATTGTTCCTTCTATGAGAAACCGCACTTCATGAACACAGACAGAAGCCATCTTTAAAAACAGGGGTTGTTTGCCTTTGGCGTGAAAGTGGGGATGATCCCGGTGGGCCTCACAAGTGCAGAAGTCCGTCGCCTTTTGGCGATGTCTCATCAGGACTCTTGTCCAACTTCAGCAGTGTCGATGCCCGCCGGCTGCCCTTTCACTGGCTTTCCTGTCATTTTTATCACTGAGAAGTGCACACGCATGACAAATTGTAGACTGGATGCCCCAAAGGTACTGGAAGGCACCAACATTTTGCCCTGTAGTTTTTTCCTTTTTTGTTTTTTTCCCCCCTTTTTGAAGACACCTTCCATTCATTATGCACTCGGGACAAGAAAATTAATAGAGCGTTATCGGACCGCAGGACAGCCTCCTGACCAGGACCATCCCCAGTTCCGTTTGAAGGATTGATGCCTTCAAGACCTTGACATGGCGCTTGGTGCTTTTTTTTTTTTTTTTTGTCCCTGTTTTCAGCAGTCTGTTCTCTGCTCAGTAAGGCGTAGCACATCATGGCCGATAAACAGGCCCATCAGTTAGTACGTACGGTGTAGACGTAGATGCGGCCTCCGCAAGCCTGTCGAGCACTCCCGGCCCGCGTCGCTACCCACCAGATTCACTCAGCACCAGAATATCAAAGTTTAATTAAAATAATTAAAGGCAACAGCAAGCAGCAGCCTGTGAAGACCTGGTTGTCTCTTTTTTTATGCCTTTTGACTTTGAATGACCCATTACCGTGTTACTCACTGGATATAAAAAAAGAGGACAGGGCGCCATGGTGACGGTGCTCCATGTCCACAACGCAAACCCAAAGGAACAGATGCGACGGACGGATAAGTATTGTTCATTTCCAGAAATTATCTCCAATCCCTCCCCCCCTCTACACAAATCCCAAAAAGCAGGGAAATGTATTTTCGTATCTCGTGGACTTTGCGCGCTGTCATGACGCCAATCCCAAATGATGTTAGTGTGAGCGGAAACACTGTGGGGGAGGAGATGGGGCAGCAGCTGAAGAAAAAGGCTCGAATGATCCAGTCACTTCGGATACCGTACTTCAGATGCGAAATGGATATTCGAGTCGAAACCTGACAAAGCGTGCCGGCTTTGACGGGAAGCGGTATAGACAATGACCAGTGGCTGGGTCAGTGGGATGTCTCTGTGCAAGTAGGGAAGCTTATCAAATGACACTAAAAATAAGTTCAACAACCATCAAGTTTGAAGGGGGACATGGGCGTGCATCGCACGAGCGCCGGGCGAAACTCACCGGTTTAATTATTCCTTTGTTTGCTTCACATCCTGATCGGATGGAGAAATCATTCCCAGAATCCTCTCCTCAGGCTATCTTGTCTGGTCGCTTTTCACACATCTTGCATCTTTTTTTTTTTTTTTTGCTGGTTCGGCAATCATGACGTCAGGTGAAATTTTTCATCCTACAGCTCGTCTTTTTTTCTATTTCGAGTAAATAAATTTAGTTACATAAACTCTAGAGAAATTTCCCACAGCTCCACCCACCGCAGCGACCAACTCCCGACATCTTTTTTTTTTTTTTTGCAACACTGAGTGTAAATTAAGCTTTTTGTCTTCAATCGAAAATGAAATATTTTTATATTTTTCACTTTTTTTTTACTCGTACGATTTGTTCAGACAAGTTTCAAACAATTCTTAAAGATTTTGTTGTAATTGAAACATTATTTTTTATTCAGTTTTACTTTCACACATTTGCATGCTTTGTTTTTCTGCTTTTGCACAAGCGTTGATTCATTTTTAGAATAAAAACCTATTTTAATTTATCTTTTTTTAATCCAATTTAAGATTGTAACTCTTCTTTATGTTCATGTAGCACCTTAATTTCCCAGTTTGTTGCACAAATTTGCACCTTTTAGACTGAAACATCAAAAAAAGTTGCATCTTTTCTGGGTTTTTACACTGTTTTTTTTTTTTTTTTTTGCTTTTTTGTGTCAATTATACAAACAAAAAGTAAACCGTGTGTTTTATTTGGAGTTTTTTTTTTTTTCTGTCTTTGTGTGTCCAGTTTTAACACGTGTGTCCTGGTAGGGGTTGGACATGCTAAAGGGGAACTTTAATTGGGCCCTTACAGATTTATGGGGCCCGACAGGGAACACAGTTTGTGTGTGTGTATGTGTGTGAACAGAAAACTGGACAGTGTGTGGTATCTCTCCCTATGAAGTCAGTTACCGGAGGCACTGCACACACACACACATGCACATTCGTACACACAGACACACAACCCCTCCGAGCTCTTCAACGCCCCAAAAATGAGGTCTTGCATTTTGGAAAAAAAAAAAAAATGTGCTCACACACCTTCTGTTTTGTCCACATTTGCATGCTGTGACTAGATACCAGCTGGAGTGTGTGTTTGTGCATGTGTGTGAGAATATGAGCCTGTAAAATTTAAATGTTCACAAAAAAAAATTCTGCTTTATTTAATTGATTTCTTTTTGATAAAACATTTTTTTGCTTAGAAAATTTTGAAAAATGAATGTCAATTTTTGCTAAATTAAATTATAATCAAAATTTTTAAAAGTTTAAATATTTTGATAAAACATTAAAAGTCCAAATTGTGAAAATAAAATATTAATAGAGACAATCAACAACATGAGAAAGCTGAAAAAGTATTTTTTTGTTACCACTTTGTTCAAATTTGCCCTCAGAAAATGCACTTTAATGGATACACTGAAGGAAAACATGAAGATAGTTGGCGTCACCGAAGAGAATGCAGAAGATAGGGTTGGATGGAAGAAACTGACTTGCTGTGGCGACCCCTGAAGGGAAATGCTGAAACAAGAAGAAGAAGTTTAAATTCGCCTTCGGAATCCCAGGTTTTCTTTCCTTTAAACTAAAAAAAACTTTAAACTACGGGTACATTAAAGTCGATGGCTTCAGAATTAAAAATTGAGGTGTGGTGCAGATGGGAACGGAGAGTGAAATATCAAGAATGAGAAGAACGTGAAAACATGGATGAGTTTCTGTTAATACAGATTGTCTGTGTCTATTTCACAGACCGTCTTTATATTCTACTCATACAGGAAATAAAACAACTCAGCCCCGTTAAAAGTAGAAAAGAAATCCAAAAAATTTGTTTTTCTCACTCTTTGTAAGTTGTTCTATAAGTACATGGTCCAGTGTTTTGATTTGATGGATAACAGACCACATCTGGAACATGGTCGACCTCAGGACACATCCGTCTTTGTTACACAGATCGCTGAAATTTTCTCTTTTTTAGAAAACAAATACCACGCGTTAATATCATTTAATGTAAAAAAAAAAAAAAAAAAATTCTTAGTATGAACTTGAAATTAAAAAGTCACTAAATCACTTTCTTAATCGTCTATCCCTGTTTGGATTACAGAGGGTGCCCAAATCCTGGCCGATTTGAGGCAAAGGGCAGGGTACACCCTGAACAGGTCGCCGGTCCGTCGCAGGAAATTAAAAAGTTAAAGGTTTTAATGAACAGTGCCTGGAAATATTTTTAATTATTCAGATCAAGTTTATGATAAAGGGTGGCAGGGTGGCGCAGTGGTTAGCACAGTAGCCTCACAGCAAGAAGGTAGAGGGTTCGAGTTCCAGGTGGGAATGAGGCTTGGAACACTGGTCTTTCCATATGGAGTTTGCATGTTCTCCCCGTTGCGTGGTTTACCTCCAAGTCGTCCAGTTTCGCCCCACCCTCCAAAAAAGATGGATGCTAGGTTGATTGGCCACTACAAAATTGCCACTAGGAATGAATGTGAATGGTTGTCTGTGTGGCGACAGACTGGTGACCTGTTCGGGGTGTACCCTGCCTCTTGCCTGAATTAGCCGGGATAGGCTCTGGCACTCCATACAACCACGTAAGGGATGGATGGTTCTGAAAATGAACGAATAAATAATAGTTCATTCCTTCTGTTCACATCTTTTTTTTTTTTTACACCTACAGTAAATAATTATCAAATAAATTTTTACTGGCAAAATCAACAAACAAGAAGAAAAGTTAATATTTCTGCAAAGATGACAAATCAAGCTGGTTTGAACAATAAAAGAAGAAAGTCTGAAGACTTCCAGTTATTTTTTTCTTTCCCTGACTGAAGAAAAAATCCGTCGGAACTGAACAAAACAGACTTTTACAAAAAGCACTGAAGAACTACAGAAAATCTGTTTATCCCACTCAAAACACTCTGACTGTTTTTTGATTTCAACAAGTGAAAATGTCTTGTTTGTTTAATTGCTTTAATTGCTTTACACTGGAGCCTGTTCATATATCACACTGTCACTCAAGCTTATACATCAGACAATATGTAAATTCACTCCGTACAAAGTAACACACTGCCATGCTCGAACAAACAAAATAGTTTGAAGATGAAAAGACATCTGAGGGAAGAAGAAAGCAGCCGAATTACCCCAAAGATGTCATGTGTTGAAAGAAGCTTAGTCGCTGTAAATATTCTTTATTTTAGCAGCAGAAAAATGACACCAAGGAGACACATGATGAGAAATACAGATCATTTTAGGACCTTCTTCTTCTTTCGGCATTTCCCTTTGGGGGTCGCCACAGCAAGTCAGTTTCTTCCATCTAACCCTATCTGCTGTATCCTCTTTGGTCACACCAACTATCTTCATGTCTTCCTTCACTGTATCCATGAACCTTCTCTTTGGTCTTCCTCTAGTCCTCTTTCCTGGTGGTTCTAAATCCAGCATCCTCCTTCCTATGTACTCTCTTCTCTGTACATGCCCAAACCATCTCAGTCTTGCCTTGCGAACTTTATCCCCAAAACTGGGCTACCCATTTGAGGCTGTTGCCCCCGCGACCCGACCCCGGAACAAGCGGAAGATGACGGAACGGGACCTCTAACATGTGCTGTTCCCCTGATGTACTCATTTCTAATCCTGTCCATCCTGGTCCCTCCCAGAGACATCCTCATCATCTTCATCTCTGCTACCTCCATTTCTGCTTCCTGTCTTTTCTTCAGTGCTACTGTTTCTAGACCAAACAGCATGGCCGGTCTCACCACGGTTTTGTACACTTTTCCTTTCATTTTAGCTAAAACTCTTCTATCACACATCACAGCTGATACTTTTCTCCACCCATTCCAGCCTGCCTGAACACGCTTCTTCACCTCTTTTCCACACTCTCCATTGCTCTGGAATGTTGATCCTAGATACTTAAAATCTTCCACCTTCTTTATATCTTCTCCCTGTAACCTCACATTTCCATTTGGATCCCTCTCATTCACACACATGTACTCTGTCTTACTCTGACTAATCTTCATTCCTCTTCTTTCTAGTGCAAACCTCCACCTCTCCAGCTTTTAAATGATCTTTTAGATCATTTTAGGACCAAAGTTTTTGATTTTTTTCATTTCTGGCTGAAAGAAAATGAGGCGAAATGCACTTTAAAATGAGAAATCTTGTAGCACGGCAGAACAGCAGCCTTTTTTCTTTTCTTATACTAACACACATCATTCTTAATGAGGCTAAACAAACTTTTAAATCCACCCCACGGTGTTTTTACAACTTAAAGGAGGTTTAGCTGCTGCCATTAAATTTCAACCAGGATAAAGTTTCTCTTCCTGATGGAAAAAAGCAGCTGTTGCTTCTTGAAAACTCCTCTGGCTGATCCTGATTTCCACAGTCAACTTTGATATTTGGGAAACTTTGTGGATCAAAATGCTCATGTGACGCACAGCCACTAACCTTCAAAGACCCTGACGGATGCATAGGACTCCACCGGCCAGAGAACAGCTTGTTAGACTCTGCATTGTATTTCTGAGAGCATTACAAATAAATCCCCTCTCACGCATGCGAAGGGCTGCTGTTTGGTGAAGGCTGTGGGAAAAAAAATGCAGGCTAAAGGATTAGGGGAGCTTCATGGTTTGGGATTTCCGAGCTTTATTTTGATGTCCTATTCTTTAAGTTTGGTGTGACTTTTAAAGCCCACGGTATTCTGTGTGCCAGTTAAGGTTTAGGAATGATTAGGCCATGAAGCAGTGGTTAGTACTCTTTTTTTTTTTTCAGAAGTGCTGTAAAGTAGCAGGTACTGTTTGAGGTACAGTCTATTTAATCCTAATCCTAACGTCCGCACATCTCCAAACCTCGGCTAAGGGTTTCACTTTTTTTCTTGAGGTTTTGGGGAACGATCAACACACTAAAGTTTTGGAGGACTTTAATGTTCAGCCTAAAAGTGGATTCACTACTACTTTTTCAAATCAATTTCATAGTCCTAAAAGAAATTTAGTGGCTCCAATTCTTACAATGTTTCAAATAGTACCAGAGGGATCTTTACTGAAAACCTTTTTTTTTTTTTCGTTTACAATTTTGCTGAAAAACGTACAGTTTAAAAGGCCTCATTCGAGCGGTCGACACATCTCAATAATCTGTGCACCACTTAAAACCTAAATGTGTTTAAGTTTTCAGAATTAGCGGCTAATGATGTTGCACTTTTTTTTACAATTTTGGCGTATTTTTAATTTGACAAACCCAGGATGCAAACTTGGTACATTCTCCTTGACAGTAACTGGTTCTAAATTTTCTTCTCATTTTTTAAAAAGAAATTCTCCAAAGTGTGTGGATGTGATATTACCTTAGATTTTTGTAGGGAAGCACTGTGTTGTTATTTCGAACGTATCAGCGCCTCCAAATCTGACACTATGGTCCTCGCCCAGAAAAGGGTGGAATGCCCCGTGCAGATCAGGGACAGGGTCCTACCCGAAGTGGAGGATTTAATGTGTCACGCAATTTGTTCACAAGTGAGGGAAGGATGGAGCGGGAGATCGACTGACGATCGGTGCGGCGTCTGCAATAATCAGGATGCTGCATCGATTTGCCGTGGAAAAAAAGAGCTGAGCTGAAAAGCAAAGCTCTCGATTTACCAGTCGATCTACGTTCCTACCCTCACCTGTAGTCTCCAGTTGTGGGTGATGACCAAAAAAAATAAGATTGTTGATACAAGTGGCCGAAATGAGCTTCCTCCATGCAGTGGCTGGGCTCTCTCACTCAAAGATAGAGTGAGGAGCTCTTCCATCTGGATCGAGAGAAGCCTGACGGGGTAGTTTGGGCATCCGGTCAGGATGCCTCCCTAACACCTCGCTGGTGAGATATTTTGGGCACATCCCATGGGAAAGATCCGCTGGAGAAACTATGTCTCACAGCTGGCTGAGGAACACCTCGAGATCCTCCCGGGGGAGCTGGAGGATGTCGCTGGGGTGAGAGAAGCCTGGGCTTCCCGTCGGAGACTGTTGCCCTCGTGACCTGGTCCCGGATAAAAGGAAGACGACAAAACGGAAAAGGTAATGACAAATCCATCTGATGATGTTCTTATTCTTCACACCATTCATGGTCTGATTACATTTTTGAGTTCAGAATGGATCTCTGGTATGGATTAAGATATTTCTTAGTATTTAGTTTACACGTATTGTCGCAGTCTTGTCAATTTGCAATGAAGGATTGCAGGCAATTTAGTGTGCAGATGTTCAATAAAATAAAAGCTTTTCATCATCTCAGTGAGCTTACTTTCCATTCTAAATGACCAATGCATCCCATGTTTGTAGTTCCGGTTATTCAGGTTAACTAGCACTGAACAGGTTCTGAAATGAGCAGATGGTGGATGCGTGCCCTTTGCTGTGTCTCCCACCTAGCCCTGCCTCTTCTCACAGCACCTAAATCTGTACCATGCTCACTGATGCTCCTGCTAGGTATGAAATAATGATGGTACAATATGTGTGTTAAAGCTCCACAGGGGTTTCTGTTGACTCAGAGCTCACCTGTCTGGCCGAGGGGGTCGGCAGGCCGTCTGGAGCCTGCTAATGATAACCCCCCAGCATATTGGCTGTCGGGCGTGGCCGTGGTCACTTTTACACATGTGAACCCATCCTGACCTGGCAGCCTGACTGACGGACAGCCCTCAGAGCCAATTATGTGGGGCTGTGTGAGGCTGGACAGACTCGGGTCGAGTCACCTTGCCACCAGCGCTGTGCTTCAATGGAGGCCGGGGATGGTAGGGCGAAAGGGGGCATTAGCTGGAGGTGGTTCTGTGGAATCATGTCACATTTCCAAAGAGGCATGAGTAGATAAAACTGCAGATCGCCTCTGACTTCTCCAGCAGATGTTTGGAAATGGTGCTAATGTAGTACAGCTCAGAGGAACGCTGATGCTAATGAGAACGGAGTTAGCTAACAGAAATACGGAATGAAAATGCAACTTTTTATTCTGACTGGATAAAGTTCGCTTGTTGTCCTCAGTGAGGTAAGTATGGCTAGTTATTTGAATGCTAACTTAGTGGAGGTTGGCTGGTTTCTGTTCAGTCACAAAGTTATTGATGTCACGCATCAAAACAGGAGATAATACTCTGTATACTGGACATCTCAACCAGTCTGATTTGAGGGAATAATATGTAAAAACAGTGGTCTGTCCCTTTAAAGATGACATCTATACACCTTTTAGAACTTTCAACCTCCAATAATGACATGTCAGACTTGTAGTTGTCACCGAAGTGCTGTTTAAAATTACTTTGAAAAGTCTTATTAGTATTTCTACTCCCCTACCACGTGGGAACAAATGAGCGCTAGCTATATCAACGACACACTAGATCAGGGGTCACCAACCTTTTTGAAACTAAGAGCTACTTCAAGGGCACTAAGTAATGCAAAAGGCTGCCACTTTGATAATACACTTCTGAAATAACAAAGTTACACAGTGTACCTTTAATTTGATATTATTATTAAAGATATTCTGTGAAGACACTGATTGTTAATGATCCATTACAATAATTATTTCAGTATGATTAAACAAGGTAGGAAACAGATACATTTCAATATGCAAGATCCAAGTGTTTCATTTCCAATGATCACTTCCACAACATTTTGCAGGAAATCTTTTTTCAATTTTTACTAGCCACCAACAGTTTTCAAATCATAAACTCTGAATAAACTCTGAATTTATGATCATAAATCATAAACTCATAATTGATCTAAAGGATCAATTATGTAGGTGCGACTGTGCGTCGCCACAGTCGCAGCACAGACGAGACGCACACAGTTTTCTTTCACGTTAGTAAAAAAAGAACTCTTCCTCTCATTCACTGTGAAAAGGATAAGTTTTCTTCCTTTTTTCTGCCATGTTTTTGTGGGTAGAAAACGCGTTTGTAACCTCATCTTTGCAGTGCTCACGTTTACGTTTTTATGTGTTCGTTTTTAAATTTATATCACTGTGAATGAAATTCAAAAAGAATAGCAACACAATTAAATACAATTTTAGACAGAGCTCATTCGTGATTAGTGCTATTTTTAGAACTGGCCTGCGGGCGACTGATGCGGTCGCTGCGGGCGACCTGGTGCCCGCGGGCATCGGGTTGGTGACCCCTGAACAAGATACAGCCATGACGCTTTTCACAGATGAAGTATTTTACACATGCTCTGCTCCCTACATCCTCTTCCTGCTTCTGCTTTCTCGATTTGAACAAAAGATCGACAGTTCACTCTTGACTTGTGTCAAATTTTGAAGGCAGATTACGTGCTTTCTCGGAATGGGTCTATGGATGAACAGTAGTCAGGTTTTTATACTTCCTCATCTGTGATAAAACTCTATGAATCAATAAGATTTTGTTACTATTTAGCAATACACGTCAGTTAGTCAACCATCTATACATTACGGGTTGCGAGAGGTGCCGCAGCCCATCCTGGCTGATTTGAGGCGGAGGCCAGAGTACACCCCGAACAGGTCGCCAGTTTGTTGCGGTGCCACACATACCACCATAAACACACACTCATTCTTAGGGGCAATCACGTAGTGGCCAATCAACCGAGCATGCATTTTTTTTTTTTTGGAGGGTGGGAGGAAATCAAAGTCAGTCACCTTCTTATCCGTCTATCCCTTACAGAGTTACGGGGGGTGCAAGAGTCCATCCCTGCTGATTCAAGGCGAAGGGCAGGGACACTCCGAACAGGTCGCCAGTGTGTCGCAGGGCCATACACATACAACCATCCCCACACACTCATTTCTAGGGGCAATTTGGCACTGGCCAATCAACTTAGCATGCCTGTTTTTGGAGGGTGGGAGGAAACCTAAAGAATGAGATCACGGGTACAAGCGGCCGAAATGAGCTTCCTCCGCAGGGTGGCTGGACTCTCACTCAGAGATCGGATGAGGAGCTCTGCCATCTGGGAGGAGCTCGGTGTCGAGCCGCTCCTCCTCCAGGTCGAGAGGAGCCAGACGGGGTGGTTCGGGCATCTGGTCAGGATGCCCCCCAAGCGCCTCGCAGGTGAGGTGTTTCGGGGACGTCCCACCGGGAGGAGACAAAGGGTCAGACCCCGGACCCACTGGAGAGACGATGTCCCACAGCTGGCCAAGGAGCGACTTGGGATCCTTCCGGGTGAGCTGGAGAATGCAGCCGGGGTGAGAGAGACCTGGGCTGCCCGTTTGAGGCTGTTGCCCCCGCGACCCGAACCCAGAACAAGCGGAAGATGATGGAACGGAACGGAGGAAACTGGAGTACCTGGACAAAACCCACACATACATGGGAAGAACATGAAAACTCCTCACAGAAACGCCAGTGTTCCAAGTCTCGTCCCCACCCCGAACTCAAACCCACGGCCTTCTTGCTGTGAGGCCACTGTGCTACCCACTGCGCCACCGTGCCACCTGCAATGGATGTTCCAAAATAAAAATTATGAATATTTACATGAATAGGATGCAATGAGAAAAGAGTTATTTTGCACGAGGTGCCCTTTAAGAGGATTAAATATTTGAGCTGGAATAGAGTCAGAAGGAGCATGTTGCAAGTTTTTGCAGTTTATTTCTAAAATTCTACACGTTTAATTTTATTTTAGATAACCTTAGGTTGTAAAAACTGATATTGTGTTGGGATTTCCACAATTCGGTGTCCTTTCTCTAGTCTCCCCTGAGGAGGCCTATCCTTATGGAACTGTCCAGTCTCTGCCCTGGTCCCTAATCCCATCCGGCCTGCAGGAGGGAGGGCAGATCCATATCGATGTTTACAACCTCAGCTGCTGCACTCACTGGGCCGAGCAAACACAGCCCTCCCACACGCCTGGTGCCACTTTTTCCATGGCTGGCATCGTTTAACATTACGATATTTTCCCGGTGTTTGCCCACGGATGATGAGGCTCTCATTGCTATGCATGTGCCAGATGAATCATAAACCTATACCATATGCCATCGCAATTTGCTGATGGGCCCAAGCTGTTTTGGTGGATATAAAATCCGGGGATTATAGAGGCTTGATCCTCTGTGAATGAGGGGAGATGGAGACAGTGGAGGGGGAAAGGTGGAGCTCTGTCATTGGTCAGCATGTCAGTGATGGTGAGGTAAGGTGGTCGTCCAGGATGCTGATTGATGCCTTCCAAAAGCGTCTAATCTGAGAAAGGCTGGGAGGTATTAGTTCAACCTGGTGGTTTGTGTAAACAAACCGTTCCCGACACAAACAGGCAACAACATGTTTATAACCTTTTCAAGCAAAGTTTTATTGGAAAACAAAAAAAAAAATTATGGAATTAATTTTGCAATCAGTTCAACTGAGTTTACAGGCTATCCTAAATCTCCTAATTTAGATAAGGATGCATTCTCAAGAACTAACATTAGCTTTTTTCGTCCCTCTCTTTGTTTAGATAAAAATATGACTAAAACCTAATCAATCAGTTACTTCTTGTTTTTTTTATTGAGACTTGAGTCCATTTAGCTCAAATGTTTTCCAATTGAAAATCTTCAATTAATTCTTCCATAAATTTGTGGTAAGACCGTGGTGAGACCAGCCATGCTGCTTGGTCTAGAGACAGTGGTACTGAGAAAAAGACAGGAAGCAGAGATGGAGGTAGCAGAGATGAAGATGCTGAGGATCTCTCTGGTAGTGACGAGGATGAACAGCATTAGAAATGAGTATATCAGAGGAACAGCCCATGTTAGAGGTTTTGGAAATAAAGTCAGAGAGGCCAGACTGAGATGGTTTGGACATGTGTAGAGTAGAGAGAGAGTACATTGGCAGAAGGAAGCTGAGTTTGGAACCACCAGGCAAAAGGCCCAAAGGAAGACCAAAGAGGAGGTTCATGGATACAGTGAAGGAAGACATGAAGATAGTTGGTGTGACCGAAGAAGATGCAGGAGAAAGGGTTAGATGGAAGAAACTGACTTGCTTTAGTGACCCCTGAAGGGAAATGCCGAATAAAGAAAAAGAATGTACTATGACTTTTTAGATTCACCTTTGAGGGTTAACAGTCCCTCGAGAGATACACTCCAAATGAGACATAAATTCTCCAACACATTGACCGAAACATCCAGTTGACCTAAGTTGAACCGATCAGAACTTTGTTTTTAATGCCGGATTAATAAAATATAGTAAAATCTCACTAATCAAAATCTGAAAATATTTTAATGATCCTACGTATAGGAAATTTTTGTGTTACAGCAACAACTTTCTATCTACTGACTCTTAGTAAGTGGCAAAGCTTGACCACGTAGGGGAAGAAAGACATCCGGTACCAAGTTGTTTTTGAACGTAGCAGTCTGAGCCTGTCATGTTAGTCTGTCTAATAGATGCTAAAAACAATCTCTTCATTTTTACTGCGTCTCCTTCAAGCTGTTACTGTGACAACAGTATATGGTTATTGGTTTATGTTCAGTAACCATGGTTACAATCGACAGTCCCAAAGCCAATATGTGCTAAACTGTCATTAAAAATGAGAATAAAGTTATTTTATTTAAATAAATATGCAGTAAACTGAAGAATGCTAAGAAAGGTTTTAATGTGTTTTTTTCTTTTTCTTTACCAGCACCTGTTTTCTGTTTTACGTTGTGTGTTTAAGTCCATTTTTTAGCGCCTCATTCCCACAAGATGCTAGTTTCCGTTCCGTTCCGTCATTTTCCGCTTGTTCCGGGGTCGGGTCGCGGGGGCAACAGCCTCAAACGGGCAGCCCAGGCCTCTCTCTCCCCGGCTGCATCCTCTAGCTCACCCGGAAGGATCCCAAGTCGTTCCCCGGCCAGCCGTGAGACATAGTCTCTCCAGCAGGTCCGGGGTCTGCCCCTTGGTCTCCTCTCGGTGGGACGTGCCCAAAACACCTCGCCTGCGAGGCGCTCGGGGGGCATCCTGACCAGATGCCCGAACCACCCCATCTGGCTCCTCTCGACCTGGAGGAGGAGCGGCTCAACACCGAGCTCCTCCCGGATGGCAGAGCTCCTCACCCGGTCCTTGAGTGAGAGCCCAGCCACCCTGCGGAGGAAGCTCATTTCGGCCGCTTGTACCCGCGATCTCATCCTTTCGGTCACCACCCACAGCTGGTGACCATAGGTGAGGGTGGGAACGTAGATCGACTTGTAAATCGAGAGCTTTGAGATGCTAGTTTCTCACTTTAAAATTATTTTACTTAATACAACTTGTCTCTCTTTTTTAAATGGGTCTTTAACTAGACTAACTAATGCAAAATTTTAGCAATCATGAAAAGTAGTTTCACCTTCTTGTTTCAGCTTTTAAAAAACTGTGAAACAGAGTTTTTTATTTTTGAGCAAGTATATCAAACGACAAAGAGGTTCTCGGCAAAAAAGAAAAGAAAAAATTAAACATGGTGAAAGATACGGTATCTTACCATCTATAATCGAAGGAGTAACAGCAGCACGGTAGCACAGTGGCTTCACAGCAAGAAGGTCATGGGTTCGAGTCCCAGGTGAGGACGAGGCTTGGAACACTGGCCTTTCTATGTGGAGTTTGCATATTCTCCCCGTGTATGTGTGGGTTTTTCCAGGTACTCTGGTTTCCTCCCACCCTCCAAAAACATACATGTTAGGTTGATCAGCCTCTACGAAATTGCCCTTAGGAACGAATGTGTGTCACACTGGTGACTTGTGTGGGGTGTACCCTGCCTTTCACTTTAAATCAGCTGCGATAGGCTCCGGCACCCCACAAGCCCTTTAGTGATAAGCGATTCAGAAGACGGAACGAAATAAGGAGATAAACTGGGTTTGCATAATACAACAGAGCAATAGGGTTGGAAGCCGAAATAAAACAAGTGTAGAAATTCATTTTTGATTTTGTTCCCCAACAAAATTGATGATCAAAAGGAGGAGTTGTTGGAGAACACTATTTACCTTGTGTATCAACTGCTTGATGCTCAGGTCACCAGACAACAAAAGGTTTAATAAAAACTGCTGGTAAACAACTAAAGAGGCTTAATTTATTTTCAGGTTTTTATTGTTCTGAATATTTAGTCCAAGGACTAAGAATTAAAGTCACGCCACGTCAGAGGAGGAAGGCTTATGGATTACGTTTGATAGAAACATCACATCAGTTTTACCAGATTAAAAAAAACCTTTGTCCAACTTTTCGCGTAACTTCTGAGCACTTTTAAAGGTCACCTGAACTTAAACGTGGGATACTTTTAAATATTTAATGTATAATTTCTTAAGTGATTGCAGGAGCACCAGTGGAGAGAGACTCTGCTAACCACCATAACTCAAACTAACAGCATGTATCAGCGATTACCTCGTACTTTTTAATTGAGTGGGTTCAGAGAAGCTCTAACTTGCAAGTTTTACGAGTCAGGGAGTCTTTTAACGGCTCTACCGGTGTAATTTGATAATCATTTTCATTTGGTAGAATGCTGGCGATCAATCTGATGGATGACTTCATCAATCCTTAAACTGCAGTCGCACCGGCCACGAGTCTGAGTGCGAGTCGTGAATCGCCCCTTTATGAATCACATTCCAACTAAAAGTTGATGAGTGAGCTGTTGCTGCGGGGAAATACAGCCACACTTGATATTCATTAAGATAAGGCGTTACTGCCAACATTACATGGTTTGTGACAATAAATTTCCCATTTGCATGAAAATGGGCTCCAAAATTTAAATTACGAAAATATAGTGTAGCTCATCTAGCACAGTTTGGCAGCAATGATGAAATAATTTATTCATGAGGCTGGCAGGAAAAGGGGTGCCACCATCTGAAGTGTGTCCAGATGACTCTTCCTGCTTCTTTCTTCACTTTAACTTTGTCTTCGACGACATATTTCATATTTAGAGTGTCTCAAGAGGAAAATGTAATTCCCTGCTTTAATCCACGTTTCCATTCTTCAGTGTTTAAAACAGCCTTTAAATCAAAATAACAAGGTCAAAATCTCAGATTAATTAAATTGATACCATCCGTTAGTCACATACAAATGTAAAAACAAACCGCGCAGATTAGGCTGGTTTCAAAATGGGAAAATATTTGATAATTCCATCACTGGTGCCTCCTAATTCTATTCCTCTGTTTTTGTTTTCCAACTAACAATCAGCGAATCAATCATATTTGTACTGTTTTGTTAATAATTGGGATTAATCTTTGTGGTAAGCCTGTTTTGCAGTCAGTGCCCACAAACACACACAATTCCAGATTAAACAGGAATGAAGCACAAACACAAACAGGTATAGATTTTTTTTCTTTCTGTTAAGCAGGATACTCAAAATCAAACAGTTTAAATTTAAAAAATGTACTTTAAACTTTTACTTTCTACAAAGTAAAGTACCGTAATTTCACGACCATTAGGCGCACCGTACGAAAAGGCGCAGTCTCAGAACAACAACACACACGCAAGCATGCAAATGTGCATATTGAAAAAAATAGATCGAGAGCAAAACTGAGTTTGGTTGTGCTTTATTTAAGTAGCAACGATACTAAACAAGCACATTACTGGTAATAGTCTTTATTTAAATCCGTCAAAGTCCTCATCCTCTGATTCAGAATCGAACAGCTGCGCAAAATCCAACAGAGTAGGTCCACTTCGCTCCTCGCTGTCAAAGTCACTGTCTGTACTGTGCGGCTCCTCAGAAAGGATACCAGCTTTTGCGAAAGCTCGGATAACAGTACCAGCAGACACGTTAGTCCAAGCATCTACAATCCATTGACTTGTTAATGCTGAAATTTCTCGCGGCGGCTCGATTCCCATGTTCCTCCGCGTAGCTGATTGCCTTCAGCTTAAACTGAGCATCATAAGCATGTCTCTTTGCCATTTTCAGGGTTAAAACAGCAATGTTATGCATACAGCACATACTTTTTTATACACAATCCACGCCCACACTTCACTCTTTAACGTTCTCATGCGTTTTCTTTTAGGTCCGCCTCGCCTCACGGGCACCGCTTTTTCTTCTACGTCCACCTTTTCTCACACACAAGGCACACCGCACGAAAGGGCGCACCGCTCATTTTGAAGAAAATCTAAGACGTTTATATGCGCCTTATAGCTGTGAAATTACGGTAGTTAAAACCTTCTATTTCATGTTAATAGTTCATGTTTATGTGTGCAACAGACGGACTTCATGCGTTTAAAAAATATATATTTTTGGAGTTCCACAAGGCTCTATCATAGGAACATTGTAATTCAAAAATTGACATGCTTCCTGTCAAATTTTAAAAAGGGTCCAAATAATCCAAAATGTAATGTGACACTTACATTGTAGGATGTAGCATGGGCTTCATCCAGACACATAAGAAAGGAGATAGTAGAAGCTCAGTAAGTCAGTATAGGATCCTATTAAACAACTCTTTGGTCATCCCGTGTCGCCAAGACCGTGCACATTAATTACAGAGCTCAGTCAGAAGCTCTTTAACACACCCAGTATTAACACAGCATGTCATTAATAAGGAAAGGAGAGTGACATGTGAAGGTCTCACATTGGGACTAATTGAAAAGGCATCAATCATCCGTGGCCATTTTCCTTGGCTCAGCACCTGCTGCTGAGGAGACGAGGTCACACTTTGAGCGGGATCGAGACAACTTAATCTAGATAAATGAACACAGCAGACTGCCAGCCTACCTGCCGGATCCCCGATCTCTTCATTTTATCCTGTTGTTGCTGGAAAGCGTTAAAGATACTTCTAATACAACTAATTAGAAGCTGGTTTAAATTGTTTCAGTTTAATGAGCAGGAGGATAGACAAAGGAATTAAAGGGAAATCCAAATGCAGCCAGATAAATAGGCACAACGCCAGCTCAGAGAACTGAAAATAAATACAGAGAATTTACTGTGTTTGCGATTATAATGATGAAAAAAAGGGAAAAACGTGGAGCTAAATCTTTTTCAAAGTTTTTATTGTAAATAAATTTAATCAAAGTACAGCTCATTTCAACATTTCTTCTCAAATTCCAACATCATCAACTCACAAAAAGTTGATCATAAGTTGTTTTTGTACCAATCTTATAATTATGCTTACCAAATAAAAAGTCAACTTTTTTTCTTTAATTATTGGAATGCTTTAAATAACTAGACTTGATAAAACATTTTTCTGGTTTAAAGACAAATACTGATTCAATTCAAAAACGTCAAACGACCTGTGGACGTTTTTTTTCACTGCAACTTTTTTTCATGGGAGGCAGTGGCTCAATGGTAGAGCATTCGCCCTCGGACCGGAAGTTAACCAGAAGTTCGCAGGTTTAAATCCCACTGAGTTCACGTCTAGGGTCCTTGGAGAAGACACCTAACCCTTCGTTTCTCCCACCATTGACGCTGTCGTGGCAGCCTACTGCGATGTAATGCAGCACACAAATTTCCCAGATGAGGAATTAATAGAGTATACTTTATTACAATTACGTATTCAGACTTTTTTGTGTACATTTGACTGAATATTTTCTCACGCATATTTGTTTACCACCCTATGTCTTACTCAGAGATGGAGTGAGGAGCTACACCATTTAAGAGAAGCTCGGAGAAGAGCCGTTGAACCTCAGGGTCGAGAGAAGCCAGATGAGGTGGTACAGGCATCTGGTTAGGATGGCTCCTGAACGCCTTGCTGGTGAGGTGTTTCAGGCACGTCGTACTGGAAGGAGGCCAAGCAGACCCGCTGGAGAGATTATGTCCCACAGCTAGCTAGGGAACACCTCGGGATCCTCCCAGGTGACTTAATGTTCCATTCCGTTCTGTTCCGTCATCTTCTGCTTGTTCCGGGGTCGGGTCGCGGGGGCAGCAGCCTCAAAAGGGCAGCCCAGGCCTCTCTCTCCCCGGCTGCATCCTCTAGCTCACCTGGAAGCAACCTAAGTCGTTCCCTGGCCAGCTGTGAGACATAGTCTCTCCAGCGGGTCCGGGGTCTGCCCCTTGGTCTCCTCCCGGTGGGACGTGCCCGAAACACCTCTCCCGCGAGGCGCTCGGGGGGCATCCTGACTAGATGCCCGGACCACCCCATCTGGCTCCTCTCAACCTGGAGAAGGAGCGGCTCGACACCGAGCTCCTCCCGGATGGCAGAGCTCCTCACCCGATCTCTGAGTGAGAGCCCAGCCACCCTGCGGAGGAAGCTAATTTCGGCCGCTTGTACCCGAGATCTCATTCTTTCGGTCACCACCCACAGCTGGTGACCATAGGTGAGAGTTGGAACGTAGATCGACTTGTAAATCGAGAGCTTTGCTTTTCGGCTCAGCTCTCTCTTTACCACGACGGACCGATGCAGCGTCCTAGTTATTGCTCAGTGACTTAATCCTAGTGACTAAGTGTAAAAAAAAAAAAAACAAAGTAGTTTGTGTTGCAAAATAAACATGATGAAGTTTTCCTGGTTCATAACTACGATTATTTGAAAGACCTTATGGCAGCGTAGAAGTTTTATGACAGACTGAAAGATGTAGCTCTACTCCAAAAAATCCTCTTTTGTCTTTTTCTTTCACTCCATGTTGCGTATTCTTCATCCTGTGATCCCTCTGGTTCTGAACGGGTCACCACAGAGCCGAGGTTGCTCATCTGCTGGAGTTGAGCAGATGTTGGGAATACTACTTACTCCTCACATATGCCGCTCAATCAAGGCCTGGCAGTGATTTATTCATGGCAGTGAATAATGTAAGCACACACTTTTTACCGACTGTTTCTGTTATATATGTGTGTGTGTGTGTGTTGAGGATACAACTGATGTTAATGTCATGAGAAATCTCAGTCATGTTTAATATGGATGTTTCTATCAACATCCATGTAAGAGTTTCAAACGAGGCTAAAGTAAAAACTTTCTCTAAAGAAAAATCAAACTCTTTAGGGTCACAACTCAACACATTTAAAGATTTTATCATAACTTTTTGTTTTCAAATGAGACATTTTATTAAACTAAAACCTCGTCAGAATAAATTCCATAGACTGATCGGTGATATTATACATCAGGGTATCGAAGATTAGTTACAGAGTATTGTCTACGTGTGCGAAACATGGCCGACCTTAAATTATACACTCTGCACAAGTAAAAGACCAAGACTGAGGTACCAAACTGATCACCCAAGAACTGGAATGTGAGGCTGTGATCCACAAATACCCTAAAACGAGATGGTAAAGACAAAAATAATCTGTCTGGCACTGTAAAGTTGTCTTCCACAGGAGCACCACCAGAGGCAGGGAACCCTAAGCTTATTTCAATTACTGTACGTCTTCTAGCCCACCCAGGAGGATCCTGAGGCATTCCCAGGCAAACTGAGAGACAGTCTGTGGCCGAGCCATCTCATCTAGCTCCTCTCTACACAGATGAGAAACGCTCCACTCCAAGCTTCTCTCAGATGGCAGTGCTCCCTGATGGCCACCCTTTTTAGGAAGCTCATTTCGACATGTATGTTTGATCTTGTTCTTCTTTTTTCGGCATTTCCCTTCAGGGGTCTCCACAGCAAGACAGTTTCTTCCATCTAACCCTGTCTCCTGCATCCTCTTCAGTGACACCAACTATCTTCATGTCTTCCTTCACTGTATCCATGAACCTCCTCTTTGGTCTTCCTCTAGTCCTCTTTCCTGGTGGTTCCATACCCAGCATCCTTCTTCTGATGTACCCTCTCTCTCGCTCTCCTCTGCACATGTCCAAACCATCTCTATTTTGGGATATTTAGTGCTTAGCGTGGCATTCACCAACCACACTCCGGTTGGAGACCATGTCCAACTATTCATGCTTCATGTACCATCTTCTAGATTTACTTCCAGCAGGAAATGCACCACATTATAAATTACAGAGCATCTTTAAGATAACAATGAGGTGTGTGTCCTCGAACGGCCTTCAGAGGATTTTTGAGAGGTTCTGACAAAAAATGCACAGAAACTGCGCTAGAGCCTCTCTCAGCTGATTTAAGGTAAGAGGCAGGGTACACCCCGAACAGGTTGCCAGTCTGTTGGGGGGGTTACACACACACACTCATTCCTAGAGGCAATTTCAGAGTGGCCAATAAACCTAACATGCATGTTTGTGGAGACTGGGAGGAAACCGAAGTACCCAGAGATAATGCGTACATATACGGGGAGAACGTGCAAACCCCACACAGAAAGGCTAGTGTTTCTAGCCTTGTCCCATCTGGGACTTGAACCCTAACATTCTTGCTGCAAAGCCTTTGTGCCAACCACTATGCCACCGTGCTGCCCTGTTTTCCTAATAAGTAAAAAAAAAAAAAAACTTCTCAGGATATGATTTTATTTTGTCAAGAAAGAGGGATCCAGTTTGGTGACCTCAGGATCGGATCTCTGCTTTTTGCGGATGATGTGGTCCTGTTGGTTTCATCGGCCCGTGATCTCCAGCTCTCGCTGGATCGATTTGCTGCCGAGTGTGAAGCGGCTGGGATGGGAATTAGCGCCTCCAAATCCGAGACCATGGTCCTCGCCCGGAAAAGGGTGGAACCCCCTGCGGATCAGGGACAGGGTCCTGCCCCAAGTGGAGGAGTTTAAGCATCTCGGGATCTTGTTTACGAGTGAGGGAAAGATGGAGCGGGAGATCAACAGGCGGATCGGTGCAGCATCAGCAATAACTAGGACGCTGCATCGGTCCGTTGTGGTAAAGAAAGAGCTGAGCCGAAAAGCAAAGCTCTCGATTTACCAGTTGATCGATGTTCTTACCCTCACCTATGGTCACCAGCTGTGGGTAGGGACCGAAAGAATGAGATCATGGATGCAAGCGGACGAAATGAACTTCCTCTGCGGGTGGCTGGGCTCTCAGTCAGAGATTGGGTGAGGAGCTCTGCCATCCGTGAGGAGCTCGGCGTTGAGCCGCTCCTCCTCCAAGTCGAGAGGAGCCAGATGGGGTGGTTTGGGCATCTGGTCCGTATGCCCCCCGAGTGCCTCAATGGTGAAGTGTTTTGGGCACGTCCCACCGGGAGGAGACCAAGGGGCAGACCCCAGACCCGCTGGAGAGACTGTGTATCACAGCTGGCCGGGAAACGACTCAGGATCCTTCTGGGTGAGCTGGAGGATGCAGCCGGGGTGAGAGAAGCCTGGGCTTCCCGTCTGAGACTGTTGCCCCCACGACATGGCCCCGGATAAGCGGAAGACAAAGGAACGGAAATTAATACTGTTGAGTTCTCCACATGTTACTTTTATTTACTAAAAGTCTTATTTATAAAAATGCATACATTTAAAAATGATCAATTTGACATTATTTAGTTCATATTCTAAGGATTATAATGTTTTGTCGGTCTTACCCTGTAATGGCCCGCTTAAACAACCCATAATAACAGGAAAATCCTGGATGGAGGTAATCTCCACTGAAAGAGTTAATTATCTGCCCTCTGTCTGAAGACGATGGTGGATTGGATAACTAGAATGACCGGTGTGATCGTAATGACAGCTCTTTGTAAGAATCATTTCATCTGCCTACATTACTTCTGAAGATGTGATTAATGAAGCGAAGCGTGGTCCCCCGCTCTCCCTCTCATCCCCACATATACGCATCTCCTGACATTTACTTAAGTTTGGGCCAATGTATTAATTCCAAAGATAATTATTCAATATACTTTTGTCACTGTTGATTTAACTCAGTGTCAGGCTTCCTGTTCGAGGCTGAGAGTTTCTATATGACTTCCAGATGGGGAAACGAGGTTCTACAAAAATGCTTGTATTTTAAATAAGCACATATGTGAGAAGTAGTACGAGACAGGAAGATAACAGGAGCCATTACAGGAGCTTTGTTGAACGCCTAACTGCTGTTTGTCTGCATTAAGGATAGCTGATGGAAATGTGTTGTTAAAATGTTGGATAGGTTTATGTACACCGACAACTGAGCGCACTCCATTCCGTCATCTTCCGGTTATCCGGGGCCGGGAAGCCCAGGCTTCTCTCACTCCAGCTGCATCTTCCAGCTCACCCGAAAAGATCCCCTGTCAGCTGTGAGACATAGTCTCTCCAGCAGATCCGGGGTCTGCCTCTTGGTCTCCTCCCGGTGGGATGTGCCCGAAACACCTCACCAGTTAGGCACTCGGGGGGCATCCTGACCAGATGCCCGAACCACCCCATCTGGCTCCTCTCAACCTGGAGGAGGAGCGGCTCGACACCGAGCTCCTCCCGGCTGGCAGAGATCCTCACCTGATCTCTGAGTGAGAGCCCAACCACACTGCGGAGAAAGCTCATTTCGGCCAGTTGTATCCGTACAACCATCACTCCGTTCCGTCATTTTCCGCTTGTTCCGGGGTCGGGTCGCGGGGGCAACAGTCTCAGACGGGAAGCCCAGGCTTCTCTCTCCCCGGCTGTATCCTCCAGCTCACCCGGAAGGATCCCGAGTCGTTCCCCAGTCAGCTGTGAGACAAAGTCTCTCCAGCAGATCCTGGGTCTGCCTCTTGGTCTCTTCCCGGTGGGACGTGCCCGATACACCTCACCAGTTAGGCACTCGGGGGGCATCCTGACCAGATGCCCGAACCACCCCTTATGGCTCCTCCCGACCTGGAGGTGGAGCGGCGGCTCGACACCGAGCTCCTCACCCGATCTGTGAGTGAGAGCCCAACCACCTTGCAGAGGAAGCTCATCTCGGCCGGTTGTATCCGTACAACCATCACTCCAAATGAGAGTGAGGAGATCTGCCATCAGGGGGAGCTCAGAGTGGAGCTGTTGCCCCTTGGATGCGAGAGAATCCAGATGGGGTGGTTCGGGCATCTGGTTAGGATGTCTCCTGAATGCCTCGCTGGTGAGGTGTTTCGGGCACGTCTCACCGGGAGGAGACACAGAAGCAGAACCCGGACCTGCTGGAGAGACGATGTCTCACAGCTGGTCAGGGAACACCTCGGGATCCTTTCGGGCGAGCTGGAGGATGTGGCCAATGTGAGGGAAGCCTAGGCTTCCTGTCTGAGGTTGTTGCCCCGACGACCCGGGCCCAGATAAGCAGAAGACAACGGAACAGAGCAGAACAATTTTCTTTTCCTTTCTTGTCATGTTCATGGGGGTGAAATAGAAGCCTTCAGCAAAAAAAAAACAAAAAAACTTTGCTCTCGTTTCAGATTCCCTTTAATCCCTTAATTATTTAATTTTACCAGATTAACTAAAGAAGCATGTTTCATATCATTATTTTAATCCAATATTTCTCGTTAGCCTTACATTAATGCCGCATTCTAAAAGTTCCGGGTTTCACAATTGTGTATCTGTACTTTACTTAAGTAAAATTTAAGACCGGTACTTTTATTTCACTACATTTTTAGAGCAAATATCTGTACTTTTACTTCGCTACTTTTTAAAAGTGTGTTTTACAATTTTTGTTACATTTTCGTTCAGAAATTTGAAAAACACACAGGTTTTTTAGCGCATCTTGAAGCCGCATCGCCAAAATCAAAAGAAGCAGTTGACCGGGAGAAGAAGTCATGAATCGAGAAACATTTTCCACATTCATTCACAGCGCCAAAAACCTAACATAAAATATAGTACAAATTAAAAAGAGTCAGAAGATTGTTGTTCGTTGTGTTTTACTTCTAAATAAATAGTTGAGCCATCGTTACACAGAGCAGGGGCGGATCTAGAATTTTCCAAAGAGGGGTGGGGCTTTGACAAAGCCAATACATAGTGACTGGGGGCGGTTCCCCCCAAAACATTTTAAAAAATAAGTGTCATTTTCCTCCACTTTGGCGGCCCATTTGCTGGCCTTTAAAAGGGATAGCTTGACTTGGCCCCTTTCCTTTTATTTAATTTTTTTTTTTTTTTTGTGGACCAAAAGAGGCCGGAGAGGGGGGGGGGTCACACCCCTGCAGAGTATTTATCCTGGTTACCATGGTGACACCCTATAGCACAAAAAATAACATTTGATTTATGATCGAATACTTTTACTTTTTACTTAAAAGTACAATTTACACCAACTACTTTTGTACTTTTACTTAAGTAAATTTTTTTTATTGGTACTTTTACTTAAGTAAATTTTTTTGCCTAATTATCTGTACTTTTACTTAAGTACAAAAAGTGAGTACTTCATCCACCACTGAGAACACATCAATGAAAGTTGCCAACTGGTTAAATGTCAGCACCCTCCCTGTGATGAACGTTACAACAGCCTGTTTGTGCTGGAAACAAAGATTCCAAACATAATTTCCCCTCCTGCGTGTCTGCTCCCAGAAAAAGAAATCAGCAGGAATGGAAAAAAAACAGAAAAAAACGCACATCTCAGCGGCTGCTTGTCCTTCACCCGACAACCACAGTGGTGCATCCATCGCTGGAGTGGTGTGTCTGAGGCCATCTTGCAGATGTCTTTGTTGTGTCCTCTCTCTGCAGGCTGAGCTGGCCACTGTGTTTGTGTGATGGATACTAGGAGACACAGGAGGCCGGCTGTGATATTTCAGCAGCTGTTTCCTTTATGCAGCTGCACCGCTGCAGACAGGACACTTCAAATCATGCTCATTGCTGCCACCACAGTGTGTGTGTGGCAGTCCAAAGGGATCCAGAGTCTGGCGTCACATTGAAGCACAACAGAAAGTAGAGGGGTATCCTACATCTATCACTATAAATAGGATCAGCAGAGAGAAACCAGGTTTACCGCAGTGTGTGCAGGTTCAGTGAGATACTTCATGATGGTCTACATCATGCAAAATCAACTTTTCTACCATGTTTTGATGTTACTTTCACATCAAAACCATGCTTTATGTGGTTTTCTATTTCATTCATGCCAGTTTGAGTCATTTGAAAGCCCTCCCATCCAAATGCCCATTTGTTCTTTGCCATGCCTTTTGTTCTCCAAATTACCTGCATTCTAATGGTGGCAGAAAGTAATTTAGTGCATGTACAATCACACTTAATCCATCTATTTTTTTGGTTAATAAACATTAATATTTGGCCAGATTTGCTTGTTGTTATATTTTACATGTTACACACACCACTTTTTTTTAGTATCAAACTCCGGTCCTTGAGGGCCGGTGTCCTGACAGTTTTCCGGGACACCGGCTGATGCACAAAAAGTGAAATCAGCAACCAATCAAATTAGTCACATTGATTCAATAACCTAGATCAGGTGTGTAGATGTAAGATCACATGGAAAACTTGCAGGGACACCGGCCCTCTAGAACCTGAGTTTGACACCCCTGTAAGTCAAACCATGTGCATCTATACACACTATTACGTCCACAAATGCAGGTTACCATGCTACATACTTATGTAAGGTTGGTGAAATATGTTCCTAAATTTTGTTTCTTTGCTGGTCTGCAGCACTTTGGGTTTTCCTGAATTTCCTGAATGAGGTGTGACAAGAACAATATTATTTTTTATTATTTTATTTTTTTCTGCTTTCTAGATAAAGATGATGTTTTAATCAATGTTTAAGGATTCAAAGAGGTATTCCTGACACCAGTGGTGGATGAAGTACTCACTTTTTGTACTTGAGTAAAAGTGCAGATAATTAGGCAAAAAATTTACTAAAGTAAAAGTACCAATAAAACAAATCTACTTAAATAAAAGTAGTTGGCGTAAATTTTACTTTTTAAGTAAAAAGTAAAAGTATTCAACCATAATTCAAATGTTATTTTTTGTGCTATAGGGTGTCACCATGGTAACCAGGATAAATACTCTGCAGGGGTGTGACCCCCCTCTCCCGTCTCTTTTGGTCCACAAAAAAAATAAATAAAAGGAAAGGGGACAAGTGAAGCTATCCCCTAGAAGGGCCAGTGAATGGGCACCAAAATGGAGGAAATGACTCTTATTTTTTAAAATGTTTTGGGGGGGAAGCCCCCAGTCACTATATATTGGCTTTGTGAACCCCCCTTACCCCCCTTTGGAAAATTCTAGATCCGCCTCTGCTCTGTGTAACGATGGCTCAACTTTTTATTTAGAAGTAAACTCAACGAACAACGATCTTCTAACTCTTTTTAATTTGTACTATATTTGATGTTAAGTTTTTGGCGCTGAATGAATGCGGAAAATGTTTCTCGATTCATTACTTCTTCTCCCGATCAACTGCTTCTTTTGATTTTGGCGATGCGGCTTCAAGATGCGCTAAAAAAAAAAAAAAAAAAAACTGTGTATTTTTCAAATTCCTGAACAAAAATGTAAAACACACTTTTAAAAAGTAGCGAAGTAAAAGTACAGATATTTGCTTTAAAAATGTAGTGAAGTAAAAGTACCGGTCTTAAATTTTACTTAAGTAAAGTACAGATACACAATTTTTTTACTTAAGTACAGTAACGAAGTACAATTACTTCGTTACGTTCCACCACTGCCTGACACATCCTGGCTAGTTTGATCCTGGCTAGAAGGCTTGTTTGATGCATCTTTTTTACAACCTACGCTTAGTTTTTCTGTTTGGTGGAACAACTGTGAATAGGCTGCATTCATTTATTGGTTTTCTCTGTTTGAATCACCAAAACTGCTTACTGTATATTCAGACACCCATAAAGTTCCTCTTTCAGCTGCAGTTTTCTTTCTACCACACCGGCCAGTCACTTTCTTAATCATCTATTCTTTACAGGGTTACGTGGGGTGCTTGGAGCCCATCCCGAAGTGAAAAGTTTGATTCCTTCTTAAAAAGTTGATCAAAGATCAGGATTCGAGGTTGATCCCAGCTAATTCGAGGTGAGGCGCAGGGCACACCCGAACAGATCACCAGCCTGTTACAGGGCCACACACATACACTCATTCCTAGGGGCAATCCTGTAGTGGCCAAACAACCTGACATGCATGTTTTTGGAGGGTGGGAGGAAACTGGAGTACGTGGAGAAAACCCATGCATACATGGGGAGAACATGGAAACTCTACACAGAAAGGCCAGTTTCCCAAGCCTCAACCCCACCCAGGACTTAAACCCAGGATGTTGCTGTGAGGCCACTGTGCTACCCACTGCGCCACCGTGCTCCCTCTTTCTATTACATTTAAACTAAATTCTTTGAAGAGAAGAAAATTCGTCCCTTTAGCAACTGGTACATGAAGAAATTAAAACTTGGACAAATTCTCTTCTTCACTTCCAAATTCTGCTAAAAGTACTTTAATGTTAGCCCTTTTTTACTTCTCCATGCTGATTTAACACCGGCGTTCAGACTCGGTCCAATGTTTTACTCAGCACGACATTCCTACTAGTGTTCCTGAGTAGATTCAAATTTGTTCAGAAAAGTTTCTTTGTGGTTGTATGGATACAACCGACCGGAATGAGCTTCCTCCACCAGGTGGATGGTCTCACTCAGAGTTAGGGTGAGGAGCTCTATGGCCCAAAAGAGTTTGTTTTGTGGCATCCAGGCAGAGCTTGGAGTTTAGCCGTTGCTCCTCTGGGTTGAGAGAAGCCAAATGGGGTGGTTCGGGCATCTGATTGGGATCCTGAACCCCTCGCTGGTGAGGTGTTTCAGGAACGTTCTACCAGGTGAAGATGCAGAGGTAAACCCTGGACCAGCCAGAGAGAATGTGTCTCACAGTTGGCCGAGGAACACCTTCGGATCCTCCCGAGTGAGCTGGAGGATGCAGCTGGGGTAAGAGAAGCCTGGATTTACCGTTTGAGGTTGTTACCCCTACACCTTGTCCCCTGATAAGCGGAATACAATGGAACAAACGTAAAGTTTCTTTATTATCTTCTATTTGGGGGAGACGGCAACTCAGAGGTTAGACCATTCGCGTGTGGACCAGAAGTTCGCAGGTTTGCATCCCACAGAGAGGATGTCTAGGGTCCTTGGAGAAGACACCTAACCCTTGTTTCTCCCACCATTGGTGCAGCCTGCTGCGGTGTAAGGAGTGCAGCACACAAATTTCCCCAGTGAGGGATGAATAGAGTGATCCTTTATCCTTTAAAAATCTGGAAATAATCTGTCTATAACTCACAAGAACATTCTGTTTTGGTTTTTTAAAAGCACACTCCTGTCAAATTTGTCTCCCAACAAAGATTTCTCGTAGACAATCTTATTTTTCTCACTTCCTCATTTATTTTTCAGTAAAAGCTGCAGCTGTATTGTTTTTTTTTTTTTTTCTGTAAAAAATAAAAATTTCATCCTGATCCAGTCGGGAAAAAAAGATCCAATGAGGCAGAAAGACACATCAACATGGAGGACAGGCCAATGGAGGAGAGAGGGGAAAATACACACATCGTGTCCTTTGAGTCGATGTCACCCTGCTGGGTGGAGTTTGACATTCAGACCAAGCGACAAGGCTCGACCCAGGGTGGACGACCCCCCTGCAATATTAACTCTCATTTGGAGAGCAGCTGTGGCTATGAGCATGAAACATTGAAGGAAACAGCTGCCATGGATCCAGTGCCATCGCACCACCTCTCGCACTGTCTGTTAAAGCTCCCTCCCCACTGTTCCCTAAAGCCTGTAAAGCACACAATCCAGCTCTTATTTCTCATGAAATTCTTCATCTGATGGCGGTCCCTGGGCATCTCAGCATGTCTGAGTGAAGCTTCAGTGGCCTCGGAGATGTCACTAACATCTGGATGAGAAAGTGCTTTCAAGGCCTCCCTGTCTAGAGGGCTCAGTAGTTTGTGTGTTTAAAAAGCAACCAAGGAAATAATCAAAACCAGAAAGAATAAAACGAGGGGTATTATTCCACAGAAACACATTTCATACTGTTAACCCATTTAAAAAAAAAACTGTACATTTGACCTTTAAAACAAAGTACTGTGGTGGTATCAGAGGGAAGAACGATGAATCATCGGCCACAAAACTGAGTTTGATTCTTAAGAGGCTCTCTCATGCAAAATAAATCTACACAGTAGTGCAGTGGTTAGCAAGAACAGTCAAGGGTTCTAGTCCCGTTGTTACAGTGAGGCTTGAAATGCTAGTTTTTCTGTGTGGAGTTTGCATGTTCTCCTCTCAAGATGTTCAGGGTGTCTCTAGGGACAGGATCAGGGGAACAGCACATGTTAGAAGTTTTGGAGATAAAGTCAGAGAGGCCAGATTGAGATAGTTTGAACATGTGCAGAGGAGACAGAGAGTACATAGGAAGAAGGATGCTGGATTTGGAACCACCAGGAAAGAGGACTAGAGGAAGGCCAAAGAGGAGGTTCATGGATACAGTGAAGGAAGACATGAAGATAGTTAGTGTGACCAAAGAAGATGCAGCAGATAGGGTTAGATGAAAGAAACTGTCTTGCTGTGGAGACCCCTGAAGGGAAATGTCAAAAGAAGAAGACACTAGTTTCCTCCTACTCTCAAAAAACATGCATTTTATGTTAATTTGCTGTTATAAAATTGCTCCTAGGAATGAGTGTGTGTGTGAATAGTTGTGTATATGTGGCCCCGCAACTGTCTGGTGACCTGTTCGGGATGTATCCTGCCTCTTGTCTTAAGTCAGCTGTGATAGGGTCCTGCACCCTCCTGCATCCGTAACCCGATTACGAATAAGTGGTTCAAGAAACAAAATGAAAAATTCTGCACTGGTCAGAGTACACTGTCAAAATAATATATTTCAAACAGGAAATGTTAAAAAGAGAAAAGACCCCCCAAAAAAAACAGCAATTTTAAAATTCGCAAACTTCATTGTTCCGTTCCGTCATCTTCCGGTCATCCGGGGCCGGGTTGCGGAGGCAACAGCCTTAGAAGGGAAGCCCAGGCTTCTCTCTCCCCGGCTGCATCCTCCAACTCACCCGGAAGGATCCCAAGTTGGTCCCTGGGCAGCTGTGAGACATAGTCTCTCCAGCGGGTCCGGGATCTGCCTCTTGCTCTCCTCCCAGTGGGACGTGCCCGAAAACCTCACGAGCGAGGCGCTCGGGGTGCATCCTGACCAGTTGCCCGAACCACCCCATCTGGCTCCTCTCGACCTGGAGGGGGAGCGGCTCGACACCGAGCTCCTTTCGGATGGCAGAGCTCCTCCTCTGATCTCTGAGTGAGAGCCCAGCCACCCTGCGGCGAAAGCTCATTTCGGCCGTTTCTATCCGTAATCTCATTCTTTCGGTCACCACCCACATCTGGTCACCATAGGTTAGGGTTGGAACGTAGATTGTATCAAACTTCATTGTGATTGTTTGTAAGATTTCTTATTCCATTTGAACTATTTTCTTAGCTTTTTGTTGCAGAAAGGAGAAAATCTGCTTCCATTTGTGGAAAACATGGTTGCAAAGATCAATTATACAGACTACTGGCAGCCAATCAGGTTGCAGTGTTAGATTCTGAGCACAAGTGATTCTCAGGTCTTTGAGACCTACAACACGGACATCTGAGATAAAAGCATATTCATGTATACTCTGTTCATGACAGTTGGAGTGAAAGCGTGCACTTTGTCATTTTGTCTGTGTTTTGTCTTGTTTATAGAAGATTATAGAGTTATTGTGTAGGATCAAATTATCTTCAACCAATGATACAGACTCAGGACTGATTTGAATTACACTTGACTGAGATTTTCTTTTTATTTCTCATCTGTTGTTTGGTAGCAATGGCTGAAGTTGGCTGGGAGGTTGCTGGGTTGAAACCCTGTCCCATTCATCTGTCTTTGAGTCTTTGAGGCAGCAGACTTTTACTCTTCCTGTTTTAAGTTTTGGTGTTATAGTGGGATCCTTCATAGGTGGCCAAACAACTATTTCAATACTTTATTTATCCCTCAACTGGGAAATATGTGTGCTGCATTGCTCCGCAGCAGGCAGCCAGGATGGCACCAATGGTGGTAAAAATGGGGGTTAGGTGTCTTTCCCAAAGACACTTACACATGAGCTCTGTGGGATTCGACCCGGTCTAAGGGTCGGAAGCGACAACTTCCGGTCCTAGGGCGAACATTCTACCACTGAGCTATCGCCTCCCCCCTAACATAACAACTAGCTAATATTACCAAGAATAAATCAGGAGTAAATAGATAATAGATAGAATTGGTTCCGCATTAATATCATCTCTAATTGCTTATTAGAGATTGTTTACATGCATGGTGACGTGCGCGATCAGCTGCTGGCTCTTGGAGCCACATCCGTTGTGGCTGAAGGAAGCTGAGGAGGAGACGATATGGAAGAGGTGCGGAGAAAGACACGGTCTAGAAGAGGTGCTTTGGGCCCTATGTTTTTGCGGTTTCCATGTAAACGTCCAGTTGCTCACTTGAGGAACTGGAAGCACTCACTCGGACCCAGTGAAATACAGAGAGGCCAGTTTGGTGTTTTTCACTGCGGCCTGGCTTTGTGACCCATTCTGGACTCTAGTTTTTGGGTTGCAGGGTTGGACACAGTGCGACCGGACTGGAACGCCGATGGATAGGGGTTAGGGGGTATCAAAGTATTTACACTGCAGCTCTCAAATTTCCCTTTGGGGGTTAATACAGTATATTCAATTCAATTATTACAAATAATTTAGATAAGAAACTCTGCAAGTTTCCTAAGTTTTTCTTGTTTTTATTCACGTCTTTGGGACAGTAGACTTTTTTTTTTTACTCCTGTTCTTCTACTCTACCCATTCTAAACTACTCCCGTCATCCCCACACTCTCCCACTTCTCCGCCAAGCAAGCCTGTTCTTCTTAAATCATTCTGAATGCTACAGTGACTCTGTTTCCACCTCGCTATGGTTCCCTCATAAGACACTCTGTGTTTTAAAAGACTCTGCATGTAAGAAAAGCTCCTCGGAGACACATGCTGATCTGGTTTAGCTTTAGGAGAGGTGGAGGGGGGGGGTCAGAACATTAAAGGTCGTCAGTGATTTCAAGTGACAAGCTGAAAGTAAGAGTACAGGCATCTGAACCAGGAGCCCCGTTGGGACCTAGACTTCCTGGTGTTCTCCTGGTATCTGTCCAAGCGCCGGCAGGCCGCGCAGTGTGTCAGTGACTGATTTGAAGGAAAATGCTTGTGAATAATTGATCAGTCAAGTCGTCTTGGCTGTAGATTATAACCGTGTTAACTTTCCTCTTATCTGTTTAGCTGGAATAAAAAACAACATCTCAGAAAGTGACACAAGAAATGTCATGTCGGATAAGACTTTAAAAGCAGCTTCGTGCTGCGAAGCGTCTTACCACATTTATCAGAGGAAACGAGGCCCTGACTCTTCACAACACACCCCACAATTAAGCTGTTATTAATTATTCAAGAATGTAAAACAATTGATCAGCGGGGTTGCAGGTTGTAATGGCTTGGGCAGGGCCTCTTTCACCAGGGGCAATTAGCAACAGGGTTAATTATACTCGTGAACTATTTGTAATGCGAGCGGCTTTGAATCCCGCACGTGGTTTAAATCCGGGAATTTTTATCGAGATAGCATTTTTTTAGTAAATCATTTTTTCTTTGAAAGCATTTTATTGTGAAAAGTCTGAATATTTTACTGATTATTTTAAGATTCTGAAAATAGTGGCATAGAAGATAGCCCAGAGGCCTTAGAGCAGGAACGTCGGGGTTCGAATCCCAGGTGGGGATGAGGCTTGAAACACTGGCCTTTCTGTGTGGAGTTTGCATGTTCTCCTTGTGTATCCACAAAATTCCTCCGGGTAATTCGGTTTCCTCCCACCCTCCAAAAACATGTGTGTTATGGTTGATTGGGCGAAACGAAATTGCCCCTAAGAATGAGTGTGTGTATGTGGCCTTGCAACAAACTGGCAACCTGTTCGAGTGTATCCTGCCTCTTGACTTAAATCAGCCAGGATAGGCTCCGGCATCCCCTGCGACCTCGTCAGGGGTAAACAGTTAAAAAGATGAAAGAATCAATATTTCTTAAAACAAATAAAAAGTTTAATATGATTGCTGCATCGGTCCGTTGTGGTAAAGAGAGAGCTGAGCCGAAAAGCAAAGCTCTCGATTTACAAGTCAATCTACGTCCCTACCCTCACCATGGTAACCAGGATCTACGTTCCTACCCTCACCTATGGTCACCAGCTGTGGGTGGTGACCGAAAGAATGAGATTGCATATACAAGCGGCTGAAATTAGCTTCCTCCGCAGGGTGGCTGGGCTCTCACTCAGAGATCGGGTGAGGAGCTCTGCCATCCGGTAGGAGTTCGGTGTCGAGCCGATCCTCCTCCAGGTCGAGAGGAGCCAGATGGGGTGGTTCGGGCATCTGGTCAAGCTGCCCCCCGAGCGCCTCGCGGGCGAGGTGTTTCGGGCACGTCCCACTGGGAGGAGACTAAGGGGCAGACCCCGGACCTGCTGGAGAGACTATGTCTCACGGCTGGCCGGGGAATGACTTGGGATCCTTCCAGGTGAGCTAGAGGATGCAGCCGGGGAGAGGCCTGGGCTGCCCGTTTGAGGCTGTTGCCCCTGCGACCCGACCCCGGAACAAGCGGAAGATGACGGAACGGAATATGATCAGAATCTTGTCATCGTAATCCCGTCCTCCTTTCAGGTGTGATGAAGAGCTAATGGTTGAAAGCAAAAGAACAAGATCTTTAAAGCCAGAACTTTCTCCTTAGGACAGTGAGTTCTTCCTCATCAATAGATTAGTCCACCTGATCCAAACGAGTTGGTTCCACTATTTGATGAGGTGAGACTTCAGTTTCATCTCAGTAAACTGCTTCCTCATCAAGACAGTCAATATCATAGAGGTATTCATTCTGTGTTCCAGTGTTGTCTGCACTGTCACCATAGTACATGATCTTCTTCTCTGCAGCCCTCTGTCTTCCTTCTCTCATGATTCATTTCCAATGTGCCCTTTGCAATTAAACCTGGGGGTTCCTCACTTAAAGACAGACAGGCCAGGGGAGGCGGGTGTCATCCGAGACCATCAGTCATGCACAGTTGCTGCAGTGTGGCTCGGCGAAGGAGATAAAAACCAAGGAGCTGCACCACAAACAACTGTTGGCTGCCACACACAAATACAAACACACACACACACACACCAACAGCCAATTATCAGTAAAACGACTCGACACGCGATTTCTTCTGTTCACTGTTTCTCTTTCAATTCCTTCTTTTCATGAGATGTTCCTTTTTCTCTCATCGCTGTCCTTCCCCCTCCTATTCCTCTCGTTCCTTCTCTGCTATCTCTCATCACCATTTTAGCACATTAATTGACTCATTATTCCAATTCGAATCCAGGGCGGGGGAAGGGGCCTGTTGATTAACGAAGACAGATGCCCAGTCTCTGCAGAGGAGCTCTGGATAAGTACAGTTTATTCTCTATTTTTACTTGTTCTAGAATATAAATTTTACTGTAGGAATAAACAGAATCAGTTAAAAGTGCATGAGAGGACACTTTATCGGGTTTTACTTTTTTTAATCGTCAACACTAATAGTGGAATCAACCAATCAAGAAAGGCCACTTTGAAGTTGTAGTTAAGACTGATCAGTCTGTCCTACTCAATCCAGAAAGAGACGTATTTGTATACTAACACGTGTGTCTATGTATGTGTGCATAATTCATGTGCATGTAGAACGTGCAAGTACACTTTCCTCTTCTTTTTTCTATGAACTTGAATAGAGATGGGTCCAACTGGTTCAGGCTGACCGGATTCCTGAAACATGAAGACAAAATCCCCAGTTTTTTTTTTTTAGGATCCTATTTTCACTTGTATTACCAGTCATGCAACCGTCTTTAAAAGAGTGAAACACAGAAGTGCTCACTGGCTTCTAAATTCATTTCTTTCTGAATCCATATAGTTAGATTGTGCCGATCTATTCTTTTATTTTCACTATATTCTTGCTTCATGAGGAAATTTCTTTTGCTGCATTGTACTATAGCAGGCAGCCATGATGGTGCCGATGGTGGGTGTAACAGGGGGTTAGGTGTCTTAAACAGAGACACTTAGGTATGGGCCCAGCAGGAATAGAACTGGCTTCTTTCGCTCCAAAGGCGGACATTCTGTCAAATGTAAACTCAGTGGCGGCATTACCGGAGCAATGGATGACACGTATTGAAAAGATGAGGTACATATCAACTTGAAAAACAGTAGTGTGTTTCTTTAAATGGTTTTCAACTGGTTAAGTCAAATCAGTTCCTTTTTCTTTTGGACTGACATACTTAATCCAATCCATCTTAGTTGAGAGGATTAAGAGAGAATCCAACTTTTTTTTCTCCATTTCTACCTGAAGCTAGGCAATGATTGAACTCCCTCTGACTGTATTTTGCAACAAATTGCCACGGCCAGTTTTAACAAGTTTATTACAGAAGTGCAGAACCATACAGTACATAGAGCTCAGCAGGACTAGGGACCAGAGGTACGAGCTCAGCTGGACGAGGGACCAGAGGTAGGAGCTCAGCAGGACTAGAGACCAGAGGTATGAGCTCAGCAGGACTAGGGACCAGAGGTACGAGCTCAGTAGGACTAGGGACCAGAGGTACGAGCTCAGCAGGACTAGGGACCAGAGGTACGAGCTCAACAGGACTAGGGACCAGAGGTACGAGCTCAGCTGGACGAGGGACCAGAGGTACGAGCTCAGCTGGACGAGGGACCAGAGGTACGAGCTCAGCAGGACTAGGGACCAGAGGTACGAGCTCAACAGGACTAGGGACCAGAGGTACGAGCTCAGCTGGACGAGGGACCAGAGGTACGAGCTCAGCTGGACGAGGGACTAGAGGTACGAGGTCAGATGAACGGGGGACCAAGGGTATAAGGTCAGCTGGATTAAGAACCAGAGGTATGAGCTCAGCTGGACGAGGGACCAGAGGTACGAGCTCAGCTGGACGAGGGACTAGAGGTACGAGGTCAGATGAACGGGGGACCAAGGGTATAAGGTCAGCTGGATTAGGAACCAGAGGTATGAGCTCAGCTGGATGAGGGACCAGAGGTATGAGCTCAGAAGGACTAGTGACCATAGGCACAAGCTCAGCTGGATGAGGGACCAGAGGTATGTGCCCGGCTGGATGAGGTACCAGAACACAGCGTGCACTAGAAGCTGGGTGAGGAACTAGACAGCAGGGTGCACCATCATGGCTGCATGACAGCAGCACTGCAGGAATACGGCCTTCAGAAAGTTGTGTCTTATCAAACAATCAGTGTCTGAGATATAAATTCAATGTGCCATTGCAAATTTAGGTAGATATAAATCTACTAAATGATCGCCTACAGACTTTATACCCAGTTGTGAAAAAAAATAAAAAATCACATAAAAGACAACAACATAAATTAAAATGGAAATGTGTTCTCCTGCTCCAGTGGGAGCTGAAAGTCTCTGTTCATCTGTGTTTGCAATGACGTAGCTATCAGCTGTTTAAATAGTTGATTAAGGCCCGTGCAGCTTGCACACTGACCCCTGACACCTACAACATCTGCTTGTTTGTGTGGGCTGAAAACCAGTTGCTCTCACACTGCGCAATATGTGTCTTCATAGAAAGGTGACATTAGCTCTGGGAGCATCACACATGCGTCGGTAAGCTGCACACCAACGCAGTTACACACATCTAAGAACTTTTCAGACACTTTTACCAAACTACAGCAGTTCACTCAGAAATGATTCAATATTTAAACTTGTAGCA
This sequence comes from Neostethus bicornis, assembly GCA_902685375.1. Classification (NCBI taxonomy): domain Eukaryota; kingdom Metazoa; phylum Chordata; class Actinopteri; order Atheriniformes; family Phallostethidae; genus Neostethus; species Neostethus bicornis. The sequence goes on from LR738545.1 coordinate 9,091,260, forward strand.
GTTTAAAATCTTTCTGAGAAGTTAAAACACAACAGATTTCAGTTTGACTTCTAAAAAGCTAGCATGAGAATAAGCTTATGTTTGTTTTTAGCATAATCTTTCCAAGCCACCCCCTCCCCCCCGTTGCATCATCTAGACATGCAGATGGTGACCCACTCTAATAATAGTCACTTAAATAGGACATGACTTTGTGATGCGCACATATGTTTAGCTCTTGTGCTTTTTTTTTGCTTGTCTGTGTCTTTATGCAAACTCTCATTTGTTTCGCATCGCACTGTGTGCTGCAGGGTCGGCTGCTGCGGGAGGTCTAATGGACAGCCCACTCATGCAAAGCAGCCACGGTACTGATGCTGAGCAGGAGATGAAACAGTCCCTCTAACGGCCTGACAGGAAGGGATCATAGTGGTAGAGAGAAGGTGGGAGGACGAAATGCAGCATTCCTTGAAAACAGGAGGTAGGCAGCAACATGGGAAACTAGCTGCAAACTGGTCATTTAAGCACAGGTGCATTTGTGTGTTTATGTGTACACAGCAAGATTACAGCTTCATCAAATCCATGCAAAGCCATTTAAGTTTCCCATTTTTTTCCCTCCATAAGTTTCCCAAATCTACATATATAAAATATTATGTCTGGAACGTAACTACAGCCATTTAAAAAAAAATTATTTGAAAGCCAAATTAGTCTTTCAAAAACTATATAAACTTTTAAACCCAATTTGTTGGAATTCCTTTAAAAATTATGCTCAACAGCCTGAAACTGTTTAAAATATGAAATAGAAAAATGTCTATTTTTTAACAGCATCTAAAAAAATATATAATTATATTAATAAAAATTTCCTCAGGCTCAATAAATAGTATTTTTAATTGATTTGAGATTTATAATCATCATAATATAATCATGACTTCTTTTAATAGGACAACTTATTTCACTCATGCCATCACTGGGGGAGACGGTGGCTCAGTGGTGGAGCATTCGCCCACGGACGGGTAGTTAACTGGAAGTTCGCGGGTTTGATTCCCAATGAGTTCATGTCTAGGGTCCTTGGAGAAGACATCTAACCCCCCGTTTCTCCCACCATTGGTGCCCTCGTGGCAGCCTGCTGCGGCAAATTAGTGCAGTACACAAATTTCCCCGGTGAGGGATGAATATAGTAAAAAACTTGAAAATCATGAAGGTCTTGGGTCCATATTTGTACCTTTCTGAATCAGTTGTATAAAAGTTAAAATAGTGAAAATTAACAATAAGAATCCCATATTGTTTATTATTCTTTCCAAAAACAGTTGCAAGGTTTAGTCCCAAAGAACTATGATTTATTGGTTTTGTGTCAACAATAACGAAGAGTTGGTCAGACAAAGTTTCCCCGACCTAAAGAACTCATACAATATTGCAGCAGCTTATTTTTATAATACAATATAATATTAAAATAGACAAAAAACATGGACAATGAGCACTTTTTGTCAACAATCTAATCAATCTTCCATTTTCATTTGTATAAAGAAGCAATTGCCTCAAACTGATAAAAGCTGCTTAAAGAAGGTAAAGCTTTCAAATCAGCCTCTTTTGATCTTTGAGCTTATGGGAGAAGATCGGGATGAGAATCTCACATATGTGTGAGATTAGGATCTCTGGAGAATGAAGAGCTATCCCTGCTCTGTTTGGATCCCCTGATGGGATGGATGGTGTTTGTGTTCTAGCTGTGTGATCATAACTCCTACCAGAAGAGGGCTCCCTCAATCTCTGCTGGCTTTAGGTTCATTTCAGCTTCAGAAACTGAGGGTTTATCAGGTGGAACATTAGAGCTGACAGATTAAATACATCCAAAGTCGGATGGGGGTGGAGGGTAGGACATGAGGACCGTTTCCTTCTCCTGAATATGAAACCATTTACAACCATAAACTATCCAAAAAGTCTATGTTGTATAAAAAAAAAGAAATAAATCTCAAAGGTTAGAGTTTAGAACTTTCTTTTGCGTATCCACTGTGGGCGATACTGCTCTGACACACCTGACGTCCCTGTCTGCTGGGTTAATGTGGGGGTGGTGTGACAGAACATGTTTCTCCTGCTGATATCTTGTTTCCCCCACCGGTGCCATCTGACAGCGAGAGTCGAGGCTCCGAGGAGAGCAGGGTTTTATAATTGTAACCACATGCAATTAAGTTTCCAATCCAGCTCTCCATTAATCAGGCCAGTGATCAGAAAGGCAGGAACCGTGGAGGATTTCCTACAGAGACCTGCCAGGAGAACAATGTCTGATTCCCAACATGAGGGGAAGATTTTATAGCTCAAGCTCCACCGTGGGGAGGCCTGTGAGGACAGAAGGTTGTGCTTTTAAGAATATTTTACACACAAAAAGGTGGAGAAGTTATGCTTTTTTGGTTCCTCTTTGTTATTTCTTGAAGTAGAGCGGTTGCTCCTCTGAGTCGAGAGAAGTCAGATGGGGTAGTTCGGGCATTTGGTTAGGATGCCTCACTGGTGAGGTATTTCGGGGATGGGACACAGATGCAGACCATGGTCCTGCTGGAGAGACTATGTCTCACAGCTGGCTGGGGAACACCTCAGCATCCCCCCAGGTGAGCTGGAGGTTGCAGCCAGGGGGAGAGAAGCCTGGGTTTCCCGTCTGAAGCAGTCGGCCTCGCGATTCAGACCAAGATAATTGGAAGACAACGGAATGGAAAGCTCTTTGTGGAAGCTTTGTTTTTTTCTGCTCTTTTTATAGTTTCAAGAAGTTTAAAAAACTTCAAACTAAACAAATGCCTTCTTATGAACTCCTTTGAGAATCAAGTGGTAAATTAACCTCTCGCGTCCCTGTCGAAACGTGGACACAATGACATTAACAATACAGTTAATATAAAATGTCAGATTCTTGAGTTGCACATCTCATTACCTCATGACCGTTTCTGACCTTTCTTTAATTGCTTTATTGTATCCAAGTCCATTTCCAGGATGAGAGTATGAAAAAGTCTCAGCACGGTTGTTCAAAAAATGAGAGAAGGCTAACGATGACTCATTACTGTGATTAAACCAATAGAAACAAGATCAACAAACAACAGAAAGATATTGGAAAAATATACAAAGAAATATTCAATCAAAGAAGTAAGTTGGAGGAATCATGTTATAATCTGAGAGGGTGTTGGGATTTCATGCCCAGCCTGGCAGCTGGCTCCACAGGAGAAGAGCCTAAAAACAGAAAAATCTGCCTCCTGTTCTGGACTTACAGATTCTTGGAACCACCATTAGACCTGCATTCTGCTAGCGAAATGTGGAAGAATGTGATTGTTCAGCTGCTAAAGGTATTGCACGTTATTGAAAGAATTTTAAAATTGATGAAGGATGAGATGAGATGAATGTGGTCTTTGTTTGTGGAACCTGTCAGCAATCTGGCGTTGGTCTCTGGGCATCCAGTTGGAACTACAGAACATTTGTCCCAAATGTGAGAGTCAATTTTGAACATCCATTTGAGACAGAACTCTTTTAATTTTGGGAGCACTTTTTGAGCGGAGGAGGATTTTACAGATTAAATTAGTTTAATAGTTGGATAGGAAAAAAATGGGATCAAAACAGAGAAAATTAATTTACTCAAAGTTTTTCGCAATTATACGTAGAACCAATGGGATCCATTTTTTGTTTCAACATTGGGGAGAGGCGTTAGCTCTGGACCGGAAGAAGCCGGTTAGATCCCCATTGGGCCCGGCCATAAGTGTCCTTGGGGAAGACACCGAACGCCCAGTTACTCCAAGTTACTCCCACTATTGGCACATCATGGCTGCCTGCTGTGGTGTATGCAGCAAAAATAATTTCCCCATGAAAGATGAATACACATTGTGTGTTGATACACATTTATATTTACGAGGAGACTGTGGCTAAGTGGTAGAGCGTTCGCCCATGGACCAGAAGTTAACCGGAGGTTCGCGGATTTGATTCCCACTGAGTTCACGTCTAGGGTCCCTGGAGAAGACACCTAACCCCCCATTTCTCCAACCATTGGCGCCGCCGTGGCAGCCGGCTCTGGTGTAGTAGTGCAGCACACAAATTTCCTTGAGAGGGACACAGGGAATTTCCCATCTGGGGAATGTCCCATCCAATCCATCCAATGTCCCAGGGTCATTGGGGGCTCGTCCCGGGGAGGGATCTCTTTTTCGTGTGGATCCCCACCAGGTTTCTTATTTTTTCCCCAATAATGGGTTTTTATGAGTTTTTCCTCACCGTGAAGGAGAGTCTAAGTGCTAGTCTTGTTTAGTTAGCATTTGTTAGTTAGTTTTCTTGCTGTAGATTTGTGTTTATACGTTCCTCTTTTTCTTGTTTCTTACTCCTGAATCTTTCATGTGAAGCCCATTGAGACAGGAATTCTGTGATTTTGGGCTGTACAAATAAAATTGAATTGGAATTGAATGAATAGAGTATCTAAAAATATTTTTCTCAGAAGCTGCAAGGTGGTATAGTTGGTTTGCACTGTGACCTCACAGTAGGTGAGGTGCAGGTTTGAGGCCGAGATGGGATAAGGCTCAAGACACTGACCTTTCTGTGTGGACTTTGTACGTTTATGTGTGGGCTCTCATGGACAGTAGAAGAAATATAAATCTTTGGTGGATCTAAAGTAGAAAGACCTGCACTTTCTATCATGCTACATATTTACTGTTTGCCTATTTACACAAATTATGCATCCATATGCAATCCGATGCACTGGGGTGACAACAGAAATGTATTGGGCTGCTGTAATAATCATAATCCATCTAATGGAACTGGCAGATCTAATCCACACATAGTTACATGTCAGAGCGGAGCTGCTAAATCCTCACGCAGCTGCCTGTCAAACAATAACAGAAATTAAAGTCATTGTGGGGGATCTACCTTTTTTAATCCCCATGATGAGTTAAAGTGTAGCAGGAAGAGCTTTTTGTTGTTGAACAGAGTGTAATCTCCATGACTGTGGAAGGGTCAGTCACCCCATTATCTCTGAGGCTTTCATCTTAACCCCCCACATAACATCATTTCATTCATCCTCTTCATTGAAGGAGATTTTACTCACATCACAACATTAATAACATTTAGTTTGGGCATCATGCTCGGCTTAGGGATGCTTTTTAAGGAATTCCCACAATATTCTGTGACTACAAATCTGACTAATATCCAGAGGTGGGTAGTAACGCGTTACATTTACTCTGTTACATTTACTTGAGTAACTTTTTGAATCAAATGTACTTCTATGAGTATTTTTTATAGTTTGTACTTTTACTTGAGTAAATTTATAAGTAATTAATGCTACTTTTACTCCGTTACATTGAGCAAAAGTTGACCTGTTACTTTTCTTGCTTTTAATACGTTTTTCAGTGCAAGGAGTTTTTTAAAAGAGCACTTTCTGCTTTGGATGACTGTAGACAACGTTCCTCCAGTCAAATGTAGTGAACACGGTCACATGACTCCATCTGACCTATCAGACATACCCTTACGCCATCTTACAAGAAAACAAAACTTAGCACAAAAAAGTTATTTTGGAAAACAAGTTACTGCTCAAGCAGGTGAAAATGGAGGCAGTAAATGTCTATCTTGATCAAGAGGACACAGTAGAAGACAGCAATTTTTATTTTATTTTTTTTGGTTTAAAAACTTAAGCATTTATTTCAGTTATTTAAAAATGATAAAATCTTTCTTCTTTTTTTTAAACTGATTTTTTACTTTATTTTGAAAATACAAATTTTGCACATTTTGTTGTGTTGTTTTTATTCTTAAGTCTAACAATTATATCAGATATTACTTTTGAAGTTACTCAGTTCTTGAGTAGTTTTTTTGACGAATACTTTTTACTCTTACTTGAATACATTTTATGTACTCTTACCGGAGTAAATGTTTTTGCTAATCTACCCACCTCTGCTAATATCATGTAAAGATAGCACATCCGAAAGCCTTCGATTTTCTCAGTTACAATCAATCACATTTTTCCAGAACTATTTTCAGAATATTTTTTAGAGAGTAATTCAAAAGTCAATAATAAACAAGGATAAGTCGACACCAAGTCATTGAAAAACAGGCCTCAACCAATGTTCCCTTGAAGCTGCACGCCTGCACAATAGTGCACTGCTCGCAGATTAATAGCGCATAAAAAAACCTACGCAGCGCACAAAATAAACTCAATTTGAACTGAAGATGGGAAATAAGACAGAGCTCCAGAGCATAACTCTTTCTTCTATCTTTCGAAAACAAATTGCTTCAAACCGTTGTGTTATGGAGTTCGGCTCATCACTGCTGCTGACGTTATAAAAGAGTAAAAGTTTTGCCCCGAACCTTCTGCCCAGGTAGCTTGAGTGTTTGTTTAGAGACGTAAAAAATTAGAGGGAACATTGGCCTCGACCTCCGATGAATTTGTGAACTTCACCTTTTGTCGCATGACTAAACTTTAATTAGTTTATTTACAGCTAGTACTGATTAACTTTGGGCATTTTTTTAATTAAAATTCCGTTATTAGTTTGGTAGATATTATGCTCACAAACCGGTTTCACAACCAGAGACTCTGTAACACTTCTGGTTGCAATCAGATGGTGAAAAGACTCAGAATAATTTATTTCTACATTTTATCAAAAAAAAAATTAGTTGTTATCACAAAAAAAAACAAAATGGCTGTAAAAATTCCGAAGCGTTTACCTCTGATTAAGACAGGAGTTGTAATGAAGCATTGCATCCAGCAAGACAACTGGGCCTCCCCGCTGACTGCAGGGACCCTGATGGTTAGACTCCACAGATGGGGGGGTTTGGGCATCTGGTTAGGATGCCACCCAAATGCCTCGCTGTTGAGGAGCATGGCCTACCGGGAGGAGACGTAGGGACAGACCCTATATCAACTGAAGAGACTATGTCTCACAGTTGGGCAGGGAACACCTCGGGATCCTCTGTCCAGTGCTGCACTGCATCTACCGTATCTGGTCCGTTATGTCTGCACGGCTATCTGGGAATAACTTGGTGGCAGTGGGAGGTCAGAAATGACAGAGAAACGCAAGGATCAGTCATGATGGATGGATAAGCTCAGTCTAAACAATAGAGCAGGCAGCATGTGAAGGCGTCTGACCAGCTTTTCAACAGATTACTGTCTGAAATATGGGTTAGCCTATGATTTAGGTGACAAAAGCAGTTCATAGGAATGCAAATAGTTACCAGTATTTTAAAGCTGTGTTTAAATTGTAATTCTCCTTGATACTGTTTATTTGTTTGGTTCATACCTACCGTATAATGCCTGTGCAAGAAGGAAGAGGATAAGATTTAATAATCAATCATTAAAATGTAAAACATGTTTGATCCATTGCATCAAATATCATTACTGCTAGTAATAAGAATAACATATATTTTTACTGTTTATTGGTATAGCTCAGAAAACGGTGGCCATCATGTCACAGCGGCAGGAAAAAGTAGCCTGATTGTTTTACTAAGTGTTTGCATTGAGGAGGCTAATTAGGATTTATTTATTATTCCAACAATCCCTCATAAACGCCTAATGAGCGCTGGTTTTGACAACAATAAAAATGCAAGAGAAAACAATTTATATTAGTTAGTTGTTACAGGTCATTATGCTGCAGCCATTTGTCAGAGGCGTAGCATCACCCTGCTTTCTGAGTCCCACTCACTCATCTCAGGATGAACTGATGGGCTTTCCAAATGGTTGTCCCAACACCCCTCCATCTGTACATCCACCAAAGACAAGAGCACCGTGGTTGTTTCAATCACTTGTTGCTTTGCTTGGAAATTATCGCAATTTTTTTTTATTCTAAAAAATATATAATTGGATCAACTGAAATTTGTCAGCTAAGACAGCATTCAAATCAACTTTTATTTTGTGGTATTTCGCTTTCACTCATTTTTAACCAAGAAATTGAGGTCACAATCCTTCTGGATCACATCCCTCTGCTCGGCCCCATGGTACCAGCGTCTGGATGAGTGCAGGCCCGCGTTGCACGAGTCAGGTCAGTTTATTTCATATCCTCTTCTGATGAATCGCTTATCCCTGACAGGGTTGCGAAATTGTCCCACTCATTCATTTTTTGTAGTGGCCAAATACCCTGACATGTACGTATGTTTTTGGAAGTTGGGAGGAAACCGGAGTACCAGTAGAAAACCCACACATACACGGGAAGAACATGCAAACTCCGCACAGAAAGGCCAGTCTTCCAAGTCTTGTCTTCCAACCCTGACCTTCTTGCTGTGAGGCCACTGTGCCAACCACCATGCCACCATCCAGCCCAGGTCAGTTTATACTTACTTTTATTCCGTTAAGTTCGCTTTGTTGGCATCTTTTTTCACGAGCATAGAATGTTCTCAATTTTCGGTGTCTTTTTTTCTAAAAGAATAAAACACTTTTGGACAAATCTGTCTCATCGTTGACTTGGTCCCTCACGCCACAATAAATAGCAACGTCTTCGCTCCATTATTCAGGCTTCTTCTTGAAACGGATCCCTGGGAATTTATTGTATTAGCTTCCATGTATTTTATTGATCCAAGGTTGGAGAATGATTTTTTAAGGAAGTAAAAAGAAGTAAAAAGTTTTTTTGGTTTTTGTAATATCTTTTTGTCTCTCTGTCTTGTGAGTTTCAATTAAAACTGTCTTTATTTTGTTGTGGCATTGCTTTTCTTTAGTGCTCAAACTAATTTCAAAGATCGGTTCTTGTATTTGATTTATACTCCTTTTCTGGATGAGGATGAAAGGGTTTTAGCTTCAACAAAAGTCCTTTTAAGTCTGACTTTATTTTACTTTGTTGTTTTCCTGTCTCACACCTCCCCCGAACAATAAACCAGCTCAGGTGGTGGGTTCCTAAAACCTACCCAAAAACAGAACTGTAAGCAAACAAACATACAGCAGACATTTTTTTCTTACTCATTAATTAAAAGTATGAACCACAACGTTGTGGTTATGTTGTTGTATTATGGGTTTGCTTTAACGTCAAGAGAAGGTCATTTTATTTGTCTGCTAATTAGCTTGATAGAGACATGATGGAAGAGAAATCCCAGTAACGCTAGCATCTCCGACACTCATTCTGGACTTAAGCAGCACAGAGGTGAGAGGCGAGATGAACTATCATGTGTTCACCCTCCCAGAGCCTGCTGGCCTTCACCTGTTCTCTGTCTTCCCCCTCCTCCTGCCCTGCAACAGACGTCTTATCAAACGTGACTGATTGCTGTAACCTGGACTCTGGGCAGCCATTAAGCAAATTACCTGAATTATTGCAAGGATTAGTCTCATTAACACATGATTAGCATCAAATTAAAATAATGAGTGTTTAACTTGTGATGTCTTCCAGTTGTTGGAACAGCTTGATCAGCCACACCAGGCTGACGAAGGGGCAGCTCCTCATTTCAGTGGTTCGTAGGTGATGGAGGGATGGACTTCGTCTGGACTGCGGAATGTTAAACAAGACGGTCAGTTTATTTAATAAAAGCTTGTAAAATTATGGCATAATTGAGTGAAAATATAAGATAGACTGTGACATTGACGCGTTATACATGAAATAGAATAAATGTTTAACTAAGTCACTTAAACTTAATCATTTAATCAGGTTTTTCATTAAAGCAAAATCAACTTCTCTAAGTTTTTTTTTTTGACCATGTTTCGAAAACATGGATCAAAACCATACCTGAAGTAATTTTTCCATTTTATGCATGCTTTTTTGAGGAATTTAAGAGCTCTCATGTTTGGAGTTCAGAAACTTATTGACTCCCAGATTGTTCTCAGCCACGCCCTTTGTTCTCCACCACGCCTACATTCTAAGGTAAACAGGAAGTGTTTACATGCACATGGTGTGCTCTTGCTCAGTCTGTTTTTTCAACAGGGAGTGCCTTTTTTATGGAAACGGACCAAATTAAGAGTATTAAAGAATATGTGCTAGCTTAGAAAACTTGATGTCCTTTACACCCTATATGTGAAATCAAACGAGATTTACGCTGCACACACCTAGTGGGTGGTACTTTTTTTTTTTTTTTTTTAAATTTCGTACTCAGTCTCCTATTACATGACTATATACATTAACAAAACAAATCCTCATACTCAAATAATACAGTACAGGTGACCAAGAACAGGCTGAAGCAATAAAAAATGCTTGTGTACCCAATAAAGCTTAGCTTTTACAACATAGGTTACCTTGAAATAAATTTACAGAAAAGATGGAAAAAAGACACGAATCACAAACTTTACTAATTTTCAAAAATAAATTGTGACACTTTCTTTTTAAATATTTGAAACGAAACACATTATTTTATGTCTTTAGTTATGATATTGTTCCATAAATGAGTACTTGATGAGTACTTGGTACTTGGACCATACTTGGTGGTAGGTGCGAAAAGGGGGGTTTCTGTGTCAAAAATTAAAGTAAAGCTAAAAATGGGCATTAAAAACATTTTTTTGATGAATATTGCACTTCTGAGCTAAAAGAAGGTATTGTGTTTGTTTGTATATGCTACGAGGTAAGGATTTTTACCCCACAAAAGCGCAATACCCTTTCTTCAAGATACAGTGGTGGTCAAAAGTTTACATACACTTGTAAAGAACATAATGTCATGGCTGTCTTGAGTTTCCAGTTATTTCAACAACTCTGATTTTTCTCTGATATAGTGATTGGAACAGATCCTTCTTTGTCACAAAAAACATTCATGAAGTTTGATTCTTTTATGACTTTATTATGGGTAAACTGAAAATGTGACAAAATCAGCTGGGTCAAAAATATACATACAGCAACATGAATGAGCAATTTTGGAGACTTAGAAAGTTATGTCAATGACATGAGCTTCATAGCATGACCTCTTAACTTCTTGTGAGTGATTATGAGTGACTACAGCTGGTGACTTCTCTGAGGCCATTTAAAAAGGGCTCATTGGATAAAAACACCCACAAACGCTACAATGGGAAAGTCAAAGGAGCTCAGCACAGATTTGAAAAAGAGAATCATTGACTTGAACAAGTCAGGAAAGTCACTTGGAGCCATTTCAAAGCAGCTGCAGGTTCCAAGAGCAACAGTGCAAACAATCGTTTGTAAGTATAAAGTTTTGTCACTGCCACGATTAGGAAGAAAACGCAAGCTGTCACCTGCTGCTGAGAGAAAACTGGTCAGGAGGGTGAAGAGTCAACCCAGGAGCACCAAAAAGCAGATCTGCCAAGAATTAGAAGCTGCTGGAACACAGGTGTCAGTGTCCACAGTCAAGCGTGTTTTGCATCGCCATGGACTGAGAGGTTGCCGTGCAAGAAGGAAGCCCTTGCTCCAAAAGCGGCACCTTAAGGCTCGACTAAAGTTTGCTGCTGATCACATGGACAAAGATAAGACCTTCTGGAGGAAAGTTCTGTGGTCAGATGAAACAAAAATTGAGCTGTTTGTTTTGAGGAGAAAAGGTGAGGCCTTTAACCCCAAGAACACCATGCCTACCATCAAACACGGTGGTGGTAGTATTATGCTGTGGGCCTGTTTTGCTGCCAATGGAACTGGTGCTTTACAGAGAGTCAATGGGACAATGAAGAAGGAGGATTACCTTCAAATTCTTCAAGAAAACCTGAAGTCATCAGCCCGAAGGTTGGGTCTTGGGCGCAGTTGGGTGTTCCAACAGGACAATGACCCCAAACACACATCAAAAGTGGTAATGGAATGGCTAAATCAGGCTAGAATTAAGGTTTTAGAATGGCCCTCCCAAAGTCCTGACTTAAATCCCATTGAGAACATGTGGATAATGCTGAAGAAACAAGTCCATGTCAGAAAGCCAACAAATTTAACTGAACTGCACCAATTCTGTCAAGAGGAGTGGTCAAAGATTCAACCAGAAACTTGCCAGAAGCTTGTGGATGGCTACCAAAAGCGCCTAATTGAAGTAAAAATGGCCAAAGGACATGTAACCAAATATTAGCATTGCTGTATGTATATTTCTGACCCAGCTGATTTCGTCACATTTTCAGTTTACCCATAATAAAGTCATAAAAGAATCAAACTTCATGAATGTTTTTTGTGACAAAGAAGGATCTGTACCAATCACTATATCAGAGAAAAATCAGAGTTGTTGAAATAACTGGAAACTCAAGACAGCCATGACATTATGTTCTTTACAAGTGTATGTAAACTTTTGACCACCACTGTAAGCTTTCTAGCAGAATCCACAAGTATCATGTACATCAGACAACTTAGTAAAAATAATTTTTTAACAGCGATAAGAAAGTGCATTTTCAAATCCCAGGTCTGCAGATATTACTTCATTAATCAGCATTTTCAGATGTTGCTTTCCAGCATGTTTATCCCCCTTCTTTTACTCATATCAACACATACACACATTACACAACACATACACACATTACACAACAGAGAAGATCTGACCACTCAACTTAAAACTAAAATATTCCATTACTGCCCACCACACAATCCAATGTGGGGCTTTTCTTCTAACGTTTTCAAGCAGTCACGGAGTGTAGGACACCTTCTGCTTTGATCTCAACAGATTTATCCTAATACCACAAATACATATTTAGTAACCGCTAAGTATAGTTAAAAACTATAATGCTAACCTGCTGCTTGGAGATTATAGACCCTGAATGACATTACCAGAGAGGCAGGGAGGGGTTGTAGATGGGAAGTGTTTGCGAGGAAGCACAATTTAATCTTATACCCTGTGAGTACAATTCCTTTTTGCACTAATGAAAACAATAACCGCTCTAAACACTCCGGCCCGCATGTAATTTAATCTTTGAGGGATTATCTTGTGCTGCTAATGTCAGAGTGTAGTGAAGACTGTGAATATTAAATACATTTCCTGTGCAGATGCTGCAACAATACCAGCAGGATAATGTCAACAGATTTTTTTCTGAGTTTCTTCATATGGGTGGAATTACTTTGTGAAACATTTATAGGGAAGCTTTTGCCTTTGCAGAGTTCTCCATTAAGCTTGAATGTCATGACACGAAAGGGAGGGGTTTGAGGGTAAAATTTGTGTTAATGGCCTTGTGTTCCTTTAGCTTTGGCTAAATTAAAGAGCTTAGCAAATCCATCTTAACCATGACTGCACAGCAAAGAGGTGAAAGGAGAAGTGGTACCGAGTAGTAACGTTGTTGGATGTGGAGATGATGTCATAAAGTTAATTCATTTAGTTTAAACATGGTCATCTTAATGTGCTAAGAGGGTTTGATGTTTTAAAATATTTCAGGCTTATTTGCGTTTGTGTTGTCAAAGAACTTTGGGGTTCTATCCGTACTCTTTTCTCATCTATTCGTGCTAATCTTCACCTTGTCATAAATCCATTTATTCTCAAGCCAAAGTTTTTTTTTTTTTACGTATATCTTACCGTTTTTGTCTATTCATCCATTTCTTTACCATCTATCTATAACTCATTAGTGATCATTGACTCATTAATTTATCTAAACCTCTTTACCCATACATCCTTTTGAGTCTTTCCATGTCTCTATTTCTCTATCCAAATATACGAAGAAATGAAAGATCTTTATTCGGTAAAAGGAAAAAAAACATGACATAACTGTAACTCCATCATCAACCAAACTATCCATTGCATCAATTCTCTTTATAATTTTGCATCCAAATTTTCCTCGTGAATACCGAAAAGAAGTGGGTAGAAGCAATGCTTATTCACCCCACCCCTCAAACAGTGCAATCAAAATCAAAACTTATATTTCATTCCACTTCTGACATTAACACATTAAAATAACCAAATAAAAGTGTGGTCGCTTCTCAGACTTTCTTCCTTGATACAATGTTGGCTTGGCTCCACCTTGTAATGTGATCCAAAGGCACTGCAGTGGTCTTTCTTCACTGAGTTTCTCTATTTGCTTTAAAATGCATCTGAAGTCAATCAACAAAAAAAGTTAACTGTCTCTTGTTTCTTTTTAGACGTTGTAATGGTTCAGTCCGGGGTGTGTCTTTCATTTTGCTTGAAAGATAAAGTAGAAATCCAACAATATGATGATCTGGATCAATATGATGATCTGGATTTTTTTATATTGGCAGGAGACATTATGGTGAGAGTGTCAAATTTTACCACTTCCCAAACCTGCTCAATGTCAGGGTTTTAGGGTGTGGAAGGAGGAGGACCCAATTGCAGGACTTCAAAACAAGGTTTATTAACACAATTCAGGAAAATCTGTAAAGCAAAGAGCACAGGATTAACTCAAGGTTTCAAAAGTTTAAACAGGGTCAGGCAACCAGGGTGACCTGGCTGGAAGGGATGGTAAGACCCGACAGGGAAGTCCGGGGTGATTGCCCTTAAATAGATGGCAGAGTGCACAGATGTGTGGAATCAGGATCATCCTCAGGTGACCCTAATCAGAATGATTAGGAACATCCAGGGCTCCCTCTGACGGCAGGAGAAGGGACCCTTACATTCAACTGCCTCTGCAGTTAGAGATAGATGGACGGAACTTTGAGGGATTAAAAAATGGTTGTCAGTGCTGCACTGTAAGGTCGTCAGTAATTTGTGAAATACTTTAACCAGTTTGTCTGATCCTAATGCCAGTCTCACAAAACTGTTTCTTGCTTCTCGTATTTTTCTTGCTTGAATATGATTATCTTCCGTGTAGTTGAGATATTTGTGTTGAAAAGAAAGGAATCTATTCACCTTTTTATCCATCTCCAATACTAATTATCCATCCCGGGATGCCAGAGCAAAACTTGACTATTTTCCAGCAACAGTTGCAGAGGTACACCCTGAACAGGTCGCTTGTTGGTTGCAAGTAGCAAAGAACTTAATATTCTTACAATAAAGATTTTCAGTTGTATAATGCTATTTCATTTGCTTGCATTAAAACGACGTGTTAGAAGCTGAACTTGTTCATAAACTAGACAAACTGAGCAGTCTAATCCAAAAACACCAGGACATGGTTAGTGGTTGATGGTAATTTCAACACATTGCTGCTGGTAATGTTTGTCTGAGCCCATCTGGGATCTTTATAGCCACACACACAGTCTCACTGAGTGCCTTGCTCTGCAACTGAATGAAAAGTCATCCTAAGGACATAGCAGAGCTGGCTAATTGCAGTTGATTAATAAAAAACAAGCGTGTGCAGCAGTTGGCAACTTCATTATTATGTTGCCCAAACAGATTAATTGCACAGAACAATATGAGTCTGCCACCAGTGATAGCAAGAGTTTGGATACAAAAGGAGTCATCAAGACCAAGCCTGGCCCGCATTAGTCATTTTAAATAGCTCACTCACACTCGGTGATTACTCTTGTACAGCTTTTATCTGAGGTGAAGGTAAGCGGTGCCACGAACACGGAGATGTTCACACTTTCAAGAAATGGAACACACTCAATAAAAGTCTACATTTGTTAATTACAAAGAAGTTTGATGGGTTGAGTTTAATTTCTGGATGTAATATAGATTTGGGGGTAAAATAAGTGTGTGATCACGGGTAGCACAGATCTGGTAGTTTGGAGTTTCAGATTCTGTTAATGAACTTTAACTGAGAAAAGACTGGGATCTGTTCTTCACGACAGCAAATAGCCAAGGGCAATAGCCGATAACTAATGTGTGGAATATTGCAATTAGCATGGCAAAGTACTTACAGGGATCAAATTAAAAAATTCATTAACGCGTGCACTTAATTAAGAAGCACTTTTCGGTTTACATGATAAATTATGACACCTATTAAATCTTCCACCACAGGCTGTAATGGCCTTCGTTGCTCCTGGGTATAGATAGCGTTTCCTCTCAGGTTCAAAAAACTCTCCAAGGACCTCAAGTATTTATTAAAGACTTTATTAGAAATAATGTTTCCCTGCGAGGGAGCAGCTACTTTACAGAAATCTTTTTTTTTTCTTCCTCCTCTCCTCGTGTAGCACCTTGTTTAACTAAATCAACCTTAATTGAAACAAGCATGAATTAAAGGGATGCGTTGTAGAAAAGAGTTTAAATAATTAAGAAGTGTCATGTTACATTGTGATTTAAGTCCTCCAGCACTTTGTTTTACTCAGACTGCTTTAAAAACATGACGTCTTCACTCACGAGCAAGCCTGCAGCAACTTTAATCTGTGTATTGTTTTACTCAAATTAACTTTTTACTTTAACTTTTAATAATTACTTTGAATATCATGTTGGATGAAATGAGGAAACCTGATTTAACATCACATCCAAGGAAGATTAGCAGTGGAGAAAATAGCTTCTCACTCGACTACCTCCAAACAGACAAAGAACTGATTTTAAAAAACATCATCTGGCTTTTTGTAACTAATGTTGATATCAACATATTTATTTCAGTTTATTTTATCACAATTTTGGGAGGGCGGAGGAGGCGACAAACCCAGAAATGGCTATTTTTGTTTTGTCCGTTCCATCGTCTTCCGCTCATCCGGGGCCGGGTCGCAGGGGCAACAGCCTCAGACGGGAAGCCTAGGTTTCTCTCACCAGACAGCATCCTCCAGTTCACCCGGAAGGATCCCGAGTCGAGAGACATAGTCTCTCCAGCGAGTCCGGGGTCTGCCTCTTGGTCTCCTCCCGGTGAGATGTGCCTGAAACACCTCACCAGCAAGGCAATCAGGGGCATCCTGACCATATGCCTGAACAATCCCATCTGGCTTCTCTTGACCTGGAGGAGGAACAGCTCGACACCGAGCTCCTCCCAGATGGCAGAGCTCCTCACCCGATCTCTGACTGAGAGCCCAGCCACCCTGCGGAGGTGGCTGGGCTCTCAGCCACCTCCGCAGGGTGGCTGAGAGCCCAGCTCATTTCGACCGAGCTCATTTCGGCCGCTTGTATCCTCGATCTCATTTTTTTTGGTCACCACCCTCAGCTGGTGACCATAGGTGAGGGTGGTATTTCCCAAATCGGAATCGGAAATACAGTCCAATTTACAAGTCGGAATGTAGATCGACTTTGCTTTTCGGCTCTCTCTTTCTTTACGGCCCGATGCAGCGTCCTAGTTATTGCTGACGCCGCACCAATCCGCCTGTTGATCTCCCGCTCCATCCTTCCCCCACTCGTGAACAAGACCCCGAGATACTTAAACTCCTCCACTTGGGGCAGGACCCTGGCCCTGACCCAGGGTCCTGCCGGCATCCCACCCTTTTACGGGCGAGGACCATCATCTCGGATTTGGAGGCGCTAATTCCCTATCCGGTTGCTTCACACTCGGCAGCAAATCGATCCAGTGAGAGCTGGAGATCCCGGTTGGTTTCATCAGCTATTTTGTCAGATAGAAAATAGTCTCATCAGGGATACAAGGATTTCCAAACAGGAAAGGCTCTTCTAAGAACTGGGTCTTAACGGGCAAAAGTTTTTCGCTTTTCTTACTCTGAACGGCCACACACGCTTTTGAACAAACAGAAAACAATTTATGATTACAGTTGAATGCACTGCTATGGTAAAAGTTATTAAGATCTTGAAAAGAATTCGTTGGTTCTTTCAACCTACAGATGTCTGAAAACAACAATGTGTTTAACTATTCTGATGGCGGAGTCACTGTGATCCATGGCAGATGTTCTACTCCCTCAGCAGGGAAAGCCCTTCGCTCTTGATCAGCTCATTTATATCCCAAAGATGATTCCTCACACCAGCAAGCATTAAACTGATCATCTCAATCAAGCAAGTAAATAAATCTGATTTGTACTGCAGTCTTGCTCAGGCGGACTTATTGCTACACAACGGAATTAGAGGACGGAAGCGCCTGTGGAGGTGGTAATACACACGAGTTCTCATAACAAGTACGATGCTTTTAATATGCAGCCTCTTGAACTCTGATTGGCTGAAGTGGCCATTCTGGATGATCTCTTCATTTGGCTTTTCAGTTATCCAAAATAGCTCCTGACGTTGTGGACACAGAAATCCACAATTTCACATGAAATAAAATCGATGAAACGCCTAAAACTATCAGATTTTTTTTTTTTTTAAAGTTTTTCAAAACTTAAAAATATCGGGTGAGGAGCTCTGCCATCCGGGAGGAGCTCGGTGTCGAGCCGCTCCTCCTCCAGGTCGAGAGGAGCCAGATGGGGTGGTTCGGGCATCTGGTCAAGATGCCCCTCGAGCGCCTCGCGGGCGAGGTGATTTGGGCACGTGCCACCGGGAGCATACCAAGGGGCAGACCCCGGACCGGCTGGAAGAGACTATGTCTCACAGCTGGCCGGGGAACGACTTGGGATCCTTCCGGGTGAGCTGGAGGATGCAGCAATTTTTTTTAGAGGGTGGGATGAAACTAAAGTCAGTCAGTCACCTTGTTATCTGTCTATCCCTTACAGAGTTGCGGGGGTGCAAGAGCCCATCCCGGCTGATTCGAGGCGAAGGGTAGGATACACTCCGAACAGGTCGCCAGTGTGTCGGCCATACACATACAACCATCCCCACACACACTCATTCCTAGGGAAAATTTGGCACTGGCCAATCAACTTAGCATGCATGTTTTTGGAGGGTGGGAGGAAACCGAAAAGTGGGAGGAAACCTAAAGAATGAGATCGCGGGTACAAGCGGACGAAATGAGCTTCCTCCGCAGGGTGGCCGGGCTCTTACTCAGAGATCGGGTGAGGAGCTCTGCCATCCAGGAGGAGCTCGGTGTCGAGCCGCTCCTCCTCCAGGTCGAGAGGAGCCAGATGGGGTGGTTTGGGCATCTGGTCAGGATGTCCCCCGAGCGCCTCGCGAGCGAGGTGTTTTTGTGCATGTCCCACTGGGAGGAGACCAAGGGGCAGACCCCGGATCCGCTGGAGAGACTATGTCTCACAGCTGGTCAGGGAACGACTTGGGATCCTTCCGGTTGAGCTAGAGGATGCAGCCGGGGAGAGAGAGGCCTGGGCTACCCGTTTGAGGCTGTTGCCCCCGCGACCTGACCCTGGAACAAGTGGAAGATGACGGAACGGAACGGAAATTTTTTCAAAATTTTTGTTTTCTGTTAAAAATTTCAATCCTCGACTTTGACTCAAAAAGCGTTTGAACTTGAATTCCTTCCGTGGTTTTACTGCCCCTTTTTCCATCGACCTCTAGAGTAAATAACTGGCAGATTGTGTGATAAAGCCGTCGGTGGACTGGTCATGAGCGTGCAAATCTGCAGTTAATTTGTCGCCTCGGTTAAGGCGTTGGCTCGCTTCTGTTAGATTATTTAAAACAAGTGTCCGGAGCCATGTGCCATGACTAAATTATTAACCGTGTATTTCATAATGTTACTGACAATATGTTAACGTGTTTTTTCTCCTTTCCCTGTTGTGAACAGATGGGTCCTTTTACTTTATTTTCCACATCAAGTATGATTATTTTTTTGTGCCAAAAGCCACCTGCCGTTCCTTGGTCTCTGTTCTAATTATTTATGTTGGTAACACACAGCAGGACTTGTTATCAGTTGGATGGTGTCTTAATAAAGAAAGGCACATCAACATATTGACATCATGTTCAAGGGGAAATTTATCATCACACTGAAGCGGGCAGAAGAGGTAGTGAAGCAGATCAGGCCAGGTGCCAACATCTCCAAATCTGACCTCCTTTTGTTCTCAGACACATGACTTCCCTTTCCAACACACATCTGAGGAGTCGTGTGATGATAATTATGCGAAAGCCCATTAAAAAGTCAAATAAGAGTGAATACATTATCATTGAAACATAAAAACCTGAGGATTTTTTAGTTGCATTTGGCTGACAGAGAAGGACGCAGGAACTCGACAGTTTCTTTAAAAGTATTTGTTGAACATGAAGAATCCGATTTCTGACAAATGCTTTTTAATTCCTTTTATTCTAGACCACAACTTCCATTTTTGGAGTTCACGTTTTAATATTTTGATTTAATTACTTTCTGCATATTCTTGGATTTAATTTATAAAAGAAAATGCAATAATTTTACTTTCATCTCAGGGGCGGCACGGTAGCGTAGTAGTTAGCATGGTGGTCTCACAGCAAAGAGGTCGGGGTTCGAGCCCCGAGTGGGAAGAGGCTATTGGTTGTGAATTGCATAAGAATAGAAAATTTTGTCAATATTCAATTAAAAAAAAATCATTCAGAAAACATTTTTTTAAGACTCCAAATGTGCGACCATGGTCATGTCCAGAAAAGCTTGCAATGCGTCCGGCAGGTCCTGCCCCAAGTGGAGGAGTTTAAGTATCTTGGAGGTTTGTTCAGCGGGGGAAGGATGAAGCCGGAGAGCGACAAACAGATAAGTACGGCGTTCGCAATAATCAGGACGCTGTATCGGTCCGTCATGGTGAAGAAAGAGCTGAGCCAAAAAGCAAAGCTCTCGATTTACCAGTTGATGTTCGTTCAGACCCTTACTTATGGTCACCAGCTGTGGGTGGTGAAAGAATGAAAGAGCGAGATTACGAATACAAGCTTCCTCTGCAGGATGGCTAGGGTCTCACTCAGAGATCGAGTGAGGACCTCTGCCATCCAGAGTAGAACCATTGTTCCTCAAAGTTGTTAGAAGCTAGTTTGGGTGGTTCAGGTATCTGGTTAGGATGCCTCCTGAATGCTTCGCTGGTGAGGTGTTTCGGGTTTGTCTCAACGGGATGAGACCCATAGGCAGACCCCGAATCCGCTAGAGAGAAGGTCTCACAGCTAGCAATGGAACACCATCGGGATCCTCCTGGGTTAGCTGGAGAATGCAGCCGGATTAAGACAAGCCTGGTCCGAGGCTGTTGCCCCCAGATCAGTGGAAGACTTCTTCTTTTGGCATTTTCCTTCAGGGGTCGCCACAGCAAGTCAGTTTCTTCCATCTAACCTTATCTGCTGCGTCCTCTTTGGTCACACCAACCATCTTCTCTGTATACATCTTCCTTCACTGTATCCATGAACCTCCTCTTTGGTCTTCCTCTAGGCCTCTTTCCTGGTGGTTCCAAATCCAGCATCCTTCTTGCTATGTACTCTCTCTCTCTCCTCTGCACATGTCCAAATCAGTGGAAGACAATGGAACGGAATGTAAATGCAAAACTATGTTGGACTCAGGTTGCTGAAGTTGATTTGAACCCAGACCATTTTTATTCCAAATATCTCTCCGGTTTTGTTTTTAAAAAAAAGCTATCAAATTTAGTTCTGCAACAATTGGTTCTTTAGAAAAATGCAAAAGCATATAAAAATATAAAAGAATATATTAGATTACATATTCCCTGCAGAGCCAGACAATAAATACTCAGTTGAAATATTAGAAGTAGCAATTAAGTTAAGCATTCATGGCATTTCAAAGCATCCTGTCACGGGGATAGGTCACACTTAATCAGGGCTCCAATGTTGTAAAATGTAGAACACTTACAATTAAACATACTCAATGCTTTAATCCCCAGAAGCTGAAAAATGAATACAGCATAATTACAATCTCACATGTACGGCTTCATTTTGTTTCTAAAATGACTGTAGAAGAGGGTTCAGAAATATGTCATTGATGATGGTTGATGCATTATAATTACAGAGCTCTCTATCCTTCCTAAGCTCTCCTATCCATCCCAGGCCAAATAGAAAAGCAGACGTATTACCCCACAAGGGTAGTAAGCCATTGTAGCACTTCCATTATGAAGCTAGATTTAAAAGGGTTACAAAACCTTTATCTACCCATTTAAGAACATATATGGGCTCACAGTATCCAAAAGGGTGAAGGGGCTGAAGGGGATTGTGGAGCTCAGACAATGCACTGACCATAAATCTATAATAGCCTTTAGGATTAAAGAATATGCTCTTGGAGTTTAATTACATATTGCTTCTGAGAGCTTTACCCCGCTGGGATAGAGAGACCCACTGTTGCTTCTGGCGACTGCAGATGAGGGACAGACGGAAGGAAAATTAACAGAAGGATTTATTTAATCTCAACTAGTAAAAGTTTTCTACATGAAAGCATTCATAGTTGCAGTATAGGAGATGTGTAATAGGAGGCGGATGCTTTAGAAAGAATTTGTACAAGGTTTTAAACGTGTCTGTGGTATTGTCGACCAGCTGGCTTGTCTGTAAGTCTGTCCATCTGTCGGTCTTTCATTTTTTCTTGAATTTTTGTTCATTGATGCTTTCAGTGCTACTTAGTAGTCCATTGGTAAGCAATTGATAAGCAATCAATCCAGTACAGAGTCCCAACAAAGTTATTCTCATGTACGTGTTTGACTTCATTTTCTCCTTCTTTTTACATCAAGACGACTCAAAGTTGCAGAAATTATAATCTTTTTAAACAGTTTACTCTGCTCTACGTGCAATTTCGTTCTTAGAAGTTTAAACCCTACGTGCATTTGGTTAAGTCAGGATGCATTCTGGAAGCCCTTGGAAGGAGGTGTTCATAGGTATATCCAACCAGAAGGAGGTCCCAAGTGAGACAAAGGGCCTCGTAAACTAAGGATGTGCTTTTCATTCTAAAACTGGGCATACACTCAAATAAATGCAAGATTAAACAACGGGAAAATGGTCTTACATTTTATTCTAATCTTCTTCTCCTTTCAGCATTTCCCTTCAGGGGTCGCCACAGCAAGACAGTTTCTTCCATCTAACCCTATCTGCTGTATCTTCTTCGGTCACGCCAACTATCTTCATGTCTTCCCTCACTATATTCATGATCTCTCTTTCATGTGGATCCCCACAAGGTTTCTTATTTTTTCCCGACTGATGGGTTTTTTAGGAGTTTTTCCTCACTGTGAAGGACAGTCTAAGGGCATAAATGTGCTAGTCTTGTTTAGTTAGCATTTGTTAGTTATTTTTCTTGCTGTATATTTGTGTTAATACATTCCTCTTTTTTTGTGAAGCCCATTGAGTCAGAAATTCTGTGATTTTGAGCTATACAAATAAAATTGAATTGAATTAAACCTCCTCTTTGGTCTTCCTCTAAGCCTCTTTCCTGGTGGTTCCAAACCTAGTCTCCTTCTGCCGATGCACTTTCTCTCTCTCCTCTGAATATGTCCAAGCCATCTCAGTTCGGCCTCTCTGACTTTATCTCTAAAACCTCTAAAATGTGCTGTTCCCCTGATGTACTCATTTCTAATCCTGTTCATCCTGGTCACTCCCAGAGACATCCTCAGCATCTTCATCTCTGCTACCTCCATCTCTGCTTCCTGTCTTTTTTCAGTGCTACTGTCTCTAGACCAATCAGCATGGCCGGTCTCACCACAATTTTCTACATTTTTTCTTTCATTTTAGCTGAAACTCTTCTATCACACATCACACCTGATACTTTTCTCCACCCGTTCCAGCCTGCCTGCACATGCTTCTTCACCTCTTTTCCACACTCTCCATTGCTCTGAACTGTTGATCCTAAGTACTTAAAATCTTCCACCTTCTTTATGTCTTCACCCTGTAACCTCACTTTTCCATTTGGATTTTATTCTAACACTTTACCAAAAAAATGAACCGAACTATGACTTCAAAACAGAGGCACATACCAAACCTTGATTTTTTTGTGTGCACCTCTACTGAACTGTCATATTTACAAGACGGGTAAAATTTGAGTTGCTTCGGGTCAAAAATTTGCTTTGAAGCACAAAAGTTGTCAGCAATGGCTTCCTCATGGGATTTAGAAGACTAAGAGTAGATTTCCCTCCGCTGTGCATGAACAGCTGTTTCTTTAGGGCAGAGGGACTGGAAACAGCTGGTTAAGGGACACAGTAATGGACAGAATGGGACCACCTCATTGGTTTCTGCATTATACAGTATGTAACAGCACATAACATAATTCTGCAGGATGTAAACTATACCTCCAGATTGTCATGTGGTGTAAAAGCAAGAACCAAAAAACCCGAAATCATCTGAACTTCAGTTTGACATCTGATCATAGCCAGTAACGCCAACAGACTGAATAAACTAATCAGACTGGCTGGCTCTGTCATTGGCTGCAAACAAGACTCACTTGGAGGTCACTGAACAAACTTTTATCCATCATGGACAATCATGACCATCCTCTCTACCCACTCCTGGACGAACAGCGAAGCTCCTTCTCCAAGAAGCTCAGACAGCTCCGCTCGAGTACATCTCGTTACCGGAGGTCTTTCTTTCCGTACGTGATCGGGCTCTACAACGACTCACGTAGATAGGAAGTTGTTGCTGTGACACACAAATTTCCCACGTGTGGGATCCGTTCCGTTCCGTCATCTTCCGCTTGTTCCGAGGTTGGGTCGCGGGGGCAACAGCCTCAAACGGGCAGCCCAGGCCTCTCTCTCCTCGGCTGCATCCTCTAGCTCACCTGGAAGGATCCCAAGTCGTTCCCCGGCCAGCCGTGAGACATAGTCTCTCCAGTGGGTTTGGGGTCTGCCCCTTGGTCTCCTCCCGGTGGGACGTGCCTGAAACACCTCGCCTGTGAGGCGCTCGGGGGCATCCTGACCAGATGCCCGAACCACCCCATCTGGATCCTCTCGACCTGGAGGAGGAGCGGCTCGACACCGAGCTCCTCCCGGATGGCAGAGCTCCTCACCCGATCTCTGAGTGAGAGCCCAGCCACCCTGCGGAGGAAGCTCATTTCGGCCGCTTGTACCCCCGATCTCATTAAAGTATATTCTGATTCTGATTGTTTGGCAAACTATAAATAAAAGATCCCAGCAGATTGACCTTTACCTTAGATTCAGTTTCTAATAATGATCTCCATCACTGACCGTTTTGTAGTTCTATGATCTCGCTGCAGCACAGAAGCGTACATTTACGTACACAGCAGGTAGAAGGGTTCTCTTTATCCTCTTTTGATTTTCCCGAACACTTTAAGGTCTTTTAAATTAAAGTGATCCCTACAATGTCACAGGAAGGAATACATTAAAACCTGATCAGTACTTTGATTTATTGCACTTTGACGCTGAGTTTTTAATGTGTCACAATTTACAGATTGAAAGGACATTTTAACCTTGTGTTGAAAATGAAAATAAGAAATCTATACTTTTTTGTGGTAAAGTTTAAAACGACAAAGAAAAGCTGAGCCGATAAGTTCCCCACAGTACTACTGCAAGACGCTCCAACAATAATTGAGTAAGTTACGGTAATGACTTTTATTGAATACACTTCTTTGAAGACTATGAAGGAGATTATTATGCTGGTTTAATTAGTATGCAAATGTATTTCTTTATGGTCACTTTCACTTTTTTTCATTATATTTCATCTATTTATCCTTCAAGAAAGAGAGGGATTCAGTTCATTTTGTCTTGTGTTAGCGTACTAATTTATTGCTCTGTAATTAATTTCAAATGCATTACCCATTAATCAGACACATCTGTAAGATTATGAGCAGAGAATTTCATCTTTGCTTGCTGAACTTACCTGCTCATTTTGAAAGCCACTAACCATTAAAAACCTTTAATTAGGTGACTTGGCAGAGGTCAAAGAAGTAATACTTGGTTTTTGAAGAAATTGAAACTTTTATTAGTTCAGAGCTTGCAGTTTCTCGTTATGGAACGACTTATTTGATCAGTTAGTTTTTGGCTTTGAGCTCATTGCAAACAATTTTTCATGCATGGATTTATGCATGAACACATAAAGTATCTTAAAATAAGCATCTGTACCAACTTTAAAATGAAGCTCCTGAGTTCCAAGTGTGTACTTATTACCAGCTGAGCCAAACTCGGTCTTCTTGGAGCATTGAGCTCAATTTGCTTTTATGCCCCTCTAAACCAGGCATTGGCAAACTATGGATTGCGGGCCAAATGCGGCCCGTTAAACATTTGAATCCGGCCCGCCGAGCATAAAAATTAAATAAACCATGTTAATGTTTAATTTCCCCTGCAATTCTGATGTTTCCTCACTAGATGACACACTCTAGATATATTAGCTTTGTTGAGAAAACAACAACACTGCTCCCATTAAAATGTGTGTCTCCGCGATGCGCACGCCAATACACTCAAGTAAACAAGCATGTTAGATTTCAAACCTACATTTTAAACCTAGCGCGTGCTCGATGCACATTTTTGTAAGCGCTAGCGCGCTAGATCACATGCATGTAGCGGCCGTAATGGCTTTCCATATGTAGCGCGTTTGATTACCAAGGCATGCCATCCATCTGTTCCTGTCCCGGCCCATTGGTCGAATGTCAGAACCCAATGTGGCCCTCGAATTAAAAAGTTCGCCAACTGTTGTTGACTCTAAAGTTTGTATTGTGAATTGCCGCCGCCATCTCTCTATTTATATGTTTTAAATCATTATGATCAGCTGCCACATTAGAGGTTTTCATCTACATTATTCTGGTGGTTGCCCACCAACCCATCTTGTCATCAGAAACCAATCAGAAGGATCTAGAAACACTTTTACTGTTTGGCTCAGTTCTGATCTTTTTATGAATTTGACTCAAGCCAGATAAGTTAGATGTCGGATGATAGCACATACATATAGAAAAAAGAAAAACTGTACAAAATATAATATCAAATATTTTATGTGGTTTGATTATAATACCCTTCAAACACAGTATTTTTATGAATTTTTTCCCATGATGGCAAAAATGTTTGCTTTGGAAAAGAATTAAGTTGTTCATATTGACCTCACCTATGGTCAACAGCTGTGAGAGGAGCTCCGAGTAGAGCTGTTGGTCCTGTGAGTCTAGAGGAGCCAGATGGGGTGGTTCGGGCATCTGGTTAGGATGCCTCCCGAACACCTCGCTGGTGAGGTGTTTCAGGGACATCCCACCGGGAGAGATCAAGAGGCAGACTCAGGACCCGCTGGAGAGTCTTTGTCTCAAAGCTGGCTGGGGAACATCTCAGGATCCTAACAGGTGAGCTTATCGATGAAGCCAGGGTTTCCCGTCTGAGGCTGTTACCCCCGTAACCCGGCCCCAGATAAGCAGAAGACAACGGAACGGAAAAATGTTGATCCAAGTTATGTTCACTATTAAGAGGTTGATCCATGTAACATAGCTGAAGATTAAGAATAGAGATGAAGATGCTGGGGATCTCTCTGGGTGTGACCAGGATGGACAGGATCAGAGGAACAGCATATGTTAGAGGTTTTGGAGATAAAGTCAGAGAGGCAAGACTGAGATGGTTTGAACATGTGCAGAGGAGAGAGAGAGAGTACATCGGCAGAAGGATGCTGGGTTTGGGCTCACTAGGCAAGAGGCCTAGAGAAAGACCAAGAGATGAAGATAGTTGGCATGACCGAAGAGGATTCAGCAGATAGGGTTAGATGGAAGAAACTGACTTGTTGTGGCGACCCCTGAAGGGAAATGCCGAAAGAAGAAGATCTGTTTCGAAAATCTTGAGAAGCAAGATATATTTAATCATTTACAATAACACCATCAATCTTGGGCTGAAACGCAGAGGAAGTTTGACAAATTAAAATTTTGATCATGCTCAAGTCGAGACGGAAAGTCTTGGTACTGTTTGAGAAACAAGTGCATTGAATAATCAATGAAGACTTGTTTTCACATTGCAGATAAAATAAATTTGTCAGAGCTTAATCTGGTCAGCTACAGACTGTTTTTTTTTACTTCCATTGTTGAAAAAATAGTGTTTAATTTCCATAACTCTTGAATCTGGTCATCTGAATTAATATAAGCTCATCAAGTCAACTCCACAGCAAAATGAAACCTAACATAATGTACACTGAATATTACAACATGGAGAGTTTGGTTGATTAAATTGCGTCCTTCTTGTGCACTATCACTACTTTTTTAATAACCACCGACTAAAAAGGCCTCACAGTGCATCCGGGTCTGCAATAAACCCAATCACATTGTAGAAGGTCTGCAGCGCTAGTCCTCTGTGGGGTTGCAGGGGCCGTGATGTAGTGTGACTACTTCAATCAAAGCAGCAGATTTGAATATCAACGAGACTCAGTAGTAACAGCCTCAGTGTGAAATTTATGTCCTCATTGAGAAAATTACATTCACTCCCCGTCCTCACTGTTTGGCATCCATTACATCTCATTATTACCCTGAGAAGCTGCATGGCTCGGAAATAAAAAGACAAAAAAAAAAGGGAAAGTGGAAGTTTGGAAGACATAAATCGTTACGTACCTGCTGTTGCAAAACACCAGCTTGTATTTAATTATTTTCTCTCTCGTCTTTTAAACTGTTTGTTTGTGCATTGAGGCGCACGTTTTGACTTACAACCAGGCTGCTCATCACTCTTCTGTTTTTTGTTTTTTTTTGGTGAAAAATGTCAAATCGCGGCGGCACAGTGGGTAGCACAGTGGCCTCACAGCAAGAAGTTCGTGGGTTCGATTCCCAGGTGGGAACTAGGCTTGGAACACTGGTCTTTCTGTGTGGAGTTTGCATGTTCTCCCCGTGCCCCCGTGTCTAGTTACTCCTGTTTCCTCCCACCCTCCAAAAATATGCATGTCAGGTTGATTGGCCGGTGCCAAATTGCCCCTAGGAATAAGTGTGTGTGTATGGTTGTATGTGTGTGGCCCTGTGACAGACTGGCGACCTGTTCAGGGTGTACACTGCCCCTCGCCTTACATCAGCCAGGATGGGCTCCAGCTCCCCGCAACCTTGTAAGGTTACACTGAAAAGAAGGTGATTGACTGACTGAGCTTCTGAACCGCTTGTCTCACACGTGAGGGGTGCCGGGGTCTATCCTGGCTGATTCAAGGCGAGAGGCAGGGTACACCCCAAACAGATCATCAGTTTGTCACAGGGCCACACACACACTATCAATCACACACACACTCATTCCTAGGGGAAATTTGGTAGCGGCCAATCAACTTAACAAATATGCTTTTGGAGGGTCTTAACTCACACATATACTGGGAGAACATGCAAACTACACATAGAAAAGCCAGTGTTCCAAGCAGATCTTTGAGAATTGTGGACTCAACCTGATTTCTGTACTTTTCTTTTGCACCTTAAGATGAACTTTCCGTTCCGTCGTCTTCGGCTTATCCGGGGTCGGGTTGCGGGGGCAACAGCCTCAGATGCGAAGCCCAGGCTTCTCTCACCCTGGCTGCATCCTCCAGCGCATCCGGAAGGATCCTGAGTCGTTCCCCAGCCAGCCCCCTCCCAGTGGGACGTGCCGGAAACACCTCCCCAGTGAGGCGCTCGGGGGGGAATCCTGACCAGATGCCCTAACCACCCCATCTGGCTCTTCTCGACTTGAAGGAGGGGCGTTTTGACACAGAGCTCCTCCTGGATGGCAGAGCTCCTCACCCGATCTCTTAAGATGACATGTAGCATTGATTTTGGATAGGTTTAGATTTTGGGACCTTTGTCAAATTGCGTTGGTACCAACTAGCCTTGGTAAATTTTTAAAAATTAAAATAGATGATATGTAACATTGTGATGTTAAAACATCACAGTTTTTTGTTTTCTAAATATTTAATATTGCAGGGTTAGATCCATCGTAAGCGTGGTTTTCAGTAATATTTTACGGGCTCGTTTTCGTCCTGGTTTCATCCAGTTCATTTATTTAAGTGGTAGATGTTCTTTATTGCATTAAAAAAAAACACTGCGGTAAACATGTTGCTGACTATCTGGAGAATTTAATGTGAAATAAAAAGGTTAGATGTTTTTACGACGTTAAATGATAAAAATCATCATCTCTGACAAACACTTAATTACATCTTTCCAGGTTTTTATGGCTTATCAGACCTGCTCATTAACCCCAAAAAACGTGTTTTGTTTCTATTTAAACCAGTATTAAACATGTGCTGTTTTTACTGATTTAATATGTTTTGATCAGCCAGCTGTGCTGCAGCAGAATAAACCATCTCCACATAGATAATTTTCTTTTGCCTTTTAATATGTCTGATTTTAATCTAAACCATCTATATGAGGGCTGCACGGTGGCACAGTGGTTAGCACAGTGGCCTCACAGCAAGAAGGTCAGGGTACGAGTCACACAGGTACTCCGGTTTCCTTATCATCTTGAATTTGTATTGATTTGTGTAAATTAATAAATAAATTAATAAATAAACAAAAAGACAGACTGGCGACCTGTTCTGGGTGTACCCTTACCTTAAATCAGTCGGTTTAGGCTCCCGTACCCTAGTGACCTGGTTGGGCAGAAGTGGTTCAGAAAGCAAAACGAAACATTGTATGGATCAAATTTATGGTTTACTATTGCTAAACAACTTGTTGAAGGATGCATGGTGGTATAGTGGCTAGCATAATGGCCTCACAGCAAGAAGGTCAGGGTTCAAGTCTCCAAGTGGTAGGAAGCTTGAAACACTACCTTTTCTGTGTGGAGTTTACATGTTTGATCCGTGTATGTGTGGGTTTTCTCCGGATACTCTGGTTTCCTTCCACCCTCCAAAAACATTCATGTTAGGTTGATTGACTACTATAAAATTGCCTTTAGGAAAGTGTGTATGTGTGGCCTCACAACAGATTAGCGTCCTGTTTAGGGTGTACCCTGCCTCTTGCCAGAAATCAGACGGGACATGCTCCAGCACCCCTTGTGACTTCTTTAGGGATAAGTGGTTCAGTGTCACGATCCTCTCTACTGCTGCCAGAGGGAGCCCTGGATGTTCCTCATCACCCTGATTAGGGACGCCTGAGATTGATTCCTGATACCACACATCTGTGGACCCTGCCACCTATTTTAAGGGCAATCACCCTGGACTTCCTTGTTCGGTCATACAATCCCTTCCAGCCTGGTCATCCTTGTTGCCTGACCAAGAACACATTCTGACATTAACCTTTTGCCATGCCACTGAAACTTAGTTTTTCTTTTTGCAGTAATAATGGACTGCCAAATTCAAACCATGTTTTCTGTCTACAATTGGGTCCTCTTGTAATGTGTGTAATGCAGCCATATAGTCGGTGTAGTCCTGAAAACACCTTGGTCTTCTTCTATGCTTACCTACCAAAACTAAAAACAGATTCAGCTGGACAGTGGCATTTGATGGAATTTTTAAGTATGGTGTTCCGTTTCATTCCGTTCCGTCGTCTTCCGCTTATCTGGGGCCGGGTCGCAGGGGCAACAGCCTCAGACGGGAAACCCAGGCTTCTCTCACCCCAGCTGCATCCTCCAGCTCACCCGGAGAGATCCCAAGTCGTTCCCCAGCCAGCTGTGAGACATAGTCTCTCCAGCAGGTCCGGGGTTCTGCCTTTTGGTCTCCTCCCGGTAGGACATGCCCAAAATACCTCACCAGCAAGGCGCTCGGGGTGTATCCTGACTCGATGCCCGAACCACCCCTTCTGGCTTATTTCGACCTGAAGGAGGAGCGGCTCAACACCAAGCTCCTCCCGGATGGCAGAGCTCCTCACCCAATCTATGAGTGAGAGCCCAGCCACCCTGCGGAGTGAGCACATTTCAGCCGCTTGTATCTGCGATCTCATTCTTTCGGTCACCACCCACAGCTGGTGACCATAGGTGAGGGTAGGAACATACTTTGTAGATCGACTTGTAAATCGAGAGCTTTTTGACTCAGCTCCTTCTTTACCACAACGGACCGATGCAGCGTAGTAGTTATTGCTGAGTGGAACATAAACTGGATCTTTTTCATTAGGAATCCAGTTGTTTTTGTTTACTGCAGTTGGTTACTGACTCCTCCTACTTCATTCAGCTGGAAATCTAAAAACTAGCACCATGTTCTTTCTTTGGTTTTGTAGTCCGTACTTAGGCAGCACTGAAGCATCTTAACACCAAAAGATTAAATCCTCACTTAAATTGTCGTTGTACACAAACAGCATCAGGTCATTTGCTGTTTGCATGTTTTCTTTTTGCTCACCAATACTTTGAATGTACAATATGACCTGGCCATGTGACGTCAGCATGGTTAGCTTCATTTTCTCCAAACTTGGCCCCCTTTTCTCTAAATTCCCCAGACTCTATTTCTTCTGTGTGTCTGCTGGAAAATGTGGCGTGAACAGATACGAGAACAAATGTTTGTCGGCAGTGGTAGCAGCCAGGCTAACAGCTGGGGCATCCATGGGAGCAGGTGATGCGAGGGCTCATACTCCCTGTCTTACACTCCCTGGCTATCCCTCAGCAACACACACACACACCCCTCCCTTCTTTGCACCATCCTCATTGAGGAGTCTTCATAAATAATCTTCCAGCAATCTGCCTCTCCCTCCACTCTCTTATTAATTACTTTTATGGCCAAAATCAAACATCTGTCATGCTAGAATATACAAATTAATTATGCAGCTTCTCCCTATCAAGATCCATATAACACTGCTTCTCAGAGCCAGTTAGCAGAACAGGAGGGGAGACCTTTTGTTTTCTCTGTGGGGCATCTTCTCACAGATCTAGTGTCTGTTATTTTTATGACTTTTTTTTATGGTCTTTAAGTATCACAACTTTGAATGTCTTATTTATGTAGACTATCATCTAACAACAAATCATCACAAACTTTTAAAAAATGGGATTTTTGGGACGATATGATAAAAAAAATACTTAAAATTTAATCTTAGTGCAGATATTTTATTTTTTGGGTTTAGATAAAGTCGTTTGTTAAATGACTGAATGTGTCTGTGAAGCAAGATGATCTTTGAGGTCCAAAGACCTACTGACAGAAGACAGCTGTTTGCCCTTCCTCCAGCTCGGCTCTGAGGTGTCCTGGGACTCCGCCTGTTCGCAGGTCAGGACCCTAATGGGGAGGCACCATTTGGTACCAGTTACCAAGCGGCAGGGAGCCATCGGTGCCTCCTTTCAGTCAAGGTAATGTTGGCCAGTTCCAGGCTGACTGAGGGGTTGGCACAGGCAGGCGCTGTGGTGAAGGGCCCAGTGACCTTGAGACAGGATGAGCCCCCTCCCTCACTGAGCTGCAGACCGCTCATAAGGAGGTGAATGGAAGCATGTTTTGTTTGTCCTGTTTTTTGGACGAATCATACTGAGATGCACAAAAAATGAGAAGCTAATGTTTCTCTGAAATAAAATTATATCTGAACCTTGTTTTTAAAAAATCAAGTACCAATTATAGATGAACTGATTGGGTTTTCACGGTCATACATTGAAAATGTGGCTCCGCCTCCTTTTTAGGGTGGGCGGAGTCACATTGTTCAACGTCTTTTGTCAACTCATTAGTTTTGATCAAATTTCGGTTCATCTTTAAAAAAATAGTTGGAAATATTGTTCAGGGACAAAAAAATTAAGATGATGTACTTTTTTCTCTCCTACTGAGTTCACGTCTAGGGTTCTTGGAGAAGACACCAAACCCCCGGTTTCTCCCACCATTGGCGCCCTCATAGGTGGCAGCCTGCTGCGGTGTAGTGCAGCACACAAATTTCTCGGTCAGGGATTATTAAAGTCTATTGAAATATAATAATAATAAAATAATGTGTGGCATAAATTAGTTTCTTGAAAAAAAATCTTACTTCAGAAAGATGGTCCTCGCCTGGAAAAGGATGGAATGCCCCCTGCGGGTCAGGGACAGGGTCCTGCCCCAAGTGGAGGAGTTTAAGTATCTCGGGGTCTTGTTCACAAGCGGGGGAAGGATGGAGCGGGAGATCGACAGACGGATCGGTGCGGCGTCAGCAATAACTAGGACGCTGCATCGGTCCGTTTTGGTAAAGAGAGAGCTGAGCCAAAAAGCAAAGCTCTCAATTTACAGGTCGGTCTACGTTCCCATCCTCACTTATGGTCACCAGCTGTGGGTGGTGACCGAAAAAATGAGATTGCGGATACAAGCGGCTGAAATGAGCTTCCTCCTCAGGGTGGCTGAGCTCTCACTCAGAGATCAAGTGAAGAGCTCTGCCATCCGGGAAGAGCTCGGTGTTGAGCCGCTCCACCTCCAGGTCGAGAGGAGCCAGATGGGGTGGTTAGGGCATCTCTTCAGGCTGCCTCTCGAGCGCCTCACTGGTGAGGTGCTTCGGGCACATCCCACGGGAGGAGACCGAGAGGCAGACCCCGGACCTGCTCGAGAGACTATGTCTCAAAGCTGGCTGGGGAATTACTCGGGATCCTTCCGGGTGAGCTGGAGGATGCAGCTGGGGTGAGAGAAACCTGGGCTTCTCGTCTGAGGCTGTTGCCCCGCGACCCGGCCCCGGATGAGCGGAAGATGACGGAACGGACGAAACAAAATAGCCATTTTTGGGTTTTTCGCCTACTCCCTCCTCCCAAAATTGTGACAAAATAAATATGTTGATATCAACATTAGTTAACGGGACGGAAAGTAAAAATCTGATTTCTACACCCGACATTTTTTTTTTTTCAGTCAACACTTATTTGAGGAAAAAAATGAGAAAACGTTAATCACCTTGTTTCAAAAATAGATTTATCCCGTCGACTTTGACGACGGTTTTTCTTTACTTCCATTAAATCTATAAACATCCTCCTGATGAGAAATCCGGTTCACTCTTAACTCCCATATGCAGAACGACGTGCCTGCCGTTTCTATGGTAATGTCATTCCACGAGCCTTTTGTCTTTGTCATCAAACGAAACTTACTAATCCAAACAATTTATGACTGTTAGACATGGCAGCATATATTATGACAAACAACACATGCTCCATTATACCAGCTGGTGTAATGATGTGGTAATGCCGGACTCATTAACTCCTGCACACAGTTTATGGTAGTCTTTTATGACTGAATTAATTGATTCACACATGCATTAAAACAAAAAAAAATAACTGGAATGAAAATCCGGTTGGACGTGGGACCCTTAATCTGTCATAAACATTTCTGGTGGTGAAGCAGGATGACATTATTCATGTAAACGACTGCTCTTATACACAATAGACATCAAACCGGCCCATAGCTCTGGAGCTAGCTTCCATCTCCCACTACCACTGTGTAAACATCACAACCTAAAACATCTCAGCATTAAATTATGTCAAATCATTTCTTCTGTCTGTAAATATTTCCGTTCCGTTCCGTCGTCTTCCGCTTATCCGGGGCCGGGTCGCAGGGGCAACATCGTCAGACGGGAAGCCCAGGCCTCTCTCACCCCGGCTGCATCCTCCTGCTCACCCGGAAGGATCTCGAGTCGTTCCCCGGCCAGCTGGGAGACATAGTCTCTCCGGCAGGCCTGAGGTCTCATCTCGGTGGGACGTGCCAGAAACACCTCACTAGCGAGGCGCTCAGGAGGCATCCTGACCAGATGCCGGAATCACCCCATTTGGCTTCTCTTGACCTGAAGGAGGAGCGGCTCGACACCAAGTTTATTTTATCACAAAATGGCAAAACGACAAACCCAAAAATGACTATTTTGTTTTGTCCGTTCCGTCGTCTTCGGTTTATCCGGGGCCGGGTCATAGGGGCAACAGCCTTAGATGGGAAGCCCAGCCAATCCTCCAGCTCAACCGGAAGGATCCCGAGTCGTTCCCCAGCCAGCTGTGAGACATAGTCTCTCCAGAGGGTCCGGGTTCTGTCTCTTGGCCTCCTGGTGGGATGTCCCCGAAACACCTCACTAGGAAGGCGCTCGGGGGGTATCCTGACCAGATTCCCAAACCACCCCATATGTCTCCTCTCGACCTGGAGGAGGAGTGGCTCAACATCGAGCTCCGCCCGGATAGCAGAGCTCTTCACTTGATCTAAGAGTGAGAGCCCAGCCACCCTGCGGAGGAAGCTCATTTCGGCCACTTGTACCCGCGATCTCATTCTTTCGGTCACCACCCACAGCTGGTGACCATAGGTGAGGGTTGGAACGTAGATCGACTTATAAAAATTACTGCATGTAAATAACATATTATTCTTGCTTGAAGTACGTATAGCAATCAAGTTTTGAAAACAGGAAGGAAGTAATCAGGTCACTGCATCGATCAGTTGCGGTATAGAAAGCGCTGAGCCGAAAAGCAACGCTCTTGATTTACAAGTCGATCTACGTTCCTACCCTCACCTATGGTCACCAGCTGTGGGTGGTGACCGAAAGAATGAGATCGCGGGTACAAGCGGCCGAAATGAGCTTCCTCCGCAGGGTGGCTGGGCTCTTCCCCAGATATAGAGGGAGGAGCTCTGCCTTCTGGGAGAAGCTTGGAGTAGAGCTGTTGCTCCTCCAAGTCGAGAGAAGCCAGATGGGGTGGTTTGGGTATCTGGTCAGGATGCCTTTCGAGTGATTTGCTGGTAAAGAGTTTTGGGAAGTGACCAAGAGGTAGAACTCGGACCTGCTGGGGAGATGTCTCACAGCTGGGCAAGGAACTCCCTCGGGACCCTCCTGGGTGAGCCAGAGGATCGAGCCTGGGTGAGAGAAGCCTGGGCTTCCCATTTGAGGCTGTTCGCCTCGTGGCCCTGTCCGGATAAGTGGAGAACAACGGAACAGAATGAACTTCTTTCCAAATAAGCGTTTAGATTGTTCATTTGAAAGGTTCAAATTGTGAATAACTCCTCACAAGAACGGAAGCAATCATTCCCGTCGTCTTCATAACCTGAGTTCTTTCTTGGAACAGTCTAACAAGCAGGCTCTTTGGGAGAAAAAAAAAGAGGATTTTCTCTTAACATATGCAGCAATGAAAGTCTGACATTTAATCAGAGGAAAAGCTCCCATTAAAAACGAGTGAGTCAGGCTCCTGGCCCAGATGACTCACTACCCAGCAATCACCAACACTTTACGTGTAAGAATTAAGCCATATGTTTAAAAATTTCCTTCCAAACTCAAAACCAAATGGAAGGATTTAGCTAAAAAATAATTTTCTGTTTTTAAACTGTGACACGGTTCACATCGAAGCGACCCCAGCCCTTCATATTAAGGAAATGATTTTTATCTTCTTGGCTGGACTTAAAGAGAATTGCTTACAAGCTGTGCAGTTCCGAAACCATAATGACTTTCTTAATCCAAATGTCATTGTTATGAACCGTGCAATTACTTCGGCTAAATAAATAATCCATATTTGGAATCTGGTTTTAGACAACACTAAGTCACTGAGTCTGAAGGAAATTGCTTTTACCATCTTGGCTTCTTCACACCAGTCAAATGGGGACTTAATCTCTGGTTTGAAATTTTGTCAAGAAATTACTTTTTTTTGCTAGGCTTGCAAAAAATTGTCATGCTATACAAGGAGGTCCTTTCATACCATCTGAGGTTGTGAGGAATCGTTTCTCTGGCTCAAAATCTGGTCAAGACTTCATGTCTGAGACAATCCTCCTCACGGCTTGTGTCACCTCGGCGACAGATGTCAGCCAAATCAGCGACAGCCGATCATGCTGATCCTCCCTGTAATCGTGTGCTATGATCCTGCCGTGACACAGAGCTGTGGGAAATATGTCCGTCCGTACCATTGCCCCAGGCAGATGCACCAGCATCTTCCTGTCTGTGCCAACCACACACACACTCCTTCCTCAAATCGTACCTTAATCCGACCTTTTCATGTGTATTTTCTGCTGGGATTTTTTTTTTTTTACTCACTCTATTCATTCCTCTCCGGGGAAATTTGTACGCCGCACGCCTACACCGCAGCAGGCTGCCAAAATGGCGCCAATGGTGGGAGAAACAGGGGGTTATGTGTCTTCTCCAAGGACTTTATACGTGCACTTAGTGGGATGCAAACCTGTGAACATCCGGTTGACTTCCGGTCTGCGGGCGAATGCTCTAACCACAGAGCCACCGTCTCCCCCTAGGATTTGCTACCTTGATCTCTTTCTGTTAAAACTCTGAGATACAAAATGAGATACAAAATGTTGGTTTGTTTGTGCTTATCTTGTATTTTTGGGCAGGTTGTGCATGCTTGCAGAGGGGCAGCAGCGATGCACGCCCTCACCATCCTTTCCTCCACATGATTGGAGTTGCTAAAAGAAAAAAAATAAAAGCCAGCACGCAGGTCACAGCCTCCCTGAAACACAATGTGGCATATGCTCAACTATAGATGCTGCAGAAAACATTCTTGCAGAGCTCAGCTCTACGTGGCTTTATTCCGTGAAGCCCCCGCAAGGCAAAACGTTTCCAAACAGTTTTGCGTTTTCATCCTAAAATCTTGCAAAAAAAAAAAAAAACTGGAGGAGCTCTGCATATTTCACACATGCCTCTGGCTAGCGTGGTTGCTCATGCT
This sequence comes from Neostethus bicornis, assembly GCA_902685375.1. Taxonomy (NCBI): domain Eukaryota; kingdom Metazoa; phylum Chordata; class Actinopteri; order Atheriniformes; family Phallostethidae; genus Neostethus; species Neostethus bicornis. Next base: position 9,128,915 of record LR738545.1, read on the forward strand.
CATGCCCATGCCCATGCCCATGCTAGCCTGTATTTGCAGCTAAACCTTGACAAAGGTTACAAGTAAATTGTCAAATTTTATAAACGGGTTCGTGTGAAAAGGAAAAAATAAATACACAAGACATAGATTTGCTGATCACTTCGCCCTCCAGCGAGTTTCATCTTCTGTAGCCATTCCAACATATGCTGTGAAGATAATAAAAACGTAGTATTAAACATAGTAGCATATTGAATTCTCGTCCCGGGCTTCATATAGCAACCCAACTCTTGCCTCTGGAAACCTATTTAATGTAAGTAGACAACGCCGCTGGTCATGATGTTTCTTGTGTAGTAATAATTTATAGTGGGGAGAGGTCCATAAAAGGGGGGACCCTGTAAAATATTTCCATTACGTGGGGTATGTCAGTGAGTAATAAAGACTTTATTCTACTTTTTATTGCTTTCAATCTGTTGTTGTTCTCGCAATTTTTTTAGCTGCGTAAAATTCACCATCCAGCTTAATTTGAGGCCTAAAAACAGAAAATATTTTAAATAATTTTACAAAGTGACTTCCAGGGTGTTGATGATGTAAAACATAGTGGATTTAGTAAAGTAAAAATATGTCAGCTGTATTCTTTTTTTTATTTTTTTATTAGCCTACACTTTTTATGCAGAAATGAAATCTCTTTTTTAACAGTGTTGTAAAGGTTACACCGTCATTTAAACTGCAGTTCAGACAGATTGATGTTTATATCATTACAGCGGTAAATGAAATGTGCATGTCTCTAGTCTTCCTCGGACATTAAATAGAAATGAGCTTCAGCCGGGGATGACGGAAATGCATTTAAGTCCGAGTTGAGATGAGGAGGACGGTGTCATTACGGTGTACCTGCTGATGCTGTAAGAAGATGACAAACTATCACAGACAGACTCAATAAGCCAAAACTTGAACTATTTTAGTTGTGTAAACAGTTTAATTGCTTAAAACGTTTGCAAAGACAGTTTCTGATCTTTTATTAGACAGATTAACCCTATCATGTCCACCCTGTTTGATCCTCATCAACACCAATTGAAAGCAGGGGTTTCAATTAAAGAAGAAACAAGAAATGGGTCAAATGGAATTTTTTTTATTTCCAACAATTGCAACAATTCCAACCTTCACTTATGGTCACCAGCTGTGGGTGGTGACCGAAAGATTGCGATTGCGGATACAAGCGGCCGAAATGAGCTTCCTCCACATGGTGGCTGGGTTCTCACTCAGAGATTGGGTGGGGAGCTCTGCCATCCGGGAGGAGCTCGGTGTCGAGCCACTCCTCCTCCAGGTCTAGAGAAGCCAGATGGGGTGGTTTGGGCATCTGGTCAGGATGCTCCCCGAGCGCCTCGCTGGTGGGGTGTTTCGGGCACGTCCCACCGGGAGGAGGCCAAGAGACAGACCCTGGACCCGCTGAAGAGACTCATAGCTGGCTGGGGAACGACTCAGGATCCTCCCGAGTGAGCTGGCGGATGCAGTTGGGATGAGAGAAGCCTGGGCTTCCCGTCTGAGACTGTTGCTCCCACGACCCGGCCCCAGATAAGCGGAAGACGACGGAACGAAACGGAACAAATTCTGCTTAGTGTTGTCGTCTTTTCCTGTTAATGGTGTGGGAATGTGGCTCTTGCAAAGTCCCAAAAGCCACTGCTTCCTTGACTTGAATTCCTACAACTTGTCTTTCATTTCTGCATTTCCTAATGCCCCAGAGTGTGGCTATGAGATCATCAGGCTAGACATAATTCCAGTTTTTAAAACAAAACTAGAAACTTGAACTATGGAGCAAAACATGGCCTATTTTTTCTGACACATCTGGCTTTTGAAAGACCAATGCAATATCCAGTTTAGGATTACTTTTGTTTTAGTTTAGTTTTGTCTTCTAAACCGCTTATCACTAACGAGTTCACAGTTGGTGCCGGAGACTATCTCGGCTGATTTCAGGTGAGAGGCAGAGTACACCTAGTATAGGTCGCCAGTCTGCTACGGGTCCACAGACACAGACAACCATCCACACACGTACTCATTCATAGGGGCAATTTTTGTAGTGGCCAATCAACCTAGCATGCATATTTTTGGAGGGTGGGAGGATTCTGGAGTACCTGGAGTAAATCCACACATAGAAAGGGGGGAACATGCAAACTCCACACAGAACGACCAGTGTCCCAAGCCTCGCCCCCATACATGACTCGAATCCCTGACCTTTTTGCTGTGTGGCCACTCTACTAACTAAAGGCTGATTTATGCATAAGAGAAATTAGAATTCCAATAACGTTTGGTTTCATTAACAAGATTTAAATCTGATTTATGAAAATGCAACTAGACATTATTCGCAGCTTTATTTACCAATCACACGGCATAATGTATGACACAACACCCACATGCATATCGTAACCCTATTACATCCACTCAGCTTAAACACCCCTGACTGCTCTCATCTCATGTGAATACCATTCAGCACATATGAGTTCAAGTTCAATCATTAGAAGCTCTCTGAGGTTTTCACAATATTTGGACTCATCTGATGTATACTCTTGCTTAGCTAAATCCCACTTGTGCTTAATCAGCTTTCTACGATGTACGCTGGTAGCGTTCAGTACCCTCCCTCACCATTATCTTTATTGACTTGTTTATTTAAATGTCACAGTATCATCTGCCCACAAACATCTGTCCATCCCTCCCAAGAAAGCATAATCCACAAGATGAAAATGTCTATCAATATGTCGCAGTGTAAGATTATCATGTAAGAAAAAGCAGCTTGACCCCGATAAAATCAGCCGTGTCAATCCTCAGTCATCGTGTCATAAAAAAAAAAAATCTAAAATGTATGATATGAATAAAGCTCACCTAATTAAAGCACAAGCATCTGTAAATTATCTCTACATCTTTAAAAACGAAGGATGCTAACAGACTGAACAAGCTGGTTAAAAAAAAGCTGGACGTCTGGTTGGCCCACCCCTTGTCTGCGTGGAGGAGGTGGTGAGGGACAGAATGAAGGCAAAACTGTCATAAATTATGTTAAATCCCTCCCACCCTCTCCATAAATCTGTGGACCATCTGAAGAGCAGCTTCAGCAGCATACTCCTGCAACCCCGCTACTCAAAGGAACGGTACAGAAAATAATTTCTGCTGTCTTCCATCAAAATATTCAACCGTTCACTTTTAAACCTTTAAAATTTAATTTTAATTTAATTTATTTGTTTATTTCGATCACATTGTAATTTCACATTAAAGAAAGAAAAATTGTATTTTACCAAAGGACCGAAAAAGTATCGGCTGAAGCAAATGCTTATTACGCCGACCCGTTTTTCAAATCACCATGAAAGCAAAAACATATAAGTAAATATTCAGAAATCTATCATAACACATAAAATGAAAATTAGAACATCAAATGAAAAAGTAATATAATTGTTACTTTAAATTCATTGTATATAAGCTTGAATTTAACCATCAAGACTTGCATATTTTTTAAGCAATAATAACATAAATTTATTCTTTAAACAGAAAAGATTGGAACATAATTTAACTTCATCATCACAATTATTCCAAAGATCCACACCTTTAAATTTATAAATTTCACTCACAACAGCTAAAAAAAAAAAAAAAATCCTGTATGATTGTTTTATAATTAAAACACTGCAGCACTAAAATTTGCCTTCGGGGATAAATAAAGTATCCTCAATTCAATTTAAGAATTATCCAACATTTGGTGGTATTAACAGAAAATCTAATCATGGCCGTTGCTGGAAAAGTGCTGCAATGAGTGGTAGATACAATTTCTGCTTCTTATGGTTGTGACATACTGTTTCCTGTCTGCTATGTTCCATAGTTCCCAATGCCAAACATGGTAGAGTAAAGCTGTTCAGCAGAACTTGACACACAACCAACCATTTAGCTCTTCAGAACATAGAAGTTTGTGGCGTTGGAAAGTATGGCTGAGCTTTTGTAGTTCTCTTGTAGTTCTTTGTAGTTCTCTTGTAGTTCTCTTGTAGTTCTTTGTAGTTCTTTTGTAGTTCTCTTGTAGTTCTTTGTAGTTCTTTTGTAGTTCTCTTGTAGTTCTTTGTAGTTCTTTTCTAGTTCTCTTGTAGTTCTTTGTAGTTCTTTTGTTGTTCTTTGGTTGTTCTCTTGTAGTTTTTTGTAGTTCTCTTGTAGTTCTCTTGTAGTTCTTTGTAGTTCTTTTGTAGTTCTCTTGTAGTTCTTTGTAGTTCTTTTGTTGTTCTTTGGTTGTTCTCTTGTAGTTTTTTGTAGTTCTTTTGTAGTTCTCTTGTAGTTCTTTTGTAGTTCTCTTGTAGTTCTTTGTAGTTCTTTTGTAGTTCTCTTGGAGTTCTTTGGTTGTTCTCTTGTAGTTTTTTGTAGTTCTTTGTAGTTCTTTTGTAGTTCTCTTGTAGTTCTTTTGTAGTTCTCTTGTAGTTTTTTGTAGTTCTTTGTAGTTCTTTTGTAGTTCTCTTGTAGTTCTTTTGTAGTTCTCTTGTAGTTCTTTGTAGTTCTTTTGTAGTTCTCTTGGAGTTCTTTGGTTGTTCTCTTGTAGTTCTTTGTAGTTCTTTTGTAGTTCTCTTGTAGTTCTTTTGTAGTTCTCTTGTAGTTCTTTGTAGTTCTTTTGTAGTTCTCTTGGAGTTCTTTGTAGTTCTTTTGTAGTTCTCTTGGAGTTCTTTGTAGTTCTTTTGTAGTTTTCTGACTGAAGGAGAAACACATTCTGCAAACTGGTCAGATGGAGATATCGTAAGGCTGGCACAAAGTTAATCCCACATAATTTGTGCAATGTTTCTGTCTTCCTTCACTGAGTTGTATGCACAAAAAAAAAAGCTGAACCCTGAGCTAAAACAGATTGATCAACAGTAGAAGTTACCCATATCATAAAAAAAAGAACCTTTCCTATTGTTGCACTGAAGGGTGATAGAGGGATACAGGCTGCAGAAATCTCCTCTCCTGGACCCCTCCTCATTGCCACCATGACCCATCTGTTTAAATATTCCCGTGTCTATTGTTTGCTCACACTTCCTATCCAACAAAGTAGGTTTCACTTATGACAAGATGCAGATTATGAGCTCAAACATCACTTTAGTTATGGGTCAGTAGATTAGTGTTTTAATCTACAACCCCCTAAAACTACACTATCATCATCGCTGAGAGGATCAGAACTGTACCTTGGATTATCTTTAGACTGCAGATGAATATTGAGAAGGCATGTATGGTTCAGTTATGGAGGTGTGAGAGCTCTCTCTGACCAATTTCTGAACTTTATTTAAAAAATTACCATTTAAGAATTTGCCAGTCTGTTGTGGCATGATTTGAGGTGAGCCTATCCCTCTCCTCGAATCAGCCGGGATGGGCTCCGGCACCCCCCGACGGTTAAGAAGGTGACTGACTGACATTTAAGAGCCCAGCCACCCTGTGGAGGAACCTTATTTTGGCCACTTGTATCCGCAATATTATTTAAGTCATCACCCACAGCTGGTGATCATAAATAAGGGTAGGAACGTAGATGGACTGGTAAGTCATGAGCTCTTTCTTCACCACGACGAATCGATGCAGCGTCCAGATTATTACAGACGCCGCACCGATCCACCTGTTGATCTCCCGTTCCATCCTTTCCCACTCGTGAACAAGATCCAGGGATACTGAAATTCCTCCACGTGGGGCAGGACCCTGTCCCTAACCTGCAGGAGGCATTCAATCCTTTTCCGGGCGAAGACCATGGTCTTGGAGATGCTGATTCTCATCCCGGCCGCTTCACACTTGGCAGCAAATTGGTCCAGCGGGTCTTGCAAAAAGGGATTTTTTGACTATTCCCAGGTTTTTCTCATAGTTCCTTGGTCTTTGTTTCCGTATTTACTTAGTGCTGAATTTAAAGGATCACACTTCCCTGGTTGTTCCCAAAACAAGACACATTTCGATATTTATTGCACTAAATGTCTGACTTCAGAAAGGGATCATTTAAATGGTCTACGGATCAATTTATAACCTCATGTATGCCTAAGAATGCACAAATTTAGAAAAACATTTACTGTTAAGAGGGTGAGTTGATTTTTTTTGCAGGGTTTTATATTCTTATTCACATTAAAGGACAAAGTAAAAGAATCCATTCAACGGGGTAATCCAATCCAGAGACCAGATTGGAAAGATATTGCCTGAAAGAGATTTAAAACATTTTTTATTACAAATGTTCAGCAGTTTGAAAGATTATATTTAAATATAGAATTTATTATTAATAAGAACCTCCAACGTTATGGGAAAAGAAGCAAGCGTCTAGATGGTTTTGGAGAATACAATAGTCGCGGCATGTAACGTTCGTTTGTTCGTCTTCTGAACCGTTTATCCTTAACAGGGTCACGTGGGGTGCCGGAGGCTATCCTGGCTGATTTTAGGCAAGAGGAAGGGTACACCCCAAACAGGTCGCCAGTCTTTCGCAGGCCCACACACACACATTCATTCCTAGGGGGAATTAAATAGAGGCCGATCAACCTGACATGCGTGTTTTTGGAGGGAGGGAGTAAACCAGAGTACCTGGAGAAAACCCACACATATATGGGGGGAACACGTATCAGAACATGTATCTATCTCAGACAAGCTGCAGAGGTGGAGGTTTGAACTAGAAAGAAGAGGAATGAAGATTAGTCAGAGTAAAACAGAGTACATGTGTGTGAATGAGAGGAATCCAAATGGAAAAGTGAGGTTACAGGGAGAGGAGATAAAGAAGGTGGAAGATTTAAAGTACTTAGGATCAACAGTCTAGAGCAATGGAGAGTGTGGAAAAGAGGTGAAGAAGCGTGTGCAGACAGGCTGGAAGAAGTGGAGAAAAGTATGAGGTGTGATGTGTGATAGAAGAGTTTCAGCTAAAATGAAAGGAAAAGTGTACAAAACCGTGGTGAGAGTGGCCATGCTGTTTGGTCTAGAGACAGTGGCACTAAGAAAAAGACAGGAAACAGAGATGAAGATGCTGAAGATCTCTCTGGGAGTGACCAGGATGGACAGCATCAGAGGAACTGCACGTTAGAGGTTTTGGAGATAAAGTCAGAGAGGCCAGACTGAGATGGTTTGGACATGTGCAGAGAAGAGAGAGAGAGTATATCGGTAGAAACGTGCTCGGTTTGAAACCACCAGGAAAGAGGCCTAGAGGAAGACCAAAGAGGAGGTTCTTGGATACAGTGAAGAAAGACATGAAGATAGTTGGTGTGACCAAAGAAGATGCAGCAGATAGGGTTAGATGGAAGAAACTGACTTGCTGTGGCGACCCCTCAAGGAAAATGCCAAAAGAAGAAGACATGGGGGGAACATGCAAACTCCATACAGAAAGGTCAGTGTTCCAAGCCTCGTCCGCATCTGGGACTTGAACCCCAACCTCCTTGCCACTAGTATGTCATGTTACAAACGGAAATATTGTTGAAGAGAATTTTATTCATCTCATTTTTTTTTTTTCAATTTAACTATTTTTGCTTTTTTAAGCAAAACTCAGTTTTAGTATTTAATCAGAATTAATCCTAAATGGAAAAAATGCTCACATGATTAACTCAAACCAGAAGTAAACGTCTGGATCTGTTTTGGTGCAGCGGTGAGAGTCACTGTTCGCATGAGGATTAAACTTTGAAGCGTAAGGCCAAATCAACTTTTCTTCCTCTGATTTATCACCCAGTTCCCTTGACTGTGTCTGCGTGCTGAAGACACATGGCTGTGATTTATCGCTTCTCATTTAAGTTTTTTGAATAAACATGGTGGGAAATTTCATTAATGTCTTGAAAGGTTGAGCAAAAATTATACCTCTGCTGAAGGGAAGTTCTGCTGCACTCAGAGTGTAAATAACTCAGACAAGCCAGGGGTAAATGTAATTATCAGATTAGAGGAGTTCACCTTTTGAGGGGGCACGTTGAAGGCAAGCTCAACAAGATGCATTAAATTAAACCAGAGGCTTTTTAAACGCAGATTTTTGCAGGTCTTTGTTTTGGTTGCATTGATCGAGTTTCCTCAGATGAGTGTTTTTTTTAACAAAATCTTTAACCTTCAAAATGATCTCGAATGATGATTTTTATTCCATCGCTTCACTTGACAAACTTGTTTACACTCATCTTGTTAAACACATTTAAACAGTGACTGGTCGAAACCACGCATCGTATTAACGTGGCAGGGATTTTAATTAAAGCTAAAAACAAAAGGCATTTCCTACTGCTCACTTTGACACAACAGATATAAGAAGTGAAGTCCACGTCTATATGAAGCAGCTCATCCTGGCATGGAATACAGCTCAGGGATAGCTGCCGGACGGAACGTGGCTAGTGTGGTGAGCGGGGTGGGAAAACCGCAGCCATTAATTCCATCATTAACATTCCTTTGTGCTGCAACACTCACACTCACAGGGCTTGTTTAATTAAATCAGTGAGGAGCTCTGTAACAGCCGCCGTGAGGCCTTTATTTGTCTATATATCGAGCCTGTGAGCGAATCTGTCCAGGCACGCAGTCATAAGGTTGTGAGGGCATATTTTCACATTAGGCTCTAGGAAGAAACAGCTCCTTCTCATCACATTGAATCTGTGCACAGCTGTTTGTTTCTGCTTGGATTCTTTACAACAGGACGAAAGCAGCATGTTTTTATTTTCACTGCTAACTTCTGTGTGTGTCTACACCAGGCTAACTATATTTAATACGGCTTAAAACTACATTAATAATCACTAAAATTCATGTGTGGATTTTAGGAATAGGATTTTTAAAATAAGTTGGAGGATTTTAAGTACTTTAGGGCAATGGAGAGTGTGGAAAAGAGGTGAAGAAGCGTGTGCAGGCAGGCTGGAACAGGTGGAGAAAAGTATTAGGTGTGATAGAAGAGTTTCAGCTAAAATAAAAGGGAAAGTGTACAAAACTGTGGTGAGACCGGCCATGCTGTTTTGGTCTAGAAACAGTGGCACTGAAGAAAAGATAGGAAGCAGAGATGGAGGTAGCAGAGATGAAGATGCTGAGGATCTTTCTGGGAGTGACCAGGATGAACAGGATTAGAAATGAGTACATCAGGGGAACAGCACATGTTAGAGGTTTTGGAGATAAAGTCAGAGAGGCCAGACTGAGATGGTTTGAACATGTGCAGAAAAGAGAGAGTCTATCGGACGGCAGATGCTGGATTTGGAATCACCAGGAAAGAGGATCAGAGGAAGACCAAAGAGGAAGTTCATGGATACAGTGAAGGAAGACATGAAGATAGATGGCATGACCGAAGAAGATGCAGCAGATAGGGTTAGATCGGAGGTGGGCAAACTTTTTGGTTCGTGAGCCACATTGAGTTCTAATGTTTGACCAGGGGCCGGAACAGGAGCAGATGGATGGTACGCTTTGGTAACCGCTAGAATAAACCGCCAGAATGGCACGCTAGATTTTAAACCAGGTGTTAAATGTTACATCAAGAGCGCTAAATTTCAAATCTAGTGGCGCTAGGTCTGAAATCTATTGCAATAGCGCTTAAAAACGTGCATTTAGCGGCGCTAGTTTTGAAATCTAAGTGCTTTATGTAACATTTTGCTTGTTTTAACGTCTAAGATGCTGGTTTACGTGCGTGTATAGGACCCGATGCCCTTCCATATCTGTGCACACTGTTTATTTTGACAACGCACGCATCATAGAGACACACACACTTTAATGGGAGCAGTGTTGTTGCATCTAGAGTGCGCCATCTAATGACAAAACATCAGAATTACAGAAAAATAAAACATCAACAAGGTTTATTTTTTAAATTTTTTTTCAAGTTTGGAGGGCCGAGTTAAAACGTTTAATGGGCTGCATGTGGCCCGCGGGTCGTAGTTTGCCCATGCCTGGGTTAGATGGAAGAAACTGACTTGCTGTAGTGACCCCGGAAGAGAAATGCTCAAAGGTGGAGAAGATTTTAAAATGCAGATAGATGTTTGTGTGTTAAAATTCTAGTAGATTGGTCCATCTGGTACTAACAAAAAAAACTCCAATTTTGTGCATCCTACTTTTTTTTTGCTTAATCAGATGCTCATTTTGACCTTCATAAATTCATAAAATCTTTAAACATTTCGACACATAAAAAACTTTGCAAATTAAGTCCGATTTTTAGTTTTTTTTCTGAGCCATAAGCTTTTACTTTTGTTTTTTTTGTGTTCTTGTAGTTCGGAAATTCAAACTGTTTGATTGTTCTGCCCACACGGCTCTACATATGTGTTTATAATATGTTAATGCATGCTCAGACAGAGTAGCAATAGCATGGAAGGATTTCCCCAGCGTCCCAGGTGCCAGAGTGTGTGTTCAGTGAAGGGTGAGTACCATCTGTCGGGGCCGGGTGAAATCAGTGCAACATGCAGGTGCTGAGATATTTACCACAGCACGCAAGGTGAACCAAAAAAAAAAAAAGCAGAGGTTTAAAGGGGGTCGGGACCCACAGAGACCGTGGTGTTTGACCTAGAAAAATTGGACCTGATGGTCAGGTGCAACATGCATAATTCACTGGTCTGTCACACTTCTGTTAAGTATTCAAAAAAAAATGCACCTGTTCAAAACCTTGTTGGTAAAATTGCTTCTAGTGCAGATTTTCTAAAGAAGAAAGTTTGTGGTGTTTTTTTTTTCCGTTCCATTCCGTCATCTTCCGCTTGTTCCGAGGTCGGGTCGCGGGGGCAACAGCCTCAAGCGGGCAGCCCAGGCCTCTCTCTCCCCGGCTGCATCCTCTAGCTCACCCAGAAGGATCCCACGTCGTTCCCCGGCCAGCTGTGAGACATAGTCTCTCCAGCGAGTCCGGGGTCTGCCCCTTGGTCTCTTCCCGGTAGGACGTGCTCAAAACACCTCGCTCGCGAGGCGCTCGGGGGGCATCCTGACCAGATGCCCAAACCACCCCATCCGGCTCCTCTCGACCTGGAGGAGGAGCGGCTCGACACCATGCTCATCCCACCTGGCAGAGCTCCTCACCTGATCTCTGAGTGAGAGCCCAGCCACCCTGCGGAGGAAGCTCATTTCGGCCGCTTGTATCCTCGATCTCATTCTTTCGGTCACCACCCACAGCTGGTGACCATAGGTGAGGGTTGGAACGTAGATCGACTTGTAAATCGAGAGTTTTGCTTTTTGGCTCAGCTCTCTCTTTACCACGACGGACCGATGCAGCGTCCTAGTTATTGCTGATGCCGCACCGATCCGCCTGTCGATCTCCCGCTCCATCCTTCCCCCACTCGTGAACAAGACCCCAAAATACTTAAACTCCTCCACTTGGGGCAGGACTCTGTCCCTGATCTGCAGGGGGCATTCCACCTTTTTCCGGGCGAGGACCATGGTCTCGGATTTTTTTTTTTTTAACGAAAAGATTTTTTTAATCACCCATTAAACTAGTAAATCTTTCCACTAGTCTGAAACTATTAATCAATTCCAGGGTTACAGTTTCATGTCCTACACACACCATCCGTACACGGATAATATACCATAAATGCATGTAACACATGTTCATAACTAAAACTAATTAATTTTGCTTTCATTATTTATGACCTGTCCGAGTTTTTCTCTAGTTGCTGAAACACAGACCCGGGTCTGCCTGTATGATTTCTTCTGATGAATTCTGATACAGATGTTTCCGTGTTCACCCTGCAGGTTGTAATACATGTGCTGAACCAATCCAACCCTTCTTTTACTGTAATCCCACGATCAGAGCGGGCGGGTGGATCAAATTAAACAGATATGCTTATCTAAACTATTTATTAAAGAACCATATCCGAGATATAATCCTAATATGTTATCAAGAGCCGAGGGGATTTGGGGCATCCATGCATTGCTGAAATCCAGGTGTACCAGGTTGTAAGTCCAAGGATTAGGACGAAGGTTATTGTAATTTTTTAAATAACACAAAAGCAGATTTCATTATTAAAAAGCTGTAGGACCATCTGGGAGAAAGGAAGTACTTTGGTTTTATCAAATGCAATGATCTGTGCCGGATCGCTTCATCCCAATTATTAATATTGTTTTTCATCAACCCCGACCGATGGGTCAGTTTAAATAAAAACCATTTCCCAAAGTATATCTGATAATGTACTTGACTTGTGGTATGAGGACACCAAATACTCTCAAATAGATATAACAGACTGTTGATGCGCCTACACTAGTGCACAACGCTCACTAGTCCAAACACAGATTCTCTTCTGTCATCACCGTGCATCCGTTGACCTTAAATTTGAGCAGCTACGGTATCCACATAAGACAATCGGTGCGGTTCAGTCTCACAGGCACAATTAAACTATATCTGCAGCTTGTTTGTACTTCTTTCTGCCTTCAGTTTTTCCTTCAGTATGTGATGATGTTTGATTCAACTACAGCAGAATAATCCACTTCTTTTCTTCAGTAGCTCCTTGATTGCTTTCACAGTATGCTTTGGATCTTAGTCCATCTGGGATGTGACGCGTTCTTTAATCAACTTTGCCCCTTTTGGATGAATCTCAGTCAACAGAAAGTTTCTTTAAACTTTAGAGTTCATCTGGTAGCTTCTACTTTCTGTCACAAATTCAGGTACTGGTGCTCAGAGGTGCACGTCTCCTACTTTATGTCATAGTCCCAGTACAGTTGGAGTTTTTAAAGTTCGTTGGAGACAGTTGTGCTGCAATATAGGGTTTTACTAATAATATTAATTATATATTTCGTCTTTGGAACCACTTATTCCTTACATGGGTTGCGGGGGGTGGTGCCGAAGCCTATCCCGGCTGATTTTAGGCAAGAGGCGGATACATTAGAGGTGAGATCGGGCCTAAAAACTCCAACCTGACCCCATCCGGCCTGCCGGTATTAACACCCGGCCCGAGCCCGACCAATTATCTTGATTTGCAGGCCCGAGCCTGAAGCAAACCTGAAATGTCATATTTTATTTCAGAATCAGAATCAGAATATACTTTAATGATCCCACACATGGGAAATTTGTGTGTCACAGCAACAACTTCCTATCTGCTAAGTGAGTCGTTGTAGAGCCCGATCACGTACGGGAAGAAAGACCTCCGGTAACGGGATGTTCTCGTGCGGAGCTGTCTGAGCCTCTTGGAGAAGGAGCTCTGCTGTTCGTCCAGGAGTGGATAGGGAGGATGGTCATGATTTGTGAAATTTGTGATATTTGTGAGGACTCCGGAAGAGGAGGGTTATTTATAAATAGGAGCATTTTCAGAGCACGCTCTGGCTCTGTGGAATCTGTTTAGCAGTTAAATAGCAATTACATTACATTACTTCTCTGTTTTATACAAATTAATAATTTCATAACAAGTATTCCTTAGTTTAGAATACAGACCTCGTTTTAGTATACATGTTATAAACATATATTTATTTGAAAAAAGTCAGCGAGACAGAAGCCCGAGCCAACCCGAAGTAATGCTTGACATTTTAGGCCCGGTGGGTCGGGTTGGACTTCGACTCGGGCTTAAGATCTTACCTCTAGGATACATTGAATTGAACATACTTTATTCATCTGCAAATCGAAATTTGAGTGCAAACACCTCGATGCCCCCTCGCCCTATCCACCACCAGCGTCCCAGTCCGGTCACACTGTGTCCAACCTGGCAACATCCCAAACAGGTCACCAGTCTGTCGCGAGGCCACACATACACAACCATCCATACAAACACTCATTCCTAAGGGCAATTTTCAAAGCGGCCAGTCAACCTATCATGCATGTTTTTGAAGGATGGAAGGAAACCCAGAGAAAACTCACACATGCACAGGGAGAAAATGCAAACTCCACACAGAAAGACCAGCGTTTCAAGTTTCATCCTACCAAGGATTCGAACCCCGACCCCGACCTTTTGTTATGAGGCCACTGTGCTAACCACTACAACATGTGCAGCCCTAGATATTGATTATTATTATATTATACTATATTAATAAATTTGATTTTCTGCTCTTGATTTACAAGTCTATCTACCCTTACTGAGGTTCCTACCCTCACCTATGGTCACCAGCTGTGGGTGGTGACCGAAAGAATGAGATTGCGGGTACAAGCGGCTGAAATGAGCTTCCTTCGAGGGTGGCTGGGCTCTCACTCAGAAATCGGGTGAGGAGCTCTGCCATGCGGGAGGAGCTCTGTGTCGAGCCACCCCTCCTCCAGGTTGAGAGGAGCCAGATGGGGTGATTCGGGCATCTGGTCGGGAAGCCTCCCGAGCGCCTCACTGGTGAGGTGTTTCGGGCACATCCCACCAGGAGGAGACCAAGAGGCAGACCCCGCCCCTGCTGGAGAGACTGTTATTATTATATTATTATTGTGCATTAATAAATTTGAATTTCTGATTATCTTTTATGGGTAAAGTTACATTGCTACGAAATCTAGGGTCCTTTTGAAGATCCGCGTCACACTTTTCTTTCCTTCATTCATGTTGTAAATTTAATCCATCTGGGCGGTTTTGTTAGGTTTATGGTTTGATAGTTTCCTATGTAAAGACAAGGGCAGGTAGTAGGCTGATGGCTTGGACTGAAAACAAGTAGAATGCGGTGGGTACATACTTTACGCTTTAGTGTATCAGTCTCGTCTCTTCCTAAGTCCTTGAGTAAACCCTTACCTGCTGGCTGTATTTCCATTACACAAGTAAATTCAATGTAAAGCATTTAGATTCCTTTTTAAATCATAAAAACAGATCAAACTACAAACCTAAAGCAAATAAATCTGCACTTTTTACAGGCATAGAAAATTTGCTTTACACACAAAGCCAGTCTGTTTGTAAAGTATCCCTCTCATCAAGTTCTATAGAAAAAAAAAAGAAGCCAGAAAAAAACAGATGGGGCAAAACTATCAGCATGGTTTCTACAGAACACAACAGATAGAAGCAGCTCCAACACACAACATTATGTTTTTGCCTTTGTCTCATTGAGCTTGTAATCCCTCAGGCAACAAACAGAAAATATCCGTCAGAACGAATGAACCTGCGGGCTGTGAGTCGTAGCTGTTGTGGTCGGATATGCTGATGCTGGTTGGCATACCTGTCACAGAAAGCTGCAAGCCTGGTTCAAAAACGAGGTGGCTGGTGTCACACGAGTCTGCCATGGGAGTGTGACGCACACTGAGAGTCTGTCAGCACTTTCTCCTCCACATAAACTGCACTGCTGGGTTTTTTAACAACACAAAGACTGGGTTATTCTGATAAACAGACCTTGTAGATCTGGGCACTGGCTGGAAAAATGTTCTGTGTATTATACCTTTTTTTCTGGCAAAAAAAATCCTATTTAGTGCAGTGATTTGTAGTTTTGTTCCAACGTATCGTAAAAGCTGTTTAATAGATTAAAATCTGAATAGTGGGGATCATTCGGAGTTATGGTCAAGTCACTGTTTTGTTTTAAAAAAAGGCAATAGGAGCTCATTTTAATCGGTGACTCGATATCTTGCGACCAATATCGTAACGGCCGATGTTGGATATTTGGTTTTTAAACATAAAGTAGGATAAAACTCACCTTAAAAGCAATTACATTGTTACTAATAGTCGCCAGACTGTCGCAGGGCCACACACACAACTGTCTAGACCCCTCACCTGCCACCAGAGGGAGCCCTGGATATTCCTAATCAACCTGATTAGGATCGCCTGAGGATGATTCCTGATTCCACACATCTGTGCACCCTGCCATCTATTTAGGGAGAATCACCCCGGACTTCCCTGTCTGGTTTTACTATCTCTTCCAGCCGAGGTCACCCTGGTTACTGACCATGTTTGAACTTTGTTATTTTTTGGACTTTTGAAACCTTGAGTTACTCCTGTGCTTCTTTGCTCTACAAACTTTTCTGAATTGAGTTGATAAACCTTGTTTGAAGTCTTGCAATTAGGTCCTCCTCCTTCCACATCCCTAAAACCCTCACACACAACCATCCACACACACATTCGGAGGGTCAATCACAATCGGCCAATGAACCTAACATGCATGTTTTTGAAGAGTGGGAGGGAACCGGAGGACCCGAAGAAAACCCCCACAAACACATGGAGAACAAGCAAACTCCACACAGAAAGGCCAGTTTTTCAAGCCTCGTCCCACTCGGGACTCGAACCCCGACCTTCTTGCTGTGAAGCCACTGTGCTGCCAACGTCACTGTGATGAGATCTAATCCCCCTAAGGATCAAGTTTGTCCGTGCACAATTTTGGTCCTCCAAAAAAAAAAACAAGAACCAAAATCAAAAAAATTCTGTGTTTTTAACAGTTGAATGTCAGGTGCAAACACATGTTGACTTCATTTGACAGAACAAGATGTTAGAACGTATTCCGAATAGCAAAATATGCACAGAGATTCACTTTGTGTACATCAGGGTAGTGTTGGTCAAGGACACCTAGTCAGGACACATTTCCAACCGAGCCAATCAGGCCAGTGACCTTCTGCTAACAGGACACACTCTTTAACAATCAGGTCAAAGCTGCCACCTCACAACATGGCCAGATCTCCCTGACTGCTCGTTTTACCACGGCAGCGCAGACTGCTGGTATTTACAGCTGATGAGCACGCTCAGTGGGGGCCTGTACATTGATGTATGTGGAGAGTCACAGTCATGCTTTTGCTGGGGTAAATTCAGAGGCATCGCACAGTCGGGGCTCTTATGGTCTTGGTAATGTTTGGAGAGAAACACGGGTTGGTGCAGAAGGTCAGCAGCTCTGGATACAACACAATTAAAGGAACTCCATGCACCGTAGCATGACTGCATCAAAAAATTTTCTGTAAAAAATTGGATAAGTTTAGTGCTTTGGGAAAAGGCACGCTAGATTTACAAAGGCTTCTGTAGGCAAAGTATATTTTGTAGTTAAAACAATGGGATTTTTAGAGTTTTAAATCCAGTAAATTTTATTTATGCAGCCTGACAAAACAAAAGAATCTTCTCCTTCTTCTTTTGGCATTTCCCTTCAGGCGTCGCCACAGCAAGTCAGTTTCTTCCATCTAACCCTATCCGTTGCATCTTCTTCAGTCACGCCAACTATCTTCATATCTTCCTTCACTGTATCCATGAACCTCTTCTTTGGTCTTCCTCTAGGCCTCCATCCTGGTGGTTCCAAATCCAGCATCCTTTTGCCATTGTACTCTCTCTCTCTCCTCTGCACATGTCCAAACCATCTCAGTCTGGCCTCTCTGACTTTATCTCCAAAACCTCTAACATGTGTTGTTCCTCTGATCCTGTCCATCCTGGTCACTCCCAGAGAGATCCTCAGCATCTTCATCTCTGCTACCTCCATCTCTGATTCCTGTTTTTTTCTCAATCCTGCCGTCTCTACACCAAACAGCATGGCCGATCTCACCTCTTCTATCACTCATCACACCTGATACTTTTCTCCACCCGTTCCAGCCTGCCTGCACATGCTTCTTCACCTCTTTTCCATACTCTCCATTGCTCTTGACTGTTGATCCTAAGTACTGAAAATCTTCCACCTTCTTTATCTCTTCTCCCTGTAACCTCTGATTTTCAGGATCTGTTAGGAACCTTTTTCCTTCGCTGATTCATAGTCCGTCCTTTTTTGTATTATCGTCAGAGAAAGTTACTCAGACCCCAAATCAAAACCAGACCATAATGTCTAAGTGACCACAAGCCAGAGGCGATATTGTTTTTTAACACATCAGTTTTTATAGAAACTTAAATTTACTGAACAGTCTTTTCTAACTGTTTAGAACTCATCACGTCAACAAGTGTCATGACGTGAGGTGCAGGTGGAAGCAGGAGGACCCAATTGCAGGACAAGAAACATGGTTTATTTAAAAAAGGAGTCCAGTAAAGCTGTAACGAAAAAACACATGAACGTCTTGAAGTTATTGTTCCAAATGTTTATCGTGGTCAGGCAGCCAGGAAGATCTGGCTGGGATGGAATCTAATGACCCAACACGGAAGGGAAGGCAGACTGCCTCTTTACTGTAAAGACAGCTGCAAATAGACCTTCAGGTGTCAGAAATCAGGCAGATTTGCGAAAGCCCTGGGTTCCCTCTGGTGCTGGGCGAGAGAACCATGACAACAAGGAGGTTAATATTTTCTCAGACTGACAGCAGCACCTGGATGTGTAAGGATCTAGTATTATTGTAGAGTTCTTCAGCTACTTTCCTGCAGATTTTTAGATGTTCCGATTGCAACAAGGTTTTGGAATATGCCTAAGATTAACCATCCCACGGACATTTCAGCTGCTTTTGTCTGATGCAACTTAAAAACTTAACAAAGACTAACCACAAAAGCATGTTGTTGACTCAGAGCTTTGGTTTTTCCCAATCAAATTTAGTCTTTTTTCAGCCTTTTACAAGCAATGTTTTCTGTGATATTTTATCCTTTTTTTTTTTTTTTTTTTTGCTTATTCATATAATCAAGTCTCAATTTTTCACAAGTCAGACTATAATGTGTGTGACTCTCTTTGGGCCTCCGACTTGTTCTTCACAGATCACTACCGGTGCTTCAGCTTCAGTCCTGATGATGTAATTATTTCCCTGCAGCATCTGGGAGCCAGTGTCACCATTCGGAGGCATCGCTCACAGCCAAATATGCAGATGTTTCTAATTGCTTTCCATTACCAAGAATAACAGCTGTTTATATCTATCAGCAAATAATTCACAAGAGTTCCAGACTGTTAGGATAACATATCGCACCTGGTCACCATCACCGGTTGTCAACAGCAGGGAGAGCTGTGTTTGCCAGGCCTCTTGTTCACGAATCCCCTGATAAACTTGAATTCAGAGTCACCTTCAGCCATATTGCCTTGTAGTCCCAGGATGTCCTCTTTCAACAGAAGAGGCCGTTTTGTTTCATTTTTTGGAAGGAAAAGTTTGCCACAAAACAATTTGATCTTTTATCTCATTCTGTTGGCATGAATGAGTCTTGTTTAGAAAATGTGATGAGTGATGACCACTGATTCATATCTAAACAATAAATAAGATTGTCATGTTTTGCATTAATTTTATATGCATAATGTCTCAGGCCGGACCGCGGGGGCAACCGCCTCAAACGGGTAGCCCAGGCTTCTCTCGCCCGGGCTCGGATAAGCGGAAGACGATGTAACGGAATGGAGCATAATGTCCCTGAATTTTATTCACTAATATTCATTGCCGATATAAACAAATAGATTGTACCAAGTATTTGTGAGGGTGCTGATATGTGTCATGAAGCGGTGTGCAGCTGGAATGAGGAGGACCCAAATGCAGACAGAAAACATGGTTTATTTGTGAATGGGAGTCCGGTATCGCTGTGAAAGACAAACAAGTTTTAGTGGCATGGCAAGAAGTTATTGTTCAGAATGTGTTCTTGGTCAGGCAACCAGGGAGTGGAACCTGGCTGGAGTGGAAGGTATGACCCGACAGGGAAGTCCGGGGTGAATACCCTTAAATAGGTGGCAGGGTCCATAGATGTGTAGCATCAGGAATCAATCTCAGGTGTCCCTAATCAGGGTAATGAGGAACATCCAGTGCTCCCTCTGGCGGCAGGAGAGGGGATCACGACAGTACTCCGCCTCGTGGGATGTGCCCAAAACACTTGGTCAGTGAGGTGCTCGGGGGGCATCCTAAATCGTGGCTTCTCTCGACCCGGGGGACTAACGGCTTTACTACAAGCTCCTCCCGGATGGTAGAACTCCTCACTCTATCTTTGAGTGAGAGTCTAGCCACCCTGCGGAGGGATCGAGATTGTGGAACAAGATTGTATCCACGATCTCATTCTTTCGGTCACTACCTACAGATGGTGAGGGTAAGGTAGTGATTTTGTAAATCGACTTGCAAAAATAACCACATACAAAATAAAAATAAATTGTGTTTGCAACTTAACATGCACTTACCGTTAATTTTAAGGAGATCCACTTGATAAAAATTAGACATTGGTTGCAAAAGGGTTTCTCTTGAACCTCTAGAGTGGTCTTACACAGACTCACCAAAACTGCATTTTCTGGTTCGATTAGCTCCACAATTCCGAAGGTCAGAATTTGGAGGAATAGAAAACTAGGATCCATCATATGCCGTCGTGTGGGGCTAGCCGAGTGCTAGCAAGTCAGAGCTAATAAAAGATGAAGTTGTAAAGGGAACATCTCTGGCTTACCCAGATCTGTAATCCCAGTGGTGATCCACTGCCTCAGTGACCAGACTCAGTGTGACCACAGCACGTTTTATTTCTGAACTGATGACTTGGGCTCATGGTGCTTTGACTATTATTGGTTTTGCTTCTACTCACAAGTTCCTCTTCATGCAGCATCAACCTTAATGTAGTCCCGCAGTGAACCCCAGAGCAGAGGTGTCAAAAGTACCAACATTTTCTACTCAAGTAGAAGTATAAATACCGAGTTAAAAAACGACTTTAGTAAAAGTAGAAGTATCAACTCAAGTTTTCTACTTAAGTAAAAGTAAAAAGTAACCTATTTTAAAACTACTTAAAGTAAAAAAAGTAAAAGTAATTTTCAGAAAAAAAGGAATATTGTTAACAAAAGCGTATGAACATATTTTTTAACTATTATCACATGCTTTAAAGAGCAGAAAATATGATAATAAATGAAAGTGTTTTGGTGTTAAACTTATGAATCAGAAACATTTATTTCTTAATAATCTTCATTGGAAATCGATTAATTAACACAATCAAATGTATTATCATAAGCAGGGCATTATGTAACATCCCTTCAGCTACCAAGCTTCACTCTGCATCACCTAATTTAACCAACTTCAGCAGACACAAACACACTCAATGTAAAAAAATAAATAAATAAAAAAAAATGACCAAAAGGCTTTTTCAAGCCTTGAAGGCAGCTAGTTTTCAAAGTTCTTTGAGGCAATACTGAATAGTCTTTGGGAGTGCCACATACAGCCTGCGTGACACCTGGAACCAGCGTTGCCAGGTGGGAGGTGCTGGATTATCGTACTAATGACGTAAAATTATCGTATTTTACAAAAAATATCGTACACCCAGTAAAACCACACCCATTGACAAAATAACACCCTTTACATGCACTCGTAAGGCAGTGGGAGTGAAGGAAACACACAGGAGGCAAAATCCTTGGATTCTTTTTCTAAAATTTTAAGAACTGTAAAAATGAAAAAAAAACCAGGGAAACAAGATTTTAAAAAACCAGTAGGGGTGGGACTTAGGAGACGGTATATATAAATTTACATATATACATATCTACATATATATGTGTACATATAAAGTTTTTTTAATGTTAACCCAAACATCTTCATGATACAAAATCTAAGCGATGTGTAGTTTTAATCTCCTCAGTCAGTCTTTATAAACTAATCAATAACATTTTGGATGCTTTTAAGCACAAATACTTCATCCACTACTATTTATGGATGAATCAGTTCAATTAGCTTTGTTTCTAAAGATAAAATAGTGCGTCACAGATCAAAGTTATTTTTATGAAAATACCATCTACAACATTTTCAGCAAAGACGTTTACAATAACCGCAGACTGAAAATAATAATAATAAAAAATATTTCTTTGCTGTTGTTTTTTTTTTTTTTTAAAAAATGATAATTCAATCAGAGTTCAGTGTTGCAGCATCAGAAACACTTTGATTTCCGAGCCCGAGTCTCAAACACGGAAATTGACGTCCCTGCTCTTTAAAAGTTTGTGGGCGGGGCTACTCGCCCCAAAGTAATGATTGATTGGAGCTTTCAGCCAATCATTCATCTGTTCCTTTGTTTGATGCATTCAGGGTTCATAAAAAAAAAAAAACTCCGACAAACAGTCGCGGCTTTTTAACGGTGACAAAATGGCGAAAGTAGCGACTACTTTTTATAAAATGAACGAAGTAAAAGTACAGATAATTGCATAAAAAAGTAGTGATTAAAAGTAAAAAGTAGACAAAAAAATAATTACTTCGTTAAAGTAAAGATAACGAGATTTTCTACTTGAGTAAGGTAACGAAGTAGTCTTACTTCGTTACTTGACACCTCTGCCCCAGAGAGCCCGATTAAAGACAACCTCAAACTATGCAAGTCTTGCATTGAAATAGAAATGTGAGCATCCACAGAAACCAATCAGATTTTGCATGAAACGGAGTTTAACCAAAACAAACTAGAATGAATGCAATTTTAGTCTCAATATATCTTATTTTTAAAAAACACACATATTGATTCGTATCATCGAAGATTTCTCGTCAAAATTTATGTTGAGCAGGATAAACATTTTTGGTCATGCATCCCGTTTGCTAATCTCGTACAACTTGTTTATCAAATACTGTAGAAATAAACGTGCTCTTTTTTTTGTAAACATTTTTTTTTGTCCGCTCCTACCTGCTCATTGAAACGGCTCCGTGTGAACGGCTAAAAATATGCAGGAATAATGCAGCTAAACATATTTATATCAAAACGTCACATATGATTATATTAAAAGTAACATGCTGACTAGACTGAACGTTGTGCCTCTCTACCCATACACACACACACACAGATACATATAAAGTCTGCCTTTCAAGCACCGTTTGTGTTGTCCCCCTGTTCCTGGCATGAAGACCCAGCCTAGCATTGTGTGTGTGCTCTGTCTGACATGCTGGCTGTTGGGAGTGAGCCATCTGACGGGGAGTGACTGCCAACAAGAGCAGAATGTCATTATGAGTGGAGGCTGCTGCGGGCCTGCCACCATCATAGGGAATTCATCACCACAAGTGATGATGATAATGGACTTTGCTGCAAATGACTTTGGATGAGCAGTGTTTTTGGCAAGAGGCAAACAGGCTGACTGGATTTTTTTATATATATATTAGGAACAAAAAACTGGGGGCTTCTGGGATTCCAGCTGGGGAAATGGGATGGCCGGTGGTTGGCAATCGATATTATGCAGTTAATGTTCTTAATTATTGATAAAAAATTAACATTATGAAAAATCAACTTTTCCGATAAATCTACCGCATTTGAACATTATTCACAAAGTGTTTTTCTAGTTTTTTATGCATGTTTGAACAATTTGCAAACCTGCCCGCCCAGAACTGTCATGATCCCCTCTCCTCCCACCAGAGGGAGCTCTGGATGTTCCTCATCACCTTGGTTAGGGACACCTGAGATTGATTCCTGATGCCATACATCTGTGGATCCTACCATCTTTTTTCTTTTCTTTTCACAGTTTTAATGGACTGCCAAATAAAAAAAAAACAAAACATGTTTTCTGTCCTGCAATTGGGTCCTCCTCTTTCCACCTGCACACCGCTTCATGACAAGAACTTAGATATTCAAATGCCAGCTTGGTCTTAGACACAAGTTCTGGTCTCCGCTACACCCTCAACCTAACGTAAGCAGGAAGTGTTTATGCAGAAGCAATGTACACGTTCTTCTCAAGCGCGGTCCATCCCGTCAAGTACTGCTCTCCCCCCCTTCACATTTTAATGTAATTGCACCAAAAAAAAAAAAACTATAAATGAGTTTGCTCTACTTTTGCTAACTTGATGCAATTCACACTGTATTTGTGGTCTCAAACAGGATTTACGCTGTCAGACGGAAAAACAAAGTGTAGAGCGAGAGGAGGTGGCAATTAGTGTCAGAAACAGCAGAGAAACCAAGAAACTAGCCCTGGTGAAAATTGCATTTTATCATCTAACATTTAATATCATCTAACAAAATTACCATGTTTATCAATATTATAAAAAAAAAAGAATTATAACCCCACAAAAATACAACACCTCCTCGTCAAACTTGAAAAATTAAACCTGGAAAAGTTTTACAAATTCCACAAATTTAAGTTGACCTAAGTTTTATTTATTTTTTATTTTTTTCGCCTCACTCAAAATTTACATGTGCATTATGTTGATTTTTCCTTTTAAGTTGCTATAGGGATTTAGCGTGTGATGGGTTGTCCGTTGGTTTCTATAGACTGGTGACTTGTTCAGGGTGTACCCTGTGTGTTGCCTGCTAACTAAGAAATACAGTAGAAAATGTCATTTGTCTCATTCAGCAATTAGAAGAATGAAAAAATATAAAAGCAAAAACAAGATCAAATAGTGAAGAAAACACTTTAACAACATGCGAGCACACCTAGAAATTAGGTTGGTGGGGGTTTTTTGTACTACTTTATCTAAAAATGATCCTCGAGGTGTCCTACAATTTGTAATTTTAGTTTGTACACCTTAACAGACTTGTGACCCGTCAAGAATGTGCCCTGCCTTTTGGCTCCTAACTTCCCAGATTAGTCTTTGGCATCCCATGTGTTTCAATGTTGGATTAGGCAGTTCAGAAAACCTCATACAATATATGTCGTATTATTGGATCCACTGTTATCATTCGGTGTGATAAAAAGATAATTGTAAACTTTTAAATTGACTTATTTATTATTGGGAAGCGGTAACTCCGTGGTAAAAAAAAAAAAGTCCGTCTCCAGAGCGGGAGAAGCCGGTTCAGTTCCCACTAGGCCCGTGTGTACGTGCCGCTGGAGCAGACACCTAACCCCCTAGTTACTATCGCCATTGGCGCCGTCGGGGCTATGCTGCGATGCAATGCAGAAAAAATAATTTTCCATGAAGGATTGGTAGAGCACGATTAAAAAAATTTAAAAAGCACCATAAAACAAACCAAGCTAAAAGACATCTCTGTTATGAGCTCCTTTTAAATAAGCATGAGATATGCAGAGACCAGATCTGATCAGAGTTTGAAACAAATCTACTGACAATCCCCTTTTTAAATTGGGGTGATAATGAAATGTTTGACATTAATCTAATGTTAATTGATAGCAAACTATTTTCATGACCTTCCCCACACCAGACAGCCTTTTGGAAACATGTCCCGTTTGGCCCTAATGACATTTCTAGCTACATTACAAACATTACTTTCTACCATTTAAAAAAATCATAATCCATAATTGGCTGTTTCCATCTTATTTGTCACTCAGAAAGACTCGGGATTCAGAAAATAATTGATAAACTTTCCCAAAGAAGTCTGAGCAAAACTCATCAAGTGCTTGATTTAGTCGGTTAGCATCACCTCTACGGGAGAACACAGTGATAGGGAGGAGGGAAACAATGATGACTCCATTATGATCCACGGAAAAAGCAAATATAACGAGGCCATTGCTCATTATAAATAGTGACAAACAGTTAGTTGGGATCAGGGAGGTTTTATCAGAGTTTCTGACAGGATCTCTTTCACTGAATGTGAAATGCCTCATTAAAGTACCACACTTGAAAGCTCACACAATCCGATGTGGGGTCAAAAATGCTGGTTGTCGTCAAGAGAGGGGGCCATTTAATGTGCAAATTGAAAAGAAGGCAAAAGAGCTCAGCGATGCACTGATGACCGCATAATTCATCTTTTTTCATACTGATCCACATTCAAACGTTGTCGTTTTAATTAAAGAGTTTGAGCCGAGAGCAGAGGGTGGTGGATCTTTGGCTGGACTCGCCTGAAAGAGCCGTCAGTCTGTCTGTCATACAAAACATCTTTGGGGATTTGTTTAGCAGGCATGCAGAGAAGTGAGTTCTCTCTGGCTGCTAATGT
The DNA here is from genome assembly GCA_902685375.1 of Neostethus bicornis. Classification (NCBI taxonomy): domain Eukaryota; kingdom Metazoa; phylum Chordata; class Actinopteri; order Atheriniformes; family Phallostethidae; genus Neostethus; species Neostethus bicornis. Next base: position 9,154,252 of record LR738545.1, read on the forward strand.
GACAGTTGCACTCTGGCTTTCAGTTCAGTGGACATGTTTTTTCGGAGAGAAAGCAGGAGGATGGTACCCAACTTATCTGATTACCGATGATGTACATCACACATCGCAGAGCGACTTTGCGGCGAGGCAGTCGAGCGAAATGGGAAGAATGCTGGGGATCTGTAAACAAGGGTTGACTGACGTGGCGGCAGACGATTTGTGAGGCGCCGCTGAAGATCTGCACCACATGCACGCCGCTGAAATGTAGAAGATCAGAGTGAAGAAAAGCACAACAAGACATTGGATTAAATTGGCAGTCTTGTGACACCTGATGATCCGTGCTGGATAAAGCCATCAGTCTGATTACAGTTCTTTGTCATTCTGATTGTATTGTTGAGGTTTTTTTTTCTTAAAATAAGACTCATAACTATGAACTTATAAAAACCTATAGTTATTTATTGAGAGCTCAGAAAAGTACAGTTTAATTTTTTTGGGGTACTTTGTTTTTCATTATGATTACTTTGTGTGGGGTGGCACCGGGGCCTATGAGTCTTTAAATCCTGTCTGTTCTCACTACACTAGAATAGCTACCTCACCAAAGTCCGCTCATTGGTTGCCAGTACTTTTTAATATTTAAATTTTAAAGGAAAAGAAAGCCAACACTTACGTTTGGTTTTGGTTGGTAACGTCATGCATTCATTCACATTATTAAGCCTGTAATCAATGAGCAGCCCGCATTGCTGCTGTGGCCCCTCCCCCTCGCAAAGCGCTGCTAGTGTATGCGTTTGTGGATGTAACAAATTGTGTTGTAGGGGTAGTTATGGCAGGCTGAAAACAATCTGTTGGGTTTGCGATGGCAACATGGGACTGGTAGATCTCAGGAGGTTTGATATTTGTAAAGTAGATCTTGGGACAAAAACTCTTGATCTAGAATCGACAGTTCAGAGCAATGGAGAGTGTGGAAAAGAGGTGAAGAAGCGTGTGCAGGCAGGCTGGAACGGGTGGAGAAAAGTGTCAGGTGGGATATGTGACAGAAGATTTTCAGCTAAAATGAAAGGAAACGTGTACAAAACCGTGGTGAGACCGGCCATGCTGTTTGGTCTAGAGACAGTGGCACTGAGATAAAGACAGGAAACAGAAATGGAGGTAGCAGAGATGAAGATGCTGAGGATCTCTCTGGGAGTGACCAAGATGGACAGGATCAGAAATGAGTATATCAGGGGAACAGCACATGTTAGAGGTTTTGGAGATAAAGTCAGAGAGGTCAGACTGAGATGGTTTGGACATGTACATGAGAGACCGAGTACAGCGGCATAAGGATGCTGGGTTTGGGACCACCAGGAAAGAGGCCTATAAATTCATAGATACAGTGACCGAAGACATGAAGATAGTTGGCGTGACCAAAGAGGATGCAGCAGATAGGGTTAGATGGCAGAAACTGACTTGCTGTGGCGACCCCTGAAGCGAAATGCCAAAAGAAGAAGAAGAGGATTTTTTGTTTTAAATAACTCCACCTTTTTGCCAAGCATCAGGTTTTTGTTTCTTCTAACTAAAAAATGCCATGGGGACAAGCCTAACTGTGGGCAGCTGTAATCACAATTTGCATTGCATATGTTTTAGAAAACATGCCCACATTTAGTACACAACCCCCCCAACCACGATGAGGCAGCGGCTGTAGAAACATTAATATGCATGGCTTTGCTAAAAGCACCAAAGTGACCTACATGACAAGGTTCAGTATACACTCCAACTGTGTGCTACACTTGTGGGACTTAGCTGACCGTGTTACCTTAATTAGTGCCTTCATGCTACTCGTTCCTCTTTTCTGGAGAGGATGTTGAACTTACCCGCACACTTGTACGTTAGGGTCACCGGAGGTTACGTAGGCCATCCCGTATACCTGGTCCTCGACAGCTTGGGTCCCTCTCCACAGCCACTGAAATGGTTTCCATTAACCAGTAGAGGACGATGGCTAATAGCCCCATTAGCTGCACTTTAAACTCTTGCAGTGTGTCCCAGCTATTCGACAAACACTCTCAAACTCCTCCAGGTAATCCCAAAGGCCTTTCACTGACAGGATGTATCAATTAACAGATTTGTTTGCTTTCTTCTCCCCTGACCTCATTTGCATAGCAGCCTGGAAACACGTCGTTAAGTTCAAGAGCTCTTCTGATGGTGTATTTGGTTTTTAATCTACACCGTGCATCAGATGGGCCACAAAATGTAAAATTACCATAGTTATTACACATAGTATTTTCCAGAAGTAGACAACAGAAGAGGTTTAGAGCACAGAAAGTTACAAGATGTTAGCAAGCACTTCAGGGCAAAGCATTGTTGACACTCATTCCTGTTCAGTTTTTGTCAAAAGGGAGCTTAGCATTTCCAATGCTAAAGGACAGCTGTTGCTGGCAGGCCTCTTTCTCTGTGTTTAGGGCGGTAATCTGTCAGGGTGGTATCGTAGCCAGTGTGCTCTACCCCAAGGTGGAAGCAGAGAAATGTGGCTCCAGGCTCTATGCATAGCAATGAGGCCAGACAGATGTAAAAATCCACTGTGATTTTACAGCCTCAGTCCTCAGTGTGTTTGCCCGCATCCTCAAAAAATCAACATTTTGAACACATCCGTTCCCATGATGCATCACTGCTGCAAAGGAACGTTAATGCGGTTGGAATGGAGGTCTCCAGCGTGATCCAGACACTTTGTGGCATCTTTGGTTAAAACAAACACACAAACACTACGCTATGTAAAAAAAAAATAAGTTAGTACCCCAGGCGGGGTTTTGAAATGCATTTCATTTCTTAAAACAGCTATTTGTAGTCAATAGTAATTACAGTAGAAGTTTAAAGAAAAAAAAAAAGAAGTCCAAATGTGTCTAAAATGAATTGTGCAATTGTTGAAGCTTTTATTTTACAGCTTATGTAAGAGTATAAAGAGTACATGTGTGAATGAGAGGGATCCAAATGAAAAAGTGAGGTTACAGGGAGAAGAGATAAAGAAGGTGGAAGATTTTAAGTATATAGGATCAACAGTCCAGAGCAATGGAGAGTGTGGAAAAGAGGTGAAGAAGCGTGTTCAGGTAGGCTGTAACGAGTGGAGGAAAGTATCAGGTGTGATGTGGGACAAAAGAGTTTCAGCTAGAATGAAAGAGAAAGTGTACAAAATTGTGGTGAGACCAGCCATGCTGTTTGGTCTAGAAACAGTAGCACTGAAGAAAAAGACAGGAAACAGAGATGGAGGTAGCAGAGATGAAGATGCTGAGGATCTCTCTGGGAGTGACCAGGATGGATAGGATTAGAAATGAGTACATCAGGGGAACAGTACATGTTAAAGGTTTTGTAGATAAAGTCAGAGAGGCCAGACTGAGATGGTTTGGACATATGCAGAGGAGAGAGAGAGAGAGTACATCGGAAGAAGGATGCTGGATTTGGAACCACCAGGAAAGAGGACTAGAGGAAGACCAAAGAGGAGGTTCATGAACGCAGTGAAGGATGACATGAAGATTGTTGGCGTGACCAAAGATGATACAGCAGATAGGATTAGATGGAAGAAACTGACTTGCTGTGGCGACCCCTGAAGGAAAATGCCGAAAAAAGAAGAAGAAGATGTTACGAAGATGTGCGATTCTCTTCCCTGAAACAGATTGGAGATGATTGCTTCAGGTTCAAATTTCTGCTTGATGTTGAAGAGCTTCGTTTTGATTGTAAAAGCAAAGATGTTAATTGCAGACATCAGTATTACGGGAGTTTTTTTTGTGGAGGAAGAAAGTTTGAACCCAACCAATTACCCAACGTATATAATTAAGAAGGCTGTAGCATACTTCGCTAAATTAAGCTGCGAGTTAGTTTCCATATTTACATCGTCATTTCCTGATTAAAATTTACTGCTCGCCCTCGTGTGTGTGGTGTCACAAATGTGACTCCTTGCTCACTTATTGTGATTGACGTTTTTAAATCCTTCAGGCCTGAGTGTGCTGATTTCACAAATTGCGCAGCCAGGAAATGATGTGTGCGAATCATTATCATGGAGTGAACTCTGACACCTAATCATAAAAACAGTATGCAAGAGGTATAGATGATTACCTTAGAGTATGTATGTGTGTGTGTGGAGGGAAGGATGTCGGGAAAAAGGAAGGGGGTTGATGGTTACCAGTATTTTGAAATGGTTGTTTCCTTGCAGCTAGATGTCCTGAAATTAGTCTGTAGAGGACTGGAGTGAAGGAAATGGTAGACATAGATTTTGCTGCAACGACACAATCAAAATGATAAAATATGTGCCCACATTTGAAGAGAAGGTCTAAAAGAAGACATCCCTTCCTGGAATGTAACTAAACAAATCATCATTGGGGGCAATTTTGGGAGAAATGACTAATAATAGCAAAAGATTTGAAATAGTGATTAGTTTACAAATGATGTGTTACTTTGTAGGATCTAAAAAAGGCTTCATTCAATTTAGTACCCCAGTATCATAACCAACAATTAATCTCACACAAGGAAACAAGCGCTTTTCCTCACTGCAGTGGGGAAGAGATGCGGAGAAACAGATATGTACTCTGCCTGGCTCCTACAAGCTTCTCTCCGTCATCTCACCCCGGCTGCATCCTTTTATTAGAGAAAATAGATCACAGGTTACATAAGGACACTCACAAGGCATCTGAAGAATGTGTTATTTAAAAGGGCAGGCAATCCACCTAACATTGTTTGTATGCAAAGTGGTTTCAACACAACAGGGAGTTCCATGTCCTGCAACTATCTGTGATTAACTGACAAGGCAGGAATATTCTGATAACCAGTTAGTCTCTATATGTGGATGGGAGAGCAATATGTATGGTCTGAGTAACCCTTCAGGGATGGGAGAGCAATATGCTTCTAAAATAGCTGACATACGTAAGATGGCTGACGCCCATGTATCCTTTGCGAGATGTGAAAAACTCCCCTAAAAAATTTATAAAATCATAAGCTTATCTTACATACTTCAGACCAGATTTTACACTAGGATAAAGAACATGGCAAATCTTAAAAGTCAAGAAGTTTGTTTTTTGAATCATGGGGTTAAAGGCGTGATCAAAAAGACCATGAAACAGCTTGGTTTAGTTTTTGAGTCTTAAAGTTATTATTGTTATATGTTCGAGTCTGGGTGCATCCTGCCGACTCCTGGTGTGGATTGATCCCCAGTTATTATTTCCTCGCAGCATCAGGCCGGATGTTGTTTTTTTTTTTTTTTTTTTTCAGTTAAAGAGACAATAGCTTGCGGTTCAGGTGAAAAGAGGAAGTAGGGGTTGGAAGAGGTATGTTTGATTTGGGGGCAGGGGGGCATTGTGAATGTCAATGCAGTTTTTGTTTGTTCTGTTCAGCACTTTGTGTAACTTCAATTTTTTATTATTTAATTTTTACTCACTCAATTCATACCTCACCGGAAAATTTGTGTGCCGCACTCCTAAACTGCAGCAGGCTGCCCATGATGGCGCCAATGGTGGGAGAAACAGGGGTTAGGTGTCTTCTCCAAGGACCCTAGACGTGCACTCAGTGGGATGGGAACCCGCAAACTTCCGGTTGACCTCCAGTCCATTGGCGAATGTTCACCGTCTCCCCCCTTCATGTTGGAAAAGTGCTTTACAAATAAAATTTGATTTGATTTGATTCTTGCCTTAAATCATACAGGATAGGCTCTTCAACCTGTGAACCCTTTTGGGACAGATGATTTGGAAGACGAAATGAAATGTTTTGCTTTTTTGTTTCAGTTATTGGAGTCCAAAATGTCTGCAGAATTCACTACAAAAGTTTCAAGAGCTAGAGGGATCTACACAACATGGGCTCGGCGCCATGATGTTTTACTCATGCGAATCAAATGCCAATATATTCGAAAGAAAAAACACACCAGGATCATGGTAAGCGATATTATTTCAAGTTTACTTTTAATTTATTGTGAATGCAACTAGAAAAAAATGCTTTTTATTGGAATTTTACAAATATCTTTGAGACATAAGTTTAGGCTTAAAATAACCTCTTGGGTTATAATTCACATTTTCTTGAACAACAAATTTATTATTTACTGTCTACTTGCAATGAATGCCAACAAAGGCTTGAAAAAAATTAAAAACAACATAAATATCTTTTTTTTAACAATGGTCACTTTGCCAAGCACTACACTCGCTACCAACAGATGGCCTATAGGAAGTCTTGTACTGTAAGGAAATTCCTGTGAGTTAATGTGCTGTAGAGGAAATAAACAACCATACGAACAGTTCAGCTGCCACATCTGAAGATGAGCCATTACAGGCTCGCAGTGGTGATGAAGATGAACGACAGGAAGAGACGTTATGAATCACGATGGCACATAAATTCATCTCCCAGCCAAGTATTCACAAAAAACCTCGCCACCTATTCCTGACTCTTAACTCGTCTTCTTTTTATCACAGGTTTCCATAAAAAAATAGGATTTTGATGTAAAATTTAATTTAGTGAGATAAGCTAAAAAAAAAGGGACTATTTCGCTTCGTCCTTGGCCGAATCACAGTAAACTCCTCATCTTCATGGTGTAAGTCACACATAGCGTGTTTTCAAGCCTCTTATCAACACTTCATACTAGCAAGCTTGCAGTTCACACATTTTAGTTCTTGGCCTGTTAGGATCCTCACAAACAGTCTTCTTTGGACATGGTCACACCACCAACAGATGGTGGGAGCATGTTTAGGTTTAGCGGATGAAGAACGACAGCAGAAAGTGATTTGCTTGCCCACAGAATGCAGACCCTAAATGCATGTGCATGATGCGTAATTAACGTCTGATGTTTTCATCAGAGCTATTTTAGACAGAAACCAAGGAAGTATGTATTTTATTGACTTTTGAGGGATTTTTAGTTTACGTGTAGTTTTTGAAATTATGTTAGTTTGTTTCCGGAAAATATAAAAGTAACATCTAAAAAAAAATAATAATAATTTTTTTTGAATGTATTTAATTTAAACCTTTTACATTCAAGCCCAATTGAAAACTAAAACAAATAAAAACTTATAGACCTTGTCAATGGTTTGCTTTTGAGGTTTTTTTATCCACAAATATATTTTTTAAGTAGGTCTATAAAGTCCGTCCGTCACCCAAACTTACAATCTTTTTTTTTATTTATTAAAAAAAATATATATATTTAAGATTTAGATTTGACATTTCACTGAGCTGAATCTGAATGTCAGATTAAATAAGACTGTTGCACATTTTAAATTTGTGCACGCATTTTGAACTTTAAACGGTTAATATTGGGCAAAATAACTTTACAAGAACCCTTCTTTGATTTGGTTTGTGACAAATCCTCCCAAAAGACTAAATTATTTCAAACATTTCTTTGTTGCACCCTGTACAAATTTCATTTACAAACAGTATGTGTGTGAAAGAGAGTGACCCAAATGGAAAAGTGAGGTTACAGGGTTACGAGATAAAGAAGTACGTTCAACAGTCCGGAGCAATGGAGAGTGTGGAAAAGAGGTGAAGAAGCATGTGCTGTAACAGGTGGAGAAAAGTATCAGGTGTGATGTGTGATAGAAGAGTTTCAGCTAAAATTAAAGGTAAAGTGTTCAAAACCGTGGTGAGACCGGCCATGCGGTTTGGTCTAGAAACAATAGCACTGAAGAAAAGACAGGAAGCAGAGATAAAGATGCTGAGGATCTCTTTGGGAGTGACCAGGATGGACAGGATTATAAATGAGTACATCAGGGGAACAGCACATGTTAGAGGTTTTGGCGATATAGTCAGAGAGGCCAGACTGAGATGGTTTGGGCACGTACAGAGGAGAGAGAGAGAGAGTACATAGGAAGAAGGATGCTGGATTTGGAACCACCAGGAAAGAGGACTAGAGGAAAGCCAAAGAGGAGGTTCATGGATACGGTGAAGGAAGACATGAAGATAGTTGGTGTGACCAAAGAGGATACAGCAGATAAGGTTAGATGGAAGAAACTGACTTGCTGTGGCGACCCCTAAAGGGAAATGCCGAAAGAAGAAGAAGCCCAGCCACCCTGCGGAGGAAGCTAATTTTGGCCGATTGTATCCACGATCTAGCTAGCTCTAGGGAATGGATTTGAAGGTATTTAAGAGAAAAAAAATGGCTTCCATAATTGACGTTAGCAAAGTGATTAACAGCCCACAATCATGCTGGTGCACACAGCAACTAAGTTAAATTTATGTTTCCTTCAGTGAAGCAACTCTCAATATGTCTAATGAGGCATCAGGATGAAGTAGTTTGTTGTCTCTTGTAACCAGATGGATGTAGGCTGTGATTAAAACCAATTAACTCTCCCCAGATCTAAATAACTTTTCTGTCATTAATGCACATATTTTACACCTCATTAGAGGCACGGTGATTGGAAGGAGGAAGAAAAAAAAGAAGAGATGGGAGAAAAACAAGGAAGCTATTTGCATTTTTATTCACAATATGCTCAGAACGGGAGCGTGGAGGGTGGAGAGGAAGTAAAGCTGAACACACTCCGAGCCACATCTGTGTGTGAGTTCAACGTGTTGGCTTCTTCTTCAGAACTGGAAGGATTTTTTTTTTTTTGGTAACGTGGGCAGCCATCACAATCAGCCTCATACCCCATTTCCTACCCCTCCTCCTCCTGCGCTGAAATGTGCATCGTGGGGTGAAACAGGCAAGATGTTTACTAATTTTATTTTTAATCTTCCCTTTTGCCGCTGAGCGTGACGTTCGGGCATAGCATCTTCTGAAATTTCCTCGCCTCTTTCATGGAAACATATTGGGGCAGAATTCGCCAGCTGTCGGCCTCCTCTTCCTTCTGCTGCCATTATCTTCTAGCCCCACCCCACCTTATGGCCGGCCAGCCTGCCAGGCACGGGGTCTGCTCAAAATCAAAAGGTGGCTCTTCTCAATTCAGGCCATCATCACACACCCCCCTCCCTTTTCTTTCCTCCTTCAAACTCAAACTCTCAATACCCCTCACCCCGTACCCTTCACCCTCCCGCCACCCGTGCTTTCAACATAGATGCTCCAGAAACACGCCATCCATGTTTGTTGCCATGATGCGTGTCACACACGAGGCAGGCTTTGGCTCCACGGCTCGTGATAGTGCCTCTCATGTGACCATATGCCAATCTCTCCATCCCCCTTTATCATCCCTCAACGTGCCTGTGACAGCGCAGGGATGCACAAAGTTACACCCTACAGCTTTTAATTCCTCTATTTTTATCTAAAAACATGCTCCAATGTTAATTTATTTTTAAAATTTTTACTTAGAACAAATGATTCTTTTATAAATAAATTCGTTAAGACATCTTATTGTATTAAACAGGAAGTTATAATCTATTCATTAGAATCAGTGTCGTTATTAAGTCATTATTACGGATCAAAAGACCCCAGCTGCAGCGTACTGATAATATCCATCTCCTTAGAAATATTGTGCAGTGGATTTTGTAAGGCTGACTTACTCCTGCCTTCAGGCAACATGTCATATGTCATTTTAAGACCCGAGGGGCCCCGGGGACCATCTCTGTTGTTCTCTAATGGAATCCATAGAGACCTTTGGGATCTCTGGACAGATATTGCTCGTCACTATTGAGGGTAGTTTGAATTAAGAAAGAGAGTTGGATTCATAAGACTTGTCAAAACAGAATGCTGCGGATTTCTAGGGGTCCCTGATGTGACTCCTGCGGGATGTGGGGAAAAGTTGAGAGCAATTCTGAGAAACTTTCCTGCAGAAAGAATTCAAATAGTTGATCCAAGCGTTGATTTTTTTTAAATGGCTTGGTTTTCTTTTATAGAGTAGTTAGATCAAATTTTGCTTCAGGAAGTGGTTTAACCGTCATGAGTGGGGTTTCCACCCTCATCCAGATCCTCCTTTTATCATGCCTAATTTTCCAACCAGTCACTGGTTGTATTTATGAATGCAGATCATCCAACCTCGTAGCAGAAGACAAAACAAGGTGCTCATCATTTATGATAAAAACAGAAAACTGAGGCAAAAACTTGCAAAAAATTCACCAAAACTGAACATTTTGTGTGCAGTTTTGTTTGCAGTTCTCCATTCAAATGATATCCTCAGAAAATATTGGAAACATTTCCTTGACCGTACTCACAACCGTTAGCATACGGCTCAATTTAACCACCACATCCTACCTGAAAATTTTTTTCCAACTACTTTCATTTGGTGGCTGGGCTCTCACTCAGAGGGAGGAGCTCTGCCATCAGGGAGGGGCTTGGAGTAGAGCTGTTGTTCCTCCAGGTCGAGAGCAGCCAGATGGGGTGGTTTGGGCATCTGGTCAAGAAACCAACCGGACGCCTTACTTGTGAGATTTTTCGGGCACATCCCAACGGAAGGAAACCCACGGACAAACCCTGGACATGTTGGAGAGACAATGTCACACTTCTGGTTGGGGAACGCCTTGGGATCTTCCCGAGTGAGATGGAGGATGCGGCCAGAGTTAGAGAAGCCTGAGTTTCCTGTCCCAGGCTGTTGCCCCACGACCTGGCTCCAGATAATTGGAAGACAACGTCACGGAAAATTTATTTCTTTGTTACAATAGCAAACTATCTTCAAATGAGAATTTTCGTTAGGTTGATGCACCATGTCATAAAACTCGGATTATCTCTTCTTGCTTTCTTCTTCTTCTTTCGGCATTTCCCTCCAGGGGGCGCCACAGCAAGTCAGTTTCTTCTATCTAACCCTATCTGCTGAATCCTCTTCCGTCACACCAACTATCTTCATGTCCTCCTTCACTGTATCCATGAAATCTCGCCCTGCTTTCTTAAACAGAAAATAAGTTCCATTTTTCTCGTCATGCTTTTAGTGTCAATCTAACAGTGGGATATAAATTGTGGAGGAATTTGGAATCATTCATGCTTCGACTTATGTCAAATGGATAAAAATTTAAAAGGAAGTTCCATTTTTGTCTTCACTTAAGCTTTCTTAAGTCTAGGACACTAATCCCCGTGTTTCTCGTACAATGAAACATTCAAACCTGACTCAGTCTTACGTGTGTGGTATCTCACATAAACATCAGATGTGCTGGTTGTTTCAAATCTGTGCAGCAGCTCAGGCCCCCCTCACTCCCTCCAGGCCGGATATCTGCTACAGTTGGAGCAAGGGAGCATGGTTGGCATTTCCTCATTAGGATATTGGTTAGCCTCATTTTGGTGCTGTCACAGCCAATCTCTGTAACATCTCTCCAGCCAGACCTCTGTCGTATCAGAGAGGGAAGAAAGAGTCCATCTGAATATCTCAATATGCACTGTCTCCTCATTTTAGGGGCTTTGCACTTATTAGTGAATGGAGAAGATTGTAAAGGAGGCTCAGGTGGAGAACTGAAGATAGACGGAGACAATAGAGAGGTATTTACCCATCATAAAATCACTGTTTAAATCGATCCTAATGAAAACATTAACTGTGAGGATCTTGTTTGTTACATGATGTCTGACTCTCACGGAATGATGGATTTATTTATTTAAAATAACATTTTTACATTTAACAATCATGTTTGTGATAAAAAACATTTCTGTTCAACAAATCAAACATTGAGCAAGCGTTAAACTTTGGCTTCTTTGGGTCGACGAGCCGGTCCAGCATTCATGTTGATGTGTTTGCTTTTCTCAGACTTCCTTTATTATTTTTTTTCCCTTGCCTAGAGTTAATTCGGTCTAACGAAAGAGCTCATTAGTTCTGATAAACGCTGTGATTTCTCCTAGTTCCATTGGTGCCTGACCTTTCTCCGTGCGCTGCCCATAAAATTTCCCGCGAAGATTTTCACCGTTTGATGCCTTCGTTAATTGGGAATGATTTGAGTTTTTTCTTCTGCTTTTGTTGCTGGTCGAATTCAGCATGGAGATAATGGCAAATGTCACTGTGAATTGGTTGCTACATTAGCCGTTACGTTACGTTTCTTTTCCTCATGACAATAAATCAACCAAAAAAAAAACCTCTGACTATTTTCTCATTAACGAGGAACTTCCTCGAAAGGAAGTGATGACGCAACAGTTGTGAAAAAAAAAGAATTAAGTCAACTTTACTAACCGGTTATTTCCTGCTCAGTAAAATCTCGTCTTGTCAAAGATTAGAGAACAACAGGCCGATCAGATTTAATTATGCTTGTACACCTCAAACAGCATGGCATTTGGCTGAAAGGTCAAGAGAAATCCCCCAGCCTTAATCTACTGAACCTGTGTCTCTCAGCCCGGTTAGACATCAGACCAAAGCAGACGATTAATGAGACCAACAACCGCAAGAATTGTAGAAAAAAAAATGTCACCTTGCAACATTTCTTTACATTACATGAGTGAAATTAGTTGGACATGATTATTAATGTACTTTTATGTGGATAAAAGTCCTTTAAAGAGTCATTCAAAGGTCACGGTTGTGTTTTTCTGAAGGTATTATCATTTGGCAATAAAAGACGTCATACACCCTATTTTTATTTTCCAAAAAATAAGAGGGCAACCAATCAGAGTTTCCAGAATCAGGATGCTTTTATTGCCATGTCAATGAAGAATATCAGAGACTAGGAACTTGCTTTGATATAGGTGTGCAAAAATATAAAAACTAAATAAAAATCATTTTGACGAAACTACGAGTGCTCAGAAGAAAAATAAAAGTGGTGCAACGGCATAGAAAATAATAAAGATAGTAAAGTGACAAGAGGGAAGTGACTAAGAGATGTGGGGATCCAGGTTATAAAGAGTTCATAAGTCCAACGGCAGAAGGGAAGAAGCTGTTTTTGTGGCGGGACGTTCTGGTCCGAAAGGACCGGAGCCTCCTGCCCGAGGGGAGTCGTTCAAAAAGTCCATGTCCAGGGTGGGGGGGTCAGCTGCTATCCGACCTGCACGTCCCCGAGTCCTGGAGACGTACAGGTCTTCGAGAGATGGAAGGCTGCAGCCGATCACCTTCTCTGCGGAGCACACAATGCGCTGCAGTCTATGTTTGTCCCTGGCTGTGGCTCCAGCGTACCACACGGTGATGGAGGAGGTGAGGACAGACTCGATGATGGCTGTGTAAAACTGCACCAACATCTGGGCGGGCAGCTTGGATTTCTTCAACTGCCGCAGAAAGTACATCCTCTGCTGGGCCTTTTTGATCAGGGAGCTGATGGATGGCTCCCACTTTAGGTCCTGTGTGATGGTAGTGCCGAGGAAGCGGAAAGAGTCTACAGTGGTGATGGGGGAGCCTGTCAGTGACTTTCCTAAAGTCCACAATTATCTCCACTGTCTTCTGAGCGTTGAGCTCTAGGTTGTTGTTGCTGCACCAGGACTCCAGCTGGTCTACCTCCATCCTGTAGGCCGACTCATCACCATCAGAGATGAGCATGATGAGGATGGTGTCATCCGCAAACTTGATCAGATTGACAGAGTCATGGCTGGAGGTGCAGCAGTTGGTGTACAGGGAGAAGAGCAGGGTAGAGAAGATCCAATGTGTTTTCCATTCAGATCAGCACTAGTCCTTTTTTATTTGATAAAATTCTTGTCTTCAGTCTGCAGACTTGTATTTGGGGCCGGCCTCGTTCACATAATGTCCTTATATCCTTATCTGTTTACTCAGGTCCTCATTCAAATTGTCTTTTGTTAACAAACGTGAAAAATAGCAGGCATCAGATTGCAGCAATTCACTGTGTCACACACACACACACACACACCCTTGAGACTGTGTCCTCTGAGCTGATATTGCCTTCTGTCCCAGTGGTTCTGTTTGAGATTTAGGATAGAGCCGGAGCCATTGTCAAAATGTTATACTCGCTCATCATGTGCTAAAAACAAAGTCTGTCATGAAACTGATTATTTTTTTTTGCCGTTAATGTGCATTGTGGAGGAAAAAGGACGGCAGAGCGATGGTAAGGATGAGAAGGGGGTGATAGGGAGAAGCTTGATTAAAGTAAGATGCATGCGCCTCTATGAATCAGAAAATATAAATCAGGAGTCAATGTGGCAGTGTGAATCTCAGCAGGCAACGAGTAAACAGCCCATTAGATTTTACCGAGCATCATCACGCTCCACGGTCCCTCCCTTCTTTCACTTTTTAGAAAACATTGCTTTCCGGCCCCTTCTGATTCTGTGATGCTTCATCTGACTTTCTGCTTGACTCCCTTTAATGTGCAGCACTAAATATGTTGTTTTACATCCTTGTCTTTCCTCAGGGAAAGAGAGAAATGTGTCAGCCTGGTAAATAAGTGCGGGCTGACATACTGTGCTGGGACTGAGTTCCCCTTCTGCGTTGGGTGTCTCTTTGGTGCCTTGCTTACTTAAACATGATTCACCAGAGCAATAACAGGGCAGTTAGGCACATTCTGGTTTATGCTCTTGCTCCCATCGTCATCGTGCATGGAGGTTGTCGTCCCCACTGCACATTGGGCATCAGGGCAGCAAAGGTCTGTTTCAGCCACAGCAGCAGCTGGATGATAGCAGATGCACTTCTCAGCAAAGAGAAGCGAGCGTAAGGCATGTGGCGGGAAATATGGGGGGAATGGGGCAAGAAGGCGCCATCAGGGCGCGGCTCGTCTCTGCTGCTTGTCTCACTGAGCTTCTTACAGGCAGCAGCTGAGCCAGTCGCAGCGGGGTCCGTGCTCTCCCGCTCCACTCAGCCTGGCGTCCGCCAGCTCGGGGGCTGACATTTCCAGAGGTGCTAAGTCACTCAGCATCTTGTTACTCCCTCTGACAAGTCGGGCTGGATCATAGCGAGTGCCAGCAGACTTGAGCCGAGGCCAGCCGGGGAGGCCTCTTTCACACAAGTCACTGATCTTCTGTGCTGGAGGTGCTGAGATCTCAAGGTGTTTACAGAAGATTGTGTGAGGTGTCAATCTCGTGTATGGCCCTGCACGCCACCCCTGGTGCCGGTCAGGTGTGAGGAGTGGTACAAGGTCGAGGCGGGGGATTGGTTGACGGAGGAGAAGGGCATTGGCGTGACAGCTCCGCGGTGTCAGCGGTCAGATTGCCCAAAACCAAACTTCATGACGGATTTTCTTGGGTGCTGTGGTCGAAAGTGACACAAGTTCTCTGCCCTGGGGTAAAAATAGAAGCTTTATTCACTTGTCATCTCTCGTCGAGTGCAGTCGCAACACACCATGAAGGAGTCTGGGATCATCTGCTCATTCGGGCTGTCAGCTGGAGAGTTATTGGAGGGTTTAGAGAAAAGGTCACTCCACTGCTGAACTGAGTGTTAAAGTGAAGAGGAGACAAGCAGAGAAGTCCTAGCTATTATACCACAGGGATGCTGACAGCAGTACAGCTCCAGCTTTTCCTTATCATACCTCCAAAATCCATCTAAGCACATATGTTCACTTCCTCTCTGTTGTGATGTGGAGGGAGGAGGACCCAAATGCAGGACTTAAAACAAGGTTTATTAAACCAAGGATCAGCAGGGCTGTAATCAAAGAGTCAATCTCAGTTTCAAAGGAAGTCTGCTGGGTCGGGAGTCAGCCAGGGCTGGACGGCATGAAGACCCGACGAGGAATGCTGGTGAGGCTGCCTTTAAATAGGCAGCCGGGAGATTAGGTGCAGGTGATCCAATCGGGTGCAGGTGGTCCAATCAGCCAGAATTGGGGGAAAGGTGAGATGGTGCCTGGCTCCCTCTGGTGGTGGTTGAGGGAAACACAACACTCTCACCGCCATCAGACATGATTTATTGTCCATCCAAGTTAAATATATTACGTCATTACTGCGTTATAACTTGATTGAGACTACCTCAGGGAGATTTAATGTGCAGTCAGGCTCATTACAAAAACCAAATAAAATCCCTTCTGCTGTAACTTTTCACAGATTCTCTTATTTAGTTCTTTAAACATGCCAGAATTGTGTTTTGAAAGGATTTAGCAGTCCTCCTGAAAAAATAATCCTGTCTCTTGCTCTGAAACAACTGTTTAGGTAACCCAACACATGCAATCTGATGGCTCCATCTTTGATTCTTTTGAAGCCCGACAGCAAAGGGAGTGAAAAAACTAGCTTTCTATTATGCATGTGTTGCCATTAACCCAGCAAAAAGCTCGGTCTGACAAGGTGGCGGATCCCATCATGAATTAATCACTCCACACTTTTCATCAGAGGTGACTTTGAAATTTTGAATCAGCCAAAGTGATTTTTTTTTGTGTGTGTGGCAAGCAGGGGAGAAAAAATCATTTATTCAGCTTGATGTTTACTTGATGACACATCAGTGAGGTTTTTGTTTGGCTACCTGGAAGTACTTCTTAAAGATTGCGGATGAAGTGGATTTTAAATGTTGTATTTACATTTTAATGGTGAGAGCAGATCGTGTTTGACTATCACTTCTAACAGTTGCGTCCTCCATAAATTAAAGTGCATGTTGTATGGACTACTGATAGTGACAAAGGGGAAATAAGTCTATGAAAGACACAGAAAAAAGTAGATAAGGGACTTTTAAATAGTTCTTAACACTAGGACCGCCGCGTTCTAAACCTACCTGCAAGGACCATGACCGTCAATATGACCACTTATGTAATTTTCATGTTTTGCGCTGCTATGTTGCATAAATAAACTTTTAAACCACTCAATTTTTAAAGTAATAATAATGATAATGTGTTAAATATTTTTAAAATCTAGAATAAAAAAGCAAACACCAAAACAAAATTACATAATAAAATGTTTCGGTAATGGTGTCAGAGTCCTCCTTGTCTCTCTCTGTGCGCCCTGGTTAGAGGAGATAAAATGCAAATAAATGTTGAAATGTTCATTTTTAGAACACAAAAACCAAATGATAAAATATAACACATGTTTATATTACAGTAATGAAAGGTCAGCCTCCTAGGTTGTGTTTTATTTATTCTAATTAGCATATTAAAGTGACGTACAATCCTTGTGTTAAAGAGCAGGAACGATAGCTATAATCGTATTGTCGATTTTCGCTTATTTAAGGTTGAATGGTTGTGGACGCCGCACCGATCTGCCTGTTGATATCTAGCACTCTCTAACTACAAACAAAAACATTTCTGGTGATATTTCTACTTTGAAGCTACTTTTCTTAATTTTTTTTGGCGGTAAAGGAGGTTGTTTATGTTCTCTTGAGCTCTGACTCCAGCTGCTCACCGGTAACCTTTAAAAAACAGAGCTGCTTTCCGGTCAACTGATCCATCGGCTTTGCAGAGGCACCATACACCCAAATATTTTTACACTAACACCTGAAAATTGGTTATTTGGTTGGTCTCTTGGCTTTGATGTAATTCTGTCTCATGCACAACAGTAGAAACTTTCCCACCACCATTTACTGATTTTATTTTCCCTGTCAAGTGAATGGTCCCAACTTCCCTTTTATTTTGGACTAGTCCCTGTCCTGGTAGCTTTGAATCCACAGCAGAAATAAATACCTCTTCAAAGTTCTTCAAATGGCAGCACAGTGGCGAGGTAGTTAGGACAGTGGCCTCACAGCAAGAAGGTTAGGGGTTCAAGTCTGCTGCTATAAAATTACCGCTAGTAATGAGTGCGTGTGTGTAGCCCTGTGACAGGGGTGTCCTCATGCCATTTTTTTTTTTTAATACTTTATTAATTCCTGACTAGGAAATTTATGTGCTGCGTTTCACCGCAGCAGGCTGCCACCTATGACGGCGCCAATGGTGGGAGAAACGGGGGTTAAGTGTCTTCCCAAAGGACCCTAGACGTGAACTCAGTGGGATGCAAACCTGCGAACTTCCGAACCGCGGGCAAACGCTCTGACCACTGAGCCACTGTCTCCCTACATTTGTACTGCATTTAGGATACGCTGGAAATTTTTCAAACTTCTACATTTTTTTCAAAAAGAATAAAAAGAGTTTTAGAACAGACTTTTTTCTGATTTCTTCATCTTCCATTTCAAGTCCTTATGCCCTTTTTTTCTAGTTCGATTGAATTGGACGCTGGCGCTACTTGAATAAGAATACCTTCTATACGGTTGCTTATTTTCAGTATCTATTTTTTCTAATGCTTAATGAAGACAAAAAACGATGAAAATGGAGCTATAAATAGCCGGTAGAATCGGAACATAACACTGGTGTGTGAAGTTGTTTATTGTTGTTTGGAGCAGATGTGTGGTGATACACGCTGGCCAGCGCATGGCCGGCTGTACAGATGTCTGCATGGACCAATGCCAGCATGAGGAGTTGACATCACTGACCTTTACACGATGCTGCAAAGGTCAAATATGTGTTTGTCTATGATGCAAAGTGTTTGTAATGAGTCAGCACGGCCTTTACTGCTTTTATCGGGTTCTTCTATGTTTGCTTTTGTGTTCGCTTTGAGTTTTTAGAAGAGAAACAGCATCTGTTTGGATTTCTCTGGAGTGAGTTTAGCTCAAATGAATGAGGTGATTTTGTTGTTTGCTCAGTTTGAAGCCAAGGTCACTTAGATTTCTTTTTTTCTGTCCTTTCCTCGCTTTTTATCTTCATGATCCGTTCTTTTCTTACCTTCTGTTTGTACCTCCTCTTGTGTTACTCTACCCATTCGTTCGTTTCTTCCCCTTTCAGTCTCTGGGAGAGGTTTTAGTTTGGGGAGTGGATGTGGGGAACAGCTGGGCTCCATCACTTCTCATTGTGGGCCTGGGAGAGACGGGGCTGACAGAGTGATGCACAGAGCCTGTCCTTGCTAATGACTGCACCATTCTCCATCATTATCACCATCATTAGGAAATTAGGGGGACAGAAGGTATTTACTGTAAACCTGCCACCTCCCAAGGAGAGATAAATAGAAACTGATAAATGCGATCGTGTGACGCTGCCTGTCTATTAACCTTCCCATTTTCCAGCTCCAGCATATGCACATTTAACAATCATTAATACTCTGTAATTGGGCCAGTTTTTTGGGTGAGGAAAATATGACTGATTGAGAAGGCAGGGCTAAAAGTGATGCTGAGTTACCAGAAATGAATCGCTATGGTCACCAGCAAGAGAAGATTGTCTTAAATACATTTAATTTTTCATTCTTGATGCAGTTAAATTCACAAATACTTTTAGAATTTACTTCAGCTGCAATTTGCTTGTTGTATTCAGATTTATTTTAAATGCATCTGAGATTTGGCTCAATCCGGCTAACGTCACTGTTCACCATAGAAATGGAGAAGGCATGGAAATGAATGGCAAGGGCAAAAAATGTTCTTCCAAAAAAAGAACCCTTCAAAATCTAGTGTTGCCAGCTCAGCGTGTATCTGCTGTATGGGTTAGATGTAGCACAGACGGAGCTGGGGGCAAGGAGACTGTAGATTGTTGAATAAAGAAGACTTTCACAAATGGTTAGCTTCTGTTTGCTGAGTTATGTGGGATGCTTTTAAATGTGGTCAGTTTGGCGTTTGGTTCCGTCCTTCCATTTTCTTTTACTGTAATTTCACGGCCTTTAGGCGCACCGTACAAAAAGGCGCAGCCTCAGTTTTGTGCGCCGTTGCTGTATTTAACACACACATAAGGCGCACCGTCTCAGTCACACACCGCCTTACAACAACACACGCACGCATGCAAATGTGGGTATTAAAAAATAGATCGGGAGCAAAACTGAGTTTGGTTGTACTTTATTTAAGTAGTATAAACAAGCACATTACTGGTAATACGTTGTCCTTATTCAAATCTGTCAAAATCCGTCATCCTCTGTTTTGGAATCGAGCAGCTGCGCAAAATTCAACAGAGCAGGTCCACTTCGAACTACCGGTTGCTCCCAAAGATGGTTTTGGTTGATCTCATGATCCGTTCCGTTCTGTCGTCTTCCGCTCATCCGGGGCCGGGTCGCAGGGGCAACAGCCTCAGACTGAGGAAGCCCAGGCTTCTCTCACCCCAGCTGTGTCCTGCAGCTCACCTGGAAGGGTCCTGAGTTGTTCCCCGGCCAGCTGTGAGACATAGTCTCTCCAACGCGACCGGGGTCTGCCTCTTGGTGTCCTCCCGGTGGGACATGCCCAAAACACCTACCCATACAGGGGCTCGGGACCACCCCATCTGGCTCCTCTCGACCTGGAGGAGGAGTGGCTCGACACCGAGCTCCTCCCGATCCCATCTCTGAGTGAGAGCCCAGCCCAGGGATGAAAACTCACTCTTTTATTTATACCTTCCGATGTCGGACGAACCAATCAGCATCCAGAGCAGGTTGTAGCGGCCATGTTGGCGTCTCGATTAGAGGGAAAACCGACCAATCACAGCCCAGAAATCCCAATGAAGGAAATGAATCTGCCTTTTTTTTTTTTTTTCCTCCGTTTGCGGTTCGGAAACGTTTGTCGGAATAAATAAAAAAAAACAAAAAAAAAAAAAAAACAACAGCCACCCTCACTCATCTCATAATGTTTGTGTAAAAAAATGTATTAAAGTGTATTTATTTATGTTTATCAGTCGGAAATTATGTCATTTCATTTTATTTTAGAGACAGGCAGGGCTGTCCTGTAACCATAGCAATCCACTCTTCTTTTTTTTTTGTTGCATGGTGCCCTCCATCCCTCCCAAAAACTATCCCAGCTAGTGGATCGTATTGTCTACATGTTTTTGAGACATTACGAGATGATTTAGGTTGTGTCTTAAAGCAGAAAAATGTCAGAGTCTAATGAAATCTCACATTTTCTACAAGACATTCAAGAAAAAACATTTTATTTGCACTTTTCATTTGAAAAATGAATCATAAAAGATGACAAAATAGGTTTAGATATGTTGATTTGATTTATATTCAGGACACAATGGTGAGAATCACTATATTGTGCATATAGGTGGCTGTAAAGAATTGTTTTTAACAATTTTGGGTGGTGGTATACCTCAATATTTTTTTTGGTGGAAAATGAACCTTCGGTTAAAAAAGGTTGAAAAACACAGTTCTAGAGCAAACAAAATTTTCTCGTACTTTAATCACAAAAGTGAATGTTTCTTCTAATGAGTAAATTGGGGGAGATGGTGGTTCAGTGGTTAGAGCGTTCACCCGCGGACTAGAAGTCAACCGGAAGTTCGCGGGTTTGCACCCCACTGAGTGCACGTGTAGGGTCCCTGTAGAAGACACCCAACCCCCCGTTTCTCCCACCATTGGTGCCGTTGTGGGCAGCCTGCTGCGATGTTGGAGTGCAGCACACAAATTTTCCCGGTGAGGGATCAATAAAGTGAGTAAAAATTAAACTTAAAACAGATAGGCGTTCACTCTCTGACCAATCAGGTGAGTAGTCTGTAGATGCATCCAATGCAAATGACCATTTGGGGGATTTTGTTGTAGGTGTTAACGGTTTTTGTCTGACTGCTTACCAGAACTAAACAAGGTTGTCAAGTCTGTAGAAGACAAGCTACCTTTTTTCTAGCTGATGACTGGTTTCAGATTTGAAAGTACTGATTAGCATCCCAGATGAACGGATGGATAGATGAATTTTGATGCATTAATTTCAGATCGGCTGAATTTACAAAACAACCTTTAAAAAAAAAAAATTAACAAAATAAATGTTAAATTTTGTTTGCCTGATTTAATTAACATATTTTTGTCTAAAAGAAACATAATTATCTGCAGGCAGGAGGTATTTTTTTCTCACATACCTCCCACCCCTTCGGTCTAAAACTTAAGCTAATTCAAAATATGGTGCAAAAGTTGTTTTTTTATTATTATTTCAAGCTCACAATGTAATAAATGTTTATTGTTTTGTGATGACATGTACAGTAATTAACTTCACAATATAATACGGAGTAAGACAGAGGAAATTTGAGTACCTGGAGAAAACCACCCATACACAATAAGGACATGCGAACTCCACACAAAAATGCCATTGTTCCAAGCCTCGTCTCCACCCAGATCGTGAACTCCAACCTTCTTGCTGTGAGGCCACAAATCTAACCACTGTGCCACCGTGCTGCCCACGTCCACTTGTTTAGAAGAAAAGTGTATTTCCTGAAATGTATTTGTTTTTGTCCTCAACATACGTACGTAGGATCAAAAATCCAGAGCAATAGAGAGTGTGGAAAAGAGGTGAAGAAGCATGTGCAAGCAGGCTGGAACGGGTGGAGAAAAGTATCAGGTGTGATGTGTGACAGAAGAGTTTCAGCTAAAATGAAAGGAAAAGTGTACAAAACCGTGGTGAGACCGGCCATGCTGTTTGGTCTAGAGCAGGGGTACCCAACCTTTTTTGTCCCGAGATCTACTTTTCACGTAGCTAACCTCTTGATATCTACCAGTTCGGCGGCAACCACCACAGATTTTTTCAGCCTGTATTAAAACTAATATTGGTCCTGAGTACTTCCTCCAGATCCACAGCCAATTAGAAAATTTGTTTAGAAAAACTACAGTTGATTCCAATCAACATTCGTCTCACATGACGTCATCAACCCGGAAGTAAGCATCCACTCCTTCATTAGCCTTCAAATCTGCAGCTGAGTAGAAATATGGGGATGAATTGCAGACATCAAATCGAGAGTGTTTGAAAATAAATTATTTAGAATTGTATAAGGATCTTCTCCACCAGTCAATCTATAGTTGACTGGTGGAGAAGAAAAAAAATTCTGCTTTGGTAGTATCATCCTGATCCTGGCCGACTTCCGGGTTTTAGTCACGTGGGTGAAAGCACTCTATAACACAAGAAAGGTGCTAGATTTTTGTTAGTAGCTTTTTTGAGCGGCTGAATGGTCACTAAATTTAGCGTCAAAGTCGTTAAATTGGCAACACCAACTTTCTGTAATTAAAAAACCAAAATAAATAAATAATGTAATTTTTTCCCCCCATCTTTTTCAACACGTCTCGCGGTCGACTCGGGACCAGTTCGCGATCTACCGGTAGACCGTGGTCGACCGGTTGGGCACTCCGGGTCTAGAGACAGTGGCACTGAGGTAAAGACAGGAAACAGAGATGGAGGTAGCAGAGATGAAGATGCTGAGGATCTCTCTGGGAGTGACCAGGATGAACAGGACAACAGGAACAGCACATGTTAGAGGTTTTTGAGATAAAGTCAGAGAGGCCAGACTGAGATGGTTTGGACATGTGCAGAAGAGAGAGAGTACAACGGAAGAAGGATGCTGGCTTTGGAACCACCAGGAAAGAGGCCTAGAGGAAGACCAAAGAGGAGGTTCGTGGACGCAGTGAAGGAAGACATGAAGATAGTTGGTGTGACCAAAGAAGATGCAGGAGATAGGGTTAGATGGAAGAAACTGACTTGCTGTGGCACCCATGGAGGGAAATGTGCCGAAAAAAGAAGAAGAAGATCTCATACAAGTCTATTAAAATGGTTGATCTTATTGTGATTTAAAAAGGTGGAGCCTATCTACGTATGTAATGAATTTTGATTACTGCCAGGATTTTATCAGCCATTAAATTAGCACGTCGGCGCCGCTGATCCACACAGAAAAGAATATTTTACTTTCGTGTTTACTGCATTTGTTTAAAGAAGGAAAACCTCATGTTTACTGATCAAAAGGACATCTGTCCCACGCTTTTCATAAAGAGAGGGTGCGAGCGTGTTAATGAAGCTGGAATAACAAAGTAAACCTCCTCCAATCACACGCAGCGGCTTTGTGGATGTTCCTAACGCAGATGATGAAATTAGATAATGCCAGTGTAATTTTATAATGAAAAACAAAAACGCTGATGTGCGTTTGATGCAGCAATTAGAGGCGAGTCCTAATGATGATAATCTGAGTTTTAATTCTGAACCCACTAGTGACTGGCAGAGTCTATCAATTACAGCATTAAAACAGGCCCCAGCTGCAGCGGCTACGGCAACCGCCTCCCAAATTGTAGTCTAAACTGCTTGTCGTCACTTCTCCCATCGCTCGCCGACGTAATTGCAGTTTAACCAGTTCATCATAATCACACAACAGTTTTCTCTCCCAGCAGAGTGGAGATGGGATTTTCACTCCCACAGCGTGCCATAAGTGTGTTTGCGGGTGCTGAGGGTGTCTAAATTCCTGTCTGGTTTCAAGTTAACAGTTTTACAGAGATCTAAATGAGAAGCTAAATGAGGTGCAGTGTCTTTCCCTATTAGTGTACAATGAATAGCATATAAATGATGAGTTTTAGAACCTCACGGGGGATTGCTGGAGCGTATCCTGACTCATTCCAGGCAAGAGGCAGGTTTACACCCCAAACAGGTCGCGAGTCTGTTGCAAAACCACACACACACTTTCATTCCTAATGGCAATTTTGTAACAGTTTATCAACCTAACATGCATGTTTTTGGATGGTGGAGGGAAACTGGAGTACCTAGAGAAAACCCACACATACAGTACACGAGAAGAACATGCAAACTCCACACAGAAAGGATTGTGTTTCAAGCTTCCACCCACTCGGAGACTTAAACCCTGACCTTTTTGCTATGAGGCCATTATGCTAGCCACTATACCCCCATGCATACCTTGACAAGTTGTTTCAGCAATGGTAAACCATAATGTGGTGTGAGGCCTTTTAGGCCTGCTTGTTTGTTTTTTTTCTCCCCCAAAACTCACAGGTGCTGGATGGCTTCTAACGGCTGCAGCTGCACAGACTTACCGGTGGCTATAAAAGACCTGGTGTCACCCACAGTCTCTGTCAGGTCTTCAACGATTCTAGTGGTAAACTGACCACCTCTAAGCTGAGTCAAATTTTGATATCAGACTAATTTTCTTATTCTCCTCACAGGAACCTTCAGCCCTTCCTCTTGGCCATCCAGCACTGCCTGAAGCCGTTATCTCTCTGCTGTGGATTCCTTTGTTCAACACTTAATAAACTGTTAAACCTGCATTTGGATCCTCCTCATTCCCTCTCCTACACAACACATAAATTTAATCAATACAATGTTTCATTTTGTATTCTGAACCGCTTATCCCTAACAGGGTCGCCGGGGTGCTGGAGCCTAATCTGACTGATTTAAGGCGAGAGGTAGGGTGCACCCAGAACAAGTCGCCAATCGGTTGCATACTTATGTAACTCCGACTTACGTAATTGGTTTAAAAAAATTGTTGCATAGTAAAAGTTGTGTTGCAGCTACTTAGTTTTGTATTTTTCTAATTGGTCGAATGTTTTAACTCCATCAGTTTGAAAAAATAAAATCTTTTTGTGCACATCAAATTTATTTGATGTGCACAAAAAGATTTTATTTCGATTTACAAATTAGATTTGATTTGATTATCTCCTTGTTTTCTAATGAATTTAAAATTATTCAAATCTCGGACTCTAATTGAAGACCCAATATTTGTTTAAACCTAGGATGTGATACCTTAAGAAGAGTTCAATCTAAAGCAGTGCTTCTCAAATAGTGGGTTCCCCCACCCCCGTGTGGGGGGGCACGGCGAAATGCCAGGGGAGGCGTGTGTGACCCTGTGGAACATGTTTTTTTTTGCCGTACTAGAATAAAGTGTAGTTGCACATCCACTACAGTAGAGGTCCCCAACCTTTCCTGCACTACGGACCGGTCTAAAGGTGATAAAATTTATTAGCTGCATCTTTATAACACGGAAACGTTCTCTCTGCTCGAACGTAATCTGGTTGACTTGGTAACGGTAAACATACCTTCAAAATAAAAAGACATTAAAAAAAAACGTGAATAAAAATATCAGATAGTCTCATCACAGTAAGACTAGATCAATCAGAGTTCTGAGTTTGTTTTGCTGGAACCAGACAGTCCCATTAAGACCTGAAACCTGAAGAGTGTTTCTAAAGTCCAGTCTGCTTCGTAACTCTGTATCCAGTCACTTTTCAAACTAAAACATCGTCATCAAGAATCAACAAAACCTTCATAATAAAAGCTCAAATAATAAATCAAATGGAAGTAATTTCTTCATTCTATACAGACCGGTACCACATGACCCACGGCCCAGTACTGGTCCGCAGCCCAGTGGTTGGGGACCACTGCAGAGTGTACTTATAACAATTTCATAGACAAATGATACTAATTATAGTCACGGCGGAGAGTGGGGGGCCGTGAAATATTTTCTTCTTCCTAGGGGGGGCGCAACAGGAAATAATGGAGAAACACTGATCTAAAGTAATCCAGACTGCAACTGACCTTAAACCAGAGGTATACATACAACGTTTGTCATGGCAACATAATCTAACATCCCAACAAACCTCTAAAAGCTTTTCTGGGTCCAGTTCTGTTCAGCAGACCCATAAACCTCCATCAGCAGTGTCCTAAAGTTTCCAGAAGAGCAGATGAAGAAAGGAGTTGAGAGGCTGGATCAGCTGGCCTGTGATCTCCTGCATGAGCCAAGCTGTCTGATTGGCTGCAGGGCTGGAGGGCCATCTTGCCTTCCTGGCAGGCAAGTGGCTCGAGCAGTTTGATTGGGTGTGTGTGTTGTATGTGTGTGTGTGTGGCTGGGAGGAAGGGAGAGTGATGGGGTGAAAAGTGGAGAGAGTACTAGGAAAAACAGAGGGTTGGATGTGTGGGTGTGTAGGGAGGGAAAGAAGGATTTCATTTCTAGAAACTGTGAAGAAGAAACGGGGATGTTTGTTCTGATTACATGTGTGTACAACGACATATGTGCTGGTGCGGAGGGAATGGGAAGATCTCTGTCTGACCTGGAAACGTCTGAAACACTAGCATCTTCTGACCTGAAAAAATAAAGTCGAGATTTATTTTGTAATTTCACAGATTCCCAGTTTGATCTGGTCCTGTTGGCTTCATCGGACCACAATCTCCAGCTCTCACTGGATCAATTTGCTGCTGGGATGGGAATTAGCGCCTCCAAATCTGAGACCATGGTCCTCGCCCGGAAAAGAGTGGGATACCCGCTGCAGGTCAGGGACAAGGTTCTGCCCCAAGTGGAGGAGTTTAAGTATCTCGTGGTCTTGTTCACGAGTGAGGGAAGGTTGGAGCGGGAGATCGACAGGCGGATCGGTGCAGCATCAGCAATAACTAGGACGCTGCATCGGTCCGTCATGGTAAAGAGAGAGCGGTGCCGAAAAGCAAACCTCTCGATTTACAAGTTGATCTACGTTCCTACCCTTACCTATGGTCACCAGCTGTGGGTGGTGACCAAAAGAATGAGATTGCGGATACAAGCGGCCGAAATGAGTTTCCTCCGCAGGGTGGCTGGGCTCTCACTCAGAGATCGGGTGCCATCCGGGAGGAGCTCGGTGTCGAGCCGCTCCTCCTCCAGGTCGAGAGGAGCCAGATGGGGTGGTTCGGGCATTTGGTCAGGATACCCCGGGCGCCTCGCTGGTGAGGTGTTTTGGGCACGTCCTAATGAGAAGAGACCAAGAGGCAGACTCCGGACCCGCTGCAGAGACTATGTCTCACAGCTGGCCGGGGAACGACTCGGGATCCTTCCGGGTGAGCGATAGGATGCAGCCAGGGTGAGAGAGGCCTGGGCTTCCCATCTGAGGCTGAGAATGGAAAGATTCCCAGTTTGCTTTTTATTGAAGTGGAACATGTGGCTTCCAACTAAAACCCAATCCACTTGAACCTTGAGCCACATAGTTCAATTTGAGGTGCAAAACATCCCAGTTTGTTTGTTTATTTATCCTATTAGGATCCCCATTTGCATGCACCATTGGGGTCGCCACTGGGATTCAAGCAGCAAAAACAGAGGAAAAGCCACCAAAATTACATCCACTATTAAAAATAGGACAGTGATGAGATCTCAGGACATTTTTTTTAAAGTTACTGAACTTGGTTAACCCCTTATTTGATCAATTTTATTGCATAATATTCTTCCATAGATGACCTAAAAATAGACAAACCTGTAGAATATGTGTTTTTAAGACAGAAATTGAATTGCAGTGTTGAACTTGTGGTTTTTGTTTGCTATTTATAGAGGGGGTAGGGGGTTGGATGAAATCATTCAATGTGTGGGTACAGTACGTCCCCATCAAACCGATGGCCTTCTAAAGCTTAGACACCCCCTGATGAGACCAGAGAGAGTTGTCACCTTGATCATTATTTCCTCAGAGACTGCTGATCCTACTCCTACGCACACACACATGCATTGACACACACATATGCTGTAACCTGAAAACCAAACAGTTTAATTCAAGATACTGCATCTTCTTAATAACTGCATTTGTTTCTTTTGGTTTCTTCTTTACAATTTTCAAAGTGTTGCCAAGTCACCAGTTTATCACAAAAATGATAAACTGGTCAGTCCAGTTAGAAGACTTTATCCCAGCTCATCAATTTAAAGCTTATGGATGAATGTACAAAATGGTCTGAAATCAGTTTCATACATGGGATGGATGAGGGTTCTGTAAGGGTTACCTGAAGGTTACTGTCAGGGTTTTATAATGAGGTGCAAGGGAGGAGAACCCAATTGCAGGATTTCAAACAAGGTTTAACTCAATTCAGGAAAGTCTGTAAAGCAAGAAGCACAGGGTTAACTCAAGGTTTCAAAAGTCCAAATAATATCAAAGTTCAAACATGGTGAGGAAACCAGGGTGACCTGGCTGGAAGGGATAGTAAGACCTAACAGGAAAGTCCGGGGTGATTCCCCTTAAATATATGGCAGGGTGCACGGGTGAGTGGAATCCAAAATCATCCCCAGGTAATCCTAATCAGGTTGATTAGGAACATTCAGGGCTCCCTCTGGTGGCAGGTGAGGGATCCTGACAGTTACAGGTGTTAAATTAGAAGATCGTTCTGGGAAGGTTGTCTGAGGGTTCTGTAAAGGTTTTGTCAAGCTTAATTTTGTCTGAGGTTAGCTGAAGGTTCCGTGGAGGTTGTGAGAAGGTTCTATAAAGGTTTTGTGAGGGTTGCCTGAAGGTTAGTTTTCTAGGTTACATGAACGTTCAGAATATGTTCTAAGAACATTGTGTGATGGTTCCCTGAAGGTTATGGTTAAAATTTCAGGTTAGAGGAATTTTCTTAAAACTTTAAGGGAACGTTCAGAAAAAACAAAAAATAATGTTTTGTCACGTTGTAAAACTTTTTATTTGAATCTTTAGAAAACCAAAAATAACCTTTAAGGAACATTCTGCTAACCTTCAAAAAACCTTTCTGGGAACGTTATATTGTTAGCAGGGTATCTTCTTTTGAAGTCCTATTTTTTTATAGGCTTCTCTTGCGTTGGTTGGTTGGTTTATTGGTTGGTTGGTTGGTGGGTGGGTTGGTGGGGCTTGGGTGGGTCGGGGATGTGCAGGTCTCTACAGAGGAGCTGCTTCCACTCTTGTGACAGGTGATAAAGTTTGAAATGCCAACCTGATGCTCTCCGGATGCAGGTGTGGGAGAATATGTCCAGGAATAGCCAAACCCTCTGTTCACAGGTCCCTCAGTGCCATGACAATACACACTACCCACACTGAACAAGCAACACACTGGACATGACGGTGTGTGTCATGTCTTGTTTACTTCTTTCCTTCTTCCTCTCTTTGTGGTGAATATTCAGCTATTTCTTTGCAGGTGTTCATTTCTTCAATGCTGCTTTCTCCATTTTAAATATCCAATAATAACAGTATGGATCGGTGATGGGTGGACCGCATAAAAAGAAACATGAAGGGTATTTTAGGGCTGACAAAACAGCTACTTTTTTGTGAATTTACACATGCAACAAAACACTATAAAGGAGGCACTGTAAGAAGCCAGTTTGATTCCCACTTGGCCTATGCCTATGTGCCCTTGGAGAAGACAGCTAACCCAAAGTTACTCCCACCATTGGCGCTGTAGCGGGATTAAGTTTTTAATACCCCACAGAGGCTGCAGTTTATTACTTTTATTCTCATTACACTAATTTATAGATTGACCAAGTGAGAGATTGAAAATTTGAGAACTTCAAAATTAGCTGTTGTTTCCAAGTTTTTCTCCTGATCAGCTCTGGGTAGAGGAGGGCATAACAACGTAGTGTGAATCTATTTGAGCGTTGTGAACTCTACCACTGTTGCAGAGCCAACCATACGATGCAGGGCAAAAATTCTTCAAATTGTTATTTTTTTTATTTGGTTTGTCGGATTAGGTAGATGCTGCATACGTCAAATTTTCAAATGTTGATGCTGACCAATAATCGGTTGATCTTTAGTATTCATACTCACATTAATTTTACCAAAAACGTATTGTAATTTGTAAAGACCATTGAGGTGGTCTAGGATTTTCAACCCTTGTGAATCCGCCATATGTGTGTAAAAATGTCTTTGAAAAATTATTGAAAATTATCTGCGTTGATTTGATCTTTCCTGATGTCTTTTGATAACTCTAAGCATGAACAAATCCAATCCAAAATTTTAGAATAATGTTGTTTTGAAAAATTTTATTATTACAAATTTGTCATTATTGAAGTTAATTTTTTTAACAGTATCTTCAACAAATACATTTTTGTAAAAACTTTCTTTTCCACTTCAGGTAGGAAACATAAGAATCACAGGCTTTTTTTACTTTGCTTTTCTGCATTTTTTTATGAATCAGATTAATTAATCTCTTTCCACATTTTGTTTCCAATTGGTTGATTTAAGTCAGGTGTTGGACACAGTTTTGCACAACCAGCACATTGCGGCTACTGTCTTCCATTGACTGTGCTGAGATGAAGAAATAAGCACAGACATTTTGGTTAGATATGTTAGATTAGATAGATATGTTATAGATATGTTATAGATATTAGATAGATTAGATATGTTAAACTTCATCTCATTCACACGGACATAGTGATCCTTTCAGAAATACATAATAAACATCTTTTAGCTGTTGATTATTTTTTATTTGATCCAGCTGTTGTTCTCACCGTTACTAATTTGAACATTTCCTGCTATGACGTTGTATTTTCACATTTGCCTCTTGACCATGGTCTCTGTGTGGCAACAGGGGCTTCAAGATGTTTTCAAATCTCTACAGCTAATGTCTTGCTGGGGGTAGCCATCTGTTTTTGTAACTCCCACCGAAGCTGTGCCGGCGACGCTTTCCTGGCTCCTTCCTTCACTCGGCTTCTGTTGGGGGTAATAATGTGTGCTGGTTACGGGAGCCCAACTGGTGTCCATGAGTTTGTCCTTTACCGCCACTCATCCTTGTCCCAGTCACGCCACAGCGAGGGCAGAGAGCCATGCCGTGATGGAGTGGACATCAGGGGGCTGCTTTTTATTGCAAAAAGAGGATTCTGGGCATGAAAAGCAGAGTTTTGTTTCAACAAAGCAGTGTGTCTCAACAAAATAAAATTGGGGCAAAAAATATTTTAATGATATAATGAGTTTTTTGAAGAGAAGCTAAAAAAAAAAAAAAAAAAAGAATTTAAAGATGAAGAATTGCAAAAAGTAAAAAAAGCAACATCCAATGTTTTTATATGTTTATTTTTACACGTGTATAGATATTTTTTGAGTACGATTGTCAAGATTTTGTCAAAAATCTGGAGATTTTGTTGAGGCTCATCATCAGCCGAGCAATTTTTTTTGTTACCCGTTTCTGGTCACTAAAAAAAAAATTCATCTTTAAAAAAAACTCCAAGTGGCAGAAAGACAGAACTTCTTGTTGGGCTCCTGCATCAGTAAATGTGCTGAATTTGACATGGAGCCATTAGAGGGGTGACTAGAGCCATAGATCAGGGTAATTGTGGCATTAGGCAGCAAATTGGAGCTAAAATAACCAGATGCAGGGGCAGATAGCCACGTCCCACTTCAGCGGCGGCTATCCCAAGTTCAAGGAGAGTTCAAGCATACAGGAGATACCGTAACCCCACCGGGTCCATACACTCGGACTCCTCCAGAAATCATCTTCACAAATATACGGTTTCCGAAGGGTGTAATTGTCTTCACGCTTATGGTCATTCATGCCTCATTTCATTTTCCATAAGTCTATATTTTCCTGGGCCTATCACAAGGGTATGGTCCACCTAAGGCCGAAAAGGAATATCACCTCTTTTTCTTTGTTTCTTTCAATTTTTTTTCTTCTGAAAAGTCCTGTCAGTTTGGATTGTAAGAAATGGTGGTCGTGTAAAGTTTTATGATTGCCATAAAGAGTAGCGTCACCGCCCACTATGCAGCCATCCTCCCTCCAACCATTTTGACCAATCCCGAAGTAGCAACAGAACATGTGAACACAGGTTTCTACCAGTAATCTTTCACCTGCAGTCTCAGTCCCAACCAACTAGCTGAGGTTTTACCACTGCTACTGCCAACTTTTATATTTCAAATCTTTGCAAATGATTTTTTTTCCCTATGATGCTTCAACCAAAAAAACGATACATTATGATTATCCTTAAAAAAAAATCGAAATTATTGTAATTGTTCGTAATGTCCCAAGCTGCGTAATTACTTGTAAGACGATGGCAAAGTCTCACCCTTTCAATTGCATCTCTTCATTAGCTTCTCCAATCGCAGTCCAATTACCCAGAATTCCCAATCTCACTGTGAATGGCTCCATTCTGACAGTCTGCAGGGCTGGCTTCATGCCAGTGTGCATTCAGCGCTCTCTGATTTGCTGTCATTATCTAAAATGTTCATTATTTTGCCATGTTTTCAGAAGGTGTGACAGCGTTTAGGTTTTTCTCACGAGCAGACACAGAGGCAGAGTTGGAGAATGTGCAGTGTTTTGGCTTATCATGGGAAAATTTGACCAGCCTAAAAAAGTTGATTATGCAAAAAAAAAAGAAAGAAATATAAAATCATATTGAGTTAAAATGTTCAGAAATAAATGAGGAGCCCTGATTGGGAATGAGAGGTGAGTAGGATGGAGGGATTTACCCCTGGCTTTAGGCAACGACTAAAATACAATGAAGCTTCTCGCTACCTCTTTACACGGCGAGGCCCTCAGCCCCCCGCTAATTAAAGTGATACAACATCTCACAGGCCAGTGCACACATCTAATAGGCTGGGTGAGGGCATCCTGCCTCATATACTCTCACTCTATAGCACACACACACACACACACACACACACACACACACACACACACACACACACACACACACACACACTTTCTGCTCTTAAGGATCATGAAATTCACATGTTTGCCTGTTATTCCTGACCTCGGTCTTGCGGATCGTGACTGAGGTCATAGAGATAACTAGCTAGATTAAAATATTTTCTTTAACTAAAACTGTTTATTATCTTAAAAGTATTGTAATAATACTAATTATTACAGGGGGAAATGGTGGCGTAGTGGTTAGAGCGTTCGCCCGCGGACCAGAAGTCAACCGGATGTTAACCGAAGTTACCCGAAAGTTAACCGGAAGTTAACAGGTAGTTAACTGGAAGTTCACGGGTTTTCACACCACTGACTGCACGTCTAGGGTCCACGAGGAAGACACCTAACCCCCGTTTTACCCACCATTGACGCTGTCGTGGGCAGCCTGCTGCGGTGTAGGAGTGCAGCTCAAAAAAATTCCCCCGGTGAGGGATCAATAGAGTGAGTAAAAATAATAATAATAATAATAAATGATAAATGCACCTCGCAGGCGAGGTGTTTTGGGCACGTCCCACCGGGAGGAGACCAAGGGGCAGACCCCGGACCCGCTAGAGAGACTATGTCTCACGGGCCGGGGAACGACTTGGGATCCTTCCAGGTGAGCTGGAGGATGCAGCCGGGGAGAGAGAGGCCTGGGCTGCCCGCTTGAGGCTGTTGCCCCCGCGACCCGACCCCGGAACAAGCAGAAGATGACGGAACGAAATAAAGGTGTAGCTACATTTTCTCCCTCTCTGGTGCTTAAAACAATACATTGAAAATACATTTAACCATACGTTTAACCTTTTCTATTTTTTTTTTAGATATTTTATGCACTCTAATGAAGGTGTTTATTTAGGTGAGATTTGGTAACTCTGGAAGGTAATCACAAAAATGTCCGGTTGTGGAGTTTAAAATAAAACCAGTCTTACTTTGGTGCCAAGATTACATTATTTGGTGTTGAAGTTTCTGGTAGCTATCCCGATTGTCAAATATCTTCATTAGCTTTAGAACGTCTTCAGTAATCCAATTCATTTTAAAATGTTGTGTAACTTCTCTTTTTTTTTTTTTTTTTGTCTTTTCAGGGTTTTCATTTTCTGTCCTTTTGTGTCTTTTCTGTGATCCAAGGGGACGGCTTGCCCCAGCAGGAATCGAACCAGGTTCTCACGATCGAAAGAAGGTATCTCTAACACTAGGCCAACGACCCTGGCGACCATTGTGTCACTTTTGATAACTATTTAAAAAAAACTACAAAAGAAAACTTTCTATTCAACTCCCCAAAGTTAGACATTTATTTGTAAAACTAGTCTTGCTGAGTTCACCGAAAGACAGAAAAAAAGGGGTAAAGAAGTACAAATTCAATAAAACTGGTGAAATTATGCAAAGAAAACAAAGAGAAGGCGCTGTGCGTAATGAGCAGGAATAGAGTTGAAAACACAAGAAAGATGGATGGACTCAAAGTCTAAAGAACAGATTACCAATAATTTCTTTAAATAGGATATTTAAGAGGAAGCAGACACGGTGGACAGACACGGTAAAGAGAGAGCAAAGTCTTCATCAAACAAATTAAAGAAAGTAAAACATGAAGAAAACAAAATGCCAGAAAATACGTCAAGAAAACAAAAGGCACAGGAATACTACTTAATGAAAGTGGTGGAAAAAAAAAAAAAAACTCGCCAAAAAGGAGACAGAAATACAAATATCATCCCAAAGAAGTGGGAGGAGAAAGAATGAAAATGAAAGACAAACAGATCCAAGGATGGACTTCTGGCGGAAAACAAAGAAAAGATGAAGCAAACACTCATCAAACAGCCTTTGTTTGGTCATTTGGAAACCAGTCGACTTCTTGGATGATATTCGCTTGAACTCCATTTGTGCTTGTGTTTTGTGCATTTACACACACACACATTTACAGACTTGTCGTTGCCCCGCCTCAAGTTTAACCTGCCAACATCTAAAATGAAGTGGTCAGTGGACAGCTTGGCTTGTCACAGAAAGCAGTAGGCAACCAAGCCACATGTAGCTCAGAGGACAGGCCAAGGAGGGGTGGTGGGAGAACGGGGGCGGTTTATAGGGGGCACATGAGGAAAATAAAGGGGATCAGGCAGAAAAGAAGCCTCTGAACACCCCATAACCTGATCTCATCACGCCACATCTGTTCAGCTGTGAACCCATAAGGTGCAGGCGCTCATGGCTCCACGTCATTATCCATATTTGATGAGTGCTACAGGTTTTTCTTTGTAAGAATCTAATGTTTTTAAATACAAACCCCTGCCCTCTGCATTAATAAGGACCACAGAGCTTGTGTCTTTTGACTTTGAAAACTTGAACTTTTCTTTGTAGGTTTCGGTAATGCATACAGACAGAATGGACTGCAAGAAAAGATTTTTAGAAAAACATGCAATTGTGAGTCATATTTTACGTGCCATGTGGCATCAAAAAATCATTCTTGGTTACTTTCTTGTTTTCATTTCATAGATTTCTGGAATTCAAAGTAAATTAGTCGATCTTTCATTTAACAATCTTTATTCATTTTTTTTTCCATTTTAGTTTTGATCTAACTGAAGCACAAATTTTAGTCACGACTTATACAACCATCTCCTGGTGAACTAGCAATACATGGTGTAGCTACCATAAACACAATCAGATATGTGGTTTGTTTCAATAACCTGATCTGGTGAAAGCCATTAGATGAACCTAAAGAATTTAAATGGGCCTAATACAGAGCCTTGTGGAACCCCTGTATTGTTTTCCACCCTTACAAATGGTTTTTGTACCTTATTAGTTCAATGGCCTCATTCAGCAAAAGTAGAAACGATGTGACATAAAATTAAGATATTTTTTCAAAGTAAAACAAGCGTAAACCAGATTTGAACAATCCCTGAGTAGCTCTGAATTTGCAGAGGTTGTGTTTGAGTAAAAGTCACCATCTGCACTTGGACACAGGTCTTTTATTTTCTCTGACTGGTGTAACAGCAGGAGAGCAGCAACCTGCCCGTCTCTATGTTCAGGTGGCCTTCAGACTTAGAGGGCTCCTGTAATTGGAGAGACAAAGAAAGAAGAGCTAGCGAGGTTTTAACAATCCCACGTCAGCAAGGCTTCATCAGCCGTGAAACAAAAGGGACCCGGTGATTTATCCAGTGGGGGAAGTAGAGGCGGCGAGAAATTATCTGCAAAGGTCATCCTCAATTTCTGTCCAGAAATGATCTTTTCCCACTATGTAATAAACATTTATCTGATCCCTTTATTGGCTGTATTAGATCTGACAGTTTAGTTAAGCCATTTCCAGTCGCTGCCGCAGGTCGTGACAGTTAACGTTGCGCAAAAAGTTCCATTGCAGAGGTTTGTATTCAGTGGGCTGAAGGGGCAAGGACAGTAGGTCTGAGTCCAGCATAATTTCCACCAGGAAACGAAGGCTCTGCAGACCTGCTCGTGCACATTTAGATCCCCATAAATATCCCTTCAGAACATGACAGAGCAGAACGGCCAGACACCGGAGCAGACTGGCTGTTGTGTTTAAGGTGAACGTCTGAATGTCAACCGGACATGAAACCATGCTTCTGCCACATTACAGTAAATATGTCACATCAAAGTACTTAACTAGGATTTAGCTGCTTTTAGGACTTAAACACAAAATGTTTTAATGTTAAAGTGTTTAGGTGTTAAAGTACTTGAACAAATCATATGGGGGGTTTTCAATTCAAGCGGGTATTTAACAAATGTGTGATCTTGTTCAATTCTAGTTACTTCGATTAGGATATATTATAGGACTAGTATTCCATCAATATTTTCAGTTCTAGATGCATACCATAATTGGTCAATGAGTGTGGTTTTTTTTTTTGTTGTTGTTTTTTTTTACAACAGCGCCAATAGTGGGAGAAACGGGGGGTTAGGTGTCTTCTCCAAGGGCCTAGACATGAAGTTAGTGAGAATCAAACCCACAAACGTCCAATTAATTTCTAGTCCCAGGGCAAACGCTCTACCACTCAGCCACCGTCTCAGTGGTAAAGACAATGTTATTTTGCTGTCTTTCTAAAATTAATATTATTTTTATCAATTTATGTTCTGGCGGCACAGTGGTGCAGTGGTCAGAACGGTGGCCTCACAGCATGTAGGTCAGGGGCTCGAGTCCCAGGTATGGACGAGACTTGAAACCTGGCCTATCTGTGTTGAGTTTGCATGTTCTCCCCGTGTTTGCATGTGTTTTCTCCTGATACTCCGATTTCCTCCCACGCTCCCAAAACATGCATGTTAGGTTAATTGGCCATTATAAACTTGCCCGTAGGAATGAGTGTGTGTGTGGATGGTTGTCTGTGTGTGGCACCGCAACAGACTGGCGATCTGTTCGGGCTCCGTCTTGTCTTAAATCAGCCGGGATAGGCTCCGGTAGCCCCAGCAACCCAGTTGGGATGGACGGGTCAGAACATGAAGAAATTTATGTTCTGGGCTAGTTTTTTTTTGCACAAAATTACCACATTTTCAAAGTTGGGCACGTCATTTCAGCCCGTACAGCAATTCAAGTCTAATAAATGTTACTTCTAAATGTTTCATATTCAAGCATTTAGATATGGAATGTTTAGACTAGGGATGCAATCCCACCAAATAATTTGTTAACACTAACAACTTTGTTGACATTTTTTCTGCAATCCGAGGAGGAAATTTTTTTAATAAGATTTGCTGTGTGCAAAATGAAATAAATAGCCGACGATAGATGTGAAAAGCATCAGTAAATGTGATCATTTAAGTGATCATTTGAACAGATTACACTATTAAGACATGAGCTAGAGATTGTAAACTTATAAAATAGCTTGCAAATCCAATATTATGTTCTCTCTTGAAGCTGCTGGTCAGATTTGTGCATGCAGATTAAGGATTAAACAACACAATGAGTTGGGATGGTCTGAAACACATTTAAGTATTAAAATGTGATAAGGTTGAAGGGAACAAATTGCATATGCGATGGTGTGGCTCTGCTACGTCGTGTTCACAGTGGTGCTTAATTCTGCATTGACACTATATGAGTGTTGCGCCACAGAAGATATTCAAAGCCACTTAGCTTCCTCCTCGACGTACTCAACTGATTGTTGAGTGTAGTTTTGACAAATCCAGGAGACAAGTCCGTGTAGTCCCTCATTCATCCAGGAGTGATCCATTGTAGAAAAAGTTTCAAAAAAGTCTTCTGGACGGTTTAATTCTTGATCGAGACGTTTCGACTTCCATCCGGAAATTATTTTCAATCTGAATGAAATGGACTGAAAACTGGATCTATTTATAGTAACCTGAGCAAAAGGTAAAAAAATAGTAAGAAGGGCTCGACCAATGAGCCTGTGTTACCTATGATGGCCGTGAATGGCTCCTATTGTAGCCACAGGCCAGTAAACGAACCCTATTATAAAAATTCTAAAAGCCTAGTGAATAGAAATTCTTGCTAACGAGGGGCGTGGATCTGAGTCACGAGGTGTCCTCTTTGGACCATGGCTTCAGAATGCTGCTGTAAATCCCGGGCAGAATGTATCTAACCCCTCCACTCCGATTCAGTGAGGGATTCTCTTTCATCACAAAGATGGCTTCCTTCACACCTCTTTCAAACCAATCCAAGAGACTGAACCAGTCTCTGTACAAGTTGCTTTCTCTTCTCTGACACAAAGGCATTAGGAAGG
Organism: Neostethus bicornis; assembly: GCA_902685375.1. NCBI lineage: Eukaryota > Metazoa > Chordata > Actinopteri > Atheriniformes > Phallostethidae > Neostethus > Neostethus bicornis. The sequence continues at coordinate 9,192,530 of LR738545.1, forward strand.
TGTAGGTGTCACTACAAGGTTGTAATCGAATGACCTCATTCTTCACCCGGACAGCCTTTCGCCAATGCATCAATGTGTACATGGTCTTCACAAAAGTGAAAAAAACTCTGTTAAATCTCAAAATGACCACATTCTATAATGTTAAAACTGACGTGTCAAGTGAAAGTCTGTGTTATTGAAACTCCCCAGGTTTCTGATACTGCTTAACCTGCTAAATGTTGAACAGAGACACTCTTTCTGTCCTTCAGTAATGACGGCTGGTGCTGCTGTTGACGTCTGCATCAGTATGCAGCGATAATGGTGTGGATGCAGAAGCAGTTGGGGTTGTAAACAACGTCTGTCATTCAGTTTAATAGACTTGGGGGCATTGTAATGGCTTTGTTCCCCGCTCACTTTCAGAGCACCAAATGTGTCGGAGTAAAGCATTGAAAGATCATTTTACCTTGAAAATGGATTAAATAAACCTTTCATCTCTTTCATAGCTCTATCTTCAAGGACATCCCCACAACCCAGCTTACTCCAACTGCACAATAAATTTTGTCCCTGTTTCCATCATTTATGCACGGGAAAGAACACAAGCTCTTGGAAAATGAATTCTCATTTGCGTATTTGAATGTTTCTTTATTTGCTCAACTGTCATCAGGTGAATTACGGTCGGTTCGATAAGAGGGGAACATGGCGTATTTTCAATGCTCCACCCAGTGATGACCAGCTTGTGTGTTCTTCTTACTACTACAGTTCCTCTACAGTTATATTTAACTATAGAGTAGAATAAGCTAATATTTAAACAATAATCTTTGACACATTGGTTGCTTGTGCCGGGGGAGGGATCTCTCCTTCATGTGGATCCCCATAAGGTTTCTTATTTTTTCCCCACTCATAGGTTTTTTAGGAGTTTTTCTCACCGTGAAGGAGAGTCTAAGGGCATAAATGTGCTAGTCTTGTTTAGTTAGCATTTGTTAGTTATTTTTCTTGCTGTGTATTTGTGTTTATATATCCTCTTTTTCTGGTGAAGCCCATTGAGACGGAAATTCTGTGATTTTGGGCTATACAAAAAAAAAAAAAATTACGGTCCGTTCGATAAGAGGGGAACATGGCGTATTTTCAATGCTCCACCCACTAATGACCAGCTTGTGTGTTCCTCTTATTATTATACAGTTCCTCTACAGTTATATTTAACTATAGAGTAGAATAAGCTAATGTTTAAACAATAATCTTTGACACATTGGTTGCTCGTGCCGGGGGAGGGATCTCTCTTTCATGTGGATCCCCACGAGGTTTCTTATTTTTTCCCCACTGATAGGTTTTTTTCAGGAGTTTTTCCTCGCTGTGAAGGAGAGTCTAAGTGCATAAATGTGCTAGTCTTGGTTAGTTAGCATTTGTTAGTTATTTTTCTTGCTGTGTATTTGTGTTAATACATTCTTCTTTTTCTTGTGAAGTCCATTGAGACGGAAATTCTGTGATTTTGGGCTATACAAATAAAATTGAATTGAATTATTCAGAGGTACATCTTATTAGAGAGATTTATGAAGCCTCCGTCCGCCCCTTTTCTGGTGGACCAGCCACCTTAGAATCAGTCATCGGCATCCCAAGGTTAATTAGGTTGATCACGCCTTTAAATAGCAGGGTCATCACTGTTCCTCTTTTTGTCTCGACTCTTTACTCTTCCCAGTTCCCTCTGCCGGATTGCAGATACACTGCTCATTAGCTGAGCTCCCATTTAAGAGCCTTTTCTTCTTTTTTTTTTAAAAAAGCTGAATCCTGGCTCCAAATGTGGGGCATGCGGGGAAGTTAGTGCGAAAGTGAAGTTGTCACTCAGAGACAGAAGAGGTGCGGTACAGTGTGGGCCGGAGGAGCTAACGGTTTGCCTGCGCCTCGCCTCCAATCCAGACCATCTGTGGCCCCAGCTGGAGTGCCAGCAATGGTCTGGCACTTGTACCGCGCCATATTTACAGATCTAAACACAAATGGCTACTGCCTGATTGTTTCACGATTCATTAGTCAGACAAGCTCGGCTCTCGCGCCAGCCCAGCTGTTACAGAGTAAACCTTTGTCACTTAATAGGGCTGCTTATTGCCTTGCCATCAAACGTATTGATCTGTGGCCTCCTCCTTTAAGGTGAGGTTACTGGGAGTACGAGCAGGCTCAGGAGGAGGAGACAGTGACATGCTTGGGTCAAGAGGACATGCACAGCATTATTAAAACATGCAACAAAAAAGATCAGTAATTGATTTTTAGCAGCTTTTTTTTCTTCAGAAAAAGAGCAACAAACTGACTCATTGAGCATGTTCACCTTGAGCAAGAGCTCTCTCCTGCCAAAAAATGTGCTCTTTAGCAGCTTTTGCACAAGTAGCAAATAAAAACCGACTGACTTTTAATTCACAAGGACTCTTCTTGTTAGGAAAAGACTTGTCCGAGGATTTTGGCGTTACCTGAGTACAACTCAAGCGGACATGTTCGAGTAGACAAGAATGTAGACCAGTGTTAACCATAAGAGTGCCTTCGATGCAATACCGTGGAGATTCGTGATGTTTCCCTTCTCCGACACATCTGGCCAAAAAGAATGGACCTGAAATGATCTGATGTCGGACATCTTTTAGAACACTATTTTATATCTGCTGTTTTTAACAATTAAAGAAATCTAAAGCACACTTGATCAAGAAGCCCTGACTTAGGCCCTGTCCACATGTAGCCGGGTATCTGGTAAAACTACTATATTTTTATCCGTTTTTGCCTGTCATCCACATGAACCCGCCATTTTTTTACTACAAACCGTCGTTTTTGAAAACTCCGACCAAAGTGAAGATTTTGGAAAACTCCGGTTTTGCGTTTGCATGTGGATATGCATAATCGACGTTTTAAACCGACGTCAATTAATGCATAAACCTCTTTTCTTGCTTTTTTTTCACACTGAACAGCTCTTGCTTCTTGTCGAGGGGTAAGTAAGTCGCCTTCGGCCATTATCCATCAGATAATGACTCAGAGCTTACGTTTAGAGAAATACTGCCAACTACTGGTCTGGCATGCTTGTAACCACACTCAGAAGCGTATTTATACGGGTTTGTGTGGATGCGGTTATATTGAAAACAGTTACATGTGTACGCGAGGGTTTTTCTAAAACGGAGGACAGCGGATATACGTTTTCAAAAATACTCGGCTACATGTGGACATGGCCCTAGTCAGTCATTGGATTCTGAGTTCATAATTAAATGCAGAACAGTCATTGATATAAGATTTGAAAGCCAGTGGAGGCACCCATCCTGAGGTAAAGTGAGCACAGGTCAAGATGCCAAAAGCAAATCTATCCTGAAACTTATGGCGCCTTTCCTTTGAAGACAGAGAGAGAAGAAGAAAAAAAACAAGTAGTCACACCTCAGGTGGAACATTACTCACCCGCTAGTGAAGTGCGGTGTATTGATTTCACATTAAATGCACATAAGACTAGAGTAACTCACTGATCTGGACCTCATAGGCATGTTCCGTCATTGGATTTGTGCCATTTTCAATCCAGCTGAGGAGCTGATGAACACTATAAACATCAATCTGATTGAGTTTTTCTAAATGTGTGTTTCTCACCGGCAATCTCAAGAAACAGCAAATCAGACTTATTGAGGACTGTAATGGGTGAGGTCAGAGGCCAATGGAGAGAACGGAAATCCAAGTGGAAGGATGAGAGAAGCATTTCCACTGACGTGATGTCGTTCACACACACAACACACGCAGACACCCTCCTCCCTCTTTCTACAGTAAATTACACATGTATGCTGTAATAAGCTTTACACGTCTCAGGATTTCAAATATCTGATTTAATTAACAGGTTATTAGCTAATTACCGCATGTTTATTAATGCTCTATTAATTCTTCTCGAACGTAGTTGAATTCTCAATGGAAATGTTGGACATTGAAGTGGCAAGCGCAGTAATTAGAAGCCCAAGCTCTGCTGGGTTCACAGCACTGCAGAGTTGAGATGATTTACAAATCAATATTTTTATTCATGATTATTTTAGCTGTGGATATTAAGAGCACATTAGAAGCACATTTGTGTCTCATTAATGTTTCCTGTGATGTTTTATTATTACGTTTGATTTTATGCAGGAACAACATGCATGATGTTAAGACAGTGCATTCCGTTACACACTGGCATGGAATGGTGACAAGCAGGATGGTGAACTGTACGTAAAGTATTGCTGGACAGATTTGCTATACCAGTGTCAAAACCATGTACCGATCTTGGTAAGTATAAATGTACTTATTCATTCCTGCATGTCGGGAAATTTTACAAGTTTTTCATTTCAGTATTCTGATATCATTCCAGTGCTAAGTTGTTGTTGGCCATGGATTTTTTTCTCTGCCGTTCCCATAGCAATGAACATGCTTTGCTCTTGCTCGTATTTGTTCCCTCAGAAGAAATTTACACTGTGCCGTGCATTTGTTTGGAGGGCGGGGCCAATCGAGAATTGAGAAGGGTGGAAAGTGAAACTGAAAAAATGCATTAGTGAGCTTTTTTTTTTTACTTTGATCAAATACTGCATTTCAGAGCTTTAAAAAAATGGTAAAATGCTGTTTATCTATTGATGCTGTAAATAAGAATTATCACCCCAAAAAAATGCACAACACCTTGTATTACTCCACCAAGTTCCACAGCAGGCTCGAAAAGATTAACTAGACAAGCTACCTGGTAAAAGCCAAGTTTACTTTTTTCTGTTTAAACTTATGCATCCACAATGAAAGAATAATTATTCTGTATCAAGCCCCCAAAACCAACCTGAAGCTAATTATTTTGTTATATTTTTAATAAAGCTTCTAAAGGAAATGTGGGTCTGTGCATCTGCAGGGAATTTTGTGATGCATCCATCCCTGAGATCTGAAGTGTACACAGTGATGTCACACACGCAGACAGCGGGCGAGCCTCAGAGAGGCGTGCTGGGGCAGCTCTAATGCATCTATCATCACACTGACAGGGCTGCCGTCCCCACACACTGTTCAAAGTGAGCTCTTCAGTATGGCTGCTTAGCAAATAATTGATGGGGTGCTTCCTGGTTTTTAAGGAGAGGAGCGGGTAGACGGCAGGCCAGCGACAAGCACTTTTAATGTGACGCGTGAATCACTCTTTCATGACCCATAAAGCCATCTAGAATAACAAAGCACTCAGCTCCCATTTGGGTCTTTATTCAGAGGTTTCAGGGAGTTAATGGTGGAGTTAGGATTTTATTGTACGCAATGATGCCTCACCTTTACTTAATAGTTGCAAAATTATTCTTCGCTTTCAATTGTTTTCCTTCAGAGCATCTTTTATTTTGTTTTTGGAGAAAATTTTGTAAACCAGTAGATTTTGCTGAGTGGCATTGGCAGAACATGGGCACAACTTGGCAGAAAATAATGTCTATTTTAAAGTTATAAATCGAGTTTCACAAATAGTTCAACAGCTATACTAAAAGATCTAAAGGGCTTCAGAAGGTTTCTCCTAAGAGTGAACACATGGCCGGATTTTATGTTCACAAATCACATTTAAAATTTGGACATTTAATGCAAAAGCAGAATTGAACAAGTATTTTTTGGGGTATTTTTTGAGAGCCAACATTTAGGAAACGTTCCATGACCAGAAAAGGTTGCCATTGTAGTGTGAATAGTGGGCTGTTCCCTGCCATCTAGCCTGCTAACTATCCTGGACGTACTGCATCACCACAGTGAAATGGATCGATTGATTCTGGAAATTAAAATGTGTGATATGTTTTGTATGTATTTAAAAAAACCCATCAGAAACAACATTGGATCAAAAAACCAAAACTAGCATGCGGTAGAAGTTTGTTTTGTTTTCTTTAGTAAAAAAAAAAAAAAAAAGTCAAATCTTTAAAATTCCATCTGGGAACATCAGTAAATCCCACCTGTTCTAAACTTTTCAAGAACAAAACTTGTTGAGTGTGTGAAACTTAAAGAAAAGAAATCCCTTGGCTAAACGTCTGTATTGATGGAACATGGTGAGCTGGTAGGTGTGAAGTCTGCGTCGTCTGCGAGCTATCTCCACTTCCTGTTATTGTCCAGCATGTCTGAATGGCGTCTGGAGCCGACTGCACCTTCCCAGCAGATGGACTGCAAATATGGCCTCCAATTTATCTGGCCGCTGATTAACTGTGAGAAAACAACACTCCACCAAATGTGTATGTGTGTGGTGGGTGGCGGTGATGGGGAGGACACGCTAATATATTCATGAAAATGTATTCATAAAAAATGATAATTGTGATTGAAATCCCTCCGTGGCTCAGAGGATGAGTCAATAAAAAACAGGAGAAATTGACAGGCGCCTGTTCTGTGGACAGCACTGGCTATAGCAGATGTGGGGGCAGAGGGATGGACGATGCATGGGCGCCTGAATGATCACACCGAAGTGGGTGAGTGTTAAGTATTACACAACATGCTTTCACTCTCTTTTCTTTCTCTGCACTGCCTCATCACTAATAATCCTACTAACTTCATTATATTCAGTTAGATCCTTTTTTTAATAACGCGTTTTCATTGTCATACTAAGGATCAATCCCAGCATGCAATTTCAGCTCCTCCTCTTCGCTTTGCAATATCACAAAGTTTTTATTTGACTTGTCAGGCTCAAGCTCCCTCATTGTGTGAGTGTTTAGTGGTGAATTGGACGAGACTCAGACATAGATGAATGTCAGCCATTATCATGGGCAGCCATTTGTGCTGGTATTTGACTCACTAATGATCGTCTTCCAGGCGGGGTTCATCAGCTTTGACACACACACACTCACACACAGAGATTCAGATCCAAACTTGGAGCTAATTTATTCCCCTAGTTTATTAGTTCACCATAACAATGAGCCTCTACAAATGCACATGCCCGCAGAGGTTTCGTTAGAGTGTGCAATATGGGTTTTTTAATGACTGGCATCCAGTTTTTACTGCCATAGAGATTGTGTCAAACATGGAGCACCATTATTTAAAAAAAAAAAACACCAATATTTAAGTTTTCAATTTATTTTTACAGTATGTCGGTCTTGAATTTGGCAATCAAATGTTTTATTTTTTTTAATTGTTTTTCCATTCTAGAGAAAGTGTTCTTGGCAGCCATATTCATTTGGATGAAAAATAAACACATTTTATTGTTGATTATTACAAATCACCAGAGGATTTTTAAGTAAAACCAAAAAAAAACAAGTAGGACTTTTGTTTTGTGTTCTAAACCACTTATTCCAATAGGTTGCGAGGTGACCGAACCGAGTTGATTTCAGGTGAGAGGCAGGGTACATCCCGAACAGTTCACCAGTCTGTTCGGGGCCACACACACACAACCATTCATACGTACAGGCTAGTGTTCCAAGTGTCGCCACACTTCTGGACACAAACCCCCAACCTTGTTGCTGTGTGGCCACGGTGCTAACCACTGCACTACTATGCAGCCCTTGCATAATTAATAAATATGACTAGAGTGTGTTTTTGATGCATTTCAGTTATTTTATCCGTGGTCTTGATTTAACATAAAACCAGACGGCGTCATGCCAGAGAAACTTATTTAAACTTTTTAGAACATTTATGAATTTTGTGACTCCACTGTCCTATGATTCTCTCACAAAAAAGGAGCAACATCAAGACAGACTGGGTGACTTTTTTACCTTCTTTTTTAAAGTCAAATCCCACACAAACAGACAAAAATATCAAACATTTTATTCACTTACATTTTCTTTACACTCATCATGTTTTAGTCATCAAAGAACCATGTTTAGTTTGTTGTTGTGGTTCATTTGTCACAAAAAAACTACATTTATAGCAAAGAAACATCACATGTTTCTCAAGCTGAGATTCATTCATTATCACATCATTCATTTTCATAACTTCACAGAAATTATTAATAACCATTCCTGTACTGTTGTGCAAGGAGCATTCTGGGAAATGTGAGGCCATTAGTGTGCACAATGTGCCTTTTTTGTGTAAACTAGAGGAAGGGAAATAGAAGCTTTCAAATACAAATAGATGTATTGGTTCATTTCATCCAATAATGTTCAACACCACTTACTATCATAATAAAACTAGTCAAAAGGATAGAGTTAATCAGTTAGGTGGATTAAATTTAAAAGTCCTCTAAATTAAGATAATGATACTGTAGCTTTTAAGCATTTAAACTTTTAAACTAATGCTAACACACCTCTATCTGATGCTAACTCATTGCTCACCAATACTTACTCACTGCTAAGTGAAGCTACCTCACTGCTCACTAATGCTTACTCACTGCTGCTAAGTGATACTAACTCACTGCTCACTAATACTCACTGCTGCTAAGTGATGCTAACTCACTGCTCACTAATGCTTACTCACGGTTAAGTGATGCTAACTCACTGCTTACTAATGCTTACTCACTGCCAAGTGATGCTAACTCACTGCTCACTAATGCTTACTCACTACTGCTAAGTGATACTAACTCACTGCTCACTAATACTCACTGCTGCTAAGTGATGCTAACTCACTGCTCACTAATGCTTACTCACTGTTAAGTGAAGCTAACTCACTGCTCACTAATGCTTACTCACTGCTAAGTGATGTTAACTCACTGCTCACTAATGCTTACTCACTGCTAAGTGAAGCTAACTCACTGCTCACTAATGCTTACTCACTACTAAGTGATGCTAACTCACTGCTCACTAATGCTTACTCACTACTAAGTGAAGCTAACTCACTGCTCACTAATGCTTACTCACTGCTAAGTGAAGCTAACTCACTGCTCACTAATGCTTACTCACTGTTAAGTGATGCTAACTCACTGCTCACTAATGCTTACTCACTACTAAGTGAAGCTAACTCACTGCTCACTAATGCTTACTCACTGCTAAGTGAAGCTAACTCACTGCTCACTAATGCTTACTCACTGTTAAGTGATGCTAACTCACTGCTCACTAATGCTTACTCACTACTTAGTGAAGCTAACTCACTGCTCACTAATGCTTACTCACTGTTAAGTGATGCTAACTCACTGCTCACTAATGCTTACTCACTGCTGCTAAGTGATACTAACTCACTGCTCACTAATACTCACTGCTGCTAAGTGATGCTAACTCACTGCTCACTAATGCTTACTCACTGCTGCTAAGTGATACTAACTCACTGCTCACTAATACTCACTGCTGCTAAGTGATGCTAACTCACTGCTCACTAATGCTTACTCACGGTTAAGTGATGCTAACTCACTGCTTACTAATGCTTACTCACTGCCAAGTGATGCTAACTCACTGCTCACTAATGCTTACTCACTACTGCTAAGTGATACTAACTCACTGCTCACTAATACTCACTGCTGCTAAGTGATGCTAACTCACTGCTCACTAATGCTTACTCACTGTTAAGTGAAGCTAACTCACTGCTCACTAATGCTTACTCACTGCTAAGTGATGTTAACTCACTGCTCACTAATGCTTACTCACTGCTAAGTGAAGCTAACTCACTGCTCACTAATGCTTACTCACTACTAAGTGATGCTAACTCACTGCTCACTAATGCTTACTCACTACTAAGTGAAGCTAACTCACTGCTCACTAATGCTTACTCACTGCTAAGTGAAGCTAACTCACTGCTCACTAATGCTTACTCACTGTTAAGTGATGCTAACTCACTGCTCACTAATGCTTACTCACTACTAAGTGAAGCTAACTCACTGCTCACTAATGCTTACTCACTGCTAAGTGAAGCTAACTCACTGCTCACTAATGCTTACTCACTGTTAAGTGATGCTAACTCACTGCTCACTAATGCTTACTCACTACTTAGTGAAGCTAACTCACTGCTCACTAATGCTTACTCACTGTTAAGTGATGCTAACTCACTGCTCACTAATGCTTACTCACTACTAAGTGAAGCTAACTCACTGCTCACTAATGCTTACTCACTACTAAGTGAAGCTAACTCACTACTCACTAATGCTTACTCACTGTTAAGTGAAGCTAACTCACTGCTCACTAATGCTTATTCACTGCTCACTAATGCTTACTCACTACTAACATTAGTTTTAATTTTTATTGCACTTTTAAATGTTGTACTCCTCCATGAACCATGTTACTGTTAATCAATGGGTACCCAGTTAAACACAAAGGTTGTGTCAGGAAGGGTATCTGACATACAACTTCAGCAAAGCAAATTATGCACGTCAGTAACAAGTTATTAGATGCAGAAACTGACTTGCTGTAGCAACCCCTGAAGGGAGATGATGTTTTTGTCAAGCTGTTTTTGAGTTTTAAAATTTATCATTGAGTGGTCATCAAACAGTGACCGCGATGGAGTTCTAAATGAAGAGGAAAGAGAGTTGGCAGCAGTATTTGAAGCCTTTAGTAAGGTCAACATGTTCAGCTTGATTCAAAATATCGCTGTGTGAGTCAGAGAGGAAAGATATTAAATCTAATGAAATTTTGCCAAGAGTTGCTGAGTGGTGGACATCAGAAGAGAGAACAGAGGAGATATATGGCTGAGACCTGTGAGGTGAAGGAGACCGAGCTGCTGATGCTGACTGTGATTACCCTCCTGTATGAGAACCAGTCTGAGTGCTGTGCTGTGTGTGCTCTATACAAACTCAATCCAAAGACTGATTGAAAATAAACTCATCAGACACCTTTTTAGATCCACCTTTCTGGTGCATAACTCATCTCCATGTCAGTAACAATCTGAGATTGGTGACGTGGGTCAACACAGAGCTGTAAGTATACATCAGAAGATATAGTCACAATCAGAAACAACTTCTACCAGGGGTGTACACACTCTTTTAGAACTTGAAAAAGATTAACTCAAATTGCTTGTGAAGAGGTGTAAATTTTTATGTTACTATCATAAATACAAAAGGCATTATTTAATACCTTGGGGGGGAAGCTTTAGCTCAGCGGTAGAATGATCGTCCTTTGACTGTGAGTAGCCATTTCGATTCCCTTTGGCCTATCCCTAAGTGTCCTTGGAGAAGACACGTAACCACCCGTTTCTCCCACCTTTGGCGCCATTGTGGCTGTCTGCTGCGGTGCAATGCAGCACAGAAATTTTCCTATATGCTTGCAATGTTTTTGGCTTGTATTTTAGTCAGTTTGGTATTTTTTATTTTGTTTTATTGAGTCATTTAGAAGACTTTAGAGATTTAAAAAATTGTCGAGAAATACAAAATCGAAAAGTCAAGAAAAAAGGTTAACTTCCTGATTAAAAAGATTGTATGAGTCCAAGTTTTTGTAAATTTTTCCTCCAAGTAAAAGCCAACTTCTAACTACGAAGCTGAAATCATCAATAATAACAAAAAAGGTTTTAAATCAGAATAAAAAATTACAGATAAAAACGTAAATGAAACTTCATTTCACCAATGAATGGATTGCAAATCATTTCAAAAGGGATTTAAAAAAAAGTTTTAAGGATATTTTTGTGGTTGTTCTGATAAAGTTGAAAAAACACTTAAGAAGGAAAAAGGTTTGCATGTTAAAGTTGTTAGTTGTTGTGTTGATAGCAGTTAACTATCTTCCGTCTCGTTACAATGGATACCCTCATCCGTACAGCTGCTGGAGACGTTTGTCACATCAGCATGGACATATGCTGTGTGAAGATGTTTGATGAATTGCAGAACTCCACACACCCGCGTGGTGTGTGAGAGGTTCATCATCAGCGCTTCAACCCAATAGAGCTACATAAAGAAATTTGAATATTTAATATTTAAGTGTTTGCATTAATTATTCACATAAACGGTACTTTGCAAATGGATTTAATTAATTATGTTGATAGAATTAGACTACATTTAGAGGTTAATATAATAATGTTTTTATTATATTTGCTGTAATGGATTCTGAGTAGTCCCCTATTAATTGGATTGATGACAGTTCAAAGCCAGCAGTCATTTGTGCATCATCAAGCCTCTGCATTAGTCAAGTTGGATGAAGTATGAGCAGGACTTTTAAAACAATGCATGCCAGATCGTATCTTTTCTTAATGTCAACCAGAACTCAAAACCATTATGACAAATATTTTGGAGTGAAACCACTCATTTATTCATTTTATACCTCTGGTTTTAAAATGTTTTGCAACAAAATATGGAAGTGTGAAGGTTAATAGTCTTGTCTCTCAGCTCATTTCCCACTTCTGATTATTGTGAAGGTAAAAATGTTAAATTACTGAAAATGTTGTAATGTGGAAGGAGGAGGACCCAAATGCAGGACAAAACAAGGTTTAATAACACAATTCCGGTAAGTTTGTTAAGCAAAGGGCATAGGATTAGCTCAAGTTCAAATAATAACAGAGTTAAATCATGGTCAGGCAACCAGGGAGACCCGACATGGAAGTCCGGGGTGATTACCATTAAATAGAAGACAGGGTCCACAGATGTGTGGCATCAGGAATCAGTCTCAGGTGTCCCTAACCAGGGTGATAAGGAACATCCAGGGGTCCCTTTGGCAGCAGGCGAAGGGGATCGCAACAGAAAACCTATATTCAATAAATTGTTGTGGAACTTTTCAAACAATGTACCACATTTCTAAGACTAAAAAACCCAGACAACAATTTACACAGAATCACCAAAACTGGTCTAATTTTCATCGAAGAAGCTGTGCAACTATGTTTAAATATCACTTAGAAACACACTATTTCATGAGGCGGTTAAAGGAGGAATTTTTACTGATGTCTTTAACTGCTCAATCAGGATATCTAAAAGATCCGCAACCATTCAAACTGGGATGTAATGTTGTTCCATCTCTTTCCTGTTTCCTGCTAACATACTTTTTTTGAATCGGGAATTTGTTGAAGCCTGAGTATAAATTTCCCACACACACACTCAGCATGGCCTCTCCTCTGACTGATACTGGCTCATCATACTTAATCTAGGGTGAAATTTCCTAGTCTGTACTAAATGACTTGCAGCCTTCATGAGAGAGAAGATATTTATTTTTCTCAGGGCTAATGACCTGTCCCTCGGACCCACCCACTGATGGTTATTTACTAGGGCCCAGATGCTTGGGCTCAAAATGAGTGGTAATGTCAGCGGGTACCCATCCTTCATCGGGCCGCTCCTGATTGAATCCGAGTGATCCCATTGACATTGACTCTGTGACTTTTAAGGCCATTACCTTCCACCGCCCACGATGATCACCTCATCATCTCTTCCGAGCTGACAGCTGATTAGCAACAAATTACTGACAGGAGAGGGTTCTGACACCGAGAGCAAAAGGCTGTGTGTGCAGGGAATGAGGTTGTGTGCAGGGAATGAGGCGGCTCCTGCCAAGGAGGCAGGAGCCGCCTAGTCCTCCATCAAATACACTCAGAGTCCGACTCTCAGCATACACACACAGATAGTAAAGCTTGTCTGTGATACAGTGATGGCCTTACCACTGATGTCATGGTAATGTGATAAAGGTAGAAGGCAAAAGGCAGGGCTCATGTGGGACATCAGCAGCTGCTTCTTATTGGTGGGCTTTGACCAAAATTCCACTTAGACCTAAAATTCAAGCAAAAACTTTAGAGGATGTCTTTTAATTTGATTTAGTTGGACTTTTGTAGCATACTGTACATACTGTACATTGGTTGAAATACTCTACAAATCTTTCTGAATAGCTTATTGGTGTTTTTTTATTATTTGGTTGTTTCTGTTATTTCAAAATTCTTCATTCAAGATATCAAACTATTTTTTTTCTAATAATGGAGAGTTTGTGACTATTATTTGATACATTTCATTTTAAGAACGTGGTAGCTTCCTTACTTTTGAGAGAAGCATTAGTCTGGGACATCACTCTCAACGGCCAGCATAGACCCTGGCAGATTAGGAGGAGGAAATGCTCCATTTGTCGCTAAAAGGATCCATATTTAATGCTTTGGGGCATTATCAAGCCCCCTTTTACTGTAATTACATCTGAGTCCCAAAGTAGCAGGAGTCATAGATGCAGGGAATGGGACATCTTTTCTGGCATCATGGCCTCAAAAGTGCTTCAGCTCAGGTTCTGGGGATTTCTGTGAGATTCTGGAGTTGACAGCTGACCCTGGAGTTGTGAGTTCTTCAAGAAGTTGGAAGTCCCAGAAGTGTCTAAAGGGGGATGAAATAGTCTCCACTTGTGTCTTTCAGAGACAGAAACCAGCAGGAAAAGCACTTTACTGCAGTCAACAAACTCAAACATCTCGCGTACGTCCCTCCGGTGGTTCACTGTAAAGGGTCAGAGGCAAAAAGATACTGATCTAACTAGACCCATAAATATAGCTTGTCATTTTAAACCTGCACACCTGCAGGAATTTCGCACAAAACTTTTTAAAAAAGATTTTACGATGTGTTTAAAGTGTTAACGATGTTGATGGTTTGATGTTGTGCTAGAATAGCTGTGTCATTGGAGACTATAAAATCCCCGTCTTGAAGGATTCTACTGTTGCTTTTGACTCATAAAATTTCTTTATCATAAGGCCTTGTTTTATGTGCAAAGTAGGCATTTCGTGCACTTTTAAGTGGCTCAAGTCGATAGAAATGTTTATGTTGAAAAACCTGTTTGCAGGCCAAAAGGAGTACCCCAGGGTTCACTGTTAGGAACATTGCTTTTTCAATTATTTCTTTTAATCTAAGGTTTATTTTCATTTAACAGCTGCTGAACAGATTACTGCAAACATCCAAAATACTGGAAGAGTGAGACTTTGATGGCTTAAACTTTTTTTCTAATTCTTTTAAGGACTTTAAAGTAAAAATTGCCTCAAACATTCAAAATTAAAGAATGCTCTCGCGTAAAACTAGTTTCGTCATTCACCGAACCTTTACAGAAAGTTGTCAATATGGAATATAGAAATCAGTCCGTGTAGTCCCTCATTCATCCAGGAGTGATCCATTGTAGAAAAAGTTTTAAAAAAGTCTTCTGGACAGTTTAATTCTTGATCGAGACGTTTCGACTTCCATCCGGAAATCATTTTCAATCTGATAGAAATGGACTGAAAACTAACGAGAGGCGTGAATCTGGGTCACGAGGTGTCCTCTTTGGTCCAGGGCTTCAGAATGCTGCTGTAAATCCCGGGCAGAATGTATCTAACGCCTCCACTCCGATTCAGTGAGGGATTTTCTTTCTTCACAAAGATGGCTTCTTTCACACCTCTTTCACGCCTCTCGTTAGCAGGAATTTCTATTCACTAGGCTTTTAGCATTATTACAATAGGGATCGTCTACTGGTCTATGGTTACAATAGGAGCCATTCACGGCCATCATAGGTAACACAGGCTCATTGGTCGAGCCCTTCCTTACTATTTTTTACCTTTTACTTAGGTTAGTATATATAGATCCAGTTTTCAGTCAATTTCTATCAGATTGAAAATGATTTCCGAATGGAAGTCGAAACGTCTCGATCAAGAATTAAACTGTCCAGGAGACTTTTTTGAAACTTTTTCTACAATATAGAAATCACTGTATTCTACTTTCATTCACATTTTCAACAGTTTTCCCAACTTTTTAGGGGATTTTTAAGATCACAAAGAAACTAAATTGAAAGTAAAATGGTTTGAAACTGAAAAAAAAGAAGTTGATGTTGCAGTCAAACTTTCTCTGTTTGATCGGTCTGTAGGCTAATAGAAGCCCGGCATCAGGCATTGTGTTTTTAGTATTTGAGAAAGTCAAAGTATTTAAGACATTGATGAAGCCTCCCCTCTGATGGTCTGATGGTTTGGGTCACACTGGCATGTCTGTCACTTAGCCTGGCTGACTCTCCTCTTTCTATCTGACTGTCAGGATGGCAGATGACAGCGGGGGCCACAGGGGGACCGCTGGCTCCCCATGAAGCTCCATTTGCCATCCTCTATTGAGAACCACCTCCCACTACCAGCTGTATTTCAAGAGCATCACATTCCTGTCAGAGCAAAGACTCTAGCACAAGGCGAGGCCTCTCCCATAAAACATCAAACACATCCACTGCAATGAAAGCACAAGCGAGGGAGGCCCTGTCAATCTTTGCAGCCCCTCTTCTAAGTGACTGTAGCCCACCATCACTACACACAGCTTCCACATCATTCATTCATTTTTCATACCGCGCAGTCGGCGATCTAAGCCGTGCCATCCATTCTGCAGCTGACATGTCCAAATGTCTGAGTTACCGTATAATGCCGCACATAACGGAGCTGTCTCTAAAAAGTTTTATGATACAGAAATATGTTAAGAGCCTGTGTGATGAATAGACATTATGAGGGCAGAAATAACACAGGCAGAGTGCATGTTTCATTGTGGACACTCAGCGGCTTTTTCAACATGAAGAACATTTCAATGACGTGCCTTCATATTTTAATAAAAGCAACATATTTAAGTTTTGCGACAAGAACCAAACCAGTCGCTGCTCTGGGTTATTGGTCATAGTAGTGTGAGATTAGTTGTGTGTGAGGATCTTTTGTCATTTATATCAATACACAATGTTGACATAAATTTTTCTGTTAAGTTAATATGGTAACTTTTATTTAAAAAAAATACTTAACAAAATTCAGCAAACAATGAGGTTTGGTGATAGTTTTGGTCTTGTGTGGATTTCCATATTTATCATTTACTGTAGGTGTCATGAAGCGGTGTGCAGGTGGAAAGAGGAGGACCCAATTGCAGACAGAAAACATAGTTTATTTAAATTTGGCAGACCATTAATACTGTGAGGAAAAAAACAAAGTTTCAGTGGCATGGCAAAAGGTTATTGTCAGAATGTATTCTTGGTCAAGCAACCGGGGAGACCTGCCTGGAAGGGATGGTATGACCCGACAGATTTCCCTTATATAGATGGCAGGGTCCACAGATGTGTGGCATCAAGAATCAATCTCAGGTGTCCCTAATCCAGGTGATGAGAAACATCCAAGGCTCTGTCTTGCGGCAGGAGAGGGGATCATGACATTAGGCTATAATCAAAAAAGAAGTTTAGTTCAACCAGGGAGACCTGGCTGGAAGGTATGGTATGACCCAACAGATTTCCCTTAAATAGATGGCAGGGTCCACAGATGTGTGGCATCGGGAATCAATCTCAGGTGTCCCTAATCCAGGTGATGAAGAACATCCAGGACTCCCTCTGGCGGCAGGAGAGGGAATCATGACATTAGGCTATAATCAAAAAGGAAGTTTAGTTCAACAAGGGAGACCTGGCTGGAAGAGATAGTATGACCCAACAGATTTACCTTATATAGATGTCAGGGTCTACAGATGTGTGGCATCAAGAATCAATCGCAGGTGTCCCTAATCATGGTGATGAGGAACATCCAGGGCCCCCTTTAGTGGCAGGAGAGGAGATCATGACATTAGGTTATGATCAAAAAGGAAGTTTAGTTCAACCAGGGAGACCTGGCTGGAAGGGATGGTACGACCTGACAGATTTCCCTTATAGAGATGGCAGGGTCCACAGATGTGTGGCATCAAGAATCAATCTCAGGTGTCCCTAATCCAGGTGATGAGAAACATCCAAGGCTCCGTCTTGCGGCAGGAGAGGGGATCATGACATTAGGCTATAATCAAAAAAGAAGTTTAGTTCAACCAGGGAGACCTGGCTGGAAGGTATGGTATGACCCAACAGATTTACCCTATATAGACGGCAGGGTCTACAGATGTGTGGCATCGGGAATCAATCTCAGGTGTCCCTAATCAGGGTGATGAGGAACATCCAGGGCTCCCTCTGGGGCAGGAGAGGGGATCATGACATTGGGTTATGATCAAAAAGGACGTTTAGCATTCTAATCAAAGATGAATCCGTCTTGGACTGGGAGATGCTTGTTCGATTGCCACTCGGCCCATGCCTCAGTGTCCCGGGAGAAAACACCTACAGTAACCACACGTTTCTCCCACCGTTGACGCTGTCATGGCTGCCTGCTGAGGTGTAATACAGCACAGAAATTTTCCCATTTGAGGGGAAGTACTTGGGTTTTTTTTCAGAACCGGAACTATTTTTTAGAAAGTTTATGGGTTGGAGCTGCTGGGCGTTTTGGAATTTTGAAACATCTTTTAACTTCTAACCAGCCTGACCTGTTCTGGAAGTGAGGAGCATGTCTTCACTATGAGGTGGCTTAGTTCTCACAGAGGAATAACAGCAGCACCACACACACAACCCCCACAGAGACCAATTCTGTCTACGTTATGTCCAGACTGACACGTCAAGAGGCACTAGATTAACAGCACCCCCCCTTCCAGACTTCCTTTTATCCCCTTCGTTCCAGGGGCCACACTCATTTACATAAACAGATAATCCTTGATAAAAATTTCCATTAGACAAAGGTGAAATGGATCAATTTCTGCTGCCAAGATAAATCTCACGTTTTACACCGACAGGGTCATTACACAAGCCACATTTCAGGAATAATGTATTTAAAAAGTCCGCCGATAGCGGCCATTTCCCGCTTTCCAATTACCTTTAAGAAAAGCTTATTCTGTGGACAATAAAGCACATTACGGCACAATATGATACAGTCCATAAAGATCAGCATGTTTGATGAGAGGTTAGCGAAAGCTCAGCATATTTTGTGGGGGATGTCACAACCCCGTGGTTATCGCTGACACCTCGCTGGGCCCACCATGCAAATGTCCTATTATGCCCAGTCCAAATAGATTAAGAAGCCTGCTTGGAAATAAACAGTTTTCTCCTCTTTTTTTTTAATCCCCAGCTGCAGTGAAGGTGAGAGAACGGAGAGAGGATGGGGGAGAAGAGGTGTGGAGGAGAGAAGGGGATTGACAGGACAGCGTGGTGATGCCATCGGTCCAGGGCAGAAAAAGATGGAAAAACTCATTAGTTTTCTTCCACTGCAATTCGTCGCTCTGACTCTGACCTTCAGACATCCATCCCTCTCCATCCCTAACCCACTCAGTACTTTTTCCAAACATCCAAACCTAAAACTCTAATAGATTAGAAGCACCAAGACATCTGATTGGACGCAGAATATGTTTTCTTTGTAAACTAAGACTTTCAGGTCCAACTTAGGTTGGCTTTTCACTGCTGAGATGCCAAACTTCATGGTGGGATGGATTGAATGAGATGTTCCTCTGAAGATTTGATACCATCACACCTGCAACCCATGAGAAGGATGCAGTGTGGATGCATCGTTCAACGCTGTATCCTTCCTTCATTCAACGAAAGGAAGGGTGATTGCCCTTAAAAAGATGGCAGGGTCTACAGATGTGTAGCATCATGTGTGACATACTTCATTCAAAGGAAGGAAGGGTGATTGCCCTTAAAAAGATGGCAGGGTCCACAGATGTGTGGCATCATGTGTGACATACTTCATTCAAAGGAAGGAAGGGTGATTGCCCTTAAAAAGATGGCAGGGTGTGGTATCCTTCCTTTCTTCATTCAAAGGAAGGAAGGATGCAGCGTTCCTTCCTTTGAAGGATTCCTTCCTTCGAATGCCTTCATATTTTGCAATTTAAAAAAAAAAAAGAAGATATTTTTATTTGAAAGACTTATGATACCCTTTGGCATGAGAAACAAGGCACCTTGTATGCTTAGAAGAGCATGCAAACTCTACACAGAAAGTGTCTCAAGACTAACCTGACTCTGGGTTGAACTTGTTTTCTTTTTGCTGTGAGGCTGAAGTAAAAAAAAAAAATCCATTCTGTCGTCTTCCACTTATCCAGGGCCGGGTTGTGGGGGTGACAGCCTCAGACGGGAAGCCCAGGATTCTCTCGCCCCAGCTGCATCCTCCAGCTCACCCGGGAGGATCCCAAAATGTTCCCTGTTCAGCTGTTAGACATAGTCTTTCCAGCATGTCCAGGATCTGCCTCTGGGTCTCTTCCCGATGGGACGTGCCCAAAACACCTCCCCAGTGAGGCATTCGGGAGGCATCCTGACCAGATGCCCTAACCACCCCATCTGGCTTCTCCAAACCTAAATTTTAAAATTGTAAATTATATTTTACACCTTTTAGGAAGTTTTTTAAAAGTCAACTTTTTTAGTCGCTAAATTTTCTGCTACCTTTATTATTTTGCGACTGCACGCTGTCTTCTTCTTTCAGCATTTCCCTTCAGGGGTCGCCACAGCAAGTCAGTTTCTTCCATCTAACCCTATCTGCTGCATCTTCTTCGGTCACACCAACTATCTTCATGTCTTCCTTCACTGTATCCATGAACCTCCTCTTTGGTCTTCCTCTATCCTCTTTCCTCTTTCCTGGTGGTTCCAAATCCAACTTCTTCCGATGTCCTCGCTCTCTCCTCTGCACATGTCCAAACCATCACTTTATCTCCAAAACCTCTAACGTGCTGTTCCCCTGATGTACTCATTTCTAATCCTGTCCACCCTGGTCACTCCCAGAGACATCCTCAGCATCTTCATCTCTGCTACCTCCATCTCTGCTTCCTGTCTTTTCCTCAGTGCCACTGTCTCTAGACCAAACAGCATGGCCGGTCTCACCACGGTTTTGTACACTTTCCCTTTCATTCTAGCTGAAACTCTTCTATCTCACATCACACGTGATACTTTTCTCCATCCGTTCCAGCCTGCCTGCACACGCTTCTTCACCTCTTTTCCACACTCTCTATTGCTCTGGACTGTTGATTTTAGATACTTAAAATCTTCCACCTTCTTTATCTCTTCTCCCAGTAACCTCACTTTTCCTCACGCTGTATGTTTTTATATTTGCTGACACATGCTGCGTCTCCACAGAGTCAGCCCAGTATGCAGACCCCTTTGCGACCCCTCATAAAGTAGGAACGGATCGTGAATAGGTGGAAGACATTTTAAAGTAAGTCAAAATTATGCTGCATCAAATTAACGACTTAATATGTTCTTTATTTCCAACAAAATCCTAATTAATAGCACAAAAACTGAAGATTCACTTCAGACAAAATACTAATTGCAGTTAAAGGGATTAAAAGTAAAAAAAAACATGACCTCACATTACGTGGGTTTGGTTTCAACCTCGCCTTGATGACCTCTCCCAGGGTGGCAGGTTAAGGGTTAAACACCCCCAACACCTCCCTTTGTTTCTATCTTTTATTCCCCTCTTGTTCTCCAGGATAATAAAGACAGAACAACTCGCTGTATTCCTGTCTGGAGACTCAAACCCTCCTTTCAGCCTCTAACTCCAGAGGTATTCGTCCTTTCTGAGAAGAACTGTGAGATTTTCTTTTCTTTCCTGTGACAGCATGTGCTTTGGACTCAGAAGCCTGCAGAGATGTGAGTAGAAACAAAAGAAATCAGCTGCAGAGATCTTCTCAGTCCCATCTCTCCCCCCCTTCTCACCCTCCAACGCCACGAGACATGAAAGCCATTATCTTGATGGGATCAGGCAGCATCTATCTCAGTGCTTGGTTGCATATGATGAAGTTAATGATGACCCTAAACGCAACGTCCCACCAGCTTCTAGCCAGCAGGTTTAAGCTCTCACATTAAAAGAATAAAGTCAAGCGGCATCTCGATCAAAACCACAAATTATTTATCAAGGAAGATTTCTCTGGCTGTCCCTCCATCCAAGCGTTCATTTTTCATCATCTCAATCTCCCACTCTTCCATTTTCTTAATCATAATTTCAATTATTACCACGATTTAAAGCACTAACTTTTAATAAATCACTTCAGTCTAAATAGCTCCTCTGAGTTGCTGCATTATTTATTATTGGCCTGATGCAGGAGCCATTTAAACTGATGGGGATTCATACAGAGGTACCATAGCGCCACCTGCAGGTGTCAGAAACCTACCTGATCCAGCCTGTTGTGTGATTCATGGCTCTGCAGCTGGGAGTCTTTTGTTGGGAAGGAACAGCAAACACAACTGGTCTCAGTCTGATTTACTGTGTGAGTCACTGAGCTGCTCATTGAGACATTTATTCACACCCAGATACACACAACACACACAACACACACAACACCAAAATCTGAAGAAATAAAAAACACAAGTTCATTAAGATAAAAATAAAACCACTGCAATCAGTTTAGATTTTATTAGATTTAAACACAGCTATTAAAATAAATATTAAGTTTCATTTTTAAATGAACAAAAAATATATAAGTATGTAAAACATTCATCTTCTGGGTCCCATGGGGCATTGGCCTAGTGGTAGAGACACTGTCTTTCGACCGGGAGAACCTGGTTTGATTCTCGCTAGGCCCAAACCGTCCCTGGGACGACACAAAAAACAGAAAATAAAAACCCTAAAAAAATATTCATTTTCTGAACCATCCATTGCTAGCAGGGTCGCCGGACCCTATCCCAGCTGAATTAAGTCAAGAGGCAGGGTACACCCCAAACAGGTCACCAGTTGCAGTGCCACACACACACTCATTCCTAGGGACAATTAGGACTTGAACCCCAACCTTCTAACTATGAGGCCCCTGTGCTACCCACTGCACCTCGTGTCTCATGTGAAGATAGTTTTTCTTTTTTATTTAAATGTTTCTAAGTTTCTCTTTGAATGATCAGATGTTTCTGTGTCCTCCAGACTGTGGATTTCCTTCTCTCACACAGACAAACAGATTAGATTCATTATTTTTTTTCTGTTTTTTTGTTAGAAACTTTCTGCTCTTTGAGGGTCGCTCTGTGGGGGTCTTCTGTTAGACAGCAGGCAGACAGCGACACCCTCAGGATCTAACAGTTACTGCATCTGTTTTCTATTTTAGGCCAAAATATTAGTTCTCTTATAAAAAATATTTTCTTTTTAAAATATAAATATTTATATAAATATATGACGTCACAGTTTATCAAAACCAGAAGTACTTTAATTGATCCATCATGTGGAAAATGTATGTTGAAAAAAAACCTATTAAAACTTCCAAATTTTTAAGTTATTTTTTTATTTCCTATTTTTTATCATTTTAAAATGTGTGCATTTTTATTATTTATGATCATTGTCATGATTAATTATTATAAATAATATTATCCATATTTTAAATAAATATTAGCATTTAATAACAAAGCAATAAATAATATGAAATTCTTCAAAACAAATTAAATCAATATTATCATGATAATTAAAACACTTCACTTTCTGAACAGCTTTATTTATGTTTTTTAGGACAGAGGTTTTTTATTTTATTTTATTTATCTGTTTTATAATATTTTAATAATAGTTGCAGCATTGGATTAATTCTATTGTAAAGAAAAGTGTTGTTTTTTAAAAAATGGACCAATTTTAAAGTCACTCTATAATTTCCATGGCCTGAGTTCATGACAAAGTAAGTAAAAAAAAGACTTTCATTGTCATGCAGGTGCATTTTCTGTACAAGATCATTTAAATTGCTTTTTTTTTTTTATTTATCCCTCAAATGGTGAAATTTCTGTGCTGCATTGCCCCGCAGCAGGCAACCACGACAGCGCCAAAGGTGGGAGAAGAAATGGGGATTAGGTGTCTTCCCCAAGGACACTTAGGTATGAATCCAGTGGGAATCGAACTGGCTTTTCCCAGTGCTAAGACCCACATTCTACCACTGAGCCAACGCCTCCTCACTCATAAAGGATCAGAGGGGTTCAACCGAATTCTTTGTGTTTCTAAATGCCTCCTAAAGTGGAGGGTTTAGTAGAACTTGTACTCCAAATGGCTTTCCTTTCAATTTAAAATTTTTGGAATATGATACTATAAAATATATTATTTTTAAACAAATTGGATCAAACTAAAGGGATTCAAATTAATAAAAAAAATTTACATGTGCAATCATTAAAAAGAGCTGTAAAGTATTAAATAAAACTCTAAATAGACTTTATGAAACTCAAATAGAGACATGTGTTTCATGGCAGTCAGTACAGTACGGGTACAGTACAGTACGGGTACAGTACGGGTCTTTATTTCTTTACGTTAAACATCCTACTATGGGATCAAAGTGGGAATGTAGAATAGAAATAGTCTTTGTGTCATTAAGCTTATAAAATTAGTCTGAGTGATGAAGATGGCTTTACTAATCTTGATCCTTCAGGGATTAACAAGTTCCATCCAGCTGCAAAAAGTACAACAAACTGCAGCAGCCGTTTCCGTTTGGAAGTATTAATCCCATTCCCAGCAGCAGCCAAGTGTCCTAAAACAACCACGCAGCCCTTCGTCTTAATCTCTCCACTGCTGTATAGAAAAAAAACAATTTTTTTTTTTTTTAGTATTAGAAGTCAGAGAACCAGATGTGTCTTCTATGACTAAAAAGTACAAGCAAGGCGGCAGATTAAGATTAATGCTTTCCAATATTGTAATGCAGATCAAACTTTCCAAACACAAACAGTAACAAATAAAATCTGCCGTAGAGTAAGCAGCAAAGTCAATTCATTCCCTGAAAGAGCTCAGTAGCCCAGATGCTACCAGCGTGGCTTAAGACATTAGTACAGAACGTTTATGGAAGCAGCATTTCATTTTCATTTTCTACTTTGTGATGTATTGTTTCACATATGGACTCTAAGCACAAGATGCTTAAACTGTTTGTTAGGCCTTCAAAACATCTCCATTCAGATTTGACGCCTATTCGTACGGTAAAGCAAAAACCAAACAATAGCCATGTTCAGTTTGCATGAAATTATCACCAAAATAAAGATGTTTTTGTTAAAGTGATCAAATAAATTAGATTCTTTTTTCAAACATGAACTCATCCAACTTTTGAAATGAAAAAAAAAAAAAATATTTGCTTAATAGCACGGTAGCGCAGTGGCCTCACAGCAAGAAGGTCATGGGTTCGAGTCCCGGATGGGGACGAGGCTTCGAATACTGTCCTTCCTGTGTGGCGTTTGCATATTCACCCCGTGTCTGCGTGGGTTTCCTCGGGGTACTCCGGTTTTCTCCCACCCTCCAAAAACATGCATGATAGGTTGATTGCCCCTAGGAATGAGTGTGTGTGTGGATGGTTGTATGTGTGTGGCCCCGTGACAGACTGGCGACCTGTTCTGGGTGTACCCTGCCTTTCGCCTTAAATCAGCCGGGAGGGGCTCCAGCACCCCCCGAAATCCCGAAAGGGACAGACGGATAAGAAGATGACTAACTGACATTTGCTTAATCACAGTCACCATTTTTCTGTTTTGATATTACTCATAAATACAAGCGGTCATTAAAAATTCAGATTGTTGCAACTTCTTAGTGGCCAGTGAAATTGGGACGTAATATATTTTTTTGATACACAAAAAATCAAATACACGTAATTTAATGGCTGTGACTTTCTGCAAATTTACATAAAAGTGTGAATTTGCAATCAAAGTGCAACTATTTTTTTAAAATAAGAATTTTGCAAGCTCAAAGAGGAAAGTTGTCAAATTCGCAATAATATTTTTGACAAATACACAATAAACAAGCTCATTTACTTTCATAAATCATCACTAAAACTTTAGAAAACATTCTGTTTGAGTCATAATTCAGAAAAAGTTACTGTGGTGTTCCACAAGGTTCTATTGTTGGAGCACTTCGGTTTAAAAAATTTTTAAAAAGTAGTTATTTCCTCCAGTTGTTTGCATTTGACCTCATTTGGGTGGACTTCCATGAGGACTTGACCCATGTTTGTGTTACTCCTCACTCCAAAAAAATATCACAAAATGTTTAAAGTTCATTTCAGAAGAAAAAAAAAACGTAATAATACTTACATTTTTTTAAATGATCCACACTTGAACGTCTTTCTAGTGCTCTCAAAGTTGACTCTCTTAAATGGGAATGATAAAACTGAAATATATTATAAAAAATTAAATAATTACATGTGCATACTGACAAAAAAAAACGCCTACATGTTGCATTTTTTTCAGAAAAGCCAAGACAAAGTATTTTTTTTTTGTCCTTTCTTCTTCGGCAGTCGAAGTTCTCCCCTGTTCTGTGGCGAAGCAAAGAGCTGTCCTCGGCGCTTTGTGTCAAGGTCTGAGCCGCTCAGCCTGAGAGATCCAGACATGTTCTTTGTGAAGAGGAAGAGAAACTATGTGTGACACGGAGAGGGGGTAGAGTAGTAGGAGGGGAAGGGCAGGCCGCATCCAAGTGTCAGTGTCCTGAAATTGTGTCGAGCGCCGACCAGACTGAAGACACCAAACAAACAACAGCTCTCAGATCAAGTAAACATCGGCTAACACAACAGACACGACAAACTGTGAAGCCTCCCTCTGTCTTTCGGTTTGGTTCATCAGAGTTGTGGAGAGGACGATCAGAGGGGACATCCATCCTATTAGGGGCGTCTGCGGACAGAGTTTCTCACCAACACTCTGCTTTGGAAAAAAACGTTGACAAGCTCCCTCTGTGCAGTGCTGTGTGGACACAGAGGACAGAGTCTCGTCTCCAGCAGATGTCTTGTGGCGCCAACTATAAATAAAGCCAATGAGACCAGCCGGCAACTGACGAGCCGCCGTGAGGCCGAGTTAGTTTTGCAAAGGGCCTGTCTGGTCCAGACATGGCGGGCAGGCGGGCGGGCCACTGTTTGGTGCCAAAGAATGTGATGCTTTTTCGCTTTGTGTTATAGGTTTGAATAAAGAAGTCATAACAGTTTATTGTTACGATTTCACTTCAAGGACAATTTGAAGATGAAGAACACACATGTCTGATTCGGTTTCTTATCTATGGAGACTAAACATCTGTAATAAGCATGGGAACATAAAGTACGTGCCAGTAAACACAGCACAGCCTTCAAAGAGCGGCTCAGCAGTAGCATTGCTTTTCATTGGGGAGCCGGACATCCTCAAAGGACACTGGTAGCCCCGGGGGCCTGTCTGTCTCCATTTAAACCAGTTTAACAGAGCCGACTTAGGATGGGAGACTTTCACCTGCCATGACAGTGCAGCCAGCTACAATTAGGATGTATTACAGCTTCATTGTGGTACGGATCTGTTATTGTTCACTCTTTATTCCACGTTTCTGAAATGTAAAAACAAAAAGTTTGCCGTTTTTAGATTACATAAATTTTCTATATGTTAAGAATATTTTTTTGCTTCCAGCGCATGGACACTCTTTAATTTTATGTTTCAGTGAGCCACCAAGGTGCACATATCTTCATGTTAGGCCTGGCAGAAAAATTGAGGACAGCGATCAAAGGCAGAGGCGCAGAAAAAGGGGCCAGCAACAGATTGTCACTGTGGATTAGCGAGGACTCGTAAAGAAAGTGGTGAAGCAGGAGGAGTTGTCCTTCATCAGAATCCATGAGATTCTGTGCCTGATGTGTGTCCTTTGTTCCAGAGTTGCAGCTGTAATCCTGTTTAGATGAACAGCTGGAGCCATGCCACAGCGCCGGCTGAAGAAAAGATGAAAAGCGACAGACATTTCTGACCTTTCTGACAGATAAAAAGAAAAGTACTGATTAGGATTTTGGTCTTATCAGAATTATCTCTGCAGTGAATCTGATGCGCACATCTGGATTTTAAAGCACGCCAGAATCCATCTAATGTTTCCAGTTTAGATAAAGATTGAGATTTAGAAACAAAGAAATCGGATGGTTATTGTCAGAAAAATGGAACAGAATATGCCAAATGGGATGATAAAATGTCATTATGGTAATTGGAAAGTATTTTTCTGTTTGAACGAGTGTTAATTATTCATTTAAGTTTCTCAGTTTGATGAAAACCAAACAGAACGTCCTATCTCACAGTCTTGTTCACGAGCGAGTGAAGGATAAAGTGGGAGATCAACAGGCGGATTGGTGCGGCGTCAGCAATAACTAGGACGCTGCATCGATCCGTCGTGGTAAAGAAAGAGCTGAGCCGAAAAGCAAAGTTCTCGATTTACAAGTCGATCTACGTTCCTACCCTCACCTATGGTCACCAGCTGTGGGTGGTGACCGAAAGAATCAGATCACGGATACAAGCGGTTGAAATGAGCTTCCTCCGCACGGTGGCTGGGCTCTCACTCAGAAATCGGGTGAGAAGCTCTGCCATTCGGGAGGAGCTCGGTGTCGAGCCGCTCCTCCTCCAGATCGAGAGAAGCCAGATGTGGTGGTTCGGGCATCTGGTCAGGATGCCCTGGAGCGCCTCACTGGTGAGGTATTTCAGGCACATACCAGAGAGGCAGAGAGGCAGACCCCGGACCCACTGGCTGGGGAACGACTCTGGATACTTCCGAGTGAGCTGGAGGATGCAGCTGGGGTGAGAGAAGCCTTGGCTTCCTGTCTGAGGCTGCTGCCCCCGCGACCCGGCCCCGGATAAGCGGAAGAGGACGGAACTTTTATTGCCTGCTCTCGTTATTTATTAGTGTTTTTTTTTTCTTTCTTTTTTTTTTTTTTTTGCAGAAAGAAGTACTTGCAGCAAATTACTGCGAACATTTTTTTTAACTGTGATGTCTGAAGCAGGAGCTTCTAAGTGTTGCCCTTGTAAGCACGAGAAACTGTCTCAACTTGGCACAGCAGCTGACTCTACGCCAAAGTAAATGTGCTGAGAGATGTATTAGAAGTGATAATGAAGAACACACTTCAACTTGAGAATGAAGCAATTAAAGTAGGGGTGTAAACAGCAGTGGGGGGACTGAGTGTGACTTCCCTCCTGAGGGGATCCACTTACATCTCTTACACCTGAGAGGGCTGTTGAGAAGTGTTTCATCTGATGATGATTCCTGATGACAGTCGGCGACAGGAGAGTGTGAGACAAGCTCACGAGGGAAGTAGGACGACAGCCAGGAGACGGTTGGTAACAGCTTGCATTCAGCTGGAAATATGTTATCAGCCACGAGGAAAGTACTTCTTAAAACCTCCAACTTACATCACGTTGAATAACATGGTTGGTTATTCGACTTCTGGATGTAAACCCCTAGTCTCCATCCTAGTGCACAAACCTTACGTATATGGCATGGCTTGTAGAAATAGGGTTAGGGCTAGGCCTGCTGGTGTGGAAGAAACAGGACAAGCTGGTGAGGAGGACTAGCTCTGGCCTAGGCTGTTCTTTGCACCTGTCAATAGTGAGGTTATTGAATTCAGTTATCAAAAAAACAGACTTTTATGAAGTTTCATAACTCAATCGTTCCGCTTTGTCTTCTTCTGCTTATCTGAGACCTCAGGCGGGAAACCTGGGCTTCTTTCGCCTCGTCTGCATCCTCCAGCTCACCCGGTAGAATCCTGAGGTGTTCCTGTCCAGCTGTGACAGTGGGACATAGTCTCTCCAGCAGGTTCAGGGCCTATCTCTAGATCTCCTACCAGTGGGACGTGCCCAAAACACCTCACCTTCAGGTGGCATTCTAATTAGATGCCCGAACCACCCCATCTGGCTTCTCTCGACTCGAGAATCTATACTTATATTTCAATCTTATATCTATTTCACTTTTGGCTTTCTTTTCAACCACTCATTTTCCTCTAGGAATTAATAAAATCAATCTTATTTTGTATTTGATCTAATTTTGCACAATTTCAAAATAAAAGCTCTAGAATCTTTTTTTAATAATCTGTTTTTAATAAGTTATAATTTTGGTATCAATGTGACGATAGGATGGAATTATTTTAGTCTGATAAAAGTAGCTGAACAATCAATCTAAAGAAAGTTTTTAATATTTAGTTTGATTTTTACACAGGCAGTTTTTGGACATGCATTTGGGGTCCTCAGTGAGTTACTGCGTATGATTTTACGTCTGATTTTACGCTAAAAGATGTTAAGCTGAAACTTACCAACAATCCTGCTGTTTTTATGTTTTAAATTCATACGCAGACACTTTTATAAATGCGTAGTGGACATTTTAAGCCTGGAAATGGCTCAAAGTACATGTATACCAAATTAAAAGGTACGTTTTTATATTTTAATTAGCTTTAAAAATAAACTACATGCTAAGCTAACATTCGTGACTCTGATTAGCAGCCGCATCACTTTGAAAAATCATCAAATTTTTGGTTTATTTTACTTTTTTAAATCATATTTTAGCGGAAAAGACTACAATTAAGTTAAACTTGTCTTTTTTGATAATTCGGCTAAATTTGGCTTTGAATTTAATAGTAAAAAGTCATTTTTTTTTCTTTAAAATGTAACTTGGAATTTGTAAACAGTTATAATTGGAGTATAAATGGATTCATTTAAAATCTTCTGAACAGCTTTAAATTATTTTTCTAGTGAAATATAAAATACTTTTTGAGTATTCAGCAGGGTTTAAATAAAGACCAGCTTACTGGAAAGAGATAAAGTCATTATATGAGATTACACGTCTGAAATTCATGTCTCATTCTCTCCAAGTTCATTTTCCAACGTTTCATTTTGTCAAATTTCTTATTAAAATCGAGTTTGTTGTTGTTTGATTACTTGTGAAGTAACAATTCACTCGGGTGGAGCCGAGAATAGCCAGATGGGGTGGTTCGGGTATCTAGTTAGAATGCTTCCTGAATGAGGCGTCTCATTGGTGAGGTGTTTTTTGGCACGCCCCACTAGGAGGAGACCCAATCAGAACCTCGGAACTTCTGGTGAGACTATGTCTCACTGCTGGACCGGGGAACACCTTGGGATGGGTTTCTACTTCTGAATAGCTTATCCCTAATTGAGTCAAGGGGTGCCGGAGCGTATCCCTAGGTTGATTCAATGCGAGAGGGAGGGTACACCCCGAATGGGTCGCTAATATGTGGCAAGGCCACACACACACTCGTTTCTACGGGCAATTTCATAGTGGCTAATACGCATGTTTTTTGAAGGGTGGGAGGAAACCGGAGTACTTTAAGAAAACCCACATATACATGGGTAGAACATGCAAACTCCACACAGAAAGGCTAGTGGTTCGAACCTTTCCCCCCTCCGGGATTCGAACCCCTGACCTTCTCGCTGTGCAGCCCTGATAAATCAAAGTATTTAGTCAAAATCAAAATGTATTTCTTTTCTTGTTTCCAGCTTCAAGTCAGGGGAGCGCTGGCTTCCCCGGCTCAGCCATGCCTCAGAAACCCCTGAAGAACACTCAGACTGCTCACTACATTGAGCTTGGAGGTTACCAGTACTGGCCTGTTCTGGTACCTAGAGGAATCCGGTTATACACCTACGAGCAGATCCCTGGGTTTCTGAGGGAGAACCCTTACATCACAGATGGTTACAGAGCCTACCTGCCTTCCAGGCTCTGCATCAAAAGGTTAAGATAAATTTCTGCTTTTTATTCACTTTCATAACCAGATATTAGTGTCGTTAGCTGTTGATTTTTTTTTTTTTTCTGCACAGCCTGTTCATTTTGTCCAATGAGACGGTGAACATCTGGAGTCATCTGTTGGGGTTCCTACTTTTCTTCGTTCTTGGGGTGTACAACATGGCCTCAGTGTTGCCTGCTTTCGGTGCCTCTAGGGAGGATTACGTCATCTACTCCATCGGACTTTTCTGCTTCCAGGTACCAGTTTTTCTCAAACCACGGAGTGATTACACTTCTTAGACATCTGATTGATTGGGTGTTCGTTTTTGGAGTTTTAATTGTTGAATAAATTACAAATTTTAAGTGAGGAGGAAACCCAACACACACTTAAAAACCCTGCATCTGTTCGTGGGGAAGCGGCTGAGTGAGAAAATTCTGGCTGATAAACGTTGGCAAGAAACCAGAGCAGCATCGCTCGGCACCCGGAGAACAAATATTAATCATGTTCCTTTAAGCTGCCGTGTTTTTAACAAAAAAAAACTAAAAAAAAAGTCAATGTTTTTGTCTGTTAATCCGACAAAAAACATGAAACAAAATCAGAATGAAGCTGAAAGTTTAAATTCAGCTTAAAGCTCAAAGAATAAATGAAAACTAAAGCAAACTCAGGAATTAAAACGTCATATTTAAATCTCTGGGGTTAATTTTTTTTATTTTTTTGACAAACAAACAAGAATTAAATGCACGTAGGTTTATAGATGGAGGTAAGATGGGGCCTAAAAAATTGTGCCCGACCTGGACCGCGGGTATTAAAACCCGGCCCGAGCCCGACCAATTAATTTGGTGTGAAGGCCTCAGCACAGAGCAAACCCAAAATGTCATATTTTATTTGTGAGGACTCGGGAGAAGGAGGGTCATTTATAAATAAGAACATCTTCAGGAACATGCTTTTTAAATTTTTTTTGTATACATTTTATAAACATATATTTATTTCAAGGGCAGCACAGTGGCGCAGTGGGTAGCACAGTGATCTCACAGCAAGAAGGTTGTGGGTTCGAGTCCCGTGAACGAATTGTATGTCTTTTTTAAAAAAAAAAACTAAAATAGCACAAACAAAAAAATTTACAGCACAAACGATTTGACATATTTTTTGTATATATATTTATTTCTGTGAGGTGCCAGCTTCACAGAGGTGTTGCCTTGCCCTCTGAGCCTTTTTTTGGGGAAAAAAAGATTTACTAATTTTTACCCCAAATTTATGCTGACCGGAGAACAAAATGAAAGAGACTCATATATTACTTGTCGGACAAGAATAGCACACCTTAGCAGACTTTACCAGAGTGTCTACAACGAATCTGCATCCTGTCTGCTTTATTTATACAGTTAGGGAGAACAGAGAGGTGTGTTCTAACAGAGAGGTGTGTTCTAACAGAGAGGTGTGTTCTAACAGAGTAGTGGGGGGGGGAAAGTTACACAAAAAGTCTTATTTCCAGCAGGTTACTGCACGGAATTCTCAATGTGAAGAGATTTTCATCAATCCGACCTGCTGGAAGTGTGAGTTAAATAAAAGTACCAGATGCTCTTGTTGAGACTCTGTGTGTGTATGTGTGTGTGTTCTGCAGCTGTGCATGCTCTGCTCCGTCGGCTTCCACCTGTTC
Organism: Neostethus bicornis; assembly: GCA_902685375.1. Lineage (NCBI taxonomy): Eukaryota > Metazoa > Chordata > Actinopteri > Atheriniformes > Phallostethidae > Neostethus > Neostethus bicornis. The sequence continues at coordinate 9,225,022 of LR738545.1, forward strand.
TGCTGCCACCGATCGGAGAAAACCAGCCGCCGCTGGATGGCATTGGACTACGCCGGCATTTCCATCGGCATTCTGGGATGTTACGTCCCGGGAGTTTTCTACACCTTCTACTGTAACAACGTAAGTTTACACACCGCCGGCTCGGAGATCGAAAGTCACAGCTGAGGATCAAGTTTCTCTGTATGTCTGAGTGTGTGTGTGTGTGTGTGTACGCACATGCATGGACATATGTGTGTGTGTGTGTGTTTCTCTCGGTCCTGTGAGGCTATAATTGAATAAAATGTCGCTTTGTTTTTCTGCTGCTTGTGAAAAATCAACAGAAACCTTCATCACACTCGTCCGTTCCAGCCGCCCACCAGGTTTTTTTTTTTTTTCTTTATGAAACGTTTGGCCTCTGCGTTCCTACGAAAATCTGCCACGGTCCAACCAGATGGCTCCTCCCCCCACGCCAAGCCTGGGTTTCTGCTTCTGGTGGCTCTGCTCCAACAGAAAATAAGATTTTTATATTTAACCAGTAAAACGTGGGGTTTTTAGATGACGTGGCGGTCAGACTGGACAGAAGCAGGGTCGTCCAGCGTCTCTACGGCAACGCTGAGAAGTTTAGATCATAAACGTGAGAAAAAAACAACAGGAAGAGTATTTTTTTTCTTTTTAACACATAAAACAGAATCCAGGAGCTTCAGCCAGAAGAACGCAGCAGAGAAACGTCTTTTTGTTTCTCGTCCTCTCAGCCAGAGAAGATCTTTTATCACCGAGGAGGTTGTTTTATAGAAGTGAACCTTTTTAGAGTAACGATGACAAAACGAGCAGCTCGGTTCTCAAAGGAGATCAGAGGTAAAATGTGGAGATAAACGTGTGAATAAGAGAGTAAAAAATGATGTGAGTGTAAGAGTCCAGCTTAGACTAGAAGAGATTAAATCAAGCTACCTGATTCTGACTGGGAACCAGGTTTCTCTACATCAGGCATGGGCAAACCACGGCCTGCGGGCCACATGTGGGCCGTTAAACGGTTTAATCCGGCCCGCCAAACTAGAAAAGGATAAGAAAATAAACCATATTAATTTGATTTTTTTTTTTATGTTTGTCACTAGATGGCGCCAAAAATACAACAACACTGCTCCCATTAAAATGTGTGTGTCTCCGTGATGCGCACACTTTCAAAATAAACAGTGTGCACAGATATGGAACGCCATCAAGCCCAATACACACACGTAAACAAGCGTGTTAGATGTTAAAACAAGCAAAATGTTACATCAAGCACTTAGATTCCAAACCTAGCGCCGCTAAATGCACGTTTTTAAGCGCTATCGCACTAGATTTCAGACCTAGCGCCGCTAGATTTGAAATTTATGCTTTGATGTAACAATTATCACTTGTTTAAAATCTAGAGCGCCATTCTATCGGTCTAATCTAGCGGTTACCAAAGCATGCCATTCATCATATCCTGTTCCCAGGGGCGAATCCAGGACTTTCTAAAGGAGGGGGGCACAAAACGAGCACCAATGGTGCTCGTCAGTATAGAGTGGTCTTGGGAATCCCGAACCCCCCGAACCTTTTTGAAAAATAAGTAATTTTTCTGCATTTTGGTGCATATTTTAACCAAAGTTTACAATAATTAAAGTAGTAAGAACAAATTTTTTTGTCGACCTAGAGGGGTTTAATGATCCTTTGTAAATGTGTGTGTGTTCTTTAAAATCCTGAGGTGAAGCTTCTTGTTTCTCCAGTACTGGCGTCAGGTGTACCTGGTGACCGTCCTGGCCATGATCCTGGCCATCTTCTTCGCTCAGATTCACCCTCATTACATCAGCAAGCAGTGGAAGCAGCTGCGCTCGCTCATTTTCTGCTCGGTAGCTGCGTACGGCCTCGTTCCCACCGTCCACTGGGTCTGGATGACAGGAGGATTTTCATCTGAACTGGTGCAGGTCAGATGCAGACCGATGTGACGTTCATCCTCGTCATAGTCCTACTGATCACATGTGTTTCTGTTTCCCGTCCAGGCCTTCGTTCCCCGTATCCTCGGCATGTACTTCATCGCAGCGTTAGCCATTATTTTCCACACTTCTAAAGTCCCTGAACGATACTTTCCAGGTGAGACGACATCCTTTGAACCAAACTGTTACGTTTTTTTTTTTTCTATTTCCACTCACGTTCAGGTTTCATGTCCTCCTGCAGGACAGCTGAACTACCTGGGATCGAGCCACCAGGTGTGGCACATGCTGCTGGTGCTGATGTTTTACTGGTGGCATCAATGCTCTGGTTTCATCATGAAGTACAGACACAGCCAGCCGTGCCCAGACGCTACCACGCACACATAGCAGGTACCATCTGTTCATCTGTCGTTTATACAGATCTCGAAATCAAAGAATTTTTTTCCGTTCTTTCATCTTCCGCTCATCCGGGGCCGGGTCAAAGGGGCAACAGCGTTGAACGGGGAGCCCAGGCTTCTCTCACCCCAGCTGCATCCTCCAGCTCACCCGGGAAGATCCTAAGTCGTTCCCCGGCCAGCTGTGAGACATAGTCTCTCCAGCAGGTCCGGAGTCTGCCCCTTGGTCTTCTCCCGGTGGGACGTGCCCAAAACACCTCACCAGTGGGGCGCTCGGAGGGCATCCTGACCAGATGCCCAAACCATCCCATCTAGCGGCTCGACACCGAGCTCCTCCCGGATGGCAGAGCTCCTCACCCGATCTCTGAGTGAGAGCCCAGTCACCCTGCGGAGGAAGCTCATTTCAGCCGCTTGTATCCGCGATCTCATTCTTTCAGTCACCACCCACAGCTGGTGACCATAGGTGAGGGTAGGAACGTAGATCGACTTGTAAATCGAGAGCTTTGCTTTTCGGCTCAGCTCTCTCTTTACCACGACAGACCGATGCAGCGTCCTAGTTATTGCTGATGCTGCACCGATCCGCCTGTCGATCTCCCGCTCCATCCTTCCCCCACTTGTGAACAAGACCCCGAAATACTTAAACTTCTCCACTTGGGGTCGGACCCTGTCCCTGATCCGCAGGGGACATTCCACCCTTTTCTGAGCGAGGACCATGGTCTCGGATTTGGAGGCACTAATTCCCACCCTAACCGCTTCACACTCAGCAGCAAATCGATCCAGTGAGAGCTGGAGATCGTGAGGAATTTTACTGTTATTACTGTTCAAATTCTGCACATATCTAAATCTGAATTGTGTGTGTTCATGAATGTAGGACGGATTCCTCGTGTCAACAGAGAATCAGAACACAAACACAACCAGGATGTGACGGTGTGACGAACCCAGTCCGATCGGTCACAGTTGAACTCATCTGGAGGATCGTCTCCATCAGGACGGTTGTTTTTGTGCCTACAATAAGGAAACGAGTCATCACTGTACAGACAGATGGAGCACCGAACGGACTTTATTCTACATGTGAAAGAAAATCGGAACTTCAGACTTTTTATAGGAACTATTTTTAAAATCCTCTTTTAGACATTTTTGAAAGCATAAGCTTAATTTTCTGTTAAACTGACGTGTTTTTTTTTTTTTTTTATTGGATTCATTCTCATTAAATAACTTTCTACGTATGTAGCAGATTCAGTTTTAGGAATTCAAATAGGACGTAAGAATTTAGGACGTACGCAGATGTGCAGTTTTTGGGTGACGTGCAATGTTTGATGTTTTTTTTTTACGTCAGTCTGAAACATTTAAAACTGATAAACTGACTGTATTTGAAACACAAAGATTTTTTTTTTTTTTACCAGGTCATGATGCAAAGTCTTAATCTGCTACATAATTTCTTTTAATCCTGGGAATTTAATGGTTTTTATTAACTGGATTAAGGATGAAAACGTCATTTTTTTTTCTCGTGGTGCAGATTTATCTGCAGAAGTCATTTTTATGACTCGGTTCATTTTGTTTAAGTTATTCATCATCAATTTACTGAGTTTGTAAAAATACACGTGTTGGATTATAATTCAAATTTTTTTGTAGCAGCACAATTTTTGTATTTTTTAATCAAACCTTAAATTTGAAATAAAACAACCAGAAAAGTTTCACTTCCTGTTTGGGTTTTAAATTGAGTAATGATGAAAAAAAAAAAAATCTTATGTGCAGAAAAAAAAAGATAATTCTATTGATAAAAATATTTAATTTCACTTGTTTCAATTATGAAACGTTAAAAATAAAAAATGTTTGCAATGATTCTTAAAATCCAAACATCCAAAAATTCTCATTTTACGACTTCATCAACCTGAAACCTTGGCATAGTTTGTCTCAGATGAAGCTGTGAAACAGCAGAATCACGTTTATCCTCATCAAAAAGTTCCAAATGTGGTCCAGAAACATTAAAAATGAAGTGAATCACTGACCCTGTCATTTTATTCACTCAAAATTTTTGGTTTACGTTGGGTTGGTTATTTTTTTAACGGTTTTACGACACCAGTAAAGATGTTTCTGTTCTTTGTTCTGTGTATTTCTTGTGGGTTAAACCTGCTGGATTCGACCCACAGTCCAGCAAGTTCATGGATTGAGGAGGTTCAACAAGCGCAAGAAATGAAGCCTATCCCTAATGATTTCAGGCGAGAGGCAGGGTACACCCTGAACAGGTTGCCAGTCTGTTCTGGAGCCACATACAGACAACCATACACACACACACTCATTCCTAGGAGCAATTTCATAGTGTCCAATCAACCTAACATGCATGTTTTTGGAGGGTGGGAGAAAACCAGAGTACCTGAAAGAAAACCCACACATCCACAAGGAGAACATGCAAACTCCACATAGAAAGTTCTAGGCACCCACGGTTGAAAATATGAAACATATCATGATTTCTTCCAACAGGCCTGGGTTACGTCTGGGTTCTAGACGTATGAAGTGGCCTATGAAGAAGGTCAGGGTTTCAGTCCTGCAGGGGGGGCGAGGGTCAAAACACTGGTCTTTCTATGTGGAGTTTGCATGTTCTCCCAGTGTATGTGTTGGTTTCTTCCAACCCTCCAAAAATAAGCATGTTAGGTTGATTGGCTACTATCAAATTGTGTGTCTGTGTGTGTGGGTCTGCAACAGACTGGCAACCTGTTCGGGGTGTATCCTGCCGCTTGCCTGGCATCAGCTGGGATAGGCTCCATGGGATCCCCACGTGACCCCATTAGGATTAAGCTGTTCAAAAGACAAAAACTAGGAAGAAAAAAAAAAAAGTCAAATGATCAAATTGATCTTTTTTTTTTATTATTTCTTTCTTACAACATGAGTTTTAGCTTTATAAAAAAATGGCAGAGGGTCCTGTCGGGACAAGGCAAAAGTTAATAGCCGAAAAATAAGCCTGCTCAAAAAAAAAAAAAAAAGTAAAAATGAATCCCTTCTAGAATTTAGATTTAAAACACTGGGCTGCTTGAAGAAGGTTTGCATAGAGAAAAATCTACATAGTGGTTAAAACCGGCGAGGCAGAGGCCGGCTCAGGTAAGGCTTCATGGTGCTGAAAGGCTTTAGAAGATTTTGGGGGTGGGGGGTTTGTCTCTAAAAGCATCAGAATGCAGCAGGAAAGACGTGAACACGCCCACTCCACAGGTTCTCCGGTTAAAAAACAAAAAAAGTTGGATTAAAAGCAGGAAAGTTACTGCTTAGAGGGGAACGGAGCGGCTCCAAATGGGTCCAGGTCCAGTGGTGGAGGGACGGTGGGCTGCTGAGTAGGTCCACTGTGGACCGCCGTCTCTGTGAAGGGCACTGCCCCGAAGTCATCCATCATCCCACCGTGCAGAGAAGCCGTCCAGGACTTCCCGTTGGCGTCTCCTGTGGGGTGGAACGGTTTGGCCCCAAACGGGTCGAGCAGAACCTCGTCCACCGATTTGTCCTTCCCCTCGGACATGGTGATGTCCACACTGATGTTCTCTTTGGAGTCCGAGGTGCTGAGGAACTCGTTGCTGCTCTGCGAGTCTCTACGGCCGACCTTCTTGTGTCTGCGGACCTTCTCCGGCGTACGGTAGGCGGTCTTGTTGCCCTTCCGGCCTCCAGTAGGGGTCCCGTGGTGCCGCTTACCGGCACCCGCCGAAGCCTCCTGCTTTGTTTTTCTCTGACGGGACGAAAGCTTCTGGAGGCTTCTCTGCTTCAGCCTCTGCTGCTGAGGACTCGCCGACTCTTCCTGAGACCGTCTGAAGATGTCCTCGGCGCTCCTGGAGGAGGTGGGCGGCGTCTCGGCAGGGCCGGGCTGGAACGGAGAGAATCCGAAAATGTCGATGCCCTCGGGGGAAACGGGTGGAGTGGGCCCCATGGCAATGTCTCCGCTGCTTCTGCCCGACTTGGACAGGTTCCTGCTGAAAGGAGCTTTGGTGAAAACGTCCAACTCCTCGCCGGCTGGACGCTCTAGGCTAGCCTGTCGGAACGGAGCCTGGGCGAAGATGTCGGAGGTCTGCGACGGCTGGACAGGGGAGGGGCTTAGGAAAGGGACCGCACCAAAAACGTCAACAGCCTTTGTAGATGTTTCTCCACAAGGAGGCGTGGTAGGAGGAACCAGAGTGGAGGCGGAACTTCCTGGAAGAATGGTGGATGCTGGTGCTGCTTTACAACGCCCTGGCTTCTTGGAATGACCTTTAACCCTGTTGGGTTCACAATCCGAGTCCGAACTGTGTTTGTCTTCATCCTCCTCATCCTCAGAGTCCATCAGCAGGGGTCTCTGACCAGAATTCTCCGGCTCTGTGTCTTCTCCATGCTCGCTGATCAGGCCTTCGTCCTCATCCTCACTGCTTTTAGGAGAAGGAGGATCGGATTCGAAGTCGCTATCCGACTCCTCGCCGGGCTTCCCGCCGGCTCTCCTGCCCGGTCGGTTCTCCTTCGGAGCAGTCGTTGGCAGATCCTCGGAGACGGGCTCCGCCGTCGTTCCTGCAGACAGAAAACAGAAGAGTGTTACGTCCAACATGGAGGATCAGAACCAAAGACCCTCATTTATCCACCACAGAGAGACGGATGGCCGCTGCATGGCGACCCAGCCCCGGCAGATTAAATATTCCGCCTTCTAATCCCGAATTGCGCAGCTGTTTTTTTTTTCACCATAAGTTCAGACAGAAGGAAAATCTCAAGATGAGAGATAAAACTTTTCATTTTCTTCTGATCCCCTCCGGACCCTCTTACTGCACGGCTTACACATGCCAGCAGTTTGTGTCGGAATTGAAGTCACGGAGCTCCATATGCTGCTAAAGCTGCTGTACGAGGTTACCATGGCAACATGACTTCTACTGCTTCAATCCGACGATACACACCAGTTTTTACACACAAAAAAAAAAGATTTGGCCAAAAATGATATGAAAGTTTCTAGTTTGTTTTACATAAAAAAAATGTTGTAGTTCTTATTCTTTAATTTAGAATTTGTTCAAAATTTTTTATAATACGTTAAAAATTTCTGTTTCGACTAAAAAAATTCCTAGATTTTTTTTTTCTATTTAATTACTATTGATTTTCAACAGGATGTGCTCAAGCTCTTCCGCAAGCAAAACCCTCGGAAAGCTTCGGGCCCAGATGGTGTCTCCCCGGCCACCCTGAAACACTGTGCTGAGGAACTGTCTCCAGTTTTCACAGACATTTTCAACACCTCGCTGAAGACATGCCACGTTCCAGCCTGCTTCAAGCGGTCCACCATCGTTCCTGTTCCCAAGAAGCCCCGTATCACTGGACTTAATGACTACAGGCCTGTGGCGCTTACGTCTGTAGTCATGAAGTCATTCGAACGCCTGGTCCTCCCTCATCTCAAGCACTTCACCTCTCCCTCTCTGGACCCTCTGCAGTTTGCCTACAGAGCCAACAGGTCTGTAGACGACGCTATCAACCTGGCCCTCCACTTCACCCTGCAGCACCTGGACTCCCCTGGAACCTATGCCAGGATCCTGTTTGTGGACTTCAGCTCTGCATTCAACACCATCCTCCCTACCCTGCTTCAGGACAAGCTCTCCCAGCTCAACGTGCCTGACTCCACTTGCAGGTGGATTACTGACTTCCTAACAGACCGGAGGCAGTGCGTGCGGCTGGGGAAGAATGTCTCCACCTCTCGGACTATCAACACAGGATCTCCACAGAGCTGTGTCCTCTCTCCCCTGCTCTTCTCCCTGTACACCAACTCCTGCACTTCCAGCCATGACTCTGTCAAACTGATCAAGTTTGCAGATGACACCACACTCATTGGGCTCATCTCTGATGGCGATGAGTCGGCCTACAGGATGGAGGTAGACCGGCTGGTGTCCTGGTGCAGCAACAACAGCCTGGAGCTCAACGCTCAGAAGACAGTGGAGATGATCGTGGACTTTAGGAAAGTCACAGCTCCCATTACCCCCCTTGCACTGACAGACTTCTCCATCACCACTGTAGACTCTTTCCGCTTCCTCGGCACTACCATCACACAGGACCTAAAGTGGGACCCATCCATCAGCTCCCTGATCAAAAAGGCCCAGCAGAGGATGTACTTTCTGCGGCAGTTGAAGAAAGCCAAGCTGCCCGCCCAGATGTTGGTGCAGTTTTACACAGCCATCATCGAGTCTGTCCTCACCTCCTCCATCACCGTGTGGTACGCTGGAGCCACAGTCAGGAACAAACACAGACTGCAGCGCATTGTGCGCTCCGCAGAGAAGGTGATCGGCTGCAGCCTTCCATCTCTCGAAGACCTGTACGTCTCCAGGACTCGGGGGCGTGCAGGTCGGATAGTAGCTGACCCTTCCCACCCTGGACATGGACTTTTTGAGCGACTCCCCTCGGGCAGGAGGCTCCGGTCCATTCGGACCAGAACGTCCCGCCACAAAAACAGCTTCTTCCCTTCTGCCGTTGGACTTATGAACTCTTTATAACCTGGATCCCCACATCTCTTAGTCTCCTCCCTCTTGTCACTTCACTATCTTTATTATTTTCTATTATTTTCTATGACATTGCACTACTTTTCTTTTTCTTCTGAGCACTCTTAGTTTTGTAAAAATTATTATTATTTTTATTTATTTTATTTTTATTATTTTTATTTTATATGTTTGCACACCAGTACCAGAACAAGTTCCTAGTCTCTGATGTTTTTCACTGACATGGCAATAAAAGCATTCTGATTCTGATTCTGATAATCTATGGGTGGAAACGGTGGCGCAGTGGGTAGCACAGCAAGGTCAGGGATTCAAATCCGGGGCAGGACGAGGCTTGGAAAAACGGTCTTTCTGTGTGGAGTTTGCATGTTCTCCCCATGCTTGTGTGTTTCCTCTCACCCTCCAAAAACAAGCATGTTAGGTTGATTGGCCGCCCTAGTATGAGTGTGGGTGTGAATGGTTGTGTGTGACCTTGCCACAGACTGAAGACCTGTTCGGGGTGTACCCTGCTTTTCACTTTCAATCAGCTGGATAGGCTCCTTTACCACTTGCGACCGCGTTAGGGATGAACGGTTCAGAATACAAAATAAATATAATCTATCATCAAAGTTTTGCATGTCTGTAACTATTAAAAAGTGAATCCTCTGATTTCTACAATTTCTGTTTTTATATTTTTCCATTCCGTTGTCTTCCGCTCATCCGGGATCGGGTTATGGAGGCAACAGCCTCAGACAGGAAGCCCAGGCTTCTCTCACCCCAGCTGCATCCTCCAGCTCACCCAGAAGGATCCCAAGTCGTTCCCCGTCCAGCTGTGAAACATAGTCTCTCAAGCGGGTCCAGGTTCTGCCTATTGGTCTCCTCCCAGATCGGTGCGGTGTCAGCAATAACTAGGACGCTACATCGGTCCGTCGTGGTACACAAAGAGCTAAGCCAAAAACCAAAGCTCTCAATTTACAAGTCGATCTACGTTCCCACCCTCACGTATGGTCACCAGCTGTGGGTGGTGACCAAAAGAACAAGATTACGGGTACAAGCGGCCAAAATGAGCTTCCTCTGCAGGGTAGCTGGGCTCTCACTCAGAAATCGGGCGAGGAACTCTGCCATCCGGGAGGAGCTCGGTGTCGAGCTGTTCCTCCTCCAGAGAAGCCTCGCGAGAAGCCAGATGGGGTGGTTTGGGCAACTGGTTAGGATGCCCCCAAGCGCCTTGCTAGTCAGGTGTTTCGGGCACGTCTCACCGGGAGGAGACCAAGAGGCAGACCCCGCTGGATAGACATGTTTTTATCTTTTAAATTTAAAAAACTCTATTTGAATTTGCCTTCCATCGTGGTAAAAGTCTCCTTGCTGCATTTCAGAGAAATAAAACAACCGACTTTAAGAATCCTAAAACTGCTTTGGAGTTTAAATTTAAAGAAACTCTTCCCAGAAGACCGGTCCACCGAGTTCTAAAAATTCCTGCACGCATTTGGAAGAAAAAGAAACAAAACCGATGCCTTCATCTCCAAGAGATTTGAATCAAACTTCAAAATGAGCCTAATTAGCGAGTGGAGAGCCTCCAGTCGTGTTGAAGAGCAAACCAGGAGCCAACTTATTGTTCCCCCTCTGCATTGGGGGACCCCCTGCTGAGAAAATGAAAACCTCTTCTGTCTCCAAACTGGCAGGACGACACGTCGGATCAGCCAAATTTAAAAAAAAAAATGTGATTGTCAGTGAAGAAAAAGCACGGGCGGTGCATCTGTGCAGTCTGCTGCTGCACAGATTAACAGTTCTGGACTTGGTTTTTAATCTGGAAATGTCACAGATTGTGCTTCTTAAGAAAAAATCTGCTGGATTATAAACTACATCTGATCTGGAAGAAGATGGGAATAAATGGTGGGAACATGCAAGCGACTGGAGGAGGAAATCTCTTTCTAGTTTTTTTAATGGTCGCATGTTGTCGGCTCAGTGAAGAGAGATAGAATGTCGTTTTATAATTCAATATGGAATCCCCTGATTCTTCTCTGATCAATAAAGTGATGACCAGTTGATCTGAACGAGGTCTGATGAGGTTTCTCATTTAAAACTAAATCTCGATGTTGTTTTCTCAGCCTGTTTCATTCCGTTCCATCGTCTTCCGCTTATCCGGGGTCGGGTCACAGGGGCGACAGCCTCAGAGAGGAAGCCCAGGCTTCTCTGACCCTAGCTGCATCCTTCATCTCATCCAGGAGAATCCCGAGGTGTTCCTCGACCAGCTGTGGGATATAGTCTCTCCAGCAGGTGAGGCGTCTGCCACTTCGTCTCCTCCCGGTGGAACGTGCACGAAACACCTCATCAGCGAGGCGCTCAGGACACATCCTCACCAGATGTCCAAACCACCCCATCTGGCTCCTCTTGACCTTGAGGAGGAGCGGCTCTACTCCGAGCTCCTCCCGGATGGCAGAACTCCTCACCCCATCTCTGAGTGAGAAGCTAATTTTGGCCACTTGTATCCGCAATCTCATTCTTTCGGTCACCACCCACAGCTGGTGACCATGGTAGACCAGAGAGCTTTGCTTTTCAGCTCAGCTCTTTCTTTACCACGACGGACCGATGCAGCGTCCTAGTTATTGCCGCCGCCGCACCGATCTGTCTGTCGATCTCCCGCTCCATCCTTCCCCCACTCATGAACAAGACTCCAAAATACTCCTCCACTCCAGGTTTCTCAGCCTGTTCAGACTGAAAACAGATCTCAGCAAATTCTGCACTTCTGAAAATGTACACGTGAAACACTCCATCAGCGTAGTCCTACTAGATCTAAATGTAGACCACTTAGTTGGTCCTGACTGAACCAGTGTTGGTGTTCATGGCACACCGCTTGAGTGGTTCACTTTAAGTTTTTCAGGTGAACTGTTGTCCTCGAAAGCTTTCCTTTTCTGCGGAGTACCACAGGGTTCCATCCTCGGCCCACGCTCGTTTTCTCTCTAGATGTGTACTTATTGCAAAACCTAATTCATTGCCTTCCATCGCTCTCCTGTCCTTATACTGTCTGTTGTTGTGAGGCCAAACACAGGCGACCATTCATTCACACAAAGAGATTTCTAGAGACAATTTTGAAGAGACCAATTAACCCAACATGCATGGGTTTTTTTTTTGGAGAGTGGGAGTAAACCGCAAAACCCAGAGAGAGCGAACGAGAAGATTCACACTCCACCTAGAAAGGCCAGTGTTTCAAGCCTCACCCTACCTTGGACTCGAACCTCTGACCTTACTGTGAGGCCACCATGACGCCCAATTTTGATTTAAACCCCTCACAAAACAGCATATGATCTAGGCATGGGCAAACTATGGCCCGCGGGCCACATGCGGCCCGTTAAACATTTTAATCTGGCCCAAAAAAAATAAAGTAAATAAACCGTGTTAACGGTTTACTTCCCCTGCAATTCTGATGTTTCCTCACTAGATGGCGCACTCTAGATATATTAGCTTTGTTGCAAAAACAACAACACTACTCCCATTAAAATGTGTGTTTCCGTGATACACACATTGTCAAAACAGATTGTCAGGAGATTTCAAACCTACATTTTAAACCTAGCGCGCTAGGAGTACGTTGTTTCTTTTTTAAGCGCTAGGGCCCTTGATTTTAACTTTAGCGCGCTAGATTTTGTCCGTGTAGCGGCCCCAATGGCTTTCCATATCTAGCGCGCTTGTTTACCAATGCATGCCATCCATCTGCTCCTTGGTCAAATGTTAGAACTCAATGTGGCCCGCGGATAAGAAAGTTTACCCACTCTTGACCTAGGCCCTTAATTCGCTTTGATAGTATTCTACTTTTTTTTTTTTAGATTACTTTAAAATACTCATTTTTAAAGCTCTTAATAGCCTAGTCCTGTCTTACCTGACCGAAATCTATCAGCCTTGAGGTCATCTAGTTAACGTCTATTTGAGTGTTAAATATAATCACATCTGGCCTTCTCTGTGACTGCCCTGACACGCGTAGCGTACCATAACTGATTTCTTTTAAATCCAGGTTTATAACATATTTATTTAGACTGATGTGCAAAACCTAGTGGCACGCCTAGTTTAAACACTCACACATTAAGTAGAGACGTACTGTATGTCTAGAACAGCTCCTGCAGGTCTGAATCTGACGGTCTCACATTTTCCGCAGAAATTAAAATCATTGAACAAGTTTTTTACAAGTAGCGGGCTATGAAACTTCTCTGGCGAAGGATTGTAAGAGTCGGATGGCGGGGTTGTGATAACGTGGTCGCATGTCTGCTGCAGAATTAATGGACCAATAAAAGTTTTTGAAGAAAGTTGTTCCCTAATAAAATCAATTTCACAAGTGCAGGGAAAAAAAATAGCCTAATCCTGTCTTATCTGACCGAAATCTATCGTTTTTTTTTTTATGTCAATTTTGCCTTTTGGGTCAAATACTTCAAATCAAACAAATACAGCAAATTTTAAAATTATTTTACAAGTTGATTTTAATGTAGATACTAAGATAGGATTGGATGTGACACTCAGAACCTCCTGAGGTGAGAACGGATTTCCTATCCTCCACATTTCAGCTGGTTGTTCTAGTACAGGCATGGGCAAACTACAGCCCGCTGGCCCGTTTAACATTTTAATCCGCCCCGACGAACATAAAAAATTGAAATAAATAAACCTTGTTAATGTTTTATTTCCCTGCAATTCTGATGTTTCTTCACTAGATGGCGCACTCTCGATATATTGGCTTTGTCACGAAGACAAAAGGTATGATGTTCTCGAGGGGCCGGGTTGGCACTGTGAAGGGTTTGAAGCTCTATGGTAGGCACATTGAGATGGTGGGGTCTTTTCGTTTTCTGGGTCTAACTTTTGATAGGCAGTTGGTGTGGAGGGAACATGTAAGGTACTTGACCAGTAAGTGTGACAAGATATTAAATGTCATGAGATGTCTGGCTGGGGTGGACTGGGGGGCCAGTTTTTCAGCTTTGAGGTGCCTGTATGATGCCCTGATAAAATCCAGATTGGATTATGGATGTGTGGTTTATGGTTCGGCGGCGCCTACAGTGTTACGGGATTTAGATGTGGTGCAGGCCAAGGCCCTGAGGATTTGTTTAGGTGCTCTGAGGACTTCGCCAGTGAGTGCCCTGAGGGTGGAGGCGGGTGTCATGCCACTCGCTCTGAGGAGGAAGCACCTGGCGGTGAATTATTGGGTTTCCTTGATAGGAAAGAGCCATAATCACCCTGGGCGGGGGGTTCTGGATTGGTCCTGGGAGAGGGGTGTGAAGGAAACTTTGAGTTTTGGGTGGGTAGGGGGTTTGTGGGCACGGGAATTGGGTGTGGGGGATTTGGAGTTGGAGCGGGAGGAAAATTTTCAGATGGTGCCACAGTGGAGGCTGGGAGAGGTGAGGGTGGAATTGGGGATGGTGGGGTGGAGACGGAGGTTTGGGGATGTGAATGTGGCGGGAGCATTTAGGAGTATTATTGAGGAGAATTATGGGGATTACACATTGGTGTTTACGGATGGTTCAAGGGATCCGGTTTCGGGGAGGACGGGTGCGGGAATGGTGGTGGAAGGGTCTGGAGTGGAGGTAGGGGTTCGCACGTCAGATCACTTATGTATTTTCACGGTGGAGTTATATGCAGTGTGGATGGCTGTGGTGTGGGCGATGCAACATGGTGGTGGGAAAGTACTTATATGCACGGACTCGTTGTCAGTGGTTCGGGCTCTTGAACTGGGGAGGGTGAGGTATCATCAAGGTTTGTTTTGGGATGTTTTGAATATGGTGTCGGGGGTGATAGGAGGGTCGTTGGTGTTTATGTGGGTTCCGGGCCATTCTGGGATTGGGGGGAATGAGCGAGTGGATGAGGTGGCAAAGAGGGCTGCAGATCGGGTGGTGGTGGAGAGGGTCGTGGCTCTGTCACGAGGGGAGGTGAAGGCGTTGGTCTGGAAGGGGATAATGCAGCAGTGGCAGATGGAGTGGGAGTCAGAGGTGAAGGGACGACACTTGTATGAAGTACAGAGGACGGTGGGGGTGACTGTGGATCCGGTGGGTGGTGGAAGGCGGGGGCAGGTGGTTTTTAGCAGGTTATGTATTGGGCACACGGGATTGAATGAAACGCTCAAGATTCTGGGTAAACATTTGGATGGGTGTTGTGATTTCTGTGGGGAGTTGGAAGGGGTTAGTCACGTGGTGTTAGCGTGTAGAAAGTATGAGGAAGAAAGAGAGGCTATGATGGTGGTGCTGAGGAGTGTTGGGATGAGACAAGTGAGCTTGGAGGAGGTGTTTTTGTATGGACGTCAGGGGAAGGGTTTTGGTGCCCTGTACACTTTTTTGAGGTGTACAGGGTTATTGAGGAGGATTTGAGGTTCGTGACAGTCAGTAGGTGGCGGTAATGCACCCAGGTTGGTGCTTCATGCCGCAAACTAAAGAAGAAGAACAACAACGCTGTTCCCATAAAAATGTGTGTGTCTTCGCTATGAGCACGCTGTCAAAATAAACAGTGTTCAAAGATATGGAAAGCCATCAGGGCCTATACACACGTAAGCAAGCATGTTAGATGTTAGAACAGGCAAAATGTTACATCAAGCGCTTATATTTCGAACCTGGCACTGCTAAATGCACGTTTTTAAGTGCTATCGCACTAGATTTCAGACCTAGCACTGCTAGATTTGAAATTCAACGCTCTTGATGTAGCATTTAGCGCGCTTGTTTAAAATCTAGCGCGCCATTCTATTGATCTAATCTAGCGGTTACCAAAGCATGCCATCCATCTGCTCCTGTTCCAGCCCCTGGTCAAATGTTAGAACTCAATGTGGCCCGCGAACCAAAAAGTTTGCCCACCCCTGTTCTAGTGGCTCGTATTTACAAAAATAACACATTAACTCTGAATCTGAGACAGCCATGTTTTTGCAGGAACACCTTGCTTTGGCGTGTTTTGGAGGAGAGATTGGGATCGTTTAGGAGGAACAAAGAAGGAACCAAAGTGAAAAGTCTTTTTTTTTGCTCATGGTTTTTTTTATTTATCAGAAATACATTCACACTCACAGTATGATACAGGGCCGTTTACACAGTCTGCTGCAATAACAAAGAATGTAGAAGACAGCTCAGTGATCCGCAGCTTTTGGCCAACGCTGCTTGTTTCAAGTAAAACTAAAATAAAAAAGTCAGAATTCTTCAAAGTAAGTTTGAGTCTTTTTTTTTTTTAAACCTCACTAGAGAATTTAAAGCTGAGAAAAGAAACGGAGACAGAGAGAGAAGGTTTAAAAAAAAAAAAACACATAGAAAGTGGAAAAAATGTAAACAAAGTGCAGTAAATGGCTCGACGTGTCCCTTTTCTTCCCCTCTGCCTCCACCATCACACATGAACAAGATGTTTCTGAGCATGGCTGTCTCACTCAATGAAGAACGAAAACAACAAAAACAGGACTGAGATGAAGCTTTCTGTTCGTTTCGGGTTAAAAGGAGGCGGATTTCAGCTGAAGGTGGAACTTACCTGCAGCTAAACGCCTGCTTTTTATGGGATATGTGTTTGATGGAACAGCCTGACGACATGGACACACTGATGATGTCATACAGCTCTGCACGGTTGTATGACTCACACAAAAAAAAAAACATCAAAATGCGCCGAAGTTTGATGAATTAAAGTCTCATGCATCCCTCGCATGCTAAGTTCGGATGTTTGCGCCACGTACAGGACGTCTGAAACGACTCAGTCAGCACGTTGATGAACTTCGTTTCTGTTTTTAATAAAGACTTTTGGAATTTTTTAAACTCTTAAACTAAAAATGTCTGTAAAATTAAGAAAAAAATGTGTCGTTACTTAAAATAATTGCTGCAAAAAGGCACTTTGTAGCTTTTTTTTTTTTTTTAAAAAGTGCTTTAGAAATTAAGAAATTAGGTTGAGGGAAAAAATAAGCCCCGAAAAAAAAAAACCAAGAAACATAAAAACAAAAAAAAATGTTGAAATGGTGATTTTAAAAAAACAGCAAAAAATATCTCAATAAAAAAAAAAAAAAAAAGTTAAATTTAGATAATTATAAAGCAAAAATAAACTTGCTAAATAAAAAATTGTTTAAAAATTAAATTTAAAAAAGTTTTAATGACAATCAAAGTATTTTTTCTTAATAATTGAAATACCATAAATTTTCAAATAATTTTTTTTGGTTTGAATGAAGAAAAATTCTATTCATGTACTTTCAAAATTAAACAAAAATTAAAGCTTTTTTTAATTATTATTTATCCCCCCAAATATTTCAATAATCTCGATAATAAATGAAACAGAAAAATATAAAAAAAGCAAGATTTTTTTTTTCTAGTTTGGCAACTTTTCAAAATCACTGCAGGTTGAACTTAAATCTTCCTAAAAAAAATCCCCAAAAAATCATAAAACCCCTTAAAAAATGAGATTTTACTGCTTGAACCAACAAAAATTCTCTTTTAAACTCACTCGACTGAAGTTTTACATCAAAGTCCCAAAAAAACAACTGAATAAAGCTCATTTTGAACCAAAATTACTTTAACATATAAATGAAAAAAAAACATCTCGAGTTGCAACGATAGCAAAGAAAAAAACTCGAAAGTTTGGAGCCTAATTTAGACGATTAAATTATTTGAGACTGATGCATTTTTTTTTCCAAAAAAAGCATAATTCGCGATATGTTTTTAAATAAAAAGTTTCAACTGAAAGGCTTTTTTTGATCATTTTTGTTTCTCATCCAATTAAAATAGGATGAAGCAGATAAACGCTCGTCTGGAAGGATTAAGAATTCTCTTTTACGTAGAAAAAACAAAATTTTTTTTACTGTGAACCATCAACAGCTGACTGAACACGAAGATGAATGAATGAATAAAAAAAATTGAATGAATTCAACTGTTGGCACAAACATACAAAAAAAAAATCCAAAACAGGCTGATCAAAAATCTTTAAATTTTCTCACTCCAGCCTTTTTTTGGGGAATGGCACAAACCTTCACTTGCTTTTTCTTACTTTTGGTTGCTTTTCTTTTTGATCCAAACTCAATAAAACGAGTGAAAACGACAAAAACATTCAAGTGCTTCTGGGCTTTTTATATTGCATTGGTTTCCTGCCGCCTTCTACGAGCCACTAAACGCGCAAAAAGCCGGAAGTTTAAAGACCATAAATCACCTTCGCATTATTTAAAAAGAACTGATGCTGCTCACCGTTAACTACCTACCATGACTGGCTAATGAAGACGGATATACTCGCAGGAAGAGGACAGAAAAGCTTATTATTGCTGCCATTAAACACACACATACTCAAATTTGATCTGTTGAAATTAATTTCTGAAGGCGATGTCGTAGCAAAGCTGCGGGAGAACTAGTTATTGTCAGTTTCAGAAATACGTAAGGACCGTTACGGGCACTGGTTGCCGTTTAGAAGTCTTAATGTAAACAAATGACGTTGGAATTTAAAAGCTTTTTGTTTTTTGTACATGTGGCGTTCGCAGTTGGCGAGTGATGCTGGGGTTGTAACGACTCTAAATATTCAAAGAGGAAACGAAGAAATCTACAAAAAAAGAATCATCCTGCAGGTTTGTTTAAAAAAAAAAGCTGCCATCTGAACAGATGAAGAGCTGTTTGATCCATTTTTATAACATAATAAAGCTTTGCTCGATTAAAAAAAAAAAGATCCAACATCAGCATGCGTGAGTCAGACTTGGAGATAATCGGAGTTGAGCTGAACATCGCTCAGCCCTTTTAGTACCAGTGAAGTAGTATGATCACATTTACTGAAAGAAAGCAAAGCGCTCTCTGGTGAGTCTTTTTAAACTTGTAGAAACATGTCGGTACCGTGACGGAGACCTTAACTTTACTAGCTGTAATGAAGACTAATTGCATATGTCGTTTATTTAGCAGAGAAGGATAAAATAGAGATTATAAAGCCGCTAGCAGTTGGTTTTCCTCCCAGCTGTACAAGTCGGAGCCGTTACTCATTTCTTCGCTATCCTACAGACGCGAGGTGGGATGGGGGGAGAAACGGGGGCTCCACAGTGTTGGGTCCTCATGGTAGTGACTCCTCTAAGACTTGCCTGCGTTGGCCACGAACGGCGCCAGGCCGAACAGGTCCTCCGGTGGGAGGGCTTTGGTCTTGGCAGGAAGGGCTGGGTCCGTGGTTGCGCTGACCGTTCGTTCCGCTGGCTTTTCTGTTTCAGCAAAGAGAGGGACACAATCGGTTAATGACCCCTAGAACCGGTACCCTCTAAATTTCAGATTTTATTGCCCATCGTGCACTTGCTTGCTCTGAGCAGATCGAACTCTCGGTCTATCAGCTCCTCCTCGGTTAGCTTAGAGAAATTATCTTCTCCGAAAGGATTCCAGCCCGACATGTCCGGTGGGTTACTGAGAGCGCTGCTGCAGCTCTGCGAAGGCGGGGTCACCCCATCACAGGCTAACAGAGGGTTTCTGCTGTGGAGACAAACACCGAACATGTTTTTGTTATTGATAAACCCTTCAAACCAAATCCCATTGTGTTCGCTCATAGTATACCTGGGGTTGGTGTATGAGGGCTCGATGGGCGACGCCCCCATCTGCCCAGTTCCAGGTGTGGTTACAGAAGTGGGCGTGGTGGCGTTGTACGAGCCGAGGGGTAACTGGAAGTCGAGAGGGGAGGGCATGTAGGGGGGAGTCTGTTGGACAAAGGCCTGCTGGTACTGCTGCAGCTGTTAGGGGAGGAAGAGAGGGAGAAGAGGGGGAGGGGGATGAGGGACGGACCATTGATTCCATGGTGCATAATGATGATGATGAAATGTTGTTAGAAACCATTACTGGATTTGGAAAGCTGGGGACACGGTGGGGGAGGAGGGATGAAGGGATGAAAGTCAAGCACCAAACTGAACAAAATCAAGTTTAACATGTAAAAAAACAAACTGGAGGAAAAAATTTAAAACTATAACCAAAATTAAACACTTTTTTAAATTCTCATTTTACCCAGATTATTATTTTTGAAGCTGTTTAAAAATTAAGGAGATAATCTGGGAGCAACAAAGAAGTGAAATCATTTACATGTCAGCACAACACAAACTAAAACGTTGGACTTGGCTCCCCGTGCGATCCCCCAGCGGCTCCTCTCAGACCAGATTGCCGCAGAAATAAAGCAGATGGTGCGCGCTCAGTGGCTAAAAACGGCGCCGCCCTTGCAGCGTGGACTTGGAGGACCCGTGTTTGTGTATTTGATTCGGTGGCTGCGTAAATACAAATTTTCTGAACACTTGGACGGGTTCAGCAGGAAGTTAAGAGCGTCTGCTTGTGATGGCGAGGACCACTGGCTGCCAGTTCCAGGAACGGAGAAAGAGAGAGAGAGAGCAAACTGCAGGCTTTCTGACATTAAAAATGAAATATTTCAAGCTGCGTCTCCATGTGTTTTACTGTCATTTGCTCAAACTATTTACAGCAGAGTTGGAAGAAATCAGTCCGAATGCGGAGGGGTGCTGAGAGAGGAAATAAAAAGATAACCCGGATTTTTATTTCTGACTTGAAAACATCTTTTATAAGTTTGTATGATGAGCTGAGTTGGTTCAGGACCACAGAATTGGAGAAAAAGTGTGAGAAAATACGCTGAGAAAAAAATATGTCAAATAAAACACGGCAAGTCGGAAGTAAAATTAAATACATGTGTTTTGAGTGCTTAAAAATTGTTAATTTTTTGGGGTGAAAATGAAAGTAATTGTGATTTAATTTGACTAGATTATTCATCTTATTTTGTTGGTCCGTTAGGCCTCAGATCAGCATGCATTGTGTTTATAAGGATGGTTAATCTTTAAATAATTGGGTCGTTTGAATCAGAAATTTAATTATTTGTTTGTATTAATGAATATTACAGGTTTTTAATTTTAACCTTGTTTACTTTAATTTCCAACTAGATTTTGGATTTGTTAAAAAAAAAAAGACAAACTTTTTTCTGAAATAAACACATTATTTAAATCAAATTGCATATTTTATTAATGTGTCTCTTTATCAATAACCATTTATTTTTAGCCGTTCGTTCCGTCGTCTTCCGCTTATCTGCTGCCGGGTCACAGTGGCGACAATTTTAGGCAAGAAACCCAGACTTCTCTCACCCCGGCTGCATCCACCAGCTCACCCGGAAGGATCCCGATCCGTTCCCCAGTCAGCTGTGAGACATAGTCTCTCCAGTTGGTCTGAGGTCTGACTCTGGGTCTCCTCCTCGTGGGACGTGTCCGAAACACCTCACCAGTTAGGCGCTCAGGAAGTATCCTGACCAGGTGCCCGAACCACCCCATCTGGCTTCTCTCAACCTGGAGGAGGAGCGCCTCTCAGATGGCAGAACTCCTCACCCGATCTCTGAGTGAGAGCCAAGTCACCCCACGGAAGAAGTTCACTTCAGCCACTTGTATCTGATTTTTAGCCATGCAGTCATATTTTTTTACTATCAATAAGAAATTGTATAAAATAAACTTGACCATTCATAAAATTAACGACAAAATATGGCTGTAACTCGAGCTGGGTTTCTATACCTATCTGACAATTTGATTTGTATCTCGATCCATTTTTTTAGAAGTATTCAAAAGGCACTTTTGGATTTTTTTTTTTTTTTGCACCGCCCTTGTTTTAACTACTTTTTTCCCCCTTTTATTTTTTTTTCAAACACTTATCAAAAGTAAACTTCATATCGCTCACATAATCCCTCATTCGTTCAGGAGTGATCCATCGTAAAAATGACTTTAAAGTCATCTTCTGGACAGTGTAAAAGTCGACTACACTCACAACTTTGAATGCTTTTGTACAATAAACTTTATAGGTATTTTTTTTCCATTTAAGTAAAACCAAAGAAAAAATTACGAGAATAATTTTCACTTTAAACCACTTTTCTTGGTTTATGCTGGTGATCAGAACTCACCATTGCAGCATAAGGAGCATGAGCAACCTGCTGCGGGTACATCGGCTGCATCATTAGCTGCTGCTGATGCTGGAGCTGCAGAGAATGCTGCATCATCTGCTGGTACTGTAGAGAGAACAGTTCTGTCTTTAGAGTTTCTGATTGAGACGTGGAGGTGTGGATGACTCCAGAAGAAATACCTGCAGGTACTGAAGCTGCTGAGCGTTAACCTGCTGCTGCTGTTGCTGCAGCTGCTGGAGGCGGAGGTCACCAGGCTGAAGCTGCTGCAGGACTCTGTGCTGCTGACTGGCCGGTTGAGGTTGCACAGGCGTTTGTCCAGAGCCAGGAGTGGGTGCTGCGTGGATAACAGCAGATAAAACATTAAAACCAAGCTTCCATCTATAGACAAGTCTCCTGCACGGCAGAACATAAAACCTTAAAGCATTTTTTTAAAGCATCTTTGAACCTCCTAAAAATCCTTTTTCAGGCTCTGTATGGTGCAGGAGGAGCACAACTAAAAATAAAATTTGGAATTATTCATCCAGGTTTTCTTTTTATCTGCCTTTTATCTTGAATTCATCAACAAATGTTGCACCAGAAGAGAGATGAAAGTCTGTGAAGTCTGAAAGGTGCTGCTCTAGTTTTTTTTTTTTAACAAACCTTTCTGTCCGTTGCTGACGGGTGCTGAAGGCACGGTCATCTTGACCGGTGTGACGGTGTTGGCGAGCGGCAGAACATTGCTATTTGCAGCCTTCGGTCTCTGTCTGGGAGCTATCGACGTCTCCGTTGGTCCCACAGAGTCTGTTATTCTGAAAAGTATAAAACCACAGGTTGCATTTGAAATCTATTGCAGGTGTAAGAGTTTGGATCATTTCTCTTCGTGCATTTAAAGCAGTACCTTGCTTTCGTCATGCTTTTCTTTGCAGCAACGTCGCTGGCCGTTAGAGGTTCGGGAAGCGTCGTGGGGAGGGGAGAATTCTAGGGGAAAGTCAGGAAATAAAATGGTTAAAATGAAATGAAAAAAAAACAGATTTGTGCAGGAATTCTTGGTTAAGAAACAATTTCTGTAACTTTTAACAGAAGCTTTTAAACGTCACTTGTACATCCTGGTTTGTTCGTCTCTATCAGGAAAAAAGGAAAATCTGGACAGATGTCTGAGAAACTTGAGCGGAGAGGAGGTTTTTATTCCTCTGCTCCTTCATACACCACTTTATAATTTCAGATTAATTAAAGAAATGTATTGCTTTGTGTTGTAGCCACGTTACCATAGCGACACTTATACACATTGCTACTTGATTCATATTTGATCCAACAAACCGAAAATATTTCCACACTAATCAAGTCATTTTTTTCTCTTCTTCATATGTTTTTTGTTCATTGAACTTTAGTTTCATCATTTCCTGTTTGACTCTTTACTCAATTTAGAAAAGTGTGAGAGGTGCTGGAAGCAGGAGATCAACGACGAGATCAACGACGAGATCAATGGCAAGTAAAAAAAAAAAATGAGATGATTCTGGTTTAGAAATTTGGGCATGTCCCACCGGGAGGAGACCAAGTGGCAGACCCCGGACCCGCTGGAGAGACTATGTCTAACAGCTGGCCGGGGAACGACTTGGGATCCTTCCGGGTGAGCTGGAGGATGCAGCTGGGGAGAGAGAGGCCTGGGCTTCCCGTCTGTTCCCCCTGCGACCTGACCCCGGAACAAGCGGAAGATGACGGAACGGAGCGGTTTAGAAATTTTCAAACAATCAAACCTGCAGCTTCGGAAACAAAAATAATGAAAAAATTAACAATAAGAAAACTAATTTGAACACTGGTCTCTATGTGTGGAGTTTGCATGTTCTCCCCGTGTTTGCATAGGTTTCCTCAGAGTACTCCAGTTTCCTCCCACCCTCCAAAAACATACATATTAAGTTGATTAGCCGCTACAAAATTGCCCCTAGGAGTGAGTATGTGTGTGGATGGTTGTTGTGTGTGGCTCTGTGACAGACTAGTTCGTTCGGGTTTGTTCGGTCAGACTGTTCGGGGCTGAATCAGCCAGGGCATTCTCCGGCACACCCGCAACCTCGTTTGGGTTGGTTTAGAAGACGAAAAGAAACATGCACATGAGGTCATGTAAAATAGTGTGAGAGATGAGGTCAAATGAAAAAGATCTTCCATTTCTAGGTGACTTACAAAAAGATTTGGCACCGGACAGTCTTTTCCAGCTAATCTGAAGGCAAAGTAGGACACCTGGTAAATGTCTGGTCTTTTCTCCTGGTCTGGCTCGAGCATGTATCCTAAGAAAGAAAGAAAGAAAGGGAAAGATTACTGAGCGGGGGATGCGTTTGCTCTCTTTGACCACACTGAGGAGCTGTTGGCTGACTGATTAAAAAGAAAAAAGAAAATTCTGCAGCTAGATGCAGTTTGGGGAAGTGAAATAAGTTGAAAACAAACAAAGCTGTCAGGAGTAGCAGCCTCCAACTGGTTTGAACAGGCTCCTGTTGTGCAAGTGCATAAAGAAAACCGGAGCAGATGTTAGGAATAACACGACCAATCGAAAGAATGAGTGATCTCAACAAAGAAGAATAAAAGATTTTAAAAACGACTAACTTACTGATTAAACAGTGCAACTTGAAGGAGAATTTGGAGTTATCAGGAACAATAAAAGTTCCATCACATATGGCGACTTGACTCTCCCCAAATGGAAGTGTGAAAAAACACAGCTTGTACAACAAGCATCCAAGTGCCTGCAGAGAAAACACACACAAAAAAAACCTTCACTCACTCAGAAGTTTGCAGGAATTCAGACTGATAAATGTTGCTTCTGTGTGCTTGGCTTGGAAAAAAAAAGAAGGAAAAAAAACACACTGAGCTTCACATTTCAGGGACCTCATTACGTAATTTGTGTCTGTTATTCACATTTCAAGCAGAGAACAATGAGCTTTAGGTAAATGTTTCTGTGTTTTTTATGACAAGTAAAACTTTATCATCTGCAAAAATCCCCTTTTCTACTTGATTCACAAACAGGCAAAAGTCAGGTCAGGTTATTTGTTTCTTCTTCTTTCAGCATTTCCCTTCAGGGGTCGTCACAGCAAGTCAGTTTCTTCCATCTAATCCTATCTCCTGCATCCTCTTTGGTTACACCAACTATCTTCATGTCTTCCTTCACTGCGTCCATGAACCTCCTCTTTGGTCTTCCTCTAGTCCTCTTTCCTGGTGGTTCCAAATCCAGCATCCTTCTTCCTACGTTCTCTCTCTCTCTCTCCTCTGTACATGTCCAACCATCTCAGTCTGGCCTCTCTGACTTTATCCCCAAACCCTCTAACATGTGCTGTTCCTCTGATATACTCATTTCTAATCCTGTCCATCCTGATCACTCCCAGAGAGATCCTCAGCATCTTCATCTCTGCTACCTCCATCTCTGTTTCCTGTCTTGTCCTCAGGGCCACTGTCTCTAGACCAAACAGCATGACCGGTCTCACCACGGTTTTGTACACTTTCCCTTTCCTTTTACTTGAAACTCTTCTATCACACATCACACCCGATACTTTTCTCCACCCATTCCAGCATTACTGCACACGCTTCTTCACCTCTTTTCCACACTCTCCATTGCTCTGGACTGTTGATCCTAGGTACTTAAAATCTTCCACCTTCTTTATCTCTTCTCCCTGTAACCTCACTTTTCCATTTGGATCCCTCTCATTCACACACATGTACTCTGTTTTACTCTGACTAATCTTCATTCCTCTTCTTTCTAGTGCAAACCTCCACCTCTCCAGCTTTTCCTCCACCTCTTTCATCCTCTCACTACAGATCACAGTGTCATCTGCAAACATCATTGTCCATGGAGATTCCTGTCTAACCTCATCTGTCAGCCTGTCCATCGCAAAAGACTCAGAGCAGATCCCTGGTGCAGTCCCACCTCCCACACTGAACTCCTCTGTCTCACCTACAGCACACCTCACCAACTGTCTTACAGCCCTCATTCATGTCCTTATTATTAGGTCAGGTTATTTGTTTAATAAATCATGTCTGAGCAGGACTTTGTCCGCATGATATTTTCACAAGTTTTGGTCAAGTAACAATTTAAACGTTGAAACTGCTTACATATGTTTTGTTTTTTTTCTTCATTTTGAGACATTTATTCTTCCAAACATTCGGCCTTTTGGCATGTCTTCAACAAAAAGATCTAAGTTTTCATAGACACGTAAGAATGTGATTATGATGTGAGCGCTTTGGGATTTTCTCTGAAAGTGTAAAGCGCACTACAAATAAAATGTATTATTATTATTATTATTATTTTTGTCTGGATTATTGTGTATTTTTTACTTCGCATTTCAGAATAAAGCAATTTAAATTGGATATAAATGTTTCATAAAGCATCTAAAATGTCAACTATAAACCCAAATCCACAACAAATATTATAAGAGTGAGCATTTAAGAAACAATATTCTATTGCTTGGAGACCCAACATTCTCAAACTAGAAAATGACTAAGAAACTAATACCAGTGGGAGGGCCTGTGCTTTACTGTCTCCATTGTGAGTTTTTAAAAGACCGTTCAGAATAAATCTTCCTAAAGCTGTTGGTTTTAAAGTCTGTTGAAACAAATCCACATGCAGCAGAAACCAGATTTATGCTGATGTTGCAGAAAAATATGATGAAACAGCTGTTTATGGGATCATTTTTTCCACCAAAACAAACTAATACGCCAAAAACTAATCATGTGTAAGAACGTATGAAACAACTCCAGTAGCCGTGCACAACAGGAAGTGAGAGCTCTGACAGGAAGTTACTGCTCTGCAAAATCAAACAGAGTTTAAAACTTAAAGATAAAGTAAAAAATTGATCAAACTCTAAATGCAGCTTGAAGTTTTTTTATAATCTGGATTCAATAAGTTAATAAAATAGATTTATTTGATTTTCTTTAAGAACTGAGGTTGAGTTTTTTAGGTTGGGATGACAAACAAAAGATGCAAGGTTATGTTTTTGGTTGTGAAACTGGTCCGACTGGTTTGTCCTCTCTCAGCTGGTCCAGGCAGACTCGTACCTTGAGGCGAGGCAGTCCTGCATGCGGTTTAAATCCCACACTACCAGTCTGCACACATGCAGATATGAATGTCATCTTACCCATATATCAGCCTTAGTGGTGATGGGTTTCCCCGCGTACAAGTTAATCATCTCCGGGGCGCGGTAGGACAGCGTGGTGTACCTGTGGGACACACAGCACAGGTGATTACTCACTGACGCAGTGGCACAACAACATTTTCTTCTTGGTAGTTCAACATGACATTCTTGTCATTTGTGTCTTAAGTGAGTGTGACTTTCTTTCCGTGGCTCGTCTTATCACCAGGAGATTCTAAACAGCTCAGGTGTGAACCCAAAATTACTTCATTCATACCCAATTCTACACTATGTTAAAGTCTAAATAAAATTCACTTATTAATAAGAATGTTATTAATCTCTGCCATCCGGGAGGAGCTCGGTGTCGAGTCGCTACTCCTCCAGGTCGAGAAGAGCCAGATGGGGTGGTTCGGGCATCTGGTCAGGATGCCCCCCGAGCGCCTCGCAGGCGGGAGGAGACCAAGGGGCAGACCCCGGACCCGCTGGAGAGACTGTGTCTCACAGCTGGCCAGGGAACGACTTGGGATCCTTCCAGGTGAGCTAGAGGATGCAGCCGGGGAGAGAGAGGCCTGGGCTGCCCGTTTGAGGCTGTTGCCCCCGCGACCCGGCCCCGGAACAAGCGGAAGATGACGGAACGGAATAAGAATGTTTGATTGTTTTCTTTTTAATCTAAAAGGGTAAATCCCGACCCCTTGGACGTCACGTCACTTTCCTGAACGTCTGTGTCGCTTAAAGCGTTTAACCAAATAAACGTGCATTTAAAACGATTTAACGTCAGTCTCCACCACAAGTGGGAACGATAATGTCCCCTCAGCATCAGCTCGTTAGAGTCAACCTTTTTTCCAGCTCACTGACCACACAGGCTGAAACAATTGACAAACGGACAACGCAGCTCGCGGCACATTGATGCCATATTTAGCAGTGAACTCGCCGACTTTAAAATTCTCTTTTTTTTTCTGGTTGGAATTTTTTACAAAGATTTGACGGTAAAGTCGATCTATTTCAGCTCAATTGTGATTTATTTTAAAAGCTACAGGAAGAATGCGAAAAGAAGAAAAGTACGTCATAGGTCAAGTTCAAATGAGTGTGTTTAGCTTCAGTTTCCTGCTTTTAGCTGATGTTAGGGGCCCTCATTGTGGCCCCTAAGGTTTTGACATGTTTTGAGAAGCTGAGCTCAGCTTTTTTTTTAAAACTTCCTGTTAACTTTCTATCATCTCCTCATACCTCACCATCCACCATCCCAGCAGGATTAACAGACTTTTTATTGATGAAGAACAACTAGCTTACTTTTTGATCTCGTCCTCGACTGCGGTCACTCCGTCTTTTTGTGGCAGTAAAACTTTGTGAGTGGCGCTGCCGAAGTCACACAGCACGTAACTTCCCTGGTCGTTCAGGAGGATGTTCTCTACCTGCCAGAAAAATGACATTAACAAAACATTTAAAAAAAAAAAAAAGGTCAAACAAAAAAAATTAGAAATAATAGAGAAAAAAATGGGCTATTTTGAACATTTGCTGGTGTCCTAACAAGATCTGCGACCATCGAGATCTGCGACTTTGCGCCTCTGCGCATGCCCAGAACGCGATGGGATTAATTTGTTGATAACTTTAATAAATTTCTTATTTTGAAGTTTATTATAAGTGACATATACACAACATATTATACTGCTCTATCGCTCAGAGACGTGGCCCCTGAACAAAACTCAGGCGGCCAGAATCTACAGGTTCTCCTCTCCGAACGATCGAAAACATCAGGTGCCCCGCAAGTCTCTGACCAGGCGTTCAGAGCACGTACATGCCAACCCAAGGTACACTATATTGCCAAAAGTATTCGCTCACCCATTCAAATGATCGGAATCAGGTGTTCTAATCACTTGGCCTGGCCCCAGGTGTATAAATTCAAGCACTCAGGCATGCAGACTGTGAAACAAGACATTTGTGAAAGAATGGGCCGCTCTCAGGAGCTCAGTGAATTCCAACGTGGAACTGTCATAGGATGCCACTTGTGCAACAAATCCAGTTGTGAGATTTCCTCGCTCCTGACAGTCAACTGTCAGCTCTATTATAACAAAATGGAAGCGTTTGGGAACAACAGCAACTCAGCCACGAAGTGGTAGGCCACATAAAGTGACGGAGAGGGGTCAGCGGATGCTGAAGCGCATAGTGCAAAGAGGTCGGCGACTTTCTGCACAGAGCTACAAACTTCATGTGACCTTCAGATTAGCCCAAGTACAGTACGCAGAGAGCTTCATGGAACGGGTTTCCATGGCCGAGCAGCCGTAGCCAAGCCACACATCACCAAGTGCAATGCAAGGCGTCGGATGCAATGGTGTAAAGCACCCCGCCACAGGCCTCTAGAGCAGTGGAGACGCGTTCTCTGGAGTGATGAATCACGCTTTTCCATCTGGCAATCTGATGGACGAGTCTGGGTTTGGAGGTTGCCAGGAGAACGGTACATTTCAGACTGCATTGTGCCAACTGTGAAATTTGGTGAAGG
Organism: Neostethus bicornis; assembly: GCA_902685375.1. Classification (NCBI taxonomy): domain Eukaryota; kingdom Metazoa; phylum Chordata; class Actinopteri; order Atheriniformes; family Phallostethidae; genus Neostethus; species Neostethus bicornis. The sequence continues at coordinate 9,254,209 of LR738545.1, forward strand.
AGGAATTATCGTATGGGGTTGTTTTTCAGGAGCTGGGCTTGGCCCCTCAGTTCCAGTGAAAGGAACATTTAAAGCTTCAGGATACCAAAACATTTTGGACAATTCCATGCTCCCAACCTTGTGGGAACAGTTTGGAGCGGGCCCCTTCCTCTTCCAACATGACTGTGCACCAGTGCACAAAGCAAGGTCCATAAAGACGTGGATGACAGAGTCTGGTGTGGATGAACTTGACTGGCCTGCACAGAGTCCTGACCTGAACCCGATAGAACACCTTTGGGATGAATTAGAGCGGAGACTGAGAGCCAGGCCTTCTGACCAACATCAGTGTGTGACCTCACCAATGCGCTTTTGGAAGAATGGTCAAAAATTCCTATAAACACTCTCCTCAACCTTGTGGACAGTCTTCCCAGAAGAGTTGAAGCTGTAATAGCTGCAAAAGGTGGACCGACATCATATTGAATTCTATGAGTTAAGAATGGGAGGCACTTCAGTTCATAGAATGAGTAAAAGGAGGTGAGCGAATACGTTTGGCAATATAGTGTATCTTGCTAGGTCAGCCATGTCCTCCGCCTGCCTCCCAACCATCCTATGTGAGTAATACTTCAATTCAACTCCAAGATCACAGGCTGGAAAACATCACGATGTACGCCCCATATCCAATGGCTCAACGTAATTGCGGGCTGCCTCCAATAACTGGGAGTAACCGTCCAGGAAGCAGAATAGTTGGTCCAAGATCGCCAGCACTAGAAAACGTTGGCTCATCTGATCGGCTGAATGCACGGGGATGGGACCCACTCCCTTTTACTGGAGACTGATTAATTGACATAAGCTTTTTTTTTTTCATGATTATTATTGCAAATATTCAAAAAAATCCAGCACAGAATAAGAATAAAAAAACTTCCACAAAAAATAAAATCTGAAAGTAAAACAACTAAAAGTGAACTTAAAGTGAAAGAAGAAGAAAATTAGATTATGCTAAAAAAAAAAAAAAAATTCCAATAACTGCTGGTTGTCTTAATATGTAGAAAACTAGGTTTTTTTTTCTGCAATCTCACTTCCCCTGGCGCAGCGTGACTGGGCCTCTACGGTCCTTTGTGTCCCTGTAGAGTTATGTAAGCAGTGTGGGACGAAGAAACAGCCAGCGAACAGAGGACAGGCCTGTGTCGCTCTGTTTGGAGGCCGTCTAAGTGGACAGAATACAGCCGCCTACTGATGAGGCACAGAGGAGAATCCATTCGGGCTGGGAAATGACCACTCTGCATCAGCAGAATGAGGCTGGCTGGTAGCCAGCTTCTAAACAAAAAAAACACAGCCGAAAAAAATATAAAGGAACTCACAACTCAATGTGCATGTGTGCAACTTGCAGGAAGATGGAGGAGGAAAAAAAATGGAAGAGACAATGGGAGAAAAGAAATAAAATAATAAAGTAAATAAAATAATAATGTGACATTATTTCTTTTGAATTAGATCTGAAGTTATTATTAAAATGTAATGATTTGAAGAATCTCTTCAGACCGTTTCTATTTTTAAATCAAATCTGACTTCTACGTTCCTACTCTCACCTATGGTCACCAGCTGTGGGTGGTGATCGAAAGAATGAGATCGCGGGTACAAGCGGCCGAAATGAGCTTCCTCCACAGGATGGCTGGGCTCTCACTCAGAGATCGGGTGAGGAGATCTGCCATCCGGGAGGAGCTCGGTGTCGAGCCGCTCCTCCTCCAGGTCGAGAGGAGCCAGATGGGGTGGTTCTGGCATCTGGTCAGGATGCCCCCCGAGCGCCTCGCAGGGGAGGTGTTTTGGGGACGTCCCACCGGGAGGAGACCAAGGGGCAGACCCCGGACCCGCTGGAGAGACTATGTATCACAGCTGGCCAGGGAACCACTTTGGATCCTTCCGGGTGAACTGGAGGATGCAGCCGGGGTGAGAGAGGCCTGGGCTGCCCGTTTGAGGCTGTTGCCCCCGCAACCCGACCCCGGAATAAGCGCAAGATGACTGAACGAAACGGAATCTGACTTCAACTAGGTGCTTAGAGAAAACCAGCAACAGTTTCCTGAAGAGCCAAACTCCATGATACATCTTTACATCCTCCTGTAAAGAGGGAGCAAATATGAAGGAACGTGTTGCTCTCCAACTAAATCCAGACTTAGAATTTAATATGTGGCCATTTCTCTCTCTTTCTGGGGACGCTGTGACAAGTTTTCTTAAAAAAAAAGTCTATTGAGCTCCCTTTAAAACAGGAAACTAAAGATCGATCTTACCTTCAGGTCTCTGTGGATGATGGGCGTCTTGCACTGGTGCAAACGAGCGACTGCTTCGCAGGCATCGCAGAAGATATGGAGGACCTCAGCCTCGCTAAAACCCACATTTAACCGCTGGTTCATCTGCTTCACCACCTGACCGGCTGGAGGAGACACACACAAAGTTCAGGGGGGGAAATCTGCTTGCTACCGCCGTGTAAAGGCCACAGCTCAGCGTTTGTATATGCTGTACACTCAATAAATGAGGGTAAAACAGCTTTAGAATGTGCTACTTGGAGCTGGTACTGTTGAGCAGCACGTAAGCAGCAAAATGCAATTAAAAATTTTTGCAACAAAAACTCATTTAGAAATAATTATGCTTATGTTTGCAATGTTTTTCTTCAAAAAGCCAACTTAATTCTAATGTTTTAATCTTGCTACTGTGTATAAAAAAAAAAGATCCACAGCTGATCCATTCGCTGATCCACAGCAACTTTAAAAGCTCCCCGATTGGAGGGAATTCTAAAATAAAGTGGTCACATGAAGATGTGTGAATTTACTGCTACATCAGATCAAACCAGTAATCTAACGGATCATTGTGTTGAATGAGTAAACATAGAGTAACAAGACTCTGAGACGTCGTACCTTTGCAGTACTCCATTAAAATCAGGACCTCCCAAACACTGTCTGAAACCGAGTTAATTGTGGAATCCAAATATCCGACAATATTCTTATGGCCCGACAGTTCTTTCTGCAGATTAGATGAAGATAGGAAATAAAACAGATTAGAGAAACAAACTGAGCAGAAAAAAAAGTCTTAAAATACAGCAAACACGTGTCCAGAATAAAACTATTCTTACACAACGTGACACAGAAACATAAAAAAAAGCTTGTAAAGTCGATGCTTCTAGTTTTCCATTTGATCTGTAATTAGACTCAAGTTTAAAATTAAAATATAAAACCACAGTTTGAAACAAAGGCTCTGCTTTGTGGGGCAAGAAACATGTGATATGCAGATGAATGAAGACGCATGAGGAAAAAGAACCTGAACAAATCTCAAAATGATGCAATTAAATTTACATACGTGGTTTTTAAATAGATGGAAGTTATTGTTAAACTATTTTCTGTAAAAAAAAAAAAAAGTGATGTCAAACATCAGTACAAGGTTTTAATTAAAATAACTGAAAAAAAAAAAACGCCCTTTTAGTTCTTTCTTGAAGTTTATTATCTTTGCTGCAATAAAAAAAATAACAATATAGATCTGAAATACGAGCACAATAAATATAAAACTTCTATGCAAGATGTAAATGATAAAAACAGAAGTGGAACCTGGGAGTGGTGGGTGTGAATCGTGTTTTATGACCATCTCTTTATGAACTACGTGGTTTTGTGGACCAGCAAACATGTATTTATTTTTTTTTTAGTGAAGATGGTCAAACAAAACTAAAAAAAAATAAAGAGTTCACTATCTTCAATGTTAATTTTAATATAAATAGACTGTGAAGAAGTAGAGATTGTAATGCTCGTCCCGTGGGAGGGATCTCTCTTTCATGTGGATCCCCACGAGGTTTCTTATTTTTTCCCCACTGATGGGTTTTTTTAGGAGTTTTTCCTCACCGTGAAGGAGAGTCTAAGGGCATAAATGTGCTAGTCTTGTTTAGTTAGCATTTGTTAGTTATTTTTCTTGCTGTATATTTGTGTTAATACGTTCCTCTTTTTCTTGTGAAGTCCATTGAGACGGAAATTCTGTGATTTTGGGCTTTACAAATAAAATTGAATTGAATCAATGATGGTCAAACAGGAGCCTGATTTTATTTCATGTGAAGGATGCTGTGAACATGCTCTCACCATGATTGTGATCTCCCTCTTGTACACATTCAGGTCTGGCACATTATTGACGTACATTCTCTTGAGAGCACAACGGACACCGCTGTGCGTGCGAGCCAGGAACACTACGGAAAACCCTCCTGAAAATAAAAAAAAAAATCACTGTTAAAAAGGTCAGGCTTGTTAACATGAGGTCAGATTTTTTTCAGAGCGTTTAATACAATAAGAAAACAGAAAAAAAAATTGTGTTAAATTTAAAAGCAAACAAAAAATGTCAGAAAACACAAGAAAACCAATTGGAAAAAAAAAAATAAATCACTTCTCAAAAATGATTAAACACGAGTGGAGATTTTAAAAATATAAAAAGAAAGCTTCAAAAAGGGAAATGAGAAAGAAAAATCTAAATAAAAAAATAATGCTTCCACGTAACTTCACATGATTTTGATTAACTTAATAAGCAGGTCGTTAGCGACTGTTTCTGCGTTCGGAGAAAATTCTAGTTTTAACATGAACACAACTGAGTTGTTTTTCACTACGTCTAGAAAAAAATCTTCGTCACTTTTGAGGGAAAACGAATTAAATCTGAAAAAATACACAACAAAAATATTGAAAACAGTTACGTGTGGAAACTATAAATGACACCTATAGAAAACTTTGTTTTAAACTTTGGTTTTATTTTGGTTTTCCATGCAGACTGAAGTGGTTCAGCACCTTATAGAAATCTACAAATCAAAGTTCACTTGAACGTCAAGAAAAAGAAAATATCTCGGAATTTTTTACTTAAGCAAGAAGTTACAGGTTATTAGTACTGGTTAGACTTTTCACTTCCTTGGATGATGGCAACAAAGTGATCTATAATTCTACAGCACATGAGAAGACTACAATATGATCTATTTAAAATTACAATTTTAAAAAATGGTAATTGGACTCGACTTACACGGCACTTTTCTACCTGCGTTGGTACCCAAACCATCGGGTATGAATGTGTGTGATTCACCCCCATTCACACACATTCATACCCGATGGTTGATGCTACCATGCACGGTGTGAACTACCATTGAGAGCAATTGGCGGTTCAGTCAGGGATACTTCAGCATGAACTACAGGTGGGGGTTGAACCGGCAACCTTCTGGCTACAGAACAGTCGCCCTAGCCCCTGAGCCAGCTTTACTTTTAAAGTAAATAGTAAAATAGCGTAAAATGACGTATTTGCATTACTTGTCGCAGGTAGTGACGCATAAAAACACAAATCTCCGTTTTCGCACGTCCCCACGCAAACACAAAAACAGGGTTTTCCAAAATCTCCACTTTGGCCGGAGTTTTCAAAAATGTCAGTTTTGAGTAAAAAAAATAAATTAGTTTTTGTGTGAACGGCAGGCCAAAACAAATAAAAATATATGCTTTTCCAAAAATGCCCGGCTACGTGTGGACAGGGCTTTAATGTCTGATGAGGAGTTTATGAGCATTATGCAGCTGTATGACAGTCATAATGCCAGACAAGTGGACTTTCAAAGTCTGAAAAATATACTGATGAATAAACCAACTTAAGGCACTTTGGTTTGTATGTAATCATAACAAAGTGTTACAGTAGCAGCTTATCAGATTAAAACGGAAGGAGAAGAGGTGGGGTTTTTTTTTTCGCAATTCACAACAGAAGGATACCGAAGCAAAGTCCAACTCACCCTCGATAGAGATGCTGCTAGTGATTTTTTTAAATTAAAAAAAGTGTTCAAGAGCATTAATAAGAATAGCGCAAAAATTGGCACTACCTGTTTTACCACTATAAAAAAAGCGGAATGTTAAATCTGCCGGTGTTACCGGAAAAAAAAAATGTATCATGGTGACGTAGATCAGGTTGTGTTTTCACAGATTAAAATAAAGAGTAACAGAGTTCACTCTCACTGACAGAAGTTCACTGATCTGCCTCAATCTGTCATGTCAGTGTGCTAAAACTAGCTTAATGTTTACCCTGACCCCCTTGACTTAGCTTTGATTCATTTCTGGAACAACAATGTAAAGCTCCAAGTAATCCCCAAAGAGGAAGTGTGTGGGATTCTGTAGTCTGGACATACATGTGGTTATTTATGGTGATAAGATGAAATCATTTGAAGGAAAGGTCAAACTTTAATTCCAGGACAGGAAAGGAGTTGGATTGACCAGATGACACGTTTTACAAGCTAAAAATCCATTTGCTCGGGCTCAAAGCCAGGAGGTTGAAAACAGCATGCATATGCAGGAGTCAAAAGATGCCAAATGAACTCCTCGCCATCCTGCTGTTAACATAAGATATTCAAATAGCACATTGTTCAATCATGCAAAAAATTTCAATAAGAATTTCAGGAGGAAGTTCATTTCGGCCGCTTGTACCTGCGATCTCATTCTTGAGCTTCCTCCGCAGGGTGGCCGGGCTCTCACTCAGAGATCGGGTGAGGAGCTCTGCCATCCGGGAGGAGCTTAGTGTCGAGCTGCTCCTCCTCCAGGTCGAGAGGAGCCAGATGGGGTGGTTCGGGCATCTGGTCAGGATGCCCCCTGAGCGCGTCCCACCCGGAGGAGACCAAGGGGCAGACCCCGGACCCGCTGGAGAGACTATGTCTCACGGCTGGCCAGGGAACGACTTGGGATCCTTCTGGGTGAGCTGGAGGATGCAGCCGGGGAGAGAGAGGCCTGGGCTGCCCGTTTGAGGCTGTTGCCCCCGCGATCCGACCCCGGAACAAGCGGAAGATGACTGAACGGAAGAATTTCAGGAAGTTTGAAGTATGTTTGCAGACACATTCACCCTGAGTTTTTAAATGTTTTTAAACGCCGGCCATCATTTTTCAGTCGCAATAAAAGATGATTTCACCGTCCTGGCACCTAGAGGGTCAGTTGAGGAGGTTGCCGTCAGAAAGTTAACAAAAGTTAGATCGTCCATCTTCCCGGACAACTCCTTCCCTGCAGCTGACTGGGGCCATATGCTGCAGGATCAGGTTCACACTAAAACACCACCATGGGGCTTTTGTTGCTTCCCATGACTATGCCAGCCACGGACAGGGTGTGCTATTCACTACATTATTCTTCTAAGTGGCTCTGGATTGAATGATTTCTTCATTAGGGGCTTTTTGTGCCCAGCATACAAACTTCCTGGGAGTAGAGAGTTGTCTGGAAATGCTGAACTGCAAGCTGGTCTCTGTGATGACAAGCTATTCATGAATGTCTGCTATCCTCATCGGTATCGAGACTGTCAAGTTTTTTTTTTTTAGATTTTCTTAATCTAATTACGATTATGCAAGAGCTGGCTTCCTCCCACTTCATTTTGATTTGTCTCTTGTTTCTCTATTCAAGCTTTCGGCCTCCGTACCACTTTCAAACTTTAATGGAAACTTAGAAAACAATATTTCCAAAAGTCTTCAGTCATTAATTATAAGACAAGAAAAAACTAAAACACATTTCCTTAAGAACATACAGACATCTTTAAAACAAATTGAGCACTTAAATAGGAGGAAAAAAGAGATTTATCAGACGTTGAACATATCAAAGTTTGTCGGTTTAAGTGTTTAAAAAAAATTGCTGATCTGATGGGATTATCACAACCACAAAAACACCACAGAAGAACTGAAGGTCTAAAAAGATAAACTACCCACATTAATGTCAGCAGTCAGGAAAAAAAAACAGGCTGAATGGTTGGAGATGATAGAAAAAACAACAGGAAATCTAAGCACCCTATGCAGAAAATCATCAGTGGACAGACTGCATGTTCAACCTCTGCGCAGATGTTCTTGAGTAGCAAAGAACAGGAAACGAAAACATTGGCTCAGCAAAAATGGACAATAAAGTAAAAATAGTTCTTTAGTGGGCAGGGTCAGCGTTATATAGAGTTGGTGGGATGATCTTAAAATGTGAGGTTAACAGTTTCACTTATGTTCTTACACTAAACAAGGACATGAAGAATTTCCGTTCCGTCAACTTCTGCTTGTTCCGGGGTCGGGTCGCGGGGGCAACAGCCTCAAACGGGCAGCCCAGGCTTCTCTCACCCCGGCTGTATGCTCCAGCTCACCCGGAAGGATCCCAAGTCGTTCCCTAGCCAGCTGTGAGACATAGTCTCTCCAGCGGGTCCGCGGTCTGCCTCTCAGTCTCCTCCCGGTGGGACGTACCCAAAACACCTCGCCCGCGAGGCGCTCGGGGGGCATCCTGACCAGATGCCCGAGCCACCTCATCTGGCTCCTCTCGACTTGGAGGAGGAGCGGCTCGACACCGAGCTCCTCCTGGATGGCCGAGCTCTTCACCCCATCTCTGAGTGAGAGCCCAGCCACCCTGCGGAGGAAGCTCATTTGAGCCGCTTGTACCCGCGATCTCATTCTTTCGGTCACCATCCACAGCTGGTGACCATAGGTGAGGGTTGGAACGTAGATCGACTTGTAAATCGAGAGCTTTGCTTTTCGGCTCAGCTCTTTCTTTACCACGACGGACCAATGCAGCGTCCTATGAAGAATTTCCTCTATCTTTTTTATTTAATAAAAAAAAAAAAAAAAAAACTGCTCCTGATTATTTTTCCAAGAAAATCTAAGTTAGTACAGTTTGTTTCCATGTTTGCGGTATTTTGAACTTTATGTGGACACAGATGTGAATCTTCTAATGACCACCAGTAGAACGGACCGTCAAAGTTCACACTTATGAGTATAATGAGCCCTCTTATCTTCAAAGGCTTTACAGACACAACCAAACCCTCAAAGATCCTCTCAGAAAGCCATGTCAGCATTTCTGAAGATATGATGGAACAAGAGACCGGCAAATCAGACAAAAAAGAGGTTCAACTCAGTAAAAGGCATAATGAATTGTGAAAGTAGTAAAAAAAAAAAAAAACTAAAGCACCAAAATCAGATGTTTTTAAACCACAAACACATTTACAGAAAACTTCGCATGATGGTTAAACAACTGTCAAGAGATAAAATAGTCTAAGTTGAGTATCTAGCAGCTGTTCTGTGGTAAGAAACTCATGAGGATCAGATCAGCTGTCTGTGACAGTTGGGAGGAAAACCCCAAGTCCGTCAGGCCAAATAGGAAGAGGAGGGGCAGCAACAGAACAGGCCTGTCATTACTGGAAAGATTTAGCAACCATTACATTATTTGGAGTCTTCGGGACATAGATATCCCTGAAACGGACGACATATGGGGACAATCATAGTCAGCCTGAGAGGAACTCTGCAGGTTTTCTAAAACAGATGCTCAGCTGTCTTCATTGTGCTGAACAAAAAAGGAGATGTTCAGAGAACAGAGGGATGGAATACTAACTTCTAATGAACCAGAGATGTTCCTCTGTGATGTCATCTGTGATAACAAACCTCTCCAAGATATCATTTTTCTTTTCACTCCTCAGCTTAGAGATCAAAACAGACCTCAAACTAGTTTACTTTATTAGTCAAGAAAAAAAAACCTAAAGACAAGCCAGTGTCATTTTCTGGACGGACATTTCAAGCAAGCTGAGGTATTTCCTCTTAGAGGCCCCCCATCCCTTCTCATGAACCCACAACACTTCCCCTAAAAGGCTGCACGACTATAAAATGTGAAGACTAATGGCTGCTGTGCAGAGCGTGCATAATATTACACCTCAGTTCTAACCTAGAAACAGAAGATGGTTATCTGAACAGAAAGTCATTTCTACAGTGTTGTCATGCAAGAAATTACCAGGAATTTTCACAGTATTCACGAGTTTAGGATGAAGATCTTCTTTCGCACATTTTTTTTTAAACCATGCTGTTCACAAAAAAAAAACATAAGGAAGCTGTAATTCAAAATCCAGGACTAGTAAAAACTCAGCAACGAGTAGAATAAGTTTCAATAAGTAGAAAAACAACAATCATGAAGAAATAATATCCCAACAACCTTTCTGCTTTTTATTTGTTCATAAACTATTTGAGAGGATTAGAAACTCGTAAACGTTGCGTTCATCCAGACTAGGACAGAGAGTGATAAGGGCTGAAGACTTGTAGTTTCAGAGGATTACCTGACTCACAATTTGTGCAACCGCATACCCAAAATCACCACTAAAACTGGTGGAATTTCAAAATAAATCATGACTTAAAGACAACTAATTTAATGCAGCTTCATCCTGTCGTTGGAATCTTTCCAGCAGGTCAAAGTTGGAAAAAATGGTAATAGTTTAAAACAAAGGAAAGATTTCTCAATTTCAAAACTTTTAAGAAAAAGAACAAAAAACACATGTTAAAAGCTCACATTTCAGACTGAAAAATAACTTCCAAAGCAATGTAACAAAAAAAAAAAAGTCTTTAAGCACTTTTAAGAAAATACTATTTTGATATCAAGTAGTATTTTAAGAAAAACTCAATTTTAGATGTTAATTCAAAGGATAATTTATAAATGTAGATGAAGAAATGAAGATGCTGAGGATGTCTCTGGGAGTGACCGGGATGGACAGGATCAGAGGAACAGCACATGTTAGAGGTTTTGGAGATAAAGTCAGAGAGCCAGACTGAGATGGTTCGGACATTTGCAGAGGAGAGAGAGAGTACATCGCAAGAAGGACTGGGTTTGGAACCACCAGGAAAGAGGCCTAGAGGAAGACCAAAGCAAAGAGGAGGTTCATGGATACAGTGAAGGAAGACATGAAGATAGTTGACGTGACCGAATAAGATGCAGCAGATAGGGTTAGATGGAAGAAACTGACTTGCTGTGGCAACACCTGAAGGGAAACGCCGAAAGGAGAAGAAGAAGATTGCAAATACACTTATGCTGAGCACTCAGTTTAATTTGTTGTGTAAGCTTTTCTTGTTAATTATCTATAAAGGACTCTTCATCCTAAACACTTGAAGAAATCCTCTTAACGTTTGGGACAAAACAGAATAAAGCAGGATAAACTTTTGCGCCCAGGTGGCTGAAGTGATTGCAGAAAAGTTTTACAAGATAGTAAACAACAATCGCTAAAAGAAAAACTAAACTGACCACAAATGAGTCTAATGTGTAGAATTAAAATAATGCATGCAATATAACGTTGCAGCCTTTTTTGTGCCAAAAATTTTATCTGACTAAAAAAGGTTTAGAAAAATGTAAACATTTTAAACTGTGAGGCGTGATACAATATTTTAGTCAAAATAACGAAGTTGACGCTCTGTTATTTTTTGAATATGTAATTTTCAATAGTACAAAGTACCAAAGGTAGAGTTAATGTTTATTTGATAACATTGGCATCCAAGAGTTCTGGATGAGATGAACAAGTTGATCTCAGTTTCTGCGTGTTGGACGGATGAACACCAATGAGTAGCTTTGGGTTGGATTAAACTGAACTTAACCCAACTTTGTTCTGATTATCCTGATTTCAGATTGAGTGGAAGGTACATTCGTATCCATTTCATTAGCCAGGGTTACCAGTCGGACCGACGTAAGAACATACACAGCATATAACCCCAACCTAAGTTCATTCAACTCAAACTGTGCTCACAAATATATCCCATGTTCCTCATGTTGGTGACATAAACCTGGTGTCTCCATGGCAGTGTCCTCTCCTATATGGCCAGTTCATACTCATGTAAAAAATGATTCATCCTTTGATTCAAAATCTTTTAAGAATTTCACCTAAAAATAGACATGAGGTTGATTTATTCATGTGGTTGAGAGATTCTGCACCTTTTGAGTTTTCACTCGATGGAAAACCACACCAACCTGACACTTTCTCTCATCCTGAATCTTTCTTGGTGGTAAAAAAAAAATGCCATTTCCCAAAAACTAGGCAAAAGGGCATCAAAGGAAAAAGTCAGAGACCGTGTCCAAAAGGATGATGAATGATCGTTTTAAACCAGATGCAACTTTGTTTCTTGGTATACAAAAAAACTTTGTAAAACATAAGCAGAACATGTCGTTTCTTTCTTTCTTAGTTTCTGTTGCAAGTGGATTAAAAAAAGTATCAAAACTAAAGATCAAACTGCTGTGATCAATGTTCAGAAAGACCAGGATGTCAGTGGTGCAGTAAAGCATGGAGGTAGTTACATAAAACAAGAAATTATTTCTAAAAAGTACGATGAAAAGCTCTTCTATTTCTAAATAAGATTCTTGTAAAAAATGTGGTTAACATCTTTTTTTTGTAGGTTGTTTAAAAAATTCCAAAAGAAATGCCACCAAACTGGAAGCTAACAAAAGAGAGACAAGAATGTCTACATGCAAGTACAAAGTAGCTTTTTTTTTTTTAAACATGCTACTTCATCCCTCACGGGGGAAATTTGTGTGCTGCACTACTACACCACAGCAGGCTGCCACAACGGCGCCAATGGTGGGAGAAACAGGGGGTTAGGTGTCTTCTCCAAGGACCCTAAACATGAACTTAGTGGGAATCGAACGTGTGAACTTCCGGTTGACTTTCAGTCTGCGGGCAAATGCTCTAACCACTGAGCCATCGCCTCCCCAAAACGAACGTCTCGCTGGTGAGATGTTTGCACATCCCACCGGCAGGTCCCGGACTCGATAGAGAGACTATGTCTAGCAGCTGGCTAAGGAACACCTCGAGATTTCCCCTACTGAGTTGAAGGATGCAGCCGAAGTGAGAGAAGCCTGTGTTTCCTGTCTGCAGATGTTGCCCCTGCGACCCGGCCCGGGAAAAGGAGAAGACGACGGAACGGAACTTGTAATTTGTCTTTGCGATAAAAATCATTAACCTGCTATTTACAGAAAGATTTTCTAAATAGCTAAGTTTTTCTGGCCATTAACACAAAGTAATATTTACGTTTCACAATTAAATGGTGTTCACAAAGCTACACAATGCATTCAATACGTTTTCTAGTCATTTTATAAAGTTTTTTAAAGCTGCAGTTTAAACAAACTTTTTTGAACACTTGTCATTCCAATGATCTAAACAAGACTTTCACTAAATGCCATTAGTAAAAAAAGAAAAAAAAACCTCTTTATTTCTAGTGTACACAACTCAAAGCTTACTGAGTAGCAACAGCAAACATTTTGTACCCTGCAGGATCGCAACACTGAATCCTGATTCAGCACTTTGAAATGAGTCAGGTAAAATGAAAAGAAGAGGTATGGAGGAGTGGTGACTACATGTTTTTATCCAGCAATTATGAAGCTAAGGGCTCAGCCTGTCTCAACTCTACTTAGATGTCTCCAACTAAGCCAACAGATGGGCGCAGTGTTGCTCTCAGGGGTTTCAGACAGAGTTGTGAAAGGATTCATCGGGAGGGAGGATTTTTCAAGCAAATAGATACAAAAATAATCAAAGAGGACTGATTACGCTAAATAGAAAACAATTTGACACTATGATGTCCAGACAAATCTAAGTGAAAATGGAAAAAAAAAAAAAAAAAAGGTTTTCTGAATTTGTGTATCTTTTCAACAATGTAAGAAACCTTTTCCCAAATCCAGATGTTTTGTTTCGTCGTTTTCCGCTTATCCGGGTCGGGTCGCAGGGGCAACAGCCTCAGACAGGAAGGCTTCTCTTTCTCCGGCTCCATCCTCCAGCTCACCCAGAAGGATCCTGAGTCGTTCCCCGGCCAGCTGTGAGACAGTCTCTCCAGCGTGTCTGGGGTCTGCCTTTTGGTCTCCTCCCGGTGGGACGTGCCCAAAATACCTCACCAGCGAGGCGCTCGGGGGTCAGCCGGACCAGATGCCCGAACCACCTCATCTGGCTCCTCTCAATTTGAAGAAGGAGCGGCTCGACACCTATCCAGATGTAATGAAACCATTCTTTTTTTTACATTATCAGGGGTATTTTGAGGACCTAAATTGTACAAAACTCTTTAAATACAAAACTCTTTAAATCTTAAATCCTGGCCACCTAAGCTAAACGCATATGGCTACATTTTTTTTATATCTGAGTAAGGTGACAAGGTCATCAGTTAGCAATATGTGCATGTATTCGATTGGTAAACAAGGACTGTAGATGTTGTTTTACAAACACATCTACAGTAGAACTGTGCACATTGAATACTTCACAATCCTATTGGAGATGTTTGTCATGATTTTAAAAAGCCACAAATAAAACCATCACCACCCAAACATCCAGAGACCTGCATCCAATAGGGTCCATGATCAAGGACTAAAGACATTGATCAAATGTGGGCGTTAAAATGTTTCTGGCCAATTCTAAAAGCAATCTAAATATCTAAATGTTTCTTTCTGTTCGGTGTACGCCCATTTTTAGCTGCCCACCCTTTTAAGATTGAGAAATGATATCAAATCTTTCAGTTGCGGTTTTCGGAATGCGAGGACAGGCAGACACAGAAAGCCTGAATGAGCAAGCACAAAGGCAATGATGGCCATCACGGGACCAAGAGCTGCATCGTACCAGCATTCTTTCTGTGGTGCTGGAATAAGACAAAGGCACAATGTGGCCATTCATCGCTCGTACAGTATGCTAATATTGTTAATGGGACGCATTCTCACCGCCCTCCCTTCACAAAGGAGGATCGGATGACTCATTAAAGAAAAAGTAGTTACAAAACACCGCAAATCATAAAAACAAACTAACCAAATTGTTTAAAAAATGCTAAATGTTTGCATGTTATCAGGGAGTGTTCAAAAAGTTTATTTACTTGTATTTTTTCATGAATAAATTTACAACAAATTCTTTTCTTTATTACATAAACAAAATAAAGAAAAACATTTAGAGACGTATCACTTGCAATAAAATATTCCTCTTGTTTTCTGGAACGTATTCGTAATAATGACTAAACTAAATTACCCAAGCACGACCACAATAATAAAATATTGTGGTGATTACATATCTGAACAATGACTGCGGAATTTGTGAGACTTGAAAAGGGAACAAAATACAACAAATAGCTGCAGTGAACCAAACATTCCTACAAACCAGTTTAAAGCATGCTCTTCATTTATTTGATTCTGCTACAGTCATTTTTTTTATATCATAGATTCGACTAGTTTTTATTCAGTTAATAAAATTATACCATAGTTTGAATAATTTTTTTATTTTTAGTTTTACTCACTCTATTCATCCCTCACCAGGAAAATTTGTGTGCTGCACTCCTACACCGCAGCAGGCTGCCACAACGGCACCAATGGTGGGAGAAACAGGAGGTTATGTGTCTTCTCCAAGAACCCTAGACGTGCATGCAATGGGATGTGAACTTGAGAACTTCCGGTTCGGGAAGGCGAGCGCTCTAACCACTCAGCCACCGTCTCCCCTTCAAAATTTGCAACGAGTTCAAAGACATTTTTCAACGTTCCTATTGGGTGTTTTTTAAATCATTTTAAAGCAAATAAACTGATTTGATCCATTTTCAAATAATGTTGTGAAATAAAAAGTGAGGATTAGTGAATCCTTTCTGGATGCAATGTACACGCTCAAAATCTGCAGAGTAAGTGGGCGGGGACACAGGTGGAAAATGTGCGAAAACACTGTTTTGTGGTCAGCGTTGATAGTAGGATCTGATTTCGGTCTTTATTTGTAGACATGACAAGTATTTTACTCATCTGGTGTCAGCGTCACCTACTTTGTAAAGAGTATTTACATCTTTGCACTCATTCAGAAACAAAGAACGAGACGAAAACCAGATATATGACACCTTGTTTGTGAAGCCGGAGCAGCAAACAGACCAAGAGTTACATAGTTTGGCTCTTATCATTTAATGTAGGATAAAATAAATACAAAAAGTACGTGAAGAAAAGATGCTGCATCTAAAATTATTTATTATGTGTGTGAATATGAGTCATGTCTGGTAAAAAGACGGATCTGGTTTAGTATCCCAAAATGTTCAGGCGACTCGACTTTATGTTTCCAATACGTTCCGTCATCTTCTGCTTGTTCCGGGGTCGGGTTGCGGGGGCAACAGCCTCAAACGGGTAGCCCAGGCCTCTCTCTCTCCAGCTGCATCCTCCAGCTCACCTGGAAGGATCCCAAGTCGTTCCCCAGCCAGCTGTGAGACATAATCTCTCCAGCGGGTCCGGGGTCTGCCCCTTGGTCTCCTCCCGGTAGGACGTGCCCGAAATACCTAGCCCGCGAGGCGCTTGGGGGGCATCCTGACCAGATGCCCGAACCATCCCATCTGGCTCCTCTCGACCTGGAGGAGGAGCGACTCAACACCGAGCTCCTCCCGGATGGCAGAGTTCCTTACCCGATCTCTGAGTGAGAGCCCAGCCACCCTGCGGAGGAAGCTCATTTCGGCCGCTGTTTTCAATACATATCTTTTTTTTTTCCTTGTGTGTGTTTCATTTTTATTGAGTTGGAGAGTGAGCAGCCCCAGCGGGAAATCAAACCAGGTTCTCCCGGTCCTGGTTTCGAGCAACTCTGCCACTAAGCCAACTAGGACTGCCACTAGGACCAATACACATCATTTTTAAAAGAAAAAACTTCACTTTGCCTCAAAAAATTAACTTGAAATTCCTGATGAAGAATTGAAATAAAGCTATGTCTATGAGAGTCTACATTAGTCTTGTGTTTTTCCAATTCTACGGTGTTGGAGAATAATTTAATCCTCCTCTGTAATGATAAATATATTTAATCGTGGTGATCAATCAAACCATTGGTTAACACTGTGAGGTTACAAAATGCTGGTTAACCAGGTTTTTTTCGGCTCATTTTGAAGAATTAGTGACAAAAAACAGCAAATGAAAGAATTTATCTGAAGTAGGGAAGTTGGTACAGTTTTAGGTACAGGTTAAACAAATCAAATCAGACAAGTTGATTAGGAGTCCAGACCTGCAGAGTGTCTGATAAAATATTCTGAACTTGAATCAGTAGAAAAAAATCATTTGAAGATACAACAAATCATCCAAATATGTTTTATACACAATAGAATTTGATAAGTTAATGTAAAAATAAGCTGACATGCCTGGACTGCACCCAGTCTACCGCCTACAAAAGGCTCAAATAAAACCGCAGACATAAGTAAAGGGAAGTGACTAAGTTCCTACTCATCACACAAACAGTCCAGCTCTGAAGATCACTTGGAAAAACATTTTTTTTAAAAAAAGATAAAAGGAAGAACACAACAATGTGGGGAACTTTGGAGGAGATACTGATGGTTTTACCAGTGTGAGAGGAAAAACATCACACTGCCGAATCGTACCTGCAGACATGAACGAACGCAGAAAAAGCTGGGTTTTTTTTTACTAGTAAAAGAGACTGGATGGAAAAAAAAACTATTTTAAAGTCAGTACCATAATTCTTAGTTCTGGTCTCAACTGGACAAAACAAATTAAATATGAAGCATAGTAAGATACATCTGAACAGGGAACAAAAGTGAGATTGATCTGGTACTGCAAAGTTTTAACCAGCACATTCCCATAATCACTTTAGACCGACACAGGAAGAGGAAGTTCCAACTCTTTTCTGTTTTCTGTTTTCTGAATTACTGTTTTAAAGTTAACATTACAGTAACCTGTTTGCAGCTGCTATCTCTGTAATCTGTGTTATTACTCATCACAAAAAGAAAAAAAAAAAATACAACAAGCACAACACTGAAAACCCCGATGAGCAAAACTGAAACTAGTAGGAATCATTTAACATGCCTCGTCATTAAAATGGTTTCTTTTAACTTTGGACGATCTTACAGCTGTGCAGGACATAATATCTAACAAAAGTAAATCATCGTTTATTGTTCTAGCAGCGGAGGTGAATTTTTACTGTTTCTTAGTCAAGGAAAGTATCACTGTTTTGCTTCTGAACTGTTCATCCCTAACTGGGTTGCCGGGGAAAATGTCACTGTTTTTTTTCATAATTTATTATTTTTTTTATTTTTGATTATTTTGATTTACTCTATTCATCCCTCACCGGGGAAATTTGTTTGCTGCACTCCTTACACCGCAGCAGGCTGCCCTTCAACGGCGCCAATGGTGGGAGAAGTGGGGGCTAGGTGTCTTCTCCAAGGACCCTAGACGTGCTCTGCGTGGGACGCGAACCCGCGACC
Source organism: Neostethus bicornis (assembly GCA_902685375.1). Lineage (NCBI taxonomy): Eukaryota > Metazoa > Chordata > Actinopteri > Atheriniformes > Phallostethidae > Neostethus > Neostethus bicornis. Next base: position 9,272,132 of record LR738545.1, read on the forward strand.
TTCCGGTCCGCGGGCGAACGCGCTAACCACACGGCCACCGTCTTTATTATGTTATTCCCTTAATTAAGACGAGCTCATATTACGCCTACCTCCTCAATCGTCATTCTATACTACTTCTTTCGGCATTTCCCTTCAGGGGTCACCACAGCAAGTCAGTTTCTTCCATCTAGCCCTATCTGCAGCATTCTCTTAGGTCATGCAAACTATCTTCATGTCTTCCTTCCCTGTATCCATGAACCTCCTCTTTGGTCTTCCTCTAGGCCTCTTGCCTGGTGGTTCTAAATCAAGCATCCTTCTGCCGATGTACTCTCTCTCTTCTCTGTACATGTCCAACCATCTCAGTCTGGACTCTCTGACTTTATCTCAAAAACCTCTAACATGTACTGTTCCTCTGATACACTCATTTCTAATCCTGTCCATCCTGGTCACTCCCAGAGAGATCCTCAGCATCTTCATCTCTGCTACCTCCATCTCTGCTTCCTGTCTTTTCTTCAGTGCTACTGTCTCTAGACCAAACAGCATGGCCAGTCTCACCACGGTTTTGTACACTTTTCCTTTCATTTTAGCTGAAACTCTTGTCACACATCACATCGAATACTTTGCTCCACCGGTTCCAGCCTGCCTGCACATGCTTCTTCGCCTCTTCTCCACACTCTCCATTGCTCTGGACTGTTGATCCTAGGTACTTAAAATCTTCCACCTTCTTTATTTCTTCTCCCTGTAACCTCACTTTTCCATTTGGATCCCTCTCATTCACACACATGTACTCTGTTTTACTCTGACTAATCTTCATTCCTCTTCTTTCTAGTGCAAACCTCCACCTCTCCAGCTTTTCCTCCACCTCTTCCATCCTCTCACTACAGATCACAATGTCATCTGCAAACATCATTGTCCATGAAGATTCCTATTTAACCTCGTCTGTCAGCCTGTTTGTAACCATAGCAAACAACAAAGGGCTCAGAGCAGATCCTTGGTGCAGTCCCACCCCCACACTGAACTCCTCTGTCTCACCTACAGCACACCTCACCACCGTCTTACAGCCCTCATACATGTCCTGTACTGCTCTAACATTTAAGCATTTGACACAACTGCAGTCCCACACCTGTGGAATATTAGTAACAATGTGGAAGCGGGTACACCACGCACCAAAGAGCTTATTCCCAAATGGTGCTATGGCATTTCACCTAAACCTAGCATAGCGCCATGTAACCACTGTGATCCGAAGTCATTACTGGATATTCAGCTGACAAATTTTTGCACGTGAGAAACTAAACTGGATTTGTTTACTTAAAATAGAAGTTTATGATTATCATGGGATTTTTGCTAAGCAACCATTTTTAGCACCTCGACCAGAAGTTTATCAGAGATTCCCTCTTATCTTTGTTCGGGTTTTGTTTGCTGCTGTTGCAATTTGAAGCCGCAGTATAAAAACCATCATAAGCAGTCATAACCACACCGTAGAATTATCTGATTAAATGACTTGCAGCTTGCAACTACTTTATCTTTTTAAATTTGAGCAAGTGAGATCAAGTTTGCACAGAGGCTTGGCATGACGTGAAGAAACATGTTCCTTCAAGGGTGAAGAAGTTTATTAGTACTTACTTACAACATGAGACGTGTAATCTCTCACAGAGCCCCATTAGATCAATCCTATGACACGGCTTTTGTTTTGAAGACTAGTTTTTCTTCAGATGTGTGATTAGTTATCTGATAAATCTCAGGTGTTTGAATTGACTATCAAAAAGCTCTTGTGTGAACGTAACAGATCCATCTACAGCAGATGGCATTTGTTTGAAGACGTTCTAAAGAAACAAAAAGGAAAGCAGTAAAGACCAAGTAGGTTGCTTAGAGCTTGTCAGAAGTGGTCTCCATGGAAACATGGCTGTCAAGAAGTTATTCTTGAGGCGACCGGATGAAAAAAAAAAAGAGCGGTGCTACACAATGCTATAATTGGACTGGAAGCTGGTAGCAACAGGTCTCCCGGGGGGATGCATGGACACCAGAAATCGGTCTGATGGAGGAATGGATCATCCTTAGAACCTGGATTTGGGGATCATCTCAAGATTTTGACCAAAACCTTCTTCTTCTTCTTCTCCTTTCGGCATTTCCCTTTAGGGGTCGCCACAGCAAGTTAGTTTCTTCCATCTAACCCTATCTGCTGTATCTTCTTTGGTCACACCAACTATCTTCATGTCTTCCTTCACTGCGTCCATAAACCTCCTCTTTGGCCTTCCTCTAGTCCTCTTTCCTGGTGGTTCCAAATCCAGCATCCTTCTTCCTAAGTACTCTCTCTCTCTCCTCTGTACATGTCCAAACCATCTCAGTCTTGCCTCTCGAACTTTATCCCCAAAACCTCTAACATGTGCTGTTCCCCTGATGTACTCATTTCTAATCCTATCCATCCTGGTCACTCCCAGAGAGATCCTCAGCATCTTCATCTCTGCTACCTCCATCTCTGCTTCCTGTCTTTTCTTCAGTGCTACTGTTTCTAGACCAAACAGCATGGCCGGTCTGACCACGGTTTTGTACACTTTCCCTTTCATTCTAGCTGAAACTCTTCTGTCGCACATCACACCTGATACTTTCCTCCACCCGTTCCAGCCTGCCTGAACAAGCTTATTCACCTCTTTTCCACACTCTCCATTGCTCTGGACTGTTTGACAAAACCTTCTCAGAGATCTTATTCCAAAAAGTCTAATGAAAGGACAAATACCCTTAAAGAACTATGAGATCATTCGAACACTGACATAAATATTCTTTAAATAATCTTCTTTCGCACATTTTTTTTTAAACCATGCTGTTCACAAAAAAAAACATAAGGAAGCTGTGGAGTTATGTGGAGACGGTGGGCGCGTGGTTAGCGCGTTCGCCCGCGGACCGGAAGGTCGCGGGTTCGCGTCCCACGGAGAGCACGTCTAGGGTCCTTGGAGAAGACACCTAGCCCCCACTTCTCCCACCATTGGCGCCGTTGAAGGGCAGCCTGCTGTGGTGTAAGGAGTGCAGCAAACAAATTTCCCCGGTGAGGGATGAATAGAGTAATTCAAAATAAACAAAATAAAAAAATAAATAAATATCAACCGGTAAAAAATCCGCATCCAAGTGAACACATACAGACCAAAACCTCACACCCACAGGATATTCATGACCGTAACTTAAAGTCTTAAATTTTCTCTGTGCCTAACGTGTTGCATGGCTTCGGGAAAGCGAACGCATGGCATACACACTCCCTAAAACTGGGAGGCAGAGCCAGGCAACTTAAACCACAATTTGAGAATGGATTGTAGATGCTTAGACTAACGTGCGTGCTTGCACGGTTCTTCTAGCTTCCGCAATCATTCATGAGGAGCCACACGACAACGAGTCGTACTCAAACAATGACAAAAGGGAACCTAGCATGTTTGATAGAAATCTAGTCCAGTTGTTCTTCTCATATACACAAAATATTATTTTGGTGGATTTTTGGATGCTGATATTCACAATAAATCCCAACTGAACAGTTTTGCTACAGCTGACTTTTTAAAAACACACACTAGCATATATGTTTTACGGAGAACATTTAGCGTGCTCGTGCCCTAAAAGCCAGTTCGCCTTTTAGTATGTGTTAAATACAGAAAATGCACCCACAACTGAAACTGTACCCTATCATCCAGTGCACAAAATAGTAAAAAAAATACTATATTTACCTTTGTATTATTCTTGATTTTATATATTTATCCTGTTTTTACACAAAAGTTGTGCTTTCTTTTGTACAACTTCTACAAAACAGGTCAAAGCCAGAATCTTCTTGTGCCAAAAATCTAAAATTACAAACCTATTTAACAGCACTAAAACTTGGTCAAATTGTCAACACAACTATTGAAGTTTACTGTTGCTAAAAGCTGGGGTGAAAAAGTCGTTGCTCTGCAGCTGGACGGGCTTTTTAACCAAATCAATGTCACACAACAGGAACCTAATTTATGCAACAGCAGCTTCCTGAACGGCTGGTTTTAGACACAAGGATGACCAGTAACTATGGTCACATGATTCCATCATTAAGTAAGCCTTCCTTGTTGTGTCATCAAGAGTAAGATTTATTGTCTACACAGTCAAAGCATGGTGAAAAGAAGAAGAGCCGACATTTTGCCTTTTTCATAATGGACCGAACGTAAAATATATTCCCATAACATATTCTAATTAAAACTATAATTCATGTGTTGTTTCAATACAACAAATATTTTTTAATCACTATGTTCTTTTTTTTTTTACTAAACCACAAACAAAAATGGCTGAATTAAATTTCCTGTGTGGAGTTGCTGTGCTCGTTTTACTGATAAAATGAGGAGCTCGGTCACTGGGGAGCTTTCTCACCTCTCCTCCTTCACATCAGGAGGAGGCAGATGAGATAACTCAAGTATCTGATGCCTCCCGCACACCTTCGTGATGAGATGTTCCAGGCACAAGGACACCCGACATGGATCGTCTCTCAGTTTGCTCAAAAACACCATCTCACTGTACCTCAGGTCACACCCAGACAAGTAAAACGAAGTGGCTGGGGAAAAGGAAGTCTTGAGCCTCTGACACCACCATCAGGGGTGTCCTGTAGGGTCGGTGTCCTGAAGGTTTTCCATGTGTTCTTACATCTACACACCCGATCTAGGTTATTGAGTCAATGTGCCAGATTTTGTTGACCGTTGATTTCACTTTATGTGCATCAGTTGTATTTAGGAACACGATGAAAAATGTGAGGACACCTCTCCCACAGGGACCAGATCTTGACATCCCAACCTCTGCAACACTGAAGAATGGGTTCTACTTGCTTATCTTCCTCCTACCCCTAACTACTACTTCTCTAGTAGTTGAACAGAGGATCATCTCATTTTGAAGGTAGAGCTTGTGCTGCCTCAGGAGGGGTTAGGAGGAAGAGTGAATCAGCCTTTCAAACTTCCTGGTTTGTGATCAAGCTTTCAAAATGAGTAAGATTTCAAAACTATTGTATCATGAATGTCCCAGAACTCAAAATGTGGTTGTTTATGTCCATACAGAACAAGGATTACAATTATCTTGCATGAGATGGGACAAAAAAAAAGTGGTTGGGAAGCTTATAAGTAAGTGTGGTGCAAATAAGATCTAATAATGAAGATGAGTTAATGAGCAGCAATCTGAGGGGTATTGAAATCCTAAAATGATATCTTTGTTTTAAGAGCATAAAACATGAACTAAACTTCCTGGTTTTATGTAAGGATTAAAAAAAACAAAACAAAACACAGACTTCAACAGTAATGACAAATCTGGATGATCTCCCAGGTCAAAAACAGATCAAATTATGAGCTTTTTCCACAAATTAACAATGATCGTGCAAAGAAACAAGGTTTCTAAAGACGATTACTGACTTTTCTTCATGATGGGAATGAAAGAAGAAAACACTGCGATGCTGTGACCCAGAAATCCAGAAAAAAAGTAGCACAAACCTTCTGCAATGAGCTCCTCCACGGTGACCTGAAACCGGCCCACAGCGAACACCTTCCCCAAGTAGCTGCTCACCCCACAGCTGGATCCGGAAGCCCCTCCAAGTCCACCACTCTCTGACTTTGGCATTCTGGAAAACTTCTTCATCCTTGTATTTTCTCTTTCAGATCCCTTCCCGATCTTTTTGAATTTGTGGTGAATTGACCACTCAGTCCCAAAATGATCTCAATGATAAGTCCAACGTGCCCCCCTATCTACTGATCTGCAATCTGTTCTCCTCCTGCATGATCCACGTCTGTTTATGCATTTAAGTTAATATAAAAGCGTCATGCTGGGGTTGTGTAGCTATAATCGTGTCCTAGATTTCTTGAAAGCATCCAGAAAAAAAACAAACTAAAAAAAATTGATGTTCGTTAGCTTGTGAGACACATAGCATCAGCTAGCAAAGCGTGCAGCCACAGGACGCTCCACGAACAGCGGGGGAAAATAGCAACAAAACCAAAAAAGAACACCTTCTCAGGAGGTAACAATCCTCTCTCTCAGAATTACATCCAACTCGAATGTTTTCCAAAATATATCCGTGTGATCTTTAGCTTCCAAAGCCCGAACCAGCTACTAGCTTAGTGTTAGCATCAGTTGCTAACAAGCTTTCCTTTCCGCCCAGAAGTGCAGGTGTGAGGGCATGTGCTGCTTTTTTTAAGACGCCTCGTTATTTCTATTTAATTATTTATGTCCACTTCACTCCACACTGATTTTTATTTGAGCTACCTCAATGTTAAACTTCTGGTTAAGCGTCCAGCAGCAGATTTCATGAAGGTGGGTGGCTTGTTATTTACCCAATCACAGTGACAACCTAACGTGCTATGATCCCGCCCCTTCCAGTCTTCTGATTGGTGGACACACAGTCGATATTACTGCACTGCTAGAAAACATTCATGAATTAATTCAGCAAAATCAATAAAGAATAATCAAACTCTTTTTTTTCTATGTTTAGAAGATACGTTTAAATATTTTATGTGCCACATAACGGTAGGTCTTGTTCACGAGTGGGGGAAAGATGGAGCGGGAGATCGACAGGCGGATCGGTGCGGCGTCGGCAATAACTAGGACGCTGCATCGGTCCGTCGTGGTAAAGAGAGAGCTGAGCCGAAAAGCAAAGTTCTCGATTTACAAGTCGATCTACGTTCCAACCCTCACCTATGGTCACCAGCTGTGGGTGGTGACCGAAAGAATGAGATCGCGGGTACAAGCAGCCGAAATGAGCTTCCTCAGCAGGGTGGCTAGGCTCTCACTCAGAGATCAGGTGAGGAGGTCTGCCATCCGGGAGGAGCTCGGTGTCGAGCCGCTCCTCCTCCAGGTCGAGAGGAGCCAGATGGGGTGGTTCAGGCATCTGGTCAGGATGCCCCCCGAGCGCCTCGCAGGCGAGGTGTTTTGGACACGTCCCACCGGGAGGAGACCAAGGGGCAGACCCCGGACCCGCTGGAGGGACTATGTCTCACGGCTGGCCGGGGAACGACTTGGAATCCTTCCAGGTGAGCTGGAGGATGCAGCCGGGGAGAGAGAGGCCTGGGCTACCCGTTTGAGGCTGTTGCCCCCGCGACCCGACCCCGGAACAAGCGGAAGATGACGGAACGGAATAACGGTAGGCCAATGTAGATCTCAGTAATATCAGTTGCAGCTTAAATAAACGTATCATTTTTCTATTAAAACGAAGATCTGGACACAATGTTTGGTACAAGAAAGTGGAACAACTTCTTGAGTTGGTCATGCAGCTTAAACATTGTCATCTTTTAAGTCATGCCTTTCAGAGCATGACCTTAAGATTTTTAGATTTTGCACATTTTTCATCACTTGATTACTATAGTGCTTATTTAACAGATCTGGGGGATACAGATACAGTTATTATTAAAATCAAAAGTAGTAGAACACCTCTGGTGTGGTGTTATGAATAGCATCTTGTGTTTTTGAGCAATTTCATTTTCTAAACTATTTCATACTTTGCAGGGTTGTGAACCTTACTTTCTTGATCCCTTTCAATTTGACAATCTGGATATTTGTGTTGATTACTGGATGTAGAAAGCAATTCATTTTAATAACATATGTAACTTTGCAGAGCAGTAACACTCTGATACTGATTAATTCATTACTTGGTAACAAATGAAAATTCTGGTAAGTCTTAAAAGATCAACATACATTTAATAAAAACATGTGATATAAGAACTCTGTTCAGTTTATTTCCTCTTGAGATTTATGTTTCCATATTTATTATCTAGCAGCATGAAGTGAACACTGAACAAGTTTCAAAAGGAAGCAAAGTAAAGTATCTCAACTAGAAACTAAAGTCTCAGCCGATCTTTAAGTGGAAAATAAACCCCTAATCCTCATCTAAATGCATGTCCAACACTGCTTGTGACATCCTCATGCCTAAATCAATCTACTTGAACTCTTCGGTTTCAATGAGCTTTCTCAGTGGAACAAAAAAGTGTGACTTTTCACTCTAGAAACCAATGAAAAAGAGTGCCAGTTGTTTCTGTGAACCTCAAGCTTTCAGAATAATGTCTTAGTCTCAAATTCTAATTACTTTCACTTTATACGCATCTGATTTCTTACAGAAGTAAAACTACTTTTACAGATAAGTGGGTACAATCGCCTTATTCAGGTCATTGTGTGGGTGGGGGTACGGACTGAGTTGGGGATTACATAAGAACTGAGGAGGAGCAAAGTGTGATCACATGAATGTGCAAACCCCCATGCCTGGACACATCCTGTTTCCACAGGGGGCAAATCTTCTAGACACAGTTATTGTTTGGTTGTCTGTGCAAAATGTGCTGCCACCTCTTGGAGAGTTCCAATTACAGTAACATGCAAAAAAATCTTTAGAAGTTAAAGTTCACATTTATTCTTTAAACTATTGAAAGTATAAAGATGAAAGTTAAAGTTTTTTTGAGACATTACACTCCGTATTAATATAAATGCCGATAAGAGTTTTATAAATACCTCATAGATATTGAGGAACCATCCACAAAAATGCAACTAAAATCAAACAAACTCAGATTTTATTTTCCTTAACACGTGACGGCTTAAAGAATAAAAATCACAGTTTGTATAAACCTAAATGAAGGTCAAATAAATACAGGGTGAGGGCTTTATTTCTCGGAAAAGGACAATATGTTTAAATATAAAAAAATAGAAACTTCACTGAAAAAAAGAACCTATTGGAAGAAAAAAAAAACACTCAAAAGCTAATTGTTGTGAATATTTACAATAGTAGTTACAATCTTGAGGAAGCAAATGTTAACAAGATAGATGGAGGACTGCAGAAATTATTTGCTGTACTGTTCTGTTGAGCAGTAGGGTTGCAAGAGTCCCACACTGAAGCTGCTCCTCCGGTGGTCCACAGAACTGCAGTTATTGTAGCTGTAGGTTGTAGGGATTGTAGTTGTCCAAAACAAACAAGCTGCATCTCCCCAACAAACAAAATTGCTGCTTTTATTCCCAGTTCTTGAACTCCGAATTGTTCCAAAGGTTCTTTCGAACAGCTTTTGGTATCATTTCTTCATTCTTCACAATGTGAAGAGTTTTCATGTTGGTTAGCAGGGATTTTAGGTTATTGGATGCTGTGGGAGTCAAAATGTGAGAACATTTAGCAAAACAGAGAATAAATAACATTTCTTTCATTTTGTTTACATCTGTGAAACATTTGTGTTCTGATGTGTCCAGAGATTACTATCTGAGAATCACCAATTCAATCGATTGTTCTCACACAAATTTTAACAAAACCAGAAAATTAAAATAAAAAATAAATGTGAATATAAATAAACACAGATCACGAGTAAATATGCACCAGTGTGACGTTACATCTATTTACAGTCAGATCAGTAACTGATTCTTTTGTGATTGGGCCTACTCCTTCACAGATCTTATCAAGGTGAGTCAGGTTTCACAGAGTTTGAACCTCCTCCAAAGGTTTTGTTTGGGTTTAGGTCTAGTTAAAGGCCAGACTACTCAAGAACCTTAAAATGCTCCTTATGAAGCCCCTCTTAGGTTTTCCTGGCTGTGTGCAACGTCCTCATTGCCACAGAGTGACGGTATTTATTTCCCAACGTCTTGCCATGCATGACCCTGGTCATCCTCTCCACAATACTCTCCCGTATTCAGAAAACCCTCTAAACATGATGCTTCTACTCTATGCTTCACAACACATGAGATTTTGAATCTTTTCTAGGACAAGGAATCCTATCTCCAGACATGACAAATAGAGTTGAGAGTTTTCAGTCTAATCTGAGGACGTGACTTTCTTAGGATTTGTCAGGATCATATAGATGCTCATTGGCAAACTTCAGACGGACCTGATCAAGTTTAATCAGAAAATGTATCCATGCTAGATTGTAAACCATGACATCACCAACAATAACCTTGGAAAATGGATCAAGCTCCTTCCAAGCCATTGACTAGCTCCTCCCACGTATTTCTCGGATGATTCCTCACCCTTTTTTAGAGTCACAGACACTGAAATATTATGAGCCACGCCTGTCTGAAGGAGATTTGGGGTCAATATCTTATTTCATGTTCTGTCAGTCGCCCCGACTGTGTTTCTTTTTAATCAAAGCTGCACGGTGATGCCACCACAGCTCTTATTAGCTTTGTGAGGGTCTACAATCTCCTGGTTTCGCAGCTCTTTGGTTTTATTCATATTGACTGCTCCACTTTTGACAAACTGTGAGGTGCACAAGTTTCTTTGTTCTATTTGTGTGAGGCTGTTAGATTTTACAACGACCAGATTGTAGTGGACTAATTAAAACAGAGGAACAGGTCTTTGAGGGTCAGATATTTAGCTTATTGGCAAATAATAAAATACTTACACTATACTGCCAAAAGTATTCGCTCACCTCCTTTTACTCATTCTATGAACTGAAGTGCCTCCCATTCCTAACTCATAGAATTCAATATGATGTCGGTGCACCTTTTGCAGCTATTACAGCTTCAACTCTTCTGGGAAGACTGTCCACAAGGTTGAGGAGAGTATTTATAGGAGTTTTTGACCATTCTTCCAAAAGCGCATTGGTGAGGTCACACACTGATGTTGGTCAGAAGGCCTGGCTCTCAGTCTCCGCTCTAATTCATCCCAAAGGTGTTCTATCTGGTTCAGGTCAGGACTCTGTGCAGGCCAGTCAAGTTTATTAACACCAAACTCTGTCATCCATGTCTTTATGGACCTTGCTTTGTGCACTGGTGCACAGTCATGTTGGAAGAGGAAGGGGTCCGCTCCAAACTGTTCCTACAAGGTTGGGAGCATGGAATTGTCCAAAATGTTTTGGTCTCCTGAAGCTTTAAATGTTCCTTTCACTGGAACTGAGGGGTCAAGCCCAGCTCCTGAAAAACAACCCCATACGATAATTCCTCATCCACCAAATTTCACAGTTGGCACAATGCAGTCTGAAATGTACCGTTCTCCGGGCAACCTCCAAACCCAGACTCGTCCATCAGATTGCCAGATGGAAAAGCGTGATTCATCACTCCAGAGAACGCGTCTCCACTGCTCTAGAGGCCTGTGGCGGGGTGCTTTACACCATTGCATCCGACGCCTTGCATTGCACTTGGTGATGTGTGGCTTGGCTACGGCTGCTCGGCCATGGAAACCCGTTCCATGAAGCTCTCTGCGTACTGTACTTGGGCTAATCTGAAGGTCACATGAAGTTTGTAGCTCTGTAGCAATTGACTGTGCAGAAAGCCGGCGACCTCTTTGCACTATGCGCTTCAGCATCCGCTGACCCTTCTCCATCACTTTACGTGGCCTACCACTTCGTGGCTGAGTTGCTGTTGTTCCCAAACGCTTCCATTTTGTTATAATAGAGCTGACAGTTGACTGTGGAATATTTAGGAGCGAGGAAATCTCACAACTGGATTTGTTGCACAAGTGGCATCCTATGACAGTTCCACGTTGGAATTCACTGAGCTCCTGAGAGCGGCCCATTCTTTCACAAATGTCTTGTTTCACAGTCTGCATGCCTGAGTGCTTGAATTTATACACCTAGGGCCAGGCCAAGTGATTAGAACACCTGATTCTGATCATTTGAATGGGTGAGTGAATACTTTTGGCAATATAGTGTATTTCACCCAGTTAGATACAAATAAATAGATCTTTTTTAAAAATTCTAAAATGAGATTTTCAGATTTTTTTCCACAATGGAAATCCACCAATCTTAATAATGTTGGATTTTTTTTATATTTACAGCGCTTGCAAAGACACTGAAATGTTAAATACTTATTGACCTGAGTGTGAAGCAGTTAAGATTTAAGGAAGGTTTCTAACATCTTGTTCAAACTATCCCACAAAAATGAAGGTCATTCGGGGGACAAAAGTGAGTTTGATGGAGAAAAATAATTGATAAAAATGACCAATTGGGGGTCAGTGGGGTCAATTTGAAATCTTTCATCTTGTGTACTGCTTATCATTTTCATGGTTGCATGAATTTCAAATCAACGTCAGAGGAACTGACCTGAAGTCTGCTTCACCGAAGTTGAATCAGGACATTCGTGCGATGTATTGCATTTGTTCTGAATGTTCAGTAAGAAGTGAGAATCAGACCTTGCAGCAGACACCTGCAACAAAACAGAAGTAGCTCGTGGTTAAAAAACATGTCCAGTCTAATAATCTGTCCAATCTTTAGCAAAGAAATTAAATAATTATTTTCAATTAAATAAACCAAACTTATTTTTATCCTGTTTAGAATTTTCATCCAGCTCAGTTTAATACTATAAATGAACCAAAAATCTCTTTAAAAATAAGATACTAAATAATTTATGACGGCCATGTCATGATTTGGTTTTAAGTTTCAGTCAAATCTAAAACAAAAAGAGGGGTTCATTGTTTTTATAGACCATTCCATCCGTCACTTACAGGTAGGTTAAAAATAACCCAGTTTCTCTTTTTTTCTAGGCAGGTGCTAACATCAGGTGCAAGTCATTTTGGAGAAAAGACTAAACTGATTACTAACCTTATCCAAAGAGTATTTCGACCTGACCGGGATTTTGTTCCTGAAGATGGACTCCATCCAACGCTCTGGGTTGTCGTACAGTTTTTTGTTACTCAGCAAGGAACCGTCATCTTGTAGCTTAGCAAAGTACTGTTTCCCCTGGATGATGTGGAAAATTATGAGACAAATGAGACAAGAACACAAGTTGTAACATGACCTTCCGGGTTCTGACCTTCCAGTCCAGCTGCAGAGTACTTCCAAGCATTATGACTTTTGGATAAAGAAGCTTGTGTAGATATTTTAGTTTTGCTCCACCGTTTGACTCAATGACAATCTTCTCTGCTCTTTTTCTGGAACTAAGAAGCTGGCCAGTTGGTTCCTGTGGCATTCTCGGAGAGCTGCAAGCTTTGTTACCCTGCAGGTCGGGGTGTGTCAGAGCCTTTTTGGGACTCTCACTCTTGTCTTGATGACTGCTGGATGCTTCAAGAAGCTGTCCGGAGTTCGGCCTCGTTGCTCCAACAGTTAAGTCAATGACAGTCTCCTTTTCTGGTATTATGGAACTGGCAAGCAGGCCAGTTGGTTTGTTACCCTGCAGGTCAGGGTGTGTCAGAGCATTTTTGGGACTCCCACTACTGTCTCGATGACAGCTCGCTGCTTCTAGAAGCTGTTTGGAAGCCGGCCAGTTTGAAAAGTTGAAGCTTGTTGGATTCAGCTGCTGTCTTGGCATGCTCTTAGGTCTGTCATCCAAACAACGAGATGGAAGTTTGGTTGTTTTGTGTAAAAAATACCTTCCCAGATCAACCTGCCTCTGTATAACTTCCACAAAGCTTGTCTGAATTGATGCGAGGGAGATAAAGTAGCTTCTCAGTACATAATGACGGAGGCCTTGCGAAGCTTTCCTGCAGCCAGAGGGAAAAAAAAGAAATTGTTCTGAAACAGTTTGGTACATTACAATTTGGCACCTTGAACCAGGCTAACCCCAGCAGTGTCAAACATTATGTTCAAGTTCCCCATCTGTCAGCTATTGACTTTAAATTGGTCTTTTTTTTTTTGCCCTTCCCTTTGAGGCAGCGTGGACTTCTACGGTGACTTTCCATAAAAGTCCGGGAGAAAGCTTGTTTACCTCCAGCATGATGTGCATACAGTACCATCCATCTGATACTCTGCTACACATCTTACATATGCCACTTTATCAGATGACTGGCCCACACTCATTAGTAGTAGCTTCCAGAGGGGAAGCTCTGGAAGCTGCTACTTGTTCTCTGAAGTCAGAGAAGTCAGAGAACAAAAAGCTCTGACTTCATTGTTCTAAGGATTTTACATCCACCATCAGATCGGTCTCCTGTCTCAATAAAATTATTTAATACACAATCCCTCCTCATCCATGAACATATTTTGAACATATTTATGGTGACAACCCTATGGTGACAACCCTTCTAGGTCGAGAGGAGCCAGAGGGGGTAGTTTGGGCATCTGGTCAGGATGCCCCCCGAGCGCCTCGCGGGCGAGGTGTTTTGGGCACGTCCCACCGGGAGGAGACCAAGGGGCAGACCCCGGACCTGCTGGAGAGACTATGTCTCACAGCTGGCCGGGGAACGACTTGGGATCCTTCCAGATGAGCTAGGATGCAGCCAGGGAGAGAGAGGCCTGGGCTGCCCGTTTGAGGCTGTTGCCCTCGCGACCCGACCTCAGAACAAGCGGAAATTGACGGAATGGAAAGAAACCTTATCTGGGTCACTGGACCCAGAGCTGCTTGCCAAATACAGACCTATTTCTACCCTCAGTTTCCTGTCAAAGGTCTTGGAGAAGATCATTTCTCACAACTGCAGAACCATCAGAAGAAAAGCAACCACTTTGAAAAATCCCAGTCAGCCTTTTGTTCAGCCTAAGGCAAGAAAACTGTTCTGCTCAGGGAAACAAATGATCAACCAACGGCAGCTAATGCAGGATCAGTCACAAACCTAGAAGTTTTGAGTTTGACCCTCAACTTCAGCAACCACATAAAACGTGCAAATGACCTTGTTCCACCATCTGTATAAAATCTCCAAACTCCATCCACTCCTACCACTTCCTGATGCAGAAGAACTTGTTCATGCCTTTCTTTCCTCAAGATTAGACTACTGCAACTGCCTCTTCTTTGGGATTCCTGGCAAGTACATAAAAAAAAAAAAAAAAAAAAAACAACTGCAGAAAATTCAGAAAAGTGTCGCCAGAATTCTAAAGAGACTCTGAAAACATGAACATATCACCCACCTTCTGAAATTCTTGCAGTGGCTTCCTGTTATATCCCAGATTGAGTACAAAATACTTCTTATCACTCACAAATACATCACTTCTCAGGCACAAGCATATTTACAGAAAATTCTCATCCCCAGACACAGTTGGCCAACTTGTAGCACATGCAACAGAGACACATTGTACCGCTTGGTTGCTACGGTTACAGTGCAACATAATAGGTATGTCTTTCTTGAGACACAGTCCTGCATGTGTACAATTAAATTGAAAGAAAAATTTCATACTGAAGATAATTAAGAAGATACAACACTAGATCTACCAAAACTTTCACTGAGAGCTGACACTTGATCGGATCGACATAATGGGTACCACAGTGGTAGATTTTATTTGCTGATCTGCAGTGGTGAAACGTAACGAGGTAAAGTACTTCGTTACTGTACTTAAGTAAAAAAATTGTGTATCTGTACTTTACTTAAGTAAAATTTAAGACCGGTACTTTTACTTTTACTTCACTACATTTTTAGAGCAAATATCTGTACTTTTACTTTGCTACTTTTTAAAAGTGTGTTTTACATTTTTTGTTACATTTTCATTTAGGAATTTGAAAAATACACAGTTTTTTTAGCGCATGTTGAGCCGCATTTTGTAATAACGGTGCATTTTGTAATAAACGTCCAAGTGGTTTATGGCTTGGCTGGTAATTAGACATATTAGACATGGACAATTTGAAATTATGGATATATTTTGGAAATAGAAATTTTGTTGTTTGTTTAGCCTTTTGAGGCAATTTCATATTTGTTTAAAATTAATCTTAGTGGAGAAATTTGCTGGTCACAGCAGCTCTCTAAACAAGCAGAAGACACTTACGTTGTTTAAGGTAGAACTTATATTCATTGGTTCATTATTATTTTAAATTGGCCGCAAGCCTGCATGTGTTGGTTGCATTTATTGTTGTTGAAAGGTTCTATAAATGCATAAATAAAGCTGTTCTTTACCTATTCATCAGCGTTTCTATTTTGTATGTGCATATGTTAATGTTTACGAATGGATTAAATTTTGATACCCAGAGTTTTGTTCTGTATTACAAGAAGCATAATAAGGTTTGTTGGATCTTTATAACTATTCTTGATGTGGTTTTGGTATCCAATAAAAAAAATCTGGAATTTACATAATATTCTCTGTTAATGCAGAGCTCTACAAAATGCGTTGGGGCAGTTTATTACAAAATGCGGCAGTTTATAACAAAATGCGGCTTTATTACAAAATGAAATGAAAAAGTTATTACATTTTGGACATTTATTACAAAATGCACCGTTATTACAAAATGCGGCTCAACAGCGCATCTTGAAGCCGCATCGCCAAAATCAAAAGAAGCAGTTGATCGGGAGAAGAAGTAATGAATCGAGAAACATTTTCCACATTCATTCAGCGCCAAAATCCTAACATCAAATATAGAACAAATTAAAAAAAGAGTCAGAAGATCGTTGTTTGTTGTGTTTACTTCTAAATAAAAAGTTGAGCCATCATTACACAGAGCAGGGGCGAATCTAGAATTTTCCAAAGGGGGGGTGGGGCTTTGGCAAAGCCAATATAGAGTGACTGGGGGCCTCCCCCCCCAAAACATTTTAAAAAATAAGTGTAATTTTCCTCCATTTTGGCGGAGAGGGGGTGTCACACCCCTGCAGAGTATTTATCCTGGTTACCATGGTGACACCCTATAGCACAACAAATAACATTTGAATTATGGTCGAATACTTTTACTTTTTACTTAAAAAGTACAATTTACACCAATTACTTTTGTACTTTTACTTAAGTAAATTTTTTTATTGGTACTTTTACTTTTACTTAAGTAAATTTTTTGCCTAATTATATGTACTTTTACTTAAGTACAAAAAGTGAGTACTTCATCCACCACTGCTGATCTGCTCCCATGTCAATGGGCCATATGGTTACATTGCTGCTTCCTGAGTTAAACAGGCTCAACTGAAAGAATTTATAAAATATTTTAAACTACATCCTTGCCTTTCCACTCATCATATTTTACTGCATTTCTACTGTTTTTTATAAAACGTCTAAATGATATTTTGTCTGTGTATGCTTACACACAAGGCAGAAATGAGTCTGAAAAAAAAAAAAAAATTTTTGGTGATGGATGGTCCACCCATAAGAGATGGCGAGTAAAAATCCAAGCACTACTTACTGGTATTTTAAGGTGAGACGATTATTTTTGGCATGCTGCCGGGTGAGTACATCTGACAACAAATTCTGAATTTCTGTCAAAGTTTTTGAAAATTTGCCTGTGAAACAGAAAAGAGTGATTTGAAAAGGTTTGTTTGTGTAATTGTATCTAACTGTGACAAACAGCTAGACTTGACCATTTTGACGTCGATTTGTCAGCAGCCAAGTGGACATTTCTTTATGTTTGTTCCTGATTTTTTCCAAAATCTCTTCTACAGTTGCAGTGTGGCTCACCTAAAACAAAACCAGACTATTCAGACAGATGATTTGTGTGATGATGGATATTTAAATATACAAGCGTGGGAACCTCTTACATGTTCAGTAACAGAGACTTGTCTTCTCTGCTGAGCATTGACGGGCTTCTGGGTTCTTGCACAGACATTTGCTTGTCTGGATTGGAAAGGTCTGGCAACTAAAACAGGTGTGCAGATTGAGTATCATAGAAAGATGTGTGTAGTCTGAATGATTTAGCCCACCTGGTTGTCGGCTTTGTTCTCCTCTGCCACGAGATGTCTGCTGGGTTGGAGAGAGTAAAAAAGACTGGAACAGGCTTCTGATACAATCTTTTGTTGCAAGATCTATCGCAGTTAAACCGTCCACAGTCTTGTCAAATGGATTTGCTCCGTTCTGAAGGAGAAACTCTACTGCCTAAAAAAAATTCACATTACTAAACATCAAGGTAGCAGGTTCCTGTGCATTCCTGTGCGTTTGTGATGTCCTTTACAATCTGGATGAATCAATATATTACAATTACGGTGCTTCTATCACGTTAGGACAGTGTGTGTGCCCTTTTTTGTTTAACAATTATTTTTGTTTGTTTAACAAAAAAGGGAAAAAGTTCACACACATACAAAGCTCATTTCAATAAAAAGCATAATTGTGTCACATCTGATCACAAAAACCCAGCCTACAAGCAGCTGTTTCTTTTTAAAACTCAATCAGAAACTTTTTTGTATCATTTTGATTGCTCCGTTCCATCATCTTCCGCTTGTTCTGGGGTCGGGTCGCAGGGGCAACAGCCTCAAACGGATAGCCCAGGCCTCTCTCTCCCCGGCTGCATCCTCCAGCTCACCCAGAAGGATCCCAAGTCGTTCCCCCGCCAGCCTTGAGACATAGTCTCTCCAGCGGGTCCGGGCTCTGCCCCTTGGTCTCCTCCCGGTGGGACGTGTCCAAAAAACCTTACATGCGAGGCGCTTCTGGGGCATCCTGCCCATCTGGCTCCTCTCGACCTGGAGGAGGAGCGGCTCGACACCGAGCTCCTGGTTAACCTTTGATTTATTTTTATTGATTTAAACTGATTGATTAAGCTGATGCAAACTGCATATTTTGAATTATGTTGAAGTTTTTTATTTAGAAACTTACTAATAGCCATTTGTGTTTCCGTATCTCCTCGGTCAGGTTTCTGTTTTTGCATTTGTTTTGGTTTGTCAGTCCACCATCAGTCCATCATGGACTGATGGTGAGCTGATTAATGGTGATTGATGGTGAGCTGATTAATTGAAAAACAAACAAACAAAGAATTAACTAAACACTGCAGCTCTTTAAGCTGCTCATCCTTTGGGCCGAGAGGAGCCAGATGGGGTGGTTTGGGCGTCTGGTCAGGATGCCCCCCGAGCACCTCGCTGGTGAGGTGTTTTGGGCACGTCCCACCGGGAGGAGAGCGAGAGGCACACCCCGGACCCGTGCAGAAACTATGTCTCACAGCTGGCCGGGAAACGACTCGGGATCGCTCCGGGTGAGCTGGAGGATGCAGCCGGGGTGAGAGAAGCCTGGGCTTCCCGTCTGAGGCTGTTGCCCCCGCGACCTGGCCCTGGATGAGCGGAAGACGACGGAACGGAACTGCAGCAAACTGTGGAACTTTTGTCAGTTGGTGCTCTTGTCGTTTTTGGTTGCGTGTCTGTTATATTTTGTGAAATAATACATGCTTTAAATTAATTTTTGTGTCTTGGTTGTTTACACCTTGATTCCATATTAATCTATTTTCTGTTAATTGTTTCTACAAGTCCATAGAGTTTGTCACACAAGTCATCTCGGCTGTTATGACTAGTGATTTATTGATACAAAAAAAATTAACATAATTTTGAATTTGGAACGTGTACAACATTTTAGGAATAAGCGGTTCAGAAGACTTAAATAATCTTAAAAATTGACATTTACCTGCACTGTGATCAAACCATCAGTTTAAGGTAATTTTCTAATGTTCTGATTAGGTTTGATCTTCTTTGATATTCCATTTACTGGCACAGTAGCAAAAAATGAGTTTAAATAAGTTAGTTTAAAAAAACAAAACACACTTGTAAGCTATATGGATTCAAAGAGAAAAAATAAAAACAATTGAATGCCTGCAACTGGTTTTATGAGCAATGACACGTGTGTGGTTGGTTTGAATTTTACTTTGTTTACCCAACTTTTGGAGATGTTTCATATAGTTTATGACCAGGATGTCATCACCTTATAGTTGTTTCCAGAAACTGCATCATGTAGAGGTGTTAGATCAGCCTGGCTTCTGACATTTATATTTGCCCCAGCGTCCAGCAGCTCCTTCATGATGGCAACATTCCCCCCAGTCGAAGCCTCGTGGAGAGCTGTCCAGCCTGCAGAAACCAAGCAAACTTGTTTTCTGTATTCATACACATCAATATGTTGATCAGATTGAGCTTTGAGGAAGAACCTGCATGATCTCTAATGTTGACATTTATTCCGGCCTGAATTAATCTTCGAACTTCTTTCAGCTTCTGCTTCTGGCATGCAATGTGGAGTTGTGTTTCACCCCTTTCGTTTCTCTTGTCAATAGACATCTTGTGTGATACTGAAACAAATAAAAACAAACCAAACTTATTTCAACATCTTTTTGGTGGCTTCATTCTCCTCAGAGGTAGTCAGCTTAAAGACAGGCTTTGTGGACCACTTTTTGAATGAGTGGGAACCTCTTACATGTTCAGTAACAGAGACTTGTCTTCTCTGCCGAGCATTGACTGTGCTCGGCAGAGAACTAAGAGACCCACAAAAGTCTCTGAGTTCTTGCACATTTGCTTGGAAAAGTCTGGCAACTAAAACAAATGTGCAAAATGAGTACCACCGAAAGGAGTGTGTTTAATTTAGCACACCTGGTTGTTGGCTTTGTTCTCCTGTGCCACTAGATATCTGCTGGGTTGGAGAGGGCAAGAAGGAGCTGACCAGGCTTCTGACGGATTCATTTTGGGCCAGATATATTGCTGGTAAACCTTTCCAGTCCTCGTCAAATGGATTTGCTCCGTTCTGAAGAAGAAATTCTACCGCCTGACAAAAAAAATCACATGATAAAACATGAAGTTAGGTGGTTCCTGTGCCTTTAAGTAACAAAAACTTTGTGATGCATTTTAAAATCTGGAAGAATCAATTATCCTAACCCCATAATTACTTTTTTCTAACACTTCAAGACAGCATTTGTGTCCCTTTTTTTTAACAAAAAAGCCAAAAAGTTTGCACACATATGAAGTTCATATTAACAAAAAGCATAATTGTGTAGCAGCAGCGTTAACAAATTAACAGAACAAGTCAGGTAGTGATGTGTAAACATAATGATAGATGCCAAGTTTGTAAATTAAACATTTTAATGTGACAAAATCATTTTACTTCCTGGGCCGCTGCCTCGACATTTTCCTTCATACCCACAAAAAGCACAATTATTTATCTGTTCTGACTATGGACTTGAACATAATATCATTTACAATGCCTAAAAGTGTGTAGTGTAGCCGGACCAAAGGAGGTAAGGACCTTTGCTTCCCTGATTTCTATTTGTCCAAGCAAACCGTCAGTGTTTGCAATAAAACAAATATCTGGGTCACTTCATCACAGACCACCTCGGTGATGATGATGACATTAATCAGCAGTGTCATATTCTATACGCCCAGACTAACATGTTAATCAGAAAATTCCACATGTGCACAGACAGAGTTAAAATATATATTTTTAAAACATACTGCACACCACTGTTTACAGTCCCACTGTGATGCAAATACAAAAAGGCTACATTACAAAAGCTCAAAGTAGCATATAAGGATGCATTCAGAATGCTGTTAAAAAAGCCCAGGTCCAACAGTGCAAGTCTCCTGTTCTGCCAGGCTGGAGTCAGCAGCTTTCAGGCTCTGTTGGTATCAGTCTCTTCTATGGAAACATTGGTACAGATGTTTATTATAACTAGCTTGTATCTTTTATTTTTATTTCTTGTCTGTTTGTCTGTGTGTAAAGGGACCTTGAGTCTGGAATAAAGATGATGATGATTTACTGTATATCTTAAGTGTCATCAGACAAACAACTGAAGGTCCCTGTGATTTGCTTTAACTATGTATTTTTGCACATTTGATCACGCAGACAAAGGCTGCAAGCTACTGTTTCTTTCTAAAAATCAATCAGAAACTCTTCCTAATCATTTTGAATCATTTTGAATAATCTCAGCTGTTATAGCTGGTGATTTATTAAGAAAAATGATATTTTACTGGCTCCATCCCTCCCTGACCCGGTGTATCCCTGTATCCATTCTAAATGTGAATTTAGAATGCATACAACAGTTTAGTGGCATTCACAAAACATTGACATTTACCTGCTATGTGATCAAATCATCAGTTACAGGCCATTTTCCATTATTTTGACTAATAATAATAATTGTGCCTTATTTATCCCTCTCGGCAAATTACTTTTGCTGCCTTGCACGGGAGTAGGTAGCCAATGGTGGGAGTAACTGGGGTAACTTTACTACTTTTGGTATATGTTCCATAGAGTTTATAAACAGAAGTCATCACCTCATAGCTGTTTGAACTAATGGCATCATGTAGAGGTGTCACACCAGCGTGGCTTCTGACATTTACATTCGCCCCAGCGTCCAGCAGCTCCTTCATGATGGCAACATTCCCCCTAGAAGAAGCCTCGTGGAGAGCTGTCCAGCCTGCAGAAACCAAGCAAACTTGTTTTCTGTATTCATACACATCAATATGTTGTTCAGACTGAGCTTTGAGGAAGAACCTGCATAATCTCTAATGTTGACATTTATTCCGGCCTGAATTAATTTTTTAACATTTTCCAGCTTCTTCATTCGGCTTGCAATGTGGAGTTGTGTTTCACCCTTTGCATTTCTCTTGTTGATTTTCTTTGTATCCGGCATGTTGTGTGATACTGAAACAAACAAAAAATATACCAAATTTATTTCAACACATTTTTAGTAGTTCCATTCTCCTCAGAGGTGGTCACTAGACCTGGTTTTAAAGGTCCCCTATTATGCAAAACTGACTTTTATGAGGTTTTAACCTTTTATTTTACTTAGTACTACCCCAAACAATCTCCCAAAGTGTGTTTTATTGTGATTCATGCTATTTTGAGATATTTAAATTCAAAGTAAGGGGCGTGTTCTCCAAACCTCTAACGACTGGTGGAACATAGTGACGTACATCTGTTTTTTGTTCAGCCCCCTGCAGCTCAAACACCCTCCCCCACTTCTACCTGCTCTCCACCCTGATATCCACCCATTTCCGTGCTTCACTCTACTGTGAAAAGCTCTTGTTTGGCTCCTTGCCTTTGTTGTTTCACTTGGATCTGTTTGGCGGTATTTTTTCTCCTCAAAAGCTGTATACACCATGGCAACAAAGAGAAAATGTGAATTTGGTTGTGCTGATGCCCCTCCCGCTCCACGCTGTGCTGGGTGGGTGGGGAAATCACAATGAATGACAACCAATCGCAACCAACGGGGCGGGTCCCGGGAAAAAAAAAAAGAAAAAAAGACTGAAACAAGCTGTTTTGACTTCCGGGTAAAAATTCAACAGGATGAAATAAGGGACAAAAAAGGCATAATAGGGGACCTTTAAAGAGAAATTCTGCATCTTATTCTGAAACGTCATGAGCTCAATTACCCACTCATGTTCATGGAGTCTCCCACGGTCAGGAAAGAAAATTAAAACCTTTTTGAAAATAAAATAGATAATAATGGATAGATTAAGTTAAATTGCTGTTGAATAACTTTTTAATACTAATTATGCTTTTAAAAAACTTATTTTTAGAGCTGCAGATATTGATTCCGTTTTATTAATCTGACAGTATAAACATTCCACTTTTTTTTAAATGTAGAAACAGAAAAGTTCTACTTTTTTGAAGCTGGTTTAAATTTTAGTCATCTCCCAAAACTTTTAAAGTCTCACAAGTAAAATAAAAACATGTGCCATCTATTTGAAAGTGTTGTTTCTTTTGAAATGTGATAGAAATGAACAAATTGTAAGAGGATGAGCTCAAATTCAATGATGGATTCTACCCAAGTAAAACTAAAATAATAATTAAAAAAAATTGAGTAGAGGTATTACAACTGCTGGATATTAATTATACTAATAAGTAAAAATTAAAAGTATTTAATCCAAAGCCAATCATTTATGTTTGTGCTTTAGGAGAGTGTTTTTCAACCAAATGGTACAATTTTTCCATTAAAAAAAACTATTGAGACACACCACCAATCTAAAATGTTAAAACCATTTCTCTATGGGTACCTTCAGTACATCAATGGGGTGGTGTCGGCTCAGTGGTACAATGTTTGTCCTTGGACCAGGAGAAACTGGTTCAAATCTCACTGATCGGCCTAGGTGTCCTGGAGCAGACACCTAAAACACTAATCGCTCCCACCATTGGTGCAGTTATGTCCAATGCAACACAGGAATTTCCCCATTGGGACTAATAAGGGAATTCTTCTTCTAAAAAAAAATCAAGTGATTCTCACCAAAGTGCCCTGAATAGGAATCAAATAAACACATTATGATTTCAAATAAAAAGTGCAGCTACTTTTTTCTCCTGTGTCTTGCAGAAAGTGTGAGATTTTATTGGAATCCACCATTTTTGGGGAGGGATGGGCAGCACCATGCAAAAAAAAAAAGCAGAGAAGAAAAGTGAGTTGCTATGGTTATAGCAGTGCTTCTCAAATAGTGGGGCGCGCCCTGCCAGGGGGGGCGCGTGTGACCCTGTGGAACATGTTTTTTATTTGTTTTTTTGCCGCACTTGAATAAAGTGTAATTGCACATCCACTACAGCAGAGGTCCCCCACCTTTCCTGCGCTACGGACTGGTCTAAAGGTGTAGCAGAAAAACAAAATAAGACCAGCCTGAAAAAATGTTTTTTAAAAAAATGAATAAATAAATAAACTTAAAGCCTTTTTGTCCTCACGAGAAAATTTATTACCTGCGTCTTTATAACACGTAAACATTCTCTCTGCTCGAACGTAATCTGGTTGCCTTGGTAAAGGTAAACATACCTTCAAAATAAAGGACATCACAAAAACAAAGTGAATAAAAATACCAGTTAGGCTACTCCCAGTAAGACTAGATCAATCGGAGTTCTGAGTTTGTTTTGCTGGAACCAGACAGTCCCATTAAGACCTGAAACCTGAAGAGTATTTCTAAAGTCCAGTTTGCTTCGTAACTCTGTATCCGGTCGCTTTTCAAATTAAAACATCGTCATCAAGAAAACCTTTTTAATAAAGGCTCAAATAATAAGCCAAATGGAAATAATGGAAGTTATTTCATCATTCTATGCGGCCCGGTACCACATGACCCACGGCCCGGTACTGGTCCGCGGCCCGGTGGTTGGGAACCACTGCACTACAGTAGTTGGCGCCTTTTGAATTTCAAGTTAATTGATGCACTTTAAATCTTTTCTGTTTATAGACTAAAAAACAATGTCAATAAAGCTGTTCTTTGATGTACGTTGCTTTTTCTTTTTTTGTTTTCTTTAATGTTAATGAAGATACAATGTTATGCAGAGGTGTACTTGGAACAATTTCATTGACGAATGATACTAATTATAGTCACGACATGGGTTGGGGGGAGGGGCGCGCGAAATATTTTCTTCTTCCTAGGGGGCGCAACAGAAAATAATTGAGAAGTACTGGGTTATAGGAACAAGATTTCATACTGATGAACATAGATAATGTTTTAGTCATTTTGTTATTATTTTTCTACACAAACGCCATGAGATCAACAAAAACCATCTTTGGGAGCTACCGGTAGATCTCGATCATCTTATGAGGTGAAATAGGATCATTTCCCATGAGACAACTGATGATCTCTCACATTACACTAGTGTCCCGCGGAACACTGGTTGAGAAACGCTGCTTTAAGCTACAGTGTTCCCTCTGAGCTGCGCGCCTGCGCAATTGCGCAGTGCTTGCAGATCAATAGCGCACAGGAAAACCTAAGCAGCGCACAAAATAAAACTTAATTTAAAGTAAAGATGGGAGAATGAGCCAGAGCTCTGGAGCATATCTCTTTCTTCTTTCTCTCTGAAACAAATAGCTTCAAACCGCTTCTTCAGAGTTTGTCGCGACACTGCTGGTGACGTCACAAAAAAAAAAGAAAAAAGTTTTAGCTCCACCCCCTTCTGCTCAGGAAGCTTGAGTGTTTGCTCAGACACAAAAAATTAGAGGGAACATTGGCTACAAATGAATACTAATTTTCAATTATCATTCGGGATAAAGATCGTAGGGAGTGAAAATACTCGAAAAGTAACGAAAATCCGTACATCCGTACCTTGTGGTGTGAAAATGAATCCATTAGAGTCGGTAATTAATTTAAAAAATAAAGCGTTTTGTGTCCGTTCTCTTTTCAATTAAAACGCAATAATGGCGGGTGTTTTTCACGCATAATTCTGTGAGAATAATCCACGCATTGGTGTTTCAATAAGTGCTTAAATCACGGAACAGACCAGAGGAAGTTGTCACTGCTTTTTTTTTTTTTTTTTTGCTAGCATGCTAACATAGTTAGCCACCTAACTGATTTATTTCATTTAAAAACACACACCACACTTTTGAAAGCTATGAAAAGCTGAGTCACATCTTTTTTTATTTGTTTAAATTTATTTATTAGCTTCATCCAGTTCATTTCTAATGCTCTAAAATCAGAATTTTTATGTTAAACGTGATTATTGTCTTCTGACATTTGGCTCGAAAAAAGTTTTAAAGCTAACAAAGGAAAAAAATAGGAGTTCAAAGTAAAGTGTTGGTATTTACCTGTAAATTGTGACTGAGTAGTAGATGGTGAGTGGTATTAAAAAAGGATCTTTTCGAAGAGAAATGAACGCACCTCTCTGCTTCCACTACTTTTAATTTCTTTGGCGCGAAAATCAGCCCGCGGAATCACCATAGCAACGATGTGGCATTCACGTTAGCTGGGAAATTAGCCCCAATAAGTTGGAGGAATGAGTTTTTGTTTGTTTGTTTGTTTGTTTGTTTGTTTTTAACCCTGTCATGTCCGGCGTTTCGACAAGCAAAATGGTCATTTGTATGTCAAGTATTTGAGGAAAGATTTGTTTTGCCAGGTCTTTTTGCTTGATCCTTACAGGGAATACTGAGAAGTACAAATACACAAAAAACGAACTATGTTTCAGCGCGTTCCCGCCTTTAACCCTACAAAAGCCCATCCAAAGAAATAAATGTCAGAAAATTCTAATTTTTTTGGAAAAGTAATTAAATAATAATAACAAAAATAATAAATTAATAATAAATTAATTAATTACTTGATAAGTATTAAATAATTAATTAATAATAATAAAAAATTGCGTATCAAATATGATACGTGGGCTTCATAGGGTTAAACCCTAATCCTCGGTGAAGAGGAACAAACAAACAAACAAAAAAAACTCAGCAGCATTAGATATATTTGACCTTTCAAATCATTCAAACCTATAAACAATTCAAACATAGAAAACTATGTACAGATAAATACAGACTATATACAGTATACAGACTACTGTACAGACTATAAACAAATAAATTGCTGAATTTATTAATTCTTTAATCTTTTCGAGTCTAGAATAATATTCGTGTAAAATGTGATGCTGGACAGTCATTGTGTAACTCTGTAAACTAAACTAGAATATAACAACTCGGTGTCACCGTCAAGAAACCAGAACAGCTGGTCTAAAATCACCAGCACTGGAATAACTTGATCCATATGGTCGCTAGAGTCTTAATTGATTAGTTTAAAACAATTAATGAACACAACATATCCTTAAGAATAAAGTAATATGACGGCCATGCCATAGTTTGGAGTTATATTTAAGTCAAAACTAGCACAATAATTAGGGGTTTTTACACGCCATTTCATCCATCACTTAAAGACAGGTAAAAAAAATAACCCAGTTTTTCTTTGTTTCTAGGCAGGCGCTAACATCAGGTGCTGGAGGAGAAAGCAGCCATTTTGTAGGAAAGACACAAAACTGGTTACTAACCTTATCCAAAGAGTGTGTCGACCTTACCAGCATATTGTTCCTGAAGATGTAGTCCAACCAGCTCTCTGTGTTTACACAGTTTTACTCAGCAAAGAACCGTCATCTTGTAGCTCAGCAACATATCGTTTCGGCTGCATGTTGTGGAGTAGTGGTTTTTGCAAATGAGACAACACAAGTAACATGACCTTCCAGTTTCTGACCTTCAGGTCCAGCTGCAGAGTATTCCCAGACATCATGACTTTTCCATAAAGAAGTTGGTGTAGATATTTTAGTTTTGCTCCACTCTTTGACTCAATGATGATCTCCATTTCTGGTATTATGAAACTGAGCTGTCCAATTGGTTTCAGGGGCATTCTCACACAGCTGCAAGATTTGCTACTCTGCAGGCCAGGGTATGTCAGAGCCTTTTTGGGACTCTTATTCCTGTCTCGATGACCACTGGATTCTTCACGAAGCTGTTTGAAAGCCGGCCCTGGATTCATCATTTCCATTTTGAACGTGATATTTTTTTCTGACGGTTGTTTTAATAACCATTAAATAAAATGACAGTTATGCCAATGGTTTGGTAAACTAGCAACATAGTTTACAATTGTTTTCAAGCTTTTTACCTTGAAAACAGTTTTAAAGCTAAACAGAAAGCAACAAAGTAGGAGTTCAAAGGGAAGTGTTGGTATTTACCTAAAATTGTGACTGTAACGATATAGTGTATGTTGAGTTTGGGGACTGAAAGAACGAGATCGCAGATACAAGCAACCGAAGTGAGCTTCCTCCGCAGGATTGCTGGCCTCTCACTCAGGGATAAAGTGAGGAGTTCTGCCATCAGGGAGGAGCTCGGAGTAATTAAAAAGTTACCTTTTCAAAGAGAAATTAGCACTCCTTTGCTTCAGCTTTCGCTACAATTGAATTAACAGTAACTAGAAAATTAGTGCTACCAAGTTGAATATTATCTATATTTGATTATGAGAGATTGATTGTAATAACTACATTTCTTTTTTTGCTGTTGAAAGATTCAAACATTCCCCCTTTGTCATTAGTGACCTGAATCAGTACGTCAGTGAATAATTGATTTTAGGAAATTATAGCCCTGATATTTAATTGTAAGTTATAATCAGTCTGTAGCATGCATTCATTCCAATACACACTTATTTTATTTGTAAAAAAAAAAAAAAAAAAAAAAACCTTAAAAATTATATGGTTGGCATGACAAATAACGGTAGCCACACAGGACAATAAGTTTAAACATAAAAAATAGAAACATCACTGAAGAAAAAAACTTTAAAAAAAAACAATAAGTTTTTTGATTTTACAAACAATGACATACATTTAACAATCTGAATAAAACACACTTTAAGCTAATCTTTAGAAATTACATTACCCAGTTCTTTAACAAAAACAACAACCTTTTAAACTATATTAAAATGTAACTGGGATTGTAGTTGCTTTTCAAGTCACTCCCCAACAATTAAAAATCAAAGCTTCTATTCCCAGTTGTCAGACACGGAAGACAAATTTTCCCTCTTGAAAAAGTAGTTTTGTACAGATTTTGGCAACATATCCTTATCAATCACCAAGTGAAGAGTTTTCATGTTCATAAGCATCTGATTTATGTCAGCGGATGCTGCGGGAGTGAAGAAGAGAGAACATTTAGAAAAAAAAAACAGACTAAATAACATTTCTTACATGATGTTTACATCTGTGAAACGTTAGTGTCATGATGTGTCCACAGATGACTGTTTTAGGATCACCAATTTAATTGCTAGTTTTTGCACAAATCTTATCAGCCAAACATAGAGCATGTTAAATAAAACACAAGAGTGACAGCCGTTTCTGTGAACCTCATGCTTTCAGAACAATGTCTCAGATAAAAATTCAAATTACTTTCACTTTATACGCATCTGATTTCTTTCCCATTCCCAGGTGAACTGTAAAGAGCGTTGCGGGTTCCTAAGGTTTTTTTGAAGAACTTTTGGCATAATTTCACCATCCTTTACTATGCGAAGAGTTTTCATGGTGGTTACCAGGGATTTTAGGTCATCAGATGCTGTGGGAGTCAAAATGTAACAACATTTAGCAAAACACAGAATAAATAACATTTCTTACATTTTGTTTACATCTGTGAAACATTTGTGTTCTGATGTGTCCAGAGATTACTATCTGAGAATCACCAATTCAATCGTTTGTTCTCATACAACTTTATCAAACAGAGAAAATTAAAAACAAAAAATAAATGTGAATAAATATATAAATCCGTGTGGTCCGTCATTCATCCAGGAGTGATCCATAGTAGGAAAAGTTTCAAAAAAGTCTTCTGGACAGTTTAATTCTTCAACGAGACGTTTCGACTTCCATCCGGAAATCATTTTCAATCTGAATGAAATGGACTGAAACCTGGATCTATTTATACTAACCTGAGAAACCGGTAAAAAAAAATAGTAAGAAGGGCTTGACCAATGAGCCTGTGTTACTTAAGATGGCCGTGAATGGCCCCTATTGTAGCCCTTCTTACTATTTTTTTACCGGTTTCTCAGGTTAGTATAAATAGATCCAGATTTCAGTCCATTTCATTCAGATTGAAAATGATTTCCGGATGGAAGTCGAAACGTCTTGTTGAAGAATTAAACTGTCCAGAAGACTTTTTTGAAACTTTTTCTACTATGAATAAATGTATAGTAACTGTGTGACGTGACGTCAATTTACAGTCAGATTAATAACGGCTTGTCCAACCCACAATTGACGACACACTCTGGACTTGGTCATCACGCATGGCCTCTCCACGAGTGAGTCCTCTATTGTGGAACAGCGCCTGTGCGTTTTTTAATATCACTAGTTTTATTCAGTGGGAGTTCTGTGTGGGAATTGTGAGAAAATTTTGTCTGACCCCTGAAGTGTCTGCAAATTTTTTAAAAATTTGACAACAAATACCTCCAATTGTTTTACCTGCCCTGTGCAATTTTATTGTCAATGAGTTTAACAGTAAACAGGGGCGGATTCAGGGGGGCGTGGGGGCGCACGACCTCCCCCCCTTTTTGGTCCACAAAAAAAAAAAAAAGAAGAAAGGAAAGAGGCAAGTCCAGCTATCCCCTTGCAGGGCAAGCGAATAGGCCTCCACAATGCAGGAAAATTACTCTTAGTTTTTTAAACGTTCTGGGTACTGGCTTTGTGAATGACCTCATGCCCCCCGCCATTTTCTCAGGTGTTTCATTTGCATCCAGTCTATTGCATTTTTAAGTAAGTGTGTATGTGTGCCAGTGTACATGTATGAGTGTGTATGCTCTATGTGTACTTGTACATCTATGGATATGTGTGTGTGGGAGTAAGCGGGTTTTTATCTGTGGGTGGGGGACTTGTCCTTAGTTTGTTCTTGTGTTCTATTTTTGTTTATATGACTCCACTCTGGTTTTCCTGGCTGTGTGCAACTTCCTCATTGCCATGGTGAAAAGCCTAGTAACGATACATCTTCAGTGGTTGAACCGAGAGAAGTTAGTAATGTTTCCGAGGTTTTTCAGAAACATTTTTTTAGATTCTCCCACAATGGAAATGCACCAATCTTAATAATGTTGGATTTTTCTGTATTTGCAGAGCTTGCAAAATCACTGGAGGATTGTAGACTAATTAAAATGACTGTCAATATCTTGTTTGAATTGTCCCAGCAAAATTAAGGTAGTTTAAGTGAAAAAAAAATGGGTTTCACAGAAAAAACTAATTGAATGAAGTGACCAATCGTTTGTTGTGGCATCAATTTCAAATCATTCATTCATTAATCTTCTGTACTGCCTATCCTTCTCAGGGTTGCATGTGGAACTGACCTGAAGTCTGCTTCACCGAAGTTGAATCAGGACATTCGTGCGGTGTATTGCGTTTGTTCTGAAAGTTCAGTGAGAAGTGAGAATCAGAGCATGCAGCAGACACCTGCAACAAAACAGAAGTAGATTGTAGTTAAAAAAAAAAACATGTCCAATGTAAAAACATTATTACTCTTTTTTAGAGAAATAAAATAATTTTTAATTAAAAAAAAAATTGGTTTTAGATTATGTAACATTTTCAGCCAGCTTAGTTTAAAACTATATATTAACCAGAAGTCTCTTTAAAAATAAAGATACTAAATAACTTATGACAGCCATGTCATGATTGAGTTTTATAAATAAGTAAAAACTAATACAAAAATAGGAGTCAATTTATCTATACACCATTCTATCCATCATTTACAGACAGGTTAAAAATAATCCTTATTTTTTTGTTTCTTGGTGGGTGCTAATACCAGGTGCTGGAGGGGAAAGCAGTCATATTGGAGAAAAGACAAAAAACTGGTTACCAACCTTATCCAAAGAGTATGTCGGCCTGACTGGGATGTCATTACCAGAGGTGGATGTAGGTCTATTCGCTCCACCCTTTGACTCATTGACAATCTCCTTTTCTGTTACTATGGAACTGACAAGGTGCTCAATTGATTCCAGTGGCGTTCTTGGAAGTCTGTGAGCTTTGTTATCCTGCAGGTCAGGGTGTGTCAGAGCATTTTTGTGACTCTCACTCTTGTCTCGATTATAGCTGGATGCTTCAAGAAGATGTCTGGAAGGCAACCTAGATAGATAGATACTTTATTGATTCAGAGGGAAATTATGATGTTGTCTGTTGCTCCCATTCACACATCAGGTTACACAGTTGAGAAGAGTTTGTAAATAGACCTCTTCCTATTTGAAGAGGTGACGCTTGTTGGATCCAGCGGCTGTCTATGCATCCTGGTGGTTTTGTCTTCCAAACAACAAAATTGATCTTTGGTCATTGCATGGAAAAAAGCCATTGCCAAATTGACCTGCTTCTGTATAACTTTCACAAAGCTCCTCTGAACTGATGCGAGGGCGATAAGGCGGCTTCTCAGCACACATTGACGAAAGCCTTGCGAATCTTTCCTGCAACCAAAGTCAAAATTAGCTCTGTAGTTAAACCAATTGTCGAAGTACCACAGTGGACAAACCGCTCTTGTTGTTTTAAAACTCGTTCTTGAGTTTCTACCCATGATATTTTACAGTATTCCACTTAACCAGGCTATTCTGATGCTGACTGGACACTGCATTGATCAGTCATGGTAAAGAAAGAGCTGAGCCAAAAAGCAAAGCTCTCGATTTACAAGTCAATCTACGTTCCCACCCTCACGTATGGTCACCAGCTGTGGGTGGGGACTGAAAGAACGGGATCGCAGATACAAGCAACCGAAGTGAGCTTCCTCCGCAGGATTGCTGGCCTCTCACTCAGGGATAATATCACAAAGTGAGGAGTTCTGACATCAGGGAGGAGCTCGGAGTAGA
This sequence comes from Neostethus bicornis, assembly GCA_902685375.1. Classification (NCBI taxonomy): domain Eukaryota; kingdom Metazoa; phylum Chordata; class Actinopteri; order Atheriniformes; family Phallostethidae; genus Neostethus; species Neostethus bicornis. The sequence goes on from LR738545.1 coordinate 9,304,563, forward strand.
ACTGCTCCTTCTCCAGGTCGAGAGAAGCCAAATGGAGTGGTTTGGGCATCTGGTCAGGATGCTTCCTGGGCGCCTCGTTGGTGAGCTGTTTTGTGCACGTCCCACCAGGAGGAGATCAAAAGGCAGACCCCAGACTTGCTGGAGAGTTAGGCGAGAACAACTCGGGATCCTTCTGGTAGAGCTGGAGGATACAGCTGGGGTGAGAGAAGCCTGAGGCTGTTGCCCCCGCGACCCGAACCTCGGATAAGCAAAAGGCGACGGAATGGAACAGCCTTTCACTGATATTATGGTTGTGTATGCTTACACACAAGGCAGAAGATACAGAGGAACAGAGAAAGAGGAACAGAGATAGAAATTTCTGTGTTGAAGCATGGTCCACCGGTAAGAGATGGAGAGTAAAAATCAAAGCGCTACGTACGGATTGTTTAGGCTGAGATTAATCTTTTCCTTATGCTGTCTGGTGAATACATCTGACAACAAATCCTGATTTTCTTTCAAAGCTGTAGAATATTTGCCTAAAAAAGAAATAAAATATATTTACTGTTATTCCAATGTACAAGCCGGTACTTTTTTCAAACCAGCAATTTATGTATAAAATGTGTTTTCCTTTAGAAATGCACTTCCACTCTATAGACTGAAAAAAAGTAAACTATTATTGTGTAGTTATATCTAACTGTGACAAACAGTTGGACCTTACCTTTTTCCTTTGGGAGAGACCAGGAGGGCATTTCTTCATGTTTGTTCTTGACTTTTTCCAAAATCTCTTCCACAGTCCCAGAGTGGATCAGCTGAATCAGAAACAAATTTATTCCGCTTTACCAGGTTATTCAGACAGATGATTTATGTGATGATGGATATTTAAATATATGTTTATGTGTGTAGAAACCTCTTACATGTTCAATATCACAGACTTGTCTTCTCTGCTCAGCATTGACGGGATGCTGTGCTCTCACACAGACATCTGCTTGTTTGGATTGGAAAGGCTCGGCATCTAAAAACAGGTGCGCAGATTGAGTATCATAGAAGGATGTGTGTAATCTGAATGAATTAGCCTACATGGTTGTTGGCTTTGTTCTCCTGTGCCACTAGATGTCTGTTGGGTTCTTTTACAGCGTTTTGCTTGCATGGATTGGAAAGGCCCGGCAACTAAAACAGGTGTGCAGATTGAGTACCACAGAAAGGTGTGCGTAATCTGAATGATTTAGCCCACCTGGTTGTTGGCTTTGTTCTGCCGTGCCAATAGATGTCGGCTGGGTACCTTTTGCTTGCATGGATTGGAAAGGCCTGGCAACTAAAACAGGTGTGCAGATTGAGTACCACAGAAAGGTGTGGGTAATCTGAATGATTTAGCCCACCTGGTTGTTGGCTTTGTTCTCCCGGGCCACTAAATGTCTGCTGGGTTCTTGCACAGACATTTGCTTGTTTGGATTGGAAAGGCCTGGCAACTAAAACAGGTGTGCAGATTGAGTACCATAGAAAGGTGTGCGTAATCTGAATGATTTAGCCTACCTGGTTGTTGGCTTTGTTCTCCCATGCCACTAGATGTCGGCTGGGTTCCTTTTGCTTGCGTGGATTGGAAAGGCCCGGCAACTAAAAAAGGTGTGCAGATTGAGTACTATAGAAAGGTATGCGTACTCTGAATGATTTAGCCTACCTGGTTGTTGGCCTTGTTCTTCTGTGCCACTTTCTTGGGTTGAAGAGGCGGAGAAAGAGCTGAGCAGGTTTTTCATAAAATCATCACATGCTATATTAATTGAACTGAAACCCTTCGTGGTCTTTTCAAATGGATTTGCTCCATTCTTGAGGAGTAACTCTACCGCCTGAAAAAAAAACATTATCAAACATCTTGTTAGCTGGTTCCTGTGCATCCAAGTAATGGAAAGTTTGTGATGTCCTTTACAATCTGGAAGAATCAATGACCCTAACCCCATAATTACTTTTATCACTTCAAGACAGTAATTGTGTGCCCTTTTTCTCTTTTAACAAAAAAGTTAAAAAGTCTACACTTACCAAGCTCAGATTAACAAAAAGCATAGTTGCGTAACAGTAGAGTTGACAAATTAAAAAAAAAAAGTGAAGTGGTAATGTGTAAACATAAAAATGATGGATGCCAAGTTTGTAAATGAAACATTTTAACATGATAGAATCCTTTTGATCCGTAGAGATGGCCAGCTCCAGCCTTTCTGCTCGAGCTGAGCCGGACAGAGTTACACAAAAGTATTGCGAGAATTGCTCTGATTCCGTGTGTTGGAATATCAGATATTGCGCGACCCGATCCCCGGGCAACTATCACGTGGAGCCAGGTGTCGAAGAGCTCGGAAAGTTTGAAGGGGCGGGTCAATCAATTAGTCAAAAGATTTAAAAGGGTTACATTCCTTCAGGGAGTTGTGGGCAGAGGTGTCAAGTAGCGAAGTAAGACTACTTCGTTACCTTACTCAAGTAGAAAATCTCGTTATCTTTACTTTAACGAAGTAATTTTTTTTGTCTACTTTTTACTTTTACTCACTAGTTTTTTATGCATTTATCTGTACTTTTACTTCGTTAATTTTATCAAAAGTAGTCGCTACTTTCTCCATTTTGTCACCGTTAAAATCCGCGACTGTTTGTCGGAGTTTTTTTTTTTTTATGAACCCTGAATGCATCAAACAAAGGAACAGATGAATGATTGGCTGAAAGGTCCAGTCAGTCATTACTTTGGGGTGAGTAGCCCCACCCACAAACTTTTAAAGAGAAGCCAGGAACGTTCATTTCCGTGTTTGAGACTTGCTGCGTACTCGGAAATCAAAGTGTTTCTGATGCTGCAACACTGAACTTTGATTGAATTATCAGGGTTTTTTTTTAAAAAAACAACAGCAAAGAAATGTTTTATTATTATTATTTTCAGTCTGCGGTTATTGTAAACATCTTTGCTGAAAATGTTGTAGATGGTATTTTTATAAAAATAACTTTGATCTGTGACGCACTATTTTATCTTTAGAAACAAAGCTAATTGAACTGATTAATCATTAATAGTAGTTGGATGAAGTATTTGTGCTTAAAAGCATCCAAAATGTTATTGATTAGTTTATAAAAACTGACTGAGGAGATTAAAACTACACATCGCTTAGATTTTGTATCATGTAGATGTTTGGGTTAACATTAAAAAACCTTATATGTACACATATATATGTAGATATGTATATATATAAATTTATATATACCGTCTCCTAAGTCCCGCCCCTACTGGTTTCTTTATGGGATTCTTAAAATCTTATTTCCCTGGTTATTTTTTCATTTTTACAGTTCTTAAAATTTTAGAAAAAGAATCCAAGGATTTTGCCTCCTGTGTGTTTCTTTCACTCCCACTGCCTTACGAGTGCATGTAAAGGGTGTTATTTTGTCAATGGGCGTGGTTTTACTGGGTGTACGATATTTTTGTAAAATACAATAATTTTACGTCATTAGTACGATAATCCAGCACCTCCCACCTGGCAACGCTGGTTCCAGGTGTCACGTAGGCTGTATGTGGCACTCCCAACCTTATCAACTTGATAAAGACTATTCAGTATTGCCTCAAAGAACTTTGAAAACTAGCTGCCTTCAAGGCTTGTAAAAGCGTTTTGGTCATTTTATTTTCATTTATTTATTTTTTTTTTACATTGAGTGTGTTTGTGTGTTTTTGTTTTTGTTTTTATTTACATTGAGTGTGTTTGTGTCTGCTGAAGTTGGTTAAATTAGGTGATGCAGAGTGAAGCTTGGTAGCTGAAGGGACGTTACATAATGCCCTGCTAATGTTAATACATTTGATTGTGTTCATTAATCGATTTCCAATAAAGATTATTAAGAAATAAATGTTTCTGATTCATTAAGTTTCACCAAAACACTTTCATTTATTATCATATGTTCTGCTCCTTAAAGCATGTGATAATAGTTAAAAAATATGTTCATACGCTTTTGTTAACAATATTCCTTTTTTTCTGAAAATTACTTTTACTTTTTTTACTTGAAGTAGTTTTAAAATAGGTTACTTTTTACTTTTACTCAAGTAGATTACTTGATACTTCTACTTTTACTAAAGTAGTTTTTTAACTCGGTATTTATACTTCTACTTGAGTAGAAAATGTTGGTACTTTTGACACCTCTGGTTGTGGGTTTTTGTGAGGAGATTTTCTAGCGATTTTGCGTCATCGCAGCTTTGAATTATACAAGAATATCAATCACAGAAGTTATTGCGCACATTGAGATCACATTTATCTTGTTACACATCTAGTAGTTATCACTTAAAACACAGACACACATTCAACCAACACATAATCACACACACACACATATTTATTAGATTAGTATTAGTTTGTAGGACTCACCAACACAAACATTGAGGAACGGAATTGAGGGGTTGAAAGAGTTTTTGCATGAATTGTATGAGAAAGTGAAAGGTGAGTGTGTGTTTCTGTGTACAAGTTGTGTAGAGAGGAAGGGTAAATAGAGGGAGAACTAATTCTGCTTTTATAGTTAAAACCGGGGCGTCATCTTCAGCGGAGATTGACAATTTGTGGGACCTGCTGGACAGCGGAGTTGGTACGTATTTGCATCTGATCAACAATGTACTCTTTTTACACGGTTTTACAATAATAACTTCTATTTGACCTCTCTCACTGAGATACCTCTTGTAGCCCTACATCTCCAGAGGAAAAGACCCGCTTACAATCTGGGCATTGAGGATAACGGTTTAGCCAAACCTGCACAAACTGGTGAAGCATTATCTCCACATACCAGCAACTATGTGGATTAAATTTGGAAAAGTTTAAAAAGTCATTTAATGCCTAAAATCGATTCCATGAACAACAACAATTCAACAAACTGGAGAGTGTGTGATTGAATTTTCAGATGTACTTATAATAATGAAAATGCATTGAACTTATATAGCGCTTTTCTGGACACACAAAGATGCTTTATTCAAGCATTATTCATTCACTCCATACAACCATTCACACACACATTCATTCATTCCTGATGATGGGAGCTACCATGCAAGGCGCATACCACTATCATCAGAAGCAACTGGGGGTTCGGTGACACCTCGGCATGCACTTTGGGCGGGGGATCGAACCCGCGACCTTCCAGTTACGGGACAGTCGCCCTACCGACCAAGCCATCCTTCCCGCGAGTTTGTATGGGTTTTTTTTTTCCAGATTTTGGAGATGTTTTATATAATTTATGAATGGGATGTCTTCACCTGATAGCTGTTTGCAGCAACTGCATCATGTAGAGGTGTCACACCATCGTCGCTTTTGTCATTTACATTCGCCCCAGCGTCCAACAGCACTTTCATGATGGCAACATTCCCCCTAGAAGAAGCCTCGTGGAGAGCTGTCCAGCCTGGAGAAAACAAGCAAACTTGTTTACTGGTTTTATATACTGTACATCAATACAGTATATTGATCAGATTGAGCTTTGAGGAACAACCTGCATTATCTTTTATGTTGACATTTATTCCGGCCTGAATTAATCTTTGAACTTCTTCCAGCTTCTGCTGCCTGGATACTATGTGGAGTCGAGTTTCACCTTTTCCGTTTCTCTTATTTATTGTTCTTTGGCGATTCATCTTATATACTACTGAAAGAAATCAAATTTATTCAAACACTTGGTTGCTTCATTGTCCAAATCATATTCAAACTACATCACTACCTGATGTAGTGATGTGGTTTGAAGACCAATTTGAACAGATCCCACAGCGAATTTTTCTTCGCTGTGTTCTCGCAGGCTTTCTTTTCTCTTCGTATACTTTACCCATTTTTTCACATGCCAACGAAATGCAGTTGCACTGGGATGTTGTGTTAGTTGAGATAGTCGTTGCAAAACCCAACGATGCTGCAAAGAGCACAGGAAGTCGCTTTCAGAGAACTCTGCATCTTGTAATGAAATGCCACCAGATTAATTAATCAGTCATCTTTGTGGAGTTTTCCCAAGTCTGAAAAGAAAAATAAAACCTTTTTGAATAAATTACACCATCGTAGATTAAGCTAAATTGCTGTTTAACTTTTTCAAACTGTAATCTGTTTGACGTTCCCATGCTTGCACTCATGCTACTATTAGCATGGATACAATGGGGGCGGACATTGTTGTCCAATGTGCAGCATTAAAATCCACGAAAGGCAGCCTTTACTTAGGGTAACAACTACCTCTCAAAAAGAGAATACTGTAGATTCTGGGTTAAGACAGTTTTGGTTAGTACAATAGAAGGTAATTAGACAACTATAGATGTTAGCTAGACCCACCCCCACCTGTTTAAACAAGTCATATATCTGTCCAAACACAGTTGGATACAGGCTTAGGGCAGGCCCCTGGGGTCTTTAGGGGCTTTGAACTAGGTTAGTATTTATAGAACCAATTCTTAGGCCAATTTATCAAACTGAAAAGAATTTCCGGATGGAAATCAAAATGTCTCAATCAAAAAATACACTATCCAGAAAACAAATATGAAGCCTTTTCAACCATGGCTTACCTGCACATGTTTTCTCAGGATAGATGAAAAGTTTTTTTTAAACATTCTCTCTGTGCTTTCCGAATAAATCTTGCTGGTAGTGGAGTAAAAATTCATAAAGCATCTGAGTTTCTTTCTAGTCCTCTAACAATGTCATCTTCTTACTTTTATTTCATTAATGCTATTTGTTGTTAGCTTTTTAGATGCGCTGGACAAACTGGAGAATTGTAACATTCTGAACTGAAAATGTAACGTAAAAAACACACATTTGAAAAGTAACGGAGTAAAAGTACAGATACAATCAGTTTTTCCACCCTTTTATAAATATTTTGTTAGTCAATGTAATTTTTTTAATAACCAGAATGTGAAAAATCTTTTCTAGCAACATCCACTAGATTTCAGTAAAGAGTAACTTATCTATAGAGATGGCGTTAATTCAATTCAATTCAATTTTATTTGTATTGCCCAAAATCACAGAATGTCCGTCTCAATGGGCTTCACAAGAAAAAGAGGAATGTATCAACACAAATACACAACAAGAAAAATAACTAACAAATGCTAACTAAACAAGACTAGCACATTTATGCACTTAGACTCTCCTTCTCGGTGAGGAAAAACTCCTAAAAAACCCATCAGTGGGGAAAAAATAAGAAACCTCATGGGGATCCACGTGAAAGAGAGATCCCTCCCCCGGGACGAGCAAACAATGTGTCACAGATTATTGTTTAAATATTAGCTTAATCTAATCTACAGATAAATATCTAAAGAAGTCAATAGATGTTCTTCTTCTTCTTCTAAGCGGGTCAATCTTAAAAATATATTGTTATAATGTATAATGCAGTCATCTTCTCATCCGTCTATCCCTTTCGGGTTTGCGGGGGTGCCGTAGCCCATCCCGGCGAATTTAAGGCGAAGGGCAGAGTACACCCCGAACAGGTCGCCAGTCTGTCGCGGATGTGTAATGCAATATTTTATTATTACTCATATACTTACCAGCTTCATGCAGTTCATTTCTGATGCTCTAGATTCAGAATTTCCATCTTGAACTTGATTCGTTTCTTCTAACGGTTTTAATTAATAACCATTAAACCAAACAACGGGTATGCTGACGGTTTGAAACTAGCAACGTAAAATCAGATTTTACGTCGAAAATAGTTTTAAAGCTAATAAAGAAAAAAAAGGAGTTCAAAGTAAAGGGTTGGTATTTACCTGTAAATTGTGACTGTGTAACGTATTGGTGGTATTAAAAATGATCTTTTGATTTTAAATGAACGCTACTGCGCTTCGACTTCCGTTGCCGTTGAATTAACGGTAGCAAATTAGTGAGACCTGGATGGACGAAAAGAAGTTAATTAAACGTTGAATGAATGATGCGCATTGCTTCAATTGCGCATGAAGAAATGCGCAATGAAGTTGCGCTTCACAACTTCATTGTCAACGGTCAATGAAGTTGCGCATTTCTTCTTCTTCAACGTTTATTGAAGTTTCTCAGAAGGCAAAAAAAAGTACAGGGGTATAAATTCAGAGTTAAATCAGTGGGAAACAAAAATTAAGATTGAAATGGTAACAAAGAAAAAAAAACACATTTTCAAAGTAAAGTGTCGGTATTCACCTGTAAATTATCTTTGCAAAGAAAACGAATGCGCATGCGCCTCAGCTTCCGTTGCTGTGGATTTTTAACGGTTGCTGGACAATTAGTGAGACCTGGTTAAATTAATAGAAGTATTGAAGGTTGAATGAATATTTTTCATTGTAGTTTCACAAAAGACAAAAAAAAAACCCAACAAAATAACCAAAAAATCCAAATAAACAGTGGTAAAAATTCAGAGTAAACCAGTGGAAAAAAATTAGATTGAAATTGAGACTGAAATAAAGAACAAAGATAAATGGATGAAATAGGATTTCAAAGTAAAGTGTTGGTAATTACCTGTAAATGTGTGTACGGTGAGTTTGGTATTAGAATATGATCTTTTCGAGGGGAAAAAAAAGAACGCTCCTCCGGTTCGACTTCCTCAGCTGTAGTAACGAGAAAATCAGTACGACCCAGCAGAAGCTAATTAAACGTTGAAATTTTGCAACGGTCAGTTTGATCCTGATTCGATGGTCCTGCGTCATCACGCTTGCGTGTGACGTCAGCGGAAGTGGATTCAACACATCTTTTCAACAAAAAGATGAAAAGGATTCAGCAGATAGGGTTAGATGGAAGAAACTGACTTGCTGTGGCGACCCCTGAAGGGAAATGCCGAAAGGAGAAGAAAAAGAAGCGGCGTGGATGAAAAACCGGAGTGCAATACGCGACTTTTGTACACGATGCAGGAGAGGACGCCATTACAATAAGCTAGAGTCTAGGTTATTGTAATGGCTTACGTCTAGCTGCTAGACGTTTCACTTCGCAGATGATGAAGTGGATAAAATTGAGATGCTGAAGAGGAAGTTTCGGGACTATTGTGAGGCTTACAAAAGACACATATTTTTCACCAGAGTGCAAAAAACAAGATGACATTTATGACACTGATTTAAAGAATAAAGCTGAAGACTGAGTTTGGAGCCCCATTGGATTCACTGTGGACATATGCTGAGCCAGTGAGATCATAACCAGTCAAGTTAAAGCACTATCTAAAGAAGTAGGGGTGCACAAGCTGGGAACAGTCAGGACTGGACACTGGACGGGTACAAGAAAAGCAGCAAAAGTTGGACAAAATGAGAAGAACTGTAACAGGTGCAGCTATAAACATGGAAAAAACTGCCTTGTTTATGGTCAGACATAAAAAAAAAAATAAATTAATTACTCTATTCATCCATCACCGGGGAAATTTGTGTGCTGTACTCCTTACACCGCAGCAAGCTGCCCTTCAACGGCGCCAATGGTGGGGGAAGCGGGGGTTAGGTGTCTTCTCCAAGAACCCTAGACGGTGGTCTCAGCGGGAATCAAACCCGCGACCTTCGGGTCCGCGGGCAAGCGCTCTACCGCTGATCCACCGTCTCCCACCATGGTCTCCCACCAAAAAGTATGCCATACAAAAAATTATTCCACTAAGATGTGAAGAGCATCAGTGGTGACAAGGCGGCAAGAAAGTTCAAGTTGTGGAGCTAAGCAGATTCTGTTTCGTCATCTTTCGCTTGTTCCGGGGACGGGTCGCAGGGGCAACAACCTCAAACAGGAAGCCCAGGCTTCGCTCACCCCAGCTGCATCCTCCAGCTCACCCGGAAAGATCCCAAGTCGTACCCCAGCCAGCTGTGGGACGTAGTCTCTCCAGCGAGTCCGGGGTCTGCCCCCCGGTGAGACGTGCCCAAAACACCTTGCCCACGAGGCGCTCGAGCTAAGCAGATGTGAAACTGAAATGCTTCTGGGCACGTTTGAAGTAAAGAATATCAAAAATGTTTTGTAAAGAGAGTCCAAGAAACAAGAAAACCTTTATTAGTCCCACAATGAAGAAATTGCAAAACTGTTCCGCTGGATTATCCAGTAGAGTGGTTCTACAGAGACATGAGAAGCCACGTTCATTTGTGTTTGGTACACCTGAGGACAGTGTACTGGAGGAACAGGAAATACCTACGTAAAACAGAGGAGGAACACTTCGGAAAACATGGACAACACACTGATTTTGACATGGACACTGTCAAAATCAGAGACTGTTAAAATGTGTTAACCTGAGCATACGGTTAACACACAGGGTACAGGCTCTGTCCACACGTAGCCGGGTATTTTTGAAAACGCATATCTGCTGTCCTCCGTTTTAGGAAAACGCTCGCGTTCAACCTAACCAAAATATCTGCGTTCATACGGAGCCGTATAAATACGCTTCTGAGTGCGTTGATGAGCATGCCAGACCAGTAGTGGGCAGTATTGAGTGGAGGAGGAGGGAGGTTTATGTGATTTATAATCATTGATTGCAACGCATTTCTCCTCCTTTGCTCTTCAACAAGAAGCAAGAGCAGTTTAGAGTGGTCAAAAAAGCAAGAAAAGAGGGTCTGCAACAGGATAAAAAGTAATGCCTGTTTCAGTGGATCCATGCTGCCCACTGTCTGCTTTTGTAAACAAGGACACACATGAATGACGTATGTGCATTACTTGTCGCAGGTAGTGACGCATAAAAATGCAAATCTCTGTTTTCGCAACCTCCATACATAAACACAAGAACGGAGTTTTCCAAAATCTCCACTTTGGCCGGACTTTTCAAAAACACCAATTTTGAGTGAAAAACCCTCCGTTTTCATGTGAACGGCAGGCCAAAACGAATAAAAATGTGTTTTCAAAAATACACCGCTACATGTGGACAGGCCCACAGAGTGATGGACTGTTATATAAAATCAGATTTGATAGAGCTGTAAAGTTACCAACTAGATATCAGTCTTCTTTATCCCGTCTTTTCCTTTTAGAACCTTTACTAAAACCACGGTAAAAAAGGGGATGAACAACCTTTTCATCCCTGTTTCAAATAAATCTTTTTTCTTCTCCATCTGAAATACAGTAACCTGTGGAGTGTTTTTGATATGTATCGATATATTTATTATCTTAAATTAATTTATCCAGGAGTACCGTATTTTCCGCACTATAAGGCGCACTGCATCATTAGGCGCACCTTCAATAAATGACATTTTTTAAAACTTTTTCCATATATTAGGCGCCCTGCATTATAACGTGCTACAGTAAAGGCTGTTCAACTTTGTCCTTTAACTGTGGCCATCTCGCTTTGTTCCCGCGGAAACTCTGTTTAGTCTTGTTTACTTGGCGCAGCGCATCCTCTTGCTTCCTCCTCTTCCTCACCATTGATTCATTGATGTTAAACTCTCTCGCTTCGGCTCTATTCCCGTGTTCTACTGCGTGACCGATCGCCTTGAGTTTAAACTCTGTGGTGTAACAGTGTCTCTTGGTAGGAGCCATTTCCGGGTCTTTACACAAACACACAAATGGAAATGAGACGCCCTTTCATATATCCCAGCATGCACCGCGCACTACTTCTTCCACTGGGGAAATGGAGTCGGCGGCTGCTTACCACAGTTGCGACACCTGTTGTAGCTCAATATTAATCCATATATAAGGCGTTCTGGGTTAAAAGGCACATCATGGACTTTAGAGAAAATTTAAGGTTTTTAGGTGCGCCTTATAGTGCGGAAAATACGGTAATTGATTTCAGAAAATTGTAACCCTGATATTTAATTAAGGCTAATAATTAGTCTGATGTGCATTTATTCATTTCAATCCACATGACATGTTGCATTGCAGTTTCTTAAAAGGCACAAACAATTACAGGCGTATAAATTCAGAGTTTCCCAGTGGAAAAAAAATTGTGATTGAAAAACACATTTTACTGTTTTAAGATTCATCAGGAGTATGAGAAATACAGTCATGAGTGAAATAGTAGCTGTAGTCTCTGCATTGGGTGGAGGTCTCATTTAGTCCTCTTCTCCACAGATCGCCTTCAAACATTTGCCATAGTCCCCGGACACCTCGGACTGAAGGATACAACACAAGCGGTTAGTGTAACTTGACAATAAATATTCTTCTGACAAACTTAAATGTTTCTATTGAAAAAAAAAAAAAAAAAAATATATATATATATATATATATTCCTTATAAAATTGGGCAAATTAAGTAAGGATTTAGACCAGAGTACTGTTTAGATTAAGAGAACACAGAAGTTGCCACTAAAGCACACCTATAGCAAGGTGCTGAAAACATTCCTTCTTTTCCTCAAATCGTTTGAACTCGGTGGACTTGCTCTACAAGTTGCAGAAGATGTTTAAACTTCATATTTCAAATATATTTGTGTCAGAAGGTATTCAGCACTAAATTATTCAAAATTTGATGTTTAAAACAAAGTGAAAATGTAAATTTAACAACAGATAAGATTATGCTTGAAAAAAAAAATTAATAATCTCCTTTATTCTCCTGATTAATCTGAAGACTTCGGGTACAACCATTGGATGAAACATATAGGAGTCACCTAAACAGATTTTACTAGTACTTCACATCCCAAACTCCAATCCACCAGATGTAGTTATACTTACTTCAATCTCGGAAAACAAAGAGCGGTTGTAGAGTTTCTTAAACTCGGTTTTGATATCCAGCAGGTCAACCTCAGATCGACTCACTATAATCCGGCTCAGAGTGGACTCATCAGTTCCACAATTCTGCATAAAGAAAGACCAAATAATCTTTTCCATCGCACAAGAACCAGAATTGTATATGTTAAAACCTGACATTATAGCGAGCAAATTCACCAGGTTGGTTGAACGTTACTTGTTAAAATGTCAGATATCAGCAAGTAAATTTGCAACATCATTCAAGCTATTTTTTTAGCGCATCATAAAACTGCCCCAATCACAATCGAAAATCCTCCAAGAAATTTACCTTCATGCTTTCATGGAGAAGTTCTGCGAAATAAACTGGAACACTCTTCACACATTTCACTGGAGGAAAAACAAGTGGATTAGCGGTGAAAAATATTGCAACGCAACCATACATGAAATCCATAGGTTATCATTTGTTCATTTCTAACCACAGCAACTTACCAACAGCGACCAACAGCTCCTCCAGCGTTCCAGACATTTCTGTTTCGATGCTTTGCTGCAGAGTCTTTCCACTGATGTTCTTGTACTCAATGAGAACTTCACAAAAAAGTTATGTTACTTTTTTTTTAAAAACATTGGGAAATAATGTGTACTCAATTTATCCAAAAAAAAAAAAAAAAAAAAAAAAAGAGACGCAAATCTAAAAAGAAACTCAGTTTGGTTTTTGTTATTCGAAATATCAATAAGTTTATCAGACTTGAAATTGTCATTGCTCACACAAGTGTCGTTAATCCAAAATCAGACAACAATGGATTAAATTATTATTTATCTTCAGTTCACTTAATTAAAAGTTTCAAAAATGCATTTCATTAGAAGAAATTTGATACTCCCGTCGTTAGCTGCCACCCATCTCCTCCTTCACCCGACCCCTATGGCCCCTCCTGCAGGTGGAAGGGCGGCCCATGTCCCCTGTTTGGGCTGAACCCGTCCGGGCCCCGGCCACCAGGCGCTCGCTGTAGTGCCCCAACCTTGGGCCTGGCTCCAAGGAGGGGCCCTAGTGACTTGCATCCGGGCAAGTGCAACTTGGCCATGTTTGATGGCTTCATAGGGGTTTTTGAGCCACGCTTTGTCTGGCCCATCACCTAGGACAGGGGTCACCAACACGGTGCCCGCGGGCACCAGGGCGCCCACGGCGACCCCATCAGGCGCCCGCAGGCCAGTTCTAAAAATAGCACTAATCACAAATTAGCTCTGTCTAAATTTTTATTTAATTGAGTTGCTATTCTTTTTTAATTTCATTTACAGTGAAACTAATACATGAAAAAGTAAAAAAAAAAAATATATATATATCACAAAAAAGTTTAATCCACGAACTCTGACGTAGAGTGACGTCGGAGGTCACTCAAATGCGTATGACAAACCAGCTTTACATAGATGAGATTGCGAGCACGTTTTTTATCCACAAAACATGGCAGAAAAAAGGAAGAGAACTTATAATTTTCACAGTGAATGGGAGCAAGAATTCTTTTTCACCAACGTAAAAGAAAACTGTGTTTGTCTCATCTATGGTTCGACTGTGGCCATGTCCTGTGGCCATGTCCTGGGCATGGCCACACCGAGGAGACCTCCGCGCTTCTTCATCCCCGCTCCATCAGGACGAAATCCATCTACTCATCTCTGCCGTGGGCATCGCTGGGCTGAGGAGTCTCCCAGTGTTTCCATCAGGATGAAGAACATCTACTCATCCCCGTACTTGACATCTCCGGGCTGAAGAGCCCCCCGTGTTTCCATCAGGATGAAGAACATTTATTGACTTCTTTAGATATTTAGCTGTAGATTAGAATAAGCTAATATTTAAACAATAATCTTTGACACATTGTTTGCTCGTCCCGGGGGAGGGATCTCTCTTTCACGTGGATCCCCATGAGGTTTCTTATTTTTTCCTCACTGATGGGTTTTTTAGGAGTTTTTCCTCACCGAGAAGGAGAGTCTAAGTGCATTAATGTGCTAGTCTTGTTTAGTTAGCATTTGTTAGTTATTTTTCTTGTTGTGTATTTGTGTTAATACATTCCTCTTTTTCTTGTGAAGCCCATTGAGACGGACATTCTGTGATTTTGGGCTATACAAATAAAATTGAATTGAATTGAATTGTGGCGACGGCTAAACCGCGGTCAAGTGAGCCGCGGTTCACTCCGCCACGATTCACGTGTGCGCGCCCGTTTAAATGTCTTTTTCACAGGCAAAATGGATAAAAGTGATTTTATCGCTCCTCAAAGTTGACTACCTGTGAAAAAGACATTTAGGGCGCGCGCACGTGAATCGCGGCGGAGTGAACCGCGGCTCACTTGACCGCGGTCTGCAGGGCAAAGGTAAGACTGTTGCTGACATGATAAGCTCTGTAAATGCATTTAAAGCCTAGATGAGCATTTTCTCCATGCATTTACAGAGAATAAAGGTGCTGCACTTTCCCTCTGCACAGTCAGTGCTGAAAGACAATGCTTCTGCATCTGAGACTTTTGACAAAGCTGCAGAAAAGTACTCTCAAGTCATTAACAGACTTGGGCAAGAGTTTGAGAACAGGTTTTGTGACTTTGATCAGCTTGAGCCATGTGTGTCATTTATTACCAATCCTTTCATGCAAGTGGATACAACATGCATTGCTGAGAAACTAAATGCAACGTTCAACTTGGATGTTGGACACGTGGAGATTGAAATTGTAACATTGCAAAATGACCTCCACCTCAAAGCTAACCAGGCCGCATCAAACTTTTGGTGCCTTGCAGACAGTGAAAAGTACAGTGGTGTATGCACAGCAGCCATGAAGGTTGCCAGCATGTTTGGTTCAACCTATCTGTGTGAATCAGCCTTTTCTGACATGAACTTCATTAAGAATAAACACAGAACCTGACTCACTGATGCACATCTGCAAGTCACTCAGAGTTGCAGTGTCAACTTACATCCCAGATTACAGTACACTGGTGAAGAGCAAGCGATGCCAGGCCTCCCACTGACAACAAAACAAATGCCAGATGTTGGTGGCAAAATGTAAGTACCATGGCAAAGATAAATTTTAATATATTGAAATACTGTTACAGATGTGTTACTAAGTGTAACAGACGTGATGATTTGTTTTAATGGCTGCAAATGTAGTGGTGCCCTTTGCATCACTCAGTGCCCTCGAAGTAGCCCTCGGTATCAAAGAAGTTGGTGACCCCTGACCTAGGACCTGTTTGCTTTGGCTGACCCTACCAGGGGCATTAAGCCCCGGACAACATAGCTCCTAGGATCACTGGGGCATGCAAACCCCTCCACCACGATAAGGTGGCGGCTCAAATCCCTTGTAAAAGTTTTAAAGAAATTTCCTCAAAGGTTTGGAAATAATATTTCACATACAAAACAAAATTTGATGGATGAATAATTGTTTTCTGCTTGAAAGACCATATCAGACTTATTCCCATCAAGTTTAAAATAATTCCTTAATTTTTACTTAATTATTCAATGTTTTTAACAAATATTAAAGCTTACTTTGTCTGAGTTGGGCAATGCTCCTTTGACAAATGATCTCAATGAATGCAGACTCATCAGTCCCCCACTTCTTCTCTCCGGCATTGTAAAGCAGCTGGTAGGAAAAATAAAAAGTTTTCAACAAGCTCTTAAGCAGTTAAACTATTTAAAGAATAAATTATTTAAGAACCAAACCTTACTTTGGCATCTTCTTGTGCTTTTGCATGGTCTACTGTGGTGCTCTCGTCCCGATTGCCCTGGGGTTGAGACCAATGTTCATTTTAAAGTTTTCAATGTTGTCAGACAATATACGCATGTCAACGTCATTAAAATTATTTCAAATTTTCAGAAAAAAATGGTTATGTTTAAAGACGCTTTGTTTATTAAAATTTTAGAGGATAACGTGATCCATCAGCGTACCCGAAGAAGCCTCTGACTGAACACACCATTGTCTACTGTGAGGGCCCAGGCCCCTTTCCTGCTGCTATCTGTCTCTTTCTCTCTCTCTCCTGTGTGCAGGAAACTCTAGCTCCATTGCCACATAGTTTCGGGGAGTCCGCCGCCATATAGTTCTGGAGGGGCAGTTGCCATATAGTGGATTGATTGAGAGCAGCTGCATCTCTCTTCCTGCTGGCTGCTGCCTGGACAGACATGCTTCAACCTCTGCTCCTTTTATTTGTTGGTTAACTTAGGATTATTGTTAATAAAAGGCATTAAACCGTCTGCCTGCTTTCCTCGTCTTCAGTTTTGTCGGGGTCTTGAGCCAAACCCCTGACAAATGGGGGCTCGTTCGGGATTTTCACCCATTTTCACCGCGCGCAGGTTGTTTTTTGTCAATAAACTTATAAAAGTCTTCAATTTAGACATTGAACAACTAATAAATGTTCCATTGTAAACAAGAAAAAACACATTAAACAGATGAAGACGTTAGCGATTTTCAGGTTCTTTAAAATTAGTGCCTGTTCTTTCTTTGTTTTTTGCATTTTCTGTGCATTTTTGTCAAACTAAACTCCTAAAGTCCCACCACTTCATAATCTACCAGGATAGCAGATCCAAAGGATGAGTTCTTCTCAATTTTTTTCAGTGATAAACAATGTTAGAAACCTCAGCCAGGATCAGCATGGCTTTGCCGACATCTCCAGAAACTTCTCCTTTCAGCTTTGCGCTCAGCTCCTTCTTGGTTTCTAAGGAGAAAAACATAGAAGATGGAACTAATGGAAGAAAATAACCACTATGAAGATTATTTTTTATCATTATCATTGATTTACCTTTCAAAAAGACTTCACTAAGAGCTTTGATTTGTTGGTTGGACCTGGAAGCAAATATCTCAATCAGGACGCTTTCAGTTGTTCCAGCTCCCTGCAACCCAAATAGAAAATATTCATGACTTTAGAGGTAAATAGGACACTTTATTCTTGTCACACCCTGATATTAACAACATGGCCACACATGATATTCAGCAGGAAAATAAAATACCTTCATGGCTTGGATTACTTGATGGCAGTCGTATTCTGCAGGAGGGGTGACGAGGGCAACCAGCAGGTTCTCCAGATCTCCACTGGTTTCTTTTTTCAGATCATTCGCCAATGTCTGAGATGCAAAATTGTGTAGAACCATTATTTAAATCTTGTACTTCACCTCAACCATGCAAATACACACAAAGCCTGATGTAATCTTTATGCACATCCTGCGTCACATAACCTTCTCCATGTGAACACGTTTCATTCCCTGATGCGATAATCCCAAAACACACTGACAGGAGGTGTTTAAATGAAGGAGGGATCCGGTTTGAATGATTAAATGGAAAGAGAGAGATGGCTTACTCTGCCGGTGGCTTTCAGGTAAGACTGACAGATGAGCTGTCTCTGAGCGTTGCTTCGCTGGGTCAAAATATTAATGATCGTCTTCTCGTCAGTGCCTAAAAAAAAATATTTTAAAGTGTTAATTAGATTAATATCAATCATAAGTAATTAAATCATTACTTAGTTGCTATTTTGCAGCTAATTGCAGGTCCAAATACTCTTCTTGGTCAAATGATTGGGTATGAACTATTTTTTAGTGTTCCATTATGCACAGAAAAATCATGGGTCGCCAGAGCAAGTCAGTTTTTTCCATCTAACTCTATTTGCTGCATCGTCTTCGGTCACACCAACTATCTTCATGTCTTCCTTCACTGTGTCCATGAACCTCCCCTTTGGACTTCCTCTCGGCCTCTTTCCTGGTGGTTCGAAATCCAGCATGCTTCTTCCGATGTACTCTCTCTCTCTTCTCTGCACATGTTCAAACCATCTCACTCTGGCCTCTCTGACTTTATCTCCAAAACCTCTAACATGTGCTGTTCCTCTAATCCTGTCCATCCTGGTCACTCCCAGAGACATCCTCAGCATCTTCATCTCTGCTACCTCCATCTCTGCTTCCTGTCTTTTCTTCAGTGCTACTGTTTCTAGACCAAACATCATGGCCGGTCTCACCACGGTTTTGTACACTTTCCCTTTCGTTTTAGCTGAAACTCTTCGATCACACATCACACCTGATACTTTTCTCCACCCATTCCAGCCTGTCTGCACATGCTTCTTCACCTCTTTTCCACACTCTCCATTGCCCTGGACTGTTGATCCTAAGTACTTAAAATCTTCCAACTTCTTTATCTCTTCTCCCTGTAACCTCACTTTTCCATTTGGGTCCATTGGGAAAAATCAGTCATGTACACAAAAAGAGAGAATTGTACCAAATCCTTCCATGGCCTTCCTCAGTTGCTCCGCATCTTCATTGTCATCAAAGTTTGTTTTGGACTTCACGGTTCCTCGCTCTCCATCCTTAAAAAGAATAAAAACTTTTGGTTTTGTATTTTTGTGAAAAAAATAGGTTCAAAATGTATGCAGAACTCAGATTTTTTTTACTGTAACAGTGAAGGATGAAGGCGTTTCAACAAGGCTCTCCAAATCGTCCTGCAAAAAAAAAAAAAAAGTTTAATAATAAAATGAAGGTGTCTCCTTCAACTTCCTCTTATTTAACAAAAAAATATCTTACCCATAAAGATGCCATGGTAGCTGATAGTTTCGCTGTAAAATAACAGACATATTCAGACCTTTGAATTTAGTTTAGTTTTAGGTGGCACCGTGATTTTTCTGTATATGACAGATTACACACAGGGTTGGCAACATTCCTTTGATCAGTTGATTCATGTTCATGCTAATCCAGTTTTGGTGAGTCAGTGTGAGCATATGATTAGTTTCCTGTTCTTACCAAACAAGAACAGTTTCCATTTTGCTTTGAAAGCCAAGATCATAGATCATTCATAGAAGTGATTCAATATTCCTACTTCAGAATCAATGCTTCTTTCACCTCTTGTTAACTTTTTTTTTTTAATCTCAACCAGCCCACATTTCCTTCTCTAGCATAAATAAATACACTGTCGACCACATTAAAGCTTCTCCTGTGATATCTGATCTTTTTCAGGCTTTTTTTGCGGAATATTTTATATCGCTTGTGTGAAAAAATTAAATTCACCTCAATTTTATTTGTATAGCCCAAAATCCCAGAATTTCTGTCTCAATGTGCTTCACATTGCAGATTCAGAAAGAAGAAAAAGAGGAATGTATAAACACAAATATACAGCAAGAAAACTAACTAACAAATGCTAGCTAAACAAGACTAGCACTTTCCTGCCCTTAAACACTCCATCAGGGTGTGGAAAAACTTCTAAAAAACCCATCAGTGGGGAAAAAATGAGAAACCTCCAGGGGATCCACACAAAAGAGAGATCCCTCCCTTGAAAAAAAATCAAGTAGATTAAGCTTTATGGAACAACAGCTCATTTAAAGTTACTTTAATCTGCATTTTTCTCTTCACCCTTCAACACAACGTGAGCTTTCATGAGTAATCTTCACCACATACTGTATGAATGAGTATTGTATTGAGCTGCCAGGATGTGACCAGATGATAAAGTGTTTGCTATGAACCTGAATAGTTACGCCAACCAAATAAATCATTGTGAGTACAAAACTAACTAAAAGGACACTGATACCGTGGATAGTTTCAAACTCTTTTCAGTCACATTCAGTATTTGTTGTTAAAATAATAAAGTTATATTTTTGTAGAGCTGGCAAATAGCTTAAAAAAAAACTCTTCACTCTCCCATTAACACTGAATATAAGTTCTATCCACAAATTGTATTTAAACATTTTAACTAGTCTTGAACACTTCCATACAGCAGCAACAAACCATTAAAAAGTCCTACCTGCTTCTTTGTCTGAGGCAGAATGTGAGCTGACACACCCTCTACTTCTCTAAAAACCCGGTGAACACACCACACCTGTTCTGCAGGCACCTGATGCCTTTACAAACAGCTCGTACATGTCAGTGATCATGAGAATAAAATAAAACTATGTCATAATTTAGGAGTATTTAATTTTTATTGCAACGGTGTTACTTTTCATCAATGAAGAAGGTTAAATAAGAGGGGGAAAGATGGTACATAAAAACAGTTTGAAAGTCACGTTTTTACAATTAGAAAACGAACAAGTGTAAATGTAGGTACTGTATGTAGGCTCATCAACCTATGCAAATTTCATTTTGCTCTAATCTAGTTGGGCAAACTGTTGGGGCATAAGAAAATGAACCCATGTTAAACCCACAAAGAATAATGTTTTGAAAAATACAAGTTTTTTTTTTATATACTAACCTCCCACCCTATGGATGGTATCATTACTTTAGTAAAGAATAGTCAAATTCTTCCTGTAAAATATTACTAAATTTAAACTACAATAGTGACAAATTTGTCAGACAAAAGCAATTGAAAAAGCTCTGTCATCCGGGTGGACCTTGGTGTCGAGCCACTCCTCCTCCAGGTCGAGAGAAGCCAGATAGGGTCATTCGGGCATCTGGTCATGATGCCCCCCGAGCGCCTCGCTGGTGAGGCGTTTTGGGTACGTCCCACCAGGAGTAGACTAAGAGGCAGACCCCAAACCCGCTGGACAGACTATGTCTCACAGCTGGCTGAGGAACGACTCGGGGTCCTTCTGGGTGAGATGGAAGACGTTGCTGGGGTGAGAGAAGCTAGGGCTTCCCATCTTCTACTGTTGCCTTTGCGGACCGGCCCCGGATAAGCGGAAGACGACGGAATGGAACAAAGATCTAAGATTTACAGTATAAATAAACCTTCAGCATAAATAAAAACATAATCCAAGTTCTATTGTTTAAAATTTGTTTTATTACTTTAAAAAAAAAAAAAGGCACCAAATACAGGCAATATACGCTTTTTGTTGATAGCACCAAAAATATATTTAGATTTCCCACAATACCGCTTTCTCTGTTTTAGGCACACGATTAAAAAAAGAAAAAAACAACAGAAGGTGGGATTGAAGGAGATCCGACATCTCAAACAAGTACAAAGATATTTTCTTAAGCAGTGCTCTCCAAACTGTGTCACACACTTTAATTTAGAAATACAGTAAGCAACAAAATACCAGTGACTCCACTATCATGAGTACATCAGTAGTTGAGCTGTAACATAATACGTCACAAGAGGTTAACACAGAATGTGTGCGAGTGGTGTGAAAATGAAGAGATTGTGTCTTTGGAAAGAACAAAGGCAGACACACAATTTTGATGTGTAGTAAGGCTAAAAAAATCAGTCAGGTGGTCTCATTAGTTACAATCATATGAAGATTTCCAGATTGGAAAGAAAATCCTTTGGATGATTTGCTTTGAATGATGCAAAAAATAAAAAAATACTGCATGGCACTTCTTATTGGCTGTTAGAAAAATTAGTATAAACACAAAAGTTTGACCTGTTTGGTAATTATGACAGTACAAGTGATTCAAAGTAAGGCTTGAATCTAGGTTATATGTAACCCCGAATAAGTCTGGTCATGAAGGAGGGAATAAAATATGGCGTAATTGCACTTAAAGGTTTCATACATAATAGTTATTTACATCCAGCACTGATTGTGCTTTAATACTTTAAACAGGAGTTCAGAGCAGCAGTAGCTGATGCAAAAGTGGTTGATGATGAGTTTTTTTATGTCTTTCTGGAGAAATCAAACTTCCACAGGAGCTACAGTAAAAACATTTAAAGCAGTGACATGACTCGATGCAGCAGATGAAACAATCACCAGTGTCTGAGCTACCGTTCACCATTTCGGTGCTAAATATTACATAAAAATCCTGTGAACTGAAATGAAGATCATGTTTGGACAGTAAAAAGCAGATTTTGTCAGCTGAGTTGTTCCTGAGGTCGACCACTTCCCTATTTTCTTCTTAATGTGGTAGAAAAATACATTAACAAAGATTTTGTTACATTTAGTACAAACGTTCTTTTAGAAAATATTATTTTTTAAAATTGACATTAGAACCTTTTTTTTTTTTCATCTTTTCAGACCTCGGTTCCATCGTTCAGGTTGTTGTGGAGTTTCACCTCCAGGTTGACTTGCTTCACTTTGGTCTTGTCCTCCTGGTTGCGGTTGATGTTGATGTTCCTCACCGTGCAATGACCGCTGCCAAAGTTCTTCTCCACACATTTGTCCAAACACACCTCTACCTTGGTGTTCAGCGGGTACTCCTCATACATTTTACTAGAACTCTTGTTCTGCTTGGCTATAAAGACCCGTCGGCATCGGCGGAACAGGAAGCAGGAGGCTAAGAGGACAAGAACCAGCAGGGTGATAGCAGCCACCCCACCGCCCACAGAGCTGCCCACGTGAGCATTGAAGGTGGCGGATGGACCGACTTCAAGACGAAGCGACTTCATGTTGGTGCCGTTCTTCACCTGATCGCCTTCGTTGTCGTAGATGAGGGACTCGTCCAGCGTTAGCTTACCGCTGCGATCTACGAGGTCGCGTTTGGAGCGGTTCAGCTGATAAGTCACGGAGCGTTGGATCCGAGGGTTGGAACGCGACTCCGGGCTGATGACATAAATCACCTGCAGGTACCACTGATGCCCCGCCTCTACCTGTTCACCACAGAAAGCAATATAAAAGTTTGAGTTAATATTTGTTCTGTACAGTCACGAGTAAAACTAGTGGTAAAAACTGCATAGGCTTTTCTGCTGATTAAAACTACTTGAATCACAAACTGCTGTTAAATATTTTGGGGCCGTAAACATTAACAAAATATTTCCAAATAGTTTGTTCTTTTCCCTTTCTGTTTTTTTTTTTCTTAAAGCGGTGGTGCTTCAAAACATGGATTTTTGCACTAACGCATTTAACCAATCACACTTCAGCCAGAAATTGTTGCCAGCTAGACTAAAATCAGCTTGGTAAAGACCTTTACAGTTCTTTCTGCTGGCCCTTTCTAACAGGAAGAGAATGATGATGAAATTTGCTTTGACCAGTAAGATTTTGAGCTAGTTTCCCTATACCTCCTCAAAGGCCTACCAACGTCACCATTTTCAAACCTGCTGATAGGACAGTAAAACTCAGCAGCAGCTAAACTAGCATAAAGTGTCAGTGGCGAGTTACGTAACTGGAAATATTTTTTTGTTGTTGTAAAACCAACAGCCAACTATTAAAAGAGATCTAATAGTTGGTGGTTGACTTACATTAAAAAGTCCTTTTCAAGATGGATTTTTCAAAAGTAGTTGAACAAAGTCAAAGAAATCGGAATAGCGTGGGGTATTCCTAAAAATGACCAGTGATCTAAACACTCTAACTGGTAAATATTCTAAGAAGGAGTGACAAAATGATCATTTTCAGTTTCAATAAAAGCCTTTTAGCAACATAGTCATGATGGTAATCTTTTTGAAGTTTCAATTGTGAGAAATGATGGTATTTTTATTGAATATTGTAGAGTTATTTTTTATTTAACACTACACTTTGTAGCTGGGTTAGATGTAAAACTCAAAACACTTCAGTAAAATTATTTCACTAGCTCATAAATTGTTGACAGAGTTACACACTAGCTAGTCATAGTAGCAGAAACAGCTTTGTGTCGATCCAGAAGTGCTTTAAATGTCAGAAAAACACAGCAGTGGGAAGGAGATTATGACTCTCACAAACCTTGTAAAGAGCATCAACCTTCATCGTGAAGCCATCCACACCTGGCATGGCCGTCATGGCCTGCAGCTCGGGGATGTTTGATGCAAAATCAGCTTCAAAGGGAACATCGTGGAAAAACTTATCGCAAACATCTGGCTGTTTACGATCCTGCAGGTGAAATAGAAACACAGGAAACAATCAATACTAGAAAACAACTTTTGGACACATGAACTACAAAGTAGTTTAGGGTAATAATGTTTGTTAATTTGTGGGGGGAAAAAGCCTATCCCATTTTATGAGATGACTTGTTATTGCCATCATTAACCCACCACCATGCTTCACTATTGATATATTGTATTGTTCTGCAACTGCTGTATTATTTCTTACAAATTAACAAATCTCCACATCACAAAGAAGTGAAACTGTATCAGTACCAGCAGCAAGAATCGATGTTTGAGGTGTTTGTTGGGTTGGATACACCCGTACTGAGCACCCTCATTGTACAACGTCCCAGTGGGATCAAAGAAGGGGACGTATCCGTCTCTGCCAGTACACAGGTAAACCTTTTCCAGTTGAAGTTTGTAGGCTGCGTTTAGATTTTGCTCCGGGTTCCACAGAACTCGGCCATATAGGGTCTGACCTGCAGTGAGCCCAGAAAAAGAAGGAGTGAGAAAACTTTCATACTCTCCAATATCATCTCATTCCGTTTTCTCACTCTCATACCCATGGAGAAAGCGCCTTTGTAGTCCATCTCAGCCATGGAGACATCAGCAGCAGAGGGGTCCATCAGGAAGACCTTTTCATTGTTGCAGAGTTGGAACTCGGTGTTGAGTGAGTAAACCACAGGAACGGGTCTGTTGGTCTGCTGGAAGGCGATTGGCACTAAGAACCTAGAGAAGAACAACCAGATGTGAAGCTCAACTTTTACTGAGGAATTAAGAAATGCAGGTCATACTTCTCGGCAGCGTGGGCTGTACAGGACAGAGATTTGTCTCCATGGTCGATCCACGGCTGAGTGGGCTGCACTGTACAGGGGATCAGGAAGACGGTGTATTCCCCAGAGTAGTCCTTCCTGTTGTAGAAAAAAAAGAAAATAATTTAATAACTTGCTACAAAATGACAGAAGGTTACATGTTTGAGTTTTCTTGTGACCTGCTGTAGGAGCTCGTCGCCCTCCACAGCTGGTAAGGGGAGTCAAAGGTCTGAGCGCTCCACAGAAGCTGCATGTCAAACTCAATCCCTCCAAGGTGGTCCGGAGCCATCAGATGGGACTTATGACCTGGAAGAGTGTGATGCTCCAGGACAAACTGACCTAAAGGGGCAAAACAATGCTCATTTTTTAATCTATTAGGCTAAAATGTTTTCATTCCTACATGTGTGGAACTGACCTCTGAATTTAGCGTGAGTTTTAAACTCAATAACAAGCCGTCCATCTTCTCTAATGAAAATTCTGATAATTTGCAGCCTGGCAGAGAGAACGCTGTCCGTTTGGATCCCTATGCACACCAAACAATAATCATCACACAATCTGGCCTTGCTCAGGCTTCTCAAATAAATTTTAAGTAAATAATTCACACATTAAAAGGAGCTTAATGTCTGCTCAGGAGCTGCTCACCTGTCCTCCACAGCACCGTGTCATAGAAGAAAGAGAATTCCATCTCGGTGTGATGCTCCAGAGAAGCCCAGCCTCTGGGAGCAGTCACGTAAATGTAAGAGACGTAAAGAGGAACCTGCACTGTTAGGAAGGATTGAGCCGAGTCCCGAACCTGCAAGCACAGTTACAAAGTCACACTAGCACAGGAGTGCCCAACCTTTTTTGTACCAAGATCTACTTTACAAATATCAAACTTCCTAAGATCTACCAGTCCCATGTTATCATCACAAACCCAACAGATTGTTTCAACACGATTTGTTACATACGCACACAGTCACAGCGCCCTGCGAGGGGGAGGGGCCACAGCAGCACTGTGGGCTGCTTATTGATTACAGGCTTAATAACGTGATTTCATGTCACAGACTCCAAAAATCTTCAGTAACAGCAGAAAAGACGCTAGACTGACACTTTTTATGAAAGTTTTTTTTTCTTTTTACTTTTTTTCAGTGCCATGTGATCTACCCATAATGCCTTTGCGATCGACCGGTCGATCGCAAAGGCATTATGGGCACCCCTGCACTAGCAGACCGCATCTGATACCAGAGTGCATGCTGATCAATAAATGAAAAATTTATTTTGGCATCCATGTATCAATACTTCCTGCTTAACTCTTGTTAAAAATTATCATAAGTTATTTATGACCCTACTTCTACACTTCTGCAGCTTTAAACAGTCATCATCTCAAGAATACCAAGCAGTAATACAGTTTGAATAAACACTGAGAATGTGGTGGTCTGTGATGGATAAAAGCACCTGAAAATCAGCCGTGACGGAACCCCCACAGATATCAATCAGCTCCGTCATGTCGTAGTAAGCATCAAAGGTCCAGATGCAGCTTTTGAGGTTCAGATGTTTGTAAAGCTGGATGGTTTTAGCCTCACGGACGTTGGGGTTGAATTGGTATGGCCGATCGTATCCCGGTCCCAGAGAGATGCTGTCATAAGCTACTTCCTCCAGGAAACCAGAATCTGTAGACAAGAGAGGATAGTGTTCGTGTTATCAGGGATAAGGACCAAAAGTCTACGACTTCAAAAGGAAAGAGCTGGATATTAGTAATCAAACTAGATTTTATTCTCATTTCTCTCTGCTGTGTCTCTGCTTCAGCAATGTCCTCAGCTTAAACTCCTTTCACACTCCAACCAGATCACTGAAATCCTCTGATCTGCTGCCACTGGTCACGCCGAAACAAGTTTAAGAACTCAAGGTGGCCAAGCACTGATAAAAGTGGGTATTATGCAGATTAAGTTTGACCAAAGTTGAGAATTTAACTACTATATCGCTTGAAGGAACTGTGATAGGGTTTGACTCTTTGTGGATGCAATGAAGGTGCTCGGTGAGAAACTAATTTTTTTTTTGAGAGATGCTTAATTTAATCTAATCTAAGTGATAATTAAAGAAATCTTTTCTTGTCATGTGGTGATGTCTGACCGGAGATCCCTTGGAGCTCTTTGAGGGTGACCAGGTTGGAGCAGACGTGCTGCTGTCTGTAGATGGACTCCGATAGAAGGAAGTGGAGGTTGTGCAGCGGTAAGGTGGAGACCAGCGGGAGCATACCATCCTGGTGAGGAATCTGTACCGATATGTGGATCCTAACAGGACAAAAAAGAAGGATGAATAAATAAAACTATTGAAATTCAGTTTAATAACTGGCCAAACGTCATCCTGTACTGACCGGTTTGGATGCTCTTTGTGCTTGACATCCAGGTATTTCAGAGTAGCTATGAAAGACTGTGCCTGGAAGCCTCTAGCGGTTCCTGTCGTAACAGGGGTATGGCAGATGGAGCCATCGGTGCCAATTGTGGCGATGTTGCTCCTGAGTGGAGTTCCAGGATGACCACTTTTATCCCGGGCCTGTGCCACGCAGCGGACGTGGAAGCGCCGGCTGAAATAAATACTGTCAAGAACCTGAAAAAGGAAAAAAATAAAAGGAAAAAAAAATAAAATGCCAACCTCGGCAGGTTGCTAACTCTGGAAATTTAGTAACATAACATTTGTAAAGTTGGAGAAAAAAATTAAAATGTGAATTTTTTATCCTATTACTTACCATCTGATTGATGCTGGTGTACGGGGTGGTGTCGGTCACTGTTTCAAATGGTGACCTAGCACCGCTGGGGTCTGTGGGGGCTGCCACCTCCCATGAAAAATGAATCTGAGTCTGGTTTATTCCCGCCTCCTCACAGCGTTCCTTCATGACTGAGTACTTAGGATAGTGGGGGTCGCATGGGGTGACACAGACCAGAGGGTAGCCTGGGGAAGGGGTCTTCTTACTACCTTCTTTAGTCACTTCCTGGACGTGATTATAATCAGCCAGAGAGACCACCTAGAGAGAGGAAAAAAACTGTAAATATTCACTTTCCTTCAATCTTTAAAAGTATTCCTTGATCTTAGTCGACATCAAGTTAAAAGTTTAAGGTTATAAAAAATATTTAAATTGTGACAGAAAATATTGAGGATACGTATTAACTGGATAAAACCTTGTGTCATCTGCATAGAATTCTACCAAGTTTTGATCAGGCATTTGAGGTTGTCGATATTTGACAGAGTTTAAGTTAGGTTTTCTTACAATAGGTGGCGCCGGCAGAATGAGACTTCCTGCTGCCTCCTGATCCAGGATTGTCACTGTTGCCGTGGTGATCTCACCAAGAACTGCCTCCACCGGATCATCAGGGCCAAGAACCAGGGAAAAGGATTCATGCCACTCCCTGTCCTCATTGGACAAAATATCCACTTTGAACACGATGTGATCCATTCCTAAAAAATAACGAAAAAGGAAGTAGTATTTACTCTTGCCGAGGTTCTCTCAATTCCTCAAGAGAGAAGTTTCAAACTAACCAGGCATGAACTTTAGAACTCTGCTTTTAGGGTTGTAATCTACTCCAGATTGAGCCGACCCATCTCGTGTGCTGCAACGGATCTTAGACGTTCTATCTAAATCGCCCCGACGGGCAACCTTGATGCTGAGCACTTCCATGCCGTCTGGACCGGGGGGTTCTCTGACCTGATAGGAGGCCTGCTCAAACTCAATGGTAGGAGCTGGAGGAAGAGGATGGAAAGCAGCTTAGAGAGACAATTCAGCTTGAGATGTTAAATAAATGCTTCTAAAGACAAACTATGCATAAAAAAGGGACTAGTTGTTTAAAGACCATCTGGTCAATTGCTGCTCACACTCATTGAAAAGCACCAACTCACTGATCAAAGACTGTGAAACTAAACATGCAAAAACTCTTTCCAATGCATTTTTCCAATGCATTTTTCCAATGCAATGGTTGGAAAAAACGCACATACCGTGCGGCTGTTTTTTTCTTCTCTCTGATCACCAATATGAGACACTGTAAAAACTCATTAAATTTGTGTGAAATATTTTTCTATTTACAATGTAATGGCTGCAAAATAAATGGCCCTTTCTTATTTTGGGACAAATAATGTTTTCAAATCAGAATCTTACCATCTTCATCGTTTGTGATGGTAACCGTTACAATGTCATTAACGCCCACCATGGCTCCGCTCCAGTGGTCTCCGAGAGGAGTCCCAAGATGCACCTGGAATTCCTCTTCAGGTTCAAACACAGAATCGTCCATTACATGGACCGTGCAGTTCTTAACCTGGAGAACAAAAAAAAACATGTGACCCTGGTCAGAAGCCCATACCACTCACTCACACTGCCATGCCTTCAAACTCCTGCTCCTCCAATGGTCTACTCATTCATTCTTTCCTCTATCACAATCCATTTGGGGTTTTTTTCTGGCCATCATTTTGGAATCTCCAGCCATATTAATAAATGAAACCGCCGAGCATGAAATCACCAGCAATTTGAGATCCAAATTTTTTTAAGACATTCTAGTAAGTCATAAAAAATATTTTACCTTCTCGCCTTTAAGAAACGTGATGCGTGACTCATCGGCATTCCTTCTCTCCTCAAAGTCATCCATGACCATGGCAGACATGGTCCTGGTGAAACACCTCACAGACGACTTGAAGGACAAGTCTCCGGTTCGGATGACGGGAATGTGCAGAACATTATCCTTCTCCTTCACGCTGTAGGTGCTTTTCTCAAACTGCATGCTGGGAACTGAAAGACGATGGTGATAAGAGGGTTGGTTCTAAAACATTACCATTGCTGGGATTTAAACAGATTTTTCTGTGTACGTACTGTCCTGGAAGGTATCAGTAATGATGACATTAGCTTCATACGGTTCTTGCAGGACAGCTCCTTGAGGAGAACTGAGAAACACCACAAAAGACTCGGAACCCTCGATGGATGGATTCTGGATGTCGTCCTTGATGGTCAGACTGCAAGTCTGGAACAGTAAGAGAAAATTTAGCAAGGAAAGCAGATTTGAATCACAAAGAACAAGTTTTTTCTAGCACTTCTACCCCCATTTTGTACTTTAAAATCTCAAAGCAGGACTTTAACATTAATTTGACTTGTCTGAGACAGTGTAAAAGCATAAAACAGGGGTGGATATGGGGGCAGATCTTTTGGTCCACAAAAAAAAAAGAAGAAGAAAGGCAAGGGGACTAGTCAGGCTATCCCCTTGCAGGGCCAACAAATGGGCCACCAAAATGCAGGAAAATAACTCCTATTTTTTTAAATGTTCTGGGGGGAATTACCCCAGGTTCCTTATACTGACTTTGTCAATGACCTCACGCCCCCCTTTAGAAAATTCTGGATCCGCCCCTGTAAAAAACTTTTGTAGGGATAGCTCAAGTCCTATTTGACTGAAAAAACTTTATCAATTTAAATTCAGTGAAAAGACGTTTTATTACTAACAATTAGTCATTTCTATAAACAAAGTCATGCATTTATTTTTTAAAAAAAGACATGATCAAGTTGTTAAATAAATCAAATAAAAAGAATCACCTCTTCAGTTTTTCCAGGTTTGAACTCCACTTTTTTGGAACTAGGGATGTAGTCTATCCCTGGGCTTGCTGAGGGTGGGTCCGAGGGTCTAGTGGCACACCAAACTGAAGTCAAAGAGGTGAGGTCGCTCCCATGACGCAACACTGGTATTTCAATTGTACCTTAAAAAAAACAAAAAAAAACCCAATAGAAAACATGAATTCTAAAATTGTATGCATTCTATACAATGTATTAAAAAAAATGTTAGTTTAGCTGGAGAAACAAAAAAACTAATTGTGATTAAAAGCCATTTAGAAAAATAAATATAAACCCATGAACTCAAAAATAGGTTTCTTTTCAACAACTTTTTCACAAATAACATTAGAATGTGTAAAAAGAACAAATGAAACAAAGACAAAATATAGCTGGTGATTATGAGGTAGGAAAATGTTTATCCAGTTTTTCCTGCTGATCAAAACAGAGTTGTTTCGAAACCTGATGGGCTGCATTTAACAAACTACAACTTGACTTATAAAATGGTACTAAAAAAAAAAACACAAGTGGTTTTTACCAGCATCTTCGCTGAAGGTAAAAGTTGCGTTTCCTAGTGTAACCGTCGATGCATCGTTGGGTCCGTCGATGACCACCTTGGCCACAGCCACGTCCCCCATGCGGGCGTTGTCCGAGGCATCGGATAGAATCAGCTCAAACTCCTCAGACAGCTCGTACTCGCTGTCATCGATGAGGGTTACATCGCAAGTGGACATGCTGACGCCAGGACCAAAGATGACCCGGTTGTCTCCGGTCATTCCACGACTCTTGTAGTCGGAGCCGGACTCCAGAGCGTGCAGGCTGCTACCCTGAGCTGACTTGGCTACGGTGTAGCAAAGAGCAGACACGGTGCTGGACGTATCGCCTGCAAAAAAAAACAGAAAGCAGGGATTTCCCTTCAGGGGTTGCCACAGCAAGTCAGTTTCTTCCATCTAACCCTATCTGCTGCATCTTCTTTGATCACACCAACTATCTTCATGTCTTCCTTCACTGTATCCATGAACCTCCTCTTTAGTCTTCCTCTAGTCCTCTTTCCTGGTGGTCCTAAACCCAGCATCCTTCTTCTGATGTAATAATAATAATAATAATAAAAATTTTATTTGTAACGCACTTTATATCTCCAGTGTCCTCTGCACATGTCCAAACCATCTCAGACTGGCCTCTCTGACTTTATCTCCAAAACCTCTAACATGTGCTGTTCCCCTGATGTACTCATTTCTAATCCTGTCCATCCTGGTCACTCCCAGAGAGATCCTCAGCATCTTCATCTCTGCTACCTCCATCTGTGCTTCCTGTCTTTTCCTCAGTGGCACTGTCTCTAGACCAAACAGCATGGCCGGTCTGACCACGGTTTTGTACACTTTCCCTTTCTTTCTAGCTGAAACTCTTCCATCACACCTGATACTTTTCTCCACCCATTCTAGCCTCCTTGCACACGCTTCTTCACCTCTTTTCCACACTCTCCATTGCTCTGGACTGTTGATCCTAAGTACTTAAAATCTTGCACTTTCTTTATCTCTTCTCCCTTTAACCTCACTTTTCCATTTGGATCCCTCTCATTCACACACATGTACTCTGTTTTATTCTGACTAATCTTCATTCCTCTTCTTTCTAGTGCAAACCTCCACCTCTCCAGCTTTTCCTCCACCTCTTCCCTTCTCTCACTACAGATCACAATGTCATCTGAAAACATCATTGTCCAACTACTGGCCACATAACCTCGTCTATCAACCAAACGTCCCTCTTTCTGCCAGCAGAGCTACAACTATCAGTAATTCCTTTTGAGAAAAGCAGTTTCTCTTTTCTTAATCTGAACTGAACCCAGTACCTTTCCTCTCGACGGGTGCGTGGAAGAAGCCGGCGCTCTCATTAATGTGGTAGGTCTTCTTATCAAACTGCAGAGTGGGCTCATCCTCTGTATCGTTAATGTTGACAATGGCGCGCGTGTTCTCCCCCAGCAGTGCGTACACGGGCATGCTCAACTCCACGTGAAAGCTTTCAATCCCTTCAAACACCTTGTCATCGTTAATGATGATAGTACACACTTTAGTGTCTTCACGTTCATCAAACTGCACCTGTGTGGATGGAATGTGCGTTTATTTGGACCTTTCACAGAAAAAATTAATCGCAAAATAAATTTAAGAAGTCTTGAAAATAGAGCAAATAACCAAGAACATGTAGCAGGACTGTTTTAGGAGTTGTGTTGGCTACCTGTCCTGCATACTCCACGTAATCCTGCTGGCCTGGGTGTGACCCGGTGCTGCTTGTAGAAATGGCGCTGCCCTGCTCGGTTCGACACAGCACGATAGCATACTGATTTAGGTTCCCAGTTCGTTTCACCGTCACAGCCACCGTTCCCGCCTTCTCGCTCACATTGAAGCTTCAGAAAAGAGGTGAGGGGTTGCTTTAAAGTTTCACATGTGGGTTTTTAAAAACATTATTACCCATTATACAAACCTTTTGTGTTCAAAACTGATGAGAGACCACTGGATGTGAAAGACGTTATCACTAACCACGTTGGGTTTACTATCTTTGACCAGAAACTTGAAGTTGTCCATGGTCTCCTGGATGTTCTCCGTGTGCAGCTGGTAGCGGATCAAACCCAAATTGACATCGGCTGTCAGGAATAGAAATAACTAATTATGAGATGTGTTTCATGCTTTTCTGAAATGTGTATATACAGTACTCTCCCACCTCCTGAGAGAATCAGATTGAGAGGAAAAATGACCAGAAGAGGGTAGCAAATCAACACTGAACTATTTTTTTAAAGAGAAGATTCAAAACTGATCAGAAAATCTTGAGAAAGATCAGTTTGATGGAACAAATCAGAGATTCAATTTAAAACAATGTTCCGTTTATTTAAAAAATAACTTCACTAAAGAGCCCGTTGCAGTTTTTTTTAAAAACAGACTTTATGAACCGGCATCACGGTGGCGCAGTGGGTAGCACAGTGGCCTCACAGCAAGAGGGTCGTGGGTTTGAGACCCCGGTGGGGACGAGGCTTGGAACACTGTCCTTTCTGTGTGGAGTTTGCATGTTCTCCCCGTGTTTGCGTGGGTTTCCTGCGGGTACTCCGGTTTCCTCCCACCCTCCAAAGACATACATGGTAGGTTGATTGGCCGGTGCCGAAATTGCCCCCTTGGAATGAGTGTGTATGGATGGTTGTATGTGTGTGGCCCCGCGACAGACTGGCGACCTATTAGGTGTGTACTTTGTTCTTCGCCTTAAATTGGCCCGGATGGGCTCCTGTAACCCGGAAAGGGATAGACGGATAAGAAAATGACAGACTTTATGTACCTTGGGTGAACGTGGTGATGGGGCTCCCCGGTTTGAGTTTGCTCTCCAGAAAACCATGTTTTGGCTCAGTGGTGATTTCATAAACCAGCTGTCCATCCTCAGTGTCTGGGTCCATGGTCAGTAGCTCCTTCTTCGTGATCAGGTTAGTGGGCTGAAACGGTTCAAATGACTTAGATGTGGTTATTTGCTTTTAATCAACAAATCTAAGATAATAGGCTGGTATTCCAACGTTATTCTACAGAACGATCAAGTAACAGTAAGAATTTTTTTTAACCCCATAAAAATCGGTTAATTTAATATTTTTTTTAAGTTTGATGTGCACCTTGTTGTCCATGTACTCCAACCACTGCAGACCGAGGTTAGTAACGATTCGCGGCGTCCCATCATCTACCGGCTGGATATCGATCTTAAACTTCTGAGGAGCAGCAGTCACAATCTGACAAAATAGAAAAAAATGAAAGCTTCTGAAGACACTTTAAAAAAGATCCAAATATTTCTTACAGACGATAGTATGGAAGGAAATGTCCATGTAGAGATAGATCTAGCTGAAACTATTCTGAAGGCTTCTTCCATCACTAGGACCATTTTTCCAGGTTTAAATATCACTCAGACGCTGCAGAACGGTTTGGACATAGTTCTCATTCATCCATTCAGACTTTTATCCATCTAGGTTCAACGTGTAGCTTGGCATTCATCAAAGTAAAACAAATGTCTATAATACATCTTCTGGAGTTCTTCTGCCACGCGGTGAGACGAGATGCTGTATTGGATGTGAAGTACCAGCTCAAAGTTTTACTGGTCCTTCTGAGATACCTCCACAGAATTTCCCCAGAGTGTTAAGGACATTTTAAGATGTCTGGGGTTGGTTTTATGATCCTATGTAGATTTCTCCATCTGCGAGTGGACAGCTGGTCACACCAGGCAGTGAGGAAGAGGAGGATTTGTGGTTTAAAAAAAAAGTTGTTTTTTTTTTTAGTCCCCACTTAAGACAAATAAGTGTGGAGTCATCTGCACATTTTAATTTAGAAAAACATACAGATAAAGGCTCATTTAAGAGGAGAATCTATTTTCATTTTTGCTGGTAAATCTAGCAAAGGGGAGACGGTGGCTCAGTGGTAGAACATTCGCACGCGGACTTTGAGTCAACCGGAAGTTTGTGGGTTCACATTCCGCTGAGTGCATGTCTAGGGTCCTTGGAGAAGACACTTAACCCCGCGTTTGCGCCGTCGTGGCAGCCTACACAAATTTGTAGAAGGCGATAGCTCAGTGGTAGACCGTTCGCCTTTGGACCAGAAGTTTGCGGGATCGAATCCCATGGAGCTCGTGTCTTAGGGAATACACTCAATGCGCCGTGTGGCAGCCTGCCGCGGTGTAATGCAGGATACAAATTTCCCCGTTGAGGAGGGAATAAAGTATAATTCTTTCTTTCCACACAAGACGCCTCTGACAGAACACATTCATATTTCCTAAATGGACATAAATTGAAATTAAAGTTTAGAAAAATTCTGGGAGGGGACGAGGTTTGGAACGCTGGCCTTTCTGTGTGGAGTTTACATATTCACCCCATGTATGTGAGGGTTTCCTCCAAGCCTCCAAAATCATGCATGTTAGGTTGATTCACTGCTACAAAGTTGCCCTAGGGATGAGTGTGTATGTGGCCCCACAACAGATTGGCAACCTGTTCAGGGTGTACCCTGCCTCATGCCTTGAATCATCGGGGATAGGCTCTGGCACCCCATGCGATGCCATCAGGGATAAGTGATTCAGAAAATGAATGAATAAAAAAGTTTTAAAAAACACTGTCAATTTTTGCTTTTTGTGTTTTCCTTTCAATGAACAGATGATGTTTCAGATTTTTATTTTTAGCATCAATGATCATGTATTTCTGGACTTATTACATTATTTTAGCCAGGATGGTGCCTAATCCCTCCACTTGATTTAATTCACTCCCGCACTAGAGTCAAAGAAACAGTCTCATATATCAGAGTAACATTTTCTGTAATAAAAGAATAAAAATATTTAACATGGCTCTGAATATACATGATTAATTTGTGGCCCTGGAGATTAAATACTTCAACTTATTGGTTTTAATTTTCGATGCTGGATAAATTGTCTCATTTCCACAACCGGGCCTGAGCTGATATCTCCGGTCTCCACTTCAGAGTGTGAAGAATTTTAAATTAAGCACAACAGCCTGTGTATGTTTGGTCTGGAGGAGCAGCGTGTCAGGCGACAGGATGCAAACATTTTAATGAGTCCACCCACAGAATGTATAGTAGGCATTAAGTACTTGAGCTGTCTGCGCGCCCGTTTGTGACTTATAACGTCTCACAAACCTCTGAGGGATTTTAAACAAAAAGCCCAAACGAGGTGTTCCCTGTCCAGCTGTAAGACACAGTCTCTCCAGCAGGTTCCAGGATCTGCCTCTTGGTCTCCTCCCGGTGGGATGTGCCTGAAACACCTCATCAGTGAGGCATTTGGAAGGCATCTCAATCAGATGCCTGAATAACCCCATTTGGCTTCTCTCCAAGAGGAGCAACGGCACTACTCCGAGCTCATCCCGGATGGCAGAACTCCTCATCCGATCTCTGAGTGAGAGCCCAGCCACCCTGCGTAGGAAGCTCATTTTGGCCACTTGTATCCGCAAGCTCGTTCTTTCGGTCACCACTCACAGCTGGTGACCATAGATGAGGCTAGGAATGTAGATCGACTGGTAAATCGAGAGCTTTGCTTTTTGGCTCAGCACTTTCTTACCAAGATGGACCAATGCAGTGTCCTAATTATTGCGGAAGCCGCACCGATTCTTCTATTGATTTGATTTTTGATAACTAAAAGACTGTATCTGATCTACACACCTCTTTTCCGTTCTCCTCCACCATGAAGAGCATGTTGGTGCCGTCAGCCACGGTGAAGGTGAAACGATCTTTGAGTGAGTTGGAGCCGTCGTGGTTGTAGCTGATCCGGTTCTGGTAGATGTCGTCCATGCTAAAGCTGCTGGTCTGTCGGTAGTGTTGGCCATTGTTGGTGCGCTCGATAGAGCCGTGGCGAGGAGGCTGGACGACGGTAAAGATGATGGAGTCCGCCTGCAGGAAGTAAATGATTGATTTGATTAAAATAGAGTCAAATGAACAAATAAAACTAGGTCTACATGTGGGGGGTTTCAAAATATGGAACCACAAAGCAAAAATAACTGATGTAGTTAAATAAACTACATCTTACTCAATAAACCACCATCCCTTTTTTATAAAGCAAAAATAGTAATAGAAGAACTTTTTTTTCAAACAACTGTTTAAAAAACAACTGTTTTTTTTTTTTTTTTACCTCCGTGTCTGCATCGGTTGCTTTCAGCTCAAATTCTGTGATTGTTTTCCTCACACCCTCCTGGACCCTAATTCCGGGAACCTGAAGCAGGGGCAGGGAATCATCTACTGGTTTGATGGTGATGTAGAAAGTCTGAGCAACCTGAAAAAAAAAAAAAAAACACACACACACACACACACACACACCATGTCAGTGCATTTTCCTTAAATATGTATACATTTAATCATTGATTTTCATTAGAGGAAAAAGCATTGATGAGGGATTGGTATGATAAGGGCTGCACAGCAAAAAGGTCAGGGTCCAAGTCCTTCGAGTCTTGAAACAAGGATCTTTCTGTGTGGAGTTTGCATGTTCTTCCCCTGTGGATGAGTGTGTATCTATGTGTGGGTTTCTTTCAGGTACTCCGGTTTCCTCTCACCCTCCAAAAACATGCATGTAATGTTGATTGGCCGCTATGAAAATTGCCATATACATGTATACGTTTAATCATTGATTTTCATTAGAGAAAAAAGCATTGATGAGGGATTGATATGATCGGGGCTGCATGGTGGCCTCACAGCAAAAAGGTCGGGGTTCAAGTCATTTGAGTCTTGAAACAGTGGTCTTTCTGTGTGGAGTTTGCATGTTCTTCTCCTGTGTATGTGTGTATATGTATGTGTGGGTTTTCTCTGGGCACTCCAATTTCCTCCCACCCTCCAAAAACATGCATGTAATGTTGATTGGCCACTATGAAAATTGCCCCTAGGAATGAGTGTGTGTGTTAGTGCGTGGCGTTGGAACACACTGGTGATCCCCCACGACTCCGGTTCAGAAGATGAAACGAAAGACTGCTCGGTATCATCAAATGGCAAAGCTTGGTAATCTTCAATCTGAATTCCTCCACTGGTAATTGGTGTAAAATCCATACTTGGATCGCTGCCTTTTTGTTGTGCATATAAATGATCTACATAAATCTTGCTCATTTATTTAGGTCTGACGTACAGTCACTGATCTTAAAACAACATCCTGATGAAGTTAACCTGATTAAAAAACAAGAAAAGACCTCCCTTAATTGGTTCATGTGCCTCTAAAGAAAACAGGCATATTGTGAACCAAAAAGTTTGTTACTTTAACATGTTAGGAAACAAGTTTTCTTTTCATCTCTTTCAACAGTCAAATTTGCTTTGATTCAACAAGTTTTTTTTTTTTCAAATCACACCAGCATATTTGCTTTCGTTGGCATTTTATGCTCCACATTCTGTTGCTGAATGTCTGGGTTAAAATCCGGGAAGAACTGGAGGATATGTTTGTGAACAGTTCTCCTATACCAGGAATGGGCAAACTTTTTGGTTTGTGGGCCACATTGACTTCTAACATTTGACAAAGGGGTCGGAACAGGAGCAGAAGAATGGCATGCTTTGGTAACCGCTAGATTAGACCAACAGAATGCAGCGCTAAATTTTAAACAAGTGCGCTAAATGTTACATCAAGAGCGTTAAATTTCAAATCTAGCACGCTAAGTCTGAAATCTAGTGCAATAGGGCTTAAAAACGTGCATTTAACAGCGCTAGGTTTGAAATCTATGCGCTTGATGTAACATTTTGCTTGTTTTAACATCTAACACGCTTGTTTATGTGCGTGTATTGGGCCGGATGGCTTTCCATATCTGTGCACACTGTTTATTTAGACAGTGTGCACATCATGGAGACACACACATTTTAATGGGAGCAGTGTTGTTGTATAATTGGCACCATCTAGTGACAAACCATCAGAATTGCAGCTAAATAAAACTAACAAGGTTTATTTATTTGATTTTTTTCAAGTTTGGTGGGCCGTATTAAAATGTTTAATGGGCCACACGTGGTTTGCCCGTGCCTGTCCTATACTGACTTAAGTTTCCAGTTTGAAGAAGAAAAGATTTTCTACTGAGTATCACTGAGGAAAATTACTGGTCGCCATAAAAAATACTTCTTCTTTGTTCTAATTAATCTGATTAATCAGAATCCAACGTACACACTGCATCACAACAGCCTGCAGCTATGTTGAAAACGACTCAAAGCTAGTTAATGAACCCTCAAGCGTCCGGCCTCCAGCAGAGATGAAAAGAGAGCTAATGAGCTCTAGCATGCTCACATCCTCTTTACACCAAGTTTACCATTCAATGTCTTCACACGCCTATAACTCAAATAAAACAAATCATTTTAACTGGAGAACATTAGCAGTGCGTTTCTAAACGGAAATCAAGCTAATGGACCAATCTCTCTCTCTCAGTAGACTTTAAAAAACCAGCAGACAAACTTGAAAAACACACAAAATAAAAGCTACCAACCTAACTTTGAATCATTTTATTTTTTCTTTCCATTTTCCGTGAATATTCTCACATAATTCGCAGCTTTAAAGACAAAAATTGGGAAAAACATCACCTAAAAGCATCTGTTGAGAAGGCGAGACGGTCATAAACCTTCTGCAACTAAATGCTTTGTTTTTTAATAAGGCCTAGAGATTAATTAAAAAGAGTAGAATGACTCCAAACTATATTGGGAACATAAATTATCAAGGTAGAATTTGTTTGACGTGCTACAGAACAATCTGTGCCAACACGTATTTATCCTCAGCCAAACCCCGCCGCCTGTATAATGTAAATACTGAGTAAAATATTCTTTGCATGAAGATTAATATTAGAATGCAGCATTGATCCGTTTCGTTTCCGTTCCATTGTCTTCCGCTTACCTGGGGCTGGGTTCGGGAGCAAC
The DNA here is from genome assembly GCA_902685375.1 of Neostethus bicornis. Lineage (NCBI taxonomy): Eukaryota > Metazoa > Chordata > Actinopteri > Atheriniformes > Phallostethidae > Neostethus > Neostethus bicornis. The sequence goes on from LR738545.1 coordinate 9,344,416, forward strand.
AGTCTCAGATGGGAAGCTAAGGCTTCTCTCACCCCAGCTGCCATCTCCAGCTCACCCAGGAGGATCCAGAGGCGTTCCCGGTCAGCTGTGAGGTATAATCTCTTCAGCAGGTACCGGGGTCTGCCTCAGGGTCTCCTCCTGGTGGGATGTGCCCGAAAAGCCTCATCAGTGAGGTGTTTGGAAGGCATCCTAACCATTCTCCAGCTCACCCGCGAAGATCCTGAAGCGTTACCCGGCCAGCTGTGGGAAATAGTCTCTCCAGCAGGACGGGGATCTGCCTCTGGGTCTCCTCCCGGTGGGAAGAGCCCGAAACACCTCACCAGAGAGACACTCGGGAGGCTTTCTAACTAGATGCCCAAACATCCCCATCTGGCTTCTCTCGACTCGGAGGAGCAATGACTCTATTCTGAGTTCTACCTGGATGGCAGAGCTCCTCACTCTATCTCTGAGTGAGAACCCAGCCACCCTGCAAAGGAAGCTCATTTTTCACTTGTTTCTCACTTGTTTCTGTGATCTCGTTCTTTCGGTCACCACCCACCAAAACCAAACAAGGAACATGTATAGATCAATAAATAAATCCAAACATGCTTGCCATCGAGTTTTGTCAATATGTTTATCTTTTAAAACAAAAATGAAGCGAAATTTTACCCACCTCATTTGTCCCATCAGACACAGAGAAGGAAAACTGGTCGGCATGTTTCTCTTCTTCACTGGTGTGAATGTACTGGATGCTGCGAGATGCCAGATCAGCCTGAGTGAAGGAACTGATTCTGGTACCTAAAACAGATCAGAAAAAAAAATTAACAATGCATTTAGTAAGAGATTCTCTTTCAATTCCATTTGAATGCCACAGTTGTTTTTTGAACTATAGGAAGAAAAGCTGCAGGTGTGAGAAGGAATGATTACTCAGGAGTCCATCGATACGCTATAAACTCAAAGTTTTACTGATTTTTTTTTTTTTTTATTCCCTTCATGTTGTCTTGATTTGAAGAGGAAATGCCTGTAACTCACTTGGAGATGATGAAAATGAAACACAGCAACTCTATTGGTTGAAGTTGCGAAAAGTTTTCAGAATAACCTGAATTTTTTTTACAGTTGCTCAATCTAAAATTATTTACATTTTGTATTTTAGGAGTATAATTTAGTTGAAACCGGATCAGTGCAGCGTCAGCAAAAACTTGGATGCTGCATCGGTTTGTCTTGGTAAAGAAAGAGCTGAGGCGAAAAGCAAAGCTCTCGATTTACAAGTTCGATCTACGTTCCTATCATCACCTGTGGTCACCAGCTGTGGGTGGTGACCGAAAGAATGAGATCACGGATACAAATGGCCGAAATGAGCTTCCTCTGCAGGGTGGCTAGGCTCTCACTCAGTGATAGAGTGAGGAGCTCCCCCATCCAGCTGGATTGAGAGAAGCCAGATGGTGGGGTTTGGGCATCTATTTAGAAAGCCTCTCGAGTGCCTCGCTGGTGAGGTGTTTGGGGCACGTCCCACTGGGAGGAGACCCACAGGCAGACACCCATCCTGCTGGAGAGACTATTTCTAACAGCTGGCTGCATAACGCCTCAGGATCATCCTGGGTGAGCTGGAGGATGCAGTGGGGGTGAGAGAAGCCTGGGTTTCCAGCCTGAGGGTAGTACTACCACAACCCTGCCGCGAAAAAGCGGAAAACAACGGAATGGAACCATGAGTTAGACACCATTTCAATCACCACTGAGCTGATAAGTTCACACAAAATCAGAATGATGGATTTATAATTTCATGTTTCCCTCAAATCTGAGCCTATCATGGAGCTGAAATAGAAACCTATTCGACCAGAGACATTTCTCTGTCTTTGATTTAATTGAGACAGTGTAAAATGCATCTGGAATTCCTGCTTACAAAAAGTAGTGTGTTGTAATTTGGGTCTTTGAAGATTAAACCAAGTTTGGGATGATCTGATTCAGTGCCTAGCAGGTGAGAGGTGCTCCTGCTGTGGAAGAACATCTGCTCTGGGTTTGGATGTGATGCAGCATGTAGTATGTCAAATAATCCAGCAGAGGGCGTTGTTGTTCATTTCAACCAGATCAACAGCTTTTAATAGAAATTTTTTTTTGTTAAATATATTTTAAATGTATTTTGTTAAAAATATTTTTTTGTCACTGACCAGATTTTTTTTGGCATATTGCTGCATTAAAATGTAATTGGTTACAAAAAAAAGATGACTTACAGCTTAATCTTTCATCTTTTCTAATCAAAACTAATAAAAAAAAAATGCATCTCCAGATTAATATTTTTATTTCTTGATGAGAGATGATTTAGTTTCTTAAAAGAGATAAGTCACTGCTACCCAATATTTACTTAAAAAAATGTTCTCTGCTTCTGATTGGACGATTACAAAATCTCTTGACACATTTCAGTTGCAAAAATGCAAACAAAAACAGGGAACGAAATCCAATAAAAATCTTACTGAACGTCAAAAAACAGCCAAAATATTTAAATAAAAAACATGATTTACAGTATATTAATCAGAGAGAGTAAATAAGATGCTTTCCATTATTTCTAGAATTAGTCATCTCAAACAGATCTGTTGGTGTTTACTTGTGAGCATCATGTGTAGAGAGAAGCTTTCAGCCAGTGAGGGCACAAAGCCAGCAGTGCATGTTAGCATGACATGATACATTTAGAAAGAAGCTGTGGTGCACCAAGAGAGGAGCCAGAAAATTAGCATCCAGGATGGTGAGAAAGTCAAGCTAAACGCCCAAACAGCCATTAAAAGAGAAGATCACTGATCCACAATCAGTGCAAACATTCCTCTCTTCTTACATAATTTCATCTTTTAATGCGTTGCGTATTCTTGCTTTCTGCGTGAAACATTTCGAATATTGCAACAATTAAATCGCATGGTATGAATACGTTTTTTTTTTCATATTCATGATACCTATGATGATCATTGTTCAACCTGTGAATGTTCATCAGAATCTGATGGCCGTTCGAAATTATACTTCTCAGATAAATCAACGGATTTAATCAAAACAGTTTTTAGGGAAGGAATTTTAAAATAAAATAAAAAATAAGGGCTGCAGGGTGGCACAGCAATGGTTAGCACAGTGGCCTCACAGCAAGAAGGTTGGGGCTGAACTCCGGGGTGGGACAAGACTTGGAACACAGGCCTTTCTGTGTGGAGTTTGCATGTTCTCTCATGTACCAGAGGGTTTCTTCCAGGTACTCCGGTTTCCTCCCATCCTCCAAAACCATGCATGTTAGATTGATTTGCCACTTTAAAATTGCCCCTAGGAATGAGTTGGTGTTTGGATGATTGTGTGTATGGTCCCTCAGCATACTGGCGACCTGTTCGGAGTGTACCCTGCCTCTTGCTTAAAATCAGCCAGGATAGGCTCCTGTGACCCCGTTAAGGATAAGCGGTTTAGAAGATGAAACTAAACTTAAAAGCTGTTTTTTTAATTAAGATTTGCCTAAATCTGAATGTTTGATAGTTAACACTAGGACAGCCGCAGTGGTCAATTTGACCGCATGTCACTTTAATTATACCAATTAGAATAAATAAAAACCAACCTAGGAGGCTGACCTTTAATGACTTTTAATATAAACATGTTTTCTATTTTATCATGTAGTTTTTGTGTTCTGAAAACGAACATTTCAAAATTTATAAGCATTTTATCTCCTCTAACCGGAGAGAGACAAGGAGGACTCTGACGCCATTACGAGACGGTCATGGCGTTTGCAGGTAGATTTAGTACGTGGCGATCCTAGTGTTAATTTGATTTTAATTCCTCCACACATGCTTTTCTAACAAATTCCTAAAGAATATTCCAACTGATGGCAGAAATAAATTTGGTTTTAAATTTGACTTTATTTGCTCACTTTTTTTTAGTTGCTCTAATATCCCAGGGTGCAATCATGGTGGGCCATGGTTGTAAATGGAGCAACTAAACCATGTTTTTTCTATGTTGAGTTTTTTTAGACGCTTAGTCACCCCAGACAAAGAAAATAAACAATTTTAATGTTTACTCCGTTCCGTCATCTTCCGCTTGTTCCGGGGTCGGGTCGTGAGGGCAACAGCCTCAAACAGGTAGCCCAGGCCTCTCTCACCCTAGCTGCATCCTCCAGCTCACCCGGAAGGATCCCGAGTTGTTCCCTGGGCAGCTGTGAGACATGGTCTTTCCAGCGTGTCTGTGGTCTGCCCCTTGGTCTCCTCCCGGTGGGACGTGCCCAAAACACCCCGCCCACGAGGCGCTCAGGACCATCCTGACCAGATGCCTGAACCACCCCATCTGGCTCCTCTCGACCTAGAGGAGGAGCGGTTCGACACCGAGCTCCTCCCGGATGGCAGAGCTCCTCACCCGCTCTCTAAGTGAGAGCCCAGCAACCCTGCGGAGGAAGCTCATTTCGTCCGCTTGTACCCACGATCTCATTCTTTCAGTCACCACCCACAGCTGGTGAACATAGGTGAGGGTTGGAACGGAGGGTGAGGATTACTGTTTACTCTTGGATAAAATATTAAACTCCCTATTTTAGAAATAAAAAAATTGGACAAAAATTCAGCAAATGCTAAAATAAATGATTAAATATATTTTTATTTTCTTTAATTTAAATAATTTAGTTTTTATGGCTCACCCGGTTGCACTATTTTTGCATATAAAATATGAATAAATGTTTAATTTATAATTTAACAAACTGATTTTCACCAACATGGTGCTAACCTGGATTAGTAGCGTGTTCAAGATGCCCCAGGCTGGTCTGCTTGGTGATACGATAGACAAGCTCGCCCGGTTCGCTGTCTTGGTCACTGGCCGACAACTGCAATGTGGTCAGCTTCTTCATGGAATTCTCATCCAGCACCAGACCCTTGTTTACCACCACAGATGGAGGAAGACGATCCTCTGATGGAGAAAAGATGAAGGTTAATCCCAACGGGCTGAACGAAGCCGATGTTTATCAGAAAAACTGCTGTGCTGTTGGCGGAGCGTGAAAAAAGCTATTCATCCAAAGAGCAGAACAAAGTACGGCAAGTCAATATCTCATCCTGATAACTAAACAAAACCAGAGCAGCAGAGAAGAAAACAAGCAGGACTGAAGATAGTTATAAAAAAAAAAGCAAGAAGAAAAGTGGTGGTGGATGAAGAAAAAAGCAAATAAGGATGATTGAAAGATGGGGAAAATTGGAGAAACTGGGACTGAGGGAAAATGATCAAAGGGCAGACTCAGAGAGACGGAAATAAGCAAGATAAAAAGTAAAAAAAAGAGTGAAAAATGATGCATGACAGGATGGAGGAGTGGAAGATGTCAGGATGCTGTGCAATCAGAAAAAAAAGAGTCAAACTCTAACATCCCAAACTGCTTTCAGAGATGTTTTGCAAAAGCAAGACCGTTTGAAAGATTTAGACTCTAAAGAAACACTGTTTCTAATTTTGACTTTTTCACAACACAGAACAGTTTACAAAAAAATTGAAAAGAAAAACAGTCACGTCTGTAATTATAATTAGCATAATGTGTTCTGTTCCGTCATCTTCCGCTCATCCGGGGCCGAGTCATGGGGGCAACAGCCTCAGACTGGAAGCCCAGGCCTCTCTCACCCCGGCTGCATCCTCCAGCTCACCCGGAAGGATCCCGAGTCGTTCCCCGGCCAGCTGTGAGACATAGTCTCTCCAGCGGGTCCGGGGTCTGCCCCTTGGTATCCTCCCAGTGGGATGTGCCTGATACAGGGGTATCTTGACCAGATGCCCGAACCACCCCATCTGGCTCCTCTCGACCTGGAGGAGGAGCGGCTCGACACCGAGCTCCTCCTGGATGGCAGAGCTCCTGAGAGCCCAGCAACCCTGTGGAGGAAGCTCATTTTGGCCGCTTGTATCTGTGATCTCATTCTTTCGGTCACCACCCACAGCTGGTGACCATAGGTGAGGGTTGGAACGTAGATCGACTTGTAAATCGAGAGCTTTGCTTTTCGGCTCAGCTCTCTCTTTACCACGATGGACCGATGCAGCGTCCAAGTTATTGCTGACGCTGCACCGATCCGCCTGTCGATCTCCCACTCCATCCTTCCCCCACTCGTGAACAAGACCCCGAGATACTTAAACTCCTCCACTTGGGGCAGGACCCTGTCCCTGACCCGTAGGGGGCATTCCACCCTTTCCGGGCGAGAACCATGGTCTTGGATTTGGCGCTAATTCCAATCCCGGCCGCTTTTATTTAAGTATAGAATTTTTTCCACCATGTTTGGCTTCAGTCTGCTTCTCTTCTGATCCACACAACCTCTCCTGCTTTTGAACAGACTCGCCCTGTTCAAATCTCCAGTGAGCTACTCGGCACGTGACCTCAGGTTTCGAGCAGCAACCGAGCTCGGGTTATGTGATATGTGAGGTTTGTTTGCGCTGCTCGAAGCAAAGCTCGCAAGACTTTTTTTTCATTCTGCTCGACACTACTCGAGTAGAGCCGCTTGAGCTGGACATCCCTAAAAACCGTAGTTGGTATGCGGGGTGTGTGTGCAGAAACACATCAGTGAGTGTGCAGGACAAAGGGATGAGTTGGCAGTAATTGTCTTGTTTTCTCCAACAAATGAGTGAACACTTCGGTCTTTTTGTAGAAGTGCAGGTAACAAGAGACAGAGGAAACCTTACCGAGCACACTGATGAAGAAGGACTGGTCAATCAGTTTGTTGCCCTCCGGATCAACCAGGTTGAACTTGAAAGACAGACTGCCTCCTTTCTCTCCTTTCTCATGGTTGTACTGCACATGACCTGCAAGCCATCAACAAGCACTCAGCAACAGTTTTCTGTGGTGCACGTGTACCTGAACTTTGACTATGCTTGGGATAGTGATCCACAAGAGTTTGATGGTTTCAGTTTTTTTCTCCGTTCAGTCATCATTCGCTTGCTTCGGGGTCGGGTCGCGGAGGCAACAGCCCCAAACGGGCTGCCCAGGCCTCTCTCTCCCCGGCTGCATCCGCCAGCTCACCCGGAAGGATCCCAAGTCATTCCCCGGCCACCTGTGTGACATAGTCTCTCCAGCGGGTCCGGGGTCTGCCCCTTGGTCTCCTCCCGGTGGGACGTGCCCAAAACACCTCGCCCGCGAAAATGATTATTTATTATTTTATAATTAACACCAATTTACATATTTATTAAGACATGCCCTAAAAGTCTATGTTTTTGTTTTTTAAAATTTGACTTTTTCACAACACAGAACAGTTTACAAAAAAATTGAAAAGAAAACCAGTCACGTCTGTAATTATAATTAGCATAATGCGTTCCGTTCAGTCATCTTCCGCTCACCCGCGAGGTGCTCGGAGGGCATCCTGACCAGATGCCCGAACCACCCCATGTGGCTCCTCTCGACCTAGAGGAGGAGCGGCTCAACACCGAGCTCCTCCCGGATGGCAGAGCTCCTCACCCGATCTCTGAGTGAGAGCCCAGCAACCCTGCGGAGGAAGCTCATTTCGTCCGCTTGTATCCGTGATCTCATTCTTTCGGTCACCACCCACAGCTGGTGACCATAGGTGAGGGTAGGAACGTAGATCGACTTGTAAATCAAGAGCTTTGCTTTTCGGCTCAGCTCTCTCTTTACCACGACGAACCAATGCAGCGTCCTAGTTATTGTTTTTTTCCCTTTTTTTTCTGCTTCTGCATATTTGACTAAAACTGAAGATCCTCATATCCATCAAAATTGCAGGAATGATTTTAAACCCATAAAACATTGGCTCTCAAAGCTTGAATTTTCAATTCCTTAACAAACAAAACAAATGTTGGGCATAAATGTAGCAGAATAAAACAATCTTCACCTTTGTTAACATCGTCCTGAGTGAAGCTCTGGATCAAACCTTTGACAGAAACCTTCTCCAGCCGGCCACTTCGGCTCAGCTGCAGTTTTCCCATTGGTGGGTCTTTAGTGAGGATGTAACGGAGCTTTGCGCTGTCCGAGTCGATATCTGAACCCTTCAAATTCTGCTCCGTGATCTTAGAAGATGATCCTTCATACACACAACCACAAATTTAACACCTTAAAAAAGTCTTCAATCCAATTTAACATATTTATAATGCGCTACCGTATTTTTACGACCATAAAGGTGCAACTAAAAGTCTCAAATTTTCCTCAAAATGAGCGGTGCGGCCTATCGTGCAGTGCGCCCATGTGATTTGCGGACGTAGTTGAGAACATGAGAACGTTAAAGGGGGAAGTGTGGGCGTGGATTGTGTCTAAAAGAACAGGTATGTGCTTTATGTAGAACATTGCTGTTTTAACGACGCTGAAAATGGAAAAAGAGACACACTTATGAAGCTCATGATGGCGATCACCTACGTCGAGGAACCTGGGAATCGAGCCCTTGCAAGTAAATTTAAAAAGAACGAGTTGATGGTTCGTAAGTGGAGGAAGCTGGAAAACAAGATGCGACAGGTGAAGAAGACGCAGCTGAGTTTCCGCGGAAATAAGGCGAGGTAGCCAGAGTTGGAGGAAAGACTCCAGCGAGTGGATCATCAACCAAAGAACGACTTGGAGGAGTGTTTCCACTGTCACTATTCAGCTAAAGGCAGTAACGCTAGCGGAGGAAATGAAAATTGAGCATTTCCAAGGAGGTCCGTTTTGGTGCTTTTGCTTTATGAAACGCTGCAATTTTTCTATCCGGACCAGGACTAGCACTGTTGTCCGAGCTTTCACAAAAGCAGGCATCATTTACGATGAGCTGCACGGTACAGAAAGTGACTCTGAGAGTGAGGAAAGTGAACCTGAGAGGTTGGATTTAGCGCAGCTGTTAGATTCGGAAACAGAGGATGAGGACTTTGATGGGTTTGATAAATGACTTTATGACGACTATAACTAATATTTAAATAAAGCCAACCAAACTCAGTTTTACTCCCGATGTATTTTTAAATACGCACACTTGTCTGTGTGTGTGTGTGTGTGTGTGTTGTAAGGTGGACAGTGTAGAGGATCTGTATATAAAACCCGCGCCCTATCATCAGGTGCGCCTTATGTGTGTGTTAAATACAAAGCACGCAAAATTTGGACTGCGCCTTTTAATACGGCGCGCCTTTTGGTCGTGAAAATACGGTACTTCAGTCCACACTACCTGCCGGTAGCTGCAATCCTCTGTTGACTGTCATACGAGGTCCCTCACTCTTGCGAACGTCCATGGTGAACTCCAGACGACCGGTGTGGGTGTAGATGCCGTCTGTGAGGGTGAAGCCCAACTCATCGGTTCCTCCATTGACTGTCTGGGGTGTGTAAACAAGCAGCTTGTCCAACACGTCCTGGTAGGTGAAGGTGGAGCCCTGAGTGAGGACACGACCGTTCTCCAGAGGCTGGGAATAAAACTGGCGTCTGCGGAGTTTTCCTGAACAGAAAAAAAAGTAGAAACTTCTCATTTTTAAACAGTAAATTTTAAGACATGCTTAAATAGAGGAAAGTAAGATCAGCATGATATACGGAGGGATTCATTCAAGGAGGGATTTTCTGGGGTTGGGTCCAACAAAATCCAACAAAGAACAATACTAGTTCTTAGTATTTTTATTTAACGGATCAGATCTGACCACTGAACAGGTTTCCATCAACCCTCTGACTTTTCTACATCAATATTTAAGAGACGTTTCCTGTTGAGAGCCGTCCATCATCCTATCCAATTGGATTTCTTTGACTTTACCCAGAATGCTCCTTAGACTTGGAGGTGGAAAGGTTTCACTTGTTTGTGAAGAGTAACAAAAACTTTTTCTCATCTGTCGAGGTTCAACTTTCCTCATTTAAAAGCTTCGACTCAGCTTGAGATTAGGTCTATTTGTTATGGGGAACAGAGTCTTACCCTTAGAATGAAGTTGAGGAAACCTGGATTGTTGGTTCAGCAAACAATTTTGTTTTCTTCTTCACTTCGCATCCCATCAGGGGTCGCCACAGGAAGTCAGTTTCTTCCTCTAACCCTATCTGCTGCATCTTCTTCGGTCGTGCCAACTATCTTCATGTCCACTTTTTAAAGTTTTTCACCTTTTTTGACATTTTGACATGTTCCACTCAATGAGCCTCTCACAGAATTTACCCGGACAGCAAGAGAAAATTTTTCCTGTTGAATGTCTTGCTGAAAATGTGAAATTTTATTAGAATTTGCAATTTTTCTGGTTTAAAACACAATTTAAATTTTCTCATAATGTCTCAAAAACATGTAGAAAATATGATCCACTAAGTGCTAAGTGGGGTAGTTTTTGGGAGGAATGGAGACCGGCATGCAACAACAAAGCAGAGAAGAAGAGTAGGTTGCTATGGTTACAGCACACCCCTGCCTGTCTCTAAAATAAACGACAAGATTTCAAACTGCAGACATGCCAAGTCTCCCGCATTGTTAGGACCTATGTCACGCTCACACGCCAAGGCTAATAAAACTCCTGCATGATGAACACTCTAGTGCATTCTATGAACATGATTAGGTATAATGAGGCTAAGCACGTGGCATCTCCTGGTGCAGCTGTGCATCTGAAAGCCACTCGTAGAGACCTGCGGGGTCTATTGCCAGTAGTATTGTTTTTGGTGAGCGTATGTAAGAAGTCGGACATCCGGGAACTTTGGTCTTGTGACAGCTTGTGTGCGTGAGCCGCAAAACAAAGCACAAACAAGCAGTACGGGGGTGTATTCCTGGTGGCAATTCCTCTACATAACGCTAGGTGGTAATACACGTAAGACGCACAATTTTCCAGCTGCTTTCTCATGTTTTGAACGGTTTGTTTTACACCAACTGTCATGGTGGGTGTTGTCCATTGGTGGATGTGACGTCAAGCTCCTCCTCCTTTTGGTCCTGCCTCCTCAAATCTCCATCAACCCCCAAATTCTCCCGCTTTGTGAAGCCAAAAACTTGGCATCTCTGATACTGATAAACATAAATGAATATTCTTTAATATATTTAAAAAAAAAAAAAAAACACCATGAGCAAATAAAACGATCTTTGGGAACTACCTGTAGATCCCGATCATTGTATGAGGGGAAATCGGATAATTTCCTACGGCACACCTGACGATCTTTCACAGCACACTAGTGTGCCACGGAACACTGGTTGAAAAGTAGCAACATTTACTCAGAAATGACCCACTGGGATAAGTAATCCCAGTTTGACACTTTTTTTGACTGGTGTCCCATTTTTTTCCAGTTTGCTTTTTTTCCCAACAGATTTCAAATTCTGTAAGACTCTAAAAGTCTCTCAAATTGGTTTGGATGATAAACTGCAGCACAACCCAGAATCTATTGTGTGGAATGAAAAGCATTTTGTGTTTGTGTGTCAGATTTTTTTTTCTTTGTTGTGGGAAGGAGATTGGGTTCGTGGTGTTTGGAGGTCAGCGGATTTCAGTCTGCTAGGGATGGCTGTGTAGCAGTGTGAAAGATAACTGCAGTCTTTGTCTTCTTTTAAATGGTTTAGGGGTTGGGAAATGAGAGTGAATGTGTTCACGATAATGCGTGTTTATCCCTGTCGCACTGAGAAAAATTTACTACGGAAAAATCAGATATGTTTTGACAAAATGCTGATTCTCTGTTTAGAGGTTTGCAGGGTTTGTGTACATGTGTTAATTATTTGTGTGCATGTTGTATCCCTTTCTAAGCTGATGAAAACCATTTTCTGGTGATTATTTTTTTCTACTGCACCAAAGGAGATTTTAGAAAATCTACCGTTGAAATCTTTGTGTTGCCGATGCCATTTTTTACGGGGTGCAACTTCAAACTAACACCGAAACTAAAAAAATATGTCTAAAAAAGAAAGAAACGTTCATGTTTTCTTCCAAACCAACTTAAACTGAGGTTTATTTATCCTTTTTTAATTATTTCCGTTCCATTCTGTCGTCTTCCGCTTATCCGCGAGGCCGGGTCGCGGGGGCAACAGCCTCAGGCCGGAAACCCAAGCCTCTCTCACCCCAGCTGCATCCTCCAGCTCACCCAGAAGGATCCCGAGTCATTCCCCAGCCAGCTGTGAGACATAGTCTCTCGAGCGGGTGCAGGGTCTGCCTCTTGGTCTCCTCCCAATGGGACGTGCCCGAAACACCTCACCAGTGAGGCGCTTGGGGGGCATCCTGACCAGACGCCCGCACTACCCCATCTGGCTTCTCTTGACCTGGAGGAGGTGCAGCTCGACACCGAGTTCCTCCCAGATGGCAGAGCTCCTCACCCTTTCTCTGAGCGAGAGCCCAGCCACCTTGCGGAGGGAGCTCATTTCGGCCGCTTGTATCCGTGATTTCATTCTTTCGGTCACCACCAACAGCTGGTGACTACAGGTGAGGTTTATCTTATTATTAAATTAACGTATTTAATTATTTGCTTTAAATTTCACAGAAAAAAAATTAAGTTTGTGAATGCCAAGCTTATTAAAGTGTCTTTATTTTTTTTTTCGATATCGAAACCTGATATTAGCCAGTGTAGAGTTTCTGTATTCACCATAAGTAGGAATCCGGATGATAGTGAAAAGGATCTCGTTCTCTGGTGTGTCCTCATCACGGACGCTGAGAGACGTGTTGGTGATGACGACGCCAGAGTTTTCCTCCACATGGATGCTGCTGACGGACACCAAGGGTTCTCTATCCTCTTTACTCTGAAGTGAGAAAAAAAAATTTAAAAATTGTGCCAGAAAACAATGAGATTTCTCATTTCTGCAGAAATTTTAAAGCCTATAACTAAAACACAGAATTTTGGGGGGTTTTAGTTGATCAAGATCTTGATGATTCATGATGATTTATTGTCTTTAATTCCTGGGATTTCGTTCTGAAAAATTTTCCCATCCAACATCCATAATTTCTTATAGCATGGATCCTTGAATCTGCATGCTTCTCTCTTCCCCCCATGTTCACACAAATAGACTACATAAAATAATTAGCTTTCGTTCACCACTACACACCCTCTCAGGTAAACTTAAATGCTTCCCGGCAGTATCATCAATTCAACTAAAGCTTAAAAACCTGTGCTCAAGTGATGGATTTGGTTGTAGAGTGCGTGCATATTGCCGTGGGCAGAACTCAAGTCTCATGCAGATTGGAAGTAGCAGCTCACGCGTAGCTCGGGGAAATTATCCATTTATTAGTTCCTGCGTTCTGATTGGACTGAACCTGAGTTTCATTGATTCTGAATGTGCAATTTGTAAAGGAATTTTTAGTTTTACAAGAACATGAATTTAATAATCTTTTTTAATATTGACAGAGGTTAAAATGTAATGTTTAAGATGAGCAAAGAGTTTAACCTACTTTATGAAAAAATAACGGCTTTATGTCTGCATTTTAATACATTTTGTTGTGTCTTTTTTTTTTAAATGTGAATCCTGCACATGGAAGAAAAAACCCCATGGGATTGTATTTTTTAAGATTTTTATTCTCTCCTTCAATAAAAGCTATGAGTCAACTCTCATTTCTTCCCAGGAAAACATAAAAAACTAAAACATTTTCTCCTTCGTTTCCTCAAGACACCTCTGTCAGATCCTGTTTATCTTTTCTAGGTTTTTTAGACCTTACACATCTCTTTACCTCTATCTCAGGAAATACATATACTGTGTTTTTTTTTTTCTCCCCTAAAAGCTTTTTCCAAATGCATTTGACATTGTGTAATATGAACTGATCCAGCAGTAATTCTGGGATCAGAAGATGCTACTGAACAACAAACCAGAAGATAAAACGTACCAAAAACGGCCGATCCATATGATCGTACGACAAATTAAAATAAAACATCTTCTTCTTTCGGCATTTCCCTTCAGGGGTCGACACAGCAAGCCAGTTTCTACCATCTAACCCTATCGGTCACACCAACTATCTTCATGTCTTCCTTCACTGCGTCCATGAACCTCTTCTTTGGTCTTCCTCTAGTCCTCTTTCCTGGTGGTTCTAAACCCAGCATCCTTCTTCCTATGTACTCGGTCTCTCTCCTCTGCACATGTCCAAACCATCTCAGTCTTGCCTCTCTGACTCTATCTCCAAAATCTCTAAGATGTGCTGTTCCTCTGATCCTATCCATCCTGGTCACTCCAAGAGAGATCCTCAGCATCTTCATCTCTGCTAGCTCCATTTCTGTTTCCTGTCTTTTTCTCAGTGCCACTGTCTCTAAACCAAACAGCATGGCCGGTCTCACCACGGTTTTGTACTCTTTACCTTTCATTTTTTGCTGAAACTCTTTTGTCACACATCACACCTGATACTTTTCTCCATCCGTTCCAGCCTGCCTGCACATGCTTCTTCACCTCTTTTCCACACTCTCCATTGCTCTGGAGTGTTGATCCTAAGTACTTAAAATCTTCCACCTTCTTTAGGTCTTCTCCCTGTAACCTCACTTTTACAATTAAAATATGAGCTGATTTGATACATCGATGCAGCGTTTGTTTTCTCAAGAAAATGTGCCAGATGTGTCTCATCTTCACATAACTATGAACCTCTAAATATTTTTATGCAACAGAACTTTTCATTTTACCTTGATGTCTATTTCTACGTTAAACGCCTCCGTCTGGCTGCTTCCGTCACTGATGTAGAAGCTGAAGACATCATGGCCGGCTGGATTTTTAAGTTTACTGTCATGGATGTAGAAGATGTGATCTGACATAAGGTCCTCCATGGAGAAAGGCACGTCTGGGGTCACAACTCGGGAACCACCGAAGGAACCACCTGCGAAATGGAAGAAGAGAAAAAAAGTGGTTATCTCCGTTTTAAAAAGTCACAATTGAGATGGACAAATAAGCTATAAATTGAGAGGCATATTTGGACCGAAATACTTAGGCATACTTAGGCATGGGCTCATTGGGAATGAGCCCATGCCTAAGTCTCCGGAGAAGACACCTAACCCCCAGTTACTCCTACCATTGGCGTTGTCACAGCTGCCTGCTGCATTGCAATGCAGTTTACAATCTCTGTTTTTATTCTGTTGAAGATTTTTTTTACATTTTGCAAAAAAAAAAAAAAAAAAAGTATTAATTTCTGCCACATTGGCTGAGCACGAGCACATGAGCACCTGTATCCCACCTTTCTGTCTGCACCACCACAAACATAACTGGCTAAAACCTGGGAAATCAGCAGGTTTTAGCCAAACACTCACTTGGTGGAAATGTGCACGCTGAAGCGGCAATCAGAACAGTCTCAAAATCAATCTGATTTATTTCCCCAAACTCACCAGTGTTTGTGTTCTCTATGAAACCATATTTTGGAGGACTGACAAGCCAAACCATCAGGTTCCCTCTAGGCGTGTCCCCGTCAGATACGATGATGTGATTGGTGGACAGCTGCACGCGGCCGCCCTCCTCCACCTAAACATAAATAGAACACATTATTTTGTGGAACTGAAGCTTCTTGATTTCAACTCTGTGAAACACAATTAGTTTTTTCTTCCATTTACTTTTATCTTGACATAAACTTAATTTTTTCCCCCCAAATAATCCCTGTTCTTGTATCAGTGGAAAGTTTTGGTGTGTCCCTGATGACATCTTCTGCTGTTTTAAGAGCAGCCATGCAGAAAAAAAAAATCTAGCTGATGAGTAAAACAAAGAAAATCCATTGTGTTGTTTAAAGTCGTACCCCTCTGAGATTTCGGTTGTGCTTGTTCGAGACCACACAAATTTGGTCTCTTTAGAAATTTGTGCAGAAGCCCACGTAAATGTTCATATTTAAGCAGCTGAAACTACAATTTACTTCTTTTTTTGGTGTTTCCCTTCAGGGGTCGCCAAAGCAAGTCAGTTTCTTCCATCTAACCCTATCTCCTGCATTTTCTTCGGTCATGCCAACTATCTTCATGTCTTCCGTCACTGTACCCATGAACCTCCTTTTTGGTCTTCCTCTAGGCCAGGGGTGTCCAAATCTGGTCCTCGACGGCTGGTGTCCTGAAGGTTTTCCAATGTTCTTGCATTTACACACCTGATCCAGTTAATTGAGTCATTGTCCCAAATTCTATTGGCTGTTGATTTCACTTTCTGTGCATCAGCTATATTGAACCAGGAACGTATGAAAAACCATCAGGACTCCGACCCTCGAGGACCGGCTTTGGACACTCCTGCTCTAGGCCTCTTTCCTGGTGGTTCCAAATCCAGTATCCTTCTGCCGATGTACTCTCTCTGTCTCCTCTGATCATGTTCAACCATCTCAGTCTGGTCTCTCTGACTTTATCTCCAAAAACTCTAACGTGCTGTTCCACTGATATACTCATTTCTGACCCTGTCCATCCTGGTCACTTATTCATTTACTTAAAAAAAACCTGCAAATATCTCAAAATATATTTAGTCATTACATCAGAAATATGAGGAGAACTGTACATAACCACCCTGGAAATGTGAGGATTCACTGATGGTGGACATTATGAGGTTAACATTAACAATAAATCATCAGATCACACGGCAGTACCTTGCTGTAATAACTCATGTAGATTTGGTGAGTATGACTAACCGAGGATGGCTTGTATCAACGAGTTTTCCATTAAATACTTACTGCACGGCTCGTTATCTTTCGGTTAGGAACACATTATTTAAGCTCAAATGGGGCTACAAGTTGCTACTCATTTTTTAAAACAACCATGTGGAAAGACACATCTGTGTTCTTGGAGACAAGATTAGACGGAGAAGCATCGTCATGTATCAAGAAGAAATCACAGCCACCACAAAACTTGGGTTTAAGAAATGTATGGCATTTTAAATTTAACGTTAACTCAGAGGTATAATGTCCATTCTTAAACCGGGAGAAGCTGGTTTGATTCCCACTGGGTCCATGTCTAAGTGTCCCTGGAGGAGACACCAAGTCTCCTAGTTGTTCCAATCATTGGCGCCATTGTGGCTGCCTGCTTCGGTGCAATGTAGCAAATGTAATTTCCCCATTGAGGGATAAAATATGGCATGATTTTAAAAAAAAACCTTGAAGGATAGTGGGTACTGAGCATCTTCTACAAAAGAGAGTTGAATCTGATCAGAAATGACCAAAACATTTTGTGAAATCAAATCAAAGTAAAACAACAGTAGAGCTCATTGCTATGTTTAAAAGTATTTTCACAAGAAGATCATGTGGTTTGTTTGATGAGTCTAAACCTGAGTGTGTAAGAGTACCTTGATGCCCCCGCGCACGGTGACCACGGGTGGTTGTTTGGCTGTGGAGGTGATGGTGATTGTACACATCTCGTTGTCAAGGTGATTGTTGTCTTCATCACTGACCATGAAGTAGAAGATGTCAGTAACCGGCTGACTTCCAGTATCTATTGATGTGACGTATCTGCAGAAAAAAAATCATCTTAAGTCCTTTGCTTCACACAATTTTTTAATGTAACCGTGCATGTGCGGGTTTCCTCCAGGTTCTCTGGTTTCCTTCCACCCTCCAAAAACATGCATGCTAGGTTGAGTGGTCGCTACAAAATTGAATTGAAAATACTTTATTAATCCCCGAAGAAAAATTTGATACTGCGGTGCTAACACCTCGATGCATTCCCGGTCCGCTTACACGGTTTAAAAGCTGGCATCTGGAGTCGGGCTTCAATGAAGCACACCAAAGTGGCTCCTCCATAGTCCTGCAGGGTCAGAGCGAGCGTCCCCAGTTCCTCCATCTTGCCAGCGAGCGACCGGATGTTACCCATGACAACCATAGGGACACTGGGCTCAAAGCGCCTTCTTTCAGATTGTCTCATTCTCAGTTCTGTCGGGCCTGCATAGACTCCTCCAACCACGGTGGATCTTGTTCCGAGAGCTAGCTGCTGGTTGAGTCCACACAAACAAAGCGAAACGACTCCATGACCAGCAAAACGAAGCGCTAGACATTGAAAACAACAAAAACAAAAAACGGCCCCTAAGAATAGGCGTGTGTGGATGGTTGTTTGTGACCCTGCGACAGACTGGTGACCTGTTCGGGGTGTACCCTGCCTCTCCAGGTGGTTCAGAAGATAAATTAACTGAATGTAAAGTTTCAACCACACCTCTAAAAACTTCTAATAAAGTGCTGAAACAATAACGCTATAATCTTCAATCTGGTTTATTTCCCCCATTAGACCGCTTTTCGTCGGATAACCTCGGTACAGTAAAATCAAACCGTTTTTTTGTTTGACCCCAGAGACGATCCCCTTCACAATGCAAACAGAACACTTAGCGTGTACATGTTCCTGCTTTGTCTCAGCACCTATCATAAGAGACCATCACGTGCAGGTAATGTTACTTATGCTAATCGAAGTCAGTGAGAGGAGCAAAAATCTGTTAAATGACTTCCAGTTTATTCATTTCTTTTCTCACTTTTTCTGATTAATGTTCGAGCCCTCCATCTCTGGAGGAGAAACATTAAACTGAAAGAAAACAAAATGACTCTCCAAGCTATCACCTTTTTTTTTCTGCATAAAGCAGATGGGAACCTGATACCCGCTGACTCCGGGAGCAATAAGAAAAATTAATCATGACTGAAACTGCAGAGCTGAGAGTCCTCAACGCACTTTTTATCCCCTCAGAGATCAAACAAAACCACACTTCTCATTTAAAAGTAGCCTCTTCTGGCTCGGCGGGAAGACACTAAAATTATTTTTGAATGAATAACGCTGTTTAGTTTTAACAATAAAAAATAATAAAACAAAGTCAAATGGCATGGGCAAACTAGGGCCCGCGGGGCCACATGTGGCCCGTTAAACGTTTTAATCCGGCCTGCCAAACGAAAAAAATGAAATAAATAAACCTTGTTAATGTTTTATTTACCCTGTAATTCTGACGTTTCATCACTAGATGGTACAATCTGGATATATTGGCTTGGTTGAGAAAACAACAACACTGCTCCCAATAAAATGTGTGTGTCTCCGTGATGTGCACGCTGTCAAAATAAACAGTGTGAACAGATACGGAAAGCCATCGGGGACAATACACGCACGTAAACAAGCATGTTAGATGTTAAAACAAGGCTCAAAGGCTTAGGTTTCAAACCTCGCTCTGCCGCTAAGTGCACGTCTCTAGGTGCTATCGCTCTAGATTTCAGACCTAGCGCGCTAGATTTGAAATTTAACACGCTTAATGTAACATTTAGCACGCCATTCCATTGGTCTAAGCTAGCGGACACCAAAGCATGCCATCCATCTGCTCCTGTTACGGCCCCTGTGTCAAATGTTAGAACTCAATGTGGCCGACGAGTCAAAAAGTTTGCCCACCCTGCACTAATTGCACTAGCTGCCTGAAAAAAAAAGTGATTAACTAAAAAAGTAATTGAAGGACGAATACCGTATGATAAAAAAAAAAAAAAAAAGTACTTTTTTTACTAGTGCGATTTATTTCATAAAAATGTTTCACAATTTTATTGAGTTTTGAACTCAAGTTCAATATCAAATATTTTATTTCACATATGTATGTAAATGACATCAAATGACTAGTTTATCCATTTTTTAAGCCCTTTTACTGTATTTTCTTGGGACAACTTGGAACGCTCCTCCTCCAGGTCGAGAGGAGCCAGATGGGGTGGTTCGGGCATCTGGTCAAGATGCCCCCCGGGCACCTCGCGGGCGAGGTGTTTTGGGCATGTCCCACCAGGAGGAGACCAAGGAGTAGACCCCCGACCCGCTGGAGAGACTATGTCTCACAGCTGGCCGGGGAGCGACTTGGGATCCATCCGGGTGAGCTAGAGGATGCAGCCGGGGTGAGAGAGGCCTGGGCTGCCCGTTTGAGGCTGTTGCCCCCGTGACCTGACCCCGGAACAAGCGGAAGATGACGGAACGGAACTTGAAAAAACCTGACATAAAGTGAAGATTAATTGGAATAAAGAAAAAAATGTTTCTGCACTTGTTCAGTTTTCTCAGGCATTGTGCCGTTCATACCTGATCCTGTTCATGTTGATGTCCTCCATGGTGAAGGAAGAGTACGCAGTCAGCTCCTCAGGATCCTGCTGGGACTGAGTCCTGGTTAGCATGCCGTACATGGGAGCTGAAACCAGCTGAATACGGATCCGATCGTCCGGAGATGCATCATCCTGATAGATAAAACACACTTTTAGAGACAAGACACAGATTCTCACTTTCATCCAGTGGTTCATTTGTTACAGGAAAAGATTTAAAGAGCAAAACAGTGATCATTTGAAAATGGACAGATCTACTATTTGTCTCTCGGGTACAGTTAGTGCTGCCACTGCAAGTAAGGGTGGAGAAATCCTGGTTGGGATGTTTGCTAACGACGTAGAGACCATCCTACGATCTGACAGAGAAAGCAGATGATAAATCATCTCACAGGGAAGCAGATCCCAGGGGAGAGTCAGAGGTGGCAAGACTCACAGGAATGATCCTTCAAAGTAAATGCATCACAGTTCAAACAACGGCAGACTTTTAAATCCCAGAATGTGATCTGACGTTTTTAACGCGTTAATCTTGAAAATTATGCATTAAAACCAAGTTTAAGACACATCTGGCAAACATAAAAAATCACTGGTGTCTCATAAAGGGGGTTAGATTAGAGGGTCCTGTAACAATCACGAGCTGCAAATGTGGCTGTAAAGATAATTAAATTTCTTAAATTCTCTGCATCTTTTTATCTCTCTTACGCTGTAAGCCAAATGGGAACGTTTGATGACCGTGCTGCTTTTCTCGCCCACTTCCAGCGACAGCGTAGCTCTAGAGTCCCGCTGTGGCCCCGCCCCTCCATCGCCCAGCACTACCACTTGGACGGAAGTGGTTGCCATGGAGATGCCATCGCTAACAGAGAAGGAGATAGCGTCGTCCTGAGTGGAGAGGCCAGCGTGGCGATAGAGAAGAACGTTACGGGTGATGTCGCTGAAGGTGAAAGTGTCACCTGGACAGAAGAAGACAAAGATCTGTGAAATCTTAAAACTCATTTTTACACCATAGATCATCATGTTGACTGAAACTTTACCATTTGTCATGCGCATCTTTGTCCTGTCATCTGTTTTTATGAGCTCTCCATGGATTGGAAGTTCAACCAGCTCAAACTCAAGCTCATCTGGAGCTGTGTCCGCATCGCTCACTGCTAGCTGCTGACCACCTTGATACGAAAAACAAAGGAAGGTTGTTTGCCTTCTAGTGGACCTCTGTGGTGCTGTAGCACCTCAGACGCCAGAAGTGTAGCGCTTTGTGTATGTGTGTGTTGATGCATTACCTATAGTAACCTGTCCACCCATCCTGACCTCCACCAACGGGTCAAGAACCTGAAACACCGGCGGCTGTTGGTGATTCGAAAGCAGCAAAACGGCAAAGTCCAATTCTGGAGTTGTGTGTTCACCATCGGACACTGAGAAACAATGATACGCACAAACACAACGTCAGCAGGAGGACCTCACCACATGAAGGACAAGAAAGAAGAAAAAGGTAGGATTTTAGATGAGATAGATCGATCTGCAGTGATGATCTGTTTCGGGTGAGGCTCAACAAAGAATCATGAGCGATGCAAAGACTATGTCGAGAAAAATCAGTTTAGAAATAAAGAAAAAACATTAAAAATGATGAGAGTATAGAAAAAGTCGGACATTTTTAGTGGAGATTAAAAGAATGAAATAAAAAAAGAAAGTGTGACCAGTCACTTCTGAGTTGCCCGCTGCCGGGAGACACCCAGAGATACGGTTGTGTGTTTTTTTTTTTTTTAGGAGACGGGCCCGGGGGCGGTCTCACCTGGCCCTGCCAGGGCCCCTTGTCACCAGTTGGGATTAAGAGGTGCACTGGGGTGAGCATCACTGGAGAGTTGGCAAGACTACAGGTGAGGGGCTAGGGTAGTGAAGAGGGACAGTAGGTGTGCGGAGGTGGTCTTTGGGCTGCCTGGATCGGGCACCGGGCTGTGGTGATTGCATATGGGGTAGCCTGGCCCATCTGGGCCCCCGGTTGAGCCCTGGCTTTGGGGGATATTGGATCCCTGGGCCCTGGGGTGAGTGCACCCCTCTTGGTCCGGGCATTGACTTCTGTCATCCCCTGGGCTCGCAAGGGCCGTGGAGTACGGTTGCCCCGTCTGCCCCGAGGCTTGTGAGTCCTGGCATTATTCTGCTTGTCACAACGCCGGACAGGATAGGTTAAAAAAAAAGTGTGGGAAGTAAAAATCAGAGGATTTAGAGCACAAGACGGCTGAAAAAAAAAATCCAAGGTCATAGAAAATGGTAACGTAATGAAATAGATGCGAAAAAAATGTAAGAAAAAAGGAAAGAATTGTCTAAATCAGAGAAAAATGAGATGACAGAGAAAAATAAACTCTTCTTCTCCCTCAAACATAGACGGTAGATGTAATTACCTGTAAAATAAACACTCAGCGACTCCGGCAGGCCTGTCAGGTAAAAAAAAAAAATAGATAAAAAGAAACTATTACAGCTTCGAGGTAACGGAAAAAATTTACGGGAAACAAACTGTAATAACAAACAATAAGAAACAATCAGAATTACTTATGTAAAGCTGCTTCCAGAGCTACTCAGCCCAGATTAGGAGACATTCAACTCTCTTAGCTTTGATCTTGGATTAAGGATGTTTTTAGAAGTTAAACGTCTTACGAATGATCGTCATTGAAGTTCCACAGCTACCATTAGATTGTTCGGAAAACTAGCTGGATTATTTTTAAGCTGCTAACGACTGTGTGAAAGAAAGAGGAGGAAAAAAGTGATGAATGTGTGTGAAACTGAGATCAAACGTTATGTAATACTTCATCTTCTTCAGAGTCGTTATGATTTATTATGAATATTATTATTGTTGTTTTTTGTTTGAATTTATAGAAAAAATTACTATGCAACAAGAAAATGTGTAGAATTTTTTTTTCTGGTTTTCATTTCATCTTTTAAACTCCTTATCCCCCTCGAGATATTAGGGGCTGTTGAAGCCTCTCCTGGCTGAGTTCAAACGAGAGGTAG
This sequence comes from Neostethus bicornis, assembly GCA_902685375.1. Lineage (NCBI taxonomy): Eukaryota > Metazoa > Chordata > Actinopteri > Atheriniformes > Phallostethidae > Neostethus > Neostethus bicornis. The sequence continues at coordinate 9,367,150 of LR738545.1, forward strand.
GGTACACCCCAAACAGGTCACCAGTCTGTTGCCGGGCCACAAACACAGACAACTATGCCTAGGGGTAATTTTTGTAGTGGCCAATCAACCTAACATGCATGTTTTCGGAGGGTGGGAGGAAACTGGAGAAAACACATGCATACACAGGGGAACATGCAAACTCCACACAGAAAGGCCTCGGACTAAAACCCTGACCTTCTTGCTGTCAGGCCACTGTGCTAACAATTGCACCACCGTGCAGCCCTATTTATATATGCTTGCATACATTTGTATATAACACCTTCGTGAACCTGGCCTCTTTTAAAAAATATATAACCAAAAATAAAAAAATATATGTCAATCGTTTTTGCAGCGTTTGTGCTGTAAAAATTTTTGTTTGTGCTATTTTAGTTTTTAAAAACAGATATTTATTATTCTTTTCTAGGTCGTTCTGTGATCATCCAGCCCCTCATTTTGCTTAAAAATCCAAGAAAACTCCTAAAGATGGTGTCAATCGTTTGTCCTGTTACGTGCTATAAAAAATTTTGTTTGTGCTATTTTAGCTTCTTTTTATTTTAAGAAATATGATTTGGACGACGACGTCATTTAGCCGCTCATTTTGCCTAAAAATGTAAGAAAACTCATAAAAATGGTGTCAATTGTTTGTCTTGTTATGTGCTTTAAAAATTTTCGTTTGTGCTATTTTAGCTTTTTTTATTTTAGAAATACAATTTGGGTGATGACGTCATTCAGACATCCATTCATTTCCGGGTGTCGCCATCTTTGATGACTTTTTCTTCTGTTTATTTTTGTTTATATAGATATATATTTTTAAGAGGGGCCAGCTTCACAGAGGTGTATATAATTGTATAACATTCGTTCATTTATTTTCTGAACTGTTTTCTGAAGAGTTGTAGGCTGTGCTGGATCCTATCCCGGCTGATTTCAGGCGAGAGGCAGAGTGCACCTTGAACAGGTCGCCAGTCTGTTGCAGGGCCACACAAACAACCATCCAGACACACACTCATTCCTAGGGGCAATTTTGTAGCAGCCAGTCAACCTAACATACATGTTTTTGGAGGGTGGGAGGAAACTGGAGTACTAGGAGAAAAATACACACATAATTTCAGAAATGTTTCCTAAATATTGTTTTTTATTTTCTCGGTTAGAATTCAGAAATTACTGCTTTACTAAGTTAATCTAAACCCATTGGGACTGTGAGTCAGATTGGATTAGTTTATTTGTAACATAACTAATGTGTTTGTCATACCGGTGAAAGAGTACTGGTAAAGCTCCTGAAGGTGAGACGGTGCTCGCGGTGGTCTGTAGATGATCTTGCCATTATTGATGTCCGCCTGGGTGAAATGTTTCACTGCTGTGTACGGTCTGTTCACGTGCTCAATGGCTCCTGAAATAAAAGAAGAGATTAAGTTTAGTCTTTTAGGAAAACTTGGAATTGTCAACAGCAGCTCGAGAAAAAACTTTAATATTAAACTTCAACAGTCGTCAAAACTGATTTTATCATGATGGCCAAACGTTCACTGTGTCCATGAACCTCCTCTTTGGTCTTCCTCTAGGCCTTTTTCCTGGTGGTGCCAAATCCAGCATCCTTCTTTCAATGTACTCTCTCTCTTCTTTGCGCATGTCCAAACCATCTCAGTCTGGCCTCTCTGACTTTATCTCAAAAACCTCTAACACAAGCATGGGCAAACTACAGCCCGCGGGCCACATGCGGCCCGTTAAACGATTTATTCTGGCCCGCCGAACTAGAAAAAATTAAATAAATAAACCTTAATAGTTGTATTTTTTCTGTAATTTTAATGATTTGCCACTAGATGGTGCCAAAGAAACAATCTTTGTTCTTTGTGGATCAACAAAGGGGTGTGCCTGCCTCCCCCAATCCGGCCCACTGGTCAAATGTTAGAACTCAATGTGGCCCACGTGTCAAAAAGTTTGCCCACCTCTGCTCTAACATGTGCTGTTCCTCTAATCCTGTCCATCCTGGTCACTCCCAGAGAGATCCTCAGCATCTTCATCTGTTACCTCTGTTTCCTGTCTTTTTCTCAGTGCTACTGTCTCTAGACCAAACAGCATGGCCGGTCTCACCCCGGTTTTGTGCACGTTCCCTTTCATTTTAGCTGATGATGACATGTTTAATGCCTGCTGTTTTTTGTCCCAATAATCCCACTTTGGGATTATAAAATTCACCTTGTTGTTTAAATGATAAAGATTGAACATTTTTGGGCTGCTTTGCGTTTCATGCTTTTTAAAACAAGCCTTCAACCAAGGTTACAAACTCAGAAATTTTACCGAGCTGCCAAAAGGAATAAAAGTCTATGAAAGATTTAAATAATTTTGTCTGGAAAAGTTTTAGAATCTCAATTGGATTTAAATCAAGGTTTGTGCAGAAACATTTTTTCATGTTTCATCAAAAAAGTATAACATAATAATTTAACAGCAGGGAACTAGTTTCTTTTACTTTTTTGAACACGTATTGTTACTGTACTTCAATCCTTGAACATACAGTGGTGGTCAAAAGTTTACATACACTTGTAAAGAACATAATGTCATGGCTGTCTTGAGTTTCCAGTTATTTCAACAACTCTGATTTTTCTCTGATATAGGGATTGGAACAGATCCTTCTTTGTCACAAAAAACATTCATGAAGTTTGATTCTTTTATGACTTTATTATGGGTAAACTGAAAATGTGACAAAATCAGCTGTGTCAAAAATATACATACAGCAATGCTAATATTTGGTTACGTGTCCTTTGGCCATTTTTACTTCAATTAGGCGCTTTTGGTAGCCATCCACAAGCTTCTGGCAAGTTTCTGGTTGAATCTTTGACCACTCCTCTTGACAGAATTGGTGCAGTTCAGTTAAATTTGTTGGCTTTCTGACATGGACTTGTTTCTTCAGCATTATCCACATGTTCTCAATGGGATTTAAGTCAGGACTTTGGGAAGGCCATTCTAAAACCTTAATTCTAGCCTGATTTAGCCATTCCATTACCACTTTTGATGTGTGTTTGGGGTCATTGTCCTGTTGGAACACCCAACTGCGCCCAAGACCCAACCTTCGGGCTGATGACTTCAGGTTTTCTTGAAGAATTTGAAGGTAATCCTCCTTCTTCATTGTCCCATTGACTCTCTGTAAAGCACCAGTTCCATTGGCAGCAAAACAGGCCCACCGTGCTTGATGGTAGGCATGGTGTTCTTGGGGTTAAAGGCCTCACCTTTTCTCCTCCAAACATATTGCTGGGCATTGTGGCCAAACAGCTCAATTTTTGTTTCATCTGACCACAGAACTTTCCTCCAGAAGGTCTTATCTTTGTCCATGTGATCAGCAGCAAACTTTAGTCGAGCCTTAAGGTGCCGCTTTTGGAGCAAGGGCTTCCTTCTTGCACGGCAACCTCTCAGTCCATGGCGATGCAAAACACGCTTGACTGTGGACACTGACACCTGTGTTCCAGCAGCTTCTAATTCTTGGCAGATCTGCTTTTTGGTGCTCCTGGGTTGACTCTTCACCCTCCTGACCAGTTTTCTCTCAGCAGCAGGTGACAGCTTGCGTTTTCTTCCTGATCGTGGCAGTGACAAAACAGTGCCATGCACTTTATACTTACAAACAATTGTTTGCACTGTTGCTCTTGGAACCTGCAGCTGCTTTGAAATGGCTCCAAGTGACTTTCCTGACTTGTTCAAGTCAATGATTCTCTTTTTCAAATCTGTGCTGAGCTCCTTTGACTTTCCCATTGTAGCGTTTGTGGGTGTTTTTATCCAATGAGCCCTTATTAAATGGCCTCAGAGAATTCACCAGCTGTAGTCACTCATAATCACTCACAAGAAGTTAAGAGGTCATGCTATGAAGCTCATGTCATTGACACAACTTTCTAAGTCTCCAAAATTGCTCATTCATGTTGCTGTATGTATATTTTTGACCCAGCTGATTTCGTCATATTTTCAGTTTACCCATAATAAAGTCATAAAAGAATCAAACTTCATGAATGTTTTTTGTGACAAAGAAGGATCTGTTCCAATCACTATATCAGAGAAAAATCAGAGTTGTTGAAATAACTGGAAACTCAAGACAGCCATGACATTATGTTCTTTACAAGTGTATGTAAACTTTTGACCACCACTGTACATGAACTTTTATGTTTTTTTAACCATAAAAAAATGATTAATAATAATAATAAAATAATTTCTATTCAAAAAGCGCTTTGTTGAATTCTACAAAAAATTACAAATAAAAATAAATCCATTTGTTAATCCTAGTGAGACATCAAATAGACCCCATGGGGTACATTTGTCACAGACACATGCCGTCATCTGGCTCCCGCTGTTCTGCACACACAGTTACATCTGCCAAGTTTTATATCTCTATCAATATTGTCATAGTTTCCACATTTTTTTTCTCTGTTCAGTTTTTATGTATTTATTCTATCCTGAAGCATTCCTAGGCCAGCTGTGGAACATAGTCTCTCCAGCGAGTCTGGGCCTGCCTCTAGGACTCCTCTTGGTGGGACGTGCCCGAAACATCCCACCAATGAGGTGTTCGGGAGTCATCCTAACCAGATGCCCTAGCCACCCCATCTGGCTTTTCTCGATTCGGAGGAGCAACAGCTCTACTTCGAGCTCCTCCTGAATGACAGAGCTCCTCACTCTATTTCTGAGTGAGAGCCCAACCACCCTGCGGAGGAAGCCTATTTCGGCCACTTGTATCTGTGATCTCGTTCTTTCGGTCACCACCCATAGCTCGTGACGATAGCTCCAAACAAAAGTACTTCAGAGAGACCCCCTGTTTATCTTTCAGATCTTAAACCTCACCACCTTAATGATAAAAGGGAAATAACCAAAACATTTGAATGCATACATTAAAAAAAAAAAAAATTGCCCATATTTTTAAGGATTTGAGTTAAATCTGAGTTTTTAAAAAAGACATGAATACATTCCTAATTAATCAGAGCACTCTCACTCTAACTCACTCTTTCTGTTAAAATGTCCACACAAATTTATCAGTCCATTAGCTGATGAATAAAAATAATTTTAAACCATTTTTCCATTTCATTAAAGTGAGAACTGAGAGTGAAGCACGGACCAGACAGATGGTCTTACTCCTGAAATAAACGTGTTTGACTGTTTGGTGCAATTAAAATAGTTGAAATACTGAAAACGAGGGTGCTGATGTTGCCCATGGTATCTAGCCTAATCCTAATAGGCTCTAAGATAAACAAAAATCATTATGGTGTGTGCGAGGAACCTTGTCCTGGTAGGAGGGGTTTGGTGATGTTGTAAACCAGCTTCTCAATGGGAGTCTCAGAGTCGATGAAGGACAGAGCGGATGGGGTTATTTCTGTCACCCGATCTTCCAGCGCCTGCACAAGCAAACAAAAAGAGGAATTGATGACACAAATTTTATAAAACAACACATATCAGAAGACAAAATTATATTAATATCCAAATTCCTTTTAATACCACTGTTCGAAATGACACTTCGATGCCTTAAATAAAATTATAAAAATGTTTTTAAATTAAATGCACAACTATAAGTATCCACCCACATTGTTCTGTCCAATTAAATATGTGTGTGTCTGTTTAAGGGACAAGTCAGAGATCGACTAGATGAGGCATTGGCCTACTATGGCCCACTGGCCACATGCGGCCCATTAAACGTTTAAATCCGTTCCGTTATGTTCCATTCGTCATCTTCCGCTTGGTTTGGAGTCGGGTCGCGAGGGCAACAGCCTCGAACGGGAAGCCAAGGCCTCTCTCACCCCGGCTGCATCCTCCAGCTCACCCGGAAGGATCCCAAGTCGTTCCCCGGCCAGCTGTGAGACATAGTCTCTCCAGCGGGTCCGGGGTCTGCCCCTCGGTCTCCTCTCGGTGGGACGTGCCCGAAACACCTCGCCCGCGAGGCACTCGGGGGGCATTCTAACCAGATGCCCGAACCACCCCATCTGGCTCCTCTCGACCTAGAGGAGTTTAAATCCGGCCTGCCGAATTTGAAAACATTTAAATAAATGAACCTTTATGTTTTATGTTCCCTGCAATTCTGATATTTTCTCACTAGATGGCGCACTCTAGATATTTGGCTTTGTGGAGAAAACAACAACACTGCTCCCATTAAAATGTGTGTGTCTACATGATGTGCACGTTGTCAAAATAAACAATACGTGCAGATATGGAAAGCCATCGAAGTCAATACAAGCACATAAACAAGCACGTTGGATTAAAACCCAGCAAATTTTAGCAAATGTTTTTTTTTTTTTTTTTTTTTTTTTTTTTTTTACGTATCTCCCAAGATCTGTATTTTTTCTCCAATGAGGTGAGGTTACCAAAGCATGGCATCCGTGTGCTCCTGTTCCAGCCCACTTGTCAAATGTTAGAACTCAATATGGCCCGTGAGTCAAAAGTTTGCCCACCCCTGGCCTACATTTATGTGTCTATGTAATTATTAAAGTGTGCATGTATATACAATTAAATTATATCTACAGTATAAATGTGTTGTTACTAATGTGAATCCAAATGAAAGAAGGATATTAAGCACCTGCAGATTTAAGAGTCATGTGAAAAGTTCAACCAGACATTACGGATTTTTTTTTTTTTTTTTTTAATAATAAATCCAAGTGGCGGCACAGTTTGGACAGGAAAAAAAAATACCACAAATACATAAAAATAATTGAATTTCAAAGCTTGAATGGTCATATTATTTGATGACTTTTCCAAAGCCGTAAACAGCCTAGAAATGTAACCCGAGAGGATTGTAGAGTTACGTCATCTCCGAGCCGAGCAGAAATTTCACCGTAAGAGTGACATCAAAGCCTATATAATTTATGCAAAAGGGGATCTGTTTTAACACACAGCGTATCAAACTATTTTTTATGCTTTCCTCTTTTCGCTTTGATATGTGCCCTGTGTGTCCAATGAATAATTTACTCTGCACAAAATATTGGAATAAAGAAAATACAATCTGAACTGGTTCGGGTCAGTCCCACTTCTGGGAAATCAAAGTGTAAGAAAATAAAAATCTGACAGAGAGAGTTTGTTTCTATTGCAGATAAAAACAGAAAAACGATGGATATGTGGCAATTATCAGGACCTCAATAAATTTTGATTGCTGGGATGGATGCTTTAAACTTTTTCCTCCCAACTTCATCTTTTCTATTTTTTTGTCATCAGTACCCCAAAACACTAGAGGGTGCCGAGCATTCAGGGACTTCATTCACTACATCTTCTATCTCAGGTAAATATCAACTTTGTTTGATCAAATCTAAATTTGGTACTTATGAGCGTTAAATATCAGAAATGCCAAGTTTTTGGCTTCACAAAGAGGGACATTTGGAGGCGGGGCCAAAAGAAGGAGGGGCTATCACAGGACGTCACATCCGCCCAATGGACGACACCTGCCATGACAGTTGGCATAAAACACGCGTTTTACGTGTGTTACCACCTAGAGTTACGCATTAGTTCGAAGAGGAATTCCAGAAATACACCCCTATACTGCTTGTTCATGCTTTGATTTGCGACTCATGCACATAACCTGTCACAAAACCAAAGTTCCCAGATGTCCGACTTCTTCCATATGTTCACCAAAAAGAATACTGGCAACAGACCATGCAGATTGCTACTAGCGGCTTTCAGATGCACAGCAGAAGCAGCAGCAACAGGAGATGCCATGTGCTTAGCCCCAGCTTACCTAATCATGTTCATGGAATGCACTAGAATGTTCATCATGCGGGAGTTTTATTTGCCTTGGGGGGTGAGCGTAAGATAGGTTCTAACTGCGGTGTCTCACGCCCAATGTGGGACACTTGGCATGTCTGAAATATTCTTTTAGTCCTAACTATAGTTTTCACACCATCTCTGATTTGAATCTATCTTGGTAATTTTATCCATTTAGATATTTTTACTCTGAACACAGTCTCTAAACTTCATAAATTGTTTTTTGTTAAATTTAATCAAAATATTTTGTTCATTATAATATTTTCTGTCCTTGATGTCTGGTAAAAAGTGTCTTAATGATACATCGTAAAATCTGTAACAATAGATATGCTACAAAAGTAAGACCTCTGACTCATAAATATCAAAGACAATAAAAACTCTGGGTCAAAAAACAATGGGACAGGGCCCGAGTGGTGGAGGAGTTTAAAGACTTTGGGGTCTTGTCCACGAGTTGATCGGAAGATCGAAACACAGATCGGTGCAGCTTCCGCAATAATCAGAACGCTGCATTGATCCGTCGTTGTGAATAAAGAGCTGAGTCAAAATGCAACGCTCTCGATTTACAAGTCCATCTACGTTCCTAACCTTACCTATGGTCACCAGCTGTGGGTGGTGACCGAAAGAACGAGATTGCAGATACAAGCGGTCAAAATGAGCTTCCTCCGCAGGGTGGCTGGGCTCTCAATCAAAGATAGAGAAGAGCTCTGCCATCCAGGAGGAGGTCTAAATAGAGCCGTTGCTTGTCTAGGTTGAGATAAGCCAGATTGGCTTGTGTGAGCATTTGGTTAGGATGCTTCATGATCGGCTCGCTGGTGAGGTGTTTCGGGCACGTCCCACTGGGAAGAGACCCAGAGGTAGACCCTGGACCCACTGGAGGACTATGTCTCACAGCTGGCCGGGGAACAACTCAAGATCCTCCCGGGTGAGCTTGAGGATGCAACCAGGGAGAGAGAAGCTTGAGCTTGCCGTTTGAGCTTGCCCCCAAGACCCGATCTAGGATCAGGAGAAGATGACGGAACGAAAATAAAACTCTGGTCTGGCCTGTTTGCTGGACATCGATTAAACTGCTGCCTTGTCTTGACATCGTCTTCGTATATTCTCAACAATTAGTTTTGCATTAATGTGTTCTGGATGATAAACCAATAAGGATGAGTTTTCAGCAGGATTCTTGAATTTACCGTGATTTGAAGGTCACAGTTGGGGGCCAACTGTGGGAATCCTGGGATCTGAGGAAGAACTCCGATGGTGAACGTCTGCGTATCACTTTGGATAAGTGGAGACATCTCTGAGGACACCTGGGGACACAAAGAAGAAGTTTTTTTTCTCTTATATTCACTTGTTCCGCTTCATTTCTTCACATCCTCTGATCTCAGCTTCCTGGATGTTTTCCCATTTCAAACAACTTATTTTTATTCATTTACACAGTAATATTTGTTTATTTTTACATCACCAGATGACGAACGCATCAGATTAATCAACATAAAATGCAGCAGACATGATAAACTGGAAACGTAATCATCAATGAGAACTCAATGTGTTTTTTTACACAAAAAATATCAAGAAAAGAAAATGATTTGGCTCCTATATGTTATGTATCGACGCAACCAATCATTGCAAAAGACCAAATCCTTTCTCTGAAATTATTAAAATGATATTACAATCAACCTTTTTCAACAAAATTCCACTAATCGAAGAGACTTGTTTGATTTTCTCTAATTGTGCATCAAGTGAGAGTGAACTTTATCGGAGCAGCTTTGTTAGAGAGATGCACGGGAAACATTTCACATGCCGACCTGCTGGTGTGTCAACATCTACAACTGATTAAAGCTTCTTTTCATCTAAGTGTGTATTTACATGAGCTGAGACTGCACACAAATCCCTGACAGAGCCCCTGGATGATGGTAGGAGGAAACAATGAATAGATAATGAGGAGGAGATGAAGGTTACGTTGGTGTTGTCTAAAGCCTGTCATCACATTTTTCTACGTTTCTTTTCACAATCAATTCGTTTTTCTATTCTCACTTTTAGAAGTTAAAAGTTCAAATAATATTTCGTATGAAGAGACAAACGTTACAAAAAAGATGGTGATGAATGATGTGTACGATGAAATTGGTGTGATCATCCAACTCCATATTTTGTCGATCTCGATTGTTTTGCAACTAGGACATTAAAGTAAAGAAATACGAGTGTTTTTATGAGATAAATAGATAAAAACTTTATAAATCTCCCGCAGGAGAAAAACTGGGGTCCAGCAGCAACAGAAATCACACAAACTGTACATACAAAATAAATAAAAACAACATACATACAGTGGTGGTCAAAAGTTTACATACACTTGTAAAGAACATAATGTCATGGCTGTCTTGAGTTTCCAGTTATTTCAACAACTCTGATTTTTCTCTGATATAGTGATTGGAACAGATCCTTCTTTGTCACAAAAAACATTCATGAAGTTTGATTCTTTTATGACTTTATTATGGGTAAACTGAAAATGTGACGAAATCAGCTGGGTCAAAAATATACATACAGCAATGCTAATATTTGGTTACATGTCCTTTGGCCATTTTTACTTCAATTAGGTGCTTTTGGTAGCCATCCACAAGCTTCTGGCAAGTTTCTGGTTGAATCTTTGACCACTCCTCTTGACAGAATTGGTGCAGTTCAGTTAAATTTGTTGGCTTTCTGACATGGACTTGTTTCTTCAGCATTATCCACATGTTCTCAATGGGATTTAAGTCAGGACTTTGGGAAGGCCATTCTAAAACCTTAATTCTAGCCTGATTTAGCCATTCCATTACCACTTTTGATGTGTGTTTGGGGTCATTGTCCTGTTGGAACACCCAACTGCGCCCAAGACCCAACCTTCGGGCTGATGACTTCAGGTTTTCTTGAAGAATTTGAAGGTAATCCTCCTTCTTCATTGTCCCATTGACTCTCTGTAAAGCACCAGTTCCATTGGCAGCAAAACAGGCCCACAGCATAATTCTACCACCACCGTGCTTGATGGTAGGCATGGTGTTCTTGGGGTTAAAGGCCTCACCTTTTCTCCTCCAAACATATTGCTGGGCATTGTGGCCAAACAGCTCAATTTTTGTTTCATCTGACCACAGAACTTTGTCCATGTGATCAGCAGCAAACTTTGGTCGAGCCTTAAGGTGCCGCTTTTGGAGCAAGCGCCTCCTTCTTGCACGGCAACCTCTCAGTCCATGGCGATGCAAAACACGCTTGACTGTGGACACTGACACCTGTGTTCCAGCAGCTTCTAATTCTTGGCAGATCTGCCTTTTGGTGCTCCTGGGTTGACTCTTCACCCTCCTGACCAGTTTTCTCTCAGCAGCAGGTGACAGCTTGCGTTTTCTTCCTGATCGTGGCAGTGACAAAACAGTGCCATGCACTTTATACTTACAAACAATTGTTTGCACTGTTGCTCTTGGAACCTGCAGCTGCTTTGAAATGGCTCCAAGTGACTTTCCTGACTTGTTCAAGTCAATGGTTCTCTTTTCAAATCTGTGCTGAGCTCCTTTGACTTTCCCATTGTAGCGTTTGTGGGTGTTTTTATCCAATGAGCCCTTTTTAAATGGCCTCAGAGAAGTCACCAGCTGTAGTCACTCATAATCACTCACAAGAAGTTAAGAGGTCATGCTATGAAGCTCTTGTCATTGACACAACTTTCTAAGTCTCCAAAATTGCTCATTCATGTTGCTGTATGTATATTTTTGACCCAGCTGATTTCGTCACATTTTCAGTTTACCCATAATAAAGTCATAAAAGAATCAAACTTCATGAATGTTTTTTGTGACAAAGAAGGATCTGTTCCAATCACTATATCAGAGAAAAATCAGAGTTGTTGAAATAACTGGAAACTCAAGACAGCCATGACATTATGTTCTTTACAAGTGTATGTAAACTTTTGACCACCACTGTACATAGTAAAATAGTACTCGGTTCCTTCAAGAAACATCTGATCTATTAAATTGCCTGAGGGCTGAAGGGATGAACGTCCTCCTAAAGCACTCAGTCCTGCAGCGCAGTGAGAGGAACCTGTTACTTCGGGTTGTCTTTTGAGTCATGATAACATCATGAAGCGGGTGACGGGGGTTATTCAGGATACCCTGCATTAAAGCCCTCACCTTCCCCTTCAAAACAGCTCCCACAGAGTCCACATTTTCTTATCAGTCTGTCCAGCCTACTGCTGTCCCTTGCAGTCAAGCTGCCTCCTCAGCAGACGACTGCAAAGAACACTGCAGTTGCCACGACAGACTGATAAAAGATGTTCAACATGTCGCTACACACATAAAAAATTTTAAGCCTTCTCAAGAAAAACAGCCTGCTCTGTACTTTCTTATGCAGGGCCCGAGCCTGCTTTGACCAGTCCAGTTTGCAGTCAAGATGCACACCCAGATATTTGTAGGTTTTAACAACCTCGGTGCTCTCGCCATTGATTAGGACAGGTTGATGAAGGGGCTTCCCGCTGAAGTCAAAAATCATCTCCTTGGTCTTGGAGGAATTCAGAACCAGACCGATGTCTCTGCTCCATGTGGTGAATCTAGCAATGAGGTCCCAGTCTCCCTCACACATGCAACAATCGCTCGTGTACAGTGTGAAGAGAAAGGGCGATAGCACCATTCCCTGTGGTGCACCAGTGCTGCTCATCAGGTTCCCCGATACGCACTCTTTAAGCCGGAAAACTGCCATCTCTGGGTCAGGTAGTTGTGGATCCACCTGACAAAAAGAGGATCCACCCCCATCGCCTCAAGCTTCCCCTTCAGTACTTGGGGCTCACTAGAGAAGTCAAAGAACATTAACCTCACATAGCCCCAAGCCACATCCAGAAAGGAGAGGGACCGATGCACCATGTACAAGACTGCATCGTCCACTCCCATCTAGTCCAGGTAGGCGAACTGAAGGGGGTTCATGGTTTTTTTTTTTGCCTCGGGGCAAATGGCTGTTCTTCAGCTGGCTAGTGAGGGACTTGATTGACCTTCACGATCAATCGATAGACTTAATTGGCAGGTTCAAGACGTTATGTGGGGTCTCCTGTGACGGCCTTGACTTTCTCAGGCATGCAGGAAGTGGCCATGTGTTGGAGGGTGAGGTGGAGGTAGCTGAGGAACTTTGGGATGTATTTATGACCCTGCATTCTTGACTTCAGCTGTGCAGTTTGTGTTCCACACACTGTAAAAGTGTAAAAGTATCCACTCGGATGAGGAGTAATAAAAAGGTTGCACCAGATTCCTGCCTTGTTTGTCCTCCTAGAGAGCTCCTGGGAAGTGCAACAAGAGCTGGTTTTTTTTTATCCTCACTGAGAACCTGATCTTATTTTATTTGTTAGTATAGCTTTAGTTTTTTTGTGGCTTCAGCCTGAGTATTTGATTCTTTTTTTTTTACAAGCAAGCAATAAAACTCACCAACATCTTGCAAAAGAAGTAAAGAGTAAGATCAACAAAGTGTTGAAAGCTTCTTGAGATTTTACTCTTAAACTGATTTTCAAATCCATGCACGATCTAGTACCGGATCTATTTTGCACATTTGTTCAAAGACAAACCGGCAACAGTGTAACGAGAAGCACTACAAGTAAGAACTGAACAATACCACGTCGCAGAAATGCATTTGGACAACCTTCTTTTTTCTTGGAAATACAGCATGGGGCTACTGTGGAACTCACTTCCTTTGAACTGAAGAGTGAATCAGAGCTCAAGCTGTTCAATTCAAAGCTCAAGACTTGGCTAAAAAGGAAGAAAACTTGTGCCCATCTGTGAATATTGTTGTGTGTGTCAGTGTGAGTTGGCTATAGACATTCTTGACAAAAAGACATGGCACTATCGTTACTATGATCACTTCTCTGTAAACATTAGTGCTTTTTGATTATTTAGGAAAAAGTCCAAGCTGGGACAAGAGTCAAAAAATTTGCGAAAGTTCGACATTTTACGAGTCACATCAGTTGGATGCTCTGCTTGTACATATGTTTGATTGTCTGGTAAATAAATTCCAGTTTTTACGTTTGGTTTGAAACGGCACAGTGGCTGTCGCAGTGGCCTCACAGCAAGAAAGTCAGAGTTCGAGTCCCAGGTGGGGCAACACTTGAAACACTGTTCTTTCTATGTGGTGTTTGCATGTTCTCCCTGTGTATGCATGGGTTTCCTCCAAGTACCGTAATTTCCGACTATAAGCTGCAACTTTTGTCACATGCTTTCAACCCTGTGGCTTATGCAATGATGCGGCTAATTTATGCCGCCAGGGGCGTTTGAGAAGAAAAGGTAAGCGTGAGACTGCGCTACTGAGTTTGCTGCTGTGTTACTGCCGCGTCTCAGTGACTTTTACCTGTATGTTAGTTTTAACCAGCCCTGTTAGTGCTGTGCTACCGTGTTGCTGCTGTGTTACTGCCGTGTCTCAGTGACTTTTACCTGTATGTTATTTTTAACCAGCCCTGTTAGTGCTGTGCTACTGTGTTGCTGCTGTGTTACTGCCGTGTCTCAGTGAATTTTACCGGTATGTTTTCTTTAACCAGCCCTGTGAGTGCTGTGCTACCGTGTTGCTGCTGTGTTACTGCCGCATCTCAGTGAATTTTACCGGTATGTTATTTTTAACCAGCCCTCTTAGTGCTGTGCTACCGTGTTGCTGCTGTGTTACTGCCGTGTCTCAGTGACTTTTACTTGTATGTTTTCTTCAACCAGCCCTGAGAGTGATGTGCTATGATGTTGCTGCTGTGTTACTGCTACATCACAGGCACTGTTTGGAAAGAAAAGCTAATCTATGTTATCAAAACTTTGAAAACTCTTTGTATTTACCGTCTTTCTTTGTAAATATCTCATGTTTCAATGTGGCTTATAAACAGGTGCGGCTCATGTATGTACAAAATGTTTTTTTCTTTAAAAATGCACTGGGTGAGGCTTATAATCAGGTGCGCTCTATAGTCCAGAAATTACGGTACTCCGGCTTCCTCTCAACAGACAAAAACATGCATGTTAGGTTGATTGGCCCCTATGAAATTGCCCTTAGGAATTAGTGTGCGTAGACGGTTGTGTGTGTGGCTCCGCAACAACTTGGCCACATGTTAAAGGTGTATCCTGCTTCTCGTCTTGAATCAGCCGGAATAGACTCCGGCACCCCTTGCGATCCTGTTAGGGATGGACGGTTTAGAAGACTAAACATTTGGTTGATGTGATTGCCACTATATACTTTAACACATCACAGGAAGTATGCCATAAGCATTACCCCAGGAGTGTTTAAGAAGCTGATGCTATGCATTCCGCTTGGACCAGTGGCATCTTGCTAATGTACTGCAAGTTCCTCTGAATTATCCACTCTATTAAAGCACCACAAGTAAGGCCTTCTCTACATTAGGGTTGCTGTTATAACGCATGAAAAGTTAGAATCCATTTACATTATCACTTCTATAGAAGTTAGTGCTCTACCGTTCTAATGATCTGGAGGTTTGGCCTTTTGTTCTTTATGAAAGGTAAGCCAATAACATTCTGGTGAGTAGGTCTGCAAAATTACGACACGTCTAAGTGACCCAGACTCGTCCCCTCGAGTTAAAAAAAACAAAAACAAAGTAGCCATAAAGCCAAACTAGCGAAACTAATAAAGTTTAGGTGAAATCAGCGGACTGACCTCCATCTGTGACAATGTGTGAGGCGACCGCAGTAAAATGAGGTAATAAACATCCAGAAGTCAGCGACAACCTTCTACCAACGCTAAGCTGCTTTCCAATGTTGGACTTCATTACAAAAGAGCATCTTAAGACTTCTTAACAAAAAGAAGTCAAAGGGGCAATCACCCAAACAGCATGCGCTGCTGAGTCATTCATCCATGACCTCCGCTATAAAACTTTCATGCTCTTACAACAACAGCAGACAACTTCCACTGCTGTGACAGACAAAGAGAAACACTGTAAAGCACTTAATGGAAGCACTGAGGTTAAAAGGTGCTATAAAAGAGCTGGGGCATTTACAGGAGTGATCATTCACACACTGCTGGTTTGGATCAGGTCAGCTGCTTTGCTTCCAGCTCCACATCCTTTCCACTCTCTTTATTTCTCAGGTTTTGACTCCTGACCTCAGCACTTCCACAGTCTTTACGGATTTTAATTAGACTTTTAAATCAAATAGCATTCTTTTTTGTCTTCTTTTGGCATTTCCCTTCAGGGGTCGCCACAGCAAGTCAGTTTCTTACATCTAACCCTATCTGCTGCATCTTCTTCGGTCACGCCAACCATCTTCATGTCTTCCTTCACTGTATCCATGAACCTCCTCTTTGGTCTTCCTCTAGGCCTCTTTCCTGGTGGTTCTAAACCCAGCATCCTTCTTCCTATTACTCTCTGTCTCTCTCCTCTGCACGTGTCCAAACCATCTTAGTCTGGCCGCTCTGACTTTATCTCCAAAACCTCTAACACGTGCTGTTCCTCTGATCCTGTCCATCCTGGTCACTCCTAGAGAGATCCTCAGCATCTTCATCTCTGGAACCTCCATCTCTGTTTCCTGTCTTTTTCTCAATGCTAGTGTTTCTAAACCAAACAGCATGGCCGGTCTCACCACGGTTTTGTACACTTTCTCTTTCATTTAAACTGAAACTCTTTTATCACACATATAAATAACTGCACACGCTTTAGTAGAAAAAGTTTAAAAAAAGTCTTCTGGACAGTTTAATTCTTGATCGAGACGTTTCGACTTCCATCCGGAAATCATTTTCAATCTGAATGAAATGGACTGAAAACTGGATCTATTTATATTAACCTGAGTAAAAGGTAAAAAAATAGTAATAAGGGCTCGACCAATGAGCCTGTGTTACCTATGATGGCCGTGAATGGTTCCTATTGTAGCCACAGACCAGTAAACGAACCCTATTATAAAATGCTAAAAGCCTAGTGAATAGAAATTTCTGCTAACGAGAGGCGTGAAACTGGGTCACGAGGTGTCATCTTTAGTCCATGGCTTCAAAAGGCTGCTGTGAATACCGGGCAGAATGTATCTAACGCCTCCATTCCGATTCAGTGAGGGACTCTCTTTCATCACAAAGATGGCTTCCTTCACACCTCTTTCAAACCATCCTTTCTCTCTAGTTAGAATCTGCACACGCTTCTTCACCTCTTTTCCACACTCTCCATTGCTCTGGACTGTTGATCCTAAAGTATTTATAATGTAATATAAGTACTATATTATAAGTACTTATAAGCATAACATTTTAAAAAAAAGAAGTATTATTCAATCTCTTCTGCTCCTCTTTGCCTCAGCTTCCTTTCCCTTCTTTATATCAAACACTATTGATATGCATGCAGCAGAGGGTGTCTGTGTTGTTTATTCTGAACCCTGTTTCTATTTCCTCTTGCTTAGTCTGCTGCTGCTTGTCCCTGTCACATTAACTGCACTTTTAGAAAAGAAAGCTCAAGGAAACTTGTAGTCGCTCCGAGGTTAAAAGCAAATGTACTGCATGCACAAGTCTGGAGAAAGCGCCACCAATCACAAGTAATGTGCTGTCATGAGAGTGTTAAGTCAGCTGGTTTTAATAAAGGTGGAGTTTCTGGAGTAAATGACTGAATATGCATGATATCAGGCTCCATTTCAAAATCTTATAAGGTTTTAAGATAAATGGTTTTAAAAATTTCATAAATTTTACGTTTAAGCTAAAAGAAATAGTGGGAGGTAAAGAAGCAACCCCTCTGATAACCTATCTCTCTCACAGTAAGGAGACGGCTTTCAGGAAGATGAAGTCTCTTTAGCATATTCTAAGTTTCCCCCTTGGCGTCGAGATTTATCTGGATCATGCCAGCATATGGTCGAGTCAAGTCTTCTTAAAGTAGAGGAGCGAAAACTCTAGTCCGATTTCGACCTGAATTACAGACATCCTCAGTTTATTTTTAAGAAAGAGTACGATTAATCTTGGGGGATTTTTTTGTGTTCTTTTTTCACTTTGCACAGTTTGACATCCAGTACGAGTAGAAAAGTGCAGCTTTAAGTTTAGAAACACAGTTTGAGAATGCAGTCCATTAACGAAAAGACCAAGATGAAAATATCTAAAAATTGTAGATGTTAAATGCAACCTGTGCGTTATCACTATTGCAACAGTGACATGTTTTGTTTGATTAATCAATTTGTCAGTTGAGCGCAATTAAAGAAGAAAAATCCAAAAGGTGGTTCATTATCAATAAGTAAATCAATATTTCCTGGTGGATGAAAACATTCTCTATTTCACAGAATTGTAAGCCTTCAACACTAGAACTACCAAATCCATCAATTTGACGGTTGATGTCTCTTCACTGTAGTTACGTTGATTTTTGACGTTTGTGGGCTTTTGACTTTTTCTATATTATTTTGTATATTTTTCTATGTTGTAATTTAACTGAAATAAAACACTAAAAACGAGTTCTGGGTAATTTTTTCTCCAATTCCCACGCCCGTCATTTTGACGGGGGAAACTTTTTCCAGCGCCTCACTGAAGCATGGTTACTGTTGCCTAGTAACGATTGTGGCGCCAAAATCTAGGTGAGCAAAAATGGATTCAAGAAGACTTTTGTCAGTCCTTGAGGTGCTTCAGTGTATGACATCATTGCCATAGCCCTAATTGTCAAATTGGGTGTTCTAGTAGTTCTAAAAGTCTACGTAGTAGTCCCGGTTTTAAAGAAATTTTTATTTTTGTCTGATTCAGAGCCCACGCTGAGTTGTGCAAAACCAGGAAGGATACCGCCAGATAAATATGCCAGATTAAGAGAGCAGCTGCTAAAATGACATGACAAAGCAACAAACAGGAAGTGTCTAGTATCATCCAGAGGCCTGCATTTCTGCAGAAACCTTTACTGAAAAATCTTATTAGCACAATCATTTTGAAACTGTATTCCAAACTGTAATCATTTTTGGTGTCATACATAATATGAAACATTTTGGGATAGAATTTTGTTTGTTTCGTATTCACATCAATTCAAAATGTAAACATTTTAGATTCCAAGTTACTTGTTATGACTAATTGCGACCCCAACAGGGGCAAGCGGTCAAAAAATGAATCGAATCATGAATGGATGAACGTTTAGACTCACCGGTGGGCAAAGCTTTTTCCTCGTGAGCCACAAAGGATCCCATCATGAGACCAAAAGGCCAAACCCAGAGCCAAGTGGGGTATGAATACTTTGAATAATAACTCACAATTCCACAAAAACAACTCAAAAAGTCTAATATTCTGACAATAAATGAACGTACTCCCAAAAGTTTATGTTTCTACAATGAAGCAATAAAAAGTTGATGTCATTTCCTCATGTTTGGTGGACCGGATTAAAAAAACTTGACAGTCTGGAAATTGCTTTCATGCCGTAGTGTGCCCACCCCTGGTTTAGACTGAAAGTTTTAGTCAGTGTTAATTAGTGTTCACTGTTCGTGTGTGTTCATAATGGTGGGCTAATTAGTTGTGAAAGTGCCTTTGGCTTTATCCAAATATTATTTGACTATCATAAAAGTAACTTAAGATATCTATGAAGCTGTAATGTTGTAATAGAAAGTATTACGTTTTTATTTCTGTAACTAAAAATATATACTGTACTAAAGTTATAAGGAAACTTGCACGACACTTTACACACAATCAGCACAGTCGTTCTTAGGCTCAAAACTTTCTATATCTTCCTGTAAGGTAGCTATACTCCTTTACTAACTTTACAAGATTTTGTCCATTCATAAATTTCCTAACTTCTTAACATCCAGCGGCCCGGCGCCGGTACGTTTTGTGTTTTTTTTTTTTATTCACTCATAAAGACACTTATTCTTTGTTCAACTCCACTAAGTTATACCTTGTTTTAAAGCTAAGACTTTTAAGAAAACTATCATAACATCCATTCTTATATTTTCACTAACTTCAAGAAGACATAACTAATTATCCGCAAAAAAAAAAATCAAACTGTATAGCGCACAGCTTACCTATGATCCGGTTCTGAAGGCCTCAGACGGGTTCGATCTTTATGTAATTGGTCTCATTTTGTCCGTAATAATCCACAGAATAACTATATGAAATTGTATTTTCTCAAAAGTAATCCAGTTTGGAAAATTACTCCAGAAAACGTGATTTTTTTTTTCTTTGAGAAATTTATGGTAAAACGTAGCAGAAAGTTATAAGGAAACTTGCACAACACTTTACACACAATCAGCACAGTCGTTCTTAGGCTCAAAACTTTCTAAATCTTCCTGTAAGGTAGCTATACTTCTTTACTAACTTTACAAGATTTTGTCCATTCATAAATTTCCTAAACTGCTCCGACATCCCGCTGGTCACATGAGATGTCAGAGCTTATCCCAGCGAGTGTCTTTTTTTTTTCCCAATGAAAGCGAATTCAAGAACAGTTTGTGATCATTAACAGTAATCCAAATCATTCTTACTACAAACATCTCAGGCCTGAGCGACAGCTTCGTTAATTGGTTTGGACACAAATCTCATCAAAATGCCACCTCAGTGGTGGTTGGTGCTCAAAACACAAGAGTAACAACCTGGCCGAGGCATTTTTGTTTACAACTTCCTTCCAACAAGTTTTATGTGACATTAAAGAGCAGGAGAAGCAGTGGAGGTGAGACGGAAGAATACCAAAATACAAAAACAAGAGGAGAAGATGCTGGAAAGGTCAGAAAGTATAGATAGGACAGAACAAAAGCAGCACAAGTGGTGTGAGCTTGAGAAAAATACAACAACAGAATAAATATCAGGGAAAGTATGACCCACTCTCAGCTTTGGTTCTGTTTTGCTGTACTAAAAGTTGTTCAAGTCTGTCTTGTATTCACCTTTTGCTTAAAACCCATCAGGATATATTGAATATCTTTGAAAGAATATTCCAAAGCAAATAAATTACTTATGTGACTAGCTAGGATCTTAAGATTTTAAGTACTTAGGATCAACAGTCCAGAGAAATGGAGAGTGTGGAAGAGAGGTGAAGAAGTGTGTGCAGGCAGGCTGGAACGGGTGGAGAAAAGTATCAGGTGTGATGTGTGATAGAAGAGTTTCAGCTAAAATGAAAGGAAAAGTGTACAAAACCATGGTGAGACCGGCCATGCTATTTGGTCTAGAGACAGTGGCACTGAGGAAAAGACAGGAAAAAGAGATGGAGGTAGCAGAGATGACAATGCTGAGGATCTCTCTGGGAGTGACCAGGATGGTCAGGATTAGAAATGAAGATTTCGGAGGAACAGCACATGTTAGAGGTTTTGGAGATAAAGTCAGAGAGGCCAGACTGAGATGGTTTGGACATGTGCAGAGGAGAGAGAGAGAGTACATTGGCAGAAGGATGCTGGGTTTGGAACCACCAGGAAAGAGGACTAGAGGAAGACCAAAGAGGAGGTTCATGGATACAGTGAAGGAAGACATAAAGATGGTTGGCATTACTGAAGAAGATGCAGCAGATAGGGTTAGATGGAAGAAACGGACTTGCTGTGGCGACCCCTGAAGGGAAATGCCGAAAGAACAATAAGACTAGCTAGGAACTTCACAGATTAAATAGCCATGATAAAACTACATACTGTATTCTAAAATAACGCCCACCACATCTAAATGAATGAATATCTGTAGTAATGACGCAAAGAACAAGCAACATTCCTGCTGTGGAATATGCTGTCTCGATCATCTCTGACCTGAAACTGGAAGGAGTCGCTCTCACTGCCCATGCCAAAGTGCCGGTACCAGACAGTCCCATCATTCACATCTTGCTGGGTGAAAGAGGCTGTCCGTGTGAAGCCTTGGTCATCATTTAGGGAGGGGCGCCAACCTTCTGGTGGGCTGTCTGCTGGCATTGTCACTAGTACCACCTCACCTACAACACAGGATGAATACGAGATTAAAAATATTTCTTGTAACTGAGTGAACAATAGTAGAAACATAAAATGTTGAAATAGAGTTTGTACCATATTTAGGCTGCCCGTTTGATGCAAGGATGTTGTAGACAATGTCATCCGTGCTGACTCCTGGATATTTTATCTGTAGGTACTTCTTGTCAAGGCGGACCATGCCTCCTTCCTTCACCCAAGTCATCGGTAGGGTCAGTGAGAAAGGAGAGCCTAAAACCTGTGAAAAGCACACCGATATGTCAGAAGGAAAGAAAGAATACTCAAAACGCTTAAATCCTTTACTGTCCCACTTTATGCCACATTATTTCACTTTTGTCCTTGTTTTTGTCATAATCCCCTCCTCTGCCACCAGGGGGAGCCCTGGACCTTCCCTCATCACCCTGATTAGGGACACCTGAGGCTGATTAGTCTGATGATACTTATCTGTGGATTCTGGTGCCTATTTAAAGCCAGGTCTTCCATCTTGGCTGCCTGACCATAAGTGGCATCTTTGAACTTTTTTATAATATTTGAACTTTTGATTCTGAGTTAATCCTGTGCCCTAGCCTTACACCCTTACTGGACTTTTGGTTAATAAATCTTGTTTTGTTGTCCATCATTTGGGTCCTCCTCCTCCTTCCACATCCTGACAGTCTTTATCTTTGTTCAGTCTCACTTCTTCTTAAAAAACTAAGTCAGAACTCCACATGAGCTCCATTAAACAGTTCTACAAAATCGTCATGACGTGTGCACAGCAAGCACAACTTCACGATCACACTTATTTAAGATGCCTTATTGATCCAAGCAGGAGTCGGCCTTCCCGCAGAATGAAGAGCGGAACTGTCGAGAGCACTCAGAGATGGTGGATGATTCAGCAATGCTGGAGGCTGTTTCACAACAAACAGCTCTTGCTGTTCCAAAGGTTTAGAAACCAGATCGTTTGCTTGCATTACCTGCCTACTTCTAAATAAAAATAAGCAGCACAGCCACAAGTTGTCTTAAATTGTCAGACTTAATGTAAAAATTATTAAATGTATGCGTTTTCAATGATTAACTAGGATACTGAGTTTGAATTTTCAGATTCAAATGTGCTAAATATAAGATCTGATGGAATTTTTTAAAAATTTCTGCTACACAGTGTGCACGTTAACCATGGATGCCAGCGATGTTATGTTTAATCGAAGAATAATGTGGAAAAAATTAAAAACAAGGATTTTTAGATTAAAAAATATACTTTCATCAACTCAGAAACTCTGGAAAGATAGCTTCCCACTAAAGTAAACGTCCACCTGAAGGGGGCTGGGTATTTAGGAGGAATTGGGGGCTTCATGCTGGGTGTGTGTTTTGGGCAAAAAATTTTGTGCGGGTTGGTCTTTGTTTAAAAGATTGAAAATCATCAATTTGGATGTTAAGCATATGTTTTTTTTCAGAACCCAAACAAGGGCTACATTTGAACCCCTTTGTTTTTAGTATTTGATTTCCAAAACAGTTTAAAAAATAATTAGTGGAATCTTTTCTGAAAAAGAAGAACTAGATTAAAACAAAAGTTATGGTCTAATGAGGTTTCTTTTTGATCGAAAAGTTTGATTTTGTATAAATAAAAGCAAACAATTTGAAGATGGTGGTGGTATGTTTTGGTGGTCATACACAGTACACAGGTGTGTTGCGTGTGTGTGAGTCTGTGTTTGTAGATAACAACCTGCTGATCATCAGCAGGTCTTCGGCTGCTGCTCGGCTGAATCACACTATTTCATTGAACCAACAGCAGAAAGCAAACAGCCCCAGACAAGCAGCCCGGAAAGACAAAATAAATGCAGCACATAGGTCAGTATGGCAGGATTTTATGTTTTAGGACCACATAATTCCAGAAATGATCTCATACTCAGGATGAACATCATAAGTTACCATGAGTGTTCAAACCCAAAACATGTTGGATGGATTCTGACAGTTTGAAATCATGGACACAGTTCTCCTCCATGAGACCCTGCTCAGGAGAAGTCTATGAAGTTTAGATGAAATTAGAAGAGTTGTTTTTTTTCTACAGATGAGACAGTCGGCTATGACAAGCATTTTGAAGAACTTGAGACATTTCGAGTGCAGTTTTTCACCCACCCAACAATGTTATCAATTTCTGTTTTTTGTCCAGAAAATGTAACAGCTACACTATGTCAGATGGCCTTGCATGAGGTCTGTAATTCAAGCACTGAATGGTTGTTGAAATAGTCTAACAAATATTTCAAGTAGCCTACAAGGAAGGTCTGAAAATCACTGCACAAAAATGTCTTGCAACAGATAAATAAACGCATCAATTTGAAGCATTTTCTTCATTTGATTTGACATTAAAATGACGGTTAAAAAAGTAAAATATATTTAACTGAACATAAACTTATAAATTTTTTGTCATGAATACAAAATACCGCTTCTCCTCCGGGTTGAGAGAAGCCAGATCAGGTGGTTTGGGCATCTGGTCAAGATGCCCCCCGAGCGCCTTGCTGGTGAGGTGTTTCAGCCACATTCCACCGGGAGGAGACCTAGAGGCAGACCCTGTAGCCTCTGGATAGACTATGTCTCACAGCTGGCCAGGGAACAACTCGGGATTCTTCAGAGTGTGCTAGAGGATGCAGCTGGGGTGAGAGAAGCCTGGAATTCTCATCTGAGACTGTTGCCCAGCAACCCGACCCCGGATAAGCAGAAGACAACGGAACGATCAAACGGACGACATACGATTTCCTTTAATCATCTACATAATCGGGCGGCACGGTAGCACAGAGGTTAGTACAGTGGCCTCACAGGTTGATTGGCCGCTATAAAATTATCCCTAGGAATAAGTGTATGTGTGAATGGTTTTAGCCCCGCAACAGACTGGCGACCTGTTCGGGGTGCACCCTGCCTACTCCCTTTAATCAGTCGTGATGGGCTCCGGCATCCCCCGCAATGCCGTTAGGGATGGAAGGCTCAGACGATGGATGAATGAATCTACATAATCTATGTAGATTATTTAATCTACATCGCATGTTGCAGAGATCAGGAAGTTCAAACAAGGTCAGGATCTACCAAAAAAAAAAAATCAACTTCTAAACTTATTTTAACTTATATAAAAACTTCTAACTTTGGTTGGAGTTGGGGTACAGGCCTAAAACTCCAGAGACTTACAAATGAATGTTAAAAAACTTTTATTTTGCTGAATTATGCTCCATCTCTCCATATTGACTGCTCTACACTTACCGGTACAATAAAATGCCACTGCACCCAAATCGAAATGAGCTGCAACAAACTAACATCGCAGCTCTAAAGCACATAGATTGAGCCGTATATCTCTTATCTTCTTTTCTAAAGAACAAATGAATGAAATGTGTGTAATCAGAGACCTTTAAAAGCTTCTGAGTCAGGAAGCTTGACATAAACCATAAACAAAGTTGATGCCAGAAGCTTTTTGGCAGCAGTCCACAAAAATAGGAATAAATGACTCTGTCAGGATGGAGTCAAAGTCATCCATAAAACATCGACTGGCTCCCGGCCATCACGGTCACACAGTAAAGACAGTAGTATTGTCATCTCTCATGGATCTATGAACCTATCGAGGAAGAGGTTAAGAGAAAGAGTTGAGGGACTTTTTAAAAAAGTTATTTACGCAATGATGATTTTTTTTTGACCGAAAAAATTAGATTGCGGGTAAAAACGGCCGAAATGAGCTTCCTCTGCAGGGTGGCTGGGCTCTCACTCAGAGATCAGATGAGGAGCTCTGCCATCTGGGAGAAACTCGGTCGAGAGGTCGAGAAGAACCAGATGGGGTAGTTAGAGCAATTGGTGTTTCGGGCACGTCCCACCGGGAGGAGATCAAGAGGCAGACCTTTTTTTTTTTTTTTACTCACAAGTGAGCCCTGGAAAGACCATGTCTCACAGCTGGCCTGGGGTTCCCGTCCAAAGCTGTTGCCCCCGCAACCCAGCCCCAGGTAAGCGGAAGACGATGGAACGGAATGAACGTAATGATTTTTTTTCCCCCTCTAAAACACTTTATCTGAATATCGGTGAAAACACCTCGCACCGACTCGTGCGTTAGAAATCTTCCTATGCTAATTCTCATCATAACTCCGTCAAGAAGTCTTCAGGTTGTTTATTTAATTTTTTTTAACCAACTAAACAAAAATACTTAACTTCTCCAGACAGAATGAGTAGCTCTGTCATCCGGCAGGAGCTCGGTGTAGAGCCATTGCTCCACCAGATCGAGAAAAGCCAGATGGGGTAGTTTGGGCATCTGGTTCGGATGCCTCTCGAGCGCCTTGCTGGGGAGGTATTTTGGACACGTCTGACCGGGAGGAGATGCAGAGGCAGAACTCAGACCTGCTGGAGAGACCATGTCTCACAGCTCCCCCCAGGCTAGAGGATGCAGCCGCGCTGAGAGAAGCCTGGGCTTCCCTTCTGAGGCCGTTGACCCCACGAAGCAACCCCGGACAAGCGTAAGACTACATAACGGAACAAAAATGTATTACATTCACTGGCTTGTGATTGGAAACAAAAAAAACTAGTAAAAAAAAACACTTTACAATGAAATTTTTAGAGAACATAAATCTTTCAGCGTGATCTCTGGCAACCTTTCTCTGGCTTTTTGAGAGCACTTGACATATGTTTGTACATTTGGCTGCTTTTTCTGTCCTTCGCCCAGAGGAAAGTGATCGTCCAGCCACTCTACACTGACCTTAGAGTGCCAAGGTCTTACATTTCTGAACCTTGTTTATTCTAAAAGGTAAAATATGACATATTTCAGTGTGCTATCGAGTGTATTCAGACAGGGGACATTCAGACCGATGTTTTATGGTCTACTTTAGAGAATTCTGGAATATAGAGAGCTAGATTTGAATGGATCTGTATGTGGCGAAGACTTACGACCATAACTTCAAGTCTAACTTCTCTTAGTAAGCTTTTGCGAAGTTCACTAAAAGTGAAGAAACTTTTAAACAATACAGTAGACCAGAAATATGAAGCAAACTGGTGGAACAAGACTGGAATCTCTCCATCTACTGATAATTTGGCTGATCAATGAGTTGTGAACAGAGCCTGATAAATGGCTCAAGGGGAGAAAACGATGAGCCATACATTAAACACAGATTCATATACTGTATTCGATCATGCTTCGCCAAGTTTCAGCTCATACTTTTCAGATTTCATTGTGCGGTTTTCAATCAAGGACCTTTGATGCTCTCTTAAACAGTGACTTTTATAGTTTAAGGGTAGTTGTATTTTGCCCAAACTGTAAGGCGATATTTCATGTGTGACAATACTATGGCATAAAATCTTGGCTGCCTGGAGTGAGAGTTGTAGCCTCATAAAAAAGAAAATTTGGGAGGCTGTTGCCATTCCATCTCAATCTAAGTTTTTAACATGTTGTCAATCCAAACACCTGAATATTTGTATTGCAAAACTGTTTTTATTTTTGCCCCTGAAATAAAGATATGAGATCCATCATTCATTTTTTTTTTGTTTATGATATCGTGAGAAACAATGCTTTCTCAGAGATACAGAGTCTAAAGCAACTCTCTCTTAATAGTGCAACATGATGCAATAAGTTTGAAATTTTCTCAAATACCTGCAGGTCGTCACAGTAAAAAAAAAAAGAGCTGAGCCGAAAAGCGAAGCTCTTTATTTAAAAGTCGATCTACTTTCCCACCCTCACCTATGATCACTAGCTGTGGGAGGTGTCCAAAAGAACGCCATCACAGATACAAGCGGCCAAAATGAACTTTCTCTGAAGAGTGGCTGGGCTCTCACTTAGAGATAAGGTGAGGAGATCTACTATCCAGGAGGAGCTCGGAGTAGAGCTGTTGCTCCTCCAGGTCGAGAGAAGCCAGATGGGGTGGATTGGGCATCTGGTAAGGATGCCTCCCGAGCGCCTTGCTGGTGAGATGTTTCGGGCATGTGTCACTGGGAGGATACCCAGAGGCAGGCCCCAGATCCATTGGAGAGACTATGTCACACAGCTGGCCGGTGGAACGCCTCGGGATGCTCCCAGGTGAGTTGGAGTATGCAGCCGGACTGATAGAAGCCTGAGCTTCCCATCTAAGTCTGTTGCCCCCGCAACCTCGTCCCAGATAAGCAAAAGACGACGGAACGGAACCTGCTGTACATAATTTCCACATGCATATGACAGTATCGTCTGCACACATTTGTGTATAAACAGTTGGCCAAATGAGTGGAATTTCATTGGTTTATCAGGGAAATAGTAAAGGCTCTAATACGGCACCTTGTGGGACTCCTAAGATTTAGAATAGGTGAGTGATGGCTACCAAATTTTACACATTGCAATCAATTTATCTGACAGGATTTAACCCATTTTAATTGGTTGGCCTTCTTTAATGAAGTGGGAAAGTAAAAGGAACCACCGCTGCTGTACCTGCCAGAAGGCTGAAACAAACGGACAAAAAAGGGCCGACATTTTAACTTAATTAAATTTTAATGTAGTTAAATGCATTCCCAAAAAGAACAAAACGAGCATTTAGAGTAAAATAAAAAACTTGGGAGGTTGTTCTGTGTAGATTAATTTCTTTTTAGAAATACTTAAATATTACTTTGGTTTTTTTTTTGGAAACTAATAGTTTTTTTTTGTCACCTCAAAGAGCAAAACCAAACATTTCTAGCTATAACAATCCCATCTCCCCAAGATAACCAAAGAGGTTCAGAAAATGAATTGATACACATTTAAAAGCGAGTTCCACACGGTTTTTATGTGTTTTCTACATCCCAGCTAAGGAATGAATCTCACTTGTAAAGGAGTTCTCTCAGGATTGTGTTTGCAGGATGGGGTGGGAGACAAATTGGAGCTTCGTCAGCAGTACTTAAGCTGCTCTGCTCTGTTAGAGTGGAGAGAGAAGCAGAGCAGAGAAGCATGGTTTTCAATTTACTAGTCTATCTTCATTCCAACCTACTACTGAGATCACAAGCTGTGGATTGTGACTTTACGTGCAAGATCTTAGACACAGGCCGTAAAAATGAATTTGTTTTGCTTATGGGTGGATATCTGTCTTAATAGAAGTCCATTTTGGTGTGACTCAAAAGAGGTGGAGCACCAAAAGAAAGATGTCTGTGTCTTCCTTCAACAGCTTATAAAAAGTCTTATTCATTTGAACAGCTGACATATGACAACGAAAATCTCCATGGACAATTATGTTTGCAGATGACACTGTGATCTGTAGTGAGAGGAGCGAAGAGGTGGAGGAAAAGCTGGAAAGGTGAAGGTTTGCACTAGAAAGTAGAGGAATGAAGATTAGTCAGAGTAAGACAGAGTACGTGTCTGGACGAGAGGGATCTAAATGGAAAAAGAGAGGTTACAGGAAGAAGAGATAAAGAAGGTGGAAGATTTTAAGTTCTTAGGATCAACAGTCCTGAGCAATGGAGAGTGTGGAAAAGAGGTGAAGAAGCTTGTGCAGGCAGGCTGGAACGGGTTGAGAAAAGTATCAGGTGTGATGTGTGATAGAATGGAAAAGTGTACGAAACCGTGGTGAGACCGGTCATGCTGATTGGTCTAGAAACAATAGCACTGAGAAAAAGACATGGCGATGGAGGTAACAGAGATGAAGATGCTGAGGATCTCTCTGGGAGTGACCAGGATGGACAGGATTAGAAAGGAGTATATCAGGGGAACAGCACATGTTAGAGGTTTTGGAGATGAAGTCAGAGAGGCCAGACTGAGATGGTTTGGACATGTGCAGAGGAGAGAGAGAGAGCATATCGGAAGAAGGATGCTGGGTTTGGAACCACCAGGAAAGAGGCCTAGATGAAGACCAAAGAGGAGGTTCATGGACGCAGTGAAGGAAGACATGAAGATAGTTGGTGTGACCAAAGAAGATGGAAGAAACTGACTTGCTGTGGCGACCCCTGAAAGAAAATGCCGAAAAAAGACATAAGACAACAAAAAAAAAAGAATTTATCTGAGAATAAGTTGAGGGACCAAAATGTACCACAAAGCAGATCAAATGTTTGTTTCATAGTGGTTTTCTCGCTGCTTTGTGTGATAAAAATAGAACTGAAATGATAAGTCCGTTACATGACGCCGTCATCACCAGAAGAACATATTTTGTGATAAATCCTTTAAGCCACAGGCTTTCTGGCACTAATGAGGTTTAGCTTGGATGTTGTTGCTTAATTGTAATTCAATTTAGATTAAAATAATTGCTAAACAAGCAGATTTAAATAGTCCACAACTTGTTTTAGAAGGTTTCTACCCAGGAGTGTAAGCTCCTCGGAGATTCCTCAGCCTTGTGCAAGAATTTTTAGCAATCAGCATTTCGCATATTTTACCTCCTGTTTTCTTGTCTATGCAGAGTTAATCTGTTCAGATAAGGAACAATATGCAAGAAGAAGAGGAGAGAATGATGCTGCTGTGAGTTGTCTAAAAGTCCTGGACAGAACCCAGAATTCCATCAGCTATCCGTTCTGCTTTGTCTCATACAGGACAGGATGCAGCATCAGGAAATTATACAGTAAAACAAATGTGTGTGAGGGTGAGTGGGATGCTATTGATTTGCAAAGAAGGAAGAAACTGAGGAGTTTAGCCTGAAGCAGTCCAGCTGTACACAGCCAGGAAAACAACGGTGCCCTCTAAAATCCCACTGAGTGAGCAAGTCTCCTTCTGCTTCCAGAAGAAAAGAGAAACGAAAAGATTATTCTCTTTCTGGTTCAGAAAAAAAGCACAAAAAGAAGCTCAATTTGTCAAAAGCACACATTGGAACACGTCTGAATTGGATCCTACTTTGTCCTGATGTGGATTTGTGTATCTTCAAGCAACCAGGCGCCAAGTTAAATTCACCTCATCCCCTCCTCAGTGTTCACCAGTCAGCAACCGATTCTCGATGTGAGATAATTACCTCCTTGTGATAAACGGCTAACCAGAAGCAATGCTGTCGTTTAAAAGCCCCGACCTGCTTTTTTCTTCTGTTTTAGTGGTCGTGTGACAGAGATCAAACTGCACCCTCAGGAAACTATTTTCACTCAGCAGAACATGTAGCAAGGACATGTCAGGTTGAAACATGGTGATGAATACTTAAACTGATGCAGAGAAACTAGTCGGATGATGTGAAGGAAGAGCAGAAATGTTGAAAATTGAGTTACAATTAAGAAATTTGAGAGTTCTAAGAATTTTCGGGACAGTGATCCAGAGTTTGGAGGTGTCCTGTAAATAGTCTTAAATCTTGATTATTTAAATACCATAATTTCATGACCATTAGGCGCACCGTACGAAAAGACGCAGTCTCAGTCACACACCGTCTTACAACAACACACACGTAAGCATGCAAATGTGCGTATTAAAAAATAGATCGGGAGCAAAACTGAGTTTGGTTGTGCTTTATTTAAGTAGTAACGATTCTAAACAAGCACATTACCGGTAATAGTCTTTATTCAAATCCATCAAAGTCCTCATCCTCTGTTTCGGAATCGAACAGCTGCGCAAAATCCAACAGAACAGGTCCACTTCACTCCTCGCTGTCAAAGTCACTGTCTGTACTGTGCGGCTCCTCAGAAAGGATACCAGCTTTTGCGAAAGCTCGGATAACAGTACCAGCAGACACGTTGGTCCAAGCATCTACAATCTACAATCTCGATTCCCATGTTCCTCCACGTAGCTGATTGCCTTCAGCTTAAACTGAGCGTCATAAGCGTGTCTCTTTGCCATTTTCAGGGTTAAAACAGCAATGTTTTGCATACAGCACATACCTTTTTATACACAATCCACGCCCACACTTCACTCTTTAACGTTCTCATGCCTTTTCTTTCAGGTCCGCCTCGCCTCACGGGCACCGCTTTTTCTTTTAGGTCCACCTTTTCTCAAACACAAGGCGCACCGCACGAACGGGCGCACCGCTCATTTTGAAGAAAATCTAAGACGTTTATATGCGCCTTATAGCCGTGAAATTACGGTATGTCTTTTTATGGCTTTTATTTTGGAGGTCTGAGTTATTTAAATTGTGAAATAAATTGATGAACTTTCTATATTGGACAATAAATTCTCCTGAAATAAAGGGGTTCATAATTCAAAGCAGTACTAAGAGGCAAACCCACCTCCTCCTGTCCTCGAATTCGAAAAACGTGATATTGCATCATTAATATTCCACAAAAAAACCCTGAGGCATAAACTTCCCATTTTTACTTCCTACCTTCTGAGTGATTCCAACTTGCAGCAGGATGTTCTTGTAACTGTGGCCATCATTAACCTGCAGCACCGCTCTATCCTCGACCCCCTCCGAGCCATCATGGATATACTGGATCTGCTCTCGTGATAGCTCCTCCAGCTTGAATCGGCTCAACGCGCGGTCACCATGGAGACGGGTCAGCCGGCCATGGCGAGGTGGTTCGAGGACCATGATCAGAACATCAGCCGGGTTGTCGGGGTCATCAACGTGCAAAGTGGACTTGGTGATAGTTGCCATGCCGCCTCGACCCTCCACAGATAAAGGAGCCAGGGTCAGCACTCTGGGAGGCTGGAAAGCATTTTACAGAAAAGGATTAGAGGCTGAACCTGAAAGAGAGTATTCATTACAAACACCACACAGTTCCATTTAGACATACGTCAGACCTAAGCAACAAGATGTTTGAAGGTGATGAAAAAGAAATCGAGAAGATTTTCTACACTGTAAAAAGACCAGTAGGGTTCCCAGCAGGTAGATAGGAGCTTCACCCAGAGGGTCTGAAACTGTCAAATGATGTATTCTCTCTCAGCGTGAGGATGTGGCAACCTGCTGCCAGAGGAAATGAAGATGAAGGAGGTTAAGCCGGGCAAATTATTAAGCTGCACTCAGCATAACCTAAAGCCTTGTTGGAGGAGGAAGAAGCTTCATGTCGTTCACAAAGTCAAAGAGGCCCAGAGGCTTCATGTTGGGAGTTTATTCACAACTCACTTTGTCTACATTCAACTTTGGCTTTGTAATAATCAGTCTAATAAAGAATCAAAATAAAACTTTTAAAACAACTTTTTCTGCCTCTTTCAGTAGCTTTCGATTATATATCAAATTTTTTTTGATCTAGTGATCCATATGATAAAAAAGGGCTAAAATATTACAGTGCAACGGTTAGCAAGGGGTAATCTACGTTCCAAACCTCACCTATGGTCACCAGCGGTGGGTGGTGACCGAAAGAATGAGATCACGGATACAAGCGGCCGAAATGAGCTTTCTCCGAACGGTGGCTGGGCTCTCACTCAGAGATCGGGTGAGGAGCTCTGCCATCCGGGAGGAGCTTGGTTTCGAGCCGCTCCTCCTCCAGGTCGAGAGGAACCAGATGAGGTGGTTCGGGCATCTGGTCAGGATTCCCCCTGAGCGCCTCGCGGGTGAGGTGTTTCAGGCACATTTCACCGGTAGGAGAGTAAGAGGCAGACCCCGGACCCGCTGGAGAGATTGTGTCTCACAACTGGCTGGGGAACGACTTGGGATCCTTCCGGGTGAGCTGGAGAATGCAGCCGGGTTGAGAGAAGCCTGGTCTTCCTATTTGAGGCTGTTGCCCCCGCGACCCGGCCCCGGAACAAGCGGAAGATGACGGAACGGAATGGTTAGCTAGATGGCCTCACAGTAAGAAGGTTGGGATTTGCGTCCCAGGTAGGGACAAGGCTTGAAACCCTGGCCTTTCTTTGTCGAGTTTGCATGTTCTCCCCGTGCATATATGGGTTTCCTCCAGGAATACAGGGTTGGTTTTTCCCACCCTCCAAAAACAGTCATGCTAGGTTGATGGTCACGATGAAATTTCCCCTAAATGACTGAGTGTCTTTACATCCAAAATGTTCTGTATTTCTTTTGCCCCCGGGTCCGTCTCCCAAAAGAAACACACAACCGCATCTCTGGTGCCTCCAGCACCCAAGCAGCTGGCAACACAGAGGTGAAGTCCCCCAAACGTCCCACAAGCCCAACTCCTCTCCAGGCAGCAGAGCCCCATGATCCTGGCTGCACCGAGGGGACACAGACGAGTAAAGACTGGCCGCCTTCTACCGGTCCCACCTGTGTATGTACAGTATGTGCTGCAAACGGAGTAAGAGAGCACTTGCAGGTGGCGGATTATGTCGCTGCAAAGCGGCATTGCCCCCAAGCCCACAGACCTCTCCGTGTGTATTGTAACTAGGAATGTGTGTAGGCCCATTGTACAATGTTCAGTGTCTAAGGTGGGGTTTAAAATTGAGGGGGATCGATCAATAGAATGAATTAAAAGCAAAAATGATGCACATGCATATGCGGGCACGGACAAATACACATTAACAGACAGAGATACATGTAAACCGAACCCTCCGCCCCCCAAAAACGTTCCAATAAATCATCCTGACAATGAATAGAATATACATTTTAAGCACAGTATTTATCAGATTAAGAAACTCCAACACATTGAAAAAGCTGGATGAATTCCAGTTTTTTAAGAAGCTGAATAAACAACCTGTCACCGGAGCAGGACGACTCAGACACAATCTTTCATACATTCTTTCTAAAGTGACCTTTGGCTCAGATTCCTTCAGACAGACAGGAGAACCCTGAATAAACACGCTTCCTGCAGTCACTTGTCAAGTCTTTCTTTCAGGCGTCAGATGACTCGACTTCTAGAGACAAACGTCTTAGTCCTTGGCGCCCACTGAGATCCTATTCCTCCTGGAATTTGCTCCAATCCACACAATGAAAACGAAGATTTTCTATGTGCCGGTGGTGGCTGAAGGTGGGCGTGTGGGGCGTCATATCACGCTAAGACATGCTAGCTGGGCAAAGGCAACCGCTAAATCTCCCCCTGAGGCAAAGGAAAACAAATGCAGACATACTCGGAGGGGGGTGCTAACCTTTTTGTCTGTGAATAAGAGGTGAGGTTGATTTTCTACAGAGAGCTGTTGTCACCCACAATCTCCTCAGGGCTTTGCACTTTACCAACATGCAGCCTTTTGTTGTCATTTCCAACCATGGATTCTTGTTTGTTCTCGGTTGTCTTTTGTTTTCCTGTTGTTGATTAGGATGGATGGAAAAAAAAGGGGAGTCTGTTTGATCCTTCTCTGGCTTTTGGTCTTTTTCTTCTTTAGTTCCACTTCTTTGCTTATTGTTTTGGAAACTAAGAGAGGAATAGTTGTAGCTATGGAGACCAAAGCTGGAAACTAAGCGGATATTTTTGTCTGGGATAAATTGACGTAATTTGCAAGGAGCTAGCAAAAAATTGGCATATAAAAGAAAAAAGACGAGAAGTTAAGTAAAGCACGCTACACCTTAGCTGTACACATGTAAACTGCAGTAAACACAATATTTTAGCCAGATGAAAGTTTGTAAAGTTGACTATCGTAAAGATGAAGGAAAAGACTCCAGACGAAAGGATTTTAGGGAATCTAGGATATTTGGGTCACGGACATTTGAGCCATGGACATTTGGGTCACAAAACTGCAACCTAGGATATTTGGGCCATGTGTGCTACTTGGGATGGACTTTTGGGCCATGAACCATTTTTTTTCTTTTCTCTTAAAATAACCCTAAACCTAACCCTAACCCTACTTCTGTGATAATGTATCCCGTGAAATTGAATAAAACAGTTGCATTACACAAAATAATTGCTCTTAGTCAGTTTTATCCCATGGCCCAAATATCCTTTCCACCGTGGCCCAAATATCCCAGGTTGCAGTTTCTTGACCCAAATATCCATGTACGAAATGTCCATGTACGAAATGTCCATGGCCGATTTTAGGGGATACCACAACTACTGTGTTTTTTTTCTAGGCTGGACTCCAGGCACTGATTTCTGTACCTCTTGATGACCTGATTAAGATATGGACAAACTAGCACTAGCCAAGTGTACTGTGCGCAACAGATACGATAGAACATTTCTTGTGTGTGTGAATCGCGTGAGCTGAAAGGGTTGCGATAGGTGTTGCTCATTTTAAACCGACTCGTTGGCATCATGTCTGCGTTTGAATTGGGAGATGAAGTGAGCTAAATCGACCGCATCAAACGATGCTGTCTTGCCTGAATGTCGACAATCGACCGTAACGCACCTGATGAAAAGCACTTGCAGACTGTTAGGCGATGCTTCACAAACATAATGCTGACACATTGGTGACCCATCACCTGGAAACGTCCGTGCCTTTGGTATAAATAGTGGGTACTTTGTTAGTTGTACATTGAACATGTTGCTAGTTGTACATATTCCTGCAAGCAACACAATGTTATGCTGTATGGAGGCGGCCAAGCAGAAGACGCAGTGCAATAAGATGTCTTTTCACAGCACGGCAGATCGACACACTGAAGAATTTGGATTTTCATGCATGCAGCTACTTTTTGAAGGCACTTGAAATGAGGTTGATTGTCGGGAGGCTATTGTGCGACTATCATACTCATCTGCAATTTATTGCCAGGTGATCAGAGATACGTCACGGACTAGACGATGACATGTCTCTGATGACTCAAAATCGGTCGAATAACGACATATTTTCTACCGAACATCTACAGATTACTACATGACGTTTGTCTAATAAACGTCACGATTTACCTGTTATTAAATCGACCGATGGTTGATCGTTTGTCTAGTCGTTATCTGTAGGTAATCAGTCGACAATTGCACAACTTTTCCGACTTGGAGTGGATTTCAGAAAATCCTGCGACTGTTGCAAAATTTTAAGTTAAGGCGACAATTACATGATCGGTTGCAAAAGGCCAAAAATTGAGTCAACAAACACTTGATGAAGAAGATGGACGCACGCGCTGTGCTCGAATGTGCAAATTTTTTCCAAATTGATGCATCACCGCCCCATCGCTTTTTTACGTGAGCAGGGCTTCAACTACATATACATACCAGTACATACCTCTGATGTACAAATGAACTAAATTAACTGCCTTGGAGCTCATTTTGAAGTTAAATGATCCAAAAATGGCACGTAAAATGAGCTCTTTAGACGCAATCCTCCATGTTTGAAATCTTAATAACAATAACAAACAGTCTGTAACCATGTGAGAACCGTCAAGATCCTTATCTGTTCGTATCTATTCCCTGTCATACTGAGGTTGTGGAAATCCTTACCTGTAGCAGTCACTTTGTTTTTTTTCCATTACAATCACTGTAGTCAGGTTTCCATGGTAACGCCATCACACAAAACATGCTGTGACTCTAATGGGTGGTGAAACCTACACATTTACCTCTGCCCTGCATCCTTAAAGAGATAGAAACAACATAGAAAGAGGTGTTGTGATTCCTAACCTGAAACTGACCGATATCCAACTTCCTGCTCCTACACAGGTGGATAATCTGACTCAGGAGACCCCAGAACCTTTAGCGACGACACAGATGTTCTACCAGACATTTACCACTAAAGACCAAGTAAAGTAAAAAAGAAGCAGCAGATAAACATGACACCGAGGTCCACTATGTTGTAGTGTTTGTTTCACAAGTTCAGAAGAGATTCCGCGCCTACACGCAAGATAGCGAGAAAAATGGATTCCAAGTTTATTTCACACGTAATGTGACTTATTTGGCTTTTTAAAAAGTCATACCCTGGAGTTCATGGAATAAATGTAGCTGGCTGACATGAATACAAAATTAAAAGCAAGTAAAATTTGATCCTGTTCATCTTGGTCATTGTTAAATTTGTTAAAACATTTTTTTCCTACAATTTAAATAATCCGTGTGTTTTACAAAAAGAAAACAAATTCAGTCACTCAGACAAAATTCTGCCCTTGTGGGCTTTGGAAAAAACTGGGATAATTTTCCATAAAGGTAGGTCTGACATTCCACGCTAACATGCCAGAGGGTCTATATTTTCATAGAACCTGTGAAGAGAGTGTAAACACAAAGTGTTGTATTATTTTCAGCTACGTTG
Organism: Neostethus bicornis; assembly: GCA_902685375.1. Classification (NCBI taxonomy): domain Eukaryota; kingdom Metazoa; phylum Chordata; class Actinopteri; order Atheriniformes; family Phallostethidae; genus Neostethus; species Neostethus bicornis. The sequence goes on from LR738545.1 coordinate 9,404,437, forward strand.
TTTGATGGAGATGGAAATCCTGAGCTTTGCATCCGTCTGTGACCCGATTATGTGGTAAACAAGTTCAGACATGAAGAAGAAACCATTGCGCGTTCATGTTGGCTCTTTAAGTTATCTGACAATGACAGCAACAGACTCGTAGCGAGGTAAGGGAGTGGGTGGAAGTTTTTAGTCCACTAAAAAAAAAAAGAAACGTTTTTAAAGATCCCCAAATTCAAAGTTACATAGAGTAACAGTGTGTACGTACCGCACTGGCTTTCAGTCACAAAAGAGCAACAGGTTTTAGATGTTTCTTTCGAAAAACACACCTGATTTAAAAAGTCGTTTTCATTTTGTGAAAGCTCTTTGACCGAAACATCTGAATCAGACTTGTTGGTCTACTAAGATTAAAACCTGCAGCACAGAGACCCCTCAAAAGACATAGCAAACATTTATTAAATCTAAATTTCTATTCCGTTATCTTCTGCTTATCTGGGGCCGGGTCGCGGGGGCATCAGTCTCAGAGGGAAAACCCAGACTCCTCTCACCCGGCAGCATACTCCAGTTCATCTGGGAAGATCCCGAGGTGTTCCCTGTCCAGCTATGAGACATAGTCTCCCCACTGGGTCTGGGCTCTTCCTCTGGATCTCCTTCCGGTGGGACGTGCTTGACACACCTCCCCAACAAGGCGTTTGGGAGGCATCCTAACCAGATGCTCGAACCACCTCATCTGACTTCTCTCAACCCAGTGGAGCATCGGATCTACTCTGCGCTCCACCCGGATGGCAGAGCTCCTCACTCTATCTCTGAGTGAGAGCCCAGCCACCCTGCGAAATAAGCTCATTTTGACTGCTTGTATCCACAATCTCGTTTTTTTGGTCACCCCCCTAGCCGGTGACCATAGGTAAGGGTAGGAACGTAGATCAACTGGTAAATTGAGAGCTTCGCTTTTTGGGTCAGCTCTTCCTTCACCATGACAGATCGATGCATCGTCCTCATTATGCGAACGCCACACCGATCCGTCTGTTGATCTCCCACTCGATCCCTTCCCCAGTCGTGAACAAGACTCTGAGATACAGAAACTGTTAATTTTGATACGTAATCTGTAAGGTTTGATATCTTAATAACTACCAAACTTTACATAAACAAGGTCCCAAAACTTGATATTTATTCTCCGGCTTTTAAGAAAAAATGAAAATAAATGGAGTGTTTCGATCTCAAATTTAAATGAATTTGAAAACACGTTGAGAATCAGTCGGAGTCAAAGGTTCCTGCTTGATTAAACATCATTAACAAAATCCAACAAAAATGCAACTTCTCTGAAGCAATTTCTTTTAAATCTGATTCAAATCTTTTCTTTTTGCTGCCACATAACCATATCTTAATTTGAACATAATTTCTGTTTTCAGTTCGTTTTAATGTAATTTTTATTGTGCTCTACCTTCAACTGCAGCGCGGCATATGTTTATTGTAAAGAATTTTATTCGTCTCATTTCCAGTTTTCATGATTTGTAATCTTGACGCTGAACTTGAACAACATAATGATTTAATAGAGAAAAAAAAAAATGGATGCAGATCTGCGTGACTTGAAATTTCTAAAGAAAAAAAAATGCAATTACTTTGTTATTTAGAATAAAATATTCATGAAACTGTCATCTGTTTTGTTTTTACTGGGTAGTTACTGTTTTATGTCTCAGGCTTATATTACACTAATGAGGCTGTCATGACAGTGCATCATGGGATGTGAGAAGCAGGGCTATAATCCCTCGTTCCTCATTATGGTACGTCCATGTGTCAAATTTAGAGGTCAGTTTGACACCGGTAAGAAAACAGGTTGTAAAGTTGACACTAACCAGTTACAGCACTGGAATGATTCCACTGGGATAGAGTTTGAAATAAAATAAACTGGATTGATGCAGCAGAAAGATAATGACGCTCTGCTTTGACAAACAAGAATAAAGGGAGTAATTAAAACTCTGTGAAACTCAAGTGATTGTAAAGGGAGTTTGAGGCTAATAAATGTTGTTTTATCTCTTTATCTATTCATTTGATTCTATCGCTATATTTTTCTCTTTGTGTGCAGGATGACGTAGTTCTGGTGAGTCTGATTACTTTTCTTAAGAAAGTAGCTTTGTTTTTACAAAGATTTGAGGCAATTGGATAACACTTTAATGTTACGTCCTGTATCAATAATTTAGGTCAAAATGTGAGAAATTCCAAATGGTGTGCAAACTTTTTCCCCCAACTGTAGTTCTGTTTCAAAAAGGGTATATAGTGAACCTTTGTTTATCGTGGTAGAAAGGTTCCAAAACCGGCCAAAGTGTTCTGCTTGGAAGGCATTGCAGGGGTTAAACAGAAAGTTCAACTTGAAACACTGTCATGCACAGCATGGGTTAAAGCACACTGTATTGTAACAGCATCTATCCGATGAGAAAGCGGGTAACAAAGCGGCCGAAAGAAGCTGTTGTGGCCACTTTGGCCAGCTGTTGACGGAGAAGCGCTCAAAACACCAATCATGGGCTAGATTACAAAACTTGTGAGCTGATTGGTCATCTATCAGCATTGGAACCAATCACAGCCCATCTTACATGCTAGTTACAAATTCAAATCCAAGGTGTGCATGCTTTATGCTATTTTACGCTTGTTTAGTTGTAGGGTAGGCCTATTCCAGATGCAACAAATAATATTGTTGGATGCAACACAAAAGCTTCATGGAACCGATGCGCGTATACAAAATATTTCTCTTATAATAAACATATAGTACGTAATGAAAAAAATCTGTGAGGTCGAGAACCTGCGATGGTCGAACCACGAAGTAGCGAGGATTCACTGTAGAAACAATATTCACTCATCTGAACAAATAGGCTTTAAAGTCAAGAGTTTGCTGACGTCAAATCCATTACAATTGTTTCATGGTTCCCTCGCCCACCACCAGAGGGAGACAGGAGCCTTCCCTCATTTGCCTGATTTTAGACACCTGGAGATCTGTGTACAGCTACATTTAAATAGGCAGCCTGTCTTCCCTTCAGGTGTTGAGTCATTAGATTCCATCCCAGCCAGGTTTCCCTGGCTGTCTGACCATGATAAATATTTAGAACAATAACTTAAAGACATTCCACTGATTCATGTGTTTTTTTGTGACAGCTTTACTGGACTCCTTCATTAAATAAACCATGTTTCTTGTCCTACAGTTGGGTCCTCTTCATTCCACCTGCATTCCACATCATTGATAAATGACCCGACCATGAACGGACCAAGTGGACAGAAGTCTTTAAGCCTGCCCAGGATGGCTGTAAAAGCCCTGCCCATGTCGTGTTGAGTCAAGCTGTGCGCCAAGTCAAGCCGTAACGACAAATAGCTTCCTAACTTCAAAATGTATTCAGAAAATACATGGTCCATCTATGGCTTAAATAAGGAGGGTTTCTTCAAAAGTCTTTTGAAAAAGTAAAACTAATATTAGTTTAGATAAGGAATAAAAAGACCTAATTCATAAAAATTAAAACCAATTTTCTCCCCCCTTTTATTTTATGAGAACCATTTTGCTTTAATTGATTACTTGCACCACCCGCAGGGTCATAAAATGGGCTAAAGATTTACATCGTTAACAATAGAATTGACAATTTAGAACTAATTTATTGCAGTTGGGTAATCGTTCCGCTCATTCAGTGGAAAATGTGAAAAAAGAATCAAAGATTTGAGAAATCTGAAAAAAGTGCATAAATTTGTCTTGAAAGCACAAATCTCATAGAGGCTCTGTTTAAATGGATGTTTAGTCATTTTTCAGCTAATTAAACCTACAAAAGGTTGTTGGTAAGTCTTAATTTGGTTCCTCTCGCTTGGCCAAACATGTGATAGATGTCTGGTGTCAGCAAGAAATACTGTAGGACATAAAAACTGCTTCTAAGACAAAGCATGGTTGGTACTTTAAGTTTCTGTCGAGCCGTTCTGCAAACAGTCAAGATAAAAACGTGAATATATCCAAAGTCACAAAAGAAAAGGGCTGATCGCTGGTTCAAGACTTTTTGAAATGTCAGAAAAGACTTTTTTTCTGCTCATTTTGACCTTTTAACCCTTTACATATAACTTGACTTCAAAAACAGGGAAAAAGAAAATGGAAGGTTTAAGTTTAGAAAGGACAAAGTCCAGGACATTTACACGGAAAGTCCAGATTTCAGTTTAAGATAGTCTAAAGTTTCAGAGCAATTATTTTATTTCTACAATCCTTCATTCCTATCCAATCCTTTTATTCCTATGATCATGCTAAATCTCTCCCACCCTCTCCATTAATCTGTGGACCATCTGAAGAGCAGTTTCAGCAACACACTCCTGCAACCCCACTGCTCAAAGGAACGGTACAGAAAATCATTTCTGCCGTCCTCCATCAAAATATTCAACCTTTCACTTTCTAACCTTTAAACTTTCACTCAGAACAACTAAAAAAAAATATGTTGTTGTTTGACATTGTACGAATGTAACACTGCAGCACTCAAATTTTCCTTCAGGAATAATAAAGTATTTTCAATTCAATTAAAAGCACGTCCCAAAAAAACCCCCAACTAATTATTTGTGTCATGCACAAAGCTAATGCGTTTAATTCTATCTAACAAAACATAAAGTGTCTGTTTCTCTTGTTTGAATCAATTTTGAAAAGAGATACTTTTTAAACTTCACATTAATGTTTCACAGATCTTTGGAACAATCCTTTTAAAACCTCAAAGCAACAATAGCTTCACCGAACAATTCTTTTCAGAGATCTATAGAATATTTCTGTTGTTATTCTTTTCGTTTTTAGAAGAAGAATTCCTTTATTAGTCCCTCAATGGAACTGTGCTGCATTGCACCACAGCAGGCAGCCATGATGCCAATTGGAAGCAACGAGGGGGTTAGGTGTCTGCTCCAGGACACCTAGGGGGCTCAGTAGGATTTGGACCTGCCTTCCCTAGTCCAAGAACAAACACTCTACCACTGAGACAATGCCTCCCCTTCGGAGGTGAATACTCTTACAACCAAACTGAATTTAATAATTGCTATAAAGATTACCTGCATAGACAGAGCTTGAACTTGAATTGTTGCTGGTTGAGAAAACAGCTTCGGGTCAGCAGCACGCAGGATAAACTCCCCCATCCTGAAAGATAGAAAAAAAAATACAGAATTTAAGTTTTAAAAAGTTGATGGCAAATATACAAAAATACATTTTAGACTGAAGTGAAATTCTTGAACTGATAACTTGTACATTGGCTGCACGGTGGTGCAGTGGTTAGCACAGTGGCCTCACAGTAAGAAGGTTGAGGGTTTGACTCCCAGACTGGGGGCAAGGCTTGAAACACTGGCCTTTTTGTTTGGAGTTTACTTGTTCTCCTGTATCTGTGTGTGTACCCTTGCAACAGACTGGCGACCTGTTCGGAGTGTATCCCGCTGCTTGCCTGAAAACATCTGAGATAGACTTAGGAACACATTGCAACCCCATTAGGGATAAGTGGTTTAGTTGATAAAATGAAACTTTTACACCCTGCTGGCAATGGAAAAAGTAAGTCTTTAGAGGCTAAAAACGTATGTAGTGATTAAAATAAATCACTTTATGCTCCAAAGAGATGGATGACAGTAACAAAATATGTCAACAAAAACACCTGCTCACAAACTCATCACCGGCATGTCAGTGTGACGCCTCCACATCATCAAAAACTCATTTCCAACTATTCCCTATGAACAGGCCTTGGGATTAATCTTTTTTGTCTGAAGTTCATGTTTGGAATTAAAGAAAAATCCAGCTGCTTGTGGTCGAAAAAGAATCAAGATCTCTTTAGGAGCGTCTTTGGGAACACTTAGAAACATCCAGGTGAACTCAAAAAATAATACCATGAAACTGCACGGTGGAAATATTTTTCACAGCATCCATAAGACATAAATGTAGATCTTGATGGATCTACATCTAGATCCATTCTGGTCATCCCAGAGAGATCCTCAGCATCTTCATCTCTGCTACCTCCATCTCTGTTTTCTGTCTTTTTCTCAGTGCTTCCGTCTCTAGACCAATCAGCATGACCGGTCTCGCCACAGTTTTGTACTCTTTCCTTTTCATTTTAGCTGAAACTTTTCTGTCACACATCACACCTGATACTTTTCTCCACCCGTTCCAGCCTGCCTGCACATGCTTCTTCACCTCTTTTCCACACTCTCCATTGCTCTGGACTGTTGGTTCTAAGTACTTAAAATCTTTTACCTTCTTTATCTCTTCTCCCTGTAACCGTGTGACATACTTTACTAGACTTAGAAAAAGTTTGGTTAGAAAGAAAGAAGTATACTTTATTCATCCCTGTACAGGGAAATTTGTGTGCTGCATTACACCGCAGCAGGCTGCCAGGACGACACCAATAGTAGGAGAAACAGTGGGTTTGGTGTCTTCCCCAAGGACATCTAGACATGAGCTCGGTGGGATTTGATCCCACGAACTTCTGGAGGACTTCCACTGCAAGGGGGAACGTTCTACCACAGAGCAAACTGCTGTTTTCAAATTGGAAAAGCTGAAACCTGGTGTGTAAAACTTCCACGTTTTTACCTCCCTGTAATAGTTTTAAAACAAATTTAAGGTGGTTTAACGTTGGAGGGGAAATGGATTTAGTCTCTCAGAAGATATGTTTTTATTTATCACTTTAGTAATACATGTTCAGGGTCTAAAGAAAAGACAAAAATCACTTTTATGTTTCAAGTTGTTGATTTATCGTCAGAGAAATACAACCTCATAAACACACAGAACACCGCAGATCAAAATTTTTTCATTCATGCCCCAAGGTTATATTAGAAAGAAATTTACCTTTCATCTGTAATGAATCTAAATCTGGAAACCGATGTGATAGAATCAAAATATTTTCACTCATTTTTCCTCTTCTGTGCTACTTTATTCAGACTTTGAACACATTATTATTCATTAGAAGTGGTATTTCTTATTAGATTTATCTTAGAGCTAGAAAAATAAATGCTTTATTCTTTTGTGATATGCACACATGTAAAAGAAACTTCTCTCTTGAGCTTGGGCACTTTAAATTGCCATGGAATAAAACTTTTCGTTGAGTCATCTTCCGGTTATCTGGGGCCGGGTCGCAGGGGCAACAACCTTAGACGGGAAGCCCAGGCTGCCTTTGAGCCTCCTCCTGGTGGGACGTGCCTGAAACACCCTCACCAGTTAAGCGTTCAGGAGGTATCCTAACCAGATGCCCAAACCACCCCATCTGGCTTCTCTAGACCCAAAGGAGCAACGCCTCTACTCCAAGCTCCTCATTCGATCTCCGAGTCCAGCCACCTTGCGGAAAAAGCCAATTTCGGCCGCTTATATTCGCAATCTCGTTCTTTCGGTCACCACCCACAGCGGGTGACAATAGGTGAGGGTAGGAGCATAGATCGACTGGTAGATCAAGATCTTTGCTTTTCGGGTCAGCTCTTTCTTCACCACATCAGACCGATGCAACATCTTAATCATTGCGGATGCTGCACCAATAAATCCGCCGATCTCCCATTCCACTTTCCCCCACTCGTGAACAAGACTCCAAGTTAATTAAACTCCTCCACTTAGGGCAGGACCCTCTTCCTGACCTGCAGGGCATTCCACATCCTAATAAAATCTTTAAAAACAAGTAAATTCTATATTTCCCAATTATAACTAGTGGTTAAAAATAACGACAAAAGTATGGTCATTATGACCAGATGTATTCTCATCTGGGAGCTTGGTCTCTATCAATCTAATAGCTTAAACCAGACCATAGATCATATTTTGCTCATATGTTGGCATCCTGCCATCCCAGCGACGCCAGCTGTGAGGAAATGAAGTAATCTGTGGTGTTTTTCTATTGTGATTGGATGATCACTTGCTGGCCGTTTACACATAATATCCCAAACTAAATGCAGAAAAATGCAGAGCAGCTGTTTCGGTAAAATAAGCGCCTGTTTGAGGTTTAAAGAGGCTCCACGAACACATCTAATTCAATCACTTTGATCCCTGCCACTAGTGCTCTCTGCATAATCAGATTGGGGCTCAAAGGCAGAAAAAAAAATGGGAAAATGCAAATGTAAGCACGTTAACTAAAAGCTAATGAAGCGATGGCTGTGTGTGTTAAATAAGGCAAATATTCAGAGGTCACAGAATGTGTCAAAACTCAAGTATTAATTTAAATACCACGTTTTATGTGGAACAGGGTTTAACCTGGACAGCAAAGGAGTAATTCACCCTTTCATTTAGGTCAGAAAATTGTACCCTTTTGTTAATGTAGCTATTTTTTAAATTTAGGGCAAGTAAATAAGTAGTCTTCATTTTTTTAATGAAGCAAAGTACGTCCATATTCTATCTATTGGTGCAATCATAACAGAAATAATGAGAAATAAATAGAGAGAATGGGAAAAAATGTAATGAATCCTTTTAAGGAAAGACCGTTTTCTAACAGAAGTACTGTAGATACGATGAGGGTCATCTCACACAGCAACCACTCCATCCGAATGTCACTGTTTGAACACTGACCTCCAAAAGACAAAAACTTAGAAATATCTACATCAGTGAAACAGTTCTTTTTACGCTCGATTTCTGTACATAAGTGTTTACTATTCACCTTGGTGGGAGTGAATAAAGTATCCATTCATCCCATCCTTCTATCTATCTATGTAATAATGCTGAAAATAATCGGGGGAGAAACTTCGGGGGATGGTAGCGCGCGTTTGGTCCACAAAAAAAAAAAAGATGAAAGGAAAGGGGACTTGGCAAGCTATAACAGGCATGGGCAAACTATGGCCTGCGGGCCACATGTGGCCTGTTAAACATTTTAATCCAGCTCGGCAAACTTAAAATATTTAAATAAATAAATCTTGTTAATGTTTTATTTTCCTGCAATTCAGATTTTTCCTCACTAGATGGCACCAAAGATACAACAACACTGCTCCCATTAAAATGTGTGTGTCTCTGTGATGCTCACACTGTCAAAATAAACAGTGTGCACGGATATGGATAGCCGTCGGGCCCAATACACACGTAAACAAGCGTATTAGCTGTTAAAACAGGCAAAATGTTACATCAAGCGCTTAGATTTCAAACCTAGCACCGCTAAATGCACGTTTTCAATCGCTATTGCACTCAATTTCAAACCTAACGCCGCTAAATTTGAAATTAAACGCTCTTGATGAAACATTTAACATGCTAGCTTATAATCTAGCTTGCCATTCTATCGGTTTAATCTAGCGGTTACCAAAGCATGCCATTCATCTGCTCCTGTTCCGGCCCCCTTGTCAAATGTTAGAACTAAATGTAACCTACGAACCAAAAAGTTTGCCAAACTCTGAGCTATCCCCTTGCGCGGCCAGTGAATGAGCCACCAAAATGAAGGAAAATGCCCATATTTTTTCAAAATGTTCTGGGGGGATGCCTATACTGGCTTTGTCAATGACTTCATGGCCCCCTCCTTTAGAAATTTCTGGATCCGCCTCTGATAATAGTGTATCAAACATATTTATGATCGTAGTAATACAGACTAATAATAAAATACTTATAGTCTAAAACTTTATTAACTTGGGATTAATTTGATAAAATAGTACTTTTAATCTCTGAGGTTTTGTGATTTTTATGCCGTGTCTGTAAAAATGTCTAAAATATTTCTGTAGAAACAACTTACCATGACTTTGGTAATACTGAGTCAATTGGAAATTTTGTGGGAATCATTTCATCTTCTGAATAACTTAGCCCTAGTGGGGTCGCAGAATCTATTCCGGCTGATCGCAGGCGAGAGGCATGGTACACCCTAGACAGGTCGCCAATTTGTTGTGGGGTGACATTCACACACACACACTCATTCTTAGAGGCAATTTCATAGCAGCCAATCAACTTCACATGCATGTTTTTGGAGGGTAGTAGGAAACTGGAGTACCCGGAGGAAACCCACTTATACACAGGGAAAACATGCAAACTCTACACAGATAGGCCTTTGTTCCAAGCCTCGCTCCACTCCAGTAGTCAAACCCTGGACCTTTTGAAAAGTCTGATACAAAAGTTACCCTTAAAGTAAATCAGACACTGAATTATTTGACAGTGTATCCTTGCTTAACTGATTTGATCCATAACTGTCTGAACTTTCCGACTGACTGAAAACGGTGACGTAGCCTTTGAGAAGACCAAGAGAAACCAACTCGAAATCTAAAATCCCGGGATCTGGATGGGCGTGGGCCCGGGTAGCGTGTGTCTCTGCCTCCCTCATTCCAATCCTTTGGGGCTGGGGACAATCCGTTGGTCCTAATAAGCACATGGTTCACATCGGCAGCATGCATGTACTTTCACTCACACTCGCACACTATATCACTCTGTTTACTGTCCGCTATGGTCCTTGCTTTCAACCAATATTATCATAACTCTAGTAACATGTGTTTGTGTTGTACATCATTTGCTATAGAAGGTTTTGTTGTATGTGTCAGTTTTATCACTGGTTTAAACTCTTGTTTGTACTTTTTTTTTTTTCCCCTCAGATAATCCAGCAGGTTGGTTGTGATGCAGAATACTACAACTTCAGATTTTCTTTTTACTTTCTCCCCCTCTCTTCTTCTTCTTCTGTACCCTATCCCTCCTCTTTTTCACCCCACCTACCCACGCCCCTCTCCTCAGTAATTCCTGTCAGGTCCAGCGCAGAAAGCATATATATTTTGATTGTAAAGCATTTAAAAAAAAAAAAAAAAAACAGAAATCTAAAATTTAACAATCATTTTTTTTTCAAAGGCCATTTTGAGACTGTGTGTTTAAAGAAATCGGTTTACTTTATTTATTCATTCATTCATCTTGTTAATCGTCCATCCCATATGGGGTTGCGGGGACTGCTAGAGGCAATCCCGGCTAATTTTAGGTGAACTGTATATTTAAACCAGTTTTTTTATAGTAACATGTAATTTGATACAAGATCCCAGTAAAAGATTTGAACTTAAAATAAAAATACAATATTTTTCTGCTGAGCTTTACTTCCTGAAATAAACCCTCCCCATCCACTGACCTTGCTTTGTCTCTTTGGTGTGAGAATCGGATTCGGCCCATCTTCAAATCTTCGAACGTGAAGGTGTCCTCATTTTTGAGTTCTTCTCGCCCAGCTGTTCCTCCGTTGTTCTTTCCTTCTGGGAACAGGACAAGCTGTCCATTGCTTGGGGTCTGGATGAGCTGGAAGACAATCTGCTCAGGTGGACCATCTTGGTCCTTGACCTGCAGCAGAGTGGGCGGCAGTGGGACGAAGCCATTGAGAGGAACCAGCAGGGAACCATTAATGTGAAGCACAGGAGCGTAAGTGTTCACTGAAAGAAAAGAAAAACCTCAATTACTTTGAGTGATTTCACCAGTTAAATTTTACTAAAATCCAATCAAAACGTGCAAATCCTTTATGATTAATCAAGTCTTGTAATCACAGAGTAGAAATCATATTTTCAAGGCTGATTAACCTAATCTCTGCTCGATTCATTCAGAGCACTTTGAAATTCACATTTAAACTCTGTTAATTCAGACTTGGAAAAAGACTAAACTTTAACACGAGTAAAAACATCTTCGATTGCTATAATTAACTGCAATCTTCGTTTTTTCGAACATGTTCTGCAAAATGACTGAAAATTACAACCAAAAAATAACGATGTGGTGTTGGAGTTTCTACATGAATCTTTTCGGTTGTGTTTCTGAAGCAGGAAGTTATTAAAGTTAGCAAGAAAACATTGTAACAATCAGATTGCCGTCTTCAAATCTCATTTCGTCTCTTCAAATGATCCCAATAGGGACTTTCAAATCCCACTTTAAAAATCTTATTCTCATAAATGAGAGGAAATCTACAATTTAAAGCAAATGTTTCACAACCTTTTCCGCCCTTGGTTCGTAAAAGCATAAGAAAACTAGAATATTTCAATTAGTCAAAGCCTCGCGGGTAAAAATGTGCAGTTTTTCACAGACGTGAGACATTTATCTCCAGCGATGCATGCTGATGTATTTTCCCGTTCCTGTGTTTTATGAATTATCTCTCAGTCAGAGTTTGCTGCAGGTGTTGCAGCCTAAAGCGTGACACCTCATACTGAATAACAGAAGAAAAAAATGATGTCGGCTACATCAGCTGAAACTGCTTTTTTTTGAGTCTTGACAAAGTTTTATGATCAATGTTTAAAGAAGAAAGCTTAGTAGAGTTTTAGACCTGACTTGAATTTGTATGGGATACAGCCTCCATGATTTAAAAATGTTTCCTTTGATGTGTGTTTTTTTAAGGGATCATTTAATTGCATAGGAATATTTTTTAAATGGCTTTAATTTACAAAGTTTTCTCATCATAACATTATGCCTGATTATGATCCCAGCCTCAGAGAGACTCAGAAATCCTCTGTTGACACTAAAACAGAAGATCCCCTAGGTTCAAAATACCCACAAAACTCTGTAGACTTTCTAGGAACCCAAATTGTGCCAAACATGCCAAAATTTTCTTGCTGGCAATTTTAGTTGTGCTTTATAACTCGGACAAAGTCCATTTGTGACTTTATCAAAATCAAATTTTTAATTTGTTTTTTAAAATTATTTTCATATTCATTCCTTCATCTTCTGAACTGTCCATCCCTAACAGGATCGTGGGGGTATTGGAGCCTATCCCGGCTGATTCAAGGCAAGAGGACTAGAGGAAGACCAAAGAGGAGGTTCATGGATACAGTGAAGGAAGACATGAAGATAGTTGGTGTGACCAAAGAGGATGCAGGAGATAGGGTTAGATGGAAGAAACTGACTTGCTGTGAAGACCCCTGAAGGGAAATGCCAAAAGAAGAAGAAGAAGGCGGGGTACATCCTGAACAGGGGACCAGTCTGTTGCAAGGCTACATACCCGCAGACGCATTCCTAGGGGTAATCTTACAGCGACTTATCATCCTGACACAGATGTTTTTGGAGGGTGGGAGGAAACCGGAATGCCAGGAGGAAACCCACGCATACACAGGGAGAACATGCAAACTCCACACAGAAAGACCAGCGTTCTTAGTCTCGTCCCACCCAAAATCTTCTTGCTGTTAGGCCCCTGTGCTAAGCACTGAACCACCATGCTGCTTTCATCTTCTGTAAAACTATAAGATGAACTTTGGCTGTTTTACAAAAAATAGTTAATGGATTTAGATCAGGGGTGGGCGAACTTTTTGGTTTGCGGGCCACATTGAGTTCTAACATTTGACAAAGGGGCCGGAACAGGAGCAGATGGATGGCATGCTTTAATAACTGCTAGATTAGGCCTATAGAATGGCACGCAAGATTTTAAACAAGCGCTAAAAGTTACATCAAGAGCACTAAATTTCAAATCTAGCATGCTAGGTCTGAAAGCTAAGCACTTGATGTAACATTTTGCTTGTTTTTCACTTCTAACACGCTTGTTTGCGTGCGTGTTTTGGGCCCGATGGCTTTCCATATCATAGAGTGTGCCACCTAGTGAGGAAACATCACAATTGCAGGAAAAATAAAACATTAACAAGGATTCTTTATTTAATTTTTTCAAGTTCGGCGGGCTGGATTAAAACATTTAACGGGCTGCATGTGGCCCGCAGGCCATAGTTTGCCCATTCTCAATTTAGAAGAAAAAAATAGGATGACAAAAAAAGCCTGAATTACAGCCATGGGGATTTCCACAAGATTAGAATTTTCAGAAGACCTCACTGTTGGTCAAATTTTGGTAGGACATTTCCCCCTTCCCCCTGCAAAATCTTTAATTAAATTTTATTTGTATAGTCAAAAATCACAATTTTTTTTTGCCAGTTATTTCATGGCCAATTCACATGAGATAAAACCAGAGATCTCATTAGTTTCTTATGCAACACTAAATTGCGTTTTAATTTGTATTTCGACTTGTTGCAACCTAGCTGTGACAACATTTCACAAATAAATCCGGCTTTTCAGTTTGGTTTACAAAGTTTATGATTTTTAAAAAGAGGGAAAATATTCAATTTATGCAAAAGAACTTTAAAGAAACTATAAAAAAATATTAAGAAGAGACATGGAATAAACTTCAAATAAAATGTCCTTTTCCATCATTATTGCCTGGCAGAAAGGTGGCATCTAAATCTGGTTTATCTCCCACTTTCATCCTCTTGATCTTTGATATCCTGTCCCACGGTTTCCTCCTCATATGAATAAGCAAGCTTTTACTCATACTTATAAAAGCTCACTGAGAAATGAAAGCATCTGCTCCTTGGTGAGCCCGTCTGGGTAAGTCAGTGTAAAACGTGACAGAAACGTATTGCTTATGATGTTGCTGTTTGACTCTTTTGATGAACAAATATATATAAAAAAATAGCCATTGGTGAATTTGTAGTTTATTTTCGGAATGCTCCATTCCCTGTTTGACTGCTTAGTGACAGTCATCAAATCCCAAAAAGTTGTTTTTAAAAGCAGAGAAAAATAACCAGTTTTACTAACATCCCACAACCATCGTGCTCCAATTTGATGCAAACACTGAATTATTAATCTAGAATGTGCCGTCTTATTTTTCTAAAGTTCACTTGATAAATAGAGTTCCTTCACAGCAATCACCACGTCCGACCCAACACGTGAACTGACAAAGCAGGAGGACCACCAACCTTGACCCTGGCGCTCCTCCTGGGATACAGCCGTCCTACATCTGACTCACACAACCAATGTAACCTACTTCTGTCTCTTCTGACCATTTACTCCAATAACTTCCTCTACAAATCAGCAGACGAGGCCATATTTTTCCGATTTTAGCTTCTTTTTGTTAGCCAACTTGTCATGGTGTGGAGCTGAGACAGGCTCAGATGAAAAATCACAAGCAGATTTATTAGATTGATAAAAAGTCCAAATAAAGAAGACAAAAACAGATAAACTCGGCAGGTTCTAATGAAGGAGCTGGAGCCGAAAAACTGGATAACAAGTCAAGCATGAAAAACAACGAACTGGCAAAAAGTGTGTCAAAAACGGTTCCATTTATGCTCCAGCAGATGAGTGGATTAGTTTCAAGTGTGACTAGTTGCACACACAGACAAGAGGGAGGGGGGAAACAGGACAAAGAGGGGGAACAGACTACTCTCCTGACACAACAAGGTGAACCGAGGGTGGAATTTAAAGTTCCCTTTGCACAGAAGACCCTCAATGACCAACCTTCATTGTATAAAAAAGTCTTTATGAATCTATTATTTCCCAACAGAGCTCTCTTGGTCTCATCCTGCAATCTTAAGAGTCTTGAGGAGTTACAAGTTATGATAGACGAGCTTTTGATGATCAAGACTTTCTTTTATGTACGATATACAGTATATATATACATGAATCTGTTCATGACATCCAACAGATTCACTTGCCAACAGATTCATATATATATATATATATACTGTATATATATATATATACATATTTTTTAAAAACTTTTCCATTAGTTCTCTACCTTCAAGATGAAGCTTAAAGTATTCTTATTTATTTTTTTAATTCTTCTTGCTAGGGGTACCTGGGGTTCAGGTCCTTGCAGGGTGTTTTGTTGTTATTCAGGTTTGCTTCCCGTTTTATTTTGAAATACTGACCTTTCTCTCCTTTCAGGTGTCTTGACTTCCCCTCTGTGTGATCTCCCTTTGTTCTGATGATTACCTGCTCCTTCCTAATGTGTCTCACGTGTGCGTCATTGTGTACTTAATAGGTCTTGTCTTTCAGTCATCGCCAGGTTGTTTTGTTTCAATCATGTGTCAAAAACTTACCAACAGGTCTTCAGTTTAGAGTATTTGTAATGTTTTGTGACTTGTTAAAATCTGCCTTGTTTGTGGATATATTTCAGTTGAGTTTTAAGAATAAATCTGTTTCTTGTTAAAAACTGCAAATTGTCCTGCGTGTGTGTGTGCACTCCATCTTCAGTGTTTTCAGTCAAACAAGACGGCCGGTAAAATCCCATGTCTGTGTGTGTTTGAAACTACTTGGGTTGTTTTTAAGTAATAAACTAGTTATATGTTCCCAAAGCTGAGGGATATCACCATTCAACTACTGTAACCATACTGAGCTTTAGTAACTATGCTGTTGCCAGGCAACGATAACAACATAATGATTTTATGAGATGTCGGCCATAATATTTACACTCCGATTTTAATTAGGCTGTTTTTAGAGTAATGCTGCCATTATGTAAAGCATGCAAGCAAATATTTATTTGGATTTTACATTGTAACAAGTTTAAAAAGCTGGGATTATAAATCGAACAAATACTTTTATTTTAAACTAACAAGTACAGAAAACAAAAGGAGGTTCTACTGGGAAAAACCAGAGTGTGTTTAATGGTTTAACCTTGACTAAATTTACTCAGATTGAAGCTAAAATAAATGTGCCGTTACCGTGGCAGGTTCTGGTCTTCAGGTCAGCAAAATATCCATGTCCACAGTCAGGTGTACAAAAGCCTTCCATGAGGTAAGTTTGGTCTCGACACGCCTTGCAGAGGCCGACTCCATCGCACAGCACACAGTCAGAAGAACATGCTGATGGAAAAAAAAAATCAGAAAGCAGATTTATTCCTTCTCATTAATCTTTCCCAAAGTCGTCTTGTCTTCTTAGATCAGACATAAGCATCTTACGTGTGCAGACTCTAGAAGAAGCATCCAGGTAAAAGTTTCTGCCACAGTCTGGAACACACTGCCCGTGCAGGGTGGCGTAAGGAGCTCGGCACTGCAGACACACACCAGGACCCTGACACTCCACGCAGTCATCGTCACAAGCTGGAAACCACCAATAAACACAAACGTGAGTAAGAAAAATAGAATGAAAATCAACCAAGAACTTCAAAATTCTCCAAACGCTGCAGAAACTTGATTATTTGAGGGTTTATAATAGAGTTAAAGTATTAGAGGAGATTAAGGGTTTAAAGTTTTAGGGTCTCTAAGTTCCTCAGAAGAATTAATTGCCTGTTGAAGAATGAGAAGAACTCATGGCTGCAAAGGATTATTAAACTTAGACGTCCCAGGGGTTCGTTAGGGGTCACTACTCTTAAATAAAAGACAAAGAGACTTGATTTTTTATCATTGATTTTATTATTGTAGAAAAATTGGGATTAGATTAAGCTTTTTTTTTCCACAATGAGAATCTGGGAGGGACCACTCTTTGTACAAATTTTGAAAAAAGTTTTTTTTGAGAAACGTTTGATTTTAAAGGTGGAAAAAATGTATGAAAAAAAGTCAGAACAAGTGAAATGAAGTTAAGCGTCACATCAATCCTAAAATGAAGTGTTAAGATGCTTTATTGACCTCACACTCAACCATGACATCCAACAGATTTTTCTAAAATAATATAGTAATAAATCAGAACATGTCTGGATTTATGACGTTCTTCTATCAAATCCAAGCAAAGAAGAAAAATTTAGAAGGATGTGATGGCTGAAACACCACAATGTCATCATGGGGAGGAAAGCTTACTCTCTGGCTGAACAGAGCGTGGTTGTGGGTCCTCAAGTAATCGAACCAAACCATGTACTTATGGACAACAGGGTGCTCTTTGGGTTTAGTTTAGTTAAGTATTTGTTTAGTTAATTGCCTCCCCTTTATTCATCTTAATTAGTTTTTCTGCAACGTATAAGTTCTCATTCTGTGTTATTTTAGGTCTGTTTTTCATTCATTTTCATATCGTTTCTTTGTTCTGCACTTTTTGGTATCCTGTTTAGATGACCTCTTTTACAAAACCAGCTGGTTTGTGACAGTTTTTACATAATTTATTTTGACTCATTGTGTTCTTCACTTCACCGCTCGGTCCTTCACAATAGATTTGAAGCCAGCGTAGGAAGGTAGAGCCCATGTCTAATTTTTGTTTGACTCAAGCTTCTTTTCCTTAGTAACAGGCATGCTAAGTTCCCGCATTGGGCAGGAGACACCCACAATTAGGACCTATCTCACGCTCACCCGCCAAGGCTAATAAAACTCTGGCATGATGAACACTCTAGTGTATTCTATGGATGTGATTACCATTATGATGATGGGGCTAAGCACATGGCATCTCCTGCAGCTGTGCATCTAAAAGTTGCTAGTAGCGATCTGCATGATCTATTGACAGTATTGTTTTTGGTGAACTTATGGAAGAAGTCGGACATCTTGGAACTTTAGTCATGTGACAGCTTATGAGTACAGGGGTGTATTCCAGGTGGTAATTCCTCTTCGTACTGATACATAACACTAGGTGGTAATACACGTAATACACGTAAGACACACAAAATCTTCCGCTTTGTGAAGCCAAAAACTTTGCATCTCTGTAGTAAAACTTTTTTTTGTAATCAATGGTATTTATTCACAAATAAACAGTTGGATCTATATTTAGATATTTTTTCAGTATTTATTCCCCCACTGTTTTAATAGCTGGTTTTAATGAACTATTTGTTGATCATAAAATTATTTTAATAGCTTATCAGTTAAAATTTTTTTACACCTGATCTCCTGAAGTTTTTTTCATATGAACTGAATACTAAACTCATCGGCTCTTCAGAGACTAAACAAACCCTCTTCAGATGCCCTTCATCAACGCTCCAATCAGGGTTTAATTATAAAAACATTAATGTAAAGTCGGTTACAAGTGGACAAAATCAGCGTGAGTACGAGGAGTTTTGATGATCTGATGAACAGATGTGTTAATAACCTCCACATACTGACCGAGACATCTGTCCCCATCCTGGTAGAAACCAGGGGAGCAGCCCAGCGTGCACAGGCCATCCTGCAGCACGTATCCCTCCATGCATTGTAGGCAGTCTGTGCGCATAGGGCCTTTACAGGCGTTGCAGCTCCAGTCGCACTCTGGGAACAAAGAAGAGGGGGAAAAAACAGAAAAAAATGAGGGCAAAAAGAGGAGGAGTGTGTTGGGACGTATGGGGTTGGAAGTGAGCGGAATTTAAAATTTAGAGCAGAGCGGAGGAGAGGAAGCAAATATAATCATCTCTTTATTCAGGACGGGATTGATTTTAACCTGCTGGTGTTTCTCATCACCTGCACATCTGGCGTGTTTGTGCTGTCATACTGGCACAAAGACAAAACCCAATTAACACAAATAAAGATTTCTGGGTTTGTGTGGGAAAAAAAAGGGGCTGTTCTAATGCAACACACTCATCTAAACTCCAAGCTAGGAGATCAATAGGTATTTGATCATTGGTTAAATTCACTATAACAGTGTTAAGTTTTACTGCCTGACAAAATCAATATTAAATCAACACATAAATAAATTTAGCCACAAACTCAAGATCCAAAAGGATCAGGGAACACTCAGGGCGATCGCTTATTTTAGAAGTTCTAAAAGAAGTTAAAATGATCCCCTGCGAGAAACTAAATGAAAGCTTCTCGTCCAATCTCGCAAAGCCCTCCTGGTTGCCTCAAAGCCCCATTGGTGTTTAAGACAGCAGATGGAAACGATGCTGCTTTTCACAACCTGGGTTCAACAAAGGTTCAGGTGGAGGTTGAAGTTTGCTTAGGGGATAAACAAAGCATCATGGGGGAATGTCTAAAAGCACCTGTTTCTTTAGAGATATAGGAAGCTCCTTAGAGGACAGCTTAATCTGAAACAGGGCTGGAAGCCACACAAGGAGACGCTCCTTTGGGTTTTATTCCAAGAAAAAATATTATTTTAATGAACCAAATTAATAGTAATGGGTGATCGGATGTTTTTGTAAAAAAAAATGAATGCGAATTTAAAAAGAAAGAGCAAAATCTTTATAAATTTGACACCAGATTTTAATCAAAATCTGGTTGGACCAAAACATTCAAAGTAGGTTATTTGTTTCAAAGAAACCGAGAAATGAAGATGTCAGATTGAAAAAACGTTGTTCAAAATTGAAATAGAAAACAAATATGATGCCACAAATAAATACAAGCAGGTTTTAATGTCTGAGAAATTGTCAAAATAAAGATTTTTTTTCTGCCCAAAAAAATAAAGAGTGCCATCACTTTCAATTAGAGTCTAGATTTTGAAAACTGAAAAAGGTTTTTTCCACTCTGGTTTTTTTTTCCCCCCACATATTTCTATTCTTACACATGAGCAAAACAAAACCTGAAATCAGGCTAATTAATGGTGGAAATAAAGACTAAATTATCCATGATGATATTTTTAACCCGAGCACCTTGCTGTTGAGGTGTTTCGGATACATTCAACCAAGAGTAGATCCACAGGTAGGCCACAGACCCGCTGGAGAGACTGTCTCACAGCTGGACAGGCAACACCTCAGGATCCTCCTGGGTGAGCTGGAGGATGCAGCCGGGGTGATAGAAGGCTGGGTTTCCAATCTCAAGCAGTTGCCCCGGCAACCCAGACCCGGATAAACAGACGACAACGAAACAGAACAGAAGTTTTTATCCAATGAAGTTGTTTATCATTGGTAAACTTTTAAGAGCAAAATTCCCCAACTTGTTCAAAATAAAACACCTTTAACACATTCTTTCTTCTTAAAAAGCAATAATCTTGAGAACAAATCTGGGATCGAAATATTGACCAAGTAAAAACAACAGAGGGATACTCGCTTGTAAGGAGCTCATATGTAAATGTGGGTTCTTTAAAGCTTTGCAGGTGTTTGTGTGTCTGCAGTCAGACAGCTCATTTGAGGGAATAAGAAAACACGTTTGGTGCTCTAGTATTATGACTAATTGCAATTGTGTATAATTATCAGGTGAGTCAAGTTCTATTATACATACAGTACCAACAAAATTTCATCATGCAAATTAGAACCTAAAAACAAGCAACATCCAAAAACCGTTAAAAAGCTAGAAATCCGTTCATTTTAAAATTTTATCTGGTAACTAAACAAATTTATTTCTTTGTATTCTCATCACCCAAAAAGCCTTTTGTTGGGAAACTGTGTTTAAAAAAAAAAAGTCTCCCCAGCAAATCATCCTTTAGGTTACTGGTAATTAGTCTACAAAAAGTTTCGGGCTAGAATAACAATATGAGTTATTTTGAGATAAAAACAAAGAATTGGAATAATTCCACTTTGGCTTTGAGTTTGTGTCAAATTAATTCTGCAAATGCATAAGATTTAATGAAATGCTTAGCGAAGACAACATAGACAAAATTTTTTGTTTGTTTCTAAAGTGAACGTTAAAAAAAAAGTAACAAACTGGGCTCAACAGGTTTTAGTAATAAGATGGTTACCCTCAGTCAGTGGGGTTTTATTTTGACAGAAAAAACTGAAACATGCTGCATCGGTCCATTGTGGTAAAGAAAGAGCTGAGCCGAAAAGCAAAGCTCTCAATTTACCAGCCGATCTACGTTCTTACTTTTATGACCTATGGTCACCAGCTGTGGGTGGTGACCGAAAGAATGAGAACACGGATACAAGCGGCAAAAATGAGCTTTCTCTGCAGGGTGGCTGGGCTCTCACTCAGAGATCGAAGGACGAGCTCTGCGATATGGGAGGAGCTTGGAGTAGAGCTGTTGCTCCTCAAGGTTGAAAGAAGCCAGATGGGGTGGTTCGGGCATCAGGTTAGGATGCCTCCTGAGTGCCTTGCTGGTGAGGTGTTTCAGGCACGTCCCACCGGGAGGACACCCAGAAGTAGGCCCCAGACCTCAGGATCCTCCGAGTGAGCTGGAGGATTCAGCCAGAATGAGTCAAGCCTGGGTTTCCCATCTGAGGCTGTTGCCCCTGTGACCCGTACCGGATAAGCGGAATGGAAAAAAGAAAGTATTGTTTCGGAATGATGATGCATCTAGTCTTAGAGCGTCGAGTCCACAGTTTAATTTTAGAATCAATCATTTTTCTTCGAACAAAAACTGCTAACAAAATGCCCCCAGATGACTTCTTACATTTAATTGGGACTTTTTGACCCTCACACACAGCAAGATTCTTTGCTGTATTAATAGGATGACCAGAAGCATTGAATGCATCCCATAAATCTCATCCATCACTGTCTCCGTGCATGGAAGATGTAATGGTGAATTAAAGCACATACAGAACGGTTGGCATTTGCATATCTGGTCTCACTTTTTATTACTTGATTGATGAACCCTATAAAGCCATCCTGGCGTTCTTACACTACATGCAATATGGATGGAGGGCAATTTATGAATATCATAAAGGGCGCTCTATATCCTCATTATTAATCCAGTGTGTCTGCTTGCAGCAGTGGAGTTTGTTTTGTTTTTGTGAGGCGTACCTCTGCAGGCGCGGGTGGTGCTGTTGAGGTAATACTGATGGGCGCAGCTGTCATACTGACATTCTCCAAATAGCAGCACTTTGGCCGGGTCACGGCAGGATGTACAGACCTCGGGGGAGTCGCATGTCAGGCACTGGCTGTCGCACGCTGCAACAACAAACAAACAAAATAAAATTAGACTCCAACCGGGCTGAATTTTGGTACCACTCACAGTTGGATTTAGAATATCAAGCACATAGTTTCTAGTTTTTGGGAATATAAACCTCAGTAGTTGAGACGTAAATGTCTGGAAAACTTCTTTAAATCTCCCAAAAGGTTAGCTGTCCATTGCATCCTATTGCAGTGAGTTACATACTACCGTGAGTGTGAAACTGATGCAGCAAAAAAGTATAGATGCACAATAAATGTTAAGCCACCTTTTCCGGTATCTATTATGTATCAGTATTCTGAGTTCTCCTCGGCCAGTAAAAGTCAGTTTTATGCTCTCTTTTTTTACATTACTCACCACTCTCTTTTTTAACAACATCCCAATGTGTTTCTAAGCCACACAATAGTGCATATTCAATACAAATGTGTGTTCAAGTCAGCTTTCAGGCTTGAGATTTGCTGCATAAAGTGAACTAAACTGTGTTTAGATCAGGTAAGAACAGCAGCAATACAAAAATGTTCAATTTGGAGATTACCGTATTTTCACGACCAAGAGGCGCATATAAAAGTCTTAGGTTTTCTTCAAAATGAGCAGCGTGCCCTATTGTGCAGTGCGCCCTATCGTGCAGTGCGCCCTATCATGCAGTGCACCCAATAGGTGTGTAGGTGTATGTAAGGAAACCGGATGTTTTTTTTCCACGTATCACCATCGCTTCTGATTTTTGACTCTATGCGTGCTCATCTCACCGCCGACATAAAAAACACAAGTGAAGCAGATGAACGCTACGCTTGCTGTTTCCCGGAGGTCTGACAAAGAAACTCCAAACGCTGGACATCGGTGTAAACCAGCCATTCAAAGTAAAGCTGCGAGTGGCGTGGGAGCGATGGATGACCAGAGGCTTCACGAAGGGTGGAAGGCAGCGCTGGGCAGCGCTGGGCGAGTTACACCACAGTTTGTCAGTGGATTGTAGATGCTTGGGCTAACGTGTCTGCTGGCACTGTTGTCCAATGTTTCACAAAAGAAGGCATCATTTCCAAGGAGCTGCACGGTACAGAAAGTGACTCTGACAGCGTGGAAGGTGAACCTGCTATGTTGGATTTAGCACAGCTGTTAGATTCGGAAACAGAGGATGAGGACTTTGATGAATTTGATAAAAGACTTTATGACGACAGTAACTAATATTTAAATAAAGACAACCAAACTCAGTTTTACTCCCGATCTATTTTAAATACGCACACTTACCTGCTTGTTGTTGTAAGGCGGACGTACGTAGTAGAGGATGTGTATAAAACCCGCGCCCTATCATCAGGTGCGCCTTATGTGCGTGGTAAATACAGAGCACATAAAACTCAGACTGCGCCTTTTAATACGGTGCGCCTTTTGGTCATGAAAATACGGTATAAACCCACTACCAAGAACCACGATGAACTAGATGTTTTTTTTCTCTGTGTTACAACACTCAAATCTGTTTTTTAAAAACTAAACTTTCTGCTTTTTAACATCATTTGTCAATATTTACTTACCCTGACAAATCCGATGGCTGTTACCATGGTAACCAGTGGGGCATCTTGGAGCACACAAACCAGTTGGCCAAAGCATGTTGTTGATTGGACAGGAAGTACACGAAAGAGGCCCCGCCCCGCTGCAGGTCTCACAAGACGGATGACATTCTGGGTTAAAAAAAAAACAAAACCAAAGAGATTGAGATTTCATCTGTTAAAAAGAATTCTAAATTCTTCAAGCTGTCCGATAGAACTAAATATTCCAGTCAGGTAGATGCTTACAGGGTAGGATCAAGACCTCGAGAAATTTGCTCTGATTAGTAGATAATTAACATAACAGGGAATGTCTGCAGATCATCGATGACAGATTAAGATATGAGGGGTGTTTTACTTTCATGCCAGGATATGAACGCCCAGAATGGTTCTAACATTTTACAATGGGATTGTCCTTCTTTGATATCTCATCAATGTTTGTTTCCTGTTGAAAAGTTTTCAGTCTTGTTTCTGTCAGCATTTGCATTTCTAATTCGTAAAGTTAACGAGACAGATCACCAGAAAAATGGGTCCTACTCAGAACTATTTAAGTGGAAATAGCAAGTTATGGTGCAACGTAACCTGCCTTCCAACTTACACAAACATACTTCTAACCTTAGTAACCGTACACATCATCTAAACAAGGGGTGGGCAAACTTTTTGACTTGCTGGCCACATTGAGTTCTAACATTTGACAAGCGGGCCGGTATGGGTGGAGCGAGGGGCATGCCCCCCTCTAGGTCGACAAAAAAAAAAAAAAATGTTCTTACTACTTTAATTATTGTAAACTTCGGTTAAAATATGTACCAAAATGCAGAAAAATTACTTATTTTTCCAAAAGGTTGGGGGGGGGGGAGTGTGCCCGTTCTCCTCTCCCTCCTCCTCCTTTAGAAAATCCTGTATTCACCCCTGGGAACAGGAGCCGATGGATGCATGCGTTGGTAACCACTAGATTAGACCGATAGAATGGCGCGCTAGATTTTAAACAAGCGCGTTAAATGTTACTTAAGAACGTTAAATTACAAATCTAACGGCGCTAGGTCTGAAATTTAGTGCATTAGCACTTAAAAACGTGCATTTAGCGGCGCTAGGTCTGAAATCCACGCTCTTCATGTAACATTTTGCTTGTTTTAACATCTAACATGCTTGTTTACGTGCGTGTATTGAGTCGGATGGCTTTCCATATTTGTGCACACTGTTTTTTTTGAAAGTGTGTGCATTACGGAGACACACACATTTTAATGAGAGCAGTGTTGTTGTATTTTTGGCGCCATCTAGTGACAAACATAAAAAATCAAGAAAAATCAAACTAACATGGTTTATTTATTTTCCAGTTTGGGGGGCCGGATTAAAACGTTTAACGGACCGCATGTGGCCCGAGGGCCGTAGTTTGCCCATGCTTGATCTAAACTGTCCCGGATGAGATATCACAAACCGATAATACACTGGTAACTTGTTCAGGCGTACCCTGCCTTTCGCCTATAACAGGTTCCGGCCTTGACTGGGATAAAATGGCGAAGAAATGAATAGCATCTTTCAGTTCTCACATAAAGACAAGAAATCTCAGTAAGAACACAAAAATGTAATCTTTCTGTGCTGAGACACGATCAGACCTATCGACACAAGGACGAGGAGGAAGTTGCCAAAATGCTTCAATGATGAGGTTGATCCTGAGGTCAGTGATAGAATTAAGTGTCTGCTCTCGATCACGATGAGATTACTTTTTTTTCTCACTGACCTGTTCCTATGTGTGTGTGTGTAGGTGTGTGTATGTGCGCCTCAGGCTCAGCTAAACGAGCCTCCTGAGCTTTTGCTTTTCCGACCTTAGCACTTCAACTTCACGCTCTAGATTGCAATCGGCAGCCAGCGCTGCAGCAGCTCTCTGCTGGAGCTGCTGAATGAAGACGTAGTGAAAACCATGACGACAATGTTTACAACTATGAGGAATGAAAAGACAGATGGCGAAATATTTCATAATCTTTCGGGGAGCAGGTCTTAGCTCAGTGGTAGAATGTCCATACCTAGACAAGGAAAAGCTGGCTCGATTCCCATTGGGCTCCTTAGGGAAGACACCTAACCCCCCATTTCTCCCACCATTGGTGCGTTCATGACTGCCTGCTGCGATGCAATGCAGCACAGAAATTTCCCCATTTGAGGGATCAATACATACGAGCGTCTTAAATTAAACACGAGGAGATCTAATCTGCTAAATAAGATGACAATAATGGTTTGGTGTAAACAAACTACAGATAATGAGAGGAATAACGAGAAAAACAATGGTCGCCAAAAGGAGAAAGTCGCAGGTTGCGATCATTAGCACATGAATAATCAAACAGTTAGAGCAAAGAAAGGAGGAGAAAGAAAAACAGCACCTGTGCTCATGTTCGGCACGAGGAAATCAAATTAAACTGCATTAATTTTTACTTAAACTAGAGTATTTGGATGAGGAATAAAACACAAAGTGACTGATATGATAAAGGAGAGGTCAGCACAACAGCCAGGAAGGTTGTGGTCGGGATGATTCTTTACATCATCAATAACAATGATGTAAAAAATGACAGCAGGGATGCAGATCAGAGACACAATACGAGCGCTGATGATTATTCTAATGAGCAGGATGAGGATAGAGGTGGTAATAATGCTGAGGGGATGTGGATAATTCTGAGGGCGCTAATGAGACAGAATACAAAGAGAGGAGCTTCTAAAGCTTTTGCTCTGGATTTAACCAGTCGTACCTTAAAACTTTTAAAATAACACTCTCTTCTGTTGTTGACTACTTTTAGTCTCTTTTTTTTTTACAATTGAGTGAAATGAAGCACGAGTTACGGCTGCGGTTTACGTCACCACTCCGACGATTTTCCGTAGTTAGAATATAGTAAAAAGTTCTAAAAAAATTCTTTCCCGTTTTGTACTAAGTAAAAATTAAGTTTTTTTTTTTTTTTTAATCGCTTATCCTCGATGGGCTTGCGCGAGCAAGGGACGGGAGGGGCGGATCATGCAAACTCCACACAGAAAGACCAGTGTGTAGCCTCGTCCCACCATCAGAATTCAAACCCTGACCTTCTTGCTGTGAGGCCACAATGCCACCCAAAATAAAGTAGATTTTGAGACGGTGGCTCAATAGTTAGAGCGTTCGCCCGTGGACTGGAAGTTAACCGGAAGTTTGCGGGTTTGCATCCCCCTGAGTTCACGTTTAGGGTCCTTGGAGAAAACACCTAATCCCCCGTTTCTCCCACCATTGGCGCCGACATAGGTGGCAGCCTGCTGCGGTGTGGTGCAGCCTACTGCGGTGTGGTGCAGCAGACGAATTTCCCGGTGAGGAATAATAAAGTATATTAAAAATAAATAAATAAGATACAAACAATGCTATGTTTTGTGCAGAATGCTCGTCTGTTTGCCAAGTTTCAGATTTGTATGAATGTGAAGTGAGAGGATAAAATTAATAATATTTTCATCCTGAATGTGTCACAGTGCATGACCCCTAGACAATTCACAGAGAGCGGGTTGAAGCTGTGAGCTCCAATAAATATTTATTGAAGTTTGCATTGATAATGATTTCAAATGGAACAATCATGTAAATTATTTTTGTTGGAAACTGTCTCAAAATCTTGATTCACGAGAGGTTTGAGGCTGTTTGGTGTCTGTTCTAAAATCCTGGTAACTTTCTACAAAGCAGTAATGGAAAGCGTTGGGAGGTATGCCATGTTCACCTGGTTTAGGGGCGCACAAAATTTAAATTAGTATGGGTGGAAAGGAGGATCAGTGTGAGCCCTGATCAGACTGAACCTTTTCAGGTTAGATCATAGAAAGAGTTCTTTCTATGCTAAATTGATTTTGTTAAATTGATCCTATTTACTTTACTTACTAAAATTTTCACCAACAAAACTAGAAAAAGTTTGTTTCATTAGAAAGGAACCTTTATTACTGTCATTCTGATTTTATGTTAAATTACACCATGGTGTGTTGACCTTAACAATACTTGATGTAAAAGATTCTCACCGATGCAAGCTCCATGCCAGCTGTAATGTCCTGGTGGACAGTTTGAGACACAATGGTCCCCCAGTAGCCAGGTCCTTGGAGCTTTGCACCAGAGGCAGATGCTGCCGATGCCGGTCCGGATGTCTGCGGTGCAGCGTTGGCAATCTGAGCTGCACTCTGCAAGAAAAATATAATTAATTAGAACATCATTTCAACAAAATACATAATCAACAGGAGGAGCACTGCCATCCGGGAGGAGCACAGAGTAGAGCCATTGCTCCACTGGGTTGAGAGAAACCAGATGGGGTGGCTCCTTCCAACCCAAGTCCAAGAAATACGTTTCTTCTAGCCCCTCACCTAGGACCTATTTAGGACAACATAGCTCCTAGGATAATTGGACATGCAAACCCCTCCACCACCACAAGGTGGCGGCTCAAGGAAGAGCCAGATTGGGTTGAGAGAAGCCAGATGGGGTGGTTCGGGCATCTGGTTAGGATGACACTGCATAACATAACACAGCATAACACAATCATTCCAAGTCCTAAAATGAAGAGAAATTACTGAAATCGTCCCGTTATTTACCTAATTATTTTTAAAACTACACCTCTTGGCAATTTTCAAAATTGTCCAAAACATAGAACCATTTTTTTTTTCTGAAATGTAGATCTCATGATCCACACAATCTCCTTCCTGCCTCCAGAAGCCACAACAGCTGGGTCACACAATAGACGAAAAAGATTAGGTCGGCATTGAAGACCACCAGAAGTGTTTTATCAGATGTCGAGACAACCATCAGCAGCAGCAGGTGTGAAGAGATTTATTGAACAGATGGAGATAAGATTAAAGAAATGCCTGTCATACAGGTGGTGGGGAAAAATACATTAAAACATAAAAGCCTCTTACACAAAAACAAGGGTGGTGACCCTACAGGTGCAGGCTTGGACCATCCTGCCAAATATCATGGTATATTAAAAGTTAAAACCAATGGGTTGTCATAGACCTTGTTGAGGCAAATCGGTCCATAATGTACTTCTGGCTTTTAGGCATTTATTAAAAATCTCCTTATTACTGAACACCAACATGTTTGTAAAAAACAGAACTTCTCTGGAGATTCAGTTTACATTAGAAGTTTTGTCCCGCACACATTTGGGGTATTCAATAACGTGAATCAGGTGTGTAGGTGCAAGAGCATATAGAAACCTTCAACTGAATTTGACACCCATAGTCTAAACTTTGGCCATTTCCACACATAGCCGGGAATTTTTAAAAATGCATATCCGCTGTCCTCTGTTTTAGGAATACCCTCCCGTACACACGTAACCATTTTCAATATAACTGCATCCACACGAACCCGTATTAATATGCTTCTGAGTGCGGTTATGAGCATGCCAGACCAGTAGTCGGCAGTGTTTTTTTCAGAAGATCCATGCTGCACACTGTCTGATATTAAAAACAAGGATGCACACAACTGACGTTTATGCATTAATTGTCGCAGGTAGTGACATTTAAAAACGCAAAATGCCGGTTATGCATGTCCACACAAAACGCAAAACCGGAGTTTTTGTTTAAAAAGCCTCCTTGCCCAATTGTCCATTTAAAACCCGCAATAGGCATAGATCAGTGGTAGAATCTCTGTCTTTGAACTGAAGAGTTGCTGGTTCGATTCCTTATAAGCCCATGCCGAAGTATCCCTGGAGAAAACACCTAAGCCCCAAGTACCGTCGTGGCTGCCTGCTGCGGTGCAATGCAGCAAAAGTATTATTCTTATTCTTATATTTTGTATTATTCTTAATTTTTCCACCAGTTTTTCATTTTTTTCTAACCTCTGATGACAGTGGACATCTCTAACAGGTAAAATTGAACCTCTCATACAACATGTTTTGATCTCTCTTCACATGACTACAGCTGTTTTTGCTTGCTTACATATTTCTGAGGCGCTGACTTCAGCTCAGCTTGTGAAATTAGTTCTGCCGTGGAGAAGCTTTTTTTTTAACATGAGGCTTGTAGAACTTCAACACCAATCTTTCAAACATGTCATTCGGACCAGGTGAATCACCATCTCTTTCAGAAGTAGGTCCAAAGCCACAATACAAAGAAAAAAGAATAAAAATAACTAACATTCTATCTGTCATCTCTCAACCATGTTTCTCACATCCCTTCGCTTTGCAACAAAACATATATCAGCACTCCTCTTGCCAATTCACAGCAGGCGATCCCGCTTTGATCACAGAACGAATGGCTCCACACCGGAGATAAGAAAATTCAGGCGTCAAGGATTATTGACTCTACGGACTAAAACAGAATATAAAACTAAAAGTGTATTGATTTGAGTCCCTCTTTAAATCCCTCTGATAATTTTTGAAGTACATAGAAAAGTTAATGTACTGGCAGCTCTCTTGTGAGCTAAATTTTTTGCAAAGAATTATCCCACAATGCACTTTTTTTCCCGTTTAATCTGAGCTTTAAACAATTTTTTTTTTTACTGATGAGACAAATGAGTTCTTTTGAAATCAAAACAGTTTTGCTTTTCTTTTCAAGACAATAGTTCAGAAAATGAAACAAACCAAAAAGGAATTGTAATCTTTTGTGGGAGTTGGAAGCATGAATGCAACCTGACAGCAATTATGGGATATAGGATGTTTAACACTCTTTTTTTAGCCTGTTTAAACACGCCCAAAACCTTACACTGATTTTTTTTTTTAAACTTGCAAAAAAGCCCGTTTTTTATTTCAACCCTCAGTTCTGAACCATCCAGTTCATTCGTCTTTTTAAACACAACTGAAGAATTGAAAACAAATTATATGAGTATGTGACGGGCTGCATAATGATTCCAAAAATTCTTTCGTTTCGTTCCGTCATCTTCCACTTATCCGGGGCCGGGGCCACAGGGGCAACAACCTCAGATGGAAAGCCCAATCCTCTCTCACCCGAGCCACATCGTCCAGCTCACCTGGGGGAATCCCAAGGTGAGACAGTCTCTCCAGCGAATCCAGGTTCTGCCTCTAGGTGTCCTCCCGGTGGGATTTACCTGAGGCGCTTGGGACCAATCCTAATCAGATGCCCAAAGCACCCCATCTGGCTTTTCTCGACTCGAGAGAGCAGCGGCTCTACTCCGAGCTCTTCCTGGTTGACAGAGCTATAAATTCTATAAATTTTCTCTGAAAATCTTTAAATACAAAATCTGAGGAGTGAAAGGAAAATACTGAATGAGGGACAATATCCAACAAATAATGCAAAAATAGTCTCAATAATGTTTTTTTTGTTCCATTTTGGTTTTGTTGTTCATTGCTCTACTGTTCAACGTGGCCTGAATGCATGCGTTAATATAATAAACGAAGGGGAAAGCTGATCAAGTCGAGAGTACAAAGAGGAGCTACAGATTGAAGTCCCTGTTAATCCCGGCACTGAGGCATCATGAGCAGAGCTTTGTGTTTGGGCTTAGCTTTAATTAGCGATCCGCTCCTTGACTTAGGAAGCTAAAGCAGCAATTAAAAATGGGATTCTTTTGCAGATGAAGCGGTGACTATCTTTTGCTTTAGAGAAGTCAATTAATTATCAGTATTTCCCATTCATTTTTTCTTTTAAGCATCAAAATGGGTGCAGAATAAAAACCTCTTAATTACACATTAAATATTGAACGAGCTAAAAAGGCACTTCTTATACTGCAGCTTTAAAACTTTACGTCAGAGCAATTGTTTCACTTCAACCCTTTTTCACTTTGTTTCTAACGGCAGTGGCGTGAAAAAGAAAAATTTAAAGAAAAATTAGTCAACAGTTTCCAAAAGTCACTGATTTCCAGTAAAACACTGAGCAAAGTGTCTTACTGGTCACTCGTCTTATTCTTTAAACGTTCTATGAATTAAAACTATACGAACAGACAAAATGATCACTTTATTAAGCATATGTTAAACTAATATTTCAAAATGTTAGAACTACCCTATGCAGCTGAAGGTCTGGCCACCAGGATCCCTGTTGTCGGCTCTGCCTATACCTTTCGTCACTCGATCCATAGGGCCCTTTTTGCAGGCAGGTGGTGAGCCCACGTTCTGGCTGAGCCCGGCTGGGCCCCATGGGTAAATGTACAGCCACCAAGCGCTTGATCTCGTGCCCCACCCTTGGGCCTGGCTCCAGGGGAGTGCTCCAGTGACCCGCGTCCAGGCAAGGAAAATTTTGCCATAGTGGTTCTCATCATCAGGTGTTTTTGAGCTGTGCTTTGTCTGGCTCTTAACCTAAGACCTGTTTATCTTTGGTGACCCTACCAGGGGCATTAAACCCCAGGACAACTTAGCTCCCAGGATAATTCGGGCACACAAAACCCCCCGCCACGATACAGTAGCACCTCAAAGAGGAGCTAGATCAGGTCGAGAGAAGCCAGTTGGGCAAGGGTGCCTCCGGAATGGCTTGCTGTGTGATGTTTTGGGCACGTCCCACCGGTAATAGACCTCTATAAAAGCAGAAGACTACACTCAGTGCCTCATCTGTCAACTAAGGTTAGAAAACTAAGGTTACAACTCACACAGACTCACTAAAACAAAAAATGACCCAGAAGAAATGACCAAATAATTCCCCATTTTTGTGCCATATTCAGATGGCAGGCAAAGACATTTTCAAAACATCATGAAAGCCTTGCTCTGTGGTACCATCTATCATCCCTTTGTGCTGCAGTGGACGTAATGGTATGGAGTAGCCACTCGGAGCTCTTCTAATGGCCACGTCAACTAAGATTATCCACTCATCCTCTCCAACAAGACAGGGTTTTCACTGAACCCCGATTGCTTTCAATATGATTATTACTAATGTGTTTTTGATAAACTTGTATGTATAAAAATTAGTTTTAAGCTTCAAGTGTTAAATTAAAGCAAAATCTAAATTAAAACTCATCTTAATTAAAATCAAAGTCTTAATTAAAACTCTCTCTCAAAGGAATGGTTACAAACATAGAGTATTTAGAGATGAGATTTCTTCTTGTCTCTGTCATAAATGTTTATTTAAGAGGCATTGATTTCAAGATAAAAAGAGGGAGGAGATGATGAAAAGCCGGAGGCAAAATGTCGGCCGTTTATGTTTTGCTAATTCAAGTTCTTTCAGTCATCCAACAAACATTAAACATGGTTTTAAAACTAATATCAGATCAAAGCATGAACCCTGGGTCATTTTGGATAGCTTTGATTTAAACAGACAAATACCATTTAAAAGATGTAGTCAAAGAGAAATTCTAATCAGGGGAGGTGGATGAGGAAACAAACATGATCTGAATCAAATTTAACTTTGAGATATTTCTGTAAGCTTACGTCAGTACTAGATAGGGCATTTTTGTTGAAAATTTGTGTAAAAAATTTCTTGTTTCTTGAGACTTCGGTAAAATATGAAGAGTAAAAGATTCATAAGCACGTTGTACAACTGAGCAAATCTCTAAGTAAGTGACAAGAGTGCTGACGCTGTCAAAACGGAATGGAAGGAGAGGTGCCGAAGAGAGGGCTTTGACAAGAAGCAGCGGAGGGTGTGGGCATGATGGACAGCAGGAAAATATGAGGAGGCAGCCAATAGAGAGACATCAAGCTCAGATGGATGCTTTCATATCAAGTCCTGGTAAAGAGCAATAGCCTCATCACCTTACGAGGCCATATAACGGTGACAGAGCTGCTGGATGCTCAAAAGTAAACCCAGGCTGTGAGTTCATCTATGTACGAAAGAGAAGGTCTACGTTTTTAAAACAATGTGAAAAAAAAATTCACAAATAAAAAAACACAAGTTGCATTAAAGATGTGTTTGTGTGGAGTAGAATTAAAGGTCAGGGACTTTTTTTTGGTTCACAAACATGCATTGCTCGGGTTTGTGTGTGTGGTTTTCATGCAGAAATGATGACCTCTACGCCACAAACGACCCATGACACATGTTTTATTTAACCAGAATTTGTCTGGGCTTTACTCAGTAGAGGTCAAGTTGTGTGTGTGTGTGGAGTAAACCATCTATGTTTAACTCATCTGCTAGCAGTGTGTGAGAGCTTCTTTTTGTTTTTCCCAATGCTTATTGAGAAGTTTTTATGTTTCAAGTGTGTTTCAACACAGATTGTAATTAACAGTCAATGCGTTGGTCTTCACCTCAGATCCTGTTTACCCTCGCTGCTATCTCACCGTGCAGACCTCCCTGCTTGTTAACATGCTGGTTTTTAATCTGCCATCAGCAGACCCCACAGGCACAACTCATCTCATTCTGGAGAACAAAGACTGGAACTACAACACATCCTCCCTGCCTGGTTTATTCCAATCTATGAGCACATCTGGATTTAGAATCAGAATTAATCAAAATGTTCCATTTAATTTATTTAAACTGTACAGAACACCAACATTACGCTAAGAAAGATGTTTAGTTGTAAACAAAAGAAGTCTGGGTCAGATGTTAGAAGAGGTGCTCAAGTGTAGGAGTGTTGTGATTTAAATTAATTCAATGTATGAGGAATTTAAATGTGTCTATTTATGAAAAATTGTATTTAATTTTAACGTAATTTAATATTTTTTTGTCAACCTTTATCTAATCTTAATCTTAATGGAAAAGGGATGTTATAGGGAGAAGAGATAAAGAAGGTGGAAGATTTTAAGTACTTAATATCAACAGTTCAGAGCCATGGAGAGTGTGGAAAAGAGGTGAAGAAGCATGTGCAGGCAGGCTGGAACTAGTGGAGAAAAGTATCAGATGTGATGTGTAATAGAAACGTCTCAGCTAAAATGAAAAGAAAAGTGTACAAAACGTTGGTGAGACCCGCCATGGGTTTGGTCTAAAACAGTGGCACTGAGGAAAAGACAGGAAACAGAGATGGAAATGCTGAGGATCTCTCTGGGAGTAACCTTTTTTTTTCCCGATATTTAACACTCAAACATTCGAGTGCACCTTCTTTTTAGTTTTACATTATTTTTAGTTTTAACTTTGACTAAAAATACCAAAATGACAAGTGGTCGGTTTGAAATATCACACATGCCTTTTATCACATCATGGAGAAGTGGAAACATGGTGCATCACTAAAACATGGAGACACTAAGTGCAAAAGAAACAAGTTCAAACCAAGTTTAGTGAATAATTGATACGACTCAGAAATCATGTGCTTTATAAAATGTATGCAGAGCAAGAAAACGAGCACAGTCACTTACTGAGCTGGTGTTTTTACAGGTCACTGTTTTGTCCACCAAGTCTTTATACACCACTAGTAACGATCACATATCATTTCATCCCATTCCATCATCTTCAATTAATCTGGGGCCGGATCATTGGGGGTAACAACCTCAGAAATGAAACCCCATGCTTCTGTAATCCCAGCGGCATCCTCCAACTCACCCGAGAGGATCCCAAGGTGTTCCCCAACCAGTAGCTACAGGATCTACGTATCTCTAGGTCACCAGTGAGGTGTTGGGAAGCATTCTAACGAGATGCCTGAACCACCCTGTCTGGCTCCTCTCGACCCGTAGGAGCTGCGTCTCTACTCCAAACTCCTCCCGGATGGCAGAGGAGTTATCACAATATTTATCACATATCATGATAAACTCGAATTGTGATAAATATATTGCAATATATGATACATTTATCATGTGTATCCTGTGTTTTTCTAACATGGAACTAAATCAGTGTCAATATATGATAAAAGTGTTGATATACACAATATTTTACTTAATTTTCACTTACTGAGACATTCTTGAGACTGGGTATCGAGGTAAAACCCCTCCTGACAGCTCGTCCTGCAGTAGCCACTTTGCAGGGAGACTGACGGGCTGCATGAAGTGCAGTCAGCCTGGGACGGACCGGAACAAGTCTGGCACGATGGATGGCACGCTAGAAGAGAGGACACAACCTGTTATCAAGTTGAAACGGTTTTCTGCACCCTCAGGTTGCAGCTTCACATAAGAAATAAGAAAATCTGCACACACTGATCTTCCTCCAAACCTCAGTCGTACTTAGTGTGCAGGAATACGTCTCGCAATAACATAGAGAGCCACACAAAGCTTAACTTTGGAGTAGAACTTCTTCCTCATCAGGATCTCTTCTTAAAAGCCAATTAACAATGAACGAGACA
Source organism: Neostethus bicornis (assembly GCA_902685375.1). Classification (NCBI taxonomy): domain Eukaryota; kingdom Metazoa; phylum Chordata; class Actinopteri; order Atheriniformes; family Phallostethidae; genus Neostethus; species Neostethus bicornis. The sequence continues at coordinate 9,440,234 of LR738545.1, forward strand.
AGACCAATGAGCAAACAGCCCATTCCTCTTATGGTCCCAGAGGGACTTGTAATCTGAGCCTCTTCTACTTCTTAACTCTGTCTGTACTCATCTGCCATTTCAATTACTCCATCAAGGTTTGAAGTGAAATTAAAAAGATCAGCTTTGTTTACGGCAAGATTTGTTTCTGTCTTAAACACAAACAATAAAATTCACCAGGATTTTAACGATAAAGGTAAGTCGGTAAACGGGACACGCACAAACGATTATCCCATCTCAAATGAGGTCCGAGACAGCAAACCGAGGCAAGGTAATGAATGAGAGATTAGAGCAAATGGATTTTGATTAAAGAGTTAGATCAAAGCGAGAATGGAAGGAGGAGGTAGGTAGAACAGCAATGCTAAGCTCTCTGTGGTTGTTAACATGCTGTAGAGCGAGGGAGACTTGGTTTAATTTTAAACCGTCTGATAAGAGTCGGTGTGACCCTAACGCTACGTATTAGCCCTGCTTATGAGAGTATTATTCTATTGTAGAAAATTAATTTGCACATTAGTCACCACCTGGGGAACTTCTCCGTTTTTACACCTTTGCTCTGCACGTTTAGAGAAAATGTTATTAATCTTGAAAATGAATTAGGACGAGCTTTAGTATAGTTTTCTGGATGTCCCACTGGTAACGAGACCTTAGATTATCCAATCTGTCCTGACTTGTAAAGACGTAACATTATCTCACCATAACCCTTTCCTCACCTAAAACAGAGTACGTGTGTGAATGAGAGGGATCCAAATGGAAAAGTGAAGTTACAGGGAGAAGACATAAGGAAGGTGGAAGATTTTAAGTATCTAGGATCAACAGTCTAGAGCAATGGAGAGTGTGGAAAAGAGGTGAAGAAGCGTGTTCAAGCAGGTTGGAACGGGTGGAGGAAAGTATCAGGTGTGATGCGCGACAGAAGAGTTTCAGCTAGAATGAAAGGGAAAGTGTACAAAACCGTGGTGAGACCGGCCATGCTGTTTGGTCTGGAAACAGTAGCACTGAAGAAAAGACAGGAAGCAGAGATGAAGATGCTGAGGATCTCTCTGGGAGTGACCAGGATGGACAGGATTAGAAATGAGTACATCAGGGGAACAGCACATATTAGAGGTTTTGGGGATAAAGTTCGAGAGGCAAGACTGAGATGGTTTGGCAATGAGCAGAGGAGAGAGAGACAGAGTACATAGGAAGAAGGATGCTGGATTTGGAACCACCAGGAAAGAGGACTAGAGGAAGACCAAAGAGGAGATTCTTGAACGCAGTGAAGGAAGCCATGAAGATAGTTGGTGTGACCAAAGAGGATACAGCAGATAGGGTTAGATAGAAGAAACTGACTTGCTGTGGGGACCCCTGAAGGGAAATGCCAAAAGAAGAAGAATCCTTTCCTCACCTGCTCTTCTGTCTGAGTGAAGCCCATCTGCTACATAATGCTACATGATGGCATTATGAAGGTATGGTGTTGAAGAACTAGATGTGCTACTCTTTGACCATCCTGGGAAGGAATCTCTCCTTCAACTGAGCCTCCATCAAGATTCTTCTTTTTCTCTCCACCTCTTTTTTAAAGTTTTTAAGTTTTTCTTCACCAGTAAGGAGGGATGTCCTGGTTCGGTCTAGTTACCATAAAAGCTCGAGCACTGACAGCTCAGAAACTCTTTGTGAATACAAGTTAAATATTAATAACCCTTCTTGGTCTTTTCTGTCTTCTTTTGGACTGTCTCCAACCCACAGAAATACTCATTTGTTGCTGAAACCAGAAAGTTAGCGTAATTTTGACCAGGTTTTTGATCACCAGGCAAAAACGAGGGTAGGAGGCGTTGGCTCTGTGGCAGAATGTCTGTCCTTTGACCGGAAGAAGCCAGTTTGATTCCCACTGGGTCCATGCCTAAGTATCCCTGGAAAAGACAACTAACCCCCAGTTACTTCCACCATTGTCATGGCTGCCTGCTGCAGTGCAATGCAGCAAAAGAAATTGAGCGACAAATGTTGTGCAATAAAAAAATAAAATATTAAAATTATTGCTGTGGTTTTTACATAGTCTGCTTACTGTAAATGTGTTTTTTTTTAAATCTCTGTTTACAAGCAAGAGTCCAACCAGTCGGACCCAGGGGGCTTTGGCCTACTGGTAGAGTTAATGTCTTTCGACCGGGAGAACCTGGTTCGATTCCCACTGAGGCTACTTTGAAAAAATAATTAAAAAAAAAACTAAAAAGACAAGAGTCCAACCTGTGAAGGCAAATTTATGTAATCTTGCAAACAAGTAGATTTTAGATATTTGCAAGAATTTATGTGGATATATTTATGGATGTGGCAGGTGTGTCCACTTTAAGGGGTCTGGTGGGCGTTCAATCAAGGCCTGCTTTCCTACCAGCGACCAGGCCTTGATTGTCACAGGGCTAAGCTTCCTGGGTGGTGTTGTCGGGTTTTTTTTTCTTGCCTATTAGACACTCATGCCACATAAAGATCTTCCATGCCACACTTAAATTCGATTATGTGTTTCTGTTTGGTTGCTCACCTTTGCATTGGTTTTCATGGCTGAAGAAGTCTGGTGGGCAGGTGGACACACAGCGAGCTTCATACAAGTTGGACGGAGACAAACAGGACGTGCAGTTTTCTGCAGATGGACCAGTGCAATGGTGGCAGGACGGGTGGCACTCTGAAAAAAATGGATAGAAGACAAATTGAATAAAATAGTGTGATCGGTTTGTGCTCCTGTTTTCTTTTTCATCCATTCATTCTCACCCATCTTCGGGCTCCCTGGCCTGCCATTGCCCTTCCTTCCTTTTGTCCTCTTTTTTTTTACCATTGATCCTTTTCTGTCCATTCATCCCTACTTGCCTTCTCTATTCTTCATTAGATCGTCTTTCTCTTGTCCCTCACATCCATCCTTGCCCATTTTTATACACCTCCCTCATTCTGTCACCCTTCCTTTATCCATACTTCTTTATTTACCCGTCCATATTTTTCCTTCTTCATTCATCATGTTTCATCAATCCATCCTTCCTTCTTACTGTCATTTTTTTCATCATCTCCTCCCTCAAGCAGCTTTCTTCTTATCCACCCATTCATCCATCTTTCCCACCAGTCTTTCTTTTTCCATTATTTGTCCTCCTTTGATCCACCTTTTCATCTGTCCATCCTTCTTCCCCCCTTCATCCACTGATCTGTGTTAATTCCCTTCTATTCATCTTTCTTTCCTGCTCGCCTGAAACATTTATCCTTTTATTCTTTAGTCATTCTTCTTTTTTTTAGTTTTTGCCTCATCTTCTTGATTCCACTCGCTTCCCGAAGTTTCTATCATGTGAAACAGAAATTATCCTCGTTTTCAAATTTCTTCTTTGTAAAAAAAATTTTTATTCAATCTCATTAAACTGGTGACTAAATGTTAAAATTGGCAGCTCTTGGCAGACTGTCTGCAGCTGGGATGTTCCAAGTCTTTTAAAACTTTATTTCTAGATTATTCATCCCTCTTTTCATCCCCCTATCCTGCATACCAGCTGCCCTTCACCAGGCCTTTCATGTCTGCTTTGGCAACATGACGACAAATAGCTGAGCGGAGCTATCAACCCTGGCAGCTGGTACGACCCGGAGAGCGAATGCTTCCCACTGGAGCCGATGGAAAACAAAAGAACCGACTCAGGAACGCCACGTTTTTACTTCCCATAAACACACTGCTTGTCTTTTCCTTTTGCGCTGACAGTTTAAATGTACATTGCTCTGGGTTCTTTCTGGGTGCTGTCAGATGAATCGTAGGTTTGTATACACAAGACGGGAACTGGCATGAGCTAACGAGTACCGAACATGAGCCAACGCAACATCCTATGTGCTTTTGGAGAAAAAAAAACATTAACTCTATCGGTGTCTGTATGAGAGACTAAAGAGACTTTTAAAGTCAGCTGAAAATCAAATTAAAATCCAGCTTTTCCCCCTCAGCGCACTGTCAGACATAGTTAATCTGAACAGGTAACGTAAGGCTGAGTTCACTAATCAAGAACACGTCTCCTAGAAACACACATCAGCAACACCAGCAGTCGTTCACATCCATCTATAGCAAGTACAATAAACTAAACTTTCACCAAACTTATTTCAATTTAAGGACAAGAGAATGAAGAGGATCTGAAACTTTTTTCGCCTTTTTATTGCAGCTTGGACATCTAATTTGTTTCAGGACAGAGTGTGTATTGATTCTTGTGGCAGCCAAAATTCATGGGTGCAGGCGTTCTCATCACACATTATCCGCAGTGGAGGCTCAGAGAATCAGATTCATTACTTTGTTTTGTGCTGATAGGGTCATAATTTGAGGTGGGGGCAGTCGATGAGGTTCTGATATAGTTTGAGGGTGTGAGAGATGCTTAATGTCTCTCATAAATGATCCTCCTGGTACAGTACAGGGCTTATTATCACACTGAAAAGATCTGCATGCTGCAGAGCAGATGCTTCAACGGATGCTTGTATCTCATTCTTGTGAAGCGTCCAGACTGTCATTCCTATTGATTCTCTTGTGTTGTGATGTTCTGCAGATCTGTTCGACTCAGAGAGAGTCAATTTTCAGGAAATGACAACCGCTTTCAGCAGTGAATAAATCTGAAAAATATGCTGAGTGAGTGGATAGTGACTTTCTGCATGCAGATGGTATTTTGTTTTCGGAATCCCTTTACGACTGATTTTTTTAAATAAGGATTGTATTTGTAATTTTTAACTTTATCATTGGAGCAGAAACTAAGTTATTATGTCCTCTTTTTTTGCAGCTGGATATGTTCTTCTTTCTGCATGTCTCTACATGGGTCGCCACAGCAAGTCAGTTTCCTCCATCTAACCCTATCTGCTGCATCTTCTTCGGTCACACCAACTATCTTCATGTCTTCCTTCACTGTATCCATCAACCTCCTCTTTGGTCTTCCTCTAGTCCTCTTTCCTGGTGGTTCCAAACCAAGAATCCTTCTTCCGATGTACTCTCTTTCTCTCCCCTGCACATGTCCAAACCATCTCAGTCTGGCCTCTCTGACTTTATCTTCAAAACCTCTAACACATGCTGTTCTTCTGATCCTGTCCATCCTGGTCACTTCCAGAGAGATCCTCAGCATCTTCATCTCTGCTTCCTCCATCTCTGTTTCCTGTCTTTTTCTCAGTGCCACTGTGTCTAGACCAAACAGCATGGCTGGTCTCACCACGGTTTTGTACACTTTCCCTTTCATTTTAGCTGAAACTCTTCTGTCACACATCACACCGGATACTTTTCTCCACCCGCTCCAGCCTGCCTGCACACGCTTCTTCACCACTTTTCCACACTGTTCAGAAGTAAAAAAGAAAAAAACTTCAGTTTTATGTTTCTCACCCGAGGACTTACTGTAAGAGTACTGTAAGGCTAGTTTAGAAATGACAAGTTACATCACTAATGTTTCGTCAACTCATTTTTCGTCTCTAATTCAGGGTTAGATTGAGCTTGATGGGTTTTTACTTACTATGAACGTGTTAGAAATTTTAATAAATGGACCAATGAGAATTTGTTGTAATGTAAAGGGAAAAACAGACTGATGGGTTGGCCAAGGCTCAAAGGAAGTATGTTCTAAACAGAGAAAAGTAAGTTAAAAAGGGCTAATGGTCCATTGCTCAGGTTGACAGCTTGTAGAACCTCAAGGAAAAACTAGGCGGTACCGGACAAATTTTGTTCCTGCTGCAACAGCGACTTAAATTAGAAGTGGTAAAGCATATTGTTGAAGATGATTGTAATGAAGGCTTTTGACTTACAGTATTTGGGTCATCAATGTTTATCATGCTTTGATTGTTGTGGACAAATGTTATCCTTCTGCAAACTAATTTACACTATTATACCCAATAGAAGCACACTTTCTAATAGAAGCACACCCCTTTAAAGATGGACACCAATCGCCATGCTGCTCTCACAGGAAGCGCTACCGTACATGTGCAGCTTGTACCAAACTTTTTTGCCTTGCAGACTTTTTTTTATTTGCAAATAGCTTACTGTATTTATAGACCACACACCATCAGTGCGGCCGCACATGCGCCAGTATTGGGAACAATACGGTACCTAATAATACTAAAAAAAAAAAAAACTTTGAAGAAGTCGTTAGCCTAGTTGTAGAATTCCACCCTTGGACTGGGAGAAACCAGTTCCATTACAACTGTGCCTATGCCTAAGTGTCATCAAATGCGCTCCAACCCCCGTTTCTTCATTGGTGCCATCATGGCTGCCTGTTGCCATGCAATGCAGCACAAAAATTTCCCCATTTGAGGGATGAATACTGTACATAAAAAGAAAAAAAAACAACAAAAAACCTTGAACATCTGAATGCGGACTTGACCCCTGAATCAACTAGCTTTCTATAAATAATAGTCAGGAAATTACACAATCAGTTTCTTTCAAAGCTAAATGTTTCCATCCTTGATGCTGATGCATACTCAAACAATATTCAGTACATTTTTTTATGTCTCTTAGGAGATTCAAAGCACCTGACATCCAGTTGTACAACAACCAGCTTTGTTCACCGACAAACACCAGAATTTTCAGGCTCTGAGAAAGCTTTTATTTTTGAGGCTGAAAAACTAAATTAACAACTGCTTACAAGGACGATGGCCGCTGCTTTGAAATTTTAGGGGAAAGGCGAACAAACTACCTCCAAAAAAAGCCAGAATAAAATAAACCCATGTATGAATAAATGGTTTGAAGCGTTGTTTGGAGTCGGAGAAGAAACTGGTGAATTTTACGATAAGGCTGAGGTTCTGACTGTCACGGGACTTCATACACAGTATAACTTTAGAAAATCTATAACTATAAAAAATGAACTGGTAAAAAACAAGTAAACACAAACAATCCAAGTTAAATAAAAAAATAAAAAGAGAAAAAAAAAAAACGAAGATGCCGTCACTAAGCTCTCGGAGTGATTGATTTTAAATCACTACAACCTTTAAAAACAACCCTGTGGTGGATTGGGTCTTTGGATGTCTCCAAGTTTCTTGTTAGTGAGCAGGGCGACTGTTGTCTGACAAGGACTCTCCGCTTTTGAAAAACTAAGTGGTGACCTTTATGTAGAACTGCAGGCCAGAACGGCAAAGCTCTGTTTCATAGCTTCAGATTTTCAGAGGCTCTAATAGATCTTAGAAGTCTAGTGAGATCAACAAGAAAGAAAAAAGAAAAAAAGAGACTGATAACTTTATCATGAAGTACCAGGTTGGAACATCTTTTCTCTTTAGAAGACCTAGAATATTTTTCATTGTGGATTCAACAAAGTTTTGAAACCAACTGCCATCAGTCTTTTAGTATTTAACTTAAAAAGAAAGAGTTGTTGCCAAAAAAAAAAACCTTGTTAGTTTTATTTTCCCTGCAATTCTGATGTTTCGTCCCTAGATGGCGCACTCTGGATATATTGGCTTTGTTGAAAAAACAACAACACTGCTCCCAATAAAATGTGTGTGTCTCCATGACGTACACGCTGCCAAATTAAACAGTGTGCACAGATATGGAAAGCCTTTGGGGCCAATACATGAACGGAAAAAAGCACGTTCAATGTTAAAACAAGCAAAATGTTCTATCAAGCACTTAGATATCAAACATAGCACCGCTGAATGCACGTTTTTAAGCGCTATCGCACTAGACTTCATAACTAGCACCGCTAGATTTGAAATTTAACGCTCTTGATGTAACATTTAGCACGTTTGTTTAAAATCTAGCCCACCATTCTATTTGTCTAACCTAGCGGTTACTAAAGCCTGCCATCCATCTGCTCCGTGTCAAATGTTAGAACTCAATTTGGCCCGCGAACCAAAAAGTTTGCTCACCCCTGCACTAGACTGTGGTTGTAAAAGAATGAACTGATAGACTGTCGTGGATAAAACATTCCTTGTTTCTATTAACTCATCCAAAGTAGAGTTTAGTCAATTTTGTACATCATTGTCACACCAGGAAACGGAAGCCTTAGGATGAATCCAGACTATCACAAATTTCCGTGAGGGAATTGATGAATTGTTTTCAACTTGATGATGTTTCCCCCAAATTTTGAGAGTATTTCTGAATAGACTCGTGAGACTAATGCACTGCTTTTCTCCCTCTTCTTTGCCAAATATTGCTGAGTTTGTACATTTTCTCATCTTAACTGATAGGAGTGGCTCTTGATGTGGTTCTTCCCCGCTCCTGCTGCAGAGTGTCTCCCCAAATGTAGGACAATGTGTTTGTTCAGAGACACGATCCTGCATGTATTGGTCTAGTCTGCTCATCATCCCCGCTCCATCAGGATAAAATCCATCTACTCATCCCCGTCCAGGGCATCGCTGGGCTGAGGAGTCCCCTGTGTAACCATCAGGATGAAGAACATCTACTCATCCCCGTACTGGACATCTCCGGGCTGAGGAGCCTCCCGTGTTTCCATCAGGATGAAGAACATCTATTGTCTTCTTCAGATATTTAACTGTAGAGTAGAATAAGCTAATATTTAAACAATAATCTTTGACACATTGGTTGCTCGTCCTGGGGGAGGGATCTCTCTTTCATGTGGATCCCCACGAGGTTTCTTATTTTTTCCCCACTGATGGGTTTTTTAGGAGTTTTTCCTCACCGAGAAGGAGAGTCTAAGGGCATAAATGTGCTAGTCTTGTTTAGTTAGCATTTGTTAGTTATTTTTCTTGCTGTGTATTTGTGTTACTACATTCCTATTTTTCTTGTGAAGCCCATTGAGACGGAAATTCTGTGATTTTGGGCTATACAAATAAAGTTGAATTGAATTTTCTTTTGACCTATGACGACAACAACTAAATCATTTCTGTACTTCAGATTTTTTATTTAAACAAAGATAGTTCTTAGAGAACTAATCCCAATAGAATATAATTCACTTTAGTCTTTTTTTTATCATCCCGTTGCACATGCATCCCGTTGACCCTCACTAAGTCGTCTCGGCCACTTCTACATGACCAGACGCTGAACCAAACACAATTACAAACGTCTGTTGACAGTTTTGTAGTAAGTTCAGTCATCTTTATGTGATAATAGGCTGAGTCAGATTGATTCTACTTGTCGTTAAATATTTGAAGCTCATTCCGATTCTAAATTTTTACATTTTTTCATGTATTTTTTTTGTAAAATTACTCTGCAGATCTCATGGAAAATTAAATTTAAATTGACTTATACTGCGGCTTCATTACTGCTTGAACTTCTACCTATGTAATCCCAGAGATGAATGAGTGCGTAGAGGACACCGGGCAGACAACTACAACTCATCGATTTCTAATGGTTTCTTCTTCCAGGATGATTAACGCCATCCAATACCGCTAATATCTTTCTAGTCCAGGTAAAATAAACGTTTCTCTGCTTGGCTGCTTTGTGCCAAAGGTAAACTGTTGTCACAAGACGAATCATGCGATTAGCAGTAAGACTAAGGGTTCACCTTCCTCCAGAGTTCAAGTGATTTAGGACACAAACTTGCTGCAGAGGGAATAAATTTTCAGACCACTCAGGTGTGCTAGAAATGAAAAAAAAAGTACATTTTTGCAAAAAAAGACGACATGAAAGCTTAATTATTATTTTAAAGACATTCAAAGTTAGCGCAATAGTTTAATTCATTCATTCATTCGTCTTCTGAACCGCTTATTTGTTGACAAGGTCGCGGGTGGCGCGGGTGCGGGGAGCCTATCTCGGTTGATTCAAGGCGAGTGGCAGGATATACCCCGAACAGGTCGCCAGTCTGTCGCAGAGCCACACACAGACGACCATCCACACACAGGGACTATTTCATAGCAGGCAATCAACCGCTATGGAGGGTGGGAGGAAAACCGAGTACCCAAAGGAAGGGGAGAACATGCAAACTCCAAACAGAAAGGCCAGTGTTCCAAACCTCGTCCCCGTTCGAGATTCAAACTACGACCTTGTTGCTGTGAGGTCACCATGCAAACCACCGCGCCATGATACAGCCTCATAGTCCCCATATAAAATATTAATCACAACAATAACACATTGGATTTTATACAGTACCGTCCACTTAAAGTTCTTCATATTATTTTCATTAATCCACATTGCTTCCTAGTAGAAATGTAGAAACCAGCTTCTCTGACCACCACTGAGACGTCCTCATATTTATGCACCGGTCATGCCAACACCGCAGGCGAGAAAGGTGAGGTGTCTTGCCCGAGGACAGAACAATCACACTCTTCCTGCTCAACAGCCTGAGAGTCTGCTCTGATTTATTTATCATCTTCCTACAGCATAATGACCACGAGAAAAAAAAATGCTTTTATGTAAATAAGAACAAAATGTATTTTAAAATCTATGATAAAATCCAAAGTGAAAAGCATTTTTAATAAATTAAAAAGGCTAAACGAGATCAAGTATATTTGACCGTATGAAAGACAGTGAAAATAAAATTTAAAAAAAGGTCATGCATCAGACAGCAGGCTTTCAAAAAGTGTCATGATTCCCTCTGCTACCACCGGAGGGAGCTCTGGACTTTCCTCTCATCACCCTGATTAGGGACACCTGAGGGTGATTAATCTGATGACACACAAGTGTGGATCCTGGCGCCTATTTAAAGGTAGTCTCCCCTGACTTCCACATTGGGTCATCACCATCCTTCCCAACCAGGTTTCCCAACCACATTTTTCCATTGAACTGTTACATTTTTTTGGACTTAAAAACATTTCTTTGGATTAATCCTATGCTTTTGCCTCACAGCCTTGCCTGACTTCTGTTAAATAAATCTTGTTGATGTCCTGCATTTGGCTCCTCCTCCTTCCACATCACAACAAAAAAGTACATTTCAGATCACAAAATGTAAAAATAAAAGTGTCAAGTTTGGTTAAAGAAAGTTTCAGCTAAAATAAAAAGTTCTCTGGGGTGAGAGAAGACGTGGTGTTTGGTTCAAAAACAGTAGCACTGAAGTGAAAAAGCCAAGGACAGGAGGGGGATCTGGAGGTAGTAGAGGTGAAGATGGTGAGGTTCTCTTTGGTAAGGACCAGATTGGACACGATTAGGAATGAAAGGTTTTGAAGATAAAATCAGAGAGGATGGTGCAGACGTGTCCATCTCGTGAGAAAAAGAGAAGGAGCATACTGAGGATCCTGAGTTTTGGAACAACCAGGCTGGAGATCTCGAGGAAGACCAAAGAAGAGATGCATGGACATAAAGAAGGATGGCATGAAGATAGTTGGTGTGAGAGAAGAAGACCTAAGATACAAGGATATATGGAGAAAATTAACTCGCTGTGGTGCCAAAAAGATAAGAATAGAAGTGATATGTGTTTAAAATGAAAAATGCCAGAGATGATTAAATTAACCTTTTAACTTTTTAGGAGCTGATTCTTTGATGGAGCCGGTCCTTGATTAGAAAAGACTAAAATAGCATTATTTTTTTTTCTTCTTCCCCTCAAAGACAAAGTAGTTAAAGAAGATAAGTACTTAATCGAGATAATGCTCATGAAAACTAAAAAGCAATTACTGGAGCGGGGTAAAGACTGGAGGCCCAACAAAGAAACAATACGAGTCAATTATTCAATAGTTCTTCAAAATGAAGAAGAGGACACGTAAGCTTGGACTCCGAAAGACTCAAATGAAGACAAATGGACAAAAGGAACTCAAATTAGTAGCAGAAAAAATTAAATAATTAAACTATTGTTATTTTAAGACAGAATGAAATTAAAATTTTTTAAAAGTTTGAGTTTCAACATTAATTTTTTTTTCTAGGTTGAAGTGAGAAAAAATAGACACAACATTCAAACAAATAGGTGATGTTTTTTAGACTCGAACCTGCACGATCTACAGAAATTAAAATTATTGGTGTTGTTGTAGGGAAGAATCCCAATACTTGTATTTATGTACTTATAACGGCTGAAAGAATCCGGGGGTTTACTTCTTCTTAGATTTGGTTAAATCCAATATTTGCTTCAACTATAGTTCATTAAATAATCTCACCACCCGGTCTTTCTTGCGTGTCCAGACTGAAGAGAGAAGGCCAGTGATTCCAATACTAAGATAGCTAAATATTTAAAGCATACCAAGTATTTAAAATACCACCAGGATTCAATAAATGTATCAATTTCCAATATTTATTCCTTAACATCAAAATCTAGACAGATGCATCTGGGTCTCATTGTCCTCACAGAGCACACCTATGTCTCTCTGTGAGGCCACAAGAAGAACACACATAATACTGATATTGACATCTTTATAGGAAAAACCCAGTTCATGAATATTCAGTTATTAAAGACATCCTTTTTCTGTTTCCATTGGTTGTTCCTTCTCCTATTCTCAACTTCTCTTCCTGCAACCAGATATTTTCCGCTATCTCCTGAAAAACAGACAGATCAACCGCCCTTTTCTTCCTGACTACCATTCACTCTGAACCAAACTGGATCATACTGGTGTTTGCTGTAATATGGCCTTGAAAATCTTCTCCTCAGACAATCTTCTGTTTAACACACAGCAAGCATTTATTATCAATGCTTAACCTTAGCTAAATAAAACATTCAAAAACATATCTTTATTTAATAAAAGTAAAATGTTAATCTTCCTAAAATATAAAAAGGTAAAGAGTACAACATCAACTTCCTTCACGGCTAATGCGATGCCCTGGGCAGCTGCCTGCTGCAGTGCTCCCTGTTACTTAAGCCTTTAATTGCCAATTTTTGCTGAGTTTCTGTCCCTTCTTTTGGCTATGTTTTGTCTCTTACTGGAAATCTCATTTTGAGTGCACTTTGGACGTCATTTTGAACTTTGTTTGTGCCAGACAACTGATTTTTTCAGAAACCGTCCGGCTAGCTCCCAACGGCTTGCTGGTCATGGAGTCATTCTGGACATTCATGTGTGGCTGGAGGAGTTGGTTTGGTCCCGGGGAAGCTGAGGAGAAGGAGACAATCTGGAGGAGGTGTGGAGAAAGAGACTGTCTAGAGGAGGTGCTTCGGGCCATGTCTTTTTGCGGTTTTCATGGAAACGTCCAGTTGCTCGGTTGAGGAACTAGAGGCACACACTCGGATCCAGTGAAATACAGAGAGCCCAGTTTGGTATTCTTCACTGCAGCCATGGTTTGTGACCCATTCCAGACTCCAGCTTTTGGGTTGCCAGGTTGGACACAGTGCAACCAGACAGGAACGCCGGTGGATAGGGGCAAGGGGGCATCAAGGTGTTAAACACCTGGTGTTTGCACTGCAGCACTCAAATTTCTCTTCGGGGATTGATAAAGTATATACAATTCACTTCCATTTAGAACAGTTTAGAACAGAATCCAAGCCTTAAACATACTACTCACGAGAATTATATAGTTAATAACGCTTTTTAAAGCCTTTTAAACATGCTTTTTAAAGCCGATCAGAGACAAATTTACCATAGTTTTTGATACGTTGTGGTTTTAATGTCGCCAGGTGAGGAAGAAGTGTGCTCTTCTGTACGGAGGACACTAATCTGAAGCTGGTATCAGAAAACAGAGAAGATGAAGAATTGTCTGCAGTGGCTAATACATCAGATAACAGAACCAATCACAACCGTAATGTTTGAAAAATGACAAAGCAGAAGAGATAAAATGATGACTCTTCTTATTAAAAACTCCTCCTGGCTAAATGAGCTCCTTTTAAGTATTTAAAAGCCAATATTTCTATTAGCAGCAGCAATAAAGTTTGCATTTTATAGTAGAGCAACTTAAACTCAGAGCAGCTCATGCAGATGAAAGGAAGTGAGCCAAACAGCTCTGTGAGCAAGTCAGCGGCAGGAACAAATCCCTTCTTCTTCTAAGAAAACAGCTGCACAATACTGATGAGGAAAAGAGTTGATAGTGGCTAATGGATCTAATTCCTCAAATCATTTTGGACCTGGAAGGAAAGAGAATTGATTCCCGGCTCTTCACTCCTCTCCTATTCATTCCTGTTTCATCTAAAGAAATAAAACAGATAGCGCCTCCTGGCAACAGAGTGGTTGTGGTGGAGTGTGCGGGTGCGGCTAGGTAGGTGCTATTATTCTCACTTGACACACCAGCCCATCAAACCTAAAACTCAGTCTCATATTAGCCCATTACACGCATAATTTCACACTTGCAAATAAGTTAATTAATCGCCTCCACACACTGTCTTACCTTCCAAAAGCTACGTCCGTAAAATCTGCAAACATAATTGCTGAAGCATCTTTTTTTCAAAATTCAACACAAAGTTAGTCTCAGAAGTGCATGAAGTTAAAACAACTACAGAAAGCCCACCAGAAAGGTCATGCTGGACCTGGCTAAACTTTTTTATTCGCAGGCCACATTGCGTTCTAACATTTGACAGAGGGTCCGGAACAGGAGCAGATGGATGGCATGCTTTGGTAACCACTAGATTAGACCGATAGAATGGCGCGCTAGATTGGCTGTAGTAAATTTCTAATCTAGCGGTGCTAGGTCTGAAATCTAGTGCGATACCGCTAAAAAATGTACATTTATCGGCACTAGGTTTGAAATCTAAGCACTTGATGTAACATTTTGCTTGTTTTAACATCAAACACGCTTGTTTGATGTTAAAAAGAGAAAGTGTCATCAGTTACCTTCGATCTCTCTCTCTGGAACCGACAAATCAAGTTAGAAATCTGGGAGTAATAATGGACTCAGACTTTAACTTCAACAGTCACATCAAATCAATTACATCAGCAGCCTTTTACCACCTGAAAAACATCGCCAAAATCAGAGGTTTGGTTTCTAAAACAGACTTAGAGGTTCTTATCCATGCATTTGTTTCCAGCAGGTTAGATTATTGCAACGGTCTACTCACTGGTCTGAACAAAAAGGCTTTAAAACAGCTGCAGTTTATTCAAAATGCTGCGGCTCGAGTCCTAACAAGAACTAGAAAATACGATCACATTAGTCCTGTGCTAAAGTCTCTGCACTGGCTTCCTGTGGCTCAGAGAATAGACTTTAAAGCTGCTCTGCTTGTGTTTAAGTCTCTCCATGGTCTAGCACCAAAGTACATCTGTGATATGTTAGTACCTTATGAACCATCTAGAACTCTGAGGACCTCCGGGACCGGCCTCCTGCTGGTGCCTAGAGTCAGGACTAAACATGGAGAAGCTGCATTTCAATTTTATGCTGCAAAAGTCTGGAACAAACTTCCTGAGGCCGTGAGACAGGCCTCTACTGTGACAATGTTTAAATCTACGCTGAAAACAGTTCTGTTTAACTGTGCTTTTTATTAATTGCTCAATTTTTAATCTGTTTTAATGATTTTATTTATTTAATTTTTTAAACTTTTTGATTCTATGTTTTGTGATTTTAATGCATTCTTTTTCTTTTCTTTCTTGTGAAGCACTTTGAATTACATTTTGTATGAATTGTGCTATACAAATAAACTTGCCTTGCCTTGTTTACATGTGTGTATTGGGCCCGATGGCTTTCCATAAGCGCCATCTAGTGAGGAAACATCAGAATTGCAGGGGAAATAAAACACAAACAAGGTTTATTTATTTAATTTTTCAAATTCGGCGGGCCGGATTAAAACGTTTAGTTTGTCCGTGCCTGGTCTAATCTAATGGTGTTGAATATCCGCCCTTGAACTGGAAGAAGCCAGTTCAATTCCCACTGGGCCCAAGCCTAAGTGTCCTTGAGGAAGACACCAAATGCCCCCAACCCCTGATTGTCCCACCATTGGTGCCATCGTGGCTGCCTACTGCACTGCAATATAACGACTAGACCCAATGATTCTGGGTCTAGTCTCATTGTTTCTCCTTCCTGTTAGACAGCTTTGTGTCTTTATTTCATAGTTAATCGGTTCATTGGAGAAGTGAGATTATATTTATTTGGTCATGAATGATTCAATTTGCCTTTAAAAGACAAATAACATTTCCATCACTTACGTACTACCTGCTACAATTTTTAAGTCAGCGTGACTGATGGCTAGGTTGATAATCGGCTTGTTTTAACCTGCACTGAATCAGAAATTTCGTATTGTCATAATCTTCCTACGAATCTCTATTTCATCTGATTCATCACACATCTTAAATCTCCTCAAAAACAACAAACACTCACCTCTGCAGGTCTGTGTCGCATCCAGGAAACTATGTGCAACACATCTAGACGTGCAGATGCCGTGCTGAAAGAGACCGGACTGCGGCAGCAGGACTTCCTCTGGTTTAAGGCAGCGGAGGCAGTCTGATGCCAGCGGCCCCACACATGAGCGGCAGGATGGATGACAGTCTGATGGAATGGACAGAAATAAAGTCAGACAGAAGCTGGAACTAGAAAAAAGAAGATGCTCCAAACACCAAGTTTTGCAGAAGTAATTGAATCATAAGGTCTCACTGTGGCATGTGCTGTCCTGAGAGTACAGACCCTCTCCACAGGTCTGCACACAGTGACCCTGGTGGAGAAGGAGCCCGTCTGGACATAAGGTACACTGCGAAGCGGAGGGACCCCAACATGAGCTACAAGAGCTGTGACAGCCTGAGAAAAGAAAATGATCTCATTATTAAAGTTATTGGAAGAAGTTGGTGAGATTCAAACAATATTAACGGGACATGTTCAGGAAAGTTCTGGGTTTTAATCGCCCTGAGAAGATCGAACTTTTAATGACTGATGTGGGAGAATATATTGTTCACTCCTAGTGCCAGAAACACCTTTACAACACCCTCCCAGAAATCACTACAAAAAGGATTAGTCCTCATGCAGGGTTAGAAGTTTACCTCTGCTGCATCTCAACATCTAATTGGTTCAAAACTTTTAGTGTGTATCATGGTGTATGAAGCCTACGCTGAGATGCAAAAAAAACCGCAGAAGTTTATTCTAGGCCGAGGCTTGGAAGACTGGCCTTTCTGTGTGGAGTTTGCATGTTCTCCCCATGTACAGTATATGTGGGTTTTCTCCAGGTACTCTGGTTTCCTCCCACTCATCAAAAACATGCATGTTAGGTTGATTGACCGCTATAAAAATTGTCCCTAGGAATGAGTGTGTGACTAGATGGTAAAGTGTGTGTGTAGCCCCGAGACAGACTGGTGATCTGTTCGGGGTGAACCCTGCCTTTCGCCTTAAATCAACCAAGATAGGCTCCGGCACCCCCGTGGCCCAGTCATGGAATAAGCGGTTCAGAAGATGAAAATAAAAGTTGAAATGTTTAGTATAAAGTAAAACTTGTAAACACAGTTCCCTTCAAAATAAAACACACAATATTAATCATGTTTTTGTTCTATTCCACTTCCATCTGAATATACGTTCAACGACGCTACAACTTGAACACAGTTCTAATTAGTAATCTGTGATCTGATTGGTTGATTTCTAGTTTGAGTTTTTCTTCTAAAATTTTTACAAGAAAAAACCAACTAAAAAACAGCTTAAATCCCACATTAGTCTTATCATAAAGAATCAGAAATGTTCTCCCAAACCAGGTGCGGATCCAGGATTTTCTAAAGAGGGGTGTCAGGTCATTGACAAAGCCAGTATAGGTGGGGCTGGAGGCATTCCCCCCAGAACGTTTTGAAAATACGAGTAATTTCTTTGCATTTTTGTAGCCCATTCACTGGCCCTGCAAGGGAATAGCTTGACTAGTCCCCTTTCACTTCTTCTTCTTTTCTTTTTTTTAATGGACCAAAAGAGGGGCGTGCACCCCCCACACTCCTCCCTGGATCCGCCCCTGCAAATACGTGAGATTTGTCATGTGTTTGAACAAAATCTGTCCTCTATTGTTTTCTGACATTCTTTGTATTGAAATACAATCCTTAACCAAATATAATTTATTTACTGTAAAAAAAATATATAATTTCTCTCACATAAAATATTTTTAGTTTTTCAAAATGAACAAGATTATGCTCGGGATATTTTATTGTTGACTATAATGGGAGAACATGACACAGTCGTAATGGGATTTAATTCCATTTCTGGGTCTTTTAAACCATCAGTGCGTTAGACTGTCGCACATCAGATCCCTTTTCTCATTAGCACCAATATTACCTAATAAATGTCCAAGTCTTCGGAGACCGTCACATTCACCAGTTGAATGTGGATTTTAATAATTAAACACACAAGAATCTCGTCCTGTTATTGTACTGATTTGTCAAAGACATGTTCTTTCTTCGGGCTGAGAGTGTTTAGTTTATCCAGAGGTTTCAGTTCATCAGTGCACATCAGGAAAAAACTCATTCATTCATTCATCTTCTGAACCGTTCATCCCTAACAGGCTGGCACGGGGTGGCGGAGCATATCCTAGCTGATCTAAGGCGAGAGACAAGGTATACCCCAAACAGGTCGCCAGTCTGTCGCAGGGCCTCACCCACACACACAACCATCCAATCCCACATTTATTCCTAGGGGCAATTTTCTAGTGGCCAATTAACCTAACATGAATGTTTTTGAACGGTGGGAGGAAACCAGAGTACGCGGAGAAAACATGCAAACTCCACACAGAAAGGCCAGTGTTCCAAGGCTTGTCCAGACCTGGGACTTGAATCCCCGACCTTCCTGCTGTGAGGCCACTGTGTTAACCACTGCACCATTGTGCAGCCCGAAAAACTTGTGTTAAAAATTATTGAACCAATAGCAGACCACGATGTGAATATGCATCTTATTCGTGGTTCAGTCACTTTAAGCCAAAAATGTTCACCAGAGAAGAGGCTGCTGTTCAGTTTAATAACTTCATCGTACATAAAGCTGCTTTTATTTGGTCTGAATCGTACCGTGTGGTCTTTTATCACCATGTGTAACTCTTTAGGATCAGGACAACCACGTTTCTGTGCAGTGTTGTTACATTTTCATTCATTCATGAGTTTTTTTATTATTATTATTATATCAGAACCTTGACATGTAAATCACTAAAATAAGCTTTCAGGGCCAAACATTGTAAATCCAACTTCCTGCTGTCTTTTTATTTCTCTGTTACGTACTGAAAATATCATGTTTCTCTGAGACCCAACATAAAATAGTTCTAAAACCCAGCAATCAAACTCACCTCTGCATCTGCTGTGGTTGTCCAGGTAATGCTGAGTTGGACACTCGGTGACACATTTCCCATGATGCAAGGCGGTGCCCTGAGGGCAGTTCATACATTTGTGGTTGTCAGGGAAACAGGAGGCGCAGGATGAATCACAAGCTGTGAAGCAAAGTGTGTGAATGTTAATGATTTCTAGTCAGAATGAGAGAAAAAAACCCAAAACAAAGTAAAGACAATTTAAAAGTGTTTCAACTTCACTCGCTTTTTTTTTTTTTTTTTTAAGCAATCAAGAATTAAATCGTGTTTTGGAAAGAAGATTGGAGAGGAAAGAAAAAGAATGGTTTTCATATATCATACAGAGAGACCGATCCCTCGAAGAGCCTTAAACAAGTTTCTCGTGTGTTACTAATTGGATGTTTGACAATAGAAGTGATGTCGCTTTTTCAGTTTAGTTTGCACACCATTTATTCTTCATCTTTCTAATGTTTAAAAATGTCAAGATGAAAACTTTAAGTTGCACCATGTGCCTCCTTAACTTAATGCAGATGACATTGTGATCTGTAATGAGAGGAGGGAAGAGATGGAGGAAAAGCTGGAGAGGTGGAGGTTTACACTAGAAAGAAGAGGAATGAGGATTAGTCAGAGTAAAACAGAGTACATGTGTGTGAATGAGAGGGATCCAAATGGAAAAGTGAGGTTACAGGGAGAAGAAATAAAAAGGTGGAAGATTTAAGTACTTAGGATCAATAATCCAGAGCAATGGAGAGTGTGGAAAAGAGGTGAAGAAGCGTGTGCAGGCAGGCTGGAACAGGTGGAGAAAAGTATCAGGTGTGATGTGTGACAGAAAAGTTTCAGCTAAAATGAAAGGAAAAGTGTACAAAACCGTGGTGAGACCCGCCATGCTGTTTGGTCTAGAGACAGTAGCATTGACAAAAAGACAGGAAACGGAGATGGAGGTAGCAGAGATGAAGATGCTGAGGATCTCTCTGGGAGTGACCAGGATGGACAGGATCAGAGGAACTTGCACGTGTTAGAGGTTTTGGAGATAAAGTCAGAGAGGCCAGATTGAGATGGTTTGGACATATGCAGAGAAAAGAGAGCGAGTACATCGGCAGAAGGATGCTGGGTTCAGAACCACCAGGAAAGAGGGCTCGAGGAAGACCAAAGAGGAGGTTCATGGATACAGTAAAGGAAGACATGAAGATAAGTGGAGGGATCGAAGAAGATGCAGCAGATAGGGTTAGATGGAAGAAACTGGCTTACTGTGGTGCCCCCGAAGGGAAATGCCGAAAGAAGAAGAAGACGTGCCTCCTTAACTCCCCTCATGTATCAATTAAAATACTTGTGTTTCTATTTTGTGGTGAAGGAATCATTAAAGCATGACGAACAAATGACAGAAAAAAAACTGTGTAGGTGAACGTTATGTGCTTCTAGTGACAAGAAGTGGGTTTGTTTTGGCAGTTTGATCATGTTCGACTAGTTTTAGGGTCTTGTTTAGTTCAATTTTGTCCACTGATCTTCTCTTTTCTCTCAGAGGCACATCCAGAATGTGTCTAATATCCCCGCTCCTTGTCTCACTGAAGGAACATGCTATCTTTGTTGCCACAACTCCTCAGTTTCTTTTACATTTTACTGAATATTTGTAAATTGAACTGACAACCTCCTATGTTCACTCTGTTTGGGATCCCAGATCCACCCGCTGGTTTGAATACTAACACTCCGTACCCCGTCCTCAATAGGAATCCTAAAACGACTGACACATCCCCTGCAGCATTTCTAGGGTGACAGGGAAAAGCAATCAAATTTGACACTGATAAGCCAGCGGAGAGAGAAAAAAGGAAGTTAAAACACCCTCTAGGTTCTTTAGGATGACATTTCAAAAAATAGACCTTAAAACAAGAACAGGTAAGTTAAAAAAGATGTGACCTTTTTTATCTGAATATCTTGCAAATGTTGGTATTTTCGGAAAGAGAACGAGTTCTTCTGGACTTGGATTTGAACAACCTGGAGGAAATAAAGCTCCGCTGATCTTATTTGGATGTTTTTTAACTGCAGACAGAGCGAAGCCACATCCTGATAAGTTCAGTGTCACCCGAAGGGAGGCTTACTTCTCAGCAACTCAGCACTCAAAAATAGAAACAATCCATATTCATACAAGAACGCTTTATTCAAGAAGCTTCTGAATTCTTATCAGAGCAACTGGGAATTGCTAATTATTGTTTGTTTGATTTTTTTTATTCTTTACTTGCCAACTCTTACTGCTGACTCATCCTTTTGGCTCCCGATTGTGAAGGATGCTGGTAAGAAAATCATCCACGGGGATGTACTGTAGTTTAAAATCAAGCCCAAACAAACCTTTATGTTAAATATCACCACAAGAAACAAACCCTTTCTGGCTTGGCCCTGGCTTAATAAAAGATGTTCTATTTGTCTGATAAAATATAGTTTTAGTTAGGGCAAAAGAAAAAGATTTTAGAGATATTTTTTTCTTTTTGCACCCTAAAGTCTCACACTATACTTTTGCCAGAACAAAAAAATAAATAAAAACTTCGGATAAGAAGAAAAAGTTCATCTTCTGCATTCAAGAGAAATAAAATCCCAACAAACAATGTCCCAAAAACAGCATCCTTTCTTATCATGACTCACATGCATTTACAAAAAGCCCATTATCATCTCCTATTTCAATCTACAGTCTACTTAATGGAAATCGTCTGAGAGGATTCTGGGAAAAAAACAACATAAATAGATATAAACGTATCAGATGAGAAAAACAGGAAAACAATGGAACGCTAGAATAATAACTAGGAAGAAAAAAGAATTGATTTTATCATTTTTAGAGCAAGAATTACTTTTTTTTAACCAAAAAAAAAACCACCCAGCATTCTTCTAGTCACTTAATTCCTTTTTATTCTTCATTCTGAAGACTACTTTGAACTTTAGCAAGATGTTTTCCAAAGTGTGCTCGACAAGATGCAGCAATGTGGAGGTTAGTTAGTAAAAACTGTGTTGAAAAAAATCAGTAAACCAATGAGGTTACAGGTTCAAAGTTATCCCATTTTGGACAACTCTGCCCTGCGTTCAGTTAATGATAACACTCCACATGAGACACACGCATGAGAATGACCAGTCTACTGAAACATCGTAGCAAAGCCTTCAAAAGTTGTCTTCTCGACAGTGTATACTCTGATTGAGAGATTTCTACTTCCATCCAAAATCTGAAACATCCAGATCAACAAAAACACTGTTCAAAAGACAACTTTGAAGCCTTTTGTACGATGGATCACTCCTGGATGAATGAAGCATTACACGGATCAGTCTACTGAACGCCTAGCCATAAAGAGTTAAACGCAGAGGTGGGTAAGACGTTACATTAACTCCGTTACATTTACTTGAGTAACTTTTTGAATAAAATGTACTTCTGTGAGCATTTTTAATAGTTTGTACTTTTACTTGAGTAAATTTATAAGTAAATAATGCTACTTTTACTCCGTTATATTGAGCAAAAGTTGACCTGTTATATCTCTTGCTTTTGAAATGTTTTTCAGTACAATACGTTTTTTTTTAAGAGCGCTTCCTGATTTGGATGACTGTAGACAACGTTCCTCCAATCAAATGTAGCGAATACGGTCACATGACTCCATCTGACCTATCAGACGTACCCATGCCTGATCTTGCAAGAAAACAAAACTTAGCGCCAAAAAGTTATTTTGAAAAACAAGTTACTTGAACAAAGAGGACAGCGGAAGACAGCGAATCTAGCAAGTATTCCTGGCCTCATCTTGAATGCATGCTTAGTTTGTGCAAAACACAGAATAGCAGATACATGATGCGGTGTCTGCTGTGCACTCCAAAGCAAACGGACATTACCGTCTACTGGTTAAATTACTCTGACAATCCAAAAAGGTAAAAAAGACATGGCTTCCTATTTAGGAAATTAAGATGTAGAAGTCATGTTTAAGTAAGCACACACTTTAATAATAATAATAAAAATACATTTTATTTGTAGTGCGCTTTACACTTTCAGAGAAAATCCCAAAGCGCTACATAGAAAGGTAAAAACAATAAAAACATTTTAAAAACTAAAATCTACATTGGCATGGCTTGTAACATAGAGTGGCCTGTATCTGGAACCTCTTTTTAGTTCTCCCAGTGGGGTTGGATTGGCTCATCTGCACCCCCACGCTTACTTTGATGTTTAATCAAATTCAAAATGAATCAATCTTTAGCAATCCTTAAATTTGCTAAAAATTCCTAAATTCCTAAATTAGAAAACAATATTTCTGGAAAGTTTATGTTCTATTGGGTCAAAAATAAGAAAAATGCCCTCCAAAAGGTAGTTTTCTGCGTTCACCATAATGGTTTCCTTGGAGTCCCCAAAACACTTAACGCGCCACTTGCAAATTTGCATAATGTCTTTAACTTACGCCACATTCGCTTGCGTCAAATCTGTTGTTAAGTAAGGCTCTCGATCATTTTCCCAGGTAAACACAATGTTGTTGTAGCAAGTAGTAACATGTCAGAATTACCATGACAGACGCCTTCTTGGCTGTAGAACCCAGTACCGCAGTCGGTCACACACACTCCGTCTTTGAGCAAGGCGGCTGGATCTGAACACGACACACAATCCTGCTGACTTGGACCACGGCACACAGAGCATGACTCATGGCAACCTGGTAGAAGAAAGTGATTAAACAGGTTTTAATTAAACAGTGGGAAGTTTTTTTTATTATTATTATTTGACTGCAATGTTATGAGACAGGATGGGTGAATGGAATAAACTGCATCAAGCTGATATTAAGCTGCTACCAAAAAAAACTAAACATTTTTCTTGTTTCTGAATACAGGAAACAATTATAAACATTTTGTGGAGATATGCAAATGTATCCAGTTTAAATTATAAAAATGAGCTTTTTTTCTTTTTCCAGCTTTTGCGTGCAGTTCTTTAAAAATTCACATTGTCAAATAATTAGCAGTCATTAAGACAGTTTTTGCAAAAGTCGTTTTTGAAAAATACATAAAAAACCCCAAAAACAAACAACTGGTCATGCTAAGTGGCAGACCTGGGAAAGCTCATTCTGACAAGTTGACAACAAATTCAAAGATTATTTACTAAATTTATTGCACCACACCAATAATTGTCCATTTTGTCTTCTAAATAATTTATTCTTAGCAAGGGCGCGAAGGATGCAGGAGCCTATCCCGGCTAATTTCAGGCGAGACGAAGGGTACACCCCGAACTGGTCACCAGTCTGTTCCGGGGCCACTCACACAAATTCATTCCAATAGAAAATTTGATGCTGGCCAATTAACTTTACATCAATGTTCCCTCTAATTTTTTATGTGTCTGAGCAAACACTCAAGCTTTCTGAGCACAAGGGGGCGGAGCAAAAACTTTGACTCTTTTGTGATGTCACCAGTAGCAATGAGTCAAACACCAAAGCAGCAGTTTGAAGCAATTTGTTTCAAAAAGAAATAAGAAAGAGATACTGTATGCTCCAAAGGTCTGTCTCATTTTACCATCTTTAGTTTAAATTGAGTTTTTTGGGGTACAGTATTTTTGTGCGCTGCATAGATTTTCTTGTGCACTGCTTATCTGCGAGCAGTGCACAGCTTAGAGGGAACACTGACTAACACACATGGTTTTGGAGATTGGGAGGAAACAGAGGAAACAGAGGTACCTGCTCCTACTCCCGGACTCAAACCCCTTCCCTCTGCTTTCTTGGCGTAAGGCCACCATGCTAATCACTGCACCACCATGCAACCTAGATGTAAATGTAATGATGCAAAATTTTGTTCTGACATAACAAACCTTTAAACCAGCACTCCGTGGTTGGAATCGTATGTTTTATGATAAAAAATCATTAGAAAAGTTTGTTCTCATTTTTACTTGTAAAAGTTCAGACCACGTTCTCTAAATTCTTGGAAAACTGAATATTTCAATAGGAACAAATTATGTATGTATGTTCTCTGAATTAGCTTTGGTTAGTTTCGCATAAATAACGGTCAAATGAACATGAATGAGTTGTTCCACTTTAAGAATCATCCACATTCGTCAGCCTGCATGACTCCAGTCGTATGATCAAACAGACACTTTACCATCAACAAGCTCTCTTTCTTCTCTTCATCTGGAGGCATTACCTGCAGCTGGAATAAACTCAGCCTAACTGATCTTCAGTAGGTGCAGTAAGATGTATTTTTTCAGAGTGCATGCAAGGTTCTGACTGATGTGGAACAAAGTCTTAAAGAATCAGACGACCTTTGTTTGGCAGAGCTTTACAAGTCTTTTCTGTAAAGAAAAAAAACGGTAGATTAAGAATTGAACCATCAAAACTCTTCTTTCACAAACTTTTAAAAGTTTGTATGACAAGAACATGTTCAATAATGATTTTTTTTTAAATAAAAAGTTTTACTTTAATAAACCAAATCAGGAACTAAGTGAAAGTTTTGGGTTTTTTTTTTTTTGAATGAGAAGACACAAGAGAATACCGAGACAATAAAATCTTTTACAGACTACAAAAAACATTTACGATCCGGGATCGCATTGACTAGAACTTTACAATCACAGCATGTGTGTATGTGTGTGTGATTGTGTGTGTGTGTGGTCTGGAAAGCTGCCATCATCACTGATGCTTTATAGTCTTTGTTAACACATGCACTGACACCCCTCTCAGTGGGAGGTTGAGGACATGAACTCTGTGAGGCGTCATAACAAAGAGATAATTGTGTGTGCGGGCTTTGGACAAAGAGGCCACACACACACACGTACACACACACGCACAGTAAAAACAATCTTATTTTGTTTGGATTGAAATGTGCGACATTCCTGGTGTAGGTGGGCGTGTGTTTGCACAAATAAAAGCAACACAAATCAATTCGAGCTGCAACTGCTGCGATGACTCCTGATTTCCCAGCAGCCCACAGATCCTGGCTGATACATCAGCAGGAGGAAGTAAAAACTCAGGAGACACATGACAGCTGCATCTCTTATTCAGATTTCTTTAGCTTTGATGAGGCCATTTATCTC
This sequence comes from Neostethus bicornis, assembly GCA_902685375.1. Classification (NCBI taxonomy): domain Eukaryota; kingdom Metazoa; phylum Chordata; class Actinopteri; order Atheriniformes; family Phallostethidae; genus Neostethus; species Neostethus bicornis. The sequence goes on from LR738545.1 coordinate 9,466,130, forward strand.
GACTCTGACAGTGTTCTGGAAGTATTTCCTACAGCTGATGATGTTTTTGGAGGTCATCTCCTACCTGAAAGTATTTGGAATGGTCATTTTTTGTGTATTAGAATATTTCTCAAAACTTGCTGGACTAAAAATTGGTGTTGGATCCATGTTTTGCTCATTTACAGATCATGTATTTTAGTTTTGTTAAATAATTGTAATGTTCAGAGGTGCCTCGCTATCATGCTGTTCACTTTGTGCAGCTTCACTGTTTGAGGCATAATTTGGTGCAATTTTGCAGCTTTATTTTCTACGACACGTTATTTCCTCATGTTCCAATTACATTTTGCATGTTGATTTGCAGTAGACTCAGTACATCAGTGGGATGCAACGTTCACTCGCCCAACTGGTTGACTGATTCTTGAGGTCACATAACTGCCTAATTTTTCCCAGACTGGAAAGAGAAAAAAAAAAGGCCAGTGTTTTTCTATTTTTGGAAGCAAATGCTTAAAAGCAGGATAAATCGTCACTGATATGGTTGATTTAAGTGAGGAACTCATTGCTGTTTCGAATTCTTCGCCTGCAGGCACGGCCTTCAATGTCTGCAGTTGGCCAAAAGTTGGCCAAAAAGAGGGCCAACTTTTTACCCCCTTGTTGATGTAATACAAGTCACTTCAAACCTAATAATGGATGAAGATAAAATAAATTATCTTCTTTTCCTCTGCAGGGTGGCTGGTCTCTCACTCAGATATAGAGTGAGGAGCTCTGCCATCGAAGAGGAGCTCGGAGTAAAGCCGTTGCTCATCAGAGTCGAGAGAAGCCAGATAGGATGGTACGGGCATCTGCTTGGGATGCCTCCCAAATGTTTCAGGTACAGTATATACCACTGGGAAGAGACCCAAAGGCGGACCCCGGATTGCTGGAAAGACCATGTCTACCAGCTGGCTAGGGAACACATTGGGATCTTCCCGGGTGAGCTGGAGGATGCAGCCAGGGTTTCCCATCTGAGGCTGTTGCCATGGAACCCGGCCCCAGATAAGCAGAAGAAAACAGAACGGAATCTTTTTGTCAGTGTGATGCTGTTAATGCCTATTATTTGTTCAAAGCTGGTACCAAGTAAAATAAATGACTTAAAATCAATAGAAACATTATTTAGATAACCTGCCGCCCACCCTGTTTTGAAAACATCAGCATTTAAAGTACTAAACTAACCGTACGTGCCTCAAGACAGAGGAAAAGTTCAACATTACGCCTGAATCCAGTCAAAAACTCCAATTTTAATATTTCTATCTGACTGCTGCCGGCACCAATGTTTTAATGCTAATAAAATTCCCTGCAGGGTTTAGAAATTCTGCATATTTCCAGATATGAGAAGTAAAATGTATAGGCTGTGGTTTGTGTTGTCTTAATTTAGCCCCTCCATATAACGCTTCTGCTTTCAGAAGAAAATAAACCTTAACACACTAGAGTAATATTTCATGCATATACTTTGCACAAATTCCTGATTCAGCAAATCAGACTTTCTTTTTTTTTTTTCATTTTTTTAAATGGCATCAGAAGGATTCTAAAGGAAAAAATATGCCCGCTTAGGTTTTTGTAGAGGAAATAGTTTTTAGATCGTATGATGCATGATTGTCTTAACTTTATGTCAGGATGGCATGTTCTTTAGTATCTGATATGGAGGGTGTACATTCTTTGGGTCAAGTACAAGGCTCCTAAAAATCTTTCTTCAAGCCGACACCAATGGGTTTCATAGTCTGGTGAATATCTGTGAGGGGTTGGTACTTTGCTGCCCAAGGAGCAAAGTAAGCTTGCTCCCACTGAACGCACGTCTAGGGTCCTTGGAGAAGACACCTAACCATTTTCCCACCATTGGCATCGTTATGGGCAGCCTGCTGTGGTGTAGGAGCGCAGCACACAAATTTCCCCGGTGAAAAAAATTTGAGGTTTAAAAAAAAAAAATCCTGCTTTCTGCGGATGATCTGGTCCTGTTGGCGTCATCGGACCGTGATCTCCAGCTCTCACTGGATCGATTTGCTGTCGAGTGTAAAGCGGCCGGGATGGGAATTATCCCGAGGGAATTATCCAAATCCGAGACCATGGTCCTCGCCCGGAAAAAGGTGGAATGCCCCCTGCAGGTCAAGGACAGGGTCCTCCCCCAAGTGGAGGAGTTTAAGTATCTCAGGGTCTTGTTCACAAGTGGGGGAAGGATGGAGTGGGAGATCGACAGGCGGATCGGTGCAGCGTCAGCAATAACTAGGACGCTGCATCGGTCCGTCAGTGGTAAAGAGAGAGCTGAGCCGGAAAGCAAAGCTCTTGATTTACAAGTCGATCTACGTTCCAACCCTCACCTATGGTCACCAGCTGTGGGTGGCGACCGAAAGAATGAGATCGCGGATACAAGCGGACGAAATGAGCTTCCTCCGCAGGGTGGCTCGACTCTCACTCAGAGGTCGGGTTAGGAGCTCTACCATTTGGGAGGAGCTCGGTGTCGAGCCGCTCCTCCTCCAGGTCGAGAAGAGCCAGATGGGGTCTTTTGGGCATCTGGTCAGGATGCCCCCGGAGCGCCTAACTGGGGCGGTGTTTTGGGCACGTCCCACCAGGAGTAGACCGAGAGGCAGACCCCGGAACTGCTGGAGAGACTATGTCTCACAGCTGGCTGGGGAACGACTCGGGATCCTTCCGGTTGAGCTGGAGGATGCAGCTGGGGTGAGAGAAGCCAGGGCTTCCCGTTTGAGGCTGTTGCCCCCGCGACTTGGTCCCGGATGAGCAGAAGATGATGGAATGGAAAAAAAAACTACTACTAACTATGGTTTAAAATTAGTTTTATGTGACTTGCCCTCAGGTTTAAAGTCAGACTGATCTATCAGCGATGGCTTGGAAGATGTAGTTCAGATAATAGAAGAATAAACTATTAAAAAAAATCGATCGTCTCGCGTATTAAGAGACACAAGAGTGGAACGATCTTTCTCGGGAGTATCTGTGGCGGCTCTTTTTCCACCAGAAGATCCATCAATTTCATGCTTTATTAGCTTTTTACTGGCATTTATTTAATCAGTCAAACAACATCACAGCTTGAGTTGTTGCCTTTGGTTATATTTGTACAAGATAGTAACATTAAAATTGGCAGTAAAAAATATCACACTGGCGTGGGAATCATTGAATTTATGGACATTCGTTACGGATAAAATCTGTTTGCTAGTCTTCAGGCTCCACTATCTAATTGAGTCTAACATAAAAATGCTGAGTAAATGTGCCCACATTTGGCATTAAATGCCATGTTATGGTATATGATTCACGACTGAAAATGTGTGTGTACAGCAACAAGCAGACACGCACCCTCCTGATGTTCTGCTATCCCACGTTAAAACATCCGTTTTAACTACGCGCTGCATATTTTGGTTGAGGTCCATTAATCGACGTCTCTGAGGAATGACAGGACAGCGAGGGAGTTTTGGCCCGGCACTCGCAGCCACTTTGTTCACCGTTGCAGCTGAAATCAACTAGACAAGCTGAGGCTTTTTTTTTTTACATGTAAATAATACATCCTGAAAACGTATGTGGTTTTTCTTTTTTATTTTCTTAAGGGAAGAAAATATCCTTGTAGAAAATCTACCGCCAGTGTGAAATTACATCAGGGAAATTGATGCAGCCCTGAAATTATCTGAGTCAACGCTGACAATACGACTCCGAGTGTCCCTGTTCACATTTCAATTTGGTCTGAGCAAATGAGTCTGAGTTTGGTCCCTCATATTTTGTACCAGCTTATTTCTGCTCCCTCGTCTCTGAAAACACATCTGCAATCAGTGGAGGAATATCAAGTGGGAATATTAAATAATAAAATGGGTTTTCTACAAACATGTCTATATTCTATAATATATATAAATATAAAAGGGTGGCACAGTGGCCTCACAGCAAGAAGGTCAGGGTTTGAGTCTTGGGGTTTTTCTGTGTGGAGTTTGCATGTTCTTCCCATGTATGTGTGGGTACTTTGGTTTTCTTCCAGCCTCCGAAAAATCATGCATGCTAAGGTGATTGGCCGCTATAAAAATTGCCCCTAGGAATGAGTGTATGTACTGTATGTGGATAGTTGCGTATGTGTGTGGCCCCGCGACAGACTGGTGACTTGTTCGGAGTGTACCCTGCCTCTCGCCTTAAACCAGTCGGGATGGACTCCAGCACCCCTTGCAACCTTGTTAGTGGTAAGCGGATCAGAAGATGAAACAAAAAGAAATAAATATAAAAAAATATGTGTATTTTAAATATATAAATAATCGTGTGAAATTATTTGTTAATTTACGAGTCAATTTATTCACTATAAGTTCTGTTCTATCGTCTTACGCTTCTCTGGGGCCGGGTTGCGGGGGCAACAGCCTCATATGGGAAGCCCAGGCTTCTCTTACCCCAGCTGCATCCTCCAGCTCACCCAGGAGGATCCTGAGGTGTTCCCTAGCTAGCTGTGAGACATAGTCTCTCCAGTGGGTCCGGGGTCTGCCTCTTAGTCTGCTCCCGGTAGAATACGCCCAAAACACCTCACCGAGGCGCTTGGGAGGCATCCTGACAAGATGCCCGAACCACCCCATCTGGTTTCTCTCGACCTGGAGGAGGAGGGGCTTGACACTGTGCTCCTCCTGGATGGCAGAGCTCCTCACCCGATCTCTGAGTGAGAGCCCAGCAGGCCTTATGTGAAAAGCATCAAATTTAAAGAAAGAATTTTTCTTTTTTTTTTTTTTGCAGATCAAATAAAAATCCCAACATGTAAATCTAACATTTGTGTGAAACGTTCATTTTGCACACATAACATTCCCAAAACCTGATTCCCGCCAACAATAGGATTGCATGTCCTTTACCTTGCCCCTTTTTGAAAAGCAATTTTTTTTTTTTTTTTTTGGAGCAGCCTGAAGCGTAAAGTTATCAACAAATGTAATCCTAGCAGGTCAGCTGCTAAAAAAAAATTCATCCTCTGATATCTGTTCTGCATAGAGCCAGGCCGTGGGAGATGAATGCACGCAGTGTGGGGGATAATCTGATTTTTTCCATCTCTCTAGGCCAGGTGAGGATGAAATTAGTGTGCCGCTTTAGTTCAATCCCTCCAAAAAACTGTTTGGTATTAAAATGAGATGGAATGAGAAATTAATCAAATAAACTGAGAATAAAAAAAGCCGCTTTGCAAAGAAAAAAAAAATGCAGATTACTTGTGACAAATAACAAACAAGCTCTAGCGGACACTGAATTTTTAATATTGGAATGAAAGCAAAGATAATGTGGTTTGTAACAAGTTTTTTTGGTTAATTTTGAGATGCATTTTTTGAAGGAGCAGTGGTTTAAAATGCCAACTTTCCAATAATCAAAATACCAGGATGACCAATACTACGATGAAGCAGAACTGTTTTTGCATTTCTGACCATAAAAAAAAATAATCTGTCCTATTTTTTTTTTCTTGGAAAAATATTTGTAGGGCAAAACTGAATAAAAACAGTTTTTCACATCAAATTTCACAGAAAAAAAAGTAGTTCCATTTTTTGTTCAAGTTCTTGGAGCAAGGATTTGGGGGTAAGGCAACGAGGAAGAGAGCGAATAAAACAGAGCGGTTGCCATGGTTTCACAGTGCCTAAACACCATATTCACATTGAGACAACATGAGGCAATCACAAAGTCCAGAACTAAAACACAAAAGGAAGCTTTTCTTATGCTTAAAAAAACGAACCCAAAAAGCCCAAATGTTCTTAAAATTGTTTGTGACTAAAACCCAACCTCAAAGATGGTAATGGGGTTTTAAATCCTGAGGCAGGGTTTTATTCTGTGCTTTTTGAGACTAAAGGAACATTTTTACCAAAATTTCCACCAGCATTTTATTTAAATTCATGTTCATTTTCTCAGAAAATGAGCTTTCTTCAGAGAAATGCAAACCAATGTGTCCGCCTGCATGCACGTAGCTCAGAACAGAGACCAAGGAAAGGAAAGGATCACATATTAATGAAGAATTAACCATATTTTTTAGTAATTGTGAAATTTTTAATTACTGTAGTTGTCCAAAAAGGTGGACGGAAAAAAAACTATCCCAAAACCTAAAAAATATTTTTTGAAAAGTTCAAAAGTTTAAATTTAACACTTTCAAATATTACTCTTTGGGTAAGAGAAATCCAAAACTAGAGTTAAAATGATCCCCATTATGTTGCTTTTCATTTAATTTTTCCAAAAATAATCTCCATTCATGGTTAAAGTTTTCTTGCATATAAAAAAAATATTAGGATGAATTAATTAGAAATTCTGAAATTTGAAAAAAAAATTAAATGTTCCTTTCGAATTCCGTTCCATCGTCTTCCGCTTATCTTCCGGCCAGGTTGCGGAGGCAACAGCCTCAAACGGGAAACCCAGACTTCTCTCACCCCGGCTGCATCATCCAGCTCACCCAGGCGGATCCCGAGGTGTTCCCTGGCTAGCTGTGAGACATATTCTCTAACAGAGCCCGGGTCTGTGTCTGGGTCTACTCAAGTTGGGATGTACCCAAAACACCTCACCAGTGAGGTGTTCATGGGCATCCTGACAAGATGCCCAAACCACCCCATCTGGCTTCTCTTCTCTGAATTCAATTCCTAAATGTAGGAATTAAAACATAGCTAGTTTGTTTAAAAATTAGCTAATTAAGTGCATATTGAAGCACATTGCTTTGGGAAGAACCAGATCATTTCTTCCTCGATCATGACTGTGTTGAAAAAAGTCAACTTTTACACATAATAAAAATATAAAAGAGAGCTTACGGAAAAAGTATTGGCGAGACATCTGAAATGAACAAGAAGAAGCTGCAAATCCTTCAGTCACAATCCAGACAAGTTAGAAAAAAAGTTCAGGCCTGTCGAGACAGATTGATTTCTGTGTGGTCGCAATCTTCTGCCAAGACTGGTTCAAATCCTCCCCGGCACCTTTTACACAGCTCACACTCTAATTACCAAGGTAAACTATCATCTCAGCCTGTTCCTACTCTCTCCTATAAAGAATCCGCTCAAGCAGAATCTATAAGAATGGCTTTAACACCTGCTTCTCCTGATTTACAGTCGCTGTGGATTTCCACTGCTGTACTATTAGTCCAGACCAACACTCCCGTTAAAGTCTGTTCCTGTTCTGGTTGAATAATAAGGCTAGATAACAACTTAACTGAAACATTCAGACTTAAACTGTTACAAAAAGCCCTACAGAGAGCATTTTATCTTCCACTCTGGCCCGGATGAATGGAAAGTTGCTACTTGATGCTGATTGGCTACTGACCATGATTTAAACATTACAAAATTGTATTTAATTAAAATGGTATGTGTAGATCGTTTTTTTTTTTCTAATTATTATTTTTTAATTTTTACTCACTCTGTTCATCCCTCACCGGGAAAAATTTGTGTGCTGCACTCCTACACCGCAGCAGGCTGCCCACGACGGCGCAAATGGTGGGAGAAACGGGGGAATTAGGTGTCTTCTCTAACCTAGATGTGCACTCAATGGGATGCAAACCTGCGAGCTTCTCGGCGAACGCCATTGGAACGCTCTAACCAATGAGCCACCGTCTCCCCCTAATTATTTCTAATAGAAGATCTAGTTTTAAAATACCTGTATATAAATGTACTTCTTTCTGGACACCTGCTCACTTTTCTTGTTCAGACTGGAACGTCGTTTCTTTGTGGATATGTTGCATGTTTAAAAAATAATATTTCCTGGTTATATTCAGGGTTTTTTGTCTTCCTGTCTTACCAGTTTGACCACTAACACTCTCATCTTTTATTTCCTACTCTATGATCCACCATTAATAACAAATGGAGAGATGGTGGCTCAGTGGTTAGAGCGTTCGCCCGCCAACCAAAAGTCAACCAGAAGTTCGCAGATTCGCATCCCACTGAATGAACGTCCAGGGTCCTTGGAGAAGACACCTAATCCCTCGTTTCCCCCACCTGTGGCGCCGTCATAAGTGGCAGCCTGCTGCGGTACAATGCAGCACATAAATTTCCCGGTGAGGGATTAATAAAGTATATAAAAAAAAAAAAAGACTTTTAGACTAAACTTCACTTCTTCAGGTGGGAACATTTTAACGGTAGGATGTTTCATTTTACATATTGGTTAACAGGCTGCATGGTTGTACAATAGTGGCCTCACAGCAAGAAGGTTGGGGTTCGAGTCCCGGAGTATGGCCAAAGCTTGAAACAATGGCATTTCTGTGTGGAGTTTGCATGTTCTACCCAAGCATGCAAGGGTTTTCTCCGAGTACTCCAGTTTCCTCCCAATCTCAAACGTGTGTTAGGTTGACTAGCTGCTACAAAATTGCCCTTAGGTATGTGTTTGTGTGTACATGGCTATCTGTGTGTATGCCCCTGCAACGGATAGGTGACTTGTTCAGGGTGTACCCTCCCTCTCACCTAAAATAAGCTGGGAAAGGCTCCAGCAGCCCGTGCGACCCAATTAGGAATAAGCCATTCAGAAAACGAAAAAAAAAAATTGGTTAATAGAATTTGTGGGCGGATGAAGTTTGGTCACAATGTTACCATGGCTGCACATGTGCATTCAGCAGCACCACATTTTCTCTACAACCTGAATGGTATTTTCCAGTTGTGTGATTTTATACCCTCATGATTCTCAATAACAGCTCATTATAAAGAAGTTCTTAAAACTTCAACATTCTTCACCAAGGTCAATTACAGCAACACTTTCACAACTTGGCCTCTTTTTGAAGACAAAGGGTTTGTAAAGTGTTGGACATTTTTATTCAAGGACACAGAGTTATTTCAGGATTGATCCTCAGGGATCCCTCTGCAAACACCTACAGCAGGTCAGCTTTGGACTTCTAAAGGCTGGTCACCATCATCCATGCACAGAAGCCCATTTTATTTATTTTTTTATTGTCAAAGATCGCCCTATCATCCAATCAGAATCGTTTATCTTCATGGAGTTTTTTTTGGGTTTTTTTTACAAGCAGAATGGTGATCAGAATGGTGATCTGAATGGTGATCTGAATGGTGATCAGAATGGTGATCTGTAATGTGAATATGGTGTTCGAAGTGTTCCGATTTGCCAATTTTTCCACGCGTCTTTTTATTTATTTATTTGTGATATTTTATTTCATATTCTAAATGTCTTTGTTTTTTGTAGTTTTTTTTTTTTTTTGCTAGATCTGAGTGAGAGCCAGTCAGAATAACCCTAATGAGGCTGCAAGGGTGATGGACGATTTTAAAGCAAGAGGCACGGTACACCCCTAACAGATCACCCGTCTATTTTGGGGCAAGGCCCTCAGACAACCATCCACATACACACACTCATTCCTAGGAAAAATTTTATAGCAAACAATTAACACGTGTTTTTTAGAGAGTGGGAAGAAACCGGAGTACCTGGAGAAAACCCACGCATACACAGGGAGAACATGCAACTTCAGTTCAAAACTTGCCCCCATTCCGGGTCTTGCACCCCAACCTTCTCATGGATCTCACATGTGTGTCACTGTAAAATTGCCCCATGAATAAGTGTGTGTGAAACAGAAAGGGACTGGTGACCTGTTCGTGGTGTACCCTGCTTTTCGCTTTGAATAGGCTTATGCTCCTCCGCAAACAGCTAGGGATGGACGGTTCAGAAGATGAACGAATGTTGAATGCCTATTTCAGTGTTGCCATCTTCATCTTCTTTTTATCCGTCTATTCCTTCCAGGGTTGCGGGGGGTGCCGGAGGCCATCCCGGGCAATTTAAGGCGAAGGGCAGAGTACACCACGAACAGGTCGCCAGTCTGTCGCGGGGCCACACACATACAACCACCCACACACACTCATTCCTAGGGGAAATTTGTCACCGGCCAATCAACCTAGCATGCATATCTTTGGAGGGTGAGAGGAAACCGGAGTACCCTGAGGAAACCCACGCAAACACGGGGAGAACATGTAAACTCCACACAGAAAGAACAGTGTTCCAAGCCTCGTCCCCACCCGGGACTCAAACCCACAACCTTCTTGCTGGGAGGCCACCTGTTGCCATCTTACTTCTAATTTTATTGCAATTACTCCCAAAAAAAAATTCACTTTACTTTAAATATTTGAAAGAAATGTTTGTTATTTTTATTGCTTTTTTTTTTTTTTTTTTTTTTTTTAAAGGATCATAACTGCAAAAATTCAAACAAAACTGAACCAATTCATCTCAATTCTGGATAATTTTCTAAGCCTTCACCAACAGATGGGTTATTAACTGTGACTGTGTGTGAGCCAGGATAAACACAAACAAAGTGTAGACATATTGCATGCATGCATGAACTTAGACCGTGAACATACCGTATACTGCAGCAACAGTACCAAGAGTAAGGGGTAAAAAAAGCTTTTTCCTTCATCTTCTCGTACATTATTCAGCCAGAACATCAACTCGGTTATTCTGATAACTTATGTAGTGAAGTCATGCAAAGTTCATGTTAGACACCGGCTGGTTGTGGAAGCTACAAGTTGAGTCTGAGAAGAGGTTTAACTTAAAGATCTTCTTCTTTTGGCATTTCCCTTCAGGGGTCGCCACAGCAAGTCAGTTTCTTCCATCTGACCCTATCTGCTGCATCCTCTTTGGTCACACCAACTATCTCCTAGTCTTCCTTCACTGTATCCATGAACCTCCTCTTTGGCCTTCCTCTAGTCCTCTTTCCTGGTGGTTCCAAACCCAGCATCCTTCTTCCTATGTACTCTCTCTCTCTCCTCTGCACATGTTCAAACCATCTCAGTCTTGCCTCTCGAACTTTATCCCCAAAACCTCTAACATGAGCTGTTCCCCTGATGTACTTATTTCTAATCCTGTCCATCCTGGTCACTCCCAGAGAGATCCTCAGCATCTTCATCTCTGCTACCTCCATCTCTGCTTCCTGTCTTTTCTTCAGTGCTACTGTTTCTAGACCAATCAGCATGGCCGGTCTCACCACGGTTTTGTACACTTTCCCTTTCATTTTAGCTGAAACTCTTCTGTCGCACATCACACCTGATACTTTTCTCCACCCGTTCCAGCCTGCCTGCACACGCTTCTTCACCTCTTTTCCACACTCTCTATTGCTCTGGACTGTTGATCCTAGATACTTAAAATCTTCCACCTTCTTTATCTCTTCTCCCTGTAACCTCACTTTTCCATTTGGATCCCTCTCACTCACACACATGTACTCTGTCTTACTCTGTCCTCCCTGACCCAACTCCGGAGTATATCTTTAACTCAAAGAGAAACCTTCTGATTCTACCAAAAAGTGTCAAACAAAAGGAAAAAAATGCCATAATGATCTAAAAAACAGCCCCATAAGAGAGAAGATTCCTTTACTTTTTCAATTTGGAACTTTGTTTAAAGCAGCCGAGCATTGACATGCCTTCTCACTTTGTTATTTTTCTCATCCCGTCAAACTAATGAGGAAAAACCTTGTCTGGAAGATAAAGATGCTCCATCATACTTCTGACTCTTCCCCCTAATAATTCTGCAACATGATTTCCACTTTCAAACCGGAGTTAGATTACCTGGAAACAGTCAAATAAGAGACTGACTTCCAGCTGATAGTGCAGATTTATTGCTGCTTAGCTGGGTTTCTGTTTCAAGCCCTTGAAAATGTTAAATTCCTTTAAATTTTTAATCACTCACTGGTTTGGTTTTTGGCTGTAGCATTATGAAGTCTGAAGGTTGTCTGCTGTTTTGAGAGTGTTTAAGTCAGGGGGTTCACAGAAATCAACCGGGGAATCCTTGCATTTTATTTTACGTTAGATGGGTTTTTTAACGTGGACATGTTTGTTATAATATTCCGGTATACTATTTTATACTTAAATTTATTTTTCAGTGCATTTTATGTGAGCTTACCTCATCTGAGCTGGTGACCGAAAGAACAAGATCGCAGATACAGGCGGCCGAAATGAACTTCCTGCACTGGGCGACTAAGCTCTCACTCAGAGATAGGGTGAGGAGTTCTGTTATCAGGAAGGAGCTCGGACTAAAATTGTTGCTCCTCCTCTGGGTCGAGAGAAGCCAGATGGGGTGGTTTGGGCATCTGCTCAGGATGCCTCCCAACCGCCTCGCTGGTACATCCCACCAGGAAGAGATTGAAGGCAGACTCTGACCTGCTGGAGAGATTATGTCTCACAGCTGGCCGGGGAATGACTCGGGATTCTTCCAGGTGAACTGGAGGATGCAGCTGGGGTGAGAGAAGCCTGGGCTTCCCGTCTGAGGCTGTTGCCCCTCCCTGACCCAACTCCGGATAAGCGGAACACAACGGAACGGAACATTTTATGTGCTTCGTTTACTTTCTTTCCAAGAAGAGCATACCTTTATTAAAATGACTAAGTTTGTGAAAGTGTTGCATACTGTATGATATTAATGATGTTCCCAGAGATTCGGCTTACTTAATACGCAATATTTTGACCAAGTAGACTCAGAGATGTGTTTTAAAGTGATGCAAAGGAATAAATAAAATTAATTAAATGTTGTCCTAAAAATGAGACTTACTGTAAGTGATTCAAGTCTTCTATTTATATTTAGACCTTGTAGTCGTTGGAAATGAGGACGATTTGTGAAAAAAATATCAAACAATAATCTAATTGCGGGCAAAACTGTTGAGATGACTGATCCTAACAAAGCAATCGTCCTTCATCTGTAAATTTATTCTACAAGCCAATTTATTTATAGAGGACTAGACTATTAATAAAGAACATCAGATGCATAACTTACCCGTTTATTTGGAACATTTGTGTGAAAAAAAATCTTCTCGCATAACTGGCTTTACTTTTAAGCTCAATGTTCTGATTTCTGATGGATCAAAGTGTTCACGGTACTCACGGTGGCAGTGCATGTGGTCATGCTGGTAGGAACCGGGTGGGCAGGAAGTCAAACACTGGCTGCCATCAGGACTGAGAAACGGCATGTGGGGGCCACAGGACTGGCAGTCCCATTGGCTGGAGCAGGTGGTGCAGGATGATGGGCAGGCTGGTGGAACAGAGAAACAAACAAAGCTATCAATCACATCTGTTGTTTATTTTCTTTCAACACGGGACAAAAATTTCTGGAAAATTGCGTCCCACCTAAATTGAGAAACCAAGCGTAACACTTGTGATCCGCCATGGTTTTAAGACTTTCTAACCAATTTCAAAATTTGTCCCTAAATTTTCAACAGATATGATCAATTACCCTCCATAATCAAATACAATCTCTATCCTGATTGTTGTAAGCAACTTTTCTGAAGACCCCTCCTTCTTTGGTTTTACCATCTGTTTCGGCAAAAACAAATCCTGGACCGATCAACCCCAATCTTCAACGCTCCTCCATCAAGAATACCAAACAGAAGATTATGGATGAAAAGATACTAATTTTGTGCATGGGTCATTCTTTTAACAAACATCCCATTTAATAAGTTCACCTAATTAAAAAAAAAAAATTAGCACCACTGAGTGATCAGTTTATATGATTAGAGCTGTAATAGTTCAACGTCTTTGTGTCATGAAGCGGTGTGCAGGTGGAAAGAGGAGGACCCAATTGCAGACAAAAAACATGGTTTATTTGAATTTGGCAGTCCATTAAAACTGTGGAAAGAAAAACAAAGTTTCAGTGGCATGGTAGAAGGTTAGTGTAAGAATGTGTACTTGGTCGAGCAACCAGGTCTCCCTGGCAACCAGGCTGGAAGGTATGGTATGACCTGACAGGGAAGTCCAGGGTGATTGCCCTTAAATAGATGGCATGGTGCACAGATGTGTGGAATCAGAAATCATCCTGAGGTGACCCTAAACAGGTTGATGAGGAATATCAAGGGCTCCCTCTGGCAGCAGGAAAGGGGATCATGACACTTTGTTGATTTTGCAAGGTTTGTTTGCACTATGTGACCAAATTTAATCTTAGACTTAGTTATGGAAGGGATAATCTTGCCAAAAAGATTAAATGGACATAAAGACAAATAACACAAAGTATGTATTCATCCTTTACGCAGATGATGTGCTACTCTTCCTCCAAACCTGACACTTATTGTAATAACTCTCACTAATACGGGGATGTATTAACTCAGTGGTAGAATGTGAATCCATGGACCAGAAAACGTGTGTTCGGATTCCCACTAGACCCATCCCGAAGAAGACACCGCACCCCCAGTTAATCCCACCATTGGTGCCGTCATGGCCGCCTGCTATGGCGCAATGCAGCAAAAGTCATAAGGAATAAATATAGCATGATAAAAATGAAAAAAAAAAAGAAAAATTTAAACCAGATTTTCTAGATTTACTACAAAAATATCAAATGAAGTCAGTGTTTTTTCATACAAAAGTAAAAGAAACTCAAACTGAGTTTGCCTTCGGGGTATGCAGCTGAAGTATCATCAGGAAGGCCAGAGCACATCGGGTCTGGCCTGCAAAAACCCACGTCATTGTTATTCTAACCTTTTCTCACCTGTATTTTTTATATGGATGTTTTTCTCCCATCAGATAAAACTAAAGCTGCAAAGCACCCATAATCCATCTCATCGCAATTTTATTTACTACCAACATAAAAAAGTGGGTTGTGTTTCACATTTTTGTTAAATCTATGCGCTCACGCAGGTGAAACAAGGTTTGCATGCAAATACACGTTTAACTAGCTTAAACTTGTTAATTGCAGATGAATCATTTTAATTGTAATGTTCTGGAACCATGAAACATCTTTTTGCATATTAATAATAGCAATGCATATAAAGGAGGAAAGAAGTTAATTATGAGCTGTTTTTAATTAAAAAATGCACAATATTCCTCTGTAAATCTCAGTCACCCATATAGAAGAAAAGAAAGTGCTAAGAGATAATAGATGAGGACTGCGGTCAGAATAAAGGTTAAAACAGATACAAATGGCACAAAAAGTTAGAAATGAAAAAGGAGCTCTGCTTTTGTAAGGCGTGTTTTTTAATGCGGTGAAGCAAAAAAATAAAACTACCTCATTCTTTTTTTTTTTAATTAGTTTTTTTTTGTGCTCTCAATTTACTTCAAAACAACCATTGTATCCTTTTCAGTAAACATGATGGGTCACAATGTCATGCGTCACCGTCATAACAGTTTCATCTCAAGGTTAGGTCAATCCGTAAACTGAAATATCAACAGATACAATCTAAAAAGTCCTCAATCAGTCATATTTATTGGACTAAAATGTGATGTTTGGATTTCATATCTGCTTCTTTAATTTCTTTACATTTTTTAAAACTTTGAGATAAGTTTTGTTTCATCTTCTGAACCGCTTATCACTAACGAGATCACAAGCTATTTTCAGGCGAGAAGTAGTGTACACCCCAAACAGGTCCGCCAGTCTTTGGCGGGGCCACACACACAATCATCCACACTCATACAATTTCATAGTGACATGCTTGTTTTTTGGAGGTTATGAGGGAATCGGAGTATCCAAAGAAAACCCACGCATACATGGGGAGAACATGCAAACTCCGCACAGAAAGGACATGGTTTCCAAGCCTCATCTCACCTAGGATTTGAACCTCAATGTTCTTGCTGTGCGGCCACTGTGCTAACCACTGCGCCACGGCACAGCCCCATGGGATAAGTGTAAGACTAAAAAAAGTAATTCCTACCTTTGCATTCTTGTCCTTCTGCATAGAAACCAGCAGGACAGACCAACAGACAACGACCATTATGAAGATAGGCCTTTGGGTCCCTGCAGCTCTCACAGTGGTCGGGGCTCCCCACACAGGACAGGCAGTCTGAATGGCACTGAGCTGTGAAAAATCACATTTTATTTAGACAAACTTTCATTTTACGATAAAAAAAAAAACCACAACTTTTTCTTTAATGTAGCTTATATCTCATATTCAAACACCTTGAGACATATTGTGTCTCATATTGTGTATCAATATGTCCCAATGTGTATGTGACGGAAACGTCCACGCCGTCAGTATAAGTAGTGGTGACTTTGCAAGTTGCACATCAGTTCATCTCACTTTCTCTAGACTACGCAGTCGAACATGATTTGACGGAGAAGAAAATGCGTGAAAAAAAAAAAATCATGATTGCAACACAGTAAAATTAAGGCGGTTAAGCAGGAGATGCGGTGCTTCTTCTTGGTGGAATTCTGAACTTCACATCACGGCAGATCTACACACAGAAAAATTTAAATTTCCATGCATGCAGCTACCTTTTAAAAGCACTTGAGGTTGATTATCAGGCGACAATAGTGTTACTATCACACTCCTCTGCAATCGATAGCCAGGTGATGAGAGACACGTCACCGACTAGACGATGACAAAGGATAAAGGATTACTCTATTCATCCCTCACCGGCGAAATTTTTGTGCTGCACTCCTTACGCCGCAGCAGGCTGCCCACGACGGCGCCAATGGTGGGAGAAACGGGGGTTAGGTGTCTTCTCCAAGGACACTAGACGTGCTCTCAGTGGTACGCAAACCCGCGAACTTCCGGTCCGCGGGCGAACGCTGTAACCACTGAGCTATCGTCTCCCCCACCTTCCAAGAAAAATGGGGACCGAGTGTCTCTGACGTGTCTCCGATCACTCAAAATCACAATCCCTGATTAACGGCATATTTTCCTTTGAACATATACAGAGTTTTTGCACGACATTTGTCTGATAAACATCACCACTGACTTGTTACTAGATCAAAAGATAGATTATTTTTTGTCTACTCCTTATCAGTAGGTAATCAGTAGACAATCACACAACCTTTCCGACTCGGAGTAGATTACTGAAAATCCAGGCGACGGTCGCAAAATTTTAAGTCAGAGCGACGATAAAGCGATCTGTTGCAACAGGCCAAAAATGAAGTTGAACGACGCTCGATGAGGGAGATGAATGCCCGAGCTGCGTTTGAATTTGCCAATTTTCCCCAAATCGATGCATTGCTGACCCGTCGCTGTTTTACGTGAGTAAGGCTTTAGGACACAACAAAAGGGTTAGTTTAAAGTGGACCAAATTAAAGAGAGATTGTTGTGAGAAGAAGTCATATTAGAAGTCTTCAGCATAGCAATAAATATGAATAGCATATCGCTCGATTCCTAAAGCACATTGTTGTTTTTGGCAGCCATCTAAGTTTTTGTTTTAGCCTTCGTCTTTGGACGAATTTTAATTTACTGTAAGTTTTAGTCATCTCTTTATAGTTTTGTTTTAGTTACAAAAACCCAAATAAGTTTTTGTCAGGGAAGACTTAGAACGTTTTTAGTCTAGTTTTAGTGTAAAAAAAAAAACAAAAAAAAAAAACTTTAACAATCGTGTCTTTATTACTGAGAAGGATGCAGGTTATTTGTTTTAAAAAAAAAAAAATAACTCTGCCGAGTTTTAACTTGCGCAAAACAGCGAACATAGTAAAACAACGTAAATAAATAGAAATTTTTCAGTGAGTGAGGAACGTTGTAACTTATTTATACTTAAAAATGACACCTCTTAATAACCTCTGTAAACAAAGTAAACAGTGCATTTTGTCTTTAAAGCAGTCGTTAGCACAATCAAGCTAACTAGGTAGTTAGCAGCGCCGACAAGCTAGCATTAGCTTGAAGTTAGCATGCTGTTTGCGCAAAATATGTGGAAAACTTTACGTTTCTGACCACCTAGCCTCTTACTGTTTTCACCATGGTTTGTGACTTCCTCATGGCTGCAGGTGTGTTGTGTAGACGGTGTGAACGTGCAGCATTTTTAGGGGGCGTCCCGCCGTGAGAGACAGATGCAGCCGCTGTGTTTTTTTTCTTTTCACAGACAGAAATGTGACAGTCTGACGGCTAGTTCATTACGTTTTCATCTCGTCAACAGAAACTTGCAAACGTCTTGTCGTGTTTTCGTCACCAAAATTTCGCATTTATTTTGTTATCGTTACGTCATCGTCATAAAAAAATGCTTCGTCAACAAAATCATTTTGTTTTTGTCATTGTTGACGAAAACAACACTGCTAGAGCAGGCAGAAAAAAATAAGGTTACAAATGGTTTTCTAAGAGCATGAACATTAAAAAGTAAAGTTCTTTATTTGGCCAATCAAAAGATCCATTTAAAACCACGGCAGTGACATTTCCTAAACTTCTTATTGGTCATAGTTGAAGGCAAATATGAAATTTAAAAACTTGGCGACCCAGATAGGATATCTATATGTACTGTACATATAGTATGTATGACACTACTTACTACATGGTACGGTATAGCTCATTAAAAGAGAACAAAACTGATCTCAGTATCCCAGAAAAGCCCGAATCTCCCCCAGACATAAAAATAGAATCCCTGAAATGTTCGTCACTGCTGAAATGACAGCCGTTTCAAAAATAGATTTTGAAACTGAAGAATGACAAGATAACTTCACCTTGAATGGACCATCAATAAAAACAGCATCCAATCAAATGGAATACGAGGCAACCCAGACTAAATGTCACAATGATCGCTCCCAACATTGATCTTTGCGCCAAGAAATCTGACTGGAAATCTGTCTAATATGACAAAATCAGAACAGAGCAAACGGAATAAAGAGAAAAAGAACATTACAAATGCAAAAAAAGGCTGAAGAGAAATCGGAGAGGTACCAGGGTGTGCATGAGAAATGGAATCTAAATTTAATGACCAAGATTAGAAGTAAGCCAGAACACACAGTTCTAAATATCCATATTAGTCCCTCTCAATGCTGGCACATTCCACTCTGACATTTCCTTTCATTCTCTCTTTGAGACCTGCTTTCAATCAGACACCCCGTCTCATTTTTTAATATTTTTTCATTTATCTTTTTCCAGCATTAACACAAAAGAGACAGACAGCAATTTAGAATGTGATGGGATTACTTTGAATTTTTTTTCTAGTATCTATCCTTTGATTAGCTTGTGGTAGGTGTGTTTTCATCCTCACTTTTTTCTGCACACTCTTCATTCTAAACTGTTGTTTTTGCACATGATATAATAAAAACAGGATATAGGACGTTTTCATTAAATCCTTTTTGTGTAGAAACAAGATTACTTTCTCTTAAAAGAAGTGAGAAAATGAGATTTCAATTTGGATTTAGTTAAATCAAAAGATACACACTGGATGCTTTAACAGTTTATTTTCATTCTCTCAGAATCAAACGAAGCAGAGATTCCATGTGAATAGCGACTGTGTAAAAACCTGGGCCGCCTGATGAGAGTGTTCTCACCCTGTCTAAATGCAGATGTGACAGGATTGTTGCTACTTGGTCATTCATAGAGATCAGAGAAAAGAAAGCAACACCTGCCAGTGTAATGACGAGGTTTGACCTCCAACCGAGTCTGGCTACCTGCCTCGATAGCTAAATAAACCAACTTCTGTCAGCATTTGGCTGGGATTTTTATTCATTTCGCACCCATTCATTTTATAAATTTTCAACTTAACAGTTTGCATCCAAATTCTTCACAAGAACCCTTTTTTCAAGACAACACAATTACCTGACAATTCGAAAAGCTGCATATTTAAATTCTGGTAGCCCAGGTTCTTCTGTTCCTTGTGTTCCCGAAGAAAGCAAGTTTTCTAACCTAAAACTTACATGGAAACAATGGAGTCTAACTTTGTTACCTGGGTTAATCCAACCAATGTGCAAAACTTGAACCCAAATCAATAAACTTACATGAGATACGATGGGTTGAAAATTTGGAGTTTAGTAAAAAATTTAAAGTTACAAGAAAAACTACAAAATCAGCAACATGTGATGAACGGTTCCACTAATATTTATCATATTTGAATAATAAATTTTCAAAAAAAATTGTCATCATTATGGCCCCACACAGACTGGTGACCTGTTTGGGGTGTATCCTGCTTTACGCCTGTGGCAACTTTTGCCAGCCGGAATAGACTCCGGCACCCACAGCGACCGCAACTGGGATTAGCAGCTCAAAAAATGAATGATGAACCTTATCAATAACATATTGCTGACTAGGACGCTGCATCGATTCGTTGCGTAAGAAAGAGCTGAGCCGAAAAGCAAAGTTTTCGATTTACAAGTCCATCTACGTTCCAACCCCCATCTATGGTCACCAGCTGCGAGTGGCGACCGAAAGAATGAGATCGCAGATACAAGCAGCCGAAATGAGCTTCCTCCACAGGGTGGCTGGTCATCACTCAGAGGTCGGGTGAGGAGTTCAATCACCCACGAGGAGTCCAGTGTCGAGCCGCTCCTCCTCCAGGTCGAGAGAAGCCAGATGGTGTAGTTTGGGCATCTGGTAAGGATGCCCCTCCCGAGCGCCTCACTGGTGAGGTGTTTCGGGCACGTCCCGTGAGGAGACCAAGAGGCAGACCCCGGACCCGCTGGACAGACTACTGTATGTCTCACAGCTGGGGAATGACTCGGGATCCTTCCGGGTGAGCTGGAGGAATGCAGCCGGGTGAGAGATGCCTGGGCTTCTCGTCTGAGGCTGTTGCCCGCATGACCCAGCCCTGGATAAGTGGAAGGTGGCAGAACGGAACGCATTAATAAAGTATAATAATTATTATTATTAAAAGAGATGAACTTCTAAAAGCATAAAAAACAAAGTCAAAGCAAAAAAAAAAAAAGAAAAAAAAAAGAGAAATAAAAAGAGAAAAGGCGGTTCCGAAAGGCCAACAAGGCACCAGAAGATAAAGATTGGGAATTTAAATGCAGCTGCATCATGTTCGATGGAGGAACTGCTGCATTAATCAGACGTGTCTTCCTGTTTAAACCTCGCTCAGTCAGGGTCGCTTTGAATTTTAACAGCATTCCTCTGAAAGACGTTGCTTGTTGTCCAAAATCACTGCTAGTATTCCAAATACTGAAAAGACTGTTTTCCCTCACTGTTTGACGAGTGTGTGATCGGAAATGTCTTCACAGCGTTAGTGCAGAACAACAATTGCAGCTTAGTGATGCATGCAATTGTTTTTTTGCACAGGCAGCCATGGATTCAGACTGAAAAAACAATTACTGCCTCATATTGAAAGGTAAACAAATCAAAGAAAAAAATCATTATTGAAGCAATTACAACATTTTTATTTCCCAAGTATCACCTATAGTTACACTTCTCAAAATTTCTGTGAACATAAGTTCGCTTTTCACTTGGAAGAGTAAAAAAAGGTATAATGTTAAAGACCAATTCCTGTCAAAACAAATGAACTGAGATGATTCAGACCAGCACAGACAACTGGTTAGAAGCACAATGCATGTCCCCTACATCTGTTTCTCGGTGATGCATGAAGCAATATCTTTTTAATAACAAGTAACTTTTTGAAGCTGGGTGTTGCAGTCACTCTTCACTCAGACAATGTGAGGGGGTGATGGAGAATGTCAGGCTGTCACTAGATCAAACGGAATTGGTTTGGATGTTGCATCCACAAGATGACACACATTGAAAACTCTGCTGAATTAGAGGTTGTGTCTGCTGTGAAGGCTCATGAACAACAGCACGCTGTATTATGACTCCCCTTTATGAAATAGAGTCTGTATTTATCAGGCTTGCACAAAAATTGCTTTGTTCATAGTCTTGTTGATTTACATCTCGAGCTTACAATGACTATGTTTGCATGGGAATATGCGTTAAAAAGCAGGTCAAATTTTGTTCTTACAGTTTTTAGTTTTGCTCATAATGCAAAAGATAAGCGTTCATATTTAAGTGTGGATAAACAACCCGGCAAATACAATCTCCATCAACACTGATGTAAAGCATCTCATCCACAAAGTGGTGATCAGATAAGTGTCAAATATGAAGAAAATTAAATCTCCTCCCTTTTGTTCCGCAAAAAAAAAAAAAAAAAAGAAAAAAAAGAAGAAGAAGAAGAAATAAAACAGGACTAGTCAAGCTATCCCCATTGCAGGGCCAGCGAATGGGCCACCAAAATGCAAGAAAATTCTCTTATTCTTCAAAATGTTCTGGGGGGGAATTTCCCCAGAGTCCCCTAAGCTGGCTTCGTCAATTCTAAAGGGGGCGGATCCAGCCCCCTTTGGAAAATCTTGGATCCGCCCCTGTTAACAACCTATCTAACGTGTAGAATTTGTAAATAAAAATGTCTTAGTTCACATAAAACTGCAGGGCAGCATGGTGATGCAGTGGTTAGAACAGTGCCCACAAGGCAGGATGTTTAGGGTTCAAATCCCGCATGGGGACGAGGCTTGAAACACTGTTATTTCTGTGTGGAGTTTGCATGTTCTCTCAATGTACACGTGGGTTTTGTCCGGGTGCTCCAGTTTCCTTCCACCCTCTAAAAACATGCATGTTATGTTATTTGGCCACTATAAAATTGGTTGTATGTGTGGCCCTGCGACAGACTGAGGACCTGTTCGGGGTGTGCACTGCTTCTTTCCTTGAATTAGCCGGGATGGGCACCAGCACCCTCATTAGGGATGAGCAAGTAAGTTAACTTCAGAAGGCGAAACGAAAAACATTAAAAGTGCAAATTTATGATGCAGACTTGGAAGAGAAAATCTCTTAAACATGGAGAGCTGCTGGTGGGTGTAATTTGTCTGACTTTATGTGTGGATTGAAAGATCAGGCTTCAAGCAAAAACTGTCTTGACAGTTGTTGCATGGTTCAGACTTCCTACAGTCAACTTAGAAAAGTTACTTGAAATGCTTCAGACTATTAATACCATTTTACTCAGAGTTAGACCCATGCATGTTTTAAAGCGATAGATCATTCAAAACTCAGCAGGGCTTTTAAAAAACTGCTTCAAATCTACATACTGATGCTGACACGGAACGCTTCTCAAAATGACCTAAACAATCAAAACTGAAGGTCATGGCCCTGAGGTGAGACATGTCCAATCAGAGGGAGAGTTTCTGACCTACAGACCCAAAGACAGCTCTTATTAATATACAGCTTAAAGGAAAGTCTGAGATTCATGCAGCAAGAAGAGGAAAGACTTTTAAAAAACCCTATTTTTAACAACTGATACAAAATAAAATTGAGTCAGCGAGGCAGATAAACTGATGGAAGGTTAATGAAGGGATGAATATTCCCTGCACGATATGTAAAAACGGAAAGTCGAGAGGGCAAATCATGCTTATGTCATTTTTCAACTCAAACCTTCACACGTTTAGAGCATCATAGAAGTGTTTCATTCCTAACTGCCTACTCAAACAGCTCAGGGGTCACGATGAGCGCCGCATGTGTAAAATACAAGATTTAACAAGCTTTATTATCATTTGGCGGCTTTTCAGTCGTCTATGTATTGGTCATTATTGGGTATGTAATTGCATGTGTGTATTCATGAGTACTTGTGTGTGTGGACGGGTGGCGGAACAGCTTCTTCACAGGCATTTGAAAGGAGCTGTTTATCATCCGACTGGTCCTGGTACTCAGAACTCCGGGCCTAACAGATAAGAGGGTGGAGACTAGGGAGTCTCCTGGGTGAACGGGATCATCACAGATCTCTTTGGCCCTTCGAAAAAGGCATTTGGCATAAATCTCCAACGCATACACGGAGAGAACGTGCAAACTCCAAAAAAAAAAAAAGGTCAGTGTTCCACGCCTCGTCCCCACCCAACTCGAACCTACGACCTTCTTGCTGTGAGGCTACTGTTCTAACCACTGTACCACCATGCCACCTGCCATCCGGGAGGAACTCAGGGTACAGTCATTGCTCCTCCAAGTCAAGAGAAGGCAGAAGGGGGGGGATTCGGACATCTGTTTAGGATGCCTCTTGAGGGCTTTGCTTGGTGAGGTGTTTCAAGCACATCCTACCGGGAGGAGACCCAGAGGTAGCCCCAGGATCCTCTGGAGAGGCTATGCTTAACCATATGGCTGGGGAACACTTCGGGATCCTTCTGCGTAAACTGGAGCATGCAGCCGGGGTGTGAGACGCCTGGGATTCTGGTCTGACACTATTACCCCCGTGACCAGCCCTACCAAGCGCAGGACAATGAAACGGAACGATTTGTGTGCTGCTTCTTGATTTAATCTACTCTAATTCGAGATGCTTTTTTGAAAAAATTAATTAGATTGTTCAGTTAAGAAAATTTCCAGGTCACTTTTCATTGGGAATTATAAGATATCTTAATTTTATTAGGAGAGTCAAGGCCAGCTTATGTTCCTACTTTCCTGACTGTAAGGAGACCTTGACGAGCTGGTCAACATTTCAATTTGACAAAATTTAAATTTGACCAGCTAGAGAAGGTGGAACATTTTAAGTACTTAGGATCAACAGTCCAGAGCAATGGGGAGCGTGGAAAAGAGGGGAAGAAGCGTGTGCAGGTAGGCTGGAACGAGTGGAGGAAAGTATCAGATGTGATGTGTGATAGAAGAGTTTCAGCTATACTGAAAGGGAAAGTTGACAAAACTGTGGTGAGACCGGCCATGCTGTTTGGTCTAGAAACAGTAGCATTGAAGAAAAGACAGGAAGCAGAGATGGAGGAAGCAGAGATGAAGATGCTGAGGATCTCTCTGGGAGTGACCAGGATGAACAGGATCAGAGGAACAGCACATGTTGGAGGTTTTGGAGATAAAGTCAGAGAGGCCAGATTGAGATGGTTTGGACATGTGCAGAGGAGAGAGAGTACATCAGAAGAAGGATGCTGGATTTGGAACCACCAGGAAAGAGTACTACAGGAAGACCAAATAAGGAGGTTTATGGATACAGTGAAGGAAGACCTGAAGATAGTTGGTGTGACCAAAGAAGATACAGCAGATAGGGTTAGACAGAAGAAACTGACTTGCTGTGGCGACCCCTGGAGGGAAATGCCAAAAGAAGAAGAAGAATGATGGTTTTGTGTGTGTATGTGTGTGAAAAAATAAAAATCGGGATTCTTCTTTGATGTTACATTTTCTTCATATGGGTCTATTTTTTTTTATTCCTTGAAGGAAGCATCAACAGAAATTCCCTTGATTCATTAACCAATAGTGGGTTCTCATATCCCAATTCCCATTCAATTTCAAGGCAAAGTCAATATCAAACAAAATCAAAAGCCAAGAAAATAAATTAGTTTGGATTTTGCAAATGAGACCAGAAAAGTCCAACGGAGCACACAAGAGATTTTCTGAATACAATGGGTACTGTATGTGATTTTTATTATCTAAATCACTTCTTGGCAGCGGAACAAGAGACATGGTGATTACTTTATCTTATCCGTCAGAAGTTGTGTATTTCTTCTCTCAGAGGTATAAACTTACTTGAGTGACATTCGGGGCAGCACTGGTCCTCCTGGATCACAGACATAGAGCCTGAAGGGCAAGAAGGGCAGGAGCTCAGGTAACAAGTCACCTGGGCATCCCGGCACTGACACTGCCGACAGCTACCATCACTCCAATGAGCCAAGTTCTGAAATATGACAGAGAAGATGTTCTTTAGCATCTCAAGCCCTGAGGATCAGTTCAACTTCTGCTTCAGCACAAAATCCCCCCAAAATAAATCACCTCTCTGTGTAAGACTAACTTGTATGAGTGTCTAACAGAGATAAAAGTAGCACGTAAAAAAAAAAAACTTCCTTTTTCTACATTTAAAATGTATTGTTTGATGTTTTTAAATGTGAAATGTCTGTCCTTAGGCCAGGCGAGGCCGGTTTGATTCCCACTGGGACCATGTCTAACTGTCCCTGGAGCAGACATCTAACCCCGTAGTTGCTTCCACCATTGCAACTGCGGGGTACAAGTGGCCGAAATGAGCTTCCTCTGCAGAGTGGCTGGGATCTCACTCAGACATCAGGTGAGGAGTTCTGCCATCTGGGAGGAGCTCAGTGTCGATCTACTCCTCCTCCAGGTCGAGAGAAGCCAGATTGGGTGGTTCGGGCATCTGGTCAGGATGCCTCCCGAGCGCCTCACTGGTGATGTGTTTCGGGATGTCCCACCGGGAGGAGACCAAGAGACAGACCCCGGACCCACTGGAGAGTCTATGTCTCACAGCTGGCCGGGGAACAACTCGGGATCGCTCCAGGTGAGCTGGAGGATGCAGCCGAGGTGAGAGAAGCCTGGGCTTCCCGTTTGAGGCTGTTGCCCCTGCAACCCGGCCCCGGATTAGTGGAAGACGACGGAACAGGACTTAACTGTGCACCCATCAAAAGAAAAAAAAAAAAACCCAACATGTTGTCCTGTGACTTACTGAAAGTTATAAAAAATTAAATTCAGTATTTACTTACAAGCCATTTTTGAAAATAAAGTGGTCACATCATCATTAAACATACTTTGAACGTTTAGATTTAATCCAAAACTAATGGGGTCACTGCACTGATAAGGATGCAAATTTCCCATCGCGCTGACTGTTGATGAAAGAAATCATTTGAGAAAAAGAATTATTGCCTGATAGAGCACAGCAGCTTTGGCGGGGCATCCTGCAACGCCTCATGAGGCATTCTGACTGAAAATGTGAAAAATTAAAGCTCTGAGTTCTAGTTTCCCTGCAATGAGCTGTGCATAGTAAAATCAATGAACCCCCAAAAGATATGAGCCTAAATAAAATGAAATTTTTGGTTTTAGGCTAAACAGCCCCCGTTATTTGGCAGCTCTGTCTTAAAGTATATTTACTCACTCTTCCTGCAATATTTATTCTCTGTATTCAAAGTTAGCAATTCTATTTGTTTATAAAGAAACCATACTGGTCGTGCTTGGTTACTTGTGCATGAAACTCCTCTGCACTGAGACTTTACGCCTCTTATTTTTCAGCCTGCTTCTGAGAATGAGAACTCACAGAAGCCCCGTGGTGCTTTTGTCTCGCCCACACAGTTTGGATTTCATATTTAATTCTGAAACTTCCCTCTCAAGATTATGTGTGAACACAAAGAGAAGAGATTTCTGGGGAATAACAGAATAGTACCTTGTAGGTTTTTTCTTTGTACACACAGGTGGGTTTAACAGAGGAACATTCTGGACAGCACTTCCCCGGCAGGTGGACAAGCTCGGATTCCTGGAACCAGAAGTGTGAAACCAAAATGAATAAAAAAATCAACACAAGCTTACAAAATGTAGTATGAGAGCTCCAAGTATACTTTAAAAAGATCTACAAGCTACCACGTAAAAACAATTTTACTGAGTCATGCTGACTTTTCAGAGGTTTGATCAGAGTTAATATTTTAAGATAGTAAAACAAAAAAAAATCTGGATATCACAGTAAGTGTATTCAAATTAAATCTAATTTTATTGATACACTAACACACTCACACCTCCAAACCCCTTGTCTTTCCTCCTCCTCCCCACTTTTCACCTGAATTGCCAGCTACTGTCTCTTTAACTGAAATAAAAATAAACATCCGTCCTAATGCTGCGAGGAAATAATAACTGGGGATCGATCCACACCAGGAGTCGGCCTGCCCATGACTGCAGAGGCCAAAATCCCAGGCCATTCAGACCCCAAAAGAGAGGACCCCACATACTGAGCAGGCAGAGCTCGTGGGATGGAGGATCCCCATGAGGAAACATTGGAGTAAGACACAGAATAACACATAGAATAAAAACCAAAGCAATTAAAATGGGTTAAAAACTATTTAAGAAATTAATAAGAAAACTGAATCAGAAAAACAAAACTGTGTAAAAGGAGAAAAGTAAAGAAACTGATCTCGATACATACATTAAAATCATCTTAAACAAACAAACAAAAAATCAAAGTAAAATCCAAGTTAAAAAGGTGGGGTTTCAGCCTCTTCTTAAAAAAATGAACTGACTATGCGGCCCTGAGTTCCTCTGACAGGCTGTTCCACGTACTGGTAATATTACTGTGATAGTTTTCATCACACATCACAACAGAGTAACTAAAAGGAACTAATAATTAAACCGAGATGGGCTTCAAGATACTTTATAATGATGTTTGTTTGTTTAAATATACTTTATTCATCCCTCACTGGGAAATTTATGTGCTGCATTTCAACATAGCAGGCTGCCACCTACAACGGCACCAATGGTGGGAGAAAAGAGGGGGTAGGTGTCTTCTCCAAGGACCCTAGACGTGTACTCAGTGGGATGCAAACCCGCGAACTTTCGGTTGACTTACTTCCGGTTCACAGGCAAACGCTCTAACCACTGAGCCACCATCTCCCCTTTTAAGAAACAGTGCCAGAGCCTATCACGGCTGATTCAAGGTGACAGGCAGGGTACACCCTGAACAGGTTGCCAGTCTGTCCCGGGGCCACACACTGAACTATCTACAAACATACTCATTCCCAGGGGCAATCTTATAGTGGCCAATCAACTGAACATGCATGTTTTTTGAGGGTGAAATGAAACCGAAATACACGGGGAGAACATGCAAAGTCTCCACAGAAAGGCCAGTGTTTCACGCCTCACGTCCATTTCGGTACTCGAACCCCTGACTTCCTTGCTGTGAGGCCACAGTGCATCTATTCAGATTAAAATATTACAAATGAATGGCTTGCGGAGGTCATTCAGTCCATCTAACATGTAGGTTCATACGTGGGCCACACTGCTTCTTTAGTCCAATGTTTATAGATCCACTCAGATTTTGCTGGTTGATTAAACATTAATCAGAATTTAACTAAGGAAAAAAAAACAAGTGCGGCAAAACTAAGCCTCTTACAATTTCCACCTGGAATACAATGATGTCAGAATTCTTCATGTCAGCAAATGATGTTACGATGATGGGAGGCCCAATAAAATCATTATTAAATGGATAAAACCTGCAGTGACCTAGATTCCTGGACTATGATGGAATAAATGAGGAGATCTATGTGAGAGGGATTGCCAATTAAGAACGGGATAGGAAAAAAAAGGGTTTCGAAGGTTACTCTTAACTCAAACGAATAAAATAATCTTTTTGACCAATTGATCATGACGTTTTTCACACAGTAATCACAAACTTTCCTCACTATAACCGTTTCCTCATGCCCTTCTTTGCCCACTGACCCACGCTGGCTATAAAAACAATAACAGCATCCCAACCGTGACGCCCACACAGTGCAAATGAAATTGCTCCCATCAGAGTCACCTTGTTCATCTCAGTGGCGGACTAATACCAGTCATGCTAGTTAAAACTAATGGCACTTAACAGCTTTAATTATTACCATACAGCAAGATTAATGAGGGTTATTTGGCCCTGAGAGGGGATAATAGAGTGATACCATCTGAAATGCTTGATCTAAAGAAATACTAGATGAGGTGTTAGGTCGATCGAGGCACCGTGTCTCGGTTGGGAATAATTTCACGAAAGCCTAAAATCATTTTAAGAATGTCTACGTGTCAAAACACTTCCGGGTCATAAGGTCCACATTCCTACCTCACATGTCTTCATATATGAGACAGTTTATCAAGTTTGGTCAATCTAAAACCGATTGAAGATCAGGAAGCATGACTTACTGGTAATGGAAAGATGAACTGTGGTTGTATCACCAGATCGATGCACGATTGAGTGTAAGTCACCATTTCTTTGTAAGCCTGAACTTCTCCACAGATCATTAGTTTGATGCCTTGTGTCAATTTCCTGCGTCACTAGGAAATGATTATCTGTGGCGGGAGCTGTAAATCGAGGACATCTACTGATCACCGTCACTCTTTAAATTCAAACGGGTGGGTTTCACTGTGAAAAACTTATAGAAACTGTGAGGAAATAAAAGTTAATTGGGACAAAAATGATCTGGTTTGTGGGAATGTAGGCACTTTATGAAACCTGAAAATGTGATCACACAACCGACCAATGAAAAATAAAGACATGATGATTAAAAAATATATTTATTATGAGGGGACAACAGCCTAAGACGGGAAGCCCAGGCTTCTATCACACCGGCTGCATGCTCCAGCTAACCCAAGAAAATCCCAAGGTGTTCCCTGTCCAGCTGTGAGACAGTCTCTCCAGTGGATCCAAGGTTTCCTTCTGGGTCTTCTCCCAGTGGGACGCAGCCCAAAATAGCTCACCAGTGAGGCATTTGGGAGACATCCTAATCAGATAGCCAATCTACCCCTTTTGGCTCCTCTCAACTCGGAGGAGCAACGGCTCTACTCCAAGCTCCTCCTGGATGGCAGAGCCCAGTCAACCTGCAAAGGAAGCTCATTTCGGCCGCTTGTATCCGTGATCTCATTTTTTCGGTCACCCAGGTTTCAGGTGAGGTTAGGAACGTAGATCGACTGATAAATGAAGAGCTTTGCTTTTCGGCTTTGCTCTTTCTTCATGACGACAGACTCATGCAACTCCCTGATTATTGCGGACGCTGCACCGATCCATCGATATAAATTTATACCAAACTATTAAAACACTCAACATATATTCAGATAAATATGAGAATATGGGAAACCATCACCATTAACAAAATTTGAGTTCTAACTTTTTCTTTCATTGTCGCCATTGGGTTGAATAAGTTATCAAATCAGCAGGACAGACCCCAGATTAAAAAAAATAATAATCCAGGTCCCAGTTTGGCCGCAGGAAGCAGAAATCCTTTCATCATGTACAGTAACTTTCTTTCCTAACATTTCGTCTAATCAACCCTCATCTATTCTCTCATTTCTACTGCTATAGACTCAGTTTGTTAGAGAATGATGATCTCTGTTTGTTAATTCTCTCTTTGCTTTTGCACCAAATCATGTGTGAAGACATTTTTTTGCCATTATTGTCAATGTTTATCACCCTAGTGGTAATCATACAGACGTTCTAAAGTTCTGGGGATGTTTTTTTAGTTCAGCAGCTTGTATGTTTGAGCATTTGTTGAGCCTGGCAGTTTTTGTGGCTCAACAGAACAAAATCAGAATCTACTTGGGCTTATTTTCGGACTATAAATCGCATACGAGTCGTTTTCATAGCTTATTCGGGGGTGCGACTTATACTCCGGAGCGACTCGTGTGTGTTTTTCTTTTTTTTATGCATTTTTGGCTGGTGTGACTTGTACTCCGGAACGACTTGTGTGTTTTCCCTTCTTTCTATGCATTTTTGGTTGGTGCGACTTATACTCAGGTGTGACTTATAGTCCAAAATACTTTTCCTCTTGGTATTAAATGTTAGAAAATATGAAAAAAAAGAGTACATTTTTCTTTCATGAATGCTCATTCTGGGAAATTAGCATTCCCTTCTATGTTCAAGTCACGTTTCGAACCTTTTTTTTCTGTCCGATTATTTCTTATTCTCTCACGGCCTTTTTCTGTGCTTTCTAACAGTTGCATTTTTTTTTCGTCAGGGTTTTTATGTAATTTTGACAGCTTGTGTTACATCAAGTTTGTTTTGTCTTAAAAATATATAAGTTTTAAACTTAGAAAGTGACCTTGATTTTTCATCCCACGTCTAGGCTTACCTGTGGGCATTCAACTCGTCCACACTCAGTCTTCCTGCAGAGGACCTGCCCGCGGTTGCATGAGCAGAACTCACAGCCTGTGCCGTTCCACATGTCACCATGGTAGCGAACTACATCCTGGTACATGCAGCTTCCTTTGGCCGGAACACATTCATCACAGCACTCATCGGCACGTTTTACTTTGGTCTCACCCTGCAAAAAGAAAAAAGTGTGGGTGTGTTGTGTTTTTGTATTCCGGACAGATTTCAGGAACAAAAGAAATGAGAAGAACCAGAACGATAAGACAAAGAAAATCCAAGAAGCTCACAGAAATGCTGTTTCTATGAATTTTTTCTTTCAGCTGGAAGTGATGATAAGGAGTGGAAGTGTGCATGGGTTGTTGTGAAGTGGTTTGTGCCTATGTTTATGACTTTATATAAGAATGTTTGGGGTGTGTAAATTTACAGGCTTCTACAGTGGAAAGTCTGTAGAAGCCCAAAATAAGAAAACTAACGAAGAACTGCTCGGTAGTTTTTTCTGATTCAAGCTTATGTTCCTGAAAACAGATTCCCCATATCTCCAAGCAGCACCATCAATAAAAAAGAAACTATTCACACCAAAACTCAAGAACACTATTTGCCTTATCGACTCCAACTAAATCTTGGCAGGGTCTGCTGAGTCCGAATAAACAAAGGATATAGAAACAAATATTGTGATTAAAATTCTACAGATGGTGGAATAAAATCTGATCCACTGAGCCAAAACAGTTGTTTGCGCAACTCAAAAAACTAGTATTTCTTTTAGTTTCATCAAATGATTTAAATACATTAACCACCAGAAAATTATACAAAGATTTATTATTTTAGTTATTTCAAAAGAAAATTTATGCTCAATAATTTTTGCAATTAAAGGTTGTATAATATTCAAAGATTTGTCAAAGACAAAGGGTCCAAATGCATAGCCAGTTTTGGGCAATTTTAACCAGTATATTGCTAGTAGAAGGACTACATGATGAGAGATCAGTTGTGGAAGGACACCATCATGGCTGCACCAAGAAACGAACCACTGCAGGGCAGAAAGTAGGGGTGGGTGTATCGATCCTAATATCGATAATATCGATACCAATGCTAGTATTGATATTGATTGATACTCCAACTAAAATCTCGTTACTTTGGTTGAAGTTTTACCCCCGCGCACTTTGCTTCCATTTTTTTCAAAAAGCAACCTAACTTATCTGTCTGCAAAATATGCCTAAATGCTGTGTGTCGCGCCTGTTTGCCAATGCGAGGCGGCCCCGCCCCCTTTCTCCTCTCTTTCGCTTTGACTTGATAGATCACACCCGATGCGCTATTAAAGCAAAAAATGGGAACATGATATTGTTTCTAAATAAAAACCTGTAATCAATATCATTGTTCTGCACAGGGGGACAATGCCTTGCCCCAGGGAACAGGGTTGGAGTATTTGTGTTGGCTAAAGGCTTTAAAGAGTTTTGTATTTTTATGCTTAATTATTTGAAGTAGTTTTTGTTTTTTAACAACTGCTTTTTTCATTTAACCTCTTAACACCCACCTATTTTCGGGCTGTGCACAATAGTTGGACATACCCAAATGCCATTGCTTATTACAGCAGCATCTTTCAAGTCACATGCTTGTACTATACATCAAAATAAAGCTTAGACCTTCTAGTTTCTGTAGATATGTACATGAAGAGTGTCAGAATTTCAGAGCCTATCCTACAGTAGTTCAAACATAAAAAAAATTGTAGAATTTTAGCCTCGCCTAATTTTTTTCATTTTCCAATGTCCCTAGCCAAGACATACTTCTTAGTAGGCATAATTCCTTCCATTTGTATGATAAAAATCTTGTTGACAACAACTGTGTAAAGTTTCAGATCTGTAGGTACAAGTGTTTTTGACCTATTGACCTTTTACTATAAAAAGTGTCCATTCGGCACAAGCTGTCCAAATCTGTGCCAAAATGTGCCAAAATGTGCCAAAGTGAATTTTTGCCATTCTATCACTTTTTTAGTCATAAAAAATGCATATTAGTGTTTCTGTGACTTTGAATGCCTCCCACAGATATTTTTTTTTCATAATTTTTTAAATGTATATTTTAATATTTTTTACTGTAATTATAAATTTTTCCATAAAAATTATGCACAAGAAATGAAATATACAACTGGATAAATGATATGTTGTGTATGACAACAACTGTGTAAAGTTTCAGATCTCTAGGTACAAAAGTTTTTGATTTATTGACCTTTTAGTATAAAAATGTCTAATCTGAACAAGCAACAAATTGAATTTTTGCCATTTTATCACCTTTTTAGTCATAAAAAATACATATTAGTGTTTCTGTGACTTTAAAAACCTCCCACAGATCTTTTTTTTTTTTTACATAATTTTTGCTGTAATTATAATTTTTTTTCATAAAAATCATGCACAATAAAATTTTTTCGGATAAAAAATATGTTCCAAAACCCCAGAAATATAGTTTGCTAAAAAAAAAGTTGAAAATAAACTAAAAAATCTTTCAATCTGTGATCACCTCACTCACTCAGTGTCTGCTCCTCATTCGCGTCATGACGCACAAAATGGCGCCGTTTGTTTTGATAAAATTTCCCGTTACGCAGTTGAAATACACGCGATTCTATTGGTCCGGTTTTGAACCAATCCCCTCGTTTTGAAGGTGGAAGTATCAGCTTTCTTTATAGGCTAATCATATATTTTTAAGTGACGTCGTTAGCCTGCTAGAAGCTAACATGCTAGCAGTGCTGTTAGCTGGAGGAGAAGCGCTTGCTTCTTTCAAAGCCTTGTAAAAAACAAACTCTTTATCGGAATATTTTGCGAACGGTTTCAGTTTGTAGATAACTTCGTAAAGAAAAGAAACATACCCAGGATGAACTTAAAAACACAGCGTGGCAGTTATTATGGAGATTGGAACGCGACCGCTACTATTTCTCGCAGAAAACAAAATCACGTTTTCTGGAGTTTTTCTCCAAACTGGTTTACTTTTGAGAAAATACAATTTTATATAGTTATTCTGTGGATTGTTACGGACAAAATGAGACCAATCACATGAAGATCGAACCCGTCTCAGCCCATTACGACTGGATCATAGGTGAGAAATGCGCTCCAAACAGTTTGATTTTATTTGCGAATAGTTTGCTATTTCTTCTTGAAACTAGTGAAAACATAAGAATGGATGCTATGATCGTTTTCTTGAAAGTCTTAGCTTTAAAACGAGGTATAACTTAGTGGAGTTGAACAAAGAATAAGTGTCTTTATGAGTGAAGAAAAAACAAAAACCCACAAACGTACCGTGGACGGGTCAGTGGATGTTAAGAGGTTTTAACTGGGAAGTTTCATTTTATTTTTGTATATAACCTTGACAAAAAAATTGTATTTTGTTTCTAAGATTTTATTTGATGTGATTGTTTTGACTTTGAAAATTTAATTGTTTTGATTACAATTTTTTGCACAAGTCTGTTTTTTTGTTAGTCAGCAAAAATGCCTTGAATCTTAACATAGTTTTTTATTTGCTGTTGAACTTTGTCTGAGTTTTAATAAATTATTAATGCAATTAATTACAAATCACCTGAAAATTAAGTAAATGTATTTAAGTTCGTTGATGCAAAAATAGTCGTTTAAAAAATAAAATACCGGTATCGGTGATATCGGCCTGGTGTTTACTTGGTATCAGATCGATACCAAAGCTTGTGGTATCACTCACCCCTTGCAGAAAGCCCCACTGCAGATGATCAGACCCAGAACTGAAGGAAACTTGGGGTTTACAATAACATGGGGGATAACGAGACACAGCCGGAGACATCAGAAAGAGGCAATTGGGACCAGATGTGCAGAATTAGGACAGTATTAGGAGATTAGGAAATTCGTTCCTTAACAGTGAATTTTGTGTGCTGCATTACACCGCAGCAGGCTATCACGATGGCGCCAATGGTGGGAGAAACAGAGGGTTAGGTGTCTTCTCCAAGGGCACATAGACATAAGCTCAGTGGGATTCAATCCCGCAAACTTCTGGTCCAAAGGGCGAAAGTTCTACCACTGAGCTATGATTGTGTCTTTTAAAAAGATATGTATTTGGGTTGTTAGTTATAAAGCAGAAAAAAATCAAGATAAAGCATCAATCAAAAGTTTGAACACAAATATGCCAAAGTCAGGGTACACCCTGGGCAGGTTCTCAGTGTGCTCCAGAAACTAGTAGGTGATTGCGTGAGAGAGAAAACACAGCAGCCTCTACACATAACCTATTTTACCAGTTCTGAGCTCATCTCTACGCACATCAAACCCATTCCCAAATACTCAAATAAACACTCTGAAAGAAAAGTTTCTGCCTTCTTGGAGTTTCCAGCTAAGAATAAAGAAAATTTTAAAGTGCTAGTTTGAGTTTATAAACCACTTTGTGCCTTAAGGCTAAATATATCTAATGCATTCTCTCAGAATCCAGACTGTGTTGGGTTTTAGATCTTCTCAATGATCCTCATCACTTGTCACTTTTCACTTCTCCATGTCCAGCCTTTAAATGTTCTGTTGTCCATATTGACGTGTTGAACGGCACCCTCTGACTCCGCCGACAAGAGCTCAAGCTCAAGACGGGAGGAGTGAGATGAAATTTGCATGCAATTAAAGTTTAAATGTCAGGCTGTGTGAGTGCCATTTCATGTGTGATTACAGAAGTGTGTGTATGTGTGTGTTTGTGCAACAAGTAATAGCATTTCCCCATGCTGTGTGGCTATAAAAATTTTAAGCGGGCACACCAAAAGACAACACCCTGCCTGGGCATCAAGCCTGATGTCAATATGAAGAAGAGCTATACCAGGCATGTTTCTTCTGCCTTGTTAGATACATCTCCTTCTTCTCCTTTCTGCATTTCAGTTCAGGGGTCGCCACAGCAAGTCAGTTTCTTCCATCTAACCCTATCTGCTGTATCCTCTTTGATCACACCAACTATCTTCATGTCTTCCTTCACTGTATACATGAACCTCCTCTTTGGCCTTCCTCTAGTCCTCTTTCCTGGTGGTTCTAAATCAGCATACTTCTTCCGGTGTACTCGCTCTCTCTCCTCTGCACATGTCCAATCTCAGTCTGGCCTCACTGACTTTTTCTCCAAAACCTCTAACATGTCCTGTTCCCCTAATATACTTATTCCTGATCCTGTCCATCCTGGTCACTCCCAGAGAGATCCGCAGCATCTTCATCTCTGCTACCTCCATCTCTGCTTCCTGTCTTTTTCTCAGTGCCACTGTCTCTAGACCAAACAGCATGGTCGGTCTCACCACAGTTTTGTACACTTTCCCTTTCATTTTAGCTGAAACTCTTCTGTCACACATCACACCTGATACTTTTCTCTCGCCTGCCTGCACACGCTTCTTCGCCTCTTTTCCACACTCTCCATTGCTCTGGACTTTTGGATCCTAAGTACATAAAATCTTCCACCTTCTTTATCTCTTCTCCCTGTAACCTTACTTTTCCATTTGGATCCCTCTCATTCACACACATGTACTCTGTTTTACTCTGACTAATCTTCATTCCTCTTTTTTCTAGTGTAAACCTCCACCTCTCTCTCTAACACTCACTTTTCTGGGCATAGCGCTTTGCAAGTGGATGTGGGGGGCACAGCAGCACCACGGGATGTTTTTTGATTTCAGTCTTAACGTGATTTCATGTCACAGGCTTGAAAAATCCTCAATAACACCGAAAAAAGTCACGAGACTTGCGTTGTTTTGGGGGAAAAACAGAAAGCGACTCTAGCATTTAGAGGGTCTAAACACTCGCTAAATATAGCGCCAAAGTCACTGAGTTGAGATTACTGCCTTCCTTACATTTTTTTTTACAACATCCCTGACGGTCGAGTTGGACCCAGTCAGCGGGCTATCGGTAGACCGCGATCGACTGGCTGGGCAACCCCCGCGATAGAGCTTACCAGCTAATTTTAGCAAAACACACTCTGCGGCGAGCTGTACTGAATGAAAACATTGTTTTATTGATGTGAAACTATTTTGTTAATTGATTGTGGGGTTGTATTTTTGTGTAATATGACAATTTTGGTTGTTAAGGAAGATTCAGATGGAACACTCTTGAAAGTCTAGGTGTGAAATGCGTTTTCTACCCACCTTGTCACAGTTGACTGGCCGACATGTGCTTGTGTGGCATTTAGACTGACCCCTGTCACACACACATGTGGTACAGGGACTCTTCTGCCATTGCTCACCATGCTGCCGAGAGACACAGATACATATTTAGATACTCTCCAAATAGACTCACTCTTTACGCGGCTTGTAGGAAACTCTCCACTGATTCATCTCTGAGTGTATTTTCTTTTTCTTTTGAGGAGAGACACCAAGAGACCGCGGGTTGTGTGAAGAGCATGCTAACGCACGACTTAGTTGCACAAATACCTGCAAGTAAATATCAGTCTAGTTCTATTTTATGTGTCTAGATGTAAATGCACATGCACATCTCTGCAAACCTCCTGAAGTTGGGCAGTGGGAATCAAGCTCAAGGCATCGACAGCTTCAGATTCTTTTTAAAAGTAAACACCCATATAGATACACAAATTCACAGGGGACACACGCCACTCAAACATTGACATGTCGGCTCTTTTATCCTCTCCCACAGCAGACCAAATCTTCCCCTCGTACCAGAAAATAGGAGCATGGGAGAGTATTCACACATACACAGCCCATTTTTATTTCTTACATGTTATATTAATTGGTGCAAATGTTTAAGCAAACTTTTTTAATTCCAGAGCACAGTAGCATAGAACAAAAAACACCAACGTGAAAGAATATATGTGCGTCAGAGTGTATGAGAGAGTATATAACCCCACATGAGACAGAATGGGATATGAGCAAAAGAAAAAAGTTGAGAGTTCATTGTGTTGGAGACAGAGAAAGAAAGAAGCATAGCAGAGGTTGTGATGAGTCTTAGATTACAGAGAAAAGAAAGCACACAGAGGTATTCACAAAACCCACATGCACACACTGTAATTACCATGTCATCAAAATATTAGCACAAAGTGTGCTTAGTGCATCATAAAAACACTGCCTACCTGGTATTGTTTCCCAGCAGAGAGACAGGGGTTGGACACACACTCTGGACAGCACTGACCTGGTCGGATCAACAAGTTTTCATGCTATGGAAAAATAGAAAGATTTGGTTTTTCCAGCAGAAATGAACGTGCAACCCCCCTACACTGGCATAACAGAAATAAACCAACTAGAAGTAAGACTGTCAGAATTAAGCAGTAAGTATCATTAAGTTCGTTTGGACCTTTTGGTCCATTTTGACAATTAGATGTCATGATGATGGTGAAGGAGGACCGAGATGCATAGCAAGTTTCACCAATCCATCGAAAGTAACAGGCTTGCACAACCAGAGGTAGGAACTCAGCAGGGCAAGGGACCAGAGGTATGAGCTCAGCAAGATGAGGGACCAGAGGTATGAGCTCAGCAGGATGAGGGACCAGAGGTAGAAGCTCAGCAGGATAAGGGACTAGAGGTAGAGCTCAGCAGGATGAGGGACCAGAGGTATGAGATCAGCAGGATGACGGACCAGAGGTAGAAGCTCAGCAGGATGAGGGACCAGAGGTATGAGCTCAGCAAAATGAGGGACTAGAGGTATGAGCTCAGCAGGGTGAGGGACCAGACGTAGAAGCTCAGCAGGATGAGGGACCAGAGGTAGAAGCTCAGCAGAAAGAGTAACCAGAGGTAGGAGCTCGGCAGCAAGATAGGACCAGAGGTAGAGCTCAGCAGGATGATGGACCAGAAGTAGAGCTCAGCAGGATGACGGACCAGAGGTAGAAGCTCAGCAGAAAGAGGGACCAGAGGTAGGAGCTCGGCAGCAAGATAGGACCAGAGGTAGAGCTCAGCAGGATGACGGACCAGAGGCAGAAGCTCAGCAGAAAGAGGGACCAGAGGTATGAGCTCAGCAGGATGAGGGACCAGAGATATGAGCTCAGCAGGATGAGGAACCAGAGATAGGAGCTCAGCAGGAGTAAAGTGAAGAACCGGACATGGAGAGAAACCATCATGGCTGAATGACTTTATCACTGCAGACCAGTGGAACAGGGAGCAGCACTGCACTGTAACAAGCCATGGAAGTGTCAGGGCTTAAATAATCAGCGGACGATAAGACACAGCTGGAAACATCAAAATAAGGCAATAGGGACATAGTGTGCAGAATTTTTTTGTGTGTGTATGTTTGAGTGTTTGGTAACTCACTGGTCTGCAGGCCACTTGTGGACACTCCACCACGGAACATTGAGCTCTCCCACTGCTGCAGATGCATCTGGAACAAAGGCTGGGGGTCCACTCCTCTCCATCCTTGTAAATAACCCCCTGCCAGGAGCAGGACTCTGACGCACACACATATACATACACAGTCAGAAACGCAGCGAGCAAACAGTAACCTGGCTCTTTCAGTTTTATAGGATAAGAAATTCCGTCACAGAAAAAGCTAAATGTAGCCTAATTAGACGCAATCTGCTGCATTGCATTACGTTACCTTCAAGATATTATCACTAATTAAATTTATCCTCCAAGATCATATGTCCTGCTTTGCGAGCTCCACAAACTTGCAAAAGCTTTCCTCATAGTTGCGTATTGCCAACAAGCAGTGTGGCCCGAATGAGATCCAAACTCTTCCAAACTGGGTCAAGGAATTAAGTGATAGTTTAATAACAGCTCAAAGCACAAATCAAAATATAAACTATAACTAGTTTGGAAATTTTTGTCTAGCTTTGGTAGAGTAAATAGGTGTACGATAATTAAATCAGTATGGACAGTTTACCCTCGTTTTGATTATTTTTGTTAATCTTTTTAATCAACAATTTGAGTAGCGATGACCAACAACACTTTGAAAGAATGGGGTTGCTAGAATTGACGACATGGCCTGTGGACAAATTGTTTTTTTTTTTTTTACACAAAAAAGCCATTTTTTATTTCAATCAATGTTTTTTTTTGCACTCCAAGCAAATAGATGATGACAAAAAAATTCAATAAGGATTGATTAGGTTTTAAATATATTACCCTAATCAGACCAGCTCCAGCTCTCACTGGGCAAATTTGCTGTTGAGTGTGAAGCGGCTGGGATGGGAATCGGCACCTCCAAATGAGAGACCATGACTGGAAAAGGGTGGAATGCCCCCTACAGGTCAGGGACAGCGTCCTGCCCCAAATGAAGGATTGTAAGTATCTCTGGGTCTGGTTCACAGTGGGAAAAGGATGGAGTGGGAAATTGACAGACGTCAGCAATAACTAGGACGCTGCATCGATCCGTTGTCGTAAAGAAAGAGCTGAGCCGAAAAGTAACGCTCTTGATTTACAAGTCGATCTACATTCCCCCCTCACCTGTGGTCACCAGCTTTGGGTGATAATGACTGAAAAAACGAGATTGCGGATAGAAGTGGCTAAAATGAGCTTCCTCGGCAGGCTGGCTGGGCTCTCACTCAGAGATTGAGTGAGTAGTTCTGCCATCCGGGAGGAGCTCAGAGTAGAGCCAGGTTGAGAGAAGCCAGATGAGGTGGTTCGGGCATCTGGTCAGGAAGCGCCTCGTTGGTGAGGTGTTTCGGGCACGTCCCATTGGGAGGAGACCAAAAAGCAGACCCAGACCCGCTGAAGAGACTATGTCTTACAGATGGCCAAGGAATGACTCAGGATACGTCTGGGTGAGCTGGAGGATGCAGCTGCGGTGAGAGAAGCGTGGGTTTCCTGTCTGAAGCTGTTGCCCCAGTGACCCGGCCCCGGATAAGCAGAAGACAACGGAACAGAACGAACAGAATAAATGAAAATGTAAGATGTAATTTAAATCACTCAAGTCACTCTCGAGTACTAAAAAGTATATCGGATTTAAAAAAGAACATTTCATAGGAAACATGAGGTGATTGTGAAGCTTATCAGTAAGCACGTTTTAAGTTAACAATCTGGAGAAACCTACACAGCGGCCACCTGTTAAAACGTTTTCTGTTTATAAACTTCACTTTGATCTCAGTTACACAGAAAATCTTCCTGTATTTCTTGTTCCTGAAAATATATCTATTCTAGATCAGGTTTATTACACTTTACACACCAAAGGCTCATAATTTATCCCTCATTGATGCCAAAGTTGTATCTGTCATACAACAACACAAATCAAATTTAATAAGCCGTGAATTATTAAGCTGCACTTTTTATATTATACAGGTCATTAAAAAGAAAACTTCACAGAAAAGTTTGACGACTAACAGGGAGTGTGTCCTTTTAATTTTAGAACCAGAAAGAGGACTTCATAACCTTTGAAACCAACCACACTCTGCGTTAGACAGTGTAATGACTCATGCACAGCACTGTGCATCGTTTTATGGAGGCAACACTTCCTGGGTGACATTTGCACGGGAGATGGTCATATGCAGAGCTTGCATGTTTTCGCAGTAATTTAGCTTCCTTTCACAGTCTAATAACGGCTCCTGTGGCAACGTTCATAGTCAAAGAACTCTGAGAAAGAGTTCCAAAAGTAAATTAATGCTATTAAAGTTTCAAATGTTCACTTGCATACCAACCAACCAACAAACCGTCCAACATCCATCAGGCTTGATCTATCTGCATGTAATCTCCTTAATCCTATCCAATGAGGGTTATATATTCTCATAAATAACCAGATAAAAGTTCTATTCATGGCTCAGTGGGTGGAGCGAATGTCCTGTAACTAGAGGGTTACCAGTTCATGCCAAGATTTCTTTGATCAAGAAACCAAACCCCCGATTTCTTCTGATGGTGGTTTACACTTTGCATGGCAGCTTCCACCACAGGGGACGAGTATGGGTAAATGTGAGCGCTACGAGTACCAACGAAAGCAGAAAAGCGCTACTAAAGCACAGTCCATTATATCTGAACGAGTTGCTATCTGAAAACCTCGATTGACTTCCGGGGATAGACTTCCTGTCCCAAGTGGAGGACTTTGAGTATCTCGGGGTCCTATTCACAGGTGGGGGAAGGATGGAGCAGGAGATCGACAGGCGGATCGATATGGCGTCAGCAATAACTAGGACACTGCATCTGTCCGTCGTGGGAAAGAAAGAGCTGAGCCGAAAAACAAGGCTCTCGATTTACAAGTCGATCTACGTTCCCACCCTCACTTATGGTCACCAGCTGTGGGTGGTGGCCGAAAGAATGAGATCGCGGATACAAGCGGCCGAAATGAGCTTCCTCTGCACGGTGGCTGAGCTCTCACTCAGAGATCGGATGAGGAGCTCTGCCATCTGGGAGGAGCTCGGCGTCAAGCCGCTTCTCCTCCAGTTGGGGTGGTTCGGGCATCTAGTCAGGATGCCCCAGAGCGCCTCACTGGTGAGGTGTTTCGGGCACGTTCCACGAGGAGGAGACCAAGAGGCAGACCCCGGACCTGCTGGAGAACGAGGAACGACTTGGGATCCTTCTGGGTGAGCTGGAGGATGATGCTGGGGTGAGAGAAGCCTGGGCTTCCCGTCTGAGGCTGTTGCCCCCGCGATCTGGCCCTGGATAACCGGAAGACGACGGAACGGAACTTCCGGGGAGGATATATGAAATGTGTTGTTTAGAACTCTTCTTAAAAACTCGATTGAAGATGAAAATGCTGTTTTTACTTTATAAAAGACAAAAGAATCTACAAATAGAACAAGTTTGGTCTCTGGAGTTTAAGATCAGCACAAATACTCAGAAAGGTTGTTACTCATCCTGCTTCTCTCCAAATGAAAGAGGCATTAAAATCAGCTATTCCACAGAGACGTGACATTTCCAGTTCTGATTGTTTTAGACACTCAATCCCGCTGAGATATTTCCAATGCAGATGACTAACCTCACATGAAAGTTAGAAATTCAGAAAACAATGGTCTGGCTTTTTGTTAAGAGTTTGAAATATTTTTTTTAAAAAATCTAACATGATGACTCACTTCCATCACAAAGATCTCTCACATCTTTGCCTTTATCACTTTTCAGTCCCAGATCTCACCTCCATTTCGGCCACACTTTGGGCAGCATTCCCCAACAGGAGTAAACGGTGTTTGATCTCCAGAGCAGGTTAGCGGGGGACATGGCCTGGCGTTGCAGGTTACACTTCCTTTGGAGCAAACACACAACGAGCAGGCGGACGGACTCCATTGGCTATCGTGCTAAATGAAACATAAGAAAAAAGAAACCGGACAGTCATATAGGGAATAGCAAGTCCATGGGTGAGAAGAGTTGGAAGGATGAAGTACAAAAAATGGCCACTAAGAGACAAATAAAAAAAATGATTTAAAGAGAAATTCGAGAATATGGTCCTCGCCTGGAAAAGGATGGAATGTGCCAGGGAAGCCAAAAGACAGGGTCCTGCCCCGTGTGGTGTAGTCAAAGAATCTCCGGGTCTTATCCACAAAAGGGGGAAGGATGAAGTGAGAAATCAACAGACGGATCAGTGCGGCGTCTGCAATAATTAGGACGCTGCATAGGTTCGTCGTGGTGAAGAAGTAGATGAATGAGCTTGAGCTTAGCTTAACAGTCAATTTAGCAACAAATTTAAAAGTGAGAAGAAAATTTAATGTCTGTCTGACAAAATATGAGCCTCTTGGGGTGGAATAAAGCCAAAATGTTTTCAATTTACAGAGCCAATCAAACTCACCTCCTCTGGGGGTGATTTCCTGAAGATTGTTGGAAATAAAGCAGGAAAAGCTTAATAGAAAAAACTTCTGAAGAGAGAAAAAGTTTGGTCACTTTTGATTTGTCTCCTATTTCTTTTAGTGAACCCTGTTTTCTTGATCTTAACGAAGTACTAGTTATCGATACATTGTTGATTAAAAATAAAAATCAATTATTTTCATACTTTTTTAATAACCTAAAGTTGTCAAATTGCTGGTGCAACATCATCTTTTTTCTTTTACAAAAAATTAACAGGTTGCATGGTGGTGCAGTGTTAGGACAGTAGCCTCACAGCAGCAAGGTCAGGGTTTGAGTCCCGGGTTTGGAACACTGGCCTTTCTGTGTGGAGTTTGCATGTTCTCCCCCTGTATACATGAATTTTCTTCGGGTACTCCGGTTTCCTCTCACCCTACAAAAACATGTATGTTAGGTTTCTATGAAATTGCCCCTAGGAATGTGTGTGTGGATGGTTGTGTGTGGCCCTGCAACAGACTGGCAACCTGTTTGGGGTGTACCCTGCCTCTTGCCTGAAATCAGCCCGGATAGGCTTCCGCAAATCAGTTAGAAATTGGCGTTCAGAAAACGAAACAAAAGATAAACAGTCCACATTTACTAAATCCTTTCAGGGAGATGTGAAAGCTCTAGTTCTTCCCCTCACTGCATTTCTCCAGTTTGTAGCTTCTGTTTAAAACATCTCAGAGCTGAAACTTGATATTTAACTACTGTATAAATACTTTTTTGGGGTAACGATGCACAGATGCTGCAGTTAATCTTTCACAACCTGCTTTTTGCTGGACGCTGAGCTCTTCCCCCTCCTTGTTTTCTACGTCAACAACACATTACTAGAACTGATTCCCAAAATATTGTATAAATAATAATTAAATCTTAACGTGCCATCAAAACAAAGATTAGCCGTAAATTAAAAAACATATTGCACCAG
Source organism: Neostethus bicornis (assembly GCA_902685375.1). Lineage (NCBI taxonomy): Eukaryota > Metazoa > Chordata > Actinopteri > Atheriniformes > Phallostethidae > Neostethus > Neostethus bicornis. The sequence continues at coordinate 9,510,729 of LR738545.1, forward strand.
CTAATATGTTGTTTACGTTTTACTGCGAATATCAGCGATGACTCATAAAAATGAGACTTGATACGTTATGAAACTCAAGGCACAAACTGAACAAAAAAAAAAAAATCGATGAAGAAGAAAAACAAACTGAAATCCACAGATTATGGACAATGAATGAAAGAAATTCTGATGACATGATGATTACGTTCTGAATTGTGCTCTCGGAGCCATTCAAGGTTTCATCTTGAATTGTGAATTTTCTTTGATTTTTTTTTACCTTGACTGTAATTAACAGTTTGCAGACTTATTGAAAGGTACTGTAATTTATCTGCAACATAAAGAATAAGAAGGTGAAGAAAAAAGCATCAAGTTTACTAAAAGGGAAACTGATCCCAGTGACTTTAAAGTCAGAGGTTTGATTCTTGTAGCCCCCCTGCATTCTGGATAGAGATGTGGATGTGGTGGAGGAGTACAGAAACCTGGGAGTGACCATCGACAGTAGACTGAGCTAGAGGAGCAACAGTAATCCTGTGTACAAGAAGACCTGCAGCCGACGTACAAAGTACTTCCTAAGGAAGCTGAGGTCCTTCAATGTGTGCAGCAAGATCCTGGCGATCTTCTAACTGCCTGTGGTGGCCAGCTCCTTGTTCTTCTCGGTCATCTGCTGGCGGACCAGCATCGCAGCCAGTGACGCCAACAGACTGAATAAACTAATCAGACTGGCTGGCTCTGTCATTGGCTGCAAACAGGTGTCGACACACTTGAGGCAGTGGAGGAGATCACTGAATAAAATTTTAGCCATCATCGACAATCATGACCATCCTCTCTACCCACTCCTGGACGAACAGCCGAGCTCCTTCTCCAAGAGGCTCAGACAGCTCCACTCGAGAACATCTCGATATCAAAGGTCTTTCTTCCCGTACGTGATCGGGCTCTCCAATGACTCACACTCAGCAGATAGAAAGTTGTTGCTGTGACACACAAATTTCCCATTCGTGGGATGATTAAAGTATATTCTGATTCAGATTTTTCTTTCAAATCCTGGAGCAATGCTTTAAATTTGATTGGCCTGCAGAAATTTGCTTTTCAAGTTGATTCAAAAAGCAAAGCTTTTTATATTCAATCTATTTTTTGTAATTTAAGAGGAATTTTTTTTCTGCAATTAAAAGCTGTGGAAAGTTACTGTTAGTGGCAGGAATGTGTTAATATTACAAGTTTCCAAATAAAAAAAGAAAAAAACAACTTTAAATTTGACTTACTCCATAGGTAAGGCCTTCATATTGACAGGAGCCCTTCGATGAGGGGATGCACTCTGGACAGCACTTGTTGGCAGGAATCCTCAAAAACTCTCCCTTTTGGAACAACAAATGCCAAAAAAACACACAAATTATAGCAGGAATAAACACAAAATCCATCGTGAGAATGATAAATAATACAGTCTAAATGCTGAATGTGCAAAGGTGTGTAAAAACGATGTGTGCACCAAGTGTGCTGTGTAAGTAAAAAACACCATGTTGTCTCGCTGTTTCACCGTAATTGAGGCTGTTTGTGTGGCATGGAACAAATAAGAAAGAGAAAGACAGAGCTGGTTTAGTCATTTAGAGGGTTTATTTGTGAATAAAAATGGGACGTGAGGAGGAAAAAAAAAAGAAGTGGGAATGCGCTGATTGTGTAAGGTAAGAGAAAACACCTCCCAAGGCTTTAGTTTATGGAGGGACTTATTAACTGTGTAAGGAATTAGCAGAGCGGCAAATCAACGTATTACAGCAAAACGGACTAAAGACAGAAACCATTTACACTAATAAATTAAGAAGTGTAAACCGAGCCTCTAAGTGAAATCATAAATCAATTCTCTGTTCTACTGTGTGTTTTAACTTTCCTCAGGCTGCAGTCTGTAGTTTAATAATGACATATAGCACAACATACAGCAGAATAATACATCTGTACCAGATCCGGTTTGGAGTTTTATTGGTGCAAATGAACAGAGATAGCTCAGAATAATAAAGAAGAGAGCATCTTTTCTGTGTATTTATAGGTCTGTTTTGAGGACCGTATATACGGATAGATTTATAAAAATTGGTGTTTCTGCTTCTTCAGAGATGGAACTTCTATGTTCGATTCAATCTTCATCTCTAACCAGAAAGCTTTAGAGATGAGGATCAACACCCTTACAGACCACCTCTCTGGATAGAAAATGAGGTTCTGCCCCAAATAGAGGAGTTTAAGTATTTATCAGTCTTGTTACGCAGTGTGAGAAAGACAAAATCACGGGTTCAACATCTGGATCAAGTGAAATTTAGAATTCTATTTACAGATTATGTTCCTCACATATACAAGGAGCTGAAATGATGTTGGGTAATAGAGTTTCTATTCTTTAAATAACGGAAGTGCTCAGCATATACATATTAAAAAAAACACAAAACATTGCACACATAGATCACCATTCACACAACCCACACTTCTCCAACACCCCTCATTCTAGTCCCCCGCATACCCTGAACCACTAGCTACTGTCTCTTTAACAGAGTTAAAAATAAAATAAACATCTGGCCCAATACTGCTGTGAGGAAACAATAATTGGGGATCAATCCGCACCAGTAGTCGGTCTGCCCATGACTGCAGGGGCCTAAGCCACAGGGATCCACCCAGCTCTAGGAGGCACGAGCACCCACAAAGCCACATGGCTGAAGTGAAGGACCCATACCTAGGCCAGTCAGACCCAACGGCAAGGATCCCACAGACTAAGCAGGCAGAGTTCCTCTGATGGAGGATCCCCATGAGGAAATACTGGAATAAGACACAGAATAAAACAATAGAATAATAACTAAGTTAAAACTGTTTAATCAATTACACGCAACTAAATCAGAAAAATAAAACTGTGTAAAAATAGATAAGGGCACAAACAAATAGTATCAATAAATATACAAAATCATATTAAACAATAATAAAAATAAAGTCAAAGCCCAGTTAAAATGGTGGGTTTTCAGCCTTTTCTTAAAAGCATGAACAGACTCTGCGGCCCTGAGTTCCTCTGGCAGGCTGTTCCACAGGCAAGGACCATAATGCTGGTCTATGGTTTTTCTCCAACTTCTCTCCCACCTATTCAGTTATCTCTCCTCATCCAAGTTGCCCTTTATTTCGCTATTGATCCAACTTTCTTCTTCCCTTTGATTTTCTACTTTGTCCACCTCATCCGTCCATTCTTCCATTTTTCTATCAACCAATCACCTGTCTTTCGCCCCCCCTCTCAACCTTGTATTCATCTATTTCTCCTCCATTCTCTTCCCTCACTCCATCCCTTTTTCCCTGTTTTTCTTAAATCTTCTGGTGCTTGACCCATCATTCCATCTTCCTTCTCTCACACATCTATCATCTCTTCCTCATCCATGAATCCATCCATCCCTCTCTTTCCCATCTGGTCATTTTTTCTCATCTTGCCCTCATCCAACTACTCAGTCTTCTTGCATGGCCATCTTTCTCCATTTTTTTTCTGTCCTGCTTCTTTGCATTATTAATCCTTCCCTTCTTCTTTGTTATTTCTCACTCTCCTCCTCCCTCATACATCCACTGATTCAACTATTTTATCGTTCCATCACTTTCTCATTCTTTCATTAAAGCCTTTTACTTTTTTTTTATTGTTTTCTGTCCAAGTCGTTGATGTTGGTCGGTTATTGTTTTTTTCTATCTCTGTCTATTCTTTTATTAAACTAGCGAAACCCCATTTTTTAAGCTGGAGTCTCTCTGGTGAGTTGGTGGACACTGAATCTGAACAAAGTAATAAAAACCTCTTTTCCGGGGGCTGGACTCGAGCCGATTGCAGTGATGTTGAACATAAGAACAGCCTTTATGTTCTGAGTATCTATAGACTCCATCAACCATGCAGGGATAAGGACTGGCTCAAAGCATCAGCCAGTCCAATTACCCCCCAATTCAAATCTAATTTAGTTTTATTAAGAAATCACTGCTCATGTAGAAAGCAATCAAAAGCCTTTCCAAATAAAATCAACAAAACAAACTATAAACATTTAATGCATGTTTATAAGACACCTCTCCCAATCACAACTATATCTCATGGTAATTAAAAAAATACCCGTTAGATTGTCTCACACACACACACTTAACGCACAGCCACCCTGACTACCTCCTGTTCAACATAAGCATGTACGCAATTTAATAACCTCTTTCTTCAGTGAATATTGTTTTTTATAATGTTTGAACATTATTCTCACATCAAAAACATGCCTAGCGTCTTTTATGATTGTTCAAATGCCTAGGTTGGTCATCCCCATGTGTTTTGTTCTCCTCCTGGACCACATTCTAACAAAAACAGGTAGTGTTTAAGTACATGTCAACTGCTCATGCCCAGTGCTTGCACTCAGGTACTGCTCTCCCTCCCCACACAAATCTGGAAGGAGTAATAGCAAAGGGGGGGGGTTCACACAAAAGTGAAACTAAATGGATAAATAAAAAACTTTTAATGCTAGATATTGTGTTTCTGAGCAAACAAGTGTATTGTTTATCTGAATGTAGTACGAGATACAAATTATTTCCGTTCCGTTGTCTACTACTTATCTGGGGTCCGGTTGTGGGGCCAACAGTCTCAGATGGGACACCCAGGCTTCTCTGACCTCGGCTGCATCCTCCAGTCTCCTCTGAGATGTTCCCCGGCCAGGTGAGAGACACAGTCTCTCCAGCTGGTTCGGGATCTACCTCTGTGCCTCCTATCGGCGGGACGTCCCCGAAACACCTCACTATGCCTGAGGGTGGGGCACTAGAACAAATAATTTTTTCTTTATTTGTCTATGATTTTTATTTGATTATTACTAGAGCGAGGAGCTCTGGCATCCAGGAGGAGCTTGGAGTAGAACTGTTGCTCCTCTGGGTCGCAGGAGCCAGAAGGGGTGGTTCGGGTATCTGGTCAGGAGGCATTTCGAACACCTCGCTGGTGAGGTGTTTTGGGCACATCCCACCAGGAAGATACCCAGAGGCAGACCAAGACCGGCTGGAGAGACTATGCCTCACAGCTGAATGGGAGAACGACTCAGGATCCTCCCTGGTGAGCTGGAGAATGGAGCCAGGGTAAGAGAGGCTGTTGTCCCAGTGACCCGGCCCCAGATAAGCAAATACAATGGAATAGAACAGAACAAATTTTTTAATTTGTCTGTATCTATCTGGTTTTCTTCATGTTTTTTTTTCTTTTTTAGTCAAATCTTTACTTTATTCTCTAGAAGTACACAGAGCGAAAGATAGAAATTGATCTATTAATGTTATTGTAAAGGATTATTGACGTCAGTCGGAAAGAAAAAAAGTGTTTGTTAGCCATAAAATAGAAACTCATGAAGAAAATGTGCATGCTTACACGTGCTTGTTATGTTTCTTCTCAAATATGGTGGAAAAAATTCACACAATCTCTAGAGTTGCATTTGTATGGATAATTTATCAGCTGCAGACTTCTGAAGATGCAATCAAGGAAGATAATGAGAAAAACAAAAGATGAATCTAGGGTGACAACGCAATAAAAATAAAAGTTTTTCAGAATCAGACAGGAGATTTCATCACTGCTGCTTAACCTGTGCAGGTGAATCTATGTCACTTAACAAGGACTTTTTAAACAGAGGTACACATGACTCAGTGAGCCCAGGAAATGATTTTTAATTATGGGAAAAAGCAAGACAGCAAAGAAGAATTCATTAAAAATTGATTGTTGTCTTAAATCAGTGTGGGGATCAGATGTGATGGCGTTACTGAAGGGTTGGCATTTAAAATCCCATTTAGGAGGTTGTGCATGGGGTGAAGAAGCCGAAAGGGATTAAAAAAAAAACCTCTTTAAATGTGTCCCTTTGAGACAAACAGAGTTCAAAGCACATAATAGACTCTGCACAAATATTATTGTGATCAATTAGGTACAAAAATCCATATTTTAGAGCTTGAAAAGTAAAAATGTTCTAATAATTTTGTGCAAAGACAATACAATATAATAAATACTTTATTCACGCCCTGGTGGGAAAATTCAAGACACAAGATATTTTTTGATTTGTCGTTTTTAACAAGATGTAAACAACGTTAACAGGATAAAACATCCTACCAAATAAATATTTTTTTTCCGTTCTGATCAGAAGTGTTTTTATCATTTTCACTCCTCCTTTATTCAGAAGCTGACATTCTCAGGAGGGTGCTGTTCTACACAATGTATTGAGTTTTGATAAATGCTGTTTACTATAAGGCCGGTGGATGCATACATTTTTATCTTTGCAGCAACTAAGACATTAAACTGAGATAGAGTGGATTTGATGTTACCTGAGGTGAATATAAAGACGTCGACGAAAGCTGAAATACAGTATTATTACTTTTCTTGTTAAACATTAAGAAAGAAAAAGACTGTTTTTTGTTTGTTTCACGCACTTTGCTTAAAAACTACAAAACAGGAGAACATTTTAAATTTGCTCAATTTATAAAAGCATCAACTTTGTTTCCTTTCATTTGAAATTTGTGTAATTTGATGTGCCAGAAACGGCAAAAAAAGTCAGGCTGCCACTGCTCCCCCCATGACTCATACCGCCTACTACATTTGCCGCAAATGGGATAGGAGCTGCAGCTTCCACATCGGCTTATTCAACCACGGCCGAAGCTGCACAGACAGATAAGTATCCAGGTGCAGACTCCATGCCTCTAGACAGTAGGATGCCAACAACAGCATTTAGTTTTAATATTGAGTCAATTTTTCGGTCATTTTTACACTTCTAATCAATATCTCGATCTCTAGAGAGGCTGCATGGAGGTGCAGTGGATAGCATGGTGACCTCACAGATGAGGCATGAGACACTGGTCTTTTTGTGTGGAGTTTGCATGTTCTGCCCGTGTGTGTATGGGTTTTCGCTGGGTACTCCGGTTTCTACCCAGTGTCCAAAAACATGCATGTGAGGTTAATTGGCCGCGATGAAATTGTCTTTGGGAATAAGTAGGTGTGTGTGAATGGTTGTCTGGGTGTAGTGCCGCAACATACTGGCGACCTATTCGGAGTGCACCATGCCTCTCATCCAAAATCAGACAAGATAGGCTTGGCACCCCCACAACCCTGTTAGGGATAAGCGATTTAGAAGACTATTATATGTCTCTAAATCAATTGCTCATCTATGTATTCATCTATTTCATGTGATCTGCAACAACCCCTCCCACCCACATGCTTGAATAAATCGTTTAGCCAGACACTGCTGGACCCGCTACATAAAAACAAGAGCTACAGGCGGTCTATTGTAAAGTAAGTGGTCATCTAATAGAAAAAAAAATACTTTTTATAATTGAATTAATTCATTGTCTTGATTTATTTTAATTTAGAATTTTATTTGAAAGCAACTGAAACAAATTAATTTCCTTATCGGCGATTACTAAAGTGCAACTGCGACGTTTGTAACACATGCAACGTTAGCTCAAACAATGTTAGTGTCATTCTCATTTTACTGCTTGGTATGTGTGTGTATGAATGTATAAATTATATTCACAGCAATACTTTTTGACACTTACCCTCTGAAAGTCACACTGGGGGTTTGGGCAGTGGACGGGTCGGCAGATGGCCACGTCACTAAAGCAGGTACACTCCTGACATGACTGTGGTCTCCATGATGTGTTATTCTGTTAACACAAAAAGAAAACAGGATTGGAACAAAAGCCCTCATGTTTATGCAGAGTTGTACATCTGACAACACAACATAGACAATTTTACATTGAATTTTTTTTTTTTTTACATCACAATAGATTGCAGTAGAAAAAGACCACACGTGGTGCTTTTCAAATGAAACCAGAGAACAGAAATTCACAAAAACTTAAAAAAAATAGATGATGAAGTAAGACTGTCAAATTAACTCATGTACGGCAAATACTTTCATTTTGTCTCCTGAGCCCCTTATTTCTAATGGAGTAGTGGAGGGTGCAGGAGCCTATCACGGCTGATTTCAAGCGAGACAGGACACACCTCAAAGAGGTCGCCAGTCTGTTGCGGAGCCACATACAGCCATCCTCACACACACTCACTCTTAGGGGCAATTTCATTGCAGCCAATCAACCTGTCATGAAGCGGTGTGCAGGTGGAAAGAGGTGGACCCAAGTGCAGACAGAAAACATTGTTTATTTGAATTAGGCAGTCCATTAATACTGCAAAAAGAAAAACAAAGTTTCAGTGGCATGGTAAAAGGTAATGTAAGAATGTGTACTTGGTCAGGCAACCAGGGAGACCTGCCTGGAAGGGATGGTATGACCCAACAGAGAAGTCTGGGGTGATTGCCATTAAATAGATGGCAGTGTCCACAGATGTGTGGCATCAGGAATCAATCTCAGGTGTCCCTAATCAGGGTGATGAGGAACATCCAGGGCTTCCTCTGGCAGTAGGAGAGGGGATCATGACACAACCTAGTATGTATGTTTTTGGAGGGTGGGAGAACACCTGGAGAAAATCCATGCATACACAAGTAGAACATCCAAACACCACACAGAAAGGCCCCTAACATTTTTGCCGTGGAACCACTGTTTTGTTTTTTTTTTTTTCAATTTTTGGCAAATATTAAGCTTTTAAAATATCAAATCAGTTTTGTATAAAAACAGCACTTAAAAGGTTTTTTAAAAGTTCATTTCTACAAATAAACCCTTTGCTTTTGGAAGCTTGTAGAAGGTCACGAGGAAAGATGGAGTCATGTTAATTTACCATCAGATCAAATTGAAAGACGGAACAACCACAATAAAAATGTAATTAGTAAAATCAGCCATCTGAGAAGAATAGCTCGGAGGAAGCAGATCTGTTAACGTTAATGTTTTTCTCTGACATGCTCTGAGCTATTTATGTATTGAAACATGTAATGGGGTTGTTGTGTGTGTGTGCGTGCGTGCTTGTGTGCGTGCGTTCTGACATGGTTGTGGCCAGATGTGTGGGAGTTTCACCCAAGGACAAATGGAGAAAGCGACAGGAAAACCACCAAAAACCAAATGTTGAAATTTACCCAAGATGTTGTGGATAGAAGACTTACAATCAGGTTGTGTTCACATTGCAGAATATTGCACTTGATGACTAATGTATTGGAAGAGTAGATGTGTTATTATTTCTATAAACTGGATAAATAATTGTTTTTCAAGACAAGACACAAAAAAAATTAACGAACAAACCAATTGTGCTGCGTTTGTCAACATGTCAAATAGCAGGAACAAAAATGCAATTCAAGCCATTATGATCTGCAAAATTAATTAAGTCTGTTCCGTTGTCTACGGCTTATCCGGGGCTGAGTCACGGGGAACAGCCTCACATAGGAAACCCAGGCTTCTCTCATCCTGGCTGCAGCTCATCCAGGAGGATCCTGAGGCGTTCTCCAGCCAGCTGTGAGACATAGCCTCTCCAGCTTGTCCAGGGTCTGCCTCTTGGTCTCCTCCCAGTGGGACGTTCCCAAAACACCTCACCAGCGAGGCATTCAGGAGGCTTCCTAACCAGATCCCCATACCACCCCATCTCTCTTCTCTTGACTCGGGGGTCCAATGGCTCTACTCCAAGCTCCGCCCGGATGGGAGTGCCCCTCACTCTATCTGTGAGTGAGACCCAGCCACTCTGCGGAGGAAACTCATTTCGGCTGCTTGTATCTGCAATCGCGTTCGTTTGGTCACCACCCACAGCTGGTGACCATAAGTGAGGCTGGGAACGTAGATTGACTGGTAAATGGAAAGCATTGCCTTTTGTCTCGGCTCTTTCTTCACCATGACATACCAATACAGAGTTCCGATTATCACAAACGCAGCACAATCCGTCTGTCGACCTCTTGCTTCATTCTTCCCCCTCTCCTGCCGCCAGAGGGAGCCTGGATGTTCCTCATCACCCTGATTAGGGACACCTTAGATTGATTCCTGATGCCACACATCTGTGGACCCTGCCATCTATTTAAGGGCAATCACCCCGGACTTCCCTGTCGGGTCATGCCATCCCTTCCAGCCAGGTCTCCCTGGTTGCCTGACCAAATACACATTATGTGAATAACCTTTTGCCATGCCACCAATGTTACCTCTAATTTTTCATGTATCTGAGCAAACACAGAAGCTTCCTGAGCAGAAGGGGGCGGAGCAAAAACTTTTACTCTTTTGTGACGTCAGCAGCAGTGACGAGCCAAACTCCAAAGGAGCGCTTTGAAGCTATTTTTTTCAGAAAGAAAGAAGAAAGAGATAGGTCCTCCTCTTTCCACCTGCACACCGTTCCATGACACCCCACACTTGTGAGCAAGACCCCGAGATACATAAACTCTTCGACTTGGGGCAGGACCTTGTCTCTGACCCGCAGAGGGCGTTTCAACCATACCAGGGTGAGGACGATGGTCTCGAAATCCCATTCCGGCTGCTTCACACTCAGCAGCAAATGGATCCAATGAGACATTCTAAACTCTGTAGGTCTTTAATGAAATACAGATAAACAAGCAATGATGTCACTGAACTGTAATAAATTTTTATATTTAAAAAGAACAATAAATTCTAAAAGGATTTGGGCATTTATGGAATGTCAAATCTTTTTTCCTACAACTACTACTGTATTGTCTTCTTCAGTGAAACAGCATTCATGATGACATCCTGTCTTCCGTGCACGTGAGTTGCTTTCAAAAACTAGAAGATGACATGAACACTGCAAAAAAAAAGTCAGCTTTTGCAGATAAAAAAAAAGATCAAAATAATAAAAGCTGAACAGAAATGTTCTCACACCATTACAGCAGGCTGGTGTATCGATCCATGTCAGGATGGATCCATATTTTAATGATGTTCCCTCCAATACATCATCCTAGCATCTCAGGCTGAAGATGAAATGGAAATTTGTGGCATCTTGTGCAGCCTTCAAGAAATTTCAGTTTAGAAAACTGAACGTTACAAGATGTTTTCTGTCTTTTGACCATTTCTGTAAACTTTCTAGAGAGCGTTGAGTTTAATTTACGTTTAAAAATGACAGATCTGAACAACATCGAAGCACTTTGATTTGTGTTGAAACTCAGCTTTAACTTCATTAAACAATCTTCACTCTATTAACGTGATTATTTGCATTAATCATCAGACGTATGATTACTCAATTAGAAAACTCAATGATGTACCGAAAATATTAAGTGAAATTCACTCTTGAGGCTAATTAATGAACATTTTTACTTCAAACTTGATGACACAATACATACAAATCTTTATTAGTTATGAAACAATATTCTCTTCACCCCCACAAATATTGTTTTAGGGTCGCAGTTTTTGTAAATTATCTTGAATTAGGTTAAATTGACTACCGTTAAATTGACCGTGTTACGATCAGAGTTGAAAGAGCTCAGCCAAAAAGCAAAGCTCTCGATTTACAAGTCGATCTTCATTCCTACCCTCACAAATGGTCACGAGCTGTGAGTGGAGACCGAAAGAATGAGATCGCGGATACAAGCGGCCAAAATGAATTTCCTCCGCAGGGTGGCTGGACTCTCACTCAGAGATCGGGTGAGGAGTTCTGCCATCCGGGAGGAGCTTATTTTTGAGCCGCTCCTCTTCCAGGTCGAGAGAAGCCAGATGAGGTGGTTCGGGCATCTAGTCAGGATGCCCCCCGAGTGTTTTGGGCACGTCCCACCGAGAGAAGACCAAGAGGCAGACCCCAGACCCGTTGGAGAGACTATGTCTCACAGCTGGCTAGGGAAGAACTCGAGCTCACCCTTGCGGGTGAGCTGGAGGATGAAGTTGGGGTGGGAGACGCCTGGGCTTCCCGTCTGAGGCTGTTGCCCACACGATCCGGCCCCGGATGAGCGTCAGATGACGGAACGGAAGTTAAATTGAAGTTTGGGGGAGCATGGTGACACAGTGGTTAGCATTGTAGCCTCACAGCAAGAAGGGCAGAGGTTCGTGTCCTGGATTGGGGGCGAGGCTTGAAACATTGGCCTTTCTGTGTGGAGTTTGCAAGTTCTCCTTGTGTATGTGTGGGTTTTCTCGAGATACTCCCGTTTCCTCCCACCCTCCAAAAATATGCATGTAAGGTTGATTGATCACTGTGAAATTGCCCCTTGGAATGGGTGTGTGGGTGGTTGTGTATATGTGGCCCCGCAGGAGACTGGAGACCTATTCAGGGTTTACCCTCTCTTCAACCTTCTAGGTTGTCTGGATCCACCTCAAACCTCTCTAGTTCATTCTCATTCACGAGTAATGCTCACTTCCTGAAAGGTTCATTAAAACTTATTAGCGTTTTCAAAACGACTAATCTGACCTTCTTGAATAAAAACAAATATCAGGGTTCCAGAAGGTGCTAAATAATCCTGAAAAATAGTTTAAAGTTGCGTAAATACAAGGGAGGAAATGGGGTCACTTGGGGTTAATTATAAGTCTCAGACATCAGTTTCCTCTTATGGATTCGGGCTGACATTCATGTTAGTGCTTGCTGTTAATAGATGTGTGTATAATTAGTCCTCCGGCGACTAAAAAGGTGCCTGACTGGTCAGAATGCACAACAGGTCCAGTTTCAGCTGGACAAAAGGTTGCACTTTTTTTCTGTTTATTCCCAAGTGAAATCAGGTGAGAATTCCCATAAAGCATTATTTGACCTCCTCATGCCGTACTGATGAGTTTGAGCCTTGGTAGCTGTTCAGCAGACATCGATGTGAATGGTGGAGGTAATTTTCCTCATTCTCTTGGTGAAAATGTCCCCCACAGGGAGCCATACCTGGGATCTGTGATTAAGTGTCTAAGAAGCTGAGGGCTTATTGCAGCCCTCTCATACCCTCGGGAAAAAGATATCAGCTTTAGGTCTGATTTAGAACCGAGCCAGCTCAGCCAACGTGGCTGCAAGTCTCCAATTTCCAACAGAAAAAAATAGACCCACAACTTTCACATACTGTCAGGCATCCTGAAAGAATTCATGTGACTAACATCAGGGGGTCTTTTCATTGGTGTGAAAATATGATGTAACAAGCAAAACCACCGTTTGTTTGTCAGTAAAATTTAAAAAACCACAAAGATGATGTGGAAAATGTTTTATGAAGACTTTTTATTCACATCTCTATTCTCATTGGACATGTTTTGTTAATAAAGAAAGACTTAAAAGTGACACTAATGTGATGACTGGTCCTCCTCCCCTTTGTGTTCTACGAGCACCATGTCTTTTTATATTGATTTAAATATTATGACATTTAGACGTGGCTCCGGTTCCTCCCCCAGCCGGTTCTACACTTTTATCGGTGAATTACCTTGGCTACTGCTGTGATACTGCTTACCGCTCGAAATGATGAATGCCTCCTGCTAAAGAACTGTGATGCTCACAGTTCATCAACCACTGACATAATATAAACTCCACAGATGAAGGACTAATGACTTCTGGAAACAACTGAGAACTGCAGTAGTTTCTCTAGATTTTCTAGGGGTTGAGGTTTAAATTTCAGCTGCACTTTTACTCTTCTTAACTTGTTGTGACATGTTCCATTATGTAAACCCAATCTATGATTGTGTCACGGTCAAACTCCTCTATATTTAATGAAGTACTATCAATCATACTTTTTCTACAGTTTGGTTGCTAGTTTATAATTAACTTTGCAAATATCATGCATAAACCAAGAAGTAAGCCTGGGGGCATGGTTTAACTATATGTTGCTGCAGGTGTACAGACAAAACGTTAGAAAGTCGGCCAAGCATGACATTTAGAATTAGATATTTAATAAATGAAGGGACTTGGAGAAGCTCACTAGCTGTGGATTGGGACCAAAAGTACATTTTATGAACCAGCCGTGGTATTTGGCCTAGAGACAGTGACACTGAGGAAAAGACAGGAAACAGAGATGGAGGTAACAGAGATGAAGATGCTGAGGATCTCTCTGGGAGTGACCACATGTTAGAGGTTTTGGAGGTAAAGTCAGAGAGGCCAGACTGAGATGATTTGGACATGTGCAGAGGAGAGAGAAAGTACATCAGAAGAAGGATGTTGGATTTGGAACCACCAGGAAAGAGGACTAGAGGAAGACCAAAGAGGAGGTTCATGGATACAGTGAAGGAAGACATGAAGATAGTTGGTGTGACCGAAGAGGATGCAGGAGATAAGGTTAGATGGACGAAACTGACTTGCTGTGGCTACCCCTGAAACGGAAATGCCAAAAGAAGAAGAAGTGACTGAGGTGAATTTCCCCCACATTGTAGCCGGGCTCTTTAGAAATAGAGCGAGGATCTTAGCCATTCAAGAGGGGTTCGAAGTTGAACCATTGCTCAATGCTCTGCATTGAAAGGAGCTAGAAGGTTTGAGCATCTGGATCAGATGCCTCCTGGATGTCTCGTGTTCCAAGCACATTCCACTGAAAGGAGAACCAGGGGTAAACCAAGGACTCGTTTGAGCAGCTCAAGGAATAACTCAGGATCTTCGGGCGTGTGCTGGAAGATTTGGCTAGAACGAGAGATGTTTGGGCTTTCCTGATACAGTTCTGAAGACTGTAATTACAATTCATCACTGATATGTCTGGCTTGTTCTGTTAAAGTTTGAGTCTGTTTCCAGCAGTAAACGTGTTACGTTACAATGGTGGACACCTCCTTTAGTCTGATGTTTTGTTCTGTTACGTATTCATTCATACATCTGTTTGGTCTCATTCGTACTTTTTACATGAAGTCACAGAAAGTTCAAAAGCCAACTTCTTCCCACATCTGGATTCCAGAGGCATTTTGAATTGAATTTCAATTGAAAGGGCTTTTTTAATCACTGAAGGGGAATTTGCATGATGCATTGTATTTATGGACAAGTTTGTTCTCCAAAATTATCACTGAGTTTTAACCAACGTATCATCTGTGCAACATGGTGAAAACATCAAGTAGGCGCCGTAACCAGATTCTGGCCCGCCTAATTCTGACTGTTTCATGGGAAGGGGTCTACACTAAGGTCTCCAGGAATGACAGAGCTGCTCACCACGTCATTAAGAAGAACCCATCCACCCCAAGTAGAGAACCTATTTCATCCTTTCAGTCACCACCCACGGCTAGTGACCAGAAGCGACGGTGGGAACATTGATCAACAGGTAAATGAAGTACCTCACCTTTTTACATCAGCTCCTTCTTCACCAAATAAATTACGTTTTACGAGACATATTTCTAAGTAAAAATAATCTTCTTATCATAACAAATTTCACTGGTGCACTTCCTGAACCAAAACAACTTCCAGTCTGAAAACATGTTCCACTCTGTGATCAAATTTTACTGATGTCAGGAAACATAAAAATTAGATCCACCTTTCAGAACCTCGCATTTTTCTCTCTATTTTTTTTCCAATACAACCCACGAAACACCAACTGCTCTCTAAGTTAACCTGAGGGATGACTTCTCCAATTATGCTGCAGAAATGCTCACATTCATCACGCACAAGAAAGCAAACTAGACAGAGTTTTTTAACTTTAAGTGGAAGAGTAAAAGGATGAAAGAAAAGTTGCAGTCAAAGTATAAAAAAACCCCCACTATGATCAGAGAGGAAATCTTGGAAAATATAGAGTGGTGCAGTAATTGCATCACCAACAACCTTCATCTTAGACTTTTTTCTCTTTAAATAAAATAAGGGACTTCAGAGGTTGAATGAGCTAAAAATCAGAACTTTTTTGTCAGCACTCCAAATGTTAAAGTCAGTGGTTTTAGGAGGAAAAGTTTGACTTGGCGGTGACTGAAAGAATGAGATCACGGATACAAGCGGCCGAAATGAGCTTCCTCTGCAGGGTGGCTGAGCTCTCATTCAGAGATCGGATGAGGAGCTCTGCCATCCGGGAGGAGCTCTGTGTCGAGCCGCTCCTCCTCCAGGTCGAGAGGAGCCAGATGGGATGGTTTGGACATCTGGTCAGGATGCTCCCGAGCGCCTCACTGGTGAGGTGTTTCGGGCACGACCCACTGTGAAGAGACCAAGAGGCAGACCCCAGACCCGCTGGAGATATTATGTCTCACAGCTGGCCAGGGAACGACTCAGGATCCTTCCGGGTGAGCTGCTGCTGGGAAAAGAGAGGCCTGGGCTTCCCGTCTCGGGCTGTTGCCCCCGGATGAGCGGAAGACAACGGAACGTTTGAGTCACACGTACACAGCTCTATGTATTGTAAATGTAGCTGTGGGTCTTTTCTCCATCTGTCCTTCCAATGTAGATGGAAAGAAGGTAACACCTCTTCCTTCTAATTTCTACCACCATCCACATTAATACACATGGTTTTGTATCTGCACCAAATATTCAACATTATTTCTGTGGTTTTGGATGGTAGGGTGTTGATAACCGTTCAGGCTGGTTGCTGTAGAAAACACTCCTAGTGCAAGAACAGTACTGCATAAGTCTGGGAGTATAAGGGGGGGTGTTGGGATGCTTACAGAAACTATTTGCTACATCCAACAAGCAGGTGTCTTTAGGATATAGCGCATTCTTGTTTTGTCTTTTGTGATGTATTCAATGCTCGTCTACATGCTTTAAAAGAAATGCTCAGAGGTAAGTGTCAATGAATTGTCAAAGCATATGCTGATTTTGACCTTGTGATTCCTGCCAAAAATCCTTTTGTTGCTGCTCTCAGCATTTATGCTTCATCTCTTCAGAATAAAGCTTTTTGGCTTTCATAAGAACTCTTAGTTGAGAATTCATCCAGTGATGACTCAGTTTACAGTGGAGTTGAAAACAAGAACAAAAAGAAGTGTGACACTCTAGGTCAATCCCTCCTTCACACATCTCTCTGAAAACTGACCAGTGTGTGAACTGAAAGCAGTTAATGAAAACAGAGGATGTATCAATGGGCCAAATTGTAACAGTTCATCCTTGTACGACTAAACCCCTCATGCATGGATCAGCAGAAAGGAGATTAGAATGAGGAGAAAAGATCTTTTTACATGCTGGGGATTCTGGTGTACAAACAGCCTGGTGTGTTGACCTCATGCATGGGTGTAAGTACAGGTTGAATTGAATTATCAGAAAAGAAAAGTCCAAAATGAACGGGTTCCAGATTAGTTGAAGTATCAATGCGTTTTTTGGACTCTAATTAAAAGGAAAAGAGTGTGAAGTAAGGCGACTAGCCAAGCTAGCCCCGGCCAACTGTGAGACATAGTCTCTCCAGCGGGTACGGGGTCTGAGGAGACGTGCCCAAAACACCTCACCCGCAAGCCGCTTGGGAGGCATCCTGACCAGATGCCCAAACCACCCCATCTGGTTTCTCTCTACCTGGAGGAGGAGTGGTTTGACACCGAGCTCCTCCCGATTGGCAAAGCGCCTCACCCAATCTCTGAGTGAGAGCCTAGCCACCCTACGGAGGAAGCTCATTTTGGCCGCTTGTACCCGCGATCTTATTCTTTCGGTCACCATCCACAGCTGGTGACCATAGGTGAGGGTTGGAATGTAAATTGATTTGTAAATTGAGAGCTTTGTTTTTCGACTCAGCTCTTTCTTTACCACGACAGATCTATGCAGTGTCCTAGTTATTGCTGACGTTGCACCAATCTGCCTGTCGATCTCCCGCTCCATCCTTTCCCAATCACGAACAAGACCCCGAGATACTTAAAATCCTCCACTTGGGGCAGGACCCTGTCCCTGACCTGCTGGGGGCATTCCACCCTATTCCGGGCGAGGACCATGGTCTCGAATTTGGAGACGTTGATTCCAATCCCGGCCGCTTTACACTCGACAGCAAATCAATCCAGTGATTTGAATTTAAAATGTGTGGAGTTAAAAACATCCAAGAAGGTGAAAAACCAGTATCTCAACTCAATGTGGTGTTACTGACTTTTTGACTTTCTCATCTCTAAACTGAAACAAAACAAAAAAAAAATTGTGACCTCGAACACTTGAATTTGCGAATCAATGCAATTATTTAACGCAGTCATGAGATGACTTTGCCAACAGCTGCTCTAAAATTTCATTGCTCTGAATCTTCAAACGTAATTTTCCGGTTCTAAAAGTCAACAGATGTGTTCGTTTTTCCTACAGAATGAATCCCATCGTAAATGAATTCTAATGTATTCCTTTGCTGATGTGTAATTGCTTTATCCTATCGCTATACTCGATGCTCGTCCGACGCCAGTCTGCTGATTTCTCCTGAGGCAAGCAGAGAAAACAAGAAGAGCAGCGCTGCAGTGCTGAAGGGCACCTAAAAGTGTCACCGTCTCTGCCAAAAAGCCTGATTTAACCAACATTTTGGCAAAAATTCAAACCACTAACAAAGAGGAGACAGTTCTCCCTGTTTAAATGTCTAATCATGAATTTTACTGGCAGTTTGTGCGTTGGTCGTTATTTGACCACCAACGTGAATCTGTTTAGCGGGTGATGAATCTGCATGTAAAGCAGGAGGGAAATGTGTGCCCTGCCACAAGATCACTATTGTTATGCAAATGAGTTTCTACATTCATCTGGGGAAAAGACAGAGTTTAGAAGTTGTGACTTAGCTCATTGATTCAACTTTTCCCTTCATGCCTTTGGTCCAATTAGAAAACCTGCTGGTGGGACATGACAAATGACTGGCTGATGGTTGGCCTCCCAGGACCCATAAATCGAGCTGTCTGCCCTCACCATGCCGACGCTGCTGTATCACTTGCAGCTAAATATCAGTGTGGAAGAGGTTATGGATCATCACACAACTGAGAGTAATGAGTCAAGGTCCATCAAGAAGCGAGAGATTAGGACTGAAATGATGCAGGAATTATTAAAAACCAAATACACCTCGTTCAAACAGAAACAAACTGAAATATGCTCAGATGCTTTAAACCCAGTGCACCATCTAGCACAAGGTTAGACCCCATTTTACACATTTTTAACATTTCCTTCTTCAATACATGTCTTGAGTAACTTATTTGTTTGGTTAATTAATGTCTTATTTTTAATGGGAAATCTATGCCACGGCAACCTGGATATGGACATTGTTCTGACAGCTAATACTTTCTCAAAACAACCACATTGATCTGCTTTAGCATTTAAAAGTTATTTACAACCTACTAAGCTCATATATTTTTTTTATGAAATATTCATGTTGCAACCTAATTTGACAAATTTATCCAGTTAGTTGCTGTTTTATTGATTTAGGATCAATTGTCCAGAGCAATGGAGCGTGTGGAAAAGAGGTGAAGAAACGTGTGCAGGCAGGCTGGAACGGGTGGAGAAAAGCAACAAGTGGGATGTGTGACAGAAGAGTTTCAACTAAAATGAAAGGCAAAGTGTACAAAACTGTGTGAGACCGGCCATGCTGTTTGGTCTAGAGACAGTAGCACAGAGAAAAAGACAGGAAACAGAGATGGAGGTAGCAGAGATGAAGATGCTGAGGATCTCTCTGGAAGTGACCAGCATGGACAGGATCAGAGGAACAGCACATGTTAGAGGTTTTCGAGATAAAGTCAGAGAGGCAAGACTGAGATGGTTTGGACATGTGCAGAGGAGAGCGAGAATACATCAGACGAAGGATGCTGCATTTGGAACAACCAGGAAAGAGGGCTAGAGGAAGACCAAAGAGGAGGTTCATGGATACAGTGAAGGAAGACATGAAGATAGTTGGTGTGACTGAAGAAGATGCAGCAGATAGGGTTAGATGAAAGAAACTGACTTGCTGTGCGACCTCTGAAGGAAAATGCCGCAAGAAGAAGAAGAAGTTGCTCGTACAGGTAGCACCTTTGTTGGTGCTACCTGTACACGTTATTTCACTCTGACTCAGATGCTACAGAGAATATTATTTCATTCAGCATATTTTACACTGATATATGTGCATTATGAAGCTGAGGGCAGCAGAAATGACTGAGCTAACAGAAGAACAGGCGAATACTTTATCCATGCAGATAATCCTTTGAGGCTTTTTATTATTATTTTTTCAGAGAAAAACTAGCAAAAACCTGGATAAATAATGCATAGACTTTCTGCTCCTGTATGAGGGAATCCTGTTAGGTGAAGCTCAGGGCAGTCCTGGGTCTTGTACATTGACAAGATATAAAACTGCAAGGAAATTATGACTGCCTTTTTCTACTAATTCTGATTTTATCATCATCATTCTCAAATTGTTTTGGTTTGTTTAATTGCTGTTATCAACATTACTCACAGCATACTGTATATAGCACAAATAAGAAAAGAATAGGCAGAATATTATAAAGCTTATTCTTAGATGTAAAAGTTATTCATCTTTATCCCAAATCTGTGCGATTTGGAGAACAAAGGAGAGTCTCTATTTTACTTGTCACAAGGGTAGTATTTTCTCCAGACCCGAGTGTCTACAAAGAAAATACATCCCTGTCTGCTTTATCCATAAAGTATTAAAATCAAGAGGTGTGTTCTAACAGAGTAGTGGGGAAAGGAAAGTTCTAGACCCACTTAAAGACAAGGGGAAAGGTGGGGAATGCTCAGCAAACAGTATCAACACATCCCTTTGTTAACGTAACGCCGTGTCTTACAGCAGCGGTTCACGCTAGCGGATCACATTAATTATGGACACTTTTGGATGATGAAAATAAAGAAGTAACAAAAGAAGTAGTAACAAAAGAAGATTTTACATTTTCGACCTAACACTTTTAATTCCGTTCCGTCGTCTTCCGCTTATCCAGGGCCGGGTCGCAGGGGCAACAGCCTCAGACGGGAAGCCCAGGTTTCTCCCCAGCTGCATCCTCCAGCTCACTCTTGTGGAGCACGAGAGCGAGCGCCTGGTGGCTGGGCTTTTACCAATTGGGCCCAGCCGGGCTGAGCCCGGCCATGGGCTGCCCTTCTGGTGGACTCACCACCTGTGGAGGGGCAATAGGGGTCGGGTGAAGAAGGAGATGGGTGGCAGCCAACAACGCGGACCCTGGCGATCAGATTCTCGGCTGCGTTAGCTAGGTAACACTTTTAATTTTCTTTTGAATACTTGGTGGAATATATTTATCTTTTTTCTCCGATGACATAATTTATCACCCTCCGAGTACTTTTATTTCACATCTTTGCAATAATTCATAAATTAATCTCTTTTCCGTTTTCTCACAATACTTGTGAATTTATTCCTGGAGTTCTTTTATATTCTGCTTCTCTCGATCTTTCTGATAAAGTCACAATATAACTTATTCTTTTTTTCTTCAGACCTTTTCAAGACTTTAGGCTATACAATGTTTTAGTTTAATTTTTATTTCCTTTTTACATTCTTATAAAGAACAATATGTGTCATGAATTCTTATATAATTCTCCACAAAATGCTGGTATGAGTCATTAACATTCTGTTCCGTCATCTTCCGCTTGTTTTGGGGCCGGGTCACGGGGCAACAGCCTCAAACGGGAAGCCCGGGCTTCTCTCACCCCGGCTGCATCCTCCAGCTCACCCGGAAGGATCCCAAGTTGTTCCCTGGCCAGCTGTGACACAGTTTCTCCAGCGGGTCCAGGGTCTGCCTCTTGGTCTCCTCCCAGTGGGACGTGCCCGAAACACCTCACAAGCGAGGCGCTTAGGGGGCATCCTGACCAGATGCCTGAACCACCCCATCTGGCTCCTCTCTACCTGGAGGAGGAGCGGATCGACACCAAGCTCCTCCCAGATGGCAGAGCTTCTCACCCGATCTCTGAGTGAGAGCCCAGCCACCCTGCGGAGGAAGCTCATTTCGGCCGCTTGTATCTGCGATCTCATTCTTTCGGCCACCACCCACAGCTGGTGATCATAAGTAAGGGTAGGAACGTAGATCGACTTGTAAAACGAGAGCTGTACTTTTCGGCTCAGCTCTCTCTTTACCCCAACGGACCGATGCAGCGTTCTAGTTATTGCTGATGCCGCACCGATCCGCCTGTCGATCTCCCGCTCCATCCTTCCTCCACTCGTGAACAAGACCCTCATTAACATTATGAATGAATATTTCTTGCCAAACTTAATATAAAAGTTATTTTTGCACAGCTTCAGTTACTGAAGAGACTGTTCTCTAATCACATAAGTCATGGTATTTGAAAATGTTCAAGCTGGCCAGCATTGCATAAAACTTCCCTGGTAACTTCAGATCCATCATTCAGAAGAAAAAGGAAAGGTCAAATGGTTTCATGTTGACAGCGTTACTACCGGCATTCAAACCCTCATGTCTTCTTACCAACCAGAGTCATATTACACATTCCTAGCCAACTGTCTCTCATTATATTTCTGTCTCTGTAGGAGAACCCATCTTACAGTGCACATAAGGCAAAGGAATGCAATTGACTGAACTCAGCATACTGGATCCTCAGTGGAACATGTCAGGGATAAATGAACTTTTTTTTCATGGAGAACAATGCATCTGCAAAAATAATGACAGAAAAAAAACAAAAGGCTGAAAAAAGAAGACATATTTCTTAAACTCTGGAGTAAAGACAGTATGACATAACAGCATCCTCTAATTATTCACTTATATAAATATCTTGTTTATTTGTACGTTTACATTGAACTTAATGTAAAAACAGATGCTTAGAATCTTGTGTCAGTTTGACAGATTGGTTGTTGTTGTTTGGCGTAAAATCTAATGTTTCCTGTGCTTTACGTCTCATTTATTCTCTGAATGTTTGTTTCATCAGTTCATCAGCAGACACAAGGCATTAACCATCGTCTCTCTCAGACATGAAAGAAAATATTCAAGAAGTTTTCTTTTCCCGATCAAATGAATATTACAAACTTACCCCGAATCGTTAAGAATATAAGTCTGTTTTTCTCTCCTGTCAAATTAGGAGTTGTTTATTCTTGATGGAGCCTTTGAAAGCATCATGCTTCAGCTCCCTAATTGCAAATCATTTTTACCAGTGATGTTCACTGTGTAAGTTCCTACCTTTCTTTTCCTATTTATCAGGTTGGTTTCAGTTTTTCTTGCTTATTATAATCGTCTGAGTCTGCTAGTGCTTTGACCACTACCTTACCACCCTGTAAAGGTGATGTTTTCCAAAGACCAGCATTACCTTTTTTATTCATTCCCTGCATCAAATACAATATTTATTGCATAATCTTTAAGCTATCTGATTTTTTTCAGTTCGTTCCGTCATCTTCCGCTTGTTCCGGGGCTGGGTCGCGGGGGCAGCAGCCTCAAACGAGAAGCCCAGGCTTCTCTCACCCCGGCTGCATCCTCCAGCTCACCCGGAAGGATCCCAAGTCGTTCCCCGGCCAGCTGTGAGACATAGTCTCTCCAGTAGGTCCAGGGTCTGCCCCTTGGTCTCCTCCTGGTGGGACGTGCCCGAAACACTTCTTTTTCGTTTTTTTTTTTTTTTTTTTGCGATTTAATTAGAGCCATTGCATCTTTTGTGTGAAAATGAATCCAATAGTCTACACCAGGGGCGGGCAAACTTTAAGGTTTTAGGTTGGCATGCTTTGTTAACCGCTAGATTAGACCGATAGATATGCATGCTAGATTTTAAACAAGCGCACTAAATGTTACATCAAGAGCGTTAAATTTCAAATCTAGCGGCGCTAGGTTTGAAATCTAAGCACTTGATGTAACATTTTACTTGTTTAAACATCTAACACCCTTGTTTACGTTTGTAGATTTGACCTGATAGCTTTCTGTATCTGTGCACACTGTTTATTTTGACATCGTGTGCATCACGGAGACACACACATTTTAATGGGAGCAGTATTTGTACCTACAGTGCGCCATCTAGTAACAAAACATCAGAATTACACAAGAAATATAACATTAACAAGGTTTATTTATTTAAATTTTTTCAAGTTTGGTGGGCCGGATTAAAATGTTTAACGGGCTGCATGAGGCCCACGGGCCGTAGTTTGCGCATGCCTGGTCTACATGCTAAAAAAAATGTATCAAATATTGTATCAAAGCATCTTAAAATGTACTGAAATATGTCCTGCAGAATCGCCAATTCCACCTCTCTAGCTCTTTATCATCTCTC
Organism: Neostethus bicornis; assembly: GCA_902685375.1. Classification (NCBI taxonomy): domain Eukaryota; kingdom Metazoa; phylum Chordata; class Actinopteri; order Atheriniformes; family Phallostethidae; genus Neostethus; species Neostethus bicornis. Next base: position 9,534,481 of record LR738545.1, read on the forward strand.
CTCTACATTATGTTGTGGACTAATCAGGCTTACACAGTGTGTGTAATTGCTTCTGTAAGTGCAGTTTTAGTGCAAATGGCTGTCTCAAAGTGAAGAAGCAATTAGTTGCTTCCTGTTGGCAAAGAAAAAAAAAGTGGAAATATTCAGAATGGAAAAGTGTATCAATTTAAGAAGCGGTGCGCAGTAAGAGACACTCGTTCAGCAGCTCTAAGAAGTATGATGCAGTGAGTTCAGGAAGCAGCACTGTGATAAAAACTAAATCTAAAGCTCATAAAACAAGAGTAGGAAGTTTGCCCGTCGCTCTTTATGGCTGTAAAACCAGCAGACCAAGCATCACTGACACACACACACACACACACACACACACACACACACACATAGATGAGGATGTATTGATTACCAGTGGGACAGCTCCCTGACAGCTTTAGCAGCTTCAGGAAACTTGACACAGGAAACAAGATGCTACGTTGTCTATGTGAACACCTCCATGCCTCTGTATATATGTGTCCATGTGTGTGTGCCATCTTTAGTTTAAAAGCAGCAACATTAGACCACACAACCAAAATAACACCGACCATCATGAGTGTGTGGATCAAGTGAAAGGATTTAAAGAAGTAGAAGGTGGCAAATGGTAAGCAATGCCCCAGGGAATACACATTAGTGTGCACGGTTGCCTTGTGCAAATTTTCCAGCTCTCTCTGCAGGTCAGCACTCTTTCATAATGAGTATTCTGCACTTAACATGCATTTCTCTCACTTTTTTAAGTTTTTTTCTCCTTAATATAACGGGCTTTCAACAGGATAAAAAAGTACAATTTGAATATATTGAAGTAAAATCGAAGAAGTAAGAAACAATTGTGCAAATAGTCAGATCAAATTCAGATTTGTGCTGAAAGCACCACAATTGCAAATAGTTTAGATCTGGATTTTATTCAGATTAGGACGTAGAAGCAGAGGACATGGATTCTTTTGTGCACAGCCTTCAAAAGTAGTCCATAAATAAATTACGTACAAATTTATTTTGTGAGTAAAAAGGATGAAGGATGGAGCGGGAGATCGACAGGCGGATCGGTGCGGCATCAGCAATAACTAGGACGCTGCATCGGTCCGTCGTGGTAAAGAGATAGCTGAGCCGAAAAGCAAAGGTCTCGATTTACAAGTTGATCTACGTTCCCACCCTCATCTATGGTCACCAGCTGTGGGTAGTGACCGAAAGCACGAGATCGCGGATACAAGCGGCCGAAATGAGCTTCCTCTGCAGGGTATCTGGGCTCTCACTCAGAAATCGGGTGAGGAGCTCTGCCATCCGGGAGGAGCTCCGTGTCGAGCCACTCGTCCTCCAGGTCGAGAGAAGCCAGATGGGGTGGTTGAAGCATCTGGTCAGGATGCTTGGGTGCCTCGCTGGTGAGGTGTTTTGGGCACGTCCCACCGGGAAGAGACCAAGTGGCATGGACTTTCCAGCAGACCCCGCACCCGCTGGAAAGACTATGTCTCACGGCTGGCTGGGGAACGACTCGGGATCCTTCAGGGTGAGCTGGAGGATGCAGCTGGGGTGAAAGAAGCCTGGGCTTCCCGTCTGAGGCTGTTGCCCCACGACCCGGCCCCGGATAAGCAGAAGACGACAGAGCGGAACAAATTTATTTCATAAAGATGCCATATTTCTTCAAAATTTAATACTTTGATAGCAAATTTATTTCTAACTCTTTAAATGTACTCATTTTAAAGGTTTTGTTTTGTCTTCTGAGCCACGTATCCCTAACAGATCACGAGAGAGTTGAGGCATATACCGGCTGATTTCAAGGCAGAGGCAGGGTACACCCCAAACAGGTCACCAGTCTGTTGCTGGACCACACACACTCATTCTAAGAAGCAATTTCATAGCAGCCAATCAAGCTAACATGCATGCTTTTGGAAGGTGGGAGGAAATTGGAGTACCCAGAGTACCCACACACACATGGATAGAACATGCAAATTTCACACAGAAAGACCAGGTTTTCAAACTTCGCCCCTTCCGGGATGCAATCCCTGACCTTCTTGCTGTGAGACCACTGTGCTAACCACTGTAACACTTTGCAGCCTCATTTTGAAAATAATAACAAAGCCTCTACCTTCAACATTTTTTAGATTAAAATACATACTTCTACCCACCAATAAAAAAAAAAAATAATAATGTTGAGGTTCCCTCATCCTCTCAAGTCAGTCTATCTAAATCAAATTCATTTAACCCAACATTTCAGAGCAGTCACAACTCAAGTTCAGTTATGTACTCACATCAATTATAATTAGCGTGTAGCTCAGAGAAACCACACGCTGCAGGAAATCTATCATCATATTAACAAAGAAGCTTTGTGAACGCACAGGAAACAAAGAGGATTACCAACATATGTCATGCTGTACAACGTCACCGTGCATTTCACTTTCACTGTGTGTGTATTGGGACGTGAGCTTGAAGATTTATCCGCTTGTAGAATTCAGTTTAAACTTACAAATACACTCAAACACGTTCCATTCCAACGGTTACGATGAATATATGAGGGGTTGATTCTGCTAAAAAAAAAAAGCTGAGTTGACCAAAGTGTGCCCGTGTGTTCCTACAAGGGAACACTTTTATTTTTATTCAGTTATCTACCAGTTTGTTTGCTAGTGGCGACAATCAGTGGACATTGCAAAGTTTCAGACTCCCCGATTTTCTTTTACACAAATCCTCTCCAAACATCCCCCGCTGTTTTTAACATTATGTTTCTACGATTTAATCGCAGCTGGAGAAGATGTTATGGGAGTCAAACTTGAGCAGAGGTCGTTTCTCTGTGAAGGCGGGCACATGATAGAAACTGAACAAATCCACAGTCTGGAGCAGATGTTTCATCATGATGATGGTAATGTAACTTAGATTAATTTTTACTGCCGCTCATATTTTCGGGGTTTTATTATTTGATGGTAGCTGAGATATTTAACTAAGTGCTCCAGAGAATCGTTGTACGGAATACCTGATGGAGACGTCCTAGTTTTCTCTGCACAGTTATTGTCAAAGAACTAATATAAATGTTGAAGTCGTCATAATTATTGTGTGCTGATTCACTTGCCAAAACTACTGGTGTGTAAATCCCTATGAACGCCCAACATCTATATAATTGCAACTTTTTATCACTGGCTTGCCAACTCTCTAAGCATCCAGATCGTCTTTATCCCAAAGTTTCTAATCATCTCCTTCCAACTTACGTTGGCTTTCTGTCTTTTTTTTTTTACTCTTTTCATCCCTGACCAGGGAAAATTGTATGCCGCACTTCTACAACGCAGCAGGCTGCCACAAAGGCGCCAATGGTGGGAGAAACTGGGGGCTAGGTGTCTTCTCTTAGTTTTGTTAAACTTATTTATTTATTTATTTTTTTGCACACCTGTATCATAGCAAGTTCCTAGTCTCGGATATTCTTCATTGACATGGAAATAATAGCATTCTGATTCTCTAATGTCCATAGACGTGAACTCAGTAGAAATCGAACCCGCAAACTTCTGGTTGACTTCCAGTCCGCGGGCGAATGCTATGCCACTGAGCCAGAGACTCCCATTTTGACAGAGATCATAGATGGAAAGAGTTTTAGCCACGGCAATGACTTCCCTCTTTTGCGCCTCCAATTTGTCATTTATTGAAGTTTCCAATCTCAAGTTCTTACAAAACATTAATCTTTTTAATACTGTTACAAACACTGTTATAGGGCTTATTACACACACACCTCATTTTCATCACTCACACTTGACCAATTTTGGCGACTCCGGAAGGGAAATGCCAAAAGAAGAAGAAGGCTCTTGACCAATTTTTATAGAGTGAAGCATTTTTTAGTGTCTCTGAGATTTCAATTTAAACCAACTTCAACACGCTTGTTTCAAAGTAGGAGAGATGCACAGTCAGGAAGTCAGGAAAGTATTGCTTAATGACTTCATTCAGGTCAGACAAAAAAAGGATACATTAAAAAATAGTCTCCATGAGTCTGTAGACTGCAATATTTCTTAAAGACTAAAAATATTACCACTGTTTTTATCAAAATAACATCTAATGTTTCATCAGGATGATGTGGAGTTCCACAAGGTTCCATGTTGGGGCCCCAACTTTTCAACATGAAATTGCAACCAAGCTCAAATTGAGTGAACAAAATATCTGACTAAAATGATACTTGGCTTTAATTCAGTGTCTCATCAGTGTTTCATCTCAAATCTTTTAAATCTGAAGCCTGGATAGATATAACGCATCAATCGGTAGTAAAGTGAGATGATAAATCTTAAGATCTTAGTTGACAGTGAAATTTTGTCCAAACATCAATACAGAAATGTTTAATCATTATATTTGCCATTTTTTTAATAAGATGCTTACTCAGTTCTTATCATAGTGTGGAGCTAAGGTAAAAAATATACCTGACACAACAGACAGGCTCAGATGAAGAAATCACAAGCAGATTTATTAGATTGGTTAAAAAGTCCAAAAAAAAAAAGAAGACAAAAACAGATTAATTAGACAGGTTCTGATGTAGGAGCTGGAGCCAACAACTGGATAACAGGTCAAGTATAGTATACAAACGATCTGGCAAAGAGTGTGTCAAAAACTGATCCATTTATGCTCCAGCAGATGAGTGGATGAGTTTCAGGTGTGACTAGTGCACACACACAGACAAGAGGGAGGGGGGAAACGGAAATTTGAAACAAATTAAATGCTATTTTCCTCAAGTTTTACTACACAAATAACTAAATAATTATTTTTTAAAAATTCTGATTCATGCTGTTAACAGATCTGTACCACTTACCCCAGTCTGATTCACTGACGCAGGGCTTAAAATCACTTAGCAGATCTGCTCACTCCAGACACCATCAGTCCAATCAAACAGCAGAACAACTCAAAGCTATAAAAAATTGATAAAATGAAGATAATGCACTGACTATAAATAAATCGGGAAAGTGCAAACTAATTACTCAGCAGGTTGTGCAATCAAACTTCAGCAAATGCATCAAAAACTGAAACGAGATTGCTTTATTGCTTAGATTAAAAAAACAAAACGAATTAAACTAAGCAGTTTTTAGAGATAAGACAAAAATGCTTTATTCTACTGTCTATAAAAAGTTTAATGTTTTTTCGAAATCGTCCCAAATTGCTCTTATACCGTTTTCTTAAGATGCTCGGAAAAATGGCCTCTAATCTGAAACATTTCCTCCGTCCTATCCTGCCCTCTGCCCTTATCCAGCACACCTAGTCCCAACTAACCTCTTCCTGATGTCTTCAGCCGTGTCTTCTCCTCCTCCAGATTATTTAAGCCCTGGTGTCCTTCACTTGCTTATCAAATTCTCTGCAGCATCCAAAGTTGCACGGTAGTGCTGTACCCTGCTCCTCTAGTCTGCTGTGCTGCTGGCATGCAGCCATGATAGTTTTCACTCTATGTCTGGTCCTGGTGTACCCTGTCCTGGTCCCTCATCCTGCAGAGCTCTATCTTTGGTCCTTCATCATGCAGAGCTCAATCTCTGGTCCCTCATTCTGCAGAGCTCTACCTCTGGTCCTTCATCGTGCTAAGTGTTCTATCTCTGGTCCTTCATTCCGCTGAGCTCTGTCTCTGGTCCATCATCCTGCAGAGCTCTACTTCTGGTCCCTCATCCTGCAGAGCTCTACTTCTGGTCCCTCATCCTGCTGAGCTCTACTTCTGGTCCCTCATCCTGCCGAGCTCTACTTCTGGTCCCTCATTCCGCCGAGCTCTACTTCTGGTCCCTCAGCTTGCCGAGCTCTACCTCTGGTCCCTCATCCTGCCGAGCTCTACCTCTGGTCCCTCAGCCTGCCAAGCTCTACCTCTGGTCCCTCAGCCTCCCGAGCACTACTTCTGGTCCGTCTGCCTGCTTAGTTCCATGTCTGCATCTGGGTCCTACTTCACAACCATTATGGCAGGTTATTGTTCAAAACAAAGCAGACGTCACTATTTAGAACGTATGTGAGTTTGATTTGTTATCTCAAGCTAAGGCTCTAAAAATGTGTTTTTCCTACATAGTTTATTTGATTATCTGAGATACTTTTTTTTCCCCTGCAATCAGTTCATTTTAAAGAGTTTCTCACAATCCACTTTCTTTCTTCTAACTTGACCAGCGCCAGGGTTAAAGCTCACAAATGTTTCCACTTACACAATAACAGTTAATAATTTATTGTTTTATGTTTTTCTTCTTCCTTTTTCTGTCAGAAAACCTACTCTGCATTTCTTTGGTAAGGTAGAAAATTGGACACCAGTGACTTTTAAAAAATCTCAAATCTAATATTATTTATTGTCACTATTCAATTTTGTGCTGAAGTAATTTACTTTTTCCCCACCTCTAAACTTTAGCAAATTAGGTTAATTGGTCATTTCAAAATGCCCATTGTGAGCGTGTCATTGGTTATATGTCACCAAATGGGTTGTTTTTCTTTGCTAAATTTGTTTTCTTTGTTAACTTCAGATTGAAAATGATTTCTGGAAGGAAGTTGCAACGTCTCAATCATTAAATACACTATCAAGAATTGAATTGAAAATACTTTATTAATCCCTGAAGGGAAATTTGATACTGCGGTGCCAACACCTTGATGCCTTCCCGGTCCGCTTACACGGTGTAAAAGCTGGCGACTGAACGGTTAAAAAGCTGTTCGAAATGAGTCCATGAAATCAAGCTTCGATGAAAAACACCAAGTGACCCCTCCACATTCCTGCTGGGTCAGAACGCGCGTCCCCAGTCCCTCCATCTTGCCAGCGAACGTCTGGATGTTACCCATGACAACCACAGGGACACTGGGCTCAAAGCGCCTTCTTTCTGGTCGTCTCCTTCTCAGTTCTGTCAGGACTGCATAGACTCCTCCAGCCACGGTGGATCTTGTTCCGAGAGCTAGCTGCTGGTTAAGTCCACGTAAACAAAGCGAAACGACTCCATGACCAGCAAAACAGAGAGCTAGCCATTGAAACCAAAAACGGCTAGCTTAAAACCAGCCGTCTGAAGCAAAACAGTGCAGTCCAAAATGACATCTAAAGAGCGCACAAAGTCACATCTCCAGACCGGAACCAAACACAGGCAAAAGACAAACAGAAACCAAGTGGAAAAAATGCAAAAACAGACGACCAGACGCCAAAAAAAAAAAGAAAAGAAGACAACTATGAAACCTTTTCTACAGTGGATAACTCTTGGATGGATGAGGGATTCCATAGATTTGTTAAATTTGCTTTTTAAATCCCCTGACATTCTGGCGAAATGGTTTATTTCTTCATCTTTCTGCACATTATGTGTCATTTGCATTTAGAAAAATTCTCCAAACCAAACCTTGATTTCCTCTTAAAATGCAGCCTGTAGTATTATTCATCTAGACTATAACATCACTGCAAACATACATCATACTCCTTAATTAGACATTTTGGCTTTTATGATTGAACAAATGTCCTGCTGTGCACAATTTGTCTCACAGAGAACACATATAGGACAGTAAAATGAGACTCAGCAGCACAGACACTTGTATTTCAGAGTCTCTCCTTTGTTTTTGCTTAAATTAATCTTCCTCCACATAAAGATATATAAGCCTACATGTCTGAAAACAATTTCAAGAGATGTACAGGCTTATTGCCTCTAGGGCTGGCACTTTGTTCTATTATCCATTCAGACTGTGAATTCCAGCAGCAGCAGCTTGTCTACCTGTCGACACAAAACTAGGACTTCCACACCCGTTGATGTAACACGCTGCACTCTGATGGTCTTTATGGAGGGAAGCCAACCAGCAAACTGCACTGTGATAAAAGAAGAAAAAAGTAAGTCGTTTGCCGTCTACTTTTTCTTCCCCAAGTGAGCAAAGCTCTGGGATAATTATTTGGCAGAAAGTATTGTGGAACAGATCTGACAAGAGCAATTATGATGAGGATGAAGCATGACTGGCACACCAGCGTTGTAATTTCTCTTCCTTTACAGGCCGTCATGTCACTATCAATTTAGATAATTTGGAATCTAAATGTTTAAATTGAAGCAAAACTATTGGTAGTGATTTAAGATCTTTGCGTAGGTGATGGGCATGAGCTAAATCATACCGGTCTTGTAGAAGATCTGACGACAAGCATCCCTCAGGGATCAAGCTCAGTAAAGATATTTAATAGGAGATTAATTATAGGGACGTCTGTAAAGATTATTATTCTTTCAGTTCTTCTTACTTTGATGGCTCTTTCGTGCAAGGTGGGAGATGTCTGTGCATTATGATGAGAATACATCAAAATTATTTAGTGCTTCATGTTAAGATTTAAGTCCAAAGTCCTAAAATGAACAAAAACATTGTAATTAACCAACATGACATTAGATGAATGGAAGCCAACTGCCATGTGTAACTGACACTCAGCGGCTGTTCCAGCTCTATTCCACCCAGTGGATGTTCCAGCTCTGTTCCACCAAGCAGCTGTTACAGCTCTGTTCCACCCAGTGGATGTTACAGCTCTATTCCACCAAGCAGCTGTTACAGCTCTGTTCCACCCAGTGGCTGTTACAGCTCTGTTCCACCCAGTGGCTGTTACAGCTCTGTACCACCAAGCGGCTGTTCCAGTACTGTTACACCCAGCGGATGTTTCAGCTCAACTCTACCCAACTCAGCATTACTCAGAATCTGTAAAGAGCTCTCTTGGACAGCTTGAAGCACTACCGGATACACAAATTACCCCCACAGGGGATTAATAAAGTACTTTGAATTGAAACAAATTCAAGAGGCCCAGGTTTGTGCAAAACAATCTGAAGCGAGCAATAATGTTAGCAAGCATGTTGGATTCTTGAGAATGAGGAGACAAATTCATATTCTGAGCCATCCATCCCTATTCGGGTTGCGGGGGTGCCGGAGTCTATCCCAGTTGATTCAAGGCAAGAGGCAGGGTTGCCCCCCAAACAGGTTGCTAGTCTGTCGCAGGGCCACACACACATACTGACAACCATCCTCACACATACATTCCTAGGGGCACATGGATATTTTTGGAGGGTGGGAGAAAACCAGAGTCCCCGGAGAAAACGCACACATACACAGGGAGAACATGCAAACTCCACACAGATAGACCAGTGTTCCAAGCCTTGTCCCCACCCAGGACTTGAACCCCTGACCGTCTTGCTGTGAGGCCACTGTGCCACCCACAGGAGAACAAATTTTCAAAGATAAACACAAAGGGCTCTTATAGAGCATTTGGACGTACGAAGAGCACGAGGGAAAATGTTGTCTAACATTGTCATCTCCTTTATCAGCAGACTCCGTTCCAATTATTCTTTACATTAATATTCCCAAATTAAACCTTCAAAATTCTTCATCGAACTCAAACTTAAACCCCATAAACTCATTAAAAGCTGCAGGTTCACTAATCTTTATTCGTTACTTGAATGTCGTCCACTTAATGGACCCATTGAGATTAAACTAATTCTGCAATTATTCCCCTTCTGTTCAAAAAAGGACCTCCTAAAATAAAAATGTTCTTATAATAAATTTTAATTCTACTTTTCATCAGTAAAAGCTTTTTCTTTTCATTAATATAAAACTTTGTGATTGTTTCATAAGAAATTGTTTGGAAATCCGGAGAACTGCTCATTTGAAATCCATTTAGTTTCTTAGTAAATACACTCAAGGACACAATACGATCACTAAAACCCTTTCCCCTAATTGGTAAAGTTAATGCTTGAAGTTTCTCTTTGGCTGTGAGAATCAGTGAACAGCCTGCTTGAACAAAGGCTCTGAATAGTTAATTAAAGTTAGACCTGACAAAGGAACAAAACAACTTTGTAATTTCAATAATCAAATGTCATAATTAAATCCCTTTCACCTATTTTTTAACTCTGAAAATTTATAAGATTGTCAAAGTACTTGAAGCCTTTTTCTCCTTTTGAAGACAGAATACAAATGTGAAGTAAAGCCTTAGAGTTAGATCTCTATTTTGTTGGGATCATTACAAAGTAAAATGTTATTCTTAATAACGTTAAGAATAATTTGGCTGGTTGGAAAATCGTGTTCCTTCAAGAGACACATTGAGACATCCTGATGCAATTTTCTCATTATCCTACATAAACACACAATTCTGAAGCCAAAAAAAAGGATTTCCTTCATAAACTAATCACAGCAGTCTGTAAATATCAATTCTGGAACATTTCAGCTGGTAAGAAAAAAAATGATGCACTTTAAGCTTTATGCATAAAAAGGTAAAGATGTCATCAAAAATCAAAATTATACGATCTTAAGAGAAACACGAGTGCAAGAGTGAGAACCTCTGCCAACTGGGAGGAGCTTGGAGTACAGCTGTTTTTCCCCCTGGGTCGAGAGAAACCAGATGGGGTCGTTCGGGCATCTAGTTAGCCTCGGGCATCTGGTTAGCCTCCTGAACGCCTCGCTGGTGAGGTGTTTTGGGCACGTCCCACTAGGAGGAGACCCAGAGGCAGACCCCAGAACTGCTGGAGAGACTATGTCACGCAGTTGGGTGGGGAAGGCCTCTGGATCCTCTCGCCTGAGGCTGTTGCCCCCACAACCTGGCCCCGGATAAGTGGAAGAAGACAGAACCATCAAGAAAATCAAAAATCCAGAATTCAGTTTTTCATATCTCTGAATTTTGGTTGAGTTATTGTTGCTTTAACCTTAAAACATTAATGCAGGATTTATTTGTCTTTTGGAAATCAAAAAAGTCTTTGATGTTTTGGTTTTACTGATACTGATGCAAATAACTTTAAGCTCCTTTATATATAATTTCCTCTCAAGTTTTTTCAGAGTAAAAAAAAAAAAAACTTTTCTTTTTTAAAATGCTCCACTTTAAGCTAATGTGGTTATTCCTAGAGTTGTTTTACTTCAGCCTCCTAAGGCTTAAAACACTTAAAAACTTTATTCCAGCCAAGAAAAGGACATGATGCTAACTTTATTAGCCACTTAGGACAAAGTAAAACTGACCCTTTTTTCCCCAAAATACAAGCAATTGTATTAAAAATGAGGGAAGAAACTAAATTAGGTTTGCACTAATAAAAACGTCTTTCTTCCAACTTTCTTGCACGAACTTTTCAATTTTACTTTTATTCAATGACTCTAAGTGCGTAATTTAAAAAGCTTAAGTGTATTCTTATCACTTGTTGTGCAGCTTCCTACTTACTAAACTTTATTTTGGTTTGTAAGCTAAGTGCTAATCTAGTTAGCTGCCACGGAGCTTGAACTTAGCAGGTGTTTGTGTTAATCTATCACAGCATTGTCCATATTTAGTGAAGCTCTGTGAAGACACGGCACACTGTCCATCTGCCTTCAACACAGATTATTTTAGTGGCAGAGACTTTCCAGGCAGGGACAAGAAAAAAACCAAACACAAATACACACACACAGCTGCAACCAGGCGCCATGAAGTGAACGTAGCAGCTATTTTGGATTTTATTGTAACTGGATATGAAGCTAAAAAAAAAAGTCACTGAACACTATTATTTAGACAGTTAGATGAAAACTTGTTTGTAAGTATGTCTCGTCCGTGTTTAAATCTACATTCTTTTACAAAGCTGAATTAATAAGAGACGCCAGTGGAAAATATTCCTGACGCCAATTAGCAGATGACAACGACAGACAGACTGAATCGGATGATTGCTGCTCTCGACATGGCCTTTACTGCTGCAGCAAACATGATACAGCATGCCAACTATTTGTGGCCTCATAAAAAGTACTGCCAACATACAGTTTTATATTCAACCTCCTTGTCTCAAATGTTTACTTGTTTTATTACAAAAAGGGGAAATTCGATGGGCAGGGCGATCATAACTTTTCTGCTTTTATCTATTGGCTCTGCTTAAAAATGAAAAATAAAAACCTTGACAATTACTTACACAAGTAACCATTCAGATGAAGTTGAGTTCCTCTTTTGCTAAGTATGTTTCTTTTAGCCTCAATTGTGAAAAGTTGAAATGGAACAAAAACGGTCAAGGTCAAATTATTTTGACCACCACCTGGCAACAGTGAAATGCACACAATCAGAGAAGCTGGGTGGGAGACGACTTGGGATCTTTCCGGGTGAGCTGGAGGATGCAGCTGGGATGAGAGAAACCTAGGTTTCCCGTCGTGTTGGCCTACAACCTAACCCTGGATAAGCGGAAGACGACGGAAAAGAATTGAACGGAAATAAACAACAAAAAGTCATTTGAGTTTTCACTAACAATGAGCAGATGTTCCCTCTTTGCTTTTTTAAGGTCAATTGTATTTTCATGTCTGGCATTTTGTTGGTGGTATCATTCTGTCTCTAGAGACAATGGAGTCCACTCCAGAGGCTCAGTTTTACAACTAGTCTCATGCCTCATGCTCCCAAACAAGCAAGCAAGTTGTGGTAGGGTAGTACTTTATTGCCCTGGGACTGCCAAGGTAGAGGCAGGCGGTAACTTCGAAATGGCACCATAGGACTCCTCCTACCGTCAAGAGCATCCCCCAGCGCCCAATTGTACAACAAATAAGTCTAGGTTTATAACTGGTATCTGTTGCTCCCCAGGTTGAGTCTGCATCGAGACAGTGAAGCTAAAGTGGCCTCTATAGGTGCAGGCCTGGGCAAGTGGTATGGAGATTCTGGAGCGCCCAATGTTAGGATCACCTCTCAGCATTGCTGACAGAGTCGACGGAAAGCGAAGCCGATAGAGCTGGTGTCAGAGCCTCTACAGGAGGTGCCAGAAAGCATCGCAGAGCTCAGCCAACTGCCTAAGGGTCTCCATACCAGATTTTCTGTCTGGGTTTTTACTCCCATAGCCTTTGGTCAGTCAGGGCCAACCTGCAACGCAGCACAAACCCTCATACTAAAAGAAAAAAAAAACCCAAACAACTAATGGTAGTATATTAGCTAATGGACTTCAAGTTGGCTTTGCATTTTATAAACACTTAAAACCAGCAGTTTCACGGGTACATCGTCCAAAAATTCAAGTTCCCTTCTGTCGTCTTCTGCTCATCTGGGACCGGATTGCCGGGGCAACACCCTACGACAGGAAACCCAGGTTCATCTCACCCTGGCTGCATCCTCCAGCTCTCCCGGAAGTGTCCTGATACGTTCCCTGTCCAGCTGTGAGACATAGTCTCTCCAGCAAATCTGGTATGGAGACCCTTAGGCAGCAGACCTCTCCAGCAGGTCCAAGGTCTGCGGTCTCCAACTGGTAGGACGTTAATAATTCAAGTAAAAAAAATAAAAAATCTGGCAAAACATAAAAACCAACACAATAAATAATCTTAAGTTTTGTGTTGTACATACAAGCAAGTCTGTCTCATATTTAAATGTTATTCTGTATTTGCAGAGCAGAAATAAAGAGGACTAGGAGTACTTAAACAATGAGCTGGTCAGGTGCCCCATATGGCCTGAGAAGGCTACTTGGGGTAAAGCAAACTTCAAAAAAGTTTGAATTAAACTCTAACAGGCACAAAAGGCTAGTGAAGTGGAACAGGGACGGGTGTGATTATATTCTCATTTAACAGTTCAGGTTAAAGGGTCATCAGAGGCGTTCTGAACCAGCTCTGGATGAATCAGCATGAATCAGACTCACTCTGGTACGGTATGAATAGCAACTCATTGTTTCAAAGTTGTTGTGGGGTTTTTATGGAAATTTAACTCAAAATGTTCAAACAAGACCTAACAAGTTCTCATTTGGCTGTTCGACTTTACAGTATTTGTGTTTGTTTCTAAACCACAGTTCTTTTCCGATGATCAATGTTTTCTTTTCCTGTGACAGAAATACCTCTTAAACTTCCCCTGACACTATTTCATTTTTAAACTTTAAAAATAGTTTCCAAGCTATTTGTAACCTGTCCAAGAGATTCATAAACCAGCTGGATGCATTGTTGTGTTGATTCAGAAACCACTTAGAGAATTATTAATGATTGATAACACCATAATTAACTTCATTTCATAACGACAAAACTCTATTATTGGAATGCCAGGAAGTGTCAAATAAGTCCTAACAATAATGAGTCGTCTCTGTTATTGATGCTAGTAATACGTTCATGCGTGGGTTCTTGTGAGAACATTTGCCACGTGGGTCGCATACATCAATCTCAGATAAATTATTGCAAAATTGCATAAAAAGAGTGTTTCTACACATAAATGTATAAATTCAATACCAATACAGTAATACTAAAACTGTGTACTCATATACTGTATAGCAGCGATGAGTTTATTACCCAGGAGTCATTGCATACCTGTATATATCACACACAGCCTCATGGGAAACCAGCAAGGACCATCTCTGACCCTTGGTTCTGGAGATTTACTGTTTATCCATTATCGTTTCTTCCTCTCCTTGAATCAGATTCTTTTCTATTAACGGCTCCAGAGATCAAGGCTTTCATGTTCTCCCGAAGGTGCTCCCTGAGGCGGTGATATAGGCTTTAAGAACTTTAAAGAAACTAAATGTTGACAGATATACAGGTTCGTGTCTCTGAGACAATGTAAACTGACTTTGGAAAGGGAGGAAACTTCTCAAAAGGAGAATTTATTGGTTCAAAATTCTACTTCTTAGGTGTCAAAAAGTCAATGTGTATGATTTAAACCTCAGAACATAAAGAATATCCATCTATATCCAGATTGTGCGTCAACACAGACAACTTTCCATGTTCTTTTTTTTACAAAAACTTCTATAAGTCAAGTTTTCAACCATAAAAAGAACCCTCACTTGTTTCCCTCTTGATTATCTATCTATTTGTTCAGTTTCACTGTTTCAGAATAAACAGGATCCTTCTCCTGTTTTGTAGTGAAGTTGAACAAGAAAATCAAAGCTGTTCAGTTTATCTCGGCTACATAGTTTTTTATTATTTGAATCTCTTGATGGATGGTCATGTCAAGACCAATGCCATGCTGTTTGGTCTAGAGACAGTAGCAATGAGGAAAATACAGGAAACAGAAACGGTCGTAGCAGCGATGAAGATGCTGAGGATCTCTTTGAGAGTGACCAGGATGGACGGGATTGGAAATGAGTATATCAGAGGAACAGCACATGTTAGAGGTTTTGGATATATAGAAGTCAGAGAGCAATACTGAGATGGTTTGGACATGTGCAGAGGAGAGCAAGAGAGTACATAGGATGAAGGATGCTGGGTTGGAACTACCAGGAAAGAGGCCTAGAGGAAGACCAAAGAGGAGGTTCATGGATACAGTGAATGACGACATGAAGTTAGTCGGCATGACCAAAGAGGATGCATGAGATAGGGTTAGATGAAAGAAACTGACTTGCTGTGGCAATCCCTAAAGGGAAATGCCGAAAGGAGAAGCAGAATGTCTTGATGGAGAGTAAAAAAAGTCAGAAATAACATTAGGAAGATTTTAAAAGAATGAAAAGAAAGAAAAAACAAACAAACTCCGTTTGTGGCAAGTGAGAATATTGGGTGTGTAGAGAGAACGATTTCAGTCTTGTCTTTGCAGCTGAGTGTTGAATGATTTAATGAAGGAAAAACCTTGACTTCTTTTAGTTGTTTTTGAGACTAAGACTGGATGAGTCAACACAAGCACGGCAGCTTAATTTCAAATCCAAAGCAGAGCATAGCGATGTGTTTGTGACGAAACAGATAATTTCTGAAGCTTAAAATAAGAAAATGTGAAATATTGGAAACTATTTTTTATCCAGATGCTAAACATTTCTAAACAAAGTTTACGTGTTCTCTCCATGTATGCATGGGTTTTCTCCGGGTACTCCAGTTTCCTTTCCCCCTGCAAAGACATACGCATTCGACTGACTGGCCATTGGGGAATTGCCCCTAGGAATGAGTGTGTGTACATGAGTGTTTGTCTCCGTATGGGGCCTACAACAGACTGGAGGACTGTTTGGGGTGCAATAACTGAAACTAGCTGGGATAGGTTCCAGCACCCCCGGAACTCCACTGAGGAAGGGTCACCGGAGGGTCATCGGTTTGATTCCCTGCATGGAGCTCATGTCAAGGTGTCCTCGATCAAGACCCTAAAACCCAATTGCTCCGGATGGGGGTTTGCATCTTCTTGCATGGCTACTTCCACCATCAGGTATGAATATCTGTGTGAATGGATGAATGTGAACTATAATATAAAGTACTTTGAGTACCAAAGCAGGTAGAAAAGCGCTGAATAACTAGAGTCCATACACCGTTAACTCGGAATGAGTAATTTAGGAGATGACAGACATTTTACAACTGCAATGATTAAAAGATATTTATTTAAAAAATGCCATGAAAATAAATTTCAACCAATCGGCCATACTGAAACTTGCTCCGGAGAACAAAACCTCCTCCAAAAAACTCTGGTTGACTGAAAGTAACTCCAGTCTAAATCTCCTAGACACTAAAAACTTACTAGCCCAACTTCTTGAGCCCCACAAAAACACATCTAAAAAATGTAATTGTGTTGACAGTGCACCCAAACATCCACCAGCAATAACATGATTGATTTTCAGTACTGTCAAAGTGTTCAGCCAGCTGTATGTCTGTGAGAAAAGTGATGGGAGTGTAAAGCTGGCCGGAGGTTTCAGAACATGGCGAGAGAAGACGCCTCTGTCATGACCACCCGGTAAACATAGGGTAGAAACTCAGTTCTATCCACAGCTTGTCAAAACAAAGAAAGCTCAAAACTGTAATTTCTTCTTATCCAGCTGATGCAGGCTGGACAACACTTTTTTTTTGCCTCTGGTGCTGCAGCAGGTGGCCCAGGGACAACTGTAGAAGCCATGAGAAATATGTAAACAGTTGGCAGAGGCTTTCAACCCAAGGTGATGATTTTGAAGTCTGCTTGTGTAGTGAAGACTGAGGTCAAAAAGGAGTCGTCAAATCAATAAGGCCAACAACTCCAACTCAATACTTAACAGAAAAGCCAAACTCTTTTCAAAGTGAAGGATAACACTCGTTATTTAAAAACATTTTTAAAAACTCTCAAAAGTTATGCTTTGAGCATTATTTGATCAGCTGATAATCAGTAGTAACTCATCGACAAATTTTTCATACACTTGTAACTATTCATTCATCCATAGTCTAATCCAGGGTCACCAATCTTTTTGAAACTGAGAGCTACTTCAAGGGCACTGAGTAATGCAAAGGGCTGCCACTTTGATAATACACTTCTGAAATAACAAAGTTACACAGTGTACCTTTAATTTGATATTATTATTAATGATATTCTATGTGAAGACACTGATTGTTAATGATCCATCACAATAATTATTTCAGTATGATTAAACAAGGTAGGAAACAGATACATTTCAATATGCAATATCCAAGTGTTTCATTTTCAAATGATCACTTCCACAACATTTTGCAGGAAATATTTTTCAATTTTTACAAGCCACCAACAGTTATCAAATCATAAACTCTGAACCATGTTTGTACAAATTATCAATTATGTAAGATTGGACAAAAATCTACTCCTTTCAAAATAAGGACCGTGCGACTGTGCACGGTCGCACCGCAGATGAGACACACACAGTTTTCTTTCACGTTAGTAAAAAAGAACTCTTCCTCCCATTCACTGTGAAAATGATAAGTTTTCTTTCTTTTTTCTGCCATATTTTTGTGGGTAGAAAACGCGCTACGAGCTCATTTCAGCAAAGCTGGTTTGTCATGCGCACTAGACTGACCTCCAACCCATACTGCGTCAGAGTTCATATATTAAACTTTTTTTTTGTGATATACATTTTTTTTTTATGTATTCATTTTTAAATTTACATCACTGTAAAAGAAATAAAAAAGAATAGCAACACAATTAAATAAAATTTTAGACAGAGCTAATTTGTGATTGGTGCTATTTTTAGAACTGGCCTGCGGGCGACTGATGCAGTCGCTGCAGGCGACGGGCACCGGGTTGGTGACCATTGTTCTAATCTATCAAGTATCGGGGTCATGTGTCCCTCATTTACCTATCACTTGTCCAGTTTTCTGGTCCATCATTATTCATCAATTTGTTCTTCTATCACCATACTAAACATCAATTATTCATTCATCTTTTTTTTCATTGATTAGTGTCCAACCACTTATCGAACTTCTAAAAGGCTTTTTAACTCGCCCATCGTGTCCTTTCCCATTCATCTATCCACCAATCCTTTGTTCATCATGTATCGTTCTTCCTCATGCTGTCGTAATTATCAATTAACCTTTAGAAATGACTCCTTTTGTCCATCTGGTCTTCATTGATCCTTTCATCCATTTTTCATCCATTTGTTCTTAGAGCATGTATTTACTCTTTCATTGATTGTAATCCTGCCTAATATCAAATGTTATTTCTATCTACAAGCTATGGCTCCCTTTTACTCATCTGTCATGTTGTTTCTCGTTCATCCACTAACGTAGGTTTCAAATATTACCCTCTGCTATAAAATGTGATGATAAATACTTTCTACTGAAGGATTTACTGTTCTAATGTGAAAGGAGAAGAACCCAAACGTCAGATTTATTAACTGAAGTCAGGTAAGACTGTAAGGCAGATACATAGGATCAATCCAAAGGAATGTCTTTAAATCCAAAACTATAACAGAGTTTGCAGATAAACTTGGTCAGGCAGCCAGGAGGACCTGGCTGGGAAGGATAACGATGACCCAAAGTGGAAGTCCGTGAGATTGCCCTTAGATAGGCAGCAGGGTCCACAGGTGTGTGGCATCAGAAATCAACCTCAGGTGTCCCTAATCAGGGTGATGAGGAAGGTCCAGGGCTCCCTCTGGTGGCAGGCGAGGGGATCATGAAATTTATGGCTGAACTTAAGTTAATTAAAGTGTTTGTATCCATTTGTATATTTTTCCTCCAAAGCAAGATCAGGGTTTTGCACAAAGTAGTTTTCTTTTTATGGGTTCGATTTTTTTTTTTTTGTGAAGCACCAATACTGATTTGAACTCTCCAATTAACCAAACGTCCAAGTCTTTGAATGATGTGAGGGAGTCCAGCCAAACGAGGGGGATTAAACTTAAACTGAACAGCAGCTAATCCCTCTCCACTCACTTTAAATACATGGATGCTTTCCATGGTGACATGTGCTATGTCGTTTTCCTAAGCTTTAGTAAAACTTCAAGCTAGACCTTTTAGATGATTTATTCTTTCCATCCTTCATTATCAGTCAAGTCACACAGAGTTTGCATTGATTGGGTCAAATAGTACGGTCAGATATAAGCTGCAGGATGAATATGAAATCAGATGGATTTGAAAAGAAGATATAATGCAGTGTTTTTATACTAATCTATGGGGAAAGAATTAAAAAGTAAAAAGTTATTTTCTCTGGATTTGGTCTGGTCAAAGTTCTTTGACTCCCTGATGAGTTTTTGTGTCTGTGTCCAGTTTTGAGGCTAAAAAGAAAATTGATCTTCAGAGTCCAGGAAAGTTTTAGATAAATCATCGCTCATGCTGTGCCACACGCCACCTTTCTATGATCACTCATTTCTCTTGTGTTCTGGGGAACACAGCAATTTGTTCTGAGTTTTCTAAAAGAAAAACGAACGTACTTTCAAGCTCTTGCGCCCAGAGCTCAGCACATAAAATGATAAACAATCAGGGATTTATAAATCTATGAGAAACTAGATTAATCTTCTCAACAACCATTCTTTAGCATTCTCTGCTGTTAATGATCTAAATTTTAAACCAGTGCTCATGCATTTGCAGAAAAACTAGAACCCAGCATCCAAGCAAACTAGAATTTTCCTGTAATCAGAACAATGTGGTGAGATTCGTCTTTTATGTAAACCTCTTACTTTAAAAAAAAAACTTAAATAGTGCAAGAATTTTCTTTGAACTGCCACTGAGAAATAAATTGGCCTTACGGGTGGACGTAACAGCCTTGAATTAAAAAGATGAGGGAAGAAAAAAAAAATCAAAGCTTTTGAGAGAAAATATTCTTCCATGCGGGGATAAGGTGAAGTTCAGATGGTTAAATCGAACGTACCGCTTGTTTGAGTCTCTCCTCTGGTCTTTGGGTAAAACTTCAAAAAGCATCTGTGATGGAGTCGAAGATTATTTATGGGTCACTTCCAGTTTTTATAAAGCTACTCATCTGCAATCATCCCAAATGATCTTTAGGTGATTCTGTTTGGATTACACTGACAATTTAAGCCCACCGATTGGTGGAAAATTAAGATGCAAAATTTTTAGGTGAAAATGAAATAGTAATGAATGTGTTGTTTATTCATTAATAAAAAGTCATTTTTGATGGATCATTACCACATCTAGTGGTTTTTGAGAGATGTAATTATATTAGTAATAGCACTGAAGTCTAGAGGGTAAAGCTAGGAAAAAAAAAAGATACAAAAAAAAAAAAAGACAAATGGTGTGCAAGAAGGAGGCAAGACGGCCAACAGTGAGTTAGTTAGTCATTATTATCGATTTGGGATTTTTTACAAACAAAATGTCATGATTCTCCTCTCATCTGAAACATTTCCTTCGTCCTTCCAAATCCTGGCCACGGCATGTGTTCTCCACACCTGGCCCCAATTTTCTCTCCCTGATGTCTCCAGCTCTTTCTTGTCTTCCTGCGGATAATTTAAGTCTCAAGTCAGATCATCCCCTGTTGCACTGTGGTGCTGCACCCTAGTCCAGTTTTTCTCCATGTCTGGTCCCTCACCCTGCTCCTGGTATGCCCTACTGTCCTGTTCCCTCATCCTACTAAGCTCCTTCCTTCTGGTCCCTCATCCTGCTGAGCTCCTACCTTTTGGTTCCTCATCATGTTGAGGTCCTACTTGTGGTCCCTCATCCTGTGGAGCTCCTACCTGTGGTTCCTCATTCTGCTGAGCCCCAATCTTCTGGTCCCTTATTCTGCTGAGCCCATACCGTCTGGTTCCTCATCCTGTTGAGCGCCTACCTGTGGTCCATCATCCTGTTGAGCTCCTACCTGTGGTCCCCTTATAACATTGAGCTCCCACTTGTGGTCCCTCATCCTGCTGAGCTCCTACCTTCTGGTCCCTCATGATGTTGAGCTCTTAGTTGTCGTCCCTCATTCTGCTGAGCTCCTACCTGTGGTCCGTCATTACATTGAGCTCCCACTTGTGGTCCCCCATCCTGCTGAGCACTTACGTTTTGGTCCATCATCATGTTGAGCTCCTACTTGAAATAAATTAAGCTGTTTCAAGATTAAAAGTAAAAATGGCCAGGTTGTTGAGTCCACACTGATTTAAACAAGCAATGTACCAGATTTTTGTGGAATAGAAAATAAACACTTTCACTATTATTATTTTATACTATCATTGGGGGGAAAAGAGTCTTTGGTGTATTTTGTCAAAGAGATTTCGTTCACAGAGGTTGTGAGGTTAATCACCAGCTAATAATATCATTATTTCTGAAAGAGACCTGCATCTCCACTTACTCCATCACCGCCTGCCTCTCTTGAGCTCTTTCATTCTTTTAAAGCTCCGCATTCATATAAAAATCACAATCACAGCCTAATTTCCACAACAGCGCTCTTTTCTTCTCTGTGCTAAGCAACAGCCATTGAAACAATTTCTTGGTTTATGGTTTAAAAACATACAAAATAAACCACCTAAAGAATGTGTGGTCATCTGAATGTAATCAGTAACTACAGTAATATTCCAGATATAACAAGATAATGATTTATTGATGAGAGAACGCTCCAGCTATTCCAGTTCAAAGTGAAGCACTGAGATTTCTCCAGATTCATCCAACCACATGTAAGAGCTTTGGGAGGAGATGGAAAGAGAGGGAGTGTTGTGTAAGAAGTTAAAAAAAAAAAAGTTGAGGCGCTTTTGATTCTTAAGCACACACAGCAAGCGCAGGCTTAAAGATAATTCCTCATCAAGGGGCATGGCATTTACAAGCAGGGTGAGTAATCAATGCTATTCAGCTGTTATACAGTCTTCTCTCGCTGACAGTTACCACAGATAAATCAATAGTTCTGACGCCAAAGAAGAAGCGAATCTTCGTGAAAAAAAAAACTGTTGTAGAAGGATAAAGAAGATGGGTAATCATAAAAGTTAGATGTGTTTTAGAAAACTTTGAAAAAAAAATCTCATCATTCAAGGTAAATATCTGCTAGAACGAAGAGAGAGGAAAGCCTTCAACGAATGAAAGAAAAAATATGAACAACTTTATAGAGAATTATTAGCTTCGCTGTGTTGATCGCTTTATCAAGTAAACCTCTTCACCTGATGTTAACACAAACATAGAGTAGTTTCACAAATTCACTTACAAGGTTCTCAGATAATGATGTGGAAGAAAGTGTTTTGCTGATAGTTTAAGAAAAAAATCCAGTTGTTGAGGTCGAATAGAGAATTGAAGAATAGAGTTTTAAAAAATGTTGATATGAGGTGGACAAAGAGTTTGATAAAAAGAGGAATGTAGAACAGCCTTGCTAAACAAAAGATGAGGAAATTCAGCAAAAAAGCAAATCAAGCATTTCATCTGTTCAGCTAACAACATTTGTTTAGAGGTTTGTTGAGGTTAGCTCAGGCATGGGTAAACTACGACCTGTGAACCACATGCGACCCGTTAAACGTTTTAATCTAGACTGCCGAACATAAAAAATGTAAATAAATAAAACTTGTTTATGTTTTGTGTCTCCTGCAATTCTGAGGTTTCCTCACTAGATGTCGCCAAAGAAACAACAACACTGTTCCTACTATGCGCACGCTGTCAAAATAAACAGTGTGTACAGATATGGCAAGCCAGAGGACCCAATACACGCACGTAAACAAACATGTTAGATGTTAAAACAAGCTAAATGTTACATCAAGGGCTTAGATTTCAAACCTAGCGCTGCCAAATGCATGTTTTTAAGCGCTATCGCAATAGATTTCAGACATAGCGCCGCTAGATTTGAAATTTAACACTCTTGATGGATCACTTAACGCGCTTGTTTAAAATCTAGCGCCCCTCTCTTTCGGTCTGATCTAGCGGTTACAAAAGCATGCCATCCATCTGCTCCTGTCCCGGCCCACTTGTCAAGTGTTGGAACCCAATGTGGCCCGCGAGTCAAAAAGTTTGCCCACCCCTGGGTTAACTCCTACTTACTGGTTGGAAAAACTCGGTGTAGTTTACCTCTATATATACCGAGTTCTCAGATCCATTTTATGTCGAACCGTCTTGATCAGCAAACACTGTCCAGAAGACAACTTTAAAGCTTATTCTACAATGGATCCCCCCTGGATGAATGAGGGATTACACAGACTTGTTGCCAAAAGTTCCGCAAAGAACATGAAACTCAGGTGACACTGTCACACTGACACAACTAATTTTGCAAGGTCTGATGAGGTACTGTTTCAGCTTCACATTTGGATAGTAAAGTCAGACAAGAATCTATCCTACCCTGGTGACATTAAAAGTATTACAATCCTAGTAATCCAAGTATTTTGCATCCTGTGCAAAATTACTAATTGTATTGTATAAACAACCACAACTTGGGTTTTGGAACAGCCATTAAAATTAGCTGCGAAATTGCCCTGATTTGTAAGAGCTGCAGGCAAGAAAGCGTGTCAACTATTGCTCCCCTAACCTGACCAGGAAATAGCCGCCTCAAACAATTCCCCGAGGTCCTGAGTGAACTGTCCATAACCAGTCTAACGCCATTGACGTAGCAAGTGTGTCATCAATGTAGCGAGTACTCATTCATTGTCATGTGGTGGGGGGCAGACATACCAATGCATTAAAAAATACTTGGATTCCTCACAAATAAAACACTTTGGTGACTTCTACAAGACCAACACGGCAGTATTAGAAGGTAAAATAATTCTGAAGTTTGTCTTTTTTTTTTTCTATTATTCTATTTCTATGGTATTCATCCCTCAAATGGGGAAATTTCTGTGCTGCATTGCACCGCAGCAGGCAGCCACAACGGTGAGAAAAACAAGGGGTTAGGTGTCTTCCCGAGGGAGACTTAGCCATGGGCCCAGTGGAACCGGTTTCTCCCGATCCAAGGGCGGGCATGCTACCAGTGAGCCAACGTCTCCTCCACTTGTTGCATGAGATGGGATCTTTAAAAATATCCAGCCTCTATAATGCGGCGACTCCTTGATGTTAGCAGCAAATATTGGAGCTAAGCTGCAAAATAAAGTAGGTCTGGAATATTTTACTTACTCAACTATTTCTTTTGCATAATCCCGATAAATTAATAGTGGTGCTTTACTGTTTTTATTCTAAAACAACAACAAAAATCAGTTGAATAAACGGATTGTTGTACAAAAAGGCATCATCAAAGTATTGTAGAGACATCTGCATGCATGCATGTACTGAGGGATCATTTTCCTCAACCATCATCTGATCATAGGTCTTCATATTCACTTTATTGATCTGACATCTCAAGTTATTTTTTCTTTCCTCAGAAGCTTGTTGCGTTCAATTTTCTTTTGATATTTCCCCATACCGCCAGATGTAAATCCAATTTTTACTACAGCTTCCTGCATGGTGTTCGTACCAGTGGAAAATTTGTTATCAGATTTATGAGCATAACAAAATATTATATTTCATTAAAAAGTAAATGGTGAAAATGTCAGAGACATTAATAATAAAGAAATAGCATCTCTACACATCTGCATTAATATCTTAAATTTCTACTTTAGTTGGAGTTCTAAAAACTTTGGTAAAACTTGAAAAACTGATTTCTTGTCAGCAAACTTGGTTCAGCTGAAGCTTCTAATCGTCCTTAGAGATTACGTTCACCATGGCCGAGTGAATGTAAAAATAAGAAAATACCTATGTAAGATCATCATTATATAGCAGCCACGTGAAATATTTAGGTCCACGTTCCACCTCTGCCATTCCGCTGCAGCATGACGCGTGAAGACAAGTCCTGGAATCTAAAATGAGGATGACACACGGAGATAAGAACTCCTCCCGGAGGCCGACAGGAATGTGAAATCCAGCCACACGCATCATTTCATGCTGTCATATAAAAGGACCATGCAGAGAATCCACCTGTTGTTTCTCCCCCTACACTTTCTATGTCTCGCATTTTCTCTGCTAACAGGGGGACAGCAAAACGAGCAGTAAGACTGACCTCTCTGTGGGAAAACGAAGCCGAGCGTGACAATGCAAATCATCTTCACACCACAAGCGGTCTGACAGGATGGGTCTCACATCTCTAGTCCAGTGGTGGGAATGAGCCAGTTCAAATTTTCCCTTTAGGTTTTCAACCTGCAAAGACTCAGTTGTCTAACAAAATCCTACAAAACCAAACACTGAAACAGGAGTATCCAACCATTTTTGCCCAAAGATCTACTTTTCAAGTTTCAAACCTCCTGAGATCTACCAGCCCAGTGTCAACATCACAAACACACACAGATCGTTTCCAGCCTGCAGTAAAACTACCCACACAACACGTTTTGTTGTTGTTACACAACCGTTGGACATCAAAACCTGTACCCTCACTCAACCACACACAGACAAATTTCCATCTCTTTGAAACACACAGACAATTTCCTGTCTCTCTCTCTTTCTCTATTACTCTCTCTCAAACACACACAGACAAATTCCTCTCTCTCTCAAACACACACACACAGACAAAATCCCCTCTCTTTCAAACACACACAGACAAATTTCTCTCTCAAACACACACATTCAGCAAGCATGCTGCACTTTGGGAGCGGTGGCTGCTTTTTGAGAACAGGCTTAACACTGTGCTTTCAAGTCATAAAGTCCAAAGATCTCCGATAATACTAGAAAAAGTTGCTTGATTGTCTTTTTTTTTTTTTTTTTTTTTTTTTTTTTCAACTAAAGAGTCACTAAATGGTCTCAATACTTGTTTAAATAGCATTAAAGCTGCTGAGTTTTATTTTTTTCCCCATACACCTGGCGGTCATCTTGGGGTCAGTTCACATTCTACCAGTAAACCGCGATTGACTGGTTTGGCACCCCTGTACTAAAAGTAACCAGAATGGAATTATGCTAATTAGAAGAGCAGCAACAATCCATTAGAGTTCAGCCGCCTCACATTCGAAAACTCAAATGAGATCTTTGATAACTCAATGAAACATTTTTAAATCTCACCCAAGCTAATTTCACATGTGATCCAAGCTTAGGTTCATTTCTAATTAATTACAGCTACATAAAATTTGAGTCATCATGCAGGATTTTATCTGACTGATCAGACAAATGGACTGTCTCTATTGGATCCAAAAGTGGAGGGATCCAAAAAATTAATTATCCGTTTATATGCATCACTCCATCGCATCAAGTATATCACCAAACAGTTGGGTTTTTTTTCACTGAATTAGTCAGAAACTACACTAAACATAGTTTCGGGTGTAGCATAGCTCACAATGGATTGTATTGTATTGATTACGTCCTCAGAAAAACCTTAAGATGAATTTAAGTATCTTCCTTAAAAAAGGTTTTATGTCTCAAGACTGTGTGAAACTATGAAACAGAAAAACAATCTAAAACTCTGAGGAAAAGTAGAAGAAAAAGCATTTTTATTTTCCTGCACAGCAATATCCTTTGAAGAAAAAGAACCTGTCCACCCCCTGCAGGTGGCCCATTTGGGTTCTGGCTGCCAGGTTTAACATGTAGTAAGTGTCAGTGTGAAGCTAAACCTCAGCGCTCTGCAAATCTCTGAAGTGTGGATGAAGAGAAAAAAAAAACTCCATCTGGCAGGGAAAAAAATCAGGATGTTGAAGCTGAGCACCAAGCTGCTGCTTCTGCACACCTCATCTCATCCACATAAGTGAAGGCTTCACTATTTGCTGAACCTTCTGTTGTTTTCAGAAGCATCAAAGTGGAGCAGAAGCCCACCAGCTGAGCAGGAGGTGGGGAATCAGGAAAGACATTTAACTGTATTAAAAGCTTTCATGGTAATTCTCTTGAAGGTTATGTCCAATAAAGCACACGGAACTAAACTCAAGTAGTCTTCCAAGAAATTGTTTAATTGAGAGAAAAAGTCTTCAGGTGATTGTCATGGGAGTGAAAGTCAAATAAAAAAGTTCAAGTAAGAAAAATAGCACTCTAATTGCAACCGTAATTATATATAATTGAAGTAATTAAAGCCATTTGTCCGGTTTTAATTTTTTTTTTTTAATTAAGTACCACGGCTTGGACATTATTCAACAATTACCTGACCTTTGAATCTGAGATTGAGTACCTGTGATCTTTGGTTCTTATTTTGAGAATTGCATGACGACCTACCAAATATCCTGCCGACAAAAACGGAGATCTTTTAGTTTAAGAAATTACTACTAAATGGACGGTGAATAGAGTTATGATTACGATTCTTTGTGCAAAGTTAGTGTAAATGAACTATGACTGATACTCTTGCTCCGACTTGATTAAAAATCCAACATATGCTACAAATTTTTTGAAAGTGACTTTTATTTTCAGTCACTTTCTTTCACGTCCTTTAAACAAATCCTGAAATCCATTTTTAATCACTTTCTAGGAAACTCGGAAATTATGAAAATTTGTACCATTCTGTTCCATCGTCTTCCACTTATCCGGAGGCGGATCGCGAGGGCAGTAGCCTCGGACGGGAAGCCCAGGCTTCTCTCCCCCTAGCATCCCCAAGCTCACTTGGAAAGACCCTGAGTCTTTCCCTGGCCCGCTGTGAGACATAGTCTCTCCAGCAGGTCCGGGGTCTGCCTCTTGGTCTTGCCGGTTGGACGTTTCTAAAACACCTCACCACTGAGGTACTTGGGGGACAGCCTGACCAGATGCCCAAACCACCCCATCTGGCTCCTCTCGACCTGGAGGAGGAGTGGCTCAACACCGAGCTCCTCCCAAGTGGCAGAGCTCCCCACCCGATGTCTGAGTGAGAGCCCAGCCACCCTGCGGAGGAAGCTCATTTCGGCCACTTGTATTCGTGATCCCATTCTTTCGGTCACCATCCACAGCTGGTGATTATAGCTGAGGGTGAGAACGTAGATCGACTTGTAAATGAAGAGTTTTGCTTTTCGGCGCAGCTCTTTCTTTACCATGCCACACCGATCCGCCTGTTGTTCTCCCGCTCCATCCTTCCCCCTCTTGTGAACAAGACCCCGAGAATTTGTAATACAACTTAAATGTTCAAACCAAGCAAAGAAAGCAGTAATTCAGAGTGCAATGTTGTGTCACAAGAAAGGTTGTTTATCAATGCACAAGAGCTCAGGAATAAATTCAGATCCAACAGCTAGAAAACAAAATTGGGGATTATTTATCGTCCATGAAAAAAAAAAAAAACTCATATGTGACTCAACATATTTAATAAACTTTGATACTAATTTGTAAGCCTATGGAGACAAATCTGTTCTCTTATTGCTAAAATTCCCAGGACAACACACACAATGATTTTAACGCATGTTAAACCCTTTCACAAATCATTTATTTCCCTCGTTTTGCTTGAACATCACACCAAAATAAGTGTGATAAAGTGCAAGTGAACATTTTGAGACGTAAACAATAAAGTGATTTCTTTTACAAAAGCCCCCATACAAACCTGCAGCATTAAGTGACACCCATCAATTTTAAAGATTGCTGTGTTCGTAGAAGATTTTTTGGTGTGCAGAGAAAGTGTGAAGGAGAAAGTGTGTGAAGGAGAAAGTGTGTGAAGGAGAAAGTGTGTGAAGGAGCTTCAGGTTGACTCTGAAATGCAAGCCAACAACACAGCCCCTTTCCATAGACAGCCAGGTCACTCAACAGGGAAACAAATGAGGCTGGACAAAGGCGTGTTTTTTTGGACCCGGTTTAATCTCTTTGGAAGCACTACAACAGCTCTCAAAGCACAAAGGCTTTACTCATGCCCTCTACTCCACAACAGACAAGGTGTGTTCTTTTTTTTTTCCAGACTCATTGGCAACCATACCCTTGTCGTCCTGCGTGTGTGGTAAACACAAGGTGATTTAAAAGAGCGTACTCTTCCAGCGTCTCTGGTAATGCTTTCCATTCTTCAAACAATGGAGCAACTGGTGTTTAGAAGAGAGTCAAACTCAATTATATCCTTGTCCTCTTGAGGAAACTCTGTAAATGTCCCAATGTTGTTGTCTCAGACTTTAACAAGAACGTGCATAAAATTCCAAAAGCAGAGATGTTTTGTTACTTCTGATTGTAAAAAACATGACAGAAAAATGTCTTTCCTACTTTATTATATATAAACCAGTTTTTTATTCATATAAACTCACACTGTTAGGAGAACAGCTTTAACTCTTGAAAGCCACCAGTAGCATTATTTAGAGCGCCAGTGACACACTGCCGTAACTTTTGCAGTCACAAGCAGGTAATAAAAGTGGGACAAATTTATTTTGCAAGTTCTACTTTGTTAGGTGTAAATGCTCGATTGCTTGTGAACATAAATAGCTCATTAGCCGATCAATGGGCGCAGTCCTACTGCTTTATTTTAAGTGAAACATTGAATTATTCTTAGCCTCTGAAGGTAGACATAAGATTTCACATCTTTTACCTCTCTGAAGATGCATAGCTTGAATGAGGTAATGTCCTCAACTACTATGAGAAGCTCATATTTTCAAGAAGAAATATACTCTGTTCATCCCTCAATGGGGAAATTTGTGCGCTGCATTACACCGCAGCAGGCTGCCACGACGGTGCCAGTGGTGGGTGTCCTCCTGTCTAGGTGTCCTTGGGGAAGGATTGTCTAGGTGTCTAGGTGTTCCCCAAGGACACCTAGACATAAGCTCAGCGGGATTCGATCCCGCGAACTTCCAAAGAAATTCCGGTCCAAGTTCGAACATTCTACCACTGAGCTATCGCCTCCCCCATCAATTTCCAATAGAAGCAAGTTCTTGTCAAATAACAACCACCGTCCTCAGTGTCAGAAGCTTCAGAGATACCTGAAGACTAAATCTACCAAAAGTTGTACTTTGAAGCTATGGCGCCTTTAAAAGAATAACTTAAACACATTGCATTTGCTAGCTTATGCAGCCGAGGGTCTGACCACCAGGGGTTCCTGTCGTTGGCTGCTGCTCATCTCCTCCTTCATTTGGCCCCTCCTGCCAATGAGGGGCAGCGTCCGCAATAAAAAGGACACTGCATCAATTTGTCGTAGTAAAAATAGATCTGAGCCGAAAAGCAAAGCTCTTGATTAAGTCAATCTACTTTCTTACCCTGATCTGTGGGTGGTGACCGAAAGAATGAGTTCGTGGATACAAGCGGACGAAATGAGCTTCCTCCACAGCGTGGCTGAGCTCGGAGTAGAGTCATTGTTCCTCTGGGTTGAGAGAAGCTGGACGGGATGGTTTGGGCATCTGGTTAGGATGTTTCAGGCACGTCCTACCAGGAGGAGAGCCAGACCCGCTGGACAGACTATGTCGTCCAGCTGGCCGGGGAACACCTCTGGATCCTCCCTGGTGAGCTGGAAGACAGCTGAGATGAGAGAAGCCAAGACGACAAGACGGAACAGAAACAAAGCATTGTATTTGTTTTTCTCTTTCTTATATTTCCTCCAATCCTTATTTTTCTCTGCTCGTTCACGTGTGATGACATCACACTGCAGCTCGGACTAATCTTTCAACCAAAGAAGACATAGTTGCTCAAACTCTTGTTTGACTCAAAGATTAGAGGAAGTGACTGTCTTTCAAAGCTACTTTCTGTCTTCTTTTAGTAACATTTTGATAAGAAAAGCAGCCTTTGAAATAATCTCAGATGACAGGAACAGTGTGGTTTGATAAGAACTGCTTGGATGAGGAGGTTCTTGAAGTTTTGCTATCATCTCTTTTCATACCTCTTGTCATTCCAAACAATATGGAGGAATTAGGTGGTTTCTTTCTGCCTTTATTTTACTTTAGGAGTATGTAAAATAAAACTGAGAGGATGAACTGCAAAAGGCTTCTTCGTGTAAAAATTGTGTTGCCCGGGATCTAAGGTCGATGTCTCTGAAACTTGTCTGCCCACAGGCATTAGAGAGAAACGACTCATTCATTTGGACTAGTTAACGACAAATTACAAGTTAATTGGTTAGCATTGAAAGTCTAAATGTTGAACACAAAGTTAAACTTGAGGTATGCTGAAAAGTAGGGGTGTGCGATACCGCAAGTTTTGGTATCGATCCGATACCAAGTAAACACCAGACCAATATCGCCGATACCGATATCGATACCGATATTTAAATTTTTTAAATGACTATTTTTGCATCAAGGGTTTGGGTCATATATATAATATGACCAAGTATATGTATAAACACAGGTTGGTAGATCGATAGAAGTGACCAGTTGCAAACAAACAAATGTTAACTAATGTTAAAGATGATCATGTTGTTCTTTCACGTCTCTGTTAATGAGCGCTGCCTCTGGGAAACAGAAGGGGTCAGGGTTTTCTCCTCCGGTTCTGAAGGGGTTTTTTTTGGGGTGATTCTTTAATTTGTAGTGTTACTATATTTAACAGACTTTCTGCACATGGTGCCTCAAAGTCCAGCCACACGGTAACTCTCCTTTTCCCTTCCATCTCTCTCTACTTTTACCGACTTGCGTTTTTTTTTTTGTTTTGTTTCTTGGCCCCGAGTCGCTGAGTCATGTGACAAGTCAAAGAGAAAGAGAGGAGAGAGGGGGCGGGGCCACCTCGCTTTAGCATACAGGTGTGACACAGTGTTTACGCATATTTTGCAGACAAATCAGTTAGGTTAACTTTTTGAAAAAAAGAAAAAAAAAACAGAAGCAAAGTGCGAGGGGTAAAACTTCATCCAAGGTATCGATATTGTGGTTCGAGTATCGATCGATATCGATACTAGCGTTGGTATCGATATTATCGATATTAGGATCGATCCGCCCACCCCTACTGAAAAGGCAGTCGACTCTTTAGCTTGTCTAGGGAATGCTGCAGACGGGTTCTCTCTCAGCTTGGTACCAGTCCTTTTTATACAGCCATCAAGCAATCATCTGTAATTGTCAACAGGTTAGGAAGGTTGGGAGCCTGGGTGGCAGAGGTAACGGAAAAACACAAGAGGGCGACAAAAACAAACCCAAACATCCCCCAATTGGCTTTGCCTATAGCAACGGAATATACAAGAAATTTTCTACAAATTTAGCCCATAAAATATCTCAAACGTCATTTTCTCTGTACTCTTCCCTTTTAAATTTGCAACTTACGTTAAAAGAAAATAGTAAATTGTACTCTCATTCGATTCCCATCAAAAGCAGGCGAGAAAAGACAAACAAGGTCACTTTGAAATCATGTGTTAAAAATAATTGATTCAGTGATTCTGTTACACTTGCCACTCAGGGTCATGTGAAAGCTGTAGTCCATTCCAACCATTCACACGAGAGGCCAATACATCCTGGATAGTCTGCCACTGAATATTAAAGCAAAGAGCAGCTCTGATACCAGATCTTAGGCCAAATTCCCAAAGTAAAAATATAGTCTGGGATTAAAAACTGATGGAAGAGGAGCACATGTTTTCTTTCTCCTTCCCCCAAGATGTGTTTAAATTGGGGTTTTTTAGCTAGTTTTTCTGACATTTGACTGAGAGAATGCAGCCTTCTAACCTTAGTTATAGAATTTTTTGACTCTGCGTTCTCATATGTGTCTGGAAGGAGATTAGTTTATTTTTTTGTTTTTTTTTATTTTGAAACTCTTTTATTAAGTTGAATTTTTTATTAACTTTTATTAAGTTGAATAACAAACAAAAGTCCTGCAAATATTTTCTGATCTTCTAGCTGTGTAGCTTTGGGTATTAGGTTAAGACCTCTGGAACCTCTATCCTAATGACCGTCTCGCCAATTTCAAGTACTTTGGTAGATAAAAGTCTGCTTGAATCTCTTGAGGCTCATTTTAAAGTGTAGAAAACATCTTTGCGGTCAGAACAGAGGTTTGAATTTTCTTTTTACCTAAAAACGTCCTACCCTCTAGTGCTTTGATTTTTTCTGAGAGCACAGCTCGGACCACGTGTAATTAAAGAACTGAAGAGGAAAAAAAAAAAAAACCCTCGAGAGGATAAGTCATCATAAAGTACATGTCTTGATCCTGGTCAAATACCCAAACACATACCTCTGTTGATGAGATCAGTTGATCTTCACAGAAGAACCATGAGAAGGCAGTTTGTGTAAAGCTTAGTGCATTGTAAATTATAGCTTGGAAGAGTGCAAATCAAAGTGGTATCTTATATGACTAACCGGAGGAAATTCCCTGTACTTTGTCAGTTTTACAAACCACTAACTTTGGAGAGACATGAATAATTCAAAGTCACAGTGCAGCATCTCCATATACCGTCGAGCTACAAAGACGAAAGCTTCACTTCATCTTTCACATTTACATATTGAGCATTTTACTGCTGGGTACTTATGTTCAGGGTACTTTGAAGTAAATTAGTATAGAACTCTAGCAAAAACAAAAGATTTTCTCTTACCTATTTAGCCATAATAAACTCAGCTAGTCCTGGTTGTTTGATAAACACAAATTTTAACCAACTATGTAGTAGCTTCTAAATAAGTACTGTAGTTAGGATGACAACAATTTGATGAAGTTCAAATTGAGCACCTGAATGGGAAATGAAGTTGGTGTAGGCGTCTTTGAATACAATACAGTTGTCTGTTTGAGTGTTTTTGTAGCTTTCAATTGGTTTATTTGGATTTTACAGAACTTGATCTAAAAAACAGAACAATGTAACCAACAGGAATATTATTTTAGAACAAATGGTTACAGCCAGAAAAAAACAGCCTTTTTTGCTCATTCAACATATTTGAGTTAGTATATCTTTGCTATGGCGGCACGGTGGCCCAGTGGTTAGCTGGCACAATGGCCTCACAGCAAGAAGGTCGGGAGTTCGAGGCTTGAAACGCTAGTCCTCTAAGCCGCAAACTCCCGTACATATGTGTAGGTTTTCTTCGCGTACTCCGGTCTCTTCCCTACCTCCAAAAACATACATGTTGGGTTGATTGGCCGCTATAGAATTGCCTCTAGGAATGAGTGAGTGTGTGGATGGTTGTGTATGTGTGTGGCCCCACAATAGTTTGGCGACCTGTTCGGAGTGTACCCTGCTTGAGGGAGGCAATAGATCAGTGGCAGAACGTTCACCCGTGGACCGGTTCTCCGGAAGTTCGCGGGATTGAATCCCACTGAGCTCATGTAAATGTTGTTGGAGAACACACCTAACCCCCCATTTCTCCCACCATTGGCACTGTCGTGATAGCCTGCTGCGGTGTAATGCAGCATACAAATTTCCCCATTGAGGGATGTCGGATAGGCTCCAACACCCCCCGCAATCCCGTTATGGAAGGACATTTCAGGAAACGTCTTTGCTATTAAAGAACACAAACTTTTGATTCATTCATGCTGCATAAGCTGCTGAACATAAAGGGCATTTTTTAGATTCACTAAAGACGTTCTGAAGAATCGGTGTGCTCAGTGAGAG
This sequence comes from Neostethus bicornis, assembly GCA_902685375.1. Classification (NCBI taxonomy): domain Eukaryota; kingdom Metazoa; phylum Chordata; class Actinopteri; order Atheriniformes; family Phallostethidae; genus Neostethus; species Neostethus bicornis. The sequence continues at coordinate 9,568,640 of LR738545.1, forward strand.
AAGTCATGTCCGCTGCAAAATAGAGTATGTGAGATCTCCGTTTTTGTTTCTCATCTACCTACTTTGTTCATGCAGAAAATATCCCAATCTTGATTACATTTTAATCTTTTTTAAACAAAGACCAGATAAAAATAGAGTCATTTTAAAATTTCCATTTCCATTTACTCTTATCAGTTTTTTGCTACAGGATTGGTAAACAAGAGAGGAATGTCTCTGTGTGATAAACTTTTCTACATCTGTGTGCATTAATTGGTCTGTTACTCGTGGATGCACCAGCTGTTGAAACATAGGATATAATTAGGGATTCTTTATCTTCCTCAACAATGCTTTGACATTTGGACTCGAGGAGGAGGGATCGAATCGTTAAACTTTCAATTAGTGTGCAACCCACTCTCTTCTTAGCAGTAACAACCAAATGCTGGTGTGTCAAACTCAATCGAGGTCCTGAAGATTTTCCATGCGTTCCTGCCTCAACATATCTGACTCAGCTTATTATAGAAGTGTGCAGAATTTTATTGTTTGATTATTTTGTTTGGCAAGGGGAAAATCCATAGGCTGTCCGCCCGTTCGACGCCCTTTGTGCGCTAACTAGTTCAACAAAGCAAAATCAGAATCAGAATCAGAATCAGAATGCTTTTATTGCCATGTCAGTGAAAAACATCAGAGACTAGGAACTTGTTCTGGTACTGGTGTGCAAACATATAAAATAAAAATAATAAAAATAAAATAAATAAAAATAATAATAATTTTTACAAAACTAAGAGTGCTCAGAAGAAAAAGAAAAGTAGTGCAATGTCATAGAAAATAATAGAAAATAATAAAGATAGTGAAGTGACAAGAGGGAGGTGACTAAGAGATGTGGGGATCCAGGTTATAAAGGGTTCATAAGTCCAACGGCAGAAGGGAAGAAGCTGTTTTTGTGGCGGGACGTTCTGGTCCGAATGGACCGGAGCCTCCTGCCCGAGGGGAGTCGCTCAAAAAGTCCATGTCCAGGGTGGGAAGGGTCAGCTACTATCCGACCTGCACGCCCCCGAGTCCTGGAGACGTACAGGTCTTCGAGAGATGGAAGGCTGCAGCCGATCACCTTCTCTGCGGAGCGCACAATGCGCTGCAGTCTGTGTTTGTTCCTGACTGTGGCTCCAGCGTACCACACGGTGATGGAGGAGGTGAGGACAGACTCGATGATGGCTCTGTAAAACTGCACCAACATCCGGGCGGGCAGCTTGGCTTTCTTCAACTGCCGCAGAAAGTACATCCTCTGCTGGGCCTTTTTGATCAGGGAGCTGATGGATGGCTCCCACTTTAGGTCCTGTGTGATGGTAGTGCCGAGGAAGCGGAAAGAGTCTACAGTGGTGATGGAGAAGTCTGTCAGTGCAAGGGGGGTAATGGGAGCTGTGACTTTCCTAAAGTCCACGATCATCTCCACTGTCTTCTGAGCGTTGAGCTCCAGGCTGTTGTTGCTGCACCAGGACACCAGCCGGTCTACCTCCATCCTGTAGGCCGACTCATCGCCATCAGAGATGAGCCCAATGAGTGTGGTGTCATCTGCAAACTTGATCAGTTTGACAGAGTCATGGCTGGAAGTGCAGGAGTTGGTGTACAGGGAAAAGAGCAGGGGAGAGAGGACACAGCCCTGTGGAGATCCTGTGTTGATAGTCCGAGAGGTGGAGACATTCTTCCCCAGCCGCACGCACTGCCTCCGGTCTGTTAGGAAGTCAGTAATCCACCTGCAAGTGGAGTCAGGCACGTTGAGCTGAGAGAGCTTGTCCTGAAGCAGGGTATGGAGGATGGTGTTGAATGCAGAGCTAAAGTCCACAAACAGGATCCTGGCATAGGTTCCCGGGGAGTCCAGGTGCTGCAGGGGGAAGTGGAGGGCCAGGTTGATAGCGTCGTCTACAGACCTGTTGGCTCTGTAGGCAAACTGCAGAGGGTCCAGAGAGGGAGAGGTGAAGTGCTTGAGATGAGGGAGGACCAGGCGTTCGAATGACTTCATGACTACAGACGTAAGCGCCACAGGCCTGTAGTCATTAAGTCCAGTGATACGGGGCTTCTTGGGAACAGGAACGATGGTGGACCGCTTGAAGCAGGCTGGAACGTGGCATGTCTTCAGCGAGGTGTTGAAAATGTCTGTGAAAACTGGAGACAGTTCCTCAGCACAGTGTTTCAGGGTGGCCGGGGAGACACCATCTGGGCCCGAAGCTTTCCGAGGGTTTTGCTTGCGGAAGAGCTTGAGCACATCCTGTTTTGTCACCAAGAAAGCAGTGGAGGGGGAGGGCTGGTCAGCTGGAGTGACCTCTGTTGTTAATTGGGTGGGGGATGGGAGTGGCTTCAAAGTGTCTGAAGGTTGTTGATCAGTGAGGGGGGAGGAGAGTGAGACATCAAACCTGGCATAGAAGGTGTTGAGTTTCTCTGCCAGTTGTAAGTCATCAGCAGCATGTGGGGCTTTCGGCTTATAGTTTGTAATTTGCCGAAGTGATCTCCAGACAGAGGCGGTGTCATTGACAGAGAATTGCTCCTTCAGACGTTTATTGTACCTGGATCTCGCCTGCTGTACCTCTCTCGAGAACCGGTACTTAGCGCCTTTGTAGCTCTCTCTGTCATTGGCTCTGTGAGCTGCTTCCTTTTCCCTCCTGATCTGTCTTAGTCTGGGTGTGAACCAGGGTTTGTCGTTGTTAAATCTTACCCTGGTTTAAAATACCCTGCTGTAAAATACAGCAGCTTATAGGTTTCATCCCACCGATCAGTTCCTGTCGAATTAATGAAGCCTGTTTAAAACCAACCACGGTCAACCAAAACGGTTTGAGATATAATTCAACTTAAGAAAATAGGCATTGGTAGTTTTTTAGGCAAAGTGTTTTTTGTTTTATTTTAAATCGTACTAAATTTATCCCTTGTTACTTTTGCTGCATTGCACCGCAGCAGGCAGACATGATGGCGCCAATGGTGAGAGTAACTGGGGGTGAGGTGTCTTCAACAAGGACACTTAAAGGCACAGGCCCAGGGCGTATATGACAGCCGTCCCGGTCTAAAGATGGACATTTTACCACTGAGCAAACGCTTCCCCTTGTGTAGTGTAGCTAGCGAGTATTTGTCATTGATCGTGTAGTTTTCAGACAATTTGGGGAGAATGAAATTAAAAATGAGAAATCTGTAAAAATCACTTTTTCCATATACACTTCCAAATGCGGAAAAAAAATGGTATTTAGTCATGTTTTTATGATGCAGAATATTTTGTATTCTATCCATGAAAGTTTTTTCACTGCAATTCTGGCTTTTGTTTCACAAAAACAAGCCAAAGTACAAAAATTCCAACAAGTACCTCTTCACATATAAAGTTAAAACAGACCATTTGGTCTCATGATGTTGTTTGTTCACAGTGTTGTTCACAGAAAGGTACCAAAGATGCCTTGAAAAAGCTTCGGAAAACTATTTCCAACATGAAAGATCCGATCCATTTCCAAACTGAATCAGTCAAACTATCCTCTTTCATTTATCATATTAAGCATGTCTTTGGCTGCTGAAGCAGAAGCTCAACAATCGATATTTATCTCAACAGAAGCAATACTTCATGACAGCTCTGACACGCCCTCTTGACATTCCCTATCAATAGTAAATCAATACATTATAAGGCTCAATCAGACATTCTGATGTAGATGCAAATTGCAACCTGATCTAGAAACAATCCGATTCATTCCACCATTAATCTACATGACATTTCTTTCACACAGAGTTGTGTCTTGTTGGTCTAGTCCAAATCTAACAAATAAGTATTCAAGTGCATTATCAAGCGGAATATTTATAATAAATGCAACACACCTAAAAAGGATGACCCAAAAAGTGTGGCGTCTTATAGAGCTTCGGATGAGACATTTTTGGGGTGGGAGGGAATAAATCTTATGCACAGATCTAATCTACAACGACATATTTCTAAAGTTGATGATAAAAGTTCACAAAAACATGAAGTGTTGCATTCAAACTGTTCAAATGATTGCAGTTAACACATATTTAACATCCTACCACACTGGCATTAGCGCCTAAGAATTAGCATAACGTCTAAGCACATGAACAAAAATTCCCCAGATGGATCGGTGCACGTCCGCAAAAATCAGGACCCTGCATCGGTCCGTTGTGATAAAGAAAGACCTAAACCGAAAAGCGAAGCTCTTGATTTACCAGTGGATCTACGTTCCTACCCACACCTATGATCACCATCTGTGGGTGGTGACCAAAAGAATGAGATCGCAGGTACAAGTGGCCAAAATGAGCTTCCTCCGCAGGGTGGTTGGGCTCTGAATCAGCAATAGAGTGAGGAGCTCTGCTATCCAGGAGGAGCTCTAAATAGAGCTGTTGCTACTCCGGGTCGAGAGAAGCTAAATGGGGTGATTCCTGAGCGCCTCACTGGTAAGGTGTTTCGGGTACATCCCACCAAGAGGAGACCAAGAGGCAGGGCCGGTACTCACTGGAGAGACTATGTCTCACAGCTGGCCGGGTAACACCTCGGAATCCTTCCGGGTGAGCTGGAGGATACAGTCTGGTTTCCCATCTGAGGACGTTGTCCCTGCGACCCAGCCCCAGATAATCGGAAGACAACGGAAAGTTGATCGAACATGCATTTCTCTTGAGATTTTGTAAACTAGAGCAAAAATAAATAAAAACTGGAGTATTACAGAAAAAATTTTGTTCAGTGACCTTTTAACTTCAGTTGCTGCCTCACTAATTATTCCAGTTCAGCACTGGTATGACAGCATACGTGACAAACTGCCACACTTTCTCTAGTTACGAGGATTTGGGCAACAGATTCTTCATCCTAATCTCATGGTTAGAGAGTCAGTGCCCCGTAACAAGAGTGCACCCCCTCCCTATGAAAAGAAAACAACAAGTGGCCTCCCAGTTTTCTTTCTGTGTCACTGACTGAACTCAATAAAACCTAAAGTTGCCCTATTTTCACCAGTTCTAATTCAAGCCATTTTTTGTGTGGGCCGAACTATGTCAGTTGTAACTCTAAAAGAGGTCATAGGGTCTAGTTTTAAAATGAGAGGGGGGTTTTACAGCCCTGGTCAAAGGCCATGGTAGGAACAGCATTTATGTTTGTTTATAAAAATAACAGCAAATAATTACTTAAAATATTTACCTCCATGAAGCTGGCCCCTCTCAAAAAATATGTAAACAAAAATAAACAAAAAATATGTCAATTGTTTGTGCTGTAAAATGTTTGTTTGTGCTATTTTAGTTTTTTATTGTTATTTTAAGAAATACAATTTGAACAATGATATCATCCCGTTATTTCGCCTAAAACTGCAAGAAAATTCTTTAAAAAAAATTGTGTAAATCGTTTGTGCCACGTTTTTGTTGTTATGTGCTGTAAAAAAAAAATGTTTGTGCTATTTTCTTTTTTTTTATTTCAAGAAATATGATTATGACGATTACGTCATCCAGATCTTCATTCATTTCGAGGCGACGCCATCATCTCTGAAACCGCACAAAAGAAGCACAAACGATTGACATATTTTTTTATATTTTTTTATATATACTGTATATATTGTTAAAAGGGGCCAGATTCACGGAGGTAAAATATTTCGATTACCACTCTAGTGTTTGCTTGTTATCTTACTTTTTTTTTTACCTACCTGAAATTTCTCAAAAACCTTTCACCACAAAAAAACCCCTCAAATTAAGTGAAGATTATTTCTATGAATAGTCGATCATGCAAAGAGATTTTCTGTCCTCTCCTGTTAGTTAACCTGTCGACTTCCTTTCATTTCATGAGACTAGAAGAATACTCAAATTTTATCAAAACAAATGCCTTCCCATAAAGATTATTTGGCTGCAGAATGATGACACTCATTTGGAAAAATGGTTAACTGACGCACTACTTTTTTAAAAACTATCTTCAAGAAAGCCATTTTTTGTTTTGTTCCTACAGCCGGAGGTAACCAAAGTCAGAAGGACACTAATACTCAGTAGGCTCTTCATTAGTACCTGAATCAGCAAGTAAAAACCTTCTCACACAGACCATTAAGGCTGGATCAATGTCTCCTCAGCATTGATTTGCAGCTTCTCCACTGATACATCAAAAGAGGCAACGAAGAGAACAAGCTCAGTGTCTCATGTCCCTCTTGCCTGTTTGCACTTGGACCCACTCCCCGCAAAAAGACCTTTCTTTCCCACCAGACAATCTACAACCCTGCCGACTTGTGTTTTTTTTTTTTTTTTTCCACAGACATGCCAGAGAAATGAATGGCTCAGCCAGCTAATGACAGATAACAAGAAGTTCCACCTCTCATCGTTATTCTCCTCACTTTGTCTTTACTGTCTCACAAATTACAGAGGTGTAGACATCAGCAGACCATGGGTCCAGATGTTGTAGGCCAACATCAACAATCCCCGGCCTTATATCACCGCTCCTCTTTCCACAGTAATTGCAGTGTTGCAGGTAAAAAAGTGGATGTCGCAGGACTTTTTTTTCCCAGGATAAAAATCTCTTCTGGTTTAACCTTGAAAAGCTGTTACAATTGCTTTTTGTGTTTTATCACCTTGGAAAATACTTGAGTTTCAACGTATAGTGTTGATCTTTTCTAAGTTCTATCCATTTGCAACAGCTAGCTGGTACACAACCTTGTGCAATCTAAACAGCCATCACACATGATTGCTAACTGACTTTGGCTTGTTCGCAAACATTTAGCCGGCCAGTCCTATTGCAGAAGCAAATCCTACATCGTCAAGCTAAGCCAGGCATTGGCGAACCACGGCCCGCGGGCCACATGCGGCCTGTTAAACGTTTTGATCCGGCCCGCCAAACTTGAAAAAATTAAATAAATAAACCTTGCTTCTGTTATTTCCCCTGCAATTCGGATGTTTCCTCACTCGATGGCGTCAAAGAAACAACAACACTGCTCTTATTAAAATGTGTGTGTTTCCGTGATGGGCATGCTGTCAAAATAAACAGTGTGCACAGATATGGAAAGCCATCGGGCCCAATACCCGGACGTAAACAAGCATGTTAGATGTTAAAACATGCAAAATGTTACCTCGAGTGCTTAGATTTCAAACCTAGCGCCTCTAAATGTACGTTTTTAAGCGCTATCGCACTAGATTTTAGACCTAGCGCTGCTAGATTTGAAATTAAACACTCTAGATGTAACATTTAGCACGCTTGTTTAAAATCTAGCGCACCATTCTATTGGTCTAATCTAGCCGTAACCAAAGCATGCCATCTGTCTGATCCTGTTCAGGCCCACTGGTCAAATGTTGGAACTCAATGTGGCCCACGAACCAAAAAGTTTGCCCACTTAATCTAAGCTAACTAATGATTGAACATAAAATAACCCTGTTGAGTCTCCATTTCAGCTTCACATTTTAATTGTGAGGTCACAACTATAAAGAATCAATATTAAACCCATCAAAACCACTTTGGTATTACATCGTCAACAAAGAAGTTTGTACGTTTGTTCTGACTTTCTGAAAGTTGTACTGAGTTTAAATAATCAGACAGTGACAAAAAAACGACAATACAAAAACAACCAAACAGAAAAATGTATGTGTGCAAATAAAAAATGGAGTTTACAGAGCGCCTGCAGGTGAGGATGATGCATCAGTCTGCTTTCCATGCCCTTCATCTTTTTTTAGTGCTCCGTCTGAACTCACACAAAAAGCTTGACGTGCTTGGCCGTCCGCCAGCAGACCTGGGCCAGCGAAGACAGACCTCACAAAGAACAAGAGCATTCTTCACAACAAAGAGCATGCGACGGGGGCTGCTGTGGAAAGAAGTGGGAGGAGAATGTGGGGGCTGGTGGGTGAGAAATAGAAGATGATGATGAGTGCCTAGTGCTGGTATCGTTGAAATTGTACCCCGGAAGAAACAGGAGAAGTGGGAGGAGTGCAGCTGCAAGCCTTTACATCCTCTCTGATCCCGAACCCTTTTCTCAAAACAAATCTTTGTCTAATAGCATGCTACATGTGTCTACATGTTAACAGGGAGCAAAACACAACTAGCATGAGCGCCCATATGTTTATTTTTCAAATTGCAGGAGAGCAACTACGAGGGAAAAGTATAGGTCATCCCAGAAAACCAACAAATGAATTTACACCTGGGAATTACTTTGAGTTGGTTTAAAGTATAGTTGGTAGATAGAGTTAACCAGACAGATAGAAATTACTTTTTTATGTTGCATTTTGTTTTATATTAATTTCTGATTTCTCAGAATCATCTATGCAACAATGTTTTGGCTAATATTAAAGTTACAGAACAACAGAGTGACCAGGAAAGAGGGCTAGAGGAAGATCGAAGAGGAGTTTTAATGGATACAGTGAAGGAAGACATGAGGATAGTTGACGTGACCGAAGAGGATTCAGCAGATAGGGTTAGATGGAAGAAACTGACTTGCTGTGGTGACCCCTGGAGGGCAATGCCGAAAGGAGAAGAAGAAGAGTGACCATGAACATGCATGTTCGTATCATTTCGGTTTGGCTTTTTAAAATCATTCCGTCTGTAAAATAGCTAAACCTTATATTCACCGCCCCTTCGCCCCCTCCTTATGGGGAGCTCGCCACAGGAACGCGACCAACTGCACGACATGCGTGCAAGAGGGATCTCTAGTCGTGCAACATCAATGCAGCAAATCTCAAGTCAATGACTTTTTGCCGCCACAGGTGGCGTACATTTGTCAAAATGGGTATCAAGCAGGCCAAGAAGAACAGAGAGATCCAGCGGAAGACCACAAAGATCCAGAACCAGTTAAAAAGTCAGTCTACCATTGCTCCCCCTATGACTCATACCACCTATCACAAGTAGGAGGATCAACCTATTCAGCCACATCCGACATTGCACAAATAGATAAGTGTCTAGATGCAGACTCCATTGTCTTTAGAGACAGAAGGATGCCATCAACGTATTCACAAATAATTTGGTGAACTCTATTTAAAAAGGCTGTTTATGCACACTAACAGATTAGAAATTGAGCAGCCAATGGCAAATGTTTTCTGACATTCAACACATTGAGGCCATTTTCAATCTTTCCACTTATATGCCAAGTAATATCAAGCACATTGCAACAAACACCAAGAGTAATACTGTATCTTCCCCATGCTCCCAGGAGTGGGACACTTTTCTACATCTATGTTTACAGTATATTAAAAAAAATCATAAAAAAAGAACGCCCCCAGAAACAATCCATTATATTTTCTGTTATTAGGCAGATGTACCTTCTACCATTCCTCTGGGAAAAGCTGGAGGTGAAAGGTGAATGAAAGAGTAGAGAAAACTGCAGAAGTCGAGGAGTTACTGTTCAGCATTGCTGCAACACTGTTTGAGTCCTAGATTAATGACAGCGAGGCCTCTGTGCCTGGGAGGGTAGGTGGGAGGTGGTAAGAAGGCAATAGAGAGCTGCAGGACTGTGTTTACATCTCCCAGTTTATTGTCAGATGAGGTTTTAGAGTCCACTGAGACCCAGCAGAGAGCAAGAGGCTCAGTGGGCGCTATGCTATTTCCAGTAGATGAGTTAAAGGATCCCCATGTCACTGTGCTCAGACGTAGGAGGCATAGGGCATTGAGTAAAAGTGATTGCCTGCTATTATTGTCCCTCCGGACTTGTTGATAGCATTTTAACCCTGTGGAGGCAACATTAGAGTCTTGTGTTTTTCCATCACATCATCTTTTAGGTTCATGCAGCTTTGCCATGCAAAGTGTAGAAAAGAGGTATTTGAAGAGCTTGTTGTTCCTTCTCACATTTTATGCTTTTTCTTTAGCTAAAAAAACTTTCAATGCATTTTGTTGGAAAGGAAATTCTGTATTGCTTTTGCAAAACCTTACAATAAATAAAAAAAATGCACGCGTACACATTTTTGCGTCTACTCGTTTTGCCTCCTTTTTGGCTCCTACATCTCAAAATATCATTTTGAAAATGTTTCTCTCAATTTGACTTTTCTATTTCAGTTAGTTTTTTTGATTGATATAATTACTGTCGTATTACGGATTCATGGTGGCACGGTGGTTGGCACAGTGGCCTCGCAGCAAAAAGGTCGAGGCTTGAAACACTGGTCTTTCTATGTGGAGTTTGCATATTCTCCCTGTGTATGTGTGGGCTTGCTCTGCGTACTCTGGTTTCTAACCACCCTCCAAAAACATGCATGTTGGGTTATTTGGCCGCCATGAAATTGCCCCTAGGAATGAGTGTGTGTGTGGATGGTTGTGTGTTCTTGTCCCCGTCCCCTTCCGCAATCTCGTTAAGGATAAGCAATTCAGAAGACGAAACAAAACTTTCCAATTCACTTAAGTAAATGAAGAGTAATGACAAAGTGGTAATGACCAATTTGACTAACTGGCAATTGGGACCAAACTGGGACCAAATCCCAAATCCCATCAGAGTTTTTCAAAAAATATAAAATATATTTAGGTTTTTTTAGACCATTATTTATTTGGTAAAAAAAATTCCGATTAAACTTGATGAAATGTTGGTGGGATTCATTGCTTCAGCATTTGTGTCCATTCATAGATTATGGGAAGACACCAGGGCTCCTCTTTGGGCACCCCTTATGTTCGGCATTAACATTCCTACTAGCTCATAATATAAAATCAAACGTGCAATGCCTACGTCATGTCAAATAAAATTATGTGTATCTTGAGCATTTGTTGCACTTTAAAGAAGGGGTTACATTTTTTTATTGATTGAATTGATCCTTTCCGAAGAGTTTTCAAGAACTCCATCTTTTTCTGATCACTGAATGCACCAAATATTGGCTTGAAATGAGCTGCTCTCTCATCCTCAGACAGAAAAAAACTGTCTCTTTATGTAACTAATTCTTCGGTCATGGTTTTGGATTATTACTACATAAATAGAAACATCCCGTCACAAGTACGTACAACGGGCAAGGAACACAAAACTATCAAAGAGCCGAAACTCTTTAAATCAACATTCCTTTGGAGGATTATACGGCTTATCCATCCAGTTACTGGTCTTGTCCTCTTGCCAGGACTTTGTTCTTGTGGCCTTCCATTACTAAGTGATGGACATCCTTTGGTAACATAAAGTCAAGAAGTGGGACGGTCTTTTATATAACCATGACAGCCTACTGGAGACAGAGTTGTCAAACAGCCAGCGGGTGTTATTGAACAAAACGGCTGACTCAGCCAATGAGGCAAAAAAGCAAGAAAGATAAAGAGTTCTTTTTCTCTATTGAAGGGGAAAATAATGCACGGCTGCATTTTTAACTCCTCAACAGAATAGTTCTTGTAATAAGTTGATTGTTTCCAGAATTTTGTAAAACGTAAAGTTATGCAAAAAAAGCATCAATGAACATGCAACACATTCAATCTTAAATCAGATGAACAACAAGCATCAGAAAACCACAAAGTATGTGACTCCTTCCCACAGAGGTCAGCTTAACACAGACTAAAACAGAGAATGTAGGTCAGGGTTCGAATCCCAGGTGGGGACGAAGTGTGGAACCTTGCCTTTTGTGTGGAGTTTGCATGTTCTCCCTGTGACAGTGCGGGTTTTCTCTGGGTACTCTGGTTTTATCCCACAGCATGCGTGTTAGGTTGATTGGCTGCGAAATTACTCCAAGAAATGAGTATGTGTGGATGATTGTGTGTGTCTGGCCCCGCGATAGATTGGCGACCCTTTCGGGGTGTACCCTGCCTCTCACCTTGAATCAGCAGGGATACGGTCCGGCATCCCGCAAGTCACGAATCCGTTAGGGATAAGCGGTTCAGAAGATAAATGACTATGAGTCTCTATTTCATGTCCACATTCAGATGGTGGATCCAAGATAGACCCTAGCATGGTCAAGTGGGGTAAGCAGTACAAAAGTTAGACGATTCACTAAGTGAACATGCTAGTGTGGTATATTTAGAAGAACATAATGTCACTTTTCATGTACCATGTTGCAATGATCAGATCATAACAACAGAAAGCGTTCACTGCACTTCAAAGACTTCAAACAGTCAGATCACAGGTGTTTATCGAAGCAAAATCAATGACTGTTTGAAACAAACATGAACCAAAGTTTTGTAGTCATGCTTTTAATGCAAATCAAAGCAGTTTTGGAACGATAAGAGAACGTGGAAATATGTATAATTTAAAGATGAACCTTCTGAACACGAAGTGAATTTAGAAGATGTCTCTTTTTGGCATTGACGCCGATGGACTCGACTAACTATTTTCAACAGAGACGAGCATTAGTATGACAAACATAAATAAACAACCGATAACAAATTCTTTTCAGAACCATTTGTTCTAAAAACCAACCAATAAGATGGGCTTCCAGGGAAATAAAGCAAAATAATCCCTTTTATATTAGTCAGAACGCTGTCACTGAACTTTAAAATCCCTTTGCTGGTCTCATATCAGCTCCCTTAAAGAACCAAAAGTCCTAAATTGTGCTGCTATGGAGCACATTTATGGACAAAACAAAGCCAGCAAAGCTTCTCGTCTTAACGTCAGTCTGGCTGGTAATGAAACGAGCTCAGACGTGTTTCACCTGTAACCAAAGGGCAAAGATCACTCAAACAGGGCAGAGAGGATGTGGTCACGTTTTTCCAGACAAGCTTTGGAAACATACTGCATCCCCTCATAAACTCAAGCACAGGTCAGAGAATTACAGGCAGTGAACTGACGGAATATTAAAGGTTATGACTTTAAAAGGATGGTCTGAACACATAAAAAGAAAGAAACGGGTGTTTAGGAAGAGAATTCAAGATGAAAGAGCAGAAGAAAGCCGTCAGAAAAATCAAGAAAATAGCCAGCAAATAAGAAAGCCATTAAATTTGGCTTTAAATTTTTTCTTTTATCCGGTCTTGTGAACCAAACAGGACAAGATGACATTTTTGTCTTCTACCAAAATATAAAAACTAGCCCTCAACCAGTTATCTTTTCAAAAATGACTCCTGGATTAAGTGGTTTTTTTTTATTATTATTAACTGGTGTAATTATGTCTTTGATAGTCATTTTGAATGCTCTGATTATGTGTCAGATTTTATTTCTAAATCTTAAAAATTCCCCCGATTTGAGCAGTTCTCTCCATGTTCAATAAAAAAAGCACTTGTTATAATTTTGTGAGAAGAAAACAAAATCAATAAAGGTGGATTTGATGAAATACACAGATCTTCTTGTTGATGTACGTTGGTAACAATTCATTACAAATCTTGCTATTTTTTTTCTCCGTTCCATTATCTTCCACTCATCCGGGGCCAGGTCGCAGGGGCGACAGCCTCAGACAAGAAACACAGGCTTCTCTCAGCCCGGCTGCATCCTCCAGCTCACCTGGCAGGATCCCGAGGTGTTCTCTGTCCAGCTGTGAGACATAGTCTCTCCAGCAGGTCTCGAGGTCTGCCTTTGGGTCTCTTCCCGGTAGGTCGTTCCCGAAACACATCACCAGCGAGGCACTCAGGAGGCATTCTGACCAGATGCCCGAACCACCCAATCTGGCTTCTCTCGACCCGCAGGAGCAACGCATCTTGCTATTATTATTGCTCCTGTAAAATGGCATAGCAAAATCACATAGTAGCTGCTTAATTTATCAGCAGCTTTTTTGTGAGTATTTTTTTGGCAGAACTATTATTTTTGTTGTAAATCATCTCCTTTCTAACCCTCATAGCTCCAAATAACTCTTCCTTTCACATGTAAATTCATCAACATCTACAGTTAGGTCGCCCCTCTTGTTCTCAGTAACTTTTAGAACAATGCAGCTTCACTTTTTCAAATTTCCAATCGGGCCTGCCAGCTATTACCGTTTTGTCTGTCACTACATTTAAGCATGCAGCCTAATCGCCCAATGAAGGCTCATATTTTATTCTGACCTGAATCGTGTCATTTCCAAACGTATGCCATGCAATTTAAAGACACAACTTTTTCCCCCATTATTCATGACATATTATTCTAGAGAACTGTCAAGTTAAAGTTAACATTTCTAACTTTATCCAAACTAGAGGTGGATAAAATATAAAACATACTAAAAGTGAAATTTTTATAAAATCTTACAGCAAACCGTTAAAGCCGTTTGCATTTTAGTTTCTTTCAAGTTTGGCCGTGCAGTTTTTTGGCATAAAGCACATTTTTAAACCTATTTTAGCAACAACAACCCACAAAATGAAGTAACTAGAGAATAAATAAATGCAACAAATATCCGACATTAATTCAGTAGCGATAGAAAGTGGGAATAATTTGCTTATTACTGGTGGGATAGGAAGTTGTTAGTGGTGTTGATCATTTTTCTTTCACACATTCTTGGGCAAAGTTCTGCTGTGTGAATTCCCAGAAAGTTTATTCATTAATCTGTTAATGTTAAACAAACTATGGGGAAAGACCGAGTTTCACACCTACTGGGTGTAAACCGCGGTGACCTGCACAGCTCAACGCTTCTATTTGTTAGAGGAGCACAAAGTAAGAGGCAGGATGTGCCAAGTCGTCAAATCCACTGTTTAGACACATAACACACATAGATGCACGTTTATCTCAACTTTCAAACTTCTTCAGGGACAAAACCAGACAAATACTTTATTCCCTAAACTAATGTGTCAAAATTTTGTTTTTCTTCTATCAGCGTGTCAAAATTTTGTTATTCTTATATCAGTCAGGTGTGGAGGACCAAGGTGTGTTCGCCAGTGTCTGGATTTGGGTGAAAAAAAAGATCCCAGCGTCCTGTGGGGTCTACAAGATTGATTTGGTTTGTTTCCTGCTGATGGAGGCGGCAGCAGACAGGACAGGAGGGGAAATGAAGTCATCTTGAAGCCAGGGCAGGTTTGGCTTTCAACATTTCACCCCCAGGCAAACATCCATCTCCACCTGTCATCATCAGCTTTATCTCACCGTGCACAATCCTGCTGGGCCCCTTTTAGTAGGAGGTCAACAATGCAGGGTAATAAATGCAAACTCAAAGATAATCATACTGCACTTTTAAATTCTCTTTGACAGACTGCTGAATAATTAGGCCACTTAGCTTCAAATCTCTGGGATTTTTAGGACTTTACTCTCTGCAGAAAATTTAAGCATGCTGTCTCACTACGGGAACTCAAAATAAAACAGACTTAATCATTATTTAGTTTTGTCTTATGAACAGCTTACGCCAAACGGGGTCGCAAGAGTGCCGGAACGTATCCCGGCTGATTTCAAGTGAGAGGTAGGGTACAGCGTGAACAAGTTGCCAGTTAATTACGGGGCTACACACATACTCATTCTTAGGGGCAATTTCATAGCGGCCAATCAACTTCACATGAATGTTTTTGGAGAGAGGGAGGAAACCAGAGTACCAGGAGAAAACCCGCAAATACACGGGAAGATTTCAGGCAAGAAGTAGTGTACACCCCGAACAGGTCGCCAGTCTGTTGCAGGGCCACACATGCATACTCATTCTTAGTAGCAATGTCCTAGTGGCCAATCAGCCTCCCGTGGATGTTTTTGGGGAGTGGGAGAAAACCAGAGTACCAAGAGAAAACCCACCCATAAACGGGGAGAACATGCAAACTCCACACCGAAAGAACAGTGTTTCAAGCCTTGCCCCAACCAGGACTCAAACTCCGGCATTCTTGATGTGGGGTCACCGAGCTAACCACTGCGCCACCGTGCAGCCAGACTTAATAATGGTGAACGTTTTGAATAAACAAATCACTGACAGAAAACCACAAAGAAAAAGTCTGCTTCATCTTTTACGTCAGAATAGAAGATTTGTTGTTTTTTTCTAAACGAGATGAAAAGCTTGTCTGATCAGAGGATCTTGTCCTTGAAAAGATTTTCCATGTGGGATTAAGATTTGGGTTTTAAAATTAGATTCTCATTGTATTTCCTAACAAAGACTCCCCATAATGACTGGGCATTCGCCATGTAATGACTTTCAATTTGCAACACGCAAAAAATCAATAGTTATTTTTAGCATACAAAACACCCTGGAGCAATCTCATTCTATAGGAGTACAAAAGAATTTTTAAGCAGCTGCTGTCTCTGGAAATATTCCCATCCTTTCATTTTTATCTCAGTTTAAATCAGAAAGAGATGAAGTAGGAAAACATTAGCCATGTGAGGAGCAGTTCTGCCAAATGCTGCATGTGTGAACATAGCCGGCAGATTCGAAGGCGACAAAAACCCTGGCTTGGCTTAACTTCTCCCTGTCACAATACTTGTATCTCTAAGTGCCTTCAGCCACAGCGGGAATTGTGGAGCAAGAAATACCTACCTAACTGGGATGGAGGTGCTGCCTACTGGGATTTGTAGATAAGATATAAACTGATTGGAGAGCAGAAACCTAAGCACTATGAAAGAAGAAGGAGACAAAGGAGAACAATCTTTAGGGATGACATTGCAAGAGCCACCAGCACACAGTCTGGAGAAAAAGTAGATTTAGGTGACGGTGGATAAGAAAAAAAGAGAGCTAGCTTGTTTGTTTGCCCATTAGCAACACAGCTGGGTGTTTGCCAAAGGTTGTAACACTTCAACTTAGTCCTTCACAACTCTGCATGTGTGCAGAGAGCTGGTCAGAAAGAAAAGGCTTAGTTCCAGTCCAGGGAGCACGGCGAGCTCTCATTTAGCCCTGGTAACACTGCTCAGGCATGGGATAGCATCAAGTAAAGCGACTTCACTCAAGACACTCTGAAAAGTTTCACAAGAAAATACTTTTTTACAGATATTTTTCATAGACGTTCACTTGCACTTTTTTAAGACTGTTTTGAAGCAATTCCCGTTTTTCATTTTGCCAAGAAAAGAGAAGTCCTAGATTGGGAGTGACCCAAAAAATATTTCCTCAAACACTGACTGCATTGTCACAGCGGGGGCCCCATCACAGATGGTTTGTGCACACAGGCACGCACTCGCAAAGATGCACATACAGAACAAAAATAAATGAATAAATAAATGGGCAAACAACCCAAAATAGTTTCAACAGGAAAAGTCTGACCCAGGAGCATGTTTGAAGACGAAATGCATCATAGCAAAACTTTGCAGCCCAGATTCTTGGATGTTTTAACAGAACTGGATACATGTTAAAGTTGATAGTAGATTTACTTTTTAGAACGTCTCGTTAACGTCTACTTAGGCTTAGGTGGAAGATTTTAGGTACATACTCAGGATCCAGAGCAATGAAGATTTTGGAAAAGAGGTGAAGAAGCGTGTGCAGGAAGGCTGGAAAGGGCGGGGAAAAGTATCAGGTGTGATGTGTGATAGAAGAGTCTTAGCTAAAATGAAAGGGAAAGTGTACGAAACCGGCCATGCTGTTTGGTCTAGAGACAGTGGCGCTGAAGAAAAGACAGGAAACAGAGATGGACGTAGCAGAGATGAAGATGCTGAGGATCTCTCTGGGAGGGACCAGGATGGATAAGATCAGGGGAACAGTACATGTTAGAGGTTTTGGAGATAAAGTCAGAGAAGCCAGATTGAGAGGGTTTGGACATGTGCAGAGTAGAGAGAGAGAGTACATCGGCAGAAGGATGCTGGGTTTGGAACCACCAGGAAAGACGACTAGAAGAAGACCAAAGAGGAGGTTCATGGATACAGTGAAGGAAGACATGAAGATAGTTGGCGTGACCGAAGAAGATGCAGCAGATAGGGTTAGATGGAAGAAACTGACTTGCTGTGGAGACCCCTGAAGGGAAATGCCGAAAGAAGAAGATTTGGGTTTAGTAATCTTAAAAAACACGACAAGTTGTCCGAGGGGCACAAAATTGAAATTTTCACATTTATGGAAGGAATTCAGTACTTAAAAAAAAAAAAGAACTTTGAAAATTACAATATAACTGAATGTCTGATCATAGTTTTAATTATAATCTCAGTTTTAATCCTTTCATTTTCACTTATATCCACAATTTCAATTAGTTTTTTAAAATAAACGATTCACTCCACATGCAGGCAATTTTTTGTCTCATCTAAAACAAACAGAAATCTTCTTCTTTGGCTTTAAAGTACAGATTGCTTTGAGGAAAAAAGAGCTGATAGCTTTTAAAAGCTGCTTGATAAAAACAGAAACTCTATGCACTCCAAAGCCTTTGCTTGGTAAATAATTCAGATGTGGGGAAGTCATGAAGCAAAGGTCCTCAAATGATCTATTACTGTGTTCAGGACCACTGTGCCTCGAAGATCATTTTCCCCAGACATCAAGGCGGACAGCACTCATCTCATTTAGTTTGGAGCTTTACAGAGAGATGGCCAGGAACACATCCTCGTAATATCAGCAGAAAGAAGCAAAAAGGTTTCCCCACTTTCTCTTTGTATCCTTAAACGGTAGCCATGATTTGTTCAGTCAATTCTGAAACACCAATGGGGTTTGATTCGGTCTGGTACACAAGAAGTGACCTGATATCTCAGCGGTTACCATTTTTCAATCAATGGATTCACAATGTTTCTTATCTGATCGGCTGATCTGATTGGCCCCTTTTCACACTGCTTGTAACAAGGTGGCATTGATGAAACCCGGCTGTCCTTCACAGTCTGTTTTGTAAAGTGCCGAGGCAGGAGGAAGCGGTCAGAGTTCATGAACTACAGTGTGAAAAAAACGGAACGCAAAATTTTTCGGTTTTGCGTCCGTTTTTTTACCAAACGCCCAAAATAGAACACATCGAGATGACAAGTGGATTACAGGACAACATATAAGACAATGATGACCAATCAGAAGGAAAAGGCAAAGGCAGTTTTTTGCTATGATATTAATGGCTGCGTCTGATTGGGCGTTGCAATTAATTAAGATCTATGATTGGTGAGAAATCTCACAGGAAGTAACTTATTAATCATTTAAAAGTCCAACTTTAAGTTTCCAATATTACTCAGTCATGATTTCAGGATGAAAATATTCATAATAAATCATCTATTGTGGATCAAACATTGAATCACTGACTCAACCCCTGTGTGTGAGGATGGATTGTAAACTTCCTGGACAGGCTATAAATATTACTGAAAAATTATGCCACCATCTCTTGCATTTTGTGGATCCACAGAAATTGATATTTCAGATTTTTATACTGAAAAAGCTGACGATCCAGTTTTTAATAATCATATTTTTTTTATTTCTATTCATCATTTTTAGTCTAACCTGCTTTATCCAACAAATGGGCGGAGTGTCGTGGGAGGTGGGGTACACCTGGTGCACATCGCCAGTCTGTTGCTCAGTCTTTGTGACAGTACATTAAATCATTATTGATTGGCTTTAGTGGGAAAACAAATTAAGGTGACCTCAAAGATCATGTTGAATCAGCACATTTTAACCAGGAGTCAAATTATTAGCATGATTTTACATTTATTTTCTTTATCGTTTTAAGTTTTTAACTATTAGCTGAAAGCAAATCTTCGTAAAAGCATTTTATTCTTGCTGAGATTTACAAAAAAAAAGAACAGAAAGTTAAGATTAGTTGTCTAAAAAGACTGACATTTTTGCTGTATTGTCAAAAAAAATGAATTATGTTCACATTCGTGGGTCAAAGATCGACTCAGAAAAAACGTCCAGCACGACTCGGTCCAGGCGAGCAGCCAGAAACATCCAGTTAGGTCTGCGGCAGTCACGGATGTCAGGTGACCGTACCTGTTCCAAGTTTCTTATCAGATGGGATGAAGAAAATGCTGACTCTGAGTTTCTGTCTCGTGTGACTTAACTCAGGTCCCCACTGTCCCCGTCTCTCCCGTCTCCCTCGTCGCCTCTTGACTTTGCTTTGTCCTCACCATTCATCCTTCAAATCACACCGCTGCTCCCCAATCCCTCATTCCCTTTTCATCTTTTCCTCTTTCCAGTCTTGAAACCTTGAAACATCCCTGTGGTGAAAGTTTAAAACCTCATGGAGGATGAACCTGATCTTTCTTTTTCAGTGATCATCTGGGAGCTTTAGAGCTACACAGGGAGAAAAAAATCAGTGTGAACACCAGCCAGTGGTGGCTGGGTCTTTAAAGGAAACTTGACTTCTGGATTTAAGGATTATTCTATTAACAGTTTTATCTAAAATGCATGTCATTCAAGCAGTGGGCAACTCTTTTTAAGAGCATGTGATTTCAAATTCTACCAAATCCAAAAGTAAGACAGTTGATAGTTAGAAATCCCCATTCAAACAATGTTACCCCTAAAGCACCGACGAAGTGAGAGACAGGCTCTGTTAGAATGTTTTTTTTTCTTCACTGAACTTTCTTTTTTATATTCGAGCTTAAACTAAAGCCCTTTTCTTTTTTTAAAAAAAGTCATTCTCATCAAACTCAAGTGAAACTTGCCTAACATCAGCAATCAGAGTTACTGCTGAGACGTTTTTTTCTGACAGCAGCTGAAAATGTTTCTAAAGACTTTTTTCTGAAAGATCAACTTGGTGCTGCTCACACACGTACTGTGATCATTTCTGGATGGAGCAGAATTACAAAGGCAGCTTGATGAGAAGTTCTTTCAAAATTAAAAAAATCTAAAAAAAATTCAAATGTCTTTAAAAACAAGAGTCCAATTTTGGACTGTGCTGGTTCCTCATGCTGGTGAGCTCCTATTTTCTGGTGCTTCAAC
Source organism: Neostethus bicornis (assembly GCA_902685375.1). NCBI lineage: Eukaryota > Metazoa > Chordata > Actinopteri > Atheriniformes > Phallostethidae > Neostethus > Neostethus bicornis. The sequence goes on from LR738545.1 coordinate 9,589,082, forward strand.
CTGGTGAGTTTCTATCTTCTGGTGCCTGATCCTGCTGACCTCTTACCTCGGTTCCCTCATCCTGCTGAGCTCTTACTTCTAGTCCCTCATCCTGCTGAGCTCCTACCTATGGTTCCTCATCCTGGTTCCACCTCTGGTCCCTCATCCAGCTGAGCTCCCACCTCAGTTCCCTCACCCTACTGAGCTCCCACCTCAGTTCTCTCATCCTGCTGAGCTCCAACCTAAGTTCCCTCATCCTGCTGAGCTTCCACCTCGATTCCCTCGTCCTGCTGAGCTCCCACCTCGATTCCCTCGTCCTGCTGTGCTCCCACCTCGGTTCCCTCATTCTGCTGAGCTCTTACCTCTGATCCCTCAACCTGCTAAGCTCCCACCTCTGGTCCCCCATCAGCTGAGCTCTTACCTCGGGTCCCTCATCCTGCTGAGCGCTTACCTCGGGTCCCTCATCCTGCTGAGCTCTTACCTCGGGTTCTCCCATCCTGCTGAGCTCGCAACTCTGGTTCCCTCATCATGCTGAGCTCGCAACTCTGGTTCCCTCATCATGCTGAGCTTCTACCTCTGGTCCCTCATCATGCTGAGCTCCTACCTCTGGTCCCTCATTCTGATGAGCTCCTACCTCCAGTCCTTCATCCTGCGCTCCTACCTATGATCCCACATCCAGGTGAGCTCTTACCTCTGGTCCCTCATCCTGCTGAACTTCTACTTCTGGTCCCTCATCCTGCTGAGCTCCTATCTCTGGTCCCTCATCCTGTTGAGTTCCTACCTCTGGTCCCTCATTCTGATGAGCTCCTACCTCCAGTCCTTCATCCTGCGCTCCTACCTATGATCCCACATCCAGGTGAGCTCTTACCTCTGGTCCCTCATCCTGCTGAACTTCTACTTCTGGTCCCTCATCCTGCTGAGCTCCTATCTCTGGTCCCTCATCCTGTTGAGTTCCTACCTCTGGTCCCTCATCATGCTGAGCTCCTACCTCTGGTCCCTCATCATGCTGGGCTCCTACCTCTGGTCCCTCATCATGCCGAGCTCCTACCTATGACCCTCATCATGCTGAGCTCCTATCACTGGTCCCTCATCCTGCTGAGCTCTTACCTCTCGTCCCTCCTCCTGCTGAACTTCTACCTCTTGTCCCTCGTCCTGCTTGGTTCTCTGTCTGGTTCTGCACTCCTGAAATAAACTAGTTAAAAATGGCTGTACATCTATGCCCTATTTCATCACCACGTCAATCTCAACAAGGATTATGCCAGGTAAAATAACATCAATATTCCATTTATTTGAAAGCCAATACACATCGTGACTCATTTGTGTCAAAAGTTGTTTCTTTGCAGCGTTACAAAAACACAAATTGAAATTTAAATCTGAATAGCTTAAGGTGTTATTTGTCAAAGTGAAAGAAGATAAAGAAACTCTGTCAGGAACGAGTCTGGACATGAGGGATGACATTATAACAAGCGTGGCTTACCCTCTTGTGAAAGCTTTGTCAAACCCTGGCTAATATTTAGTAAACATTGGTGATGAAGTCCAGTCTTCTCTCTGACTGTAAGTGCCCCGTGTTTTTATTCCAACTACAAGTGGGACTGAAAAGGGCAGGAATTTGAGCCCTGAGGGGTAGGTGGTATATCTGAACATGGTGCTGCATGTTGCTGAGCCCTGCTGTCCTTCACTGCGGGCATTATGCTGGTTTTCCAAAAACTGTCAGATCTAGGAGTCCACTGCAAACCTGCAGAAGCTTAGAGCCACTTAAAGCTGCCAGTACACATATTAGAGACATACAATAGTCACAGCCTCGCTTTTTCTTCCACATTAATATAAAAAATTATGAAGAATGGCACAGATTTAAAAGTGACTTTCTATAGATTTATTGATTTAAACCACAAAGAACTCAAGAAATATTTCTTTGTTATATGAAAAAAAGACTAATTAAAAATAGTTTAATTAAAAATGTGATAATAGGGGTGATTTATGCTTTATTAAAAACTTTACTCTGTTCATGCGACTCAAACAAATATAAAAGTTTGCTTCATAATAATGTGCAACGAAACTTAAAAGAGCTGCTTTTAGATCCTCCTTCTCGGTGACGAAAACATCCAACGGCATAGGGAAAAAGATACTAACTGCTCACCCACTTGGGTCAGCCTACAGATGACGCGACTCCTGTTTAGGTAGCGCAAAGTCTCAGGTGGGATCAATCTAGTTCGATTGATAACAGGGTTGAGGCTGTGAGACACCGACTGGTGAATGATCGCGTCCAGAATAGAGAAATGACCAAATACACTATCAGCCCAATAACTTAACTCTGGAAACCAAATAATGTAAAAACATCGGGTTGAATCAGACCGACAGGGCAAAACAAAGGTTGAAATTAAACAAAAATCTAAGAAAATTGAATCCTTTTTTGAACATTATTTAAATCAAAGTTTAAAAGAATAAAGCATTTGGTTTTATCAAGCTGTTCCTCTAAATTCTGCTCAACACAGTGCCTTCATCATGCATTCAGCAAGGCCACCGCTAGCCTGGTTTGAGCTGGATTGGAATCATTTTAGTACTACAGTCGCTGCGAGATGAAGCTCAGATTTTTAGGAAGCTGTGAAAGCGAGAACATGATGTGGATCAGACAGATTTTCTGTCGACTTTGTACCGTTTGAGTTTCTTGATTGCTTTTCCCACATGGCCCCCCGTCAAAAAAATTCAACATTAACTTGGGTTTGCTGCTAGCCGAGCATTTCGCCAGCACTTCTCCAGCCATCTGTGAGCCCACATTTCTACTTCCTGTCTATCAAAAAGGAAACGTACTGAAACAGCATGACATGTCGCAGGCTGCTGGGCGTTGGAAAAAAAGGTAAGTTAATAGCAAGTCTAAAAAAGTGTGTCACTTTAACCTGGTGTGTTATTTTAAAAAACATATTGACGAACAACTTTTTTCACTCTTATGCTTGAACATGGTGTTTGTTACCGACACCATGGTCCTCGCCCGGAAAAAGGTGAAATGCCCCTTACGGGTCAGGGACAGGACCCTTCCCCAAGTGGAGGAGTTTAAGCATCTCGGGGTCTTGTTCACGAGTGGGGGAAGGATGGAGCGGGAGATCGACAGGTGGATTGGTGCGGCGTCAGCAATAACTAGGACACTGCATCAGTCCGTCGTGGTAAAGAGAGAGCTGAGCCGAAAAGCAAAGCTCTCGATTTACAAGTCGATCTACGTTCCAACCCTCACCCATTGTCACCAGCTGTGGGTGGTGACCAAAAGAATGAGATCGCGGATACAAGCGGCCGAAATGAGCTTCCTCCACAGGGTGGCTGGGCTCTCACTCAGAGATCGGGTGAGGAGCTCTGCCATGGGGAAGAGCTCGGTGTCAAGTCGCTTTTCCTCCAGGTCGAGAGGAGCCAGATGGGGAAGTTCGGACATCTGGTCAGGATGCTACCCGAGCGCCTCGCAGGTGAGGTGTTTCGGCCACGTCCCACCGGGAGGAGACCAATAGGCAGACCCCGGTTCGCTGGAGAGACTATGTCTCACAGCTGGCTGGGGAACGACTTGGGATCCTTCCAGGTGAGCTGGAGGATGCAGCCTGGGTGAGAGAAGCCTGCGCTTCCCGTTCTAGGCTGTTGCCCCCGCGACCCGGCCCCGGAACAAGCGGAAGATGATGGAACGGAACTTTTTTTCATTCTGTTCAAAACTGATGATTCAGAAAAAAACCAAATCAAAACATTTAAAATTTAAGAAGTTTGCCATTAAAACCTAATTTATTCCTAACAGATATCATGTGGCCGATTAGATTTAACTTGATTTAAATTACATTTTTTCCCTCCATCTAATCATCGTTGAAGGAAATCCAAGCTGCTTTCCTCACAAGATTGCGAATGCAACCTTTTCCAAGTTCAACAGGCTGCAGGGTCCGTTACTTAGAGTAAAACTTTTAAAGTTTTATGTGTTAAAAAGGTCAAATTTTACGTCAAACCTAAAATATGTCGTTGAAAGGCTGAAATAAGTTATAAATCTAAAAACTGTAAGAAGAGCGTTTCACTGGCCCACTTGCGTTCAGCCAATGGTTTTAAATCATCTCCCACACCCAGCTGTGTCGTTACGGAGGGTCAAAAGTACGTCGGTTTTAATTTATTGTTGAACAGAAAAATCTTACTTTGTGAACCAGTGAAATTATCATTTTCATAAATCGAGTGGAACCCTAAATTTAATCAAGAAAGAGGTTTGAAATGAAGAGATATTTAACGTGAGGAAGCCCGGAGGCTTCCCGCACTGTAATCCATGCACTCCTCTCAGCCCACCATCCAGGTGTTACGAGGGTTCTTCCCTTTGAACCTCACATTGACTTTTCACCCTGTTGAGACTGTTGAAACATGCTGGGATGTCCCACCTGTTTAGTTGGTCTCTCCTTTTTCCTTTCCCAGCAAACCCACCTTGTCTCCTCCCTCTAACCCTTCTAAACACTAACCGAGCCCTTTCTGCTCTCACATCTTCGCTCGTAAAATTATAGGCTTTCAAAGTCAGGGGAAAGGTAAGACCAGGAAACAGGATGTGTTGTTGAGCTTTTACAGAGTTGGAGGTATGTTCTGAGCTTACTGTAATTATGCTAATAACATGTCAGGAAAGAAGCAGGAGTTCCTCCTTACTCTGCCTGAGAACCACAACTCTACCTCTGGGAACTGTGTTTAGGACGTTTTAGGAGAGATTAGCAGTTGTTGCAAAGTACAAGGGGTGATTTTCTAAAGTGAAGGGTAGAAACTTTCATTCCAATAAGAGCAGGAAAGGATGTGTCAGAAAAGAAGCCGGTGCTGGAGTCAAATGTCTCCAACCTCTCAGCTTTTTTTGTCCCGAGGCCTCTTTAAGATTGACATAATTTGTCAACATCATGGTTGATGACTTCACAAAGTCTTGACTCACTAAGCTCTGCCTTTGGCTTTGATTATAGTTGCCCTGCAGCATGAATGTGGTGATTCTAATGATTTCATCATATTAAACAATCTGATCTGATGCCAAACTCATCCTTCCAATCCTGTGGTCTCATTTTTTCCAAAACTATGACAAAGTGGGATAACGACCACCACTTAATTATAATGTGAGTAATCAAGGGTCGTTGAGAGGATTTTCTTTGTTCGTAATTGTTCTATGAAGCTGGGAATCTAACCCAAAACTACTTGCAAATGAGTTAGTTATAGCAGCGTTTTTCAACCTTTTTAAGCCAAAGTTCCGTTGCAGACGATGCGATCCAGGGCCGGGTCGCGGGGACAACAGCCTCAGACGGAAAGCCCAGGCTTCCTCATCCTCTAGCTCACTTAGAAGGATCCTGAGGTGTTTCCTGGCCAGCTGTGAGACATAGCCTCTCCAGCAGGTCCGGGGTCTGCCTCTTGGTCTCCTCCCAGTGGGACGTGCCAAAACAACTCACCAGCAAGGCAATCAGGAGTCATCCTGACCAGATGCCCAAACCACCTCATCTGACTTCTCTCGACTTGGAGGAGGAGGAGCAGGAGCCAAGGGATATTTTTAATGTAAAAAAATCTGGAAGCACATCACCAGCAAAGATTGTGGAGTGGGTTGCTATGGTTACAGTAAACAACATATCCCGTCTGTAAATTAATAAAAAAAAAAAAAAAAAAAAGGAAGTATCATACTGAGAAAGAAAAATAAATAAGCTTCAATCCATTTTTTTTTAAACACAAACACCATGAGGTTGACCAAAACAATTGTTGGGAACACACCTAACGATCTCTCACGGCACACTATTGCAGGTACACTTGTACTTGTTTTCATTGCATCCTACAGGTTCAGTCCTGACATACTAGCATCAGTACATCCAACTTGTTTCTTCATCCCACACTGCATCAAATTGTTTTACATCAAACTTGCTCTACTGCATTGTACTGATCTAATCACATCAAACTTTATATACGAGTTTAAAGTTAATCCACAGGCGCCAGATCTCATCGACTCGACCCCAAACCTCATCTAATGCTTTTGATATGAGATAACAAACTTACTGCGATCACATTTTATCCTCCGTTATCAGAAACACTCTCTAAAGTCTGAAGGAGAACAACAATTTAAAGTTACTCCCAAAGTTTTAAGACCCAATAAATTACTTCTTAGGTTTGGCCAGATGAACGAGGCCAGATCTCATCTTTGATTCTTCAACGCCAACACAATGTTTTACCCTTAAAATCAATCTGAAGTCATGGCTTTGAGCATTCAGCAGCAGAACTGAAAGAACATAATTAAAAAGCCCACATCAGAGCAGAGAACTGGATTCCTGCCAACGAGTTCAAACTTCATTCTGACTGAAAGGAACCCAACTGAGCGACAGGAGTCTGATGCAGAGCTGCATCATACACACTAATATTTAATATGAAGATACAGCACACACTATAAAAGAAACATCTTCTGACAACAAGCCCATCCCACTGATCACACACACACCTATTAACTCTACCCGTCAGTCACACTAACCTGGTGATGTTCCGCATGAATAACGCATGAGCCAAAAACCCTTCACGCTTTACAAACTAACCAAATTCTGAGCACAGACATGGTAGAAATTACAATCCGCAGTTAAACAGGATGAAAGAGTTCATGACCTACCGCATACAGCAATCCCTGGTAGGTACAAGCTCCTGGAAGGACAGAAATGAGAAAAAAAAGGAAATTCAATTAGAAATTTAGTATTGGCAGATCATGAAACTTTTTTTTTTTCTCAGGGATTATGTAAATCTGTCATTATAATTCCTGACGATGCTTAGGTCGGACTGAAGATCGGCCTGAGGGAAGACGAGGAAAAGGTTGTGTGTTGCCGGGACACGTTAAGACATCAGTAGGAGAAAAAAAAAAGATGTTGATGCGTGTATTAACAGATTCTAAAATCAGGTGGGTTGAAACATCTCATCTGAAGGGCTTTATGTCACATATTTTGAGATGTTTGATTTATTTCCTGATAAGGTTAATGGAGCTAAACAAAGAAGTGGTCAGATGTTAGAAAAGAGCCTCAAAGATTTCATCCAGTCACCCCTAAATGAGGTTCCACTGAAATGCATTTTACACGACATTGATCACATTAAAACGTGGACTTTTCCTTGCACTGCATTTAGTTTTGTTTCATCTTCTGAACCGCTTATCGCGGGAGGTGTCAGAGCCTATCCCGGCTGATTTCAGGGTTACGCAGGGTACACCACAAACGGGTCACCAATTTGCTGCGGGGCCACACACTCACAACAATCCACACACACTCATTCATTCCCACGGGCAATTTCATAGAGCCCAATCAACCTAACATGTTTTTTTTGGAGGGTGTGAGGAAACTGAAGAACATGCAAACTCCACACAGAAAGAACAGTGATTCAAGCCCCGCTCCCACTCTGTAACTCAAACCCTGACCTTCTTGCAGTCAGGCTATTGTGCTAACCGAGGCGCCATCGTGCTCCCCTTAACCGCATTTACTAAATCCAAATGGAGCATCAGGATGAGATAGAAATAGACTAGACATGACGTTAGGGTTAGTTGGACTGGATTTTCACACTCAACCTTCTCTAGAAACTGCACCAAATGGCTTATTAGGAGAAAAAAAAGCCTTGGTAGATGTCAAAGATTCAAAGAAAGACAAACAGTGGTTGGAGACGGTAGCAAGGTGACAGATTGCCGAACCCCCCCATCCGGCTCCTCTCAAACTGGAGGAGGAGCGGCCTCGACACCGAGCTCTTCCCGGATGGCAGAGCTCCTCACCCGATCTCTGAGTGAGAGCCCAGCCACCCTGCGGAGGAAGCTCATTTTGGCCGCTTGTATCCGCGATCTCATTCTTTCGGGCACCACCCACAGCTGGTCACCATAGGTGAGCGTAGGAACGTAGATCGACTTGTAAATAGAGAGCTTTACTTTTCGGCTCAGCTCTCTCTTTACCACGACGGACCGATGTAGTGTCCTTGTTATTGCTGATGCCGCACCGATCCGCCTGTCGATCTCCCGCTCCATCCTTTCCCCACACGTGAACAAGACCCCGAGATACCTAAACTCCTCCCCTTGGGGCAGGACCATGTCCTTGACCCGCAGGGGGCATTCCATCTCCTTATCCGGGCGAGGACCATGGTCTCGGATTTGGAGGTGCAAAATAAAAATCCCGGCTCCATATTTCTTTTTTAAATAGCTAGCTCCCTGTAGGCTTGTTTTGCTGGTTTTGGAGTTGTCCTGTTTTGTTTGCGTGCACACAACCAGCAGCTAGCTCTTGGAACCAGATCCACCGTGGCTGGAGGAGTCGGTGCAGTCCCGACAGAACTGAAAAGGAGACTGTCTCAAAGTAGGCGTTTGAGCCCAGTGTCCCTGCGGTTGTCATGGATAACATCTATTCGCTCGCTGGCAAGATGGAGGAACTGGGGTCCTCGTTCTGACCCAGCAGGAATGTGGAGGAGTCACTTTGGGGTGCTTGATTGAAGCCTGACTCCGTGGACTCATTACGATCTGGTTTTTCAACTGTTTAGATGCTGAACTTTACACCGTGTGAGCGGACCAGGAAAACATCGAGGGATTAATAAAGTGTTTTTTTAGTTCAATTCAATATTCAAATGTTAGATTCAGAATTATTTGAAAACCTCATATTCCCCCCCTGGCTCGGATTAAGACTTCAGGAAGTGCAATTGATAAAATGACATGGAAGTCTTTTTTTATTACTCGTTGTGAACCTTATTACCAATATGATCTGACCAATATGAGTATTGTATTACATCATTACTTCATAAGCACGGTAGATGATGCAACTTCCATAGGATAATGAACTGTGTCACAAAATTCAGATCATCTCCGACATGACAATGAGTTCACTATTCCCCGATAATCTCTACAGTCACCAAATCTTAATCCCATTAAGCAGCTTTGACAAATTTGCAGCTACTGGATACTGAAATTACCCCAAGGGAATAAGTATCTATCAACTGTCTCAAATTGATTTGACAAAAAAAAAACCTTGATGAATAGACAAACTGATACGAGAGTATCTCTAGGAGCAGTTTCTAATGAGGACAGAAAAATGTCCATTTTAATCTCTTAGATTTACACGTTTCGTATGCATGAATTCCTAAAGTTTTCCACGTTCAATCCTTTGGATTTTTATAGTTTTATTCAACAAAATCCAACAATTTAAACCGTAAAACCACCGAAGTGATTCATCCTGAAAAAGACACCCATAATTCCTTTTAACTGCAGCACATCCATAAATCCACCAGTAGGCAGAAGGCGTCTGTCAAACTTTGTAAAATATAATTTAATGAGATGTTTTGATTAAATATGCAAGTTTTGCAGAGTTCTTGAGAAACGCAGGCATCAAACATGAGCTGCTTGTTCTGGTTGAAACCATCTCTTGAACTGTCACCAGTCAAAACCCACAAGTTTGGTATCCAATCACAGAAAAACAAGGGGGGCCTGGGGGTACTCTTAAATTTAGAAAGAAAGTCAGTCAGTCATCTTCTTATCCGTCTATCCCTTACGGGGCTGCGGGGGGTGCCGGAGCCCATCCCGGCTGATTTAAGGCGAAGGGCAGGGTACACCCCAAACAGGTCGCCAGTCTGTCACAGGGCCACAGACATACAACCATCCACACACACTCATTCCTATTTTGGCACCAGCCAATCAACCTATCATGCATGTCTTTAGAGGGTGGGAGGAAACCGGAGTACCCGGAGGAAACCCACGCAAACACGGGGAGAACATGCAAACTTCACACAGAAAGGACAGTGTTCCAAACCTCGTCCCCACCCGGGACTCGAACCCACGACCTTCTTGCTGTGAGGCCACTGTGCTATCCACTGCGCCACCGTGCTGCAGAAGGAAGGTTTCCATAATAAAAAAAGTTTGGGTCGATCATGCAGGAGTGTGTGTGTCACTAAATATGCATATAATTCATTCAGTAATAAAAACCATGACATTGCAAACAGGTTGAAGAAACACATTCAATTAAAAAATCCCAAAATGCAGCAAAGACTTTAATTAAAAATAAATATCTTCATTCTTGCATGTTTCAGTCATTTGCAAACTTTCCTGTCCAGTATCAGGCTAGTTTTCGAGCACCAGGTTGTTCTTCACTCTGGCTTTTGTTCTCTGCAAGGCCAACATTCTAACATAAGTTGGATGTGTTCTGACTGCATGCACTGCCCATTGATTGATCTATATTTACAGCAATGCATCAAAATAAATAGACAAGAATGTACGAGTCTTGAAGCACAGATCTTTCTGTGTGGAGTTTGCATGTTCTCCATGTGTATGTGTGGGTTTCCTCCTAACCTCCACAAACATGCCTGTCAGGTTAATTGGTAACAACAAAATTTCCCCTTGGAATGAGTGTGTGGATGATTGTGTGTATGGCCCTGCGACAGACTGACAACCTGTCGGGGTGTACCCCACCTCTTGCCTTGAATCAGCTGGGATAGCCGCCACCCCCAGCAACCCATTAAAGACTGACAATTCAGAAGATGAATGAATGAGTGTCTGCTAGTTTTGCTAACGCTATACGTTTTACACTGTCAAAAACAGCCAAAAATAAAATTACATTCTTTTGGAAACACGTTCAGGAGGGCAGGACTAACCAGGGAGCGAGAGGAGGGAGGAATTCAGTGTAAAAAATGTAGCAAAACAGAACATTTTTTATTAATGTTGCATTTCTGAGCTAACAAAAAATATTTATCTACGTTTTTATATTGTGTGAGGAGAATTATTACCTCACAAAAAAATTCTAAGCAACATAAACCACAAACATAAATTCTTACCTGTTAAAAGAATAAATTAAATAAAAAGGAGGTTTTTTTCTGAGCTTCACAACACCCACTTTATTGAGAAAAGTAAGAAGCTTTAGGGGAAAAGAGAGCCAGGTAAACACTTCCCATAATGTTTCAGATGGGAGAAAACGAGCGTTTAGTTACAGTTATTTTCACATAAAAGATGCCTGAAAGCAAACTTGTTTATGCTGCCTCATCTTTCAGCTTCTGTGAATGTGTGTAAGAAAGAGACAGAACGATTTATCCGCTCAAAAATAATCTAGTGATTCAATCAGTTTGGGATAAAGACACTCAAGAGCTTCTTTTTTTTTTTTTGCCTGAAATTAAAACCGAGAAAAGAACAATTAACAGTTTAGATTTTAGAAAATTGGCGAGTAATTTGGAATTAACACATCGATAGTCGATATCTTACAGGAGCAGTCTCACTTTGTCATAGTGTAAAATTTTAAGCTTTGAAAACATGGAGTGTTATTAATTCTTCACATAGCTGTGTATATTCAGGAAATTCAGGAACTGATTGAAGTGTGATTAACTTTAATTGCAGAACTGAATTGGAACAAATAGGGCTGCCGTGTATGACAAATATAGTCCCCAGCTGTGGGTGGTGACCGAAAAAACGAGATCACAGATACAGGCGGCCGAAATGAGCTTCCTCTGCAGGATGGCTGGGCTCTCACTCAGAGATAGGATTGGGAGATTGGCCATTGGAGTGGAGCCATTGCTCCTACGGGTCGAGAGAAGCCAGATGGGGTGGTTTGGGCATCTGGTCAAGATGCCTTCTGAACGCCTCACTCATGAGGTGTTTTGGGTATGGCCCACTGGGAGGAGACCAAGAGCAAGACCCTAGACCTAATGGATAGACTGTCTCAGAGCTGGTTGAGGAACACCTCGGATTCTCCCAGGTGAGCTGGAGGATGTAGCCGAGATGCCTCTTCGACCCGGCCCTGGATAAACATAAGACAACGGAACAGCTGGCTTTCTGTCTGGATTTTTTCTTCATACTTTTAACTGAAATTACATTTTAGTTTGTCTGGAGAGCAGACCAACAGAATGCTTTCAGCAATCAATTTCCAAAAAAGCATGAGAGGTAGAGGAGAGATACAGCTGATGCTCCCTCTCTTCTACAGCCTGCAGAACATGCCCTCAACGCCTTCCATAAACAGTTTTCTTCTTTGCCTCAGAACATTTTAAATGAGCTTTGGTCCACAGAAGACTGCAGTGTCTCTAAATCTGAATCATATCTGACTTTATTTTTAATATTGGTACATTTCGGGGAGAACCACATTCACAGTATTCACAGTATTTTCTAGAAATCTTCCATAATCCATGTAGTGGTGCCCAGGAAACTGGAACTAACAGGTTTTTCTACCAGCCTCCAGCTTTTTGCCTGGAATCCTCTCCTGCACACAATGATTCCTCTTGATTCTCTTGATCTACTTTTGATATTCTCCACTGTTTACAGTGGGGTTCACAGTCAATTGTTTTTTTGGAGTGGAGGGTGAGGGTTCTAATGCAGGGCATCCTCAATGATGTGGTCACAACCAAGAAAAAAGTAACAGGTTTCTCTAACTGCGCTTTAGAAGATCGTTTATCCCTTCAGCCCTAAGGAAATTTAATCGAACAGATGTGCCTGGAAGAAATTGAGTCCGATGGAGTTAGCAGCGATTGCAACTTTTATTGTTATAATTTGATTTATTTGTATGTGTGATTTGTTGATGCTGGACACCAGAATTTCTCCCACAATAAAATTTTTATTTATTTATTTAAAGTTTTGTAAAACTATCTTAAGTTAGACACTGTCTCAAACTGTTGCCCATTTTTCCAACTCAGTCTGTGCCTTTTTAAAAAGCTCTTTTATAACCCAGTCATGTTACTTAGCTGTCAAATAAGGCTTTTTATCGTTCTAGTTCTAACATTTTACAGACATGTCACTGTCATCACATTGACAATCACCTAAATGTTCACATTAAATGCTAAAATGTCATTGATCGCTTTTCATCTGACATTTTCATCTTTTACAAAGAAACTATTTGATAAAATGTCCAATTTTTTTTTCTTTTTTTTTTTTTTGATGTTCTAACACTGAATCAAAAACAATCACAGCCTTTTCTATCACAAAAACCTCAGAATTACAATGGGAATGGGTTGATTTTATTCTTCGTAGTTGCAAAAAAAAAGACACCACGGCATGTTCCTGCCAGGAGCGAAAACTAACAAGATGCATGAATGTTGCATTTTAAATGATCCTCCCTCAAATTTGCCTGCAGCGTTAAATTATAAGTGTAAACATATTTAAATGTTGCTTATTTTCTATCCTCGCAGACAGGACTTTTTAAACCAGTGATGCATCATGAAGATGCCTGGTGTAACGTGGATTCATTCTCTTTCTAAGTGGGGAAACCAGCGTGCAATGATCCAAATAAAGTGTCACCCTTGTTAGAGTAAAATTTGTATCTTCATGCATTAAAGACACTTCATTGACTACAGTTCAGAATTTTTTACCAATAGCTACAAACCATCCATTCCGTTATCTTCCACCCATCCGGGGTTGGGTCACGGGGGCAACAGTCTCAGACAGGAAGCCCAGGCTTTTCTCACCCCAGCTGCATCCTACAGCTCACCCAGAAGGATCCCGAGTCATTCCCAGGCCAGCTGTGAGACATAGTCACTCCAGCGGGTCCGGGGTCTGCCTTTTGGTCTCCTCCCGGTGGGACGTGCCCGAAACACCTCGCCAGTGAGGCGCTCGTGGGGCATCCTGACCAGATGTCCGAACCATCCCATCTGGCTCCTCTCGACCTGGAGGAGGAGCGGCTCAACACCGAGCTCCTCCCAGATGGCAGCTCATTTCGGCCGCTTGTACCCGCGATCTCATTCTTTCGGTCACCACCCACAGCTGGTGACCATAGGTGAAGGTTAGAATGTCGATCGAATTGTAAATCGAGAGCTTTGCTTTTCGGCTCAGCTCTTCTTTTACCACGACGGACCGATGCAGCGTCCTAGTTTTTGCTGATGCCGCACTGATCCGCCAGTCGATCTCCTGGTCCATCCTTCCCCCACTCATGAACAAGACCTCCTCACGGTGTGATGTGCCCAAAACACCTCACTAGGGAGGCGCTCGGGGGGCATCCTGACCAGATGCCCGAACCACCCCATCTGGCTTATCTCGACCCGGAGGAGGAGCAGTTCGACACCGAGCTCCTCCTGGATGGCAGAGCTCCTCACCCGATCTCTGAGTGAGAACCCAGCCACCCTGCAGAGCCTAGCTACGCTAGCTACAAATCAAAATGTACAATTAATATTCTGTCTTTTATTAAATAACGAACTTTATTCAAGCAGCAGGTAGTGGATTTTTTTTTTTTTGCATGAACACTTGTGATTATAATGACTCATTAATAAAGTAGTAATAACAAACAACCGGTTATTTCAGTGCAAAGCTGATTCTAGGTCTGCAAACGCAAACTCATTCGTTCCATCTTATTTTTAGTTATGACACTCTGGATTTATTTCAGACATCCCAGCTCTGGATTTAAAGTTTAACTTGACTTTGTGACTTGCAGATTAAGACCAGTGGAGATCCATTGTTAAATTATTATTTAAAAAGCACTTTTCAAATATAAAGTTAGACAAAGTGCTGAACAGAACAAATAAAAATTCAAATAGAATTAAAATCTAGATCGGTTCAAATTAAATTAAAGTAGTGTCAAGAAGTGTTTTTTAAAAATCTCAGGTGTTTTATTTTAATTTTTTACACTTATTTTCAATCTGAGGAAAAAATTGAGCAATATGTGCAACATTTTTGACATTTGATCAACTTTACACATGATTATAAAATCATTTGATCCTTTGATAAAAGATTTGATCAATTTGAAATAAATGCATTGCTCAAGTTTTTAAGTTTTAATATGCAGAGTAGAGGCTGGTCCAGTTATAGACAAACTGATCTATCATCTCTTGGAGATCCTCCTGACCTATTTACAATCCTGAAGAGCTGTTTGACTAAAAGCACATAAATAAAAGTAAAAAATCCACCTTGGATCTGAGTTGGAGCAGAGATGATCCCAACCAGCGCTCCGACAAACATCCACCATCCGCTCATGGTCCGAGACAAGGCGGGCATTTAGATCCAGATCAGGTCTTTAAAAAGCACGATGTGTTGCTTTCTAACTCCGATCCAAACACTCTTCTATCTGCATCATTAGTTTCCAGAAGACCAGAACAGGTCTGAGAAGCAGTGTGCAATGGGTCTGTGTCCTGTGCGCTGCGCAAACCTGCAGGAGAGGGTCCTCCTCCTCTCTATGCGCACACACACACTCTCACACACTCTACACTGAATTCTCTCAATCAGATGAAAAGAAAGAAGTCCTAAAATGTGAAGCTGCAACGACTTTCTTTCTGCAACAACTTCTCTTTTTCTCCCCCCTCTTCTCTCTCTTACAGAGGACGTCCCACCTCTCCCCTCACCCCTCTCCCCCTGGCCCCTCATTCTCCTCCTCCCCCACCCACCCACCCACCTCACACACATCATAATCTGACTTGATGGAGACTCTGCTCCTCAGGGATTAGAAAAGAGAGAGGAATTAGTGTTTTCTAGTGGGAGATCATTTCAATCTAATTTTTAAAAAAGTGATGGAATCCTTCTGAAAGAATGAGGATGTGGGGGGGGGTCCTTCAACACCTGCTAGAGATCCACCAAACTGGCTTTCTGTCCACCCTCTGCTTGTTAATGCTCTCTTTATGTTTCATTAGGGCTTGTAAATTTAACAAATGGGCTTGTTAAAGTCTTTTTAACATGAGGGTTGTGCTTCTTGATGTTTTTTTTTTCAGAAAAATTCAGAAAATTAAAGGTTGCATGCTTTTTTTTTTTCTTTTTTGCATAATTTTTAAAAAAAATAAATTTACTTGTGCTTATGAACAAGTTGCACTGAAAATAAGTGAAACATATATCAATCAATTGTTGATTATTTGAGACATTAAAAATCTCAAAACTTTTTTGTTTGGTGAACAAAAACCATTGGCTCAAAGCCGGTCAATCATTTGAATTCTGTATTTTTATTGGTCGGCGGCGCAAACCCCCCAAAAAAACTAGGGCTTGATAGTTTTTACAAAAAGATGCTTCAAAAATTCTCTATGTTGCATTTAAAAGATATTTTAGTTGATTGAATCGTTATTATTTTAACTCTTCGGATCAATTACAAACCCACGCCGTCATTCAGCCCAGTTTATAAATCCGTCCATATAGACCAGATTATAATCTGGTCACCAAGGAAACCAACAGATGGCTTCTGATCTTCTTTTAGATGCAGCTAGTTTTTTTTTTCCATCAGAAACAGAACCAGAAAGGATGATCATCCTTCTGGACGGCGAGAAAACCATCAGAGGAAATGTAATCCAGGAAAATTCTTGGTGCATCATTAGATATTTTGAAGCAGTCTTAGATCGAAACAGCAGGCCTAAAGAAAAAAATGAGCATCTCCAAACCAGATGTGACCGTTCAATCTAAAGATTGGAAGCAAATCTGCATGAGGAGTTGATTCCACAACTATGATCTAAAACTGGAGGTCTATTTCTAGAAGCCCACAAGTAAACCTACAGATTTTAATGTGGAAATTTGAAGCTCTGACACATTTAAGATCCTCTTGGTCACTAAGAGTTTTAAAAGTGAAGGATTTTGCACAGTGAAGGAGGGGATTTCCTCCCATATCTGCTGTGACTTTCTTCATGGTGTGTTGATCGTACCTGCAGCGTGGGCTCTGAGTGGGAGCTTTAGTCTAGATCAGGAGTGCAGGGTTGGGATTCCTCAGTGTCACATGGCAGTAATCTGAGCTCCACTTGGCCCTTTTGTCCTCTGCCAAAAACAGGAACCAAAATCAGACTTTAAACAAGCTGCAGTGTGGATCGATCACCTGTAGTTTTCATCTCTAAAAAAGTAGATTTTTC
Source organism: Neostethus bicornis (assembly GCA_902685375.1). Classification (NCBI taxonomy): domain Eukaryota; kingdom Metazoa; phylum Chordata; class Actinopteri; order Atheriniformes; family Phallostethidae; genus Neostethus; species Neostethus bicornis. Next base: position 9,605,768 of record LR738545.1, read on the forward strand.
TTTACCACGAAAGATATTCATTCTCTTTTAATCTGTTTAAAACAGCTGATCAAAAAGATTGTGATTTGAGTTTAGAACTGAACTGAGATCATGAACTTTTTATACTTGAGAAGATCAGATGAAGCAAAAAAAAAAACCCTCATTCGTTTCAGAGAACATTTTTACTCCAATTTTAGGTGCACGTGAGCATTTCCATGATCTTTATACCTATTATGTCAATATTACACAATAAACTGATCAAGTTACTTTAACCCTTAAATTTTTGTTTAGTTTTCTGTGTAGAGTTTGCATGTTCTCCCCATGTATGTCCGGGTTTCCTCTGGGTACTTCGGTTTCCTAGCACCTTTCAAAAACATGCGTTAGGTTGATTATCCGCGACCAAATTGCCCCTAGGATTGAGTGTGTGGATGGTTGTATGTATGTGTGGCCCCACGACAGACTGGCGACCTGTTTGGGGTGTACCCTCCCTCTCGCCTTGACTCAGCCGGGACAGGCTCCGGCACCCCCAGAGATCCGGTGGTGGTCTATTTTTCTGTTTGTTATCAGAACTATAAGATTACTTTTGAAGGAACCGTTTTCTTTACATGCAAAACCCACACATACATGAAGAATTTGCATGTTCTACCAGATATGTGTATTCTTTTCAGGTACTCCGGCTTCTTTCTACCCTCCAAAAGACAGACATGCTAGGTAGGCTACTTGGTTATTGGGAAATTGCCCCTATGAGTAAGATAGTCTGGTAGTGGTTGTCTGTCACAACAGACTGGGGACCTGTATGGGGTGTACCCTGCCTGTTGCCTGTGACCAGCCAGGGTGACTTCAGGCCCCCCATTTAATCTTATGCAGGATAAAGCAGAACAGAAAATGAATGTTTTCTACAAATTCTAACTAACTGAAAATTTAAGGGGGAAAAATTCAAGATTTTTCAAATAAAAAATTTTTCCAAACGAGAAATTCTTCCAAAAATATATATATATATATATATTTGGTAGATTGGTAATGTAAACATTGCTAAATTAAATGGATGTCAAATAAAACTTGGTTTGAGCTCAAATTGATTGAGAAGTTTAGGCAAAACTTCCATTTTTAGTAGCAATTCATCATGTTTTCAGAAATATTTCTGAAAATTTTGTGTCTGCATGAAACAATAACATTGAAATTCAGACTAAGCATTTTCCAATTAAAGGAAAGAAAAATTAGTGAGCAGGATTATGGAATTAAATTTTAATGTGCATTACAGGTGGTTTCAATCAGCTCTTTTCTGCAGACTTCTTTGTAAAACCTTAAAATCTCATAATTAGCTGCAGTGAGCAATTAAAAAAAGACCCAGTTGTCCTGGATCTGGATGAAAATCTCAGTTTATTTAGATGTATTAAATATATGTGGAGGTTAAACTAGATGCCATCCATGCAAGATGCAAAGCACTGATTCTGGAAAAATAGCAGCAACATGGTCAATGAATTATGAATGAGAGGACATCTGGTAAACAAATCTAAATACATGTTTACATCCCTAGAAATTACATATTTACATAAAAGTGCACACGTGTGCTTCCAAGCATGTGAAATAAAACATCAAGCATTGGCTACAAATTTGCAAAAAGTTGCAGAAGGCTCTTCATTTATTGTGTGGATTTATCACAAACTGGTAAAACACTGATCTCTAGTGGTCACACCGTAGAGTTACAACCAACTCTATCTAAACAGAACAGAATTAAGTGAGAAAGTATCATTTTTCAGAGACCTGCATATTTTAGATCTTTCCTTGTATCTATCTAAATAAATGGATCAGTATATAGATTAAATGGATTATTTTCATTAATACAACATATACTATTCTGTGCAGGGGATGATTTATCTAGTTACGAGCTCATTTTTGTGAAATTTGTAGGATTTCAGTTACAGACTTCCTTGCTGTTGTTTAAGAACAGGGAATAATCAACCATACAATTTCAGATTTATGAAAGCTAAAATGCTAAAAATAACACAACACAGTGTTGGATTCAGACAAAAAACTTTATTTAGTTCATGGTTTATGAATCTGTGTAGTCCTTCACTCGTCCAGGAGTGATTCATCGTAGAAAAGGCTTCAAAGTTGTCTTCTGGACAGGGTGTTTGATGGTCGAAACATTTCGACATCATAATGATTGAAAAAAATTTCCAAATAGAAGTCTAAACGTCCTGATCGTCAAATACCCTGTCCAGAAGACAATTTTAAGCCCTTCCTTCATGGTTTATGTACATTATTTAATAATCCAGTTTATTCCTCTGTTGTTTCTTTTTCTTCTTTTGGCAGGAAGTCTTCACTCTTAAACCAAATGGCCTCACTGGTCTGACTGCTCAGGATGGCTCGTTCAATGAAGGGCCCTGACAAGAAGGAGAGATGACGCGGTAAGTGGGTTAAATTAAGAAAAAAAAAAAAAAAAAACAAGAGGTGATCCTATAAAAGCAGATAGAGTTGAGATCTTTAAAGCTTAAAGAGTCGCGTTGAGCCACACCAACAGCTTCCTGTTTGGATTCAGAGAGGTAAAAACTTTAATTTGTTATCATTTGACCATATCAGCTTGCTGCTAAATCAAACTGAATAACTTCTAAGCTTACATTCAAACCTCTATAACTTTAAATATATTAGATAAAGAGTATAGAACTATCTAGATAAGACAGGTCACATTTGAGAGCCCAACACAAGCAACCTCAAAAGTCCATTTTAGTTTTTTTTAATCCAACATGATCTACAGTACATGGCATGGTTTAACCTGGTTGCCGACCACTTGCATTGAACTCAGTTTTGTTGGCTGATTCCAGTTCAGTTCAAGTGAAGTAAAACATCTGATTTTTTTTTCAAGTGACTGTATGTTTACAAATTTCCTTCATCACCAAAACTAGCAATACCCAAATGAAAAAGAGGTTGAGAATTTTACTTTAATAAATTAGTTCCATTCATGAGTTTGAACTAATAATTTTAAAAAAAGTTCAATCATATTTAATTTGAATGTTTTTCTGTTCTACTCCTTGTCTTCCGCTTATTCGGGGACGGGTCACAGCGGCAACAGCCTCACATGAAAAACCAGGCCTCATCCTCCAGCTCACCTGGGAAGATCTCGAGCTGTTCCCTGGCCAGCTGTGAGACATAGTCTCTCCTGCAGGTCCGGCTGCCGCTGGATCTCCTCCAGGTGAAAGAGCCCGAAACACCTCACTAGTGAGGCAATCGGGAGGCATCCTTACCAGACGCCAGAATCATGCTCTCTGGCCCTCTCAATCTGGGGGAGTGACTGCTCTTCTCCGAGCTCTTCCTGGATGGCTGCGCCCCTCACTCTATCTCTGAGACAGAGCCCAGCCATCCTGCGGAAGAAGCTCATTTCGGCCACTTGTATCTGCAATCTCTTTCTTTTGGTCACCACCCACAGCTGGTGATCATAGGTGAGGGTACTAGTACTAGTAAATCGCGAGCTATGTTTTTCAGCTCAGGTCTTTCTTCTTCACGATGACGGACCGATGCAGCATTCTGATTATTGCGGACACTGCACCTATCTGTCTGTCGATCTCCTGCGACATCCTTCCCCCACTTGTTAACCAGACGCGGACAAACTTAAACTCCTAAACTTATGGCAGGACCATTAATTTTTAAAAAGTTCTCCAAGATTTTATAAAAAGTTCTTTCAGACCATCAGTTTGCTCTGGATTTTGCCAAAAACTACTTTAATACTGTCTCGCTACATCGCTGGATTTTGTTTGAAGATGTCAAATTCCCTGCAGTCCTCCTTTTCTCCTCATTTACTTTTCACCGAGTTGTCTCAGCATCCTGTTTCCTGTTGTCTGCTTTTCTTATTTATAAGCGTTTTCTGTGCGGTGCTTGTGTCATTAATAATTCCCACAATGCTCCTTTTTTTTTTCCATCACACCCACAGATTCCATCTACATACTATTGTCTTCATTTTAAGCTTTGATGTGTGAGCTTCCCTCTTGTGTCTGCAGCCATCACGCTGCATCCTAAAGACATTAATGCAAATACAGGATTTAGCGGGAAGTGCTTTTGTCTTCAACTGCTTCACTTTTAGTTCATTGAATTCAGCACAGAACATCTTGCTGCAGAGCTGATGCTCGCTGGCTCCAACTCAAAGAGCTGATCGGGAAATCCCCTGTGGTCGGATCCGACACGCTGCCTTGGTCGGCTAATGTGGCTCACAGATGAAAATTGCTGCTGCTAAGTGAGGAATTTCACACCGAAGTTGTGAAACCGAGGACGTTTGGTGCCGCTGAGCACGCTCAGCCAAGCATTACGGTTTCAAGGATCAGATCTTCATCGAGAGGAAACTTCAAACTTGTGCAATATGGTCAGATTTTGTTTTCAGCAGATCAAACTTACCTGAAGAAATATTCCATTTTTTTTATTTTGTCTGTTCTTATTTAATTTTTTTATAACCAAACCTACAACAACAAACCTAAAATTTTCACTGTGGCAATACTCTTAGTACTTTGATTTTCTTTTTAATTCTTTAAAAAACCTTTCATTTAATCCATGATCAGGTCACCAGTCTGTCACGGGGTCATAAGCCCAACAACTAATTGAGACGATATTTACACTGATATGCAATTCAAACAAAGTGATCAGGCCGGTGTGCATGATGAATCCCATGGATGCAAGACACAATCCCACACATACATGGTCATTTCATACTTGTATCACCATGTGATTAAACATAACTACAGTCCAAATCCTGACCAGTAAGTGGCAATTCAGACTAATTAAACATTTACCAAAATAATAAAAGTGATGTAAGAAAACTATTCAATTCTAAGTGAAAAAAAGTTTTAACAATGTATAGTTTTGCTTATATTTTATTCAGTTTCAAACTATAACAAATAAACGTCACACGAGAGCAATTAGACTAATCTAACTCAGTCAGCAAGTCTCAAAAATATGTTTTCTCTAATATGAAGAGATTAGCTACTGAAAACTGTGACATGCATACATACCCATGTTGGCTGGTTTATGGGTACACACATCTGCCACAATGGTCTGGAGGTTAGCAAAGATCTGCTCACTGGACATGTCCAACTTCACGGTGGGGAGAGACAAAAAAAATCAGAAGGCAGATCAGTAAATTTAGCTCATTGTTCCTTAATGGTTTACATATATATATATACATATTTGTATATATTTTGTCAACAGTAATTTTCTGCTTAAAGAATAAGAGAAACAACACTGAGAGGAATGCATTGAATTAAATGAATTTTTTTGTTTCATCAGGTATTATTTTTTATTGGGGGAGGCAATAGCTCAGTGGTAGAATGTTTGCCCTTGAACCAGAAGTTCTCCGGAAATTTGTGGGAGCAAATTCCACTGAGCTCATGTCGAGCTCATGTCTAACCTCCCATTTCTCCCACCAATGACAGCGTCCTGGCAGCCTGTTGCGTTGTAATGCAGCACACAAATTTTCCCGTTGAGAGATGAATAAAGTATATTTCTCTCTTTCTATCTCTCTCTATTTGTTTTATTCTTAGATGCAGAACTCAGAAATCCTTTTGGTGATTCCACTGGAGTCCTATCCATATGTTCCTTCATCAATTTGAGGGTACTTCAGAGCATCTCATGAGAGCAGAAGTCCAAATTAGAAACACTTTCTTCCTTTTCCTCAGTCCAGATTTTCATCCAGTCTGAGGAATCCCAAAGTCTTCTTTTACCAAAGCATATCCCAGAGTTCAAGGTTTTGAAAATTTAGAGCATTCTCACAGCGTATCTAGTATGTTTTAACTCTTGATCTCTATCCTTACCTGACTCCTAAACAAGAACACCTAAGCTTATCATCATTTTTGTCTGAGAATCACAGATTTGGTCGTAATCCCTAAGTCCTAAACTAACAAAAACCAATCTGACTTTTCCGTCAGCTGGAGTTTGAGCCTAGAATTGACTTTATTCTTAATTTTTAAATCATTCCACAAGACTAAAATGAGCTTTGGCAGAGCATTAAATCAAATAAAATACCCCAAAATTCTTCTCTATTTACAGTAATGGCACAAGCTGCAGCAACGTGACATACCGTTGCTATTTGGGTCCTGACGTAACAATCGCTCTCCACCAGGTATTCATGACCCGTTTTAAACAACTCCAATGTTTTGGGAATGTTGACGCTGACTGTGCCTGTGGAAACAGAAAAATAACTCAGCTGTTTTCTACGTTAGGGAGGAATTTATCCTTCAGTCAGTGTGAGCTTCACTGACAGGAACTACTGTGAGCATAGATTTATAATCTGAAAGAAAGAAAACATGATGATGTGATGCTGTTTAAGAGAAGATTGATTTTAGAAATATTATTACCTCTTTTGCTCTTTGGAAACTTCTTCCTCAGCTTGTTTTTTAGAGGGAGGAGTTTAGGCAGGATGTCTGGGACCGCCACGTAAAAATCAGCCGAAATTTCATCGTCCAAAATCTGAAAATATAGTAAATGAAATTTAAGAGTTTGATTTCTAATCCTTTCATCTAACTCTTCAAGTAACTAGTAAGCAACTCAAAACCATCAATGCAACTTAAATTTATGTTCACTTAGTCTGTTGATACAAAAAGTCTTTGCAACAGCAGACTAGATTAACAAAAAGGGTTCCAATAACAACCATTGTTCCTTCAGATCGAGACAAGCCTTGCTGGTGAGGTGTTTTGGGCACCTTCCACCGGGAGGAGACCCAGAAGCAGACATATACTTTATGTCTCACAGCTGGCTGGGGAAGACTTCAGGATACAACCGGGTGAGGTGGTGGATGCAGCTAGGGTAAGAGAACCCTGGGCTTCCCATCTGAGGATGTTTCCCCCGCGACCCAGCCTCGGATAAGCGGAAGACTACAAAACAGAACCTCTAAATGACAGCTCATTCAAATAGTGGTGCTATTTTTTTGTTTTGCACATTATAAAAATTTACATAACTTTACAAATTTTAACTGGCTTCCAGTTAACCTAACAACAGATTTTAAGGCCCTTTCTTTCTAGTTTTCTTCTTGCTAGAGGAGGCGTAACAAAAAAATTGAGAATCACTGTTATAGAACAAGAAAGTGAAATTGAGAAAGTTTTCAAGGCAATAAACCAATAGGAGCATAAATTTTGTGAAAAGTGACTGCTGTGTAAAAGGTAAAATTACAGAGTAGAAAAATGCATATGGCTTTTAAATTGATCCCAGTAAGATAGATATATCTGGTTAAAATGTATCCAATAAGTGTAACTTACAGGCTGAATGAGCTCTACTCCTCCGGCGAATAATGCTCCGCTCTCCTGAGCAGCTTTGGCTTGATTCGGATCCTGCAGAGAAAAACAAGTAGACCATTTATTTTGATGTTGGTGTGAGTTATTCATAAAGTTTTTAAAGATGTGGATCAAAGTTCCAGCAAGCAACATGCATTTCCTGACAGAATGATTAATCTAAGCTGATTCTGATTAAAATGAGCAACTTAAGTTCATCTGTTTCACACTCACACAAAATGAAAACAATTCATCATCAAAAGAAGATAGAAAAAGAAAAAAAGTTACCTCAGTGAAAACTAAAACTTTGTTCGTCCCCGACTTGAACGGGTGGGGTAAATGCACGGTGCTGACAAACGGGTCGACTTTTTTCTAAGAAGACAAAAAATGATTATTATTATTATTGTGTCTCCTCCACATGCAGCTGGAATGAGACAGATTTAGAAATAGTCAATCACAGATAGCAATCCCACATTATCCTAGATTGAATTCATCCCAGTGTGAGTTTAAGTTTTCATTTTTCTGGTGAATTCATTATGTAGAGGAACATTAGTAATGAGATGGTGTTGATCTCATGTAGACCGTCTGCCTTTTACTGATGCAGACACAAACTAGAAGAGGATGGAACTAGTAGCATTTCTAAGACTGACGAACTCCATCTTTCACTTAGATTAACAGGGTAAGATGTCCAGGTCTGAAATCTAAATTTATTTTTCAATAGCAGGAAATGCACTTGTAAAACTAATCTGGTGTCCATACATTTGCGTAAAATGTCATTAGGAGGAAAAATGGTTGAAACTGAAAATTTCACAATTTAAAATTTAAATCAGATTTAGGTACATTTTATCCGTTTCCACTAACTTATCCACTAACTTTTAGTGTATTAAATTCCATAAATTTTGTTTGAAATTTAAAAAATAATGTGAAGGTAATATCTCCAGTATTCCTGGATGTTTCTACTTGAGCAATCTTCTAGTCTACGTCCAAGATAGGATCAATTTTTCCATCAGTAATTTTCAAACCCAGGATGCTGGGCTTCCTGCGTCCAGAAGATAGTTAGTGTGACTGAAGAGGACGCAGGAGTTAGATGAAAGAAACTGACTCTCTGTGGCGACCCCTGAAGGAGAAGAAAAATTTTTTCATTTTTTTGAATGATACAATATGAGTAGTAACGCTGGAGAGACTATGTCTCACAGCTGGCCGGGGAACGACTTGGGATCCTTCCAGGTGAGCTGGAAGATGCAACCGGGGTGAGAGAAGCCTGGGCTTCCCGTCTGAGGCGTTGACCACCTGACCCGGCCACATATGAGCGGAAAACAACGGAACAGAGTAGTAACAACATCTTGTTAATACTGGTTCTATAGAAAACATTTCTGTAAAACCTTTGGTCAACAGTTAATTTATCAAGCAAGTTTTTGGGGGGATTTTATCTAAAATTTCAAAAACGTTTTGCAAATCTAAGTTAAGCAAACCTCAATTTGTTTTCCCAAATAACTATTCCAAATTTGGAATAAAACATGTGTAAATTTTAGGGGTTAATTATATCAAAATGACCATTTTGAATAAAATTTTTGTTTGTCTTTTTTGTTGCCTGAGAATTTTTCTTGTCAACGTGAACATATTAAATATGTCATATTTTGATTCGGTTACCTCTTGTTTGAAGTAACTTGAAGTCACATTCCTTTCTGTATGAATGATAGTAACATTTTCATTTTGAAAAGATCTCAACAAAAAGGTAGAAAGTAGAAAATCAATCAAAATCTTTCTTGATCCCATATGAACAACTGAAATTTTGTGAGTAAATGTCACCTTCTTCTCCAGCTTCATGTCCAGCCTCAGATCAACGTAAACAGGCTGATTGATGGGAGTGAAGTCCAAACTTTGGAATCTCTTCAGCATGTCGATGGCTTCTGCTGCACTATGAATGGTCCGAGGATAGTATCTCTTTATATACACATCGTCCACAGGAAACCACGCCGTCCTCCCAAAAGGCTTGTGTCTGTTTGTATCATCAATAACCTTTTTTTCTTTCTTCACCTCCTTCTCAACCTCTTCTTTTTGCTTGTCTTTCTTGAGTGTCCTAAAAATAAACCAGGGTAGGTTAAAAACTCAAATGCTTAATGAAAATAATACATTTTTTTTTCCAAGACACCTTTCTCAACACACAGGGTCACCATACATCATATTTACATATATAAAAAGACAATAATAGTTAAAGACAACAAACAACATTAAATACAAATCAAGACCATGTATTGATCAGAATTTTTTTTTTAATTATTTGAAAAAAGCTTTATTTATCCCTGAAGGGAAATTTGAAACATATAAAAACATAGATTTAAGAAAGAGATTCATCATAATTGAATAGAATAAGCTAGTTTGAAAAAACGAGTTTTTAATCTGGATTTGAATTGTGAATGTATATCAATGAAATGCGAAAATATATCAGTGTTGCAAAGATCAGGAGAGAGTAAGTTCCAAAGGCAACGAGCCTGGAGTGATAAGAGGGATGGAGAGGACACGGAGTTGGATAGAGGAGGAGGATCAGAGAGAGCGAGCAGGTGTGAAAACATGGAGAAGGTCAGAGAGATATGGAGGTTCAAGACAGTGTAATGCTTTTTAAAATCATGATAAAATTCATTTTTCAACTCACTTTAATGCTGCAAAAGTCCTGACTGGTGTTATTATGGAGGTATGACCGTTGTTGGTCACCAAATTCCTCTGACATCCAATCAGAACTGGACAAAGAAGAAGGCAAGTGTGAACTGTGTTAACAATATTAATATAAAATAGTCATCAATAGTTAAAGGCCATCATATTAAAAGTGTCACTGAGCAACGTCAACATTATCAAAAGTTTTATCTCTCAGAAAAGCTAGGTTAAAATTTATCAAACCATTTATTTCTACTTGATTAAAGTGTTGTAATAGATTTTTGAAAAGAAAATTCCAAAGAGATTCAGATTATCTAATCTCTATATTTCATTTACACATCTTAATTTACTTCATTTGATCATCTTAAAATGTTTCATCATTCTGTCGAAACATAATTACTCAAAATAATTAATAAAATTGTGTGATTTTACACAATAAATGTAACATTGACATAATAAAAAAGATACTTAATGCTGTTTAATTTCAGGTTTCAAATGTCAGATTACCAAACAAACCCGAATCAGCAACAAATCATTCGTACAGTTTAAAAAACAACAAAATATCAAATAAATTTACAATATAAAATAGCTTATGTCCTAAAATAACAATAAAAAAGACGTTTATTTACTATTTACTGACCTTTCCATGCAATCCGTGAGCAGGTCGCCATGTTGGTAGCGCTTCACATTATTTACTCCGTGTGGAAACAGCAGCTAATAAAATTAGTTCCACCCAAACTGAACAATATATTTTTAAATAAGCATATGTAAAATGTGTTTGCTCGTGTCACAGCTTAAATCAACGTAATCTAATTTGTATTGAAAAGGTTAATTTTGTTTCTAATTTTATAAATGTGGGAAAAAAAACTCAAAACAAAACTTAAGGTATCAACAAGAAACAGTGGTCATTTTAGACATATTTTCAAATCATAACTTTTTAATGCATCTGACTAAAGCAATGTTCACACATTTACGATAAACAGATATCAAATTTACGGTACTATAAAATTGAATGTACATACAGGCTTGGAAAAGTGTTGCATTAATGTGTGTAGGTAGCTGAAGTGCAGTGACAATAATCAAAATAAGAGTAGAAAAAATACCATGCAATTATGAATGTATACACAGTGACAAAATATTACAATTCAAACATTACAATTCAAACTTGTGTACATTTGTAAAGCAAGGAATATTTATTTATAAATGTATTTCGTGTGCAAGACTTTTCAAAGTGCTTTACACCCAATCATTAAAATAGAGGAGAAAAGAGAAAATAAAATCTATAATTGAATAAAGAAAAAAAGATTTTAAAAAAAAGTAACAAACATAAAAGATACATTATATTCAATATTTTTTCTAAAAAGAAAGAAAGAAAGAAAAAAAACATACATTTTACTACCTGTTAGGTATACCAGGGGCGAATCCAAGATTTTCTAAAGGGGTGGGGGAGCATGAGGTCGTAAGGGGTAGGTGGGGGAAATTTCCCCCCCAGAACATTTTGAAAAATTAGTATTTTTTCTGCATTCTGGTGCATATTTTGTCCAAAGTTTATAATAATTAAAGTATTAAGAAATCTTTCTTTTTTTGTGGACCAAAATTATCCCACCCTCTCGGATCCGCCCCTGTATACGGTTTTGCGTTCATTTTTTTATATATATATATTTTTAGCAAATACGGCCGCAATTTTATTTCTGTAAGGCTTTAAAAAATCAACAAAAAAGTTACGTCAACTTGTGTGCATTAAAACGCCTTCAAAATGATTTTTAAAAAAATATTTCAAGCCGACATGCCATATTCCAGATGGCCATTGTTATAGTGCAGTCAAAGCTAGACTTCTTTTTATTTTTTTACGTGATTCGGTGGGATATGATGTTTAATCTTTTGTTATTTTTAAAATAACCGATGGGTACAGTTTTTAAATCCTCAGTATGGTGTAAAACAGGAGGAACGTCTTAGAAGGCATAACTTTATTACAGTTTCAGACTTTCCAAAGTATGAAATGTTGTCCTCAGCATTTTTAAGCCGCGTCAACAAAATTAAACATTGTATAATAATTTTATTGTTAATTAATGTCAGTGGTGGAACGTAACGAAGTAAATGTTCTTCGTTACTGTACTTAAGTAGAAAAATTGTGTATCTGTACTTTACGTAAGTAAAATTTAAGACCGGTACTTTTCCTTCACTACAATTTTAGAGCAAATATCTGTACTTTTACTTCGCTATTTTTTAAAAGTGTGTTTTACATTTTTCGTTACATTTTTGTTCAGGAATTTGTAAAATACACAGTTTTTTTTTTAGCGCATCTTGAAGCCGCATCATCAAAATCAAAAGAAGCAGTTGATCGGGAGAAGAAGTAATGAATCGAGAAACATTTTCCGCATTCATTCAGCGCCAAAAACCTAACATCAAATCTAGTACAAATTAAAAAGAGTCAGAAGATCGTTGTTCGTTGTGTTTACTTCTAAATAAAAAGTTGAGCCACCATTACACAGAGCAGGGGCGGTTCTAGGATTTTCCAAAGGGGGGCGGGGCTTTGACAAAGCCAATATATAGTGACTGGGGGCCTCCGTCCCCCCCAAAACATTTTAAAAAATAAGTGTAATTTTTCTCCATTTTGGCGGCCCATTCACTGGCCCTTCTAGAGGATAGCTTGACTTGTCCCCTTTTATTTTATTGATATTTATTTATTTATTTTGTGGACCAAAAGAGGCGGGAGACAGGGGGGGTCACACCCCTGCAGAGTATTTATCCTGGTTACCATGGTGATACCCTATAGCACAACAAATAACACTTGAATTATGATCGAATACTTTTACTTTTTACTTAAAAAGTACAATTTACATCAACTACTTTTGTACTTTTACTTAAGTCGATTTTTTAATTGGTACTTTTACTTAAGTAAATTTTTTGCCAAAGTATCTGTACTTTTACTTAAGTACAAAAAGTGAGTACTTCATCCACCACTGATTAATGTACAAATGAGTCAAATACACTTATTGAAAATAAACTGAAACATATGACTAATTAATTTGAAACAGATCAAAGACAGAGATATATGATTTGAGTTTTTAAAAATAAAATTTTTACCGGAAAAACATACCAAACCTCGATAACAAAAGATATTTTAATCTTTAAAACATTGTCTATAATTACTTTATATTTTTTTAAAAATGATATATTTTTATCAGAATATAAAGTTTCTTCCGCTACCGGAAGTTGCGTTTGTTGTTCTTCCTTCTGTTTCCGAGACGTTCAGGGTCTAAACGGGTTCAACAGCCGTCTCTGCATGTCTCTGCTAATTCTTCCAACGTATTGTCCTCTACTGTCACCGAATGAAGGTAAAACTCTTATCTGGATCTCTTCTCGTGATTCTCACAGCGTGTCAGGACTGTTTACGGTTTTATTTAGCGGTTATGTCGCTGTGCGGTCGCCAGGTTTCCTTTCCCTGGCTGTCACTGTGAGGGAATCGGGTTGGTTTGCTCTCAGCACCCGCTAGCTTTCGTCTGTTTTCTCGTTTGACTCAGTGGTGGACATAGAAGAGGAGGTCTGTGCTTTGCTGGCAGGTGTGGTGGAACTCTGGCTGTCTCCTGGAATCTGCATGACATGCTGCCACTTTGACATTCCAGCTATGTTTGGACACTTGTCCCTCAGCTGTTTGCTGGCACTTTCACTTTGCAGGAATAGCAACACATAATCTGGACTCCATTTTCCCAACTTTACCTTCGTGTTAGGGTTTAAGAAAAAAAAAAAGTTAGTGTGAAACATTGTAACAGGATCAGGTATGTGAGCATGTCTTTTATAAACTGTCTGCAGCACCACTTGTGACCTACAAGTGTGTAAACAGGTTATGTAATTCTTTTCCAACCTTGTTCACCTCAGTCAACCTCACACAGGCTGGAGGCAAAGCTCTGCACCTCGATCCTCACCTCTTATAGTCATATGCTGTCATGCCTCTTACTACATGTTTGTTACTTGGGCTACAAAGTATTTCTGGACAGCTGGAAAGTTTAAATAGCAGGCAAGCTTCTTTAAAAAAGTATCGCCTTCACTGTTTGACTCTTGAATCTAAAAACATGTTTATGTCTATGTTCTTCTTTTTCTTCTTCGCATTTCCCTTCAGAGGTCTCCACAACAAGTCAGTTTCTTCCATTTAACCCTATCTTCTGCATCCTCTTAGGTCACGCCAAATATCTTCATGTCTTGCTTCACTATATACATGAACCTCCTCTTTGGTCTTCCTCTAGGTCTCCTGCCTGGCGGTTCCTTAAAGACACATTATTCTTCTTCTTCTTTCGGCATTTCCCTTCAGGGGTCTCCACAGCAAGTCAATTTCTTCCATCTAACCCTATCTCTTGTATCCTCTTCAGTCATACAAACTTCACGTCTTCCTTCAATGTATCCATGAATCTCCTCTTTGGTCTTCCTCTAGGTCTCCTGCCTGGCGGTTCCTAGAAAACACCTTTTTCTTTGTCCTTTCCCTTTAGGGGTCTCCACAGCAAGTCAATTTCTTCCATCTGACCCTATCTCTTGTATCCTCTTCAGTCATACAAACTTCGTGTCTTCCTTCAATATATCCATTAACCTCCTCTTAGGTCTTCCTCTTGGTTTCCTGCCTGGCGGTTCCTAAAAGACACCTTCTTCTTTGGCATTTCCCTTCAGGGGTCTCTACAGCAAGTCATTTTCCTCCATCTAACCCTATCTGCTGCGTCCTCTTCAGTCACGCCAACTATCTTCACCTCCTCTTTAGTTTTCCTCTAGGCCTGGTGGTTCCTAAAAGACACTTTGTTCAATTTTGTTTTAGTTTTAAAGTCTCCAGGGTCAAACTATGAAGCTAAAGTTATGTGAAAGAAACATTTCAACAGATTTTGAAACTAAAACAACGGAGAACGATAAATTAAAATGTAGCACAAAGGTCATTTGTGTGATTATCACACATATTCTGATCTGCAAGCTTTGAAGAGGAAAAATATTTTCCACAATAAAAGAGTATTTTTTTATTTTACGTTTACTCTTGCTGCTACAAAGTTACTTTACTTGCATTAACTTTTCCATGGGTTCATTATTTTGTACTTGTTAGACACTTGTTGATTTATGGCTGATTTTGATTGAACATTAGAAGTACATTTGAGTACCCGTTCCGTTCTGTTGTCTTCCGACTTGTCCGGGCAGCAGCCTCAGACGGGAAGCCCAGGCTTCTCTTAACCTGGATGCATCCTCCAGATCACCTTTCGGATGATCCCTAGGCGTACCCCAGCCAGCTGCGAGCCATAGTCTCTCCAGCGTGTCCGGGTCCTCCCCGTAGGTCATCTGGGACATGTCCGAAACTCCTCACCAGCGAGGAATTCGAGAGACATACTGACCAGATGCCCGTACCACCCTATCTGTCTTCTCTCAACCCAAAGAGAAGTCAGATAGGGTGGCTTTTTTCAGCACTTTTCACTGTTGAGTTCAAGATTGTGCCTCACTTTCTCTGTTTTACCCATTTCTCTGTGTTTTGTCGTCCAGATTAACAGGCATGCCAAAAGAAAAATATGATCCTCCTGATCCCCGGAGATGTTACACCATTATGCCTGCTGATGAGGCGGCCAGCGGGAAGAAGTCTAACTGGGCTGAACTGGAGATTTCTGGTTTGTTATTCCGACTTAATGGAAGCTTTTACCTTTCTGCCTTTTTTCTTACATGTTCAGAAACAAGCAGCTTTATGATAAATGAGCTGCTTATTGACCCAACACTTTCACTTGAATTAATGGATGATAGAAAACCCAATTTTCCTCTGAAACCACCAAGTCTTTCTTTTGAAAACCACTTATTAAACTCCCCACTCCGGCTCTTTAGAAAATCCTGGATTCGCCCTCGTGAACAGGATCAGATGGATAGCATGCTTTGGTAACCGCTAGATTAGACGGATAGAATTGTGCGCTAGATTTTAAGCAAGCGCTAAATTTTATATCAAGAGCGTTACATTTCAAATCTGGCGGCGCTAGGTCTGAAATCTTGTGCGATACTGCTTTAAAACGTGCATTTAGCTGCACTATGTTTGAAATCTAAGCGCTTGATGTAACATTTTGCTTGTTTTAAGATCGAACATGCTTTTACGTGCGTGTATTGGCCTCGATGGCCTTCCATATCTGTGCATACTGTTTAATTTGACAACGTCCACAATCACAGAGACACACATTTTAAAGGGAGCAGTGTTGGTGTTTCTTTGGCACCATCTAGTGATGGAACATCAGAATTACAGGAAAAATAAAACTAACAAGGTTTATTTATTTAATTTTTTCTAGTTTGGCGGGCCAAAGTAAACTGTGTAACGGGCCGCGTGTGGCACGCGGGCCGTAGTTTGCCCATGCCTGAACTAACATCAACTTTTGATCATTTTCTGAAAACCCACAAAATTCTGAGTCTGTTTTCTGAAGAAAGTCTTTTCCTACAGGGCGGGTGAAGAGTCTGAGCAACACGCTATGGTCATTGACGCACCTGACGGCTCTGCATATCAATGACAACAATCTGACCCGCATCCCACCGGAAATCGCCAAGCTGCAGAACCTGGTGTACCTGAATCTGTCGTCCAATAAGCTCCGTAGCCTGCCCGCCGAACTGGGCAACATAGTTTCTCTCAGGTAACCAGAACAGCAAGCCAGGCAAAATGCCTCTCCTCTTAAATATGTTTTTTTTTTACTTACTTTTTTTTAACTTTTTTTTTTACGTACCTATTCACTTCCTCAATTATTTTGGCCTCTAATGGTTAGCACCTGAAACTGTGGCCTGTCTTAAGTGTTACAAGAGAAAGAGGGTACACTCTGGTCAAGTCACCAGTTTGTGACATTAGTTTTACATTTATTTGTGAAATTTTAAATGAAAACAAAAAAACGGCCTCACAGCAAGAAAGTCGTGAGTTCAAGTCCCGGCTGGGGACGAGGCTTGGAACACTGGCCTTTCTGTGTGGAGTTTGCATGTTCTCCCCGTGTATGCATGAGTTTTCTCCAGGTATTCTGGTTTCCTCCCACCCTCCAAAAACATGCATGTTAGGTTGATTGGCCACTATAAAATTACCCCTAGGAATAACTGTGTGTATGTATGGTTGTCTGTGTGTAGCCCCGCAACAGACTGGTGACCTGTTCGGGGTGTACCCTGCCCCTCTCCTCGATTCAGCCGGGATCAGCTCTGGCATTTTTCGCAAAATAATTAAATAAATGAGGGGAAAAAAATCATATTGAATTACATTTTTTTGGTTTATTTATAAACCAAATTAAAAGGAATTGGGAAACATATTTTATATTGTTTTATGAAGTTTCACTAGAGATGTAATAGTGATGAACCGTGCAAAAAAAAAGTTCAATTAATCAGAGTGGAGAAAAAAAATTATACTTAAATAAAAAATATCTTGCCGCCTGGTTATAAAAAACTTTTTTTTGTCCTATATTTGCAGGGAATTACTTTTAAACAACAATCTTTTACGAGTTCTGCCTTATGAACTTGGGAGGCTTTTCCAGTTACAAACCCTGGGACTGAAAGGTGAAACCCGTCTTTCATTACAACCACTTCCCTTTTTTCTCTCCAAATTTGGTAGCTGTTATATTTTATTTATTTGTTTATTTTTTTAAAGGCAATCCTTTGTCCCAAGACATTCTCAATCTATACCAGGAACCCGACGGAACCAGAAAGCTTTTGAACTACATGCTGGAAAATCTCGCAGGTAAACAAGTCGATGGCTTCACCGTCTATCAGAACTCATGCATATTTAACATGCAGCTTATTGTAAATCCTCACACAGCAGGTGTGTTATAGATGATCATTACTGGGACGGCCAGAAACAAATGAGCTTTAATCCCTCTTGTGTTCCACACGTTTTTCCTTTCAGTGCACCCGGAACAGCTTCCCCAAAGACCTTGGATCACGCTGAAAGAGCGAGACCAAATGATCCCCACAGGTAAATCTCATCTGGATTCTCCTTTTCATTACGTCTTTTTAGCCTGAAACCGCCTAAGTTTGGTGTTCTTCACTGCGGCCAAGCTTTGTGATCCATTCCGGACTCTAGCTTTTGGGTCGCCAGGTTGGACACAGTGCAACCGGACTAGAACACCTGTGAATAGGACCGAGGGGGATCGAGGTGTTAAATACCTGATGTTTGCACTGCAGCACTCAAATTTCCCTTTGGGGATTAATAAAGTAGATTCAATTCAATATATTACATACATGAATACATACATGAATACCTCTTTAAGTGGTACTGAGCAGAATCTTGATTTACGCGACGGTTTTTCTGCTGCAGCTCTCTGACCGTGCCAAAGTCGGGATTTCTCTCAGTCCCTCCAATTTAATTTTGAGAGAGGCTGGAAAAAAATTTTAGGTCATTTTTAAACTGCTGTTAATTACATTCTGTTAAACCAAAAAAAAAGAAAGAAAAAAAATTCTTGCATAGCTTAAAACCATGTCCCTCTCACAATCAAAGAACTCCGCGTGTCTGTGAGCGAGACAGGAGCGCGCACAAATGGCTGACGGAGAGAAAAAAACTTGTTTTATAGAAATGACCTCGAAAATAATAAAACTGTTTATTTATAAGGTACTTTTAAAGGGTGCATATGTATGCCACAGTATGCCACAGAGGGGCTGTGTTTGTTTTGTGTTTAGTTTGTTTTTAGTTTGGACTCATTTGGCCTGCACAAGTGTGCGGTGGGCACTTGGCATGATGGGGGATGTAGTCCATTTTGAACTTTTTGAAATTTTTTTTAGCATTTCAGCATAACTAGACAGCTGCAATGCATCAAGCAGTTTTTTGTCTAAAACTGCACATTCTATTATTTTTTTTTATCATTACTATATGTCTGACTAATGACTTTTTTTTTCCTGATTAAGTATTTATGTTTTTTTTTTCCTTTGAATTTTTTTTTGTGCAATTTTTTTTATCTAATTTTTTTATCTTTATACATATTTTTGTTTTCAATCTTAAATTTCAAAATGCTATTTTTTACCTTCCAGTTTTACTGCTAGTTATTTTTTTATTTCTACTCAATAATTAAGACTCAATCTGTTGATTATCAGTATTTAATTAAAACCTTCAGACACTAACTAGTACTTTTTTTTTCTCTTTTTTTGTTACTTTCCTGTGCAGCTGCATTCACGGTCATGTGCTACAACGTGTTGTGTGACAAGTACGCCACGCGGCAGCTGTACGGCTACTGCCCGTCCTGGGCCTTGAACTGGGAGTACCGGAAAAAGGGCATCATGGAGGAAATTACTAACTGTGATGCTGACATCATTAGCCTTCAGGTGGCGTAACCATCACCATTTGGTTTTTTTCTTACACAAGTTTTCTTTGACAAATTAAACAAAAGACATTCAAATATTATGACTTTGTAAAACATCTCGATGAGTCATACAATTCAATATGTAATTTATCCAGATGTTCTCGATCCAGATTAGGGGTGCTTTAAAGCTAGTTAGCTTCCTACATCCCCATGAAGACAAAGACAAATAAGCTTTGAATCATTATCAATGATTGATTCTGACTCTGATGCTGTGTTTCCACAGGAGGTGGCAACAGAGCAGTACTACACTCTGTTTCTAGAAACACTTAAGGGTCGAGGCTACGACGGCTACTTCTGTCCCAAATCTCGTGCCAAACTGGTTTCTGAGCAGGAGCGGAAACACGTGGACGGCTGCGCCGTGTTTTTTAAGACTGAAAAGTAATCGATCATTCCAACGTTAACGTATTCTTTTTATTTTTCTAAGCTTATGTGTAAATTCAGCAACGTGAAGTGTCTGTTAATGTCCGCAGGTTCACGTTAATCCAAAAACACACGGTGGAATTCAACCAGGTGGCCATGGCTAACTCTGAAGGTTCTGAGGTCATGCTGAACAGAGTGATGACAAAAGACAACGTCGGGGTGGCCGTTTTGCTGGAGGTCAATAGGGACATCTTCACTAGTGGTAGGAACACGAGTCATTTTCACAGATTAAATTCATCAATGCAGTTCTGAATTTTTACCACAAGATGTCATGAAGAAATGAAAGTGGGTTCTACTGGTTTAGTTTTGAGATTATTTAGACGTACATGGTTCCCCAGTTTTCTTCTTCTTCTTCTTTCGGCATTTCCCTTCAGGGGTCGCCACAGCAAGTCAGTTTCTTCCATCTAACCCTATCTGCTGCATCTTCTTTGGTCACACCAACTACGTATTTTCATGTCTGCCTTCACTGTATCCATGAACCTCCTCTTTGGTCTTCCTCTAGTCCTCTTTCCTGGTGGTTCCAAATCCAGCATCCTTCTTCCGATGTACTCTTTCTCTCCTCTGCACATGTCCAAACCATCTCAGTCTGGCCTCT
Source organism: Neostethus bicornis (assembly GCA_902685375.1). Lineage (NCBI taxonomy): Eukaryota > Metazoa > Chordata > Actinopteri > Atheriniformes > Phallostethidae > Neostethus > Neostethus bicornis. The sequence continues at coordinate 9,625,969 of LR738545.1, forward strand.
CTGACTTTATCTCCAAAACCTCTAACATGTGCTGTTCCCCTGATGTACTCATTTCTAATCCTGTCCATCCTGGTCACTCCCAGAGAGATCCTCAGCATCTTCATCTCTGCTACCTCCATCTCTGTTTCCTGTCTTTTCCTCATTGCTACTGTTTCTAGACCAAACAGCATGGTCGGTCTCACCACGGTTTTGTACACTTTCCCTTTCATTTTAGCTGAAACTCTTCTATCACACATCACACCTGATACTTTTCTCAACCCGTTTCAGCCTGCCTGCACACGCTTCTTCACCTCTTTTCCACACTCTCCGTTGTGTAAACTGACTTACATATTAAATCGGTTCCCTTCTAGAACTGGGAAACATTTAGTTGGCTGTGAAAGAAAAGAGAGTCAGTACTAATAGTTTCGGACATAATTACTCTTTCACTCTATTTTTTAAACACAAATCTGGTCCTTTGCGTTAGTTTCCTTGTTGTTTTTCTTGTGCCAGTGAGGTTGTGAATGCAGGGAGTTTTTGCAGGGTTATGGTGTTCAGAGAACACAAGAACTTGCAAACTAAATTGTTTTTTGCCATTTGCAGATTCCTTGAGGTATTTTATAGTTAAGGTTTCTGCTTTTCTGCTTTCAGGGTTAAAGCTTCCTCCCGAGAGACAGCTGGTCCTTGTGGCCAACGCCCACATGCACTGGGACCCTGAGTACTCGGATGTCAAGCTGATCCAAACCATGATGTTCCTGTCAGAGTTGAAGAGTATCGCAGAGCGAGCCTCGGGCTCTGTGGCGGCGAGCTCTCCAAGCTCAGACCCGACCTCTATCCCTATCGTCTTGTGTGCAGACCTCAACTCACTGCCTGACTCTGGTTGAAGATTTAAAGTCTTTACTTCTATTTCCATAGATCTCTAATTTTATTTAACAACCCTTCTTATTCTCTTGTTTCATTTTGGATGCAGGTGTTGTGGAATACCTGAGTAGCGGAGGAGTTGCCGATAACCACAAAGACTTTAAGGAGCTGCGATACAACGAATGTCTGACTAATTTTAGCTGCAATGGAAAGAGCGGTGGCGCCGATGGAAGCATCACACACAGCTTCCAGCTGAAGAGCGCTTATGAAAGCAATCTGATGCCTTACACTAATTATACATACGACTTTAAGGTACACACAACACGCAAAAAGACCATAAATCCTTTTAGGTTTAGTTTAGGTTGTGGGACGATTTTTAACAAACTTCCAAAACATATTCAGCAGTTTAATGTAACCCTATCTTTTCAAACTAGTTTTTTTTCTTCTTTCCGGGCTTAATTTTTTTAACCTCCTTTGATGTTTTTCCCCCGTTTACAAAAGAGGAACCACTAAAAATTACGATGCTGGAAAAGGAAGTATTGAGGGACAAAATTAGAAAATGTAAAGTACAACATTGAATGAGGAAAAATCAAATCTTGCAGAGATTATGGGGAATTCATATGAAAACTTGTCTTATAGGATTTATTTTTTTAAAAGAAAAGTGTTGAATCAGCATTTTTCTGATGGCTTTAGTGGTCTTTAGAAACTCCTTCGTTTTCAATCCAAAACTCAGTCTTTGGTTTCGGTGGTCGATGAATAAGTGTAAGTGAGTAAAACCAAATGAGTCAGGCTTTCACCCGCCGAGTTAACAGGCTGTGACCTTAGTTTCAATTCCGTTACGTCGTCTTCTGTTTATGTGGGACCGGGTCGCAACCTCAGACGGGAAACTCAGGCTTCCCTCACCCCGGCCGCATCCTCCAGCTCACCTGAAAGGATTGCGAGGCATTTCTCGGCCAGCTGTGAGACATTGTCTATCCAGCAGGTCCAGGGTCTGCCTCTAGGTCTCCTTTCCGTTGGACGTGCCCAAAACACCTCACCAGCGAGGCGTTTGGGAGGTATCCTAAACAGATGCCCGAACCACCCCATCTGGCTTCTCTCGACCTGGATGAGCAACGGCTCTACTCCGAGCTCCGGCCGGTTGTCAGCGCTCCTCACTCTATCTCTGAGTGAGAGCCCAGCCTTCCTGTGGAGGAAGCTCATTTCAGCCACTTGTATCCATGATCTTGTTCATTCGGTCACCACCCACAGCTGGTGACCCCACCCTCATCTATGTGATTCTTTAGATGTATAAATCGGAGAGGTAATCCCATTTTACGTTGGGCGACCAGGTACATGTTTAAAAAAAAAAGAGGAAAATAAGGAAGAGAATTTCATCTAAGAGTTTTCAGGAGTGTGAAACCGTACCGGGCACGGTCCACTGTGGACGAGTGTGTCTGACTCTGACTTGTCTTTGTGTCTGCAGGGTGTCATCGACTACATTTTTTTCTCCAAGACTCACATGAGTGTCCTTGGCGTCCTGGGTCCGTTAGACAGCCAGTGGCTTATAGACAACAACATCACCGGGTGCCCCCACCCTCACGTCCCCTCAGACCACTTCTCATTGCTGGCCCAGCTGGAGCTATCACCCCCTTCACCACAACCCTTTAACATCCTCAACGGGCTGCACCTGCCAGTCCTCAGGTAATGCGATCCAAGCCGCCAGCTTTCTTTCCCCCCCGCTGGACCCTGAACAGTTTATCAATCAAGTGAAACCATTTGCTTCCAATGAGAAAAAAAAGAAGAAAGAAAGGATTTGTCGCTTCTTTTTTCTGTTTTTTTGTTTTTTGAGAAAATATTCAATGCCAAATATTGGTACAAGATGTCTTGTTTTTTTTTCTTCTCATGAATCGAGTCACCTCTGAATATAAATTTAATATGAATACTTCATATCAACATGTTTTAATAATTATTTTTGGGTTTTTTTCAATACTAATATGATAATAAATATTTTTAAGAATAGAGACATAAGATCATTTTTTGCTGCTCCAATGGAGCAGCTCTAATCGGGTCATTGGAGCAGCAGCCTTAGTGAGGAAACCAGACTTTTTTCACCCCAGCTCACCCGAGAGGATTCCAAAGTATTCCATGACCAGCTGTGAGATAATTTATTAGAAAATATGTATTGATCTTATCTTCCGTACCATACCGTCGTCTTCCGCTTATCCGGGGCAAGGTTGCTTGGGCAACAGCCTCAGCAGGAAAGCCCAGACTTCCATCTCCCTGGCCACATTCTCCAGTTCATTCTGGAGGATCCAGAGGTTTTTCCTGTCCAGCTGTGAGACATAGTCCTTCCAGCAGGTTGTGGAGACGTGCATGGAACACCTTACAATTGAAGGGTGGTATCCAAACCATGTGCCTCCGAACGACCCTATCTGGCTTCTCTCTAAGCGGCCCATCGGCAGCTCTACTCAAAATAAAATCTCCATCATCTTGCTTATTAGAAAGGAAAGCAAAATTAACACTATTTATATCAGTTTTTTTTCACAAGTCAGTTTTTAAGGACAGTTTTTTCTGGTCTTTTTTTTTCTAGAAGCCACTGTCTTCTCATCAAACAAATTTTTTTTTATTATCTTTCACCTCGCATCAATGCTTTTGTTATCACCGTTTTTTTTTCAGTTCCACAATCACTTGCTAACTTTTTTCCTCAAGATAAACCAAGGTTATGTGAGATAAATAGAAACACGTATCGATTAAATTCAAAGATCAATTAATTTTAGAAACAAAGACTGATAATTTACATTTCTTTAAAATATTTAAATGCAAACATTTCTGAAGCTAAAGTCAACCTTTAAGATTATATTTCTAAATATATTTAATATCTCCAAATCCGTTAAATCCCTCATTCGTTCAGGAGTGATCCTTCATAGAAGTTGTCTTCTGGACGGTGTAGTTGACGATCAAGAAAATACACGGTCCAGAAAACAACTTTGAAACTTTTTCTGCAACATACAATACAATATTTATAAATCTTTATGCAGCAGTGTTGTGAAGATTTTTTAAATCCTGGTAGTCTGCCATTGTGCAGGTGTGGAAACATCTGTCAGGACTTTACAATCAAGTTCCTGGAAGCTATTGGAACCTCATTCATCTTCTGAACTGCTTATCGTTAAAGGGGTTTTACAGTGGTACTCCAGACTATCCCAAGAGGTGGGATACACCTCGAACAGGTCACCATTCTTTTTCTGGCTATTAAAACTATCAGGCTTATCAGATTTTTTTGGAAACCTATGGAAAAGGTGTGAAGGTTTATTGATTTTATCTCCGTCTGGCAGACTCGCCTCCTTCCTAAGGTTCTGTCTGTTTGAAATCAGACCTTCCATATTTTTATCATTCATCTTTATTGAATTAATTTAACCTTTTCTTCAAAGACTTAATATATCTTGTACATCCTGTATAAATTCTCCTTCACAGACAAGCCGACATCTATTTTTACTGTGGACAATAAAATGTCATTTTGGAGAATTTGTGTTGTTGTGTTTTTTTTTAATTAAAACCAAAAAAACCAGAGGTTGGTTATAAATAAAGATGGAAATGACTCGTTATTTAAAATCAAGGTAAAAAAACATGTTTAATCAAGTTTATTTCACAGTATTTGTTCACATTTTTTGTTTCTGTGAGTCATAACAACAAAATAGCTTGATATCAAAATTAGATTGTTAAAAAAGAACAAAAAAAAAATCTCAGGGAGTATTTTCACTCGGGATGCTTGTTCAGTTCTTCTCACTTATCAGCTTGTAAATCAGAATGTGGTTGATGTTTGTAGACGATTGGGCATCGGCGTGGTTGAAATGACGTTCTCACTGAAAGAAATAAAAACAAAAAAAAATCACTTAATGATGGAAATTAGAAGAAAAACAGCAACTAAAACAACTGTTTAGTCTCTCTTTGCTGCTCTGAGATTAAACGTAAATGCATTCTAATCTGTTCATACGGGATTGTGTATTACCATTATCTCTAAAACCGATGGTGTGCACATGATGTGGCCCCCTTTACGCCACAGCCCCTGCTATGAACACAACAACATACATGTGAATAAACACCAATATAATCAAAGTGGAATCTTTTAATCAATCTTTAATTAGATTTACTTCACATGGGGCTCATCACACCAAATTTAGTTTGTAACACGTATTATTTTGATCAATTAATTGTAATCGTGGGATTAATTAAAATTACATTTCTGAGTTTTAGGCGTTCATCTAAATAAATGGTTTGATTCAAAAGAAATACAAGAAATTCTAAGTATACGTTGAGCAGTCTTTGATTGGTTTTCACACTCCAGTTTTTACAATCCAAAAGATTTAATAAAACTGTGATGATGTTTGAAATGTAGATCTACGGTCGTTAAGCCACTGTAGAACTTTTTATATCTTTAAGACATCAAAATATTCATTATAAACCAATTAAAATCATTGGAACATCACCAGTTTTTGGTCCATACTGTCTAATGATTAAGTTCTAAAACACGGACTTCCAAAGAATCAACTTCCATATCAATCCTATACAATTTGTAATGTATAATCAATCTGAATTTCTTAGTACTTACTGTTCCAGCCTCTTGATTAGTAGTGGGAACCATTTGGCGTTCAGATTGATGCACACTTTACTGGAATTTTTTCTGATGATTCTGTAAAAAAGAAGAGTTTTTTTTGTTATTTATATTCAGTTCTTAATGAGAGAATCTAACAATTTTTTAAAAATTAATTAGGTGTTGGGGTTGCACGGTGGTGCAGTGGTTATTAAGTGGCCTCACAGCAAGAAGATCGGGGATTTGAGTACCAAGTGGGGACGAGGCTTAATACACTAGTCTTTCTGTGTGGAGTGTGCATGTTCTCCCCATGTATGTGTGGGTTTTCCCCGGGTACTCCGGTTTCCTTCCACCCTCCATAAAAATGCATGTGAGGTTGATTGGCCACAATGGAATTGCCCTTAGGAATGAGTGTGTATGTGTGGCCCTGCTTCTTGCCTTGAATCAGCCAGAATAGGCTCTTGCCCCCCTGCAACCTCGTTACGGATGGATGGTTCAGAAGATGAATGAATAAAATGTTGTTTCCAAGTGAATAATACTTATTATTTAATTTTTTTGTACCTACATTTAATAATTTTTTGATGAATAAAGGGATGCAGCAAACCAAATGTAGGTGGTTTTAAAACCAAATTAGGCATCAATATATTGGAAAATTTTGTTTAACATTTAACTTCTTTTTCAATTAACATCTTTACAAAAGTTGTAATATTGCTTACATTCGTTGAACACTGCGGCATCGGCCTGATGGAGGAATGACCTCAACCTTGAGGATCTGGTTGAGAGGAACAGGTGTCGAAACTGTTCGAAAGCAGGTACATCCTCGTCTGGTCAGGCCTGTGAAAATGAACAATATGGATTGATGAAACAGCTGGTGTTAAAATTACTATTAACTTCTGTCTTCATCCTGAATTTGAAGAGATTAAATTACATTCTAAAACCATTAATAAAACATTCATGTTTTTCTGAATGTTCTTACTTTGTTGAGAGGTGATGCTGCAGCAGAAAAGAAGCAGAGCCAGGACTAGTAGTATTTTAGACATCTTCTTATTTCAGGTGGTCGGTTTGATCTTTGAGCCCAAATGAGGATGTGATTGTGATGTGAGAGTGAATGAAGTCTGGGTTTATAAAGCAACAAAAAAGGAAGTTTGATCAAGTGTGTGTGTGGTTGGTGGGAGGGCTGTGGTAAGACTTACTGAATGAACCAGATCTGTGTGTATTTTTTTGCTGACTTAACCAGTAATTTTAAAAATGCAAATATAGGTGGGGGGTTTTTCTACATTTAACGGAACATGCAACAAAAATAACAGCAAAAACTCCTTGTTTTTTTAAATTACTGTAATATTTAAGTTCCAAAGTAGTCCATTTCCATCCCCTGTGGAGGTACATACATGTTCACCCCAAAGTTCCATCAAGTTACTAGTTTTTCTGTTGCAAAGTTTTTTTTTCTGTGTCACTTATATTATGTTTTAACCACCACATAAATTTAAAAGTAATTCACTCCAGTTCACTGATCACTCTAATACAGGGTGACCAATTAAATTCGTATACATTTATTTTTCCAAAGTATGCGTTTTCTATATTATTTTGTTATAAAATCATAAGAAAAAAATAATAACCAGACTTTTTTCAGACATATCTTGAATGTTATGATGGTTCCGTTCCGTCATCTTCCGCTTGTTCCGGGGTCGGGTCGATGGGGACAACAGCCTCAAACGGGCAACCCAGGCCTCTCTCTCACCGTCTGCATCCTCTAGCTCACCTGGAAGGATCCCAAGTTGTTCCCCGGCCAGCCGTGAGACATAGTCTCTCCAGCAGGTCCGGGGTTTGCCCCTTGGTGTCCTCCCGGTGGAACGTGCCCAAAACACCTCGCCCGCGAGGCGCTTGGGGGGCATCCTGACCAGATGCCCGAACCACCCCATCTGGCTCCTCTCGACCTGGAGGAGGAGCGGCTCGACACCAAGCTCCTCCTGGTTGGCAGAGCTCCTCACCCGATCTCTGAGTGAGAGCCCAGCCACCCTGCGGAGGAAGCTCATTTCGGCCGCTTGTACCCGCGATCTCATTCTTTCAGTCACCACCCGTGTTATGATGGTAATTATTTCAAAAGATTGCATCAAACTTTTTTTTCTGAGATTTGTGGGTCATGAGGTGGTGATGGTGATGTAGGTCCCAGATGCATAGCCAATTTTAACCAGTTTATGGCAGTTAATCAGGGGTTAGGGAAGAGGGGCAGAAATGTGCAGCCTGGAAGACGACGTGGAGGGGACACCATCATGGACAGCAGAACAGTTGATGATCTGGCAACTAAGTGATGAACACCAGGGATTAACACTAGGACTACCAGAATTCTAAAACTACTAGAACTCCCACAGCCGTCAATTTGACAATTAGCGCTATGGTGATGACGTCATACACTTAAGTGCCTCAATGACTGACAAACGTCTTCTCAAAACCATTTTTGCTCGCCTAGATTTCGCCTGACTGGCGCCACAACGGTTACTTGGCAATAGTAACCGCGCCACGGTCAGGCGCGGGAAAAAATTACTATGCATTTAATAGAGTTCAAAATGACGGGTATAGGAGTTAGAGGAAGAATTACTCAGAAATCGTTTTTAAAATTTTATTTCAGTTAAAGTCCAACATAGGAACAATGTACAAAAAAAAATGTAGAGAACGTCAAAAGCCCAAGAACGTCAAAGATCAACGTAACTACAGTAATTAGACTCAACTTCCAAGAACCGTCAAATTGACGGCTTTGGTTGTTTTAGTGTTAAGTAAGCAGCGGAAGACGAGACACAGGTGCAGAAATTATGGAGATGTTATTTGGACCAAGCATGCAAAATCAGGGCAGAGGGCCAGATGAAGAAATGTTCCTGAAGAAAAAAGGATCATATTTGTTTTACAAATAATTTTTTATATGGTTTAAAGTTGAACCAAAATGACGTCTTAAGTGCAAACATACACATTTTGATATGTGGAACTACCTGCTGCTTCTGGTCATGGCAAATTTAGACCAAACTAAACATAGAAAACGTAGCTGTCGTGAAGAAGCAGCTTTCCGCATGCATGGCCCACAAAGAGCTGAGCTACTTACAGTACAACTTCGAGGGCAAGCAGAGTGCCAAACTCTTATTATTTTATAAATAGTTTAATATTCTGCGAATAACTGGTCAGCAACAGAGAAAACCTTGTTGAATCTATTCGAGGATGTCTCCTAGTCAGAATCAGGAACAGAAAATACCAAAAAATAGCAGTAATTAAACTTGATCAGAGGTGAACTTCTGCATTTGGTTCAGAACTATTAATATATCCCCTTCCTGTTCTGGGAAGTAATTACCTGAGGGAAATCTCACCCCTAAACACAAACCCCAGTCAAATGAGACTTTACTTCCCATATATGAAAATGAAATGCCGAAACCCAAATTAAATTTACATTAGATGACTCGTAAGACAGGAATAAAAAAGTCTGCAGGGATCTTGATGGGGAACCCCAAAAACCCCAATGATTGGGGCAAAGATGTTGTGTAATAATTTCTCTTTTGGTGTTTCAGCATCTTCCCTAAAGAAGCTTAAAAAACAGAGTTTATTAGCAGAAAGGAAATGTCTTTTGTCATTTGTAACTCAAACATTTATGATTGTTAAGCTTATGCAGTCGAGGATCTGATCGCCAGGGTCGTCTTCTACTTCTCCCGACCCCTATGGGGTCCAAGTGGTGAGTCCACTGGAAGGGTGGCCTATGTTCCCTGTTCGGGCTGAACACCGGCCAGGCCTCATGGGTGAAAGCCCGGCCACCAGGCGCTCGCTTATGTGCTCCACCTCCACTTGGCTCCAAGGAGGGCCCCAGTGAGCCACGTCCAGGCAAGGGAAACCGTGCCCCAGTGTGATTCTTCATTAGGGGTTTTTGAGCCGGGCTTTGTCTGACCCCTCACCTAGGATATGTTTGCCTTGGATGACCATACAAAGGGCATTAAGCCCCGGACAACATAGCTCCTAGGAACATTGGGGCATGCAAATCCCTCCACCACAATAAGGTGGTGGCTCCAGTAATATCAGTGTGGCGCTCTCAATAATTGGGAAGTGAATCAGTTTGTTGCAGTGAAAAAAGAGTAGAGCTGAAAAGCAAAGCTCTTGATTTACCAGTCAGATATGGTCACCAGCTGTGGGTGGGGACCGCAATAACCAGATCGTGGTTCCAGGTGGCCAAAATGAGCTTCCTCCACAGGGTGCCTGGGCTCTCACTCAAAACTAGAGTGAGAAGCTCTGACATTCGAGAGGAACTCAGAGTAGAGCCGTTGCTCATTCAGGTCGAGAGAAGCCAGATAGGGTGGTTCGGACATCTGCTTAGGATGCCTCCCAGTGCCCCTACCACTGGTGAAGTGGTAGGGGCACGTCCCACCGGGAGGAGACCCAGAGGAAGACCCCGGACCTGCTGGAGGGACTATGTCTCACAGCTGGCCGGGGAACACCTCAGGATCCTCCCAGGTGAGCTGAAGGATGCAGTCAGGGTAAGAGAAGCCTGGGTTTCCTGTCTGAGGCAGATGCCCCCATGACCTGGCCCCGGATTAGCAGAAGACAACAGAACGGAATAATTGTTAAACATGATTAGGATTGTGGAGCCACGAAAGACGTAGGCCCCACAACCCAACCTGTTTTAGATGTATTAAAATTTTTCATGGTGCTTCATCCTGTAACATTTTGGTTTTGTTCATATAGAAAATAACAATTTAAAATCTGAAAAGTTTCTATTTTTTAAAAATAAAAGATTAATCAAACTGGGGCAAGGTATTTGGTGATAAGTGAAACTTTGTCAGAAGAAAAATATGTGAAACATTTTACTAAATTTCTTCCTGATAAACAAAAAAAAACAATCATGATTTAATGTGAAGAGCCAGTAAAAGAGATTCAGCTTCATCTGCAAAAATTGTTCAAACATGTTTTTTTTTCCCTGCGTCATTCACACTTATGTGTTCACATGAAACTGATACCTGATATCCAGTTAGAAATCATAACAGAAAGCTTTAGGATTCAAATGTGTGAAATGAAACTAAAATCCATGCAGAAAAATGTGCAAATCGTGCAACAAGATAAACAAAACAGAATTTTCTTTACCCTTGATGTAGCAATTGCAAAGGTTTTATCAGTGATGATGACTGAAACAGTAACTGAATGATAACAGTAACTGTGAACATCATTTACTGTATCAATGGACAGCATTCCCAAAAAAAAAAAACATTTATCGACACTCTCAAGTTGCTGAATTAAGCATTTCTCTTTATAGTGTTTACTCATCAGGATTTCTACCAGACAAAACTTATCCGATGTTCAAATTTTAGAAATTGGAAGGAAGTGGTTTTCTTTGTTGCCAAACAGACGTCTTTCACCTAAAAATGGCAGGGTACCAATGAAATGCCAGTAAAAAGACCACACTTTGTTTTACTGGTGGTCTGTGAGGAAGTGTATCTGCAGTCATGTGTAGATCTTTGTCTTTTGCAAGATCTTTTTGATCTTGGTCTCGTTTTTGCAGCAAGACCTCTTAAAAAAGAAATTTCTTCTTGAATTTGAGGAGAAATGAAACCAAATTTTGTGAACTCGCTTTCCTCTAAAAACCAGTGCAAAACTAAGAATCAGGGATCAGCAGTATCAAAATGATTGAAAGAAATATTATCTAAAAATTATACGAAATAATTAGATTAGAAGTTTGAAGTTGAAGCTCACACAGGTTGATGAAGACCCCTCAGTATGAGTACCTAGTTCATTTTTGGTGTTCACCTGTTTTTTGGGAGTTTTTTTACTTATTGAGGTCCAGTGCAAAAAGCAAGAATAGTATACGAAAACACCTGAGGGTAAGAAACATTGAAAATTTTACCCCGTCAACAATTTAAGTAGTTTTTTTCAAAAAGCATTTTTTTTTTTTTTAAATATACTTTAATAATCCCTGACTGGGAAGTTTGTGTGCTGCACTACACCGCAGCAGGCTGCCACCTATGACGGCACTTATGTTGGGAGAAACGGGGGGTTAGCTATCTTCTCCAAGGACCCTAGACGTGAACTCAGTAAAGGCTGCATGGTTGTGCAGTGATTAGCACAGTGGCCCCACAGCAAGAACGTAAGGGTTTGTGTCCCAGGTGGAGATTAAGCTTGGAACGCTGGCCTTTCTGTGTGAAGTTTGCATGTCCTCCCCATTTATATATGGGGTTTGTTCCATTCCTTAAAACATGCAAGTTAGGCTGATTAACCATCATAAAAATGCTACTATGAATGAATGTGTGTGTGTTTGTGGCCGTGCGACAGACTTGCAACCTGTTTGGGGTGTACCCGGCATCTTGCCTGCAATCCGCCGGGATAGGCTTTGACATGTTCCGTGACCCTGTTAAGGATAGACAGCTGAGAAGACGACACAAAACAAATTACAAAGGCTGCATGGTGGTGCAGTGGTTAGCACAGTGACCTCACAGCAAGAAGGTTAGGGTTTGAGTCCTGGGTGGGACAAGGCTTGGAACACTGGCCTTTCTGTGTGAAGTTTGCAAGTTCTACCCGTGTGAATGTATGAGTGGGTATTCTCTCATTTTTCAAAAACATACATGTTAGGTGGATTAACCACTATGAAATTGCCCCTAGGAATGAGTGCATGTGTTTGTGTGGCCCCAAAGTAGACTGGTGACCAATTCGGGGGTGTAGCCTGCCTTTTGCCTTGATTCAGCCAAGACAAGCTCCGCTGGCCCCATTAGGGATAAGCGGTTCAGAAGACAAAACAAAATTTTAAACCTATTAGTATTATTGTTTAACTATCAAAAAAGTTCAGCAATTGTGTCACATGTAAAATTAATCAACATTTTAAACTTTAAGTGAAATAAATTAATAAAGATTACATTTGATTAACTTAAAACTTGTCATTCCCATTTAATTTAAAACCTAAAATGACCCGTAAATTTCGACTGAAAGGCCAGTTTTAATAGCTGTAGCTTTACTGTCACCAGAGAGTATTTTCAGAAAGTTCAACTTAAGGTATGATTTTGCAAAGATTAACCCAAGTGAATGCAGGTCAGGCAAAATAAAACTGGGCCAAATACAAAACCCTGAGGAACTTAATTTTTGAGTCGGGCTTCAAAGACTGATTATGTCAAGATCCACAAAGAAACCTGTGGTTCTTAAATAGGATTCAAACAATTTAAGGTTATTTTTCTTCACCTATTGACTGCTGTAATTATGACGTAAAATAAAATGATCCACAATATTTAACGCAGCTAAGAGGTCTATAAAAATTAAATAGCTCATACTCCAGAATCCAGTCAAAGCTGATCCCTGCTGTATGACCTAAAACCAGAATGAAACTTCTCATGGATATTTTGTAAAAAACAAAACAGATCCTATTAGCAGACCTTCTTCAAAACTTTAAAGAGAACAGAAAATGGAAACACGTCTTTGGTTTTTTCCATCCTCTAATTTTTACTAGTGCATTTTATTCATTGGCGTCATCTTTTAACTTTTTGAAGAACCTGGTTATATCTGTGGTAATAAAAGAAATCTTGTTTACTTCTGGGTTTTTCTTTTTCATTTCTTGTGACTCATTGTGAAAGTTGTGGAAATGACAGTTACATATTTTAACATGTAGGAGTGTTGAATTTGCAGAAAACTGTGCCTACTTTATTATCACAGCAATCTCAGATGTGCAGAAAAAGATGTTAGAACTGTTACATTTGTTTTCAAGTTGTTAGCCACAGGAGATGTACTGATTTATTTGAAATAGAAACTAATTGAAAGCTTTGGTTTGTTTTGTCAGACCAAATACCTTTCTATGCTGGAACCCATTATGTTTACGTAAGCAAATTAATAAATGAGATTGGCCATTGTTTTATTGGCTGTTTAATTTAAACTATCCAACTGATCCAAGTTGTTAAAATGTGGACGTCTGCAACAAGCTAGTATGAAAACATCTTTACCTCAATCATACTTGTCAATGACAAAACTTTCTAAATTTCTTTTCTATCAAAAGTCGATCATTCTACATCAAGAAAAGAAACAGAAAAAGTCTGTGTTCCTAAACAGCCTTAAAATGAGCTTTTTATCCTGTGAATTTGATCAGAGTGTACCCCGCCCTGGCCTTATTGGCCCCGTAATAAATCAGATGGTTTTGAAGATTATCATTCCGTCGCTTAGTGCACCATCAACTCGTTTACAAAGGAATAACAGAGCTGATGACCTTGACCAAGGGCCGTTGGGGATCGGTGGAGGAGACCCCCTCAATTCTACCAAAATGTCTTCCAAAGAGGAAGCAGGGTCTTTGGAATCTGAGATGGGTCCTACTATCTCTGATGCCGAAGTCACTTAGGTGGTAATAGAATCCATTCAGAGATCCAAAAGGCCCATGAAGGTGTGGGTCTGTCCTGGCTGAAAGGTCTTTGCAACATCACGTGGACATCGGGAACAGTGTCTCTGGATTGTGGTCCCTCTTTATAAGAAGGGGGACCTAAGGATGTGCTAAAACCACAGAAGGAACACATTCCTCAGCCTCCCTGGGAAAGTCTATTCAGAGGGTCTGTCAGGAGAGCTGGGACTTGTATAGCGGAGAAGCAATGCTGTCCAACTCTATAGTATTCAGAATCTTTGAAGGATCTGAAGTTTGTGCAACCAGTCTACATGTGTTTTGTGTATTTTTGAGCTTTGTTGATCATACCCCTAACCATGTTATGTTCTATCAAAAGAAACTTGAAACATAAATAGCATATGTGAATATTATACACAGCTTTTTATAGATGGAAAATGTATATATTTATATAATTCTTTTCTTTTTATCATTTATCAGTGTCTTTAGTTTAATGCGATCCCCCAGCTGCAAGCTGCAAACTTGTGATCTGCAGCTGTGTGACAATGTTATCTGTTAACTGACGAATGTGTCAACATTGTTTGTTGTACACACCCATCATTTCTTCAACATTCTTTCATCTTTCTCAGGGGCAGATCCTTTTGCTCCACAAAAAAAATAAATAAGAAAGAAAAGGCCATACCAGCCTGTCAATGACTGATCCCGCCATAACTCAGAAGCTAAGCATGCTGGGCCGGGGCAGTACTTGGATGGGAGACCGCCAGAACCCCAGGTGCCACGGTGGGACGGCCGTTGAGAATAAATTGCCGTTGTGTCCCTGGGCACCCACATTGTTTAGTCTGAATGGTGTATGTGCGATTGGTTGGTGATGGTCAGAAGGGCCAATGGCGCAAAATGGCAGCCTTGCTTCTGTCAGTTTACCCCAGGGCAGCTGTGGCTACAACAGTAGCTTACCATTACCTGGTCTGGAGTGAATGAATAATGTCTATGTGAAGCGTCTTTCAGAGTCCTGAAAAGGGCTATATAAATACTATCATCATTATTATTGTTTTTAGGGAGACTAGTCAAGCTATCCCCTTGCAGGCCCAGCAAATGGCCACTAAAATGCAGGTAAATTACTCTTATTTTTCAAAATGCCCTTGGGGTGCCCCAAGCCCTTCCTCGAATCCACCACTGATAAAGATAAAAGTATGTTGAAGGAATGGTGGCTTTGTTCTGACGGCCCCCCCTTTAGAAAATCCTGGATCTGCCCCTGTTTCTCCACCATCTGTAATCAGGGGTCTGAAACTTTTCCTTCCATCCACTACTCTGGTAGAACACACCTCTCTGTTCTCCCTAACTGTATAAATAAAGCAGACAGGATGCAGATTCATTTGCAGACACTCCGTTAAAGTCTGCAGGGGCGTGCTATTCTTGTCTGACAAGTAAAATATGAGAATCTCTCATTTGTTCCCCAGGTTTGGGATAAAGATGAATAACTTTTTCCATAAAACAGATTTAAAGTGTTTTGGAAATTTAGAGTTGTACATCTAATATCAACAGCAGCTCATAATTTGATAGGCTGCACAGATTGAGTCACAATTGAACTTGTTACACCACTTAAATCAGCACCCTATCTCCATAGAACATTTCTAAGAAAGATGTGGATATGATGCTTCGCCAACACATATGTATCACTTCTCCCCTCTGCTGGTAGACAGATGTTACAGATGTTTCTGAATTACAATGGATTTCGAACAAAATAAGAGGCACCAATAAATAACAAAGACAAACTCTCATTAGTTTTTTTTTTATTGTCTATAAGTCAATTCTGAACAAATATAATCAAGTAAAGTTGAGTGGAGATGAAAACTCAGTTTCAACTTGAACAAAAAAAAAAGTTAGGTCACACTTTTACAAGAAATGTTTTGCTACTAAATAAAAGAAAAAAGCTGAGGAGGTGATTTGTGTGCATAGCTTATCACAACCTCCAAAAAAAAATAAAAAGAAACTAAAAAATACTTAAATAAATGCTTTAAAAGAATACAAAATGACGTGATGGTGTAAATCTAACAAATTAGTGGTTCCTCCCCATTGAGATTAATTAATCGAATGATTAGATTAACAATGAGTGGCTATGAGTGGAGGGAAATGTTTCATCTGAAACTTTAAATCTGCATATTTGGCTGCATTTTTGAAGACAAAAAAAACACATTTTGATGTTGTCATGATTTGTTGCAGTTGAAATAAAATTGCAACTCAATTAAATTAAATTTTAAATGAGCTTATCTAAGTCTTCGTGAGAAAAACAGATTGTTCAGCATTATGAAAATAAATGTATATTTGCTATCAATGGGATGAAAATTTCTATCTTTCCTTTTTACGGGAAACAGTTTGTTGTAAAATAACCAAATAGAGACAAAAAAGGGTCAAAACACCCAGCCTGCTGGTTGCCATGACTACCAATTTTGCCTGTATTTGGGATTAGAAACAATCTCTGAATAATTAGATTGGAAACAAACACTGTAAACACAAAGATTATGAGCATGATCACTGCCAGAGGACGACATCTATCTTCCCCGCTATGACAATGTGGATCGAAACCTGTTTAAATTTTACTGCTAAAGTGGTGTAAACTGGGGAGAAACGTAGAAGCAGCTTCACATAGAAACTAATACTAAACTAAAAATGATTTCTCTTTTCGCCGTCACAGTTTTTAAGCTGCGTTCAGGGTCATTCAAGAGAAACTAGAGTTCGTTCTGTTTGTTTCTCCTGTTCAACAGGGAACAACAAAACATCAAGCTTTCTGCTTAGTGGTTCAACTCACAGTAAGTGTTGGACGTAAGAGTAGCGTTCTCGGGTTTTTTGCTTTTTATTGTGCAACACACATGGAAAGCAAAAAGAAAGTTGGTTTCAACAAACCCAAACCAGCAGGGTAAGTTTCTACCACGTTGAGTACAGAGATGGTGCACCTCCAAAACTCTGCAGGGATTGCACGCATAGAAAAATAAACTACTCCTAAAGATGAATACTGTAGGTGAACTTTTTGGAAATGTTAAGTATGAGGCCGAATCAAAGAAAATGAGTCACCTTCACAAAAAAGAAGGAGTAAATGTGCAGCAAATCCAGGCTGAAGTGACTCATCTGTTATTTTATTGAAATTAATTTCAGAGACTGTAGAATAGCTTTAATATTCAGTTTTAATTTCCTGCTTTGCCGTACTGTTAGCTTTGGTGAAAAACAAAATAAAAGCTTATGTCCTGTAAGTTTTATTAGAAATATGAACTTTGTGTAACTTTGTTATGCATCTGGAAGTAGCACGCATCTTTTAAAAATGCTTTTCTGCAACTTTAAGAAGCAGTTTTACACAATAAAAGATGCCGATATGAAATATAAGTGACCAAAACACTAACCGATGGTGTTTATTTGTTGATGCTTCTTTGTACTTTTGTGATTTTTAATCTGATCTTCCAGCAGATCGCTGCTAGGGAGCACATGGATGAAGGAGGAAACAGAACTGAACCATGTGCACAGTGTTTTTACTTGAACGCAGCCAGAGTTGGGAGACTTTCCTGCAACAAACTTCACATAAAGTGCAAAATGATGTGGTTTTCCTCTCACAGCGTCAGACCAGCTGAAGCTCCAGTAAAACCAATTGGAATCCCTCCTGCAGGTTTAATGGCTCTCGATGACCACCGGCTCGTAGCCGCCGGCAGAAACCCTGAAAATCCAAGAGGAAGAATAAGTATATTTCTATTTACAACGCAAGTAAAAGTTTAAGGTGGATTTAAAGTAATCATATTAATAGAATATGTAATCATAAAATTTTATATAACTTTGATCATCTAAATTATAAACTACTCTTTAATATGTTAATCAAGATTACGATGAAACAGGAAAAAGGAAAGAGTATTATTTTCTTAAGTTTAAAAACTTAAGTGTTAAATCATATTTCATTATCAATGGATTGAAGAGACATTTTTTTTATTGTTTCCTATTTGTCTGTGATCATTGAAAAAGTGACAGTTTGATCTACAAATGTTAAAATAAAAGTGATATGAGAAGAGGAAGAGAAACTACGTAGCAGAAGTGGGCTCAGTGAGAGGAAAGGTTTACCTGTTCCCCAGTCTGATCCCACTGAGGGCCGTCGTTCCATCTCTGTTGACGAACAGACGAAGGTTACTGTCTGGAAACAAAAAAGAGAGACCAGTTAAAATCAGAAACGTTCAAACCTAACAGCCTTTCAGAATCTTATCGCCTCTAAATCTACATCGTTTTGGCCCCTCCTTGCCTGGTAGGGGCAGAGCCTCCTGCAGGCAGGGGGAGGGTCATCTGGTTGGAGCCAGCTGGGCTCATTTTGAATAAGATGCCTGCACTAATTGTTTTCTATCTCTGTTTTTTTTTCATCTGCAGGTCAGGTATGCTTTTGGTTTGTCAGTTTCTTCAATATTTTATTTGTATTTATGATGATTGTGTCTTTATTTTATAATAAACTTAATTTGATTTGGCCCATACTTTGTCTCTGTTTCCCTCATTTTTGTTCCAGACCCAGTCTTTGACAACATACAAACATCTCTCCTGAACTGGATGTGAGCGGGTTACATGCAAAAACATTTTTATAGAGCAGCCTTTAGACATTAATTATTTATATGCATTTAAATGGCTTCCCGTTTACACGAACATCAACTTCAACATTTATCTTCTGAACTGCTTATCTCTAACTGGGTCGTCAGGGGAGCCAGAGCAAATCCCGGCTAATTTTAGAAGAGAGGTGGGGTTCACCCTGAAAAGGTCACCAGTCTGTTGAGGGGGCACACGCAAGGACAACCATCCACACACACACACTCATTTGTAGGGGTAGTTTCATAGCGGCGAATTAGCCTAACATGCATATTTTCAGAGGGTGGGAGGAAACCAGAATACCTGGAGAAAACTTACACATACCCGGGGAGAACATGCAAACTACACACAGCTAGACCAGTGTTTCAAGCCTCATCCCCCACTCCAGAATTCGAACTCTGACCTTCTTGCTGTGAAGCCATGTTGCTAACCACTGGAGCACCAGCTTCAACATTGAAATTTAAAAGCCCTGAAGGAATAACCTGAACCCCTTCAGAAAAGCATAGCTTTTAACAAAGCTTCCTCAGTACGTGCACAAAAATAAAATATATTCAGACTGATTTAAGATGAAAAGTTATAGTGTAATGTCACCACTAGGAGGCAGCGTAAACCTACAGTTAGGTTGTAAAAGAACAGATCCTAACAAGGATCAGCTGGTGTGATGTATTGTTTTAATCTTGAGTTTAAGAATTTTTATATTTAATCTTCTATAAACACATCAAATTAAAAGAGAATAAACCTTATTAAATTCTTCACACTGTTGGTAATCAACCGAGGAACAACCTTCACATTGTTTAACTGTTTTAGATGAATCCAAACAACTCACTAGGAAAGTAGTTTTGACTAGGGGTGTGCGATACCGCAAGTTTTGGTATCGATCCGATACCAAGTAAACACCACCCAATATCGCCGATACCGATATCGATACCGATATTTAAATTTTTTAAATGACTATTTTTGCATCAAGGGTTAGGGTCATATATATAGTACGACCAAGTATATGTATAAACACAGGTTGGTAGAGAGATCGATAGAAGTGCCCAGTTGCACGCAAACAAATGTTAACTAATGTTAAAGATGATTATGTTGTACTTTTACAATTAGTATCTACCTGGGTGTTCTCTGGAAAATGGACTGTCGCTGTTAATGAGCGCTGCCTCTGGGTAACAGAAGGGCTCAGGGTTTTCTTCTCCGTTTCTGAAGTTTTTCTTTGGGGTTATTCTTTAATTTGCAGTGTTACCACTTTATTTAACAGCCTTTCTGC
This sequence comes from Neostethus bicornis, assembly GCA_902685375.1. NCBI lineage: Eukaryota > Metazoa > Chordata > Actinopteri > Atheriniformes > Phallostethidae > Neostethus > Neostethus bicornis. The sequence goes on from LR738545.1 coordinate 9,645,556, forward strand.
AAATGGTGCAGGTAGCCTCAAAGTACAGCCACACGATACTTCTCTTTTTTCCTTCCATGTCTCTCTACTTTAACCGACTTGCGTTTTTTTTTTTTTTTGTTTCTTGGACCCGAGTCGCTGAGTCATGCGACAAGTCAAAGCGAAAGAGAGGAGAGAGGTGGCGGGGCCGCCTCGCTTTAGCATACAGGCGTGACACACAGCATTTACGTATATTTTGCAGACAGATCAGTTAGGTTAATTACTTTGTAAAAAAAAAAAAAAAAAAAGAGAGAGAGAGAGAGAAAAAACGGAAGCAAAGTGCGAGGGGTAAAACTTCAATCCCAGTATCGATATTGTAGTTGGAGTATCGATCGATATCGATACTAGCGTTGGTATCGATATTATCGATATTAGGATCGATCCGCCCACCCCTAGTTTTGACATAAAAAAAAAAAAAAAAAAAACATTCAGACATGTTCCAGGAACATGATTTCGGTCTCACTGGAAAAAAATACATACTCTTTAAATGCTGCTAAAACATGACTTTTCCAAAAGAAAAAGATCCAACAGAAATCTGTGGATAGACCTTCAGATCAGATTAGGAAATGTTTACAGGAATGTGAAGCTTTCGACATGTTGCAGAAAGGCAGTTGGGAGGTTTTAAGAGCTTCAGTTTCGACATCGTTGGAACAGAGTCCATTCTCACAACCAAACCCTCCAGAATGATTTCTTCAGCGATACGTGTGCAATGATTTAAACTATGATGTAATCTCTTCTGTACAAGCTGTCGTCTGTTTCTCATACACTGCTGTTTCTTCTCCTGCTTTACCTTCTGTGTTGTGGATGTCTTCAAAGTTTTGGCTTTGGACTATTTTCTCTACGATGTCGTCAGCATCCATGCGGGTGTCATTTACCCAGGAAGGATGACTCTCTACTGAGCTCTGCTTCCTCCTGTAAACAGTTTAAAATGATTAATAAAATCCATGGATTTGAATGTAAAACCTAATTCACAGCGACGTTTGCTTATGTTTATACCTGGCAGGCCTGTTAGGAGGCATGACAGGCCGTGGAGGCCGAGGAGGTCTTTCGGGACGTCCTGCGTCCTTGTCGCCTTCGGGAGCCGTGTCAGTGGTGAAAGCCAGACCTCCAGAAGTGCTGCTTCCTGTGGAGGTGTTCCTACGATGTGTGAGGTCAGACAGGCTGGAGGAGCAGGAGTGCTCGGTGCTGTAGCCTGCAGGAATAAATTGAAATAGTGCTAAATTAAAATCAAAGTCTGACTGATTTATGTTCAAGTATTCGGTCAGTAATTGTGCTTTTTTTAAAATTCTTTATTATATGAGTCTAAACTTTATTTTAGCACCCATCAACCCAACCAGATTAAATATAATTAGATTTAATGTCTCCTTTAAAGAGATGGAGGTAGCAGAGATGAAGATGCTGAGGATCTCTTTGGGAGTGACCAGGATGGACAGGATCAGAGGATCAGTACATGTTAGAGGTTTTGGAGATAAAGTCAGAGAGGCCATACTGAGATGGTTTGGACATGTGCAGAGGAGAGAGAGAGAGTACATCGGAAGAAGGATGCTGGGTTTGAAACCACCAGAAAAAAGTCCTAGAGGAAGACCAAAGAGGAGGTTCATGGATACAGTGAAGGAAGACATGAAGTTAGTCGGCATGACCGAAGAAGATGCTGGAGATAGGGTTAGATGGAAGAAACCGACTTGCTGTGGCGAACCCTGTAGGGAAATGCTGAAAGTACAAGAAGAGAAGTCTCCACAAAAAAGGCATTTTGTGGTGTTTACACATCTCATGGAGGAAAGGATGCAAACTGTGGTGGTGGATGTCATACCTGAGATTTTGCTGTGCTGGCTGGCGTAGCTGGAGTTCCGAGAGTGACCTGACTGGAAAGCTTCTGCTGGACCAGACTGGTTCTGATTCATCTCTGATTCATCCAGGAGGCCTGAAAGCAGTAGAAAAAAATAAGTATTTTATCTCAAGAGATACAGGACACTGAAAATGGTTTATTTGGACTTTTGGTTGGATTCAGCTTAAAAAAATAAAGATAGTATTATTTTGTTTTTGCTATATTTTAATCTCTATTTAGATCTGTTTACTTTACGACCGCGTGTCTTGTTTTCTTTAATCCGCACGTTGAAAAAATAACAGGGGAAACTGATTTGTTCTTGTTTATTGAATTCATCTGTTAATTTTTTAGGGACATCATCTCGATCATCATGTTGATCAAATAAATTCACAAAGAGTTGTCTTAATCCAAGTAGAAAAATTCTCACTCTGACAGATTTATCTGCTTATTCTAAATCCTGCCTCATACCTGCGCTGATGATGGAAGGTCTGGGTTTTGTTGTTCGACCGAGGGAAACCCCTCCAGCTGTTCCCGTCCCGTCGGCCGTCCCTTCTCCCTTACAGTCCAGCTGCAGGGTGTGTTCTCGTCCGGGGATTGAGATTGACTTTGCCGTGCTTGGAGGCCTGAAAGAAATTTTAAAAACAAAGCAGAGTTGGTCAGTCTGGAATGAACTTAATAAGATGAGGAGCCTTGCTGAGTTTGAATGGATTTTCTTTTATTGGTCAAAGAAAAAAATGAGTCACAGCGAGAGCAAAGAAACACAAAGAAACACACCAATGATGGAAAATTTGACTCTTCTATTCTGCTGCTTCCTACGTCTAAATTTGGTTTGGTTTTTAGTTTAATCTTACGTCAAACATAGAAACTTAAAAAACATTTGGAACCGAAAAAAAATAAAATAATAAAGAATAAATCCAAAGGAACAAATGAATATTACTTACGTCTTAAAACATGGATCACCTGACAGAAGAGTCATTCCAATGATCACCTGAAGAGAACGCAGGAGAATATGTTAGATGACCCATTAACTCACAATCTACTTCACCCAGTCAAACCATACAAACTCACGAAATCTGTTTAGATTGGGAACCTAAACTGTTTAGATTTGGACGATACCACCCTCATGGGGCTCATTTCTGATGGTGATGAGTCGGCCTACAGGATGGAGGTAGACCGGCTGGTGTCCTGGTGCAGCAACAACAACCTGGAGCTCAACGCTCAGAAGACAGTGGAGATAATTGTGGACTTTAGGAAAGTCACAGCTCCCATTACCCCCCTTGCACTGACAGACTTCTCCATCACGACTGTAGACTCTTTTTGCTTCCTCGGCACCAACATCACACAGGACCTAAAGTGGGAGCCATCCATCGGCTCCCTCATCAAAAAGGCCCAGCGGAGGATGTTCTTTCTGCGGCAGTTGAAGAAAGCCAACCTGCTGGCCAAGATGATGGTGCAGTTTTACACACCCATCATCAGGTCCATCCTCACCTCCTCCATCACCATGTGGTACGCTGGAGCCTCAGCCAGGGACAAACACAGACTGCTGCGCATTGCGCTCTCTGCCAAGAAAGTGATGGGCTGCAGCCTTCCATCTCTCCATGACCTGTACGTCTCAAGGACTCGAGGGCGTGCAAGTCAGATAGCAGCAGACCCTCCCCACCCTGTCCCTGTCTCTGAATCTTGTTCACTGACCATGGAAATAAAAGTCTTTCTGATTAACAGAATTGATAATACACCTTCACATGATCATGTAGAATTTTTAAAGGTAAGAATCACCTCCAATCAGACAGATTAGAACCCCCAAAATCACCATTCCCAGGTCTAAAATTTGGAATTTATTTGACTTGTTATGTGTTGTTAGAAGAGGCCAGCAGTTCGTGTGGAGACAGCTCTTATTATAGTTAAGCCAATATAATAGTCTTAAAAGTTTGAAATATGTTCCATTAACACTCACTTTGCAAGCTAAAAAAAAATTTTCACACAAAATAAGTTTTGTCTGGGAGCTTTGTTAAGCAACCAAAACACTAAAGCAAGAGTTTTTTTTATCTGTCCTTCAAAGCTAGAGGAAAAGTCGACCTGGGTTTTCCTCTCTGGTTTCTAACGAACCACATCTGCACACTGGAAACAATCAGAAGTTCAACTGTTGCAGGTCAAAGTGCAACTTTAATGATTAAAGTGGCCTCGGACTCAGCAGAAACTAACAAAAGTTCAACAGGCCAAACTTTAAACCAAACTCCTTCTCTTACCTTCAGTATGGAGTTGTCCTGTCGTGTGTTCTTGGTGTCGTATCCCTCTAACAGACAGCATCGCACAGTGGAGCCAGAACCCGCAAACTCCGCCATGTTCAGATCTGTGAAGCCCAGCTGGAGGTAGGAAAGAGTTCAGAGTTAATTCTAGATTTGCTAATAAAGGGTTTCACTGCTGTGTTTTTTTTTAAGCGTGTTTAGAAAGTAGAGACACCCAACATTTATCATGGTGCGCAAGGCGACATCAGCAACGTCACCGCATTCTGAAGTTTCCGTATATGACAGGGTAGAAAAACCGCAAGGAAAGCAAAACCTGTGTTTTAAAGCTGCTTCGGCTGGTACCTGCTCATACAGCAGGGTTTGGTCATGTTAGGAAGGTATGATCCGAAAAAGAAGCTCTTTGACTAGTTAAAAACTTTTTAAAAAGCAGGTTGGATCACTGTTATCAGTTTAATATGGGGTAACCCCTTCAATTAAATCCTCATACTGGTTATTATAGAAAATATGTGAGAAGAATTTTAGGCTTTTAATAGTTTTTCTTGAGCTTTTAAGTTTCACAAGTACAATTTAGGCTTAAAAAAGCCACTAATTAGGTTTTAACGAGTATTCTCCAGGGATGATGGACTTAATTTATTTTGGGGGGTGAAAAAGAAGATTCAATGTGATTTCTTACGTTTCACTTTTACGAACTAGCTTGTATGGATACCTACTAAAGCACGATGACCTGATATATCGTAATGTACAGAATAATCGTACTCAGCCATGTATGCAGGATAGATGATAGCCGCATTCCAAAAGACATTCTCGATAGCGGGCTGGCCACAGGAGCGCAGCCAATGGGTAGATAATTTTTTACAAATACATTGCTCTAGACCAGGGAGGGCAAACTTTTTGGTTTGCGGGCCACCTTGACTTCTAACATTTGACAAACGAGCCGGAACAGGAGCAGATGGATGGCATGCTTTGGTAACTGCTAAATTAGACCGATAGAATGGCGCGCTAGATTTTAAACAAGTGCGCCAAATGTTACATCAGGAGCGTTAAATTTCAAATCTAGCGGCGCTAGGTCTGAAATCTAGTGCTATAGCGCTTAAAAACGTGCATTTAGCGGCTCTAGGTTTAAAATCTTAACATTTAATACACTTGTTTACGTGCGTGTATTGGACCTGATGGCTTTCCGTATCTGCGCTTATGTTTATTTTGGCAACATGCGCATCACGAAGACACACACATTTTCATGGGACCAGTGTTGTTGTTTTCTAAACAAAGCCAATATTTCCATTGTTCGCCATCTAGTGACAAAACATAAGAATTGCAGGGGAAATAAAACTAACAAGGTTTATTTATTACATTTTTTCAAGTTCGAGGGCCAGATTAAAACATTTAACGGGCCGTATGTGGCCTGCGGGCTGTAGTTTGCCCATGACTGCTCTAGAGTATAAGTCACACCCCCGCGAAACTATAAAAAAAAAAACAGTGACTTAGTTTCAGAAAAATACGTTATTTGTTTTTAAATAAAATCCATTAATTTTCCTGCTAAGGGTTCCCACATTAAATTAGTGAATGACTACACTTGTGATGGTACATTTTTTAGTTTGTATGATTGTCTTTTTAGGGATGATCCCAAATAAATAAAAAAAGAGAAATTAAGTATTTTATATCTCAAAGAAAAACATCGCAGACATAGTTGAATCACAAACAAATTGAATATGCTGTTCTCATTAAGGCATTTTGTTTTGTCGATGATAATATCGTCCAAGAATGTGACACTTGAAGCCCATTTGGAAATCTGTGACCTCTGAAGTGGAGGGCAGGAATCTCATTCCAGCGGCGCTCCCTTCCCAGGTGGTAACAGGCCTTTGTCTTACCCCCATTTGTGTTATTTTAAATCAACACTGCAACTCTCTTAAGCTGTAGGATCCAATTCTTTTTTTTCCTGGTTTCCTATTCTTAAGGGGAGCTTCTGTTTTTATAGGTGCACATTTAAGGAAACCAACTTCTAAGGAGGGAAGTGGAGTACGAGTATATTTAACTGAAGGAAATCTAAATAAAGAAGAGGGGGAAAACAGAGGAAATGATTCCTGTAAGGTGACCACGTCCACGGATCAACGGGAGTTAGTTTGACCTCGTAGCTTCCTTCATGATACCTGACTTTTCCCGTCGGGTGTCGTTACATTTACCGTTCAGCAGGTGTTGGCCGGATGTTTTCCAAGATTCCAAGAAAGTCAACATAAGTTGGAAACGCTTGTGATTCATGTTTTGCTGTTAGCCGGGGGGCATGTGTGTGAGAAAGGCTAATGTTTACAAGACGTGCTTTTACAGTTTACAGAAGCTCATCTAACCAGAACCAGTTTAAAAATGTTAGAGGCGAGGAAAGTCAAGAGAAGACACGTCCTTACCTTTGAATATGCTTTTCCTCCTTTAAGTTCCTGCAGGGAAAACAGGAAATCAGTAATGAAGCCAGAAATCCAACCATTTATTACAGAAGCCCCAGATTATAGAGATGGAAATTAAGTCAAGGACCACACTTGAAGGAACAGCTGAGACAACGTTTACAGGAAAATCTAATCTAGTCCGAGATATCCAGAAAGATTTAGTTGCTTTAGTTGTGTTTCTATTGGAAGAAACTCAAACTTCCAATGCAGTAAAATCTTAATGTTACTGAAAGCAAATAGTCACATTTTTACCAACAAGTTTAGGATTATGAGACGATCTGGTTAAATAAAACTGATTTTTACCAAAACATCCAGGTCCTTATGGTAGCAACGACCAGATTCACTAACTCCCTTATGAAACAACCACATATGAGGGAAAAAAATTGTGGAAACCCAGAAGTTTATTTTTATTAGATTATGTGGCTCTAAAAAACAAGTCCGCATAATATGTGAACATGTACCTTTGTCTTTCATGGTGTATTATGCAGGAAATGGTTGGTCTCTTGACTAAACAAACCACATTATGCCAGTTTTCATCTTTGGGGGTCAGATCGGTCACATTTGGACAATGGAAAAGGGAATCCAAAGAAATGTAACTCCTTGGACTTTTTTTTTTAAAACCATATTTTCTCGTCAATTGCTCTGGTACATTTACCGGTTGTGTTCATGTTGTCCAAAAGGTAACTCTACGTTTTAAAAAAATAGGTGACACCATTGTTTTTTGCCTAGTCACCATCTGCTGCAGGGAGTGAGGAGTTCTGCCATCCGGGAGGAGCTCAGAGTAGAGCCGTTGCTCCTCCAAGTCGAGAGAAGCCAGATGGGGTGGTTCAGGCATCTAATTAGGAGGCCTCCCAAATGCCTCGCTTGTGAGGTGTTTCGGGCACATCCCACCGGGAGGAGACCCAGAGGTAGATCCAGGACCTTATCGAGAGACCATGTCTCACAGCTGGACAAGCTACACCTTGGAATCCTGAGCTGGAGGATGCAGCCGGGGTGACAGAAGCTTGGGTTTCCCGTCTGAGGCTGTTGACCCCGCAACCCGGCCACGGATAAGCGGAAGACGACAGGACGAAACCATTGTTTTCCCTCTGCTAGTTAAATGTGAGTGGATTCTATTTGAAGTACCTTTCTGACTGAAACTCTGCAGACAGATGGATCCAGGACTCCGGTGTGTGGGTTGGCACTCATTTTCGACACAAATGTAAACTTCTTCCTCCAACGGACGCAGTTCTCTCGAACCTCCTCTCTAAAAGAGCAAAAATAAAGGAGGAGAGACATTTAAGTTTTGTATTGCAAAATTAATGCAGTGATACAAAATACTCATAAAAACTTATGATAGAAAGATCTAAGCCGTTCCACCTCTTTCAGTTGCTTTTGATATTTAAAAACAACATTGTTTCCAAGTTGTGTCATCCCAGACAAACAGTCTTATGACCAGTGAGTCTACTGAGGATAAAAATGGGAGCATCGCTGAAAAACATGAGCAACTTTTTCCAGATGAATTACAAGCCGAGACACAACTAATTCAATCAGTTTTCTACAGCATGTTAAAAGCAACTTTTTTTAATGGTGACATTAAATGAGCAAGAGAAATGATCCAAAGTGAATAATGGAAGATTAATGATATTTCACTCATCTGACAAGAGGAAAAAGAACGTCGCTGAACAGAAATCTGTGGAAATGTAAAACTGGAAAAGAGGAAATTAGGAGTAACTGATGTGTTTGTGGATGAAGATGAATGAGGATGCAGCCATCTGCTTCTTTCTGGCATCTTATTAAAAACCTTTCAGCACTCTAAATGTGACATATTGCTAAAACCTTCCCATGAAAATGTCATTTTCTGCAGCAGACATCTGTAGAAGTGTGTTGCATCATATTTTCTATGTGGAAAATCTTTTTTATATCCTTGATCCTTGTGTCCTGAAGTTCTAACTATCCGAAAACAAAACTGTGTTGCACCAAATCCCAAAAAAACCACAATCAAACACCTTCATTTGCAATACCGAAAGTTTAAACAAAATCATTATTTTTTTTTTTCTTTTAACGTACTGTATTCATCTCTCAACTGGAGAAATTTCTGTGCTGCATTGCACCGCAGCAGGCAGCCACAATAGCGCCAATGGTGGGAGAAATGGGGGATTCGGTGTCTTCTCATAAGCCCCTTAAGCATGGACCCAGTGGTAATCAAACCGGCTTCTCCCGGTCTAAGGTGGACATTCTACCACTGAGCCAACACCTCTTCCCCACGAGTAAAAAACTATATGTACATTCCGTTCCGTTGTCTTTCGCTTATACGGGGCTGGGTCGCCGGGGCAGCAGCCTCAGACAGGAAGCCCATATGACTGATACATAAATTTGATTGTAAGTTTTTGCCAGAAAAAAAAACCTGAAAAACAATAGTTCGATCATACACAAATATGCATCAGAAATTAAGAAACAAAAATAAATTACAAAAAGTTTTAACTAAGATTATAGAATTGTGACTTTAGAGAAAACATTTCCTATTCAATTAGATCCTGACATTTTTACAAAAACTGCAAAAATGTCAATGTTTGATTAGCAAAACATTTTTAGTCCATGTTAAGACTTAATTTCACATGGACGGGTCGTGTGAACCAAAGTTCAAACATGTTCTTCCATGAGAGCAGAAAGAATTCTCTCATATTCGTAGTTAATTATACATATCTAAACTAAAACAGATGGACCAAAATAAACTGAAACCAGAACGCTCAAAGACCTTCTCATAGCTCGAAAATACTACATTTAGGTTTTGGGAAGCAGAAATTACTATGTGGAAGTTGGTCTTCAGACTACTGAACTATGAGAAGCACCAGTTCTTTGAATCACCGTTATTTCCCTCAACCAAAAATTTCAGCTAAATACAGTCTTGTTTTTAAAAAATGCAGTCTTTTAAAGAAAAAAACGCCCCGCGATTTAAGGAAGTATTCAAGGATTACTTTGAAAAAGATTGGTGAGTAATTTATCCCTTTGATTCTGTTCTTTGTAGCTTTGCTAAAGAAAATAAACACTCCAGGCTGCAAAAAGGTCAGATTTGGGACTGGAAACATGAGCTGACATTTTTGGATTCATCAAAAATATGATTTTACAAACACAACAGCTGGAGCAGCAACATTTGCATGGGATGAGATACTTGTCGAACCCACCTAAATAAAGTTTTGTTTCGTCTTCTGAACCGCTTATCCCTAACAGTGTTGCGGAGGTGACGAAGCCTATCCCAGCTTATTTCAGGAGAGAGGCAGGGTACACTCCAAACAGGTCACCAGTCTGCTGCGAGGCCACAGACACAATCATTCCTAGAGGCAATTTCATACCAGCAATCAACCTATCATGCATGTTTTTGGAAGGTGAGAGGAAACCGGAGTACCCGGAGAAAACCCATGCAAACATTTTTCAGTTGCTATTTATTTGGTCATGTAAAAACAACCAGTTGTTCAAGGTATCTAAATCTGAACCAATCAGGATTTCTGCTTTGGATGATGCAATAAAAACATCTTAAAGTTGTACTTTAAGGTGAGATTGAGAGCTTTACATTTGGTTGTTGATAACCCAACCATAATCTGCACAAATGAGACGAAATACTGAACCTATCTACGTTTCATCAGATACAAGAAGTAGCATAAGCTTTTTTTCTCTTATCCTGCTGCAGGTTCCGCATTTGCAATGAAGAGACATTCCATTCCTAATCTAGTCAGTTCAATGTGAAGTTGCTCTATTTTCAGAGATAAAATCTTCAGCTCTTCTGAGAAAGTTGTTGAGGATGCTTATCCTCCAGGACAGAATGAATAAAACATGATTGAGTTTCATCTCAAACATGTTCTATCAGGTTGAAGTCAGAACTCTAGGCAGGTCAGTCAAGTTCATCCACACCAAACTGTGTCCTCATGTTCTTATGAACGTAGCTTATTCGACTGATGCACAGTCTTGTTTGAAGAGGAGGCTCTAAACTAGCCTCACAACATCAGGAACAGGAACTTTTTTAGTGTCTTGGTTTACAGAAACACAGAGAGTTTGTTTCACTGGAGCTAAGGAGAGACCTGCTCCTGAAGAACGAGCCCAGACCATGACGCCTCCACTGCCAAACTTCACAATCGACACATTACATTCAAACAAGCACCGATATTCGTCAACCACAGTAACACTGCTAAAAAATCCATTGCTGGCATGGTTAATATCTTCTACTATCCATCGCAGCTGGTATTCTGTAGCTTGTACCACAGAAACTCATTTCATGACGTTCTCTCCACAATTTCAAGCCCAAGTCCATAGTCCCCAGTATCCACCAACCCCTTTCCATCAGTTCATTATCAAACATGTCTATGTTCTTAAAATACAATTTAATAAAAATATTTAAGATTCGGAAAATTTCACAACTGAATTTGTTGCACAGTTGAACATCATATGACAGTTCCACAATAGAATTCACTGAGCATCAGAGAGCAACCCATTCTTTCACAAATGTTTGTAAAATAATCAATGGTTTTACACCCGATTAAACCGTGTAAGTCTGGATTTCTGAGTTGATTAGCAAATACACATTCATTTTAGTGTGTTTAAACCAATACACCACCAACATCTCCAACTTTTAATTAAAAAAGTCTTAGTTTAGTTCAAATTGTTATTTGTAAAGTAGGTGTTCGCTCACTTTCTTCTTTAGCCACTCTTGCCTGGCCAAGAAAGGCAGCAAGGGTCAAGACTCATAATCACACACATGACTGTCGTATATCACTGCTAAGGACAAGGTACAAACAAGAGGGAACATTTTTCAAACCAGCAAAACAAATTAAAGATTTATATAGCTAGGGTACAGGGAACTTGTCCAGTTCCATTTTTTGACACCTGTTTTGTTTCAAACAGCACACTCATGAGCTTTAAAGTATTTTAATCTATATTGTCTTCCGTGTGCAAAGTCAAACGCTATTCTGTTCCGTCATCTTTCGCTTATCCGATTCAAGTCGCAGGGGCAACAGCCTCGGACAGGAAACCAAGGTTTCTCTCACTCTGGCTGCATCATCCGGCTCACTCAGGAAGATCCCGAGGTGTTCGGGGTATAATCTCCTGATGGGACGTGCCAAAACACCTCACCGGCAAGGCGTGTGGGAGGCATCCAAACCATATGCTCGAACCACCCCATTTGGCTTCTCTTGATCTGGCTTCAACTGCTATTTACTCCTAAATTTAAAGGCCCATTTAAAACACAAAAACAAGTGAGATCATCTTATGAGTAAGAAGCACGACATGTTAATACCTGCTATGCACTCCAGATAATAAAAACTGGTTTTATCTGCGTGTAATTGAAATAGATTAGGTCATACCTTTAAAAGGTTAGTTGCTTTTCATGCTTTCCCATTTTTCCTGAAGTTGCTTTGTGTTGAAAAAAAGTTATAAATGACAACCATGTGTTTACACAGTTTAGTAGTACACACTAAGAGCAGCAGCTGCTCCCATCCCCCTCCTCACCATTATGCACCACCTCCTCACAAAGCATTAGAAGACTTTCTAAACGCTTCCTTCCTGCTGTCTTTGCAGTTAAAAGATACATAGAATACAATTAAATAATAGAAAAAATTTTGATCTTAAGAAAAAAAAATTGATTTGTCCATCTTGAAGGTTAGGTGTCAAAAAAATGCTTGCATTGCATCTGTGATGCTGAATGTGAACAAAGTTCTTGTTGGCTCTAAACTCTTTTGAGTTACTTATGGTGGAAAAAAGTTTAAAACATCCTCATTTTGCACTTTTTTTCCCTTGGAAACCACACAGCAAAACACAAGAGTCCAGACATAGCCTCTTATCAGGATCCCAATACTTTTGGTCTTCCAACATGTAAGGTGGAGCTTTCCCAAACCACATTCCTCAAGCCCAGATGGCTTTGTTCAGGCTCCATGGGAACCTCACGCTGAAATCAAGTAAAAGAGGTGCCAGAAGCTCTGAGGAGGAGGAGACGCTCACACCGAGCCTCTATGTTTTTATAAACCCTTTGCTGATCGTTTCTAATCTCACCTACAAACCTTTACATCCTCTCGACTTTAAAACTTATAGGAGGACATGTAGCAAGAATGCTGTAGTGAAGGTTCGTGGTTCTAGTGACACTACACTATTCCTGCCCTGCATTTGACTCTCTTGTTTTTCAGATGTTTTATTTAAAAAAGAACGAAAAGGCTGCATGAAGTCAGTTTCACACGTCTTCAATCTGAGCCTTTCCAAACTCTGCACGTGAAACCGAAAAACAGAACTTGTTGCTTTAGAAACAAATCTGAACATTAAAGAAACACAACAGGCGGTTGCATCTCTTCGTACTCCAACGAAGCAGGCTACTGTTATAAACTCAAATGTTTGGATTAAGACATTCTGCAGCGTACAGCAATATTTAAACGGATTTGGATCATTTTCTGCTTTCTTCACTGCTTTTAAAGTTTTCGGTTGTGCCCAATGATTTACGACAATTAGGCTTTCTGTTGAACACTGAAAACAAACTTGTGTTAATGAGTCAACAACAGTTAACAATAGTTAACTTTGCACTGAACCTGTTTTAAGTTGAACTCTCTGCTTTTCGCCGGTTTTGAAATGGCAATAATATCCATTGCTTGTGGTTACTTAAAGAAAACCCATAAAGAATATTAATCAACCAGACAAAACAGAAAAGATTTTAGCAGCAACAAGTTGATTTTCACAGAGTTGTCACCCACATTTCTCAGTGTTAGCAGACAAAGTGCAAGCCAAAGCATAGAGAGTCTAAACAAAAAATTATCACAAGAAGATAAAGAAAAATAGAAAAGGAATGTTGTAAGATAATCAATCTGAACCAGGATCTGATAGTAGGTCAAACAAATATGCAAAAGATCATAACAACAACAAAATCTGGGACCATTATGTGTCCAACTTCCAAAAAACTGAATATTTATCCAATATGTCTGCAAGTTTTATAAAAACTGGTATTTTTCTAATCAAGTTTAAACTATAATCTTAAATTTAAGCAAATTAACACTGATGCAAGACTCAGGGATTAAACAACTATGAATGTAGCAATTGAACAATTAGGTTTTGAAAGCAAAAAATTGCGAGAAAAGGAACTAAAACAAAGTGTCGAGACATAAAGACTACCTCTACTCCTTTTGCTTATCTGTTTGCCATCGGACACTAAACCCATTGTCATGTATTTGATTTTAGAAGTGAGTATTTACTGAATCAGCTCATCATGAATAATGCACAACTTGAGATGGCAGTAGGTCCATGTACATGTAGTGTTCCACATTTTTGTTGGATTTTTTATTGGAGTTTCAAGAGATAAGCTACTTAAGCAGCGAGGAATGTCAAGTAGGAACGGACGTGTTGCGATGTGCCGTGGTGTAGTAAAAGGTGAAGGAATGAAGACAAGAGTGCAGCTTGGTCTGTTTTACAGACATGGCTGATAAATGGTGGTTACTGTTTGAACAGACCTGGTGTCACTACAATGCCTGCAGACAGACGTGGAAAAGCGCAACACTAAAAGTGGTTGACTTGTGGTGTCTATTCCAAAAAATCTATTTCAAAAAGTAGCTGTTTCACCTCTGTTAAACCAACCTCCTGCTCCACCACGCAGCCAATCCAGCTATACCCCAACGTGGCACCACCTAGCAGTTGTTTTGTATCTCTCGCTTGAAATCCAGAGTGCTACTGGACACGCATTTCCCAATAGGGGATCAATAAAATATTTTTAATCTGAATCCGGTTTAAAATTTGTTTAAAATGTTGGTGGACTAAATCAAATGCATTAGAATATAAAATGATTTTGACCCACAAATTAAATATCCAACAACAGCAGAACAGCAAAAATTCTTATGGATGGCTAAAACAAATAAGCAACACTGTTTAAAGGCACGACATTTCCACTTTGGGATCATCAGAAGTTGTCTTTGAAAAATGAGTAAAGTCTCCAAAACTCACTGAATTTATTTCGATTTAAGTGAAATTGAAATTGGTAAAGTCGAGAGAAACCAGATGGGGTGGTTAGGGCATCTGGTCAGGACGCCCCCAAGCGCCTTGCTGGTGAGGTGTTTGGGGCACGTCCTACCGGGAGGAGACCAAGAGGCAGACCCCGCTTATCCGGAGTCGTGTCGTGGGAGCAACAGCCTCAGACGGGTAGCCAAGGCTTCTTTCACCCCGGCTGCATCCTCCAGCTCACCTGGAAGGATCCGGAGTCGTTCCTCGGCCAGCTGTGAGACATAGTCTCTTTACCGGTCCAGGGTCTGCATCTTGGTCTCCTCCCGGTGGGACGTGCCCGACATGCCTCACCAGCGAGGCGCTCAGAAGGAATCCTAAACAGATGTCCAAACCACCCCATCTGGCTTCTCTCGACCTGGAGGAGGAGCAATTCAACACCAAGCTCCTCCCTGATGGCGGAACTTCTCACCCGATCTCTGAGTGAGAGCCCAGCCGCCCTGCAGAGAAAGCTCATTTTGGCCCCTTGCATCTGTGATTCCATTCTTTCGGTCACCACCCCACAGCTAGTGACCAAAGGTGAGGGTGGGAATGTAGATCGACTTGTAAATCGAGACCTTTGCTTTTCAGCACAGCTCTTTCTTTACCATGACAGATCGATTTCAGATGTTACCAGATTTCAGTAAAACACTAAAATAAAAGCTTCTTAAAATCTGACCAGAAGTCTGGTGATGTCTGAGAGGAGAGAAAAACTCTAGCTAAAGGAGTAAAAACTCAATAACAAAGCCTGACTCTTCAGCTCGATTAGCCAGAAGAAGATAAACTACAACCCAGCCTGAAAAGCTGATACATAAACAAGTCGGCTACAATGTGTGCGGCCCGCCCCATCCAAACCCAGCATGTGATAAGTCAACATGTCAGCAGTGCAGCACTGTGGGATCTTATCCCTCATCCTGGCTGCTCCTAAAGGCCATGGCTACAGGAGAAACACAAACAGTGGTCCGGCCAGTCGGCTTGTATTGCAAGGCTGGGACAAGCAAAACTGGAGCAGAGTGCTGAGGAAGCACTCGGGTCCTGCAGAGGGGTGAGTGCTGACGTCAGTTTGGGCGAAGAGTCAATGAGGATGTTCCTATACCCACAAAAACATGAGGTCGACCAGCGAACATTAAATGATCTAATCCACCATCTAATTAATCCCGCTTCCTGTGAAATGCATGTTTTATTTCATCACTGAAACCCACTTTAAATGAACGAGTCTTACCCTGACATATGGTCTGTGTGTCAGAGCTAGTAACACTTAAAGATGGTTAAATGACAACAGAAAATCAGGATTTAACTGAAGCCTCATTAAAAACAAGACAAAAGGGGAAAAGAGCAAGACAAAAAAATAGATTTGCATAAAATAAATAGCAACAATTTTAGAGAAAAATAAAGAGCCTGCAAGAAAACAAAGCAGACCAAAAAAAAACCTACAAAGTTTAGGATGGTGGGAAAAGATTTTTTTTATTTAGATTATGTGCAAAAATGGTTTAAATGAGGCACCTAAGATGGTGCAAGTTACTTGAAGACACGTTAAAAAGGAAAAAAAAGTGACTATACAAATAAGTAGAAGCTTATTGTTATGCATACCATGACAGTATATCGAGCATGTCTCGAAAATATTTTCGTATCCCTAAAATTTGGAAAATTGAGTGACTGACAGGCTGATGGCGAAATGTTTTTGCTCACCGTTTAAAAATGATTAGCTGAGATTTTTAATATTAATATTCCACAGAATCCACAGTTGATGAATATTTTTTATACTGTATTTACAAATCAGCTAGGTATGAGCATGAGTCTGAAAAGTGAAGGAGGTTGGAAGTAACATTGCAAAGAAATTTTAGAGAGATTTTCCACCACCTTTGAGAAGAGGAATTATAAAAAGTAACCATGATCAATGATAATTTAATTTTTTAAAAAAATTTAAACGGTTTTCTACATGTATGCATGGATTTTCTCGGAATACTCCAGCTTTCTCTCACCTTCCAAAAACATGCATGTTAAGTTGATTGGCCACTATGAAATTGACCCAAGGAATAAATGTGTGTGGATGGTTGTAGTATGAAACGGACTGGCGACCAGTTTGAGGTGTACCCTGCCCCTTGCCTGAAATTGGCTGGGATAGACACCGACACACCCTATGCCCCCATTAGGGAGAAGCGGCTCAGAAGACAAAACAAAAAAATGTTGCAGAAGTTGGAACCAATCAACCAACAAAAGAGGAAGCACGAAAACAAATGAGAAGCAACACAAACTACGAGTTTAACTATACAGTAACTAACCGAAATCAAGAAGCAGGTACGACCGCTAATGCTCAGAAGCAAAGACTAGAAACCAGATCCACAAAGAAAAAAACTATTGAATAAAACAGGAAACCAGTGGCCAAGACTACGAACATGTTAAATCCAAAACCAAAAAAGAGTACATTCTGCATTTAATGATACTGTGTGGAAATAAGAAGGTTTGAGACATTAGAGGAAGTGTGACTGCAAACAAAGCCTGATGCAGATAAAAGAAGCAAACTCCTGTTTGCCTGTAAACGTGATGCTTGCAACATTATGGTTAAACTAGTCTGGGTTAAGACTGCACCGAAAACATTTTAATAAGGGTTTACTGGAGGTGAAAAAAGTTCATTCAAACATAACAACTAGACTCATCAAACTACAACACACTGTAGAGCTGCATGAGATAGAAATAACTTGTGGTTATCAGATTTCTATTGAAAGCGGAACAAATTACGAGGAGCTTTGCCATCTAAGAGGGCCTCAGAGTAGAGTTGTTAATTTTACGTGTTGAGAGAAACCAGAGAGGGTAGTTGGGGAAGCTGGTTAGGATGCCAACCAGAAGTCTTGTTTGTGAGACGTTCCGATTATATCTCACCAAGATGAGACCCAAAGGCAGACCCAAAACCCATTAAGGGACTATGTCTAATCCCTGAACAGGAACACCTTGGGATCCTCCTGAATGAGCTGTAAGATGTGGCTCGGGTCAGGCGAGTCTGGGCTTCGTGACAGAATACAGTAAGAATTTGTACAAATGTGAAATGTGAGTCACGCTTATCAAAAATGAGCAACTCTGCCATTTAATTACAACTGAAAAAAACAAAACGAATGAGTCACCAAACACCTCATTAAGACGTTTGTGTGATGCAAGTTTGTCATGATCGTCTGGTCACGTAGCAACAGAATGACGTGCAAACTTCCCAGACTCACCTTACCTCCTATCGCATCAAAACGCCAACTGCTGGAAAAGTTAGATGAAAACAGGAAACAGCTGCTGTGAAGCTTCTCCCGGTCGGTTTTTGATTCTCCTCTCCAACTGACTCCCTTTTCTGGATGTCTTCCTGCATCCTTTTCACAGGCCAAGCTTCCGTCTACGATTACACGGATTCTGATGCAACAAACTAAATCCAACAAGTAGATTTCCAGAGTATTTTCTGACATTTAATAGTACCATTTGATTTAGAACAAATACTAAAAAATAAAACGAATGTAGCCATGAAAAGGACGGCTGCACCAAATCCCTTTCATACGTCAGTTACAAAGTCAAGTGACGAAAGTCTGGAAACTCCGGGAAGTCGACCCAAACAATCCACAGCGCTCTCGGGGTTTCTCAGAATCATATCCTGTCAGGGAAACACCGATACAAGTGATAAATACACCCTCATGGCAATTATGAATCAGCACCGTGGCGTCATCAACTCTGCATGGTGTGAGGACAAAGGACCAAACTTCCAAATATCAAACATGCTAATTGCAAAAAAAATTCCCTCCGTAGAAACAGTAACAAACGTGAATGCCTTTCCCTGCAACTTTATCAAGATTTTTTTTTTTTTTTTTATCCAAAACCACTGTTGCCTTTAATAACTAACAACAACTAGAAATTGGCTTCAAAATTGAAGTATATTCCTCTAAATGTCCGGTACAAGGAAAGTGAGTCATGCACCTTGCTGAAACCTTATGTTCAGAAAATCTTTAATCATTTTCCTCTTTTCCCGAAAACAATCACACCGACTTTTCTGAATTTCCCAATCCTCTTTTCTAAAAAGAATCTTTTGCATCTATCCATCCTGAAAGCCTTGATTTCTTTCCAACTTTTTAGAGTGTAGTCCCTTAAACTCTACTCCTCTTTTATCAGACATTACTAGAGTCAGGAACAGAAGATCACATGTATTAGACAACAATCTCACAGCTTACAAAATTACCTTAACAATGACCTCATGCAGTTCTAAAAAGACAGATGAACAACGTTTTAAAAGCTTCACAGTGTATATGTTAAACTAAAAGCAAGATCCAACTAATAAAGTCTGAACTTGTGCAGCGGCAAAATCTTTCTGCCAAATGAAGATGGAAACCATCTGCTTTCCAAAGCTGGAGAGTGAAAGAACATTCTCAAAGTGACAACGCCTTCAGAGCCGAAACTTGTCCCGATAGCGAATACTCTAATGTCTTAAATTGTAAAATAAAATTTAACTAGATGTTTTCACACAAATAGGCGTGATTTATCTTTGATCGGTCATGTTACACATGCAGTCTGATTGGAAAAATATGTGCAAGAACAAAAAGTAAAGAAGAAAGCCAAGTTGAGGCTTTAAAAAACTGGATGAGTAAATGTAAGTTTCTAAAATCCAACTGCATGTTGTTAAAAATCCACATAAAAGCCTAATTAATGGATGAAACATGAACAAATTAAAAGAAAAAAGGATGTTGTCTCGGTTAAAAATAAAAGATGATCTTATTTCATCTCATTCTAACACTGTAGATATTAACTAAGTGTAATATAACACTAGGATTTTGTTTCCACCACAAGCAGAGACAAAAAACAGCTTTGTTGCAATTTGGCGTCTTATTTGCGTGAATAAGTAACTTTAGCAGAGTAAAATGTGAAGATGTGACGAAGCGTTCAGGCTTTAACTTCATCACGCAAAAAACAAATGGTGAACTTAGAAATAAAAGTATCAAAATTTAATCAAATATAAATATTTTAAATCCATGCAGTTCTGCATCGTTTTTATTTTTGCACAGCTCATTGTTTTAAACAAAAAGTTACCAACAAATCGCAGGAGAAAATGGGAAAACTCTTCAAACTATTTTTAATGTGGCAATATTTTTTATAAAAGATGCTTGCATATATTAGCCGTGTAAAACAAAACTTAGTCTGAGAACTAGACAGTCACATTCATGGCATGTGATCTTCTGATCTTCCAACCAGACTCAAAGCCGAACAGGACTCCAAGAATTTTTCAGCACAGTCCGCTGGATCAGCTCACCGTTAACCCCCCCACACACACACTGTTCCCGGCAAAACCGGTGGCGTGTACAAAGAGCATGTTTGTCAGAAGTGTGACATAACCCCAGAGCTTCCCTGTGCCGTCGCCCTCTCCTCAGACAGAGCCTTGCTTTCAGTTGCAGAGATGATAACAGAGATGGGAGGGAGGCAATCTGATCTGTTATATAACCACCGGAGAGAAGAAAGGCCTCAAATATCTCTGCTGACAAACAGGAAGGGGCGATTCAGTTGATTTCTCATTAAAATGACAAACATTTTCATAAGAGCCTGCATTAGATAGCTGGAACACAGAGATCAAGCTGGGAGTTAAGCACCAAAGCATTCCAACCAAGCAGAGAATCAGAACTGGGATCAATCCTGGTATTTGTGGGACGCTTGCTTCAGTCTACAAGCTGTAACTAGAAGTTAGAAACAAACACAGGTTGTTCTGTGAGACGCACATCAACTTCATCATCTGCTTGACATGTGACGAAAATATTTCTTAGAATATCTGGTTAGACGTAGCAGATGAGTCAAACTCGTTTTAGTTTAGGAGTCACATGTGCTGTAATTCGATCACCGTTAGACTAGGCAGGTTAAAAAAAAAAACACCAGAATACTAACCTATAAATAATAAATCAAACATCTATAGTTTCTTTTGTTTAGAACAAACTGATCCTTCAAATGGTTAGAAATATTTTACTTTTACTATTGAAATTGTTTTTAAAAACTACAAATACATTAAGATTAAATATAAAATCATAATTACTGTTTATGTTATAACTTCACTATAACTTTTCCTAATGAGGGTGTTCCTATGCGACAGCTTGGTGACCAGTCATGCATGTACGCTGCCTCTTACCCAACACTAACCAGGATTAGCTCAACCATCCTCAACACCTAAACTCGGATTACGGAGAACAGAAAATGGATGAAAGCAAATATTCTTTTTGTCCTTTTTACTTGACAATATTAGAAACTAAACCAAATAACTGATAATGATAATTATCACCAACGTGCGATCAGAGAGTTGGAAAAGTGCTGCACTAAAGGTGGTGGACTGGTGGTGTTTGACAACAACAGATTGTGTATTTCCAACAACAATGAAGGATGTGAGTTGCTGTCAAGAGTTGGAGCTTTTATTGGCAGTTAAGATCTTTTTATGATTCAATGGAGTTTTCAAATATTGTTGCCACAATAACCCACATTTCACCCAGCAAAGAGCCAAGTTGTTGCAGCAGACTTTACTTTCTACGGAGGCTGAGGTCCTTCAATGTGTGCAGCAAGATCCTGGAGATCTTCTGTCTGTGGTGGCCAGCTCCTTGTTCTTCTCTGTCATCTGCTGAGGGAGCAGCATTGCAGCCAGTGACGCCAACAGACTGAATAAACTAATCAGACTGGCTGGCTGGCTCTGTCATTGGAAGCAAACAGGACCCACTTGAGGCAGTGGTGGAGAGGAGGTCACTGAAACTTTTGTCCATCATGGACAATCATGACCATCCTCTCTACCCACTCCTGGACGAACAGTGGAGCTCCTTCTCCAAGAGGCTCAGACAGCTCCGCTCGAGAACATCTCGTTACCGGAGGTCTTTCTTCCCATAAGTGATCAGGCTCTACAACGACTTACTTAGCAGATAGGAAGTTGTTGCTGTGACACACAAACCCCTTCCGATGTGTGGGATGATTAAAGTATATTCTGATTCTGTTCCAGCTCTGTCCCACCAAGTGGCTGTTCCACCCCTGTTCCACCAAGCAGCTATTCCAGCTCCAACCCACCCAACTTGGCACCACCTAGCAGCTGTTCTGAAGCTGTTTTGGATCTTTCTCTTGGGCTCTGGAGCAATACCAGACACACAGATTGTCCCATAGGATATTAATAAAGTACCCTAAATCCTGAATAAAGTAAATGTCTCTTTTTTGACAAAGTAAAAAATATATATCTATATATATTCATGTAACTACTTTTTATGCATGGGACAAAACTTCTAGACCCCGTCTACAGACAAAACATCTAATCCAAGTACCTGAAAGTGAATAATTCAATATCGGACATAAAGACAGGAACTTTTCCACGTCTCAAAGTTATTTTACAAATATGATTGGTTTCATTTCCACATGTGTTTATTTCAACCATTAAATAGAAGCACACTCTCTCTGGGAGTGACCAGGATGGACAGGATTAGAAATGAGTACATCAGGGGAACAGCACATGTTAGAGGTTTTGGGGATAAAGTTATAGAGGCAAGACTGAGATGGTTTGGGCACGTACAGAGGAGAGAGAGAGAGAGAGAGAGTACATAGGAAGAAGTATGCTGGATTTGGAACCACAAGGAAAGAGGACTAGAGGAAGGCCAAAGAGTAGGTTCATGGACACAGGGAAGGAAGACATGAAGATAGTTGGTGTGACCAAAGAGGATACAGCAGATAGGATTAGATGGAAGAAACTGACTTGCTGTGGCGACCCTTAAAGGGAAAAGCCGAAAGAAGAAGAAGAAGAAATAGAAGCACCCCATCATACAGACTAATGTCCCATTTTATGTAAAAAATAAAATAAACTGGAAAGAGACAGGAAGTCATTCTTCTCCTTTGGAAATATTGTAAACAAATGCAGCTCTTTCACGTCACAGTTTCGGTGTCTGAGGGTTTTTGCTCTGAAGTCTTGGCCTCAGATTTTTACTAATTAGCTGATTTTGGCCCAAAATGTCGATATACGTGTAGTATATGACGGCTGAGGTCAGAGGCATTATCTTGACCTTACAGATTTCCCAAAATGTTGTTTCTTTACTGATGAAAGGTTGAAAAACGGAAACATCTGCTGAAGAAAAAAACTCATCAAGATCATCCAGATTGGTCTATGTTGACATTGTCCCTCAAAATCAGCTTCTGTGAGGGAGTGATACTACATGAAAATACACACAGAGGTTGGCTGGCTTTTAACATGGGCTAGAGAGGAAAATGTCCTACATGTCTGCATCTGTCAGCTTATTTGAAGATGAACAGGCCAGTTAGAACTTATATAAACAGGGGAACATAACACTATCCTATTCATGCTCCACACCACGTGAAGCATTGAATTGTAGAAGCTCTGTTATCTAAATAGCCCAGATCAGAGACCAGAGCCAGAAAAATCAAGTTCATCCAACCTTTTTTCAGAGAAGTGGGTTAACAACCACTAAAGATCCAATAAAAGGCTAACAATAAAACTCTTGAAGTTGTTTCACATGACCAACCTGGTTTGCAGGGTCATAGACAGAAAGACGCTTTAAGATAGAAACTTGGTCAATCTTTGACAGTCTTTCTGCTTATCGAGTAAGAATAGTAAGATATATGATCTATTCTTGACCTAGTATTTCAATCCTATGTGAAGAGCCAATCAAGCGTTATGTGTAATAAAAGTTTAATGTTTCGAATTGTGCTGAGTTTTGTGTTTGATCATTATGACTTCAAGGGAAAGATTGTCTCTTAGGCCCCATCCACAGGTAGCCGGGTATTTTTGAAAACGCATATATTTTTATCCATTTTGGCCTGCCGTCCACAAGAAAAGATTTTTTTCACTCAAGACCGGCGTTTTTGAAAACTCCGGCCAAAGTGGAGATTTTGGAAAACTCAGTTTTTGCGCTTGCTTGTGGACGTGCGAAAACAGAGATTTGCGTTTCCATGCATCACTACCTGCGACAAGTAATGCACAAACGTCATTCGTGTGCGTCCTTGTTTGGATCGCAAACAAGGTTTGGGCAGCATGGACCCAATCTATATTTTTCTGTGTTTTATCAACTTTAAAGTCAATAACAACTTTTAAAAGCAATTCCACCTCCTTGTTGGTCCACACAAACAAGATGCCTGGCGCCATGTTTCAGGTTTTGCGGAAATGACAACAGAGGTGCTCTGATTGGTTAGCTCAGAACTTACGTTTACATCAATACTGCGGACTACTGGTAAGGGATGCTCATAATCGCACTCAGAAGCGTATTCATACGGCTCCGTGTGGACGCGGATATTTTGAAAACGGTTATGTGTGGATGCGAGCGTTTTCCTAAAACGGAGGGCAGCATATATGAGTTTTCAAAAATACCCGGCTACGTGTGGACGGGGCCTTAGTCTAGTTAGTTCTTATAGAGATGCCACTAACTAAAAGCCAGCATACATGATGGTCATCAATGTTAAGGTGTCTTAAGACACAACCCAGGGGTACACCTAAAGTGAGTTGGCTACAAGTCTTTAGCTTCTTTTTTTTTTTTGTTGTCTTCCGCTTATCTGGGGCCGGGTCGCGGGAGCAACAGCCTCAGGTGGGAAGACCAGGCTTCTCTCGCCCCGGCAGAATTCTCCAGCTCACCCAGGGGGATACCGAGGTGTTCCCTGTCCAGCTGTGGGACAAAGTCTTTCCAGCAAGTCCGGTATCTGCCCTAGGGTCTCCTCCCGGTGGGACATGCACGAAACACCTCACCAGCAAGGGGTTCATGAGGCATCCTAACCAGTTGCCCGAACCAACCCATCTGGCTTTTCTCAATTCGGAAGAGCAATGGCTCTACTCCGAGCTCCTCCCGGTAAGCAGAGCTCATCACTCTATTTCTGAGTGAGAGCGCAGCCACCCTATGGAGGAAGCTCATTACGGCCGATTATATTCATAGTCTCGTTCTTTAGGTCACCACCCACCGCTGGCGACCGTGGTAAGAAAAAAATGCAAATCGACTGGTAAATCAAGAGCTTTGCTTTCCGGTTCAGCTCTTTCTTCACCAGGATGGACCGATGCATCATCCGGATTATTGTGGATGCCGCATCAATCTGTCTCTTGATCTCCTGCTCCATCGTTCCCCCACTCGTGAACAAGACCCTGAGATACTTAAGCTCCTCCACTTGGGGCGGAACTTTGTCCCTGACCTTCAGGGGGCAATCCAACCTTAGATTCCCAATTACTTTACTAACTCTTAATTAAACAACAATTTCTTTTATGTGGATCAATACGTGTGGGATCAATAAAGTAATGCCGATTTTTATTTAAACTGTATTTGTTAGCATGTTTTAATAATTTTAAGCTATAGTATTATATTCACATAATTCTTATAATTTTACCAGAAATAAAAAAAATTGAAGAAAAATTAACTAATTTTAGTTGGCACTAATAGAGATACCAGTAGTGCAACTAAGAGCCAGCATACATGCAAAATGGACTGCACACAAGCATCAATGTTAAGATGTCTCAAGACTGAACCCTGGGGCACACCTAAAATGAGTTTACTACAAGCATTTAACTTTATTTTTTAGATGTAGATATATTTTATTAGTCTAATTACTTTATATTCACATAATTCATATTATTTTGGCAAAAATAAAACTATTTCAAAGTAAAAATTAGTTAACAAAAAGCCAGCATACATGCAAAATGATTTGTACATGAGCATCAATGTTACGGTGTCTTAACACAGAGCCCTGGGGCACACCTATAGTACTTTTTCAATACTAACTATTAAAAATGAAAATCCATTTCTTTTTTTTATTAATTCAATTGTATTTGACAGCATGTTTTATTGATGTAGTTGCTTTATATCGACATAATTGATATTGTTTTGACCATTTTTAGAAAGAAATTTTCTTAAATTTTCTTATCCTTTGTGAGAAAAGAGTTGAGAAAAGTATTAAAATGTATCAAGTATAAAATATTCTAATTTGATATTGACAGCATGTTTACACACAGGTATTTTAGTACAAATAATGAAAAAGATTACGATTTGAAGTGTTTTAATGGTATTTTTTATGTCTTTTTTTTTTTTACCTGGAAGAAGTAGCGATGAAGTCTCCATCGAGCAGCCGTAGTTTACAAAATAAAACTCCGTTAACAAAAGGTACAGCAGTCAGTTCCTCCAGGATCAACTGAGTTTGAAACTTAAACTTCTTCTTTTTCACAAAAAAAGCCATTATCTATCTACTTCAAACTTTTAAAACTTGTCCTGGTAAAATATTTTGAAATGTTGAACCAGGCGAATATTTAAAAACAGAGAGTAGAAAAAAACTACAGCTGTCGACGTTTGACTGCTCGTGATTCAGCACAGAAATCTGAAAAAAAAAATCAAAATCATTCGGTTAATGGTTGCTACAAAATAAAAGAAAATGTTCATAAACACGGTAAAACGGTGAAAGTAGTCTCACCTGGAGACATTTCTGTTTTTTTCTGAGTCTGATCAGCTGCTCTTTCGGGATCTAAAGTACAAAAAAAAGACGCTTCAGTGTTTTTTCTTTGCAAGAGGAGGAACTTTAACACTATAAAGCAAGCTAATGTATAAGCTGTATGTTCCGATTTAGACTGTCAAAATAAAACAGTTTTTTAAAATATGTATTAATATAATCTTTTAAAAAGAAAGCAAGTGTACCTACTTGAAAGAAATATAATCAAAACAGTTTCGGTCCTATTTAACTAAAAAAAAATCTAATCTCATTTAAAATTAGTTTTAACAAATTGTTTAAACAGCTAATATGTTGGACATCCAATTAAATACTTGGATATAAATAAGGTTAATCATCTAATTTGTATATAAAATGATCTTATTATTTTTATTTCTAACAACAAATAATTAATTTATTAAATGTATAAAATGTTCAGTGTAAGCGAAAAACACTTTCTGTGTGTTACTGGTTCATTTTGGCTTACTTAACTGTTTCACAAGCTTCAAACATTTTCACCAAATAGGTATGAAAACAGCGCCCTATGGTGGTTGAATTTGTCTTTGCACACAATCTCTTTAAAATTCAGATTTTTGTCTCATAAAATTAACTAAACTTGTCCCTTATTTTTGGATCATCAAAAAAATGTTCATTTTATGCAATTGAATTTTATTTTACGCCTTCTGCGTGACTTTTAACAAATTGAGCATTTCAACCACAAACTTTTGACCAATTGGACCTTCTTCTTCTTTCGGCTTTTCCCTTTAGGGGTCGCCACAGCAAGTCAGTTTCTTCCATCTGATCCTATCTGCTGTATCTTCTTTGGTCACACCAACTATCTTCATGTCTTCCTTCACTGTATCCATGAACCTCCTCTTTGGTCTTCCTCTAGTCCTCTTTCCTTGTGGTTCCAAATCCAGCATCCTACTTCCTATGTACTCTCTCTCTCCTCTGTACGTGCCCAAACCATCTCAGTCTTGCCTCTCTAACTTTATCCCCAAAACCTCTAACATGTGCTGTTCCCCTGATGTACTCATTTCTAATCCTGTCCATCCTGGTCACTCCCAGAGAGATCCTCAGCATCTTCATCTCTGCTACCTCCATCCATCTCTGCTTCCTGTATTTTCCTCAGTGGCACTGTCTCTAGACCAAACAGCATGGCGGGTCTCACAACGGTTTTGTAAACTTTTCCTTTCATTTTAGCTGAAACTCTTCTGTCACACATCACACCTGATACTTTCCTCCACCCGTTCCGGCCTGCCTGAACACGCTTCTTCACCTCTTTTCCACACTCTCCATTGCACTGGACTGTTGATAATAGATACTTAAAATCTTCCACCTTCTTTATCTCTTCTCCCTGTAACCTCACTTTTCCATTTGGATCCCTCTCATTCACACACATGTACTCTGTTTTACTCTGATTAATCTTCATTCCTCTTCTTTCTAGTGCAAACCTCCACCTCTCCAGCTTTTCCTCCACCTCTTCCCTCCTCCCACTACAGATCACAATGTCATCTGCAAACATCATTGTCCATGGGGATTCCTGTCTGACCTCGTCTGTCAGCCTGTCCATCACCACAGCAAACAGCAAAGGGCTCAGAGCAGATCCCTGGTGCAGTCCCACTCCCACACTGAACTCCTCTGTCTCACCTACAGCACACCTCACCACTGTCTTACAGCCCTCATACATGTCCTGGACCACTCTAACATACTTCTCTGTCACACCAGACTTCCTCATACAATACCATAGTTCTTCTCTAGGTACCCTGTCATACGCTTTCTCTAGATCTACAAAGACACAGTGCAGCTCCCTCTGGCCTTCTCTGTACTTCTCTATCAGCATCCTCAAGGCAAATACTGCTTCTGTAGTGCTCTTTCTAGGCATAAAACCATACTCCTGCTCACAAATTCATACTTCAGACCTTAGCCTACCTTCAACAACTTTTTCCCATAATTTCATCGTTTGACTGATCAGTTTTATTCCTCTGTAGTTACCACAACTCTGCACATCTCCCTTGTTCTTAAAATTAGGAACCAGCACACTTCTCCTCCATTCATCAGGTATCTTCTCACTTTCTAATATCCCGTTAAACAGCCCAGTCAGAAACTCAATTGCCACCTCACCTAAGCATTTCCATACTTCTACAGGGATATAGTCAGGACCCAGAGCCTTGACCAATTGGACCAATTTCACATAAAAATGTAGCACAAAAAATTATTGGGATTTTTTCTAGTACCTCCTCGTGCTAGATCTGTATTGATTTGTGTTCTCTTTTTTGTCATTGTTACAGCTTTGTGAAAACATTTGTTCTATTCAATATTTTATGTATACAAAAGAAAAACACTGACTTTTTTTTCTCAATACAGGATTTCTGATCCTGGCTACACGAGCAGGACCTGAGCACCAAAACCATATAGGTCAAGATCTGTCACTCCAGTCAAGATCCAAGGTTTAGGTTCTGTGAGGAATGTGGTATTAATTTTAAGATAAAGTTAGATTAATATTCACTTTGAAAACATCTTAGTGACAATGGGTATCTTTAATTAACTTGATTTGATAAAACAAGACATCTACCTCACACATCCATGGTGTGAGAATACTTTTCCAGCCTGTTCACACAGACTCCAAGCCGCTCAAGGACAAGCAAAGATACATTTTACAAACTCAATTCTAACAATACAATCTCTGTACCAGCCAGTTCCAGGTGCAAGATAACAACATATTAAGTTTGTTCAGCCCATTGATACATAATGTTCAGCCCATCCAAATTTGCATAGCCTTGAATGAGCTATCCAGCCTAGCAACAGAAAAGCCCACCCTAACAACAGAGGTCCTTAAAACATGGGCGTTTGGTCAAATCGTTGAACTTCTGGCGATCAAACTTTGGTTTGCATGAACTTCCAATGCTGCAGCATTTAAACTTTTGTACTTCAATAAATTCTATTTTTTACTTCTCATTTATGTGACAACTTATTAAGGAAATTCCACAGCAGGAATCATCATCACTTCACTTTAAAATGCCCAACATACTGTGATATGTAGCATATTTTAAAATAGTTTTATTATTAACGGTCTTTTATGCCTCCTAATTTATTTTCTTTTTTCCTCTTCTTTCGACATTTTCCTTCAGGGGTCAGCAACCCAGGGCAGCACTGTGGCACAGTGAGTAGCACAGTGGCCTCACAGCAAGGAGGCCGTGGGTTCGAGTCCTGGGTGGGGACGAGGCTTGGACACTGTCTTTTCTGTGTGGAGTTTGCATGTTCTCCCAATGTTTGTGTGGGTACTCCGGTTTCCTCCCACCTTCCAAAGACATGTATGCTAAGTTGATTGGCCGGTGCCGAAATTGCTCCCAGGAATGAATGTGTGTGGATGGTTGTATGTGTGTGGCCTGGCGACCTGTTCGGGGTGTACCCTGCCCTTTGCCTTAAATCAACCGGGATGGGCTCTCGCAACCTCGTAAGGGATAGACGGGTAAGAAGATGACTGACTGGTCAGTAACCCCCAAACTGGAGAAGTGATCCCTGGAAAGGCATCCGACATCTCAGCCCAGAAGAGTGCAGTCGTAGGAACAGAAAGATCAATATACAGGATGCCTCACACTCTCTCGCATGTAATAGAGGTGCCAAGCACGGAAAGTGGATGGCTGAGCCAGTGGAAGGTGACGATTCTTGTTTTATATATCCTGCCTTGATTTGTCTAAAAACAGAGATTGGTTCCAGCACCTCCTGACCTTCATTTGTTTTGGGTTGAAATGTGTTGTACAATATTCCACCAACAGATGGCAGCAGAGAGCTAGTAAAAGTACAAACTTTTCTAATTGGTTATTTTCCAGTTTCTATCCAGTTAAATTTCCAGATCTATAATTGTTTTCTTACAATGTCACCTTTTAATCTAATTAACATTTCACACAAATTAAATCTTCAAAAATGACCTTTTAATACAGTAAGATATCCTTAATATTAAGAAACACACAGATTTGTTTTCTTTATTCATCTTTTTCTTGTATTACTATTTTGTCCTGCTTTTTATTGTTTTTACATTTTAAATTACAGTGAAACAAATTTTCAATGAAGCAAAACTTATTTAACTACACCCCCAAATACGGGGCGGGGATTTAACCCCTAGAACTAGCCTATGCAGCCGAGGATCTGACCGCCAGGGTCCCCGCCGTTGGCTGCCACCCATCTCCTCCTTCACCCGACCCCTATGGCCCTCCTGCAGGTGGTGAGTCCGCTGGAAGGGTGGCCCATGTCCCCTATTTGGACTGGGCCCGGCCGGGCCCCATGGGTTAAGGCCCGGCCACCAGGCGCTCGCACGCGTGCCCCACCCTGGGGTCTGGCTCCAAAGGGGGGCCCCGGTGACCCGCGTCCGGGCAAGGGCAACTTGGCCATGTTTGATATCTTCATAGGGCTACTTTTGAGCCACGCTTTGTCTGGCACCTCACCTAAGACCTGTTTGCCTTGGGTGACCCTACCAGGGGCATTAAGCCGGGGGCTTTAAGCCCCGGACAACATAGCTCCTAGGATCATTGGGACACGCAAACCCCAATGAATTATTACAACAAGGTACAACGTGGTGGAGAGCCGCCCCTCCACCACGTTAAGGTGGCGGCTCAAGGAGGGGCTGGCTCCTGGCTCCTCCAGGTCGAGAGGAGCCAAATGGGGTGGTTCGGGCATCTGGTCAGGATGCCCCCCAAGCGCCTCGCAGGAGAGGTGTTTCGGGTACGTCCCACCGGGAGGAGACCAAGGGGCAGACCCCGGACCCGCTGGAGAGACCATGTCTCACGGCTGGCCGGGGAACGACTTGGGATCCTTCCGGGTGAGCTGGAGGATGCAGTCGGGGAGAGAGAGGCCTGGGCTACCCGTTTGAGGCTGTTGCCCCCGCGACCCGACCCCGGAACAAGCGGAAGATAACGGAACGGATTTAACCCCACCCCCAAATATGGGGCTGGGAATGGGGTTAAATCAGCTTTCTTCCCCCCACATCTTCTTGGACATTAGAAACTTTGATTTTGTGCACTTGTTTATACTTTGTTATTACTCCTATTGAATGGATGTACAGAAGAATGCTTATGTTCATTTAAAAACACGTTACCCTGTCCAAGATGAATGAATAAATAAATTTGATGGTTTTCTGGTTCTATCTTGTTGTCTTTGCTTTCGATTTGGTAGAAAAATGTATTTTTAAAACACAAAATTGTGAAAAATGCATTGCTTTTTAAAAAAAAAAATTAGGCAGGAGGATGAATTTTTCTGAGTTTTATTCATATGTTTTTAATCAGGTTAGTAGCAGAGAGTCAGAAATTTTGCAAATTAGAAACCACATCTGCACAAAACAAAATTACCCCTCCATGAAGCTCATTTCACTGGAAGACCACAATCATATCCCCAGGTTTATGAGATGTCTCAGTAAATGATCATACTGTGTCCCAACGTCACCTCTCACCTGTTTTTCTGCTGTGCTATGTAATCTGTTTTTGTGGTGTTGGGGGCTAAAGTGCTCTTTGTCACAAGCAGACAGGTCTTTGTCCTATTTACCCTCTGAGCTGTGACGCAAACCTTCATCAAGGCCCAACAACATGTTTATGCTGCTAACTAAACTTTTCTTTAAATGGTAATGAGACTCAGAATTTACATGTGAACAAAGAACAACCATCCCAGATTTTTTTTCCACCTCTTTTGCTTTTCTCTACTTGTACTTTTGTTGTTTTGCAGTAAATGAACTTGAAGAACAAAAAATGTCTGTAAAAAAGTGCAGAAAATGTCATGATCGTCCTCACCTGGAACATTTTCTCCCTCCTAATCCTTTCCTTTGCTCTTATTCTGGTCCCAATTGCCTCTCCCTGATGTCTCCACCTGGGTCTTGTCATCATTTAAACTCCTACTGCTGCCATCATGGTTCCACTACGCGTTTGGTCCCTTAGCCTGCTTCTGCTGCACCCTGGTGTCTTGCTATCCCTCCACCTCTGGTCCCTCATCCTGCTGAGCTCCACCTTTGATCCTTCATCCTGCCTAGCTCTATCTCTGGTCCGTCATCCTGCTGAGCTCCACCTTTTGATCACTCATCCTGCTGAGCTCCATCTTTGAGCCCTCATCCTGCTGATCTCTATCTCTGGTCCCTCATCCTGCTGAGATCCACCTCTGTTCGCTCATCCCGCTGAGCTCCACCTCTGGTCCCTCATCCTGCTGAGCTCCACCTCTGGTCCCTCATCCTACTGAGCTCCACCTCTAGTCCCTCATCCTGCTGAGTTTTACCTCGAGTCCTTCATCCCGCTGAGCTCTACGTCTGGTCCCTCATCCCGCTGAGCTCTACGTCTGGTCCCTCATCCTGCAAAGCTCTGGTTCTGCCCTTCTGTTACCTGCTATAGATCTGGGTCCTACTTCACAACTATCTTGACAAAAAAATGTCCTAGACAAATCAAAAATTATTATAGATTCGTTTCTTTGTAAAACAGAGGTTAGTGTAAGACATTAAATGCCTCAACAAAATGTTTTTAAAAAATTAAGACATGGATATCAACTATTAAAAGTGGCCATTGATTCCTGATGTGCTCATTAATGCATTAACAGGGACTTCATTTGCAACAACAATTTTGATACCCTTTTAACTCTCTTGGATTTTCTTAAATCAGTTTCACTCATCTGAACGTTTCTACTGTGTTTGTAGCCCTCATAAATGAGGAATGAGGGAACCAACTTCCAGGGAACATTGCTGTATTTGTCTGCCAAGGTGATATATGGCATTCTTGTTGCATAAGCCAGTTTCAGGTTATACAGGTCACAGTTAGCATGTTGATTTGCCTTATGCATGAAATGTAATATCAAGATAAATTTACCTTGCCCTGCTTGACATGTATGGATGCGGTGGTGGATTCTGATAAGTAAACATGGGTTTTCAAGGTCCCTCTGAGCTCTGGAGGCCGTATTGATTGTAGTGACATGATGGTTTATCTAGTGGCAAAATCTCAGAGGAGACTTACCAACCATCCAATTGAGATTTCTGTTTATGCCTGAACTCTCTGAGACCTCAGAGCTTGTATAATAATAACCTCTTCGCATGACGAGCTTTGTGGCTGTAAATGAACCTACTGCTACATCTTGAGGTCAGAAATGAAGCAGAGAACAGCATTCTCACTAACACAGTCCCATATATTTCCTGTGAGCAATCTGCAGCATGAGCTGAATGCGACCTAATAAATTGAGAGCCCCAAAAAGAAAACTAAAAAACACAGATTGCTTACAAATGACAAAAAAGTCAACCAAAATAAAACAGCAAGTCAAAACGTTCAAATATTCAAGTAATGGTTAAAAAAAAAAAATCTGCAAAAACAAAGCTTATCGTGACCATTTCATTTAGATTCAAGAAAAATATATTCAAAAATAAATAAGGAATACTAAAAAGCTAAATAAAAGATGTACGAATAAACAAGTTAAATTGCATGTACGTATCTTCTAAGTTGATTATCCAGCAGAACACGTGCAGTGGAAATTCTAATTGGTCGATAAATGTTTAAAAAGCTTGACTCCAAGTTGTGAGCCACGAGCTTTTGTTCCTTTAAAAGACCACAACTATTGTCTCATTGTCTACTTATTCCAATTATTAGGCAGATTGTCATCATAAAATATATTAAAAAGATTATTTATTTGACAAAAAAAAATGTTAAAAAAAATGTAACAGAGTGTCTGATTAACGTGTTGTATGAATATATTTTTTAAAAGTCTCTAAAACATAAAATCTTTTAGATTAAATCAAAAGAGGATAAGTTGGATCATTTAGTGTGTTTGTGCATGTTGGGACAAATGAAAGATAAGCTCGTAACCTAGCCCGTACAATTGTTCCTATGTTTGATAAAGACTGATTTACAGTAGAGTGGAAGTACTGTATTATGTAACACAATTATAAAGTGTGACGGTGTAATAATACAAAGTTCTGTTCTGTAGTTTATCATCTTATAGAGAACTTTGAGAGTAAAAACAACCATTCCCCTGTTTCTGCTCATTCATAACCTAAATCAAGGAATGGTGTGGATTTTGTCATTTTGCACTAATTGAACAAAAACTAATTGAACTTTTCGAGTCTATTTTACACTCTTGTAGTTCAAAATATATATCAGAATTTTTAGGATTTAGCTTTTAAAGGATTTTCATGATTTTTTTATGCTTGTATTATTACTTTAAAAAATGTTTTTGTCTAAATATTATGGTTTGCAAAAAATTTTGAGACTGATCAAATTATAGAAATAAATTAATTCAACTTTTTTTATTACATTTAGAACTTTTCCTTGGAAGTTGAGAATAAAAATGCACATAAAAAATGCTGTAAATTTGTGGTGTATGTTTTTTTTAACAGTTAGACAACTTTGGACTTAAAAAAAAAAACACTAGGGACTTGATTAATGTCAAATCTTTAAATGTCAGACTAACCTATTGAAAAAGTGCATTTTTTATAAAAACAAACTAAAAGTAAATTATCAGTGGTCGTAAAACTTCGAATAAGGTTAAGATTAGTAGAATAATTGATTTCTATTTATTCTTCGTCTTATCTCAGTTTCACATTGATTTTTGTACCTCTACTCTCTTTTCCACTGATGTCGTCTTCTTTCGGCATTTCCCTTCAGTGGTCGCCACCGAAAGTCAGTGACTTCCACTTAACCCTATCTGCTGCATCTTCTTGGGTCACGCCAACTATCTTCTTCCTTCACTATAACCATGAACCTCCTCTTTGGTCTTCCTCATGACCTCTTTCCTGGTGGTTCTAAATCCAGCATCCTTCTTCCGATGTACTCTCTCTCTCCCCTCTGCACATGTCCAAACCATCTCAATATGGCCTCTCTGACTTTATCTCCAAAACCTCTAACATGTGCTGCTCCTCTGATCCTGTCCATTCTGGTCACTCCCAGAGAGATCCTCAACATCTTCATCTCTGCTACCTCCATCTCTGTTTCCTGTCTTTTCCTCAGTGCCACTGTCTCTAGACCAAACAGCATGGCCGGTCTCACCACGGTTTTGTACACTTTTCCTTTCATTTTCACTGAAACTCTTCTGTCATACGTCACACCTGATACTTTTCTGCACCCGTTCCAGCCTGCCTGCACACGCTTCTTCACCTCTTTTCCACACTCTCTATTGCTCTGGACTGTTGATCCTAAGTACTTAAAATCTTCCACCTTCTTTTCCACTGATGTCATGCTCTGTAATCCTATGAGTTTTCAAAGCTCCACATTCCTGATACAGCTAGATAAGTACATCTACAGAACTTCTTGGTCACTTCATTTTGGTCAACTGCTATGAAGTTGTGGTACTTTGAAAATATGTGGGGTTGGAAAATAAGTTATAAAGTGTTTCCAAATAAAACTTCATTGTCACTACTGTTTATTTGACATATAAAATAGTACATGTACTACAAGAAACGCTCTTTAGAAAACTTCTTGTCCAAAGGTGCTGAACCACAACAAAAAAAACCCACATTTCATTATTACTGACCTTCATTAAGTCCTGCAAATTTTGCAAGTTTCCTTTTGTAAATAAACATGGAAAATTCCTGAATTTGCTGGATTTTTATTGGGGTTAAAAGACCAACAGAAGAAGCTTAAAGTTTTTTTTTAAATATGTGGTGTTGTTGTACTTTTTTAAAGTGAATTACAAAGTACTTCAGTTAAATACCCGGGGAAAAAATAGTTTTTGAAGCTTTTCGTCTGGGAAGAAAAATAGTGGTGATGGTCTCAGAATTGATAACCTAATTTACTGAATACAAGCTTACTTTAGAGACTTAAATACTAGATGTATAAAAATCCAGTTTGAACAAAAAGTTAATAATGAACTAAACTAATAAACTCTTTTGAACAGTCAGATTTTTTAATGAAAACACTGTAGAAGGTCAAGAGGTCTCAAAGTTCCTATCTGGATAAACATTTACTTTAAGCATGCAAATACGGTCGTGACGAAAATCCACTATTGCTGCAAAGATGAGAAAAAAAAATCTAATTTTATAAAGTTCACACAAAAAAGGTCATCAGTGATGAGCGAGATCCTCCTTTAAAATGTACTGGATTGTTTTTGATTGCGTGTGTGTAGTAAACTTAGACAGGTCAGCTGATCGACTCACCTCTTGGCCTCTACAGTAGGATCAACATGAGTTTAGCTCCTGGCGTCATCAGACATTTTCTCTATCCAAAAAGTCCTCCAAGCAAAGTTTGTTTCATGTTGTAATTAAAAGCGGGAAAAATTCACTTGAAAAAAATATAAGCTTCTGAAATTTCAGGATGTTTTCAACCGCCATTAAG
This sequence comes from Neostethus bicornis, assembly GCA_902685375.1. NCBI lineage: Eukaryota > Metazoa > Chordata > Actinopteri > Atheriniformes > Phallostethidae > Neostethus > Neostethus bicornis. The sequence continues at coordinate 9,681,761 of LR738545.1, forward strand.
TTTACATCAGATTATGGGAAAACAATTGTTACTCAGATTTTGAAGAAACTGTTCCTGTACATGGAATTGTAAGGTCATGAATTGGGCAGAGACGGTGGTGTACAGGAAGAGTATCAGTGTTTCACCTGGTTTATTGTTAATGGCTGGAATTGTGTGCCTTCAAAATGGGTCAAGTGGTTCAAAAGATGGATGGTAAAGAGAACAAAAACAACTTTGTGACATGAATTTGTCCTTGATGATTTATAAACAAGTTTTATGATTATGTTCTTCCGTCTTTGCAGTATTGCCAAAATAAGACAAATACAGTACTTCCACAATGCACTGTTCCAATTCCAGTTATTATTTTGATGTGCCAAGTTTTAACCATGAAATTACTTAGTTCCAGCAAATGTCCTTTTGTTCTGTCAAACTAATATTTCTGACAAAGTAGAATTAATTAACAGAGGTATATGATTCTGTAGCTGTTTTAAACATTTTAGGGATCATAAGTTTTTTTTTGTTTTGTTTTTTTTTAGTAAATGTGGTGCTGAATAAAAAAAAACTTAATTTACTGTCTTTACTGTATTATGGGCTCACATATTCAGTTATATAAGTCCACATAGTTGTGGTTTGCGTGCAAAAAAAGCATGTCTTTGAACTTTTCTTGCAATTACTTATCAAGATTCCCGCTTTTCCTGCTCCCTTGATACCATCATTTTGACTGCTGAAAGATAATCTGAAAAGAATTGTGAGATCAGATTGGAATAGAAGGAATGTTTTACTATCTGCAAGTTTAAAACCATAAAAATCTCTTAGTTGAAGGCAAAAGTAATTTTATCCAGTCAAAATATTTCTGGCATAGTGTACATGCTCCATTATCTTCTGCTTATGTGTGGCTGAGTCCTGGGGGCAACAGCCTCGGACAGGAAATCCAGGCTTCTCTCACTCCGGCTGCATCCTCCATCTTACACGGAAGGATTCTGAGGCCTTCCCTGTCCAGTTGTTTGACATAGTTTCTCCACCAGGTCTGAGGTCTGCCTCTGGGTCTCCTGGTGAGATGCCCAGAATCACCTCACCAGCGAGGCGTTCGGGAGGCATCCGATCCAGATGCCCAAATCACCCCATCTGGCTTCTTTTGACCCAGAAGAGCAACAGCTCAACTCAAATGCAAATTGTTGCATGGCTATTTTAAATGTATTTATTTCATTTTTACATACTTTATTCATGTCTCAATGGGGAAATTTCTGTGCTGCATTACACCGCAGCAGGCTGACAGGACGGTGCCAATGATGGGAGAAACTTCTGGTCTATCACTGAGATATCGCCTCCCAATTCCCAATTTTACAATTTGTACAAAATTAAGTTTCTTAAATAAATGAGCCACGGTAATGATCCACCATCCCATCTCCATCAGGATGAAGCCCATCTGCTGATTTTTTCACATAGAACAAGCTAATATTTATTTAACAATCTTAGATGTGTTGGCTGCTCGTCCAGAAAGAGTGATCTCTCCTTCATGGGGAGCCCCAGGAGGTTTCTTCATTTTCCCCATTGCTGGTTATTTTTTTGTTTTGTTTTGTTTTCCTTCACTGTGAAGGAAGATCTTACGGCAGAAATGTGCTGAAATTGTTTAGCTCGCTTTTGTTTCGTTAGCTTCGAGCTGTGTTTATACAACTTTTTTGTTTGTTCGGTTTTGTACTTTTTTAAAAACCTGTACTGTGAAACTGGTTTAGACAATTGTTTCTTGTTATTGGGCTAAACAAGTATAATTTGATTGATTTCTTCCGAGATAAATCTGTAGAGTAGAATAGGCTAATTTTTAATCAATATTAATGGACTGAAACACATTTGCTGCTCATATTAGGGGAGGGATCTCACTTTGATGTGGGTCCTCGTGAGGTTTCTTCTTTTTTCTCCTCCAACTGCTGGTTTTTTATAGAAGAGTTCTTCCTTAACGTGAAGGGCGGAAATGTGCTGAAACTGTTCAGCTAGCTTTTGTTTAGTAATCGTTGCTTATAGCTATGTGTTTGTGAATGTACTTTTTTTTTCTTTAGTTTTGTAATTATTAAATCTGTAATGTGAAACCTGCTGAGACAATTGTTGTGATATATTGAGCTGTATAAACATAATTGAACAAAAATGATGAGTTTACTCCCTTTAAAAAAACTTTTAAGATAAATTATCTTGTGTAGGAGGTCAATCCTTTGTGCTTTACTAGGAATTAATCAGTTTCCCGGTTTTTTTTTTTTTACTCCCTTGTCTGCTTGTGTTTGAATGCTGAAAGGATTACCAGGAAAAAGTCACGAAGAGCGATTGGTTGGAAAGCAGTCAATGGACACGCTCCGTGATTGGTCAGTAGTAAAAAAAAGACTGACGTCAGTTTTGAGGGTGTTTACTGGAAGAGGCGCGGCTTAAACCTCCTCCTTACAAACCGCGTGTCACTTCCGCACCGGTACTTCTTCAGTATTAATCCCAGCAGGGAGGCACACTACGGTGTGATATTTATTTATTTATTCTAGTTTCTTTTAAATTAACAACCAAAATGCTCGGTTTGTGTCTTTTTGTTCCGGTGTCCAACTCCGACCCGATTGAAGTGGAATATTTTGAGTCGAATACTCTTCCATCCGAGCTGAAGTCTGTCTTTAACAAATTGAGCGTATTTCTTCCTTCTCAAGAGTTTTCAACTTATCAGAAATGGCGAAAGGTAAGAATCGAGTTCAATTTGTGTCATTTGTACCCATAGTAACACATTAGACGTAATTTTCTAATCCGTTTGCTACTTTTAGAGGAATTTTTCGAGTAATTAAATCTGACTTTGTAGTAAAATCCACACGACAAGGCCGCGATTGAGGAAAAAAAACCCGGCTTTTAATAAATTATCAACGATCAGTTTTATTTTTAACGTTTAAACTACTGCAATAACGACGGTTTTTGTGTGTAATTTTTATATCTTGAACGATTTTGACTATAGAAATAAGAAAAATAGATATTTTATTGAAAGTTGGAATTTAGGCGCGTTTTACGTAAATCCACATGAAGAATCCACCGTAAAGATAAGTTAAAAACGTAGACTCGTATAATTAAAAATAAAATAGAATCAAAAGTATTTGCCTTGCACAAAATATATTATTCTTATTTTTTAAAATGAAAAGTAATCCAAAACATAGTTTCAATGCTTGTTTTTTTTGCAACATGCACAATTTTTTTTGCACATGCCTTTTTTTTAAAGCAAAAAAGCTGATGCAACCTTAGTTTGAAAGGTCTATATTTTGATAGTATTTGGATACTAGCTTCATTTTAATTTTTAATAGATCAATAATGTGCCTGTATTTCTCATAGTTGTACAGATTTGTGCACATGTGCTGCAGCAATTTGCAGAAACGAGTTTGAATTAGTTGATATGTGTGCAGGGACTCTTCCAGGTCAAATTTTGGGTTGTCTCCAGCAATCTGGAGTACTGCCAATGTCCCCATCCCAGTTATAGCTCAGAAGCCCTGGAACCAGACTGGATTAATGTAGTTGGCAGGTCAGCCTTCACTGGAGGTTAAAGATAGATGAAGTATTATGCACTAATACCACCTGCGTCAAGGAGATACTGAGCTCATGCAGAAAAGCCAAGGAAGCTAAGGCTTGGTGAATGGGTCAAGATCAGTCTGGGAGTCATAAAGGTCTCCCTGTAAATCTTCCTAGGTGCTGGTTTACAGTGATGTGACTAATCATTTCAGACATAGAGTACATTTTGAACTTGTTGTACCTGAATCATAAGCAATTAAATTACTATAACAAATCATAGTTAACTGAGGAAAAATGTCCTTTCCGACCGGTTTGAGGAATGCATTACAATATATCAAAATAAAGACTGATGTTTTCTAGCACTAATGTTAGTTCTGGTCTGTCTTTGCAGAAAACCTTAAAAGAGCAAGAAAATTTCGCAGACGGACAGCTGGATTTTGAGGAATTTGTTCACTATCTGCAAGACTATGAAAAAGACCTGAAGCTTGTGGTTAAAAGTCTCGACAAGAGGAATTCTGGTAAGAATTTGTTTTTTTTTTTCTCTTTGTTTCTGTGTTTTGTTTAAAGATGCATTTGATTTACTTTTTGAATTTGTTCATTTTAAGGTCGTATTGATCCGAAGGAGTTCTTGCAGTCTCTTCGAGACCTCGGTGTGCACATATCCCCACAACATGCGGAAAAAGCCCTCAAAAGGTAAAAAATTTCCACATTTTCTGCTTCCACTAGTTGGTATCAAAGATTAAGTGATTCTAAATACCGTTTTTTGTCCTTCTTTTTTTACATAAGCATTGATAAGAATGGTGTGATAACAATCAGTAGTAATGACTGGAGAAACGACCTGGCGGAGGAGAAGACTGAGAACATTCCTGAAATCATTCTTTACTGGAAACACTCCACGGTCAGTTCTACTTTAAAATCTAGTTTTAAAATCCAGCTTTAAATCTATGAAAAGAGCTCATTAATGATCCAAAAAGGGAATCGACTAATTAAATTTAGGTAACAAGAACATTACGTAATGCAACTTACATGTTACATAAATCTACAAATGTTCTCATTTCAGTGTCTGGGATCAGATAAGTGTATTGTTAGTTAGTGATAATGTAAACTCATCAGATGGTCCGGTGTGTGTCATGGAAAATGGGGTCAGTTGGGGAAAAAACAAAGTCCTTGAACCACCCTCAGCAAAAGCTTTGCGTCATCAATTAAGCTCTATTAGGCCACGAAAAGACCTGAAGGCTTCATTCAGGAAGGATTTTTTTTTTTTAGAAGTCAGTCAGATAGAACTGGTGCAAACTAGCAGCTCAGCTCGTTCAGGAGCGACACACGGTTTCGGGTGTCTGAGTTATTTTCAGACCTGAAAACTCCTCTGGGAGGTCAAACAAATAGCAAAGTACTAATAAAACTTGAGCTAGAAGAATGTTTCTGTTTGTAAAAGAAATCAGATTTTAAAAGGTGTTCATGGGTTTTGGCTCGACAACAGCAGAAACCGTGACCACTACCCACTGAAAGAACAGCGTTGCTCGTGCTTACTGTTCTTAATGTGCATCAAATGATACGTCTCTGACCCAGATTGGCCGTCTGCACTGATGAATATCTGTATCAGAGTAGTCATGATGATCTGTTGTAATTAGTGAAATCTTGGTGTGTGTGAGAAAGCAAACCCTCTGCGAACATGAGCAGTCACATGCAGCCACCAAAAGTTTCCTAAACACACACGTGTCAGGCAGATATCCAGAAATTTGTCCTAGAGGAAGTTCAAGCCTAATGAGGGTTTTATTTTAACATAAATAATTAAACATCAAGATAAAATCTGAGGAAATGTCTTATTCTTTTCTGTCATTGAATATTACTCATGTTTGAATCTAACATGAATCTTCTTCCTGGTAGATATTTGATGTCGGTGAGAACCTGATGGTACCAGATGAGTTCACCACTGAGGAGAAGCAGACAGGAATGTGGTGGAGGCACCTGGTTGCAGGTGGAGGAGCTGGAGCAGTTTCCAGAACCCTCACAGCCCCTTTGGATCGGCTTAAAGTCATGATGCAGGTGAGGCATTGCTTCAGACGTAGTTACCTAAGAGCTATAAACAAATAAATTATTTACCGGGCGTACGAGCAGAGTCCAGGTGCTGATTATTCGTTCCCGCATCAGCCAATGACCGCTTTGAAACTGCACTCCCACCCTCTGGTTTCGTCATCAATGAGATTAAGATTTATCAGTGTTCATGATCTACCGTTGGCCCTGATCTACGTCAGCCACTGAGCTTATCGATCACGATGACATTTCCAGTCAAACAGATACGACCCAGTTGGAATGAATTTATGTCCCACTCGGCATCTTTCCACATTTCAATCACAAAATTGAGCAACTATTAAAATGCAAACTGTTTTATCTGTTTCTCCTCCCAGGTTCATGGTACCAGAACCAACAACATGTGCATCATGAGTGGCTTAATGCAGATGATAAAGGAAGGAGGGACGCGGTCGTTGTGGCGAGGCAACGGGGTGAACATCATTAAGATCGCCCCAGAATCCGCTTTGAAGTTCATGGCGTACGAACAGGTATGAGCAGATTTAAAAAAAGAATGGAAGGAAGCTCGACTCGCCGGAAGTCTAATGTGCTTCCTTTAATTGGTTTTCCCAGATTAAACGTTTAATCGGTAGCGAGAAGGAGACTCTGAGCATCTTGGAGCGTTTTGTAGCAGGTTCTCTAGCCGGAGTGATCGCCCAGAGCGCCATCTACCCCATGGAGGTAATTACCTGTTTATTTCCTTTTATACATCAGAGTGGTTTAGACAGACCGAATTAAACTTTAATCTGTTTTCCAGGTTCTGAAAACTCGTCTCGCTCTGAGAAAGACTGGTCAATACGCTGGCATCTCAGACTGCGCCAAGCAGATTTTCAAGCAGGAAGGGCTCTCTGCTTTTTATAAAGGCTACATCCCCAACATGTTGGGCATCATTCCGTATGCAGGCATCGATCTGGCGGTGTACGAGGTAAAGTCCTCGCAGTAACTAAAAAATATAGCACTGACTTCAATATTTAAAAAAAAAAACAAACTAAATTTAAAGATTAGAAATATGTCTTTATTGTCAAAGTAATCGCTGATTTGTTTTTTTTTTTTTCAGACACTGAAAAACACCTACCTACAGCAGTACGGCACAAACAGCTCAGATCCTGGTGTGGTGGTTCTGTTGGCCTGTGGCACTGTGTCCAGCACCTGCGGCCAGCTCGCCAGCTACCCTCTGGCCCTGGTTCGAACTCGCATGCAAGCCCAAGGTGAAGCCTGAACCCCACATAGTCTCATACACTCACTGCCCTCTCTAAAAACTGCTCATACTAAATCAATTTTTTTGTTTGTTTTGCAGCAGCCATAAAGGGCAACCAACAAGTTACGATGTCAGGACTGTTCAGGCAGATCCTACAAACTGAAGGCCCCGCCGGACTCTACAGAGGCCTGGCCCCCAATTTTCTGAAAGTCATCCCCGCCGTCAGCATCAGCTACGTGGTGTACGAGAACCTGAAGAATCAGCTTGGAGTGACTTCTCGCTGAAAACGTTCTACGTAACTGTGCATCCCCCGCTTTCCCAACACGCACAAGGCTACGCCGTAGGAATCCCTGGAGCTTTGTGCACCCCGGAGGTTCGCCTAGCCATCTCATTCTGTGAATGTCAGCTGGTGGAAGGAGGATGGAGGAGGATTTTGACTCAATGAGCTCAGGTTGCTGCTATTTATCTTTTTATGAGAATCTGAGATGTAATGAAAGGTGACTGAATGAAAAATAAGGACCAAATGTATATTTTGTTCATTTTGAGTCTTTCTATGCGACATTTTACTCTTCGGTCGGTCAGTTTTACACGAGCCACCAGCACTCATTCAGGAAAGCCAGAGTGTGTTTGTACTTAGCACATGTAGCAAAGCTCCATACAGAAACGATTGCTCGCCATGTTAAAAGAATTTTGCACAAGCGAATAATCGCTCTCCAATGTGTCCCAACTGAATGGGCGGACAATTTTTTTCCATCCATCCTGAATTTTTTTTTTTTTTTCTAAATGTTGTCGGTTGTTTGAAAGCCAGATTTGCCTTACAAGATGTTAACACTAATTATGGCTGAGTGGTGAAATGTTAAACGGGTTTGCTCCTCCCTTTTTTTTTTTTTTTTAAACTACTGAAATGTTCTTGTTGACACGTTCACCTTCACACTGTAAAGATGGAAAGTGTTCTTAATGTTCACCTCAGGGTTCGAGAAAAGGGTTGTGGTCCTATTCACAGAATATCACAGTTAGGAGCCGGAGCTTGAAGATCAGCTATACAATGCACTTTAATTCATGCTAGAAAGGCCTCTCAATGAATATTATCTTCTGTAAAGAATGAGTTATACTGTATATGAGAAAGCATTATTTTTATGAACTAGTTTGATGCAAATAAATGCAATGTTCACATTAATCCTGAGTGTTTGCTTGTTCTTCATCCCGAATATACGCAGACTAAACAAGGCTATTATCAAGTTAAATTGATCACTGTTTCTCAATTGTTTCAAACTATTTGCTAATTAAAATATATTGGGGGTACGAGCGGCTGAAATGAGCAGTGGCTGGCCTCGCAGTCAGTGAAGAGCTCCGCCATCCTGGAGGAGCTCAGTGTAGAACTGTTGCTCTTCCGAGTCGAGAGAAGCCAGACGGGGTGGTTAGGGCATCTGGTTAGGATGCCTCCTGATTGCCTCACTCTGGTGAAGTGTTTTGGCCATGTCCGACAGGGAGGAGAGTCTGACCCACTGGAAAGACTATTTCTCACAGCTGGCTGGGGGAACGCCTCAGAATCCCGAGTTGAGAGAAGCCTGCCTTTCCCGTCTGAGGCTGATGGCCCCACAACCAAGCCCCAGATGAACTGAAGACAACAGAACGGAACAAGATGCATTCAAATGATTCTTAAATAAGAAAATACATTGAAGTTTTAAAAAGTCAGCTAAAATTTTCTATACAATGAACAACTGATTTTTACTTGTATTTTAAAAGCATTTTCTAAACTATTTCCACAGCTGATCACCAAATCCATGTTCAGGTTCTTGTGTAATGTACAATATATCACTGCTGCAATGCTTTAGTTATCAGGTTTGGGATTAATATAGTTCTTTTGTTTTTTCAGAAGTAGTTAAACTTCACAAAATCAGAATATTTGACATTCAAACTGATCATATAGTGAAGATCTCATTCATTTTTAACAGACTAGAGTTTACAGAAAACAACTCTTTATAAGACCAAAGGATCAACTTGGAAGCTTTAATGGTTTATTTATACTCCTAAACCTGCTGTACTGGCGGCTGTAAAAGTGTTTGGTAACACAAGCGTTTTCTTCCATGTGCAGCTACTTTACAACCCACTTGTATTTACACTTTTTCTCATCCATTGGATGAGAACTTAGTTTGGTTTCTTCCTTCAGTCCAAACCAATGAATTGCAAGTTAGGATGCGTGTGCATGCTTCAGTGTTAGATAGGGGCCCCTGAAAGGCCGACCACATGTACAGAATGTCCTCAATGTCTGAAAGCTGAGACAGAATCTAGCACCTCATGGCCCAGACCGTGACATAGGCGAAGAGGAACACATGCTGGGTAATGTGTGCCCTATAAAAAAGATGATTTATTACAAGCAACACAAACCTGTTATAAACACCATGCAGAATCAACCAAAACTTTAATTCAGTCCAGAATGTTCTAATTCGTGCTATTTTCTATAAAACCCACCGACAAAAAATTACCTTTTAATAAAAAAGATGCATAAATTACAGAAAATCTCTTGATTTAACTTTTATTTTGTAATCATGCTTAGATTATAAAATAAAAATTTGATTTGACAAATCTTTTTTTTCTGGATTTGTGCTTCATTTCCAAATCTTGGATAAAACAATCACAAGAAACTCAGATTAGAGGTTTCCTTGAAAACTATCATCAATGGCCTGTGTTTTAATGATGCACTATTTTATGCTTTTATTAGCTATTTCTAGTTATAAGGAGTCTCAGAAATAGCTCAAACGTTTACATCTTTACTTCATAAATATGAAAAGTCGCTTTATATCTAAGGTCAATGATGCAGATCGACATCACGAGATTAGTTTTGGAGGTTTTTTGTGGTTAAAGTGAAACAGAAAGCTAAAAAGAAGGTAGATAGTTTAGAAAAATCCAGTTACAAAATACAGTTTGAAAAAAGTTTTTTATTGTTGGATGACAATTACTCTTAAAAGCATTTGAAAAAAATATCATTTAAACACGTTTGAAGTTTAGGAAGTATCCATTAATTAGATAAAAAATGTTTGTGATTTATTTAGACAGACAGTTAGATAGACAGACAGACAGACAGACGCAGCGAGGTGGAACAGAGGTTGGACAGCCGCTTGGTGGAACAGATGTGGAATGGCCGCTTGTTGGAACAGCAGTGTGGTAGAAAAGAAATCAGAAAATCGCTTAGTGGAGCAGCCGCTTGGTGAAACAGAGGTTGACCACCCGCTTGGTGGAACAGATGTGAAACAGCCAGTTGGTGGAACAGAGGTTGAACAGCCACTTGATGGAACAGATGTGGAACAGCCGCTTGTTGGAACAGCAGTGTGGTGGAGAAGAGGACAAACAATCACTTAGTGGAGCAGTCGCTTCGTGGAACAGAGGTTGAACAGCCGCTTGGTGGAATAGATGTGGAATGGCCGATTGGTGAAACAGCAGCTTGATGGAAAAGAGGTCAAACAATTGCTTAGTGGAGCAGCCGCTTAGTGAAACAGTGGTTGAACAGCCGCTTGGTGGAAAAGATGTGAAATGGCCAGTTGGTGAAACAGAGGTTTAGAGCCACTTGGTGGAACAGATGTGGAATAGCCGCCAAGTGAAAATGCAGCTTGGTGGAAAAGAGGTCGAACAGGCACTAGGTGGAATAGCAGCTTGGTGGAACAGCAGCGTGGTGGAACAGCCCGTTGTAGGAATACAGCAGGAACAGCTATTGGTCTTTTTTAAATACACTTCCTTTTTTATCTTTAATGACATGACTCAATAATACGATGCTCGAGGAAAAAAATCCCTCCTCTATGGACAAAGAATGATCAGTTGCATCAACTTCGGCTAATAACTGGTTGTTTTTTTTTTACTATTATTTATTTTGAAAATATTTGTTTTATATTCTTACTGTGGATCAAATTTATATACCGGTAACTCATATTGATTCAGACAGCTTGGATCAACTTGTTGTAATTTTTAAAGTTTCCAAAGATTGTTTTTCACATGATAACTTAAAAAACTTCAGCAAACTTATTCATCTTCAACCTGTGTGAACTTTTCTGGTTCTATGAATGGTTAAACTGTTCAGACTGGTGGAATAAAACACTAGTAATTGTGTAAGTTAATAAAGAAGGTTGAAAACATCCTGGCAAAGTTCTCAAATTAAACTCAAATAGTTCATTTTATTGTTTGATTTAGAAATAATTCCTCAGCAAGATGTTTTGATGTCTTTGCATCATTTCATCTCCTGCTTCTTCATCTTTTTCACCACATTTAATTTTTGCACTAACTTGACAAATTTGAACGTTTTTGAGTCTGATTATGTTGAAGATAATCAATTAAAATGAGCCATTGTCCATTTACCTAAAACTGTAGTGGCATAATAAATGAATAAATACATAAAAACAGATTCTTGAACTATAAGTCGCACCTGAATATGAGTCGCACTTGAGTATAAGTCGCACCAGCCAAAATAAGGGAAAACATACGAGTCGATCCGGAGTATAGGTCGTGTCCCCGACCAAACTATAAAACTGCGACTTATAGTCCAAAAATACAGTAAATGTCTTTACTTTAAGTTAAAAGCTCTTTTTTATACATTTTTTTCTGGTTGTAGAATTAATTATTTCAGATCACTCTCAGTTTGCTCCCTTTAAAAACCCTTTAATACCCCTTCTTCAGCTTTTAGAATAGAAGATGGATAGATCAATCCTGCAAATAAAATTTAATTGTGCAAAGAAGGGGAAAATAATAAGGATGCAATTTCTTCTTATGCTAAAATTGAATTTCAAAAAAATTATTTTACAATTTGGGATTAATAAAGACTGTTTTTTTGCGTGTCATCAAAGTGTACAGAACATCTTGTTCTTTGAGGTAATCAGCTGTTTACCAGAGAATTTAAGAGGTTTCCAGACAACTCTGTTTGGCAGAGAAAGATAAGTACCACTCCTACTCCATGCACATTTCTAATCTGATCGTAGCTGAACAACTTAATTTAGACTTTTTTGACACATAGAACGAACACTAGAATTATTTTTTACTCGTAAATAATTAATTTAATTTTTTTCTAAATTAAAATGAAAATTTGTCATGCAATTAATGCATGTTTTTCTGTTGATGCAATTAAAAAATCTACTAAAATATTATTTTAAATCAACATTTTTTCATGCATGATATTTTATTGCTTTTTACACAGTTAGGGAATACATTGCATTATTTTTAAAATTGGAAATATTTAATGAGGACAAACAATTATTTTTTTATTCAAAAAGAGAATCAAGTTAAAAAATAATCTATGTGAACACATAATATATTTTTTGTTTTCATGTAGCATTAGTGAAAAATATCATCAATATTAATTATGTTACTTTAAATTTTTTAGGCTTTGATTGTTCATTTTAATTATTACATTTGCTTGTTTTATTTTGGAAAGTGCATGTTGCTGCTTATTATTGCTATTTACACCTTTTGTATTTTTATTTTATAAATTATAAAGTTGTGTAAAGTGTCTGATTTCTTCAAAGTTTATAAAAACACATAAAATTTAAATAAAATAATCATAAATAACCAGTGGTATCTCCCTCTTTTTAGTTGTAGGATTCGTTTCGCGCAGTTTGTTCCTCACAGGCTACAGTACCAAAACACGGAAGCAAATGAAAAGCAGTGAAATCGCTGTTCATTGTTTAAATAATGTCTATTTACTGCATTAATATCCTTAATCGACATTAATGATCGTTTATAAATTCTTTCCGGACAAATGTGGAAGTCTTTCTTGTGCTTTGGGGCGCTAATGAGTTGTTAGCTTAAAGGAGTAGTTTGGATAAAATCATGAAAAACATCTTTAGAAGTGGGTTCCTGTTACGAGCAGGACACACTCTCCTCACATGGATCATCACACTCACTCTATTCCTTCATAACACTGGTAAGTTTATCCAAATTAAGATCAATTCAACGATCCAGCAACTTATTCAAGGAACGTTTAGGATTTTCTGATTTCAGATGAAAATGGTTGTCTATTGTTTTTTAAAATGACGTCACTGCATTCAAATATGACAAAAAAAAGTCACTTTATATGTTTTACAAAAATTATTTTTCTAGATTTTAGCTTCTTAAGCAATCAAAGACAGAAAATCATGTCATGATGACAAAATTCAAAACCATACAGTCCAAAGAAAATATGATCTTTAACTGAAGCTTTGATTTATTTTATATTTATGTTCTAATCACAAAATTAAGATGGGATCAATAAGGTGTTTACAATTCAATTATCTTTTTTTTATTATTTACTTTATTGTTGCCTACAGATACAAATGTCAAGTAAAAATCAATTAATTTTGTGTATATTAACACACAGAGTAAGTGTGTGAATAAGAGGGATCCAAATGGAAAAGTGAGGTTACAGGGAGAAGAGATAAAAAAAGGTGGAAGATTTTAAGTATCTAGGATCAACAGTCCATAGCAATGAAGAGTGTGGAAAAGAGGTGAAGAAGTGGGTTCAGGCAGGGTGGAACGGGTGGAGGAAAGTATCAGGTGTGATGTGCGACAGAAGAGTTTCAGCTAAAATGAAAGAGAAAGTGTACAAAACCGTGGTCAGACCGGCGATGCTGTTTGGTCTAGAGACAGTAGCACTGAAGAAAAGACAGGAAACAGAGATGGAGGTAGCAGAGATGAAGATGCTGAGGATCTCTCTGGGAGTGACCAGGATGGACAGGATTAGAAATGAGTATATCAGGGGAACAGCACATGTTAGAGGTTTTGGGGATAAAGTTCGAGAGGCCAGACTGAGATGGTTTGGACATGTGCAGAGGAGAGAGAGAGAGTACATAGGAAGAAGGATGCTGGATTTGGAACCACCAGGAAAGAGGACTAGAGGAAGGCCAAAGGGGAGGTTCATGGACACAGTGAAGGAAGACATGAAGATAGTTGGTGTGACCGAAGAGGATGCATAGGGTTAGATGGAAGAAACTGACTTGCTGTGGCGATCCTTGATGGAAAATGCCGAAAGGAGGAGAAGAAGAACATACTGCCAAAGAATGTCCTTAAATATACATATAGATTTATTATAATGCCAGATTGGCGACATGTCCCGGGTTTAACCTGCCTTTCAACTGCTTGGGAGTTCCATTCGAAACCATTCCTAGAACAACTCTGGGCGGGACATGATGAGCAGTATCAATAATTCCTGATTTTCGTTTAGATGTCTTCTCTCTTTCGTGTTTTTCTGAACATTGAATTTGATAATCGAGACGTTTCGACTTCCATCCAGAAATATTTTAAATCAGATTGAGAACAAGCGTTTTGTTTTCTGAACTGCTTATCTCTGATGGGATCCAGGTGGTGCTGGAGCCTAACCCGGCTACTTCAACACAAGCGGCAGGGTACACTTGAACAGGTCGCTAATTTGTTGCAGGGCCACACACACACTCATTCCTAGAGGCAATTTTGTAGCGGCCAATCAACCAAACATGCATGTTTTTGTGGGGTGGTAGGAAACCCACGCATATATGGAGAGAACATGCAAACTCTACACAGAATGGCTAATGTGTCAAGCCTCACCGCCACTCCAGGACTTGAACCCCTACTTTCTGGCTGTGAGGCCACAATGCCCACCACTGCACCACCGTGCAACCCAGATTTAAGATCTTTTGCTTTGCATTTTCAATCAAATTAAATATGACTCCCGGATGGAAGTCAAAATGTCTCGATCATCCAATACACTGTCCAAAAGATAACTTTGAAGCCTTTTCTATGATGGATCACTCCTGGACAAATCAGGGATTACATGGATTTGTCTTCTCACTTTAACGTCAACAATCCATTATTATTGAAACAAAATGTTTCTATTTGTTTGATTATTTTTTCTGTAAAGGAGAAGTTGAATTTTTAATAATCAAATGAATAATCAGCAATCTAGTAGACGCCGGATGGACTGACACACATCCTGAGCAGCTTCACACTGAGTAGAAAAGGTTAGATGGTGTCAAAGATAGTGGAAAAAAACTGATCATCACATAGGTGAGGGGGTGCATGCTACTGCAGGTAGACCATATCATTCACACACAAATGAGACTGGTCTGCAAAGTGTAAAATAATTCACAGCTGAATCAGGAATGAGTTTCTGTAGATCCTTCATAATCTGTGACGTCATGGGGAACTGGTCTGAAGTCATTTGCAAAAGAAAGAAAGGGTTTCTTGTCCACCAGGAATATGCGGGACGTGCCTGCCTGCTGTTGTGCCCTCATTGACCTTCTCAGCTGTGTCCTCACTAGCGAGTGCAGGACGTGTGGGATATGCAGAGGGGGAAAGGAGGGTGTTGTCAGTGTTGAGATGTGGATTGTTTGTCTGTGTGTGTGTGTGTGAAGACTCGAAGGTGGGGGATGGAACTTTTTGCTGAAACTGTTGTAGAAGACATTCAGCTCTTTGTCTGGGCCATTGTCCTGCTGCTTGAATTTGATGTTGATATTTGCAGCCATGATGGAAATTTTATACTAAGCAGTATTGTTTAGCAAAGATTATTAGTTGAGTGTTAAAATACAGGACATTTTAGTTTCTCATGATGGTGTAAAAAGGATCCTGTGTTCTGCTGTGTTTCTGTGATGCCAGGTGTTTTAGGGAGTGTGAAGAAACAGATTAGCACTGTCCCCATCTTCCATTTCTTATCCAACTCCAAGGCCGAGATCACTCTGAACTTCAGTTGAACTACCTAGGGGAGGTTAAACCTTCAGTATAGCAATGCATTAAATGTTGTAGAATCAGAAACTTAAGAGGAGATCTCTGCAGCTCTTCACGTGTGCACATGTGATTCATACAATAAACTTGTAAAGAAAGCAGATGACTTTTTCTTCCATCGAGGCTGTTTTCCACCACAGCAGCTAATGCACGTAGTAGTTATTGGATTGCTTTGCTTGTAGCATGATTAAATCCAGGTAGCTATTCTTTTTTTTTTTTGTCAGATCTGTACACTGACAAGAAAACAATTTGTTTAAAAAAATGTCTCAAATACATTTATTATGTACATTTGCTCTAATTCTAAAAATTTGATCACTTTAAAATTTTGTCCTGGCGAGAGGCAGGGTACACCCCGAACAAGTCGCCATCTCTGGCACCACCCGTGATCCTATTGGGGAAAAAAAGTTGTTCAGAAGTCAAAACGAAACTTTAATTTTGTTTAAAAAACTCAATAACTCGTTTTTTTTTAGCTAAAAAATGTCTTTCAATGCAAATCTGAAAAAAAATATCATATTTTTTTATCTAAGTTATGACTAAATTTTTCAAGATTTTTTGCCGTTTTCTTATTGAACACTTCTTTTTGAATAAAATATTCCTGCAGGATGTACAGAGAATTGACCAAGACGCTTATGAGAAGATTAAACTGATTGATAAACTCTCCTGGAAAACACTTCTTTCTGCTTTCATTTCAGATTTGCGTAAATACGAGGAACAAGGAGAGCTGCTGCTGCCAGCGTTATTCTTCCTTCTTGTTATGCTCTCCGTGCTGTTGTATTTTATTGTTTCACTAATGGATCCGGGCTTCGTTCTAGCAGATAAAACCCCGGTAAGATCCTGTTCTCATCCATGTAATGGGTTAAACATGAGGGAGGCGTGTGCGCAGGTGTGTAGATGTGTGACCCACATCTGTCTGTGTGACGCAGGCCGGTCAGAGTTCGGATGAAGAAATGCAGACAATGATTACTCAGTCGTCGACCCCTCGGTTACGACGCTGCGGCTACTGCCTGCTGCAGGTATTTTGCTGCTGCTGATTCCAAACTAAACACTCTTGTTTTATTCTTTTTTTCTCCCTTTTTTTCCCATTTTTAAACCAGAGCACAGTTTATTCATTACAGTTACTACCAGGCACATAAATGAAGGTTCTAGTCTGTTTACCTTAAATCAGTGCTTCTCAATTATTTTCTGTTGCGCCCCCCTAGGAAGAAGAAAATATTTCGCACCCCCCCACTTTCCGCCGTGACTATAATTAGTATTATTTGTCTATGAAATTGTTATAAGCAGTGGTCCCCAACCACCGGGTCGCGGACCGGTACCGGTCTGTGGGTTATATGATACCGGGCCGCACAAAAAGAAGAAATAACTTTTGTTATTTCTGTTTGGTTTATTATTCTAGCCATACTGATGTTTTAATTTGAAACGTCCCCGGATTTTTAACTAATTTAAACCCATAAACTAACAAAATGAGTAAAAAACAAATACCTTTAGGAAGCTTCGTTGCTAAGGAGAGTTACAGAGTTACTAAGCAGACTGGGCCTTAGAAACACTCTCCAAGTTTCAGGTCAAGATGGGACTGTCTGGTTACAGCAAAACAAACTTAGAACTCTGTTTGATCTAGTCTAACTGATATTTTTGTCCTCTTTGTTTTTGTGATTTATTTTATTTTGAAGGTATGTTTACCGTTACCATAGGAACCAGAGTGCTTTCGAGCAGAGAGAATGTTTCTATGTTATAAAGACGTTGCTAATAAATTTTCTCGTGAAGACAAAGTGGATTTAAGTTTATTATTATTGATTAAAAAGGCCATTTTTTTGGGCTGGTCTTGTTTGGTTTTTCTGCTACACCTTTTGACCGGTCTGTGGAACTATTGTCAGACACTAAACCGGTTCGTGGTGCAGAAAAGGTTGGGGACCACTGGTTTCAAGTACATCTAAGTTCATCTTCGCAAGTCGCAAAACATTTCTAGTTACCAGAGGATAAAACGTTGTAAATTTCACTTTTTCACCTGCAACATAAGACAAGGAGCTTTCGGTCTCCATGCATGTTAGGTTGATTGGCCGTTATGAAATCCCCCCTAGGTATGAGTCTGACACATAACAGACATGCAACCTGCTCGTAACTGAAATTAGATAATTTTACACCTCACACATAAACCTAAAAAAACCCTGTTTAGTAATTTTGTTAAATGCAAAGCTCAATAAAAGATGCAGATATTTGCACAATAGTTTTTATGCAAATTAATTAGATTATCCTCTTTTTGTGAGTTCAAATCTTGTTAATTTTCTTTTTAAAAATAAATTTGAGTCACTTGCAAATTGTTTTGAATACAAATTCTTGCAATTCTGTGACAGGAAAATTTCAAGATAAAATTTAAAATGTTAAAAATGGGAGTTTTTAACATGTAAACATTTTAATGGCCCTAAACCATGCAAATTATCAGTTAGATAGTAACTTTGATTTAATATAATTTTTTAAAAACTAATTCTTTTTTGTATTTTGAGCAGCAGCCAATGAGAGCCAAGCACTGTCAAACGTGCAAAAAGTGTGTGCGGCGCTACGACCACCACTGCCCCTGGTTGGAGAACTGTGTTGGAGAGAGAAATCATCGCTGGTTTATCGTCTACCTGCTGGTGCAGCTACTCACTCTACTTTGGGCGCTTCACATCGCACAGTACGTCCACCTAACCTCCACCCTTTAACCTTTCAGATAAGCTTCCTTATCGACATGGAAAGTTAGTTACTGTGACCTCATTTTGCCCTGCAGGGATGAGCCGGTGAAGCCCCCAACATGTGTGAACTCTGCTCAGCAGCTTTATCTCACTGAATTAGGAAACTTGTAACTTTTGTAGAAACTTGGTAAATTGATTGTTTACACAAAATGAGCAAATAGCTGGAATGCGTTGCTTAGTTTAAACTTTAAAAGTAGCTGAACCGTTCTCACATGTTCTGGAAGCTTCTAGACTTTAACACCTGACTCAGGTTAATGGCTCGTCAGCAGGTTCACTGTGAACTTAAAAGTAGTTTAGCTAGTTGGAATCAGGTGAGCTGGAGTTTGAGACCTATAAAATATGTGTGAAAGAGTCACAAAGTACTGGAATTAAAAGAAAAGTTCTTCTTTTAAAATATTTTTAAGTAAAAAATAGGAGGTAGTAAAAGCAGGGGCTCATTTTTGATCTCTAACACAATTACCAGAAAATTAAATGTCATTTTTAAAAGAACAATTTGGAAATAAAGGAGAAGAAAAATGTTTTTATTTATTTATTTATTTTTATTTTTACTCATTCTATTCATCCCTCATCGGGGAAATTTGTGTGCTGCACTTCTACACCGCAGCAGGCTGCCACAACGGCGCCTGGTGGGAGAAACAGGGCGTTAGGTGTCTTCCCCAAAGATCGTAGACGTGCACTCAGTGGGATGTGTACTCGCGAACTTCCGGTTTACTTCCAGTCCGCGGGCAAACGCTCTAACCACTGAGCCACAGTTTTAGAAGAGTTTTTTAGTGTTTTAGAAAGTTTTTTATAAGTTTTTACTTAAAAAAAAACAAGAAAATTCTAACAATTATCAATGATTAAAGTTTTCCAATTATTATTAAATAAAATATTATAATGATAAATATAATAATAAACGTAAATATATATGATAAAGGAAATATTATTACTGCTGCCCTCCGGAAGGAGCTTGGAGTTGACCCGTTGCTCCTCCAAATCGAGAGAAGTCAGATGGGGTGGTTCAGGCATCTGGTTAGGATGCCTCTTGAACTGGTGAGGTGTTTCGGGCACGTCCCACCGAGAGGAGACCCAGAGGCAGAACCTTGAACTGCTGTGGAGACTATGTCTCACAGCTGGACAGGGAACGCCTCGGTATGCTCTCGGGTGAGCTGAAGAATGTAGCCTGGGTGAGAGAAGTCTGGGTTTCTTGTCTGAGGCCGTTGCTCCCACAGCCTAGCCCCGGATAATTGGAAGATAACGGAATGGAAAAATATTATAGAGATGATGGAATATTTAATAATACATCTATATGACCAAATGTTAAATTTGGTAATTCAGTCGTGGTACGGGAAACATTAAGTCAAATCTAAAAAACGGTTTGATATTTGAATTGAGCTTATGTGTGTGTGTGTCCGTGTGTGAACCCAGGAAGAATAGCAACGGAAGAAATTCAGGAGCTTTTGGGATCTTAATTAACATGAGGTATTAATCTGAGGCTTTAACTAGATTAATACTTGTGATATTTTGTAGGATGAGTTCAGCAAGGCTTTTAAAGCATGAGATCTAGGTTAAAAGTGAAAAAGGGAGGAGTGTTCTTTAAAATTTACATAAAATCTTGGCTCAAAGAAGAGCTGAAGGGGATGTTCCCACACCTTTATCTGGTGTTAATTCTGACTGTTCAAACATATAAAAAGTCCTGCCTGATACCAGATTAAAAAGTACATCACAGCTACCAAGGACAGATTAGAGAAAAGCAAACAAGCTTTCCTCTCCTATGATCTTTGACGGTCAGGTAAAATATTGGTGGAAAAAACAACTTTGAACCTGTTGAAACAAGTTTTTGTTGAAAAACCAAACTACTTTCCATAGATTTGCTTACAGATCAGATTATCCTGATCTACGAGTTTGCCTGTCTAAGAGACTTCTTACATTTAAAATGAAACGAGTGATGACATAAAATTTTTGTACTTTTCTGACTCTTTTGAGTCCACATGACGACCAATTTGTTTTTGACACTTATACCGCTCATAGGGTTGTTTTTGGTTTAAATGAACTCACACGTCACAAGTTGTACTTTTAAATATTTTTCTCTTTGAGCGTCAAGAATTTTTCTTGATGCCCTTACGTAAAAAATTGAATTTTCTCGCCTAAAAGTACCAGTAAACTTTTTATCAAAGTTTTTTTCTTCATTTGTCCTAACTTCAAATCTCAGGTCAAGAAAAACATAAAAGAAATAATATCAATTTATTCCTACAGTAAAAATAAACCAGATAACTTTGATAAAAGTAGTCCATGAAACTTAATTTAAGAACTTTTTTTAACCAGTCTGAATGAGTATAATCTGCTTTTAGGAGGAAATTAAATTAAAGGATTTGATCCTGTTGCATAAGTAGCTCTGTCCTCTTTTCCAGGTCAGGTCTGTCGAGTCTGTCTTCCAGTGATTCTTGGAAAATGTGGATCAGAGAGAACGCACTTCTGCTAGCGGCGCTGGGACTCATCGGAGTTTTCTCAATGGTTGTGGCGATTCTGCTGGGCTGCCACGCCTACCTGGTGTCGATCAACTGTACCACCTGGGAGTTCATGTCCCGTCACAGGATCTCGTACTTGAAAAACTGTCAAGATGAGGATAACCCCTTCGATCGGGGAGTTTTGTGCAACTTCTGGGATTTCTTCTGCATCTGCAAAACTGTGATGTGGGAGCAGGTCTATCAGAAGAGTACCCTAAACTAAACCTGAACTCTTAAACACTCAGTGGACACATGCTAACTCAGAATGTTTACTACTAAGCACAAACTAAATCATACAGAAAAATATATGAACATCTAACGTCCTCAATGATTCAGGTTTTTTTCTGAATTAATTTTACAGATTGTTTGAAAAATGTTTTTAAAAAATGATGGGTTTTTTTATATCTGTAGGATTGGAAATTTGTTAATTTTTTTTAAACTGATCACATTAAATGTTCGTTTTAAAAAAAATTATTTGCAGCTCATTTGAAAAAATTTTGCATCGCATAAATTTATAAAGTACCACAGATCTTCTTAAGGGACTTTTTTATTAGTTTAATTAGTGTAAAGCAAACATATTCTACTGAATTTGCCTGCGAAAAAATTTAGTGACCAAAATACAAAAATGTGAGAAACGAGAAAGAAAAGTAACTATCGCTCTAAAACATCACAGCAGCTGTGATGTGTTTTTAAATAATCTTCAGACAAGAAGTGAAACATTTTTATGTTGTTATTCAGTTTGTATTTATTGACAAGAGTACATTAAAACATGTATGATATGCATTTTGTTATAGATTACATCTGTACGGACCGACATTCCTATTTGTGTTGCTACACGAACACACATAAATACAGACTGACACACATTGAACATGTAATTTTCAGCAGCGAAACGTAAAGTGCTACAACAGCTAAACTAGCCTTAATCATTTAACCAAACCTCAGCAGAACTTCACTTAGGATTAGAGTCTCCAAAAAAATTAGATTGCCAGGTTTTCATCTCGTTGCTAAAATATGGTCGATATCTTTTATTTTTGCATGTTTATTTTATTGTAACTCAATAGGCCAAAAATAGTACATTGGAGCAGTGTTTTTCAACCAGTGTTCTGCAGCATACTATTGTCAGGTGTCCCTTGGAAAATGATTCTATTTCACTTCATACAGTGATCATGATCTACCGGTAGCTCCCAAATATTGTTTTGGTTAATCTCTAAAAAAAAAAAAAAAAAAAAAAAGGATTAAAGCGTTATTATTTATGTTTATCAGTGTAAAATCTTGTCATTTTATTTCGAGACTAGCAGGGCTGTCCTGCGACAAATTGTGAACTGTAACCATAGCAACCCACTCTGCTTCAATGTTGAATGCTGCTGTCCATCCCTCCCCAAAACTACCCCAGCTACCCCAGAATAATCATAAAATATGACAAAATAAGTTTTGATGTGTTCATTTAGAAGAAGAATTCCTTTTATTAATCCCTCAATGGGGAAATTTCTTTGCTACATTGCACTGCAGCGGGCAGCGGGCAGCCCCAATGGCGCTAATGGTGGGGCCAACTACGGTTAGGTGTCTTCTGCAGGGACATTTAGGTGGCTAAGTGGAATTTGAACTGTCTGGTCCAGGGACAAACACTCTACCACTGAGCCAACACCCCCCTTATACCTAATTTGATATATATATATATATACATATATATATATATATATATATACACACAATTCTCTAAAGCTACCTGTTAATACAGGCCAGTTTTGAGGTAGCTTTAGAGAACAGTTTTAGGTGTGCCTCAAAATTTTTTGGATGAAAAAATGTGCCTTAACATGAAAACGGTTGAAAAACACTGCTTTAGGTACTGGATAGAGGATAACGAATCTGCTTAACCGCAGATACAGATCTAAAAATAAAGTTTAGTTACTGATCAGCAGGGTTTTTTTGTTTTTTTTTTATTATATAATATTTACGTCACTGACATGCTCAAAACTGCATTAAATTCCATGGTATTTACCGAGTTATTTGAAGCAATAACTGTCCTGATATGTTTAAAGTTTCTACTAAAATAGGATTTGGTTCACTTTGTTTACAGTGAAACATTTTTTTCTGACAATTTGAGCAGAAATGAGCATGAATGTGTGACTTGTGCATAAATTCAGAAAATAAGTCTTATTCCAGCAGAGCTATTCAAGCTATATTAAAGGTAATTTATCACAGATATTTTCAGTCTTTATGTGCATCCGATAGATCCCTTAACTCAGGTCTAGGAGGGTCGGTGTCCTGAAGGTCTTCCATGTGTTCTTGTAGCTACACACCTCATCCTGCTTATTGAGTCAATGTGCCAAATTTTATTGGCTGTTGATTTCACTTTATGTGCATCAACAGCCAATGATGTTGTCTGTTCCTGGTTCAAATGTATTGAACCAGAAACACATGGTAAACCTTCAGGACACTGGCCCTCCAGGACTGGAATTTGATACCCCTGCTTTACACTTTTCAATCTCAGCTGGATGTGAGCATTATAATTGCCCGTTTATTGCACAAAGCCTCTAATTCAAATAAAAATACAGACATTTTCTCACTAATATGGCTATATAGCACTACTTCTGGTTTCTCTGAAAATGCTAATGATTACAGGATCTCTAGTGCACAAAGTTCACCACAGTGCCATGCACTTTCTGTTCCCGAAGAAGATCGACACGGAGGAATGACATGAAAATTTGGGTTTAAATTCTTTCACTTGTCTCTTTACTTCAAGGCAGTGAGCAAAGCCTGTCACAGTGAGGCATAGAACCGGCAGCACGCAGAAGTCCTCTGAAAGAAAAAATATTGTAAATAAATCAAATAAATAGAGCCCACAACATAAGTTGAGTGTATTTAAAATCACAGCTAAATATGTTGAACTTTTTTATCCAAGTTTGAGGTTCCACCAAATAATGTTAACCAGAAAATTAGGATTAAATGTTCATGTTTCTCATTTGTGTTTTGCTATATGATCTAAATATTCGTTTCGTCTTCTGAACTACTTCCCCCTAATGGATTCGCAGGGTGTAGTAGAGCCAATCCCAGCTGATTTTAGGGTGCACTACGAGCAGGTTGCATGTCTGTTACGGGGCCATACACACACTCATTTGTAGGGGCAATTTCATAACGGCCAATCAACCTAACATGCATGTTTTTGGAGGGTGGGAGCAAACCGGAGTACCTGTAAAAAACCCACACATACACAGGGAGAATATGCAAACTCCACACAGAAAGAGCAGTTTTTCAATCCTCATCAGCACTCTGGTGCTTGAACCCTGACATTTTTTATTTTTAAAAGGTTATCTAAGATTATTCACCTCTTCTTTTTGCTCTCTTTTATTGATCACTAAACTTTTCCAACCTTTTTTAAAAGCCTGCTTAGTGATCAGAAACGGTTTTAGTAGCAAATATTGTGAAAAGAGCAAAGGATTTCATTGATAAACTTTAAAAGCTGGACTTTATTCTCTTCATCAGTTAAAATGTCAGAAATGTTTTCCCTCCTGATTTTAACACGATTTCCTCTTGAAAGAGAAACCCTCAGACATTTATTAATCATCAGTTTACAAATAAAACAATTATATCAATGTACTTACACATCCAATCGGAGGTGTTTTATTGGTCAAATATCCGGTCGGGGCCTTTATGACATTTTCTGTTATCAACTAGGGTCAAAGTTTATTTTACTGTACTAATTGCACTTTATCTTTTTCTTTAAGAACAAGTTTTATGAGGTTTGAATTGAATGAATTCACATAAAATGAAAGCAAATGAGATGGATTTGTGATTCTTTCAAAGTAAATCATCCCTATTTTCCACATGCATTTTAATGCGTCATTGTTTAATGAAATACCATTATGTTGACGCACAAATGCTTCAAACTGTTATTTTCACCCTCTGTTAAAGCAATGCACATAATTCAGATTGCAATGTCCTTATTTGCCAGTTATGTCACATTTAAGTCATGTGGAAGAAAGTGGGGAAATTCTACGAAAACACAATGTTACACAATAAAAAAATTAGATTTGCTTTAACACTGTAAAAAAAAAAAAAAAAAAAAAGAAGAGCTTTTTGCTATAAACTTCAAACAGTAAAAATCTTAACAGAATATCAGTTTTTTTTTTTTAAATTAAATTTAGGGCAGCAAAGTGGCCTCACAGCAAGAAGGTCGGAGTTTGAGTCCCTGGGTGGGGCGAAGCTTGGAATACTGCCCTTTCTGTGTGGAGTTTGCATGTTCTCCATGTGTATGTGTGTGTTTTCTCCAGGTACTCTGGTTTCCTCCCACTCTCCAAAAACATGCATGTTAGGTTGATTGGCTACTATAAAATTGCCCCTAGAAATGAGGATGTATGTGTGGCTCAAATGGACTGTCGACCTGTTGGGGTGTACCATGCCTCTCGCCGGAAATCAGCCGGGATAGGCTCTGGCACCTTGTGCCACCCATTTAGGGATAAGTGGTTCAGAAGACGAAACGAAAAGGGTCTAAGGCTGGAAACATTAATAGATTTTTATTTTAAAAGTTTATAAATTGTCTTAACTGTTCTATTTTTTTGTGTCTTGAAAATTTGACAAATTGTAACATTTAAAGTGAGAAATGCACTGAAAATTTTGTATCATCAGCACAAATTGCAAAGAAAATCATTGATCTCAGTGGATGACAGTAAAAGCAAGGTCGAGTTATTAAACATCCCAATTTATGCCAATTTGAATTCTTGAATGACTTATGTAGATTATCTTAATCAGATTTCACCCACCAGTTTCTCCTTCACCCGTGCAGAGCACAGAAGTCAAAGTCTGCAAAGGATTCCTGCTGCTCCAGCGTGAGGCTGAAGGGTTTGGCGGGCGGTGATAAGACGGGCTGCAGTCGAGTGAAATCGCTGTCAAAGTTGCTGACGTCTGTGGATTCTTTAATTGATGGCAAGAAAGGAGGCTTTGCTTTCTTTGCCAGAAGGGCTTCCCAGTCGATAGTCTACAGAAATAAACAAAGTTATCTTCACTATTTTTGCATTTTACACCAACAAAACAATATCTCTAAAACTCACGCCATTAATCAGAAGAAAGTTAAACAGGTTGATTTGATTTTTGCTTTGATTTATTTGGGTTTTTCTGTTTAAGGTGTTTAAAAGCAAAGCAGCTTTGAAAGAAAGAAATACCTCATAAAATTTCTCTCCTTTCACTTCGTTTGCATCTCTTTCTCCAGCTCCGAGTCTTTTGAGTGGGTTTCTCTTCAGCAGCTGGAAATAAACAGATTGTTGAGACAGAGAGAAATCTAAATCAATTTGATTTAAAATCAGGCCGAAAAACTAGTTTGAATAGGCATTAAAAACAACCTTTATATTTGCGTGGTACTTGGTGATCAATCTGAACTTAAATTTAGAAGATTAAGACTAATTGAATGCACATTATATTAATAATACAGGTTTGTTTTTCTCTCACACCCTATTTCTAACCTAATAGATGCACACAGAACTGGTTCTCTAAAATTCTGTGATCCCTAGCTTCCACTCAGATGGTCCTTAGTTTAGTAAAAGTGAACAGATAACAGATTTAATGTGAAACAATTTGATCATATCAAGATAAGTTGTTATTACAAATTTCTTCAAAAACAGTCTAAAATCAGAGATCTTGGTTTCAAGGATTGGTTCCCATCAAGTTTCAGAAGTTTCCCTACTGAGATTGCCCTTTCAGGTTGAGCGCTGAAGAGTTTGAATGCAAGTTCAGATCTGCCGGTGCAGGACATCTCAGTAAATCTGGAGATACAGTAAGGTCACATTACCTTCTGCATGATGGAAACAGCATCTGGAGGAAGAGACGATGGATACTGGACATCATCATTGACGATGCTGTCAAACACCTCCTCCTCATCTTCACCGGGAAAAGGAGACTAAGAGGAGAGTAGAAGAAAGCAAAGATGGGATTTTACAGCTGAAAGATAGATTACACCGGAAGACTGAAGATGTTTTAAGCACCTCTCCAACAAGCATCTCATAGATTAAGACGCCCATCCCCCACCAATCCACCGCCAGGGTGTAGTTGTCATCGGTAAGGACTTCTGGAGCGAGAAACTCCGGGGTACCACAAAAAGTTGATGTTCGGTCTCCATGACCCATTCCTATCAATGCAAGAAAAACTCTTCATAAAAACTTTCAAAATCCTGAAACCATAAATGACCCTCATGGTGTGGGTTTGATGTGTGTTCACCTTCTTTACAAAGACCAAAATCTGTGATCTTCACATATCCGTCTGCGTCCATCAGCAGGTTGTCCAGCTTCAGATCACTGGAAGAAAAAATAAGCATTTAAATTCAGTTTTACTTAAACATTTGAGTAACTTTGGTCAGTTTAACCCACCGATAGATGATTTTATTCAAATGGAGAAACTCCAAACCCAGCAGGACGCACGCTGAGTAAAACCTGGCAATAAAAACAAAAAAAGCTGAAAAAAAAAACCCATCTTTAACAACATGAACATACAGTGTCCATAAACCCACCTTGTTTGAGCTTCGGAAAAGACATCATTGTGAATATGAATCATAAGATCCCCGCCTGGTAAATACTCCATGACAAAGCAGACATGGTCCCCAGTCTGGAAGCAGCCGTAGAGGTTGACTAGGAATGGATGTCTGGAAGCATTGATCATCTCAAAAATCCTTTTCTCACTCATGAGGCTGTAAGGTGACACATGTAGGGTCATTCTATGGAACAGAATTCCAACCTGAATCTGTACAGGACTTCACATACCTGTCCACCTCATCACGTGTTACTATGTCTCTCTTCTTCAAGGCTTTAATGGCGTACAGTTTTCCTGTCTTCTTAAATTCTGCCAGAAGAACCTGCACAGAAAAAGAAACTTAATCAAAATAAACAGTAAACTTAAGAGAAAAACTTTGAATTGTTACCTTCCCAAAGTGTCCACGTCCCAAAACAGAGATGTATTTAAAATCTTCCATCTGCATTCTGGCAAAAGAAAAGAAATATAACAGAGTTGATGGGATGCTTCACTTTGGATTGTAAGAGATAAGTTTTATGTGACTGTATAGAGACGTACTTTGAAACTGAAACCGGCTGATCTTCACACTCTTTAGACGTGGTTATGGATAACTGTAAACAAAGAAATTCCAGATTAAACAAGTTAAGTGTTGTATAAAAGCTTATCAAGCCATGAAAATACTCTTGCAAAGAGGATTCATTATGAAAAGATTATGTAAAACACAAATTATCACGTCCCTAAAGCTAGCTTATGCAGCCAAGGATCTGACCACCAGGGTCCCTGTCGTTGGCTGCCACCCACATCCTCCTTCACCTGATCCCTATGGCCTCTCCTGCAGGTGGTGAGTCCACTGGAAGGGCGGCCCATGTCCCCTGTTTGGGCTGTACCCGGCCAGGCCCATGGGTTAAAAGCCCAGGTACTCTCGTGCCCCACCCTCGGGCTTGGCTCCAAGGGGACTGGCCCCAGTGACCCACGTCTGGGCAAGGACAACTTGGCCATGCTTGATCTCTTCATAGGGGGTGTTTTAGCCGTGCTTTGTCTGGCCCCTCACCTAAGACCCGTTTGCCTTGGGTGACCCTACCAGGGAAATTAAGCCGGGAGGAGACCAAGAGGCAGACCCTGGACCCGCTGGAGACACTATGTCTCACAGCTGGCTGGGAAACAATTCGGGATCCTTCCCGGGGTGAGCTGGAGGATGCAGCTGGGGTGAGAGAAGCCTGGGCTTCCCGTCTGAGGCTGTTGCCCCCGCGACTCTGCCCCAGGTAAGCGGAAAACGATGGAACGGAACACATTACCATTAAATCTGATGGAAAAAGGTCCAAATTTGATCCAACATAAGCATACATCATGGAACTCATTTAGCAATTAGTGGAAAAATTAACAGCATTAAGAAAATAAATTGAATACTTGCTCACTCTACATTCAAACTTCACCCCACTTTGATTCCACAAAGACAGAAAAACACTTTTCTTTATGTGATAAATGAATTCTTTAAAGCTCAACAAGCTTAGAGAAAATATGTTCTCTCTAAAAGTTTTCTTCTGACCATAAAAATGCAACCTAAAGTGTTATTTTTTCAGTTTTAACAGCAGAAATTGTAAATGTCTAACAATTGCACACTTGAATTTTCTTCCTGTTGCCTTTGACTTGAAAAAATGTAAGAAAAAGAAATAAAAACCCTCAATAATTCCTTCCAGCTGTTTCCATACTTGAATGTTTAAGCCCCACAAGCAAAGAAATGCAAATAACTCTTCTGTCTGAGCATGTTTTCTGATTCAGAAATTGAGTCTGTCACTGTTACAACAGATGAAGGACTTAATCTCAACTATTTACCAGTTTTTCTTGCAGCTCAGGCACAGGAGAGGCGTTATGTGCTGTGGTGATGATGTCTGAGGGTGTATTCTCCTGGTGGAGACCGATGGCAGGCGACTGATCCTCACTAATGTGGATGTTTATAACTGGAGCTTCGCTGCAGCAACACACACAAAGTCAAATTAGACAATGCTGAACTAACAAATACTGCTTTTAAGTATGAGAAGGAGATGTATTCACTAGTATTATCCAGTCCGCTTAGTCACTTCTTTCACTTTATCAGGTAGAAAAATCAAAATACCCGGTATTACGATATTTCCGAAACACTTTCCAATAGACAAAACAAATAGCTGGGCTTTCACTCAGAGATCGAGTGAAGAGCTCTGCCATCCGGGGGGAGCTCAGAGAAGAGCTGTTGCTCCTCCGGGTCGAGAGAAGCCAGATGGAGTGGTTCGGGCATCTGATCAGGATGCCTTTCGAACGCCTCACTCGTGAGGTGTTTTAAGCTTAACTCATTGGGAGGAGACCCAGAGGTAGAACCCGGATCTGCTGGAGAGACTATGTCTCACAACTGGACAGAGAACACCTAAGGATGCTCTCGGGTGAGCTGGAGGATGCAGCCGAGGTGAGAGAAGCCTGGGTTCTCTGTCTGAGGCTCTTGCCTTCGTGACCCAGCCCCGGATAAGCGGAAGACAACGGAACAGAAATAATAACTCTTTTACTCTTTGAAATTTTATGTAGTTGATATGAACAGAATCAGTCTCTCTATTCATCTTAAAACGATGTTTTGGATTTTGATGGTTGCGTGATATCTTGTCCGTTCTCTCTAATTTACCAGTGGCTTGAAAAATCCACCATACTTTATGTGCTCCTTTGATAAACGAACAATTCAGAAGCATCTTATCCGTCTGCGACTGATTACAGATTAATTTTCTGACCTTCCTGCCCGCACATGTTTTGATGACAACACTGTGAGAACATTATTCCCGGAAAGAGGTGAACCTATTTCCAAAGAATTGGTTAAATATTAACAAAAATCAAAATGTTTCTCAGAAAGTAAACCTTCTGAGATTCTCACACTTTTTAAATTTGTTTTGTTCATTTTCCCTCCAAAGTTGTTTGGCGGTTACATAATAATCCATTCATAAACAAAATTCTAAAAGACTTTTAAAAGCACTAACACTCATTGGATCTGAAAGACATCCAACATACCGTATTTTCACGACCATAAGGCGCATACTAAAGTCTTAGATTTTCTTCAAAATGAGCAGCGCGCCCTATTGTGCAGTGCGCCCTATCGTGCAGTGCGCCCTATCGTGCAGTGCGCCCTATGTGTTTTGTGTATGTAGGTGTATGTATGGACACCGGATGTTTTTTTTCCACGCATCAACTTCGCTTCTGATTTTTTACTCTATGCGTAATCATCTCACTGTGAAAAAACAAGTGAAGCAGATGAACGCAGTGCTTGCTGTTTCCCGGAGGTCTGAGAAAGGAACTCCAACCGCTGGACATCGGCATGAACCGGCCATTCAAGGTAAGGCTGCGAGCGGCGTGGGAGTGATGAATGCCCAAAAAAGACCACAGCTTCACAAAGGGTGGAAGCCAGCGCCGGGCGAGTTACGCCACAGTTTGCCAGTGGATTGTAGATGCCTAGGCTAATGTGTCTGCTGGCACTGTTGTCCGAGCTTTCGCAAAAGCAGGCATCATTTCCGAGGAGCCGCACGGTACAGAAATTGACTCTGACAGCGAGGAAAGTGAACCCGCTATGTTGGATTTAGCGCACCTGTTAGATTCTGAAACAGAGGATGAGGACTTGGATGGATTTGATAAATGACTTTATGACGACTGTAACTAATATTTAAATAAACACAACCAAACTCAGTTTTACTCCCGATCTATTTTAAATACGCACACTTGTCTGCTTGTGTGTGTGTTGTTGTAAGGCGGACGTATGCAGTAGAAGATATGTACTGTATATAAAACCTGCGCCCTATCATCAGGTGCGCCTTATGTGTGTGGTAAATACAGAGTACATGACACTGGGACTGTGCCTTGTAATATGCTGCGCTTTTTGGTCGTGAAAATACGGTAAAAGTAGTCATTAGCATGGTTGATGCTTTTTCGAAAGGATGCATCTCCATTTACACCTCAAGAGGAAGAAGAATTATCAGTCATGTTCAGCTGGAACAAATAGATAACAAAAGATAGACCTCCGACCTTGGCAGTGAAGTTGTGGTTTGAGGCTCCTTCTCCTCATGCGGGGCTTCGTTAGCCAGCAGGTCTGTGGTGGTGGAAAGATGTGAGCTAAAGGTGGTGAAGGAGCTGTATCGAGGAAGGATGCTCATCATCAGATGACCCCACGTGGCGAAGTTCATGTTCATCTGGGCAGCTCGAAGAAAGTTTTTTCCTGTGAGATGAATAAAGACAGAGTGAGATACTGAAATAAACAGATTCATTCTATTCGGGTGGCAGTACCTCTCTCTTTGGTGAAGATGCATCGCTGTCGTCTCAATTTGGGCTGTCGCTCAACCACAGAGTTGATGAACTGGAACTGATGGAAACAAAAAGAAAACATAGATTAAAATATGATAATTAGGTAGATGCACATTTTATTAAGAGATAAAGTTAAAGGGAAGATTTTGATGGAATAAAAAATCGAATTATTTTGAGTTTTTTAAAATAGCTTTTTTACTTTTCATCACATTTTGACTTCTGAACCGATTATCTCTAACGAGGTCGCTGGGGGTGCCAGAGTCCATCCTAGCTGATTTCAGGTGAGAGGCAGAGAACACCCTGGCTTAGGTCGCCAGTCTGTTGCAGGGCCACACACACAGACTACCATCCATACACACGCACTCATTCCTAGGGGCTATTTCGTGGCAGGAAATCAACCTAACATGGATATTATTGGAGACTGGAGTACCTGTGGAAAACCCACATGTACTCGGGAGAACATGCAAACTCCGCACAGAAAGGATAGCATTTCAAGCCTCACTCCAGGACATGGACCCCAACCTTTTTCCAGTGAGGCCTTTGTACTAACCACTGAGCCACCGTGCAGCCCCGATTCCCCCAATTCCTCAAGTTTTTAGCATATTTTAATTCAAAGTAAAACACAATCATTTTATGGTAAATCGCTGATCACCAACCTTGGTGTAGAGGAGTCCTTGAGGCTCCAGATTGAACTCCTGGTGATGATCTGATGTGTCCAGCATCTCCTCTAGTCTCAGGAACTTGATAGCACACATCAACCTCCAGTCCCGCCAGAAGACACACACTTCAAGTTCTCGAGACTTTTGGCATAAAACATAAGAATAACAACAGAGCAGATTTAATTATTTTATTTTAATGTTTTTATGATTTTAAATAAAGGCAGTCTTGGAAATACAATAATATCAATGCATTTCAGGGTAATATGAGAGACAAAATAAATGTTCATTGTATGACTGCCATTTGAATCAATAAAAAAATCTAACACAACAAACAAAAAGAAAAAGAAAGAAGTCAAATAAAAAATTAATAATAAGAGGAATAACATAGAATAAAATACATCTTTATAGTAATAATAAATAATAGAGCAGATGTAATTAATAAAAGCTCATTATGTACTTTTGGTCTTCATAATGAACTTTTGTTTGGCTCTGGTTCACTTTCTGAGTGGTGTAATAATGACCTCTGCTGGTCAAAGATAAAACTACAACAAGCTGAGTTGAACTGAGGTCAAACAAACAGCAGCTTCTCTTGTCGTCTATAAAAACAATGTAACTTCATATGAAGAGCACAAAGATTGTTTTCATCAACTGAACCGCTTATCCCTGATGGGATGAAAGGGGGTGTCAGAGCCTATTCCGGCAGATTACAGGCGAGAGGCGGCATTACCCCACACAAGTCACCAGTCTGTTGTGAGGCCACACACACAAACACACTCATTCCTTGTGGCAATTTCTCAGCACTCAATCAACCTAACAATTATGGCAAATCTATTTTAGATTAAGCATGATGGAAAGATCTCTTGTATCCAATGTTGTTCCGCATACTCATAACAAATACAGAGGCATTCCTTCATGATGTTGCATCTACCATCTGAATGTGAATTACTTTTAATTTCTATTTTTATTGCTTACGATTATTTTTTGTTAACCTTTAAAAAGGCCTTTAGCACAGTGGTTTCTAAAACAGACAGGTGAATCCTGACATGTTCAAAGTCACATAAATCCTCCAGATACTTGATTTACATTGAGTGAGTCTTCCTCATGCTTGCATGACCAGATGCTGCTGTCTGATCTGATAAATAGTTGTTTATGATCGGCGGTTGGTGAACGACACAGTCGGTACGTGCATGTTGTCCTTTAAAAAAAGGACCCGTTTGGTATCCTTACAGATTTTATGAAGTCCTGTGGTTCACTAAGTCGCTCAGTTTTAATCCAAAGTATCGACGTGTAATTTTAAACATACTTATATTTCTACAAAAAAACAAAATATTGCCATTGCTCCTATTTTTTCACATGAGTAACACAATCACCCAATGTCACCCAATCTGTGAAGTTATAATCCTTCTCAGTGTGAAACTAGATGATCGAGAGGAAGTGAAACACACAGGAAGGTTTGTCCGAAGGCAGGTGGTGAATACCGGAGTGACTGTGAAAAATGAACCTAGTAGTCAGAGAAGGTCATTGAGTATTTCTATATTTATCACAAATGACTCTTTGCCAACTTTTTAAAAGGGAGGATTTGCACGAATTGCACATCAGTTTAGAAAGCGAAAAAGATTATTGTCCAAGTTGAGATTTTACGTATCATATGGATAAACCTGAGTTTGGTCAGAGGTAAAGAAACTGATCACAACTACTTGGACCTTTTTTTGCATGGTAAACTTTTTTTGTTCATCTGGACACACATCCCTAACCGAGTCACGGGGGGTGTTGGAGTCTATCCGGCTGATTCAAGGCGACAGGCCCGGTACACTCCGAAGAGGTCACCAGTCTGTTGCAGGACCAAACACACACATATTCATTCCTACCTATTGCAAATCGATAGCGGCCAATCATCCTAACATGCATGTTTTTGGAGGGTGAGAGGGAACTGGGGACTCGGAGAAAACCCACACAAACACACGTGGAGAATATGCAAACTCCACACATAAAGGGCAGTGTTCTAAGCCTCGTCCCTGCCCAGACTTGAACCCCCGACCTTCTTGCTATGAGGCCACTGTGTAAACCACTGCACCCCCATGCAGCCATTACAATGTATTGATTTTACATTCTGCTAATAAATCGTGTAAATCAATAAAGCCGAGTGGTGGAATAACCTAAACTTAACAATCCCATGGTTCGTACAAAAAAGGACCACTTGCATGAAATGGTGCATTATTTTCTTTAACTATTTTTCCTCTGTTAAAATGCAAAATGTTTTTTTAAAAAATGGAAGAAAACCGAATAAATACAATCTTTTTAATTGTTGAGAGTTTGAGGGTATTGATCACATTAATGAACATCAGTTTTTTATAGGTAGTCTGATCAAACCGCTGAAACTTTTTTATGTTAAATCCGTTTTGTGGGTTGACAGCATTCTGACCTTATAAACGGTGACCAATGCAAAATTATGTTAATTTATGTCTACCATGCCAGACTATTGCAGGGCCACAAACAGAGACAGATAACCGTTCAAATTGACCAATAAAAAGCTTACTTTAATGACCCGCTATGTATAATTCAAATTTAATGGTTTTCCAAGAGCTTGTCACTAAGTTTACACTCTAATTTGTTCAAATGAATAGAGTGTTTTATGCTGGAAAAAAATAAAACCTGCAGGATATTGGAGGGTGAGAACGTCTGAAAACAATGTCCTTTAATTTGAAACACACAACACTGCAGCTCTCAAAAATCTCAGTTATACTTATTTGGATTAAAGACACAAAATTATTCTTTTCAATTTGTTGTTTTCCGCTTTTTCGGGGCCGGGTCATGGGGTAACAGCCTTAAGTGGGAAACCAAGGCATCTCTCACCCAGGGTGCATCCTCCAGGTTACCCAGGGTTAGGGGGTTTCCAGCTACATCCAGAGACATAGTCTCTCCAACAAGTCTCCTTCTGGTGGTACATGCCAAACACACCTTATCAGTGAAGCCTTCGGGAAGCATCCAAACCAGATGCTCAAACCACCTCATCTGGCTTCTCTTGACCCGGAGAGCAACGGCTCTCGGGAGGAAGCTCATTTCGGCCACTTGTATTTGTGATCTCCTTTTTTCAATTGTAGTTCGACAAATCGAGAGCTTTATTTTTTGGCTCGGCTCTTTCTTCACCATGACGGGCCGATGTAGTGTCAAAAATACTCTGCTTTTACCAATTTTTAAAATGACGATTATAATTTTGTTGATGTAATTTTTACTGAGGTCAACACAGTCAAATGATTTATAATTCAAAGGTAATGATCAAGTTACACTCTTACACACTCAAGATGAAAGAAAACAAACTGCTAGATCTCTGACTTTTGCCTCCGTCATGATTGTTTTAATCAGATCTCAAGAAAATTACTGTATTTTATATGGCTGCTGTTTAACGTAGACCAAAATTTATGTAAATTAAAGCATGCAAACTGTCAAGATTTAGTTCAATCAAACAATGATTGTCCTGTGTTGGACTCTTTCTGGCAATAAAAACCCAACTTATGAGGTGTTCAGAGGTTTGTTTGATTTGAATAATTTAAATTATAACTCAAAGACTTGTTTGTACCTTCTGACTAACGTCAGATCTCTGAACTGATCAAAGCCAACATGTCCAATTGTAAACAAAACTAAATAAAAAAAGTCTTTTGAACATGTACAATTTCAATTTTAAAGGATTATATCATCAAGACAATATATTTATTGCAAAAAGACACTTTTAATAAATATTTTTTCTGGTTACATAATAATCCATGTTTTGGCTGTCTTAGTAGATATAAGTTGGATTTATTGAACTAAACTGGTCCCCATCCTTTCTGAATCCTCATATACCCTAAATCAATCCTCTTTGTGATTAAATCTGTCTTTTATTTTAATCTCAGATGATCCCCTTGAGTTTTTCTGTCTATCAGATAATAGATAAGTAATTTATTTTGAAATGACTGAAGAATCTGCTTAAATAAAGGTCAACATGTGCATGCCTATAGATCTATAGCAGTGAGGTCAACTCCTGGACAAATCCTACAGTATATACTGTATATAACTGAAGAGAGAGATTGCAGGATTGAAAGATTAAGCCTGCAAATAGCAGGTAATACTGTACTAAATTGATACAGATGTAAGGATATCCTACTTGCGACCACTTACTTACAACTATAGAGACAGAGTACAGAGAAACATTTCTAATGGTAGGAGATCGACATTCTAGAGAATGCATTCTTCAAAAGATGTATTTTTTAACTGAATAGTTTTTCCTGACAGAATGTGTGCTTGTGTGTAGTTGGACTCACTCGCTCCAGCTGGATGTAGAAGGTCTGATCCCAGCTCAGCCTGCCGATGGCGGCCCAACACGTCCGTCCTACTACTCTGCCATCCAACCGTAACACTGCACTGATCTGTGCTGCACAGCAGAAAACAACACCTTACTGACGCTGTCTTTTTGGTAAGATTTTAGGCCAAAATGTTGCAAAACACAAAACAAAACAATGCATGAATATGCATTTTGCACTGAAGGTCAAGCTGAGAATATTTTGTAGTAAAAAAACTGATTTCTATTTCAAGCCCTTAATTGGACTCATCAAACCTTTAAATTGCTCTGGAATTTAACTTCTTCATCTTCTTTGACTGAATGGGATCCATGAATATGCTGATCTGTTCTCTGCCCACACACACACCCACCAGCAGCTGACACAAACCTTCTCTGTGTCTCCTTAGCAAGGACCAGTTCTCACACTGGTGGAACTCACATCTCCATGTAATAGTTCTATTGTATTTTATAAATAAATATGCATCAAAAAGCTGAAAGAAGAACTGTTCAATCATCTTAAACACAAGATTTTGGTTATTTAAAAAGTTAAAAGAACACATATTCATTAAGCCATTAGAATTGAAATTTAAAACTAATTTATTTTGCTTTTTTTTTTTTGTGCATGAATGTGTTCCAACCAGCTACCCTCCAAAAAGCATGCACATTGAGTTTGATGTCCGGAAAATTGCCCCTAAGAATGAGTGTATTGTGTGCGTGGTTGCCTGTCCTATGCGTGATGCTGCAACAACCTGGCGATCTGTTTAAGGTGTACCCCATTTGTCACCTGAAACTAGCCTGCACTGCAGAGCAAAATAGATGGGTAAATTTGATCCACTTTTATCTGGTTAGTGAATCATTTTCAGCTGCATTTCTATCTATATATTGAGTACAAGACTTAGAGAAGTCTCTGCAAGTGTGCAGAAATTAGGATTGTGTGCTGTATTTTCAAGAACAGTCAACTTTTCTTTCTGCTTCCAAATACCACAACATCTTCAGAAATAACTCTGCTCTGTTTTTTTAAGATCTACTTAATCAATAATTGTTTGGTGCAAATTATATCCTGATGTCTAAGGAGGAACAAAACATTGGTAAGATAGTATATTTTGGGTCTCAATTTTCTCACTAACTGACCAACAATATTACAGAAGTAGACCAATTTCCTCTGATGGTGCTGACCAATTGAGGAGTCCAGTTTTTCTTTGTGTTTCCGATCCGTCATCTTCCGCTTGTTCAGGGGTCAGGTCGCGGGGCCAACAGCCTCAAACGGGTAGCCCAGGCCTCTCTCTCCCCGACTGCATCCTCCAGCTCACCCGGAAGGATCCCAAGTCGTTCCCCGGCCAGCCGTGAGACATAGTCTTTCCAGCGGGCCCGGGGTCTGCCCCTTGGTCTCCTCCCGGTGGGACGTGCCCGAAACACCTCGCCTGTGAGGCGCTCGAGGGGCATCCTGACCAGATGCCCGAACCACCCCATCTGGCTCCTCTCGACCTGGAGGAGGAGCGGCTCGACACTGAGCTCCTCCCGGATGGCAGAGCTCCTCACCCAATCTCTGAGTGAGAGCCCAACCACCCTGCGGAGGAAGCTCATTTCGGCCGCTTGTACCCGCAATCTCATTCTTTCGGTCACCATCCACAGCTGGTGACCATAGGTGAGGGTTGGAACGTAGATCGACTTGTAAATCGAGAGCTTTGCTTTTTGGCTCAGCTCTCTCTTTCCCACGACGGACCGATGCAGCGTCCTAGTTATTGCTGATTGTGTTTCACCGCCTCAGATTAAATCAAATTTGAATTACAAAAGGATTTTGCATTTTCACAAAGGTAGAAAGGTTGTGTGATCAAACTAATTCACCAAAAACAATTGGTCTGTACGAATGTGTCCTCAAACATTCCGTTCATTGCAAGTCTAAATTTATTTTTGTTTTGTTTTCTGAATCTCTTATCCCGCAGGGGGGCCAGAGCCTATCCTGGATGATTTCAGGCGAGAAGCAGGGTACCCCCCCGAGCAGGTCAGTCTGTTCTGGGGCCACACACATAGACAACAATCCACACACACAATCATTCCTCAGGGCAATTTTATAGTGGTCAGTCAACCTAAGATGTATGTTTTTAGACAGAGGGAGGGAACCAGAAAACCTGGAGAAAACCCACCCATGCACGGGGAGAACATGCAAACTCCACACAGAATGGCCAGTGTTCCAAGTCACGCCCCCAACCCTAGGACTCAAACCTCCGACCTTCTTGCTGTGAGGCCACTGTCCTAACCACTAAGCCATCATGCCGCCCCAAGTTAAAATTTGTTTTCTGTCATCTCAAAATCTCCAAAACCCTGCACTACTGTTTTTTTTTTCTTACAAGTCATTCTATCCTTCTTAAACCACACATCTTATAAATAAAACACCATGTTTCCCATCATGCATTAAGTGGCAAACTTATTTAAAAAAAACCTACTTTTTCCAAAGGCTTTTTCTCATTATCACTAGCTAAAACACTTGAGCCCAAAAATTTGTAAAGAACCAAAAAAATAAACTTACTGGAAGACTCGCTGCTGTGAGGAATGGATAAACTGTCATCAGTGGGACTTGGTGGGTTTTCTGGCATCAAGTCTGTCAGGGGTTTCAACAAATCCTCACATCCAATAAGACTGACTTCAAGTTTTCCTGTAAAAACAATCACAAGAACAATTTAACGTAGACTAAAAAAATTTATATCCACCTCAACAAAATGTCCCTTCCCTGTTTGTCCAGACATGAACCTTGCATTGGTCAGCATGAATAAATCTCCTTCACTCAGTCCTCCCAAGAGATTTAGTAAACCTCTTCATTTGCTTCATCTAAACAGCTGCACAGTTCAAAGTCTCTTAAAGTACTTCCTCTTTCTGAGACTAATTCTTATTATTCGCTACCAAGAGAGCAACTCTGGCATTAGTTACATAATCAAAAAGCTTTTTTTTTCCTGCTTGGTGCTTTGAGACCAGCTTACAACTGAACTGCCCAAAACCAACAGATTAAATGTGCTGATTATCCTTTGCCAGAGGTCAGTGTCTACAAAATCATGTACAGACCTAAGGCATCCATATGAAGAGTGGTTTTAGAAATGACTTGTGCGGTGTAGAACAGTTTGTATTTTACAGGTCAACAATAATTTTCCATCTCTTTCCCCTCTGGAGTCTCAGAGGGAATAACTCTGTAATTAGGTAGCAACCAGAGGGAAAAGAGAGACAGTGTTAAATGAGCAATCTCAAAGTAAATTCATTCGGATTGATTGCTGTTAACTGAACCTTCAAAAGCATGACTGTGACCAAACAAGCAAAGAAAAACTAAAGATTGTATAATAAATTACTCATTTATTCATTTTGCCTGCAATAAAAAATAGCCAAAATGTATAACTAAAATTGACAAATGATGGAGAATTTTTCAAATTCTTTTTGGTATATTTTGGGATTTTTAAGTTGCAAATCTACTTAAAAACATGACATAAAAGTCACAAACAAATTTTAGGTAAATGAACTTTTTAAACTCCAATGAGTTAGAATTAGACACTGTTTCTCTTGCTGACTTGCATATTTGTATTTGGCGTAGACTTACGTCAGATTTCCTTCCTGACACAACCTCTGTGATTATCTGGGCTAATGCCCATTGCACATTTGGATGGTAAATAGTTAGATGTTTCACTGAGGAGTACAACATCTAAATGTCCAATGAAATGAAAATGGACTTTACTTATAT
The DNA here is from genome assembly GCA_902685375.1 of Neostethus bicornis. Taxonomy (NCBI): domain Eukaryota; kingdom Metazoa; phylum Chordata; class Actinopteri; order Atheriniformes; family Phallostethidae; genus Neostethus; species Neostethus bicornis. The sequence continues at coordinate 9,721,943 of LR738545.1, forward strand.
AGTGCTTAACCACCTGCGTCGGCACTCAAAGCGCTATACAGTGTAGCTCAAATTCAACTATTCACACACACACTCATACCTGATGGTGGAAACTGCCATGCCTGGTGCAAGCCACAATCAGCAATTTGGGGTTCAGTGTCTTGGTCAAGCACACCTCGGCATGAACTCTGGGCAGGGGATCGAACCCGAACCAGCAACTCTCTGGTTACAGGGCGATCGCCCTACTCAGAGCCAACCTTTTTCCATAAAAACGAATTGCGTTTGAATCAACTCCTAATTGAATAATAGCTCGAACAACAATTTGAATCTTCAAACAACAACTGGAATTAACAAATTAACTTAGTGAAGGAAGACATGATGAATAGATACATGACTGCAGATTCTTTTGTTTTCTACTCGTCATCCAGACATTTATGTTTATAATACCTCATTGTGGAGGGTCTTTTGGGAAGCATAAGCATGCAAGTATTTCTGCAGGAAAGACTTACAGCCAGGATATTTTGCTAGTTTATTGCGAGGCCAAGATGGATGAAGAAAGTTTAGTGTATATTAAAATAAATGTATTGGATTTAGTAATACATGTTTTTCCAAACAGATTGTTTGTCCCATATTTACTGTTATTCAAACAGTAAAAAGTTCAAATACATTTGATAAAAAGAAAAAAAAAAGAATCTTTTAATGTCAGTACCAGATAAAGATGCAGGTCTGATGGAGAAGATGGGGAGCGAGGTGGACAGGGGACACTCATTCAAGGAGTTCAAAGGTGGCAATGGTTCCTTTGTCTGCTGTAGATACTCTTCATGCTTCTCTTTCAGGCATTTTTGCAGAGATATTTGCAGAAGATCCAGCTTCTGGGAGAATTCCTGCACCCGAGACTGAGCCTAGAGGAGAAAAAACAACTCTCATTATGTTCTAAAAGTTTGACTTTTTTCACTGCTTAAAATATCTATAATCTATTTCTTTCCAAAGTAGATCCTTTTCTTTGGTTATATCAAAAAAAAAAGTTGGACATTAAAATCTTTAAAGTATGTATTAACTGTGACAAATGTAAAAAAGGATTGAGATCTACTTCAGCCAGGGCTTTCTGGTCAATGGTTGGGATCCCATCTAGTTGTTTGACTACATCTTTGGCCAACATCAGTGCATCCGTTTCTCTTTGCAGGTAATACTGCAACTCAGCCAGGCGAGCGTCTGCAGGACTGTGTCTGACAGGAGAGATCTCTGAGAGAAAAGAGAGAAAAAACAGGAGTTTTTCAGTAAGAAAAAAATCATTTCAAATGGGGATCATGTTTCACAGCTCTACTTTTCACTCCTTGGATCAATATGTATAAAGCCTGTGATGATTTCAGATCTACACAACATGCTGGATGTTACTTTTGTGCTGGGCAGGTTCTTTTAAAGCCAGAATAAAATGCACTGGTGATGTCAAAGAACCCTTTGCTCTGCACCCTCGTTTTGGATTTCCCCATTAGGATTCAAACCACTGAACCAGTCACCTCCATCTAATCATTTATATGAGGAACACAGTCAGCAATAAAATCTAATAATATCACACTCTCAACTCTCCTAAATTTATAGGTCTAGGATAATTTGTTTTATGTTTCCAAAAACAATTTTTAGAACCAGTTTCAGAAAACCCTTGTAAAGAAAAATTTATCTGTGTCTATTTATAACCGTGTCACATTAATGGTTGTATTTCACAAACTGCACAACAAATCTGCTTTTGAACACAAATAAAGTAACCAGAACTTGCTCTCTATCTGTCAATAAATTGTTACGATGTGTTTCTTAAATACTGATTTTGACACCAAATGAATTCTGTTGATAGAATTTTTTTCAGGTCAATGCAGACATAAAAAAAAAATGTGTTGTGTTGTACCTGCAGGGTACGATGGAGCCAAGTCAATAAGAATGAATTATTTGTTCAGCACATTTCCACTTCAAATTGTGATTCAATTCAGATTTAAAGAGTTTAAACAATATGGTGTATCGATCTATTTGTTCACTTTTTTATGAATGTTTTAGATCCAAAATGTCATCTGGGAAACAGAACTTTAGGTTCCGTCAGTGACTGAGTGAGTGAGTCAAAAATTAACTTTTTTTTTTAACCAAAGACTTACCTCCATGTGTGGTGTTGTTTTGGTTTCCACCAGCATCCCCTCCAATGCCTCCAGCCTGGGTGACTTTAATAATCTGCAGTCGAATCAGCTCAATCTTGGAGCGGCTATCTTGCAGCATCTGCTGAGCTGTGGACAGCATCTGATCCTGGATAACAACATCACATGGAGAGACAGGAAATCTCACTTCAACACTGACAGCTCCACTGGGACAGCAGCACATTTACAAACAGCAATCTCACTTCACACTGATCTACTTCAACCTAATATAACATCCATGTGGGGGGAGCAAAGATCCAAAGCATCAAGAACAATTGTAAAAGCAAACCTGGAACAAGTGAGGACAACATGTTCAGGACAGGTAGAAACAGTATGACTCTGCACTTTACCAACCTTGTGTGATTCTTGGCTGCTTGCTGGATAAAAACTAATTTGTCATCCCAAGCAGAAGTGATGGAGCACTTCTGACGTTGCAGCTCTCCACCTTCACTCTCCTTGAAACACAACAAGTCCTCTGATGTTGTGGTGCGTTCAAAGACACACTTTGTCTGAATGTTCTTCAGGAGCAGAGTCTACATCCTGACACTTAGATCACTCAGCTTGTCCCATTTGTTTTTCCCTTTCTGTAGCCAGCTCTGCAACATCCCAGCACATCATCATCTTCTGTCTCAGTACCAAACAACTCCCTCCTCTTCTTTCTCACTGTCCTGTTTTATGTAGGGACAGGGGAGGGAGGTGTTCTTCCTGCAGAGGAACTCCTCCTCGTGGCCAGCTCTGCTGCTGCTGATCTAACGGCACTGATCATTGCTCTAAGCTCGGCATTGGCTGCTGCATGACCACATGTTCCCATTCTGCCACCAACCAAAAGACAAACACAGAGTTGCTGCTGCTGTTTTCTTTGGGACAAAGCACAGATATTCTTGCTGTTTTGAAAGATTTGTCTTTCTGGTTCTCATACAGATAGATGTTTGGGAGACATGTATCTTAACTGAGCATCCAGTAGGTAGGAGTGCAGCAGAGGCTATGTGGGTGCATACCATCCAGAGTAGATTAGGTGAATTCCCATGGAGACTGTTCACAAGGACAAGCAAAAGCTCTGTGGTTTTTGTGGTCCTCCTCCAACCTCTTTATGTCCTTCCTGAAAGATAGCAGCAACTGACGAAAGGAAAGAGATCAATGTAAACAAAGACAGTTCTGATCAGGCTGAGAAACCATGAGACAAAAATGATTACCACTTCCTTACGATATAGAACAAATAAAAACTGTTTGTTTTTACTATTTTGGAGCTGGAACAGCCCCTTGGTGGAACAGCGGTGGAACAGCTGCTTGGTGGAATAGCTGCTTGTTGTCAGAGAGGAACATAGAGATTTAGATAACAAGATAAAAAACGTCTAAAATCAAAATAGTTACAATTCATTAAAAGTCCGCACAGCAAATGAATATATGTATATTTATGTTTAAATATATGAGTAAATGTAGTTAAAAAAAAGAGGCTAATGAAGATATTAAGGGAAAACAAATGTAATTAAAAGCTCACGAGAGAGCTTGAAACAAATGTTGAGCAGCTGCCAGGTGGTGCCGACTTGGATGGGGTGAAAATGATTACCATTACCTTACTACGTAAAACAAATAAACCCTGATTGTTTTTTTAACTATTTTGGAGCTGGAACAGCCACTTGGTGGAACAGATGTGGAACAGCGGCATGGTGGAACAGCCACTTGTTCTCAAAGAGAAACATAGAGATTTTAGATAACTAGATAATAAAAAGTCTAAAATCAAAATAGAAGGGGAACAGCCACTTGGTGCAACAGCTGCTTGGTGGAAGAGATGGGGTGGCGGGGGGACAGCTGCTTGTTGTCAGAGAAAGACACAAATAAATAGCTAGATAGAAAGAAGTCTAACATCAATTCAGTTAAAACTGAAACAGCCACTTGGTGGAACAGCTGCTTGGTGGAACAGCTGCTAGGTGTCAGAGAGAAAGAAACTCAGAAAGAGCTAGCTAGCTAGAAAAGCAGTCTAAAAATCAAAGAAGTTGTAATGTACCAAAGGTCCACAGAGCACATGACAATATGCTTTTTGGAGCATATTTTCATTCAAACATATATACATATATGATGGATACATACAGTATGAATATATTAGTTATCTGTGGATAATTTACTTGGGATCTAATATTCCATTCAGACGTTGTGAGAGAGAAACACAAATGCCGACGTTGGTTTGGTTTGATCATTTTTATATTTTTTAAAGTACAACAAAATTTGTATTTTTGAACTAAAAGTTGTTTTATAGCCATTTAATTTCAGTCTCATAAATATGTAATAATGGGTTGTAAAAAAAAAGAGGCTACTGAATGCAAAACAATTGCAATTTCAAACAGTCTAAATTTACCTAGTTATTATAAATTAATTTAATTTGCTGTATGGAGCGAATAACCATATAATTAATTAAAAGAAAAAAATCAATTCTGTCATGTTATTCCTTTTTTAAATTTATTTTAAAAAATCTTTATTTAAATCTTTTATTTAAAATCTTTTGTTTTGTCTTTTTTTTCTTGTCGTGAAGTGGACTTAAAGTCTAAAAATACAAATGTATTTAATTTATTGGCAAAAAGAGTTTTTTTTTTTAAAAAAAAAAGTTCTTTTTATTATACCAACGCTTTTAAAGAAAATTTAACTATTAAACATCAATATTAAATTGCAAATAAAAAACCCCAAAAAACAGTAAACTAATTTTTTATGTAAAAATTGGATTTTTCTCTTAAAAGGTCCATAAAGATGATAAAAACTAACATCAGCTTTTGTTATTTCTGAATTATTCCTTTAAAATTACGTCTCATCTAAATAATTCACAATTAGGAAAAAAAATATCAAAAAGATTAAACAAATTGAATCCAAATCTGCTCATTATGGGATGTTTTGTGTGACTAAAATAAGCTTCAGATTCAAACTGACGTTCATCTTTTTTTTTTATAAGTGCGCAAGTGCGAGTCGGTCCAACTGGAGATTTGGTCTGCTCTGAATCAAACCTCATTATTTTTACTCCACATCCTCTTTAAATCACACTGGAAAATGCCGTGTGTTCTAATTTGATGCTTTGTGAACGTTGGGAGCAGTTTAAAGTCAGGAAAGGGTGCTAAATGAGTAAATTGGAGGCAAGAAAGAGAGACCTACTTTGAGAGGCGGAGCTCGTCTTGTTCATTCTGCGTAATGAAAGGAGCGCGTGAGCAGCGTTTGCTGTGAGTTAGTTCAGCAGATCCAATCGTAGGGAAAGCAGCACGTTGTTTCGCTTCTACACGCTGAACTTTGCAGACGATCCGTTCTCTCCTGTTTAAGGAGATTTCTTTAAAGAAAAACAACCACCAGCTATTCTCATATCTTTAATTTTTCCTTCTTCTCGAGAAAAAATGTCTGCCTCAGCGGCGAAAGCGAGTAAAAAGGAGCTGAACTCGAACCATGACGGTGCGGACGAGACTTCGGGTAAGGGAATGGCGGCCTCCTTGTTCACCGCCATTTTCACTTTTCTTCTCTAACATCATTTCTAATTGACTTTACATTCATATTTCTTTCTCTACGTGAAGGATTTTGCTCTTTATTTTTTCTCGCGTGTATTCAGAGCGTGTAGCCGCTTCGTTGTTTGTGTAATTGAACATTTCACTGAGACAGGATGCTAACGCGTTTGTTAGCATGCCGCTACTCTGTTGTTTAGCACAGCGAGGCCATGTTAGCCTGTTAGCATTCCCAGCGTGCTCATCCTTCCTGCACGCTTTTAACCAACGCTGCTTTTCACATCTTCCTCTTCTTTTAATCTAATCTGATTTAAAATGCTTTTAACATTTACACATTCCGGTTACAAATATACAAATTGATTTTCGCTAGCTATTGTTGTAATGTTATCTAACACTAGCAGACGACATGTTTGTTGATTGTTAGTTTTATTTTAACCTTCAATTATATCGTCAATTGATACCAGCTGTAGTTCGTTTTTGGATTTACTGTTAATTTAGTTGGTTTTTGGGGGATGTTTCCTGTGCAGGGTGCCCCCCGCTTTGTGGGGGTTGGGTGGGGGGGTCTCAGTGTTCTAGTAGATCGGTGTGTCCCACTTTTAAACCACGCGGCCTTGCAGGTAGCAGCCGGCAGGAAACGGGAGATCCTGAACCGGGAGAACAGCAGCTTATTGGCCGCTTTTTTAGCATCAACACCTCCCGCTGAGAAACACTCCGAATAAATCACACCATCCTGAACAGATCGTGTTTTCTGATTGATGCCTTTAAAGATTTGTTTCTCATTTTCATCTTTTTTTTCTCACAGAAAAGGAACAGCAAGAAGCGATCGAACACATTGATGAAGTTCAAAATGAAATTGACAGGTATTTTACACTCCCACTTGAATGGATCATCCAAAAAAAAGTTAAAAAATGAATCAGACTTCAATCAAATTGATTCACTGCATCTGCACTGATTTGTTACTGAAGTGATCTTTTAAAAAACTAGATATTTTTTTTGGAGGGAAAGTAAAAGTTTGCTAATAAACTTTAAAACATGTTTAAAATTAGCAAAAAACAGGAATATCATTTGATTGCTGTATAAATTTAGTTCAATATGTTTTCAAATATTCATTTATTGAATGATAATGTACTTGCATGCAATCAATTATGAAATTAATGAGTTGCTAATTTATTGTCAAAACTTCAGTCCAATTGTTACGTTGCAAACAAGGAACATCTTGGTGTTAAAAACTTTTAAAATCGCCACAACTTTCTCAGTTTTGTTAAATTAAATAATTAATAATTAAGCTGACTTAATTTTTTCAATGAGCTTGAATCAGTCCTTGTATAATTGAATGAATTGGGTGCTCTGCAAAATATTGAGGTATTTTCTCAAAATCCTTTTGTTTGTGCCAGGTTGAATGAACAAGCCAGCGAGGAAATACTGAAGGTAGAACAGAAATACAACAAACTTCGTCAGCCGTTCTTTCAGAAGAGGTCAGAATTGATCGCCAAAATCCCAAACTTTTGGGTCACAACATTTGTCAACCATCCACAAGGTAAGGCTTTCAGGCATCATGCTGTTTTTATTGGAGATGGGTGAGTAGTGTATTGTAACTTTAAATGTTTCTACAGTATCTGCCCTACTGGGGGAGGAAGATGAAGAAGCGCTTCACTATCTGAGCCGGGTCGAGGTGACAGAGTTCGAAGACATCAAGTCGGGTTACAGAATAGATTTTGTATGTATTTTGGAAAAAAAGTGCATTCAACATGTGTTAATCTATTTTGATATTTTCATACTTAAGTCTTTTTGTTTTTTTTCTTTTAGTATTTTGATGAAAACCCCTACTTTGAAAATAAAGTTCTCTCCAAAGAATTCCACCTGAACGAAAGCGGAGACCCATCTTCAAAGTCAACAGAAATCAAATGGAAATCAGGAAAAGTGTGTAATAGATTTTCTCGCTGTATGGATTTAGAGTTGGTTTTAAACTTGTATTATTTTTTTTTTGTCCAGGACCTGACCAAACGCTCCGGCCAAACACAGAACAAAGCAGGAAGAAAGAGGCAACATGAAGAACCAGAGAGCTTCTTCACTTGGTTCACCGATCATGCCGATGCTGGCGCTGATGAGCTCGGAGAGGTCATCAAGGACGACATCTGGCCAAATCCCCTGCAGTACTACCTGGTGAGTGTTTGAGGTGACATACTTGAATTTCAGGAAGCTTGAAAACCTTAACCTACAAATGTGTATCCTCAGGTTCCTGACATGGATGATGAAGAGGGTGAAGGAGAGGAAGACGAAGAGGATGAGGAAGGTTTGGAGGACATTGATGAGGAGGGAGATGAAGATGGGGAGGAAGAGGAGGAAGATGATGGAGAAGATGGAGAGGTAAGTTAAAAAAATATATACTGAATAAAATGGATGAATATTAATTTTTACTTCTTTACTTCCAGGATGACGGAGAAGATGATTAAGACCGTCACCTTTTATTCCCCGTTTGTTTTTTTTTTTTCCACTCATGTTCGGGAGCAAAGGTTTTACTTTTTTTTTTTTTTTTTCTTTCCAAAATTTTTTTTAAATCTATATATCTGTGTGTGCTTCACTTTCCATTCTGAAGCCGCTCCACCTGTTGGTGCCATGTTATGTTATCCTTTGACTCATGCAAGGCTGGTTGCACTTGCCTTGAATTGTGAAGTCATCTCAGAAACATGTAAAATAAAGAAAAAAAAATAGAAAGCACGATATCCTGAGTAGAATCTGACAACTCACACATGTCCTCCTTTTTCAAGGTTGTGTGGTAAATAAACTAAAGCCATGGTGTAGTGACCTAGTGCTAGCAAACCTCTCAATATTTTCTCCCAATTTTTTTTTTGTCTACCTTTATGAACCATCAGCAGGACTCTGTGCCCTTACAACTTATTGTGATTATTGAGTATTGACTCATTCCTTTTGACTTTTGTTTTTGAGGGCAGGGCGGGGAGGGCAAGCTGGGGAGGGGGCAGAAGTCTGGTTGTTCGGGAGAGTGAATTTTTTTTTTTTTTTTTCTTTTGGACACCATTTGGGGTTATATTTTTTTTGTTTTGTTTTTTCTTTCATTGCATTGTTTTACAGACATCCACAGAATTTGAAATGGCATTTTTAATAAAGAAGAAAATGGAAAAAAAAAGTTGTAAATTTTGACCCCCACTGCTTCATAAGTTCAGGAAGTGTTTTCTCTGATTTACATTCACCCATTTTTTTTTTCACTGGGAAGGGCAGGGACTGCTACAAATTCGAGGTGTAAAACTTGATTTGTTATAATAATAATAAAAAAAACTTAAGTGTGTATACACATGGAGTCTTGAAAACAGGTGTATGGGTATTTTTTTTATTTGTGCAAGGGTTTAACCACAAGATCAACTTACAAAAGATTTTGGAGTTAAAAGCAAGCTTGAAGCAAAGTCTTCTGTTAGGATTCGATGGGTGATTAAAGCCAAGAAGGTTTCATCTGATTCTTCAAACATTGTTTTTGAGATAGTTTCGGGCCAATCGCTGGGCTGGAAAGCCCAACCTGGGAATAAAAAAAAAAAGAATAAAGTTGTAAGAAATCTTTTGGGGTTATTATAAAAGCTTTATGATGAGAGTAAATTCAATGCATTTCTCATGTTTTATAGTGAAGTATTAAGAATTTTGATGCAATCACACTTTTGGAACTTAATTAAACATTCTTGCTTGTAAAGTTAATCTGATCTAAATGCTGAAAGTTAAAGTTTCCACACCTAGATGAGTTGCACACTTGGGACAGGTAGCCATGGTCCAGGAGAAACCTGGAAACCAGCTAAAACGTCCATCTGCAGGCCACTGTTTAGTCACATCCGCCTTTTTAAAGGTGATCACTTCAAACTGGAGTCCATGAGGGTTTTCAAATAGTTGTACATGAACTCTCCGGCCGCCGATTAGTGTGTCATTACGGCTGGAAAGAGCGAGTTTACTTGAAAACAATCTTATGTCTGTCCCAAACGCAAGTTCGTGGCCACATGTTCTGCACAAAATCAGCGTGTCTGTGCTCCTTCCACGATCTCCTCCAGAATCCACGCACGATCCACAGTGATCAGAGGCTGGATAGACTACAATAATAAAAAGAGCATATTTTAATATAAAAAGCAACTGTTTTGCGAACAAACACAGCTTCCTCGATCGTCTCATCTCATGCTAGTTAGCTCCACGTGCTAATAGCTTTGTTTCAAACTGACGCAGTGAGCTGGATGAGCGCGATCGAGCAGATTTTTTCAAAATTTTACATCATACATACACACAATCAAACCTAAAATATTGATTTTAAATTGAATAATTAAAAAAAAAAATTTTAGATGTGAGAATTAAAACAATAAAAATAGAATTATGGAAGGACAATATCGATATTTTCTTTGTCAATATAACACTTATTCGACATCGATACTGATGAATTGCTTCAGACGTTTTTATTTCAAAAGAAACTTTATCAAACTCAACAAAATACCTCCGATCATTTAAATTACGACCATTAAAGATCATTACACTTCGCGATCACATTTTATTGTTTAATATCGAGACAAAAATCCTTTCAAACTAGTAGCGACATAAAGTTTCGCGTCACATTTGTTTTTTGCATACTTTTTATTGCATGAAAATTTACCAGATCAACTAAAACTGAGGATTTTTGTCCAGAAAAATTTAAAAATAAAATTTGTTCGATATTTTAAAGGGTGGATAATAAAGATTTAACTTCCTGGTATCAATACGCCAGTACTTCAAAGATGCTCGGAATTTCCATCATCCCAAAACATACACTCATCTAAATTGTCTCTTATCCGTGTTATGTATCATATCTGCATAGTGGTGGCCCGGCTTTATATAGTTATGAAGTTCATCAAATATGATACAATGAAAGATAATAAAATGCGTTGTAACCAAAATGTTTTTAAAAGGGAAAAATGTGTAATCCTATTTCCGAAGGCAATTGAACGCTGCAGCAACATTATGCATTTCTTGAGACTGTTACCATGGGCAACACTGGCTTAAACTATCATCCAATCACAAATGAGAATCTTCAGAAACATCCAATCACTGAGCTCGTTTGTTCCACTGAGAAGCTCTTTCTGCTTTGTGAACAAAACTCCAGATTTGTTTTGTGGGAAACGTCCTGATCCAGGATTAAAGTGGCCGTAGATCCTAGAAGGATTTCTTCATCTTCGCTCAAATGTGATCTTGAAGCGATCAGAACTTTGTTGGTTGATGTAGGAAAAGATCATTAAGATGAGTACTCCGGATTCACCTCCACCGGTTCATGTTCATGTCCCTGATACAACACCTGTACATCTTCATATGGGGAGTTCTAGCAAACCTAGACTGGTAATGACTCTTTTATAATCATTTAAAATGTATCTGTAGCCATCTTAGTGTTATGGATCTACAATACAGTGTCTGTAATGATGATTGGAAGAATGTGGCAAATTAAACTCTATTTGGATTTAACTGTGACTTGGGTGACACATGCTTCTTCTAAAATGTAATAGCGCAATTCAAAAGACAGAAAACGTGCATTAAACACACACACAAACAAGTTTCGCTCGCTCGCAGCGTTTGTCTGTGTTTCTGTGTGTGCAGGGGATGGGGGCTGCTCATTGAGAACAGGCTTAACAACGTGCTTTCATGTCACAGACTCCAAAAATCTATAACATTAGAAAAAGCCACTATATTGTAGCTCTATAAAAAAGAGGGTCTGAATTCTCCTTAAAACTAGTGTCAAAGTTGCTGAGTTTGCAACACTATCTTCATTTCATTTTTTTCCCTACACACTTGAGATCAGTGCACGGTCTGATCGACTGCTTGGAGACCCCAATCTAGATGGTTCAGAAAATACTAACATTTCACACTTAAACACAGCCGAGCAGCTTTAAAGTCTATTTTCTGAGCCACAGGAAGCCAGTGCAGAGTCCTGAGCACAAGACTACTGTCTTCATATTTTCTGGTTCTGTAGCATTTTGAATAGACTGCAGATGTTTTAAGGTTCATACGGTTAGTTGTCTTCTAGACAGTGTATTTGATAATCGAGATGATTCAACGTTCATCTGAAAATAATTTCCAATCTGACTTTTTTTTTACTCTATACATCCCTCACCGGGAAAATTTGTGTGCTGCACTACTACACTGCAGGAGTACCTTTGGCACCATTGGCTGCCACAACGGCACCAGTGGTGGGAGAAACGGTGTCTTCTCCAAAGACCGGAGATGTGCACTCAGTGGGATGCAAACCCGCAAACTTCCAGTTGACTTCCAGTCCGCGGGCGACCGCTCTAACCACTGAGCCACCATCTCTCCCTTCAAATCAATTTCAATTTTCAGATTGAATTGAAAAATCAATTCAAAATTCAATTGAAAAGGATTTCCGGATGGAAGTCGAAACGTCTCGATCATCATATACATTGTCCAAAGACAACTTTGGAACCCTTTCTTCAATGGTTCACTCCTGCATGAATGAGGGATGACACGTACAAGGTTCTAAAATATAAAAAGGTGTTACTTTAGAAAAAACTATTTCTCAGCTTTTATTTATATTTGAACAAAAAGTTGCAATTCGGAAGTTTTTCCCTCTTTCTTTCCTTTTCAAAAAAGTTTCTATGAATTGTTGGAAGAAAAGAAAAAACTGCTTATGTTTAGATTTTGCTCATTTGATTCTTGGGTTCAAATATAAATTGAACCAAAGAAACATTAAGTCATTTTTTTCTTGAATAATTTTTGGTGTTTCACATGCTAAATAAACACAAATGTAATTTTATAAATGCATTCACAGTCATAAATGTTGCTTTATTTTTGATGCAGAAGGTTGTTGAAGAAGCAAAACCTAAAGTTCTGGCACCATGGTGTCCTCCTGGAAGAAACTCTGGCAAAAAAAACGGCTCCAGCTCATATCAGGTCTGACCCCTAATTCTCTGGAAAACTTCCACCCACCACTATCATACCTTTATATCTAGTCAAAATTAATAACAATTACATATCATCACTCACAAATTACTGTGTGCTAGTCGAGATATGTCCTGCACTAAAAGCTGAAACAGGTTCTAACACCGTTGTGACCAGGAATTACATAAAGTAGCTCAGAAAATGGACAGATGAATCTATAAATGCAGAAAAACCTATTGCAAACTCATAGATTATTCAGTTTGGTCATCTTCCGCTTATCCGGGGCTGGGTCGTGAGGGAAACAGCCGTAGACAGGAAACCCAGACTTCCCTCACTCGGGCTGCATTCTCCAGCTCCCAGGATCCTGAGGCGTTCCCTGTCCAGCTTTGAGACATAGTCTCTCCAGCGGAACCAGGGACTGCCTCTGAGCCTCCTCCCGGTGGGATGTGCCTGAAACGCCTCACCAGCGAGGCGTTCGGGAGCTATCCTAACTAAATGCCTGAACCACCCCATCTGGCTTCTCTCGACCTGAAGGAGCAACAACTCTACTCAGATCTCCTCCCAGATGCCAAAGTTCTTCACTCTATTTCTGAGTGAGAGCCCAGTCATCCTACAGAGAAAACTCATTTCGTCCGCTTGTATCTGTGATCTCGTTTTTTTCAGTCTCCACCCACCACTCAAATTAGTTTTTTTTTAAAATTTAATTATTTTAGTGCATTGATTAACAAGATGGTTTCATTTAAACGTGGAGTTACGTGTACTTTGTTACCACCTCCGAGACATAGCAGATTTATTTTGCGTCTCAGTCTTCCCTGAACGGAGTCTGAGTACAGTTGAAGGTCAGTTTAGACTGCAAGCAGTTTTATTTTGGATTGCAATTTTTTTTCGGACTATTTTTTGCTGAATTTTTGAAATGTTTGTATCATTGTAAGTTAGTTTAGGACTCGAAATAGCACAACCTAGCATTTTAATCACACAAAGACACATGTAACACAAACAAGTTTAAGGTAGATGGAGCAGAAAATCATTTTTTAAAATTCATTTGATAGAAAATATGTGCGATAATTGTGTCGATTTTGTACAATTTTGTGACATATTTAGCAATAAAGAGTATCTTTCTGAAACTCTTGGAACTAAACTCTATAAGAGTGTGCAAAAGTATTGTGACTAGCTCACAGACAAAGATTCTTTGCAACTTGTATCATCTTCTGTGCATAGCTGACAAAAAATGAGATATGATTGAAAAAGTAAACACAACTTATTTGTTAACTTCAAACTTAAAGCTGAATCACATCTAATTTAAGCTGATTTTTTACATTGCTTTTGTCAGATATTTGTTCATTTTGTTCTTTAGGCAAAAGGTCGGCTGTACAATGCCACAATGAGTGCCACAATGACCTCACAGCACGAAGGTCCAAGTCCCGCTGTGGGGGTGAGTCTTGAATCACTGGTTTTTCTGTGTGGAGTTTGCATGTTCTCCCTGTGTATGTGTGGGTTTTCTCCGGGTACTCCGGTTTCCTCCCACCCTCCAAAAAGGTTGTGTTAGGTTGATTGGCCGCTATGAAATTGGCCCTACAAATGGGTGTGTGGATGGTTGTGTTTGTGTGGCCCTGCAACGGACTGGCTACCTGTTTGGGGTGTACCCTGCCTCGTGCCTGAAATCAGCGGGGAAAGCCACTGGCACCCGTTGCGACCTCATCAGGGATAAGCGGTTCTGAAGCCAAAAAGAAATGAAAGATAAAAGCCCAATTTTTCTAAAAAATAAATACTTTATGTGGCGTTTTATTGGACAAAATGAACACAAAAACTACACAAAAAAACAACAACCAGCGAAGACGTGAAAGCAAAATTTACCTTTGTGAATTCATTTTCCTTCTGATTGATAAAAAAAATGGTTTAAACCTTGATTGTTGACATGAAAGCATCTGAAGATTGATATTTTATTTCATCTTCTGAACTGCTTTTCCCTGATGAGGTCCCGGGAGGTGCTGCAGCGTATCCCGGCTGAATTAAGCTAGGCGGTAGGGTACACCCCGAATATTACAAAGCATAATTAGTCAACACACTGCACATTTTTCAAATGTTTCAGAGTGATGAACAAAGAAATAAATAAAAGAACTGCTAATATGTTGAGCTTTGGATATTTCTTGATTAGTGAATAACTTCTACAACTATGTTTGCAGCTCAACAGAATAACACAACTTGCAGAACCAAGAAGAAAAAATCAGAGCGCTGACCAGGAACACAAGGAGCATTATGCTCGACCACCTCCACTACATCGTTCGCCACCCAGCAGAGTAGTGCAACAGTCAAACCAAAGGGGAGAGTACCACAGAGCTGACCAGGCGCACAAGGTGCATTATGCTCAAACACCTCCACAACAACATTTCCAGGCCAACAGAGTAGTGCAACAGTCAGATCAAAGGGGAAGGTATCAAAGACCTAACCAGGAACACAGGGAGCAATATGCTGGAACATCTTCACAAATACGTTCGTCATCCAACAGAATAGTGCAACAGTCAGACCATACAGGAAGGTATCCAAGAGCTGACCAGGAACACAGGGTGGAGTATCCTGTAACAGCTCCACAACAACATTTGCCGCCCAGCAGAATAGTGCAACAGTCAGACCAAAGGGAAAGTTATCCAAGAGCTGATCAGGAACACCAGGAGCAGAATGCTGGACCACCTCCAAACGTCAACGACCTGCTAGAAGAGGAAGAATACAACCATCGCTCAAAGCCGTAAGAGCTTCTGCTGAAAAGATTCCCCTCTGCGTTACAATGCATTGATGCTATTTAAGGCCCTGTCCACACGAAGCGGGTATTTTTAAAAACGCATATATTTTTATTCATTTTGGCCTGCCGTCCACACAAAATCGGAGGTTTTTGTCACTCAAAAACAGCATTTTTGAAAACTCCGACCAAAGTAAAGATTTTGGAAAACTCAGTTTTTGCATTTGCGTGTGGACGTGCAAAAAGGGAGCTATGCGTTTTTATGCGTCACTACCTGCGACAAGTAATGCACATACGTCATTCGTGTACATCCTTGTTTACAAAAGCAGACAGTAGGCAACATGGATGCATGCTGTGGAAATGACGAGAGAGGTGCTTTGTTTGGATAGCTCAGAACTTACGTTTGCATCAATACTGCCGAATACTGGTCTGGCATGCTCATAATCGCACTTCTTCTTTTGGCATTTCCCATTAGGGGTCGCCACAGCAAGTCAGTTTCTTCCATCTAACCCTATCTGCTGCATCCTCTTTGGTCACACCAACTATCTTCATGTCTTCCTTCACTGCGTCCATGAACCTTCTCTTTGGCCTTCCTCTAGTCCTCTTGCCTGGTGGTTCCAAATCCAGCATCCTTCTTCCTATGTACTCTCTCTCTCTCCTCTGCACATGTCCAAACCATCCAAACCATGCTCATAATCGCACTCAGAAGCGTATTTTTACGGCTTCGTGTGGACGTGGATATTTTGAAAATTGTCACTTGTGGACATGAGCGTTTTCCTAAAACGGAGGACAGCAGATATGCGTTTTCAAAAATACCCGACTACGTGTGGACGTGGTCTAAGTTGTAAATAATCAGTTTATTTTGACCTGAAATCTCATTTCTGTCCTGTTTGAAAAGCTAACCTTCCAATCTTCGGCTCCTCTTCAAAAAGCCAAGGGAAAATAACTATGTTTCACTTCATTTGTTTTTCTTCTTTTTACAGGTCAAATGGTCAAGGTCCACGCAAAGATCCAGAAGTGATTCTGAAGGCATTGATAGACAATGAAATAGATGGAGTAACTGTTTGTAATCACCTGAACAATATAAAAGATAGCATTGAAAACCTTTCCAGGGTAGGATTTTACTTCCTTACAGTTCCTTCGTAAGATTAAAAAGTCCCCAATCCGGTTGGCTGATAGGATAACTTGTTTATGTTCTTTGGCTCCCAGGAAAAACAGGCGTCCATCTTGCTCGCATCCTCGCTGAAACGACAGCAGGAGATGCTGATGGGTAAGATAGATGCGTTTGTCGACTCAAATCAATACCTTCGAGATCTTCTCAGGGACTGGGGCGAGCACCAGGTAAAAAGAAGAAAACACAACTACTGAGAAAATATATAAAAAAAAAAAAAACAGTTTTTAGGTTTTATCTTTCTAGAGAACATTC
Organism: Neostethus bicornis; assembly: GCA_902685375.1. Lineage (NCBI taxonomy): Eukaryota > Metazoa > Chordata > Actinopteri > Atheriniformes > Phallostethidae > Neostethus > Neostethus bicornis. The sequence continues at coordinate 9,738,629 of LR738545.1, forward strand.
GCAAGACATTGATTAAAATCTGGTTTGCAGTGTTTGACTTTTTGGCGTTTACCCACAGAAAGAAAACTATGTGTGGGCAGAAAAGCACGACACCCTCTTGAAGAGACTGTGCGACAGTGAAGCAGAAAATAACGTGAGTTATAAATGTATTTAGACATTTGAGGACATTTTTGTATCTCATTCAGAGTTCAATTTCTTTTTTTGTCTTCTTTAGAGGCTTTTGAACAGAATTACCAACATGGAGAAAGAGGCTACTCAGATGGCCGGGCATTTGGACTTTGAAAAGGTTTGGGATTCACTTTCGAACAATGGGCCTCATTTCTAAAGACTTGCATGGGTCAAGCATTTTGATTTCCATTCCGCTTCAACCACACCTCTGTACCTTTCAAATTTGGATACAAAGCGGCTGAAATGAGCTTCCTCCGCAGGGTGGCTGAGCTCTCACTCAGAGATCGGGTGAGAAGCTCTTCCATCTGGGAGGAGCTCGGTATCGAGCCGCCCGTTCACCAGGTCGAGAGGAGTCAGATGGGCTGGTTTGGGCGTCTGGTCAGGATGTCACCCGAGCACCTTGCTGGTGAGGTGTTTCGGGCATGTCCCACTGGGAGGAGACTATGAGGCAGACCCTGGACTCGTTGGAGAGACTATGTCTCACAGCTGGCTGGGGAACGACTCGGGATCTTTCCAGGTGAACTGGATGATGCAGCTGGGGTGAGAGAAGCCTGGGCTTCCCGTCTGAGGGTGTTACCCCCGCGACCTGGCCCGGATAAGCGGAACACAACGGAACGGAACAAATGATTTGATACAAATGCGATTGTGTTCAGATGCGCCGGTGCCGCTTGTCATTATTCATACACAATAGCAAGGAAGTGTAATTTTACAGAAGCAGAGGAGATGATGGTTTCTCAGGTGTAAGAATGTAAAGCAGTACTGTGGTGAGGTTTCCCACCACAGCAACTCCGTGTGTGACACTGATCACTCATGGTAATAAAAAAGAAATGGTTCGACCTTAAAATATCTTTTACGTGATGAGGCCAAATTTTCTTATGCATAGCCTCTCACTGACAGGCATTTATGTGCTTTCGAATTGTTTCCACGTTTCATTTTACTGTCCTCACTTCAGTTTTGATCCACAAGTTTAGTCGTTTTCTTACATCTTGAGATTTTTATACAGCAACGTCTGAGTTTACCTAGGTATAGACAATAGGCCACGGACCCCAACATTGTTGGAGGGAACAAGTTTATCCCTAAGCTGTGCTGACTGGAGAACAAAACGAGAGACTCAATTTTACTTGTCATACAAGGATAGACACTACAGCAGACTTTACCAGAATGTCTATGACCATTGACCAGAGTGTTCATCCCTGTTTGGTTTATTTATAACAGAGGTGGGTTTTTATAGTAGTCGGGGTAACAATAAAAGGTTATAGACCCCTGTTTACAGATGGTGGAGACAAAGAAAGGTGAAAGAAAGGCGAAGTAGGTGGGGGTGTCCAGCAAACAGTGTTAGCACTAGTGGTGGATGACGTACTCACTTTTTGTACTTAAGTAAAAGTACAAAAGTAATTGGTGTAAATTTTATTTTAAAAGTTAAAAGTAAAAGTTTTCGACCATAATTCAAATGTTATTTTTTTATGTTGTAGGGTCACAGATAAATACTCTTGTGTAATGACGACTCTACTTTTTATTTAAAAGTAAACACAATGAACAACAATCTTCTGATTTAGTTCAGTTTGAACTATATTTGATGTTAATTTTTTTTTGGCGGTGAATAAATGCGAAAAATGTTTACTCTCGATTCTGATTGGTCCTCGGTTCATTACTTCTTCTCCCTCTTTGGAGACCCTAGGTGATCAACTGCTCTCTCTACGGGTTGATTTTGGCAATGGAGCTTCAAGTTGCGCTAAAGTACATTTTTCGAATTTCTAACCGAAAATGTAACAAAAAATGCAAAACACACTTTTAAAAAGTAGTGGAGTAAAAGTACAGATATTTGCTCTAAAATGTTGTGAAGTAAAAGTAAAAAGTACAAGTCTCAAATTTTACTTAAGTAAAGTACAGATACACAATTTTTTTTTACTTTAGTACAGTAACGAAGTACATTAATTTTGTTACGTTCCACCATGGGTTAGCACATTTGTTATAGGTGACAAACTGCCGGCAGTTGGGGGATCAAGAGGAGACAGTTATTTGAAAATATTCAATAAAACATACTAGGCTAGGAGACACTTTTAAATGATAAAAATAACAGACGTAGCGGTTTATTAACATAAACAGTTTCTACATTACATTACATTTACTACCTAACAGACACTTTTATAGATTACTCAATGTTTATGCAAGTTTGCATACGTACAAATTTGAACATAAACAAGCTGTATGAATGAGAACCCAGGGATCTGTTATGCCTCCAAAGAGATAAGAACTTTGATGAAGTAGTGTAAGCTCCTTCTCTTTTCTCTGTCATGGTAGGACACCACAAAGACAACCGAAGAACTTACCAAAATCCTGGAATCCACATGTAGTCATCTAAAGTTTCAACTGAAAAATTCTGAAGAAGAAAGAGCCAAACTGGGTATTCAAATGAAGGTAAGATCACAAAGAAACAGCAATAGTAGGATCTGATCCGGCAGATCATGTTGTTGTTGTTCCACTACAATCTGTTCAGGAGGTCAAATTAAAAACATGTAAATCTAACTCTGCATTTTTTTTTAATTTTTCAATTTTATCACACAGATTTGGTAGTTGAGGTTATTTGGTCATTGGAGATCCTAAAAAAATTAATTTATTTTTTACAAATTGATAAACAAGATTTTTATATTTCATCTCCAAATCCCTTTTGCAAACTTTAAGAAAATAAAAGTACAGAACAACACAGACAGTTGGGCTCAAATGATCGGTTATTCTTTCTTGACATGCATCGTACTCTATGCCTGTTTATTTTTGGTCTACTTCTGACCGCACATTGACACCAATTTATGCTCACTGACTGGTTGAAAATTTGGCTCTTGGCCCTTCTTTGCAACAGAAATATTCTTTGACACTTTAAATTCTTATTCTGCCTTGTTTTCAGACGTAAAACTTTCAGATTACTTGTAAAGCCTTTGGATGCAACATTATCTTTAATTTAGAATGAAAATCAGATTACGTGGTGCAAATCTTTTAACAGGAAGGAGTTTAGTTATTTATTTCCAAATAGAAGTCCCAGAAATATAGAAAAGATCATTGATGAAATGTCTGTAAAACTTAGATAAAACTTAGTTAGATAAAAAAAAAAAATCATATTTCTCTCAGAGTCACACTTTATTTCTTGTGAGAAAAAAAAAAAAAAAAAGCTGATTCCGTGTGTGTGATAGTGCATGGAGCAAAACCAACAGAAGACGGAGGAGGAGCTGCAAACTGTACGGGAGGAGATGGAGAATCTTAGGCTGCAAAAAGAAGAAAAAGAAGCGATAAATGATCAGGAGGCTTTTGCTCAGCTCACTACACGAGCCCAGGAAGCAGAGGATGCCATCGCAAAACTCACAGAGAGACTTCAGAGGAAGGTCGGTCTGCATACAACTTTCATTCGTAAACTTTTTACATAAATTAAAATAATACACATCATTATTTGTCTTGGTCTCTTGCAAGCTTGTATCTAAAATGCAGAAAGGGTCTAAAACAAAGTATGTTTTTTGTGTCAGGAATCCAAGCTGGCTCAGACTTTGGCCACATCCAGTGAATGGTGTCTCCGTCACTCTAAGGCAGCAGCTGCTAACAGTCAGCTGGAAGAGGAGATCTCCACTCTCAAACTGCAAGTAACTTTTTTTTTTAGAGAGAAAAAAACTACAAAGATCATTTAAATCAAAACATAAGACTGATTGATTACCTTACACAGTGATTTAAACTCATTCGATCTATTTAGTTTATTGTTGGGTAAAAAAAAAAAAAAAACAATTTACGAAGTTGATCCACGTTCCCACCCTTACCTATGGTCACCAGCTGTGGGTGATGACCGAAAGAATGAGATTGCCGCCATCCAGCAGCTTCCTCTACTGGATGGCTGGGCTTTCACTCAGAGATCGGGTGAGGAGCTCTGCCATCCAGGAAGAGCTCGGTGTCAAGCCTCTCCTCCTCAGGTCGAGAGGAGCCAGAGGGGGCGGTTTGGGCGTCTGGTCAGAATGCGCCCTGAGCACCTCGCTGGTGAGGTGTTTTGGGCATGTGCCACTGGGAGGAGACCAAGAGGCAGACAAGGCAGACCCTGGACCCGCTGGAGAGACTATGTCTCACAGCTGGCCAGGGAACGATTCGGGATCCTTCTGGTTGAGCTGGAGGATGCAGCTGGAGTGAGAGAAGCCTGGCCTTCCAGTCTAAGGCTGTTGCCCCCGCGACTCGGCCCCAGATAAGCGGAATACAATGGAACGTAAAGTTTACTGTTCCATTTTTTAGATTGAAAAAAATGATCAATTACTCATGTTCAAATTTTTAACATTTTAGCCAAAAATCAAAATTTAAAATGACAAAACTTTGAAGACTGAAAAAGGCAATTGTTTTCAGTTTTTTTTAAAGAATGTATTGATTTTTACAATCTGTAGAGTTTACAGAAAATGGTCCTAAAAAAACTTTACGTTAGAGATCAGAGCCACAAATGATTGAAACCCAATGAGTCCAAAAAGCACTCTTTTTTTTAAAATAAAGTATGCAGAATGCAGATTAACAGACGGCGATCCCACAAACATCAGTAGAAACATCATTAAAAACATGCATCCATTCTGTCTTTGATCATTGCTCTGATAATCTCCAACTCGATCACGAGATCCGATTGTCACACGTCAACTTGACCCAATCCTTTCTGTTACAGTCAGGTGAAAGATCTGAGCACACAGCTTCAGTCGATCAAGGAAAAGGCTCGGGCAGAGAAGGAGGAGCTCAGAACTTCACTTCACAATATCAGCGTTGAAAACACCTCAACCAAACTGGATAACCAGAAACTCCATGTATCTTCAATGACACAAAAACATATTCTTCTTTAATACCATCACTAGAAAAAAAATACTCAATTAGAATTCTTTTTTTTCCTTATTCAGAGCGAGCTGACATCAGCTGAGGAGAAATACAGAAGTCTCTACACTGAAGGCCTTCAGCTGAAAACGTTGATCACAAAGTATGAAAACCTGATTGTAAAAAGCAAGAAAAAGGTACAGTCAAATTTAGACAAATAAAAGCAGCCTCCTACCCCAGGAGGTATTTGAAAACATCTCCAGATGGAAACAGGCGTTACTGAAACAGGATGTTTCTGTCCAGCTCCAGCAGTCCCGTCAGGAATCAGAGGAGAACTACATGCAACTGGAAGTCGTAGAGAAGGAGGCACAAGATTCAAGAGCGATCCTTGAGAAAGAGAAGGAGCAGTTTCGGCGGGAGCTGGCGGATCGAATCAGTGAACTGGAGGTGTTGAAGGAGAGACTGAGGAGGACAGAAGAGGAGCTTCGAGACGTCCAACTGGAAGCCGAAGTCCACGAGAGGAGGCATTTAGAAAATAGTGCCACTTTAACTTTAGTCAGAAAAAAGGTGCTTCTTCTAACACTCTGGTGCTAGTTTTTTTGGGAGATTCATGTTTATCTTCAACTGTCTGGAAAGGGTTTAGTAACCAATGTCCCAACCAGATAACAACAAAGATATTTGAACTTGTCAGATTTAGAAATGCCTAAATTAAAGGAATGCAAATGTGATCAGAAATACTTTAAGGATGGAAATGAAAGTCATCTCCTTTTGTTACTAAGATATTTTCATTTCTGAAGGCTCCTCCTTCAGGTCGAGATGAGCCAGATGGGGTGGTTTGGGCATCTGGCTCAAACCACCCCGAGCGCCTCCCCCGAGCGCCTCCCCCCAGCGCCTCACTGGTCACGTCCTACCGGGAGATGACAAAGAGGCAGACCCCGGACGCGCTGGAGAGACTATGTCTCATAGCTGGCCGGGAACGACTCGGGATCTTTCCGGGTGAGCTGGAGGATGCAGCCAGGGTGAGAGAAGCCTGGGCTTCCCATCTGAGCCTGTTGCCCCCGCGACCCGGCTCCGGATGAGCGGAAGACGACGGAACAGAAGATTTAGACACAGGGTTGCACAGTACCGCGGTGGTTAGCACAGTGGCCTTCCATTGAGAAGGCTGTGGTTCGACTCGTGAAGGGGGGGCGAGGCTTGAAACATTTGCCTTTCAGTGTAGAGTTTGCATATTCTCTCCGTGATTGCATGGGTTGTCTACGGGTACTTCATTTTCCTCCCACCGTCCAAAAACATGCTTATTAGGTGGATTGGCTGCTACAATGACTAAGAACAGACTGGTGACCTATTTGGGGTGTACCCCGCCTATTGCCTGAAATCAGCCGGAACAGGTTTCGGCACCCCTTAACCCCATTAGGGATAAGTTGTTCACAAAACAAAACAAAAAGATTTAAACTCAAGACTGATAGCCCACTACGTATTCCTCTTTCAGTCTGTCTGTCTTTGGATCATCATGTTCATCATCCCAATCATCATGATCATCATCCCAAACACAATTTATCTTAGTGTTTGGGAAAGTATTAAATAAAAGGCCTCAAAATATTGATTTTAAGTGCTCTCATACTTTCTAACGTTGTCTTTATAGTTCAGTTAAACAATTTTTTTGTATTTTTGTCCAGGTGGAACAGCAAGGAACTCAGTTAGAAATGCATCAACAAAAGAATTTGCTGTTGCACGATGAAAACAAAGTCCTGACAGACAAACTTCGCATCTTAGAAAGGTAAAAAAAAACTGATTGGTTTAACGGTTTAAGTCAGGGGTGGGGAAACTTTTTGGTTCGCAGCCACATTGAGTTCTAACATTTGACAAGGGGGCCAGAATACGAGCAGACGGTTGGCATGCTTTAGTAACCGCTAGATTAGACCAATAGAATGCGCTAGATTTTAAACAAGCTTACTAAATGTTCCATCAAGAGTGTTAAATTTCAAATCTCGCACGCTAGGTCTGAAATCTTGTGAGATAGCGCTTAAAAACATGCATTTAGCAGTGCAAGTTTGAAATCTAAGCGCTTGATGTAACATTTTGCTTGTTTTAACATCTAACACGCTTGTTTACGTGCGTACATTGTCCCCGATGGCTTTCCATATCTGTGCACACTGTTTACTTTGACAGTGTGCGCATCACGGAGACACACACATTTTAATGGGAGCAGTTTGGTTGTTTTCACAACAAAGCCTGTATGTCTAGAGTCCACCATCTAGTGAGGAAACATTAGAATTGCAGGGAAATAAAACTAACAAGGTTTATTTATTTAATTTTTTCAAATTCGGCGGGCCGGAATAAAAAATTTAACAGGGGGTAGTTTGCTCATGCCTGGTTTGAGTCCTTTTTACATGACGCATTTGTCTGTTTTTATCCCTGGAAATGGTTTTGAATTGGTGTACATTTTGGTGTTTAATGGTTTTATGAAGAACTTTCAAAACCGACAGCAACTGATGTTGATTTTCTGTGTTTGTAGAAAGCTAGAGGAGCTGATCTTAGAAAACAAGGAGTTAACGAACAACCTCAGCTTAAAGGAAAGCTGTGTCTTCAGTCTACAGCAGCAGCTGGAGGAAAAAACAAGGGAGTCCAATCATTTGTCCAGACAGCTGCAGGAAGGTCTGGAGGATGCACAAAGAAAGGTTTGAAAACATGCTTGACTACCTTGGTACTATGAACATTTTTGTCAGAATGCACATGACTTGAAAAATGTTTTTCATGGATCTTGCAGGTAGAAGACAACGCACAGAGGCTTTTGGCTAAAGAGAAAATATCCCAGTCTAAAGTACTGGACCTGCAGAATCAGCTGACTCAAACCAGAATAGAGTTAAACAAACTAAAAGCAGACAAGGATGAGGTGAGATTTTTAAGCTGCTTTTTTTTATTTCTTCATGTCATGAGAAGCTGCTGGTTGTTAGAAACTGAGTGTTGAGCTGAAATAATTTCATGATTCTCTGAGCCTGTTCATCACTCCACGACTTCTGAAGCTATCTTCCTAATTTTTTAATCAATTACAGTTTATTTTAGGAAAAACTTAATGTTGAAAAAATTACAACAAATTTTATTTTTAGATGTGTATCATATATTCATATACTCACCCGGGGGGATCCCGAGGTGTTCTCTGTCGAGCTGTGAGATATAGTCTCTTCATTAGATCCGGGATCTGCCTTTTGTGCCCAAAACACCTCGCCAATGAGGCATTCAGAAGACATCCTAACCAGATGTCTGAACCACCCCATCTCGCTTCTCTCGACCCGGAGGAGCAATGGCTCTACTCCAAGCTCCTCCCGGATGACAGATTTAGAAATTTGTTTAAAAGTTTGCAGTTTTACAAACTCTGTTTTTCTTGACAGATGGAGCAGCGTTATGAGTCTCAGCTGGAGAACTTGAAGGAGAGACTGATTCAGTCCGATTCTACAAACCGCAGTCTGCAGAACTACGTCAATTTTCTCAAAACCTCATATGGAAATGTGTTCAACGACTCTTTACTCACAAATTAATGAAAATACATCGGATCACTGAAAACTCTTTCTGAAAAAAGAAGTGTAAACCTTAATCTGACATGTATTTATTAATGCACATCAAACTGTATTTACATTTTTCAAAATGGTAACTCTTTTTTTTACTAAATTAGGAGAAGATAATTCCTATTTTATAATGTCCGAATCTTTACAGAGATTTTATTATGACAGACCTGCTATAGATGATGACAAATCCAGTGTGATGTGTGGAAGAAAAATGTCATCATATTGACTCTGATAAGGAACTTCAAGAAAGTTGTGATGATATTTAAAAAAATAATCATTTCATTTTAAGGCTAGCAATCATAGCATGATGTCTTTTATCAATGTAATAATGTGCTTAGAGGGCTCTACATTTAATAAAAAAAAAATTAAAAATGACATTTCTGGTTAGTAGTGCATTGATTAGCGCAGTGGCCTCACTGCAAGAAGGTCAGAGATTCGAGTGCCGGAGTAGGGGTGAGGCTTAAAACACTGGTCTTTCTGTGGAGTTTGCATGTTCACCTCATGCATGTGTGGGTTTCCTCCAGGTACTCTGGTTTTCTTGCACCCTCCAAAAACCTGCTCAGCTCCGTTGTTTTCCGCTTATATGGGGCTGGGTCGCGGGGGCACCAGCCTCAGACGGGAAGCCCAGGCTTGTCTCACCTCAGCTGCATCCTCCAGCTCACCCGGAAGGATCCCGAGTCGTTCCCCGGCCAGCTGTGAGACATAGTCTCTCCAGCGGGTTCGGGGTCTTCCTCTTGGTCTTCTCCTGGTGGGGCGTACCCTAAACACCTCACCAGCGAGGCGCTCGGGGGGCATCTTGACCAGACGCCCGAACCACCCCATCTGGCTTTTCTCGACCTGGAGGAGGAGCGGCTTGACACGACAGCAGAAATCATGCATGTCAGGTTAAATTGGCCGCTATGAAATTGCACCTGGAATTGAATGTGTGTGTAAATGGTTGTCTGTTTATGTGGCCCTGCACCAGACTAGCGACCTGTTCAGGGGGTACCCTGCCTCTTGTCTGAAATCAGCTTGGATAGGCTCCAGCGCCCCCCGAGCGGTTCAGAAGATGAAACAAAACATGTTCGGTTGAAAAAACATCACAAATATAGAAAATTATGGTTGACCTACTAAAAATCAAATGCATGAAGAAGGACATTCAAAAGTCAAATAGCAAGTAAAACTTGCAAAAATATATATATATTTTAAGCGTATAAAGTATATATTCTTCTTTTTTAAAAAGAAAAATAATTTTTGTGTTTAAGATATCTCTTTTTTTTAAACGATAATACAGAAAAAATTCATGAGACACACCGGAACCTTTGAGTTGTCGGAGTACATTTCTACACGGACCACTTTGCCTTCAACACCTAATGGCCGTTAAAAATTAAGCTAGTTGACTCTCGGCGGCGATCATCAAAGTTTAAGTCGAGATGCCGTCTGAAAATCTTCATTGGGAAACCATACTGGCCCTGAAAAAGTCTTCCATAGGCAAACATGCGTTGGGACCTTTCTGGTTGCAAAAAGGAGAGGTGAGTCAGCAACTAGTCACCGGTTACTGGCTGCTACCAGTACCAAACCAGGCTGTTGTTACCTTGTAAAGTATAAAAATACATACAATCCTTATATATATATATACAGACTATAAACGTTATTTATCATTTAGTTGCTCATCGTGATATATTTCTGTGTTGAAAAATAGATCTAGTTATAATTAAATCTTTATCTCTAGATTAAAATCTTCAGGCCTCGCCCACTTTGTTTTTAAAAACTTACTTTCTGTCTTTACAAAACTGGGGTTGAATATGGTTTAAATGAGCATTTTGTGTTTTTCTCTGAACTCTCAGGATCTGCCTCTTTTTGTTGTTCTGAGACTCATAAAAAAGTGACAATCTAGCGTATTTTTCTAATGTTATTAGATTTGTTTGGAAGCTGTGACGTGAAATCACGTTGATAAGTCTGTTCTCAATGAACAACGCCTCCTAAATCACTGCTTGTGTGTAAGAGAAAAAGAGAGCAATCAAAAAGAGAGAGAGAAACATGTCTGTGTGTGTGTTTAAACGAGAGGAATTTTTCTATGAGTGTTTGAGAGAGAGGAATTTGTCAGTATGTTTGAGATAGTGTGTTTGTGATGTCTAATAGTTGTGTAACTACAACAACAAAACGTTGAAGGTACTTCTACTGCAGGTTGTGAAGGTGTGTGTTTGTGATGTTGACACTGGACTGGTAGATCTTAGGAGGTTTGATACTTGAAAAGTAGATCTTGGGACAAAAAAGGCTGGATACTCCTGCTCTAGTTAGTAAAGGTAGATCTGGTTTCTAATAGATCACAGTCTATTTGTAGATCAAGATCGACTGGTTGGACTCTAATAGAGTCTACTAGATTTGGACCAAGGATGGCACTTGATGCACAATAAAAAGAGCAAATGTAAAAAAATCACCAGAGAACAATAAAGAACTAGAGCAGAGGTGCCCTACCAGTCGATGCTCACACTTTCTGTGAGCATAAATGTCTTCCAAGCAAATTAGAGCATTAGAAATATGTGGACATGGTAAAAAAATAATTTAATGTCTCTACATATTTTGGGTTTGACTATATTGATGTGTTTCTGTCTCTTTGCAGTCAATATTAGCAGGTTGTGAAGAGGTCCTCAGATTATCGCCTCAATCCGGTCGCATATTAGACCGCCTTGACCCACTGTCCATACAGAATGCTTCGTTTGTGGATTACAGCCAGAACGACCCCGAATCAATCCCCTCCGAGGAGACTCCAGTCTCATCTGCTTCCCCTTCTCTTAAGAATGTGATTGATCTGGTGAGTTTCTAAATACAAACTAATCTCAGTAGAAAGAAGAAGTAGAACGAATACTTGCATTCATCCCTCAACAGGGAAATTTCTGTGCTGTATTACACCACAGCGGGCTACCACACCGGCGCCAATGGTGGGAGAAACAGGGGCTTAGGTGTCTTCCCCAAGGACACTTCAACATGAGCTCAGTGGGATTCGATATTGAGAACTTCCAGTCCAGGGGTGAACGTTCTACTACCAAGCTATCGCCTCCTTTCTATTGTTCTATCGTTCTACCACTGAGCTCTGTTTGAATCTGTCTTGGAAAAAATATAAATCAGTGAAGATAGGACTTTTTAATTCCATTCACTTTGCAGGATGAATTTCAAGGATTTTTTATGCCCTCTCTAAAGTCAGACTCAACCTGCTGGTTGTAAAGCTTCATTAATAGAATAAAATTTGATATGAAGTTGTTTTTTATTATTATTTGTCTTGAAATAGAGGTCTTTCAGCATAGTCATATTTTTTGAGCCAACTGATCTTATAGAAATATTTTTATTCCAAATGTCTGAACTTATTTTGTGGCTGAGTTCAGAATTTTCTCAATGGATATAAATATCTGTAAAACTTCAGTGGATTACGATACTTGAAGAGTAATCTATAAATAACATTTTGCCTCACAGCTACAGACTATGAGGGTTATTGGAGTTGACTTTTAAAAAAGGAGATTCTGAAGATCTAGTGCTGTTTCCAGGTTCAGATATTATTTATGAAGTTTAAAATTGACTTGAAATTCATTCCAGTTTATTTTGGCTTCCTGTTTGTTCTGCAGACTGCTACCGCCAGTCCAGAGGATGAAACCCCCAATCTGGATGATGGTGAAGTTTCTAGTCCCACCATTTCCCTCCTTTCACCCAAAGCCATGGTAACAGCAGGCCGCATCATTCAATTTAGAAATGCTCGGCGAAAACAAGCAATGGTCAGTTTGTCTCCCTTTTTATTTTCAATTTGTTAGTTTACCTAAATTTGAACAAATCTTTTATGTTTTGTAGAATGCTCAATGTTCAGCTTTTCCCTTTTTTAAATAGAATTTTTAGAGTTTTTTGTGAATATGTCTCGTGAACTAAGAATGTGTCCCCTGACACTCGAATATGCTTCTTTAGCTGACGCTCAGAAATTTTCAAGAAAACCAAGAGCACATGGTGGTGTCGCTGGCAAAAGCAGAGTCAGAGCAGCTGAAACGCTTTGAGGAGCTCATGGAGTTGAAGCAGAGACAGGAACTTCAGAACATGAAAGACATGATGGAGAGAGAGTAAGATATGGAATAAAACATGTGATTTAATGCTTCTAAAAGTCACCTTCAAATGAAACTTTCTGGTTTGGGCAGAACCAAAGAGAGCATTGGGCGTCAAGAAAAACTGAAGGAAGAGCAAAGACACAGACTGAAGGTACAACCAATCAGACGCTTCTCTTATTGTTGAAAAGAGTCAGTTCAACCCTGCATGTTTTCAATGTGATCCTGGTCCAACAAACAAAAAAGATTTTATTTGCTCATCAGGTCTTGAGCCTTCGTGTGAGAGAGTTGGAGCAGCAGCGCGTCCGTGAGATGGAGCAAGAGCGTCAGCGGCAAACGGAAGGCAGGGACCGACTCCGCAACTTAAACTCCATCCAAGAGCAGATCCTGCAGCTCAACCAGCAGCTGGAGCCATCCAACAGAACCAACCTGCCAGCGGCCAGCCTCAGCTCATATACTATCCGTGGCAACCAGCTCTGTTCGCAGGTGTCAGAGGTGGTGAGGACGAAAGCTGAGGTCAGTAGAAACACTTGGCAGAGATGAGGTTCCTGAACATGTCAAATCTCAGGAAAAAATGTTTAAGGAACTCTTTGTAATTTGATCATTTTATTAATGACATCATACACAGGTTTCATTTTGCCACTGTTTTATTTATGTAAAGTAGAAGTTTAAAGTTTACACCTTCACACATTCTCACCAACTTGAAGTAGTTTAAGTGTCAGCTAAAATAAACTGCATTTATCGGTTTGTATATTATCTCAGTTTCAGGAATGCCACATGAAGCTGAACATTTTCAGATATGCAGGGATGGATCTAGTAAATTACAATGAAGAGGGTAAAAAAAAATTTAATATGTAAACTATCAAACTGATGATTATAACTACAGTGATCATTTATCGTACAAACAACCAAACTACAGTAAATGTAGTTCTGTTTTGGTGTTTTGCGTTTTACGACCTTTGACTGAAAAGGGCATTCTCACCATACCAACAGACAGGTGAAATCTGATGAATTTGACATGTGAGGTTTAGGTTTTTTAAAAAATATATAAGATTAAAGATCATGTGAGGTAGAACATTTTTTATTACTTCTTTTGTTACTACTTCTTTTGTTACTTCTTTTATTTTTATCATTCTAAAGTATCCATTTGGTTAATGCGATTCCCAGCTGCAGTTCGTAACTCGCAGCTGCATCACACAGAGTATTTGATCCCCTCTACTATGTAAAACCTATAACAGTATTGCCTCTGTCTCCAATACCCCCACTACTCTGTAGGAACACGTCTCTCATTTCCACAACTATATAAATAAAGCAGACGGGATGCATATTCACTTGTAGACACTCTGGTAAGTCAGCTGGGCTGTGCTAACCTTATTGACAAATAAAATAGAGCACTGCTTTGGGTTAGAAATAAAGATTAAATCTTTTCCCTCTTACAGATCACTTCACACTAATTATTTTATTATTAAAAAAACTTAATAAAATTTCATCACCCCTAGTGGTCCACAGAATGGTAGCTTGAAGAACTGTACTTGAGCATAAAATAAAAACAACTCTTAATTTGACATTTAGACTTGGAAATAAATGAAAACCTTTCTGATTGATTACTGATTGCTTCATTAGTGGGTCTGTTTCTTGTTTGCAGGGAGAGTTTCCCAGTGTGGAGGATCTGGGCATGGCCGAGAGAGCCCTCGATGAGATGAAAACACTGATCCAGCAAATGCTGGTGGAGGTGGCCAGTATCCAGGAGACTGCGAGGAAAGAGCAGGAAGCAGAGGCAATGCTCAGGGAGCAGGAGAAGCTGGCTGCTCAAGAGGAGGCAAAGAGGAAGGCCGAGGAGTTGGCCAAAGAAAAGGCAAAAAGAAAAGGTGAAAAGCTGCTGGGATGTCGCTAAAATCAACCAGCTCAAGTTTTTAACCTTTCCTTTTTTCAATAAACTTGTCCTAAATGCAATATTAATCTGAGGTGTTGAGTTGGAGCTCTTTTTTTATCAGAAAACTTGCAGTTTGATAGTGTTAAAACAACTCTCCCTCATGGTTTAAGAAAGATTCAAAAAGTTTTTTGTCCATCAGGTTTGCAGAACAGTGCAGAGGACGACACACTGAAATGGTACGAGGACCTTCAGAATTCTGCTGCTCGCTGCACAGAAGGATTCCAACAAATAAACACCCCAGCCAACCAACAGGTGCCTTCAAAATAATCTTTCATTTTTTATCCAAACAGACATTTTAGAAGTGGAAAGAATGAGGAGTAGTTTATAAGGAAACGATAACGCAACTAATAAAAATGTAATGATTGTGATGCTTAATGAATTTTTTTTTTTTTTTTATAAACATGCTGAAGCTTATACTTGTTTAAAATATTTTATTTTTAAAGTTTTCATTTTTAATTGAAATTTGTCTCGTATACTCAAATCCGAAATTAAATATTTTGTCTCAACTTGACTTGTAATTTTCAGTTAGATTTTTCAGTTTTTTTTTCTATAAATTTTATTAATAGAAAAATGGTTACATTTTTGTTATTTTCAACGTCTTTGTTTTGGTTTATTCCAACATATTCACTTGAGATTATTTCTATTTTAGACCAGAACTTTTATCTAGTAAAAAAAGATTAAAATGAAAGTTTTGTATCAATTTAAAAAAAAAAAAAAGAATGCCCACAAATTTTTGCAAGTAATCAAAAAGTTATAAATATTTCTGCCATACTTTGTTTTATTCCGAACTTTGTGCAACCATAATTTTCTTTCAGATGAAAAAGATGAAGCTGGACCTTCAGAAAGCCGCCACTATCCCTGTCAGTCAAATTTCCTCCAACTCTGGATCCCAGCTGCGGGAGATCTTTGACAGGATCGACAAGTTGCTGTCGGGACGGCCAGTGCTATGCAGTGGTGTGTCCATCTCCACTTCCATTCATCCTCAGAGTCTGAACTTTGTCAGCTACAAACTGGCTGAGAAGTTTGTGGTGAGTCTTTCTAGGTTTCGAGCCTTTTCTCTTTAGGTTGTCGTTAAAATTTAGACTGAAAAGTGTTTGATCTAATTTACTCGGATTGTTTTCAGTCACACATTTCCAACCAGTGAGAAACACTTTTTATATTTCTGGTCTCTTAAAGCCAAACAATCAAAAACTTTCTGCAGAAAAATTGTGTATTTTTAGTTCCTATTTAGTCTTTTTAAAATGAAACTTAAAAAAAAAAAAAAAAAAAAAATAGACTTAAGAAACTGAATATAAACTACCGTATTTTCCGCCCTATAAGGCGCACTGCATTATAAGGCACACCTTCAATAAATGACAATTTTAAAAACTTTTTCCATATACAAGGCGCACCGCATTATAAGGCGCTACAGTAAAGGCTGTTCAACTTTGTCCTTTCGCTGTGGCCATCTCGCTTTGTACCCGCGGAAACTCTGTTTAGTTTTACTAACTTGGCGCAGCACATCCTCTTGCTTCCTCGTCTTCCTCACCATTGATTCGTTAATGTTAAACTCTCTCGCTGCGGCTCTATTCCCGTGTTCTACTGCGTGACCGATCGTCTTGAGTTTAAACTCTGCGGTGTAACAGTGTCTCTTGGTAGGAGCCATTTCCGGGTCTTTACACAAACACACAAATGGAAATGAGACGCCCTTTCATATATCCCATCATGCACCGCGCACTACTTCTTCTACGGGGGAAATGGAGTCGGCGGATGCTTACCGCAGTTGCGACACCTGTTGTAGCTCAGTATTAATCCATTTATAAGGCGCTACGAGTAAAAAAGGCGCATCGTGGACTTTAGAGAAAATTTATGGTTCTTAGGTGCGCCTTATAGTGCGGAAAATATGGTAATTTGATGTTTAAAAAGCTTCACTGGAATCTCAAAAACAACATAAAAAGTAATTGTCTTTATTTTTTCAGAAACAAGGTGAAGAGGAGGTGGCATCCCACCACGAAGCAGCCTTCCCCATTGCCGTGGTAGCCTCTGGCATCTGGGAACTGCACCCCCAAGTGGGCGACCTCATCCTCGCTCACTTGCATAAAAAATGCCCGTACACCATCCCAAACTACCCCCCTATGAAAGAGGGCATGTCGGTGGAAGACTACCAGAGGTGAGTGGCTCAAACACATCGTTGAAGCACCGTTTATGCTCCGTCAAAGCGAACAGCTGTCACAGTTTGGGTTCTCATTTGTTTTGTTAGGATTTTGGGTTTCAGAGTGGACGACAGCGGATTAGAAGGTCAGGACAGTTTTCTCAAGAGGATGTCTGGAATGATCCGACTTTATGCTGCTATAATTCAGCTAAAGTGGCCCTACAGTTCAAAGCAAGGGGTAAAACTTCCACCTTCCACTCACACACTTCATTCTGATAGATGAATATAATCCGGAGATGGTCTTGAAAGGCATTTCCTATTGTTTTCTTTATTATCTATTTATTCCTACATCTTCCGGCGCTTTTTAGGGAACTATATAGTTTCAGCAGCTGCGACCGATCTGGACAGTTTTGGTCTCAAAATGACTGGCTTTATCGGGACAAGTTGGATTATATTAAAATTTAGGATTTTTTGCTTAGTTTTTTTTAACTATTTCAGTTTTAGGTTTTTTTTTTTTTTTTGCTTCATAGACTTGAATGAAGTTTTTACACTTTTTCCAAAAATATTTATGCTCTTCAAACCTCAATATCTAAAGTGTAGTTTCAGTGAGAAACACAATTTTACCTTTAAAATACTCACAAGAATTTGGTCTCTAACCTTCTCAAACATAATTGTTTGTCACATAAAAGTTCAATACTTTTTGAGTCAAAACTTAAAAAGCTTAGGAAAAGTCCCTCGCTCTCCCAAAATAGAACGACAGACTAGGTTTTTTTTTTGTAGTAATTTCAAAATAAAAAAATACCTCCGTAGCCACATCAATCTTTATCCTACTGCCACAAATTTGGCATCAAAACATAGAAAATGTTGTCCTCTTCATTTGGCGGTTTTGTTGCTACAGCCCTCTAACCGACCCGAAGTCTGGATTTTCTCTTTCACTCCAATACATTTTAAAAAAGGCTGGAAAACATCTAGTTAGTTTTTAAACTGCTCTTAATGAAATGATGTTACGCCTAAAATTTTTTTTTAATATTTCTGCATAGCTCAAATCCTTCACAATCAAAGAATTATTTCTGTAGGTTTTTTTTTTTTTTTTTTTTTACAATAAATCACGGTTCTGAGTCTCTGGACTATACAGAGTGTGCATGCGCCAACTAACAGTGTTAGCGAGCTCGGAGCGCACAGACGTCTAAAGGAGGAAAAAAGGACTGTTTTAAAGAAATTATTTCAAAATGATACATTTTATTATATGGCAGTTTAAAAGGGTACATGTTTATGCCACAGAGGGGCTGTGTTTGTTTTGTGTTTAGTTTGGGAGTGTTTGAACTAATTTAGCCTACAGAGTAGAGCCCCGATCTGCGTATACGCTAGGCATGATGGGATTGTAGTCCATTTTCAACATTTCAATATAACTAGGCGGCTTATTTTAAAACAACACATTCTAGTTTGTTTTGTTTCTTTTATAGATGTGTAGATATTATTAATATCTGTCTCTTATTTTGATTGAATTTGCAAATGTCTTGAGCTTAATAACCTTTTTAGAATTTAATTTTAAAGATATGAACTGTATCAGTTTGGACTTTTTTTAAATCTCTTCTAACAATAAATAGATTAACCAACCTGAGAGGCAATACATTCATATTTTCTTAATATCTCACTTACAATTGTTTGCTAATCTGTTCCTCGTGTTTAGCCTTCCCCTCACGGCTTGAACCACGGCTGGCGCTGGTTAGCTCAGATGCTCAACATGGAGCCTGTATCGGACATCACAGCAACCCTGCTCTTTGACTTTTTAGAGGTGAGTTTCAGTTCCTGTGCACCTGTTCATAACATAAAATGTTTCAGCAGATAGTGTCTGTGCTTCAGGTTTGTGGGAATGCTCTGATGAAGCAGTATCAGATGCAGTTCTGGAAACTCCTCCTGCTGCTGAGAGATGAATATTTCCCCAGGTACAAACTTCATTCTGAATCAGGCTAAGATTTTTTTACATGAATAAAAATCAAATAAATTTTTTTTTTTTTTTTGGTCCAAAGGATTGAAGCGGTGACAGTCACTGGACAGATGGGATCGGTCAGCCGGTTACAACGATTTCTGGAGGTACGACTAATCAAACGTTGTGAAACAACTAAAATGTTCAAATTTCCTCAGTTTATCACAGTACTCATAGAAGTAATTTAGTAACTTTACTATTGCATAAAATTAGTTTTAAAACTCTAAAAAAAAAAAACCCACTTGTACACTCGTAAAAAACATATTTTCGACATAAAAAAAAAAAATTCTAAGTGAAAGACAAACTTACTTGGAGATTCCCAAATCTGTTTTTTTTCCTCATGTTTAGACAAAATTTAAATCAATGTAAAAAGTTATTAAACGTGTAAATTCTATTCATTTTGATTGTCCAAAGTGTTTGGATTTTTTTTCCCCCTGTGTTCCATTTTTATTGATTTGGAGTGTGAGCAGCCCCAGGGGGAATCGAACCAGGTTCTCCCGGTCGAAAGACAGCAACTCTGCCACTAGACCAATGCCCCCTGGGACCGTGTTTGGAATTTTACAGTTTTCCAGAAAATGTTTTTTATATTAAAAAGAATCATCTTAAATTTAATTCACCACTAAATGTTTTTAGATTTTTTTTTTTATGTGAACTTTTTTAATGTACAATGTTGTTTTTAAGTGTCCTATTTCTATTTTTCTCATTGCAGGCATCGTTGCGGAGCAGACACATTAGTCCACCCAAAGGCCAGTTGAATTCCACATTCTGGAGGTCATAAAGGAGTTCAGCTCGCCATCTGTTTGTAAAAACGTAGTAAATCTGAATATCAGAGAGTGAAGATCCGCTAGTCTGATGCTGGGAGAGGAAGTTCCCCGTCGCAGGCTTCTCTGATTTTGTTGCAAATGTTTTTTATTTTTTTTAATCATGAATCTCTTTATAAAATTACTTCGTGAACTAATGCTAAAAATTTTACAGATGAAAATATCAATTCTGATTCTTTGTGAAGCGTAAATGTTTTGGAAAGAACATTTTTTTTGTATTTGACTTATAATTTAAGCTAAAATTTCCGTAACCCATCCTGAAAACATAGTTTTGTATCAGAAGCAAGACTGCTATCCATCCAAATGTTATTTATCTATGAACTTGTGTGAAGCAAACTAGAATTTTATTTCCTAAATGAGAATGTATGCAGAGCAATAATCCCATGACAGTTGAAGGAAAATAGCAAAAAAAAAATTCTGGCTCAATAAAGTTCTGATAAATGCTGACATGAGACAAGAGGTATTATTTTCTTTGGGAATTTTTTTTTTTACTTTTGGACTTTGTAATTGGCATAGAGACCGATTATAAATAAATTAGTGTTTCTTTTAACTTCTTACTGCAGCAGAGAAATTACTTTAAGATTTGCAAAACAAATAATCCTAAGTGGTTACTATCTATTTCAGAATGAGAAGTAAGCTAACCGGCTTCCCCGCGTCCTCGTTAGGAATAAGTGGTCCAGAAGACAAAACGAAACAGTTTTTGTCCAAGCAGCAAAGGTAAAGCGGCTCCAAAGTCCAAAAAATTCATCACGGAGAGACAACACTTTGACGGCCATAATAAAGAAACCACTAAACAAATTTGATGGATTTTGTGTCTAAAATAAATTCAAAATTCTATTTTCTTACAGCAAAACAGCAACTAAAATATAACCTAAAAATCTTGATGAAAATCAAGTGAAATAGTCATGGTCTTTTTTTTAAAACAAAACTACACACTCTGGGTTTTTTTAGTATGGTTTATTTGATGAATCTGTGACAAATTGCATAAATTAGCAATAGTCTGTTCTGCTTCATTTTTTAATCACTGATGGTGAGAATATTTTCCCAGTTTTTCACCAGTCACACAATCATCTGAAATAAATACAACCACTCTGAGTTTATGGTTTCTGCACACAAACTGTCGGTGATCTGTGGAGATTTTTTTTTTCTCAAACTGAACAAAACAAAACGTGTCAAAGTTAAAAGATCTAAAGCTGTTTTTGCATCACAGAACAACGATGAACTGTTTTATGATTAGAAATACCCTAACGCCTCAAACCGTTAGTTTTAGAAAATAAAAATGAGGAAATTAAGAACAAAATGTTTGTCACTTTTTGAGAATCATCTGCTTTCAAATCAAACCAAGTCAAGTTTTTTTGGTTTTGAAAAATGAAGCTCAATGTGACATTTTGGTCATAATCCTGTAACTTTGGGACAGTGATCCTAAACAAGATTAAATTAATCTACGTACCAATTCTACACAAGGTTCTTTTTCCTCAGAAACAATAAATCAAAAGATTTTCTGACGTGACTAAAATTGTCCTGAAAAAGTCAACTTTGCCTTATTATTTTATTAGATGTAGTTTCCACTTGGGGCTCTAAAATCCACACAACTTGATTTCCTAGAAAGCTTTGACACTAAATGGAGAAATGACAAACCAGGTGGCATCACTTCCTAATTCCTTAATCTCCTGAAGCTGACATGTCTGTCGGTGCCTCAAAGGGTGCCAATCAGAGGTAAGAAGAGAGTTCTTAACATCCGCTGGAAGAATCGTGAGGCTCCCAAAAACATAGCAGGGCTTTCCTGGTTCCTGATGAGAGTCATAGTGCACGTTGAGGTTCATTGCTCATTGTTTGGAGGAGCTCTGTGACTGACCCTCGTGGTTCAGCGTTGCTCTCTCCATGCGTCTGTACCAGTATTTAACTTTTGTGTTTTCCATCATGTCGTCAAAAGCTTGAAGACCCTCCATAACTCTGAGGACCCCAAAGACAGCCTGAAAACATGACAGGCAATTGATTAGGGTTCAGTGTTTCAAAACTACTTTTGATTCAGAGAACACATCTCGAGAAACAGGTTTCTTGTAATTTTGTGCACAAATGGAACAAGTTATGTTGTGATGGTAAAACACCAAAAATAAAGTGCAACAAAACAACAATGCTCATATCTGGACAAAATTGAAGACCTAAAAACATCTCTATTATTTATAAGTTTTAATTTAGATTGCGGGTACAAGCGGCCGAAATGAGCTTCCTCCGAAGGGTGGCTGGGCTCTCACTCAGATCGGATGAGGAGCTCTGTGTCGAGCCGCTCCTCCTCCAGGTCGAGAGGAGCCAGATGGGGTGGTTAAGGCATCTAGTCAGGATGCCCCCCAAGCGCCTCGCGGGTAAGGTGTTTCGGGCACATCCCACCGGGAGGAGACCAAGGGGCAGACCCCGGACCTGCTGGAGAGACCATGTCTCACAGCTGGCCAGGAAACGACTTCCGGGTGAGTTGGACAATGCAGCCGGGGAGAGAGAGGCCCGGGCTACCCGTTTGAGGCTGTTGCCCCCACGACCCGACCCCGGAACAAGCGGAAGATGACGGAACGGAACTTTAAAGTTTCGCAAAAACTGTGTTATTCCTCACCAGATCTGCCAAGTTGGGTTGCTCTCCGCCCATAAACTTCCTGTTCTTGCCGATAGCCGACACCCAATCATTGACAGCCTTGTAGAGATCCTGTCTGACGTCGTCTTGCAGGTTGTGTCTGTTGGATCAAATTCATGTTTACAAAACATTGATTTTATAAACTGGTTTCTATAAGCAGGATCAGAGCACATCGTCTGGTCGGGTATGATCAAAAGATAACTGACTCACCGGCTTTTGAGTCTTTTTGAGATGATAAACATGGCCGCAGCCCCTACATATTTAGCAAAGAAGCCCTCCATGCTTCCAAACTTGCCCTCACGAACAATGTAGTCAAAGGAGGCCAAGGCTTCACCGGTGGTTCGGTAGACGTTTGGTGAGATAAGGTGCACGAGCCAATCGTCAGCCCACTGGCGCCACTTCATCTCCTCCCTGAAAGTGCAACATTGTGTGGTGAAACGTTGACCTTGAAAAAAATACTTTGAAATGGAAACTCTGTTCAGTTTAAGAATCAAATTACAATCTCTTGGAATTTTTTCTACTGTTTTTCCAAAGAGAATTTAGTTTCTAAATTAAAGCAGAGCTCTGAAATGAATATTTTTTTAACCCAGCAATTTAACTTTTTTAATGTTAGAGCCATCATCATTTACCCCATTAGTTTTTTTATTGTTAAAAAAATCCACTCAATATTTTCTTTATCAATTCCGTTCTGTTGTTTTCTACTTTTCTGGGGCGGGGTCCTGGAGAGGACATGGGGGGGCAACATCCTCAGACGGGAAGGCTTCTCACCCCGGCTGCATCCTACAGCTCACCCGGGAGGATCCTGAAGTCTACAGTCTCTCCAACGGGTCCTGGGGGTCATCCCGGTGGGACTTGCCCGAAAAAACACCAGCGTGGCGTTTGGGTGGCATCCTAACCAGATGCCTAAACCACACCATCTGGCTTCTCTGGACCCGGAGGAGCAACGGCTCGACTCTGAGCTCCTCCCGGATAGCAGAGCTCCTCACAATCTCGTTGAGTGAGAGCCCAGGCACCCTGCAGAGGAAGATCATTTCGTCTAGTTGTCCCCATGATCCTATTCTCTTGGTCACCATTCACACTGATGAGCATAGAGTAAGGGTCGAAACGTAGATCTACTGGTAAATCGAGAGCTTTACTTTTCGGCTCAGGTTTTTCTTCACCCTGACGGACTGATGCCGCACCGTTCCACCTGTATATCTCCCGCTCCATCCGTCCCCCACTCGTGAACAAGACCTAGAGATACTTAAACTCCTCCACTTGGGGCATAAACATTAATTAAACACGCCTACATTAGGGTCTCCCTTTGATTTACACATATTGAATAGAAGTTTGTAAAAACAAATGCTCCAAACATGTGAAGCAAAACGTTTGACTCACTTTTGCATTTCCTTCTTGGGGTAGATTACAGCATTTTCATCCTGGCTCAGCATCAGCCAGTACTTGTTGTTGTACTCTATCACCTCCTTTCCTCTGTCGTTCTTGGACTTCATCTCCGGGTAGCAGATAAGGATGTCGCTCATGTTTTTCTGCCTGAGAGATCATGAACAAATTTGAAAAAAACTTTATCATCATTAAAATGTTTTATTATTTTATGTCAGTTTTTCGTGAACCAAATTGAATGAATATTTTTTGTGTTAAATGCAGATGAGAAGCTTGAACTTACTGGCTGATAAGAAAAGTTTTGAGGGAGCTGATAATAACAGATGAGTCGTTTAGTTGCTGGAAAAAAAAAACAAGTTTTAAATCTATTTAAAAGATTTGATTTGTGTTTCTGGAACAGACCAGTCTTACCAGATCATCATTCACCATCAGAATGGGCACTTTCCTATAGGTGGACCACTTGATCTCCTGCCTCATCACAGGGTTCACCTCTACAATCTCATAAGGCAGACCATGGTAATCCAGGAATGCACGAACTTTACTGCAGAATGGGCAGGTCTTGTACTGGTACAAGGTTAACTTCAAGACGCCTCCTGAAACCTGAAATGAGATCACAGAGAATATCTCAGACACTTCAACGTGTGTTTGGTCCACATTATTGCTGAACAGTCACAAGATCTCCTGCAGTACCACCGATGCTCGTTTGGATTCATTGGATCACGATTAATTCATTTTTTGTTGGAGATTATCTGAGCTTTCAGACACGGTTCACTATATTGAGTTGCAGTTACATCAAAAGTTTCAAAGTGTTTATAAATTGGTGTGCGCACACCTTAAAAGGAACCAGAGCTCATTGAACTTGTTGCCTTTTGTTCCATCATCTCCAAAATTTTATCGTTTTTAACAACTTTGAAATTACTCCTGGATGAATGATGGATTGCACGGACACATGACAAAATTCTGTTTCATCATCTTTTGTTCACCAGGGCCGGGTCGCAGGGGCAAAAGCCTCAGATTTGAAACTATCCGAAAGGATCTCGAGGAATTTCCTGGTCCAGTTACGGGGTCTTCCTCTTGGTCTCCTCCTGGGGGGACGTGCCTGAAAAACCTCACCAGGAATGCAATCGGTAGGTATCCTAACCATATGCCCGAACTACCCCATCTGGCTTCTCTCGACCTGGTCTCGACCTTTATTCACTTTCCATTCGGGTGACCAACAGACTCGAGTTGGAAACCCAGGCTTCTGGGTGAAACACAGTCTATCCAGAGAACTGGCCATTTGGCCCAGAGAAGGATGGACCCAGATGCCCGAACCACCCCATCTGGCTTCTCTCGACCTGGTCTCGACCTTTATTCACTTTCCATTCGGGTGACCAACAGACTCCAGTTGGAAACCCAGGCTTCTGTCACCACAGCTATCCTGGGAGGATCCCGAGGGATTCCCCAGCCAGCTGTGAGACACTGTCTATCCAGAGGGTCTAGCCATCTGGCCCAGAGAAGAATGGAGCCAGATACCTAAACCACCCCATCTGGCTTCTCTCAACTTGATATCGACCTTGATGAAAAAAGTGAAATCAAATTAAACTGGTTTGAGAAAGGGTTGGATGATCCCTTGAACCTCAGTGTGTGATCATCATGTGGACAGAAGAGATTAAAGATCCTGATGGCATGTGTTTCTCCACTTCACCTTCTAGAACTTTAAGAGCAACCTCCAGATCTGTCCCCTAAAGCGATGGTGCAAATCCCAGCACAAGCTGTTTACAGACTCACCTTCTTGTCCTCCTCTGCGAGGTGCTGCTGTAGTGAGAGTTTCAGAGTTTGGTACAAACCCAAACCTCCTCCGAGGAGAAAGGCACAGCCCAGCAGTCTGACTCCTCCAGTCCGGAAAGAAACCAGTCTGGTCCCGTACCCCCGAACGGATCCACGTAAACCCAC
This sequence comes from Neostethus bicornis, assembly GCA_902685375.1. Taxonomy (NCBI): domain Eukaryota; kingdom Metazoa; phylum Chordata; class Actinopteri; order Atheriniformes; family Phallostethidae; genus Neostethus; species Neostethus bicornis. The sequence goes on from LR738545.1 coordinate 9,764,040, forward strand.
ATTTCCCAGCAGGTAGGAGACGGTTACAGGCCTGCGGACGGCTGGGATTCCCAGAAAAGACAAACCGACCTTACTGAGCGTTCTGCTGCAGGCAGCCGCCATGTTGACTTTACATAAGTCCCACAATGCACCGCGGTGCTACTGCCCTGACTTTTAATTTAAAAAAAATTAAATATATATTAAAAATGAATGACTGAGAGTTTTTGAAAAAAAAAAACACCTAAAATGGACAAAAATAGTTTGTAGGTAATTGGAGTTTAAGTTAGGAAAAGTAACTCAAAATGCAGGAGAGAAAAACACAAATACGAGGGGAAAAAAGCAAAAAACAATTTTTTAGAGTAAATTCAAAGAGAATTTTTTTTTAAAATTAACTTAAAAACACCCTAAACTTGACCAGTCAAAAAAACCCCAAAAAACATAAAAGACAATAAATTAAAATGCGAAAGATAAATAACAAGATTCCAAGATATCAGAGAAAAAAAGTGTAAAACAGAATTTTACAAGTCAATTTACAGAAAAATGCACAATATGCTTTCAAAATTTAACTTGATGAACTCCAAACTTGACAAACTTGATAAATAAGAGTAAAATAACATTAAAACTGTAAAACTGTCTTTGATTATTAAATAAATATATCATCAAACATTAAATTCTGACATAATCATAACACGTGAAATGAATGGCCATCAAATCATTGAAATGTGAAAAAAGTAGAAAAAATCTGCCATAAAAGACTATAAATCAAAGTGCAAAAGAAGATAAACATACGCAGAAATGGGAATTAAAGTACATGACATTTACAACTATAAAATCTATGGCAAAAACAATTGTGTATAAAAAACAAGAAGCATGGCCTATGGATGGATGAAAGGAAGGATGAATGGTGGAAGGAAGGATCATAGATGGAAGGAAGGATGATATATGTAAGGATGATGGATGGTGAAAGGATGATGGATGGATAGTTGGATGATAGATGGATGATTCATAGATGATGACTGCTAGGAAACTACTGCTAGGGATAGGCTTTGTTCGGAGCCTTTTGTTCACTTTTGTTGGGAGTTTTACACAGCCATCATCTAGTCCATCCTCACCTCCTCCATCACCGGAAGAGATGGTACGCTGGAGCCACAGCCAGGGGACAAACACAGACTGCAGCGCATTGGGCGCTCCGCAGAGAAGGTGATCGGCTGCAGCCTTTCATCTCTCGAAGACCTGTACGTCTCCAGGACTCGGGGCGTGCAGGTCGGATAGTAGCTTACCCTTCCCACCCTGGACATGGACTTTTTGAGCGACTCCCCTCGGGCAGGAGGGTCCGGTCCATTCGGACCAGAACGTCCCGCCACAAAAACAGCTTCTTCCCTTCTGCGGTTGGACTTATGAACACTTTATAACCTGGATCCCCACATTTCTTAGTCACTTCCCTCTTGTCACTTTACTATCTTTATCATTTTCTATTATTTTCTGTGATGATGCACTACTTTTCTTTTTCTTTCTGAGCACTCCTAGTTTTGTTAAAATTATTTTTATTTTATTTATTTTATTTTTTTATTATTTTTTTTGCACACCTGTATCATAGAAGAAGAAGATCATAACAAGTTCCTAGTTTCTGATATTCTTCATTGACATGGCAATAAAAGCATTCTGATTCTGATTCTTAGCAGTAGTTCCTATCAGCATTGACCACGAAGGCCTGATTCACATTGTCTGCTCTTAACAGTTGTTCTAGAGATGTGTCTGCTGCTAGAACTCTTGTGTGCCATTGCCCGGGTCTCTACCCTGGGCTGCTGTTAACCTGCTAGTTCTGTGGCTGGTGACCCGGATGAACTTATTCATCACAGCAAAGATGACTTGGTCTTCCTTTCCTGGAGCGGTCCTCATGAGAGCCAGTTTTTTTTGTAGTGGTTAATGGTTTTTGTGATGAAACTTTCAAAGTTTACACAATTTTTGGGGCTGACTGATCTGTATTTCTTAAAGTAATGATGGTCCCGCATTTTCCTTTACTTAGCTGCTTCTTTCTTGCCATAAAACAAATTCTAAGAGTCTATTCAGCTGTGTATCCACCTGACTTCTGCACAACACAAATGATGGTACTAGTCTCAATTAGAAGGCAAAACATCCCACTTGTTAAACCTGGCAGGGTACAGGTGGAAATGGGGGAGTAGATCAAGCACAGAAAATAAATGATTACAGGATGTGTCTGTAAAAATGAATATGAGAATATTTTCCTCAAGTGCAGATTTGGACTTAAACTATGGACTTAATCTTTCTGCTCCTTGGCCACAGTTAAACTTCCCTATGAGAGTGTTTACCACATATTAAGTATTTACATATCAATACATGTGTTAGCTACATATATATGTGCATATATATATATATATGATATTTTATATCATATATATTTATAAATAGGGTAAATAAATTGTACATTTGTTAAAAAAAGTACATGTAATATGATTTGAAACAACAGTTTAAAGAATAAAAATAAATAAATAAATGTGATGTATTGATGATGCGTTCATGAGCATCGTTTTTCTCAGTGATTCCTTGGATCATCATCATCAGCGTCTTGTTTCGCTGAAAACGGAGATTCCTCCCGTTCTTCTTTCCGCCAGCAGCAGCAGCAGCAACAGCAGCATCATCAGTTAAAGAGCCACAGATCTCCACATCATCTTCTGTTTGCATGGATTCTCCTTGTTTTTCTTTGCTCTGAGATGCAGGCGTCGTGCAGCGGCAGGGATTTATTAGGACGAGCCGAAGCAGAAGGACTTGTTTCCCACGGATGTTTGGGATGGACGAGGCCACGCGGAGACAAATAAAATCCTGATGTCTGCTGGCATTAGCTGGCTAACGCTAGCACGCTATACTTAAATCGACCACCTCTCAAACCACCAGCTTGATGCTTTTTTTTTTTTCATTTTTTCTTCACGATCAAACCCTTCATAATTTTTTTATGTGGATGTTCAGACGATTATTTCTAACGGTCACTAAAGCACAGTTAACGGTCCACTAGCCTCCCACTAGCATCAATAACCTTCATTTTTTTTCTTTAATTTTTTATTTTTCTCATCAGTTAAGATGCTTACAGGGATGGATCGTGTGTGAGGGTGAACTTGAACTTGCGTGGACACCCTCTCCATTGAAGGTCATGATACTGAGAGAATGATCATGCTGGAAAAACAGGTAAGAAACCATCAGGGAGGGAGTCAATGGGTTCATATTTAAATACACACACAAGATCATTTACATACAAATTAATACCTGATCAGAAGGCTAAATCCAGGTATTAATGGAGTAAAAACACACAAATGCATATGTAAAAAAAATAATTTAGACAAAAAAAGCTGTGATTTGCTCATCTAGACATTTCTGATCATAGTCATAATTATTAATAAAGTTCAATACTTAAAAAAAAATACAAAACCACACTTTTTATGCACACCATACAAAGATGGTGTTTCATATAAATACTTAGTCAGTTATACCACAAAAACTATATTAGATTGTTGAATATCATTTAAAAAAATGTTTTGGGGCTTTTAATTTAGTTAGAGGAGTAACTCTCACTGGACCTATTTGCTGCTGAGTGTCAAAAGGCCGGTTATAGAATCAGGGCATCCAATCCAAGACCATTTATCCTCGCCTGAAAAAGGGTGGAATATCCTCTATGGGTCAGGGACATGGTCCTGCCCCAAGTGGAGGAGTTTAAATATTTCGGGGTCTTGTTCATGAATGGGGAAAGGATGGAGCGGGAGATTGACAGACGGATCGGTGCAGCGTCAGCAATAACTAGGATGCTACATTGATTCGTCGTGATAAAGAAAGAGCTGAACCAAAAAGCAAAGTTCTCGATTTACCAGTCCATCTACATTCCTACCCTCACCTGTGGTCACCGGCTGTGGGTGGTGACCAAAAGGACGGAAATACGGTTACAAGCGGGAGAAATGAGCTTCCTCCACAGGGTGGCTGGACTCTCACTCAGAAATAGAGTGAGGAGTTCTGCCATCCGGGAGGAGTTAAGAGTTGAGCCGTTGCTCCTATGGGTCAAGAGAAACCAGACAGGGTGGTTCGGGTATCTGGTTAGGATGCCTCCCGAATGCTAAGCGGAAGATAACGCAACATAACTTGCAAAGATATCACTAACAAACTAATTTGTGTATTCTTTGGAAGTATTTTAGATGTGAAGACAGTCAGTTGACTCACTCAGTTGTGAAAAAATATGATTTTTATATGTTCAGTTGTTTTTTTTAGTTGTTTTTTTTTTTGTTTGAATAATTTTGACTATTTTAGATAGGTTTTTTAAAACTGAGAATTTTTTTTTTCATTGTTAATTTTGATTTTCCCCTATAAGGGGTGGAAGGTTGTGGTGATGATGGGATTACTTCCTCTTGTTTACTCCCACAAGGGTTTTACTGACCATAAACAAACCCCTCACATTAATAATGCATCATAGCTCCAGACTTGTGTCTGCAGAGAACAAACTGACTCATATAAATAACTTCTCTGTTGACTTCATTTGACAGAGAACATTTGGTTTTGGCAGGCATTCTTATGATTACTTCGAAAATGGGTGCATTTACATGGATCATTTGAGACGCAGATGATTACTGTATTTTACCTGAAGAACTTTAACATTCACAGCTAGCTTTACGTCTCTACCTCAATTTCTTTTGAAACCATCTTAATTCCTGGAGAGGCAGGATTTGTGGTGTTTTGGAAACATTTTCCAGAGGTGTAGCTTCATGTTAACGTCTCAGAGTTTTCAGAAAAACATTTTTTTTGTTCCGTCTCTATTTTAGACTAAGTTCTGATGATTTGAACGAGCCATTACAAAATAGTGAACTCATCTCATGTTCAAGATGACATGACTTTTGAACTTTTGGATATGGCATATTATCATTCCGTTCCATCTTCTGATTATCGTTAAACAGCCTCAGACGGGAAACCCAGGCTTCTCTCAACTAGGCTGTATCCTCCAGCTAACTCTGGAGGATTCCGAGTTGTTCCCTGGCCAGCTGCCTCCATCAGGTCCGGGTTCTGCCTCTGGGTTTCCTCTCGATGGGATGTGCCCGAAACACCTCACCAGCAAGACACTCGGAAGGCATCCTAACCAGATGCCCGAACTTCCCCATCTGGCTTCTCTTGACTCAGAGAAGATTGTGCATATTATCATAATTGAAGTAATTTCCAAAAATATTATCTTGAAGAAAAAAAAAGAACCTTTTGATATAAAGTGTTAAATTTAGTATGTGAAAAAAAAAGAGGATTTGACTCTGTTTTTGTATGTTTGTTCCATTTTGAAAGGAACAACCAGCCAACGCACGACCAAAACTCATTTGTTGTTTATACGCTTGTGGTTCATCAGAATGACGATAATAATAGTTCTATAAAGGCGTTTCTGCATAGACTGCAGTCATTTTAATGACTTCATCCTCTGCTCAGCTCAATTAAAGCCTCCGGGGATAATTTAATCTGTTTAAAGCTGCTTAAAGTAACAGATTTTCTCCTGAATGTGTCATGTTGCTCAGATTTCTAATAAGTAGCATAAATAACATAGACAAGGGTGCAACAAAAGTAATGAGAAAAGTGGATTTAGTGGGTTAATAGCTTGTGTTGGATCAGGAATATGACATTTGTAGGGAATGGCAACGTAAACACAATGAAAGTGTGTCAGAGGTCATTGGTGCGCTTTGTGTGATAGGATGAGAGGAGCTTCTGGATGTGAGGCGTCCCACTGCTCTCCTTAAAGGGGTTGGTTCAGCTCTGCTTTCTCAGCAAACACACTTCTTCTTCTTTTGTCTCTTCCATGTAAATCCTGTTTCCTGTCACTGCTATTATTGATCTTTATCTTCTGTTCGAAAACATTTACAGCCTCCTTTCAGTGAACTATTCTAGAAGTTGTAGATAAAACTCTTGGCAGGCTACATTTTCTGTTCTGTCCCTCTACCAGAATGTCTGACTTCTTTGTCTGATGGAATCTGACAAGAAACAAATCTTTTCATTTTGTTCCAGAGTCGTTTTTTTTTTCACTCTACTTTAGAAACTTAGTTTTGTGTGCATGCAGCAAAAAGCTTTGTTCTTGAGATCATTTATCTGGACACGTATTTTTGGGCCGTGGATAAGTGTAACAACTGGGTAACAATTGGACTTCTGTGCTGAAAGTTTATGTTATTTTGTAAGCTTGACTTTTTGTACGACCAGCCCATTCTTTACTTGGATGACCAGAGTTGGGGAAATCTGAACTAAATGAAAAGAATCAGAACACTTCAAACCATAGACCCTAAACTTAATAGAATTTGCTTCGTCTTCTCAACCGCTTATCGCTAATTGGGTCGTGGCAGCTGATTTCAGGGTACACCCTAAATAGGTTGCCAGTCTGTTGTAGTAGCCAGTTAACCTAACATGCATGTTTTTGGAGGGTGGGAGGAATCCGGGGTACCTGGAGAAAACCCACAGATACACTGGGGAGAACATGCAAACTTGACATTGAAAGGCCAGTGTTTCATGCATCTTCCCCACTCCGGAACTCAAACCCCTGATCTTCTTGCTGTGAGGCCACCGTGTGTCATGAAGCGGTGTGCAGGTGGAAGGAGGAGGACCCAATTGCAGGACAAAGAAAACATGGTTTATTTGAGTATGACAGTCCAGTAATGCTGTGAAAGAAACATATAAGGTTTTAGTGGCATGGCAAGAGGTTATCGTTCTGAATGTGTTTCATGGTCAGGCAACCAGGGAGACCTGGCTGGAAGGGATGGTATGACCTGACACCTGAAGGGAAGACAGGCTGCCTATTTAAAGGCAGCTGCACAAAGATCTTCAGGTGTGTAAAATCAGGAAAATAAGGGAGGCCCCGGGTTCCCTCTGGTGGTGGGCAAGAGAACCATGACACCATGCAGCCTTAAATAGAATTATAGACATACTATAAACTGAGAAATTTAACAATATCGCAGAGATGAAGGGATGGTTTAAGGTTGCTTAAAGTCTCCAAACCGTCTCATGGACTATCAGATTTCCGTATAACTCATGGCATAGTCCGTATGGTCCGTATTGCATGGTCCGTATTGCCCGCAGTAAGTTAGATCTGTTTCCAGTGAGAGTTGGGTGAGGCTGCCTTTTGTGACAGATCCGTTCATTACTTTTTTGGACAGAATGTCAAGGCGCAGCGAAGGTCAGCGGTGGGGTATGGGGTTTGGTGACCTAACGATTGAATGTACACTTTTTTGCAGATGATACGGTCTTGTTGCTTTCATTGGGCCATGAGCCCCAAAAACTGTTGCTCCTCTATCAAATGGGGTAGTTTGGGCAATTGGTCAGGGTTGAGGGTAGTCTGGACTTCCTTGCTTTGGCTGCTGCTCCATGACCCGATTACAGATAAGCCGAATTTGATGGAATGGAACCACATTTGGCAGCAAGGCACTGAGTACCCAGAGTTCTCATGTTTGGACTTCTTTGTTTTTTTGGTTGACAAAGGTTTCCTGTGGCTGAGTTTGTGGGTTTTCTTTGCTACACTTCTGCTTTTATGGTTATAAAAATGTCTCCTTCCTTTCTTTGAAATTGTTCTGTTGTGATATACGTATAATGTTCTGCATTGTCACGTAAAAAATTGCAAGGTTGCCCAGATAGACGCCTAATTGGATGCTGATGTGTAAACTCTATGTATGGACATTTGAATGATTATTTCCTGACATTTACTTTTTTTTTGATGGGGCTATTTCCTGTCAGATAATTCTCCACTTTATCTGGATCTTTTGATGATGTAACGCAAAGTCGATAAAAATTGTAAAAGCGTCACAACAAGAAACACCCTCCCAAAATCTTTCAAGAAATTTTTTTTCTGCTTTTTTTTTTTACAGATTGAAGAATTGGTCCCCATTCAGTTCTAAAATATCTTGAGGCATCCTTTTAATTGCTAAAAAGGATCAAATTGATAGACGTTAACCGTATTTCTTACTAAATATTTAGGGTTTCTTTCTACTCAATTTTTCATCCCATCTAGACTTGAAGGTTCATCAGATTGGTTATAGTGAAAAATTTTGCAGAAACATGTACAACTTACACACAAAGTGTATAAAATTAGCAGTTTTAAAATTTGGCTTCAATATTTCTATGAGAATATCTTCTTCTTCTTTCGGCATTTCCCTTCAGGGGTCGCCACAGCAAGTCAGTTTCTTCCATCTAACCCTATCTGCTGCATCTTCTTCGGCCAGGCCAACTATCTTCATGTCTTCCTTCACTGTATTCATGAACCTCCTCTTGGGTCCTCCTATATTTCTATTTGAATATACTGTATTTTTCTAATATTTTTCATCTGAAGTACATCTGATGGACTCATGGGCTCCATATGTAAATAAATGCTTTCTTAAGTGCTTCCAGTCATCATTTTAGAAGCTGTAGAAGCCTGGTTGCTAACAAGTGATGGTTATTTGAAAGCAGTAGATCAGGTTCATGTTAATAACAGGTGAGTAGGACCGCTGTTCACTTGTTCCGGCTATTCCCAGGAAGCAAACGTTTAAGGTTTCTGTCTGACTTCCTGTCCTGGGTGGTGAATATCTGTAGAAGAGAGCAGGGAAGGACAAGAAAGAAGGAGCAAGAGGAGGGGCTGGTTCTTATGTATCGCTATGAAGAGCTGGCTTTGCCTCCCTGTTTCCATGACGACCACTCTCCTACAGTATTCATCCGTAGGGCAGGCTGTGCATCTGAAATGAGTTCCCAGTGGTGTTTCAGAGCCTTCAGCTGCTCCTTCACACTTTTCTCATAGCCGGCCACTTTTTACTCTTCCAGCACCGCATTGCCTCTAAGTCTTCATGCTGAATGCCATCTGTATGAAGTTCAGTCTTTGTTTCCAGTTTAATACCCCCCATTTATTCCTTCATGCCAGCACTACATGCTTCCACTCAGAGCTGCCATGTACTTAAATTATTTAGTCCACTTGTGCTGTAAGTATGCAACTATTAGTTGTGTGCACTAGAAGGAGGAGAAGCCGGGAAGTTTCCAGCATGCTGTGCTTTTAATTCTTTCTAGTTAATCATTATTCAGCGCAGACTCTGACATAAGTTGACTTTGTTTTTGTATATTTGTTCTGAGTCAGAAGTTCGTGCAGCATGACTGACGACAGGAAACCTCAGAGGTTTTGAAAACATAACGGGGATGTTCTCATTTTTAATTTGGGTCAATTTTTTTTTATCAATTATGTGGGCGGAAAGCTGTGACCTGCATAAGTATGACTGTAATCTAGTTTTGTCAGATCAGGCAACAACATAAAACACGTCTAAATGTTGGTGTGCAAAAATGGCCGAGTCATAAACAAAGATTTTAAATACTTGTGAACACTTGCCATTTATGTATCTGATTTTTTTTCTTTAAAGTGTTTGGACATTCATAATTTGCAACTAAATGAAAGATGTTTGCTAATTAATTTGTGACCGTCTGGACATATTAAACACTATAAGTTGCCCAAAAAGGAAAAACCTCATTTACATGACATTTGAAAGTGATGTAAACTTTTTTTTTAATTATTAGTTAAAATTGAAATTTAGTTTTTTATTCCTCTGTTTTACTGTTTCAATTTAACAACCTGGAATATGTTGATTCTTTTTTGGTGAGACGGGCCATACTGTTTGGTTTAAAGACAGTGGCACTGAGAAAAAGACAGGAAACAGAGATGGACGTAGCAGAGATGAAGATGTTGAGGATCTCTCTGGGAGTGACCAGGATGGACAGGATCAGAGTAACAGCACATGTTAGAGGTTTTGGAGATAAAGTCAGAGAAGTCAGACTGGAATGGTTTGGACATGTGCAGAGGAGAGAGAGTACATCGGAAGAAGGATGCTGGGTTTAGAATCACCAGGAAAGAGACCTAGAGGAAGACCAAAGAGGAGGTTCATGGATACAGTGAAGAAAGATATGAAGATAGTTGGAGTGACTGAAGAGGATGCAGCAGATAGAGCTAGATGAAAGAAAGTGACTTGCGGTGGCAACCCAAGGAAATGCCAAAAGAAGAAGAAGAATCTGGATGAATTGTTTTGTAGAAAATTGGTAAAACAAAAGTCAATAAGAAAGTGGATTTTCGTCAACAATTGCACGAGGTAATCAATACAGATGTTACTTTGTGAATTCAAGATGATGTTGCCTCTGAAAAAAAACATTAGAAAGAAAGAATTTAAAAGACTAAAAATCTTTTTCAATAAATAATTTAAACTTACTGCAGTGCTACAATTTAAGAAAAAAAAAATCTTATAAAAACAGAGCATTTAGACAAAGATGTAAAAATGGGTACAGTTAAAGGATGAAGAATAAATTATAGAAAACAAACCATGAACTTAAAATAAATTAGGTTCCATTCTGTCGTCTTCAGCTTATCCAGGGCTGGGTCGCGGCGGCAGAAGCCTCAGACTGGAAATCAAGGCTTCTCTCACCCCGGCTTCATCCTTCCCCTCACCCGGGAGAATCCTGAGGTGTTCCCTGTCCAGCTGTGAGACATAGCCTCTCAAGCAGGTCGAGGATCTGTCTCTGGGTCTCCTCCCAGCAGGACGTTCCACAAGCGAGGCGTTTGGGAGGCGTCTTAACCAGATGCCCGAACCACTTCTTCTGGCTCATCCTGGTTAAAGAATAAATGAAGTAAAGGAGGAGTAAAGAAGTATAAAAAAAAAATAGGGCATAAAACAAACTCATCCTGATGTTTGCAGTATTTTAGATTAAATTATAAAGTGTGCATTGGAATGATTAGTTGCAAGATATTAAGTGACCGGTGTTATCCATTTTATTTTATCTCAAATATCAAACAATCTAACTAAGAACCATCCGGGAGGAACTCGGTGTCGAGTCGCTCCTCCTTCTGGTTGAGAGGAACCAGATGGGGTGGTTTGGGCATCTGGTCAGGATGCCCCCCGAGCGCCTTGCTGGTGAGGTATTTCGGACACTTCCCACCAGGAGGAGAACAAGAGGCAGACCTCGGACCAGCTGGAAAGACTATGTCCCACAGCTGGGTGGGGAACAACTCGGGATCCTTCCGGGTGAGCTGGAGGATGAAACTGGGCTGAGAGAAGCCTTTGCTTCCCGTCTGAGGCTGTCATATAAAAGAGTTATACACCTCAATCCTAAATCTAGGGGTCGTACAAGACTCACACACCCTTCCACACACTCCCTTTTTATGAGTTAATATGGCTTTAAACTCTTCACAATAAACCAGGCTGAAGTTGGAAGGCAGTGGAATTAGAAATTTATAATTTAGTCCACCAAATTTAGAGAAACAAAATAGGTGCTGAGGTGCTGGAGCTTACAGTATAGCTTAGATTACTCACAGATGTCTTAAAAGATTTAAACTCAGATTTAAAAACAACAATAGGAGCTTTATTTTAAACTCTGCTGAAGTTTTCCAGGCTTTAATTACACAATACATTTCCCAAAAAGAAAACTGTTTTCAGCTGAAGCATCTGCTTTCACATTTAGGGTGACATTAATGAGCGAGGAGGCTGATTCATCCATCACCCTGCTTCATCTTTAATGGGTTCACATAGCCACTCTGCCTCTACTGCAGCTAAAAGACAGATAGTCCTGATTATTTCACTGCAGCGTAAAGAGCCAGAAGAGTCTTGAACGTCCTCCAAGTACCTGCTGCATTCATTTGCATGGTTTGGGTTTTCTTTGTCTCAAAGTGTTGCAGTTGTGGTAAAACAGCTGAGAGCTGCTGAGCTGTTGGGCAATACCTCTAGAAGGCGGAAAGACTGTAGAGACCAGCTGCCGACAGTTAGAGAAGGGGGGGAGTGAGGAGAGAGAGAGACGAAGATACAGGGGGAGTGCGTGTTGTTGGTGGATGAGAAGAGAAAGAGGACGTGGAGGTGTTTCCCTTGTTTTTTCTCCAGCAGTCATCAACCAGGAGGAGCTCATCACAGGGAGTCTCTTCGGTTTCTTTTCTTTTAGTCGCAGTGTACATGTTGGAAATGGTGGAGCTGAAGCTCTGAGTGCTTTCAACGCGCAGCATGGAAGCCAAGTCTCTGTTCAGCTTGCACAGAGCGCTCGCTCAGCCCGTCAAGATGTGCATGTTTGATTTTCCCGTCAGCATCCTGGATGACCTGGTGAGCTGAGAGTCCTTCTGTCGCTACACGACTAGATGATATGATGCTTTATTGACTCATGGGTTATTTTTTTACTGCTTGTGCACAAAGTTGAGTTTTTCTCAAATACAGTAAACCTTAAGTCTTACATTTTGGGAGATGAATTGATTTCTATGCATTGTTTTTTTTTTTTTACAGCTAATTAAGGCTTCTTTACAAATCACTAGAGTCAGTGAGGTTCGTAGCATACGCTGTGTTTGTATGTGTCATCATAAACAACTTTCCCCATCTGATCATGACTCTCGCTTTCGCTGCACATTTCTCATGTTGTGTCTGGTGACAAGATGATTTGAGAACTACGTCTCTTTCCACATGCTTTCTGAGTTCGCTCGGTTTTTACTTTTTATTTTTTTATAACCATCGCAGAGATATGCTGGGTATGAATGTTGGCCTACTTTTACAGACATGTGTGTGTGTCTGCCAAGCTGAACACACCAGCGCTACCATCTCCCTGCAGAGGAGGCTATGCCCTTTGAAATCTTGACATGTTTGATCATGTCTGGAATGATCCCATGGTGTCATCTTGAGTTTTCTTCTGTCTCATTTTTCAATCGTCAGACTGGAAAGCATGCTCAGATGCAGACGTAAACATTTGATTACCGTTTGTTAGTAGCTCTTTTTACTGAGCAGATCCATATATCGAGCCTTTGGGGCTTAGCCGCTTCAGTTTACTCTGATCTGGTCTTTTTTTTTCTTCTTAATGTACTCATCTCCTATTTTCTCTTTTACAGGAATCTTGCTTTTTTTGATTGTGCTGTGTTGTTAAATTCCCCTCAACTATTCAGATCTACACCCAAATTGGTCCACTTTATTTTGCATGTTTATATGTATATGCAATCACATGTCGTACACATGTTGCATATCACATGTAAAAGGACAGATCAGCATGTTTAGGTTTGTAAAACAGATGCATCACACATGTGCAAGTTGAAAAAAGAGATCAAAGTTTTTTGAGAACCAACTTAATGAGGTTTTAAATGAGGACAGTGTCGGCCCCTTTTTTCAAATAATTGTCTTAAATAAATCTCTTTTTTTTCTTCTTCCTGCTGCAGAGATGAGCACTATGTATTCATCTCTGCTGAGACTGAGATTAAATTACGCATACATGTTGCCGTCATTGGTTTACAGTAAATTATTAATGTATTCTATGTGAACTGGAGACAGATAAACATTAAAAAGTTAAAGATAGATCACTGCTTATCCTCTTTGGATACTTGACTTTATACGCTGGATCCCAAATAAGGGTCTAAAGAGAGCACGCCGTTTTTAAAAATCAATTTGACTGATTTTAAGTGCTCTTTTTTGAAATCAAACTGATTTGGTAACAGTTTGGCAGCACAATGGCAGTGGGTAGCACAGTGGCCTCACAGCAAGTAGGTCGTGGGTTTGAGTCCCGGGTGGGGATGAGGCTTGGAATGTTCTCCACGTGTATGCGTGGGTTTTTTCCGGGTACTCTGGTTTCCTCCTACCCTCCATACATGATTGCCCCTAGGAATGAGTGTGTGTGTATGGTAGTATGTGTGTGGCCCTGCGACAGACTGGTGACCTGTTTGGGGTGTACGCTGCCCCTCGCCTCGATTCAGCCGGGATGGGCTCCTGCAAAGCCGTAAGGTATAGACAGATGAGAAGGTGACTGACTGGCAACAGATTGAGATACTTGTTTTCTTCTAAAATCTACATTATTATAACATTATTGAATTTTGTACGACGAGGCTTGAAACACTGGCCTTTCTGTGTGGAGTTTGCATGTTCTCCCTGTGTATGTGTGGGTTTTCTCCGGTTTCCTCCCACACTCCAAAAACATGCATCTTAGGTTGATTGGCCGCCATGAAATTGCCCACAGGAATGAGTGTGTGTGTGGATGGTTGTCAGTGTGTGGGGCCAGCAACAGACTGGGGAGCTGTTCGGGGCGTACCCTGCCTTTCGTCTTGAATCAGGCGGGATAGGCTCCAGCACCATTCATAACTAGTTTGGGATGGACGGTTCAGAAGGTGAATGAATGAATTTTGTACATGGCGATGTTAATAATAATTTTTTTTTTAATACTTTATTAATCCCTCACGGGAAATTATTGTGCTGCATTCCACCGCAGCAGGCTGCCACCTATGACGGTGCCAATGGTGGGAGAAACGGGGGTTAGGGTCTTTCCCAAGGACCCTAGATGTGCACTCAGTGGGATGTGAACCTGCGAGCTTCCGGTTTGCGGGCAAACGCTCTACCCACTGAGCCACCATCTCTGACCAGAAATTTGAATGTTCTTCATATGAATCAGAAAAACTCATTTGAGTGAGACGTTTTTATTACATAAAATTAGCCACGTTTCTTTGTTTACGTAGTTTATTGTTCAGGGAGGATTAGAAACAATACAATGTGAGGATTCTTGTCTTCACTACCCAAATAAACTAGCTCTAGAACTTCAGAGAGGCTGAAAATGACAGAAGCTTTCAAGTTCACGCCTTTCTTCTGAACATATCTGACCTCTTTCTTGCTCGTTACTCGTCCCTTTAAAGTTGTTTCCAGCCGTTAAACAAAGCCAATTGTTTCATTGTGGTTTGTTTTAAATAAGATTTGCTTGATCGTCTTGATTATGAAACAATAACGGTTTGTTAGATAGCTCATCCGGTTGCTTTAGTAACTGGTTGTGTTTTTCGTGTAGGGTGAGACAAAGTCCCTGTTGTCAGATGTAGGTTGAAATAACATGCAGACCTGCTCTTAGCAAGATTGAAACAGAGAAAAGAGATTTGGGGGACAAATGCCTGCGCTCAGGGACGACACAAGTATGCAATTTGTGCTGCAATTTCTGTCAACATGCTGATAAAATCCCTATATTTTTAGTCTAGACTTAACCGCCTTTTTTTTTTTTTTTAAACTCTTCCCTTGTTTTTGCTCCTTTATCTTTGACTCTGTTTCCTGCTCATGGTACGGAAGCATTTTTTTTTGTCTATTATTAACATTAACAGTAAATGATTATTTGGTCACGGTTCAGAAATAAATAGGAAATTTCTTCAATTTTTAAGAAGAAAAATGTGGGTTCTGTTGTTCTTAAAAACAATAACTCAGAAATGAAAAAGTTAAACTAAATTGATTATTTTGTTTTGTTTTCTGACCGCTTCTCCCTAATGGGTTCCCGGGGAATGCTGAAGCCTATCTCGGCTGATTTCAGGCGAGAGGCGGGGTACACCCCAAACAGGTCGCCAGTCTGTCGCGAGGCCACACACAGACTAAATTGACTGTAAATATTTTTAAACTTAATTCAGATGCACTCCGCTTTCATTAATAACTTTTTTCCTTAATGATCATTCCATAATTTTATTAGTAAACAGGTGTTTACACTCCGTATCTTTCTATTTCCATCCTCTTCAAAAGCACCGTCTAACTGCATTCAAGTGGAGGCAAAAGGATGAAATCTGGCACACATAAGACACAATAAATTATTTCTCAATGCTTTACATTTTTTATTTGAATCCCAGGATTGATGCTAGAACATAACACAGTTATAAAATCTGGTTCCATAAATACAGACAAGAAAACACTTGTATATTTTATTTTTATTTTTTTTTATTTTGAATTACTCTATTCATCCCTCACCGGGGAAATTTGTTTGCTGCACTCCTTACACCGCATATGTATATGTTAGATTTGTGGATTAAATACTTTGTAGATATACAGTTGACAGATTCATGCTCATCCTTACAGATTCAATGTAAAATAGAACAGACATGTTCTGATGTTCATCGTTTTCTGACCAACTAACAAAATTCTATTGGCTGTATAACTTGGAAGTTAATTTACATGTGGCAAGAGGGCTAAGGAATGCCTCGGTTACAAAAATCACAACGCCACCTTGGGACTTGCACCCAAGGATTCCTAAAATTGCATAGGTTCAAACATTCACTGGAGTCTGAGACAAGGTTTCCATAAAATCAAATTTATTTAAAAACAAGGGAATGTGCAACTCCACATAATCTGGAAACCTAAAAACAGATAAATAAATTAACGCTTACCAGTGGGGATTATTTCGAGGGGGGTGATCCCCGGCACACGTGGAGAAAACACAGCACAGCAAAACACACGTGAATTGAATACATGCAACATGCAAAGAACACAAGGGGGGGATCCACCCAGTAAAACCACAACCCCACTGGAACGTTTTCAACTAAAAGTCAAACAGGTTAAAACGGTTAAAATACACAAAAAGAAAGAAAACTTGTTAAAACAGGTTAAAACAGTTTAAGATGAATAAAAAAACATTTCTATCGCTACTCTTAAAAGAGCAGCTGTAAAGCAAAGCAGCAGCACGTCCACCTGCGTCCTGCAGCGCCGAGCCCCTTAATTCAGTCCTTAATTCAGTCCTAAAAGCAATATAGAAAAGGATTAAAAATATTGATATATATTTTTAATTCTAAATACTGACCTGTAAGAACATCTGAAAGGCAGCTTGGACGTCTCAACTTTGTCAGTGGGTCGGTCGCACTTTACTATGGGAGGACATTATTAGCAGCCGGCCAATCCACCACCAAACTAAGATGTTTTGTTTACTTACCGGCCACCCTTTTACAGAAACCATGCCACGACAGATCTACCTTCCTTCCCGGAAGTCGTGCCTCTAAGGGTGTGCCGGAAGTCCACCCTTAAATAGTATCCTACTACCCGTGGATTGGCCAGCTGCTCCCAAGCAATAATGTCCTATTGCCACATACATATCCCTAAAGTTACAGTCCATCCTGGTCCCTCCCAGAGAGATCCTCAGCATCTTCATCTCTGATACTTCCATTTCTGTTTCCTGTCTTTTCCTCAGTGCCACTGTCTTTAGACCAAACAGCATGGCCGGTCTCACCACGGTTTTGTACACTTTCCCTTTCATTTTAACTGAAACTCTTTTGTCACACATCAGACCTGATACCATTCTTCACCCGTTTCAGCCTGCCTGCACACGCTTCTTCACCTCTTTTCCACACTCTCCATTGCTCTGGACTGTTGATCCTAAGTATTAAAATCATCCACGTTCTTTATCTCTTCTCCCTGTAACCTCTTTTTTTCCATTTCCCACTAACACTCCCACCATCATGCTTCATATTGAATAGTGTTTCCAATCTTTGGGGAAAAGATTGAGATTTTTTCATAAATTGAAGTTGCAAAACATTAGCAAGCATGTGAAGTAGTTGTAATTTGTGAGAACAGCTGCCGGCACAGCTCGTCTTGGTTTTAGGAACATTGCGTAAACGTGACTAACTGCTTAAAGACATCTATGTGTTTCCCACAAAGCTGCAGATTTTTTTCAGTCTATCATTTTTTTATATTCTTCATCTGAGAGCGTTTCTCAGGCCTGAAAACTTTTAATGCACGTATTAGATAGAACACTACATTTGGAATGGCTGAAGTAGATTTTTACAAAGATGTTCAGACAACTGGAATGTGAACGGGCGTAGGTAGTCATCGAGTTAACAGTTTGTTGATAGAGCTGTGAGTGCTAACACAACTGTGGTTAACTAATACCGAACATTGTTTAGATATTTGCACTGTCTGTCTCATTCATAAAATTCTCTCTCAACATCATCATTTGTGGGTTTCGATGCATTTGACAACAAAAGCCAAGAAGTGTGAGCTGACATTATTTCCAGGCGTGTCGGAAGTTGCAAAAACCTTCAAAACTAAGCAGAAAAAGGACATAACTTTAAGTTTAAAGTGATTTCTTTTCTCTACTAAATACACAAATATTCATTCATTCATCTTCTGAACCACTTAACTCCCACCCGGGTTGCTGGAGCCTGTCCTGGCTGATTCAAGGCGAGGCGGAGTAAACCCAAACAGGTTGCCAGTCTGTCGCAGGGCCACACACATGCAAACTCAACCCTAGGGACTATTTCGTAGCAGGGTTGCAAAAACCTGCATATTTTTGGAGGGTGAGAGGAAATGCACACATACACGGGAAGAACATGCAAACTCCACACGAAAAGGCCAGTGTTCGAGGCCTTATCCGCACCCGGAATTTGAGCTTCGACCGCGCCACTGTGTAGCCTCACAAATATTTATATGCCTTACGTATATGAATTTTAAATCTAACCACCAAATCCGTGTAGTCCCTCATTTATCCAGGAGTGATCCATAGTAGAAAAAGTTTCAAAAAAGTCTTCTGGACAGTTTAATTCTTCAACGAGACGTTTCGACTTCCATCCGGAAATCATTTTCAATCTGAATGAAATGGACTGGAACCTGGATCCATTTATACTAACCTGAGTAACAGGTAAAAAAAGTGTAAGAAGGGCTCGACCAATGAGAATGTTCCTTAAGATGGCCGTGAATGGCTCCTATTGTAGCCACAGACCAGTAAACAAACCTATTATAAAAATGCTAAAAGCCTAGTGAAAAGAGAAACCTGCTAACGAGAGGCGTGAAACTGAGTCACGAGGTGTCATCTTTAGTCCATGGCTTCAAAAGGCTGCTATAGATACCGGGCAAAACGTATCTAACGCCTCCACTCCGATTCAGTGAGGGATTCTCTTTCATCACAAAAATGGCTTCTTTCACCCCTCTTTCAAACCAACCTTTCTCTCTACTTAGAATCTTCACCTCACTGTCCTCAAAAGTGTGTTTGGTGGATTTAAGATGCAGATGTACGGCAGACTGTGGACCACTAGAGGCTTCTCTTCTGTGTTGGTAAAGTCTTTTGTGGAGTGGTTGCTTTGTTTCCCCAATATAGTTTTCTTTGCAGCTCCCTTCACTGCACCGGATCGAATAAACTACATTGCTCTGTTTTTCCGTAGGCATCTTGTCTTTAGGATGTACTAGTTTTTGACGTAATGTGTTGACCGGTTTAAAGAAAACCGGGATGTCATGTTGGCTACAAAAAGAAGGTGATTGACTATTTACAGAAGCTGGAAAAGGACGACATGATTGATAAAGCTTTGTACTTCAGAATGTATCCTGGTGATGCCATTCCATGTATCTACGGCTTACCCAAAGTCCACAAACAGGATGTTCCTCTTAGACCCATTGTGTGCAGCACTGACTCTATAACCTACAACGTAGCCAAATACCTGAAAACCATCTTGGCCCCCTTAGTGGGTAACACAGAACACCACGTGGAGAACACACAAGATTTTGTAGAGAAAGTGAAACATGTACATATAGACAAAGATGACATCATTGTTTCTTATGACGTTGTATCACTCTTCACCTGCATCCCTACAAAAGAAGCTGTAACAGCAGTCAGACAAAGACTACAAGGGGACACCACACTGCAAGAAAGGACCAAACTGCCTCCGGAACACATCTGCAACCTGTTGGACATTTGTCTCAACTCCACTTACTTTCAGTTTCGTGGTGGTTTCTACAGACAAATCCACGGCTGTGCGATGGGCTCTCCAGTGTCCCCCATAGTAGCTAATCTTTACATGGAGGAGGTTGAGAAGCAAGCCCTGAGCACATTCCCAGGAAATCCACCCAGTCATTGGTTCCGCTATGTTGATGACACTTTTGTGAAGATCAACAAGCAAGATCTGGAAGCCTTCACTTCACACATCAACATTGTGGATCCGAACATCAAGTTTACACGTGAAGACTCCAAGGACAACCGGTTGGCCTTTTTAGACTGCGCTGTGATCATAGGGGAGGACGGGAATTTGCACCTGGAGGTATACAGGAAACCCACGCACACAGACCAATACCTACAGTTTGACTCTAATCATCCTTTGCAACACAAACTGGGTGTCATCAGAACTTTACAACACAGGGCGGAGGAGGTACCCACGAGCACAGAGGCTAAGGAGAAGGAGACACAGCATGTCCGAAAAGCCCTCTCGGTCTGTGGCTACCCCAAATGGGCCCTGAATAGGGTGAGAGCGTCCAAGAAACATGAGAAGAGGGAAACAGAAACTGAGAAGAGGAAAAATGGAGTCTCTATTCCCTACGTGTCAGGACTGTCCGAGAAGTTACAGAGAATCTTCAGACAACATGACATCCCGGTTTTCTTTAAACCGGTCAACACATTACGTCAAAAACTAGTACATCCTAAAGACAAGATGCCTACGGAAAAACAGAGCAATGTAGTTTATTCGATCCGGTGCAGTGAAGGGAGCTGCAAAGAAAACTACATTGGGGAAACAAAGCAACCACTCCACAAAAGACTTTACCAACACAGAAGAGAAGCCTCTAGTGGTCCACAGTCTGCCGTACATCTGCATCTTAAATCCACCAAACACACTTTTGAGGACAGTGAGGTGAAGATTCTAAGTAGAGAGAAAGGTTGGTTTGAAAGAGGGGTGAAAGAAGCCATTTTTGTGATGAAAGAGAATCCCTCACTGAATCGGAGTGGAGGCGTTAGATACGTTTTGCCCGGTATCTATAGCAGCCTTTTGAAGCCATGGACTAAAGATGACACCTCGTGACTCAGTTTCACGCCTCTCGTTAGCAGGTTTCTCTTTTCACTAGGCTTTTAGCATTTTTATAATAGGTTTGTTTACTGGTCTGTGGCTACAATAGGAGCCATTCACGGCCATCTTAAGGAACATTCTCATTGGTCGAGCCCTTCTTACACTTTTTTTACCTGTTACTCAGGTTAGTATAAATGGATCCAGGTTCCAGTCAATTTCATTCAGATTGAAAATGATTTCCGGATGGAAGTCGAAACGTCTCGTTGAAGAATTAAACTGTCCAGAAGACTTTTTTGAAACTTTTTCTACTATAAATCTAACCACCGATATTTTATTTCAGATGAAACACAAACAGTATAGTGTTCATATCTGATGTTGAAATTTGAGATATTTTGACATTCACTGCAGGAAAAAATGAGCTGATTGTGAACCTGATGGCGACGACAAAAAAGTAGTTTGTGGTTGATACTGTTGCCTTTGTTACTATGGTTACTTTTATCTAGCATTCTCTGGTTTTTAAGCCTCCTGTAAATGTCTGTTTGTCAGTTGGTGAAGATTTCAGAAAAAAATTTAGTCTCTTTTTGATCTGGCTCATCTCACTAAACCTTTTCAGAGGTTTTCTATTAGTGAAAACTCTGAAACATGTGCAGTGAAGCTGGATTGAAAGTTCTGGGTTATCTCTTCGTGACCTGCATTCCTATACGCACGTCTTCATTACCACTACAGTAAACCCAGCGTTTTCCACCTAGATCAGCGTCCTCATATAAATTCAAACATAAAAAACTGTGCCAAGCTGTCTATTTAACTACGATAGAGCAGACAACTATTATTCAAAACAGTGCCATTTAAAACATGACCAAACACTACATTGTTGTCATAGCAACATTATCATCAGTGACTACTGCTAGTAAGCAACTCTGGTAACGTGTTCATCTCTGAGATTGCACAATATGAATTTATTTGACGGTATGTACCGACAGCGTTTCATGACAGCAGATGTTTTGCTCTAGTTATTAATATTTCACACTAATGCATACCACTGTGTGGGTGAATGCAGTTTCTGTTGGAATATTTACCCCTCATCCTGAAAGCTGGAGTATCTGTGGACTCATTGTGGTTCCATATTTTTCTGTCCAGACACGTCTGAGCGTCATTGGTAACCTAATTATTGCAGGTGCAGCTCTTGAGGGGTTCAAGAAGCAGACGTGGGAACAAACTAAGAATAAAGAACATGAAACACATATTTCAGATAAAAAATAAAGATTTTTTTCTTCACATCATTGATGGCTTATTAAAAAGATAATTTTTTTACCACAAGAATGAAATAAATTTGTAAAGGGAATTTTTTGGTCAGGTATTGGTGTTTTCACGGTTTGTCTTTTATCTTTAAAGTTCCGTTCCGTCTTCTGAACTGCTTATTCCCATTAGGATTGCAAGGGGTGTCGGAGCCTATCCCGGTTGATTTCAGGCGAGAGGCGATACACACGCCGATCATGTCGTGGATTGCGTGTTGCTGGGCCACACACACTCATTCCTAGGAGCAATTTCATAGCAGCCAGGATTAAACGTCCAAGTTTCTTATTTTTGTTTTACTATGTGACCTAAATACTTGTTTCATCTTCTGAACTGCTTCTTCCTAATGGGGTTGCAGGGTGTGCTGAAGCCTATCCTGGCTGATTTTATGTGAGAGGCAGGGTACACTACGAGCAAGTTGCATGTCTGTTACGAGGTGGGGCCATACACACACACTCATTTGTGGGGGCAATTTCATAACGGCCAATCAACCTATCATGCATGTTTTTGGAGGGTGGGAGAAAACTGTAGTACCTGGAGGAAAAACACACATACACAGCGAGAACATGCAAACTCAACACAGAAAAGCCAGTGTTTCAAGCCTCGGCGTCACCCCCGAGCCTCAGCCTGAGCCTCAAACTCTGACCCGCTTACTGTGAGGCCACAGTGCTAACCACGGCACTACTGTACAGCACATATTTAAAGTTTTCTGACTCGTATGTCACCTGTAAAGCACTTTGGAAAGCTTTGGTTTGCCTTTCAGCGTACATTGTTTGATGAGTTAACCCATTAAAAACTCTAGATTACCTCTGAAATACTTTGTTGTAGATGACTCAATGATCTGTATGCAGATTAGTTCACCACCCAGACTCACAATCCGCTCATACTTTTAAAATTTTTTTTCTTGAAATATGTATTTACTTACTCTCCCTTCTGGTTTTGAGCTTTATAAGATGGACACGGGTTGGTAGTGTAAAGTATGGACAGTATCCTATAGATATCATCTGAAAAAGAACATTCTTGCTGCATCGACTCTCGTTTTTTTTTCGGATATTTTATTACTGAATTCTAAAGAAAACGTAACAATCATCAGTTCGATTTTGTCCTTTTATTTTTGCATTATGACGGGTTTATGAGCAGTTTTGCTTCTAGAAGACAGGCTTGGCATACACAGCTGTCAAACTGGCTTCATATTATAACAGCAACCGTTCATTTCTCACTTTGAAGACATAAAAGAGAGACAGACTGCGGCAATCATCCCTATAAGGTCAGAGAGATTGAATAAACAGATAAAATGTGTTCTGATGAAATAGATTAGTCAATAAAACACAAAACACGAAGAATCCCGGTAACAGGTTGTTTTCTCAGTCTTGCTGATGGTTGTCAGGTCACCTCAGATCAGAGCTGTGCTTCTCACATGGCTGTGGTGTGAGAAAGCATTTCTAAATGCCAAGACCTCAAAGGAGCACCTGAATGACTCTGCTGGCTTTAATAAAAGCAGAGAATAAATCCAGAGGCTGTTTGAGAGCCTGTGTCGACTTGTAACTGGGGTATTAACCAGAGAGAGAAGAATATTTAATAAAAACTTGATATCAATACTCAGAGTAGTATTTCCTTTCTGTGTATCAGAAGAGTGTGTATTTGTGAGACGAATTGTGATGGTAGTTTTTAGTCTAGGTTTTGTCGTCTTCTGCTTATTAACCCACGTTTGTGAATAAGACACTTAAATTTTTCCACTTTGGGCAGGACATCAACCCTTACTAGGATATCCCTTTCCTCTTTAGGTGATCTACAAAAAACTTTAAGGCATTTCTCGTACCGCAAAACCTCAACATGATAAATTCCACCATGAGTGACTCATAATATCGTTTTTATTTACCACAGCGTTGCCATCGAAACATTTCTATTACTTCCATGTTTTAAAAGACTTTTCTTTTTGTTCCATTTTCAAACAACCAAAGAGTTTACATTTACATGATCAAAGAGTCAGGAGAATGTATAGTTTTGCGTTTCACTTTTAAAAAGTGATAAAAATTTCATATCTTTCAACTTCTGACCCGCTTATTCCTACCAGGATTGCGGGAGGTGCTGGAGCCTATCCTGGCTGATTTCAGGCGGGAGGCAGGGTACACCCCGAACAGGTTGCCAGTCTGTTGCGGGGCAACACACACACAACCAGCCACATACAGTCGTTCCTAGGGGCAATTTCATGATGGCCAATTAACTGCACATGCAAGTTTTTGGAGGCTGGAAGGAAACCACAGTACCTGGACTAAACCGACACATACATCGGGGGAACATGCAAACTCTACACAGAAAAGCCAGTGTTTCAAGCCGCGCCCCCCTGGACTTGAACCCTGACCTACGTGCTGTGTGGCCACTGTGCTGACCATTGTGCCAGCGTGCAACCTAAAAAATTTTTAGTCACCTTCTTAACCATCTATCCCTTACAGAGTTGGGGCGGGTTGCTGGAGCCCATCCCGGCTAATTTGAGATGAGGGACAGGGTACACCCCAAACAGGTCACCAGTCTGTCAGGGGGCCTCACACACACTCATTCCCAGGGGCAATGTCATGATGGCCAATTAACTGCACATGCATGTTTTTGGAGGGTGGGAGGAAACTAGAGTACCTGAAGAAAACTCACACATACATGGGGAGAACATGCAAACTCCACACAGAGAGGCCAATGTTCCAAGCCTCGCCCCCACGACTGTACTCGAACCCTGACCTACTTACTGTGAGGCCACTGTGCTAACCACTGCGCCGCTTTGCAGCCCATAGAAATTTCATTTCAAATTTTTCTTCGGGGATCAATAAAGTATTCTTAATTCAATTCAAATCATAAATAATGCATTATTTGACACCGCTTTCGACTTCTGATCTAACCGCTGAAGCTGAAACAGAGACTGTATGTCTGCGTGAAAGCTGGGATTTAAAAAGTTAAGAACTTTTATTCATTGATAAAAGAGATAGTGAAACTGGTTTAGTGTTCTTAAGAGACTTTAGATAAACAGTTTCTGTTTAGTGACACGTTTTTTTTTAGTGCTTGTGACATTAGCTGGTGAACAGGATCGACCACACCTGGAATCTTGAGAAATTTCCCTTCCGGTGAACTACAGACTTTCTGAATCGTCAACTTGTTCTTGATCTTTCATTTTCTTTTAAACTTGTTGGAGCACCACACCGCTGAAGCTCTCTCACATTACGCTCTCTACCTCCTACATTTCACCTTTGACAGACACGGACGGACCTGCTGAGCTTCTCGTAACCTGCTCTCCATTTTCCCAAAACAAGTTAATTTTTTCCCAGTGTTGCTCTTTGCGTTGTTGACACAGCTGGTAAAGTAAACAACGTCCATGGGGGATTTATCCAATCTGGGACAGGGGAGTGGGAACCCTGAGGACCGGTAATGGGTTACGTTCTTCAAACATCTGGAGCCCAGTTTGTCTGCTTTGGTTCTGAGTTAAGACGTTATGTGGTGCTGGAGCTGGCGGTCCTGTGGGCGACTGGTCAGGACTGGTGTGTATTGGGACAACGAGGATTTTTACCAGGCGACCCCAAGACAGGTTGGATATTTTAAATTGATGCAGATGTTTTTTGTTCACCTTGGTACATTTTTTAAGACGAGGAAGTTATTGTTCTTAAAATGTTCTTTTTAGAAGTTGCCTCATATTTGCGTACATCTTTTAATGTGTAAATTCAAGAAAATATCAGCATATTTAAGTAAAACTGACTAATATATAATCTTTATTGAACAAAAAACACATTTGATCCTTCGATAGAACAAATTGTACAAAAAGCTTCCTCATGCTGTATGATCATTTGATAGAATTTCTCAAGAAAACCGCAGATCAGAACATGCTCTACCTGTTTTTTTGGTGAGAACGAAAGCAAAGGTGCAGAGTTTAAATTGAAATTGGGTTAAACTTGCTTATGGGAAATTTGTAAGCAGACTCTGGATTTTCCCTTTCGTTTCTTTTTGTCAGGCGTTTTGTTTTTAGCACGGATTTTTCGTTTTAGGACATTCTGGGACAGATTATAAGTTTGGCAGCAGTTCATCTGTCCTTGGGGCCTTCAGTGTTGTCTGTTTAACTTTGAATGAGGTTAATTGGGCTTTTCTAAATAAAAAAAAAAAACTCTACAAGCTGTTTGATGTCATGCTGACTAGAATAACTTTCTGACCTGCTTTTCTGAAGTTTTGACTGAATGAAAATCTTCCTCCAGCTCTTCCAGCTGACGTTTTCTGTCCTAGCAGTGTTTTCCTCTGTGTAAGCCCCTCCTGCATCATGCTGCTGTGTGTTCACTTTTTTTTTTCTTCTTGTGTCTGTGAGAGTAGAAGAGGGTATTGTGGACTGTTGGTGCCTTCAGGGAACAGTAAAACATGTTAAAGCTCTAGCAGCAGCACAACATTCTCTGGTATTGATTTCCAGCAGATGCACTTAAATCCCAGATGGCTAAAAGTTGGCCAGACTTTCGGGGGCTGAACTTTCAGGTCTTCAGTTAGAGCACTCTTTTCTGCATTGTGTTGCGGAGTCAACAAGTTGTAGCCACATTAAAATCCATTAAAAATAAAAAAGATGATGACTTCATCATTTTGACCATTTAATTAAATAAAATTTGATTTGTTTAGCCCAAAATCCCAGAATTTCTGTCTCAATGGGCTTCACATTGCAGATTCAGAAAGAAGAAAACAAGAAAAAAGAGGAATGTATAAACACAAATACACAGCAAGAAAACTAACAAATGCTAGCTAGACAATACTAGCACATTCCTGCCCTTGGACTCTCCTTCACGCTGAGGAAAAACTCCTAAAAAACCCATCAGTGGGGAAAAAATAAGAAACCTCGTGGGGATCCACACGATAGAGAGATCCCTCCCCTGGGATGCTCGTCCCGTCTCGTCA
This sequence comes from Neostethus bicornis, assembly GCA_902685375.1. Classification (NCBI taxonomy): domain Eukaryota; kingdom Metazoa; phylum Chordata; class Actinopteri; order Atheriniformes; family Phallostethidae; genus Neostethus; species Neostethus bicornis. The sequence continues at coordinate 9,790,720 of LR738545.1, forward strand.
GGGATTTACTCTGAACTCACCTGAATCAGATGCAATCAATTTATTCAGAAAAATGTCTTCTTTATGATACAGATCTGTTACAGTAAAAATATTTAGCCTACTTGGCCATGACTCAGGGAACACTTCTGATCGAAAATGTGAAAAACAGAAGATTTTTATTTCAGTCTTTGAAGGTTTGTGCATTTTATTTTTCCCAATAAGTTTTCCCAATAGTTTTATGTGTTTGAGTCAAGAGTATTGCAGCAGGTTAACTTCTAAAACCTGCACAACCCTGGTCGTATCTTGAAACTTGAATAGAATTGAGGAGCAAATTTTTTTTTTTTTATTACCTACTGTATTCATCCCTCAAATGGAGAAATTTCTGTGCTGCGTTGCACTGCAGCAGGCAGCCATGACATCACCAATGGTGGTAGAAACGGGAGGGTTAGGTGTTTTCTCCAAGGGCACTTAGGCACGGCCCCTGTGGGAATCGAACCAGCTTCTCCTGGTCTAAGGGTGAACATTCTACCAGTGAGCTAATTACCTCTTAATTTGATGTTAAAGCTGAAGGTTAACCAACTTCTGATGGGTTGGGCTGTTTAGAGCTTTCTCTGTAACAACAAATACAATTGAATTGAAACAATCTCCAACACATCCAGCCTGTGCATAACTGATGGGAAATCCTCAAAATATTCAAGACATGTAGAGATGGACACGACTGCGTGTCGGAATTTGAGAAATTACCGGTATTAATGTGTACATGTCTGAATTATTTGAAACAATGTGAAGAACGTACACTGACATGTACACTCTCTGTGCAAGTATTTAAAGTATTCTTGCGACTGAAATAATCCTCCCACTTTTCCTAAGAAGCATTTCACATGTCGCTAGGAAATGTTGTGTTCAGACTTTTTAAAACTTTGTTCCTCTTTGGTTTATCTCCTGTTGTTTTGTTCCACAGCAGCTTCGAATTGGCAAGTTATGACCCAAATCAGCTCAACCATGAGAAAGATCTGCAAGGCAAGACCAGTGTGTCACTGCTGGATTTGTTTTCAGCTGGTTGCAGCAGATGTTATTTCCTAAATGTATTTATTCACTGCTCTTGCTACGCTTTCTGTCAGCGCGTCTGTAAATATAATCTAAGTTTTTTTTTTGTCTGAAAGGCATTGTTTTTGATGTAGAAAACAGACAAGAGTTCATCCAGATTGGGAGAGTTTGGTTTGTTAAATAGCTTGTCGGTTAGATGGGTGTGGTTCTCTGTTTGACCAGAAGGAGGCAGTGTTGATTGAAAAATCCACCTGATGCATTTGTCTTTGGAAACGCCCACATTAACATAAAACTTTGTTTTCAACTGTAATAATCAAAAGTTTGATTCCTTTTGTAATTGAGAAGAGTGGTATTAGAACATACATGTGGAATCTGTTATAAAACAGAAATATTGTACATTTTTAAGGCTGTATTTAAATTGATTGCAGTCAATTTTGGATACTTTTTATTGTTTGTATGTGTCTGAGATGTAGAGTTAATAGCTCATCAGTAATCTGATGTGTTTTTAGTACTGATCTTGGTTTAAACAAAAACTAAATTGAATACATGGGGTTTTGTTGGCCCAAAGGTCGGCGAAGGAGGGGGCATTTCTTTACTACTATTGAATACCTTACAGCTGACATAATTTGAGTAGTGGGAAAAATCTTTAGTCCAACATGATACTATTTTTTTTACTATTGGAGAAAAAAATGTTCACCACAAAAACATATTAAAAAAAAACATAACAAAATATACAAAACACATAGTTTGGGGAGTTCTCTGTAAAAAGAAAAAGGTCAAATTTGCTTTCATTTTATGATATTTTTTATTTTTCTAATCTCATGAGGTGGTGAAGGTGGAGATGTTGCTCTAGATGTACAGCCAGTTTTAAACAATTTATTGCAGTTAATCAGTGATTAGGGAAAAGGGATAGAAATTTGCAGTCTGGGAGGGAATGTGGAGGGAACCAGACGACCATCATGGCTACACCAGGAGTGCAGAACAGCAAAACAGTAGATAATCTGACAACCAAGTGATGGACACTAAGGGTTAGATAACTAGAGGAAGACGAGACACAGGTGTAAAGACCAGGGAGAGGCCATTGAGAGCAGGGGTGCGTTGATAGGGCAGAGGGCCAGTTTTGGAGTGAGAAAATGTTTAAGAAAACGGACGTTCGTTTTATATAAATAACAAAAGCTTTAAAAAAAAAATTTCTGGCTCCTCCCATCCAACTTCAGATGGGTTGAACTGTTGTCCTGTGGGGTTTAGAGCTTTCTGTGTAACAACAAATACAATTGAATTGAAAACAATCTTCAACACCTCCAGCCTCTGCGTAACTGATGTGAAATCCTCAAAAAATCCTCAAATAACAAAAGTTTAAAAAAAAAAAAAAAAAATTTTTAAGTGTAAAAATTTAATGAATAAAATTATTTTAATATATTTTGATTTAGAAAACAAATCTCTTCCATGGCTAAAAATCCTTTCTGAAAAAAAAAAACTATGCTGACATAAGCTTTAATTTTTATGATCAGTTTGAAATTAATTAAATTTGGTGCTTGGAAAATGAAACATGTGATCCAGTGTTTTATTAAAGTTTTACAAAGTCAGTGAAAAAAAATCACTGAAGGGAGAATGTTTATGAGATCATTAGAATCGTGACAAGGATAGCGTGATGTCCAGGAAACCCTGAAAGCAGCACAGTGTGTGGGTGGAGTTTGGAAATGCCCCAGCAGGGGGTGAGTCATGCAGATTTTTACCCCTAAATGCCTCACACCGCAGCGATCATCCATCTAAACAGGGCTGAAATAACCTGAGAGTCACAGCAACAACAAGCTGGATGCAAATGTCTCTGTTTCTCCTCTGAGTGGATGCTCTGCTCCGCGGGGCTTCCATGCTCTTTATCCCGCGGATGCAGCGTCAAACCGGGGTAGCTGCTGGAGATGTTTGACTCCTCCTGGAGGGTGAGGAACATTTGGGACGGGGTGAGGTTGGAGGTGGTCGAGGACCAAAGCCCGGTGGTTTTGCACAGTTTTACGCACTTGGACCCGGATTTACCCCTGGTGGAGGTGAGGAGGATGAGATCCGTTAGCTGATGATTGTGCAGAATGACATGTCTTTATGAAATCAGCATCATTTTTACTCTTATTCTGCTTTTTAACGGGATCTTTTTAAACTACTGACATCATGAATGGAGAGACAAGTCTTATAAATGAATAATAAATATTTACATTTTAAGACATAAATACTATTTTATATTTATATATAAAAAACAACAAATAAATCTACTTTATAAACACTCAAAACAATGGAATTTATTTTATAAACATATTAATAACAAATAAATCTATTTTACAAACTCATGGAAACAATGAAATTTATTTTTATAAACATATAGATTTATTTAACAAACACACAAAACAAATAAATATATTTTATAAACACTTAAAAACAAACAGTTTATTTTATAAATGATTAAATGATATTTTTTATATATTCAAAAATAGGATGTGTAAATCTTTTCAGGATGACTTGCTTTTCTATGCTTGTAATGTCTTTAACCCTTCATCCTGCAGGTGTCCAATCTGACTAAGCCTCGTTGCAGATGAGGAATTTTGGTGTTCACAATCGGTTGAATTATAAGCCGGGTATTGTATTGTATAATCCATTAGGTCAGTGTCAGTAGTCAGCAGGTATTATAAGAACAATGATGGATAAAAGCACTTTAGTTTGCATTTGTTATCGAACACTGCACTTTACCTTTAGGGTAACAGAGTTTCTCATGCACGAATGCACTCTGTTACTCTTTACATTAGCAAATGTGTCTGATATGTTGGGCTCAAAGCAATAAAAATCTATATAAACAATTCTGATATATTTCATGAAGGTCTAAAGAGGGCCGAACGTTAAGTAATCAGAATTAAAAAGAGTGAAATCTATAGATTATGGAGTGCTCATCTAGCAGATAGAGGCAGAATGACTTGCCACATTTTCATTTCATGCAAAGAGTGAGGATTGCACCATTTCTGACACTCATTCAAACGTTCTTTTTCCTTCACTCTTCAGCCTGTTTTTCTGATATCACATGTTTGTGGTTAGAAACATCTTGTTTGTCCCGGTCTGCAGCTAAAGTGTTGAGCTTTATGTCTCTCCTGCTCTAATCTAATCCTCGGCTTTAACACAATTACCTAAGGCTTAATCCCCCCTCCTGCAGTGGCCGAGGGGCTTCCTTCGAAATCCTCTCTGGTCTTCCCACAAACAAGATGAAGAGATTCATGTACCTCATGAGGACTGGAGTTGGGTGACAGAGATAGTCGATGATGATTGTGGTTTATTGAAGGTTCATGATTAGTGTGTAATTCAGTGATGGTTGCTGCTTGTTAGTGATGGCTTGTAGTGGTTGATGATTACGTATCTAGAGCAGCGTTTTTCAACCTTTTTAAGCCAAAGTACATTATTTTAATCTAAAAAATCTGGAGGTACACCACTATTGTGGGTGGAGTGGTTTGCTATGGTAACAGTAAACACCCTCTTGCAGGACAGCCCGGGCTGTCTGTAAATAAAATGTGGAGGTATCATACTAAAAAAAATAAATATATACGCTTTAGTCTCTTTTTCTTAACACAAAGGCCCAGAGATCGAACAAAAAAATTGTTGGGAGCTAACGGTAGATTTCGATCGACGTTCCGTCATCTTCCGCTCATCCGGGGCCGGGTCGTGGGGGCAACAACCTTAGACGGGAAGCCCAGGCTTTTCTCACCCCAGCTGCATCCTCCAGCTCACCCGGAAGGATCCTGAGTCGTTCCCACACCAGTTGTGAGACATAGTCTCTCCAGCAGGTCCGGAGTCTGCCTCTTGGTCTCCTCCCAGTGAGACATGCCCGAAACACCTCACCAGCGAGGCTCTCGGAAGGCATCCTGAACAGATGCCCGAACCATCCCATCAGAGCTCCTCACCCGATCTCTGAGTGAGAGCCCAGCCACGATGCAGAGGAAGCTTATTTCGGCCGCTTGTATCCGTGATCTCATTCTTTCGGTCACCACCCACAGCTGGTAACCATAGGTGAGCTTAGGAATGTACATCGACTTGTAAATCGAAAGCTTTGCTTTTTGGCTCAGCTCAGCTCTTTCTTCACAAAGACTGATCGATACAGCGTCCTAGTTATTGCTGACACTGCACCAATCCGTTTTTTGATTTCCCGCTCCATCCATCCCCCACTCGTGAACGAGAACCTGAGATACCTAACCTCCCCCACCGCCATATAGTGTTTATGATAAATCCATGATTGGAGAATATTACTGTTTGTCAGAAAAGAGGCAAAAGTTGTGATTACAATAAAAAATGTCCATGCGATGAACGAGAATTGTGTCTAAATCCCGCACAATCTAAAAAAAAAAAAAAATAGCTGTTCACTAATGATTTCCGGGTGAAAAGTTTTAAATGAAGATAAAACTTCTCCAATCAATGATAACAAGATATAGATGACGTTTTTAACATAAAGTGTGGCAAAATGTTTCACAAATTGTATATTTCACAAATATCACAAGAGGCAAAGGAGAATTGAGGTCAAAAAGTGCCACGTTTTTACTTTTTTAGCAACTCAGGACAGTGAGGGAACAAAGTTTATGATTCAGATTTTTTTTTGTGGAGAATCTAAGAATCGTGCGTCAGTGAAATCAGAGCTGGAGCTACTGTAACAATGTCATCAAACTATGTTCTTCCTGTCAGGATCCGTGCTTACAATGACTCAGCCAAGCTAGTCAGCAGTCCCAGATGAATTACTTAATGACACAGTACAGCTCCAGTTCATCCCTGATGGTAACGAAAACCTCAAACACACTCTCTTCTTACAAAAACACAACAGTGAACACAATACTGAACAAAGGTTTCCTGGATGTGCTGCTGATGCACGCAATCTATTTTTATCCCTTTCAAGCTCCATGAGTCAATTTTCTTTAGAAAGGGAAAGTTGGACATGATCTTGACGTGGCGTTCTCAGCTTGTTGTGACCTAGTAAATAAAAACAGGGTGAAAAGATTTGATATTTGATCGTTTTTAGTTGACTGGAGCAACTGAGTTTGGGATGAGAGAAACAGACGGAAGCAGGAATGCAATGGCCTTTTGCTTGGAAAAACTTTCCCTTTTCTTCCATTTCTTTTAAGCTTTCTTAATATGCATAGGCCCTCTGTCTGGTCCATTCCGATTATCCATGCTGCAACTTTTTAAAACATTGTTGCAGAAGAGGGGTGTATTTATAGAAACGAGCTAAATTAGAGTTGCTGTCTCTTTCCTGGGGGCTAACGAACAGTCACTCCAAGGAGGTTCCCTGCAAAGATTACTGTCTGGGTTGGATCAAATTAGATGGTAAAACATGGACATCGAACTTGAATCCACCAAGTCATATAAATCTCCTTTTATTGAAACGGATTTGTATTTTAAGCTAATTTTCTGCAAGCTTTGAAGAGAAAAGAATGAAATGAGCTAGTCTTTGCCGGCAGGCAGGAAGCTTGATATTAGTTTAATTCATACTAGAACACGATGTTACAGCACTGTCATGTAGGATGGAGATATTTGATGTGATTATTTCCTAAGTTTCTTTAGTAATTTAATTAGACTCTGTGTCATGTGGAGTTTCAAAGCACAACTTGACAGATTTCGTTTTTTAGTTTTACTGATTGAAGCCAAAGTTTAAACTTTTTTTCTTTAAGTTTTGTCCTCTTGAATTAACTCTGAATCACTTTGGTAAAAATTTTCCTCCTTAAAATATTTGCTTCCATAGACATTTTTAATGCAAAGTTTGTTTATGGTTAAGAACTTCACTAAAATGAAACTTTTACCTCAAATTTCTAGAAATGTGTTGCTTTTGGCTTAGAATGACATGAAAATAGAAAAATACAATTAAAATGTATCGCTGTGATGTTTTAAATTTTAGGATTATTTTTTGTTTACAACAGCGTTTTTCAATCAGTGTTTTGCGGCACACTAGTGAACCGTGAGAGAGCGTCAAGCGTACCGTGGGAAATTATCCTATTTTATGGTCATCCGAGGTGAAATTTTCACCACATACAGTGATCGGGATCTATTGGTAGCTCTCAAAGATTGTTTTGGTTGATCTGAGGTGTTTGTGTAAAAAAATAGTTTACTTATGTTAATTAATGTGGAATCTTGTCATTTTATCTAGAAACAGGCATGGCTGCCCTCTAACCATAGCTACTCACTCTTCTTCTCTGCTCCCCCCCTTTTTTTCGGAGTGTAAGCAGCCTCCAGGAGGAGTTGAACCAGGTTCATCCGGTTGAAAGATGGCAACTCTGTCACTATGCTAATGCCCCCTGGGACCTGCTTTTTTTTTTTTTTTGGTATGCTGACCATCCCTCCCAAAACCACCCCACCTTGTGGATCGTACTTTTCTACATGTTTTTGAGACTTAATTAGAAATTTGGGTTCTGTTTTGAGGGTACAGTAGTTTTGAATCAGAGGATGCAGAAGACAGGGTTAAATGAATGAAACTGACTTGATTTGGCAATCCTGAAGGAAAAAGATGTGAAACTGAATAACTCAGCTGAATTCATTTTTAAATGTTTAAGAAGGTCGTTTAACTGTGGCAATAAAATGTTTTTGATTTCTAATATTTTAAACATGGCATCAGAAACTCATAAAAAAAAACAAGACAAAATATTAAAAAAGTTTAGATTGTCCTTAAATTCCTTTAAAAGTCCCCGTCTCTGCATCACGTTTTCCCTTTTTAAGTAAATAAAACTATTTGTAATCCATTGTATTTAGTTACAAAGAGGCTCAGGAAAAGCAGGGTTAATGCTGACGCGGGTCTCTTTTTAAAGCTAATGAAGACTTAACACATATTGTTTGTACACGCTCAACATTTTTCTCACTTCCTCGTGTGTGTGAGGGGATTCAATAAGTAAAATATACAAATAAAATGTCTACAAAGATCTGATGACGGAAAGGAGAGCACTGCTAGTTCTATAGTGTGAAAAGAAAAGTCACAGCCCTCCCTAGTTAGGTAAGCAGACGTTCTACCTCTTTTGCCTCGTTTCGGATGATGTTACTGGTTTCGTCCCTCATTGTTAGTGAGAGGAAGTCACTGGTTTGTGCTACAGGGTTGTAATGGACACATGCTATTGTTGGCTGTATTGAGTTGTTGACTTGTTTGTTAAGAGGATGTAGGTGGTTTTTTTTTTTTTCTAACTGGGAGTTTCCCTGCACATCTACATTTAGATTTTGCCCCAAAGGGTGCTTTTTGTTGATGGGGGAGTTTTTATTTATTGGATTTCTATGACACACTTTTGTAACCTAGAGGGCAGTCAGCCGAGAGTATCGAAGCTTTTTGTTTTTCTTTTCTGAACTAGGTGGCCCATTTCTAACAATGCACCAATCGAATGACCGAGTTTTTTTTTTTGTATTTTCATTTGTCGGATTGTGTTTCTAGCAGGTCAGTCAGGGTTGGGAGTGGTTTTTCACAGTTTCCATTTCAAATGTGTGTACATTGCCACAAATATTTTAAATTTAATTTTACAAACCGCTTAAACCAGGGGCGCACGACCGTTTTTGTCTCAAGGTCTACTTTTCGAGTATGAAACCTCCTGAGATCTACCGGCCCATTGTCAACATCCAAACACACACAGATTGTTTCCCAGGCTGCAGTAAAACTACCCTCACAACATGTTTTGTTGTTGTTAGACAACCATTAGACATCATATCACAAACACACCCTCTCACAAACACACACATAGACACACTCAAATTCCTCTCTCTCAAACACACACACCGACAAATTTCTCTTGCTCGCTATCTTTTTCTCTTTCTTACACACACACACAGACGAACATTTTCCGCGCGCACACAGTGTTTCGGGAGGGGGACAGGCCACACAGCACCAGGTGCTGCTCATTGAGAACAGGCTTAACAACGTGCTTTCTTGTTACTGACTCCAAACATCTCCTATAACATTAGAAAAAGCTGCTAGATTGACGCTGCTAGATTTTTAAAAAAAAAAAAAAAAAGTCGCTAAATTTCAGCGATTCTAGTGGGTAGAAGGTTTTATAAAATCGCTGAGTTGACAATACTGACTTAATTTCAATATTTTTTTCCCTACACACCTGGCGGATGACTTGGAATCAATCCGCAGGCTAAAAGTAGACCGCTATCGACTGGTAGGGCACCCTAGTTTAAACCATTACGAGGTTGCGGGGAGTGCTTGAACCAATTTTGGATAGTTAGTTGGCGGAGTTCACAAGTTTGTCAAAGGGCCACATAGAGGCAAACAATCTTATACTTTTTAGCGTAATGAATATATTTTTAAAATTTTATGCATGACTGCAAAAGACAAAAAGTTTTCAAACTGAAAGAAAAAGATGAAACATAAACCCAAACGGAGACTGAATGAAATCTGCATCCGCTTGCAGGTTTTTAGTTTCTTCCTGTCCAGCACTTTGGGATCGATATCTTAGAAGGTGCTTTTCACATAAAGTTTTCCTCATTGATTTGCTAATAACAATCCTGTCTGCCTCCCATAACTACAGCCCTATTTCCATCAATAACTCCAAGTGGGGATTTTTTTTCCCCCTGTTTTTGTCCCCATAAGTAAAACTCTGAGTCTAATCCTTTAGTTTGGGCCCCAGCCTGTTTGGAAAACAAACCAGAAACGGCTCCATGATTAAATACACAAGAGGTTTATTTTTTTTTTAGTTCAAAATGACCATAAAAGTTTTCTTTTAGATTTATTTGATGTCACACTGGGATGTTTTACCTGTGTTTTCTTTTATGATGTCCAACTCCCCCGAAACCTCCCAGGCTGGGAAACTTGGCTACACCACTGTTTTCATTCTCTTGATTTGATTCAACTTGAATACCTTTCACTGGGAAAATTAAAGTCTAGATGTCAATTATCTGGAACACTGTGTTACATTGGACTCAAGTTTTTCTCATGCACTCAGTCACATGCTAGCAAACAGATTGAATACAAAATGCAAGACGATGTTTTTAGAGGGAAGGATGTAACGACAGAGAGAAAGAAATAGGATAAATGGCAACAAAAGAGTTTTTTTGTTGGATTAGGATGATAGCTGTGAACTTTTATCTGGAAGCATAATTTTCCGCAATAATCAGGACGCTAGATCGATACGTCGTGGTAAAGAAAGAGCTGAGCCGAAAAGCAAAGCTCTTGATTTACAAGTCGATCTACGTTCCCACCCTCACATATGATCACCAGCTGTGGGTGGTGACTGAAAGAATGAGATCACAGACACAAGCGGCTGAAATGAGCTTTCTCCGCAGGGTGGCTGGGCTCTTACTCAGAGAAAGAGTGAGCTGCTCTGCTATCCAGGAGGAGCTCGGAGTAGAGCCGATGTTCCTCTGGGTCAAGAGAAGCCAGGTGGGGTGGTTCAGGCATCTGGTTAGGATGCCTCCTGAGCACCTCACTGGCGAGGTATTTCGGGCACATCCTACCAGGAGGAAACCAAGAGACAGACCCTGGACCCACTGGAGAGACTATTTCTCACAGCTGGCCAGGGAACGTCTCGGGATCTTCCTGGGTGAGCTGGAGGATGCAGCCGGGGTGAGAGAAGCTAGAGTCTTCCCGTCTGAGGCTGTTGCCCCCGCAACCCGGCCCTGGATAAGCGGAAGACGACGAAACCCAACATAGTTTAGAAAGCACCGGAAGATCTAAAATCTGTTGTTAAAGCGTGTTACAAAAACTTGTTGGATTTTCACAAACCTAGCCATGTTCTTATTAATGAGTCCAGAAAGTAAAAACATCTCTTGCTATGGCTGTTGCTATATCTACTGCTACGGTTGCTGTGGAAACGCTATAGAGGGATCAGTTTTCATCAAACCAAGCCATGTGGACTCGCTCATGGTGACTGTTGTTTTGGAGATATGCGCCAAACCTAAAGCAACGGCAGATTTCACAAGTTAGACATGTGGGAGTGTGTTATGTTTAGAAATATTTTATCTTCAAGCATCTTCCTAATTCTTAGCAGAAGTTTTTCTGTATTTGTAAACGTTATTCTAACATCTATTTTATCCTTCCATCCATTCCAGAAGATTTTAAAATACATTTTGTGTTATTTATTTCTGCCGTATAGAGTGACCTTGCACCTCACACCCTTCACTCTGATTCTTTGTGTATTCCCTCTTTGTCTCCTCTTCCGTCTCTGCTGGTACTTTGATCTGACTTGCATTCCTCCAGCCCACGTGTGTGCTTACGGTCAATCCCGGGTAGGATGGTGTAGGTGAATGTAAATCTGATAAGGAGGCCGCTTGTGGATGCCATGCATTTTCTTTGACTCTGGGGGAGTTTATCAATTCCTGCGTTTATTTAAAAAAGTCAAATTGCCAAGGACGAGGAATTGGATATGAATCAGTTACACAATGACGCTTCTACTTTGCTTGTTCAGTACACTCATTCGTCTGTATTTGTACAGAAATCTGAGGTTAACTTTTCAAGGATTTGCTCAAATTTACACAGAATGTATCAAACCATATCTTATTTTGTTGCTTCATCCTACAACCTTTACGTTAGATGTGTATTACTGTCTGCTGTGAAAAAAATAAAGCAAAAAAATAAAGTTCACAGTTTTTGACAACTACCAATATCAGTTTTTGTCTACAAAATATTGTACATGAATGATAGCGGACATTTTTAATAATAACTATTTCTACTGGAAACAAATTTTTATACGTCACCTAACTTTGAAGTTGACAAAAAATATGTACAAATTCAATAGACAATAAAATTTAATCACTTGTATCTTAAAAATGTTCCTTTAAAAGCATAAAATTAAACGTAACATAACACAAGAGTAGGCCAAAAGGTTTTCAAAGACCGGTCCAAAAAAATATGAGAACAGATTTACAGTATGTTTTTTTTTTTTATATATATATATGCTTTAGTCACAACTTTAGATGGTTTGCATGGTGGTGAAGTGGTTAGCATGGTGGCCTCACAGCAAGAAGGCCAGGGCTCAAATTCCAGACTGGGGGTGAGGCTTGAAACACTAGCCTTTCTTTGTGGAGTTTGCATGTTCTCCCCGTTTATGCGTGGGCTTTCTCCGGTTACTCTGGTTTTGTCCCACTCTTCAAAAACATGCATGTGAGATTGATTGATCGCTATGAATTCGCCATTTGGAATGAGTGTGTGTGTCGCCTCGCAACAGACTGGCGACCCATTTGGGGTGTACCCCAACTCTTGCCTGAAATCACACAGGTTAGGTTCCTGCACCCCTCGCAACTTCATAAGTAATATGTGGTTCAGAAAATGAATAACTTTAGACTGAATTTTTGCAAATAATTTTTTACATCAAAGTATTTAATCCTATTTCAGCCATTCTGTGTTCAGAGGTACGCCGACATCAACTGTCTGCCTGAAAGCGGCTGTAGCTGCAGTAAAAAGAGACTCATTCACCACTAGTTTGTTTATTTAGTGAAATCTTTTTTTGTGAGGTTTTCTATCTGTGATGCAGCAGCTAATTGATACTGGATTTCTCCATATTTAGATGTTTTTATAACCATAAAATAGTTATGGAATTATTGTTCGGTTTGGATGGTGGACTGCATGATGCATGGTCCAAAAGTACCGTATTATTCCCAATAGAAGCACACTTTCTAATAGAAGCAGACTCTTGCTTTTTTCTGAAACTTGAATACAACAAAACTTAGTTCAACGGAAATAAGTCTTCCATATGCAACTTTAGCTTGGGTTTGACGTTAAATAGTTCTTGATATGACGCCATGCTATAATGCTATGCTAGCACCAGTATTGCAGTGAGCCAAATTTTTTTTTTTTTTTGCAAATAGCTTGTTTATAGACAGCACCCCATCAGTATTGGGAATAATACCGTATATAAAGAAATTTAGGCTTTTTCATGCCTATGTAGTTTTCGGGTTTAATTTGGACCATGTAGATGTGACTGGCTTTCCGTTTGATGCTGTTGCCCCCGTGACCCGGCCCACGATAAGTGGAAGACGACAGAACGGAATGGAAAGGTTGCAATGAGTGAATGCAAGTTCTTAAATAAAACTCATTAAACCCATTCGTAGTTGAGGAGGATCTGTTTTCCTTCTATTTGCTGGGTTTTTATTGGATTTGGTCCTTTTTCATAATTTTCCAGATGCTTATTGGATTCTTTTCCAGTTACGATACTTGGAGCATTTCTTGGTATTTTCAGTAAATAATTTTGTGTTAAAGTTAAGTTTGAAAACCACATCCTGTTTATGAGCAGGAGGTCTGAGGGACCCTGAAAGAATGTGAGGTCAATTGTAATTAAAGAAAAAAAAAAAGAAAGTAGATTTAGTTCTTAAAAGAATTTTAAGGGAATTCCCTCGCTCTCACATGAATTATGAAGAAAAACTGACCCAGTTTTAACGGTGCACATGGTAGCTGCCAATGACCCTGATTTACAGTTATTATTATTCTGACGACAGAAAGAAATCTTTTAACATTTTTGCTTTAACTTTGTTACTTCATCCAGGTTTATCTATGAGTTGTTCCCTCCGTTATCTGGTTAATCTACATGCCACATGCAGACAGCCACAGCGGGCATAAATAGGAGCTTTATTGTTGGAGTTTGTTCTCCACATGGAGCGAGGCAGTGCCCTTGAGCTCTGTGTGTTTTTAGGGGGGCTTTCAGCAATAGCTCTGTGGTTTGGCTGATAAGCAGTTCTACTGTCATGCCTTTCAGCTGCAGCTGCTTCTACACCATTACTCTGGTCAGGATTTACACCAGTTTGTCTCCTCTCAGCCCGTTTATCTGTCACACACACCCTCCCTCTCCTGCTCTCTGTAAAGGTCTCCACAGCCGTTACTTAAGTTCATGTTCTGTGGAGCCGGAGTTACATTATCTGATGTTGTGGCTGGTTGCAGACAGATTCCTCTCTTGGTTTGTCCTTCTCCTCAACAGCCATGGTTGCAAGTTAAACTCAGAATAAAAGAACAATTTATTATTCAATCTTAGTTTCACATAAAAAGTTACTGTATGTTTGTTTCTGTGACAACAAGAGGAGCTTGGCTCAAACACAGCTAACTGCCAAAATGAGAAAAACAGCAGAAAGGGAGTCAGATTGCGGTTTGAGGACTGACTGTAGAGTGGCTGTGACTTGCACAGGAGAGGCTTCGGATCTGCAATTCATCTATTTGCTTGAAGCACTGTTCGAGTTCATGTTACCGCTGCTGAAGCAGTTTGAATTCACTTTCTGCTGTGCGAGACGTCCTTAAGTTTCAGTTGTTTTTTTTTCCTTTGTGTTTTTCTGCAGGATCATAAAGTTGTTTTATGGTTTCAACTTGAAGAAAAGGTTTCAAAGTTGTTTTCTGGACAGTGTATTTGATAATCAAGACGTTTTGACTTCAGAAATTATTTTCAATTAGATTGAAAACAAATGCTCGATCATCAAAAACACTGTTCAGAAGACGACTTTGAAACTTTTTATTCAATGGACTCCTGAACGAATGAGGGTTTACATGTAACTGAATTGAAATTGAATTGAAAACACTTTATTTATCCCCAAAGGGAAATTTGAGTGCTGCAGTGCTACAATCACACGTCATCATACAAATCTTAGTAAATGATCTTTTTTTAACTGTTGTGAGTGAAAGTGAAAGGGTTTGAAAATGAAAGGTTAAATATTTTGATGGAGGACGACAGAAATTATTTTCTGTATCGTTCCTTTGAGCAGCAGGGTTGCAGGAGTTTGTTGCTGATGCAGCTCTCCAGATGGTTCACAGATTCATGGAAGGTTTGGGAGGGATTTGGCATGATTGATGGCAGTTTTGATTTTATGATTTTTGCTTTTATTGTTTTAATGGTTTCAACTCCTAAAAGTGTTATTTAAGTGTAAATTTGGGAACATTTTTTATTCATTTTTTAACTTAAGCACAAATAGAGAAAACCAATGTTAGTATCTCTACACTTCAATTTCAACATAAGATAAGTTTAACAGTGTTCAAAGTGAAAGGCTAAAAACAAAAGTATGTGGTTAAAATCTTAAACCATAATTTTTTTGTGTATAAAGTTGTCCATTTTTTTTTCTAATACCAGCTTTTAAACATTGCTATTTATTCTGAATCCACATTGATAGTGTGATTACCAGAGATCACGTTGATGGATCTTGTTCCTGTCCATTTTTTTTATTTCTAACACACAAAAACACATTGCATTTTATTCAATTTCTGCATTCTATCTTAACTTCTATGTTTTTATGTTGCTATTATCGTGTTGCTCATTCAGCAGCTTTCTTTCCCTTGCTAAACTATTTACTGTCTTTCATTTGATACAACTGAAATCTTTTAAACGTGATTATTTAGTGCTAATTAGAGAATTTATTTCCTGTCAATCGGTTATTAATTTGACAATTTTTTTTTTATGTTTAGCTGTAAACAACAAAGCGTACATTCATGCAATGAGCAGCTTGCGTTTAATTCCCTGTTTGGGGATATACAGGCTGCCTGCTTATCCAGAAAGCCCTGTTTAGGGACAAGCTATTGTTGTTTGTGAATCATGTGCTGGGCCGCGCATAAACTGTGACTCAGAGAGAGACTGAGACGAAAGAAACGACAGATGGTCTGATTGGTCCAAACCAATTTGATCACATCTAAAAACCAAGATGAAAACCATTTAGGAGTAGAGTTTTTTAGTAAAATGTTCATTTTTTCTTCATCTTTAGAGCTCAACACAGGAGATTGGTGAAGAGGCCGAAGAGGATGCCATATTCACCATCACGCTGAGGAAAGTACAGCTTCATCAGTCGGCCAGTAAGGGGCAACGATGGCTAGGCGTGGATACAGACTCCGCCCTGAGTCTCTACGAGACATGCAAAGTACGGACCATCAAGGCCGGCACTCTGGAGCGGCTGGTGGAGTACATGGTAACAGCCTTCAGAGGCAAAGACTCCACCTACGTCACCATCTTTCTCTGCACATACCGGTCCTTCGCCACCACCAAGCAGGTGCTGGATCTCCTGCTCAACAGGTACAAATACAGACATGCTGAATAAAGCGCAACAATTAACCTATGAGTTAAGGTTTAAGATCAGAACTAATGTCGGTTGTGTATGTTATAAAAACGGTTTGTTTTTTCTGGCCTCTAGGTATGCCAAGCTTCAAAATGTGCCTGCAGCCTCAGCTCATCGAGTTTCCCAGGACGACCGCACAGAACTGAGGAAGTAAGTTTTGAATTGCTAATAAAACACACCACACCCACTGCCATCAAGGTCAGGTTAAGGATCTGGTTGAGAAGGTTCTGCTGGTACGGTTGCTATAATTGTCAAATATTGTATGTTTCAGTACCGTTTCATCCATTCTGGGTGCTTGGCTGGACCAGTACTCTGAAGACTTTTGGAGCCCTCCAAATTACGAATGTCTACACCAGCTCCTGTCCTATCTTCACCTGCACTTACCCGGCTCGGACTTGGAGCGCCGCGCCCGCAACCTGCTGGCCCACTTTCACCGCCGACAGCAGTGTGAGCCTGATCCTGATGGTATGAAGGCAGGACAGGAGAGGGACCACAGGCTAGGACCTCCTGCTCTTTATGTAGAAGGAATTCTGCTTTTTATGTTGTAGAAATTAGAACTAAATTTAGCTTTGAATTCTAAAAGAATAGAAATGTGTTGTATGCTGGATTCTGAGCAGAAGAGATCAGCAGGTTAGATCTAGAGACAGGAATGAAAAAGGTTACGAATGTTTAAAAGCAGATTTTTGAAAAAAAAAAAATCTCTCTGTCTCCAGGGGAACACATCGGTTGCCCTTTTGCTACGCAGGAAGAGAGCGGCTTTGAGGACGAACTTCCTGCCTTCAGCTTCCTGTCGTTTGACCCCATCATGGTGGCGGAGCAGTTCACGCTAATGGACGCGGTGAGGATATGTCCTCTCCTTTACCTACAAACTCTTTTCCACCCAGACTTAACAATTCTAAGTTTGAACACTTTATTTGTGTTGTTGTGTAATTGGATGTAGACATTTGTAGTTTTTAAAGTCATTTTAAGTTTGTTTACACATGACTTACTTATGTTTTAGTGAGTATATCTATAATAAGCTGTGTTAAGTTTAGAACAGGAAGTGGTGGATGGTAGTAGTGTAAAGTTTAGAACAGGAAGTGGTGGATGGTAGTAGTGTAAAGTTTAGAACAGGACGTGGTGGATGGTAGTGGTGTAAAGTTTAGAACAGGATGTGGTGGATGGTAGCGGTGTAAAGTTTAGAACTGGAAGTGGTGGATGGTAGTGGTGTTTGGGGTTCCATCCATCGGTGCAAATACAAATGCCCAACTGCTCTAGCGTGTCTCCCGTAACGTTTTTGCTTGGCTGCCGTAAAAAAAAAAAAAAACATAGATTGGCTGCAACCTACTAGTTTAATTTGATTGTTTTTAGATGCATTTATTAGTTAAATTTATTCTCATAGTCGTATGTTGATGTCTGAGTTGTCCTTGTGGGAACAGATGTGTGCTGTATTGCTGTGTGTATAACATAAATTGAAACTAAATATTAATGTCCTGCATCCATCTGTCCACCCAGGATCTGTTTAAGAAGGTGGTTCCCTACCACTGCCTGGGTGGGATCTGGTCTCAGAGGGATAAAAAGGGAAAAGAGCATTTAGCTCCCACCATCCGAGCCACGGTGGCTCAGTTCAACTCTGTCACCAACTGTGTTATCACCACCTGCCTGAGCAACCCAACGCTGAAGCCCAATCAGAGAGCTCGGTTGCTGGAGAGGTGGATCGACGTAGCACGGGTAAGAAACCTCATTAACGCCATGAACATGAAGATAAATGTGGAATTTTTTTGTTTTGCTGGGCTTTGTTGTCTCACTGGGTGTTGTATTTAGGAGTGTCGGATCCTGAAGAACTTTTCCTCGCTGCGTGCCATCCTCTCCGCCCTGCAGTGCAACTCCATACACCGGTTAAAGAGGACCTGGGAGGAGGTTTCTCGGTGGGTCTCCTGTCCGATGTACCCCTATCATCAACCTGAAGAACTGTACAGGATCCATGATTTCCTTTCATGTTCTCTTTTGTCTACCTACAGGGAAAGTTTTAGAACCTTTCGAGAACTTTCTGAGATCTTCTCAGATGACAACAACTATTCACAAAGCCGTGAGCTTCTGGTGAAGGTAAGATGCTCAACAGCCCAAGCAAACAGTGTTTCAAAATTTGTATTTACTTTATTGTATTAAAAACTCCTTCTAATTGGCCTTCATAATGTAGACAAACCAATCAATCAGTGGATCTATGTTACATAACGCAGGATGTTTGGCTCTTGACCTGTACTACCTGTGGCCTTTACTTCTCCATCACAACTACACAGGAACTTCCTTTCATCAGGTCATCTGACACCTTCACTCTAATGCGTAGTCCAAATTGGGCTCTGGCATATTATATAATCTGATGTGTAATTTTTCAACTTTAACAGACAAGGATGACAGGATGTCCGGCAGTTTTTGTGACAACCGTGAACTAAAGTGGAACATAAAAAAAAACAAAAAAGAAAATCAAAAGGTTACAAGCAGCAGAATCTTGAATCAGTTTCACTTTTTTTTGGTCAGTTTTCATTCATTTTTCGCATCATTTTAGTACGCTAAACGATTTTGGAGTGGAAAGAAGTGGGTTATAGCAGTTTGGCGGCTATAGATGGTCAATACACAACACAAACCAAAAGTAGCTGAAAACTTTCTGAGCCAAAGCTTGCGTATAGCCTTAAAGTTACTGTAAATGTCCAAATAATGCAATAACACCAGGATCTGGTTTCAATTATGTGTTAGTGAGTTATAACTTATAGATAACTTTCCAACATTAGGTTTTCACCGTAGAGAAAACTAAAAAGATGGAATACTTGTTTCCGCCCTAAAAAGGCCAGTTGATTTCTTTCCTCTCAGTAACTGGTCATGAACCAGTCAGCACATGTTTTCAGTCAAAGTTGATGTAACCCGAGGCCTCCTCCGAGGGAATCCCTGCTGACGTCAGAGGGAAGAAACCAAAAGCAGGTGCTGATAAGAGCCAGAGCGCTGCGTGTATGAACGTCAGGGCGTTGCCTTAGTGTCTCCATATCTGTTCAGACCAGCTAACTGCTGTTACAAGGCGAACAGCAGAACTTCCTCACACACTCTCACTCAACTTTCCCTGACACCAGCTGCCTCTAAAAAAATGCATTTGAAAAGAAAATGAAGTTTTGGGAAGTTTCTCTTATCGGTTAAAGCAACAAGTTTGTTGCATCTGAAAACTTTTCATTCTCTAACCTCAGAAAAGTTGAATGCAACAGCTTTGGACACACAACGGACACTCTCTAGGTTTTGGTTAATCATGAACAATGTTTCGTACCGCCATCATGAGGCTTTTACCCAAAAGAAGTACAAAGTAGTTTCAGTATCAAATTTTTATCCCAATGCTGCACTACAGACAGGCTTTGTAAATCCTTTGTCCCACAAGTCATCAGACTGCATAACACACTGTTATCTTATGCCTTCCCTTTCTGTAGAAACTGAAGCAAGACATGCAACTCTCATAGACATGATAACATGATGGAAAACATAATGAAAACACTCCCACAGACTGGTTCAAGTTAACTATTTCAGTTATGCTGTTAGGTCTAGAATGGAATGTACTCCACTACCTCCTAAATGTCTTATGTTTTTAAGAAGCTTCTGCATTGAATTAAAACTTTCTTGTTTCTGCTGTTGTTTCATCAGGAGGGAACCTCAAAGTTTGCGACTTTGGAAATCAACCCGAAGCGAGCTCAGAGGAGACACCAACAGCAGAGAGACCTGGTGAGGCCACATGATGAACTACAAGCATTTGATTTTCCAGGAATGCTGAGCAGCACCATCTAGTGAAACTAGAGTCACTACAGCACCTCACTACTTCAAAAAAAAAAATTTATTGCTTCAGCCTAATCTTTGAACTGTCTGAACAGGGGGTGATGCAGGGTACGATTCCCTATCTGGGGACCTTCCTGACGGACCTGGTGATGATGGACACTGCCATGAAGGATTACACAGAGGTCACGATCAGTTGTTTTTTGTTTTTTTTTTGTCAAATTTCCCGGTCTACAATCTTACTGACGTTTAATCTTGCTTTACAGGGTGGACTCATAAACTTTGAAAAGAGAAGAAAGGTAGCTCACCCTTTTTGATAAACCACAAGAAATTAATAAAGGCAGTTATTATTTTGATCATGGGTAAATAAAACTGATCTGACTGTTCTGTGGCTGCAGGAGTTCGAAGTGATTGCTCAGATCAAACTGCTCCAACTGGCCTCTAACAACTACAGCTTCACACAGGAAAACCACTTCAGGGAGTGGTTTGCCGGGGTGGAGAAACTCAGCGAAGCCGAGAGGTAATTTTGAAACTTTCCTTTCATTTATGCACATTATGTGCTAATAAAATCTTGCTTTAACATAACAAAAATGATAATTAGAAAAGAAAAGAACAGATCAATCAAATATTTTGTATAGTAAACGGCTGTCTGCTTTGGAACAGATTGGCTGTAAACAAAACTCCTCTTATCCATCCTCAATAAATAACCCATCTATTATTAATGATCACTAAGTCTCATGTAATCAAAGTATGAATCAGATTAATAAGATGATCAATATTCAGTAAAAAAAATGTCTAAAACTGTTTGTAAAGAAGTTCTGTAAAGTTATGTCAACAGTAAAAAATATAGAATGAGGAGCTCTGCCATCCGGTAGGAGCTCGGAGTAGAGCTGTTGCTCCTCCGGGTTGAGACATGCCAGATGGGGTGGTTTGGGCATCTGGTTAAGGTGTCTCCCGAACACCTTGCTGTTGAGGTGTTTTGGTACATCCCACCGGGAGGAGACCAAAAGGCAGATCCCGGACTTGCTGGGGAGATTATGTATGTCTCACAGCTGGCCTGGGAACACCTCCGGATCGTCCCAGGTGAGTTGGAGGATGCTGCCACAGTGAGAAAAGCCTGGGCTGTCTGAAGTTGTTGCCCCCGCAACCTCCCAACCCCGGATAAGCAGAAGACAACGAAACAGAACATTTATTAAGGATATATAGACTGTGGAAGAGAAATTGAGATCTATTTACTTGATGGGATTCAGTAAGCAAACTTCAAATATATTTTATTACTTGTTTTTTGTTTAATGTTCAGATGAATGTAAACTGAATCCTGAGCGATGAGAGAAATGAAAGGTAGTGGGAGTAGAATGACAAAGAAGGATATGAGGAAAAAAATAAACAGCATCTGTCGTAATGTAGAGATTTTTAACAAATGTTTACAAATCTTATGAGTTGACGTGTTCCTGCAAAAAACTAAACCCTCACACATTCTCTAATTCTTAGATCTGTAAATCTGAAAGCCTAGCCCCTCCAATCGTGGCCCACAAGCTCAGAAAAGCCTTTTAAAACATATAGTTTGACCAAGCATGAGAACTGACTTATTTTCTGTCTCTTGCAGCTATAATCTGTCCTGTGAAATCGAACCTCTGTCGGAGTCGGCCAGCAACACTCTTCGAACTAAAAAGAATGGAGGGATCATGAAACGCTGGAGCGAGTGAGTGGATCTTCTATACTGATAGAAATCCTGCTTCATCTGAGAGAAACTGACTGACTCTTCTTCTGTGGTTTTCTTTGTAGTCGGCAGCTGACAGAGGCCGGTTCCAGCAGCGCCGGGTCTCATTCCAAGTCCTTCGACCATTCACACTACAGACCATACCAGGGCGGAGGAGGGGACAGCGGCGATGCACTCAGCGTCACCTCCGTCAGCTCCAGCGGGTCAGACCTGGAGGACGTCAATGCCAGTTTTCTGTCCGATTCACCCGAAGGACACGAAAGGAAGGTAAAGATCATTGATGTGTTTTTTTCGTGGTTCAGATTTGAAAGAAAAATGGATTCTTTTTTAATTCTTCTATTTTCCTGTAGATGAAGAACTAATGTCAAACGCAGATAAATTAGATTGATTTTTATAAATGAGTTTGTTTCAGTCCGAATCTCCCAGATTTCAATTATCCAGTCTGACTGTTGGTTTCTTCTGTTTTGTGTCCAGACGTCGACGCCTTCAGTGAAACTCACCGTCTCTGCTTTGGGAAGAGAAGCTCCGGCAGACACCACCTCAACGGTACAAAAAAAATCGACTTAAATTTACAATTATTTTTCAAGCTTTTATTCTGAAAAGAATTGACTGTAGTCATCTTTAAAGTCACTAAGACGATTATATTTTTCAATTAAGTTATTATGATGAATAAATAGCAACGGCCATAAGAATTAATCCAGTTCAGTTTTTACAAGTCTGATCATCAAAAGTTTTATAGGTTTAATTGAAGGATGTAATGCTTTAATTTTTCATGCTATTTGGGTCTGACTCTTGGAACACTAATGAATCTGAATTTAATTATTGACTGAAAAAATACTAGATTTTTTTTCACAATTCAGTTAATGGAAAAGTGAGGTTACAGGGAGAAGAGATAAAGAAGGTGGAAGATTTTAAGTACTTAGGATCGACAATGTGAAAAAGAGGTGAAAAAGCATGTGCAGGCAGGCTGGAATGGGTGGAGAAAAGTATCAGGTGTGATGTGTGATAGAAGAGTTTCAGCTAAAATGAAAGGGAAAGTATACAAAACTCTGGTGAGACCGGCAATGCTGTTTGGTCTAGAAACAGTAGTACTGAGAAAAAAGACAGGAAGTAGAGATGGAGGTAGCAGAGATGAAGATGCTGAGGATCTCTCTGGGAGTGACCAGGATGGACAGGATCAGAGGAACAGCACATGTTAGAGGTTTTGGAGATAAAGTCAGAGAGGCCAGACTGAGATGTTTTGGACATGTGCAGAGGAGAGAGATAGAGTACATCGGCAGAAGAGGACTAGAGGAAGACCAAAGAGGAGGTTCATGGATACAATGAAGGAAGACATGAAGATAGTAAGCGTAACCAACTATCTTCACGCCAGTTGGAACTCTTCTGCTAGGGTTGCAGCAGATCTAACCCTACCTGCTGTGCCGAAGAAGATACATCAGATAGGGTTAGATGGAAGAAACTGACTTGCTGTGGCAACCCATGAAGGGAAATGTCAAAAGAAGGAGAAGTTATTTTTTGTAGACTAATATAATAGAAAACCTGAGTTTTCGTCCCCTGGTGGATGGATGTTGCACTACAATATCCAGATTTACTGTATATCTATACAAATGATTAGACCAAGTGAATAGAAGAGAGAAATAAGAACTTTCACAAGGAATTCTGTTTAAAAGCTAAGTTTAATTTTACGTGGTTCGTTTTTGGTTTTTTTGACATATTGCTCCGGCTCTGCCTTCAGTTCTGGGAGTGCACATCCCTATCGTCTTTGGACACTTCTGGAATGGGCTCCAGCTCCGGGTCGGCTTCAGGCTCCAGCAGCGCCTCCTCTTCCTCTGTCTCATGCTCCACGCCGCTTTCAGCCTCCCGCTCGCACAAACGCTCAGTTTCGGCCGTGTCCAACTATTCCACCTTGTCTCTACCGCTCTACAACCAGCAGGTGGACGACTGCTGCATCATCAGAGTCAGTCTGGATGTGGAGAACGGCAACATGTACAAGAGTATCCTGGTGAGGTTTCATCTGAACGTCTGCTGAGATTTTAAGCCTCTTCAAAAGAGTGTTTAGCTTCATTATTTGTGTTTTTTGTTTCACTGTCTAGGTGACCAGTCAGGATAAAACTCCAGCAGTTATCAGGAAGGCCATGATTAAACACAACCTTGACCGAGATAAGGCCGAGGACTATGAGTTGATGCAAAAAATCTCTGAAGACAAAGGTAAAAAAAAAAAAAAAAAAAAACAGAAACTTTTTATTTTCTACTTAAAGTAAAAATAAAAAGTTTAACTACAAATTTCTAAGTTTGTACAAATTTCTTAGTAAACAACAAATAAAAATGGATTTTTAGTAAATGTTTTGCTGTAAACTAAATATTTTTGGATTAGAGTCGGTTTTTTACATTTCGCACCATGTATTAAAATCTTTTTCTTACCTTCTCCATGTTCTGCAGAGCTCCGGATACCGGACAATGCCAACGTCTTTTACGCCATGAACTCCACTGCCAACTATGACTTTGTGCTGAAGAAGCGCGGCCTGCCGCGGCCGGTGCGGGCCAAAACGGTGGCCAGTTCCACGCTGCCTCGCATGAAACAAAAGGGACTGAAAATCGCCAAAGGGATTTTCTGATCGCTTCGCTTTCTGCCTCCTGCCCACCAGACCCCTTAAATCGCCCCTCAAAGACCTTTCATGGTGAGGTGTGTTGCTGCCCTGGAGTCCCGGGCTGGACCGAATGCCAAACACACTACAAGAAAGCAGAGGAGCACCTTACTAGCACTTACATGCAGCTGTAGGAGGCTGGAAGTTTTGAGTCAGTCGGGAGCTGCTGACCAGTCTGCCAGAAAAACATCCAACATGTTTTGTTTACAACCGTTTACATCACAGCATCCCTCTTCACCCCATTTTTCCCATTATACCAACACCATCAGGCCTCTGCGGTCTTTCCGAAGACAGAAGGATATAGACGGACATCAGGGCGTCGCAGCGATCTAACACAGGAGTGAAGACGTCCTTGTTTATCATCTCACACAAGATGTAAGTTTGGTCCTGTAGGGCTAACTGGGAGCAAATAAAACTACAAAGATGGCATCTAAAACCGAGAAACTCACACACCACTGTTTTCTGTTTTTTGAATGAATGAATCGTGACCACTATAAGGTGAGGAAAGTAGCGGACTGGTCCCACCTCATCGTGTCAGATAAACAAACTGTCTGTAGATACGAACTAACACCATCTGTGCAGTATATTCTTTTGATATGTGAATTTTTTTTTTGTCAATAGACCCACAATATGTTTTTTTGTTTTGTTTTGCACATTTTTTTTTACATCTTTTTGCTCTGAAATGGTGCTGCTACTTTCCTTTCTCAAAGGTTGCACCTTCAACCGTTTTCCTTGCGTCATCCTCTGCCGTCATGTTGGAAAGCAACCAGAAAAACTCCAAACAAAACCAGTTTATGTCTGGAAAATACAAAGTTGTGACTTTGGAAAATACATAAAGAAATTTTATTGACCGGACGACATTTGACTTTTGAGATTAGAGAGATTTCCATTAAAAAAAAATTTATATCTTCATGTAAAATCTCCATGTATGTCTACATTTCAAAAATAAAAAAGTAAAGCTTATTGTTTTAAGTTGTAAATAAAAAAAAAAATGGAGAAATTGCATTAAAAATGTTATTGATTCTTCTTCATTCCTAAAAAATAGGAACAATAAATTAAAAATGGATTAAGATTTTATGTGAACATTTTAAGTGGCAGAAAAAAAAATTAATTTAAGTAAATTAAAAAGCAAAAAAAGTTAAAATATAAAGACAAAAATATCCAAATGAGTAAAGACTTTTAAAATTTGTTAAAAAAAAAAAGAAAGATAAAATTAATAGTTAATATTCAACTTGAGAAAAACTTTTTTGGTTAAAAGCTTTTTAAAAAATGAGCAAATATAAAAATTTACTGTAGATTAAAGATTATTTCACTCGATTTGATTGAATAAATTCCATCTGTTTTTATTTGTTCCGAGTCTAAAGGTTTTGGAACTTTTTGGATCATTTCTGCCTAAATTTTTTTAAATCTTATTTTATCCAAAAATGCTTATTTTCTTTAAGACTCAGAGAACCAACATCACTGAACCTACATTGATTTTTCTGGAAATAATAGATTGATTTTCCATCAGGTTTTAGACTCTTAGAGGTTTTCCTGGTGTCTCAGTTCTTCCAACATGACGGCTCTTCCTTGGTCATCCTCGTGAAATATTTTCATCCATCAAACTCAGAAAAGTTGAAGGAAACATGATGGTGACACTGCCAAGCTGCATGTAGGGGAACAAACTTACTTTCTTTTTTTTTACCATCTTCCTTTTGCTCTTGTGGAAGCTCTAGGCGATGAGGCCAGAGTCTTTGAGTTTAAAGAGCTCATTTTCAGCACCACACCACAAACTGTTAAACACACACGTTGAAAAGGACGGTTGGACACATATTTCGGACCTTTTTATTGCACAACCTTCTTGGAAATGTTGGTTAAGTAGGTTCAACATTTGAATACTTACAGATAGACACCCCCACGCCACATTTACCTTTCCTTAATTTTCATCCACATATCATCCACGATCCGGAGTCAATGGAAGAAAAAAAAAAAAAGATACATATTTTAATGAGCAGTAGGCGGACGCCATCCAACACTGTGACCTTTGATCTTTTTCATTCTGTCCGTTGATGGGTGTGTTACGTCGAGCACTGTGAACCATCATTCTTGTTTCCATGATAAAATTGTCTCATTGTCAAACAGGCTTGACCCAATGTGTGCCAAAAAAAGTAAGAAGCAGAGAAAAGATTGTAAAGTGAGGATTTAAAAAAAAAATTAATTAAAAGACTTAAAAAAAGAAGTTTAGTGTGAAGTTTAAAAAAAAAGAAGAAAAAAAAAGGTTAACAGTTTCAACAAACAGGAAAAAACGTCATCTGGACCCATTTGGCTGTGGAAAATTATTGTCCTTGAAACTTGAACAGTTTTTGTCTGAATCTGCAGATGAAGCTGAAGTAGAAACGAAACAAAACTTTTTTTTTTAAATACAGTTAAAACTATAAAAGAATTACAAATAAAATTGGAAAAATGTAAAAGTTAAAGAATAAAAAATGTGAAATTGTTGCTAACTTGCAAGATTACCCACTTGTGAATTTTTACAGTAAATTTTAAATGAATTTGTAATTTTAACCAAGCCGAGAAATCTAAAAACACTCATGTGGATTTTTAGCGTTGGATTGGTAAATGGACCTTGTCCTTCTGGTTTGAATGAAATCTCTTGTTGTTTCTGCTCCAGTTCCATCTGTGTTTAAATTTAGTTTGATTTTCTTGTTTTCAAGTGGAACTTTCCCACAAGTTTCTGATCTGCGAGGTTGTTGTGATGGACTTCTCTTGTGTGTATTGTCGCTGATCGTGTTGAAAATGATGTACCACATGTGATCCAAATTGTGTGTGTGAGTTTGAACAAAACAGCTGGATTTTGAGAAGAAAAAAACAGTGGAAACCAGCTGGTGTGGTGTGCATGTTTTCTGTTTTTAAGTTTCCCTGATCCTCGCTCAGGTGCCATTTTTCATTCTAACCAGAATTTCAATTTTTTTTCTAACTGCAGTTTTTTTTTTTGTTTACTTCTCCAAAAATCACAGGATCCTTTGTAAAAAAAAATTCCACTTTTTGTTTACGTCCTTGTTTATTTATTGATTTGTATATAAAGATTTTGTTTTGCATTGTACATTCCCTCTTTTCTTGGCTATAGATTAATATATTCATGTATATACAAATAAACATTAAGTTTATAAAAGTGTGAAGAAGATCTTCTCTCAGTTTTTTAGTAACAGCTCATCAGGACGATCAGTAACTGTTTAGGACCATTTTATGCAGGGAGTTCGGCTTCACCATCAATATCATCAATTACCTGCGCTAGGCCATCTACGCGGGATGGACGATGGCCGTATCACGAAGGACGTCCTCTATGGGGAGCTCACCACAGGAATGTAGCCAACTGAACAACTTACATGCAGTACAAAGATGTCTGCTAGAGGGATCTGAAGACTATGGCTCAGTGGTTAGAGCGTTCGCCCGCGGACTGGAAGTTAACCGGAAGTTTGCGGGTTTGCATCCCACTGAGTTCACGTGTAGGATCCTTGGAGAAGACATTTAATCCCCCTGTTTCTCCCACTATCTGCGCTGTCATAGCTGGAAGCTTGCTGCGGTGTGATGTAGCACACAAATTTGCCGGTCAGTGATTTATAAAGTACAAGTACATTAAAATAAGTTTTTTTTTAAAAAAGTTGTGCAACATCAATGCAGCAGATCCTGAGTTAGTGACCTCTGACCACTATGGTTTCATACAACTGTCAAAATCTGTATCAAGCAAGCCGAGGAGAATTAAGATATAGCACAAGGCTACAAAGACCCAGAAACAGCAAAAAGGTCAGTCTGCCACTGCTCCCCCCATGACTCATATCGTATGTGTGGTGGAAAACAGCCTCAGTCAATTGTTTTTTTTACAAGTTTATTGTATGAATGAAATCACATGTGCACACGTGAAGACCTGGAGAGATCTCTCCCCAAGTTTCTAATTCTACCACATTCAAGGCATTGCTGTACTGAAGGTTAAACCTGCCCTTAGATAGTTCAACTGAAGTTCAGAGTCATCTCAGCCTTGGAGTTAGATAAGCAGTGGAGGATGGGGACAGTGCTAGTCTGTTTCTTCACACTCCCTATGACACGTGGCATTCCAGGCAACAAGAGAAACGAATCTAGGACATTTGCGCCACAAAACTGCAACCTAGGATATCTGGCCCATGTGGGTCACTTGGGGAGGATGACCTAAATGCAGGACATAAACAAGATTTATTTAAGGGGCAGACTGCATTGTCTTTAGAGACAGAATGATGCCAACAACACCATTTGATTACTTAAGAAAAAATCCAAATGTTCTTTTGTTATTTAAAAAAGATAAGATATTAATTTTCATGTTAGTTCATCATCATTAGTATGAAGATTATTACAGACTCAAGATCCAAATTTGATCTCCTTCTTCTCCTTTCAGCATTTCCCTTCAGGGGTCGCCACAGCAAGTCAGTTTCTTCCATCTAACCCTATCTGCTGCATCCTCTTCAGTCACGCCAACTATCTTCATGTCTTCCTTCATTGTATCCATGAACCTCCTCTTTGGTCTTCCTCTAGCCCTCTTTCCTGGTGGTTCCAAATCCAGCATCCTTCTGCCGATGTACTCGGTCTCTCTCCTCTGTACATGTCCAAACCATCTCAGTCTGGCCTCCCGGACTTTATCTCCAAAACCTCTAACATGTGCTGTTCCTCTGATATACTCGTTTCTGATCCTGTCCATCCTGGTCACTCCCAGAGAGATCCTCAGCATCTTCATCTCTGCTACCTCCATCTCTGCTTCCTGTCTTTTCCTCAGTGGCACTGTCTCTAGACCAAACAGCATGGCGGGTCTCACCACGGTTTTGTACACTTTTCCTTTCATTTTAGCTGAAACTCTTCTGTCACACATCACACCTGATACTTTTCTCCACCCGTTCCAGCCTGCTTGAACACGCTTCTTCACCTCTTTTCCACACTCTCCATTGCTCTGGACTGTTGATCCCAAGTACTTAAAATCTTCCACCTTGTTTATCTCTTCTCCCTGTAACCTCACTTTTCCATTTGGATCCCTCTCATTCACACACATGTACTCTGTCTTACTCTGACTAATCTTCATTCCTCTTCTTTCTAGTGCAAACCTCCACCTCTCCAGCTTTTCCTCCACCTCTTCCCTCCTCTCACTACAGATCACAATGTCATCTGCAAACATCATTGTCCATGGAGATTCCTGTCTGACCTCGTCTGTCAGCCTGTCCATCACCATAGCAAACAGCAAAGGACTCAGAGCAGATCCTTGGTGCAGTCCCACCCCCACACTGAACTCCTCTGTCTCACCTACAGCACACTTCACCACTGTCTTACAGCCCTCATACATGTCCTGCACTGCTCTAACATACTTCTCCGTCACACCAGACTTCCTCATACAATACCATAGTTCTTCTCGAGGTACCCTGTCATACGCTTTCTCAAGATCTACAAAGACACAGTGCAGCTCCCTCTGACCTTCCCTGTACTTCTCTATCAGCATCCTCAAGGCAAATACTGCATCTGTAGTGCTCTTTTTAGGCATAAAACCATACTACTGCTCACAAATTCTTACTTCAGACCTTAGCCTAGCTTCGACAACTTTTTCCCATAACTTCATCGTATGACTGATCAGTTTAATTCCTCTGTAGTTACCACAACTCTGCACATCTCCCTTGTTCTTAAAAACAGGAACTAGCACACTTCTTCTCCATTCATCAGGCATCTTCTCACTTTCTAATATCCTGTTAAACAGCCCAGTCAGAAACTCTACTGCCACCTCACCTAAACACTTCCATACTTCTATAGGGATTCTGTCAGGGCCGAGAGCCTTTCCACTCTTCATCCTCTTTAGTGCCCTCTTTATTTCTACCTTACTGATCCTAGCCACTTTCCGGTCCACTTTGGTAATGTCTTCTACTCTTTGTTCTCTTTCATTTTCTTCATTCATCAACTCTTCAAAGTACTCTTTCCATCTTCCCATCACATTACTGGCATCTGTCAAGAGACATCCATTCCGGTCTTTAATCACCCTAACTTGCTGCACATCCTTCCCATCTTTGTCTCTCTGTCTTGCCAACCTGTATAAGTCCATCTCTCCCTCCTTGCTGTTCAGCTTAGCATACAAGTCGTCGAAGGCTGCTTGTTTTGCCTTTGCCACCTCTACTTTAACCTTATGCCGTATCTCCCTGTACTCTTGCCTACTCTCCTCAGTCCTCTCAGTGTCCCACTTCTTCTTAGCCAGCCTCTTTCTTTTGATACAATCCTGCACCTCCACATTCCACCACCAAGTCTCTTTATCTAT
The DNA here is from genome assembly GCA_902685375.1 of Neostethus bicornis. NCBI lineage: Eukaryota > Metazoa > Chordata > Actinopteri > Atheriniformes > Phallostethidae > Neostethus > Neostethus bicornis. Next base: position 9,821,183 of record LR738545.1, read on the forward strand.
CTTCCTTCCAGATGACACACCAAGTACTCTCTTGCCTGTCTCCCTGATCACATTAGCTGTAGTTGTCCAGTCATCTGGAAGCTTCTCCTGCCCACCAAGAGCCTGTCTCAACTCCTTTATAAAGTTCAAGCAGCACTCTTCCTTTTTCAGTTTCCACCATTTAGTCTTCTGCACTCCCTTCATCTTCTTAGACTTTCTCACTGCTATGGTCCTCTTACACACGACCATCCTGTGCTGTTTGGCTACACTGTCTCCTGCTACAACTTTGCAGTCACTGATCTCTTTCAGATTACACCGCCTACACAAAATGTTATCTACCTGTGTACTCCTTCCTCCACTCTTGTAAGATCCAAGATCCAAATTTGATCAAAAGTAAAAATAAAAAACAACAGAAAGATGGTCGAAGTTTAAAGAGAAAACATAACTATTTTTGTCCCTTCAGCTAAAAGTAATTTTTTCAATTTGTGATTAATTTACATTCAATTCATACATACGTCATACTTCTGCGACAAAGAGCAATGGTGAATCTCGCGCACGCGCAGTGTCGAAAAGGTTATTTTTTGGTGTCAGTATGGCGCTGAGTAAGACTTTTGGACAAAAACCGGTGAAATTTCAACTTGAGGAGGATGGGGACTTTTACATGATTGGGTCTGAGGTGAGAAATTAAAATAGTTTAGAAAAATGACCAAAAATTACCGCTTTTTCTCGCTTTGAAGTGGTTTGTCATGACTAGCTTTTAGATACCAGTTGTTAGCATAACGGTTATTGTGAGATTTATCATCAATAATTATTAAACCTTGTGATTTAAAATAATATTTTTTAAAAATCAATCAATCTAAAAGCATAATATGTATTTATCTGGATACTTTTTGCTTTCTAAAGTTTGTTTTATGACCGTTTGATTAGCTTTTCTGTGTTAGCTAGTTGTTAGCCGTTAGCTTAACGTTGTTTATCCAGTTTGTTAAACAAAGAAAAAATTAATACTATTATAAAAATGTACATCGTCAAATATTTATTTTCTTTTCAATTTTGAACATGTGATATTCTTAATGAATGAATAAGACTGATTGATTAGGCACTCTCTAAACATGCTCCATTCAGACTATTGTTATTATCACTGTACTAATTTTACAATAGCAGACAAAATATAGTTAAATCTGATGATCAAATTGTATGTTGAAAGTATTTTAAATTTAGATATATCTGGCATTTATTTCCAATTGAATCCACAGGGATTTTGAACAAATGTGACACATTGATTTGATTTAAACTGTTACATATCTCACTTTATTATTGACATAATCTACTAAATCACTGTAGTGCATGTAATTAAAATTTTTTTACATTATATTTAATTTTACTTCATCTTAAGAGTTTTTAAAGTAGTAGTAAAAAGCTTAAATAAGTTAATCGAAGGAAGGAATCAAGTTAAAAAATTGCATGCAGACTCTGTACGGATACATAAAAAGTAGTGTTTACTAATTTGATTCACAGTTTTTAACACCTTCCACTTATCATTGTCTTCCACTTTCCGTGGACGGGTTGCAGGGACATCAGGCTTAGACATGAACCCCAGGATTCTTTCTCCCAAGCTGCGTTCTTCAGCTCAGCTGGGAGGATCCTGAGGTGTTCTCTGTCCAGTTGTGAGACATAGTCTCTCCAGTAGGTCTAGGTCTGCCTCTGGGTCCCCTCCCAATGGGACATGCCCAAAGCGCCTCACCAAAGAGGTGTTTGGGAGGCATCCAAACCAGATGCCCAAACTACCCCATCTGGCTTCTCTCGACTCAGAGGAGCAACGGCTCTACTCCGGACTCCTCCCGGATGGCAGAGCTCCTCACTCCATCTCTGGGTGAGAGCCCAGCCAACCTACAGAGAAAGCTCAATCCAGCGGCTTGCATCTACGATTTTTTTCTTTTGTGGGGGGATGAATGTAGATCAACTTCTAAATCGAGAGCTTTGCTTTTTGGCTCAGTTCTTCCTTTACCCCAACAGACTGTTGCCAGCATCCTAATTATTGCAGATGCTGCACTGATCTGTCTGTCGATCTCTCGCTCTATCCTTCCTCCACTTTTGACCCCGAGATACTTAAACTCTTCCATTTGGGGAAGGACCCTGTCCCTGATAGCGCCTAGTACCCAACAGCTAATAGCAATAATAAAAAAAAAGGTAATTGGTTAATTCATCTCAATACTAATGTTTGTTTGGATGTTTATTTCTTTTTATTTCCAAAACAAAGCCTAATTAACTTTTAACTATCGAAAGTGCTTAAATTTTTTTTTTTTTTTTTTACCAACTCTCAGGTTATTTTTACGCCTTTGATTGGACACAGAATAAACCATTAGTTAAACCTGAGTACTGATTTAATTCCCTGCTGCTCTGATATGTTCATGCAGGTGGGGAACTACCTTCGGATGTTCAGAGGCTCCCTCTACAAAAGATACCCCTCACTATGGAGGAAACTGGCTTCTGTAGAGGAGAGGAAGAAAATTGTGGAGTCATCACACGGTCAGTAGAGGACAGCATTGAGTTGTTTTTTTTTTTCTTCATCTGCATTTAAAATTCAAAGATAGATCTTTGTCAGCACACATTATCCTGAAAAATAAGTCGGATAGTTCAAACTGATATTTATTGATGTATGTAACAGAAACAGGAATAATCTCTTCCTTTAATTCTTTAGATCACGGGTACACTCAACTGGCCACTAGTGTGACGCTGCTGAAGGCCTCGGAAGTTGAAGAGATCCTTGATGGAAACGATGAAAAGTACAAAGCTGTTTCTATCAGCACCGAGCCCCCAGCCTACCTCAGGTACTTTCATCAGTACTCGTAGAATACATCACATTTTTCTCTTGTTCTTACTTTTCCTATTTTAAGATCCTGCTTGTCCAATCAACATCTCTGATTGTTTCTGTTCCGACTCTTCTCTCTCAGGGAACAGAAAGCAAAAAGAAACAGCCAGTGGGTTCCCACGTTGCCCAACAGTTCCCACCACCTGGACGCAGTGCCCTGCTCCACCACCATTAACCGAAGCCGGCTGGGCCGAGACAAGAAGAGAACCTTCCCCCTGTGGTAGGCTGCATACTACATTTGAGACAACAAAATTTAAAAAGAATAGTTTGTGTTTAACTTGATTTATTTGATAAAACTCGATGGGATTTCTCTGATTGTTACTTTCTGTAAAGTCTGCAGAGTCTGAGGAATGATTGGGTAATCCTCTAGGTGGATTCATTTTACCCTTCAAGCAGGTTCCTGGGCTTTTATATAATTTTTAACCACGAGAGCCAATTATTGGAAAAAGTTGTCAGTCTCATGTGGGTTGAGTTTGTAATTGGTTAAAAAAATGTTTCGCCATTCTTGGAAAAAACATAAAAAGCACAAATACAGAAAAAATGCTTGTTGTTGAGTAAAAAGATACATTTTACTGGATGCGTCATTTGTCCAGACACCTGTGAATGACCATCAAACTACAATCCAAGCTTTCTTCAGGATATTTTAATCATCATGGAAACATGTTTTCTCCACTTATTGTCTGACTCAGTTTTGATGACCACGACCCAGCTGTGATTCACGAAAACGCAACTCAGTCTGAAGTTCTGGTTCCAATTCGTCTAGACATGGAGATCGAGGGTCAGAAGCTACGAGACGCTTTCACCTGGAACATGAACGGTAGCATCATCATTACTTCCTCCTTTCGTCTTTCTGTTTTCCTCCCTTCCAATCACACCATCTGAGACTTTACCTTTTTAAAATGTCCAGAGAAGCTCATGACGCCAGAGATGTTTGCTGAGATCTTGTGTGATGACCTGGATCTAAACCCACTTGCTTTCGTCCCTGCCATTGCCTCTGCTATCCGCCAGCAAATCGAGTCGTACCCAACAGACAGCATCCTGGAAGACCAGACAGATCAGAGAGTGATCATCAAGGTGAGTCCTCAGTGTGTGTCTGAGCTTTTCTATTTGGCAGGCAGAAAACTTACAGCTCCCTTCGTTTCAGCTGAACATCCACGTGGGGAACATTTCTCTGGTTGACCAGTTTGAGTGGGACATGTCGGAAAGGGAGAACTCTCCAGAGAAGTTTGCCCTGAAACTCTGCTCTGAACTCGGCTTGGGAGGAGAGTTTGTTACCACCATCGCCTACAGCATCAGGGGTCAGCTGAGCTGGCACCAGAGGACGTACGCCTTCAGGTAAAGCAGCTTACAACCATTAGCTGCTAATGCTTTATTTTGTCCTACTGCTTCTGCAAGGAATCTAAAGTTTGACCAGAGTTTAAAGATGAAGTTTTGTCCTCTACAGCGAGAACCCGCTCCCCACTGTGGAGATCGCTATCAGAAACACAGGCGATGCTGACCAGTGGTGCCCGCTGCTGGAGACTCTGACAGACGCAGAGATGGAGAAGAAGATCAGAGACCAGGACAGAAACACTAGGTGAGTTTGAGCTGGATCAAACTGCAGATATAAGCAATTGGGACATTGATAAAAATATTATACATAAATACGATTTTTAAAAACTCCTCCTTAACGGTTCTGCCTCACTTTAGTTATTCTAACTAAATTTAATCTTCATAAAAATGGCCTTTCGGAAAAAAATTGGCACTTCAATAAAACATGTTAGAATTCTTTTGAATTTTGAACTCACATTTTTTTTGTTGATGCTTTTGATCAGCTTAGATTTATAATCAGATTTTAAAATACTCAGTTACAGAAACCGATCTCCAATAGATTTTTTTAATGACTTCTTATTTGGTTTGCAGGCGAATGAGGCGACTGGCGAACACGGCACCGGCGTGGTAGACCACTACTGCAGGAAACATCGAATACACCATCTCCGTGGGCAACCTTGGCATCAGAAATGCTCCCCTCCGTCAGGTCTTAGTCTGCTGCGTTTTTTTTTTTTTTCCCCTAAAACACCGTTAGAAACAGAATTCCTCCTTTGTGTTTCCTGTTGGACCCTCAGCGTGGACCACTGACTCTTTCCAACCACAGAAGATGAAAACACACCGGTTGCACATTATATATTCTGTTGTATTTGTTGTTCTTTTCTTTTTTTTTTGTACATTTTATTAATTCTTACATAATAAAATTTAAAAAATGTGAACTAGTTTGTTTTGTGATTACCAGCAAAATGTTCAAGTCTTCCGTTCAAACTTTGAGGACACAGAGCAGAATGTGTTGGGATTTTGTTGTCAGTCTGTGGTTAAGAATGGGTAAACGGGAATGATTTCAGCTGGCTGTGGTTTGTTTTTTACCACATTTCAGAGTTACTGCTGGAAAACAACAGAAAAATCTTTCGAGGAACCTAAAACAATGAGTTGTGGGATCACGGTCGGATTTCTCCATCTTTGATTTCACAATGAAGTAATTGTTAAGCGTTCTTAGGTTTTTTTTTTATTTGAACATTTGGTTTAAAAAAAAAAAAAAGAATTACTCTATTCATCCCTCACTGGGGAAATTTGTTTGCTGCACTCCTTACACCACAGCAGGCTGCCCTTCAACGGCGCCAATGGTGGGAGAAGCGGGGGTTAGGTGTCTTCTCCAAGGACCCTAGACGTGCTCTCTGTGGGACGCGAACCCGCGACCTTCCGGTCCGCTCGCGAACGCTCTAACCACGCGGCCACCGTCTTATTATCGTTAGATGCACAACTAATAACAAAAAATACTTAAAAAGTAGAAATTGAAAAAGAATTTGACAACTAAATGTCTAAAGTTTCCAGTGAGAGTTGGATTCCGCCAAGGCTGCCCTTTGTCACAGATTCTGTTCATCACTTTTATGGACAGGATATCTAGACGCAGCCGAGGCGTTGGAGGGTCCCGTTTTGATGACCTCAGGATCAGATCCCTGCTTTTTGCAGATGATGTGGTCCTGTTGGCTTCATCGGACCGTGATTTCCAGCTCTCAGTGAATCGATTTGCTGCCGAACGGAAATCAGCGCCTCCAAATCCGAGACCATAGTCCTCGCCCAGAAAAGGGTGAAGTGCCCCCTGCGGGTCAGGGACAGGATCCTGCCCCAACTGAAGGAATTTTAGTATCTTGGGGTGTTGCTCACGAGTAGGGGAAGGATGGAGCGGGAGATCGACAGGCGTATTGGTGCGTCGTCAGTAATAACTAGGACGCTGCATCGGTCCGTCGTGGTAAAGAAAGAGCTGAGCCGAAAAGCAAAGCTCTCAATTTACAAGTCGATCTACGTTACCACCCTCACCTATGGTCACCAGCTGTGGATGTACAAGCTGTACAAGCGGCCAAAATGAGCTTCCTTCGCAGGGTGGTGGGGCTCTCACTCAGAGATCAGGTGAGGAGCTCTGCCATCCGGTTGGAGCTCGGTGTCAAGCCGCTCCTCCTCCAGGTCGAGAGAAGCCAGATTGGGTGGTTTGGGCATCTGGTCAGGATGCCCCGTGAGCGCCTCGCTGGTGAGGTGTTTCAGGCACGTCCCACCAGGAGGAGACCAAGAGGCAGACCCCTGATCCGCTGAAGAGACTATGTCTCACAGCTGGCTGGGGAACGACTGGGGATCCTTCTGGGTGAGCCGGAGGATGCAGCCGGCGTGAGAGAAGCCTGGGCTCCCTGTCTGAGGATGTTGCTCCTGTGACCCGGCCCCGGATAAGCAGAAGACGATGCAACGGAACGGAATGTCTAAAGTTGATGTCAACAGATCTGCAACACAAGAAGGTAAGTGTCTAATATTTTAGTGACTTTCAACTCTGTGAAGCTCTACTTTTCTCTTACAAAAAAACCAAAACAAGGTGGTTCAGAAGAATCTGACGATATGGAATCCTTTGTCGCACAAATCCAGCCTTCCAGATTTAGAGCTGGCTTTTTTGCATGAAGTTAAAAGTTTCAGCAAGAATCCCTGAGAACTCTAATAATATTGTTACAAGCTTTTTATTTAATCTCACATAAAGAAAGGAATAAAATGCTTCATATATTTTGTTAAATAAAACTGCTTGTTTTTGCAGGTTGTTGACTAGAAAAAAAAGCTGGAATGTTTCTGGGCTCAATGATGAACATCTGGAATCTACAGAGGCCAGTAAAAAGGTCCACACACTGAAAACATGTAAAGTCAGCTTGTGTACACAGAGCTGGATTTTTTTTTTTTTTTGTTTTCAGCCAGAAGCTCATGTTCACATTCCAGCTTAATGATCAAGTCTTGTTTACCACAAGTCAGCTCATTTTGCAGGTTCAAGAGGTTTGATCTAAATCTCATGTTTTAGGGATGTCTTTAAAGGCAGAAACATATGGGATAACATGACCTGCTTGATCTGGGGTATAGTAGGTCGGGGGCTGTATCAGTCTTTGAATATAGGGTTCACGCTAGACGTAAAGATGAAAAATATTATCTTGACTTTGATCATTTTAGGGGTACCTTTTTTGGTTACTGGCTGGTGTTTCTTTTTTCTGAAGTCTTGCAAGTGAATACTTTTCTACTTACCAACAACTGTTTGGCTAAATATTTGATTTTTATGTGGTTTATTTTTTTAATATAATGATTGAATGATCCTTCGTGCTTATACAGACTTCCTAACTAGCTGAAAGGTCAGCTGGGAACATTCATGCTTTTTATTGTGGCTGCTTTCAGGATTTATTGTTTGTCTGAAGTATCATTTATGAATATCCTCGGGGATTAACGCTACATGTTTGCAACATGAGCAAGCTCTGGGGCAATTCAGGGACAGATCTGAGGTCACTGTTGATGAGGTTTGGGGTAAATTACAGCTGAAATGTGCTATAACTTCAGGTTGAATCCCTGTGTTCATTTTCACACAGATTTACATGTAATTAAAATCTATCTACCCACATATGTATGTCTGTAGTGTGAAATAAAAAGTCATTTTCCCTTTGTCTTATCACTCTGGAAAGAATATGTAGTCTTAAATGAGCAAATCTTTTGATGTTTTAGCTGCTTGGTGAAAAACTCAAAGATATATGTGATATATTTTCAGCAGTTCAAAGCAAGGACACATTGTTTGTTTTGGCACAGCAACAGATGTACAGCTTAGCAACGGAAATCTTTTAAAAGCACGCATGTTTATTTGAATTGGGAACTTCCGCTTATCAAACTTTGGATTTCATGAACTTTTAATGCTGCAGCATTTAATCTTTTTTAACTTTGATGAATTATATTGAGACTTTTGCAAGGCGTTCAGAACTCCGAACTCGGAGACATCCTAAACAGATGCCCGAACGACCCCATCTGGCTTCTCTCGACCTCACTCCATCTCTGAGTGAGAGTCCAGCCACTTTGCGGAGAAAGTTAATTTTGTCCACTTGTATCCACAATCTCGTTCTTTTGGTCACGACCTACCAAGGCCGAGAGAAGCCAAATGTGGTGGTTAGGGCATCTGGCTAGAATGCCTCTTGAGCATGTCGCTGATTAAGTGTTTTGAGCACGTGCTACTGGGAACAGACCTAGAGGCAGACCCCTAGCCCGCTGGACAGACTATGTCTCACAGCTGGCTGGGGATTGTCTCGGGATCCTCCCGGGTGAGCTGAAGGATGCAGCCAACCTGGGTGACTTATCTGAGGCTGTCTCCTGTGACCTGGCTCCAGATAAGTGGAAGATAGCGGAACGGAATATCGTAACTTTTCGTCTATGTGACACTTTTATTGAGAAAATTCCGCTACGGCATGTGGATCAATCTTGTTTGACATTCACTGTACTTCTCTGTCAACATCCTCAAAGCAAATGCTGCGTCTGTCTCAATGTTTTTTTGGCCTTGCATCAATAACAACTCTCTCACTTCTAGGGATGCTCTGCGCGTTGTCATCAAATTCCAACCAGATTCTCTCTATCTTATCAATAGAACATCCTGTTCGTGGGGTATACCTACAAACAATGTTAAACATCACACCTTCCATTTCTAGTTTGAGGCTCATCACCCTATCTGATATTCTTTTTACTTCCAGAACATTCCTTACAAAACCCTCCTTCACAATAACTCCTACACCATTCCTCTTTCTATCTACACCATGAAACTTTGAACCCCGCTCCCAGACTTTTATTCTTGATACATTTCCTATCTGGTTTCCTGGACACACATGATGTCTTCCTTCCTCCTCTGCATCATATCAACTAACTCTTTACCTCCCATACTTCCAACATTCAAAGTCCCCACTCTCAGTCCTTGACTCTTGGTGCTCCTCTTCTCTCTACCAATGAACACGCCTTTCTCCTTTCTCCTTCTTTCTCCTTCTTTGACCTTGATCTCTAACCTTAGCTGCAACCGATCCGGTTTGGTAATGCAAACATACAAAATGCATATCCTAAAACAGTTTCCTTTTTTCCCCTCAGTCTCTACTAAACCATGCATTTTGAAAGAATTTTAGTTGCATAACTGTTGGCAAAATATTTAAGAACCGCAATGTTGTTTTAATTTACTATAAATGTCTGTTTCATTAAATTAGAATCAGATGTACTTTAATGATCCCATACGTGGGAAATTTGAGTTGTACAATCATTACACCGTCTTGGGTGGAGACGGTGGCCGCGTGGTTAGCGCGTTCGTTCGCGTCCCACGGAGAGCACGTCTAGGGTCCTTGGAGAAGACACCTAACCCCCGCTTCTCCCACCATTGGCGCCGTTGAAGGGCAGCCTGCTGCGGTGTAAGGAGTGCAGCAAACAAATTTCCCCGGTGAGGGATGAATAGAGTAATTCAAAATAAAAAAAAATAAAAAAAAAAAAACCTATTGAGGAAATATACAAAACTAAGGAATAATAAAATGAAGACTGTGAAAGTAAAAAATAAAACAAGTTCCGCCCTGTTGTCGTCCGCATATCCGGGGCCGGGTCGTGAAAGTAACAGACATAGATGGCAAGCTCAGGCTTCTCTTCCACCGCCTGCATCCTCCAGCTCACCTGGGAGGATTCCAAAGCGTTCCCCAACCAGCTGTGAGACATAGTCCCTCCAGCAGGTCTGGGGTCTACCTCTGCGTTTTCATCCTGGTAGGATGTGCCTAAAACCTCTCACCGGCAAGGCGTTTGAGAGGCATCCTAACCACAAGCCCGAACCTACCCATCTGGCTACCTTCGACCCGAAGGAGCAAAGGCTCTACTCTTAGCTCCTCTGGGATGGCAGAGCTCTTCACTTTATCTCTGAGTGAGACCGCAGCCACTAGTTTGTCTAGGGCCTAATGTCCCTGGTAGGGTCCCCCAAGGGAAACAGGTGGTAGGTGAGGGGTCAGACAAAGCTTGGCCAAAAAACCCTAATAGAAAGATCTATCATGGCCAAGTTTCCCTTGCTGGATGCTGGACACCGGGGCCCCCCTGTGGTTGCCAGTCCCGAGGGTGGCGCAAGATTTGAAACAAGTGATATAATTTAAAATCTATTAACAAGCAGCGCAGACAGAATGTGCATAAAGGTGATAAAGGGTGATGAATTGCAAGATCCAGTTTTTTAATGTCATGATGCCCTTGCCTGCCACCAGAGGGAGCTCTGGACCTTCCTCCCTCTCCTGGACTTCAGCCTGATCCCAAACACCTGGGTGATTAGCCCGATGCTAATCAGTTGTGTTTCATCACCCTGGAGCCTATTTAAATGCAATTTGACATGACTTCCTTGTCAGGTCATCGCCATCCTTCCCAGCCAGGTCTTTCTGACCAAGTTTATCATAGAACACCGTTATATTTCTGAACTAAAAGACATTAATTGGTTAATAATCCTATGCTTTTGTTTTACAGCCTTGCCTGTTGTCTGTTAAATCCTGTAGTTTTGCATATGAGTATTCCTCCTTCCACCAGCACCTCACTTTGTGACAATGAAATATGTAATTTATTGAAGACAATATTTGGTTTAAGAGGTTATACATTTATTGATGTATGATGCAAAAACAGGGTAAAAGGCAATTGATATACATTTGAACAGGTTAAAAATTCCAGACATTACAATAAAAGCAAAAAAAAAAAAACAGTGGATGATGTCAGTAAAAGTTTGTGCATAAATACGTTTGAACAAATGTCTGTCTCATTACAAATCATCTAAAACAAGTTTAAAGGATTCAAACACAAGCACCAAAGTCTGACTGATAGAAAGTGTAATGACTTCAGAGTGACCTGCACCACCAGTAAGTCATTAGTGGTCAAAATATGATCTTTAATTCCTCGGTCTGTTGGGTCTTCAAATATCAAGCGCTGCAAATAAAAACACAAAGCTGACACTAGTTCTTAACCACATACACACAAACAGAGATGCCAAGTTTTTGGCTTAACAAAGAGGGAGATTGGGGGGGCGGAACCAAAAGGAGGAGGAGCTATGGTGTGGTGTGCGTGTTGTCCACTTTCGCCAATGGTCAACACCCGCCATGACTGTTGGCATAAAACAAATCGTTCAATGTCCGACTTCTTTCATACGTTCACCAAAAACAATACTGGCAATAGACCAGGCAGATCGCTGCTATTGGCTTTCAGACGCACAGTTGCAGCAGCAGGAGATGTCATGTGCTTAGTCTCATTATACCTAATTATGTTCATGGAATCCACTAGAGTGTACATCACACGTACAATACGCGTACTAATTGCGGCTGTCTCCCGCCCAATGCGGGGGACTTGGCATGTCTGCACAAAGGTTGGGATCTTAAAGAGATTCTCATCTGCTAAAGAATTGATCGATTATCTTTTATATATGAAAAGGTTTTTGTCTGGTAATTTTTTGTTGCATTTTTTCCACATTTATGGTTTGGAGGATTTAAAAAAAAAAAGTTAGTTAAACTAAAATCATAGAACTGATTAAACACAACCGTGTAATGAAACATGAACATATTTGTAACATGTATGCTCATCAAGGAACACACAGTTATAAGCTGATGCTGTTAAAAGAAAGAAGTTAAATAGACAAAAAAATGAAACTGTGTATTTTTCGGGCTTCATTTTTTTCCATATTGGGTCATTTATGAGCTATTTTTATTCACATGTGGAAGGTTTTCACCAAATTGTGCTTCTAATTAGATTGATTTAAATTTGTGTTTTCTGTTCCAGCTCATTTGTTCGGGATTATACTCCTCAATCTAAGTTTGTATACAGAAAAAAAACCCATATGAATCACTTCTGATGTAAAACTGATGTAAACCTCGCTCAAATTCTCTGACAGACGAAGCCTGTAAATGTAAAAGGAAGATAAAAATAGTGACATTTTTAAATATTCTGTTTGTGGTAATTCAATATTTTGTCCTGAAACTTTTGCAAAATTTAGAGAACAGAAAATGTAACATGTTTTTGTTGTATTTGGTGTTTTGTGCAGGTTGAGAACTGCTGATCCCTGAAAGTCACTTTGATCAATATCGAACATGACTTCACAAAAGATAAGAAATTTAAACAAGCATTGTCTGCACGGTGTTACGTCACCTGGTAAGTGTCATCCCGAAGTATTTCTTATGTCTGAACTCTACATTACAGTACATCTCAAATCACGTATCTACTCTTGTTTGTATATAAATGGTTTAAATTTGAGAAGATACCACACCAAGATACCATATAAGATTGGAACCAGTTGAAAAAATAACAAAAATGGAAGAAATTTTTTTTCTTATATGTGTGATTAACAATTTTATGCAAAGTGAAATTATCAAAATTTTACTCGTTAACTCTCTTGTGTCAACCTTTCAGTGGATAAAACTTCAAATGAAAATTCCTGCTACATTGGGAGCTCATTTTTGCTTAGATTTAAATGACATGCACAAAAACGTCAATGTGTTTTGCATACCTGTGTCTTAGACACAACTACAGTACGTCATGTTACAAATATCTGGTCAAAATAAAATGTGTTGTGAACAGTACTGTGCGCATAAATTTGATATCCCCCCTTTTTTTTAAAAAAATTATTTACAACAAAAAAATAAGAATGAAAATGCATGGCAGAAAGCAGAAACATGTTCTTGTAGTTCTTGTTTCATTTAATGAGCCTCACTCATTTGCAGGAATAAAATGCAGTTTTATCCTTCAAGTCACATTTTTAAATACGATGATAATTTTCACACTTTGTCTCCAGGCGGGGAATAGTCAGTCATCACAGCCACCAGAAATTAGTGAAATATTCACGTGATATATTAACTTCTGATGTTAGTTTCAGATGGTAAAAACTACAACCCCCTACAAGCAGATCATGATTTGATTCATTCCTGGACAGAGATGTAAAAAGAAGCAGAGTAGATGTTGGCAGTCTGTGTCTCATAGCTTCTTCTTGTTCTTTGTACCTTCTCAGGGTGTGACATGCTTTAAAGGCATTGCTTGGTTTGTCAGAAAGCCTTTGAAGTGTGTAAATGTGAAAATAAATCCTTTGAAAATGTTCCAATTCAAGGGATTGAAATAAAAACAAAAATTCACAAACAACTGAAACACTTTGAAGACCTTTAAAGACCAGTAAAAAAAGAACATACTGTAAGTATACAAAATTAATTCAAAATGTATCATATCTGAAAAAATAATTAGTATTGTTAAAATACATTAAAATACAAGTATAAGGTTTGAAAAAAGGAAAGCCTCCAATTTATGTCGGAATGTCTTTCTTTAAAAACATATAAATAGATTTCGGGTGGCTCAGGATTGATTCACGACACCTGGTGATCTCAGAAACTAGATCATGGGATTGAGGTGTAACTTCTCTGTTTATTGTTGTCTGACTTTGGTCGTGGCTTAGATTAGACCACAACCAAAGGTCAGGAATCCTCTCGAGTGCCTCGCTGGTGAGGTGTTTCGGGCACTCCCCACCAGCAAGGCGGAGCTGCTAGAGAGACTACGTATGTCTCACAGCTGGACAGGGAACGCTTCAGGATTCTCCCGGGTGAGCGAGAGGATGCAGCCAGGGTGAAAGAAGTCTGGGCTTGAGGTGGTTGTCTCCATGACCCGGCCCCAGATAGGCGAAAGACAACGAAATGGAACGACTTTGGTTGTGTCACAGCTGATTCATTCAAAATTATAAGTAAAATGCAAATTTATACAAGTTGTGTGGAATGTTGCAAAATTACATCAAGACAAGAAAACTGAGTAATATGTCCAAATCCCTAATTTGGATCTTTTCCCACCTCATTTATTTTGTTATTTTTGTGAGATGCACAAACTAACAGTGAACACAGAAACTAAAGCTAAACATAAATATAAATGCGGATTTAAATATAATATTGCATACATTTTTATGCCTGGCTGAGGTGAAAAAGTTGGTTTATCAGTAAAAAGTAAATTAGATAAAGTGCAGTGAAAGCATTTAAAAGCATTTATCAACACACTGACGGGATCGTAACCTCCCTCATCCGGTGTTCTCTCCTGTCTGCACTTTAATCGAACTGCAAAACGTCCAGATAATTATTAGCAAATAAAAACCTCCTGTTGTACTTTGTGTGACGGGTAAGGTTTTGGACTCGATCATCTGCCCCAAAACTGGAGCATTAACAACATATCAGATGATAAAACTGAGAAAATTTAGAGGATTGTAAAAAATATGAGAACCAGTCAGATTAAGTGGGAGCAGGTCAGTTACACTTCATCTCCTACAGACTTCCTGAATTTACTTCACCCTCATATGATCACCAGCTGTGGGGGGTGACCGAAAGAATGAGATCACAGATACAAGCAGCAGAAATGAGCTTCCTCCACAGGGTGACTGGGCTCTAATTCAGAGATAGAGAGAGGAGCTCTGTCATCCAGGAGGAGCTTGGAGTAGAACCGTTGTTCTTCCAGGTTGAGTTAAACCAGATGGGACGGTTCAGGCATCTGGTTAGGATGACTCCCAAACGCCTCGCTGATGAGGTGTTTCTGGCGCATCCCACCGGTAGAAGACCCAGATGTAGGCCCTTGACCCACTGGACATACTATATCTCACAGCTGGCTTGGGAACACCTCAGGATCCTCCCGGATGAGCTGGGTTGAGAGAAGCCTGGGTTTCTTGTCTGAGGTTGTTGTCCCTGCGACCCGGCCCCAGATTAGCGGAAAAAGGGGAACGGAACTTCCCCCTCATTGCCTTGCTGGGATGAAACCCTTCTGCTACACACTATAAAGTGGAATTATGTTAATTTAGATGAACTAATCTTTGCTTACTTTATTCTGGGAGTCGTTTCTTTCTGAACTGGGTCTTTCTGAGGTTAGTAGAAGAAGTGGTCTTAAAGTGGTCAGAGAAGTTGTCTAAAAAATGCACTTGTTCTTAATGGTTTCAATCATCGTTCGAACCTTTTCTACTTGATGCATTCAATACACCAGCCTCAAAATCAGCTCTTACCAACAAATGATAAAATGTCTCAATGAAATCATCTAACACATTCATCTACTGTACTTATTATAATGTAAGAAGAAATGAAGTGAAAAAAATCCATTTAACTCATGTTGCCCAGAGAAACTTTTTTTTTACAAGTTGAGTTTCTTATTGTTAGTAACTATAATATTTCAGTAAAATATGGAATTTAAATAATGTTTTCTAATTGTTTAATTTGGGATTATTATGCATTAGGTGAAGCCGTAAAAAGAAGTGTAGCATGTGTTGAAAATAAGTGGAAAATATTAAAATGAACCGCCTGTTGCTGGTTCTTACTGATGCTCTTCCAGTCCTCCAGGATCAACCCAAACATCACTTAAACCTTCTAAAGTAGAAAACACTGACCACAAAAAATTCCGTTGCGGCTTGCAAGTCTTGCAAGCTCTTTTCATGAACCAAAAATCTGGCTTTCAGGCTTAGAAAAAGAAGTTTGGATCTGTGCAATTTCACACACCAGAAATGCAGAGCTCAGAACTCAGTCTCATTGCAACAAAAAATGTGCAAAATAAATGAGCTTAGCTGCACGAGAGGTGCCAAAGGAAGGTTACATGGTTTTCCTGAGAAGGCCTAAATTGATCCGAGTACCAATAAATGAAGCAAAGTATAAAAATGGTTTTAAAAAATAGTCTTGTGTCATTGCAGTACAAAAGTTTGTTCCACAAAATTGTCTTCATTTCTTTTGTTGAAAAAAGAGCAAAAAATCTGCTAATTTAACTCTCACTGGACTCACATGTTCCTACAGCCAAAAAAATCTGCTCCGATGGAGCGTGGATAGCCTTCCAATGTGTTCATGTTAATAGGATCAAACTTCCAATATTGTCGTCCTCGTACAAAGTGAGCATAGCCTGCCGAAAATAGAAGATAAAATATTCATTAAAATTAACATTACTTTTTCAAAATAATAAAAATGCCAAATTGCACATATGAAACAATAAAAAAATGTATTAATGGCAGAAAAAAAAAGCTTGTGACACATAAAGATTTCTTTTGGCTCGTACCATAGCTGTCCCTGAAGGCGGCGTCCACTTCATCTGGGATGCTACTCCAGTCCTGCATGCTTCGTGGGTAGTAAGATTCCACTCGATGGTCCCGGGTGCTGAACCTCCAGTAGCTGCCAGACTTGAAGAAGTAGATGTTGTAGTTTGGGTCGTTACCCCAACGTAGCGCTGCCTGAATACTGGAAACGGAAAGGCCCAAATTTCTGATGGGCTCCGGTCCTCTGATCTTCATCTCAGCATCAAACACCCAGTAGTTCTCCCCTGCAGAGAGGATGGGTTATTCTGATGTTTCACATTAAAGTATGGTTAATGTGCACGCTCATTGGAACTATTTCACTATAAATTGTAGTATTTTAATCTACAAAAATTGGGATGCAAATTTTGCTTCACAACTTTTGAAACAGCCAAGTTACCGACGAGTTTGGAACCTTTCTTATTTTGAACATCTGCTTTCTGCTGTGGTGTCTTTTACTGGGTAAGCAGTAAAAAGCCACTACATAGGGTTGAAATTTGGTTGAGTTTAAACTTGCTATTAAGAGTTTTTTTGTCTTTTTATATACCCAGTTTTCTTTATCCCACCAGTAAAACAATACCACTTCCCACCTTGAAAGAACCAAATATTTCCGGACTTGTCTTCAAAGGTGGCATCGATGTCATAGGGAATCCCCTTCCAATGTCGGGACACCAGCGCTGGATAACCATTCTCCAACTGCCCATCTCTGATCCTCCAAACATAGCCCGACTTAAAAAAGAACAGCTCCCCTCGGATCATAGACACCGCGTCAAAGTCTGTCTGGCAGGCGTCAGGCTGGAAATTAAACCAAAGACACGTTTATTTCCACCAGTGAAACCCATGTATGACATTTGTTAATGAAGCCACAAAGAGTAAATAAGGTGTTACATGCAGATCCTCTCAGCTGAAAGCCCCCCCCTTTTTTTTTATTAGTTTGTTGCAATGTTTTTTAGACTTTTGAACAGGATGATTTCAGCCTCACCAAACCCACATAAAACTTTCCAGTTAAACAGAAATAGAGAGTAAATTAGAGTATGTGTGTGAATGAAAGGGATCCTAATAGAAAAGTGATATTACAAGGAGAAGAGATAAAGAAGGTGGAAGATTTTAAGTACTTAGGATCAACAGTCCAGAGTCCAGGATCAACGGTCCAAAATTAATTCTTTACCAAGAACCAGCTGTGAATCAGAGGTGCTTTTTATAACCAAAAAATACTTCATTGAATGAAGCAGGTGAATACCAACAAAAACACAGAGAGTTTTTAAAGCAGAGCTGAGCAACAGACCCATACATCAGCCAGCAGAGGGAGAGGGAGACAGCTTCATTTTTCTGTCCGACCAAGTTTGTCCACCAAGGTAAACTGTCCCAAAAACCCTGAGCATCCAACAAGACTTCCCAATAAGTTTTAGTTCTATGAAACAAACCATTTACACCCAAATACCAAGTTTAGGCAAACAAGCTGCTAAAATATTCAAGTTTTTAATACATTGGCGTGCACATTTCACAGTCATGTAATATTAACTGTAGGAATTATTTTCTCATGAATCTACTTACATTGATCTCGTTGGTTTCTGGGAGAACCTGTGGAGGTGGAGGTGGTGGTGGGGGTGGTGGTTTTGTTGGGATAACCTCTGGGGGACGTCCGTACAGGTACTGAATGCCTTGCTTGTCATCCTCGCTTAGCCTGAGAGGGTATGTGAAGGAGTAGTAGGCGGACATGACGGCTCCCGGCATTGGTGAGTGCTGCAAGCCCAGGACATGCCCGAACTCATGGGCGGCAACTTGGAGAAGGTCTGTGCCTGCAGGGCAGAGAGAGGAGGGGGTGCACACCTGGTTCAAATGATGTTTGGAAACAGTCGTAAGCATTTGTTTTGTACTGCTTATCGGAGAAAATGGTGGGGATTTTACTTCCTGAGCCCATGTAATGCCACCATACAACACTGTAAGATGTTCAGTCTTGATTTTCTGCTAACTCATCACTGGACTCAGTTATCTCATCTCATGACACATGTAGGGTAAACATGTTTGACTTTAGATGGTTTAACACTCTGTATTTATCACCGGCACATGATAACACCTTTACAAACAATGTAAGGAGAGTAATTAAATTAATTAAAGGAGTCAAAGATGTCCGATGTGTCACCCTACATTTTGGGTACCACATACTCTGCCTTCATGCAGTTGTTCCAACAAACAGTGATCTCCTCGGGAATTGCCCTTGGTCTTGCTCAATAGTGCTATGCGACAGGCCAAGTACACCCTGGATAGGTCACCAGTGTGTTGTAGAGCCACATCGAAACACAAAACCTTTCACATTGTAATTCCTAAGGGCAATTTCACAGTGACCAATTAACATGTATGTTTTGAAGTCTTCGTTGAAGCTGAGTTTTAGTTAACAAGCTAAATAATTGTCCAACTTAAGTCAGAATTTCAGTAAAAGCAGAGGACTTTCTGTCAGCGTGAACTCACCCATATGGTTTCCTAGTGTCCAGTACTCCTCTTTGTCAAAGTGAATGTCACCCTGTCGGTGTGTTCTGGGGAAGAAGGCGTGAGCGAGGATCCCACCCTGGCCATCAAATGGAAGGTTGTCTCCATGCCAGGATCTACAGATATTTAGCACAGTCCCTTTTACCAGAAAGATTCACGGTATGAACTTAAGTGCCAAAAACTATGTAAAAATACTTTTTAAACAAGCTCAAAAAGCTGCCACCGCTTTAAATTACAGTAAAATTGTGACAAATAATGATACAAATTTATTTGATCGAGAGAAGCCATATAGGGTGGTTCAGGAATCTGGCTAGGATGCCTCCCGAATGCCTCGCTGGTAAGGTGTTTAGGGCACAGCCCATCGGGAGAAGACTGATGCCCTGCGACCGAGCCCCAGATGAGCGGAAGACAACGGAACGAAATGGAAAAGTTTAACTGCAATTGTAAGAGTTATGTTCTAAACCTTTCAATTCAATTTTTTTTTTGTTTAGCCCAAAATCCCATTTTTTTGTCTCAACGGGCTTCACATTGCAGATTTAAAAGTCCAATCCATGAAATGCAAGAATAAATGATTATTTGCAAAAACAATTTAATTCATACGACAAAATATCACATTTCTTGTCTGCATTGCAACAAAGTTGTTTTTTAATTTCCTCCAAACTTCCCCCAATTTTCAACCTTCGTTGATGGTTCAACAGATGGCACCAGTATGAATAATTAAATTATGATTACGTAGAAACAATGGTTGAAACTGGGAAAAACCTGGTAGCTGAAAACAACAAACTTGTTATCTTAAAAGAAACAAGTAGAAACATCTGCCTGTTTTTTCTTGGCTCCTCCTTAATCTCTTTCGAAATCTGCGCAGCTTTTGTTTATGCTTTAGTAGCACAAGACCTTTGTTTGAATCTGATATAATTGGTTTCTTAAGATTAGGATCAGGATCAGAGAATGTGCTGAGTAAGATGTTCAGGAATATGTGTGCAGGGAAATTGATGCCGATCTACAAGAGGCTGTTTTATGACACTATAACCACCCCAGCTGTTAGGAAATGAATTTGAACCCTTTAACAGACAGAAAATGTTAATATTTTAACCTTGTAAACACAATACATGACACCTACATAGAGTTGTTAACAAATTAATTAACAAAAATTTTAGTTTGTGAAAGATTTTTAGATGAAGTTTATACCAGGGTCTTTTTGGGGCATGCAATGCAGAACTGCATGTTGTTTAAATGGCAGTGCACATAACCTTGCCCGTCATATGCTTCTGGTTTGTCTGTTTGGTTGCAACTGTGATCTTTCAGTAGACACAAGAAGAGAAGGTTCTATAATAAACACAGAAAGAGCTGCGGATAGTTGTCTTTATGTACAAACATTACGTACAGAACCCACTGATGTCCTAGTAAGATATAAAGCAAAATTAAAGGGTACATTTAATTATTCTCATGGATGGGACTGAAGCTAGGAGAGTAGGACCCAGATGCATAGCCAGTTTATTGCAGGTAGGCGGGGAGAACCAGACATACTGTAGATCTCAGCAGGATGCGGGACAAGACATAGAACTCAGCGGGATGAGGACCAGACATAGAACTCAGCGGGATGGTGGACCAGACATAGAGCTCAGTGGGATGAGGGACCGGAAGGTAGAGCTCAGCAGGATGAGGAACCAGAAGGTAGAGCTCAGCAAGACGAGGGACCAGAAGGTAGAGCGCAGCAAGACGAGGGACCAGAAGGTAGAGTTCAGCAAGACGAGGGACCAGAGGTAGAGTTCAGCAAGACGAGGGACCAGAAGGTAGAGCTCAGCAAAACGAGGGACCGGAGGTAGAGCTCAGCAAGACGAGGGACCAGATGGTAGAGCTCAACAAGACGAGGGACCAGAAGGTAGAGCTCAGCAAGACGAAGGACCAGAAGGTAGAGCTCAGCAAGACCAGGGACCAAAAGGTAAAGCTCAGCAAGACGAGGGACCAAAGGTAGAGCTCAGCAAGACGAGGGACCAAAGGTAGAGCTCAGCAAGACGAGGGACCAAAAGGTAGAGCTCAGCAAGACGAGGGACCAAAGGTAGAGCTCAGCAAGACGAAGGACCAGAAGGTAGAGCTCAGCAAGACGAAGGACCAGAAGTTAGAGCTCAGCAAGACGAAGGACCAGAAGGTAGAGCTCAGCAAGACGAGGGACCAAAAGGTAGAGCTCAGCAAGACGAGGGACCAAAGGTAGAGCTCAGCAAGACGAGGGACCAAAGGTAGAGCTCAGCAAGACGAGGGACCAAAAGGTAGAGCTCAGCAAGACGAGGGACCAAAGGTAGAGCTCGGCAAGACGAAGGACCAGAAGATACAGCTCAGCAAGACGAAGGACCAGAAGTTAGAGCTCAGCAAGACGAAGGACCAGAAGGTACAGCTCAGCAAGACGAGGGACCAAAAGGTAGAGCTCAGCAAGACGAGGGACCAAAGGTAGAGCTCAGCAAGACGAGGGACCAAAGGTAGAGCTCAGCAAGACGAGGGACCAAAAGGTAGAGCTCAGCAAGACGAGGGACCAAAGGTAGAGCTCGGCAAGACGAAGGACCAGAAGATACAGCTCAGCAAGACGAAGGACCAGAAGTTAGAGCTCAGCAAGACGAAGGACCAGAAGGTACAGCTCAGCAAGACGAAGGACCAGAAGTTAGAGCTCAGCAAGACGAGGGACCAGACGTAGAGCTCAGCAGGATGAGCGACGAGAGGTAGAGCTCAGCAAGACGAGGGACCAGATGTAGAGCTCAGCAGGATGAGCGACCAGAGGTAGAGCTCAGCAGAATGAGCGACCAGAGGGAGATAAATAGCACGGAGCAGCAGGAGTAGGGTGATGGACCAGATGATCTGACACAGAAGTCAAGGACCCTATGGTTTAAATAATCCAGGAAAAAACACAGCTGAAGACATCAATGAGAGACAAATGGAACCAGGTGTGCAGAATTAGGGCAGGATTAAGAGGGAGGAAATGTTCCAGCTGAGGAGGATTGTGACAATTATTACCTTAAATGGATCAATTATGCAAAATCCTTGAATTATCGCTCAGACTTTTAAAGAAACACAACAAATTTTTTTGCAAACTGAAATTTGACTTTTAAGATTTTAGATCATCTACTTTAGGGTATCGCTCAATGCCCTCCCTGCAGCTTAAAACCTGTTAACAGCATAATTTTAACGCCAATAAATACAGGTTTTCACGGCAATTATTTGAAGCTATGAGTCAATACAAATATTGAGACTTTCATCCCGTATGGGTTGTTTTTAATTCGATAAAAAATGCAAAAACTATTTCACTTCATATATTTGTATGTGATAAAAAAAATTGATGAGTTACTCTATTGTAGGAGCAACAGCCTCATACGGTGAGCCCAGGCTTCTCTCACCCCGGCTCACCCAGAAGGATCCCGAGTCGTTCCCCTGCCAGCTGTGAGACAAAGTCTCTCTAGTGGACTAGGGTCCCCCTCTTGGTCTCCTTCCGGTGGGACGTGCCTGAAACACATCACCAGCGAGGCGCTCAGGAGGCATCCTGACCAGATGCCCGAACCACCCCATCTGACTTCTCTCGACCTTGAGGAGGAGCGCCTTTACTCCGAGCTCCTCTCGGTGGCAGAACTCCTCACCTGATTGTACGTATGTAATTTCATATCTGAAATAAATAGTAAGACTATTCCTGTTTGGAGGATGATAAAGTTTTTTTTCTTGATCTTTAGATTTTGCTCACCTCAGAAATTCGATGTTAATATCAGCCTTCCCCGTGTAAACTTCAGTGAATGTGAGCGGTGTCACATCGCTCCAGATTTTGAGAGCGTCGCGGAAAATGCTTCGCACCCTTCCTGGCTCCATCTGCTTTGGAAACGTCAAGATTCTGCAGGAGACAAGAACAGGTGTAAACAACACACTAACCCACACACAGATGTTTAGAGGAAGAGTAGGACCACCAGGTCTGCTTCCTCTGATCTGATATCTGTTGATCTTTATTAAAAAAACACACACAA
Source organism: Neostethus bicornis (assembly GCA_902685375.1). Lineage (NCBI taxonomy): Eukaryota > Metazoa > Chordata > Actinopteri > Atheriniformes > Phallostethidae > Neostethus > Neostethus bicornis. The sequence continues at coordinate 9,843,900 of LR738545.1, forward strand.
GATAAAATCTCCTGAGAGATTAAATGAAAAACCCCCAACCTCGTTTAATTATAATAAATACTTTGGTTTAATTAAGTGATTCACTCTTTCCAAAACAGAAAAACAAGCAAAGGGTTCTATCACACGGATTTGTTTTTTTAAATGACAAATTAACCCCAAAGTGAGTTAAAAGCACTGAGTCTACATTTTTTAACCTTAAACACACATGTTGTATAAATCTGTCTGGTTTCATCATGCTTGGATTCTTTGTCTAAGTTTTGGCCCATTATTAAACCTGGCAAACTGTATATGCTGAAAAGCTTCCAGTTTTTGGACTTCCAGTGTTGGACTGTGAGCAATCCCACGGGAAATCAAACCAGGTTCTCCCGATCGAAAGATGGCAACTCTGCCACTAGGCCAACCCCCCCTGAAACCTTCCAGTTTTTTTTAACTTATCCTGAAGCTGTAGACTGTGGTCTAACTTACAACTTCCATCAAGATGTGCATAAAAACAACAACAAAGATTTAACTAAAGCATGCTAAAAAAATTGAGGAAGACAGAGGATTTAGGACATGTCCACACTTTCATCCCCTACAGGGTCTTTATTAAGTAAATTTATGCATGTTTGTTTTTGATGGTGACGTTTGGATGAATGAGGTGAACAAAAAAAAGTTTATGTATTCTAGTTTTGGAACACAAAATTCTGTGGTATAAATAATTGCAGAGTTGCAGGGACAATTTTATTCCTGTTGATGGATGGAACAGGTTAGAATTCCATAAATAATCATGAATTTGAATTGAAGTCTTGAAGTTATTTTTCTCACAAAAAATCTGAAACTAAAATGGCCTTCTCAGAGATGTCATTCCCAGATGTGAAAAATTGAGGTTCATCTGGTTTGTTCGAAAACAAAAAAAACCTCAATATAAATTTTCTAGTACTGTATAGAACTCCAGCAAAAAAAAGGTGCAAATTTTTATTTTTATTTTGTTTTAAAAGTCAGCCCAAAGACCATAACGTAAGAAATAACACATGCCATGTGAGGGGTCACATTTCAGAAGATACATGGAGCTTGTAATCTAGTTGATCTAGTTAAGACTTTTATTCATGCAGAAGATCCTACCCTCTATTTACCATCGTTTTGTTGCTCATTACACCAAAGTGAGTGCGCATGACCCCACAGAACCTTTAAAGAGTAACTCAATGCTGAAATAACTTATTATGAACTATTGAAATGCAGCTTTGGAATATTGCTTTTTTTCGTTCCATTGTATTCCACTTATACCGGGCCAGGTTACGGGGGCAACAGCCTCAGATGGGAAACTGATGGGTAGGTTTCTCTCACCTAGGCTGCATCCTCCAGCTCATGCTGGAGGATTCCAAGGTGCTAATCAATCAGCTGATAGACATGGTCTCTCCAGACCAGCAGGTCCACGGTCTGCCCCCAGCTATCCTCCCGGTGGGACTCTTCATTCTTCTCCCACTTGAGAGACTGAGATACTGAAACTCATCCATTTGGGGCAGGACCTTGTCCATGAGCTGCAGGGAGCATTCCACCCTTTTCAGGGTGAGGACCATGGTCTCAGATTCTGAGGCACTAATTCACATCCCTGCTGGTTCACACAAATTAGCAAATCAGTCCAGCAAGAGCTGGAGATCATGGTCTGACAAATTCAACAGGACCACATCATCCACAAAAGAGCAGAGACCTGATCTAGAGGTCGCTGAACCAGATCCCTCTAATGTCTCGGCTGCGTTTAGAAATTCTGTCCATGAAGGTAATGAACAGTAACTTATTGTTACTGTAAAGGAAATGAAAGGGAAAGACTACAAAGCCATGGTGAGACCGGCCATGCTGTTTGGTCTAGAGACAATGGCACTGAGGAAAAGACAGGAAACAGAGGTGGAGGTAGCAGAGATGAAGATGTTGAGGATCTCTCTGGGAGTGACCAGGATGGACAGAATCAGAGGAACAGCACATGTTAGAGGTTTTGGAGATAAAGTCGGGGAGGCCAGACTGAGATGGTTTGAACATGTGCAGAGGAGAGAGAGAGTACATCGGAAGAAGGATGCTGGGTTTGGAACCACCAGGAAAGAGGGCTACAGGAAGACCAAAGAGGAGGTTCATGGATACAGTGAAGGAAGACATGAAGATAGTTGGTGTGACCGAAGAAGATGTAGCAGATAGGGTTAGATGGAAGAAACTGATTTGCTGTGACAACCCCTCAAGGGAAATGCCGAAAGAAGAAGAAGGTATAAATAATTGTGTAATAGATGCACACCTTCATGAGTAGGATTTGCTAGCATTGAAATGTTTTATTTAGGTTAATTATGAATAGGACTTTTATCTATATTAGTCGATGTAGCTGTCTAATGAGTTCACTTCAAAAAAATTAAGACGAGGGCTTCTGGTGTCAGGAAACTTCCAGATATCCACCTTTGGGGTCCGACAACTCTATCAGTGGCCTAACCGAGTCTTGAGAGCATGGATCATCCTAGATTTTGCTCAAACACGTCCACTACTGAATCCTAAACAATAGACTATGGTAAGGATACAAAAGTTTAAATGAAAGAAACTTCCTGATTTCTGATGCCTACATTTGAGTGGTCAAAAGAGACAAAATTTAGAAGAAATAAAGTTTGAAATTAAAATGAACTTGGATAGAAAACATCCATCTCTTTAAAGGTCCTATATCATGCAAAACGGACTTTTATGAGGTTTTAACCTTTTATTTTACTTAGTACTACCCCAAACAATCCCCCAAAGTGTGTTTTATTGTGATTCATGCTATTTTGAGATATTTAAATTCAAAGTAAGGGGCGTGTTCTCCAAACCTCTAACGACTGGTGGAACATAGTGACGTACATCTGTTTTTTGTTCAGCCCCCTGCAGCTCAAACACCAATCGCTGAACACCAATCGCTGAATGACAACCAATCGCAACCAACGGGGCGGGTCCCGGGAAAAAAAAAAAGAAAAAAAAACTGAAACAAGCTGTTTTGACTTCCGGGTATGAAACTGCGCTCCCAAACAGGGTATTATTTATAACCTTTTGTGTTGACATTGTGGCGGAATGTAAAATTATGCATATAATGATACATAGAACAGGATAAAATAAGGGAAAAAAGGCATGATATAGGACCTTTAAAAATCAAGTATAAGTTGGAAGTAAAAGATTTTACAGAGAACTTGGAGGTACCATGTTTGATATTAGAAGAATTTGAGGTGTAGCGAAACACTTTCATAAAGTGTTATGTGTTGAGTGTTTTCTAAATCCCACCATGTGGAAAACACTGTTTATTTAGTCCCGAGCTGCATTAGTTTAAATGCAAGGTGATGATGAGTGTGCAGACTCTTCACAAAGGGACTTTCCTCACTCATCCTTCAATCACTGAGTCCATTGTGTGCAAAAACTCAGCAGATTAAACTTTAAATACCAACTCATTGTGATTTATTCCAGGATTCACATGAGCAGATAGACACAAGTTAAACAGCATGTTTCGACTGAAGGTTTGGAAATAAACATGTCGAACTGTTTACAGAAGACTCTGGAGAAGTCTAAATGACAGGGTACACCACGGGGGAATATTTTTCACCAATATAGAATTACACAATGTGTTCATGGGCCACAAATCAACAGGACAAAAGAAAATAAAGTGGAATTTTGTTATTAGTCAGAGCAGAGGGATGCATAGACACAACATGAGGTCAAAGCTAACAATCTACAGATGTACAAGTTTGTTCTTTGCAGACTGATGACTTTGCTTTTTTAGGATAACAGACTGCTTTAGCAAGATTATATTCTCACTGCACACTATTGCTGAACAATACCAAAATGTTTTTTTTCTCCTAAGTTGAAAGTGTTGAGTTAATAAATAAGTCCATGGAGAAAAAAAATGTACTTTTTAAAAAAATCTGAACTTTGGATTTTAACTTTTCTTCTACATTATTGACAAAAGCAGCCCCTAACCTTACAACTTCAGTTCTCATGGCGCACGGCTTGTATAGCCTACAGACAAACAGATAATAGCTCATGCAAAAACACAATCAAACTTTGAGAACAAGTGTATTAGACTAAAGCCACTTCCTGTTTAATCCATAAAACATCTTCTTCTTTTTTCGGCATTTCCCTTCAGGGGTCACCACAAGTCAGTTACTTCCATCCTACCCTATCTGCTGCATCCTCTTCGGACACACCAACTATCTTCATGTCTTCCTTCACTGTATCCATGAACCTCCTCTTTGTCCTTCCTCTAGGCCTTTTTCCTGGTGGTTCCAAATCCAGCATCCTTCTTCCTATGTACTCTGTCTCGCTCCTCTGCACATGTCCAAACCATCTCAGTCTGGCCTCTCTGACTTTATCCCCAAAACCTCTAACATGTGCTGTTCCCCTGATATATTCATTTCTAATCCTGTCCATCCTGGTCACTCTCAGGGATATGCTCAGCATCTTCATCTCTGCTACCTCCATCTCTGTTTCCTGTCTTTTCTCAGTGCCACTGTCTCTAGACCAAACAGCATGGCTGGTCTCGCTACAATTTTGTACACTTGTACAACCCACCGCCTTGCCGGTGAGTTGTTTTGGGCACGTTCCACCAGGAGGAGACCCAGAGGCAGACCCTGGACCTGCTAGAGAGACTATGTCTCACAACTGTCTGGGGTATGCTGGAGAATGCAACCAGGGTGAGAGAAGCCTGGATTTCCCGTTTGAGGCTGTTGCCCCTGCGAACCAGCCCTGTATAAGCGGAAGATAATGGAACGGCAATGAACAGTATGCAGTACAGGAAGTTTCCAGGAGAAGGTCAGATCTTAGGTTGTACATTTAAAATCAATAAATAGAGCATTTTAAAAATGATTCAGAATAGAAAAATAATAATTATTACAAACAGTTCATTCTTTTTGTCATTTATTGGATGTGAAGATAGATATTCCATCTATCCTTAACAGGGTCGTGGGCGGTGCTTGAGCCTATCTTGACTGATTTCAGGCAAGAAGCGGGGTACACCCCGAACAGATTACCAGCTTGTTGCGGGGCTACACATACACAACCATCCACACACACTCACTCAAATACTTGAGTACCAACTTATCACACGTTAACCTAACTTGTCGTGCATGTTTTTGGAGGGTGGGAGGAAACCGGACGACCCAGAGGTAAGATACTTTTTAAGATACTTTTTGTTAAAATGTTGACTGTTGGTCCCAGGGGTCATTGGCCTAGTGGTAGAGATACTGTCTTTTGACTGGGAGAACCTGGTTTGATTCCAGCTAGGCCCAACCCGTCTATGGGACCACAGAAAAGACACAGAAAACAAAAAGAAAAGTAAAGAAAAAAACCCTGAAAAGACAAAAAAAACAAAAAGTTGACCATTGACAGTTCCCAATTAGACCTCATAGTGTATTTAAGGCTGAAATGCTTTATGTGTTGTACTAAATTAGCTCTGAGAATCCAGAAAAGCTCTCTAATTGGTGGTAAGTTTTACTAGAAGTTTTTTTCTCATCATTTCAGAGTAAAAAACAGGTTTCGCAGGAGTAAAGTAGGGATAGCTTCTTCCTAGAATAAAATTGTGATGAATACAATTTTGGCCACGGATTTCTCTGGATTTACTAGAGTGTTGTTCTGAATACACACTCCGTGTTGAGGCAGGATTGCAAAGCCTTCTGGATGAAAAATAAATGCCTGGAAAACTTCTGTAGATCACTATAAGACTGAACTATCATCACAAATGATCCCAGAGAGTTACACTCTACCCATCCTGTGAAAACTGACGATTGTTTGAGAAATAGTTCTAGTAGAGATCAAAGTTTTAAGGATTCCATTGAAAGATGAGTGTGTTGAATCAGCGTGCTGCCTTTAAGTGGTTCTACCTTGAAATGAGTTTAAAGCCATCCAAATGGTGAAAATGTGTTCAGGACTTTGATCTCTTTGTGGTGGCTGGGTTTTATTGACCTGTGCACGTGCACTCAGATTAAATTTCAGTTAAATCCAAAAAGGAAGTGTGCAGCTGCATTGGTTTACGCCATTTAGAGTAAATTATCTCGGGGTTGTGTTGAGTCAGTTTTCTGATTTATTGTTTGTGTTCGGGGGAAAAAATCTGTGAGAGATTACACGAAATTGGTTAAAGATTTTAACACTTTAGTTGCAAGGAGAAAAAAAAAGACTTTGTGGGGAAGCTGATGAATAAAGTGAAGAAAAAGAGGCAGACAGGAGCCACACTGAATGAGAGACCTAAAGAAAGTAATGAAAGATGAGAAAGCAGATAGAGTATTTAGAAAATAGTGTCTTGGACTTATGATTCTTAAAAAGGGGTGCTGGTTTGCTTTCATCTGAGGCCTTGGCACCATCGAGTGTCTGGCAGTCGTCTGCTGGCTGCTGCCTCTCTGTCTGCGTCTCCCAGGGTCCCTTTCATTGTACTCATTCTTTAACGTAACAGTATATTAAGACAGACGGAGAGAAAGCAAGGGTGGGGAGGTTCTGGGCTTTTAATAGCACCACCGGCCACAGACTAATTAGATTCTTCTGGATTGGATCACTACAGGGGGACACCTGAGTGATGTGGCTATCTGGCATCGCGGAGACCAGCCACCAAATACTAAAATGGTCCAACGGAGTGACTAGTTTAACCTGCACAAATATCTGCTTTCATGTAGAATTAGTGGCCGATTTGAGTTTATGGAAAAAATTCTGCGGGTCAGCTGTGAGTAGGTGTGTTTTTACAACTGAAAGGCTGTTAAGTGAACAAAAAAAGAGCTACCAGGTGGCTTCAAAATGTAGCTGGCAGCACAGAAGTGGACCCAATTAGCTTTATTCATACTCCCTGTCCAGGTTCACTTTCAAGTATTACATTTGACCTTCTTTTTTTCTTTGAAAAATGGCCCAATTCCTGGTGGAACAGACCCTCTGAAGTGTTGAAGACATTCTTAAGAGGTTTTCCTTCACATTGACGTAATAGCTTCACACTATTGCTGCATCAATGGTGAGAATTTTTGTTTCAACCACGTCCAGAGCTGTTCTTTAACTGAGGTCCAGTGAGTGAACGTTTTGTCATGTTACAGATGATCTGAACTTTGTGACAAGATGTATTACCCTGCTAGAAGTAGCTTTAGAAGATGGTCTGCTGTGATCATAAAAGAATGGACATTGCCAGTATAAATTATGGGTTGGTTAACACTTCAGTACAAACTTTGAAGTAGTTCTAAATTTTTTTTTTTACTCACCATTGATCCCTCATCAGGGAAATTTGTGTGCTGCAGTCCTACACCGCAGCAGGCTGCCACAACAGCACCAGTGGTGAGAGAAACAGGGGGTTAGGTGTGTTCTTCATGGACCCTAGACATGACCTCAGTGGGAATCAAACCCACAAACTTCCAGTCCACAGGTGAACACTCTAACCACTAACCTACCATCTCAAATATTTGAATTTATTCTTTTTGATAGATAGATTTAACATTTATAGACCCCAAAAGAAATTTCAGGTGGTTTGCTGCCTGGACACTCTTCTACTAGGGTAGTAAATGTGAATAATTTTGATACCTACAGCAAGAAGGCAGGTGAAGGACCTCCAGACTTTATTACTAGCTGAGCTGAAAATTTAGAAGTAAATTTGCACGGTGACTTCACAGCAAGAGGGTCAGGGTTTGAGTCCCATAGTAGGGCGAGACTTGAAACACTGGCCTTTCTGTGTGGAGCTTGCATGTTCACCCTGTGTATGCGTAGGTTTCCTCCGGGTACTCCGGTTTCCTCCGAACCTCCAAAAACACACATGATAAGTTAGGTTAAAACGCCCCTAAAATTTGAGTGTGTGTGTTGACTGTGTGTGTGTGTGTGTTTGGGCCTCCAACAGACTGGCGAGCTGTTCGGGCTGTACCCTGCCTCTTGCCTGAAATCAGCTGGGATAAACTTCGGAAACCCTGCAACCCTGGATAAGGCGTTCAGTTGATGAAACAAAATCAAAGATGAAGAAGAGAACAAGATAAAGACAAGAACAGGGTACACATGTAAATCTAATTGGGCCAGAAAGGAAAGACCAGGCGCATTTTTCTATCCTCTAATGTTTTAATGTATCTGTGAATTGAGGAATATTTCAAACTGTGGCTTTTTTTGTTAGTGTGTGGCCCCGCTACAAACTGGTGACCTGTTTGGGGTGTTTCCTGCCTCTTGCCAGAAAACAGCCAGGATTGGCTCCAGCACCCCTGACCGTCCCATTAAAAATAAGCGGTTCAGAAAAGGATACGAAAGTTATACACACAAATTTAGAGTTGACTCAGCTAATCAGTGTTTACAGCCTAGTTGAGGAAATTCAACGACACTTCCCATCTTATAAAATCTTAGTGAATCAGTGTAAATTATACTCTAAGTTTTCTATTCTTAGGAGGGGATTTAAACATGCATTTATTTTACTACTTTAATCCAACCTGTTAGTTGTTGGACCTATTCTGTGATTGGTGTTCATGCATAGCTTAAATTTAACTGGTGTCGTTTGGTTTTCCAGCTGGCCTCCTTTTACCAGTCTAACCTCTGACTTCATAAAAATTTTCTATATATTTTTTATTTTCTTTGAACTCTTTTCTGGTATGTTTTGTTGGTGGGATTCACAGCAGATTAGAATTTGCTGAGATTCTCTGACCAGTGACCTGTTCGGTCAATTGAATATTTACATATGTTACACATTGGATAAAAAAACACATTCGGCAAAATTTTAAATGAAAAGACATCTATGAAAAACTAACTGTTTGCTGGAAATGAAAACCCCAAACATTTGGGACTTTTTGAACATTAAACTCATAAATTTTAAAATGCATAACGGGTCAGATTTTCCCATTAGGGTTTCTTAAAGACTGAACCAAATAACACATCATTCATGGTTGTAGAAAGAAAACATTTTTGATTTAAGGTTGTCACTGAGTTTCCCGGGTGGTCTTCACAATTTTACGACCATTCTTGACTTTGTGACTTCTCCATTCCCAAACCACTACTTTTACAAGCTGGACTTAGTGGGAACTGGAGTCCATCATCTTCTTTATGCAAATTTTTATGTGACAACTCAGAAACTGGACAATAGCTTTGTGGTCTTATGAAAGCAAGATGTTTGAGTCGGAAAATCTGAATTGATTACAGGTTTTGTGAATTGTTCTTTTTTATTAGCCACAATGTTTTTTTTTTGTTAATGAGAGGGATCCAAATGGAAAAGTGAGCACAGGGAGAAGAGATAAAGAAAGTGGAAGATTTTAAGTACTTAGGATCAACAGTTCAGAGCAATGGAGAGTGTGGAAAAGAGGTGAAGAAGTATGAGAAGAAGAGAAAAGTATCAGGTGTGATGTGTGATAGAAGAGTTTCAGCCAGAATGAAAGGGAAAGTGTACAAAACCGTGGTGAGACCGGCCATGCTGTTTGGTCTAGAGACAGTGGCACTGAGGAAAAGACAGGAAACAGAGATGGAGGTAGCAGAGATAAAGATGCTGAGGATGTCTCTGGGAGTGATCAGGATGGACAGGATTGGAAATGAGTATATCAGAGTAACAAAGTGTAGTATCAGAGTGTTAGAGGTTTTGGATATAAAGTCAGAGAGGCCAGACTGAGATGGTTTGGACATGTGCAGAGGAGAGCGAGAGAGTACATAGGAAGAAGGATGCTGGGTGTGGAACCACCAGGAAAGAGGGCTAGAGGAAAACCAAAGAGGAGGTTCATGGATGCATTGAAAGAAGACATGAACATAGTTGGCGTGACCGAAGAAGATGCATCAGTTAGGGTTAGATGGAAGAAACTGACTTGCTGTGGGGACCCCTGAAGGGCAATGCCAAAAGAAGAAGAATGTTTTTTGTTGGAAGAATGTCCTTGTTTGCCGTCTCTATCATGAGTATCTTTCTGTAACCAAAGCTGTTACACAGAACTTAGTTTACTGGGTAAAATACCTGTAGGTGAGGTCTGTCCGTCCCATTCTTCCTCCAGACAAGACATAGCGTCTCTGGCGTTGTCGGCCTCTGTAATGCGCCTGCTTCTGGATGGGATAGTCTGGAACACCACATCGAAGTCGGCTCTGTGGGTTTGAGGTGTTGGTTGACAAACTTGGCTCCTTCACCAAATCCTGAGCATGAGGAACCTTCTCTGTCTTCTTCAGGTCCTGGAACCTCTCAGGAACCTGAAATAAAAAATATATTTGCAAAACGGAAAACAGTGAGAAAGTTGTAAACATTATCATAGTAAAGACATTTTAAAACCCTAGGGAAATGGTTTTAGGGTTAGTTTTGGGGTTCACTGGGCTTACATAGATCCAACAGGAAACTTTCTAACTTCTGTTAGGGCTCAATGACTTCTGTTTTATGAAGTGGTCAACATAACTTTTTGGTACAGTACTTAGATGAGCAGGGTGTGACCTGACCTAAGGTCACCAGCTGTAGGTGGTGATCAAAAGAGCGAGGATGTGGATAAAAGTGGCCAAAATGAGCTTCCTCCACAGGGTTGCTGGAGGAACTCAGAAATAGGGCGAGAAGCTCTGCTATCAGGAAGGAGCCCGGAGTAGAGCCATTGCTGCTCTGAGTTGAGAGAAGCCACATGAGGTGGTTCAGGCATCTGGTTGGGATGCCTCCCGAACGCCTTGTGGGTGAGGTGTTTCGGGCACGTCCTGCCAGTTGTAGACCCAGAGCCAGACCCCGGACTTGCCGGGGAGACTATGTCTCACAGCTGGCTGGGGAACACCTTGGGATGCACCTGGGTGAGCTGGAGGATGCAGCTGGGGTGAGAGAAGCCTATGCTTCCAGTTTGAGGCTGTTGACCCTGCCCCAGACAAGTTGAAGACAACAGAACGGAACAGAAGTTCCGTTCTGTTGCACCTGGAGATGTTCCCTTACCTGGCACTCAGTTTAGTTAAAGATAAATTAAGACAACGTTTTCTTGACATTTTTCAAAACTACTTCATCACAGTGACTAAATGGTCATGTTTATGTACGTTGGCCCTTTGTCAAAGCTGGTTCAGTACTGGAAATATTGTTGCTATAAGGTACTTCAAGCTTAGTTCATATTCAAATTTTTCATGTTTTTGAAGTGCAGAGAGAGGCTGCAGTGCTTACCACTTCATCGCCACATATTTTGGTAGGTGTGCAGGACAAGTACAGACAGAGAGAGATGCGAGAAATAATAGGAAAAAGTTAAGAGAACTGGATTTAATTATGTTATCGCATCCTTTTAGGACAGGACTTATGATGGATGCTGTAGAAGTTGTGCAAGATCAGCAGCTCTTCCTAATGATTGTTAAAAATTCTCCATATTCATCACTTTTCCATAAAAACGTATCTGAACCGTAACCGCAAATCAGCTTTCAAATGAAAAGAATATTTATGTTTCTGTTGCTTTCTGTTCTTTTTTATGTTTCCATGTAAAAAGATGTCAGAGGAGGAATTATTCATTCAAATGGAATAAAATGTTCTTGTAAAGATATTTTGGTTTTAAGCGCAAAGGCAAAGATAGAATTTTGGAGGATGATTCACTGGACTGTAATGTAGAACATCAGAAAATAATCCATGAGCTCTTTTAGGAATTCCAAAAGCTTTGTTCAAAGAAGAACCGATAAACAACGGAACTCTAAGGTCATTGAAACTAAATCTCCAACAAAAGAATGCTCGATGTTTTTATGAATGACAAAACTTTGAACAAATAATAAAAATAGATGTCTTATCGATAGCGTTTTGACCCAACTTAACCAATTTTGGTCACATCCTTTCTGCTTTCTTTTGTTTCGTCTTCTGAACCGGTTATTCCTGATGGAGGTCACGGGAGTACAGGAGCCTATCCCAGCTGCTTTCAGGCAAGAGACAAGGTACACCCCAAACAGGTCGCAGAGCCACACACACACTTAACCATCCACACACATTCCTACTGGCAATGTCACAGGGGCCAATTGACCTAACATGTTTCTGGAGGGAGGGAGAAAACCGGAGTATCTGAAGAAAACAACGCATACATGGGGAGTACATGCAAATTCCGCACAGAAGGGCCAGTGTTTCAAGCCTCGTCCCCACTCAGGACTCAAACCCTGACCTTCTTGCTGTGAGACCACTGTGCTAACCACTGCACCACCGTGCTGCCCTTCTCATTTCTTTTTATACCTGAATACAAAAACAACTACAACTAATTTTCATCTCTAATGCTTAAACCTGAACGTAACATAAGAAATATTTTTAACCCAGACTCTCTAACATGCTTTCATTTTATATTTTGCGTGAGATGATAGATTAACCAACAAAAGACTGTTTTGAAGATTAAGTTGAATCTTAAGTCTTTGAGGTTTCCAAATTATTCCCATTTCTGAGAAGAGTTTAAGAAGCTTTTCCAAGAAGTGAAGAGCTCCACGTCCTAAAGTCAGAAAACACAAATTTTGTTTAATGGGTTCAAACTGACAGAAAATGAAGCTGCTCAGACTGAACGTGCACTGTAGGTTTCTAAACTGCAGAAAGTATTTTGCTCCATAGACAGTGTTTACATTTGCATGGTTCCTTTTTACAACAAAAAAAATGAAGAGATGACTTTTTATCTGATCTTTTTTGCAAATACTATAACAGTTAAATCTTTGCATCGTCTGATTCAAAGCAGTCATTTGGACAGCTGGAACTTTGTCTCCATTACCGATGATAAATCAGATTTGTTTCCATTTAATGCTGGACTCATCACAAGTGTTTTTTTTTAAACCACTTTTTTTGGCTGAGATACTGTATGTATCACTATCTCTAAATCTGAGATTAACAGGCAGTTGAGTCAAATGTGAGTCTCTGGATTTATCAGATGATCTGCTTTCTATTCTCATGCATGTTCCCAAACTTTGGATCAGGTCAAAATTTAAATCAACAATTTCCTCTGCTCGGCTGTTTTTTTCTTTTGCGATAAATTGAGGAGCTTGATTATTCAGGAGGGACTTTGAGTAGTTGTTTTGCACCAAGTGGACCAAATAAACTTGAAGACGTGACCAGGTAGAAGAAATTTTGGGCTCTTCTGTTTGGATCTGGCATGGGCAAACCACGACCTGTTCCACACCTAGATTAAATATAACGCGGCCCACAAACTCAAGCGATCCACCAAATCCCCAGATGTGGATTTTTTTCTCCAATGAGGTGAGGTTACCAAAGCATGCCATCCATCTGCTCCTGTTCCGGCCCCTTTGTCAAATGTTAGAACTCAATGCGGCCTGCAAATCAAAAAGTTTGCCCTGTGGCAAACTTTAGACCCTATGGTCTACACCAAGGGTGGGCACAGTACCCTCAAACTTATTTAAACCTAGGTTTAAATAAAACCAAGTTTAAATATATTTACTCCAGTTTAAATATTTGTTTTGACATACTGTATTCCTCCCCCAAATGGGAAAACATTTGAGCTGCATTGCACCACAGCAGGCAGCCACAACAGCACCAATGGTGGGAGAAACAAGGGATTAAGTGTCTTCCCCAAGGATACTTAAGCACGGTGCGAATATTCATCCAATCATAGAGGGTTTCATGTAAGGTTTAGTTTGTTCCTGTAATCTATTTTAATTTTCCTTGTAGATCTTTTTCTTTCAGAACAGATAAAAACTTAAGCAAACTGAATTTAAGATGGACAATTAAAAATATTTTGTTTCCTAACGCTGGTTAAATAGAAATTAGCAGCAGATTCAAACCAATCCAGAGCTCGGAGGTTAATTGAGGTCGACCTATTTAGGTCAGGAGGCCATATTTATCGCCACGTTTTCAAAAGACAGTCCGTCTCAGTGCCCCCTCCCATCCACCAGGAAATGGCTCTGCTCATTTCCACAGGAGCAAATTACAGAGCAGAGCTGTTCCATCTGCACCACCTCGTGATAAAACCACATCTGCAGCCTAATGATGGGTGTTTCTCTCAAATCACAAAACCATGCACATTCTTGTTTTGTTCTAGATAAATAAATAAATAAAAAAAAAACACGACTCATCGGAAATGATGTGACCAATTTATTGGATGTGATGTTTATTGGAAGTGGATACAAAGTGGAAGTGGTTCATGTATCTGAAACAACAAAAAATACATATAAAGAGTTCAAATGGCTCTTCCGAAAACTTCTCTTGTAAAAAGTGCTTGTAGACTTTTGTCACTCTTACTTATGCCCCTAACATCATGGTATCTTTCCTGTTCTGTTCCGTTCCATTGTCTTCCGCTTATCTGGGGCCCGGTCATGGGGGCAACAGCTTCAGATGGGAAACCCTATCTCTCTTCCTTGCTGCATCCTCCAGCTTACCCGGGAAGATCCTTAGGTGTTCCCCGGCCAGCTGTTAGGCATAGTCAGTAGGCTCTAGAGCTCCTTCCGATGGGAAGTGCCCAAAACACCTCACCATTGGGAGGGGGGGGACCCTAGCCAGATGCCTGAACCACCCCATCTGGCTTCTCTTGAAGCAGCGGCTCTACTCCAAGCTTCTCCCACACAGCGAAGATATCTTTAGAGTAATAAACCATTAAATTGTTTTTACCAAGTCAGTCAGTCACCTTACTAACCGTCTATCCCTTATGGGGTTGCGGAGCCCATCCCGCTGATTCAAGGCGAGGGGCAGGGTACACCCCGAACAGGTTGCCAGTCTGTCGTTGGTTTGTTACCAAGTGAAATATTTTTAAAAAAATGAGATATATTCATTCATCTTCTAAACCTTCCATCCTTGACAGGGTCACAGGGATTTCTGGAGTCTATTCCAGCTCATTCAAGGTGAGAGGCAGGGTACACCCCAAACAGGTTGCCAGTCTGTTGCGGGGCCACACACACTGATTTCTAGGGGCAATTTTATACCGGTCAATCAACCAAACATGCATGTTTTTTGAGAGTGGGAGGAAACCGGAATATTCAGAAAAAACCCACACATACATGCGGAGAACATGCAAACTCCACACAGAAAGGCTAGTTTTTCAAAAGTTGCCCCACCCAAGACTTGAACCCTCAACATTCTTGCCGTGAGGGCACTGTGCTAACAACTGTGCCAACAAGCTGCCAAAATGAAACATACAAATTCCGGGAGAGGAATTTATATGTCAATCTCGGGAGAGGAGCTCTTCTTCAACTGGGTTTCCGTATGGTTTCTTATTTTTCTTCTACAGCCTTGTGGTTTTCTTTTTGGCCGTTTTTCTTCACTGTGAATGACAAAGATGTTCTGGTGTGTTCACTACATGCAGTGACTGTATTAATTGCGTGTTCCTGTTTGAGTAACACACAAAGTAACACCCTGTGTGTTGGCATTGTGGTGATACACGGATTAAAAATAAAGGTGAATTATCCTAAATTAAACTTTGTTTTTTTCTTCAACAATCAAAAACTGTTTTTCTAAAGCACACGAGCATCTGGAAGCAGATTACTATTAATCTTCTAACATGTGAGATGCATTAACAAAGACAGAACGCACTGTGATGAAAAGTGAGCCAGTGGAGAGAGAGGAATATGAAACTGAGTGCAGTCATGTTTATGTTGTGTTTAAACAAGCCTGACTTGCTGCATGCTGCAGGTCTCCGCTGTGTCGCTCTTGTAGATTATGGGGAACAAAACTCAGCAGGATTTGTGGAATGTGCCCCAGACTACAGAAACAGAGTGTCTGATGGATCTGAATTCTTAAAAAAAAAAAAACTTTGTACACAGGTCTGAAAGCCCAGCTCCTTCTGTGTTTCAATTTGTTTAGAGTAGATTTAAGCTACTTATTCTGCTGCACAAGGGGCTTATTCATATCAACCAGAGAAGGTGGTGGGGGGTGTTTATGTTTGCATCCTACGGCTTTTCTCTTAATGACTCGTTGGAGTCGTCATACATGAACTAAAAGGGGCTGCAGCTTGTAATACACCACCACATACCCTCCAGCATCACCATCAACAAAAATCTGCTTCTATTTAGGGTTCGACTAGCTTCTTTTTAAGTTTATTATTAGTACACATTTTTTTTCTGGTGTTGTTTGCGTTAAGGCTTCCAACTTTGGTAAAAACAAAATCAACTGACTAACAACACTTAAAAAAGTCTCTAAAAGTTCTTTATTGTAGTCGATCAACTCGTTCACATTTTCAGCCTTATGCTTGGTTTTATGTAGGTATGAATTATGGTGTGAATGAGTTTTATTAGACATACTGTGTTTCAAAGTGAGGTTGTAACCAAAAAATGTTGGTATAAAAAGACTTCATTAAAGTGGCTCTTTTTATACTAAAAAAAGGAATTTTAGCCTTACACCTTTTTTTTTTTTTGCAAATTGATTAACCGTTCTAAATTCAACAAATTTTTGTTAAAAAAAAGAAGGGAGTTTTATGAATATGAATTCTAAGAATGAAATGCATTCATCCCATCAATTGGGAATCCAGCCAGCACAGTGCCAGGTTCTACTTGTTGGGTCTGGTTTCTACTTCTCTAAGGAAGTTGTAAAGTAACAGGTTGATGAGTTCACCAACATGCCGGAGATCTGAGCTGTAAGCCACAAAACCCCACTAAAAAACAAGGTAATCTATTAAGAAAGCACTTGAAAACAACAAATAAACACAGGGTTTAAATTCTTCTTTTTTTTCAGGTTTTTCCTTCAGAAGCTACACCAGGTCAGTTTCTGGCATCTAACCCCATTTCCTGCACTCTTTTCTCTCACATAGACGAGCCAAAAGCTCTATCAAACCTGTTTATTTAAGGTCACATAATTAAAAAAAAAAAAAAAAAAGTTTTGTTTAAAGTGAGATTACAGGGAGAAGAGATAAAGAAGGTGGAAGATTTTAAATACTTAGGGTCAACAGTCTAGAGCAATGGAGAGTGTGGAAAAGAGGTGAAGAAGAATGTGCAGGCAGGCTGGAACGGGTGAAGAAAAGTATCAGGTGTGATGTGTAATGGAAGAGTTTCAGCTAAAATGAAAGACAAAGTGTACAAAACCGTGGTGAGACCGGCCATGCTGATTGGTCTAGAGACAGTGGCACTGAGGAAAAGACAGGAAACAGAGATGGAGGTAGCAGAGATGAAGATGCTGAGGATCTCTCTGGGAGTGACCAGGATGGACAGGATTAGAAATTAGTATATCAGAGGAACAGCACATGTTAGAGGTTTTGGGGATAAAGTCCGAAAGGCCAGACTGAGATGGTTTGGACATATGCAGAAGAGAGAGAGAGTACATCGGAAGAATGATGCTGGATCTGGAGCCACCAGGAAAGAGGCCTAGAGGAAGACCAAAGAGGAGGTTCATGGATACAGTGAAGGAAGACATGAAGATAGTTGGCATGACCGAAGAAGATGCAGCAGATAGGGTTAGATGAAAGAAACTGACTTGCTGTGGCGACCCCTGAAGGGAAATGCCGAAAGAAGAAGTTTTGTTTTTTGAACTGCTTATTCTGGATCCGATCCTGGCTGATTTAAGGCAAGATGCAGGGTACATCCTAAACACATCGCAAGTCTGAGGCGGGGCCACGCATTCAGACAACAATCTACACACACTCATTCCTAGAGACAATTTTCATTGTGGCCAAGAAACCTAACATGCATGTCTTTGGAGAGTGGGAGGAAATTGGAGTACTTGGAGGAAATCTAGGCATACATGGGGAGAACATGCAAACTCCACACAGAAAGGACAGTGTTTCAAGCCTCGGTCTCACTCCGGAACTCGAACCCAGACCTTCTTGCTGTGAGGGCACAGTGCTAACCACTGCGCTACCGTGCAGCCCATAAAAATAAAATAAAAAAAACAAGCCATGATAAAAAGTAAAAGTTAAGACATTTTTGGAGTTAAAAAAAAGGCAGTTAAACCCAGTGATTGAAAGTGAAGTAGATAAAGTGCAGGGTCAGAAAAACCCATCTCCATCTATTTTTGAGTTTTCTTAGCCTGTTGAAAGTCAGATTGTCACAAGATCCCCTCACCGCAAAGCTAGCTTATTTATGTCACACATTTCATGTACAAGACATTTCAAAGTGCTTTACGTTAAATACTAAAAGCATCCCAGCGGGATCAGACTCAAACCAGACCAACTCTATCAACAATGATAAAGTGAGGTAGGGAAGTATCTTTCACTTTTTATGGACATGGCCAAAAAAACCCCTACTAAAGTCCTGTTATTCCCATCTCCTCCGGATCAAGTAAATCACTTAAACTCTCATCCTGTGACAGAATTAGAAACTAGATTAATTTTAATAAGTTCAATGTTAAAATCTCAGGATAACACCAAACTCAAAGGTTTTCCAGAAGTCTGTTTTTGTTAAAAAAAAAAAAATTATTTTATTGCAAATTTAATTCCTAGATCATGATGAGTTTGGAGCTTAATATGGACTGATCCAGTTTCAGTTTCTTTGAGAATAAGTCTCTTTGTAATCTAACACGTGGTCGTTAGATGTTTCACATAAAAACTAAAACAACTTTTTTTCTGACACTAACGTCACTGGAGACTTCAAGGGGCCATATGTGTGTCGAACATTTACATGATCTTCACAAACAGAGAAGTACAGCTTGCAAATATCAGATTTTAAATTAAAACAGACAATATTTAGAGAAACTTGTTCTAAGTGGATGGGCAAAAAAAGTCCCATTACTGAAGAATACTTAGGGCAGGAAAGGGGAGTCCATCTGAGAGGGGTGCACACTGTGTAAGTTGCATTGTAAAAATAGAAAATAAAATCAGACACAATGCCATTTATTGTAATTTGTTCCATTCCGTTGTCTTCTTATCTGGGGCTGGGTCCCAGGGGCGACAGCCTCAGACAGGAAACCCAGGTTTGTCTCATCCTGGCCTCATCTTCCAGCTCACCCGGGAGTATGTTGAGGTGTTCCCTGTCCAGCTGTGAGACATAGTCTCTCCAGCAGGCTCAGGGTCTGCCTCTGGGTCTCCTTCCGGTGGGATGTACCTGAAACACCTCACCAGCAAACACTCGAAAGGCATCCTGACCAGATGCCCGAACCACCCCATCTGATTTCTCTCGGCCCAGAGAAGCAACGGCTCTACTCTGAGCTCCTTACTCTTTCTCTGAGTGAGAACTCAAGCCCCCTGAGGAGGAAGTTCATTTCGGCCGTTTATATCCGTGATCTCGTTCTTTTGGTCACAACCCACCGCTGGTGACTATAGGCGAGGGTGGGAACGTAGATCAATGTTGCCGGCCCACAAATCGGTAATAAAACAAGGTATGAAAGTAGTCCAGCCATTATGGGTTGGTAAAATGTCTCAGGTGAATCATCTCAATGTTATTTATGTCCAGCTGGAACGATACGGAGTTTAATAAGTTTTACATTGCACACAAGATCCCAAGATTTTGTGGTCTAAACATGGTGACAATTTATCAAATTTATCAAATCAAACTCATATGGCTTTTATTGGGTAACTTTGTAATACTTTCACAACACTTTGAAGGGTCCACTTTAATATTTTCCTGCAGAAAAGTAACGTCAGAGATAATCTATATCTATGATCTGCAGTCATGACAATTTGTTGTAAAATCATTCAGATTAATGGTAGAAAACGTTTCAAAAAAGTCTTCTGGACAGTTTAATTCTTCAACGAGACGTTTCGACTTCCATCCGGAAATCATTTTCAATCTGAATTTCAGATTGAAAATGATTTCCGGATGGAAGTCGAAACGTCTCGTTGAAGAATTAAACTGTCCAGAAGACTTTTTTGAAACGTTTTCTACTATGGATCACTCCTGGATGAATGAGGGACTACACAGATTCATTCAGATTAATCCGAAAGTTTTACAACCTTCTCTGAAAAAAATGCACACAGAGTGAGTAACAAAGAAAGATTTTTGCAGTCATGCAGGCCTGGAGGACGTCTTTATGTCAGGCATACGTGGGGGGCACACGTGTACGGACACATCTTGTTTCAGGTTGCAGTGATGACAAGATTGGAGTGTAGTGGTGCAGGGGATCTAACAAGCAACATGTCTGCACATGGAGCAACCATAAAGCTACCATCACCCTGGTAGGTTGCTGTGTTTTACTCTGACATGACAGAAAAAAACCCACAAAACATTTCAGGAAAAATCTAATGAAATATTTCTGAAAGGCAGGAGGTTCACTCAAGCTGGTGAAGTATTTCTGGTATTTTACTTTGGATCAGTTTGTACGATGGAAATGTTCTTTTCTACAGGACAGAAGTATGTGTAGACTGCTTAGAATTCAAAGAAAAGCCAAAGAAATACTCAACTCACAGATTTCAGCATCTTTAATCTTCTTTTTACCTTCACTTAAACCCCTTATCGATGATACTCAATCACTTGATCAATAAATATGAAATAAAACCTTCAAATTGTACTTCCGAAAATCCTAAAAGCATGTTATTGTTTTTTTTTTTCATGTTTTCTGAGTCGCTTATTCCCCAATAGGGTCGCTGGGGGGGCTGGAGCCTAATCCAGCTGATTTCAAGCGAGCGGCAGGATACACCCCAACAGGTCACTATTCTGTTGCAGGGCCACACAATCAGACAACCATCAACACAAACACGCAAATTCCTAGCAGTAATTTCTTAGCAGCCAATTAACCTAACATGGTTGTTTTTGGAGGGTGCGAGGAAACTGGAGAAAACTCATGCATACAGGGGGAAAACATGCCAACTCCACACAGAAAGGCCAGTGGGTTAATCCCCTTCCCACTATCTGGGGTGTAAACCCCTGATCTTCTTGCTGTGAGGGCACCATGCTGGCCACTGCACTACCGTGCAGCCCGCATGGGAAAGTCTTCCTGCCAATTAGTACAGTAAATGCCCCAATATTGAATGTTAGGGACAAAAACGGAATCCCATCTTTGTGAGTTAGGTCTCCTGGTTCTGATCTAAAAAGAAACGTAAAGTAATCCTGATAATCTGAAAAAGGTATTGCAATTTGTCAAAACAGCAGTTTCATCATTTTAAACGGAAGTTCTCTCAAATTCCATTGATTGATTCTTCTTA
Organism: Neostethus bicornis; assembly: GCA_902685375.1. Taxonomy (NCBI): domain Eukaryota; kingdom Metazoa; phylum Chordata; class Actinopteri; order Atheriniformes; family Phallostethidae; genus Neostethus; species Neostethus bicornis. Next base: position 9,864,734 of record LR738545.1, read on the forward strand.
TCATTATTAGCTCAAAGTATAGAACGTGCAGTTGTCAGGATTCCTCACTTGCTGCCAGAGGGAGCCCTGGATGTTCCTAATCAACCTGATTAGGGTCACCTGAGGATGATTCCTGATTCCACACATCTGCGCACCCTGCCATCAATTTAAGGGGAATTACCCCAGACTTCCCTGTCGAGTCATACCATCCCTTTCAGCTAGGTCACCCTGGTTGCCTGACCATGTTTGAACTTTGTTATTATTTGAACTTTTGAAATCCTGAGTTAATCCTGTGCCCTTTGCTTTACAGACTTTCCTGAATTGTGTTAATAAATGTTGTTTGACGACCTGCAATTAGGTCCTCCTCCTTCCACATCCCAAAAACCCTGACAGCAGTGGCATCCAAACTCTGCAAATTAGAGTTATGTTTGAGGAAAGAAATAACTGTTTATTGTGAGAAAAGTGTAAATGTATGAAATATCTCTTCTAAAATTTTAAGCTTGAGGAAATTACATGATGAAGAGAAATGGTAAGGGTCAAGCTCTTTCTTTAACACTTTTGTGTGTTTTTATGTAATCTAGAGTATAAATGTATTACATAAACTTCAAACTCTCACAAATAGGAAAAGAAAGTCTCCTGGATACAGCATGGGAAATGGTATTTTATGGTAGATACTGCAAGTACAACTGTTGAATTTCTTTCTTAAAACCCAAAAGACGTAATCAGATTAAACCAATTTTATGCTATGGCATGGAGTATTAGAGGTTTGAATATTTGTTACCACAGGAAACCAATTTGCAACACACACTGGCACAAAAAGACATTGCAGAGCCTTCAGCATGTGTTTTAAATCAGGCCAATGGGAAGCTTCGTACCCGAGAAGCGATGGAAGCTAAAGATTGAGGGAAATTGCGGGCGGTGAAAAGGAAATTACAAAAAGGAGCGTTTCGACTGAAAGTCACAGAATATCACCCATCAGTGGGATTGCTGAACCATCCCGAGGCTGTATATGTTCACACACCGAGATGTTAAAAGAATGATGATGCTGCAAGAATCAGCTTGTGGATGAAAAGCAAGAAGATTCTCCATCAGTGTGATATCTGACTGTCAGAGAAAAATGTTTAAACTGATAGCAGTGAATCCGGATGATAGGAAATAAGTCATAAGTGAGTGTTTCCTCAAAGTGAAAGATAAGGTTTCAATTTGAAGGGTGTGCTCTAAATAAAAACAGAGACAAAAGGCTGATTACAGAACCAGGATTTATGAGGTGGATGAGCTTTTATTCTACAAATCCCTCACTATCTCTCGTCTTACAGTAGGCCTACTAATCCAATGTATCGCCTCTAAAATCAGAAACACCTGGGAATGGAGGGTGATACAGTTAAGTGACTTATCTTTCCTGGAACAAAGACACCTCCTGAAACTTCAGATGTCCTGTTGGTCTGCCTGCTGGATAACATACTGATGATTTCATTGCTGGTGGGGATTATTCATGCAAACACAAGCTCCAGGGGAGCTCTGCTAACCTGGCACAAAGTGAAACGTTTGCTTTTGATCAAGTTCGCAGAACGATTGGTATTTTTTGTTGGTCTGGCTAGGATTTAACCATGACTGCTTGAAATGAAAATCTCCCCAAAAAACTTTTTTTTTTGTTTCCCAGGGACCTGAAACCAGCTCAGACTGTAAGATTAAATACCAGGTTAGAAACCCTACCAGTGAAAACTGTAAGAAGATTACTTTAGGGAGAAATAATTCATTTACAAGAACTTGCAATTACAACCACTTTAGAATCAAATTTGATTTTGGAATTTGGAATTCAGAGAATTAACAAAAAAAAATTACTGATTGACTTTCTATTATAAACTTGAGTTATTCATGTAAATTATGTTGTTTTTAATCTCATAATTTTTACTTGTTGCTTTAAAAAAGGACCAATTCAATAAATTAAAACTTGAACCACCAATAATCACTTTAAATTCATTCGTTCATCTTCCGAACCGTCCATTCCTAACACAAACCTGGGGATGCTGAAGCCTATTTTGGCTGATTTCAGGCGAGAGGAAGGATACACCCCAAACAGGTCGCCAGTCTGCTGCGGGCCACACACACAGAACCATCCACTCATGCACTCATTCCTAGTGGGCAATTTTATAGTGGTCAATCAACCTAAAATGCATGTGTTTAGAGGGTGGGAGGAAACCGGAGTACCTGGAGAAAACCCATGCATATATGGGAGAACATGCAAACTCAACACAGAAAAACCAGTGTTACAAGCCTCGTACCATTTGGGACTCGAACATGTGAAAATGTATCACTAAATTTGATCTTAATTTACACTAAGTATAAAAAACCATGTTGTGTTTATTTACAACCCTTTTCCTGCTCAGCCCGGTAAAATCTGGGTTAGAGAGATGGATGGCACTGACAGTTTTTAATTTATAAAACACAACTTAAATATTTTAATTGTTTCTGCAGCTCACTGACATCATTGCTCAGAAGTTGCTCAGATGTCCTGCCAAACATATGCTGAAGACTAAAATACCCGACACGTGAATGGGCAGCCAAAGAATTTTTCACCCAAACCTTCAATGGGCTCAAAGAATGAATCAGTTCAAACTGCGGGCGAATCAGATTTGTTTCTCAAAACCGGCTTTTTAGGACAGACTGCCCATTGTTATTCTGTGTCCAGACATCACCAACCTATTGGTGTGGGTTGCTGTGGTAACCATGAACCATTAATCTGTAGTAAATACACACACGGTTGGTTCTTTTCAGCTTTGCATGTTCAGAGCCCCCCCGAAACTGCTAGCAGACAGTTTATTTAGGAATCATTGTTCATCCATGGGTTCCTCACAGCCCAGTTCTACCCTCTTCTGATGCTACGTTTGATGATGTTGTTTAAACTGTGATACAAAATATACAATGCGGCTCATAATTATTCTTACAAGCAAATATGCAATTCAATGGTGGAAAGACTGGGTTTTTTAAAATGGGATTTTACATAAATTCAAGGCAAATTTTTTTTTTTAATGGAAAAAATATACAAAAGCTACTGTAAAGGTTTACATTTTAATTTTCCAAAGTTTTTTTTTTTTTTTTTATTAAATTAAACATTCAGAGACATTACCGTCTCGTTATGAAGATAGTTGGCATAACCGAAGAGGATGCAGGAGATAGGGTTAGATCAGGCACGGGTAAACTACTGCCCGCGGGCCAAATGCGGCCGTTAAGTTTTAATCCGGCCCGAAAAAAATTGAATAAATAAAAATGTTATTAATGCTAATAACATTAATGCTAATGTTTTATTTCCCTTGCAATTTTGATATTTTCTCGTGTGTTGGCGTACTCTAGATTTATTGGCTTTGTTGCAAAAACAACAACACTGTTCCCATTAAAATGTGTGTGTTTTCGTGATGCACACGATGTCTAAATAGATTGTCAGGAGATTTCAAAGCAACATTTCAAAACTAGTGCACTAGATGCACATTTTTTTAAGCGGTAGGGGACTCGATTTTAACTTTAACATGCTAGATTACGTGTGTATAGCGGCCCCAATGGCTTTCCATTTCTTGCGTGCTTGTTTACCAAAGCATGCCATCCCTCTGCTCCTGTTCCGGTCCCTTGGTCAAATGTTGGAACCCGATGTGGCCCGCGAATCAAAAAGTTTTTCCACCACTAAGTTAGATGGACGAAACTGACTTGCTGTGGCGCCCCCTGAAAGGAAATGCCAAAAGAAAAAGAAGACATTGCAGTCTCGGTCTATAAAAATAACATCAAATGCCACTGAAAATGGACCATTCTACTGATTAATTTTTTTTCTGTTTGTCTGTATTCCACTTGAGGTTTCACAGGTGCAAGAGGATATCCTGGCTGGTCACAGGCAAGAGGCAGGGTGCACCACAAACTGGTCACCAGTCTGTTGCGCAAAATAGTTGATATTTCGAGCCATTAAAATTGAAGTAGACCTTCTTGGATTCATTTTTGTGCACTAAATTTGATAAAAGCAGTGACTGTCAAGGAGTTTGAAATAGATGCACTCAATGCACCATGTTCCTGTTTTGATGATAAAATACAGATAAACATGGAATGTCTGAACTAAACTAAACATCTGAAAATTATCAGTGGACTTGGCCTCAGTGCACCAGGGGCATAAGGTTAAAAACACCTGAACAGCCTGACACCATCTCCTCCTCTCACCTCATTAGTAAAGTATTCACATGGACTCAGAGTTCATCCTGCTGAGTCGCACAGTGCATACTCCTTTTAACCACATCTCCTGTTGGCTTTCGTGAGTTACCTCATGGCACCAGTGCAGCTGTGACCCAGATCTCACCATGGGAACACACGTCAGCACTGATCCCACCTCTGCTCTCACAAGTCCTCAACCAATAGTTTCATCCGAAGAAATCAATGAGGCAAAACAAAACGTTCAAGGAAAAGAAGAGGAATTGGGTTTTATTGACACAACCAACGTCCAAACATTTGTGTTTTTATCCCCTCAGCTGCAGAGGAAACACACACTGTATCCCACCACTCTGAATACCACAGACTCTCAGACCTGTCCAGGCCTGTGCTGTCACTCCTCTCTCAACAACTGGGAAGAAAAGTGACAAAATACTGATTACAGAGACTAAACATCTCCATTGATGCTCTGAAAAATCTTTCTGGAAAAGATTGGCTTTTAGTTTGAGGATCTTCTAAAACTCTGACTTAAAATTGCTGTAAAATAAAAAAATAAAAAAAATCACAGTAATTGTTTCATTGGACTTAAAGTAAACAATATTTTTACAGTGAATGTATTTGTTTGCAACATTTCATCAGGATTTGTAGTGGTGTGTTTCGTCTTCTGAACCACTTATCACTTACAGGTTGCTTGGAGTGCCAGAGCCTAACCCAGCTGATTTCAGGTGAGAGGCAGGGTACACCCTGAACAGGTCACCAGTCTGTTGCAAGGCCCCACACACACAACCATTCATACACACTCATTCCCAAATTTCATAGTAGCCAATCAGCCTAGCATGCATGTTTTTGGAGGGGAAAACCAGAGAGGAAACCAGAGTACCCAGAGAAAACTCACGAATACACGGGGAGAACATGCAAACTCCACATCGAAAGGCCAGCGTTTCAAGCCTCATCCCACCCGGGACTCAAACCTCGACCTACTTGCTGTGAGCCCACCGTGCAGCCCCGACATTTACCTCCAATTAAACATTCATAATGACGGCTGATGAAACCAAGGAGGCTGTTCAGTTGTAAGTTAATGGTTTTCTTGTTCTTGTCTGTTATCTTGTGGCCTTTAAAAATTATTTCTATTGTCTATGGCAAAAACAAAAATACTTTAAGAAAAACGTACCCTCTGACCACAAAAACACTCACACTCTGTTTTTGCACAATGATGCCAACTTGAAGGCGAGGTGTTGTTTTGAACCACCAACGTGTCACTGACTTCGATGTTTTGTAATTTCTGATTCATTGGCACATCAAAGCTTTTTTTCTATAATTAACTTTACCTTCTGAAAGTTTGTTTTTCCAAGTAAACATTCTTCTTTTGGCATTTCTCTTTTTAGCTTGTGTCGAAACACAAACTAAAAAGTTAAACATCTAACACGCTTTCCACATTAAATTTGGACTTTTTATGTCCTTTTTAGTAGTGAGAGAGTACTAAAAGAACAAACAAAAGAAAAAGCAAAATAATAAGAGACTTGCCTCCATAACTAATTACAAAAAGCATTTCCCTTGATATAAGTTCCAAGTAAGAACTTTGAAAAAGGTTTTTTGGCAAAGCAGGTTTCAAAAAAGCCAGACGATGTTTAATGTTTGATTCCATCACATGAATCCTAAAATCAAAGGATTACTTATGATGTCTTTGGTTAAAAAAAGACATCCCAGTTTTAAAAAAAAACATTTAAGTGCAAATTTATGACTTTGCCAGAAACATAAAGGCCTTAAAATACTGACATTGGTCAAGTAATCCTCCTCAAATTCAGAATCCTTCTGACTGAATCCCGATGTCATTGCTTTTTGTTTGATTTTTCTCATTCATCCATCATGTCTGTTTCAATATTAAATGTTTATAGAATTTTTTTGGTTTAGTTAGTTTTCCATCGCTGTTTTCCTGCATTTAAAGTTTTTGTTTTGAATGAAAATATTGGTTCCCACATCTGGAACGTGTGCCCGTATGTAGAGGAAATCCTAATTGAAGTACCTACGCTTTTTGTTTCATCTTCTGAAGTGCTTTCGGAGCCTATCCTGGCTGATTTCAGGCCAGAGGCAGAGTACACCTTGAACAGGTCACCAGTCTGTTTCGCGGCTACACACTTATTCCGAGGGGCAGTTTCAAAGTGGCCAATGAACCTAACATGCTTGTTTTTGGAGGGTGGGAGGAAACCGGAGTACCCAGAGAAGACCCACGCATACACAGGGAGAACCTGGAAACTCTACACAGAAGGACCAGTGTGTCAAGCCCCACCCGGGACTAGAACCCCTGACCTTTTTGCTGTGAGCCTCTTAAACTTTTTTGATGTTAAATTATTGGCCTACTCTTTAAGTAGGATTTGATTCGTCTTCTTCTCATTTCAGCATTTCCCTTCAGGGGTCGCCACAGCAAGTCAGTTTCTTCCATCTAACTCTATCTGCTGCATCTTCTTTGGTCACGCCAACTATCTTCATGTCTTCCTTCACTGTATCATCCCTGATTAGCCAAGTAAATTTTGAAAAGGTAAAAATAAACCGCTCTACTTTTAAACCCCAATGTGTGATGTTATGTGTATTTTTTACAAAACTTGGCTAAAAGTCTGCGGTGCAAAAAACAATCACAAGTCAACCTTCGTAAACTGATCGCCACCAGCTGGCGCTATAGCAACTCTAGATCAACTGACATCAAGATGTCTGAAACTGCACATTTTTCACAGAAATAGTTTATAATAAGAGAAAAAATTCATCACGTAATTTTCTATTTTTTTTTCTTAGTTTGCCTTTGACGACAAAAAGAACATTTCGAAATGTTACCAGAAGTTTGAAGTGTCCTAAAAGAAATGAGCCGACGTTTAAACAAATCCGGAAAACAGACATAAAACATGTCAGCAGACCATAAAACAAACTGTGAAAGATGGGTTGAAGAAAGATGCTCACAAAAATTTGAAATTGAACAAATTATAATGGAAGCATCCCCGTCAAATCATGAGTAAAAAACAGATCTTACTTAGAGTCAATGTTAGTCAGTCACCTTCTTAACCATCTATCCATTACCGGGTTGCGGGGGTGCCAGAGCCCATCCCGGCTGATTCAAGGAGAGAGGCAGGGTACACCCCGAACAGATCGCCAGTCTGTCACGGGGCCACACACATACAACTATATATACACACACACTTTTTTCTAGGGGCAATTGTGTCAATGTCAAGGACAGAAATAAAAATACGACAAATCATGTCTCCACGGAAAAAGCAAGTAGGAAAGAGTTTTTTTTTTTTTTTTCAACACACGTCCATTTCTAATTGCAGAATTATCATATGCTGAGTTCAAAGGGTCAAGAACACCAAAATTCCACTTTTATAGATTATATTGCATAATTTATTGTCCTCTTATGATATAGAATGATTCCAGCTCAAAGAGTCCAACAAACATCCCCCAAATAAACAATTTCAGGAATTTCATTAGCTACAAGTCCTATGTTGTAAACTAGTTACAACATGTCCTCATACAAGCTCATCTAAAACGTTGGTTAAACAGTGTGTTCCCACTTCAACATGACGTCCTGCTCTGATGTTCCACAACAGTGAGATTTACAGTTTTCTCATGCTGTAAACAACCCATCCCCCATCACTCACACGCACAAACCCACAACCCCAATGCATGTTTTTGGCTCATTTGTTTTAGTCATTTTAAATGATTTCCAGCTTTACCTCCTAAAGTAGACCAGATAAAACTTTTCTAACTTCAACATCAACATTCCTCTCTGTCATTATTTATTCACATAGCCTGCATGCGGTGTTTTTTTTTTTATTCGTACCTGTAAACAGGACATTCCTGTGCACAGAAAGCCCAGTTTGGGTAACTAAAGGTCAAACATTTGCTCAGCAGAGAACAATGCACAACGACAACAGACAACAAAAATGATAAATGTAAAAATGATCACGACTAGACTTTTAGATCGTATAATAATAACGATAAAAATGATAGTTATTTTTTTGTGAACAGGAATAGTCCCTCTTGTTGAGGAGTTAAACCCCCAGAAGAGGTGGGATTAAATTTGGAAGAACTTAACAAAAAAATAATGACAAATAAAAACAAATACATGTGATCCAAAAAGTTCTTGGAAGGAAATTTATTGGAGGTTTTTTTATTACAAAAATAATAACAATGGTGTGATTTTATTTTTAACACAATATGACTAGTGAGGTTTTCCTCAGGCGTCACTGACTTTTGACATGTTAGCACTCGGTTCTGCCATGTCAGATGTTTTCCCACATCAGCACATCTCACTCAGAAGATATGAGTCTTAAAGCAGCTTCACAGGCAAGCACTTCAATTTTCATTCATGTTTTGTGCTTCATGCTGCTAACAAGTTGAGATTTCGAAAATAAAAATACCAAGTGAATTCGGAAATAAATCAATGCACAACATTTTTGCAACAAAGCCAGTCGGAGAGAGTAATTTTAAAAATAGAAGATCCACTTCTGAAGTTTTTTTTTAATCTCGAAATGATTAATTCTGGATGAAAATTCAAAGATTTTAATACATTATTTCAAAGTTTTACATTACTTACTATTACACAATCCAGGGTGAACTAAGGTGAACCAAAAAACTGAAGTTTAGGCTAAAACTCAATTAGCAGTAATTTGTGAGTTGCATTCTTTAGAATTTTCCAAATGAGCTGAATCCTAGGGAAAAAGGGGGGAAAACAGTCAAAACCTACTGCAAGTCATTTAGGACGCCACATATTTTAAAACCCTTTTTTTTATGGTTTTGTTGACAAAATGCCTGAAAGACCTGTGATTACCACTTCCTGCCCTGCAGTCACAGAAACTCAGTAATAATTTCTTTCTCCTCTTTTTTACTCTTTATTATTTCCTTTGCAGAAGTCAGATGTGACATTGGAATCACAACAATCTGCAGAATTACAACAATCTAAAGATCTGACAGTAGAATCACTACAATCTGCAGAATCACGAAAATCACAAGATCTGACAGCAGAATCACTGCAATCTACAAAATCACAACAACCTGAAGATCTAACAGCAGAATTACTGCAATCTACAAAATCACAACAACCTGCGGAATCACAACAATCTAAAGATATGACAGCAGCATCCCAGCAATCAGCAGAATCACGACAATCTGCAGAATCACAACAATCGTAAGATCTGACAGCAGAATGACTACAATCTACAAAATCACAACAACCTGCGGAATCACAACAATCTAAAGATCTCGCAGCAGAATCACTACAATGTGCGGAATCACAACAATCTAAAGATCTGACAGCAGAATCACTGCTGTCTGCAAAATCACAACAATCTGCTGCTCTTACAGCGGGATCACTACAACCTGCAGATTTACTACAGTCTGCAGAATCACAACACTCCTAAGATCTGATGGCGGAATCACTACAATCTGAAGAATCACTACAGTCTGAAGATCTGACAGCAGAATCACTACAGTCTGAAGAATCACTACAATCTGCAGAATCACTACAATCTGAAGAATCACTACAATCTGAAAATCTGACAGCAGAATCACTACAGTCTGAAGAATCACTACAATCTGAAGAATCACTACAATCTGAAAATCTGACAGCAGAATCACTACAGTCTGAAGAATCACTACAATCTGCAGAATCACTACAATCTGAAGAATCACTACAATCTGCAGAATCAATACAATCTGAAGAATCACTACAATCTGCAGAATCACTACAATCTGAAGAATCACTACAATCTGAAAATCTGACAGCAGAATCACTACAGTCTGAAGAATCACTACAATCTGCAGAATCACTGCAGTCTGAAGAATCACTACAATCTGCTGTCAATCTCCTGGCATGCGTGCAACAGTGCTGTAGACGTCATGCGCGTAAAACAGACCTTAAGAAAAGGAAAAAAGTGATGATAGTTTTTCTTGCTTCCAAACGCAGCTCTCCATATAATTACAGTGACAGGTCACACAGGCGGAAAATACTCATTTTCTTAATTACAACATTAACGTCATTTAACTGCTTATTTTGAACTTTGCGCAGAGAAGCTGAAACAGATCTGAAAACTTTTTACTCCTGTATTTCTCCTAAAAATATTTGTGCAAAACTTTCAGAATAATAAAAAAGCAAGCAAAAAAAACTTTTGTCCATTAAGCATGTGTATAAATGTGCATAGGTTTTCATTTTATCCAGGAGTTACAGAAACTCACCCTTGCAGTTCTCTGTCTGTTGGATCGATGCACAGGCGCACTGTGCGCACTCTGCAAACATTGCAGCGCAAACACGCAGCAGCATACAAGCAGAGAAGTCCGCATCCTCACTGCTGATCACAGCCTGGATGGTGCAGGAACGCAGCTGGGTTTGGCGCAGCACTGTGCGCACTCCGGAATCTGGGGAGACTTCCCTTTAAATAGACTCTGATTTCTTTGTTCTCCACAGTTTTTTTTTCACCTCATACATTTTTTTCCGGCCCCAAGCAGATAATACCACCCGCTACCATGTGACTTTAACCCTTTCAGTTCAAAAGCAGAAGCCGGTGTTGAGCTCCTCCTCAGCCACCTGTTACTTTGCTGTTTCTTAGAGATCCAAGGATGCTGCACTTTTTTTCATGATGCAAAAGTAATTGAAGCAATTCAGAATCAAAATGAACATTTCTGGATTATCCTAAAGTCACTTCCTCCTGCTAAAAAGGGAAACTTATTCTGGTGTTACAACAAAAAGCTTGGATACAATCGAGAAAAATTCTAAAGATTTGGTCGCCCCACTCCTCACTACCACTGTTCCAGTCCAAACAACATGGTCAGTACAATTTTCATTTCATTTTAGCCATAACTCTACAAATCAAACATCACACCTGACATCTTATCAGCCTGCCTGCGAACTCTTCTTCACCTCTTGTCCACATTCTCAATTGCTCTGGAATTGAGCCGACATTTAATTCCTCCACGTTCTTTATCTCTTCTTTAGTCTTTCCTTGCTCTTTTCTCATATTCTCACACATGTTAAAGCTGATCACCTCCACGGTGAACTCCTCCATCACACCTCCATCAGAATTCACCTCTGCCCTTACACTTTTCTCACATTGACACTAAAATAGGCCCCTGAGGAATCATCCCTTCTAAACGGCCCTTTTCTGGTTTCATGCACGAGTCACTTTATTTTTTACCTATTGAAGGTCAGAATTGGGCTGGCATGCAGTGTACATCATGGATGGTGGTTCATAAATTAGAAATTTGACAACCTATTTCCATTTCCAGGAATGAGTGGTCACAAATAATCATTTTATTATTGAAAACGAACCATCTGTTTAACGTAATTCTTGCATACTCAGCTTTTTTCTTGACATAAATAAACTGCCAAAATCCAATAAAATTGACTAATTTATTTTAAAAATTCCTGTAACCAATGGCAATTCTAAATGGTCAAAAATACATCAATTGTCAGCTTGTTTACAAAAGTCTGGTAACATAAATGAAAAAAATCTGTCACCAACAAAGTCAAAGTGATGAATAACTTTGACCATTATTTCTATTGGTTAGGGGCAAATCCTGGACAAACATTTTTTTTATGTGTCCCTCTTGTTTATTTTTGGTGACCATCTAACCAGTTGTGCACCACTGACTCAGTTTAGCGTAACTCTGCATTGAAAGCCAGTAATTGGAGTTTAAAATCTTGTTAAACTTTCCAAAAGTATCCAAAATGACTTTGAGGTTTCTAAATAATGGACCCTGTAAACGTTGCATGGTGAGTAATGCAAACTGGAACTCATCATGTTTGTTATTATCCAAGTTTAATCCTTTACCATTTTCTTTTCTGGGTGTGGACTTCAAGGCCAGCAGGCTTAGCACGGAAGCTCAGATTTTTCTCATCCTAGTCACATCTTCCGGCTCATCTGCATGGATCCCCAAGTGTTGTCGAGTCAACTGAGACATGGTCCCCCTAGTGCAGGGGTGCCCAACCTTTTTTGTCCCAAGATCTACTTTACAAATATCAAACCTCCTGAGATCTACCAGACCCATGTTATCATCACAAACCCCACAGATCGTTTCCAGCCTGCTGTAACTACCCCTACAACATGACTTTTACATCCGCACACGCACACACTCACAGCGCTTTGCGAGGGGGAGGGGCTACAGCAGCACTGCGAGCTGCTTCTTGATTACAGGCTTAATAACGTGATTTCACGTCACAGACTCCAAAAATCTCCAGTAACAGCAGAAAAGCCACTAGATTTAAACTTTTTTTTAAAGATTTTTTTTTTTTAAACTTTTTTTCAATGCCATGCGATCTACCCATCATGCCTTTGTGATCGACCAGTTGATCGCGATCGACCATCCGATCGAAGATCAACGTAATGGGCACCCCTGCTCTAGTGGGTCCTAGGTCTGCCTTTCCGACTCTGTACAGTGACCCAGTTTCATAAAAAGAAACAAATAAAAACCCCAGAAGAAAGTTGTTCTAATTAAAAAACCTAGAAGAAAAAACCCAAAGGGCGTCAGAGAAATGTTCAAGTAAGCATATGGCCAAACCAATAAAACCAAAGAATGTACTGTACAATGTAAGTTCTGTTAACACCTCTGTGTTTAAAAGGTCACTACAGCTAAATTTGAGGATTTTTTTTCTTTGGCAAAGTATGTAAAAATACACCCAAACCTAACAAAACCAGATTTTTAAAGCCTCCTTAAACATGGTTAATTTCCGGTCTAGTTTTATTCAAAATAAAACTAGACAAAATATTTCATGTTAAAAAAAACTTTATTAAAGAAAAAAAGGAATGAATGTTTGATCTGTGTCAATTGATTGTAAAAAGTTGGTTTGTTTTTTTTAGAAAAAAATAATCTAAATAAAAACCATGTCCATAACTTATTAACAAATTGTATGTTTGGTCATGCTTAATTATTCCTGATCTAAATGAAATTGTAGTTTTTGTTCAATCATTCTATTTTTTAATCTCGGACACAACCTGCCTCGCTCAAGCTTTTGTCATCACTTAAAAGTAAATGAAAAACTGTCTCATTTCCCCAACAGATGGTCCCAATACATTTTTCTCCATGGGATTTGTTTTACAAGCTCTGGCAATGTTCCAACACATGACAGCAGCTCTCAATCTGGAATAAAAAGGATTGAAGCCAGTGCCAAGATCTATAAATGTATACACAATGATGCAAGACAAAAACGTTGGAGTTTCCCTAAAAGTCTGATTATAGAAGGACAAAGTATCTGCTGTAAAACAGTACTCATAAAATCTTCCATTCCTAAACGTTCCTTTGGATTTATCATCACGTATTTATTCAATATTAACCCAACCATTTTCACCTTTGATTCAGCTGCTTGAGTTGTATTTGAAATTGTAAAATATTTGGGTCAGGTTTCTTCTTGAGTTGCATGAGATCCAAGAATCTAAGATGTTTGGAAACCCCAGGAAGTGTGGTGTGAGGCCTTTTAGGCCTGCTTGTTTGTTTTTTTTTCTCCCCCAAAACTCACAGGTGCTGGATGGCTTCTAACGGGAGGATTGGCTGATTGCTCCCAGCTGCACAGACTTACCGGTGGCTATAAAAGACCTGGTGTCACCCACAGTCTCTGTCAGGTCTTCAACGATTCTAGTGGTAAACTGACCACCTCTAAGCTGAGTCAAATTTTGATATCAGACTAATTTTCTTATTCTCCTCACAGGAACCTTCAGCCCTTCCTCTTGGCCATCCAGCACTGCCTGAAGCCGTTATCTCTCTGCTGTGGATTCCTTTGTTCAACACTTAATAAACTGTTAAACCTGCATTTGGATCCTCCTCATTCCCTCTCCTACACAACAGAAGACCTGACCAGAATGGATCCAGCGGGTTCTGCATCACCCTCAGTGTCAGAGATTCTGACCCGACAAGGAATATTCCTGGGACAACAACAACAGGCCATAAAGGCCCTTATGGACGAAAATACTCAATTAAAAACACAGTTACAGGCTTTAACAGACAAAGTAAATAATCTAAGTTCTCTTTTTCTGTCCACAGCCTCGGCACCTCCTTCAGCTATGCCCAGCCCACTCATGGACCACCATATTACGGACCCGGAACCTTTCCATGGAACCCTGGGGAAATGTCGTGGGTTCCTCTTGCAGTGTTCAAATGTCTTTGCTCTAAGACCACGGACTTTCGAATCAGACAAAGTTAAGAATTTGTACATTGTGGGTCTTCTTCGGGGCAGGGCACTGGAGTGGGCCGAGGCCGAAGACGCGGCAGCCCCCCTGGCTGATCGCTCAACATCTGATTTTCTGAGTTTATTCAGAACCATGTTCGAGGTGCCGGACCGGGCTGGAGATGCCTCCCAGCGTCTACTCCACCTTTCCCAGGGAACTCTATCTGTGGCGGAGTTCTCCATCTCATTCCGGACCCTAGCAGTAGAGGCTGGCTGGGGACAGAAGGCACTAAGAGGGGTGTTCCTAAATGCCCTGAATGATCCTCTGAAGGATGAGCTAGCTGGCAGGGGGACCCCATCCACATTGGAGGAACTCATTTCCCTGGCAATACAGTTAGACAACCGTCAAAGAGAGAAACGATATGAAAATACCACCCGGGCCCTACACCCTACTCCAGTTCACAGCCATCGACAGCCTTCCTCGGTCTGCCCCCCACCTAGGGCATTTGCATCTGTTCCACAAGAGGCTGAGCAGCCTTCCACAGAACCAATGCAGTTGGGACAGATGCATCTAACCAAAAAGGAAAGAGAGGTTAGACTAAAAGAAGGGAGGTGTCTCTATTGCGGGTCGAGAAGTCACTTACTCTCAGCTTGCCCTTGTCGCCCAAAAGACAGGGCCCACCGGTAGACCTAGGGTTACGGGTGGGCACAACTAGATGTCATGGT
The DNA here is from genome assembly GCA_902685375.1 of Neostethus bicornis. Lineage (NCBI taxonomy): Eukaryota > Metazoa > Chordata > Actinopteri > Atheriniformes > Phallostethidae > Neostethus > Neostethus bicornis. The sequence goes on from LR738545.1 coordinate 9,879,759, forward strand.
ACCCCTAGGCTTATGATTCTTGTGACACTAACCTCTGGTTGTTCCTCTTCTTTTCCGGTCGAAGCGTTGGTGGATTCCGGGGCCGACGGCAACTTCATCGACGCAGATTTTCTCCGTCAGTGTGGATTCCAGTCCCAACCACTCGGAGAACCCATTAATGCCACGGCGATCGATGGACACGTTATTACCAGGGTGACCCACCAGTCCTCCCCGTTGGAGATGGTGGTATCGGGTAATCACCGTGAGCACCTTTCGTTTAACGTTATTTCGTCACCCGGCTCACCCCTTGTGTTAGGTTTCCCCTGGCTTAGGTTGCACAATCCACAGGTCGACTGGCAAAACTGGCGTATCGTCGGGTGGAGCAATCAGTGCCATGCAACTTGCCTCCAATCTGCCGTGACAACCGTCTCTTCTGACACGGTAGGCTCAATCGACCCGGTGGACGTTGCGTCTATCCCGGCAGAGTATCATGACCTCAAAGAGGTCTTCAGTAAGGAGAGGGCACAATCTCTCCCGCCTCATCGGCCATATGATTGCGCCATCGACCTCCTCCCTGGGGCAACCTTACCCGCCAGTCGCCTGTACAATCTGTCTGCTCCAGAGAGGGGGGCGATGGAGAAGTACATCAATGAGTCCCTGGCGTCGGGGCTTATCCGCCCTTCCTCGGCACCCATAGCAGCGGGGTCCTTTTTTGTGGGTAAGAAGGATGGTTCCCTCCGTCCGTGCGTCGATTATCGGGGTCTTAATAACATCACCGTTCGCAACAAATACCCGTTGCCCCTCATTAATTCGGCGTTCGAGCTACTTCAGGGAGCCCGGGTCTTTACAAAACTCGATCTGCGTTGCGCCTACCATCTCGTCCGAATGCGGGAGGGGGACGAGTGGAAGACGGCGTTCAACACCCACCTGGGCCAATTCGAATACTTGGTCATGCCTTTCGGGTTAACTAACGCTCCCGCAGTCTTCCAGGCATTCATTAACGATGTGCTCCGTGACTTCCTTAATCGTTTTGTCTTTGTTTATCTGGACGACATTCTTATTTTTTCGCCCACTGTTGAGGAGCACATCGTCCATGTCCGTGCGGTACTCCAGCGACTCCTTGAGAATCGTCTGTTTGTAAAGGCTGAGAAGTGCGAGTTCCATTCTCAGTCCGTCAACTTCCTTGGTTTTATTGTACACGCTGGGCAGGTTTGCCCGGACCCCGAAAAAGTTAGCGCGGTGGCTGAGTGGCCTCGACCCAACACCCGTCGCAAACTACAACAATTTCTGGGTTTCGCAAATTTTTACAGGCGTTTCATTCGCAATTACAGTCAGGTAGCTCTTCCCCTTACCCAGCTTACTTCCACAGCCAGACCGTTCGTTTGGTCTCCCCAAGCAGAGGGTGCATTCACTGAGCTTAAGAAGAGGTTTACCTCGGCCCCCATTCTGGTCCAGCCCGACCCCTTGAGGCAGTTTATTGTGGAGGTGGACGCCTCGGATTCAGGGGTGGGTGCTGTGCTGTCCCAATACCATCAGGAGGATGGCAAACTCCATCCCTGTGCCTTTTTCTCTAAGCGTCTCTCTGCAGCTGAACAAAACTACGATGTGGGGAATAGAGAACTGCTCGCAGTCAAACTGGCACTCGAGGAATGGAGGCACTGGCTCGAGGGCGCAGAACACCCATTCGTGGTCTGGACAGACCACAAAAACCTCGCTTACATCCAAGCAGCTAAGAGACTCAACTCTCGACAGGCCCGGTGGCAGCTGTTCTTTACACGCTTTAATTTTACCCTCACTTACAGGCCGGGCAACCGCAATACCAAACCTGACGCCCTCTCCCGCCTGCATGACTGTCATCAGTCCAGATCGGAGCCGGAGCCCATTCTACCCCCCTCCTGCGTCATTGGGGCAATCACTTGGGAGATCGAGACTGCAATAAGGGATGGTCTGCAGCATGATCCGGACCCAGGTACTGGCCCAGCTAACCGTTCGTATGTGCCATCCTCTGCCCGCTCCCAGGTTCTCCTATGGGCACATGCATCCCGGTGGTCCTGTCACCCTGGGATTCGCCGTACAATGGCGCTTCTTCAGCGGCGGTTCTGGTGGCCAACGATGGAGGCAGACACTAGGAATTTTGTCGCTGCCTGTTCTGCCTGTTCCCGGGGCAAGGTCCCTCATCGTCCTCCTGCGGGGCTGCTCCATCCCCTACCGGTTCCCAGTCGTCCCTGGTCCCATATCGCACTGGACTTTGTGACCGGACTCCCTCCCTCAGAAGGTAACACTGTTGTGGTCACGATTGTGGACCGATTCTCCAAAGCTGTACATCTGGTGCCTCTTCCTAAACTCCCTTCAGCCTTGGACACTGCCCAGCTCATGGTGACCCATGTGTTCCGTCTGCATGGTATCCCTCTGGACATAGTCTCTGACCGGGGTCCGCAATTCACATCAGCTGTTTGGAAGTCCTTCTGTAAGGCGCTGGGGGCTTCCGTCAGCTTGTCATCTGGCTTCCACCCCCAATCCAACGGCCAGTCGGAGCGGGCTAACCAACACCTGGAATCCACATTACGGTGCGTGTTGGCCTCTGCCCAGTCCACGTGGTCGTCTCATCTCCCGTGGATTGAGTATGCCCATAATTCCCAAGTTAGTTCCTCCACAGGATTGTCCCCGTTCGAGGCTTCTCTGGGTTACCAACCCCCATTGTTCCCGGATCAGGAACAGGAGCTGGCTGTCCCTTCGGTGCAGCTCCATATCAGACGGTGTCGTCGGATCTGGAGGAAAACTAGGAGGGCCCTCCAACAGGCCTGCGGCCGGGCGCGGCGCCAAGCTAATCGCCACCGTCAGCCAGCCCCAGCATATCAGGTTGGTCAGTCTGTCCTTCTGTCTACCAGGAACATTCCCCTCAGGGCAGAGTCTCGCAAGCTTTCACCCCGCTTCATTGGCCCTTTCCGGATCCTGCGGCTGGTCAACCCGGTCTCGGTAAAGCTCGCCCTGCCCTCTTCCATGAAGGTACATCCTGTGTTCCACGTCTCTCAGATCAAACCGGTTTCTACCAGTCCCCTCCAGCCTCCTTCTGCTCCCCCTCCACCTCCTCGCCTTGTCGACGGCTCGGATGCGTACACGGTCAACCGTCTTTTGGATGTTCGTCGCCGAGGTCGGGGTCTACAGTACCTCGTGGACTGGGAGGGTTATGGCCCGGAGGAACGGTGCTGGGTGCCCCGTTCAGCGATCCTGGACCCTGGCTTGGTCCGGGACTTTCACCGCCGCTTTCCGGACAGGCCTGGTGGTCCGCCAGGTGGCGTCCGTAGAGGGGGGGGTACTGTGGTGTGAGGCCTTTTAGGCCTGCTTGTTTGTTTTTTTTTCTCCCCCAAAACTCACAGGTGCTGGATGGCTTCTAACGGGAGGATTGGCTGATTGCTCCCAGCTGCACAGACTTACCGGTGGCTATAAAAGACCTGGTGTCACCCACAGTCTCTGTCAGGTCTTCAACGATTCTAGTGGTAAACTGACCACCTCTAAGCTGAGTCAAATTTTGATATCAGACTAATTTTCTTATTCTCCTCACAGGAACCTTCAGCCCTTCCTCTTGGCCATCCAGCACTGCCTGAAGCCGTTATCTCTCTGCTGTGGATTCCTTTGTTCAACACTTAATAAACTGTTAAACCTGCATTTGGATCCTCCTCATTCCCTCTCCTACACAACAGGAAGCAGGATTTTCCCACATGCAGCACAACAATGTGGAAGATAGTGTTTACCTAGACTTACCAACCAAACATGGACAAGAACATGAAGAAATCTGACCCAGATTTGTCAAGAAAAAAACTAGAGTAAGTGAACCGCCTGCCACCTGCTTTGATGGTATGCATCCTGGACATACAACCCAAACATTTCCAACAAAAAATATGCTTATGCAGTGCGCATTTAAGATAACTCAATTTTTTTGTTGTTCCACTTCTTTGTTCAGGTAAAATCAGGTCATGGATCTTTCTGAATGAAAAGCCTTTGTGCTTCACATCTGGTCCTGATGCTGCAGCTGTTTGGCCATATTGTTTAAGAGTGGTTTTCTACACAATCAGATTATCTTGATGGACTTCTTTATCGCCTTTCATACGAATGACTAAAGCATACGAAAAGCAAACCTGCAACAAAAATGGCTGGGATGACGTTCCACTGAGCAAACTCCAGGCTGATGTTTGTTTGCCTCCATCAGTAACTTGCTCCTTATCTCTATGTTCATGAATGGAGGGAGATCAAGATAAGGTTAGAAAAATAAGTTGCAGCCAACCAACGTGAAACTACTGCTGTGGAACATTTCAAGGCTTCACAGAGAGTTCCTCTTTCTGTACTTCAATAAAAACTAATGATCCGCTGAGTTGTTCAACAACAACCTAAGTTAAACAGAAAATAGTTAAAAATAATGTTACATCCAGTTGTTGATGTCAATGCTCAGAAAAAAAATGGCAGTCCGGTTGGAGATGATAAAAAGCAACAAAAGCTCTAGGAGGATGTGATTCCAATAGCATCTCCAAACATGCCCGTTGTACATCTCAGACAGACAATAGCAGACACAAATAAAGCAGTGTTGAAATCTAGTCGAACCGAAGACTTGTCATTGGCTTATACTAACAATAAAATAATATGTCAATATGCTGCAGAATCTAGGGAAGGAGTTTCACACAGTTTTCGATCCATCCTTCATTTGCCTGATTTTACACACCTGATGATCTTTATGAAGCTGTCTTTAAATAGGCAGCCTGTCTTCCCTTCAGGTGTCGGGTCATACCATCCCTTCCAGCTAGGTCTCCCTGGTTGCCTGACCATGAAACACATTCTGAACAATAACCACTTGTCATGCCACTAAAACCTCATGTTTTTCTTTCACAGCATTACTGGACTGCCATACTCAAATATGGCATGTTTTTTTCCACTGGAATTGGGTCCTCCTCTTTCCACCTGCACACCGCTTCATGACAATACTATGGCTGTTCTTAAGTTTAGTTTTGTCTTTGAACCACTTCTTCTCTAACGGGATCACAGGGGGGCCAGAGCCTATCCCAGCTGATTCCATGCGAGAGGCAGTGTACACCCCAAACAGGTTTCCAGTCTGCTCCAGGATGACAAACTCATAACCATCCACACACACATACTCTTTCCTAGGGGCAATTTTGTAGCAGTCAATCAACCTAAGATGTATGTTTTTGGAGGGTGAGAGAAATGCGGAGTGCCCTGAGAAAACCCTTGCATGCATGGGGAGAACTCCACACAGAAAGGCAAGTGTTTCGAGCCTTGAAACCCCAAACCTATTGCTTTGAGACCCCTGTGCTGACCACTGTGCAGCCCAGTTTTGATGTATCTCATCCATTCGAAGATGGTCAATATGATAAAATAGATGAATAAAATCATTTTAAAAATCACATGCAACTATTTGTCCTTGTTGACATTCTCAGATTTAATCATCTCTAGTTTTTTAATTGGACAGCTTTCCGGCACAATGCAAGTCGGATATGCTTCTAAAATAGATTGATTGTTGGTTCAAAGGAGAAATAAATCAGTTGGTATGGAGGGAAAGTATTTTTTGTTCTTTCCTTTCATTAATCTTTGTAAGTTAGTCTGATGTTGGCTGAAGATGAATTATAAATCTTGATGAAAAATTAAAATTCTGCATTACACAATGAAAATAAAATTATTCTAATGAGCAACAACAAAGCTTTGCAATGTGCATCTATTTATTCAAGAGAAATGACCAGCTTGTATGCCAATTATTTTTCAATAATGAAAACTTTGAAAATCTTTTGACTTTGTACTCATTGCCAATGTGTTACAAGATGTTCCTGTGTTTAAGAAACCCAAAGAAAATGATGGATGTTTCTTTCCACAAACTTAATCAACCCAGAACTAACCACGGTACCATTGTGAGACAACCAGGTGTAAATGAGAGAAAAGTTGACAGAATTGAAAGAAACTCGGGTGCTTTTGAAAAGTTCATCAGATATCTAACCAAAATTATCTTGGAGTTACTTGGACCAGTTTCTTCAAAATCACAGATAAATACATCCAATTGGGTTTCTTTTAGGTTTAATTTTTCTTATTAAACCTCAAACTGAAGGTTTTGTATATTTCAAAACAAAAGTCCACATGTGTTTAACGCAAACCAGAGGTATGGCTAGAAGCAACCAGCCTCCTCCGATTGGCTGGGTGGAGAGCTATGAAATCTAGCCCTGGATAGAGGGGGAGTACAGAGGAGGTTATTAGTGGGTTTGAAGGCATTAGCCCTCATTCTCTCCTGCAGCCATGAACCTGGATGACCCGTGACAGGCCTCGTCACAACAAAGAGCTGCATGGGTGAAGGAGGGAAGAAAGAAATGAGCAAAACACGTCCAAAAAATGAAGCAGCTGCCTCTAATCTGGCTCTTTCATTGAAACAAGTATTACTCTAACTCTTGAGGTTAAATAATGAGCTATTTCTTTTTAAAGGACATTTCAGCTTCTAATCTAAAAGAGATTAAAGTTGTATTTTGTAATGCAGAGTTTTTGAGTGTGTAATGACTACATTGTCTGATCTATTTATGGTCTGTTTATATACGAGCATTACATTTACTTTTATGTTTGATTTTTTTCAGGCTGGTTATTTTTTCCAGTGAAGTTGTGGAAAGCCACCATACACACTGTAACTTACTGACTTATAAAAGAAATAAAAACGATCATATGGATCCTGTTTGTACTGGAAAATAATGTACTCTTAGTTTGATAGCTCAATAATCGACAGAAGTTTTTCCTGATCAGGCACGTTTTTTCAGACCCCATTAAAAACAACAGACTTAAATTTAACGGTCAGAGTAAATTTAGACCAGATCAAAGTGAAATTACCTGGAACAAAGTTCCATATGATTGTTTTTTGTGGCTGGCGTTAGGCAACCCAAATCTGTTCTTGGTCCTTTCTTTTTTTTCGCTGAATGATGTCGGGTCACCGATTGTTGCTTGAAAGAGAAAAAAAAGTAGAGAAAACTATTAACTTGAAGAATGTAGCCGACCCATCTTGGAATGTGTAGAGTAGTAAAAGCAGATCTAAGAACATGTAAAAAGAGTCCGATGACAGTTGTTGGAAGAACGTGTTAAATAGTCCAAGAAATTAGTAAAAATCCCTTTAGGAATAGGTAAAGTTTTCATAGGAACATGTTAAAAGTTCTAGGAATGTCTTGTATTGTCCTGGCACCATAACTGGACATCTCCGGGCTGAGCAGTCCCTGTGTTTCCATCAGGATGAAGAACATCTATTGACTTCTTTAGATATTTACCTGTAGATTAGAATAAGCTAATATTTAAACAATAATCTTTGACACATTGGTTGCTCGTCCCGGGGGAGGGATCTTGCTTTCATGTGGATACCCACGAGGTTTCTTATTTTTTCCCCACTGATGGGTTTTTTTAGGAGTTTTTCCTCACCGTGAAGGAGAGTCTAAGGGCATAAATATGATAGTCTTGTTTAGTTAGCATTTGTTAGTTATTTTTCTTGCTGTATATTTGTGTTAATACATTCCTCTTTTTCTTGTGGAATGTCGCTTTTCATCATTCAACCGCTGGTTAGCTAGATGGTGCCCAGAGAACGGCATTGGTTTTATTGATAACTGGAGTGCGTTCTGGGGGAAGCCTGGTCTCATGCGGAGAGATGGTATCCATCCCACTTTGGAAGGTGCCGCTCTTCTTTCTAGGAACATTCGTGACAGCCTTAGTCGTTCAACCTGACAATCCAGAGACGAGACCCAGGCACAGAGCTGTAGTTTAAAACTCTCCTCTGAGCTTCCTTCTGCGCTGGTGCAAACCCAACACAGGCTTAGCTCAGCAGGACCTAGCTTTAGCTTATACACAGAAAGACAAGTGAAAGGAGTGAGACCCAGAAACTTAAAAGTGATAACCACCAACAGTCTCAGTAACAATGAGCAGAATTATGATATAGTTAAATGTGGCCTACTGAACATCAGATCAATTTCTTCAAAGTCCCTTCTAGTCAATGAACTAGTTAGTGATAACAAACTTAGTCTACTAGCGCTAACTGAAACTTGGCTACGACAAGATGACTATGTAAGGCTAAATGAAGCAACGCCTCCAAGTCACAATAACTACCTAAAATCCAGAAGCTCTGGGAAAGGTGGTGGTTTAGCAGTAATATCACAGTCTAGCTTACTTCTTACCCCTAAAATAAAATACACATATAATTCCTTTGAAAGTATCGTACTATCTATTAACCAGCAAAACCGGAAAAAACAAAAAGCAATTTTATTTATAATTGTCTACCGTCCGCCAGGACCTTATTCAGAATTTTTAACCGAGTTCTCTGATTTTCTGTCCAGTGTAGTTTTAGATTCTGATAAAATAGTGATAGTAGGAGATTTTAATATTCACGTTGATGACTCTAGCGATTGCTTAGGAAATGCTTTCACTGCTTTACTAGACCATGTTGGTTTCGCACAAAATGTAAATGAACCTACTCACTGTCACAAACACACATTGGACCTAGTTCTAACCTATGGTGTAGAGATTAGTCAGCTTAGCGTCTTTCCTCATAACCCTGTACTTTCAGACCATTTTCTAATTACGTTTCAGTTTTTATTAAAAAATGTGTCTGCCCCAATGAAAAAAACACAACTTAGAAGAACGTTATCTGAGCGATCTGTGTCTGAGTTTAAATGTCAAATTCAGCCAATACTTAGTACCATATTAAATGAATTTACTGACAATACCTCTTGCAGCACTAATCGCAGTATTCATGACCAGTATGTCGATAGTGCTTTCCAAAGTCTTAGGGACTCACTAGATTCTGTCGCGCCTTTAAATTCCAAAGTTATTAGACGGGACCGAGTGCCACCTTGGTTTAACTCTGATACACGCTCTCTTAAACAAGAAACCCGTAAGCTAGAAAAAGAATGGCGGCGTTCTGGATCAGAGCAATCTCGGAACGCCTGGAAACGTAGCCTCCTAGATTATAAAAAATCTTTGCGTAAAGCTAGAAACCAGTACTATTCAACTTTAATAGCGGAGAATGAAAATAATCCTAGATCTCTTTTTAGCACTATAGCTAGGCTGACCAGCAGTAACAACACAATAGAGCCTTCTATCCCAGTTACTCTAAGCTGTGAGGATTTTCTTACATTTTTTAATGATAAAATCTCAAACATAAGGCATAAACTGAATGAACTTATTCCTACAATTAGTCCAGAGCAGGCTGAAGCTGCAGAAATGAAAGCTTCTCTAAAAACTTCTGTAACATTAGATTGTTTCACTGCTATAGACCAAACTGAGCTAACAGATGTTATTACATGCTCCAAAACATCAACCTGTCTTTTAGATCCAATTCCAACCAAGCTTTTCAAAGAAACGCTACCTGTAATTAACAAACCTATTTTAACTATAATAAATTCATCCCTAGAAACAGGATATGTACCACAGTTATTTAAGCATGCAGTTATTAAACCGCTTCTAAAAAAGACCAATTTAGATCCCAGCATTCTGGCCAACTATAGACCAATATCAAATTTACCTTTTATGTCCAAAATTCTAGAAAGAGTTGTAGTTAAGCAGCTGAACCGTCACCTGCAGGAAAATAGTTTTTTTGAAGAATTTCAATCAGGGTTTAGATCACACCACAGCACAGAAACTGCGCTAGTTAGAGTGACAAATGACCTTTTATTAGCCAAAGAAAAGGGACTGGTTTCAATTGTAGTTCTCTTGGACCTTAGTGCAGCCTTTGACACAATTGACCACAGCATTTTACTTCAAAGATTAGAATATGACTTAGGGATCAGAGGAGCAGCTCTTCAATGGTTTAAATCTTATTTATCTGATAGATACCAGTTTGTTCATGTAAATGATCAGTCCTCTACTTCTACCAAAGTTAGTTTTGGTGTGCCTCAGGGCTCAGTTCTTGGACCTATTCTGTTCATGCTCTACATGCTGCCTCTGGGAAACATAATCAGAAAACACAGTATTAATTTTCACTGTTACGCAGCTGATACACAATTGTACTTATCAGTCAAACCTGACCAGAGTGACCATATAGAAAAACTTAATACCTGTATCAGGGACATAAAGACTTGGATGACAATAAATTATCTCCTTTTAAACTCAGATAAGACTGAAGTTATTGTAGTAGGTCCTAAAAATCTGAGAGATGTTTTTACTGACCAAGCAGTCTTCTTCGACGAAGTAACTGTGGCCTCTGACCTCACCGTTAGAAACCTAGGAGTTTTATTTGATCCAGATTTATCATTTAAAGCTCACATAGCTCAGACTTGTAAAACTGCATTCTTTCACCTTCGCAACATTTCTAGAATCCGAAATATCTTATGTAAAAGTGATGCTGAAAAACTCATCCATGCATTTGTTACATCAAGATTGGATTATTGTAACGCTTTGCTCGTAGCATGCCCTAAGTCTTCCCTAAAAAGTCTTCAGCTGGTTCAAAATGCAGCAGCAAGACTATTAGCAGGAACTCATAGAAGAGATCATATTACTCCCGTGCTAGCGTCTCTCCATTGGCTTCCTATTGAGTTTAGGATCAAGTTTAAAATCATCTTACTAACCTACAAGGCCCTAAACGGCATGGCTCCATCTTACATTAGTGAACTTATAGTACCTTATCAACCAAGCAGAACACTCCGCTCACAAAATGCAGGGCTGTTGGTGGTTCCTAGGATTTCTAAAAGTACAGTTGGAGGTAGAGCCTTTAGCTACCAAGCTCCAGTTTTATGGAATAAGCTCCCAGCTCAAGTGAGAGAGGCAGACAGTGTTCCTACATTTAAAGGGAGGCTTAAAGCATTCCTGTTTGAACAAGCTTATCAACAGGCCAGATAGAAACAGATTCAATTAGCTGATATAATTAATAGTTGGCTGCTAGATAGTAAAAGCTGGGGAAAGTATGGTACATTGGGGTTCTGTCCTCTAATTCTATCTACTATTCTCTGCCAGACTGTCTTGGCTCTTTCCCCGTACCCCCTACTCCAACCCTCTACCCTAAACCCCTGGCTTGCTATCTCATTCATTGTTCTAAATTGTCTGTTTATTTAGAATTACACTGCTAGTTGGTACAATACAATTCACATGTTGTCCACCTCTCTCCCTCCTCTCTGGGAGAGAGCCCCATCCAGGACTCTGCGTTCCTGTCCTGGGCATGGCCACACCGAGGAGACCTCCGCGCTTCTTCATCCCCACTCCATCAGGACGAAATCCTTCTACTCATCCCCGCCGTGGGCATCGCTGGGCTGAGGAGTCTCCCGTGTCTCCATCAGGATGAAGAACATCTGCTCATCCCCGTACTTGACATCTCCAGGCTGAGGAGTCCCCCGTGTTTCCATCAGGATGAAGAACATTTATTGACTTCTTTAGATATTTAGCTGTAGATTAGAATAAGCTAATATTTAAACAATAATCTGTGACACATTGTTTGCTCGTCCCGGGGGAGGGATCTCTCTTTCACGTGGATCCCCATGAGGTTTCTTATTTTTTCCCCACTGATGGGTTTTTTAGGAGTTTTTCCTCACCGAGAAGGAGAGTCTAAGTGCATTAATGTGCTAGTCTTGTTTAGTTAGCATTTGTTAGTTATTTTTCTTGTTGTGTATTTGTGTTAATACATTCCTCTTTTTCTTGTGAAGCCCATTGAGACGGACATTCTGTGATTTTGGGCTATACAAATAAAATTGAATTGAATTGAATTGAATTGTGAAGCCCATTGAGATGGAAATTCTGTGATTTTGGGCTATACAAATAAAATTGAATTGAATAACAAATATTTCTTGCGACAAATAAAAAAAGCCCAAAACGTTTAAAAATCGAGCATTGAGTTCTAGAAATGAGGCAATTTATCCTGGTAATATTTGTACCACGATTACCAACAAAGTCCTTATGCTGGTAAAAAGATGTTGAAATAACTTCTAGTTTAAACTGAGGTACAGTGAAAGCTGTAATAGTTTTTGATGGAAACTGTGAAAACTGCTGTAAAACTTTCTTCTATCTCCCTTCAAAAACTAAGGCGCAGTGGTTAGCTGTGCAGTGCACAGTCTCCCTAGGAGTTTGTTTTTGTTTTCTGGATTTTTAATTGTTACATTTTGTCTCATCCTTGTGCAAAAGAAATAAAAAAAATGCCGGTGCACCTAGGGACTCAGTCGGAGCAAACAACTACCCAAACGTGATTGTTTGTTTGTGCTACCCTGCAACACACTGGCGACCAGTTTGGAGTGTACCCTGCCCCTCGCCTTAAATCAGACTGTGTTGGCTCTGCCACCCCACGCTTCTCCATTAACGATGGGAAGTTCAGAAGACAAAAAAAGTGAGATGGCCACCTCAAGACATACCAGGTTTCTGATGATCAATGGTCTGAAAAGTTTATGTTTCACATTTATGAGAGTTTGGGCTTTTGGTTTATTTTGTTCACGTCGTTATGCAATTGTTAGGGTTTGAACTGTGAATGCTAAAGTTGGTAAAGTCCATGAGCTAACTTTTATTTTTGATAGTTTTCATCACTGCACAATAGAATTTTTTGCATCTAGTGGTTGGAGACATCTTTTAAAAAGTAGAGCCTCATCCAGTTTCAAGAATCTGGTAAACTTGACTGATTCACTAAATCACAGTATGTTCATTTTCAGAATTTTTGCTGTATTTTTTTTTAGGTCTCTGCCCGCAGTAATTTTTCTTGTTAAGTTTTTTAAAAACTTTTTTCCTAACTATATAGAATAACACCATAAATCCACTTGACTAGTTCATTCAAACTTTTCATGTTTCACAATCTTTTATTTAACTCTAAACTGCCATATTGTATCTTGTTTACTTTGAAGATGACATAAGATGTGTTTCCTCATCTGGTACAAACTGATAGCATTTCATTTAATCTTATCAAACCATAAAAAGTAAATGAACCCCTATAGAAAGTAAGCTTAAAGTAAACATGTTGATGTGAGCTTCATTGTCTTCACATTGTTTGTCTACATGTTCTTGCTCTCGGCATGTCAGGCCAACTATGATAAAGTCTCCGTCTGGTTTTTCATAAGTTGTGATTTGGATGTTTTTCAATCTTTTTACAGCCGTTTCCTTGTAGGACATGCTCATTATTTTTTTAAGAGCCTTCATCAGCTGAAGGATGTTTTTAACCTGGATGTCTGCAGAAGACCAACAAAATTAACATCAACAAACTTTTTTCTGAGCTTTGGAGAAGTTTTTTTGTTAAACCCAATAATCTGTGCTTTTTTTCAAAAAAAATTTTTTTTATCAGAAGTTAGTTTGAGGATAGAGCGGCATAAGCATATCGTCTTCTTGAACAATCTCCAAAGCATGTACTTGCTCTTTTTTGGTTTTCTGAATTGAATGTGGCCTGATCACATCACCAGAAACTATCCTAACCAGATATAAACGCTTCCTAATCTGGTTTCTCTTAATGAGCAGGTGAAGGAGCCTTACACTAAATTTCAGATGATTGAGCTTCTTATCTAATCTCTTTGAGAGACCCTGGCCATTCTTTGGAGGAAAAGCTTGTTGGCAACTCACACTTGTACTTTGAGAACTTTACATCAGTAGATTGGCTGATGATCACTATTACCTACGAACTATGTTGTCAGATTTAGGGTCAGGTGTCGTCGATACGTTTTTGTGGTATCATCCTTTCTAAACAAGCTTCTTCACCTCTTTTCCACACTCTCCATTGCTCAGGATCAACAGTCCAGAGCAATGGAGAGTGTGGGAAAGAGGTGAAGAAGCGTGTGCAGGCAGGCTGGAACAGGTGGAGGAAAGTATCAGGTGTGATGTGTGACAGAAGAGCTTCAGCTAAAATGAAAGGGAAAGTGTGCAAAACCGTGGTGAGACCGGCCATGCTGATTGGTCTAGAGACAGTGGCACTGAGGAAAAGACAAGAAACAGAGATGGAGGTAGCAGAGATGAAGAAGCTGAGGATCTCTCTGGGAGTGACCAGGATGGACAGGATCAGAAATTTCAGGGGAACAGCACGTTAGAGGTTTTGGAGATAAAGTCAGAGAGGCCAGACTGGGATGGCCTCTCTGGCCATGAGGAGGTTCATGGATACAGTGAAGGAAGACATGAAGATAGTTGGCGTGACCGAAGAGGATGCAGCAGATAGGGTTAGATGGAAGAAACTGACTTGCTGTGGCGACACCTGAAGGGAAATGGCAAAAGGAGAAGATCCTTTCCAAACAAGTTGCTTGGAAAAGAATCATATAGCTAAGCCTATATGATTTAGCACAACAAATGTTTGAACTTTTATTTACTATGGAACCAAGCCCAAGTTTTTTTTGGTTGGTATCAACCTGTGGGGGTACCTAGAGGGATCAAATGCAATGAGATGCTTAGAGGTTTATGTTAAAAACCCTGATTGTTTAATTTTATGATGCAGAGAAAACTTGTGGGCATAAAAATATTCACTCCCTTGTTTATTGTATTGATCAATAAAAAAACCAAAACAAACATTGTAAGCAAATATTTAACAATCAGTAAAAACCATAAGGCAAAACAAACTTTAGCTTTCACTGACATCTGCTGGTTCAACTTAGAACTGCAACCATTGTAAACCGCCATCCAGTAATAACCGTTACTCTAACAGTTACTACTGATGATACAATTTCTTTTAAACGTTACAAACATTTGTTTGTATGATTCATAAATCAACAAACCTCATATTTCTCCTTTCCCGAGCTGTTGAAGGTAGTTCTTCACAGCAACAGCTTGACACCGTTAGTTTTTGGGCACAAAAAGGACGGAGTTCTTTCTGGAAAGATCAGAAAAAGAAAGAAACAAGCTGTAAATAAAGTCATTAGATTTGGAAATTTTAAATAGTCAACATGGCTGAGGCACAAAGTTGTAGACAATTATATTTGACGCAAATTCAATATCTGGAGGAGCAATTAGAAAGGTAAGCAATCCTAAAAGTTCTACTCAGCAACTTCATATACATTGGATGACAATATTTTACTTGAAGTACTTTTAAAAAGTATTTATCTAGTCATGGAAGGCTTTGTGAACTAGAAAGTTTAAAAAATGAGAAATCCTCTCTATAACTTTATATATCAGCTCACTTCAGGGTTCTGTACTGGGGCCCCACATATTTACTCTGGTGTCATTAATGACGTCATTAAATTAGTAGATGATGTGCTCTGTTAGATCATAAGTCTTCTCAGAATTATTATAGAGAGGAACATCCAAGGGAGAGGTACAAAAAGATTATCTGCATCAATATGGATAAAACCAATATAGATTTCCAACAGACATGGAGCTCTGTCATCCAGAAAGGAGCTCAGAGTAGAGCTGTTGCTCTTTCGGGTCGAGAGAAGCTAGGTGGGGTGGTTCAGGCAACTAGTTTATGATGCCCCCCGAGTGCCTCGCTGCTGAGTGAGGAGACTCAGAGTCAGACACTAGACCCGCTGAAGAGACTATGTCTCAGAGGTTGGTGGGGAACAACTCGGGATTCTCCCAGGTAAGCTGGAGGATGCAGCCAGGGTGAGAGAAGCCCGGGTTTCTAGTTTGAGGCTGTTGCTCCCATGACCCGTGGAAAACAACTAAACTAAACCAATAGAATTGTAGAGGACTCAAGAAAGAACAGGTAGCACGTTATTTGGATTGTACACTTGAAGGAGAGATGTGGATGTTTTGGACTTCTCCAGCCAGAGACCTCATCTGAAAAGCTTAATGCTTTTAAGTCATACTTTCTTTTTTTTTTTTTTCTTTCACAGTCTCCCGTTGCATTGTGAGAAGATGAATAATGAGAAGAAACAGCTCATGGCTAAGAGAGACGCCACAGAAAAGAACATGAAAGATAAGATCGATCATCTGAAGAACTCTGTGGCCACAGAAGAAAAAATTGTGACTGATTTGTTTGCAAAGTTGGAAGCTCTTCGTATTCCAACACAAGAAGCTGAGAATGATAGAGTGGAATTCAACAAAATGAAGCTGCAGATGATAGAGGAAAACAAACAACTTCAGGAGGAAAATGCAAAGCAATGTAAGCATTCTGGGATTGTTAGGTTTATCTGATGCTCTCTGAAAAAAATATTTTACCATCTATATGACAAGATGATATAGACTCCTCCCCTAAAATTTTCTTTAAAGCAACTGAACTAATAAAAAAGCATCCTGAAAGCCTCAAAATAGTTACATTGGGCGTTTAATGTACAGCAGACCTAAAACAAAAATACCCAAAAATCTAATCTGTGGCTGTGCTGAAAAAATTTAAAGTAGGTAATAACACTGAAATCCCATCATAGATACATCAAGAATTTTTTGGGTTAGGTTCAGAGAGTCATTACTGTTGAAAACGTTGCTTTACTGGTTTTTATTTGATGACACGGTGCTGTATTGTTATTACATTGTTTTTGATTTTGGATACTGAAGTTGTTTTCAACTACTTTTTAAAATCTGTATCTGGAAGTCCCTCTGAAGCTAAGTTTAACTTCCTACATGCATGGGGAACATCTCCGACATCTGCACAGCAGCAGACATCACATCCACACACCATAACAACTTTTTCACCCTCCCAGGTAGTTTATATGTCTTCTTCTTCTTCATGTAGCTAAGATTCTTGAGGATTTGCAGGAGCAACTAACAGAGTTAAATAAGAAACTTGAAGTTCAGGATCTGACAAACCAACTGGCCGCTCAAACGGAAAGACATCAAACTGAGGCTGCCAACCTGGAGGCTAAATTTAAGTCAGCAAGGGAAAGGTAAAGCTTGAATCAGAGCTAAATTTGAAATGTTCTTCATTAAACTCTAATAAACATCCCATATTTTTTCCAAAACAGAATTTTGGCAAATCTCCAGGCAGAAATGGAGAGAGCTATTGAGAGAAAACCCTCGATAATCCTTGAGAATGAGAGGGCACTGCATACCAGTTGCTTGAAGTGGATTTATGACATGGAGAGTGATGTGAGCCTGAGTAGACAGAAAGATGATCTAGTACAGCGAGAGGAAGCTATGGAGCAGAAACATAAACGATTGGTGAAAGAGTTCAATAGGATGATGATGCAAAAAACACGGCTCAACAAGGTAAGCAGAAGAAATAATTAAGTGAAGACTTTTTATTATTCCAAAGTGCTGAACAGACAATAAAAAAACTTACACAAAACACTTCACACATGCATCAACATTCACACAATCCCACACTTCTCCCAGCCGCCAACTACCACCAACCCCTGCAAATTTCCCTGAACCGTTTGCTACTGTCTCTTTAACTGAACAGTAAAATAAAATAAACGTCTGGCCTTTTGCTGCTGTGAGGAAATAATAACTGGGGATCGATCCACACCAAGAGTTGGCCTGCCTATGACTGCAGAAACCAAACAATTGAGGCCCACCCAGCTCCAGCAGACATGGGCACCCACAAAAGCCACCTGACTAAAGTGAGGGACCTGCACCACCGAGGCCAGTCAGACTGCCACAAAGAAGACCCCACAGACTGAGCAGGCAGAGCTGCTGGGATGAAGGATCCCCATGAGGAAACACTGGAATCTAGAACTGGTTAAAAACTATTTAAGAAACTAATCATGAAACTAAATCCGAAAAATAAAACTGTGTAAAAATAGAAAAGTAAACTAATAGATTTCAATAAAAACATAAAATCATCTTAAACAACAAGAAAAATGAAGTAAAAGCCAAATTAAAAAGGTGGGGTTTTAACCTCTTCTTAAAAAAATTAACATACTCTGTGGCCCTGAGGTCCTCTGGCAGGCTGTTCCACAAGCAAGGACCGTAATGCTGGAACGATGCCTCACCATGAGTTTTTGTTCTAACATGTGGTATTACTAACATTTGGTACTAAAAGGCCGGTACCAGAGGTACCAGAGGATCATATTGATTTGACGCCGTTCATGTCACTGATGAGCAACAAGTTGTCTTAAATTGAGAAGAAAAAGACACTAAATTTATTCAACTTTATTTTGTTTTTAGGGACTTCAGATGCTTTGGAGGGGATTACAAGAGCAAATAACAGCAACACGGAAAGCTAAAGAGGCTAAAGAAAAGAAGGTTTCTTATAAGAAGTAAGAACTTTTTATTACTGAGAATAAAAATAAGTTCAATTTAAGCTCTGATGGTAAAATAACAAGATGACATGTAGTGGAAGCAATGATTTTTACTGATATGGTCTGCAACTAGAAGCTTTGATTTCTGAAGACAAACCAGAGGCTGGACCTATTTAAAAAAGAAGGATCAAAATGTGCTAAGTGATGAATCAGTGTGTGGATGGTGTTTCCAATGTAAATAATGATTTATCTTGTATTTGTGTCTATAGACCAACCCTGAAGCCTGAGGATGCCCGCACACTAAGAGAGGCCAGACTTCTTATCAAGAAGATGGACTTAATGAAGGAGCACGTGAGAATCAACGAGTTGAAGAAGGAGAAGCGGAATGCAGGGATCATTCTCAGATACATCATGCGCTTGGTAAAATCTCAAACCAGCTCCCAAAATTTAAAGCAATTACTTTGACTAAATTACACTGGCGATAAACATCTTGAAGGTCTGGAAGATAATTCAGGGTTATTTTTTTTATCATTGCAGCAAAAAAAAGAAAACAAAAAAGGGGTGTTGTGATATTTCAACTTTGTATATTTAGGTTTTATCTCTATTTAGAATTTTTGGTTCAGACAAGTTTTCTATTTTACAAAAAAATACATACATACTGTATATATTTCAAAAGGTGCCGTCTTCATCCCTCAAACGGGGAAATTACTATGCTGCATTGCAACGTAGCTGGCAGCCGTGATGGTGCGAATGGTGGGAGTAACTGGGGGTTAGGTGTCTTCCCAGTGAGAATCAAACTGACTGCTCCTGGTCCAAGGGTGGACTGCTTATTGTAATAACAATACAACTGCTTATTATTTTAAAAGTTCTTGGTTCGAATGACGTTTTCTTTGAGGCTGTATGGAAAATCTTCCACTAGAGGAACCAATCAACATGTACTGAATAATCCACACGCAAAAAATTCTTCTTGGTCTTTTCCAGCTTTGGAACATTTACATATTGCTACGCATTTTTTTTTTATTTTTTTTTTTTTTTTTTGGGAATGATCAAAAAAATTGAGCCCAATCAATCAGTCCACGGTTTATGAATATATTAATTTTGGATAGGCTCTGCAGCCACAAGTTGGATAAAGTCAAATAAAAGGGAGAAAAGGGATTGTTTATAATAACAATGTATACTCTATTTATCCCTCACCGAAGAAATTTGTGTGCTGCATTACACTGCAGCAGGCAGCCACAACGACGTAAATGGTGGGAGAAACCAAGGACGCTAGACGTGAACTCATTGGAAATCAAACCCGCAAATGCTCTACCACTGAGCCACCAATGGTTATTTAGTATATGTTTCTTTACACTTAATTTTAATTCCAGTCACCATCCAAACATGGTGTTACCAGGAAAGCTCCTTTTGTCTAATTATTAGGTGATAAAGTAATGTAATTTATTTCTTTTCAATAGCTTTAGCTCCATGACTGTCATGACCCCTTCTTCTGCAGCCAGAGGGAGCCATGGATGTTTCTCAACGATCTGATTAGGATCCTGATTCCACTCACCTTTGCACCTTGCCAACTATTTAAGGGGAATCATTCCAGACTTCCCAGTTGGGTCTTTTCTGTCAAGAAGCGGAGTGCAGGTGGAAAGAGGAGGACCCTGTTGCAGACAGAAAACATGGTTTATTTGGAAGTTGGCAGTGCCTGTCCATAATTACTGTGGAACAAAAAAACCAAAGTTTCAGTGACATGGCATTATGTTATTGTCAGAATGTGTTTTTGGTCAGGCAACCAGGGAGACCTGGCTGGAGGGGATTGTAAGGCCCAACCGG
The DNA here is from genome assembly GCA_902685375.1 of Neostethus bicornis. NCBI lineage: Eukaryota > Metazoa > Chordata > Actinopteri > Atheriniformes > Phallostethidae > Neostethus > Neostethus bicornis. Next base: position 9,899,561 of record LR738545.1, read on the forward strand.
GAAGTCTGGGATGATTCCCCCTAAATAATTGGCAGGGTGCACAGGTGTGTGGAATCAGGAATCACCACAGGTGATCCTAATCAGATTGTTGAGAAACATCCACGGCTCCCTCTGGCTGCAGAAGAGGGGTCATGACAATGACGGTCAACTTGGACACAAGAGAAATTTATTACTTGCTATATTTCATAAAATGTTGCTGAAATTAACATTGTCAGTAAAAAATATGTCAAGTGTTATCTTTCATGACTAAACTTTCAACATTTCCAGTAATTTATGCTAGTTTTATCATCGCTTTTCTCACAAAACAACCTTTTTTTTTTTTTAAACGCTACCTATTATTTCTTTGGTTCATGACTGGACTTGAATGATTATTTAGGTCATCTAGTTAGTTGTAAGTTTAATAGTTTTAAATAAAGTTCTTTTTGCAAAATAAGAGTTTTCATGGGAAAATGTGATCAGTAATCATGTCCTTATTGATATACCATCGGCTATTTTTAACAAAATGTTTCTTGGAAGACCTTCCATTTTAATTTGTTGGAAATGTCCACATTTGAATATGACCCTTTTATTAATTATACCTGCAAGATGTTCAAAGATGTGGTAGCTGATTTGAATCTATTTTTTTTTTATCTGCAGCACAAATATGATGACCCGGAGTATAAGTGGATGTGCCAAAGACTGATGGAAATATTGCAAAGCTGTGCTGAACCTGCCGTCAAGGAAGGGGAAGAGCGGGAAGCTCCACCAAGCAATCCTCCTGCTTGTCCTTCTTGTTAAATCCCAGAATGAAGCAAAATATTCTGCAGGTGGATTAAGTGTGTATTTAGAAATAATAAAATCTTAACCACAATCCTCTCAAGTATAAACACTGTGCTATGTTCAAGGCTTTAACCAAAAAGAAGTATTAAAACTGTGCTCCACCAACATGTTGCAAGAATTGTAGCAGAGTTTTATGTTCAATAATTTCTTATTATTTTGTTTCAATTCAGTGAAAACACATCAAGGTCAAATACCGAAGTCTTTTCTGTCAACTTGAAACAATTTACTGAAACATTTCTGTTTCTTCTTCTGTTTTTTTTCAGAGTAAAAAACTGTAAAATAAAGAATACAAAAACTTCTGTTTCCTGTAGTTCTGAACCATCAATATTCAAATACAGTTATAGATATACATAAAGTTGTGATAAGCCAGATGGGATTGTTCGGGCATCTGGTAGGATGCCTCTGAATGCCTCACTGGTGAGGTGTTTCAGGCACGTCCCACTAGGGGCGAGACCCAGAGGTAGACCCTGGGCCCACTGGAGACTATGCCTTCCAGCTGGCCAGGGAACTCCTTTGAATCCTCCCGAGTGAGCTGGAGGATGCAGCAGGGGCAAGAGAAGCCTAGGTTTTCCGTCTGAGGCAGTTGCCCACACGACCCGGCTCCAGATAAGTGGAGGACGACGGAACAGAATATTCAATCATTGATCTTATAAACTGCTTATCCCTGTCGGGATTGCAGGGGGTGCCGGAGCCTATCCCAGCTGATTTAAGGCAGGGTACACCCCAAACAGATTGCCAGTCTGTTGGTGGGCCACACCAACACACACACAACCATCCACACTCATTCCTAGGGGCAATTTCATAGCGGCCAATCAATCTAACATTTTTGGAGAGTGGGAAGAACCGGAATACCAGGTGGAAATCCATGCATACCCTGGGAGAACATACAAACTTGACACAGAAAGGCCAGGGTTCCAAACCTCGTCCCATCTGGGATTCAAACCCTAACCTTCCTGCTTTGAGGCCACTGTGCTATCCACTGCTCCTGAACGGAACACGAAGAACATAAACTAATTACTTATCAGTCAATCAGCTGACAGAATTTAGTCATGCATTGTACCGTTGTGTATTCTGTACTGATTTAATCTGTTTGTACACATAGTTACAGATTATTGTTTTGGTATGAATTAGAAGTTGATAAAACTATGAGAAAAAAACGCAGCTAATGATAAACCCCAATGAAGGTTGTATTTTTTCCCCAAAAAACGTTTTAATTTTGACCTGAGAAAGACATTTTGACGCCAGAGGTCAGAGGAGAATGTTCAGGAATCAAGAAAACCTTTATCAGTCCCACAGTGGGACAGTTCAGGCTGTTAGGAACTGATAAGAAGGCAAGAGGAAGTCCAATAAACTCGAGCTACATCTAAAATGTGTAAAATAACTTCTCTGAACACGCAACACATTCAACTTAGAGATTAAGAAGTTTTACTGATACCGATCGAGGTGCTGCTCCTAATGGAGCTGCTCCTATATCACGCCATCATCAAAACTAAACCCAAACCAAACGTAATGTTGAAAGAATTCCTGGTTTTGTGGGTCTACATTACAGTACTACACGTAAACAGCAGGCTAAGAATTTAGTAGAAAATTGTAAAAGCATGGATGCGTCAACAGGTTTCTGTAGTTAAACAGTATCGAGGAGATTTTCTTGACCCACTTTGGGCTTCTTGATTCTGCCATAGTAGTTTAACCACCACACCCAATCCAAGTATTGTTGGTGACCCTGATCATTTCTTTTTGAGCACAGTAGGTCATCTTCGAATGGCTGAATATCAAGTTGAATATTGAATCACATCTCAAAGATCTTGTATTCGTCACACCAAGAACCAAGAAGGAAGTCTGACCTAGATGGTGGAACTAATTGGAGTGTACAGGCATCGACCAACATTCTGTCCCCTTTGTTCAATTGTGTAAAGAAGGAAAGATAAAAGAGAAAATATCAATTGTTAAAAATCCGGGTGCACATGTAAGATATGCTGGAAGTTTCCTTCCTCCATCTCAGCTGGATTATTTCTCAGCAGTAAAAAGTGAACCTATTAACTTCACGTCATTATCGTTTTTACTGTGGCTTCCAGACAACAAGCTCATCTTTTAAAAAAAGGCATGACTTGAATGTTTCTGCATGAACGGACGAGGACAACACATCAAACTCCCACACACCTGATCACAACTGTAAACTCATTACAGAAAGACCAGAGAATCCCAGACAAGAGGCGCGACAAGCTGATAAAAACGCGATTATAACCGCAGTGTTTACAAAACGTTGGGCCGAGTCGAGGTCAGAGGTCCGACTGGTCAGCCAAGACGACCTGTTTGCTTTGAACTGTCGTCATTGCTTAAAACTCCTAGAGTCTGATAGCGAGGAGAGGCGGAGTTGTGGGAGGAAATAGGATAACAATCCGGACTGGAGAGAAGAGAAAACACAAGAGGAACACAGCTGCAGCCTGGACAACATGGAGCTCTATCTGGACCTGTACTCTCCACCATGCCGGGCCATCTATCTATTCGCCAAGGCACTCGAAATCCCCTTTGAGTTTAAGTATATCTCTCTGACAGCAGGTAAGTCCACTTTATATGATCTGATAAGTCTGTCTTTGCTCGAATACAAGTAAAAAGTTTTTTCATGCAGTCATTTGCAGGAATGCACTTTCCTTTCTGTTTATCTTTGTGAGGTCTGGAAACACTTTTCAGCTGAGTTGCGAAGGCGTTGACCCATTCTGTGTGCAGATATTCCCTCTGGACTCCTGCATTTTTGCCTTTCTCCCAGAAAACACAGCAGGCTGAGGAGTAGAGTTACATTAACTCATACGTAGCCATTTTTTAGAAAAATATCCCCAATGCAGTCAAAAAGTCTTAAAGTTTTAAAAAGTCAAAAACTTTATGAGATGCATTTGGATTTAACACTCTGGTTTGTTTTCGGTTTCAGGCCAGCAGTACAGCGAGGACTTCGTAAAACTGAGCATAGTGAAAAAGGTCCCTGTGATGAAAGATGGAAGCTTCGTTCTTACAGAAAGGTGAGAAAGAAATTTGGGGGTAACTTTGATTACAATGTACTCAGGGTTCATTCAGAAAATCTGTTTCCGACAGCTCTCCAGACAGAAGTTGGGAGTCACTTTTAGACTCTAGTTTGAGTAAAAAAAATTGAAAAAATAAAGGCTGGAAGACTGAAGTCTCAAGTAATTCTGTATTGACATACCATGAAAAATGTTCCAAATCTTCAGTTTATTCATTACCCTCAAACACACAAGTGTACAAACTTCTTGCTGCATATCCGAGATTGGGTTGCCAAGTTAGCTGCCTTGGCAGAGAAGCCCAGATTTTCCTCACCTTGGCCACATCTTCCTACTTAACTGTGAGGATCCAGGCGTTTCTGGGTCATCTCTGAGACATGATCCTCCAGCAGGTTTTGGGTCTCCTCCCGATGGGACGTATCCACAATACCTAAACTGTGAGAAATTCAGGAGGCCGACAAGCAACATTTCTGTCCTTTTTCAGCGATTTACAATGCATTTGTTTTTATTAGTCTTTGATAAATTCCTGCTTTTTACACTTTAATAAATTATATCAGAGGTGCCCAACCTTTTTTGTCCCAAGATCTACTTTACAAATATCAAACCTCCTGAGATCTACCAGTCCCATGTTCTCATCGCAAAACCCAACAGATCGTTTCCAGCCTGCTGTAACTACCCCTACAACACGATTTGTTACATATGCACACGCGCACACACTCAGCGCTTTGCAAGGGAGAGGAGCCACAGCAGCACCGCGGGCTGCTTATTGATTACAGGCTTAGTAACGTGATTTTAAGCCAAAAATCTCCAGTAACAGCGGAAAAGCCGTATGACTGATACTTTTTTTGGAAAAAAAAAAAAAGTCCCTAAATTTTAGCAACTCTAGCAGCTGAATTCGGGCCAGATGTCATTGTGAGGCTGGTGATAGGCTGGCGCCAACTTTTTTTTTAATGCCATGCGATCTACCCATAATGCCTTTGCGATCGACCAGTCAATCACGATCGACATAATGGGCCCCCCTGAATTATATTATAGTGTATTTGTTTTACTTGTTAAATTCAACCGTTTTTTTTTCTTAAACAGGCTTCAATTTTATACTTCACAAAAAAGACTAGTTTGTTTACAAAAAGAGAATAAAACTTCATAAAACACGTGATTCCTCATTGTTAGTTCCTCAAAATTAGTCAGAAGTCTAGTTTTGATCTTCGGTCGTCCAGTCATGATGAAAAAAAGCCAAAAGTACAGATAAAAAAAAAAAGAAGCAAAATAGTTGCAAATAGTAGCAAAATAATCTTGATAAGCCACTCATGTAACAAAACCAAAACTCATTTCTATCTGTTTTGTTATAATTTACTGTAACAACATAGAAAGCAATGAGGGAGACGCAGCCAGATATTTGTGACATCTCAGTAACTGGATTACTTTGTGTTACAGTCATTACACAACCTTTTTTAATTCTGTCATCAAAACAAGTTAGAGACAGATCTAAGGGCAGAAATGCATGTTGTGTTGCTTAAAATAGTTGGGCACACTTTATGTGAAATAAGCTAAAACCAATTTTTTTTTAAACCTTTGTCTTTTGTCTATTTATTGCTAACTCTGTGCAGCACGGCCATCCTGGAGTACATGGTGCAGAAATACTCCCTAGCAGACCACTGGTTACCTTCTGACCTCCAGCAGCGAGCTCGTGTTAATGAATACTTGTCGTGGCAGCACCTCAACCTTCGATCTCACTGTTCAAAGGTCTTCCTGTTCAAGGTCCGTGTCCCAGCTCAATCCACAGTCTGGCCTCTCCACTTCTCACATGTTTGTCCCAGTTTCAACACAAGAGATTAGAACCAATTATCATCATTTATTCAAGATATACAAACATTTATAGATGATTTCTTTAGATACGTGTTTGTCCATCATTCGAATCTGGAGGATTTAGTCGTCGAATATCGATGAATTTACTGTCATCATTTCTGTAACTGATTCTTGATTTAACATAGAGTCAGTTACACAACATTTGGAACTTTACACTGTCAACAAAAAAATCAAGCATGATTATGAAATGACGAAAAAAATACACACATGGCTTTTTTTTCATTTGAAGTCAACATTTTGAGAGGAAGAAGAAAAGTCAACAGTAACAGTTGCATCACATTCAGATTTTCAAAGGACCTCTCTCTTCATTAATCAATAATGTTGCCAGAACTAAAGTTCAGGGATCAGAAGACAGAACCAAATCAGGGGTGGATCTAGGGATGGGGGAGGGAGGCGGCGTTGGGGGCGCATGCCCCACCTTTTTGGTCCACAAAAGTAAAAAAAAAAGAAAAGAAGAAAAAAGGAAAGGGAAAGGAAAGAAAGTCAAGCTATCCCCTTGCAGGGCCAGCGAATGGGCCACCAAAACGCAGAAAAATTACTTATTTCTGATGACTCATTATTTTTAAAAATGTTCTAAACTGGCATTGTCAATGACCTCATGCCCCTCACCCCTTTGAAAATCATGGATCCGCCCCTGCAAATGAATGCCTTCAGTGTTTTTTGTTCTTTTTACAAATCAAAACCCAAACTAAATTGTGTAGAAAATGTCAGTTGATATCAGATAACTCTCTAAAATTATAGTGTTTTTATTGTTCAACTGCAGGAAGATTTAATAGAAAGTCTTGACAGTGCAAAAATGATCCCTTGTTCTAAAAAACAAAGAACAAGTTTTTCTTCAGCAATAAAAATGTCCAAAATTTTAGAGTAATTTTCACAAACCTAATGTGATCTATAATTCATTTACTTTAGTTAAATCTCCATGTTGGACCCAATAATCTGCTAGTATTGCTCCGTATCTAACACCACTGGTTTGGACATTTCTAAAAAATTTATTCCTCTGATTTGAATAATGAGTTGTATTTAATTTCTTCATGAACAGTTTCTCTATCCGTTCGTCATGGGAGAAGAGGCCCCAAAGGACAGAATGGATGGTGCGATTGAGGACTTGACGCAGTCACTCGACCTCATGGAACAAAAATTCCTCCAGGACAAGCCATTCATCATCGGCAACAAGATCTCTGTGGCTGATGTGATAGCCATTGTGGAGGTCATGCAGGTAAACAGAAGTTTTAATTTATCTTCTAAAGAATCCCCATCGGCTTCTGCCTCACAAAGATCTTCACGTTTGTGTCACTGTCTTTAAAATCCCATCAAAATTATCATACAGGGCCATTGTTCTGAAGGCCCTGTATGATATGTGTCCTTGAATCTACACACCTGATCCAGGGTATCGAGTCAATGTGTCCTAAAAAAAAAATTATTACAACAAGGTACAACCTCAATTAATAAAAAAAACAAACAAAAAAGACTGCTCCTTTGCATTGGCTGTTGGTTGGTTTCAATTTTATTGAAGCAGGAAAACATGGAAAACCTTCGGGCATTGGCCCTCCAGGACCAGAGTTGGACAGCCTTGTCATACTATCTTTAATACATATCGAACACTCAATAGTGCTCATCTTGTTCTTCTTCTTTGGGCATTTCCCTTAGAGGGTCGCCACAGCAAGTCAGTTTCTTCCATCTAACCCTATCTGCTGCATCTTCTTTGGTCACACCAACTATTTTCATGTCTTCTTTCACTGTATCCATGAACCTCCTCTTTGGTCTTCTTCTAGGCCTCTTTCCCGGTGGTTCCAACCCCAGCATGCTTCTGCCGATGTACTCTTTCTCTCTCCTCTGCACATGTCCAAACCATCTCAGTCTGGCCTCTCTGACTTTATCTCCAAAACCTCTAACAAGTGCTGTTCCTCTGATCTTGTCCATCCTGGCCATTCCCAGAGAGATTCTCAGCATCTTCATCTCTGCTACCTCCATCTCTGCTTCCTGTCTTTTCTTCAGTGCTACTGTTTCTAGACCAAACAGCATGGCCTGGTACCTCCATTTTCCATTTAGTTCTGTTCTGTTGTAAAAATGGCATCTAACATATTTGTACAATATGTATTTTCAGACCCTCGCTGCTGGTGTGAACGGGTTTGAAGGCCGTCCAAAGCTGTTAGCCTGGAGAGATCGAGTGAAGAAAGAGCTGGGTGAAAAGCTGTTTGACGAGGCTCATGAGAAATCCATGGACCACAGTGGCATGACACAGAAGATGCAGGACAACCCAGAGCTGCTGAAGTTTAAGCAAGTCTTCAAGAAGCATTTCCGTTAGAAAGATTCCTACAGAAAAAAACAACTTTATTCTGTAAGGTTTGTTACAGGTATTAAAACTCCTCTTGCAGAAAACAAAAGAGTGGAAATTCTGTTCGCACATCACGTAAAAATAACAAACATCATCTGCATAACACATAAAAACAAGTTTTTATTTCTACTGTCTCTGACGTGAACCCAGAAAATAACTACAAAAACAAAATTTTCTTTTTGATTGCAGTTTTTGGTTAAATAATTATCTATAAAAACCAGTGCAGATGCTCACACTCTCATTAAGTGCTCAATTAGGCTTTGCATGTTTGCGGTGTAAGGAGTGCAGCAAACAGATTTCCCCGGTGAGGGATGAATAGAGTAATTCTTTTTTTTTTTTTAAATGTGCGAAACGTGCTTCAGAAGCATTGACGAGGAATGCGAAGATAAAACAATATAAAACACATTTTATGACAATGTTAGCAAAACAGGTTTCATTTCAGAGTTCATGTTTTGGCTTGAGCACTCACAAGAATATGCTACATCGAATCTAGATCATGACTTTTTTTTTTTTAGAGTGCAATGTCAGTTGATCCACAAAAAGTCATTTTGATTTGAAAATGCTGCACAAGGAATTTCAGACCCACATCATAATCTACGAAACTTGAAACACACTGACTAGCAGCCAGAGAGTTTCTTAAGCATCTGTAGTTTTCCATCTTCTTTTGGCCCACACACAGTCTGCTCGGAATACTCTGGAGACTTTCCTCTGTTTTGTCCAACTCACATCTGTCAATCCAAGAGCCCTAGCACTGAATAGCTTCTTTACAAAAACTACTGCATGTAGGTTTCTGGTGTCACCTTGCTTGGGAGGTCTTATGCATTTTGTGACCATGATGTAACCTATTCAGCATACCCTCTCAGTGTAAAAAATCTTGGCTTTAAGTGATTTAGCAAAACTTCAAAATTCATGGATCAATTTTGAAATGTAGCTTCATCATCATGACAAACACTACAAATGCTGCCATCTTTCTGGAGAACACGGATTCTTTGAATGGACGATGCACATGCTGATATTTAACTATTCAGCATGAGCTAAAGAAAAAAGCTGTCCTTAAAAAGACAAAGTTAGTATGTAATTCCCATAATTGAGCCATTTTTCACCACTTTAACTTCATAATTATGACTATACATGACCAATTTATATGGATATCTCCTTTCTACAAATTACAAATGGATGTTTCATAATGAGAAAACATTTAAATATTTCAATCGAATAAACTGCTTAGCTATTTACAGACTCTTGTCTACAAATATAAAATATTTCAGACTTAATTAAACGGCAATGCCTTCATCAGCCGCTGCCCCATATCTTATGTGTCCAATGAGCAAACATGGATAAAGCAGCCCATTCTAACCTAGTTCAAAACTATGCTTGGTTTAAATCATCCATGTCTCTTCGAAATTAGGGTCTCTGCTCCTCTCATTTGCAGAGCTGTATGGATTAGACATCCAGTAGAGGGCACCGTCTAATTACAACCAAATCAAAGTCATAGTTAGAATGAAAGTTTCAATAATACGTTACTTTTCTGCTGTACAACCTCCACACAGACAGCACACTTTAAAAGCACACGTTTACCCGTATACTTATTTGTCTTTCTTTTGGTTTGTGTTTCTACACAAATCCATTTTCCCTTCATGTGGGTTTTCCAGGGCCCTGTCATTCTGTGAGGTACTTGCTTGATTCTAACTCTGCCATCCGCCCTTCTTTCTAAATCCTAACTCAACTTGCTTCTCACCCACTTTATACCATATTGGCTTCCTTTCTTCTCTCCAAATCCCTACCTGAATCTATCTTCTAACCTCCACATGTTCCTATAACCCTGTAACGCCTGGTTTATTACATTTGAGCCCATGTCTTCCAGTCTTCAGAATAGTTTCCCAACGCTCTGGTTTACACTTTCACACACACTACATTTGTCCTACTTCCTCTCATATGCTTTCGTCCAGAGCAGTGGAAACATTCTGCTCTGGTTCCACCAGAATAACAAAGACAACTGAACACGTCTCAATATGATCTCCACCGGCAGGGTTTGAATCTGTAACTTTCCAGTTACAGGATCCCTACTCAACACTCCGAGACATTCCATCTGAACTTCCTGCAGAGGCTGCTGCATTCACAGAGATACAGGAAGATACAAACAGATAAGAAGAGATGGTTTTACACTTTCCCAAGATTCGAAGTGAACAAGATAGAAATTTATTTTGCAAAACTGTTTTTGTTTTTTTTCTCTTACTCAACATGATAGATATTTTCTGTTCCATTTATGACAGTTTTTGCATAGAGCGTTACAGTTCAGTCATTAGAGCATCTGCCCTATAGTTGGTGACTCTGAAATTTGAATTGCAAATACTTTACGAAATGTTTCAAGAATATACGTATTTTTAAAAGACTTTTTTACTTAAAGGATAATCTTTTTTTAAAATCTTTCAAATTTTTATCACAAGATATACTGTATATTATAAAGTGTCAAATATGCTAGATTTAGTCAAATATCTCATCTATTGCGTGCAAGATATATTGTAACTCCTAAGAGCAGAATTGTTGCATCATTGCAACTTTCGCTTTTACTAATTTTTTATTTTCTTTCAAATTATTATTTAATTCTCAATGTTTTTGCAATTTAAATCAGAACTTGATGTGATCCAGCCTTGCCCAGTGTACCTTAAGATATTCCAGGTAGATTTAGTTTGATACTCCTGGTCTAAACCAATCAGCTAAAGGATAAAACTAGAAAGTGCATCACGCTAGATGGAAATGTGTTGAACTTCAAATTGAGTTCTCACTCAACTTCCACCTAATAAGTTTTGGAGAGAAGGTTGGATGTCAAATGAAATACCTCAACCTGTCGTAATCCCCTCGTCTGCCACTAGAAGGAGCTCTGGACCTTCGTCATCACCGTGATTAGGGACACCTGAGATTGATTTCTGATGCCACACACCTGTGGATCTGCTGTCTATTTAAGGGCAATCAACCTAGACTTCCACGTCAGGTTATCATCTTCCTTCTCAGCAAGGTCCTCCTGGCTGCCTGACAATAAGTTTGATCTATGTTGTATCATTTGCACTTTTGGATGCTAAGTTAATCCTTTACCTTACAAACTTACCTGACTTCTGACAATAAATCCTGTTTTGTCCTGCATTTGGGTCCTCCTCCTTCCATATCACAACACACTCTGATTGGGTCAGTAGTCAACTTGCAATTATCTAACAGAGATTCTTCAGCCAATCAAAGCAACAAGATTTAATGATGTATCTAACCTCACACTTTTCAGTCTATACTTGAAGGCTTTATTTTACTAATGGACAAAACACCTGCATAGAAGATTGCCATCTGACTGATCTGTGTTTGAAAAAATTTCATACCGCTCAATGTTTAGTAGCATTTGGAGTGACTGGACTAGCTAGCACCACTTCTCATAGCTCTAATTTTGCGGCAAAAGTAAAAAAAAAAAAAAAGAAATCAGTATGGCGAGATGCTACACACTCACTGAAAATAACTGTTGATGTAGTCACCCTATGAGAGTCATGGAGGGGCATTGCATGTCTTGGAATACATTTGCTTAAACAAACAGCAAATGATTATGATTGTAGAATCACAGCCAGTTTCTTAGTTTAAATGAACAGTCTAGACAGAGCACTAAAGTTAGCTACAAAGTATCTCATGGTTCAGTTCTTGGATGCATTATGTATGTGAATTACATGCATATAAATAGACAAACAAAAAATCACAATCAGATTACAGCATAAAATTTCATCATTTTTATTTTCATCAAATTGGGCTGGTGTTAAATGAAGTAGGAGAGGAGGAAGACGAGTTTGTGGAAAGAGATAGAGAAGGAGATTGGAGATGTGTGCAAACATTGACTTGTTTAAGATCTGATGTATCCAAGTTTATGAGTTCATTATGATTTTGCGTGTCGGGGTTGTTTGTGCCAAAGAAGACAACTTTTTTTCAACATAAAACCTAAAATTTTGTTGCTTTAATTTTTAGTACTTTTATAAGAATACTGTTTTATTCTCTTCGTGCATTGATTTTTATCTTTCGTGTTTCATGTGGACATTTATCATTGAATTCCTTTTTTAATAAAAAAATTATTATTTTTTTCTTCTGAGCCAGTGTAGAAGGACGAAAATCCTCCATATAGCCCAAAAATAAGGGGCCCCTAATTCAAACAATACGACATTTTTTAGAGTGATCTGAGACTAAAATAGATGTGGAGCCTTATCTCTCTCCACTCATTCTTCAGGAAACCTTTTTGACATTTCAAAACACGTTTGGACATTCACTCTGCAGACTCAGGCTACAGACCTTCATTTTTGTTTTTATAAAGAGTCCAGCTGAATGAAATAAGGAGCCTTTGTTAAACAGTTAAAACAGTACAGAAATAGCTCCTGACCACTGGTTCCCATTACTCATCCACTGAACCATAGCTTGACCTCCATGTACGTATTGGTGGAAACAAGCTCATTTTGAAATATCCTTGTATCATTTGCAGACACATTTTTTATGAGCACATAAATGTGTTTTACACTTAAACTAAATATTTAATATTTCTGCTAAACATAACCCTTTTTCTGGTGTGTTTTATGACCCCATGCTGACAGAGGTGGCCTGCTCGACTATGAATAGATACATGGTAGTGGAAGTGGGGTCAAGGCCAGATCAGATGGATTATCTTGTTTGAAAAGAGGTAGATGGATGATGTTTAAATGCATGGTTGGATCCGTAGATTCAGAGAACAAAAAGAATGTTTTTCAAAATGAATGGATTTACGGATCAATGCTCAGGACCAGAAAAGCAAATAACTCTCACGGCTGTTGGGCTGAACATGTTCATCACCTAAAACAGAGGTGAACAAATGAACGGGGCTGGTTTATGACTTGCCCGAGCTCATTTTAGAGCGAAGGCAAAAAAGGATTGTGATAAAAAAACTATTGGAAACATGAGGTTCTTTTTGTAGCTCATCAATGTGCAGCAATGAGAACTAGAAAAGCACACATAGAAACATAGACCTCCACCAAGGTCTGCAGAAAAATGCTGCCCCTTTTTTCTGCCAGTCAATGGGTGCAGATTAACAACCTGAACAGGTCGCCAGTCTGACTTACTGTCACACACAGAGTTATCAAGCTATAGTTGTAAACAAACTCCCACTGTTGTCAATTTGAAATGAGAAATTGACTCATTGTGAATATTTTTGGTAGTGGGAAAACCCACGTATACACCAAGAAAAGAAAACTCTTTTTAAAAATTATTTTGTTTAATTTATGCAGCCTAAAAGCTAAAAGTAAAACCTCGAAGTTAGTTTTAAAGCTAAAAAAAAAGATGTAAACGCCAAAGTTAATGTTTACAAAAAACTTGAAAAAATGCTAGTTAGCTTAAAAGCTAAAGTTAGCCAAAAAAGGCGGATTTTTTTTTAGCCAACAGCTAAAATTTTTTTAAAAAAAGCTACAGTTAGCTGAAAAGATGTTATTTTTTTTTTAAAAAAAGATACTACCGTTGGATTAAAAACAGAAAACAACAAAGACAAAAATCCCCAGAAAATTAGCTTAAAAAAGCCCCAAAAAGCTGAAAATTAAGAAACAAACCCAGAAACCAAAGGAAGTTAATGTTAGCTTAAAAGCTCAAATAACTAAAATGTTAAAGTTAGCTTTGAAGAAGGAAAAAAAACCTGAAAAGGCTGAAGTCAGCTTGTTAGCTGAAGACAACCATTTAATCCTTTCAATCAGCCAATCAGTGCAGAATAACAAACAAACACAACCAATAAGAACTTGACACATCCCAAGGTTTCCATAGAAACCACTTGAATTCTACTGTCCTTTGCTCCACCTCTAAAAGCTCCAGCATATTACATACTTTAAACCATCCCTGAACCTCAAACGATGACCCTGATCACCTCTAACATAAAAACACTTCTTCATCTTTCCATTGTGACTTTTTATGAGGATTGCATTCATATTTGTTAAATACTTGTGGATTTTATTAAACATAATGTGTGTAGTGTTTGGTATTGCGGCCTCAGATATGGAATGTTGCCGGTTAACCCAGAGACTTGAGGCATTTGCCCTTCAGTGTGTCGATCACATGTTCACCCGGTTCTCGCTGAGTTCTCTTCCTTTTCCTTGACATTCAAAAAGTTGCTTGGGCAAATGGAACCTCTTACAGAGTGGGTTTTGTCTCCGTAAGTAGGTGCCAAATTAACCTGTGCTCAATTGCACCTGTAGGATACCCAAAGTACAGTCAGTACACATCACATTCACCCTTTCACAAACACATTTACACTAGATGGTCTTTTACTTTGAATCTTTTGGGTGGAGACGGTGGCCGCGTGGTTAGCGCGTTCGCCCGCGGACCGGAAGGTCGCGGGTTCGCGTCCCACGGAGAGCACGTCTAGGGTCCTTGGAGAAGACACCTAGCCCCCACTTCTCCCACCATTGGCGCCGTTGAAGGGCAGCCTGCTGCGGTGTAAGGAGTGCAGCAAACAAATTTCCCCGGTGAGGGATGAATAGAGTAATTCAAAATAATCAAAAAAAAAAATAAAAATATTCTAAAGAACAAATAAAAAACTAAATGAGTTGGGGTGGTGGAATGGTATTTATATTTTCAGATTAATGAAAAAAGTTTAAATTCTTTCTGCAGGTCAAGGGCTGATCACTAGAAAATCAGACCTCTGGTTATTAAATTATAACATGGCAATTTTTCCAGGGATAATTTTCTAAAAACAACCCCAAAACAAAACAATTTGAAAACATAAAGTCACATAACTCCCTGAGACCCAATCTGCTCCATAACCCTTCATTTAAATAAGGGAATGTAATTATAAAGTTATTTTGATGGTTCAGTGAGCAACTTTTCTTGGTAAGAAATTAAAGACATACTCTAGATTCTTTTATATCAAACATCAGCTGTTTTTATATGCTCTGATATGTCATCATCATCCCATTTTATTACAGACTCAAGATCTAAACTTAAAAAAAGAAGAAGACAAATATAACCAACACGGCGTACCATAAATCACAAGAAAGAGTTGTACCAATTTGTATCCATATACGCACAAAAAGTTAAAAATAGTAATTTGTTGTAACTTTGTAAGAAAGTAGCATAACTGTCATCCCAAAAAAATGAAAATTAATTATGGTTAAATGTTTAATTTATTGATTTTAAAAAATTTAAATTTGTTTTGAGAATTTTTATTTCAACAGTTTTTTGTTCAATTTTTCTCTTTTCAGCAAAACTCAGACCTTCTAGAGCTTCTTTTCAAATTGAGTTAACTTCAGACACATGGTTCATTAAGGGGAAGCCCGCCTGGTGCCAGTGGCTATTAACTTTACAGGGCAAGTCTGTACAAGTAATAATGTGTTCTTTTCCTTAACAAACCCACAAACTTAGGTCAGTACCGTAGCACATGTCAGTATGATGAGGATGGTGACTCCTACAGTCAGAAATGTCATCGTAACGGGTTGCATCAAATTGGACATTTTTATGCATTTTTGTTTTTTCTTACTGTAAAACAACATTTCATATTTTCTAAGTTTGAAGTGGTGCTCAATTGATTTATTGGTTAGGCAACAGTTCCACTAAACACAGGTCATGTGGCATCACACATGACTCTCAAACATGGAGGAAGAAAGCAGAAACAGACCTTTTTTCCCCTCTTTTTCAGTCTTGTGTCAGTCATAATTGAACAAATAGGTACGTTTTGTTAACTTATATAATCTGAATGTTAGAATACTTGAGTGTAGATTTGTGTAAATGTTTAAAAGAGAAATCCAATCACATCAACTTGCTCATTGCACATGCTAAAAACTACACCTTCAATTGTTTAAACATTCAAATAAAAAAAGTTTTATACAAGTGAGAAATGTAGTGTGTAAAATGGAATGAATAACCAAATGCAAGCCAGTAAATAGGGGATTATTTTGGCTGCATTTGCTTTTATTTGTTTATTTGGACATGCAATATTATGAGGCGATGAGTTGATCTAAAAAAAATGATCAATGTTATAATTATTTGAAGACAAATTAGAGAAAGTGATAAATTTTTTGCCCACAAATGAAATAGTTTTGTTTCGTCTTTTGAACCGAGTATCCCTAACGGATTAGAAGGGGTTGCCAGATCCTATCCCGGCTGATTTCAGGTGAAAGGCAGGATTCACCCCAAACTTGTCACCAGTCTGTTGTAGGTCCACACAAACAGAAAACCAACCACACACCCACTCATTCCCAGGAGCAATTTTGTAGCGGCCAATTACCCTAACATGCATGCTTTTGGACGGTGGGAGAAAACTGGAGCACCTGGAGGAATTCCACACATACAGTACATAGGGATTACATGCAAACTCCACACATAAAGGCTAGCAAATCAAGCCTCGCCCTTACTCTGAGACTTGAACCCCAGACCTTCTTTCTGTGGGCTACTGTACTAGACCTAAGACACAAAGACTGCAGATTTGCACGTTGCAGGTCCACACTTCAATGTCAGTGGTTTTATCACTTCATATTTCTTGCTTTGCTGCCACTATATGCAACTTATTTATTTTGGAACAAGAAAATGAAGTTCAACAACCACACAACAACACACTCAGTTGTCTGTATGGAAACACAACCCGTACATAAAGTATCCAAGGTGGTGGAAACAAAACACCTGTGTCAAAAGCAAGATTTGATTTTTCAACCATTAACTGTTTGGGATAATAAAAGGTTCTTTGAAGTGTTTTCCCTCGGCAGACAGAGAAAAGTTTAAAACATTTTAAGATTGAACATTGTGATATAAAACACCATCTGTCACAGCAAAGCAGGGCCATGTAACCTAAGATACATTTTACCCAACTTTGGAGCTTTAAAATGGGTCATAACTGTGTGATAAATGTAGCTCAGAAGTAAAACACTGACCAATAACCCCTCGCTCTAATTCACTGTGCTACATTTCTGACCTTTCAGTGAGCATGAGTCGCAAAGCAGCAAAAAAATCAGGTTGCCTTCGCACATTCGCTCCTCTCCAGCATACAACGCAGTTTCAATCTGATAAAGAGAAAGTATTTACAACCGGAGAAGAGTTATAAATTCACTGGAATACATAAAATATGTACATCCCAGGTCACGTTAGGTTGATTCCAGAGCCAAACCAATTACTCTTTCT
Source organism: Neostethus bicornis (assembly GCA_902685375.1). Classification (NCBI taxonomy): domain Eukaryota; kingdom Metazoa; phylum Chordata; class Actinopteri; order Atheriniformes; family Phallostethidae; genus Neostethus; species Neostethus bicornis. The sequence continues at coordinate 9,916,730 of LR738545.1, forward strand.
TTAGATTCCAACAGAATAATATACTATGTTCTTTTATAGGGATTGTTTATGGTTGTTGTTCTTGGTGGTCTACTAGAAATCAAATTTTGTCAAGAATATGTTAAGCTCTAAAACAAGTGGAGCGTCACACTCTTTGGTTTCAGTCAAACGAGTATTTGGCATCTCAAGACAAAAGATGTGACCAAAGAAAGGAAAGTTTGGTTTCCTGCTCAAGCTGTTTCCCTGCAACTTATCTCTAGATCAATGGCTCTTAACTTTGTTGGAGGAACTGAACTGTACAGTTTCATGTTCACATTCACTGAACCCTTCTTCAGTGAAAATTAAAGGTATGAGTTTTTATTACAAATTCAATGATGTGTTGCTTGCCCTTGTCATGATCCCCCTCTCGTTTGCAACACTTCCTCCCTCCTATGCTTCCCTCTGTCCTAATTTTGCACACCTGGTCCCAATCCCCAGGTGCGTCTTGTTTCCCTCCACTTTATTTATGCCGTGGTGTCCCTCTCTTCCTTGCCGGATCCCTCCGTGCTGCACCCTGCTCCACTGGCCTGCAGTGCTCCTCTCATGCAGCCATGATGGTGCACCATGGTATCCTGGTACCTCACCCTGATATCCTGGTCCTTCACTCTGCTCCTGGTGCACCCTGATCTCCTGATTCCTCACCCTGCTCCTGGTGAAACTTGGCGTTCTGGTCCCTCACCCTGCTCCTGCCGAGCTCATACCTCTGGTCTGTCATCATCCTGCTGAGCTCATACCTCATAGGCTCAGCCTAACCCTTGAGACCAAACCACCGAAACCCTTAAAGCTCGATCAAACCCAGGTTAAGAATCCCCGCTCTGGATAGACTGCTCTAGAATGGATGGTTATTAATTTCTTCACGAAGTAAAGGTGACAATCCAGACACAGGGTCCTGTAATCCACTTTGACATTAAATTCCCACATTCCAGTGTCCCTGGTAGGTGATCTTACGCTTTTATTTGGCAATGACTGTTAAAGTTTTTGTTTTTTAATGAGCTCATAAAGTAAATTGTAATGGTGTAGATTAGCATCACAAGCTCCATTTTGCAGTCACAAGGTGTTTCCTGTTTGCTGGCTCCATCCCATTCGAACACCCGCTGGTGCTTGGTGATTATGTTACCACAGGAATCCAGTCATTTCCCTGGAAATATAAATGGATGCCAGCAAAAAAGAAATGTTCGACGTGATGAGAAATCAGAGTGCTTCCCCATTGGGTGGAATCAAGCGGTGAAATAATGGAGGCATTTCTTTACCAATGTGTGAACGAGTGACAGCAGAGGCGACGTAACCTGATTAAACCCTGGTGTGATCAGACTGATCCCCCTGGGTGAACATCACAACCTTCTTACAGTGCTTGACAGGCTGATACCACCTCTCCATCCTCTGCATTACTTTCTGGGAGGGTGTCAACGATGAATGAGAGCAATGTTTTTCTCAGGTCACACTTGTGTAGCAGCTCAATTTCAGCTCTCGGTTATGAATTGCCCATCCATTTAACTATTGATCCACAAATTGATCCAATAATCTAAACATCTATTCATCTAGTAGATTGGGCCAACCATCCATCTATTAATCTACCCATTCATCCATCCATCTACTCATTCATTGATTCATCCATTCATCCATGTTTTTACTGATCCCTCTTTCCATTTGTTCTTCTATCCAGCTATTCGTTCATACGTTCCATCCATCCATCCATTCCATTCATCGATCCAGCTATTGATCTATCTATCTCTATCCACTCTCTGTTCATCTAGGATGAGCTCTTGAGCCACTCGAACAAGTTATTTAGAAGTGGAAACTTTATCCTGATCATCCTGGAGGATCTGACGGCTTTCCATGACCAATCAGAGAACATTCTTCTGTCAACAGATTCTAAATTTCTGTCTCTCCTTCCTGGAAGTACATGCCAGTGGTTGGAAAAATAGATCTAATAATGTTCTGCAATATTTCATGCATTTCCAAACTGATAACCCCAGTAAATTAATACTGACGATTCAATCAAATTAGATTTGTTTAGCCCAATATCAGAATATTTCTGTGAACAAAACGCAGGCCTCATTTGTTCATCCCATTAGGGACACCCTTGGGTTTCGAGCATATGGCCGATCAAGATTTTGTACAGATTAAAATAAAACCATCAATGCAAACAGATTAGATTTGAACAACAACAACAAAAAAAACCTGCAGCATAAACGTCTTCTCAGAGTCACATGATTTTTTTCTATTTAAAAGGCTTTTATTTTAAATTTGGACAATTTTTGTCTTTTCCGAGCGGCTGTTTGAATCTCCTCCAGGCAAGAACAAGTCGGCTGATCTGAAGGAAGGAAAGAAAGGAAAGAAAACAAGGAGGAGGGGAAGCTTAGTGTGTGAAAGAGGAAAATAAAGGAAAGGGAAGGGGGTAAATGTGTACGAGACTGAGGGGAGGGAGGAGTGTGTGTGTGTGTGTGTGTAGAGGAGGAAAGCAGAAGTGGCAGCACTGCATCAGCTGGGAGAGGTAGTCTGCCTCCACCTCGCATCTAGGAAACATCCCCCACATCTGGAGACATCCATCGGCATGCTGGCTTAGACAATGTGTGTTTTTCATGTCTGGACAATCCGGTTGTTGCCTTGTGAGGCAGGTACTGCTTTTAAAGTGGAGAAGAGTTAGCCAGCTCCGTTTCTCCTCTGCCGGCACTGGAAAAGGAAAAGTGGATGCTTGTCTGTTTTTGTGGCCGCTTGCCGGAGCAGAGTGCTTACCTCAGGGTTTTTAGGTGAGGGAATGGGGGTCTGACAAACAGCTGCGAGAGGGGGGCGGGTAGCACTGCCGCATCACGGGGCAATTTTTTTTTTTTTTGCCTCTTGCAGTTCCACTCATGCATATATTTGTGATCCAGCAACAGAGTTGGTCTGCTTTCCTGCTCATACATGGATTTCTGCAACTTTACAGAGCGGCTCTCTGACCATTCAGGGAGAGAAGATGCTTATTCCAGAGGAACAGGAGGTTTGCTTTATTAACAGAACGGCTGATGAGATAAAATAAAAAGAACAGAATAATGGCTGAGTCGAGCTGAAACTCCTCATTCGCTGCTCTGTCCAAACATGAACTCTTCTTCTGATGTGAACCAAAGCGGTTCTCCTGTATTTTGTCTGCTGGGCTCCCTGGGTTACTCCCGTACCTTGGATACCTGCATGCTGGAGGTAGTCATCATCCTTTTTCTGACCGTGCTCATCATCGCTGGAAACCTGGTGGTGATTTTTGTCTTCCATTGCGCTCCGTTGCTGCACCATCACACGACCAGCCACTTCATCCAAACCATGGCCTACGCTGATCTGTTGGTGGGGGTCAGCTGCGTAATACCTTCACTGTCTCTCCTCCACTACCTTGAAGGCATGAATGAAGAGCTCACCTGCAAAGTGTTTGGATACATGGTTTCAGTGCTGAAGAGTGTCTCCATGGCATCCCTGGCATGCATCAGTGTGGACCGGTACATCGCCATCACCCGCCCGCTATCCTACACCACGCTGGTGACAGCATGCCGACTCAGAGCGTGCATCGTCCTCATCTGGGTTTATTCGGCCTTGATTTTCCTGCCTTCCTTCTTCGGCTGGGGGAAGCCAGGATATCACGGGGATGTATTTCAGTGGTGCGCGACCTCATGGAAGACCAACCCGGGGTTCAGCACTTTCATTGTGGCACTGCTTTACGCACCAGCAGCGCTCACTGTCTGCTTCACCTATGGGAGTATTTTCAGGATCTGTCGTCAGCACACTCGGGAGATCACGCAACGCCAGGCTCGCTTCAGTTCCCAGACAGAGGGAAGTAAAGGTGAGAGGGGGGAAAGGTGTGAAGGTTGCACAGACAAACGCTACGCTATGGTGCTGTTCCGCATCACCAGCGTCTTCTATGTACTGTGGATGCCCTACATCGTCTACTTTCTGTTGGAGAGCGCAGGCCTGTATCACCACATGGTGGCATCCTTCTTCACAACATGGCTGGCCATAAGCAACAGCTTCTGCAACTGCGTGATCTACAGCCTCTCCAACAGCGTCTTCCGTAGAGGTTTGGGGAGTCTGTTCAGCCCGTTGTTTCCATCATGCCTTAGTTGTGTGGAGACCCGAAAAGTTCCAGTTCCCGTTAGCCTGCGAACAGACACTCGATGCCAAGTGTGAAACGGGACACTAATGCTTTGGTCCTTTTGCTATCAGCTGTGTATCATGACACAGGACTTTTAGGTCCTACCGTGAAACGTCTTGAGGACCCCACACGGAGTGCAGTGAGCTGCCCGTGCAGATGCCTGGAGGTCCCTTCAATGGCTAACTTACCGGAAAAAGGCGTCTACCAAGCTTCTGAAGGAAGTTCCTCATGTTTAAGCCAGAAACACAAATGCAGAAAATCTACTGAAGAGAATTTTAAGGACTGAACTGTTTCTTTTGCTTTGAAAGATCTCCCAAATGCAAAAAAAGAGGAAATTTAAGCCTGCATTAAGATTTGACTTATCCATCTGCACAGTATTCGTCTGGATGGAAGGAGTGTTACACAAAATGTTGGACTGAACAAAAATTCTTCCACCAATGGCTGATCAGATCATTAAGCAGTATGTGGCAGAATGAGATGATATTTAATTCTGAAGTGGTAGTTGGAAGAAGGTTTACGGATGGAATAATGGTTGACTACAGTCATGGTGACCGCCTATGAAGGATTGGTGCTCATTCTTCACAACGAAGGTATATTAATTTGGAGATTTGGGCTATAATTAGTTTCAACCTCAGGTTTTGAAGCAGTTCCCTGTTAAGCCTCTAGACTGCTTGCCTCTCATATCACAGACTGTATAAATAAAAGTTGGATGACCATTAAAGTTGAGTGGTGTTGATCTGCTGTCTGCTGGGATCACTGGACCCAGCTTTACTGTGAAATTTAACTTCATTGTAACTGCAGCTGAACTTACTTCTCACTTAGAGGCTGATTGCTGCTATGAGCGTCACAATTTTACAAACATAGGGCTTTTTCTTCATGAAAATGAGAACAATCACTTTGTGCACAGCCTTTATGTAAGCCCTTTTTAGGAGTTTTCACCCTAGATTTACAACCGACATAGAGCAATTTTTTAAATAAAAGTGTTGAAGATAAATTAGTCATAGCCAAGAAATCTGTCATGCTGCTCTTGAGTATGGTCCAGCTTTCAGTAGTATTTCTTTTATTACACTGAAGATGAACTCTAAGGCCCAGTCTGCCTTTAAAGTTATGTATCTGAGAGCGTCTTGCTCTGACTTTAGATGTTTTTTGAAGAAAGAAGAGGGAACAAAAAAGAAAGGATGAAAAGTTTACTGAAAAAACACCCACATAATTGTTTGTGTGCCGTTTGAAATGTTGAGAGTTGAGATGTTTCTAATTGTTCCAGTTATACTAATGACTCTTTCGAAAGATTTTAAAATGTGAGTTGCAGCATTTGAATAGTTTCTATGGAAAATGTACTACTTTAGAAAATATTCCTTTTCTGAAAAGTTGTTTTTAGAAACAAATATATTTAAAAAATGGCCACCACAAAGTCAAATTACAAACTGATGTTTTATTGATCCACACGATCAAGGGACTAGTTGGTATTTTTTGATGGATTTATAGAAGTTTTTAATTGTTAACTCCTGGGTAATGCACCGGTCATATCTTCTTTTGAATAATTTCATTATAAATATAGCCTTAGATGCCTGATGCTGCATATATGACGCATGCAGTTTATGTGAGACGTCACATCACCATGTGGTAGAAAAGTGGCACTAAAGTCTCCTGGCAACGCGTTTTCTTATAATCTGTAGTGCTGCATTAACTCTGACAGGGCACGTTATTTATACTAAACAAAACAAAAAAAAAGAACACTATTATAAACTGTGAATGAACCGGCGTTGATTGAATCTGCAAGTGGGATGTATTCGTTATCTTCATATTTCAAATTTGGTTTTTAGCTTGTATATTTATGTATTTTTTTAAATTAAATTTCTACAAAATAGAATGTGCTCTTAACTTGTGTTTCTGAGCATTAAGTTTAAAAATGCTCTCATTTGGATTACAAAAGTACAACGTTAAGGGTTGCAACACTAAACAGGGGTCGATAGCTCAGTGGTAGAATATCCACCCTTGAGCTGGGAGAAGCCGGTTTGATTTACACTAGGCCTAGGTCTAAAAGCCTCTGAAGAAGACACCAAACTCCCCGTTTCTGCCACCATTGGTGCTGTCCTGGCAGCCTGCTGCGGTGCAATGCGACACAGAACTTGCCCCATTTAAGGATGCATATAGTAAATATAAAAAGAAAACAACCAACAAGGTTTTTGCTGAGTATCTGGGCCTTTTGACTGCTATCATTTTAAAATTAAAAATTTATTATAATACCATAAAAATGGTTAATTAAATAACAGATAAAAATGTTTTAGAAAACATCGTTACATTTTTAAGAAAAATTCGCTGTGAAAAATTGTACAAAAAAACTTTACAGAAAGTAAAAATACGGAAAAACAAACCATCTGAAGATGTTTTTACTAAAATTCTTTAAAACCTTTTTTTTGTCACCTTTTTGTTTTTACTATTTGCTTTCTTGCTGAATGATTTGAAATGTATTTTAAAAATTTATTCAGTGAGAAGTATTAGTTCAATCAATACGGATTTTTCCACAGTAATGAGTACCATAAAAGTAAATTTCTTACTGCTTTTAACATCTTTTATCAAAAATACAAAAACTATAACATAAAAATGATTTTACTTTGACCCTCAACATCTTTGGGAAACTGTTGCTGAGAGTTACTTAGTCATATTTTTAGGGGGCAGTGCATTTGTAAAATATTCTTAAAACCTGAACCACACTTTTTTTGATTGGTTTGCATGTTCTTAAATTTTTGTCTGAATTTTTGTTATTTTGATGGTAAAGAAGCAGAAAGTTCTAACAAAGCTTTAAAATTTCTAGCAAAGCTGTAAACCTGCAGAATTGATGAAATATGTCTGACTGTTTATTGATAGCTGCTACTATCGTACCATCTACTGTATCATTCTGCTCAACAGATTTGTCACCAATAATCAAATCTTTGGAGCAAAATGATGAAAGTGTTATTGTTGAAGTGTTAGCTTCACATTATTAACTTCACAACATTTGAGATTTGTCTGTTGGCAATTGAATATAGTGTGTGTGAGATCTTTTAATTCTGGCTCCTACGTTTTACTCTGATTAGTTTTGTTTCAACATTGTGCTACATATTTCTGTAGAATTGTATTTAAAAGGTTTTCCAGACCAGCCTTAAAAACATCTTTTCTGTCGGTGTCACTTCAAAGAAGTTTGATGAAACTAGGATGCATGTTTTCACAGATCAAAAGTTGAAAATGTTTTGTGTTTAGTTGGATGTCTTTTATCTGACCTAAATATCAGATATCTGTTTATGAATGTGTTGTGTATTACTGTGTTTTGAGCTGTGAGAGATCGTCAGGTGTGCCATAGACAATGATAGTATTTCAGCTAATATGTCGATCGCAATCTACTGGTAGTTCCCAATGCTTGTTTCGGTCGATCTCGTGGAGTTTGTGTTAAGAAAAATGGATTAAAGCGTATTTCTTTTTCAGTATTAGATCTCCTCATTTTATTTACAGAGAGGCAGAGCGGTCCTGGATAGGTTGTTCACTGTAACCATAGCAATCCACTCCAACAACTTTGCTGGTGGTGTGCCTCCAAATTTTTTTAGATTAAAAACATGTACCTTGACTTTAAACTGGTTGGAAAACTCTAGTGTATTGAAGCTGTGAATTGTATTTTTTTGTTTGACGTCCTCTGAAGCGTGCTTCATGTATTGTAAAGGATGCTTCAGCAACACATTTCTGTGCATGATTGTGTTTTATTCTACATTGTTTATGTCATTTATGTCTGTGTACATGGACAAAATTTTCCAAATGGCACTTAATGACTTTATGCCCTAAAACGGCAAAAAAGGAACTCAACTAATCAAACATGCATAACAATTTCAATGTTTTTGTTTGTTTAATACATTGTGTCAGAAATCAATCTTATCCACATGCAAAAAAAACCTTCTAGTTTACTGTATCCTAGCAACTCATACGCTGGCATGATAGGCTAGCATGAGTAGCTGGTCTTTAATTGTAACTGTGACTGAGCTGTTTGCTGAACAGCATGTGATGTGATTTTTATGAGTCCTCTGCAGATTACTGTAGACATAAAGAGTGATTTATTAAAATGGGAATATGTGTTTTCTGCGTGAGTTCTTTTTAAGTTCCAAAGCTTCTTTCACACTGCTGATGAATGATTTTCATCTTTCTTTAGTATATTAATAACCCTATTTTATTTTACTGTTTCATTTATATTATTGAAACAGTAAAGAGAATAAATCCCGCCTGATGTTAAGGAGCCTTGAACAATATTTTACTGTCATGGATTCACTCTTGAATATTTGCCTTGCAAAGACGTAAACCTAACAAAAACTCTACATGTCTGCTGAGGTCTGAATTTGCACCATTCTCACAACCTGGTTCAGTTGGTCATATTAACCCAATACAATTTATTCTACCTTCAAAGCCACCCACAAAAGACAACATAGGCCTCACTGATTTTAATACCTAAGACCAATGTGCGTAATTGTATGTACAGTGGTAAAGTGGGAGCTCATTGAGGGCTCGCCAATAAAGGGTTGACGGGTTGATCCTTACAGCAAAAGGAGCACAGTCCAGTGTTAAAAGTTCAAAGAGGAATGAATATCCGTCCTTGGACTGGGAGAAGCCAATTTGATTCACATTGACGTCTCTGGGCCAGACACCAAACCCCTTAGTTGCTCCCACCATTGGCACCATCATGGCTGCCTGCTGTGGTGCAATGAGGTAAAAGAAATTTCCCCATTGAGGGATTAATATAGTATGGTTAAAAAAAAAAGGTTGCTGGCTTGAGAACTTTACTTTGTGTAAGCCAAGAAGCCGGTGGCACTTGTGGTTAGCTCAGCGGCCTCACAGCAAGAAGGCCGGGGGTTCGAGTCCCAGATGTTCTCCCCATGTATGTGTGGGTTTCATCCAGGTACTCTGGTTTCCTCCCACCCTCCAAAAACATGCATGTTAGGTTGATTGGCTCCTATAAAATTGCTCCTAAAATGAGTATGTGTGTGTATGGTTGTGTCTGTGTGGGGCCTCGCAACCGACTGGCGACCTGTTCGGAGTGTATCCTGCCTCTCGCTTGAAATCAACTGGGATGGGCTCCGAATGAAAAGTCAAGCAAGAAGCACGAATGAATGGGTTTTTCCCTCCAAAAGGCTGGACATCTACTAGTCACTGTGGCTGGTGAACAGTTGAGTCATCATTGTTAGTTTAAAAGGTCTTTCCTTCCAGGTTTATCTATTTAATGATGATGACTGTGTCGATTCACATGTGATGCATTTGCCTACTTGGGCTTCGACAGTGAAGACGTGACTCACATGACGGTTGTGTCTTTGCCAAGCGGCTGTTCAGCTGCTCTCACATGATGGTACATGTGTGCAGTCGACTCACATGAAAGTTATTGACAAGGTCAAAGTTTAGTGAATAGCGATACAGAAAACCGAGAAAGAGAAAGATGTTTCACTGGATTTCAGGTAATGGCTGCAATGACTATGTAAATCGAAAACTGATTTGACTTTTCAAACTCTGTGCGTTTGAGTCGGCTTTAAAAAGGATTGAGAATCAAAAATTTAAATACCTTCCCTTTGTTTTTCTGCCATCTTCAACAAAATATTCCCATCTTTTGCTGATAAGTATTTTTTTCCTTCTCTTTCCTCGACACCAAAATGAAATTTCAAGTTCAAATTTAAGTTGCCACAACTGATCATAGAAACAATAAGCTCACAGCAGACATGTTTATTTCTTCCCTAATTTACTTTGTTCTAAAAAAAACCCATGATAATCTGATTTTGTTTGCTCCGTACGGACATTTTTACAGAAGTCAGCCACACGGGAACAATTAGCTTAACCCTGATTTAATTTGCACTGAATGCTGGTTGACCCTTATTTTTAAATCAAACTGATGAAAGCTTATAAAATCATGCAAATTTAGCTCTTAAAACAGTGGTGGGAACCTCACGCTGTTACTTAAACTACAAACGTTTATTCAGTGTTCATCATATTTTATCTCACACTGCTCTTATTCCTGTTTTTATGTCCGAGTCTGATTTAAAACCAGCGAAAGTTATTCATGACAGTTCTAGTTTTATTAAACATCGGATTCTGGTGCTTTCCAGCCTCTCAATAAAGTTGTTTTTGCATGATAACACCATTGCTGCATGGACTCAATAATGATTTATCTACAGAGACGGTTAAAAGTTGAACACTATTTAAAGTGGATTTTTTTTCAAAGTACTTCATGAAATGGGGTTTACTGTGATATTTTAGTGGATCTCTGAATTTTTAAAAGGTTCTCATCCCAGTTAACAAATACCAAACTGGCAAAAAACTAATGCTTCATCCTTCATTCAGAGCCTGAGTGACTGTACTCAGGTCGTTCAACGTCTGCAACAAGATGCTCTATATGTTTTACCATGCCATCATGGAGAGTGTCCTGTTCTTTGCTGTGGCCGCCTGGGGAGTTGGTATAAAACAAAGAACACCAACGAACTAAACAAACTGAGAGAAAAAAGCTGGACGTGTGGTTGGCTCACCCCTCGCCTGCGTGGAGGAGGTAGCGAGGGACAGAATGAAAGCAAAACTGTAATCAATCATGCTAAATCCCTCCCACACTCTCCATGAATCTGTGGACCATCTAAAGAGCGGTTTCAGCAACAGACTCCTGCAACCCCGCTGCTCAAAAGAACGGTACAGAAATTCATTTCTGCTGTCCTCCATCACACTATTCAACCTTTCACTTTCTAACCTTTAAATTTTCACTTGGAACAGCTAAAAAAAATTAAAAATTCTGTTGCATGACATTGTATGAACGTAACACTGCAACACTCAAAATTTCTTTCGGGGATGAATAAAGTACAGTATCTTCAAATTCAATGAGCATGTGTTTTCCATCACTAACCTAATTAGGGTTGTCATGCTCATAGGTTTTTTATTTGGGTTTTTGCAAATACACAGTACACTGCATTATCTGGAGAATAAGAAAAGATCAAATATGACTAAATATTTTAAGACTAGAAGCTGCCTCAAAAATACTATCAAATAAGAACTCTGCAAAGTTGTTGGAATTAGATGATGGCAAAAGACAACTCTGCTTGTTTTCCAGATTTTTTTGCTCAACCCAAAAAAGATCTTAAACTTAAAACTAAAGCAGCCTAAAGCAGTGTTTTTCAACATTTTCCATGCCAACATATATTTTTCCACCGAAATATATCTTAAGGGAAAACCACCAACCAAAAATGTTAAAAACTGTTCTCTAAATTGAATTGAAAATACTTTATTTATCCCCGAAGGGAAATTTGAGTGCTGCAGTGCTACAATCATACAATGTCATACAGCAACAAGATTTTTTTTTTTAGTTGTTGAGAATGAAAGTTTAAAGATTTGAAAGGTTCAATATTTTGATGGAGGACGGCAGAAATTGTTTTCTGTACCGTTCCTTTAACCCGCCTATTTTAACAATATGCTTAAATCCATTTTTTTACACAACCCACCAGACCTTCCTCTTCTTCTTCTTATGGCATTTCCCTTCAGGGGTTGCCACAGCAAATCTGTTTATCCATGAACCTCCTCATTGGTCTTCCTCCAGGCCTCTTTCCTGGTGGTTCAAAACACAGCATCATTCTGTCGACCAGACCAACCAAAATAATATTTGGGAGCTACCGGTAGCTCCTGACCACCTTTTGAGGTGAAATAGGATCATTGGGTACACCTGATGATCTCTCACGGTACACTAGTGTGCCGCGGAACAATGGGTGAAAAACGCTGGGCTATAGGCTCCTAACAAATTGCAAGTTAATGTCTTTATTATGAGCACATCAGTACAACCATGTTTACGTATAGAACTAAAACATAAAATGATGTTGGATGACCTTAAATTAATTGTATATTTTCACTACATTTAGCACAGATTTACTCTCTGCATTTTAATCTATTTGAGAGCGCTTTCCTTCTGGTTGAGTTTGTTGTGTGTAGCACATAAATCCCACAGAGCCTCTGGCAGCTTTCATCCCCTTACAGGAAAACATGTTGTGGCAGACTTTCTGTTTTTATTTTTCTGTGGGAAAATTAGGGAACTGTAAGAAGGTCTGGTGTAGCACCGAGCTCCTATTCCCAAAAGGAAATGCCCTCTCTCAGAGACAGCATCCAAATTTGGATCAGTACTGATGGCATTAAAGAAGGAGTCGGAATGTGTATGTGTGTGTTTGAAGCATTCGGAGGTGAATTAATGTTGCTTTTTTATTTAGTTTGGTGGTTTCCAGCTTTGATCTCAAACAATAATTCTCAACATGAAAGCTGACAAATGTTTCTCAGCTTTCTTAGAAAAAAGTAGAAACTTGACTTATTATGGAAATAGTGAATATGTAATAAGTCATGGAGGTAAGCAGCAGTTACTCAGGTAAAATATTCTTTCTTTGTGCTTGGTCCTCGGTTTTTGGTGGTTAAAACAAACCAAAAAACCAATCAAAACCAAAACAAATTTATTTGTTAATCTTTGTCTTTGTCCTTATATGAGTTGGTGTATTGGCCCATTTCAGAAAATTTAATATTTTATTTCAATTTGATGAATGGATACTCACAGCTCAATCATATTATTTTGTTTGTTCATTAAACCCTTCAAAAACTGGCCTTTCTGTGTGGATTTTGCATGTTCTCCCTTTGTATGTGTGGGTTTCCCCCAGGTGCTCCAGTTTCCTTCCACCCTCCAAAAACATGCATGTTAGGTTGATTGGCTACTATAAAATTGCCCCTTGGAATGAGTGTGTGTGGATGATTGTGTATTTGTGCGGCCCCGCAACAGATTGGCAACCTGTTTGGAGTGTACCCTGCCTCTCACCTGAAATCAGCCAGGATAGGCTCCAGCATACCTCCATGACCCATTTAGGAATTAGCAGTTCAGAAGATGCAACGAAATGAACAAATCAGAATAATTATGAAAGAAACATCATTCATTCTGTGTGTTATGACCTTGTAGTGAACTCACCATATCGTCATGCAAACCATGAAGTAAGCATGTATCATGTATCACCATAAAAGAAGCTCAGATCAACCAGAAAGAAAAGATCACAAGTTACTCTACAAAATAATTTGTGTTTTTTTAGATGAAAAATGGTCTTCATGAGTTAATAATATCTGAATTAATGAACAGAAACTGACATTGATACATATTGGATGCAAAAATGTCCTAATTTGGTCTCAAAAGGGAACTTTGAGAGACCTTAATTTGGAACACATTTGAAGGAAGCCCATTTTACAAAAACACTGCAATTTCAAGTTAGATTAAAGAATTTAATGACCATGTAATGATTGTGTTGCTCGACAAATTTTTCCACATTTTTTTAAAGTTCATTTTCTTATATTACATTGCTTCCAATGTTTTGAAAAACTGCTTAATATGAAGTATTTTTTTAAACTCTGTGTCTGGCATTATGACAAGCTGAATGGTGATCTGTTTGTCAGATATTACTGGACAAATTGAAATTCATTGACTAATCAGATCCCAATTTTGACGGAAAAAAAAATAGTTCATGAAATTAAAAAAAAAAAAATCTACAAAATTTAGATCCAAATTCAGCTAGATTTGTATCTTCAGTTAGACATTTTTGTTACATACTAGAAACATGTCATTTCTGAGCTACAGAAATATTTAGATTTCGTAAGCTAAATGCTGCTTTAGACAATCTTCAGTTTTTACTTGGTTTAAGATGGAAAATTAAAACCATAATAAATTAAGTGTTGTGTGTATTTTTAAAGCAAATGGAAAACTGTGGTCATTCGTTTTTCTCAATCCAAAACACCTACAATCAAACAGCTCATAATTCTGTTTCCATTGCGTCTGAAAAGTCTTGGAATAGTTTAGATATTTAAGCTCCTTCAGTGCCTCTCATCATTAGACACTAAATAATCTTGTAATTATAAACCTACGTCTCTGATAGAGGCACTACTGTAATTCTTATGAGGAAATGGCACCAATGGTGGGAGAAATGAGGGGTTAGGTGTCTTCTCTAAGTATCCTAGTGCACGTCTAGGATCCTTGGAGAAGACACTCAACCCCTCGTTTCTCCCAACATTGGCGCTGTTGTAGGTGGCAGCCTGCTGCGGTGTAATGCAGCACATAAATTTCACATAAATTAGTGAGGGATTAATGAAGTATATTAAAAAAACCAAAAAAAAACAGAATTATTCCAATCTGCATCCCAAAGAGGACACAAAGTCACTTTCACTCTTATTGAAAGAATTAGTTATAATCCACTTATTAGCATGCAAAGCACATTACATGCTTTCCTGTAACTTTTCCTTCTTTGATCCTAATTTGCTTCCTTCCCTCCTTCCCATCCCAGCAGGAGTGGCTGGGGTTATATCTCTTATTCAGTTCAGCTTCCGTGCTGCACATTAATTCACTATTAATAATGGAAATGGTGAATAATTAATCATTGGAAAGGCAGAAGTAAAATCTATGGAGGAAATGTGGAGTGTGTATTTGTAGGTGATTTCGCCCCGGAGTCTCACGAGTCTGATGGTGAATTAATTGGAACCAAACTGGGAGAATTTGACTGATTTTCCTCTGCTGAAGAGACAGCAGCTTTAATAGATTACTCATTCTAATATTTTATAAAGCTACGTTTGCTTGCCAAAATGTTCAGTTAATCTGCTCCTGTCCTGACCTCAACTCACCGGAACCCCTACCTCACCTCCACCAGCATTCATATAAAGCCAGTGTTTTCAGAAATCCTTCATCCTCTTCTTTTCCTAGGCCCCTCCGCCTAACCCTTCCTCTCCACCTGGTTCCTGTTCTCTCTCCCTGCACACCTGCCTCAAGTCTTTATGAGCCCAGTCCTCCTTTGCACCTGTGTCGGACCGTTATGTTTTCCTGTCATTGTTTTTAAGGCATTGCCTTGTCGTAGACCCCTCAAGCCTTGCCTTTTCGTCACCACCTCTGGTCTCTGGCTTGCTGTGTGTCACCTCAAATACCCTGTTCAATTAACTGGTTAAACTAAGGTTCTCAAACTCAAACTTGCAATGGTCGAGTTGGTGTGAGGCCATGCTGCATTGTGTAAAAAAAAGAGTTTAAATCA
This sequence comes from Neostethus bicornis, assembly GCA_902685375.1. Taxonomy (NCBI): domain Eukaryota; kingdom Metazoa; phylum Chordata; class Actinopteri; order Atheriniformes; family Phallostethidae; genus Neostethus; species Neostethus bicornis. The sequence goes on from LR738545.1 coordinate 9,931,925, forward strand.
TTTTATAAACACAAAATATATAAGAATTTGAGAAAGATCATCACTAAAAAAGCAATAATAATAAATACTTTGTACTTGTCTCTCTTTAATTAGCAGCCACATATATATTTTTTTAACCGCTGGATTCAAATTGAAAGTTCTATTGATGGTGTGTATGTGATGAAACCACACATTCAAACTCATCCCCATACATTAGGCTACGTGCCGCTTGAGAGCCTTACACCTCATCTGTTTGTTCAGTTCATTTAACTAGCATAGGTTTTTTTTTTAAACTCATGGACTGCATGTAACTATCATTTTTATGTTATGGGACCACAAATGATGCTTCGAAGGAGCCACAAATGGGCCGTAGGTTTGGGTCCTTCCTCCCTGCCTTCTTCTTCTCCTTTCGGCATTTCCTTCAGGGGTCGCCAAAGCAAGTCAGTTTCTTCCATCTAACCCCGTTTGCTGCATCTTCTTTGGTCACACCAACAACTGTATCTTCATGTCTTCCTTCACTGTGTCCATGAACCTCCTCTTTGGTCTTCCTTTAGACCTCTTTCCTAATGGTTCCAAATCCAGCATCCTTCTTCCGACGTACTCTCTCTCTCTCCTCTGCACATATCCAAAACATCTCAGTCGGCCTCTCTGACTTTATCTCTAAAACCTCTAACAAACCTAAAAACATAAACTATTTTGTAGTGGATGCTTTGATCTCATTGTCAGTCTGCCTACCCTAGAAGAAAATCTCTCTTCTATTCAGTTCTCCATGAGGTTTTTTTTTTTCTTTTCTCTCCAACTCCTTCCTCTCCAAAAAGGGGATCTAAGGACAAGCATGCGCTGGATATGTTTAGTTTTGCAATCATACTAGCTTCATGCTCTTGTTCGATTGTGCGTGAAGTCTTTTGAGACATCTCTATTGGGATGCAGGTTTGAATAGAAAAATTGAACTGAAATGAAAGTCAGTTTAGAAAGTTCAGCTGCCCATCGGGAGGCACTAGTGAGCTAATCTACATGTGGGTTTTCGCTTTCAGCAGAACATGATTTCACTCAAGCTGAAAAAAAAAAAACATTTTTATGAGCTGTTGCATTAAATCTTGTGAAGGAGAACTTCCTCGGTATGCGGTGAAGAATAAATTTCCACATCTTTATGGTTGATCTTCACATGCCTAATTCTTTCCTGTCAAATCCAATCAAATACAAGCACTATTTTTGTAAACTTTGTAATGTAAATGTTTTGCTATTTTGCGCTCACATTTGCTCAGAAAGACTTTTTTTTAATTGAAACATAAAAACAATTAAAAGCTTTTCTGGTGGGTAACAGTGTAGATTTCAGGCTGCAGCTGCTTCAACATAATGCAGCTCAGTTTGGAGGGTGGATGGTCAGCCTAGTGATGTGCAGGTGCATGGGGCAGCATGCCAGCGCACACACTGCATCACACACCAACTGTGGTCCTGATCTGAATCCTCACATCCAACCCAGATCTAACACACAAACACCTGCACTTCTCATCATCTTTTACACTGTTTTATTCTTCAAAAATACTTGAAATAGAAAAGAAAGTTAAATCATTCTTTGCTACTTAAAATTGATAAATATTCAAATTATAAGTATATGTTTTTTTGTTTATTTAAACTCTTATTACAATCACATTCTATCCTTTATTCTGTGGTTTCAGAGCCTTTCAAAGTCATCGTGTGACTGAATACCAGCGACCACACATGACTCTTTGCTTGTCTTTGTTTCTGTACAGAGTTTTTAACCAGTACCACTAAATCAGAAGCCAGGGATTATCTATCCTTTCTGGATTGTAGAAAGATTGATCTTCACATATAAAAGGATGCTCTTTTGCTGCCATCCTGTGGTTCAATCTCAATATTGGAACAATATTTTCCATCTTTTTAAGTTTTTTCTTTTTTACGGGCTTTGTTCTGAGGTACTTATTTTTTGCCTGTGAATTTAATTGATAAATTACAAGCAAGAAAGTCAGGGTTTGAGACCCAGGTGGTACGAGGCTTGAAACACTCATCTTTCTTTGTGGAGTTTGCATGTTCTCTTTGTGTATGCATGGGTTTTCTCTAGGTACTCAAATTTCCTCCCACCCTCCAAAAACATGCACGTCAGGTTGATTGGCCACTATGAAACTGACCATAGGGATGAGTATGTGTGGATGGTTGTGTGTGGCCCCGTAACAGATGGGCGACCTGTTTGAGGTGTACCCTGCCTCTTGCCTGCAATTAGCCGGGATAGCATTTGGCACCTCCTTGCATTCCCATTAGGGATAAGTGGCTCAGAAGACGAATGAAACTGACTAAACTGAAGATCCCCCTTCTCACAAATGTCTCTGATTTATCTCCGAGGGTCTAGGTTCTGTTGTGGATTCTTGATTGATCATCTGTGTTCCTGTACATGGTGTTGCCAGTCGGAGGAAGCCTTCGACTGGTGGCATACAGTATATATCAAGATATATGGTGCTTAATATATTGACATCACCCTTTGCTGATTTCTGGCTTTCCTACATTGCATCCCTTATCAAATTTGTCATTCATTGACTTTTGTTTTTAACGTATCAGCTTGTTACAGTTTTCGTTCATGTATTGAATATATGAAACTAAATGTAGAGAATGTTCAGTTTAGCTGGCTTCAGATTCTTCTTGAAGGTAAATTTCTTCTCGCATCATATAAATATATCATCAGGATGGTTATCCTTAAAGATTGGCGTCAATGTGGAAAAACTAAATGAGGTCATTTCATTCAAAATATTCGCACAAAATGAAGTAGAGCCATGTTTTTTTTTCCATATATGATTGTTTTTTGAAACATCTAAAATCCGGCTGAGTTTATATTTTCATCTGGATGTGGTTCAATGTAATATTTAATTTGAAAACTTGCTGTTGGAACAGGTTTTTCCATATTTCCTGCTCAACAACCAGAATGTTCCGAGAAATAGAGTAATTTTGCTGGGAATCCAGCAGAGGTCACTTCAGGATAAGTCTGACTTCATATAAAGGGATGTCAGAAATCAGCCCTCAAACACTTGCTTCAGCATCCAAACTCAAAATCTATCAATTAAACCACCGATAAAAGCCTAAAAAAAGATTCTGTTTGGAAATATTGTTGCAAAAAGACTACATTTAAAGACATCGTATTTCTTTGTTCCTCTACATGCTGCCGTTAGGGCAATTGATAGCCAGTAATAACGTGTCCGATCACAAATATGCAGATGATACTCAGATCTACGTATGTGTCACTGACAGCAGGTGAACATGGACCTGTAGATTCACTCTGTCACTGTATTCAACAAATCAGTCTGGACGCAAAACAACTTTCTCCAGCTAAACTCAGACAAAACTGAAACCATTGTCTTTGGCCCAAAAAAACACAGAGAAAATGTCATCAGTTACCTTCAATCTCTCTCTCTGGAACCAGCAAACCAAGTTTAAAATCAGGGAGAATTAATGGACTCAGACTTTAACTTCAACAGACACATCAAATCAATTACATCAGCAGCCTTTTACCACCTGAAAAAAATTGCCAAAATTAGAGGTTTGGTTTAGAGGTTCTTATCCATGCATTTGTTTCAAGTAAGTTTGATTATTGCAACGGTTTACTTTTTGGTCTGAACAAAAAGACCTTAAAACAGCTGCAGTTTGTTCAAAATGCTGCTACTCGAGTCCTAACAAGAACTAGAAAATATGATCACATTAGTTCTGTGCTCAAGTCTCTGCACTGGCTTCCTGTGGCTCAGAGGATAGACTTTAAAGCTGCTCTGATTGTGTTTAAGTCACTCCATGGTCTAGCACCAAAGTACATCTGTGATATGTTAGTACCTTATGAACCATCTAGAACTCTGAGGACCTCTGGGACCAGTCTGCTACAAAATAAACTTGCCTTGTCTTTGTTACCTTAAAAATCTAAATGTGTCAAAAACAATATAAATGATCAGGTGTTTCTGCTGTAGAGTGAAAGAAGATTAATGAAGCATCTAAGAACACGCAAAGAATTGTGGGAAAACGGTTTTATCATTTAAACTTTATTGTTTTACCTGATTGTATTGACCCTGCATCTGACCTCCATGTTCAACAAAACATCTGCTTTACCTCGTGGTCAATGACAGGATGACAGACTTTGATTGGAATCAATTTTGCAAAAGCAAAGAACTGCAAATGTATGTGATGGGGTAGTGATAAAATTACTGGAACCAAGAGACCAATAGCCAGTTCTTCATATGGTCATCTTCAAAAAAAAATTGGTAAATAAAAGCTACTGTGTGGGGCTAGATGTTCTGGGTTTTTTTTTTTACAGAATCACTCTGTTTCAGAGCATTTGCACACTTTAAAAAGGTTAACTCAAAATTCTTTAATAAAATATTAAATAACTAACTTAAAATAACTTAGAATATAATTTTACATACATTAAAATAAAACATCATGGGCAATGATGTTTGCAGATGACATTGTGATCTGTAGTGAGAGGAGGGAGGAGGTGGAGGAAAAGCTGGAGAGGTGGAGGTTTGCACTAGAAAGAAGAGGAATGAAGATTAGTCAGAGTAAAACAGAGTACATGTGTGTGAATGAGAGGGATCCAAATGGAAAAGTGAGGTTACAGGGAGAAGAGATAAAGAAGATGGAAGATTTTAAGTACTTAGGATCAACAGTCCAGAGCAATGGAGAGTGTGGAAAAGAGGTGAAGAAGTGTATGCAGGCAGGCTGGAATGGGTGGAGAAAAGTATCAGGTGCCAAAAAGAAGAAGAAGAAAGAAAAAAAAACAAAGAGAACTCAGCAACATTTGATGAATGATTTAAACTTTTCTTTTTTTATGTTTGAAAATGACAATTCAGTTCACAATATTTGTTATAATTGTTTCAAGGTTATATCATTAAACACAATCAATCATTTTTTAAATCTAGGGAGCTTGTAGTATATTAATATATGAATACGTGTTAAAGCTGCTTTGGTTGCAGGTGTATTTACATTAAGAGATATACTGGTGGTATAAATAAGTTTATTCACCTGCGTTTTAAATATTAGAATCTATTAACACATACATTCATACATATAGATAGTAAATATATATCTTTCCAGTATGCAACTGTGCGGTGAGGGGCAAGTGCTGATCGGTGGTTTAAGATCAGATGTGATCCACAGAGGCAGAGTATTGCTTTTGTGTTCTATTGACATTTTTCCAATGGAGCTGGATAAAGAAAACATCTCAACCACAACCTCCTACTCACTGAAACTCGAATTGAACTTGTGTTGCTTGAGGGTTTCATTTCCCGTATTGCTTTCATTTCTACTGCTGTGTACCTTCTGGTGGAAAAACGTTGAGAGAGGAGCACCACATCAGCCGACTGAGTTTATTAAAGTGGGAGGATGAAAAGGAAAGTTGAATCTATAGAAAAGTCTGGTCCCAGAGGACTGGCAGGGTCAGAAGAGATCTTGAGGGCCCAGGTGGATGAATATAGGTGTAGCTATGGTCTGTGGTTGGTAATAGGCACTGTCGATGTACAGGCCACCTGGAGAATAAAGACAGGAGCAAACAGTTAACACCTGCTGGGAGGAAGCTTTGCTTTTAGGTTTGAGTAAGTGACGGTTAAAAGGAAAACAAGGTAAAAATACAGAGTAAAATTCCTAAGCAATATTACCTTGAAATTTCACAATCATCTTGTTGATAATTATGATGACCTTGTTGACCGGTTTTACCCTCCAAGTGTTTTTTTTCTGGATTTTGCTGCTAACCTTCTAGTTTTTTTTAAACATTTTGCTCCTAAGTGTTTGCATCTGAGCAGATAAAACTCCTTTTCCTCCTCAAAATGATTCTTGATAATATTCCAGGCGGCTGCACGGTGGCACAACGGTTAGCACAGTGGCTTCACAGCAAGAAGGTCGAGGCAGAACTCTCAGGTGGGACGAGGCTTAAAACATTGGCCTTTCTGTGTGGAATTTGCATGTTCTCCCCATGTATGCGTATCCCATTTCCTCCCACCCCCCAAAAACATGGTTGTTAGGTTGATTGGCCACCATAAAATTCCCACTACAAATGAGTGTGTGTGCTGATGATTTTCTCTGTGTGTGGCCCTGCAGCAGACTGGTGACCTGTTCAGGGTGTACCCTGCCTCTCGCCTGAAATGAACCGGGAGAGACTCCAGCACTCCATGCGACCCGATTAAGGAATAAGCAGATCAGAAGACGGAACAAAACCATCTCCAAAAACATTATTAAATGAAGATGGAAGCTTTATTTTTCTGTTTTAGTGAAGTTGGACCAAAAATGACCAAAAACTTGAGTTTGAATGATTTCTCTTCATATTTCTGACTGTAAAAAAATGAATCAAAACATATCTGACAAAAATATGAATTTATTTAAAAACAATATTACTTTAAAACAAGTCAAATAAAAATGATCAATGCAGGGAAACTCATTTTCAAATGCAAACATTCAGTGCGTTCAAGCAGTTTTTTTTTCTTCACTGCAAAAAAAAAAAAAAAAAAATTTCACACCGAGGTGACAGTTGAAGGCAAAGAAGCCCCTCTCTGCTGAGAAATGTATCAGATTTTAAGGGTTTCCACATAGATATAGATTTTGTTTTATTTGATATTTACAATAAAATGCTCATAAAGAGATTTCTAGAACTAAGTGACATGTAACTGTTTTGTTTGCAGCAGCTTTACTTGTCTTTACTCTATAAGTAGGTTTTGTTATTTGGTGTCCAAATAACTCAAATCATCCCTGACTTGAGGGATTATGATCCTCTGGGACAAGAAACAAGAATTTTATGTATAAAACAGACAGTATTTTTGAATTTTTTTTTGTTATCTTCTGCACAAAGACAAGTATCTTAAACTGAAACAATTATTAGGTTGTCTTTAGTGATTTTTTTTTTTCTTTCTTTGATTTCATCTACTTAATCCTCGCTTCAGAATTTGAAGATCGTTTCCATTTTTGAACACCATTATGATTCTTTTTCCTTTAAATGTTTCTAAATTCAGTATTTTTGAGGACACGAGAACATTTAAAAAAAAAAAAAAAACTTAAAATCAAACAACGTAAAATCTGTTTTCTAGATATTTTTCCAACCGATAAACTCACTTTTGTAATTTTTATTTTTCTTAACGATTAATTACCATCGTTTCATACCCATAAGGTCCATTTAAAAGTCTTAGATTTTCTTCAAAATGTGTAATACCACCTATAGTGGAGTCTTATAGTGGCGCCCTGTGTGTGTGTTGTTTTAAGGCGGATGTAGTAGAGAACACCATGAGAACATTAAAGGAAGAAGCGTGGGTGTGGATTAAATATAAAGAATGGGTGTGTTATGGAGAACATTACTTTAACCATCCTCAAAATGACAAAGAGACACGCTTATGAAGCACAATTTAAACTGAAGGCCATTTCCTATGAGGAGGAACATGAAAATTTAACAGTTGCGAGAGAATTTAAGATTAATGAATCAATGGTTCGCAAGTGGAGGAAGCTTGAAAACAAGCTCCGACAAGCCAGGAAAATGCAGCTGAGTTTCCGAGGACACAAAGCGACGTGGATAAAGTTGGAGGAACGACTCGAGCAGCGGATTATCGAGCAAAGAACGAGTGAAAGAAGAATCTGAAATTGAACACTTCCAAGGAGGTCTGTCTTGGTGTGTTTGCTTTATAAAGAAATGTCATTTTTCGATCCGGGCAAGGACAACGGTAGCTAAGCAACTTCTAGCGGATTATACTAAAAACTCAGTTTAGTTCTGTGTGTTTTACAATGTCAGCGCCTATTGATGATTGATTAATGAATAATCTTTGTGATCAATACTTAAATAAAGCACAATTTTTAAAAACACACACTTGTTTGTGTTTGTTGTAAGGTGGATGTAGTAGAGAACACCATGAGAACATTAAAGGGGGAAGTGTGGGTGTGGATTGTCCATAAAACCCACACCCCATGATCAGGTGTACCTTATGTATGTGTTAGAGTAATGACACATAAAACTGAGACTGTGGCTTTAAGGACGGTACGCCTTAAGGTCGTGAAAATACGGTACTTAATAACATATTTCTGCAAACAATCAAGGCAAAAGAAAAGAATAATTTGGAGCGTTTGGTCAATGAACTTTTAAAATTTATTTGAGAAACAATATTTTTTATAAAATTCTTCAACATTATTCTTTTTCCAAAAAAAGTCTCTTTTTTTAAACATTTAAAATTAAAATAACAGAAAACCAAAACTGTAAACAAAAACCACCAGAAGAAAATAACATCATCAAACTCAGAAGTGTTCAACTCAAAAAAAAGATTTTAGTTGGGGAGGAAAAAAAATCCACCTCATCATGGAGAAGAGCTTCAGAAGACAAAATTAATTTCAATGGCTTGTCAAAGCAACTTTATCATTTTAATGCAGGAATTTTTATGGTTAAAGTCAATTATAATAAAAACTTTAATTTAATTAACCAAAAAACTATTGTAAGAGTAATTTCACTTTTAGCCAATTTCAGGTTTGTATCGAGTCTTTAAAGCTACTCCATCTAGTTTTAAAGATCCCATCTCAAACAAAATCTACTTTTCAGAGCTTTCTTTCTAACGATGTTTGTGTGAATCTTGTATTTTTCACCAGTTTTCTTAAAATGATTCAACAGTTTCTGAAAAATTATTTTAGCGTCAGCAATAATCAGGACGCTACATCGATCAGTCGTGGTGAAGAAGGAGCTAAGCCAAAAAGCAAAGCTCTCGATTTACAAGTCGATCTACGTTCCTACCCTCACCTATGGTCACCAGCTGTGGATGGCGACTGAAAGAACAAGAACGCGGACACAAGCAGTCGAAATGAGCTTCCTCCGCAGGGTGGTTGGGCTCTCACTCAGAAATCAGGTGAGGAGTTTTGTCATCGGAAGGAGCTCCTTTTAGAGCTGCTCCTCCTCCAGATCGAGAGACGCAAGATGGGGTAGTTCGGGCATCTGGTCAGGATGCCTTCCAAGCACCTCGCTGGTGGATGTTTTGGGCGCGCCCCACCAGTAGGAGACCAAGAGGCAGACCCTTGAGCTGCAGAAGAGACTATGTCTCACGGCCGGCTGGGGAATGACTCAGGATCCTTCTTGGTCAGCTGGAGGATGCAGCTGGGGTGAGAGAAGCCTGGGTTTCCCATCTGAGACTGTTGCCCCCATGACCCGGCCACGGATAAGCAGAAGACGACGGAACGGAATGGAATTTTATTATTTCCACACCTCTCCAACGTGAGAATGAACAACTGGCTGCTACCTTGATGAGACGCTAACAACATCGCTGATGTGGTAAAAATTCACACATGCTGTACTCCTCCAAGTTCCCCATGATGTTTCTCCTCTCATCACTACATCATGTACTCTGGGAGTTGAGCGGAGGATGGGCAGTTCCTTTGAACTTTGGGAGACAGAGCCTAAGATTTCTCAAAACGAGTGGAGTGACGAGCAATTATCGGGCATTTACACTTTCCGGTCTGTTTTAAAACTCTATAAATAAGTAAAACATAATTGTTTTGAAAGGTTGTTCCTAAACCCAAATTGTGGTTGTGTGCTTATGAAAAAAGAAAAAAAAGATTTTTTTTTTCTTTTTTGAGACAGGACCATTAAATACTCTTCTGGAAAAAAGTATTTCTCTTTTTCAATCCAAACTTTTGAGACATAACTGAATCAAAACTCTAACATTAAGTAGCTGCTTGTTGCAGAGAGAAGATTATTTCAATGATTGTGCGGTTCTTAACATGAAGCGTCCCATGCAGATGGTGAGGGTCCTAATAGGGGAAGAGATGCGTGACGGGGTAAGGTGTAGGAACTCGGATGATGGGTAAAACTACTGAGGGCAATCTGGAGGGAAAACCTGGGGAAAAACCAAACAAAAAGAAAGAAAAGCAAACTCAAATGCTGCGATGATGTGATCAACTGGCATGAAGAGATGAATGAAATATTGATCAGAAAAAGCAGGAGTTTTTACCGTAAGCAGGAAGGGTGCCTGCAGGGCTGTATCCATAAGGAGCACCAAAACCTGCAGAGGAAAGAATAAAATATCTGTCTGATCTAGAGTTTTGGTGTAAAATAACAGCTTATTTGATTTTTTGTTTACTTTCATAGTTTTTTATGGAAATTTTTGGTTAGCCTCAGTACACATATATAGAGAGAGACCATTGTGTTTTTAGGCTCTACATGTTTCACTTCTCCTTTCGGCATTTCCCTTCAGGGGTCACCACAGCAAGTCAGTTTCTTCCATGTAACCCTATCTGCTGTATCCTCTTCGGTCACACCTACTATCTTCATGTCTTCTTTCACTGTATCCATGAACCTCCTCTTTGGTCTTCCTCTAGTCCTCTTTCCTGGTGGTTCCAAACCCAGCATCCTTCTGCCTATGTACTCTGTCTTCTCTGCACATGTCCAAACTATCTCAGTCTGGCCTCTCTGACTTTATCTCCAAAACATCTAACACGTGCTGTTCCTCTGATATACTAATTTCTAATCCTATCCATCCTGATCATTCCCAGAAAGATCCTCAGCATCTTCATCTCTGCTACCTCCATCTCTGCTTCCTGTCTTTTCCTCAGAGCCACTGTTTCTAGACCAAACAGCATGGCTGGTCTCACCACGGTTTTGTACACTTTCTCTTTCATTTTAGCTGAAACTCTTCTATCACACCTGATACTTTTCTCCACCCGTTCCAGCCTGCCTGCACAAACTTCTTCACCTCTTTTCCACACTCTTTATTGCTCTGAAATGTTAAGAAACATGTTAAACAACATGTTTCACTATTAGGTTATTATTGTTAGGTCACTATTGTTAGGTCATTTTTAATCTCGCAAGTTTTACAAAATTATTTTTCCAAAAAACTCAACAAATAGGTTTATTTTTAGCCTCTTTAATACGATAATAAGAAATTTACTCAGAGATTCAAACTGTATTTTGTTACTGTAGCTCCTGTTGAGGTGGGGTTAAGTGTTGCTCACCTGGAGGGATGTAGCCATGTGTGGGCGGGCTGCTGATGTAAGGAGCTCTGGGGATAACAGGGACATGTGGTGGTCTGGCAGTGAGCGTTGGGATGGTCAGTACAGAGGTTAGAGGTCGCTTTGGCTGTAGCAACACAGAAATATCAAGCTAAGTGTTTACATGAGCTTTAGATCTTTCTGACAGTTATTTTTAGTATTGATGACCACAAGTTGAAGTCTTCACTCACTGGAGGGTTGGAGCGTTTCTTCTTGTTGGTCATAGACTTTGAGCCGGAGAACAAACTGTTCAGAGCAGCAAGGGCAGCGCTGGCTTTAGCTACTTTCTTATTGGGACCTGTTCCCCGAAAAACCTGCTTGTCAACCTCCACCTGTTAAACACATCAAATTTGTTACAACAAGTATCCATATAAGTAAAATTAGCAGTTAAATAGTGACTATAGATGTATTCAGACACTGCGTTCCTCAAGGCTCTGTGTTCGGCCCACTGTTACTTTGTATTCATTAATGAAAACCGGATTGAGATTCTACTCACAGGTGCAAACTAATACTTTTTTTTATTAATAGGCAAACTAATACGTTTTGCTGTTCATCTTCTGAACCGCCCCTCCCTAACGGGTTGACGGGGAGGGAGCGGCCAGAGCCTATCCCGGCTGATTCAAGTCGAGAGACAGGGTACACCCCAACCAGGTCACCAGTCTCTCAGTATTTCTCAGCTGTAGGTGAGTTGAAAATATTTCTCACCCTAATTCATCAACAAAACCAAAGTCATATTTAACCTTACGTTAGATATAAAGCTGAGAAGTTCTGTGACAATGACTGTTTTCTTCTAAAGAGAACTAGTGGTTTGGGGTAATAGTTTGAGGTCTGGTTGGGCGACGGTTTTACATTTTTTTATTAAAATTGTCATATTTGAAAATCTTTTTCACACAGATATCGAAAACTGTTCACAAAGCAGAAAGAAGCCTGGAATCCTACAATTAGCAGATTGAAAAATCCCTGGCAGCAAAGTCACTGATCTTCATGAGGATAAATTAGATTCGTGTTCAGGGATTTAGGAGACATCGCTTACAATTCTCGCTTCATTTGTCAGAATGGCAGAAAATCTATGTGGTATGGTTCTGGACTTCATACCTCGATAATGAAGCGTTTGTCATAGCTGCTCCCACTCTCTGAGATAAGCTCATATTTAAGGCCGCGGCGCTTCTCGTTCAGCTCCATCACTGGATTTTTTCCTCCAGCAGTCAGAATAGGACCTGGAGCTCTGGACTGCAGAAATAAAACAGACAGATGTCATTTTAAACTAATATCTAACATAATTGGTAAGATAATGTCTATAGATCTACTGGTACGTGGCTAACATGGAATGGGTTTACCGATAGGGAGTCTGATGGACCAACTGTTTGGTAGAAAACATCTGGACCACACACTTGCCTGTTACTATTCAACACATGGATGTTGTCCATAAATATGGCTTCATTTGAAAAGAAAATAAGGTGATCTTGATTTATTTTCCCGAATAATTTAAAGACCTAAAAGCTATTTAAATTGATCCGCTTCTAGGAACTTTCTCAACAATGATGAAACGGCTGTTTTACTGTGTGTGGCTATGCGTGCAGGTGTGTTCCCACCTCCTGTGCATCTGCAGAAGATGTGATGGAGACAGAACTGGAGCTTGACGACATCTTGTCAGTTTTGCCTTCACCATCCGACTTCTCATCGGCACTCAGTGAGTCCAGATCTCCATCAGGGCCGAGGACGAAACCAAGAGCTTGCAGAGCCTGAGAAAGCCCATGTACAGAGATTAAGCTTAGAATGTCTGTGTTTGGAATTATAGCTATAACACAATTATTGAGGAGTAAGAAGGGTACGTTTCCTTTACACATGTAAAAACAAGCTTCATCTCATACAAGAATACCCTTTTATTATTATTAAATTATATAGAGACATTTCAGTACCTTTAGAGCGACTTGGAGCTTTGCCGTTCTTTTGGAGTTCCCCGTGGCCTGGTATGTGGCTCCTTGGATTTCCACAGACATGGTGAAGATTGGTGCGTGGACGGGCCCAGACTGAGACAGCAAGCGGTACTGTAGGCCTGGATGGATCTGATTCAAGCGCATTAAAGCATTCATAGGGTGGTTTGGATCTGTCATCCTCCAGTCCAGAACTAAAACAAAAAGATGATAAAACATACAACTCAATTTCAGACTGAACTGTATCGGTCGGCTGTGGTGAAGAAAGAGCTGAGCTGAAAAGTAAAGCTCTTGATTTACAAGTCAATCTACATTCCTACCCTCACCTATGGTCACCAGCTATGCGTGGTGACCGAAAAAAATCGAGATCGCAGGTACAAGCGGTCGAAATAGGCATCCTCCGCAGCAAGACTGGGCTCTCAGTCAGAGATAGAGTGAGGAGCTCTGCCATCCAAGAGGAGCTCAGAGTAGTGCCATTACTCCTCTGAGTCAAGAGAAGCCACATAGGGTGGTTTGGGCATCTGGTTGGGATGGCTCCTGAAGGCCTCGCTGGTGAGGTGGTTCGGGCACATCCCACCAGGAGACCCAGAGACAGACCTCTGAAGACCTTTGCTTGAAAGACTATGTCTCACAGCTGGATGGGAACGCCTCAAGATCCTTCCAGGTTGATGAAGGATGCAGCTAGGTTAAGAGAAGCCTGTGTTTCTCGTTCACGACCCTGCACCGGATAAGCGGACGACAATGAAACGGAACTGTTTTTTGTTCCTTGTGTATCTGAGTAGAAAAGATGAAACATGTGTAGGATGGGCAGCAGAATATTTGACCCATATGTGGGCTACCATGGTGATGGTGTAAACACAATGCAATCAGAATGTTAGCATAGTAAAAAACCCCACTTGTTTACATTAAACAAAAGAAAATTAGGAACAGAAAAAGTAGGCTTTTATAAAAAAAATCTCCAACATTAATCAAACACATCTCAATTTAAAGATGCTCAGACATACTGATCTGCATTATAAGTTTAGTCTACAAACATATTCACAGAATTCAGAGAATTAGTCCAAGCGCTCAATGAAGGACTTTTATCTTGTAAGACCTTCACCTTTCTCCCATAGTATGACAGCTACGCTGCTTTAATGGTCAGAAAATCAAATAAAATTTGATAATAGATAATAGAATAATTATTTTATTGATAATTGAATAGAATTATAACTCAAGCTAAATTTAATCTAATTGGTAAAAACCTAAGTGTAGATTCAATGTAGAATGAGTTCCAATTTAAAATAATTACATCCGATCAAGAAAAAAAAATACAAACAGTATTATCAAATGTGATGCAATGAAATGTAACAAAATACGACAGTATGATGCAACACAATACGATATGATGCAATAGATAGAAAATGTACCGACATGTAGATGTAATACGATCTCTTCATTTGAGTTGATGAAAAACAGCTTTTTATGCTCAACATGTCTGAAAAAAATTTTTTTATTATAAAATAAGTTTGTTTACATGGAATATAACTAAAAGACACATCAAAAAATTAACAAATGTCTTCTCTGTTTTAAGTTGATGCTCAAAAATAATCAATTCCTTTAGATTCGTTTTATATCATTTCTCGCATACAAATTTGTTTTTTGTCACATTTGCTGTGAGACTTCAAATTGTTAGTTGTTGCTTTCCTTTTTTTCACTGCAAAAAAAACTTGTTACCAGGTAGAATTTGATTTTGTTCCCTTGTTTAAAGCAGCAGAAGAATTTGTTCCTTTTGTAAAGAAAATAAGATCCTTTGTGACAGTTTCCAAGACAACAGCTGGTCAAACATGACCTGAGGTATTAAAAGGACAGTGCCAGCTTGATTTTCATGGTAGAAAAGGCGATATAAACGCATTGGCATTTTCTAAGCCAAAGTCAATTTTTTCAGTCTCTATTGTGGAGAGAAGTTTTTTTTTTTTCACACTGTTCAACATGTTTGTTCACACTTTACTGGTGTGAATTTTAGTTTTGGTCAACAAGAGGGTCACGTGTTAACTGGAACAACGCAGTTCTCTTTTGTATTTTTTCCTATGTGAGTATTTAGTCCTTAAAACTAAGGATAACAGATAAAATTATTAAATGTTTTGCTTCATTTTTAATCCAGCTCTTGTGCTATTATTGGAATCATTTTTATAATGCTTCACCACAGCTCCCAGCAGCTGTGAATTTATCCACAGCCCCTAGTTAACTCCGCTGAACTCTGTGAGATAAGAAGGCCACTGTCAGTCAGAGATATCGTCTGTTGTTCTGAGGTGAGAAGAAGAGCTGTGAGAGCCGATGATAAAAGTCACCTTTCATCCTTTTGATGAAGTCTCTGTCGTCTGACGCCAAGTCATCCCGGAGCCTTTTCTGACAGCCGCCTGCCGGAGAGAAAACAAAACAAGCCATCATTTAGATTTTGACACATCGGCTTTATTTCTTGTATTCTTTATATTTGAAACTGACAATTCAAAATTTACAATGAAATAATGAAAAAAGTTCAATCTTTTTGTGTGTGTGTGTGACTTTTTATTCAGAAATATAAACACACAAAACTTCTGACTATTATACGAATGTTTAATGTGTCATGTTTTTCCAATTTTTTTGTTTCAACAGAATGAGACCCCAAACAAAAACCCTGACGAGAATAAAAAAACAGAAATCTAAACCCACCGTCTAACAGACTGGAGGAGAGTTTACTGGCAGGCAGAGGATCCATCTCCAAGACCTTGTAGAGCTGTCCGAACGCCAGGAGGCGTAAGGCGTGCTAAAACACAAGGCACAAAGACGTGTTACTGAAACAGGAAACCAGATGATAAACAAAGAGAAAAGATCAATAAGATACAGTCAGCTAGAAAATCTGAGGGAAAAAAAAAATTCACCATGGATTCATTCTGTCTCTGCTGAGCAGAACAAGGACAGGCGAGTGAGGGATGGTGGCTTCAGAGGACGACGATGATGGGAAGGCAGATTTTGGTAGCTTTAATACAGTTAGAATGCTTGTTATACTGGTTGGTGTGGAAGTCAGTCTTCGGTATCAATTAGAGAACTAATTGAAACTATTTTTTTCAGAGGTCTGAGTCAAGCTTTCTAGGGGTATTTATAGCACCGACACAACCTGGTGGGGCGTTATTATTTATTTATGAAACGTAGGACACACATGGGAAGACTGGTTTCAACTTACTAAGAAAGTAAGTTTGTGAGTTCTTTCCGTTCCGTTGTCTTATGTTTACCCGGGGTTGGGTCACGGGGCAACAGCCTCAGATGAGCAGCCCAGGCTTCTCTCACACCAGCTGCATCCTCCAGCTCACCCAGAAGGATCCCGAGTCGTTCCCCGGCCAGCTGTGAGACATAGTCTCTCCAGCGGGTCCGGGTTTCTGCCTCTTGGTCCCCATCTGGCTTCTCTCGACCCGGAAGAGGAGCGGCTCAACACAGAGCTCCTCCCAGGGCAGAACAGCTGGTTGTGAGTTCTGATAAACATTTATTAAAAGAAATAAAATTGCAACATGCACATGGAGACAACAGTCTACTGTAATAATTGAGAAATTGGCGGATTGATTGGTGCAGCATCTGCAGAAATTAGGATGTCCATCATGGTGAAGCATGAGCTGAGTCAAAAAGTGACGCTCTCGATTACCCAGTTGATCCGCAATCCTGACACTCAAACATCTGTTCAGGATGTCCTCAGATAAATCATCAATGAGGTGTTCTATGCATGTTCCATCAGGAGGAGATCTAAAGATAGACCCTGGATCCACTGGAAGGACTGTCTTACATCTGGTCAGAGAACACTTTGGAATCCTCCAGTGGGAGCTGGAAGATGTGGCTGGGGTGAGGATAAAATGACTTCCCTGCTGAAGCAGCAGCTGTCCTTGCAACTCAACCCCAATAGGGTAGAACATAATGATGCAAAATTAGAAAGAGATTTTATAAAATAAACAGAATATAAAATTACAGAACCAACAATCATTTGTTTTGTCTCCTGAAATACTTATCCCTAATAGAATCAGAGGGGTGCTGGAGCCAATTCCAGCTAATTTCAGATGAGAGGCAGGATACACCCCGAACAGGTCGCCAGTCTGCTGCGGGGCCACATACAAACTCATTCCTAGGGGCAATTTTATAGCGGCCAATAAACCTAACACACATTTTTGGAGAGTGGGAGGAAACTGGAGTATCAAGAGAAAACCCACACATTCACGGGGAGGACGTGCAAACTCCACACAGAAAGGACATTGTTTTCAAGCTCTGTGTCCACTCCAGGACTGGAACCCTGACCTTCTTGGTCACATTATTTCTCATTACAATCTACAGTAATAAACAAAAATATAGTCAATATCAAAGCTAATGGGCATTAGATTAATAACTAGAAAAACAATATATTATTTTAACTATTGGGAAATCGGTCAGAGATGAACATCATAACCAAAAATATGGAAAATAAAAGACTAATCCTTTTTCATTAGAAAGGTCCTTCCATGTTTAGGATTTATGAGAATGTCTCTGGGAACAAACCAGAAATTCACCTTTGGTGGGAAAGTTGTTGCTTCCTGAAAATTGCTGACTCCAGACACCCTGGTGGGTTATTTTCCTCGTTCTGGTTAATGACTGTTTTAAGTTAAATGAACATCTGGGGCTGGCTTTACAACAGGAAAGGATGTTTTAATATTCACGGAAGGGTGGGTGAGAAAGAGCTTCATCTCCAAACAAAAACCTTCCTCTGATCTGCTCTCAGGTGTCTGAAGTCTTATAAAATCATAAATCACGGTTCAATATTTGATTTGAAAATAATCTTGTTTATCTATATTTGTGTCCGAAGGCAATTCTTAGAACAGAGCGTAAGAGAGGTAGATACATCCACAGATCTGGAGAACTAGAAAACAATCCCAAAGGTGTGAAAGCGTAACTGTGAAAAGCAAGCTAAAGCATGCCTTGCACAACTTTACAGGAGATTTGAAAATATCAGAAATAAAAAGGGGCAACTATAAACCTTATAGAGGTGAGGTGGAGCTGCAGGAGGCGTTTACAACCTGAATGGGTCACTCAGGGAAAATAGAAATGGACATAAATTTTGTTGGACAATTTTTGTAGCTTTTTAACTTTTTTCTGGTTCCCTTAGCTGCCTTTAAAGGCGACGTGACATGGTTTAATCAGCACAGCCTGTGACCATGTCCAGCCTGTCTGAACCACGCTGGACTATCTTCTTCCCAACACATTGCTGTGTTGCACCTTCAGTTTTCTGGACTTCAGTTTTCTGGACGACTACTTGCTATTTACTTGCAGCATCTTTAATTAACTCCCTATTTTATATTTTATAAATCAGTCTAAATACCTTTAATAAGAATAATAACCATAGTTAGCATTAGAATTCTGTCCTGTTATCTTCCGCTTATCCAGGGCTGGGTTGCTGGGTAAACAAACCTCAGACAGGAAACCCAGGCTTCCCCCACCTGGGATAATCCAAAGGCATTACTCAGCCAGCTGTGAGACAGTCCGGGGTCTACCTCTGGGTCTCTTCCCGGTGGGTCGTGCCCAAAACATCTCACCAGCAAGGCATTCAAGAGGTATCCTAACCAGATGCCCAAACCACCCCATTTGGCTTCTCTCGACCCGGAAGAACAACAGCTCTACTACTCACTCTACCCGGATGGCAGAGCTCCTCACTCTATCTCTGAGTTAGAGCCCAGTCACCCTGCGGAGGAAGCTCATTTTGGCTGCTTGTATCCGGGATCTGATTCTTTCGGCCACCACCCACAGCTGGTGACCATAGGTGAGGGTGGGAACGTGGATGAATATAGATACAACATGTCGCTGCTTCAACAAACTTGACTCAGATGATTGGATCATTGCACAGAACTTCATAGACAGTGGAATATATTTTTTAAGTTAGGGTGTTGGAGCAGGAGTTAAAACCATAACCTGTGGTTGAACTGTGTGAGACCCATCAGCCTTTTTCTGAGAGTAGCATTGCAACGTGTTATTGCCGTGTACTGACCTGAGAGCTGAGGGTGACAGCTTCAGCCTGCGAGGCGCTGAGGTGGGACAAGACATCTGTAGGTTCCCTCTCACAGGGGTCATGAACTCCTGGACCACCTGAGGAAATACCATGTCAGTGGAGCTATACCTCTAATTTTACCCTGCTTCTGACATCTTCTTCATCTCTTTTTTATCAGTTTTTTTTCACACCCCCTGAACACATCAATGATTAAGTGTTTCATGGCTGCAGAAAAACACAGGAGGCTATTTAAACCCCCGAATCACGTTAGAGAAGAAGTACATGCTCCACACAGATGAAACGAATCGCTGTCAGATCAGAACAAAACAAAATCCTCTGAGGATTTTTTTTTCTGACTGCTAAAGCTAAACAAAAATCATTATTCTTGTAGATAACTGGAAAAATAATACCCAGCAGAGGTACTGTAGATGTTTATGTCTCTGTTACGCAAGGGGAAAATAATGAAGCTATACCACCGCTTTATAGGTCTCCTGATGTTTTGCAGGAGGATGTGAGGAATGGGCTCGGATTTTCACAGTTTAGACACGAGTTTAGCTATAGCGCAGAAAAAAAACAAACCACGATGATCTGCGTTATTTTAAAAATTCACACAAATCGGCATCAACCAGGTGGAAATGGTAACATTTATTTGAAAAGGTGGAAACGGTTTCATTTAAAGCAGGGATGACCATTACGTCCAGCATGATGAACTAGTATCTCACAGTCAAAGTTTGGATTTCAGCTTCTTATTTGTTGTTAGTTGGAAATTTAGCTGTGTAATTCATGCAGGTCCAGCAAGAATGATTTTTATTTAGACACATTTCTAATGTAACCATAGCAACCAAACAGCACGACTTTCTCAAATTGAGAAATTGAGGGAGACAGTGGCTCAGTGGTTAGAGCGTTCGCCCGCGGACCGGAAGTTAACCGGAAGTTAACCGGAAGTTCGCATCCTATTGAGTTCACGTCTTGGAGAAGACGCCTATCCCCCCGTTTCTCCCACCATTAGCGCAGTCATAAGTGGCAACCTGCTGCGGTGTAAAGCAGCACACAAATTTCCTGGTGAGGAATGAATTAAGTATATTAAAAAAAATCCTTCTCTGCTTCTTTGTCACGTGCACTACCCTATATGGTACTTACAATGCTTGTTTGTTAAAATACACCTTTTTTGTCCATAGAGCTTTTCAACTTGATCATTTTGTTTGTAGATCTCATGCAGTTACCGTGCGGACATTCCTGGTCTGAGACTGGAGGATATTACCCTTTAAATATTTTGTCTTGAAACCGTTTCTAAACAAATTTGGAAGATGACATTTAAAAGATCTCCTCCACGGAGATTTTTATACTCAAAATAACAGTTTTCAAAGAGGACAAGAAAGGAGGAAAACAAGAGTTTTCATTTTTGCATCTCACTTAAATTTTTTTCAATGACTTAGTTCTTTTTCTTGATCATTTATGGCTGACTAATGTCACTTCCCTTCTTTTTTTCTCCACTGGACAGTCCATTTAATATTATTAAATTTATATTATGCTTTACTGCGGTACGATCAAAGCACTTCACACTGTATTTATTATTCATTCACTCCTCATTCATAGTTGATGACGACCTACTGGCGTAACTTCAGCTGCCTTGTAGCACAATGACAGAAACATGGCGGCCAAAAGCCTGTCTGACCCTCATCTAAACGTTGATGCACATTTATGTACCATTTATTCAATCTCTAAGAGCAAGGACAGTGACAAGGACAAGTCACCCAAGTTCCCCAATGTCACAGTAGAAGATGGAACCCCAAACCATCCCAATTGCATATGAAAAGTGGCTTATTGAGAGTGTGCGGTGGACCAGAATAAGCATGGTTAGTTTCCCTAAGCTGATAAGCTGATGTATCATCTGCATCATCTTCTGAAGCAGAATTTATTCAAAGTGGACCAAACAACTACAGTTTAAAAATGTTACTAATCAGTAAAAGACTGTCACGTCGCCTTGTTTAGCCATTTCATCACACCATCAAGCTTTGTGTGTGTATTTAGAAATTTTTTTATTGCTACGCTGATGACACACAAGTGTATATAACTCAACAGTACCAAAAATAAAGCAAACCTAGAATTAAATTTAATTAATTAATAATTGCTCAAAATCACAAAAAATAGTCTAATAGGGTTTCACATTGTAGATTGAAGAAAAGAAAGAAACCTCATGAGGATCCACATGAAAGAGAAATCCCACCCCGGGATAAGCAGCCAATATGTCTAACTTGATTACATAAATGTTGTTAAATTAATATTTTACACTCTTCACCATCATCACCAAAAAGGTGTCTGATTAGAACTCATTTGATACCTAAGTCAGTACGTTTGGTATGACTCTTATCTCACCAATTTAGAAAACAAAAATCCCTTCATGCTTCCATCTCCTCTCTGCCTTCACAATTGCAACTCAGTATCAACTTCGCAGAATAAAAAAAGTCCTCAAAAACTTCAAGTAATTTAAAATAATGTATTAACAACTATTGTCAAGAAAAAATAAAGCAACATCAAATCATTTCAATAAAAAAAAAAAAAAAAAAGCCACATGTGGTAGGTTTGGTTTGCTAGGTCTTTACTAAAACAGAACTGAATGGGATGCTCTCTAAACAAAGATACACTCTGAAAAACACCGCAAGAGGAAAGAAGAAACAATCTAAATGTCCAGGATGATTGATTCATAAGAATTAAACAGAACTTGATTACAAAAAAAAGACAAAACAATGTGGCTAATTGTTTTAGTTTTCTTTTTAATCGTACTTTTTTTGTAAAATCAGTTCAACACGAGCCCACATTTCATCTTAACTTGCCTTCTTATAGTTTAACAGAGATGAACAAGCTAAAAGAAGAACCATACATACGACTACTGACCTGGAAGGAGGATCCCTGAGGCAATACACTCCATAACACGACGCAAGGCTTCTCCAGGGCCGAGAGGACGGTTATAGGTTGCTATGGCCTTTTCACAGATCACCTCCAGAGGCTGCAGAGATCAAACAGAAATTGATAGGAACTGGAGAGGAATCTTAGGTAATATCAAGCTATATGATCCTGAGGTTTAATGCTGTTATCTACGGGGACTGAGCTTTTGACCTTCAGTGAAATAAAAGTGAATACGTACCCATCCTTTTAGAGGCTGCCATGCAGGCTGGCGGTTGCACAAATCCATAAAAATCCTGAGAACGATGACACAAGACTTGAGGTCTGCGACTCTGACCTGAGGAAGAAGATGACAAGGAGTTAAGCTTGTTTAGAATCACTCTGAGATACCAATGAAGCGAGCGAGTTTCTGGAACTACTGCAAACTACATTTCCTACTCTATACATCTCTGAAATAAAACTGTTAAGGGTATTGAAAATAATCTTTTGGTGTTCTATGTGTCTGTAATTACACCAATTAACACATGATATTGCATTCTCAAGCAAATGAATGAGCTGTTAAATTTTGTTGGAGTTGATCGGACAGGAAGTCAGGCGGAAAGCGAGATGAAACACCAAATATAAACCCACCTTCATCATCGGTGCATCAAGTTTGAACTTGATGGGTAATGAAAGGTGGATAAAATCTGTCAGGACAGTGATCAATTATTTACACTGGATATCACTGACTTGGAAAAACAGGATGTCTATCTCGTTTCTGTGACATCATAAGCTTATGAAATGCAACACGATGGTTCAGACTGCAGTCTGAAATGAGTCACATTTGACTAAAAAGATACTCAGCACACAGAGGCTATGTTCACACTGCATCTAAAGCCTGTTTTCTAAGTGGTGTAGCAGAAAAATAACAAGCCAAAATATACATTGCAAATAAGTAACAAGAATTTGACACTCTGGATTGTGAGAATGGCCTCTCTGGAAATAGTTATTCAGGTAAAAATGGGAAGGACGTCCATCCTTTTTAGGATTCTTTTTCCCAAACCAGCGATTTATTCTGCAAATGTTTTTTAATGATAAATTAAAGTTGTTTCACGTTGTGAATATTTCAGTCACTTTTTATCTGCCTTCTCATAATAAAATAAGTTAAACCCATCTGTACTCACTAGATTATGATATTGTATCTCCATAAAGTGATGCATAATTAAAAGAAATTTAAAGGCCCCATGGGGAGATCTGGAGGACTATCAACCTCTCCTGGAGAAATAGGAATGAAATAGATCCCCTGCTTCCCCTCAGGTCACTCTCCATCCTTCCTCTATGATGCTTCTTGGCATTTAGCTCTGCTTCCTCGAGGGAGGCTGCTCCACCTGACCTTGACTTCCATCTGCTTCAGTTCAGACAGAACTGCAGCTCAGCTTAAATTTGATTTAGTCAAGAGCCTCTTCATGACCCTCTATCTGGCAGGAGGACATAGTTTTACTCTACGTGCCATGAAAATTTTATTTTCCTCCAGCATCTTGTTGTCCTTTTATTCTCCTACATATTTTAACAGCTACATGTTTAGATTGTGGATTAAATGACTCTGTTTTATTCATTTGTAGAGCGATGTTGAGTTAAAACAGGATGTAAAACTTCATGTTTACCAACTACTGCAAATCAGACATTTATTTTGCTTTTCATCTGCATTTTTAGACTTAAAAATCAAAGACGTCCAAAATGTTAACATTTATAAATTATGTTTTTTAAATGTTAAAATTCCTCAATATCATAACCTTTTTTATGGAGGAACCACAAGAATGTGGAAAAAAAACTTATTAAAGAAGCTTCCGTTGCATGGTGTCCCACTGTGTATTTTTATGAGAAAGTACAACAAAAAGTTTTTCCTCCAAACTAACAGATTAAGTCCTCCTGTTGGGATGTTCAGGTTGTTGCCGACGTGATCTGGGTGTGATTGTGGAATACAGCCACCCGCCTGAACAGAAAAGCTATCCATTTCCTGAAGGAGAACAAGCAGCTTTCTGCACAAACAATAAAGAACTTCCAAAAGTTTGATTTAAATGTTAATAATTTAAAATAATTTAGCTAATTGACTCACCAAAAAAACCCACCTTATATGATAATCTGCATATCTGTCATTGACAAAGGATAGGTCCACTTTTCTGGACGTTTTTTATTATTGCTTGATGCCTTGAAAAGGCAGCAAGTATTGTTTTTCTGTTTTCTATGTTATAGCCCCTTTTTTATGCTAACAATGCCCCAGTTAATATTGAACAACTTTAGGAATTTTGGTCTCTAAAAGACTTACTTTATTGGGAGTCACATTCTTCTATACAAATTTTTAAAGTTTTGCTTAGTTTTTGTAATAATTCAATTTTATTGATTTTTTTCTCATGGACTTGAACAGAGTTTTGAAATTTTCCCCTCAAAAGTCTATCCTCTTAAAAACAAAAAAAAAAAGATCAATAACCCAAGAAATATTTTATCTAGAAACACTACTTTAGCTTTAAAATGCGTGCAAGGATTTTGTCTCTCTTCTGGTCCAACAAAATTAATGCGTGTTAATACTTTTTGAGATATGACTGTTTAAAAACTGAAAAAGTTCAGGAAAAGGCCCTCGGTCTACCAAAACAGAGCGAGATACGTGGTTTTTTTTTCTTTTTTTTTTTTAGTGATTCAGACATTGAGAAAAACCATCATACCACCATCAATTTGGCATCAAAGCAAAGGAAAAATTTTCCTCTAAAAATTAAGTTGACCTAGATCCTTGACTTAAGCCACCATTTTCCTGCTCCAAACCTCTAACTGAGCCAATTTTTTTTTTTTTTTTATCATTCACTCTAATGCAATTTTGAGAGAGGCTGAAGAATAAAAAAACTTTGTTCATTTTAAAACTGCTGTTAATTAAATTCTGTTACACCTAAAAAAAAAAAAAAATCTTGCACAGCTCAAACTTATGTCCCTCTCACAGTCAATAAAATATTTTGTAGTTTTTCTTTGGTTTTTTTTGTTTGTTTTTTTACAATAAATTACAGTTCTTTTTCTCTGGCATAAACACAAGTGCACATGCGCCAACTAACAATGTGTGTGTATGTTTGTGAGAGCAAGCTGAGAGTGCGCAGATGGCTGAAGGAGAAAAAAAGGACTGATTTATGGAAATGATCTAAAAAATATATACATTTTATTTATATGGCGCTTTAAAAAGGTACATGTGTATGCCACAGAGGGGCTGTGTTTGTTTTGTGTTTTGTTTGAGTATGTTTGAACTAATTAGATCTACATGCATTAGGCGGTAGGCACGATGGGGATTGTAGTCCATTTTCAGCATTTCAGCACAACTTGTCAGTTGCAAGGCATCAAGCAGCTGTTTATCTAATACAGCACATTTCTAGTTATATTTAGATTCGAAGGCTTCATTCTGCAGCTAAACCACTTCAATGTTTTTGAAAGGGACACTTTGTTAGCTTGTGGCCAATTTTATCCCCACACACTGGTACGAAACAAAAAAAAAAACCTCTTATAAATCTGCACAATACAGAGAAAAAAGAGCTTCTTATTTACTCAAGTTATATTGAATCTAAAACAGTGCATAATTAATGTGTACAATGTAAGGATAATCATTTCCACTGCTTCAAAGTAGAAAAGATTTATTTTCATTAAAAAAGTATTTTAATGTTTCACTTAAGGCTAAAAACAAAAGAAACGGTCAGCAGAGCTCACCTGGAACCATTTAGTACGTCGGAGGGAAGCCAGTGCAGCCCGACACCTGTGCCTATCCAGGACATCTTCCTGTTCCTCTTCTTCCTCCTTGTCACCGTGGTGACTGTCTACCTCTGGACAGACAAGACAGAATTAGTGTAAACAACACACACCTGTCCCACTCATCACACTAACAGAGGAAGCAGCAAATCATTCAGCAAATCCACTGATCTGACCCGATGCGCAGGAATGGGGGGGTTTGTAGTTTTCTGGGAGGGATTCTCATGCACAAGGCAGGAAGAACATGCGTCACGCTGCCCGGCCGAGCCTCGCTCTGGATGCAGATCAGTGGCTGAAGGCAATGGAAGGTGCCAGATTAGTGAGGTAAGTTCTGAGCAGGATGAAAATGAGAGCATGGCAGTGACTCAGGACCAAAATATTACCAAAGTTGAGGAAACGCATCCTAACGGCACAAGCAAAAAACTTGGGAAGGGCCTATAGATAGATAGCTTAATCTCTCTAGGGATCGAATGAACTAAACACGTTGTGCCATGTTTTCCTCCAGTTTTACGATGCAATTACTGTCGTGAAACGTTCCTGAACTGGTAGGATTCTTGTCCCAAGATGGACATGTTTAAGTGACTCCATCGAGTCAAAAACAAGACAGTTCTGATTGAGATAATCACATAAAATATTTCTTTTACTTTTGAAACAGTGGCCTTTTTGTGTAGATTTCAATGTTCTGCCAAAGCATGTAAGGTTTTTTCTGATGTTTTTTGTAGTTTTATTCCACCATTCAAAACACACACATTGTACTGATTGGTTGTTTTAAATTGGCTGTAAATGTGCGTGTACGCTAGGTGTGAGTGGCTGTCTATCTCTAACTGTGGGCCTGGAACAGATTGGTAAACTGTACAGGGTGTACCTCATTTTCACCACTCAACTGAACCCTACTCTCTCAAACAAACTACTGCTAAAAAAATTTCTGCAGTGTGAATGTGTTTACAGCAGGAAATTTTCATTTCTGAGATGCCATGCTTGTATTTTCATTCTTGCTGGACTGGTTAGATGTTTATGTTTGACTGAGACAGACTCTCCACACCAATTTCCTGGGGGGAGTGCTCCTGCCATGTCTGGAGGCTGAGCCATGGTGGAGCAACAGGAGAAGAAAAAGAGTGACAGCAGACGACAAGAACATAAACATCTGAGAGTGAGAACGCCACCCTGGAAATAAAGTGAAAGTTTTTTGTTCTTGGGATCGGCTGAAGGGAGCTAACTGTGGGACAGGCGAAGAAAAGCACGCTGCAGAGCTCACCACTCGTCATGTACATGCTCATCACTGATCCTTATCAAAGGAATCAGGGATAAAATCAGCTGATTAAGAACTCCTCTCCAAAGCTGGACGTGTTGGTATTTTTACATCTTCTTTCTCCATCTTTTGATGGTGGAAGATGAGAACCGAGCAGATGAGCCCTGCAGCTGATTGCTCCACAGGTTGTACTAAAAAGCTGAACAGGGTAAAAAAGGTGGAGGAAACAAAACAACTGGGGATCCTCATGGTCAGCCCTAGGCTTGCTGGTTAATGTAGGTTTTGTTCTTTTCGGCAGGCAACATGAAAGAGATTTGTAGACCAAAAAATCTCAAACAAAATACCGAATGATGAGAACATTTTGGCTTTCAATTGATGTCAATACGCAATTTTGACCCAGAAAATTTTATTTCAATAGTCTACCTATTTTATTGAACTGTGCTGCAATTTATATCAAAAATGTATCTATATTTTTAAAAATCTTTAGAGCAAGATAATTGTTCAAATAAAAAATTTCTATACAATGTAGGCGTTTCGTGTCAAATGTTACTATTAATACTTTCAATTTATTTTCCAGCAGCAGACCATGAAGAAACAATCGAAGGTCATAGAGACCACATAGAGATTAGAATAACCCCCATAATTTATTCTTCTCATCATTATTTTATGAAGCTTCGATTAGTGACCTGGACA
Organism: Neostethus bicornis; assembly: GCA_902685375.1. Taxonomy (NCBI): domain Eukaryota; kingdom Metazoa; phylum Chordata; class Actinopteri; order Atheriniformes; family Phallostethidae; genus Neostethus; species Neostethus bicornis. The sequence goes on from LR738545.1 coordinate 9,959,439, forward strand.
TCTGTTTTTTTTCTCTGAAAGAAGCTTTTTTTCCAGGAAAGAAAACGATAAGATATCACTGTATGCTGACAGGAATCAACCAGCCTGGTATTTATAGCACCGTACCGGATATGGAGAAGAGGCTGCTGGGTAATATTGTCATTTAATCCGTAGGTTTGGTTGAATTTTACAATGACCCAGAGAGATGTCCAGCTGACAGAGGATGGGGAAGAGGGGAGCAAAGGAGCATGTCTGAAGGAGACAGAATGGGTTGGCTTGATAAAAAAAAAAATAGGTTAGTTTGTTGGGGAAGCCCCTTGTACCCGGGGTTTCCTGCTGTGGGGGGACTGGGAATGGTCTCATCAGCACCAGGGCCGCGAAGGAGTTTCAATCCACACTTCGATTGAACCTGTGGAGCTACGGCAACAAAACCAAGAGTCAGAGAGGAGAGGCCTGCATGGTAGAAACCAGGAGACCAATCAGATCACCACCCCAACGACTGAACATCAGAGTGGTGATTTTATTTGAATTTCACTTCCAGATTATAATGAACGCTAGGAGATAGTTTAATCTGACTTTAAGACCTTTAAACAAATACAACCTGGAGTTTACAATCGATTCAATCAATCAATGCAATTTATAATCGGAAAATATTAATAATTTTTCTCCTTTGCATTGACGATCCATATATTTTAAAATTCTAATTCCTGTAAAATGTTTCTCTGATTCATAAAAAGAGAGGATATGCAGTTCTATTATCTTCATGGAGGACAGTAAATCCTCTGAGGTTTCAGCCTCAACAGTAGAATAAAAACTTTACTCAGAAAAGTTGTTTCTGCCCTCATTTATCTTCTTTTGATTTTTTTAGGGCATCGCTAGTTTGGAATCACAAAGCTTTTGGCTGGATTGTAATGTTATTAACTTGATGCTTGGTCATCGTACAGTGGTGACCTCTCTGATCTGGAAACTCCACAATAATCCAAAATACCACCTGAGGCAGGCCTGCTTCTCCCATCAGCCCACAGATTTTCAGTAGAAATACTCCTCCCAGTCTGTCTGCTGTTTCCACTACACCTGACCCAAATCCATCTCATTTCCTCTGCTTGCTTCTCATCTTTCAGACCTCTTTCTATATCATCTTCTCCAATTTCCTCCTTCGTCTCCCATCTGATGCTTAAATGTCAAACTTTTTTATTTCGAGCTGCATCCTGATGTTTCTCAAACTTGTTTTAAAATCAAATAAAGTCTTTATAAAAACAAGAAGTTTGAAACAAGAGCTACCTTCAGCTCCTACAGTGTTGTGCTCGTTCCTCATGGTTAAGGAAGAGAGGGTGATCCTCAGCGAGAGATGGGGGTGTGCGGCACAGCACACCTGAATGGCAGCCTCCGAAACACACGACCGGACTTCATATTTGTCTTCAGTCATTGTCTGTGAAGCCAATAACGAGAAACAGAGAATCTCAGTTACTGTACATGTGTGTTTAAAAAAAATCTGCAATTAAAAGCATATTGACTCATGAGGCACTTTATTTTCAAAGAAAAAACTTTTCTCAGCTTGGAACAAAAAGAAATTATCACAAAGTTTCATGATTAAATAGGATTTTGAAGTTGTGTTTTAAAATAAAAAAGTACCTGGATCTGCAAGGGAAGGTTGGCGCTGATAGTGTACAGCAGCAGCTTGGTTGGCTTCTCTCTGCACATCAGTACCAGTTCTAGGTCCATGTCCTCTTTGATTAACAGGCCTTTAGCCACGAGGCCAACACGCATCACCCCACACAGCACTGACGTCCCATCAGACCTGGTGAATGAAACACAGGATGAAACGCTAGCCACATAAACCTGGCCAATTCTGATCATTCATCTTTGGTTTCTGACGTCTAATTTGTTTGGCAGCAAAAATCAAAGAGCTTAGCCATAAAGCAAAGCTCTCAATTTACCAGTCCATCTACGTTCCCACCCTCGCCTATGGTCACCAGCTGTGGGTGGTGACCGAAGGAACGAGATTGCGGATACAAGCATCTGAAATGAGCTTCCTCCGCAGTGTGTCTGAGCTCTCACTCAGAGATACAATTCAATCTCTATTTACAGTATATTCAATCTACAATCTCAATGATTGTAGAGTGAGGAGCTCTGTCATGTGGGATGATCCTCAGAGAAGAGGCGTTGCTCTTCTGCATCAAGAATAGCCAGGTGAGGTGGTTGGAGCATCTAGTTAGGATGCCTCCAGAACGCTTCGCCTGTGCAGTGTTTTGGGCAGATCCCACTGGGACCCAGTAATTCCACAATTTATTTTTTTTTTTATCCATCAAACTATTTGCACAATTATGTCATTAATATGCACCAATATTGACTATTTTTAGCATAAATTATTTGTTCCGACCTAAAAAAAAAAAAAATGAAGAAGAATTGAGACTAAATGCTTTGTCTATACAGTTGATTGTTTTCTTCAACACAGTCTATTTTTATCATAAATTAAGACGTTTTTAAGAGCAACCTTCATCCTATTTACTGTTAATTTATGAGAATAATTTCTTAAGAGGTTACTTTTCGCTTCCTGGAGCATCTCCAAAAGACAGATTGTCTCTGTATGACACGGTCAAGATGCTTCCTGAACAACACAGCGGGGTTCACATGCCTTGTCATCCGATTCAGTGAAAATAAAGACCAGAGCATTCCAGAGGTGTAATTTAGGTCTTTATACAGGTAAAGAATAAAATTTGTTCTAATCAAACAAAGCGGTGTGATTGGAACACATAAATTTAAATGTTGTTACTTCCACCTTCACAGATCATCACGCTGTCTCTGACATGCTCAGATGATGGTTTCAACTCAATACATTTTCTCAATTGGTTTTGATTTCCTTTCTTTTTTTGTTCCATTAACTTTAAACTTTAATGAATCTTTCCACAGCGTCCTTCAGTCTGTCATTTTTTCTTTTTACAAAAATATTTGAAGCTGTAAAATATCTTTAATTCTTCTGAAAAATAAACCATGACCTTAAATGAATTGCAGCATACCCATTTAAAACGTAATCATAAAGGATTTTCAAGGGCTGCACAAAAACAGGAAACGCAGAGAAATGTGGTAAACATTGCGATGGAAACAAACCGTGATGAAAAGAAATTTGATGCTGTTTTAATGTTTTCTCAGACGGAGCTTTGCTCTTAAAACTGTTTTGTGCAGACGAACACTAAACTTTACAGCTTATACTATAAAATCCTATTACTGGTGTTTCAGTGAAAATAAAACCACATCTACACGACGGGACAGACCAGACATCCTCAGCAACTGTAAACCACTTTATTATTTGGGACGGCTAGTCTCCTGACCGATATTCACGATGATACTAAGAAATTTATCTGCAATCATTCTGTTATAATAATTGATAACTAGATATTTTTAAGATGAAGCCTTGATGCAAACATTCAACATTTTAAACAGCAAAATTTGTGGTTCAACACACCTGATGCACATATAATGAAATCAACAGCCAATAAAATTTGGCACATTGACTCAATAACCTGGATCAGGTGTGTAAATGCAAGAACAAATGTAAAACCTTCAGGACACCAGTCCTCCAGGACCTGAGTTTGACACTCCTGCAAATGGACGTAAGGGCTGCACATCCATTTAAAGCAGTGGCCTCACAGCAAGAAGATCAGGGTCTGAGTCTCGGAGTAGGCGTAGGACTTGAAACACAGACCTTTCTGTGTAGTGTTTGCATGTTCTCTCTGTGTACTATGTGTGGGTCTCCTCTGTGTACTCCGGTTTCCTCTAATCCTCCAAAAACATGTGTGTTTGGTCGATTGGTCGCTATAAAATTTTTCCTAGGAATGAGTGTATGTGTCAGTGTGTATTGTTGTCTATGTGTGTGTGGCTCTGCAACAGCCTGACGACCTGTTTGAGGTGTACCCCGCCAGCACCCCCACTACCCCGTTCGGGATAAGCGTTTCAGAAGACAAAACGAAATAGATGTGAGGTGGGCTTAGATGGCATTACATTGACATGGTATGCTGGTAGGGTTTTAAAAATAGTAACAATATCAGTGTCAATACTGTTTTGAAAAAACTGAAACCCACCTACGCCTATATAGAATTAAATCATAAATTAAAGTAAGTTAATGTCTAATATTAATTCTTTGTTTAATAGTACTTACTGGATCAGTGGTTCGGGGTTCAGTTTTATCTAAATAGTTGATTTGTTAAAGCCTACTGTTGTAGATGTGCCACTAGAGTTTATGAAGGTGACGTTATCAAGCTAGCTTATGCAGCCGAGGATCTGACCGCCAGGGTCCCCGTCGATGGCTGCCACCCATCTCCTCCTGTTGGGGCCTACCCAAAACACCTCACCAGCGAAGGATTCGGGAGGATGCTGAAGCCACCCCATCTGGCTTCTCTCGTCCCAAAGGACCAACAGCTCTACTTCTCGTTCCTTCAGATGGCAGAGCTTCTCACTCTATCCCTGAATGAGAGCCAAACCACCCTGCTCATTTTAGCCACTTGTATCAGTGATCTTGTTCTTTTTCAGAAGATCAGCTGATCTTCGGAAGTAACATAGATCCTTCATATTCCTCATAGACCATAGACCCAAACCTCGTGAAGAATTGTAAATCTCTTAATTTGTTTTGTAAAGTAAAATTAACTACAAACTCACTTAATATCAGCAGTGTTTTCCTCCTCGGTGTTGCTTTCAGCCTCATCACCAGCACAAGTCTTCCCTGAGGTGTTTTTTAGTCCATCCATCCAATCAGAGACCTTCTTTAGGGCTCCCTCGACGGTGGACACCAGCATCTGCACGGCTTCCAGTTCTTCAGGAGCCGGATAGATGCTGGCGTGTTTGGCCATGACATGGCGGTCATCACTTGCAAATGATCGGAGCGGCCTCTGGAGGGAAGAAGTGAAGAGACAAAAGAGATCAGTCTTTTTATTTTAGACTTATGTTTGAACCCTGTTTAAAGGTGAATCAAAACTGATATTCATGTGTTCAGACTGTGGAAACATCCTGCTAAAGTGCGTCATAAGAACTTCATCACAAGGATGCTGAGAAGGACAAGTCCTTTCCCATTTCTCCATCAATGTTACATTAGAATTTGGTATTTTCAGCTGCTTTCTACGAATACATCGTGTTCTAAAAGCTGATGGGTGCCAAGATTTAAAGGTCATGTGGATCCAATAAGAAAATTGGCTTCATGGTTCAAAGAGGGATTATCATCATTATCAGTCATCATCAAAGTGCTGGTTAATTACAGAGAGACAAGTCTAGAGATGTTGGCTGAACTTGCATCAGGAAGCAGCGAAAAAACCAAAGTGAAACATTTCTTTGAACTCTTGTTTTCAATTCAGCAAGTTCCAATCTGATGGTGAGAGAATCGGCTATTTTAATGTTCTGGACTGAAATAATGAACACATGAATGATGAGGTTATTTCTCCTCTGATGAAGGACACTATATTACCTCTAGTTTGCTCTTATGGCTATCAGTCTGAGAATGGTTCTTCCCAAGGGGATGATTGCACGGCATATGACGGCCAATCAGCAGATTCCCATACGGCTAATAGGTGTGTGTGCACATAATGGGCATGCAGTAACAGATGAGGAACTGTAGACCAGCTTACAGCAGAATAAAATAAATTTCTGATCTAAATAAACAACAAAAGTGATTTTTTCAAAGTATTAAAATCACAGAATTCAAAGTGTATGAAACTATTTTTTTGTTGTTGTTCGTTTTGTCTTCTGAACCGCTATCCCAAATGAGGTTGCTGAGGCGTCGGAATCTATCCCATCTGATTTCAGAATAGAGGCGGGGTACACCCCAAACAGGTCACCAGTCTGCTGCGGGGACACACACACACACACTCATTCCATCAACATAACATGCATGTTTTTCAGAGAATGGGAGGAAACCGGAGTACCTGCACATAAACGGGAAGAACATGCAAACTCTACACAGCACGGTTAATGGACTCTATTTATGTAGTGCCTTTTTTTTTTTTTCAATGTACCTGCATTGTACCCAAAGCGCTTTACAGTGTAGCTCACATTCACGGATCCCCACACACATTCATACCTGATGATGGGAGCTGCCATGCAAGACGCATACCACTATCATCCGTACCAATGGGGGTTTGGTGTCTTGCTCAAGGACACTTCGCCATGAACTCCAAATAGGGGATTGAACCAATGACCCTTCGGTCACGGAACGGTCGCCCCACCCACTGAATCATCCTGACCACAGAAAGGTCAGTGTTCGAAGCCTCAATTAAGAAATATATAAGAAAAAAATATAAGAAACATTTAAGCCTCTATTAAATGTTTTAATATGATTTATTTTATGACATTAAACCATCTCCTATTGTCTTTTAGGAAAACTCTTTTTAAGGAATAGCATTACAATTATGAAAAAAAATTAACCCAAATTGATTATAGTAGTTTTATGTAACGAAGAACTTTATTTTTACCTGTAAATTCATTTTTATTGCTTCAACACTGATAATTGTGACAATTTAGAAAAACTTGCACTGCATATTAACATTTTGCTACATCAAAAGAAAAAAAAAAGGATCTCAGTAACCTGGGGTTTTTTCTGACCCTCTGCACTTCCATGATCTTGGTGAGCATCACGCCCCAGTCCCAGTCCAAGGTTAAACTGCCACATTACTCAGTCATCACTTCCTTTTCTACTGGCACTGCAGCATCTCTCCCGTAGAGCGAGTGCTCCTCATTAGTGAAATATTTATGATACCGCTTTAATAATTCATGGCCTCAAATCTCAGGGGATTGTGCCAGAGTTGTGAGGATCATTCATCACAGATCTCAGCTAATCTCTGGCTTCACTGCCGGGAGCATCTGAAGCTGCGCAAATGTGGCCAGCGCTAGCTGCCATAACCCACAACTGTACACACCGAACATTAACAGGCTCTAAATGAAACATTAGCATGTCTCGGTTCTTGCTCCTTTATTTACTGGGAGTTCAGCCTCTCGCCGCAATTACAGGCTAACGATGTTCACCACATAATTAATTACACCACGGTTCAGCCACAGAAGACATTTGCTTTAATCTAACACACACATTAGAAATAATTCCTTTAACATTTTGTTTTGTCTGGAACATCCATCAGGGATTTGAGACGAGGTCTGCTGGTTTTCTACAGGTTTCTACTGGGTTTCTTTCAAAACTTAACACTCCTCCTACATTCAAACTTGTTCAAATCATTGTCTGAAATATTTTTAAGGTTAAAGAGTCATACAAAATTTCACTTCGTCAGTAGTGACATCTCCCAGAAGTATAGGTTTTATTGACAAAAACTATCCTTTAATGTTGTTGCTGCTGGGTTTGGAACCACGAGGAAAGAGGACTAGAGGAAGGCCAAAGAGGAGATTCATAGATACAGTGAAGGAAGACATGAAGATAGTTGGTGTGACCAAAGAGGATACAGCAGATAGGGTTAGATGGAAGAAACTGACTTGCTGTGGCGACCCTGAAGGGAAGTGATTTTGAAGTTATTTTTTATTTAAAAATAATTTTAAGGGCGCTAGCGAATGCTAAATCATAAAATTTCAACGTTCCGTTTTGTTGTCTTCTGCTTATTTGTGGTCGGGTTGCGTGGAGAACAGCCTTAGACGGAAAACCCAGGCTTCTCTCACCCCGGCTGCACCCTCCAGCTCACCCAGGAGGATGCGGAAGTGTTTCCCGTTCAGCTGAGAGACATAGTCTCTCCAGCGGGTCCAGGGTCTGCCTCTGGGTCTCCTCCCAGTGGGACATGTCCGAAACACTTCACCAGCAAGGCGTTCAAGAGGCATTGTAACCAGATGCCCGAGCCACCCCATCTCTCGCATCGGAGGAGCAACGGCTCCACTCTGAGCTCCTCCCAGATGGCACTCTGTGTAGTTTAAATACAAAGCATTATGTGGTTGATTGTAAGCTAGGAGGGAGGCTTTTAATTAACGTTTTTCCAGAAAAAAATTAGGTTTGTAGTAATTTTAATCAAATTTTTCCAAACTTAATCACAGTGGGTGAAATTTGGTATCATCATAGAATGTTTCTCATTCACACTTAACTCTCTTTTTGGAGTCCTTCTTCCTTTAGATGAGCACTTTATTACTAACATCATGTCCACAGGGTGGCTGGGCTCTCACTTAGAAATAGAGTGAGGGATTATGCTCGGGTATCTGGTTGAGATGCCTCCAGAGACGGAGAAGATCCAGGACCACTGGAGACTATGTCTCACAGCTTGCAAGGGAACACTTAGGGATCCTCCCGGGTGACCTGGAGGATGCAGCCGGGGTGAGAGAAACCCCCCACATACCCGGCCCTGGATAAGCGGAAGAATGGAATATTCTACAAGTTTGAGGTTTGACTTTAAAGCCACACCCCTTCTCTTTTTACTACTGGAAGGTGAACCTTGAGGGAACCTTTGTGAAATTGATGATAAAATTACTGAAACAACTAAAACATCCTAAAAAAAATTCTTAACAAGTGACTGGTCAAAGTTTCTTATGAATTAAAACACTCACCATGTCCAAGTGATGCGAGAGGTGGGGGGCTCAGGTGAGGACCAGAGTCCCGCCACTAGTCCTCTTCATGCAGTCAAACGTCTTCTAGCAGTCAGACACCAATGTCTCTGTAGAGAAAGCAGAAAAATGAGATAAACATCAAGGTGACACAGGTGCAAGCATGTTGCCATGGTGATGTCACTTTAATCTTTGTATTTGTAGAGTTTGATTCCAGTAATGTAGTTGCTCCAGGATTTAAAGCTTACTCTAAGCTGCTCGGAACAAACATCTGCTAAATTCTGGCATTGTGAGGCTCCATTAAAATAATCCCAGATGACAGATTTCCATCCACCATGCTTCATTTTTTTTTATGAACGTCTGATGATGTTCCTCACCTCCTGCACACCAACGGCAGACATTCTGACATGGAAGCATCAGAAACTTGCAGATTTATGACGCTGTTTCGCACTGCATGGTGGGACAATGGAAATGTTCCATTAGCTAAAAAAGCATGCGGTCATCAGGGATCTCCACCTGGAGGATGTTTATGTCTCATTACAGATACAGCTGATCGATACATAACAGCATGAAGACACACGGCTGAAGCTTTGGCAATCATTAACATAATTGATCGCTTCGTAAGATCGACAAAAAGCCTCCGAAAGCTATTGAAAGTCCTAAAAAATACCATATTTGGAACGTTTAGATTTTTAAAGAAATCTTTTTTCCAGTCATCCCAGTGAATGAACCCAGAGGTAGACCGGCTGGTGTCCTGGTGCAGCAACAACAGCCTGGAGCTCAACGCTCAGAAGACAGTGGAGATGATCGTGGAATTTAGGAAAGCTATAGCACCCATTACCCTTCTTGCACTGACAGACTCCCCCATCACCACTGTAGACTCTTTCCGCTTCCTCGGCACTACCATCACACAGGACCTAAAGTGGGAGCCGTCCATCAGCTCCCTGATCAAAAAGGCCCAGCAGAGGATGTACTTTCTGCGGCAGTTGAAGAAAGCCAAGCTGCCCGCCCAGATGTTGGTGCAGTTTTACACAGTCATCATCGAGTCCATCCTCACCTCCTCCATCAGCGTGTGGTACGCTGGAGCCACAGCCAGGGACAAACACAGACTGCAGCGCATTGTGCGCTCTGCAGAGAAGGTGATCGGCTGCAGCCTTCCATCTCTCGAAGACCTGTACGTGTCTAGGACTCGGGGGCTGCGTGCAGGTCGGATAGCAGCTGACCCTTCCCACCCTGGACATGGACTTTTTGAGCGACTCCCCTCGGGCAGGAGGCTCCGGTCCATTCGGACCAGAACGTCCCGCCACAAAAACAACTACTTCCCTTCTGCCGTTAGTCTAATTAATACTTTATAACCTGAACCCCACATCTCTTAGTCACCTCCCTCTTGTCACTTTACTATCTTTATTATTTTTTATTATTTTCTATGACATGGCACTACTTTTCTTTTTCTTTCTGAGCACTCTGTTTTGTTAAAATTATTTTTCTTTATTTTATTTTTTATTATTTTTATCTTATATTATTGCACACCTGTATCAAAGCAAGTTCCTAGTCTCTGATATTCTCATTGACATGGCAATAAAAGCATTCTGATTCTGAATACTCAGACCCCCAATTCACTGGATATGAATGATTGTATTCACAACAGTAGAATCCACATTGACCATTCTTTTTCTTAAGGACAAGACACTCCAGAACCTCCAGAAACTTGAGTTCCTAGGATGGTTCTGGTCACAAAGAGTGACAAGACAATAAGGTTTGAGCTCTCCGTGTCCTCATTGGGGCTTTGAGAAGTCTGGAGAAATCTTCTTGATCAGTAGATTAGTACAGCGTTTTTTTAACCAGTGTTCAACAGCGTTCATCAGACGTTCTGTGGGAAATGATCCTATTTCACCTCATACAAGTGATCGAGATCTACCGGGAGCTCCCAAAGATGGAATTAATTGATCTCATTGTGTTTGTGGAAAAAAAATGGATTAAAGCACGTCTATTTATGTTTATCAGCATGAAAACTTTCGTTTCGTTGTCTTCCGCTTATCCGGCGCCATGTCACAGGGGCAACAGCCTCAGACGGGAAGCCCAGGCTTTTCTCACCCCAGCTGCATCCTCCAACTCACCGAGAAGGATCCTGAGTCGATCCCCTGCCAGCTGTGAGACAAAGTCTCTCCAGGGGGTTCGGGGTCTGCCTCTTGGTCTCCTCCCGGTCGGACATGCCCGAAACACCTCACCAGCGAGGCGCTCGGGGGCATCCTGATCAGATGTCCGAACCACCCTATCTGGCTTCTATCGACCCAGAGGAGGAGCGGCTTGACATCGAGCTCCCCAGGATGGCAGAGCTCCTCACCCGATCTCTGAGTGAGAGCCCAGCCACCCTGCCGAGTAAGCTCATTTCAGCTGCTTGTATCCGCGATCGCATTCTTTCGGTCACCACCCAGAGCCTCACCAGCGAGGCGCTCGGGGGCATCCTGATCAGATGTCCGAACCACCCTATCTGGCTTCTATCGACCCAGAGGAGGAGCGGCTTGACACCGAGCTCCCCAGGATGGCAGAGCTCCTCACCCGATCTCTGAGTGAGAGCCCAGCCACCCTGCCGAGTAAGCTCATTTCAGCTGCTTGTATCCGCGATCGCATTCTTTCGGTCACCACCCAGAGCTGGTGAGGGTAGGAACATAGATCGACTTGTAAATTAAGAGCTTTGCTTTTCGGCTCAGCTCTTTCTCTACCATGACGACCATTGCAGCGCTATCGCTGACGCCGCACCGATGCGCCTGTCGATCCTCAAGATTTTATTTTCGATGGAAAACTGTACCTTGTCGTGAAAAAGGTTGAAAAACACTATTAATAGAAACGCATTTGGATATCACCTCATTTCTTAGGTTAGTTTTTAAACTTCATTAAAAGTATTAATAAGCAAAGAGTTTTGAAAAATCTGTAATTAATTAAATTACAGAGACTATTTTCCCAGCATTAAATGCATCAGATAAAGCAGCTCTTCCAACCAACCCACACAGACAAACTCAGCATGGTGGTCGTCCTGTTTCTGCAAGAGAACATCTCTGGGGAAAAAGTTGAGCAACACTTAAGATTCCCAGTCACCTTGACCTTGTTTCATGCAGCGGTAGGTGTGTGATTGTGCAGCTCTCCTTTTATTACCCTCTAAAATGAACACTACCATGTGTGGCGGGGATCAATATCATGACAGCAAGATGAGATCTCACATTTCACCATTTCTAATCAAAAAGTCCCAGAAAACATGCTCAAAGCCTTTACAGTTACTCAGTAATAGAGGACATTTCCACGTGAGACCGAACAAGCAACGCATGAATGCTAACAAGGCTGAGCTTCACACTGGGATGATGCATCTCCACTCACACCTCTCTGGGAAGAAAATATCACCCAAATGACATCAGTAAAGATGGACACTGGAGGAAGATTCTGTTGGCATGAGAGGTGGAAGGTCGGGGATTGCTTTCTATTCATTTCAGATATTTTCAGAAGACCTGATTCTGTAGTAAATAAATCACAGTTGTGTGAGATGTTTCTCCAGGAAGCCGTGATATTTTATCTCTGTGTACTCAGGTTGAGAAGTTGAGACCAGAGGTAAAGAGATACCTTACCTATTTATGATGTATTGTCATCCACCCGCAGAGCTGCAGAAACTTCATTTCCTACTCTTTCATCCCAGCCAATCATCTCCATCCATTCATCTGTTTGTACAACCACTCATCCATCATCTATCCACCAGACAGTCCACCCACTCATCAATCCTTCCATTTATCAATCCATCCAATCACCTTTCTTTTATGCATTAATCTACTAATTGTTTTATCTGTGTGCGTTCCATCTATCACCTCGTCTTTTATCTGTCCATCATTGCAACCAATAGTCCACCCAAATCTAGCTATCCACCCGAATTTTTTTTTTTATCTTTTCATTCATCAATCAGGTATCCATTAATCTTTGAATGCATTTCATTTATCTATCCTCCATCCTCTCACCTCTTCATTTTTCTATTCATACATGCATTCAACAATCCACCCGTTCATTTTATTCCATCCATCTATCAGCCATTCATCTTCTCACCTCTTAATTGATCCATATGTGCTATTCATCTCTTATCCAATCCATCCATCCAACCAACAGAGCAGCAGAACTCATGCACCCATTCATCAACAAATCAATTCCATCTATCAATCTTTCATTTATTGCCCCATGTATTAAATTAGTGTTTTTCAACCTTTTTCATGTCAAGGTACATTTTTCTATCTAAAAAATCTCAAGGCACACCACCACCAAAAATGTTACAAATAATTCTCTATCGCCGCCTATGTTAACGATATGTTATTAGAATATACATAACAATATATAGTACATGGATTGCTTAGGATCAACAGTCCAGGGCAATGGAGAGTGTGGAAAAGAGGTGAAGAAGCATGTGCAGGCAGGCTGGAACGGCTGGGGGAAAGTATCAAGTGTGATAGAAGAGTTTCAGCTAAAATGAAAGGGAAAGAGAACAAAACCGTGGTGAGACTGGCCATGCTGTTTGGTCTAGAGACAGTGGCACTGAGGAAAAGACAGAAAACAGAGATGGAGGTAGCAGAGATGAAGATGCTGATGATCTCTCTGGGAGTGACCAGGATGGACAGGATCAGAGGAACAGCACATGTTAGAGGTTTTGGAGATAAAGTCAGAGAGACCAGACTGAGTTGATTTGGACCTGTGCAGAGGAGAGAGAGAGAATACATTGGCAGATGCTGGGTTTGGAACCACCAGGAAAGAGGACTAGAGGAAGACCAAAGAGATGGTTCATGGATACAGTGAAGGAAGACATGAAGATAGTTGACGTGACCGAAGAAGATGCACCAGATAGGGTTAGATGGAAGTAACCGACTTGCTGTGGCGACCCCTAAAGGGAAATGCCAAAAGAAAAAAAAAAAAGGACAGCAGCTTGCAACAAAAAAGCAGAGAAGAGTGGGTTGCTATGGTTACAGTAAACAACCAATCACAGGACAGTCCTGCCAGTCTAAAAAATAAATACACTTTAATCCATTTTTTTTTACCCAAACACTATGAGATCAACCAAAACCATCTTTGTGAGCTACCGGTAGATCCCAATCACCGTATGAGGTGAAATGGGATCCTTTCCCACGAAACAATTGGCGATCTCTCACGGTACACTAGTGTGCTGCAATATGTTGTATCTAATTATCAATCTAACTTTTCATCCTCTTCTCTGGTATTCCTTGTTTTCCAGTTCATACTTCTCTCTCTCCCTATCCATCCAGAAACGGAAGGTAAACTCAGTGACATTAAATTGTGCTTTAGATCCTCACGGCCGATGATGTCACCTCCATCACATCCACCCATCTGTGCACATACGTGGAGACGCTGTCCATTCATGTCAGTTCATCCACCTTTCTGCCACTTTGTCCCGATAATGAGTCAATGCTGACAAACATCATCAGCCCTCTGTCCTCTATCCTTTCTCACATCCCTTCTCCTTTCATCACCTTCTGAGGAAAAAACTAATTACTATCTCAGTTTTCCCATCGGATTCTAGTTGAAACTCAATATTTACTGGATTTAGTTCCTAGTTATTTTATTTATGCATATATATTGTAGGGTGTTGGCCCACTGCGGCCGGTCTATACATTAAACCGGTTATTCAATCATCCAGAACTGTGGTGCAGCTTTAATAAATTCTCTGCGCCATCTCATTTTCCTTTAACCTTTCATCTCACTATGGGCAAAGAGGTGATTAAATCCAGATAATTATGAAAACAGCGCTGACTTTTCGAGGACGTTGACGGTGCTGCAGGAGTGGCAGATGGCGAGCCCAGCATGCAACACAAAGATGAAGCTGGTTTAAAGAAAGGAGAGGAGGTGGAAGAGGAGGACGACGACAACTTTGCTTTCCTTCTTTTTTTAACAGCAGAAACACATTTTTTCTCATTTATTCACTTAAAGTTATGTTTATTTTTCCATCTTTATAATCTATGTGAGAATAAAATAATTTGTCGCCCATTAATTTGTAAAAATAAAAGTAGAAACAAGCTCAGTTAAAAGTCCTGGCTGTTTACGTCTCTACTAGAAAGAAAAGCACATCCTGTTTTAAAACACACACAGCCACCTCGTTAGTTCTAAAATAATCTTTTTACCTGGAAATAGCATAACGATGACATAATTCAGATGTGCTTCATGTCATTAAGTTTTTTTTCTGAAAGCTGCAATGAGCTCTAACACCCAGAGTTTGTCCAATGATGGGCAAATGATTCTGAAAATGGATGGATGAGTGCTTGAAGGGCAGCGTCAAGGTCAAATTCTGGTTTAATTTTTTTTTTTCCTTGTATTGACACCCAGGAATGACTTCCATCTGTTTTTATTTCCTGCATGCATAGTAAATGCTATCAAGAGCCGAATTGTAATGTAATGTTTTCTCCATTTTCACCACCAGCTGTGGGTAGTGACCAAAAGAACGAGATCACGGATACAACTAACTAAAATGAGCTTCCTCCGCAGGGTGGCAGTGCTCTCACTCAGATATAGAGTGAGGAGCTCGAAATAGAGCTGTTGCTCCTCTGGGTTGAGAGAAGCCAGATGGGGCGGTTCGGGCATCTGGTTAGGATGCCCCCCCCCAAACACTTCGCTGGTGAAAAGTTTCTGGCGCATCCCACCAGGAGTAGACCCAGAGGCAGATCCTGGACCCGCTGGAGAAACTATGTCTCACTACTGGCTGGGGAACACCTTGGGATCCTCCTGGGTAAACTGGAGGATGGAGCCGTGGTGAGGGAAGCCTGGGCTTCCCATCTGATGCTGTTGCACTTGTGACCCTGCCTCGGATAAGCGGAAGACAACGAAACAGAAAAAAAAAAATACAGTAACTGGATTGAACTCTGACAAATTAAATAACAAGGTTGCACATCCAAGCTGGAAGCTGGAGGGTTTTTTTGGCAGGATGTCTATGCTCTCGTTAAAAAAAAAAAAAAAAAAAAAACAGAGTTCTGCCATTGCTTTTCCGAGTAAAGAGGAGCCATAATGGTGGTTCAGGTATTTGGTCAGGACACCTACCAGTTGCCTTGATGGTGAGGTTGTATGGGTAGCTACAATGTACAATGTTTCAGAGGTAGGTCTAGGACTTGTTGGCGGCACCAAGTCTCATAGCTTGCCCGGAAATTCATCAGTATCTTCCCTTATGAACTGGAATGTGGCTTGGATGAGAAAAATCTGGATTTCCCAGCAAAGGTTGCAACCTGAACCCAAATGAAGCAGAAGAAAGTGGAATGATACGATCTATTAATTATTAAAAAAATAATCTTATAAATATTTTTCCTGCAACGTATCACCATCAGCAGACATGCAAATATCATTTAAATTTATTGACAGCTCAAAGCTGATTTTGTGCTTTAGAGGGGAGGTCATTGTTTCTCTTCCTGGTGTGAATAAAACACGAGCAGAGTCAAAGATCAGACTACAGCCTACTGCTGTAACACTCGCCAGCTTCATATCGGACAACTAATGACAGCATTCTGCTGAAAATAGTCATATTCACCTATTCTGTCCCAAATACATCTGCCGTACTCTCCTTTCTGGAATGACAGTAAATGGACCGGGAGAGGTGTTTATTTGGGTCGTTGTCTCAGCGGGGACTTTTTATGAGCTGCCGTTTATGTTTCAAACAAGACATCAAATAATACCCTGAACACGACGGGAGGGAAAGAAAAGCTTTCGTACCTTTTATTCTGGCACACAAAAAAAGCTGATGCCGACACGCTGTTAATAATAAATGTGCTTTAAATAAAATGTTTTTTACTCGTGGAATTTCAGCTCTGAGACGTGCAGACTTAAAGGTGCAATGTTTATTATCAAAGTTCAATGAATGAAAGCTATAATAAATCTATAAACCCTTTTGTTTGGTCTGTAATTCTCTGGCAACACTTTGAATTCATTTTCTTAGAAACCATATATTTAAAGTTGTGAGTTTAAAATAATAAAACCTGCATTTTTTCGTTTCATTTTCTTACCGAGAGTCAAGCCCTGCTCAAATAAAAAGGTAATGGGGCGGCAGCCCGGGCGTCCATCTCACTCATCGAGCATCTTTTGCTTCATTTTTTGGGCTTTTGCGACATATCGTATCAATATCGCTGATATGGTTTGAACATGTGCAGAGGAGAGAGAGAGTACATCGGGAGAAGGATGCTGGATTTGGAACCACCAGGAAAGAGGCCTAGAGGAAGACCAAAGAGGAGGTTCATGGATACAATGAAGGAAGACATGAAGATACTCGGTGTGACCAAAGAAGATGCAGGAGATAGGTTTAGATGGAAGAAACTGACTTGCTGTGACGACACCTGAAGGGAAATGCCGAAAAGAAGAATCGCGCTGGCTTAAAATTTTGCAACCGTTTTCTGAAATCCACTCTGAATCGGAAAGGTTGTGCGATAGTCAACTGATTGCCAAGAGATAAGCACTAGAATCATTGGTCGACCATCGGTTGATTCAATAACAAGTAAGTGGTGACATTTATCGGACATATGTCGTGCAATAATCTGTAGATGCTCGGTAGAGAATGGGTCATTAATTGACCGATTTTGAGTGAGAGACACGTTATTGTCTCTAGTCAATGATGTGTGTCTCATCATCTGGCAATAAATTGTAGATGAGTGTGATAGTTGCACGACTGTTTCCCGACAACCTCATTTCAAGTGCCTATAAAAAGTAGCTGCATGCATGAAAATCTAAATTCTTTTGTGTGTAAATCTGCTGTGAAGTTCAGGATGCCACCAAAAAGACGTCTTATCGCACTGCATCTTCAGCTTGTTTGCGATGCATCTCCTAACAATCTGCGAGAGCCTTTCATTGAGCGCTTTACGATTGATCGTTGACATACGGGCAAGACTAAATAATTTGATGTGCTACCGATTTAGATCACTTCATCTACCAATTCAAACCCAGACATGACGCTAACAAGTCGCTTTAACTTTAACGTGAGCAACACCTTTTGCTGCGATTTTCCTAGATGCTGATCCATCTAATTTTATGTGAGTAGGACTTTAGACAACTAAAGCCCACCGTACATCTAAAACAATCATTAGTCGTTAAAGTTCAATGTGTTGATCTTTTCCATTTGGTCTCCTTGGATATTTGGAATCTCCAAATACAAAACCTGCATTAAATTTTGAAATATTATATATATTTTCCATTCAGCAGAAAATCCAACATAAACATGACTGAATCTAGTTTTGCTGAAATGTCTTTATTTCTGCATTTCTGATTTTTATGAGTACCTGCATGAATACGGTATTTGCAAAGACACCCTTTGCTGTTGTAGTTTTACTATTATTATAAGCGGATCTAAATGTATTAGATTTAAATGTGTATTTGTGTAGGAGGAATAAGATGAGCAGAACTGAGGAAATCTGACCGTGCACACCAGGATGTACAGCTACAAATCCACAGGTTATTTAAGCATATTAAATGCACACCAATGAGTTCAGGCTTAAACTCTCAGGGGCAAGATTGGAGATGGAATTTACAGAGGTAGAGGATGACCGTTTGGACTTTCCAAACAGATGAACTGGAGTCGACTAACCAATTAGACATGGGGGTGGTGTAAAATCAGCAGGGATGAACATGGAGACAGAAACACCCAAAAAATATAAAATATACAAATAAATGAAAGGAGACAAAGATATTTACATCAAAACAAGGTCTATTTTCTATTAATAAAATATGTTAGTTATTGGTCTACAATGAAGTTCAGGGTTTAACTCTATGGCAGGAGTAATTGTGACTGCTGCTAGAATCTCTAATTTGAGACATTTGTTTCTTAAAATGAATTATTTATGAACTCTACCTGAATCTTTTATTTGAGCCTCAGTGGGTATCATAGCAAGCAGCAAAAAGCATTTTAATTCAATCTGAGATGGACTTAAATAGATTCAGTTATACATCAAAACTCCTTCTAATATCTCAGTCAGCTACATTCCTCCTTCACCTCCATCTGATTCTTTCTTGAGTCGTTACTAATTTAGACGTGTGTGTTTGCATTACCACTACAACTAGACTGTTTTTTAGACACCAGTGTTTATATTTTACAGGGCTTAAAACTGCTACAAAGCATTGCTCTACACACCAATGTGGGACAAACTAAAAACTTTCCCTCCGTTGGCCTGAGAAACCTGCTGAACCACTAAAACTGCCACCTCTTCTTATTTGCTTAACTTTGCATATTCAAATAAACCTTTTAATTTCCTCCAACTGACTCTCTGCTTCTTCCTGGTTCAAGCCTGGTTTTCTCACCAGCAACTCTTCCCCTTTTTTTTTTACAGTTAAATTTCTCACCACCTCATGATCGGCTGATTGTTAAAACTAAATAGTTAACCTCCTTTCTGTTTTACTGGGTCTAATGTGCATTTTTTGAGCCTGCAAAGCAATAAGATATGCAACATCTTTCATTAGGTTTGCAAGAACAAGATGCTGTTTGAACATAAAGTTGTGACGAAGAACTAATAATAATAATAATAAAAAATTTTCTTGTAACGCACTTTATATCTCCAGTGGAGATCTCAAAAGGAACAACTACAAGTTTTTTAATCGATGTGGCTACATTTTCCAGTTTACGTTTGAAGATTTTAAATATTAAAAATGCAATGAACCATTAACAATAGACCAGTGGTTCTCAAATTGTGGGGCGCTCCGTCAAGATGGGCGGGTTTGACTTCGACGAACATGTTTTTTTATTTTTCCATTTTGATTATTTTTCTCGATTAAAGTGCAATACCACTCCGCCACGTTAAGGGGCAGTGGCGCTCTCATTCTTGGTCGCAACCGGTTGAAGATCTCGATGAGGCCGCAGATCTTGACAGAACACCGTGATAGGCTTTGGCACCTCCTGCAATCCCTTTCGGGATGGCCAGTTCAGATGAGGAATGAATGAATAAAGAGCTAATGTTCCATCCTGTCGTCTTTCTCTCTATTTTGAGAATAGTTTCTGTGTTTCCAAGTTTACCCACGTACTTCATACCTTTCTGGAACTTTAGAAAAACTACATGAAAGCATTTGAAACATTGCCCAACTTTCACATCTTTCCTCTGAAACTCCTCTCAGCCATCTGAGTCTCCATAACAGCTTGTATGACGGTCTCCCGCTCAGAGCAAACTCCCTGAATGTAAAATCCTACACACCATCAAAGACCTGAGCAAGCCTGAGCTTTTATGTCCTTGACTGAGAAGATAAGAGCTGCCACTCTGTTAGATTCTGTGGCTCGTAATGCAATTCCCAAACCCAGCTGAGCTTCTCGTCTTTACCATGGCGGTCCCCTAATGGTTTTCAATAATGCGGGTCTGGATGCAGAGCCCTCATCTCGGACTCTACTTCAATTTGCTTTCAACTCATGAAATTTCTCAGCGTTCCTTTTGCAGAAGTGAGTGAGAGTAAAATGAGCTGATCTCATTTCAGCTGTAATTTCAGGTTTAAACAATCTGTTGTTGCTCGAGGACCACAAGTCGAGAAGAACCGATGTTTAGTAGCTATTGATTCCTGCTTAAACTTGAACAGCAATAAACAGCATCCAAACAGGAATCATCCTGCTGTCAGGAAGGACGGTTGTTAGTGTATCTAACTGTGTTCGCGTCAATACTAGCAGAGAGCTTTGTTTTAAAAGCTGTTACTTATCAGTAGTGACGGAGATATATTTATCTTTCAACAAAGACAAAATTTCTACCAGTATTTTTTTCTACGTCTTCCTTTTTCATACTTTACCATAAACTGAAAAATAGACCAAAATATATTAAAAGAAATTATTTTTTAATTGTTTAATGGCACACAACACTTATAAAAAGATAGATAAAAACTTTAATCTCCAGCAGGAGAAATTTTGGTGTCCAACAGCAACAAATCACTCATACAAATAAATCAAAATACAATACTAGACGGTCAATACGGTGACAATTCTAAAAAAAATTATAAAAGTTGCAATCGCCAAGAATTAAGACACCCCATTTGACTCAGTTCCTTCCAGGCACAACTGTTCCATTAAATTACCTGAGGGCAGAAGGGATAAAAAATCTTTTAAAGCACAGTAGAGCAGTGAGAGGATCCTGTTACTTCTGGTAATTTTCTGGGTTGTGACTACATCATGCAGAGGGTGACGGGGATTTTTCAGGATGCCGTGCATTAGAGCCCTCATCCTTCTCTCAAAAACACTTATAAAACTTAAGGAGAGATGCTAGTAAATGATTTTTTGCAGCAATTTTATGAATAATAATGAAAAATATGATAATAATATATATAATAAATATAATAATAAGCATATTATTTAAATGACTTTATTATCTGGAAAGACTTATGTACTTATGATATCAAAAGATTTTTGTCTACATTGAGCAATCGATCATTGGACTAACAGTGGACCTCACGTGCACACTTGAGGTCCACAGTAAAGTAACTTTTCAATAAATTTGTTGTCTAACTCCTCACTGTCAGCATTGGCTGGTAATGTAAGAGGATAAAAGTGAAAGGGTTTTTTTTGTCTACATTTGTCTTTAACAGAGGAGAAACAAATCCCCTTTATTGGATCTAAAACTATCAACAACAGCCTTCATAATTATTTAACATAAGCTGCTAAAAGACTGCGTAGAGGTAATAATGCTTCATTTTCATCTCAGATTTCCGAAAGGTAACATTTTCTACAATCACTGTAAAACTGAAACTTTCAGCTAGACAGTGTTCCACCCCTTAGGCACATCATTACTTATTTGATACACATGCATTCAGAATCCTTGAGTGGTTGAATTCTCATGCCTCAGTTTAAGCCATAAACTCGGAGGAATTTTTTTTCCAAGTTTTTAAATTTCTTTCGACTTTTAAAAAAAAAATGTTTAATGTTGCATAGCATCTTTGAACTTCTGTATAAAATGTGCAGTGTCACAAAAATTTAAACCAGACAGGCAAAAAGAGAAGGAGGCGTTGGCTTAGTGGTAGAATGTCCGACCTTGGATCAGAAGAAGGCGGGTCAATATCCACTGGGACCATGCCAAAGTGTCTGTGGCATGGTCCCAGTTTCTAGTTTCTTCCACCATTGGTGCCGTCATGGCTGCTTGCTGCAGTGCAATGCAGTAAAAGTAATGTCCCCATGAGGGATGAATAAAAAAAATGAAAAAAATTTTTTAGTATCTTTCGTTTTAAAGAAATTTTTCTGATTTTGGTGAGGGATGGATTGTTGCGGCGTCCGCAAAAATCAGGATGCTGCATTGATCTGTCGTAGTGGAGAAAGAGCAGAACTGAAAAGCAAAGCTCTCGATTTACAAGTCGATCCATATTCCTACCCTCACCTATGGTAACCGGCTGTAGGTGGTGACCGAAAGAACGAGACCACAGATACAAGCAGCTGAAGTGAGCTTCCTCCGCAGGGTGGCTGGACTCTCGTTCAGAGAAGGGGGGAGGAGTTCTAAGTAGAGCCGTTGCTCTTTTGGGTCGAGAGAAGCCAGATGAGGTTGTATGGGCATTTGGTTAGGATGCTTCTTGAGCGTCTCGCTGATCAGGTGTTTCGCACATGTCCTAACGGGAGGAGAGGCAGACCCCAGACCGACTAGAGAGGCTATGTCTCACAGCTGGCTGGGGAACGTCTCGGGATCCCCCTGGCTGAGCTGGAGAGAAGCCTGTGCTTGCCACCTGAAGCTGTTGCCCCTGCGATCCGGCCCGGGATAAGCAGAAGATGACAGAAACCAATATTTATGACTTTAGATATTTTGGAGCAATAATATATGACATGACCATATGAATACGACGTTGAGAGAATGCAAAATGACTGTGACTAAAAACATTTAGAGATACTAAACCCAGATGACTGGAGCAGTGTGTGCCCTTCAGCGTGGAAACAACACTGGTCAAATAAATCTTTGTGATCCTGATTGATTTCTTGCTCAAGGTTTTATCATTTTCATCCAGTACATTTATTTTCAGAATGGCAACGGATCTCTCACCATACCTTACAGGTAAACACGGTGCTTGATGGATGAGAATACAAAATAGTAGAAACATCTCAGACAGAGGAGCTGACTCTGGTGCCACAGCGGTAAACAGCTAAAATGTTTTTCTGCTAGAAATTCTTTTTGAATTTATTCAACCCAAGCTGATTTAAACAGAACTATTGGTGTGTTTCTCATGTTCTCAATGTGTCCTTGTTGTGACCAGAAGCTTGCAGACGCAGGACGTCCATTGTGGAAAGAAAACAAAACCGAACTGTGCCAATCATCAACCTGACCACGCTTTATGTGTTGATAAAAGGGATCATGTAATTCTTCCTCACGAGTCAACAGCCTAAATACATATGATCCTCATCTCTAAGACGAATGCTGCATCCTCGTCAACACATCCCGAGGCAGCTGAGCTCAGACATCAAGCTCAGGTTTCAGCCTCCATTTACATTCCTCGGACTCAGAGGAGCCACCTGCTCCGTGTAAACTAGACCCAACTCATACCTCCACCTGTGACGTATGATGGTAGTTTAGCAGGTTTGGCCTGAATATCTGCTGGAGGAAAATAGTTTCCTTTTGT
The DNA here is from genome assembly GCA_902685375.1 of Neostethus bicornis. Lineage (NCBI taxonomy): Eukaryota > Metazoa > Chordata > Actinopteri > Atheriniformes > Phallostethidae > Neostethus > Neostethus bicornis. Next base: position 9,982,482 of record LR738545.1, read on the forward strand.
TTCCAAACAGGAAGACGATCTTAGGCGGACCAATCCACGACACACAAACAAGCCAGATGCCATAAAACCTGAGCAGGGAGGTAACTGGAGTCGGGCCATTCCCAGATTAATTTTCATTACGGCCTCATTTAGCAGAATTCGTCATGTAATGAGCGGCGATGCCAGAGTTTAGTTTCCCACACGGCTGACCAGACAAATATATCCCACAACCAGCAGTTCTCAAACTTTTTTAAACATCTTACACACACGGGAATAATTTGTCATCGCAGTGGCGCTCGAAGGGTGCCAATTGGATATTTGAGTTTCGCATTAGGCCACCCATTGGGTGACCCAGTGGGTCAGACCAGTTAAATCTCACAATTCAATCACCTGATCTTCACTGAGTCAGTGTTTGCTCCAATTTTTTGTTTGCTTTTTGTCAATAAAATCAAACCCCACAAGAATTAATAGCGTGTACAAAAAATAATAATTATTAAATTGGTGGAGAAATCTGTCATAAAATTATTGTGCTTAGAAAAAAAATAGTCATTTATGTTTTCTTCCTTCTCTTTTTCGTTGTGTTTCAATCCTTGTTGATTCAATAAAAGCCATAAGTGTACAAGTTCTTCAAAGTGCAAAAACCTTGGATTTTTTTTTTACCCTATCACCTTCCTCGTGAATGCTTTGACTCGTCCAGAATTGAAACACAATTGCACAAAATTTTTTTTTAAACATCTGGATCAAAGTTAACAAAAAAATTAAACACTATTTTCCTTGGTTTGCTTAAGACTTTTCTGTTTAATCACATTATCCTCATTAGAGAACAGAATTCTATTATTGTAAAATATTTGGACTGTTGGCGCCCTGTTTGGGGTGCACCCGGGGTAGATTTCGGCGCCCCCCGCGCCTCGTTAGGGATAACCGGTTTAGAAGATGAAATTAAACTAACGGTGCTATCCAAGTCTCTGTTAGCCAATGACAACTTTATCTCTCTGGTATGGTGTTAATAGAGGTTAGAAGTGATGGAGAAGTGTTGAGTTAATTTTTACTCCAAATGAGCTTTGCAAATATTGTTTACTAAGGTTACATACTGTATTTAGAAGACGAAAAGTTCAATGTAGATTATTTTATTCAGATAAAACTCTTTGTTGGCCGTTTTTGTTGAGCAGGAGGAATCTAATGTGGTTGAGTGAGCAGCAGCTGTTTGGATGACTGGCCGTAAACAAGAATGAGCAGCAACTTTGTCACATTTCAGAATGAATCACTGAATAATCAACGTGACAGAGTTTGTTTCAAATTTCTCATTTATTATTGATTTCATTGGAAGATATGAATTTTGAAATTGATAAGAAAAAAAAATGCTGCTAAAAAAAAAAAAAAAAAAAGACTGAGCATTTACAGGACATTATACTTATTATTTTGTTTAAAGAATTGAGCTGCATTCTGGGTAACACAGTGGCCTCACAGCAAAAAGGTTGTGGGTTCAAGTCCCGGGCTGGGAAGAGGCTTGGAACACTGGTCTTTCTGTGTGGACTTTGTATGTTCTCCCCGTGTTTGCATGGGTTTTCTCCAGATACTCCGTTTTCCTCCCAACCTCCAAAAACACAATATATATTTATCATCATTAACTACATTTGACTTAAATTTACTCTCCAAAGCTTACTTATCTTGTTCAAAATTGTATCATAATTGACTACATTTATTAAATCTAATTAACCAGTGCCTTTGATTGCATTAGGCTGGAAAGAAAAAAAAAACATTGTATAAAAGGCTTGAAAATTGTCTTCTGGATAGTGAATATGATGATTGAGACGTTTCGACTTCTGACCAGAATCCAAATTATTTTTATTCTGGTGGATTTTCAATTGGAAGTGGAAACATCTTGATCATCAAATACACTAACCAGAACACAACTTTGATGCCTTTTCTATAAAAATGTATCACTCGTGGACAAATGAGGTATTACACAGACTTATAGAAATAGTATAGAAAAAAAAAATTCTACCCTTAAGCAAATGTTAGGGCGGTACGGTGGCGCAGTGTTTGGCACAGCGGCCATACAGCAAGAAGGTCAGGGTTTGGGTAAATCTTGAAACACTGGTCTTTCTGTGTGGAGTTTGCATGTTGTGCGTGTTTTTTTCTCTGGTGCTCTTATTTTCTCCCACCCTCAAAAAACATGCACGTCAGGTTGACTGTCTGCTATAAAATTGCCCCTGAGAATGACTGTGTGTGTATCCCCGCAACAGACTGGTGACCTGTTTGGAGTATACCCTGCATGAAATCAACCAGGATAGGCTTCAAATCCCCTGCGATCCCGCTGGGGATAAGCAGTTCAGAAGACAAAAACGAAACATTTTATGTAAAATTAGTTAATAATTTGCTCACCAAATTGTATTTATCTTATTTCAGATAATTCTATTATAACTGGCTACAATTTCTACGTGTTTAATCGTATTCAGCAGTCTCTGTTTTCTATTCTTAAACAAATGTTACATTTTTCAGAAATTGATGCCAAAAGAAACAAAGTGTGTATTCATTTCCCAAAATGTGGACAGCAGAGATCATTTAGATAGAAATGACTTTGTTTTACTCTTATTTTCATGAAAGTGAACTCACCTAAAAACGACCTACCTACTCTTTAACACATACGTACTATATTGTTGTATATACTTCTGTCTCTAAAGACAATAGAGTCTGCATCTTGATATTCACATGCTTGTGCAGCTGTGCCTGCATAAGACAATGCGGGAGCTGCAGCTCCTACCACACTTACTGCAAATGTGAACGGCGGTATGAGTCATGGGGGGAGCAGTGGCAGACTGACTTATAACAATCTTTTAAAAAAAAAACCCTAAAGAGAGGTTTTATGATCTGACTTTTTGGGTACAAAAGACATCTACGGAAATCTGTCTTGCTACATTTTTTTCAGTGTAAATCCACAAGGCTTTAAATTCTTAAAGAAAATCTCAGATTTTCACCAGAAAACAGCTGTGCATCATCTTTTCTTCATCATTTTCAATCATCATCACAACACAAACTTTATTCTAACGAAGCAGGTCCATCAGTATTAACCCACAGACCGAAAGAAAAATGATTAAAACACCAGTAAAACTCTAAGATCTACTTCTAGAGATCAGAAAGTTCATATTTGAAGCATCATTTTTGTTTAAGTTGATTAGAAGCCACGTGTTTAAGAGAAGCGGGTTGAAGTTCCCGCAGCTGCGGGACAGCCGCCGGAGGAACGGACCTCTTACCTGTACGAAGAGTCTAAAAATAAAAAAATAAGCTCCACAGTTAAGCGATTCCACAGCTTCAAGTTCTCCGTGTCAGGTTTTAATTTCCTCCGCGGTAGCAGGTTGTATGTATCCAGCCGCTCGTTACGATGTACTCGCAGGTCTTGATGTCAGTGTGAGTTGCACCAGGAGATAGAGGCTGCTGCTGCCGCGCATGCGCACTGCGGCGATCACTGCAAAGACAAAGATCTTGTATTAACAGGATGTTTCACTCAGACACAATTTCAACTTCCGTTTAATCACTTTTTTTGCCGTTTAAAAATATTAAATTAATACAACATTTTCCAACTACCCCTTTTTTTTTAGATTATTCACCGTAAAAAACAAACGGACCCAAATAGAGTTTGTATCCAAAAGCATTAACATTTTTAAACGAAAAGATGACAATAGATTGAGATCGGATCAAATGAACTTTATTTATTCACTGATGGTGATTGAGTACACACCAGTCAACAAAGTCATTGATCACTTTACTGTACTTCAGATCTTTCCCTTCAGACACACACCCAGAATGGCTGTATGATCAGTGAACTTCTAGATGTGACAAGTGTTTGAAGTCAGATGTGTAGAAACTGAAAGGGTGATTAGTTCTGTGCCTTGTGGAGCTCCAGTGCTGCAGGCCACCTGATCACACATATAGTTTCACGGTACTGTGCAGATTGTGGCAAAATATTTGCTCTTTTAAAATATTTTAGGGGAACTTTTAATTTAGTTGTACCTGTGACATGATTGTCTAGTTATGTATCTACAAGGTAGCCAAATAAACCAACATTTTTACTATTTAAGAAGGGACCCAGAACATTTATTGACATCCTCAAATCAATAAGAGAACATGAACAAAATCTTAATTAAACCTGATGATTTCAAAAGAACTGTGAGCTGTTCCTGAATCTGATAACGAACATGGGTAACATGCCCATGGAGAGTGAAAGAGTGCATTTCAAAAATTAATTAGATCAACTGCAGCAGGTTAGTGTGATGGCTTTGTATGAAAAGAGTGTTTTAAAGACAAGAGAAGGCATAGAGATGCACCGAGTTGAGACAAAATGTTAGTCAGTCAGTCACCTTCTTAACTATCTATCCCATATGTGATTACAGGGCGTGCGGGAGCCCATTCCAGCTGATTCGAGGCAAGGGTTAGGGTACACCCCAAAGAGGTCACCAGTCTGTCGCAGGGCCACACACATACAACCATATACACACACTCATTCCTAGGGGCAATCATACAGTGGCCAATCAACCTATCATGCATGTTTTTGGAGGGTGGGAAAAAACCGGAGTACCTGGAGGAAACCCACGCAGACACGGGGAGAATATGCAAACTACACACAGAAAGGCCGGTGTTCCAAGCCTCGTCTCCACTCAGGACTCGAACTCATGACCTTTTTGCTGGCCACTGCCACTATTCCTCAAATTTATCTATCAAATTGAAAGAATTTAAAGATCTGCAATAAAACTATGAAGCAAGTATAGACACCAAAATTTGTATTTAATTGGAATCAGAAGCAAAAACCAGTTTGTAATCTTTACACATAGTTGATGTGTTCATCTGCACGTTGAAATCACAATCACATTGATTGTGATTTTGCATATTAAAGAGAACGAGCCCTTCTTTGAATCAAGCTTAATTATAACTGGAATTACTAAATTGCTGATTACTAAATAATATTACGATAGCTGTTGAAACATCACACATGATACAGTTTCCCTCCAGGAATTAATAAAGAGAATCTTATCTTATCTTTGAACTCTGTTGGTGTAAATAGATTTTTTTTAATTTCCCAAACCTCTTAATCCATTACTGTTTTAAACACTCTAGCAGTGAAAACACTGAGAACTTATCACACAGCTAATCTCACCTCAATAACGACATCTAATTCTGTCGTGCCCAGTCATGTAAAAGAGAATTCTATCAGAACTGGTGAGCTGTGATTTAAATATATTCAAGTTTTTATATAAATGTAGATGTATCCATTAGAATGTTTCAAAATCATTCATTTTAAGAGGATATGTCTACATTTATTTCATACCCTCATGTTTACAGCCATCATGAGGCAGGTGCATTAATCCCTTGGTAGTGGGTTAGTTAATGTTTGGACATACGTTTCATGAATGAGTGATTTTTCTCTATAGGTATTCATCGGGGCAGTGGGAGCTTCAAACATGACGGTTTATTTCAATAATTGCACATGAAGCTCATATAGAAAACAAACTCTTCTTTTACAAACAATCTATGAAAGAATGGACTCATATCTTCTTCTTCTTTCGGCATTTCCCTTCAGGGGTCGTCACAGCAAGTCAGTTTCTTCCGTCTAACCCTATCTGCTGCATCTTCTTTGGTCACGCCAACTATCTTCATGTCTTCCTTCACTGTATCCATGAACCTCCTCTTTGGTCTTCCTCTAGGCCTCGTTCCTAGTGGTTCCAAACCCTCTCTCCTCTAAATGTGCATGCCCAGACCATTTCAGTCTGTATCTCTAAAACCTCTAACATGTGCTGTTCCCCTGAAATATTCATTTCTAATCCTATCCATCCTGGTCACTCCCAGAGATATTCTCAGCATCTTCATCTCTGCTACCTCTATCTCTGTTTCCTGTTTTTTCCTCAGTGCCACTTTCTCTAGACCAAACATCATGGCCGGTCTCACCACAGTTTTGTACACTTTCCCTTTCAATTTAGCTGAAACTCTTCTGTCACACATCACAGCTGATACTTTCCTCCACCCGTTCCAGCCTGCCTGCACCCGCTTCTTCGCCTCTTTTCCACACTCTCCATTGCTCTGGACTGTTGATCACCTTCTTTATTTCTTCTCCCTGTAACCCCACTTTTCCATGAATCTTGATAAATAAGTGTGTGTATGTGTGTGTGTGTGTGTGTGTGTGTGTGTGTGTGTGTGTGTATTTATTTATGCGTGCAAAAAATTGAAATAGTTTTAGTTATTTTTCATTCATTTAGTTTTTTTTTTCCACAATTTTAATTTGCTTTAATTGTCATTTTGTTTCATTTTTTCTACATTATTTTCAGGAAGAAAGGACATTAGAGTGAGGCTTCTGTGGTGTTTTCCTGCTCTCCTGAAACGAGATCTCTTCCACACACCGGACAACCCAATGAGTGTCCTGGTTGCTTTTATATTAATCCATAAAAAAGCAATGCTGCAGATTAAACTTCACTCAGGAACAGGGTGTTTTGTGCAGGTACCACTAGGACTCAGTAACCTGCTGCCGATCTCCTGCTTGATTGCTTTTTCTTGTCAGCCAGGTACTCTAGTGAACAATCATGCAGGTTTTTTAACAAACTGGGGGGTCTAAAGTGGTCCTACTATCATCCTCTCTTCTGTTGCAATCTCAGTACACTCATAAGACACACAGCCCTCTTCTCTTTCACACATTCTCTCACTCTTTCACACACTCACACAAAGCTTGACACCCTCCATCTGGCATTTGCTCACCCCCCCATCCCTAACATCTATCAGTAGGAGCGTGCATCACCAGCCATCTTGAAGTGGAAGCGGAGGATGACGCTGATATGTCATGTTGCAGCACTCTGCAGTAGCCCTTTTTCCGGAGAGGGAGACGCTGGCTGTTGTGCTGCATCAGCAGAGTACCGGGTTACAGCGAGTGAGCGTGTGCATGTGTCAGCTCTGTCTGTGCCACTTAGCAGCAGGTGGACAGAGAGAGAGAGCACCTCCCTCACTGCTGCAGCCTGCTTTCATGCAAACACACTAGAACATGGATGGTTTCCACACTTTGCTGCTTTGCTTTCACACTTATTTCCATCCTGTAGATTCAGTGCAGTTTAATAATAGCAAACATCCTCATTGGCTAACCTCACATGAAGCTTTGGGGATTTTTTTTACAAGTTTGGACTTGAAAGTTAAATATAACAATTCCCCAGTATGAGTGTGATTTTGTGGTGGCGTCAAGATGTCCTACTGACAAAAAGAAATTGGTCTTTATCGTGTTGTGACATGATGGATAGAACATGTCTTCCAGCTCTGTGTCTTGAGGTGTGAACGTAAACCTTCATTTTTTATCTGTCTGGTAAATCAACTTCGAATTCTAGGATATTTTGGACCAAATTAATCTTGGTAACTATATGCATTTTATATGACGGGGATACATCCAAATTCTGTTTCTGGGATCACCCAAAAATTAATAACAAGGATGTTAAAATCAAGAAATTGACCTCTGATTGGTCGTGTACAAAAACTGTAATCTGTCTCTGATTTTCTTGAAAGAAACCGATCACTCGCAGGGTGGCTGGGCTCTCACTCAGAGATCGGGTGAAGAGCTCTGCCAGAAGCTTGGTGTCGAGCCGCTCCTCCACCAGGTCGAAAGGAGTCAGATGGGGTGGTTTGGGCATCTGTTCAGGATGCCTCCCAAGCACCTTGCTGGTGAGGTATTTCAGGCACATCCCATCGGGATGAGACCAATAGGCAGACTCTGGACCCGCTGGAGCGACTATGTCTCACAGCTTGCTGGGGAACGACTCGGGATCCTTTCGGGTGAGCTGGAGGATGCCTATGGGGTGAAAGAAGCCTGGGCTTCCCATCTGAGGCTGTCGCCCTCCCGACCCGGCCCCGGATAAGTGGAAGATGATGGAATGGAACAAAAAATCATCACTTTGTAGTGAAACTAATTAGTAACCAAGATAAGCAGCGAGGCTCCCGATGGTGTTTTTTTTTATAACTGAAAATAGCCAACCAGGTGACAACTTCACGGCTTTGTGAAAATCTACGAAGATAAACACGTCACTCGAACACATCAGGTAGAAACATCGTGTGTGAACGATCATTTTATCCGATGGCTGTTTCCAGGTTGTTCTGCAGGGAAAAATTCATTTGTTCAGCTCCGTGGCACTTTGATTGCAGGGATTTTAATACGTCTTCAGTCAGGATCTCAATTAAACGATGATGGCTCGTTAATCAGATGTTCAGGGCTGTTTGTGTTGGCAGTTTTCCTTCAAGTCAAGTTAATTAGACTTTTAGAAGTTTTAGATCTCAAGTTAAACTTGTGGATCCGCTAAGTCGTTTAATGAAGCTGCACACCTACAAGGATTAATAAGTGAAAAAGTTTTGTTTCTTTCCGACTTTTGAACTGCGTTTTTCTAATTGTGTCGCATGGTTGCTGGAGCTTATCATGGCTGATTTCAGATGAGAGGCAGGGTACACCCCAAACAGGTCGCCTGTCTGTTGCAGGGCCACACAGCAGGATTTTCTAAAGGAGAGGGGGGTGATTTCCCAAAGAAGGGGTGTGAGGTCATTGACAAAGCCAGTACTCAGAACGTTTAAAAAAATAAGAGTCATTTTCCTGCATTTTGGTGACCTATTCACTTGCCCTGCAAGGGGATAGCTGGACTTGTTCCCTTTCCTTTCTCCTTTTTTTTTTTTTTTGGACCAAAAGGGTCCAAAGTGTCGACCGCCCCGCTCCCCGTCCCCCCCCGAATCCGTCCTAAACAACATCCACACACAGTATCATTTTTAGGGGCATTTATAGCAGCCAATAAACCTAACATGAATGTTTTTGGAGGGTGGGAGGAAACTGAAGTACCCGGAGAAAACCTGCGCATACACAGGGAGAACATGCAAACTCCACACAGAAAGGCCAGTGTTTCAAGTACCATCCCCACCCGGAATTTGAACCCTGACCTTGCTGTGAGGCCGCTGTGCTAAACACTGCACCACAGTACAACAGGTTTTTTTTATTTTTTAATAAATCTAAAAAATACTTGAGATAAAAGAAAAATGCATTAAAACAAAGAAATAAAGACAAACATTCAGTTTTATTTCCATGATGTTTTCCAATCAGATTTTCTTGCAAGATGGAAGTGGAAAAGTGTAGTTCACGTTGCTGACCTCTATGAGGTAGTGAAACTTTAAAGTGACACTCAGACGTATGGCTCACACTCACACAGGGTTACACACCAACATCCAAATTCATACACTCACCTGTCTGACCTTTAACCCTGGCATGCTGCTAACAGCCAGTAAATTCCTGCCCACCATCTATATTTGTCCCCCATAAACAGTGTGTGACCACAAATCTTCACACTTCAACTCACAAATAAGTTTGATGACAGTCAAGAGGAATTAAAGTTAAACTAGGAATAACAATACCAAGAAATTTGATTCTGGCACAAAAAAATACTCTGAAATACTGTGACTTGTCTGTGCACAGTTTTTGTTTTATTAATTTGTATGGACAGAAAATTTAGCTTTGAGCTCTTATTAGCTTTTATTTTGTAAAGGTTAAAATGAAATGAAAATACTATTTTTGTTCTGTACAAATATTATTCAGTTTTTCTACATACAGTATTTGTTCCCAAAATTTAACTGTGTGCAAAGCAAGAGAACACACGCAAGGATGTCGAGTTGGGTATTTTAAAAGCATAAAGTGTTTTCCCTTGAAATCTGAAATGACATGCAAGTAGCGTACATATTTTTTCTTTAAACCTTGTCTATGAATATAAAATATTTTCCTCACCTGGCAAAAATAGTTTATCTCATCTGTGAGACATAGTCTCTCCAGTGGGTCCGGGTTCTGCCTCCTGGTCTCGTCCCGGTCGGACGTGCCTGAAACACCTCACCAGCAAGGCGCATGAGAGGCATCTTGACCAGATGCCCGAACCACCCCATCTGGCTTCTCTCGACTTGGAGGAGGAGCAGGTCGACATTGAGCTCCTCCCAGATGGCAGAACTCCTCACCCAATCTCTGAGTGAGAGGCCAGCCACCTTACAGAGGAAGCTCATTTTGGCTGCTTGTATCCGTGATCTCATACTTTCGGTCACCAGCCACAGCTAGTGACCATAAGTGAGAGTTGGAACGTAGAAAAAACCATCACAAGAACCGTTCTAAAGACTCATCACACGTAAACCTGCAGACATGATTCCTAATTACTCATTTCTGTAAACTTAGACCTTTAAGGTGGATGGAGGCTTTATTTATTTTATCTAAGAGAACTTTTTAAAAAAGATAACTTTTACTGCATAAATATGGAACGTTTGCATTAAATTGAATAACTCAGGAATGTTTAGAGTAAATGAATTCACTGCATGCAGATAAAATGAGGACAAAAACCAAGAGCACACCCCAATCCGTCACCTCATGAACAGAGTGGAGATATTTATAAAGTCAGGTCAAATAGTTGTGCTTAAAAACCTGCAGAAGCTTCAAGAAAGTCTCCGTGATACGTTTAATAAATGCTGCAACTGTTTGGAAAAGCAGAAAAATGTACTTCTTTTAGATTGGATTTTTTTTATGTGACATCTAGGGTTGCAAAAAGAATCCAATTAGCTGTCTTTGAGAATAAAAAGGTGGTCCTAGTGACCCATCCAACTACCCATACAAACTGTCCTGGAAACTGAAATTTAATTTGAAAAGCTTCATTCAAACTTTTCTCTTTTTGCTCAATTTTTCAAATGAAATCACTTTTTCGTTTCAGATACGAATTATTTAAATATCTGTACCTGCATAAATACAGATGCCGATGTCTAGATTATGTCTTTCTGCAAAAAATACAGTTAATTTGGCTCGACGTTGTGGTGAGTAAATGCCATTTTGGAGGTCAAGCTTTAAATATGACCGGCCAATGTCCATCCGAAAGCCACTCCGGACATAGTTCCTCCTGTAAATTCTCTTTGTAATGATAATTCGCCTATTCGTCTTCTGAACCGCGTATCCTTAATACAGTCGCATGGGTGCAAGAGTCTATCCCGGCTGATTTAAGACAAGAGGCAGGGTACACCAGAAACAGGTCACCAGTCTGCTATGTGGCCACACTCACACAACCATCTCCACAAACACTCATTGCTAGGGGAAATAAGAAAATACCGTAATTTCACGGCCATTAGGCGCACCGTACGAAAAGGCGCAGCCTCAGTTTTGTGCGCCGTTGCTGTATTTAACACACACATAAGGCGCACCGTACGAAAAGGCGCAGTCTCAGTCACACTCCGCCTTACAACAACACACGCAAGCATGCAAATGTGCGTATTAAAAAATAGTCCAGTGCTTCTCAAATAGTGGGGCGCGTGTGATCCTGTGGAACACGTTTTTCTTTTTTGCCGTACTAGAATAAAGTGTAATTGTACATCCACTACAGTAGTTGTAGTTTATAGTTTAAATAAGAATGATTTTTTTTAATTCAAGTTAATTGAGGCACTTTAAATATTTTCTGTTACACACTAAAAAACAATGTTAATAAAGCTGTTCTTTTTCTTTTTTCTTTCTTTAATGTTAATGAGGATAAAATGTTATGCAGAAGTGTACTTAGAACCAGGGGTCCCCAACCTTTTCTGCGCCACGGACCGGTCTATAGGTGATAAGACCAGCCGGAAAAACTGGCTTTTTCAATCAATAATAATACATTTAAATCCACGTTGTCTTCACGAGAAAATTTATTAGCAGCGTCTTTATAACGTGGAAAAATTCTCTTTGCTCGAACGCACTCTGGTTGCCATGGTAACGGTAAACATACCTTCAAAATATAGACATCACAAAAACAAAGTGAATAAAAATACTAGTTAGGCCCCTCACACCAGGGGTGGTCCACCTGGTGGTTGGGGACCACTGCTTATAACAATTTCATAGACAAATGATACTACTTATGGTCATGGCGGAGACTGGAGGAGCGGGGGGCGAAATATTTTCTTCTTTCTGGGGGGGGGGGGGGCGCAACAGGATATAATTGAGAAGCACTGCGTTAGTCCAAACATCTACAATCCATTGACTCGTTAATGCTGAAATTTCTCGCGGCGGCTCGATTCCCATGTTCCTCCGCGTAGCTGATTGCCTTCCGCTTAAACTGGGCGTCATAAGCGTGTCTCTTTGCCATTTTCAGGGTTAAAACAGCAATGTTTTGCATACAGCACATACCTTTTTTATACACAATCCACGCCCACACTTCACTCTTTAACGTTCTCATGCTTTTCTTTCAGGTCCGCCTCGCCTCACGGGCACCGCTTTTTCTTTTAGGTCACACACAAGGCGCACCGCACGAAAGGGCGCACCGCTCATTTTGAAGAAAATTTTAGACTTTTAGGTGCGCCTTATGGCCGTGAAATTACGGTACTTTTTTTTTTAAATGATACAAAGCTGAAAATAAAAATAGAACGTGAGTAAAAATAGATGAAAACGAACACATCCTCAGCCTGCTTCTATCGACTTCTCCTTTCTGTCCTCACCTCTTTTATTCTTTCACTGCTACACAAAAGCCAACTGTTCCTTTTCTCCCTGAGAGTCACCTTCACCTTCGCTGTTAATCACCTCTTCCTCAGTTTCTCACTGCAGGTCTACCCAACACCCCCATCTTCCTGTTACCTCCACCATGAATTACAATCAGAGGATCAGGATTTAAAAAAATAGTAAGCCATGCAAAGTGGAGGGTAAATCAGCATTCACTCCATGTTTATGTAAAAAGGGTGGAAGTATGTGTCGGCACGTTGAGCTGGGCTGTGATTAGAAGATGTACATTTATAGTAAAACCTTTTAGAGCCATTAAAGCAGTGTTCTGCGTGTAGCCAGGGAGGAAGAACGGAGGGAGATGGGTCTGGATTTAATGAGAAATAAAAACGTACTCCATCAAGTTTGGAAAAAATCTGCAAAATTGTCCGCTACTGTTTCAGAGATAACTCTTTTTTTTTTTTTTTTCTAAAAAGCTACGTTACGACACCAAACCCCAAAGAGAACAGCTAATCATTTTACCTGAAGGCTATGCTTTCATCACTCTATGTTTCTGATGTGTGATCGGTTGGTTGGGTGTTTCTGTGAACAGGTGAACTATGGGTGAACTTTATGGTCAAATCAGTGTTTTATTGGAAGCTGCAGAGTGAAGAGACTAGATTATAGATCAGGTGTCCCAGCATGGGACTACGGGAAGAAAGACAACATCAACTCCTGCATTAGATAGAGTAGTAAATTTTTGATGAGCTGCTGCTTGTTTCTCGCTATTTCATGGCCCTCCAAGGTCAGAAGACTACAGTGTCTTTTTCACAGACAGATTAAAATCCACACAGGACATGTGATGACATCTCAGCTGTGTCTGATCTCTGCTTCTATTCTGGTCCACACTGTAAACACAACACATCAGCAGTGGGTTAAGCACCGACTGACTGTTATTTACCTCTCAATTTCCTCATCGAAATATTTAAATACTTGTCTTCTTTAGTTAAGGCAAAAAAAAAAAAAAAATACCGTAAGAACAAACTAACACTGATTATTTGTGAAATTGCATCTATCTCTTTGCACAGATGCACAAGTTTAAATAAAGCATTCCGACAAACGCTGAAATGCTGAAACACAATCCGTCAGCGGTCAATTTACCAGCTTCTTTTCAGCTTTTATTTGAAATAGAAGATTTTACGGCAGGTGTTTAAAGCTCTGACGATTTCATTGGAGTGAGTTGTTGCGGCACTCCTCGCAAAACTCCAAGATCAGCTTACCAGGTTCTGTTTAATGGAGTTAATGTCAGGCTGAAGACCAGAGGTGATGAACCCATGACCATCCTAAAAGAGAAAATATTTTACCCCAAAGAAGAAAAGTCATAACTTCAATACAATTTTGCAGCTGATCAACAGTACTGGAGTATTAATAATTAATCAAACACATAAAACTAAACACAAAAAGTAGATTAATGGATTAATTAGTTTAACACAACAAAACATTTCACGGATTTTCTTTGTTTGCCTCACTGATTATATTTTTTATATGAATATAAAAATTAGTCATCATTGTGGAAAAACTATTTAAAGTACAGAAAAAAACAACATTTTTAACTATTTTAAAATAAATGTTGCCACACCTGCTCGCTCTCTCCGCTCTTCTTCCTCTATCCAGCTCCGTGTCACCTCCACTCGTCTTGTCAGTCACTACGAAAGCAGAGCATTCAGCTGCTCTACTCCTCTGCTTTGGAATTCACTCCCTCCTGACCTCTGCAACACTGATGCACTTTCACATTTTTAACCCAGATTAAAAACTCATTCTTTCCAACTGGCCTATTCTTGCGTCGACGCTGGACCAAACTACCTTGAGTTTAAGATCATGTCTAAAAGTTTTGTAAGTCCATGTCTTCTAAAATTACCCTCACCAGAATGGTCTGCCTGCAGTAGATTTTCTGTTTTCTGACTGCAGAAAAATCAGCGCCTCTGCGGTCTCCCTCTGGCTAATGAGTCTTCTATTTTGAGCCGTACTGAAGTCAGGTAACTTCACCTGGGAATTCTCTGAGAGCTTGAGAGTGGTGATAAATCACAGCCCTGAAAATTTTATCCTGCAAACAAAGCTCAGAGGAACTGTGGAAAAAACAAACAGCAAAAAAAATCTAGGAATCTGATGCAAAAAACTGGACTCAAATCAAAGAGATAAAACCGTTAGCGTTCCTCTGTGGTTCTTCGGCTCGCAGCAAAAGTGATAAACAGGTTAAAAACTTCAGCCGTTATCATTCAGAAACAAATAAAACAGCAGAAATGGAGAAAATGATCAATTATTCATCACGTTTGAAAACAAAAGGAAGACCAGAGGCTCCATGCTGATAATTTCATATCATTTTTCATGAGAAAAAATCTGTTTCATGAAAGTTTTTATGGGTTCTTGCAGTGAAGCTCACAGGAGGGAGAAAAATAAATGACTGAAAACTACTGTTGGACAGAAAAAAGAAGGCCTGAAGTCAGAAAAAAAGCACTGGTGTTCAGTGAAACAAGTTTTACTTGGTAGTAATGTAACATAAACATTTCAACTGTTAATCAAGAAAACCTTTATTAGTCCCACAGTGAGGAAATTGCAAGAGTTAAGGCATCGTAATCCCCATCAGACTAAGACCGTCATAACTACTTTCACTTTTGATGAATCGTATTCAAATCAATTTTATATCCAGTCTGGTATCATCACAAGGTTGTCTCAAGTGTCTTCACAAACAGTTAATCAAACAGAAACCTATCATCAGGCTTAACACAATCTTCTTCTTCTTTCAACTTTTCCCTTCAGGAGTCGCCACAGCAAGTCAGTTTCTTCCATCTAACCCTATCTGCTGCATCCTCTTCGGTCACATCAACCATCCTCACATCTTCTTTCACTGTATCCATGAATCTCCTCTTTGGTCTTCCTATAGGCCTCTTTCCTGGTGGTTCCAAACCCAGCATCCTTCTTCCAATGCACTCTCTCTGTCTCCTCTGCACATGTCCAAACCATCTCAGCCTGGCCCTTCTGACTTTATCTCCAAAATCTCTAACATGGGCTGTTCCTCTGATATACTCATTTCTAATTCTGTCCATCCTGGTCACTCCAAGAGAGATCCTCAGCATCTTCATCTCTGCTACCTCCATCTCTGTTTCCTGTCTTTTTATCAGTGCCACTGTTTCTAGACCAAACCGCATGGCCGGTCTCACTACGGTTTTGTACACTTTTCCTTTCATTTTTGTACACTTTTCATCATGATAATACGATCATGACGAACAAAAATTAAACTAAACAGAACCAGGAAATTCCTGATTGTAGAAGAATCTTATACAGATCTCTAGATCGTATTAATCTCTCCCAGGATGGACAGCTAGAATATTCTTAGGATTAGATATGAAAGATTAACTCTCATAAATCAACGGTCATTCAGAGATAGTGAGAAGCTCTGCCATCTGGTAGGAGCTCGGAGTACAGCCGTTGCTCCTCCGGGTTGAGACAAGCCAGATAGGGTGGTTCGGGCATCTAGTTAGGATGCCTCCCAGGCATCTCGCTGGTGAGGTGTTTCGGGCTCATCCCACTAGGAGGAGACCCTGAGGCAGCAGTGGATCTGCTGGAGTGACTATGTCTCACAGTTGGCCGGGGAACGCCTCCGGATCCTCCCGGGTGAGCTGAAGGATGCAGCTGGGGTGAGAGAAGCCTGGGCTCCCTATCTGAGGCTGTTGCCCCCGCGACCTGGGCTTGGATAAGCAAATGACATCGGAACAGAATGAAAAAGTCAAAGTTCATGTTGGTGAGACATAGCAGATGGGTTTAATTAAAGTAGAAGTGGGGATGAGAGTTGGGGTTGAGATGAGATTAAGAGCCTACTGCTCGTGACACTAGCAAAGATGGAGTCAGCCATGGTCTCACCACCCACCCTGCAGACTGAGGCTAAAAACCTGCTGCGGAAGATTTTTGTGTACACTCATTTTGGTTTCAGTGTTTGTTCTTCAAACCAGTTCAAACAGAGAATTATGACAAAACTAGATTGTTGAATCCAATGAGACCAAGCAGAAAATAGTTCAATATCACTGAGTAAGGACGGGATGGAAATGGATCAGGGACACAAAAGTTCTAGAAGTATCCATGGTGTTGTACCTTCAGTGTGAGACGGTCTTCAGTTCTGTACATCTCTCCTGGATTTGGAGACGAATGTCGATTCATCTTCACAACCAGCTGCTCCAGGAAAGTGATGTGGTTAAGTCTTGTACTGATTCTGTATTTATTCACATGAGCAGAGTGAGAAAAAAGAGCAGAATAAATTAATGGGTTTACAGCTCAGAGGACCAGATGGTGTCAACGACAGAGGGACCACCAAATGTCCTCTTATTCTTTCTGTTTATTTGTAGTTTAAAGACCTGGATTGCATGTCAGGCATGTTGCTTGTTTGCTGGCAGATGGAAAAAACAGAAAGCAGCCGTGGTGAGCTGTAAAAATCAGCTTAGTTTTGTTGAAACAGATTTGAGGGACAAGACACCCACAAATAGGATGGGTTTCCAGGTTGGACTTTTAAAACCAGCAAATATGCAGAACTTCACTGCTCTGTTCCAGCTTCATAGAGATCCTACCAAAGACCTGTGATGCTGAAACTGGATCAAATTTAAACTGTTTTTTGACGCTCGAAAGAATTTTGCTGCACCCTAGTGGTTCAAATCCAACCCATCCTACCCATCCAACATCATATCACCCTCCCCTGTTCTCCTCTGTCTTTCTGAGAGTCTCTATCCATACATGTTTATGGTATCCATGCACGTGTGTAGTGTGACTTATGCCACTCAGGCTAATAAAATGAAAAAAAAACCTCACACATTAGACCATCAGCTCTGTGAAATGTTCATCTCACATTAAGTTTTCACCAAGTTTAGACCATCTTTTGAATGTGGAGTTAATATAAAATCTAATCAGATTCAGCAATGTGTCTCCATCTTTCTATTTTCCATATTTTGTGTGTGTGGATGTGTGTGTGAAGCCTCAGTTTCCTGTTTATAACTGACAGGAGGAACAGAGGGTGGTCGGCTTCCTGACACAGATAGTTTGTCTGTTTAAGAATTGTATTGAGTATTTATTGCAGTGTAATTTACTTGTTAGATGTTTACGATGATTATATCCTTGAACTGGGGGTCCTGTCCAGTGTGTCTTGGACCAGGTTGTTATATAGTTCTTCTAAACATCCGTTGTGTTTGGAGAAAAGTCCTTTTTTCATTTATTTTAAAATTCTGCCTCATGATCATTCTCATCTTGTGGATCTCCACTTGCCTTAATCTGGTCATCCAACAATAGTTTTCTCTTGTTACAATCAATCATCTGACAGTAAACCTTCTCATGTTGAGTTTACATCTTACAAAAAGTCTTCATAAGTTTTCTGAAGTTTGATCTTGATTCTGATCGTTTCTTCCTTAAAGGTCACTGCATGACACTTGGGGATGTCCGATGTTTCAAATGACAAAACTTTGAAGCAAAGCAAGGCCACGCTTCATCACCTGATTACAGCAGATTTACAAGTACTTCTGCATTATTTCCGCTGTGTTCAGAAGACAGGAAGCAGTTTGAATGCTGCAAGAACGAGTGGAAAACCTTCTTTTTCAGACTGTTTTGAAATTTATCAGCTTCCTACAGCTATGAACAAAAAAACAAGTAAGTTTGGCATCATTTTATCATCTACAAACCACAAAAATTGGAATTTTAATTTTAACAAATTAGTTTAATTTTGTTTAGTTGAGGATTTTTTTTTATATATTTAACTAACAAATTTGTGACCAAACTAGGATACAGTATGTTTAACCATTTCAGGATTAACTAAGACTAGTTCACTAAAAAAAAAAAAAAAATTGATTTAAAATTAAGATTTAGCAAAAATAAAAAAAAAAAAGTCAAATGACTTATTTTAGTTCTTCTTTGTTGGAAACTTGCTGGAAGGAAATTATTGAAGACATTTATTGAGATGAAAAATAAGGATCAGAGAATTTAAGTTTAAAATTAATCCAAGTTCAGTTAAACAACAACTCCTGGTAAAAGATAACAATCGTAGCTGTTAGATCTAAGTACTAATTTCAAATGGCGTGACTCAACATGGAATTTTCCATTTATGTGACTGATAAGCTTTAGTTTGAGCAATGAGTAATAAAAAATGACAGATATAGACATTTGTGTTCCTTCAGCTTATGGGCCATATTTTTTTTTGTGGCGATAACACGAGACAAAAGTCTTATGCCAAATTGGTCTGGCACTCTTAAGAATTCAGCTTTGAATTTGTCAGAATCTCATGTATTTACCTCCTGCATTTACATCTGCAGGACACCGACATTTTTACTGGCTAATGAAACTTACAAACCTGGTAAATTTAATTGAGATAACCACCAGAAGGCTGCATGAGGGTGCAGTGGATAGCATGGTGGCCTCACAGCAAGAAGGTCAGGGTTCGAATCCTGGGTGAGGATGGGGCTTGAAACACTGGCCTTTCTGTGAGGAGTTTGCATGTTCTCTCCATGTATGTGTGGGTTTCCTTCCACTCTCCAAAAACATGTATGTTGAGTTGATTAGCCCCCAGGAATGTGTGTCGCCCCGTGACAGACTGGCAACCTGTTCGGGGTGTACCATGCCTCTCACGTTAAGTCAGTTGGTTTAGGCTCTGGCGACTCCATCCGGGATAAGTGGTTCAGAAGATGAAATTACGTGAATAACCCACTTGATTCTGGTTTGTGTCTTTTATATTGCTTGTATTCGAAGGCGTTGGCTCTGTGGTAGAGTGTCTGTCTTTGGACCGGGAGAAGCCGGTTCAAAACCCACTAAGCCTCCTCGGTGTCCTTGGAGCACACACCTAACCCCCCAGGTACTCTTCACCATTGGTGCTGTCATGGCTGCCTGATGTACAGTAGTGCAACGCAGCAAAATAATTACTCCATTGTGGGATTAATAAATGAATTATTCCTCTTTCTTCTATTCAAGGAGAAAAAAATCGTATTTACTAAACAGGTAAACTCATTTCCGCAAATCGACAAGTTTTACTAATCACTGCTTTAAAATGTAGTTTCCTCTGCTACATGTTTCTGATTCGCTTCATGCTACATTTTACAGTGTAAGGCTTTTAAAAATAAAAGTGCTTTTAAACTGCAATGTTGTGGTACAAGCAGAGATGTGTTGCAAATCCCACTGAAAGGCTGGTTCACATCTCTTTGTAATGTTCCCTTACCCAGTGAGATGCAGTGACCCTTGTCTTGTTGTGTCTGTGTCTTCTTTGTCCTCTGTTCTATTTGCAAACAGCTTTTTGGTTCATTGTAAAAGCAGCATAGATGTGTCTTTGTCCCGACTGAAGGGACGGTGACTCGGTTGAGTTCACTCTGAGCTAAACTGAGAAATGCTTCAGTGAATCGAAGCTGAAAAGACAACAGTTCTCTGAGCAAGTGGAAGCTTTTTTACATTTTAAGCTCAGAAATGATCGTTTTGTAGCTTCGTGCTTCTCGACATGTGTAATTTCTTTAAAAATAAAAAAACTAAAAAAAAACTGTGATTCAAGTTAGGACATTTATTTAAATAGTTTTTGCTTATCTTAGAAGATTTTGAATTGAAAAATATTTGAGTAGTTTTTAAAAATCAAATATAAAACTATCATTGTTTGTTTCATATTGAGATTCATAGAACAGTAATTATTTTAATTTGATCTAAGTTCTTCTTTTGTAACGTTGAGATTCCTCTATTTTTTTTCTCGGAACTAAACTTGGCGCCTCTAAATTAGACGTTTGTGGGCTTCCAGTAAAGGAGTTTGTTTTAAGTTGTTTTTGTTTTTACAGAAGTAAAACTTATTACTTGCTAATTTCTCTTTAAAGACCAAAAATACCAATTATTGTTGTGAGATATTTATAATTTTGTAAAGTACTTGAACATGGTTTAAAACTGATGTGTTTGGACTTTATGGAGGTTAGATGGAAAATGACTCATTTCATTGATCTACAGTATTTGCACTCAAGTATCATTTTAAAGATTTTTTGTGTTTTATATGTGTTTAGATTCTTGAGTTGATTAATATTTCACTTTACCTTTTTGGAAAAACATAAATGCATACTTGAGACTGGTGTCTTTTTCTTTAAGAAAGTTTTTTTTTTAAATGCATAATGTACACTTTACAAGAGTCCAATAAGTTTGAGAGTTTAAACCAGGGATGGGTAAACTTTTTGGTTCACAGGACATTTGACAAAGGGGTCGGAACAGGAGCAGATGGATGGCATGCTTTGGTAACCGCTAGATTAAACCAATAGAATGGCACGATAGATTTTAAACAAGCGTGCTAAATGTTACATCAAGAGTGTTAAATTTCAAATCTAGCATGCTAAGTCTGAAATCTATTACGATAGTGCTTAAAAACGTGCATTTAGCGGCGCTAGGTTTGAAATCTAAGCGCTTGATGTAACATTTAGCTTGTTTTAACATCTAACAAGCTTACACGTTTGCGTACGTATATTGGGCTCAATAGCTTTCCATATCTGTGCACACTGTTTATTTTGACAGCGTGCACATCACAAAGACACACGTTTTAATGGGAGCAGTGTTGTTGTTTTTTCAACAAAGCCAATATATCTAGAGGGCGCCATCTAGGGAGGAAATATCATAATTGCAGGGGAAAGAAAACATTAACAAGCTTTATTTATTTAATTTTTTCAAGTCCCGGCAGGTCGAATTAAAACTGTTTAACAGGCCGCAAGTGGCCCGCGGGCCGTAGTTTGCCCATGCCTTGTTTAAACTGAAGAATGAATCAGTATTTTTAGCTGAAATTTGGATGAATTAGTTCAAATATTGGTAAAAGATTGGGGTTGTGAGGTTTTCTGCTCAATCAGTTCCTTTTTTTTGTTGTTTCACAACCTAGTAACTCATCACGACATTCTATGCTTTTGTTGGGTTAGTTTATCAAACATTAACAGTTTTAGTTTTTAAGTAGTAATACTCCCTGACCTAGTTCCAGATGAACCGATATTTATGTTTTCTTCATTTCTAAAGAACTGAATTAATTGGTAGGTACGATTTAATTTTGTGTAACAAACACTTAAAAGATTAATGACACAGAAATGTTTCATAGAGCCAATGATGTGGAAGAAAATTACAAATGAGGAAGAGGTGTGGTGGTAAAATGAAGCAACTTTACTTGAACTAAATTTGACTTTTCAGTCACATGTTATAAAGAATTTGATCTTGTTTTTGTGTGAATTTAGTGATCAATGTGTAATAATCACTGTTTAACAGCTTTGATGTCAAATCTTTTATTTGATGAGTAGATTCAAGATTATTCAAATGCAGATTCATGCTTCATTCGCTTCACTTCAAATGCAAATGTATAAATTTCAATCAGTAGAGATGCATAACCCGCAACCTCGGTCGATGGTTAAGAAGATGACTGACTGACTGACTGTAGCATCCCATTAACCAACTGATCACTGATACTCAACCTCAGTACATGTGGTCGCCATGGTGACTTGCTAACACACAATGACCAAGCATCATTTATAACTTCCCAACATCTGTATTGAGAGTGTTTCGTTTTCTGAACCGCTTATCCCTAATGAGGTTGCGGGGGGTGCTGAAGCGTATCCCAGCTGGTTTCAGGCAAGAGGCAGGGTACACCCTGAGCAGGTCCCCAGTCTGTCATGAGGCTTCACAACCATCCACACACCATCCAATTTCAGAGCAGCCAATCAACCTAACATGCATGTTTTTGGAGAGTGGAAGGAAACTGCAATACACAGAGAAAACTTGCACATAAATGTGGAGAACATGCAAACTCCACACAGAAAGGCCAGTAATTCAAGCCTCGTCCCTCCTCCTCATGCATTGAGTTTTAATCTGTAATTTTGCATCTCAAACATCTGACTTAACAGTCCCACTTCTTAAGTGTCACTAATGTGACAGTCTGAACAACGCCAGCACAGGCTTTTATTATAAAGTAATCATCAGTAATAATTCCATCTTAAATGTTTTTTTATTCCATAGAGACAAGATAAAAATGATTTCTGATACATATTAAAGTGTAGAATTGAATGCTTGATAATCCTCATAATCCTTCTTGAGTTTGTCCTATGTTCACCAGAAGAAGGAAACAGCGGTCATGTTTATGGAGCCTGATGTGTCCCCAGGCAGAGACATAATCAAACAAAGATGGAAGCTTTTTATGGGAACAGGGTTCTGGGGACTGCTTTGTTATTTCAGAAGCAAACAAGTCAAAATTAATTTTTTTTTAAAGCTTTACGTCGAACCGAAGATGTGAAACTCCACACATGCATAATTTTAATAAACTAATCCCAGTTAATAAAATAACTGATTTTAACGGGCAGTATGATTATTTTATCAAACAAATAAAAGGATATTTTTGTTGTTAACTCTGCTGCTTGTGTAAAAATGAACATTACATTGTACTTTTTTTTTTGGTGTGTTGACCTTAGAAATCAATTTGTCATTTCCTGTCACGGAAATACAGCTCAACACGAACATTTTTAAGACAACCTGAAACATCAGACTGTTTGTTTCAGTGAAATCAAATTGAGCAACGGCACTACGTGTCAGAAAAATGTGCAAGAAAATTATGTAATAGGTGTAAAATACGTAGTTTAAGTAAGTAGGAGGAAAATTATTTGAAAGAAAGTTTTATTCAATTAAATTCAGCTTCCTCCACAGTGTGGCTGGACTCTCACTCAGAGATAGAGTGAGGAGCTCTACCATCTGGGAGGAACTCAGAGAAGAGCCATGCTCCTCTGGGTTGAGAGAAACCAGATGGGGTGGTTTGGGCATCTGGTGAGGATGCCTCCTAAACACCTCACTGGTGAGTTGTTTTGGGCACGTCCCACTGGGAGGAAATCCAGAAGCAGACCACGGATTTGCTAGAGGGACTATGTCTCACAGCTGGCCAGGGAACACCTCAGGATTCTTCCAGGTGAGCTGGAGGATGCAGTTAGGGTAAGAGAAGCCTGTCCTTCCTATCTGAGGCTGTTGCCCCCGCGACCCAGCCCCGAATAAGTGGAAGACAACAAACAAAAGAAATTAGTTGGCCCTCTTTTCGATGGGACTTAGGTGTATGCGTGTATGTGTGGGTTTACTCCGGGTAATCTAGTTTCCTCCCATCATTCAAAACATGCATGTTTGGTTGATTGGCCACTACATGATTCCTCGAGGAGTGAGTGTGTGTGTGTGTGTGTGTGTGTGTGTGTGTGTGTGTGTGTGTGTGTGTGTGTGTGTGTGTGTGTGTGTGTGTGTGTGTGTGTGTGTGTGTGTGTGTGTGTGTGTGTGTATGGTTGTGTGTGTGGCCTTGCAACAGACTGGTGATCTGTTCGGGGTGTACCCCGCCCCTCGCCTCGAATCAGCCAGGATGGGCTTTGGCACCCACTGCAACCCCGTAACGGTTAAAAATGTTACTGACTGACGTACTGTATTCATCCCTCAAATGGAAAAATTTCAGTGTAAAGAAACCCCAGAAAGAGAAACAGGGGGTTAGGTGTCTTCTCCAAGAACACCTAGGCATGGGTCCAGTGGGAATCAAACCGGCTTATCCTGTTCCAACGATGGGCATTCCATCACAGGGCTAACGCCTCCTAACTAAAATCCTCAAACCCAGTTCTACTAAGATAACTAGTGACTGATCACTGGTTAAAATCATTGACAAATCTTTCAATTTCCTTCATTAAAATTTAAAGACGTGATTGGGAGTGATGGTTGTATTACATACATGACCAGCATTATGGATTCATAAACATTGGGAGATTATGATTATTTCATGGCAGCATTCCTTCTAATTTTCCTAACTTGACATGAAGCCATGATGAAACCTTAATGAATCCTTTGGATTCGCTTCATTATTTCCTCCAAATGCCTCTGGGATCACTTTTTTCCTCTCAAAGTATTTTATTATTGGTTCACTCTTTTCCAAATATTAACTGAACCGGGTCTGGCGGACTATCCTGGTGAGTTAAATACAGTTTCTAAAACAAAGACGTTTCTTTGAACTTTAACAAGCTGCTTCCTCTCCTACAGGTTTTAAATGGTTCAGGAGCCTCTCTAATCTCTCTTTACGACGCTCATCAGGAAAGTCCAAAAACAAAACAGATCCTGAGTTTAATGGGACATTTGGAGCCCCACCAGCAGCAGTGAGAGACCAGTCAGTGGACGACATGGAGCCCTGCCTCCTCAACTCCAGCTACGCCCGCTCCAGTGATATGTACACTCATGTGGGTACTGTGCCCCGTGGGGAGAAGCAGAAAAAGAGCAGCAAACGGCTGAAAGACAAGGGGAACATAGAGAAAGAGGAGGAGAAAAAGAGGGATAAGTGGAAGGCGGGGGAGCATGTCCGAGACTCTCCTCTGCTCTCTGTTCTGTCCAGCCTCAGTGTGACCAACATGGAGCAGAGTCAGCCCCCTAGCCGAGCTTCACCTTTGACCCTAACACCTGACAGCTGTCTCAAAGATGTGTCAGACAGCTCGGATACCCATCGCGGGGCAACAGAGGTCAACCATGCTTTGGAAACTGACAGTAAGCCTTCAAACAGCGAGAACAAGTACAAAGCTTCAAAGCAGGATTTGTACGTGCCAATGGATCCGATATGTGAGGCAGCTCGTTCCCGAACAAACACAGAAGAAGAGAGACATCAAGAATTTGCATGCCCTCAAGAAAACATCAACTCAAGAGAAGAAGAGAAGGTGGGAAGGTGAGCAATTCATCAATCTGTCCATTTTATTCTTGTAGATACTGGTGTGGATGCTGGATTAATCTATCAAGTCAGAAAAGTCTGAACAAAACAAAGTTGAAAAATTGTCTTGATGGAGCATTTTTGAAAATTATAAAGTATCATAGTTAGAAAACAAATAACAGCAAAAATTCTAAATTCTGTTACTTTATTTGCTTCTCATTTTGACTTTAAAATATAAGCTTGTCGGGGTTTTTTTTTTTTTTCATTTGTGGTATTTTGTTATTTCCTCTCAGAAAAATGTCGGTTTGTTCCTTTAAAACACAAATAAACTGAGCCTGAGAAAACTATATCAGGATGCTTGTCATGGTGCCAGACATGCGCAGTCGTTTTCAGCTGGACACCACCATGAGCGCAGGAAGTAAATGTTGGTCAGTCCAGTGTGGAATAAAAAATAAAAAAACTCAGAGGAGAGATGAACATTTTCTAGGTTTTAAATAAAGAGCAAAGTTTGTTCAATTTTATCGAAAGATTGGAATTATCGAAACCAGGGGACAGAAAGTTTAAACTGGTTCACTAACCAGTGACATGTCAGAAAATATGACCTATGAGCTGAAATAACTAACTTTCCAAATTTGCTGTGCAAGCTTTCATTATTAATGAGAAGAATGACAAAATAAAGGAGTTATTATTTGAGAGGGAAAATTAAAATGGACTGGATTTTATAATTAGGAAAGACAAGATTAAAGTCCAACAACTTCTACAAAACTTCTTCAAAAAACAACAACAAACCGCCCCAGAGTCAAGCACAAAAAAACATTTTGTTCATTGACTTTCTGACGTCCTGATAAACTGGAGGGTTAAATAAAAGAACAAGTGGTCATTTTATTAAGACTATGAATAAGCTGATCAGAAGCAGAGTTAGAGAGAGACTCCTGGTACAGATTCAACATGGATCAAATAAAGTTATTCTTGCTAACAGAAGACGAGAAAAAAACCCTGCTTAGTTAATGAAATGTGCTTTTGAAGGCTAGATATTTATCCGCCTCACAGCAAAAAGGTCGGGGGTTCGAGTCTCGGATGGGGATGAGGCTTTGAACACTATTTAGAGTTTGCATGTTCTGTGCATGTGTTTGTTTCCTCCGGGTACTCCTGTTTCCTCCCACCCTCCAAAAACATGCATGTTAGGTTGATTGGCCACTATAAAACTTCCCACAGAAATGAGACTGTGTGTGGATGGATGGATGGATGGATGGATGGTTGGTTGTGTGTGGCCCTGCAACACACTGCGACCTCCTCCTCGACTTCCGCAACTCTGTTAGGGATGGATGGTTCAGAAGATGAAGTTATTTAATCGGAATGATGGAAATAAATGTCCCAAATCAACCCTTTTGGGGATTTTTTTTTTGGTCGAAACTTAAAAATATCTCCTGTTTGAAGCTTCCTCTCGTGAAACATGCAAATTTTCTGGTTTCTTCTGAACTGTTATTAAAATCAAACTGAAAATTATCTTAAACGGTTCCCGAGGTATTTCTTAAGTCTTTTGAATATTATTTTGTAGAAATATTACTACATTTAATTATTTAATGCCTGGCTGATGCCACATGGTACATCTGTTCAATTTCATTAGACTCCTGCAGTCTGATCTACAAGTCTGATTTAATCTAATCTAATCTGGTCCTGATATATGTGAAATAATCATTTAAAATAAGTTCTTATGTGAACAGAAATGTCATAAATTATTAATTTAAACATAAACATACTTTTTTTATAACATAACCTTTATGATTTATGTTGGAATTTTATGTTTTCATCACTAAAAACAGAAAGTGTAAAAGTAGATTTGTATTTTCTGGGATCTATAAGGTCTTTAAAACCTTTTTAGGTCCACACATTATTGAAAATATTGGGCCGTACAGTCCAGACTCATTCATTTGTTCACTTTATGTCAGTATACAATAAGTTAGGCGCTCAGTTTTTGAAGCCATAAACCGTTTTGAAAAGACAGGTTTCACACCCTACGACCTGCGGTCTGCAACTTTATATTCTAGTAAAATGTAAAGGGGTCTCAATTAGTGTTGAAAACCTCAAAGACAAGCTCCTGCTGCTTTGCTTCATCAAAACATCCTGTATAGGATGCATCAACTCACATCAACTTCCTGAATGTAACAAGGGTTTTTTTTTTGCAAGTTTAGTTTCAAGAGCAAATTTTGATTTTTTCGCTGATTTGATTTTTTTTCTTGTGAATGTATCTGATTGAGTCACAGATTCAAAAATGGTTTAACAGTGATATGGATTTTGAAAAATTGAAAAAAAATAGTCTTTTTTTTCTTACTATCCTCAATATGTTTTTTTGTGTAGATACAGATCTTTACAAAAAAACATCAATTCTTTTGTAAACGAGCAAATGTGAACATTGTCTGTTTCACTGTAAAAAAAATGTCTGTGAAACTTACAGTAATTTATTTTTTAAAAATACCAACAAATACATTTTTAATTTATAAACAATAAAAGGTTGTGCAACAATTTAGTAATTTAGTAACCAGAGTGACTAAATGTTTTTAAGTGTAAATGAGAGGTGCAACATCAATGCAGCAGATCTTGAGTCAGTGACCTCTGACTGCCATAGGAGACATACATTTGTCAAAATCTGTATCAAGCAGGTCAATGTGAACAGAGAAATTCAGCGTGAGGCCACAAAGACCCGGAAACAGCAAAAAAAAAAAAAAAAGCCAGTCTGCCACTGCTCCCCCCATGACTCATACCACCTATGACATTTGCAGCAAGTGTGGTAGGAGCTGTAGCTCCCGTATCAGCTTATTTAGACACAGCTGACGCTGCACAAACAAATGAGTATCCAGGTGTAAACTCCATTGTCTCTAAAGACAGAAGGATGCCAACTATATGAGAAGTAAACCTCTTATGGTTGCATCCAGTTGGGATAGGTGTTTGGTTTGGGGTCTTCTGGTCAGGGCATAACTTTGTCTGTGCAAGGTGGAAGTATGTAGCACCGCCTGCTGCTAAAGAAACAAGGATTTCCTTGTTTAACATTATTTTAACATTATTTTACAAATGGTATTTAAAAAATCTGGGTCTTAAACCCAAATTCTATTTAGAATAACTACAGAATTGGAATTGTTTGGGTGTTTTTTAAATATATCTACAGCTGAACTTTAGAATCACATCTTGGACATTAGTAGTTTTAGTTTACATCCGTGTGTTTTTTTATTTGAGCGCAAACAATACGGATGTCATATCTAACGTCCAGATTTACTCTCAGGACTCATATCTTAAAACCTCTATTTTTAACTCTTATCAGTTAAAAACTAACTTTGCTTAGAAAAAACTAAAATCCTAACCAGCATGAAGACAGTAAGATTTGGGAATTTCTCATAAAGTTTGGGAACAAAAGGCCACCTCCCCTGATACATAGAAAAATGCAGCATCTCGCTCTTTGCCAAGCATCAGCTTTCTGACACAACACAACAACTGCTGCAGTCTGCTCCTTTTTCCTCCTCTGACAGCCTCTCAGCTGAGATTTGTATCTCCCAAAGCCTCCAGTCTGGGTCAGGATCCAATCTGAGGGATTACCGTACTGGGAGACAGATCTACTTCCTCTGCTTCAACTTTGAGAAATGAGAAATGTTTCTTTCCTGGAGAAGTTTGTTGTGTTGCAAGATGTTGCTGGGTGGTGTATGATGAGCTCACTGCTGCTGGTGAGGAGTTGTGTAACACGATGTAGTGAAAACTAAGGAAGGAGTAGATTTTCTGTTCTCTGAACATCCACAGACTGATGGATTTCATTGATCGATTGAGGTACTAATTATTCATTTATCCCTGAATTTCTTTTAAATATGCCTAAATTGCACATTAGGCATTTGCAAAAGGAGAATTTAGTTCTCAACTTGTATCATTTTGATGAATTTGTGGACCTGATATAAAGCTAAGCTATTAAGGGTGTATTACTGAGTAAATGGGAAAACTTACGTATACGCACAAGAGAAAATTGTTCAAACGTTGCTGTTTTTATCACTTTTTTTTGTCATTTTACATATTTGATTTCAAACAGTGACGGAGTCATTCTGGTGTTTGTCTTTTTTTTTTAAACAGGTGTTCGAGTGTTTCACAGAGCAGCGGTGAATATGTCAAAGTAAGTTTCTGGTTTTAATTACGTTAAAAAAATATTTTAACGCTGCATTGGTCTGTCGTGGTACAGAAAGAGCTGATCCAGGAAACAAAACTCTGGATTTACAAGTCGATCTACGTTCCTACCCTCACTTGTGATCACCAGCTGTTGGTGGTGACCGAAAGAATGAGATCACGGATACAAGCGGCCAAAATGAGCTTCTTCTGCAGAGTGGCAGGGCTATCACTCAGAGATAGAGTGAAGAGTTCTGCCATCAGGGAGAAGCTCGGGGTTGCTCCTCTGGGTCGAGAGAAGCCAGATGGGGTGGTTCAGGCATCTCCCGAGCGCCTCACTGGTGAGGTATTTTGGGCACTTCCCACATTGAGGAGACACAGAGGCAGACCTTGGACCCACTGGAGAGAGCATGTCTTGCAGCTGGCCATGGAACCCCTTAGGATTCTCCCGGATGAGCTGGAAGATGCAGCCTGGGTGAGAGAAGCCTGAGTTTCCTGTCTCGGGCTGTTGCCCCCACGACCCAGACCCGGATATGCGGAAGACGACGCAACGAAAAAATCTTTTATTTATCCTAAGTGAAATGTACAAACTGAGGATGGCATTTGATTGAGGAAATGGTAGAAAAGAGACTGGAATGCAGCATGTTTGGGTGCTCTTTTTTTGTTACCAATAGATACCACAGTGGTCCCTCAAAATTATTCCCTGACTTATGAGTGAACAAAAATGTTAATGAATTAAAAGCTCCACCTCTAACACACAAACACCATAGTGTGGTGAGATGTTTTGGCCCTGTGCCCGGATTTAGATCTACAGTCCAGTGGGAAAAGCCATTCTGATAAAAAAGAGGGGTTAAGGAGAATCAAAGAGGTGGGGGCATCTGAAGGATGGTGATGGTTGAAGAGGAGTTAGTGTGTAAAACACATCTCAGAACAAAAACATTCCCACCACACTGTCACCACAAACTCACACAACAGCAGATTTAGATTCTAGTTTTATTTGCACAAAAACAAACCAGACAAAGAGATCTTAGCGATGACCTTAGATTTCAATGACGTTACCAAGACGATGAGGTCAAGTCATGGTGAATGGGGCCTCCTATCACTGTAATGAATGTCTCAAATCCTCTTTTATTCCTTTTGTTGTTTTTAATCAGACTTCTATGGAAACTTGTAGGAGGGACGGTATGTTTTTGGTTTTTAGAAAGAAATTTTAAGTTTAATTTTGTTTTCATGTTCATCAAATGAGCTGCACTGTGTCGCAGCGGTTAGCACAATGGCCTAACAGCAAAAAGCTCGGGGTTTGAATTCCTGGTAGGGAAGAGGCTTGAAACACTAACCTTTCTGTGTGGAGTTTGCACGTTCTCCTTTTGTATGCATGGGTTTTCTACGCGTACTCCAGTTTTTATCCACCCTCTAAAATCATGCATGTCAGGTTGATTGGCCACTATGAATTTGCCCCTAGGATTGGATGTGTGTGGATGATTGTGTGTGTGTGGCCCATACTACAGACTGGTGACCTGTTCGGGATATACCCTGCCTTTTCACCTTCAATCAGCTGGGATAGGTTCCAGCACCCCCCACAACTTTCCGGGGATACCCGGTTCAGAAGATGTATTAATCAAAGACTTCATTTAATCTAGGTTTTTTAATTTAATTCAGTTGAAATGTGATTTTATTTTACACGCAAATTAAATTGTTCTACCACCAGTCCAACTTCAAATAATCTCCAAAGTGATGCCACCTTCAGCCAGAGAGAAACGTCTCACTGACTAATGTTAGTGTCAATGTTAGACACAATAAAATGAGTAGTTTCAACATCTGTGATGAATGGATTTGTTTTTGTCTCACATTTAGAAAAATGAGAAAAAATATCTTACCTTGTAAATCACAGGGAGACCTCAGAGTGTTTGGAGAAACTACTACTAACTCAACTCAGTCAGGTTGTAGTCGTCCAACCTCCCCTCAGCCACATGGGGAGATCCCAGGTTGTTTAGACCTAATTGGAAAGACCAAACGTGGAAAAATGGAATTTCAAGTTGTACAAAAAAATGTTTCCACTTATAAAACTCACATACATTTAAAATGTTTCTCCTTTGAACAACAGTGTATATAAATGTGGTCTCTGTAACAGACTGCTCACCTGTACAGGGTGTACCCTGCCTTCCTCCTGATACTTACCGTTTAGGTTGTGGCGCCTCTTGGTGGCCTGTATTGGTTAAAGCAGTGGAAGAAATCTTTGGTCCTGATTAATGAAGCTTCCATTCCTGTGATGCTATTTCAGTTCTGCAAGGAGAACATCTGGTTGGAGTCATCAGAGAAAGTGAGGAAGGAGCTGGAAGAGGAGCTGAAACTGAATGTGACTGACCTTAGGAGCCATGCATGGTACCATGGCTGCATCCCCTGGGAGGTTTGACCCACAAACATGCTTTTTTTTTTTCCTTTTTTTTAATTAAACTTATCTAACTTTGATAGAGAAAAAGATGGATTATTACTTATCCAGGTGTTATTTTTAACACCTGCTTTGTCATCATCTTCATTTCAACCCCATACTTCCCTAGATCTATTTTGAATACAAAGGGTTTTTTTTTTTTTTATTTAAAAAAAAAGTATGTCCACGAAAAAATTTGCGTATTAAAGTAGTTGAATAATTTTTGTGTCCCCATAAAGGAAACATTTGGCAGAATAATTTGATGTATGTGTTACTGAAAAAAAAAATAGGATGAAGCACAGAAAAATTTTGATTTTTTTTTTGCATCGCCTGAAAAACATGTTTTATGATGAATAACTCTCTGGAATGTTTCAAACATAATCTTTTTACTTACTAAAATAAAAATACAATATGTGAACATTATCTCTCCAAAGTTTGAAAGTGATTAAATAAAGTTTTGGAGAATTAGAGAAATTTTAGTTTCAGGAAATCAGGCGTCTTTTGGCACATTTTTATGGCATTTACATTCAAAATGTAAAAACTTATGGAACCACTGATGTTTTTGCACCTGTTTATACATTTTCAAATGCACCACAAGGTGGACCACCTGCTCAACCACAAACTGATTTAAAATGGTTCATTTGAGATACTGACCTGTTTAACCTGCATAGGAAAAAAATTATAAAATTACATTACAACCTCAAATTTTCTCCGAAATTTACTCTGAAGGAAAAAATTTAATAAAATTTTGATTTATTAAATTCCGAAGCAAATTTAGAATATTTTCCAGAGAAATTATCAAAATGTTGTGACATTTTGTCCATCATGTCAGTTTGACACTAGCTCAATATAACTAGTTTGTCTAATTTGCAAGATGTATTTTGCAAAACGTATTGTAAAAAAATGTGTTTGCATTGCTTCAACCATAGGTGAACTGATTAGGTTTTCAAGGTCACGAGTCCAAAGTCACAACTTCTTGTGAACGCGATACAGTATCTCGTCAACCTCTGAAGTTATTCTAAGGAAACTGAAATGAAACTCAGTACCACTTATAGATTAACGTAAGGCATCACGTCCATGTTGCCACATCCTTCCAGCAAGTGAACTACAGTCCTTTGAACTCTATCATACAAATCTACACCAACTCCACCTGCTGACTTGTTTTTAGAAATTCACACAATGAGTTTTTGACAGCAAAAAAAAAAAGTAAAATCTTACACATATGACTGCTTCAACCGTGTTGTCACAAAGACCTCAACCATTTATATTATCAATAAAGTTACTGCCCTCTGGCAGGTGAATCTACTATATTTTTCAATGCCTACATGTCTTCATATTCCTCCTTTCTTCTGGTTAACTTTGAGAAGCAGGACAGGTTGCTTGATGAGACATTCTTAACTTGTGTATCTCCTTTGTAAACTTTAAAGCACATGTTATCTGCAGGTGTCTGAGAGCCTGGTGGTGAAGCATGGAGACTTCCTCATCCGAGACTCCCAGTCAAGTCATGGTGACCTGGTCTTGACCTGCCGCTGGGAACATCAGGCCCTTCACTTCCTCATCAGGAAGACGGTCCTCAAATCCTGCGAGTCTTACTCCCTCGTCCAGTATAGTCTGGAGGATGAGGGTTTTGACTCTGTAGTGGCGCTTGTCAACTTCTATGTGGGCGGCAGAGGAGCTCTGAGCCGGGGCAGTGGAGCCCAGATCCACAGGCCAGTGAACAGGATTCTGCCCATCAGTCATTTAGAGATGGCTTTCAACAGGAGAGACAAGTGTTGTCCCAGAAGGTGAGACTAAAAACATGTGTTCAGAATGGAATGAGAACACGGCACAGGTGTTATAACTCCGCAAACAAGATACTGTTTGAGGAAACTGATACTATTTGAATCATTGCATTATTACGTTCAAATTAATTTGACTTCTTTTTCCTGCCGCTTTTCAGAGTGGTTAGCTAGCCTCGCTGCATCATCAAGGTGATCTTGAAAGACATTTAGATTAAATTTAAACCCAATTTACTAGAGCATTCTCTATAATGAACATTGAATCCTAGTTGGAGATCTCTAATTTAACCTGAAATTTGACACACAGTTAGGTGACATTGATAAGAAATGTGTTTCGTTTAGTTTCATCCTCTCAACCGATTATCCCTAGTAAGGCCACAGGGGGTGCCAGAGCATATCTAGGCTGATTTCAGTCGAGAGGCAGTGTACACCCTGAACAGGTCACCAGTCTGATGTAGGGCCACACACACACACACATCCACCAATTTCAAAAGCAGCCAATCAACCTAACGCACATGTTTATGGAGGGTGGACGGAAACTGAATTACCCGGAGAAAATCCACCCATATATGTGGAGAACATGCAGACTCCACACAAAGACCATTGTTTCCAGCCTCGCCCCCACTCTGGGACTCGAACCCTAATCTTCTTGCTGTGAGGCGAAAAAAAATGTGTAAATAAATTTTTCACAACTTTATGCTGAATCACACTCGCCTATTTAGTGACGAAGAATGATTAAGTACGAATACGTGAACTCACCATGAAACACTTTTAAGTCATCTCCCTTCTCTCTTTTCAGTCCATCTTCTGTCCACCACAAGGAGGCAGGTATCGCCACTGGAGACTCTTTTCCTCACAGTAAGTACAATGTTTTTAACATCATTTAATCTAATACATAGACGTGTATAACATATGAAGAACTTAACCTATTTAATTATAAGATAAGTTGAGGGGGAAACTTTTATAGAGAAGGCTTAAAACTTTTCATCCCTATTGGATAACCATAGAAAGAAAGAAAAGCATTCTTGAGATTAAGGGTGAAAACCTTTAGTAGTCACAACTCAATATGTTTTGTCAGGTTCTGTCAGGAGAGTAGTCTGTTCCTCCTCTGTGTCCTGTTTCCCCCCCTCCCTCTTGTCTCTGGGTTTAACAAGTCACACCTGAAACTCATCTACTCGTCTGCTGGAGCATTAATGGATCAGTTTTTGACACTCTCTTTGCCAGATCATTTGTTTATCGTGCTTGACCTGTTATCCAGTTTTTGGCTCCAGCTCCTACATCAGAGCCTGCCTAGTTTATCTGTTGTTGTCTTCTTTATTTGGACTTTTTTTCAATATAATAAATCTGCTTGTGATTTTTTTCCATCTGAGCCTGTCTGTTGTGTCAAGGGTATATTTTTGGCCTCACCTCCACATCATGACAGGTTCACAAGTGCTGGAAAATACAAGCATCCCATTACTTATCCAAAAATCATGCTGATTAGGAAATGGTATTAAAAAAACAGCAACTGTTCTGAATTTTTTTTTTTTATTTTAACACACAATTAATTATACAAAACTGATTTGACACTATTGGTTTATCCTTCATTTAAGAATAGACAGTTTAAATTAATTTGCATCTAGATTTTATTAGATTTATTTGCTGAAATGATTTTCAAGTAAACCAGTTGTAAAACTACAAAGTTGTGCAGGAACCACTATTTGTTTAAAATATTATTTTAACAAGTATACAATCAAAAGTAATTGAATAAAATAAATTTATAATTTTCTGATAAAACTTATTTAATACAGTTTAATAACCACGTCTACATAAGTAAATTGGTACAAAAGCATGTGCTGTGGTTCATAAAAATACTTCATTTATTTACCAACTTCTTAAAACAGAAAAAAAAAATATTCACAAACTTCATTACTTCGGCTGAAATTGATACACATCATTAGCCTTACAGAAAAAAAAAGTGGTGCTTCAATATGGTGGACATATTCAAACCAACTCAATCCTGAACTCATTCTGAATAACTAAATGCATCATATTATCTCTAGAGATGTAAACAAAATCAAAACCCATTCGACAAGCACGCTCGCGACTTTGGTTTGTCTGACCACCACCTTCTTCAATAGAGGTGTACAGGCTATGTGATTCAATGCAAAAAACTGTCTTCATGTCTTCTTAAATAAAACTAAACTTATCAGAAATGAACTGAGGTCAGAAGAAACTGTGAACATTGTGGATGAGTTCAAGCAATCTGAACGTCAAAACTGAATACCGATCAGTTAATTCCCCGATTATTCCTTTTTGGTTTTGTTTTTATATATCACTTTTCGTACTAAAAACTTTACAGAGTGAATAAAAACGGTAAAAGTTGCTAGAGTAACTGCTAGTAGAAAAGTCACCACATCAATGGAGTAGTATTGGAACATGTTCATCTTGTAAGACTCTGTCCTCAGATGTGCCGCTCCTTTGTGCCTCATGACAAACTCAATCCAGAACATGGCGCGGTCCAGTGGTTTCATTGGCTGGTCTCTGTGAAGACTGGAAAGCTCTTTCATCTTCTGCCTGTATGATGGCTCATAAAGAACTTCCTTCAGTGCTGCCAAGAAGTTATCTTTGTTGACTGTTGCAAGGTCCAGAACTTTGGCCACTCCTCTTGCTTGCATCCTAAAGAAATTGTCTGGTTGGTCAAACATGAGGGGCAGACCAACTAGGGGAACCCCGTGGTAGATGGCCTCCTGCATTCCATTAGTACCTCCATGCGCCACAAACACCTTGGTCTTCGGATGGCCCAGCAGGTCGTTTTGGGGCAACCAGTCTAATATTAAGGTGTTGTTACCAAGGGTGGATGGTTTCTTGCCTTTGTGCCTCCAGATCACCTTCTGGGGAAGTTGCGCAAATGCAGCAGCGATGTCCTCAGTAATGTCTTCAGGTAGCTCTGCAACTAGAGTTCCTAAAGTCATTACTATAACACCGTGCTCCCCAGAGCTCTGAACAAAGTCCTCCAGTTCTTTTGGAAGAGCCTTGGATGGTTTGCACTGGAAGCCTGACATGTAGACCACATTTGGCATCGTGGGTCTTGGAAACTCGAATGTGAAATCATTTCTCATCAGCCAGATGTCAGCGGCCTGAAACAGCTCCATGTAATGTACATCACTGCCGAAGTGACGATGAACAAATGGTTTGTAGTTTGGCTCTGTGACATACCAGATTTGAATACATGTGAAAATGTAGTATAGAAAGTTCTTGAGCCTCTGGGAAAATGTCATCTTGTCAGTCAGCTCTGATCCTGGTATCGGAATGTAAGACAATGGAGACGGTGCAATTGCTTGATGCCCTTCACCCTGAATAGTCCATCTGACATTGAAGACAAGAGGAAGACCAAGATAATGACCCAGAAGCACACCACCTCCAGTTGCAGGGTCTGTGAGCATCAAGTCGTACTTTGTGTCACGAAGTCTTTGTATCAGTTTGGAATTTTCAAAAATCTGCTCAACCATCTGAAGCACCATCTGATTCATCTGGTAGAAGTTTTTTATCAAATCATACTCTAAACTCAAGCGGGTCAAGAACGATGAACCCTGGCGCCGCAAGGTCAGCATTCTCATCACAAATGATCCAAAATTATCCTTATCAAAACCAGCAGAGGAATTTACGGTTATGGCAGAGTAGTGAGGAGAATCTGACTTGATGTACCAGGAGTCCGATGGTCGGAGCACCGTGACTTCATGGCCTCTGGCATGAAGCTCCTCAATGATAACTTTCATGTTGACCCAATGGCTTCCATCCAAAGGGAACACCAGCACTTTCCCTCCATTTGCAAAGGCCGTTGAGCAGAGTAGTACTGCTAGCGGGAACAGGGCTGATCTGTACATTTCTGATGAAAGAATAACAAATATTACATTAGATTTCTGCATCTTAACAAGGAACCTGCAGTAAATGCAAAACTGCTGACTTGCAGACCTGCAGGGAAGAGAAACAAATCATCCCTGAGGTCTATGACTAGGGCATTGGTGGCTTAATATTATTGAGATTTTTCAAAAAGATCTTGATCATAAAAACTTATTATTAAATTTTATATTTTTATTGAATGTTGACTGCAGGAACACACGCGCTATATTAGCTATCCTACTTATTTATGTGAACTCGCAAGGCAGTAGGCTTGACACAAGAGTTGAAGAAATTCAGAGAAGCAATCAGTAGACAGCCCGGGAATGAGAACAATCACCACCTACTGGATGGATGGAGGTTAGAATGGCAGCATGGCGCTTAGATGTACATTAAAAAAAAAACAACAGTACTCATGACAACTGACAATGAAATTGGCTACACATTTTAAAAAATATATTATCAGTGCAAAACATCTATTTTTTTTCTTCAAAAAGAACTACTGAGCAAACAAAAACAACACTCATTCC
Source organism: Neostethus bicornis (assembly GCA_902685375.1). Taxonomy (NCBI): domain Eukaryota; kingdom Metazoa; phylum Chordata; class Actinopteri; order Atheriniformes; family Phallostethidae; genus Neostethus; species Neostethus bicornis. The sequence goes on from LR738545.1 coordinate 10,020,370, forward strand.
AGCCAATTATTCATCCGTTTACGTGTGACGTGATGTTTTTGGCTCAATGTATTCAGGGTTATTTAAAAAATAAATAAATAAATTGGACAGTCGTGGCAGACTAATATAACTAACACGATCACACAGACAAGAAATGGTCAAATTATTGTATTTTGTGCATATTTTTTATCCATCCATTTTATGTGGGGTTTTTTTCCCCATAATGCCTTGTTACCACTGTGTAGGCTGGTGGTGGTGGTATAATAGTCTGGGGGATGTTTTCTTGGCACACTTTAGGTACTATAGGGCCAGTTGGGTATCATTTTAATGCCAATGGCTACCTGAACATTGTTTCTGACCGTGTCCATTCCTTCATGGCCACTATGTACCCATCCTCTGGTGGCTACATCCAGCAGAATAATGCATCATGTCATAAAGCTCAAATAATTTCAAATTGGTTTTTTGAACTTGACAATGAGTTCAGAGTACTACAATGGCACCCACAGTCACCAGATCTCATCCCGATAGAGCATCTTTAAGATGTGGTAGAACGGGATTGTTGTGCCCTCGATGTGAATTCTACAAATCTCCATCAACTGCATGTATTATCCTATATGCATTTCCAAAGGATGCTTTCAGTACCTTGTTGAATCAATGCCACGTAGAAATTAAGGCAGTTCTGAAGACAAAAAGGAGTCAAACACTATATTAGCATGGTGTTCCTAGAGGACTTTATAACTATTGATGTGGTAAATTGTTGTTTACTCAACGTGATTGAGTATTCCTCCCTATACAAATATTGGGCTGCTAACTCAATAGTCTCTCCTCCCTAAGATCAAACAGAAGAAATAATGAAACAATTAACAAAAGATAGCAATTGCTTTAATGGAGTAAACTGAAGTTTAATGTTCCATGTTTAATGTTCCAAGTAAGCAAGCCCGTTTCTCAGAGGATTACTAATGTCACCGGCTACAGATGTAAATCCTGGGAGAAAAAAAAGCCACTTTTAAAACAAATTTTTAAATTTCCGTTTTTTTTTTCCTATTGAAGATGAAACATCAGGTGGAGTTTGTAGCCTCACTTCTGTGTTCAGCAGTCAGGTTTCTGATAAACACAACTGGTGTGTTTCTATTTTTTTAATGAAGCTTATTTCCTGACGCACTATTGTGGGGTCCCACGAACCCTTCTGTATACTTTTTGGATAAAGAGCGTGTTTAAAGAAAAAACAAAGTTAACCAGGAGAAAATTATTTTTGGAAGTGATTTAAATGAGCCTCTTACTAGTGCTTTTGTGGATCTACTTTGTAATTAATAGTCCTGATGAACACCTTTACAGCAGAAATGTTACATTTTCTTTCGGAAGGCTTAGTTGAACCTCTCTGTTTCAAGACTTACATAACTCCAAAATAGTCTGGAGCTCAGACTCACTTTCCTGATTACACAACCACACTGTGTGAATTCCTGTCATAAAATCCCAGGGGGAGCTTGTTTGTGTTCAGTGGATATTCTTCTAAGGTTTCAGAGCTTTGTGTTCAAGCACAAGCACCACCCCATAATAGTTGTCTGATGTCAGATATAACGAAAGATTCAAAACCTTTTTGTTTGCTGGAAAAAAGTTCAGAAAGTTTTGAAAAATTGTATAGTTTTTGAGATTTTAAAAATACAGAATCTCAATTTCAGTCCAATAGAAAAAGTTTTTTGTGTTAAGTTGAATTAATCCACAAAATTTGAAGATTTTTAAACCTTAAATACAGATCATTTTAAACTTTTGCATGAGTAATTAAATCAAAATTTATTATAAAGCTAATAACTGTCTCAAAAATATGTGATATTCTTGATAATTTTACTCGAAGCTCTTACACACCTCTGCAATACATTTAACTTTGTTTTCCCAATAGTTCAGTTTGCAGCAAAGTTGCTCAATATGTTCCCGTTTAGTCTTGTTGACAATAGGAAACATCTGGAATTGTATGGTTCTCCTATTTCACGGGAATTCTGTTACTGTACATCTATATGTTTCAGCAGGAAAACTCATTCTCACAGTAAACAACTATTTCACAAGTAATTGTAAATAACAAACACAGCAGTTCATTTTTAGATTGCAAAACAACATGCATAGAATTATGTAACCTTGTTAAACTCACCGAGTTTGTCCCAGGCGGCAGATTTATCACGTCCAGCCTCCCCCTCACCAAACGTTCTTCTGATCAGCAGCTTTCCTGCTCTGACAGCCAGAGCAGCTCGGTGGGCGTTGGCACGAGGATGATGGTGTTAAAGTTCACAGTTTGTGGTTCAGATGCAGAGATTTACTCACGTGTTGGAATTTAGATGATTAACCTTTGACTACTGCTTAATACAGAACAAAGGAAACGATAAGAACGGCCATTCAGCTTAAATTCTAAAGGTTCAGAAACTTCTGATCCAACTGTTTAACAGCATTTATGGTGCATTTAAAGATATTAAATGAAGTAAATAAAGAATAATAGTTCAAGAAATAAAATTAGATGCAGATTTGTTCATCTTTATTGTTGTAATATAAAGTTATTACACAGTAATATCCTGAAGGGATTAAGAAACACTAATCATGTTCCATCCAAGCATACAATATCATCTCACCTTCTGACAAAATTACAGGTCAACATGCCATTTCCCCATTTCACGAGTGACTTATGGTCACCACTGGTGACCGAAAAAATGAGATCACGGATACAAGCTTCCGAATTAAGCTTCCTCCGCAGAGTGGCTGGGCTCTAACTCAGAAATCGGGTGAGGAGCTCTGCCATCCGGGAGGAGCTCGGTGTCGAGCCGCTCCTTCTCCAGGTCGAGAGGAGCCAGATGGGGTGGTTCAGGCATCTGGTCAGGATGCCCCTGAGCGCCTTGCTGGTGTGGTGTTTTGGGCATGTTCCATTGAGAGGAGACCAAGAGGCCTACCCCGGATCCGCTGGCCAGGGAACGACTCAGGATCCATCTGGGGTGAGCTGGAGGATGAAGCCGGGGTGAGAGAATTCTGGGCCTCCCGTCTAAGGCTGTTACCCCCAGAACCCGCCCCCGGATGAGTGGAAGACGACGGAACAGAATTAGTCACAAAACACAAAATCCACCCTATGTGTGAACTTTGTGATCAAATTTAGTCGTCCCTAAAATGTTCTTTGTGTAGACACAAAGGATGAAAAGCTCAAAAATAACAACAAACTAACAGTAAAAGTTCAGAGAGTTTTAGATTTGTCCTCAAGGCAACCTTCACCAACACCATGTAATCATCTTACCAAAATAACCTTTTGTTTTCCAAATGAGGTCACTCTAGTTAGTCGCCGCATGTAGCAGGAATGCTCTTTCTAAGTGTCCAGATCTACAGCACTAACAGTGTCATTTTTTGCAGACAAGATGCACCTGTATGTATTTATGAAATAATTTGTTGAGAAATTAATCTTTAATAAGGGAAGGAAAATATACACGTATAAAAAAGCATTTGACAAATGTAAAACCAAGCTCTGGCACAAGTCATACGGTGACTGGTCAGCCCGTAGCAAGGATTCTAAGACTCTGTACTCCCGGATCACCCGCCACAGGAGGAGGAACATAGTCAAATGCCTTCTACAGACACACAAAGCACATGTAGACTGGTTGGGAAAACTCTCGTGACCCCTCTAAAATTCTGAAGTGGGTATGGGCCGGATTGGGTAGTTCGGGTATTTGGTCAGGATGCCTCTTGAGTGCCTCGCTGGTGAGATTTTTCGGGTACATCCCACTCGGAGGAGATCGAGAAGCACAGACTATGTCTCCCTACTGGCTGGGGAACACTTCAGGATCCTCCTGGGTTACTTGAAGATACAGCCAGGGTGAGGAAACCGTGGGTTTTTCATCTAAAGTTGTTGCTCCTGTGACACTGCTCTGGATAAATAAGTCTATCTAGTGTTTTACTAAGTGATGATGGGACTCGTGACCACTCACTACTATACAAATTTAAAACATTTCAAACAAGGAGAAGAGTTTTTATGCTTCATAAACTTTCTATGAAACATTCTAACCCCCTGTCATAAAAGTATAAATATGATAACTAGAACAATAAATAGATTAACCTGTGAACAGCAAGCCATTCAAAAAAATGTCACCTGATTTGATAAACCTTAGCTATAAAAGTTAAACATTCATCTGCGATCTCGATGTACCAAGAAATAAAATGACATTCTAATAATTTGAATTTGTTAATACAACCATAGTGCAGTTAAAAGTGTATAAAGATAAACAACCTATCACAGGACAGCCCTGCCTGTTATAGTCCATAACAAGTGCAAATTTTCAACTTCTGTCCCTGGTTGGGCTCTCCTAAAAACAACATACTGAGCTAGTATCCAACTCTATTAAAAAGTACTTTGTACTTTTATACATCACAGTTTACAAACCGGGCCCGGTTCTAGGCATGGGCAAGGGTGGGCAGTGCCCACCCAAACTGATGGCTTGCCCACCCAATCAAAAAGTCACAGAGAATGAGCAGCATCCTATTGGGTGTTTTTAAACACAAATAAATGTTACGTTACATACATAGGCCTATAGCACTGTCACGCCCTCTTGCCTTTTTGACATAAATACACAAGTTGTCAATTTTTCCACACTCTGCTGCTCAAAAGCACACGTTAACTTTTGACTGCGGAACTCTGATTCCCTGGTTTTCCTCTTAGCGTTTAGGTAAACTTGATATTTTTATGAGAAAATGCATCGTTTCTTCAAGCCTGTAGTCAAGCCCACGCCCAGCGGCTCTGCAGCTCGCTCGGACACTAGTGGTGTGACAGACAGCCGTCAATTGGGCTGTTGCACCTCTACCTCCGCCGCCCCAGACACGGCTCGCGCCTCCGCCGCCATAGACACGGCTGGCTCGGCGGGCCTCACGGAGGGTGTATTTAGTCACACAAGCACCACAAACATCAGCCCCTCTGTCAATTGTCCACAAGTGCAACCTCAACAGGCCGTTGCACCCCCGGACTATGCCGGTACGGGTCTTTCCCTTACCGCCCCGACGCAGCCCGTGTTAGCTAGCTACCCAAAACGCGCATTTGCCGGTACATTTCGTTCGTTTAACCCGGCCTGGTACCGCACTAGACCCTGGCTGGAGTATTCTCTGGCTATGCTTCACAATAGAAAAAGAAATCTGGTGATTTTGGCCCACGAAAAGACCATCACAAATAAATTAGACATGGATGAATTTGTGACAATCTTTGCAAAAAAAAGTAGGCGACTGATGCTGTAGTAGTTTTCCTGTTATCTTATATATGCATAAAAAAAAATAAAAAGACAAAAAAAACAATATACATATACACACACACACATACATTACACACACATATATACATATAATTCAGCCTCAGAGAGATGCAAGTGCACCTTCTGTGATGGTCCCAAGCCCACAAATTGAAGAGGGTATATATGTGATTTTTGTTCGCCCACCTTCAAATGTATTCTGCCCACCCAAAGTTTGAGAGCTAGAACCGGGCATGTTACAAACCCTTCGAGTAAAGACTGCTTGTCCAAAATATGTGCTACATTATGAGATTACAGTTTGGGTACGGTCGTGTAACGTTGCTGCTGTTAGTGGTTCAGGAGAAAAAACAAGAGAGCACTGACTAAAGCCATTCTACCTTTCATTTCTATTGCTTGGTTATAAAAGAAACCAATACACTTTGTGGCTGAGGGAGCTACGTGGGTCCGTTGATAGATAAAAACTTTATTAATCTCCTGCAGGAGAAGTTATGGTGTCCAGCAGCAACAGAAATCCCACAAACTGTACATACAAAATAAATAAAAACAACATACATACATAATTAAATAGGACTCAGTTCCTTCCAGAAACATCTGATCTATTAAATTGCCTGAGGGCTGAAGGGATGAACGACCTCCTAAGGCGCTCAGTCCTGCAGCGCAGTGAGAGGAACTTGTTACTTCGGATCATCTTCTGGGTCGTGATAACATCATGTAGAGGGTGAGGGGGTTATTCAGGATTCCCTGCATTAAAGCCCTCATCCACCCCTTCAGAATCGCTCCCACAGAGTCCACATTTCTCCCCACCACAGATGCACATTTCCTTATCAGTCTGTTCAGCCTATTGCTGTCCCTTGCGGTCAAGCTGCCTCTTCAGCAGACGACCGCAAAGAAAACTGCAGTTGCCACGACAGACTGATAAAAGATGTTCAACATGTCGCTACACAAGAAAAGTTTTAAGCCTTCTTGAGAAAAACAGCCTGCTCTGTCCTTTCTTATGCAGGGGCCGAGTCTGCTCTGACCAGTCCAGTTTGCAATCAAGATGCACACCCAGATATTTTTAGGATATTTCATATTTCATTTATGCAGTATGATCACAAATCACAGCAGGGCCGACTGTTTTGAAACGTAAAGCCAGATTCAGTTCAAACAATCAAGATTTATGTTTATCAGATATCAGTTGGGGGTCAAGCACCAACCCAAAATACTGAAATTGAGTTACAAACTGTATTTCGGCATCAGGCAAATGTATGTATTTAAAATCTTTGTTTTCTCTAGCCCCTCTACAGTGTATCCGAGCAGCAAGTGTGACATCCTCCCCCATCACTCATCGGCCCTTAGAAACTCACCGACATCCACCTTCTCCCAGCACCTCTCTATCCTTACAACCTCGCCCTCTAAAAGACTCACTCTCATTTGATCAAGATGGAAGTTGCTACACAGAGCTCCATCCTCTCCATCAAAGCTACGTGGAGAGGCTGCGTGTGGAGGATGATATACTCAAAGAGGAAGGGAAATCATTTTTCTCCCCAGTGGTGGAAAAGACATCCTGTTTTAAACCGAACAGGTACAAGTCTATGCTGATGCCAAAGGAAAACAAACCTCTAGAGGTCTGCATCCTGAGGAGGGTAAAGACTCTGCTGGCAGACGTAGATCCCAGGATGGCAGCCAAATACATCACAGAGGCGGATTGTACGGTAACGTCTCACCGACTTTTATACGCATTTTTAAATCTCAATTTAGGGTCTGACTGAAGTCTCTAGTGCAGAGACAAAAACTCTCTTAAGTCCAGAATTGATTACTTTATTGCTCCAACTTTGTCAATTAAAATAAAATTTCCCAATTAAACAAGATTAAGCTACAAATTTGAGCTGAGTAAAAAAAAAATGAATAGATTGTTTTTAGATTGGGATAGAAATCAAACACATTGAATTTATGTTATGAGTATATTATTGCACATGCAAACTGTTTTAAAAGTGAAGTGCTATTGTTTTCCCCTAAATTTAAATCTGTGGCCCTGAGAGTATTTGCAGATTTAGAGTTAAGTCAGTGGCAAAGTTTAAAGATCAGAGACCAACAGGTACAGAACATCTTGGTTTAACCTTTCTAACCTTATATTTACTTTGCTGGCAACCTTCATGGCTGAAAATCTATTGCAAAGTCAGCAAACATGAATATTTTACGTAATTCACTTAAAGCTCCTTCTCACAGCTGCCAAAAATGTAATTTTTTAAGGATCCATCCTGAATGGCTCTTTGGATTTTTAAAAATTTCTACATAATTGATCACCGAATAAATAAAGCTAGACTTTTATTTCGCTCATAAATGGGATTTCAATGGATGTCTGATCATTTTCTGCAACTAGCTTGTATAGTAAAACATGTCATGTTTTATCCCGGAAGCGCTACTATTTTAACAATATTAATTGTACTTTATTGATCCCTTGCAGAAAATTACTTTTGCTGCATTGCACCACAGCAGGCAGCCATGAAGGGGCTAATTGTGGGAGTAACTGGGGGTTAGGTATCTCTTTCAGGGACACTTGGGCATGGGCTCATCAGGAATTGAACTGACAACTTTTTGGCGATTCTACCACTGAGCTAATGCAAAGTTATCCTGAGTTAAACTACAAGCAAAACAACGAAGTAAGTCAGATGTTTTCATTTGATTTTCTTTGTTAGGTGGCACGGATATTGGAGGTGACCCCAGAGATGCAAAAGATGATGGGAGTTAGTTCAGGAATGGAGTTGCTCACGTTGCCACATGGACATCAGCTGAGACTGGATCTGCTGGAGAGGTGATAAAAACTATCACAGGATCCATAAAAATCCAGTTTATTACTTTTTTTATTAAGTTAAATTAAACTGAAGGTTAAATGAACCTTCAACATGAAACCTGTTCAGACCATGTAGAAAATCTTTCATGAAACAATGGCTTCTTCATCTCAGGTTCCAGACCATGGCGACTATGTTAGCCGTAGATGTGTTGGGCTGCACAGGAACCAACGAAGAACGAGCTGCTCTGCTACATAAAATTATCCTAATTGCTGCAGAGCTGAAGAGCACGATGGGGAACATGTTTGGTTTTGCTGCCTTCATGAGAGCTTTGGAGCTTCCACAGGTGAAAATAAAAAGATGAATCCTGCTGATGTTGCTGTTTGGTTATCTTTATGGATGGTAAGACTGCAGACTAGGGGACTGTATTTATGGGATGGCTGTAAAGCATGCAAAGATACCTGGAAGTTAAGGTGGAGAAAAGCTAACAGGCTGGATCTGCATGAACCATAAACAGAACAAATTGAAAGCTAAAATTTAATGGCGATATACCGATATAGATGTATTTATATCTACATAAACATATGACTGGAGAGAGTTTATGTGGTTATTTCCCATTTTCAGTTAAAAAAAAAGTCATTTCTGCCTTAATAAAAACATAATTTTAACAATAACTCAATGACAGGTGAACTATTTAGAACTGTGTGGCTCCCAAACCGTTCTGTTGGCCTCCGCTTATCCTGGACCAGGTCACTGGAGCAACAGCTTAAGACAGGAAACCCAAGCTTCTCTCACCCTGGCTGCATCCTCCAGCTCATCTGGCTTGTGGTGATCTTGTGGTGTTCCCCACTCAGCTGTGCGACATAGTCTCTCCAGTGGGTTTGGGCCCTCCTCTGGGTCTTTTCCTGGTGGGATGAGCCCAAGACACTTTACCAGCTAGGCACTTGGGAGGCATCCTCACCAGATGCCCGAACCACCCCATCTGGCTTTTTTCAACCCAGAGGAGCAACGGCAATTTAGCAGAAGCAATTTAGAAGAAATTTAAAGATGTTCACTTTCAGTTAAATTCAGGTTTGACCGTTAAATTTCAAATTAGATCCACTGGTTTTTATTTTAAAATAATGATTATTATTATTGTATTTTTCTCATGGGACTTTTTGAGGATCTTTTGGTAGGATTATTTTTTATTCTTTCCTCTCTTTTCTGTTTCAGATTTCCCGCCTGGAGCAGATGTGGACAACGTTACGTCAGCGTCACACAGATGGTGCCATCCTCTACGAAAAAACTCTCCGACCGTTTATGAAAAGCCTGAATGATGGTAGAGGTAAAACCTTACCGTACAGAAATACCTGCTGGGGTTAGACTTGATTTAAAAAAAACAAAACTGTCCTCTCTGTTGTAGAGAACTGCCCTCAGTCCAGCACCACCTTCCCTCACGTCCTCCCCCTCCTCACTCTGCTGGAGAAAAGCATCTCGATGACTGATGGGATGGAACTTTGGGACACAGCAGACGTCGGAGTAGATGTGGTCATGTTCCACTTAGGGGCAGCGAGGACCATCGCCCAGTTAGGAGAAATGTACCGCTCAAACGCTGAGAGCAAACTACAAGGTAACAGAACACAATGTTTCATTTCAAATATATTAACCAATTTTTTTTATTCAAATAAAACTAAATCATGTCAATATTATATCTGAAAAAAAAACTCAGAAAGTTTTAAAGCCAAATGGTAAAAAAAAAAACAGTTTTGACAATATGTGTGTGTAAAACCACATTTTAAAGGGTTAAAAGTATTTTTGTTCAGAAAGTTTTTGTCCTTTAAAGAAAATAATTTAGGACGCTGAATCTGTTCGCGTTGATGAAGAAAGAGCTGAGCCGAAAAGCAAAGCTCTTGATTAACAAGTCGATCTACGTTCCTACCCTCACCTATAGTCACCGGCTGTGGGTGGTGACCGAAAGAACGAGATCACGGACACAAGCGGCTGAAATGAGCTTCCTCCGCAGGGTGACTGGGCTTTCACTCAGACATAGAGTGAGGAGTTCGGAGTAGAGCCGTTGCTCCTCCAGCTTGAAAGAAGCCAGATGGGGTGGTTCGGGCATCTGGTTAGAATGCCTCCTGAGCGCCTCCCTGTTTCGGGCATACCCCACTGGGAGAAGTAGAGACAGACCCCGTACTCACTTGAAAGACTGTTTTACAGTTGACCGGGGAACGCATCGAGATCCTTCTGAGTGAGTTGGAGGATACAACCAGGGTGAGAGAAGCCTGGGCTTCCTGCCTGAGGCTGTTCGCCCCGCAACCCGGCCCTGGATAAGAGGAAGAGTACTGAAATAAAAGACTAAATTCTGTTTAATTAAAACAACCAACAGGATGATTTTGTCCTCTTTTTACAAATTAATACTGAGCTGTGAGCTGAGATGGATCTGGTTCTGATGAAATGTGATGTTTCAGGTCTAGATGAGCAGTCAGAGCTGCGGGAAATTTTTCGGACTGACTTCCAGATGAGGCTGCTGTGGGGGACCAGGGGAGCTGAGGAGAACCAGGCTCTGAGATATGCAAAGTTTGACCAGGTACTGACAGCTTTGTCCAACCGGCTGGAACGACAATGCTGAGAAAGAACTGTTCTCCAAACTGGGAGGGTCCGGTTTGAACATCTGGAGGCTGGTCCTCATACATGTATGATAGAATAGAAGCTTGTGATAACACTTTGGTCATTTTACACAGAATTTATATCAAATAATAAATAATTAATAATACTCTACTGAAAAACAGAGGTTAAAACAAATTCATCAAACTAATAAACTGAGGATTATTTTTCTGAACAGAGAAGAAAAGTTAATTATTTTTTCTGTTTTAAGAACAATAATTTGTATTTGTTTAACAAATTTAATTACTATTAATGTGCCAAGTAGTTCTATGATAAATTACTGTGTATCAAAAAACAGTTTTATACATTTAATTCTCAAGTCATAGAGAAGAGAGGGCTGGTTTTCTGCCAAACAGATTAAATTATAGGGTTGTTACTAAACTGTGTTTTTTTTTTTTAAAAAGTATCCAACTTTTTTTCCCTAAGTTTTTATAATACAAAAACCATTCATTATTTTTCTAGGAGCATATCATCGCCCTCTAGCGGCCAAACTCTCAACTTCACTTTTGTCTGTAGAAAACAACCATTTTTATGAGAATAAATGTTTTAAATGTTCATTTATTTAAGTTGTAACTGTAATAAAACATATTTATGATGTCCAAATAAATTCTGGTTTTGTTTTTTTTTTTCAAATTAAATTCAGGGCAGATCGTTCAATCATCCAGCTCAATTCATTTTACTTTAAAGTTGCTGACAATAGAAAAGTTTGGATTTGAAAATTCAAAGACAGACTCATCAAAATTAGATCAAAGAACATAAAAAATTTAAATGCTACACTTTCAGATGAGGGCGGCATGGCAAAGTGGTTAGCATAGTGGCCTCACTGCAGGTTGGGGGTTCAAATCCCGGATTGGGACGAGGCTTGAAACACTGGCCTTCCTGCGTGGAGTTTGAATGTGTGGGTTTACTCCGGGTAATCTGGTTTCCTCCCACTCTCCAAAAACGTGCATGTTAGGTTGATTGGTCACTATGAAATTGTCCCTAGGAATGTGTGTTTGGATGGTCGTGTGTGTGTGTGTCCACGACAGACTGGCGACCTGTTCGGGGTGTGCCCTGCCTCTCACTTTGAATCAGCTAGGATAGGCTCTGGCCTCCCTGGAACTCTATTTGGGATGGACAGTTTAGAGGACAAAACACTTTCAGATGATTCGCTTGGAATTTGACGGATAAAATTCATAACTTGGATTCATTCTGCTTTGAATTAATACAACTGTAAACTCCGATGGTGTTTTAATGGATGAGACAGATTTGGGGCACTGACTTGTGATGTTTATGTACACCAACCTACCTGGGAATCATTCACGACCATCTTCTATGTTTCTTGGTTGGATCCTGGTCCGGTCCAGGATCTGGAGTCTGAACATGATGAATTGTGTGGTTTTCTTCTGAACTGCCACCAAACATCTGCAATTTTTCTTTAACAAAATTACCACTTTAGACACAAAATAAGAAGAAAAAACTACTTTGTATTTAAAAAATCATTTAATAATTTTTTAAAGACCTAAGATTTAAATTATAAAGGTTCACATGATGTTTTTGAATAAAAATCAGAAGCTACGGCTGGTTTTCATACAAAGGCCACATTTTCTCGCCTGGTTATTTTATGCATTTCGGTAAAAAGACGTGTAATTAAAAATCATGATGTGTTAAGAGATGTGTGGATCTGCTACAGTTTCATTATTTTGAGATCAACCAATCATCCCCGAGACTGCCACAAGACGTCCAGTTCTTCTAAATCATTCAAGTCCAAGTTTCAGTCCAGTCAGCGATCGCTTAGTTCAACCAGTTTAGATCGTCATCGTCATCTTCATCGCCAAACAGCGGAGCAGGAGGTGGACGACCCTTAAGACTCTGCAAAGAAACAAAACTGATCAGAAACATGAAAATGTTTCGTACTGAGCTCCGTACGTCCTATCTCACCATCTCATCCTCCTCCTCTTCCTCATTGCGAGCTGCAGCGGGTTTATTTGGAATTATACCCTGGAAAAATGGCTCCTCTTTATTTTCCTCAGGTGGACTGAGATGAAGAGCAAGAACAAGAAGGAGAGGTAGAGAAAGATGGTTCTGGTTAGTTTTTGAGACTCAGATTTTACAATTTTTTACAAATCAAACACTTTCATTTAGGGTTTATCCTTAAACTATCTTGTAGAAGCTTTAAACATTTCATCTTTGTGTCTTGAATGAAAAAGCTGCAAAATAAAGATGAATGCCAAATAAAGTTTCTTTATTTTCCCTTACTTACAGGTGAGGATTAATAAAGAATGTTCTTTAATTCCGTTCAGCTGTGACTCATTTTATCCGTTATCGGATATTTATAAGAAAATTTAGTTTGGTGCTCCCACGAGACTGGTAGCCAATGTGTTAAAAATGAGCTTTTTCTTCTCTGCAGTTTTATAGAAATCAGTAGATGGGCTTCATCCTGATGGAAACGGGATGGTAGATCATATTTCCGAACTTAAATCAGACAAACATGTCAGTGACACTCGTGCAGAGTTGAAAAATATCACGAGTTCTTTTTGAAAAAATAAAATACAAAGCATTATTAAACACATTTTTTGAGGACTCACCTTGGCTCCTGTTCAGAATTGTTCTGAGTAGTGCTTGGTGGGGGAGGTGGGTTAGCTGGGGGTCCAAAAGCTCCCTGAGAAGCAGATGTTTTTTCTACGTCTAACTTCTCCTCCTCTACAGCTCCTTCGAGTGAATCCTCTGGGGGTGGATGCTCCTCATCTGGATCTAATGTTGTTTTTTCTTCTCTGGAGTTTGGAGCAGACGGAAGTTCATCCTCCAGGTTTTGACCCTCCACCTGTGTCTCACACTCTTCTGCTTCCGGTTCAGAACTCGACTCCTGGTGGTTATCTTCAGCACCCTGCTGACTCAGCATCTCAGAGGTTTCAGGTTCATTCTGAAGAGTCTTGCCGACTTCCTGCGAGTCCGAGCTGACAGTTTGATCCTCCTCTTTTTCTTCCCTCTCTCCGTTCACATGGATGTTCTCACGAGATTCCTCATCCCTTTGTTCTTCTTCTTCTTCCTCTGCTTCCTCTTCCTGCTCAGCTGGACTCGGAGAGGATTTTTCTGTCCCACTGAGCAGTTGGAGAGTCACATTCTGGTAAAAAAAAAAGATTGAACAGGGAAAATTCACATTGTTGCTTTGCTGCATAAAATAAATGAGCTTGTGGAAAAATACAATACAATCTTTAAGGAGAAAAAAAATTGGTCGCTATGGTGATGATATATACTATATATAATAATTATAAATATTAATATAATTATTATTAGTTCAGTGGGTTTGATATTTCTCTAAGAAAAGAAATTACAAACATATTAAGAAATAAAAGCCCGTTAAAAAACAAACAAACTTACCTTAATCGTAGTGACGATCACTGCTAGGACAGCCTGGCCGCTGTACGATTCATTCAGATCGAACTCAGCTCGCAAAGAATGAAACACGCCGTTCATCACACGTTTCACCTAGAACAACACACACATCAATATAAACATTTCTGTTTGCACTAACATACATTTCTGTTTTCAGCAGCTGGTCTGCTGGACAAAATCTATTTAATGCTCTCAAATTGTAGGCGACCATGTCTTTAGAACAGGCATGGACCCGTTAAACATTTTAATCCGGCCCACCAAACTTGAAAAATTTTAAATAATAAACGTTAATGTTTTAGTTTCCCTACGATTCTGATATTTCTTCACTAGATGGTGCACTCTGGACATATTGGCTTTGTTGAGAAAACAACAACACTGCTCCTTTTAAAATGTGTATGTCGCTGTGATGCTCACGCTGTCAAAATAAACAGTGTGCACAGATATGGAAAGTCATTGAGCCCAATACACGCACGTAAACAAGCGTGTTAGATGTTAAAACAAGCAAAATGTTACATCAAGCTCTTAGATTTCACTAAATGCACGTTTTAAGCGCTATAACACTAGATTTCAGACCTAGTGCGCTTGATTTGAAATTTAACGCTCTTGATGTAACATTAGCGGGCTTGTTTAAAATCTAGCGTGCCATTCTAGCGGTCTAATCTAGCGGTTAACAAAGCATGCCATCCATCTGCTCCTGTTCCGGCCCCTTTGTCAAAAGTTAGAACTCAATGTGGCCCGCGAGTCAAAAAGTTTGCCCGCCCCAGCATTAGAAACTTAACATCTGTGGAGTCTTGTTTAGCAGTATACGTAATTGTGTACATAGTTCTTCACGTGAGATGTGCAGATGATTCAACACTGACTGACTCCCTGATCGGGACGCTGCCTGGTCTCATGAAAAAGGTACTGGATTCCTAGGGTGAATCAGGTTCTCACTGATGGTGAATGACCAAAAAACTATGAGGATGATCCATGTACCATTTGATCCTATGTGAGAGCTTCATCAGACCTGTGCTGGAGTACTTCAGTGTAATCTCCAGTGTCTCTCCAAAAACATTCCCAGCAGATTGTATGTACGCACACAGCTTGTTTGAACAGCTTCCTGACCCCACCACCAGGTTGTGATGGGTTCACAACCTAATCCCTTTTCTTAGTTACGGCAGGGTTCCCAGCTGTACGATATTTATGCCTTCTGTACGATCAATTATTGTAAAAATTGCACCAAATACGGTAATTTGAACGTTTCTTGTCTGTGCGATTGTGTTTGTTTTATTCATCTGCCACTGTTTGTCCGAGGTTCTTTTTTGTTTGTTTGTTGTTGTTTCTTTTTTTTTATGAATCCCGAATGGATTACACCGGAAAAGTTACGTCACATAGAAACAGATGAATGATTGGCTTGGAGCTCTAATCATTCTGCATGGGGCAAGCAGCACCGCCCACAAAGTTACCATAAAGAGTGGGATTGTCAATTTGCATGTTTGAGACCTGTTGCGTGCTCGGGAATCAAAGCGCTCTGCTGATGCTGCAACACTGAGTTACCGTCACATGTTTGAACATGTCCACAAGGATGAAGAAAGACTACAAAGCAGCTTTTAAAGATTCCGATTTCCTTTAAGCTCGTACATAAAACAAACTGTGTTGTAAAGCTTCTCTTCATCCTCACCTCTGCTGTTGCATCTCCAGAACTTTCCAGATCCTCTACTTTTTTCTGCAGCTCTGCCACTCGTCTTTCCAGCTTCTCTCTGACAGAGTTTCCCTGTTTCTCCAAGGCTGTAAACTTATAGAAGAAAAGATTGTCATGAGACACAAATCCTTCTGTGGTCACATTCCCAAGGTTTAAGGTAAGTCCCTAAAAACATGTGAAAACACGAAGTATGATTGCTTTAAGCTGGAAGTTTTTTTTTTTTTTTAGTTTGTTCTAGTTTCTTAGTCATATTTTCTCTATATTATAGAAGAAAATGCAATTTCAGACCAAAATGAGGTTGTTTTTTCCGCTCTTAACTTCAGTTAATTTACTTTTAAAATGTGACTAACAGTTGATTCACACAAAACACTGGATAACTTTTCAATTTTGAAAGTGTGACTTTGTAGTTTGGCGCTGAAATAAGTTAAAAAGTTACTTAAAAGTAGTGCTGTCATTTTAACTCATTAATTTGATTAATTAATTAAGCCGCATTTTAACGCGTTAAAAAATTTACACAATTAATTGTGACATCATAATGTGGAGAGCCAATGCATCCGCAATTGAATTTTGGCCTATTGAAGGACCCATAGTCTTCTCGGCCGTCCTACATCGCCTGCACTAGCAAATTAACAATGCAACAGCGGTCAAACACAACAGACATGGACAAGACTCAGGAGGATGAGACAGTCGCAGGGGCGGATCCAGGGGAGTGTGGAGACGCACATCCCCAACCCCACCCTTCACCCCTTTTAGTCCACAAAAAGTGTTCTTACTACTTTAATTATTATAAACTTTGGGCAAAATATGCACCAAAATGCAGAAAAATTACTAATTATTAAAATGTTCTGGGGGGATGCCACTGAAAGGCAAGTTTTTATACAAAAATAATAGAGACGGGACAATAAATAAAACATAGTAATTTGTAGTTTTTTCAAAAAGGAGTTCTCCTACCACCGGAACAACTACAACCTGACATACCATCTAAACACAAAACATGTTCATGCAAGTTCCTCTGTTTTGAGTGCGGCTACCGGGAACTCGCTCCGCCAAACCAACCTAGCTAAATAGAGAAATTAACAAATACTATCGCAAAGTGGGTTGCTGCTGATTGCAGGCCAATTTCTATCATTGAAGATAAGAACGAATCCTAACCCTTGTTTGACTTTTTTTAATGATGTACCTGGCCTCATGAGGCACAGTTCACCAATAATAAATTGGATTTAAAATCTTCTCTTCCTACTGTATTCAATTGATTGGTCATACAGTCCATTTTTTAATATCCTAGAATTCAAATTCTTTATGAGGAGACCGTTAGCAGATATGACGTCAAAATGTGATAAATTAATTACAAAATCCTGTAATTAATTCAATTAGTTTTATTAATCGACTGACACCACTACTTGAAAGTTCAGACAAACATTCTTGAATGAAAAAGTTAAGACGAGGATAAAAATCTTTTTACAAAGTACAAAAAAAATGTGCTTTGAAAATTTTTGTGTTACATAATATCAGTTTGATTGAATCAGACCAGCGTTTTTCAACCGTTTTCATGCCAAGGTACATTTATACATAAAAAAATCTTGAGGCACACCACCAACCAAGAACGTTAAAAATTATTCAAAGAAATTATTTAATTACCTAATCAAAGCATGCAACAAAAAATCAGAGAAGAGTTGGTTGCTCTAGCTACAGTAAACAACCTCTAGCAGAAAAGCTCTGCCTGTCTGTAGATAAAATAAGATTTCAGAATGATAAACATGAATAAATATGCTTTTTTTTTTTTTTTTTTTAACACAAGCACCATGAGATCAACCAAAACAATCTTAGATCCCAATCACGATATGAGGCTAAATAGGATCATTTCCCACGAAACATCTGATGATCTCTCACGGTACACTAGTTTGCCGCGGAACACTGGATGAAAAACGCTGGATTAGACTATTATGGTATCATCTTACTTTCTCCTGCAGTGCCTGCAGCTCCTCAGTCTGCCTGCTGTTCTGTAGGACATTTTCTTCTGTATCTCTTGACTGTTTCAAAGCAGCAAACTGTGGAAAAAGAAAGAAAAACAGTTACATAACAATACATACCTGTACGTACGCGCACACATACATTTGATATGCATGTTATGTAATAGGGAGTGTGTATGTGTGTGTGAACAAGAACTCAAAAAGTTACAAGTTGGTTTTCATTCACAATCCACATGTGATGCTGCTGAAGGCAGAAATTGTCCTACCTTTTCCATTAGCTGGTTGAACTGATCCTGCAGTGCATCTCTCTGCTCCAAAAGTTCATTCATATCTCGATGATGCTGTTGTTTCTCAACGGCCAACATCTGCTGACATTTCCCCTTCCATTCCTCCTCCAGCTCGGCCTGCAGCTGACACAACTGCAGCAAAGACAGAAAATCTTTGATCAATCCATCTTACGGCAAGAGTAAAGATCCAACCATGTAAAGTGAAACGGAGCTGAAACAAAATCATATTGTCCTTGTGGCTTTGCCCTTTCAGAGGTCACCCCAGCAAATTAGAAGCCCTCAGATAACTTTTTCTTCAACTTCCTTTCTTCTAATACAAACTACACTCGAGTTCTCTTTCACTACATCCATAAATCTCTTCCCAGGTCTTCTTCTATGTCACCTACTGTATCTGGAATTTTAAAAATAACTGTCCTTTCAGCCATTTCAGACTGGCTTCTCAGATTTTTTTGTCTACATTCTAATTTTTATTCTACAAACATAATAGTTTGCAGAAGGACACGTCATCACATTCTAACAGTGCTCATATATGTTCTGTTTCGTTCAAACGTACTTCTCTGACACTCTAGACCTTCTCATGGATGACACAGTTCCTCTGGGCATCCGGATTTCTCCAGATTTACAAAGATGCAATGAAGCTCCCTCTGACCTTCCCTGTTCTTCTATTTTAATGCAAACTTTACACCTGTAGTACTCTTTTTTTTTTCTTTGCCTGAAACTGCACTGCTGCTCACAAATGCTCACTTCTGCACTTAGTTTCTTATTACTTTTTCCATAATTTCTTGGTATGGCTCAACTTTTGCGTCACGTTGCATCTCCCTGTACTTTTGTCTCGCATGAATCTCCTCAGTGTCCTACATCTTCTTCGATAATCTCCTTCTCTTTTGTGAAGTCTGCCCTAATCGCTTTGGAAACATGAGATCCTGACATCCCACCTTTGATTTCTGCTCACAGGATGATCAGTTTATCTGACATTCCTTTTACCTCCAGGACATTCTTAACAAATTCCCACTTCAAAATAAAACCCGCTCCTTCTCTTTTACACCATGATAGAACACCCTGTATCTTGTATAAAAAAATAAAGAAATAAAAAAAATAGGAAATGTATTGTAAAGACAGTCAACTGATTGTTTTCTTTCTGTGTGTTCTTGATGAAATAGTAAACCCGTGTAAAGTCCACCCCATTGGGAAATCCTCGACCAAACATACTGAACTCTAACTTCACCTCAAAGCCACACCCACCAAGTTACTTTGGCTGTCAGAGCTGGGAGCTGTTGGCTGTTACAACATTTAGCAAGGAGAGACTGAACGCACAGACGGATGCTTCAAAGTGAAACGTAATAAAACTGCTGGCTCGGACCTAGTCGGTGAGTTTTTACAGGATGACGTAATTCCATGCATGTTGGTTTAGAGTGACATCAAAGTAAACATGAATGTTTAGCCATTTTCCTGCTTAAAAACAAGGAAATCACTCCTGCGTAATAGGAGAAGCAAACTAATCCAAATACTTCCTTCTGACAGCAAGACCAAACTAGTACACATTTAGCAACTTTGTTTCAAAGTGAACCAGATAGAAGAATGTTTTTCAAGGGTGCTTGTCTGCTTAAAGTAGAATGTTTAACAGCCTATAAACTTTTTAAACATTTGTCTTTTTTATTCATAAAAAATTTTTTAAAAACAAAAATATAGAGTCAGTTTATTCAAGCTTAAAGAAACGTTTAGAAATTTATAACATTTTTACAGGGTAATACATTTTTTTGGTGAATTTTGTTCTTGTTAACCAAATAGAAGAGTTTTTAATCTTCTGTAACGTCAGACATCTGGGAACCATTATTGAGTGGGACTTGAATACAAAGCTCTGAAACCTGAGAGGAACGTCAACTGAACACAAACAACCTTCTAGAATTTTATGACAGAAATTTGCACTCTAGTTATATAACAAGAAAAGGTGGGTTCGATCTGCAGATGATTATTAGGTTTTACCTTGTAAAACCAACTATTCATATCAGCAAGAAATCTTTGGGATTAGAAACAAGTCGTTTAACTAGAACACTAGTTGTAATAATTCACCTTGTTAAACAAAATCTTTTTGGAGTGCATGCTAAAATACTTTACAGAATTAGAGGTTTTAAAGGACTCCGTAACAATGACCCTGGCATTTTCCTAAAATTTCTCCTGTAATATTTTCTTACAGAAATGTACCGACCAATCCTGGTGATAATGGGGTTGTTACTCCACTCACTGGCCTTCATAAAAGGAGGAAAAGTTTTGGTGTTTCCTCTTGATGGAAGCCACTGGGTCAACATGGAAGTCGTCATTGAGGAGCTTCATGCCAGAGGTCATGAGATCACGGTGTTACGACCATCAGACTCCTGGTACATCAAGCCAGATGACAAACATTTCCAAGTTATCACAATCAATTGTCCTTCTGGTTTCGATCCTCAACAATTTAAGTTATATGTAAATAGAACATTGAAACTACGCCGTCAGGGTCCTACTTTTTTAAATCAGATGTCTCTGTGGTGGGATCTGATGAAACAGTTTCATGACTTCCATGCTCATCTGATTCGAATGATGGAAGATATCTACGAAGACTCCAAACTGATGCAGAGTCTCCGGGATGCCGAGTTTGATTTGATGCTCACAGACCCTGCAATTGGAAGTGGCGTGCTTCTAGCTCATCGTCTAGGCCTTCCACTAGTCTTCAATGTCCGATGGACCATGACAGGCGATGGACACCAAGCTATCGCACCTTCGCCAATGTCGTATGTTCCTCTAGCAGGATCTGAGATGTCTGACAAAATGACGTTTGGTCAGCGAATAAGAAATGTACTTATGCACATCTTTTCACTCTTGCAAAAGTGGTACGTTGCAGATTTAAACTACAAACCATTTGTTCATCGTCACTTTGGCAGTGATGTAAGTTACATGGAGCTGCTTCAGGCCGCTGACATCTGGCTGATGAGAAATGATTTCACGTTTGAGTTTCCAAGACCCACGATGCCAAACGTGGTCTACATGTCAGGCTTCCAGTGCAAACCATCCAAGGCTCTTCCAAAGGAACTGGAGGACTTTGTTCAGAGCTCCGGGGACCATGGTGTTATTATAATGACTTTAGGAACTCTAGTTGCAGAGCTGCCTGAAGATGTTACAGAGGACATCGCTGCTGCATTTGCAGAGCTTCCTCAGAAGGTGCTCTGGAGGCACAAAGGCAAGAAACCATCCACCCTTGGTAACAACACCTTAATATTAGGCTGGTTGCCCCAAAACGACCTGCTGGGTCATCCGAAGACCAAGGTGTTTGTGGCGCATGGAGGTACTAATGGAATACAAGAGGCCATCTACCACGGGGTTCCCCTGGTTGGTCTGCCCCTCATGTTTGACCAACCAGACAATTTCTTCAGGATGGAAATAAGAGGAGTGGCCAAAGTTTTGGACCTCGCAACAGTCAACAAAGATAACTTCTTGGCGGCATTGAAGGAAGTTCTTTATGAGCCATCATACAGGCAGAAGATGAAAGAGCTTTCCAGTCTTCACAGAGACCAGCCAATGAAACCACTGGACCGTGCCATGTTCTGGATCGAGTTTGTCATGAGGCACAAAGGAGCGGCACATCTGAGGACAGAGTCTTACAAGATGAACATGTTCCAATACTACTCCATTGATGTGGTGACTTTTCTACTAGCAGTGATTCTAGCAACTTTTACTATTTTTATTTATGCTGTAAAGTTTCTGGTACGAAAACTCATACGTAGAATCAAAGCAAAAAAGGAATAAGTGTATTTAGCACTATCTCCAGGCCTTTTGAAGCTTGCAAAATAATGTAAATTTTCCAATTATACCAGTTGTGTTTTCAAATCTACCAAAATTTTTAAGATTTTTTTTTTAGATGACCATTCAAACCCAACAAGGTCTTTACTATCATTTGAATTTCTTTCATTCCGTTAGTTTCACAAGAATTATTCTTGGGCAAATGAAAGGATGTTTTTCCAGACATCCTATCGATGGAATCAAATTAATAGAAAAAATTTATTCAGGAACAACCCGAAATTAAAAAGTGAAGAAAAAGTTGCATGTGTGAATAGAAATAAACAAAAATATTTTTATGTCTGAAAAACATTTTTAGACACAAAGTGGGAACAAAAGCAGCTTTTGTCAGGATGATAATAATTATTTGTTTCTTCTTCTTCTCCTTTCGGCATTTCCCTTCAGGGGTCGCCACAGCAAGTCAGTTTCTTCCATCTAACCCTATCTGCTTTATCCTCTTTGGTCACGCCAACTATCTTCATGTCTTCCTTCACTGTATCCATGAACCTCCTCTTTGGTCTTCCTCTAGGTCTCTTTCCTGGTGGTTCCAAACCCAGCATCTTTCTGCCGATGTACTCGGTCTCTCTTCTCTGTACATGTCCAAACCATCTCAGCCTGGCCTCTCGGACTTTATCTCCAAAACCTCTAACATGTGCTGTTCCTCTGATATACTCATTTCTGATCCTGTCCATCCTGGTCACTCCCAGAGAGATCCTCAGCATCTTCATGTCTGCCACCTCCATCTCTGCTTCCTGTCTTTTCTTCAGTGGCACTGTCTCTAGACCAAACAGGTCTCTCCACGGTTTTGTACACTTTTCCTTTCATTTTAGCTGAAACTTTTCTGTCACACATCACACCTGATACTTTTCTCCACCCGTTCCAGCCTGCTTGAACACGCTTCTTCACCTCTTTTCCACACTCTCCATTGCTCTGGACTGTTGCTCCTAAGTACTTAAAATCTTCCACCTTCTTTATTTCTTCTCCCTGTAACCTCACTTTTCCAAATAACAATTATTTGTTTAAACTACTGAAAATGAGGAAAAATGGTAAATAAGTGGATGGTTTCTGTTCCGTTTAAGTTTTAACAAGACTTGATAAAATATTCAGTATTCAAAGAAAGTCACTGGGTGATTATCTCTGTGTTAGCATGATTAATATATACAAATGTTGTCGTTTTGTCATTTGAGTCAATAATTGAGGCTGTCCTACAAAGTCTAGATGTGAGATCAAAAGTTGTGTTTTTCAACCTTTTTTATGCCAAGGTAGTTTTTTTCATAAAAAAAAAAAATTCTTGAGGCGCCACCGACCAAAAAATATTTTTCTCATCTTTTATGATTCTTCTTTCAAATAATACCTGTAATATTAATATAATCATTACCCATTGATATTTCATGATGATTTAAACTCTCACAACAAAGGTATCAGTTTCTTTAGGAAGGAGAAAAAAATAACTAAACAGTACATTCGAAATTATTCTGCAAATGGATTTTATGCATCATTAAAATCATTGCTTTGGTTTATCAGTATTGTACAATCTCAGGGTTTTTGGATTTTATGAAATAATTTTTTTTGTGATGATCAGTTTCTCAGTTGAACCAAATTAAAGAAAAAAATGTAAATGTTGGTCCATGTTATTAAGTAGATCAATATTTCCAGCCAAATTGGGAAAGAAAAATAATCTCCTCTACTGGAAAGCCGAAAATAGGTGGATGAACTTATGAGTTCATGAACTCTTTATCCTCTTCTCAGCTCAAAAATTTTATTGGTCTTCTGACACATGTTACCTGTTCAGAAGCAGCGTTGTCATTGCTGGTCCTGGCCCGGCGGAGCTGAGCTCGGAGATTGTCAAGCTCAGTCTGACTGTTCTTCCGTAACTCCTCCACCTCCTCGTCCCGGAGCTGACGCTCAGCCTGCCATTTCTTCTTCCTTTCTGAAAGCATCTGATCAGAAACAGAGAGTCATCAAATGAGAGGAGACTTTATGGTATTTGAACATGCTGTAGGAACCCGATTTACCCGCTCTAGACTCTCCTTATCAGTCTTTAGGTCCTGTAGCTCTTCTTCCATCGTGCTGATTTTCAGTTCTATCTCTTTTCGTTTCTGCTTCTCAGAACGGTACTGAGCCTGGATCCTCTCTGCTGTCTCCTTCAGCTCTGAAAGTCAAAACAAGCTGTGATTTTTCTAAAAAAAAAAAAAAAAAAAGTAATCCTTTTTTCAAATGTTAGGAAATCTCAGAAGATTAAAAATATCAAAATATCTACAACAATTTTTTTTTTTAACTAGGGGGAGTTTCTTTCTTTCAAGTAAAAAGGTTACAGAGTTTAGGTTCAGTTGTTTTTCAGTAATGTGGGCAGGCATGACAACAGATCTGTTCGTTCCTTCTATATGACGTGAAATCATCCATTTACTTTGTTCCTGGGACTATTTTCTCAAGAATCTTCACTTATATGCATTATAATGTAATGTAGTTGATTGAAATGCTTTCAGTTCTACATCGTCACTTGTTATTTTAAACAACAGACAAGCAAAACGTAAAAAGAAAGGAACTCAAACCTTCCAGTTGCGTTTCCAAAGTGACAATGTGTTGGCAGTGGCTCTCATTGTCCTGCAGAGTGTTGCTAAGCTTGTTCTGAAGCTCTGCGGCTTTCTGCTGATGAGCCGACGCTTCTAGCTGCAGCTGAGACACCCGGGCCGTGGATGAGGCCAGCTCTTCCGTCAGATGGACCTGAAGGAGATGGAAGGAGATGGATGAGAGAAATAACAGCAAAAAAAGAATGTGGAATATCAACATCAACAATGAAGTAAACGCCCGGGCTGTGATAATGATGAGCCTGTGGAAGGAAATGGATTCAGCAAACGTGAAACAAGCTAAAAGCAAAATGAAAAGTTGGTTAAAAAAGTGGATGAAGAGTGATGAGAAGACAGTGATCTGGTGGCAGCCATGAGACTGAGATCAGACAGTTGTTCACTACGCTTGGAAACATCTATTTGATGCTTCCAAATTTCACTCAGCATCCTGAAAAGATTTAGCTAGTTACACTAGAAATACTAGCTGAGCCCAGTCTGGTGGCAGGACACGGAAAAATAAGCTCACCTGGCCGTAGCCAAGGTCCAGAGGTAGAGCATGCTGGGAAAAGAGAACAGTAAACACTAGATTTTCCTCTGATAAAACAACCAGACAGAAAGCAGCCGTCAAAGACCAAAAAGCCCTAAAACTGTCAAACATTAATAGTCTTAGTTATTGGGGCCATTTGGTGTTTGTGGGACTGTTAGTTTGCTAAAACAAAGCAGAGCCCGCGGCTCATTTTTTATACATATTTTGAGACATCAAGAGAAAATTAAGATTTTGTTGTAAATGAGAAAAATTGTGAATTCTAATAAGTACTGGTACTCAAATTCTCTGCAACATGAAAGTGAGGAAAAGATTCTCTTGCATTCTGGTTCAATCCGTTTAAGAGCCCAGGCTCATCATTGGAATGATGACAAATAAGACCATACAATCCAAAACTTTCAATGGTTCAAAAAATTAAACAGTAGTTCAATATATCATGCTTGCCTAAAATTGATACTCTCAATTTAATAATAAAATAGTTTACATTCAACCACCTTAAACCAGAATCTATAACAGGTGTGCACGTATCCTTCACGATCCACCGGTGGCTCCCAAGGTTTATTTTTAATACATAATATTGTTTTGTTTTTTTTAAATAGATTCCAGCTTATTTGTTTACTCTCAGTATGAAATCTTTTTTATTTACAGCAAGGAAGGGCTGTCCTACGGGAAAGTCTGCCCCATAGGTTCTTTACTGTAACCATAGCAACCTACTCTTCTTTACTTCTAATGGATTGCAATGTTCACCCCCTCCCAAAACTTTCCATTATAGCTTGCGGCTCATAATTTATACATATTTTTGAGACAATAAAGAAATTTAAAGTATTTAAAGGCAGTCTACTTTGACTTTTTTGTTTTGTTTGTGCATACTTGTCGTGACCTTTTTTTCTTCCTGTGCCCATGCTGTTGCATACTGCAATTTCCCCATTGTGGGACAAATACAGGTTTTCTTGATCTTTTTTAATCTAAACATTGTGTTTGCCTTTTACCAGATACAAAGAATTATTATTAAAATTCTTTTTTTGAAAAAGTAGTCTTCAATGTGAGTGAGCATCTCTCTGCTTACTTCACATTACTGCCAATTTTAAGCTTCTCCCAGATCTCATTTCTAGAATCTTTTTTTAAATAGACAAAACAACAGTTTCTAGTCAGTAGATTTTTTCCTCTGAAAACCTGGAATTGTTTTTTAAAAGTTAGTACCGATGTATTACCTTGTCCTGCTCGGCCTGCAGGAGTCTGGCTTGATTCTGCTCACTGGATGACTTGAGCGAGTCGTTCCTTTGTTCCAGCAGCAGGTGGCTCTGCTCCATGTACCTGCAAAACAACAAACAGAACCACAAATAAAAACCTTCTCATAGATTTGCTGCAAATGTCTATCATGCCCAATTAGAAAAAAATTAAATGGCACCTCTGGTTTTGGTTGATAAGCTCTCCAATTTTTCGATTTTGTTCTTCAATGCGACAACTTTTCTCAAAGACTTCTTTTTTCAAACATTCATTTTCCTATGAGAAAAAAATAAATGATCACACTGTTTTTAGTGAGCTAAACAACAGGTCTGAGAAAAAAAAGTTAGGAAAGTAACCTGGACTATTCTTTGGATGTTGTGCATAATCATGGAGGTTTCCATGGACATGCTGGATGCACTGATTGACTGACCTCCATGTCTTTGAATATCATCGATCTATTATGGAAAAGAGAAAAAAATATAGCATTTGCAATGAACTTTTAACTTCTGTGAAAAAAAGAATGTCTCTTTCTACCTTAGAGGCCAGCTGATCCACTTTATCGGCCACTTTTCCCACAGCGAGCCGGATTTCTGTGTTGTGCTGCCGAGCTTCCGTCATCAGAAAAGACGTCACGTCTCCAGAACCTGGAAGAAATAAGTCAGTGACCTCCATTTCACCATAAGCCAAACCAAGTTGGACATTTTCTCTTACCCATGTATGGGACGGTTTGAGCGGGATAGACCTGCCCGACAGGCTGCATCTGGGCTGCAGTGTTGGGCATCGGCGCGCAAGTGTATGGCTGGAAGCAACATAACAAACACATTAACACTAAATCTACTTTTAACCACAGCGTATCAGGTATAAAGATTAGAAAAACATGTATTAGTGGAGAAAAGGCTCACCTGGAAGGCGTGGTTGCTACTTGGCAGCCCTGATTGAGGACCAACAGAGCTCAGAACAGGAAGTAAGGCAGACGTTGAGGAAGGATGAACTGGCAAGTTAGAAACAAATAAATTTAAGTTGTTATATACTTTGAAGTAGTTTAACATATTTTTTTATCAGAAAGATTATTTGTCATAATTATGTGGTAAGTGCCACAAGAGCCTGTTTTTTGGGGCCCTTGATTTTTAAATATATCTATTCATTTGTGGGGAAAAAAAGTTTGATTTTTACTTTTTTTCAGTTCTATTCTGATGAAATCCTTTGATTTGAATTCAAATCATAACCTGGATCTTAAAAACTCTCTGAAGTTTGAAAGAAAGTTAAGCAAACAGGTTACCTGCTTTCAGAGGTGTCAAAAGTACCAACATTTTCTACTCAAGTAGAAGTATAAATACCGAGTTAAAAAACTACTTTAGTAAAAGTAGAAGTATCAACTCAAGTTTTCTACTTAAGTAAAAGTAAAAAGTAACCTATTTTGAAACTACTTCAAGTAAAAAAAGTAAAAGTAATTTTCAGAAAAAAAGGAATATTGTTAACAAAAGCGTACGAACATATTTTTTAACTATTATCACATGCTTTAAGGAGCAGAAAATATGATAATAAATGAAAGTGTTTTGGTGAAACTTTATGAATCAGAAACATTTATTTCTTAATAATCTTTATTGGAAATCGATTAATGAACATAATCAAATGTATTAACATAAGCAGGGCATTATGTAACGTCCCTTCAGCTATCAAGCTTCACTCTGCATCACCTAATTTAATCAACTTCAGCAGACACAAACACACTCAATGTTAAAATAAATAAATAAATAAATAAAATGACCAAAAGGCTTTTTTAAGCCTTGAAGGCAGCTAGTTTTCAAAGTTCTTTGAGGCAATACTGAATAGTCTTTAACAAGTTGATAAGGTTGGGAGTGCCACATACACCGTGCGTGACACCTGGAACCAGTGTTGCTAGGTGGGAGGTGCTGGATTATCGTACCAATGACGTAAAATTATCGTATTTTACAAAAAATATCGTACACCCAGTAAAACCACGCCCATTGACAAAATAACACCCTTTACATGCAGTCGTAAGGCAGTAGGAGTGAAAGAAACACACAGGAGGCAAAATCCTTGGATTCTTTTTCTAAAATTTTAAGAACTGTAAAAATGAAAAAATAACCAGGGAAATAAGATTTTAAGAAACCCAGAAAGAAACCAGTAGGGGCGGGACTTAGGAGACGGTATATATAAATTTATATATATACATATCTACATATATATGTGTACATATAAGGTTTTTTTTAATGTTAACCCAAACATCTACATTATACAAAATCTAAGCAATGTGTAGTTTTAATCTCCTCAGTCAGTTTTTATAAACTAATCAATAACATTTTGGATGCTTTTAAGCACAAATACTTCATCCACTACTATTTATGGATTAATTAGTTCAATTAGCTTTGTTTCTAAAGATTAAATAGTGCGTCACAGATCAAAGTTATTTTTATAAAAATACCATCTGCAACATTTTCAGCAAAGACGTTTACAATAACCGCAGACTGAAGATAATAATAAAACATTTCTTTGCTGTTGTTTTTTTTTTTTAAAAAACTGATAATTCAATCAAAGTTCAGTGTTGCAGCATCAGAAACACTTTGATTTCCGAGCCCGCATCAAGTCTCAAACACGGAAATTAACGTTCCTGGCTACTCTTTAAAAGTTTGAGGGCGGGGCTACTCGCCCCAAAGTAATGATTGACTGGACCTTTCAGCCAATTATTCATCTGTTCCTTTGTTTGATGCATTCAGGGTTCATAAAAAAAAAAAAAACTCCGACAAACAGTCGCGGCTTCTTAACGGTGACAAAATGGAGAAAGTAGCGACTACTTTTTATAAAATGAACGAAGTAAAAGTACAGATAATTGCATAAAAAAGTAGTGAGTAAAAGTAAAAAGTAGACAAATAAATAATTACTTCGTTAAAGTAAAGATAACGAGATTTTCTACTTGAGTAAGGTAACGAAGTAGCCTTACTTCGCTACTTGACACCTCTGCCTGCTTTTCTTTTTTGAATATTCTGAAAACTGACATTTTTAGTTTTTTTACAAGGAAGCAAAATTTCTGAGCCTCCTTTTCTTTGTCTAACGTTTTTATGACTTCTGCTCATAATCTGAACCTGTTGTGCTTTAAATGAGAATAGCAGAATAAAAAAAATCTCACGGTAGGATTTATAAAAAATATTTCATCTCAAAACTTCTTGCGAGGAATCTTAAATGTTGATTTGGAATGAGTGCTTTCACTTTGTATTTATAATAAAACTCACTTCAGTCATTTTTATTGTGTCTAAAATTGAGATGCGGACAATAATCTGCAATCTTTGTCTTATCTGTATCTATATGATGCAATTAATTCTTTACAAGTTTTGTGGACAGTTAGCTACTGATTTGTGCATTCTCATATCACTCTTTGCTTATCCAGCCCCACTGGCTCCCTGTTTATTGTCAAATTCATTTTAAACTTATGAGTTCTAAATAATCCAACAGCCTGGCTTATGTAAGTGACCTTTGACAGCTT
The DNA here is from genome assembly GCA_902685375.1 of Neostethus bicornis. NCBI lineage: Eukaryota > Metazoa > Chordata > Actinopteri > Atheriniformes > Phallostethidae > Neostethus > Neostethus bicornis. Next base: position 10,049,978 of record LR738545.1, read on the forward strand.
TCTGACTGATCTGGCTGGGCTGGTTACGATGACTAAAAGGTGACTGATCCTTTTTTCCCACCAGGAAGTCTTTACAACCAAAAGATCTGTGAACGCTGTCATCTGTTTTAAAAGCAGATTAAATATATTTCTAATCTCAATTTTGATGTGTTTTTAAGTTTCCCGGGTTATTTTGTGTTTCATGATAAATTAATAAAAGTAAGCATTAAAAGTAAATGTCCAGTAAATTAAATTTAGACACTTCGTTGATAAATAATATGATCAAACAATTTCTTAACAAAGACTTTCCAAAAGCAGTAAAGATGGCACTTTACGATTATAAAAATATAATTTGGTATTCACAGTTTTCCTTAGTGTGACCAAAACAGATTAAAATAGATGCCTAATCTAGACAAGAAGAAGTAGAAGACTTACCTTGTGGAACTGCAGGAGCTGCAGCGGGGATCTGAACAGGAGATGGTGCTACAGGACATTCTTTTAATCTGCCAGCGCTCGTGTCCTGGCGAACAACATAGAAAATTAATCAAATTAATTTCAACAACACAAAAGTACAGCTTAGTATTCGTAAATGAAAACATTTCCTACATGACTGTCCCATTGGCACAGTCACGGCTGCCTGGTGTGGTGCAATGCAGCAAAATAATTTCCCCATGAGGGATGCGTATCGAAGCTGGAGGTTTGTCCGATGAACGTACTGCTTTTTTTTATGGCCATTTTTTAAGGACTGCAGATTGAAATTAGCTTCAAAACTAATCTGTGCATAACAGCATAAAGATGTCTTGGTAAATTCATTTATCAAATGTATCTGAACAGACGTTTTGTTTTGTTTAAAAAAAAAAAAAAAAAAAAGCTTGATTCAGAATCATATTTTCTACTGAAACTGTTTCACAACTTTTACCTTTTTTGCTTCAACTTATTGAATTCTGGCACTAAATCAGATTTCTTCCAATCTTATATTAATTTTAGTAGGAACAATCAAAAATCTACTTGGGGTGATACCCTTTTTTAAATGTTTTATTGACATTTGATGGAGTTTATTAAAGGTTGATTAAAACTTTGACATGTTAGCTTTCTTTTAATTTTATTATTTCAGAGCAAATTATGTCGAACAAACCCGCACATGTGTGACTTTTTTTTTTTTTTAACGTAACAATGCTGATTAGTATTTTATTTGGTTAAAATAAATGAATTAAATTCATATGACTGGATCTCGACTTGTTATTAAGAACAGGGGTACTGGATGAGCTCTGGTAGGTTCTCAATGTGGAATAACTTTAGTAAAAAAACAAAAAAAAAACAAAACTACAAGTTGACCTTTATGAAGAACAAATAATTTTTTTTTTTTTAATTCTTTAACGGTTTTATTGACTGTATTTACTGGAACAAAGTCAGGAAGTCAATAAATCATCTAATAAATGGAGAAAATGTGTTTATTTCAAGCTCAGAGTGAGAACATCTTAAATAACTAATCAGGAACTTTACTAACAAACATCTGCATCAAATACTGTAGAATAAAAGACAACCATTGTTTGAGGCCAAAAGGAATTCTTTTCGTTTAATCTAATTTACAAGTTAAGTTGTTTATTTTGCTGTGGGGTATTTTTTTTTGTACCAGTCACAAAGAAGCTTTAAATCACTCTTTCGAACAATTCAAACTTTACAACTGGTTGAAGGTTTTCCAGAAAGTGGTTTTCTGGCTCAGAATACAGGTTTCACACAATTGTAATAGTGAACAATTTTGGGATGAAATTAGTCTAAATCTGGGGCCAGGTCGCGGGGACAATAGCTTCAGACGGAAAGCCCGGGCTTCTCCCACCCTGGCTGCATCCTCCAACTCACTCAGGAGGATCCCGAGGAATTCCGCGGCCAGCTGCGAAACATTGTCTCTCCAGCAAATCTAATGTCTGCCTCTGGGTTTCCTCCAGGAGGGACGTGCCCGAAACATCTCACCAGCAAGGTGCTCAGCAGGCATCCTAACCAGATGCTTGAACCACCCAATCTGGCTTCTCTCGACCTGGAGGAGCAACGGCTCCACTCCGAGCTCCTTCCCGGATTGCAGAGCTTCTCACTCTATCTCTGAGTGAGAGCCCAGCCACCGTGCGGAGCAAGCTCAGTGTGTATTCACAATCTCGTTCTTTCGATCACCACCCACAGCTGTTGACCATCGTTGAGGGTAGGAATGTTATTAATTATAAAAATTGGCATTACATGAACACCTGTGTGTAAACCTCCATGAGTTTAAATGTGTGTTTTTTTAAATAAAACTTAAAAAAAAAAGATATGCTGACCTCCAACTCTGAGTCGCTGGATTCGGGTTGATTGGTGGCTCCACTCAGGAAGGGCAACATGGGCTGGCCCATTTTAGCCATTCGAGAAATTAATTTAGCTTTAGTGGCGTCCGGATTCTGGAGTCATGGAAAAACAACAACATTTTTTCAACAAAGCATCACATGAGTACATGAAAACAAATCTAATAAATACTTTACCGCGAGCTGTTCGCTGAGAGAATTGGACTTTGATCTAAGTGGTGGCTCCCTAAAATAAAACAGAAAAAAAAAAGGTTGTAATGCCAAGCAGCAGTGCAGGAGATCCCACCCTCTGGTTTTAAATCATACCCTTGTCTGGCTGGACCAGATGAAGAGGCTGGTACTGGAAGTTCTGATGCCAGACTGTCCACACTGGGTGCTGGAGACGGAGCAGCAGAGTCCCTGGAGCTGGCACTCGCTTGATCTGAACCGCTGTCTTTGGAAAACTTCACCTTAAAAAGCACATTTTCCGCATTTTAGCAGCAAAACAAGCAACAAAAAGAGGTGTAGTTTGTGTAAGAAGTGTTGGCTGTACCCGATTAATCTCGGCCTCGAAGATCAAAGTGCTGTTAGCCGGGACTCTGTTGGTAACACCTTTAGACCCATAAGCGAGACTTGGTGGGATGATGATGAGACGACGGCCTGACTTTTTCATCCCCAGCATCCCTTCCTCCCATCCCTGTTCATACATGTTTCACACATCACATGTTAACCAAACAGCTAGAATCCACAAGAAAAACAAAACTGAAGCATAAAGGCATCAATTTTCTTTGGTCAACAAAACAGCATTATTGGGACAAATGGAATCACTGTAGCATGATTAAAAAAAACCTAGTTCAACTGTGGTTATAAACCTGTTGGAATTAATGATTAAAAAATATATTTATTACCAGGGATGGGTATCGAGAACCTTTTTTTTTTTTTCGGAACCAGTTCCGCGGCCGTCATTTTACCCGGACCGATAAGCGCTAGTCCAAATGGATCCACTATCCGTTCCGGTTCCGCCCCCTCACTCACGAAGGGGCGGTGCGCATGTGCGCTGCTGCTGCAAAGCAAAGATGCAAAGTTCCATTTTGAAGCCGAGCGAGGCGTAATGGCAGAACGTGCAGTGATCTCGAGTTTTCTTTATTTTACCAAAATTGATGCCGAAGTGCAATAAAGTATTTTCATGTAAAAGTAATTTTGAGCCCACCCACCCTGCGGAGGAAGCTCATTTCGGCCGCTTGTACCCGAGATCTCATTCTTTCGGTCACCACCCACAGCTGGTGACCATAGGTGAAGGTAGGAACGTAGATCGACTTGTAAATTGAGAGCTTTGCTTTTCGGCTCAGCTCTCTCTTTACCACGACGGACCGATGCAGCGTCCTAGTTATTGCTGATGCTGCACCGATCCGCCTGTCGATCTCCCGCTCAATCTTTCCCCCAATCGTGAACAAGACCCCAAGATACTTAAACTCCTCCACTTGGGTCATCAGGGTGTTTTAGAAAATATTACGTTCAAGTTTTTTCGATTTGCCTCCGTCATCAACTTTTAATGTTGCAGACAACATACAATTAGAATTGTCCAAAATAAAACAATCCTAAAATGAGGAAAATTTGGTCAAAGAAAACAGAAAGATCGTCCTTTTTTTTTTTTTTACAAAAAGTCTGAGCTCACCTTGATCACCTTGCCTGCTCCAATTTTCAGTCTGAGTAGCTTCTCTTTGTTCTGATTGGAGTCAAACATCTGAAAGAACACGTGACACAAATCAATGTGAAATGGGACGGACTTTAAGATCTCTAAAGTTTTAACCAACAGCTTTAGTGAGAAATACTTATTTCATCTACGTCATACAAGAATCCCAAATAAGTTTTGTAGGAATTCTGTTGTTTTTCCTCAAGTAGAAATAAAATAATGCTAATTGATGTCTGAACGGTGCTCATGCAAGTTACAAAATTCAAAACACCTAAGAATCTGTAATGTCTGCCTCGTCTCAAAGGAGAATGAATTGAATAAATAAAATGTTAATTGAAATTTAAAAACTTTAAAGTTCTTTATTTTTATTGGGAGATGAAGGTGATGCTATGATTTTTGGATGTAAAAGTAAAAATGACGAACAAGAGTAAATTTCTAAACCCACATACTGTATTTTGCCGAGGTGCTGGGTGTCTGAAGTCAGTTTCTACAGATTTTAATTTCTACCAAATTTTGTCTCGTTTTTCAAAAACATAAAGTTAAAATTTCAAATATCAGATAAACCAGCTTGTTCAATTCTTTTATATTTTCAATCAATTGAAAGAAATGCTTTAAAATATTTTTGGGGGGATTTCACCAAAAAACTACAAATTACACTTCTTTTTTGTTTATTTTTAGACTAAATCTATTGTGGTATAAATCTTGTGCTTAATTTAACCAAATGTCACATTACTGTAATTCTTGTGTTATTTTCAAGCAAAATGGAATAAAATGAAAAGTCTCAAAATAGAAACCTGTCCAAAAGCATGGTTCTCCAGGAGCCAGCCTGTGTAAACCACTTCCAGAGAGTCTCCATTCTCCACTGCTTGGCCGTCTCCGAGACTCAGATCCTGAATCACCACCGAGTCTAAAGAAGAAGAGCTGTTTGCTTTGGCCAAACACACCTGGTGGATTAAAAAAATATATCTTGAAAATAATCCTAGACATTTCAAATCTGTTTGTATCTTTGGGCCATTTAATAAGTTCCTCCTGTATTCTCGCTCACCTCTTTGCAGAAATCTGAAGACGCTTTTTCAGTTTCGAACATGAGAGACCAGTTCTGCCTCTGGTCGTCATAAAAAGTGCAGTAATTGTTTGGTTGTACCTAAAATAGACACAATGACAACTTTTTATAATAATCCGTTCGGTTATCTTCTGCTTACCAGCAGCCAGGTCGCGGGGCCAACAGCCTCAGACAAGAAAACCCAGGCTTCTCTCATACCCGGCTGCATCCTCCAGTTTATCTGGGAGGATACCGAGGCGTTCCCTTTCAAGCTGTGAGACATAGTGTCTCCAGTAGGTTCAGGTTCTGCCTCTGCGTCGCCTCCTCACCAGTGAGGTGTCCAAGAGGCATCCTAACCAGATGCCCCAACCACCCCATCGGGCATCTCTCAGCTTTTTATAATATTTTCGGAATTATGATATTTTCCCACGACATTTGGCACTCGACTGACCGTGAACTGGAATCCCACGTGGATTCTGGCTGAAGTCACTTGTTTTTGCTGGCTCAGATATAGAAGCAGTTTGTACTGTAGAAAAGAAGAAAGTTTCTTATTCTCCTCGAACAAAAGTCAAAAACCATAATCTGAAAGCTGTGATAGAAGTACAGAGCTCTGACCTCCTTTGAAGCGTGGCTGCCCAGCACGGCTGCTCCGAGCTTCCCCTGCTTCACGTACTGCCCGTTAATGCTGCGCAAGACCACCAAAGAGTTTCAACATTCTGCTTTCAGGATTATTACACAAGTTTTCATCACATTTTCAAGCTTTTTGCTCTTAACTTTCTGAACCTTTAAAGTCCCCTCAGCACCACCCAAACAGGACACTTCTAAACAAGTGTTGAAAAGTAACTGTTCAACATTTGGCCCACTTCCAATGTGTAAATCTTTTAATCAGCTTTAGCCATTAACAGAACTCCTTCATTTTTTTACTTTTAAAGTTATTTTTACCCATTTTACCTACAATTATTTTCTCGTGAGCTGGTTTTTGTTTGACGATCACAACACAAATTTGATTGTGTCATTAAATTGCATGTTTTTAGCAGTCAAGTTAAAAAAGTTTGCAAAATAGTTCTGAAGGCAAATACTATTTATATGTGTTCCTACTTAAAAGCTTAAGTGATACTTTTTGCGCCAATAACTAAAAATATAAGCACTTTTTCCTTGGTTTTAATTGTCAATCGGTCTAACCTTCCAGCCATGAGTGCTCAATTTATGATTGAGCACGTATAGATTGAATAAAACAGGGATGCCTCAAGTCAGTAGCTTCTAACTCGTGGTTAATGTTTCATTTTATAACAGATAAAAATGTCAAAAACTTCCCTTTTTCAGCCACATACTTGGCTTGAAAGTGATCACATGTTTATCTTGTGTGATGACAGAATAAGGGTACATCTAAGAAATGTGATTGTGGGGGGCGATTTGGGCAGAATGTCTCGTGAGAGTTTCCTATGAATCAAAAAATTTCATTCAGAAGCAGTAATGAAAAAGCAGAAACAGACTGTAACTCACTATCTGAAGGCTTGAACCGCTGAGGCAAATAAAACCGCAGGGGCTCCTGGTGGGGCCGCTGTTTTCTGATTGGCCGGTGCTACAAGCAGGTACAAGGTGCGATCAGTACCTTCTCCAAACCATTACACAGTATGTAAAGATATTAACTGAGTCTTGTTGATTTTTACCTGGACTGGAGGTTTTTTTGGGCTGTTTGGGTGCTGTGTACTGGAAAGACTCGTTCCCTTTGCTGGCTTCCTGGTCTAGACCGAAAAGGGATGCCAACTTAGCTCTGCAAGAACAAAAAAAAAATATCCAGTGAAAAGTTTGTCAATCAGAGTTGATATTCTTCACAAATGAATTTACAAAAAAAGTTTTCCCAATAAACCTCAGAGTTCATTAGACAGATAAAGTCCTGGTGTTCCTAGACCAGATCAATATGTCCACTTGACTCGAGAAGTTGAAGCTACAAACACAAACGATGAGCAACTTTATGCAGCAACCCCCCCAGCTACCCACAGAATCAACCATAAAGTCCATGTGGCACACATCCCGGGACGCAGTGACCAGAGGATGACCAGAATCCTTAATAGAGCAAATCTGCAACCAGAGACCGTTTTATTGCCTGCTGATACATATTTCCAGTAAATTGATTAACTTTTACGTAACCGTCATGTGCCCTGATGCTAAAAAAGTCTCTTTTTTATGTTTGTTTTCAAGAAGCCAAATAATCCCCAGATTGGCTCATTAAACTAGTTTTTGATCAATCTTTTTTAATCCATCTGACAACCTCGTACTGACCCCTGGAATTCCTTCCACTGGTAATCGCCGGCATCTCCCAACAATGACATGTTGAAGCCCCTGAGGCCCTCATCTCCGGTGGTTAGAAGCAGGGATGAGGAAGAGTACCGTGTTTGCATGTGGCAGTCACACTCCTTTAATCTATGTGGTCCGTCCTGCTGCCCTGGGCCTCCAGACCCCTTGTGCTGTCGCACCGCTGTGGCAAATTCAACGGCATAGCAAGAGAAAGGGCTCGAGATTTTGATGCTGTCTCTCAGGCTGACTGGAGATGCACTGCAACAGCAAAGGCTTTCCCTTTTTTTTCTTTTTTTTTACTTGTCTAACACGCAGCATGTGAGAGGAATTAGCAGGCAAAAACACTCCTCCCTCCTGAGCCGGCTGCAAAAAACAGGCCAAATGCACTCGGGCAAAGCTGAAACTCCACATCGAAGTTAGTTTACTTGAAGAAATGAATGCACATCACCACATAGAGGTCATAATTTATCTGTAATGCTGAAACTAGCTTGTTCATTGATAACAAATTAGGTAATTAAATAGCATTTACAGACAAAAAGCATCATCAAAATGCACCCCATTCACACTGATTATAAAATAGAGCATTTTAATTCTCCATAGGAGAGAGATCTGTTTCAGATATTTGATGGATTCCCTGTGTTCCTGTCCTGGGGTGGCCAGACTGAGGAGGCCTCAGGGCTTGATCTACCATCCCATTTCCATCAGGATGAAGCCCATCTACTGATTTCTTCAAATACATAGCTGTAGTCTGCTTGTTCCAGGTGAGGGATCTCTCCTTCATGTAGATCACCATGAGGTTTCTTCCAGCTTATCTGGGGCTATTCAGCTTATTTGGGGCTGGGTCGCAGGAGCAAAAGACTCAGGTGGGAGCCCATGATTCTCTCACTCAGGCTGCATCCTCCAGCTCACCCAGGAGGTTGTGAGACATAGTCTCTCCAGCGGGTCTGGGGCTGCCTCCGGGTCTCCTCCTGGTAGAACGTGCCTGAAACACCTCACAAGTGAGGCGAACCACCTGTGTGGTTTCTCTCCACCCAGAGGACCAACGGCTCTACTCCTAGCTCTTCATAGATGGTAGAACTTCTCACTCTATCTCTGCGTGCAATCTTTTTGATATATAGCTGTACAAACAGAATATAATTTAATTCATTCATAACAACATCAGAGAATTTGAATACATACTATATTAAGGCAAGCATCTACATAGTTAAATGGTTAAAGTCTGAAAGCGAGTCTTTTAAATTGGATTTCATGCTGACTTGAAGGCGTAGATAAATTGAAAAGCCTCATTCATGACCTGAGGCTGGACGATGACATGTGATAAACTCAGCAGATCTGCAGCCAGAATAAAAACATAGCAATTTGATCCAACAGAACGAGATTCTATTCTAGTAAACATGACATACTTTAGTAGCTTCAGGGATCAGCAGCAGGAAATGTGGAACTTTGGACACAATCTAGACACAATTCTTAAGTATATTCATTCATCTTCTGAACTGTCAGTGCCTACGGGGGTGGCAGGAGGTGCTGGAGCCTATCTTGGGCTCAGCTGAATTTTTAAGGCAAGAGGCAGGGTACAACCCGAACAGCTCGCCAGTCTGCTGCAGGGCCACACACAGAAAACCATCCACACTCATTTTAGCTGCATTGTGCCGCAGCAGGTAGCCATGACTGCGCCTATGATGGGAGTAACTAAGGTTTAGGTGTCTTCTTAGGCATGGACCTAGCGGGAATCGAACCAGCTTCTCCTGGTCCAAAGACAGACAATCTACCACTGAGCCAATGCCTCTCCCATTCTTAGGTATATCTGTTTAGCAAAAAAATCTAAATTTGAATAATTATCATTGAATAACATTTCATTTGAAAAAAAAAAAAAAAAAAACTTTTTTTTTTTTTTAGATTCCATTCAGATGGGACATTTATACAAAAGAATGGAAGAATAAATATCAAATTATATAAGAAAATAACGACTTTTAAAACTTTGATGTAAAATTGAGTTGTTTTTAATATAATAACTATTAAATCATGTCTTTTTTAAATAAAAATAGCTTCATTATAACGTGAGAATGCTTTAAACCTTGTGCTATTAAATTAGCATGTGTTAGCTTAGAGGCTAAAAACAAAATTACTCACCCTCCAGTGGGCGACAAGAAGTCCCCGTCTTCATCATCCCCGCCAAACATGCTCAAACTTTGAAAGATTCTCTTATCAATTAAAACAAACACTTTAAATGAGATAGAGACTTTAACATGACTAGTTTGTCACTTCCTTTTCCTGGTTGGAGGAAATCAGCTGACATTCCAGCTGATCTACAGGCACTTCCCATTACTGACCACTAGAGGGCGCCAAAAATCCCCCCAGAAAATCAAGTTTTTTAAATGAAAGTTTTCTGTTCCTTTATTTAAGAGAATTTACCCTTTTTGCCCTTATTCTCCTTTAACTGAAATTTTAATATATTTTTTCAATTGCCAAATTTTTACATTAGTGTGAATATTTTATTGCATTTTTCAAACTCAAAATACTTGTAAACTTTAAATAATTGTAAAGATTAAAAACTGTAGTTTAATATGTTGTTTCAGCCAGTAGTTGTAAATGTCAGTCAGTCAGTCATCATCTTATCCGTATGTCCCTTTCAGGGTTACAGGGGGTGCCGGAGCCCATCCCGGCTGATTTAAGGCGAAGGGCAGGGTACACCCCGAACAGGTCGCCAGTCTGTCGCAGGGCCACACACATACAACTATCCACACAAACACTCATTCCTAGGGTCACTTTGGCACCGGCCAATCAACCTAGCATGCATGTCTTTGGAGGGTGGGAGGAAACCGGAGTACCCGGAGGAAACCCATGCAAACACAGGGAGAACATGCAAACTCCACACAGAAAGGACAGTGTTCCAAGCCTCGTCCCCACCCAGGACTCGAACCCATGACCTTCTTGCTGTGAGGCTACTGTGCTACCTACTGCGCCACCGTGCTGCCCATAGTTGTAAATGTTAACCACAATAATCAGGATAGATCTACAAATTCTTTTTGGTATAAGAGCTTTCAATCTAACACAATTGTGGTCAATTGGGTCAACTTAATTTGACATACTAGAAAAATAAAGGGCCTGCCTCAATTAGTGGAGTTTCAGTATCTTGAGTTTTGTTCAGGAGTCGTGGAAGGATGTAGCGTAAGATTGACCGACAGATCGGTGCAGCGTCTGCAATAATCAGGACCCTGTGGTGGTGAAAAAAGAGCTTACCACTAAGAGCTTACTTCTTCTTCTCCTTTCGGCATTTCCCCTCAGGGGTCGCCACAGCAAGTCCGTTTCATCCATCTAACTCTATCTATTGCATCTTTTTCGGTCACACCAACTATCTTCATGTTTTCCTTCACTGTATTCATAAACCTCCTCTTTAGACTTCCTCTAGTCCTCTTACCTGGTGGTTCCAAACCCAGCATCCTTTTGCCGATGTACTTACCACCAAGAGCTTACTACTTCAATTTATTTGCTGAGCCGAAAAGCAAAGCTATCAATTAAACAGTTGATCCACGTTCCTACCCACGCCTGTGGTCGCCAGCTGTGGGTGGTGACCAAAACAACAACTTCGCAGATACAAGCGAGAGAAACGAGCTTCTTCTCATCTCTGACTCTAACTCAGAGATAGAGTGAGGAGCTCTGCCATCCGGGAAGAGCTTGGAGCATAGCTGTTGCTCCTTTGGGTCGAGATAAGCCAGATGGGGTGGTTTGGGCATCTGGTTAACATGCCTCCCAAACACCTTGCTGGTGAGGTGTTTTGGGCGCATTCCACCGGGGGGCTGATGAAATTTTGTCTCAAAGCTGGAAAGGGATTGCCTCAGGATCCTCCCAGGTGAGCTGGAGGATGCAGCCGGAGTGAGAGAACCCTGGGCTTCCCGTTTGAGGCTGTTGCCATTGCGACCCGGCCCCGGAGAAGTGGAAGAAAACAAAATGGAGAGTCAATTTTAAGTTAATTTAACCAAATTAGAAGGGATAAGCGGTTTGGAATGCGAAAGTTGCCTTTTTGGTTTGACTGTTTTTGTCCTTTTGATTGTAATTAGTCAGAAAATTAGACCAAAGTTCATTTTGGAAACAAAAAAGCCTACACAACATAAAAGCACAGCACCATAGAGGATTTAAACCAACCAAAGCCTCACAAAACAAGCATAAATAATCCATCTGCTTTACTTTCTTTCAGTATTTACACATGATCATTTTACATCAATATTACTTTAAATTTATTACATCCAAGTCACCAGTTACCTATCAAAAATATACAAAAATAAAACTGTATTTTGTCATGAGTCCGTGGCTCCAGCTGCATGTTAGGAAGAGAGATGGGATTTCCTGTTCCGTTTGGCTCGACGTGTGGACGGAAATCGGATGAACTCAAAGTGTTTGCTTTGGTCCGAGTTGGGGAAGGGAGGTGGACCTGTATGAAGTCTCTTTATGAAATGGACTTCTCTCTGGTTTTCTCTGGTCCTGGAAGCTTTGATGGGCCTCCCTTTCCTGGTGAAAGCCACATACCAGCCTTCATACTTGGCATTCTGCAGGGCTGTGTAATTGTTCTCCAGCACGATTTCAGTGAAAATACAGTCTCTGCTACGTCCGTTGGGCTGTGGCAAAGACAGAAGAGGTTGTGTGGTTAAAGGCAGGACAGAAAAAACACCGCCACATTTAATATTATCAAACAGTTGAAACTCTTTTATATGCTTCTTCCAAATAAAATTTCTTTTGGCTCATCATTTCTGTACAAGCAATTTAAATGTAATTTATGAGAAATAGTTTGACCTGGATGAACGATGAATGAATGAATGGACACATATCTTGCACTTTTATTATAAGATTAAACTTTAAAAATGGTGCATTTTACACTCATTTTTACCATTTTAGGGACATTTGATCAATTTTGTTGATGAAGGCGAAACCCCAAAACAAAAACAACCACATGAAAAAGAAAAAAAGACCACAAAATATCTTTTAAAAAAGAAGATATTGTTCCTTGCAGAGAAACATACTTCAAAAAAGTTTTGTATTTTAAATTTAAGATGATTGAACTTTAAAAACTGCAGAAATAATAAAAATAATTTTTGACAAAAATTCTGTCCAGTTTAACCAGGTAATAGTTTGTCTTATTTGTTTTTGTTAAACTAAAAGGATTTAGGATAGAACAGTGATTTCTTTTGTAATTTATCTTACAAATGTTTTCAGAAACATAACAGTCTGGGGACCTGTTTGGGGTGTACCCTGCCTTTCGCCTGAAATCAGCCCAGATAGTCTCCAGGACCCCCGCAACCTTGTTAGGAATGAACCGTTTAGAAGATGAATGAATGTGAGGGCGATCTGGCTGCAACATCTGCCCCCCCATTGATCGCTAGGTTGATGTGTTCAGGAATAAATGTATTGGATACATGCCTACAGACACACACACACACCTACGTATATATCTATATTCTTATACATGGTTATATACTGTACAGTGGGCTCGCTGTAGATATAAAGATTTGGATTTTTATAATGTAACCGAACCAATGTAGGCATTTAGGAGTTAAGTCATCCTCTAACTCAGTTTTGTTGTTTTCACAAGCAGTCATAAGAAGTGTGTGGGAAAGAAATTGGTCCACTTATTGTCTTTTTGTTGTAAAACTCATAAACAACCACACAGACTTAGTTAACTTTTTTTTTTCATTTAAATGTGAGTGTGGTGGCATCCAGATGGTTCATCTTAGTTAAACATTCTCAGAAACCTTTTACCAACATCCTACCGAGTGAATCCCTTTCCATTCCACACACTGAATTCCCTTGTTCATTCTCTGATAAGCTATGAAACTTGAATAAAAGAAGCTCATAACACACACAAGATTATATTTCCACTGAAAGTCCAGCTGAATTGTCCCTCTGCAAGAGATTCGTTTCATCCTGAATCCAAACTGGCTCTGATCTCCTCTTATCTCCAACCCCACATCATATCAGGATTTCAAAGCCTCGATGAGAAATAGATTTATTTCTCGTCACTTCAGTGAGACATAATAATCCCCCTGTTCCATTTTTATGAAGGAAGTGGACCGTTGACTTATGTCAAAACACACAGATGAGAGCGTGTGTCCCTACTCTCTCCCCTCTCAGTGCCATCTGACTCATCTGTAAATCTCTACCAGTCAATCCTGTGAGGACTCATGTTTTCCAGAAAACAAGTACAATGTGTTCTGAAACAAGAGAAAGTTGGATTTAAAGATTTAAAGCTGTCTGAATCCCCAGCTGGAAACTACTTCAGTTTATTTGTGTCCAAACTTGAAGACAAACATAAATTTTATCTTTTAAGTTTTGAATTTGGATTACAGTGGGAGGATGATTATGAGCGTAATATATAGTTTTTAGTCATGCATGCTTCCTATTATTGTGCTCTGTGCAAACACTTTTACTCGTATTGCCATAAAAAAATGTTCATCACACATAAAGTTCAAAAAGAAATGTGTACTGTACCTTTCCAACAAGTTTCCCCCTCTTGTTCATGCAAAGATAGCGTCCACTCTCTGCACCTCTTATTCTTACCCGGCTGCCAAACGTGTCTGTCTCTACAAACAGACGAGCTGCAAACACAAACAGGAGTTGAAAAGTTGTTTTTGATTCATGCAGAAAGAATCTGGAGATCTCAGTAAAGATTTTATTAGTTTTACGCCTCGTAGAAAACAACAAACAAGTTTTCTCTGTACAGAGTTTTGTCTCACCAATTCAATATACACTCCTAATTGATTTTATCCTGCAGTTAATTATGGCCATTGGGCATTACAACAGTCTTGTGTATTGAGACTATAAAGACAAAGAGCTTTTCCTAATCAGCCGCTAATTCGCCAGACGAGGGCTTCATGGATGCAGCAGGAGGCTGAATTAACATACAGTCCTGAAAACAGCTCACAAAGGAAGGGCTGGAGGTGAAACTGCTGGTTGTGCCTGAGGACGTAAGACCCCACATAACTCCAACGACAGCAGGGGCTTTGTACCCAAAACTGCATATTATCGTCACTTGTCGCAGATTCATTTGCTGAGTTTTGCAAACCTGAAGAATGTGAGTTTGAAGTCCTGGCATCTGATAGGAAGAGTTCCCAGGTTGAGTTTTTATGTAGGAAAAGAATAAAAACTCATTCAAAACTATTGCTGTTCAGTAATCAAATTAAATCAGATGTTTTATGCCATATTTTCTCTATTTAAACCTTTTAAATATAATGTTTAACTAAAAAAAATAATCATATCATTGTGTTTTACACCAATGTGTTTATGTTTACGACTTAGAAAAATCTCAATTATGAAATAAAATTTGTGCAAAATGAATTTAGAAAATTTTGGACAGATTTTATTGTTCTTTAACAACAATTTTAACCTTTTTCCAATTCATTTAAGTTAAAAAAAAAACATTTATTTTATTTCTTACTTTGTGTTTTTACATTGCTAAATAATTGTGTCAATTTTTAATTTTAATTTTTTCAACATTTTTAGAATTTGAATAACTTTTTGTATCCTTTTAGGAGGAAAGATACTTGTTACTCAGTGACAAACAGTTTTTATTATTCATTAACAACTATTTTAAACAGATTCCAATTCATTTAAGTTCATATAAACAATTTGTTTGGTTTTACGTTGTGTTTTTTGCATTGCTAAATATTTGTGACACATTTGATTTGTAATCAATCTCATTTTGATCATTTTTAAAAATAAAAGGGGCATTACAAGATTGACTTTAATGATGTTTTTAGAATTTGAATGACTCTTAGAAGGAAAGGAGTGTTACAGAGTAACAAACAACAGGGTGTGACTTTGCAATAGTTTGTGATTAGTTTTTATTCTTTTTCTGCATTAAAAACCCTAGTGTTCTGTTTGTTTGTCACCCTGTTTGTTTGTTACAGGGTAACCAACACCAAGTAACAAACAGGGTGTTGGTTACCCTGTATTTGGTACAGGGTAACCAACAGGGTGTTGGTTACCCTGTATTTGGTACAGGGTAACCAACACCCTGTTTGTTACTTGGTGTTGGTTACCCTGTAACAAAGGTTACACCTGTAATCTTTCCCATTCAAAATATCATGTTTGGTTAAAAAATGTCCTTAAAGTCTCTTTAAATCTGATGTTAGATTTTTTTATACCAGCAAAAATAGGATGAGTTAGGGTGTACATGGAGGATAAAAGATTTGGGGGTGTATGTGGGACAATCCATGTGCGCCTAAGGGCCAGGGGCCAGCTCTTACCGTACATGTTACCATCCTCTGCAGTGGCGGAGACCCTCTTCCCCTGGATCTGGACGTGTTTCCCACTGGTCCTGCTGTAGAGCTGGTACACTCGAACCTGACGCCGGCTGAGCTGGTCCGTCACTGCGCCTTGCGTCCTCACATACTGGTTAAAATTAGGAGACGGGTGATTCTCCCCCTTTTTTTATGCAAAGGGAAAAATAAAATACATAATTTTGTCTTTCTAATCAGATTTGAATAAATCCGATGATGTTTTTATTTATATAATTATTATTTTGCTGGGTTTACTGGGAGATGCATGTATGTCTTACCTGAGTGTGGCACCACAGCACAAAAAAGTGAAACGATCTGCCAAAGCAACGAGAAAAGAGGGATTTATTTTATGAGTTTGTGGAAATGACAGAAGTTCTGATGATGAAAAAGAGACTTACAGGTAAAAACAGCGCTGGTTTATTCCGTACATCCTCCTTCTTATCCAGGACTGGGATTCTTTGGGAATAAATCCAGTGGAGCATATATGCTCTTTTTTACTCTCCCATTCAAAATAACAACATGTTTGGTTCAAAAATGTAAAAATAAAAATGCTCAAAGTGTCTTTAAATCCGATCTAAGAGAACGGGTGTAGTTTTCATCAGCAGATCCATCCATTCCAGGCTCCAGCTCTGATCCAGGTTCGATGCAGTCCTCTTGGGTTCATTTCAGATTTTAAAAAAGCCCCCGTTAGACTGTAGGTTAATGGCAAAGGCAAAAGTCCCTCCCTGAAGTCTTTCTTTTGAGGATGGACAAAGAACAAAACCTCTGATTATTTAATACCAATATACATTTTAAAAAATTGAAAATAAAAACCACCTGCAGTTTTAGAGTTAAAATATATTTTAAAACATGCCCATCATGAAGCTCTATAGTCCACCCCTTTCTGATCTGATGTAGATCATTAAGCAGCATTGTATTTAAAAGAGAGCAGCCTAATAGCAACCAATGGGTGTGGCAAATAGGTGCTAAAGAAACCCCTGCAACCCCCCACCAGACTTCCCTCTTATCTTGTATGCTCTTATCCATACCAGCTCCTGAGAAAAAGGTTGGTCTTCTTCACTTAATGTGCAATCAACATCCCATGATGAGCAGGATATTGCCTTTCCCCTGTTTTTTAAGCAGTTTAAGAGAAGAAGTGAAAAACTCTGATATGTCATTAATAGGCCTATATTTACATAGCTGCTGAGTTCGGATAGATTGGTGAACAACAGCGTAACACGAAGCTTCAAGTGCCTCCATCTTGCCCTTCTCACGTTCTCTTGACCCCACCACCACCGTCAGCCCTGAAAGGAGCAATAAAATAGTAGATAGCTGTATTTAAGCAGCCCTGACATGTTGATCTGCTTTTAACTGGCAGACAGGAGCAGCTTCTGGTTCCTCAGGTCTTAAGAGAATTTCAGCTCATCCATCAGTGTTCCTCTTGTTTAACAAGTCAGAATCACCAACACATGCTGATTTGGGGATCAGGTTTTTTTTTTTTAATGATGTAGAGAATTGTGACAATGACTGGTTGACTGAAGAGAAATGAGATTTTGGAATCTCCCGAGATAGACACAAGAAACAAAATAATTAGATTTAAGGTGGAAAAAACAATAACAGCAGTACCTAGTCAGCAATAACTAAGACGCTGCATCGGTCCGTCGTCGTAAAGAAAGAGCTGAGCCAAAAAGCAAATCTCTCGATTTACAAGTCGATCTACGTTCCCAACCTCACTTATGGTCACCAACTGTGGGTGGTGACTGAAAGAATGAGATTGCGTATACAAGCGGCCGAAATGAGCTTTCTCTGCAGGGTGGCTGGGCTCTCAATCAGAGATCGGGTGAGGAGTTCTGCCATCCGGGAGGAGTTCGTGTCGAGCCGCTTCTTCTCCAGGTCAAGAAAAGCCAGATGGGGTGGTTCGGGCATCTGTCAGGATGCCCCCCGAGCACCTCGCTGGGGAGGTATTTCGGGCACATCCCACCAGGAGGAGACCGAGAGGCAGACCCCGGACCCGCTAGAGGGACTATGTCTCGCAGCTGGCCGGGGAACGACTCAGGATTCTTACGGGTGAGCTGGAGGATGCAGCTGGGGTGAAAGAAGCCTGGGCTGTTGCCCCCGCGACCTGGCCCCGGATAAGCGGAAGACGACGGAATGGAACGGTGGAAAAAAAATGGTTTTCCGAGATTAATCTAAACAGGTCACACAAAATAACTTCTACAAGACATTTATTTTTGTTTTCAGTTGTTTTCCATTTGTGTGTTTGGTTTTGGAAGTAATATGAAAGTCGTGAAAATGGCCTAATAAATAAACCAACTCTGCACGAGTCGCTGTCCATGAAGCACTAATCAATGGCACCTTCTCAATCAGAAAGAGAAACAGAAGTTCTCCAGTGTGGTGGCTTGAACATCTTTCATCCACCCATAAGAGCACCAGAAGACATCTGGTTGATTTTATGAAAAGGGAAAGGCATGCCACGCACAGGTCACCAGTTTGTCACAGTTGTGAAACAATTTTGGACTTTGACAATCCAGTATCTAGAGGGTGTAACAGGTATTCAGGAAGAGACACTACTAAATATCCATCATTCACAAACAAGATGTATTTTTATATGAAAATATTATTGTAAGCCTGGTGACCTGCTCAGAGTGTACCCTGCCTCTTGCCTGAAATCAGCTGGGATAGGCTTCGGCACCCCTTACAACCTCGTAAGGGATAAGCAATTCAGAAGATGAAATTAAAAGTATCATTGAACTTAAGAAAACCTCTAGAAATCTTCACAAATCACTAGATGTGATTTGCTGTTTTGAAATCCATTGATGCGGGTTCTTCTTCACAAGATCAAACAAGATCCTGAAATGTCCATCTTCTCTGAATCAAAGCTCAATTTATATTCTCCGAGGCAACACAGGTTAAGGTTATGTTCTGCAAACCTTTAAGTGGACAGACAGCATCCAGCTTGTTCTCACCTGGACCTCTGGTCATTTGGGGGGTATTTGTGCTTTTTGCATGGACAATTTTCACACCTATGAAACTTCATCAGTGCCAAAAACTATGTGGAAGCGTCGGAGCAATCTCTACTCCAATCTGTTAGTGGCTTTCAGGGATCTTGAAAATTTTCAGGAAGACTCTGGTGGAGTTCGAACATATTTTCAATTTGGTATAACTTTCCTAGATGATGTTGTACAACACAGGTGTCAAAGTCTGAAGAACAGTTTCTCTAAAATGTTCCACAGTTGTGCAAACTGGTGACCTGTCCATGGTGTACCCTACCTTTCATGATAGTGCTGAACAGACCTGTCTTTGTAGCATTATGGTAAGATCCATAACAATACAATGTCTGAAAAATCAGACTATGATGGGAAAACCTTTTCCTCTTAATTTTCCAGTAAATGATATGCTCTTTTTTATATATATAGTTAGATTCTACGTTCCTAGAGCTAGCTTGTGCAGCCGAGGTTCTGACCGCCAAGGTCCCAAGAGTAGGCTGCTACCCATCTCCTCCTTCACCCGACCCGTATGGCCCCTCCTGCAGGTGGGTGAGTCCACTGGAAGGGCGGCCCATGTCCCCTGTTTGGGCTGATCCCGGCCAGGCCCCACGGGT
This sequence comes from Neostethus bicornis, assembly GCA_902685375.1. Taxonomy (NCBI): domain Eukaryota; kingdom Metazoa; phylum Chordata; class Actinopteri; order Atheriniformes; family Phallostethidae; genus Neostethus; species Neostethus bicornis. The sequence goes on from LR738545.1 coordinate 10,069,149, forward strand.
AAAAGCCCGGCCACCAGGCACTCGCTCTCGTACCCCACCCTCAGACCTGGGTCCAAAGGGGGAACCCCTGTGACCCGCATCCGGGCAATGGCAACTTGGCCATGCTTGAACTCTTCATAGGGGTTTTGAGCCGTGCTTTGTCTGGCCCCTCAGTTTGCAAAGGAATAGATGCATTTACTTTGGTAACTGACTCAATTCTTTATTCAAAACAGATTACATGTTTGCTAACTATCTGGTACTAGTTTGTATTTGTTCTCAAAAAAGTTTCTGTTTTTATGCATAGATTCCATTCTGCTGAGTGTCGAGGAGACACTAAGTTCTGTAGCAGGAACTCATCTCACCCTGATGGTGTGGTTTACTGTGGGAGTACTTTGCATAACCGGCTGTCATCACCGTGGAACTAACAGATCTCCAGCTATGCCGTGTTGTCAGCACAACGTTTAGGTAACTCGATATAGTAGGAAGAAAAAAAGGACATAGGGGTTTGTGAAAAGCAGCACCTACCTGTCCAATATCTCCAAACTTCTCATACAGAAGTGTCTTAGGTACAAGTGTTTAACAAAAGCAAAATAAGAAGTAGGGGGAACTTTATGTCCACCAATTAAAATACTCCTTTAAATGTAAAGTAAAAGTACAGTTTTAACTCTGTTTGGTTAAAGCATGGTTTATTAGCACAAATATAGCTGAAAAATCTTTCCCAGATCAATAAATCATCGTATGATTGATCGTTTGATTCGAGGCGGGGTTGACCAATGCATCTGTGATGTCTCCATCAAATATAGAGCGACCATCCGAATGTGGAGTTTCCATGAAGACTGATTAAACCAGGCAACATTTGTTCATGTATTACTAAATCTATGTGAGCTGTAGTTTTAGTTTCCAGTTCTAAAGTGGCATTGGGGCATCTGGTAGGATTCTTCTGCCAGCAGAGTACATCTGCTTCAAGGTTGGATGTATTGTATTCAGAAATGCAACTCTGCATGCTTTGTTTGTAACAAGTGCTGGTTAGACTCATAGTTTCCGTTCTATCATCTAAAACCCATTCAATTTATGTACATTTCCTACTCCGGGCTGCACAGTGGCGGAGAACGGGAGCTCACCGCAAGAATGTAGGGGGTTCGAATCCCAGAATGGGAGCGAGGTTTAGAACACTGTCCTTTCTGTGTGGAGTTTGCTTGTTCTCTCCATGTAAGCATGGGTTTCCTCCGGGTACTCCGGTTTACTCCCACCCTCCAAAAACATGTGTGTTAGGTTAATTATCCCTTGGAATTGCCCTTAGGAATGAGTGTGTGAGTGGATGGTGGATGGTTCCAGTCTATTGCAGGCCCTGCAATAGACTGGTGACCTGTGCGAGGTGTATCCTACCTCTCACCTAAAATCAGCCGAGATAGGCTCTGGCATGCCCCAGATCCCGTTAGAGAATAAGCGGTTGAGAAGAAGAACGAATGAATTGAGATGTCTAAATGAAAGTGAACTATCATGCTGGCTTTAGCAAACTTGGTCAGTTTTGTTCCAGATGTGCACAAAAATGTAATGCATACTGGAAAACCATAACAGGTGGTGTTGTTTAGTTTGTGCACGGCTAGATAAATGAAGATAGACAATTATTCTTTGTCTTTCTCAGTGCAATTTGTTTTGTTTGTTCATTTTTTATTAAGAGGCTACTTTTTCGCAATAGGCATTCTTCCTGCAATTTACACAATTTTTAACCAATAAATTCTTCTTCTTTCGGCATTTGCCTTCAGGAGTCGCCACAGCAAGTTAGTTTCTTTCATCTAACCCTATCTACTGCATCCTCTTCAGTCACGCCAACTATCTTCGTATCGTCCTTCACTGCATCCATGAACCTCCTCTTTGGTCTACCTCTAAGCCTCTGTCCTAGTGGTTCCAAACCCAGCATCCTTCTGCCAAATTAATTTATCAACCTATAAATCAACAACATATTTCCAATTGAATCTACAAAATAAAGATTAGCATAAAAATGCAAACAAATATCCATTTAGAGATATATACTGTATACTATAAATACTTACACAGTTCATGGACACACATGGGTACATATATACTGTACACCAATGTGTGAACATCCAATACGGAAATCAACAATTAAACAAACAAAAATAGCCAGACAGTGTCAAAAAACAAACAAAAAAATACAATGAGAAGAATACACGGTTCATTACGTATGAAAATTGTTCAATTTGTTTCACACTGTTAATCAAATGTTAAAAAAACAACACAAAACACTCTAACTGCACTTAGTAGCAAAAAGTTTCTCATGCTTTTATGAAAATGAATTGTTGTCCTGTCTCCTGAATAAAAAAAAATGGTGTGAGTGAGCTTTAACTTACTTTATTTTTTTATTTGCTTAGTCGTACAATACGTAATAGAAACCCTTCTGTTGTGTGGTATACTGGTGCATATCACTGAAAAAAGTTTAACTTTCTGTAAAAAAAGAGTGGTGTAGCTCACTGGTAGAACAGTCATTTATGTATCAACGAGTTGCTAGTTCGATTCCCGATGAGTTCATGCCTTGTCTTTAGAGAAGACACCTAATCCCCAGTTACTCCCACCATTGGTGCAATCAGGACTGACTGCTGCAGTGCAATGCAGCACAGTAATTTTCCCATGAGGGATTTATAGTCAGTCAGGCAGTCACCTTCATAACTGTCTATCCCTTACGGGGTTGTGGGAACCCATTCCGGCTGATTCAAGGCGAGGGGTAGGGTAAAATTGAGCATACACAATGTGTATGTCATTTTATTTGTGTGGTAATTTTTTGCTTCACTACAACATGACCTCCGTCACAGCTGTATGTGCACTCTGATGCACAGCTTAGAGGAAGACGTGACATCATACAATGTTTACAGAGGTAAATATAGATGTTGGATGTTCTATGGCAGATACCCTTGTTAGCGTGTCCAAACGGGGGTCATTTGCCAAGTTAGTATCAGTTGTAAAATTGGTGATCAATCAGAGCGGAAAAAAAATATATCAAAATATTGAACAAGGAACCTCGTGGAAGCTTTAAATGGTAAAATGTGAGTTTATCCTATTAAAAACTGGATGATTTAACAAATATTCTCTCCTGTCACAAGTTTATTCTGTTAATGTTTTAAGTGATAAAGATGATTAACCTGATTAGTTTTTTCTCGATCCATCCCATTGCCTTTTGAACCTTGACCATGTGATCTGCTCATCTATTCAGATGTTAATGCAATGAACTTTTCAAGAGTAAAGGGCTCATTAATTAAAAAATAGATGAAATTGTATAGATTAGATAAAACATTAACAACTCTGCATGAGAAGACAAGCTAGTGATTATATTATTAACTTTTTCTGCCTATGTTTTTCAAACTTTATTCAGAGAGAAATCAGAGAGTTCCGTAGTTTCACTTTTTGCTTGTTACCAACATAAAAAAACAATATGAGTGAAACAAAAGAGAACAGTTTAGATTTAAGCACAATTTTCAAGATAATAAATAAAAGCAACTCGGTCGATATTAAAAATGATTAAATGAACTGATTTTTAAATAAAAACACATTTGGTGCCGTTACCAAAAATTAAGAGTGGCATTCGTACCAAAAGTTAGGTAAAAACTGTCTGATCATTGGGTGGTTAAACTTAAAAGATTGTGGCCCCAGAGAATCAGAGTTTGACTATTAGCTCTAAAAAAAATCTGTTGCAGAAACACAAAACTAAAAAAATGCAAAATTGGTAAATTGTAATTCAACTCATATTGAAATTTTGCAAAAATATTTAACATTCATGGTTTCAAAGCAAAAAACTTTATAAAATCAAAACTTTAACATTTATAATGACATAAACATAGTTTGGTTTGGTTTGTACTCATTATAAAGTTAGCATACTGAACATAAAAAATAAATATATTGGCAGATATAAACTTGTCAATTTATAAAATTAAGTGACTCAGTGAACATGAACACGTAAATTTTATTGCCTGTTGATAGAAGGAGGACAATTCTGCTTTATAGACTTTTTGGAGTGACTTCAAAGCTGTGGGATTCCCTTCCTACCCAGCTTTGTCCTTCCTTGGGGCTACTGTAGCTCCTGTGACAAGTGAAAGGAGAACTGGTGGTCTCCAAACAGCTTTGACCACACCGTAAAAATCTCTGCCATAAAGAGCAACTGGCCACTCGCTATGACCCTGCAAAAATAAAGGCAAAGGTTCAGAAAGTGGGTGGTCCCCTTTATGGATGATCAGAAGAATAGAATAGTTTTCTATAATGGGATATTAAAGTGCACGATTCACTTGAACAAGCTTGCTAAGAAGCTCCTTCTGACCCCCAAGGTGGCTCATTCAACAATCAGTTTAGTCTTTAATACAAATTTTGCAACTTGGGAAATTTTTACTTAAAATCCATCTTTCAATTAGATTGTTTTTTTGTCTTGATGAGTACTTAAGCTCCACAAAGGGGGTTGAAAATGTACAACTATTTGTTACAAAGGCTGTTGACCCCAAAGTATTGCCTTGCCATTTGCAAGCTGACCATTTGAGCTTGCCAAATTTGACACAGCTGACGCAGGCAATAAATTTGAACTAGTTTCCCCACCCCCTTTATCCATAATGAGGTCTCCCCTGCCAAGCTTTTGAACACACATTTACACACCCCATGTGCACATACCAGCAACGTGAAAAGTGATAATCACGTCTTTTAGATTGAAAAGAATGTAGAAAATCCTAGCTCTGCATTTGTGTTCAAAAGCGTCACTAGATTTTAAAACATTGCATCTGCAGATTCAAATGATGAGTGAACAACTGTTAAAGAATATATAAAGAGCTAATATGTGGTGGACGACACTGTCAGGGTGACCAGACTGTGTAAATCCCCTTCTAGTCCCAGAGCACAGCGATGTGCGACAGGTGAAACTTAAACTGTTAATCCATGATTAACGCTGGCCTGTTGCAGACAGACTCTGACCGCTTCATTTGCAGGACAAGAAACGGGGAATGATGTCCCTTGTCCAATCTTATCAAGTGTCTCACACAAGTTGAACACACAGAGCAACAGACACTGTGTGTGTTTGGGTGGTTGTGCTGGTGGGGGACCACAAGGGGTGGTGGTAATGAAAATAACTGGGTGCTGTCCAGCTATGCAGTTAGAAAGAGAACAGCATCTGTGTTATTTTTAAGGAGCAAAATGTCACTGAGCAATGAACATGCTCAAGGCGGATATCCAGCAAGGTTAGAGGGAAGGTCACGCAGGAGTCGGAGCCTTCACTGAAGACGGAGACACATGCTAACTTATTTATACTCCTGAGAAAGTTTTTGTTATCTCTAATTGATTTTACTGGGGGGGCTTCTGCCACTCTGCGAACTTCTGAAGTGACCTTTTTGCAAATTTGCAATTGCTACTAGACAAATTAGAAACTAAATTTTGGGGTTAATCTCATTCAAATAGAACCCCTTTCCTCTACCTAACCAATGATCTCACACTAGACTAGCTAGCTGGTTTTGAGACAATGGGACTTGAGAAAAAATAAGTAACAGAAATTAATCAATGAAAACATTGTTCTGTGCAGGTAGAACAAAAAAAAAGATCTTATTGGAACTCTGAAACCCATTTGTAAAACCAACTCTCCCAGATGCAACAACTAGCATAAAGAAACTTCACGAAGGTGATTAATTATTGTTATTGCACTGTTAATTTGTGATTCATTAGGTCTCTGTTATTGGATTCTATAGACTACAAATTAGAACCAATCAAATTTGATTGCATGAAATGCATCTAAGATTTTAGTTTGCTCCCTAACTCTCCAAAATGTCAAAAAAGTACTTGCTTAGCTGTGGAAAAAGGAGAAAAATGAGAGAAAAAAGCATGCAAACAATTTGACCTCTGAACACCACCATTGGGAAAGTGGCCATTTATTAGAAATTAGTTATGGATGGAGAAACATGTGACCTCCTGCTCCTTGAGGACACATTAGACCATTATATTTGACTGGTTTGGGATTTCAAGGACTCATTGATAGCTGTTTTCAAGATTTGTTCTGTCATCAGTTAAAGGCAAGAGCAAAGACATATGTCACCAAAGTCACTGGGCCTCACAGTTAAAACACATCTCAGACCCCCAACAAATTCCCTTGGAAATAATAGAGATGACTCAAACCAGAAGCTGAATTGTCCGACTTCTTCAAAAAACCTGAGACAATCTGTTTGCCTCAAGATCACAACAAAGAGGAGTCGGGTAAGGCTCACAAGCAGAGTCCCACTTTCAGCTCTGTTCAAATATTTCTACACACTTCTAACTTTAGCTGTGCCATCTTGTTTCATTTGAGAAAAGAGTTTTGTGTGATAAGTCAGAAAATCTTGAGTGAGAGCAACATGTTTTTTTTTCTTTTTTGGAATAAAAAGAAGAATGTTGCATAGTTTTGAACTTTTGCACTGGCAACATAGTTTTTTTTAATAATCCCAAGTTTCTTTCAATTTCTTGTTATAGCAGCAACATTTCTTCTATCATGAACATGATCGTTATTACCAAAGTCACTAATTGCAAGCTCATCAACTCCTCCAAATGAAAGACCAGAGTTCCTCCAAAGGGAGGAGATTCTTTTCTGGCCAAGAGACTTGATCCAGCCCAAAGTGGAGGAGTCTAAGTACCTTTGGGCCTTGCTTAGAAGTGAAAGAAGGATGGAGCAGGAGATCATTGAGCAGATTTGTGCAGATTTGTGAATTGTGGTGAATTGTGGTATTGTGGTGATGGCAAAAACAAAAGTTAAGCTCTCGATTTACCAGACGACCTACAGTATGTTCCAAGTCTAACCTTACTGTGGCTGGTAACGAAAAGAACTTCTTCTTCTTTCGGCATTTCCCTTCAGGGGTCGCCACAGCAAGTTAGTTTCTTCCATCTAACCCTATCTGTCATATCTTCTTCGGTCACGCCAACTATTTTTATGTCTTCCTTCACTGTATCTATGAACCTCCTCTTTGGTCTTCCTCTAGGTCTCTTTCATGATGGTTCCAAACCCAGCATCCTTCTGCCAATGTACTCTCTCTCTCCTCTGTACATGTCCAAACCATCTCAATCTGGTCTCTCTGACTTTATTTCCAAAACCTCTAACATGTGCTGTTCCTCTGATCCTGTCCATCCTGGTCACTCCCAGAGAGATCCTCAGCATCTTCATCTCTGCTACCTCCATCTCTGTTTCCTGTCTTTTCCTCAGGTCTATTGTTTCTAGACCAAACAGCATGGCGGGTCTCACCACGGATTTGTACACCTTTCCTTTCATTTTAGCTGAAACTCTTCTATCACACATCACACCTGATACTTTTCTCCAACTGGCACACGCTTCTTTACCTCCTAACGAGGTGCTAATGAAAAGAACAAGGTTCCAAAAAGAAGTGGCCAACGTGAGCTTTCTCTGCACGTGGCTGGGTTTTCATTCTTCCTCGCTCAGATATAGGGTGTGTAGCTCTGCAATCGAGGGGAGAGCCATCACTTCTTCACATAGAAAACAGCCTGTTTGAATGGTTTGAGCATTTCAATTTCAATTCTATTCAATTTAATTGAATTTATTCAGACATAAAACAACAAGAATTTGATCAGATTGGTTTTAGTTGAGTAAAATATTTTCAGTTGATATACAGTATATACAAAATAACTGTACTGGTTCAATGGTGTCATCACAAAGAAATTTTGCAAACTCATTTCTACGACAAAGTTTCAAGTGTAAGACAAATTCTCTAAATGTGTTTAGGCTTCACTTCATGTTACATGACCACAAAAAAAAGGTTTGAAAAAGAATATAGTTTAGCTTGCATTCATTTGGCTACAGATCATAGCTAAGATGTTAACTAATTAGACTGCATTAACTTTTGGTCAGTGAAAGCCCGAGCACAGTTGTAGCTGCGGTCCTGAAATACCAGGCGTGTTGCTGTATTACTGACTGCTGGGGGTGTTGCTGTCGCCATCCGCCAGTTTGCAGGGCACCACTTGTCTCACCGTTGTTTTGGTGGCTCTTGTGATGTGGAAGTGGGGGAAGGGGTGAAGCGAGCAGTAGGACAGAAAATAGAAAATGGAAAATTCCTGTGTGAAGTGCAGTCGCTGCTGATCAGGTGTGAACTGCATAGCAGAGATCAGTGCAGGAGGGGGTGGAGGTTTTAGACAGCTGCTGCAGAAAATCCCTCCACTGCAGCACACCAGCTGAGACAGGCCAGGTCTTCACCACCAGGAGCTCAGACAAGCAGGGCGGTCAGACAGTAAAACAACAAGATGGGAGTTACTTTTAAGACACAATATTCTCCCCTCTGTATTAACATAATTCAACAAAGGAATGCAATCCCTACCAGGGTATCTGGGTATCAGGGTATCTGGCAGGGATTGTGAGGGATTTGCTCCTCTGGGCATGGAGAAGCAGCAGCTCTACTTGGAACATTCACCAGATGAGTATGTTCTTTGCCCTGTATCTAAAGGATAACCACGTCATCCTGCAAAGGAAACGCCCTTTGTCAGCTTGGATCAATAATTTTGTTCATTTGGTCATAACTTGCAGCAAAGGATCATAGTTAAAAATGAATAAATAAACTTCACTGAATACCCCACTTCAGGCGTCCCACTAAATCTCACCCTTCATCCTTCCTTCACTGATGAAGATCATTAGTTTTTTAACTCTCCTTCTTGACTTATTTTCTACATAAATCATTTTAAGAAATGATAATAGAACAAATGTGTTACATCTTATTTGTCCCCGATCATGTAGTGGAAACTTGAACGGTGCATGCTGTCAGTAAAACTTTAAAGTTTCATCTGGAAAAAAATCCTTATTAAGAAATCTGTTCCGTTGTCTTCCGCTTATCCTGGGCCGAATCACAGGGCAACAGCCTTAAATGGGAGGCCCAGGCTTCACTCATCCCGGCTGCATCCTCAGCTCATCTGGGAGGTTCCAGTGGGTACTGGGCCTACCCCTGGGTCTCCTCGTGGTGGGGCATGCTCGACACACCTCACCAGCAAAGCATTCGGGAGGCATCCTAAAAAGATGCCCGGACTACCCCATGGTTGACAGGTTGATAGTTTCTTGGTCTCCACTGGGTGAAGCATCTACAATCAAAAAGCTCGCTCATGGTTGGCTCGGTGTTTGCCATGCAAACCCAAACATGATCAATGGCTGCATATTTGCGGCTTCAAAAATTTAACATGGCATCATTCTTATTGTCAGAAAATGACGACTGATTTGGCTGACTTTTGGAATGAAGCCAAGCGCCAGTGGTGACGTCACGCACACTAGGTCCACCCCGCTTAGAGTCACTTATGACACAACACTAGGTTACCACCAATGTCCTTCTTGTTAAATCATTATTTATTTAGTAACCTTTAAAAAATAAGCATAAATTCCAGTTTTGATGGTCTCAGTGGTTCGTTGGTGTTTGTATATTAATTTTCTAAAGTACCAAAAACTAGAAATAATTATAACTAAACCCTAATTTTTAAAATCTTGTGTTGGTCATTGAAAATGCAATTACCTCAATTAGGATAAGCCTCTCATTGAATATGCACCCAATTGCATCAGCTTAAGAGTTTCTAAAGCATTTTTTTCTACAGGTTCTGCAACTATAGTATTCTATCACAGCCTCAAATTCTTCATACGTTGATAATTTGATGTCTAATATACATCATCTTTATTAAAAAAAAATCCTGTGAACAAAGCTAAAAATTAATGTAATGTTGCATTGTTGCTTAACAATGATCGTCTCGCCTTTTAACCGATGAAATCAATTACTACTCTAACTGCATTAGAAGTTTCTATCAAAAAAGATTTAAAAAAAACTGCATCAGTTCATCTTTTCTCACTGATATGAGGGCAGTGGCATTAGCAAAGAAACTCAGACCACCCTACTAGCCACTTCTCTCAGCTTGTCCAGCGGGATCGTAAGGGAGAGGCGTTAGCTCATTGGTAGAATATCCATCCTTAGGCGGGGAGAAGTCGGTTTGAATTCCCTAGTTGTTCCCACTATTGTTGCCATCGTGGCTGCTTGCTGCAGTCACCAGTCTGGCGCAGGGCCACGGGATCAAGGGTAGTGTGTCAAGCCTCGTTCACAGACCTTCTCACAGACCCTCTTTCTGTGAGGCCACTGTGCTAACCATTGCACCACCTTGCGGTGCAGGTTTGGAAGTTCTTGCAAAACATTGACAAAACTTTGGCAAACAAATTGGAAAAAGACAAAAATGAAGAAAGACTAAAAGTCAACTCTTAACACAGGTCTTTTCTGCAGCATCTGTTGGTGTTAGTGATAGAAAGCCTATACCAAACTAGGATTTTTAACATTTCCTCTATCTCAGTGATGCAATGGTTATTTTAAATGAAGTATGAGCATTTAGACTGAAATTGCTTCCAAAAATATGGATAGGAATCAGTGGGAAGTCAGGTTCAGTTTGGACTAGAAGTTGATTGTGACTTGTGAGGTTGTCTCTAAAGGACAGGTATGGGTAAAATGTGATGATACAAACCTTCTGATTTAATGAACTGATTTGATGTCCTTATTAGCCCTGGCAACCACCAACATTCCCTGTACCGCACTTATTTGGACCAGTTGTTCCCCTTTTTGGGCACTTCAGTTCTCAGCCTAAGTGGCTCTGTAAACTTTGCTGCTGTAAATGCATCAAGCCACTCAGAAAGCCATCAGTCACAAGCTCCACACACATATTGACTTAAACAAACACGGCCTGGTGTTACTTCAACGGAGAGGAGGGAAAACCGCCATCTCTCAGTGACATGGGGTCAAGACAAGTAAGTGTCCTCTATCATGCTCCTGGTCTAACTGTGGTCTCAAGTATTCAAAGCAGAATTGGGAAAACAACATCAACAATAAATATTGGGTTGAATCTTTTAACCCAACGGCCTCTTTCAAGAGAAAAAAGGATAAAATATTGTGCAGATTAACAGGAAGAAGCTGACCTGTGCAGGAAGCTAGGATGGGGTCAGGTGGTCATACAGAGAGCAGCGAAACAGGAGACTTTTAAAGACTGCACTTAAACACTTAAACCACCCCCCACAAGTACCTCTCTTGTTTCTGCTCACCTACGAGACCCCAGCATCAAGCCCCAAGCAAGCCGCTACAGGACTCATCATTGAAGCTGCAAAGAAATGGCTTCCAAACAGTACTATGGGTACATGGCATGCTTGGTGTTCCACCTTATAACTCCTGAATTGCCTCCATTAAGCTTTAATGGAGCAGCATTATTGCTCCCAGGAGCTTGAATCTCACTTCTTGAGGAGCTGCTGGTCAAGTGGTCTCTTTTCTGAGGGGGCTCTGATAACAGCATTTGATCTTGTTTGGTTGAGTGGAAAGCAAACATCAGCGGGGGTCAAAGACATTTGCGGAATTAGCACACTCAGTTGGGTCACAAGTGCATGAACTAATGGTTTGATGGCAGTGGGAGCTCGAACCGGCATCAGATGGCTGCTAATAGGCATGTAACTGCTTTTTAATTACACTGTAATTGAGTAAAGATAATTTTCGAGATAACAGTGTCACCTCGGGGAAAGTCGGGGGAAGCTTCATTTAGCAATCAAAGCAAATGGGTTGCACATTAAAAAGTGTGCACACTCTATTTTATATGCTTTACATGTAAAACACATTTTAGTAATCAGATCTGAAAAGTTTTTCAAACCGTACTGCAATTTAAAAAATTCAAATGTTAAAGATGAAGACGAAGAATTCCTGATAAAGTTACGTTGTTCTAGTCAGTAGAACATTTCTACCATTTATATTAAAAAGAAACAACATTTCAGATGATAAATCTTGGTCATTTCAGGATTTTATGAAATAGAAGTCAAAATCTTTGATCGAAAGAAACATTCCAACCTTTTTTTTTATATTATAATCAATAAAAACCATTTTAAAAGCAACAAGTAATTCCATACCTCACACTCTTTAATAGCACTGCACCACAGATACCCACCATCGATTCATCAACCCTACCTGTAATTTTCCTGTTAACACAATTACACAGCAGCATCTCATGAAAACATTCTCAGTTTTTATTGGACAAAGTTTTGTGCACAGAAGGTTTGCATACCTAGAAACATGTCTAGTTTGTTCTCCTCTGAACAGCTAATGCTTCAAAATGTTAGTATAAAAGATTACATGACTTCATTGAATTGTGGCCAAGACACGTTTGAGATCAGACTTAGGCAACCATTTTGACTTCCTGGCCATAACCAATCATGAGATTTGACCAAAGGGCAGAACTTCTTCTTTTGGCATTTCCCTTCAGGGGTCGCCACAGCAAGTCAGTTTCTTTCATTTAATCCAATCTGCTGCATCTTCTTTGGTCACACCAACTACCTTCATGTCTTCCTTCACTGTATCCATGAACCTGCTCTTTGGTCTTCCTCTAGGCCTCTTTCCTGGTGGTTCCAATTCCAGCATCCTTCTTCCTATGTACTCTCTCTCTCTCTCTCCTCTGCACATGTCTAAACCATCTCAGTCTGACCACTCTGACTTTATCCTCAAAACCTCTAACATGTGCTGTTCCTCTGATATACTCATTTCTAATACTGTCCATCTTGGTCACTCCCAGAAAGATCCTCAGCATCTTCATCTCTGCTACTTCCATCTCTGTTTCCTGTCTTGGAAAGGGTAGAACCCCATAAATCATGTCTATAGCCAAAAAAGCTTGTCAGAGCAAAATGTAACATGGCCTTTAATTCTGGTTTTCAAATCTAAATAAAGAATTCAAATTTAAAAAGTCCGTGGCTTATTTTCTTAGCCATGTTCACCTATGCAGGACGGTCGACATGGACAGCTGCTTTCCTGTCCAGATGGAGCTCTTCTACAACTCCATCCGTACAGGATGCATACGGCTCAATATTTAACGTATTGAGTCGTATTAATAAAATTGAAATTAATTAAGCATGAATTATAAATACCTGTGTAGTGTATTCAAGTTCTGTCATAATGTCAGAAAATACTACTTTACAGCTAGTAAAATTGATATAAACGTTCATTATTATGTTGTTTAAAAAAAACTAAGCGATAATCTTCCAACTCCAAATGAAAGGTAGAAATCTACAGATATTGTCTCTATGTAACAACGTCTAATGAGAAACATTAGAATTTATTGGGAAGTAATTTAAATAATTCATTTATTTGAATCTTTTAAAGTTCAACAGGCCAGACAAAAGGCCAAGATGGGTTACGCATTGTCTGTGAGCCATTGTTTTACCACCCTTGTGTTAGATGCACTGCAGGTGTTAATCCCTGTTAAGTTTCGTCTTCTGAATTGCTTATCCAGGGTACACCCCAAATAGTTCATCAGTCTGTTACAGGCCCACACACACACATTCATATGGACGATTTTATAGTGGCCAATTAACCTAACATGCACGTTTTTGGAGGGTGGGAAAACCCACGCATACACGGGGTGAACATGCACACTCCACACAGAAAGACCAGTGTTTCAAGCCTCGCCCCTACTCTGGGACTGAACTCATTATTTTTTCTTTTTTACAATTTAAACCGTTCCGTCGTCTTCCGCTTATCTGGGGCTGGGTTGTGGGGGCAACAGCCTCAGACGGGAAGCCTAGGCTTCTCTCACCCTAGCTGCATCCTCCAGCTCACCCGGAAGGATCCCGAGTCGTTCCCCAGCCAGCTGTGAGACATAGTCTCTCCAGTGGTCCAGGGTCTGCCTCTTGGTTTCCTCTCAGTGGGACGTGCCCAAAACATCTCACCAGCGAGGCGCTTGGGGGCATCCAGACCAGATGCCCGACCCACCCCATCTGGCTTCTCTCTCTGGCTCCTCTAATTTAAACCAGAGTTTGTAAAAAAAAATAAAAAAGAAAGAAAAAAGTGGTCCATTATCAGTAAAAACGTTTTGCTTTCTCTTCATTTCTTTTCAATTGAAACATAAAAATTCATATAATTTAATAGTTTCTTTCAAACTTAGAATGAACGTACATTATCATAGATTTGTGATGACAAGTTTGGTGTTGCTTTCTAGAGACATGAGCTACAAAATGAACCTGTTCTGATTTGTAAAACAATGTCAATGCAAATCACCAGAAATATGTTTTTTTAACCTAAAATCATCAAGTTAAGTAGAAACTATTTGAATGTCGCACTGCAAACTCTACGTACTTAGAATGCTTTGGGAAATTTAATATGCATATTAATTAAACAACAATGGTTCTTGGAAACGTTCATTTATCTAAACATTTTGATCTAGCTCGAATCTTCAGAGTCATGTCTAAACAATGAGTGGAAGCAGGTCAGATTTATGCAGCAAAACTCTAGAATGGTCCACTACTTTTGTGTAATTTGTGTAACAGTAGTGAATACAAACTTTTCTGAATGAGCCTACAGCGTATTTCTTTTATTATAAATAATTTAAAATGCAGGTTATTTTTTTAAAGCTTGAATATGTTTGATTGGATTTTCAATTGTATTTTAAATTTGGTCTTCTGCCTGAAAAGTGCTATATAAATAAAATGATCAGGATGAAATATTCAGATCAAAATGAGGATCAGCGACCAGCAAAGCTCTGAGGTTCAGACAGAAGACATCAGCACGAAAGCCATTCAGCAGCGGAGCTGAGATAAAGCCTGAGATCTGACAGCGGATACGGTTACATGTCACTTCTGATGGTTCCCAGCATTCCTGAGAAAATGTCTGCATATACCTCTCTTCAGCACTCAATTCCCCTCTCCCTCCCTTTCAGGCTTTCTCAGGTTGACAGGCTGAGGAGGAGACACAGGGGTCCACAGCAGGGTGTGTGTGGGGGCAGAGATGGACTCCCCCCACTCTGCATTTCTAGTCACACTCCAATTAAAACAGGAGCTGCTCCCAGGGCCGCCTGGGTGTGGACAGCAGCTCAGATCCTGAGCAGAAAACCTCCCAAAACACAATCTGAGCCAGAGAAAGTCAAGTTGCATCTGACGTGGTAAAAGTTTCACATTTAGCTTCCAGAGATCTAGCAGAAATAAAAAATATGGCGTTTATCAATCAATTTCTCACTGTGATATGTAACAGTGTTCTTTTTTTTTCAATTTGTACAATTTTTTTTGTCTTTTTGTTGTTTGTTATATTTGTTATTTTTAATATATTTTTTACCGGAATATTCAATTCAGTGGCTGCACGGTTGTGCAGCAAGTAGCACAGTGGCTTCACAGCAAGAAAGTGGGGGTTCAAATCCCAGATGGGGACAAGGCCTGAAACACTGGCTTTTCTGTGTGGAGTTTGCATGTTTTTCCGTGTATGCGTGAGTTTTCTCCAAGTACTCTAGTTTCCTCCCACTCTTCAAAACATATAAGTAGAACAGCTTCTTCCTCACCACACAAAAATTAGCTGGTTGATTGGTCATTGTGTGTGGTTGTCTGTGTGGCAGACCTAGACTTGTAAAGTGTATACCCTGCCTTTCCCAGATAATTAATTTTTTCACAGTCTTTATTCCTTCCTCAACTGGGAAATTTGTTCCCTGCATTACACTGGAGCAGGTTGCCAGGAGAGTGCCAATGGTGGGAGAAACGGGGGGTAGGTGTCTTCTCCAAGGACGCCAAGGCATGAGCCAGGGGTGTCCAAATCCGGCCCTCAAGGGCCGGTGTCCTGAAGCTTTTCCAATGTTCTTGCATCTACACACCTGATCTAGTTAATTGAGTCACTGTGCCAAATTCTATTGGCTGTTGAGTTCACTCTCTGTGCATCAGCTGTATTGAACCAGGAATGTGTGGAAAACCATCAGGACACCGGCCCTCGAGGACTGGCTTTGGACACGCCTGTCATAAGCTAAGTTGGATTCGACCCCACGAACTTCCGGTCCAAGGGCGAACATTCTACCACTGAGCTTTTACGTCTAGCCCAGAAAGGCTCTGGCACTCGTTGTGACTCATGGTTGGACTAAGTGATCCAACAAATGCATCAATAAATAGTTTTATTTTTACAGAATTTGTTCGACAGTATTTACAAATTTAATGGTTTGTCATTCACTTCCACAATTTCGTTCCGTCTTCTGAACCGCTTATTCCTAAAGGGGTTCGATTTGGAGGATGGGAGGAAACCAAAGTATTTAGAGAAAGCCCACTCATACACGAGGAGAACATGCAAACTCCACACAGAAAGACCAGTGTTAAAAGCCTCGTCCCACCCGGGGCTCGAACCCTGACCTTCTTGCTGTGAGGCCACTGTGCTAACCGCTGCAGAACAACATTTCCATCTGGTGACAAAGTAAGTTAGCTGCTGAGTAATAGATGGATGTTTCATCGCTGATGAAGACGAGCTGGTTTTCCAATGCTAGAATTGCCCTGTAGTTTATTAATTGTTCCTCATGTCTCATGTTTCTATTCTTGTTTTCACATTCGACTTTCAGTGTACAAAGTTTGTCATTAAAAGCTCTTGCGATTCTTTTTTTAGTTGATTGTAATAGTTTGTGGAAGTGATGCCACCCTGTGGTGGTGAAATGTTTTAATACCAGTTAGACATTTTAAGATCATTCATTCACCTTTTGTATTCTTTACCCCACTTGTGGAGGTGGTGGTGGGAGTGCCGGAGTCTACCCTTGCCAGTTCCAGATTAGAGATGGGGTACACCCTGAACAGATCGCCAGTTTGCTGCTGGTCACATAGAGAAACAGAAAAACATTCACACAAATTTCTAAGGTCAATTACTGGGTGACAAATTAAATGAACCTGCCTGTTTTTTGGAGGGGGACATTAAGCCAGAGTTGATTCTAAGTCCATACTTTACTTTTTCAAACGATTTCATTTGAAAAATGAGAAACCAACAGTCGTTCTTGAGAGTTACACCTTCCATTGATCAAGTCACCAATCCAATTGGAATTTTTCATTTCAGCCCATTGAGTACCAAACAACACACGGACATTCTCCTAAATTTACATTCTACCATTTATCAGCTGTCTTCCCAGAAACAATCAAGTTTGGACATCACTGAGCAATACAAATGTCCTTGTGGTCACACAAAGCGTTCTTTAAAAAGAACGTCCTATTTCTATGATGCAATTTGAACGCTCATGTCCCAAAATTTACATCAAATCAACCTTCCTGATTGGTGAAAAATTTGACAAAAAGTGTCTTGATCATTGCAATAGAGATTATTTTGCAACATCTAGATAAAAGGGAAGTGTTAAAAATAAAAAGCAGAATAGAGAAAAATAGTTTTAGGGACCACTCGTTTAAATTTTTGTAAACTCCATGTTCTGATTAGAATTTGAGCTTCATGGAGAGGATACACATGTAGAAACACTGACTAATGACCACAGAATATCCAAATACCACACTGATACACATTACTGTTTTTGTGATGTGAGCAGTGATAGCTCTTAGGGTCATTCAGCTGACTGTAAAAGATTAAAACTCAAGCTCATCTTCACATCATAGAGTCAGTTCAGCCTGAACTGTTCCTGGATAAGAGCAGAACGTAAGACGATACCCATACTTTCCCATCAGTCAGCTAGTTCGTCTTTAATAAAGAGTCAAGCGTTTGAAGCTTCCCGTGAACCAAAGTGTAGAAAGGAGAGAAGGATGGAGGTGAAATCCCCACGTATGCACACCCTTTCTAACACATTCCGGAACTACTTCTGAATGGCCGCCTGTGAGGTACTGTATCCATCGCACCAACCCACCCACTGCAAATTTTTAACCGCCGCAATACAGAAGTGCACCTGAACCGTGAAAAGGAGGTGAAAATTAAGTCCACTGTGGGGGCATTTTTAAAAAGCCGCTGGCTTATCTTCCCGGCTGGAACGATGCCCTCCCCTATCTGACACATGAGGAGGCAGGAGAGTTGGTCTGAATGGGAAACAACATGGCACCTTACAAAGGCCTGTTAGAAACAATTAGTCCTGAGCACTGGGGTTTTGATTTGACCGTCTAATTGCTGGTTCAGGGTTGAAGGAGTCTGTGAGGTGAGGCTGGGAAGACTGCAGAGCTGTGAGGGCCCTGGGGGTGAACCGCTGCCAGACAATAGCAGCCTTTATTTCACATCCAGCTTCTGGAAAATGGGTGCACTCAAAAGATTTAATCCCACATTCAGACTCGACAAGAAAAGTCATTCATATTGAAAAGGTGTTTCAGGTTCAAACCTTACATGAAGAATAAAACAAGACAACAAAGTGTCAGTGTTTCTTTATGAGGTCCGAGTGGGAACTTGGCTCATCTTTGATCAATCTAGTCTGAATTCCCATTTTAACAAAGGCCAGATTGACTAGAAAAACATTTCTGCCTGCAGTGTGTGTGAGTGATAAAGAGCTAACACAAATAACAGCAGGGCGTGCATGGAAAAGAAATGTACAAGAACTTTATCCAACGCAGTTCAGTTTCATACTTTCACCTACAAACACAGCTGGGATTTCATCCCTTCCCCAACCCTCCTCCTCACTTCCCTTCTTCCAGAAGTCCATCCTCACATACCAAAGCCATCCCCCTACTCTTAAATATCACCTGCTTTCTGCTCCTGTAATCACCTCAATGGGCATTCCTTCATGCACTTTACAGCAAGTCTGTCATGAACAGGTAACGAGGGGATCTTGCAAAACAAAAGTGAAGCAATCCTAGCAAGCTGCAACTGCAACCAGGTCTGAAGAACGCAGAGCGAGAAGAACACGTGCATGAAAGACATGCATGCATAAAAATATTGAACTGTCTTTCAAAGGGTCTCGTGTAGTATATCAGAAGAGTACTTTGCTACTCCCACATGTACGTATGTCTTTGCAGTGTTAATATTGGTATATTCTGCCCTCTGTGAATGTTAAGATGCCTTAATGGCTTCATCCTGAAATATGCAGAAAATAAAAAATAAATAAATATTTTATATTATATTTTATATTAAGTATAAAAATGAGTTGGTGCATGAACAAATTGGAAATACAAAAAGACATTGGAAATAAACAGACTTTCATCAGGCTTTTATCTGGAGTAAAGTGTCCTTATTTCTGATACCTAAGCCCCCGTTTCTCCCATCATTGGCGCCATTGTGACGGCCTGCTGTGGTGTAATGCAGCACACTAATTTTCCCGGTGAGGTATCAATTAAGTTTACATTATTTTTATTATTAAATATGCAATATCTGATTGTAATTATGTTTGTGAAGTTATATTATTTTGTGATGAGCTCTTCTTGGTGGTTTTGGGGCAACTTAATTGAGTCAAGGCAGCATGGTGGCGCAGTGGCCTCACAGCAAGAAGGTCGTGGGTTTAAGTCCCGGGTGGGGACATGGCTTGGAACACTGTCCTTTCTGTGTGGAGTTTGCATGTTCTCCCCATGTTTGCATGGGTTTCTTCCAGGTACTCCGGTTTCCTCCCACTCTCTAAAGACATGCATGGTAGGTTGATTGGCTGGTGCCAAATTGCCCCTAGGAATGAGTGTGTGTATGGATGGTTGTATGTGTGTGGCCCCACGACAGACTGGCGACCTATTCGGGGTGACAACATATGAAGGATTCACACCAAGTTTTGTGGAACTCAAAAACCCTAAACTGAACCTCATATAGTCACTTCAAGAATAAATTTAATAGCCCAACTATCAGCTGGGCTGATCGTATTTATGCAACCTTAACCGACTGTGTTGTTGTGCTCAGCTTTCCTTAAGAATTTATTTTTAAAAACGGACGTGTTTGTAAAACGGACGTAACTTTGTAAATTTATCATAAAGCAAATGCATGATCTGTTAGTTTGATGCTGTCAGCCATTCTGTTTAGTAAATGAAAAAATATTTGTTCAAAACGTTAAGGGCATGTTACTCCGAAAGTTATTATCGAATCGTTAGTTAGTTAGTTAGTTAGTTAGTTAGTTTTATTCTTTCAGACAGTCATTTGACAGAAAATCTATACAAGTCGATCAAAAAAAAACAAAAAACAAGCAGAGACTGAAAGGGGTTTAGGCAGACAGAAAAAAAAACTTATTTTAAGCCCAACCCCATTTTACAACGCTATTAAAAACAAAAAAAAACAAGCATTTGTCTGGACTTCAATAACAATAAAGACAAAAGGAAAAAAAAGAACGTCCTGAACATAATAATTGCAGTCACACACAAACATTTACACACACGTAAAATAAAAATGAAGAAAGAATAAGGTTTTCTGGACCTGATCATCACCAACCAAGTTTCCCTTGTGTTTTTCTTTTTCTGGCTGATTAAGTTGATATTTCTAGTGTTTAATAATCGTTTATTATTTTGCTTTTATACTTTATTTGAAGGGCAGCACGGTGGCGCAGTGGATAGCACAGTGGCCTCACAGCAAAAAGGTCGTGGGTTCGAGTCCCGGGTGGGGACGAGGCTTGGAACACTGTCCTTTCTGTGTGGAGTTTGCATGTTCTCCCCATGTTTGCTCCCACCCTCCAAAGACATGCATGCTAGACTGATTGGCCAGTGCCAAAAGTGGCCCTAGGAGTGTGTGTGTGGGCCTGCAACAGACTGGTGACCTGTTTGGGGTGTACCCTGCCCTTTGCCTAAATCCTGTAATTTAATTATATCTAGTTTTATGAACAAAGAGTTTGAGGGAGCATAATAATTTGCATTTTTAATAATTCTGATTGCTTTCTATTGTAATTGAAAAATAGGTTGTAGCATTGTTTTATAATTGTTTCCCCAAATTTCTAAACAGTAACACAAATAAGGAAATATGAGAGTTGTATGATAAACGTAACGAGTTTCAATCCAAGATGTCTTTAAATTGCACAGTATTACAACTGTTTTAAATATTTTTGTTTTGATGTAAACTACATGTTCCTTCGAGTTTAATTTCTCATCTACAGCATGTTGATGCCCAAGATTTGTGAATGGTGAAGTAAGAGTTGAGCTGGAGGATCCAGATGAAATGTTCTGTTCAATCCAACGAGTAAGAATCCTAAAATTGCAGTTTTACTTGCATCATTTTATATCTTCCGCACCAACTTAAACTATTTCAATTCAATACTTCTTCTGGGGGTAAACTTTGACTTGATTCATTTTAAAAATGTAGGAGTACACTGATACGACGAGAGGAAATAAAAAGAAAAGAATCAAGTAGTGACATATTAGGTACTATACTGACTTTTACTTGGTGGACGGGTCTCAAAGAAGAAATGGCAGACGGTGACCATCAAAGAGAAAGTTATTGTTACAGTTTTTCTAAACTTTCTGAACACTCAAAGAAACATGGTTGTGTTTTTTGGGGGGCCCACATTATTTTTATTTTCATTTTATACTTCCACATTTACTAATCTCCCAGCTCATCTACTGATCACCGTCCTGGGCATAGCCAGACTGAGGAGACCTCCATGCTGATTTACAAATCCCGTTTCCATCAGGATTAAGTCCACTGTACTGATTTCTTCTGATACGACGATGTAGAGTAGAATAAGTTCATATTTAATTACCGGTAAGTCTTTGATACATTGGTTGCTCGTCCTGGAGGAAAGATCTCTTTTTCATGTGGATCCCCGTAAGGTTTCTTTCTTTTTTCTTTTTTCAATTAATTTTTTAAGTTTTTCCTCACCGTGAAGGAGGGTTTGAGAGCAGGAATATGTTTAAGTTGGTTAGCTAGCTTTTCTTTAGTTGGCTTTTACATTTTTTTTTTGTTCTTTGGTTTTGTACTTTTTCTCAATCAACAATGTGAAATCCGTTCAGACCATTTTTTTGGTACACAAACATAATTAAATTGAATTTACTTCAAAGAAAAAAACAATTGTAAAAAAATGAGTTTGTGTGCTAAATGGTAAAATCTTATTATCATGAATATTTAGAAAAAATTAAATATGTGTTTACACTGAATTGGAAGTTTATTAAGTCGACACAGGAAAAAAAATTAGATGAAGAGTTTGCTAAATGTCTGAATGTCACACCAACAGGCTCAAACGCACCCAGAGAAGTGTTGCATTCGCATTCATCAGAGAACCCTAAATTTCTTCATCACCTCGGATGACAGAGAAGGTCACTTCAAAGCAGGAGCAAAGTCTGGGGGGCAATAGAGGCCAGGGACCGACAAATGCATAAGTTGTAAAACTTAACAAGGTGTGAACACCCTCCATGTGCCCCAACTCTTCAGTATGCAAGGGCAACTCTTTAGAAGGTTTTGGTGTCAAAATGCACTGTAAAAAACAACGGTCAGGACTTTGTGCCTTCATGAATGAGCTGTTCTGGCAGTGAGTTTGTGTATTGGGAACTCATCGTGAGTTATACTAATTTGATGCTAGATATTTTAAGCTTTTTTAAGCTCGTAAGGGGCTTACTACATAACCCATAATGAAAAAAATGGTTGAACCAAAACTAAACACTGGTATTCAGAATTGTTCAAATATTATCATAAACAAATGATCAGTGTCATATGTTCACACGTGCACATTTCCAACAAGACAGCTGTAAGTCCAGCAACCAAAAAATGAATCTTGCATCCCAAGCTCGAAAGCTGTTTTGTCATAATTAGATGAAATGAAGGCCAATAATACAAAATATTTGTATCTTTCCACCGATAGTCCACGGTATCTCTCTGTCCGTCTGTCTGTCTATATCATATTGTGGCTGTTTTCTGTACCATAACTGAATTTTTCAAAGCAGCTAACCTCATACTCTCAAGTGGAACATAAAGAAATGCATTCTAAACACCATAATTTAAGGATAAAACAGTATAAATAAGACAGCAAAATTGCCTTTTTGTTCAAAAGGTTTGATTAGACAGTAATATGAAGTGAAGACCTAGTTTTTTGCAGTGTAGGTGATGTTTGAGGGAGGAACCAGTACTTGGAAAAGAAAGATCAGGTGGTTGGACCTGGTCTGGACACATCTAACGTATCTGTGTATTTCAGAATTATGTTGCTAACCTCTTGACCTGGCTGCCATTTGTGTCACAACCCCCTCCCTCAAAGTTCTGCTCAGGCAATCAGTCCCACCCCCATACACCACCAACCCCAAAGTACCCCCCCACCACAAGCTGCTGTGTCATCTATAGTTCGGTACATCACAGTGACACTGAAGTTTTGACCTCCCTCTTCAAAAGAAACTTCAACCATTCGGAAAAGCTTTAAAGTTTATCTTCTTATTGTAAATAAAATTTCCTTTTTCTTTTACTTGGTGACATGTACTTTTATCAAATTGATTTTATATCGAGGGTGCTGCACAGTGGCGCAGTGTATTGCACCATGGTTTCACTGCAAGAAGGTCCGGGTTCGAATTACAGGTGGGGACGAGACTTGAACACGGGGTTTCCTTGTGAAGTTTGCATGTTCTCCTTGTGACTGCGTTGGTTTTCTCTCAGTACTCCAGTTTTCTCCCACCATCCAAAAACATGCATGTTGGATGGTTGTCTGCATGTGTGGCCACATGACAGACTGGCGACCTATGCAGGGTGTACTCTGCCTCTTGCCTTGAATCAGCTGAGATAGGCTCTGGGATTCCCAGCGACCCTGTCAAGGAATAACCGGTTCTGAAGATCAAATGAAATTTTATATTCAAATTATTTTAAGAGGTGGAATATGGAAGTTTGTCAGTCATCTTCTAATCCGTCTATCCCTTATGGGGTTGCGGGGAGTGCCGGAGTCCATCCCGGCTGATTTAAGGCAAAGGGCAAGGTACACCCCGAACAGTTCATCAGTCTCTCGCAGGGCCACACACATACAATCATCCACACACACACTCAGTTCTAGGGGCAATTTTGGCACCATTCAATCAACCTAGCATGCATGTCTTTGGAGGGTGGGAGGAAACTGGAGTAGCCAGAGGAAACTCATGCAAACACAGGGAGAACATGCAAACTCCACACAGAAAGGGCAGTGTTCCAAGCCTCATCCCCACCCAGGACTCGAACCCATGACCTGCTTGCTGTGAGGCCACTGTGCTATCCACTGCGCATGGAAGTTTGTTTCACATTGAATTAAATAAACTTTTCCCAGCAGCTTCATCATAAAATCAGGATGTTTGAAACAAACCCATATTGTTTTATATTTTACCATCTCAGCCTGATTGTCTCTCATTTGCTCCAACAAGTTTAAAGTCAGAACTGCTGCACCCTTGTGGATTCAGAGAGGTTAAAGGTTCACAGAAAGTGTCTCAGTAGCAATAAAAAAACAGTCTTTCAATAAAGCTAATTTGATCACTTGATCACAATATTAATTCATTAAATCTGTTTTGTCATTGTGACATTTCTTTTAAGAAAACTTACTCTTTAGAATCCAAATAAATATGAAAACTCACACAAAACATTGTTACTTATTTGTGTTTTATGATCGATTGTTATTTTGTGTCAACTGTAGCAACTTATAAATTCATTTATTTAATGTACCTATAGAACTGTACAATAGATGATGCTTTCAAAAATCATTTTTAATACCTCATCTGGTGTTTTTTTTTCTTTCTGAGGCTCCTTTAATTGGCTCAGAGTGCAAATACTGCCATCTATTGGTAGGGTGCAAAACTTTGTCTTTTTAAAAGAAGAAAAGCAAAGAAACATGCAAAGTAGACTTATACACCAAAAAAAAAATTTCACGAGTTTTTGGATCTATAGTCACAGCACATGTTAGAGGTTTTAGAGGTTTTGGGGATAACGTCTGAGAGGCCAGACTGAGATGGTTTGGACATGTGCAGAGGAGGAAGAGAGTACATCGGAAGAAGGATGCTGGATTAGGAACCACCAGAAAAGAGGACAAGAGGAAGGCCAAAGAGGAGGTTCATGGACGCAGTGAAGGAAGACATGAATATAGTTGGTGTGGCTAACGAGGATGCAGTAGATAGGGTTCGATGGAAGAAACTGACTTGCTGTGGCGACCCCTGAAGGGAAATGCCGAAAGAAGAAGTCACAGCTTCTTACATCTTCAATAACTCATCCATAAAGAAAAATTCCTTCATTATTCTTCTGAACCATCCATCCCTAACGGGGTTGTGGGAGCCTAGCCCAGCTGATTCAAAGCAAGAGACACGGTACATCCCAAACAGGTCGCTATTCTGTTGTGGGGCCACAAACACACCCACAGAGATAGATTCCTAGGGGCAATTTCACAGTGGCCAATCAACCTAACATGCATGTTTTTTGAGGGTGGGAGGAAACTGGTGTACCCGAAGAAAACCCTTGAATACACAAGGAAAACATGCAAACTCCACACAGAAAGGCCAGTGTTCCAAGCCTCGTCCCCACCTGGCACTCAAACCCCTGACCTCCTTGTTGCGAGACCACTGTGCTAACCACTGCGTCACTATGCAGCCCTAAAGGAAAATGATTCTCCTAAATTTAAATCTTCTTCTCCTTTTAGCATTTCCCTTCAGGGGTCACCACAGTAAGTCAGTTTCTAACATCTAACCCTATCTGCTGCATCTTCTTCTGTCTGAATTTAGTACATTATGTTTGAACATTTAAGAAACAGGATTTTCACATCTGAACTTAAAATAGAGGGAAAGATTTTCATCAAGACATTTCAACACGTGCATCTTCATGTCCACGTTACAATCAGCCATTCATTTGCAAATATTATCTCGAAGGTGATTTTTCTGGCTTTCTACAATCAAATTTATTTGATCATCTCCCTTTGGATATAGAAAGTATTTATCAATCTATCTGTTATTTAAATACAAGATCACCTGAATATGTCACTGGGTAAAGACTATTATTTCTAAATTAAAATACTGGCATTTGGCTCCGAGTCACCCCGAAAGAGAAAAACAAATGTTCCCAAAAAAGGCCACACTACCATTCAGCTGAAAGTCTGGGTCAAAGAGAACTTTGGTTAGAAGAAAACTAAACTTTCCTCTAAAAAAGAGTGTCTTTTATTTAGTTTTTGTATTTTTTTCATCCAGTATGTAATTCACAAGGCCTAACATGTTTCATTGGATAGAGTAGAAAGAAGGGATATTACAAAGATATTGATGTTCCCTAGGGTGAGGTCAACCTCACATGTTTGCCTCTGCCAGTCATAGGATGTCGCTCAGATAATGAACAGAGCACATAGGACTGATTCATAGAAGCTGCGGAGAACAGGTTTGCACTCTTAGAAAGCCATAAAATAAAGTAAAATTACAAGGTTTTTTGTTCTGTTTTCTATTTATAAAAGTAGACGGAAATATTGATTAAAACAACAATTTTATTTATCTACCTATTCTTCTGTTGACTTCTTTTGTCTAATTCAGACAGACATTAACAATAAAAAACCAGAACCTGTTTTGCAAACCACTGTGATTTTTGTGCCGTGATTTGTTCACAACCGTTCTCAGACGACTCTGATGAAGACAGAGGCTTCCACTGTTAACCTTTCAGACAGATTTCACAACTAAGTTTACAAAATAAATACTACAGCAGTTTAACTACTTGCTTGAAACAAGTCTGTGTAGTCCGTAATTCATCCAGGAGTGATCCATAGTAGAAAAAGTTTCAAAAAAGTCTTCTGGACAGTTCAATTCTTGAACGAGACGTTTCGACTTCCATCCGGAAATCATTTTCAATCTGAATGAAATGGACTGGAAACTGGATCTAAGTTATACTAACCCGAGTAAAAGGTAAAAAAAATAGTAAGGCAGGGCTCAACCAATGCGCCTGTGTTGCCTATGATGGCCGTGAATGGCTCCTATTGTAGCCACAGACCAGTAAACGACCCTATTATGAAAATGCTAATAGCCTAGTGAATAGAAATACCTGCTAACGAGAGGCGTGACACTGGGTCACGAGGTGTCATCTTTAGTCCATGGCTTCAAAAGGCTGCTGTAAATCCCGGGCAAAATGTATCTAACGCCTCCACTCCGATTCAGTGAGGGATTTTCTTTCATCACAAAGATGGCTTCCTTCACCCCTCTTTCAAACCATCCTTTCTCTCTACTTAGAATCTTCACCTCGCTATCCTCAAAAGTGTGTTTGGTGGATTTAAGATGCAGATGTACAGCAGCCTGTGGACCACTTGAGGCTTCTCTTCTGTGTTGGTAAAGTCTTTTGTGGAGTGGCTGTTTTGTTTCCCCAATGTAGTGTTCTTTGCAGCTACCTTCACTGCACCGGATCGAATAAACTACTTTGCTCTGTTTTTCTGTAGGCATCTTGTCTTTAGGATGTACTAGTTTCTGCCGTAATGTGTTGACCGGTTTAAAGAAAACCGGGATGTCATGTTGTCTGAAAATTCTCTGTAACTTCTCGGACAGTCCTGACACGTAGGGAATAGAGACTCCATTTTTCCTCCACGTGGTGTTCTGTGTTCAGATACCTGAAAACTATCTTGGCCCCCTTAGTGGGCAACACAGAACACCAAATGGAGAACACACAAGATTTTGTAGAGAAAGTGAAACATTTGCATCTGGACATAGATGACATCATTGTTTCTTATGACATTGTATCACTTTTCATCTGCATCCCTACAAAAGAAGCTGTAGCAGCAGTCAGACAGAGACTACAAGAAGACACCACACTGCAAGAAAGGACCAAACTTACTCCGGAACACATCTGCAACCTGTTGGACATTTGTCTCAACTCCACTTACTTTCAGTTTCGTGGTGGTTTCTACAGACAAATCCACGGCTGTGCGATGGGCTCTCCAGTATCTCCTATTGTAGCTAATCTTTACATGGAGGTGGTCGAGAAGCAAGCCCTGAGCACATTCCCAGGAAATCCGCCCAGTCACTGGTTCCGCTATGTTGATGACACTTTTGTGAAGATCAACAAGCAAGATCTAGAAGCCTTCACTTCACACATCAACGTTGTGGATCCTAACATCAAGTTTACACGTGAAGACTCCAAGGACAACCAGTTGGCCTTTTTAGACTGTGCTGTGATCATAGGAGAGGACGGAAATTTGCAACTGGAAGTATACAGGAAACCCACTCACACAGACTAATACCTCCATTGCAACACAAACTGGGCGTCATCAGAATTTTACAACACAGGGCTGAGCATGTCCAAAAAGCCCTCTCGGTCTGTGGATACCCTAAATGGGCCCTGAATAGGGTGAGAACGTCCAAGAAACGTGAGAAGAGGGAAACAGAAACTGAAAAGAGAAAAAATGGAGTCTCTATTCCTTACGTGTCAGGACTGTCCGAGAAGTTACAGAGAATTTTCAGACAACATGACATCCCGGTTTTCTTTAAAACTCGGAAGGATCCCAAGTCGTTCCCTGGCCAGCTGTGAGACATAGTCTCTCCAGCGGGTCCGGGGTCTGTCCCTTGGTCTCCTCCCGGTGGGACGTGCCCGAAACACCTCGCCTGCGAGGCGCTCGGGGGGCATTCTGACCAGATGCCTGAGCCGCCCCATCTGGATCCTCTCGAACTGGAGGAGGAGCAGCTCGCCCCCCGAGCTCCTCCCGGATGGCAGAGCTCCTCACTCGATCTCTGAGTGAGAGCCCAGCCACCCTGCGGAGGAAGCTCATTTCGGCCGCTTGTACCCAAGGTTTTAAGTGATCCTCTGATGTAAGTTTGTGTGTAAATTGCATCAACAGCTCACCCAAATTTCTTGTTCTTTGACTTTAAAAAAGCTTTTAATGATATTGCCAAAGACACGGACAGAAAGGAGGCCTAGAGGATGACCAAAGAGGAGGTTTATGGATACAGTGAGGACAGAACAGTGTCATAATCCTTCTCCCCTCTGGAACATTTCTCCACTCCAAATCTGACTCTGTGCTCTAATTATGCACACCTTGTTCCTAATGTCTCCACCTGTGTCTCGTCTTCCCCTGCTTATTTAACCAATGGCGTCCATCATTCCAGTGCTAGATCATCTGCTGTGCTGCTATTATGCACTCTTGCTGCAATCATGATGGTGTCCCTTCACACCTGGTCCCTGACCCTGCTCTTCCGCACCCCTGCTGTAGCCATGATGGTGTCTCTTCCATGTCGTCACTTCCATACACATCATCTGGTCCTGCCAAGCCTGCCCAGGTTGCCAAAAGCCTGCCTAGGAGGGACAAGCCTGCCCAGGAAGCACAAGCCCGACCAGGACGCACAAGTCTGCCCAGGACGCACAAGCCTGTCCAGGACGCACAAGTCTGCCCAGGACGCACAAGCTTGCCCAGGATGCACAGCCTGCCAAGGACACACAAGTCCCGGCCCAGGACACACAAGCCTGCCCAGGACGCATAAGCCTGCGCAGGATGGCTTCCCCTGGTTATATAACCAATGGCGTCTATCATTCCAGTGCTAGATCATCTGCTGTGCTGCTATTATGCACTCTTGCTGCAACCATGATGGTGTCCCTTCACGCCTGGTCCTTGACCCTGCTCTTCCGCACCCCTGCTGTAGCCACGATGGTGTCCCTTCCATGTCGTCAGGTTCCATCCACATCATCTGGTCCTGCCAAGCCTGCCCAGGTTGCCAAAAGCCTGCCTAAGAGGACAAGCCTGCCCAGGAAGCACAAGCCTGCCTAGGACGCAAAAAGCCTGCCCAGGACGCACAAGTCTGCCCAGGATGCACAAGCCTGCAAAGGATGCAGGATGGCTTTCAGACTGTACATGTCTACCCCTCTTCCATAACCCCCAGTCAGTCAGTCATCTTTTATTCGTCTATCCCTTTTTGGGGTTGCGGGGGTACCAGAGCCCATCCCAGCCAATCTGAGGCGAAGGGCAGAGTACATCCCTAATAGGTCGCCAGTCTGTCGCAGGGCCACACACATACAAACATACACACACACACACACACACACACACACACACACACTCACTCCTAGGGGCAATTTCGGCACCGGCCAATCAACCTAGCATGCATGTCTTTGGAGAGTGGGAGTCCCTAACCCCCAATTAACTGCAAAAAAAAAAAAAAAAAGGTTAAAACCGGCTATGCATCTGTGTCCTACATCCCCACCTTCTCCACCTCATGACAGACAGCCTTGATATGAGAGAAGAGACAAGGTTAGGTGAAGGGAAGTTATTTGCTGTGGCCTCCCTGAAGGAAAAAGCCAAAAGTAGAACATAAGCAGCTGTTTTCACACAATGGGCAGGAAACTGTACAAGTCATCAATTTATTATTTTTTTTGCAAATGTATGCATTTTAATTGTCTGAATGCGTCGATGCTTTTAATGTTTTAATGTTCTATGATTGTTTTAAAACTGTCTTATAATACATAATAAAGAAATGAACAGATCAGCTTTTAGTGTTCAGATCATAATAAAAATAAATGCAATAAATATGTTTAATCATCCGCAGTAGCAACAGATTCCAGATGAGCAAGATTTAAAAATGATCTATTTTTTTTTTACGCCCACAATGATGCCCCACGGGTCCGCGCGCATGTTTGTGCGTGCATTTGTTGGAGGTGAAAAGAGGAAGTGTGATTTTACATCAACCACAGAAGCAACACGCAATCAAGAAGAAAGGAGCGGCGCATTTAACGCGAAGCAGCGAAATAACCATGAATAGGTGCTGGATCCAAATCACCCCGGTCATCCTGCTACTTATCCTGGACCTGATCGGGATTCTGCTGCTGGTCCTGCATCCCAACGAGATACAGATGCCTGCTGATAATATGGTATTTTAAAATAAATCAAATTATTTAAATAGCTTATATTAATAAGCTATTACTACTGTTAAAGATGTAGATTTGTTTTGTTACATTTCTATCTGTTTTTTTTTTTTTGCTCTAAAATCATTCATTCATCTTCTGAACCATTCATTCCTAACGGGGTCGCGGGGGGTGCAGTAGCCTATTCTGACTGATTCAAGGCGAGAGGCAGGGTACACTCCAAACAGGTTGCCAGTCCGTTAAGGGGCCATACACATAGACAACCATACACCCACACACTCAATCCTCGGGGCAATTTTTTGAAGTGGACAATCTACCTGAAATGCATGTTTTTGGAGGGTGGGAAAAAAACGAAGTACTCGGAAAAAATCCACGCATACACAAGGAGAACATGCAAACTCCACACTGAAAGGCCAGTGTTTTAAGCCTCGTCCCCGTCCGGGGTTCTAAAGCCCGACCTTCTGCTAACCACTGCACCACCGTGCCACCTCTTCCAAATAAATAAATTTGTTATAAATTTTAAATGAACTTTTAAATGAACTTTTCTGAATTGCATTGATTAAAGTATGCATTTTCATCCACAAATGATGACATCTCATTTTTAGCTCTTTTGATGCATTTGAAAAGTGCAAATCGGGAAGCGAGTCGGGAGCAAGCTGCACAGTTTTCCACCCACAAAGACACGAAGGGGTCTTTGTGGTAAAGAGCACTACTGTAGGTTTCACCTCACTACACTGAAAATCTTCATTTCCTCTTGTCAGATCTTAGATCTTTACCTCCAGGTTCAATAAATGTTGCAATGTAGTTGCAACACATTTTAAAGGAGGTGTGAAGTCTGTGAAGATGTGCAGAGGAGTAAAAAAGAGATAAAGACAAGCAGAAAAGGAAGTCATATGCATTCAAACACTTCTAAGCCATCAAAATTATTGTCAGTGTAAAAAGAAGCTGGCCTTAAAATGTGTCTGACAATAAATGACTTTTCTTCTGAGTAATGAATGACACATAAACACATCTACAAATGTGAATATGTCATGACTGCTAACCACATCCTTTGGATGTAGGTTAATGTCAGCTAACCAAGAGACAGCATTCTAAATGAACACAACTCAAAAAACATCAACGCTGTGACTGTCAGAAGTTTCCATCATTTTAAACAAATAAGATGTTTTTGGCCAGTTTTAGTGCAAAACAAACAGCGGCAGAGTACTTATTTATTTTCTGCAATGCTAATAATTTTGTAAACAGAATAAACACTTCTAAAAGAGCATAAATTTTATTCATTTTTTTCTTTTCATTAAGCACCTCCAAATTTCAATCCAATCCAATATATTCTTTATTAATCCTCTAGAGGGTGAAATTCAACTGTGTTAGCAAAAAATAAAAGAAAATTAGGGTAAAATATTAAATTTAGTGTAAAAGGCGATGGCTCAGTGGTAGAGTGTTCGCCCATGGACCGAGAGAAGCTAGTTTAAATCCCACTGAGCTCATGTCTACGGTCCTTCTAGAAGACGCCTAACCTTGTGTT
The DNA here is from genome assembly GCA_902685375.1 of Neostethus bicornis. Classification (NCBI taxonomy): domain Eukaryota; kingdom Metazoa; phylum Chordata; class Actinopteri; order Atheriniformes; family Phallostethidae; genus Neostethus; species Neostethus bicornis. The sequence goes on from LR738545.1 coordinate 10,101,030, forward strand.
TCTCCTACCATTGGCATTGTGTGGCTGCTTGCTGCAGTGCAATCCAGCACAGAAATTTTCACATCGAGAGATGAATATAGTATGTTAACATAAATAAATAACACAAAAATTCATGTTATCCTTATTCTTCAAACCTAGACTGAAGCTGCTTTAGACTACTAAGAAGTCTTTGAATGTCTAATAAAAAAAATAATAAAATCATCAACTAACAAATTTTCTTTTACTTTTGCAATTACTCATGCAGTTTTTATTTTGTAGTTTTTATGAAAATTTGGTGAGATTTGTATAAATTTTTTATGCAATAAAAAATAATTTTATACGACCATTTTTAGGCAAAAGCCTGAAGTTTGTTTACATTCTGCAAGTAAAATCATCACGAAATTATTAAATGTGTTGTCAACTACAAATTAATTTATATTTGTGTTTTTACAATGAACTTTTTTTTTTAGTTTGGGATTGTTCTGGACGCTGGATCATCTCACACCTCCATGTACATCTACAAATGGCCGGCTGATAAGCAAAATGGCACGGGAATCGTCACCCAACATGAAGAGTGTGACGTAGAAGGCAAGTATGTTCTAATTAGCTAAACTTTCATTAATTCATTCTCTGAGCCGTCCATCCCTAGCGGGGATGCAGGAGCATATGCTGGCAGATTCAAGGCGGGAGGCAGGGTACACCCCAAACACGTTGCCAGTATTTTGCAGGCTACCTATCCTGAAAAACAAAAATCTACCAAATCAATGGGAAAATAAAGTTTAATTTTCCAAAGTTTAAAGCTCTTATAATGACCCTTCTGTTGCAAAATGTCCTGATGGTCAGGACACTTTGACCTTCTTGTGCAAGACTTGTGTTGGCTGCCTGCTTCCTCCGTTGGCATCTTAGTCATCCTCAGTTGTTCCGCTTCTTACTTTGGTTTGTTGTTAAGGATTTCCTAAACAACCCACATCTGTTCAAAGCAGGGAAGTCTTGTTTCCGTAAAAGGTCAAATGTGTATTCTATCTTTTTTTTCTTCTCAGGTCCAGGGATCTCCAGTTATGCAGGCAAAGAAGGTGGTGCAGCAGCAAGTCTAGTAGCCTGTCTGGAAAAAGCCAAATCAGTAATTCCCAAGTCCCGCCACCACCAGACTCCAATCTGCTTAGGCGCCACAGCGGGAATGAGACTCCTCGAGTTAGTTGATGTTTTCTTTGATTCAGACCACCACCCTTTTTCAGGTGTAGGGACTGACAATAGGAGTTCAATCAAGTGTGATGCCTTCTTCGTAGGTTTGCATACTGTACACATAAATGATGCTGAATCATTAGGTGTATGGAGTCAAAGCAAAAAGATGTACAGATAAAACAGAGATGGGTCGAGGGAGGGGTCAAGGGTTCCGAGTGAATAGACACAAATCAATTTTGGTAATGTATCAAATATAGCAATAAGGACAACACTCAAAAACTACATCGATCAGACAAAAGTCTTGTTTAAAATTTTGTGGGAATCTTCTCAAATAAGGGAGAAGGGAAGGTGAGACTAGTTAATGGTCGTTTTAAGAATGTTTTGTGTACACAAATATACATATTTGCAGGTGTAAAAGAATTGTGCAGCATTTGAGCTTTTGACCTTTGTGTTTATCACCAGCATAGAAAATGCGACAGAGTCTGAGCGGGTACTGAAGGAAGTAGAGAAGAAGCTTCGATCATATCCTTTTCTTTTTAAAGAGGCGACCATCCTGAGTGGGCAAGCAGAGGGAGCATATGGCTGGGTCACAGTCAACTACCTTCTGGAAAACTTTGTCAAGGTGGGTTATTAATTTTATTTTAATAACCCAAGTGTAACTCTATGTGATTGAAATAGAAAAAACTAAATTAAATCACATACGTATTCTAACTAAAACAAAAAGGGATTAATGTGTAAATAAATAATCAATTCCCTATTAAAGATTCAACATGATTGGAAAAAATAAAGTTAAACAAAAATCAAGTTCATTTGCTTTTACCTTGAAGAAAGACAACTACTTTAGCCAACAGAGCTGGTCAAAACTAATTGAAATGGAGTTCCTCAGGGTTCTATGTTGGTTATTTCTGAGTTCTGCATTCAATTTTATTTTCAGTCTGGCTTTAGAGTAATAACTATAGTACAAAGACAAAAACAGATTTTTTTTACACTATAAGATGTTTGTACAGAATTACGGAACTGTAAATATTTCTCTAACATATCTACTTAGTGGCTTGACAAACCCCCAGATAGAACGATTAGTTTAAAAATTTACTATTACCTTGAGGCTAATTTTATTGGGCTTTTTTAAAAATTCAATTAGCTGTGTGAAGCCCCGTGAGAAAACTTTTTTTATAACGTTTTTATAACGTTGCGTTCGATTCATAAAATTTCATGGAATTAAATGCAAAAGTCTGAAGTTCAATAATAACCTTTTGTTATCAGTAAATTAGCTTTAAAATATTTTTTACACATTTTAGGTAAGACAGAATATTTTGTTTTTTAGAATCAGAGCTTTTGGATCCATTGGAAAATGGATGCAAATTAAGATAATTATGTATCATAATTGGCTGTGATTTTGTTTACACTTACAAGCCTCAAACCTTATTCATTTTTTATTATGTAAAACATTTTGCATTTTTTTCTGTGTGAATTTTTCTGTTTAAATAAACTTATTTTTCAATGAATATTCATTTAGTTTTCAAGAAATGTATTTGATCGTACCGTAATTCATTTCCCTCAATATAAACTGTATTGTCTTACTAACATGTTTCAGGTCTGACAGATTGTCTTTACGCATCTTTCTCCTCAGTATGGCTTTGTGGGACGTTGGATAAATCCAAGCAGAGACACAATTGGAGCTCTGGATTTAGGTGGGGCTTCCACTCAGATTACTTTTCAGACTTCTGAAAAGGTGGAGGACAAAAGTAACGAAATGGTGTTGAAGCTTTACGGACAAACCTACACCCTATACACTCAGAGTTTCCTGTGCTACGGCCAAGACCAGTTTCTAAGAAAACTGTTTGCTCAACTTATCCAGGTAGATTCATACTAAAAACGTAACCAGATATTTCTAATCATCTCAACTGGACATTAGACATTCGGGAACAAAAGAAAATTCCATTTCGGAAGTGAAATCAAGTTTTTTAATTAATGCCATGATTTTTTTTCTGTTTGTCTGAAAATAAACTCATTTTACAGAATTGATTTTTCTCTCACTTTCAGGATCAAGGTTTGGGAAAAAAAATATTTCATCCCTGCTACCCAAGAGGATTCACTACATCAATCGTTCTGGGGAAAGACGTCTTTAACTCACCATGCACAAAAGAATACAGGCCAGCTCAATTTGACCCTGAGATGACAGTAATGATAGAGGGAACAGGAAATTATTCACAGTGTTTAAAACATGTTAAGACGATGTTTTCCTTCACCAACTGTTCCTTCTCAAAGTGTTCTTTTAATGGCGTCTTCCAGCCCAGCGTGACAGGAAATTATATGGTAAGACAAGTAATAACAATCATAATCCTAATTTATTTTTATGAATTTGCTTTCCATTGGGGAATTAATGTCAGTATCTTATTTTTACAAACACAAATTATAATTAATTTAACAAATCTTGTGACTATGAATTGGAAAAATTTATTTAGAAAATAGATGAAAATATGTGTGGCATTTGGTGATGCTGAATGACATTGTGATGACAATGACTGATGACATGGTGATCTGTAGTGAGAGGAGGGAAGAGGTGGAGGAAAAGCTGGAGAGGTGGAGGTTTGCACTAGAAAGAAGAGGAATGGAGATTAGTCAGAGTAAGACACAGTACATGTGTGTGAATGAGAGGGATCCAAATGGAAAAGTGAGGTTACAGGGAGAAGAGATAAAGAAGGTGGAAGATTTTAAGTACTTAGGATCAACAGTCCAGAGCAATGGAGAGTGTGGAAAAGAGGTGAAGAAGTGTGTGCAGGCAGGCTGGAATGGGTGGAGAAAAGTATCAGCTGTGATGTGTGATAGAAGAGTTTCAGCTACAATGACATTCAAAGTATACAAAACCGTGGTGAGACCGGCCATGCTGCTTGGTCTAGAAACAATAGCACTGAGGAAAAGACAGGAAACAGAGATGGAGGTAGCAGAGATGAAGATGCTGAGGATCTTTCTGAGAGTGACCAGGATGGACAAGATTAGAAATGAGTACATCAGGGGAACAGCACATGTTAGAGGTTTTAGGGATAAAGTCCGAGAGGCCAGACTGAGATGGTTTGGACATGTGCAGAGGAGAGAGGGAGAGAATACATCGGAAGAAGGATGCTGGATTTGGATCCACCAGGAAAGAGGACTAGAGGAAGGCCAAAGAGGAGGTTTATGGATGCAGTGAAGGAAGACATGAAGATAGTTGGTGTGACCAAAGAGGATACAGCAGATAGGGTTAGATGGGAGAAACTGACTTGCAGTGGCGACCCCTGAAGGGAAATACCGAAAGAAGAAGAAGAATTTAGTGATGCTGAATGTTCGACGGGGTTGCAAAGATTTATGCAATTTTGTAATTCTTGGTTTAAATTGAGGTTTGGCAACATTTTGTAATATGTCTCACCTATCCACCACAGGCCTTCTCTGCTTTCTATTTCACTCAAACCTACATCAGTCAACTCACCAACATTTCTATGACGTCTCCTACACAAATAGAACAGGCAATCCAGCGTGTCTGCAACATGACTATTACCGAGGTACTTTCCACCATGTGAACCTGTTGAAGAGATTAAACACACAACCTAAGATTTTCTCAAAAATACTCATTTAAATTTTTTTTTTCTGTTTTCAGCTGATGAATGTCACACACAGAACAGAGAAATTTATGAAGAATGTCTGCGCTGTAGCCAATTTTGTCCAGATTCTCTTAATTCAAGGTTACCATTTTGATGAACATTCCCTGCCATCCATTGCTTTTCGAAAAAAGGTAAGCAGTAAAGGGGGTAAGATATTAGACTCAAAATTATTTCTCATTGGGTGGTCTTAAAATGCCAATAAATTTTTTAAGTGTACTTGATACCCATGTTCCTTCTAATTTTTATGTGTCTGAGCAAACACACAAGCTTCCTGAGCAAAAGGGGGCGGAGCGAAAACTTTTGCTGTTTTGTGACGTCAGCAGCAGCGGCGAGCCAAACTCCGAAGCAGTGGTTTGAAGCAATTCGTTTCAGAAAGAAATATGCTCCGGAGTTCTGTCTCATTTCCCCATATTTATTTCAAATTGAGTTTTATTTTACGCGCCACATAGGTTTTCTTGTGTCCTTCTAATCTGCGAGCATTGCGCAATTGCTCAGGCGCGCAGCTTAAAAGGAATGTTGCTTGATATCAAGGCTAATTTTTGACTGTATTGCTATGTATTTAGTATATGTATTGTGAGTGTAAAATAAGAATTTAATTGGTTTTTTTTTCAAGATTGTGGAGTTGAAATAAAACCCATTTAGTACAAGTTCTTTTCACATGCATATCATTCAACCATTCATTCCGCGTATCCCTATATCACATTTGCACCCTCTTTTCCTGTTGGGAGTTCCAGGGGTGCCATAACCTATCGTGGCTGATTACAGGCATGAGGCAGGGTACACCCTTAACAGGTTACCAGTCTGTTGCAGGAAACAGAAAGAGACAAACAACCAATCACGCACACACTCATTACAAGGGGTAATTTCCCAATAGCCAATTAATCTAACATACAGTATGTATGTCTTTAAAGGGTGAAAGTAACTAGAGTACCCATACAGAACCCACTTATACTCGGGTTGAACAAGTAAAACGTACATGTTAATTCCACACAAGGACAGTGATTCAAGCATCTCCTGTGGCTCTTTCATCTCTTCTTGTGTCTCTTCAGGCAGGAGACGCCTCCGTAGGCTGGGCCCTGGGATACATGCTCAACGTGACAAATGCCGTGCCGGCGGAGAGCCTTGGAGTGATCAAGGGAATGCCATCTGGAGCCTGGAGTGGAGTCCTTGCCATTTTTATTTTGATGATGCTCTTGTCTATCATATACCTGGCTATCACCTATGTTCGCACAAAACACTGAGGCATAGAGGACAACTCTTTGTTTATCATCTTTCAAAGAAGCAGCACTTCTTTCTTTAATTTTTGTAATTGACCCAAAATGACCCCTTTTATATGGTCCATTATGTCAATGTAATTGAATTGATGTTTTATACAATGCCAAGAATAGCTAAGGAATGTGTCCTGTATATACCTTTGCTCTTGAATACCAAAAAGCTCAGGCATGTTTGACCCCTTCTGGTGTTGCATGGGTAGAATAGATTTGATTAATACATGGCATCATTGCATAAACGTACCAAAAACTAAGTTTTGTAGTCAAAGGTTTTTTGTATTTTTAGTATTTAGGTTTTCCTTATTTTCAAATGTCCTTCCACAAAAAATATGGCTGGGTTAGCATGTTGTGTAAAATATGAATACAAACATGTCACTGTGACTTTACCTCAGCATACAATTTTTTTCAAAGTGGAACACAAAAAATTAATGGAGAAATTGGGAGAAACAGTGAAAAAAAATCTGTATGCACAGGTGATTTGGCTTTACAAAACTTATAGTTCAACTATAGAACAACGGCATAGACGCTGAAATCACTAACTGAAAAACTTCTAGTCAAAAAATTTAGAAATTAAATCCCTAATGGACAGCACATCTTTCTTCACAGTGGCCATTGCTGACAGCTAATGGAAGATCATCTTACATTTTATCTTTACTTTGATAGCTAAATTCAGTAAAAATATTCTTGAAGTGTCTATTTTTGTCAATTCTTTTCTCTCTGTATTGACTTTTTTTTTAAATTTACTTTCTATCTGAAAATAACCTCTTGCTTTCTGATTTTGACAACTGTAATTAACACGAACAGACCAAAACGCCTTACGAGTGAAAAACATTGAACTTTTAAGGAGCAAGAGCAAAATTAATCTAAAATTGGCTCGTGTGTAAAAAAAAAAAAAAAATGTTAAAATTTTACACTGTTAAAACGTGTCGCTATCCCAAGACTACTGGTTTAAGCAACAATAGGTTATTTTCGTGTTAGTTCTGATTGCAGATCAATGTTGTTAACGAAAAAAAATGAACCCGGCATTTTTGCTGCAGTTTAATTAACTGTCAAGACATCCCTCCTGCCTCCACTATTATATGCTATACTATAGGCTTTCACACCATAGCGTGTACTTTAAATCGTATTCATTGGAAACATTCATTAAGAAATAACAGTAGATTGCGCATGCGCAGCCAATTTATAATGAGGCCGTAACGTAAGGAGAGGTAAATAATTCAATTAAGTAACCAGAATGTACCATAATCGGCTTGAGAGCGAGTCGTTTTAATGTATGACAAGCGTTGACAAAAAAAAGGAGTTTTATATTGGTTTTTAAAGTTTTTTTTGGCCGTAAAGAAATGCAACTACCCCCATATTTGCTTAAAAAATTACATTTTCCCATATTAAAATACAGTGAAACTCCGAAACTTCACATGTATACATAAAAAAACAACAAAATAAATCAATTAAATGAAGCGTTAAATTATATCAACTTCCGCCGGCCACGGAACTTTTAGAATTTAAATGTTTCCTGCGGACGTGTAAAAACGTTGCTCGCCGGAAGTTTATTTTCTACAGCGGAAATAGTTTCTTTTCGCTGTTTTGAAGACAACAGGTTTACTTTAAATTGATGAACCAGCGGGATTTAAGATGTTTGCAGGTTTACCGGAGCTGGGGATATCTAACGGAGAGGACCTGAAGGAAACTCTCACTAACTGTACAGAACCTCTGAAAGCCATAGATCAGTTTCAGGTAGGATACTACAGACCTACACGTCCATCTAAAAGATGAAGACCATACCAGATCAGCTTAGTCTAAAAAAAATAATCAGATTCAATAATAATACTGTGCAGGTTAGGGGGTGTAACAATTAGAATGGCTCCATTTCTACATATTAGAAAGCTTAAAAAAAAAACTTACCATAACATAGCTAGAAAGACATTTTATGCACTCAGATTCTGTCTAATTGTTATTTTTAAAGAGTTACTTGACAAAAAGGCACAGATTTTTAGACATATGATCTGATTTCTCCTTTTTTTGTGACTTCAACATTTCCAGGTTAAAATACATAAATAAATTAAGGGTTAAAGTCTCTGTTTTAATCCTGTTGGACCTGAGTGCTGCGTTTGACACTGTGGATCATGGGATCCTTCTACAGAGGCTAGAGAACTGGGTTGGTGTTTCTGGTACTGCGCTTAGTTGGTTTAAATCTTATTTAGAAGGACGCAAGTATTTTGTAGAAATTGGAAATTGTGTGTCAGATCACATGCCTTTGACCTGTGGGGTTCCCCAGGGGTCAATTCTTGGACCCCTGCTGTTTAACCTCTACATGCTGCCGTTAGGGCAATTGATAGCCAGTAATAACGTGTCCTATCACAATTACGCAGATGATACTCAGATTTATGTGTCACTGACAGCAGGTGAACTTGGACCTGTGGATTCACTCTGTCGCTGTGTTCAGCAAATCAGAGTCTGGATGCAAAACAACTTTCTCCAGCTAAACTCAGACAAAACTGAAATCATTGTCTTTGGCCCACAGAAACAAAGAGAAAGTGTCATCAGTTACCTTCAATCTCTCTCTCTGGAACCGGCAAATCAAGTTAGAAATCTGGGAGTAATAATGGACTCAGACTTTAACTTCAACAGTCACATCAAATCAATTACATCAGCAGCCTTTTACCACCTGAAAAACATCACCAAAATCAGAGGTTTGGTTTCTAAAACAGACTTAGAGGTTCTTATCCATGCATTTGTTTCCAGCGGGTTAGATTATTGCAACGGTCTACTCACTGGTCTGAACAAAAAGGCTTTAAAACAGCTGCAGTTTATTCAAAATGCTGCGGCTCGAGTCCTAACAAGAACTAGAAAATACGATCACATTAGTCCTGTGCTAAAGTCTCTGCACTGGCTTCCTGTGGCTCAGAGAATAGACTTTAAAGCTGCTCTGCTTGTGTTTAAGTCTCTCCATGGTCTAGTACCAAAGTACATCTGTGATATGTTAGTACCTTATGAACCATCTAGAACTCTGAGGACCTCCGGGACTGGCCTCCTGCTGGTGCCTAGAGTCAGGACTAAACATGGAGAAGCTGCATTTCAATTTTATGCTGCAAAAGTCTGGAACAAACTTCCTGAGGCCGTGAGACAGGCCTCTACTGTGACAATGTTTAAATCTACGCTGAAAACAGTTCTGTTTAACTGTGCTTTTGATTAATTGCTCTTTTTTTAATCTGTTTTAATGATTTTATTTATTTAATTTTTTAAACTTTTTGATTCTATGTTTTGTGATTTTAATGCATTCTTTTTCTTTTCTTTCTTGTGAAGCACTTTGAATTACATTTTGTATGAATTGTGCTATACAAATAAACTTGCCTTGCCTTGCCTTAAATCATCCACTTTTTTAAAAAAAAAGTGACTTAATATTTTTAACCAGACCTCCTGAGTAAGAAAATGTGTTTAATTTGTTTCCTAATGTTTATTGTTAATTGAATATACTTTATTTATTTGAGTGCTGCAGTGCTACAGTCATACAACAACATGCTTTTTTTTAAGCTGTTATGAGTTAAAGTTTAAAGGTTTAAAATTTAAAGATTGAATATTTTGATGGAGGATGGCAGGAAGGATTTTTTTTTGTACCGTTCCTTTGAGCAGCAGGGTTGCAGGAGTCTGTTGCTGAAGATGCTCTTCAGATGGACCAGAGATTCATGCAGGGGGTGGGCGGGATTTAGCATGATTGATGAACCACCTTGCTGTGGTTTTCCTCTAACTATTTATTCAATAAAGACTAAGAAGTTGTTCTAATTTAGTCATAAACTTTATATTTTGGCTAAAAGTGAATCAAATTATTTCTTAGACTTTTTATCTAAGCTTGATTTGTTGCTGAACACCTCAAGCTCAGTTCACTTATATTACCTAAACTATATTTAAAACTATGGTATTGATTGCCTGAAATTCTATAAAACTATTTAATATTTAATTATCATTTGTTCGCTGTTAAAAGCCAGCAGCCTTTTGCTTCTAAAAGTGATCAAAATTGTAAAAGAAATGCACTCTTTTTTTTATTGTATAGTGCAAATTAGAAGCACAGGACAAATGCATTATAAAAATAATCTGCTAACTAGAAATTAATTTGTGGGCTGGGTCTTTATAAAGAAATGTGAAAAAAATTATTTTATTAGGTTGAATATTTTCTTGGGCTGCACAGTGGTTAGCACGATGGCCTCACAGCGAGAATGTCATTGGTTCCAGTTCTGGTGGTGGCATGACGCATTGTTTTTTCTGTGTGGGGTTTGCATGTTCTACCCGCGCATGTGTGTTTTTTCTTCAAGTACTCTGGTTCCCTCTCTCTAAAAATATGCATGTTAGGTTGATTTGCCATTACAAAATTGCCCCTAGAATGAGAGTGTGTGTTTGGATGGTTGGCTGTGTTTGTGATCCTGCAACAAACGAGCGACCTGTTCTGAGTGTATCCTGCCTCTCGCCTGAAATCAGTCGGGTTAGGCTCCAGCACCCCTGCGACCCCGTTAGGGATAAGCAGTTCAGAAGACGAAACTAAACTCATGTGTTTGCTGACATTAGGTGGCTACAAAACGATCCAATGTTTGTTGAGAATCTCCAGTTCCATGACATCTGAGAGTTGCTTTTGTGAACTTTTTTGTTGAGGAAGTTCAATTTGAACATGGGCAAATTTTAATCTCCATATTTACAGTCCTTAAAAGAATTGGCTGTTAAAATAGATAAATTTAATGTGTTTACATGTGTATAATACATGTGTTATAATATCCAGAATATTTTCAGTCATCTGTCACAAAAAAAACAAAAGTATCTTTTTCCTTCTGAACCCCTGGACCAGAACGCTGATTATGCTTGTGATTATATGCAGATGGAAAATGGCATCCTGCTGCCAACGCTGCAGTCCGCACTCCCCTTCCTCGACCTCCACGGGACACCTCGGCTGGAGTTCCACCAGTCTGTCTTTGACGAGCTGCGGGAAAAACTGATGGAACGCGTTGCGGTCATCGCAGAGGGAAAGGAGGAGGACAGGTGAGTGATTGTTTGTTCCTACTTTAATTTCTGTTATTCAAGCATGCTTTTTTGTCTTTTTTTTCTCTTCAGATACAAAAAGCTTGAAGAGTTGCTGGAGAAAAGCTTTCCGCTTGTTAAAATGCCATCTATTCAGCCGGTGGTGATGCAGGTGCTGAAATATCTACCAAAGGCAAGTGTTCATGTTAGAAATTTTTTTTTATTCAATTAATTTGAATTCATAATTTAATCAGTTTCTCCTGAATAAATAATCTGAAAGAAATAGGGTTGAATAATGCCTTATCAGAGGAAAGCATTTGGTTGGATTGGGTTTTCTCCATGATTGTGACATAAAATTGACATAGAAAATTAGAATCAAGGCGTAATTCAGTTGTTTGGGGCAAGAATTCCCTGGAATCCATGGCCAAAAAAAAAACTGAGTCGTCAAATGACAAAAAAAACAAAAAATCTGTCTACATGTATTAAATAAATAAAATAAATAAATGAATTACTCTATTCATCCCTCACCGGGGAAATTTGTTTGCTGCACTCCTTACACCACAGCAGGTTGCCCTTCGACGGCGCCAATGGTGGGAGAAGCGGGGGTTAGGTGTCTTCTCCAAGGACCCTAGACGTACTTTCTGTGGGCCGCAAACTCGCGACCTTCCAGTCTGCGCGCAAACGCGCTAACCAATGTGCTGCCATCTCCCCATTTTATATTACGCTAGAGTATGAAAAGTGGTGGTCCCAATACGGAACCCTGTGGCACTCCATAACCTATTTTTAAGGCTATATTCAAACTATAAACCTGCTGATATGTCAATAGTTATTTTTCTCATGTTTGCTTGTGCAGGTGCCTGAGAAGAAGCTGAAGTTGGTGATGGCTGACAAGGAGCTTTACAAGGTGTGCGCCGTGGAGGTGAAACGGCAAATTTGGCAGGACAATCAGGCCCTTTTTGGGGACGAGGTTTCCCCTCTTCTTAAGCAGTACATAGTGGAGAAAGAGTCCGCTCTGTTCAGTAGCGACCTCTCCATCCTGCACAATTTCTTTAGCCCATCTCCAAAAACACGGCGCCAAGGCGGGGTGAGTTGCTTCAATTCAATTTGAATTATACTGCAACATAGATTGAAGTTATTTTGATTGTTGGGATTTTTGCGTTTGTTTTTCTTTTAGGTTAATTTTATTAAGTTTATTTAATTTAAAATTTTTATTGCATATATTTTTGTTTGATTCTGTGATTTGGATTCCGCTTTGTGACTTCTTGTTTCAGGTGGTTCTGAAACTGACACAGATGATCGGAAAAAATGTGAAGCTGTATGACATGGTGCTTCAATTCCTACGAACGCTCTTCCTGCGAACCCGAAACGTTCACTACTGCACGCTGAGGGCGGAGCTTCTGATGTCCCTCCACGACCTGGACATCAGTGAGATATGCTCCGTGGACCCCTGCCACAAAGTGAGCTTATAAAACAGGTTTAATCCTATCAGATGAAGAATGTAAGTAATGTGTCGTGTTAAACAGTTCACCTGGTGCTTGGACGCCTGCATTCGGGAGAAGTTTGTGGATGGAAAGCGGGCCAGAGAGCTGCAGGGCTTCCTGGACGGGGTGAAGAAAGGACAGGAGCAGGTGCTTGGGTAACAGCGCTTTGTTCTATCGGTAGAGAATTTGGTCGTAATGATTGGCTGAAAGAATCACTTGAAAGTTTCTGGTGCTTTCAGAGACCTGTCCATGATCCTATGTGATCCATTCGCCTGTAACACACTAGTGCTGAGCATCATGAGGAACTTACAAGAACTGCTGAGTCAGGACGCTCTGCCCAGAGTGAGTATAAATAGTCTCTCTTTGGCCGGAAGCACACCGAAGGAACTTAAGAAACGGAAATGACTGCGATTATATGTCAGTGCTCGTAAACCTAACCAAACAGGAAGTGTTCGATCACAATCAGTGTAAATCAAGCATGATGCTGTAGAAGCTGTTTCAGTCTAAAAGAGGTACAGATATGTAACGGAATGAAGGCAGCACTTTGTGGAAGCCTCGGAGATCAATAAAACCTTCACAAAGAGCCACTTTGGTTCGGGAAGATCTCTTTGAAGGAGAAGAGAATAAATCTTGTTAAACAATCAACTGATGCTGATTTTAACTGGACTCGGCTTCACCTTTTGACTCCACTTTCTTTTCCACTTCTAAAAAAAATCATGCAGTAATATTTAAGAAGTCAGATCATGTTACAAATGTGCTAAAGCTTCAGCTGCGTAGCAGTCGGGGATTCCTGAATTCTTATGTAATTAGTTATTATGTAGATCTATTATAATAATAAAATGAAAGTACTTGATTTACTTTTTTGCTTCATTTATTTTATTATTCTCATGGGTTTTTTCTCACTTTATTTTTAACCCTTGTTTATTTAAATAAATGCTATTTGTCAAAGTAGAATAACGGTTTCAGTGATTGTTTTTGGTGTATTTTTGGTAACAGGACAGCTCTGACTTGATGCTGCTGCTCAGGATGTTGTCGCTGGGTCAAGGAGCGTGGGATATGATCGACAGCCAAGTGTTTAAGGAGCCTCGTATGGTGCGTTCACGCATGTCAAAATTTAATTAACTTTTTAATTATTTCGAACTTGCACGAGGATCAAACATAAGAGTGGCACGACATCTGTCTGACACACTCTGACACATAGTTTAAAGCTTTTTCATTTGCTGCTAGGACCTAGAGGTAGTGACTCGATTCCTGCCTGCGATGATGTCAGTGGTTGTTGATGATCACACGTTCACCGTGGAGCAGAAGCTTCCCAGCGAGGAGAAAAGCTCGCTGACGTATCCCAGCATTCTGCCAGACGCCTTCAACAGGTAAAGCTCCAACAGAACAACCCGGAAGCTGCATGGCGGCCTTCCTATCCTGGATTTGAATCCGAATTTCCTCAGTAAGGATGTCAAAAACTTTGTTATATCACTCAATTAGAAATTTTGCATAACAATCTTCAACTGGGGAAATAATTCTATTCATTTTGCACTGTTTCGTCATAGTTAAAATAAAGAAAAATTAAATAAACTGTCTTGCCACAAGCCAGGGAGCTTATGGGATACGTTTGAGTGTGTGTTTGCTAAGGATTTCGCAGTAACGGTTTGCATGTTTCTGTGGTATGAAGTTTTACACCACAACACTTAGGCAGTTAGTCATCATGTGATCTACCACATGAAACACAAGCTAATGGTCAATACCACACACACAAAATGTAAATAGATACTATTTTTCACAGTTACTTTTGCTTTTCTACTTTGAGTAGTTTTGACACTCACACATTTTTTATTTAGACTTAAATAAAAAAGCTTTAACTTTGACCAAAGTTGTTCTAAAGTTTAATATCTTTACTTCTGCTTGAGTAGAAAATGTGAAAACTTTTGATACCTCTGCCCTACAGATTTCTGCAGGACAACAGGGTGGCCTGTGAGATGGGTCTATACTACGTCCTCCACATCGCCAAACTGAGGAACAAGAACGCCTTACAGAGGTTACTGCCAGCTTTAGGTGAGCATTAAGCAGAATATAATTCATAATGTCCTACAACCGTGTCGAGACCGGCCATGCTGTTTGGTCTAGAAACAGTAGCACTGAAGAAAAGAGGAAGCAGAGATGGAGGTAGCAGAGATGAAGATGCTGAGGATCTGTCTGGGAGTGACCAGGATGGACAGGATCAGACGAACAGCACATGTTGGAGGTTTTGAGGATAAAGTCAGAGAGGCCAGACTGAGAGGGTTTGGATATTTGCAGAGGAGAGAGAGAGAGTATATCGGAAGAACGATGCTGGATTTGGAACCACCAGGAAAGAGGACTAGAGGAAGACCAAAGAGGAAGTTCATGGATACAGTGAAGGAAGACATGAAGATAGTTGGTGTGACCGAAGAGGATACAGCAGGTAGGGTTAGAGGGAAGAGGCTGACTTGCTGTGGCGACCCCTGAAGGGAAATGCCGAAAGAAGAAGAAAAAGAATTCACAATGTCCTTAAAAAAGTTTTAGGTTTCTGGTTAAACTTTAAAAAGAGATTCTTGGGAATAAACCTGTGAGATAAAATCTTTCTGACTGCTGCGATTCATCTGTTCATGTCCTGTTCCATACTTCCCAGTCTCTATGTGGACTCCACATCAGTCCTCGATGGAGGTGGAAGCAAAAACTGACAGAGCATAAAGTCAGTCTGATATTGCAAAAGAAGAGGAAAAATTTCTTTAAGTTTGCTGCAGTTATTTCCTTCCTCCAGATGAGCGATGCAAACTTGGCATATGCAACACGGTGTGACAACATTATGTGAAACAGATAGAGACGTTTGATATTTAATAATACCAAGACAAGCTCCATCGTTATGCACCCATGAAAAGAGAAATAAACAGTTTTCCACCATTTTTTGTCTTCTTATGGGTGCTTATCCTGGCATTATTAAATATCAAATATCTCCATTTGTTTTACATACAGTATAATGTGTCACATACATTTTAAACCATTTATTTTCAGAAAAAAATAACTTTAATAATGTCAAACTTTTAAGGGAATCAATACAGAATATTAAATATGATTATACAAGTATAAATGTTTGTAAAAAGTTAGGTTTTAAAATATAAATACATAAAAATGTACACAAAAAAACTTCCCTTCAACCACCACTAGATGACAGTGTAGGTGTTCATGTTGACGCACAATAAATGATGTTTAGACACAATGATGTGAGATCGCAGCCGTTTCGTCTTCTGAAACGCTTATTTCGTTAGGAATCCCGGCTGATATCAGGCTAGAGGCAGGGTATACTCCGAACAGGTGTTCCCTGCCTCACCTGGTTCTCTGCCTCACCTGGGTACCTGCCAGATCGGGCATATACTGTACCTGCCAGATTGCAGGTATATTGTTAATAGTTTCAAAATTTGAAGCTTCAGTCCATTGACATTATTAACTGCTGAACTGAGATAAAACTACTAAAATTTTGTATATAAAATGTTAAGAAATAGTCATTTTTTGTTTGAAAAAATATTAGAATAATCTTATTAATAAATTGTCTTATTGTGAGTTTATAATAAAATAATTAAATTTTACTGCATATTTGTAACCATGCTGATTTGTCCGTCCCGCAGTGGAGACGTACAACGACATGGCTTTCAGTGACATCTTTCTCCACCTGCTGACGGGACACCTCACACTCCTGTCTGACGAGTTCGGCTCAGAAGAGTTTTGTTCGGTCGTGTTTGATGCTTTCCTGCTTACGTCCTTCTCCAGGTGGGTTAGTTTTCAACCTGTTAGTAGATTAAATAAAATAAAGATCAGTTTACACTTAGTAAAACAGTGTAAAATGCTGTTTAATCTGCATGGCACACCAAGTAAAGAGGGTTAAAATTACACTTTTTATCTGTTAAACATTTGTAACAATAATTTCTATTTAAAATAAGATAATGCATGCAACTCATCTGTCTGATGGAAAGTGGAGAAAAGAAAAAAGTGGTATTTTTATCTCACTCAGAGAAAGAGTGAGGAGCTCTGCCATTCGGGAGGAGCTCAAAGTAGAGCTGTTGCTCCTCCTGGTCGAGAGAAGCCAGATGGGGTGGTTCGGGCATCTGGTTAGGATAACTCCCGAACACCTTGATGGTGAGGTGTTTCAAAGACGTCCCACTGGGGCCCATCCAGAGGCAGACCTCAGACCTACTGGAGAGACTACAGTATTGTCTCACAGCTGGCCGGGGAAGACCTCTGGATCCTACCAGGTGAGCAGGAGGATGCAGTCGGGGGTGAGAGAAGCCTGGGTTTCAACTGTCTGATGCTGTTGCCCTGCGACCCAACCCCGGATAAGCGGAAGACAACGGAACAGAAATTTTTTTTTTGATCTACTAATAACCAAAAGCACTTCCTGCAGAGTGTTAGTTTATAATTTAGTTCAATTTAAAGTGTGCTAGAGAATATTGCAGAATTCTTTGTCTTTGTTTTTTTTTTTTTTACATGATATCTGCAGATCAGCCTTTTTTAAGATGCTGAGAAAAGTAACAAAGTATTTTAAGTCACTTCTTTGCCAACTTTATGCTCAGTTTGAATTTTAGCAACTGGTCATTACCGTATTCACACCACTGTTAGTTGCAACATGATTAGCTGGGTCATTTGTGCTAATGTTGGACGTAAATTTAATTGATACCAGATAACGTCATCTTAGTTGAAAAATGAAAAATTCTTGCTGTGTGATAATTTTCAATGTGTCTCCTGTTTGTGTTTGACATCTTAAACTCCATGTGTTTCAGTAAAGAAAATGTGCACAGACACACCCTCCGGATGCTGCTGCACCTTCATCAGAAAGTGCTGCCGTCCTACATGGAAACATTGATGAAAACTCTTGAACCTCCAAAACAGGTATGGCTTGTTTCAGCTCTCTTACAGGCCTAGAGAAATACTAGAATTTCAAAATAAAAGTCATCATGCACCATATCATTTTGCTGGACCTTATGCTGCAGAAAATAAAACTGGTCGGTGACTAAAAAAATATGTTTCTGATTCATGGTTGGGAGTCGCTTTGAAAACCAGGGTAGTGAGTTAAAACCTGCATAAAGACTTAAAAATAAAATGATAAAAAGTGTGTGTTAATTCTGAAAATAACACCATAGGGAATAATGTGCTGGGAGGTTTTTTAATGTTGGATAGTTAGAAACGTGTCTGATGTTTTCCTCCCACCACAGAGCAGCGAACCTCTCAAAGAGCTGTACACGCAGCTGACAGAGAAGCTAGAGGCCCAGAAGAAGAGTCCACCACCTCCAGATGAGACCCCATCTCTCGATCTGGGGCTACATCCAGTTACCGTTCCTCCCACCACCGCAACGCCCACGCCCACCACCACCTCAGCCTCATCTACGCCAACCACGCCTGTGTGAAATAAATGTGAAAGGGACATTTCCCGCTTTTATTTGTCAAATCTGTTTACTTATCGGTGTTTAGCTTTTGAAGGCAGTAAACTTTGAGTTGTAAAGATGTTTTAAAGTTTCAATTTGTGCATTTTGTTGAGATATTCATCTCTTGGAAACTTGTAATACTTTGATCGTACCAGCAGTTATAAGAACTTGTAAATAAACAGTTATTTGCATGTATATTTTTTTTTTACCGTATCACTCATCTCTTCCTGTGTATGACTTTTTTTTAAGACACACTTCCCCCCAGTAGGTTGAAAAGGCACTTATAAAACCCTGTTGGGTAACTCCCCAGCCACTTCTGCTGGTGGTGTGAAACACGATGGTGCATTTTATGTGGTTCAACCTACTGAACACCTCTCTGGTAAGATCCCATGCAACTATCGTTGTACCAACTGATGACTTTGAGAAATGGATTATCGATAGATGCATTGTTTTGTTTTTTCTGCGGACGTAAGGTTCGTAATATTAAATCAAGCAGGCAAAAGAATTTCAGTCTCAATGAAAGTTTCAACTAAATTAATTGTAGACTATGAAAGTAAAAATTCCAAGTGTGTTCTCTTTGACGCTATGATTCAAAGCTGCACAGATAGTTCGATGCATTTGATGCATGCATTTACCAACCAATTGGAAAAAAGAGGCTGAAATTACCTGGTTTTAGTGATTTTTGGGGTCTAGGATGAAACTCCATTCAGCGGCTGAATGATTCAAACAAAACAAAAATAAATTTAAAGATTGTTGTGGTTGTTTTTCTAACCTCATAGTGAGCTCAGGTTCATGCTGCTTGATGCTCAGAAGGATTTTGGACCAAAATAAAAACTAAAAAAATGCCACCTTCACAAAAAATGTTGTATCCTATGTTTTAAACTCTAAAAAAAGTGAACATGGTTCATTTTTCAGTTCCTGACAAACACAAGGAACAGAAAACTGTTACAATTAATAGAATTAAAAAAAGTTTGGAGACAACCTAAAAATTTTTTTGCTAAGCTCAGTACTTCCCGATATGGGCGGCACAGCGGCATCACATCAAGAAGGTTGTTTGTTTGAGTCCCAGGGTAGGGTGTGAGGGGGGGGCTTAAAACACTAGCCTTTCTGTGGGTATGTGGGTTTTCTCCTGGTACTCCAGTTTCCTGCGCGTTAGACTAATTGGCCACTACGAAATTGCCTCTAGGAATGAGTGTGTGCGCGGATGGTTGTGTGCGTGTGGCCCCGCATAAGATTTGCGACCTGTTTGCGGTGTACCCTGCCTCTCGCCTTAAATCAGCCTGGATAAAACTCCGGCGCCTTTGTGACCCCACTAGGGATGAGCTGTAGAAGGTGTTTTGTTTTCTTTTGCTTCTTGTTTGCCACATTAAGAAACATTTTCAGAAGTAGGAACAGGAAGTTCACAGCTACATATCAGATCCAAGTGGTGGGTTTTGAACCAAAATTGGATCAATAGATACACAAACAAAAATAAGCGAAGTTATTTCAGAAAATTCCTCAGGAAGGGTAAATAGTTTTTTTTTTAACCACATGAGGGAATTTGGAGAACATGATCAGCTTTAACATCAATATTTTTTTAGTTGGTGGGACCTGTCTGGAGCATTTGTAATGGTGCCTAAAGTTATTCATAGCCCTAACAAATTCTGACTTTGAATTGAAAAAAAACCCAAACCTTTTTTTTCATTCTACCTGGAAATGCCTCCTAATTCTAAAGTATACCGTTTCCAAGACAACCTTAGAGGTATTATTGGAGGTGGAGGGATTCTAAACTTTTAAATTTAAACAAAATGTTGCATCTCCAAGTTGTTTCTGTCCTCACTCAAATAAATTCATCATGGGTAGTTTGCAAGAAATTGAATCCTTACTGGCCAATCTTTTGCATGAGCTACTGATGTTATACCCGATTTCCAACTCATCAAATACATGTCACTTTGGTTTAAAAGTAAAAAAAAAAGATAAGTTTTTGCACAGTATTATTTCTTCAGCAATGTCTTATCTTCGAGATGGAGCCTGTACCTTTTCCAATCCAAAGGGGAGAAAAAAAAATTTTGTGATTAAAAGTAACTACGTCAAAATTTGCAAGGGGTATGAATGTTCATAAGCAGCACCAACAAAATCAGGCGGTGATTTCTTGGGTTTTTTTAACCGTAGATTTATTGATTTGAACAGTTTTATCTACCAAATCCTCATAAAGACAACAGGAACTATTTCATGTTCCCACTGTCAAAACCTGACGTTACTCTGAATCATCATCTTGTTCTTTACCTTACAGCTGTGACATACCCGGGGCTGAAGCTGGTTACACCTCTAATCATGAACATCAGTAATGCCTCTGAGCCATGCCTGCCAGAGGACCAACACATCTCCATCATCATCTTCCTGTGTCTAGTCGTTTTCATTGGTTTCTTACTTAACATCTTCAGTTTGTGGGTCTTCTGCTGCCGTTTCTCTCAGTGGACCTCTGGAACTACATTGCAGTTTCACCTGGCTTTGAACGACATCCTCATTGTACCTGCTGCCCCCTTGTTGGCAACGTATCTGGCCTTGGGTCACGACTGGCCATTCGGGCGTTTCCTTTGCCAGGTGAAGATTATGGTGCTGTGCTTGCATTCTTATGGTAGCACTTTCTTCCTGACCTTAATCAGCATCCATCGCTACAGCGTGGTGGTCCACTTCAACAGGAGGTCGTGCATTAAAAATAAGGCTTTTGTAAAGAAACTCTGTGCGTCGGTTTGGTGTTTTCTGCTGATTCAGGCTCTGGTCTATGCTCTGATGCTTCCCTCCAGCAAAGAGGGAAAAAACAACCAGTGTCTCTCCATCCATCAGAAAGACCTGACCGATTCCTACTTCATCATCAACTTCATACGCTTTTTCCTTGGATTTCTGCTTCCTTTCTTTGTGTCTGCTGCATGCTACGGACGTTTGGCCAGAACACTAACTCGTCTCAATATCAGCTCCTCAAAAGGTTTGAAAGTCCAGGTGAAGTCCCAGAGGATGGTTGGGGTGTGTTTGTTGATATTTGGGTTATGCTTCTTACCCATGAATGTCGTTCGTACTGTGGGGGTGATAGTGAAAAAGTACTACCCGCTCCACTGCCGGTCTCTGCAGCAGATAGAGACAGCTTACTACACCAGCTGGATCTTTACAGAAATAAACTGCTGTCTAGATCCTCTTATCTATCTATTTGGTTCACAGAACTTCAGGGATGCTTTCCAGTCTCTCAGGATCAGACGTAGAGAAGCTCCAAACAGAAGCGAGTCAGATGTCACAGCCAACCAGTGACCTGCAAAGGAAACGGATAAAAGTCAGCCACTATGACACAGATGTTGCATTTAAAATGATTTTTTTTTTGCAAGCATGGTATTTAGAAATGTCAACATCAAATGTTTGAATACAACCACAGGTTTCACATCCTAATGGAGTTCTGAGAAAAATACATGTTGGTTTGTGTAGGAGGAGCTGGAGGTGTTTGTTTAAGAGAGAAGAGAATAAACTTGTCCTCATGAGTCAGCAGATTTCATATAAAGCTACATCAGTGGCAATTGTTGCAAACAAACGTATAAAAACCTGTCGAGTTTTTATTAGAGTGCAAACATTCTGCTTTCCCAACATATTTTATGGATATATCTTTGTCTTACATAGAGGTAACAGAAATGTGTTACCTCACCATGCCTCAACATCCACTTGCAGATACAAGACATAAAAACTCTTAAAAACCACATAAAACTTGGACTAAAAATGACAAACATCATTTGTAACTTGAAATTTCATTGCGTACTGATTAAACTCAAACCATTTCATGTTTAACTTAACATTCACATGGATTACTGTATTTTTTCATACACTTGAAATATTACAGATTGAGACAGAAAATTATCTTTTCCATCACACTGAAATACATCCAAATAAAAAATATGGATTCTTTTATTTTTTTTAATAAAGTCTTAAAGATATGTCTGGGGCATCATAACCTTGGTTTGTTACTGTCTGGAATCTTCTGTTTTTGTGATTGTATAAAGAGCAGGTGAATAAAATAATGTGTGTTCTAGTTTAATTGTTCCAAAATTATTGTATTAATAATTTTGATCACTGTTTGTATCACATAACACCAGGACTACCAGAATTCTAGAACTACTAGAACGCCCCCAGCCGTCAATTTGACGTGAACGTTCTATCGATGACGCTATATATTGAAGTGCTCAATGACTGACAAATGTCCTCTTAAATCCATTTTTGCTCACCTAGATTTCGCTTGAGTGGCGCCACAACGGTTTCTAGGCAACAGTAATTGCGCTACAGTCAGGCGCGGAAAAAAGTTCCGTTCCATCATCTTCCGCGTGTTCCAGGGTCGGGTCGCGGGGGCAACAGCCTCAAACGGGCAGCCCAGGCCTCTCTCTCCCCGGCTGCATCCTCTAGCTCACCTGGAAGGATCCCAAGTCGTTCCCCGGCCAGCTGTGAGACATAGTCTCTCCAGCGGGTCCAGGGTCTGCCCCCTGGTCTCCTCCCGGTGGGACGTGCCCGAAACACCTCGCTTGCGAGGCGCTCGGGGGGCATCCTGACCAGATGCCCGAACCACCCCATCTGGCTCCTCTCGACCTGGAGGAGGAGCAGCTCGACACCGAGCTCCTCCCAGATGGCAGAGCTCCTCACCCGATCTCTGAGTGAGAACCAGAGCCAGAGGTTGGTCCGTATAGCTGGCAGTATGTCGATTCCATTTCCAGTGAGAGTTGGACTCCGCCAAGGCTGCCCTTTGTCACCGATTCGGTTCATCACCTTTATGGACAGAATATCTAGGCACAGCCGAGGCGGTGGAGGGATCTAGTTTGGTGACCTCAGGATCGGATCTCTGCTTTTTGTGGATGATGTGGTCCTGTTGGCTTCATCGGACCGTGATCTCTAGCTCTCGCTGGATCGATTTGCTGCCGAGTGTGAAGCGGCCGGGATGGGAATTAGAACCTCCAAATCCGAGACCATGGTCCTCACCCGGAAAAGGGTGGAATGCCCCCTACGGGTCAGGGACAGGGTCCTGTCCCAAGTGGAGGAGTTTAAGTATCTCGGGGTCTTGTTCATGAGTGGGGGAAGGATGGAGCGGGAGCTCGACAGGCGTATTGGTGTGGCATCGGCAATAACTAGGACGCTGCATCAGTCCGTCGTAGTAAAGAGAGAGCTGAGCCGAAAAGCAAAGCTCTCGATTTACAAGTCGATCTACGTTCCAACCCTCACCTATGGTCGCCAGCTGTGGGTGGTGACCGAAAGAATGAGATCGCGGGTATAAGCGGCTGAAATGAGCTTCCTACGCAGGGAAAAAAGTTACAATGTATTTAATACAGGCATCAAAATGACGGGTGTGGGAGTTAGAGGAAAAATTACTCAGAACTCGTTTTTAGTGTTTTATTTCAGTTAAATTACAACATAGGAACAATATACAAAAAATATAGAAAAAGTAAAAACCTGAGGAACGTCAAAGAGCAACGTAACCACAGTAATTAGACATCAACCTCTGAGAACCGTCAAATAGACGGCTTTGGTAGTTCTAAATGTGCCTTTTTGTTTCTTAGAGACATAAACATTTTTATGTAAAGTATATTTATGTGACATCTTGTTATTATGGTATGGGATGTGTTCTGGAGAGAATTACCTGCTGCTCAATGTGGACAAAACCAGGGAGATGATGATTGACTTTCGAAAGAAGATGACTGCCTTCTGGCCCTCTGCATTCTGGGAAGGGATATGGATGTGGTGGAGGAGTACAGAAACCTGGGAGTGACTATCCACACCAGACTGAGCTGGAGGAGCAACAGTACTGCTGTGTACAAGAAGACCTGCGGCCGACGTACTTCTTAAGGAAGCTGAGGTCCTTCAATGTGTGCAGCGAGATCGGTCTGTGGTGGTCAGCACATTGTTATTCTATGTGGTCTGCTGGGGGAGGTGTCGACACACTTGAAGCAGTGGTAGAGAGGAGGTCACTGAACAAACTGTTATCCGTCATGGATAACCCTGACCATCCTCTCTACCCACTCCTGGACAAACAGCGGAGCTCCTTCTCCAAGAGGCTCAGACAGCTCTGCTCTAAAACCGCCCGGTACCGGAAATCTTTCTTTCCCGCCACAATCAAACTCTACAATAACTCACTGAAAATTAACAAAATTAACAATAACTAGTTCATGTTAATAATCCATGTTAATCCATGTTAATCATCATTCCTTCTATTTTATTATTTTATTAGTTTTTATTATCATTTTTGTTTTTCTTGTATGCTGCTGTAACAAAAATTTCAAATCAATAAAGTAATTCTTATTCGTTCTTATTTTTCAAAAATTTTTTGTAATTTTAGTATATTTTTATAATATTACAGTTTTTTTTAATAAAAAAAACTTGATTTACATACTTTATACTAAGTTTTTTCATTAATGAGGGTTTAAAAGTGGGGTTTTAATTTCAGATTTTTACTCTGATGAATATGATATTCTCCATATAATATGTTTAAGGGGTCAAAATACTCCAATGTTCTTCTTTTGATATGAGAAAACATGTCTCATATATATACATATATATATGTGTATATATATATATGTATATATATATATATTATATATAATAACATGCATTGATTTCTGAACAAGTATTGATCTAATAAAGTGATATTTTCAGACTGTAAATGGGGAAAAAAAATTATCTAATTTGGATACATATTCATCAGTTGGATATATTTCATCAAGAATTCAGAAATTATTTTCTCATATTTTGTAATTGATTAGATATTTGTAAGACATTGATCAAGTTGAATGACAAGTTAGATTGTTAAAAATTTACATCAGGAGAATATTCCTCATGGTTGTGGATATTTTAATGACTGCAAACAATCTCTATTGCAATATTAATTTAAGAAACTCAGTCTTTTTATATATTATTTAGTTGTAAGAATGATAAGCATTATTTAAATAATTGCAGTAGTTGTTCTCATCCATTTAGTTGTTACTTTGTATTCTTTGTAACTGGAAATCAGACAATAATGTTACCACTATTTTCTAATAAATTTAAATCTCTCAAGTGTCCATAATCTGATCTGAATTGTATAAACTTGTTTCTTTTTTACATCTATTAATAGTTTCATGACATGCAAGTATAATTCACAAGTTGCATGCTGTAACAAAGTTTCAATGCTGTTAAAGACTTGTTGGTGAAAGTCAAACAACATGATCAGCAGTTTGAGACGCATTAAAACAGATAGTTTTACTTTTGATTTTAATATGAAGACAAAAAATACAAAAGATTTAGGAAAAAAGTGTTTTTTTTCTTTGTATGGAAAGCCATCAGGGCGCACTTAAACAAGCACGTTAAATGAATTTTAAAAAAGTGCGCTAGATATTAAAACAGGCGCTATTGTTTCCCATATGTTAATGTGTGGAAAGCGAGATTTCAAATCAAGCGTGTTAGATTTCTAATCTACTGTGTGTTATGCGCTTTTTATGCGCCCCGATGGCTTTCCATACTCGTACACCTGCAGTACGTCACAATAGAGGCGGAGCTTAAACGTTGTTAAGTTGATCTGCAGGTGAGCTTTAGTTTCACTGTGAAGATCAAACATGGGGAAACTTCAGGAGTTTACAATCGCGTTTGATAATAATAAAGCCCTGTACAATCCAGGAGAATCCATCTCTGGGACTGTGACTGTTAAAATCAACCAGCCTCTTCAGTGTAAAGGTAAGGATCGCTCAGAAAGTGGAGTGTTAACTAAGAAAAACTGGTGATTTCAACGCCCAACCTAATTATTATTACATCATGGAAACTTCCTGACTTCTCATGTCCATGTGTTTCTGATTCCTTTAAAATATTTAATAGAAATGATTGAAACTTTCAAATCTATCTTCTTAACAATGATCATTTTTTATCATTGATCAGTATGTTTATCAATAATCAGTATGTTTATCAAATATGCTTATAAAATAATCACTATGTTTTTCTAATTATTGGTATGTTTACCAATAATCAGTATGTTTTTCAAATATGTTTAAAAAATGATCCCTATGTTTATCTAATTATCGGTATGTTTACCAATAATCAGTATGTTTGATCAAATAATCACTATCTTTATCTAATTATCGGTGTGTTTACCAATAATCAGTATGTTTACCAATAGTCAGTATGTTTACCAAATGATCAGCATGTTTATCAAATGATCAGCATGTTTACCAAATGATCAGCATGTTTACCAAATGATCAGCATGTTTACCAAATGATCAGCATTTTTATCAAATGATCAGCTTGTGCACTGTAAATCAGAGACACAATTGAATTGTCTTACTTACTAAAAACAAAGATTGTCCTTGTTTAGTCATCTTATTAATATTGTAAAGCTTTTTTGTTAAGAAAATGGTCTAATCTTGGACTGTTAAACGTTACTTGTTTTAATCCAATCAGCAAACTGTAGAAAACAAGATCAGTGAGTCATGTGGGAAACATTAGTATCACATTTGTGGCAGATTCCTACTTTTTCACAATATCATCATTATGAAGAAAGTATCATAACTACTTTTTTAAAATGAAATAATTTTAACTTTATTGGGTTAAAAGAATGTAAATGTTCTAGGATTTAAACTCAGGATTGAAAGTTTTTTGTTCATGGTTTACAGAGCAATTAGTTTGAGGTGAAAGCTTTGTGTTAACTCCCCAGATGCTGGTCTTTGTGTGTGTTGCCAGGCAGTTACTGTTACTGTAAGTCGGTGTGTTTGGGGACAGTCTGAAACATAAACCATAGTTTCTGTTTGCAGTGAGACCAGATCTCAGCAAGAGGGAGTGTCCTTTTGTGATTATAGTTCATCCGGTTTGGTGACATTCCTCTTCAGGTGGAGTTGGACAAACTTCTCTCAGTGGAAACAATTTGAAACTGGGCATGTTACTGGGCCCCATGAAGTTTGAATGGCTAAACACATTTTTTGGAAAAACTGCTTCAAGCTGGAAAAGCTGACTTCTCATCACACACATGACTTTTAGTCATTCACAGATAGACGATTTAGTCATTCACACACAGCTAGAGCTAAAGATCAGAGAGCAGATAGTGTCAGCCAGGAGTTTAAGGAGGATTATCTCTGTTTCTTTTTTGGGGAGTGTGGGGTGGTGGGATATTTATTAGAAGTTTGGATTTTTTTTTTTTAATACAAAACACACGAAACAAATAATAATGCAAAATAAAACCAAAACAAAAAAAGAGGAAATGAACCTCTCAGAAAACTTGTCTTGTTTATCTTACTTCATACTCATGTGAATTTGACTAAATATGCACAAAAGCTTGATATACATCCTACAAAAGATACTTTTTCCCAAAAAAAAGAAATAGCAGTAAAGCATAGCCCTGTGGTAAAATTGCCAGTATTGGACCGAAGAGTTGCTGATTTGATTCCTGCTAATCTCATGCCCAAGTATCCCTGGAGAAGACACCTAACCCCCAGTTTCTCCCACCATTGGTGCCATTATTGGCTGCCTGCTGCGGTGCAATGCCACACAGGAATTTCCCAATGAGGGATTAATACATTACGATTAAATACAGAGTACAGATCCCAGTACAGTCAGAAGTTTCAACTTCAGACAGATCTGTCTTTTCAACAAATGCAATAAATGGTTTCTAAACGGAT
Organism: Neostethus bicornis; assembly: GCA_902685375.1. NCBI lineage: Eukaryota > Metazoa > Chordata > Actinopteri > Atheriniformes > Phallostethidae > Neostethus > Neostethus bicornis. Next base: position 10,128,643 of record LR738545.1, read on the forward strand.
TCAAACAAGTTTTTCTTAGAATAAAAATGTTCTACGTTGCATTGGCAGTTCAGATGGCATCAGTTTAGTCAATTGTTTAAGTGCTGAGGCTGTGCAGATTTTCCAATTAATTGCTATTGTTCGTTTAATCTGCAGTAAACACATATATAATAGTAATTTCATTGATCTAGAACAGGGGTGCCCATTACGTCGATCACGATCGACTGGTCGATCGCAAATGCATTATGGGTAGATCGCAAGGCATTGAAAAAAAAGCAAAAAAAAAAAAATTAAAAAACTTTTTAAAAAAGTATAAATCGAGCTACTTTTCTGCTGTTGCTGGAGATTTTTGGAGTATGTGACATGAAATCACGTTGTTAGGCCTGTACTCAATAAGTAGCCCGCAGTGCTGCTGTGGCCCCTCGCAAAGCGCTGTGAGTGTGTGCGTGTGCGGATGTAACAAATCGTGTTGTAGGGGTAGTTACAGCAGGCTGGAAACAATCTGTGGGGTTTGCGATGGTAACATGGGACTGGTAGATCTCAGGAGGTTTGATATTCATAAAGTAGATCTAGGGTTCACGGAGAAGACAACAAACCCCCCCGGTTCTCCCACCATTGGCGCAGTCATAAGTTACAGGTAATGCAGCACACAAATTTCCAGGTGAGGGATGAATTAAGTATATTAAAAAAAATGGGGCAATGATTGAAACAGTGGTCTTTCTGTGTGGAGTTTGCATGTTCTCCCCGTGTATGTGTGAGTTTTCTCCAGGTACTCTAGTTTTCTCCCAGTCTCCAAAAACATGCATGTTAGGTTGATTGGCCGCTACCAAACTTCTCCTTGGAAAGAGTGTGTGTGAATAATTGTGTGCGTGGCCCCGCGAATGACCAGAAACCTGTTTGAGGTGTACCCTGCCTTTTACCTGAAATCAGCAGGGATAAGCTCCGGTACCTTCCACGATCCTATCAGAGATAATCAGTTCAGAAGACTAAACAAAATTTAAGGATTGTGTTAAGTCTGATTCTGATTTTTTTTTTGTTTGGAAAGCCCTTAAAGATCTTGTTGTAATACCGGGCCATTTAAAAACAATTTCACATAAAGTTCAGACATTTACTTTTTAGGTAAAGGTTGAACTGTTCCTTATTTCGAGAACACACAATTATCTCTTGTGTTTGATGGGAATTAGAACAAAGAAAACCATCTATTACACAACCATTGATTGGATCAGAATATGTTGATGATGTCATCCAAAATGCATGAACCTAACAGACTGGACGTAACACATTTCTTGTCTTTCTAAAGCAGATTAAAGTTGGTGATGGAACAGAAAATGTGTTTTTTGTTTTCTTAAGCTGTTGCACCATTAAAAAGGTGCCGTAAGGACTTGGATGTACGTTAAGTAAGTACATAAAGTACTAAACAAATAAATTGGCATTGTGATAGGTCGGAGCCTGAATGTGTTAGAGTTGGCAGCCTTTTTGAACTACGCATGCTTTAACAAAAAGGTTTTCTTTCTAATATAAATTATTTGATTTAGTACCACACATTAATTTGGAAATAAATGGAATAATTTATAAAGTAGATCTACGTTCCCACCCTCACCTATGGTCACCAGCTGTGGGTAGTGACTGAAAGAATGATATCAAGGATACAAGCGGCCGAAATGAACTTCCTCCGCAGGGTGGCTGGGCTCTCACTCAGAGATCGGGTGAGGAGCTCTGCCATCCGGCAGGAGCTCGGTGTTGAGCCGCTCCTCCAGGTCGAGAGGAGCCAAATGGGGTGGTTCAACCATCTGGTCAGAATACCCCCCTGAGTGCCTTGCTGGTGAGGTGTTTCGGCAAGGCGTGTCCCACCGGGTGGAGACTGAGAGGCATACCCCAGACCCGCTGGAGAGACTATGTATCACAGCTGGCCGGGGAACGACTCGGGATCCTTCCGGGTGAGCTGGAAAATGCTGCCGGGATGAGAGAAGCCTGGGCGTCCCGTCTGAGGCGGTTGCCCCTGCAACCCGACTCCGGATGAGTGATAGATGATGGAACGGAATTTATAAAGTGAGGAAAAGTTTTATACTTGATCTATTTGTTCAATCGTTTGTCCACCGTGATGGACATCTGTAAATTGATGTTTTTATAATGATGACTTCTGAGTTTCATAGATTTTTCTCAATTTTTACTGAACTTGTAAACAACTTAGTTTGTCATTGATATTATAAATTGATTAATTTAATCCGCTAAGTAAACAAACAACACAGATTGTGTCCAATAAATCTTTTAAAAAGTTTCTTTTTAGTTGTAATTTTCAGAACAGTGACCACTGCAACTTTATTTTGTGTCCTTTCTAAAAAAAAAAAAAAAAAATCCACTCAGCAGATCTTTTTTCTACCACGTAATTTTAGCATTAGTAGCAGTTCCTTCGTCTTTTAGTCTTCTAATCAGCCGGAGCCTATCTCGGCTGATTTAGGGCGAGTGGCAGGGTACACCCCGAACAGATCGCCAGTCTGTCGCGGGGCCATATATACACAAAACCATCCACACACACACACTCATTCCGAGGGACAATCTCATTCAATTTGACATGCATGTTTTTGGAGGGTGGGAGGAAACCAAAGTACCCGTACAAAACCCACACAAACACTGGGAGAATGTGCACACTCCACACAGAAAGGCCTGTGTTCCAAACCTCGTCCCACCCTGGACTCGAACCCTGACTATTTAGCTGTGAGGCCAATGTGCCAACCACTGCCTTGCTATGCTGCCAATTTGTTGCAGTATAGACAATTCTTTCTCAAACTGAATTTAGGGCTCCACGGAGACATCTAAAAACATGCTTAGTTTTAGTTCAGGTTGGCTGCAAGTTGGAGATCACGTGGATTCTTTTTTTTTTTGTTTGTTTCAAAAAGTGTTACATAATGTTTTCATGTGACCTAAGCTGGCTTTTTATCTGATATGCACATGGATTGAATTTTTCTCACATGCTAAAGGAAATAGTTTAATGCAAGAAAAGTGAAGATTTGTTTGTTTTTTAAGAATATGTTAACATCTGTCTTTAGATTCAAATGCTTGGGTTTTTGCTTTAAAAACTTGCTTTGTTTGGAATCTATGTGCGTGGAAACAAATTTTTATTTAGTGCAAGTATAGTAAGGGGTTTAGAATGAGAAGAATGAGGTGGTAGTCTTTTCTGGATAATCTGACACAAGAAAGTTAGAATTAAAATCTGCCCAAGACAACCAAAATCTCATCCAGCTGCAGGTACTTTTATTGTGTGAAACCCACTTGTTTGGTTGATGGGTTTTTTTTTGTTTGTTTTTTTTTTGCTTGGATTTCTGATGGGGTCCTGTCAGAAGTAGAATACGTTTTGTAAATGAACGGTTTCATCTCAGTTCTGAACCCCAATGTGTTTGAGTTGGTAGAAATATTCTGATCTATGAGGGGCTGCACGATGGTGCAGTGATTAGCACAGCAAGAAGGTTGGGGTTCAAGTCCTGGGTCGGACATCGCTTCAAACACTGGCCTTTTTGTGTGGAGTTTGTGTGGAGTTTGCATGTTCTCTTCATGTGTGGGTTTTTCCCTGGCATTCTGGTTCCCTCTAACTCTCGAAAGACATGTATTTTAGGTTGATCAGCGGCTACAAATTTGCCCCTCGGAATGAGTGTGGGTGGATTGTTGTGTAGCCCCGCAGCAGACTGGTGATGTGTTCGGAGTGTACTCTTACCTAAAATCATCCAGGATAGGGTCCAGCAAAAGCCACGACCCAGTTAGGAATAAGCGGTTCAGAAGATGAGACAAAACAAAATGGTTTCATCTCATTTGTTCTCTTGGTGTCCCGAGTTCACTAAATTCAGTCAATTTCACTTGAAACATTTCCAAAAGCCTCGAATTAACAGATTAAACTTCAGACTAAACTTCAGACTCTAACGAGTAATTTATGTCAGTTAAATCTGAACATCTGTCTTACGTTAGTATTATTTTGTGTTTGTAGTGATCAAAGTGAACTGCAATGGCTTCTGTGGCATCACCAACAAAGTAAACGACTTGGCGTGGATCATGGAGGAGCAGTACTTCAACAGCTCCATCTCCGTCACAGACAAAGGTAAAAACCGAAGCCAGCCATGTCGAGCTGTAATTCAAATAAATCATGTTGTAGCAGGTTATATTTACTTTAGCAGCATAGGAACTAATTGTAGTGTGCAGAATAAACCTGAGACAGATGGATGAGGTGGTGGTGTTTGTAGTTTTCAGCTGTAGCCCTGAGGCCTGCTGGCAAACAGCAGAACCATTGTTTCCTCTGACGGATTTTATCTGTCCCACACAGGAACGCTGAAAGCAGGAGATCACACGTTTCCCTTCAAGTTTCTACTGCCAGGTAGGACGAAGGAGGGGCCGCTTGCTTCTCCACACTCTGTTCATTTGCATTTCCTGTCCACACTGACGTTAATGTTGGTTTTATTTTGCTTTTGATCACCAGACGAGAATTTTACGACTTTGTTTTTGCACTGATAACAGTCTAGTGACGTTTCTTATCTAGACCGGGAACAGAGATCTACTCAAGCACATATTATTCACTTGAACAATACAGGGTTGACTTCCTTTGTTTTGAATTCTTTTTACTTTAAGGTCTGTCTTTTCATTTATTCTGTGTCAGCATGTCGAGTGTAAAAGAATGATTTATTAATAAGGCCTATTATTGTGTTAGCTGTGTTAGAGTAAAATATCTCATTGTAGTTCCTAGATTTGGTGATCACGGGTTATAATCTCTGATTACGCTTTTCTTTTTAAGAAGAATGAGTAGTTATAAATTGCTTGACGAGTTTAGTGACAGGATGTGCATCAACAGACGTAATCACAGAACCGGTTCCTTTATGATCCCATCAGCCGGTTTTCTTCCCGGCCTGGTTAATGCAACTTGTTTAGAGCTATAAATAATCCAAAAAAAAAAAAAGACGCGTCAAAAAGATATTTTGGTCAAATAATTATTAGTATCAAAATTATGTCAACAAAAATAATAATAATAATAATAATAGAACAAAGAAGATGAAAACTTGTATATTTTTCACAGCAGTTAGTAAATAAATAAATATAGTTTTTCTTTCATGCCCCCACCCTCAGATCTGGCTTCGTGGGCGGGTCCAGGAAAGGGAAATTTTGTCATGGTGTTATTCTTTCGAAGAGTTTTTGAGGCATGCTTTGTCTGGCCCCATTACCTATGACCTGTTTGCCTTATGTGACCCTACCATGGGCATCAAGCTTGGGGTTCTTAGGCTGTTGCCCTCGTGATCCGGCTCTGAATATGCAGAAGACAACGAAACTGAATTTTTCTTTTCGTCAATACTGCTATCTAACAGATACTATGCTGAAGGTCTGACACCTTGTTTTTTTAAGCATCGTGACTAACAGATCACTAAATGTGATGGGTTTTTTTTGTTATTCTAAAACACCAAAATTCTGTTAAGTTTTTGTCATGAACGTATGAAAAATATAATTTATTTTTTAAGATTTTTTTTACTGTACCAGTTTTCCTAGCAAATCAGCGAGGATTGATAAGTTAAGCATTATTTGATTTTGAATTTTTTATTAATAATTTATCAAAGACCCACATGTCTCATATAAAATCAATAATATTCTTTTTTTTTAAACAAAATTATTAATAATCCTCACACCTCTGTTTCTTGTTTATCACAAACGTCAAAGTATAAAAACCAACTAAATGTCCCGACAATGACGTCAGAAGCTGATGTTCAGTTTCACTTTGTGTCCCTACTTGTTGATGTCATCTTTTAATATCAGCATTGTTTCAAATATTTCTGAGATCTTATCGTCTTCCACGTATTTCACACGTTTGAGAAGATTCTTTAGGTGTTGCCAAGACGACCTTGCTCCTCACTTCCTGCCCATGTTTTGTACTGATTTGCAACAACAAAGTGGTCTTTGTGTTCAGTTTTTCAATTTTTTTTTTTTAAATCTCAAGTAGAACTTTCTGTTCAAGTTGGTGTGAAAAAGTAACTAAAAACCAGGACAATTTTCTTATGCTTTAAAGATAGAGAAGCCCCATTATTTCTGAAGATGTCGTTTGTCAGATGGAATGTTTTTAATCCGCTGAAGCTGCCATCCTTTCATTGCATGTTATTTTTTTCTGTTTCACATAGCGACAGCTCCAACATCCTTTGAAGGGAACTACGGGCGGATCATCTACAGAGTGAGGGCTTTCATCGAAACACCGAAGTTTTCCAAAGACTATTGCACCGAGAAACCTTTCTACCTGCACCGACTTTTGAACCTGAATGAACTGCCAGACATATGGGTGAGACATGCCAGCCGGTATTGTTTGTGTGTGTGCCGGTTTCATGCTGTTACTTTATGTATCTCTGCATCTCTGTTCACGTCATTGTGTCTATGATGTTTGATCAAATCTTTACAGGCAGATTTCAAAGCTGAGAATTCATCAAACTTTTTAAAGATAATTTACTTTTACAGTCATGAAAAGATTGTAGAAGTCTACTTAAGACTGCTACATTTTCTTACATTTTTAGGGGTGGGGAGCACGGTGCTCTACCGAGATATGCGGCCTCATTGATACGTACAGTGGTGGTCAAAAGTTTACATACACTTGTAAAGAACATAATGTCATGGCTGTCTTGAGTTTCCAGTTATTTCAACAACTCTGATTTTTCTCTGATATAGTGATTGGAACAGATCCTTCTTTGTCACAAAAAACATTCATGAAGTTTAATTCTTTTATGACTTTATTATGGGTAAACTGAAAATGTGACGAAATCAGCTGGGTCAAAAATATACATACAGCAACATGAATGAGCAATTTTGGAGACTTAGAAAGTTGTGTCAATGACATGAGCTTCATAGCATGACCTCTTAACTTCTTGTGAGTGATTATGAGTGACTACAGCTGGTGAATTCTCTGAGGCCATTTAATAAGGGCTCATTGGATAAAAACACCCACAAACGCTACAATGGGAAAGTCAAAGGAGCTCAGCACAGATTTGAAAAAGAGAATCATTGACTTGAACAAGTCAGGAAAGTCACTTGGAGCCATTTCAAAGCAGCTGCAGGTTCCAAGAGCAACAGTGCAAACAATTGTTTGTAAGTATAAAGTGCATGGCACTGTTTTGTCACTGCCACGATCAGGAAGAAAACGCAAGCCGTCACCTGCTGCTGAGAGAAAACTGGTCAGGAGGGTGAAGAGTCAACCCAGGAGCACCAAAAAGCAGATCTGCCAAGAATTAGAAGCTGCTGGAACACATGTGTCAGTGTCCACACTCAAGCGTGTTTTGCATCGCCATGGACTGAGAGGTTGCCGTGCAAGAAGGAAGCCCTTGCTCCAAAAGCGGCACCTTAAGGCTCGACTAAAGTTTGCTGCTGATCACATGGACAAAGATAAGACCTTCTGGAGGAAAGTTCTGTGGTCAGATGAAACAAAAATTGAGCTGTTTGGCCACAATGCCCAGCAATATGTTTGGAGGAGAAAAGGTGAGGCCTTTAACCCCAAGAACACCATGCCTACCATCAAGCACGGTGGGCCTGTTTTGCTGCCAATGGAACTGGTGCTTTACAGAGAGTCAATGGGACAATGAAGAAGGAGGATTACCTTCAAATTCTTCAAGAAAACCTGAAGTCATCAGCCCGAAGGTTGGGTCTTGGGCGCAGTTGGGTGTTCCAACAGGACAATGACCCCAAACACACATCAAAAGTGGTAATGGAATGGCTAAATCAGGCTAGAATTAAGGTTTTAGAATGGCCTTCCCAAAGTCCTGACTTAAATCCCATTGAGAACATGTGGATAATGCTGAAGAAACAAGTCCATGTCAGAAAGCCAACAAATTTAACAGAACTGCACCAATTCTGTCAAGAGGAGTGGTCAAACATTCAACCAGAAACTTGCCAGAAGCTTGTGGATGGCTACCAAAAGCGCCTAATTGAAGTAAAAATGGCCAAAGGACATGTAACCAAATATTAGCATTGCTGTATGTATATTTTTGACCCAGCTGATTTTGTCACATTTTCAGTTTACCCATAATAAAGTCATAAAAGAATCAAACTTCATGAATGTTTTTTGTGACAAAGAAGGATCTGTTCCAATCACTATATCAGAGAAAAATCAGAGTTGTTGAAATAACTGGAAACTCAAGACAGCCATGACATAATGTTCTTTACAAGTGTATGTAAACTTTTGACCACCACTGTATACCGGAGTTCCGAAAACTAACCCTAACGCTAATTCCAGTAGAAGTATGCGAGATCTTAGATCTTGATGATTTCAGATCTCGTCAGGACACTGGTTGCATATCTTGATGGTTAGATCATCTGGAAGGAAGGGGAGCGTTCTGGGCATGCGCAAATACAGTACTTCCGTGAAGCTGGCCCCTCTTAAAATAATATATAAACAAAATTAAACAAAAAATCTGTCAATCGTTTGTGCAACGTTTGTGGTGTTTTAAGATATACAATTTGGACGATGACCTCATCCAGCCTCTCACCCCGCCTAAAAATGCGAGAAAACTCCTAAAAATGCAAATTGTAAATTGTCTGTGCTACGTTTGTGCTGTAAATTTTTTTGATTGTACTACTGTCGTTTTTTTTTTTTTTTTTTTTTGTTATTTTCAGATATATGATTTGGACAATGATGTCATCCGAACCTTCATTTATTTCCAGGTGTCGCCATCTTTGATGATGTCATCATTCAAATCGTATTTCTTAAAATGAAAATAATTTTTTTTTAAAAAATAGCACAAACAAAAAATTTTCAAAAATTGACACCATTTTTCGGAGTTTTCTCTCATTTTTAAGCAAAGTAAGGGGCTGGATGATGTCATGCAATCTATAAAAGAATCGTAAATATCTAAAAAAATAATAAAATAACAAAAACAAAAATTTTCTGCAGCACTAACGATTGACATGTTTTTTGTTTATATTTTTTTAAGAGGGGCCAAGCTTCACGGAGGTTGCGCAAAGTCGCAAATCTCGATGGTCGCAGATCTCGTCAGGACACCGGTTCTTACCAATTGTGCAACAGAAGACCCACTAAATTTTTTTTTTTAATTCTGTTCTGGACTCACCCACATTTTTGTATTTTTTTTTCCCTTTATTTTACTTATGTACAGGATGTATGTATTTAAAGTAAAATAAAAAAATAAAAAAATGGGGAATACGTATTCAAATGATCTATAAAACAAAAATTGACATTTTCCATAGCTTCTTTTTACACAAATGAGCTTCATAATTTTTGGAACACCTTAAATCTATTTAAAAAAAATGGGCAAAACAATATTTATTGAATTTGAAAAGCCACCAACGAGGCGTTCGGTAGACATCCTAACCAGATACCCCAACCACCCCATTTGGCTTTTCTCGACTCTGAGAGTTGCTCTAGCAACAGCTCAACTCCGAGCTACTACCGGATGACAAAGCTCCTCACTCTATCTCTGAGCGAGAGCCCAGCCCTCCTGCGGAGGAAGCTCATTTCGGCCATTTGTATCTACAATCTTGTTCTTTCGGTCACCACCCACGGCTGGTGACCATAGGTGAGGGTAGGAAAGACATATCATGGGGTCTTTATTTCCATACACATCAGGATAAAGTTTAAAAACAATGAAGTTCTCAAATTTAGTTTGAAATCTCCCCAGAACTCAATAAAATACAATAAATGTAGAAAACTACATCTGGTAACCCGGAGCAAGAAACATAGAGTTTTGCTTAAATGTTAAAGGGACTGATCTCAGAAGTGACCTGTGAGAGATGTAAAGTCTATCACTAGATGTTGGAGATGTTAGAAAAACCCCTGATAGATGACTCCACTGAAAAACTGGTCCAATATTTAAGTCTTTCAGAAACTTTGGACTGTGATTAAGGTCCACTTTCCCTCCTCTGATGAAGAGACTTTTCAATCCAAACCAAATTTTTGAGGGTCTGAGAGTTTCTTTGGTTCTCTTATAAATTCTCTTATAAATTTTTGAAACCATCATAGGGTTTCAGCAGGAGTTTGAGAAGATAGACCTAAAAAATAATGAATCTGAAGAGTTTGTCAGATCTGGGTCTTTCCTCTATGTGAGGCAAACACCCGTTTCTTCACTGGTGAAACTCACATTTTTACTGGTTCTGATTCCCCTACGAGGACATGGCCACTCAGCTGGTGGTCTTTAATCTGGAACCTGTTTCATTTTTCTTGTTCAGTGTTTGGGTTGTAAACCAGTCGGTCTGTTTGCAGGGAACCTCTTCATCTGCAATAACACAGAACTTCACCTACATGCTGATGAAAACCGGCACCATAGTGCTGAAGGCTCAGACAGACATGAAGGGTTACACACCGGGTGAGATCATCCAGGTGACCGTCAGCATTGAGAACCAATCTGGGAAGACCACGGGAAACATAGCCGCCATTCTGATGCAGGTGAGCTTCTAACACCAGTAAACACAAGATTTTATTTCTCACACATGGGCTTTCCTCCCTCTACAAAAGAATGTGCGTATGTATGTGACTGTGAAAATATGTGTTATTATGTAAAGTGCTTTGAAATACTAGACAGGTATCTTTTACTATTTATTTTTTTAATAAAATTTTGCCCTCTGCTGGTGGTTTGAAAGAATTTATGCTGACCTCTGCAATGCTTTTTGTTTTTTGCGTGATGCCTTTAAAAGGATTGACAGATTGACCAATTTTTAGTCTTTTTAATCCCAAAACGACTGGCTTTATTGGGAGTTGTGCATATCTATACAAATTTTAATATTTCAATTCTAGTGGGGGTTTTTTTCACACAATGGAGTTTGTAAAATTTCCCCTCAAAAGTTTATGCTCTTCAAAACTCAATAATTTAAGAAATATTTTATCTAGAAATGCCATTTTCGCTTAAAAATACAGAAATTTTGTCTGTCTACTGGTCCAACAAAATGAAGATAAGTGTTAGTACTTTGAAAAAGTACCAGGAAAGCCTGCTCAACCAAAATAGAGCGAAATACTTTTCATCATTTTTTTTTATCCTACGACCAAAAATTTGGCATCAAATAGTTGAAAATTTTGCCATCAAAAAATGAACGTGAACTACATTTTGATTCAAGCCACTGTTTTCCTGCTACAGCCCTCTAACTGAGCCAAAGTCATAATTTTTCTCATTCACTCCAATGCAATTTTGAGAGAGACTGAAGATAAAAACTTAGCCCTTTTTTAAACTGCTATTAAATTCTGTTTTGCCTAAAAAAAAAAAAAAAAAAAAAAAAAAAGTATTCTTGCGTAGCTCAAACCCTTGTCCCTCTCACAGTCAAAAATTATTTTTGTAGGTTCTGTAGATTTTCTTCTTTAACAATAAATGAAAGTTCTGAATCTCTGGAATACACAGAAGTGTGCATGCAGGGTCAAGCCTAAATCCTCCGGGAAGAAGGCGCTCAGTGATACAGACAAGGAAGAACCACAGCTTCTGCCAAATGAAGTCATTCAGACTGTGCACACACAGTCTAAAACTGTGTGTGCACGTGCAAATGTGAGTGAGTGAGCCAGAGGCCCGCTGAATAAAAATTAAGAGATTGTTTAACAGAAACAATCTACAAATAATAGTAGATTTGATTTATATTGTGCTTTAAAAGTGTTCATATGTGTGCCACAGAGGGGCTGTGTTTGTTTTTAGTTTGGGTGTGTTTGTACTAATTTCAATATAACTAGTTGACTGCAAGGCATCAAGCAACTGTTGATCTAAAATGTTTCTAATTTCAATAGAAACACGCTTTTAAGTCCCATGAAGGTTGTGTTTGATTTTGTTTCTTGTTTGAAGTTACCATCTTTTATGGCCACCATGAGTGAAAGGGGATGATCGCGCCTCATTTTTACGCTCACGTGGTCTAAAAGTTCTTATCTGTTCATGGCTCTGTCATTGTGTTTTTCAGAGAGTCACTTATGAGACCAAGAAGCCTACCTATGATTTGAGAGCGATTGCAGAGGTTGAAGGAGGCGTGGTGAAGGGTGGAAGGCAGGTGGAGTGGAAAGAGAAGATCATCGTTCCCTCCCTCCCCCAGTCATCCCTCCTCGGCTGTGATCTAATAAAGATTGAATACTACATCAAAGTAAGATTATTGTTCCAGTCTGAAGGTGGAAAAGTTTTTTGTTGTAATGCAGAATTTTTTTCTCAACAAATTTGTCTTTTTTTTTATTCTAAATGATCTGTGTTTCAATCGGGTCTCAGGTCCATCTGAAGTCCCCTGACGTCATGCTGACACTTCCTGTTGAAATTGGGAACATCTCTCTAGATAAAAAACGACGTTCGAACAAAACGTCCAGTACTCTTCCTAGTGGAGATGCATCAGCCTCTGTCTCCACACCGGGCACTTCCACACCCACATTGCCACCTCGTCCTGGACCCAAACCCGCTCCTCGCTCCAGAAGCTCCACTCACAATGCCCCTTCTGCTCCTCCTGGAGAGTACGAAACTGGAGCAGGAGGCAGGGCATCTTTGAGTGAGGACTCTTCCAATAAACGTCAGTCTCAGGTGATTTTACCAAACGCCTTCAGCTACGCCCCAGGTCTGCTATTCCCTCAGAACCAGCAACCAGCTGGACCTTCTGCCGCCCCAACTGGCTCCACAGGGTCCACAGGACTCTACCCCTCTTTAAATGGTGCCGCCTCCATGCCGACGCCGCTTATCCCGCCCCCAGATTACGGCTCTTCCAGCTATCCACAAGGTAAGTGTGTCTGTGCTCAGTTTGCTGACATAGCAACAGAGGTCTGACTGTTTGTCTGGTTTCAGAGGCTCCGCCCACTTATGACCAAAGCTGCAACACATGAAGCAAACAAAGGAGACTATTGGATTACGATTGGCTCTCAGAAATGTTTTTTTTTTTTACTTCAAGATAAGTGCAAAAGTTGTATTTGTTCAGAGTTTTGTCATTTTTTTTAATCCAGAAAGAGATTATTATAAAAATCTTGGTAGTTTTTATTTTCTTTTATTGGATTACTCAGATTTTCTGTTTTAGGATTTTAAGTGAGATTAATAGCAGCCAAACATAAAAAAAATCCAGTCATCTTTTGCACTTTGAACCAAAAGAAAGTAGTATTTTGTTTTATTACCACAGTTACTTTTTATTTTTGTCAGAAAATTCTACACACGTTAAGTGACATGTTTTTTCATCCAAAAGTCAAGAAGATGTTTTCTCTTTTTGATTTTAGTGTAATTTGTTGTAAAGTTAAACTAAAAAATGTGGAAGAATTTTTTTATTAGTCTAGACCTTCTTAAGGACATGTTCTCGTCCTGTTTTGTTCTACATTTCTGCTCATACTTTCTTCAAATTGTCAAAGTGTTGTGGTTCTTTTTCTACCTCTTACCAACGCAAGTTTGCTCTGCACATTAAAAATTCTTTCTGCATTTGACTTTAAATTGTTGCACAACGGTGCCATTTCACTTTGATTTGAAGTTTAGAATCTTTTGGTCATCTTTAGAGTTTTATAAATCCATCAATCCTTCACAAAAGATGTTCTATTTATTTTTGTTCTTAATGTTTTTAATGTTCATATTTCAATAAATATGTTTGAATACCAATTGGGTTCTTTTTTTTTTTTAAGAATGAGATCCGCCCAGAGTTCCTAAAGGCTCTGGATGGTGTTGGGCTGTCCTGGCTGACACGCCTTTGCACCATTGCATGGACATCGGGGACAGTGCCTCTGGATTGGCAGACTGGGGTGGTGATCCCTCTTTATAAGAAGGGGGATCGGAGGATGTGCTCCAACTACCGAGGGATCACACTCCTCAGCCTCCCTGGGAAGGTCTATTCGGGAGTACTGGAGAGGAGGGTACGTCAGATTGTCAAGTCTCGGATTGAAGAGGACGTGGAACTACGGACCAGCTCTATACCCTCTTCAGGATCCTGGAGGGGTCATGGGAGTTTGCCCAACCAGTCTACATGTGTTTTGTGGATCTGGAGAAGGCATTTGATCCTGTCCCTAGGGGACTCCTGTGGGCTGTCCGATCTTTGTACGATGAGAGCCATTGCTTGGTCCATATAGCTGGCAGTATGTCGATTCCATTTCCAGTGAGAGTTGAACTCCGCCAAGGCTGCCCTTTGTCACCGATTCTGTTCATCACCTTTATGGACAGAATATCTAGGCGCAGCCGAGGCGTTGGAGGGATCCAGTTTGGTGACCTCAGGATCGGATCTCTGCTTTTTGCCGATGATGTGGTCCTGTTGGCTTCATCGGACCGTGATCTCAGGCTCTCGCTGGTTCGATTTGCTGCCGAGTGTGAAGCGGCCAGGATGGGAATTAGCGCCTCCAAATCCGAGACCATGGTTCTCGCCCGGAAAAGGGTGGAATGCCCCCTGCGGGTCAGGGACAGGGTCCTGCCCCAATTGGAGGAGTTTAAGTATCTCGGGGTCTTGTTCACGAGAGGGGGAAGGATGGAGCGGGAGATCGTCAGGCGGATCGGTGCGGCATCAGCAATAACTAGGACGCTGCATTGATCCGTCGTGGTAAAGAGAGAGCTGAGCCGAAAAGCAAAGCTCTCAATTTACAAGTCGATCTACGTTCCAACCCTCACCTATGGTCACCAGCTGTGGGTGGTGACCGAAAGATCGAGATCACGGGTACAAGCGGCCGAAATGAGCTTCCTCCGCAGGGTGGCTGGGCTCTCACTCAGAGATTGGGTGAGGAGCTCTGCCATCCGGGAGGAGCTCGGTGTTGAGCCGCTCCTCCTCCAGGTCGAGAGGAGCCAGATGGGGTGGTTCGGGCATCTGGTCAGGATACCCCCCGAGCGCCTCGCGGGCGAGGTGTTTTGGGCACATCCCACTGGGAGGAGACCAAGGGGCAGACTTAGGAACGACTTAGGATCCTTCCAGGTGAGCTAGAGGATGCAGCCGGGGAGAGAGAGGCCTGTTGCCCCCGCGACCCGACCCCGGAACAAGCGGAAGATGACTGAACGAAACGGATGGAACGGAACTGAATCTTCCGCTTATCTGGGGCCGAGTTGCCTCAGACAGGAAACCTAGACTTCTCTCACCCTGGCTGCATCCTCCACCTCACCTGGGCGGATCCTGAGGCGCGCCCTGGCCAGCTGTAAGACATACTGCCTCTAGGTCTCCTGCCAGTAGGACGTGCCTGAAACACCTCACCCAAGTGTTTGGGAGGCATCTTAAACAGATGCCCGAACAACACCATCTGGCTTCTC
Source organism: Neostethus bicornis (assembly GCA_902685375.1). Lineage (NCBI taxonomy): Eukaryota > Metazoa > Chordata > Actinopteri > Atheriniformes > Phallostethidae > Neostethus > Neostethus bicornis. The sequence goes on from LR738545.1 coordinate 10,143,768, forward strand.
TTGACTCGGTGACGTACCGGCTATACTTCGAGCTCCCCCTGGATGGCAGAGTAAATAAAAATGGAACAATTATTTTAATATAGCAAATAAAATATAGCTCTTATTATTTTAAATTCGAATTTTTTTAAAAAAACTATTATACTGTTTTGTTTTTGTTTTTTTCAGTGTAATTTTATTTTGTCAGAAGATGACACAGCGCCATCAGGTGGTGACAATGGTGCAGGCAGGTCACTTCAAGAACAATTTGTCTAAAAATTCTTATCAGGCAGAAACAAAGTTCTTGAAGATTTTTTAAAGCTTTGAGAAAACTTTATCACAATCCAAAATCAGTTCTTGTTAAAAATAAGATTACTAGGAAAATGATTATTAGGATATCAAAACATTTATAAAAACACATTTTAAGTGGAGTGGTGAGTAATCTGACCAGTTTGACTGGTTCAGGAACATATCTGAAGAGATGTGTTAGATCATCTAACACAATACTACTGATCTAAAACCAAACAAATTTTAATGGCAATTTACAGTGTCGTGAAAAAAAAACCCTCCTTCCTGATTTCTGTGTTTCTTGCATATTTATCACTTGCAAAAGTTTCAGATCATCAAATCTATTTTAATATCACACAAAGACATCCCGACAAAATACCAATATCAGTTTCAAACAATGATTCAACCTATAAAGGCGCAAAAGAATCCAAACTCATCTGACCCTATGTGAAAAAGTAATTGCTCTTTCCATTGTCTTCTGCCTATCTGGAGCTGGGTCACTGAGCCAACAGCCTGTTACGGGAAAACCCAGGTTTCCCTCACCCATGGCTGTAGCCTCCAGCTCACCCAAGAGGATCGCGAGGCGTTTCCTGTCCTGCTGTGAGACAGTCTCTCCAGCGGGCCCCGGGCCTGCTTCTGCATCTCCTCCCAATAGGTCTCTTTTCTAAACACCTCACAGGCGAGGTGTTAGGGAGGCATCATAACCAGGGGCCCGTTTCAAGAAGGAAGTTCAAGAAACTTTGAGTTTAAATCTAAACCTTGAGTTGATCAACTCTGAGATTGAAAACTCTGAGTTTTCGGTTTCAGATCAGCTGAAAACAGTTGGATTAATCAACTTCAAGTTGATTGACTCAGAGTTTAGAAAATGCACATTGAGAGTAAAAAGCCCTGATCAATGGAGTGCAGACATTAGGAGTCACCATGGAAACAGGAGCAAACAAAGAAGTCTTCATATTTCTAACAGACAGAGCTGGATGTCCTACTGCAGACATACAGCCATTATGAGCACAGTTTTATTAAAAAAATGCCTGGAGACATCTTCCTCCAAAGAGAGAGAAAAAACCTGAGTGGAAAGAGCTCCAAGAGGAAATACACAATTTTACATTTAATCCTAGTGTTCGGTGTAACTAATTACTGAATAATAGTAGCACTGGGGGTAGGCGGTAGCTCAGCGGTAGAACGCTCGCCTGTGGACCGGAAGTGCGAGGGATCAAATCCCACTGAGCTCACGGCAGCACCTAAATTTTACCGTTGAGGGACGAATAAAGTGTGTATATATATTTATTTTATCATAGTCATATTCCAGTAAAATAGGAAATCATTCTTAATTTTTCAATCATTTAAGGAATTATTTCAGTAATTAAATAGAAGACCAATATTCGTATGAATTAAAAGTACTTTTTAAACTTCCCGTTGTGGACGACGTGGGATTTTTACAGTAATGATAATTCTATTATGAAATATGTTTTATGGAGAACAATAAATACATAAATCTAAATGGGTTTTTAAACTTTATCAACACTGATGTAGTTCTATAAATAATCCTGTCGGCATTAAAAGAACATGAAAAATAAAACCATAATTCAAACAGGTAAGATATGATGATGTCATGGATCACAGGTAGACCACCTCACTTTACAAAGATTTCACATTTTAAATAATTAAATCTATCAGTGCAACTGCTGCAAACTGTGGCCTTATTAACATGCTCCGCATCTCCAACTTTATAAAGAAAAAAAGACAAACCGTAACGCAACACACGATACAAGAGTGTGTGATGTGTCTGATGTACGGATGGATAAGATTATTAATGTATGTCACGGAGTCTCAAGAAAAACGGTACAGCTCAAATAAACATAAAATAAAGATATGATAGAAAATTAACTTGTGGTCTCAAAATTATTTTGTGGCATTAATTCATTTCCCTGTGAATTAATCCAGCGTCCTCATCTACAGGATGATCTAGAAACGGACATTTTGGTCTCTGCGTGAAGGAAACAGGTGTTTTGGTTTTTTTTTACATACCGGTACTTTATTTTTCCCTCATCGGAGAAATTTTTGCAATTTATCCATCAATGTACAAACAGATTAAACGAGGAAAGCCTATTTAAACCCTGTTCACTTTAAAAAGGAGCGGAGACCGAGAGAAACTCTGAGTTTCCTCAAGGAAACCTGCTACCGACCAGGTTTGGTTTGCTGAGTCAGTTGCCCTAGTTACCGACTCTGAGTTTTGATTAACTCTCTTCTTGAAACGGGTTTAACTAACCCAGAGTTTACTGGTTTAAGTTACCTCCCTTTCTGAAACCGAAAAGTCTGAGTTTTCCACATTCTGGGGTTAACAAACTTTGAGTTTCCACAAATCCTCCTTCTTGAAACGGGGGATTCAAGAAGGAGCAAAGAAATTTCTTAAAGACAGCCTGTGCCCCGGCTTAGGTCTGTGGTGACTTCTTGGCTTAGTTAGCTGCATTTTGTGGTCCCTCTGGGATGAGGGACATGAAGAAGGTGATGATCCAGTGAACTGGACTGGGATGTAAATACAACGATCGAATAGAAAGTAAACTGGACTCGTTTGTTCATAGATAACCACACATTAAACAGGGATGGCCTCCGGCGCACCCCGCGACGTGTTAGGGTTAGACGGCTCAGAAGATAAATGAATATTTAAATTTTTTTTACCGTCGTAGATCACTTCAACTTTGTCATTGTGAAAGTAGCTCACAGACTGCAAAAGTGTGGGGACTTCTTAGATTCTAATCCTAATGTTTTTTCCAGAAAATGAACACTTTGTTCCTCCTCAGAAAAGTTGTTTATTTATTGGTTGTTTTATTGAAACTGTTTTATCGTTTTATAAAATAGGAAGTGAGTTAAATTTCAAGTTTTTTTTTTTTTTTACACTTTTTCGCATCTTCTACACCTTTTATTGTCAAAATATAGAGGATAGAGTTAGATTTTGACAATGAAGCTTACTGAGGATGTGAATGCTCATCTTTAATACAACAAGAAATACCGTTTATTGCTTCTCATTTTCAGCAACCTCAGGCAAATATTCACAAGTACAAATGGGTTATTGTGAATAACACTCAAGACAAAATCAACCAGTAAATTCAGCAAATTTAGATTATAACATGTAAACAGGCTTAAAAGCAGAGGTGTCAAAAGTACCAACATTTCCTACTCAAGTAGAAGTATAAATACCGAGTTAAAAAACTACTTTAGTAAAAGTAGAAGTATCAACTCAAGTTTTCTACTTAAGTAAAAGTAAAAAGTAACCTATTTTAAAACCACTTAAAGTAAAAAAGTAAAAGTAATTTTCAGAAATAAAGGAATATTGTTAACAAAAGCGTATGAACATATTTTTTAACTATTATCACATGCTTTAAGGAGCAGAAAATATGATAATAAATGAAAGTGTTTTGGTGTTAAACTTTATGAATCAGAAACATTTATTTCTTAATAATCTTTATAAGAAATCGATTAATGAACACAATCAAATGTATTATCATAAGCAGGGCATTATGTAACGTCCCTTCAGCTATCAAGCTTCACTCTGCATCATCTAATTTAACCAACTTCAGCAGACACAAACACACTCAATGTTAAATAAATAAATGAAAAAAAAAATGACCAAAAGGCTTTTTCAAGCCTTGAAGGCAACTAGTTTTCAAAGTTCTTTGAGGCAATAATGAATAGTCTTTAACAAGTTGGTAAGTATGGGAGTGCCACATACAGCCTGGGCAGCGTTGCCAGGTGGGAGGTGCTGGATTATTGTACTAATGACGTAAAATTATTGTATTTTACAAAAAATATCGTACATCCAGTAAAACCACGCCCATTGACAAAATAACACCTTTTACATGCACTCGTAAGGCAGTGGGAGTGAAGGAAACACACAGGAGGCAAAATCCTTGGATTCTTTTTCTAAAATTTTAAGAACTGTAAAAATAAAAAAACAACCAGGGAAATAAGATTTTAAGAAACCCAGAAAGAAACCAGAAGGGGCGGTACTTAGGAGACGGTATATATAAATTTGCACATATACATATCTACATATATATGCGTACATATAAGGTTTTTTTAATGTTAACCCAAACATCTACATGATACAAAATCTAAGCGATGTGTAGTTTTAATCTCCTCAGTCAGTCTTTATAAACTAATCAATAACATTTTGGATGCTTTTAAGCACAAATACTTCATCCACTACTATTTATGGATTAATCAGTTCAATTAGCTTTGTTTCTAAAGATAAAATAGTGCGTCACAGATCAAAGTTATTTTTATAAAAATATCATCTACAACATTTTCAGCAAAGACGTTTACAAAAACCGCAGACTGAAAATAATAAAACATTTCTTTGCTGTTGTTTTTTTTAAAAAAACTGATAATTCAATCAAAGTTCAGTGTTGCAGCATCAGAAACACTTTGATTTCCGAGCCCGCAACAAGTCTTAAACAGGCAAACTAACGTTCCTACTCTTTAAAAGTTTGTGGGCGGGGCTACTCGGCCCAAAGTAATGATTGACTGGACCTTTCAGCCAATCATTCATCTGTTCCTTTGTTTGATGCACTCAGGGTTCATAAAAAAAAAAAAAGAAACTCCGACAAACAGTCGCGGCTTTTTAACGGTGACAAAATGGAGAAAGTAGCGACTGCTTTTTATAAAATTAACGAAGTAAAAGTACAGATAATTGCATAAAAAAGTAGTGAGTAAAAGTAAAAAGTAGACAAAAAAATAATTACTTCGTTAAAGTAAAGATAACAAGATTTTCTACTTGAGTAAGGTAACGAAGTAGTCTTACTTCGCTACTTGACACCTCTGCTTAAAAGACATCTTAAGTTTCAGTCAACTCTTAAAAACATTAAGCAAGAGCTCATGCAGCCTTTAGTGGGAAAGCAGAGCCAATAGAAAGAAGCTAAAAAAGGAGTATTATTATCTCGTTTGCTGGTTCATATAAGAACCTTCACGGCCACATTTTGGATCAAGTAGAAGCTACTCATGGAACATTTAGGAAAACCCAAAAGCATGTCGTAGAAGTTGTCAAATCTGAGCAAAAACTAAACTGAATTAGTTTTTTTTTTCCATTTCTGTCTGCTTGTGTGTGGGTAATGATAAACTCAGACAAAACCATATGTATTTCTGTATTTGCAGATGTGAGCCCTCTAAATCGCAGTAGGAGTTATGAATTTTTACCACCTGACAGTAAGTTTGAAATTATTCTCTGGAGTCTAAACCGTATCAATCCTTCTGTTCAGTCTTTTAAAGGTTTTTGGTGTCTAGTGTTTAGTATTTTATTGTCTTTATTGTTTTGTCGTCTTTGTGGATCTTAGTTGATAATGTGTGACGTTAAAAACTGACAACAAATGGACAATTTTTATATTTAATTCACAAAATATGAAACACTCAATTATTTACTTATTGCTCAGTTAGAGTTTAGCTGGAAGATTTACAGGTTTTTTCTTCTTAAGTTAAGGTGTTTGACAACTGACTCTTTTACAATCTTTCTTTTCAGTGTCTGAGGTGAGGATTGTTCTGCTGGGAGGCAGTGGATCTGAGAGGAGCTCTGTGCTAAACTTCATTCTGGGATGTTCAGACTCAAACAATACACCTCAGATCTGTATCAGAATGGGGACTCAGGTGGAAAATACAAAATTATCTATCTTCAACACTCCAGACCTGCAGTTTCCTACAGCAGACAAACTAACAAAGTTTGTAAAAGATTGTATGAAAGTTTCTGATCCTGGACCTCATGTTTTCTTGCTGCTTGTCCAGCCTGAAGATTTTTCAGAAAAAGATAAAGATTTGCTCTGTAGAGTGCTCAAAAGTTTCAATGATAAATCATTTGATCACTCGCTGATTCTGATTTTACCATCAAGACAGCAAAGTTCAGATGTAATGGAAGCGAGGGTGAAAAATCCTCATGTGAAGGAGATCATCAGAAAATCTAGATACAGATATTTGATGGAGAACTTTGATCGTGCAGAGCTGCTCACACGATTTGGTCAGATTGTGAAAGAGAATAATAAAGAACATGTAATCTATGAAGAATTTAAAGAAACCACTGACAAGCAACCGGAAGATTATCAAAGTGGGACACAAAAGATCACTCCTGATCCCATCATGGCTGCAGACACAGGGCGTGGTGAGTCCTGAACTAAATTTCAGAAGAACAAAAGCAAAAATTTGGTTGATTAAATGTTTTTATGGAATCCTTTATTTTATTGTGTCGCTTACAGGTCTGCTTGGAGCCGGTGTGACCCCCAAACTCCCATCTGATAGTAAGTGATTCAATCACTGGATTAATCAGAAGATCAAATACACATTTCTCTATCTACTGTATAAAATAAACTGTATAAACTGATTTTTTAACTCATTCGTTGGTTTGTCACTCCTAAAAAGTAAAACATGTTGAAGAGTTTCAGTTCGAAACTAAAACAACAATGTGAGTTTTAAGATTTTATATCACAGTTTGATGACATATTTGGTACTTCTCCCGATACTGAATAGTTGAACTAACCCTGACTGGATCCATAAAATAATTATTATAAAAGATAAAGTTAGCATCCCAAAGAAGGATCTTTTTTATTTACAAACCCCTAAGTTTAAACATCATTTAGAGCTTAGATTCTTTCAATTCTATGTAACCAACTGCTGTTGGTTTCTGAACCCTCACAGGCTTGATCATTAGCCTCAGAGTGGTTGCGTTGGGATCAGAGGGATTTTTAATGTGATTACATTTTTTTTTTTTTTTTTTGTATTTCAGCATCTGACCTCAGAATAGTTCTCCTGGGAAAAAGTGATGATAAAAAAACAAAACTTGGAACTTTGATAACTGGACGACATTTTTCTGCCATGAAATTTGTAACCAAACGCTGCGAGGTCTTACATGGAGAGTGGAAAGAAAAATCAGTGAGTGTGGTAAAAACTCCTGACCTGTTCAATTTGTCTCCTCAAAGTGTTAAAGAATTCATAAAAAGCTGCAACAGTCTCCGTCCTCCTGGACCAAATGTATTCCTCCTGCTAGTGAAGCCTTCAAAGTTCACTGATGATGAGAGAAAGTTGTTGAAGGTCATCCTGAGTTTGTTTGGTGAAGATGTCTTCAAATATTCAATGGTCATCCTAACACATGACAATGAAATGGTCCCCTCTGTTAACACACTCCTTGAAGACTGTGAAGGAAGACACTACAAGATGTCTGAAGATAATCAAGCGTTACTGATGGAGAAGATTGAGGAAACAGCAAGTAATCATCTTAAACTGTCCCACATGATAAAACCATCATTAAATCTGGTTCTATTTGGAAGGAGAGGAGCTGGAAAGATGTCAGCAATAAAAGCCATTTTAGGTCAGCCAGATCTTCATTCAGTCAACAACTTATCAGAGTATGTTAAACATCAGGGAGAGGTGTGTGGCCGCTGGGTTTCCCTCGTGGAAATGCCTTCCTTGTGTGGAAAATCTCAGGAAGCAATGATGGAGGAAATATACAGATGTGTGTCCCTCTGTGATCCTGAAGGTGTTCATGCTTTCATCCTGGTCCTGCCTGTGGGTCACCTCACTGATGAAGACAAAGCAGAGTTACAGACTGTTCAGAACATATTGAGCTCTCGATTCAATGACTTCCTCATGATTTTGCTCACGGTGGAATCAAATCCAGCACATCCAGGGACTGTTGAGTTTATCAGAGTAAACAAAGAGATCCAGGAGCTCCGTCAGAGTTGTGGAGGAAGATCTGTTGTTTTCAACGTCAAAAACCAGCTTCAAGTTCCAGAGTTGCTGGATACCGTGAAAAAAAATATTCCTGGAAACGACAAAACATGGGGCCTTACAACAAAATCACTGACGTTAGGAAAAATGAATGAGGTGTTCCAGCTGCACGCTGAACTTAAGAAGTTGAGAACCAAGGCCATGGGCAAAGGTAATTTATTCACTGTGAATTTTTTTAAACCAAGTTTTCTAAAATTTTTGCGAAGTAATCAAGGTTTGCGTAGGTCAATGGTAGAGCAAGCGTTTTTGTTCAGCTCGCACAAAGTGCTTGCACCACACAAACACAGGGTTTATAAAAATGTCATAACTCTCTTTGCCTACTGTAAGCTTCACAAATTACACCTGCAACAAATCACAGGGGTAGACAAATTTGAACTCTATTCTGTCCCAGCCACGCCTCTACAACTCCAAATTAGGATCATGCATTATTGACTCAAAGCGTTTCGCTGATAGTTGAGCCAAAATTTTTAACGCCAAACACATTTTAACACAGCAAGGGCCTTTATCTTTCTTCAGAAAACCTTTTCAGAAATTTATTTGTCAGCAACTTTCTCTCAGTATTGAATTTGGGACCATCCATAAGTCTTTCAGTCTCATCTAGTCGCATTTCAAAGGGCTAGAAGTTTTTTGTTGTTACCGTCTTCCTATCTGTCTTCTACAAGTTTAATAGTTGCGGGAGGTCCCTGCTGACGGACCAACTATACCGTCCAGTAGCATTGTCATTCTTTGGGTGGCAGGGCAGTCTGTGTCTCGTATCAGGTGTAAAGTCGTGCAGAAAATGGTGGAGACGGTGGCCGCGTGGTTAGCGCGTTCGCCCGCGGACCGGAAGGTCGCGGGTTTGCGTCCCACGGAGAGCACGTCTGGGGTCCTTGGAGAAGACACCTGGCCCCCACTTCTCCCACCATTGGCGCCGTTGAAGGGCAGCCTGCTGCGGTGTAAGGAGTGCAGCAAACAAATTTCCCCGGTGAGGGATGAATAGAGTAATTCAAAATAAAATAAAAATAAAAAATAAAAGAGGGAGGTGTCAAGACTTGAAATGATATTACTGTCATAGTCAGCATTTTTTAACGTGAAAGGCCAGCTAGCAGATGAGTTGTCCCAGACAGACAGTGGTGTTAGCCTGGTTGGAAGAGGATCCATGTGGCACTACTGCTGGTTTTGTTGGTGGTGTCTTGCTGTCTGAGTTTAAGGTGTTGGCTTGCTAAAACACAATCACAACTCATGTTGTTGCCTTATTTTTATGTTGTACATTCTTGTGTTATAGGTTCTGATGAGCAACAGAACTCGTGCATCCGGATCGCTTTGATCGGGAGAACTGGCAGTGGAAAGAGCTCCTCAGGAAATACCATTTTGGGACATAAACACTTTGAGTCACAATTGGGCCAACAGTCAGTTACCAGAAACTGTCTGAAAGGCCAAGCCGTAGTAAACGGTCGTCATGTCGCTGTGGTTGATACACCAGGTCTGTTTGACAGCTGTTTATCCAATGAGCAAGTTGGTGAGGAGATGGTGAAATGCATCAGTCTTCTGGCTCCAGGACCACATGTCTTCTTGCTGGTGGTACAGATTGGTAGACAGACACCAGAAGAGAAAGAAACATTACAATTGATCAAGAAGTTTTTTGGGAAGAACTCTGAAAAGTTTACCATCATTCTTTTCACAAGAGGTGATGACCTGGAAGAGGCAAAACTGTCCCTGGAAGAGTTTATAGAAAAACGGTGTGACAACTCCTTTAAGAAGCTGATCTCAGACTGTGGAGGACGATGCCACGTGTTTAATAACCGAGAAAAACAAAGTAACTCACAGGTCACTGAGTTGATAAGTAAGATCGACACCATGGTGGCAGAAAACGGAGGAAACTACTTTACTAATGAGATGTTGCAAGAAGCTGAAGCAGCGATACGCAAAGAAATGGATAGACTTTTAAAGGAGAAAGAAGAAGAAATGAAAAAACAGAAAGAAGAGCTGGAACAAAAGTTTCAGAAAGAAAAGGAAGAAATACAAAAGAGAATGGATGAACAGAGGAAGGAAATAGAAAAAGAAAGAAAGCAGAAAGCTGAGCAGCTGAAAGAAATGGAGAAACACATAACAAAAGAGCGAAAGCAGAGAAAAAGAGAGCAAGAATCTAGAGAAGAAGAAGAAAATAAAAGGAAAAGAGAAGAAGAGGAACAACAGAAAAAGTGGGAAGAAGAACGAGAAACCCTCGAGAAACGAATCAGATCAGAATCAGAAGAAAAGGAGACGATTGACAAAAAGCTAGAAGAGAGCAAAACAGAATTTGAAGAAAAAAGAAAAGCCTGGGAAAAAGAACGAAAAGAGTGGTGGGAACAACGTGAACAAGAAAATAAAGAAAGACAAGAAGACAACAAGTTGCTGAAAAGTTATATAGAAAAATATGAGCAGGAGAAAGAAAAATATGAAAATAAAATAAAAGAAGATGATCAAAGAAGAAAAGAACAAGAGAAAGAAAAGCAACAACTGGAGGAAATGAACAAGCAAAAAATGGAAGCCATGCAAAAGAAACATGAAGAAGAAGCGAGAAGACAAGCTGAAGAATTCAATGAGTTTAAAGAAAAATACAAGAAAGAAATGGATGACAAAAAAGAAATAGAGCAAGAATTTAAAAAATTGAAAAACAAATTTGTGGTAATAAATTGTACCACGTCTTGAAGAGAATTTTTTTTTTCTGTTTTTACTGCTGCGATCATTTTAACGCGTTAATTTGATTAATTACTTACACCGCATTTTAACGTGTTAGAAACTAACTCAATAATTATGACATCATAACTTGGCGAGCCAATGCTTGCGCATTTGAATTATGGCCTTTTGTAGAACCCGTAGTCTTTTCAGCTGTCCTAAAACGCTTGCACTGGTAAATTTACAAGGCAGCAGTGGTCGCATGTCCTCCACCTCACAACCCACCCCTTTTGGTCCACAAAAAATATGTTCTTACTACTTTAATTATTATAAACTTTGGGCAAAATCTGCACCAAAATGCAGAAAAAATTACTTATTTTTCAAAATGTTCTGGGCAGATGCCTCCTCATGCCCACCCCCTACCCTTTTAGAAAAACCTTGATTATCCCCTGTGTCAAGCCACTGAAAGGCAAGTTTTTGTACAAAATAATAAAGACAGGACAATAAATAAAAACGTAGTAATTTGTAGTTTTTTCAAAAACGAGTTCTCCTACCACATCAACTACAATTTGACATACCATCTAAACACAAAACATGTTCAGGGAAGTTCCTCTGTTGTGAGTGTGGCTACCAGGAGCTCGCTATGCCAAACCACGCTAGCTGAATTTGGCAAGCGAATGAGCGAATCCACAACAGAGAAATTGACAAATACTATCACAAAGTGGGTTGCTGCTAATTGCAGGCCAATTTCATCATCATCATCATCAGTTTTTTATTCTTGGTCAAAATCATAATCATAATAACAATACAGATGGCAACAAAAAAAACAATTAGACCAAAGAAAAGGAATAGGCTGAAGCATAGCATACAGTGGTGGTCAAAAGTTTACATCCACTTGTAAAGAACATAATGTCATGGCTGTCTTGAGTTTCCAGTTATTTCAACAACTCTGATTTTTCTCTGATATAGTGATTGGAACAGATCCTTCTTTGTCACAAAAAACATTCATGAAGTTTGATTCTTTTATGACTTTATTATGGGTAAACTGAAAATGTGACAAAATCAGCTGGGTCAAAAATATACATACAGCAACATGAATGAGCAATTTTGGAGACTTAGAAAGTTGTGTCAATGACATGAGCTTCATAGCATGACCTCTTACCTTCTTGTGAGTGATTATGAGTGACTACAGCTGGTGACTTCTCTGAGGCCATTTAAAAAGGGCTCATTGGATAAAAACACCCACAAACGCTACAATGGGAAAGTCAAAGGAGCTCAGCACAGATTTGAAAAAGAGAATCATTGACTTGAACAAGTCAGGAAAGTCACTTGGAGCCATTTCAAAGCAGCTGCATGTTCCAAGAGCAACAGTGCAAACAATTGTTTGTAAGTATAAAGTGCATGGCACTGTTTTGTCACTGCCACGATCAGGAAGAAAACGCAAGCTGTCACCTGCTGCTGAGAGAAAACTGGTCAGGAGGATGAAGAGTCAACCCAGGAGCACCAAAAAGCAGATCTGCCAAGAATTAGAAGCTGCTGGAACACAGGTGTCAGTGTCCACAGTCAAGCGTGTTTTGCATCGCCATGGACTGAGAGGTTGCCGTGCAAGAAGGAAGCCCTTGCTCCAAAAGCGACACCTTAAGGCTCAACGAAAGTTTGCTGCTGATCACATGAACAAAGTTCTGTGGTCAGATGAAACAAAAATTGAGCTGTTTGGCCACAATGCCCAGCAATATGTTTGGAGGAGAAAAGGTGAGGCCTTTAACCCCAAGAACACCATGCCTACCATCAAGCACTGTGGTGGTAGTATTATGCTGTGGGCCTGTTTTGCTGCCAATGGAACTGGTGCTTTACAGAGAGTCAATGGGACAATGAAGAAGGAGGATTACCTTCAAATTCTTCAAGAAAACCTGAAGTCATCAGCCCGAAGGTTGGGTCTTGGGCGCAGTTGGGTGTTCCAACAGGACAATGACCCCAAACACACATCAAAAGTGGTAATGGAATGGCTAAATCAGGCTAGAATTAAGGTTTTAGAATGGCCTTCCCTAAGTCCTGACTTAAATCCCATTGAGAACATGTGAATAATGCTGAAGAAACAAGTCCATGTCAGAAAGCCAACAAATTTAACTGAACTGCACCAATTCTGTCAAGAGGAGTGGTCAAAGATTCAACCAGAAACTTGCCAGAAGCTTGTGGATGGCTACCAAAAGCGCCTAATTGAAGTAAAAATGGCCAAAGGACATGTAACCAAATATTAGCATTGCTGTATGTATATTTTTGACCCAGCTGATTTCGTCACATTTTCAGTTTACCCATAATAAAGTCATAAAAGAATCAAACTTCATGAATGTTTTTTGTGACAAAGAAGGATCTGTTCCAATCACTATATCAGAGAAAAATCAGAGTTGTTGAAATAACTGGAAACTCAAGACAGCCATGACATTATGCTCTTTACAAGTGTATGTAAACTTTTGACCACCACTGTGTATGTGCCTATCCCTATTCCTCTGTATACATTTAACTGAACAACATTTCTACAATCAAACAAAAATTAAATTTACAAAGTACACAATCACTACAATCAAACAAAAATTCAATTTACAAAGTACACAATCACTACAATCAAACAAAAATTTAATTTACAAAGTACACATCTCCAATCAAACAAAAAAACCACAATAAACTTTACATTATCCTCTTTTCTCTCTTATTTTAACTTGCTTATAATCACTAATACTTTTATATTTAAGATGATGTTTAAATTTTAGGATAGAACATATTTTAAATTTATCTAAAATATTTTAAATTAATTTAATTCATATTTTAAATTCATTTCTATCCTTGAAGATAAGAACAAACCCTAACCCTTGTTTTATTTTTTTAATGATGCACCTGCCTCATGAGGCACAGTTCACCAATAATTAATTGGATTTAAAATCTTCTCTTCTTACTGTTTTCAATTGATTAATCATACAGTACAATTTTTTAATATCCTAGAATTCAAATTCTTTATCAGGACACCTTTTGCAGTTATGACATTAAAATGCAATTAATTCGATTAATTAATTACAAAATCCTGTAATTAATTTTTTAATCAACTGACACCACTAGTTTTTACATCAGCATTAAAAAAAAACATTTGTTTTTGTTGTTAATGTGGTTTTTTTAACAATGATGAAAAAAATATTAAAAATTATGTCTAATTTGCATTTTTTTTTCAGTGAACGTGTAAAAAAAAAAAAAAACAACAACATTTGGATATAAAAAAATTCTACAGTAAAATGTTTGATGATGGTATGTTATTTTTGCCTCCGACAAGAAGGTTATTTGACAGGGAGCTCGTGTATGACAACAAGATAACTCAAAAAGTTACAAGTGGATATTTATAAATTTTTCAGGATATCCAAAATGAAAATATGAAGATGTGATTCAATTTTGGGGGTGGTCGGAGTCATCGTTTCTGTCCAGTTGTGTGTCACGTTTATATTGGTTCTGTTAGTTTGTTAATACGCAACAATGTGCTGGTAGTAGTAGGAAGTGCGACTAATAAAATGAGGTGCACCGGTCCATGCGTTCATAATACTTCTGCACTGCAGTAAAAGTTGGTCCACAAAGCTTTACCAAAAGACGGGTGAAACTGCTCCACTGGTATTATAGCCGACAGAGCACGAAGCACTAGTACTACAAATCCCAAAATGTTTTTTTGGGTGTTTTTGCAGGCACCATATAAATGAACTTCATGTAATTTTGTGTGTTTGCGATGTAGTTTCAATTCAGGAATATTAACTTCACTTGTCTAGATTCATATGAAAAGGCTTATTTTGATACACAAAGAAAGGTTTTTCTGTAAATACCATCGGTGGCCCGTAACTTTTAATTTTAGCCCACCAATTTGAGCAAAACTCTACATTATATATAATGTATATATTTATATATATATAGTATGTGCATCATATATTATTTGTGTCTTTTACATATATTTTGAGGTTTTCTATCTGCTAGAACATTTAAGAAAAATTCACTTTGTCTTAAAAACAAAAAAGTAAATACTTTTCTTGTCCATATTTATTTTTTTTATCTTATGGCTAAATCAATAAATATTCCAATACTCTACTGAAAATGTAATTATGTGAATCGTTACACCCCTACTGATGAGTGATAAATGAGACAGAAAGTCAGAGGACAAAAGAAAAAGGAGTGACCTTTTTGTCTGCAAGTGCTTTTCTAGTTTTGTAATGTGAAAAAAATTACATTTTTTCTTGATTACAAACAGTCTATATGATCATTTCTAAATAAATTCTTCATGAATGATAAACAATACAATATTACTTATTTTACCAGTGATTACTTTACCTTTCTTTTTGTTTCATTTTTATCTCTAGAAAGAAATGTAATTATCTTTTTTTTTTTGTTTGAAAAAGACATGGATGCATTTAAAAAATACTTGCCTCTCTTTTTTATTGATGGATCTTTTAAGAAATCAAGGTTCACTTAGTTTTTTTTTTTAAACTGAGTTTTAACCTGTCTGTATGTGTACTTTTATAAAATAAATGATTTTAAAAATTGGTTTAATATGTTGGTTTTTACTCTGTCCTTCTGCAGATAAGAAAATATGTTTAAGCTGGTTTTCAATTAAATAAACACATTTATGTCTTTTTTTTTGCTTTAGAGAACAAAAGTATTTTCTGGTCATATTTTTTCTTTTTATTCCAAAACTTTACAAAGTACACAGTTCTTTGTAAGATGTTAGAGTACTTCTAGTCCATCCATTAATATGCACCATATTTATATTAGTCAAAATTAAAATTTGTACCATAACAATCCAAAAATGGGCACAATACACTTTCTAGCTGAATCCCGACTGTCTTGACGGCAGTAAAAACATGTAGCTAAAGACAAGTGAAATATTTTGAATACTTGTTTTAAAGTGAGGAGAAAAAAATAGTATTTAAAACTTTAAGCTTAAAATTTGAGCTGGCAAAATCAGATCAAACTTTTATTGCAGTGTGTCAGAAAAATCCCTCACGATCAAAGTTCAATGTTCACACCCTAAAGAGTTGTGTTACTGTTTCTCTTTACTTGAACACTTTTCATTGGTGTGTCGCAATGAACGGTGAGTGTATTTTCTATTTTTCTGTAAAATTAGATTTATTTGGGTAGAAACTGAAACTGATTTCCATCACATTTATTCAAAGAACTGTTTTGATCAAAATCAGTAATAAACCCAGATTTAGAATATCAGAGAAAAACTGTCGTGTTCTTGTTTGCAAAGATTTCAATGAATAGTTTCTCATTCTGCAAAAGAAGTTTGTGTCTGCTCTGATATGTTTAATTATTTTAAGTAGTGAATCAAATGTTTTATCAGAATAAATCATGTAAAGCAACATGCAGACTTTTTAAATGTATAAAAACTGTAATTCTGGATTAAATGGATTAAATTCCTGTGTAAAAAAAATCTCAAAGACAACAATAAATCAATTTTTTTTTTAAAAAATGTTCCAAATTTGTCCATTTGTGCGACATTAACAAAAATGTGTGTAAAATGTGATCAGTTGTGTTCTTTTTTAGGTTTACAATAATCAGACAGCAACTCATCACATGATGGCTACTGCAGGGAGTGGTGAGTAATCTGACCAGTTTCATTGGTTCAGGGACATATCTGAAGAGATGATCTAAAACCAAACAGATTTTAATGGGAATTTACAGTGTTGTGAAAAAAACCTCCTTCCTGATTTCTGTGTTCCATCTACTATAATAATCACTTGCAAAGGTTTCAGATCATCAAATCTTTTTAAATATCACACAAAGACAATCCAAATAAATACACATTTGTTTATTTATTAAGATCCACATCAGCTTCCACCATGGTAGCTCCTGGGGTCCAATTTAAAATGACAAAATACATGTTAATTCATCATATAAAAACAAGTTCGCCATTTTAAAACAACAGTGCATTTTATCAAAAACAAATATATGTAATCATGTTATCGTTGACCCGTTTTAGAATATTGCCCAATTCCAATTTCAAAACACTGGAAATTTCTTTAATGTGAGAACTGGAATAGAAGATTGTCGAGTCTTCTGCATCCATAACAACTGAATATTTGTTTACTTCATTTGGCAAGTCATTGGTGTAAATTGAGAAAGGGAGTAGGCCAAGGCAACTGCCCAGAAGTATCCCACAGTAATCAATTATGCTTGTAGAAAATGAGCGGTTATAACATGCTTGTTGCCTTCAATTAGTTAAATATTTGTTCATTAAAACGAGGGTCCAAGTAGACAGTTCATAACATCTTAACTTATCGATTGAAATGTTTTGTTTTATCAGATCAAAAGCTGTGCTAAAGTCCAAGAATATGGCTCCAATGAGATTACCCTTATCTAGTTCTTGATACCAGTTATCAACCATATGCAATTGTGCATTTACAAAGTCAAGTTCAGCATGCTTTGTACGTATGATAAAATTTTGCGTATAAATTGTTTTTAACAGTTAACACTATTATCTCCGTAATTTTCTCCCAACACAGGTAATATACTGATAGGCCTGCTATTCTCCCTGCTAAACAAAGAATTTGTATTTTTTGGAATGGGTATCATTTTTAATGATTTTCATTGTAAGGGGGGATTCCACACTGCAAACATTTATTAACGGGCGGCACGGTGGCGCAGTGGCCTCACAGCAAGAAGGTCGTGGGTTCGAGTTCCAGGTAGGGACGAGGCTTGGAACACTGTTCATTCTGTGTGGAGTTTGCATGTTCTCCCTGTGTTTGCATGTATATCCTCCGGGTACTCCAGTTTCCTCCCATCCTCCAAAGACATGCATGTTAGGTTGATTGTCCGGTGCCAAATTTCCCCTAGGAATGAGTGTGCGTGTGGATGGTTGTATATATGTGGCCTAGTGACAGACTGGCGACCTGTTCGGGGGGTGTACCCTGCCCCTTGCCTTATATCAGCCGGGATGGGCTCCGACACACTCCGCAACCCCTTAAGGGGTAGATGGATAAGAAGGTGACTGACTGACTGACTGACTGACTGACAAACATATATTAAAAGAAAAACTAAAACAAATGGTTCGCCAAGAAGAAAAAAACATGGAGGAGCGGAAAAGGGGGGAGTAGTGTTGCGCTGCCATGTCCAAACCAAGTACAGTTGGTTTGGTTTGAGGCACACTGCATAGATTTATTAAACATCTATCCAACATAATGGATGGGACACAAATTTGGCTGCCAGTTTTCAAAATCTACCATCTACATTATCTAAAGCTGAGGACAAGTCGTCAGGAAAGTTAATTAGATGACTTTCCACTTTTTCCACACCCACCTCATCCAATTCAGAGAAACATTGTTTGCCTAATACAGTGCTTCTCAATTATTTCCTGTTGTGCCCCCCCATAGGAAGAAGAAAATATTTCACGCCCCTCCACTCTCCGCCTTGACCATAATTAGTATCCTTTGTTTATCAGAATCAGAATGCTTTTATTGCCATGTCAGTGAAAAATATCAGAGACTAGGAACTTGTTTTGATACAGGTGTGCAAACATATAAAATAAAAATAATAAAAATAAAATAAATAAAAATAATAATAATAATTTTAACAAAACTAAGAGTGCTCAGAAGAAAAAGAAAAGTAGTGCAATGTCATAGAAAATAATAAAGATAGTAAAGTGACAAGAGGGAAGTGACTAAGAGATGTGGGGATCCAGGTTATAAAGCATTCATTAGTCCAACGGCAGAAGGGAGGAAGCTGTTTTTGTGGCGGGACGTTCTGGTCCGAATGGACTGGAGCCTCCTGCCCGAGGGGAGTCGCTCAAAAAGTCCATGTCCAGGGTGGGAAGGGTCAGCTGCTATCCGACCTGCACGCCCCCGAGTCCTGGAGACGTACAGGTCTTCTAGAGATGGAAGGCTGCAGCCGACCACATTCTCTGCGGAGCGCACAATGCGCTGCAGTCTGTGTTTGTCCCTGGCTGTGGCTCCAGCGTACCACATGGTGATGGAGGAGGTGAGGACAGACTCGATGATGGCTGTGTAAAACTGCACCAACATCTGGGCAGGCAGCTTGGCTTTCTTCAACTGCCGCAGAAAGTACATCCTCTGCTGGGCCTTTTTGATCAGGGAGCTGATGGATGGCTCCTACTTTAGGTTCTGTGTGATGGTAGTGCCGAGGAAGCGGAAAGAGTCTACAGTGGTAATGGAGAAGTCTGTCAGTGCAAGGGGGGTAATGGGAGCTGTGACTTTCCTAAAGTCCACAATCATCTCCACTGTCTTCTGAGCGTTGAGCTCCAGGCTGTTGTTGCTGCACCAGGACACCAGCCGGTCTACCTCCATCCTGTAGGCCGACTCATCGCCATCAGAGATGAACCCAATGAGTGTGGTGTCATCTGCAAACTTGATCAGTTTGACAGAGTCATGGCTGGAAGTGCAGGAGTTGGTGTACAGGGAGAAGAGCAGGGGAGAGAGGACACAGCCCTGTGGAGATCCATGAAATAGTTATAAGTACACCTCTGCATAACATTGTATCCTCATTAACATTAGTCAGTCAGTCAGTCATCTTCTTATCCGTCTATCCCTTACTGGGTTGCAGGAGGGTGCCGGAGCCCATCCCGGCTGATTTAAGGCAAAGGGCAAGGTACACCTCGAACAAGTTGCCAGTCTGTCGCGGGCCACACACATACAACCATCCACACACGCACACTCATTCCTAGGGGAAATTTGCCACCGGCCAATCAACCTAACATGCATGTCTTTGGAGGGTGGGAGGAAACTGGAGTACCTGGAGGAAACCCACGCAAACACGGGGAGAACATGCAAACTTCACATTGAAAGGACAGTATTCTAAGCATCGTCCCCCTTATTAACATGAAAAAAAATCAAACAAAAAACCAATCAATCAATTAACTTTAAATAAAAAAAAAATTCTTATTTAAACTATAAACATTTTTGACTAATTGAACCATTTGATACTAAAAAAATAAATTAAATAAAATCAATCTATTTAAATTGATCAGTAACATTACCTCAGGAGCATAATATATAAAACACTTTAAACTACAGAACAAAAATGTATGAAACAATTTGTGCTGTTTTTTTATGACAATAAAGAAGTCAGAATTATTGGCTACAATGAGCACGTTTTGCAGTGCACAGCTTTTCAAAGTGGGGTTCGAAGCATCATACCTCAACTCTCAGCTCCTGCTCAATGTTCCATCATGGGGATGCGCCTCTCTATTTGAGAAGCACTGCTTTAGAACAAGATAATCATCTCAGAGTTAGTTCTTGCATTTTACTCTCTGACCAGTGCTATAGAGTTTTTGGAATGTATTTTTTGTGTAAAACAAAGATTATGGAAAAATTCTTTTTTCCCCTGTGATTAAACAACGGAATCAGATATTTCTCTTAGAATTACTTGCACAACTTTTTGCTAAATTTACATCAAGTTATGAATTGATGTTTGTTTGAATTTAAGTTTTTTATTTGTGTTTTGCTGCACTTTTGAATCTTCTTTTAAACTACAAAGATAAAACTTAATGAGTAAAAAAAAAAAAAAAACTTGGTCAGTGTCACTATTTTCAGGAGATAAAAAATTGTGCAATTCTTGCATATTCTATTTATTGAAAAGCCAGGAAAACAAGAAGTGAATTAAATCTCAAGGGGTTTTTTTTGCATCTCTTACACATTTTATTGTCAACATCCAGAGAGGACAGAGATTGAATTTTGACAATGAAGCTTGCTGAGGATGTGACTGTTCATCTTCAATACAATAGTTACTGTTTATTGCTTCTCGTTTTCAGCAACGTCAGGCAAATATTCACAAGTACAAATGGTTTATTGTGAGTAACAGTCAAGACAAAATCAACCAGTAAACTCAGCTAATTTTGATTATGACATGTAAACAGCCTTAAAAGACATCATACAGTAAGTTTCAACTCTTAAAAACAGTAGCAAGCGCTCATGGAGCTTTTAGTGGGAAAGAGGAGCCAATAGAAAGAAGCTAAAACAATATTATCTCTTCTGCTGGTTCTTATAAGAACCTTCACTGCCATTTTGGATCAACTGGAAGGTACACGTGGAACTTTTGGGACAACCCAATGGCAAGTTGTAGAAGTTGTCAAATCTGGGCAAAAACTAAATTGAATTGGCTTTTTTCTCATTTTTGTCTGCTTGTGTGTAGGTAATGATAAACTCCGACCAAAAATATATGCATTTCTGTACTTGCAGATGTGCACCCTCTAAATTGCAGTAGGAGTTATGAATTTATACCACCTGACAGTAAGTTTGAAATCTTTCTCTTGAGTCTAAACCGTATCAATCCTTCTGTTCAGTCTTTTAAAGGTTTTTGTGGTCTAGTGTTTAGTGTTTTATTGTCTTTATTGTTTTGTCATCTTTGTGGATCTTAGTTGATAATGTGTGACGTTAAAAACTGACAACAAAAGGACAATTTTTACATTTAATTCACAAATTATGAAACACTCAATTATTTACTTATTGCTCAGTTAGAGTTTAGCTGGAAGATTTACAGGTTTTTTTCTTCTTAAGGTAAGGTGTTTGACAGCTGACCAATTTACAATGTTTCTTTTCAGTGTCTGAGGTGAGGATTGTTCTGCTGGGAGGCAATGGATCTGAGAGGAGCTCTGTGCTAAACTTCATTCTGGGATGTTCAGACTCAAACAATACGCCTCAGTTCTGTAAAAGAATGGGAACTCAGGAGGAAAATACAAAATTATCTATTATCAACACTCCAGATCTACAGTTTCCTACAGCAGACAAACTAACAAAGTTTGTAAAAGATTGTATGAAAGTTTCTGATCCTGGACCTCATGTTTTCTTGCTGCTTGTCCAGCCTGAAGATTTTTCAGAAAAAGATAAAGATTTGCTCTGCAGAGTGCTCAAACGTTTCAATGATAAATCATTTGATCACTCACTGGTACTGATTTTACCATCAAGACAGCAAAGTTCAGATGTAATGGAAGCGAGGGTGAAAAATCCTCATGTGAAGAAGATCATCAGAAAATCCAGATACAGATATTTGATGAAGGAGAACTTTGATTGTGCAGAGCTGCTCACACGATTTGGTCAGATTGTGAAAGAGAATAATAAAGAACATGTAATCTATGAAGAATTTAAAGAAACCACTGACGAGCTACCAGAAGATCATCAGAGTGGGACACAAAAGATCAAACCTGGTTCCATCATGACTAAAGTCAGAGGGTCTGGTGAGTTCTGAACTAAATTTCAGAAGAACAAAAGCAAAAGTTTTGTTGATTCAATGGTTTTTATGGAATCCTTTATTTTATTGTGTCGCTAACAGGTCTGCGTGGAGCCGGTGTGCCCCCCAAACTCCCATCTGATAGTAAGTGATTCAATCACTGGATTAATCAGAAAATCAAATACACATTTATCACAACTGTATAAAATCATCTATTTTTTTACTACTGAAAAGGAAAAAATATTTGAACAAGTTTTAGTTCAAAATTAAAACAACACTGTGAGTTTTAAGGTTTTATATCACAATTTGATGACATATTTGGTACTTCCTCACCCAATACTGAATATTTGAACTAACCCTCACTGGATCCATAAAATAGTTATCATAAATGAAAAAGTTAGCATCCATAAGAAGGACCTTTTTTCTTTACAAACTCATAAGTTTAAACATAATTTGGAGCTTAGATTCTTTGTATTCTATGTAACCAACTACCATGACAACATTTCTGAACCCCAAAGGTTTGATCATAATACACTAGTGCAGGAGTGCCCAACCGGTCTACCGCGATCTACCGGTAGATCGCAGACTGGTCCCAAGTCAACCGCGAGACGTGTTGGAGAAAAAAATGATGAAAAAAAATTTATGACAATTTTTTTTTTTAATGACAGAAAGTCAGTGTTGCCAGTTTGGCGACTTTGATGCTAAGTTAAGAGATCTTGAGCCGCACAAAAAAATGACTAGTGACAATCCAGCTAGAGCATTTTTTGTGTTATAGAGCACTTTCACCCACGTGACTAAAACCCGGAAGTCGGCCAGGATCAGGATGAAACTATCAAAGCGTTTGTTTTTTTCTCTGTACAACAATCTTCTCCACTAGTCAACTGTAGTTTGACTAGTGGAGAAGATCGTAGATGGAGAAGATCTTCTAAATAATTTATTTTCAAACAATCCCAATTTGATGCCAGCAATTCACCCCAAGTTTCTACTCAGCTGCAAATCTGAATACAAACAAAGGAGTGAATGCATACTTCCGGGTTGATGACGTCATGTGAGAATAGTTTTTCTAAATAAATTTTCTAATTGGCTGTGGATCTGGAGGGACTACTCAGGACCGATATTAGTTTTATTACAGGCTGGAAAAATTTGTGGCAGTTTGCAATGTTGCCGCGAGGCTGGTAGATCTCACGAGGTTTGCTACTTGAAAAGTAGATTTTGGGACAAAAAAAAGGTTGGGCACCCCTGCACTATTATAACTTTAATTTCTGTATTTAAGCTGGTGGTTGCATTGGGATCAGTGGGATTTTTATTGTGATTACAATTACATTTTTTTTTATTAATTAATTTATTTTTATTATATTTCAGCATCTGACCTCAGAATAGTTCTCCTGGGAAAAAGTGACGATAAAAAAACAAAACTTGGAACTTTTATAACTGGAGGACATTTTTCTACCATAAAATCTGTAACCAAATTCTGCGAGTACTCGTTTGGAAAGTGGAAAGAAAAATCAGTGGCTGTGGTAAAAACTTCTGACCTGTTCAGTCTGTCTCTTCAAAGTGTTAAAGAAGTCATAAAAAGCTGCGATAGTCTCTGTCCTCCTGGACCAAATGTATTCCTCCTGCTAGTGAAGCCTTCAGTGTTCACTGATGATGAGAGAAAGTTTTTGAAGTTCATCCTGAGTTTGTTTGGTGAAGATGTCTTCAAATATTCAATGGTCATCCTAACACATGACAGTGAAATGGTCCTCTCTGTTAACACACTCCTTGAAGACTGTGAAGGAAGACACTACAAGATGTCTGAAAATAATCACAAGTCATTGATGGAGAAGATCGAAGAAACAGCAAGTAATCATCTTAAACTGTTCCACATGATAAAACCATCATTAAACCTGGTTCTATTTGGAAGGAGAGGAGCTGGAAAGACGTCAGCAATAAAAGCCATTTTAGGTCAGCCAGATCTTCATTCAGTCAACAACTTATCAGGGTGTGTTAATCATGAGGGAGAGGTGTGTGGCCGTTGGGTTTCCCTCGTGGAAATGCCTTCCTTGTGTGGAAAATCTCAGGAAGCAATGATTGAGGAATTATTCAGATGCGTGTCCCTCTGTGATCCTGAAGGCGTTCATGCTTTCATCCTGGTCCTGCCTGTGGGTCACCTCACTGATGAAGACAAAGGAGAGTTACAGACTGTTCAGAACATATTGAGATCTCGATTCAATGACTTCCTCATGATTTTGCTCACGGTGGAATCAGATCCAGCACATTCAAGTACTGTTGAGTTTATCAGAAAAAACAAAGAGATCCAGGAGCTCCGTCAGAGTTGTGGAGGAAGATCTGTTGTTTTCAACATAAAAAAACAGCATCAAGTTCCAGAGTTTCTGAATACCGTGGAAAAAAATATTCCTGGAAACGACAAAACATGTGGCCTTACAACAAAAACACTGACGTTAGAAAAAATGAATGAAGTGTTCCAGCTGAGTGCTGAACTTAAGAAGTTGAGAACCAAGACCATGAGCAAAGGTAATATATTCACTGAATATTTTTTTTTTTAAGTTTTAAACAGATTCAGATATTTGCAAAAGTAATGGTACTTCATATAACCAAGGTTTGCGTTGATCCATGGTAGAGCAAGCGTCTTTGTTCAGCTCACACAAAGTGCTTGCACCACACAAACACAAAAATGTCATAACTTTCTTTTCTAATGTAAGCTTAATAAATTACACCTGCGACAAATAATAGGTGTAAGCAAATTTGAACTCAATTCCGCGCCAGCCACGCCTCTACAACTCCAAATTAGGATCATGCATTATAGACTCCAAGCGTTTTGCTAACAGTTTACCGTAGCTCAAATTTTAACACGTAACTCATCATTCCATCAGAAAACTGATTCTGAAATTCATTGGTCGATAACTTGCTCCCAATTTTGAATTTTGAACTATTCATAAATCTTTTAACCTCATCGGTCACTTTTCAAAGGGCTAGAAATGTTCTGGTTTTACCATCTTCCCATCTATCTTTGACAAGGTTTAATAGTTGCAGGAGGTCCCTGCTGTCCGACCAACTTAACGGTAAAGTAGCAACGTCATTCTTTGGGTGGCGGGGCAGTCTATTATGTCGTATCAGGCGTAAAGGTGTGCAGAAAAGACGGGGGTGCCAAGACTTGAAATGATATTACTATCATAGCAGTTTTTAACTTTAGCGGCCAGCTAGCAGCTTAGTTGTCCCAGCCCATCAGTGGTATTAGCATGGTTAGAAGAGGACTGTATTGTAGGTTTTGTTGGTAGAATCTGGCTGTCTGAGTTTAAGGTGTCAGCTTGCTAAACACAATCACAGCACATGTTGTTGCTTTATTATTATATTGTACATTCTTGTGTTATAGGTGCTGATGAGCAGCAGAACTTGTGCATCCGGATCGCTTTGATCGGGAGAACTGGCAGTGGAAAGAGCTCCTCAGGAAACACCATTTTGGGACGCAAACACTTTGAATCAAAATCGGGCCAACAGTCAGTTACCAGGAACTGTCTGAAAGGCCAAGTCGTACTAAACGGTCGTCATGTTGCTGTGGTTGATACACCAGGTCTGTTTGACAGCACATTATCCAATGAGCAAGTTGGTGAGGAGATGGTGAAATGCATCAGTCTTCTGGCTCCAGGACCACATGTCTTCTTGCTGGTGTTACAGATTGGTAGACTGACACCAGAAGAGAAAGAAACATTACAATTGATCAAGAAGTTTTTTGGTAAGAACTCTGAAAAGTTCACCATCATTCTTTTCACAAGAGGCGATGACCTGGAAGAGGAAGAACTGTCCCTTGAAGAGTTCATAGAAAAAAGGTGTGATGACTCCTTTAAGAAGCTGATCTCAGACTGTGGAGAACGATGCCACATGTTTAATAACCGAGCAAACCAAAATAACTCACAGGTCACTGAGTTGATAAATAAGATTGACACCATGGTGGCAGAAAACGGAGGAAACTACTTTACTAATGAGATGCTGCAAGAAGCTGAAGCAGCGATACGCAAAGAAATGGATAGACTTTTAAAGGAGAAAGAAGAAGAAATGAAAAAACAGAAGGAAGAGCTGGAACAAAAGTTTCAGAAAGAAAAGGAAGAAATACAAAAGAGAATGGATGAACAGAGGGAGGAAATAGAAAAAGAAAGAAACCAGAAAGCTGAGCAGCTGAAAGAAATGGAGGAAAACATAACAAAGGAGCGAGAGCAGAGGAAAAGAGAGCAAGAATCTAGAGAAGAAGAAGAAAATAAAAGGAAAAGAGAAGAAGAGGAACAACAGAAAAAGTGGGAAGAAGAACGAGAAGCCCTCGAGAAACAAATCAGATCAGAAGAAAAAGAGACAATTGACAAAAAGCTAGAAGAGAGCAAAACAGAATTTGAAGAAAAAAGAAAAGCCTGGGAAAAAGAACGAAAAGAGTGGTGGGAACAACGTCAACAAGAAAATAAAGAAAGACAAGAAGACAACAAGTTGCTGAAAAGTTATATAGAAAAATATGAGCAGGAGAAAGAAAAATATGAAAATAAAATAAAAGAAGATGATGAAAGAAGAAAAGAACAAGAGAAAGAAAAGCAACAACTGGAGGAAATGAACAAGCAAAAAATGGAAGCCATGCAAAAGAAACATGAAGAAGAAGCGAGAAGACAAGCTGAAGAATTCAATGAGTTTAAAGATAAATATGATAAAGAAATGGAAGCTTTGATGGGAAAACATAACGAGGAACTGAAAGCTCTGCAAGGAAAACATGAAAAAGAAATACAAGAAAAACAGAATGAGAACTTTACATTAATGCAAAAAGAAATAGCAGAGAAAAAAAAAGTACAGTTGGAAAAACAAAAGATAGAGGAAGATAAACAAAAAGAAATAGCAGAGAAAGAAAAAGTACAGTTGGAAAAACAAAAGCTAGAAGAAGATAAACAAAAAGAAATAGCAGAGAAAGAAAAAATACAGTTGGAAAAACAAAAGCTAGAAGAAGATAAACAAAAAGAAATAGCAGAGAAAGAAAAAATACAGTTGGAAAAACAAAAGCTAGAAGAAGATAAACAAAAAGAAATAGCAGAGAAAGAAAAAATACAGTTGGAAAAACAAAAGCTAGAAGAAGATAAACAAAAAGAAATAGCAGAGAAAGAAAAAATACAGTTGGAAAAACAAAAGCTAGAAGAAGATAAACAAAAAGAAATAGCAGAGAAAGAAAAAATACAGTTGGAAAAACAAAAGATAGAAGAAGATAAACAAAAAGAAATAGCAGAGAAAGAAAAAATACAGTTGGAAAAACAAAAGCTAGAAGAAGATAAACAAAAAGAAATAGCAGAGAAAGAAAAAATACGGTTGGAAAAAGAAAGTATACTGTTGGAAAAACAAAACAGAGAAGATGAAATAAAAAATCTGAAAATAGAACAAGAGCGAGAATTAAAAGAATTGAAAAATAAATTTGTGGTAAAGTATTGTACAATATCCTGAAAATGAGATTTTTTCTCATCTTCAACCTTTTAACTCAAAAGGTTACAAGTGGCTATGAAGAGATGATTTAATTTTAGGCGTGGTGTGACGCAGACCACGCTTGGGTCACACCTGGATCGTTTTGGTCCAGGTGTGTGTCAAATTTATATTGGTTCTATTCGTTTGTTAATTCACAACGTTTTCCTGGAAGGAGAAGGGAGTGGGACTAATGAAATGAGGTGCACCAGTACATGTATTCATTTCTTCTGCACTGCAGTAAAAGTAGGTCCACTAAGCTTTACCAAATAACTGATGAAACTGCTCCACTGGTATTACAGCCAACAGAGCACGAAGCACTAGTACTACAAATCCCAAAATGCTTTTTTGGTGTTTTGGCAGGAACCATAAATGAACTTCATGCAATTTTGTGTGTTTGTGATGTAGTTTCAATTCAGGAATATTAACTTCACTTGTCTAGATTCATATGAAAAGGCTTATTTTGATACACAAAGAAAACTTTTTCTGGAAATATTATTGATGGCCCATAACTTTGAATTTTCTTGTCCATATTTTTTTTTTTATCTTATGGTTAAATCAAAAAATATTCCCATACTCTACTGAAAATGTAATTGTGTAGTTTTGTGAACCGTTACACTCCTACTAATGAGTGATAAATGAGACAGAAAGTAAGAGGACAAAAGAAAAAGGAGTGACCTTTTTGCTAGTGCTTTTCTTTTGTAATGTGAAAAAAGTTACTTTTTTTCTTAATATATAAACAGTTTCTAAATCAATCCTTCATGAATACGTAATAAACAGTAAAATATTAATTATATTACCAGTGATTACTTTTTTTTGTTTCATTTTTGTCTCTATAAAGAAATGTAAATATTTGACATATTAAGATTTTTTGTGTGTGTGAAAAAAAACATGGATGCATTTAAAAATACTTGCCACTCTTTTTTATTAAAAGGATCTTTTAAGAACTCGATTTTCACTTATGATTTTTTTAAATTGAGTTTTAACCTGTCTGCATAAAAATAAAAAATAGTTCAGTGTTTTGGCATTTACCTTTGTCCTCCTGCAGATAAGAAAATGTGTTTAAGCTGGTTTTTATGTCTCTTTTTTTCTTTGCTTTAGAGAACAAAAGTATTTTCTGGCTATAATTATCCTTTTTAGTCCATAACTGTACAGACAAAATTACACAGTTCTTTGTAAGATGTTATAGTCCTTCTAGTACAATAAGGACATCCATTAATATGCACCATATTTATTTTATTCAAACTTAAAATTTGTAACCTCACACTCCAAATAAGAGTGCAATACACTTTCTGGCTGAATCTTGACTGTCTTGACCACAGTAAGGACATGCAGCAAAAGACAAGTGAAATATTTTGAATACTTGTCTTAAAGTGTATGATAGGAGAAAAAATGTATTTCAAGGTTTAACCTTAAATTTTGAGCTGGGCAAAATTAGATCAAACTTTTTTTTTAAGCGATCACTATTAAAGTTTAGTTCTTGCAGAGATGCCAAGTTTTTGGATTTTCAAAGAGGAAGATTTTTGGGGTGGGGTAAGGGAGGAGGACATAAGGGAAGGAGCTACAGAAATATCTTGGAGGAGTGAGAGTTTTTTTTGGCTTGTAGGTGATCACAAAGTCATCTTATCCGGTTTGGATGTCGTCTTTGAAAACTGTTCTTCTTTAGGTCCCACTGATTTTTTTCATGATCTCTTGTGTGCTGTTGTCTTGAGAGTAATTCTGGAAAGATAATTAGAGGAAAAAAAATTTTTCCAATGTGCCTTTAAAACTTATACCTCGCATCATTGAATAAATTTCATCTAAAGTCTAAAAATAATGTTTTGGAGTTTTATTCAATGTATTTTAACTTCATTTACTTGTGTTGATTTTAGTGCTGTTTTGTTGTGTCAATTTTGCATAGACAGGTGCGGTTAAATGACGTCAAAGATCACCTGTTTAGACATTGATCTTTTTTTTTTTGTCATTTTTTTTTTCAACGTTTACAGGGGCCCGTTTCAAGAAGGAAGTTCAAGAAACTTTGCGTTTAAATCCAAACCTTGAGTTAGTCAACTCTGAGATTGAAAACCCTGAGTTTTGGGTTTCAGATCAGCTGAAAACAGCTGGTTTAATCAACTTCAGATTGATTTACTCAGAGTTTAGAAAATGCACCTTGAGAATAAAAAGCCCTGATCAATGGAGTGCAGACATTAGGAGTCACCATGGAAACAGGAGCAAACAAAGAGGTCTGCATATTTCTAACAGACAGAGCTAGATGTCCTATTGAACACAGAGCAAGTACAAGCACGTTTTCATTTTTTTAAAAAAAAGTCTTTGGAGCAAAGAGAAAAGGCCTGGATGGAAATAGCTCCCAGAATAAATACACAAGTCTACATTTAATGATAGTGTTCTGTGTTACTAATTACTGAATAAGGCTGGCACTCAGGGGCAGGCGATAGCTCAGTGGCAGAACGTTCATCCTTGGACCGGAAGTTTAAGGGATCAAATTTCACTGAGCTCATGTCAGCTTGCTGCGGTGTAATGCAGCACACAAATTTTCTCCTTGAAGGATAAATAAATTACATATTTATTTTATTGTTGTATTCCAGTAAAGTAGGGAGTCATTCTTACATTTTCAATCATCTAAGGAGTAACTCTAGTAATTAAATAGAAGATCAATATTAGTATGAATTAAAAGTACTTTTTAAACTTCCCACTGTGGATGATGTGGGATTTTTACAGTAATGATAATCCTATAATGAAATACATTTTATGGAGAACAAAAAATACTTAAATCTAACTGTGTTTTTAAATTTTACCAACATTGATGTAGTTAAATACAGTATATTTAATTTTCTTATTGATGTAATCCTGCCGGCAGCAGCTAAAAATGAAATATAAAACCATAATTCAAACAGGTAAGGTATGATCGTATCATAGATCACAGGTAGACCACCTGACTTTACCAACATTTCACAGATTAAATAATTAAGTCTGGCAGTGCAGCTGCTGCAAACTGTGGCCGCACTAACGTGCTCAGCATCTCCAACTTTATAAAGAAAAAAAACACGATAGAAGAGCCGCGCTGGGTGATGTATCTGATGTATGGATGGAGAAAATGATTGATGTATGATATGGAGTCTCAAGAAAAAGAAAATTAACTCGTGGCCTCAAAATTACTTTGTGGCATAAATTCAATTCTCTGTGATGTAATCCAGCGGGGAGCAGTAAATTTCTTACTGCTCCCAAAATTGTAATCTGACAAAGCAGCCTGAGGTAAAAAGAACTTGATCAGTCTGGGGATGAATGTTGGACTTCAATAGATATTGGGATCTCCATCTTTGTCACCCTCTTCCTGTTTAATAATTTTTTCAAAGGGATGATGAAAACAAGTTGTTCCCAAGCCATTCTGCTCAGAAATATAAAAGAGAAAAACAGTAATCATAGTCACAAAACTTATCATTAAATTACAATAATAAAATATGAAAATACATACAGTAAAATCCTGCTCGAAATGTCTAAGTCTCTAAAGTTTCTTTGTCCTTTGTGTTTCATGACAAACTGAAGGTTTTTGTCTAGTGTCTTGTCACTGCAAGTACTTGAAAACACATCAGCAGCACCGACAACAATGTTTACATGTTCTGACATTGTCATGGTCTATGCCATAGCACCGAAGACATGCATTGCCAGGTGGTAATGTTTCGGAGCACTGCAATTTCAAATATGAAGAAAAACATCATACATACCCTTGTTGCGATGTCATATCAAATTAAAAGGAGTGCAAAATGAACAATTTTCTTGATATAATTCAGAAATAAGGTAACTACAAACTGGCTCAATGCACATTGATTTGTTCTTTTAAGAGAGCACGGGTGCTTTCAAAATACTCCACTTCATCACACAGGAGCAATTAATATGTTGCACCTGTGTCTTTTGTTCCATTGTAGGGTGTTAACTATTTAAAGTTACACCAAAGTAATTAAAACGTACATACAATTTGAATAAAATAAAATAAATTGTATTATAGATAGTATTAGTAACCATTATTGAGGGATTATACTACTTTTAAATGTTAATAAATCCTAAATTATACAGTAAAAATGGACAATTCTTAGAGGGATGATAAAACACATTTAGTAGACTAGAGAAATACTCACGTCGGTCTTGCATTATGAATAAAAGTGATTTTATTTGTCCTCAAAGTTGACGACTATGGCCATTCGTCATAATTGGCCATTATGACAATAATGGCATGTCATACCAGCATGACATTGTACTTTAAATGCTAATAATTTATAAATTATACTGTAAAATTGCACAATTCTCTGTTTAGTGATAAAACACATTATCCTTTGTAATTTCCGTGCATTTCATATGCACTTCACAACTTGCTAACGACCATAACTGTTTTGCTGTCTGCTGTAAACCTGTGAAAAGCGGCGCACTACGGTTTCTGTTTGGAGCGCGGCCTAACCACGGCTAAGAGAATGACGACTGGCTTGACCGCAGTTGGCTTGTCTGATTCTTGTAAAAAAAAAAAACAAAAAAACACGATGACAGTCTTTGTTTAATTAACTATAAGCTGAGAAAAATTATTATTATTTTGGTATTAAAACATTCATGAAAAAATTGTAAGCCAATGCGAAAAATAAAAAAAGATTAAAAATTGAAGAAAACTGAAAAGTAGAAGTTATGATTTTATGTTTAGCTTATTTTAATTTATTCTAAAGCGATGCAGGAACTAGATTTAAAACTTTATTCTCAAAGGAGCAACTTACATTTATAAGAATATAATCATTCATTTGAAAAGGTTTCACCACGTATTTTTTATTTTATTTTTTTTTTACATATAATCTAGTGACAGATTATTTAAAATTGTTTAAAATCATGCTGATATGTTAAGATTGGGTCGAAATTAATCGAGTGGGCTTTCGATTTCATAAAAACCACGGAAGTGTTCACAACCTGAAGAGTTTCATAGTTTACTTGTCCACACTAGTTCTCAAAGGTGTGTCGCAATGGACGGTGAGTGTTTTTTGCTGTACATAAAATGAAATCTTTTAAGAAGGAACAAAACCTGATTTTTATTAAATCTATTCAAAGAAATGTTTATCTAAATCAGTGATAAGACGCTGGGATCGAACTGATTTAGCATATCAGACTTTAAGGCTGATCAAAAAATGTTGCATCTTCTTGTTTGGAATGAATAGTTTCTCATTCTACAAAAGAAGTTTGTGTCTGCTCTGATGTTTTTTTATTACTTTATGTAGTAAATCAAATGTTTTATTAGAATAAATTAAATTATGTAAAGCTACATACAGATATTTTAAATGTATAAAACTGTAATTCTGGATTAAGTAGATCTACAAATTTCAGTGTCAAAGGATCTCAAAGACAACAATAAATCTTTTTTTTTTTTTAAGTTACCAAAAGTTTCCAATTCTGGTCAATCTGAGTGACATTTACAAAAAAACATGTGTAAAATGTGATCAATTGTATTCTATTTTAGGTTTACAATAATCAGACAACAACTCATCACATGATGGCTACTGCAGGGAGTGGTGAGTCTACCTAGTTTGACTGGTTCAGGGACATATCTGGTTTGTGCTGAGAAAAAAGACATTGAAAAATGTAAATTATATTCGAATGATATTTAACACATGTAAAACAATTTCTGTAAGTGTTGAAGGAAAAATGTGGTAGAGGAAGGTGAACTTTCTGAAGATCAGAAAAACACGACTAACTTTCTGAAAACCAAGCAGATTTTATTCAAGATTCAAGAATTTTTATTGTCACCATTCTCATTGTGAAATTTAGACAGACTTCAGGCTAAAAACATTTAAGTAAGTAAGTAAATTTTATTTGTATAGCACTTTTCACAGATAAAATCACAAAGCGCTGAACAATAAAAAAAAGGCCAGTACAAGAGATACACAAGATCAGATCAAAGCTTGTGAAGCAAAGGAAAATGTAAAATACAATTAAATCACAATAAGACCAGTCAAATGAAAGCATTGTTGAATAAAAGCGTTTTCAGTTGTTTTTTTAAAGTCCACAGAATCCGCTATACTAAAGGAGGGAGGAAGGGCATTCCACAGTCACCAGATGTGGTGATCATAATCAGAATACTGATTGTGGTCACCCCTGGTTTTAAATTTTGTTCTGACGGTTTTTAGAAGATTTTGATCCGAAGATCGGTGGGCACAAGGTGGGGTGTAGTGGCACAGTAGGTCAGATATGTATTTTGGAGTCTGTCCATTCAGGGCTTTGTACGTTAAAAGGAATATTATCAAATCAATACGCCACTTAATGGGGAGCCAATGCAAAGAGAATAAAATGGGGATGATGTGAGTAACCATGTTCGTGGGATGGATTCCAGCGCAGTCGTTGGTGAAGAGAGTGAAGAGTGCGGGGCTGAGCACACAGCCCTTTGGTGTTCTGGTGTTGAGGGCCTGTGTTGTAATCCGTAACACGTAACAGCCATAAAAGACATCTTAAGTTTCAGTCAACTCTTAAAAATAGTAGCAAGAGCTCATGGAGTTTTTAGTGGGAAAGAGGAGCCAATAGAAAGAAGCTAAAACAATATTATCTCTTCTGCTGGTTCTTATGAGAACCTTCACTGCAACATTTTGGATCAAGCTACACATGGAACATTTGGGAAAACCCAATGGCAAGTCATAGAAGTAGTCAAATCTGGACAAAAGTAAACTGAATGAGCTTTTCTGTATTTGCAGATATGCACCCTCTGAATCGCAGTAGGAGTTATGACTTATTACCACACAACAGTAAGTTTGAAATCTTCTCTTTTCTCTATATTCATTTTTTTAAATAAACCTTTTCAATGCTTCTGTTCCGTTGTCTTCCACTTAACCATAGCTGGTTCGCGGGGGCAAGAACCTCAGACAGGGAGCCTGGGTTACTCTCATCCAACTGCTCATCCCAACTGCTTTCTCCAGCTCACCCGTGAAGTTTCTGAGGTGTTTCCCAGCCTGCTGTGAGACATAGTCTCTCCAGCGGGTCTGGGGTCTGCCTCTGGATCTCTGGAGGCATCCGAACCAGATGCCCAAAACGCCTAACTGGCTTTTCTCTACACAGAGGAGTAACGGCTCTACTTCTACCAGATTGCAGAGTTCCTCACTCTCTCTCTGAGTGAGAGCCCAGCCACCCTGCGGTGGAAGCTCATTTCAGTCGCTTGTACTCAATATCTCGTTCTTTCAGTCACCACCTACAGCTAATAACCATAGGTGAGGGTAGGGATGTAGATTGACTGGTAAATCAATAGCTTTGGTTTTCGGCTCAGCTCTTTCTTCACCACGGCAGACTGATGCAGCATTCTGATTATGGTCTCGCTGAACTCCTCCCAAGCCCAGGCTTTTGCCTCAGCAACCACCAAAGCTGCATTCTGGTTTGCTCACCGATACCTGTCTGCTGCCTCAAGAGTCCCACAGGCCAAGAAGTCCTGGTATGTCTCTTTCTTCAGCTTGACGGCATCCATCACCACCGGTGTCCACCAGAGGGTTTAGGCGTTGCCGTCACGACAGGCACCAAGGACCTTGCGTCCACAGCTCTGGCTTGCTGCCTTGCTAATGGAGGTGCGGAACAGAGTCCACTCTGACTCGATGTCCCCCACCTCCTCCGGTAACCGTGAGAAGCTCTGCCGGAGGTGTGAGTTGAAACTCTCTCTGATGGCTGGATCTACCAGACGTTCCCAGCAGACCCTCACAGATCGTTTGGGCTCTTGTCCAGAAACCCTCTTATCCACACGGGAGAACTCCAGCACACAGGGGCTAAGCTGGGGAGCAATAAGTATGCCCACTCTAGCCCGGTGCCTTTGTTGGCGGCAACTCCAGAAAAAAACAAAGTCCAACACCTGTTGAAAAGTTGAAAGGTTTTGGTGTGAATTCATGTACTTTTAGTGGATAAAGTGTGACATTAAAAGCTGAAAACAAATGTACATCCTGTATAATTTATTCACAAAATACAAAACACTTAACTATTTGCTTGTAGCTCAGTTATAGTTAGGCCGGAGCATTCAGGTTTTCGCTTTTTTTTAAATTTTTTTTTTATAAAGTTAAGGTCTTTGACAGCTGACTTCTCTACAATGTTTCTTTTCAGTGTCTGAGGTGAGGATTGTTCTGCTGGGAGGCAGTGGTCCTGAGAAGAAGTCAGTGCTAAACTTTATTCTGGGAATTTCAGACTCAAACAAAACAAATTTTTGTAGGAGAAGTAGGAGTCAGGTGGATAAGACAAAATTATCTATCATCAACACTCCAGATCTACAGTTTCCTACAGCAGACAAACAAGCAGAGTTTCTAACAGATTGTATGGAAGTTTCTGATCCTGGACCTCATGTTTTCTTGCTGCTTGTGCAGCCTGAAGATTTTTCAGAAAAAGATAAAGATTTTTTCTGCAGAGTGCTCAAAAGTTTCAATGATAAATCATTTGATCACTCACTGGTTCTGATTTTACCATCAAGACAGCAAAGTTCAGGTGGAATGGAAGCGAGGATGAAAAATCCTCATGTGAATGAGATCATCAGAAAATCTAGATTCAGATATTTGATGAAGGAGAATCTTGAACTTGCAGAGCTGCTCACACGCGTTGGTCAGATTGTAAAAGAGAATAATAAAGAACATGTAATATATGAAGTATTTAAAGAAACCACTGACAAGTTACCAGAAGATCATCAAAGCGGGACACAAAAGATCACACCTGATCCTATCATGGCTGCAGTCGAACGTTCTGGTGAGTCCTGAACTAAATTTCAGAAAAAACAAATTAAAAGTTGAGAGGTGCTCAGTACTAAACTTCTTACTGGGAATTTCATTTGACAATGAAGCTTGCTAAGGATGTTACTGTTTATCTTTACTACAACAGGAATCACTGTTCATTGCTTCTCATTTTCAGCAATGTCAGGCAAATATTCACAAGTACAAATGGCTTAGGATTGGATCAAGAGACCAAAGAAAGAGTCAGACAAATGGTACCAGTTCTTGCTCAACAAGGGTAGCAGAACTTAGGACAGAGGGATCAAATCCCAGACTAAAATTAGCTGTCACCGATGCAGGTTTATTTAGAGGATAAAATGTATAAGTGTTGTTTGTGACCAAATAAGTGCATGTCAAATGAGGATATGGTACTGGTGTTGGTGCACATGCATGTGTGTGATGATGTGTGTGACCGAGACAAATATTACAAGAAGCAAAGAACAAAACATTAAAACAAAGTTAAATACTTTCTTCATAGTAA
Organism: Neostethus bicornis; assembly: GCA_902685375.1. Taxonomy (NCBI): domain Eukaryota; kingdom Metazoa; phylum Chordata; class Actinopteri; order Atheriniformes; family Phallostethidae; genus Neostethus; species Neostethus bicornis. The sequence continues at coordinate 10,180,335 of LR738545.1, forward strand.
CAATGCATTTAGATGGAATATTTATTTCTAACATTTTACTCTGTTTATCATGATGAAACAATGTAGAAAATCACATATTAACACTTGTTGACCATCTTTAATTTAATAACTACAAAGTAATAGCCAAATTGCATCATGAATGTCCAGGTCAATGAGAAAAGTATTCCTCCATGTCATCATCTTGATCACCATCAAACTCCACCAACGAAACACCCTGAAGAAGAACTTAGCCTCCCAGAAGTGATTTCTATGCCTCTCTCTTCTCAGTCCATCCCTAGAGCAACAGTTGATACACATCGGAGCCACATAGCAAAGCAGCAGAAGTAGTCAAGCTGAGTGGCAAAGTGTGTGTTGTTGCCAGACAACATGAGATGTTTAATCTCGGGGTAGGACCACAGGTATTGTCTGTAGGCCAATGTAGTTCATTACTCCTAATGGGTGGCTAAGTTCTTCTCCTGAGTGTTTCCTTGGAAAAGATTGGCATGTTGGCATTCTAACCACCACGTTAAACCACCACGTTGCTCTCCTCGTCCAATAGTTAGCATTAGCTGATGTGTACGCTCTGAATTGCAGTAGAGGTTATGTATTTTTGCCACCTGACGGTCGGTTTGAAATCTTTCTCTTGAGTCTAAACTGTGTCAATGCTTCTGTTCAGTCATTTAAAGGTTTTTGGTGTGAATTCATCTAAAAAACAACATAAAAAAACAATGAGTCCTTTCATTTTATTGTCTTTATTGTTCTGTTGTCTTTGTGGATCCTAGTGGATAAAGTGTGACGTTTAAAAGCACAACCTCCATGTTTTATTCACAAAATACAAAGCATTGAACTGTTTACTTATTGCTCAGTTATAGTTACCGGTAAGCTGGAACTTTCACAGTTCTTTTTCCTTCTTTAATTAAGGTCTTTAACGGCTGACTTCTCTACAATGTTTCTTTTCAGTGTCTGAGGTGAAGGTTGTTCTGCTGGGAAGCAGTGGATCTGAGAGGAGCTCAGTGCTAAACTTTATTCTGGGATGTTCAGACTCAAACAATACGCCTCAGTTCTGTATGAGAAGTGGGACTCAGGTGGAAAATACAAAATTATCTATCATCAACACTCCAAATCTGCAGTTCCCTACAGCAGGCAAACTAACAGAATTTCTAACAGATTGCATGTACATTTCTTATCCTGGACCTCATGTCTTCTTGCTGCTTGTTCAGCCTGAAGATTTTTCGGAAAAAGATAAAGATTTGCTTTGCAGAGTGCTCAAACTATTCAGTGATAAATCATTTGATCACTCGCTGGTTCTGATTTTACCATCAAAACAGCAAAGTTCAGGTGGAATGGAAGCGAGGATGAAAAATTCTCATGTGAATGAGATTATCAGAAAATCTAGATACAGATATTTGATGAAGAAGAACCTTGAACGTGCAGAGCTGCTCACACGCTTTGGTCAGATCATGAGAGAGAATAATCAAGACCATGTAATCTATGAAGAATTTAAAGAAACCACTAACGATCAACCAGAAGATCACTGGAGTGGGATACAAAATATTGCACCTGATCCCATCATGGCTGCAGTCAAAAATTCTGGTGAGTTCTGAACTAAATTTCAGAAGAACAAAAGCAAAAGTTTTGTTGATTCAATGTTTTTTATGGAATCCTTTATTCTATTGTGTCGCTAACAGGTCTGCATGGAGCCGATGTGATCCCCAAACTCCCGCCTGCCAGTAAGTGATTCAATCACTGGATTAACCAGAAGATCAAATACACATTTATCACAACTGTATAAAATGATTTTTTTAACTCATTCATTGGTTTGTCACTCCTGAAAAGAGAAATATGCTAAGAGTTTTTAGTTTAAAATTAAAACAACAATGTGAGTTTTAAGGTTTTATATCACAATTTGAAGACAATTAGATTAGATTAAAATTACTTTATTGACCCCACACTTGTGAAATTTGTGTGTTACAGCAGCAAACAAGAAAGAAATAGAATGTATGTATATATATGTATATATATTCAAGAAAGAAAATGAAAAATAATAAAATATTAAAACAGTAAAATAGAAGGAATAATGTGACAAAACATTGAGGTCAATACAGACTGTAAGTGCATAAGGAGGTAAAAAAAAAGTGACATAAGAAGCATAAAGTGACAAACAGTGATGAATTACATGAGCATGAACCAGTTATTTGCTATTCTGTGAGTTATTAAAAAGTGTTATTGTGTTGGGAATAAAAGATTTCCGGTACCGGGCGGTTTTTGAGCAGAGCTGTCTGAGCCTCTTGGAGAAGGAGCTCTGCTGCTTGGTACTTGGTTTGGTACTTCTTCTCCCAATACTGAATATTTGAACTAACCCTGACTGGATCCATGAAATAATTATTATAAATGATAAAGTTAGCATCCCGAAGAAGGACCTTTTTTATTTACAAACTCCTGAGTTTAAACATCATTTAGAGCTTAGATTCTTTCTATTCTATGTAACCAACTACCGTTACAACATTTTTGAGCCCTCACAGGCTTGATCATTAATCTCAGAGTGGTTGCATTGGGATCAGTGGGATTTTTAATGTGATTATAATTACATTTTTTCTTCTAATTTTAGCATCTGACTTCAGAATAGTTCTCCTGGGAAAAAGTAACGATAAAAAAGCAAAACTTGGAACTTTGATAACTGGACGACATTTTTCTACCATAAAATCTGTAACCAAACTCTGCGAGGTTTTACATGGAGAGTGGAAAGAAAAATCAGTGGCTGTGGTAAAAATTCCTGACCTGTTTAGTTTGTCTCCTCAAAGTGTTAACGAAGTCCGAAAAATCTGCAACAGTCTCTGTCCTCCTGAACCAAATGTATTCCTCCTGCTAGTGAAGCCTTCAGTGTTCACTGATGATGAGAGAAAGTCGTTGAAGGTCATTCTGAGTTTGTTTGGTGAAGATGTCTTCAAATATTCAATGGTCATCCTAACACATGACAGTGAAATGGTCCTCTCTGTTAACACACTCCTTGAAGACTGTGAAGGAAGACAGTACACGATGTCTGAAAATAATCACAAGTCATTGATGGAGAAGATCGAAGAAACAGTAAGTAATCATTTTAAACTCTCCCACAAAATAAAACCATCTTTAAATCTGGTTCTATTTGGAAGGAGAGGAGCTGGAAAGACGTCAGCAATAAAAGCCATTTTAGGTCAGCCAGATCTTCATACAGTCAACAACTTATCAGAGTGTGTTAAACATGAGGGAGAGGTGTGTGGCCGCTGGGTTTCCCTCGTGGAAATGCCTTCCTTGTGTGGAAAATCCCTGGAAGCAGTAATTGAGGAATTATTCAGATGTGTGTCCCTCTGTGATCCTGATGGTGTTCATGCTTTCATTCTGGTCCTGCCTGTGGGTCACCCCACTGATGAAGACAAAGGAGAGTTACAGACTGTTCAGAACATATTGAGATCTCGATTCAATGAGTTCCTCATGATTTTGCTCACGGTGGAATCAGATCCAACACATCCAGGGACTGTTGAGTTTATCAGAAAAAACAAAGAGATCCAGGAGCTCCGTCAGAGTTGTGGAGGAAGAGCTGTTGTTTTCAACGTCAAAAACCAGCTTCAGGTTCCAGAGTTGCTGGATACCGTGGAAAAAAATGTTCCTGGAAACAACAAAACATGTGGCCTTACAACAAAAACACTGACGTTAGGAAAAATGAATGAAGTGTTCCAGCTGCACGCTGAACTGAAGAAGTTGAGAACCAAGACCATGGGCAAAGGTAATATACATTTACTATGAATTTTTTTTTTAAAACAAGTTTTAAACAGGTATGTGCAAAGATAATAAACATCATATAACCAAGGTTTGCGTTACGCAAGCGTTTTTTGTTCAGCTCACACAAAGTGCTTGCACCACACAAACACAGGGATTATAAAAATGTCATAACTCTTTACCTAACGTAAACTTCACAAATTACACCTGCGACAAATCACAGGCTTAAACAAATTTGAACTCTAGTCTGCCCCAGCCACGCCTCTACGACTCCAAATTAGGATCATGCATGATTGACTTACTAGTTTAGCCAAAATTTTAACATCCAACACATTTTAACACAGCACGGACATCAACGGCCTCTATTTTTCTACAGAAAACCTATTCAGAAATTTATTTGTCGGCAACTTTCTCTCAGTATTGAATTTAGGACTATTCATAAATCTTTAAATCTCATCTGGCCTCTTTTCAACGGGCTAGAAGTTTTTTACTGTTACCATCTTCCAATCTGTTTTCTACAAGTTAATAGTTGCGGGAGGACCCTTCTGTCTTTGGGTGGTGGGGCAGTCTGTGTGTCGTATCAGCTGTAATGGTGTGCAGAAAAGAGGGGGGGTGCCAAGACTTGAAATGACATTACTTTCATATTCAGCATTTTTCAACGTGATAGGCCAGCTAGCAGCTGAGTTGTCTGAACCCGACAGTGGTGTTATCCTGCTCAGAAGAGGACCCAGGTGGCAGTATTGTAGGTTTGTTGGTGGTGTCTTGCTGTCTGAGTTTAAGGTGTCAGCTTGCCAAAACACAGTCACAACTCATGTTGTTGCTTTATTTTTATATTGTACATTCTTGTGTTATAGGTTCTGATGAGCACCAGAACTTGTGCCTCCGGATTGCTTTGATCGGGAGAACTGGCAGTGGAAAGAGCTCCTCAGGAAACACCATTTTGGGACGTCGACACTTTGAATCAAAATCTGGCCAACAGTCAGTTACCAGAAACTGTCTGAAAGGCCAAGCCGTAGTAAACGGTCGTCATGTCACTGTGGTTGATACACCAGGACTGTTTGACAGCATTTTATCCAATGAACAAGTTGGTGAGGAGATGGTGAAATGCATCAGTCTTCTGGCTCCAGGACCACATGTCTTCTTGCTGGTGGTACAGATTGGTAGACTGACACCAGAAGAGAAAGAAACATTAAAATTGATCAAGAAGTTTTTTGGGAAGACCTCTGAAAAGTTCACAATCATTCTTTTCACAAGAGGTGATGACCTGGAAGCGGTAAACCTGTCCCTGGAAGAGTTCATAGAAAAACGGTGTGATGACTCTTTTAAGAAGCTGATCTCAGACTGTGGAGGACGATACCACGTGTTTAATAACCGAGAAAAACAAAGTAACTCACAGGTCACTGAGTTGATAAGTAAGATCGACACCATGGTGGCAGAAAACGGAGGAAACTGCTTTACTAATGAGATGCTGCAAGAAGCTGAAGCAGCGATACGCAAAAAAATGGATAGACTTTTAAAGGAGAAAGAAGAAGAAATGAAAAAACAGAAGGAAGCGCTGGAACAAAAGTTTTAGAAAGAAAAGGAAGAAATACAAAAGAGAATGGATGAACAGAGGGAGGTAATGGAAAAAGAAAGGAATCAGAAAGCTGAGCAGCTGAAAGAAATGGAGGAAAACATAACAAAGGAGCGAGAGCAGAGGAAAAGAGAGCAAGAATCTAGAGAAGAAAATAAAAGGAAAAGAGAAGAAGAAGAACAACAGAAAAAGTGGGAAGAAGAACGAGAAGCCCTCGAGAAACGAATCAGATCCGAATCAGAAGAAAAAGAGACAATTGACAAAAAGCTAGAACAGAGCAAAACAGAATTTGAAGAAAAAAGAAAAGCCTGGGAAAAAGAACGACAAGAGTGGTGGGAACAACGTCAACAAGAAAACGAAGCAAGGCGTGAAGACAACAAGTTGCTAAAAAGTTATGTAAAAAAATATTATCAGGACAGAGAAAAATGTGAAAATAAAAGAAGATGATCAAAGAAGAAAAGAACAGGAGAAAGAAAAGCGACATTTGGAGGAAATGTACAAGCAAAAAATGGAAGACATGCAAAAGAAACATGAAGAAGAAGCAAGAAGACAAGCTGAAGAATTTAATGAGTTTAAAGAAAAATACAAGAAAATCTGGAAGCTTTGATGAGAAAACATCACGAGGAACTGAAAGCTCTGAAAGAAAAACATGAAAAAGAAATACAAGAAAAATAGAATGAGAACTTTACATTAATGCAAAAAGAAATAGTGGAGAAAGAAAATGTACAGTCGGAAAAAGAAAAGATAGTTGCTGATAAACAAAAAGAAATAGAAAATCTGAAAAACAAACAGGAGCAGGAATTAAAAGCTTTGGAAAACAAATATAAGAAAAAGTCTTGTACTGGGTTGTGAAGATAATTTTTTTCTGTTTTTACATTAACATTTTAGAAAAAAAAATTAGTTTTTGTTGTTCATGGTTTTAACAACAGTTAACAGTATTGAAATGATGAAAAACGAAGAAAAGTGATGGCATTTTTTTTCAGTGAACACGTAAAAAAAAAAAAAAAATCAACATTTGCCAGATAAAAAGTCTACTGTAAAATGTTTGATGATTGTATGTTATTTTTGCCTCCCTCAAGAAGGTTATGTGACAGGGAGCTCGTGTGTTACAAGATAACTCAAAAGGTTTGGGGTGGATATCTATCATTTTTTAAGCAAATATCCACAATGGAAAGATGAAGATGTGATTCAATTTTGGAAGTGGTCTGTGTCACTTTTTCAGTTTAGGTGTGTGTTAAGTTTCAATTGGTTCTGTTACTTGGTTAGTTATGAGAATCGTTACACCCTTACAAATGAGTGATAACTGAGACCAGTTGTGATCTTTTTTTTTGTCTGAGAGTACTTTTCTTGTTATGTAATGTGATTTTTTTTTTTTTACTTTTTTTTTATATACAAACAGTCATATGATCCTTTCTAAATCAATCCTTTGTAAGAAAGCGGTTGATAAACAATACAATATCAATTATATAACCAGTAATTACCTAATCTATTTGATTAACTTTTTGTCTGTTGAAAGAAATGTTAACGTCTGACATATTAAGATTATTTTTGTGTGTGTGGAAAAGGCATGAATGCATTGAAAAATAATTGCCACTGTTTCTGTTGGTGGATCTTTTAAGAAATCTGTGAAAAAGACAGGAAAAAAGAGATGGAAGTAGCAGAGATGAAGACGCTGGATATCTCTCTGGGAGTGACCAGGATGGACAGGATTAGAAAAGAGTACATCAGGGGAGCAGCACATGTTAGAGGTTTTGGAGATAATGTCAGAGAGGCCAGACTGAGATGGTTTGGACATGTGCAGAGGAGAGAGAGAGTGTACATCGGTAGAAGGATGCTGGATTTGGAACCATCAGGAAAGAGGACTAGAGGAAGACCAAAGAGGAGGTTCATGGATGCAGTGAAGGAAGACATGAAGATATTGGCCTGACCAAAGAAGATGCAGCAGATAGGGTTAGATGGAAGAAACTGACTTGCTGTGGCGACTCCTGAAGGGAAATGCCGAAAAGAGAAGAAGGAAAATGTTCACTTACGGATTTAAAACAAAATAAAGGATGTTTGTACCTGCCTGTATCTGTACATTTATAAAATAAATATTACCAAAAAAATGGCATAGTGTTTGGCTTTTACTCTTGTCCTTCTGCAGATAAAAATATGTTCAAACTGGTTTTCAATTAAATAAACACATCTGTCTTTTTTTTTTTTTTTTTTTTTTTTTTTTTGCTTTAGAGAGCAAAAGTATTTTCCGGCAATGATGTTTATTTTAGTTACAATAAGGGCATTTACTAGATTTCAGTTATTTACACACTGTTATTACTTTTACACTATATTACATTTTTAATTGTTTACCACTCCTAACTGCAGTAAGAACCCTGTTCAACTTTGGTTTGATAATGACTAAATGTGCTTAACATAAAATTATCTTTCTGAATTAATGTGGATATTTGCAGTCTTTAGTTGCACAAGAATACGTTTTTTTAATTATAAAATAGTTATTGAGGGGTAGGTTCATTTAGATAATCAATTTATTAGAATTTCCATGTAATTATAAAAAACTTTAAAAGTTCTGTCTTCAAAACAACAACTTTGCTATGTACTTTACATTTTAGTTACTGGGTTATATAAATTTTACGTTAGGGTTCTTTATTTATGAAGATTTCTGAATTATGTAAAAAATTAACTGCCCCCTCAATAGCACCGTAAGATTAAAAAAAATAAACAAAAAAAACTACTGCTTTGATAGTTTCATTATGATCAATGAACGACTTCCCGGCTTTAGTCACATGGGTGAAAGTGCTCTATAATACAAGAGAAGCACTATATTGTCGCTAGTCACATTTTTGAGCGGCTGCATGGTCGCAAAATTTAGCATCAAAGTCGCTAAATTGGCAACACTGACTTCTTGTCATTAAAAAAAAAAAGAAAGAAAAATTGCCATAACTTTTTTTTCTCTAACATGTCTCACGGTCAACTTGGGATCAGTCCGCAATCTACCGATCGGCCGCGATCGACCAGTTGGGCATCCCTGCCTTAAGGTATCCTATCAACAGAAAGGTCAATGACTACTTCTGGTCTAACAAGCACTCTTTAAATTCAAAGAATCCCTATTTAAGAGGATATTTTACACCTCTCTGCAATGCACTGTTTTTATACTTAGTTTGATTCATGTGAAAACCATAAGAATATTTCAAATATTTTAAACAAACCGAGTATATAGGGCTTATCCAGGTCTGCCTATGTTTGGAGAACTTGTGACCAAAAGTGGAAGCTGTCTTTTCTCACTTTCATTTTGCAGCTTATGTTAGTGCGTCAAAAAAGAGGTGAGTGACTTTAAAATAAATCAAATGTTACTAATAAGATCGTTTTAGTTTTGTTTAAAAAAACATTAGTTAGAAAATAAAGATTATCTTTAATCATGATCATACAAGTTTTACTAAATGTATTTAACCAATTTTCCAACCTAGCTGGAAACTATTCTTTTGCAGCACAAGTAATCTTTTCAATTTGAAGTCAATTTTATGACTATACTGAAATGTTTGGGTTGATATATTATTTAGAATATTTAAGAAGTGAGTTAATATTTGATGTTAGTTCAGTCAGTTTGCCATCTGAGATTGCCTCATTGAGTAAATGGAAGAATAGGATTTTGCTAATATCAGCAAAAAATGTTCCACACCAATGGCTGCAGCAAAAAAATATAATTCTATTTATTTCAGACTTTAACGGACCAAAAAAAAACCTTTTCTATGGAACTAATATGTCAGATCATATCAATGGCATGTAGCAAAAGATACGTATATGGAATCTTTTGAATACTTGTTTTAAAGTGCATGCAAGGATTAAAAAAAAATAGTATTTCAAGTTTTAACCTTGGAATGAAAATGGTGAAGTGAAATTATGTTGTTAGCAAATGACTTTGCTTTCACTTCTTTTTGCAATGTTGAATGTATAAATGCATCACTGCAGTAGAAAAAGTTTTTTTTTTTTTTTTGGTGATTTCGTACTTTGAGTGCAGATCAGCTTTTGAGTTTCTAATAAAATAGAGCAAACATCACACATAACTTCTTTTCTTCAGGCAGTTTTGTTAGTATTTTTAAAGTGTAAAAAAATGTTTGTTGTTAGAAATTTGGGGTTTTAACATTCAAATCTTCTTTTTGTAGGGTTGTAAAGTTAGTGTTTCTGAAATTAGAAGACATCATGGCTGCAGCTGCACTTGGTGAGTTGTAACAGACGTATTAGCTGGGTTGGGTTGAGAAGGGTTTGTTTTTCTTTGTACATATCTATAATCGTGGAAAACACGACAAGAATCAGGTGCAAAGATAAGCAGGTGGTGGCAGTCCAAACTTAGGCAGTGTAAGCTGGCTCTATGATTTGGAATATCACTTCTCTAGAAGAAAGTCAGTGCTAACTGTAACCAGAATCTTGAGCAACACAAGCAATAAATGGTTGGATCTAGTGCAACACCAAGACTGAGGATCTGCAACCAGTCTTCTTGGGAGTGTCCTGGCTCTCTTTCAGTTTCTCACTGCAAGTATCACTGAGCTGGCTTGTTTGCTTTCACATAAGGGTTGATTTCATGCGCCTAACGGCTTGTCTTTCCTATGAGTAAGGGAACTGTTCCTATGCATCAAACAGCAGTCTGTCTGTGCTCATCATGAATTTTCGCTGATGAACACCTTCAAACGTGACCATGTTCTAACATATGTTTTGGTAAGAGGCCACTCTTATTTCTAATGAAAAACTTTATAATCGGCTCATCAAGCTTTTGTCCATTTGTCTTAAGCGTGATCTGACCAACAAGTTTGTAAGAAGGATATACAGAACTGAGATGGCCACCAAGACCAAACGTCTTGGTGCTTTGAAATTAGCTGATTTACTGGTTAAATCCATTGGGTTTTAACCTTCTTTGAGAAGAACCGCAATTTGATTAATCACATCTACTGTATAAGAAGCCGCATAAACTGGGTGCAAAAAAGAACTTGAATTTAATCATTCTAATCCATAATTGAATTATCAGAACCAGTTTGCTTTGGTTCTAGCAAAGCAAAGCAGAACTTCAACATTGGTTCTATCAAAGCAATCCTCCACAGTAGCCACTATCCAACTTGGTGATGGATTGGCCTATTAGAGACACCCCATCTTCAATTCTAGGACCACCGCAGCGCTCAATTTGACTGCACGCCACTTTAATATGCTAATTAGGACAAATAAAACACAACCTAAAAGGCTGACCTTTTATGACTTTAATATAAACATGTTTTCTATTTTATCATGTAGTTTTTGTGTTCTAAAAACGAACATTTCAACATTTATAAGCATTTTATCACCTCTAACCGGGGCACAGCAGCTGGGAGCAAGCGCGCATTGGAAGTTGTTGCTATGTTGCTATGGCAACAAACACATTGTTATGGCCACACATAAGTGTGTGTGCGTTTATATTTGTGGAGCGAGACAAGGAGGACTCTGACGTCATTATAGAAACATTTTAGAAAGGTTGAGAGAGATAATATTGAAGAGATACCATGAAGAGAGTAGGAAAATTGTCGCCTGCATAAAGTATGCCATGGTTTCTAGATAAGTCTTGAAAGTTCAGGTTCACATATTGGCATATAGCCTGGCCAATTTATAACGACTACAATTTTGAAACAGTAGCGCAAAATGTGGAAAAAGCAGGCTATTGACAAATTAGATCATTTTACTTTGGTGTTTGCTTTTTTTATTCTAAGTTTTAAAAATATTTAACATTTTATTATTATTACTACTTTTATTATTATTACTACTTTAAAGATCAGTGACTGCAAAGTTGTAGCAGGAGACAGTGTAGCCAAACAGCACAAGATGGTCGTGTGTAAGATGACCATAGCAGTGAGGAAGTTTAAAAAGATGAAGGGAGTGCTGAAGACTAAATGGTGGAAACTGAAATAGGAACAGTGCTGCTTGAACTTAATAAAGGAGTTGAGACAGGCTCTTGGTGGGCAGGAGAAGCTTCCAGATGACTGGACAACTACAGCTAATGCGATCAGGCAGACAGGCAAGAGAGTACTTGGTGTGTCATCTGGAAGGAAGATAGATAGAGAGACGTGGTGGTGGAATAAGGAGGTGCAAGATTGTATCAAAAGAAAGAGGCTGGCAAAGAAGAAGTGGGACACTGAGAGGACTAAAGAGAATAGGCAAGCGTACAAGGAGATACAGCGTAAGATTAAAGTAGAGGTGGCAAAGGCAAAACAAGTAGCCTATGATGACCTATACGCTAGGCTGAACAGCAAGGAGGGAGAGATGGACCTATACAGGTTGGCAAGACAGAGAGACAAAGATGGGAAGGATGTGCAGCAAGTTAGGGTGATTAAAGACCGGGATGGATGTCTTTTGACAGATACCAGTAATGTGATGGGAAGATGGAAAGAGTACTTTGAAGAGTTGATGAATGAAGAAAATGAAAGAGAACAAAGAGTAGAAGATGTTACCATAGTGGACCGGAAAGTGGTTAAGATCAGTAAGGTAGAAATAAAGAGGGCACTGAAGAGAATGAAGAGTGGAAAGGCTCTGGGTCCTGATAGTATCCCTGTAGAAGTATGGAAATGCTTAGGTGAGGTGGCAATTGAGTTTCTGACTGGGCTGTTTAACGGGATATTAGAAAGTGAGAAGATGCCTGATGAATGGAGGAGAAGTGTGCTGGTTCCTATTTTTAAGAACAAGGGAGATGTGCAGAGTTGTGGTAACTACAAAGGAATAGAACTGATCAGTCAAACGATGAAAGTATGGGAAAAAGTTGTCGAAGGTAGGCTAAGGTCTGAAGCACAAATTTGTGAGCAGCAGTATGGTTTTATGCCCAAAAAGAGCACTACAGATGCAGTATTTGCCTTGAGGATGCTGATAGAGAAGTACAGAGAAGGCCAGAGGGAGCTGCACTGTGTCTTTGTAGATCTAGAGAAAGCGTATGACAGGGTACCTAGAGAAGAACTATGGTATTGTATGAGGAAGTCTGGTGTGACAGAGAAGTATGTTAGAGTGGTCCAGGACATGTATGAGTGCTGTAAGACAGTGGTGAGGTGTGCTGTAGGTGAGACAGAGGAGTTCAGTGTGGGGGTGGGACTGCACCAAGGATCTGCTCTGAGCCCTTTGCTGTTTGCTGTGGTGATGGACAGGCTGATAGACGAGGTCAGACAGGAATCCCCATGGACAATGATGTTTGCAGATGACATTGTGATCTGTAGTGAGAGGAGGGAAGAGGTGGAGGAAAAGCTGGAGAGGTGGAGGTCTGCACTAGAAAGAAGAGGAATGAAGATTAGTCAGAGTAAAACATAGTACGGTGTGTGAATGAGAGGGATCCAAATGGAAAAGTGAGGTTACAGTGAGAAGAGATAAAGAAGGTGGAAGATTTTAAGTATCTAGGATCAACAGTCCAGAGCAATGGAGAGTATGGAAAAGAGGTGAAGAAGCGTGTTCAGGCAGGCTGGAACGGGTGGAGGAAAGTATCAGGTGTGATGTGTGACAGAAGAGTTTCAGCTAGAATGAAAGGGAAAGTGTACAAAACCGTGGTGAGACCGGCCATGCTGTTTGGCCTAGAAACAGTAGCACTGAAGAAAAGACAGGAAGCAGAATGGAGGTAGCAGAGATGAAGATGCTGAGGATCTCTCTGGGAGTGACCAGGATGGACAGGATTAGAAATGAGTACATCAGGGGAACAGCACATGTTAGAGGTTTTGGGGATAAGGTTCGAGAGGCAAGACTGAGATGGTTTGGGCACGTACAGAGGAGGGAGAGTACATAGGAAGAAAGATGCTGGATTTGGAACCACCAGGAAAGAGGACTAGAGGAAGGCCAAAGAGTAGGTTCATGGGCGCAGTGAAGGAAGACATGAAGATAGTTGGTGTGACCAAAGAGGATACAGCTGATAGGATTAGATGAAAGAAACTGACTTGCTGTGGCGACCCCTAAAGGAAAAAGCCGAAAGAAGAAGAAGAAGATTATAACTACTTTAAAATTTGACTGGTGTAAAAATTTATTTATGTAGTATAGCAGCGCTAAACATGAAGAATTACATAAGTGGTCACATTGACGGTTATAGATAGCGCTTGCAGGTAGATTTAGAACATGGCGGTCCTAGTGTTAAAGACTTCTGCATAATTGTGCCCTGTCGATTTCCCGAGATAAGTTTGGGTTGTACTACTACCCTTCAGCTCAGAATAAATAATAGGTAGCTCATCTATGTCACAGGTGATGACACCATCCTCACAGGTAATTGTACATGGCAAAATATCACTCAATGTACAGTATATATCCAAATCTCTCTATCCAACTCATCAGGGATAACCAATATGAACATGTTCATACTGACCAATCAAGAACATTCTTACATTCTTCTTCTTCTTTCGGCATTTCCCTTTAGGGGTTGCCCTGTCTCCTGCGTCCTCTTCGGTCACGCCAACTATCTTCATGTCTTCCTTCACTGCGTCCATGAACCTTCTCTTTGGTCTTCCTCCAGACCTCTTGCCTGGTGGTTCCAAACCCAGCATCCTTCTGTTGATGTACTCTCTCTCCTCTGCAGATATCCAAACTATCTCAGTCTGGCCTCTCTGACTTTATCTCCAAAGCCTCTCACATGTGCTGTTCCTCTGATATACTCATTTCTAATCCTGTCCATCCTGGTCACTCCCAGAGAGATCCTCACCATCTTCATCTCTGCAACCTTCATCTCTGTTTCCTGTTATTTTCTCAGTGCCACTGTCTCTAGACCAAACAGCATCGCCGGTCTTATCACGGTTTTGTACACTTTCCCTTTCATTCTAGCTGAAACTCTTCTACCCTACATCACACCTGATACTTTTATCTACCCGGTCCAGCCTGCCTGCACACGCTTCTTCACCTCTTTTCCATACTCTCCATTGCTTTGGACTTCATTCAGAAGATTCTTACATGATAAATAAAATCTGTAATATTTGCATTATACAAAAACATTTTCAGGCATAGTGACATGCACATACACCTCAGAAAATTTTTATTATTTTCAGAAAGTGGGAAACTTACGTTACTGACTAGTCAAAGTTCTATTCTCATTTCACTTCGAAAAGGATTGAACTAGAGATGCAACACACATACTGTACTTATGTGAATGGCTTAACCTAGAATAACTTTCTTTTTTAACAGATATTCAACCTCGGAAACGCAGCAGTAGCTTAATTCTTTTACCCCCTCACAGTAAGTTTAACTTAACTGCTTCTGTATGTATAATTTCTTTAGTACATTTTCTGCTTGTTATGAGAATAACACAGGAATTTCAACGTGTCTTAGTTTTTCGGCTATAGTGAGATTTTAGTGTTTTTAGAACATATTCAGTGAATCAACAAGCATTTGGACACCAGATCTAATTTAGTGGATTTTTTTAAAGTAAAACAACATACATACAAAATACAAATCTATGGTAATTTTTTTCTCACTCACGATATGTATTCTTAACTTAAATGCCAGCTATGATTAAACTTCTTTCATTTCTTTTTAAATTTCTTTCAAAGCTGACTTCTCTACAATGTTTCTTTTCAGTGTCTGAGGTAAGGATTGTATTGCTGGGAGGCAGTGGATCAGAGAGGAGCTCAGTCCAAAACTTCATTCTGGGATGTTCAGACTTAAACAATACACCTAAGTTCTGTGTAAGAATGGGGACTCAGGTGGAAAATACAAAATTATCAATCATCAATACCCCGGATTTGCAGTTTCCTACAGCAGACAAACTAACAGAGTTTCTAACAGATTGTATGGAAGTTTCTGATCCCGGACCTCATGTTTTCTTGCTGCTTGTGCAGCCTGAAGGTTTTTCAGAAAAAGATACAGATTTGCTCTGCAGAGTGCTCAAAAGTTTCAATGATAAATCACTTGATCACTCACTGGTTCTGATTTTACCATCAAGACAGCAAAGTTCAGGTGGAATGGAAGCGAAGATGAAAAATCCCCATGTGAATGAGATCATCAGAAAATCTAGATACAGATATTTGATCAAGCAGAATCTTGAACATGCAGAGCTACTCACACGATTTGGTCAGATTGTGAAAGAGAATAACAAAGAACATGTAATATACGAAGAATTTAAAGAAACCACTGACAAGCTACCAGAAGATCATCAGAGTGGGATACAAAAGATCATACCTGGTTCCATCATTGCTGCAGTCAAAGGGTCTGGTGAGTTCTGAACTAAATTTCAGGAGAGCAAAAGCAAAAGTTTTGTTGATTCAATGGTTTTTATGGAATCTTTTATCTCATTCTGTCACTAACAGGTCTGCATAGAGCTGGTGTGACCCCCAAACTCCCGCCTGCAAGTAAGTAATTCAATCACTAGATAAATCAGAAGATCAAATACACATTTCTCACAACTGTATAAAATTATTTTTTAACTCATTCGTTGGTTTGTCACTCCTGAAAAGTTCCGTTCCGTCATTTTCTGCTCATCCGGCGCCGGGTCGCGGGGGCAACAGCTTCAGACAGGAAGCCCAGGCTTCTCTCACCCTGGCTGCATCCTCCAGCCCACCCGAAAGAATTTCGAGTCATTCCCCAGCCAGCTGTGAGACATAGTCTCTCCAGCGGGTCTGGGGTTTGCCTCTCGATCTCCTCCCAGTGGGACGTGCCCGAAACACCTCACCAGCGAGGCACTCAGGGAGCATCCTGACCACATTCCTGAACCACCTTTCTTGCTCCTCTCGACCTGAAGAAGGAGTGGCTCTATACCGAGCTCCTCCTGGATGGCAGAGCTCCTCACTCGATCTCTGAGTGAGAGCCCAGCCACCCTGCGGAGGAAGCTCATTTCAGCCGCTATTATGCACAATCTCATTCTTTCGGTCACCGCCCACAGCTGGTGATCATAGGTGAGGGGGGTAAGGGAACGTAGATCGACTCGTAAATCGAGAGCCTTGCTTTTCAGCTCAGCTCTCTCTTTACCACGACGGACCGATGCAGTGTCCTAGTTATTGCTGATGCCGCCCCAATCCCTCTGTCGATCTTCCGCTCCATCCTTCCCCCACTCGTGGACAAGACCCCGAGATACTTAAACTCCTCCACTTGGGTCAGGACGCTCTCCCTGAACCGCAGGGGGCACTCCATCCTTTTCCGGGCGAGGACCATGGTCTCGGATTTGGAGGCGCTAATTCCCATCCTGGCCGCTTCAGACTCGGCAGCAAATCAATCCAGTGAGAGTTGGAGATCGCGGTCCGATGAAGCCAACAGGACCACATTAGCCGCAAAAAGGAGAGATCCGATCCTGAGGTCACCAAACAGGATCTCTCCAACGCCTCGGCTGCGCCTAGATATCCTGTCCATAAAGGTGATGAACAGAATTGGTGACAAAGGGCAGCCTTGGTGGACTCCAACTCTCATTGGAAATGGAATTGACATACTGCCGGCTATACGGACCAAGCTCTGGCTCCAGTCGTACAGCGACCGGACAGCCCGTACCAAGGGCTCCGAGACTCCAAACCCACGGAGCACCCCCCACAGGAGTCCCATAGGGACACGGTCGAATTTCTTCTCCAGATCCACAAAGCACATGTAGACTGGTTAGGCAGACTCCTCAGACCCGCAGACCCCACCAGGATCTTGAAGAGGGTATAGAGCTGGTCCGAAGTTCCACGTCCGGGACGGAAACCATACTGCTCCTCTTCAATCTGAGACTCGACAATCCAACGGACCCTCCTCTCTAGTACCCCCGAATAGACCTTCCCAGGGAGGCTGAGGAGTGTGAGTCCTCTGCAGTTGAAGCACACCCTCCGGTCAGCTTCTTGTAGAGAGGGACCACCACCCCGGTCTGCCAATCCAGAGGCACTGTCCACGATGTCCATGCAATGGTGCAAAGGCGTGTTAGCTAAGAAAGCCCAACGCCAGCCATAGCCCTTAGGAGCTCCGGGTGGATCTCATCCGAACCCAGAGCCCGGCCACCGCAGAGCTTTTTGACCACCTCGGCGACCTCGGCACCAAAGATTGGAAGACCCATCCCGAATTCGAAAGACTCTACTTCCTCATCGGAAGACATGTTGGTGGATTGAGGAGGTCTTCAAAGTATTCCTTACACCAATCCAAAACGCCCCGAGTCAAGGTCAGCAGCACCCCATCCCCACCGTAAACGGTGTTGATGATGCACTGTTTTCCCCTTCTAAGCCGCCGGATGGTGGACCAGAATTTCTTTGAAGCCATTTGGAAGTCGTTTTCCATGATCTCGCCGAACTACTCCCAAGCACGGGCCTTTGCCCCAACGACTATTGCAGCTGCGTGCCGCTTTGCCTGCCGATACCTGTCAGCTGCCTCAGGAGTCCCACAGGCCAAGAAGGCCCGATAAGACTCCTTCTTCAGCTTGATGGCATCCCTCACCAGCGGTGTCCACCAGTGGGTTCGGGTGTTGCCACCACGACAGGCACCGATGACCTTGCGTCTACAGCTCCAGCTTGCCGCCTCGACAATGGAGGTGCGGAACAGAGTCCACTCTGACTCGATGAGTGGAGTCAGAGTCAGACAAGCTACCAGACTCTGACTACCAGACTCTGACTACCAGACTCTGACTGGTAGCTTGTCAGTGTGAGTGGAAACTCTCTCTGACAGAAGGCTCTCCCATACGTTCCCAGCTGCCCCTTACAGATTGTTTGGGCCTGCCAGGTCTGACCGGCTTCCTCTTCCACCATCGAAGCCAAACCGCGACCAGGTGGTTACTGTCAAGTCACTTGACGGTTTTTTGACTGTCAAGTCTTTTTCTACATGAATGCAGGTGACTTGAAAAACCCAGGAAAGATCACAGACGCAGGTTCAACTCGGCTTTGTTTTTATTGCAATTTTATGCCTCTTCAAAGCAGTTTCAAAGCAGTTTCAAAGCAGTTTCAAAGCAGTTTCAAAGCAGTTTCAAAGCAGTTTCAAAGCAGTTTCAAAGCAGGTCAAAAACCTTTGAATAGAAATCAACATTTTATTTATTAAGCATTTTAAACAAAACATTTTAATTATAATAAAGTTTCAGGTTTTATAAACAAATTTTAATAGTTCATAAATTTAATTTAAATGTAACCTTTAAAGTTAACTTTTTAATAAACTTTTAATCTTTTAAATTTAACCATTTTTCTTCCACAATTCAAATAGAAATTACTTTTGAATTATGTATTGTTTAATAAATTCAAATAGCCCATCATAATATTCAACAATAATTGAATAGTATACTTTAAACTTTAAATATAAATAAATACTTATTGTATTAAAGAAATAATCAGTTCCTTCATCCCTCTTTAACCTCTAATCAGTTTACTCTTGTCTCTCTATTTAGTGGATTAGGTCTGGCCTATGGAGCCACAGAGCCATTTTCTTTCCTAAATTTATGTTACAGAATTAATCAGCTATGTTCAGTTGACTATTTTATTCAAAAGCTATGTTTTTAGTCAGTTAGATACTCACCGGTAGCGTCTCTGTCTTTCCCTCAGCATTCATGGTTCTTTGTTTGTCTGTGTCTGAGCACAGCACCTGAGCACCTGTTTTAGTAAGTCTAATCATAGAGGGAGGAGACACTACCAGTTCCTACCTGTGGCTCCATCTCTTGGACAAACTAAAAATGAGACAGGTAGGACAGAATGAAGACAGAGAAGATAGAGAAAACAGATAGAATAAAGAGGTCTTGGATGTTGACTTGACACCTCCCACTTGAGCTCCTGGAGGAGACCAAAGGAGGTCACACAGATAAGTCTTTCGGGTCTCGGTTGGCATGTTCTTCAACTGGTAGCAGAACAATGAGGCGGCTCACATCTCTTTGTAAGATTGTAGCAGGGATGCTGGTTTTAACTTGCTGCTTTTGCACTTTTACTGGGACAGGATAGCTTGGGTAGACTCGTATGCTGGCGTCTCTGACAATTCCTTTTTTGTCTTCGTTACATCCACCACTCTCCCCAGCTTGTACTGTCCTCTCAGTGCATTTTGGTCAGCTACCCAGACAATATCGCCGATGGCTACATTCCTTTCCCTTGTATGCCACTTGTTTCTTACAAATAAGTTTGGTCCTGCCAACTGGCACCACTTTCTCCAAAACTTTTTTACTTCTGCCTGGATGGTTTGCAGTCTTTTAAACGGGTATCCCTCAAAGTCGAATTCTGTCAAATTACCAGTTGGGCCTGCTCGTCCGAGAAGTAGACTGTTGGGGCTGACAAAATTCATACACTCTTCCCTGCTTAGCACAATGGCGTCTATTGGACGTTCGTTAACAAGATTAGCGGCCATGAACAGGAGTGTTTGGAATTCACTCCATGTAAAGACACCATCACCACCAACGTTAAGAAGAGCTCTCTTAACCAGCCGAACTGCTGCTTCTGCAGCCCCGTTTCTGTGTGGAGAATTTGCAGGATGGAGCTTCCATGACCATTCCGAACCATTCCTCGCAGCCCTATCCTCCAAGTCCTGCTTGTTCATTCTGTCAAGGTACTCATACAACTCTTTTAATGCTGGTCTAGCCCCTACGAAGTTCGATCCGGGATCTGACCAGAGTTTTCTTGGATGTCGTTCAAAGTACTTGCGAAGTCGAGCCGCAAAGACTGCACCACAGATCTCTGCTTTCACTGCTTCGCCCTTCTGATCTAGTGGTGTTAACTTGGCCTTTGCCTCGACAAGACGGACTTTAGCTCCACGTTCACTGGTCCATCTTAAGTACATGACGGCTCCACAAGTTTTGTCACTTCCATCAGAGAAAGTTATTGCCATTGGTCCAGTCTTCCGATCAGGAGGTGTGATACTTCTGCAGAACTTTATTTGACTCAACTCTGCATACTCCTTGAAGAGTTTGATTGCTTCCTCCCTAAGAGCTTCTGAGAGTGGTTTGTCCCAGGTTTCTTGAGTCATTTTCCCACCACCAGTTTCTTGGAAGGCCTTTCTCGCAAGTATAGCACCTTTTTGTTTCAGAGGAGTCACTAGTCCGATAGGATCGTAGAGTCTTGCTACTTGACTCAGTAGCTCCCTTCTGCTCAGAGGATTTGGACTTTCCTCCCTTATTTCTTCTTTAGAGAGATTCTTCCCAAGCCGCATTTTCTTTTTTTTCTTTGAGAAATTGATCGAGGTGAGCATGTACAATTTGTCCTCTCCAGTCTCATAGCCAACTCCGAGTGCTTTATTTTCCTCATTCCTCATTTGGTTGGGGAGAATGATGGTTTGGTTCTGAGTACCGTTCTCTGCATTAGCATTTCCTGGACTTGCTTGCCTCCCACTTTGGCCAGACCATACCCAAGGCTTTAGTAGGAAGCCTCCAGCTTTCAGAACAAGTTCGACCCTATTGGTGATCTCGACTAGACTCTCCAGGTGATTGTGAGAGGTAAGTATCTCGTCCACGTAACTGTCTTCTTCCAGAACTCTGCGCTCTTCCTTCATGTGAGCAAACTCCGGTAGTTTAGCAGTTTCTCTCATTGCTAATTGCGCTATGCATCCTGCTGGTCTGTCCCCCATATTCACTCTTGTAATAGCATATTCCTTAATATCATTCTCAGGCCTGTCTCTCCAGAGAAACCTATGCAGGTGCATTTCACGGTCCTCCAGCCAGACTGAGTTATACATCTTCTTGATGTCTCCCAAGGCAGCATGTACACCTTGGCGGAATCTGAGTAATACAGCTCTGATGGGATTCAGTACATCTGGACCTTTAAGCAGAATGTCGTTCATGCTTTGACCATTGAATCTTTGGCTGCTGTTCCATACCAGTCGGACAGGTGTTGTTAAAGAGTGAGGATTTGGGGCAACCAGATGACTCACATACCAGATAGGGCCTTTCCAGTTGGTTTTCTTTTCTTCCGTCAGTTCTATGGCGGCATGTCGATCGACCATTTCGTGGATTTGGGCAGTATATGCAGCTTTCCACTCCGGATCTTTGTTCAGCTGCCTTTCTGTTCTTAAGAATGTGGCTTTTACTGCATCCTTGTTATTTGGGAGCGAAGCTGGATCTTGTGTCCATGGATACTTTGTGTCCCAGTGTGGAGTACTGACGTGATCATCCTTTTTGACGTAGGTAAGTCCATTTTTGATCACTTCCAGCTCTCTCTCTTCCGCCAGCGTCATTTCCTTGCCTCCTGGCTGACAATTGCCACAGCGACACCCTACACATTTTGGCTCACAGGAGGCACCGGTGCTCTCCCATCTCCACCAATCCAGGAAGTCCTTAGGTGTACCTTGTGCAACTACAGTGCTGGCGGTTACATGTGGAAGGATGCCTCTAGGATCTGTGTACTTCCGAATTTCTTCATATTTTCTTGCTGCAGTGCGCATTGATCTGGCAAAGTGGGTTTTGGAGTGATGCGCAGCCATCTCCACATGCTCAAACAAGTCTGGATGGGCGCCACCAACAGTTTTTCCAAGAGGGCTGTCCCATAGCACAAGATCCCCCACTACCTTCTCTTGTTGAGGTGCAAGTCTTCCTTCCCGGTGACTGATCAGCAGCTCAATTTCTTTGGGACGTTGTAAGTCCTCAATGTGAACATTTGGGAAGAATGATTGAAGTTTTCTAGGCTCAACTTCTTTATGCACCTTGGCAATTTCATCCAAGCCATAGCAGACAAGTTCATGTGATCTTTCCACACCTGAATCTGTCTTGATGCGAACTCTGAGAAGGTACCTTTTTGTCTTTTCCGATAGTGTCATACTACCGATGCCATACAGCTTCAAAGTCACTTTCTCACTACGCAGTCTGAGTCGTTCAGCAGCCTTGTGGGTGATGTAGTTTGTGTCAGAAGCAAGGTCTATCAGTGTGCCAATTTTCTGACCCGCATTTGCTGTGACCTTCATTAACATTAAGATGACTGGTAACTCTGCGTGCCCATTCTGTTCCAATAGTTGGGATGGTGGTGAGTTGCCAGTTTGAATGTTTCCGTTTGTGAACGCTTTCCTGCATCTTTCTGCCATGTCCGGAGATAACTCTGACAGGAAGTCTTCTTGCTCTGTAGTCAAATTACTTTTCCTTTCATTACTTTTCTGTTGTACTTCTCTTTTATTGATGTCTCTGGGGCAGATAAGGTAGTGGTGTTCATTAGAAGTTCCTTTCTTGCATTCTTTTCTTTTGCAGATGAATGTATTCTTGCATTCTCCTCCTTCTGTGTGCCAGCAGAGACAAAGTTTGCACAGTTCAAGCCTTTTTACTGTGGCTCTTTTCTCTGGGATACTCAGTGCTTTAAACTTTCTGCACAAGAACAACTTGTTGTAGTGCCTCTCCTCTCCACACACTCCACATATGCCCTCAAACTCTTTCTTTGTTGTCTTGGTGGAGGCTTACTTTTTGTCTTGTTTCC
The DNA here is from genome assembly GCA_902685375.1 of Neostethus bicornis. Lineage (NCBI taxonomy): Eukaryota > Metazoa > Chordata > Actinopteri > Atheriniformes > Phallostethidae > Neostethus > Neostethus bicornis. The sequence goes on from LR738545.1 coordinate 10,202,901, forward strand.
GTGGATAGTTGTCCGATCGGTCCGTGACTCTCAGTTGCTCCAATCTCTCAAGCACACCTTCTTGCTTTTTTAGAAACATAAGAAGCATGTCAAAATGATTGTCAGATGTTACCCCATTACTGGGTTCCAGCATGAAGCTAAGCCAATCCCGCTTCACGAAGTCAGGAAGCTTGCTTTCGATTGTTTTAATAACAAGTGGATTTTTTATTGCACCACTGTTATCTAGCTCTGTTAGGTCCGAAAGAGCCTTTTCAACTGACTGGATCAGTTCAATCACTTTGCGTGGTTGGTTTCCCTTAACAGGTGGTACTTTCTCAAGATCCTCAAGTATTTCAATTACGATTGCAGATTTGTTCCCATACCTATTCTAAAGTACTATGAACATGTCCTCTGCAGACGAGTAAGTTGATAATCTCAGTTCTTTCACAATTTTGTCCTCCACACTATCAATGAGTTGGATTTTTCTGACTTCCACCGACCCGGTGGGTTCACCCTGCTTTTGCAGGTTTTCCCAATCCTTTTTCCACCTATGGAAATCTCTTTTTTCACCAGTGAATTTGGGTACAGAGGTTGGTTTAATTTTGACAATTGGCGATACAAGTGCGTGTGGTGTTGCTGGTCCCAAAATATGCCCAGTGGGGCTCTCTGTAGCATCCTCTGCAACTCTCCGTGCAATAACAAACTCTGCTTTCCTGAGCTCCAGCTTTAGTTTTAATGTTTTTAACTGTGCAATCCGATCCGTCAGAATTCTGCGTTCCCCTCCAGGAATCCATCTCTCCCAGGCCACCATAGTTTCAGTGACATCTTTCAGTCTTTGTGTTAAAATGTCCATGTGAACACCATAGCTTTCAATATTTATGCTCAGGACAGGCAAATCAGCTGTTCTTTGACCAATTTCCTCAGCATCTTGTATTGACATTTGAACCTCGTATTCTCCATATTTTGACCACATTGTTGTTTGCACAGCATCTCTTACGAGTTTGAATTTTTCCTCATCTTCTTTGGTTGCTTTTTCAATCTCTTCCTGCTGCTCAAGCAATTGTGGCTCCTCCACCTTCTTTTCCTCAGACAATATTGCAGCCATATAATTGTCATTTGCTTCAAATAGCTCTCTGAGACGTTCAGACAACTTATTGAATTCATCCAGTAATTCTCCTTGTACCATGTTGTCCAACTCTCTCATGACAAAGTTGGTCTGCCTTGTGAAGAGGCTCTTGGCAAGAGTGCGCTCCCTTTTGAGCTGTTTGTTTGACTTATCTTCAGCCATATTTTCCACCTGCGTCCTTTATAGCACTTGGAGTTTTATTTTTCCTTTTCTGTGCGGGCACGCTCGGTTTTTGACTGTCAAGTCACTTGACGGTTTTTTGACTGTCAAGTCTTTTTCTACATGAATGCAGGTGACTTGAAAAACCCAGGAAAGATCACAGACACAGGTTCAACTCGGCTTTGTTTTTATTGCAATTTTATGCCTCTTCAAAGCAGTTTCAAAGCAGGTCAAAAACCTTTGAATAGAAATCAACATTTTATTTATTAAGCATTTTAAACAAAACATTTTAACTATAATAAAGTTTCAGGTTTTATAAACAAATTTTAATAGTTCATAAATTTAATTTAAATGTAACCTTTAAAGTTAACTTTTTAATAAACTTTTAATCTTTTAAATTTAACCATTTTTCTTCCACAATTCAAATAGAAATTACTTTTGAATTATGTATTGTTTAATAAATTCAAATAGCCCATCATAATATTCAACAATAATTGAATAGTATACTTTAAACTTTAAATATAAATAAATACTTATTGTATTAAAGAAATAATCAGTTCCTTCATCCCTCTTTAACCTCTAATCAGTTTACTCTTGTCTCTCTATTTAGTGGATTAGGTCTGGCCTATGGAGCCACAGAGCCGTTTTCTTTCCTAAATTTATGTTACAGAATTAATCAGCTATGTTCAGTTGACTATTTTATTCAAAAGCTATGTTTTTAGTCAGTTAGATACTCACCGGTAGCGTCTCTGTCTTTCCCTCAGCATTCATGGTTCTTTGTTTGTCTGTGTCTGAGCACAGCACCTGAGCACCTGTTTTAGTAAGTCTAATCATAGAGGGAGGAGACACTACCAGTTCCTACCTGTGGCTCCATCTCTTGGACAGACTAAAAATGAGACAGGTAGGACAGAATGAAGACAGAGAAGATAGAGAAAACAGATAGAATAAAGAGGTCTTGGATGTTGACTTGACAGTTACCAGTTGACAGCTCAGCCCCACACTTCACCCGAGCGTCCAAGACATGCGGCCGCAAGTTCAATGAAACGACTATGAAGTCAATCATGGAACTCCGGCCTAGAGTGTCCTGGTGCCACGTGTGCATGTGGACACTCTTATGCTTGAACATGATGTTTGCTACAACAATCCGTGACGAGCACAAAAGGCAAGCAGCAGAATACCACTCGGGTTTAGATCAGGGGGGCCGTTCCTCCCAATCACTCCCCTCCAGGACTCACTGTCATTGCCCACATGAGCATTGAAGTCCCCGGGAGGACAATGGAGTCCCCAGGAAATGCCCCCTCCAACGCTCCCCCCAAAGATTCCATAAAGGGCGGGTAGTCTACACTGCCGCTCGATGCGTAGCAATAGACGACAGTGAGGACCCGTTCCCCCACCCGAAGGCGGAGGGAAACAACTCTTTAGTCCACCGGGGAGAACTCCAACACACAGGAGACGAGCTGGGGGCAACAAGTATGCCCATTCCAGCCCAGCGCCTTTCTCTAAGGGCAACTCCAGAATAGAACAGGGTCCAGACCTTGTCAAGAGGCCTGGTTCCAGATCCCAAGCTGTGTGTCGAGGCGAGTCCAACTATATCTAGCCAGAACCGCTCGACCTCACGCACCACTCCTGAAAAGTAACACATGTTAAAAAGTTTTAGTTCAAAATTAAAACAACAATGTGAGTTTTAAAATTTTATATCACAGTTTGATGACATATTTGGTACTTTCTCTCCCAATACTGAATATTTGAACTAACCCTGACTGGATCCATGAAATAATTATTATAAAAGATAAAGTTAGCATCCCAAAGAAGGACCTTTTTTATTTACAAACCCCTGAGTTTAAACATCATTTGGAGCTTAGATTCTTTGTATTCTGTGTAACCAACTACCGTGACAACATTTCTGAACCCTCACAGGCTTGATCATAAAACACTAATATAACTTTAATTTCTGTATTTGAGCTGGTGGTTGCATTGGATCAGTGGGATTTTTAATGTGATAATAATTACATTTTTTCTTTTAATTTCAGCATCTAACCTCAGAATAGTTCTTCTGGGAAAAAGTGACGATAAAAAAGCAAAACTTGGAACTTTGATAACTGGACGACATTTTTCTACCATAAAATCTGTAACCAAACTTTGCGAGCTCTTACATGGAGAGTGGAAAGAAAAATCAGTGGCTGTGGTAAAAACTCCTGACCTGTTCAGTTTGTCTCTTCAAAGTGTTAAAGAAGTCATAAAAAGCTGCAACAGTCTCTGTCCTCCTGGACCAAATGTATTCCTCCTGCTAGTGAAGCCATCAGAGTTCACTGATGACGAGAGAAAGTTGTTGAAGTTCATCCTGAGTTTGTTTGGTGAAGATGTCTTCAAATATTCAATGGTCATCCTAACACATGACAATGAAATGGTCCTCTCTGTTAACACACTCCTTGAAGACTGTGAAGGAAGACACTACAAGATGTCTGAAAATAATCACAAGTCATTGATGGAGAAGATCAAGGAATCAGCAAGTAATCATCTTAAACTGTTCCACATGATAAAACCATCATTAAGTCTGGTTCTGTTTGGGAGGAGAGGAGCTGGAAAGACGTCAGCAATAAAGGCCATTTTAGGTCAGCCAGATCTTCATTCAGTCAACAACTTATCAGACTGTGTTAAACATGAGGGAGAGGTGTGTGGCCGTTGGGTTTCCCTCGTGGAAATGCCTTCCTTGTGTGGAAAATACCTGGAAGCAGTGATAGAGGAATTATTCAGATGTGTGTCCCTCTGTGATCCTGAAGGCGTTCATGCTTTCATCCTGGTCCTGCCTGTGGGTCACCTCACTGATGAAGACAAAGGAGAATTACAGACTCTTCAGAACAGTTTGAGCTCTCGAGTTAATGACTTCCTCATGATTTTGCTCACGGTGGAATCAGATCCAGCACATCCAGATTTTGTTAACTTTATCCGAGAGAACAGAAACATCCAGGAGCTCTGTCAGAGCTGTGGAAACAGAATTATTTTCAACATCAATGATCAGCAGCAAGTGACTGATGTGCTGCAAGCAGTAGAAAAGATGAGAAGCCAGAGACCAGAGGGATTCAATAAGGACATGTTCACCAAGGTTCAGATGGAGATGGTCACAAGACTTGCAGACAAACTGCAAGAGCAGGAACAGAGAAACAAGATGGGAACAGCTGAAGACAAACAGAACCATGATTGTCTCAGGATGGTGCTCGTTGGACGTACTGGAAGCGGGAAAAGTGCAACTGGAAACACTATTTTGGGAAATAATTATTTTACATCTAAAACCAGCTCAAAGTCAGTGACAAAGTTGTGTGAGAAAGCATCAGGAACGTTTGATGGTCAAACCCTTGTTGTTGTCGACACCCCTGGCTTGTTCGACACGTCACTGTCTAATGAAGTTGTTCAAGAAGAACTTGTGAAATGCATCAGCTTGTTAGCACCAGGACCTCATGTGATCTTTCTGGTCCTTCAAATCGGTCGGTTCACAGATGAGGAAAAAAGTTCTATAGAGTTGATCAAGCAATACTTTGGTAAAAATTCAGAAGATTACATAATCATCATATTCACCAGAGGAGATGATTTGAAAAATGTGACAATTGAGAGTTACATAGAGGACTCTGAAGACTTTGTGAAGAAATTGATAAAAGATGTCGGAGGCCGTTATCAGGTCTTTAATAACAACAACCAAGCTGACCCCGCACAAGTCAGAGAGTTGATAACAACGTGCAGCAAAATGCTGGAGAAAAATGGCGACGGCTGCTACACAACAGAGATGTTCCAAGAAGCTGAGGCAGCAATCCGGAAGGAGATGGAGAAAATCCTGAAAGCCAAAGAAGAGGAAATGAAGAAAAAGGAAGAGGAACTCATTAGAAGTCATGAGGAAGAAATCGCAATCCTGACAAAACGATTAAAACAAGAAAGAAAAGAAATTGAGATTGAGCGAAAGCAGAAAGCTAGGCAACTTAAAGAAATGGAGAAAAAAATAAAAACGGAACGTGAAGAAAGACAAAGTGAAAAAGAAATGAGAGAAAAAGAAGAGAAACAAATAAGACAAAAATATGAACATGAAAAGCTGGAATGGGAAGAAAAACTTAGAGGAACACTGGAGCAGAACAGAGAAGAAATGAGAAAACAGCAAGAGAGGTGGGAGGAGGAACAAAAGTACTCTTGGAAAAAACGTTACGAGGAAGATGAACAAAGACGAGTGGAGGAACATGAAAGACTGAAAAGGCTTGAAAAATCATATGAACAGGAAAGAACAAAATATGAGAACCAAAGAAAAGAAGAAGACCGCCTGAGAAGAGAACAAGAAGAGAAAGAGAGGAAAGAGTTGGAGGAGAGTTATAAGAAAAAACTGGAGGATATGAGGAAGAATTATGAAGAGGAGGCCAGAAGAGAAGCTGAGAAATTTAATGAGTTCAGACTGAAGTACGTCAACGATTTTGCAGCTTTGGTAGAAAAACATATGGAAGAACTAAAGGATCTGAAGCTCAGGCATGAGACAGAAATGCAAAACACTGAAAAAACACACAACAGGGACAGTGAACTTTTACAAAATCTCTCAACCCATAAAGAAAACTTGTTAAAAAAGGAGCTGGAAATAATAAAGATAAAGCATGAAAAGGAGATAAATGAAATGAAAAAGAAGTACGAAAAGTCATGTATTATTCTCTGATGTTCATATTTTTTAAACAAATGAGCTAAGTACAGCTAAAGGCAACTGTCATATTATAATATGGTGGTTTTAAGACACAATGACATTCATTTCTTGTTATATTGTTTCAATGTGAATATTTAATCATTGTTTTATATTCAATTATAGCTTTTAAAAGTCAGGTAAAACCAAAACCAATTTGTATTACATATTATTGCTTTCATCTGGAAAGTTTTATTTTCTGTGGGTATAAGTTGACATTGTGCGTCAAAAATTAAAAACTAATTCAGTTCTTTCTGCAGAGTTACTTCTATATTTTTACTTGTCCAGCATCACTGTCAACATACCTAAGGCCTCTCTGGGTTATTTGCTTATTTTTCAACATATATTACTAATTAAATCAGGACATGTAAAACAGAAACCATGCTCTTAGACCAAAAAAAGGTATTCTCCAAAATAGACCAAGAATAGATCTGTCTTAAGTTGAAGAGTTTAAGGGTCTTATTCAGTAGCGGGAGATCGACAGGCGAATCGATTTGGCATCCACAATAATAGGATTGTTGTGATGATGTTGAGAGCTGAGCTTTCTATGAAAAGCTCTGCCGTCTAGAAGAGACTTGAAGTAGACCTGCTGCCCCTCTGAGTTGAGAGAAGCTAAATGTAGTGGTCTGCGCACATGGTCCGAATGCCTTCTGAACATCTTGCTTGTGAAGTGGACGAAGGGCTAGGTCTCAAAGCTGGCCAAGAAAGATCTTGGGATCTGCCTGGATGAATTGGAGGAAAGGATGAGGGATGCGTTGTCTTTGGTGCAAAAGCTGCTGCTGTTTTCTGCAATATCACCCTGGATGAAGAGGAGATTGATTGTACAGTTCTATCATTTAAGCACACTACCATTAAGAAAAGTGTAAACAAAGAGAGTTTCTTTTCAATTTGAACAGAGGCAAAGATTTACTGCACAAAAAGCACAGCAACCCCTTTTCAGTCTAAAAATAAGAGAAACAAGTATGACAGGCATCCAGAGTCAGTGAAACAGACAAGTTGAGGTACAAAAAAAACAAATAACAATAAAGGTTCCTTCTTCTTACATTGCCATGCCTCCACAATGTAGTGTTCTCGGCTTTATCGATGATCATGCAGATGTGATCCACAGGCCACCTCTCTACTTGCTATTTGTAATGGTTTTTCTACAGGGTAGGCTGTGATGTTGAAATAATCTGGACATTTGCATGTGGTTTGGAAGTAAAATAAGTTAACTGTGTAGCAGAATGGGGTTCAGAAACAACTCTTCATATTTACAGTTGGGTTTCAATGTAAATCTCATCTGTTTAGGGGAGACTCAAAATTATTGTTGTTCATTCAAATTTGAATGCATATCAGTTTTGTCTACAAAATCCACCCTTTGTTTTGGAACTATGCATGCATAAGAAGATATTTCTTTAGGTTGTATTACTGTTATGGGCTAAGCCATGTGGGGGATGTTTCAGTTTGTTTGTCTCCCTCTGGTGTTGTTTTCCCTTACCTCCTTCACCCAGACTCCCACCTTTCCCACCTTTTGGGAATCACAGATAATTGCTTGCTGGCTCTTTATTAAAAGGACTGAAGCCATGCTGGTTGGGACCGTCATCCAGCAATCTTTTGTTAAGTTTTTCTATTGTTGTCTTTTGTCTTTGGTTAATCATATCTTTTGTAATAAATAGTTTTTTGCCAAAACCTTACTCGTTCTCATTCTTCGTGGCACAAGTTGTAAATTTTAAGTTTTGCAGTCTTGGACTTATTTTCTGAATGTTTCATGACGATGGAAAGAATATTTCCAAATCTTTTGTAATCTTCACTGCTTTCCTATGTTCTTTCTCAATCTAACACACCCCTCTCTACACATCCTTTATTCTCTTGTGGTTAGAATACATCCTTCGGTCTCTTTCCTAAACAAAAAAAAACTAATTCAGGCTGAAAAGAAAGTAAAAGTTGAAAACCTAGATCCAGGCATTCTGCCAAATGTCTCCATTTTGCTTTTTCTTTTTTGGCTGGACTGTCTTTTATTGTTATTTTAGCAATCTGTAAAGACATGGGGAAAAATCGTTGCAATGATGCTTATCCCATATTGACAGAAAGAAAGAAAAACTTAGAGATCACAAGAATTCTCCCCCTTATAAAATTACACACGTACAAGAATGAAATGTATATTTACACCTGCAGGCAATTTTAGACAAGTAAGTTGACATCCTCAGCTATTCCCCATCCAATCTACCAAATGTACAAGATCATTCAAAATGATTATCATATGCATTAATATAATTTTCAAAAACCTAGTAAAATTATATTTAGAAAAAACAAACAAAAAGCAACAATAAAAGAAATAACAGAGAACTCACCCGCCTGCCAAATGAATCATACTGATTTTAAACACATGGCTTGTCTACGAAACTACAAATTGTTAGCTATTGGTAAAAACAAATTAAGAAGATTACGAATCAATTCGTCATTGAAAATGGTGAAACAAATCTTGAATACATTGGATCGTACAGAAGTAAAAAATTGAATATGTCTCTCTTCAAATACGTTTCCTTAACTTGAATTTTATAGCTTGCTATTAAATCTTTTTCCCTGTTGGATCATCTCACCGTTTTCAATTTACTATCAAGGTTGTGTATGTTGACTTACTGTCTTAGTTGAATGAAAAATGTTTTAGCCTGTGACTCAATTTACATTTGGAGTAAATTAAGCACTCATTTGTCACTTCCTTTGCACATCTATTCATTAACTATTATAATATGTTTGCATTTTTTATCTTTTTGTCAAGAGCGGTTAAAAAACACGAAGACAGAAAACTTTCAGCCTCAGTTTTGCCAGACATTTACACGTAACATTAGGAGAAGATAACAGAAAGAACCCAACCCCGAAGGCAGAAGGAAGCAACCCTTTCGTCCACCGGAGAGAACTCCAACACACAGGACCTCAGCTGGGGGGCAATATGTAAGCCCACTCCAGCTCGACGCCTTTCACTGGGGGCAAATCCAGACTAGAACTGGGTCTACTCTGCCTGCCAATAGGCCTGGATCCAGAGCCGAAGCTGTGCACCAAGGTGATTCCAACTATATCTGGCTGGAACCACTCGACCTCGTGCACCAACTTGTGTTCCTTCCCTGCCAGAGAAGTGACATTCCAGGTCCCTACAGCTAGCTTATGCCACCGAGGGTCTGATCGCCAGAGTCCCCGTTGTTGGCTGTCACCCATCTCCTCCTTCACCCCAACTCTAATGGCCGCTCTTGCAGGTGGTGATCCCACAGGAAGGGAAGCCTGTGTAGCCTGTTAGGGCTGAGCCAGGCCGGGCCCGGCCTATCACTTCTTTTTTTTTTTAAAGAAGATAGTGACAGTTTTGTTATATTTTTAAATAAATTTTTGGCCAAATTTTTGCCAAAAAAGTAAAATCTTGGCACTTGTTTAAAAAACATAAGTAATGTTTCATTCTCTTGTCTTGCACTTATTCGGGGCTGGGTCTAGGGGGCAAAAGCTTCAGACGTGAAACCCAGGCTTCTCTCACCCCAGCTATATCCTTCAGTTCATCCAGAAGGATCTTGAGGCATTCTCCGATCAGCTATGAGATAGTCCCCCCAACGGGTCCAGGGTCTGCCTCTGGGTATCCTCTCAGTGAGACATGCTCAAAACACCACACCAGCGAGGCGCTCAGGAGGCATCCTAACCAGGTGCCCGAACCACCCTTTTTGGCTTCTCTTGACCCGGATGAGCAACACTCCAAGCTCCTACCGGATGACAGAGCCCCTCAATAATTTTGTGCTATTATTTAAACAAAACACACTTGTGGCATGTGTGTGTTTTTATTGCAGGAAGTAACAGCATTACGTCCATGTTATTTCACAGTGATGTCATACAGTAATAAAAAAAAACAGTTCAACTTTTTTATAGTAGAAAAAGTTTCAAAAAAGTCTTCTGGACAGTTTAATTCTTCAACGAGACGTTTCGACTTCCATCCGGAAATCATTTTCAATCTGAATGAAATGGACTGGAACCTGGATCCATTTATACTAACCTGAGTAACAGGTAAAAAAAGTGTAAGAAGGGCTCGACCAATGAGAATGTTCCTTAAGATGGCCGTGAATGGCTCCTATTGTAGCCACAGACCAGTAAACAAACCTATTATAAAAATGCTAAAAGCCTAGTGAAAAGAGAAACCTGCTAACGAGAGGCGTGAAACTGAGTCACAAGGTGTCATCTTTAGTCCATGGCTTCAAAAGGCTGCTATAGATACCGGGCAAAACGTATCTAACGCCTCCATTCCGATTCAGTGAGGGATTCTCTTTCATCACAAAAATGGCTTCTTTCACCCCTCTTTCAAACCAACCTTTCTCTCTACTTAGAATCTTCACCTCACTGTCGTGAGGTGAAGATTCTAAGTAGAGAGAGGTGAAGATTCTAAGTAGAGAGAAAGGTTGGTTTGAAAGAGGGGTGAAAGAAGCCATTTTTGTGATGAAAGAGAATCCCTCACTGAATCGGAATGGAGGCGTTAGATACGTTTTGCCCGGTATCTATAGCAGCCTTTTGAAGCCATGGACTAAAGATGACACCTTGTGACTCAGTTTCACGCCTCTCGTTAGCAGGTTTCTCTTTTCACTAGGCTTTTAGCATTTTTATAATAGGTTTGTTTACTGGTCTGTGGCTACAATAGGAGCCATTCACGGCCATCTTAAGGAACATTCTCATTGGTCGAGCCCTTCTTACACTTTTTTTACCTGTTACTCAGGTTAGTATAAATGGATCCAGGTTCCAGTCCATTTCATTCAGATTGAAAATGATTTCCGGATGGAAGTCGAAACGTCTCGTTGAAGAATTAAACTGTCCAGAAGACTTTTTTGAAACTTTTTCTACTATGGATCACTCCTGGATGAATGAGGGACTACACGGATTAGTTCAACTTTTTGTTAATTTAACATTGATTTTTAAATCGCGGTTTGAATTTTTTTTTTTCATTTTATTTTTTTAACTTTCTAACAAAATACTTTGTAATAAAGTCAGAAATGGGTCAAATGTGCCATTGTTTGTAGATTTCTTTCTGAAATGAGCAGCTGCAGGCGGAGATCACATGGGCGGAAGTAGTAGACACCATCTTCCTCCATCCCTGCTGGTGAGCTAAAACTCCTGTTCTACAACTTTTCTCTGCAGGCTTGGAGTTAACTTTAGGTAAAACTGCTCTTTACACATATCTCATCGAATTTCCAGCAATAAATTACGATTTTGTCAAGCTAAGTTTTTTCTAGCTTCACTGTTGCATAGTTAATGGTTTCCATGTGATGATTTAGCATGTTTACAGACACAATTGTCCGTCTGTAGTGAACTGTTAGAAAAAGAAAAAAAAGTTAAGGGGTTGATATGAGTGTTTAAGTTGAAATTTGATCGTCTGGACAGAAAAGTGTGGTGTTAAATAAATCAATGCCTTTTTAGTTTGCAAAGTTGCGGTTTTAGTTACTGAATCAAAACAAAGATGGCAGTCCTCCTTCAGCTACATCGCCTCCTTTATGGAGGTTTAACTTTGTAGATTGTTGCTGCTAGGCTGCTCAAGATGGAGGGTTAGGTTTGTGGATTGTGGCTAAAGATGGAGGTTTAAGTTTATGAAGTGTAGCTGCTAGCATGTTGAAGATGGGGTTTAAGTTTGTGGAGTGTAGCTGAAGATATAGCTATAAGTTTGTGGAGTGTAGCTGAAGATGGAGGTTTAAGTTTGTGGAGTGTGGCTGAAGATGGAGGTTTAAGTTTGTAGAGTGTAGCTGAAGATAGAGGTTTAAGTTTGTGGAGTGTAGCTGAAGATGGAGGTTTAAGTTTGTGGAGTGTGGCTGAAGATGGAGGTTTAAGTTTGTGGAGTGTAGCTGAAGATGGAGGTTTAAGTTTGTGGAGTGTAGCTGAAGATGGAGGTTTAAGTTTGTGGAGTGTGGCTGAAGATGGAGGTTTAAGTTTGTGGAGTGTGGCTGAAGATGGAGGTTTAAGTTTGTGGAGTGTGGCTGAAGATGGAGGTTTAAGTTTGTGGAGTGTGGCTGAAGATGGAGGTTTAACTTCGCGGAGTGTGGCTTAAGATGAAAGTTTAACTTTGTGGAGTGTAGCTGAAAATGGAGGTTTAAGTTTGTGGAGTGTAGCTGAAGATGGAGGTTTAACTTTGTGGAGTGTAGCTGAAGATGGAAGTTTTAAGTTTGTGGAGTGTGGCTGAAGATAGAGGTTTAACTTTGTGGAGTGTAGCTGAAGATGGAGGTTTAACTTTGTGGAGTGTAGCTGAAGATGGAAGTTTAAGTTTGTGGAGTGTAGCTGAAGATGAAGGTTTAACTTTGCCATTAGCATTTTGAAGATGATGTTTAAAGCTGAGTGTGTCACATTCTGGCTAAAAATCACAATAAAAATTTATTATGTACTTTTATGGAATCATAGATGAACTTCTTTCAAAGTAAATCACCCCGGAGGATCTGTTTTATCAATCAAATTAATTTGCAAGAGTAGTTCAAATCGAAGATCTAATAAATTAAGATAAAAAATGCTTAGTCTTCTGAACCGCTTATCCCTTGTGGTGTCGTGAGCATTCTGGAGCCTATCCCGGCTAATTTCAGGCGAGAGGCAGGATACACCCTGGACAGGTCATCAGTCTGTTGTAGGGGCCAAAAAACTCACAACCATACACACCCACACTCATTCCCAGGGGCAATTTTATAGCACCCATCAAACTAACATACATGTTTTTGGAGGATGGGAGGAAACACATACATACACAGGGAGAACATGCAAACTCCACATTGAAAGGCCAGTGTTCCAAGCCTTATCCCCCTTGGGATTTGAACCCTGTCCTTCTTGCTGTGGGGCCACTGTGCCTCTGAACCACTACTCTTTACACTGCCTCTTTAACTGAGTTATAAATAATTAGTCAAACATCTGGCTTGATGCTGCTGTGAGGAAATAATAACTGGGATTGATCCACACACCAGGAGTCGGCCTGTCCATGACTCTAGAGACCAAAACCACAGGGTCTTAATTCCGTTGATTTTGTTGATAGAAAAAAGCATTTACTAGATGTTCAAATGTTGCCTGAAATTTTTCTGGGATGGGATAAAAAAAAAAAAAAAGACAAATTCAAACTTTTCCAACTCTATTTGGACCTTTATCCTCATGTTGAACTATAATTTATGAATGTGTCCAATTTTTAGCTTCACCTTTAATGCGTAACTATTGTGATATTTTTCATTCCACAAGTTCATCTTCAGTGCTCTCTCTCCGCAGGAATGAATCTGGGTAAATCCCAGCAGGGCCCCCTTCAGGGCCGACGACCACCCAGTCCTTCAGTTATGAAAGTAAAAGAAACACAGACGGATCAAAAACCAAAATTAAAGATAACTCCTTTCCACAAGTCCGTCAGTAGTAACAATGTGTTTCCAAGAGGTAAACGTCCAGGATCAGGGAAAGCTCTTCTATCTCCAGACCTGTTTCTGAGCACATCTGAACGTCCAGCTATAGATAGCTCAGTGAAACAAGAGATAAACACAAGTCCCTCAGAGAAAATGCCAGGAGGAGGAGAAGCACAAACAAGCATCTTTGTCAAGGTAAATGGTTTTAAAAATGTATTTTCTATCAATAGAAGCATAAATAATTTTGTTAGGGGTGTGGGAATGAAGGGATCTGCTTTTGTTAGTCCTTCTGAAATGTTTAATAGCCGAGGTTCTCACCCTAAAGTTAGTTCAGAGAAATCTCCCCGATCGTCATTGAGTAATTGACGTTTTCAGATCGTTGTTGTAACAAAACAGGATGCTACATATTTGCGTTACACATTTTAGTTCATTTATGCATCCTGGAACTAACTTGTTCAGATGTGTTGCTATCAAACTCCCAATCTGCTCTTAATTTTCATCAAATAGTAGGATTTCTTAATTTTATCATCTGATATGGTTTTTATTTTAAACTCCAAAGAAAAAATGAGCTGAAAGTTAAACAAATCTTGGTCTAAAATTGTTAGAGGATTACTCAATACATTCTTGTTCAGCTTCATTGTGTCTGCTTTTTGTGTTGTTTAAAATTTGTTTGAAAAATATTTCATCCTCCAAAGTGTGCTGACAAGAAGAAACCAAAGTCCACCGTGATGGATGTGGTGAACTCTGAACCAGCAATCAAATCAGAGCCAGTGCGCAGGCAGAAAGGGAAAGGAAAGAAATCCACCGCCTCCGGCAAACCGAAGTCTGGTAAAAGTAATGTAGTTTTTTTTTTTTTTTTTATCCATTGTTAAACAGTTGATGTTTCAAGGTTGTGAAAATCTTCATTCCACACGTTACAAACTTTTATCACAGGAATCAATATTTTCACACTCACTTCTCTCTCCTTAAACCTTCATATAAAAAATATACGGATTTTAATCAGTGACAAAAGTTGGTGTGCATGTACCCTTGTGTCCGCATGACAATACCAAATGATATTACAAAACTACAGCGTAGATTTCTTGATAGAAATGTTATCAAAACAAAGACTCAGTTACAGTTTATTCTGTTTTATGCTGTTTTCTTCTCAAAATAGAAAAGTATCAGTTGAAAATTTTTTTAGCATATGGTAGGTCCGCAGAATTTTTTTTATCTTTATCTTACTATATTTAGTCCTCAATGGGAAAATAATTCTTTGCTACATTGCACTGCAGCAGGCAGCCACGACAATGCCAATGGTGGGAGCAATGAAAGTGTTGGGTCATGGGCCCAGTGGGAGTTGAACCAGCTTCTCCTGGTCCAAGGATGGACATTCCACCACTCATCCAATGCCTTCCCAAATGAGTGAAGAAATAAAAAGTTGCTTTTTTGCATGTTACAACAATAAGATAGCTACATTTGTCCTTGGTCTCAAACAAAATTAACTTCAGAAAAGTTACACAGAAGCAGGGAGGGAAGCTTTCTGAACAATAAGCACCAGAATGCAGTCTCATTACGTGAGGGTGTACTTGTCTACAGTACACAAAACGCAATGTTTCAATTGGGATGCAGTCAGATAGAAAAAACAGCTGCAAAACATGCTATATTGATGTGCCACTGTCTTGATCAATTTTAGTTTTTGAGATCTGCTCTTGACACCCCTTCTTGTTTTTGGTCTTAGGTGTTAGGAAAAAGAGGAAGAGGAAAATGGGAACGTACAACCTTGTTCCCAAAAAGAAGCCGAAGACAGTCAAACAAAACGATAAAGTAAGTTCCGGAAATATTCACTAAGATTACACAAGATAAAAAAAACCTTTCAGCAGAAAATTTACCAGTCAACAGATGTGCTGCGACATTTTATCCAAGCTGTGGTACATTTAGTTTTGCAAAAAAACTTTTATCAATGCTTCACTAATCTGCTTCCTGGCATCAAGTTTAGAAAATTCAACCAAAAATTTATATACAATATGATTAAACTCTTCTTTCTATCATTTATCAAATAAGATTGATAAAGTTCTAAGGTTTTTGAGTTAAGATTAGAAGTACATTTGCCATTCAACATGTTTTGTTATCATCTTTCTCAGATTAGTAGTACCGTATTTTTCGGGCTATAAGTCGCAGTTTTTTTCATAGTTTGGTCAGGGGTGGGACTTATAACACATTAACACATTTTTACCATCATTTAACATCATTTTCACACTTTACCACAGCAGGGCGGTCTAGCTTCAACTTTGCCGGTAACAGTAAAAAAACAGAAAAACAACTGAAGCGGAAGAAAAAAAGCCGGACTAAAGAAAATGCTTTTCTGCAGATTACAAGCTGAAAAAAGTTCAATAGGTAGCAAAAAAATGTAATCAAGCAGCAGAAAAAGAAAATGTTTAGTGTGAAACTTGTACTCCAGTCCCTTGACTAGAGTAAAGCAGAGGTTACTTTAACCGGAAAGAAAAAAAACAAAAAATAAACTAATCACGGGCTAAAAACTAAGTGGCTGCAGTTTGAGGGAAGAATTCATATATGGGTATTTGAAAAACGTGCTGCAGGGAGAGTAGTTGTGGACGGATCAAGAAATGCTGAACTTATTGCTTACAAAGTGCTACGCCAAGCATCAGGATGGCTTCTTTAGAGCTAGCAATGCTCTGCTTGTGAAGGCTAGCATGTGCATAGAGCATAGTTCAAACTAAATTAAAAGTTCTCAACTACATACCTACCATCATTCCTGGAGGCTTAACCAAAATTCTCCAGCCACTTGATATTTCCGTGAATACGAGCTTTAAGGCATTCTTGGGTAACCTGTGAGAGCAGAGGACGAAGGATGGAGAGCGCTGCTTCACGGTAATTGGGAGAATGGCCGTGCCACTGTCCTGGAAGTCATTGGCTGGATCAACACATGCACGTTCTCAGTTTGTTTATGCGTTATGTGACGGTGGTATACCTTATCGCCTGTTGTTCTCCACTTTATTTACTTTTGAAAATGCCTTTCAAAAAACATGTCTGTTTTAGGTCTCGAATTTTATAAAATAAATTTACCCAAAAATGCAATTTACCGTATTTTCCGCCCTATAAGGCGCACTGCATTATAAGGCGCACCTTCAATAAACGACTATTTTTAAAACTTTTTCCACATATAAGGCGCACCGCATTATAAGACGCTACAGTAAAGGCTGTTCAACTTTGTTCTCTAACTGTGGCCATCTCGCTTTGTTCTGCGGAAACTCTGTTTAGTCTTGTTTACTTGGCGCAGCGCATCCTCTTGCTTCCTCCACTTCCTCACCATTGATTCATTGATGTTAAACTCTGTCGCTGCGGCCAGAGGTAAGATCTTAAGGGGTCGGGCCTAAAAATGTCAATCATTACGTTGGTCGGGCTTCTCTCTCGCTGACTTTTTTTTTTTTAGTAAATAAATGTTTATAAAATGTAAACTAAAACGAGGTGTGTGTACTAAACTAACGAATACTTGTTATAAAATTAATAATTTGGATAAAACAGAGAAGTAATGTTTAACTACTAAACAGGATCCGCAGAGCCAGCTCATTTTCTGCACACGTGAACGTCTCCCCTTATTTTGGTAAACCTCACCTGCGCACGTCTTTATTTTATTTATTTTGAACTGGTATCCCCGATGTGAAGGCGTAAGAAGTTAAGGAGGATCCCCGAGATGAAGGAGTAAGAAGTTAAGGATAAACTAAATTGCTTTCATACAACACCAAAAAGACTGGCACCTCGACGCTGAGCAGGCATTTAAACAGCTGGACTGGCAAAAGGGATGATCGCTATTTTATCATTTGTTTTAAAGACCGTCCCTCCTCTTCGCGCTAAGCAGGTCATCACAGACAAGTGTGTTAGGGGTCCGATAGTGGGATTTTTTTTTATTAAAAAGGCGTGTTCTTGAAAATGTTCCAATTTATAATTTTTTATAAATAATGTTTTTTTTTTTTTTTTTTTACCGCGGGCCTGCGGTTTTAATATCCGGGGCTTGGGTCGGGCTGGATTTTTTTAAGTCCGATCTCCTCACTGGCTGTGGCTATATTCCCGTGTTCTACTGCGTGACCGATCACTTTGAGTTTAAATTCTGCGGTGTCTCTTGGTAGAAGCCATTTACGGGTGTTTACACAAACACACAAATGGAAATGAGACGTCCTTTCATGTATCCCAGCATGCACCGCGCACTACTTCTTCTACGGGGGAAATTGAGTCGGCGGCTGCTTACCGCAGTTGCGACACCTGTTGTAGCTCAATATTAATCCACATATAAGGCGCTCCGGGTTATAAGGCGCACCGTGGACTTTAGAGAAAATTTAAGGTTTTTAGGTGCGCCTTATAGTGCGGAAAATACGGTATATTTCAGTCCGACTTATAGTTCGAAACATACGATACATAAATGATAGTACTTTTTATGAGTCATCCCTGTCATATTTTTTCAGATGTGAAATGTAAAGTCATTTTTACTTTTCAGGAAGTTACTTTCACCAATTTAAAAAAGCCACAGGTTGTTGAAGAAAAATGTGAAAGTACTGAACATGATTCATCTGTCATCAATGAAATGCACAAGGATACTAGGAAGTCTGAAGGAAGCAGCCATGCTGAATACACAGAGCTGGCCTTGGACTGCCTGGACCTCAAAGCTCAACAAGAGTTGCTCTCACCTCCCATTACAGGTAGCATAAAGGTTTCCTCCTCTTTCTTGGGAATAATTCTACAGACATGTCAGAGTTCTTCTGAGGTCAGGCTAATGGGCTGTGCATGCGTAGGTGTTGCAGGAGATGCTGAGGTGACTGATAAAGATCTGGCTGAGGAGTTACCGCTGTGCTGCTGTCGGATGGAGACTCCCAACAGCGCCGGGAGTACGGCCCCCTCAGATCAGACTTGCATGGCCATGGAAGGCACCAATGGAGCGGTAAATATGGAACAAAAACTTCTAAAGCAAATATATTCAGGGAATTTGTGACTTCTCTGCGACATAACATGCAATGATGCTTCAATTCTGGTCTCTAAAATAATAAAACATAACCAGAGGTGTCAAGTAGCGAAGTAAGACTACTTCGTTACCTTACTCAAGTAGAAAATCTCGTTATCTTTACTTTAACGAAGCAATTATTACTTTGTCTACTTTTTACTTTTACTCACTACTTTTTTATGCAATTATCTGTACTTTTACTTCGTTAATTTTATAAAAAGTAGTCGCTACTTTCGCCATTTTGTCACCGTTAAATTGCCGCGACTGTTTGTCAGAGTTTTTTTTTTTTTTTTTATGAACCCTGAATGCATCAAACAAAGGAACAGATGAATGACTGGCTGAAAGGTCCAGTCAATCATTACTTTGGGGCGAGTAGCACCGCCCACAAACTTTTAAAGAGCAGGAACGTCCATTTCCGTTTTTGAGACTTGTTGCGGGCTCGGAAATCAAAGTGTTTCTGATGCTGCAACACTGAACTTTGATTGAATTATCAGTTTTTTTAAAAAAACAACAGCAAAGAAATGTTTTATTATTATTTTCAGTCTGCGGTTATTGTAAACGTCTTTGCTGAAAATGTTGTAGATGGTATTTTTATAAAAATAACTTTGATCTGTGACGCACTATTTTATCTTTAGAAACAAAGCTAATTGAACTGATTAATCCATAAATAGTAGTGGATGAAGTATTTGTGCTTAAAAGCATCCAAAATGTTTTTGATTAGTTTATAAAGACTGACTGAGGAGATTAAAACTACACATCGCTTAGATTTTGTATCATGTAGATGTTTGGGTTAACATTAAAAAAACCTTATATGTACACATATATATGTAGATATGTATATATATAAATTTATATATACCGTCTCCTAAGTCCCGCCCCTACTGATTTCTTTCTGGGTTTCTCAAAATCTTATTTCCCTGGTTATTTTTTCATTTTTACAGTTCTTAAAATTTTAGAAAAAGAATCCAAGGATTTTGCCTCCTGTGTGTTTCCTTCACTCCCACTGCCTTACGAGTGCATGTAAAGGGTGTTATTTTGTCAATGGGCGTGGTTTTACTGGGTGTACGATATTTTTTGTAAAATACGATAATTTTACGTCATTAGTACGATAATCCAGCACCTCCCACCTGGTAACGCTGGTTCCAGGTGTCACGCAGGCTGTATGTGGCACTCCCAACCTTGTCAACTTGTTAAAGACTATTCAGTATTGCCTCAAAGAACTTTGAAAACTAGCTGCCTTCAAGGCTTAAAAAAGCCTTTTGGTTATTTTTTTAAATTTATTATCATTTTTTACTAACATTGAGTGTGTTTGTGTCTGCTGAAGTTGGTTAAATTAGGTGATGCAGAGTGAAGCTTGATAGCTGAAGGGACGTTACATAATGCCCTGCTTGTGTTAATACATTTGATTGTGTTCATTAATCGATTTCCAATAAGATTATTAAGAAATAAATGTTTCTGATTCATAAACATTTCATTTATTATCATATTTTCTGCTCCTTAAAGCATGTGATAATAGTTTAAAAATATGTTCATACGCTTTTGTTAACAATATTCCTTTTTTTCTGAAAATTACTTTTACTTTTTTTACTTTAAGTAGTTTTAAAATAGGTTACTTTAATACTTGAGTTGATACTTCTACTTTTACTAAAGTCGTTTTTTAACTCGGTATTTATACTTCTACTTGAGTAGAAAATGTTGGTACTTTTGACACCTCTGAACATAACATTTGTTTCAGGGTTTGATTCTTAGAAAAGCATTCAAGTGCTGCTCTAGAACTAGTCCATTACTTATTTTTGTGTTTTCTCAGCCGAGTCGTTGCCAGAGGCCGGTGATGAAACAAGAAATGATGCGACCTTCAAACATGGTTCATCTTCTGGTTCTGTGTGAAGATCACCGAGCTGGGATGGTCAAACATCAGTGCTGCCCTGGTTGTGGACTCTTCTGTAGGGCGGTGAGATCATAAATCAAACACGTCTTTTAAAGTGTGTTATTTTTTATTAATATTTTTTACAGAATTTTTAAAAATGTATAACCCCAATCCCAAATATCCCATAATCCATGCACAACATGTTGGAGTGTTTTTAATTATCACACCGTAACTATTGTAAATCCACAATGATCTAAAATAACCTTGACTATGGTATTTTCATTCATTATTGTTCTACGGGACAAAAGTAATTTGGTTTCCTCCGCGAAGAGCATCTTGAATTAGTTAAATAAAATTTACAGGTTCTTTCTTATCTTTTTTGATTTTCAGAGACATTGAACTGTTGCATGTTTTATTTCATATGATATTTACGGCCTTCTCATGCAGGGCACTTTCATGGAGTGCCGGCCGTACGGCAGCATTTCTCACCGCTTCCACCAAGACTGTGCGTCCGTCTTAAAGGACTGCAGGTTTTGTCCCCACTGTGGAGAGGATGCAACCAGAGCCGTGCAGGTTGTCGTCTCTAAAGGTGACCAGTCGCCATCTGTGCCCCGATCAAACCCCGGGCCACTTTTTCCAGCCATGGTCACTCTCCCGTCCGTCCCAACCACTCCTGCTGTGACTCAATTTCTGCGAGCAAAGAAGAGTAGTGAACCGCGAAGCTGCAGAGATGAAAGTCCTAGCCGGTAAAATCACATTTTCATTCACAACCCATTCCTAAGATTAACACACAAAGGGGTTCCCAATCTTTTTTGAGCAGGAGACCTCTAGGCTTTTAAATTTTCTCTGACCTTCTGGTCAGCCAAAACTTTAGCGTTATACTGTATTTTAAAAAATAACATTTTAACCAAAGAGGATACAGCAGATAGGGTTAGGTGGAAGAGGCTGACTTGCTGTGGCGACCCCTGAAGGGAAATGCCAAAAGAAGAAGAAGAAACAAGTAGCTTTTATTTGCGTTAATGTGAGTTAAAATGCATTTAGCAATTGTAGGAACGTTTAAAAACTTTTATAAAATATAATTTAGAAATGTATTATCTGTAAAAGGATGCATTTCCTGGAAAAAATGTTGGTTTATTAAACATAAAAACATGGCTGCATTTATCTCACTTTGGAAAAAATTAAACAAATACTGAGGTTTGATATTTAGCAAAGTTGGACTTGTGTGTAAAAAATAGGACATAAAAAAACTTGTTGATTTCTCAAAGATCCAAAGATGTATGAAAACCCCCCAAACATCGCTGAATCCTGCAAATGTATAAAATATTCTTGCTGATCATAGCTTATGCTGATGTTTGGAAGAAACAACTTTACACAACTTAATCTGAGATCAGTGATTGAAAACTGCTGTGAAAAGCAAGTTTTCCGCTGAATTTTTGTTTCTGAACTCAACTGAGACGATAATTTTAAGAGCTTGCAGGTTTGAAACATCTGATCAATTAATTTGGTCTCTTGATAACGATGAGACGCTGAGATGAGATAGTTTGTGACTTCAGGCTCATTTTCAAAAGCAAAATTACTTTTCATGATTTATCACAGCTTTAAAATGCTCAGTGTTTCACTTCTTATCCTGTCTCTACAGGTTAAAAGATGATGTTCCAGATAAAATTCCTAAAGAGTCACTAGAGAACATCCTTATGGCACTGGATGATGAGAAGTAAGATTAACCAAAATGTATTTTTACTTTCATTTTGAAAACAAAACACTACATTTATTGGGAGAGGCATTAATTGCTGATTTTTTTTTCTTTTTTGTTTTTTTAGCCTTAAACCAAAAGTTAAGTACCCTGCCAGGCAGCTGTACCTGTCTGCAAAGCAAGGGGACCTGCAACGAGTCATTCAGCTGCTGGGTAACATGTTCCTGCTCACTTTATGTTCGCCTGCACATGAGTGTTTGCATTATTATCAGCTTTTGCTGTTTGTTTTGTATTGATATAAAATATTTGAGTTTTATCTATGGTTGTTAAAACGATTCTATCCAGATTGAACTGCTTACCCACTTTCATCCGTTTCAAATGATGTCGCTATGCTCACATTTATGGTAAACTGAGTGATATGAGCTTCAGTGAAACCCCTAGAATGTTCACCCAAGGTTTTTTTTTTTCTTCCCCAGTCGATGGGAAAGACCCCAACCGTGTGATGGAAGGCCACAATAGACGCACCCCACTTTTTGTAGCAGCTGCTGAAGGCCATCAGGAAATCTGCCACATGTTGATACAGGTGAGGCAACATGGTCTCTAAGACCATCACGCTGCAATAACCTTATCTATATTTCTAATTTCAGTTTACATTATTGTAACTTCATAATTTAACAGCTTTTGCCATTCTGGAAACATCTGTGGATGATATAGGTGTTGGGACCATGTGTCACCTGTACCTACAGTCAAGCTCAAATCTGACATAGATATACAGTAGTTTTAATCTATCAGAATTGTTTTGTTTAACCTCTTAACACCCACCTATTTTCGGGCTTTGCACAATAGTTGGACATACCCAAATGCCATTGCTTATTACAGCAGCATCTTTCAAGTCACATGCTTGTACTATACATCAAAATAAAGCTTAGACCTTCTAGTTTCTGTAGATATGTACATGGAGAGTGTCAGAATTTCAGAGCCTATCCTACAGTAGTTCAAACATAAAAAAATTGTAGAATTTTAGCCTCGCCTAATTTTTTTCATTTTCCAATGTCCCTAGCCAAGACATACTTCTTAGTAGGCATAATTCCTTCCATTTGTATGACAAAATCTTGTTGACAACAACTGTGTAAAGTTTCAGATCTCTAGGTACAAGTGTTTTTGACATATTGACCTTTTACTATAAAAAGTGTCCATTTGGCACAAGCTGTCCAAATCTGTGCCAAAATGTGCCAAAATGTGCCAAAGTGAATTTTTGCCATTCTATCACTTTTTTAGTCATAAAAAATGCATATTAGTGTTTCTGTGACTTTGAATGCCCCCCACAGATATTTTTTTTTTCATAATTTTTTAAATGTATATTTTAATATTTTTTACTGTAATTATAAATTTTTCTATAAAAATCACGCACAAGAAATGAAATATACAACTGGATAAATGATATGTTGTGTATGACAACAACTGTGTAAAGTTTCAGATCTCTAGGTACAAAAGTTTTTGATTTATTGACCTTTTAGTATAAAAATGTCCAATCTGAACAAGCCACAAATTGAATTTTTGCCATTTTATCACCTTTTTAGTCATAAAAAATGCATATTAGTGTTTCTGTGACTTTAAAAACCTCCCACAGATCTTTTTTTTTTCCTTTTTTTTTTTTATCATTTTTTTTTTATTCACATAATTTTTGCTGTAATTATAATTTTTTTTCATAAAAATCATGCACAATAAAAAATTTCGGATAAAAAATATGTTCCAAAACCCCAGAAATATAGTTTGCCAAAAGAAAAGCTGAAAATAAACTAGAAAATCTTTCAATCTGTGATCAACTCAGCCTGTCTGTCATGACGCACAAAGATGGCGCCGTTTGTTTTGATAAAATTTCCGTTACGCAGTTGAATAACAAACGATCGGATTGGTCCGGTTTTGAACCAATCCCCTCGTTTTGAAGGTGGAAGTATCAGCTTTCTTTATAGGCTAATCATATATTTGTAAGTGACGTCGTTAGCCTGCTAGAAGCTAACATGCTAGCAGTGCTGTTAGCTGAACGAGGAGCGCTTGATTCATTCAAAGCCTTGTAAAAAACAAACCCTTAATCGGAATATTTTGCGAACGGTCTCATTTTGTAGATAACTTCGTGAAGAAAAGAAACATACCCAGGATGAAGTTAAATACACAGCCTGGCAGTTGCTATGGAGATTGGAACGTGACTGTTACGATTTCTCGCAGAAAAAAAAATCACGTTTTCTGGAGTTTTTCTCCATACTGGTTTACTTTTGAGAAAATACAATTTTATATAGTTATTCTGTGGATTGTTACGGACAAAATGAGACCAATCACATGAAGATCGAACCCGTCTCAGCCCATTACGACTGGATCATAGGTGAGAAATGCGCTCCAAACAGTTTGATTTTGTTTGCGAATAGTTTGCTATTTCTTCTTGAAACTAGTGAAAACATAAGAATGGATGCTATGATCGTTTTCTTGACAGTCTAAGCTTTAAACTGAGGTATAACTTAGTGGAGTTGAACTAAGGATAAGTGTCTTTATGAGTGAAAAAAAAAACAAAAACCCACAAGCGTCCCGTCCACGGGTAAGTGGGAGTTAAGAGGTTAAACTGTAAATGACACACGCATCTTCTAAAATATAAGACAATGTTAAAGACCTGTAATTGTGGGGGTGGAAAAAAAAACATTTCTCAACATTATACAGTATTTAGAGTTGAAGAAATAATTGCATATCCAAATTTATGCTTATTCTTATTGGTTAAAATGCTTTTAAGGGCTATTGTGAAAAATGAATATTCTTACTAATACTCACCAGCATTTTGCATGTCCTGCTGGTGTTTTGCATAGCAATTTTTAGCACTGAGCTCCACCTATTCAAGTAAATGGCACATTTGTTCAAATGTAAATTAATTTTAGTTAGCATTTTTTCTTTTTTACACATGACAGTGTCCTCTGCAATGTTTAATTACCTTGTGTTTCTTCTAGTCCAAAAAAAATTGGGGGGGATTAAAAGTAATGGTTTTGAATAATTTCAGGCTTGACTGTAGTTTGCTGCTTCTCACTTCAACACTTAAAAAAAAATGCTTCTAGAAATATGTGATTTGTATTAAATCTGTGTGCAGGCCGGAGCCCACCTGGAAATTTTTGACGACGAGTTCAGAACTCCCCTGATGGCAGCCTGTGAGAACAATCACTTGGAGACAGTGAAATACCTGATCAGAGCCGGAGCTGCTGTCGGCCAAAAGGTCCTCACACAACTGTTCTCTGCTTGTTCTGCTTATGCCCGGTCTATCTTTCTGCTGTCTCAAAGTTTTGCTGTTTCATTTTTTGTTGTCTCTTCATTCTGATCTTTCATTTTTGCTAAATTTAAAATCAATTTCACAGAGCAGATGGAGACATTTTTACACTTATTCTTCACAGTTTTCATTCCCTCAATATTCCCTTATCTTCAGTCACTAAGATCTTTACATTTCTGGAAAATAGTGTCTCTTTAGAGAGCAGGCATGGTGCTCACTGTGCGCACAGTGGTGTATTGAGATTTTTAAAAATGTAGAGCGCATTATTATTATGGTAAAGCATCAAAAAATTATGTAACAGTCACATTTGAAAGTTATGTGACATAAAAAAATCCTCAGTTTCAGACAAACGTTTCTTTCTGAAAATCCTCTCTTGTCCTGTTTCATTTTTAAATTTCACTCATGTAGTCTGGAAGTGACAGAGACATGTACTGTATTTTAGACAGTTGTGGTAACAGTGAGTCACCCTGTCATCTCAGGATATTATGGGATTTACCTGCCTGCATCTGGCTGCTAAGCAGGGACATTACGACATAATCCATTACCTGCTCACAAAGGCATCCAAATACATCAACTGTCAGGTAAAATCTCATGTAACCTCATTTACTAACTTCTGCTGTGTAGATGAGTCCCGTGTTGAGTTTTCAGCTTCTGTCCCTGCAGGATGAGGGAGGCTGGACACCAATCACCTGGGCTACTGAGTTTAAGCACAAAGAGCTGGTCCATCTGCTTCTGGCCAAAGGTGCAGATGTTAATATCAGAGACAAGGTGAATGCTGGCAGCAGACTGCCTTTTATTTCATTTTAAGCAGGTGGAGTTGCTTTTTTTTTTTTTTTTTTTTTTTAAACATAAAAATGTATTTTATTTCTGAGACTGATGCCTTTTTAATTTTTTATTTGGAGATAGTAGTTCTGAAAGTTGTTGTGTTTTTGAAGACAGCTAAAACTGCACTTGTGTTTCTCTGTTCCGTCGACTTCGGCTTATCTGGTGTCGGGTCGCGGGAGCAACAACCTCAGATGGCAAGCCCACGCTTCTCTCACCCTGGATTCTAAGGTGTTCCCCGGCCAGCTGTGAAACATTGTTTCTCCAGCGGGTCCCGAGTGTGCCTCTGGGTCTCCTCCCTGTGCGACATGCTCGAAACACCTCACCAGCAAGGTGTTCGGGAGGCATCCTAACTGGATGCCCGAATCACCCCATCTGGCTTCTCTCAACTCGGAGGAGCAACGGCATTACTTTGAGCTCCTACCGGATGGCGGAGCTCCTCTTTCTTTGAGTGAGAGCCCAGCCGCCCTGCGGAGGAAGTTCATTTTGGCTAACTCATCTTGTTTAACCCCATGTTACTTAAATCAACAAGAATTCATTAACCAAAATCTTATAGCATTCTAAAACATTTTTAGACTAAAAATGTTTTTTTTTTTCTTTTCTTTTCTTTTTTTTGCTAAAACCTACATTTCATGTTTTAAAGGACTCTACTTAGTAAATCAAGCTGAGTTCTTTGTTTCCTGCAGGAGGAGAATGTCTGCCTGCACTGGGCGGCTCTGTCAGGCTGCGACGATATCGCCCAGGCTCTGTTGGATGCTCGATGTGACTTGACCACTGTAAACATCCACAAAGACACGCCGCTACATGTGGCCGCCAGAGAGAACAACCTGGAGTGTGTCATGTATGTGCGTCCTCTAGAAATAACTTCTTTAGCTCCAACCAGAACTCCAACACTCTAATCCTTTTTGTACATGAATACTGTCACAATTATTTTAATTTTAATTCTACATCTAAACAAATAATTCAAACTTTAAGCATCACTTTTAAAATAAAATTGCATCACTTGGATGCATTTTAGACCTTTTACTTGAGTGGATTTCTGAATTAAGAAGAGCTGTTTAATTAAAATGGTACACATAAATGTTTTGGGTTTTTTTGCAGTTAAATCCAAAAGTTTTGAAATTTGATCTCATATTTTATTTAATTCAAAATGTTGTGGTGGCACCCAAAGATTTCCGAGTAATACAAACCTAATTTCAATAACAGATAGGAATTAATTGTTTTTATAAATTTTTCATCCTCTAAATTTCCGTCACTAAAAAGGAGAGGATTTGTTTTAAATGCTTTGATATATGCTTTATTTTTTTTCTTTAGGTTGTTTCTGTCCCGTGGAGCAGACATCACTCAGAAGAATAAAGAAGGAGAAACACCTCTGGACTGTTGTCCCCCCGGGTCAAAGGTGTGGACGGCTCTGAATACTAATAAGAAGCTGACTGAGGCCAGAAGAGGGCGAGATTGTCTGGGAGAAAAGCTGCTCTGCAGGTGAGTTCAAATGTATCGCTACATCCAGAGATCAGGGAAGTTTATACCGATTCTCTGGTGATCAAGATATCTGATAAGTGAAACAAACTGTTCTAATTACAGTGACCAAGCTCAAAAATTGTAATAATACAGTGTGAGCAAATATTTAAACTTTCCACATAAAATGGAGTGAAATAAAATAGTCACCAAAAACAAGAACAAATCACTTTAAGGTTCTGAAACTGTTTTCTTCTTTATTAGCGATATTTCTCGAGGGTACGAGGCCATTCCCATCAGCTGTGTAAACGGAGTGGACAGCGAGCCATTTCCCCAAAACTTTAAATACATCCCAGAGAATTGTGTTACATCCCCGCTGAACATCGACAAGGACATCACTCACCTGCAGGTCAGGATTTAAATTTATTTCCAAAGGAGGCCGAGATGAATCATGAAAGTTTTATTTTTTGGACGTTTTATGCTCAAGAGTGTCACATTTTATTTTAAAGCATCAAAATAAACACGTTGTAAGGTATATAAGATGTGCAAATCATCAACTTTTTTTTTTTTTGTCTCTTAAAGCACTGCATCTGCTCTGATGGCTGCTCGTCCAGCTCCTGCATGTGTGGTCAGCTCAGCCTGAGGTGCTGGTACGATAGTGTAAGTTCACCCACAGACGCTTGTTCAATATCAGCTTTGAGGTTTTAAAAAGCAATTTTTGCAACACAGCAACTACTTTACAAACTGATTTATGATCATATTTATATGTTTTTACAAGTTTTTTTCTGCCACAATCCCTTTTTTAAATCAGTTTACTTGTGGCGTTGAATATTTATAAAGAAAAATATTAACCAAAAAGAAGAGCGTTATCCCCGTTTAATCCTTGGTTGGATTTCATTGAAATGATGTTGGTTAATATTTTTGGGCTCAAAGAATCTAATTTTTAGGCTGAATTCAGTCTTTGGAAAGTGTCTAAAAGTAACGATACAAGTTATTTAAAGCTGGTTTCTGCTTGTATTTTAACAGCAGGAGTGTCAAACTTTTCTTGTTGTAGCAGGTTTGCAACAGAACAAGACTGCTGCATTTTTACAACGTGTAACAAACAGTATGAACAATCTCAAAGTTGTATTAAAGTAAACATCTTCTTGTTTTGTAATACTTATTAGAAAGTGGTTAAAAAGTGTTACATAACAAAATAAATTTTAACATCAACTTTAAAGGTCTTCCAAGTCCAGAATTTAAATATTTGATACCACAATTAGTCATTTTGTAATTTTCATTATATTTGTGCTTCCAGGAGGGTCGATTACCACTGGACTTTTGTCAGTGGGAACCCCCTGTTCTGTTTGAGTGTAACCACGCTTGCTCATGCTGGAGAACCTGCAGGAACCGTGTGATTCAGAACGGACTCAGGTGATTCATCCCCCCTTTTTAAACTTTGTTCCAGTAACAATTTGTTAGGACCTAATGATCTTTGTCTCATTAAGATATTCACACTGAAAGAATTTGTCTTGTTTGTTGTCGAGTTCTGATCTGTTCTTTTTGATGATGAAAATAAAGACCAAAAAGAGCTATTCAGCCTTGAATAAAATCCAAATTGTCACCTTTATTTAACTTGCTGCAAATATTAATTTAGTAATTAAGGAAAAACATTCTGTTATAATGTTTTGACTCATTAAAATTAGGGGAAGGGTTCGCTCAGTGGGACAGTATGTATCTTTGGACCGTGAGGAGCCGGTCGATTCCTACTGAGCCCCCTAAATGTCCCTGAAGCAGACATGTAACCTCATAGTTACTCCCATTGTTGGTGCCGTATTGGCTGCCTGGTGCGATGCAATGCAGCAAAGAAATTTTTATATTGAGTGATCAATATTGTACTCTAAAATAAAAAAATTGTAACATTGAGAATAAAATATTTGTATTTTACTTGTTATTTATGTGATTCTTCTTTACAGAATGCTTTGGGGTATACTTTGATTTTGCTGGTGGTTCTTCTGTTTGGGCAAATAGATCAGAACATATTGCCCTGATGGAAGAACATAAAACAAAATCTAAATGATCCCATAACACAAACTCTGGAAAAGGATCTGTTTGGAAAAGATTTTTTTTTTTCCCAAATAGATGATAGTTTGATTTTTATATTCCCTCAAAAAAGCAGCGTCGAAAATAAATTTTAGGTTGTTTCTTATCAATTTCCTGCTTGTTAATGCGCCATAGGAGGGAACGATCACCTCTTTTTGTTTCTTAGAGTCAGGCTGCAGCTCTATCGAACAGAGAAGATGGGCTGGGGAGTCAGAGCCATGCAGGATATCCCTCAAGGAACCTTCATCTGCGAGTGAGGAGACACTTTAATTAAAACGCTTTTGAATTTGGTGTTTTGTTGAACAATGGAATTTCCTCCACAGGTATGTCGGGGAGCTCATCACTGACGCAGAGGCTGACAAAAGAGAGAACGACACTTATCTGTTCACTCTTGATAATAAGGTGACAAATTTGAATAAATGTTTTATTTGCATTGTGATTATGTACCCAGCGGCCAGAAAAATGAAATATAAATTCTTCATCTTTACTTTTGAGGCTTACTACAACTTTCTAGTATTTATTGAAGTAAAACTTTTCTAAATACAGCTTGGTTATCATTAGGTATATATTTTTTAAAATTCTACTTTCAGAAATACTTTATTAATTCCCAAAGGGAAATTCCTTTCAAATCAAATTCACATCAAATGTACAGTATATGTAAATTTGTAATTGAACCTTGAAACCTTTTCCCATAAAACTTAAACATAGTTGTTTGAAAATTCCTGCTCATCAGCACTTCATCAAATACTTTTAACAACCAGACTTGCAATCAAAACCTTTTTACTTTATTCTGATTGTTAGACTGGTCTTTAACAAGTAGTAATAATTAAGCATGCCCATGTTACTGAAAACTGCCTTGTGATTGGTGGGTGTAAATGTCCCTCAACAGAAAATTAAAAAAATGGAGATGAGGTAGTTTAAGTGAGAATTTTTTTAACTAGTCCACTTATCATCTACTAAGTAATGTTTAGTGATCGATTGTAAAACATCTCAAATGTACAGAATGGAAAAGTTTAAAGTTTGCACTACATACAGTATTTCTGTTTTTTGGTCAAGAGATGGTGCTGCTGAGCTACTCAGTATCTAAACTCTGCCATAAGCGGATTTAGTCTACGTCAGAGACAACTAGTAATTTCAATTTCATGTATAAATTTTCCATCTGGAGAAACACCAGGTAGTTTATATTGGAATAAATATCATAAGGTGCTTTACTCTTTAAAATTGATTATATCAATGGCAACATTTGAAAGAACATGGGATTGTTTTTTAGTGAAAATAAGCCACTTTTTTGTGTTCACAACCCATCACTATTACTAGATTTTTTTTGCTGAGATGTCTTGAAGTTGATCTTTCTCCTGGATGTTAAAAAAGATTATTTTTAACGGCCTGCAACATGCTTTGCAGGTGGGTGACGTCCACTGCATGGATGCCAGACTTTTTGGCAACATCGGTCGCTTCATCAACCACCTATGTGAGCCAAATGTTATAGCTGTGAAGGTCTTCACCATGCATCAGGACCTCCGCTTTCCCAGAGTTGCGTTCTTCTCAAGCAAACCCATCAAAGCTGGGGAGCAGATTGGGTCAGTAGTAAAATTAAAGAGTTGATTTCAAATGTTTGCTTGCTTTTGTATCAATGATAGTATGTTCCTCCCCTTCTGGCCAGGATGGACTATGGTGATAACTTCTGGCGGGTGAAGAAGAAGTACTTCAGCTGCCAGTGTGGCTCGCTGAAATGTCGCCACTCGTCTGCTAGCAGATAGAAGCCGTGTCACCTGTTACTCCATAAAAAAACTCATCTCTGCTTTCAATCAGAAAACAGTGTTTTTAACCATAAATGAAAGAAAACGATTTCTAACTCATGAATGAATTCCTGCAGCAAGCACAGGTTTGATTTATTTATACACTTGTTTTTCTTTATGAAAAACTAGACTTGAGAGAAATTTGAGCTAGTTTTGTAGTGCCAACGGCATTTTAAACAATCTTAATCCATAGATTTTACTACTAGAAGATGTCAAGTTATGACAAATATTTTTTGATAGCGTGATCATTTTTAGATGATTTATACTGTGTCTTATTGACAATAAAACATGCTTTTAAACTATCCTGTGATCTTTCTTCTTAGGACAAACGTATCCAAAGGGAGAGAACAGTCTGAGGAGGGAAAGTCCACGTCTTCCAGGGTTTGAGCCAGTTAGTGTTGGTAAAGAAACTACCTTCATTCAGATGGAGAAGACTCGGTCTGAAAATTATGCTGATTGCTTGGGACATCCTGTCAAGTTATTCAGAGGCATACACACTAAAGCAGGGGTGCCCAACCGGTCGACCGTGATCTACCCCGAGTCGACTGTGAGACGTGTTGGGAAAAAAAAAAAAAAATTATGACATATTTCTAATGACAGAAAATCAGTGTTGCTAAATTAGAGACTTTGACACTAAATTTAGCGACAAAAAAAGCGACTAGCAACAATCTAGCGCCTTTCTTGTGTTATAGAGCGCATTAACCCACGTGACTAAAACCCAGATGTCAAGCAGGATCAGGATGAAACTATCACAGCAGTATTTTTGTTGACTGATGGAGAAGATCTTTATACAATTCTAAATCATTTATTTTCAAACAATCCCGATTTGATGCCTGCAATTCACCCCGAATTTCTACTCAGCTGCAGATCTGAAGGCTAATAAAGGAGTGGACGCATACTTCTGGGTTGATGACATCGTGGGACTGGTAGATCTCAAGAGGTTTGCTAGTTGAAAAGTAGATCTTGAGACAAAAAAGGTTGGGCACCCCTGCACTAAAGTATATACTAGTATAAAAATTTTAGATTTAAATGTGTATCTTATTTTGCCTAGCTTCTCCGTTGGGCTACACAATTGTACATTTGGTTAATGTCATAGCCTCACAGGAAGAAGGTTGCTAGTTCAAGACCCAGTTAAGATGAAGCTTGAAACATTGTGTAGAGTCTGTTTTTTGTTGTGGATTTTCTCTGGGTATCCTGGTTCGCTATGACCCTCCAAAAACCATGCATGTTAATTCAATTTTACTTATCACTTACTGATACTGCACCAGAGTTGTTTCAACCAGCTTCACACTGTTTTTGAACTACTGGCAGGTGAAGCTACAAAAATCACAGCAAATTGTCAATCTAAGCTTACAGGCGCAGGAATGAGAAAAAGTTGTTGAAGCTAGGCTAAGGTGTGAAGTAAGAATTTGTGAGCAGCAGTATGGTTTTATGCCTAAAAAGAGCACTACAGATGCAGTATTTGCCTTGTGGATGCTGATAGAGAGGTACAGAGAAGGCCAGAGGGAGCTGCACTGTGTCTTCGTAGATCTAGAGAAAGCGTATGACAGGGTACCTAGAGAAGAACTATGGTATTGTATGAAGAAGTCTGGTGTGACAGAGAAGTATGTTAGAGTGGTCCAGGACATGTATGAGGGCTGTAAGACAGTGGTGGAGTGTGCTGTAGGTGAGACAGAGGAGTTCAGTGTGGGGGTGGGACTGCACCAAGGATCTGCTCTGAGTCTTTTGCTGTTTGCTCTGGTGATGAACAAGCTGACGGCAGGCATATCCATGGACAATGATGTTTGCAGATGACATTGTGATCTGTAGTGAGAGGAGGGAAGAGGTGGAGGAAAAGCTGGAGGAAAAGCTGGCTGAGGTGGAGGTTTGCACTAGAAAGAAGAGGAATGAAGATTAGTCAGAGTAAAACAGAGTACATGTGTGTGAAGGAGAGGGATCCAAATGGAAAAGTGAAGTTACAGGGAGAAGAGATAAAGAAGGTGGAAGATTTTAAGTACTTAGGATCAACAGTCCAGAGCAATGGAGAGTGTGAAAAAGAGGTGAAGAAGCATGTGCAGGCAGGATGGAACGGGTGGAGAAAAGTATCGGGTGTGATGTGTGACAGAAGAGTTTTAGCTAAAATGAAAGGGGAAAGTGTACAAAACCGTGATGAGACCAGCCATGCTGTTTGGTCTAGAAACAGTAGCACCGAGAAAAAGACAGGAAGCAGAGATGAAGATGCTGAGGATCTCTCTGGGAGTGACCAGGATGAACAGAATTAGAAATGAGAATATTAGGAAAAAGCACGTTAGAGGTTTTGGGGATTAAGTCTGAGAGGCCAGACTGAGATGGTTTGGACATGTGCAGAGGAGAAAGAGAGAGAGAGAGAGAGAGTACATCGGAAGAAGGATGCTGGATTTGGAACCACAAGGAAAGAGGCCTAGAGGAAGAAAAAGAGGAGGTTCATGGATACAGTGAAGGAAGACATGAAGATAGTTGGTGTGTCCGAAGAGGATGCAGCAGATATGGTTGGCTGGAAGAAACTGACTTGCTGTGGCGACCCCTGAAAGGAAATGCCGAAAGAAGAAGAAGATCAACAATCCACCAGGAGAAAAAACTCCTCCCACAAAACTAGGATCTAAAAGGGATGGAACTCAGATCAACCATTTTCCTGGCCAGTTTTAGGGTGGAGAGGTCAGAACTATAGGTTAACTTAGAGCTGCACTGTAACTCAGGGATTTCTGGTTGGGGAATTAAACAAATTCAATAAATTATGAAATATATGCAAACTTTGGGCTATTGAATAAGGAATATAAGCCATAGAGGGTTTTATTTATCACTTAAGAAGTTGTTTAATAAAGCTTTAACTGAAGTAATCAGATCACAATTTTCTAGTAATCTCATGTTTCAGATGCCAAATTTTAAGCAAGTCAAATAAGGTTTTATCATTATTTTACAAATCAATGAATCTTAGCATGTAACTGTCTAATTTGGGGAAAAAGACACAAAAGAGAACAGAGATCCGCAGCGGCAAAAAAAAAAGTCTGTCACTGCTCCCCCATGGCCGATACCGCCGATCACATTTGCAGCAAGTGCGTTAGGAGCTGCAGCTCCCGCATCGGCTTATTTAGCCACAGCCGACGTTGCAAAAAACCATAATTTCCAGGTGCAGAATCCATTGTCTCTAGAGACACAGGGATGCCAACAACAAACCAATATAAATGTAACAAATCTGAATGAAAGTTTAGTTTAAAACTAAATATTTTATAGCGACAACTATAATGTAAAAAAAAAAAATCTAAAGCAGTGAAAGACTTCGTTTTAAAATGTAAGAAGAAACCGTGTTGCTATGGAAACAGGGCTGGTCCAGATGGAGCTCTAGCTGGCGTCTTGTCAGTAACGTGTGGATCTGTGTCCACATTCATACTGCATGAAGACTAGGATTTCTCTGGAAATGCAGGCGATCTGCGGCTGGCGTGATTTTATTTTTTCCTGCCTGGAAACATCTTTGATTTCACGGTGATCGCAAGCTTTCAACGGGAAAGAAATGCGGATTTTTGCGCGGATTTTTCTGCTGGAAACCATGTCTTGAAAGCTCTTTTTGCATCCTTCCTGTTGCGGGATTTTTTTCCCCTACTTCTTTATGTGTTTTTCTTTTCTTATTTATCCAGCGGATCAGTGATCAGATCGCAGGAACTGAGGAGAAACACCCTTAAAAATGATGCATCATGGAGCATCTTCATGTAAACTTTGACAGCATGGGTAGAAACCCATTCCCTCCTGCTTCTCATCTCTTTTCTATATTCCGTGGATCTTTTACTGTTTTGATCGTGGACAATACACGCAGTTAAGAGGACCTTCCAGGGGACCTGCCTGTGTGTTGTGATGCTTCTTCTTCATTTTTTTACTGCTGTCAGTTTCGGTGTTTCTATCCCAGAATGGCTCGTTTTGAAGAGGAACTGTCCAGCCGGTGTCCCACCAGAGGGGCCAGCCGGCCACCGGGACCACCGGGGGGCCAGAGGGTGTACAAGCAGACCATGGCCCAAAGAGCCAGGACCATGGCTATTTACAACCCGATCCCTGTTAAACAGAACTGTCTCACTGTCAACCGATCCCTCTTCATCTTCAGTGAGGACAACATCATCAGGAAATATGCCAAAAAGATCACAGAATGGCCATATCCTCCCAGTTCACTGAGATTTGCAATCTCTTT
This sequence comes from Neostethus bicornis, assembly GCA_902685375.1. Lineage (NCBI taxonomy): Eukaryota > Metazoa > Chordata > Actinopteri > Atheriniformes > Phallostethidae > Neostethus > Neostethus bicornis. Next base: position 10,238,423 of record LR738545.1, read on the forward strand.
CTCATTATAATATCACATTAATAACAAAGTGATTCACTTATTGGGGAATCAATTAAATTTGAAGTATTTCCAGATTTATAATTATTAAATTACAGTTCAATCCTTTGTTTTATTAATTTATTTGTAACCTTAAGAAATGAAAAGTAAAAAAACAATCTAGTGACGCTTTTAGTTTCCCTCTTGGTTTTTTAAAATTGTAGTAGGAGGTAGAGGAGGACAGAAGCTCTGATCCAGTCTTCTTGAGGGTGTGACTGTCTCTACATGCAGCAGGTTGTGATGCTTTGTTTCCACCTGTTGAACCTCTATGGAGAAAAAGCAATCCTGGATGTCGCAGTGCGTGGATAGACTCTCCTTCATACTGCAGCCTGATGTGTGTGTGTGTTTGTGTGTGTGTTCAGAGGAGTTAAAGGCCTGTTGGTCAGATCTTGTAGACATCCACTTTTTTAACCAGCAGCTGAGGATGCAGTATGACGTGAAGGATGGGGAGGAGATGAATCATAGAGTGTTAACTTTAACCTGAAGCCTGGGTTAAGTTTCTGTGTGTCTAAGTAGATGAGGACCTAGGAGGAGGTGGGGTAGATACCGGATGTTTTAAAGTAGAAGTCTGGGAGTTTGTCCGAAAAGACGAAAAAGCTTGGATATATACTTTCTCAAGCATTGATCAGTGAGAAGTTAAAGGATGTGGGGGATTTTTGTTGAGACCCTGGCATTCTAGTTTCCATCCTGAGATTTCTGGATACCTGGCACCACCTCCTCCAGATGGCATCTGTCCAGTTTGATATCTCCTCATATTGGTTTCCAGTGTTCTACCAGATATTCATACCCTCCCAGAAAATCATACCCTTGTAGTGCGCATGCATAGAACGATTATGTACAAAGATCTGACAGAACACTGGTCCAGATCCAGATAGTATCTTGCACACCAGCTTATGTGGTCACGTTGCTTGTTGCACACCAACAGTTAATCCCTCATTTGTATGGTTAAAAAAGCTGTAGCAGGTCAGTGATGTCAGCAGAAAGGACCAAATCTCCATTTTCTTGACTTTCAGTTTAAAAAACATAATCAAAACGAAGCTGCAGGGTGTAATTATTGTTGTCTTACTTTATGTTCAGCTTCTAAACTCATTTATGAAAACTTTTTTTGACCTAAATGTTCCTCTGCAGCAATTTTTGAGTAAAAATTGAACTAGAGACTCCATGCCTCCCCAACTTATTGATTTTTCTCCAAATTTTAGTTCAGTGTTTAAGAGATTTTATATACGAGATGTTTCATGTTGGATGACAAAAAGATTCTGGCGAAAACAAGATCCACATTCGTTAAGGTTTTGAGTATGAGAATCCGTCAATGATTTCACTCTTTTTAATGGAATTTCAACTAGATAGTTTTTTTCTAAGTAAAAATACAGGATTTTTTTTTAGTGTTCTGTTCCGTCGTCTTCTGCTTATCTGGGGCTGGGAAGCTCAGGCTTCTCTCACCCCAGTTGCATCGTCCAGCTCACCTGGAAGGATCCCAAGTTGTTCCCAGCCTGCTGTGAGACATAATCTCTCCAGTGGGTGCAGGGTCTGCCTCTTGGTCTCATTTCGGTAGGATGTGCCCGAAACATCTCACTAGTGAGGCGCTCAAGGGGCATCTCAAACCACACCATGTGGCTTCTCTTGATCTGGAGGAGGACTCCATATCAAGTTAAATGTAAATGCATAAACAGCTGTGTACTCATCTTCATTTAAATTTCTGTTATGAAAGAGAAATTAAGAATCTAATCTAAAGCAAAACATGTTTAATCGGTTTTCTGCTAAAACAAGAACAAAATTCAGCAGACGTTTTTCTAGCTACTAATATTATCAGTGTTGGTTTTGATGTTTCTTCCTATATTTCCTTAACTCTCACACTCCATTTGAATACATGATCCTGGCCACGATTATAGCTAACTGCATTGTGCTGGCTTTGGAACAACACCTGCCAGCCATGGATAAAACCCCCATGTCAGAGCGTTTGGTGAGTATCCTTCCTTTCACCTGGAAGTGCATGTAATCTATAACTCTTCTTAAAACCTACTGCAAGCTTTAAGCCATTTAACTTGTTGTTTAATGTTCTTTTCTGTAAGTGGCATCACATGTCTCTTGTCCTTCACGCTGATGGATTCCAGCATTCATTCACCACAAGTAGCTTAGTTGTATTTTTTTTCTCCCCTCTGTGTCAGGCCATATCTCCTGTGCTGCAGGTGAAGCAGCATCCTGCAGAGCAGCTTTCATCTCTTTTATGTATTGTAACCTCAGGTTACCCTGCTGCGTCTCCCCTACCTCTGCTCTGTTGTTAAATCTTTCCATTAAAGCAGCAGGTGCTGCAAGCCCTTCTGTCCAATTAGAGAGGTGACAGAGGGAGAGCCAAAGATGTTTAAAGAATGAAATGTAGTAGCTCCCAGCTGACTGCTCTCATAAATCCAATTCATGGAAAGAGTTAATACTTCAGATGAACTCTTTTGTTTCCCTTCAAACTTTTACTATATTGGACAAAAATACAACCATAAATTCTGGATCAGCTGTAAGTACAACAAAAAAAAAATCCTGATCAATAGCTGGATTGTAGAAACTATGAGCTCATTAGATTTTCAATGGCTGCAAAATGCTTTTGTATGTTGTATTTATTTGTGAATATTTTAGAAATGACACCAGTTGGGAAACCATGCTGTTGTGATGGATTCAGCATTGTCTTGCTAAACTTTGAGCAACCATATCTGAACAGAGATATTTTTCTAATGCCACCATAACTTTTCAAATCGATAAATGTTGCATTTATGCTACCGATGTTCTCCAAAAAAAAAAAAAAGTCAGAGATAAAAATAAACTATATGTCCCTTCTTGTCTTTTTTTTTTTTAGCACAAAAAACTATTTCCATTTTGCCAAAGACCATTTCAAAGAGAAGGTAGCTACAGTATATACAGTACATCCTGTTCAAATCTCACTTCTTTGCAAACCTAAGATTTCCGAAAGTCTTTCAGAATGCATTCAGTTATTTCTAGTGGAAAAAAATCATACTGGATTTGAATGCAAAAGACCAACAAAATTTATGTCGTAGAAATTTCTCTTGATCTTAATTAAATGTTTCCCTGCTTCTCAATAGCAATTTTTTTCAAAGTTTGAAGAACATTATTTTACAACTTTAAGACATATATTCTCTCTGACCGGTGAGATTTTGACCATCTCTAAAATGCTCCTTTCACCGTCAGTCAGTTTACTCACTTTGTATTAACATAATTAGCTCCAAAATAGTCCTCCAAATTATTTATTTTCTGGACTGTTTACATATTTTTGTTACTCTCGTAACACTTACAAGTAGCTCATATTTGCCACATTATTATAAAATTATTCAATTTCACAATCTTCTAGGTTGTTTAAATTTGGGGGAAGTAAAAATGACTTTTGGGAAGTTTTCAGATCAATCACAATTTCTGATTCTTAATCTAAGTCTGATTATCAATTTGCTTTAGTTTGTATAAACTCTGATGAGCTGCTGAGCCGCTGGTTAAAAATGACCCTTTTTTAGACCGATTTCCAAATTAATCAAGATACAACATTTCTCTGTTTCCGCAGAGCTGCTAGCCTCTGGAGAATCCTTCACACTTCGTGTTTGCTGCTTTGTAATATCGGTTTAGCAGCTGCTCTCTTGATCTGGCATATTTGTCTGGCAGAATACTTCCTCATCATGTCTTTATTTGCACAGCGTAATCTGAATCAGACACAAATCTCTTTAAACGCTTCACTTTTTTTTGTGAAAACTGGGATGTTTCCATCCACCTATTTCCTGCTTTTCAGCAGCAGAGATTATTTTTCTTTCCCAGAATGCTGAAAATATTGATCTACTTAAAAATGTAATATAGTCTTAAGAACTTTTTTTTTTTTTTTATTTGACTCAACTGACAAACTGAATATTGCCAAAATTTTATTTCAGGAATCCAAAAACTTCAAGATAGAAGACAATCCAAAAAAACCAAAGCAAATACCTTGATAAGGCTTAGATTTCATTTGCACAATTCGGAATGCACTACACGTGATGGGCTGATTTGTTTATAGATTTTTCTTTCCTAATTAAACTAAACCAAACTGCAAATTAGGTGTTGTTTCTGTTCTAGAATAACTTAATAGAAGTAGCCAAATTAAAAAAAACAAAAACAGGTGAAAGTTGGATAAGGATCCAAGTGTTTCTGACTCTGTCGCTCTCTTACCTTCCTCACAGGACGACACAGAGCCCTACTTTATTGGAATATTTTGCTTTGAGGCTGGCATCAAGATTATCGCCCTGGGCTTTGCATTTCACAAAGGCTCCTACCTCCGTAATGGCTGGAATGTAATGGACTTTGTGGTGGTCCTAACAGGGTGAGTAGCGCTGTCCTAATGGCTTCTACAGCTGCTAACTGACTGAGCTGATGGGCAGCAACGATTACTGAGAGAATGGGAGAGCTTTGCATCGTTTGTGTGTGTATGTACAGTTTGTGTTTGTGTGTGTGTGGTGCATCTCCTGATCTCGATGGCTCGGTGCTTCTTCCTGCTTGAATAAACAGTCTTGATATGATGGCGTTGCCTACTCAGGGTGTGCAGAAGTAACCAGAGAGAATGAGTGATCATAGAGCAGAAATAACACTATCCTCCATCACACCTTCACAAGCGAGGTGTTCACTAGTGCGCTTTTATCTTTGCTGTGAGAATTGCTGAGGTGATAAACTGATGCTGTTTATGACAGCTTTGTTCAAGCAGCTGTGAGGTATAAATTATTACTCACATAATACTGGAAACATCACACAACAAATAAGATCATCCTCTCATTTTTTTACATTTATCCCAGGCCAGGTTGTGGGGGTAGCAACCTAAACTTGAACTCTTTTCTAGTTTTGAGTAGATTCTGAATTTTTTAGGTTATATCACCTCTTTCTTATTAGTCCTGTGAATTAGATAAAGAATCAAGTTAGATGAAAATTACCAGATGTGCTCTAGACTAACAGAAACGATACGAGAGTTCAATACGGGAGTAGATTGTTTAACATATTGTGGATCATTTTGGGTTTCTTTGGAAGTTGTAACAGTGGGAACGTGGGCAAAGGATTTGATGGAAACACACAGAAAAGTACCAGGAGGAGACCAAGAGGCCGACTCCAAACCCGCTTGAGAGACTGTCTCAAAGCCGGCCGAGGAACGACTCGGGATTCTTCCGGTTGAGCTGGAGGATGCAGCTGGGGTGAGAAAAGCCCAGGCTTCCCGTTTGAGGCTGTTGCCCCCGTGACCCGGCCCCAGATAAGCGGAAGATGACAGAACAGAAAATGTCTTATCTAAGATAAGCAATTAATTATTTAAAAATGAACATATAAAAAGTCTATTTTTTCTCATTTTGATAGTCAAATTTAATAATCTCACTTCTGACGGAACAAATGATCACCTGTAGCGCTCCTTGTCACAAAGTTAGTGCAGCAGTCTCTGGCTGAATGAGCTACTCAAGCTCCTCACTGTCTCTTTCACCAGGTGGGAGGTGTTGTTTTGGATCCTACGATCAGCACCCTCCTTTGAACAACAGAATCCTCTGAGTTTAAAGAACAGCCCAGCACAGAGCTAGCCGTCCGGACCAGCTGGTTCAGTTCCCTGTTGTTCAATATACTTTATTAATCCTTCACTGGGAAATTTGTGTGCTGCATTACACCGCAGCAGGCTGCCACCTATGACGGCGCCAATGATAGGTGTCTTCTCCGAGGACCCTAGATGTGAACTCAGTGGGATGCAAACCCGCGAACGTCCGGTTAACTTCTGGTTAACTTCCGGTCCGGGGCGAACTCTCTAACCACTGAGCCACCATCTCCCCCTCTTCTCCATTCTTCCTTCACAGCACCATGCTACTGCAGAGAAAGTTAAATCAACTTATCAACCAGAAGTTTTCTGATCATAAAGTCAAACTTTAAGTAGTAAAGCTTCAGCACATTTTCTTTTGTGTAAACAGAAAAATCCCCTGGTACTGACTGAGAAAGCTCGTATGATGCCGTAGGTGTGAGGGGAGGGTGCTGGTGGGAAAGGAGGAGGGGGGTGATGAAGGATGCTGTTACGCTGCAGAAACTCCCCAAGCGACATCTGCTTTCACCAGGGAGCTGCCCTACCACGCTTTGATAATGCTACAGATTTATTTGGACCATCTCCGGCTTTTGTCAGCAGCCTCTCTGTAATAAACAGACCATCGAGCAATTCCCAAACCCCTCATTAACAGTTCTGCTCCTCCCTTTGGAAGTCACTGGGAGTTGGTGAGGTTTTGTTCCCGTTAGCTGACAACAAGGGAAGCCAGTTGGTGGAAAATGTGATGAATGTCAGTCACTCGAACGAGTTTGCAGCTGGCTTGACGTATCCTTCACATGGGCACACACATGCTGTGTTGTTGTCTCAAGAAGCTACAGGTTAGTTTTCATAAAAAATGTGTAAATGGAATAAAGTTTTTTTTTGTTTTATTTGAAACTGTAATCAATTATAGTTCAGATACTGACAGGTCTGTATTTTTTTCAAGAAATACTCTTATTGGCCACTTTACTTAATACATTTTAGTCCTTCTCTCTGTTTTCCTAAAAAGAGTATTACAACTACTTCAGAACTCAATGACACAAGTTCTGACAAAAACAAAGGGCTAGGAACACATTTTACAAATCGGTGCATTGGCTCCCTGTGTGTTTCAGGATTGATTTGAAGGCTCTTTTAATGATTTTTAATAGTCTTAATAGTCTTGGACCATCTTATTCATCTGGCCTCCTTGTGAAGTAAATTCCCTCATGGACCCTGAGGTCCTCTGATACCAACCTTTTAGTAATACCAAATATTACAACAAAAATCCATGGTGAGACATTGCTCCAGCATTATGGTCCTCACTTGTGGAACAGTCTGCCAGAGGACCTCAGGGCCGCTGAGTCGGTTCATGTTTTTAAGAAATTTTTTACTTGACTTTTACCAGATTTTTATTTTTGTTTAATATGATTTTTTAATATGATTTTGCGCATCAGAAGATAGTTCTCTACGGTCAGAAAGGAGTCAGAGGCTTGTATTAATACACAAATTGGCTATGCCTCAAAGTTGAATTTGTTATTTGTGTACCCTGATAGTCCTTCTTGCTGCATCTTTATCTCTTCAAGCCAGTCGGCCATTCTCCCCCCTGGCATCAGCACCTAGGCATTTCGTTCAGTTTAACTTCTGTAAACTCCAAGGTGGTTGTCCAAAAAATAGGCTCAGGATCCCAGAAATTCCCTTTGTTTCTGATTTAGATGATCAACTACAACTTGCCCCAACCATGTTTACAATTTCATATTCTTTCTTGTGATTGATTTATCAGACATTTGTTAGTAATTTACAAAAGTTGCATTTGTGAAAATGTTCCATCATTAAGCAGGAAAGTAGTTTAGTTCTCTGTTATAAATTCTTCGCTTTTTAAAATTCTTCAGTCTTCAAGAGCTGAATATATTTATGATTAGATACAGTTTTGTATTTTATTGTATTGAAAATTATGCCAATTTGGTTGCAGAGTGAGAAAACTTCTCTATCAATATTTCATTTAAAGACCTCAAATATTATATCATTTTTTCCAAAGTTTCCTTTAATAAAGATAATAATTCTTAATTAACGTGAACTTTGTTGCATATAAATGTCAGCAAAAGCTATGATTCAAAGACAACAATTGAAGAAGAGATGGTTATTGAGGGTAAAAAAAACCCTAGAGATGTGTGTGATTGTGAGCTAAGTGAGCAGAATGTGGATGCTGGAGTTATTGACAGGGTGTGAGAGTCTCTGTGAGCAGGTGGAGACTCTGCTTCCTGTGTGTGTTGATGTGAGCAGCCATAGCAGACCTGATTGAATTGGAGCTCAGCAGACATGCATGATGACCGTAATTGAAGGGCTGGGCGGTGGATGGAGGCCATTACAGCAGTGGTCTGGGTATCTTATCAGTGCCAAGCTACATTGATGGGCTGTGCAGCTTGGTTGGGAAATATATTGGAACGCTCATGTTTCGTGCAAGCAGTTGTGCATATGCACTAGATGCATATGCAGCTAATGCATGTGCAGCTAGTGCATGTGCAGCTAGTGCATGTGCAACTAGTGCATAAGAACGTGCGCGTGAATGCGTTTTAGCAAATTACTCCTACATGATATTGCTCATTTCCTGCAGGATGCTGTGCAGAAAACAATTGTTCACCAAGTCTTTTGCAGAAAATTTGTCATCTCAGCAGAACATATGAATATACAATATTCAATTTTCTTTAAGCAATCTGTGATGACAAAATTCCTCTTATTGTGACACATCCTGTGCTTTCAGTTGCGGTTAAACCTGCATCCTAATGATTTCTATAATTATTTTAACACTCAGGGATAAAAAGTAATATTTTATCTATACATTATTTGCTAGTACTCCTTTAGGTAGAAAATGCAGTAAAGTAGGGGTGTCCAAACTTTTTTCAATGAGGGTCACTTACATAAACACAAAGGATGGGGTGGGCCACTTACTAGAAATTCGGTATACAGTATAGGCTTAACTTTAGTGTATTAAAAGTAGAAAAATCAATTAAGTGTTGTCAGATGTTGTTGAATATAATTAAAGATGACACTGCATTCATCACAGCTTTCCATAAATAAATCAATATTGATTTATCCATATAAAATTTTGGGAGCTAATTCTGAGAACAGCAGCTTTAGATTTCTTCTTGGACGAACAATTTACAGAGAAAAAACAATAAATGGGAGAATGGGACGGGGGGGACTTCAAGTTTGTTAATTAAGTTTTCAGGGTCAGCATCGCACCAATTAACGTTCGTTTGAACGGTTTTCACCGTCTGAGAACGGTCTTGCAATGAGTTGGGCTAGCTGATGATTGTAACATTTTCTTGGACTTTTTGAGCAGAAAAAAATACTGCTGCTGACCCTGCAGTTAAGTTACCATTTGCTTTAATTTCTGCTCTTGTTCTACACCATTGTAGGTTTCATTGGCCTGAGATTTGGTTTCATAATGATGTCCAACAGTTAACTCTTTCATAACTGTTACAGTTTCATTGTTGACCAAACGGACAACTTCTCCTTTGTTTTTTTGGAGAATTATTCATGCTTCCAATGAGTCTGAAATTTTCTGCAATCGCTTTCTACCATTCGCATTTTCTGAAGGGTAGTTAGTTTAAAGCAACTTGCAAATTTCAAAATAAACCAATTGAGAAAAGATGAGTGACTGATGTTTTGGAACAACTCAACAGTAGGAACTTCTCAGGAAATTAGAGTCTATCACAGTCAGTATAAGATGATGGAAGACATCTGGAGACCGACCAGTTTATCACAGGACAGACAGAGAGACAAACTGACAGTACTCAGAAAAATTTAGTACGGCCATTCAAATAAATCCCTGAACCATTAAGATCTTGGTCGAAGTAATTTCAGTTTTTTTGTTACCTCCATCTGGAAGAAAACCTAAAACGGGATCCACAATGCAGGTGTTCTTTACTCCCTTTGCAACTCATTAGTTTTCATCATTTATTAATCCCAATCTTGTCTTACTTATGGTCACTCTACTAGTTTAAGAAGACCCAAAGTCCACTGACATCTTAAACTGTTCCTCCACTGTTGGTTCTTATTCTAATCGCCCCATTTTTCACATCATCTTTTCTCTTTGAGACACATCTGGGATTTCATACTCTGTCTCTACAAATCTCTCAAGTCTTATATTAGATACATTTTTTGCAACATTGTGAATCTGTCATTTTGACTTTTAGTTTGTCATTTATTTTCAGTTGATATATGATGTGGTTTGTGTCTGTGCTATTCCCAGAATGTCTTTTCATAAATCCCGGTGATGCTGGGGGGACGGGGTGAGGGAGGCTCTCTGCTGCTATTATACACCTGAGAGAAGAAGGTGACAGCCATTGCATGGTAACAAGACGAGAGTTTTCAACTAGAGTCTTGCTCCTTGTATATCTCAGGTGTCCAAACACTTCTCTGTCTGCTACAGAAGTTTCCTTCTTCTCTGCAGATGTCTCACACTTCATCTCTCAGATTTCACTTTAACTGTGAAACACATGGAGGTAATGTGACAGCAGGTCGTTATCACGTCTAGTTTTAGATTAGGTCGTACCTTTAGATTTGCCTTGTCTTAGAATCCCTCATAGAAACTTACAAGTTTAAAATTCTACTAATATTTTTAACTCTTGTCCAGCGAAGATTTCCTGTTAATCTGGAATTTTTTTTTTTAATTTTATTCCCTGAACAGTTATTTTATGAGAAATTTTTATTCACATTCTTCTTTTCTTAGACTTTTTCTTTTTCTAAGAATTCATTTGTCCATCCAGATCTTGTTCCATTTCTCCCTCTCACATTTTTTAGTCCTTTTCTTTTTTTGTCACTTTGTTTTTGAATTATTTAATGTTTCACTTTCTCTCTTTCCTTGTCACTTTTTTGTTTGTTCTTTTTCTTTATTTATCTCTCTCACTTTTATTGCATGGCTGCACGGTGGCTTCACAGCACAGAATGCCAGCGTATGAGTCTCAGGAAACGGGTGACAGTGGTGGATGAAGTACTCACTTTTTGTACTTAAGTAAAAGTACAGATAATTAGGCCAAGAAAATACTTAAGTAAAAGTAAAAGTACCAATAAAAAAATCTACTTAAGTAAAAGTACAAAAGTAATTGGTGTAAATTTTACTTTTTAAGTAAAAAGTAAAAGTATTCGACCGTAATTCAAATGTTATTTTTTGTGCTGTCAGGTCACAAATAAATACTCTGAAGGGGCGTGACCCCTCCCCCCTCTCCCGCCTCTTTTGGTCCACAAAAAAAAGAAAGGAAGAAAGGAAAGTGGACAAGTCAAGCTATCTCCTTGCAGGGCAAGTAAATGGGCACCAAAATGCAGGAAAATGACACTTATTATTTTTTAAATGTTCTGGGGGGGAGGCCCCCAGCCACCCTATATTGGCTTTGTCAATTACCTCAGCCCCCCCGACCCCCCTTTGGAAAATTCTAGATCCGCCCCTGCCTGTGTAATGACGGCTCAACTTATATTCAAAAGTAAACACAACCAACAACGATCTTCTAACTCTTTTTAATTTGTGCTATATTTGATGTTAGTTTTTGGCGCTGAATGAATGCGGAAAATGTTTACTTTCGATTCTAATCAACTGCTCCTTTTAATTTTGGCGATGCGGCTTCAAGATGCGCTAAAAAAAACGTGTATTTTTCCAAATTCCTGAACGAAAATGTAACGAAAACTGTAAAACACACTTTTAAAAAGTAGCGGAGTAAAAATACAGATATTTGCTAAAAAAAATGTAGTGAAGTAAAAGTAAAAGTACCGGTCTTAAATTTTACTTAAGTAAAGTACAGATAAATCCGTGTAGTCCCTCATTCATCCAGGAGTGATCCATAGTAGAAAAAGTTTCAAAAAAGTCTTCTGGACAGTTTAATTCTTCAACGAGACGTTTCGACTTCCATCCGGAAATCATTTTCAATCTGAATGAAATGGACTGAAACCTGGATCCATTTATACTAACCTGAGTAACAGGTAAAAAAATAGTAAGAAGGACTCGACCAATGAGCCTGTGTTACCTATGATGGCCGTGAATGGCTCCTATTGTAGCCACAGACCAGTAAACAAACCTATTATAAAAATGCTAAAAGCCTAGTGAATAGAGAAACCTGCTAACAAGAGGCGTGAAACTGAGTCACGAGGTGTCATCTTTAGTCCATGGCTTCAAAAGGCTGCTATAGATAACGGGCAAAACGTATCTAACGCCTCCACTCCGATTCAGTGAGGGATTATCTTTCATTACAAAGATGGCTTCTTTCACCCCTCTTTCAAACCATCCTGTCTCTCTGCTTAGAATCTTCACCTCACTGTCCTCAAAAGTGTGTTTGGTGGATTTAAGATGCAGATGTACGGCAGACTGTGGACCACTAGAGGCTTCTCTTCTGTGTTGGTAAAGTCTTTTGTGGAGTGGTTGCTTTGCTTCCCCAATGTAGTTTTCTTTGCAGCTCCCTTCACTGCACCGGATCGAATAAACTACATTGCTCTGTTTTTCTGTGGGCATCTTGTCTTTAGGATGTACTAGTTTCTGCTGTAATGTGTTGACCGGTTTAAAGAAAACCGGGATGTCATGTTGTCTGAAGATTCTCTGTAACTTCTCGGACAGTCCTGACACGTAGGGAATAGAGACTCCATTTTTTCTCTTCTCAGTTTCTGTTTCCCTCTTCTCATGTTTCTTGGACGCTCTCACCCTATTCAGGGCCCATTTGGGGTATCCACAGACCGAGAGGGCTTTTTGGACATGCTGTGTCTCCTTCTCCTTAGCCTCTGTGCTCGTGGGTACCTCCTCCGCCCTGTGTTGTAAAGTTCTGAGTTTACCAACACAGAAGAGAAGCCTCTAGTGGTCCACAGTCTGCCGTACATCTGCATCTTAAATCCACCAAACACACTTTTGAGGACAGTGAGGTGAAGATTCTAAGCAGAGAGAAAGGATGGTTTGAAAGAGGGGTGAAAGAAGCCATCTTTGTAATGAAAGATAATCCCTCACTGAATCGGAGTGGAGGCGTTAGATACGTTTTGCCCGGTATCTATAGCAGCCTTTTGAAGCCATGGACTAAAGATGACACCTCGTGACTCAGTTTCACGCCTCTCTTTCGCAGGTTTCTCTATTCACTAGGCTTTTAGCATTTTTATAATAGGTTTGTTTACTGGTCTGTGGCTACAATAGGAGCCATTCACGGCCATCATAGGTAACACAGGCTCATTGGTCGAGTCCTTCTTACTATTTTTTTACCTGTTACTCAGGTTAGTATAAATGGATCCAGGTTTCAGTCCATTTCATTCAGATTGAAAATGATTTCCGGATGGAAGTCGAAACGTCTCGTTGAAGAATTAAACTGTCCAGAAGACTTTTTTGAAACTTTTTCTACTATAAAGTACAGATACACAATTTTTTTTTACTTAAGGACAGTAACGAAGTACATTTACTTCGTTACGTTCCACCACTGACGGGTGAGGCATGAAACACTGGCATTTGTGTGTGGAGTTTGCATGTTTACCCCATGGTGCATATTTTTTCTCCAGGTACTCCGGTTTTCTCCCGCCCTTCATAAACGCATGCTAGGTAAATTGGCCACCATAATATTGCATCTAGGAATGAGTGTGTGTGTGGTCCTGCAACAGACTGATGACCTGTTTGGAGTGTACCTTGCATTTCGCTTGAAATCAGTTGGAATAAGCTTTGGCATCCCCTGTAACCACGCTAGGTAGATATTCGAGCCGCACCCCTCGGACTCCTGACCTTCTTGCTGGGAGGCCCCTGTGTTAACTACTGCACCACCGTGCAACCTGCTTTATTAAACTAATTTATAAATATTTCTGACTGCTAATAGTTGAAATGAAGGGATTGTGATGTCTGTCACTGCTGTGTTTGGGCGATCACATTTGTGCTCCCGATCAAGTCGACCGAAACTCTAAATACAAATCAACACAAAGTAATCACATTTTATTACCTTTATACCAGCAATGTTTTGGGACTCTGTCTATTTTAAGCAATTCTTTGTCATTTTAAACTGGTTAAGCAAAGACTAGTTTTACTGTTTAAATTTGGTAATACAGCTACAAATATAATTAGTTCTTATTTAAATGCTTGCGATTGGGATTTTTTTCTTAATAAGGGGCATCTAGGTTGTGACCTTCCACTGGATGAAAAAAGTAAAGCCCAGACATGGTTGCACTTAAATAACTCCCGGAAACCTCTTTAGGAAATCATAAATGAATGATAAGGCTTGTAGTAAAAATTCAAGTCATAGCAAATATTGTTGACAAAAAAACTTTGAGCTTCTTTCAATGACAGATTTCATAATTAGTAGGTAGTGGAACATGAATAAATAAAAGTGAGGCTGTAACACTTCCTTCTGGCGTTCTGGTTTTGATGCTTAAATTTTCAAGACTTTATTCTATAAATAGGACTACCATTTTTATTTTAGAGTGAATTTCAAACACCTTCAGAAAATGTTTGTTTTTTAGATAATCTGAGACTATTTGATTGGCTGATACGGTGTTATTATGGTGTACGTTGGATGTGTGGAGGACAACGGTACTCCTGTGTTGTAAAATGCGCCACTGCAGAGACGCAGCTTCTTTGATCCAGCCAGTTATAAAGAGGCGAGCTGAAGTAAATCTATTCCATCTGCGTTGGGCTCAATATCGTATTGATCTGAGTAGGAGCACAGAGGAGGCAGATATATGCTCTTATTAGCTACTCCTTCCATCTTCTTGGAACATGGGAGAGATCAGACGTGGCCAGCTTTACCGGCTTCTGAAAGATGACTCAGGTCATACATGCATTATTTAAGCTTCCTTACAACAGCAGTGAGGGTAAAACCTCAACCCTATGATGGTAAATGTATTATATTGGCTGTTGTTAAGAATCTCTCCCACATGTTCGGCCCTTAATAGATTTATTGATGTTCCACAGATAAAATCAGTTGTTTTTTGGGAAACATTTTGAATCCGCTGTCTTGAGTGGTTACACTAGTGATTTAAAAAAAAAAAAAGGTTAGCTTTTTGTCTTATGACGTGATGAAAGTAGATAGAGTTCTGAAACATGTTATTTGCAGGAAATTGAGTGTTTATGTTTAGAATTTAACTATTCTGTGTTTAGAAAATAAACATTTAAACGCCCATCCTTTTAGTGTGACAAGAAAATTAAAAAAGACATCCCATAATTTATCTTCACACCACCAGTTTAGCCTGCATAAATTTAAGCATTCTTTTTTTCTGACTGAAAAGTTGATTTCTGTCTCTTTTTCACCCAAGAAAAAACAGATATGTTTTTGTGGAATAATAATTCTTTTTATCGCCTCCTATATGTATGTATCAGAGATGCTAAATTTCACCCCCACCCCCAAAAAAAGCTAATAGATGCATTTATTCTACTCATTTTCTTTTCTGATACTGTGACTTCCTCTCTCTCCTCTCACTGCTCTCACTCCCCGGCTAGTCCCATCTACTGGGCATGTGAGGAGATGGAGAGCAGTGCACGCTTCACTTTCCTGAAAATCCTTCCAGCTTATGTTTGAATGTGGGCGTGGTGGAGAACGAAAGACGTAGCAGAGAACAACCTGGGGTCTAAGCGTTCAAATGATTCAAGCATTTTGTTTCGTCTTCTGAACCGCTTCTCCCTAATCGAATTGCAAGGGGTGTCAGAGCCTATCCCGGTTGATTTCAGGCGAGGGACAGAGTACACCTCGATCAAGTCGCCAGTTTGTTGCTAGGCCACACACACTCATTCCTAGGAGCAATTTCATAGCAGCCAATCAACCTAACATGCATGTTTTTGGAGGGTGGGAGGAAACCCACACAAACACAGGGAGAACATGCAAACTCCACAAAGAAAGACCAGTGTTCCAAACCTCACCCCCACTTTGGGACTCAAACCCCGACCTTTTTGCTATGATGCCACTGTGCTAACCACTGCACCACCGTGCAGCTCTGACTCAAACCACTTCAAGTATGTTGTTGATGTAAAAATAATGTTCAAGCCTCCAAAAAACTAAGTTTGCATGAAAATCCCCCTTTAAGTGGAAAACAAGTGGACCTACTCATTAGAAACCAGAAAAAATGTTGTAGCTGTTGTACCCCTCAGTGCTAGGGGGGTGTTTATCTTTTAACTGCTAGAGAGCAGCTTCTGATTTTCTTTCTGTTTGTTCTTAATTAAAATGCCTCTGCTCTGAAGCACTATCCAGCACACTTTATTTTTCATGCTTCATGCAGCATCTTAACGACATCTGATGCATGGTAAAAAGCTTGTAAATGTAGCCAAATCCTTAAATGTGAATGGATCCAACTACAGAGGAAATAACCAGATTAAGATGCTTGAACTGAGAGTTCTCCGTCCTTTTCTTTCTACGTCCCTCTGGAAGTTTTACTGGGACCTAAAAGTCCAGCAGCTTTTAAACACACCCATCGTATATTTATATTAACTATATACATATATATTTATATAAGGAATCAGTGTTGTCGGCATCAGGCTAAAGACTGTTGAAAGGTTAATGCACACAGTAAGAGAAACTACACCGGTGGCTGGTACAGTGAGCACTTCCCTAATCAGCTGCTCTCAGTAGAGAAACGCTGGAACAAGTAAATGAATTATTAATGAAGTTTCACTGTTGATAAATTAAGGAGAACATTTTGTCCACTAGTATTTGCAGAAAAATTCCAATATTGTATTAGGCAGGTAGAAATAAAGTCCTGAATCAGTAAAAAAAACAACAAAAAAAAAAAACGCCCCCTAACTTTATTGTTCATTAAAGAACTCTGAGAAGAATAATAGTCACATTTATTGGATTTTTTTTGCTTTATTTATGCAGTAAATTGAATCAAAATTGAAATAAACTTTTTGAAAAGGCATCTTTAACTCGCAATAAATGGACTGTTTGTCCCAAAAACATCAAATATCAGTCCGGTAGTGCAACTAAAATCAATGCACGGTGCTAGATGGTGTACGTGGTTCTAGTCTATGGCTCAACTTGTCCACCCTCTGGGTTGGTGTTTCTTCCTGTTTGGACTGTTCTGTTTGGACTGTGTGTGTGTGTATCCACTGATGGAGGGCCTGAGTGCTGTCTAAAAACTAGCTTTCTCCCTCATCGCAGCCTCCTCAGGCTGCTGATTGACTGTGAGCTGATAGCCCTGGAGGGATTTGCTGTTGGTTGTGAATCCCAGCATGCTTTCATCTGGATGCAGGAAGCTTTAACAGCTTTCTACGTACCAAAGGATCAAATCAACGTGTGCTTTACCGCCTTAGTGCCACACCCACATCTCAGATCTATTTGCAGAATTGCTTATTTTACTCCTTTCAGCCATCATGTCTTTGCATTGTTGCCAGACAGTGATGAGAGGACTCTATTGAGCGGGGTCATTATGTTAAGCTGACGTCCATTACATGAATAATGCCGTTGGCATGGACTCATTGCACTTAAAAGAGATGTTCAAGGATCTTTTGATTGCATCATAAGTATTTATATTATCTGTTCTGACCGGAGTAAAAATGTTTCCAGACCATAGATGGAGAAGAGAAAGTGAAACTAAATGTTCAGCATGGAAAACAGCAGGATCCTGTATTGGGTCATGTGTTGATCTCAAACTCAAAATGATGGGCCCTCAGTCAGCACCTCTTCTTACATCTCATATACAGTAAAGTCTCCTGATAGGTAATCCATGTTTTTGTTGGAGTTGATAGTGTGAGGATTTGGATTTTTCTTGCTGGCCTCTGACATGTTTCTTTAAGATAGTGAGTCTCTGCCGCCGTGCCTCTTCTAAATCTTGAGTCAAGAAACTCTGGGGTAACACTGGATCTTGTCCAGCCCTAGATTTTCATTAGACAGACTTTCTGAGTTATAGCTAAACCAACTGAGATAAATCCCACTGAGCTGGTGGAGGAGTGGTAGATTTCTAGTTCCTAAAGGGATCAGCTCACATGTTCTGGTGTAGCTGGGAAGTCAAAGAAGAGCACGCAGATACCTGTTGTGCTGGACATTTGGGACATAACTATCTGAACAGCAGCCAAAGATCTTAGAGAGGCACCTGTGTGACCAGGGCTGCATAAATTTTTTTGTTCCAGTATTCAAATGAGTACCTAGAAATGTTACTCGGTGCTCATTGAGCACCCAAATTGCAACCTGCCTCATAGGATAATTAAACAAGGGATACAAGTTCGAGTAAGGTTCAAGTCTCAGGTGGGCCAAGGCTTGGAACACTGGCCTCCCTGTGTATGCGAGGGTTTTCTCTAGGTACTCTGGTTTCCTCCCACCCTCCAAAAACATGCATCATAAGTTGATTGGCCACTACAAAATTGCCTCTAGGAATGAATGCATGTGTAGATTGTTCTCTGTGTGGCCCCGCAACGGGCTGGCAACTTGTCCAGAGTGTACACTGTATCTTGTAAATTCAATTGTATGTAAATATGTGTAAATTACATATGAGTTCTATTGTCATCTAAAAACTGTCCCGATAGTAACCAAGATAAGATTTAAAGCAAATTATGCTGCTGTTAACAATGCACAAAAGAGCTCCGGCAAATATGGTATGGGGCGCTGCGTACATTGGCACACCAGTCATCCGCACCTTTGTCTATAAGAAGAGAATACAAAAAAAAGATATGATAATGTCCCTTTAGTCACAATTTTTCTTTCAAACCGTCCAAGTGTTGATCAATTATTTTTTTATTCTATAAAGTCTACATAATTATTTTTAGTGATTTTTCAAGAACTACAGTGTCAAATTATAGATAGAACCTCATAAGGGTCAGTGATGGGTCGATGATAGAGTTGTTTAGAAAGAAGAAACTTTATTAATGTCTGTTAGAAGAAAACTAAAGTTTCTTAGCAGCAGTTAAACATCAAATTGAATTGATAAAGACATGAGTTGTGAGAAAAGGAGTTGTGACCTGTTTTGTTGTGTTTCTCAACCTGCTATTCCAACAGAGCAGCCTAGCCTCTGAAAGGATCATCAAGGAAAGTCAAAGTGCAGAATGAGACCACCTGAAAGGTTTTACATTCACTTTTATTAATGACTGTATTTTACTGAACAGGGTCAAATAACGTACATCATGAACAAACTTGCGTTTTAAGTTGGTTAGTGTTGGTAATATCAGCAGTAATATTTTCTTGCATGTGGCTTTCAATCTCCTGTGTAATCATCATGTTTCCCCTAAAGCTACATCTTCTTTTTTTTCTTCATTTTTGTGCATTTAAAAATGTATGTTTCCTTAAATGCAGGCAGATCTTTCCCTGGTGTGTGAATAGCAAATCTCCAGATGCAAAAGGCACATAATCACAGGCTCATTAGTCAAGTAGAAACATTTAAAAGAAGCAGAGATGACGGCAGAGCCTCTCTTCAGGTCATTTAAATGGAAAGAAAGACAAAAAAAACCAGTTAAAAATTAGTAAAAAGAGACGTCGTAAACTCCTGTTGGAATTTATTTTCATCAAGCTGATCTGCAAAAATGTAAAGATGGCAGACGGAAGAGACACTTTAATTACCCGCTAGCTGCAGTTTTACATGACTGATGATGTTTAGTCTCAACCAGCCTGAAATTATGGTAGATGTAAATGTTAAAGCTGTCACAATATGGCAAAAGGACCCAGTGGGTTCATGGGTTGCCACACCCACACCAGAAAAGGTTAGATTAGTTTTATTAGACAGTGTTTTAATAAATCACAGGCTGTATGGTGGTGCAGTGGTTAGCACAGTGGCCTCACTGCAAGAAGGTTGGGGGTTTGAGTCCGGTTGACCTTTCTGTGTGGAGTTTGCATGTTTTCCCCGTGTATGTGTGGGTTTCCTTTGGGTACTCTGGTTTCCTCCCACCCTCCAAAAACTTGTATGTTCAGTTGATTGGCCACTATGAAATTGCGCTTTGGAATTGACAGTGTGTGAATGGTTGTGTGTGTGTGTGGCCTTACAGCAGATTGGCAAGGTGTACCCTGCCTCTTGCTCGAAATAAGCTGGGATAGGCTACGACATCCTAGCAACTTCGTTATGAAATAATCAGTTCAGAAGATGAAACAAAATGTTTAATAACTGGTTTAATTTGAACTTAAGAGTTGAGTTAATCAAGACAAGTATACATTCAGGAAACTGGTAGGAAAGTTTAAATTAGTGCAGGATGTGTGAGTGGGAAATTTTGAGTGGATGGAGAGGGATTGCAGGGTTTCCCGGCTTGCATTTTGTTAACAATGAACCAAGACTACAAAAGCTTGATCTTTTATTTTGGCCTTTCACAAGAGTTTAAATGACCCAGCGCCTTTTAAACCATATTTGTTTGTAAGGAGTAAAAGATTTTAGAGTGTTTTAAACCAACACTGATTCTGAAGGGTGGCACGGTGGTGCAATGGGCAGCATAGTGGACTCACAGAAAGTAGGTCATGGGTTCAAATCCAGGGTGGGGACGAGGCTTGCAGCACTGGACTTTCTGTGTGGAGTTTGCATGTTCTCCCTGTTTATGCGTGGATTTTCTCCAGGTACTCCGGTTTCCTCCCACCCTTCAAAAACATTCATGCTAGGTTGATTGCCCCTAGAAATATGTGTGTAGGTCCTGTGACAGACTGGTGACCTGTTTGAGGTGTACCCTGCCTCTCACCTTGAATCAGCCAAGATAGGCTCCCGATCGTCACCCTGAAACCACAGGTGTCAAAGTCTGGTCCTTGAAGGCCAGTGTCCTGAAGGTTTTCCAAATGTTCTTGCATCTACACATCTATTCCAGGTTAGTGAGCCATTGTGCCAAATTTTATTGGTTGTTGATTTGACTTCATGTGCATCAGCCGTGTTGAAGGAGGAACCCAATGAAAGCCTTCAGGACAGCGGCCCTTGAGGACCGGACTGTGACACTCCTGCTGTAAGGGATAGACGGTTAAGAAGATAACTTACTGTTTCTGAATTCAATATCAGACATTCAAACTAAAGTCTTTGAAAGTTTCAGCTCGTGACAGTTTATTGATATTCACAAAGGATTATAAATAGTGTAAACCAGGATTGTTCCTCTAGTTTATAGTCGTATGGACGCATAGTTTTGGTTTAAAAATATGTCTAATTATATTTAAATTTTCAGATATTAGACATCTATCTCAACTATGTTCGTATTTATATCTGGACTGAAAACAATAAAATCTTTTATTTTTGCTGCATTATATATTTTCATTAATAATTTCTCATTTTTATTTCTTTGCCGACATAAAATGCTCATTATTTATTATTTTGACACATTATAATTAGAGCTTTCTTTGAAATGTTTGAAAGTGATATAAAATTCTCTTTTGTTATGCATTTCAGATACTTTGATTCTACAAATAATTATGTGAAGATCACCAAATAATCTCCATACAAATGGTGATAATTAGAACAGACGAGGATAATTCTCTTTATAGCTAATTGAAATAATCCATTTAGTGTGAACGTGAAGGCAGATTGTCTCTCTCTTTCTCTCCGTCAACCAGAGCTGTTCTTTTTGCTATTTGTCTCTAATGAGATCAGTAGAGCCTTCTTTGTTTCTATGGCGACACCTCAAGTTATCTCTGCTGTGGTTTCCCTCTCAAGGCATCTCCACATCCCAGCCCTCTCGTTCTCTTAATCTCTACTCGTTTTTTTTTTTTTTTAATTCCAGCAGAGTTTATCATCTGCCTGCGGCTTATTAAAAACTCTATATCTGGGTAAAACTTGAAAATTGGAAAACTATTGTTCCTCTGCTTCTGAGGGAGTCATTTAGCTGGAAACACTGTTTTTTTTTAAGAGGATGAAATGCAAAGTCTGCATTTTCTGAACAGCAGTTGAGCATCCATGAGCTTTTGTGTTATTGCATCCGTTCATTAAGGCTGAAATCTTCACAAACTTGTTTCTGTTTTTATGGAAAATGGCATTTTTTGGTCAGCATTCCCGTCCAAAAAACTGATTTTCTGCATTAATTTTTATAGCTATTGATTATGTAATCCGTTTCTTTTTTATAAAACTTTTCTAAACAACGTTTAAAGTGGTTCAAAGATAGAATCTTCACGGATAACCAGACTGGGTATACAAAGGATCTACACATGGAGGTAGAAAGGATGAAAGAAACGCAAGAGACACAGATAAAGAGAGCGCCCATTAGCTTTTAGCCTATTAGCTATTAGCCTATTAGCTCTTAAGCTTTTAGCGGCCACCAATTCTGTGTGTTTTTGCTCCTGATTTTCTGAAATTATGGCACCAAGAAAGTCACAAGAAAGTCACAAGTTGCCATTGACGAAGAATTACAAGAGATCCGCAAATCGCTGACTTTTATGTCGGAAGAAATGACTACAGTAGTTCAGCAGCAAAAGAAGCTAATAGCCCTGATGAATGAAGTGGCAGAATTAAAGCAAATAATAAAGACGAAAGACGCCGTTATTCCTGGACTGGAACGAAGAGTTGATGACTTGGAACAGTATACTCGGATGGAGGATATTATTGTGAGTGGACTGGAAACTAGACACCGCAGCTATGCTAACGCTACAGCACAGGCCGAAGAGGAGAACGCGACGCCAGAGGAGCAACAAACTCTGGAGAGGCAAGTCATTCAATTTCTGGCAAATAAAGACATAAAAGTTGATCCAGAGAACATATCCGCTTATCACACACTTCCGAAGAAGGAAAAAAACGCAAAACCAAATATTATTGTGCGTTTTGTTAACAGGAAACACAAAATAGAGCTATTACGACAAGCTAAGAAGTTAAGAGGCACGGGAGTATATCTGAATGAACACTTAACAAAAAGACGTGCAGACATCGCAAGACATGCAAGAAACTTGCGAAAACAGAAAAAAATACAAGCTACGTGGACTCGGAACGGGCAAGTGATGATTAAACTCAATGGTACGCCAGAAGAAGCGAAAGTGATCACGATAAGAGAGCTGAAAGACCTGAATCCGTATGAATAATTATTTGGATTATGTTACTTTAAAAAAGGATTATGATTTCTCGGAAGATTGTAAAGAGCGCTTGATGATGCACGGATTACGCATCGCGGAAAAGGAGACAGGTGAACATATGTGCACTGAACACAAGACAAACTATGACTTGTATTGATCAACAACTTGATCCAGAATTATATTTCTACAATAACTTGGACTTAAGCTGTGACTATTACACAAGCGAACAATTTAAAGAGAACGTTAAACTGGAGAAAAACTTTTCAGTGCTACATATTAACATTAGGAGTCTCTGGAAGAACATATCAAAAATCAAAGACCTACTGCATATGTACGGTAAATTTAATGTTATAGCCGTATCTGAAACGTGGCTGGACGAGCTAAAGCACCCTCTAACACTAGTAAAGATAGAGGGATACGAACTATTTACAGTCACCAGAAACAACAAAAAAGGAGGTGGAGTTGCCCTCTACAGTATGTGGACTCAAACTTTAACTGTAAAATCATTGAAGATAAATCAGTATCTGTTCACAATATAATGGAATTAATCACTGTCGAAATTGAATTTAAAAAAACAAAAAATGTACATGTTACTTGTGTATACCGAACACCTGGTTCACCGATTGATACATTTAATGAAAAAATGAATGAAATTATAAATATAAATGGATATTCCACAAAGGAATTAATAATATGTGGAGATTTAAATATAAATTTGCTTAAAGCAACTACCCATGGGAAAACAACTGATTTCATAAATATGATGCATTCAAATATGTTACTACCAATTATTGATAAACCCAGCAGGGTAACGATTCATTCCTCCACTCTAATAGATAATATTTTTATAAACAATATTGAAGCTAAAATTGTTGGTGGCCTTCTTGTCAGTGATATAAGTGACCACCTACCAGTTTTTGCTATATTTCAAAATAAAATTATAACTGATGACAAAGAAAACTCTGAAACATTCAGATATATTAGGCGAGTGACAGACCAAACTCTAAATAAACTTAAAGAAGACTTATTAAAACAGAAATGGGACGAGGTCTACAACCAAACTGACCCAAGTGAAGCGTATGAAATTTTTATATCCATGTTTTTAGAAATCTACAATAAAAACTGCCCATTAAAAAAGGTAAGACTTAAAGAAAATTCTAAAATAAAGCCATGGATAACAAGTGGATTACAAAATGCATGTAAGAAGAAAAATATGTTATATAAAAAGTTTATTCAACACAAAACCAAGGAATCTGAAATAAAATATAAAAATTATAAAAACAAATTGACTAGTATTTTGCGGAAAACCAAAAAAGAATACTTTCATAAATTATTTGAAGAACAAAAAGAAAATATTAAGGGAACATGGAATGTCATTAATGAAATAATTAAAATAAAAGATAAAAAATATAAAATACCAAAACAATTCATGAACAAAAGCTCAAAGCTGGAAAATATAAAAGAAATTATAGAAGGATTTAATCATTATTTTGTTAATGTAGGAAATACCTTGGCTGAAAGTATTGAGAAGCATAACATAAGTCCAAGTGATGCTGTAAACAGAAATCCTTTTACATTTTATTTAAACCCAACAAATGAAAATGAAATAATTAAAATAGTAAAGCAATTTAAATCAAAAACATCTAAAGATACACTTAACATTGATATGAATTTAATAAAGAATACAATAGAACATATTGCACAGCCTCTAACATATATTTGCAATAAGTCTTTTCAAATCGGTAAATTTCCTGAAAAAATGAAAATAACTAGAGTTATTCCAGTCTATAAAAATGGCAATAAACAATTATTTTCAAATTATCGGCCTATATCCATACTTCCACAGTTTTCAAAAATAATAGAAAAAGTATTTGTAATAAGATTAGATAAATTTATAGAGAAACACCAGCTCCTTAGTGACAAACAATATGGGTTTAGACAAAACCGATCCACTAATATGGCTGTTACAGAACTAATAGAAAATATTTCTACATCAATAGACTCAAATAATTATGGCATCGGTATTTTCATAGACCTTAAGAAAGCTTTCGACACCATAGATCATAATATATTACTGAGCAAACTAGACAGATTTGGTTTTCGAGGAGCTGCATATACATGGCTTCAGAGCTACTTAGAAAATAGATATCAATATGTACAAATAAAGGAGGAAAAATCTGATTTATTAAAAGTCATATGTGGAATTCCACAAGGCTCAACGCTGGGGCCTAAACTCTTTATCCTGTACATCAATGATTTGTGTTACACATCCAAACTAATAAATTATGTACTGTTTGCAGACGACACTACTCTTTACTTTTCAGGAAAAGACCTGAACCAAATGATACAATCAGTTGAAAGAGAATTGAGTAAAATAAAAATATGGTTTGACATAAATAAATTATCATTAAATATTGAAAAAACGAAATTTATAGTATTTGCAAAATTAAAAGTACCTAAACAAATTCAAATTATGCTTAATAACACCCCATTGGAACGAGCTTACGACAGTAAGTTCCTTGGAATGATTATAGATCACAAATTAAGCTGGAAATCACACATAAATTATACAAAAAATAAACTGTCTAAAGTAATAGCAATCATTTATAAATTCAGATTTGTCCTAAATAAAAAAAGTTTGTTTATGTTATATAATACATTAGTACTTCCATATATATCTTATTGTATCGAGATTTGGGGAAATACGTACAAAACTAACACAAAACCAATTTATATTTTACAAAAAAAAGCAATACGAGCAATAACATTCTCATCTTATAATCAACCTACCAATAATCTATTTATAAATTTAAAAACATTAAAGTTCTATGATTTAGTGGAATTACATACTTTAAAATTTATGTTTAAGATAAAAAAAAACATGATGTCAAACTCTCTACAAAATATGTTTATTATTAGGAAAAGTCCATACGAACTAAGAGGAAATGATGTGTTCATTAAAAATAAATTTAGAACAAATGTTAAAAAATTCTGTATTTCTATTAAAGGTGTGGATCTTTGGAATAATTGTAATGATGAACTTAAATTGTGTTTAAATCTTTTATGTTTAAAAAAGAAATTTAAGTTATTAATACTTAAAAAATATGCAAGTCTTGATGGTTAAATTCAAGCTTCTATAAAAAGTAAACAATTATGATGTGTTATGATTATGTTATGTGTTACGAATATGTGTTATGATTATGTTATATGTTATGATGTGTTATGATTATGTTATGATGTATTATGATATTATTATGTTATGTGTTATAACAATTATGATGACTTAGTATTTACTTATGTCTTTTTGCTTTTATTATGACATAAAAAAAAAAAAAAAAGGGTCGGCGTAATAAGCGTTTGCTTCAGCCGTTACCTTTTCGGTCCTTTGCTGGAATATGGTTGTTTTCTTTATTTCATTGATATGAGGTTGCACTGTGACCGAAATAAATAAATAAATAAAAAAAAAAAAATAATGCATCCAGCTTGTCTATAAACAGAGTTTCCGACATCCCTCAGAGGCGTGAGTCTGAAGATTTTATTGTTTTATTTGTTTTCTTGTGAAAATCCTTGAATTTATTGTGACATCACGGGCAAATGCTTCATTACTAACCGTCTGGATGCTCCATCTTCAGCAGTTTTTGTTGCCTCTCCATCATGCAGGAGCATCATCTTTCACTCCATTAAAGACATTTAGAGTATGTCACACACACACACACACACACAGCCGTAGTGCGCTGGTTTACGTACGATTCATCTGCAGCCCATCTGTTTGTCCAACAAGTCATTCAGTAGGAATTACAAGAACGTTGTTTTTATTTCTAAGTTTGTTCAGTCACCGTGTAATTGAAGCTGTGTTGGAAAACACTCATGGCCTTGTATACACACATACTGTGTATCGACGGGCCCGTAATCAGTGTTGCAGACAGCATATATTCAAGCTAAAGCAGATAACTGCTTGACCGTGGAAACGAACAGCCTATCTTTCTCGCTTTCTGCTTCCACACAAACCAAAACCTGGAAGCTCCATTAGCAGCAAGCTGCACCGGCAGAGTGGAAAGCAGCCAATCATGTCAGGAGGAGACACCAGGCTCTGCGGCATTACCCTCATGCAGCAGAGTTCAGAGGCGGACATGAGATTATAAAAGCATCAGGCTCAGAGATGCAGATGCAGCCACTTAGACAGTTTCTTCCACTCAGAGGGCAGCACGTTTCCAACTAATGGTTTCCAGTTTGTTTCCAGCTATTTTGCATCTAGTTTCTATCCAGTTTTTAGGTTACTAGTTTTTTCCACAACCTATTTTCAGATTGCATCTGGTATCCGAACAGTTTGCATCTCATTTAGTTTCTATCTTGGTTTTAACTTTCAAATTATCAACTATTATCAACTATTTTCCAGTCTGTTTCCAGACAGTTCTCAGCCTATTTTTTTTTTAGCCAATTTACTTTTATTTTTTTACCCTTTTCCAACTATTTTCCAGGTTGTTACTGGTTTGTTTATGGCGAATAGTTTCCAGCCTGTTTTCAGCTCATTGACAGTTTATTTCCAGCTTTTTTTTTTTCCCAACCAATTTCCAAGAAGTGGCGACTAAGAAAGGTGCAACTTTTACCTTCTACCTCTGTGTTATTTTGGAAAAAAAGTTTTACTTAACAACTAGCAAGCCTTTCATTCATAGTTTTTAATGTAGTAATGGAATAAGTTTGTGGAGTCAGTGCTAAAAAGCCTGATTTCAGCTGGTAAAATTTACCAGTAAACGTACCGGTTAACAGATGCACAAATTGTTTTACGCCCTGTCACAACGGAACAAGGTTGAAGATAATTGTGTTTAGTTGATTTAGCACAAAAAAAAAATGTAATCAGAGTGAGTTCTCTTCAGAATGACAGCCTGCCACACTGATGTTGTGATCAATACTCAGTGGTGACAAGCTGCCAGAGCCGTTTCTTCTCAGCAGCTGCTCTGGTGTCTCCTCAGACCTTCACTCCTGCAAACATCTCATACTAAGTTAAAGAGCAAGAGAGTTTTATCACTGTTTAATTCATGATCTCACTGTCGAGGTTGCATGTCTGCAAGCAGACAATGAAGGAACCAAAAAAAAAGAGGCAAAATGAATATTTGAAGAAAAAGAGCAGTTTTTTAAAAGTTTTTTTTTTTTTCCATTTTGTCGTCTTCCACTTATCTGGGGGCCGGGTCGTGTGGGCAACAGCCTTAGACGGGAAACTCAGGCTTCTCCTACCCCAGCTGCATCCTCCAGCTCACCCGGAAGGATCCCGAGTCATTCCCCAGCCAGCTGTGAGACATAGTCTTTCCAGTGGGTCCGTGGTCTGCCTCTTGGTCTCCTCCTGGTGGGACATGCCCGAAACACCTCAGCAGCGAGGCGCTCGGGAGGAATCCTGACCAGATGCCCGTACCACCCCATCTGGCTTCTCTCAACTTAGAGGAGGAGTGGCTCGACACCGAGCTCCTCCCACATGGCAGAACTCCTCACCAGATCTCTCAGTGAGAGCCCAGCCACCCTGTGGAGGAAGTCATTTCGGCCGCTTCTCCGAATGAGATCCGTGATCTCATTCTTTCGGTCACCAACCACAGCTGGTGACCATAGTATTTGTCTTATAAATTGATATCTTATGTGTCAGGTTGCGGACACATGCGCAAGATACTATGTAGCCTTAAACAGGAAACAGATTTATTTCTTGAAGCAACTCAAAACATCTACAAAACTTGGTAACTTAGCTCGGTCACAAAACGTCTCGAGTACATTACTGAGGAAAATCTGTAGTTTAAAGGAAGTCAACAAACAACTTGGCAAGGAATCAAAGTCAAGACAAGTGATACAAATACAGGGGGAGTGAGAGACTATAAGATGCATGTGAGACACATTAGGAAGGATCAGGAAAGAGAGAACGCTAGGAGAGAAGTCGAGATATCTGGAATGAGAGGGAGGTCAGACTCCCTCAAAACAGGACCAGAAACCCAGAAACAGGAAGCACACAACAAAACCACCAGCAAAGATCTGAAACCTTAGCATTCTGAAAGGAGCTAGATAAAATAAAATTGGGATGATTTTAATCTTATGATAAACATAACAAATAGAAATAGGTTTAATGATCTTCATAAGTACAACTTTTTATTTAAAAATACTAAATATGGTCTGCACAATGGTAGAGTGGTTAGCGCAGTGAAGTCACAGTAAGAAGGTCAGGAGTTCGAATCCCGGATGGCGACGGAGCTTGAAACACTGGCCTTTCTGTGTGGAGTTTGCATGTTTTCCCCATGTATGCATGGTTTTATTCCGGGTACTCCAGTTTCCTCCCACTCTCCAAAAACATGCATGTTAGGTTAACTGACCACTAGAAAATTGTCCCTAGGAATGAGTGCACGTGGATTGTTGTATGTGTGTGGCCCCGCGACAGACTGGCAACCTGTTCGGGGTGTACACTGTACATTCTGAGCCTGGGCACCCCCGGTAGCTCTACTTTGAGGTTTTTCCGAATGGCAGAGCTATCTTTCTCTGAAATAGAGCCCAGCAGCCCTCTGGACGATGGTTAAATATTATATTTATCTAAACATGTAAATGTATAAATCTATAACTCATTCATCTAAAGCCATTATCGCTGTTGTTTATTCAAATTCATCATGTTGTTTATTCATATTTTCAGCAATTATTCATGAATTTTATTTTTTTTTCTTTTGAACCTGCACAAAGGATGCAGCTGAACACACGGCTCTACATTCAGCATTCAGACTGACCCAAAAATTTGAAATGCAGTTCAGTATTTATGACGCTGCCACATTTGGACTTGGATAGAAACCAAGAAAACCTCCTCCTGAAACACTGAAGAAGACAAAGAGTGTAAATAGAAACTTTGAGGTTCGGACTTTGTAATTGTTCTTTTTTAAGTTACTAAATATCTCTTTTTTTTCTACCTGGATGTTTCATTTTGATATTAGTTGGTAAGAAGAAATAATTCTACACACTGTCAAAATAGGGAGCCTGACTGGCAACCTGTTTGGGGTGTACCCTGCCCCTAGCCTTGAATCAGCCGGTATGGGCTCCGGCGCTTGCCTTGTGGTTTTTTCCAGCCTTAGACATTTGGATTTAATTGAAGGATTGCCCACGTGGGATGGTCGGGAGGGATATATTATATATAATTTTTAAACCCCTATAAACCTCCTTAGTAAACCCCTTTTTTCTTTCCAATGAAAACCCAAAGTTCTACCACATCCCAAAAGTCTAATATTGGACTAAGATCTGATGGAACTGTGGAAATTATTGTCGAACAGTGAACTCATCGTCATGTTCGAGGTGATCTGAGTTCTGTGATATGGTTTAAGTAACCCTCAGAAGATTGTCCACTGCAGTCATAAAGTGACGAGTATAGTCAGCAAGACTCCTCCATAAGTCATAGTGGTGCCAAAATAGATCAAGAAATTATCACTTGTATATTTTTTTCAGCAGCAGCCTGAAGCATTGATCCAAGGCAGGTTAAATTCAAATTTTTATTATTTTACTACCGAATAATAAACCGATCACCTGAATGTGGAGCTGAAAAATGGAGACCCATCAAAGCAGCAACATTTGTCTTTCTTTTGTCCAGTTTGATGATTCTGTGAATTGGGAAAATTAATAAAAATGGCCCCAGTTAGTTGAGGATTTTTGAAGTTTATTGCATGCTATTTCTTTTGAAAAAGGTTAGAAATAAAAGTTAGAAAAGCAACAAGTGGAAAGCATTACCACGTTTGTTACCCAATTCTGTGACACTGTTGGAACATTAAAAAAACTGAAATCATGGATGAAATTTTTCCGTTCCGTCGTCTTCCGCTTATCCGGGGCCAGTTTACAGGGGCAACAGCCTCAGACAGAAAGCTCAGGCTTCTCTCACCCCAGCTGCATCCTCCAGCTCAGCCGGAAGAATCCTGAGTCCTTCCCTGGCCGGCTATGGGACATAGTCTCTCCAGCAAGTCTGGAGTCTGACTCTTGGTCTCCTCTCGGTGGCACGTGCCCGAAACACCTCACCAGGGAGGCGCTCTGGGGGCATCCTGACCAGATGCCCGGACTACCCCATCTGGCTTCTCTCGACCTGGAGAAGGAGCGGCTCGACACCGAGCTCCTCCAGAATAGCAGAGCTCTTCACCCGATCACTGAGTGAGAGCCCGGCCACTATGCAGAGGGGAGCCTGCATGAAATTATTATGGATGAAATCATGAGGGAGTTGGCTCAGTGGTAGAGTGCTCACCCTCAGACTGGAAGTTAACAAGAAGTTTGCAGGTTTGAATCCCACTGAGTTCATGTCTAGGGTCCTTGGAGAAGACATCTAACCCCCTGTTTCTATCACCATTGGTGCCGTCAAGGGGGCAGCCTGCTGCAGTGTAATGCAGGACACAAATTTCCCCGGTGAGGAATCAATAAAGTAGACATTATTAAATTATACAAAAGGTATATATAATCCGACTGTCCTCAGAAAGGGGAAAAAAAATCTTACATAGTTACTCATTTTTACATAAGATAGGGTAGCTACGTCTTTGTTCAACCATATAACTATTCAGACTCTCCAAAGGACTTTTGATAAAAGGTTAACGTGACCTTTTTGAAGATGGTTAATTTAATGAGAGCAATGAATATTAATTCACTAAGAACTTCAACCACAATAGCAGCTTCTGTTTCCTGTTCTTAGAAGGCCACAGGGGTACCAAGTGTAGTTTTCTGCTGATGTTGCCGATCTGCACGAAGGGTAGACAATCGTGTTGGACGGATCGTTCTCTGCATGCACATTAAGTCCACTATGTATTTGGTAAAACTTGAAGGGCTGGAAGGAGGGGAAGGGAATCCAGAAACAAAGTGGTTCAATAGATTCAACAAAATGCACAAAGACAAAACAAAAGATACAAAGAAGTGCAATTACAACTCAGTAAAAAAAAAAAAAAAAAGAAGAGAATTAATGAGGAGCAGGTTAAACTGTGTGTGGATGAATAGAGAGTTCAGCGAAGTTGGACACAAAAGGGAATGAAACGTGAAGAGAAACAAAAGGAATAGAAACCTGAAAAATAAAAAAATGTTGAACTGAGAGGTCCTTTTTCTGATGTAAACATGTTTTAGAAAGATGCTGTTTTTTTCTTTTGGTAACTGTGGCTCTGCTTTGTTTGATTCCTGAATGAGCAGTGTGACACGTTTAAATGTGCAGAGCTTTTAAAGATGTATTTTTCTCAGTGTTGTTGCAAACACTCAGTTCCAGTTTGCTGCTTCTGATGTTTCTCTGCAGGGTGCTCTAATTATTCTTATCACTATTTTTTTATTTTCTTCTTTGTTTTCTTCACATTTGCCCTTTTTCAGTCTTTTTTCTGTAGTTGATAAGATCGTTCCTTTTTTATGTTCTCTATCTTCTATAAAATTTCTTTCATCATGTTTTTCTGATTTTGAGGTTTAGTGGGTATTGGGAAAAATGAATAAATATTTATCAAAGGGAGAAGGGTACACACATGAAAACAGTTTTGATTTTGTGAATATATTTGTTCCCCTCAATTCAAAGGTTTAAGAAAATTGCAAGTAGATAAGAAAATGTTTGATCTGATCACTGCTGCTTTTTGTATGATTACTGCAAAGATTTATTAGGAATAATCTCTGTTTTCTTGTCCTGGTTGGTCTTTAAATTATTTTCGGTACTGTTACATATATTTCTGTTACATATAGTTGTAATCTGACCTCCGAGGCTTGCTGCACGGTGTTGCAACGGTTTGCACTGTGGACTCACAGCAAGAAGGTCAGGGTTCGAGTTTCAAAATCAGGGCATGACTTGAAACCTCGGCCTTTCTGTGTGGAGTTTGCATGTTCTCTCCATGTATGTGTGGGTGTCCTCCAGATACACTGGTGTCCTCTAACTCTCCAAAAACATGCATGTCAGGTTAATTGGCTGCTACAAAATTGCCCCTAGAAATGAGTGTGTGTGTCGTCCTGCTACAGACTGGCGACTTGTTCAGGATGTATCCTGCCTCTCGCCTGCAAACAGCCCGGATAGGCTCCGGCACCCACCACGACCTCATTGGGGATAAGCAATCAGCAGACGACACAAAACTAAACATATAATACTTTGTAGATGTAGATAACCAGGAGCAGATACAGGGGGGGACATGAGGGGCACACCTCCCCTCCCCCTTTTTGGTCCACAAAAAAAAAAGAAGAAGAAAGGAAAGGGTACTAGTCAAGCTATCCCCTTGCAGGGACAGCAAATGGGGCCACCAAAATGCAGGAAAATGACTCTTATTTTTCAAAATGTTCTGGGGGAGGAAAGGCCCCAGCTTCACCCGCCCCCCCTTAAGAAAATCCTGGATCTGCCCCTGATAACAGAGAAATAGATTCATAATTTTGAGTTTTTTCCCCTGTTTTTTCTCATTAATTAACTGTAGTAGTTGTAATCCACAGCAGGTGGAGAGTGGCTGACACTTAATTTTTCCACCATTTTTCAGATCAGCCAGCACTGCGTTACTTTGGGAGCTCTTTAGAAAACTCCAAATATTTATGCAACAATTTCAGCTCTGCACAAGTTTTACCTGGCTGGTTTGAAGGTTTGCGTTGTGAAAGTAGCAAACACTGAGGTTCGATAAGAGAATACAATTTAATGTGGTGGTGTGTCAACTTGACTTGTTTCTTTTTGTGTGTGTGTAGGATCTTGGCAACTGTTGGAGCTGATTTCGATCTGAGAACACTGAGGGCTGTTAGAGTGCTGCGACCACTCAAACTGGTCTCTGGGATTCCAAGTAAGTTTCAAAAGTTGGAAAATGTTCCTTTCGGTAAGACGTACTGGATGCAGTGGTGGATGAAGTATTCACTTTTTGTGTACAGATAATTAGGCAAAAAATTTACTTAAGTAAAAGTACCAATAAAAAAAATCTACTTAAGTAAAAGTACAAAAGTAGTTGGTGTAAATAGTATTTTTTAAGTAAAAAGCAAAAGTATTCGATCATAATTCAAATGTTATTTTTTGTGCTGTAGGGTGTCACCATGGTATCCAGGATAAATACTCCGCAGGGGTGTGACCCCCCTCTCCCGCCTCTTTTGGACCACAAAAAAAAATAAAAGAAAAGGAAATAAAAGAAAAGGGAACAAGTCAAGCTATCCCCTAGAAGGGCCAGTGAATGGGCCGCCAAAATGGAGGAAAATGACACTTATTTTTTAAAATGTTTTGGGGGGGAGGCCCCCAGTCACTATGTATTGGCTTTGTCAAAGCCGCACCCCCCTTTGGAAAATTTTAGATCCGCCCTTGCCCTGTGTAATGATAGCTCAACTTTTTATTTAGAAGTAAACACAACGAACAACGATCTTCTGACTCTTTTTAATTAGTACTATATTTGATGTTAGGTTTTTGGCGCTGAATGAATGCGGAAAATGTTTCTCGATTCATGACTTCTTCTCCCGATCAACTGCTTCTTTTAATTTTTGCAATGCGGCTTCAAGATGCGCTAAAAAACTTGTGTATTTTTTCAAATTCGAAATAAGAAAATGTAACAAAAAATGTAAAACACACTTTTAAAAAGTAGCGGAGTAAAAGTACAGATATTTGCTCTAAAAATGTAGTGAAGTAAAAGTAAAAGTACCAGTCTTAAATTTTACTTAAGTAAAGTACAGATACACAATTTTTTTACTTAAGTACAGTAACGAAGTACATTTACTTCGTTACGTTCCACCACTGACTGGATGCCACCAGAGCTAAGATTGGCTAGTTTATGTCCTGCTCAGAAAAAAGTTTTTAGGTCAAATGAGTTAATTTTTTCCTTTTTTAAAATCTCCAGTCCTTAAAGTTGTTATTTTAAAAAAACACATTGTTACTGATTTTCTCCAGGTCTCCAGGTGGTTTTAAAGTCCATAATGAAAGCCATGGTACCCCTTCTTCAGATTGGCTTGCTCCTCTTCTTTGCCATCCTCATGTTTGCTATCATCGGCCTCGACTTCTACATGGGCAAATTTCATCAGACATGTTTCAGGATAGACACAAGTAAGTAATACTGGAATCAGATCGAACTAAAAGAAAAATACCTTTTTTTTTAAACTTCCCAAAATACCAAACTTTAAAAATGGAGTAACAACTGATTCAATCCAATATTGATGATACAGTATCTCTAAATGAGTCCAAATATCCACTTCTGCCCATCCACAGCTTTCTTGTCTATTTTCTGAATTTTTTTTTTACAAAAAGGTAATATATCTATCAGAAGCTCTAAAAAAGTATTTTTAGTTTAGTTTTTCTAAGTTTCTAATTCAGATGCAATGTCAGCCACACCTGCAGACACCGTCTGATGAGGATCTGCTGATACAGCAGCTCATTAATTTGGCAATATTTTCAACTGCAAATATAAAGAAGGCGTGTGGTGATTTGAAATGTGTGTACAGTGTGTACAGCTTCTCCTGAAATGATCCAAACAAGTTTCAAAATGAAAACTGAAGACTTTTCTATCAGAAAAGTTGCTCCAGTTTATTATTTCAGCCTTTCTGTACCAGTCCAGGATACATCTGCTTGATAAAACACTCTCTAATCCTAAGTGTGTCTAAATCAAATGAAGAAGGCAAAAAAATCCCACAAAAAACATAAAAACCTTCTTGTCTGGCAGACAAAAGTAAATATAGATCAATTGAGTAGATCTATTGATAAAATCCTTTAAGGCACCATCTTGAACAAAAAGTGAGAAATGTTTGGTGTGAAAGCCTTTTTTGTACCTTAAATAATAGGAGTTGTGCATATTAAAATCCCAACCCTGTTTCTAAAAATAAACCAGCATGTCATTGTGGATTAGACATATGAACGTGTGTGTTTGTCGCTACAGACGAGCAGGTAGCGGATTTCCCTTGTGGCTTGGAGGCTCCAGCGAGGATTTGTGGCAACAACACCCTCTGCAGGGAATACTGGATTGGACCTAACTTTGGAATCACCAACTTTGACAACATCCTTTTTGCTATTCTCACCGTTTTCCAGTGTATCACCATGGAAGGATGGGTGGACATCCTCTACAATGTGAGTCCAGCTGCAAAACAGACACACAGAGTGTTAACTGCTGAACGCAGATCCGAATGAATGCACAAGAAAATATCTTTGGAATACAAACACACACTGAGTCAAGCCTTTTTTTATTTTCAGAGAAGCATACAGGATTAATTTTATTCCCTGTTGAATTTAATATTTTAAATTCCCAGTAAAACACATCTCACATGTTCTTGCTCATCACAACATTTTCTTTCACTGCAAAACACACATCGTTCCTCCGTTGTGGGAGGCCTAAATTATTTAAGCGACGGTATAATTGTTCCTCCTGTAGCGTTATAATTTTGACTCATGCAAATAGAGGAGGATTGTGATTTGTTTGACGCTTGCAGCAGAGTGGTGTGGTCCTGATGGGAGCTGTGTGAGTCATCCTCTACACGCTCTAATCATCCCCTCGAGAGTGGGCAGGGTGGGGAAGCAACAGCCATGTTGACTTGTGAAGCCAGAGACAAACTTATTTCAGTTTATTTACAAACACAAAAATAAACCAAATGGATAAATTCAGAGTTTTTTTTTTTTTTTTACGGGTATTATTTTTTTTTAAAGAAAATAAAATATTAATAAGTCAGGATTGCTGAGCTAATAAATCTTTTAGGGATTCCCTCGAAAGATTTTAATATTAAACGTCTTTTGTACCTCTTTTCCCTAAAGGAGTTGCTGGGGGTGCCGGAGCCTGTCCGCCTGATTTCAGGCGAGAGGCAGGGTACACCCCGAACAGGTCACCAGTCTGTTGCGGGGCATAAAAATATTTTTTCAATCAATTTTTTTTTTTTTTTCAGTATTGAAATGAAAGTAGAAAATATGAAAACAGACCAAAAAACTAAACTAAATTGAATTTAAACTTAGAACTATTAGAGAAAATAATCTTGAGTTTTGTCACATGGTGCGGGCCACATCACCACCTGTAGATGGCACAGGATAGTAGAGCAAAGCACAAGCAGGTGTTTCTGGATGAAAACAATGGTTCCAAAAGTTGGTCAAGAAAAAATGACCACACAATGACACCATTAGCAACCTGGAGAGTTGATAGAAAGCAGAATGGATTCATACTTTTATCATTATTGTCAACCAAATTCTGAGTTATCATCTCAATGTGGAGCTGAACTGCAGATTCACCAGGTCAGAGAAATGTTTTCCATCTTCTAGTGACTAATTTTGGTGTGTCAAGCTTTAATGTTATGGACTGAAGGGACACGTCTGGGATTTTGGGGGGAAAAAAACTTGTTGAGCTTCTTTTTTTTCTATCAACGCAAGCCCTTTGGCTGGTTTTCTTGTGCTCAGATATTTTATCTCGTAAGACTATTCTCTTGAGACTATTGACAGTTTTGTGTAAAAATCGGTGCAGATCAGCAGTTTCTGAAACACTCAGACCAAATAACAATACCATGTTCCAAATCAGACCAGATGCTGCTGTATGATTGGCTGGTTTGCTGTGTGGCTTAACAGGAAGTAAAGCAGTGGATGGTAAATGATCTGCAAGCAGATGCTGTGTTTTTTTTCTGGATAAAGACGTGGTGAACTTCTCAGCTTGTCCATCTTGTAAATATCCCCCATGGTTCTGTCTGACAGCATCTGAAAGTCTGCTTTCTGTCTGATGGTTAGAGGATACAAATCCACTACAGACGACTTGTGTGACTGACCGTAAGCAGACTTGACAGGCTTTGGAAAACACTGCGGACGATCAGTGGTCTCTTCAAAAGGCAGAGCAGGGCACCGAGTTAAGTTGGCTAACATCGTGAATATGACACAGCGATAATCCACAGAGGTATTGGAGAACATCACAAAACCAGAATTTTCAAACCAAATGATCATTTTAAGTCATTATCCTCTTTAAAAATGCATCAGTGACTAGTTTTGCTCCTAAAAGGGTGATTAGATGGAGTTTTAACGCAGGGACAAGCTGGACATCACCAGACATCTGTCCCAGTTTGCTGATTGGTAAAGTGCCAAAGTGGGAAGAAAAGGAGTCTAAAGAGTCTCCTGGTGTTTATGGCAGTGATTTAACAGTATGGAGAGACAGATTTATTTAATCCACTATTGGGGAAATCCTATAAAAACTCTGGCATAGCTACAACCTACCAGCGGATGCAGAAAATGCCAGTTTAAATGTTTTTGATCATTCGTGGCCAAATAGAAAAACTTAGAAAGATATCTAACCTTCTTCTACTTATCGTCGGCATAATATCAAATCATATCACAAAGAGTATTTATGTCTTTGACCACCCACTTAGTCACATATTGTTCCAAATCTAAATGTTCTGTTTTGATTTGATCTGTATATTCAGTCCCTGACGTTTTTCACATTTTATCTTATGTTCCTCAAAAGGATAAGACATTAAAAACAGGGAAGTATTTATGAAGAGAGTAATCATCTAATCTCCCTTCAAACTTTCCCAGCTAAATGAGGAGGAGAGCATGGCGCAGAGCCGGGCTCATTTATGGTTTGTAAGATGATCTGAAGATATAGAGGTCCTTCAGATCTCTGAGTTCCCCCGGTCTCTTAGAGTTGTGAAGGAGCTGACTGTGAACACTTATCACAGGGTTTCACCCAACATGGCTTCTAAGAGATGGTGCAATATGTGATGTACGGTAAATGTTTCTCCAGATGTGAATCATCTTGTTTTTGTCCAATACAAGGAGTTTTGAAAAAATTGCAACATATTTTGTTAATTTTTTTATAAAATATAACAAGATACAATGACAAAAGAACATAAGCAAAAAGAAAGGAGTGTTACCACCTTAAATACAAAAAAAAAATCAATAAAGTAACTCAGTGAGCTGCGGCGCTGCTCTTTTGTTCTTGCACGTGCTTTTATTCTCATTTTATTCTCACATCTTTGATACCGCACTGTTAATCTCATTTATTTTTGTTTTTTTAAAAGCTAAAACTTAAAGAGGGTATATTTTACACAAGATCAGGACCTCAGGCTTTTACATCAAGAGATTAATCTAACAAAAATTAACAGTAATTCATATTCATGCACATTTAGAGGTGAATTCTTCAAATATTTTGCCTGTTATTTCTAGACTTTTATTCTTACTACTGAATGAAAAGGATATGTGAGTACTCGGGGTGATCACAAAACTCACCACAGCATGTTTTGATAGTTTTTTTATTTAATAAAATATGAATCTGTTCTCGTTTTTGCAGCTTTAAAGCTTGTTTAATCTTAGGAAATGTGCAGTGTTTGTGTTGGACTTTATTCTGAAACATCAACATTGGATCATTGGAACATCAAACCTTAATGTGAACAATGACTATTGAATATTTTTTATTTCAAATTATTCGGCAGAAAAAAAGAGTAAATACCTGGTGTTCAATCTATTTTTCCACACAAACACAACTAATTATTTGTTTTTCTCTGTTTTTAGGCCAATGATGCCTCAGGGAACACGTGGAACTGGTTGTACTTCATCCCCCTCATCATCATTGGCTCTTTCTTCATGCTCAACCTGGTGTTAGGTGTTCTTTCAGGGTAAGCAGCAGCATGAGTGGAAAATGGCTTTGTCGTCTCTAAAGTAAAAAGGATAATAGTTAAAAATAGAAAAACGTTATTGTGTCAATTCTTTTGAACTGAAAATGCTGGTTGAATCTCTGCAAGAAAAAATGGTGTCGTGATCGCCTGCCTGTTTGTTCTATTAATCATTTTTTCTGTACACACACCCTGACCAGATTATTTTATATAATTGTTGGACTTTTTCACTAAAACATAACCAGATGTACATGAGGTGTTGTTGAGGAGACAAAAACAAAGAAAAAGTCGGTAGACAGTCCACCAGATGTTCAAACTGCAAAATGTTTCTGTCTGCTGATCTGTAGTCTGTCTGCCAAATGATGAAACAGTTCATTAATGATGCTGCATCTGATTTGAGTTTGGGTACACCAAGTACCTGCAAAATGATTGTTCTGTATTTAATTGGGACCTAAATTACATCTCACTGACTAGAGCTAGCATGTTGCAGGTTTTTTTTCCCGCACATGTTGACGACTCTTGTAGATAGACAAACTAACTAAGACACACAACAGGGGAAGACAAATACTGAAACCAGGGGTCGGCAAACTTTTTTATTTGCGGGCCACATTGAGTTCTAACATTTGACAAGCGGGCCGGAACAGGAGCAGATGGATGGCATGCTTTGGTAACCGCTAGATTAGACCGCTAGAATGGCATACTAGATTCTAAACAAGCGCACTAAGTGTTACATCAAGAGTGTTAAATTTCAAATCTAGAGCGCTAGGTCAGAAATCTAGTGCGATAGCGCTACAAAACGTGCATTTAGTGGCGCTAGGTTTGAAGTCTAAGTGCGTAATGTAACATTTTGCTTAACATCTCACACGCTTGTTTACGTGCATGTATTGGGCCCGATAGCTTTCTATATCTGTGCACACTGTTTATTTTGACAGCATGTGCATCACAGAGACACACACATTTTAATGGGAGAAGTGTTGTTGTTTTCTCAGCAAAGCCATTCGATCCAGAATGCGCCATCTAGTGAGGAAACATCAAAATTGCAGGGTAAATAAAACATAAAAAAGGTTAATTTATTTTCATTGTTTTCAAGTTCAGCGGGCCGGATTAAAACGTTCCAGGCCGTTGTTTACCCATGCTTGAGCTAAATAAAAACTTAACTGAACTAAACCCAAAGAACACCCCAATTGTCCAGCATCACATGTTTTAATCCGATTATTCACCAACCCACAGCTACCCACAGCCCTTTTCAGCCAGGGAGGAAACTTTCCTCCTCAGGGTAAGGTTTTGGGACTTCAGCCATCAGAATGGGTTAAGTTTAGGTCTTCATGAAAGGAGTGAGGCTTGGTATCATTGTAAGGAGTTCAGAGGCATAGCTCAGTGATAAAATAGCCATCTTTGGACTGAAGAGTTGGAATCCTGCTGAGCTCATGCCTAGGTGTTGCTGGAGAAGATACCTAACCTCCAGTTTATCCCACCATTAGTGCCGTCAATGGCTGCCTGCTGTGGTGCAATGCAGCACAAGAATTTCCCCATGAGGGATTAATACAGAATGAGAAAAAAAGGTGATTATCAAAGTCTGAGTTTATTAAAAATGCCTTTTTCTTTTTATTTAAATTTTCTACTACAACAACGAATAAACTCCGTTATATGATTTTTTTTTTAAATAAAAAAAATGAATAGAGCAAAGATCTGTTTTCACTCTTAAATTAGCAGCATTTTTGCAAAATGGCTCATTTTTTTCTCCTGTTTTTATAAATGGTTAATAAAGACTACATCAGTTTTTATTCAATCAAAAACCAAATCAGAAACATTGTTCTTTTCTCTACCTCATGTGAAGTGAGGAGCCACATTTAAAGACGCTCCATTTCTCCAGAGTGTGCACTTCGCCAACATTTACTAATTTAGGTGAAACCCGCATTTATGGCAGCGCCACTGAAATTTTCATAAGGTTTTATTAAAACATAAATTCACCTTATTATTCGGGCCGCTGCATAGAGCCGGAGAGTCTGTGTCTGAGGAATATAGTGCTTCATCTATAAAAGAGTGGCTAACATTCATTTGCATGTCATTGCCGTAAGAGAGAGCATCATGGGAGATGGCTGCGTAATCAATCTTTTATTGCTTTGCAGTTACAATTAACTTTCCATAAAAAAACTAAAACACATCAGATGAGGAATTTGTCACGAGTAGAAAATATTATGTCACCCTCTGGATTTGGCTAAACTGACAAAGGAAGAGATCAAATTCAAACCACAAGATATTTCATTCCAAATGGTTCTCCCTGGTTCATAAGAACATTTCGTCTTTTGTACAGCTTATTTCCAATGGGATTTGGGGGAGAACCGGAGCCTATCCCGGCTGATTTCAGGCATGACGTAGGGTACACTCCGTACAGGTCACTAGTCTGTTGTGGGGCCACACACACATGTTTTGTCAGACATAAGTTCCATTGTTTTTTTTTATTATTCCATTGCATCACTTTTACAGTTGTTACTTCAACTTAAACTTCCTTCCGATTTTTTCCGATTTTTTCAATGTTACATTTTAAATGTATAATCAAAGTCTAGCGGGATAGAGAACAAAAGCAAACTTGGCTAAAGCTTCACAGAGGTATCCTTTATCTGCCCCCTCCTCTTCTTTGTCCTCCCTGTTTCCTGTGTTCTCTGCGGACGTTGTCAGATGCCTTTAGAGTTACTGTGGAGCAGAAAGGTCACTGATGCTGTCTAGCAGAGCCATGCGGGGGCCGTGTCAATGTTTAAAGGCCCCAATCTCAGCTAGGAACTAAGCTGGAGGGTGTTCACATGCAGGGTTTAAAAGCCGTGGACCCCAGGGAAAGTTCGGACCATTCAGGTAGCTCTTCAACCCTCAACAGGGGCAAGTTATGATTGGATGATACATTTGATCAAAGTTAAGACTCCAACTGTCTCATCTGGAAAACTCTTTTCACAGTGTACTTTAACCATGTTATCATCATGATGAATGTATAGAGTTTACTGAGGGGGTCTTTATTGAGAAGATGTTTTGACTGTAGCCTTTTGTCCTCCTTCAAATAAATTGTTCACTTCAATATAGATATATGGCAGTGTGTGGACTCACACATCTGCTGCCGTGGAGGTTTT
Source organism: Neostethus bicornis (assembly GCA_902685375.1). Classification (NCBI taxonomy): domain Eukaryota; kingdom Metazoa; phylum Chordata; class Actinopteri; order Atheriniformes; family Phallostethidae; genus Neostethus; species Neostethus bicornis. The sequence goes on from LR738545.1 coordinate 10,280,476, forward strand.
CACGTCACTTGTAGACATCCAGTAACCAAAGCAGAAAACATTTGCCACTACCAAAAAATATCAAGGTGAAAAATGAAATGCAAAAGTGTTGTTTGGATTAGAGGAAAACCCAGGGGCGGATCCGGAGGAGGGACTGTGCCCTCCACGACTCTCCTCTCCCTTTGTCCCACAAAAAAAACCAAACAAACAAAGAAAAAGAAGAATGGAAAGGGGACTAGACAAGTTATCCCCTTGTAAGGCCAGCAAATGGGCCACCAAAATGCAAGAAAATGACTCCTATGGCTTTGTCAATGACCTCACACCCTCTTACCCCCCTTTAGAGAATCCTGGATCCGCCCCTGAAATAAAAAATGCGACTAAATTATGCAACCTGGGACTAAATAAACAGAAAAATGTTCCTTTTTTACTCCTGACCAATCACAATTGATTTCTACTTTAACTCCAACCCAGTTCAGGATTTCTGAATACAGCTTAGCTGCTGGTATTGGTAGGAACATTTGGACGGATTACAACTAACTGTTGCAGTGGTCTTCATTTTTACTGCTGCTGGTCACAACAAAGCTTTTCCAATTGGTACAACTATTATTATTAAAATTAAATGTACTGTATGAAACACAAGCAATGATTAGATCCAGAATATTTGCAAAAAAATAAAAACTCAATGAACACAAGTAAATATTTAAATATACTGATGCATTCAGACATGTGTCTTTATGTGAATATACTGTATTCTATCATAGACATGTCCAGTTGAATTCTTACATATTATCTTATATGCTCTCATGTTGATCGTGTTCTTTTGATTACTGTGAATTTTAAAGTGAAATCACTGCATTAAATTTTGTATCTGATTTTTGGAGGTTGAACCAGAATCTGAGTTAACAAGAATCTGGATACCAACTTGGTTTTAAATCAGGGCTTTAAGATGAGTTTTAGTCTGAAAATGTCAATTCTGTTTAAATCAAAGCTTTTACGTGTAGATTGGTATAAATGTTTAACGTGTGTGATCTGTATTGGTATCAGTTATACATACTTTTGTTATATACCATCTCAATACAATCACATATGAATTTATTACACACACATTGTGTAAAGTGCATCTAACCACACTGAGATTTCCACACACTGGCAGACACACACACATATAGGAAGGCGGGTAGACAGCCTCTGCAATGCAGGATAGAGCTTCCCCCGCCACTATGTAGGCGACACACCAATCAGTAAGCAGCTGGGGCAGCCGTACATCCCTCGCTCTGTTATTTCAGTTAGTCGTCTCCCTCCTTTTTTTTTCTTTCCTTCTCTCATTTCCACCTCCCCTCCTCTTGCTCATCTCCCGTACATCTCATTTCCCACTCAGCTTGTTTTTAACGGGAAGACGTTAGCCTGGTTCGTGCATCGGAATAAACCCAGACGGAAGAAACAAAGATGTTCTCTACCGTAACAAATGAGTCATAGAACCAAACGCCATTAACTGAGGGAAACAATGATCAGAAAACAATTATCGGTTTGTGATTAAAGACAGTTGCTGAAAGGTTTTAATGGAAGACAGCTAACATCTGTCAGGAAACTTAAATTTTAAATTATTTTAAAATTATTTTAAACTCAATTTTTTAACTCATTCAATAGTGGATTTTAATGCAATCTTATGCCAGAGAATTCTTTTCCATATGTGAGGGCTAATAAAAGAGGATTTTTGTCAGAGTTGATGAGAAGCTGTATGACCTTGTAAAAAAAAACAAAACAAAAAAAAAAACCACAGGATCAAATGTGTTATTTTATTAGAGCTGCTTAACGGCTAGTTTCAACTACAACTTTTTTTAAAATTATTTTATCACCGTCTATCTTCTAACAATGATGGAAGAAACCAATCTTTAGCTCATCTCAAAAATTATGTATGAGATGATATCTATCATTTTTCCAGTGCTAGACTTTGTGGTGAAAATTATGAATCACACTCCTTAAACTTTGACCTAAACTCCCCGTCACAGTCTTTCACATCCATAAACTACATGAAAATATATTAGGCTACTTTAAACTGTATTAAGTTCTATTAGTTTACAATAAGTTGTAGTATACTGCATTAAACTGTATGTATTTATTTATTATACTATATCAATCCCTCATTGGGAAATTCTTGCGCTGTATTGCACCGCAGCAGGCAGCCAGCCAATGACGGCGCCAATGGTGGAAGCAACTGGGGGTTAGGTTTCTGCCCCAGGGACACCTACAGTAGGCATGAGCTCAGCAGGATTTGAAACAGCAACTCATCAGTTCAAAGTTGGCATTTTTTGCCAATGACCTATGCCTCCCACATTAAGCTACAGTAAGCTGCATGAAGCTGTATTAGGCTACATTAAGCTACAGTAGCCAGAGCTCTACTGTTGTTTTAAGCTACAGTAAGCTACATTTAGCTGTATTAAGCTACAGTAAGCTTCATTAAGCTGTATTAAGCTACATTAATCTGTATTTAAATGCACTATTAAACTACAATTCAGCTGTATTAAGTTACAGTAAACTACAGTAAGCTACATTAAATTATATTAAGCTACAGGAAGCTGTATTGAGATAAATTGTGCTGTATAAGCTACAGCAAGATACATTAAGCTGTATTACGCTACATTAAGGTGTGTCAAGCTTTCCAGCTGTCTAATGCTTTTCAGCCATCTTTAGTTTTTGGGTTTTTTTTTTGTTGTTGTTGTTTTGTTTTTTTTTTAGCTATGTCCAGCTTTTTCAACTCTTTGTTTTTAAGCATTTTGACATTACAGTTTATCCTATTGTGTGCCATTCTTTCAGTTGAAATGCCTTACAGTTTACAATTATAACAGAATGGCATTCTGCACAGGTCAGAAATGCTTGGCACAGGTTATGCCTGTGCGAAGAAGTTCATCTTGTAAATCTCACAGGGCCTTCTTTCACTGTACCAGAGTCCTACCCCATTGTTCCAATCCGAAACTTTGTTCTCTGCTTTGGTTTTTCCACCATCCCTAAAAAGTTTGAATCTCTTCATTTCCTTTCATGTTGTTCATATTAAAATGTTTTTACTCTTCAGCATAGCCCAGAGCTCTACTGTTGTTTTCTTCCATCACCATCTTTCTCACTGTTTGATTGACCAACTTTCCTACTGGAAGGTGATGGCTCCCTGCTATTTCCCCAAGTCTTCGTGATTCCTCAGACAGTTATTAACCCAGTTTTTGAAGTTTCTGCATCTTTTTAGATCTTTTCTCTGCATGACACTAATGATTGGCACTTCTGGATCATCTTTTTTCACATTGGGACTTTTCCTTGGGTCAGGTTTGGATAACTCGTAGTTGGAAGTTATTCAACTGTGTGGAAATTGTCAGGAAACTCTCAAATCTATTGCCTCAATATAAAAAGGAAACCGTTTTATGGATGAAAAAAAAAAAGTTTTTTGGGGGGAGGGGAAATTTAGGTTCCGTCCTCCAGCTTCCTCCGCAGGGTGGTTGGGCTCTCACTCAGGGATCAGCTGAGGAGCTCTGCCATCCCGGAGGAGCTCCGTGTCGAGCCGCTCCTCCTCCAGGTCAAGAGGAGCCAGATGGGGTGGTTCGGGTATCTTGTCTGGATGCCCTCCGAGTGCCTCGCTGCTGAGGTGTTTTGGGCACGTCCCACCAGGAGGAGACCAAGAGGCAGACCCCGGACGCGCTGAAGAGACTATGTCTCACTGGCCGGGGAATGACTTGGGATCCTTCCTGGTGAGCTGGAGGATGCAGCCGGGGGGAGAGAAGCCGAGGCTTCCCGTCTGAGGCTGTTGCCCCCACGGCCCGGTCCCGGATGAGCGGAAGACAACGGAACGGAACAGAAATTTAGATTTTAAAAAAGTAAAAGGAATGAGCAATACTTTAAAATCACTTCATTTTGAAACCTCAATAAAAAAATCAGAACATTAGTTCTTTGAATTGATTTAAAGGTAATTAAACGTATTTGAATATTTGTTTTTATTAATTTAAGTCATTTACTATTTTGCATTTTTCACATTTAATTTTTTACGTCATTTGATATCTTTAACAATTTCAATTAAACATGGATCAATTAAACCAATTAAACAATTGATTAATAAAATCTTCATTTTATCACCTAAAATTTTTTTTTCAGCAACTAAGTTTTGAAAAACAAAAAGAACTATCTTTTTTATTTCAATCGAGTTGTTTAAAATGTTCATTCTATGCCTTCGTTTAGTTAACTATATTTTGTCTTTTAGAAAACAATGTTAGAATCCGTGCTAGTGACAAATTCCATGAACATTTTTGCATGTGTGTGATTGTTACAGCGAGTTTGCAAAGGAGAGGGAACGTGTGGAGAAGAGACAAGAATTCCTGAAGCTGCGGCGCCAACAGCAGATTGAAAGAGAGCTGACGGGTTACATGCATTGGATTCAAAAAGCGGGTCAGAAACGTGCACATGTCGGCTGTGCCAAGCACTTGTTCGAGAAGCTGACATGAGTATACAAGTAATTACATTCTCTGTTGCAGAGGAGGTGATGCTGGCCGAGGAAGACAAGAATGCAGAGGAGAAGTCTCCTGATGGAGCGTGGTACAAGCGGAAACCCAACAACTCTGGTGAGCTTTAGATTTATAGTCGTGGATACCTGGATGTTTCATACACCTGCATGTAGGAGCATTTTACAGCTGAGAAAGTAAAAGATAAAATACTTGATGATTTTATTATTCAAATCATTTGGATTGATCTCAACAGAAAATATACTTCATTAGAGTTTAGCTTTAATTCTGTTCAAGCGTCTTTTGACCTTTCTTTTTTATCCAAGCATCTAAAGATGAAATATTTTACAAAGTGACAATAACGGCTTTAAAATCACATGGGAAATAAAATTTGATCCATTTTTTTAGCAGCGTAAGTGTGGCTGTATGTCATTGATTCTCTACCTGGGGATATGCTGTATATACATAAAATGTGAGGTTAGTTGGTATGGCAACTTGTGTGTGATTAGTTTGGAATGATCTTTACCAGGGGTTTAGTTCACAACATAATATTCTACTGTTTTTAGAAGAAGATGAATCTTCCTGGACTTGATTGATCATGTCCAACGTGTAGCTGAACATTTTATACTTATGATGCTTTTCATCATAAACACTGAAATGTGGGCAGCACGGTGGCACAGTGGATAGCACAGTGGGCTCACAGCAAGAAGGTTGTGGGTTCGAGTCCCATGTGGGGATGAGGCTTGGAACACTGTCTTTTCTCTGTGGAGTTTGCATGTTCTCCCCGTGTTTGCGTTGGTTTTCTCCGGGTAGTCCGGTTTCCTCCCACCCTCCAAAAACATGCATGTTAGGTTGATTGGCCGGTGCCAAATTGCCCCTAGGAATGAGTGTGTGTGGATGGTTGAATGTGTGTGGCCCCGCAACAGACTGGTGACCTGTTCGAGGTGTACCCTGCCCTTCGCCTTAAATCAGCCGGGATGGGTTCCGGATCTTCGCTCTGATTGAAGGATTCTGCAATTTTTGGCTCCGGTTTAGCCAAGGGTCCTTTTGTCTGTGGCTCCGGAGTCTGTGTGCAGTTAATCGGTGTGAGAACTAAGGGAGGTACAAATGGATGCACCATGGTGGTATATTTGTCTTTAAGTCTTGTTTTTAAAGCTTTTTTTTTTACAGCTGGCTGTTGCTTGCTTGTTAGACTAGGCTGTGTGTCTAGAATTGAACTCAATTTCTATGTGTTCTGATTTATTAGTTCTGGCTTAGCCCAGACGTTTTGTTGGACACCTGCCTGTTTGATGGTGGCTGGTTAGGTTGGGTTGAGTCCGTCTAAAGCAGTTTATTGACAATCTTGTCATTATAGAGCGACTTTTCTTTCAGGCCGGCCTATTTGAAGTCTATGGCTGCTTGTAAAAATATAAAACATCCATCCGGGGCGTGTTCTTGATGTTCTACTTTACCATTTCCCGGGGACTCTGCCAGGATTTCCACTCTTTTCAAACCCTCTCCAATTATTGTCGCGATAATCACTTTCTTACTACTGTTGTGAAAGCACAAGGCCAGCAACTGAATGCATGCAGTTAGATAAGTAATATTTATTTATAGCTCAGAGGTTGTAGTTATTTCCGATGACATGTTTAAGCAAGCTGTGTCTCAGCTGATATGTGTGTGTCTGCATTGAATTCACCACCATCCAGCGTGCTTCCTAACTGAGTCGTCAGCATGTGGCTGATCAAGATCACTTCCACCAGCATCCCTCCTGAAGTGTGTATGTGTGTGTGTGCTGCTTACACACCCTAATCAAGGCCATACTGGCTTTCATCTGAAGAGTAACTCCACAGTGATTATGGATGCCGGGGTGGAAGGGTAATGAGATTAGAATCAAGTGCAGAGAGGGAGGCCATCAGCAGTTCAGAGGAAGTGTGAAAGCATGAGGGTCTCTACTGAAGCTCTCATCTCAGTCACACATGCTTTTTTAAAATAATAATTCCAATAACACACCAGTCGAGGCCAAGAAATACAAACTGTATGTTGAAAAAAATATAAACTCCTAATGAAAACAGTAAGATTAAAAATGATTTATGTAGCAGATACACTGCTCATAATTCATTTCACCTGATCTACCTTCAAATACCGAGTTGGACTCTCATCATATTTCTGGGTTTTAGAGATCCAATGCTCTTTTTGAGTGCTCTGACCTTTGTGAAATGATGTTAAATCCTACTTGTAGTTATTTAATATCCTGCACTATAAATATGAAGATCAACAATGATTCTCAGCATGTTAGGGTGGTTAAATCATAACCAATTGGGAGGAAAGAGATTTTTAAAAACTCAAACACACATGGCTCAAACAGCATCATCCTAGGTGTTAATATGAATTTATTGATTTTGTTATTATGATCATGTGCATTTACAATAATAATACTTAATTTTATTTGTAATGTTTCCAGTAGGCGGCACGGTGGCGCAGTGGATAGCACAGTGGCCTCACAGTGGGGAGGCCACTCGACTCCCGGGTGGGGACGAGGCTTGGAACACTAGCCTTTCTGTGTGGAGTCTGTGTGGGTTTCCTCCGGGTACTCCTGTTTCCTCCCATCCTCCAAAGACATGCATGCTAGGTTGATTGGTCGGTGCCAAATTGCCCCTAGGAATGAGTGTGTGTGTGGCGCCGCGACAGACTGGCGACCTGTTTGGGGTGTACCCTGCCCCTCGCCTTGAATTGGCCGGGATGGGCTCTGGCACCCCCAACCCAACCACTGTTGTTTTCGTCAATGATGACGAAAACGAAATGATATCGTTGACAAAGCATTTTTTTATGACGATGACGTAACAATAACAAAATAAATGCGAAATTTTGGTGATGAAAACGTGAAAAGACGTTTGCAAGTTTCTGACGAGAAGAAAACGTAACGAAATAGGCGTCAGACTTTCATATTTCTGTCTGTGAAAAGAAAAAACACAGCGGCTGCATCTGTCTCTCACAGCGGCACGCCCCCACAATGCTGCACGTTTACACGGTCTACACAACACACCTGCAGCCATGAGGAGGTCACACACCATGGTGAAAACAGCAGCAAAGGAGCTTGGTGGTCAGAAACTTAAAGGTCCTATATCATGCCTTTTTTCCCTTATTTTATCCTGTTCTATGTATCATTATATGCATAATTTTACATTCCGCCACAATGTCAACACAAAAGGTTATAAATAATACCCTGTTTGGGAGCGCAGTTTCATACCCGGAAGTCAAAACAGCTTGTTTCAGTTTTTTTTTCTTTTTTTTTTCCCGGGACCCGCCCCGTTGGTTGCGATTGGTTGTCATTCATTGTGATTTCCCCACCCACCCAGCACAGCGTGGAGCGCTGGATGGGTGGGGGAGGGTGTTTGAGCTGCAGGGGGCTGAACAAAAAACAGATGTACGTCACTATGTTCCACCAGTCGTTAGAGGTTTGGAGAACACGCCCCTTACTTTGAATTTAAATATCTCAAAATAGCATGAATCACAATAAAACACACTTTGGGGGATTGTTTGGGGTAGTACTAAGTAAAATAAAAGGTTAAAACCTCATAAAAGTCCGTTTTGCATGATATAGGACCTTTAAAGTTTTCTACATATTTTGCGCAAACAGCATGCTAACTTCAAGCTAATGCTAGCTTGTCGGGGCTGCTAACTTCCTAGTTAGCTTGGTTGCGCTAACGACTGCTTTAAATGCATTCCAATGTTTACTTTGTTTACAGGAGTTATTAAGAGGTGTCATTTTTAAGTGTGCATAAGTTACAATGTTCTTCATGCACTGAAAAAATTATATTTATTTACGTTGTTTTACTATGTTCGCTGTTTCAGTTAAAGCTCGGCAGAGTTTTTTTTTTTTTTTTTTTTAACAAACAACCTGCATTATTCTCAGTAATAAAGACACGCTTGTTAAAGCTTTTTTTTTTAACACTAAAACTACACTAAAAACGTTCTAAGTCTCCCTGACTAAAACTAGACGAAACTCTTTGGGGTTTTCGTGACTAAAACTTAAATTAAAATTCGTCCAAAGACTAAAACGAAAACTTAGATGGCTGCCAAAAACAACAATGCCGCCAAACCCCGAGAGGGATAGACGAACAAGAAGGTGTCTGACTGACTGACTGACTGACTGACTGACTGACTGACTGGTGTTTCCACTAGATTCCGAGGATAATATTTGTATTTGCAGATGAAATGAGCCCAAGTTTTTTTTCCCTCTTCTTTTACTGTCAAGTTTTGGCAAGTCACAGCTTGACCAATAATCACCATTCAAAGTCACTTTAACTCTTATTTTTCACTCATTCTGATGCTCAGTTTTAACTTCAACTTGAAAAAATACTGTCACATGATTGGTTTGTTAGATGTTTGCGTAAACAAGAAATGAAAAAAAATTGAATTGTTCTGTCTTCTGAACCACTTATTCCTAAAAGATCCAGGAGGTGCTGGAGCCTATCCCGACTTATTTCAGGCGAGAGGCAGGATACACCCGAACAGATCGCCAGTCTGTTGAGGAGCGACACAAACAACCATACACACACACACACACACACACACACTCATTCCCATGGGCAATTTTATAGTGGTCAATTAATCTAACATGCTTGGTTTTGGAGGGTGAGAGGCAATCAGAGTACATGCAAACGGGGAGAACATTCAAACTCCACACGGGAAAGCCAGTGTTCCAAGCCTCGCCCCACCTGGGACTCAAACCCTGCCCACAATTTGAATAATTTCACAAAAAATAACTGCAGGGACCTGAAGCTTAATGAGACGAAAAATGCTGGATGATAGAAAACATTCGATGTGGAAATAAAATTTTTGCCTTGTGTTTTTAGTGCTAAAAAGGACCAAGAAAAGTAAAAACGACCTCATCAATGCAGAGGAAGGAGAGGACCACTTCACTGACATATCTTCAGTTGGTGAGAACACATTGGATACACAACATGATTAATATTCAATGAGAAGAAGCTTGTACTTTGTTGAAACAACAAGAAACTAAATTTAATTTTCTTTGTTTGTTAAAGTTGACTCATAAAATGTTTCACATCACACTCCTCTAATTCCCTTACCTCCACTGTTTCTGAGATGAACAGTGATATCTTGCTATCGATTGCTGGAAAACACTTCAGCACCTGTTATTAACATACTTTAATCTGATATAAACGTGGAGATGGATGAGGTCGATCTACAGCATGACTCAAAGGTCTGAATTAAAATAGAGCAGGAAATGAGGAGCTAAATTGTATTCTTAGAATAGAGATAACATTCTCATACAGCAACATTTCTCCTCTTTATATTGTCTCATTTCATTTTTTACACTTATTCTGTTATGCCGCTTGTAACTTTTTCTTACCAAAGAGTTACAAATTTTGGATACGAGTTGGATAATTAATCATCTTGATTTTTCTCCTGATGTCAATTGTGCTTTTCTTTTTCGAAGATCAACCCAAGATTGTAGATTGCTAAGCAACTACTTGTAATCCCTCATTCATTCAGGAGTGATCCATCTTAGAAAAAGGCTTTAAAGTTGTCTTATGGACAGTGTATTTTCTGATCGAGACGTTTCAACTTCCATTCGGAAATCATTTTTAATCTAATAAAAAGGCCTGAGAATAATAAAATGTGGTAAAGTGTTTTTTTTGTTTTTACCAAACCAAAAAATAACATTTTTATTTCCACATAAATAAGAATGGAAAAAGAGATGAAAGAGTTTGTACGAACACTAAAAATAAAATGGAAAAAAATAGTTAAGAATGACTTACCGTTCGATGAACACTTACCAAGGAGCTGCATTGACTTTACATTGTCCTAGCTGATAAAAGAACTTTTGGTCCTTTGTTTTTAAAAGACCTTGTGTTTGGACTCGTGTCTTTATTGCCATCTTGTTTGTTTGCACCAACTGCTCCCCCAGGGTCGCCGTTTGCTCGAGCCAGCAACAAGAGCAAGAACGAGAGCTCATCTTACTTCAGGAGGAAAGAGAGGAGAATTCGTTTCACTATTCGTCATTTGGTAAAGTCCCAGAGCTTCTACTGGACCGTCTTGTGTCTGGTTGGCCTCAACACGCTGTGCGTCGCCATCGTGCACTACGACCAGCCCGAGTGGCTCACTTATGCTCTCTGTAGGTATTGCTATGACATGCATTTTCATTCTGTCGTGTTAGAAATGATAAAGGAAGGAATTCTGTCTGCACAGACCTGGCAGAGTTTGTATTTCTGGGTTTGTTCCTGGCTGAGATGTCCATGAAGATGTATGGCCTCGGACCTCAGAACTACTTCCACTCTTCTTTCAACTGCTTTGACTTTGGGGTGAGTCCTCCTACAGAGCATGGAACTCATTAAATTTTTTCAGGTTCTAGATTTTTTGTATGTGAGGTTGTGCTTAAAATATCGAAACTATCTTGCTTTAGCCTAACGAATAACATCCATAAAGATCAACGCACAAACTTTTTTTGGAAGCACACTTACCAGATTGTGTTTACAGGTAATCATTGGAAGTATTTTTGAAGTCATTTGGGCCGCCATCAAACCCGGCGCTTCATTTGGAATCAGTGTATTACGAGCTCTAAGGCTCCTCAGGATCTTCAAAGTCACAAAGTAAGTCCTGTTTTATTTCACTGGCTGAACATTTTAAGTGCACATGGTAAGTTTATGTCTTTGTGTAGGTACTGGAACTCTTTGAGGAATCTGGTGGTCTCATTGCTCAATTCCATGAAGTCCATCATCAGCTTGTTGTTCCTGCTCTTTCTCTTCATCGTGGTCTTCGCTCTACTAGGGATGCAGCTGTTTGGTGGACAGTGAGTAACTGAGAATGAGCCCTGTCAAAATGCAGTTTAACTAATCATTTTGAAGTCATAAAAATAATGTGGATAATCAGAAGAAGAATTCCCAAAACTCTGCGGTTATGGACAAATACTACGCACAGATGGGATGTTTGAGCCGTTTTGATTCCCACTGGGCCCATGCCTAAGTGTTCTTAGAGAAGACATCTAACTCCCCATTTCTCCAACCATTGCTGCTGTCGTGGCTTTCTGCTGCAGTGCAATGCAGCACAAAAATTTCCCTGTTTGAGAATTAGGTGTCTTCTCTAGGAACACTAAGGCATCTGCCCAGTGGGAATCCAATCTGTTTTTTCCTGTCCTGGAAAAAACAGTGACGTACTTTCTATCATAGAGCTAACAACTCCGCCAAGACTGAGAAAACCTCCCCAATTTTATCAGTCTTAAAAAAAAAACACACACACACTTTGTTTGGTTTTTTAACAGAATTTTGCTGTAAAACACAAAGTTTGTTAAATTTAGCTGCACAGATCCATGGGGGTTAAAAAAAATTTCACATATAATGAAGAGTGTGGATGATGTTCCCAGAGATGTAATGTCTTCATTTTTTATTAGGAAACCAATCTTTGTTCCAACCAAATGACTATAAAGCATGTGAAACAGTGGTCGAACTGAACGGATGACCTTTTACAAGTTGATTTTTCTCTTAAAATGATCATTAAGTGCACCAATGGACGTGCAGTGGTATAATTCTCTCACAGATTAAATTACCCAGACATCCCAGAGATGGACCTTGTGGGACAGGATTTCAGGTGGAAATCTCAGTGTAGTCATTCTTCCATGTTTCGTGGAACAGAGATGTTAGAAATGAACAAGCTGTTGTATTGTGTTGAGTAGTTAATGTTTTACTAAATGGGGTATGCAGTGAAATTTAATATAAGGCTGTTTAAAGGACAATAAGCTGCTCTATCATGCAGGAGATGCAGTAACACTAGTGACTGTGTGCCGTCGGTCTAACGGCTTAATTGCGGTCAATGATTTGTTTTATTCTGCCTGCAGGTTTAATTTTGAAGATGAAACACCAACAACCAACTTTGACACATTCCCTGCAGCCATCCTCACCGTGTTCCAGGTAAAGGTCAACTCCAACACGTCTTTATTTTCTGTTCTTCTGGAGACGAAATCAGAAAACAGCCTTGGTTTGTCTTACAGATCCTAACTGGAGAGGATTGGAACGCCGTTATGTACCATGGGATTGAATCACAGGGAGGTGTGCACGGTGGGATGTTCTCCTCCATTTATTTTATTGTTCTCACCCTCTTCGGAAACTGTATCCTTCTTCTGCAATTCAGACCAACCAGCTTTACTGTTAAGCAACCATATGTCACTGAGAATGACTTCATCATTCAGATAAAAAAAGCCTGAATATTGATTCTGTTCTTAATCAATCATTTTTCTGTCCTTCACACAACAAATAACCAGACACCCTTCTCAATGTCTTCCTGGCTATTGCTGTTGATAACCTGGCGAACGCCCAGGAGCTCACAAAGGTACAATCTCTTTGTAAACCCGTCTTGTCATACATGGATCAGAATCACTTACAGAGCAGCACGTGTTTAGTTCCGCTCCGTCTCACAGCAAAAAATGAAAGACAAAGAAGTCTGATCCTGTTTTAATTTAAGTCGAAACAAACAAATTCAATCATTAAAGACCTAAAAATCAATAAGCACTTTAGACATAAGGAGACTTTGGTAGATTTTGGATTTACTCTTTAGGCCTAGCCAGTTAATGAAACCATTTCTTTCAAACAGTTAATGAAAGAAATTACTTCCAAACCCAAATTTCAAATAAAGTGTCTTATTTTAATTCAGTTAGAGATTTGTATATTTTTTTGTATTTTTTCGGTTTGTAACCATCCAGGATGAAGAAGAGCAGGAGGAGGCTAATAACAAGAAGCTCGCCTTGCAGAAGGCTAAGGAGGTGAAGGAGGTCAGCCCCATATCAGCTGCGAACATTTCCATCACAGCGTAAGTACATGTTTGCATTTCTATGATGTTCTGTCGCTTATGTGATTTCTCTGCACATGAAGTCAGAAAAACTTGATTCTATTTGTACAGCCCAATATTACAAAATGATTGTCTCATCGAGCTTCACTTTGCAGACTGAAAAAAAATGTACAAAAATAAAAAAAGAGAAAAAAGTAGACACACAAATATGTAGCTGAAAGCTAACTAAATAAAAGTTAGCTAAACAATTTCAGCACTTCTGCCCTTAGACCCACCTTCACAGTGAGAAAAAACTCCAAAAAAAAGCAGTGGGGAAAAAAAAGAAGAAACATCATGAGGATCCACATCAAAGGGAGATCCCTTCCTCGGAATGAGAAGCTGATGTGTCTAAGATGCTAAATATTAGCTTATTCTACTCTACAACTTATTATCTGAAGAAATCAATAGATGGGCTTCAATGCTGATGGAAACAGGATTGTAAATCAAACAGAGGCCTCCTCGGTCTGGCAACACCCGGGACGGAGATAAATAGACATCATATTCAATAAAAACCTTCCATCTAAGCACATTTTGGGTTTATTGACTTATACAGTATTTAAAAGATGTAAAGACAGCAAATATTTCCCGTATTCCTGGAAGTGCATAAAATGTTTATGAAAAGCTAAACAATGGCAGGCAGAGAAATGTAAAAAAATAAAAATATGTCATTTCAAACAAGACTTTTTACAGATTCATTAAAAAAGTTAACATCAAAGAAAATATCAACTTGCTTTTTAGAAAATTTTCTAGTAAAACATGTTTCTAAAAGCTTAGAGGTTAGAAGAAGTATTTGTCTGGTTGTCCAGCGGATCTAGGGTCTCCCCCTGGGTCTTCGCCCGGTGGGACATGCCTGAAACACCTTACCTGCGCGGCATTTGGGAGGCACCCTACCCAGATGCCCAACCCCCCTCATCTGGTTTCTCTCGACCCGAAAGAGTAACATATGACATTTCTGAGGCAATTAGGAAAATTCTGAAATTCTTGATGTGAAGAATGTTTGGTGGAAAAATGAGTCCAGAAGTAGCTCAGCTTCGGGACAGACATTCCTGCTTTTTAAAAAACAGCCTTACTTTGAAAATAAATGTGAATCTGACCTGGGGCAGATCCAGGGAAGGCGGCCAGGGGGGTGCTCACACAAAAATAAAAAAAAGAAAAAAGGAAAGTAGACTAATCAAGCTTTTCCCTTGCAGGGCCAGCGAATGGGCCACCAAAATGTAGGAAAATGACTCTTGTTTTTTGAAATGTTCTGAGGAGAATGCAATCAGAATGCAACCTCCCTTATGCTGGCTTTGTCAATGACCTCACGCCCCCCTCTAGAAAATCTTGGATCTACCCCTGCTGACTACTAACAGCATACTTTCTGTTTTGAAAGTGTATATTAATAAAATAAAAAAAAGTAAAACTTAGTCTTAGAAAAACTTTAATCAATACTTCGCAAATAATTTATGAACTTAGGAAAATAAAAATGTTTCAGCTTTTTGTAAGCAGCAAGCATATCAGGAACTTGGGCTTTGAAAGAAAAATCTTTGGCCTATAATCTTTGTTTTACCATATTTTTTCTTCAAAGTTGAATCCCTTGCATTCCAATTGTTCTTATATTTTTAATGTTTTTTTTTTTTTACACTTCTAAATTCATTTTTAGATGACCCTGCCTATTTTGCTCTCTAAGTAAAATTTTATGAAAATGTTTTAGACACGTTGTTTATGTGTGTATCAATAAAATTTAAAGAATGAAAAAGGCTTTCAAACTAAACTCTGAGACATAAAAAACATGAAAGTATTCCCTGTGTTTATTGTCTGTTTCCTGTTGTCATTATTTTACATTTTCTTGTAGAATCCGATCATCTCTCTTTTTTTTTTTTTCTTTTTACATTACCTCCTATCAGTTACGCTTGTTTTCTGACCACTTTGTTTTCTATTCTTTTGTGCTTCAGTATCTCACCGTTTCCTGCCTCTTTTCTCTTTCCTGCTTTCAATGTTGTTCCCTTTATGTGTCTGTGCTGTAGGAGTTATGTCTGCACACCAGTCCATCACTACTTGAGGTAAAAATCCAGCTATCTGTGGGGAATGTGGTCATTTTCCCACTAATCACACACCTCAAAACATTGTCATTTTCTCATAAGTCAAATTTCAGGGTGGTAAGAATATTTCTGTTCATACGTTTGGTCAATCAGACGTCGCCACGTCCACCATCCATATCCTGTAACCACTCCATGTTCAGTTTGGGACATGAGTTCAAATGGTGCATCTGTAAAACACCATCAAGGAGGTAGAATAATTGAATATTTTTTATTTTGAAGGATTTATGTGACGAACGGATTGATCTTCACTTTTACAATAACAAGTGGCAGGTTGTAAAAAATATCTAATAATTAAAAAAAAACTGTTAGATATTCATCCATGGGGAAATGACTTTAGGTGCATTGCACCACAGCAGGCAGCACCAATGGTTGGAGTAAGGTGTCTTTTTCAGGGGCACTTAGGTATGGGCCCAGTGGGTGTCAAACCAGCTTCTCTTGGTCACAAAATCACATATTTTACAGTATTGAGACAAATACAAAATGAAGCAATGGAGCTAAACAAAAATGTCATTATAACTTTAGTTGGCAAATTATAAACTAGGAAAAGCATTTACAGGTAACCATCTTTATTTTCGTTCAAGTGCAACCATAACTCATTTTAAGCCGAAGAGTGATAAAATGAATATTCATCACACTGTGATCATGTTGTGGATCATTCTGCATTTTAAAATGATTAGGGGGATTTAATATCCCACAGAGTCAGAAAGAAAGCCATACCAGCCATGGTATCCACTGAAGACGTTGTTCATACAACCAGTGCTGCTCATAATTAATCCTACTCCTGGCAAATTTGGACTTGAATTTACTTGTAACCCCCGAAAAACCCCATGGAACCCTGTAAAGTTTTTTTGAAGTCAGTGAGGAAGTACCTCTTCATCATTGTCTGATTGTGTTTTAGAAGAAGCTTGTGTCATTTGATTCAAAATAATTTTAAGTCACATTTTGAAATGGGTATAAATAATATGAGCAGCGCTATACATACTAGACATCACTGGTTTAAATGGGATTAAATTGCTTTATATTCCCCTCTTCCAGTAAAGAGCAACAAAGTGCAATGAGGATGAAATCCGTATGGGAGCAGAGAGCCGATCAGCTGAGGAGGCAGAACCAGGCCAGCTCTGAGACTCTCTACAACAAGCTGGATCCCGATGAGCTTGGATCTTCAGGCTTCCCGCCGGAAATGAACACCCACCGCGCCCGGCCGCTTGTCGTTGAGCCCTTGATCGGTGGCCACCAGCATCATCGTCACAAACCATGTTCCCCACAGGAAGTGGAAACCTCCGCCGATCCCGCTCCTCATCATCCTCGCCATCACCATCGACCCCGAAACAAAATTAGAGAGGAAGCCAATGGAAACTGGGACGCCGGAAAAGACGGAAGGCACCATGTCCACCACAGCCGATCCAAAGAGCATGACTGCAGCCAGAGCAAAGATGGAAAGAGCGAGCGACCCCACAGCCGAGAGGCAGGCAAGAGGCCTCACCATCAGAGCTCAGTGGAGGACAACGGAGGAGGGAGAGGCACGGGTGAGAGAGAGCACCGCCATCATCATTCACACCGGCATGGCCGAGGAGGCAATGGAACTGTGAACAATGGTGGAGAACGGAGAAGCCGCCACAAAGGTGGACGTCCATCTAAAAGAGATGGAGAAAGATGCTCAAGAAGAGAAAATGGAGCCAACGGAGAAAGGAGGGGGCATCGGTCTCACGGGTTAAAGAGCCAGACCACCACCGAAGGAGAGGAGTCCAACAACAGAGAAAAGGCCCACGGTCACAGGTATGCATGTATGCATGTGAAGGTTTTTCCCAGTTCTCTATAAGTGACATCTGTATTTCCAAAAGGTTTGGGGACTCTGAGGGGGAATCTTTGGCAGTCTCTCCCCAGCAAGACTCAGGGGGAGCCGGGTGGCCACGAGACCATCAGGAGGACTCTGACAACCAGCGGAATGTCAAACGAACTGGTCACACATCCGTTCATGTTCCGCCTGTCACCATCACATCCCCACCTGGAGATACCACTCTCATACAAAGTTGGTACCCTAAAGAATTTTGAATTGGAGTATTGGGTTAGGATCAGCCTACCTGATTGATTAACCCTACCTGATTGTGAGTTGGTTGAGATAGTTGAACATGCTGGTCAGACCCTGGAGGCTGGACAGGCTGTGAGGGTCTACTGGAAAGATTTGTGAACTAGTTATATAGATTGGGCTAAGAGTGGCTGGAATTTAGTATACTCAGACTTAGCTTATCCAAGCTTTTGCCCCCGTAAACCTGCTTTATAAACAGGGTTCCTGTTTTTTTTGTTTTTTTTTTAACCTGATGCATCATCCACTGTAAATGGATTTCCCTCAAATAATTTCTCTCCTTGTTCCCAGTGAACAGCATTGACTGTGAAACGATGCCTATGACTGAGAAAACCCTAGAGGATCTCTGTCAGACTGGACCCAGACCCATCCTGCCTTACAGCTCCATGTTCATCTTTGGGCAGACCAACCCGTGAGTCCCATCAGCCTCCATTTCTGCAGTCCTTCAAACCTGCTGTCAGACTTTATGTTTGTAGCTTTCTGTGTGAATTGCCAAACAGTGATGAGGAACTTTGTTTTATTTTTTTTTTGTACTAACTCTTCTTATGTAATTGCTT
Organism: Neostethus bicornis; assembly: GCA_902685375.1. NCBI lineage: Eukaryota > Metazoa > Chordata > Actinopteri > Atheriniformes > Phallostethidae > Neostethus > Neostethus bicornis. Next base: position 10,298,474 of record LR738545.1, read on the forward strand.
CATAATCATGAGCAACATTTCTATTTTTTTGTGTCTCCAATTCAGGGTGAGGAGGTTGTGTCACTATATCGTCACTCTCCGGTACTTCGAAATGAGCATCCTGGTTGTCATAGCAATGAGTAGCATCGCTCTAGCAGCAGAAGATCCTGTTTGGACGAATGCTCCGCGCAACAACGTAAGACCTACCAGGTTTCAAACTCGCTTACATTAACTCTCACAGTGTCATGGTTTTGGGATGAGGAAAGAGGAAGACCCAATTGCAGGACATCAAGCAAAATTTACAAACACAATTCAGGTAAGTCTGTAAAGGAAAAAGGCACAGGATTACCTCAGGATTTCAAAAGTTCAAATAATAAGAGTTCAAACATGGTCAGGCTGGAAGGGATGGTATGACCCGACAAGGAAGTCCGGGGTAATTGCCCTTAAATAGATGACAGGGTCCACAGATGCATGCAATCAGAAATCATCCTCAGGTGACCCTAAACAGGGGGATTAGGAACATCTGGGGCTCCCTCTGGCGGCAGGTGAGGGATCCTTACACACAGTCTAAACCAGATAGAAAAAACTATTGCATACCCAATCAGAAAATATTAATTTACTCATGAAGCAGCACTAAATGGAAGGTTTAGATGGTTTGTTTTCATTTGGTCATCAAAACAGACTAAAAGCAAAAAAAGTTCAATTTTTTCTTCATTTGTACATCCATTTCTTTATCCATCCATCTAGCCCCCACCCCCTCCCCACCCTCCATTTATCCAACTATTTTATCTGTCATCTATTTATTTATGCATTCATTTATCCACCAATATTTTCATCCATCCATTTAGTTTTTCTCCGGAATAAGTTGGGTCGGTTTGCTTGCAGTTATTAATAACCTTCATAGATAGAAGGTCTTGCTGAAAAGACCACAGTGCAGGTCGATGAGCACCTAGCAGAGATCACCTGATCCAGGTAGTACTCTCTATAAAAGTCGACCTGTACCTGTAAACATCACACAGGACTACCAGTTCCAGTAATAATGGCTATGGTAAAGCAGGGCTTCTGTTTTTGAATAACTTGAAAAGAACATAAGAAATACCAAGAACCGGCTCAGATGGGAGTTTCAGTGGAAGTTTCCAGGTATAGCAGAAAGACTTTACTACACTCTAAGAAGTGTCTCCAGAGACAGATGTGTGAGATGGAGAAAAAGACACATATTGTAGATGGAACAAATGAGGATAAACAATGAGCATGTGGTTTAACATCAGAGTTCTACTGTCCTGCTTGCATCACTTCTTCTCTAACCTAGTTTCTCTCCTCCAGGTGCTAAAATATCTGGATTACGCCTTCACAGGTGTCTTCACATTTGAAATGGTGATTAAAGTGAGTACTTTTTGTTTTTCTTCTCTATAACTTTACTAGACTGGAACAGTAGTGTTTAAATTGATGGTGTGGGTAGCGGGGCCTTTAGGTTTAAATTCTGGAAAAATTTTCATGTTTCTTGGATTCAGTAGATCAAGTCAACATAACAGCCTGTGAAAATTTGTTTTTGGTTGGAAACATGGAAAAGTTTAGAGTTGAAGAATTCCCAGCATTGCTAGACTCTATGAAGTAAAATGAGAGGGAAAAGTTGCACACTTGCAATGAAAGCAGCAGGGTGTCAGTCATTAAAGAGACGGTCTTCTCATGGGTGTGTCCCTGATGTGTCAGTATGAAAACAAAGACAGACCAGTTATTTAGTACACTTTCACCACATCAAAAACAAGAATCATTTGGGACAATTTATCTCCTCGCCAAGTTAAAACCACCTGAATGTGAGCTGTGAATGTGATCAAGACGCATGATATGAACAATTAATATTTAAAACTGCAAAGTTACTCCAATAAAATTTGATTTAAAGACACGGCTGAACACAAACAGATGTTTAGTGAAACTGAAATCCAGATGTTAAGCTGAAGTGGATTTTAACTGGAAATGGAACAAGGACGCCATCTAGATGCTGAAACTAATCATCTTAGAAAACATGAGCAGTCAGGATCAGGAAAGACCTCACAGTAAAAAATTATTGATTTTTGGTACTGCTGATCTAATCAAAAGATAAGCGGAAAAATAATTTGATAACATGTACATTTTACTGTAAATCATTATTACTGTAAATCATCAATTGTTATGTAATTGTCTTTTTATTATTAATTTAGTAAGTCAACATATTGCATTAATTTAACTAAAGAAAAGCGCGAAAATACATTTTTTCTTCTGAAGCGGGGGATGAGCCTATTTCGGCTGATTTAAGGTGAGAGGCAGGGTACACGCCAAACAGGTTGCCAGTCTGTCGCGGAGCCACATTCACACATCCACCCACACACTCATTCTCAGGGGCAATTTTCATAGCGGCTAATCAGCCTAACATGCATGTTTTTGGAGAGTGGGAGGAAACCGGAGAAAACCCACACACACGCAGAGAAAATGTAAACTCCATACAGAAAGACCAGTGTTTCCGGCCTTGTTCCATGCGGGACTCGAACCCTGACCTTCTTGCTGTGCCACTGTGCTGTCGAAGCATAAAAATAATAATAATTAAAAAATAAAAAATAAAAAAACATGTAATTTTGTGTTTAGATGGTTGACCTGGGTTTGCTGCTCCATCCTGGATCTTACTTCAGAGATTTGTGGAACATCCTGGACTTCATAGTGGTCAGTGGGGCGCTGGTGGCCTTTGCTTTTACGTAAGTTCAGAAGCTTGTTCCTTCAAATTATACAGATTATCAATATGTTTCTGTACGTGTATGTTGTGTGATTTTCTACTGCTGCTAACATCTGAAACCAGAAACAGGAACATCAGCAATCAGTACTCGTAGATTCCAAGAACGTTATCTTTATTTGTTTCTTCTTTTTTTTTTTGACATGAACTTCTCCCTGTTTTTGTCCTTGATTCTCTTTGAAGGAGCTTCATGGGGTAATGTGTCCTCTACCTATCTTCTCATGCCTGTCTCTGTCATTATCTCTATGTATGGAAAGATGGAAACATACATAGCTTCCACTGCAAAAACAATTCCCTCACACATTCAGCCGTAACAAGGAGTAAATCTGATGTTACACAAGAAGTCAGATAGAATCAGATTTGATCCAGATGTTGCAACTTTACTGAACTTTATCAAGTTACATCAGAGCTTACACTCACCAATGTTCTGTTTTTACAAAATGAGCCAAATTAACTAACAGCAATACAAATTACAAGATTTAATATAAATAATTAGTTCCAAAAAAAAAGGCAAATAAGAGACAGTTATAAAAAAAAAAAAATCAATAAAAGTGAAGATGATTTAGGATCACACTAAAAACAAACCCGCCCAAACTTTGCAAAAAAAATACCTAAAAAGTAACATAATTAAAGTCCATTTCAGTTTGTCTTAAAGAAGCAGAGGAATTACAGAAAATGTCCAATCAGCTGCTGTATGTTTAACAGAAAACAAGTTTGTGAGGATTGTTTTCTGCAGTGAACCATCTGCCTGCAACACAATCACTCCATCATTCATCTCATATTTTTGATGAAAGGACCTTCCTCCTCCTCTGAACAGCATGTTGCTCAGTATGGACTTGATTTCAAATTGGGTCCACCTCCTTTTCGGCTGCTGTTGGAGGCATGAGCAGGTTTCAGGGATCTACGTCAGTGTTCCCAGCATGCACAGGCAGGCTGTTTACATTGCTGATGGATGGAAGCCTTTAATGTCATAGCACTCATGTTTAGTGTAATCTCTCATTTAATTCAGCATCAGCAGAGGACTTTAATTCACTCGGTTTAGCTCCAGACTTGTGCAAATCTGCATTTAATGGAAGTTACTAAATATTCATTTAGTTAAATAATTGTGGATTTGATCAAAAACTTGGAGAGTTTATATTTCCATCACATCTGAACATGTGTTACAGATAATCTCCCTTTGTTATGAAGACCTTGTTAATACCAAATGTGTAAAAATCTTTAAAAATATTTTTTTGTAGTTAAAAAGAAAGTCTGCAACTATTTTCTCTTTGCCCGTCTTTACAATTTCAAAGTCAGATTTGTAATGAAACACAATTTGAAAAATAGCGACCCAGACTTTTTTTATTTGTCTTAAAGACTATACATTTGACCAGTGTGATTTAAATTTCAAATTGCACTTCTTTTAGGTCTGATTTTCAAATATGATCAGAGATCACTCTGACTCAAACTAAGTATTTGCAATCCCAGACAGGAAGTCCTGCTTGAATGACAGTTGCCATTCTCTCACCATGCATGAGTGCACCAGCTCATTCTGCCTGTTTTACTAGGAAATCACAACATCTCCATTAAATCTGTGTATTTCACCTGCTGAAATACTCACAATCTCTCACTGTGAGTTTGTGATGCTGGAACATCTGGAAAGTTTAGATTTTAAGAACAAGCTTGTTTTCTCGGGCGAAACCATCTTTTAATTATTTTTTTTCTTTTGATATGTAAAAAAATATTTTCTACAAAGTCTAGATTTCAAACATTTTCTTGAATTCATGTTTTGGTTGAAAAAACTCAGAATAGATCAAAAACTAGAAACTGACTCGGCTGACAAAAACAGACTTTTGCCTTTTTCTTTAAGCCTCTTTTTTCAAATTTTTTCTTCAATCTCTTTTCCAAAAAAAGTTGGGACTCTGTGTGAAATGTAAACCAATAATTTGAATTTGAAAAACATATAGTTTGAAATGATACTACTTTGTGGATCAGAGATGGGAAAACTAATTGACTCATGAGATGTCAAGATGAAGCCCATTTGTAATATCGTGGAAGTTATACTTTGGGAATAGTCAGAATGATGGGAAAATCTGTGATTTATAGATTTTTTTTAAAAAATCTATGCTTCCGTCTACTCAGTAACTCTGGAAAGATAGAATCCTACAAAAGTAAAAGTCCACCTGAAGGGGGATGGGGTGGGAGAGAGGAATTCATATTAAAATGCATGTTGATGAGCCGCTAATGGTTCATGGGGGCTTTAAGCTGGGTGTTTGTGTAAAACAAAAAAATTTGTGGGTTTTGGTCTTCTAGTGTTAAACCAGGTTTCTTTAATCATTTTTAAATTTAATTAAGTTTGACAGGGTGGACTAAAACACTTTGATTGGCCACATTTGACCGTTGGAATGTAGATCTTAAAAATTGCTGGAACCATCTAAAATATTTTCATAACTTTTTGTCTCAGATGGGTGAATCTTGGTTATGTTTAAATGACTTAATTAATTGTTCAATATTCTATTGTTATTGTTTTTAACCCAGTCTTTTTTCTAACCTTTAGCTGATTATCTTCTAATCCAGCGTTTTTCAACCTTTTATAAGCCAAGGTACATTTTTTCAATCTGAAAAAATCTGGAGGCACACAACCAGCTGAAATGGTAGAGTGGGTTGCTATGGTTACAGTAAACAACCTGTCGTAGGACAGCCCCACCTGTGTGTAAGTAAAATTAGTAGGTATCATACTGGAGAAGATAAATACTATATATGCTTTGACCCCTTTTTCTTAACACAAACACTGCAAGATCGACCAAACCAATCGTTGGGAGCAACCAATAGATTGTGATCGACGGATAAGTTGAAATAAGTTCCTTTTCTATGACACATCTGACAATCTCTCAGGGCATGAAAAACTGGTTGAAAAACACTGTTCAAACCCAATCTAATCAATAATCAGATCACATTTTTAATAAAACATTAAATTGTCTAAATTTTTTCTTGTTCCTAACTTCCACTGGGTATTGTATTATATTTTCTGCTGTACATGATTGATGAGGGGATTCAATAATATTTTTTTCAGATTTTATTTACAATTCACACAGCACCTTAAATCTTTTCTGGAACTAGAGTTATACTGGGATCCATCCCAACAGTTGGCTATCAACCAAAATATTGACTTGTTTGCATCTGGTTTCATTCACATAAACGATACGGTGTCATAATTTGATCCAAACATGTGCTTTATTTTGTTTGTGTGTGCAAAGCATCCATAAATGTGCTGTTCCTTGTTTTACCACTGTTTTCCCCCAAGTAGATCGCAACAAGGTGTGACCAGGTGGGGAACCTTTTTATGCCAATATAACCCCTGCTTCTTTCTCTGCTCTGCCCCAATTCCCCTAGCTTTCCATACTACCAATGCTCAGATCAGCTTCATTATAAAAACGCCAAACCCATTTTCAGGGAATCAGACAAGATGTCTTCATTGCATATAAACTGAAACTTGCCTGAGGTGTATAAACACAACCACAAATTCAGACAATTCACTTCAACACATTTTTTTCTATCTCATATTATCTCTAAAAAAATCCCAAACACTGTCAGTCCTTTTTATTGTCTCTTGTGATATGTGGTGCTTAAATAAAATAAAAGCAACACAACTTCAGGAGAAGTATTAAGTAACTGTTATTGAGAAAACTAAAGAAGGTGGAAGATTTAAAGTACTTAGGATCAACAGTCCAGAGCAATGGAAAGTGTAGAAAAGAGGTGAAGAAGCGCGTGCAGGCAGGCTGGAACGGATGGAGAAAAGTATCAGGTGTGATGGGTGACAGAAGAGTTTCAGCTAAAATGAAAGGGAAAGTGTACAAAACCGTGGTGAGACTGGCCATGCTGTTTGGTCTAGAAACAGTGGCACTGAGGAAAAGACAGGAAACAGAAATGGAGGTAACAAAGATGAAGATACTTAAGATCTCTCTGGGAGTGACCAGGATGGAAAGGATTAGAAATTGATATATCAGAGGAACAGCACATGTTAAATGTTTTGAAAATAAAGTCAGAAAGGCCACACTTAGATGGTTTAGACATGTACAGAGGAGAGAGATATGAAGATAGTTGGCGTGACCGAAGAAGACACAGCAGACAGGGTTAGATGGAAGAAACTGACTTGCTGTGGTGACCCCTGAAGGGAAATGCCAGAAGAAGAAGAAGATTGAGAAAGCTTTTACTCTGCCTGTACTTGTTTTCTTAAATGTAATAGGTTGCAATCAGGAAGTGAAGCACCTCCTGGTTCAGCACTGGGCTCCCTCTTCAGAAAGTACAAGCTCAGGCTTTTTTTCCCTAAATCTATATATGAGCTGAACATTTGTGGCCCCTTCACTGTCTGTTACTTTTTATTTTGAGCTTTTTTTAATGGTATGAAGTTGACTTTGTAACCTGGATCTTTACCATTTGTTGGAAATCAAGGAGTATTTACAATATGGCTTGAAAGTGCCTTATGTTAACGGGTAACTATCAATTAACACAGCATACAATATCGCACAGTGAAATACTCAAAGTAGCGGTTTCAGTTTTAAACATCTTGACCGTCTCCATCATCAGTCATCTGCCCATACAGATCATGATGCAGGCCTTACGTCCAATGTCATCATCAGTTTCTTTCATCATTTTAGAGTTGTATCATAATTAATAGACTAGTTTAGTTAGTGGCAAGTAAACACAAGTTGTGTAACTCTAGCTCTAAGTATGAATATGTCAATATACATACATGAGCTTGATCAATAGATGTACAAATCGATCTATAGATTTATAGATCTATATAGGGATGCATGTTGACATCAACGTAATATCAGATGGCTGGTGTAGCACATGATCATTAGAGGTTCTAAAGTTGAGATGTTGTTCTCACATGTACATGCATAAACAAATCTTTTTGTACAAGGCTCACTTGTCACTCTCATTTTCACCGCTGATCTGAATACGTTTCACTTCCACTTTACTGTATTTTATTGTGTCAAAATTGTGTCATTTTAAGTGTTGTTGGAGTTCATTTTAAGAAATTTGTGTTGTGATTTTTCTGAATAGGTATTTATAGTATATTATTTTAAATAAATATTGTTTATAAAAAGTTGATTATGTGATGGTGAACGAGTGTGTGGTTTGAACTGGATTTGCTGATTACAGGGGGACTAAAGGCAAAGACATCAGCACCATCAAGTCTTTGAGGGTTCTCCGGGTTCTCAGGCCACTCAAGACCATCAAACGTCTGCCCAAACTCAAGGTTGTACAACACCATGATTTCTATTTTTACAGTGACTAAATACTAGAGCAGGGGTGGGCAAACTTTTTGGTTCGCGGGCCACATTGAGTTCTAACATTTGACAAAGAGGCCAGAACAGGAGCAGATTGATGGCATGCTTTGGTAACCGCTAGATTAGACCGATAGAATGGCACGCTAGATTTTAAACAAGCACACTAAATAATACATCAAGAGCGTTAAATTTAAAATCTAGCGTGCTAGGTCTGAAATCTAGTGCGCTAGCGCTTAAAAAGTCCATTTAGCAGCGCTAGGTTTGAAATCTAAGCGCTTGATGTAACATTTGGCTTGTTTTAATATCTATCACGCTTGTTTACGTGCCTCTATAGGCCCTGATGGCTTTCCATATCTGTGCACACAATTTATTTTGACAACGTCACGGAGACGCACACATTTTAATAGTAGTTTTGAAGTATTGGCTTTGTTGTTTTCTCAACAAAGCCAAATATCTAGAGTGCGCCATCTAGTGAGGAAGCTTCACAATTAAAGGGGTAATAAAACATTAACAAGAGTTATTTATTTAATTTTTTCAAGTTGCAACGGGCTGGATTAAAATGTTTAACGTCCCATATGTGGCCCGCGGGCCGTAGTTTGCCTATGCCTGCACTAGAGTATATGTATGTCGCCATATACATGCTCATGTTGGTATATAAATTTTTAGATAAGTATAACCATCAAAATAGTTTCAGTTTGTATAGGTTCATGTAGTATAATTGTGCCTCCATTCTAACTCTTTATTTTTAGTGTATAACCCCATTTGCAGTATTTTTACTCTTCTATTTTATAGAATTTTAGTGCTATATATAATCCATTTTATTATAGAACAAATCATTAAGCTTTTCACTATTAAAATATTTATAGTGACCATGCCAGGCCAAGGTTTTAAATCATTGTTAAATCCGCAATTATAGTTTGCTCACTGATCTCATATAATGTAAGAGTTTTAATTTCTTCCTGTCCTGCCAGAATAAAATGCGAAATTGGTTTCAAAAGATTTATCTTTACAGCCTGAAAGCACACACTCGTTCCTTCTCTTTGGCTTTTATCCCTGCTGAATAAACAGAGAAATCATTTTGTAGCTTTTCACACTTGTAGTCAAATGTAAAAGAAAACTATACAATAATAATCCACTAGTACAGTAGTTTTTTTTTTTCTCAAAGTAAATAATGTGTTTGTATCCTTTCGGAATTTCAGGCGGTGTTCGACTGTGTGGTCAACTCATTGAAGAACGTTCTTAACATCCTCATCGTCTACATCCTCTTCATGTTCATTTTTGCTGTAATTGCGGTTCAGCTCTTCAAAGGGAAGTTCTTCTATTGCACCGATGAGTCCAAAGGCCTGGAGAAGGACTGCAAGTTGGTCTAAGATTCATTCATTTAATCTGTTTGACTTTTTCACGATAAGTTTTCAATTATCAACTTTCTTTTCTGTTTGACTCCTCTTATCCCCCTGTGTCTTGCAGAGGACAATTCCTGGATTACGACAAAGATGAGGTGGCAGCCATGCCCAGAGAGTGGAAAAAATATGAGTTTCATTATGACAATGTGCTCTGGGCCTTCCTCACTCTCTTCACGGTCTCCACTGGCGAGGGTTGGCCAACGTACGTTCTGATTTACTAAAAATGTGTTACAAAAATTTCCCAAACGGGTTATTAGCTCCAAAACTATACTAAGAATGGATGAAAATTTTCTGCAGAATCCACCATAAACTCACAGGAATGAGTGGGATTTGCTAGGAGCATGCAGTTAAACAAAGTCATTGGTGGTTCTGCATCTAGAACATGAAAGACCGTGGTCAAATTTAGAGGTCAAGGATTTAGAGGTCAAGTTTAAATCAGTCTTAGTTTGCAAAACTGGAAAAATAACCCAACTTACATTCCGTCATCATCTGCTTATCCGGGGGCAACATCCTTGGATGGGAAGCTCGGGCTTATCTCACCCCGGCTGCATCTTCCAGCTTACCCAGAAGGATCCCGAGACGTTCTGAGACAGCTGTGAGACATAGTCTCTCCATCAGGTCCGGGGTCTGCCTCTTGGTCTCCCCCCGGTGGGACGTGCCTGAAACACCTCAGCGTGTAGCAATTAGGAGGCATTCTTATCAGAATCCCGAAATACCCCATCTGGCTTCTCTCGCCCTGGAGGAGCAGCGGCTCAACTTCGAGCTCCTTCGGATGGCAGAGCTCCTCATCCGATCTCTGAAGGAAGGCCTAGCCACCATGCGGAGGAAGCTCACTTCGGCCTCTTGTATCCATGATCTCATTCTTTCAGTCATCACCCACAGCTGGTGACCATAGGTGAGGGTGGAAACGTAGATCAACTTGTAAATCAAGAGCTTTGCTTTTCGGCTCAGCTCTCCCTTTACCATGATGGTTTGATGCAGTGTCCTAGTAATTGCTGACGCTACACCGATCCGTCTGTCGATCTCACGCTCCATCCTTCCCTCACTCGTGAACAAGACCCCAAGATAATTCAACTCCACCACTTGGGGCAGCACCCTGCCCCTGACCCGCATGGGGCATTCCACCCTTTTCCGGGCGAGGACCATGATCTCAGATTTGGAGCCGGCCGCTTCACACTCGGCAGCAAATCATTTTATTTCCCCTGGGATTTGTAATAACAACACTGAGACCTTCCTGGAGCAATAGAAGTCAGAAATTTTCTTAGTGTCTAGCTGGAAATGTAAAAGCAGTGTTTAATGTTTTTACCTGAAGGTTTCTATCAATCTGTCTCTTTGTAGGGTTTTAAAACACTCTGTGGATGCCACCTTCGAAGACCAGGGTCCGAGTCCTGGATACCGGATAGAAATGTCCATCTTCTATGTGGTCTACTTTGTGGTGTTCCCTTTTTTCTTTGTCAACATTTTTGTTGCTCTGATCATTATCACCTTCCAGGAGCAAGGAGACAAGGCTTTATCTGAGTGCAGCTTGGAAAAGAACGAGGTAAAACATGGACACATAAAAAAATTCTTAAAACTTTATTCAGGTCAAGAATATTCCAAACCAAAAAGGATTGATTTTCCGTGTGATTGTTTAATGAGTGTTTTTAAAAGGAGTAAAGTGGATTTTTGAAGACTCATCCTTCTGATGAATTAGTCAATGGAACCAGATGTTTGATGTTGTGCAAGAAAAATTCTAAATCTACAACTATTTTGGGGGAGGCAGTAGCTCAGTGGTAGAACGTTCGTCCGTGGACCAAAAGTTCTCCGGAAGTTCGCGGCCACACACAGTCTGGCTTATGCTCAATGAAGTTTTCCACTTCCTGTTAGAGTTACGTAATGAATGACATCAGGTTAAACACAAGACGCAAAGATGTCTGGGAAACAGAGTTGATTCCTTTTTAAATATTTTATACATCCTCCTTCCTTTAAGTTTGGCTTCCCAGTGGGTTATCTGGCCATTAAGGAGATTTTGCTCATGGTCTCCCGAGAGTAAAACTTGATACATCTTAACCTGATACCCAAATAACTTTATCTCGAGCTAGTTTCTTAACTTGTACCTAACATTACCTGGCCACTCTGGAGGGGATTCTCTTTGTATTTCAAGATGTTCTGTTTGACAGACGTCACATGGTTGAGATATGTTGTACTCACGGGTTGAAGATGTGTTAATAGATGCTGGACAGCAGCATCTGTCTTCATCCTGTATAGACTTCACCAGTGTTTGTTTATCTTGCTGTTTGAACTTCTCTGCAGAGGGCTTGTATTGACTTTGCCATAAACGCCAAACCTCTGACACGTTACATGCCGGAAAACACGCAGTCCTTCCAGTACAGGATGTGGAAATTTGTCGTCTCAGCACCTTTCGAATACTCCATCATGATCATGATCGCACTTAACACTGTGGTGCTCATGATGAAGGTAGGAAGATTCTTGCTTTGAGGGATGTTTAGCAAGGCAGGCACCTTTTTTAAATCTATGCAAGCAACAAACCCCTAATTTTAGTCGGGGTTTGTGTTCTAAACTCAATAAACTTCCTAAATTCTTCTTACAAACTTTGAACATTCTAATTTATTTCACAAACTGAAACATAAAGACACACTTTTGATGTATGAAATTCCTTTTCTGATGTTTTCTGCATTGCACTCTGATTTAATATCTTAGACAAGGTTAGCTGGTTGTGTGGATGTAGTAGATTTTTATCTGATGAGCGGCTTCATGAATCCTTCATGAAGAAAACAACAGAACTAGGACATGAAAGTGAATGTGCTCCTTTTTTCCAGTTTCACGGAGCTCCAGACTTTTATGAGGCAATGTTGAGATATCTCAACATTGTTTTCACCACTCTTTTCTCTCTTGAGTGCATTTTGAAGATCATTGCCTTTGGCCCCCTGGTGAGTAGGGGTTCCCCCAGCTGTACATATCCTGAACAACGGCCAACAGCTGATGATATGTTTTTACAGAACTACTTGAAGGACGCCTGGAATGTGTTTGACTTTGTGACTGTTTTAGGCAGTATCACCGACATCCTGGTGACTGAGATTAAGGTTAGTGCTCCTTATCGGTTCGATTCCATCATTGAGCTACAAGTTAGCTTCTTGTACCACCAGAAACAATCATTCATCAGAACAGTAGTTTTAAGTGAAATATTTTTTTTTTATCGGAGCTTTAATGTTTACAGACATGTAGGCTTCACTCATTTTCTCATTCCAGATTGTTCCACTTACTTCTATTTATCAGCACATTGCTGATTCACATGTCACATCTGTACATTCGTTTAGTTGTATGTTCGTAATGTGCAATATGACTGTTTCTGTTATCCTGTTTCTTCTTTTCCTCCTTTTCCTCTTCTTTATTTCTCTTTCTGTCTGTTTCTTCCCACTACATTTAATGTTGTCGTCCCCGATGTTTCGATGTGCCCTGATCTCAAACATCTCTAGACCACGGTGAGTGTTGCTCAGATCTTTGCAAGCATGTTGATTTATATGGTTTACTAGAAACTTTTCAGAGTTTAATGTCACACTTCTTAACTAACACTGCTGAACTTGTACAAATAAGTTACCTAGCAAGTTAAAAGCAGTATGGAAGATATTCTAACGCTGACAGCCCAGTTACTCTTTGTGAATTCAAGGCAAGCATTAAGAGCTACCTTGGTCTTTTTTTTTGTTTGCATCTCTAACTTATACTATGAATACTTGCTTGGTCTCACAACACTAAGAACAAGTCCAACCAAAGAAGGCAAATGTAAGTATTATTCCAAAAGACAATTAAAAAGATCTTCCATGTTGTAATTGGTCACTGTGAACATGTGGACAATGTGCCACGTAGCCAGTCAAGGTTATGTTGAGATGAGATCACACCTGTTTAACCTGGAAATACAAGTGTTAGTCGTATGTTTAACTGCGTTACACAACAAAAGCATTCAGCCTCTGAAAATGTGTAATTTTCCCCAGTAATGACAAAACTCCCAATAGAAAAAAATTGTGTGAGTAAAATAGATATTTCTCTTAAGATACAGCAATACAAATGATAATTGCAGATCAAAATATGCTAGCAAGTGGCGACATCTCGGCTCTGTTATGTCTGATTTAGTCTGGGTTTTTTTTTTTTTTTTTTTTTATGTAATAGTGTGGTTAATGCATGCCCTGTCTCCATCCTACAGGAAAGACTTCTGAACCTGAGCTTCCTGAGGCTCTTCAGAGCTGCTCGTCTCATTAAACTACTGAGACAAGGTTACACCATCCGGATCCTACTTTGGACTTTTGTCCAATCTTTCAAGGTACTGTAGTCACACACCCACACTCTGCATTCGGAAAGTTTTCAGATCTTCTTCAGTTCATCCTCACCCAAAGATTTTTTTCCCTTTACTGGTTTGTTTTAAAAACTCTTCAAGCTAAATCATACTAAAGCACCAAAACAACCTACTGTAGATCAACTAAGATATATATGATAAAAGAAAAATAAGAAGATTGCTCGAGTGATAAATACGGAAAGAAATTAGGTTTGAGGTTCAATTTTTTTGCTTTGGTCTACAGAACAAGAAACAAAAATTATTATAATTTTTCAGGGAACTAAGTCAGCAGAACCTAAAAATGTCTGGCCTAGATTCAGGGATCTAGTGAGGGAAGAGAAGACAATTCTTGAACAACAGCCCTTATTAGATTTCCTGTTAAATCATGATGTTCATGCACAATAAACTCTTGACCTCAATTCTGAATAATTTGTGTCCAGGATTCAGACCCTGCCAGAGTAAAGGTGAATTACAGTGGCAGTGCTATCATTCAATAGGAAATATTCAGCTGGTTGTGGTTAGAGTACACAGGAACAAAGGAGCTTGAGGTGCTCCTTGAGGTCCCCTACTACTGAACTTTCAGTAATATCAAATGTTAAAACAAAAGACCCATGGTGAGGCATCATCCCAGCATTATGGTCCTCACATGGGGAACAGCCTATTGGAGGAACTCAGGGTCCCAGAGACTGTTCATGTATTTAAGAAGAGGCTGAAGACCCACCTTTTCACTTGATTTTTAATTGTGTTTAATCTAATTTGTTCTATCTATTTCTGGTTTGTGCTCACACTAAGTATCAAATGATGAAGAAAATGAGTATTTTGTATCTTCTTTGTAAAAATCAGTGATTTAAAATAAGTATTCAAGTCGTACTCGATCCTATCACTAAATGGTAACTTAAACCCCTCAATGTAAAAATAATTACTTCTGCTGTTGTTTGTTACTGTTTCTGTCAGGCGCTGCCGTATGTCTGCCTGCTGATCGCCATGCTGTTCTTCATTTACGCCATTATCGGGATGCAGGTGCATGAGGAATCAGTAAATGTAATGGACCAGCTGGCGCTTTTTGGGCAAGACTTATTCATTTTTCTGGTTCTGTTTTAGGTGTTTGGCAACATTGAGCTGAATGAGGACACGGCAATCAATCATCACAACAACTTTCGCACATTCCTCCAGGCTCTTATGCTGCTTTTCAGGTAAAAATGACGGTAGCCTCATCTCGTTACAAGTGTTATATTAGCTCTAATCATAAATCACATGGTAACATAACTTGTGATTAGGGCTGCAACTAACGATTATTTTGGTAATCGATTAATCTGTCGATTATTGGGTCGATTACTCGATTAATCGGATAACAATGACAATTTAATTTATGTGACTTTTTCGGCATATTATAGAATGTAATTGTGTAAAACACAACTCATAACCACATAAACAACACGTTGGGTTTATTACAGTAAGAGCAAATGTTAATCTATCTGTCAAATAAAGAGGTAGAATATTATCATTTCTAGAAAATAATAAATGTACTTACTGTATACAGTAAAAGTAACTCATAAGCACCCATAAAATGTGCTTTAATAGTACTGGCTAATAAAACATCAAATGTAAACTGTTGGATCACATTTGAAAACAAGAAACCTTTAACACTTCTAGATTCGCAAATTTAACCTTGTTCAGAAGGATCGTACAAAAAAGGCCCCAGATTAACATGAAAAAAATATACAAAAACATTCAAGTTGTGTAGTTTTAGTGCAAAAAAAAAAAAAAAAAAAAAAACATCATCTCTATTGTAAAAATAGAAACTTTATTAGATAAAATGACCTGGGTCCATCTTTACCATAATATTACAAACACAGATCTTTTTTTTTAAACCCCTCGTCTTCCTACGTCCCTGAGAGAAGCGCTCTGCTGCGGAGTGCAACCGTTTTCCACAGA
The DNA here is from genome assembly GCA_902685375.1 of Neostethus bicornis. Taxonomy (NCBI): domain Eukaryota; kingdom Metazoa; phylum Chordata; class Actinopteri; order Atheriniformes; family Phallostethidae; genus Neostethus; species Neostethus bicornis. The sequence continues at coordinate 10,314,155 of LR738545.1, forward strand.
AAATAGTAAATGTGGGTTGTTTTTGTTTTTTGCAGACAATAAAAAGTGTATTTTGCGACCTGTAAAATTGTTTTTATTAGAAATAACATTGTGTATCGCTCCGGTTTGCCGTCTCCCGCTGCGAGTCCGACATGTTTTTTTTTCAGATGTTTGTGCAGCGTCGTCATGCTTCCGTGCCAAAACGTGTCCGTTACGTAAACTTTGCATATTAACGCGAATCTTTTTTTTAAATTTAGCGGAAAATGATCCAAACTTCGGATTAATTTGTATGTGTTCCGCCATCTTGTTAAATCTGCCTGATCACGTGAGGCGGGGTGAAATGAAGGCCAATGATTGGCTGCTATCTTCTTCTCCTCCTATTTTGGTAGCTTGCATAGTCAATTTGCTCTCTACTGCCCCACATGGAGACCAACTTAAGTGCAGTTGACAGCAAAAAAAAAAAAATTTAGACGATTAATTGATGACCAAATTAGTCGACAACTATTTTGATAATCGATTACAATCGATTAACTGTTTCAGCCCTACTTGTGATTAATTTTTTTATTGATGCTGCTGCACAAATGTACAATCTCTTTTTTCTGATTGTTTTGATGTTCATTTTAAGAAGTCTTTCAAAATTAGAAATTGCTTCACTTTTGGACATTATAACATTAAGTAGAAAGAATCGAATCTCACTCAAAGTTCTGCTGTGTCTGTCTTTTTTTTTGCACTAGGAGTGCGACTGGTGAGGCCTGGCATGAGATCATGCTGTCATGTTTGAGCCACCGACCGTGTGATGAGCGATCGGGAACACATGGGAAAGAGTGCGGCAGTGATTTTGCCTACTTTTACTTCGTTTCCTTCATCTTTCTCTGCTCTTTCCTGGTCAGTAATGACACACTTCAAATGTCCGCTAATAAGCAACAACATTCCCATAAGAATAGTTCTACCTCCTACTCCGTATTTCATTTTGTCATTTTTTATGACAAAATCTTTTGTTTAATAGTTACCAGCGGCCTTTCATGAATCTAAAAAACTTGATATAAATAAAAAACATAAAAATTATTTATTGAAAAGTTTTTCTCATTAGCGATGACATACCCAGGACCTCTTAGTGGGCCATATCTTAGAACAACAAACAAACCAACACATTTCTAGCTTTGCTTTCATTTGTGTTTCAGATGTTGAACCTGTTTGTGGCCGTCATTATGGACAACTTTGAGTACCTCACCAGAGACTCCTCCATCCTGGGGCCTCATCATCTTGATGAGTTTATCCGGGTTTGGGCAGAGTACGACCCGGCTGCTTGGTATGTTACCGTTTCCATCCGAGCCTCAGAGAATAACCATGGTGACATCATTGCTCCTCTCTTTTCCATTTGTGACAAAGGAGAACACAGCCCCATACCTGGGCCACGTTGCTTTACCTTGTTGTATGCAGTGAGCCCATTAATGAATTTTATTTACCTTTAAGCTGTCCTGAACGTCTGTTTATTTATGTGCTTGTTCTTCTCCGCAGCGGACGGATATCCTATAAGGATATGTACAATTTGTTACGTATTATCTCACCCCCCCTTGGCTTAGGAAAGAACTGCCCTAATAGGGTAGCATACAAGGTTTGCAAATACCAGACATTTCTCTCATTAGGGTGCTTTGTGTACCTCTATACTAAGAGACTTTTGAATTGAATGGCTGTGCACCAATGAAATCGCCTCTTCACTAGCACCTACCCCTCCAAACTGTCTGGCTTTGGTTATTGATGCCGGAGAGGAAACAAAGCTTTCAAAGCCATGGCGTTGTCCCAACATGCCGCCTTGCGGACATGCTGGCCTTCATGCACGCAACACGAATCCTTCAATACAGTTTGAAATCGCAGTCCTCAACTGTCTTGTAAAAAAACTGAGGTCAACGTATGCAGAAGTTTGATCAAATTTTGTTAATTTGGTGAAGACATCTGCCATTGGAAGGCCAGGCTGTGAGCTGAAGCAGATATGCTCCGGCTGGCGTTGAAACCTTTGTCTCCATGCACCCTGGTTGAAGTACCGCTGGAATGTTTGTCAGCATGCTGAGGCAGACATTCCCACTACAAAGCGGTCATTTCTCTTCAACTCATCAGCATCCTGCGTCTCGGGTCAGCCCCGTTCATCCTCCCTTTTCTCCGTCCACATTCACTTTTCTTCCATCCCATGTATCCTCTCAGGGATCCTGAGCTCCACAGCGATGCATCCCCGTGCCAGACACCGCGGCCGAGGATGGCATCTACCCCACATCTCACCCTAGGAAATCTATTGACAACAGATTTCTGTTTTTCCTTCCCATTGTTCTCTTGTTTATTTCTTCTCTTTGTTCCTCTTCTCCTCCTCTTATTCCCCATATCCTTCTCTGTTTTCATTCTGTTTGTTTGATTTCCAACCCTGTGAAGTGGCCGTATCAAGTACCTCGATATGTATCAGATGCTGCTCCACATGTCCCCACCCTTAGGTTTGGGGAAGAAATGTCCACCCAAAGTCGCCTACAAGGTAGACCGTACTCTTCCTCCACCTTCCTCCCTGTCCTCAAATTTCTCTCTCATTGGCGTGAGCTCAAAGCCAATGTCTGTGCTTGTCTGTTCCCTTTGTTTTGCTAGCTCTGTTATATTTTGGTGTAAGCCCCTTCATTTTTACCTGTTTTCATTGAGCTACAACCCAGAGCTGATAAAAGTAGAGCTAAGCAAAAATGGGATTAAGTTAGGAATTATTACTAGAATATGTAGTTTTTATGTTTATATTTTCTTTTAATTGTATTAATCCTAGTTTGAGTTTATTGTGTGGAGCAGTGTGTTTTTATGTGTGTGTGGCTTTTATCGGTTTTCTAATAGCAGAAATATTTTTTGTCTTTTTGTGTATTTTCCAGTTTGTAGGTTTGTCTTTGCTGCTCATTCCTTTTAATTCTTTCTCTCATATCATCTGAGCCTCTTCATCATGAAAAAGAGTGTGTGTGCTTGCTTCTGTCTTTTTTATTAGAGCTGCAAACTTCTAACAAAAAAACATCACAATTATTTCCATCTTTTTCGCTCTCATTGACTGTTTCATTTTTCTTTCTGGATTTATTTTGCAATTCTGGGTCTAAACCCAATACATTTAGGATCTACCAATTACGACCATTATAAACCCAATGAAACACATTTTATTTAGATTAGGAATAAAAATTCAGAAATTGTAATAAGCTCCCCAGGGTTCTACATTTTACAATAGTTAGCTTTCCCCTACTTTTTCTCATGCTTTGAACCCTCCTGCTTAAACAGCAATGCCACTGATTCATTCATTTTTAGAACATAAAAATGTAGCCTCATGCTTTAGGTATACTTAGCCTTATGCTATCAGAATACTTAGCCTCACCCTATCAATATAGTAAGCCTCATGCTATCACTTAGCCTCATGCTATCACTTACCCTCATGCTATCAGTGTACTTAGCCTCATGCTATCACTTAGCCTCATGCTATCAGTATACTTAGCCTCATGCTATCACTTAGCCTCATGCTATCAGTATACTTAGCCTCATGCTATCACTTAGCCTCATGCTATCAATATACTTAGCCTCATGCTATCAATATACTTAGCCTCATGCTATCAGTATACTTAGCCTCATGCTATCAGTATAATTAGCCTCATGCTATCAATATACTTATACTATCAGTATACTTAGCCTCATGCTATCAGTATACTTAGCCTCATGCTATCAGTATACTTAGCCTCATGCTATCAGTATAATTAGCCTCATGCTATCAATATACTTAGCCTCATGCTATCAGTATACTTAGCCTCATGCTATCAGTATAATTAGCCTCATGCTATCAATACACTTAGAATCATGCTATCAATATACTTAGCCTCATGCTATCAATGTACTTAGCCTCATGCTATCAATGTACTTAGCTACCTCACATCTGACAAATCAAACTGCCAAGCTAATGCTGTACAAATTAAATGGTACACACTTACGTCAAATGATTTTAAATAATTGTGAACACTCTCATTTTAGAAAACATTAAAACAGGAGCAAGCAACTGGAGAGAAAGAGCTGGAACACCAGCTTCTTTTGTTGTGAAAAATCTGGGCTCTTTTTAGCCCTCAGTACTTTGTGTTAAAGTTTAATAACATTCAGAAATAAAATCAGGTTACACTCGTCTTTCATAGCAGATAAAAAGAAAAATTATACAGATTTTTTACATTTCCATTGTAAATAAATATTGGCTCCAAAAATGTTTTTTTGGCCTCTGACTGCTCAATTTACTATCGACTACTGAAAAAGCCATGTCTGTCAATTCTATTAAATAGGCATTATGTTCCGAGCTAAAGCTGTTTGGTGTTAATCATAGGTGTCAAGTAGCGAAGTAAGATTACTTCGTTACCTTACTCAAGTAGAAAATCTCGGTATCTTTACTGTAACGAAGTAATTATTTTTTTGTCTACTTTTTACTTTTACTCACTACTTTTTTATGCAATTATCTGTACTTTTACTTCGTTCATTTTTTAAAAAGTAGTCGCTACTTTCTCCATTTTGTCACCGTTAAAAAGCCGCGACTGTTTGTCGGAGTTTTTTTTTTTTTTATGAACCCTGAATGCATCAAACAAAGGAACAGATGAATGATTGGCTGACAGCTCCAGTCAATCATTACTTTGGGCCAAGTAGCCCCGCCCACAAACTTTTAAAGAGCAGGAACGTTAGTTTGCGTGTTTAAGACTTGTTGCGGGCTCGGAAATCAAAGTGTTTCTGATGCTGCAACACTGAACTTTGATTGAATTATCAGTTTTTTTAAAAAAACAACAGCAAAGAAATGTTTTATTATTATTATTTTCAATCTGCAGTTATTGTAAACGTCTTTGCTGAAAATGTTGTAGATGGTATTTTTATAAAAATAATTTTGATCTGTGACGCACTATTTTATCTTTAGAAACAAAGCTAATTGAACTGATTAATCCATAAATAGTAGTAGATGAAGTATTTGTGCTCAAAAGCATCCAAAATGTTATTGATTTGTTTATAAAGACTGACTGAGGAGATTAAAACTACACATCGCTTAGATTTTGTATAATGTAGATGTTTGGGTTTACATTAAAAAAAAAAAAAAACCTTATATGTACACATATAAGGTGTACATATACGTACATATCTACATATGTACAGTATATGTAGATATGTATGTATATAAATTTATATATACCGTCTCCTAAGTCCCGCCCCTACTGGTTTCTTTCTGGGTTTCTTAAAATCTCATTTCCCTGGTTATTTTTTCATTTTTACAGTTCTTAACATTTTAGAAAAAGAATCCAAGGATTTTTCCTCCTGTGTGTTTCCTTCACTCCCACTGCCTTACGAGTGCATGTAAAGGGTGTTATTTTGTCAATGGGCGTGGTTTTAGTACTGGGTGTACGATATTTTTTGTAAAATACAATAATTTTACGTCATTAGTACGATAATCCAGCACCTCCCACCTGGCAACGCTGCCCAGGCTGTATGTGGCACTCCCATACTTACCAACTTGTTAAAGACTATTCATTATTGCCTCAAAGAACTTTGAAAACTAGCTGCCTTCAAGGCTTAAAAAAGCCTTTTGGTCATTTTTATTTATTTATTTATTTATTTTTTTACATTGAGTGTGTTTGTGTCTGCTGAAGTTGGTTAAATTAGGTGATGCAGAGTGAAGCTTGGTAGCTAAAGGGACGTTACATAATGCCCTGCTTATGTTAATACATTTGATTGTGTTCATTAATCGATTTCCAATAAAGATTATTAAGAAATAAATGTTTCTGATTCATAAAGTTTCACCAAAACACTTTCATTTATTATCCTATTTTCTGCTCCTTAAAGCATGTGATAATAGTTAAAAAATATGTTCATACGCTTTTGTTAACAATATTCCTTTTTTTCTGAAAATTACTTTTACTTTTTTTACTTTAAGTAGTTTTAAAATAGGTTACTTTTTACTTTTACTTAAGTAGAAAACTTGAGTTGGTACTTCTACTTTTACTATAGTAGTTTTTTAACTCGGTATTTATACTTCTACTTGAGTAGAAAATGTTGGTACTTTTGACACCTCTGATTAACACCAGAGGTGTCAATCACCTCTGATTAACACCAGAGGTGTCAAAAGTACCAACATTTCCTACTCAAGTAGAAGTATAAATACCGAGTTAAAAAACTACTTTAGTAAAAGTAGAAGTATCAACTCAAGTTTTCTACTTAAGTAAAAGTAAAAAGTAACCTATTTTAAAACTACTTCAAGTAAAAAAAGTAAAAGTAATTTTCAGAAAAAAAGGAATATTGTTAACAAAAGCGTATGAACATATTTTTTAACTATTATCACATGCTTTAAGGAGCAGAAAATATGATAATAAATGAAACTTTATGAATCAGAAACATTTATTTCGTAATAATCTTTATTGGAAATCGATTAATGAACACAATCAAATGTATTATCATAAGCAGGGCATTATGTAACGTCCCTTCAGCTACCAAGCTTCACTCTGCATCACCTATTTTAACCAACTTCAAGACACAAACACACTCAATGTAAAAAAAAATAAATAAATGAAAAAAAAAATGACCAAAAGGCTTTTTTAAGCCTTGAAGGCAGCTAGTTTTCAAAGTTCTTTGAGGCAATACTGAATAGTTGATAAGGTTGGGAGTGCCACATACAGCCTGCGTAACACCTGGAACCAGCGTTGCCAGGTGGGAGGTGCTGGATTATCGTACTAATGACGTAAAATTATCGTATTTTACAAAAAATACCGTACACCCAGTAAAACCACGCCCATTGACAAAATCACACCCTTTACATGCACTCGTAAGGCAGTGGGAGTGAAGGAAACACACAGGAGGCAAAATCCTTGAATTCTTTTTCTAAAATTTTAAGAACTGTACAAATGAAAAAAATAACCAGGGAAATAAGATTTTAAGAAACCCAGAAAGAAACCAGTAGGGGCGGGACTTAGGAGATGGTATATATAAATTTATGTATATACATATCTACATATATATGTGTACATATAAGGTTTTTTTAATGTTAACCCAAACATCTACATGATACAAAATCTAAGCGATGTGTAGTTTTAATCTCCTCAGTCAGTCTTTATAAACCAATCAATAACATTTTGGATGCTTTTAAGCACAAATACTTCATCCACAACTATTTATGGATTAATCAGTTCAATTACCTTTGTTTCTAAAGATAAAATAGTGCGTCACAGATCAAAGTTATTTTTATAAAAATACCATCTAGAACATTTTCAGCAAAGACGTTTACAATAACCGCAGACTGAAAATAATAATAATTATAATGAAACATTTCATTGCTGTTGTTTTTTTTTTAAAAAAAACTGATAATTCAATCAAAGTTCAGTGTTGCAGCATCAGAAAAGCTTTGATTTCCGAGCCCGCATCAAGTCTCAAACACGGAAATTAACACACATTATTAAATTAACGTTCCTGGCTGCTCTTTAAAAGTTTGTGGGCGGGGCTACTCGCCCCAAAGTAATGATTGACTGGACCTTTCAGCCAATCATTCTTCTGTTCCTTTGTTTGACGCATTCAGGGTTAAAAAAAAAAAAAAACTCCGACAAACAGTCGCGGCTGTTTAACGGTGACAAAATGGAGAAAGTAGTGAATAGTTTTTATAAAATTAACGAAGTAAAAGTACAGATAACTGCATAAAAAAGTAGTGAGTAAAAGTAAAAAGTAGACAAAAAAATAATTACTTCGTTAAAGTAAAGATAACGAGATTTTCTACTTGAGTAAGGTAACGAAGTAGTCTTACTTCGCTACTTGACACCTCTGGTGTTAATAGCTGACCAAATGTGACTATTTTAAAAGAAAATATGAGCTGGTTGTAAACGATTTTAGCACCAACATACTTACAGATAGAAAAGTAGCTCAGGGGTCACCATTTAATTTTATCATGGTTACCATTGTGCACCATACTCTCTTATTTAAACAACTTTTAGTAAGAAGACTATTTGCTGGAATTTAAGCGAAGAATTTTTTTATATTGTAATGGTGTGCGTGCAGATGGAGGACTACCCAATTGCAAGGGCAACAAACAATATTTATTAACTTAGAAGACCAGCAATGTCGTGGGAGAAAATACATGGTTCAAGAGCGATGTCTTGTTGTATCTGTTCAAAAGCATCTCTTGGTCAGCAGCCAGGAAGACCTGGCTACAAGGGATGATGACCCTACAATGAAGTCAGGGCAGACAGCCTTTAAATAGGTAGCAGGTTACTCAATGACAGGTGTCCGGAATCAGGGAAAGGAAGGAAAGTCCTAGGCTCACTCTGGTGGTAGGCGAGGGAATCATGGCACCTACGTATAATGGTCCCAAGTCTTGGGAGGTGAGGACGCAGTTATTCGGCAACAAATGTCAAACCAGAGGGCCAGTAAACCAGAAACAACATATTTTTCTGTTTTGACAAACAGCCATTTATGTTATATTGAGAATAAAGTGACATGTTAATGTTCAATTCAGTGTATTTTATTCATGTTTATTTTAATATAAAATCCAAACCAAAAAAAATATCCAATCAGCTTCAATAATAAAACTAATGAAAGGACCTCAGTGAGTTACTCCCCAACAATAATCGGATAGTATTATCAGTTTGTTCCACGACGCTGCCCTTTTCTGTTTAAGTTGAAAATGAAGAAAAATAATTTGGTAAGAGAGAGACTGAGTCATGTGATTTATGATATTCCAGCTTCCTCCCATAAAATAAAGACAACAAGTAGCATTAATTAGTTTTTCCAATATATTTTGCAATATGCTATTTCTCTTTTATTCTTATTTGCTTTTCAGTTGATTACGTTTTCATTTCTTAAAAAACTTTTTTTTATATTATTGACATCATAAGAATTACTACTTCTTTTCATTTCACTCCTCCTCTGTCTGTATTTACTTAAGTCATCGTCCTCTTGGACACCAATGGAATTTGTTCATCATTTTCATGCTCAACGTTTCATATATCAGATTTCTTCAGATTTCTCCTACAAGCTCGTTAAAGCCTTTCTCTATTTTGTTGATGATGATTATTCTATAGGTGTGTGAGCGTTTGGTGAGTGTGTGATGACATGTAAACGATTGCTTCGTGTTGGTGTATATGTCAGGCCCTCAGCTCTCCATCCCCGTCTCATTCTGACTCTCTGCACCCCCACTGATAGCACATGCAGGTGAATGCTTTTTGTGTTCAGGGGAGCTCAACTCTTGCGCCAACATTCTCACAACGTTCTGCAGACATGCAGCGGTGAAGTTAGCGCCACCTCCAGTCTTCCTGCTCAGGCTAACCAGGCTTGGTGGAACAGACTCTCATTATTGGTCGCTGCCACTTCATCTGTTTATATAGTCTCAACTTCAAGTTGATGATTGCTAGGATAGCAACCACAGAGTCGAGCTCCTGCGACTGTCGAAGCACCCTCATGGTTATGCGTTACATGCCTTCTCTCACCTTTTTTCCGGTCGATGTCAGTCTTGCACCAGTGCACTTTGACATGCAACATAGTGCATACTGTAGCCAGTAGCAGTGAATGTGAATGTCTGGTTTGTCTCTATGTTACTGTAGAGAAGACTTTTTGTGTGCTTAACAAAGAAAAAGTTATATTTTACCAATATGGCCAAACTTACCAAATTAAATAAAGGAATGGTGAACAGAGGGATTACACCGCATCAGCACACAGATCGCTTTCTCTGGCTGGCGTTTATGTTTCTAAATCAAACTTTAGCTTTGTAATTTGACTTTTATCATCAACCTTTTTCTCAGCGTCTTGTCAAGATGAACATGCCCATTGCTGATGACAACACGGTTCACTTCACCTCCACTCTGATGGCGCTGATTCGCACTGCGTTGGAGATCAAATTGGCCTCAGGTCAGGAAAGAACACAACTTTTTTACAACAAGAGAGGTAAAAAATAAATTGTTTGGAGTTTTTACAGTTATTGAATATTCATAGCTTTTGATTTTTTGTTTGTATTTCTCATTTGAAATGAATGTCTTTCTGCACACTCAGTTGATGTTTGTGTTTCAATATTATTTAGCAGGAATAGTTATCCAGCAATTATTAGACGCCGAGTTAAAGAAGGAATTGTCCACAGTTTGGCCAAGTCTTTCTCAAAAAACCATGGATCTACTGGTGACACCACACAAACGTAAGTCCATTCTCAGGTCTCTCAGGTCAGAATCAGACAAATACCATCTCACGGTGATTTGATTTTGTCTAACAAAGTGCTGGCTGACTGCCCAAAATCATTGGCTTTCCAAGCAACCTCGAGCAGCTTTAAAATGTTCTGAAATGATCAATTGCATTTTATTATATGAATATGAATAAATGGATGCTTTTATCACTAAAATCATAAACCTATATGAGGGAGATGAGCTGAAACATAAAGACAGATCATAATATGATTCATGAGTGCTATTGTGTCTTTTCTCCTCTTCTCCTCAGCCAATGAGCTGACAGTAGGAAAGGTTTACGCTGCTCTGATGATCTTTGATTATTACAAGCAGAATCGGGCATTGAGGCAGCAGCAGCACAACACATCTGGTTCGCAGGTACGACGTCCTCTCCACACATTAAATTGCTCACTCACACACTCACGGGATGCTGCAACACAAACATGCATGAAGGTTTCATGCAGAGAGACATGCTGTACCTGAATGCTCGCATGCACACACAATACAAAATACCCATCATCATTTGTCAACCGGTCATAAACTGGAAATTTACTGCCACATTTTAGAACAGTTGGTTGTCTCCTAAACTCCTTATTCACAACAAAGTTTGTTTGCTTGCACATCGACTCTGAATGTGCATGTTTTTCTCTGCCTTCACAAATGCCCTCTAACAAAATGAAGACATGCTGCAAAAAGAATATTTTCTCCCCAGTCTTCACTTCCGGGGACCAAATATATTCTGCCTGCTGCCTCTGAGCATCCTCAGCATGTTTCCCATCCGTCTCTCCTCCACAGTGCAAAGTCGGGGCTCTTTTTAAGCCGTTGCTGCCTCTGCCTCACATGCAGGAGACAGACAGCGTGGACCCACGTAGCATGATTCAGCCCACTTCCTCTTCAAAGTCCCAAGTGCCGACCAGACCGAGCTCTAATTCCATTAACAACGGAGGGACGCTGTAAGTTCACACCATCAATAAACCAAGACGACTTCAGATGAAGCTCAGCTTAAAGTGGGGTTAACTGTTATTTACTGTCTCTGATTAGACCAAATACTACAGAATTTTTTTGTAATTCATGCATAAATAAATTGCATATGTAGGTGTGTCAACTATGCCTCCTATGATCGAGCGAAAGTTTTGGTAGAACCCATGGTGTTTAGTGCAAAAACAACAGACTTCAGCTTATTAATTCTCAACAACCACAATTTCATTTCTGGTTTGTTAAAGACCTTATAATTACAATAATTCTTTTTTTATTAATTCCTCATGGGGAAATTTCTTTTGCTGCATTGCACCAGAGCAGGCAGCCATGACGGCACCAACGGTGGCAGTACCTGGGGTTTAGGTGTCTCCTCTGAGGACACTTAGGCATGAGTTCAACGGGAATCGAACCGGCAGTCCAAAGACGGCGATTCCACCTCTGAGCTATGCTTCCCCTGAGAGCTTCATCCAACTCAGTGTGACTGCCTTACCAGCTGGAACTCCTGGTGCCTTACAAACCTAGAGCCCAGAAAAACAGAAAAAATGCTTGGGTAAAATACATTAAAATGTTAAACTTGGATCCAAACTTGCTTTCTTAACCATCATGATACTGCTCTTGTCTTGAGTACTACGACCTCCCTTTCTGTCTCTAAGAGAATCAGTCAGGTATAAAGGGGTCTTTATAAAAAGCAAGATGCAGTTCATTTTCGTGTTTTCAGTAATCGCTAAAACTTTAACATAATATTCGGACTTTGGTTGAAAGGTTTTTCTGTAGAGATGAAAAACTTCCTGTTCTACGGCAGCACAAATCTCAGCTACTAAGACATTGTGAAAATCCTGAGACACAGTTTAGCCTAGTAAAAGAACCTTTTAACATGTGAAAATAAACTAATCGGCGCATAACAGAGTAACTCGGAATATCCAGCTTTGTTCGAGACACTCAAAAAGCTGCTGTGTTGGTAAAAATGGAGCTTGATTATGAAATCTATAAATTTTGAGTCCTTGGGATCATCAGAGGAGAGTAAACATATTTGCTTTGTCTCATAAGCAGCTGTTGTACCTTACAGGCCAGGTTACGATCGCAAAATGAAGGAATCGTCCTCGTGGGCAATGGAGAACCCAAATAAAGTTTCCAAAGCAAAGAAAAGCATATCCCGGGGTCCATCAGAGGACACCAATACTGTCAGTATTCAGGTAACATTGAAAAGGCTTCAGACATGTGGTGTTGTTCCATGTGTAAAACAGGAGTGGATATCTTCATATGAATCTTGTGCACATAAATCTGACCTCGTAGATCCTCAATATCCTTTGAATATAATTCAAATGCTAAGTTTTTGTGGCATGCACATGCTCTGCTCACACTCTGTCCCAACAGAGACTGACATTTTATTGTAAATGCAAAATGTAAAAGAAAGTTGTATCAAATTATTGTATCAAATATTGTAAAGTTGAATCTGTACAGTGGTCCATGTAGATCCTAATTTCAACCTACAACAATGCAGGATCCTCAAAATTCCTCTTGAGAGGTCGAGTACCATGTTGATCTCACTAACTACTTGTGATTGGCTGAATAACTGAAATAGACCTGATCATTGCTATCTGGTGTGTGTATAGGAGCCAGTGGAGGTGGAGATGAGGAAGATGGAAACCAGTATCAGCAGTACCATCCCAGCTGCCATTTCCAACCTGGACAGCCAAGCCAGAGCAGTTTCCATGCCCCGACTTAGCGCTGAGCACCAGGTTTTATCACCCATCTTTCTGTTCATCTGATGAAGCAAAGGCCATAAACAAAGATAGAAATGTTCATTCATTTAAATCAATATAAATTCCTTTTTCTAAAATGAAGAAATATTGTGTAACTCAGAAATATCAACAATCTTTAAACCGTGTCCTCGTTTTTTTGTGTTTCATGTGATGCAGACTGAGTATTTTTGGTAAAACATCTACAAGGTTTTGCCTCCCCAGGCTGAAAGTGAGCCGACATTTACAGAAACATAAGCCCTTGCTCACTTTCTGATTGATCTGTATATTTTAATAGCATTTTTCTCTCATAAAAAGTGTGGGAGTGGGAATACGGCCCTATTTGCAGAAGAGAATCCACATCGATTTATTCACAGCCAATCGCTTGTCCACAAATGTTTACGTCCTGCAGGCAACTAGCTCTGCTCCAAATAGCTCTGAGGCAATTATATTACTGTAGAAGAGAGAGAGAGACTGGAAACGAGACAGGTCATTAGGATGCCATGTTGGCTAGCCGTCTCATTTTCCTCACCTTTTTGTAACAGAAGGCAAGAATTCCTTCTGCCAATTCAATAATTCAACAATTTTGGAAACGGTGATTTAAAATTATTCTCATGTTTTTTCACATGTTTCCGTTTACTATTACTAAATGGTTATCCTAGGAATGACCTCAACTGGAAATGCTGAATCTGATAACTTCAGATTGTTACCTGTCTTCTTCTTTCTGATATTCTGCTGTTTCTGTTTCTCACAGCGGAACCTTTCACGACCTTCTCCAGGGATTCACCTGGCTGTATGTATTCTGGCACATTTTTTGTCGTGTTTAGACTGACAGCTCCATCTAGGGCTATGTGATTAAAAGTTGATTAGAATCTGGTTGCTGTGTAAACTTTTCTCTCTCTCTCCTTCAGCCTGTCCCTGATGCCAGCCCTGTAAGGCGGTCACCCTCCAACCTGGCTCAACAGCGGCCACAGGAAGTTCCTCCAAAGGAGCAGAACCAGGAGAAGCCCCTCCAGGATCGAAGTCACCACCATCATCACCATCACCGCTGCCACCATCGCAGAGAGCGGGATCGCGAGAAAAGACAAAGATCTTTAGACACTCCAGTTGGGGGTCAACTCCCCAGCTCTGCAGGTCAGTAAAAATCTATACATCAGAGCCCAACCAGTTAAATCAAATAATATTACCCTCTCCTAAGACATTGGGAATTGGCAAAAATGGTGCAGATCGGTGCTGATGGATTTCGTTATAGCACCGATATAATGAACTCACCTTGCAGTAGGTGAGCTTAGAAGCTCACCTACTGCATAAGTTTTCAGTTTACACTCTACGATGTAATTTTGTTACATTAAAAATAGTAATCAAAACTTTGATTGAAATTTAAATAGTTGTTTGAATTGGCTTGGTTTAGACTTTAGTTATTGAAATTTCAATCAGTTTTCTTTTAATTTAAATAATTTTGTATGAAAAATACATTAATTACTGAATATTTGTTGTCAAGTTTTCAATGTGGAGTTATTGATTTTAATGTTGTTTATTATTTTAGCATTAATTTCACCTACTTTAATACTAATGAATATGGATACTAAGGAAGTTCATTTTTCTATTAGTCATAAAATTGAACAAAATTTTTTTGTAAATTGGCAGTCTGATTGAAATTGGGCCTTCCATGGACTCTTTAGATTAGTATTGGTCTCCAAAACCCAGAATCAATCAGTTGGTACTATTCATCATATCTTTTTCTTTGTTTAAAATAAAACAACTGATCATAAAACATACGAAAGTGACTATTTGCACCCTTCAAAAGAAAAACAGGAGGCTCAAAGACAAACTAATCAGGATTCTTTAGGAATACCATCAGTATTCCTGAAGCATTTTTCTCATCTTCAGCTCCACCAGGAGACCTGACGTCTGACCCAGCTGCTTCCAGAGAATGCGCTCCGCGTGACCGTGGACGATCCCACGAGAGGAAACACCACCATTCCTCTGCAGACAAGCAGCGTTACTACTCTTGTGAGCGCTACCGCAGCAGGGAACGTTTCCTCACCAAATCTGCTACGGCCAGTTGTGCTGCTTCCCCGGACGGACAGGAACCTGGGCATAAGCAGGTGGGAAGTGGGCAGGTACACATCACAGTGCCAACTGAGACAAAACCTTAAAGGTTGTCAAAGATATGCTGGTTTGTTGTGTAATAACTTTAGTTTTTTCTCATTTTGGCCATTTTTTTTGTTTTACTTTGTCACTGATGTATTTCTGGCAAAAGTGAAAAAAAACAAAAAACAAACCTAATAATTGTATAGTTGAAGACAAGAAATAGAAAAACACGTTAGCACATTAATTTTGATTCAAGCTATGTATCTCTAATGCTAAATTTTATTTTTTAGTTCATGTGCGTAAAATGACCCAAGTTTTTTGTGCTGACTCAGCATATAAATTTATTTCTTGCATGCTCTTGCTACTTTATTTTCTCCTGTCTTCTTTCAGTACTGCCTCTCATTGCTTTTTAATTCTTTCCTTCATCATGTCACTTCATTCTCTGTCCATCTTTTCCATTTGTGTTTGTTATCTTTCGCCCTCTCTTTGAATTCTCACCATGTTTTGTTCTTTGGTGTTTGTTTCCATCACAAATCCCATCTGGTGATGTTTCCTTTCTCCTAATCGTCTCTCTGTTTCTGTCTCAATCCTTTTTCCTTTTTCTTCTTTTATACATTTTCCACATCATTCTATCATTTCAAATTGCTTGTTCACTTTTCATCCAGGGCAGTGGTTGGGCTAAAGGCAGCTCGGTGACGCTGAGCTCCAGTTCTAGCACACCAAGTCGAGGACGTCGGCAGCTCCCACAGACCCCACTCACCCCACGGCCGGGGGTGGCTTTCAAGACCGCTAATTCTTCCCCCGTGCACTTTGTGACGGGTCAGGCCTCTTTGAGTCCCGGTAAACTGAGTCGGGGATTATCGGAGCACAACGCTCTCCGTCAGGAGGGATCCCACTACTTTCCATCCCCGGTCACGCGCATCAGCTCAGAGCCCTTTTTGGGCCAGGGTTACAGCGGGGCACTGGGCAGCCCGTACATCAGCCTTCGGGACCAGCTGGATGTCTTCCAGGATGCAGCGTCACTGTCCCCCAGCCCCAGTACCGGACGCTCATCTCCAACCTCACTGCCTCGCATGATGGGAGCCCTACTTCCAAATCTTGGTGTAGACCTTAGTGTGCCCAATGGGTACCACTTTAGTTTGGGAGGCAGCACCAGTCCAGTCTCTGGCGTCAGGGCACTGAGGTACAGGAGGTAGAGAAGGATGAATGGTGCTAGCATGGCTTTAAACCAACCGTTTTAATGCATTTTTGAGGAATTGTGATGAGTTTTATCATCTTTCTTGAAGGCTTTAGTTTACATTTTCACTGTGTGTTTAATGCTGTATTTTATTCCAGATTCAGACGGTTCATGTTCAGAAGAACATGTGAGGAATAATGGGAACAATGGAAGCAGGTGATACTTAAAATGAGACCAAAAAAGATTTGTAGCCTCATGAACACCTCATGTGTGAGATGTTTTACCTAAGTTTGACTTCAGTGTTTTGTTGACACCACCATATTGAACCTTAGAGAGAAAAAAGGACCTACAAAAAGAAAAACTTGTCTTTGAATGCATACAATAGGGTTTACAATAGAGATTTTTCTCTTTTCTCCAAATTTAAAAGAACCAATACAAAATTTAAATCAGATTCACAACAAAAGCTATTTAAGAACAAACTTCTTGTTTCCATATAAACAAGCTGCATATTCTCATTCTCACATTCAAGGCCATCCACAACCTCTCACTGCCCTACATGTCTGACCTCCTGCAGATTGCCACCTCCTTTTGCCTCCTCAGGTGTTCATCTTCAATCCATCTCACTGCCTTGCCCATCTCAGCATGATGGGGGATCCAGCCTTCAGCCACTCAGCTCCCCGTCTCTGGAACTCTCTCCCACCTGACATCCGGAACATAGACTCCTTTCTCCTCTTCAAATCCAGAATCAAAATCCATCTGTTCAAAGCTGCCTTCTCTATTTCAACACCCATCGCCTCTTCCCACCTTGCACTTCATCTGTAGCAGGGCTGTCCAACCTTTTTTGTCCCAAGATCTACTTTTCATGCATCTAACCTCCCGAGATCTACCTGTCCTGCATTAACATTGCAACCCCCCAGAGATTGTTTCCTGCAGTGAACCTCACAACACGTTTTGTTGTAGTTACACAACCATTAGACATCACATCACAAACCTGCCTCTCAAACACACATACAAATTCCTCTCTCTTAAACACACACATACCGGCAATTTTCTCTCTTGCTCTCTTTTTCTTTCTCTAACACACACACATTCAGACATTTTCCGCACGTACGCTGTGCTTTGTGAGCGGGATGGGGCACAACAACAACAGGCGCTGCTTATTGTGTTCAGGCTTACCAACGTCGTTTACGTCACAGACTCCAAAAGTCTTCAAAAACACTGGAAAAAGCTGCTAGATTGACGCTTTTTTGAAAAAGAAAAAGCGGTAAGCGGGTCTGAATACTCACTAAATATAGCGTCAAAGTTGCTGAGTTGACAACACGGATGTCATCGTTATTAATTTTTTCTTGGGCTCAATTGCCGGCGATTGACTGGTTGGGCACCCCTGATCGATAGCACATGTTTTTCAATTTACTTTACTGAGTGTTTTATATAATATGTATTTTGTTTTATCTCTATGTAAAGCGACCTTGAGAGTTTTTAAAGGCTCTTATAAATCAAATTTATTATTATTATGTAGTGGCAGCAGAACAACATAGACATTCATTTGTTGGAGTGCATGGTCTTTCCTCAAATAATTCTAATCCTTTTTGTATCTCAAGCAGTGTTTTTCTGACAAAATGGTCACAAAGTATGGTGGTTTCAACAAAATGTAATGCACTGTTGTCATGGAAACAGGACACAGGTCCAGTGAGAAGGTTTATTGAACCTCAGACATTATTACACTGTCCAAACAGCTGTGTTGTCCTTTAGTTTACAACTCTACCATTCCATGACGATGCCTAAATCCTCTCTGACATTCCCCGTGTCAGTCCAACAGATGGCAACAGGTGTTCGGCACATTAAGGGTTCCTTCATATTCTAAGAAACATTAAAAAAAGATGCAGTTTTGTTTATTTTTTACTAAATTTCCACCTTGACATTCTCTTTCCATTGTGTGCTTTATTTTTTTGTATGACATGAGAAAACAGGTGTGTTTTACGTGAACTGCTTCCAGTTTGCCATCGTTTCAGGTCTAACCTTTCTTACAGACTTCTTTGCAATGTTTTACGACAAAGTGCCTATCCTTTTAGATAAACTGTAGAGAAACAAAAAAAAAAAAAGATGCAACATCGACTTGTTTGTAATGTGTCCACACCTGAGATGTTGGATTCATTCTGTATGTAGCTCTGCAAGAACACATGTTGTACAGAAAGCCTTATCTGCAAGCAGTGTCTATACCTACAGTAAACCTGGAGAATAGGAAAGAAAAAACTCCTTGAATTGAATTATTTTTGTTGTTTTTATAACTCATGTACTCGACATTGTGAGCATTTAACTGCATAAAACCACTGCTAGGAGTAAAACAGTATGCATGTTTAGATGATAGACGTGACTGAGTATTTATGGTGTGACCCTCACAGGCTACAGTCTGTTCAGCTGATGTTCAAGAGAAGCGAAGAATTATCCAGTCGTTGGGTATTTGTATGTTTGTGTGTTTGGGTTTACTGGTGAATGCCGATGCTTTTTGTTAGTAAAAAAAAAAAATCCTTAAACAACTTTATCCTCTTACAGACAAGTGGCAAAAAATCAAATAAAAGAACAATAAAAATTTGCTAGCAGCAGTTTAACCTGCAGAATTATAATAATGTAGAGTATTTATATTCAAACAACACTATAACAGCATAATTACCTGTGTTCCAGTCTCTGTTTTAACCTCACTAGATGTCCATGTTGGTCAAGATCAAAAATGAAAAAGGAAGAGACAAAAATAAATATTAAACACCTATACAAATGGTAGACTTCAACTCATTTCATGTCTACATTTAAAATAAATTCAAACGACATTTACGTCGTAATTTTGTGTTAAAAATTTCGAACTACGTGTACTATATGTGGACATAAATAGGTGTGTGTAAAATGAATGAATTTGTGATCTTCAGTTTTGCTGTTTTTTTTTTTTTTTCCGGATTGATACAATTGACATCTAATAAAAAAATCAGATCATAAAAAAATAAAGAATTTTTTTTTTTCCGGTATTAAATTTTTTTCAACACGACAGAAAATAACCGTTTTATTCTTCTTTTTAATAAATTTATCTTGGAAAAAGAAGAAGACAACATAAATCACATTCTTTTCAGTTTGCACAAAGAAAAAGATATTTCAAATTGTCACAAAACCTTTTTTAGAGACTTAATCTCTTTTGGTATTAAGTTTTTTTTCTAATTCCAAACATCTTTTAATGACATTTCCTCTTTCAACCAACATTTGCTTTGAAGTGATGCTGGTAAATGTTCAAAAAAATTTTAATAAATTTGCATGTTGCAGAAGACTGGAACACAGCTAACAACCACATGAACACCAGGGAAGGAAGAGATGTGACTGTAAAAAACAATCTGCAGCTTTCACTTCGTTCTAGATCAAAGCAGAGAAAACCTTATAAAAGTTTATCTTATTTTTCTCCGTGTACCTGCTTTTCACACCTGATTTACCCGTGTTTGCTTCATGTTTACAGAAAAGCCTTTGGATCAGTCATGTTTGTAGAAATGTGAAATGATTCTTAGAGAGAGCTATGGACCTTTAAAAGCTCATCTCCAGCAGTTGTAACCTAAAAAACTGATATCATATTTCTCATTTTTATTTAAAAACTCAATATGATGAGATTGTAAATCATTATTGTTATTTTGAAGGTCTAAAGTAGACATTACAAGGTCATATTTGATCAAAAGTTTTTAAAAAAATAGATAAAATTACATAGAAAACTAAACAATGCTGACATTGAAACCCCAAAACCCCTCTTCTTCATCGTGTCTCAATTTTATTTAAAAACATGCCGCTTTATCGTGTACCTTAACTTCATTTTCTATAACATCATCATAATATTTAGTCATAAATACGGGAAACCATTACATGTTTTAACATGTATAAGTCAGGATGAGCTTCCAGGATAGCACTAGTCATATGCAATTTGTTTGAAGAGATTTCATGCAAAATATTCTACTGCTACGATCTTCCATCATGGCAGTGGACATGTTTGGATGTACATGCGGGGGACATTGTGTGAGTCTGTCCCCTGGAAAGGGCAAAGACAGGGTATGAGACAGTAGGGCTATGCAACAAGAAAACCCCATTTTTCCATCCATTCTGTAGCTTCTAATGCTGGTCTCTTTGGATTCAGGCTTCAGCATGATTGTGACCAAATGTTTTGTACAAAATGCTAAGAAAAAAACACAAACAAAGATGCAAACAAAAAGACTTGAAATGTGTAAAGGCACAATGTGTATAAAAAAAAAGGAATATCTAGGAAAATGGCAACTTTCTACATATATTTGCATGCATGACATTTACCTACTTCACCAATGTCAAATAGAAATCCCAAAGTGGAAAAAGGTTTTGGTAGCAAAAACGGATTTTCTTTTACTTATTTCTTTTTAAAAATAATTTTAGTAGTTTTGTGATGAAAAACATCTTTAGATGACCTTCTTAAACCATGCGGCCTCTGTACCACCTCAACAGAAATGTAACTGTGCCCAAGCTGGACTCTCCGGCTAACACTTTTGTTTCTTACTGCATACCAGAAAGTGTACGTGTGGCTTTTTCATGAGAAAGAAACAAAAAAAACAAAACAAAAAGTGCATGTTCTAACAATGTATGTGCATGTGGGGAAAAGCAGTAATTTTAGATACCATGTAATTTTCGGTTGTTAATTTTTAATATTTGATATAAATTGTGGGGTTTGTTGAAAAGACTTGTTTCTATTAAAACAGTATTTAACATTGATGGTCGTTCGAACCCCTTGGAGCAGAACTAGAACATTCCTTTATTTTGGTCTTGGGATTTAGTGAAATGTTTGCCTGATTTTATGTTTCTTGGCCAGACTTTGAATTCTGCAATTGTTTCTACATTGAACATTTTGTATGAAGCAAAGTTTCTTGAAATAAAAAAAGAATGAAATGAAATGTTTCTCACTACATAGAATCTACACATCTTAACCTAATACTTTGATATTAAAGAATTTCGCCAAATGAAGCTATTCGCACCCCCCTTACACCAAAGGAAAATGACATATGTTTTTGTCATACAAGTCATAGTTTTGATTTCATGTTCCCGATTGGGAATGTCTATACACACTGCAGAGAGATGCTTATAGCCTGTTGTAAGCTATTTGAATAGCCATGCCCTATTTCAACCCCCCAAAAAATCCATTCTCTACTTATTTTGGGTCAAGTTAAAGGTGGATAACCGAGAGTTTATTATTCTCAGACACATCTTCCTGGATACATGTCCAGTTATTTGGTTTTGCCTTATTTTGATAAGGGGGAAATGTGTTAACAAATACGGGCGTATTGGCATTTTTATACGGCCCAAAAAAAAAATAAATCACTGATAAAAATACAGTGTTTTGTCAAAGCATGTCATACATTGAGACACCTCACTTTCAAGTCGATGGTACATTACAGGTGACCATTGTTACAGTGCAGTCAGAGCTAGACTAATTACCTCCGTTTACGTCACTCTTGCTAATTATAAATTAACTGCGCATGTGCAATATTTTGTGATTTTCAAAATGTCTGATAAATAAGTTGTTTAAGGTCTCAGAATGGTTGGAAAGCTTCCTCAAAAAGGGAGGCAAGCGTAATGCCTTGACAGGAAGTTGATAGTTCAAGTGGAATAGGTTCACCAAGATAATATAAGCCAAACTAGATGCTGACTTTATCGGTTAAAAAAACAACCTCGTTGTCAACGTAGCCATTTTGCTTTTAATACCATAACATCTTCCTCTAGCAAAGCAAGAACATCAGGAATTAGTTTATTAACTTACTTAGTCTCAAAAAGCTCAGTTTTCATTTCAGGTAATTTTTTAAAGTTACATTGAAGGTTAGGGCGTGTCAGCAACCATGGCGCCATTTAGCCTTAGACAAGATGTTAGCATTGTGCTAACTCTGAGATTTTGAAAATGTAACCAAATAATTGGATAAAAGTAGTCAAAAAGAAGTTGTGGTGAAATTGTTTAGCTAGCTTTTGTAAATTATGTTTTTGTTGTGCAATTGTGTATATATATATATATATATATATATTATTGCTTCTTTTTTGTTCGTGGTTATTGCACTTTTCAATCTGCAAATTGAAGCCCATTGGGACCTTTTTTGTGATTTTGGGCAGTACAAATATAATTAAATTTGCGTGTATTTTTAAAGTATTTCCCCCACAGCTAAGTTTTATGACAATTTGAAAACTTAGCTTTTTTTTCCTTCTTCTTTTTATTCATCATTTCTTCTCACAAGGTATTTGTAGCTTTAGGCCATCCAAATGTCACTTCCTGGTTTACACATCTTCTGTTGGGGAAAGTTTGAGTTATTTTACTAGGTTATCTCCGTTAATAAGCTTCTGAAAATATGTAGCAGAAGTTTTATGTTTTTGCGTTAAGCCTTTACATACTGTAAATATAAAAACATATTTGACTTTTATGGGGTTTTTTTTTCAGTTAGTTGAGCTCTTCCCCCCCCCCCCCCCCCCCCCCTTATTTATGATAATCTACATTTAGTAAAACTAATCTGGTCTGGGAATGTCCTCTTTGCCCTCCGTAGTTTCTTCTAAAAGTTCTTCAGCAGATTTTCTCCAAGTTCTCAGATGTCACCCTCTCAGGATCTCACATTGCCTTCCTCCTCCTCCTCGTCGGAAACGGGATGTGATGTAAATACACAGAAACTTTTTTTCTCTCTTCTTCTTTGGAGTGAAATCTTCCTGATCTGCGTTGGGGTGTAAGCAGAACCAGAGGACTAAAGTGGGACATTAATCCTGGTGTTTAATCTTCATCATGATTTTGTAACTTCTCCCTTCTTTTGCCTCCGAAAAGCGATCGGAGCGTCGGGACTAAAAGTTGGATTAAAACGATCGGACCGCTGGGATCGGACCAGGTAAATCAGCTGAGAGCTTCTCCTGTTTGGAATCAGAAAGGGAGATGAGTCCTAGAGGCCTAACATTGATCACATCTTTGTTATGAGTTTTTATTCACGTGGCTAAAGAACTCATCAGAGAAGGTTATGTAATGAAACTTCAGGAAAGTTATGGGGAAAGAAAAAGAAGAAATAAAGTTGGTGATGTGAAAGACTTTAGAAAATGTTACATAAGAGGGACATGGATGGATGAAGGGGCCTAAAATAAAACAACTAGAAGGATCAGATCCTCTTACTTTGTATCAAACTTCTAATAATGTACTCAAACATACAAGCATAAATCCACTCTCAGGTCTTCTAAGAGAGTTTTTCCAGCCTCAGATGACACATGTCAGAGTGGCCTGCCTCATTATTTATGTCATAAAATGAAAAGGCAGAACACAGAATGAGGGTTTAAAAACAAAGTAGAAGCTCAATGAGCATGAAGCTAAAGTTAGAGATGTCTGGATGTTCCTTTCAGTCTCTCATGTTGCAGTGAAGGACTTCTGGTTCAAGATTTCTGGTCTGAATCTCATCAAAAATTAAGCCTCAACTTTTACTGGACATTTTAGCTCACTTCTGCTTGGTCCCGGTCCTCCTGGCAGCTTTACTTTTTATGCATTTGGCCTCCAATCATCTTATAGGAAATCATTTGGTCATCCTTCATTTGGGGGAAGGATGGCTCAGCGAGTAGGGTGACTGCCCTGTAACCAAAGGGTTGCTGGTTCGATCCCCCGCCAGGAGTTCATGCCGAGCAAGACACCGAACCCCCAATTGCTCCTAATGGTGGTTTGCACCTTGCATGGCAGCATCCCCATCAGGTGTGAATGGGTGAATGTGAGCTACAATGTAAAGCGCTTAGAGTGCTGACACAGGTGGTTAAGCGCTATATAAGTAGAGTCCATTTACCATTTAGTGGGGACAAATCCTTTTTAATTCCAGCTTCTGATCAGTGTTCATGAATGTTGGTGTATGATGCTCGTGCACACCAACCAGTGCAACACAGCTGAGTGAATAAAGCCCAGCCAGCATAATAATAATAATGGTTTCATTAAATAAAATAAAGAAGCACTGATCCAAAACTGCTTATTAAAATTATTTTTCCATAATGTATTCTCTCATTTTGTCATATTTTCCTAATAATAAAAACCAATCTGCTACCAAAGTCTAATCCAGTCAAAACCAGTTGATTTGCTGCCATGGCCACCCACATGTACCAAATGAGTCCTTCTCATCTTATTTATTTTGTATGTATTCAGAATTCTCTAGTAATTCTGTTTAATAAAAAATGTGACAAATCTAGTGTTTTAAAAATAGATGAGATTGTAAATCTGACAAATATTAGGAACCAGTTTAGTTTGGTTGTTTTAAAACTGTAGAAGACACTATTTGTCTAAGTGTTCAATTCAACCATTGGAGTGTATTTAGGGCTCTAAAAAGCATCTATCTCGGGCATTTTCCAAACAAGATCTAGGTACACACTGAATAGGCCATAGGGTCAGTACAAAGAGTTGTAGTTACTCTTACACATATTCACTCTGAGCCAGAAATGTCACACTTTGATTGTCTTCAGGCTTTCATAAATAGCAACAACCACAGACCCATTGGATTTTCTTTGGGCACTCTGGGTTCCTTCCGTTGGCCAAACAAAAGACAGAGGTGAGAATTACAGATGGTGTGTCATCCCGTATGGGTATGCGATGGTCTGGCAACCATCTGTCCCGGTTGGGAAGGGAATGAAATAACTCCACATTTGTGAGGACTGACTTTGAGTTGTTGAAACGATACAAAGTTGTCAAATTAGACCAACTATTGGTTTTAAACCTTGTGTTGATGTGGTTTACAAGAAAGATCAACAAGGGTTGTATTTTTGGAGACCGGGTAGTGTGGTTAAAGTGGTCATAAAATCTCAGGAAAAGTTGTACTTGAGACAGGTGCACATGAGGCAAGATAAGAGACATACTTTAGTTCAGAGAACATCTTCTGTAAACGCAGTTTGAGCTTCGGGGGATAAAACATCTGGGAATTGCATTTATCAGCTGATGGCTGGCCTTTAAACGGCATGTGGCTCTTTTCTGCCTACAAATTTTAGCCAGAGTTATGTCCCTGGAAGGTGGGTTAGGGTTATTATCATTGTGACATTCTGCTTGGTAAGCAAACGATCCGGCAAACAGTGTGTGAAAAACTGATCTATTTATGCTACAGCAGATGAGTAGATGAGTTTCATGTGTCACTTGTTGCAGCTCCCAACTGGCTCCGCCCAACTCCACACACACACAGCCTGGTGTGTGAGAGAGAGAGACAAACAGGGATAAGAGGGAGAGGGGAAACAGGACACAGAAGGAAGAGACTACTCACCTGACAAGGGTCGAGGGTGTGCGTGGGTTTTCTCCAGGTACCAGTTTCCTTCCACCATCCAAGACATGCGTCTTCGGTTGATTAACTTCTACAAGTATGAGTATGTGTTTGGATGGTTGTCTGCACTGCATTCAGGTGATTGTGGGGCCTTCACCAACTACAAAGCAGTTGAAAATATATGTCGATATCTTCACAAGAAGCAGTAAGAATGCAAAGAACTTGATGTGAAATAATTTCAATCTTCTTTCTTTGTAACTTATGACAGCCTAATGTAGTTCTGAAATCATTTGCAAGGTTTTTTTTGCATCGTGTTTATTAGACCTGAACTAGAGGCAGATTTAGTGAAAAATAACACTGTAAAATCCTCTTTAGTAATTTCATCAGGAGTTCATTATGAAGTTTAAAGATGTGAATTTACAGCTGACCAAAGCCATCATGAGGGTTTCACTCAAACATTCATTTTTTTCTTCACTTAGACTTATTAAAACGTTGTATCTTTTCAACAGAAAAAGTTTGATTTTTTTTGCCACTCTTGTGGACAAAAGAAAGAGTACGAATGATTTATTTTAAATGCAGCACGAAGATTCTTAAAAACAGAGCAGTTCCTGCTTATTATATAATAATTAATCAAACAATTTGATTAAAAATAATAATTTCTCGTTGATATATTTGAGCTGTAAACAATTATTGTTGGATTGAAGAAGCATCTGGACAAAATCCTCCTCCACCATGCTGACATCTGGTGTATCCAAGCATAGTATCATTCTGGTCTGGTTCTGTCCAACATTGTTTTAGGAGTTTGTGGTTTTCCAGATGCTCCTTTGCAAAGCAAAATTGGGCTGTTACATTCTTTTTTTTCTGAATAAACTCTCCTCAATAAGCCATACCGGATAAGTCTCTTTCCAACTGGTCTGTCCTGGTAACCTTCTGACTGAGGCTTTAGTCTCAGAGCTGAGTTTAGCTTGATAGTTTAACATGCTAGAAGATCTGGGTAAACTGAGATGGTCTTCTTATTGAAGTTATGAATGAATGAGTCACACTGCTGTTTGAGTCTCTATTAGGATTTCTTTTTCATGATTCTACTTCTGATGATGAATCCGTTCATCATTTAAGACCAGCTTAAATCTGAAAGTAAATCTAAAATATCTGCAACTTGAGGTTTGAAAGTCTTGTAAAAAGTCCACATGTCTTGTTAAAGTTCCAGTCTTTCATTTCGTGAGAAAAATCAAACCCCAGTGATGATATGTGGATTCCTCTAAATCTGAAATAGTTTAAGCCAGTTTAATTTCAGTGATGGTGCCGTAGTTATCTCTGATTCAATTTACTGTCATGAGCGCCGAGTTAGCTGAAACTGTAAAGTAAGTTTTAGGAAAACACCTCATACTTACTTGTATTAAAATGCAAAAATAAAAAAAAAACAACTTCCAAAATGACTCTTTTCTCTTTTAATAATTTAAATCACAAGTTTGGTTTTTTTTCTCAGTAGTTTTTGTCAAATTGAGGATGTCCTGAGGCCTTTTGCTTCCATAAACCTTGTCCATGACCATAAAACCTTTTTTATGAATTGCTAGCAGTAATTTTTAATGTTCCTATTGTCTTACAGTCAGCTTGACTTGATTAAACTAAAAAGTGAAAAGCAAAGCCAGGACAAGTGAAAAAATAATAAATTAGCTTTGAATAAGATTTTCATGCCCTTAAGCTGTGTGACTCCTCCTTCAGTTTACTGTGACGCATGATGGAGAATGTTGTCACTGGTTTGGTCCTTTAAAACTTTGCTGAGTCAGATGATACTGCTCAGTTATAAAAGTTTGGAATGTTCTTATCAAGATATCAGAAACATCTTGTTTAGGAGAGAGTAATGAAAAGAAATAGAAGTTCAAGTTGTGTCCTCAGTGAAAAAAGACTTTGCTTTGGGACGTTGTGATGAAGCAGAGCAACCATCCACATACATACACACAACTCTAGGGGCAACATCATAGCGGCTAATCAACCTAACGTGTATGTTTTTTGGGGTGTGAGAGGAAACCAGTGTAGCAGTATGAGCAGAACATGCAAAATCCACCCAGAAAGACCAGCGTTTCAAACTTCCCTCCCATGCCAGAAGTCAAACCCTGACCTTCTTGCTGTGAGGCCACCATGCTAACCATTGCACCACTGTGCAGCCCTTATATAAATGATGATTCATACTGTATTTTTTGTTGATAGTTTAAAGCTCTTGTGAAACGCCTTTTAATCAGGCAAATTGTTAAAGAAGGTTTGTTGGATCACAGCCGTGCTTTGAAACATCTGCATTTCATCTAAAGTTGAGTGTCTGATAAAGTAATGAGGGTTTCCAGTTTTTGTAGTTGCACATTCACTCCGTTTTACTCCGGAAGGCCATGTGCTTTTCTGTCAGTTTATAACTGGACAAACAAGGATACAAACCGGACGCAGAATCACCCTATGAGTCAGATTTAATCACATTTTAACCGTACATTATTATTCTCCACTATAGGACAAAATATATAAGATCTATGTAGAAATTTATTTGCCAGAGTCTGACCCTAAACATTCTTGTTGTGAGGGAATGGCTCTGACCAATCCAACGTTATTTAACAAGGCGTTCCGTTCATGTAAAAATTGATGGAGTTAAGTTTATGCAGTACTTGCGTGTTAATACTCTATGAAAGTGTTAACTGTTCAAGATAATTGTGCAGTCAAGACACCCACATGGCTCCAACTCATTCCTGATGTTCATTACATCATCCATGTTCATATAGGAATAGAAATCAGGACTCTTCAGAAGTTTCTATTCTATGAAATCTGGCTGGAAGCCAATCCCAATAAAAGACCATCAAAACTATCCTAAGTTCTTCATGAAACATATTAAACCCAGATCTCCATGAAAGTCTGTAGAGCTGGATCTGTTGCCAATAAAGTCGTATGTTCAGAAGATTTTCAGCAAACGTGGAACTACGTCCTGCATGTTTGCTGCAGAAACAGGACGATCTGTGGATATGACCTCCTTCCAGGGAATCCTCCACAAGTTTAACCTCAGGTCACCAATCCACCACTGTGAAGACTGCATTGTTTTTTAAAGATTTTTTTTCCCAAGTTGTAGAGCTCTTTCTAATATCCATAAACACATTTTTCCCCTGACAGTGATAAGAAACACTCAGTAGGCTTCCTTGATGAGTGTGAGCAGATACAAGGCTTTCAAAGGAACAGATTGAAGGAATTAAAAGGAAACATATTGAGTTTTCAAAACCAAAAAAATCCCACTGATGGTCTCTTAGTTTACTTGTCTGTCAAGGAGAAATACAGAGTGGTCCTAAGATTATTGAAACAATATCCTATTATATGTTTATTTTTGGGCCAAAGGAACATGTTTCATCAAAGCTGATCAATGAAGATGCTGTATATATTAAAGCTCACAGGGGTGTTTCGGGCACGTCCCACCGGGAGCAGACCAAGGGGCAGACCCTGGAACCGCTGGAGAGACTATGTCTCACAGCTGGCCGGGGAACGACTTGGGATCCTTCCAGGTGAGCTAGAGGATGCAGCCAGGGAGAGAGAGGCCTGGGCTGCCCGCTTGAGGCTGTTGCCCCCGCGACCCGATTCCGGAACAAGCGGAAGATGACGGAACGGAGATACAAGCGTATTTATTTTTGTTTAGTGATGAATCACTCTCTACTTCTATCCCACCTTCTGCTGACTGAATTATGATACGATGCATACCTGGATTTGTTTCTGTGTCCGCATGTAGCTGCATGCATGTGCACATGATGGCTGTACGGTGGGGGTATTTATGCACTCCTGTTTGTGTTTTAATATGGTGGCAGGACTTGTGGAGATGTCTGATCTCTGGAAGAGTTTCCCTGCAAAGTTTTGACTAAATTCAGTGTTATTAGAGGACCGATTGCTGAAACCTTACGTTGAGATTGAAAGTTTTATTAAAGTTAATGGGAGGTAAATGTGCATGTAAAAACACATTTTCTTAAAGTTTTCTTGTTTACAGAGGTGATGCATGAATATTACTTAAAGATTTTACTGTCGGAGCTCCCGTTTGGCAGTCTGGAGACCAGGCCCCTCCATTTAATCACATGACAGTTGCTGAGGTTATGACATGATTAATGGTAGAGTGAGAAAGCGCCAAGCTCAGATACACAATCTGTTTTCACTTTTAACTCTTCCAAAACTCCACTGCACGCACCACGGCTCCAGATAGAAGAAGGGAACTGGAACATGGAAATAAAACAGCTCCAGGACTGCCTCGGTTTTCCTTGCCTCCAACTTTTCTGTCCTGCCCCAAAAAGACTCCATGTTCCCATTGTCAGATGTATTTGTGTTTTCTTTTTTTTTTTTTTTTTTGACAGCTCAAAGCTCTGCGTGTTTAATCAAGTGTGCCCCACATTCTTCAGACTCCAGCAGCTCATTTAAAACCAGCTGCTGCTTCAAACATGTAGCCGTCACCTGCTCTAATTCTTCACTGGTTTTTCGCACCGTGTCCAGTTTGACCTAAAAAAAAGATCACTACAGATATCCAGCTGGAGGTCTTGTACCAACATAGACCCGCTGTGACTGAAAAGAAAAAAAACCCAAGCTGGGATTTACTAAAAGTTTTAAAACTCCTCAGCCATCTATTTCAATTTATTTAATAAACCCAATTAAAAACAACCATGTATCTTCATCTAAAATTCACTCTAGAGACACGTTGAACACAAATTAGGAGTTCTAAAAAAAATTAAAAAGTTCTTATAGTTATTACACAAAAGAAAGATATATCCAAACATAAAACGTATGGATTTTTTATGTAAAACTCATGGGAATGAGTCGGAGTGAAAAAAAAAAAATGACTTGTTGGTGTCCTACGCTAACAGGTTTGATCATGTCGTTCCTACGCTGAGATTTTGCACCAGGTTTGTATATACAAGCATTCTCCTTCCCAAACATTTCCCAGCTTTTGTGAAAAAAACGGACTTAGAAAAAACACTTTCAAAAATCCATACTAGTTGACTAATTACAGCTCAAATTTATTACTCTTGAATACTAGTTTTCTGTTCTGTGGTTTAACTAAATGCTTTTGTTTTTTTGGTTTTGAATGGTTTTGGTTTTGACTGTTGTGCCAAGTGTGGTGTTTTTGTTATTTGTCTGACATTATTTTGCCAAAGTACAATGGGTTCCAATGTATGTGTCACCAGCATTGTTGCTTTTGGTTGGTTCGGATTGTATTCCAATAATCAGTTTGTCAGTTGAACTCAATTAAAGAAGAAAAACCTCCTGCAGGCTTTTCCACATTATTAAACAAATCAATATTTCTGGCAATTTGGGAAAGAAAAAATGGCTTTGCTGCTGGAAAGCAGGAATTAGATGGATGAAACTATTCTATTTTTCACAAGAACGCTAGCACTTTGTGTCTGATTTAGAGGCCATGCTATGCCAATAAAGGCATGATGGGGAAGTAAATATATTTTATTTATCATAGTTCCATGTTGGAATACCTCTGAATGACTTTTTGTTAATGGTCTTTATAGTAAAAGTCTAATGGTCAAGGTGGTTAGTTTTAAATATTTGTAACCATTGAAACACGTTTTTCAGATTGAGTGGCTAGCTGTCAAGGCCTTCAAAGATTTTTTGTTGGACTTTGGAAACTACCTGAAATTCCAGGTTGTTACTTATATTTTGACCATGAGTATTTTTTTCAACATATTCCAAATAGTCGGTTTGCATCCTTTTAATTTTATTTGTATAGCAAACATCACAAAATTTTTGTCTCAACGGGCTCCACATTGCATTTTTAAAAAGTATAAAACAAGGGGAAAAAAAAGAAGAATATATAAACACAAATACACAGCCAACAACTAACTAACACATGCTAGCTAAACTATTTTCGCACATTCCTGCCATAAACTCTCTTTAAAAACCCATCAGTGGGGAAAAATAAGAAACCTCATGAGGATCCACACGAAAGAGAGATCCCTTCCCAGAACGAGCATCCATTGTGTCAAAAACTATTGTTTGAATATTAGCTTATTCTACTCTACAGTTTGATATCTGAAAAAGTCAGTAGATGTTCTTCATCCTGATGGAAATGGGATGGTAAACAAGCATGGGGGGCCTCCTCAGCCTGGTGACGCTCAGGACGGAGATGAGTAGATGGGCTAATCCTGACAGAGACAGGATGATAGATCAAGCGTAGGGGCCTATTCAGTCTGGCCTTTCATAGATGACAGTCTTCCTGAAAGATTTCACTTTCTGCTCTGCTGGCCTTTCCCAGCTCAAAGTAAACAGTAATCAAGCTTTGCTTCCGCCAACCAGAGTTTGATCTGGCATGTCAAAGGCTTTGAAGCTTCCCTTGCTCACATTGTTGTATTCAGACCTGCTGTTGCATAGTCAGAGAGTGTCCTGACAACTAAAGCTAGCAAAAAATACTTTTCAATAATCTGTTCAAATAGAAACATTGTGTTGTTATTGCAAAATCTGTTTTATTAGCCCACAATGACAAGGCGATGAAAGAGAAACTTTTTCAAAGTAAGATTTTTAATGAAAAATAAAGTATAGAAATCTGACAAGAACAGCTGTTCCTGTTGGAATATAACTTATGCCAAAAATTCAAGAGGACAGACTTAACCTTCATTTGTATGGGAAATAAAGGATGGATTTTGTCCTCAAATGATCCAAATTGTTTCTGAGTGTTCATATTCAAACGTTGAATTAACTATTTTGAGCTACAGTTGATAGTTATTTTGTATATTATGATGGTATTTATAACCATAAAATATTTTTTGAGACGTAGATTGAGTCAGGTGACTACTGAAGACTTCTGTGTGATTCCTACGGTTTTTGGATTACTTGGATGGGTGAGCAAATATTTTTTGCCACATATGCATGTATTATTTGATCATTTTTCTATCTTTTAAACATGCATTGACATGGAAGGAACAGCGGCCTTAGAGATATTTTGTCAGTGTTTTTACTGTGATGTTCCACTTTTTGCAAAGGTGGTGCAGACTGGTGCTGGATGTTTTCACCATGAAGACAGTTCTTGTTTTGGTTTTATGTGCTGATGCAAAAACAAGTTTTTCTATCTAACTAGAACTTATAATCTTCTTGCTGTTTTTTAGTTGTTTCTCTTAATGAACAGCTGGAATTCTGTTCGTTCTGATAGCAGAAGAGAATAAATCTCCTCTGACAACAATGTTTATTACGCAATAAACTCACTTACGTAGTCGCTGACCCCATGGAGTGCGATGAACTACTTAGTTGATAGATATTTTTTTTTCATAAAAAAAACTCAAAACTTGAATATTCTTTTAGAACATCAATCAGGAGAACTTTGAACCGTTACATTATGTACTGCTGGTGAGGAAATGATGCACTGCTCTAACACACCCAAATAAAAAGACAGTTTTGGATCATGTATGGAAATTGATAATTCATCTCAATGTGATCTGTAGTGAGAGGAGGGAAGAGGTAGAGGAAAAGCTGGAGAGGTGGAGGTTTGCACTAGAAAGAAGAGGAATGAAGATTAGTCAGATTAAGACAGAGTACATGTGTGTGAATGAGAGGGATCCAAATAGAAAAGTGAGGTTACAGAGAGAAGAGATAAAGAAGATGGAAGATTTTAAGTATTTAGGATCAACAGACCAGAGCAATGGAGAGTGTGGAAAAGAGGTGAAGAAGCGTGTTCAAGCAGGCTGGAATAGATGGAGAAAAGTATCAAATGTGATGTGTGACAGAAGAGTTTCAGCTAAAATGAAAGGAAAAGTGTACAAAATTGTGGTGAGACCGGCGATGCTGTTTGGTCTCGAGACAGTGGCACTGAGGAAAAGACAGGAAACAGAGATGGAAGTAGCAGAGATGAAGATGCTGAGGATGTCTCTGGGAGTGACCAGGATGGACAGGATTAGAAATGAGTACATCAGGGGAACAGCACATGTTAGAGGTTTTGGGGATAAAGTCCGAGAGGCCAGACTGAGATGGTTTGGACATGTACAGAGAAAAGAGAGACCGTGTACATCCGCAGAAGGATGCTGGGTTTGGAACCACCAAGAAAGAGGACTAGAGGAAGACTAAAGAGGAGGTTCATGGATGCAGTGAAGGAAGACATGAAGATAGTTGGTGTGACCGAAGAGGATGCAGCAGATAGGGTTAGATGGAAGAAACTGACTTTCCGTGGCGACCCCTGAAGGGAAATGCCGAAAGGAGAAGAAGATCTCAACAATGTCTTCTAACAATCTGGGTCCAGTTGTGCCACTTTATTCAGAACAAAACATCAGAATGTGAACTCATGTTGAGCATTTTTTGGCATCCTCTGTTGTTTTGTATTTCTCTTCTTCTCTTTGTTGCCTTTAATGGTCCTCTTCTCATTTGTACAGAACCAGAACTTTCTGGTCAAAGATAGAATCGAAAGAGTTTTTTTGGACTAATAAATGATTCACAAAGGACTGCAGGAAATTGATGCTGGTGTTTAACCAATAAACAAATAAGGTTTTACGTCTATTTAACTAGTATGAGTATGAAACATATTAAAAAAAACTGTCTCTTTAAAACAGAACCCTTGACGTGATATCAAATCCGCTTCACATTTTTGGTTTAAAGAATTAGTTTCTTAAAAAATTTGTTTTATGTGATGAGAAACAGCTTCTTTTGTTTATGTCTTATTAATATGTGACAATTTTTTTTCTGAAAATCAGATTTTACTAAAGAGCAGACATAAATTTGGCACACTGGTTTTCAGACTCCGATAGTTATGGAGATATTTGTACTTTTATTTACTTTAATTTATTGTTGGCTCTGTTTGGGCCTCTTTTTTCCTCCATTGAACCCTGTCTCATTGACCCCATCAACCAGAACGAGAAACGTATAAATTCCTGTGTGCAGCAGTCAGAGAGAAAGAAAGAGAGCGAGAGTGTGAGTGGGAGAAGGGCATGTGCATTCCACTGTGTTTGTGTGAGCGAGAGTCATAGGGACAGACAGGAGGAGAGACAGCTCCGGGTTGCGTTGAATGTTAGGAATGTTGAGGCTTTTGACTTGAGTTTGTTCTGATGGAGGAGGAGGGAAAGAAAGCAGGACAGAGGGAAGGGAAACAGACAAAAGAGATAAGGAAGAGTAAAAGGAAACAATGGAAAATACAATTTTATGGGTTTAAAGTAGAAACAATGGGGACTGCAAACAGGTTCTTTTATATGATGTAAGTTTTTGTTTCGAGCTGGCATGGATGAGAAAATCTAGGAATACCTAAAGAGGATTTTCTTACAAAATTCTTATATGCCAACATCAGGAGAAAACACACAATGCAAAATACTGAGAAAGGACTATTAGCTACTTAATGGTTGAATAAACATTTATTGGTACCAAACTCTCCAGACCAACTACCAATCATGCTAAACAAGTAGAAAAGCACATAGCAAACACAATGGAGAGTTATCCACCACAAACCTTTTCTGATCTAGTTACAACATAACACATCAGGCGCTATTAATCAAAATCGCCATGTGTGTGAGACAGTGTCAAAACATAATTTTACCTGGGAAGAGTCCCATCTGCTGGCTGCATGTTGTGTGCAATGTGTCTGAGAGGAAGAATAGGCAACTTTCAAAATATCCTTATAGTTTCTAAGGGTGCATGCGTATGCCACAGAGGGGCTGTGTTTGTTTTGTGTTTAGTTTGGATGTGTTGGAACTAATTAGATTTACAGAGTAGAGCAATGTGCATGTGCGGTATGTGCTAGGCATGATGGGAGTTGTAGTCTATTTTCAGCATAACTAAGCGCAGAGACGTTACAAGAGAATATAGGGCCCCTAGGCAAGAGGAATAACTGAGGCCCCATATGTGCAACATTTGTAAAATCCTATTTTAGAAGTAGAAGTTTCCTTATTGTCGCACCAAAAAGGAAGAAAATATGTTTTACAGCACCAACAGATAAAAACGACTCTACATAAAGAGTATTGTATTAGAATAATATCTCTCGGCCCCTACAGGCAGTAGCGTGACATTCGATTGTCATTTTAGTGCACTGAGTGTTTTTTGTTGTTGCATTTGGCTGCTTCAGGGAGCCCCGTCTAGAGGAACCCCTTTAGGGCCACTTTGGGGGAAAAATCCCTTATCACTATCTTACTAGTTTTTTTTTTCTTTTACTGGAATTTTGTCAACATTTAAGTAACTATTAAACAATTTTACTATTCTTCCTGAAGAGGGCTCCCTTCAGCTTGGGGCCCGAGGCAACTGCCTAGCTTGCCTACTAAATTGGGATGGCTCTGACTAGGCGGCTGCAAGCCATCAAGCAGCTGTTTATCTAAAACAGCACATTTCTAGTTTGTTTATGTTGTTGTATCTCTGCAACCTGGACTTGTCGTCTACCCATCAATGGCAAAAAAGTCAAACTAAAAGTTCTCAATCAAGAAGAGCTAAATGAAAATGGATATTCATGTAATCAGGAGGGTGGTTTTATAACTGTGTGAAGTTGTGTTTACTTGAGGCATGTCATGCTCAAAGGAGGCAATACTTATTTTCACATCAATACAAGTATTTTTTTATTAGATTGAATTATGTAGAACCTGCAAGACAGAGCTGAGTTCTTTGACAAAACAAAGCAATGCCAAAAAAAGGATAATCAGTTTACATGATTATTTTAGACTTTAATGGAAAAACTAATGAAACTTGCTAGCTTGCAACAAAACTCCAAATGTGAGCTCTTTGCGTATCTTTTTCTTCTTCTTTTGTCATTTCCCTTCAGGGGTCGCCACAGCAAGTCAGTTTATTCCATCTAACCCTATCTGCTGTATCCTCTTCGGTCACACCAACTATCTTCATGTCTTCCTTCACTGCGTGCATGAACTTCCTCTTTGGCCTTCCTCTAGTCCTCTTTCCTGGTGGTTCCCAAACCAGCAACCTTCTGCCGATGTACTCTCTCTCCCCTCTGCACATGTCCAAACCATCTCAGTCTGGCCTCTCGGACTTTATCCCCAAAACCTCTAACATGTGCTCTTCCCCTGATATACTCATTTCTAATCCTGTCCATCCTGGTCACTCCCAGAGAGATCCTCAGCCTCTTTATCTCTGCTACCTCCATCTTTGTATCTCACATATAATGGTGATTATAATGGTAACATCAAGTACGGACACCACTGTTTACATGTCTCTTCTTGTTTCTGTAACAGTTCTAAAGTAACGTCATTCTTTAAAAAAAGTTTTGAATTAAATTTCTTATATCCTGTTGCTTTTGCAGTATTTTTGCCATTTTTTTTTTCAACCAAGCAAATGTGTATGGTGTTATATCTATATATTGCAACCACCCACATAGTGGTTTTTCGAAAAACGTGTGGCACTCTGTTTTGCACAAATGTGTTAGAATGGCAGTACAGCTGTGCTGGATGCAGACTAACACCATTATTCTAAGTTTAATTCCTTGGTTACATAATACAGACATTTTTATTGATTGTTAGTGTCTTTTACTGCCATGAATAGTTTTATACCCAAAATACTCATAAAAACCTGTTTTGTAACTAAGATGCTTTCTTCCTGCTGGTATTCTCCATAGGACAAGGTTCTGCAGATCCTCTCTTTGTCTGCTCTGAATTACTTTTGCGGGACTTTACCGCCATATTTTTTTTTCTCCATTTCTTTTTCTCTTCCCCTGTAGTCATGTGATTTTGCTGTAGAGATGAGCAACAGTGCAGGAATCTGAGCTGGTGCCAACACATTACATAAAGCTCCCTCTCTGCCTTTCTCCCCCAGTCAGTGCCAGATTTAAATGGGAACCAGTGCTGCTGCAGCTCGGCTGAAGCAAATGAATCCACCTCCTGCAAGGCAGAAAAAAATGTTCTGCAAACTGACTTTGTTATCAAGCATTATCATGCAGAATATTATTATTTTGAAGTTGCTTGTAAAATACATTTTGAACTCTGCAACTTATGTATTTGCTGCCTCCTACAAAAATGATCCGAGTTGGGCCTGAGCAAAATTTTTTAAATTACTCGGCATTTAATTAACATCATTTTATGAGGCTTTTTTGCCACTGGTCTCTAAAGTTTATCATTCAGATTTACAGGAGAGTTTTGTGCTTTTCTTGGTGAAGAATCCCAGCACCTAAAGGATTTATTATTTGCGTCTGTATTTCCAGCAGCGGATGTTTAAGGGGTTTCATGTAAAGTAATGGTGGGAGAGTTCGCTTTGTGTTGTGAACATGAGATTTATGTGGTGCAGATATCTAAGCTGTTAAAGCTCAGACAGGTTTAAATATAAGTCTCCTTTTGGGTAGCTCATGTTTGAAATCTGGATGTTTTATTTTCTCGTCTTCTTGTAGATACGTTTTCTGGAAAGTGGGCTTCTTGCTAAATTGTTAAAAGACTGAAAGTCGAGGACGATGAATTAAAGGACTGGTTATCACTACAAGATATTTTTTAAATTGGAATATTCTAGATGAAATGTTCCTTCATTTTGTTGAACCATAACTTTTTTCAGGCTCAAACTATCATCTTCATCTGAATATAAATATTTGTGAAAATTAGCCGTTTTAATTTGTGTTCATGTGAGATTGGGATTACCTCAGCGGCCCTTTGATTTGGAGATGACCCTCTACATTTGTGTTTTTAGTACCTCATGTGCACCAGCTAACAAATTTCAGTGATTTTACCAGAAATGATAACATCGTGACTGTGTCAATCTAGTCCTGGAACGAATGAATATAGAATTAAAAATCAATGTTTTCCTGTTATTAGTCACTGCCAACTTCTATACATTTATCACCAGGCATTGTGGTACAAATTTTCTAAGTACGATCACAAAAAAGTTCTCAACCTGCAAAAAGAGAATTTTGATGACGATCATGAAGTGCTGTTTGTTATGTTTTTACATGTTTGGCCTGTTCATTTTCTAATAGCTATAATTAAATGATATAATAATTGTATTGGATCATAATGTGGGTAGCAGGGTGGCGCAGTGGTTAGAACAGCGGCCTCACAGCAAAAAGGTTGGGGGTTTGCGTCCCGGTTGGGATGGGGCTGGAAACACTGGCCTTTCTGTGTGGAGTTTGCGAGTTCTCTATGTGTATGTGTGGGTTTTCTCTGGGTATTGTTTTCCTCCTACATACATAGAGGTTAAAAAGCCGCTGAGAAATTGCCCCTAGGAATGAGCGTGAGTGTGGCCCTACAACAGACTGGCTACCTTTTTGCAGTGTATCTCGCCTCTCGCTTGAAATCAGCCGGGATAAGCTCTGGTACCCCACACGACCCAAATAAATGGTTCAGAAGACTAAACAAAACAAATCCTGATATAGAGAAATTCAAGAGTTGTAGTTAGTTGTGCATTAATTTAACTTTAAATCGAAACAACAATGAACTGCTCCGTATGATGATCGGGCCTGGTATTCACCCAGGTTGATCAAAAAACTGGATGAATTACAGACATGAGGAATTGTATATGATTCAAATGATCAGAGATGATCATTTGATCACCCTTTCCGTCGTCTTCCGCTCATCCGGGGCCGGGTCGCGTGGGCAACAGCCTCAGACGGGAAGGCCAGGCTTCTCTCACCCCAGCTGTATCCTCCAGCTTACCCAGAAG
Source organism: Neostethus bicornis (assembly GCA_902685375.1). NCBI lineage: Eukaryota > Metazoa > Chordata > Actinopteri > Atheriniformes > Phallostethidae > Neostethus > Neostethus bicornis. Next base: position 10,353,135 of record LR738545.1, read on the forward strand.
GATCCCGAGGTGTTCCCCAGCCAGCTGTGAGACATAGTCTCTTTAGCGGGTCCGGGGTCTGCCTCTTGGTCTCTTCCGGTGGGACATGCCCGAAACACCCCACCAGCTAGCGCTCGGGGGGCATCCTGGCTGGCCAAATCACGATGGCTATTTTTGATTAATTTCTTTTAGAATTGGCTTGCTTAAAAAAAAAGGCAAGCTGCGTAGGTAATTATCAATGGTGATTCCCAGAGGTGAACAATCATCCTGTATTCAAATTGGGCGTTCTAATGAATTTATAAGATTTTAAATTCAGATATGAGTTCAGTTTCAACTTTACCTAGATGGAGTCAAAGTTTTTCTACAAGGTATTATTGTGGACATTTAGAAGCTTGAAAAATTCCCTTCATCCATTCTTTTCTTTTCTCCTGCCTTCTTGTTTTTCCTGTTCTATTTCCTCTCCCATCTTTTGTCTTAATTTTCCTATCAGTTCTCAACCAGCCGAGTTCCTTCTTCCTCTCTTTGTCTTTTTCATGCCTCATATTTTCTTTCTCCTCTTACACCCTGTCTGGCAGCATTTCTCACAGTTTCCTTTCTTCTGTTAAAAGAAAAAAAAAACATTGCAGCACAAGTTTTTGGGCAAGATGAGTTCATTAAGAGAATTTAAACTAAAAAGAAGGAAATGTATACTTTTATTATTCAATAACTCTTCAATTGAAAGATTTTATGTCCTCCAACCAATAACAGAAACAGGAGGAGGCTCTAACGAGCTAATCTAAACTTGAAGGCTTTATAAAGTCAGACCGTCCTGAAGATAAAAAAATCTGGAAATGTTTTCTATTCCGGTACACTTTTTGCATGTTTTTTTTTTCCTCCCAATCTACAAAAAATATTTCTAAAAACGTTCAACTTTACTTTAAAAAACAATACTATGATTTTTTTACATGGCTAAAAATGATTAAAATATTGTCCCGGCTTACCCGGGGCCAGGTTACAGGGGCAACATCCTTGGATGGGAAACCCAAGCTCCTCTCACCCCGTCTACATCCTCCAGCTCTCCTGGGAGGATCCTGAGGCGTTCCCTGTCCTGCAGTGAGACATAGGCTCTCCAGATGATCCAAGGTCTGCTTCTGGTCTCCTCCTCGTCCAAAACGTACCACCGAGGCATTCGGGGGGCATCCTAGCCAGATGCCAGAGCCACCCCATCTGGCTTCTCTTGATCCAAAGGAGCAGCTCCTCCCGGATGTCAGAGCTCCCCAGTCAATCTCTTGAGGGAGAGCCCAGCAATCCCACAGAATAAAAACAGTTTAGAGAAAAATTCCAACTTTCGCCACAAAGTGTTTATCTTTTGCTGGATAGAAAAGCACGTTAATAAGATCCACGTCAATAAGAAGCTCCCACATAGTTAGTGTGTGGTCAAATTTCTGTCCCAATTAGCCTAAAGTAAAGGTGAATTTTTACAAAGCCCATACAAAAATAAACGTAGGTATTTTGCCAATTCATATTGAAATTTTTCTGAGGTACCAGAAAAAACCCTCTTCCTGATCCTGTCAGTCTTGATTCTTCTCTGTCGCTGTCATTAGCCGGGAACCATCTATCTGGAAAACCAACTTAGGCATGTTGTGGTTCAGATGAGTTCCCATTTGGCAAGAAGAGAACAGTTCTTTATTTCTGCAAAATCAATCAACCACATGCACAGAAGGTTTATTTTATACTCCAGTGAACTGACAAGAAAAAGGAAGCAAGGTAAAATCGGTTTCTTTTAAGCTCCAAGGAAAAACTCACGCAATCCAAACAACTTTGTGAGACTTTGATTTCATGCACAGACAATGTGATTGGTGAGGTTGTGTCAGTGGATTTATTATCGCCAGATAATTTCTTGTTTTGTTGATTAGAAATAAATACAATTGCAAAACAAACCAAGTTGTCCAACTTTTAAGTGAAATACTATTTTCTGTAAAACAATAATAAAAAAAAAACCTCATATAAGTTTCTAAATGAATTAATTCTCTTCTATTTTCTTGCAGAGATGTAGCATGTGTGTAGGTGTGACCGGTGGATCATCATGCACCTCTTCCTGCTGCTGATCCTTCAAGCTACAGAGATCATTGCACAGATTGACCCAGGTACACATCCAGTCTGAGTATTAGATTGGTTTGTGGGTGGTGATGTCATATAAACATTGGATTTTTCTTTTTTTTTTTTTTTGCTTATGTTTTCAGCACAGTGTCGCTTTCCTTTGGGAATGGGAGATGGGCGTATTAGAGATGAAAGCATCACAGCGTCCAGCCAATGGTACGAGACCACCGGACCACAATATGCCAGGTCAGTGGGAATCGATTTATCAGGTTGTCTTACAGCAGGGGTGCAGAACCAGTTGATCACAGGGACTGATCTCGAGTCCACCACCAAATGTGTAGAGAATAAAACTATGAGATGAAGTCAGTGTTGTCAACTTAGCGACTTTTACGTTATATCTAACGAGTATTCATACCCCCTAGCCACTTTTTTTCATCAAAAAAGTGTCTCTCTTGTGGCTTTTTCTAGTTTTATAGGAGATTTTTGGAGTCTGTGACTCGTTAAGCTTGTTCTCAATGAACAGCGCCTGCTGCTGCCGTGGCCCTGGCCCCTCCGAAAGCGCTCCATACGTGCTGAAAATGTGTGTGTTTTGGAGAAAGAAAAAGAGAGAGAGAGAGAAAGAGAGGAATTTGTGGGTGTATGTTTGAGAAAAAGGAGCTTGTCTGTGTGTGTGTTTGACAGAGAGAGGAGCTTGTCTGTGTGTTTGACAGAGAGAGGAATTTTTCTGTGTGTATGTGTTTGAGAGAGGTTTTGTTTGTGATGTCTCATGGTTGTGTAACGAACATCAAAATGTGTTGATAGGGTAGTTTACTGCAGGCTGGAAACAATCATCTGTGTGTGTTTGTGATGTTGACCCTGGACTAGTAGATCTCAGGAGATTTGATACTTGAAGTAGCTCTTGGGACAAAAAGGTTGGGCACCCCTGTCTCAGAGAAACATCCACAAGTGCGAAGATGTCGGCCATTGTGAAAACTTTTACATAAGCTGCAACGTTTCAGGAAATGAGCTAAAAATGTTTCATTGTTAATCCTTTTCCAAATTAGCATCATTGTGATTCTATAATAGTTGAGTAAAGTATGAACGTCTCTCTAGATGGCTTATCTCCAAACAAAGCAAGCTTCCAGAGTATTGATAGCTGTGTGTATTACTTTACGGCTTTTAATGCATCAATAAACTAAACTTGTAAGGGTTTTTGAAAATCTAAAGAAAGATCTGAAGTAATTCTGTTATTACTCTGCAGATTGAATCGTGAGGAAGGACATGGTGCCTGGTGTCCAAAAGGGGAAGTCGAACCCACAAACAGCCAGTACTTGCAGGTTTGTGTCTACTGCCTCTGTGATGAGTTTTATACAAACTTTACGGCATATATATTAGTGAACATTATAAGTCTGCAGTTGATGTTCTATCACCAAAATTTTAAAGAATCTGATGGTGGCAAAATGTGTGTAAAAAGTTGTAATAAGAACAAAAAAAGTTGGAAAATTAATTAATAGGTCACAGCAGTGCAGTTTCTGCACCTCCTACTGAAATCAGAAGCAAAAAATTGTACTATGACAGTGTGAGATGCAATTTTGAAATTATTGACCTCAATAAAAAAACATTAGGACTCAGGTTTGTAATTTAAAATCAAAATACATCCCAACAAACCTTGTAATACTCCACATCATGTGCTGTATCTTCTATTCCTGTGGTTTAAATGTGGTCAAATTGATTTTGAATTACATGTTTTCAAGGTGGACTTGGGCAAGTTGACCTTCCTGACCTTGGTTGGAACTCAGGGACGATATGCCCGAGGTTCGGGGATTGAGTTTGCACGGGAATACCAACTCAACTACAGTAGAGATGGAAGGTTATGGAAATCCTGGAAGAACTGGCAGGGAAATCAGGTGAGAAAGCTGAACATTAGACCAACCAGAACACTGCAGCTAGAAAAAAAAGTTTTTTGCTTTACACTATTGGTTGATCATTACTACTTGTATACTTACATCAAAGCACCAACTTCCTACTGATCTTTAAGATTCTGATCAATTTTATAGCACTGATTGGCAAAAAGGCTCTGACGCTCAGTGAGTGCCTGAATTATAAATACAAAATGGGAAAGATCCATATTTTTATAATGTATTCACCTAATCCTAACACCACCATTACAATGCCTGTTATTTCTGTGCTTTGTTCCTGCCTGTCTCACAATGTCAACTCACTACATTCAGGTGATAGAAGGCAACAAAAACACCTATGCATCTGTCCACAATGATCTCAATCCTCCCATAATCGCTCGCTACATTCGCCTGATCCCGGTGACCACACTCTCCACGACTGTCTGCATGAGGGTGGAGCTCTACGGCTGCCTGTGGGAAGGTATATTCAGACTTTTTTAAAATAATCTAAAATGTTTTCTCCTTTATTTGTCTAACTATAAAACTGTGAGAGTAACAATTGTAATTTAAACAGGAATTTAATCTCCTCTTCTCATCTACAGATGGTTTGATGTCCTACAGTGCTCCAGAAGGGCAGCTCATGAAGTCGCCTGGTTATTCTCCTATCAACCTCATCGACTCCACATATGATGGTAACTCTGAAAGAAGGTGATCACTATTCTCTTTATCTTCAGCTCATATTGTCCGGTTCCTCAGGACTTACAGCTTTCTCATCCAACAGAAGGTTGATCGGTGGGTTGGGACAGCTAACCAACGGCATAATTGGCCGAGATGACTTCTTGGTGCCCCGAGAATACCACATGAGACCACGATCGGACTATCTGGGATGGAGAAATGATTCGTTGGGAACCTATGGACACGTGGAAATGGAGTTTGTGTTCGACAGGCAGAGAAACTTCACCTCCATGAAGGTATATATTCCTGCTTCATTCAATTTTCTTATATTATAATTTGATAACAGTGGTCCCTTGATATCAGATGACTTTCCGAAAATCAACTTTTTGGAAACTTTAAACCATCTAGAATTTAATTGAGACTTTTGCAAAAACAAAGTTTCGGATGTTTATTTATTTTTTTGAATAAATAGAAGTTTTTAGTCTGTTTAAAACATTTTGTCCTCTCATGCTGCGTGCAGGTCCACAGCAATAACATGTTCTCACGCGGCGTAAAGATATTCTCCTCCGTCTCCTGCTGGTTTAAGCCCCACCTCTCTTTGGGGTGGGAGGCGGAGCCTGAGACGTTCAAGACCGTGCTGGATGATAAAAACCCAAGCGCTCGATACGTCACCATACCACTGAACAGGCGCACGGCCGTGTCCCTACGCTGTCGGTTCTACTTCGCTGACGTCTGGATGATGTTCAGTGAGATCTCCTTCCAGTCAGGTGGAACAAAAACACACATTTACAAATATTCATCTAAGATAATAAAATGCTGTAAACTGACTTTTTTATTTCGTCCACTAGAGAACACTATACTTCCAACACCAACTATTCTAATGATGACAGGAACGTCTTCTCCAGGTGACGATACCATCACAACCACTTCCAAAACAGGTGGGCTGCTTATTTCTTTAACAGTGAAAAGATAGATTCACTCTCTAGTAAATTATTACAAAAATGTTATTTATGTTATTTTACAGTTTCTCCATCAGTCAGCAGCACATCAGATGAGGGAAACACGCCTGTTCTAATTGGTTGCCTGGTAACGATCATCCTCCTGTTAGTCGTCATCATTGTTCTCATCCTGTGGTGCCAATGTGTCTGCAAAGTTTTGGAAAAGGTTAGAAGCAAACTTAAAAAATGGCACAGTTTGTTAGCTCTGTGGCTTCACAGTGAGAAAGCTCGGGGTAACCTGCCTCTCGCCTGTACCCATCTGGGGTAGGCTCCAGCATCCCAGAGACCCCAGTTGGAGTGAGCGATTCAGAAAAAATTGGTTAATCAGATGTGAACAAGATAATTTTTTCTTCTGCAGGCTCCACGCCGGATTCTCAAAGAGGAGGTGACAGTTAGGCTCTCATCCTGCAGTGACACCATCACCCTGCAGACCCCACCTGTCCCACCCCGCTCGGGACACGCCTCTACAGGTAGACTAATGTTAAAAAGGCTTGATTTTCTGTTTGTCTCTTGTTTTCCTCAAAGAGAAAACAAACTCAACTTTTAAATTAAAGGTTTAGTAAAAGTTGTCTTCTTAGTTGTTAAATAATCTCACAAAATTCCTAAAAAGTAACTAATGGAGGTCGTCCACTTTCAAGACCTCTGCAATGGGACATGGATTGGTTGTTTTTGTTTGGTTGGACTCCATTGTGTTCATCATGGTTTTTCTCACCAGGCCCTGCCAACACCGACCCACACTATGAGAGGGTCTTTCTGTTGGACCCCCAGTATCAGAACCCTGCAGTGCTAAGAAACAAGCTGCCAGAGCTTTCTCAGAGCGCCGAGGCCTCAGGTGAGGATTGCCGCCTGAAGGAGGGTGAAGTCATTTAGATTCATGTCGTCTACTCTGTACAGAACTATCAGGAAACAATCCGCTTTATGCTGGCTATTTCTCTCTTACCGGCTGACTCCTGTCTCTAGAAGAAATTGATCCACCTGTCCTCCTTCTGCCTTCTTTTTACTTCCGTTTCCTAGATGCATGCTCATTCACTCTTCAGTGTTTCTCCTCCAAGCGCTCTCTGTTCCTATATCACCTCTTCCTCCAGCTCTCCTCCTTGGAAACCCTCTCTCTGACCTTGTCCTGCTGACTTCCTGCCACATGACGTCAGGCTGGCTGCGTGGTAAGAGCAGAAAGGTGTGACTTCAGACATTTACCTGATGTGCAATTTGAGTTTCATCTGAGAAACTTTAGGAGAACTCGCATGGTGTTGAATCTAGAATTAAAATAAAATAAAAAAATAAATGAATTACTCTATTCATCCCTCACCGGAAAAATTTGTGTGCTGCACTCCTTACACCGCAGCAGGCTGCCCTTCGACGGCGCCAATGGTGGGAGAAGCGGGGGTTAGGTGTCTTCTCCAAGGACCCTAGACGTGCTCTCTGTGGGACGCAAACCCGCAAACTTCCGGTCCGTGCGCGAACGCTCTAACCACTGAGCTGCCGTCTCGAGACCTCCCTAATTGTCATGGAAACCAAAGCTCAGTCCTGGGACTGAACACTAAAAACAGCTTCTTCTGAACTTAAAATTAGAAAGTCTTCAAAACAATAAAAACTTAAACACTTTTGTTTCTTTTTAATTTTAAATCACATTCTTAGTTTCACAAGCTATTTTCTTTTGTTCAACCCATAGACCAAAAGTTTGAGTCTGACTGATGCTCTCATTGACATGTTTAGTCATATTTTTTTCTGCTTAAACTTCCCTCTGGGCTGTACAGTGTCGCAGTGGTTAGCACAGTGACATCACGGCAAGAAGGTCTGGGTTCGAATCCCCAGTGGGGACGAGGCTTGGAACACTGGCCTATTTCTGTGGAGTTTGCATGTTCTTCCCGTGTATGCGTGGGTTTTCTCCAGGTACTCCAGTTTCCTCCCACCCTCCAAAAACATGCATGTTAGGTTGATTGGATACTTTAAACTTGCCACAAGGAATCCATACACAGGTGTGTGTATGATTGTGTGTTTGGCCTAGCAATAGACTGGCGACCTGTTTGGGATGTACGCTGCCTCTTGCCTTGAATCAGCCGGGACAGGCTCTGGCTTTCTCCGGCCCCACTAGGGAATAAGCAGTTCAGAAGAAGAAATGAAACTTCCCTCTGATTTGTGATCTGACTGGAAAGAGTCCTGAACACAGATTTAAAACCGCTGCTCAAACTCAGAAACTCAGTGTTTGATGGAATTCTTTTTCCTAATGTTGTCGCATCACGACTGGAAACAATTCACAGAAGCAAGTAGAACACAAAAAAATAAACGTCACAATAAAATATTTGTCGTTCAGGATCAGAAAATTCTAGTAATGAACTCCTGATGTTTTGCTGGCTGAAGATGTAAGCTGTTTTTTAAACACACATTTAGTGCTTCTCTAAATTTTTTAGACTGTTCAGCAAAATAAATGACGTTCTTAGAAGAGGTTCCATGTTTATTTTCTGAAGCTTTCACTGTTCAAAAAAATTTAATTTAAATATTATTTTTTTCATTGACAGCCTGTGGGGGAGGATATGCCGAACCAGATGTCACCCAATGCACCCCACATCAGTGTTTCCATAGCAACGCACCACACTACGCAGAGACAGATATCGTAAGGCTACAGGGGGTCACCGGCAGCAACATGTACGCCGTACCCGCCCTGACGGTGGACTCCCTCACCAGGAAGGACATCTCAGCTGCTGAGTTTCCACGGCAGCAGCTGACCTTCAGAGAAAAGCTAGGGGAGGGGCAATTTGGAGAGGTAAGGGTTGAGGGTTGGTGTTGGGACCTTTTTAAAAACTAAGCTGACAATGCCTGTTATTGTGACTCATTGCAGGTACACTTGTGTGAGGCAGAGGGACTCCCAGAGTTCCTTGGGGAGGGTTCCCCGCTCCCTGATAGAGATGGCTGCTCGGTGCTGGTGGCTGTCAAACAGCTGAGGGCCGATGCCACTAGCCAGGCCAGGTAAACAAAGTTATGGTTGCTGTGGGAGGTTGTCTAACAATAAGAAACTAACAGCAAGATTTCTGACTCCTAAAACTTGTGATCTAGAAACCATCTTGGCAGTTCATAGAGTTTTGTTCTTAGAGAACAGAAATTAAAGTCTTGTTTAACAATATTTTCACTTTTGTTCTCAAACGGATCAGGTCTTGTTTTGTAAAACTCGTATATACTTCATTGTCTGTCCATCCTCTAGGAATGATTTCCTTAAAGAGATAAAGATCATGTCTCGCCTGGACGACCCCAACATCATCCGGCTCCTGTGTGTGTGTGTTTCGTCTGACCCGCTCTGCATGGTGACGGAGTACATGGAAAACGGAGACCTCAATATGTTCCTGTCGCAGCGGGAAATCGAGAGCACGCTTACACATGCAAACAACATCCCGTCTGTCAGGTACCGCACATACACACACACAGGTTACTTTAAACTCTGCTCCTTCCTCATCTTGTCTTTCCCTCAGCCTGTCAGACCTCCTTCACATGGCTGTGCAGATCTCCTCTGGGATGAAGTATTTGGCGTCCCTGAACTTTGTGCACCGGGATCTGGCCACCAGGAACTGCCTGGTGGACCGGCGTCTTACCATAAAGATCGCAGACTTCGGGATGAGCAGAAACTTGTACAGCAGTGACTACTATCGCATTCAAGGCCGGGCAGTGCTGCCTATTCGCTGGATGGCCTGGGAGAGTATCCTGTTGGTAAGAACTCAACGACTACATGATAAAAGAAGTTAGAATCAGATAAAACTGGTTGGCTGAAGAATCCTGAAACATTGGTAGATATTTCATTAAATTTAAAGAATCATAAAAATAGATCACTATCCCCACTTAAACTTCTATTCTGACCATAAAATGATTCGCCCGCTTTCTGTTCATTTTTGACCAATCAGAATACATAAATTGACCGTGAATCACTTAAAGTTTTCTTGACCCAGAGGAACAACAATTTTACTTTAACTAGCAGAACATCTCATCTCTGAGTGAGAGCTCAGCCACCGTTGGGAGGATTGTGTTGGCCATTTGTATTCATAATCTTTTTCTTTCGGTCACCACAAACAGCTGGTGTGCGTAGCTGAGACTCGAAAAATAAACTGACTGGTAAATTGAGAGCTTTACTTTTTGGCTCAGCTCTCTCTTCACCACAACAGACTGATGCAGTCTGACATAAAAATCTGGTAGTTAAGCCATCGTGATTCATTATTGCAGCATCGTAACTCTGTTGAAATGATTCAAATTTCCATTGAAAAACTTCCCAGAAAAGTGAAAAGTGTAGCTCATTGTAACAAGCAGTGCTCAGCTTGTAAATGTTGATTTTTTTTTTTTTTCTTCAGGGTAAGTTCACCACGGCGAGTGATGTGTGGGCGTTCGGGGTCACCCTGTGGGAGATCTTTACCCTCTGCAAGGAGCAGCCCTACAGTCTGCTGTCCGATGAACAGGTCATAGAGAACACTGGCGAGTTCTTCAGGAACCAGGGCAGACAGGTGAGACAAATTCAACGCACCTCCACCCTATCGGGGACTACTCCCGTTATAAACCTATACACCCCATCATACAGAGAATTGTGTTTCCTTTTTTGTGGTATTTGTTTTATTTATGAGATGGAAGCTGAAACATTTCCTCACTGAGGGTAAGATTAGGGGCGATGCATTGATCAGTTCTTCCACTTGGGGGAGATGTGTGTCCATTTCAGACATTTTTTAGGTGCAACAGTGAATCTGCGGTTAACTCAGAACAGTTTAACCATCTAAAATGGTCTAACTAATCGATAACCATCCATGTTCTTCATCCTATTTTCTCTCTTATTCTCCAACCAGATCTTCCTTTACGCTCCCCCGCTGTGCCCACCTTCTCTCTTCGAACTGATGATGCATTGCTGGAGTCGTAACATCTCAGACCGGCCCACCTTCGAGGGACTTTATCAAGCCTTGAGACCTCACGTCAACCAGTGACTGGTGAATGTGGGGGTATCTCCTGTTAGGGGACAAACTGACTGAATTCCTGCAGGAGATGTTTGGAGGCTGCATTCAGATGTTTGTGGGATCTAAAATGGGCCATAAACATGGAAGATCTTATAACTTTTAAGCCTAAATGCTCACACAAAAACTTTCAACTTGACTTTTTATGTCTTAAAACCTAATTTTCTCTCTATTTTCAGCTTTTTTTTGGGAACAGCCCAAACTGACAGGGTGAGTCAGTATTGGTCGTTTCCGAATCCCTGTGGTTTTTCTTTTTATTATCATAAAGCACTGTTTCTCAGTTATTCACTTTTTTTAAAAGCATTAACCCACACTGGAGCTAGATTTGAGAATTAGATTAGTTTTTTAATTTTATTTTTCTGGTGTTTGACATGTTAGCTGTTGGGTGTTTCTGTGGATTTGATTGTTGTGTAGCTGTGTTAAAACCTGTGTGAGTCAAAGACTGAGAAGCAGTGTGTAAGCCTGGAACCATTAAAAAGAGAGAAACCCAAAATAATACATGGAAATGAACTGAGCTTGTGACACTTTTACTGCACAACAAAATCTAAATGTGCCCGATTACGGAGTGAAACTATTTCATAAGAAACAGATCATATCAGATCATCATCATATCATGATCATAAGAAACATGAACTCCATGGAAACCAGTGTCATTATCGCTTCAAAATCTCAAGAGCTGAACACAACAAATATCAACGATGACTCAAATCTAATAAAATCTCTATTAAAATGTCATTCGAAAACATTTCTACTTGCTAATAAAACTCAAGCTGGTTTGGAGGTTAAAGAGGGATTGATTTTGATGAGAAGAATAACAAGGAAAAAACAAGAAACCAACTGTCCATAAATCATTAAACCTTGTGAGCTATTGTACTAGAGCAGGGTGGGCAAACTTTTTGACTTGCGGGCCACATTGAGTTCTAACATTTAACAAAGGGGCCAGAACAGGAGCAGACGGATGACATGCTTTGGTAACCGCTAGATTAGACCAAAAGAATGGGGCGCTAGATTTTAAACAAGCACGCTAAAATGTTATATCAAGAAAGTTAAATTTCGAATCTACAGCGTGCTAGGTCTGAAATCTACTGCGATAGCACTAAAAACGTGCATTTAGCGGCGCTAGATTTGAAATCTAAGCACTTGATGTAACATTCTGCTTGTTTTAACATCTAACACACTTATTTACGTCCGTATATTGGGCCCGATGGCTTTCCTTATCGCACAGATAAGGTGCACTGTCACACTGTCACATTTTGACAGTGTGTGCATCACGGAGACATACACGATTTAATGGGAGCAGTGTTGTTGTTTTCTCAATAAAGCCAATTTATCCGGAGTGCGCCATCTAGTGAGGAAACATCAGAATTGCAGGGGAAATAAAATATTAACAAAGTTAATTTATTTAATTTTATCAAGATCGGCGGACCTGGTTAAAACGTTTGACAGGCCGCACGTGGCTCGCATCTAAGATTTTACTTCTGTTCATGTAGACATGAAAACCATTTCAGAGTCTTCTACAATCATTTCTCCCAAAAAGCCCGTCTAAAACTGCCATTTTTTCACTTACTACTGGTGTTACCAGATACATCACTTATAGACGTCCCTATCCTGAATTCTTTGATCCAGTGGTTTATAAACTGAAATGAGACTTTGAACAAGAATTAAATAAAATAAAGTTTTTCGAGTGCTGTCGATATAATAGTTGATATAATAGTCTACAACCTGATGTACCCCACCTTTTGTCTGCTTACTTGTTGGGTTTTACATGAATAACTCAAACTCAACCCATATGTTTTGTTTTGTCTTCTGAACTGCTTATTCCCTAGTTGGGTAGCGGGGAGGTGATTAAGCCTATCCCTGACTGATTTCAGGCAAGAGGCAGGGTACACCCCGAACTGGTCAACCCAAATGTAATCTTTGGCTTTGTCCCTACTTCCAGCAGGGTGCAGTTTGGAACACAAAGCTCACCTAACACAATATTTCAAAATGATAATGATTTCTATTTTTCAGAAAGAGACATAATACGAGGCAAGCTAGTGATGACGATGTCCTACATATTTCATCCATGACCGTGATCTGGTTTATTATTCCAAAGACTACTTGTGGTAGTGGTTCGTTTGACATTGTGTTATGCATCTGTAATCCCTTTAAATGTTTTTGAAAACTGACCAGATGCAGCAGACACATAAAAGACTTTATATAGATCTACAGCATGGAGCATACCTGAGCGTAGTTGAACCTGCGTGTGCAAACCTCGCTAATAAGGTCCAGGAAGCTTGTGAGCATAAAGCAGCTTTTACAGCAAAAGCTTCAAGTAGACCACAACCACCCTGCAGATGGATGGCTGGGACTTTAGGGGCTTGAGTGGATGCATACTTTTTCCGAATTTATTTAATGTTCCTAATAATTGGAAATTTTAGCGGTATGGTCATGATCTTTCGGAATATCCAGTATTTAAAAACATTTCAGTCTCTGTAAAACAAGGCCGAAAAGGTTCTAAAATTTGACAACTCGATCCAAGATGGGGCAGTACGGTGGTGCAGTAGCACAGTGGCCTCACAGCAAGAAGGTCGGGGTTCAAGTCTCGGGTGGGACGAGGCTTGGAACGCTGGTCTTTCTGTGTGGAGTTTGCATGTTCTCCCTGTGTATGTGTGGGTTTTCTCCAGCTACTCGGGTTCCTCCCACCCTCCAAAAACATGCATGTTAATTAGATTGGCTACTATGAAATTGCTCCTAGGAATGAGTGTGTGGATGGTTGTGTGTGGCCCTGCAATAGACTGTCGACCTGTTCGGGGTGTACCCTTCCTCTTGCCTGAAATCAGCCAGGAAAGGCTCGAGCACTTTCTGCCCTCCCGTTAGGGATGAACGGTTCAAAAGGCAAAACTTGACCCATGAATGCGTCTGCTCAGAACTTTATTGCAAGCTTGTACATTTGAATCAACTGTGTTGGAGCTGGAAACGTCTTAAATCTGTTCAAATGTTGCCAATAACAAGCAAAATTTGCTTCAAATGCAGATTCTCTTGATTTTTTTTTGTCTCACTCCCTCGAGGTATGAGTGAAGTGTGACATTTTTTAAAAATTCTTGTTGAGAACAGCTGATCCAACCTGGAATGCTCACAGCAGTGGTTTTACAGGGCTGGTGTCTCCACTTGCATGGAACTTTCCGCTGATCAAAAATGTAAATTAAAACAATAAAGTAACCTAGTGACCCTAAAAAACACGTTTTATGGACCCCCCACTTACCAAACTAGGTAAATGGAATTCCTCCTTCAGGCAGGTTGTGATTCATGTGTGGAGCTTGCCCAGTTTGGTGCAACAGCTCACAGAAGTTAGAAAAACTATGATGTTGTTAAAAGGTCTAAAACAACTTTTATGAAGCCGAAGTTCTCCCCTTTAACCCCAAATGTGCTGGTTTATCTTGACACAGACTATTGGTTAACATTAAAGTTTTACATGTTTGCAACAGTAGATAAACCACGTGGCTAAAAATCATGACTCAATACTTCTAATTATCTTGAATTGAAAGTACTTTATTAATACCATGCCGTCATCTTCCGCTTATCCGGGGCTGGGTCACGGGGGTAACTGGCTCAGATGGGAAGGCAATGCTTTTCTCACCCCGGCTCCATCCGGTGTTCCCCCTGCCAGCTGCGAGACACAGTTTCTCCATCACGTCCGGGGCCTGGCTTACGTGCCCGAAACACCTCACTGGCAAGGCGTTCGTGATGCATCCAAACCAAAATGCCTGAACCACCTCATCCGGCTTGTCTCGACCCGGAGTAGCAATGGCCCTACTCCGAGGTCCTCCCGCATGGCAGAGCTCCTCTCTGTCTCTGAGTGAGAGTCCAGCCACCCTGTGGAGGAAACTCATTTTGGCTGCTTGTATCCACGATCTCATTCTTTTGGTCACCACCCACAGCTGGTGACCATAGGTGAGGGTAGGAACGTGGATCGACTGGTAAATTGAGTGCTTTGCTTTCGGCTCAGCTCTTTTTTTTTTTTTTTTATCACGACAGACCTATGCAGTTTCTTTATTAATGCCTAAAGGAAAATTTGAGAAATCTTGACAATAATATCACAGAGGACATTATTGTGTCTGGTTGTGCAAAACTATACCACATCTGGGTCGTGGCAAAAATCAATTTATTAGTTTGCTGAAATTTTATTATTGCCATCGAATCCTAACAACAATGAAAAAGGTTGCTGGACGCAAAGATATGCCAATATTCTGCAGACAATCTGATATTTACACCTTGGTTTGAAACTATTGATGCATTCAATAGTAAATCAGAACTGGCAAAAATGACAAAAAGGTTTTAATGAACATAAAACTGTGCCAAAAGTTTAGTTTGCACATTTTGTTCAAACTGATTCCCAACTGGACAAGAACCTGCTTGTTCAAGAGCATTTTACAACCTGGATTATTTCCACTCTGAAGAGTTTGAAACGTCACTAAATTGACCGCAACGATCATCATTTCATCACAATTGTGTCCAGCTTGTTAAAATGTATTCTATCAAATATTTTTTTTTTCTTTACATATAATCAGGCACCAGAGGACAACATGTCCTGTCATTCTGTTGTTTCAGCATTGTTTTCATACTTTTAATGATTTTGTGAGTGTGTCTGTGTGGAGACAAAGTTCTGAACTAAAGTTTTTAACATTCCGTAGAATGCACTGGGAGCCAGTTGGGATTGCTGTGGTTAACAGGAAGAGCTCTTTTCTTTCAGATTGTGATAAGAAAAACTGAAAAATGGTGGAAAAACAAAAGGAAATTATCGAACTCAATCTCCCAGGATTCTCTGCTGCAGTGAGCCTGTGTGTTTTTGTTGCATGTGTGTGTGGTTTTTTTTTGTTATACAGCTGTGTGTGAATGCAACGGAGGTGTGGTTATTTTTAGTAATAATTTTTTATCGGAATTTCTTGTAGCAATTTCTGTTCATTTTAATGTGTTTTTTCTTTATTTTCTGATGAGTTCAGCAGATTTAGACGTCTCATTGAGGTTGTGTGTTTTCCTGCTGCGTTTGCCCCATTTCTTCTCTACACTGTTTGAGCTTCAGTTTGTTTCAGATATATTCTGTACAGAGGTAGTGGCTGTGTATATTAATATATTGGGGGTTTCTCTTATTCTAAATTTTTAATCTGTAATCTTTATTATTTTTGGATCATTTTTCTCATAGTAAACAATAAAAGTTGTCAAACCAAAAATAACTGTTTTATTAATACATTCCGAACCACCTCATCTGGATTCTCTCAACCCGGAAGAGCAACGGCTCTACACCAACTTCCTCCCGGATGGAAGAGTTCCTCACTCTATCTCTGAGTCACAGCCCAGCCTTCCTGTGGAGGAAGCTCATTTCGGCCACTTGTATCCACAATCTTGCTCTTTCAGTCACCACCCACAGCTGTTGACCATAGATGAAGGTTGGAACATAGATCGAATCGTAAATCGAGATCTACAGCGTAGATCGGCTCAGCTTTTTCTTTACCCCGACGGACCAATGCAGTGTCCTAATTATTGCGGACACCACACTGATCCGTTTTGTCGATCTCCCGCTTCCCCCACTTGTGAACAAGACCCGGGGATACTAAAACTCCTCCGCTTGGGGCAGGATACTGTCCCTGATCTGCAGGGGGCATTCCACTCTTTTCCGGGTGAGGACCATGGTCTTGGATTTGGAGGCACTGAACTGAAAATATCAATTTATCATTTGATACAAATGTGGATCATATTTGGAATAAAGATTTTGGGGGATGGAGCGAATCATAGTTGTTTTATAACCTCTTGGTTTCTCACCTGAAGAGTTCTGTAAACCATGGGTTGTGAAGTTTTCTTGGCCCACGAAGAGCTAGACTTAAAAGACAATGAACCCTAAAGCTTTTTGGATGCAGTCATTGGCTCAGTGACAAAAGCTTTCATAAGGATGGTTCAACAGTACATTAAGACCAGAGATGGTAAAGAAGAAATCAGAAAAGTTTTGCTCAAATATGGGTCCAAAGATTTCATTGAGTCACCTAGGAGCCGTGCGGATTCAGTTACTGCAAAGATCTAACAGGGTGATTATTACTCATATACATACTGTCCAAATGTGTGGATGTTTACATAACCCAGGGCAAGGTGACAGCTTTCATAAGAGTTTTTCCCTCCAAATATGTGATGTTAGAGTAGTCCACGCCAAACCCGACCTGGCTATAATTGTTGGTGCTGCACTGCCGGCTATTATGTGCAGACATTTGGTTGGAGTTGGAACTATTTATATCCCTTTGGTGTGAAGTGTCCACGAATGAATCTGAGAAGCCTTTAAATTTGGGATAACATGTCTTTTTGGATTGCTTTGTTGGTGAGGAACAAATCCAGGGCATTGTTATATAAATATTCTAAATAGGTTTTTTGAAAACTAAGAATGAATCTTTATCTTTTTCAATGAGAATTTGCTTTATTGTTTTAAAATGTAAGGGTTAAAAGCCTCCCACCCAATTGTCTGTTACAAAAAAAACAATAAATTATGAAACAGAAATTATGAAACAGAAATTATGAAGTCAGAAGTGCAATGATGAGTAATGATGCCATTACTGGCTCTGAAACATACTGCTGGCTGAGCATAAAATCAGTTTTAAGTTAATATACTGTTGTGATTCAATCAAGTTTGATGAAAATATGGCATCTAATTTTGGTTCTGTGATTGTATGAGCTTAGATTAGAATCTTGAGAGTAATGGATCAGATCTGGGTTCTACTGTCATGCCGGTATGGCAGATTTCTGGCTCTTTGTGGACAAATTGAAGTTGTGTAAAATTATGGAATTGGATTGGGGTGCAGATGAAATGGCACTAGATCACGTCTTGAGTCAGAATTCTGTGTAGGGATGGGTTTTTATGAATTCAAACAGCGGCCTGATAACATTCTTCCCGATTATCAAACAGTTAAGACAGTCCATCCAGGGTTTCTTTGTTTTAGTTAATAATGTACATTTAAACAGTTGAACACAGCTTAAAAATCTACCAAGTATCATTTATTAACCCTTCACAGGGATAAACGACCGAAAGCGTTCGTGGTAACTCACATTAGAAAACGAGATTATTCGAGAACTGAACAGAAAGTCGTTCACTTCAGGTTTCCTGTTAGTGCGAAGGTATGTGCGCTCGTTCAGAGTAAAAAAAAAGGTGACAAACTTTTGCCTGTTAAAGGGTTAATGATTGAGTACATAACAAGTTATCGTTTCTTTGTCTTTAGTAATGCTTAGCAAAGATGAAAAAGCTTCTTTTCTTTATTCTTTTTATGTGGAGAACTTAAGGCAGCTGAAGTCGAGAACCAAGTTTCTGTTTGATCCTGGGTTCCTACCTCCTTTGAAGAATTGGTGTGCCATTCATGGGTCTTCATTTTCTATGGAGACTTTCTCCCCAAACATTCAAACGGAAAAAGATACCTTGGCCACATATCAATAGACTAAAAAGTGTACAAATAGAAGAACGTATTTTAAAACAGTGAAGTTGCAGCCTCCTGTTTAAATTGTGAATAAAAACACTGTTATTTCTATTAGCTATGAAAGTGAACATGTGGCTGAGCTTGTGTGGCATGTTTCTGTTTTGTTATATGTGGCGGTGACGTTCATCAGGTTTCATCAAGTCTTCAACTTTTTACAGGCCTTCCTGTTTAAAAAAATAGTTCAATTAAACTTGAATAAATTCACACAATTAGCAATGTTTTCTCAAATAAAAAATAGATTTTTATTTTTGGAAAAGTTCTGTTGTTCTTTCGATGCTTTTGCTACTGTCTTCTGAAAACACTATGTTTTGTTGGTAGCATTTGCAGTTTTGTGGGATTTTTTTTATTGTTTTGTGCGTAGGAGGCCTCTCCAGGTACCCAGTCCTCATTATGAAGCTTAAATCAGACCGACACCTGCTTCTCATTGGAAACAGCAGCTGCTGCCTTGAATTGCTTCAAGGGGTGTGCAAATTGCTGCAAGTCAGCGTACCTTTGATGTTTAGACAAATGTTGTAAAAACCAAAGAAGAGCTCTTGTTCTGTTGGATCCTGTTTCCTTTTAGCTACAAAAAATAGGGCAAAGTTTATATCCATGTTGGCACGGCAGCTGCTGGGCAATAAGACACATTTTTGCTTGACAAAACAAACATTCATTCTTCACCAAACTTGTTAAAAGCTCATGTCAGTCTCCCAAAAAGGTGTCTTGTTTGGCTTGTTTCTATTTGCATGTAAAGGAACACAAAACCAGAAGAAGACATCTGGAATTCATTTATCCTGTTTGCAGATGATGCTTCAATGTTTGGTACCTCTCACGTTTGAGGTCACAAGTCCCAATTTTTTAATTTGATATGGGAAAAGGTTTTTTCCATGTTTGGAATTGGTCTTTGTCATAGTTGAAATGTTTGTTTCTTTCAACAAATTTTCAAGTAATAAGAAGATGTAGCAAAAAAAAAAGGACAACAGCCATTAATTTCTTAAGCAGTAGCATACCAAAGAAAACATTGCTCTTAGCTGTGAAGAGATTGCAGAGCTTAACGGTAGGCTTTGATTTCCTTTTCAAAGGAGAATCTGGTGGAAGGAAGAGTGTAGTCTGGATAATCAAGGACCTCTCAAACCTATTAGAGCAGGGGTGTCAAGCTCCGGTCCTAGATGGTTGGGATCCCGATGGTTTTCATTCTGTTCCTGGTACAATACAGCCAATAAAATTTGGCATATTGACTCAATAACCTACATCAGGTGTGTAGATGCAAGAACACACGGAAAATCTTTAGGACACCCTCCGCCCCCTTCAGGACCGGAGTTTGACACTCCTGCAGTAAAGGTTTGGTGTGGAGCTTATTAAAAGAAGTGTGGTAACTCAGTCCAACATTATGTCTGCTGCTTATCTTTGGTTAGAAGATTTCATCTTACTTACAGAACATCTCTGCGTAGACTCAAGTTTACTTTATGCAACAGTTTGGGTTGTGTATCCCAACTTTCCCCTAATGTAACTTTGTTCAATCCTATCACTTCCATGTGATTACCAATTTTTCCAAGCAATGTTTTCTACATAACTACTGTCTTCCTGAAAAACAGTAATAAAAGTTTAATTTTATTATTAACATTGAAAAAAAATGCATTTATTCTGTTGAGATGAACATTGAGAAAGATACAACAGTGCATTGTGCAATTCTTGACTTTTTTTAAAGTTTATTAAGCAGGTCAAATTTATTCTTTATTTCACATTTTTTCTTTTCAGTATCTTCAAATACCTTGATTATCATTTTGTAGACTCCATTTTTTGTAACCTAGATAAACCATTTGCAAAAAGAGCATGAAAACTTTCCAGGTGGGAAATGATGTGTTTTAAAAAGAGAAAACTTCTCAGTACATGCCCTGCTTTTAACAGCTTTAAGCCTCCTGAGCTCTCAGCACGACGAACAGGGTCATTTTCCTAGTAAAAGAGAACAAAAGCCTCTTAAATGAGTTGTATGGAAAAGATCTGGGATGCAACGTTTCTTACTGCCTCATTTATACGTGAACTATGTTGAAGGATTTTTTAAAATTCAGCATTTTTTATGATTGCTGTAGAACTACTTCTAAACCAGGGAGGACACCTTTTTTTTTTACATACTTCATCCCTCAACAGAAAAATTTGTGTGCTGTATTACACCACAGATGGCTGTCAGGACGCAATTTTTTTTTCCCATTTTGTTCATCGATTGCACAATGTATTCCATTCCTGATTGGCTGTGGGGAATACGCCCATTTAAATATTTTTGACGCCCACTTCGGCTTGCTTGAACGACAGTGGCGACCACCCTTTCAGATGCAATAAAGACATTTATCTTGCCACTGGAAAACTCATCATCAAGATAAACGAGAGAACTTTCCGCATATTTGCCTGCCAATATATTGGGTCGTGGGTCATCGGGAAATCAAAAATGGCGACTCCCATTGACACTGCTTCGCTCGGCTGCAAAAGCCATTTATATGAAAAATTTTCTTAAGCACAGTATTTGCTGCCAGGACGGCGCCAATGGTGGGAAAAACCATTGGCTCAGTTATAAATTAGCTATATTACGATGCATGATTGTCTACATTTATAAATTGCATTTAGAGATGGGAATCTTTAGTTATATTTGTAGCAGGTTGGTTCCACTTTCTTGGGAAAGTGTTAAGAAAATTTAAAAAAAACAAATACAATCTGACCTGTTTACTCTCACACGCAAGCTTAACTTGGGCCTGACGAGAACAAAATGTTTCGAACCAAAAAAGAAAATCCTGTATAAACAAACAAACAAACAAACAAACAAACTATATTTGACTCCTTCAACAGTCAGCCAGCCACTGATGGCTTCAAGAGGCTGTGACAATGAAAACCACCTAAATAAAATCCAACTGTAAAGTCACAGAGCAAGACTGACCACTTCAACATGGGCAACCACCGTGGTTATCACCCTGTAATCAGAGGAGCCATAGAAATGACGTGGAAGAACAAACCAGAGTAGAAAAAAGATTGGATCAAAGTAAAAAAAAAAAAGTTTTTTAAAAAAAAAAGAATCACGTGTCAAATTCACACATTAAACAATTTTTCTTTTAAGGAGCAACTATAGTGCTAAAGTCTCTCTGGTTTTTTTAGGTTTTCGTTTCATATTCTGAACCACTTATCCCCAATGGGGTAGTGGGAGGTGCCAGAGCCTATTCCAGCTGGTTTCAGATGAGAGGCTGGCTACACCCCTATCAGGTCACACACATACTGTCAGGGTTTTGGGGATATGGAAGGAGGAGGACCCAATTGCAGGACTTCAAATAAGGTTTATTAACTCAATTTAGGAAAGTCTGTAAAGCAAGAAGCACAGGATTAACTCAAGGTTTCAAAAGTCCAAATAATAACAAAGTTCAAACAATCCTGCCAGCGTGACCTGGCTGGAAGGGATAGTAAGACCCGACAGGGAAGTCTAGGGTGATTCCCCTTAGATAGATGGCAGGGTGCACAGGTGAGTGGAATCATCCCCAGGTGATCCTAATCGGATTGATTGGGAACATCCAGGGCTCCCTTTGGCAGCAGGTGAGGGATCCTGACACATACTCCGCAGGGCAATTTCATGGCAGCCAATTAACCCAACATGCATGTTTTTGGAGAGAGGGAGGAAATCGAGTACCCCGAGAAAACCCACACATACACAGGGAGAACATGCAAACTCCACACAGAAAGGCCAGTGTTTCAAGGTTTATCACTAATACAGGACTCGAACCCCCAACCTTCTTGCTGTGAGGCCACCGTGGTAAGCATTGCACCTCTGTGCAGCCCTTTATCTATGTTTTATTGCTGTGAACTCAAGCAGCATTGCGATAACTCTTTCTGAATGTTTAAAGAAATTCTAAGTTTATTTTCAAGTTTATTTTTTGCCCCCTTGCATCGTAAATTTTCCTGCATAAAAAGCTTACTTTATGTTTGGCACAATGAGCACATCAATCAGAGAATTAAAAGACATTCTGCCTCTTAAAAACTTGAGTGACGAAACAAACTCCGTCATTGTGGTTGGAAATAGTTCTTATGTCAATTTGAAAAAAATAGTTGGTCCTTCATAGACCGTATCAACAAGAGCAAAAGTGCAAGGCCCAGAGTGACTTTTGGCTTTTTAGATGTAGATGACCACAGCAGAATTTAACCAGGACCTGTTTGAGACTGAATGTGTATGGGAATACTCCAGATCGTGTCAATCTGAATCAAAAAGGGTCAGTTCCATAGAGAGGTGGGCTTAGGGTTTTCTGTTAAACTCCAGTCCGAGTTTAACATAACAATTGTGAAGAAAACCAAGAGACTGATTAATGAACCTTTACGAACTGTGGATCTGACCAAGCTTTTAAATGTAAAATGTCTTGAACTAATCCTGCAGTAAAACGCATTGTATTTTCCTTTTTTTTGGTATAAGAAAGGGTTCATGCAGTTTTCTATCTTCTTATCTCAGGGTAAATTTAGAAAGCAGCTCGGACCACAGAGATGTTGTAATTGTAGATTAGAATGAAGGACACCAAATCATTTCTACTCCACATGTCCACGTAACCAGAGGTGTCAAAAGTACCAACATTTCCTACTCAAGTAGAAGTATAAATACCGAGTTAAAAAACTACTTTAGTAAAAGTAGAAGTATCAACTCAAGTTTTCTACTTAAGTAAAAGTAAAAAGTAACCTATTTTAAAACTACTTAAAGTAAAAAAAGTAAAAGTAATTTTCAGAAAAAAAGGAATATTGTTAACAAAAGCGTATGAACATATTTTTTAACTATTATCACATGCTTTAAGGAGCAGAAAATATGATAATAAATGAAAGTGTTTTGGTGAAACTTTATGAATCAGAATTATTTATTTCTTAATAATGGAACCAGCGCATGGAACCAGCGTTGCCAGGTGGGAGGTGCTGGATTATCGTACTAATGACGTAAAATTATCGTATTTTACAAAAAATATTGTACACCCAGTAAAACCACGCCCATTGACAAAATAACACCCTTTACATGCACTCGTAAGGCAGTGAGAGTGAAGGAAACACACAGGAGGCAAAATCCTTGGATTCTTTTTCTAAAATTTTAAGAACCGTAAAAATGAAAAAATAACCAGGGAAATAAGATTTTAAAAAACCAGTTGGGGCGGGACTTAGGAGACGGTATATATAAATTTATATTTATACATATCTACATATATATGTGTACATATAAGGTTTTTTTTAATATTAACCCAAACATCTTCATGATACAAAATCTAAGCGATGTGTAGTTTTAATCTCCTCAGTCAGTCTTTATAAACTAATCAATAACATTTTGGATGCTTTTAATCACAAATACTTCATCCACTACTATTTATGGATTAATCAGTTCAATCAGCTTTGTTTATGAAGATAAAATAGTGCATCACAGGTCAAAGTTATTTTTATAAAAATACCATCTACAACATTTTCAGCAAAGACGTTTACAATAACCTAAGACTGAAAATAATAATAAAACATTTCTTTGCTGTTGTTGTTTTTTTTAAAAAAAAAAAACTGATAATTCAATCAAAGTTCAGTGTTGCAGCATCAGAAACACTTTGATTTCCGAGCCCGAGTCTCAAACACGGAAATTGACGTCCTTGCTCTTTAAAAGTTTGTGGGCGGGGCTACTCGCCCCAAAGTAATGATTGACTGGACCTTTCAGCCAATCATTCATCTGTTCCTTTGTTTGATGCATTCAGGGTTCATAAAAAAAAAAAAAAATCCGACAAACAGTCGCGGCTTTATAACGGTGACAAAATGGAGAAAGTAGCGACTACTTTTGATAAAATTAACGAAGTAAAAGTACAGATAATTGCATAAAAAAGTAGTGAGTAAAAGTAAAAAGTAGACAAAAAAATAATTACTTCGTTAAAGTAAAGATAACGAGATTTTCTACTTGAGTAAGGTAACGAAGTAGTCTTACTTCGTTACTTGACACCTCTGCACGTAACGCACATTTGAGGGCAGCTGAGCATTTGTGGACTTTACTTTCTGTCAGTTCTTGAAAATGTTTGTTTGGATGGACTTTAGCTTTTCTCTTGGCTAGTTTTTGGTTACTTTATTTAAGTTTTTCTCTGAAAAAAAACTTTGTTGCATCACGTAGTGGCACCATATGCTATAGTAAAAAGTTATGTCTGCCACATTCCAAAGCCTTTTTATGGGAGAGCCTATTAAGGGGCTATTTGTTTTCAGTGACATCATTGGAGATGAGCTGGGCTTTGTGCCATAATATATTATTTTCTGACTGTGATACTGGTGGTAAAAATCAGAAAATTTGTCACTGTGCTCATGCCTTGTGGCGTACCTGTAGATTTTCCTCTGGGTCTCTTCCTCAGAAGAGGAGACTTCCGTTCCGTTCCGTCGTCTTCCGCTCATCCGGGACCGTGTTGCGGGGGCAACAGCCTCAGACGGGAAGCCCAAGCTTCTCTCTTCCTGGCTGCATCCTCCAGCTCACCTGGAAGGATCCCGAGTCGTTCCCCGGTCAGCTGTGAGACATAGTCTCCCCAGCAGGTCTGGGGTCTGCCTCTTGGTCTCCTCCCGGTGGGACGTACCCGAAACACCTCACCAGCGAGGCACTCAGGGGCATCCTGACCAGATGCCAGAACCACCCCATCTGGCTCATCTCAACCTGGAGGAGGAGCGGCTCGACATTGAGCTCCTCCCGGATGGCAGAGCTCCTCCTCTGATCTCTGAGTGAGAGCCCAGCCGCCCTGCAGAGGAAGCTCATTTCTGACGTTTGTATCCGCAATCTCATTCTTTCGGTCACCACCCACAGCTGGTGACCATAGGTCCATGTAGATCGACTTGTAAATCGAGAGCTTTGCTTTTTGGCTCAGCTCTCTCTTTACCACGATGAACCAATGCAGCTTCCTAGTTGTTACTGACGCTGCACCGATCCGCCTGTCGATCTCCCGTTCCATCCTTCCCCCACTTGTGAACAAGATCCCAAGATACTTAAACTCCTCCACTTGGGGCAGGACCCTGTCCCTGACCTGCAGGAGGCATTTCACCTTTTTTCCTTTGTGGAGATTGAGACAAATAATTGTTCAAGTGGACATTCTTTATTTTACGTGGGCCCAAAAAATCCTTTCCACCGTACTGCATCAGGAGCAAACTGAAGAAGTGTATTTTTATATGTCTTTTATATGTCCCCCATATCATACATTCATCACAATATGGAGCTAAAACAGAGACCCGGCAGATCAAGAGACTTATATCCATCTTTGATGGTCCAGTTTTAGTGAGTCTGTGGGAATTTTGGCCTCAGTTTATGGTGTTTTGCTGGCAGGATGGGCAAACCTATCCTAATCCACCTGCTTTAAGATGGTACATATTATGTGATTAGAGGCTATTCTGCATACTTTGGTGAGAACCAGTGCTCATTGGACATTTTGTTGTTTTTGTGTCATCACCAACCAGACTGCCCTTTCTCTTCCAACCTCAAACATCTACAATTGGATGTTTTTTTCTTCTACAGGCTATTTTCTGAAAACCATGGAAATGATTGTGTGTGAAAATCACAGATGATCAGCAGTTGCTTAAACTCTCTGACCCCTACCTCTGCCAAATTTAGTTTTCCTAAATCCTTTTTTTCTCCTTTCAAGTTCGGTTTTAACTTTGGAAAGTTGTCTTTCCCATGTCGGCATGACTAAATGCTGATCGGTTGGATGAAAGTTGGAGTGGTGTTTAGTTATACAAAGTTTACAAAGATATTTGTCACACCACAACATATGAATGTGTTTTGACAAAGAAAAAATTGTTGGCCCCGAGCCTGGTGCCACCTGATTAAAGAGGTAGAAAGAGTCCTCATGACTCCACACATCCAAGAAAGAGTTTGTCTTCCTCAGATGGTTGCGGGCTGCTTATTGATTACAGGCTTGACAATGTGATTTCACATCACAGACTCCAAAAAAGACTCCACTTTTTTTAAAAACTTTTTTTTTTCAATGCATTTGCGATTGACCAGTCGATCACGATTGACGTAATGGGCACCCCTGGTCTACAGTGACATCTGTGACATTTTGACGAGGGTGATGACTGGTCTTTCTGTTGAATGGACACAAAGAATTTGAGGCAGTTTTTTATCTGTCTTGTGAGTCCTTAACTTCAACTCCTAAAAGGCTTTCTGAACTCAATTAATCCCCTCACCTTAGCACCCTACACAAGCGTGACAACATGATGCAAACTCCATACGGAAACATCACTGTTCTAAACTCGAGTGTGTGGCCATACCGGCCTGTCAATGCCTAATCCAGTCAGACTTCAGAAGCTAAGGAGACTGGGCCTGGTCAGAACTTGGATGGGAGACTGCTGGAACCCCAAGTGCCACAGTGGGATGGCCTTTGAGAAACAAATTGACGCTGTGTCCCTGGGCAAGACACTTCATCCACAGTGCCTAGTCTGAATGGTGTGCGGATGGCGCAAAAATGGCAGCCTCGCTTTAGTCAATCTGTCCCAGGGCAGCTGTGGCCACAACAGTAGCTTATCATTACCAAGTATGGAGTGAATTAATAATGCCTACGTAAAGTGTATTTGATCATCCTGGAAAAGCACTGTATAAGTACAATCCATTATAATTTAATCAGATTTGAACCAGAAATCTTGTTGTGAGGCAGTGGTGATATGAACCCTACCACACAGAAGCAAGGGAATCAGAAGAACATTTATTACCTCTGCTCAATGATTCACAAATGATATTCTAGTTGGAATTGTTCATTTTGTTTTTCTGATTACAAATCAGTGGGGATTTTGTTGGATTTTTTTCATTTTAAATGCATAGTTTTGTTCACACAATCAAACAGAAACTGATATTTTGAGCTATTTTAACTAGCTTTATCCCAGGTGACCTACTGAAAGAGTTAAAAGTCACATATATCTTCAACTTAAAACAGAAAAGAGTTCCTGCCTCCTTTTTCTCCCCCCAACCTCCTGCAGGAGGTAGAGGATCTCCTTTTCATTTGAGAGAACCTCTGCAGACCAGTAACTTTAGATCAGAGGAAAGATTTTCCTCCATAATTTATTCCAACATGATGAGCTTTTCTTTTACACATGGGGTGATCTTTCTGGTGCTAATCGGCGTGATCTGCTCTGTTCTGGATGAAAGTGATGCTCAGGAGGCTGCAGCTGATGATGCTGCTCACAGGACAGGAGTCACATACAGACACAATGGACAGGTTTTCAGCATCCTGAGTCGGGGTTCTCAGTACATACCCACCTTTCGGAGGCGTATGAGGGTTAATCCTTTGGCGGTTGTCAGGAACGCAACAGTACCCTCCACTCCTCGGTTATCCCCGCGTGTCCCAGCCGCAAGTAGTACTGCGCAATTACGCGCAACTACGCAGCTGCAGCGCGCAGATCCTCCTGCGCCAAATGGGGAAAGTGATGTGCATCAAGAAGCTGATAACCATGAGGAAACGATGGCTGGAGATGATCCTTATAATCCCTACAAACAGCACGGCTACGACCCCTATTACAACTATTTTGACTCGTACTACAGACCCAGACCCCGCACACAGCCCCGCCACGGATTTGGAACCACGTACCATCAGAACGGTATGGAAGACAACTTTTTAAACTAGTTTAGAATGTTTAAAATGTGCATTAAAGGGTTTTAATCAGGTCTTTTCCAATAACTACCTGCCTACTTACCTTCTGAACTGGTTCTAACTTATTTTTGTCCCACATGTGTTTTAGCCACATGTGGGACAAAACATGCAAAAAAAATTTCATTTTCGTTTCATCTCCTGAGATGCTTATCCCTAATGGGATCACGTGGGGAGCCAGAGCATATCCCAGTTGATTTTAAAGTGAGAGGTAGGGTACACCGCGTACAGGTCGCCAGTCGGATGAGGCCACACAAACATTCCTAGGGACAAATTCAAAGTGGCCAATTAACGTAAGCTGCATGTTTTTGGAGGATGGAAGGAAACCCACTCATACATGGGGAGAACATGCAAAATCCACTCAGAAAGGCCAGTGATTCAAGTGTCATCCCATCTGGGACTGGAACCCTGACTTTTATGCCGTGAGGCCACTGTGCTAACCACTGCTCGACCGTGCAGCCATATGAAATATTTAAGTATAGTAAAGAATACCACGTATTTGAAAAGGAGCATGATGAAGATCAGGTCAGTCAGTCAGTCATCTTCTTATCCGTCTGTCCCTTTTGGGGTTACAGGGGGTGCCGGAGCCCATCCCGGCTGATTTAAGGCGAGGGGCAGGATACACCCAGAACAGGTCGCCAGGCCACACACATACAACCATCCACACACATCCATTCCTAGGGACAATTTGGCAGCGGCCAATCAACCTAGCATGCATGTCTTTGGAGGGTGGGAGGAAACCCACGCAGACACGGGGAGAACATGCAAACTCCACACAGAAAGGACAGTGTTCCAAGCCTCGTCCCCACCCGGGACTCGAACCCACGACCCTCTTGCTGTGAGGCCACTGTGCTACCCACTGTGCCACCGTGCTGCCATGAAGATCAGGTTTTATTTTCAAATTTATCTTCTGATGTGTAGCTAAAGAACAGAATGACGTAACATTTATTTAACAGCCCTAGACACATTGGCTGCTCGTCCCGGGGGAGGGATCTCTCTTTCGTGTGGATCCCCAGAAGCTTTCTTCTTTTTTTCTCCCACTGTTGGGCATTCAGGAGTTTTTTTCTTACTCTGATGGAGGGTCTAAGGGCAGGAGTGTACTGAAATTGTTTAGCTAGCTTTTGTTGGTTAGCTTTCATCTGTGTACTTGTGTTTATATTTTTGTTTTTGTTTTTTTGTTCTTTGTTTTAGTACTTTTTTTTTTTTCAATTTAGAGTGTGAAGCCCATTGAGACAATTGTTTTGTGATTTTTGGCTGTACAAATAGAATTGAATATTCTAAAAAACAAAACTGTTCATAAAACAGCCAATTCATCTAGCTTACACTAATTTATACAGTTTACTTTAGTCTTATATATTTATTATATTGATGCATTCATTGATGCATGCACCGATACACTTTGACATTTCAAATCCAGATTAAAACTCATCTTTTCCACCTGGCTTATTCTCTTCAACCATGACCGTTCGTTTTCTTAAATCTTTGTTTTTATATATTTTTATACCTGATCAACATATCGTCTCAATTTCTATCTGTTTGATGTTGTGTGTTGTTTTGAACTACTATTGTATTTTATTAATATATGTAAATGTGATGATGTTCAGTGATCTTGAATACTCATAAATCAAAGGTATTATTATGGTTATTCATATATACATAACATAGTTTCAGATGTTATTTTTGGGTCATTTTTTGACTAATGTAATTGTTTGAGAAGTCTCTCATAAATGTGATGATCTGGAATACCTTTTTTTTTCTTCCACATTGTGAATACTAGATTAAACTGAACAAAATCAGAGAATTTCAAGGTTTTCATCAACTCTTTTTCCTTCCTTGCTTCCTTCTTGCCTTCCTTCTGTCCTTTCTTTCTTTCCTACTTCCTTCTTTCCTTTCTTCCTTTTTTCTTCCTTCCTCCCTCCCCCAGTCCCTCCCGGCCTCCTCCATCCATCCCTCCTTCCCTCCCTCTGACCCTTTCTGCTTTTGTTCCTTCCTTCCTTCTTTCCTTTCTTCCTCCCTACTTTTCTTTCTTCATCCTTTCTTCCTTCCGTACCTCCTGTTTTAGGGTAATCCATCAAATTAGACTTCTGTTTTTTTGAAAAGCATTAAATTCTTCAATCTGTCTCCATCAGGTCTTCCTGACCTAGTCCCTGATCCATACTACATCCAGATTGCCTCGTACATCCAAAGGATGCCCATGTATAACCTACGCTGTGCTGCTGAGGAGAACTGCCTGGCCTCGTAAGATCTCATCCTGCAGAAAGCAGGATTTGTTTTTCTCATACACACAGTTCATCCCAACTATTCTAATGGGAAAAATACAAAATAAGCACGCATATGCCCGTTATGAGATTATGCAGAAGGGAAATGGAGGAATGAGTGTGCACCAACATGTGTGCACGACAAAAATCTGTTCACTAGTTATAAACTTTACTCAACAGCAACATTTAGTGGCTGAAAAGCAGCAGTGACAAAAAAAAAAAACTATTCTCAATTCTTTGTGTTTTTTTTCTTTTGCAGTGATTTAATGAACTTTTTAATCTTAGTTTCCACATGGATAATTTTTTGTTTTTAAAAGTTGAAGTCATCACATTAGGAGAATAAAATAATTTAATTGATTTGTCAACAAGTATGAGAATCAGAATTACTTTATTGCTCCCAGAAGTGGGGTCAAGTACACATCAAAAATACACAAACATAAGAAAAGAGCATTTTGTAGCAACAATGTTCCGTTCCGTCATCTTCTGCTTGTTCCGGGGTCGAGTCGCGGGGGCAACAGCCTCAAACGAGAAGCCCAGCTCACCCGGAAGCATCCCAAGTCGTTCCCCGGCCAGCTGTGAGATATCAGTCTCTCCAGCAGGTCCAGGGTCTGCCCGTTGGTCTCCTCAACGGTGGGACATGCCCAAAACACCTCGCTCGCGCCACCCCATCTGGCTCCTCTTAACCTGGAGGAGGAGCAGCTCGACACCGAGCTCCTCCCGGATGGCAGAGCTCATCACCCGATGTGTGAGTGAGAGCCCAGCCACACTGTGGAGGAAGCTCATTTCGGCTGCTTGTACCCACGATCTCATTCTTTCGGTCACCACCCACAGCTGGTGACCATAGGTGAGGGTGGGAACGTAGATCGACTTGTAAATCGAGAGCTTTGCTTTTCAGCTTTTAGCAACAATGTCTTGTAGAAATTATATCAAATTAGTAGTTTTTAGTAGTTTAGTAGTAGTTTATTTTATCTTCTGCTATTAAATAATAATCAGTGATCAGACTTGTTACCATCAGACCAAAAAATACCCAGATAAAATAAATAATGTATCTTTTATGTTTCAGTTCACAAAATTAAGGAAAAGTTAATAACGGGCTCTTGATTTTATGTAAACATACATTGAAATTTTATATCAATGTATGTATATTTTAAACTGATCAGCTTTAAAAATCAGTGCCAGAGGGAAAAGATGTCAAGTTTGTTTGTCTCATAATTTTCTTTCAGTTTTTTTTAGTGAATTATGTTCTGGATGGTTAAAATCTTCTTTTCTCTATCCTTTGCTGTCCTGCAGTTCTGCTCGATATGCCCAAGATTATGATACCCGAGTTCTGCTGCGGTTCCCTCAGAGAGTGAAGAACCAGGGAACAGCGGATTTCCTGCCCAGCAAACCTCGATATGCCTGGGAGTGGCACAGCTGTCACCAGTATGAGAAACCTCCACTTACATATCTATTATCAACTCTTTAACCAATTATTCTCTAGTTTGGAACTACCAGTCAGGAGGTACTTACAGGTTGTTTTTGGTTTTTCTGTTTGCACTGCTGCACTCAAATGTCCTCTCAGGGATCAATAACGTATTTTCAATTCAGTTACAAGACCATTTTGATACGATTCAATTTGAAAGTTTTTATAAAAACCAGAAGTAGGATTAAAGATGTCAATGAAACCTGAAAGAAAAATATCCATCACGACCGAAATCAGAAAATAATGTCCTCATCAAAATAACAACAGAGAGGGCAGAATTACATCAGGATGAAAACCAGGCTCGATGATTTTTTATTTTGGGTCATAAAAAAAGAACAAGTTGTTCAGATCAACATCTTGACTTTTATTTTTCTTGTCCAAACCTGGTTTCATTTTCCAACAGTAATTCCGAACACATTTAATTTTGCTAAAATGGATCAATTGATTTTAATTTTGTTTAATATTTCTATCAACGACTTTCTTTTACACAATCCTCACGCTGAGAGGAATGAATATGACGAAGTGAGGAGAGAACATGACAGAAAAGAAAAGAAGACAAATAAAACAAGACCTTAAAGCTTCTGAGCTTTGGTTGCATGACTTGAGCTTTCTGGCTTCCCAGCTTTACCAGATTCTGGTTTTGTTTTTACTGCTTGTTTTTGTCAGAATCAGTTGTGATGTTTTCAATTTCATGGAACATTGAAAAATCAAGTCAAATTAAAAAAAGGCCCCTGAAATGAAGCTTCAAAGTATCCTTGACAGCCATTAGCCGACAGCCTTTTTTTTTTTTTTTTTTTAAAAACAACAAATTTATGTTCTTTTTGTTAACAGAAGTTAACGTATTGCCTTCAAACTCAGTCAGTCAGTTATCTTCTCATCCATTGATCCCTTTCAGGGCCAATTTAAGGCAAAGGGCAGAGTACACCCCGAACAGGTCGCCAGTCTGTCACAGGGCCACACACATACAACCATCCACACACTCATTCCTAGGGGCAATTTCGGCACTGGCCAATCAACCCAACATGCATGTCTTTGGAGGGTGGGAGGAAACCGGAGAACACGGAGAAAACCCACGCAAACACGGGGAGAGCATGCAAACTCCACACAGAAAGGACAGTGTTCCAAGTCTCGTCCCCACCCGGGACTCGAACCTATGACCTTCTTGCTGTGGGGCCACTGTGCTACCCACTGCGCCACTGTCCTGCCCCCTTCAAACTCAGTGAAAATAAAATAAAATAGTAATGCTTTCCCTCTGTGTGATTAACTGTTGTGTTTTTGTTCAGTCACTTCCACAGCATGGATGAGTTCAGCCTCTACGAACTGCTGGACGCACAGACCCAAAGACAGGTGGCTGAGGGACACAAGGCCAGTTTCTGTCTGGAGGACACTTCTTGTGACCCAGGCTACTACCGCCGCTTTGCTTGTACATCACACACCCAGGTACACACACACAAACACACATCTTGTGCTCTGACGAAGTACAAGCGAAGAAGTAATCATTGATACCACATGACTGAATATAAGAAATTTTTAGTCCAAAATAAAATCAATTTTGCTTTTTATGCACAGGGTTTGAGTCCTGGTTGCTATGACACCTACAACGCGGACATTGATTGTCAATGGATTGATATAACCGACGTTACACCAGGAAGATACATCCTCAAGGTTGGACCCATTCTTCATTCATACTACAGCTTTTATAGATACATTGTTACGACTCGTATGGTCTAGGGTTAGGCCGATATGTAGAGGGATGTTATGATCAATCCCCGGGATTGGAACACAATTGAAGAATGAAGCCGAGTAGGGTGTTGAAGAAATAAACTATTTATTTACAATCAATTGTAATAACTGAAAAGCTTCTTTTTGGGAGCCCTGCAGACGGACCTTTCTCATCTTGGCACCAGACCTTCTTATTCAGCCAACTAGCAATCATCTGTAACTGCCAACAGGTGGGGAAAGTTAGGAGCCTGGGTGGCAGAGGTAACGGAAAAACACAGGAGGGCGACAAAAACAAAAACCCAAACATCCCCCAAATGGCTTTGCCCATAACATATATACAATAAGTTTCTCAGACCGGTGTATTCATGGGTTCTTTGAACATAAAAGGTGGAATGGAAGATTTTATATTTCACTTTTACATTACTCATATCTCCCTTCAGTAATGCGACTTGGGGATTCCAAAAAAAAAACCCAAACCCTCCAAAAAAACATTGTCATACTGCAGACACTGTGAGACATTTAAAATCCCAGCAAATTAATTTTGTATGGTGAATAAAACTATTGGCCTACAGCATGTAAATCAACCCAACTTCCTGGTTTGGGCAACAAGTATTACTATTGGTTAAGGATGCAAGGTCAGAAAAACACGGAAAAGGTCAATGTGGGCCTTGACAGCATTAGAAGATGATCTTCCATGTCGCATGCTGTCTGTAATTAATTTTGAATATGAAAGAAACATAAACCAAAGAAGACTTTCTTTTTTTTTTTAACTTTTACTGGTCTTTGCATCTTCAGAAGCAGCAGTCTTCCAGCCAAGTAGCTTCTACATTCTCCTCTTTCTTAACACAGTGAATATAGAGAAAAATTCCTTTCTGATAGTTCAGCTGTGTTTTGGCAGGTGACGGTTAATCCCAGGCAGCAGGTCCCAGAATCCAACTTCAACAACAACATTGCTCGATGTGATGTGCAGTACACGGGCAATGCTGCACACGTCTCTGGGTGCACAATGTCAAGGTGAGAAAGGAAAAAAAAAAAAACATGTTTCTCACAACTTTTTTTGCATCTGTCATGTCTGTAAAAATCCCCGGCACCCCAAGTTATTTTTTTATGTATGAATTTGTTGAATTATTGTTT
Source organism: Neostethus bicornis (assembly GCA_902685375.1). Taxonomy (NCBI): domain Eukaryota; kingdom Metazoa; phylum Chordata; class Actinopteri; order Atheriniformes; family Phallostethidae; genus Neostethus; species Neostethus bicornis. The sequence continues at coordinate 10,387,393 of LR738545.1, forward strand.
CCTATTTGTTGCTTTACTCATTCAGAAAATTCCAAAAGTCTATTTGTTTTTATTCATCCAAAAAGATCAACCAAGAGTCTCAAAACAATTGTTTTCACCAAACAAATGTTTAAATTTGATCAAACTTTGTTGAAAATGTTTTCCTAAAGTGAAACTTGGACTGTTATCTTTGGCAACATGAACACTTTTAGAAAATAGGAACTTTTCTGAGGTTTTGTTGTGCTCAGACGGGTGTAATGTAGTAGAGAAAAAGTTTAAGATTTTCTTTATCGTCTTTGTGATTCAAATACAGAAACTTACTCATATTTTGTAGCTCTTGCTAAATTTTCTCTAAAAACCCAGCCGTCGGGGCTCATTTTCTAAATCTGAGGTCCTGGGGAAATGTGCTTGGTTTTGACAAACAATACTAAGTTAACAAAGCCACAAGGTACATCTCGAACCTATGCAGCAGCTCTCGGGGATCATGTAATTAGATTAAACACAAAATAATAAAAAGAGCTTTGCAGCACTGGCTTCTCTCTTGCTGAGATTTGTTATTGAAAAAGAAAGAAAAGAACACAAAAAACTAATTTCATTAAACTTGATTAAGCTTTGTTTCATATTAGTCATTCATTTTTAGGTGTATTGGGATTTTTTGTGTTTTTTTTTAAGCACCATCCTGTTTTTTTTTTTTAATTCGTTTTTTTTATTTCAGAATGTGATTTTAAAACTGTTATGAAAGAACATCATAAATTCATTTCTTTTTGTGTCACTTAAATCTTCCTTCAATAAACTTCTGTATAGAAGAGGTTTTAAGCTATGGGGGGAGGTGATAGCTCAGTGGTAAAATACTTGCCGTTGGACCAGAAGTTTGCGGGGATCGAATCCCACTGACCCATAGTCAAAGTGTCCTTGTGGAAGACACCTAACCCCCTGTTTCTCCCAATTTCAATTCAATTTTATTTGTTTAGCCCAAAATCACAGAATGTCCGTCTCAATGGGCTTCACAAGAAAAAGAGAAATGTATTAACACAAATCCCACCATTGGTACCGTTGTGGGAGCCTGCTGCGGTGTAATGCAGCACATAAATTTGCCCGTTTATGTGCTGCATAAACGGGAAAAAATCAAAGTATATTTCTATTCTATTAATAATAAATTGTGGAATTAAATGAACATCAATAACCGCAGCCAATTATTTTTGTTTGGTTAACAAAAACCATTGGCAAACAAAAAACAGAAATTTTCCAAGTGTGGGATCAATAAAGTAATTCTAATCTAATCTAAGTCCTTGTTCACAAGTGAGGGAAGGGTGGAGCGGGATATCGACAGGCGGATTGGTGGGGCAATAACTAGGACGCTGTATTGCCCATCGTGGTAAAGAAAGAGCTGAGCCGAAAAGTAAAGCTCTCGAATTACAAGTCAATCTATGTTCCCGCCCTCACTTATGGTCACCAGCTGTGGGTGGTGACCGAAAGAACGAGATTGCAGATGCAAGCAGCCGAAATGTACTTCCTCCACAGGGTGGCTGGGCTCTCACTCAAAGATCAGGTGAGGAGTTTTGCCCTCCGAGAGGGGCTCGGTGTTGAGCCTGTCCTCCTCCAGGTCAAGAGAAGCCAGATGGGGTGATTTGGGCATCTAGTTAGGATGCCCCTCGAGCGCGTCGCTGGTGAGGTGTTTTGGGCACCTCCCAGCCTGAGGAGACTAAGAGGCAGCCCCAGACCTGCTGAGATTTGTGCTTGTGAAAATTGTGTATCTGACAGAATGTTGTTTTAGAAGACTTTGCATCATTTTAGAGGAATTTCCAACTCACTTTGGAAGGAAATGATATACTGTAAAATGTGTAAAACTGCATCTTGAGATGATATTTTTTTGTCAACTTGTTTAAACTTTCTCTAACCTATCCGTCTAAATGCTTAATATTCAGATCCACTGATATATTTGATTAAATTTGACATTTTGTCTTCTTTTTTTGCAGCTATTAAACTGGAACTTTCTAAATGAGTCTGAAGATGAAGACCAAGATGGAGACAAAAATTGCATTTCTTGATTGACCTAATTATTAGTAATGTTAAAATCCCAAAGTTAAGATCAGTTTAAGATCACTTTGAAGCTGGGATTTTTAAATACGGTGCATTGCCAGTGTGTACAGGTTCCTGGTTCTCTACACGAGTACTGTATCCTATAAATGTATTACTTAAACACAAATATCTGACGGTGGGAATGGCTCGTTTCTTTTCTTTTGCTTTGCATTTCTAGCTTTTTAACACTTAACTGAAAAAAGGTTTGTCTTTAAGCCTTTTCTATTAAAAAATAAGTTATTTTTTGTTATTTGTGGCCTTGTTTTTCATAATCGTAACATCAGGGTTATTCAAACATCAGTTTAGCATGTTTTTCTTTTTAAATGTTTTTCTTATTTAAAATTTCTGCATGCTTTTTTTCATTTTAAAGATGACCATAAATTTAGGTTTTAAATTAATTTAAAGTTTCAGACTTTTCATTTTAAAAAAGGGTCTTTCTTCGCTGTAGTTTTATTTTATTACTTCTGCAATTTTTTTCTGTAAGAATAAAGCTCTTTCTTGTTGAATGGTGAAGGTCTTTTTTCACTTTCTTTCATGTGCTTATACACAGATATTTTGCCTAAAACGGGATCAGTCGGATGCAATGGAAGAGTCAGGAGAAGGCTTCATCAGAAATTAATTTAACAAGTAGGATCACAACCATAAATACTGATGAAAGGGCAGATGTATCGTGTTAGGAAGGTCATCTCCAGGGGTGCAGAAATGGGACCAAATATGATTAATATCTATTGAAACAATAAAAATTAGAATACTCACTATGAATGGCGAGACAAAGGCAAAACAGTAGGGTTGGAAAGCATGGTTTAAAACATCTTGGATCCATCACACGTCTGAATGTAGCAGGACAAGACAAACACAAAGCTAACTCAAATTCAGAGGACAAACAGTCATGCTAAGTCATCTTGACAGCAAATATACACTTTTTGATGAAGCTAATGAATGATCTAAGCGAGATACAAAACGCTTAGATCTATTTTTAATTAGAGAAAATACCCAATTTTAATGAGTATGGCATCTATTGGGGAGAGGCGTTGGCTCAGTGGTAGAATGTCTGTCCTTGTAGCAGGAAAAGTTGGTTCGATTCCCACTGGGCCCATGCCTAAATGTCCCTGGAGCAGAGACCTAACCTCTTAGTTGCTCCCACCACCGGCGCTGCCGCAGCAAAAGTAAGTTCCCATGACGGCTAAATATAGTTTGTTTAAAAATAAAATATATCTAGTTACAAGATTTTTATTGATAAGGTTAATAAAAAAACGAAATAGGGTTTTTATTAATTTGATCCACAGTTCTTTCTTTCATCTATTGATGCACCAACTGTCCTTTCCGTTCACTTTACCTCCACAGATTCCTACTTACTAACAAATCATAAGGTATCATTAAGTATGGCTTTCAAAGCTCAAATTAGGCATCTGTTTGTAGTCTTTTGTGACTTTCATTTTCTGAACCACTTATCTCTATTGCGATTAGGAGCTGCTAGAGCCTGTCCTGGCTGATTTTAGGCAAAAGGCAGGATACATCCTGTAGAGGTCGCCATCTGTTGTGGGGCACTTTTGTGACTTTGAACATGGAATAATTTTATTTTGGGAAATGCTGATCAACTGGAATTTTTACCTACAGACATTTATAAGAGAACTATATACTAGTGGTGTAGATTCACTCATTCATTTTCATTGCCCACTTCACTGTATTGAGGCAGGGTACACCTAGAACAAGTCGCCAGTCTGTCGCAACAATGTCATTAAACTTCTTCAACTTATTTTGTAAAAAAAAATATACCAAACAGACAAAAAGGGCTTACATTGTCTTATTTGTGAGGAGAAATCAAATTTTGGGGTTAAAGTTTCTTGTAATTATGGTGAGTTTATTCTGAGAGCGGCTGGCTCAAAAACGATCGTCTATTGAGGCGATGTTTGCCTCGCATCCATTCTGAGAAGTTGAATGAGAGAAAAAAAGAACTCAAACTTCTGATCTGAGTTTGAACCCGTTTCATAATATATTTGCGATCGACACAGGCAGAAAACAAGATACGTGCGATTTACATACTATTTTACAGAAAAAAAAAACAAAACAAAAGAAATGTTGATGTCCCCGCCACCCCCTTTATTTTTTTAGAAAGCATTCAAACAAGACAGTCGTCGCAAAAAAAAAACCCAAAAAAACAAACAAACAAACCAAAAAAACGACAACAAAAAAAAAAAAAATCGAGATATTGAATGAATTGCAAAATATTTTATTTCCGTTCGTTTCGTCATCTTCCGGAAATCTGATGCTGGGGCTCAGGGGTATCAGCCTCAGACGGGAAGCCCAGGCTTCTCTAACCCTCGGCTGCATCCTCCAGCTCACCCGAAAGGATACCGAGGTGTTCCCTGTCCAGCTGTGTGATATAGTCTCTCCAGGAGGTCCGGGGTCTGCCCTTGGGTCTGCTGCCATTTGGGCGTGCCAAAAACACCTCACTAGCGAGGCGTTCGGGAACCATCCCAACCAGATGCCCGAACCACCCCATCTGGCTTGTCTTGACCTAGAGGAGCAGCAACTCTGCTCCGAGCTACTCCAGATGAGAGAGCTCTTCACTCTATCTCTGAATGAGAGCCCACCCACCGTGCGGAGGAAGCCAATTTTGTCTGTTTGTATCCGTGATCTCGTTCTTTTGATCATCACCCACAGCTGGTAACCATGAGTGAGGGTGGGAACGTAGATCGACTGGTAAATCGAGAGCTTTGCTTTTCGGCTTTGCTCTTTCTTCAACAAGACGGACTGATGCAGCGTCCTGATTATTGCAGACGCCTCACCGATCCGTTTGTCGAATGTATAAAATATTTTGCTCATCAAAACAATATGTTAATTACAGTAGATCCCAGGTTTTTTGAGAAGGATTTTACTGCTAATCTCCAATAGATTGTACAATATATAAAGTGAACATAAGATGTTTTTGAAAAATCTCAATAGAAAATTCCTTTTAATCCATGTTTTATTGCCAAATCATGCTACTGTAGTTAATTATGAACAACATATTGCACAAAAACAGAATTTTTAAAAAAACTTCGGACACCGTTCCGTCGTCTTCCGCTTGTCCGGGGCCGGGTCGCGGGGGGAACAGCAATAGACGGGAAGCCTAGGCTTCCCTCATTTCTCTCTATTTTGGGTCAAGTTTTTTAAACAAAAACTTTAATTTTTGCTCTGTATCGATTTATTTATTTATTCATTCATTCACAAAGAAATTGCTTTAGGGTCATTTTGTCACTGAAATATGCTTAATGTTTTTTGTGATGACATTTAAATAAATATTGATTATGATTTCTATCTTTATTTTGAAAAAAAAGAAAAAAACAGAAAAGAGAAAATAAAGGAGATGCGTTGGCTCAGTGGTAGAAATTCCGTTCTTGTAAAGAAGGATGCCGATTTAATTCCGACCGGATCCCTGTTTAAGTATCCCTGGAGAAGACACCTACACCCCTCCCCGCTGAAGTGGAATGCAGCAAAAGTAATTTCCAAAGAGGAACAAATATAGTACGATAAAATAATACTAATGAAAAATATCTACATTTATCTGGGAATCGGAATTCCATTAAGAGTGAGACCTCTTCCCTCTTTTTCTGTCTGTGTTTCCATATGTCAAAGTCTTTGTGCTTTTCAAGACTCAGAGGCGACAGAAGGAGAAAAAACAGCTGGATTCAAGGATTTCTCTGACTAGGGGATCCGTTTGCTGCTCCAGCTTCACAAACAGATCAATACCAGCGGGGTTTCTCCTCTTTTTTTGACCAGGTAAGATGGAACATTGTCTGTCTGAGATGCTCCGTTACTTATCTAGTTACCTGAGGCTGTTTTTCCAGCCGGTTAGCCTGTTAGCTTCCCGTTAGCCGGATGCTGATTAGCTTGTTAGCTAATCTTTAACAAACCGGTGTCAGAAAAACAGTAACATAACATTTTAAAGAAAAACAGTAAAATAGAATTTGAGAAAAACACCAACATGTATTTATCATCATCTATAGTTGTGTTTTAAAAAGCAAATTTCTAGATTTTACTTTTACAGGCTTTTTTCTCTTTATTTTTCTCCAATGTGTTTTCTACTGTTTTCATCTTTAAAAAGATCATTTACAGCATTGAAAAGTATTTTTGAATTTTGTTTTTCAAACCTGCTGATGGTAAGAAAATGTTTCTAATCATATACTGTATGAGTCATCTTCAAATCCAGAAAATATTGGATCATTTAAATTAAATGATTACTGTAATTATTTTGGATTGTAAGTCGCTCCGGAGTATAAGTCGCACGCGCTAAAAATGCATAATACAGAAGGGAAAACCCCCACCCATTATAGTTGCTTTTTTTTTTTTTTAAAGGGACTTGTATTTGATAAACTTCAACACCATACAGACATGTCACCTTTAAAGGTAATTTAAAATAAAATCAAAACAGCAAGCTAAATTAATACATTTACTGTATACTAATGCTACATGATTCATAAACAACCAACTGAGAACGTGTGTGGTATATGAATGTAACATGTTTAAGAATTATTCAGATAACTATAGTATAAAAATACAAAAAAAACAGACAATCAAACAATCAGTTTTACTCCAAATCACTCAATCCAACGATCCAATGAGATCTTCATCCGCTGTGTCGCTTTTAAAAAACTGTCCGAGAACTCCGAAGTAGACGATGCATCACTTCTTCTAACTCCAAACTGCAATTTATACTCCGAAAAATACAGTATGTAGTTTTTTAGGTCGATAAAAAACATGGTACTTTTAAATATTGATATTTTAAAACAAAATTGTTGTTTTTGTGACAAATAAATAGTTATAATTTTTTTTTGATAAAAGAAGAATGTTATTGTTAGTCAGTCCAGGTTCATTTTCATCAGAATTTAATACATGCCTTAAGAATGAGTATAGAAATGTGGGATAAAACATTATCTAAAATGTATTTTAATGTGCAGGTCTTGAAGAATTTTATACCGATATAGATACTTTATCGATCCCTTGTGGGGATTGTCTTTCCAGTTGCGCTTCGGATTCCAAGAGAGAGTTCCAAAAGGCTGCAGAGCAGATGCTTGGTGGGGTAGAGCTAGAACAGCCACTTGGTGGAACACATGACAGTGAGCTCTGGGCTGGGCAGAATGTGGGTTACAGTGGCAACTATGTTTGATCATAAAAAGATGTTAAATGTCACGAAAAGCTCCAAATTTTGACAATAACTCACATCCTTCAATGTGGTAGAACAACACCTTGTTGCACTTGAAAAAGATCCCGTCTTCATTTCTTCCCCTTTTGCTTCACCCCAGCACAACACATTTTGACAAGTCCACTCCGACTCGACATTCCTCACTGCTGAAGCAGCTCATCTATTGAAATTACTAATAACTAAAAAAAAAAAAATCCAACAAAAATGTGGAGTGCTAAACTGACCTGCTGCCATCACAAGTAGCGCATTGTTCAAATTACTATAACTCCATTTACAGATTAATGACCAGCAATAAAAAAATGAAAAACTTTTTTAATCCTAAAAACTATTTTCAAAGTAGAACAAAGTGGAAAATCCTCTACCAGGATCAAATCCTGTTTTTTTATTTACTTTATTTAAACTATTTTACCCTAATTTGGTAATTTCATTTATTTATTTTTTTCGCAATTTTAAACACACTTCTGATCCCATGTTCGTATTATAGCTAATAAACTTTCCAAATAAGTTTATGAAATAATAAATAGGATTTTTTTTACTCATGAATGTTTGTAAAATTATTTTTTGGGATTCACTTTACAAAATTAAAGGAGATAAAGTCATCAAGACAAATTCTTGTACGGGTTGTTGAAAATCTAGTGAAAGCTGTTTGAAAAGAAAATTTAACAGTTCCCTTTAATGTAGAATAATGAATGTAAATCAATAAGTTTGGGAGTTGTCCCATTTATTTCTACTTTTAGTAACAAGATCTGAAAACGTATTAGTTAATCATAGTTTTAATTGAGCTGCACGATGGCCGTAAAAGTGGAAGTACCGTATTTTCCGCCCTATAAGGCGCACTGCATTATAAGGCGCACCTTCAATAAATGACATTTTTGAAAACTTTTTCCATATATAAGGCGCACCGCATTATAAGGCGCTACCGTAAAGGCTGTTCAACTTTGTCCTCTAACTGTGACCATCTCGCTTTGTTCCGCGGAAACTCTGTTTTGTCTTGTTTACTTGGCGCAGCGCATCCTCTTGCTTCCTCCACTTCCTCACCATTGATTCATTGATGTTAAACTCTCTCGCTGCGGCCAGAGGTAAGATCTTAAGCCCGAGCCCGACCCAAAATTCGGGTCGGGCCTAAAAATGTCTATCATTACGTCGGGTCGGGCTTCTCTCTCACTGACTTTTTTTCTTTTTAAATACATGTTTATAAAATGTAAACTAAAACGAGGTGTGTGTACTAAACTAAGGAATACTTGTTATAAAATTAATAATTTGGATAAAACAGAGAAGTAATGTTTTACTACTAAACAGGATCCGCAGAGCCAGCTCATGCTCTGCGCGCGTGAACACCTCTTAATTAGGTAATTCTCTCCTGCGCACGTCTTTATTTTATTTATTTTGAACTGGTAACCCCGATATAAAGGAGTAAGAAGTTAAGGATAAACTAAATTGCTTTCATACGACACCAAAAGACTGGCACCTCGACGCTGAGCAGGCATTTAAACAGCTGGACTGGCAAAAGTGATGATCGCTATTTTATCATTTGTTTCAAAGACCGTCCCTCCTCTTCGCGCTAAGCATGCCATCACAGACAAGTGTGTTAGGGGTCCGATAGTGGGATTTTTTTTTTTAATTAAAAAGGCGTGTTCTTGAAAATGTTCCAATTTATAAATTTTTATAAATGATATATTTATAAAATATACCGCGGGCTCGGGTCGGGCTGGATTTTTTTAGGCCCGATCTCACCTCTGGCTGCGGCTCTACTCCCGTGTTCTACTGCGTGACCAATCGCCTTGAGTTTAAACTCTGCGGTGTATATAGTGTCTCTTGGTAGAAACCATTTCCGGGTCTTTACACAAACACACAAATGGAAATGAGACGCCCTTTCATATATCCGAGCATGCACCGCGCACTACTTCTTCTATGGAGGAAATGGAGTCGGCGGCTGCTTACCGCAGTTGCGACACCTGTTGTAGCTCAATATTAATCCATATAAAAGGCGCTCCGGGTTATAAGGCGCACCCTGGACTTTAGAGAAAATTTAAGGTTTTTAGGTGCGCCTTATAGTGCGGAAAATACGGTAAAGTTATCTGGCTAGCTGTCAGCAAAATACAAAATACAGCCAAATAAAAATGTTCCGTCTTCCTTTTGAAAAGTAATCCCTGAGTCCTGCTTTCATTAGTCCGCCCGTTAGTACAAGAATGAGCCACAGAGTGCTGAGACATCTTAGCTACTATCACAGTTTTAGTTTGTCTGCACGTAAGGCTACCAATATGGCAAACGTATTTTTCTCGCCGCCGCAGCCAATGTAGGATTCTCTTCAATGTAGGATCTACTTTTTAATATATGTGTGTAACCATTGTTTTGCCTTTTATGGTAATTTCCTCTGAAAACTTGTGACGTGACAGATCAACTTCAACCAAAATGAGGCATCTGAGCCTCAACTGAAAGTACCAAAACTTCTATGAAGAAATGTTTGTGTTCAATTCAGATTTTTTGACTAACCAATAAACTCCATAGACTCTTTAAAAGGTATCCAAGTGCTAAAAAGATGCATTTAGGATGATATGTCACCGTAATAGCTGAAATTCAAAGAATAAAAACAGCCAGATTGTTAAACTAACTTTGGTAAATGAAATCTGAAGCTAATCTTTTTTCTTCCCCTCTTTCTTTCTTCCTGTGGAATGTTTCATCTCTATTTTTTTTTTATTATTAACACCCGGGCCAGCAGACGTCCTCCCTTGTTATTATCAGTTCTTTACCCAAAGCTGTAATCTGAAAACAGTTTGAAGTTTCACAGATATGTCTCTAGACTTAAGAAAGCGGACCAGCTGTTTTTGTTCCTCCAGCAGCAAAGCCTGTTTTAGTCTGATTAGAAGGAAACCTGGAGGTGTGACGGAGACGAGGCTGATCCTGGACTAAAGTTTTCTAGTTTCAGATGTTTCAGATCTAAGTGGCAGCACATCTTAACCACATGATAAACTGACCTGGTAGAGATGCTTCTGTTAGCCGTTAATCTATCTAAATTAATTTGATGAAATACATTTTGTCACCTTAGCTCATCCCAGAAACTATTTGGAAACAGTTTGCTGACTGGTTTCTAATGATCACTAATCAGCTCAAGTAAGGAAATAATTTAATCAACTTATTTCTGGCCCAAACCACATATTTCTCTGTAATCAGATTACTGTAACACTGTTGGAAAAAAAAGTCCTCAGATCTCATTCTATGGGTCTGCTCAAGCCGGTTTGTTTAAATGAGGTCACGCAACTTTCCCATTATTCCCAATTATGTAAAGTTTTCTTTGATGAGCTTAGTTTGTGCTGCTGACAGTTTGAAAAAAAACTTTATTTAATCCGAAATCCGTCCAGGAAGGTAACTCGCCTCATAATAGTAGACTTCTTTCCTTCGTTACTAGAATCACTGTTCTGATTAACTTACTAGAAACACAATTTCATTGTTTTCCTGCAGCCGCTTCCTGTTTATTGTACAACGACATCATGTGATCAGCGTTCATGGGATTCATTGTAAAATGTGACTTTTTTTTTGCAGTTGTTTGTGAGACTGATCATGTGGTGACAAAGATGGAGGCTCCTGAATACCTGGACCTGGATGAGATCGACTTCTCTGATGATTCAGTGGTTAGTATGAGTTTAGATTCATTTCTGTCAGATTTGAGTTAAAATAATTCTCAGAAATAATAATTTACGTCTTTTCGGGGGGTAAATATGAAAGGTGGTTCACCTTTTATTTGGTCTAACAAGATTTTCTTGGCATTTATATCTATATTTGTATTTATGCATAAATTTCTGAAAGTGTCGAATCAGAAGAAACAAAAGAGTACCATGATCAAGAATAAAAAAAAAAAACAGAATAGAGTTCCAGGTTGAGAGAAGCCAGATTGGGTGGTTTGGGCATCTGGTTAGGACGCTTTCCCAAACGCCTTACTGGTGAGGTGTTTCAGGCACATCCCACCTGGAGCAGACATAGAGGCAGACCCTGGACCCGCTTGAGAGACTGTGTTCCACAGCTGGACAGGGAACACCAGGGGATCCTCCCGGGTGAGCTGGAGGATGCAGCCGGGATGAAAGAAACCTGGGTTTACCGTCTGAGGTTGTTGCCCCCGCAACCTGACTCCGAAAAAGTGAAAGACAACAGAAGGAAACTTTTTAAATATGATTGCAAGTTAGACCTGATCTCTAACTTGCAATCAGGAGATAGATCAACAGGAGATAAAAAGTAGAATAATTGAAGATAAATAAAAGATTGATTGAAATATACAATCGGAGGCAGCAAATAATATTTTTTTCATGGTTGAGGATATTGTGGCATAAACTTAAAAACTTGGGAACACTAATAAGTTTTTATTGCAATTATTTCTCAATAGGCCGAAAAGGAAAAGCTCAGTCACTGCTGCCAAGTTGTGTTGGTGCTGCTGATTTTTTATTGTTTTTAATTTGACCCTCGTAACACATCAACTCAAGCTGGAAACATTATGTCTGGATGGGAGGGAGGAAAAAAAACACTTAGCATCTTCAGTGAACTCATGTTGGAGAAACAACGAAGCTTAACTAAAAGTCTGCAGTATGATAAACAAGGCAGACTCAGCAAAAAACAAAAAGTTGCTTAAAAACACTTGGAATTACTTTTAAGTTCTGATTGAAAGTAAAACGAAAAATCCTAAATCTAGACAAACTTCGAAATCAAACTAATTCAGACTTTCAAAAGTTAAACAACGTTTGGAGAAACTGAAGGAGTTTTTGTTCTGTATTCAGAGAGCTTTCTTTTTTGTTTCTGCTTCTTAGTATACCGTCACATCCCTGAAGAGCATCCCAGAACTGTCCAGAAGGAGCGATGAGCCGGCCGAGGAGAGGCCAGGTGAACCAGTTTGCTCTAGTTTAACTTTAACTCAAATATAAAGTTGTATTTTTGATTTCTTAATTGCTTTCTTCTCTAGCAGCCCCAGCCATCAACTGGAGCCGCAGCGTTTCCTCCCACGTCAGCGGAGGCATCAAATCCACCGGACTTACTGAGGTCCACAGTAAGTTCCGTCCGGTGAAGCGGGTGTCCCCTCTAAAACACCAGCCGGAGACCACTGAATCAGACTGTGACAGTAAAGTCCAGGGCTCGGGGGAACATGGGGAGGTGGGTAGAGAAGAACCAGACTCTGAGAAGCCCACAAATGCTTCCTGCTCTTCTGATGCGTCCGGGGTTAAGGTGAAAGGCCTGGGGGGGTCCGTAGTAGGAGGAAACAACCCGCAGTCTTTGTTTGGAGAGCTGGAACACTATGACTTGGACATGGATGAAATCCTGGATGTGCCTTATATTAAGTCCAGTCAGCAAATGTCCACGTTGCCACGCGCCCCCCAGGACAAGCGTTCAGTGACAGGGAGCAACATAGGGGGCGGTACCCTGGAGAGACCTCGTGGAGGGATGAAGAGCTTGGCATCAGCTCTGAATGAGCCTCTGAGCCTAGGCAACACCTCACAGACTCAGGTAGGTCATCCAGCAGCAATAACCAATCACAAACCTTTATATAGCGATGTTTTGACATATTTCTGTTTGTGTAGTATTTTCATTTCGGGGAAAATGAAAGAGAATATTTAGAAATACCAGAAAAATTCTCAAACTAATGTTAGATCTTAACTACAACTACGCCTTTGGTTTGTCTACTTCTCCAGTACTGTGTTCTGTCACCTGTGAAATGGTCTGACCTGAAGAAGTCCAAATCCATGGACCCAGATCTCCACCGCTCACCAGGTGGAGGAAGTTTCCAGCAGGAAATTCTCCCGTCTGGACTCATCAGCTGCTCCTCTTCTCTCTCATCTTTCTCTGATGCAGGCATGTACTTAAAAACATTGTTACATTCTCCCCCGGTCATCTTGACCAGATCTAACAAAAGAATTCTTAAAATTTCAGAGAAGCTGCTTTCTGCACGTGTCTTCCTGGATTCCCAAACTCAGAGGCCGGGTTTGGAGTCTCAGACTGGTTCAGGGTTAATGTATCCACTACCGGGGTGCAACGTAGGAAGGCAGGATGTGTCCAAGCCCTGGGTTCCTGGTTCAGGAGGAGGATCAATGGGGCTTAGAGCATTTGGAGGCTCAGGAGGAGAGGTGGATGAGGAGACCAAAAAGAACCAGAACATCATCAACATTGTCAGAGAAGGACAGATCTCACTCTTGGTGAGCAGAACATCAAACTTTATTTTCCTTCAGATTGAGAAAGTCAGTTAAAAACAAAATAAAGAGTAAGTTAAAAGCAAAATGAATCTTTTTGTCCGCTACTTTCTGCAGCCTCACCTGGCAGCAGACAACCTGGAGCTGATCAGAGATGAAGACGGGAACAACCTCCTGCACATCTCGGCCTGTCAGGGTCACGCTGACTGTTTGCAACATCTCACCTCTCTAATGGGGGAAGACGGTCTGAATGACCGCAACAACCAGCAGTTCACCCCTGCGGGGTTAGGGGTAAAGGTCAGTACAAGAGAAGCAAAACTGTGCTACTGGACAGTTGAATTGCCACAATTACACTCCATAATAGCACTATAACTCCTCTTTAAAGAGTAGTAGAAAGTTATTCTTGTTAGACGTGTACCAGACACATGTAAATGTTAGGATATGGATGACAAGTCCTTCCTGATTGGTTAAAAGTCCATAAAGTGACTTTTCTTAGTGCTAAATGACCCCACAACCTAAATGTTCACCTTTATTTTGTCTGCAGCATGAGAAAAAAAAGAACACACAATAATAAAGAAATTTTGGATTAGCTTTCAACGTCTATTCAGTGAGGTCATTGTTTGTGATACGATGATGTGTACATTGCCTGGGCAGCAGGATGTGAAGGAGTGAGTTTGGCGTTGTTATCGTTCCAGTGGGGAAACCAGACCTGTAATTGGCTTCCAGATGGGAAGTGTGTTATCAGCAGACAAGCTGGGACACTTGTGTGCTGATTCTTGATTGGGTCTTATCAACAAAATGATTGTTTATTCAGTCTGTAAAAAGAATCCCAAAATCTTTTTTTTTTATTGTTATTTTTTCCTTTTAGGATCATAAAAAGTTAAAAATGAGTGAAAACAAAGTCTTTATTTTGCCTTTTTAAATTATTTAAATGTTATTTTTTCTTACTTTTTTCTTGTCTCAGATTTACTTTTGTAGGTTCAATAAATTAATTACAGCTGCTCATAAAAAAGTTTTCCAAGGCAAATAAAATAAAGAAACGTATTAAAAATAAACAAAATAATTACTTAAAATATTTTTCCATTGAGATATTGAAAATATTTTCTTTTTATTTGCACTCACTAAGGGCACACTCATCTGAAAACAATAACGTAACTTGAAAAAACCCACCAAAATGGTCTAAAACAGAAAAGCATTTGTTGTCACTTATTTGGTTTCAGCTGTCGGTGAGTTTCAGTGAATTTAAATCCATCAGCGATTACTCATCAGTCGTTCACAAAAAGCAGAAAGCAGTTTAGATTTGTTTAAAAAAATAAATCCCTGGAACTCACAAATAGTTTTCAACATCTAAATCAGGGATGAGCAAACTTTTTGGTTCGCGGGCCACATTGGGTTCTAACATTTGACAAGTGGGCCGAAACAGAAGCAGATACAGTGGTGGTCAAAAGTTTACATACACTTGTAAAGAACATAATGTCATGGCTGTCTTGAGTTTCCAGTTATTTCAACAACTCTGATTTTTCTATGATATAGTGATTGGAACAGATCCTTCTTTGTCACAAAAAACATTCATGAAGTTTGATTCTTTTATGACTTTATTATGGGTAAACTGAAAATGTGACGAAATCAGCTGGGTCAAAAATATACATACAGCAATGCTAATATTTGGTTACATGTCCTTTGGCCATTTTTACTTCAATTAGGCGCTTTTGGTAGCCATCCGCAAGCTTCTGGCAAGTTTCTGGTTGAATCTTTGACCACTCCTCTTGACAGAATTGGTGCAGTTCAGTTAAATTTGTTGGCTTTCTGACATGGACTTGTTTCTTCAGCATTATCCACATGTTCTCAATGGGATTTAAGTCAGGACTTTGGGAAGGCCATTCTAAAACCTTAATTCTAGCCTGATTTAGCCATTCCATTACCACTTTTGATGTGTGTTTGGGGTCATTGTCCTGTTGGAACACCCAACTGCGCCCAAGACCCAACCTTCGGGCTGATGACTTCAGGTTTTCTTGAAGAATTTGAAGGTAATCCTCCTTCTTCATTGTCCCATTGACTCTCTGTAAAGCACCAGTTCCATTGGCAGCAAAACAGGCCCACAGCATAACACTGCCACCACAGTGCTTGATGGTAGGCATGGTGTTCTTGGGGTTAAAGGCCTCACCTTTTCTCCTCCAAACATATTGCTGGGCATTGTGGCCAAACAGCTCAATTTTTGTTTCATCTGACCACAGAACTTTGTCCATGTGATCAGCAGCAAACTTTAGTCGAGCCTTAAAGTGCCGCTTTTGGAGCAAGGGCTTCCTTCTTGCACGGCAACCTCTCAGTCCATGGCGATGCAAAACACGCTTGACTGTGGACACTGACACCTGTGTTCCAGCAGCTTCTAATTCTTGGCAGATCTGCTTTTTGGTGCTCCTGGGTTGACTCTTCACCCTCCTGACCAGTTTTCTCTCAGCAGCAGGTGACAGCTTGCGTTTTCTTCCTGATCGTGGCAGTGACAAAACACTGCCATGCACTTTATACTTACAAACAATTGTTTGCACTGTTGCTCTTGGAACCTGCAGCTGCTTTGAAATGGCTCCAAGTGACTTTCCTGACTCGTTCAAGTCAATGATTCTCTTTTTCAAATCTGTGCTGAGCTCCTTTGACTTTCCCATTGTAGCGTTTGTGGGTGTTTTTATCCAATGAGCCCTTTTTAAATGGCCTCAGAGAAGTCACCAGCTGTAGTCACTCATAATCACTCACAAGAAGTTAACAGGTCATGCTATGAAGCTCATGTCATTGACACAACTTTCTAAGTCTCCAAAATTACTCATTCATATTGCTGTATGTATATTTTTGACCCAGCTGATTTCGTCACATTTTCAGTTTACCCATAATAAAGTCATAAAAGAATCAAACTTCATGAATGTTTTTTGTGACA
The DNA here is from genome assembly GCA_902685375.1 of Neostethus bicornis. NCBI lineage: Eukaryota > Metazoa > Chordata > Actinopteri > Atheriniformes > Phallostethidae > Neostethus > Neostethus bicornis. The sequence continues at coordinate 10,403,726 of LR738545.1, forward strand.
AAGTAGGATCTGTTCCAATCACTATATCAGAGAAAAATCAGAGTTGTTGAAATAACTGGAAACTCAAGACAGCCATGACATTATGTTTTTTACAAGTGTATGTAAACTTTTGACCACCACTGTAGATGACATGCTTTGGTAACCATTAGATTAGCCCAACAGAATGGTGTGCTAGATTTTAAACAAGCGAGCTAGATGTTACATCAAGTGCGTTAAATTTCAAATCTAGCACACTAGGTCAGACATCTAGTGCGATGGCCTTACAAAACGTGCATTTAGCGCCGCTAGGTTTGAAATCTAAGCGCTTGATGTAACACTTTGCTTGCTTTAACATTTAACACGCTTGTTTATGTGCATGCATTGGGCCGGATGGCTTTTCATATCTGTGCACGGGAGCAGTGTTGTTGTTTTCTCAACAAAACCAATATGTCTAGAGTGTACCATCTAGTGAGGAAACATCAGAATCGCAGGGAAAATAAAACATTAACAAGGTTTATTCATTTAACTTTTTTTGCAAGTTCAGAGGGTCGGATTAAAACATTACCTGGGCGGCATGTGGCCCGCGGACTGTAGGTTGCCCATGCCTTATCTAAACTAAAGAGAACACTGCATATACTGTATTTGTTTTCAAACTTTATGCTTTATAACTAAATGCTTATATCACACAAATTCGGGATTTACATTAACTGCGTAAAGGCATACCTCCTCAAACCCACCGGAGATTAGTGTTATAGATTCTTTGGTTGTAAAATGGGTTAAAAAAACTCAAAACACAAATATTCCAAGTAAATACTACTAATTTGTTTTCTCAGAATGTAGGTGAAAGAGCCATAGTTTCCTGATCTGCCTTTTATTATTGGTGAGATAAGAAGAAAGAAACAAAACATTGGCTCATCTGGGGGCTCACTCTGGCCTCCAAACATGATCATACATATAAAAAAGGAGTTTTTTCAGTTGATTTTTCGAAAAAATTGTCATTTTCAACAAAACTTCACTCATTTTCTAAGCTGTTTATCCCTAACAGGGTCGTGGGGTTACCGGAGCCCATCTCAGCTGATTTCTGGCGAGAGGCAGGATAGACCCCGAAGAAGTCACCAGTCTGTTGTGGGGCCACACACACTAATTCTGAGTGGCAATTTTGTAGCGGCCAATTAACCTAACACATATGGGGACACCGGAGTGCGCAGAGAAAACCTACGTATACACGGGGAGAGCATTCAAACCACACATATAGGCCAGTGATCCCACCCTCGCCCCCTACTCCAGGACTCGAGCTGCAATCTTCTTACAAAGACAAGAAATGTTTTGTTTTAAATCTACGTCTTCCACTTTTCAGACTGCTTGTAGTTGCAGATGAAGATCAAATAGATCAGACATATTTTCATCTGTATTTCTGCATCGACCAGATTTTACATGTGAACCAATAACACATGTTTATGTGTGTTTGTAGAATGGACATCTGGAGTGTGTGAGATGGATGGTAAGCGAGACGGAGGCCATAGCGGAGCTGAGCTGCACCAGAGAACATCCCAGTTTGATTCATTACGCTGCACGCTACGGACAGGTAACACAAAAACATTCATTCATGAAACATTTGGTTTTCTACATTTGAACCTTTTAACTTTCTGGTTTTGAGAGCAAGAGAGATAAGCTGAATTTCTGTGTTGTATTGCAGGAAAAGGTTCTGCTGTGGTTGCTTCAGTTCATGCAAGAGCAGGCTATCTCTCTGGACGAGGTGGACCAGAACGGAAACACTGCTGTTCATGTCGCTGCTCAATACGGACACCTAACCTGTATACAGGTAAACTTAATGACACCAGAAACTAAAATGAGCCAACTTACAACTTCAGATATAAAATCGGAGGTTAAATTTTTTCTTTTAAAGTTTTCAGCTTCTTTAGATTTATTCTGATTATATAGAATTCAGACACGTACGTCTTTAAAGGGTTGAACAGAACTTTTTTCAAATCGTAAACATACAATGCACAAATACATCTGTGCAAAAACGAGCATTAACGCTCTGCTGGCAGCATCTTCTTCTGGCCGAAGACGAACATTGATTGACTAAACTATAGTTTGATGGCCTGAAAATGTTTTTAATTTTAGCGTCATTTTTGTGTTTGGTTCCAGACTCTAGTGGAGTATGGCTCCAACGTCACCGTCCAGAATCAACAGGGGGAGCGGCCTTCACAGAGTGCCGAGCGGCAGGGCCACACCACATGCGCCCGCTACCTGGTCGTTGTGGAAACCTGCATGTCTCTTGCCTCGCAGGTTGTTAAGCTCACCAAACAGCTTAATGAGTAAGTTGTCACATAAAAATATTTCCGGTTGTTTTGTTTTTTTTAAATAAAAGAAAATCCTGTCCAATGTTTGGACTCTGAATCATTCGGGTTGTCTGGAAATCCTTTTCTAAAAAAGAATTTTTCTGGCTGTTTGAATCTCTTCAGTAAATGTTGATATAAAACTCCTTCCTGGATTCTCTTTGTACCATTGATGGGTTATTGTTTTCCGTCATCAGGCAGGCGGTGGAGAGGATGGCCTTACACAAGCAGCTGCAGAAACTGATGGACCCCAACAAATCAGAGGGAACACCTTCCAGATCACCCAGGTGAAAATCCCAACAACCTGTATTTTCATTATTATTAACTGTGTTAATGTAAAAGAAAGGGTACTCAGCCAAGTAAGCCTCAAGATATTGAGGCTTAAAAACATTTACTGGCATCCTGATCAGAAACAACATCAAGCAGCATCGATCCGTCGTGGTAAAGAGAGAGCTGAGCCGAAAAGCAAAGCTCTCGATTTCCAAGTCGATCTACGTTCCCACCCTCACCTATGGTCACCAGCTGTGGGTGGTGACCGAAAGAATGATATCGCGGGTACAAGCGGCCGAAATGAGCTTCCTCCGCAGGGTGGCTGGGCTCTCACTCAGAGATCGGGTGAGGAGCTCTGCCATCCGGGAGGAGCTCGGTGTCGAGACGCTCCTCCTCCAGGTCAAGAGGAGCCAGATGGGGTGGTCCCGAGCGCCTCGTGGGCGAGTTGTTTTGGGCAGGTCCCACCGGGAGGAGACCAAGGGGCAGACCCCGGACTCGCTGGAGAGACTATGTCTCACAGCTGGCTGGGGAACGACTTGGGATCCTTCCGGGTGAGCTGGAGGATGCAGCCGGGGTGAGAGTGGCCTGGGCTACCCGTTTGAGGCTGTTGCCCCAGCGACCTGACCCCGGAACAAGCAGAAGATGACGGAACGGATTTTCAAGTACAAGTTGTGAATCAAACAGACAGATGGATTGATGCGTAAACAGGAGGCTTTATAATAGAATTGAACTAAATTTACCTTCTTTCTTCCAGTTTGCAGCCCCCAGCAGAGGCCTGGTCTGAGATGATGCTGACGGCGGAGGGCACCCCCAGCGAAGGTACCTGGCTGCTCCATCAGGGAGGGGTGGGGCCAGATTCAGTGCTGCGGCAGCTCCTCGGGAAGGAAACGTCTGATGGCGTGTGTCCCAGAGAAAGGCTGCTCCCTACCGCAAGCGTGAGCAGAGATGGAGCTCCAGGAGGCCCTGGGGCCCGCAGGACTGGGCTGGTGGACCGCAGAGAACTAAAACTAGTGAGGCTGAAACAGATCATGCAGCGGTCTTTGAGCGAGTCCGATTCAGATGGATACCCACCCGAGGAGGGTAAAAACCAAGGAGCCCCGCCCTCTAACCCTCCACGACCTGAGAGGCCGACCCACCTGCCAATCTCAGAGAAGGAGCCAGTTCCAAACCACCCCAATCAGATGATGAGGAAGCACCTCCCCGTTTCGTCCTCCAGCGAGAAGAAGCTGGCGTTTTCACTCAGCGGATCAAAGTCAGTGGACAGTCTTGGTTACAACCCCTCCCCCGCATCCAGCGACCCCGAAGCTGCTGACGGGAAAACTCCTGACACTCCTGGCGACATCCACGATGGTGCTAGTGGGCAAAAAGTCGGAACCAGTCCAAAGAGCGCTCTGAAGTCACCTTCATCTCGGAGAAAAACCTCCCAAAATCTAAAACTTAGGGTCACTTTTGATGAGCAGGTACACAAGAGCTCCAATCAGGAGGCAGAACCAGCCAAGGTTCCTCAAGGAAAAGAGAGGACTCCAACAGGAAGTTCAGAAAGCAAGAGGTTCGGTACGTTTCGCTCCATAATGGAGACGCTGAGCGGAAACTCAAATCATAATAACAACAACATAAGCTCGGCTGTCAGAGCCGCCACCGGACAGATCTCACCGGGTAGAAAGGCAGATCTGAAAGGCAGCCCAGGTGCCGGGCACAAGGGGAAGAGTAAAAACCAGTAATGCCTAACCATCTGGTGCTATGAACTGGTGATGATCCTCTAACAATAAGAAGACAGAAAAATCTTGGTTCACCTTATTTATATATTTATGTTCTTTAAATCTGAACATAAGTGGATTGTTCAAACCGGAAACTACTGGCTTTGGTTAGAAACCGGACGTGTTTGGTTTCAACCAGAGATATCTGCAGACACAATGCAAATTCTCATAAGTTTTTGGTAAACTTTTACAAATGCCAGAAATTTTATTTATTTCATTGGTTTTTACTTCACTTTTTTTCTGAAACAAAGCTGGATGAACATCACTGAAAATCACAACAGCTGCAAGTTTTTCTAACTTTTATCTTTTCTTTCAGCCCAGTTTTCATATTTTTTTTGCCTCAAGCGTCCTGCTGGGTAGTTTTTTATCCTACCAATTTAGATCTGAAACCATGTTCTTTCACCTCTGGTTTTGTGCTGTTTTTACAAGAGACACAAACACATAAAACTCTGTTTTTAGTTCAGTGGTTGGGGCTTTTGCTTCGTTTCTTTGGTCTGAACCGAAAACCAACTTTTAAAGTATTTAAGTTTATTTGCAACTATGATTTGGAGTGAAACACTCGGGGTTGCCGGGCAGCAGCAAAGCAAGCTGTCCAACATGAAGTTTATCTCATGTTAATCCCGTGTGTGTTCATGTGTGTTTATCAGCCTGTGTATTCCATGTGTGTATGATCATTATCTATGCAGTATTTTAGTTTGAAGTATCAAGACGTCCTAGAAGAAGCACCTTCTGGTAAAATTCAGTCACATCTGATACTTTTTATAATAAAACTTTTCAGCTTGTTTTAGCCTCTTTGGTGGTATTGAAGAATCATCTTGAGGTTCTTTTTAAAATAACAATTGAAGTAATTGTTTCAATATTTTTGTCCTCATTTGGCTTGAAAACCCACTTGATTTCATTCTTTGACTTCACATGTTTGTCATATTTAATAATTCATCAAGCAATTTTTTACATAAAAATGGCATAAATAAAGCAAATACCATTTTTGAATGAGAATATTTCTTTTTCTCTTCGATCCGGCACTCCTTTCAAAAACCAAAACCTATAAAAATTGCGAATTAAAATAGACACGTTTGGCAACTAAATTCTTTGATATTTCCCCTGGTGAAAAGTTCAATACTTTGGCCAATGATGAATTGATAATTTACTCCTGGAGTTTTTTTTTTTTTTTTTTTTACTTGGCGCATCGATGGATTGTCAGTTTATTCCAGGGTTCAGATTCTGGTTACAGATTCTGCCATGTTCATTTGGGCATGTTAGAAGTTCAGTCTGTAATATTTTGCATATTTTCTTCTATCTCTTAACAGAAATTGAGAAGGTTTCTCGAAGTGGTCATACATACATACAGTATCTTCTTTTGGCATTTCACTTCAGGGGTCGCCACAGCAAGTCAGTTTCTTCCATCTAACCCTATCTGCTGCATCTTCTTTGGTCACGCCAACTATCTTCATGTCTTCCTTCACTGTATCCATGAACCTCCTGCTTGGTCTTCCTCTAGGCCTCTTTCCTGTTGGTTCCAAACCCAGCATCCTTCTACCTTCTCTTTCTCCTCTGCACATGTCCAAACCATCTCAGTCTGGGCTCTCTGATTTTATCTCCAAAACATCTAACATATGCTGTTCCTCTGATATATTTATTTCTAATCCTATCCATTCTGGTCACTCCCAGAGAGATCCTCAGCATCTTCATATCTGCTACCTCCATCTCTGTTTCCTGTCTTTTTCTCATGGCCACTGTCTCTAGACCAAACAGCATGGCCGATTTCACCACGGTTTTGTACACTTTCCATTTCATTTTAGCTGAAACTCTTCTGTCACATATCACACCTGATACTTTTCTCCACCCATTCCAGCCTGCCTGCACATGCTTCTTCACCTCTTTTTCACACTCCCCATTGCTCTGGACTGTTGATCCTAAGTACTTAAAATATATATGTATGATTTCAGATAAGTTTCAAGATTAGGTTTTGTTTGGGGTCAAATATTTTTCTCTTTTTCAAATATATTTTGCCTGCAGAAAACCCCAATTTTAATTTTCGACACAATTTTTTTTTTAGAAATCAGAGCTTAAATCATTAAACTGACATCTTTCTTTAAAAGAAAACTTAAATAAGCATGGCTGCGACGGGTAAATAAATAAATAAGTATACAGTGCAGAAAATAAGTATTTGAACACCCTGCTATTTTGCTATTTCTCCCACTTGGAAATCATGGAGGGGTCTGAAATTTTCATCACAGGTGCATGTCCACTGTGAGAGAGATAATCTAAAAAGAAAAATCTGGAAATCAAAATGCATGATTTTTAACGATTTTATTTGTGTGATACAGCTGCAAATAAGTATTTGAACACCTGTGTATCATCTAGAATTCTGACCCTGAAAGACCTGTTAGTCCACCCATTAGAAGTCCACCTGCACTCCATGTATCATCCTGAATCAGATGGACCTGTTTGAGGTCTTTACCTGCATAAAGACACCTGTACACCCCATACAATCAGTAAGACTCAAACTTGTAACATGGCCAAGACCAAAGAGCTGTCCAAAGACACCAGAGACAAAATTGTACACCTCCACAAGGCTGGAAAGGGCTGCGGAGCAATTGCCAAGCAGCTTGGTGAAAAAAGGTCCACTGTTGGAGCAATCTTTAGAAAATGGAAGAACCTGAACATAACAGTCAATCTCAATCGGAGTGGAACCCCATGCAAGATATCACCTCGTGGGGTCTCAATGATCCTAAGAAAGGTGAGGAATCAGCCTAGAACTACACGACAGGAGTCGGTCAATGACCTGAAAAGAGCTGGGACCACCGTTTCCAAGGTTACTGTAGGTAATACACTAAGACGTCATAATTTGAAATCATGCATGGCACGAAAGGTTCCCCTGCTTAAACCACCACATGTCAAGGCCCGTCTAAAGTTTGAACATGACCATTTGGATGATACAGAGGAGTCATGGGAGAAAGTTTTGTGGTCAGATGAGACCAAAATATAACTTTTTGGTCATAATTCCACTAAGCGTGTTTGGAGGAAGAAGAATGAAGAGTACAATCCGAAGAACACCATCCCTACTGTGAAGCATAGGGGTGGTAGCATCCTGCTTTGGGGGTGCTTTTCTGCACACGGGACAGGACAAGTGCACTGCATTAAAGAGAGGATGACTGGGGCCCTGTATTGTGACATTTTGGGGAACAACCTCCTTCCCTCAGTCAGAGCATTGAAGATGGGTCGAGGATGGGTCTTCCAACACGACAATGACCTGAAGCACACAGCCAGGAAAACCAAGGAGTGGCTCCGTAAGAAGCATATCAAGGTTCTAGCATGGCCTAGCCAGTCTCCAGACCTGAACCCAATCGAGAATCTTTGAAGGGAGCTCAAACTCCGTGTTTCTCAGCGACAGCCCAGAAACCTGACTGATCTAGAGAAGATCTGTGTGGAGGAGAGGGCCAAGATCCCTCCTGTAGTGTGTGCAAACCTGGTGAAAAACTTCAGGAAACGTTTTACCTCTGTAATAGCAAACCAGGGCTGCTGCACCAAATACTAACATTCATTTTCTCAGGTGTTCAAATACTTATTTGCAGCTGTATGACACAAATAAAATCCTTAAAAATCATGCATTTTGATTTCTGTATTTTTCTTTTAACATTATCTCTCTCACAGTGGACATGCACCTATGATGAAAATTTCAGACCCCTCCATGATTTCCAAGTGGGAGAAATAGCAAAATAGCAAGGTGTTCAAATACTTATTTTCTGCACTGTAAGTAAAATATTTGTTCATAAAAACCAAGACCATCAAAATGAACCCTCTCGCCCTTCGTTATCCTAACAATATTTTTATGGATGTTTTTTTTCCCCCTGATTATTTTAATGGGGATTGAAGGTTTAAACATGTTGGATCAGTTTAGGGGGATAATTTTTTTCAGATGGTAAAAGCTCTCAGGTCACTACCTGCTTGACTGATGGAGCCCAATAAAAGATGTAGAGATTTTAAATCTTATTTTATTGCTAGCTCATTTGAAAGATGCTTAGTTGTGTATCTAGACCTCACCTCCGAACATCTTGTGGAGAAAATTCATTCTGAAGGAACCCCAGACTTCATTTTTCTGCTTTGTTCCCATGGTAACCCAGAACAAACCCCACATACTTCTTTACCATTACAAACATAGTTTCTGTTATTCTGACAAGTAAAACTTGGACACTTGTTAAATGTCTACTGTTCTCCGGTGATAAATGATGGCTTCAGTAAGACCTCAGGCAACACTGTCAGGGGCCAGATACAGGTCCCTGGACCCCAATTTTTGACCACCACTGATCGAGATGAATGTTTGATGCTATAGTGTTCACTGCTAACTTAATGGATGATGTACACCAGAGCAAATATTTATTTCTAGTCTTCAGTGGCATCAAAAACAGCCACTTACCGAGACAGGATTTATGGAGTTTGGCTTGCAAATTGGCCATTGATGGTTCCCACACAGGGCCGCTTGCATCCCTGCAGAGCCTAATGGGCTCTGCTCTAATGGGCCCCTCAATCACCGCAATAAAAATGAAACATGAGATCAGGGAATGACGATTAGTAAAAACACAGAAGAAGAAGTGTAAAAATGTAGAGAATTTGGGATTTATTTAAACAGAAAAAACCTTACAAACGAGAAATACTTGCTTTAGTTTTTTCCACCTTCTGCTTTTCTTTTTCCCCTTTCCTCTTATAGGTGTGTGGGGGGGGTGACGAGTTGGATAGGGAGGGCGATGTGGGCTGTGGGGGGGTTAAACTGATGAATTAGACCTCATTTATTGAACAACAGTTTGAGTCAATACCCATGGGCCTCCGCTGGGCAGCGTGGAGCGGCTCCACAGACGCTAATTGGTTGGCTGAGTTAGGATGGAGGTGTGTTTGTTGGGGGTGGGGGTGTTTTTGGAGGGATGGAGGTCGCAGTTGTCTTGCAGCGGACGTTTACGGCACACGCCATGAAAATGGAAGAGACGAGCGTGTGATCTGACAGCTCGGCCTGAGCTCTTTATGGATTTTTGTGTCTGTTGTTTCGGCTTATTTGTGTGCTTCTTTTACTCAGTCAATCAAATTTAATTGACACCGCTGGGCGCAGGCTGGGGGCTCCACGGCATGCTGGGATGACAGGCCTTTAATGCCAACGAGAGAAGAGGAGAGGAGGTTCTTCTCCCTGTGAAGGATGGAGGGGAGGACACTTCCACGGCCCGTCAACAGCATTAATTGATGTAACGGCCGCCATGATGGATACTAATAGCACAACCTTTAAGAAAAAAAGCTAATTAGATGGCATCCTGAGCAAAGCGCTGACTCTGATAAACACCATTTGTCTTCTCTAGAGGTCTTCAGACAGACACACGCCGTCATTAAGATGCAGATCAAATCCTGCATTAGCATTTAGCTGGATCACCTCATCTGGTTCCTTCTGATCTTCTACTCAGATCCAAGTTTAGAGGCTGTGTAAGGAACACATTGTGTGTTGCAGGTTCGATGGGAAGTTTGAGATTTAGCAATATATGAACCAATGGAAGCTAAAATTCAAAGTATTGAGAATGGTCTTAAGAAATTACATTGAGTTTAAGGATCAAATATCAGGTGATAAAAAAAATAAAATGGTTCAACTTCTTGGAATCAGGGCTAGAGGTAAAAAAGATGGCCCGGCTTCTTCAATGATAAGAACTGTGATAGTTCATGAGAAAGAAGGAGATGAACCAAAAGGAAAACTTTGAATTTGTTAATCTATATCCAAACCAGTGTCCATGGTTACCCTGGATTAAACTCATTTGACTACTGAGTTTAATTTTTCTTGGACTTTGTGTTGATGGTGAGAAACTTGTTCATGTAGCAGGAAGTCTCCTAAGGTGGTTTGGGACGGACACTCCTTAGACTGGGAATGTCTCAGGATCTAGATAGAAAACTTGAAGAAGAAGTGGCCATGGAGTGGTCTGCTGAAGGTCGTGCCCTCTGACCACAGAGGAGAAGGGGAAGAAGCATGGAACATTGTCATGACACATAAATCAGACAGATGACCTCATTCTTTAGAAACATCTGTGCATTAGAAAAGAAAAGTTGCAGGAGTGGCTATAACCAGATGTGTGTGGGTTTTTTTTTTATTTTGAAAATGGCTTGCCTGGAAGTATTTCTGACTTCTTAAAACAAATTGACGCTCCATTCTAAAGAGTCTAGCCACTGATTGGTCGATCATGAGTGTGTCCTTAACATCATTCCCTTTCGAACCCACTCTCATCTGGAAAACAAGAATACAAAGTTCAGTTTTTTGTAAAATTACAGAAAAACATTTTCCCAAAAGAACTTCAAATTCTTGTATTTGATATTCCTGACATCTAAGAATCACTGAATTTCCTACAGATTGCAGCCAAAGCCAATACCAATCCTGCAGGACATTATAGTAACTAACAACTATTGATCAACTACTTTGATCTACCTCTGTGATCTGTTGGCTTACTCAGATTTGTGTGGTTTACAACAATCCAATTAGAAAAACATAAATATAATCCATCAGCATCTTCTTCTTCTCCTTTCGACATTTCCCCTCAGGGGTCGCCACAGCAAGTCAGTTTCTTTCATCTAACCCTATCTGCCTCATCCTCTTCGGTCACGCCAACTATCTTCATGTCTTCCTTCATTGTATCCATGACCTCCTCTTTGGTCTTCCTCTACTCCTCTTTCCTGGTGGTTCCAAACCAAGCATCCTTCTGCCGATGTACTCGGTCTCTCTTCTGTGTACACGTCCAAACCATCTCAGTTTGGCCTCTCAGACTTTATCTCCAGAACGTCTAATCCATAATCCATCAGCATATTAGTCAATAAAAAATTTAGAATTAATTTGATGCCAGCTTGGTCTTACACAACCTGTTCCAAGCAGACTGATTCATTCTGAACAGAACCTTAACAGGAAACTCAGTGCTCGCCTTTCGCATGATTATTTTCATGCAAAATTTGTTGACATAGATATGCTCTAACGCTCAAACTTTGCTGAAATATTTATTTAATACTGGTTTAAGACTTTAAGTTGTCACCCAAATCTGACTCATCTCTATTATGATTGGTCAACTTTTCACATAATAGAAAGTGACAAACATGGTACTTTTTTTAATGAGAGCATAAAAACATTCAGAAACTTAATTAATTTCAGCATGCTTTGTCAAAATATTATTTTGATCGTTGGAAAGAAAAGAAACAAGGGTTTTTACCACTGACTAAATGATGGTTAGAAAGTTCGAAGTTATTAGTTTTGATAGTTTCTCAGTGTAGCCAGTAGGGGGCAGCAGGACAGCAGCGGTGTTGCCGCATGGCGTCCGTTTGGCATTTAGCTCGTGTGTCACAGTGAACGGTGTTGGTGTGAAAACAGCAGCTCTGCCTTGTTAAAGCGTTTGCCTTCCGCCTGTTTGTCCCTAGAGATCACGAACACACATCATGAATAACCTGCTCCACTCCGCTGTCTTATTTTCATTTTCCTCCCTCCGGAAAGGACAGAAACAGTTTGTGACTCCGGAGACGGGGTGATGTTCTGGAAAATGTCAGAAAAACACTTAAACACATGATTGATTTTTTTTTTTCTTTTTCCTCCCATGTTTGTTAAAAGTTGTTCTAAGTGGAGTCGAGAGGCTTCTTCTCCGGAAGCTGCTGTTCCCGCCTAAAACCTCAGTTTACCAGGACAAGATTGTTTTACCTGTGCTTTAGAGTTCTTAAAATTTCACTCTATTAGTCTCAATCTTTTTGAGCTCCTGCGTTCTTATTGTCCTAATCCTCTGGGATCTGAAGACCAGATTCTTTTCTTTGTTCTTTAGACTTGTTTTTTCTCTTAGATCAGGGGTTTTAAGATCCAGTCACGTATTCTTGCATCTACACACCTGATCCAAGTTATTGTACCAAATTTGATTAACTGTTGATTGCCCCTTATGTGCATCAGTTGTATTAAACAAGGAACAAAATAATAACCACAAGGACAATGGCCCTCCAGAACTTGTGCTTGACACCCCAGTCTTAGAGACAGTGTTCTCAGTTTTACCCCTAAAACACAAGAACAGGGGTGTCCAAAGTCGGTCCTCGAGGGCTGGTGTCTTAAAATAAAATAAATAAATGAATTACTCTATTCATCCCTCACCGGGGAAATTTGTTTGCTGCACTCCTTACACCGCAGCAGGCTGCCCTTCAACGGCGCCAATGGTGGGAGAAGCGGGGGTTAGGTGTCTTCTCCAAGGACCCTAGACGTGCTCTCCGTCTTGAATGTTTTCATTGTGTTCCTGGTTCAATACAGCTGATGCGCAGAAAGTGAAATCAACAGCCAATAGAATTTGGCACAATGACTCAATTAACTGGATAAGGTGTGTAAATGCAAGACCGTAAGGAAAACCTTCATGACACTGGCCCTCGAGGACTGGATTTGGACACCCCTGCACTAGAACAATTACCGTCTACGAGTTCTGACAGATCTTTTTATTAGCTTCAAGTCATCAGTTTCTTTCACCCTATGGAAACAGTCTGACCTCGCAGCATTGGGATATATTCAGCCCATATATCCTATATCCTATCCCTTTGGATAAAGCAAGTACTTTTTTGCTTTATCCAAAGGTGGGCGTTCTGGTCGTGACTTTGCAATGTGTCTGTGGAGTTTGGGAGCTTAAAAACAAACTTTTTGCATTGGCAGCAGGGCAACAGCGTCTTTCTCCCAATTAAACTTTCTAAACACTGTCTTTAAATGACCATGAACCGTATTACTTCATGAACTACAAAAATAGCTAGGACAGATGCTTGAGTTTTATGCGATATCATCATCTCTGTTTACTGATTGGCTGGACGTTTTTCAATTGCTGCAATCATGACTGAATGCCTACAACCCCTAACTTGGTTGCTGGTGTAAGATGAAATTTAGTTGAGGCACTAAGTACCAGTAGGCGCCTTCCTAGCTAGCCGGTCACTATGCCAGTCCTCAAACTGCTTGTACTTTGTATTACAATTTTTAAGCCCACTGCAAACTTTACCTTGTACAATTCTTTTTTTAAATTTCGACTTGCACATACTTAAACTAAAAGGACCTACATAAAAATGGAAAAAGATTCAGCTTAAATTTGCCTTTGGCTCAATGGGAAACCTTCCCAGAAGCACAAAACTATCAAACTGGAAAGGACCTGATGAAAACAAGCAGGACCTGTAGCTGCTAACATGTGGGCCTAAGACGGTAGCTTGAACTATCCATGCTAAATACTTCTACACACAAACTCTGCAAGATCTGTCTGCTCTACACAGAAAATGCGATCGGCAACCCAAGAAACCAGGACTCCTCCATCGATCTGCCCACCGAAACTTCTTCTCTGCTCTGGATCCCCTTGAGGTTTGACCCCAAGATCTCTCACAATTGCCCACACTAACTTCACCCCTCGATTACTTATCAACAATTCAAAAATTGTACAGTTAGAGTTCTAACTAACATCTGACCCACATCAGCAGAAGAACCAATGCTGCAACTGAGCCAAATGTAGCTGTGATTTATCTCAAATACAGTCTTTTACTGCAGCTAAACTTTGAGCAGCAGCCGCTCTGTAACATTTAAAGAAAAGGGCGAGTTTGTTGGCAGAGATCCAGTAAACAAGCCCACAAACTCCCCGTCATTATTCACAAGTTCTCCAGCCATTTCCTCTGACATTTACTGGGATGGGACGGCTCCTTTAACCTGCTTCATTGAACGCCCAGCTCTCCCATTAAGGCTCACTGGGATGTCCATAGGGACAGACTTTGTCTTGGCGAATCTTTAAAAGGCAATAGGTTGTTTGTGGAAGAGTTCGTATTCACAGAAATGGCCAGCTATAAAACACCAGCTTTTTACAGATGTGGAAATGTTTTTTTATCCTGGATTTAAAGAACAGAAAAAAAGTATTAGTAATGTCTAATATTTGTAGTGACGTCACTTAAAATAAAATGATCAAGTTGAACATTTGAACTGCTTTATAGGTAAAAAAAAAAAGTGTTTTATCTTAAATTTGGTCATAATTAAAATTGTAATAAACTATTACCCAAATAGATTTTTGTATTATCTAAATATAATAAACTGAAGATTTTACAAAATTATGTACAAATAATTTAAAAATATAGATTTATAACGTTAATGAATTAGTTTCTTCTTAAATATTGTGGTGCAGCTGGTTAAAACTTTGGCCTCACAGCAAGGCCAGGATTTGATCTGCGATGGGCTGGAGCTTGAGGCACAACCCTTTCTGTGTGGAGTTTGCATGTTCTCAACATGTACAAATGGATTTTCTACCACTCTCCAAAAAATAAGAATGATAAGTTAATCGGCCACACAGAAATTGCCCATAAGTGCGAGTTGGCAGAGGAGTTTTGTTCAGTCTTCTGAACTGTTATTTTCTTACGGGGTTGCAAAGTATGCCAGAGCCTTTCCTGACTGATTAGAGGCGAGAGGCAGGGTACACCCCGAACAGGTCACCAGGCTATCACAGGGCCACACACACAAACAACTATACACACTCATTCCTAGGGGCAATTTCTCAGAGGCCAATCAACCTGACATGCATGTTTTTGGAGGGTGGGAGGAAACCAGAGTACCTGGAGAAAACCCACACATACACAGGGAGAACATGCAAATTCCACACAGAAAGGCCAGTGGTTTAAACCTCATCATCCCCACCCAAGATGCGAATCCCTGACCTTCTGTTTCCAAGAGTGAAAGAAACAGGCTAAGATATCAGTTGAAGTCAAATTTATTAAAATAATCACAACCTTAAACACAAATCAAAAAGTCAGAATTGTCTTGTATCTTCCCTGTGATTAAAAAATAAGTAGGTTAAACTAAACCAGGAACATCTATTCAAGGTCCAACTGTGTGTTAATTAGCAGGGCAGAAAGGGCACGAGTTCTTCTTGCTGGACTGGAGCCACATCTGAATGCAATCTTTGTGGATGATGTGTGAGCAGCTCAGCTTGTACTGGCTATCCTGATCAACATGATTCTGGCACATGAGGCAGAGTTTTCTGACCTCACCCCCTACTTTTGATGGAGTAGGCCTTTGAATGGGCTGCTGGGGCCTGGGCCTCTGGATAGGACCTGGGTCCAACTTGTCAGTTTGAGCTATCATCAAGGCGATCTGCTCAATAAGCATATCCAACGGCATCCCCGCCAGTGTCCCACGGGAACTCTTGATCTGCTGCAGCAGCGACATTAGCTGAGATTTGCTGCAATTTGGAAATTTGGCTCCAAGTTTATCCATAAGCTTGTCTAGTGTCCCGGAGGAAGCAGGGCTTGGAGGGGGTGTCTGCGAGACAGCTGCAGGCTGAACTGGAGGGGATGGGGTTTGACTGGGAGAAGAGGTTGGCCGCACATGAGGTTGGGCCAGTGGGGGAGGGACAATACCGTAAAAATCCTGGGATAATATGGGGGGCTGAACGTTGACAAAGTTCTGGGATGGAGGAGAATGACAGACTTCAGTGGTGGTCGGATGTTGTATGAGCACAAGTTGGTGTTCCTGTAGAGTGGTGGGTTGGGGAGAGAGGATTGATGGCGATAGAGATGGTGTGATTGGGGGTGAAATCAGAGAACGCATTATCCGTTGGAATTCCAGCTCCGCCTGGATAAGAGAATTCATACAATCCAGACATTACTCTAATGAACAAGAATGAATCATATTTGATATGCTCTTATTCTTTTCAAATAGAAACAATGTGCAGGTGTGGACACCGGCCAACGACTATCACTACATTTACTTACATATGACAGAATAAAAGATATTTTCTTTGGACAAATAACATATGGTAATGATACTTTTGTAGCAGGAGGTGTGCAGCTCAGATTAAGTTGCGGAAACACTGATGTTAATTTGTTTTCCTAGGCTGCTGTTTAAAGTGCTGAATTTCTGTTTAAAGTTTCAGTATAATTTCTTTCAGGATTCAGCGCAGCAAATTATCCAGTTACGGTGCTGTTTTGCAAATCTTCTCACTTGTACAAACGCTGCCGTTTAATTGCACCATTTTTGTAAATTTATTCCAATAGCGGCTGCCAGTTTAAACATGACTGAGCTTTTATTCCAACCCCATCTGGGCACACTCATTGTTAATCAGTGGAAATTGTGCATGTGCATCTATTATTTTCCACTGAAAACAACTGTTTCAATGGAGTTAAACATTTTCCACCGTTTCTTCTTGTTTTGCTAATGCAGCTAAAATTGCGTACGCCAAATTGGCACTTGACATGATGCACTGCAGAGTTCCACATCCACGTTTATTTTCATACACCTTAATGTTGGTGTAAAAAGTAGTGTACGGTATGTTTTTTGAGCATGCTAACATGTTGTATATGGGGCCCCTCGATTTTAAGCAAAATTATTCTAAGCACACCAAGACCTGGGGACTCATGTATTAACCGTGTGTATGCCCAAAGCTGTGTGTGAGCCAACCCATAAGCAAATCAAGCAATTTATGAATGTGGCAGAGTGCTTGGACTATGTGTAACTTTGAGGCAATGCTTCTCAGTTATTTTCTGTTACACATCCCTAGTGGGAAGCAAACGATTTGTACTCCCACATTTTTCTTTTCTGTACTTCATATCGCCTGCTTGGTGTTAAAAAACAAAAAAAACCCCCAAAACTACACCCTTAAGCTAATTCTGCCTGCGCACTCTGACAATAAGAGCGCCACTGCCAACTACTGTGGTGGATGTGCAACTACACTTTTTTCTAGTACAGCAAAAAACAAAAGAAAAAATGCGTAAATTCCATGGTATCACGCTGCGTGCCCCACTATTTGAGAAGCATTGCTTTAAGGCAATCAAGTAACTATGCAAATCCCAAGAGGTGTGGGAAAGACGACGCTTGGGCAAAACCTGAGGTTGAGAACAAAGCAATAAATTGTTTGGATCAGCGTGGAAAGCAAAAATAATAGCAGAAATGACTGTTAATTAAAACATATGTGCATTGTCAATCACCACATTAAAACTTACCAAGGGAACTTGTGGAAGATGTGGGGTTACGAACCCGAGGAAATCGTCAAACTCAACACCCTCGTCCCGCAGCTCAAAAAACTTTTTCAAGGAGTTCCGCAGTTCTTGTATGATCGCCTGAACTGAGTCTCTTTTCTTATCCCAAATTAGCTTTTCTTCTTTGTATAAGTCAGGGAATTCAAACATGAGGCCATTCAGGTACTCGTCCACCTGCAGAAAAAAAAGGCATGAAATTTTATTAAAATCCCAGACTCAACTGAGAATTTTAGTTACCGTATTTTCTGGCTTATAGAACGCACATGAGAACATGCCGCACCCACTACATTTTTAAACAAAAACATATTTTGTACAAACACAAGCTGAACCTGCGTACAAACTGGAGGTGTCTACATTGTAACATGATATTTACAAAAAAAAAAAGGTACAAAGGTAAAAAAGTTTTCGAAGTTTTAATAACATACATTAACTTTTTATTCCAAACAGTATTAGGCAGCATCATGGCAGTAGGTGCTGATGCTAAACGTCACGACGATCAAACGTCTCACTATTAATACTAAGTTTATGTGCAGCAGCTTTGTTCCCTTCTATATCAGTCAGCTTCATTACTTTTCATTTAAAAGCTGCGTCATAAACATTTCTTCTAGAAATTTTTTATAATTAGAGTGTGTTTATGTATCCATCTGCGAGGCACAAAATTACTTCAAACTTGTATTAAAGAGGAAATGATGAGTTGTATTTCTTGTTCTTTTATTATAGGTTTTGAATTAGAGGGGGTATCAGTAGTGGTGTTCAGATGAGAGAAATAAATTTCTACAGCAGATCGTGCCTTGTTGTTCTTCCTGTTGCCATCGACTGGTGCAAATACAAACACCCAGCTACGTTGGCTCTACCTCTTACCTTTTCTGCTCTGGCGCACTGGTGGCCATTAGAAAAACTCATAAATAAGGCACATTATTGCATAAGCTGCAGGGTTGAAAGCGCGTTTAAAAAAAAAAAAAAGAGTTGAGTTTACACACTATAAATTATGGTAAATGTTGAATTAGGGTCAACTTTGTAATTCAGGGATACACAGTCCTAACTGGCCGGAATATGAGTTAGTCCTACCTGTTCCAGCCAAAAATCAATCAGTTCCATGATGAACTCTTCGATTATCTCCTGGGCTGCTACTTCATCCTTCAAAGCCTGACTCTTGGCCTCCTGTAACTCCTTATCTGACTCATCCAATTTCTTTGCAAGCTCCTCTAGCTCCTCTTGCCAGATCTTTTTATCCCTGCTGTGCTGCTCAGTGACCGTCAACAGTTCCTTTTCAGTTTCCTCCAATTTCTTGGCCAACCTGCAAAAAAAGAGTTTGCAAGTTTTCAGTTTTGGTAGTTTTAACTAAAATGTTGTCACAATCAACCAGGTTGGACTTCCGATGGAGTGAGGATGTTTAAGACTAGACTCTCATGCGTTTTCATTTTCTGGTCTTATTCTCTAGTTTACACAATTTTTGCTTGAGTAAAATACATCGACTTGTTATTGTGAATCACATAAACATTGATTTACTTTTTAAATTTGATGTGGTTTCAACTCCACATCCCATATAGCATTTTATTTAAAATACACTTCAAGATTTTTTTTGTTACAATAAATGTATCTTACCAGAATTTCGCTTTTGTTTTGGTTATCAACTAAATTCACTTTTTTAAAAGATTCTTTATTGACTATAAACATTTAATGCATTAGTCTATTTTTCATCAGTCTGACCTCCAGATGTGTGTAAATAAGATAGAAAGCCAGGGAAAAAGACAAAAGTCCTTTCCCATCAATTTTTCCTTACCCGTCTGTCTCCTTTTGTATTTTAATCTTTTCTGCGGTCAGCTGCTTTTTTGTATTTTGAAAGCTTTTCTTGTCGGCCTTGGAGTCATTTAACTGCAGCTTGACCCTCAGAGCTTCCAGCTTTCCCATGAGAACCTGAAAACAGTCAGTCAGCCAAAGTCCAAATTTCTTTCATAAACATCTCTTCTCACCTGGTGCTGTTGGATAACGTCCTCCTTTTCCATCTCCAGCTGCTTCTCATGCATTTCCAGCAACTCAAGCTCCTCCTCTGCCTTTCTCGCCTGGCACTCCTTCTCCTTGGTCGCACTGGACAAGAGTTCCCTCATGGCCTGTATGCGCTCCAACCAGTCTACCTCTGTGTTGACTCCGCACTCTGTGGTGGTGTCGTCAGTCTGCGTGGTGGCCTCAGCTTTTTTGGGGGCATGGGCTGTGAGACGAGTGAGAACATCAAAAAGAAAAAAATATTCAAACAATACCAGTAAAATTAAATTGAAATTTTGGTTTACCAGTTGATCTATGTTCCTACCCTCAGCTATGGTCACCAGCTGTGGGTGGTGACTAAAACAACAAAATCACGAACACAATCGGCCAAAATGAGCTTCCTCTGCAGGGTGGCTGGGCTTTCGCTCAGAAAAAGAGTGAGAAGCTCGGCCATCCAGGAGGAGCTCGGAGTAGAGCTGTTGCTCCTTCGGGTCGAGAGGAGCCAGATAGGGTGGTTCTGACATTTGGTTTGGATGCCTCCCGAATTTTTGGGCACGTTCCACTATGAAAAGACCCAGAAGCAGACCCACTGGAGAGACTATGTCTCACAGCTTGTAGGAAAACGCCTCTGGATCCTCCTGGGTGAGCTGGAGGATGCAGCCAGGGCGAGAGAAGCCTAGGTTGTTGCCACCGCGACCAGCCGCATATAAGTGGAAGACAACAGAACAAAATATTTTGGAGTGAAAACCACCACAAATTTACCTCATTACCAAAACGTATAAGTTCACCAAGTGTGCGAGTGGCAAACAGATAATCACCGCAGATTATTTTATTCTTATTTCCATAATGTAAAAACTTTGGACAATCCAGATCTCTGTAAGTAGGACGATGTGGTGGCGCTTTAAAAAATGATGTGTATAGTGTATTATTCTCAGCTTCAGTTTGTTGAATGTACAAAATCAATTGATCAGATGTAGACTAATCAAACAATCCCAACAGAAAATGGTTGCATTATTTATTTAATTTATGACTATCTACAAATTAACTTTACTAATATGCTAATAATGCTGAGCTAATAAATTTTTAAAATGAAATTCGGGCTTAGCGCGTCGTCGTTGCATTATGGGAAATGTAGTCTTGGTGCATGTAAAATATCTGCAGCCCGCTGTTGTGCTTGAAAGTCTTCCAAGAAAAAAAAAAGTTAAAAAACGTCTACACGTTAAGACTAGTTGTTTTTATATGATGACACTAGCCCCCCCCTCAGATATTTCCAGGCTTCTGGAAACAAATTTGTGGATATTTAATTAGGATCCAGGTATTTTTCCACTCAAGCGATGAGTGGAAAAATGCTACTTTTTTCCCACTGGGAAGAAAAAAAATTAGTAGTTATAGGAAACTTATTAAATAGTATTTCTTTTCTCCCAGCTTTACTTTGACCGCTCCTGCCTGAAATAAAATAGACATGTTAATATTTGTAGTAAGTAAAATAGCAAATAATAATGGTGGTGGTATCCTCTCCACAGGAACTTGTTAATATCTATTTTAAAAATCCTCCCATCAAAACCAATAACCTCACCATCAATGTTAATATTCAGCTGTTCAGTCTCCATATCCGGATCACTGTCATCTTCTTCTGATGAAGAATATCCGTGAATATCCAATTCCCTCAGATGTTTAAAAAACTCCTCTTCATCTGATGACATTATTATTCGCAGCGGTGTTAAAACTTAAATGAACCTTTTTTTTTGTTGTTGTTGTTGTTATGAATGAGATCCAAAGCCTCAAAAATCAGATTATGTAGAAACAGACACTTGCTATTGTCCAGGAATCGTGTGTGGGTATTTGTTACATGTGTAAATACAGATTTATACATGTATTTTACATACGCATGCTAAATTTCCTGTTGTTTTCCTGTAACCTCTATTGATGTAACACAAAGAGGCGTGGCCGTGCAGCTTTGAAAATGGTCCGGTTGAAACATGTTCATCATCTAAACAGGCTCATAATGTTTTGGGTTTTTTCTTGTAAATTTAATTGATTAAGTGACAATGAAGTGAAAATTATATATCAATAAATACATTTATTGACGTAAAATTTAAAAGTAAAACCAGTGCAAATTTTGTGCAGTATAGTTCAAATACATCTTTCTCATCTCATTGCCTTGGAGAAAAAGTTTGAAAGTACATAAATGTGATTCATGTTCATTTATTTATTCAGGAGTCCCATTAGCAGCAGCAAACTGATGATATTCTTCTTAGTAATAAAAACATTTAACATTCTGAAAATCATAAACAGTATGGAACATAGGTTTGATACAATCAACATACAGATTTATGTTCGAAATAACTCATAAACTCATACCTTTCTACCAAACATAACACCTCATTACTGGTTACACAAACCCTAAACATTTAAGCTTTTTTCTATATTATTCGTTGTTCTGATTGTCAGTAGATTTCATTAATAACCTCATTTGTTCTGTCGTCTTCCGATTTTCCGGGGTCGGGTCGCGGGGGCAACAGCCTCAGATGGGAAGCCCAGGCTTCTCTTACCCCAGCTGCATCCTCCAGCCCACCCGGAAGGATCCCGAGTCATTCCTCGGCCAGCTGTGAGACATAGTCTCTCTAGCGGGTCCAGGGTTTGCCTCTTGGTCCCCTCCCGGTGGGGCGTGCCCAAAACACCAGCTAGATGCTTGTGAGGTATCCTGACCAGATGCCTGAACCACGCCATTTGGCTTCTCTCAACCTGGAGGAGCCACGGCTCTATTCCAAGCTCCTCCATGACAGAACTCCTCACCCAATCTCTAAGTGAGACGCCAGCCACCTTGCAGAGGAAGCTCATTTGGTCCGCTTGTGTCCGCATTTGTTTCTTTCTTATCTTTTATATACTTACGTTTACTCTCAATAATTTCTTATTTTACTATATACTATGTTTTATATACACAATGCTGCTGTGACAGACTCATGTCCTCAAATCTAGGATAAAAAAAAAAGTTTTTATGACTTTGTTTAGTCTTCTGAACCACTTATCGCTAATTGGGTTGCGGGGGAGGATGTCATAGCCTATCCCTGACTGATTTCAGGTGAGAGGCAGGATACACCCCAAACAGGTCACCAGTCGGTCACAGGGTCACACACAGTCACTTACTCATAGGAGCATTTTCGTAGCAGCAAACATCAATGTTTGTGGAGGCTGAAGTACTCAGAGCAAACCCACACATAGATGGAGAGAAGATGCAAACTCCACACAGAAAGACCAGTGTTTCAAGCCTCAATCCTCTCCAGGACTCGAACCCCAACTTTCTCTGTGAGGCCACTGTACTGATCATTGCGCCACACTCATACCTGATGGGAATGCTGCCATGCAAGGTGCAAACCACCATTAGGAGCAATTGGGGGTTGGGTGTCTTGCTCAAGGACACCTC
Organism: Neostethus bicornis; assembly: GCA_902685375.1. Taxonomy (NCBI): domain Eukaryota; kingdom Metazoa; phylum Chordata; class Actinopteri; order Atheriniformes; family Phallostethidae; genus Neostethus; species Neostethus bicornis. The sequence continues at coordinate 10,426,489 of LR738545.1, forward strand.
GGCATGAACTACTGGCAAGGGATCGAACTGCTGTACCCATTTGGTTACAGGGCAGTTGCCTTACCCCCTGAGCTGTCCTTCTTCTCAATACTAAATTGATCTGGATTAATTAGTCCAAATAAAGTTTTAGTGTGATTGTGTGAAACTTTCATGGCTGCTGAATTTGTCTGATTTTATTCAAATGTGTCAGGAGTGTGGTCTAACAACTTTCACATTCCTGCTTTTAGTAGTTTCTGACTTTAAATAAGTTTTTATGTTATTAATTATAAATTCAAACCATTTTGGAGTAAAATCACTTATTTCAGCTGATTTTTTAAATGCAATAATATTTCAAGCCTTGATGAGTTATCATTTTGTAGGCTGTAGTGAGTCATCTTCGTTTTTTCTCTCTTTTTGTATGCTTGTTGTTCACGTGACAGAAACAGGAAGTCCTGACTCACTGCTCCTCCTCTCGCTGTCATTTCGCTGTTTTGGTGTGTGTGTGTGTGAGACTGTGTGTGTTAGCCTGGAAGAAATCAACTCGGTCAACACGAACATGGCGGACACAACCAGGGCTTCTCCGCCCGATCAGACTGACTTTCATGAGGTGGAGGACGGAGAAGATCTTTTCTTAGAGACAGGAGCTGCTCTGGAGGTGAGGATGAAGTGAGGCCGACAGGGCGTGATCAGAGAAACTTAGGAAGAGAAGAGGTTTTGATGAATGAAAGCTTCTGATTTCATCAACTAAAACAAACAGATGCACCTTCATTTGGGTGTGAAACTCTCTGTAAGGTGATCGCTACAGTAAAAAACATAGATCTAGGTGTGTGTAGTCAGTCAGCTGACAGTCACACAGGTATGGGTGATGCGTTCAGGTGACAGCGGAAACCCGATTTCCAGTTACAACATTATTAATGGAAAACACTTCTTTATTTAGTCTATTTGATCCAACTCTTCACATATATTGAGTCACATCTATACAGATTTAATCCCTCATAATTTTGTGAAAATTTTTTTTATAGATCATTATTACCAAACCCATCATGAGATCAATCCAATACAAAACGAGACATTTGTAGATTGATGAGTTATTATATATTGCTAAGTATTTGATACATAAGTATCCAACAAGACTCAATCAAAACTTTTTATATTTGTCTGGAGAAATGAGCAAAGTTTTAAAGACTGGCAAATTTGATCTTGATCTCAAATGAGCTCTTCATAGACCCATACATTTCAGTCAGAAACTAAATCTGTCTAAAGTTGTATCATTCAATCTCATAGAGGTCTGTGTAATTCTTCATGTTTGTTGCCATAGTGAGGTGTTATTTACAGATCTATGGATCTTGAAAATGTCCAAACACTTGTGTTTGGAGGACACAAGGGGACAAGGAAAGCTCAAAGAGACAAGTTCACTCATGCTGCTTTTCTTGGGTTTTCCTACTGGTACTAATTCTTTTATCAGTTATAGATCATTCCCAGGGTGATCTGTATTAGCAGTCAATGTTTCTGGAAGTCATCCTAATTCTGTGTTGTAGTTTACAGTAGGAAATCATGTGTAGTCTGAATTGGTCCCAACACAGATACTCTGTGATTAGAATCCTTGTGGATCTCCTTATGAACCCTTGGTTTCATAATCTAATATGTTGTTTATGGTCGACTGGGTAGTAAGTTTGTTGACTTAATACTCTTACACACACACACTGTTCATGTCAGCACGTTGCATTCTATAAAGTTTAAGTATTTAATTCTCTGAGTCACCCTGTTTCCTCCGTCTCCATGTGAAACAACTTTCTGTGTGTGAAGGATGTAGATTGTTTTCTAAGTGAGGCCATTCACTGCATCCAGGTCACTTGTTTTTATCTTTTCCTTCACTGTCAGCAGCGGTCTCATCAGCTCACATTGCACATTCATAAACACTCTTCACTTTGCAACCTTGAGCCTGCAGTTCTCTCTGCATGGGGTCTCTGCTTTTTTCTTATAGTAGTGGAGATAAACATCTGGTTTGATTTTCTTATGGGTGACATTCTATTCCTTATCTTTTTGGTTCAAAATAATGTTGGATCACACTTTGTGGCTAAAACAACTTAAAATGTTTTGGAAAAGTTTAATATAGGATTTTGGAAGAAGACTTTCAGTTGTACTATGTGGTCTTACAGCAAGAGGTTACTGGTTTAAGCCTGAGTTGGGGCAAGGTTTCAAAGGCTTACCTTCTGTGTGTAGTTTAGATATTCGTCTGATGTATTCATGGGGTCACTTATAATTATACCGCTTCCTCCCACCCTTTAAAAACATGCACGTTAGGTAGATTGATAACTGGAAATTACCACAGAAAACAAGTGTGTCATAGTATATATGTATAGTTTATGGTTGTCTGTCCTATATGTGGTCCCTCAAAAGACTGGTGATCTATCATGGGTGTACCCTGCTTCTTGCCTGAAACTGCCATGGATGTGGAGTGTACCCTTATTTACCTTCACACAACAATGACATTAAATTCATAAGCTGGATGTGCAGGGACTGGGAAATTTGCTCAAACAAGTTAACGTATCCTCCCACTTAAAATCTTTAGCAGCTGATATTGCGTTAGTTCAGAGAACTCACATCAAAGCAGAGAAAGAAAAAACGCTCAGAGAAGTTGGGCTAACCAGATTTACCAATCTACATTTTCTAGTAATGCTGGAGGAGTGGCTATTTTGATTCTAAGGACTATTCATTGTAAGCATCTTTCCACTGTGAGGGGCCCTAGTGGTCTTTTTCTTTTGGTCATTGGCTACATTTATTAATTTTACATTCCACTGCAAAATGTGTCGGTATGGTGGCACAGTGGGTAGCACAGTGGCCTCACAGCAAGAGGGTTGTGGGTTTGAGTCCTGGATGGGGACAAGGCTAGAAACACTGGCCATTCTTTGTGGAGCTTGCATGTTCTCCCCATATATGCATGGGTTTCTCCGGATACTCCCGTTTCCTCCCACCCTCCAAAAACATGCATGTTAGGTTGATTGGTCACTACATGATTATCCCTAGGAGTTAGTGTGTGTGTGTATGGTTGTATGTGTGTGCCCCAGGACAGACTGGCGACCTGTTTAGGGTGCACCCTGCCCTCCCTGCAAGCTCTTCAGGGATAGACGGTTAAGAAGGTGACTGACTGGTAAATGTTTATTGTACCAGTTTTGATAATCTTGCCTTTTTTTTGACAAATACTAAATTTAATACCCAATTTTTTAAACTTGTAACAGCAGGTGAGGATTTTAACTGTGTGTTTGATGCACATTTGTACAGACCACCTTGTACATCCCAAGTTTCTAAAGACAGCTAAGACTGTTTGACAAACCCATTTAAAAAAAAAAAAATCTATTTGGAATGTGGTTTTATCTTGTCAGTCTCTTCTGCACTTTTTGAAAAAGTTCATTTTGTGAATTTTGCTTTTGAATTAGAGTGAATTTATATTTTGAAAGACAATCCAAATAAAAAGGCCTTTTTGTAATAATTTTATCCTAGCCACAAACTCTCTGTCTGAGGCCGAACGTGGATCCAGAACCATGGGTTGCCAACCAATACTGTATGTAGGACGTTTATGCGTCAACTTCTGATAACAGCCTGTAGATCCCTCCTTGCGGGGAACAATGAATGGCTATCTTTTTGGTTTTTTTTTTTGTTGTTCCACTTTGACAAACACTGGGTTTAAAATGTTACGCAGCGGTAAGTGTTCAAGGCGTTGATGGAGAAACTCGCCACTAAAACAATGCTTTAGAAAGATCAATTTTATGTGATGATCCTTGTTTGTGTTTGTCATTTCACTGACTGTCAGTGCTTTGTATTGCTTCTATCGGTGAACTCATGCTAAAAGCCAAATATTTTATCTATAGGAGCGCTTTGAACTGCAGCAGGTCAAAGATTAAGTAAGTGCGTTCTGCTGAGTAGGGAGAAGAAACATACAGAAATGATGGGGTTTTTCGTCTCGTGTTCGCTTCTGTTTTGGCCCTTCAGCATGAGTCTCTCCCCTTCTGTTCTCTTTCTTCCTCCTCTCTTTCCTGGACTGCAGCTGAGTGGGAACAGGTGTTTAACAGGCTTAATGCTGACCTGAGAAACCTCCACCTGATCCCCAAATACGCCATATCATTTTTCGTTTCACCACATTTTACAAAAAGATGCAATTTTTTTCAGCACTTTTATTAAATTTGAAAAGAATTATGAGTAACATTTAAAAGATCAACTTGATATGTAAAGGCAGCACTATCATGCCAGTTCATACTGTATTATCAGCAATGTTTTAATTTTAACACACATTTTAAATAAGGGATGGATGTTAAGCCTCTGTTTTATTTCAGAAAAAATTGATATAATTTAATACAATCAGAAATTTGTTTAAAAAAAAAAAAACTAAATTTCATCAATACTTAAAAGCCATATTTCTTTTTTAATTTTGTTTGTCATCACGGCAAAAAGATCAGGAGTTTGAATCCTGGAGTTGACGGGAATTAAAACACTGGCCTTTCTGTGTGGAGTTTGTATGTTCTCCCTGTGTATCTGTGGGTTTTCTGTGGGTACTCCAGTTTCCTACCACTCTCCAAAAACATGCTTGTGAGGTTTATTGGCTACTATAAAAATTCCCCAAGGAATGAGTGTGTGGCGATGCAATAGACTAGCGACCTGTTTGGGGTGTATCCTGCCTCTTTCCTGAAATCAGCAGGGATAGACTCTGGCAGCTCCCACAGCCCCATCAGTGATAGAAGGTTCAGAAGATTAAACAAATTTGTAATCAAATTAGTTCTTTTCATATATTTTATTCCTGCACATATAAAATCTATTAATAATTTTCTTTTAATTTGCATTTAAAACCAGAGATACAATAATTTTTTTAGTAAATGTGTAAATATTATAAAAGTATCAAATTTATTTGTTTAGAATGACTTGTACTTTTTTTTTTTACATTTTTATTAATTGCAAAATATGTTTAAAATGTAAAAATATCTACATTTAGATTTTTGGTTTGTGTGTTTAATTAATTTAACATTTCAGTCTTACATTCTGACTTTTAGATTTCCATCAATCTTTAAATCCAGTGAATCTTTAATGTTTTGAAGTAAAAAAAAAAATCAATATTAAACATATTCTGAGATTAGGCTATTTTAAATGTAAAGTTTATTTTAGCTTGTATTTTCTGACCTTTTTCATTTTAGCTTTAAAACATATGAGATTTCTTCACACTACGATAAACCCATAATTTTTTAAAAATCTAAACCTGACCCCTGGGGTCACACCTTGGGGAAAATTTCCAGACACTTCCTGTCACATCTGGACCGTTATTCCTTCCCTCGTTCTTCTGCTGATACACCAGTTTTATGCAGTACATCCAGTCCGAGTAGCCGCATGTTTCCTCCTTGCAGAAAGGAAGCTGTGGTTCGACAGGATGGATGACACACTGCTGAGCGCGGTTTTCAGTTTTCTCTGGATTGTGTTGCTTCTTTGTGTTGCAATAATTTCACTTTCTGGCCAGTCGGAGTTCATCACTTATTCATAATGTCATAACTTCTATTGAAATTTTAGAAGGATTTGATTGCATCTTATAAATTTAGGAAGAATGGAATTAATTTAGTGCCAAAATGAATGATTTTTAAATAATACAACCTTCTTAAAAAAACAAGATTAAAATTTTTTTAATTAATTTTCAATTGGATTTCCATCCGATTAAAAATTATTTCCGGATGGAAGTCGTAATGTCTTGATCGTCCAAATACACCGCACAGAAGACAACTCTGCAAGACAACTTTTTTAGATGTAAGCAGGATGTGTTTTTGCAGCATGTATGCCAACAGGAAGTACAACTTATTTATAAACACTCCTAAATCAGAATATACAGTATTTGCGCCACCTTTGCTAACTTAATACATTTTACATTATACGTGTGGCCTCAAATGGGTCGTACACATACCCAGAAGGCAGGACTAAGTGTGGGGCAGCAAGACGTAGGAATTCATTGTTGAAACAAAAGTGAAATTGGAAAAAGAAAAGTTTGACATTTCTGAGTTAATAAAAAGGCCTCATGTTTATCTCTATACACCGTGTCTTAAGAATTAATACCCCACCAAAACACAATATATCCCTCTTTAATGAGTCAGATTTTGTGTGTTTCAGTCCAACTCCACCAGTCTGACGGCCGTGGACATCAGCACCAACTCCAATGGTCCCAAACAAGATTCGTTGTTTGACGATGAAACAGAAGATTTGTTTGCAGGTACAAGCACACATCTCCCACACTCAGCACCTTCAGCTTGGGCTTTTAATCTAAAATTAGTCATTGAATTTGAAGAGTGACACAAATACTCGGTTTATGTTGACGCCCAAAACACAATCCGATCTGTCCATCATAAGTGTGTAAATCAATTTGTTTCAGATTTCCCCTTCAATTTAGTATTTTACAGTCATGTATAGTACATCTGGTTCAGTCTTCACATCATGGCGTAGGTGAGTTTATCTTTTTAAGTTAGTTTTTCTGTCTTTGTGTTGCAGAAGCGACAGAGGAAGTGTCGTTGGACAGTCCAGAGAGGGATGTTCTGCTGTCTGACGGCCCGTCGCCAGCCATCACCCCCATCACTCCTCCCATCTCTGTCATCACCCCACGCATCGGCCACGCCCACGACGACATGTTCACGCATTCTTCTTTTGATGAGGTAAAAATATGTGCTCTGTTTTAAACAGGATAATGAAATGTCTTTATGGGAAAGGCAACAGTGCTCAGAAAAAAAACCTTTACTACAACACTCAGAAAGCCCAAAAGTGGATCTCTGAGTTTAGATTATTATTGGATTTGCACCTATAAACTTTTAGCACAATAACTGGCTCTTCTGTAAGTGTGATCATACTAATAACAACATAAAAATTAAATGAAAAAACTAGTGACAGCTCTAGTGACTTTGATCTTTTACCTTTACTTGGTGATTCTGAATAAAGATTGAATTGAATATACTTTATAAATCCCCAAAGGGAACTTTGAGTGCTGCAGCGCAAACACCAGGTGTTTAACACCTCGATGCCCCCTCATCCCTATACACCAGCGTCCCTGTCTGGTCGCACTGTGGCCAACCTCTCAACCCAAAAGCTGGAGTATGGATTGGGTCACATAGCCGCAGTTAAGAACACCTAACTGGCCTCTCTGTTTTTCACTGGGTCCGAGTGTGCGCCTCCAGTTCCCCAAGCGAGCAACCGCACTTTTCCATATCAACCGCAAAACACAGGTCCCGAAGCACCTCCTCTAGACAGTCTCCTTCTCCGCATCTCCTCCAGATTGACTCCTTCTCCTCAGCTCCCCATGGACTGAACTGACCCCTCCAGCCACACACGGATGTGCCTTCAAGAGCCAGCAGCTGGTCGCGTACGTTAACATGCATGTCAACAGCAGAATAACTAAATAACCAGCTAGCTGTTGGGAGCTAGCCGGATGATTTCTGAAAAATCAGCTGTCCGTCCAAAATGAAATCTTCAGAAAGAGGCAAAACATAGCCAGAAGAAGCGACAGAAACTCAGCGAAAGTTGGCGATTAAACGCTTAAGTAACGGGAGCACTGCAGTAAGCAGCCGCCCAGGGCAGCGCCTTATATGTAGTTATAAAATCTGTCCATTGTATCTTGTTTCTGATTAATTTGTTAAATCAGTTACTAGTTTTTAATGTATTCTCAATAGAATTAAGACAATGTTTATATGATCTCTGTGGTCCATTTAAATATCTCAACATTGAGGTAATGTTCAGCTTTCCATCGCGAACCTTGATCCAACGACATTGAACTGATCTGAAATCCGACTAATCTAGTTTGTTTTTTATTCCTGCAGATTGAAGAGGAGGAGGGTGGAGATTCATTTGACATCCACATATCTGTGTCCGACCCTGAGAAAGTCGGTGAGTGGACCGTGATGACATGTCTTAAGATTACCGAAAAATTTCATACCCATAAGACTTTGGTATATGATTGGACTTGTTTCTGTTGGATTTTTTAAGAGTAGAAACCTACTTTCTTATCTTGGATCCAGCTGTCTCCTCCGTCCCATTCTGTTTCATCTGTGTGGCCCAGATTCACAAAGAAGTTGTTTCAACATAAACACACAATTATATTTAACACTATCAACACACACAAAAAAACTTAACAGATCTGGGACAACTATGTCTTTAGATGAGTGGATTAGAAAATCTATGGGGAAGGAGGTTAAAGGCCCATGGATATTATTGGCTTAAATTGAAACCAAAAATATCTTCACTAAAGCAGAAATTTGTGTTTAATCATCACTATCCTGGATTAACTGATACGAGAGGTTTTGCTTAGATTCTTTACACATTTTGCTTGATATTTGCTGGATGGGATAAGTTTATAATAACTAGAAAACTACATTTCCCAGAATCCCCTGCAAGCAGTTTTTCTCTTAAGTTGTTTTCTGTCCACTGTTTACTGGATGCTATTAACTAAAGACAACTGTCATAATAATTAGTGGGATGACTGTAACTATGGCAACCAGAGTAACTCAGACAGGTTCCCGTCTTTTGTCGCTCGTTGGATTTTTTTGATCTTCTTCAATAAACTTTTTATAAAATGTTAACGTGTGTTTCATTACATAAAAAAAAAATTCTTTGTATGATTAAAATCCAGTGTAATCTGTAGGGCTGCTTCTACCTCTAACAAATCTCATGTGTATTTTTTACAAAGTTGATTTTCAAAGTTTGGATTTACAGCAAAAAAAGAAAAAAAAAATCAATGTAATTCATTGCAGTGTCATTATCAAACACCAACTTTTCTTCTAAGTAAAAGTTTCTGCTCTCTAATCTAATGTTTGTCTGCTTAAGGAAGATGTTAGATAGTGAAAATAGAAGCAAGGAGAAACCAGACCAACCAGTTTGATATCTGAGCTGATCTCCAGCCATCAGATATTCTGCATCTGTTAAACTGTGGAGAAAAGCATTCTGGTGACTATGTATTATTAAATCGAAGCCTGTGTGTTTCCAGGTGACGGCATGAACGCGTACATGGCCTATAAAGTGACGACCAAGGTGAGGCGCTCAATGTTATCATTAAATTATTGAACTGTTGTTGATGGTGAATCAAGCTAGTTTTTATTTGCTGAACCAATCAGTTCTGCGTAGATTTTTTTTTACATTGTTCCCACCCTGCAAGAACCCTAATAGGTGACAATCTAAACGTCTGATCCCCAGTGTTTATTTTCTGAATCGCTTATTCCTAATAAAGTTATGGGAGGTGCCGAAGTCTATCCTGGCTAATTTCAGGACAGAGGTGGGGTACACCCTGCACAGGTTGCCAATCTGTTGTGGGGCCTCACATACAACCATCCACACACACAAACTCATTCCTAGGGGCAATTTCATAGCAATCAACCAATCAACCTAACATGCACTTTTTTTAGAGAGTCTTAAGTTTAGAGGTCTTAAGTTTGAAAATGTGGAAAAGGTGAACCTTTAAGTCTGTTTTTAATTTTATTTTCAAGGTTAATATCTTTTCTATGTTTATTTTTTTCTTTCTCAGACGACTATGTCCGTCTTTAAAGACAGTGACTTCTCTGTAAAACGACGATTCAGCGATTTTCTGGGTCTGCACAGTAAACTTGCCTCCAAATATCTACACATAGGCTACATTGTGCCTCCCGCGCCTGAAAAAAGCATTGTGGGTAAGGAGACTTCATCTTTATCTCTCAGTCAAATGCCAGTCCAATGAAAATGCAGTGTCTAAATATGAAAAAAAAAATCTTTTATTTATTCTCAGTGAGTAGATCAAGTTTTCCTCGTTTCTCTCAGATTTAGAAATCTTAACCTTAACGCCTTCTTCTGTTTTTTCCTTTGACTGAAAAGTTTTTCCTGCAGAAATGAAGCTTTCACTGCCTCCTTCTGGTGAAATTCTCCTTCCTTTTTAAGAAACTTAAATTTACATTTTCTTCGACTTTTTTTTTAACTATTTCAAATGAAGGAAACAGATCTGAAAACATCTAAATATTCTATTAATTTTATACGTTTTTTTTATTTTAATAAATTGTTTTTATACTTTAGTTTCTGCAAGAAAAGGATTTTGTTTTCTTTCGGTCCAACCGAGATTTGGTCTTTTGGACCAAATCTCGTTGACCTTGCCACCATTTCTATATCACAGATTTTTTTCGGTATGCTTTTGAAACTCAAAATTTAACTCGGCTTTTTCACCAGAAGAAGTTTGGATTGATGCAAAGTGTTGTTTTTATGACATAATTACATCTAAAGAATTTTTACACTGAAATTTTTTTTCATTAGCATTTCTTTCAATAAATCAGAGACTTTCCATAAAAATAATTGATGAAAAAAGTTCAAGTATATAGTTTCTTTTTAATTTTTTGTTTGACACTTATTTTTTATTAACCGGTTGTACTTACTGCCTGTTTTTCATGTTTTTTTTTTTCTGACAGGGATGACAAAGGTGAAAGTGGGGAAGGAGGACCAGTCATCTAATGAGTTTGTAGAGAAGAGGAGGTCTGCACTAGAAAGGTAAATTGAAAATATTTATTTAACCCTGACGGTATTTGGCATTCCAGGGGGTGCCAGAGCCTATCTCGGCTGATTTCAGGCGGGAGGCGGGGTACACCCCAAACAGGTCACCAGTCTGTTGCAGGGCCACATAAACACAACCATCCACACAGAAACTCATTCCTAGGGTCAATCTTGTAGCGGCCAATTAACCTAACGTGCATGTTTTTGGAGGGTGGGAGGAAACCGGAGTACCTGAAGAAAACCCACACATACTTCAGAAGAACAAGCAAACTCCACACAGAAAGACCAGTGTTTCAAGCCCCATCCCCACTTCGGGAGTTGAACTCCCAACTTTCTCGCTGTGAGGCCTCCATGCTAGCCACTGCACCAAACGTCCAGCCCCAAACATTATTTTAAGATGATCAAATAGTTCAAATTTACAGCATCATTGTTTCAAACTAGATCAGTCATTTAAATACCAAGTACCGTATTTTCCAGTCTCTAGAGTCAACTGATTATAAGCCGTTGTAAACTTCCACGTTTTAACCCCAAAAGAAATTCTGCAGTAGACTGTGTGGACCAATGAGACATGATGGATACATGCTTTGACATTGTTTTCACCAATGACTGAGACCTACTAGAAGATCACCTTCAAAATCAGTTAACCCAAATTTTTCTTAATTTTTATGCTCAGTTTAAAGTTCTAACATAACTTAGAACTACCTTGCGATTGGCTGGTTAATAGAAAGTAGAATAGACGGATCCGTTAAAGTTGATCTTGAGGGTTTTTTTTTTCCTTCTTGTTTCCGTTTAAGTTTTTCTTCCTTTGGACTAAAAGAAGTGAAGGTGACGCCATCCTTCAGAGAAGAAGCCGGCATTTTAGTTTATCGGATCCTCGCTAAAGATCAGTGTGGTCAGAACTTCACAAGCTAAAAAGGTCAAACCTGAAATATTAGAGACATCATTATCACAACACATTTTAGTTTGTGGTAAAAGAGGGTGCGGATGACCTTCTGCTGCCCTTTGTTGATGCTTTTTAATTGACAGGCTGGTCAGCCAATGACAGCTCAGAACTCCATGCTGATGGACACACACGAGGATAACCAGCAACAAAATCTTCCTCACTGAAAGCTGATCAGAAACGAAAACATCTCAAATACTCACAAAAAAGCTGATTGTTTAAAAAATCATATCAGAAAATTAAATGAGGGCATGTAGTCTTTTTAATTTAAACGACACAAAGTTGTATTTTTGCCTCTACTGACGATTTAAATTTTTAGTCGTCTAAGCTAAATAAATATTTTATTGTGATCAATACAGTTGATTTACATGATATACAGTTTCAGTAAATCTATTCTTAAAAGTTTGCATTTGAAAAACTGTTGCAAAAACCAAATATCTTGAAAAAATGTTTTAGTTAATGTTACAATTACTTAAAAAAATTTTGAATCAAGAGGGTTCTTAACGCATGTAAGTTTGCAAACACATTAATTAAATTAAAAATGATCAAAAAAAGAAATAAACAAAGAATTTAACTCATGCACAAAATGCAAAAAAAATGAAATAAATAACAGTAAAGTTAGTGGAAAAAACTAAGTTAGTATAAGTAAAATATAGATAACAGAAAGACACAATAAAAATTGGAATCAAACGAACAATTTACTACATTAAACAGCAGATAAAAATTAGATGCAAATCTATTTTTTCAATTAAAAACTTTACAAAAATCTATTTAGGAAATTTAATTAGAAAAATGTAATGACATAACGGTTGGAAAAAAGTTTAAAAATAAAAAAGCAACAATTTTGAACATTAGGGTTGGAAAAATTTTGTGTAACAAGACTTAATTGAATAAAAAAAAAATTAGAAAGAAAAATACACAATCACAATAAAGATTTTGTCTTTTGCGATTGTTTTTGTCTGTCTGCAGGGATTACCTATTTTTTCCTTCTCCTTTTTTTTTAAGATCCAGAAAAATGTGGATAAAACTACAAAATTTTACTTATTAAATCTTTTCCGGTGTCTTTTCTTTTCCACACAATATGAAAAATTTTCTGTTTGACTGAAAAGCGATCAAATTTTAAAGTGCTTCTAAAATCAAAGAATCTTCCGTGTTGTGTTCATGATTTAGAGCACACTTTGTCTTGCTTGTCATATTAAAAAAATACTTCAAAAGGTTTTTTTTAATCAAATTTGATCTATTTAATCTTTTTCAATCTGTATGGTCAGATAATATTTTATAAGTCGGTTTGATTTATTGATTGATAGACGTTTTTTTGTGACTTCCGATGAGCTGTGTGGAACACCTTGTTAGATGATGAAAACTGATGCAGGAAAAGTAGAGGGGATTTAGTAACGGGCTGGATGTGGCTGGATACATCTACAAACTGGAAGCAGCTGGGTGGAAAAGAAAACCCTCATCTGAGCAGCATCTTCTCTATTTCAGGTATCTGATGAGGACAGTGAAGCATCCCATCCTGCTGAAAGATCCTGACGTCCTGCTGTTCCTTGAGAGCTCAGAGGTAAAAACTCAGAAAATTAGCGGTCCGGGATGTCCAGGACGGTCTCATTACCATCAAATGTCTACTTTACCAGCAGCGTGGTGCCTTTTTAAAGTTATAATTTACAAACTGCTTCACGCTTCGCTGCAGAAAATCGACACAACGCGGGTCAGACTGCATGATTTTACCTGCCAATCCATATTTTTAGGCATTTGCTTTTACTTTGATACGGAGTTAGACTGATAGAAAGGCCAAGCTGCAGGTTTACTAATATGCTGGTGGACGAATGGAAGAATTCCTCTGATTCCCATTTTAAGCAGACTGAGCAGAGACATCTAGATCACACCCTGCACCTGACTCAAGGTGGGGGGCCCCACCAATGTGAGGTGGATCTCTCATTGTCCAGAAACCCCTTACCCAAAGCTAAAGCCATTTTATTTGGCTTGCCTTCTGGATTACAGAACAGGAATGATTGTTGGGATTTGATATTTAAATGATACATAAATACAGTTGCATTAGCAATCATTCAGAGATGGAAAGGAAGAGGATTTTTATAGCTTCACCTCGGGGTTCTTCTCATCATTTTACAATCAGTTTTATTTCCAATGTTTCTGAATGCTGCGTTAGTTTTTACAAAAATATTTAAGACATGGATCTTTTTCCTGCCATCAAACCATCTCCATTTGATTTTTTCCCCGACCGATGTCCGGTGGAGGTCATTTGTCAGAGTCTCCTCTTTCATGTGATAGGTTTGCAAACTGCCCCCCGCCCTCTGCCCCGGCTTTAGGGGGAATTGTGTCGAGAGGCAGCGGGGTCCAGAACAAATGGTCTGGTGTCACAGATTTAACAGATGAAGTGAGCGTGTCGGCCCGTCCGGCCGCTTAATGAAACACAACCAGGGAGGGAGGGGGGTAAGAGAGAGGGGCACCAGGCTGCAAATGATTGCTAGTTTTACCCCACCTCCACACCCCGTCCTCCAGTCATTTACTCTTGTCCCTCCTTCATTGGGAACCCCAGGGATGGAACCCCCCTCCACACACACCATTCCTTCCCCCCAAACACCGTCGCTCTGCTTAAATGAGTTTAGGGAAGCGAGGTGGGTGGATGTGTACGGGGAGGAGGGTACATGCCTGGAGTAAAGTAAACTTTCCTGAAATGAAGAAAAATGAGGCGGTTTTTAGATGGAAGAGGAGGCGATTTCTGGACTGACGGCTGTGACTCGAAGGCGGTTTTCTGCTGCACCGCACGTAAACCGCTGCTTGGACTCTGATTGGACGGAGACGTGTGGGGCATCCCAATCAGGTGGGGCAGTGGGGCCCGGGGTGTATGTGGGGTAGGGTGGGCAGAGAAAAGAAGGAAAAAGGAGGAAAGTTTTCCAGGAAGGTGACCAATCAGCTGATGTTGTTTGTTTTGCAGTTGCCGCGGGCGGTCAACACTCAGGCTCTGAGCAGTGCCGGGATCCTGAGGATGGTCAACAAGGCAGCTGACGCCGTTAATAAGATGACCATTAAGATGAACGAGGCTGATGCTGTGAGTGGACAAAAAGAATGATAGAATGGACGGAGATGAGGATGAGACGGAGGATGAGAGCAAAAAAAAAGTGGAAAAACAACTGGGAAAAGAACAAATAGAATGCTCGGTTCAGTGAGGATTTTGAAAGAAAAATGTGGAGGAAAAAGGAAGAAAAAAGTTGGGGGAAAAATTTTTTTAGTCTTGATAAAAACAATGAAGATTGTTAAAAAAATGTTGAAATAATAGAGGAGTAGAAACAGAAAAAAGTGATCAAAATAATGAAGATTGGGGAGAAACTCAAACCCCGTGAATTAAAGGAACAGAATGAAGAAAGAATGAACAAAGTAGGAAAGGAAGAGGTGAAGCAAAAAGTGTAAGAATAAGAATAAAATACAGGATGTTGAGGATCAAAAGAAGGTAATGAAAAAAATGCAAAATTGCAGAGGTAAAGGAGAGAGAGTAAAAAATTCTAAAGAAGGATAGAAAGAGAAAGAAATGAAAATAGAGTGAAGGGACGACGATGTGAAGAGAAAAATAACCCACCAGGAGAGTGATGATGGAATGATGAAGGATTTGGAGAAAAAAAAAGTGTCAACCATGTTTTTTTTTTTCTTTTCAGTGGTTTGAGGACAAACAGCAGCACTTTGAAAATTTAGATATCCAGTTGAGAAAACTTCATGCCAGTGTGGAGTCTCTGGTCTGCCACAGGAAAGGTGGGATTCGTAGTTGGATGGAAGAATGGAAAAATGTTTGGGGAAAAAAAGAAACTAACATCAGACTTTTCCTTTTTTTTTTTTTTTTTTTTACCGTACAGAACTTTCGCTGAACACAGCACAGTTTGCCAAGTCGGCGGCGATGCTGGGGAACAGCGAGGACCACACGGCTCTGTCCAGAGCTCTGTCCCAGCTAGCTGAAGTGGAGGAAAAGATTGACCAGCTGCAGCAGGACCAGGCTAATGCCGATTTCTACCTCTTCTCTGAGCTGCTAGGAGACTACGTCAGACTAATCACCGCTGTGAGGGTAGGAAGCAGTGAGACCTTCATTGAAGGAGGTTTGAACCTTCTGGAGGAAAAAAACAACAGTGAGAGGTTAAAACCACTGGAGTTGATTTTACTACAGTAGAAGCAAATTACTTAGAACTATGATAAAAGGAGTAAAACCTATAATAAAACCTATTATACTATTAAAAGCCTCATGTACAGTACATGTTACAATTGTGGTTGGTGAAACTCAACACATTGTACAACACATTGTAGGGTAGATTAAGTCTACTGATAATGAGTTAACCCAACCCTGCAGGGGTTAAACTCTCTGTATTGAGATCAAAACATGATAGTGAAGCAAATCTCGGTATGAAAAGAATAAAACTCCCTCTAGAAGTGTTTAAACTAGTCCAGGGATAATAAAGACCAATACCAGTTTAGCACAGAAATAAAAGTATGATATCCAGACATCATCTGATCAAACTCAATGCCAAAGGGTTAAACTAGAGGACTAACCCTACCTAGCAGTTCCAAACTTTGTACTGCATTTTTCTTCCAGATATATTTTTATTTTCTTTTTGTTTATTTTTATTCAAGAAAGATGAATAAGAAGTAAAAAACTTATTAGAACTACCCCATTTCTGCATACCGTATCATTCCCAATACTCGTGCATTTATCGGCCGGTCCATCACCACAGCAAACAGGAAAAGACTGAGCAAATCTTTGACACAGTATTACCTCACCACTGTCTCACAGTACTCATACATGTCCTGAACCACTGTAAAAAACTTTGGTCTCTCCAGACTCCCTCATGCAATATTACAGTTTGTTTTTTGGCAATCTGTCATAGGTTTGGATGTATTGATAATTCAATGCAAAATAAGTTGGATGCAAATGGGTTTCTGGATGAGATGTATAGTTTTTGTTAATAGCAGTCTGTGTTGTTGTTCAGGGTGTATTTGATCACCGGATGAAGACTTGGCAGAAATGGCAGGACAGCCAGATGCTGCTGCAAAAGAAACGGGAAGCTGAGGCCAAACTGCAATTCACCAACAAGCCTGAAAAGCTTCAGCAGGCCAAAGACGAGATCAAAGAGGTAAGAAGCCGATGCTGGACTACTCTCATACCTACTACAGCTGAACACAAATGAAAAAACTTCCACTCGGAGAGCCGCTTGATTTAGCAGAGAGAGACGGCTGATGTTCTTCCAGACCCCTAGAGGTCAGGAAGAGCTATTCTCATGGTAACATGTTTTTTTGTTGCTGTTACAACTAGTCGCAGACCGGTTAATATTTTAAAAGTTTTTATGTTAAATTATAAAATGATTAATAAAAAATGAATTTTTAAGAATTTTTTTTATTGCTGGAGAGACCAGTCTCTCATTAACTGATTGTTTATTGTTTAATAAATACAATTTTTATTCATTTTATTTTTTGATTTGGGGACTTTGTTATATCTTAATCAGGCTGCAGGTTTATTTTTTCTGTTTAAAGTGGATTTTTTGGCAAAAAAAAAAAATAAGTGAGCAATAATTGATTGAAATATATTTACTCAAACTTTATTTAAAATATAGTTTAATTTAAAATATTTACAGATTTTTTTGTTTCAATATAAAATCAATACCAATTGCAAATAGTATAATTGTGCTGATATATAATGAATAATTTAGTGGATCAAACTAATTTAAAATAAATAGATTCATCATCATAACAACCATAGTTGTAATTTTATAGACTGAAAATTAAAAGAAATGAAAAATATTTCTTGCTTACGTCATTAAAGAATAAATTAATTCAAATTAGCTTGTCGGTATGTTTTTCATAATCCTCGTGCACTTGAAGATGTGGATTTTTTTCTTTTCCTATTTTTTTTAGGAGGAGAGTTGTTTTTTTTGTTTTTTTTTTCTTTCACTGCATCCAGTCTTAAAACTTTTTTTTTTTTTTTTTCATTTTGTTAGCCGACTGAGTCCAGAAGTACTTTATTAGAGCATCAAGCTGTCACCACATAAACTCATCCTCAGCTGCCTGTCAGGAGCCGGCCTGGTTGGGGGTCCGTGCGTTAGAGCCGGCCAGCTGTCAGAGCGCAGGGTTTGGGAGGAAGAGGTGCGGAAAAAAGGGGGGGGGGAAGAGGGGTGGGAGGTCTGTCAGAAGCTGCAGACAAGGACAGATCGCAGTAGAGTTACAACAAACATTTATTTGAACCGAGGAGAGTTTTGCTGCCTGTCAGGAAGTCGGGTTTTTGTTTCACGGCAGCTTTTTCTGAGGTGGAAATCCGAGTTTTACTTCCCACTGCAGCAGCTGGAAATCTGCAGCTGACTCCAGAATCAGCGTGGAGACGATAAACTCTTCTTTTTCAAGCAGAGGAATGCAATTTTTTTTAAATGAGTCAGTTATTGTATTTCAGTATTTAATTTTTTTTTATTAATATTGATATTGCTTCTTAAAACTACACACAAAATCATAAAGTTTATTTAATTTAAAAGAATAAAAATGACCCTCATAAAGAATCAAACAGGTATTTCTTTCTCTCAGACACGTACAGATAAAACTTGTTAGCAGCTGTGTTCATGCTCAGGGTTATGATCGGGTCATTCTTCATCCCTCCTTTTTTCTTTCCATCCCGCCACCGCGTTCTTACTTTTTTTCTACACAATTTAAAGATTTAAAATCTCGAACCCGCAAGTCTTTGGTTCAAAGACAGCCATTTGACCAATGCGCTATCCCTCCCTTATTTGTTTGTAATAAAAGATTATGAGTGTAAGAAATAAAATAAATACAACAGAATTAGCATTAAAAAAATAACAAATATTCATAAATAGCAGATCGTGTAAACACACGAGCAAACCAACTCTAAATTAATACAATTCAGGAAATGTGTGTTAGATTTAACTTCTTCATCCACCAAAAAATCTACCAGGGAGCTGTTAAAACCATTACAGACTGGTCACACCAACCAGCGACACGTTTTAGAACAAAGATTTTACAACACTTTAAACTTACATTGTCTTCGTAATTTGAAAGAACAAGTTTAGTTCAAGTTTTAGGTTTTTTTTTTTTTATATATATTTTAATGTGCAGCAAAAAAGATGCATTAGTTAATCTCCCTTCCAGTTAGTTCTTTTTCTTTGCATAAAAAAATCATTTTAAAAATCCCCAATTATCCTACCCCCACAACGTGCCCTACAAGTTCAAACTGCAGTCAGTGAATGGTTTTTTCCCTCTAAGAATTCCCCAAACTGGTCAGTAAATGAAGTTTTTAGAATATTAATTGATTTTTTTTCCCCAAACAAAAAACTTGTCAGAATGATCAGAGTAAATTTGTGAGTGGCTTTATTTGGAAAAATTTTAGGCAAAAAAAAGTTGTTTGGGGTTGAAAGACTTAAACCCCAGCTTAAGCTGGTCGGTTGTGTTGCTGTGTTCATCAATAAATTGCATTTCTTTTTCATGATTACCTTCAAATAATCTTTAATTAATCGTCTGAATCTGGACTTTTTAAGATATAAGTAAATGTTCAGATGACGTCAGCAGCCACATAGACAAGTGTCTCTATGAGCAGTTTTTACAGAAAGTTGAACATAAATTTTAACGAAAAGGTTATTTAAAAAAAGTTCTTTTGGGATTTCATCAAAGTAAACTGAAAATATGATGTGTAGATTTTTTTTTTCTACTCAAACCATCTGAACATGTTCTCCAAATTCATTCGGAGTTTTCCTTTTACCACTTTTTTAACCTCCAAACTGAATGTTTGTTTCAGTAAATTTGGAAAACAAAAAGAAACATCCAGTTTTTGGATGTGCTTTCCTTTCCGCTTGTGTCTTCAGATCTTCCTTTCTTGGTTTTGGAAGCTCTGAGCATTTCTTTCATTGCCTCCTAAATTTTGTTGCATTTTTCCCGCCATGCCTTCCCGCAACCAGGAGATTGAAGAGGTAGGACCTCCCCGCCTGTCTGCCTGTTGGCTCCATGCCTCATTTCACCATCCATTTCTCATAGCTAGCATCATTTATTTGATCATAAATGCTTTTATTGTCATGTCGATTTGCAGTTACACAAATTAGTTTGTCAATGAGTCCAACTTTTTCTGAACAAAATCAGAAATAAAAACTATTTTACTTGAATTTTATTTTTTTATTGGATGTAAAAGTGACTCAGACAAACCGGTGTGATGCTTCCTGCTTCATTCAACAATTCCAAACTATTGATCTTATTACTGACTAAAAGTTTGGAATTGTCAGAGTCGGCCAAGCAGAAGATTTATAAACATGTTTCCATTTAAATTCATTCAACTTCTTCATAAGTTTTTTTTTTTTTTTAAAACAACTTTTCTCATCTGTTTCCCCTGCGTAGAAAATTCTCTCAGCCCAGTAGCTACTAAAACGACCCTGTCTAATAGATTTAAGGTAGACCGACGTGTTTCCATTCATTTTCATTTGTTTTAGAAAAAGTACAATGGAGACTTATGATTTAGAGCAAAGTCTGGTTCTATTTTGGGGTTATGATCTTTGACTTGGTGTAGAGTTTCATTTATTTGATTCATTTTTTGATATTATATACACAAAAAATGTGTTGAATATTAAAGCGTACAGACACGTAGACATTTTTGTAGCCTCCATTGGATAAATAATGGCTTCGCAGAAGCTGAGTAAAAATATTCTTCATTTTTATTTTGCACATTAGTGAAAATCATCGGTTAAATTCATCTTTGTTTGTTATACTTATATTTCTTAGTCAAGAAAAATCTGGAGTTTTTTTGGAGGAACATCTCTGATCATTGGAGAGGCAATGGCTCAGTGGTAGAGTGTTTGTCATTTGACCAGGGAGAAGCTGGTTTGAATCCCACTGAGCCCTCTTGATGTCCCGGGAGCTGACACCTAACCCCCTAGTTGCTCCCACCACTGATGCCGTTGTGGCCGCCTGCTGCGGTGTAATGCAGCAGGCGACCACTTTTTGCCCCACAGCTAAAACCATAAAAAGTCTTTTAAAAATTTTGTTCTTGTGCAGGTAAGTGTGACTTGAAGCATAAATTTGGAGTTTCTCTGCTCTTTTTTTCTTTGCAGCTGGAAGGAAAGGTGCAGCAGGGAGAGAGAGACTTTGAATCAATCTCTAAAACCATCCGCAAAGAAGTCAGCAGGTTTGAGGTGAGAGGACGTCCATGAAAAGATAAAAGATCAAAAATGAGTCTGGTTGATAATCACACACACAAAAAATGAGGTTTTATGAGAATATTTTACCCAAGTAGGGGAAAAAAAATTTGTATTGTTTTTAGTTTAGTTTTCTGTATCATAATGTAAACCATATTGTTTGATCTCTTTTTCTCTATTTTTCTTAAAATGATTCATTTTTTTTTTATATTTTTGGGTTTCTTACATTTTAACACTGTCTGTGCATTATTTTTATTTTTACATTTAAGATGTTTTTTCTTTTTTAACAGAAAGAGAGAGTAAAGGACTTTAAAGTGATCATTATTAAATACCTGGAGTCTCTGGTTCAGACACAACAGCAGGTAAATTATCACTATTATCACTGTTATCACTGCTATTTTTTTTCTGTTTACCATTGTGTGTAGAGTAAAAGAACTCGTGACGTAGATTTGAACAATTTATTTGTAGTAATTAATGCATTTAACGATCTATTGTTAACTTAAATAATAATAAACTGTAACCATAGGAGCGACACTACTCAAACATTTGTTTTATGGAACAAATGATAGTTAGAATTTTCCATGTTTCAATGGGTTTTAAACACAATACTAAGGACTTTTTTTCTCTCTGCAGCTTATAAAATACTGGGACGCCTTCTTACCCGAGGCTAAGGCCATCTCGTAATGGTCCTCCTGACCGGCTCCGGTTAAATAACACTACTCACAATCCTCCTGTTTTCTTCACTCGGGAGCAGAATGTAGCAGAGTGAGAAGGAAAGATGACTTTTTTTCTTTTTTTTTTTTTTAGCACAATAGCTGAACTTATTGCCACGTTCACATCCACAGTGTTCATTCAAGAGGAACAAATGACGGGAAAAAAAAAAAAAGAAAATCCAAAAACCATGGAGTCAAGATTGAAGTTCAGAAGGCAGTGTGATCATGAACGCAGCACGAGCTTCACCTTTACTACATTTTTTTTCCTTTAAGATACATTTTAAAAATTGAAGTATAAGAAATCTCTTAAATTATTGAAAGATGCAGCCTCATGAAAATCAAGATGGAAAGAAGTGTAAAAATTTTATTTGTTATATGAAGAGCATCATGTTTTTATCATCATGTTGTATGGTTGATAAATTTAGAACATTCTAGGATGAAGAAGCGTAATCTCAATTGTGATCTTTTGAAATGTGAAAGAAACGGTGACCTTGAAGTGCAAATCACTAAAACACAAGAACAATAAAACACACACAAACTAACACTTAATACAGGAACAAATGAAAAAACACAGACTAAATTAAAACGGCATGGATCGGATCGGGACATCCCTACTGAATACAGGTTGTCTTATGGACTACTTATGGACCAAAAGTTGTTCTGACTTCCCATGTATGGTTCAAATAAGTTTGGAATAACTTTATAATGGCAAGAGAAAGTTTTGTTTTCTTAATTCCAAACTGAAGGCATTCCAGATGTTTCACCAACACTAAAGCTGGGCATATGCAATTTTCAGCCCAAATTTGACACAACTTCACTTCTTACAAAAATTTTAAGATCGGGACAAATTTCTGCTCAAATGTGCATTTTGGTCACTCTATAGCAAGCGATTTGTTGCTCCCTATTAGTAATCAGATAGTCGAAAGAGTTTCTGGCATGTCTGAAATTTTGTCACTTGTGGAGACATTGCGCTATAGAAGCAGCCTCATTGGTCGATTCTCTTGACCAGTTATTACCAGTTATTACCAGTTATGACGGTATTACGTTGCACATAAACCCCAAAAATGTAACTGCATTTAATCCAAATTTTTTACAGACTCGTGGTCCAGTAAAAACAGGACAGACAACACAGCAACATAAAATTCCGTTCCGTTGTCTTCTGCTTATGAGGCCAGATCGTGAGGGCAACAGCCTCAGATGTGAAATCCAGGCTTCTCTCACCCTGGCTGCATCCTCCAGCTCACCCGGGAGGATCCCAAAGGCATTCCCCAGCCAGCTAGGGTCCAGGGTCTGCCTCTGGGACATAACATCGTGTAACATAAAATTAGACAATTAAAACTTAATTTTTAGACTTATTCAGTCTGCAGATAAAACTGTACATTAAAATTCTTAAAATAGTCTGTCATGGCAATATGCACATGGACAGAAAGCACGGAGAAAATGGAGCAAAACTTGTGGAACAATCTCTGTTTAATTTTGCTCGTACAGTGTGAGCGGTTCACTTGCAACTGACTATTGGATCGAACTACAGTATGTTCACATGTATATCGCGAAGTTTGGCTCAAATTGTTGGCAATTTAGCTGCACAATGTCGATGGTGGTTTGTTTAGAATTGTTCTAAAATCGCACTTTGTCTGCCCAGCTTTAGTCCTGTCGAAGAATAAAAAATTTGACAGCACCAATCTGAGAAGGCTTGGAAATGCCAGCTCTCCTGTCTGCTAAATCAAAACAACTCCACAATTCTGTAAAAGTGAAGATGAATATTGTCTGCATATGTACGTATGTCTGTGCCCACCTGTTCTAGTAGATTCATCTTTTAGTTCATTGTTTTACTTGTGCTTTTCTTTTTAATTTGTTTCTGATTTTTACTTTGCTGATGCCTTATGATAGTATTTTGTGATTTGTTGTGATTTCTTTAGCTTAGAAAAAAAAAATCCCAAAAGAACAAAGGTCAATTTGGCTGTTGTTTTGCTAAATTAGCGACTCTGTCTTTGAAAGTACCCAAACACTCCACAATTTGATTTTTTTGTTTTCTTTTGTACTTGTTTAACTTACTGTGATTATATTTTTAAATTTTGTGTTCAGGAACATTTTGTCACGTCTCAAGAAAAACTTTAAAGGTGTTCTTTCTGTAAGAAGTTTTAATTCTGTTTTTATTGTATTTTCACAAGATCATTTAGAAGAAAATTATCTACAGTCATTGCAAAAAAAAATTGATTGCATTTTGACATAGTCAAAAAACAGAAAAGTAATGAGCCAGGCAAACAAAATCAGAGTGGTTCTCTGAATGAGTATGGAGGTTGAGAAAGAGATCCGGTATTAGGTTTTTTTCTTGGATCTATTTTTTGCAGGAGATTGTCACTTTTTTTGTTATTTAGTATTGGTAAAGAGTGCCCTCAATGGTCCACCTTATTCCTTTTTTGTCCCTGCGTGATCAACAGTGAAGGCAACATTTCTGTTTTGTGGCCAGATGTTGACTTTGTGGGTTTTTAGTCTCCGCAGAAAAAAATAATAATTTGTGACCATCTCCAATAAGTTGTAACATTTGTTGCTCCATCTTTCTGGATAAAATGAATAATTTTTAAAACTTTTTTTATTGTGGATTTGACTTGAAATAAACTTGAAAATGAAAGAGGTGCTTTTACCAGGAGAAACCGACCCAACTGGGTATGAAATCTTGCAAAAATATCCCTGTTTGGTCTAATGTAGATCTAGAATCTCTTGAATCTTTTTTTTTTGAGACTGACTCGAAATGAGGGCAACAAACATATGCACAATTTTCTCTCTCTCTCTAGCACTATATTTCTCTCACATACACAGACACTTTTTGCACACACGCAGTGCATTGGTAGCGGCCACAGCAGCAGCAGGCGCTGCTCATTGAGATCAGGCTTAACAACGTTCTTTCACGTCAGACTACAAAAATCTCCAATAACACTAGAAAAACCGCTAGATTGTCGCTTTTTTTTTTTAAAAAAAAAGAAAAAGCTGCTAGAATGTCTGAATACTCTCTAAGTTGGCAACATTGGCTTACTAATATTGCATTAATTTTTTTCACACCTGGCGGTCGACTTGGGATCAGTCTGCTGGCTACCAGTAGACTGTTAGGCACCCTTGCAGAAAGCCCCTGTTTAGCCTCAAACTGTAAGGTTTTACCAAAAATTGGAAGTTTTACTTCCTATTTTCTACGCATCTGATAAAATTTCCAAAAACGTTTCAAATATTCTGAAACATTCTCATTGCATTGAAATTAAATTCCTTCTTTTGTCCTCACTCTTCAGTCTTAAATTTCTTAAACTGAGCTTATTTTATTCATGAAATATGTAATTATGTTCTCGCATTGAATGATGTGCAATGATTCAATTGTTTGAGTTGATTTAAGTTTTTTTTTAATGATGAATTGTTTGTTGGGAATCAAATGGTTTTGATGTGACATTCCTCCGAAGAGGAAGTTTGACTACTTTAATTACAATAAAGGAATGTATCTCATTTATGACTGGTTCGTCTAAACTACACCTCATGTTGTGTATTCCTGTGCTACAAGATATTGTGTGATTAGTCAGTTGAATCTCCACCCATCATGCCTTCGTTTATTTATGTGTCACACTTTTGTACTATGGTAAAAGGAACCTTTTATTTCTTCTTCCTGAATGTTCTAACAATTACTGGATTGCAGGAGGATGGGAGCTAACTTATTCTGGCTGGAAAGTACTTTGTAGGTGAAAGGCAGGTGACACTTTGGACGCCAGTCGATCACAATGTCACAAACAGAGACAAGCGGTCAAAGGTGTTCTGTTGTAAACATTAAGAAAAAAAAAGAAAACACATGCTTCTTCACCTTTTTTCCACACTCTCCATGGTCTGGACTGTTGATCCTAAGGGCTTAAAATCTTCCACCTTCTTTATCTCTTGAAATCTTGAATTATATTGAAATCTTGGAATCTTTAAAACAATTTTAAGCTTTTTTCTTTATATTAGTGGCCTAATTGGGGAAAAAATACACACAATGAGTTAGTACTTGTGTTTTAAACTTATGTAAATATTGTATTTCACTTTGGGGTGAATTCAGCTAGATCTTTTTCTTTGGTATAACACTAACTTGCAGTTTGTTTTAGTGTTCACTGGAGGCATTTTGGAAGTGCTAATCCTTCCAGTCTGGATTAAACCCTCATCCTCAAATTTAGAAGATCCTGTTGTGAACGTCAAAACTTCTTCAGTGACAACCTCAATGTGGGTAAGTGTTGTCATTCACAACTTTTCCTCCCAACCTTTTGAGATCTAAATGAGAGGTGAGCCTTAGCATTAGGTTGAGTTATTCATCTCTGCATACAAACTCCAGTTATTCTTGTCGGTCATGCAGGTCATATAGAAACTCCTCAGGTGTATAGACCAATTATCTAGGCCTCATAAAAATAAATGGAAAAATGAAATACTGTATATCAAATATTGTAAAATGCATATTTTGACACCAAACCATGAAAAAAACTATTTAAAAGACAAAACCTGTAAGACTATCAAGGCCGTGCAGGCGCTCTTTATTTTGCATTATATCTATAAATAGATTTATAGTACCATATCATTTCTTCGTATTGTTTTATATATAAAATGATCAATTTTATTTTTTTCCCCTAATATTATATTATTAATTACTGAGTTGGATTATTTAAAAGAATTAAAATATATATATTTCATCATCACTGAATGAAATTGACATCAAACAAAAGTTGATCTAGGTTTTTCAACATCTCAGGACGAAGATCTCAATGAACAGTTTTACACTAATTTTTTTTATTACTTAGGTTTTCTTTCAATTGTTGTGTCATAATCACATTGGAAACTGGTCCTTAAGCCTGTGCGGAGGTTTTGCGTCAGAAATGTACACAATATTAACTCCCATGTATGGGCCGAGAGATGTCAGAGGGTGGGAGCTGTGGTAGTTTGCATTTTGATGTGACAGCATTGACTAACTGTCATATCCAGGCTGCAGCTTTCTGCAAACACAATCACATTCAAAAACTCAACACTAGTATTTACACCCACCATCTAGTTGTCTTTAACATTTTTCTACCACCTGTGGACTCAAGATATAGTTTTAATTATTTAGATTATTACATGCATGACTAATTGGCTGTTATGGAGACCAAGTTCTATCTGGAGTAACAAGAAACGAGGCACTCCATATGCTCAGTAGACCACACAGCAGTGTCAAAGCGACACAGTCAAGTGCACCTCTAGAGTCCACAAAGCACATGTAGACATGTTTGACAAAATCCATCCCTTAAGACTTAAGACTAAAAAAAGGTTTAGAGTTAATCAATTACTTTTTATACAAGAAACAAAGTGTATAAATAATGTTTCAATCGTCTTTGATAAGACAAACTAATAAAATTGTATCAAACAATTAACAATTAGGTTTTTCTTTATTGTCGTGTTTGATTTTGTTTTTATTTTTTTTTATTAGCATACTAAAATAAAAACACACAAGGTTGTTTGTTTCCGTTTGGGTGTGTGACAGAGTGTCGGCCTGTCCAGAATACACCCTGGCTTTTGTCTTATACTTGCCAGGTCAGGCTCTTGCACCCTGCGACCCAGTTTTGGATTGAACTGAAGATACTTTATTTATCCCCGAAGGGAAATCTGAGTGCAGCAGTGCTACAATCATACAACATGATTTTTTTTTTTTAGCTGTTGTGAGTGAAAGTTTAAAAGTTTGAAAGTAAAAGGTTGAATATTTTGATGGAGGACGGGAGAAAGGTTTTTCTGTACCGTTCCTTTGAGCAGTGGGGTTGCAGAAGTCTGTTACTGAAGCTACTTCTAAGATGGTCCACAGATTCATGGATGGGTTGGGAGGGATTTAGCATGATTGATGACAGTTTTGCTTTCATTCTGTTCCTCACCACCGCCTTCATGCAGGCGAGGGGTGACCCAACCACACGTCCAGCTTTTTTTTTTTATTATTATGTTGTTTAGTCTATTGGCACCTTTTGTTTTTTTATACCAGCTTCCCAGGCGACCACAGCAAAGAACAGGGCACTCTCCCCTAGGACTAAGGGATTGAAAAAAATGAATGCATGCTTCAAACAGTTGTAGACTGTACAGCAATAAAAAAGCCAACCCCAAATTATGATGAAATTTTAATAAAAAATGAGAAAAAATCTGAAAGGAAAGTAGTGATGAATCAATTATGCAAATAAATCTTTAGCTTCAGAATTCCAATTTATGTAAAAATGAAGCTTTAATTATATTTTTCTGTAGTTTAAATTATTTTCTCTTGAACATAAATGTTTTCTCTCCAGTTGCTTTTATATTTAGATTAATGTAGAAAAACCGGCATCTTGAATCCCACGCTATCATTTTAACTGAAGAATAATGGTGCATACAGTTTTCCAGCTTCACCTCTGCTTCTAAAAATTTCCCTTTGACTCCAGAATAATGCCTCTGTAGTTGTTTTTCTGGCTTCTTCTAACCTTTTGCTCTCACCACTCCAAAAAAAAAAAAATGTAGATGCATTTATTTTTACAGTCTTAGCCTCGACCCCCTCATCACTATCAATCTGGCTTTAGAATAATGTAGGCGCATCTGTTCTCCTCACCCTTCTCACCCCTCAATTTCCCCGCTACTTCAGAATAATGTAGGTGCATCTATTATCTCCGCTCTCTCCAGCGCTGCTGTCTGCAGCTCGTTGTTAGAATAATGTAGGGGTATTTACTCCAACAACCTGCACCCTACAACCCCCCTTAACCTCACCTTATCTTACTGGGTGGGAGAAATAAATAAAAGCACCTTACATGCATCCTGTAAAAGCAGCATTTCTTCTTTTATGCAGAAATAATCCTTATTCTTGGGATCAGTTGTACTAAATTATAAAATATCTGCAGGTTTTCGGAGTTGTCTCGAACAGCTACTTTAACTTCTCTTTCTCTCTTCGGACACGCTAACAGGAGCCAGGAGTAAAGAGAATGGAACAAAAAGCACTAAGAAGCTGATAACGGTGCTGCTACAGCGTAGCCCTCAGTTTTTATTTATCATATCTCCAAATGGTGGTGTAGCTGTTGCACTGTGGTCAGGATACAGTGACCTTAGTTGATCAACTACCCCCTCAGCAGTCTGATAAGAAGGCTAATAAAACAGCGAGCAAGGGGGGAAGCCTGTTCTGTAATTATTTCTGTGCTGTCAGAGGTGGAATGGACCACGGCCCCCCTGCCGATTCAAATCTTAGGGGAAACTGAGAAGAAGAAGAGGAAGGAAGGTCTACAATGACTACAACAACACCAGTGAGACATAATCAGCCAGGCACTGCGACATGCCTGAAATTGGACCAGTTTGTCATGCACACCAGCACATGCATTCATCTGAGGGGATACAGTTTGGAAGAGTCTATTATCAACTAACTGGACTCTAAAAAAAAAAATACACAGGTAGATGATCTGTGCCGGTTTTTACCTTCCAGTGGTTCTACTACATTCAGGATGTACTTCTAAAATATGTACGCTCGGCACATAGTGTAGGTTATGTAGGTTCAACTGGTTCAGGATGGCTTCAATGATTGAACTCCTCGACAGAGACTCAGCAAGCAGAAAAAATTACATCCCATTTAACAATTTAACGTTCCCAAAATGACAGGCGAATCGGTGCGGCATCAGCAATAACCAGGAAGCTGCATCCGTCCGTCGTGGTAAAGAGAGAGCTGAGCCGAAAAGCAAAGCTCTCAATTTACAAGTCGATCTACGTTTCTATCCTCACCTATGGTCACCAGCTGTGGGTGCTGACCGAAAGAATGAGATATACAAGCGGCCGAAATGAGCTTCCTCCGCAGGGTAGCTGGGCTCTCACTCAGAGATCGGGTGAGGAGCTCTGCCATCCGGGAGGAGCTCGGTGTCGAGCCGCTCCTCCTCCAGGTCGAGAGGAGCTAGATGGGGTGGTTCGCCCCTTGAGCACCTCGCGGGCGCCGTATTTCGGGAACGTCCCACCAGGAGGAGACCAAGGGGCAGACCCCAGACTTGCTGGAGAGACTATGTCTCACAGCTGGCCGGGGAACGAATTGGGATCCTTCTGGGTGAGCTGGAGGATGCAGAGAAGCCTGGGTTTCCCGTTTGAGGCTGTTGCCCCCGCAACCTGGCCCCAGAACAAGCGAAAGATGACGGAACGTAACGTTCCTAAAACGTTCTGAGAAGTTTTTGAAAGAATAGCTGAACGAAGGTTATTTTTGGTTCTCTAAAGGATCAAGTGGAAAGTTTTATGACGGTTGAAAAACATTATTCTTTTATTTTCAGAATGTTCCTCTAACCTTAATTTTAACCATAATGTTTGGAATTTTGAACAACTTTACCTTATAATGTAACAGTGAGAGCTCAAAGATGGAAACGATACCCAAAGTCAGGAATAAAGATCATCTAACAGAAACAAAACTATGAAAAAAAAAAATTCTAGTTGTAAAAAAATGTTATTTTTGTATGTCCGTCAGGGCCAAAAATGACTGAATTGGGATTAACAAGTCAAACAACCTGAAGTCAACTATTTTAGCTTTAGTTCAACATGTCTCCAAAAGACTTAACAGATTCTAATAAGTTTACATGCAACAAAGCAAAAACCAAGGAACCTTTTGAAAATGTTATAAATAATTGCAGTAATTTTTTTTTTTATATAGAGTAATTCAATTATTTTGCCTTTGTTTTCTAGCCCAATGTCAGACTGTTTCTTTCCCTCTGTGGAAACAGTCTGACCTCGCAGCATTGAGGTTTGGTGATTTTTTTATTTAATGAATTGCTGGTTTTTGGTCTGTACCAATCATGATGTATGTAATGTGCCTGAATCAGTGCAGTTCAGAGAGGAGAATGTGAACACAACCTTTTCCCATCCGCAGCAGTGCAATTACACTTTTTCCCTGAATAAATGATCTAACAATAGTCTTTATTCTGGCTATAAAGTTCTAATTTCAGGAATCACTCCCTTATTTTTTTTAAACCAGATGAACGATGTGCATGGCCCAGGCAGACACTTGTGTTCACATATGGTGTCATCTCCTTCCGCCGATTGGCGGACGTTTTCTGATCGCTGCAGTTGTAATCAAATTTGTGAAATCCCTGACGTAGGTGCTGGAATAAAATTTAAACAGAGCAGAGACACTACGTAACACCACCCTTGCTAATTGTTTTCATAATCAGTGCTAAACACAAACTATGAATTGATTCAATGTGTGATACAATAATTGGATGTGAAAATATAAATGCAGCTCTAACTTTGTTGAGAGTGGAATCATTGTTACATTAAGATTCCTAAATTTGGCTCCAGTATATTTTCCAGTTAATGTCTTTTTCTTGAATGTCTGATTTCAATACTTGCTTTGAAAACCTTTATTTTACCAAGTCACATGGCTGAAGGGGGCTAAACAGGCAGGTAGCCAGGCCAGTGGTAGGGTGACCCGCTACAGGTTGCTGGTTTGCACAGAGCAGCACACAGAGATGGATATTTTTTAGTTTTACATACTCTATTCATCTCTAGGCAGCACAGTGGCACAGTGGGTAGCACAGTGGCCTTACAGCAAGAAGGTCGTGGGTTCACGTCCCGGGTAGGAATGAGGCTTCGAGCACTGGGCCTTTCTGTGTGGAGTTTGCATTTTCTCCTCGTGTCTACATGAGTTTTCTCCAGCTACTCCGGTTTAGTCCCACCTTCCAAAATATGCATGATAGGTTGATTGGCTGGTGCTAAAATTGCCCCTAGGAATGAGTTTGTGTGTGTATGGTTGTATGTGTGTTGCCCCGGGACAGACTAGCGACCTGTTCGGGGTGTACCCTGCCCCTCGCCTTAAATCAGCCCGGATGGGCTGCGGCACTCCCTCCCCGCCCCCGCAACCTCGTAAGGGATAGACGGATAAGAAAGTGACTGATTGACTATTTATCCCTCACCGGGAAATTCTGTGTGCTGCACTACTACTTCACCGCAGCAGGCTGCCACGACGGCGTCAATGGTGGGAGTAACGGGGGGTTAGGTGTCTTCTCCAAGGACCCTTGATGTGAACTCAGTGGGAATCGACCTGCAAATGCTCTACCACTGAGCCACCGTCTCCCCCCTGTGTGGATAATACTACACATACATTTCTATGGGATTTAACCAACAATCAACCTAATATTCATGGTTTTGTGGCCGAAGGACACTGAACCCTAAAAAAACCCCCTAGAAAATCAACTTACTGATCTGTCTTTATTTTATTTTCCCACAGGAAAAGAAATTATAGTTATATTTCTTACTGCTTGGTCTTTCCTGCTGGGGAAATGATGGTTGCTAAAGACCTTTATGTTGCCTCCAGCATTCCTTGTAATTCCTCTAACTTAGTGTGACCTTGAAGCTCCAGTTAATTTTTCTGTAGAAACTTTTTAAAAAGTGTCAATTGTGGCTTTATTGTGAATCCAGGACAATGTATGGGCCACCGTCTTGTGGTGATCGATGACGCGATACACCGCTTTCCTGATTTCGCAAATTTCTATGAAATGTGTCCTGAGTTCATGAAGGCGAGCCAGATAAGAGGTTGGAAGATGCTCGCCGGCCAATAGGATTAATCTGTTTCTGCTTCTTATCTGCTGATAGAGAACAAGCCGTTTTTCCTCTTCCTTCTCTACTCTCCTTTCCCTCTGCATCCTCATCACTCTCCGTTTCCTCTACCCTTCTCTTTTTTGCTCTCTGATCTTAGTTCATCCTTCTCTTTTCGTTTATTTCTTTCATCTCTTCTTTGTCATGGATCTTTACTTTTTCATTTTACTTTCATATTCTCTACTTTTTACTACATTTGTGTTAATAGTTTCGAGTTAGCCCTTTGGGCTGAATTGATAGAGTTCATCACGAAATAGATTTACGACAATAAGTTAGTGTTTTTCTTTATCCGTTTTTTAAAAATTATATTCTTTGTAAATTCATCAAACCGTGAAACAATCGACACAAGTTTTGACTTGAGAAAAAACAAACTTCTGAACAGATGAGTGCAGATTTCCGTTTGTATAATATGTAATATTTTACCAGGAATTACTTTCAGCTAAAAAACAACTAATCGTCTGGTTGCTAGTAGGACAGAGTATTTCTATTGGACTTTAAGTGATAAGAAGTTGAATTTCTATTTCAATTTGGTAAGTTTCCCTTTTCATGGAGAAACACTCAATGTGTTTTTATTGGTCTGGAGAGGATGGACGATGACTGCATTCCAAAGGACATCCTCTATGGAGACCTGGCCACAGGAACGCGGCTCGCCGAACAACCTGCCGTATGGTACAAAGATGCCTGCAAGAGAGATCGGAAGTCGTGCAACGTCAATGCAGCAGATCTGAAGTCAGTGACCTCTGACCGCTGTAGATGGCGTGCAACGGTCAAAACCAGTATCAAGCAGGCTGAGGAGAACCCAGACATCCAGCCTGAGGCCACAAAGATCTGGAAACGGCAAAAAGGTCAGTCTGCCTCTGCTCCCCCTATGACTCATACCACCTATCACATTTGCAGCAAGTGTAATAGGAGCTGCAGCTCCCGCATTGGCTTATTTAGCCACTGTCGGCGCTGCGCAAAGTGATAAGTATCCAGGTGCACACTCCATTGTCTCTAGAGACAGAAGGATGACAACAAAAAACAACAAGGAGAGCTTAAAGAAACTCTATCTTCATATCACAATCAATAGTAAGTACTCACAAGATTAATTTGTGTACTTGTTTTTGCCTCATTAGGAATTAATATTTGTGAAATCCTAGTGACACGCTGGTAACCTGTTAAGCATCTTGTAGGATTTCCACTCTATTGTATTTCTGAATAGTGACAGCAGAAATCAGAAATCCTGAGGCTGAGGCTCACGTTATCACTTTCAAAATCTCATAAAAATGTCTCATGGTGAGACATGCTGAAAGTTTGAAACTGTCAAAATTTTGTATAACGACACATAGTTACATACTGTATATACGTACGTATGTACATATGGGGGGAGACGGTGGCTCAGTGGTTAGAGCATTCGTACGTGGGCCGGAAGTCAACCGGTAGTTTGCAGGTTCGCATACCACCGAGTGCACATCTAGGGTCCTTGGAGAAGACACCTAACCCCCGTTTCTCACACCATTGGGGCCATCGTGGCAGCCTGATGCGGTGTAGGAGTGCAGTACACAAGTTTCCCTGGTGAGAGATGAATAGAGTGAGTAAAAGAATATATAAATTAAAATAAGTATCTCCATATAATCAAATATATCTTTCTAATTATAGATGTATCATCTATATATTTTGATTTGTAATGATACATATATCTATATCCATATATACATTTTTTTTTTACCAAATAAAGCAGTTGTGACAAAAAGTGATGAATCCTAGGTTCTGTCTGCCACCTTGTGACACAAAGCAATATCTTACCTAAAGTATAACTACATGTTAAAAAAGCGTTAAAGCTTATTGGGTAAATAAGTCATTAGAGTATTTGTAAAATCCCCACTGACTCTGTGTTTTCCTGTTAAAAGAACAGTTTGGAGCGTTTGTCCGTGAAAGCCTGTGAAAACTGCCAGCACTGCCGTTCGTCAGGACAAGACACTAAATCTTCTTTAAGACACCTCCAGTCTTTTTCTGTCCGTTTTTTCTTTTTTCAAGTCTCTTTAAAACAACATTGATTGTTTCCCAGAATGACTTTCTGCCGTGGTGGTAATGATTATGCAGATGTGGCACAACCTTTCCATTTGACGGGCGGTTCCCACAGGGGAGGCAGTGACATGGCAGCTGTTACAGACACACCCGTCCCCATCTCTGTCCCGTCCCTGTGTCCATCCCATACCCTTGTTCTTAACGCTGCCTTTTGGGCAAGGTGATAGATATCCTGTTTGTTCTCTTTGCTGTAATCATAAAACTATTAAAGCACAAAGACAGAAAATAGGACATTACAAAATCTTATGAACATGACCCTTTTTTTCCAGTTTGAAAATGTGATTTTAGGATGATGGTGTA
Organism: Neostethus bicornis; assembly: GCA_902685375.1. NCBI lineage: Eukaryota > Metazoa > Chordata > Actinopteri > Atheriniformes > Phallostethidae > Neostethus > Neostethus bicornis. The sequence goes on from LR738545.1 coordinate 10,460,760, forward strand.
GAACTATTTAGCAGATAGAAAAGAAACAAGGTAAAATTGAACTAAACACACCCAGGAAGGATGTGCGTTACAATCCAAGTGGTTGTGTTTTGAATTTTGAATTACCATTTACAAAAAAAAATAATTTGATACCCTCAGGGTGGCTGGGCTTTCACTCAGAGATCGGGTGAGGAGCTCTGCCATCCGGGAGGAGCTCTATGTCGAGCCGCTCCCCATCCAGAGCCAGATGGGGTGGTTCGGGCATCTGGTCAGGATGCCTCCCGAGCGCCTCATTGGTCAGATGTTTCAGGCACATCCCACCGGGAGTAGACCAAGAGGCAGACCCCGGACCCGCTGGAGAGACTGTCTCACAGCTGGCTGGGGTAAGACTCGGGATTCTTTCGGGTGAGCTGGAGGATGCAGCTGGGGTGATAGAAGCCTGGGCTTCCCGACTGAGCCCACGACCCGGCCTTGGACAAGCAGAAAATGACGGAACGGAAAGAAAAATTCAAGATTACCTGCTCTTTTTTTGAAGATTTAAAATTGCGTTGCAGTAGTTTTTTAATCGGGATGTTGTTGCTCTGACTGGAATGCTCATTAACAATGATTTTCATTTTGAAGGTGTGTGATCGGCTTGGACCCAGTGGGATTCAAACCAGGTTTGACCGGTTGAAAGATGGTAACCCTACCACCAGGCCAACGCCCTCTGAAACCGTAACCGTCTAACCATAACGAAGTTGCATTGATTGCCGGAGCCTGTCCTGGTTGATTCAAGGCGAGAGGCAAGGTACACCCTGAACAGGTCGCCAGTCACACACACACAATCATCCACATACCCACTCACTCCTAGGGACAATTTCATAGTGGCCAATCAACCTAACATGCATGTTTTTGTAGGGTGAGAAAACCCACGCATACGTACATGGGGAGAACATGCAAACTCCACATAGAAATTACATGCATTTGAAAGTTGAAAATCATCCACAATTAGAGGAAGATTTATCACATTTCCAGTGGATGTGACAGGACTGTGAAACCTCCTGCTGCTTTTTCCAGCTTCCTTTCTCTCATCCTGACAGGTCAGACTGATTTAGTCCCTCTGATGATTGGCCAGCTCCTAAACAGCTAACCTTCTTCATCATATCTCAACTATCTTTCTCCTCTTCTTCAAATCCTTTTTCCTTTCATATTAAGTTTTTTCCCCCCCGCTCCCTCTGCTGTGCCGCTGGATTTTACTTGACAGGAAATTTTCCAGGCGATGTGGCGTGGTTGTAGATCTCGGTCCGTGGCAGACAGTATTGATCGTGATGATTTGCATACATAAATCTATTGGCTATCTGACACTTGCCAATATTCTGGGCAGCAGGGAGCAGCGGTGCTGAGTCGGCCGGGTCACATTATCATTGGTGATGGAGCTTTGATGAAGTGTGACAGGACTGCACGGTGCTCTGAGAGCTACACTGTAAAAAATTACACGTCATGTTTAACTGCAGTGGGTGGCCTTTATTACGGGATATATTTGTCACAAAGCGTTCAGTCAGTTCTTGGGATTGTTTTCTTCTGGACAGAGATGTCTGTGTAATTTTAACTACGTCTGTTGGACCCTCTTCTCTGGTGTAACGTCTGGGCCTGGAACGGGGTGCTTGATGTTTGGTGGTTATTCAGAAATCCACCTTCTGTTAAATTGTTTTGAATCATATTGGACGACATTTATGAACAAAACTGTTGTAACATTTGAAACAACAAATGTTCACAAGGAAATATCAGCTATTGTCACAAAAGAGATTCTGAGTGGATAAATTAGGGATACATGAAACAGGCCAATTTTTTTTATCATTGATATAAAAATTTTTTGTCTTGTCACCTGACCTCCAGGACATTTATCGTTCCCAAAATTTGATTTTACGATTGATTTAATCATAATTCATTCTGATTTGTATTATGTCTCGTGATTTTACATCAAATTACTCACAATATTCTTTCAAATACTCCCAAAAAAATTTTTTTAATTGAACTGATACTATAATATGATTACGTTTTTTTATTATATCAAATTGATTGCAGATTTTGTTTACCTCAATTCTTTGTATCTTTCTGCTTGTGTGTGTGAAAAACACAGACCAGTCTGCAGATTCTTTGTTTTGTGGAGAAAAAGGTCAAAGCAGCAGAGAGAATAAATTGAAAGTGAGAGAGCACAGCTGCAGCTCTAAATTTCTAGGCCTATTGTGTGTGTGTGTGTTTGTTTGTATGTGTGTGTACATTTTTTGTCCCCCCCCTCGCCTGTACATCTACCCCCCCACATTTTCAACTTAGAGTTAATTCTTTTTTTTTTAAATGCGGTAGAATGTCTGCCCTTGGACTAGAAACAGTCGGTTCGATTCCCACTGGGCCCATACCTAAGCGTCCCTGGAGAAGACATCTAACCCACAGTTACTCCCACCATTGGTGCTGTCATGGCTGCCTGCTTTGGTGCAATGCAGCAAAAGTCATTTCGCCATAAGACATTAAAAAAGTACAATATAATAAATGATAAGGATTTTTTTTACAATTTTATTTTTCACTCCCTCAAAATTTCAAAAACATGACAGACTTCCACAGTTTTTTCTCGAGTGTGCCCTGCTTCTATTAACAACTCCAAAAGGACTACCAGGTTATTTGCTTGAACTTCATACCCTGATTTGTATCATCTGGGAGCGTCATTTCCGGTTTGGCATGTTTTGTATTAAAGACTACAGATGAAAATTGATCCTGGAATATTTGTATGAGTTTTATTAAAATTTACAACAAAGTTTTTGGTAAAAATGTAATTTTCAAAATTCCTCATCATAATAATAATAATACATTTTATTTAAAATGCATCTTACATTTTAAGACAAAAATCTCAAGGAGCTACATAAAAACTAAGCAAGGTAAAAACAATAAAAACAATGTAAAAACCAAAATCTATATTTAGAAAACAGAACCATAAAGTCAAAAATTAAAAGCCTTATCAAAATTGAAAGTCTTTAGGCCTTTTTTGAATGTGTCCACACTTTGTGGGACACTGAGGAGTTCTGGGAGCTCATTCCAGAGTAGTGGGGCAACGGCATTGAAGGCTCTGTCCCCCATTGTGGTCAGCCTGGTCCTGGGCTGGTGGAGGCAGTGGGTGAAATTTGAGCAAAGGGTGTCTTGAGTTTATGTGTGGGGACAGAGCTCATCTTATCAACCCTAAAAGTTTTGGAGACTTTTTTTTAATAAGTATTAACATATTCTAAACGTATGTTAAATTTGAATCATTAAAATTAAATTTGAAACATTTTTCTAATCAAATTTGAAAAATTCAGTGGCTGGTGTTGGATAATCCTTGTAATTTTTATTGTGATTGAATCAGATTTGATTTATTTATGCAATTGTTTGCCACGAAAACGTAAAAGATCGTCGTCCCTCAGGCCTGTGCTTGGACCAAATGAGTGCATCTTATGTTTGTATGACGATCACACTCACTTTACCTGAAACATTTATTGGCGTTTCACTTTTTTTAAAAAAAGAGAGTGATGCTATTACCTGGTAATTACAATTCATTTATAAAAGAATCAATTCATCATTATAATGTTGGAACTTATTTGGCCAAAATTTCCAGATAAGTGTAAGTCAGCAGGGTTTCGGGCTTTCTTATCAAATTAAATAACTTTTTTTTCCCCAAGAAACCAACTGAGAAAAATCCAGCAACTTGTTCTGTTTTTCAGGAGATTAATGGAGACTGTGTAAGAAAGTGTCATTTATTTTTAGTAGCACATGCTGTTTCAGGCTTTTCTTTCATCCAGAAGACCCTTCCCTGAAGGGTAAGCCCCAGGAGAGTCTTGGTTCGCACATCTGCCTTTACCCGGACTTTGTATGATTCAAAGCTGCCACCGGCTAATCTAAGCATAATTTTTTTACCAAACAATTTTTACTAGTAACACAACAAAAGGAGAAATATCATTCATGTAGTGATTTAAAAAATACTATTAAAACTATATTTTCCATTTTTTTGCCATAGTTTTTGCATCCAAATGCAATTTTCAGAGCTTAAATAAAAACCTCAAGTTTTCAATAATCTTGTTTAATATTTCAATATGTTGTCTCTTAAAAGAAATCAGAAAAATTTCTGAGCCAATAGCTCAGTGGTAGAATGTTCGTCCTTGGACTGGGTGTTCGCCGGATCGAATCCCACCAAGCTCATGTCTAGGTGTCCTTAGTGAAGACACCTAACCCCCTGTTTCTCCTACCATTGGTGCCGTCGTGGCTGCACCAATCCCTGTTGAGGGATGAATAAAGTAGGGTTTTTTTTTTAAAAACATTTCTAACAAACCAATTACCTTCTTTTTTTTAAAGTCTCAGCCTAAAAACATAAAAAAAAGTTCACATGCACACATTATGGGCACAAAGATATTTGTGTTTGAAGAAAATATTTGTGTATTATTTTGAGAAGATTACAAATTTGCATTTTAACAAATCTGATTCAAAACTATTTTGGCCTAATATGTATTTTTACTGTAAATACACAACCAAGACAATTTTTTAAAAGTGCATAACATCCCTTTTTTTTGGATTATTTTGTTAGTTTATGCAGACATTTTATAAATATTATTAATTGTCTTTTACAAAATCCAATCCACTTGCGGCCCAAAAAAACAACAGTGTTGTGTGTAGATGCTTTTATTTTTCCAGAATTTTTGTTTGTTTTTGTTAATGTGCATTTGATTGTATGATTGTTCCACCCTCGGCCCCCCTCCCTTTCCCCTGTTTCTAATCCAAGTGCCCCTCATTATCCCGCCGTGGTCCCTGCAGTGTTGTTGTGGGAACACTGTGACAACCTGCTGCTTTCGTATGCAGGTGAACAGCGTCGATGCCGGAGCCCAGTTAATAGCTTTTGTATGGGATCCCTCAATCCCCCCTCACGCTCCCTCCCATTCGCATGCTGATACAAACACCAAGTGGCACAGTTTAATGAAGTTCTGTTCTTTAAAGCAAGTGGCAGTTTGCAGAGATGGAGGGATAGAGTGAAGGTATGAGCAGCCTTCTGCTCCTTCAGCTTATCTGTTTCTTTGAATAGTTTCCACGAGCCGATCGATGAGCCGGTTTTCTCCTGGCCTTTCAGTGCTGTCACACATCATTGAGGGATGCAAATTTCCGTCAGAAACTGGCCTGACACTTATCCTGTCAGGGTCCGACGCTGAAAAAAAAAATGCCGCAGCTCAGCAATAAATGGGGTGAAGGCCTCATTTCTCAGAGAGAGAGAGACCTTTTCCATCAAAGTTTTCTATCTTCGACTTGACAAGATGAACATGCGTAAGGACACTTGGGAAAGTTAATCTGTTTCCAGGTGGAGGAGCAGCAATGAAAAAAGTTCTGCAGCAGCTGAAAGAATAAAAAACATAAAATACAAAGAAAAATGCGTGACCTTTTAAATAGAACTAATTTGACTTATGCCGAGATCTGTAAGGGCACTGACAGCTCACAACAAACACACCCTGCCGCCCGCTGTATAGAAGAAAACAAGATGAATCATATGGTAGTTCAGACAATTTAATCAGGATTATAAATAGACAAACACCCAATAGCAACAACAATTAAAGTATTGTTTTAGAAAAAGAAAATAAACTTTGTGGAAATGAAAGGATGTAAGTAACATGCTTAGATTTTTCATCCGTCGCTATCAGATTTATTGTTTTTGCGCAGTTAGGATCGTTGTAGGTTAGTGTATGCTAGCATGGATGCTTTCATTCCACTTTAATGAAAAGGTCTTAAATAATTAACATTCTTTGTCATGAGATTGTTTGAGTGTTATTATTAGTTTTAGAGAATTTTAAGTACTTAGGATCAACAGTCGGGAGTGATTGAGAATGTAGAAAAGAGGTGAAGAAGCATGTGCAGGCAGGCTGGAACGGATGGAGAAAAGTATCCGGTGTGATGTGTGATAGAAGAGTTTCAGCTAAAATGAACGGAAAAGTGTACAAACCGTGGCGAGACCGGCCATGCTGTTTGGTCTAGAAACAGTAGCGCTGAAGAAAAGACAGGAAACAGAGATGAAGGTAGCAGAGATGAAGATGCTCAGGATCTTTCTGGGGGTGACCAGGATGGACGGGATCAGAGGAACAGCACATGTTAGAGGTTTTGGAGATAAAGTCAGAGAGGCCAGACTGAGATGGTTTGGACATGTGCAGAGGAGAGACAGAGTACATCGGAAGAAGGATGCTGGATTTGGATCCACCAGGAAAGAAGAGTAGAGGAAGACCAAAGAGGAGGTTCATGGATACAGTGAAGGAAGACATGAAGATAGTTGGTGTGACCGAAGAGGATGTGGGAGACAGGATTAGATGGAAGAAACTGACTTTCTGTGCCGACCCCTGAAGGGAAATGCCAAAAGGAGGAGAAAAGAATTAGTTTTAGAGCCACTTAGAAAGTAGAAAAGAAGTGAAGATGTGTGTGCAGGCAGGCTGAAATGGATGGAGAGAAGTTTCTGCTAAAACCGTAGAATGTGTACAACACTTTTGTGTGACTAGCCATGTTGTTTGACACAGAGAAAGTGGCACTGAGTAAAAGATAGGAGGCAGAATTGGAGGGAGCAGAGATGAAGATGTTGAGGTGCACGTTGGTAGGGACCAAGATTTGCAGGATCAAAAATGAATACAGCTGACGTTAGAGCTTTTGGAGATAAAGTTGTTAAACATTGGTTTAAAAAAAATTAAGAGAATTAATTATCTCACCAGTCTGAGCAATTTATTCTGTGATTTACAAGCATTGTCTTATGATGAGGCTGCAGTCTTTTAGCCTTTTTTGTGATTTCAGAACTGTATCTTATGCCTAAGAATTTACTGTGCCGTACTGTAAAAATGTGCACATTTTATAAAGTAAATCAATTCTTGATGTTACTCCATGAAACGAGAAACCTTCTTTATTGTGATTAATCAAAGAGAAAACATTCACAGTTTCAGTAAAGTGAGGTGCAACTCTTCATAGAACGCTTTAGAACTACACCTGATGGGAGAACTTTGTAATCTTCTTCTTCTTTCGGCATTTCCCTTTAAGGGTCACCACAGCAAGTCAGTTTCTTCCATCTAACCCTATCTGCTGCTGCTTCTTCGGTCACACCAACTATGGGAGAACTGTGTGGTATTATTTGTAAAATTGAGTTAGTTATGCTGCTTTGGGATTTGAATACTGACAGGTGTTCCGTCATCCATTGTACTTTTTATTCTTTACTTTCCATGTTTAAACTCAACGAAGTATTAATATCATAAACTGGCACAGCTTATCTCTCAGTGGGTCTTCTTTGCAGTGGTCTCTTATTCTCTCTACTTGGACCCTGGAAGAAGAAGTCTGCCTTCTCTTACCAAGGTTCTGGTTCTGGTTTGGATGTTTAAAAGGATTTTTTTTTATCTGTATTTATCTATGGCTAGTAAGTCTGGATTTGATTCAATCTATTCTTTTTTATGGTTTGACTATCAGGAACTGGCTGCATTAATTTGTTTGAGAAGTGCCTCACAATGATGTTAAAAATGATCAGTTTCTTCATCAGTTGCCATACATTTTTTCAAAATATCCAGATTTTGAAGCTTGGCAGACTTGATGGGAGGTTCCAAGACTTGGAATCAATATGGAGGCAGAATTTGGAGCATTGACGATCGACAGCTGAAAAAACAGGATAATTTGATAACCAAAGATGAATATGATTTAACTTACGAGTTAAAATTACAATTATTGGACACCACAAGAATGTTGGATTTTCACCAGTTTGCCTTGAATAATTGACTCTTGGGCTCTGAAGACAGTAAAAGGAGGATTTATCCAAATTCATTGGCCCAAACTTTTCCTCTTCATATACCAGATGTTTAGTTCTTAACTGGAGCTCAATGACATAGAAAAGAATTTGAAATCTTTAACCAAATTCTAACAAACTTGTTTCTTTTGCTTATTTTACTACCCTTCATGTTTGATCTTTACCTCAAGCCTCCAGACACAAGATTTACTAGTTGATAGGAGTTTTGAAAAGAGCTTTAAAAAGTTTGTATTGTAACCTGACATTATCACCTCTAGAAGTCATCGTTGGATGGCATCTTAACAAATGCCCCAACATGCTGGACGTGTTTCCACGTGGGTGAAACACGTGAGTATTACTGGTAGCATCATATTTGTTGTGAGTGCTTCGATGAGTTTATGTGTTGCATGGCTATGTTCAACCGGAACCGCTATATGGTAAACAAGCACGGAACACGGAGCACATAATTTTACGTGCATGCACAAAATCAATTGACGTATGGCGTAGACTGAACCCAAACGGCAAAATTGAGCAGTTTTTAACTGTCCTCCATCATTTATTTTCTCATGATGGTTAGTAATTTTATCTGCATGCTAACCTTTTAATCACATTTCAAATTTTTCTCATTTTCATCTCTCTTTATAAATTTTGTTCTTGTTTTGCAACTTTCGTATCTTTTCAGTAACTTTCTTCATGAATCATCCTTTTGTTTTCCTTTTCTCCCCTTATCTATTTACCCTCCTCTTTCTGCCTTCAGCTTATTAAGATTTCAAATGTACAAATGGTGAAGAGCTGATTGCTTTCAGGGAATCTGCCTGTAATAATTACAGGTGGAGAAAGCTCGGGGTAACGTTGGCGGGGCAGCAACTAATGGAAAACTAGATTTTTTTCACTGAATTAGAGGAAAGGGGAGGAGGGATCTATATATTGACAAGCCATCAGCAGGCCACAGATCAAGAGAAGTGCTTCAGACTTCTTGTAGAGGGCAAAATCAAATGGGCCCTGATGCTCTAAGGCGTCTCCATAGCAGCTGCCAGCCTGGGAGGAGAATGAGCCGGTCTTCCTCTTCTGATTCAAAGGGATGAGGCAACAGTGTTAACCTTTTTATTGTGATGACGCCCTTCTATTCTCATCGAGAACCTGAATCAAAATGTAAATGCTGGGACCTCTGACGGAAGTTGGGCCCCACAGATTAAATAAAGTGTGTCAAGAGTTGCCCGATATTTTATCTAGGTAGACGGGACAGGAATTACACAGAGTTCGACTGGCTTTCCCGTCGGTGCTCAGATTCAAGGATCGTCAACTCCACTCTAAAACATGTGTCTCTAGCTAAAAAGTTACCAGTTTGACAAGCAAATAAGTCCACTATTAAATTACACAAAATCCAATGAGTGAATCCTTACCAAAATATCCACATGTTTTCATGATAATGGATGTGTTGGTAGGAGATGGAATGTTAGTACTGACCTTCATTTAAACTAACAACTTATTTGTTTATCACAATCACCCAGAGGGGCCATCCATTCATTTTCTGAACCACCTGTCCGAAACAAGATTTGCAGAAGAACCAGAGCCTATTCTAGCTTGGATCAGGCAGAGTTATTCAATAAGTTATTCATCCAGATCAGGAAAGACCAATTTCCCAACATCACAGTGATAGGTCTCCAGTAACCAAAAAAAACACCCTCTCCAAATTAAACTGGGTCCACATCCCAACCAAACAGAAGCAGTGCAGTCCCCAGAAACATTGTGAAAGGACAATCCTCATTGTGACTATAATTTACGCAACAAGAATCCTAAAATACTTCTAAAAACTTTGAAATTTGTTTGAAATGACTACTTCTTTTGATCCAATATTTTAATCCAATGTTTTCTTGTTCAGATCCACCAATAAAGTTTTAGAAAATTTCACAAAAACAAATGTGCAAAGTATCAGATGAGAGCCCGAGACCTCCAAATAAGGGGTTGAGAAATTAATTAGAAATTAGTGGTCAGATTCAGTTAGAGGTAGAAAAACGACTAGATATGACCAAACTAGGCATCAAACTAAAACCAACTTACAGTTTACCAACTCAAGATGAAATAGCCGACACTAAACAGATTTTTTCTTCTGAGCAGCTGATGCCCGCTCACCAAACTGAAAACAGGTCAGTAGGAGGCGTTCGCTGATGAGTTGAAAATGGAAACAAAATCTTTTGGATAGTTTTGCGTGTCTAATCTGACAGGAATTTGTGTTTTTCAAAGGACGTTGGATACTTCAGTGAAGTTTTTAGAACTCTTCGAGAATTAAACTCAATTAGGCTTTAAATGACCTATTCCACCACCAGAAAGCAAATATTTTTTCTTAACCTCTGAAAATGAACCTTTCTCTGTGTGAGGAGAACCCTGCTGCTGGAATAAAAAACTTCAGGCTCTATTGCAGCTGCACTTTTAGAGCAGTGGGACATTTGACCTCTTCAGGAGTTCATTGTAAACACTGACGTTAAATACCCAGTTTTATCCCGTCTGAGGGACTTTTGCTTTCCATTAGCGTAGTGAAAAATAAACCTTCATGCTTTCTTTTGAACCGTAAACATACGTGATGTAAGATTTGGACTTTGTGAATATCTGTATATGTGTATTGGGGATTTTTCGTGCTGAAGCTCTGGAATTTTGCCTAATAATTTTGGGGTAACGTGATGCATTGTATAGAAGCATGTGTGCTGTGGTGATGTGAAGTGGACGACTGACCCATCCATCATTTGCGAGAAGTCTCTGCTGTGTTCTTCTCAAACTGGGTTTTTGTTTGGAAACCATCCATCATGTTCCTGAGCATGACACACCGGCCCGAAGACAACCCAACTTCTGCTTTGCCTCACTCTAATGTGGCTGCACTAATATTTAACAAACTATCAGTGAAATGTTGAGATATCTGAACGCATTAGACTGAAAATATTTTTCCCAGTGAAAAACTGCAGTAAATGTTTTACATTAACCCTTTAAACTCTACCAGATCTCCTCCTGATTTATTGCTTCAGATGATCTACAGAAGTTTTCCAAACGTTATTATCCTATCCAGAGAAGTTGTAATCCAGCCACGACATATTGGGTTTATTTAAGGACTTTACACGATTCATTATGCCACGACTATTTATCACATTTTTGTTTTGTCATCCTGCCACATCATTACAAACTTTGTACCAATCAGGGAGTTCAAATTGATGGGAATGTCAAATCAGAAGCAACCAAAAATCAGCATGTGAACAGAAAGCTCATTGTTTGCCTAAAAAAGCATGAACTTCAGAGAAAACTAAAACCATTCTGTTGGGATTCAGAAAGACTGGAAAACTGGAAATGATACTGAATCTGACAACAAACTCTCTGAAGAGATGGCACACCATCTCCCCGTGGGTTAAATCTGAATGCACAAAGAGAATGAAGTGTATTAATTAATATAGAAGTGTGGCGTGAGATTCTGAGCTTTAATTAATTCCCTAGTTTGAAACTTGCTGAGTTTGATCTGTAAGCTGTTTTACATCAGAGTAACTGTTAAAGTGTTATGCTAACATGCTGTCATACTTTCAGCTGTTTTTTGGATAGATAAATTTTAAAGCTAAGGGTCAAGTTGACCGTAATCAAAAAAGACAAATGAAAGATGGCTAGGGATTGTTGGACGATTCAAATCCTGGATGATCCATTCCATATACAACGTGAGTTATGGTGAAATTTTGTGCTGGAGATTCTGGTTCAAGCCCCAAATGTTTTTTGGGTTTTTTTTTTCTCTTAATCAATCACCCCACAGGAACAAGTATTGTGATGAGTTTCTTCTGTCTGTTACATGTTTGCAAGCAATGCTCAACCTCCGTGATGGTTATGAATGTATCCTGCAGATGAGCCTGAAGGTCTATGTCTTTCATTCAGCAGGACGACCAAAAAGAACTTTTGAAAAATGGAGCAGAAATTCAGATGCTGCAATTAGTTTTTTAGCCAAAGACAGGCCATAAGTCTTTATCTAGGTCTCTGTGTGTAAGGTTGGCTCGCTTCCTGCACATCTGTGGACTCAAAGCTACAAATGATGTGATTATGATATATCATGTAACTGAGAAAGTCTCTTTGTTTCTGCTGGATGGTGTAAAAAAAAAGAAAGAAAGAAATCAATACCGGGGTGGTGTGAAACCTTGAGGGGCCACAGTGTCTTCTTTGGACTGGCCAGGTAAGGGTTAGGCCCAGCCGGAGGTTTGGCCAGCTCAGAAATGCTGATTCTACATTTAGCCTGACAGTGATGCATACCCCAGCCTCCACGTCCAGTTAGCCCAGTACCTGAGGGCCCCGTCGAGGAAGATCAGCTGCAGACCAGGCCGGGGTTAAGGATGGAGATTGGAGAAGGAGCAGGGGGAGGGAAGAGGCAAAAAACATTTATTTATAGAACCAGCAATGTCTGGTAGGGAGGGAAGATATGGGAGACAGAAGGACTATTATTTTACGATGGTCGTGATGAGGGAGTTGAAGAAGAAAGAGAAACCGAGACAAATCTGATTTCAAACAAAAGTCAGCAAGAGTTTCATTTTCCTATGTTTAGTTTTCAATTAGGAAATTTTAAAAATAGTTACACATGTCACATGTGATAATGAGAAACAATAGTTGATGGAAGACACAGAAAGTAATTTAAAATATGCAAAACCAAGTAACGTGGGAAGACTCTAGTGGTGAGGGAGCATCTTCAAAAATATGCAACATAATTCTTTTTCCAAGAATACAGACCGGCATCGTAATTTACCCAAGCTTAACTTATTTCATCCTAGGGACAATAAAGTTATTAAACGAGGCATTGACTCAGTAGTAGAATGTCTGTCCTTGCACTGGGAGAAACCGGTTTGATGCCTAGGTGTCCCTGTAGAAGGCACCCAACCACTAGTTCCTTACTGCTGTGGCTGCCCATAACAAGCAGCTTTTACAATGGATTCACAAAAAAAAAGAACTTAAAACAAACGACAAAATTGTAGATACAAGTGACCGGGCTCTCACTCAGAGATCAGGTGGGGAGTTCTGCCATCCGGAAGGAGCTCAGTGTCGAGCCTCTCATCCTTCAGGTCGAGAGAAGCCAGATGGAGTGGTTCGGGCATCTGGTCAGGATGCCTCCTGAGCGCCTCACTGGTGAACTGTTTTGGGCATGTTCCACCAGGAGGAGACCAAGAGACAGACCCCGGACCTGCTGGAGAGAATATGTGTCACAGCTGGCAGGGGAACGACTTGGGATTCTTCCGGGTGAGCTGGAGGATGCAGCCGAGGTAAGAAAAGCCCGGGCTTCCCGTCCAAGGCTGTTGCCTCCACGACCTGGCCCCGGATAAGCGGAAGACAACGCTTTTTTTTTTTTTATTTCTAACTCTCTGGATATTGCAAAAAGCTACATGAGAGATGTTCATGTAGCTTCACGAGTCTGGCTTGTGAAGTTTTGAGAGCGGAAGTTTTATTCTGTCATCTTCCAGCTATCCGGGGCCGGGTCGCGGGGTGACACGATCTGCCTCTACTCATCCACAACACAAAGGCTCGAAAGACAGCCCTTTCTGTGTGGAGTTTGTAATGTTCTCCCTGTGCAGGTGTGGGTTTTATCTGGACATAGAATGGACATGGAAGATGGATCGATTTGTAAAGCAGATTATGTAAATGAAAACAGTGCATTTTGTTGTGATGTCAACAAAACATTAGTACTTACAATAATTAATAATAAGTAGGTACTCTATTTCCTAAAACCAGATTCCATTTGGGATAAAGGTTGGCAGGGTCTTATAACTGAAGTATTTCTTTCTACTTTTATTTCTAACAATAAAATAATGATCAAATAATGAACATAAAATTATAAAAACCACAGCCTTTTAACTCCAAGTCTGAAACTAATTTAAATGTAAGTGACAATAGTTTGCCAGGACGTAGCCACTCGGTGTGTCTGCTGCCCATCACAAACAGGATGTGGTAGAAATTATCTGTTAGAATCAGGCTCAGGTTTGCCATCTGTCAGCTGTGATGGCCTTGGTATCGATCTGATGCTGGGTCATACCAAAACCCTGACCCCACTTCCCCTTGTGACACAGAGAGAAAGGCAGCTTTAGGTATGTGACAGTAATGTGATGGCTATTCTCAGAGTGATGGTCATTCTGTCATCCTGCTCGGCAGAAACACAACTTTTCAGAGTTCCATTTTCATACTGACTCTAACAGATCCTCCATTTCTATTCTCCATCCCTCCTGGGTCTGATGCAGGTTCTGTGTGATTACGGCACGGTACTATAAATTAACCTCTTAATTGTAAGAAATGTATTCAGTGTATTGTCGCTGGGACATTACGTTTGTTACTTCTGATGGGTAGTTACTGAGATTCTTAATTAATTATTGATGGCACTTGGTTTACCTGAAAAACACCTGCACCAATAAATGGCTGCATCCAGTTTTTTTTCAATTTGATCCCCAAAACAAAACTTCTCTCTAGAAATCTTGTTGATGGCAATGAGGAGAAATTATAATTGAAATTAAATTGATTCCTTATAAGGTATACTTAGTAAAACTAAACAAGCATGTTTATTTATTTATTTATTTATTTATTTTAGTGTCCTCTTTGATTATTGGAAAAACTTGAGAAAAATGTTCTGCTGTTTTCAGGAGCCATGTCCATGCGTCCATTCGACAGATGGCTGTTGATCTAGCTCTCAAGACTCAATACGGTTTGTCAGTTATTTATCATTTGGAACCAGACGAAGCTCATTTTAAGGTAAACAAAAATCTGACCTCCTCCAAACCTGCTTAATGACAGCTTAATGTGTGGCAGTCATCAGACCAGTTCTAAAAAAAAACTGATCAAATGGACTTCATCTCCAACATACACGTGAGTATATTAAATGATGGTAAGTTTGAGATTACGGTGGGGATAACTGGTGAGAGGCATCGGGGGAACACTGGTCACTGAGAACGCTTAAGTGATCTTAATCTCTGTTTTCAGCTTGTTCCTGGCTGGCATCCACTATGGAAATATTCAGTCACAGAAAAGACCAGAATATCTCCCAAAATTATCCTGCAAGTTGAAGTATCCACAAGTGCGTCTGGGCTTTGTTTATGCAGGTAAGTATGTCATGTTACGATAGGTTGTTTCTTTGACGGGGTTGGTAGTTACACAACACGTCCACCAAAAGCCAGCGCAGAGTTCAGAGTGAATCTATAACTTTGGGCACACATTTTAAAAGTAAACAGGTTGACCCCATATCTGTACTTCCACTATTTGTCTATTTCATCTTTGGCTCAATAGACTTGTTTCCATTGAGCCAGCAAGTACACCTCATTCTCCCACCACCCCCAACAATCTGGCAAGATCTACTGAAGATCGGTGTTGATCCTCAAAAACAAGATTTTAGATAAAAATATATTGTTTGCCATTCTTATGATCATTTTTCTGATCTCTAAAAAAACTGTCTTATTAGGATTGGGAAAAAGAAAAACATAGTGAACACTCCAGATCCAGAAACCTCCCTTGTCTACAGTACAATACGAACGTGGAGACTTTTGATTCGGTTTAGGAGGTTTCTTCACATTTTAAGAAAAAAGAAATTGGATGGAGATATTTTTCAATTGTTCTTGACAATGTTGCTCTTTACTTTTTCTATGAGTGATGAACATATTGTTTGGGATTTCTTGTTAAAAAAGGATAAATCCTCCAGACAAAGTGGCATGCAGAACACCTGAGCTGTGTGTTTCTTCCTCCCAGCTGCACAAAGCCACCGCTTTTTCTTCTTCATTAGAGTGAGTCCCTGCAGGTGTTAAATAATATTAATGACCCAGAGCATCATTACTTACCTCTGCGCTAGGCCTCGCCTCAAGTGATTTTATCGACTCTCCGCTCCTTGGCCGTGGGTGTGTGTTTGGGAGTGCGTGTGGAGATTATTCTGCGGCGATATTATCAGCAACTTTAATAAGTTGATTAGCAGTGAAGCACAATCTGCTAACTGGATCTAGATGATGATGTTGATTGGACGGAACACAGCGCCATCCATCTTTCTGATTGGCTAATAACTGAAATCCATCACTGTTTCTCTGCGTTTGTGCTTCCACGTGCGTACATGCGAGTGTGTGTGTGTTTTATTCTCTCCACTTTATCTGCTTTGGCTCATTTTCTTTTTCTCTTTTCTTGCTCTTTTTGCACATTTGTTCATTTCACCTTTTTCCCTTCGTTCTGCCCTCCGTGTCTAACTGAAGGTCTCCTCCTCTCCGTCTGTCTTCTCCTGTTTCATTCTCTCTCCGTTACTGCCCTGAAAACTATTTTCCTTCCTTTAAACTTTTTACTTCTTCATTTGAGGACCAAACCCCTTTAACAACAAACTCACTTAGAAAGTGAGTTTAGGGCAAAGACTTTGACTTTGTTTCAGTTGGAATCAGTAAAGCAACATCCAAGTAGGAGAAGAAAGAAAACTCTGGTTAAGAGAAGTAATAAAATAATAAATAAAAAGTGGAAGACAAACTCTTTAATTCACTCTGATTATTCGGAAAGAAGGAACAGGACGAAAATTCCATTCCGTCATCTTCCACTCATCCGGGGCCGGGTCACGGGGGCAACAGCCTCAAACGGGTAGCCCAGGCTTCTCTCACCCTGGCTGCATCCTCCAGCTCATCCAGAAGGATCCCAAGTCATTCCCCGGCCAGCTATGAGACATAGTCTGTCCAGCAGGTCCGGGTCTCCCACTTGGTCTCCTCCCAGTGAAACGTGCCCGAAACACCTCGCCCGCGAGGCGCTCGAACCACCCTATCTGGCTCCTCTCAACCTGGAGGAGGTGCGGCTCGACACCAAGCTCCTCTCGAATGGCAGAGCTCCTCACCCCATCGCTGAGTGAGAACCCAGCCACCCTGTGGAGGAAGCTCATTTCGGCCGCTTGTATCTGCGATCTCATTTTTTCGGTCACCTCCCACAGCTGGTGACTACAGGTGAGGGTTGGAACGTAGATCGACTTGTAAATCGAGAGCTTTGCTTTCGGCTCAGCTCTCTCTTTCCCATGACGGAGCGTCCTACATTGCTGATGCCGCAATAACTCTCCCGCTCCATTCTTCCCCCACTTGTGAACAACACCTCGAGATACTTAAACTCCTCCACTTGGGGCAGGACCCTGTCCCTGACCCCCAGGGGGCATTCCACCCTTTTCCGGGCGGGGACCATTGTCTTGGATTTGGAAGCGCCAATTCCCATCCCGGCCGCTTCACACTCGGCAGCAAATCAATCCAGTGAGAGCTGGAGATCACGGTCCGATGAAGCCAACAGGACCACATCATCCGCAATAAGCAGAGTTTGTCACCGATTCTGTTCATCACCTTTATGGACAAAAAATCTAGGCGCAGCCGAGGCGTTGGAAGGATCCGGTTTTGGGAAATTTTCTATCTTCCCCCAGTTTGGTCTCAAATCACTTGAATGTCACAGTTACAATTACCAACGTTAGGATGACAAAACGTACTTATTTATTGCCCCAGACTGATTCACCAAGTAATAAACAAAAATTAAGCTACATAAAGCAGTTTTTTTTTTAATTTGCTTTTCTAATTGCTTCTATTTTGGTTTTCCAAACTTTTAACAGGCCTTTTTCATTTAATCTTTCAGTACATTCATATCAGAAAAGATGCTTTTCCATCACGCAGAGACCAAAATATTGCATGTTGATTTATAGTCTGTTAAAGTCTGGTTTGCAGGGACTAGAGAAGTTACGTAGATGTTTCTGCATGGAAAAAAACTTTCCAGTCCTGCGATGTGTCGAAGGTTCCAACACACCTGTTGCTTCAGGTTTGTGTGTTTGCAACCACCATGTCAGTCTAAATAATTAGTCCTAGAGCTTAGCAGAGAGCCAATATGCTGCTTTTAAAGCAACCGACACTCCTGAGACCAGCACACACACAGCAGATTAGATTAATGTGTGTTCTGTTTGTCGTCTCGGAGGAAAGCAGCTCACTTAATAAAGAAAAATAATTCCATCTCTTTCTCTCCACTCACTTCACTTACTGGAAGCTCCGAGTATGTGTGTGTTCACAAGTATTTTCTATTTGTGTTCCCATTAATATTTTTTGATCGATAAGGTTGGGATATTTGAGTTTTCCTCGGCATGCTGGGTTGTTTTTTTGACTTGTGAGAATGTTGTACTTTTCCCTTTGCTATTCTTGTTTTCTGGACCTCTGGGATGGATAAAAAAAATGTGGATTAAAACCAACTTGAAACATAAAATTTGGTAAATAAAAATCACTTCTAGAGATAAGATTTAAAAATACATCAGATACAAATACCAAGTTATTTCAAATGATGCTTGAAAGTGGATAATAATGAGTATCAGCCTCGTGTGCTCACATTTTTGATCAATTATTCTTCTTATTTAATTAATTTCCCAGGATCCCACATTTTAAATAGGTTTTATGGCGCATTTTACGTTACTCTGTGGGGATTTTTCCTCAATGGAGAAGCAAAAATTGGGGTTTTTTTCAGAAAGAGTTTCTCCTTTTTGCTGGCTAACAAATCAGAGCCTTTAACCAGATGTGATTTGTGCAAAATGAGCTGTGCATTGTGGTTATAATGTAGTTGTTTTTTGTAATCGTTCTAGTTTATAAGGAAGTTTTTCTTCTGATTACGTTTGTAATAGTTTTTTCTTTTTCTTTGCTTTCTCTGATCGTGAGAAACTTTCCCCCAACAATATTATCTGAATGGCATTTTTTAATAAACTGCAGAAATTTAGATATAATGGTAGAGGAGTTCTATTTTCTTACACTACAACTGAACCAGACTAGACCGAATTGTTTTAGGTAGAAGAATCAGTTTTTGGGATGATGATGCGACCTGGTTGCAGAAAGATAAAAATAGGGGAAAGCAACAGCAATAATTGAGGAAAAGCCTCAAATGAGAAAAAATAATTACACAGAGGAGGATAAAAAGAAAGTAGAAAGAGAGTAGGTGGAGGGGGAGCTGATTAACCCTTTCTACAAGCATTTGACAAATGAACAAAATCAACAGTAGCTACACCGGATCTATCACTGCTGAAACACACACACAAGGGGGTTCAGAAATAACCACTTTCTGCTAATAAACCCAACTAGCATGCCAGGACACATTACTCTGTCATAGGCCACACACACACACATCCATCTTCTCCAGAAGAGGGGGCGGGGTGCCCATCTAGCTTTACTGCACCAGTAGGAGTGATGGGGACATTTGTTAAGGATGCAGTCCATTCAATAGCAGTCATAGACCACCGCCGTCACTTTAAAGCCTCATCCATCTTTCCCTTCCCTCCTCTTATTTTTCTGACGTCTCTGTGAGGAAATATGACATCCTGTTTTTATAGTTCCATCATTCGGAAAAAAAGCTGCCCAGTAACCACCTCAGGGAGGTTTCTTTCTCTATAAATCACATGAGCCATAAGGCATCGCCACCATCTAGTTGATCCGAGTTAGGGACTGGTTTTAGGAGACCGATTTGTCCCGACTTAGAGCTCGGAGCTGCAGTAATTCAGCTTTTATCCGAATCAAAGGCCAGAAAGTCTGTAACCATGATGCAACTCTATACCTGTCAAATTTACCCACAACCACAGCAAATCTATGGATATTAGAGATTTAAAAATTTACCTGACTCATGTTTGAATAAAAGATCGTATGCCCAAAGTTTCTTTTTTCTATCGTTCTCATTGATTTAAAAAATATATTTTTGTAAGATACTTTTCAAAGTTTCAGACCAAGTTTTTGCAACTTCTGCTGGAATTTTGACCATTTATTTTAGCGATGAGTTTTGGCACATCTAGAATTCTAGATTATGACACTATAGTTTAAATGTAAATGAAAGTAGAAGAATATTTTTTATACAAAACAATTTCTTCTGCAATGTATTCATTTCTTTTTTTAAAGAAATCGGTGTCGCTACAAGACGAATAGTTATTCTGGAGATTAAAAGTAACTTTTTGTCAAAATTTGTCATGCTTATGATTAATTATCAGCAACAATTTATATTCATTTTACATTTTTATTTATCATTCTTAGTTTAAATCTTTGCTTTTGTAAAACTACAAAAAATGAGCAATGGACATAAAAAATGGCAAACAAATATTACAAAATGTGTAACTTCAGAGCTTTAAATGAACACCACAGATGGACAAAAACCAGGAGGTGATTCTAAACTGTTCAAAAACAATGTTAGAAAAACAAAAATCATCATTTTCCACATTGAGCCTTTTGGGTCTGGACTTTTATGCAAAACATTTATCCATAAAAGTGAATAGTACTTAACGCCTTGAGTGATAATGACGCACCTTTTTTAGAATCGTGTTTAAATTTTACTGACTTTAAACTTATTGTATATAATCATTTAATTTATTTTAAACATCTTTCTTATAAAAACTCTATAAGGAATAAACATATACATTTTTTTTACTTGAATAAATTAGTATACAAAGTTTTTATCTTGTCGATCTGATTCTGTAATGTTTAAAAATCAGTATAAGCCGTTATAAAGCTTAGGCTTCTTTTAAAGCTGGCTGACACTGACCCAAAGAGTTAAACTGGTTTTAAACTGGGCTGTGTGGGGTCACTGGTTTTTCTGTCTGTTTCTCAGACACATCCATCACTGCACGGCTAACGTTAGCAATCTGCTGCCAACACACCCTCACAAAACAAGGTCAATTAGCCTGACCCAGCTAATTACCAAGCGCTTACCTGACACACATACACACACATCGAGGTCCATTAGCAAAGTGTGCAGGTCCAAATGAAGACCAATGAGCAGACAGCATCTATTTGCTACTCCTAACAATAAAGCAGAGGAAATAAAAAGTGATGATACAAGTATCCGTCTCACAAAAACATGCAGGCCAGTCTTTTTCCTCAATGTTGCAGCAATCACAGAGGAAAACGTAAAGACGCTGGTTCACAAAGCTCAGGTATTATAATCAACTTAAATAGATATTTCACTCCAATATATTTATTACACCTCAGATTTCTTGTTGTGAAAAAACAGGATACAGCTCTACATGAGGGGTATCACTTTTGTATAGACTTTCATACAATCAGGGAGGAACACAGAGCCAGACTGTTCTCAGATATGTTTCTTTCTAACCCTTAAATGGACAAAAGTTTGTCATCATTCTTAAATTGAACGGGCGCACACGCTTTCGAACCAACACGAACCCGGAAGTGAGGCCGCAAGTAGTTTAGTTCTCGAAGAATCTCGTTTTCCAACGTAAGTTACCATACACTCGTTTGGCCTTTTTGCCCGATAACTAGTGCGAACACTTTCTCTTTTATTTTCATAATGTTTAAGTGTTCCAAATGTAATGCATTTGATATCAACACAAGTTGATAACGAGACAAAATAAGACTGTTAATCCTTTTTTTTTGAGGGGGAAGGGTAATATGGAATAATTGGAATATTTGTGGCTGCAAGGGCTCAAAAGTAGTTGTTAAAAATTCATTTTTAGGTAATATCAGGTCATTTTATTGCCAGTAAAGTTCTAGATGCTCTTTTTAATTGGACTATTTTGAAGTCGTGGTTTTATTGTGATTTTTCTTTTGTGTCTGTTTTTTAATGACTTCATAATGTGCTCTCAGATATTTTGCCATTTCTTTTTCCAATGTAGTTTTACAGCAAATGCTGAATAAATCTATTGTTTTAAAGCAATTTCTCAATACTTTAGTGATTATGCAACGAGACTGACTTCATTTTTTATGTTGGTGTTTCATTCTAAATTTCTATGTTGATCTTGTCTCAAAATACGCTTTCTTAAATTAGCTTCACATTCTCAGATTCTAAAACTAAATGATACTT
The DNA here is from genome assembly GCA_902685375.1 of Neostethus bicornis. Taxonomy (NCBI): domain Eukaryota; kingdom Metazoa; phylum Chordata; class Actinopteri; order Atheriniformes; family Phallostethidae; genus Neostethus; species Neostethus bicornis. The sequence goes on from LR738545.1 coordinate 10,482,313, forward strand.
TTCATAAATAGCAATGTAGATTGATTGTTTTTTACACTGAAGTGAAGAAATCTGGAAACTAATTAGTTACTATGGATTGAGAACATTATTTCAAACATGAAATTGTAAAATCAAAGAGAAGTAAAACATTTTCTGCTAACGATATACGACAATCATAAAAAATGATATTTTTCTCCCTCATATTCACTTTTTCCTTTTTTATCAATCCAATCAATTTTTTAAAAATAATTTGCTTTTATTAATGTATTCAGAATAGAATGGATTCATTTATTTGTCACGTAATGAAGTGGAAAGGGAGGCAGAGACAAAAACATTCTCAAAAACCAATTCCAAATAAGAAGAGAAGGAGTTGAAGAGGAAGACTTGAGTAAAACAAACAGATGAAAGATAAAAGTAATGGACTGAAACAAGAGGGAGACACACTCGTCCTCCGCTATTCATCCATCCATCCATCTCAGCTCGTGGAAATAAGGGCTTCCTGGTTGTCAGCTTGTTATTTTTCCCTCCTCCTTTCTGTTCTTCCCTTCATAACTCGCCCTCCGTGCTGTCCTCCGCCGCCATCCTGTCATGTGTGAAGGTATCGATTTGCCAGTGTTTTAGCCATCAAACTGCAGCCTCGCTTTTTAAACAATGTCTGACGGACAGAGAGGAGGAGGAGAAGGAGGGGAAGAAACAAGGAGAGAAAAAGAGGTGGCAGGAAGAAATGTTGAATTTTTTTAATGTTACTCAAAACAAGAGAGACAAAAATGGAAAAGTTAAAGATATAAAAAAAAGGAGGAAGCGGATGAAATATGGGGAAACGAGATATGGAAGATGAAAGAAACTAAAAGGGAAAAGATAGAAGACTAAAAATGAGAAGGATGCAGTGAAGAAAATGAAGGGGAAAATGTGAGGTGAGATGAAATATGAAGGGAGGGATAGGGTGACACAAAGTTGGGAGAGACAAAAAAAGAAAGAAAGAAGGCAAAACAGAAAGGTTGAGAGACGAAAGTGTAAAAAAACCCAAAAACCCCTAACAGACTATCTAAACCTTCCTTTCGCAGCTACCTTGTTGTTTTCTCCCGGTGTTGATGGCATGTTAAACCCCACACTAGGATGCTGCTCTGTGCTTGTGGCTCTTTTTTCAGGAAGCAGGTTGTTGGAGTCCTAATTTGAAACCAACCCTGGAAAAAAGAATGAAGACAAGGCATCTTGGGGTTTGGTCAAACTTAGTCCAAATAGTAAACATGGGCATTTCTTGTGGAATTGTACATTGCTAGACGGAGCAGTGGTCAACTTCCTAGTTCTGACCCTTAGCTCTAGAGTGGGCAAAATGTCTTCTTCTGCTTCTGGGTGGCAGATGGGTTCTAATCGGGTTGGTATGCCTATACACCAACCAATTGGTTAGAGTTCTTGTAATTTGTGCAATTCTTTAATGGAGTGTTGGAGAAAGTTACTCCAACAAAGTCCATTATTTAATTTGAGGACTTCTGTGCACATACTGCTAATTAGTAACATTGACTGTACAAGGGATAGACTTAGTACATGTGGTGTCACCCATGAAATTAGTCTCCAACCAAATTAAGCAAGTTCAGTTGCCATTTTGCCATTTGTGGTCTTTAGCTTTGGCAGAGTCTGAAGAAAAGAGATCACACATGCCAGAATCAGTTTGCAACACACAAAACGGCTGTTTTGTTCAATTGAAATAGAGAGATTTGCATTGTTGCTTTAGTGGAGGCTTGAAATAGAGCTGCTGCTTCTCTGTATTTAGAGAAACTTGATCTGGCTTTTTATTAAAAAATATGGCTGATGAATATGTCCTTGATGTGGTTTTACTTCTGTTTTTAGTACCTAAATCACTTCTTGAGAAAGTCCTCTATTGAATTCAATTTTTCAATTCAATTTTATTTGTAGCCCAAAATCACAGAATTTCCGTCTCAATGGGCTTTACAAGAAAAAGAGGAATGTATTAACACATATACGCAGCAAGAAAAATAACTAACAAATGCTAACTAAACAAGGCTAGCACATTTATGCCCTTAGACTCTCCTTCTCGGTGAGAAAAAAACTTCTAAAAAACCCATCAGTGGGGAAAAAATAAGAAACCTCTTGGGGATCCACATGAAAGAGAGATCCCTCCCCCGGGACGAGCAACCAATGTGCCAAAGATTATTGTTTAAATATTAGCTTATTCTACTCTACAGCTACATATTGGTAAAATATACTTTTAAAAAATGTTAGGATTTTTTCCACTCTATGTAAAACATAAACACATAAAATTAGAGCTGATTAAATACACCCACAGCCCTAAGATTCCTTAAAGGAAAATAACAGACTAGTGGTGGTAGACAAAGAAAATTTATATTGAAAAAAAAGAAGCATTCATCCTTGTCTTTATTGACAAACTGCGTTCATCATGTGCACGTGCGTTTTTACAATGTGCACAAACACAGAACTTCCAAAAGAAGAAACAGGGCACACAGACACAGCGAGGTCCACAAGGGACGTAGTTCACTGGACCAACTCGTTGTACTGGGGTGTGAAGACAATAAAAGAGACGGAGGAAGACAAAAAATCCATCCATCCCACTGAGTGAAGGAGAGAGAGCTCCATCATTCTGAAAAAACCTCCCTTTTCTCTGTAGGTGGTCTCAGTTTTAACAAGCATGAGTGCGCTCTGATCCAGATCTCATGAAGAGCTTATTAAAAACAAAAATCTTCAGAGTGTGAGGCTTCAGCTCCTCTAACCTCTGCACAAACCATCTTTTTCTAAAACTCATCTAACAGTTGGAGAAGCCTCCGAAAGAGATAGCGGCTTTCAGAGACCCAGAGAATACTCATGAGGGCCCCTTATATGTCTCATCACATGGGAATGGTGTTCTTGTTTCCTAGTTCCAAAGGTCCAGTCTTAGTTACACCTGATATGAGCTTTACTTTTCTTGGAGGTCAATTGTCTTCAAGGTGGTCCTCTGGTCTGATGATTTGTATAGCTTAAATCAGTCCCCATTGACAGCAAATGAGGAATGAATTAGAGTAATTATGGTTGACGTCACAAAAACTAAGTCTACCCCATCTAGATTCAATGACTGAGACATTGTCAGGGATCCGGATTTGGTTTCTTTCTCTTCTCAAACCAGGAGCAGTATTCAGTTTTTGTAGGACTTTCAGAACACTCAGCCATTGTGCACCAGCTTTCCTCACTGGTTTCTTACTTTCTGTCATTTCAACTTTATTCACACCTTTTTTTCTCCATTCTGCAACTTAATGATTCATTTTGAAAAGCTCAAGGTACAAACTTTATGCTGTCATCCTGGTGGTTAACTTATTCATACATTTATTTTAATATAAATGAAGGACCTTCTTCTTTAGAAAATCCAGCCCATCCGCATTAGCCACGAAGTTGCAATTCTTCTCAAAATAAAGAACTTTTGTGAATAATACATAAATTCTGTATCAGCATGTTGTGTTTTGTTAAAACCTATAGGATGCTTTCAATGTGTTTCCGTGGGAGGAAGAGAGGTCATTGAGGATAGTATCAGGTGGTTTGTGCTCTGGCAGTTAAAGTTAGAGCATAAATGACAGCTTCATAGCTGCTCGAATTTCTGATTAGCCTAAAGACAACATATATGTATAGCTAGGGAAAATTTGACACATAAAGAGGTTGGTTAACTGGGATTAATATGGGAGCACTCTCACTTCTTAAGAAATATCATAGTGATGTGTTTTTTGTATCTCCAAAAATATTGTATACCTTTGATGAAACTTCCATGGACAATGATGTTTGCAGATGACATTATGATCTGTAGTGAGAGGAGGGAAGAGGTGGAGGAAAAACCGGAGAGGTGGAGGTTTGCACTAGAAAGAAGAGGAATGAGGATTAGTCAGAGTAAGACAGAGTTCATGTGTGTGAATGAGAGGGATCCAAATGGAAAAGTGAGGTTACAGGAAGAAGAGATAAAGAAGGTGGAAGATTTTAAGTATCTAGGATCAACAGTCCAGAGCAATGGAGTGTGTGGAAAAGAGGTGAAGAAGCATGTGCAGACAGGCTGGAACAGATGGAGAAAATATCAGGTGGGATGTGTGACAAAAGAGTTTCAGCTAAAATGAAAGGGAAAGTGTACAAAACCGTGGTGAGATCGGCCATGCTGTTTGGTCTAGAAACAGAAGCACTGAGGAAAAGACAGGAAACAGAGATTGGTGTAGCAGAGATGAAGATGCTGGGAGTAGACCAAAGAGGAGGTTCATGGATACGATGAAGGAAGACATGAAGATAGTTGGTGTGTCTGAAGAGGATGCAGCAGATAGGGTTAGATGGAAGAACCTGACTTGCTGTGGCGACCCCTGAACAACATAGGAAATATTGAAAAGATTTTTTTCCTCTTTTATTTTAGTTTGCCGAAATGCCGAAAGAAGAAGAAGACGATTTGATGAAACTTTATAGAACCTATGATAAGGGCTTTTTTTTCTACTTTTAGTTTTTTTTTTCTCCCATTACTCCTTCGTTTTCTCAGCCCTCCTCTTGTTCCTCATGTCTCCCTGCGTTGCTCCTCCCTCCACTCCAGCCTTCACTGCTAATTAGTTTCAGAGGGAGAGAGCCAAGGGAAACAGGGGGAAAAGGACAGATGAGGAAGAAAGGAAGAAAGAGGGGAGCAGGACAAAGGGAAAATTGAGAGTTAAGATGAGAAGCTTCTGTGACCAGCGCAGATCTACAGAACTGTAACTGTTGTTACTCCTGTTAATGTGATGATTGTTAGTGTTGTGACAATGGTACATATACGACCTGATAAAGAGAGACAGACTTCTGGAAAGTTTATTGCTATCATAATTCTATATACAATTGCTGGTGTTAAAACCGTGTCTCTGAAACCTGGGCAGTTCTGACTCGAGTTCCACTTTGAGGAAAGATTCTACCTCTGTAACCTTCAAGGAAAGACATCTTAGAGGATTATGGAACATCAGTCTATGGAAGAAAAGTTGATTTTCTTGGGTTAATGGACTTGCCAACATGTCCAGATTGTAAATTAGATGTTAGATGCAGCAACACACTCTTCTTTTCAACTTCATTCAACAGATTTGATATTAGACCATAACCCGGTTTTGACCATTGCTCGTTAAATAATAAAGAACTGGCACTGTTCATACCTTTAGGTATTGTTCCTGTCCTTGAGTGGGGATGAAAAGAACAAGATTGTCACACTTGTCCGTTCGTTTCTTTCCGTCGTCTTCCGCTTATTCGGGGCCTGGTCATGGGGCAATGGCCTCAGACGGGAAGCCCAGGCTTCTCTCACCCCAGCTACGTCCTCCAGCTCACCCGAAAGGATCCCAAGTCGTTCCCCAGCCAGCTGTGAGACATAGTCTCTCCAGCAGGTCCGGGGTCTGCCTCATGGACTCCTCCTGGTGGGGCGTAACCGAAAAACCTCACCAACGAGGTGCTTGGGTTCATCCTGACCAGATGCCTGAACCACCCCATCTGGCTTCTCTTGACCTGGAGGAGGAGCGGCTCGACACCGAGCTCCTTCCGGATGGCAGAGCTCCTTTCCCGATCTCTGAGTGAGAGCTCAGCCACCCTGCAGAGGAAGCTCATTTCGGCCTTCCTTCACACTTATTCTCCCTCTCATTACAATCACACACACTACTGGCTAAAATTTTCCTCTATAGGGTGACTGGGCTCTTTTTTGAGATTGGATTAGGAATTCGGTCACCAAAAGGAGCCGCCTGAGTTGTTTAGAGGATTTAGGTTAGATGCCCCCTAGAGGCTTTAGATGAGTAGAAATTTACAGATGGATTAAAAAATAAATTTCACTTGCAACTTTTTTTCTAAATTTGTGACTTTTTTCAAAGTTTTTATTCCCCAAATCTTAAGCACTTACATAACAATTAAGTTTAGCAATTTATGTGTTTTAACACTTTCCTCAACTTAATTTATGATAGTGAAATGTCAAGCAGCGTAGAATCATTTGCCAAGTGATTATCTAACCCAGTGTTTTGCTTTAATATAAAGCTTTTGCATTTGGTCTGAAGACAGTGGCGCTGAGGAAAAGACAGGAAACAGATATGGAGGTAGCAGAGATGAAGATGTTGAGGATCTCTCTGGGAGTGACCAGGATGGACAGAATCAGAGGAACAGCACATGTTAGAGGTTTTGGAGATAAAGTCAGAGAGGCCAGACTGAGATGGTTTGGACATGTGCAGAGGAGAGAGAGTACATCGGAAGAGGGATGCTTGTTTGGAACCACTAGGAAAGAGGACTAGAGGAAGACCAAGGAGGAGGTTCATGAAGTGAACCGAAGAAGATGCAGCAGATAGGGTTAGATGGAAGAAACTGACTTGCTGTGGCGACCCCTGAAGGGAAATGCCGAAAGAATAAGAAGAGAAAAAGAACAGCAAATAATTCAAGAACTTTGAGTGTTCTCACGATATGGGGATTCTCATCCTGTTGAAAACAATGTCATCCAGCTACACAGTGCAGGATTCTGCAGGTTTTCACATTGACCTTGTACCATCAGAGATATGAATCAGACCCCCGGGTGTTATCTGTTAGTGTGGAACAAATGTTAATGTGTATGAGGACTATTAAGTACTACACCAAGTGTTTTACAACATGTGCATTTGCAAAGTTCACAATATCTGGTTCATAAATCAGCAATAATGCATTTATATTTTCTAGTCTAAACAGCTGAGCTGGTTTCAGTCCCAGTCAGTGAGACCTTTTTAATTTATTTGCGAGAAATTTATCCACTGAGTCAAGTTTTGCTTAAAAATATTACTGGAAATATTTGTTAAATTGTAACAGCTCCAAACATTTAGACTACAGAAGCTGGAAGAAATAGATAGCTTGACTTAAATGGCCGTGGCGGAGGAATCTCCCCTCTTTCTCCTCTCAGTTAGGACTTTAATTGGACGATGAGACGGGCCCACTGAGGCCGTTTGGTGTGTGTGTTGCCAACATATCTGTGTGTGAATAGTTCGATTTTTTTCCCACTGTCCCTCTTTTTTCTGCTTGTTCGAGGGAAGAAGAGGAGGTGAGGAAGAAGGAGGTGGCACCACTGCTAGAGTTGCCGTCTGTGACAGGACAGCTGCTCTCTCTCTCCTCCTCATCAGTCCGGATGAAGGAAACTCAGGGGAAATAATCACTATGTTTACTCTGACCCCCCCTATTCCTTCGCCACCCACCATCTCTGTCCCATAACCCCCCCATATCTTTGTTTGCTGCCCCACGATGGTAGTTGTTAGACAGACAGACAGCACCCTCCACAACCCTCTCGGCCCCTCCACTCTCTCTTGTAAATTTGTGACCTCCGCCAGCATTCTGTGGAAAAAAGAAGGAAGAGTTAGTGGGGGGAAAAATACTTGGCAATTGGTAGTGATGTGAGGAGGGAGGAGGGGAGTAAAAAGGCCAGACAATTGGTGTTGAGGGATGCACAAGAGAGGGATGAAGGGGGGAGAAAGAGGCCTTGAGAGGGCGATCAATGCGATGTTCACCTGCCGTCCACCTCCCCAATTTAAAGACAAGGCGCTCTAACGATTTCCCTGGCTAGCTCCTTCCGACTGATGGAACCCGAGAGAAGAGGAGATGCAGAGAAAGTAGAAAAATTAGGCTTTGGAGCAGCAATGCATATAAATAGGAGCTGGAAAATTAGCTTCTAATGATGGAAGCGTGTAGTTAAGACAGAAACAAAGGAGGAAAATGGCTTTTAATACATGTAAGCAAGAAAGAATTTAAAGACCGAATGAAGCTTGTAAAGAGGGGGTGCACTGATGGGATGACAATTACTGGACAATTAGGTGGAAACAGGGAAACACACACTGAGAAATGGACTTAAGTTGACCTAAAGTAAAGAAAAGGAGCACTGAATGGACAGCTGGATGCCGACAGACATAAGTTAAGGAACATAAGTAAGCTTCAAGAAAAAGAGATTAATTTCAATTAGCCACAAAATTTATGATCGAATACAGAGAAAACTTGCACATTTTTAAAAAAATATATATATTTTAAAGATTTAAAGACTTAAAGTTAAACATAAATACAAACTCAAATCTACAATTTTGTTATTTCTAGAGACACTAAATGTTCTTAAGTGTATTTTATTGAATGTAAACTGGATCGGTGAACTGAGACTGTGTAACTGTGGAGCAACCCCATGTAGGTGTCGGCTCTGCCACAGACTGAGACGAACCATATTCCTATGGGAAGAGGGTTTTTAATAAATCCCACTCATGCAATACCACAGCTATGTGATTGAAATAAGAGTTTGATTTGGTTACATTTATTTTTTATTCGATTCTGCCCAATCTTTAACTTTCTGTCAATCTAATCCGCTCATTGCATTTGCATAATCTAAATTAATTTCGGTTTATTGTTTGCTTCACATTCTTTGAAAAGCAAAAAGTGCCCTCTAGAAAAACTCGAACAAAGTATTTTGGGTTTTTTGTGTGGTCAAAACAAGTGATCACATATTTAGTACGACAATTTATTAATTACAGGGTTATGCTAGCCAATGAGTAATGTCAATATGTTTTCCTATTTATTTATTGGTTCCAGACTTGATTCAGTTTAGTTTTATTTGTATAGCCCTGATCAATATCACAACCTACAAAGTAGATGTCTGAAAAGGCTTCACAGATCCAATTGAAGAAAAAAGAAAAACAGCAGTGGGAAAAAAGGGTAGAAACCTCACGGAGATCCACATGATCTCACGGAAACCTCACGGAGATCCACCCTGAATGGACAGGCAATGTACCTAAAACAATCAACCAGGTATTAGGTCATCGAACTTAACAACTACAGTATATGTTTTTAAAAAATCCACGATTGGACTCCCTCCTGATGGAAATGAATAGCAGCTGAGGGCACTGCGAGGAGGAACGAGAGATGAGGGTCACAAAACAGAAATGTGTAGAGGCAGCAAGGGGCAGTCTGAGTACATCAAGCCTCATTACTTTAGTCAAATGTTAAATAAAACCATATTTGATAACTTTTTGATTCAACCACACCCATTTAAAGAGCGTATGGGACAAGAGACAATGGCTAGAGCTATTCCCAATCGAAGGAACAAGGTCATTAAAAAGATTAGACAGCTGTTTAAAAACTCAAACTAATCAAACAACACGTTCCAAAGTCCAAGATTGTCTCTGTAGATAATCTGCCAGTTCCTACAGCAGACAAGGTTTAACTTAAATAAGAATAAATCATTACTGAACCTCATTAAGTGTAGTGCAGTGGTGGTCTGATGCTCTTAGTATGTTTGGTTCTACTGTGTTTAACATCAATACGCCTGTGAAATGTTAACAGACTAATTGCTGAGGCTTCATTGAAGCTGATAACCCCAATGATTCAGATTCTGAATTGACTCTGTGTCATTGTCATATTATCAAATCTACAATAAGGCGCCGTGATACCTCCAACTGCCCCTCCCCCACCTAATTTTGATTTGACAGATGTGACTATTCATGCTCGTGCTCTCCAGCCCCGGCCTGTCAGGCCTGTCAATGGCATTATTCTTTCCTCTAATTGAAGTCAGAGATAAGGAGCAGGAACTAGGTGGGGATAGAGAGCGGAACGTGTTCATGGCAGTGTTTCTAGAGCGAGGAGAAACTCAGATATTGGAAAAGAATTGCTGACAAAAGAACTGAGATGATGTGTACTATTTTCAGTCTGAGGACATGCATGTCAAGATTTTTTTGCTATGGTTGTCCTGTTGAATTAGAATAAACTCACTAAAAAACAGTGATGAGTGCTCAAAAGAGAGTACGTTCTGTTTAAATCCTGCTGTGCCTTCAGGCCACACACTCAAAAATGAAACAGGGACTTTTCATCTTTCATCAAATTGCAAATTTAGTTAGACATGTTTCAGTTACTTTCTTAAAGTTTTCTGCTTTTTGACGGTGGAAACCTTCCAGTGTCTAAAGCCAAACACATCAGATGGTTAAAAATTCAATAATGAATATGATCAGTGACGGGTTGGAAAGTTGGAAAAGTAACCTTTGATGGATTATCCTTAAACGAGAAAGATATTTGTTTAAAAGAAAAAATATTTCTACAGAATCACTGGACTGGACGTCGTTATAGGCTAGAGCGCCGAGGGTGGTTCGTAAGTCTACAAAAACAGGCCAAACTTGCATGAATCAAACCTACAATGTTCTACTCCAAGCGCTGAGGGATACCTTTTGCATGGGGCTGAGTACACTGCCCTGAGGGACACCTACTGTAAAAATACAGATCAAGGGGGTCATTCCAAAAATTTTTGTTGATTAAAAAAAGCTTGAGCAATTTTCTTTCTGATTGGTTATCAATTTCTAACCCTTCAAATACTTCCAGGCTGAACTTAAATGAGTTTCTTGTACTCAGAGTTCCCCCGTTGAGAAAAAAGTGACATTTCTAATTTGTCTTGCTGTTTTCTTTGTACTTTTGCAAAGTTTAAAATTCTATTCAGAAAGCAGGGATAAATGGCCAAAGTGTTACTTCGGCAATCAGGGAGGTAGGTTCGGTAACCACAGCACAATGCTATTAATAATGACAGAAACGATGGCTAGAAGTTACACAGAAGTGTTGAACTGATGGTAGAGTGGAGATATTTCTGCAGGTGTGTGCGCTGCTTGTGCGCGGGTTAGCTGTTAGTCCTCAGGCCAACTCTATCTGTCTGGTGATGTGTTTGCGGCTGACCTTTAAACAACTCTGTCCCATCATCCTCCGCTTCTCGAGCAGAGCCCCTCAGGGAGCGAACACTCACACACACATCTACACACAAATACACACAGACTACTTTATGGGGGATAAAAAGGGAAACCGTCTTCAAACTTGCACACACTCATGCATGCAAATAGACTTTTCCAGGCATGCAAAAACACACAACCCAGCATCATTGTCTGAGGTTTGTTAGTAATGAGACCTGTCATCCATCCACACCGTCTCTCTCCTTCTTTCCTGCTTTCTTTCCTTCTTTCTTTCTTCTTTCATTGATCCACTAACAGATCCCCAATATAATAACTACCATTCGCTGTGTTAGCCTCGGTTCACTCCTCTCATCCTCCTCGTCCGCCCCTTCGATACGCATCCCTCCAGACCATTTAAAAACCTACCAACCACTTTCTTCTCGTTTTTTTTCTGTCTCTTTATCTCATTGTGTTTCTCTCTGCCCTCCATCTCTGCCGATCTGCTCAGTTACTGGCTTCAGACTGTCTTGTTATAGCTGCTTTTTTCTGGTGTGTGCTGAGTGAAGGTTCTGGATGTATTGTGGCTGTCTTTCTCTCCGTTTTACCTGAAAGTTCACAAAAAATAATAAAAACAGAAAATGTTCACTCAGCTGAGATGTTTCAGAAGAGTAACTAGATTGGGTCAAGAAATTTTCTTCATCTTGCAGACTGGCAAAAAGCAGTTAGTGGACTTTTATGTTGTTATATTTTTACAACTCATTCATTTCTAAGGGCACAATGTGCCTAATTCTGCCAAAAATGGCTGATGAACGAAAAAATAAAATAACTGCAACAAAAAGTACAAAAAACTCAAACCTTACAAAAAGTAAGAAAAACATACAGTAATCCGGGATCATTAGCTTCTGTAAGGATCATTATAGATCCGGGATCTTGTCCATCTCATTTTCTAAATTTGTCATGGTTTCCAAGTTCATGTGGGCTACAATTTATCCCTTCAATTTTACAGGGGAGAGACAGGTACACCTGGTCTGTTATACCTCAAGTTAAATCATGTGATAAAACCAGGAAAAAATCCCACGTCACACAGTCCAATAAATTATAATAACAATTTGACAGAGCGTTACTAGAATGGCAAGCCCCAACAAAGGGCTTCTGAACAATAAAGGCATAGAACAGATTTTGATCTACCATTCAGCAACCTCTAAAAGAATCTCTAAAGTTACAAAATGTAGCCGAAACTCAAAAAACCCCCCCAAAAAAAACAGGGAACATGAGGGGCCAAATTGAGTTTTTCCACAGAATGTCTGGCTCCTCTCAGAGTTAGAGTAAGTTACTTTGCCATGAAAAGAGGCTCACAATATATCTGTTGTTTTTTCATTTTGAAATCCATGTAGAGTGGTTTGGGCATCTGGTTAGGATCGCTCTTGTTTCGACCCCTAATGAGCTGTAATGGACACATGGCATTGAAGGAGAGGACCACACCTATAGCCAGGTACACCGTATTGGGTCTTTGTCTTGCAGCTGGCCTGGGAACACTGTGGGATTCCCAACATGAGCTACGAGAAGCGGCTAGAAAGTAGGAAGTCTTCCTTTTGCCAATAAAGCTCCTTGACCCTATGGACATGGCATGGATGTGACATCCTAATTTACATCGTAAAAAATAGTTTCTTATATTATTATCTCTTACTTGCTGGTTGTTCCTTTTATTTTCGAACTACTTACATTTTATTTTTTGTATTTCTCCCACTTGGTGGAGCAAACAGCTTTTCATTGTTAGAAAATGTTCTTTAAACTACAAAGAGCTGAACCCTGGTCTAAATGATCTTTGTGCCTTTGACAGTCATAAAAGTGTAAAAATGCTGTTGCTTTTTGTTGATGTGTGAAGTTCAGGAAGGCGGACGAGAAGTCAACAGCTGTGGTATATTTCACTGTTTTCTGTTGACTTCCTGTCTTCCTCAAGAGCTTTCTGCCTGACTCTGACCTTTGTGTTGGGTGATGTTTTCCTCCGGCGTGTGCGTTGTACAACTGAGGAAAACAAATCACCGTTGTTCTTCTCATTAGCAGCCCTTTTGTGTCAGCGCTGAGAGATCAGCCGTCAGCCGCTGCAGCTTTACCTTTTACAACGATAATTACACCGTTTAACAACACACACACGCACACACACTTCTCTTGTGAACCCAAAAAAATTTCTGGTGTCACGTGCTGTATTAGTTCTCAAATTACTATCTTGTCCGTCTGTCTGTCTGTTTAGAAATCTTTTATGGTCAAAGACATCGACATCATCTTTGTTCTTCATTTTAAAAACTATTGTGATTTTGGATTATTCAATATACATTATTGTCGGGAAATTCCTGTGTCCATGAGCGCTCCAATTAGTCCAAGAGATAGCGCCAAAAGAGCTTCGGAACAGCTGCTAGGTGGTGCCGAGTTGTGGAGCTAAAACAGCCACTCAGTGGAACAGAGCTGGAACAGCCATTGGAACACACAATATTGGCCTCTGCGCTGGACGCAATATTGGTTACTGTGGCAACGATGTCTCCAGTAAATCATTCAAAGATCTTAACTGCCACTAAAAGCTCCACATCTTGATTTCAACGCACATCTTTCAACGTGGTTGGAGCACCACTTGTTGTCCGCAAACACCACAAGTTCACCGCCTTTAGTGATGCACTTCTCCATGTCTGTTCGCACACACCATAGCAAAGCCGGAAATCACCTATGATGTCGCTCAGCTAATTTTGTAAATAAAAGGCTAAGCTGCATTCAAAAAAGCTTGTCTTCATTTCGTCACCTTTTGCTTCACTCCACCACGGCGCATCGCAACAAGTCCACACCGATTCCACATTCTTCGCTGCCAAAGCAGTTCATCTCTTGATATCATATATTTTTTATTATTATTATTATTTACATACTCTATTGATCCCTCACCGGGTAAATTTGTGTGCTGCACTACTACACCGCAGCAGGCTGCCATAACGACGCCAATGGTCAAGGCCAAGATCCAGGACAAAGAAGGTATTTCCCCCGACCAACAGAGGCTGCTTTTTGGTGGTAAGCAGCTTGAAGATGGCCGCACCCTCTCAGATTACAACATCCAGAAGGAGTCCACCATTCACCTTGTCTTGCGTTTGGATGGTGCAGGACAAGACCATTTCACGATTTAATGATTTGAACAATTGATTTTAACTTTGAATTGAGTGGTGAGAGAAATGGGGGAGCACGGGGGGTAAGGTGTCTTTCCCAAGGACCCTAGATGTGCACTCCGTGGGAATCGAACCCGCCAACTTCTGGCTAACCTCCAGGCCGCGGACGAACGCTCAGTGGCTATCACTGAGCCACCGTGTCCCCCCTGAAATTATAACATAATTTAAATTGTGTTATTCATCTCTACTCCAAGTTGCATGGAACAGTTGATAAAGAAATGAAGACAAAATAAAGAGTGCATGACTTGCTTGTTTTGCATCAGAAGATTTATTGCAGAAAATTCAAGTACTGGAAATTCTCTTGTTTAAAATGACAACAAAAATTTTGACAGTAAACCAGGTTGAAATGCTACTTGATTTTTTTTCATAAAAAATAGTTTTTGCAGAAAATGCTACCATGAAATAAATGTTATCAAGATCACAGGGACAAAATCACACGTAAAGTCCTTCATCAACACAAATGGTATGTTTATAAATTCTTTTGTATATTTTTTCAAATTTGTGCATATGAGTTAACAAATATGTTGCATTTATAGTTTGTCTTTGCATATGGAAGACAAATTATTTGTTTAAATGATAAGAAGTCGAAAGCTTTACAAAACCAAACAGAGTGGTTCTTCCCATTTGCTTATTTCAGCTTAAAAAAACATCCTTTCAACAGATTTGATAGTTTTCTAATAAATAAAGACAATTTTGGCAACATGAGCTACATTTGAAAGTGCAAGTTTACATAATAGATTTGGCTTGAAAGGGTTAATCTCAAGTCAGTTGTTGACACTAAACATGTCCCCACAAATTTACGATGTGTATCCATATTGATATGCATAAATATGTAACAATTCTATACTCGATGCTACTGTGTGGCTTTTACCTGATCAGAAAATAAGTTAATAAACTTTGAGTTCATAAGAAAATTTGGACATGTTTGCATTTATACTTTTTAAAATGACTTCTTTAATAAACATAATTAAGATTAATCTAACATCAATTACAATAATATTTCCATACATCTACCTTTTAAAAATCATAACGCTTTTTGGTTTAGGACTTTTTGGGCAAACTTTTGGTGCGTATAGTTATGCTAATGTAAGCTAATGGGTTTTGCTACCAGGTTGATATGATTCATTTCTTTATATGCCACTATTTAATTTTGTAAGAAAATAATCGTTCTTCAGCGACAATCCAGAAAATAATTTTTAAAAAATGATAAAATCTTGTTTTCTTGCATGCTAACGTTAACATGCAAACATGCTAAAATGTAATGGAGTCGAGGTATGAATTTGGCAACAATATGAGTTGTATGATTGAGCACCAGTATGTTGAAATATTTTTTCTTCATTTGTTGATCACCAGCCGTCCACTTCGACGACAAAGGGCTCTTTAACTGGGATTTTTCCACTGTTCACAATAACACACTCTGTGTATGGGAGGTTCTTGTCGTTGGTGTCCTGGAGCTCGATGGTGTTGACGACAGACTGCCAACAGACAACCAGACATTACGTAAGTTATAATCTACAACAAACATGGACTAAATTTTTACTGACGTGCTCATAACTTTTTGTCTTTTGTCACTGCTTCACTGTGTTTTTGATTAAAAAAAAAAAAAATAAAGCTTCTTTTTAGAAAAAATAATCAATGGAAATTTTCAAAATATGTCTCCTTTCAAAATTTTCAGAAAAATACAGCTCAGCTTAATTTGATGAAAGCTGTTATAAATTCATTTAAACTCCGGCAAAGCCAGAACTCAGCAAACTTCTTTTTTTTTTTTTTTAATCTACGTAAGATTTCCAAACTACTTTTTATGAAAGAGTAAAAACCTCAATTTATCTCATGAATTATGGGCTAATAATTAAATCATAAATAAACCAGTAATGACTTCCAAGTATTCCAAGTCTTTTCAATTATGGGGAAAATAAATCTGCCCGTAATTTATTGATAAAAAATGGTAGGGTTTCAAATTTTATTTTGGGAAAGATCCTTTATCACATAGTATGTAATTATCAATACATTCTATGCCATCTTACTTATGTTGTCAAATATTTTCAGAATTAATAAAAATATGTTATCTTTAAACTCCAAATTAGATTATCTAGTGCAGTGGTTCTTAACCTTGTTGGAGGCACCCAATCCCACCAGTTTCATATGCTCATTCACCGAACCCTTCTTTAGTAAAAAATTAAATAAGATTTTTTTTTTTTACTGGTGCACGAAATGAATTGTGCGACTACTTGAGCCAAGATGTCTTCACACATGCACTCTATTCATTCGCTGATGGTGTCATTTAAAAGAGGAATTTGGGATAATTCACCTTCAGCTGCTGTTCCGATTATCAGATTCGCCATCTTTAACGCAGCTGGTTTTATTAGTGTTTCGCCAATGGTTTGCGGTTTGCCCTGCTTTGCGATCAGATAAGCAACTTTATATGATGCTGTGGGGATCGGTTTGTTGATGGGTACAAATCCAAGAGCGGGCAGAGTGGCTTTTTTGTCGAATCTGGCTCTCTTCACCTTGAATTCAGCAAGCTTTGTGTTCTTGTATTCCCCATCTCCATGCAGCTTCAAGAAGTGTTCCTTCAGTTTTGCAGGTGCGAGACTAGAGTTGCTCAACATGGCATTGCAAATCATGCTGATGGGACGCTGACTCCCATCACATTCCTTCTTCTTCTTCTTTCGGCATTTCCCCGTAGGCGTCGCCACAGCAAGTCAGTTTCTTCCATCTAACCCTATCTGCTGTATCCTCTTTGGTCACACCAACTATCTTCATGTCTTCCTTCACTGCGTCCATGAACCTCCTCTTTGGCCTTCCTTTAGTCCTCTTTCCTGGTGGTTCCAAATCCAGCATCCTTCTTCCTATCACGTTCCTTGATACATGTAAATCCATGTTTTACATATTCGTCCGACCACTAGCATGGATTAAAATATTCCGTAAGAATCACATGACACACCGACAGTCACACGTTGTGGTGGTTGGAGGTGGACGTGAGGTCGGCGTCACTAATGCTAACCCAACATCACTGACGCACACCGCTAGTCAGTGGGTTATTAAAGAAGGTGTTGTTAAACCCGACTGAGAAGGAGGTCTCACTCTGCTGCTTATACAGCACTCACAAAGCGGATTGGTAGGGAGTCTCACTCAGATACATTTACAGCCCTCTCTAAGCGGTCTGATAGGGAGGTCTCACTCTGCTGCATAAACCAGCAACCTCAAAGCAGACCGGTAGAAAATCCCAGGGCAGGAAGCTTTCAATGACTGTGCCCACTAACTGCAGACTAGACTGAGGGGTGGGCCTCTGCGGCAGACGCTCCACCGAACCCCTGAGACCGACTCACCGAACCCCTAGGGTTTGATTGAACCCAGGTTAAGAACCACTGGTTCTTACTGTCTCTATTTTAGGTTTCTACACTATTGCACTTATTATCATGTTTTTCATTCAGTCTTCGGCCAATGTCAATAAGTCCACATACCATCCCATCCAGAATTTTTCCAAAGACCACATGTTTTCCATCCAGCCATGGGGCTTTGGTTGCCAGGATGAAGAACTGGGACCCGTTGGTGTCTGGACCAGCATTGGCCATACTCACCTGGCACATACACATACACACATTTGATCCCAAAACTGTCATGAATCTTAAAAATATTTACTGTATGGTTTGTTTGGGCAAGAAAAAAATGCTGTCCTCACCCAGCCAGCTCCTAGATGCTTCAGTTTAAAGTTTTCATCTGCAAATGTTGTGCCATAGATGCTGTGACCTGAACACAAATGGGAGGAAAATGATTTTTTTTTCTCAATAACTTTAACATCAAACTTTCCAGACAATGGTTCAATCATTTTATTCGAGACATAAATGATCAGAAAACAGGCAGGTGAATTTTCTAGGGATTTTTCCTACCTCCTGTCCCGTCTCCAGATGTGAAATCTCCTCCTTGGATCATAAAATCTTTGATGACTCTGTGGAATTTAGTTCCTTTGTAGCCATAACCTTTCTGCACAAATCAAACATTCACAATCAGACAATCTCAAAACCTCTAAACCAACTTTTTTTACACAATATATTAGAATGAGATTGTTTCATGTGAAACACTGAAGACAGACTAGAATATAAAACTTTACTATGCCTGTAGAAAATGTGTTTATTTATTTTTAGTTGAGTTTAATTCTGAGTGATTCCAAGCCATCGAGAGCCTAAAATGACCAAATAGATCTATTTCTGCAGACACCATTTTCAACTTTTTAGTTTGTTTTAGAGCACAGAATTTGGTTTGAGATAAAGTCTCCAAAAGCATCCTCCCCGGCTTAACTATCAGACAAGTACTGGATCACCCAGCTACATTTGGTAATCTGGATTAAATATTTTTATCTATTCAAATTTTTATTCAACGTCTTAGTCTGCACTACACAACATGCTGTGTCGATGTGTACTTCTGAGTCATCAAATTACTCAAGGTTTTGTATTTGAAGTGAAATATTTTACATACTATGAATGTCTTTTTCTTGGATATTAAACCTAAAAACATATCTTTATAAAGTCTGATTAAACCTAGCAGGTGGTTAAACTACTACCATGTCTGTAATTCAGGGATGGTTTGCTCTTTTACCTCTCCAGTTGCTAGGGCAACAAAGTTATTCACAGTGAGAGGAACGACCTCCCCAAACAGACCGATCACAATCCTCCCGACCTCATGACCTGCGATGGTAATGTCGAAGAATACCTAGAAACAGAAAGAAGTTCTTCTTTATAAAACATATCAAACCTAACAACAGATAGATTAGTTCAGACTTAGATGAAAATGCAGATGTTGCAGGTTTTTATGTGCATTTTGTTGCACCATGCACGTATAAAATGATACATTCAATTCTATTTTATTATTATTTTATTGCCAGTAAATATTAGTAACTGCCTGTTCTAAACCGAGCTACGGCAGGTCTGCAACATTAACCCAAATGTCCTCAAAATGATACATTTTAATAATTTTAACACCACTAATATTACAAAACACGATGGAAATATTTTCTGCATTTGAAAAATATAAAAATTTTTAAAAGATTAGTAGGATGGTAATTTAACAATCCAATTTCTGTACCGCTTATCCCTTTTTGGGGCACCAGGAGCCTATTCCACCTGGTTACAGGCAAGAAGCAGGCTACACCCCAAACAGGTCACCAGTGTTGCTTTGTAACAGACAATTTAACAATATTTTGACCTAATTATAGAAAAAAAATTTATGTTAATATTTGCGATACAGTTATTATGTAAATTCTCAAAACACTGGCTTTCCAGTGTGATGTTTGTATGTTCTCTATTTATCAAGCTAAGTGGTTCTTAGTTGAAGAATCATGTTAGAACTTTTGCCAAACTCACCAACAGGGTGGGGTCTGGAACCGAACTAAGGTTTGGGTTAAATTTGGGTCGGCAGAGGTCTGGATTCATGTTGGAATTAGAATCAAAACTGTGTGTACATATGAACTCACAACCGGGTCAAAATGTATGGTTTTGGTTGAAAAATAATCTGTTTCAGGTTCTAATCTGTCAAAATGTGGGTTGAATTTGGGTCTACAAAGTAGTTTATAGAACTAAAGGCTTCTAGCTTCTAGCATTGACGTTTAAATCTAGCCTCATGGTCCTGGATCCTGATGTTTCCATCAGGCCAGCTGTGTGTCAGCATGGCCTGTTCCACATGTTCTGCAGAATCTGCAGATGTGGCACAATGCAACGTGCACGCGCATACAGATTTACACGTCTCCGCGCGCTGCATGCAATACATGTACAATGGCACCACACGCATGAATTCCCACAGTGACATGGCAAAGCGATCAGAGAGCAGATGTGACTTCACCATCACCCACCTTCTCCGTGACTTTCGGGCCTCTTCGGGAAAAGCCGCCGGACACTGTCTGCAGCGAGGCGGCGCAGACCAGCAGCAGGGCGGCCACCATCATCCGAAGCTCCATGTCTACCGAGGGATGGAGGAGGGAGAGCGATGAGACAAGCCGAAGAAGAAGACTGAATCACGCGGGGAGTTTGAGCAATGAGGCGGGGAGATGGAGCTCCGAACAGGGCTACATCACATCTGGGCTGGTCTGACCAGAGACCGCCCACTGAGCAGCGCAGGGCAAAAAAAAATTATCATTCAGTCCTATAGATTTTATATATTTAGATTATGCAAAATTTATAAAGAAATTAACATTTCCAAACCATTTAATCCAAATAAATGTAAGTGATCTCTATAAATGTCATGCATATATATGTATATATATATATATATATATATGCAGATAAATACATATGTGTAAACGTACACAAAAATTAGGGTTCATTGTTTAGGTCATGGTTCGTTCATTTTCAGTGCAGTTTTACCCCAAATCCAAAAAAAGATTGTTGGCTGTTTATTTAAACATTTTTTTGTGTTAATATTGAACAATCAGTCAAATAAATAAATTAAAAAAAATCCAAAGTGCTGCTCGGCAATAAGCTAAATAAAATACTCTCAAAATAGAAATTTATTTATGAAATATTATTCTTTTAAATCGTCGTTGTGACAAATCTAACAGCAGCACTAACACTTACACTGAATATGTTCTTACATTCATTGCGATAAATCACTCCAATGGATACTATTATGACTTTGCTTGAGTTGAATTATGATGAGCTGGCTGCTTGAATGCTGACCAGCTGCGTTTGTACAGTCCTTTTTTTTCTTGCCAGGTTACCAGTGATTTTACTCTGAGTTTGTGACATTTGACGAAAGTTAGCATGTTGATGTGACGCCATAAAGCTACCTCAACAGAACACCTTCCAACAGGCAAGGCTCTTTAATTTTGGGGTTGTCACTGATAGCAGCCACAGTTGCAAACTTTGGGGGGTGAAGACTCTTTTATGTCTACAAGAAAACTTGTCTGTGATTTATGGTGTCACATTATGCTGTTAGTGTCTTACAGTCACTTTTTTTCACATCTGCATTTTTCACCTGCAGATTTGTAAGTGAAAAATTTACCATACAGTATGTAGCAGATTTGTAAGCCACATATGGTACGAGAGCCATATGTGTCCATGTGTGGCTCTCGTACCACATATCTGACAGTACTGATTTGTGCACAGCCCTGTGCCAAACTAAATGTCCCATGACAATAGAGTTCACTTTACTGTCTGTGTGTATCTAGAAATAAATAAAATAAAAACATATAAACCTACACACATACAGTACAGTATATATTTTTATATACAGTATATGTATGGTAATGGTGAACCAAGCGGATATTGTAGTGATAGCTAAACAGCAGAGGAAAGCCGTTGTGGTCGACATTGCAAACCCAAGCGATTATGACATCAGAAAAAATGAATGCGAGAAACTTGAGAAATACTGAGGCCTTAGAAAAAAAAAATGAGAAGACCTGGAAAGTGAAAACAACAGTAGTGCCTATTGTCATTGGAACACTCATGATAGTATCTCGTAACTCCCAAAAAAAAAAAAACAACAACAATGGAAAAAAACGAAGAAACCTCATGAAGATCCACAATAGGACAGGTACTCCCTCTCTGGGATGAAAAGGGAATGTAGCTAAGACTAAAAATTAAACATCAGTTATTCTACTTTACAGATACTGTATATATGTGAAGAAGTGACTAATTGAGCTTCAACTTGTTGGAAATGTGGCGGATAGTTTATCGATGCCCAGGAAAGGAACACAGAAGATCTATCGGGTAGGAGACTAACTAGTAAGTAAAAGCATTTCTTAGATTTTTTTGGCCCCTATGATGACGTCAGTATTGTCTGGGTTTAAAAGTAGATGATTGATTGTCATCTATGCCCCCAATGCATGCATCGAGTTTTTCTATATGGTCACTCTGGTCAGGTTTAACTGATAGACACAACTGTGTATATTCTGCGGAGCAGTAAAATTTAATGCTGTGTTATCTGTTTCCTAAGAGCAGCTTGTAAAGTGTAAACAGAATATATCCAAGATTGGAACTTTGTGGGACTCCATAGCTGACTTTATTGGAAACAGGTAACTCATCATTGACACTAACAAACTGGGATCAAGCAGGTAAAGAAGTTTTAAACCATTGAAGGGCAGATCCTCTGATGCCTATATCACATTCCAATCTTTGATGTTCTCCATTGCCGTGAGCAATAGTTTCAAAGGCTGCATTAAGATCTATTAGTACTAGAATTGAAATTAGTACCTTGCATGTAGATATACGTGTGTGTGTGTATATACATACACAGTGTACCAGCAGCAGTGGTGGAACGTAATGAAGTAAATATACTCCGTTACTGTACTTATGTAAAAAATTGTGTATGTGTACTATACTTAAGTAAAATTTGAGACCAGTACTTTTTACTCTTAGTTCACAATATTTTAGAGCAAATATGGGTACTTTTACTCCGCTACTTTTTAAAAGTGTATTTTGTATTTTCGTTACATTTTCGGTCAGAAATTTTAAAAATATACAGGTTTTTTTAGCGCATCTTGAAGCCGCATCATCAAAATCAACCTGTAGAAAGAGCAGTTGATCGCCTGCGGTCTCCAAGAGGGAGAAGAAGTAATAAATTAAGGACCAATCATCGAGAGTAAACATTTTCTGCAGTCATTCGCTACCAAAAAACTAACATCAAATATAGCACAAATTGAAAAAGAGTCAGAAGATTGTTGTTTGTTGTGTTTACTTTTAAATAAAAAGTTGAGCCATCATTACACAGAATATTTATCTAAGACCCTACAGTGCAAAAAATAACATTTGAATTATGGTTGAAAACTTTTACTTTTTATTTAAAAAGTAATACTTACACCAATTACTTTTGTACTTTGACTTAAGAAGATGTTTATAGTGGTACTTTTACTTAAGTCTTTTTTTTTTTGGCTAATTATCTGTACTATTATTGAAGTACAAAAAGTGAGTACTTCATCCACCACTGACCAGCAGCCATGGGAGCTTTAAGGTTCCTTTCCTGCTTTTCAAACCCTGGCATCAAACACGAGAGTAATATCAATTTTCAATCCTACAATCTGCATTGTTCACCTCAAATTATTTAGATTTTAATAAGAGTTTACTCATGTAAAAGTTGTATTTGTCTAAAAGTTTTTGCAAAACTGAATGACCTGACATTTTTTCATTATTTACACTCGATCCCTGTTTTCTGTTTCTGCAAGATGTAAGAACCCTGGAAAGCTTTTCATTAAATTTATCAGGGAAAAACAGATCAACAGGCTTTTATTTTCCATCTTAATTAAAATGTGCATTTTCAGCCTGCCAAACCAGTGTAACTTGTGGTTTTTACAGTAACATCCAGACTAATGTGTTAAAGCTTGCAGGATTTTTTCCAACCACCTCGGCCTAGCTCTAGAAAATAAATCTGAAAAAGAGAATGCAAGTCCCTACTGAATACACGTCTATAGAGATGAATTATAATAGTCAGCCTGGCGTGACCGCAAAACACACACACATACACACCCATGTGTGAATATTGGTCTCCTGTCAACGTAGCCATCCATTTGTCTTTTCCTGCCACCGTCTGCCGAATTAATTAAGCAGAAATGTAAACATTTTAATTGAATGTCAGAGCGGGACCCTAACAACATGCTCCTATGTAAATGAATTTGACACTTTAAACCTGTGTATTTATATATACCAAGGTTACTGGGCCCTATTCATGTTTTTATGTATGTGTGTGTTCTGCTGAGTGCAAATGAATCGCGAATGTTTTAATTGAATTACCGTCACTTGTGCGCTAACTAACCCGCATGGATTTAAACCAATAAGGCCTCAATTAACCTGAGCTGGAAATGAACTCTTTAAACCTCCATAAACTTCCTCTTAATAGCTTCTTTGGTTATTTATCACCACACAAATTCTAATAAAATGGATGTATGTGAAAATTTTAGCTCATGAATCTGGTATTACAAGTAGAAAATTATAAAGTGATGCATGACAACAAAATGATAAAAACGAGACAAAAGACTTGAAATATGAAACAAGTATAATTGCTAGTTGTTTGTATCGTTCAATTTGATATTTGATTTCATAGTCATGTGTAAGCAGCAAAATTGTGTTTAGCGTCTCTATCTGCTGTATTTTGTTTTTTAGATTGCAAAAAGCTCCCATTATATCCAATAAATACTACAACAAATAACCAGAGTGTAACGTTGGTGCACTGATTATTTATTGGGGTATTTATTGGGTATAATAGGAACTTTTTGCACTTCTAAATAACAAGTGTGTTTAGAATTTATTGTTAACCACACGAGGTCTACGGTTTGCATCCGACATTTTATTTATCAAATAACTTAGAACCAGTTGCAGGAGAATCAAAACTGGAGGTTGATAGATTAAGGGGGGGATTACTTTGAGGTTTTTAAAAAGTTTTCTCCTGAAAAGACTGCAGGTCAAACGCTAGCTAATGTTTTGGGTTTAGCTCCAAGCTTAATGGATCTATACTTTCAAGATGTTGCCATCCAATTTCTGAACTACTTTTGAAATGGGGCGGCACGGTGGTCCAGTAGCCTCACAGCAAGAAGGTTTGAGTCCCGGGTGGAACAAAGTTTGGAATGCTGGCTTTTCAGTGTGGAATTTGCATGTCATCCCCATGTATGTGTGGGTTTCGTCCTACCCTCCAAAACCCTGTGAGTCAGGTTGATTGGCCGGAAGCAAACGGTCTCCAGGAGAGTGTGTGTGAATGGTTGTGTGTGTGGCTGTGGAACAGATTGGCAACCTGTTTGGTGTGTACCATGCCTCTCGCCTTAAACCAGCCGGGATAGGCTCCAGCACCTCTTGCGACCGCATTAGCGAATAAGCGGTTCAGAAGACAAAACAAAATAAAACTTTCTTAATGTGGAGCTGAGATCCATTCGATCAGGCAATATTTCTCCATTTCTAATTGTCCAGTTTTGGTGAGTGTGTGAATTGTAGCCTTGTTTTTCAGTTCTTAGTTAACAAATGGAACACTTTGTGTGTTTGCCTGCTCAGAGGTACTACTCTACAAACCTCAGCTGGAACAAGAGCTTCAAACAATTTGCCTTTTCTCCTGTAACATCAATCATTCAAACTTTATTTATAGACCGCTTTTCATACAGAAAATGTAATACAAAGTGCTTTACATGTTAAAAACCCCAGACCACAAAAACAAATTAAAGACAAGTTCCCCTGCCACAAATAAGTCTGGAAAAGAACTTTAGAATCAATCAATCCTAAAACATACAGAAAGCCAATATAGGGTCTTTAAAACTGGTGTAATGTGCTCCCGCCCCTGGTCCTAGCCCAGGGGTGGGCAAACTTTTTGGTTCGCGGACCACATTGAGTTCTAACATTTGACAAGGGGGCCGGAACAGGAACAGAAGGATGGCATGCTTTGGTAACCGCTAGATTTTACCGATAGAATGGCGCACTAGATTTTAAACGAGCACGCTAAATGTTACATTAAGAGTATTAAATTTCAAATCTAGCACGCTAAGTCTGAAATCTAGTGAGATAGCACTTAAAAACGTACATTTAGCAGCGCGAGGTTTGAAACCTAAACGCTTGATGTAACATCTAATACGCTTGTTTATGTGCATATATAGGGCTTGATGGCTTTTCATATCATACATTGCGACATCTAGTGAGGAAATATCCGAATTGCAGGGGGAAATGAAACACAATTCTTTTTTTTTTTCGAGTTCGGCGGGCTGGATTAAAATGTTTAACGGGCCGGATGTGGCCCGCGGGCCATAGTTTGCCCATCCCTGTCTTAGTCAAAACATGAGCTGCTAAGTTCTGTTGTACCGGTAATTGTAAACCTGAAATGTTTTTTTTTTGGGAAGACCAGAGAGAAGGGCATTACAATAATCTATGCAACTGGTGCTAAAAGCATGCATTAGCATCTCTCCATTGGCCTGAGAGAGAATAGGGCGGACTCTGGCAATGTTCTTAAGATGGTAAAAACCCATTCTTGTGTTATTCTTAATGTGTGGAATAAAAGTCAGCTCAATGTCAAGAATAACGCCCAGATTTTTTTGCTTGTGATGATGGGTTAAGAGACTGGGCTTGTAGTTTAGGTAAAAGTTTCTCTCTCAGGGTTTCAGGACCAAGGAAAACCTCAGTTTTATTCTGGTTAAGCTGGAAAAAGTTTTCTACTATCCAAGATTTGATGTTAATCACTTTAAAAAGAGCATCCAATGGTCTGGCGTCCTCATGAGAAATGAAGATATAAAGCTGTGTGTAGTGATTCCATGTCTCTTGATGACACCACCAAGAGGGAGCATGTACAGGTTAAAAAGTACTGGACCTAAAATAGAACCTTGAGGCACACCGCAGGTTATTCTCTGGGGTTTGGAAGAATAGTTATCTAAACTTACCATAAAAGTTCACTGACTAGTCACTTTCTCTTCTTGGTATAACTTCTCTAAACTACTTTGTAGAACAGAAGATTATGAAACACTCTTCAGTGAACTCAAAACTTTCAAAATCTTTTAAATCCTATTTCTCATCTTGATGCATTGTTTGGACTTTGTGTCGTCTTCATCATATCTTCATGCTAACTTAGGATTGGCCAACAAATTAAAAGAAAATAATTAGGAGGTAATAGACATGGCCGTGGGAGCTTCATATGTCTCCTAAATTAGGATTAATCCTGGTAGAGTGACAGAAAGCTTGTTTGTCCCAAATTTTGTCAGATAGAACAAAAAAAACCTTAATTTTTACTTTTTGTAAAATGAGCTTTTGTGACTATTCATACTGAATTTGAAAGTTACGATGGAACTAAAAATTTTATCCCTGCAATCCCCTTTTTTAAAAAACTTTAAAAATGCCTTTTTGTGAATTTGTGGTTGTGTTTGAAGTTGAAAGGGATATTTCCTCTTTGCTTTATTCTCTTTTCTCCTGCAGGAACTCCCAGCTTTGCTAAATGAACTCTTGTTAATATTGTTTTTTTTTCTTTTCCTGCAGCCATCTGTATAATTAGCTTTTGTTGTAGAAAATGATGAATTTGGGCAGTTAATTTATTGATCGTCTGGCACCTTACGATGTGCTCTGCTTTAGAAAGCCATTAATCAATGGATGAAAACACCTAATTCTACTCCTGCTCTGCTTTTCTCACTGTTTTCTGTCGGAACACCAGATCCCCCGCGACAGAGCGGGGAAATGATGAAATGAACTAAAAAAAATGATGATGACAAATTAGGAAAGAATTTCGAACAAAACAGGGCACATCTTTGTGATTAGCGATTAGATTTTATTAAAAGTTTTTTAAAGCATGACCAAAGCAGAACAAAAGCATCAAATATGTGATATTGATACCTGCTGAAAGGGATTTATAAAGATCACTTAAAGATTTTCTTTCCCAAGTCAACATGAAACCCAAATAATCCTATTTAAAAGTGATTTTTGTTCAGCTATCAAAAAAATAACTTCGTTTTCCTGTTAAATGCTTTCACAGAAGGAATTCTAGTTTCTAACAGGGGACATTAATGAGAACGGTTGTGAAGTGTGCTGTATGTGTGATGAGGGAGTTCAGAGCAGAGGTGCAACCAGGTCTGCTCTGAGTCCCTTAATAATTAAAAACTACATCACGTTAGAGCATTTGAAGATCAAGTGAGACAGGCCAGACTGTGACATTTCCAGTTGTGAGCGAGGTAATATTAAAGCAGAAGGATGCTGAGTTCAAAACTGCCAGGCAGGAGGCTGAGAGGAAGACCAAAGGGGAGGTTTATGGGTTTAGTAAAGAACACGATGAAGATAATAAATGATTGTTAATTATTGTTTAATCTTCAAAACTGCTTTGTCCATTCTCAGTAACTGAGACTCTGGGAGGTGAGAAGCCTGAACCGGCTACTTACCAGATGTGAGGTGTGGTACAGGTCGCAGTTTGTCTCTACTGTACACAAAGTCATAGACAACCAATCACATAGACCGCATGTGCATTTCAAAGCAACCAATCAGCCTAAAATACATATGCTTTAAGGTAATTTTCCTATAAATACTTCTCTTTAGGAGAAAGAAATCAACTGCTGGCACAGCATGGATTTCAACCAGCAATCCTGATCTGGTGCCGTCACAGCTCATGCTGCTCCACATTCCTTTGCTCAGAAAAAGTTGCTTTAAGCTGACAAGAGTTCATTTTCAGACGCTTATGTTTGTGTTTTTGTTCGTTATCAATCCACCAGAGGTCCCAAGGATGACAAATGGGGCCTGTCAATGTGACGCCAGTTACAACAACACACACACCGAAGCATTTAGCTGATGTTCTTATCCACATTTCTCTCAGTTCACACTGACTGATGCACACACACACAGTTAGTTCGCCTTGCCTGCTGTGCACAGTGTGTGTGTGTTGCAGACGAGTGGGAAACATTTGGCTCGTGGATAACGAGCCGGGCTCAGA
Organism: Neostethus bicornis; assembly: GCA_902685375.1. NCBI lineage: Eukaryota > Metazoa > Chordata > Actinopteri > Atheriniformes > Phallostethidae > Neostethus > Neostethus bicornis. The sequence goes on from LR738545.1 coordinate 10,510,502, forward strand.
ACACAATGAGCTCGGCTGTAACTGTCTTATCTGTACACACACGTTAAACACACACATTAGACACAGCGAGTGAAACAGAGAGTGAGGTGAGTCAACAGCAGGAAAACCACCTCCGATTAAAAGCGATAATCTGTGTTGTCACGGTGATCATTTTTAGAAAATGAAGTAGGTCTAATCTGACAGGGTGAGCCGCAGGCGTGGGCTGTGTCATTATTATCACCCAGTTACATTAGTAGAAGAAACTTTTGGAGAAAAACAGTACAGGAGTTTTGATTGTGACCCTGTTTTACTGATGGTTCTCAATTGAAAGGTATGACCACCTTTGTGGCTCTTAAATAATCCTAAGGTGTCCCAGGAGGGTTTTGAAAGACTCCCAAGCTTTGGCAAGTGCTTATTTTGGAGTATTCAGTGTAAGTTTTTCTTGTTATCAAGTGCAAAGTTGAGAGGGATAACCTAAAAAAAAATTCACTTGCAAGATGGCCATGCTCCCCAACAAGAATGGGGAGCTAAACCATCCAAGAAATCAAAGGTGAAATGACTGAGCATCTGATCAGGATGCCTTGTGAGTGCTGAGATGTTCAGAGCACATCCCATCAGAAGAGAAAACACAATTCCTAGTCCTTTAGAAATACTTTGTCCTCCATATCCACGGCAAGGAACAGGATAAAAGCTTCCCAACCTCGATGCTGCAACAGTAACGATATTCAACAGACCTAACTTACCTAAACTGTTGGGTTAGTGTAGTAATGCAAGACCAGATGCTTTAACGAAGTCCTCTGCAACAATATTAGACGTAGCTGCTACAGTTTACTATAGTTTTACACAACAGACATTCTGTATTACCTTTGTCTTAATACCGCAAACTTTACAGTCCAAATCTTCATCTTCTTCTTTCGGCATTTCCCTTCAGGGGTCGCCACAGTAAGTCAGTTTCTTCCATCTAACCCTATCTGCTGTATCCTCTTTGGTCACACCAACTATCTTCATGTCTTCCTTCACTGCGTCCACGAACCTCCTATTTGGTCTTCTTCTTGGCCTCTTTCCTGGTGGATCCAAATCCAGCATCCTTCTTCCGATGTACTCTCTCTCTCCTCTGCACATGTCCAAACAATCTCAGTCTGGCCTCTCTGACTTTATCTCCAAAACCTCTAACGTGTGCCATTCCCCTGATGTACTCATTTCTAATCCTGTCCATCCTGGTCACTCCCAGAGAGATCCTCAGCATCTTCATCTCTGCTTCTTCCATCTCTGCTTCCTGTCTTTTTCTCAGTGCTACTGTCTCTAGACCAAACAGCATGGCCGGTCTCACCACGGTTTTGTACACTTTCCCTTTCATTTTGGCTGAAACTCTTTTGTAACACATCACACCTGATACTTTTCTCCACCCGTTCCAGCCTGCCTACACATGCTTCTTCACCTCTTTTCTACACTCTCCATTGCTCTGGACTGTTGATCCTGAGTACTTAAAATCTTCCACCTTCTTTATCTCTTCTCCCTGTAACCTCACTATAGATCACAATGTCATCTTTACAGACCAAATGTTTATCAAAATTTGAAAGGCTTTTCACTAATTGCATGTATTACTACACTTAAGGGTTTAACGTTAAGATTAAATATGGAATAACAACTTGCTAGGATAGGGTTTGGTACCCCTACCAAAGATTTCATTCTAAAACTAAGGGGTTCACTACAACATTTATCTTAACCCCACTTTATTTTTCTTATATTTATTGTGGTACTAAAGGACTCTCGTACATTTATCATGGTACTTTAGGGTTTCCAAACACAACATTTTTAGTACATAGGGTTCACCATTACATTTTTCATTAAACATCAGGGATTACGATGAGATTTATTGTAGCTCTACAGAATTGACCATTACCTTACTTATTGTTTTTTGTTGTTTTGCTTCATTTTGCTCTCTGCTTTTTGTACATTTTTTATTCTTTGTTCTTTTTTGTACATTTTTTTCTACTTTGTGAAGCCTTTTTAGATAATTTTATCCCTTCATTCATCTTCTAAATCGTCCATCCTTAACAGGGTTGTGGGGGTGCCAGAGCCAAGGCAGGGTACACTTCGAACAGGTCGCCAGTCTGTTGCAGGGCCACACACACAACCATCCACTCATACACACTCATTCCTGGGGGCAATTTTGTAGTGGCCAATCAATCTAGCATGCATGTTTTTGAAAAATGGGAGGGAACTGGAATACCCAGAGAAAACCCATGCGTTCACAGGAAGAACATGCAAACTCCACATAGAAAGCACAGTGTTTCAAGCCCGGTCTAAAAGTCAACTGAATTTAATTGAATTTGGACGAGTTGATACGTACTTCTCCTTTTTCATACGTCTCCTCAATTGCTCAATCAAAAGCTGCCACCAAGAAATATTTGGATCTGAATGCAATGTGTATCTTCTTCTTTCGGCATTTCCCTTCAGGGGTCGCCACAGCAAGTCAGTTGTACGATATATTTTAATGATCCAATGATGGTCTTTGATTCTGCTTGTCAGAATGAAAAGAGTAATGTATGAAGGTAAGAGAGGTACAAATCCCCCTGTTCAAATTAAGGGGACAACACATTGGAATAAGGAAAACAAAGTGGTCCCTCAGAGAAAGTGATGAACTCAGATGTATTTGGTCTTGTAGAGGACATTTGGTTTGTTGGATGTTGGAGTTTTCCCAACTCATGTCGTGTATTGTGATTTTGTAGTGGCTGTTCTGTGTGGCATTCACACCCAGATAAGGAGTGTCACAGATTAATTTGCTTGTAAAAATGTGTGTGGCCCCATGACAAACTGGCGACCTGTTTTTGGTGTACCCTGCCCTTTGCCTCGAATCTGCCGGGATGGGCTTCGGCACCCCCTGCAACCTCTCAAGGAATTGATGATTAAGAAAGTGACTGACTGAAGAAAAAAAAAATTACCAAAAAAAAAGAAATTTGTATCAGCCGATACCTTTTCGGTCCTTTTGTTATATATAAGTTCAGAAAAAATCTAAATTTATTTATTGTGAATGTACAATATGACCGAGATAAAAGATCAAAAGAAAGAACGAAAGATATATTATTACTGACCAAAATCAATCAAAACTTTTTTAATCTAAATTGAATTATGGTTCATTCAAATTTACCAAAATAATTAGTGACTTAAAATCTTTGTACCAAACAAGGAGCATATTTATACCCAAATAATTACTCTTAACTTCTTCTCTACCAGTTTGTCATAACATTGTAGGAAACTCTTTGATCCCCAACTAAAAAAAAACACTACTAAAAATGAATTTATTTCATTCAATTTAAATAAGATTATTTATCAAAACTTTGCCTATAGTTATAAGGATGAGTTCGTAGGGGGGAAAAGGTCAAATTTGGTCTAAACTCAGGACCACAATTGTTTAACAGTGTTAAAAAAAGATGACAGAACTTGAAAATTGGAAAAAATTATTCCATTTTTTTTCTTCTTTGTATAAAAAACACAGTGACTTCGTGGCCACAAGTGTGTGTAACCATGTGGATTCTGCCACCTGCTGACAGTAATGGACACGAGTCATTTTCACCAAACAGGTGATAGAAAAACTGTTTACGACCAGAAACATTGGGAATATTAATGTGACAAAATAGACTATAATATAGAAACTTTTATTTGAAAAAAAATATTCTGGACTTTTGAATCCAGATTATCAATTAAACTCATAAAAGTTACATTTAAACCAGAAAGAAAGCCTCATTTGGAATGAAAAAATATATAAAAATTGAACTTTTTGTGTGAACATCACTGTGAAAGATGTTCCTCTTTAAAATTTCTGAGTGAAACTTTGAGATTTACCTGCAGAAACACCTGATTTGATCACTTTACACTTACTAGATCTTGGGATGGATGTGGAGAGAAGAAAGAGACCGAAAAGTGAGGGAGAAGAGAACAGCCAACAGGAGGGATGGAGAAGAGAGAGGTATTAGGAAAGGAATGATAGGTTTGGATTAAAGTGGGAGGAGAAGCAGCCATGTGAAGGAAGAGAGAGGGAGAGAAGATTCAGGCTGGCTTTGGATCCACACAAACACATAGATCTGTCTACAGAGGCTCCGATCTGCGCGGGTATGGCAATAACTTTCACACCAGAAAGAATGACAAGAAAAAAAGAAGAGTGAAAGTTCCGGAGCAGCACATCGGGAACAGCTTCAGCTTCTACCCGCAAAACGCAACCTCTTCCCGGGGACGGAGCGCCGGTCTCACTGGGACTTACCGGATCCCGTTAGCTCTTCTCACATGAAACTTTTCAAATCCGACAAGTTTACGCTGAAACTTCTCTGGAAAGTGCATGTGAGTGTTTGCGGACTGTTTAATGATTTTTGTTTAATGCGGGGATATTTTTGCGCTCAGTGCGCGTAAAATGAAAGAGACGCAGAAAGGATCAGTTTGACCCAAAGTCCTGTAGAGATGTCTGAGTAGGGATTTGAAATGTTAATAAGACTATAAATGATTTAATTTATTAACATTAATAATGTTATTGTCTTTAGTGTGAATAGTTAAAGTAAAATTAGGAGAAAAAAACTTAGAAATCTGACCGTTTCTTCTGTAATTTTGACAAGTTTCAGTCATCATTTTTTTTACATTTTTAGGAAAAATTATTAATCTTAGTTAATCTTCAAAACTTTTTTCTTAATTTAAAAATGTAAAAAGAGAAAATAAATGTGTGTAATTGAAATCACGCAGTCTGAAGACGATTATGCATTAAATTAACCGCTTCTGTCCTGTTTTTAATATTCAAAAAGTTCTTTTGAATTATAGAAATTAAAAACAGGAAGGGTTTGTATTGGTTTGGAATTTTAAACTGTTTTTTGAAATTAGATAAAACCCAAAACTTCTCTCTTGATTTATTGGATTGTTATTTTCCTTCTTAAAAGTTAATCTAATGAAAAACAAAAGACTTTCCCAGTTATTCTGTTTGAAAAATTTGTTATTATCTGAAGATGTGGGGAAAATTGCATTTAAAAGCTCATCATTTACTTTGAAACATCTTGCCTTCAGTGTGTGAGCTGTTCGCATGTCTGACAGTGTTTCCCCCCACAGTGAACATGTTGAAACCCGGGGACCCCAGCGGCTCGGCCTTCCTGAAGGTGGACCCTTCCTACTTGCAGCACTGGCAGCAGCTCTTCCCCCAAACCCAGCTGAAAGCCCCACCACCACCACCACAACCCCTTCCTGTGGACACCCTGCGTCCATCCCGGCTTCACAGCCACCTCCTCACCTCCACATCTTCTTCTTCCTCCACATCTTCCTCAGCAGCTTCATCTGCTCTCACTCAGTCCTCTTCTGTCTCCATGTCCACCTCTGCGGGTCTCACACAGTTACCCATCCCGCAGCAGATCGCCCTATTCGGGCACCCGCTAGCGCCTGTGTGTGCGGGGCCAGGAGTACCAGGAGGACCAGGTGGGGGAGGTAACGGGGGAGACCTGGTGGTGGTGGTTCCCCCCGAGAGCCAGCAGGGTCACAACCCAGCAGCGGGGCTCCTTCATCAGGCCAAGGAGCAGAGCTGCGGGGGTGTGGGGGTGGTGTCATCCAGCGTGAAGAGCGGCGGTGGGGGAGGAGAGGAGGTGGGAGGGAAAGGAGCAGGGGGGAGGCTGAAGCTGAGCGCGGAGGAGCTGGACTACTACCTGTATGGACAACAGAGGATGGAGATAATCCCTCTGAGCAACCACACAGGAGAGCTCAATAACAGTATGTACACACACACTCACACACACACACACACACACACACACACACACACACACTCAGACACACACGCACGTTTGAGGGGTTTTTAGTTGTTTGTTTTTAAAAGAAACAGGACTGTTCAGAATTTATGGAGTTAAATAAAAAAGTTTTTTCCAAGAGTCCCAAAAAGTTTTAAAAATGTTTGACATATTTTACTTTTAAAAACACACACAAAAAGAAAATGTGATTTTTTTTTCAGTCCTAATTTTTGTCCTAAAAACAGAGAACTTTTCATTTGACTTTTTTGGGCCAGTAAACCAACTCCAATTCATAAACTGTCAAATATACATTTTGTATATATTAACATAATATGGTAAATAAATTTTATATTTGATCTTATTAAAAATCACCTATTTTTTTTATTGATAAAAAAAACTGTAAATAAACCGAAATGACACCTTTTTTTAGGGTTAATTAAACTTTACTTGTTCTGTTTTTAGTTTTATTTTAGTTTATATTAGAACAAAATTAAATTGAGTTTCATTAAAATGTCATTAATTACAATGATTATTGGTCATTTAATTTTACATAAAAAATCTTTTTAGTTAATTTAATTTTGATCAAATGTAGTTAAATTAAATTTCTTATAGGAAGAGAAAGAATAGAAAACAGAGAGAGGAGAAGAATGGGCTGCTCCTAAGGGTCAGAGGTTAAAGGTCAGGTTTTTATTTTCACTGAAAAATGTCTACTTAATCAATCATTGTTATTCTTGTAAAAACAATTGATATTATAATTATTATTTTAAATATATATTTATATAAATGTTTTTTTTTGTAATTATAAGAAGAAAATGATACAATCTTTCCAACAAAGTTCATTAACAAAATTATTTTTTCTGTTTTGTTTTGAAGAAATTGTGTTACCATGAAAACCAGCGGGTGCAATTGGACACACACAAACACACATACACACACACATGCGCCCAAAATTCCCTCCACTTTTTGAAAAATAATTTAACTTTACTCCAAATATTTGATCGTATTTTACTTATTGATAAATGTAATTATTCGTTGTTATTTTTATCAATAAATGCGTCGCAATGGTTTTACTTTAATTATAATTAATCAAATAAAACATTTATAGTTAAACTTTTAAACAAAATTTGCTTCTAATAATTTTTCAGCAAATATTTTCCTCTTTTTGCTGTTTTTCTTTTTTCATATATTTTTTCTATTTGATTGAAAAATAAATGATTGGATCCAGATTGTTTTTAAAATCAGGTGGATGTGCGTGTAGTTTAATTTGCGGAGCCTCAGTGCGGGTTTTCCGCTCCTCTTCCTCTCAGATTGTATGATTTCAGACTTGATCCCAGCAGCGGGTTTTCTTGCTGTTTATTCCGCGGTGATAAAACGGACCATCAGCAGTAATCTGAGTCGATACACGCCGGCAGGCCCGATGAGGGATGGAGGGACAAGCAGGAATTAATTGCTGTATATAGTTTTGTGTTTGTGGAGGAGAAGGAGGAGGGGATGCAGGGGTTTGGGGAGGGGGATCGATCCACCGGCCCGCTATTTATCATCCCAACACGCCCAATTGAGGTCTCTGGTGTGTTTGTGGGTGTAGATAAAGCAGTCACACACACTCTCATGTGTCATCATATGACCCACAATATTAATTATACTAACACTGATAATATTATCATATGATATAAAAAAAGAACTTTTTTTAAAAAAATAAAAAAAAATAGAGACAATAATTGTTTTTTGCTTTAAAAGTAGAATTTGATGCACATTAGGTATAATTTTGCAGAAAAAAAGCAAACTTGTTACATGTCAGAATAAAAATTGTTTGGACACATAAAAAGTCAGTGACGTTTTTTTATAAAAGAAAATCTCAGTACCCAGTTTATCTTTACTATTTGTCAGATGTTTGGAAATCAACTGTAGAGACTTGTAAGGCATTCCTTATGATGTGTTAAACATTCCAAAAATCAGAAAAGAGTAAAAAAAAATTAAAAAATGGAGTAAAAGAGAAAAGGTAAATTCTTCAAATGAGATAAGGAGTACGAAACAATTTTTCAGTGGCCATAAAAATAAGTAAAAGACGTCTCAACACAATGAAAGTGTTATTCAGATTGAATACATTGAATAAAACAAACACTGGAACAAAAAAAGTTGTGAGAAAAATAAAAAAAAAACAGCCAATGAATTGTTCTAAAAGTAAAAAGCGACCATAAAAAAAAGATTAAAATTGTTCTACGAACAGATTAAGAAAAACAAAGTGCCACGGTCCAATGAACAGCTGTCATAAAAATGTAGAGCAAATCAAAAAGAATTTAAAAGTCCAAGGAACAAGTTAAACACAGTTAAGGAAGAGGATTCAAACAAATACAAAGTAAAAATGTCCTAAAAATGCACAAATTAACCTCAAGAATAAATATTGTGGTACTAGAATAGCTGACATAATTCTATAAATAAGTAAATTAGTGTTATGACACAGGAATGTTTTTCTAGGAATGACGATGGTGGGAAAAGTAGTCAGAGGAAAGGTTTTGATATTTTTAGGAATGAGTAAAATAAAATTGGCAGAAGAATCTGGAAGTGAGTGAAATAATGTTTAGAGTGGACAGCAATAGTCCAAGGGTGGAAAAAAGTAGTCCAATGAATGGGTAAATCGAATGATTAGTACGATGTTCTTAGAGAAGTGTAAATAGATGTATTGTCATCTTCTACTTCATCTAGCGTCAGGTAACAGTGGCAGCAGCCTTAACAGGGAAGCCAGACTTTTCTTGCACTTGCCATCTTGAAGGACGATCCCGAGGTGTTTCCTAACTAACTGTGTGACATGGTCCTTCCAGCGGTTTGTGGCTGTATCTCATGGCCCTCCTTCTGTTGGGATGTGCTCAGAACAAGTCCCAAACCGATGCGATGCCCTAATTTTGCAAACATCCTGTTAATCCCCTGCTCCATCCTCTCCTCTTTTGTGAACAAGATTAACTAATGCAATAAAATTAATAAATTAATCTAATTATTAGGTACTTATTCTCAGAAATGAGTAAAGACTTTCCATTGATGGGCAATGGGTTCTTACACAAAATAAACATCTTTTTCTTGTGTCTTATGCACATAAAGAACACCAATTTGGACTTGGGAACATCTATTACCCAATATTTATGAAATTGTACTGATTAATAAAGCTTTATTGCAGACCAGAAAATGCAAAATTATCTTATCATCTCTCTGAACGCCCCCCAAAAAAACCACAAGCTCTGTCCTTGAAGTTTGACTGAACCGCCCATTCTTTGCCCAACTCATAGAAAAGGGTGCACAGCTGTCTGTGATGGTCTTACTGATAAGGTTATTCACCCAAAGTGATTCAGTACGTACAGCTTTACGTGTTGTCCTTTCGATCTGAGCAACCCACCAATTTGTGCTCCTTCGCATATTGATTGATAAAATATGTACCTGTTGAGTTACACTACTTATGGCAATAATATTTTATTAAGTATAAACTGGTGTTTTCCGACATTTCATTACGGTGGGAGCATCATTAGATAAATTTATCTGTCGTATTGTGCTACCCATTGCCGTATTTGGGATAAGTTATCATCACGATGCTGTATTTGAGCTCAATTAAAATCTATCCAATTGAATGAAGTAATTTGAAGTATGAATGAAGTAATTTTTTAAGCAAATTAAAATGAACCTTCTTCAGAATTTGGTAGCACGTTTTGGCAACTGGTAGCTGATCTCAAAAAGTGAGCACATTTTGACAAAAACACCGAAATCAATAATAATAATAATTAATATCAAGTAGTGAGTTGCAATAGTTTATATTGTCACTTTTGTTTGCAGTTTTAACGGCAGCAGACGAAGTGGTGAGCATGGGCAGAGCAGCTTGTGTGTGAAATTATTCTCACTATATAAAATGCGTCATCAACGTAGCTAGCGTGTCATCGATGTAGCAACCGCTCGTTAATTGTCACATGGTAGGGCAGAAATATTACTATAACAAAGGTGAATCATTTGAAAAACCACTTTAGTGACACATGCACATCAATATCGGAAGGTAGAGCACGCTGAAAAGTTGATTTTGTATGAAATGAGCCTTTTAAGAATTAAAAATAGAGTCCTAGGAATTAGTAAGTAATTCTGAATTCATTGGTATGGTTTACTGAATATGTAAATTCATCTTTTAATTGAATACAGAAATCCTAGAACTGAGTGATGGTATTCAGTAGGTGATGAAATCCTTAAAACTCTGCTTGGAGTTCGACTTGTGGTTTGGATTCCTTAATTAAGTTGAGCTGAGTTTCTCCGTCACGTTGCATGGCTTGATGTTTGTGGTTCTTCTTACTCATGCAAACATCTTCTGGATGGTTTCATCATGCAGGCTCTAGCCAGTTCTTGACTTTCCACCCTGTGAGAACCCGTTTTTACAGACGCAAAAACAAAGATGGAGGTTAAGTTAATACGTCTTAAAGAGGAAATAAATCTTCTGGTACAGTTAAATTTCTGAAGGATGTAAAAGTTGTTGAAAAGAGATTTTATGGACTTATTAGCTTGAGGTTTATTATTCCTGGTTGTATGAACACAGTGAAGCATTCAAAGATGGGGAAACTATGCAATAACATACGTTTTGTGTTCTTAATACATTTTTAGTACATCAAATAGTTGGGTGAGAACCACATTAAAGACATGTTCAGTTTACATGTAGATTTGAAATTTGGACACTTTTCAGTGTGTTTTCAATCTAGTATTTATCTTATTCACACTCTTTTTGTCCCCATCAGCTCCTTCCAAACACAGGAGTTTTAGTGAATCTGACGTATTTAGCTTAACAAAGAGCAATGGACAACTAAAAGCTATAAATGTGCGATAACTTGCTGCCTCGCTGTGTGGTCGCTCCTCATCTGGACACAGCTGTGCTGCGGCAAAGCCTTCACCAAGCAGAGAAGTCCAGGAGTTTGGGAAAGAACCTCAACCTTTTCTCTGGATGTGATGACAGCAGAGCAGCAAAACACACAAACTCTTTCACTCCTCAGCCCATCGCTCAGGATCAAAGTCACACAAGTGCAAATGGAAAACGCTTCACGGCAAGCAAGGCCAGCTTATTCCCGAGGATGATTTCAAACAATAATGTTTCAGTTCAAAGAGTAAAACGTCAGATTGGGGGATAGATTGGTTAAAAAACTTGTTTTAGCTGGACACAGTGGACGGGATTTAGAAACCCTGAGTATGAAGGTATTAAATGGAGTTGAAGGATCGACCATGACAGCTCAAAAACCAGATGAGAAAGAACGATGGTGGAAGATTTTTAAAAAATATTCTAAGTAGACTTTTGGACAACTGGATTTAAATTACAAATTATCAACAAGTGCTTTGTAATGTTTGAAAACCCAATTTAAATGCACTTTGATTAGAAAAAAGAAGAAACATTCTCAAACAACAAACTATAATTTCTTAGCATGCTTTTGGCTAACCAATTTCAATTCTCATTGTTCTTTTTATACAATACTATCTGGTTTTTCAAAGTCTCAAATAATGCCATACGATAGTCAGTAGCTATGTTGCTAGTCACAATTCAAATGTCATTTATTTAACTATTGGGGGAAACAATATGATGCTGATCTTTATTGTCAAATATAGCTATCAAGCTGCTAAGTCGAAAGTATTCCAAGTTTATACTAATTAAAAATGTTATTCCAATTGCAACCATTTCTTTGGTTTTCGAGGGCATGTGGATTCGTTTTAATCTTTCTCAGTCATTTCATTGCTCTTGTTTGCTGTCATGATTCAATTAGCCATTTTTACCCATCTGTGTTTGGCTAATGGCTTTGTGTCAAGGACAATTTGGTCTTTATTTTTTGGTTTCTCCAAATTCCTCTTAAAGATAAAAAAAACCACCATAACTTTTTTCCAACCTGCCCATTTTTAATAGGTGTTTAAAAAGAAGAAATTTAACCAAAAGATTCACAAGATATCTAGCGGCATAAAGTGCTGCGTAGATGTGAGCAAGCATTCTACGTCTTAATTTATTCATCCCAAATATCTTCCCAAACAAAACAGACTTGTTTTGGGCAACGAGAGTACATCACAATTTATGTCTCAACTTGATATAATCTGGAAGGCCTAACTGGTAAATAGACTCAACTTGTACAGCACTTTTCTACATCTACACATCTACATTGCAGTGCTTTTCATTGTAACTCACATTCACTCATTCACATACACACTCATGGTGAAAGCTGCCATGCAAGGTTCATACTACCATCAGGAGCAATTGGCATGAACTCAGAACCACCAATCTTGCGCCAACAATCTAGATCAAACAGTCTGAATCTGACAATCTAGATCAGGGGTGTCCAACTCCAGTCCCACAGAGCCTGGGTTCTGAAGGTTTTTTACATCGTTTTGTTTTAGTACAGCTGACGTACATAAAGTGAAATCAACAGCCAATAACATTTGGCTTATAGACTCAATAATCTGGACCAGGTATGTAGATGTGTTCTTACACATGGAAAACTTTGAAGACACCGGCCTTCCAGGACCAGAATTGGACACCCCTGATCTTGATAGATCAAATTTATCTGGAGCTCAGTTCACATTTGGCTTCTGTTTTGTTGTTCCATTTAAATGGATTATTTAAAAGAGAAATGCTGAAGGGGTTCAATAATTACATGGAGAAAGAAGCATGAATCAGGGATCAAGCAGGTCAAAAGATTAAATACCGTATCTTTCACAACTTTTTCCCTCTTTTTCTTTGCAGCTTCCATAACATTAGTGCAGTTGTCTACGTACATCACATCACTACTCTAAAGATGGCAACAGATCATACTGCGATAGACCAAATTCTATTATATGTTGATCTATTTATCAATAGATTTGTTTTTGTCACCAGAAAATGAAACCACCAGGTCTGCTTCTGGTGTATTAACGTTGTGGGTTTGCGCTGCTGTTTTTCGACCATGGCAGAAGTAAAAAAAAGTTGAGGAACTCTAAGAATTTCTCTTTGTTCTAATCAGAGGACCTGTTCTCCAGTCTGTGGTTTATAAATTACTTTAATATGATTCAATAGGCTTCCATCAATCAGGGCGTAAAAAGCAGCCGTCATCTTGCAGATGGTTCATTTTGGAAAAGATGGAATAAACAATAAAAAAGTCTCTGTGGGAGTTTTCTGCCCAGATAATAATCTCTCATTATGTTGCTCCACTCAATTAACGTCCATTACTGTCAGACTGCATCTCTGAGTAAATGTTGACACTCACTAATTCCCAGCATTCAGCCTGTGAAAACACTACAGAGGACTTTTCCCTTATTTTGTCATGGAAATGTTGCCAGGTTTTCTTCCATCTGCGGGAAACCAGCACCCGCATCATTATTTACATAATAATTCAGATTTATAACTTTGTCCTGGTGAAAATGAAGATTTACAGACCAACAGTATTTCATGAGAGAAAGCTGCCTCTCGTTCTGTCAGCATCACATCTCCTCATTATTTTATATTTAATTAACACAAGGGTACCATAATGGGAGTCAGATAAAATGGAAGAAAACGTCCACCTACATTAGGTGTTAAAACAAACATAACAGCAAATTCAATTTAAAAAGGATTAAACTGCACGTTGATCTCTAGTTATAACTTATTTTATGAGACAACAAAATGCTTAACTTGAATAAACTAATTTTAATGATCTAAAACTTAATCTGAAACTTGGAGGTCAAACTAAACCAGCACTGTTTCAGACTAATGTATTTTTTTCTCATTCTGGTGAAAGTTTTTCTGCTCACCTCAAATAAATGCTGCTTTTCTACCATATTTTAGATGTCAAAGAGGAGCATCTTCCTGTTTTAGTTCAGATTCACATTTTCATTGCTGTTTTTTTTTTTCCATTATTTGTATTCTTTAATTTCTCTGGGGTTTTTTTTTTCTCCATTTTTTCCATTCTTTTTGCAGGCTCTGGTTGTGATTGGATTTTTTTAATGCCTGTTTCTTGTCTTAATGGAAGTTTTTGGTAATTGCTTCAAGTTCAGTTAAATTCTTCTTGTCATTGAAATTGCTCGCCTTCAAACAAAAATGTATCTGTTGGGACAAATAAATTTATCTTGTATCTCTTGTTTCTGATTGTTATTCTTGGATGTTATTGGTCTGTAAATCAAACCTGTGTGAAGAACGTTGTTTGAACTGAACCAGTGGCGACTCTAGACCATTCAAGTAAGGTGTTACGACCCCTCCGTAGAGACTCGTCCCCAATGAGTTGGATCAAAATTAAATTAAATATATTGTATCAAATTGGGTGTTTTAGTAAAATTATCTAAATATATTTTGTTGTAAATTAGTCCCTAATAAATTAAATTAAATAAATCAGCCTGTGCATGGAAACATAAAACACACTTTACGAATAAAACGCAACCATCTTATTTATAAGAACACTTTCCACAGGTGGATAAAAATTCTGCTTTCTGGAGTCAGTGTGTGAGTGTGTGTTTTTTTCCCTCCAGGGTGCGACATGTGTGCAGACAACAGGAATGGAGAATGTCCGATGCACGGTCCTCTGCATTCGCTTCGCCGCCTTGTTGGAACTAGCAGCACAGCAGCTCCCATCACTCTACCGGATGTCCCTGATTGGCTGAGAGATTTGCCAAGAGAGGTAACTCCCTTTTGGAATCTTTCAACTAGAGAAAGAGACAAATAGTGACTCAATTGTGTATTTAGTCTGGTTTGGATTTCAAATTAAATAATTTTTTTATCTATAAATTTTAAGCAAACTGGCAAATAACTATATTTTTTAGTAAATAATTGAGTAAAATAAATGTGTTTTGAAAACAATTCTCACTGTTGTAGTTTTGCAGACCAAATTATTTCTTAAACTGATAGTGTTAGATAATTTTGGTTGATTTTTATTATGATAGATAAAAATAAAAGTAGAATTTATTTTCTTTTAGGCAAGCGATAATAACAAAAAATCCCATCATTTAAAACAAGTTTTTGGGTCTTTTTGTATTAGATTAAAACCAACTCTCAACGCCTAATGACTAATTTGGTTTTCTGTAGTCTTATTTTTGTCTAATTGATATTTTTTCACTAATTCGATCTTCATTTTTTACCTCATAAGGTCACTATTTTGAAGAAAAAAAATTTTATATTTTGTTTTATGGATATTTTCAGTCATTGAGGGTTTTAATACTACAAGTAATAAAATAATCAACTTGGTCCTGAAAAACAACCACATTTACTGACATAAAACAAATAAAAATGCAAGTTATTTCTTTGACCTGGTCGTGTTTGCAGGTTTGTTTGTGCACTAGTACTGTTCCCGGTCTGGGATATGGGATCTGTGCAGCTCAGAGGGTCCCTCAGGGAACCTGGATTGGTCCTTTTCAGGGAGTCCCTCTCATGGTGGAGAAGTTACAATCCGGAGTCATCAGGAACACCAGACACCTATGGGAGGTGAGAAAAAAAAATAGAGAATACTTCTATCCTCATTTGCTTACGTCAATGTTGGCTTCTTCAAGATAGAAACCAATAGTTTGCAATATAATTTCTGAAAATTCTTCAGTTACTTTGTTTTTGATACTTTTGCTTTGAGACTGGATTAGTTTTCTTATTACCTTATTACTTTCATGAGTATATCGGTCTCACTGTATTAGCTTTTACGAAAAACAGTTCTTAAAAGTAATTGTCTTTAAAGAGAATTTTTTCAAAAGCATTCCGGCTGCAACTTAAATCTACACTAGACACTAATTTAGTGTGATCATTCAGATGTTGGTGAGTGGCTGTTAATGTCGGCTATAATTAGCAGTGTCCCTGTTGGGATCAAAATAGGCAAGACAAATCAAGGATGTCGAACAGAGAGAGAAATAGGCAATGTTATGAAAATGTTTGCATCATTATGTCTATTTTACCATTAGGATGGAAATAGATCAAATGGATTACAGATATTGGCGAATAAATGAGTGTGTGGGTGGATGTTTGGTTGTGTGTGTAGCCCCGCGACAGACTGGCGACCTGTTCAGGGTGTCCCTGCCTCTTGCCTTCAATTATCTGGGATAGGCTCCGGCACCCCTTGCAACCTCGTCAGGAATAAGCGGTTCAAAAGGTGAAATGAAATATTGGCGAATAGCTTGCATCAAAAGCCTTTATACGCAAGTTTTACTGGGGGGACGGTGAAAAAGCAGATGCCAGTAAATAGCTGAAAAGTGGGCTACACTATGTTCGTTCTAGTTTCGCTAGGTAAAAAATAAATGTGCAAAGGCCAAAAAATCAGGTGTATGTTTGTCGGATGGAGCAGAGATGTTAACAAATACTTGCTAATTGTGTTTTAACATTAATGAATGTTGCGTGTCTGTTGTTACATGCTCATGTTGTGTTTCTGTACAACATGTTAGTGAGTCCTCACGAAAGGTTTACATCCTTTGTCAATTTTACATGTTGTGCTTGTTTGTACAAGTTTATGTTTTGTGTGTAGGGTTTACGTTGACATTGTGTGTCCACGCTACACAGTAACATTGTGTCTGGATTATTTGTTTTCCATGTTAATATTAACATTGTGTGTATTTGCAACATGTGTTGTGTGTGAGCTACAAGTTTACGTTATGTGCGTACACTACATGTCAATGTTGTGTACATTTACTATTTATTTAATGGTGTGTACAGATGTTTATGTTGTGTGTCTGTGCTATATGTTTACGTTACGTATTATGTGCTACATATTTAGTTTGTATGTGTAAGCTACATTTTCACTTTGTGTGTCAGTGTTTTACGTGTTTATGTTGTGTGTACTAAGCGTTGTGTCATCTCTGAGCTCATTGATCAGAGCAGATTGTATTTACATACAGTGGCAGGAGAAAGTCAATGTGGCAGTTATAAACAGCTGCATTAGCATCGTAGGGCGGAGGCAGAGGGCTATGTGGTGGAGGCGAGCAGGGGCAGACAGAGAGATAGATGAGTCACTTGTGGCTGAGCCAGTAAAGGTCAGTCAGACGTCTGCTGACCGGACATCAGTCTCTCTGCTACTGGGATGTGAAAGAGAGGATGAAGAGAAGGGGGAGAGTTCTACAGGGGTCAGAGTAACCAGGGGACCACTCAGGATTCTGAGTTTGGAGACATTTTGATCTAAACTAAGAAACCATTTCATTGCCTAGCAACCATGACTGGCTTGACCAAATGTACGTTTAATAGTTTTATGGCCTCTAAACTTTTTCAATTTTCCTTTGTGAAACTTTATTAATACCCATGCACATTTTCAAAAATGTAGTTCTTTCTCCACCTGCAGAAATGCATTACGACCGTCTCTGGAGCCTTGGACCGGCTTTCAAACTTTCTCAGCCCTGGAGAAGTGGTGATCCAATAGTAGCATCTAACGGGGACAGGTTATCGGCTACTGGGCAGAAAGTAGTCATTAGGCGTATTGATGAGAGAGCGTCCATACTGATCCCAGTCCAAGTCACCAGCTGTTAAACTCACTTATTGATGCTCCCCAAAACAGGAAGAGATGTTTGTCCTATAGCCAATCAGGGAGCTTGTGTCATGTTGTCTATGGCAGGCAGGACGGGCCAGGTTTAATTAAGATCCGTATGGGTGGAAGAGGAAAGGATTTTCTGCTGCTGCACTATTTTAAAGTTGGACAAATTGATATCCTTTGAGGCCTAAGTCAATGCCTGAATTTATGAAGGAATAACTCCTTATCTGCAGGACAAAACAAACTTTCCTTTCTCCTCTTTCTCCAGTGGGTTAGTTTAATCTATTAATGCAGATAGAGTGAAAAGAGGTTTTTGTTAATACCTTTTTTTTTTGTTTTTTTTACAAAAAACTATCTGGGCAGATCTAAAAATAATCTATACTAAAGTCACCTTAAAACCTTTTTTATATTCAAACATGTTGACAAATAATCTTATCATAAGGCATCACTAAATGTAGCAATTTTTGTATCAGTGAATTTTTTTTTTCTGAACCACTTATTCCCAATAAGGTTACAGGGGTGCCGGAGCCTATCCTGGCTGATTCAAGGTGAGAGGCAGTGCACACCCTGAACAGGTTGCCAGTCTGTCACGGGGCCACACACACACTCATGCCTTCTTCTTTCGCCATTTTCCTTCCCTTCGCCACAGCAAGTCAGTTTCTTCCATCTAACCCTATCTGCTGCATCTTCTTCACTCACACACAGAGGTGTCAAAAGTACCAACATTTTCTACTCAAGTAGAAGTATAAATACCGAGTTAAAAAACTACTTTAGTAAAAGTAGAAGTATCAACTCAAGTTTTCTACTTAAGTAAAAGTAAAAAGTTACCTATTTTAAAACTACTTCAAGTAAAAAAAGTAAAAGTAATTTTCAGAAAAAAAGGAATATTGTTAACAAAAGCGTATGAACATACGTATTTTTTAACTATTATCACATGCTTTAAGGAGCAGAAAATATGATAATAAATGAAAGTGTTTTGGTGTTAAACTTTATGAATCAGAAACATTTATTTCTTAATAATCTTTATTGGAAATCGATTAATGAACACAATCAAATGTATTATCATAAGCAGGGCATTATGTAACATCCCTTCAGCTACCAAGCTTCACTCTACATCACCTAATTTAACCAACTTCAAGACACAAACACACTCAATGTAAAAAAATAAATAAATAAATGAAAAAAAAAAATAACCAAAAGGCTTTTTCAAGCCTTGAAGGCAGCTAGTTTTCAAAGTTCTTTGAGGCAATACTGAATAGTCTTTGGGAGTGCCACATACAGCCTGCGTGACACCTGGAACCAGCGTTGCTAGGTGGGAGGTGCTGGATTATCGTACTAATGACGTAAAATTATCGTATTTTACAAAAAATATCGTACACCCAGTAAAACCACGCCCATTGACAAAATAACACCCTTTACATGCACTCGTAAGGCAGTGGGAGTGAAGGAAACACACAGGAGGCAAAATCCTTGGATTCTTTTTCTAAAATTTTAAGAACTGTAAAAATGAAAAAATAACCAGGGAAATAAGATTTTAAAAAAACAGTAGGGGCGGGACTTAGGAGACGGTATATATAAATTTACATATATACATATCTACATATATGTGTACATATAAGGTTTTTTTAATGTTAACCCAAACATCTACATTATACAAAATCTAAGCGATGTGTAGTTTTAATCTCCTCAGTCAGTCTTTATAAACTAATCAATAACATTTTGGATGCTTTTAAGCACAAATACTTCATCCACTACTATTTATGGATTAATCAGTTCAATTAGCTTTGTTTCTAAAGATAAAATAGTGCGTCACAGATCAAAGTTATTTTTATAAAAATACCATCTACAACATTTTCAGCAAAGACGTTTACAATAACCGCAGACTGAAAATAATAATTAAAAAAAAAATTTCTTTGCTGTTGTTTTTTAAAAAAAACTGATAATTCAATCAAAGTTCAGTGTCGCAGCATCAGAAACACTTTGATTTCCGAGCCCGAGTCTCAAACACGGAAATTGACGTCCCTGCTCTTTAAAAGTTTGTGGGCGGGGCTACTCGCCCCAAAGTAATGATTGACTGGAGCTTTCATCCAATCATTCATCTGTTCCTTTGTTTGATGCATTCAGGGTTCAAAAAAAAAAAAAAAACTCCGACAAACAGTTGCGGCTTTTTAACGGTGACAAAATGGAGAAAGTAGCGACTACTTTTTATAAAATGAACGAAGTAAAAGTACAGATAATTGCATAAAAAAGTAGCGAGTAAAAGTAAGAAGTAGACAAAAAAATAATTACTTCGTTTAAGTAAAGATAACGAGATTTTCTACTTGAGTAAGGTAACGAAGTAGTCTTACTTCGCTACTTGACACCTCTGCTCACACAAACTATCTTCATGTCTTCCTTCACTGTATCTATGAACCTCCTCTTTGGTCTTCCTCTTGGCTTCACGCCTAGGGGGAATTTTATAGTGGCCAATCAACCTAAGATGCATGTTTTTGGAGGGTGGGAGGAAACCGGAGTACCCAGAGGAAACCCACACATACATGGGGAGATCATGCAAACTCCACACAGAATGGCCATTGTTACAGGTATCATCCCAACGCAGGATTTGAACCCAGGCCTTCTTGCTGTGCAGCCCATCTGTGAAGTGTTTTTAAAATTATTATTGTCTTTTAGCCTATGCCCCTCAGGGGTCGTCATTAAGAAACTGTTTTCTCCATCTAACCCTGTTTTCTGCATCCTCTTCTCCATCATAGACTGGCTTTGTGGTTTTTTTTTGGTAGATTCTCACGCAACTTTTCTTCCTGGAAGAAAATAGTTATGTAGTACTTATTTAATTTGCAATGTTAATTGGATGCTGATCCTGTTAATGCTGTGGCATTATTTACACAATAATAGTCTCTCTTTGTGTGTTTAGGATGGGTGTCCATCATTGTCTTGCTACACAGCAGATTTTCCCGTCTTTGTGTTTGTGTTGTGGTCACAGTGTCCGATCCAGGCTCAAATTTGTTTTCTTGACTGATGTCACTAATTTATGTTTGTTTGTTCAAGGTTTTATTAGAGACCTAATGTTTTGTTCTTTTTTAAATTTTACTACTATGGTTGTGTAAAAACAAATAATCTCTGCATGTGGTGCTTTTCTTTTGCTTAGATTTAAGTCAGGAAAACAATCTTTAATGAGAGGAAATTATGAAGAAAACAATGATGATGTCATGTAAGATGCCTGAAAAGCTGGTAACACTTATTTTCTCATCGTCTTCTCCTTTACATATTCTTCGTTCATCTTCCGTATGTGGATGTGATAAAGTCTCTCTGGTTCCAGTAGATGGAGTGACCTGCAGTTCAGACTGCAGTAAAACCTCCAACCAGCCCAGTTCTGTTTGGTTACACCCTCTCACTGAGACGGGTTGACTGGTTCTCACTTCTATCTCTGTGTGACATCCCCCTCTCAGCATGGGAACCTCAGGCAGCCCAGAACAAAGGATTTGCCCCCTCAAACCTGCATAATAAAAAGAGTGTAGAATATTTGATCTGGATGATGTTATTGTCCTCTTCTTTGTTGGTTTCTCGCCCTGCAGATGAGGTATGTTCTCTCATTCTAAGCAGCAAGCAAAGGATCGCCTAGTGTTTGATCAAACTGAGAACTGTAGGGAAGTTAGAATGCTTCTATGGAGCAGGTCTCACCTTTGGGTCCGTTGTCACCTTGAGTGAATCTGAAAGAAGGTTTGAGGTAGTGAGATGGGGCGAAGCCATAACAAGGCTGGTGGAGGGTAGAAGAAGGGAAGAAAAGCAATCTATTGATCTGCTGCTTTTCAAAGCAGAAAAGAATGAAAACACTGGAGAGGAGGAATGCTGGAAAACATCGAGTGAAAACTAAGGATGAAGTAAAAGATAACAAAGGATGTTGAAGATGTAAAAAAACAGCACTCCACACCAATTGCTTTGTCCTGGTGACAGTTTGAAGTCTTGGTCATGGAGTAAAAGCTCACAGTACCAAGAATGCTCTACAAATCTGAAAGATGTTTTGTTCTTCATTTTGATGCTTTTCTTGTCTCCTGGCTTCTAACTAGTTTTAATGGTTTGAGTCTAATTACAGAAGATTATGATTTGAATGACCCACGGCCTTAGAAAAACAAAATACGTAGAGTTGACAAAAGAACAAAGTTATTAAGAGATCATCAAACCAAGTTCTTTTTTTCGATTAATTATTTTCCTCTTTTAGCAGTACTTAGGATCAACATTCGAGAGCAATGGAGAGTGTAGAAAAGAGGTGAAGAAGCGTGTGCAGGCAGGCTGGAATGGGTGGAGAAAAGTATCAGGTGTGATATTTGATAGAAGAGTTTCAGCTAAAATGAAAAGGAAAGTGTACAAAACCATGGTGAGACCGGCCATGCTGTTTGGTCTAGAGACAGTGGTACTGAGGAAAAGATGGAAAACAGAGATGGTGGTAGCAGAGATGAAGATGCTGAGGATCTCTCTGGGAGTGACCAGGATGGACAGGATTAGAATTGTGTAGATCAGAAGAACAACACATGTCAAAGAGGCCGGACTGAGATGGTTTGGACATGTACAGAGGAGAGAGAGAGTATATCTGAAGAAGGATGCTGGGACTGGAACCCTCAGGAAAGAGGAAGACCAAAGAGGAGGGTCATGGACGCAGTGAAGGAAGACATGAAGATAGTTGGCATGACCACAGAGGATGCAGCAGATAGGGTTAGATGGAAGAAACTGACTTGCTGTGGTGACCTCTGAAGGGAAATGCCGAAAGAAAAAGTGGTCCCAAGACAGGTCCATGGGGAACCTAACAAATACATAATATTTACATTTCTTTCTTGTGAAAGAAGTAGAAAGATCAAAGTCAATTTCTTGAATATGTTCAAAGCTCTACAATCAAAAAACATATGGAGATTTGTAACCAGATGTTTGGCAACTACAGTGGAGGCTCAGGTCTAGGCATCAAATGTCCGTCATTTAAACTTCCAAAAAACGGAGAATCATTGAGAGATAAACTGAAAAATAAAGAGAAGATAAATTAAAATGATCTTTGATGTCTATCAGAAGACAGCTCACTGTTCAGGTGCAGAAATCAGCTTGCAGTATGGGTACTATGTTGGGAGGTGTCGGTAGTCCAGGGATGGAATTGGGGATTCTGCTTCACCTCACTGTTGTGTGAGAAAGCAGCAGCTCTGCCTCCAGACGGGAACGTTGAGGTGAATCAGGGTCGGTTATCCAAATATTATCAGTTTCTCTGAATGATTATTACCCAGATTTATGAGTCGGCTCGGCCGGCTGCTGAAAACACTGCCTCGGCCCGGCGGCACGCAGAGGCCCCGACTGTTGCTTTTGGGCATGACAGCAGTGACAATACTGGCAGAGATGGCGGCATGGTTTATATGGCCTACTGCTGAAAAATGAAGCCCTTGCTGATATATTGTGTTTAGAAAAACTGGATGATTTGATGGACTAAATACCAACGTGTCAAACTGAATGATGAGGAGGTCTGTGGCTTTATTTAGCTTTTATTTGACCTTCATTTCATTGCAACTGGCTGGCCCAGCAAAACGGTGCAGTTCCAGAAGATTTAACTTGTAGAGTGACAACGATGAGAACAATTTGATGCTATGTGTGAACATCAGGGTTACTTCTCATCATAACAAGCAAATCTGACGAAAAGGACGGGGAGGTTGAAAGAACAAGGAGACAAAGCATTTCTGGAAATTTTCCTCAGTGGTTCCCGTAATTGCGGCTATTAATTTCACATTATAGGAAACAGTGGAGCCACTGAGACTAAAACAGACAGGAAAATGTGCTTTAAAACCAAAACCAAGAGTTTTTTAAAAAGGAAGAAAACAATCCCAAATGAGCTACTTGACAGTAAGAAGAGTTGTTGGGATGGAAGCCAAAATGGACCATTAACATGGACCAAGTAGTGTGTTCAGTTGTACTCACAAGATTACTAATAAAAATACTTTGTGGATTAAAGAAGTGCAGAAAAGCTTTTAACATACTTTGAAAACACACAAAAATGAACAATGGACAACCCTATCCCTTACGGAACATAAAAAGCTTTTTAATCATGTTCCATCAGAAAATAAGAGAGTGTCATGAAGTTCTTCCAATCAATTATCAATGAGAATCCAGATACATCATTGGGACAAACGTCACCATAAAATGGGGGTGGGGGGAATCAGTGAAGATGCCTTTTATTTGACCTTCATTTCATTGAAACTGGCAGGCCAGTTCATTTTAAAACTCATTTTAAAATTCTATCCTATCATAACATTGCTTCTCAATCTTTTTCATTTGTTTACTTAAAAACACAAAACAATAACTGATTGCAACTTTAAAAAGAAACTGTAACTTTAACAACTTGGTTAACAGAGATATCGTACTTTAAGGGCCGCCACCCCCATTATTGTTCTAGTACCTCACCTGTAATGTTGTAATTGGTAGTTGCTAGATTCACGAAAATAAGATTGTCGTTCTAATGACTCTGGACTAAATTTGTCTCTTTGTTGTTGCTTTTATTTTCTGACTGATAGTTGTGTGAAAGAGGAGGAGAAAAAAGGAGGTGCTGTGGAGGAGATACGGTGAGATGAGGAGGAGGTAGATGAAGAGGGCAGATAACAGTGGAATTAGTAGAGTTACATTGATTAGCTGTAGAAAAGAAGCGTGCAAACATTGATCAGCACTCAGTTGCAGTTTTACTGATTTGGACTGAAAAAGAAAAACGGGGAAGAAAGAAAGATGGTAGGTTTAGTGGAGACAGACGTATCTCCTGTGATGGAAGTTCCATCTGAAGGTTTGAGACATTGAATCTTTATCTGTTTGTCTTCTGTGCTGGTAACAAATACCACTGATTATTTCGTACTAGGAGACAACTTGTGGTGCCGACGATCAACAGGAACAAATTTCTTGTTTTCCAAGTTTACAAGTGAAGATGAGAGGATGGACCAACCTCTCATTTTCTTTTGTTTGTGAAGAACAAGGTCACAAACCTTATTACAAATAGTTTGTTCCAAATACAGTATGTAAATGTTTTAGAAGTGAACATCCCTGTGACTTCTAACCTTTAGTAAATGTACGGTATGCATCTACCTGAAGCCATCACATGAGGTTTATATATTCTGAGTTTGGACCTTCTCTCACCAGTGTTTTTTTTCTCAAATTGTCTTCTCAGAGAGACGTACCTAAAAAGGATTCTGCTAGGAAATGACTGAATAATTTCATTCACAACCATTGCTAAGCTTCCAAGTTCTGATTTAAAAGGATTTTGGATCAGATTTTTGGGGATTAACTGGAAATGACAAGCATCTATTAAAGTACAACAGGACGCTGTTAAGAGGTGTTATCGTGCAAAGTATAATTTTATGTTTCTTTGCAAATGATTAAAAATAAAAAAGCAAAAAAATGATAGGTACATAAGTATTTCTAGAACTTCGCTCAATGCAACTTTGGCAGCAATTACAGACTCACGTTATTTCTAATATGAATGCCACAAGCTTTGCACACCTGAAAATGGGATCCTCTGTATTTAAAAGGGCATTTAAAACCCTTTAAAAAAAACGTACAGTATTCATCACTCAAATAGGGAAATTTCTTGCTGCATTGCACTGCAGCAGGCAGCCGCGATTGTATCAATGGTAGGAGAAATGGGGGCCCACTGGGAATTGTACTGGCTTCTCCTGGTCAAAGGACGGACATTGTACCACTGAGCTACGCCTTAAATTTTTTAGTTTTGTTCGATAAAATAATCGAGTCCCATTAACCCATTGTTCATTGGCTACTTGGGTCTAATCCTGGTATCCCCTCACTGCACACAGGACTCTCAAAACTTCTAGCAAAAACTCTTCTGAAGTAAAAGAACACAATTTAAAGTGCCGAAGGTCAGAGTTTAGTTTTAAAAAAACAAGATAACACAATCATCAACCCGCGCCCCCCACACATATAAATACACAAAATGTGGAACATGTAAACATACATTTACACAAACATATCAGTGCATGTGTGTGTCCCTGTGTGTGTGTGTGCATTCTTGTCTTTCTTTCCATAGATGTGATAGAGTGAGTGCTGCAACACCTTTTTGTCCTGATAACGCACAGCTGCGTAACTCCAAGCACACCGATAAACACAGAAACTCATCACACACACATTTTCTCTGATGGTGAAGCGACCATTTACATGCCAACATCAGTCCAGAACAGTTTTCAGCTGATAAACACATTCCTGTCGATGTGCCCAAACACACAATTCAAACAAGAGGATTTCCTTCAGACAAGATTTTCTTTCTGAAAATCAAGTCTAACAGTCTGATCGGCATTTTATTGGAATTTTTCAAGCACGTGAGCAAGCAGTCATCACTGCTGTGAAGATTGTTGCACTTCAGAATAAAAATCTGATGGATATCAAGGTTGAGATTGAAGAGATGATTAAAATACTGTCAGTTTATTTTTTCATTCATACATCTTCTGAATCACTTCCTCCCTGTGGGGGTTGCAGGGATGGGAGGGCAGATCCTGGCTGATGTAATGCAAGAAGCAGGGTACACCTTGAACGGGGCCACGCACACAGACACACAATTATCCGAACTACCCATTCCTATGGGCAATTTTGTAGCAGCCAATCAACCTAACACACATGTTTTTGGAGGGTGGGAGGAAACCGGAGAAAATCCACGTATACAGGGAGAACATGCAAACTCCACACAAAAAGGTCAGCGTTTCATCCCCACCGGGGATTCAAACCCAAACCTTCTAGCTATGAGGTCAGTGTGCTATCCACTGCACCACTGTGCGGCACTTAAATTTTTCTCAAAGTAATTTTAAACCTCATTAAAACTCTTTTTTTAAAAAAAGTTTTACCCCATTGTTTATGGTGAACATTGTTTTCTTCCTCAGTAAATCCATACAAAAAACTTTGTAAAACAGGAGAAAAAAAGAGTTAACAGTAAAGTGACTTTTACTAATTTAAGAGATCCTAGAAAAGAGAAAGGATGTAGATGACATTACAGCTGTTAGGGTGAGAATTTCACAAAGTGATCGGTAATTGGAGGACCGTTAAATGTTTTACATTTTCACACACAACCATCTAATAGAACGTTTCTAAAATCTAAACAAAGCTGACCTCTATGAAGCTTTGTGTATTTTTGAAGTAAAAATAATCGAGTTTCTTGGTTAAAATAGTGTTTTGTTAATTCTCCTGATGAAAGTTCAGTGATTTTCAGAGCAACTGGCAGTGATGGATGTTTAACCCTGAGAATAATAAATAAGGCTGTTTCCTGTGATTCTCACAGTCATTTACTGCATTGATTGTTTGTTGGCCGTATGAAGAGCACAGAGGCCAGCCACTGGTTCGGGTCATCACCTTATAAACACACTCGATGCCTCTTCAATAAACTCACATTGCATCAACATGGACGGATGGAACAATGGATTAATAATAAACACACAACATGCAGGAGCAGATCGACTGCCTTTAACAGCTTATAATCATTGTTTCTTGAAAAATCTTTGGCTTTCTGGTGATTGTTTTGTCTTTGTGTTGTTTCTGCTAGCTTACATCTCCGTGTTGAATCCTCTAGAGTCTGACCACAACTGATCTGGACCAGTGAAAAAGTGGCAAAACACCAGTGGTGTTGAATTTATCACTTTGTTTTAGCTTGAAGAAAAGTTTTTAGGAGGATTGCGTGATAAAAATTTTCTTAGTGTGAGATTTTAAATGATTACAGACTATTTTTTAGTTATTGCATTTAAAAAAATGTTTCATTCTACTAATAATTTGCATGATCACTCAGGAGATACAAGTTTCAAACTTTCAGGTGTGATTTTTTTTACTGCTCACCCTATAGTGGACATAAATGATGTCAGTGAATCTCTTCTTCTTAGAAATGATTTAAAATTGAAAAACGACATTACTTTTGTAAACAAATCTTTTTATTGTCCTTATTTTGTTATGAGAAGTGTTTTTTGTAGCTCTATTACCATTTTACCAAACATCCCAAAAATGATCCAAGTTCCAACTCTACATTTTGTGTCTTTCAGATCTATGATGCGGAGGGAACGTTACAACACTTTATTGATGGAAATGATCCCAATAAATCCAGTTGGATGAGGTACATTCGCTGTGCGAGGCACTGTGGAGAACAGAACATGATGGTGGTGCAGTACAGGTAAGAACATTGAATGTTGAAATCCCCAACAAAAAAATCAAATACTGCTTCATAATCAAGTTTTAAATTTGGTTCATTTTGTCGAGTGCAAAAATACCCAAATTATTCATTCGGGTTCTAAACCCCTTTGTTCAAGGCAAAGCCAACCGGTTCAAAATGTTTAAATCTTTTACCTATTTTAACTTTATAGATGACATATTATTAGATTAAAACCAGTACCTGTGTGTGTATTGGAACGGTTGCTAAATGTGTTCAATTTATAAAAGCAGTCTGAGCTGCACATAGGCGAGACCCTTTGATCCTAATTTACAAAAACCACTGCATGTTTGTGTGACTTTCTCACTATTTTCCATCCTGGGAGGTCTTTGCATGTGTTTGATTTATTATCCGACCTCCCCCGATTGTGTTTTCACATGAGACCAACGGCAGCTCTTCACCCCACTGGTGTGGAAAAATGTACTAGAACACACGAAGAAATGTTTAAACAGAGATTATAAAATGTACTTCATCTGGATTACATTCAAAATGAGTAAGATTAGTAAGTTTTTCTTTGTCTCTTTAAAATTATAGAAAAAAATTATTTATGCACAATAATCACTTTTACCATCATTTTTACTTCTTTGGATTTAGGTGTTCTGTGTTTGAATGAACACCCAGCCGAGTTTCAAGTAGCGGACTCTGCATGTCACACCTAGACCTTCAGTAGTGTTTCTTCAATCAGCACACACTATGTTACGGTTATTCAACCATTTTACTGTTGTGAATTAATAGAGACATGCACGGTGCAGTGAACAGCATAGTGGCCTCACAACAGGAAGGTCTGGGGTTCGAGTTCTAAAGTGGTGGAGAGGTTTGAAACACTGGCCTTTCTGTATAGAGTTTGCATGTTCTCCCCATGTATGCGTGGGTTTTCTCTGCGTACGACAGTTTCCTCCCACCATTCGAAAACATGCATGGTAGGTTGATTGGCCACTATGAAAGTGCCGCTAGGAATGAGTGTGTGTGTGGATGGTTGGAACAGACTGGAGACCTGTTCGGCATGTAGCCTGCCTCTTGCCTGAAAGCCTCCCTGCAGCCTTACTAGGGATAAGCAGTGCAGAGGACAAAACAAAACAAATTAATATAGAAAAAAAACAGTTGCATCATTAATAAATAACTACACAATAAATAATCCAGTGTTTAAAAATATGTGTCAAAGGTTACCTTGAATGTAAACGAGCTACCAAATCTATTTGTTCTACTTAAGTTATTATTTGCTGTTCAAAAAAATGGCTTTTTATTAACAAAACTATATTCAATTCTAGTTTCCAGACTTTGATTTTTCTGGCTCTAACAACCCATCAGGTCTTTTTTTTTTTTTTTTTTTCTATTTTGTTGTCCAAAAACCAAATACTCCTCTGGCTTTATGGCATATTGGCAGAAAGAGTGAGTACTTGTGTCCTGTGGGAACTGAACTGTGGACTTTTGTTGCATGGTCTGGTCTGAGTGGTGGAAGAGTTGGTGGGAAAAATCCAGAGCTGGATGTGAAAATGTACTTTTTAGATGTTTGCAGAATGACGTAAAAAAAAAAAAAAAAAATTTTTTTTTGAGTGGAAAGATTAGTGAGGATAGGATGCAAGAACCAGCAGCTCTTAATCTGAGCAACTGGTCTGGGAAGCATTTCAATAAATCACTTCACTGGTCCTGGAGTCTGCATCTGAGCTCATCAAGAAGCTGAGGGTTATTATGGGCCGGTTTTCTAAAATGTGTTGTGTTTATGTTGCAGGTCCTGCATCTTCTACAGAGCATGTGTGGACATCCCCAGAGGGACGGAGTTACTGGTGTGGTACAATGACTCCTACACCTCTTTCTTTGGCATCCCACTGCAGTGCATCGCTCAGGATGAAAACCGTGAGTTAAAAGGACATGTTTGGTTAGTCTTCTAAAACTCAGACACATACGCTGAGCATCTAAGCCCAGAACAATGTTTTAAATAACCCATTGTGTTTGAAGAAGAGATTAAGTAGGGTTAACGTTATATGACGCAAATTCTAAATCTCACTGTCAATGTGATGCTAACTTCAGGTCCAGTTTTGTTCCCATATTGCTTATGTTGTTCTTAAGATTCTAGTGGAACTGCTCAAAGTGGCCAAAATGAGCTCTCACTAAGAGATAGGGTGAGGAGCTTTGCCATCTGGGGAGAGCTCGAAGTAGAGCCGTTGCTCTTCTGGGTCAAGAGAAGCCAGATAGGGTAGTTTGGGCATCGGTTTAAGATGACACACGCATGCCTTGCCGGTGAGGTGTTCTAGGCACATCCCACCGGTAGGACACCCAGATGCAGACCCCTGACCTACCGGAGAGACTATGTCTCACAGCTGGCCACGAAACGCCTCCCAAGTGAGCTGGAGGAGGTAGAGAAGAGCTGGGGGCAGAAAAGCTTGTGTTTCCCATCTGAGGCTGTTTCCCCTGTGATCTGGCCCCGGATAAGTGGAAGACAATGGAACAAAACAGAACGGAACTTTTTTAAAAAAAACAACTAAACTCTAACAACATGTCGCAGTGTCAAAACAGCTTCATAATGTTGCTTTGGAAACAGTCCACAAGCAAAGTAGATGGTATGGAACATGCTTAATTTTAAACTAACCATAACAAAACAGATAATGAAAAAACATTTTTTTTCCTGAGTACATTTTAGACTATCTCTGTATTTGGGCTTTCATAACAAAGAAACATTATGCACATGATGAAAGCC
This sequence comes from Neostethus bicornis, assembly GCA_902685375.1. Lineage (NCBI taxonomy): Eukaryota > Metazoa > Chordata > Actinopteri > Atheriniformes > Phallostethidae > Neostethus > Neostethus bicornis. The sequence goes on from LR738545.1 coordinate 10,540,550, forward strand.
CCTACCTTCATCTCATATTTTATCAATGCCTCTGATCAGTAATTAAATGAGATTGTAGTATTGGTGGTTTCAGGTGTGAAGACTTGCACGGGCACACTCACACAGGCACATGCCCACAATCTCACACTGTTTACTGTCTGCTATGTTCTATGCTCCCAATCTACTGTGTTGCTATTCAAGTGTTCAAGTTTACAACCAATTCTAGGTTATTTGAGTGTTCACAATTTTAATTCTGGTACTTTTGCTGCTTTGTGGCCCCGTCGAATTTGCCAAGTAAACCAAAACACATACATAGATATTTAAATAGAGCGTAATTGAAGTACTAAAAACATATTTATACTTGCCAAGATTGGCATATAGTGCCGTCCTTGGTAGAGTAAATCTTTGCAGCAGTCTTCTTCTTCATCTTCAGAAACTTAAGGGATCGCCACAGCAAGTCAGTTTCTTCCACCCAACCCTATCTGCTGCATCCTTTTAAGTCACTCCAACTATCGTCATGTCTTTCTTCACCTGTATCTATGAACCTCCTCTGTGGTCTTCCTTTAGGCTTCTTGCCTGGTGGTTCCAAATCCAGCATCCTTCTGCCGATGTTCTCTCTCTCTCCTCTGCACATGTCCAAACCATCTCAGTCTGGCCTCTCTGACTTTATCTCCAAAACCTCTAATATGTGCTGTTCCTCTGATTTATTCATTTCTGATTCTGTCCATCCTGGTCACTCCCAGAGACATCCTCAGCATCTTCATCTCTGCTAACTCCATCTCTGTTTCTCCTCTTTTCTCTCAGTGCCTCTGTCTCTAGACCAAACAACATGGCCGGTCTCACCACGGTTTTGTACATTTTCCCTTTCATTTTAGCTGAAACTCTTCTATCACACATAAACCCGAAATCTTTGCAGCAGTAATGCTTGTTAAAACATTGAACAAGTCAGTGTTTTAAAAAGGGCATAAGCTTGAATAAGAACTGTGAATTTATGAGCAGGTGTGAATCCAGGAATCTGCTTGGAATTAAGGATGTTAAACTAACCGATTCCTCCTATTCACGCCTCAATTCTTAGCAGGACTTTGAAAAACAATGTTCTTCACAGTCTGTTCAAATGATTTCCTAATAGGATGACATTTTTTACTTGTTTTTTGTTATAAAATGGCTTTTTCCTCTCTTAAGAAGCTTTTATGTGAGATTTTATCGTTGGTCTCTAAATGTTTTGTTTTTTGGAGTTATTTTCCTCTCTGACTATTTTTTCCTCTCTTTCTTTTTTATTTCCATCTTCCATATTTTTTTACCACCATGTGGTAGTTGTTTGCTTTTCCTTTCCTTTTTTTTTTTTGCTTTAATCTTGTTTACATATTTTTATAAAATATGTTATTTTGTTGCAGCAGTAAAATATCTTCTTTCAGAAGGAAACAAAGCTTTTTTGTTGCACCAGAATTTCCCCGGCACTCAACCAAAAAAGAAAAAAGAATGCTTTTTAATCTGTAAATCTCAATTAAAATAAATAGAAAGAGGAACGTTTCTTTAAGAATCTCACAATGTTTGAACTCCAGCAGCTTCGTTCTACAGACAGAAGCTCTGTCTTCAATGAGATGTTCAGTTAATGGTTTGATTGGGGTCTCTGTGTTCCAAATGTGCACTCATTAAACTAAGACAAAAGTTTGACATGTGATATTTAGAAAAAAGCAAACAGTTTCAGATTTACTTCTCAGTTTGAAGCTGTCTCTTGAAGCTGTCTTTATCAGATACACTCATTCTTAGGGGCAATTGCAGCCTAACATGCATGTTTTTGGGGGGTGAGAGGAGACAATTCTCGCTGGACCAATTTACTGCCGAGTGTGAAGCAGTCGGGATGGGAATCAGCCCCTCCAAATCCAAGACCATAGTCCTCACCCAGAAAAAGGTGGAATGCCCCTTGTGGGTCAGGGACAGGGTCCTGCCCAAGGTGGAGGAGTTTAGAGATCGACAGAGGGATCGGTGCGATATTCGCAATAATCAGGACGTTGTAAATGTTGGACGTGGTTAAAAAAAAAAAAAAGAACTGAGCTGAAAAGCAAAGCTCTGTATTTTAAAGTCGATCCATGTTCCCACCCTCACCTATGGTCACCAGCTGAAATGATCCTCTTCTGCGGGATGGCTGGGTTCTTGCTCAGAGATAGAGTGAGGAGCTCTGCCATCCAGGAGGACCTTGGAGCAGAGCCATTGCTCCTCCGGGTTGAGAGAAGCCAGATGGGGTGGTTTGGATATCTGGTTAGGATGCCTCCCTATCGCCTTGCTGGTGAGGTGTTTCGGGCACGTCCTACAATGAAGAGACCCAGAGAACCTGGACCTGCTGGAAAGCCTATTTCTCACTATGACTAAAGGCCTCGGTATCCTCCTGGGTGAGCTGGACGATGCAACCAAGGTGAGAGAAGCCTGGGTTTCCCGTCAGAAGCTTTTGCCCCAGCGGCTCGGCACTGAATAAGCAGTAGACAACGAAATGGAACAGAGGAAATCAGAGTATATCTCGAACACCTGACGACCTTGCTCTGAGTCCTCTGTGCTAACCGCTGCACCATGTGAAGCACCTGTTTATTCTATAAAATAGAATATTTTTATTCCTTATAAAGTTTAACATGAGAAATCGGTTGAACTAGTTAAAGCAAACCAATGAAAATCAATCGATGAATGAACAATTTAATTCAGACTGAAAGTGCATTTAAAAAATAGACAAAAATACAACAAACAACAACAACAATATATTTACGTATCTCCGCTTTCTTACAAAAATAGAAAACATCATCCAAACCAATGGTAGACAAACATAAACTTGTTTAAATTTTCACCTTAAAAACCACTTGTTTCAGTGACACTTTGACTATGAATTTTTCTTTTTTGTGACCGTTCCAGAACCAGTCAGTCACCTTCTTAAACGTCTAAGAAGGTTAGACTATTGCGGGGGGTGCTGGAGCCCATCCCAGATGATTCAAGACGAGTGGCAGGGTACAACCCGAACAGGTCGCCAGTCTGTCATGCGGCCACGCACATAGTCCTTCTCAGGGACAATTTGGCGCCGGCCAATCAACCTAACATGCATGTTTTTTGGAGGGTGAGAGGAAATGGGAGTACCTGGAGAAAACCCACACAGACAACATGCAAACTCCACACAGAAGGCCAGTGTTCCAAGCCTCGTCCCCACCCGGGACTTGAACCCATGACCTTCTTGCTGGGAGACCACTGTGCTACCCACTGCACCACCGTGCCCGTTCTGGAACCAAACTTTTTTTTTTAAGCTGATCATTCTCATTTTGAAAAGAAATAGTATTTCTGGCATTGCGACCTCTAGTTTACTGGAAACCATTTAGTTTATCAAAGGCTAATAATTTGAGGCACACACTTTAACAATTACTGCTTATTTAAAAATAATCAGAACAATTTTATTTAGTTATTTTCTGACATTTTTGGATTGTTTTTAATTCTTCTGTGTTGAAATAATTTTCTTTTTCTATCAGAATTTCAAAAAACTCTACCTTCAAGTCTGCAGACTTAAACCTCGAGCATGCACGCACACACGCATACACACACACACACACATCACATTATGCACTAACCTTGACTAGAAAACATTTGTATCCCGTCTGTTTGATCTAATCTCTGCTGGTTTGACGCTGCACAGCAGAAAGAACAAACACATGTCTCCAAACTTTTGATTCTTTTCCTCACTGCTTTTATGTTTTTTTTTTTATCCCAGTTTTTTTTTTTTTTTTTTTTTATTATTTCTTATTTTTCCTGATGTTTCTGTGCAGACAAAGCCATGTTTGAAAAGCAGCAGAGCAGAGTCTAACCCTAACCCACTACACTGGGAAGTGCATCTAGTTTTGTGAATTGTTACAGTTGCTGTAATAGTCTGTATTGATTGTATAAGACAACATAATCACTGCCAATTGTCTGATTATTGATCAGCAGGAAAGTTCTGGCAACATTATCTGGTCTGTTGTTTGCAACGGGAGACAGCAAAGAAGCAGGGTTTTTCGGTTATTTTCAAGTCTTTCATGTCCCGTTTATTTTTTATGAATTTATCCATCCAGCTATTCATCTGTTTATCTGTTAATCTCTGATCTTTCTTTTTATTTGTCCATCTGTTTCTTTGACTTTCCTGGGCAGCTATCTCTGTTCACCTCACTTCCTTTTTGGTCATAAATGGATCTATTATTATTATATTATGTGAATGTAATTTTTTCTTGAGTTTTTAATATCAGTTTATTAGTCATTATGTTTGTTTATTTTTGTATGCATGTTCATTAAGTATTTTTATGTGATTATTACATTCTATTAATAAATCTAAGTAAAAAAAAAAACTAAGCTGGTTTTGTGCAACCAAACGTGTCATAGACCAATTTGAACAAGAAAAATTTGGCCATAATTTTATTTGTCTCACACGTCATCAGCATTTGTTGTTGTTTAAGTTAGGTCTCATCTCACAGAGAGAAGTGTGGTCATTTAAAATTCATGTCACACGTCCTGTTGGTCTGAAAGAAAGAAAACACAGACTCTGCAACGTTGCAAACTGCATCTGCATAATTCTCCCATTTAGATGATGCATTTCATACACAACCAAAACCATATTGACGTGGAATTTTTGTACTCGCTATGTTTGTAGAGAAATGAATTAAGTGTGGGCGAGTGGCGCGTAACAGAGCCATCGATAGCCCCGTCGGGCAACTTACAAATGGCGTAATTATCTCCTCATAAGGTTATTAGAGGATCAATGAAGCCTGGTGGTCTGATGGCCGAGGTGATGAAAGTTGGAAAATGGTCAAGACAGTGTCAGATTTAAACATTTTCTTTTTTGAATAATTAGAACAAATTAAGTTTTTTTTTTTTCTTGAAGGTCATTTACAATGCTTCAGAGGGGCAATATTCATCTTGTGGAATTTTGTGGTGTTTTCTATGTTTTTTATTTTGTATTTTGGTGTCAGGATTAACTTCTAGATTTCTCAATAGAAGCATGGTTGGTTCCAAAACTGAGTCTTGAGGACTTTCCCTGTGAGTAATTAATCACTAAAAAAACGTAACTTTCCCAGTATCTGTTGTAATTATAATCGCAATATATATATAAAAAAGAGTTCAATTTGAATTGAAAAAACACTTTATTTATCCCCAAAGGAAAATGTGAGATTTCCCTTATTTTAGCAGTCCTTACAGAAGGATGGCTCGATGATGGGGGGACTGTCTTGTAACCAGAAGGTCGCAGGTTCAGTCCCCCGGCCGAAGTGCATACCGAGGTATCTTTGAGCAAGACACCGAACCCTAATTTATTCCTGATGATGGTTTGGGCCTTGCATGGCAGCTTCCACCGTCAGGTATGAATGTGTGTGTGAGTCTGAGCAACTATCTAAAGCACTTTAGGTACCAATGAAGGTACATAAAAGTGCTACATAAGAATTGAATTGAATATACTTTATTTATCCCTGAAGGAAAATTTGAGTGCTGCAGTGTTACATTCATACAATCTTATAAAACATGTTTGTTTGTTTGTTTTTTAACTGTTGTGAATGGCAAGTAATTACAGGTTTGAAAGGTTAAATAGTTCGATGAAGGAGGGTAAGAAGGATTTTCTGTACCGTTCCTTCGAGCAGTGGGGTTGCAGGAGTCTGTTGCTAAAGCTGCTCTTCAACGGTCCACAGATTCACGGAGAGGGTGGGAGGGGTTTAGCATGATTGATGGCAGTTTTGCTTTCGTTCTGTCCCTCGCCACCTCCTCCACGCAGGCAAGGGGTGAGCCAACCACACGTCCAGCTTTTTTTTTATCAGCTTGTTCAGTCAGTTGGGGGGACTCTATTTCATAAGCAGAGTCTATTTACTATATTATTGTGATAAATGCTTTACTAAATTATGTTTGGTTTCAAGTAGAACACAACCACCCTATTTGATTCAGAGAAGAACGCACCAATAAAATTTTTAATTATTAAATGAACAACATATTTTATTTTTATACATGAACAGCGTTTGATTTTTTTTTCTGATAAAGTAGTAACAAATGGTATATTTAATCCCAAGCTGTACAAGATAAACCTGTCCAATGTTAAACGTAAGCAATCCATTTTTCTCTGTCATTTGGAAGAAGCTCAGAATGGAACCATTGGTTCTCTACATTTACAGGAGCCAGATGAGGTGGCTCATGAGTTTTATTAGACAGCGTCCTGGACGTCCTAACTATGAACATGTCTCCTCGATTAGTTGTTCTGCTGACATTTCATCGAAGGAGGTCATAGGAAAAGCTGGAAAGCTGGAAAGCTGATGTCTTATTGCTGATCTGGGATCTTCCGAATGAGGTGAATAATTTAGGCAAGGATGGAAATTTTCTGCTTAAACTGATTCCTCTAAAATAGATCCCTTCCTCAGATGAGGAGAGGATGATTACGTGGTGCAAAAATGATATTATAATTACAGTAAAGTTCGGCCAATCTTTAGATTTATTCAGATATTTTGACGCTTCAAATTCAAAACTTAATCAATTTTACCTTTGTAATAAAAAGATACAAAAGAACAGAAAAGGTTGTTAATTTAAAAACTGGAACTTTTTCATCACAGATTTCTTACCTTTTCTTTGCATAAGTTTTAGTAAAACAATTAAAGCTGAAGTGTAGAAGTCATGGACAGAAAAACACAAAATTGTGGTTTGTTTTTGAAGATGTTGAAACAAAAAAGTGATTAAATTGTTGTTTTTACTTCGTGTCCCACATTTTCAAATGCCACGTTTAATACTGAATCAGGACTACGGAAAAACTCCAGGATCAAATGAAAAATGTCTTAAAGTTTGTTTTAACTTTTTTTTTTTTTAGCCATTTCGCATACTGAGTGTTTCCAAACAAGCAGGTTTTACAAAATGAAAATTACAACATTCTGCGGTGAATTAAAGAAAAAAAAAACATCTTAATGTGAGTTCAAACATTGTAAAAAGTTATAAAGTCCAGACTCACTGATTTCTGGGTCAAGTGAGGACAGCTTGCATCAGTAGCGTCACCCTAAATCGAATTTACACACATCTCTTTTCCTGTTATTGTCATTGTTTTCGCTGTTTTATGGACCAGCAACACTTTACCCTAAAATTGTCCGTCTTATAACAGCCGGATTTTTTATCCTGCGGCCAGTTTCTTGCACTGATCAAACCAGAACCGGGACAAATCCAATTGTATGTTGTGGATCAAACCTTTAAAATACAGAACACTAAGATTTAAAGCAGAGAAAATGCAGAATGAGTTCTACTGAGTTACTTTAACTGCACTTAAATGCTCTAAATATTGATTATATGAAAGTAAATGGTGTGATAGTGGCAGTAATAGCAGATGTTTAATGGCAGCTGTCAAAAAGCAGGTCCTGCTCTTCTAATCAGATGTTCACTGGGTCTCTGGCTGGTGGAAGCTCTGTGGAGTGTGAGCACCATTAATGGATGTTTGAGTTAAAATGCTGTTTGTTCTAACTGTCCAAAGAGCTCTGTCTGGTCGGAAGGAGCTCTGGGCTTTGCCTGGACCATGTCAGCACCTGAATTCTTGGTTTTTTTCAGTCATTGTATTGCAGCTTAACTGTGTTCAGAATAATTGGGCTTCATTCACAAACGTCTTTGCACACATTCTTAAAGGATTATTTTTGAAGTACACACACACACACACACACACACACACACCGAACCACTTTTCCTCTTTGTACACATTTATTTTACATAATTACTTTACTAGTAAAAAATGACCAAAAAACCCATGTAGTGTTTTTTATAAAACCTTTGTGGTTTTGTAGGAAGTTTTGAAAATGCCATGACAATAGATGAAGAAGCATTTTCTTTTCTCAAAAATAAGGAGAAAAAACAAAAGTATTCAAATTTGCATGAATAAATTTTGACCAAATTTCTTCATTTTTTTTTTGGCATTCCTAAAAAATTTGGCTTGATGTTACAAAATTTTCTCACTCTGCTTTTATTTCCCATGATTAGTTTTATGATGGATTTAAGATGCAATTTGAATTAATTAATCAAATTCCAGTTTTACCTCAGGCCCTTTATTTTACGTCCAAAAATCTGCACATTAGACGAAATGGTCTATTTAAATTGACCCTAGGTATATAGTATGTATCCGATTGCCTGATTGTCTGTCTCTATTTTGCTTAGTTACAAAGTGGTGTCCTGTACGTGATGTACCTTGCCTCTCGTCTGCTAATTAACCGAGATAGGCTCTTCCACACTCCAGTGACAAATAAAGTGTGGGAAATAAAATGAAAGATGTTCCTAGCTTTGATTTTTTTCTTTTAAAGTTATTTCTGTGGTTCCTTTTGTCTTCATTAGTGAATGTCCCGGCCACAGTGGTGGAGGCCATGAATCGTCAGGAGTCTCTACAATCCTTCAGCAAAACCAGCAAACCCTCATCATCTTCGTCAACATCTTCCAATCCTCCGGCCACTCTCATGCGCTCCATGGTTTTCCCGCACTCTCCTTGCTCTCGAAGTTTCTCATTGCTGGACAAGGTTGGGATCGGTGCTCAGTCTGATTCCAGTTTCGGCCAGTTGGGGTCAAAGAACCAAAGAGTTTTGGCAAGTCCGACCTCTACCAGTCAACTAAGCAGCGAGTTCAGTGACTGGCACCTGTGGAAATGTGGTCAGTGCTTCAAGACGTTCACTCAGAGGATCCTGCTTCAGATGCATGTCTGTCCACAGAACCCAGACAGGTAAGATTGTCTTCAAAGATAAGAACTATCACCGTGGCATTATGATAATGTTTTTATGTATGTCAGGTCTTTCCCGAAGCTAGTTCAACTCTGAAATTATGTTCTTGCTCATAAGGTGAGTTTGATCCCATTCTAAGGCTTTAAGAAGTAAATCTCTTGAAGGATGAAAGACTCTTCCACAAAGCAGTCATTTCTCGTTATGGCTGTGATCAGCAATCTACTGTATCATCCAAATCTACCACCTGTTTTACCAGAGCTTGGAGTCAGCGTTTAATTCATCATCATTTTTGGTTCCCCAACCCATTTGCGATGTAATTGGGTCGTTAATAATGCTGTTTCTGAACAAGCTGGGCCTCCAAAACTGAAGGTTTTTATTAGACTGGAATGTTAATAAAAACCTAAGCATTTCAAACTATGCTCAAAATATTGTTCTTTTGAAACGGTAATTCTGTCCACAGGGATTTTTTAATCTAAACAGTTAGAAAATTGATTATCAAAATGTAAACGTTGCTCATCACTTTATTGATGTGGCAGCTTTACTACAAACAGCTAAGCTAGCTGCTCAAATTCTTTTTCAACTTTAGTTTAACGATCAAAAGATGCATAAAGCAGCGAAAGTTTGACTTATATTTAAGTTGATCTTACAAGCAAGTTTGTCTTCCAAATATGCAGCACAGATGTGACAAAATGCTCCTCTTTTATCAAGATCGTAAACACCACTTTATAAATGCCTTTAATCAGTTTGTAAACAACCTCATTTTAAGCACGCCTTTAAAACACCACTTGTTTGATGTGCAACACACCATGAATTTGGACAATGCATGTACACTTGAACATCAGTTCTGTGGAGCCATGCCACTAAAACATTTCCCTGAATTTACACCTACAAGTAAAGCATTAACCTCCAGGAGGATATTAATTTTTGGTTTTGTACCTATACATTCACAGTTCTCGCATCCCACACAAGCAAACATCATGTAAAACTTTTTGAAACATAAAGTCATGGGTGACAGTTTTCATAAGAATTCCAAAAAACAAAAATGGAAAAAAATGAGAAATTTCTGCTTTTTTCCAGTACAATAAGTGGCCCCCCGAAATGAAAATGCAATAAAGTTGGAGTTTCAACCGTACATTTTTGTCAAAAATTCTTTTTTTTGTCTTCCTAGCAGAAACATACTGCTGATCCATGCTTTTTAGAATAGTAGAAAATACTGTTGTATAATCCTTACTGTGTGTGTCCAGAACTTGGTTAGTTATTTGTGAATGGCCTAATGTTTTTGGACTTCATTTATCTGTTTGGTTTTTATTCTGTGTAAATGATATACTGTATCTGAAAAATTAGGCTCTCCTGAAAACATCAAGCCTGCAGCAAATGCCAAACTTTCTGCTAAATTAAACCAATTGCAAGGTTTTAACATTCCTCTTGTACTTTTTAGAACATGCAAAAGCAACACTTATCTTCTAATTTATTGCTCTGGACTTCTCATCACACTGCTTGTCTGTGGCAGTGAAGAGTTTACGGATGAGATCTAGGAGAGTGTGAAGGTGTCTGAGTGCGTCCAACATCTGCCAAGTTAATTATATACAGCACGCATGAAGGAAGAGGAGGTGTGAGTGTATTGGGGGGTGTATTGGAAAATTTTGCTTAGCTTTATTTTTTATGTGGAGAGTCACAGCAGCGTATAAATCAGCCGAGTGCGTCAGTGAGAAATACCTCGCCTTACAGTGACGGGGCCAGGAAAACAGATGCCACTTATTCAATAAACTAATACTCATAGGGAAGAAAAATGTGGGCTGGATATGGCGGGTGGGTAGGGGAAAGGGTTGGTCGATGTTGAGCTGCCTGTCAATAGGAGGGTTTTATGGGACAGAGGAGCAGATACAATTCAGCTGAACAAGCCAAACTGAAGTGTCCTGCAGCACCAGGACTACAACAAAGCTCACATTTACATGGAAAGGAGATGGACCAGGTCCTCTGCTGGTAGACTAACTTTTGTCCTTGTGTTGTTCCCTCTGTGGCTAACAGGTGACACTTTTATAAGTGACCATCTGACCCTAAAGATGGAATCACGGGGCCCTGCATATGTTGAATTACCGATGGATCGTGTTCTAGTTGTTCTCTTTTCATAGGGAATACAGTATGTATATACAACGATTACATGTCCTCAAAAGTGGGCAGACTCTCACATGCCAATTACAGACAATAAGCATCACCTCATGACTTCTGTGATTTGGAAATCAACCCCTACAATCATTTTTTAGTGGCTCGTTTGCACTGGCAACAAAATTTCCATCCCATCAAAGATAAGCTGTTCAGAAGACAAAACTTGTATTGAGACACTTTATTGTTTATTGAAGCCATAATAATTATTTGGATCAGGACAAATCTGACAGAAAAACAATACAAATCACAAATATGGGATTTGCCAGGGATCCGAATTATCCCTGGATCTCAGTAGTAGTCAAATGATGTAGGTCGTTTTTGGGGTATTTTACACAGACATATGGTAAAGTTACATGAGATCAATTTCAAAGACAATTTTGGATATTATTAGAAATTACTGTAGATCCTCTGGTAAAAAAAGAAGGCTGTATGACCACGTTTTTAATGAAGCAAACCCTGATAAGGTGACTTTAAAAAAAACAGCAAAACTCAATCATATGACTTGACAGTGGGGTAATCTCTGATCACATGATCTACTGGACCAGTTCACAATGATCCCATCACCTCAGGATCCAGCAGATCCTCATTGAATAAACAGCAACCTGTAGATTGCAATATGACTGTATGGATTTTTTTTTTTACCAGTATACCCTGTCTATGTGAAAATAAAGACCATCATTCTCCTTTTCATATATTCCTTATATATTTGTTGATGTTTATTTGATTGGAACATTGGGAGCTGAAGACAGATGGCTATTACGTCAGCTTACATCAACTCCATCTCTTTCAGGATTTTTTTTTTACTGACTATTTCTGAACTTTTTCCTTTTCTCTTTTGGAGCCATTGTTTATTTATCAAGAGGCCTTGAACAGGCTTTGGAATGGTGACTTTGAACGTTTTGTGGTGGTGATGAGTGACGAACCAGAGAAAAACATTAGAACATTGTTTTTCATGTCACACCAGGAGAAACCACAGTGGTTTTACATCACCACTTTAACAAATGATGCCTTCTTTGCCTACGCTGAAACATATGGAAAATCAGGATTTCATTATCCCTCTCTTTTATCTTAATGTTCAGAGTTTAGGTGTCGTTTTGACATTGATTCTTTTTGTGTCCGAGGTCATTCAATTTAGTGGCCAGACAACAGAAATTTTGAACTTATATGAAACTTTAAACTTAGTAGAAAAATATGTTAAGATTTATAGAAGGGAGCCTTTTTTATTTAGGAAAAATAACATTTGTCTTTTGGGGTGTTCTGTTTCTAATTATCTAGACTGAGTAATGATGGCTAACTTCTGACTGACAATCCCCTGACATAGATGTAATATTTCTAAAAGAAAAGGCCAAACCCATGTTTAGTAGGAAACATGACGGGCCACGCCCCTCCACAGGTACACCATGACCATGATCTTCACAACAGCTTTGATCTCTGAGTTCATTCATTCTCGTTTGTTTGTTTCCTTCTCACTCCTTCATTTTCCTGATCTCTTTCATGTCATTATCCTCTCTTTGCCATCTACTTTCTATCTTTTTTAATCAATTATTTGTATTTTCTACAATTCCTCTCCCCTTCATAATTTCTTCATTCAGTATTCGTTATCCCTTCTTCAATATTCGTCCTCCTCTCATCACTTTCTTTTTGCTCTCACTACTTCCAACAGAACTTCTAATTCTCAAACAGGAGAAAAGATCTCCCTCTAATTTCAAGCCTGTTTTCGAGCAGTTCAGATTTATAATGATTTCTTTTATTTAGACTTTAACAAACTCTGTTTTTTTTTTTCCAAATGGGACTTGAGAGGAACGTTGTGGGTAAAAACAACCATCATGAACATGTTTAAAAGCTGGTTGTTCTTGTTACATCTGTAGACATGAAGGCCAGGTTTATAATTGTTTGTGGAAATGAAAATAGAAACCATTTTTTATGTTAACAAGCAGATTAGAAGTCCTCTCCTGTTTATTCGTTGGATGGAGAGCTACAAAGCCTGAAAACACGATAAAGTGAAAACAGACTTCAGAAAAGTACTGAGATATTCAAGAAAGATTTCTTCTTTTTTCTTTACACTTTTTCAGCAAAACTTCAGTGGTTAGTGACGGTTGTGGTGGGAGTTTTGATCCAGTTTAGTTTGTGTCCATAGACACCACTCATCCATCTTTATCGGTGCAACATACAGTGTTGGTCAAAAGTTTACATACACTTGTAAAGAACATAATGTCATGGCTGTCTTGAGTTTCCAGTTATTTTAACAACTCTGATTTTTCTCTGATATAGTGATTGGAACAGATCCTTCTTTGTCACAAAAAACATTCATGAAGTTTGATTCTTTTATGACTTTATTATGGGTAAACTGAAAATGTGACGAAATCAGCTGGGTCAAAAATATACATACAGCAACATGAATGAGCAATTTTGGAGACTTAGAAAGTTGTGTCAATGACATGAGCATCATAGCATGACCTCTTAACTTCTTGTGAGTGATTATGAGTGACTACAGCTGGTGACTTCTCTGAGGCCATTTAAAAAGGGCTCATTGGATAAAACACCCACAAACGCTACAATGGGAAAGTCAAAGGAGCTCAGCACAGATTTGAAAAAGAGAATCATTGACTTGAACAAGTCAGGAAAGTCACTTGGAGCCATTTCAAAGCAGCTGCAGGTTCCAAGAGCAACAGTGCAAACAATTGTTTGTAAGTATAAAGTGCATGGCACTGTTTTGTCACTGCCACGATCAGGAAGAAAATGCAAGCTGTCACCTGCTGCTGAGAGAAAACTGGTCAGGAGGGTGAAGAGTCAACCCAGGAGCACCAAAAAGCAGATCTGCCAAGAATTAGAAGCTGCTGGAACACAGGTGTCAGTGTCCACAGTCAAGCGTGTTTTGCATCGCCATGGACTGAGAGGTTGCCGTGCAAGAAGGAAGCCCTTGCTCCAAAAGCGGCACCTTAAGGCTCGACTAAAGTTTGCTGCTGATCACATGGACAAAGTTCTGTGGTCAGATGAAACAAAAATTGAGCTATTTGGCCACAATGCCCAGCAATAAGTTTGGAGGAGAAAAGATGAGACCTTTAACCCCAAGAACACCATGCCTACCATCAAGCACTGTGGTGGTAGTATTATGCTGTGGGCCTGTTTTGCTGCCAATGGAACTGGTGCTTTACAGAGAGTCAATGGGACAATGAAGAAGGAGGATTACCTTCAAATTCTTCAAGAAAACCTGAAGTCATCAGCCCGAAGGTTGGGTCTTGGGCGCAGTTGGGTGTTCCAACAGGACAATGACCCCAAACACACATCAAAAGTGGTAATGGAATGGCTAAATCAGGCTAGAATTAAGGTTTTAGAATGGCCTTCCCAAAGTCCTGACTTAAATCCCATTGAGAACATGTGAATAATGCTGAAGAAACAAGTCCATGTCGGAAAGCCAACAAATTTAACTGAACTGCACCAATTCTGTCAAGAGGAGTGGTCAAAGATTCAACCAGAAACTTGCCAGAAGCTTGTGGATGGCTACCAAAAGCGCCTAATTGAAGTAAAAATGGCCAAAGGACATGTAACCAAATATTAGCATTGCTGTATGTATATTTTTGACCCAGCTGATTTCGTCACATTTTCAGTTTACCCATAATAAAGTCATAAAAGAATCAAACTTCATGAATGTTTTTTGTGACAAAGAAGGATCTGTTCCAATCACTATATCAGAGAAAAATCAGAGTTGTTGAAATAACTGGAAACTCAAGACAGCCATGACATTATGTTCTTTACAAGTGTATGTAAACTTTTGACCACCACTGTATTTTCTAGACAGTAGAGGTTCATTGTCTATTTCCTTTTACTTTTTCCTTATTTTGGGAAAACAGCTAGTTTATCTGTTTAGCTTATAGTTGACCTGTCCTGTATTGTTTTCCCCAAACATATTCATTTTTTAGCTTAGCAATGATTATCATGTGTTTCATTGACTTAAAATGACTGATATTTAGCACCAAATAAATCTCACTCTTTCTGTACCATGGATTCAATTTCACAGGCACATTACTTTCAGTCTATTGTTTCCTCAGTTGTTTTTCACAGTGTAATGACTCCGGTACGTTGCACAGACATTACAATATAAAGAAATGCTACATGTAGGGCTAATGAGTGTAACAGTAATTGTAGCAGTCAGCTCCATTCAAATTAAACCTTTAACGGGCAAAAGTTTTTCACCTTTCTTACTTTAAACTGGCGCAAACGCTTTCGAACTAACAGGAAACGGGAAGTGAACCAGGAAGTTGTTCACTTCTCGAATAATCTCGTTTTGTAATGTTTTCCAACATGAGTTGCCACGACCCTTTTGCCCGGTAACTAGTGCGACCACTTTCGGCTGCCACGCCCCGTACAGAGTTAAGCCAAATTACTCACCATTTTTTGTATTGTTTGTATGGACTGCGCCATGTTGAATTTTTATCGTTTGGTCCAGTCTACACTGGCATATCAACCAACTTGGCAACCATGACCGAGTTTTTTGTACAATGACACTTTTGCTAGTGGAGAGGGTCAAAATGGCAATCTCTCTGATTCGTGGTTTGGATTTTTGCTGTGATTGGCGAAGTAAAATATGTCAGTCAAACATGTCAAATGTCCCAACATGGTATAAACAACTACGACATATATGTTTTAATTGGTACATCTAAGTGGCAAGGTGGAGGCTTACATAACTTGTACTACTGGCCAAAGAAATAAAGAAAGAAATCACAACTTTGAATTATGTTATTTCACAACCTAAGTTCAATTAAATTCCACCTGATGGTGAGTATGTTTTGGAGCCAGCAGATCCTGTATTACAGTCATTGGACCAGACCAATGTGCACATGGAGCCAAAAGGGCTTTAAGAGTAAATTCATACACCAACTCTTCAGATGCCGCTGGCCTTTCAACTCAACAAGTTGTTGTGAACTTTCTTTTCTTTCTCACTTTGTCTCATTCCAACAACTGATCGCATCAATATAAAATTTATTTCCATGCTAAAAACATTTTATCCATTTTTGTCTATTGGAATAGTTTGGTACAGCCAACAATAAAAAACTGAGATGGAAACAGAAAAAATATGTTTTATTTATGCCGAGTTTTTTTTTTTTTTCACAATGAATCTGTATCACAACAAAGTTGACTCAAACTACTTCTCACACCGTTAAACCACATTAAACACCAAATCAGGCTTAACACAATCAATTAAAGTTATAACCAAGCTAAACAGAGCCAGCACATCCCTGTTCCTAAACCCTCCTTCTCAATCAGGAAAAAAACCCACCAGAAATCCAGTTGGAGCAAAAAATCCTCTCCCAGGAATGACAGGCAAAATGTACCTGTATCTACTCATCCAAATGTCTTGTGATGTTGTAAATGTTCTTCATCCAGATCAGATGTCAGAAGGATAAAGTACAATGAGAGTGTAATTACAGTTGGTGTCTTTGGGAGGAATTCTATCAGTAATTTTTTTGGTTTCTTAGCTCTGATGTGTGAGTCTATGTGTGTGTGTTCAAGAATTCATTGATTTTGTATTGATAAAATGAGAGCTGTGATTTATGGCTGTTGGTCTAGGGGGAACAATGTCTTTGTATAACAGAGAAGATGTCCTCACTGTGCAGATATAAGTCTATATAGATTAGAGGGGGTCCATGTGGGTCAATCGACAGCCTTCACTCTCCCTCACACACATTTTCGGAGTTACTGAGGCTGAAAATGAAAACATAACATAAAAGGAGCTCTGTCTACTGGAGATTCTCTTACCACTGATAAAAGACCTCAGATTTCATCTGATCCAGATGCGCATAGGAACCAGTTCTATCTCTCTACAATCTGCATCTTGGTTCAGCCTCTGAATCTTTGAGCAGCTTCTTTTATGGAACCATAATTCAGATAAACGTCTGGCTTTTCCCTTCACGCCCTCATTTATTGATCCAGAAGGAGATACAGTCGATTACCTGAGTCAGCACCTTGGAAACCTCTGAAACACACAAGAAAAGACTAAATAAATATGGTTTAGATATACTGTATTTGTAACCCTGGGAACCCTGTTAGATCTTCGTGAATATTCTCTTCTAGTACTGACAGTCCAGGAACCGTTTGTGAATACCGGGGAATCATTGAGACCCGCCTTGGCCTTTTCTAACTTCTTCTGGCTTTGCTTCTTCAACCAAAGACAATACTTAATTCTTGTTAAAACCAGGAACTCAGAATGATGAACAGTTTCAGGGCCAGTAGTTTTACTCACCATGCAGAAACGATTAGCTGAATCCAAGAATTCATGTTAACTCCGTAATATACTGAGGAAGAGTTAGCACTTCCATTCTTACCCAACTCCATTCTTAACCAACCAATTTGTTGGTACCTGTCAGTAGGTACTCAACAAATTGGTTGGAAGTTTCTCAAAGACCAAATGAGGGCATGAAGATGGTGTGGGATGATTGAGGTCCATGTTCCACCAATGAGGACATGCCTTCCATGTATTCACAAGCTCTTCCTGCGGCATGTGTGGAGTTTCCCATATTCCTGATGTAAAAGTGTCCAAATGCTCCCATCTCTCAGAAAGGTCTGCGTCCTATTTCTCATTGAAGATTACAAGACTAAAACAAACCTTATTTTTGAATGTGTTATTTTTTTTTCCGTCCTTATGCTCAGGTTTGATCAGGAAGTAAGTTACTGTCTGATTTTGGATAAGTTATCTTTTTAATTCTAAGTTGATTTTTCACATTAAGTCATGTGATAAACAAGACCACGTAAAACTGCTCAAACCCCAGGAATTTGCGTGGTAATTCATGCATTTAAAACACACATTTGCATTTGCTCGTGAGTGCAAATGCTTCGGTTTTAACTGCATGTACGTGTGTGTGATGGAGGTGTTTATGCTTCGCCCACTCCTCCTCTTTCCACTGTAATAAACAATAACCGGACATTAATCTCGCAGCCTGCTGCCTTAATAAATAATATCCACACATTCATCAACTTAAACTATTCACAATCAATGCAGCTCTTCATAGAAAACCCACCTAATAAATAGTGGTGCGGCCCACTGAGGCGTGAACTTATAGACCAGCCGGCTGATAAATGAACCCACCCCCACGGCGAGACGCCTTTTATGTGGAAAACTGCAAGTGAGAATTTTTCGATTTTATATTACAGCATTTTACTGGAATTACTCCGCTGTCTGTGTCTCTTCTTCAGTCCTCACCGGCTGTTGCTGAAATCTGTGATTTATTACGCTGCAAGAGATGTTGCTCTATTTATCTCATCCTTGTTCAAGAACGAAGAAGCAGAGGGAGGCAAGAGGTTACCTGGTTTCACAATATGGATGTCAGAGTTTCTTCTTATTTAGATCAATATGAGGAATCTCTGATAATAACCTGAGTTTTTTGTCAAAGTTTGCTTGTTGCAAAAAAGACATCTAAGGTGTTAAAATAAAAGTGCATTTTGTTTCAGAACGGAAAGGGGTAGTGATTTCTACACAAAAATTTTGAGTAACATTTAAAATATACAGCACATGTTAGAGGTTTTGGAGATGGGTTTTGGAGATGAAGTGAGAGAGGCCAGACTATGGCATGTCCAGAGGAAAGAGAAGGGTTGTATCAATACAGAGTTTACAACTGCCAGGCAAGAGGCTTGGAGGAAGACCAAAGACGAAGTTTATAGCAGATGTTTTGAGTGAAAAGGAGGAAGAAGACAGAGTTAGATGGAGGAATAGGTTTGTTGTGGCATTGCCAAAGTAAAAAGCAAAACAAAAAAAAAAAAAAGGAGTAAAAACGATCCTCCAAGTGTTTGAGAAGGCCTTTTTTAGTGATGTTTGTGACCAAATGATTGATTTAGCGGTGATTGGATGAATAGGTAGAAGAGTGTGTAGGTAGGTAGACAGATGAGGAAGCAGGACATTGTGGAAGAGCGAGGAGATAAGCTCCTGTTTTCGAGGACAACCTCATACTCAAACTCCAACTGTTGTGGATGAGATGAGATCAGCTGATGTGTGGAAGCAGGACACTCTTTTAGTGAGCACGCGGCCATTGTTTGCTTGTTTCTCTCCGTCTGATATATTCCCGTTGGAGACCAGATGCACACCTCCCGTCTCTACACAAACACTCCAGCTATCTCCTCTGGCTCTCTTACTGTCTCTATCTTTCTCTCTCTAACTGCTATTACTCAAACACTCCATGATAGATGGTCCAGTCATGATCTGGACCTCCATTGTGTATGAGGGTCACGCTACCATGGTTACCGGAGCTGTGTCCGACTTCTCCTGGTCTGTTTGGGAGATTTTTGTCTGCTGCAAGTGCCTTCTCATTGCGTGTCGTGATGTGTGAAGGTATTCAGCTTGTCTGCGTTCCTTCTTAATGAGTAGAGGGGCTGTCCCCCATCCTCTTCAAAAGAATCTATTCTTCCTCAATACTGAGCTGTTCCGTTTGATAGCTGTGGAGACATTTGAAGGATATGGTAAACTTAATGGCAGTATCTACGGTTTGTGTCTTGGAGCACTATTCAGCTTACAACAAGATCAAAAGAAGGAATACCATTTCAGCACAGTGATGAACATGGGGAGCCACAATACTGTGGTGGGTCCATGGAGTTGAACCATACCACACTAACTAGGCTCTAGATGCGAATAATAGCAACAGCAGCTTGTAGTGTGGACCCAAGTCAGAATGGATGCACGTGTCCAGGATTTCTTGCATAAATCCTCTGAATGTAGAAATTGAAAGGATATTTTACAGACCCTCACCTATGGTCACCAGCTGTGGGTGGTGACCGAAAGAATGAGATCACAGATACAAACGGCCCAAAAGAGCTTCCTCCGCAAGGTGGCTAGGCTCTCACTCAGAGATCGGGTAAGGAGCTCTGGCATCCGGGAAGAACTCAGTGTCGAGCCGCTCCTCCTCCAGGTCGAGAGAAGCCAAATGGGGTGGTCAGGGTGTCTGGTCAGCATGTCCCCCGAGTGCCTCGCTGTTGAGGTGTTTCGGGCACGTCCCACCGGGAGGAGACCAAGAGGCAGACCCCGGACCCGCTGGAGAGACTATGTCTCACAGCTGGCTGGAGACTTGGGATTCTTCCAGGTGAGCTGGAGGATGCAGCTGGAGTGACAGAAGCCTGGGCTTCCCGTTTGAGGCCGTTGACCCCGCCCCGGATAAGCGGAAGACTATAGAACGGAATGGAACTTTACAGACTAACATTTCTTCATTTTCTATTGTCCAGTTTTATAGCCTCAGTTTCTTAAAAAGATTAAGTTAGCATATGATTGAGTGTCTGTCTTCTTGTGACAATTTGTAGACCTGTACAGGGTGCACCCTGCTCTTGCCTTATATCAGTCAGGGTGGGGTTTAACCACAACCCAGAAATGAGCAAACAGAAAAAAATTAATGCCACATATTTTAATTGTGGTTCCATTTTACAAAGACTAGATTATATAATAAAAGATTTTACCTCCAAGAAAAAATGTAAAACTTAGCTTTAATGGCAAGTCTAATTAAGATAAATAATAAAATTAAGTTAGAAAGACATAGATAAAAATACACTGTGGAGTAAAATAAACAGATCATTTAAAAGTGAAATCACTTATTTATTGAATAATTAATTATGTAGGGCAAAAGCATTCTTTTATTTTTTTAAAAAAAAAGTCAACTATAATTACTCATCGAAGTGTGTTTTCCTCATCAGGCCGTACCAATGTGGTCACTGCTCCCAGTCTTTTTCACAACCTTCAGAGCTGAGAAACCATGTAGTGACACACTCCAGTGACCGACCCTTCAAATGTGGATACTGTGGCCGGGCGTTCGCTGGTGCAACTACTCTCAACAACCACATCCGCACACACACTGGAGAGAAGCCGTTCAAGTAAGTAACAGTGAGTACCCCCACCCTTGCCTCCGTCTTTCCCATCAGAATAACACCCAGCAACCACAGTAAACCTCCATCTCCTCATTCCCACTAGCTATAAAGTCTAATTCATCACCATTTTTTATTTCATGTGCCTTCATATTAACCCTGACCTACACTGTCGGAGTTTTATCATTTTATCAAACACAGCTTCACATTAATCTTGTGGAGCTGCACCTCAATAAATAGTTTTACAGTTTTTGGACAAGATGTTCACGCTTCCAATTAGTTGCTGCTAATCACCATAATAATCCCAAACTAGTCTGTTAATAAAAAACATACCGTATTAATCCCAATAGAAGCACTCTTTCTAATAGAAGCACACCCCTGTTTTTTCTTGAAACTTGAATTCAGCAAAGCTTAGTTTGACAAAAATAAGTCTTCCATACGCAGCGTTAGCTCCTGTCTGACATGTCTTTGTGCTGGTACCGGTACTGTACTGAGACGAACTTTTGTGCCCTGCAGATTTTTTTGCAAATAGTTTATTTATAGACGTGCACCCCATCAGTGAGGCTGCACATGCGCTAGTATCATCTGCATATTATATAGTATATTATCATCTGCATAACACAGTATGCAGATGATATGAAACCTTGAGAAAAACAGATTAGTAAAATGTTTCTAATAGTTGTATGGGGGAATTGATAGTGCTTATTGTGCTTTCGTTAGTGCTTTAATTGTAGTTTGTCTGCTCCTCCCTCTGTTCAGAAGCACTCCCAGATTGTAGGTCTTCATGTCGTGTCAGATTTTTCAATCCTGCCTAATGTTTAGACCATTCATATACATTGTGAAGTGTTTTTTTTTTTTATTTTAACCTGTCCTGTCTTGCGTTGTGACAAGCAGAATGATAATCTGAATGTCACGTATTGCAGGACAATTTTGTGCTGACCCTGGCAAGCTTTATTTGTTTATTTTAAATGCTTTAGAAACAAAATGTCCGCGCTTTCTGGGCTTCTTTTTGCTGGACCTGACAAGAATTACTGAGCAGAGGGGTAGGGGAGGGGGTGGAAGAAGAGTAATAGAGTACAGAAGAAGAGGAAAGGGGGATAAAGTTAAGAAAAAATCTGAAGTTACAGTATTCAACATCATGACCAACCTGCTGGATTATCTGAGGAGAAAAAAAGTACAAACAAGAGTTTAAACCAGAGATAAAACTGACACACACAACAAAACCTTCTAGAACAAATGATGTAGAACACAAACACATGTTACTAGAGCTACAATAATATTGATTGGGAGCAAGGAACATAGCGGACAGTAAACAGTGTGATACAGTGTGCGAGCGTGAGTGAAAGTACATGGATGCTGCCGACGTGAACCATGCGCTTATTGGGACCAACAGACCCTCATCAGCTCCAAAAGACTGGAACGAGGGCGGCAGTGTTTAGTGTTTTCTTTATTATTATTAATATTTTGTGGTTTTAAACTGAATTGTGGCAAGGCTTGAAATACTGGCCTTTCTATGTGGATGGCATGTTCTCCCTGTGTATGTGTGGCTTTCCTCTAGGTACTCCAGTTTCCTCTATCCTCCAAAAACATGCATGTTAGGCAAATTGGCTGCTATGAAATTGCCCCCAAGAATGAGTGTGTGTGTGGATGGATGTCTGTCTGTGTGTGGCCCCACAACAGACTGCTGACTGTCCGAACACACCTGTTCGGAGTGTACCTTGCCTCTCGCCTAACATCAGCCGGGATAGGCTCTAGTGCCACGTGACCCCAGTAGGGATAAGCGGTTCACAAGACGAAATGAAATTGAAAAGCCACTTTCGAAAAGCCAAATGATTTGAGTTTGGGGGTGTAAAAACATTCAGTATACATCATATTTACTTGATTCAACGACTGAAGTAAAATTTCTGGAAAGGGCAACTATTGTTATGCAATAACAACATAATTTTCTTTCATTAAACTATTTAGACTGGATACTTTCTAATAAAAAAATAGAATTGACAAATAAATTCTGATATTTTTATGGATAGATAGGTTTTGTATGTTAAGAAATAGTAATATTTAATTTAATTGGGAAAGTCGTTAAGCATCATTCATGAGCCGAAGATTAATGTTTCACTCTTTCCTATTTACGTTGTGCAACCTTCGACCTTTATATGCTGTCCTGTGGCCCGGCTGTTTCGATGGCCACTGAGGACGACATCAGCGGGGTCTATGGGAATACCCGAGCAGCGTTGTTAGAGACTTGATAATGAATCTCTTTGCACAGCGAACACTCATTTCCATTTTCCCCTCAGTGAGGACGGTGTAATTAGAGGGCATGTCGCTGTGGAGTTGGGGGTTGCGGACGCTTCTCTTGTCATCCAATCAGCAGAACAGGATGTTCACTGGGCAAATGAAGAGGTCAGCACTCAGAGAGGGAGCAGAGGGCAGCGGAGGAGAAAGCCTGGAAGGGTAACAATGAGAAAAGAAAGTGAAGAAAGCAAAATAAGCACTTTGATGACGGGTGCATCAGGGGAAAGATGTGAGGAACAAATTACCATTTCTAATAAGCTATCAGAAGAATCCAAGTTTGTCATCGACTTGAAGACCGGAAAGGTGAAAACAGATGGTGGAGGAAAACATCATGGAGTAAAAAGTGGAGGCCGATAAAGCAAATCAGTGCTCTTAATGAGCAATCAGAGGAAACTCCGAACCTTTTCATCAGCACTTCAGAGTCTCAGTGGAGGCCGAGCGGGACAAAGACAATCATGGACGCACGTCAGAAATCTTTAGCAGATCGATGTGCCGGGGGAGTTATCTCTGGGTAGATAGATTAAAGCTGCCATCGTCACTTTGTCAGGAGTAGAATGCTCAACTTTATTTTCTTGCCACAAAACCATTGTTCTGTGAGATTGAGAGCTTTTCAGCATTGAAACGCTTCAGATACGCTTGGTGTCTACAGATCACTGTATATCCATCTGTTTGTCCGACAAACAGTCCAGAGGTGCTGATATCTGCTTCTGATTTTTAGGGAAAAAAATACAAATTAATTATTTACTGTTTTCTATTTTGGTTGAAACGAGTACGTCTGGTTGACACAGTTTCTTTATGTCTGAACAGGAGTGCAGTCACATTTTTCAGGTCCTTTGTATTCATAATTTGGCTTTTTAAGTCACCACCTTTCACAGTCACAGCGTTTCTTGTCTTCGTCTTCCTGTTGAGCTGACTTTTCTAACTTGCACCCTAAAACTGGTGCAATTTGGGGAGTCAAAGTAAAGCTGCAGATTATGTTCCGTTCCGTTGTCTTCCGCTTATCTGGGGCTGGGTCGCTGGGGCAACAGCCTTAGACAGGATGCCCAGGCTTCTCTCACCCCAGCTGCATCCTCCAGCTCACTCGGAAGGATCCCTAGTCGTTCCCCAGTCAGCTGTGAGACATAGTCTCTTCAGTGGGTCTGGTGTTGCATTTTTTTTTCAACAGCTTCATAAATTCTGCCATGAAATAAACAAAAAGTACAATTCCAGAGTTTTCAATGTTGTTCATCTTCCACTGCGGATATTTGTTTATTTTATAAACTGTCACTGAACTAGTTCCACCCTCCACTTTATCACAGACAGGAACGTTTTATTCATCCAGTGTTTTTGAAGAAGAAACTTTGTGTAGTTCCAAACCACTGAGAACAATCATATTTTGTCAGCTTGTAATTTAGGTTCAGTTGAAGGTATTTAGAAAAAGAGCCAGTCACACCCCTGGCTGAATTTCATTTAAGATTACTTTCGATCCCTAATTTTTTTTTCTGACTGAGAGTGACACGTGCTTCATTCAAACGATAACAAGATCTAAACATTGTCTAACTATATTTTAGAAGAAATTTCCAAATAAAACAAAAATGGCTGGACTCTCTCTCAGAGATAGAGTGAGGAGCTCTGCCACCAAAGAGGAGCTCAGAGTAGAGCTGTTGCTCCTTCAGGTAGAGAGAAGCCAGATGGGGTGGTTCGGGCATCTGGTTAGGATGCCTCCCAAGCGCCTCCCGGGTTAGGTGTTTTGGGTAGGAGGAGACCCAGGTGCAGGCTCCAAAAATGCTGGAGAGACTATGTCTAGCAGCTGGCCGGGGAACACCTCGGGATTGTCTCGGGTGAGCTGGAG
The DNA here is from genome assembly GCA_902685375.1 of Neostethus bicornis. Taxonomy (NCBI): domain Eukaryota; kingdom Metazoa; phylum Chordata; class Actinopteri; order Atheriniformes; family Phallostethidae; genus Neostethus; species Neostethus bicornis. Next base: position 10,565,354 of record LR738545.1, read on the forward strand.
AATTGAAAAGGATGAGAGAGGCCTGGGTTTACTGTCTGAAGCCTGGGTTTACCCTTGGACAGTAAAGGCTCCAAGGACCCTAGTTGCCTTTGCGGCCAGAACAAAAAGTGGAACGGAACAAAAATTCTATTTGATTAAAAATCCCTTATGTCATAAGTTTAGAAAGTTCTGAACAATTCCAGGCTTGGCTCTCTCTTTTTTTTTTCCCTCTATCTGTTTAAATTTGTAGACATTGATAGTAAAGGGGGCGAGACAGTGGCTCAGTGGTAGAGCGTTTACCCGCGGACTGGAAGTTAACCGGAAGTTTGTGGGTTTGATTCCCACTGAGTTCATGTCTGGGCTCTTTGGAAAAGACATCCAACCCCCCGTTTCTCCCACCATTGAGGCCGTCGTCGCAGCCTGCTGTGGTGTAGAAGTGCAACACACAAATTTCCCCCATTGAGGGATGAATAGAGTACGTAAAAATAAAGTGAGTTTGAGACAATTCAACATTTCTTTGTGGTGTGAGAGCAATGGCTGCAATTGAGGTCAAATTTTACCTTTCGAATAAGAAGTTGCAAAATATTATAAAAATAAAAGTGAAATAATAGAGGCAGAGGATAAGCTAAATGACAGCTTCCATGAAAGACTTAGATTAACAGCTTTGGTCTAAGTTATTCAGAGTGCTGTGGAGATGAATCTGAAACTTGATGTCCAACCTGCTTCCAAGAGGATGAACATGGTTTGTCTGTTTGTCTCCTCTTTTTTTTCCTGCAGCGCCAAGTAGATTAAGATAAGAGGTGAGCTTAAACTTCACGGATCCTTGAAGAGATATTGATTACAGCCGCCTCTGTCATCCTGTCAGGACGAAACGTTCAACAATATTTTTCCCCCGCTGTGAAAAGAAGGAGGCAGCCATTAAACGATGGCTTTTGGTCGATAGCCGGCTGAGTTTCTGCTATGGTTTTTGATCTGAGAATCTTCATGTCTGTCCTGAATGATCTGCCATGCAAGAAGAGCTTCAGAGGAACTTTCATGTTGGGGTTTTTTTTCATTTCACGGCAATATTGTGTCTAACATCCCTCTAAATAGCATGGCTGTTCAGTTTCATTATTCCATTTAGAAGGTAAATTCAAAAGGAAAGATTCCACATCTGCAATGGTATTTATTTACCTGGAATTTATTATTTTTCTTTGCTAAACAAAAGATTAAAAAGTTATAAATTTTTCACCAATAGGCAGTTAATCGGCATCACACAGATAAGATTCACCATAATTCAGTTGCCTCCTTACAACTGTTCTACTTTTCCTGCTCGTGCTTCTTCACCTCTTTTCCACACTCTCCATTGCTCTAAATTGTTGACCCTCAGGATAATTCAGCTACTTGATTGCAAAACGATTATTAGTTGTTTTATTTTATTTATTTATTTTTTTAGAAATTTGCTGATATGTTTAGTTTCGTCTATTGAACCGTTTAGTCTCTAACAGGGTTGTGGGGGTGCCGGAGCTTATCCCGGCTGATTTAGGGTGAGAGGCAGAGTACGCCCCAAACAGGTCGCCACAACCATCCACACAGCAGTTGCCGAGGGGCAATTTCATGGTGGTCAATCAACCTAACCTGCATGGTTTTGGAGGGTGCAAGAAACCAGAATACCCGGAGAAAACTCATGCATACACAGGGAGAACAAGCAAACTCCACCCGTGTTTCAAGCCTTGTCCCACCCTGACCTTCTTGTTGTGAGGCCTCTGTGCTTACCACTGCACCACCATGCCAATTCTTGCTGATATGTGTTCATGTAAAAATGTAATAAAAAGTGAAAAAGAGTGGACAAGTTGTTAGAAGAAAAATCATTTAAAGAGAACAACTTGCAGTGGTTAAAACACGTTTTTTTAAGTTCCATCACAACCTTATTCAATTGTTCGAGGATGAAAGGATAGATGGATCTGAGATAGATCTATCGGACCGTTAAGTATTTAAAAGGTAAAACAATTATTCTTTTATCTAAACCCTGCTCAAACAAAGTGACTTTAAGGAGTTTATCAGATCGCTCATTGAAAAAAAGTGTGGCAATAATCTCTTTGAGAACAACTGCAGAGAAGTCGTTTTGTGGATAAAGAGGGATCTTGAGAAAAGCTGTGTCTGAGCTGTGTGGCCGGTGTTGCGTCTGAGAGCAGAACTGGAAGTAAATTCATAGCGATGGTGAACGTCTCTCCTCCTTTATCTCACTAACAACCCCCTTCCCCGCTGCCCATCTCTCTTAACAGCATGTTTCAGGGCTGTTAGGTTCAATACCTCAATGCAGCACGGGCTTTGAAGTGGCTCCACATTAAAAGCCCCCCCAGTTGTCTCCAGATCGCACTAAAAGCCCCTTCTCCTCTTTGCTGCTATTGGAAGTGACAGTGACACTGCCTTATCAGGAATGGATATATCTGTGTGTGTGTACGTCAGTGTGTGTTAAAGTGTGTGAGACGGGGGGCCTTCCTCGCCCCACCGGACAGATTATTGGCAGGTAGACTGCGGGTGTAATTTGTCAGTCAGGTTGTGAAGATCAGGGCAACAATTACAGTTGCTGCTCCGCTGGGTCTCACACACACTTGGTTCTGTCACAGGATATTAGAGTTAACAGGAAGCTCTCTGAAGAGGGGTGGGTGCAGATCTTCAGGACCTCCTTAGCAGACAAGTTTTTCTGAGTTATCTTACTTTGATACTATTCAACTGATGTGTGTTTTTTTTTGTGTCAGGTGTGAGCGCTGCGACCGAAGCTTCACGCAGGCCACTCAGCTCAGCCGCCACCAGCGACTTCCCAACGAGTGCAAACCTCTGAATGAGAGCAGTGAGTCCATTGAGGTGGACTAGAGCCAAGTTCTTTTCCCATTCATGTTCCGTCCACACAAGGCATCATGTTCAACATAAAAAAATCTGTTCATGGCTTCAGATCGTTGCAGCGTCCACCGTAAATAAGGTACTACAACGGCCTGTTGTGGTGAAGAGAGAGCTGAGTCATGAAGAGGTCCTCCCAGATGAACTACAACGTGTGGCCAGCATAAAGGAAGTCATGAGTTTTTGTTTTGGCTGCTCACAAGATGGCATTTAAAACAAATGAAATCATTTACTGTGAGTCCAAATGTTTCCAGTGAATTTGTGAACTGAAGATGATGGAACATCATTTTTTTTATTTTTGTCTTGATGCTTTTGTGTGGATGGAAGTTTCAGAAATTTTACTTTTTATAGCCAGCCAATGGTTGGAATGTTTTTCATTTCCAGTCTGGACCTTACTTGAGAGATGATTCTGACTTTTCATGATGCCGGGAAGACTCCCCTAACAACCAAACCAAAGATCAACCATCAAACTTAGTGGACGCACATATTTATTAAAAACTTTTGAGAATCCTAACATGTTCCTTTCCAAAGAAAAGTTTATTTAAACTGGAAAAAAAATGAAAACACAAAAAAGAAGCAGACTTTCAGTGTACTTGCAGCTTTTTGTCTCGATGCCAAAGGACTGATGAACCAAAGTGAACAGCACAACGAACCAGCCGCATGAATGAGGACGGCACCTTTTACACCAAAAAAACACAAAACCCTCAAAGAGAGTGTTGTAAAACGAACAAAAAAAAAATGATAGAAAATTATATTTATCTTCTTGCTCATATTGTTATGCAAGCACTTTTCCTTTAGGTTGAATTTCGCAGCTTTAATTTTATGAAGTTGGAAGAAAAGTTGGAAGAAAGTTTGTGATTTCTTATAGAAATAATCCCTTAGTGTTAAATATGAAGCTGACGCAGCATGTTTTTTGTACAAGAAAAAAAAAACATTTGAAAAGCTTTTTATTGTTTCCTACGTTCAGGTTTTTCTGTCTAGAAGAGCAGAAACACATCTGGTTCAATCTTTCCAAATAAAAACTTTTTTTTTCCTTTCTCCTCCAGATAAATACTGGTTGGAATGAACAACAACCAACCTCAGATATGTGAACAGCCACCAAGGCACACTTTGTATTTAACAGTTGTTGTTAAAAGCACAGTGATGAACACCAAATAGATTTTTTTTGTGCCTAAAGTTAAAAAAGAAAAGCTTTAATTAAAAAAACCAAAACAATCGGATGGTGTGAACAGCTTTTTTCCAAAGACAAACTCATAAATGTTCAGTCAAAACATGCTTAAAGGGACGTTTCACTGCTGAAAAAACACATTTTTATGAGAAAGTTGCTTCAACATTTCTACAAAATCAACTTCATGGTTCTCTTTGAAAACTTGCTCGTGAGAGGATTCATCAAAAAAAATAAAAACATCTTCTCATGAAGGACATTACATGTAATTAAATTCCAATAGTTTTATCAATTAACTCCAGGCAGACTGGTTTAAATTGATTTTAAAACAGTTACAGACTTACAGAAGCTTTGAAACGACATTTCTGCACGTTTTGAAAGCTTTTGAGCTTCTTTGTACTTGATATTCAGACGTATGGATCAGGAATAAATGTGTATATAGATATTTGCATATTTATAAAAAAATAAATCAGCTGGATCTTGTTCTGACAGAGAAAAAATGAAATATTTGTTTGTTAAAATGAATCTGGACATGGCAGCAGTGGGAGGGTTCGTCTATGATTGGACTGAATTTTTTTTTTCCTTTCGATCATTCTGTGTTTCTTTATGATAAACCAAACAGCTTCTGGAATCATCTATTAGTACATTTCATTCCTCTTTTTAACCCATCAGATATATTTTCTTCATCTTTCATTTGTTTGAGAAAATTGACATGCATAAAAAACTTGCCAAAAAAAAGACCTGTTTATTTAAACCAGCGTTTTTCAACCGGCGTTTTTCAACCAGTGTTCAACGGCGTACTAGTGTACCAGGAGAAACCGACAGGTGTTTTGTCGGAAATTATTCTATTTCACCTCATACGGTGATTGAAATCTACTGTTAGTTCCCAAAAATTGTTTTGTTTTGGTTGTTTGTGTAAAAAAAAAAAAAAAAACCCACTGAGATCAAATTAAAATAACAAATAACATCTGTATGGTTTCTCTCCTGTGTGAATACGTCGATGCGTATGTATTTATGCTTATTATGAAATCTTGTCATTTTTTTGGGATAGTGGTTCAAAAACTACCACACCTCGTAGATTGTATTTTCCATACGTTTTTTAAACATTATGAGAACATTTAGTTTGTGTTTTATAGCTGAAAAATTGTGGATTCAAATGAACTCATATTTTCTGCAAGACACTCAAGAGGAAAAAGTAACAGGACTTTTTTATTTGGAAGAAGAATCATAAACAATGACAAAATAGGTTTTAATGTGTTGATTCCTACTTACGACACTTTGGTGAGAATCACTATAGAGAATCGTTTTGAACATTTTTGATTGGTGGTGTGCCTCAAGAATTTTTACTACATTTTTACTACATTTAACTACCATGAAATTGCAAAAATAAACTTCCCGTAACAAATTGCAGAAATAAAAGCTGAATAAGTATGAGTTTTAACACCAATTAGCAGTTTGGTTTGACATTTTTATCCACCTGCATCTGCAGCTTTCTCTTGTTCAAACCCACAATCCGAGTTTTATTTATGAAGCACTTTGAGAACTTCCCTAAAATCAGAAAAGAAACTTTATCAAATCCAGACAGAGATTTTCATAGGTCAAAAAGACGCTCCTGTAAAAACCCACACAAGCTGCCATTTTTTTTTCTCCATGTTCGTAAATGATCAAATGGACCACCACTATCATTTTTATTCTTTCTGAGTGAAACATCTCTTTAAGCAGGTCACACATGAGCTAAACTGTAGATAGATGCCAAAACACACCAATAAGGGTTTCTTATGGTGGACTGGACACACATCTCTCTCAAATCTGCTTGAATTATTCCAGAACTTCCAGACCTGGAAAATGACAAGCAAGGCAGATTTCCTTCTTGTCTTGCAGCAAGTTCAACATCTGATGAGGTTAAACCAAAGGCATACTGAAGGAAGTTTAAGGGATCTATTTTGACTTGTTTGCATGATTCCCCACCTCCCTTAATTTTCTAAAGAACTTTTGAAATGAGGTCTAAAACCAAACCGACTTGTTCCATTGGAAATAAAACTGAGATCTTTTGCTTCTAATTAAGAACCTTTTTGTGTGGTTGTGTTTGTTTGACGTCACATGAGTCACTCCTCACACACAAGTTGTTCGGTTTGGAATGTTTTTGTTCCAGATTGAGTTTGTTTATCACTTGAGATGTTTGCAAAAGACGACAAATTGTCTGAAATTATTCTGATACGACATTTTAATTTGTTCTTTACCACAAGTCGTAGGTCCACATGAGGGGATGCAAGCTCATTTTATTATGAAAGAAGAGTCAGTCAGGAGATAGCTAGCTTTATGTTTGTCTTTCCATCTGTCCAACTAGTTACATGCACATGTGCAACTATATATTTTATTATTGCATGTGCATTGCGAACATACCAGCTTTGCCTGACTCTGTCAGACCTCAGAAGCTAAGCAGGCTGGTCCGAGGCAGTACTTTGATGGGAGACCGCTGGAACCCCAGGTGCCACAGTGGGACGGCCGTTGAGGTCAAATTGTCGCTGGGCAAGACACTTCACCCACACTGCCTAGCCTGAACGGTGTGTGTGTGATTGGTTGGTGATGGTCACAAGGGCCATTGGCACAAAATTGGTGCCTTGCTTCTGCCAGTCTGCCCAGGCTACAAAAGTAGCTTACCATTTCCTAGTATGGAGTGAAAGAATAATGCATATGCGATGCGTCTTTGAGCGTCCTGAAAATCACTATAGAAGTACAATACATTACTGTTATTATATTTATACGGATTAATTGGAAGAATGGATGGACGGAGGAAGGGATTACCTTTTTTTTCCTGTCTGTCACCAACGCGTAACCCTCAGATTATGTCTGAAAATTTTTCTTTCTCGTAATAATCTGCCACACACGCTTTTAGCTCAGACCCCAGCTGCCTCCACTCATCACTAATAATCTGTAACACACACAATTCCTTCAACCCAAACTTTTTTTTTTCCCCTCAGCTGGCTGGAATTTTTGCTTTCCAGTCTGATTTCAAAGATTATTCCAGAGAGAATTTAACAAAATTCACTTAAACAAACACACTTTCTCGTCTCGGACATCAATCATGGCTGTTTTTTCTCCATGGGAACTAAATTCAAACACACAGTCCAAACAAATCACAGCACAGCAACACATTTCAGGACTGAGACGGCTCAGGTTTCATGTAAGATTAGAGCAGTGATAGTTCTAATTAGGAACAGTTAGTGGGACAGAAAGAGCAAATGTGAAGAAGTGCTGACTGAGGTGAAAAACAGTCTGAAGTTTCAATGTTTGAACAAGTTTAAGTGGAAAAAAATCGAATAAGGGAAACAAAAGAGAAGATCCAAAGTAGCTGATAACTGACCTCGACACAGATTGCATTCACTGGGAGGAAGAGATTTATTAGTAATTACTAATGGTCTTAATCATCTTATTTCAGCTTAACTGGTGGAGGATTTTGCTCCAGCACAGTGTTGCTTGGTCAGAAATTTTTATACAAAAAAAAAAAAAAATTTAGCAAAAAGAAGAAGCCTTTCGGGCTGATTTAAAGCGAGAAGTAGGGCCCACGCTGAACAGGTCACCAGTCTGTTGCGGTGAAACAAAAAAAAACAACCATCCACACACACTCTTATGCCTAGGGACAATTTCATAGCAGGGTGGCTGGGCTCTAACACAGAGATCGGGGAGGAGCTCTACCATCCGGGAGGAGCGCAATGTCGAGCCGCTCCTCCTCCAGGTCGAGAGGAGTCAGATGGGGTGGTTCTGGCATCTGATCAGGATGCCCTCCGAGTGCCTCGTTGGTGAGGTGTTTCGGGCACGTCCCACCGGGAGAAGACCAAGAGGCAGACCCCAGACCTGCTGTAAATACTATGTTATACAGCTGGCCGGGGAATGACTCCAGATTCTTCCAGGTGATCTAGAGGATGCAGCCAGGGTGAGAGAAGCCTGGGCTTCCCATTTGAGGCTGTTGCCCACGCGATCCGGCCCCGGATGAGCGAAAGACGACGGACGAAAGGAAGCTGGATAACCTGGAGGAAACCCACAATTACACAGAGAGAAGATGCAAACTACACACAGAAAGGCCAGTCTTCAAAGCCTCATCCCCAGCTGGGACTCGAACCCCTGACCCTCTTGTTGTGAGGCCACCATGCTGCTTTGAATATTTTTATACATAAAAAAAAAAAATCATAAAGACAAATGTTCTAAAAAATTCACAAATACAATGTATCAAGATAAATGATGTCATCTTGATTGTAAAACAATTACCAACATAAAAATATAAAACGTTTTTACATATTTAAAATTTATATAAAAATCAATAAACCAATCGGAAAATTAATTTCTTGACATTTTAAGATGCTACATTACGAGACATTCATATTTGTGAAAAAAAAAGGCATCACAATAAATGATACAGCTAAATTATGAGGGGAATCTAGACATTGTATCATAAAGTTTATTAACCTCTTAAATAAATTATGAAGTAATATATTCAATCTGATTTTACTTTGTAATAATCTAATTTAACCGAGATGCTCCAGATTTCCACCTGAGGTTAATCTGAAAGTGTAATAGGAGTAGAATTTGATCATAATGAGGTTGTGTTGCCCTGGGCAACATGAACTAGAGAGGAAGAGGAAACTTAAGTTTCAGGTGGATTCAAACATCCTGAAGATAGAACCAGGTGATGCTTTCACATTCTCTCTGCTGCCACAGTGTGGCTACAAGCTCAAATCAGATACTTCTTAAAGTAATTATCTAAAGAAAAAAAAAAAAAAAAAAAAAAAAAAAAAAAAGAGTCTTTTACAATCCAATTTAAATAATCCCACAAAAAAACTTTTAACTTACATTATCTCTTCCACATTTGTAAAGCTTTTAATTACAAGTAAATAAATGGTAAATCCAGAAAAAAAGAGGCTAAAAAATGTGAAGCAGATAAAAGTCCAAAACCATATAGCGAAAGATGAATGCAAGAGGTGGCGAAGGCCAAACAAGTGGCCCTACGATGACTTGTTTGTTAGGGTGGACTAAAAGAGAGAGAGATGGATCCGTGCAGGTTGGCAAGGCAGATAGAGTAGGGAAAAATGCGCAGCAAGTTAGGGTGATTGTGACTTGACAGATGCCAATAGTGTGATGGACAGAAAGAAAGAGTACTTTGACCAATTGAGGAACAAAGATAGGGAAGGCATAGAAGAGGTTACTGATGTGGGGAAGGAAGAAGTAATGATTAGAGAGGAAGAAGTGATAAAGGCACTCAAGAGGTTGAAGAGTGAGGAGACACTTGGTCCTGATAATCTACCTGTGGAGCTATGGAAGTGTTTAGATGAGGAGCCAGTAGTTTCTGATTAAGCTAGTTAATCATGTCTCAGTGAGATGAATGTTCTGAGTCTTCTTCTTTCAGCATTTCCTTTCAGGGGTCGCCACAGCAAGTCAGTTTCTTCCATCTAACCCTATCTGCTGCATCCTCTTTGGTCACACCAACTATCTTCATGTCTTCCTTCACTGTATCCATGAACCTCCTCTTTGGTCTTCCTCTAGTCCTCTTTCCTGGTGGTTCCAAATCCAATATCCTTCTTCCGATGTACTCTCTCTCTCTCCTCTGCACATGTTCCTTTTTTATTGGCAAAGGAAAAAAGTAATAAAACGTGTCATTGTGAACAGAAAAACAAGAGGGTTGTGAAAACAATGTGTCTTGAGGGTTTGAATTTGCTCCACTGTGGTAACATCAATAGGGAGCCACCACATGAAATGAGTACGAGTTTATCCCCACTATTTGCCAATGCACATCCTCTGTCTTCTTCTTCACCTTTAAGCATTTCCCTTCCGAAGTCGTCACAGGGGGTCAGTTTCTTCCATCGAACCCTATCTTCTTCGGTCACGCCGTCTTTCTTCACTGTTTCCATAAACCTCCAAAGTCTTCCTCTAGGCCTGTAATGCACATGCTCTATCTGCCTCACAAAAATTCAACGTCAAACCAATTTTTCTCAGAGGGTTCACCTTCTCTTCAAAGTTTCCGAGACTAGAACCAGATGTTTAACAATTGTAGAAACAGTTTCTTTGGAATGCTATTGTCAATTGATCACATCTTCCAATTAGAAGACAATACCAAAGCTGAAAAAAAAGAACAATTGATGGTGATAACATCTAAGGCTGTGTTGGAGGTAACTTGGTCCATCATCATAGCTGAGGTGGAAGGGTTCAAACGGGCAGTTTGACCCACAGCTCAGAAATGGAAAATGATGTTGTGGCGGAGTGCCTACTGTGTTTCTTTAAATAAAAAAGAAGCACAGTAGATGTCACGCCACATATAGATCATAATTTGATACAAAATAAAGTTACAACACTAAAATTGAAACAGATTTTTGTGTTTTCTTTTATGAAGTGAAGACAAAGAAAACTGGATTGCTTCTGTATAAACTACATGACACACATACTTACTGGAGTCAAAGAAAATACTTCCTAAGAGGTAACATGAATTAGCTTTCATTGAAAACATCACAATTTTTCTTGTGAGTAAACTTCTGCTAAACATCAAACAGTATTGGTAAATTAGAATAAGTGTTTCCAGATAGAGGAGAATTTGTCATGTGAATAAGCAAGTGCAACATTTCCCAGTCGGTATCTAAAAGAAAAATAGAGCAATATTTCAAGTGATCAAGACGTTACAAATAATACTTAATAGAAAGAATTTGTAGAGATTTGAACTTTGCTCTCCGTAACTGAAGTTGGAAGAACGAATCAGATGGAAGGTTGGTTGAAGGCGATGGACACAAAAGCTACCAAACATCCGGAACCCTTTTAGCGGTTTAATAAGGTCAATATTTGAAGAACCACAACTAGACACTGGGTGGTCAAAGCCAATTTGCCCACAACGAGATTCAGAGGGACAGTAGCTTCTACTAAATGTTGGACCACTGAATTCAGAATCCACACCGGGTCTAATCGAACACCATGGCAAAAGGCCGAGTCATCTGTGTCACTTATTAGTTGCAAAGTTCACTTTGACTACAAAGTGTTGAATCCAACAGCCATGTTGGACATACCAAGTCTTTAAATGAAGAAAAATTTTCAGGTTGCACAGATGCTAGTAGAAGAAACTTTCAAGTAACTCTCAGGAGAGTCTACTTCATTCTCGTATCTAACTGCACCATTTTTTTGGTGTTTTGTTCACAGCAGAAAAGGATGGAAGGATGGAGCGACAGACGAATTGGTGCGGCATCCGCAATGATTAGGATGCTGCATCGATTTGTTGCAGTGAAAAAAGAGCTGAGCCGTAAAGCAAAGCTCTCGATTTACCAGTCAATCGATGGTAACCACCTCACCTATGGTCACTAGCTAAGGGCGGTGACCGAAAGAATGAGATCCCAGGTAGAAGTGGCCAAAATGAGCTTCCTCTGCAGGGTGGCTGGGCTATCATTCAGAGATGGAGTGAGGAGCTTTGCCATCCAGGAGGAGCTCGGGGTCAAGAGAAGCCTGGGTTTCCTGTCTGATGCTGTTGCCTCCATGAACCGGCCCTGGATAAGCGGAAGACAAAAAGGACATAACATTTGGAACATGAGACGTTTGAATAAAATAAATCAAAAATGAATTATTTAGGTTATTTTACTTCATTAATGTCAGAATTTGATGAGATTACGAGGTCAAACAAATGCAAGACCACACAGCTTACACATTCAACAAGTATAACGATTGTGAACATCAGATGACAAACCCACTGAGTTTTTGTCAGTTGCTTTTATTGGCAAAGGAAAAAGTAATAAAACGTGTCATTGTGAAGAGAAAAACAAGACGGTTGTGAAAACAATGTGTCTTGAGGGTTTGAATTTGCTCCACTGTGGTAACATCAATAGAGAGCCACCACATGAAATGAGTACGAGTTTATCCCCACTATTTGCCAATGCACATGCTCTATCTGCCACATGAAAATTCAATGTCATACCAATTCTTTTCAGAGGGAAGAACAGAACATTTAGAACTTGAGACATTTGACAGCAGCACATGTTGCTGCCGCAATACTTGCACTGTTTGACAAACAAACTTAGAACTCTAGTTGGTTGGAGCATGTTGTGGCTCACTTTACTAGCGAGAGGGGCGGGATCCCTGTGCCGGCTCCTACTGGGTGCGGGGCTGGCAGTGGCTGCCGGCCCTAGACGGTGATTGTGGGATTCTGGTTGGGGTTGAATGTCATAGTGGGGACTGGTTTGGGGTGTCAACTCTCGGGAACTAGGGTCTTGCTTCCGCTAACTGGGGTTTTTGCCTGGATTCCGGAGGGTCCTAGGCTATCCTGGAGTTGTCACCGCAGTCAGACTGCCTGGTGGTCGACCTTGGGATCCACGTCTCACGTGCTGCGCGGAGGGGTTGCAGGCCGAAGGTGAATAGGGGAGTAAGTAGGGTACAGTAGAAAATTAGGAAAGTTAAGACGAGACTGTGTTGTGGCGGAGTGCCTTGGTGGGTTGGGTGACCCCAGGTCCTCGGGCCTGTTGGAGGATGCTTCTGATGGCTCTGGAACTTCCTGCCCTTCGGGCGAGGCAGAGGACGCTGCCCTCAGTGGCTGTGTCCTGCATAGCTACTCCTTCTTGGGGCGCGCTGTTTGCCTTGTGATTGCTTGGCCGAGCTGGAGGGCCTCTAGTGCTTACTGCGTCCGGCTGGGGAGGTGGTCGCCCGGGGAGCCGGTCGCCCAGGGGGTTGTATCCATCCCCTCGGTTGTGCCCATTCGCCTGCCCTCTCTCAGTTCCACACTGCCACATGCTCACTGTCACTTAGGGCGCGGCGTCTGAATGGGTGGGCCACACTCGGGGAGGGTGACCCCCTTCTGAGTCTCCGTCTGCACCCATCCTCCATTCCACTTTTATCTGCATCTCAGTCATTTATATTCATATAGGGTTTTGAGGGGTATTTCAGAGAGAGGGTGCCAGGTGGGGACACCTGCACTCCACACATGCCGATCCCCCTTCATTGTAAACTCCACCTTAGACAGTGAACATAGCACAATGGTACCACACACACTCCTAATTAAAATACACACAGAGGTCCTTGGGCTGTGGAGGAATGCCGCTTGGCAGCGACAGGACCCGCCACCCGCAAGCGCTCTCTCACTCACTTTATTTGCAGCACATACACAAACAGGTGGGACCGGGGTAGGGCGGCCGGACTTTACCCGTCTGTGTCCCTTCAGAGCGGCCGGGATCATGACACTCTACTGCCTGAAGAGGGGTTGGGCTTGTGAGACTTGGAGGCCAGTTACTTCTGTGTTGCCCGCTGCACGGGACCGGGGGGCGCCCAGGGATGCGGCTGTGTGTTTCTTTTGGGAGACGGATCTGGGGATGGTATCGCTTGAGCCCGCCAGGGCCTTTCGTCACTTCTTCTTCTTTCGGCATTTTTCTTCAGGGGTCGCCACAGCAAGTCAGTTTCTTAAGTTTTAGGATCAAACTTTGATAGATCAGAATATTTTTATTTCTTTTGACATTAATTTTATTTAAAAGAAAATAATAATCTCACATACTTTAATAAAAACCTAAGTTAATCAACATTAAAAAAAATAATTTAACTTGACCACAGCGAGATATTTCAAAGATTTTATCTGAGTTGTTTCACCCATTCAGTTAGTCGACATGATGCTCGATCCTTTTTGGCTGCTGCAACAGCCTCGAGTTTATGCTCATCTGTGATTGGCTGCTGAAGTCTCTGGCGTCTCAATGTCTCCTCTGTCCCTCATAGCCTCCTGTATCTGTCTGTTGAGCTCAGCGATGATCTGGTCTTCATGTGTATAGACACCTGTCCTCAGCAAAGTGTCTCTCTCCTCCAGCAGACGACTCAGATGTTCCTCAGCACACTCATTTGGCCTATGGGCGGAGTCAGGCACAATGGAGGAGGAGCCTAACTTGTCTTCCTGCTTTTTTAACCTGTAGATATAAAAATTTGAATTTTTTTCTTGAGATCAATGTGCAACATTGTATCGCAACCCATTAAGAAACATGACTATATAAATTTAGAAAATTCTTCTGATTAGATGTTCTTTTGAAAAATCCTCCTCACCTGTTGAGTTCGTTTCTGATGGTGTCCAGCTCGTGCTTGTCCTGCTTGACGGCCTCCTTCTCCGTCTCTAGGTACCGCAGCCTCATGGCCTCCAACTCGGCCTGTTGCTTCTTCAGGCGTGTCATAGCGTTCTCTTGCTCCTGCTACATACAAACACACAAATTGTGATGTTTCCTAACTTAAAGATTAATTTCTTCGCTCTAACATTTGCAAAACAAACAAACAAAAAAAAAAATCATCAAAACTTTGAAGGAATTCACACAAATACGAGCGGAGCAAATTTCAGAAAAACTCTTCAAGCTGTATTTCTCTCAGCGCCTTGGCCTCCAGCACACACATCCTTCAACAACATTAAACTGGGCTCTCTGTGCCTTCGTATAAATCAGAGAAAAGACTACAAACAAGTTTCTCTCTGTTCCAGACACTTTATAAGGAATTAAACCTTGTTTTGTTTAGGTTGTCACAAAAAAAAAAAAAAAAAAAAAAGAATTAAAGAACTTGCAGAAAATTCCAGTCACTTCATTTCCTCTTGTAACATCTTGATCTTTATTTCTTAGTTTTTAGCTTTTAAAAAATTTACAACTTTGAAAAACTTTAAATCATTCGAGGACTTTTTTTGTCTTCCTAAAACAGCTTTGCAGATTTGCAGGACTACTCGGCTCCTTCCTGGATGAATAGAGCTGCTGGTTTATATTTATAAAGTGCTTAAGGTTTTTTTAAATTGGAAAATAGCCATTTTTACTTTGTACTGTGTTCAAAATTAATTTCTTCAGTGCAATTTGAGTGCTCTTGTAAGCTAATCCTGCATGATTCAGTTTTCTGTAGAAACCAAAAAACATACATCTGGTCCTCGTTGGAAAGATAAAGTTAATTTATCTTAATTTGTCAGACAAAAGGCAGATAAAAGTGTCAATTAGGGCCGCACAATTCAGGAGGGGGAAAAGTATTCAGTTATCCTACAATTTGTGAGTTCTTCCCCTTAAAAAGGTGAGAGGCCTGTAGTTTTTATAATAGTTACACCTCAACTACGAGATAAAGAATGAGTAAGAAACTAGAAAAACACATTGTCTGAATTGGGGGTCAGGTCTTCTCCAAGGACCGTAGACGTGAATTCAGTGGAAATCAAACCAGCAAACTTCCGGTTAACTTCCAGTCGAGGGCGAACGCTCTACCACTGAGTGATCGCCTCCGTCATCTGCGGCTCCCTGCAAGGTCTCAGCCCACGGTGTCAAAGTGATCACAGGAACGGTGAGCAAAAATCTGAGGACTGAGTGAATGGTCCCCACGCTGGGACCAAAATAAAAAGGCTAGCATCAGAAAGACACGTCACCATGGATTCAAATCCTGCAGTGTCAGACATATCCCCCTGCTAAAGCCAGTACATGTGCAGGCTCGTCTGAAGTTTACTAGAGAATTATTCAGAAGAGGATTTGGAAATTTTCACATGGTCAAATGGAACTAAAATAGAATATTTTGGCAAAACTCTACTCATAGTATTTGGAAGAGAAAGAACGCTGAGTTGCATCCAAAGAATACCATACCTACTGTAAAACACGGGGGTGGAAACATCATGCTTTGAGGTTGTTTTTCAGCAAAGGGACAAGGACGACTGATTTGTGTAAAAGAAAATGATGAATGGGGCCAGATATCATCAGATTTTGAGAGAAAATCTAGTTTCATCTGTATAGGCATTGGAGATGAATTATGACTGGGTCTTTAAGCATGACAATGATCCCAAACACACTGTCCAAGTAACAAAGGAGTGGCTTTATAAGAAACATCTCAAGGTCCTAGAGTGGCCTAGTCTGTCTCCATATCTCAACTTCGTAGAAATTTTTTTGTGGGAGTTGAAAGTCTGTGTTGCTCACTGACAGCCCCTAAACTTCTGCTTCGCTAATTGTTCAAGGAAGCTTTCATTTTATTTAAAGCACTCCATTTATATATTTTTTAAACATGTGCAATGTTATTTTGTATTATCAATAAATGATGGAAAATTTACTTTTCAATTCCTAATTTACTTTTATTTTATAATATTTTAAAAATTAACAATACATAAAAAATGAACACTTGATGATTTAAGTCCTGGATTAGTGATTTAACACCATTTATAACTTTAAAAAAGCCAAAAGCGGAAGAGTGAGAAAAATACTAGCTTAAGGACCGATTGATTGGTTTAGATCAGTAAGTTAACACGTCACTACCTCTGAGCGGCTTTACTAGCAGGTCGGTGATCCCGCAGAGGAGTCGGGCGGAGGCCGTGGGATGGAGGTCCATATGTTCTGCTGATACACTGCAGGACCACCGCAGGCTCAGTCTCGATGGGAAAGTAATATTTTCACATCACACACTCCCAGAAAGCCCAGTTTTCACACGCCTGACTACCTCCACACACAGTTGTGTGTTGACTCAGGCCAGGCTCTCTGAGGACCATTAGCGGTCTGTATTACAGGCCATGTTAGGGCTAATTACAAGAAAAACAAACAACCCAAACATTTTGTCTGCTAAAAGCTGCCAAGGACAACCTGAACACAGGTCCTGAAACAATTAGAGGACAAAGTGATACTGAGGGCTTGATGGGGTAAGAGGTTGTGACGAGGTCCTGAAAGAAAATCTACAAAAACTGAAACTATTTGATGACTGTTTTCTTATTAATCACTAATTACACATGTCAAGGAAAACTGTTTCTCACAGGATGACTACAAATTCATTTTAAAGAGATGTAAATCTCTCGATTCTGGATGGCTCCTGAGTCGGTGGCTGCTTGTTTCATTAGCAGCTAGAAGGAAAGTTAGTTTAGTGAAACTGAGCCAGGAAAATGTTTCTGCTCAAGATGTCCATTGCTGTAACATGATCAATTTGATGTTCATTTCAGCTTCATATCAGGTTTACAAATGATTCAAAGTTGCAGCTGAAAGATCAAATATAAATATTAATTCATAGAACTGTGGACAAAAATATTAATGCAGACCCGACTAACATAATGTAGCCTCTAATTAAAAATAATTTCATATTCAATTTTTTTTTATGAAAATGCATCTAAATGCAATTCTAGATCTTTCTGTAATTTTGATTCATTGAAATTGTATCAACTTTATTTTTATGGTAAAAATGAAAAGTATGAGCAGAGACAAAAAAATCAAGGCTCTCAATTTGCTAGGTGATCTGTCAACTTCCCTGGTTAAGATTTCTGAACAGATCGCACCAGGATTACACCCAGAGGATGGAAAATATCTATCAGCTGATCAGGAAACACCTGAGGATCCCTGTAGGCGAGCTGGAAGATGTGGCGGGGTGAGGGAAGTCTGGGATTTCAAGCTAAGGCTGCTGCCTCTGCAACTTGGTTCCATTTAAGTGGAAGAAGATAATGTGACAAGAACAAAAAAAAACACTGATGTCTAAAAGGGTAACATTTTCTGTGTCATCTAATCAGAAATTAAATCTCAAATATCAATAACAAATCAAAAAAAGTTGTGCAATTATAAAGAAAAATTTTGATCAAATAAAAATTAATACAATTAATACAGTTCTTCAGGAGTCTGCAAAATTAGAATTACTTACAATTAAGTAAATGTAAATTTTTGAACAAAATGAACAAATAAAATTAAATATATTTGAGGATAGGATAGAAAGATCAGGTTTAGAAACAGGAAGTTTTATGCTTCTAGTGAAGCGTTTCTGGTTGATTTGATTGGGTAGGTCAGCTTTTTGCTCATTTTTCTGTTTACTCCTCTGGTTATTTCCTCAGATCGGTGTTTACATGAGTCTAGTTTACAATCCAATAAAAATTTTACAGTGGATCATACAACTTTTCAAACTCATCCTTTTTATGATCTGGTTTGTTTTTTAGTTTAAAAAAAAACTCATTCGTTTTGCTTCATATTGCTATAAATGACTCAGAAAGTCTGAAACTCTGTGACCCTGGTTGTCTGGAACAACACCGTTCAAACTCGGGATCAGTGATATTCCAGGAATGAGCAGTGGGAACCAACAGTGTCTACTGGGACCAGTTAACACTGAAACTCCCTCAGACGACATATTTCATCTTCTGTTTCACAGACTGTCTTATAAAAGAAACAACAAAAAGGAAAGAAATCTCAAGCAGTGCCTCTGTCTAACATGTGGTTGGAAAAGGTATTAACATTTCATTTAAAAAAGCATAGGACACGGCTGTCATTCCTGTTTTATATCTGCTTTGTAATTTGCACAAATACATCAATCACCTCTAACTTGTTGCCACTGTGTTTTGGTTTGTGAACCACATTTCATATTGGCCTTTGTAATGTTTTCTTAAGGACACGAAACTGTAATTAAATAGTTGACCAAAATAAGAGAAAACTAGGTCTCCCACAGGCCCGCTGAGTAAAACATTCCACCGGAAAACAGAAGAATCTCAAAGACCTTGAAAAAAAATTGTGCCTAAAACTCTCCAGTTGTCTTTTTCCAACTTTTCCATCTCTACAAGACATGACATTGACTCAATGCCTCTAGATAAAAGATGTTCCAATGCTATTTCACCAAAGTTTCATCAGCAGGATATTTTCTACTTTTTTGGTGCCCCGAGTTAAAGACTATGACAGTAACCAATGTTAGGCTGAAATACATCATCACATACCAATTCTTTAAGTTTCTCTGGTTTGGTGCTTGTGGAGCAGGAGGAGAGAAGTGACCGGTTTACTCTGCTTGAAAACTAGATCAACAGTTTGGTCAAGAACAGTTTTTTTTTTATGTGTGGAAAGATTGACACAAATCCAGCTTGAGATTAATTCCATATTAGTCCCAAGAGAAGCACACTTTCTAAAAAAAGCACATCCATTTTATTTTCTGAAACTTGAACACAGCAAAGCTTATTCCGACAAAAGTTAAGTTTTCCATATACAACTTTTGCTCAAGTCTGACATGTCCAGGTACTTTTAAATAGCACTACAGTGCATGTGCAGATTGTGCTGGTACTGTTGTCATACTGAGCCAATATTTTTTGCCCTGTAGATTTTTTTCTTTTTTGGAAATAGCTTATATATAAACGCGCACCCCATCCGTGAACAGTATTGGCAATAATACAGTACACATATTTACCAAGTTCAATATGTGCTAATTCAGTACCAAATGTGTACACGTGTGGCCGGTTCAGTTTGTGATGCTTATTTGGAAATTTTCTACTTTGGTGGATGAATATAAATCTGGGTGTTTCTTCACTTTACAATCAATCCAAGTGAGAAATGGTGAACTAAAATTTTCAAAAGTGAAGATGATTCATTATAATTACTTTCATACGTTTGATTCAAACGTGTTCATCACATACAGTATGACCCAAGTCTGACAGGAATAACATTTATATGTATTATAATTCAGGTAATTCATGGTTTTAAATTTGGAGATTTGGTACATTCAAACAAAAAGCTCTTTTTTTTGCATTTATATGTATACGTATATGCGCTTCAGGAAAACAAGTGTTGAACATCTTCAGTTTTTCTTCTAATTTGTTGGCTTCATCCTCAAGTTATTTTTATCTTTTCATAAATAACTGTTAATGCGATACATTGGCAGCCTTTAAAAAAAACAGCCATAAATTACTACCTCAGTTTAGTACATTGAAAACATCCATGGCAGAAAAAAACTATAACTCACCTTTGTATTAGAACCTCCAGAGCTGTTTTTAAAGTAAACCCTGGAATGGAAGTGGTGTAAAACTTTGACCACCCACATGTTGCACAGCAGCCCGGTCCTTCCCCCAGGACCTCATTTCCATTTATCTACGTACAAGTTTGAGCTTTTAATCCCACTTCCTGGCTACACGTGGTGGTTCCAGGACAGCCTGAGGAGCCAGAAGATACGGCTAAAAATAATAGTATTAATGAATATAAACAAAGATAAAAATTTAAAGCTCAGTCTTGGTTTTTAGGATAAAAATCTCATACAACTGAAAAGTCGTATTTCTTATTATTAGCATATTAGTAGGGTCTTTATGTTTTTTTTCTAATTCGGATCTATTTCACAGGCCTTATTTCAGTCAATAATTATGCTCTCATTAGACACATTCTATTTGCCTTTAGATGTTTCGTTACTTCTGATTGGTTATTATCATATATTTTGGGTCGCTAAGAAGAAGAAATCAAGGAAGGTTGCGGCAGACTGTGGTCCCATCATAATATTGTCTTATGGTATCTTAAATTTATTACTGTAAAAAAGTATCTGATTGAACGTTTTTTGTTTTTTTTTGTCTCATGGGTCTGAGATAAATGTTTGTGTAAATCAGCCATTGAAGAATGAGAATCTCATCCTTATAGAAATAGTTTACATGAGTATGTTACGTGTGTATACGTATATGTGTGTGTGTGTGTGTGTGTGTGTGTGTGTGTGTGTATATAAAATGTGCCTGGGTATAAATGAGTCATTAAGGGTAAAAGACTTAACTTGAGGATTAATCATTTTTATCTCTAGACTAAAAATATGCTGCTACTTCTATTTAAAGCTGTTAAATAGGCTTGTTTTAACAGGAAGTTTCAGATTTTTAAATCTTTTTTAGAGCCTAACAGGACAGCTGTAAGACGACAATTTTCAGTTTTGGAACCAAAACTTCTCCAACTTGGCCTTTAAAAATATCTCCGTTCCTTCAGGGGAATTCTTTAATCTTTCTGTTCCAATATTTTTGCACTGAAAAGAACAACTTCAGCTCCTTGTCTCAATATTTGGAGTTGAAAAGATGTCAGCCGGCTCTCTGATCTGAGACTCGGGTCTGTTACAGCATCAGTCGCCTCCCGGGCCGAAAAGTACATTATTTCACAGCCGAGAATTTTTATGATCCGACTTGAACTAAACAGCACGCCGTGCGAGACGCTGAGAAGAGAGAATAAATAGACGAGGAAAAACCAAACAAGCGCCGTCTTTAAAGACGAATGGTTGTGTAAACACACGGCCGATATGTTAGAAAAAGCGAAAGTGTGACATCTCTGCGGGGATGATTAATAGGCAGGGGGCGACACTCAGCGCCAAACCCCCTCAGAGCCTGTTTTCTTTACAATGATGTGGCACTTAGAGAGGGGGAAGAAAAAGAAAGACAAGAAAGGGAAAGAAAAAAATATGTCAGGGGTGGAAAAAGAAACAAATGAGAGCAAATATGGGAGGAAATTAGAAAAAAAAAAAAAGTAATAACAAGACACAAGGAAGAGGCTCAGAGACTGGAGAAGATGACGGATGGATAAAAAGAGAAGATGTGAGAGAGGGATGAAAGAAAAATGAATGTGGAGTTTTCCAGCTGGTTCCTGTCAGTAACAGTTATTAGTTTGTCTGATAAGTCTGGGTATGTTTACATTAGTCTTTGTTTGACTAAAAGCCCACTTAGTGTGTGTGATGATGTCTGTATCCTTGTGAGGACTTTTTTTTTCCAGGCTTCCTACTCAGACTGGAATTTGCTGTTAGAAAAAGTAAGCAAATTAAAACAGTTGAAAAAGTTTTTTGTGAGTAACTAACAAGTCCATCTTGAAGGACAAGTTGGACACTTTTTCTTTCAGAACCACATAAAACTTGCGAACATTGATTAGTTTAAATGACTGATCATTTTTATGTGTACACACATCTCTCCTGCATACACAGGAACGTGTACACCCTGCACACACTCATTTACACTCACAATCTAAGCTGTGATTCAGGTGTGTTGGAGAAGGGAAGCACCTAAACCAGAATCAGAAGAGTTCAACACATTCAAAACAAATTTCTGTTATTTTAGAAAATGTAATTTGACCGTTTTACCTAATTTAACTACATTGAAAAGTGAGGTGAGGTGTTTCGGGCACGTCCCACCGGGAGGAGACCGAGAGGCAGACCTCGGACCAGCTGGAGAGACTACCTCTCACAGCTGGCCAGGGAACGACTCGGGAGCTGGAGGATGCAGCCGGGGTGAGAGAAGCCTGGGCTTCCCGTCTGAGGCTGTTGCCCTTGTGACCCGGCCTCAGATGAGCGTAAGAAGACGGAACGGAACAGAAAAGTTTCAGGAAAGACCTGACAACTGGAATTTGACAGTTAAATACCTCAGTTAAAAGGAGTTTGAACACAAACTGGAAATCATTTTTGAACACTTGTCTAATTGGACAAAGAATCCAGGACTTCTGTGTTGAAACGCTTAGCTAGCTCTGAAAAGCTGGCTCCTGCAGTCTGGGATTTCCTTCTTTTCTTTATTAGGATTTAGAAGCACAATGAGTTCTCTCAAAAAGAAATTAGAGTCCGGATCATCACCAAATGCAGTGACAACTGAAGCTTCTATCTACATGCAGAGCAAACACTTCAACATGACCCCCTCGCCCAGGAGAGCAGGCTGATGTGGACTCTGGTCAGCTTCCAATGATTTATAAATTGAAAACTTTGTGTCCATTTATAACCCTATGGATATGGACCCGGTTTAGTCTCTCTAACTGGGTGTGTTTTGGTGTACCTGTTTGAGACGAGCCAGCTCCCTCAGTGCGCGGCCCCACTGCTGCTTGTAATGCAGTTTAGACTTTGTGGCGGACTCCAGCTTCCTCTCCAGCTCCACCTTCAGTAAAAGAGAAAACGCCTTTTAGGTTTCCATCCATCAGTGATGCAGAAAAAAATCAGACATTTAGAGTTAACATGAAACAGTTCATCTTCACTACATCAACACTACTTGTGATTCAGAAAAGGATCATATGATTTGAAAGATGGAATGAATAATTTGGTCTGAATTTATGCGAAGTAGCATACAGTATATCTGGATCAGAAAGTAAGAAACTATTTCTTTTAACTTTTAGTTTACAGAGAGCAAGATTCGCTGTGGAGTCACCCCGCAACTTCTCTACCTTTAGTTAATCTGACACAGGGTTTAAAAACCATTAAAAACCATTTTAATTCCAACTCATTTTATCCCCGGCAGGCAGAATAAGATACACATAAGACAGTTCAGACAGTAAAGCTGAGAACTTAGTGGGAAAACCCGAGGCCTGCAGCAACTGACTGGGTTCTCTTTCATACTGGTAACTTCTGTGGTTTTTTTCCCAACCCATTAGAGTAAATAATCTTGAATCTAACATTTACAAATAAACTTCTATGGAGCAGATTAAATTTTGTCTAAGATCAAACAGCAAAAAAGCCCCAGAACTTCCTGACCCTAATGTCATGGAGAAAGTCATAGCAATATAATTGACCGACCAACCCACATCTTCACCCACAGCAGTCTGGTTTTAGCAAACACAATACTCAATCTAAGATAGCAAAAAGATGCTTCATTGAAAACATAAAAAAAGTGTTCATGAACAGCACAAGAGATAGAAGGTTTTTTTTTCCTTTGAAAAAACTTTCGAAGCCATCACCTCGTTATACACAATTTCTAAATTACTCTAACTTTTCTCTTCTTCACAAGTTTAGATCTGAAAATAAAACTTTCACAAAACCATAATTCTTGCAGTAGTTAAAACAAATAAAAAGAGTTAAATCTTTCTTATATATACGTAGGTCTACTTTATAATACACACATTCTTTGTTTTTCTGTGAAAACTTAGAGAAGTATGTTTGCTGTGATTTTGGTGTTTTCTAAATGCATAGTGAAACACTATTTCACCTTCTCTAGAGTCAGCAGATTGAGCTCCGACTGCAGTCTGAGTTCTGGTCTGATGTTCTGCTGCTCTCTGTAACACTGAAACTCTTTTTCCAGCTGCTTGTATCGAGTCTCTCCATCTGCAATCTGAACAGAGAAAAAACGATAAGAAGACTGAATGTGTAGCAAACTGGAAGTCTGGCTGGCAGATGTGTGTGTTTGCACCTGCTGCAGCAAGCGCCCTCGCTCTTCCTCTATCAGCCTCATCTTCTCCCTCTCCAGCGCCACGCGGTGGTCGCACTCACGCTGCAGCCTCCTGCTGCTTTCCTGCAGCTCCTTCTGGCTAAGATCGTGCTCGGCTCTCAGCTCCCTTTGCAGATGCTGAGTCTGAACAGTGGAGACACATCAGCTCACATTCACTTCCACCACCAGATGGAGACAAAAACTCTCTGAAGATAAATTATCTGATTGATCAAGACTTTTAGAGACACTTTATAAAGCTGCGTTTACATCTTTATATATTCGCTACAACAGATTTGAATAAACCTTCATTTATATAATTGGCAGAAATGAAAAAACATGCAGCACCCTTATTTCCGCTGTGAAATGTAATTTCTTTAAATTTTTTATTCAATATTCTACAAAGTACTTCAGTTTGACAAAAAAATACTGTAAACTTTACGAGCATATTAATTTTGGGAACAACACGGGTGTCATGCCAGGAAGCGACTCTCAGCCAAAAAGTGATCCGATTGTAAAGCGCAACTTCATCCTGTGAAATACTTACAGTATTTGCAGTCTTCACCAACCATGTTATAAAAACAAGGACGTGACTGAGCATGGATCTGAATATAAGCTGATATTTAGATCCAAATTCAAATTTAGGTTACACTTGTTTTCGGATGTTAACATTTTATAAACATGACGCCATCCATATCTCAATAGAATGCTTCATAAATGGCAAATACCATCTAGTCTATTTTTTGTGTACACCTAAAAGTTATGCCATTTTATGCACAACTTTTGTAATAAGATCTTTGCTGCACATGCGGTAGGAATTTCTGTCCATGAGGTTTAACATGAAGATCTGACCTGCAGTTCAGCTTCTGCCAGCTGTTTCTCTCTCTTCTCCAGATTCAACAAAGTTTTCTGCAGCTGCTCCTCCAGTTGGTTGTATTCCACCTCCTACGAACACCAGAGAAGTAGTAAATTTAAACTGGATAAGTTGTAGAAATAAAAAATACCTGAAAAGTTTTACCTTCTTTTTCACCAGAGCTTCTCTTTCTTTGTCTCTTTTCTTCCACTCTTCTGCCAGAGCCTGCATGTGCCTCAGCTCCTTCTTTCTCAACTAAGCACAAAAATTAAGAGATAAACTTAAAATAAAACTTCCCGATTTGTTTGTTTTTATCTCTATCTTTACCTGATCATCAAACAAATCCTCCTGCTCCTCCTTCCACATCTCCAGCTCCAGAGCTGCGCGGTACTCCAGAGTGTCTCTGGGCAGTGTTGGTCCCTGTTGTATGGAGGCGACAGGGGGAGCAGAGAAGGGAGCAGGACCAGCAGCTGCAGTATGAGAAGAAACCGGAGGGAAAGCAGCAATGTCCTTCTGGAGATAAAATGAAGAAATAGCAGCATTTATTTCTTGTTTAGCTGAAACTTTGAGAAAAACTTGGAGTGAAGCTTGCACACACACAAACACACACACCTCAGCACATGCTAGCGAGAGGTCGGAAACAAGGATTTCTTTTGCTTGGATGAAGCCGAAGTCCTCCAAAACCGCGACATAGCTCAGCTCTGCCACCCTGTCTGTGGAGCTGGTGGATGGACACTTCAGTCTTTCTGAAGGAGTAGAAGTCATGTGATGGATCTGACATGTTTCCTACCTCTGAGTTGGGAAGACGGAGATTCGTTTTTGTTGGGTCTGCCTGCAACCCGACTCTCCTGCTGCTCCCACAATGCTGGTCTTTTCTGACCTCAGCAACTCAGACAGCTGGATGGAGGCCAGTCCAATCAGCTGGTCTCTGCTGGTGGAGCCTCTGTGCCACAGCTCCACAACAAGAGGAACTCTAAAAGAACAATATCCTTCAAACTAGAACAGTTAAACACATCTGGTTTAAAAAGGTGCGAATTCAGACCTGAGGAAGGTGTCCTGCAGCTGATGTGGAAGAGCAGCAAACTCGAAGGCGCAGTAGGACTGAGGAATAGACACCTCTGTGTTCCTATGCAACTCCACTGGAGGGTTGGTAATAATGGGAGCAGCACTGCCAAAGAACTGGTAGGAATACCTATGATACAAAGAAAGAAAGAAAAAAAATTTAGACTGAAATTTTTGAGACAGATCAGAACAAACCTGAAAGGTTCTCTGGTTAGGACCTGAGCGTAGCTGCGATGGGGTGGGGCAAACTGAGCCTCCCAAGACTGCGGAGGTCCAAGGAAAAGCAGTAGTGATGAGCAGAAGAGGGGATTGACACCTTGGGGGCGGAGACACTGACAGATGACGGTCTGATTTCTGCAGGTGGGGGCGGTGCTTCGACATCTGCATTTGAACAAACACCTGTGAAACTCTGAAACCATTAGACTTCCCATCTGGAAACCACCTGATCAGACTCACCTGGAACTTTAGGCGGCTGTTTGTGCAGCTGAAGTTCCTCCAGGAGACTTTCAGCATCACTCTCGGTGTGAGAGGAAGGAGGGTTAAGAGGATGAGGGGGAGGAGGTGAAGGAGGAGAAGCTTTCTGGACTGGTGACCCACTGGGTTTTTCTTCAGCAGGAAGATTAGAGACTGGTGCTGGAGCGTCTTTACTTTTCCCAGACTGTAAAAATAAAAAGAAATCAGAAGCCAGTGGACATAATCTGATTATTGTTGGTTTTGGTTTACAATTTATATGAACATCAAATAAACTTTGGCTTAGATGGAAAGTCCACCACAGATGGTCAAACTCATTTTCTTTGCTATTAGCAGTAATCATTTGGATTTCAGAATTTCATAACCACCAACACATGCAAATAAATCTACATAAGTACATAAAAATTTTGTGATGTTTAACTATTTTAATCACGCTTAGTTTTTCACCAGTTTTTTTTTTTTAAATGTTCAATTTAAAAATTTTGAACAACGTCCAACGTGACCAGAAAAAAATAGAGTGAGTAGTACTTATGTTACACTCTTAAATGACAGTATATCTATAATTTATCACTATTAATAACTTTGATTTTGCGCCTCATTTTAATTTACATGGATATGTTCAATTTCAACTGCCTCAAAGACAAGTTGCTTGTTGTGGGGTTCTCTGGTGGAGCATCTGACTTTAAGCCCCTGACAGGCTTAATGTGCCTAGTAGGTTCACCCAAGGCAAACAGGTCCTAGGTGAGAGGCCAGACAAAGTGTGACTCAAAAAAAACTAATAAGTCTAATCATCTGGCCAAGATTCCCTTGTCCGTATGCAGATCACCACAGCCCCCCTCTGGAGCCACGCCCGGAGGTGGGGCACAAGATTGGTAACGTTTGGTAACGTAGTGGCCGGGCTTTTGCCCATGATGCCCAGGTGGGCTCAGCCCGAACAAGGGACATGGGCCTCCCTTCCAGTGAGCTCACCACCTGCAGGAGGGGCCATAGGGCATAGGGTGAAGGAGGAGATGGGCGCCAGCCGGATGGCAAGGACCCTGGCGATCCGACCCTCAGCTGCATAGATTAGAGTAAAAAAAAATTCCAACAAAATTGCTGAGCTGGCAACTGTGGTAGGGCCGTTCTGAGTATTCAAGCAATTAAAGCTGGCAATTTCTTTTTATCTAATAAACTAATGAATAGCATTATTTTAGTACCTGTGGTGGAACGTCTTCTCTCCTTAAAGTCACCGACACTCCTAGAGTGGGCTGTAGGTCGGCAGGTAGAGGTGGAAGTTTGTTATTCCTCGGAGGCTGCAAAACAAACACTCCCTCCACCGTGGCCACCTTCTCAGTCAGATCCACAGACGGAGCTCCCAGAGCTGAGAGGGAGATCTCGGTGCTCCCCAAAGAACGATTCCCGCTGCACAGGTGTATCTGACGAGGATGATGAGCACATTGAGAGATATTTCTAGATAGATTATGATGTATAAAGTATCACACTAGAAAGATTCAAGACACACCCCCCCCCCCAGGTCGACAAAAAAATTGTTCTTACTACTTTAACTGTAGTAAACTACTTACTACTTTAAATGCAGAAAATTTACTTATTTTTTAAAAAGGTTCTGGGGGGATGCCCCAGGCCCCTCTATACTGGCGAGCACCATAGGTGCCGGTTTTGTGCCCCCACCACCCTCCTTAAGAAAATCCTGTATTCACCCCTGGGAACAGGAGCAGAGGGATAGCATGCTTTGGTAACCGCTGGATCAGACAGATAGAATGGCACGCTATATTTTAAACAAGTGCGCTAAATGTTACATCAAGAGCGTTAAATTTCAAATCTAGCGCGATAGCGCTTAAAAACGTGCATTTAGCGGAGCTAGGTTTGAAATCTAAGCCGTTGATGTAACATTTGCTTGTTTTAACATCTAAGACGCTTGTTTACGTGCGTGTATTGGGCCTGATGGTTTTCCTTATCTGTGCACACTGTTTATTTTGAAAGTGTGCGCATCACAGAGACACACACACATTTTAATAGGAGCAGTGTTGTTGTATTTGTAGAGTAGAATAAGCTATCTACAACGCCATCTAGTGACGAACATAAAAAAAAATAAGAAAAATCAAACTAACATGCTTTATTTATTTATTTTTTTAATCTAGTTCGGTGGGCTGGATTAAAACGTTTAACGGGCCGCATGTGGCCCGTGGGCCGTAGTTTGCCCATGCCTGGGTTATATAAAGTCATAAACATTCTTGCTCACCTGCAAACTGGGCTGGTGCAACAGAAAGGTACGAAGGATCTGTTTGCTGCTGCGAATGCGTACGGAGGCACGCTCTGGCTCAAAGTCAGGACTCAATAGGTTGTGAAATGGCTCGCTGGTGATGTCATTACCAATTAAAGAATAGTAGAAGAAGAAACCAGAGTCCGCTGTGGAAATCTTGGTTGACGTAGGTATCAACTGCAAAAAGATTTTTTTTTAAAAAACCACACTTTTTATTTATAATTAATTTATAAACAGATCTTTGGATTTAAAAACAAAAAAGTTTTATTTTTTATTTTATCTACATAAAAATATTAATACAAATAAAATAGGTAACTAGCACTTTTATTTCAGTTTAAAAAAAAAAAACAACAATTCATTTTTATATTTTTGTAAAATGCTTGAAAGATGATCATTTCTATGAAAAAGATGATGAACAGGAAGAAATTTAACAAAACAACCCAGATGAAAGTCGTTTTCACCTGCTCCAGTTTGGTGGCAAAGCCTATGGTGACAGACAAGACGAACATGTCTTTGCAGAGATCTGCAGGTCCAACCTGGTGGTAACCCTGGTCTGGAACCAATACGGCCTCCAGTTTCTCAGGAAGTAGGTCAACAGAAGAGGAACCTACGACAGAGAAGACAAAGAAGTTCTATGACAGAACAGCATCAATCCTATCAGATAAATCTACATCAGAAAGGAACTAGTTCTAATCTTCCACCCTGCAGTTCTTAAGTTTGTCCCTGCTTCATTCCACCTTGCTATAACAAGAAAGTTAATTTATACATTTTTATTGGCTGTTGAAGCAGAAATACATTGAAAAGCTAGAGGAAAGCAGCCCAAGAGGACAACCGTTGAGATTATTGGAAAGAAACATCCCTACAAGTTTTCCACTTTTGAGTCAATCACGGAGAAAAATAATCTCTAAAACTTCCTGTTAGCCTAAAAACAGAAATCACTGCACCACAATGAGTGGACAGAAATCCAGTAGAAAAAGAAGTATTTGGTGGTAGAAGCTGCTGACCTTGTCGGGGCGGGGCTTCCTTTGCTTTAAACCTGTCAGGCGAGGGCTGTGCGGCCTTGGTGTCACCTTCCACTACCATACTGAGAAGGAGGGACGGCTTTTGTTTGGTGTATTTACTGCTCAGTAGAGGAAACCATCGAGGATCCTGACACAAACACACATTAGACACAAATACTCAACACAAACTGGAGATTTGTCGGCGAGCTCCGCCCTCTCAAGATCACCTGTCTGACTTCCTGAACTGATCTTAGATCCAGAATAATGTAGCCAACGCAATCTTTTTGCTGATTGAGGGTGTCCACAGCAAAACACTGCAGCTTGATGGGAGTTCTCTGCAGCCTGCAGGAAGAGAGAATAGCCAGCTAAATTTCCACCTCCAAGGCTGATAATGTAAAAAGTTCTTATAGTTAGACGAATACGTTCCTAACATAACCATCAGCTCCTCAGAGGGTAAAGGCCTGAGATTGAATGTAAAGAACCTAGGCAGACCTGTGCTGGTGCAACGTCCTGCGGTCCAGTTCCCAGGCCAGCTCAGTGTTAAACTGTGGCTGCTCTCTGTGTTCCACCGGGTCAGTTGCCAGCTGCTCTCCATCGAAGCTCGCCTTCACCACCAGATTCAGCCGGGGACTCTTGGGGAATTGGCGACCTGGAGGGAGAAAAGATTTCTGCATCGTGACCGACTCATCTTTACAGAATCAATTGGTTGAGATTCATTCACTACAGTTTTGCACATAGTTTCTACAACCGAAATAGCACTCACCTTATTCAAAAACAAAAGCACATAAAATCTCATTTAATTTAGAAACTTTAGTTTCCGGAAACTTCCTTTCACTGAGTACAGCGAGTTAAGACAAAAGCATATTTTATTCAATCTCAAGTTTACTTAAGTATTTTTCTATTTGAATATAATTTTTGTAGCACTGATTTTTGCTCACTGTATGAATAATTGGCTGAGGTTTTCAATGTTCCTTTTTTTTTTTAAATGCAGAAGAAATTACAAGTCAGAGTCAAATCAATGAAGGCAAAAAAAAAATACATCTACAAAAGAGCATTCATAGTGTTGTACACAAAATAAGGATGCACACTATTTGCAAATTGTATGTACCCTTATTATGACCATGTATTCAAATGATGTCTAGAGATCATTTGAATACACAACTAGAGATGTGTGATAGAAGAGTTACAGCTATAATAAATGGAGAAGCTTACAAAACTGTGGTGAGACCAGGCATGCTAGAGACAGTGTCATCGAAGAAAAGACAGGAAAACGAGATGGAGGTAGCAGAGCTGAAGATGCTGAGGATCTCTCTTAGAGTGACCAGAATGGATGGGATCAAAGAATGCAGCACATATAAGAGGTTTTGGAGATTAAGTCAGAGAGACCATACTGAGATGATTTGGACATGTGCAGAGAAGAGAGAGTACATAGGTAGAAGGATGCTAGGTTTGGAACCACCAGGAAAAAGGCCTGGAGGAAGACCAAATAGGAGGTTCATGGATACAGTGAAGGAAAACATGAAGACAGATGGTGTGACTGAAGAGGATGCAGGAGATAGGGTTAGAAGAAGTGATTAGACTGGCCATGTAGAATCTGACCAGCCAAAGAAACTGGTTTGAATGGAATTTCTAAAAGGATCTTTTTTAAAAAGTATTGGAGATACTTTGAAAAAAACAAACAAAAAATAGCCTATTCTGATAACAAAATCTGAATTTTGTGCAAAATTAAGACTTATTGTACTCATTACAAATAGTAGAGTTTGGTTTGGGGACCACCCTTAAGTCTTATCAAACTTTTTATAAGTTTACGTGTGAATAAATAAGTGAAAATTTTTACGAGTACTTAATGTAGGTTAAAAATAAATAAATAAATCGGCCTCTTGAATGATAGAACTTGTGTTGTCTCCGGTCACTAAATAGTTAAAAACAGATCAGCTGGAATTAGCTGCAACAAGTTAACAAATCGCAGCTTCCAGCTCTTTAACTGGCTTCAAATAGTTGGAAAGAGAAGATTTTACTGGGTTACTAGGATATATTTTGTGTGGGAAACAAATTCGGAGAAAGAACCGTTTGATTATCCTTTTAAATCTGAACTTCTCACCTTCAAGGATGGAGACAACGATGAGAAGTTGATCCGTCTTTGCAGTCATGTTGACATTTGTGCAGCTTTATGAGGAAATCTTTTCAAACAGATAATCTGTCCACCTTCCCTTTATCAAACAACAGCAGAGAGTATGACAGGGAGGCGGAGGGACGCTGAGGATTTCTTTCAGTTTCAAATAGCCGCTTTGTTGTCAAGATTTGGCGCCACCCATTTTGTTTTAAAACCGGAAATCAGTATAGAAACAAGTTGTGGTGACTTTCCCTCCTGCTGGATGGAGGATGAACTGCAGTAAACCACAAACCAGCAGAGATTAACTGCTTTAGCTTGATGAACATAAGAGGATAAAGTTGTACTTTATTTTTACTAAGAGAAGGTCAAATGTTGTTAAAGATTTTCCTTAAAATAGCCAGGATGATACTATAGTATCTGGCCTTAAAGTAGCTAAGAGTTTAGCACTTTCAGTTTTAGCAATATATATACAGTATATAATATTAACTTCTTGGTTGATTTAAAGGTCCCCTATTATGCAAAACTGACTTTTATGAGGTTTTAACCTTTTATTTTACTTAGTACTACCCCAAACAATCCCCCAAAGTGTGTTTTATTGTGATTCATGCTATTTTGAGATATTTAAATTCAAAGTAAGGGGCGTGTTCTCCAAACCTCTAACGACTGGTGGAACATAGTGACGTACATCTGTTTTTTGTTCAGCCCCCTGCAGCTCAAACACCCTCCCCCACTTCTACCTGCTCTCCACCCTGATATGTCTTCGTGTGCCAACGGCATTTTTCTGAAACCTGCTTTCAAAACTTTGGCCTTTTCAAAAGTGGTTTTGCCAAAAAGCTGGTTTTACAAACTGGAGCTGTTCCCACAAACAGAGGAGAAGAGGAACCTGCAGCTGTAAGTAACACTGGCGCTAGCATGCTAACGCTATATTCCGAATGTATTTATAGATGTTAGCATCAAATTTGGCACGATAGACGTGTACAAACGGAATACAGCTGACATGTTTTGTCCCAGAATTTTGCTGTAGTACATTACTTTTAATGTGCATCATGTGTTTGAAGAGCAAAACACGAAGTAGTAGGCTAATCGGTGTTAGCATCTTAGCAATAGTTTCTGTTGTTTACGGTAGCTGTACCGAGTAATATATTGACTCGTCATTAGCATATGTTGACGTTTTACCTTGTGTTTTAAAAATTATTCAAAAAAAATAATGGCCCCTTACAAATAATAATGGCATTTTTGTGTGTTTTTAGTATAGTAAGTGAGTGGTTTTTCTGGCGTTTTTATAGTATAAAAAGTTCGTGTCAGCTTTTTTTTGCACTGCGATCAAAATGGAAAATCCACAAATACTTTATCCTTTACCAATTTATTTTTAATGCATTTTTTACTTTAAAACATTTTTAAATCAAGTCTCACACATCGCCCCTCCCGCTCCACGCTGTGCTGGGTGGGTGGGGAAATCACAATGAATGACAACCAATCGCAACCAACGGGGCGGGTCCCGGGAAAAAAAAAAAAGAAAAAAAGACTGAAACAAGCTGTTTTGAGTTCCGGGTATGAAACTGCGCTCCCAAACAGGGTATTATTTAAAACCTTTTGTGTTGAGATTGTGGCGGAATGTAAAATTATGCATATCAGATACATAGCACTGGATAAAATAAGGGAAAAAAGGCATAATAGGGGACCTTTAATCAGGGGCGGATCCAGGATTTTCTAAAGGGGGGCGGGAGGTCATTGACAAAGCCATTATTGGAGAGAACATTTTGAAAAATAAAAGTAGTTTTTCTGCATTTTGGTGGCCCATTCGCAGGCCCTGCAAGGGAATAAGGTTGACTAGTCCCTTTTTCTTTCTTCCTTTTTTTTGTTGTGGACCAAAAGTAGGGGAGGGGCAAACCCCAGCCCCTGGATCCGCGCCTGTTAATGCTATCAGATCCAAAAAAAGATAAAATGCTTAAAACACTCTTCTAAAAGCAAAATACAGTCAATGAGTTGCAACACCCATTCTTCCTCATTTATTTCTGAAAGAAGACAAATGATTGTTTCAAAGCAAATCTAAACATCTGATAGAAAGGTTATGTACAGAAGATTTTGAAGTGTTTGCTTCATTTAAAATTCTGTTAGAAATTTGTTCCATTTAATTTTTTGTTCATTTTATATAAAATACTGATTGATCACAAGCTAGTTTTCTTCTTAGCAAGAT
Organism: Neostethus bicornis; assembly: GCA_902685375.1. Lineage (NCBI taxonomy): Eukaryota > Metazoa > Chordata > Actinopteri > Atheriniformes > Phallostethidae > Neostethus > Neostethus bicornis. The sequence continues at coordinate 10,599,151 of LR738545.1, forward strand.
ACATTTCTCACTGATTGCTGATTGTGCTGCCTTGCTGAAGTGCGCTCAATTTCTGAAAACAGTGGAAAATAAGTCTCAATGACTGATGGAGGGAAGGGGTGTCACATACGACCAACAAAATTTTTATCAAAGGAATGAAAAAAAAGTGTCGTGGAAAAGAAAAATAAACTAATCTCTTTTACTAATCTTAAAACCTTATTTTGTTGCAGGTTGTGCTCATGACTGCATCTTATGATCACCACAAAGAAGAAAAATGTACCGACACATCTTTATATATAAACATCCTTTAATCATGATTGCCAACCATATGAATTAAGGCATGTACAGTATAAAAGAGCAACAGCTTGTGTTTTTTATGGGGTACATCAGGTAGATTAATTGAACATAGCGAGCAGTGTCTCCCAAACATTGACAGCTTTTGTAAACAGTGCTCATAGAACAATTTTAAAGAAGCAGAAAGGTTAATGAGCAATTCAAGTGAGGTGCTACGTGCATGATGCAGAGCCACAGGTTGATGTTCATCATCTTAATTTCCATGTAGGTTTTTTTCTGATTTTGTACTGATTAGAGCAAAGAAATCAAGAGGCCAAAATAAGTTTTCTCTCTAGGTTTGTCAGGTACAGTTTTAGAAATAAAGGGGGAGGCTAAACATTCAGAAGATCAGTAAAAATGCAGCTCCCCCACATCTGAGGGAACCAGATGAGGTGGCTCAGCTTTCCAGCTGTAATACCTAGCTGGTAAATCAAAAATTGAGAAAAACCTGGGCAAGCTAAACTCCCACCTGGTCAAGATCAGGAAAGACAATGCAAGATTGGACGCTGCAGAAAAATCAAGTAGAATATTGTTAGGGCATAACTGTGCCAACTAAAATCTATTTTTTCAGAAATCAGTTAATGCAGAAATACCTGGACTTGTACAACTCAATCTTTTATAATCATTTTGTGACATAAGAATAAAATAAATACCAAAAAAAAAATCAAAGCAATAAATGAGATATGAAGGCTAAATAGTTTTCGAAATAATAAATTAACAAAAATAAATAAATGATGTTAAAGAAAGCTTTAAATATTTTAATACCAATAAATACAAGAAATGTAAACTTTTCCTTTAATATCTGTGTAAAAAGTAAATAAAAAAGGCCAGTGTTGAGTTGTCGAGGGGTTAAACATTACCAATATAATTTCTTTTATTGACCCACGTGTAAACTTAGAGTTCGTGTTTGGCTGAGGTCAAATTATCATGACTAATTTCTGTCTGCCAGAGGCTTTACAGTAAGAAATTTCATTTGTAGAAAAACTGGCGCAGCGGACAAACCAAGCGATTAAATAAGAATATTTGGCAAGTTAGAGAGAGTCTGGTGACAAATAAATCAGATTTCGTCTCTATGATCCTAAACAATATGAGTTGTATTTGTGCTGAGGAGATTCAGATCTAAATCCCTGCTCTGCTGTTTGCTTCCCTGTATGTCTGATGGAGACAGACAGAGTGCACAATAAAGCTTATTGGAGCTCTGCCATGAAACTGTACAGGTTATATACACCACAGGGTCCCTACGTGGCCTCAGGTAGGTTGATGTGAAGGTTTACTCTCACATAAAGACAATACAATCAACATGGTTACTCGCAAATACAGGTTAGTACAAATGTCGCATCAGCACAATGGAGAGAAGGGGACCGCTGTAATCATCATGGGGAGAACAATGAGGATAATTATAGACTTTGTAGCTTCCTACTGCTGTTTCAGCCCCAATGGAAGTTTGAAAAAAAGATGATCCACACTACAGGATTCATCGTCAGTACATTCAGCCTATCATTATATTATACTATGATAGATGTGCGTTTTATAAAGCTGAACACCAGCTGCCGTCAGGCTGAGTGCACAGAGCTAAATGATATCATTTTATGTACAAAATTATGGATTTATACAGGTAGTATTTCAAAGGTGAAGAAACTGGTCTTGCTCTGTCCGTTTGCCGGCCCGTCAGCTCCTCTGGGTTCAAGATTCTTTGTTGTCACAATGCGAGCATCGTGAAATTTTGAAGTTAATTTAAAAATTGTTATTAGTTAAAAAGGAAATAGGTTTTCTCTGTGCTCCCTGCCTCTCAATAAGGCAAAGGTTATTGAACACCAACAAAGTGATGCCTGGTAAATTTGAAATTCCACATGTGAGTAGTCACATCGTCTTATTTCTTCCCTTCACTGTCTGTGAAAACAAAAACGTGACAAAGAAAGGTACAGGATCAATGATGACGTTCACAAAATAAATCCAATCTCACACAGAATTGGAAAATTATTTTTCCAGTAAGTCAAACCACAAAGTTATTTTTGTTAAACCAATCAGACTTTTTGTGGCTAAATGGCAGTAGTGGAAAATAACGAAGTAAATGTACTTAGTTACTGTACTTCAGTAAAAAATGTGTGTATCTGTACTTTACTTAAGTAAAATTTGAAACGTGTATTTTCTGCTTTTACTTCACTACATTTTAGAGCAACTATGTGTACTTTACCTCCGCTACTTTTTAAAAGTGTGTTTTGCATTTTTTGTTACATTTTTGGTCAGGAATTTGAAAATTTCCCAAATATTTTTTTTTTTTCGCAACTTGAAGCCACACCACCAAAATCAACCTGTAGAGGGAGCAGTTCATTGCCTGAGGTTTCCAAGAGGGAGAAGAAGTAATGAATCGAGGACCAATCAGAATCAAGACTAAACCTTTTCCGCAATAATTCACCACCAAAAAAAACTAACACCAAATATAGGACAGAATGAGAAAGAGTCAGAAGATCGTTGTTCATTGTGTTTACTTTAAAATAAAAAGTTGAGCCATCATTACACAAAGTATTTATCTGTGACCCTACAGCATAAAAATAACATTTAAATTATGGTTGAATATTTTTACTTTTTACTTAAAAAGTCAAATTCACACTACTTACTTTTGTACTTTTACTTTAAGTAGATTTTTTATTGGTACTTTTACTTAAGTCATTTTTTTTTGCCTAATTATCTGTACTTTTACTTAAGTACAAAAAGTGAGTACTTCATTCATCACTGCTCCATTGTATATCCACACTGGCTATACTTCCTCAACAAAAAATCTTTCTTTTATGGGTGTAATTAGACTACCACGCCAGTAAGTGGTGCTTATTTCCACGAGACAACAGAAAAGACAAGACAGAGGTGCTCCATCTCCAGTATGTTGGAAGCGACCTAAAAGGGAAATCCCAACGTTCACCTGTCTCATCTTTTCCTCTTTATTTTACAGGTTTTTAATCAGTCTAAACATGCTTAGAACCAGAGTATGACTACATATGATCTGGCTTCTCTATAAACTTTTTCAACTTACTTATCAGCATTCTTAATATAGATTTCACTACAATTTATTTTATGCTCTTTTAACCTGTCTTGTACATAAAATAAACTAGTCTCGCTAAACCATCTAAACGTCTGACAACAGACATATTTTTGTTCCCATGGTTGAGGTGTTCTATACGTACCAGTTGATGGGTGTCCCGTCACCTGCTGACTAGACACCAGTGACCTGGAGCTCATCCCTTCAACACAAAAGAAAAAAAATGAAACACAATAACTTCATGGTTATAGTTAAAATACAAAAATTTAATGACTGATCCGGATGAGCCAGTCACCTGCAGAGTGACTAAATTTTTCATACCATTTTTTTTTATCTAGTTTAAATCCCAGTGGGATTCCAGAGACACTGGATGTGTGAGGTTACTTATAGCTGGATTATCCCAAACAGGCTAAGTTTTTAAACTAAAAACACTTGCAGAAAGTAAAATTTATAATATTTAAGTCAAAATATAGAAAACTGTCAAAATATATAGATCATCTGGAGGTAAAGCAGAAGTAATGATGTAGATCACACTCTGTTTCTGGGTGGGTTCTCTCCCTAAACCAGAACCTGATCATGTTAACCTGGAGAAATTACATCATCAGTTGGACTTAAATGAGAGTGTTCAAGTATTCAGATTATGCGTGTACCTTGATAGATGTCATACTGTCCCGACATCAGGTTATAGCCCATGCCCAGGTGTGTGTGATGATGTGTGTGGTGATGTCGGGCAAACGAGACATGGTTCCTCTCCCGATCTGTTTCTCTGTCCTGCTCAGGAGAATCCTTTTCGTAAGGCTGCAATAGCAAGCAAATAAACTGAGTTTACTGCTCATCAAAATTTCATCTCTAATTTCAGGCTCTGACTAATGGGATTTAAGACAACAAAGATTGGACAGGGGTTGTGCTAAATCAACTTTTTAGAGGTTCAAACCATGTTTGAACCCTATTCCCACCACAGAAACATACCTGAAATGGTTTTCAATTTCATTTACGTTTGAGTAATTTGCAAGGTCTCCTGTCCAGTGCTCATAAACCATTTGAACGTCATGTTGTTTTTGGCCGCACATTATGTTCTCCACCCCATACGCACTCAACTGTCAGCAGGAAGTATTTCAGTGCACATCCATTGGTAATGATAGATCCCTTACCTCAACAGGAAGAGACATTTAGTTTAAAATGCACCAAAATAAGTTGATTTCAAACAGTACGCTATCATGCTCATACAGTATGTGGTTTGTTAACTCGTTGAGCTTTACACTGTAATTCCAGCCTAAATAAAATTCAAACTATGTCGTGCAAGTGCTCAGACGGTGAAACTAAGCGGGGAGGGAAATTCCCAGTGAAAAAATGAAAAACCCCCAGCAGACTGGCGACCAGTCCGGGATTTACCATGCTTTTCCGTGATAGGAGCATGATAGTAGCCAGGATGGGTACTCTCATTGTGCATTGCTTTTAGAAAAATGGAAAGAAATTTTGGTAGAAAATTTAAAAGATGCTTGAATTTGTGGTGTTGTGTTTCAAATTGTACTAATTTGGCATGCTTTTTTATTCTGAACAGATCTTAAGTTTGTTAAAGTTGTTTTTTCCATATAGGAGTCAGGTCATTTGACAGGACAATTTTGTATTCTAAAATAAAACTCAAACTGTCTAATTTGAATTTTGCAGCTTAAAATTTAACAGTTTCAAACATATCTAAGTGTGAATAAGACAGACTCTTACATCAGGTGACTTTCCTCCAAACTGATGGCTGGGCGGTTGTAGTAGTTCCACAAAGGAGGATGATTCACTCATCTGCTTATTGCCCACTCCTCCTCTACTTGGTGATGTCACCCCCGACTCCTCTCTGCACGCTGTCTTACCATACAAAGGATAGTGGAAACCTGACAAACACAGAACAAACAGTTGCTTGCTTATAGTCATCACATGCTTCTTCAATTTTATGAATGACCATTACTATTTTTATTAAAATAAACAACAAATAAAAAACTATTGTATGCCAAAACTGTGATTTAAGTTCTGAGAGTAAGAACAAAACTTTACAGAGGGAGGACAAAATTAAACGCTAAGAAAAATAATTCCTAAAACTTATAGTTGACAATATTTTTGAGTGATATTAATAAAAAATAAATGACAATGTATTCTCTGAGTTATGATGCATATGTTGTCATATGGCAACACGCTGTAACACGCTGTGCTTTTCACTCTACAAAACGTGCACATAACTGTAATGTTTTCACACAGTATTGATGAGGATCAAAACTATCTCATGAGATTTTTTTTTCCAAACTTAATCTATCTTCCTCTGTGCAGATTTCCAAACCAAATGTGTAATAATTAAACGCTGCTGTTAATTAATTGTAAAATTGGACATCCTGTTTACTTTATAGTCCAAATAAGTAAACTCACTAAAAAAGCTATGTTGGTTTTAGTTTGAAAATGTTTTGTCAGACTTACTAGGATAACTCTGGACAAGGGTGGGGGACACCCCTCGGTAGGAGGTCCCACTGCCTTCACACACAGGTAGGTATGAGGGATACGAAGAATGCTGGTAATGGATGTAGGGCTGCTGGATGGTCATCGAAGGAGAAACTGCTACATGTGTGCTGTGAGACTTCTCAGACTGCTCATCTGATGGCACAAGATCCTCCACCCTGTCTGAATTCTCCATGTCGATGGGCAGCAGAAGATTTTGGCATCCGTGAATTCTGGCCTTTTTAGAATCTGTACCCCCTTTTCCATCTTCCGAAGTCATCTTGGCATCGGTAGACTCCAAGGTAGATTCCCACTCTTTTTTACTGTCTACTTCGCCCTCCTGGGCACCCTCCTCATGCTGACTATGTAGCTCTGAGTATTTGTTGTTAGCGAGGCGGTGAGCCCAGGCAGGGCCGTCTGAGGGCTAGATCGATGGGGACAAGTGTTGGTGCAAGTTGCAGTGTTTCCCCTATAGGCCTTTGTTAACAGTGGTGGGTGGGAGTCTTTTAGGTCTCTTTCAACATCAGTCCAGGTCTCTGTCTTGCTTAAATGGCCAGTCACAGGATTTAAATTATATGAAGCTTAAATATTATTTTGTCTCTTCAATATTTTTTTTCTTTCTCTACTGAGAAAGAAAAGTTAATTCAGGACTTTTGTCTTCACAGTTATTAGTTTTTGCCGGGCTGGAGAATTTCTTGCTGCAGTGTCCCACCGCTGCTGACGACTATAGAGGAAACACTGTTTATGAAGTGAACAGAGCCATAGACAGACTATCTATCTCTGGCTCTGTGTTTAATGTTGATGAAGGATGAACACATTTCACCAGCAGGCGGCCATTCAGCAGTGGGATGCGAAGAGGAAGGCGTCCCTTTCAATGACACCAATCAAGACATGTCTCACACATGATCAAGTGCAGAGTTTAAAGCAATTTGGAGAGAAAACACAAGCAACCCACTCACAAGCAGGACTTTCATTGTATTCATAATAGCTCTGCACATGACCTAGCATGGCCCAGGCTAAGGTTGCACTGAGAAGATGGGGGTTAAAAAATGTACAAGCTAACAGACAAAGTGGCTAATGTCAAACAATCTTTTGTTTCTTTTGTGGTATCAGACATTTGCTCTGTTAACCCTCAACCTAAACACAAAAAATGTTTGCATTTGTGGAGTTACAGCACCACTGAAGCCACATGGCTGTTATTTGTTATTAGCACCTACTGGTTTAGCTGTACACAATGTGTAGTTAATCTCTTTGCGACACAATAGCAGTCATTAAAGCACACCAACAACACCATCGGCGGCGGCGGTTACAAACAGAGGGAAAAACTTACACTGGAAAAGGAAACATTTGTGTCCAGATCTGTTTGACTGTTAAGGTTGTGGAGTGATGAAGAAGAGGAAGAGGAGGGTGACTTGATGTCATCACAATCTTTCATTGAGACCTGGTGCTGGTCCACCATCCCACCGTGCACTGTCTTTAAGCCTATACTCTGTCCCCTTTCCCCTCTTTCACTCATCTCCACATATGACAGGACTGGTTGGGAACAGCAACTTTTAGCACTGTCTGGACCTTTACCCAGCAAAGGTCCACTGGCTGAACATCCAACCATATGTTTGACATCCTCAACATCTCTCACACCCTGTCCTCTTTGCTTGGCAGTGGTCATCTGGTCGCAACATTTAGAGGCAAGTAACAACTTCTGGTCCATGTATAGACCCCTGGAATACTGACCATAATACAAAGACTGAGCCAGAGCTGTCTGGGTCTGACTCATTGCCAACTGTAGCTGAGACTGAGGGGGACCCTCTACTTTCTTCAAGTCTGAAAACTCGTGTGAGCAGTTTTTCTCATCATCATTCATCTCATCTTTTCTATCTTTCCCTTTGAAATCATGGACAGAGTTTCTGTTGCTCTGCCTCTCAGATGCCATGTAGTTCTGCAGGTAGTACGGCTCATAGCCATGGTAAAAAGGGGACTGGGAATCTTTAGAAGACTGGGCAGAGATTGTAGGTGGGGGTTTTCCAGAGCTACCATGATTACAATTAGAGCTTATCTCTGAAGATGCAGAGGAGCTTGACTTCGACCGGCATTCTGAGGATGCCCCATCATCCCCAGCATCTGAAATATCAGAGTAAGCCGGACTGTTGTTCTTACTGGTGCCATCTGAGGTTGCCAAGCAACCACCTCCCTCAAGCCGTGATGAACTACCAATGGAAGGGCTGGGGGCATTGTCAGTGAATGTGTAGACCTTGTCAGCCTCTGCTCTGATGCTGGCCATCCGACTCTCCTGACTCTCTGCGATTCCATTTATCACGTCCTGCTTACTGAGATGCTCTTTCAAAAGACTACCAGAGATCTCCTTGGCACTGATTTTAGAAACACTTCCAACTTCTTCTAGTTTAACTGCACTGCTGTCACCATTAGTTGTCCTAGTGAGAATCTCCTTATTGTGTTTGTCCTTGGGTCTTAGTTTTTCTTTTTTCCGGTTCTCTTTGCTGCAAGTTACTACAGTCGCTTTGACAAGGTTTGGTTCCACAACTATGCTCAACTTTGGTTTGATGGGCTTCAATGGAAGGTTTTTAGTGGTGAGGCCACTTCCGGCCATTGGAGATGGCTGCTGTGAGGGAATATCTGCTGTAGATGTGGGATATGTTGCGTTGGGTATGGCGATGAGTTTAGGTGGAGCAGGAGCTGGAGCAATTGGTCGATTAACCCTGGACTTAGAAAGCTTCTCAACCTTCCCATTGGCCTTTTTACCCTTATCACATGTGCTTCTCATCTTTTCAATTAGACCTTCTGCTTCTAATTTTGGCATCTCTACTGAGGAGCTCCGATCTGGGACCATACAGTTTTCTAAAACTACAGTCATGTTGGAGATGATGGGCAGATTGCTGAGGTCATCGATCAGGCCATCTTTTAGATGTGAGGTCCTTCTGGTTTTGGAATTTGCTGGGGGGCTGTGATCGGTGCTGAGTAGTAGTCTTCTGTTCTTGGGCGATCCTACTGTGGTCACCTTGTAAAGAGGTGCAGGTTTCTTAGAGGAGTTGTAGGCAATAGTGCTGTTGCTTGTTTCCGGGAGGTCATAGGTCATGTTGCTGATGGAATCATCACAGTCTGATATTTGTTCTTCACTCTCTCCATCTTTCATGGGTTCCAGCTCAGGCTTTCTCTGCTCCTCAGCCTCGAGATGTGCGTGTGTTTGGTGGTAGCGTAGACCGTTGATGTGCTTGTAACGTTTTGTGCAGTTTGGGTGTGGACAATCAATGAGGATGGGTGGAGGAGGGGGTGAAGAAGCACAACTTCCTCTTGAATCCATGAACGAGGGGTCAGATTTTCCCTGCGGGGTGGATGGAGCGCTTCGGGACTTTGCTCGAATTCTCTTTCCATTTGCATTTTTAATATCTTCTGATGAAACCAGGCTCAGGTCCAAATCTGCTGGTGGTTTGTTCTTTCGCTTCCCTGATGGGAGTGTGGAGGTGGTGTTCAGAGGTTTCACTTCGTCCACTGTAAAGAAAGAAGGAGACGTTCTGCAGTTGCTATTGATGAGATTCAGACTGGCCCTCCTTCCTTTACTGTGAATGGAGGTGGCAGTTCCAGCTATGCCACCACCCCGACTTCTGTGGTGGGGAAGACCCTTGACTTTAGTCACGGTGAGTGGTTCTGTACAAGTCCTCTCAGTCATGGCCATCCGCATTCGTTTGCCACGCCCTCGATTTCCTAATAATTCTGGATCGCTGCAGGGAGACTCACAAAACCTGGAAAGATGAAGAAAAGCACAGAAATAAAAAAAACGAATCCCTTAAAAAAACAATTATGTTAAAACCCTTAGTTATGTTTTAACTTTTGGGTGATTCCTATGCTTGTGGTATTCTGCCTTCTTTTCAATTTAATATCTTAATGTCTGTATTTAGAAGCTAAAATCCAGTTAACTTTATAGTCTGAGCATATTTGCAAGTCTCAAATTCCTTTTAAGTCTTTGAGCCTTCTTTTGAATCTGTATGAGTCCCTTATCTGTCTCCCTCTCTTTGATCTTGCTTTCTCAACTGTTTCTCATTCTGCTTTTAAACATTTTGAGCCTGTGAACATCACACAGATTTAGAAAATAGTCTGAAGTCTTTGTAGGCCCTGCGTTGTGAGTTTTGTTCATTAGTCTCTTCTACTAGGTTGCATTGTGGTAGCACAAAAACTCAACTATACATAAACAGATTTAATATGTGCATTTTTGCACAGGCACAAAATGTTATCATCAAAAAATAAAGAATGAATTACGTGGTAAAAAACTGTAGTGATTCAAGATGCCTATGCCCAAAAAGGAACATTATAGCCCCTATACAGTAATGACCTTCACTTTGTTATCCATTTAGATGAAAAATAGTAATTTGGAGAATGAGGAGAATTGTTAATGAAGAAAAGAAAGGAATTTGATCAGAGGCAAAGTAGACCAACATGTTCTTTTTGTGTGGGTGTGTGTGGGACAGACAAGAATCAGCAAACATTACCTTGGAGGAGCCCAGTCGTGTTTGGTGCAGTCCAGCAGAGTTCCCACGTACGTTCTCTTCCTCCATGTCACGTTCACCACCAACACCCCTATAAATAACATAGACCACAGTAAGAACTGGACTCAAATTTACACAATTTACACAAATAAATTAAAGTAAATACCGTTTTGAAGAAAAATTACATTTACATTTTTCTAAACTACGAAAAATAAGTGGGTAGGGTGACCGTCCTGTGACGTTCGCTGATTCGTGTCACAATAGAACACCTTCAGTAGCATAACACATTTGGCACCCATAAATTTGATATGCTTATACAATAAATACTATTACAATAGTCTACTTTTATATGTCTTTCTAGATTTTTTAACTCGGCCATTTCCTTTGTCGCTCGCATGCTGAAACTGTGTGGCCATTCCATAATCTTAGAGACCTGAGTGATCTCCTGCATGTGTGCACAAATACTCAAAAGAATGAACTCATTGAGGACTCAGCAAAAACTATTGGAAGTCCTTTTCTTATACGTAAAACCATAAACTCCATTGTTTTAAAATGTCAACAGAATAATACAGTAAAGAACGCTCATCATTCTGGCCTCTTGGTTCATTTTTGAATAACAGGCTTTGTTCAACTTTTATTAATCTGTTCCATTCCTCATAATAAATAGTCAAAAGGATGTTTTTCTCTATGACGATTGAGGCTATTTTTTCCATTGTTGCTATTTTTGCTAGATATTGGTAAAAGTTTGTGACATCTTAAAAAGCAATCAACTGAAGAGACATGAAGGTTGTAAGTCTTGTTAAAAAATTGTTATACTGAAATAAAAACTGCATTAAAAGTTCATCTTTTACAAGAATGAATGGCAAATTTGCTACATTTGTGATACTAATATGTGTAACAGTTATTTTGTATACAAGAGACTGTAATAATAATCTTGGATCTCTGGTATGCAGATGATTTCTAATTACCAGCCTAGTCAATCACTGTTTAATTAGCTTTCATCAGTGGAATACCCTGCAGGGAATAGGAGGGAAAGAAAAAGCTTTTTTTTGTCTACATGTACATTAGTATTCAGTTTAATTAACATTAAACCTGCATCCTACCCTTAGCATATCACTCTGCAACCAGGGTGAGCTCAGAACTCCAAGATAGAAAAAGTTCAAATGCTTCACTTCTAACTAATAAACTCTTTGCTTTCTTCTATTATCGCCTCTAAATTTTAATAATCAGCTTCTATATTATATTCGTTTTTCTTATTTGGAATTTTTGTCCTTTTAAATTTCATAGTCTGAGAATCTTCATGTGGTTTGTTTTCATCAGCTAGTTTTAACCACTGCTGTGCAGATGTCAAACTGAGCATCAGGTCAAAGAAAAATGTGGTCATCTTTATATGTGGCATTTGAGTTATTCACAAACTGAGATTTTCAAACACAAATATCTCTGAGAGGGCAGAGAATGATCTGAAGAAGAGTGAAAATCCTGCGGGTAAGGCCAGTGGTCTGAGAAAAAATGACAAATTGGCCAAAGAACTTTTACAAAGCATAGGATGCCCAATAAATTTTATGAAAGATTTTATGATGATTCTGCATAAAATGTAAAATACTGTCAGGTTTAATATGGAACAAAACTAACCCTAACATAAAATAGCTGTTATGTTCAAAACAGATGAACCCTTCTCACCTTCTTCTGTCTCATGCCACACAATTCCCTCAAGGTTAACGCTGGTTCCGGGTTGGCAGGGCCCCAGGCAGGCTGAGTCCGCTTCTGGGGCTAGCGAGGTACCACCATCCTGTGTGTTGGTACCGATGGATCTTGTTCTCACTGCATGTTGCTTCGGGTTGGAAGTCGGCAGAGCTGGTGGGGTGAAGGAGGGCATGGACGGCAGGGAGCATCCAGGTGGCCCCGGGTGGCCTGGAGCTGGGGGAGCTGGTACAGTAAACATGGGGTCTACCTAAAGTGAAAAAGATATATATGAATGTACCATCCACCGGCAGACTTGTAATAGTTCAAATTCAGAAACAGCAAAAAGGCGAACAAGTGAAATGAGAATGTAGATGTTGGAGGGTGGTAGGAGGCGATCCATCAGAAAAAATATTAACAGCTTGATTTAATTTTTCTTCTCTTTAATAAATCTATATGTCAATGCAATCTATCAAATTCTCATTTATTCTATTAAAATATTTTATAGGCTGGCAGTTTTATTTGTCCACTGGGAAGCAAAAGACAATGAGTTTTATGTGATTTTTTTTGTGAATCTTGTCTGTTCTGTAATAAAAAATTAATTTGGAAAAGTATTAGTAGGAAATTGTCATTTGCAAGTATTTTTATTTATTTTTTTTGGCTTTTTAAATGAAAATGAAACAAATTAAAATTCAAAATGACATTCATTTCCTTTTGTGGTCTAGCTTGTCATCATTGTGTTGTGATCCCCTCGTCTGCCGCCAGAGAGAGCCATGGATGCTCCTAATCCCCCTGATTGGGGACACCTGAGATTGTTTCCTGACGCCACACATCTGTGGACCCTGTCATCTATTTAAGGGCAATCACTCTATGCTTCCAAGTCGGGTCATATAGGGATGGTAAATCCGAAGCCCCATGAACCATCGAGTAATTTCGAACCAATTTCCTCAAATAGACCTAAAGATTCGAATCTTTCGAGCTCACAAAGAGCTCCATCTGCGGGCTGCGGGATGTAAAGAAAAATCCAGTAGAAAAAAAGAAAGATGAATAATACGCTCCAAATCTCAAGTCATTAGAAAAATGATTAAGATTCCGCGAGGTTTTCTGCTTCCTATTCTTTGCCAATATTTTTTCACCGGTATCATACAGTAGTTATGTTGATACTGTATGTTAATTTAAATTTTACTCTCCCAAAACAAATAAAAGAAATATTCCACTCTGCTAATTTAAATTATGATTAACTGTTTAATAAAGCTCAGACTGACCACACCGCGTGCTCCTGTCATCAATATGAATCATTAAAGAGAATTGAGCCTTTGTTCAGTGGTCCCAAACCACCGGACCGCGGACCGGTACCGGGCCGCACAGACAAAAGAAATAACTTCCATTATTTCTATTTGGTTTCCATATTTCATCTTCGAGATAAAGATGTTTTAATTTGAAAAGTCACCGGATTTTCTTCCTTACGTCCGTCAATGACTCACCATTGATACATCATTCCATTAAATTTAAACCTCTAACACCAGTAAAATGAGAACACACTTCAGGTCAAGATGGGACTGTCTGGTTCCAGCAAAACAAACTCAACTCTGACTGATCTAGTCTCACTGTGAATAATCTAACTAGTATTTTTATTCACTTTGTTTTTGTGATGTCCTTTATTTTGAAGGTATTTTTACCGTTACCATAACAACCAGAGTGCGTTCGAGCAGAGAGAATGTTTTCATGATATAAAGACGCTGCTAATAAATTTTCTCTTGAAGACAAAGTGGATTTAAGTTTGTTATTGCTTAAAAAGACAGTTTTTCAGGCTGGTCTTTAGTTTTTCTGCTACACCTTTAGACCAGTCCGTGAAAATATTGTCAGACACTAAACCAGTCTGAGGTGCAGAAAAGGTTGGGAACCAGTCCCTCAGAGGACTGAAAAACTTAGTAAAGTATGAAAAAAAACTGCGGACCAACATTCACTAACTAGTGATTACAGAAGCAGACACTTTAACATTTGGGGTAAATGTGAGCACGGCTTTGTGGCGCCCACACAACAAAAACAATCTTATTAGGAAAAAACTGAAATAAGACAAACTCAAACAAATGTTCTTTCCACAAATTTTATTTCATAAATTTTTATTTAAATATAGAATTTTTTTCCACGATGTTAGGCTTCAGTCTGCTCCTCTTTTGGTTTACAACCTCTCCAGCTTTGGAGAAGACCCGCTCGCAGGGCACCGCTCGCAGGGCACCGCTCGCAGGGCACCGAGGTGTTGCTGGCATATGCAGATAGTACTTGACCAGTTTATACAAATTGGGATCCACAGCTTCCCTGGATGCCCAGTACTGGAGCGGGTCTTCACCTCTGGAGAGATGGGGCTCTGCCACAGATATCGCTGGACCTCCACCGTCGCGTTCGCCGAGGCGCAATTTATTCGCTGGGTTTAACCTAAAAAGAAAAATGAATTTAGTTTATAAAGCCATATAAGATGAGGTCATGTTGCTGATCAGAAGCACCAACCCGGCTGTCCAGAAGATCCTCTGTAGAAGAGGATGCCGGTTGTGACTAATAAAGCAGAATGGATTTTAACACCAGAAAAATAAATATAAATGAAATAAAGTTTGTCATAGCTTACCTGGATGTAGAAGAATCTCTTCTTTCTGTTCTTCTTCTGCCCACATTTCCTGAATGAATGAATCTCTTTTATATCTTCCTGCTGATTGAACAACTCCGCCCAGTTCGAATCACCAGCGAGCTACTCGACACCTGTTCTCAGGTACGAGCAGACACCGAGCTCTGGTCACGTGGTTGGAAGGTTTGCTTGCCCTACTCGAAGCAAAACTCGCGGGACTTTTTTTTCATTCTGCTCGATACTACTCGAGTAGGGCTGCTCGAGCTGGCCATCCCTAGGGTCATACCATCCCCTTCCAGCCAGGTCACCCTGGTTGCCTGACCATGTTTGGATTCTGTTGTTATTTGAACTTGAGTTAATCCTGTGCCCTTTGCTTTACACACTGACTTGAATTGTGTTCAATAAACCTTATTTTGATGTCCTGCATTTGGGTCCTCCTTCTTCCAGATCACACCTTGACCTTTATTCTCATTTACAACTCAAATTGAGGAAAACACCATCACACTTTTGTTGAGGATGTTTTCATTCTTTTGTTTAGTTATGAGAATTTACAGATGTGCATCTCGAACCTGATTGAAAACTAAATCATCAACATCTGGAGTGAGTTAGCCTTCAGCTTGGAGCCTCCTGATCTCAGAGACTTTTTCTGTTTGACATTTCAACAAAATATTATACAGTAGTGTCCTGATATCTTGAAGATCATTGTTTCTAAAACTGTTTTAACATATCATCCCTTGTGGACTCATTTCTCAGGATAATATACGGGCACACAACTCGAAGGCCAGAAAATGGTTTTAAATTTTGAAACAAATGGAGAAAACTGTACAGCTAAAAGAGGCCTCGGTTGATTATTTTAGGGGAAAACCTGGGAATGCTCTGGAGACTCTTCCAGTAAGGAGAAACTATACAGCTTGGTCTCTGAGCTCAGCTGGAAAACATCTAGTTAACAGCTTTGACAGGTACTGCATGTGGAAGCTGGCTCATTCATTCTTTTGGCCTGTTACTGAATGCTCAAGGAAATACTCTGACACTGAACATTTGGACTTGAGAGAGAAATGTTATTCCTCATTCTCATTGTAACTAATAAAACTCAAAAACAAGGAGAACATACTGAAATCTTTGATGCCTTTACTTTACTAAAATATTCAAGTTCTTACACAATGCGAAGAGACAACAGGCATTCAATCTCCAACTGGTCTTTTTGTTTGGTTTTCTCTCTTCATCCAAGTTCATCTCACTTTCTTTCCAACCCATCTGGCCTATCTGTCCATCTTGCCTCACCTAAATCTTATCTCTTTTTCTTGGATTGATGTTGTAGGCCTGTTACTGTGAAGATTCAAGATGAACAAAAAATAATAAGGCTGTGAGTCAGTTGGTTCAATTCCAGATATGATGAAGGTTCTTTGAATAATTTCAACAAAGATTTCATCAGATGTCTTAAAGCCACTGGACTGAGGCATCAGTTCACATCAATGAAAAAATCAGGAAAAGGTTTTGAGGTTTATCTAGGATAAAACCAACTCTGTGAACTTCACAGGATTTTTCTGGTGGAAACTGGAAGTCTCATTTTTGTTTGGCTTAGAGGAATTCCAACAGCTTGGTAGTTTTAAATTATATATGTTTTAGTATTGGTACAAGGACAGCTTCAAACACTCATCAATAAAGTGTTGATCTATTCCTGTATATCTTGTCACCTATCTGATATTTTACTATGACCTAATGGAAGCTTCTACTCTTCTTCTTCTTTTGGCATTTCCCTTTAGGGGTCCCCACAGCAAGTCAGTTTCTTCCATCTAACCCTATCTGCTGGATCTTCTTTGGTCACACCAACTATCTTCATGTCTTACTTCACTGTATCCATGAACTTCCTCTTTGGTCTTCCTCTAGACCTCTTTCCTGGTGGTTTCAAACTCAGCATTCTTCTGCCGATGTCCTCTCTCTCTCTTCTCTGCACATGTCCAAACCATCTTAGTCTGGTCTCTCTGACTTTCATCTCCAAAACCTCTAACATGTGCTGTTCCTCTTACCCTGTCCATCCTGGTCACTTCCAGAGAGATCCCCAGCATCTTCATCTCTGCTACCTCCATCTCTGTTTCCTGTGTTTTCCTCAGTGCCACTGTCTCTAGACCAAACAGCATGGCCGGTCCCACCACAGAAGTTTCTACCATCTTTGAAAATCATCCATCAAATCTTGCCTTAAGTGAAACTGAACAAGTGTTTTTCTGAGGTTTTTTTTTTGGCAAATATTGACTTTTTGAGTTACCAAAATGGACCATGTTTATCCATAAATAGTATGACATAAAAATTTAAATCCCACAAAAGCCCAGTACCACTTCTTTAAATATTACCAGTTGGTGGGAAATCCTTTGTACCTCTTCATACTCATTTTTTGACTTACCAACTGAAAAAACCCCAAACATTCCTATTTCTGTGTTGCCTGCAGAAAATCATGTCCTCTGACAGGCTTTTGTCTTTCATACTGCAAAAGGCTTGACCCAAAACCAAATATGTCAAGAGCTCCATAAACAACAAAACATTAGGAATGACAGCATTTTTTTATTTATTTTTACTGGTAGTTCGTTTTCCTCTACAGCTGCCGACAAATTGAAGCCAAGACTTTTTTTTCCGACAAACCACAATAACTTTAAAAGAATATCCCTGGTGATTCTGGCTCTGCAGTTAACGCCTGACTAACAACACTTTATCACAATTCACACACAAGCAGCAGGAAAGAAATCACAAAACACCAACTTGCTCTCTCGAGGGCTCAAAGCAAACACACTCACACTTTGTTTTTTCTAAAAAGCATATAAAACACAAAAGAAACATTTTTGGGACTTTATGTATACCGAACATCATGTCTGAATACTGGTAAGCAACACCACCGCAATGAATCTAACACAACTGTTACATTTCTCATCTTCACTGTGTATCTTTCCGTAATTCCATTTTTTTCACGTTTATCCACACCCTCTGTTTTCACTATTATATTCATCCTCCAGATTCTTTTTTATTTAGCTTTTATAGCACTTCTTTCCGTCTTTGTGTTCTCTTTAGCCATTTTTTCCTTCACTCTGTATTCATGCTTTTTCTTCATTTCTTCTCTTTTTTTCTTTATGCTCGCCTTCATTTTTCCTATCATCCTTCCTTTCTCTTGTCCACCACCTCTCTTCTCCATCACGGCATGATTTTTTTTTTTTCCATTTTGAATGAGCTTCTAATCCCATCTCATTTCTCCCTTCTTTGTGTCCTTTCCTCTACACTACCTTTTCTGGCCCTGCCTCCTATTAAACCCCTCAACAAGCAGTCACATAAGTTTGGATTTTTTTCTTTTCCTTTTTACACAAAGCAAAAAATTCATTTTTGTTCTTTATGTCAGACAGCTGAAAGAGGTTGCATGTGCACATTTGGATGCATGCATGTTCTGCAACTATAATGTTTTAATTTTTGTTTTATATAGATATATACAAGGTTTTTTTTATTCTTTATATTTATCACTACAAATGTTCCCTCTAGTTTTTTATGTATCTGAGCAAACACACAATCTTCCTGAGCAGAAGGGGGCGTGGCTAAGACTTTTGCTCTTTTGTGACGTCAGCAGCAGCGACAAGCCGAACTTCGAAGCAGCGGTTTGAAGCAATTTGTTTCAGAGTGAAAGAAGAAAGAGATATGCTGCGGAGCTGTGTCTCCTTTTCCCATATTTAGTTTAAATGGAGTTTTATTTTGTGTACTGCATAGGTTTACTTGTGCGCTATAAATCTGCGAGCAAAGCGCAATTGCGCAGGCGCGCAGCTCGGGGGGAACATTGATTACTACAAATATATATTTGAAAGTAGATTATTTGCTCCTCTTGCTCTAGCTTGCATTTCGGGTGTATTTCTGAAAATAGCAGGTGCGCTTTTAGGAAATAATAGTATTTTCTAGACTAGAATAGTCATTTATAAACAGAAATAGGAATAGCCTATGCTTTCAATTTGGGTTGATTAATTATTGTATACACAAATAAATTAGTGAATAATGATTTATTTTGTGTTAGAAAATTCGTAATAGTGATGTATTTTTTTTTTTAGACGTTATCGAGACTTGAAACATTCTGTTTTTCGTCTTTGTTTCATCTTCTAAACCGTTTATCCTTAATAGGGTTGGAGCCCAACCTGGCTGATTTCAGGTGAGAGGTAGGGTACACCCCGAAAAGGTCCACGAACAGGTCGCGGGAATTTTGAACATGCTTGTTTTTGAACGGTAGGAGGAAACCAGAAAACACACACATATACACGGAGAGAACATGCAAACTCCACATAAAAAGGCCAGTGTTTCAAGTCTCACCCTCCCTCACTCTAAGACTCGAACTCTCAACCTTGCTGTGCGGTTACCGTGCCAACCACTGCACCACCGTGCATATAATTGTTAGTTGTGTATGGCTCTGATTTAAAGATGTTTTAGGTAACTTGGATTTTAAGTTGTTTTGCAGTGGGTTGTCGTTTATTTTGTTCAACTGAACAGTTTAGATTGAAGTAGCAAAATGTAAAATGAATGTGCATGTAAAATGTAAAAATATTACATTTTAGTGAGAATGTGTTCAGTACAATAGGAGTTGTTTTCCATGTTTTTATGTTCTTTACTCTTTATTGTGCTTTCTTCTTTTTTCCTTGTTTTCTCATTCTCACTCACATCTGCTACATTTTATCTTCAAGAATTCACTGTGTATTTATCCAGGGCCAAAAAAAAAGTTGCCAAAACTGCTCTCTTTCAAGTTTACTGATGCAAAATTTAAAAATAAAATTCATCAAAACCAGATGCAACATTTTCCAGTTTTCTTCAAGCTTTTGTTCAATCTACGTATATAAAAAAAAATTTATTGTGTAAATCAGTAAGCACATGATCTATAGTGGTCTCCTGTTTCATATACGCAATTGAATCCATCATGTGCATAAAAAAAAAAAAAAAAAACTGAAACATTCTCATAATCTCATGCTGTTAAAAGATGAAATATTAGAATTATTCATTTCTCTTCTTGAAACCTCATTAATGAGATCATTTTTTACATATAGATGAAAACAATTCCTCACTTCTGTCACAGTCGGACACATTTTGGGTGTATTTCTGACAACCTGCAGGGGGGTTTACAAAATGGCGGTATTTGTTCAACTGGGAGTAAAAGGAAGGTATTTAATCTCCTCCAATCAGATGTTGACAAACTGTATGAATTATTATTTCCTCAGACAGGCTGTACCTGTGACTCGCCAGCCCTGCCGTCTTTTTCTGATAAAAGAAGCATCTTTTTCTCATTCAGATTTGAGGTTGGGACTTATCAAGCTCCTTCATCATCAAACTCAGCTGACACAAGTTAGAGCCCAGGGGGTTTGATCTCTGTCACAAATCCACAGTTAGATATTTTCGGCCTGGTAAATATGTTGACTGGTTTGGACAGACGTATGCTGACTGAACCACCTGCTTTAGCCCACATACTCAGAAAAATGATCTTTTTCTTCATTGTGAAAACAAGATGTGTCCCAATCTTATTTAAATGTAGATTGGTAATATTCTGCCTCTGTCTGTAGTAGTTTAGAAAGTAGTTTTCTGCTTCACACTGTCCTTTAATAAAAAGACAGGATCCATAATGTGACCAGGATGGACAGGATTAGAAATGAGTACATCAGAGGAACAGTACATGTTAGAGGTTTTGGAGATAAAGTCAGAGAGGCCAGACTGAGATGGTTTGGACATGTGCAGAGGAGAGAGAGTACATCAGCTGAAGTATGCTAGGTTTGGAACCACCAGGAAAGAGGCCTAGAGGAAGGCCAAAAAGGAGGTTCATGGACACAGTGAAGGAGGACATGAAGATAGTTGGCGTGACTGAAGAAGATGCAGCAGATAGGGTTAGATGGAAGAAACTGACTTGCTGTGGCAACCCTTGAAGGTAAATACCAAAAGAAGGAGTGAATGTTTTAATGCATTTAAAGTAAATACAAGAAAAAAAAATGGTACTCAAAGTGCTTTACAGAGTAGCTCACATTTACTCATCCACACCCACATGGTGTATTGATGCTGGGGGAAGTTGCCATGCACCATCAGGAGCAATTAGCGGTTCGGTGTCTTGCTCAGGGACACCTCAACATTAACTCCCAGTGGGGGATTGAACCGGTGATCACTGGGTTACAGGACAGTTGCCCTACCCACTAAGACATCCTTTCCCACATATGCAACAGTTATTAATCACAATGTTCACCATTTTTGCAATCACAAATTTGACTTGACTGTTTTAAAAAAAAAAAAAAAAATTCTATTAGAAACAGATGCTATTTTATTAAAAGCCTTTGACTGGTTTGCAAAATATAGAACCATTGACAGCCTGAGTGTCTAATGCCTCCAACACGTTTTGTAGGTATAACCATAAAAAAAACATTCTACTAAGTTCCTGTTGCAAAGCACGTTGGTCCTCCAGTGTGCTTGAGATGTTTAACTTTACTCAGCTTGTAACTCTCCATGGTTTGTGTTCCTGCTAAGGGTGCAAAGGTGCTGTTGAGCTGTTTATTTTCTTCCTGAAGTCAAACTCAAGTACTTTTGGTTATTATTTATTTACAAGTGAAGGCAGGTTTGTTTCTGTGTTGGCAGACATGGCTGGCTGGAGAACATCATATATAAACCTATTTGATGTCTTCCTGTCAGGTTTTACACAACACTACTTCCTGTGACTGCTCGGACAAAAAGAATAAATGACAAGTTTGAACCGAGAAAGTGTTGTAGGACCACAGTAGACAACACAACCCCTCAGAATCCTAGGTAAAACTGTCCACTAACCAATAATCCAAACATGCCAACCTCAAAGACAACTCACATATACACTGGAAGAACAGACCAACTCCACACCAAAAAAGTCGGGACTTGAACCAGAAAAAAGTTTGCTATCAGTACGACACAGGATAGACCGTCAATGACAATCACGTCTAGATAAAAGCAGACCTGCTCTTAAAGGATCAACATAGGATATTATCATTTTTTGCATTTCTAATTACTGGTACTCAAACACTGAAGCTGAGTAATTACACTCACACCAAGTAGATGATGACAGATCATTGGAACTATTCATCCATTTTTTTCATTCATCTGTTTTTGAATCACTTATCCAAAAATGGGTTCAGTGGTGCCAATGTCTATCCCGGTTAGTTTCAGGTGAAAGGCAGGGACAGGACACCATTCTTCTGCAGGACCACACAGAGACAAACAACAACGACCACTAGGAAAACTATCTATCAATGTCCAGGGTTCAGTAAATCAAGTGGTCACATCGCTGGAAGCCCAACAGAAAGTAAAAAAAAATAAATCTGAAAAGTTCTTATTGTCAGTTTGTAAAGTAAACATTTGCCTCGTCACTGAACATTTAATCAACTTTTTAGTAGGATGTTGCATTTTACCCAGAAATGTGTAAATGTTTTGTCCTAAGCAGACATCAAGCGTGTTCTACATTATTACACTCAAAGTCATAGTGGAACTACAAAGGAAGAAAATGAGTTCTTAGATAAACTTCCCATGGAAACACAAAGAAATACAAACATATCAGATTTTTACTCTGGTTTCTTTCTTGATCACAAAATTTTATTTGAAGAATGAGGCGGATAGAGACCATATTTATTATTCAAATTAAGTTTTGTGTCAATATGCTTTGTAAAACTATCAGATTAAATTTTGTCAGGAAGACTACTACTCTGTCACCCTGCCCCAGTGTATCCTCTGTCTTTGCATGTACTCTCATGACCTTTGCTCTTCACTGCTTTCATTTAGTCAGACAGCTTCTCTCCCGCTACCTCTAGAAGCTCAGCTTTCCGGTCTTCATCGTATCTCTCCTTATACCCACTATCTCCTCTTGACATCCATTTCTTCACCATTTTCCACATTCTGCCTTTTTGCTTAATTTTTACTGTCCAGTCCTCCATTAGCTAGCTTCCTTTTTCTTTATTGCATGTCTGTCTCAAAGGGGGTCCCTCTTTCTACCGGATCTCCATGACGTTTCCTCTAATTCTTTACCACACTGCTTTCTTTTTTAAAAGACGTTTTTTCTTCATTGTCATTGAGGGTCTAAGGATAGATAGTTTCGCTTTGTGCTGGCAACCATTTTGTCTTGGATGTGGGAAGCCCTCTGCACTCCGGTCTCACATCTGTTAGCGTAGTGTTTCTGGCCTTCTTTCTCCCTGGTTAGACCTGGGGATCACTTAATTTATCAGCTTCTCTTCCTGAGCACATCACTTCTTTTCAGATTTCACACCAGGGTCTACTCTGCCAAAGTTTGTATATTTACTAATCTACAAATGCTTCAATCCACTCAGTCTCCTGGATCTCTCTTGATTGACATAGAATTAGACAATCAGAAAAGTCAAGAAACGATTCAAAACATTCCCTCCGTAAGTCTGAACCGTTGATATCGAACTTTTTATTTTTAAACTGATTTTACATAACACCACTTCCTGTGACTGCTTGGACAAAAAGAATAAACTTTAAATTTGAACTGTTGTAGGACCACAGCTGACACACAACCCCTCACACACATATTTATTCCTACGTACAACCAAACCAATCACCCAAACATGCCGACCCCAGAACAAACTAGAAGAACATACAAACTCCACACTGAAAATTATAACAAAAAAAGAAAAAAAATGCTAAAAAATTCATTAGGAAAATTAAAAAAAAAAAATTATTTAATTCTGAGCCCCCATCAGACCACGGGTTGACCAAAAATTGACTGTGGAACAACATGCGTGAACTGGGAAATTAACTGGTTAGCAATTACTTGTTTTAAGGTTGTTATGGTAACAAAGCAGGAAAAAAAATATGAATCAATCCAAAAGCAATTTTTTTCTCCATCTGTTGGAAAATTTAATTCTCTGAGAAAAGTTACCTTTGATTACTTAGAAAGCAAAGTCTGTTTTTTTTTTGTTTGTTTGTTTGTTTTTTTGCTTATAAGTCTTTGTAATCTTTAAAAATTAGTTGAACAAAATTAGTTAAAGTTCTACAAGAAAATATCTGAAAACAGAATTTAATGGCTGTAATTTAGCAGAGCATCACTAAAGTAGAAAACCACAGAGGTTTTAACTCCTCTGCACACTTGTGTCCAGGCTGTTTGTTTTATTTTCCTCCCACAGGTTCCAATGGGCAACTTTCAGCACGATGAGCTTCACTGGGTGACTCCACAGAGCCATCATGCCTGGTAAAGAATAATTGCTGTTGCAGATTCCTCATATTGCTGAATGTTGCACAATTCCCCAGGAGCTGTAGGAACAAATTTAAGGGCTCTGTGTTCCTGAGCTCAGGTATTTTTCTTTTATTTCGTAAAAAAATAAAAAGTAAATATATAAAACTTATTTGCTATTTTTTATGGAATCCACCGAGTGAGATGACAGCCTGTGGGAGTCTGGGACAGAATATAAACATTTGCTGTGCTGTGAAATGAATATTTTTGATTAGTGAGGACTAATTTCTTTGTTCTGTTGTAGATGTTTAAAAAATGTGTTCTGCTGTGTTCAGAGCAGCCTAAAAGATTTATTCCTCCAGCTCCCACCGATCTCCTAATTAAATCTCGTTTCCAATAGAAGTTTGACACATTCAAATTCTTTAAAAAACTTTCAAAAATGAATTTGCTGGATTTGGAGCTTGAAATGAATTAAGTCTGATATCTTACTATTTATTTCACTGTCTGGTCAACGTTCCAAATTCCCTGAATGTTAGAATCTGTGCATGAGTGTACATGTGTTATAATAGGACAAATTCAAATCTAGAAAGTATCAATCAGACCAGAAATTTATAATTGTAGCTTAAATCAATGCTCTTTTTTTAAGACCAAAATTTCACTTGGAAAGTCAAAATAACAACATCACTAAGTGATACTAATGCACCAGACTGATTTTCCACCTGCTTCGTTGCCTGATTTGACTCCTGCTTTCCTTTGTCATCAAATTTTGGACAATAGGTTTCAGAAAAGCAAAACAATTAAAAATGTATTTTTTTAAAAAATTATGGTGCTCCTTGATGTTTTTGCTCAGTTTAATTTCAATCATTTCATTATTTTCCCTCCAGCTACTAGGCCTATTACCAAAGCATCAGTGACTATTTGTGAGGCCAAGTAAAAACGGCTGGCCAATAAGCAAACAGAGATGATGCCATGGCATCTAATGTGAGTGTCATTCTTGGTCTGCTCAACAGTTTGTTAGCTAACTATGGGTGGAGACGGTGGCCGCGTGGTTAGCGCGTTCGCCCGCAGACCGGAAGGTCGCGGGTTCGCGTCCCACGGAGAGCACGTCTAGGGTCCTTGGAGAAGACACCTAGCCCCCACTTCTCCCACCATTGGCGCCGTTGAAGGGCAGCCTGCTGCGGTGTAAGGAGTGCAGCAAAACAAAATTTCCCCGGTGAGGGATGAATAGAGTAATTCAAAAAAAAAAAAAATAAATAACCATGAAAGTGCTCTGTTAGCAACACTTTCTGAAATTGAGTGTTTATCACCAGAACACAAAGACTATAATCAAAGAGTTGAATCTTGGGAGAAATGTGACTCCCTCACTGTCAATGAGATTTGGAAAAATTTGATTCCATCTTCTACTTTCCAGAATACACTGACTGCTCTGGCATATTACATACACCACATCCAATCATGACCTGATCTGAAAGCACCGATTGGTTAAAGCACAAATGAAATGTATCAACCCACCGTTGAGCAAACAAACCTCAGAATTGTGTGGTCAGACAGTTTCCACAGAATGGAAGAAACAGTTTGATCCACCAAGACTAAAAATCACCAAAAACACCAACAAATTTTAAACGAAGTTCCTTCAGAGCAAAAACATCATTAAAATGAAAAGATGGTCAAACATGGAGGATAAGTTTGAACATGGATAAGTTCAGCACCAAATCTTCTTCTTCTTCTTTCGACATTTTCCTTCAGGGGTCGCCACATCAAGTCAGTTTCTTCCATCTAACCCTATCTGCTACATCCTCTTCGGTCACGCCAACTATCTTCATGTCTACCTTCACTGGATCCATGAACCTCCTCTTTGGTCCTCCTTAGGCCTCTTTCCTGGTGGTTCCAAACCCAGCATCCTTTTGCCGATGTACTCTCTCTCTCCTCTGGACATGTCCAAACCATCTCAGTCTGGCCTCTCTGACTTTATCACCAAAGTTATCTTCCAAAGTTATCTTCCAAACTTTATCACCACATTGAGCACCAAATGTATATCAGCTTGCTATTTGGTTGTTTTTTTTTCTGTTTAATCAAATTTACCACACTAAGTCTGATCAACAATAAAAGAGTTGCACAATAACTGCTCTGACAAAAAAAATCACTTCGGCAATGAAGCAGAAAGTGGCTTCAACTTAGTGTTGTTTGGAGTTCATCATAAGATCTAAGTTTGTACCCTGCTGGATCGAAGCCTGAGGTCATGAAAGCTGTTCTTAAACATGTGTTCACAGAAAGACAACCTGGAACCTCACTGGAATCTCTTGGATACATTAGGATGGATATTCTCCATGAAATGTCCAAACTGCTTCCTTTTCAACTTGTCTGACTATTTCCCTTCCACACATACGGTCTTTTCTAAAGTGGTGCAAAACACAAAAATGATCTTACATTTCCTAATGATGAAAAGTCTTACAGCAGCTTAAATTTCCAAAAGAGTAGTTCTGTTTCCCAGAGATGAACTGAAGCCCGTTTAGCATCACATACGTATACTGTACATACCTTTTCTGTGTATTGCAAAATGTATATACTCTCTAAAGGTGGGTATCATCTCTTTACACGTTCTGCTTTTGGGTTTCAAACAGCAATTCTCCCCCACAGATGATAATGACTATCCTTCAACTTTCAATGACCAAAGAGGCAAACTGTGCAGTGCTATGGTGGTATTGAGTCCCAGTTGTCAGACAGTTCTGTTCTCTGCGGAGATTGAATACCAGTAATTATTAACTAGCTGTGTTTGAAAAATTTTAGATCCCATCACTCAAAGTGGTAACGTTAGGTCTCTAACTAAACTTAATTTAAGGGATTTATAGCCCATTGCTTTCACTGGTCTTTGGCCAGTGGGTAATGTTGCTATCCAAAGATTGTGAACTGGTTCTTCAATTGCTTTAAAGATCCACGTTAGACTAATGTGCAGAGCCAGGAAATAGTGATTGTTTATTTAAGACTCAGTGCCTTCTTAACTCTATTTTAAAACTATTCCCGGATCCCAGAAAATGAGTCCCCTTGGTTGTGTGAAGTTTTCTTTTGACATAAAACCTGCATGTTTGAGAACAGGGATCTATGATATAAAAATGCAGAAGCTGCTTTATTTCTTTTGTAGCTGGACCTCCACTAATACATTTTACTTATATTCTTTGAAAAGTCAAATGCCACCTAACATTCCCTGATCTTTGTTCTTTCTCAAGGTCTTCTGCCTCAAAGTTAAAACTCGACATTCTTCTGCCAATAAACTTATCAAATGAGATTCTTGTCTAACCTCATCTGCCAGCCTGCCCATCACTACAGCAAACAAGAGAGGACTCAGAGCAGATCCCCAATGCAGTCCCACCTCCTCTTTGAACACCTCTGTCACACTTACAGTACACCTCCCGACTGACTTACATTTAAGTGTTTTTCCAAATTTCCAAACATCAACTCATAGTAGAAATAGATTTTTGTGCATTTGATGATAAAAAGATTTGGAATGCAGAATATTTATTTTACTTTTTTTAAAAAGCACAATTGTTGCACGGTGCCTCAGTAATGCAATAAATCCCCCAGTCATGCAATTCTTCACCACTACTGAACACAAAGGGTTGGGTTCCACATTTACAACAAACAATATTAATCCCTGTAAAGGCTGGTAACAAACCCTTTATGTATTCTAATGATAATGACTAAAAGACGGACGCAGACAATTTAGATGTATTGTCTTTTCACCCTGTCACCTAAAAAAATTTAATCTTTCAAATCTTCCATTTCACCAAAATCATGAAGGAATTCATTTTCACAGTTCTAGTCTACAGAGATTTATTTTAGTTGTCTTCATTGTTAAGCGTCAAAATTTCCATCGAATGCAACAATTTCAAGCTAAGAAAGCAAAAGACATGAAATGGAGGAGAGACTCTGCAACTGCTGTTTGTGGAGGTGATTTCTAGGCAGACGGAAGACAGCCTGTCTGAAAATTGGTTTAAAGAGAGAGGAAACGTTTTATTTGTTGAGCAGCCGTCATCTTTTATCTGCTGGGAAATCAGACGTAAAACCAGAGTTGGCGAGCAGCAAGTAATGCTTTCATCCACGGGAGTAAAGGAAGGATTCACATTGACATGGAAAAGGAGAATACCGTCAGTCAAGCAGGTTAAAGGAGAAATAAATTGTGTTCAGGCTCTGCTTTTGAAAATCCTGCAGAATCACTGCGACGTTTTCAGCTTTACAGATTATCTTCCCAGATAAAGACAAAGACACAAAACAAACAACCATCTAACCAAAAAATACATCTAGAACATGTAAATAAGCTCATAACATTTTAACTGAACATACTAGTTAAATATCATCAAAGTATATTTGATTTAAAAAATTTAATGAAAAAACTCTGAAATGCAAAAAATGAACGATTTGTGTTTTGGTGTTCCAAATATTTTGCTGCAAGGTTTCTCTGTTTCAGTAGAAATGTGAAGAGTATGTTGACCCTGAATCGAGGGAAACTCAAGGATTTACATTCCTGAAAGCACGGAATGTTTCCATGGTAACTGACTCCACCAGGTAAACCTCCTTACTGGCAGATCTACCATCAGAGAGTTTGCAGCAATCTTCTCCGCCAATAGTGGATGAATTCATCAAAATATCAATAAAATCTATACTAATGTCAGCACTGATGGATTGAAAATAAAATAAAATTGATATTTTGACTAAAATAACTTAGAAAATGTCTAAATGGCCATGCATGATAAGAACTAAATGTTTTATGAGTAGATTAGTGGATTCAGTGACAAGACTGCTTCACACCCTAGATTACATTCCCACAAAAATAATCCCACATTCTCAAATTTCTGTCAAATCTAATTAATAACTTTATAATATTTATAGTCTTGTAACTTAAAAAGAAAAAGATATTAGTTCTGATTAATACACTCAAATAAGGTTAGTTTTTAAGAGTTCTTATTCTCACATCAAGACATGTCCGTCCTTTTTACACAAAAGCAAGAAGACATAGTGTTGGCTCAAAAATTCTCGTTATAAAAATAAGTGCATCCTTATTTTTCAAACTGTAATTTACAAATAAATGATAGATTTATGGGTGAAGAAACAAACAAAAATTAAGAGACACAAAAAGAAGATACAAAAATGAACTGACATTGTTGGCTTTTTTTTTTCCAACAATAGAAAAAAGAGCCAGCTGGTCTTTTTTTTTTTTTTTACCAGATAAATGAAGAAGTGAATCTTCAAAGTATAATGTGAATGTTAAAAACTATGCCCCCTGCAATGGACTGGCGACTTGTTCGGGGTGTACCCTACCTCTCGCCAGTGAAAAGTTGGGATTGGCTTCTCATGGCCGCAACACGGATTAGCAGAACAAAAAATGAATGTAAAAAGAACACTTCTTTTTGTCACTTTGACCTCTTCACAAGAGCAGATACTTAACTATTCTTAAAGTATACAAGCTATCTACCCTAGCATGTTCAGAAACATCACTCAACCTCAGAAACGACAAAATAATTTCCTCCAGATAAATGGATCATCTTACTTATTCAAAAAGATTTTACTTTATAAGACTTAGAAGCACGTTTCACCGTCCGCCTGAATCTAGAAACATGAAACAAGAAGTCCAAGTTTCATCTCCTGACATTACGCAATAGAATTTTGTCAATGTGATTGTTTTTTTTTTTACATACTCTATTCATCCCTCATCAGGGAAATTTGTGTGCTGCACTCGACGGCGCCAACGGTGGGAGAAATAGGGGTTAGGTGTCTTCTCCAAGGACCCTTGACGTGCACTCAGTGGGATGCAAACCCGCGAGCTTCCGGTCCGTGGGTGAACGCTTCACCACTGAGCCACCGTCTCAGTACATAGTTTATGCATACTAGCAACATTTACGTTGATGTCAAATAAAATTTTGGAAGTTGAATCATTTTATGAATCAAGGTCTTAATTATTATTTTCTAGGATTAAGATCTTAACCACCTATAATCATCTTTGCCTGTGTGAGAAGAACCTCTTGAAACAAGTAAAGGACATAAGATTCTTACATGTCAACCTTTGTGAAGAATAAATAATGAAGGTCCAAACTTTGAGGGTTTTCATCAAACAGAAGACGTCATGCTTTTTGAGTCTTTGTTTCCAAGCATCTTGACAACCTGGAGGGAGGATGCCGTATCGAGAGTAAAAAAAATCTGATATGTTTCTATTTTAATGTGATAATAAGCATTTTTTTATGCTGCTTCAACTGAAAGAAAAGCTTCCTTACTGAGATGCACAGATTCCTGATGACAGGGAATCCTATAGGCTGACACATAAACAAAGCAGCTCAGGGACGCCAGCATTCCTCCTGTCAGCATCAAGCGCTTAAGAAACAAAGAAAAAAACCTCCTGGACAAACAGTCTCCTCGGAGTCTCTGTTGTCACATCCAATCCTCTTGCTCTCTTACATCTTCATCTATCTTCTCCCCTGTATGACATAATTAAACTCCGAACT
Organism: Neostethus bicornis; assembly: GCA_902685375.1. Taxonomy (NCBI): domain Eukaryota; kingdom Metazoa; phylum Chordata; class Actinopteri; order Atheriniformes; family Phallostethidae; genus Neostethus; species Neostethus bicornis. The sequence continues at coordinate 10,629,446 of LR738545.1, forward strand.
GACACCTGACATGCTTAAAAACTGCAGCAGTGGGGTTAATTAGAGATCACAGGTCACTTCAGACACTCTGACCATCTCCTCATATAAAGTCTTCTATGTCTAAATCATTTAGATTCAACAGATTTTGATGCAATAAAATACTTTTAGTTATTTATAGGGTGACTTTCCTGAAATCTCAGAATAAAAAGCAAGCAGGTCTCTAAAAGCAGGAGGAAGAGGTCAGAGATGAAGAACGAGATTTTTTCTTATTTTTTTATGATGAAGACAGTAAAGATGTCATTTCTGCATTCTGTGAGATGTCAACACTGACATTAAGACAAAGACAGCAGGGCAACAAAAGAAAACAGACATTTCATCCACAGATCCCTTTACATTTGATTTTTCCTGTGAGTATTTCAAGTTGCAGAAAAACCCTCTAGATGATGGGGTTTTTTTTTTTTTACCTTCTCAGACACTCGGTGTTTCTTTGCGATCGGTGTGTCGTCTTGCGGCCGTCTGACAACAATAGCGCTGCTTTCAGCGGCAGCATCCAGCAGTGTTTTGGTGGAGAGGTCTGAGGGGTTCCTGCTGTCCTGCGCGGCGCAGCGACACGGTCCAGGCCCGCTGCGGCACACTTCCAGCAGAGGAGAGCATGGGAGGAAAGAAGGAGGAGGAGATCCATCCCCTGGTTTTCCCTTTCTGCTGCGGACAGCACTGGAATCCCCCTTCCATCCTCTGATCTTCCCCTTCCTCTCCTCCTTGGTTTTGGCTCCTGGAGCAGATGGAGGGTCCTGGATGCTGCTGTCCGCATCTCTGCTGGAAATCATCTCCACACGTCCTTGAACCTTCCTGCTCTGCAGCTTTCCGGCCCCCAAAAACACCTCCTTCCGCACCTCCTCCTGCTCCTCAAGAACCTCCTTCCCGGCTTTGCTGCGCTTCAGAGACGGTCTCCTCTGCTCCGACCCGCCGCCTGGTCCCCGGGTCTGGAGGGAGGGCAGGGCCGCGGGTCTGTCTGCGAGGCGCGCGCGGTTGGAGGAGGAGGAGGATGGTGTGATGGAGGAAGAGGAGGTGTGGTTGGATGACAGCAAACCTCCATCCTCCTCCACTCTCAGGAAACGGTTCATCGCCTCCGGTCCGCGTCTTCTTTTGTTGGAATCCACATTAATCAGCATTCAGGACATTGTCTGAACCAGCCGCAGTGTTGCACACACGCACGCGCGCGTACACACACACACACACACACATTCACGCATACACTCACATCAAGCTGAGTGACAGCTGAGGAATTGTCACACTTTCTTCTCAAACCAATAAACATTTCATTGAAATATAAATTGATGTTTTAAGGAGATTTAATGCTAATTACAGTAGATCCATTTTTATAACATGACATTTAAATTCCTGGATGCTGCAGGAGGATTCTTAAAAACTCAATATTTTCTCAGAAAACTGAGCTCATCTTACCGCGTGAGGGCGCTGTTCATTTTGAGGAAAGACCAAAATAGAAATACTTTTCATTAAAAAAATTTTCCTCCCAAAATAACACTTCTTTTATTGAATCTTCTGCACATAAACAGCCAAAATTTGGTATAAATTTTTACTGATTTATCAAGCGTGTTATGAATTAAAAGGGCGGCTCGTTTCTTTCCCTGTCCAGAGAAAAATCAAATTTTGCCTCCAAAATGAGGCGTGAATTTGCAGTGACCCGCCCATCCTCCACCAACCATAATGGAGTAGGAGGAGCTATGGGGAAAGAGCGCGTGAAACGCTTCCTGTGTTGTTAAACGTGTCATCAATGCAGCTAGCATGTCATCAATGTAGCAACCGCTCATTGATTGTCATTTTGTCGGTGAATACCGGTAACCTCTTTCAAAAACCACTGATATTGTTTTGAAAAATTAATTTGGTGACAAATACAAGGCAGCCCTGTCAGTAAGACAGTAGAACGCTCTGAAAAATTTATTTTGAATTAGACATGCTCATTAAATTGAACACTAAACTCAGTTTTTTTCTAATTTTTTTAAAAATCACCACAGGGAAGTAAATTTTTTTTGTCGGCGGATTATCATATCATAATCTGCGAAAAACGTGAGCATTTTATATTTTTACAGTGGTGGATGAAATACTCAATTTTTGTACTTAAGTAAAAGTACAAATAATTAGGCCACAAAAAAAAGTACTTAAGTGAACGTTACAATAAAAAAACTACTTAAGCGAAAGTGCAAACGTAATTGGTGTAAATTTGACTTTTTAAGTAAAAGTATTCGACTATATTTCAAATGTTATTTTTGTGCTGTAGGGTCACAGAAAATACCCTGTGTAATGATGGCTCAACTTTTTATTTAAAAGTAAACACAACGAACAACAATCTTCTGACTCTTTTTCAATTTGTACTATATTTGATGTTGTTTTTTTTGGCGGTGAATGACTGCGGAAAATGTTTACTCTCGATTCTGATTGGTCCTCGATTCATTACTTCTTCACCCTCTTGAAGACCGCAGGCGATCAACTGCTCCCTCTACAGTTTGATTTTGGCGATGCGGCTTCAAGATGCACTAAAAAAAAAGTTGGACATTTTTCAAATTCCTGACCAAAAATGTAACAAAAAAATGCAACACACTTTTAAAAAGTAGTGGAGTAAAAGTACCCATATTTGCTCTAAAATGTAATGAAGTAAAAGTAAAAAGTACAGGTCTCAAATTTTACTTAAGTAAAGTACAGATACACTTTTTTTTTTTACTTAAGTACAGTAAAGAAGTACATTTACTTTGTTACGTTATACCACGGGAACGTAACATATCACTACATCTATTCATGTAGTGATAATAATTATCACTTTTTTCACTAAAACCAAAACATGGTATGAAGAAATGATCCACAAAGACAATATGAAGCAAACATGTTTCTAGGGGGAAAAAAATACAACTTTTGGAAAGGTCTTGAGACCAACATCAAGATTTCGTGCTTACTCTTAGCAGTTGTTGTCGCATTGTTTCCACATCCCCAAACACCAATAGAGATTCAAATTTACATTTGTAATTCTACTCAGAAATTTAATAAATCAAAGTTTTGAGTGATTCTGTCTTCGTCTAAAGTTAAATACCAGTGAGCAGAAATATTAGTAATACTACAAATACGGTTGAGGTTTTTTAGTCCGTAACCTAAAATAAAAGATTTCTATTATTTGTGTTACTTTGCTAAGTTTAAATTTAATTAATGATATTGTATAAACATAAAGACGTACTGAAATTAATTTTTATTTTCAGAAATCCAGCTCAGATAAATTACATGTTGGTAATGTGATCGGTTATAAAAACCAAGAAATTCATATCTTTACAAACATGTACAGAACAAGAAATAAAAAGAAATCTAAACCCATTAAATAAACTTTGAAAATGCAAGTTTTTACATCTTTCCAGCTGATTATTTAAATTACCGCAAGAAGAAAACAACACATGAACAATCACAAACGTCTGACTTAATTTTTTTTTAATCAAAGTTTTTACTAACTTGCTTCATTTAGACGAACAAAAAATTCTTCAGAAAACCTGAAATATCAGTATCATCTTGTTCAGAGCAGCCTATGACTGACAAGTATGCAAAACGTTTCATGTTCATCTGAAAAGGATTGCCTCTAATTGGCAAGAACTCTTTTCCGATGAGGAATAGAACGTCAAAAATGCAATAAATTACAGACAAAATAATGAAATGCAATAAAAGATGTCAGAAAGCCAAGAGTTTTGGAATCATTTGGAGATGGGTAGAAACTGTACAGATGTGCTTTGTTTGAATAAAGTCTGTTTTCTTGGGCCTTCAAGGTGCAATTCTTTTCATTCATACATTATACGTTATTTTATTTCTACTGAAGATAGAAAACAACACGCCTGGAGAACAGAGTGAAAGGGTAAGCACCTCAACAGGTAAAGTTATTAAAATTTTGCAAGGGGTTTTAATTGTAAAAGTTGAATATGTTTTTAACAACAAGAGCTTGTCTCTCAGACTGCATTTGCATTAAAGACTGGTTCAATCATCTACTTCATTCCATCTCACAGGTGAAATATTTTCCATTTCTAAATCATCTTACATTTCCAAAGGTCACAACTAAGGCACCTAAATACACCTGGCTGGCATACTGAATGCTGAGACCAGTTTGAAGTGAATATTTCTAGAACACATTTATTGCAGAAAACTGTAGCAAAGCAGACTTTTGTGTTACATGTTTTTGACAAAACTAGGGCTGCAGGTCATAGTCTGTTTGTGTTTCAAAGGGTGTGTTTGCACACGGACACACACTGTTCACCCACTGCAGAGGTTATTAACCACCTCTATTTATTCCAGATGAGGCCATATTTCACCTTTCTTCAGGAACTTAGACCATCTTGTTGTATCAGTCGTGCACCTGCACAAACGCACATTAAAGTTTTCTGTCACACCGTTTATGTACAGTAATTGTTTAAAATATATTTGGAAAAAGAAAAAAAATTAACCTGCGATGACAAAATAACAAAGATTGCAAATGTGTTTGGTTTGGCTCGGTTTATGTGCACGTCCAATCATTTTTTTATCTGTACTGTTTACTTTTGAAGTTAATACTGCAGGTTAACCACTTCTATAGTCTTAGACGTCTGGTACGCAGCAGGTGGATTGGGAACATATCTAACATTCTGCTGGAATCTAGGCAGACAAACCTGAGATCAGCTGTTCCAGCAGTGGGAACGTCCAGGTCATTCCTGCTGCTTGAAGGTCAGTAAATCCCTTCAACTCACTGTATTTTGCCTGCGTGGGGTCTGAAAACACATCTTCATTTCTAAAGGGGTCCACAATCATCTAGAAAAGTATAGTTACAAAGTTTGAATTGTACAAATCTCTCAACGGTGAAGCCAACTGAAGATTTTTAAAGTACACGGGAAAAAAAAACTCCCAAGGTCATGTTACATTTATTTGTTTTCTGAGGAAGGCAGGTCTGATTTCACCTGGTTTGGGAGCACTGCAGGGTAAATGTTTTGTTCATGTAATCTGAGGAAGACGAGTTCACTTTGGGAAAACATTACATTCCCAACAACAAGTTCTCCATCTGTCCCAGTTTCATTTAGTTCAGACCAAATGGAACATAGGAAGCACACCTCTATGAACACAACTGGGTTAAATGCAGATCAAAGGTTTGCGTGACGTTTCTTCCTCAAACACACATGTGCAGACAACCCACACAAACACACACCACCGTGTTCTGTTGTCTGATTGGCTGTGATATGTGAGACTAGGGGGCCCAGCAGACACTCCTAGAGGCAGGTGAGGAGCAGCAGGGTCGGTTTACCTTCCAGTTCTCATGGAAGCAGCGAAAGGAGGTAAACTGGCAGTAGGTCTGTAAAGTCCTGCACACGATGACGCAGCAGACGTTCCAAGAAGATGTCAGGAAATCCAACCGAGGACCTGCAAGGCAAGAAGAAAGAGCCTATCTGTGAGTTTGTGGAACGCAAAAAGCTCCCTTTAGATACAGGTTCGCATGTTGTGTTGGAATGTGATAGCAAAACTGGAGCAGACACGTTTGGTTGAATGAATGATTGATTCGAAGGTTCAAGGGTGTTGGAAAATTTTACTGAAATTACACAAATTTATGAACTTTTTACAACAAAATTGTTCAAATGAAGAAGTTGGCATAAACAGAACAAACTCACAAAATATGATAGAAACCACATAGTGAATAATTTAAACATTTTCTGGAAAATTTTGCATCACTTAAAATTAAATAAAAAAGAAAAAGTTTAGCTGTTAATCTTTTTAATTCAGTTTTTTTCAATTTTTCACATCACAATATTTATATAGTGACAATAAACCGTTGTTACTGAGCTCCTGAACTCCAGCAAACGTAATGCATGCACGTTTGAAAGCTTAGTTGTTTTTTTTCTCCATATAACTTGCTTGTTGCACATTTATTAGCTGTTTTTTTTCTGGAGGAAAAACTTAGTAGAGAATATGTTTAGATGAATACTGAGCGTAATGGGTTAATGTGTTTGAACCCACGAGTGACACTTTAGGCTAGAGGATGACGTTGGACCAGTTCTCTGATAAGTAATTCAGTTTGACAGACTTCTATTTTAAATGTATTTCTTTGTAGATGAACTTTCCTATTTTTGAAAGCTGTGTCCCTCCTCTTCTCCTAATAAGGAAGAATTCCCACTGTACTATGTTTCATATTGGAAGAAGATGTGGGGCAAAAAGAAAAAAAAAATCAGAGAAAAAGGCCAACAAGTCTGAAATTTCATTGCAAATGATTTGCTTCAAAAATGTTTTACACTTGTAATAAATATTCAAATTTTTTAAATGTAATTTATTTTGGCATCCATCCTTTTCAGAATCATTGTTGTTTGAAACCCTCATCTACATTTCTGGCAGTAATGGAAGAATTCAAAATTTAAATGTGAAAAAGTCTAATTTTATGTACATAAATATGCTTTTTATTTAGAAAAAATATGAAAAATAAAGATATATTTCCTGTTTTCTAAATGGGCGGAAGGTTTCTTTAAGAAGTTTATTTGCACGACACAATTCATATTCAAAGCATTACAAAGTTCAATGAATAATGAATTATTCTGTCCTGGTTGATTGATGGTGGCTGAATGTGCAGAAAGGACAAAAAAAGCAGTAGCGCATTTGCTCTTAAAAAAGAGGTGGACAGTCTTTAGTATGAAATCAGTGAACACAGAAATGGTATGTAAGACTGTAGCCCAACAGTGTAGAATGTTGGATGATAGGATGACTCTGGCAGTGAAGAAGATGAAGAAGACAAAGAGAAAAGGAAGATTGTTTTGCCTTACTTTTAGGTGGGCATCAAAACAAGCTCTAAGTGGTAAGAACATATTTGAAAAGGGCTTGATAACTACGACTAATGTGATCAAGGCAACAGGTAGGAGAGCACTTAGAAAAATGCCAACACATTGGCTTATAATTAAAAGAAAAATTAATGTTTTTTTCAACTTAATGCAAAGCATTAATATTCTTTTATATATACGTATATATATATAGTTTTCACATTTTGTTTGGCAATTAACTATGGAACGGGTTGAACAAATAATGTCATACTCTGAGTAGAAATCCTTGTGTTGTCTTGTATAGGAGACAAACTGAAACCAGACATTGACAACTTAAGTAGATCTTGGAATGAAATACTTTCATCTCCAGATATTGATTCAAGTTACGTTTCCTCTTTCTTTGTTTTTATAAACTTTCTAAAACTCTAATGGAGTAATCATTTTGGTTTTGTTTCTCTGTTCAGTTCTGATGCTGATAATATGACAGAAGATCATCACAGACAAGGAAGAATGGCTGCCGAGTTTCCACAGGGAGGTGATTATGACCAACAGGAATACAAAAGGAAACCAGCTTTAGTGAGGTAACCAGGACATGTCAGCGTAACAACAGTCTGATTGCCAAATGGAAAAAACGTTTAAGTCTGTTAAGATTTAAACTGTGTTTAAACCAAGTTTTGATCAATATAAAATCCTGTTTGATTTATGATTTATTTATTATCTTGACTGAACTTTGTTTCAAGCAGATAATCTGGGTAATATCAGCAACTTGATTATATAATAATGGAAATATTTGTCCTCAAGTCATGCAACTGTGAAGTAAGACAAGTAACAAACCTGTTCAAATTTTGTAAAAAACAAAATAAAAAACAATCTTTGGATTAGGGTCACCTCAAACCCCAAGAAAGCAGGGCAGTCCTCACATAGATATGCACAAGAAAGAGCACGCTCAGATTGAGCACAGGCAAGGCAAACATTTGATATCCATACAATTATTCTCATGTTTGCATTTTTTAAACAATCATGCAATTTTTTAATAGTAAAAAATAAAATACAGACTAATAAGTGTTGGTCTATTCGAGACTATTTATACTTTTCTGGTGTGGGCACGGTGTTCAGGCCCTCATGACTCAATATATCATATTTGCAAATACTGCTCAGTTCCAAGAACATTTGTTCCTCTAACTCTTTTTTTAAATAAATATTTTATTGAGAAAATTTTTTTAAACATGAATGTCATTTCCTAGAATCCCCCTGCGCCACCCATCCAAAAAAGAGGCAATCCCCCTTTAAACCATCCAACCAGGATGTCTTGCCTCTGACTCTTAACTTTGTAGGGAAACGGGTTGAGTGAAGCAAATTCAACTGTTGCAAAATCAAACTTCCTGACCAGGAGAAGTTGATATGTAACAATGCATGCATGCACATACTGTGCCAATCAGATATAGGGGCATGAATGTAATCAGGATTTATTGAATCAAAACGGGCATCACTGACATAATCATTAACTGGTGATAGTCGGCAATACAGAATGCATCCTATGAATTTACACGGCTATTGTTTTATCATTATGTTTTATCATTTCTCTTTGATGTAGGATAAAAATGTAGGATTTCAAGCCAAACTAATTGCCACCAGTCAGATCATCTTTTAAAGAATCTTTTTGTCCGCAGATCAAAAACTTTTGACAACTCAATGCTGACTCAGGTGCAGATTGATGGAGACTCCAAGATGGAGCGAAAGAAGTCCCACTACAGCCAGGTGAGCTTTAAATAACTTATCAATCTTTTATTACCCCAGCAAAGTGGTGTTATTTCATCCTGGAGGTTTGTTACAGTGTATTTGGATAAGATATTAATAGTCCTGACAGATAAATTTTCACTTTTGTGCGACTGGGAAACTATTTTCTGCAATCTCTTGTTAAAGTTTATGTGGTCAAAAATGTTTGGAACAGTCTGTCAGTATGGATTTAAAAGCCCCAAAAAGTAAATTTATGGAAGTTGTGGAAATCTTTAAGGATCCTGATTTCTTCTGTGTTTCAGCTTTCAAAGAACAACAGCCAGTTCCATAAAATATTCAAAGAGATCAGCAAAGAGGAGCAGCTCAGACAGAGTAAGTCTCCTCTCCACTCCAACTTAAATTTTACATGAAGTTCTGACCTGCCTTAAATACTGAATGACGCTCTGCTCTACAGTAAAAACTGCATGTCCAATTAGATGATAATTAGAGATGTGATAATGGAGAGCTGCTAAATCTGACCTTTGTCTACTGATCTTAAAGCTTGCGAATAATGGGGTCTATGCATGGTTTGTAAAATGACGTTTACGTCATCTGTTTGTCAGGTTACACCTGTGCATTGCAGAAAGACATCCTCTACCAGGGACGAATGTTCGTGTCCGATCACTGGATCTGCTTCCACTCAAAGGTTTTTGGCAAGGACACCAAGGTACAAATTCCAAGCTGGTTGGGTTTTCTTCTTTCCAGTCTACAGTGCAGACAGATGAATTATCGAAGAATAATGTTTTGTTCTAAGATCATTTTTTAAATTTACAGTCTTTTACAATTCGCAAAGGGCATGTACAGGTCAGTGAGATCATTAATCCATAAGATTGAACAGAAATAACAAGATTATTTTGTCAAAGTTTTCATCGAAAAAACATTTCTATCACCACCATCTTGCATTTATATTTCAACGTGCAAATGATGATAAAGGCATTCTTTGTGAAAGGTTTTTTTTTTTACCTAAGTAACAATTTTTTCAGGAGCAGCCAAAAATAAATTTCTGTTTAGAAAAAAAAACTTTCTTTGTAAGGTTTCTGGACTTTGTAAGGTTTCTGGACGAAACCTTACAAATGTAATAAAATAACCTGAAAATACGAAAAGATGAAAGAGGCAGATGTTCAAACTTTGAACCAGTGAGAGTTAAAGAATAACAAACTTCATTTGAGTAACGTAGTACAATTTTTCAAAAAAGAAGAAATTAGAGTTATTTTATTTTTTAATTCAAACTATTTCTTTCTCCAAAAAAACAATTTTTAGATGTAAATGAAAATTTTAAAACATTTTTGGTTTTGACTTTGGTTGCCATATATTTTGGCCAAGAGGCGGAATGCAATCCAGATAAGTAAAGACTTGTTGCTTTTGATCTCCATGTTATTCCTGCAAAGAACAGTTGGTGATCAAGTTTGTTTCATTCTTATAAAAGTGTTTAATCAACTGATTGATTTCTTTGACGTCATTTATCTTGTAATTTGGTCTTTATGTGTGTATCGGAGCGTTGTATCTTGATAAAAACTGGGACTGAACAGATTTTCTTCAGGCTGGTTTATTAGGAAGCAATCAATAAGAACAACGCTACAAATGTAGCATAAACCAGAAAAAAATGACACACAGAACTGATTTTCTTTCCTTGGTTTTTATCTGCCTCAGATTGCTATTCCGGTGATGTCTGTTACAAACATCAAGAAGACCAAAACAGCCATCTTGGTTCCAAATGCTCTGGTGATTGCTACAGGAGATGATAAGGTGAGAATTGGAACCCAACAATTGTATTAAAAATAAAGGGGGATGCTGAACTATCAGCATTTGTTGGTTCTAATATGTCGTCAATTGTTCATGAATTTTCAAATTTTTGATTTTTATGTGAAACGTCTTAAAACTAAAAGACAAAATTTCAAATAAGACATTGACACATTTTTGGTATTTCCGCAAACTGACTGCAAACTGACTGCAAACTGACTGCAAACTTCCGGTCCAAGGGCGAACAATCTACCACTGTGCTGTCGCCTCCCCTAAGACAAAGTCTTAAGAGTAGTCTAAGAGTCAAACCTTATCCAGTGAATCAAATTGAACCAAAGACTTCAAACAACAGGACTGAGACCATTGATGTTCAGATTCAACCCTGATCATTCAAAATAAACTCTTCTGAAATTCTTTGAACATACCATAGACATGAAGACATGACAGAGAAACCCAACAACCAACTACTTTATACAGTTCTGCATTCTGGAAATTTTTTCGGAACTATCAGTGACCAGCTGACCAAACTGTGACTTCTGCACAGACTACAGGATGAAAATCTGAACAGGCTGAAAATCGGCTCCGCTTAATGATGCATTTCTGAACTCTTCAGGTGTAACAGGAAACCAACCAATTACAAGCACTGGTGAAGGAACATGACACGGGGTAAAGACTAAATCATCCGAGCACGCAACCCTGACATCGATAAGCGGTATAGAAGATGGATGAACCATAATTACCTGTGGGAACACATCTTAGAGCGAATGCACTGAATTTTACTCACTTAACAAGTCCACAGAAACAACTTCATATTGCTACGACCGTTCACTTGAGGATGAGTTTTCTGAGAAAACTAGACCGCATTATAGTTGAATCGATGCGACGTCAGCAATAACTTAGGACGGTGCATCGGTCCGTCGTGGTAAAGAAAGAGCTGAGCCGAAAAGCAAAGCTCTCAATTTACAAGTTCCCACCCTCACCTATGGTCACCAGCTGTGGGTGGTGACCGAATAAGATTGCGGGTACAAGCAGCCAAAATGAGCTTCCTCCGCTGGGTGGCTGGGCTCTCACTCAGAGATTGGGTAAAGAGCTCTGCCATCCGGGAAGAGCTCGGTGTATAGCTACTCCTCCTCCAGGTTGAGAGAAGCCAGATGGGGTGGTTTGCGCATCTGGTCAGGATGCCCCCCGAGCGCCTCCCTGGTGAGGTGTTTCAGGCACGTCCCACCGGGAGGAGACCAAGAGGCAGACCCCAGACCTGCTGGAGAGACTATGTCTCACAGCTAGCTGGGGAACGACTCAGGATCCTTTCGGGTGAGCTGAAGGATACGGCTGAAGGATAAGCCCAGGCTTCTCTCACCCCAGTTTCCCCGTGACCCGGCCTCTGATATGCAGAAGATGACGGAACAGAACTGATTCTAGTTGAATTTATGTTTTTTTAAATCACTTCTTTGTTCCTTGGTGTAGTATGGAACAAAAAACCCACTTGATCTGTAAGAGTTTGGCTAAACTTTAAACTGTGATGGATCACTAAGTTTCACTTTGTTCCGTTTGCTGCAGTACGTATTTGTGTCCTTCCTGACCAGAGAGAACACCTACAAGTTTCTGATGTCCATCTGCTTCCATCTGGAGGTAAAAAGTTATGCAACATTATTGGAGATACTTTTGTATTTAGCAGTAGTGACTTTAGAATCCTACAGTTAAGTGTGCAGCCACAGGGAAGACCCTTCCCGCTCTGGCTCCAACCTCCAAGACTCAATCTTTAATGACAGATGATGGAGTAGTTAATGATGTATAATTACGAGTTTATTTTTAAAGGGGATTGTGTTCAATCACAACCTAAATGTTTCATTTGATGCACTGTACCAAAGTTAGCCTGAGGCTAACTAGCATCTGCAGTCCACTGGCCAAAAAAACAATCTAAAACCCACACATTTGTGCTCAAACATTAAAAACATAAAAGACATTCACACAGAGAACACTTACGTATCTACAATAAAAACAACCACAATCACGTATTACGGACACATTCACAATAAAATTACAATTACAATAAAAACAACCAATAAAAACAACTACAATCAGGGATTTACATAACATAACATATGCAAATAAGTTCATTTATGATTGCAGTGCTGTGTGCTGAAGCACACATAAAACTTTTGTCATGCAAATTTTCAAACATATTGTTGTGCATTAAATATGTGCAGGAGAAGAGTCCGTCCAGCAGCCCCATCCTTTCAGCTGAGCAGAGCTTCAGGAGTCAGAGATCACCAATGACACCACGTTTTCCTCTGGTGAGTGAATGAACTAACATGAGCAGCTACCTGCGGCTGTTTGGACTCTTGTAATCCAAACTGGCGAACAAACTTGTTAGAAAATAAAGTCAATTTCATGTTCTTTTGTCTCTCTATGGATGGTTCCTTGCAGGCAAACTTCAGTGACTTAGAAGGACCTCTTAGACAGAGAAGGCAAGAGATAGAAGAGAGCAGCAGCTCCGATTCACAGGCTCCAGACTATGACAAGTTGGCAGGTAGCATAATTTTCTATGTTTTGTCATGCATCACGGTGACAGTTCTCTGTCGCTGGCAGGTGTAGCGCACATTTTTTTAAATTATACAGAGAAATCTTTAAAATTAGGTGGAAAAAGAGTTAAAAATATCTGGATTTTTTAATGTCCACAAGGTATGAGCGCTTGACAGAGATCTGAACATGTTGTTTTTAACAGAGTTTCCTGTTCCTCCGTTTTTGGATGTGCTGAAACACACAGACAACGCAGCCCCTTCTGGAGAGCAGCTTAAAAGCAAGAAGCAGCTTCAGACCCAGCAAAGTTCAGACAGCACGCTCCACAAAGGTACAATCGGCCTATAGACGTGTAAGCTGCAGTGATGTTTCCTAAAGGAACTGTTGTTTAACAGCTGAGACATGCAGCTACCTTAAAAAAAGTCAAACTTATAAGCCATCTGCACAAAGATTGCACTGCTATTGACACCAGTCTAAGTCCATTTTTAGTTCTGACTACATCACACACAGTATCCTCAAAAGTTCTTACTGACCAATAAGTTTTTTTCTTGGTATCAAATACAACTGAACACATCGGTTCATAACAGTCTTTAGTATACTCATCGAATGAGAGTCACAACAAACTCATCAGAAACAAATCCAACATGGTATTGTTTCATTCCCTTTAAACTGAATTTGGCCCCTGAAGAAATTAACCATATTGTTTGGAAAACATCACCCCATGACGGACCGCCTGTCCAACAAATGATTCAGTTACAGACTTTTGAAAAATGTGAAGAGAACTCAGAAAAACAGAATAACTTTGTTTCAATGTTTTTACAAAAAAGTTGATTAGTTGAAAGAAAAATCAAGATAGCTGACGCAGTTCTAACTGGTCAACCATGGCACATAACCTCAACTGGCCACGAGATTTAAAACCCAAGAGTCGTAGAGTTCAAAACAGGCTTCTTTTGAGCCACTTTGTTTCTTTTTCTGGTCACTTGAACTTTTCACTTACAAAGTTTTTTTTTTTTTTCGCCGAATCAAAATACTTTTTTTCTCCTTCCAGGTTTGGAGGTGGTTAAGGAAAAGCGGGCCATGAAAGTGACTTCTCTCAACAATCTGCTAGTCATCTACATGTTTCTGTAAATTCATATTTATTCATTTATACATGAAAATGTATCATACATTTACAGCTCTGAAAAAAAAAAAAAAAACGATGCCAAAAAAATACAGCCAAAAATTGAGATTTTTTTTTGTGTGTGTGTTTTTATGTCCTCAGAGTTTGTATCCTGGTCTTGTCTTCCTGTTATCTGGCATTTAAAATTTTATCTTTGGAGCGGAAACTGACAAAATTGGGTTCCATGACTGAGTTCAGCCGTCATGAGTGAGTTGTGTTCTTAGAAAGTTTCAGATTCTCAACTTCCTGTAGATCAGAACATAACAAAAATACACTTCAACCTTCAATTCATTTCAATGCTACATTTATCATTTACTTATTATTCACCATACATAAAAAATATACCTTCTTCTCATGGGAAAACACACACAGGATATCTCTGTTATTGTGGTAAACTTAGCCAGACATTTTTTTTTTCAAATTATTACCTCAGTGATTCAATCCAGGGTTTTCCTCTGGATCAGTTCACTAGCTCAAACAAAAGGTGATGGGAATTTCTCAGCATGACTGATTTATCGGAACGTAAAGCCTTCAAACTCATCGGTGTCTTTCCCATAGCGGGTTAGCCAATCAACTTCTTACCATGGGAATTTGATCTCAATTTAAGTAAGTCAGTTTGATTAGATGGAAAACCACAGGTTAACTCTGAATTGAATTAAATATATTTTATTAATCCCCGAAGGGAAATTTGAGTGCTGCAGTGCAAACACTAGGTGTTTAACACCTTGATACCCCTTCGCCCCTATGCACAGGCGTCCCAGTCTGGTCGCACTGTGTCCAACCTGGCAACCCCAACAGCTGGAATCCAAAGTATACGTTTCTTGAACTTTCAGTTCAGTTTGCAAAATAAATTTATTCTGTTTGATTGTTTTTTTTTTTTTAGAAATGGCTTCAGTTTCAGGAGTGCTGACGTGAACACAGAGGTCTTCTCTGATCTGCTGACCATCAACTTGCTAAAGCTAGAGAAGGTTGGTGATCACACGCTGCAAGCCGAAGGGAGATCAGATGCAACAGAAGCACATCAAACCTTGCTTTTCAGACGTGGAGACATAACATTCAGCAGTTTTTCCAACATAAAATGTAACCTTCAAAAGAATGTTGAAGAAAAGAATTTATAAGTGAGGCAGAAACATGTTTTCTGGAAATAAAAAAAGGATATTTCTTGATTATGAAAGATCAACAAAACAATTTGATTCTTAGCTCCATGATCTGACAGGCCCATAGAAATCTGAGCAGGAAAGGGTAACCTAAAGTCTGACCCTGCTCATTTATGGTTTGTAGGGGGGCATCTTTCTCCTCCATCGATCTTTAAAATGTTAAGTCAGTTTCTTCCATCTAAGCCCTATCTGCTGCATCATCTTCGGTCACGCCAACTATCTTCATGTTTTCCTTCACTGTATCCATAAACCTCCTCTTTGGTCTTCCTCTAGGCCTCTTTAATCCTTCTTCTGATGTACTCTCTCTCTCTCCTCTGCACATGTCCAAACCATCTCAGTCTGGTCTCTCTGACTTTATCTCCAAAACCTCTAACATGTGCTGTTCCTCTGGTATCCTCATTTCTAATCCTGTCCATCCTGGTCACTCCCAGGGAGATCCTCAGCATCTTCATCTCTGCTACCCCCATCTCTGTTTCCTGTCTTTTTCTCAGTGCCACTGTTTCTAGACTAAACAGCATGGGCGGTCTCACCACGGTTTTGTACACTTTCCCTTTCATTTTAGCAAAAACTCTTCTATCACACATTGATCCTAAGTACTTTGTACTTAAAATCTTCCACCTTCTTTATCTCTTCTCTCTGTAACCTTACTTTTCCATTTGGATCCCTCTCAAAATTGTTTTGACAGTATGTTGCATGACCGGACCTACTCTACATTCTCCTGAGTGTTTGTTCCATAGAAATAATTTCAACTTCGATCTGTTCTTCAGGTGCAGAAAAACTTGCAGAAGCTGCTGGAGGAAGCCACCTGAATGATCTGAAAGCCAGTCCAGGAAGATTAAAGACTGTTGTAAATATTCAGCGACATTTAAGTTTGTTTTAAACCTATTATAAAACATCAATTTTGTCCCATGATTTAAAAAAGCTTTTCGCTTTTGGACCGTGAATGTCGAGAGCTATTGATCTAAATGAAGTCCACTTCATTATCTTAGAATTTTTTAAAAAATTGGTATTTAGTTTTTTTTGGGGGGGAGAGGGCGGGTAGCAAACTTTTCTGAAGTTGGAAAACTGCAAGATTGTCCCATAGGAATGAATGTGTTTGTTTGTGTGTGTGCGAGTGTGTGTGCATGTCTGTGCATGTCTGTCTAATATGTCACCTTGAAACAGGCTTGTGACCTGGTTGAGCCTCATCTTGAACAAGGCAGGGTAGGCAGCGGAATGCCTCAGCCCAAGTTAGAAGGAATGTTGTAAAAAATAAATGAATGAATTATGTTTTCAGACCAGAATCGTTAGTTCATACTGAGAATCATCCAGTGTGAAAAGGGTGGAGTTATAGCAGATGAACTGTGCTGTTCCTGATCTGTTAGCTCAGGCCAAAAGAAGACTCTTTGACAAAAACGGATAAGATTTTCAAAAATATCCGTGCACATGTTTCATTCAAGATCGGAGAAGAAAATATAGAAAAGTTTGAAGAATAGATGTAAGGATGTACAAATTATTTATGCAGCTGTTACAAAAAAAAGTTTATGCATAAATTAACTAACAGATTTTATTTGGAAAAGTTATTTGCTGTTTGAAATAAAGTTTTATTTTTGCTGAAATAAATGTTTTTTGTTTCTTATTGTTATTTGCCAATTTCCTTCACTACCTTTCTGCCTTTATGTCATACACCATGTACTCAATCCTCATAGCAAAATGTTGTCTCACAAAGTGGCTATTAGACAAACTGCCGGGTGAAGGAGAGGTCACCAGGGATGCTGGTTCCCTCTGACGCTCCAGCATTCCTACAATGTGTTTGATAGTGACTTGGAAAATAACTGGATCAAACTTTGATATCATCTTATTTCATCATTTCTTTCGGTGATGACCTAAAGAACGAGATCGCGAATACAAGTGGTCGAAATTAACTTCCTCCGCAGGGTGGCTGGGCTCTCACTCAGCGATAGAGTGAGGAGCTCTGCCAGCCGGGAAGAGCTCTGAGTAGAGTCATTGCCTGTCCAGGTTGAGAGAAGCCAGATGGAGTGGTTCAGGCATCACGTGCCTGGTTAAGATGCCTCCCGAGCATCTCGCTGGTGAGGTGTTTTGGGAACATCCCACCGGTAGGAGACCCAGGGGCAGGCCCTGGACCCACTAGAAAGACTATGTATGTCTCACAGCTGGCCGGGGAACACCTCGGGATCCTCCCAGGGGAGCTGGAGGATGCAGCCGGGGTGAGAGAAGCCTGTGATTCCTGTCTGAAGCTGTTGCCCCTGCAACCTGGCGCTTGGTAAGCCAAAGAGCACAAAACGGAAGAAATAATTTAACAAAGTAAAATAAACAATAAAATAAAAAATGTTGTTGTAAACTAACCTCTACTGGGAATAGTTTTAGATCATTTTAGAAACAGGCTGTAGATTAGATTTTCCACATTAATCAAGTATCAATCAGAGATCAAACCATCTGTCCACCTCTGGTGGCAACATGTACCCATGCCAGGCAGCATGACCCTTTATCAAAACAGTAAGTTGATTGCTCCGTGAAACCAATCTTAATATCATTACTCTTATTTTTATGGTAAATTTCTTGATTATTCAATATGTATCCACAGCAGGTGTAAAGGAGGGTCAGAGATTCAGATCAGAGGATAAACCTACTACCAGAAAAACCTGAACCATCAGAGAGACAAAAAAAAAACTCGGTTTGTATTAGTTTTAAATGTTTAAATGGTTTGTTTGTTTAATTGATTTCTGGATTCATTGTTCTGTGTTTGGCTTCAGCTTCAGAGCTTCAGAGCAGAGAAAGAACTGTTGTTCTTCATGTAAATGCTCTCTCTTTGCTCGGTGGCTTGGCCTCTGTGAGAAGTCAGTGTGTCACCAGCACAGGAACAAAAGTCTTTGTTATGTGCAAACACGCGGAGAAGTTTGGTGTCCTCCATTGTGCGCTTTCCACGTGCGTCATGACGCAGGCGGCTGGTTGGCACACAATGAAAATAAACTCCATATTTTGCAGATTTCTACTGCATTGAGAAAATATATTTAAGGCAATAAATTAATCTAAATATGTTCTTTTAAATAACATCTCAGGTGTGTCCTCTGATTGTCCCTGACGCACCATTACGCGTGGCACAGTGCGCTGCGTAATGGACACGGTTCTCCAACTCCCCCTCCTCCTCCAATTGTCTTGAGCCCGGCTATCAGGACAAAGGAGGAGACAGAGAAGTGGTCAAACTGTTTGGGTCATCATCAGCAGAGGAGGCAAAAGAACATCTGGAGTTTACGCACGTTGTGTGCGTCCTGGCGCATCCGCTGCGCACCATCCAGAACAGAGGATTTCCACAATAGCGTTGGTGATATATTCCGGTTCTTTGACTGCTGGTGGTAAATGCTGAGGCAGCTTTGAGGAGCTGTCCTTCTCTTCTGCGACCCTCAGTCCTGGTGGACATGTCAGGACAGAAACCATCCCTGAGGAGCGGCGGCTCCGCGCAGAGCCGCTTCCAGGTGGATGTGGTGGCTGAAGCATCTTCCTCAGCACCAGCTGCATCTCCTACATCCTCCCCGGGCTCCAGTGATGGATCAAGGCATCCTGAGGATTCCAAAGGGCGCTTCAGGGTGGTGGGCTTCCAGGATCCTGGTGCACTTGGTGCAGCCACAGACATCGGGCTTCCTCCTGATGTTTTCCATGAACCGGACACGGCCAAGAGCGATTCAGTGAGCCTCCATTCAACAGGCACCGGACAGACTCACATCTCTGATTCCCATTCCAACACCTACTACATGCGGACCTTTGGACACAACACCATAGACGCGGTCCCAAACATCGAGTTCTACCGGCAGACTGCAGCACCTTTCGGGGAAAAACTCACCAGACCATCGCTGTCGGAGCTGCACGATGAGCTGGACAAAGTAACCGTAAAACACTTCAGACTCACTGCATCTTTCAAATCGATTTTTCTTGTTTTTTTTTTTGTTTTTTATTTTAATTTTCTTAATCATTTAATCTTTCTTCACAAGTTATTTTAAGTTACTGTTTGGGTTTTTTAGTCTTCTGAATCAAATAACACATATCCCTACTAACACGTATCCCTAATGGGGTCGCTAGAACCTATCCCAGCTGATTTTAGGTGAGAGGCAAGGTACACCTGAACAGGTCGCCAGTCTGGTGCGGGCTACACACATAGACAACCATCCACACACCTGCTCATTTATTCCTAGGGTATTTTAGTAGTGGCCAATCAGCCTAACATGCCCCTTTTTGGAGAGTGGGAGGAAACCGGTATGCCCATAGAAAACCCACACATTGACAGGGAGAATATGCAAACTCCACACAGAAAGGCCACTTATCCGACCCTTTCATCCATTCAGGGATTCGAACCTCGACCTTCTCGCTGTGAGGTCACCAAGCTAAGCACTGCACCACCGTGAATGTCAATTTTTACTTTAATTATTAGTTGTGCATCTTTAAGTCATTTTTATTTATTTTTATTTTATTTTTTTCATTTAAAAAGGATTAATAAATACACAAATACACTTTTAGGGAACGTTTTCACATTTTAACCCTTGATGTTTGGATCCCCCTGAAGTGGGGCAAAAAAAAAAACATATTGTAACCTTTAAAACATTTTCATTAGTATTTTCTTCCAACTGCTCCTTTACTTTGTGGGTAGGGATCAAGAAGAAGACAAAAAAGTTACATTAATATGAAAAAGAAAAATTGTTACTATTTTTTAAAAAATAATGATAATAAAAAAGTATTAATGAGATGTTTAGACACAAAATTTTCACTCAAGATGCACAATGTGAGGGTTTCAGTTGGTTTAAAATAAGAAAAAAATAGCAGTAACTTTATCTGCCCATACCTGCTGGTCAGACTGAGAAAAACATAAAAACAGAACCACACAACTGCTTTCATTTCAACACTGAACCCTTTTCAGGTTTCCTTCTCTGAATATTTCCGTCCCTCAAAGAAAAATAAGTTCCAACCTCTCAAGTTTGTCTGGTTTTCAGCTAACCCATCCCTTTAATCAGGGATAATTGTCATTTGAGTTTTCTGTTGATAAAAGTTCCACTTCGATTTGTTGATCTTTCTTGAATTTAAGCTCGAAAATTTTACATTTAATACGAGTTAGTGGGATCTGCCTTGAAAATTGGGATTTGGGGCAACATAAACAAAACTGAATGCAATAAATACAAAGACATATTCTTCAAAAATTCAAACTTTTGTGTGGCTAATAAGCTTCATCAGAATGAAGACAAGACCCCAAAAAAATATAACAGACATAAACAATATAAAATCTTTTTTATATATATCTAAGGAACCGTTTGAGGAAGGTCTGGCCAACGGAGAGGAACCTTCAGCTGCTGAAGAGGCAGCAGCTCTGATGGTGAAAGAGGCTAAAGGAGGAACCGTGAAGTTTGGCTGGATCAAAGGAGTGCTGGTTAGTATTCGAACCATTTCAGTATACATTCTAAACATGAATTGAAAGATTGAAGAACTTCTCTATCATGAAAAATTATGTGTGTCCATTTAATCAAATGTGTTGCTCTAGTTTCCATCAAGTTTTTTTTTTTTTTTGTCATTTTCTGGTAATTGTGTGCGTGTGTGTGTGTTTGTGTGTGTGTGTGCTACAGATTCGCTGCATGCTGAACATCTGGGGTGTGATGTTGTTCATCCGAATGTCCTGGATTGTTGGACAAGCTGGAATTGGTGGGTTCAAAGATAGATTGGAGAGATGCTAACCTCTTAAATCACAGATTTGAGTTTATGCACATGCCGATGGGACAAAGCACTGATCAAATAGAAGGAATAAAAAGAAAATGAGATTTAAAAATGAGAAAAACACACTAACATTTACCAAACACCTCACAGCTCACTTTAATGATTTAAAAAATAAACTCTATCTGGATGTTGTAGTGAGGAAACATCTTGAGCGTGATGAAAACCATGACTACTCATATGTGTCACCACAGGAGCAGTTTAAAACAGGAGCAGGATACCTTGCCACTTTGACAAGGTTCATCAACTGGGGCATTGACCTCCGACATGGATTATTACCATCAAGACGCTAAAGGTTGAACCGACACAGCTCTGCCTGCAGCAAAGAATACCCACAAAACTGGAGTTTCGTTTTAAACTTAAAAACTCATAATATCTGCAGCTATCTTCTCAACTGCGTCATACAACACAGGATAGTGATACTACACACAGGGCCAGAAAAAGTCCCAGATTTTCACCTAAAGCTTTTTACTAGAATGCAATGAGAACAAATCCTTCAAGTTGATATGGTTAGGAGATCCTAAATGCAAGTGAAGAAGCAAACAGTCGCTGAATTGAATGATTGAATGACAATTGAAAAAACGACAAAAAGTCTCTTTCGATCTATTGAAACACCAACAGATCTAGAGAGCGTATCTTCTTGGTAGCAAACAAAACAAGAACCAGGTAATGCTATCACACACGAAACCAGATCATAGATGGGGATTAAATTTGAAAGAATTGCCAATTAACTAAAAAAAAAACATCAATTTATCCGTTCGTTTTCAAGCCGTTTCAACCAACTCTACAGTATATCAGGGAAACATTTCATTCATCCTTGATCCATTCATCAGTCCAACAATTCAATCAGTCATTCATCCAGTCTTTCATTCTTCATCTATTCGTCCATTGACTGTTGGTTGGGAGATGATACAGACGAATATCTAACTTTTACCTTTGATTTGTGCTGTGATGGAGTTTTGGGATTCTGACTTTTCCAATGAACTACCATGTCTAACTTTTCTTATTTCTGTGGAACAGGACTGACCATCGCCATTATTCTGATGGCCACTATAGTCACCACCATCACCGGACTGTCCACCTCTGCCATAGCAACAAACGGATTTGTACGAGGAGGTCAGATACCGTCACATTAGTCATCACTTTATTGTCACATACACACTGTAAATGTACTCATTCAATGAAGCTGATAAAGCTGATCTGATGGTACTGGTAGGAAATACAAGACAACTCCATCTAGCTTAGAAATACATCAGCATACTCTTTTAAAAAGTTGGAGGAAGAGATCAGAGAGAGTGAAGTCCAACCACTCCCCAAGTAGGAAAGAGAATGCAGAGTTTTTATTCCACCAAAGGTCAAGCAACGTAATTCCTGATCTTGCCTTCCAGGAGGTGCATACTACTTGATTTCCAGGAGTCTAGGACCTGAGTTTGGTGGATCCATTGGACTTATCTTTGCCTTCGCCAATGCCGTAGCTGTGGCTATGTACGTCGTAGGCTTTGCCGAGACAGTGGTGGAAATGCTCAACGTAAGAAGCCGCTTTTCTACATATCATAGACCATCGGATCCTTTTCATTAAAATGTTTCCCATAGGATGTCGACGCTTTGATGACGGATGAACTGAATGACATTCGCATAGTTGGGACTCTAACGGTCATCCTTCTGCTGGGAATCTCCGTTGCTGGGATGGAGTGGGAGGCAAAGGTAACGCTTGTGGAGGTCATGAGTCATTTGGAGAATTTTAGTTTGAACCAGTGCTAATCACTGCTGATCAAAAGTCAAAGTAGAGTCAGGAGTGGATTAAAACAGTTAATTTGGGAGCCTACAGAAACAGAAAGAAAAATTTCAACTTCCAACACATTCCTGGGTGTCCTCATTTGTATCAGGATTTCTGACAACTTCACAAACTAAACTGAGAGATCTCGTTAATTCCACCAAAGTTCTTGATTGAATTTATTTATTTATTTATTTTTACTCTTTGGGTTGAGTTTGTGTTTCTTTTCCATATTTAAAGCCCAACACCAGATTTTATAGAGTCCAATGAAACTAAACCTCTTCTATCTCCTCATCAGGCTCAGATTGTCCTACTGGTCATCCTGCTGGCAGCTATTGGAAACTATTTCATAGGAACCTTCATGCCAGCTCAGAGCAAAGAGCCTAAAGGATTCTTTGGTTACGACAGTAAGTTTGATTTATTTATCTTGTAAAATATAAGGTATAATCTGCAATCTTTGATTTGTTTCTTTGTCCCTGCAGCTGCCATCCTTTTGGAGAATTTTGGTCCAGACTTCAGAGAAGGCGAGACGTTCTTCTCTGTGTTTGCTATTTTCTTCCCTGCTGCCACAGGGATTCTAGCAGGGGCAAACATTTCCGGTGACCTCACGGTCAGTTCTCTTTGTCTCAGAAGAGGTTCTGTTCTCATCAGAAATGACATAAAATTCATTCAAACATCTGAATAGTTTGCATTCTAAAGCTTCAAAAAAGTGGGATAACTTTTATGTAGGTCAAATATGTCCATGTGCACATTGCTCATGAATAAGAAGCATCTACTAAGTTTTGTGTGTTTTTTTGCTGCTGCTGCTGCTTGTAGAATGTCGCGAGATACCAGTGTTGGTATATTACGCCTAACAGGGAACCGAAATCCCCTGTGATTTCAAAAATAAAAATCGACCATTGCTCTGGTCATTGCTCTAGAGTCCGACCAGAGAGATTGCTCGGCCGTAGCCAGCAATCTGTGTTTTTTTGCTCTAATTGGCTGCTAGTTTTAGAGCCCTCATCGAATGTCTTTTTCATTTTTAGACAGTAAAAATCACCGTAATATGTTTTAAGAAAACTCTATCACATCTCCATCTGTAGGATCCCCAGTCAGCTATTCCCAAAGGAACACTGCTTGCCATCCTGATCACAGGACTCACTTACGTCGGAGTAGCTTTTTCTACAGGTCCGTATCCAAAGGCCTGTGAACCTGACACTTCTCCATGGTCTTCCAATAATGTGGTTCTAACATCTTGATTGTGTTGCCACACAGGCTCCTGCATCGTTAGAGATGCAACTGGCGACCACAACGACACGGTGAGCGACACAGTGAACTGCACTGACGCCGCCTGCACGCTCGGCTATGATTTCTCCATCTGCAAGGAGGGAGGATGTCAGTATGGCCTGATGAACGACTTCCAGGTATGTCAGAAGCCACGGTGAAGAACACTCAAATTTGTCTCAATAAATTGCTCTAGAAAAAACTTAATGAAAAATAAAAGTAAAATTCCTTTATATCTATTTGAGTGGTAAACTAGCATTAAGTCTTCTAAAAACAGCTGCTGGTTATAAACTAGGTTGTTTTTTAAGGCTCATTGATTAAATTATTTTCACAGCCATTTTCTCAAATCACTCATGCATTTCCTAAACCACTTCTTTAGATTTTGCAAGATGAGAATATGACAGTTGTTGAACAAATTGGAACCGGGGTGCACTCTGTATGGATCAATTATAGGGCTACACAAAGAGACAGATTACAACACACACACTTCAGAGGAATTTAGAGAGACCAGTCAACCTACCAAGCACGTTGCTGACTATTCTGAGGAAGCCTGAGTTTTAGGATCCTCCATCCCAGCAGCTCTGCCTGCTCAATCTGTGGGGTCTTCTCTGTGGCGGTCTTACTGACCTAGGTGGTGCGGGTCTCTCACTTCAGCCAGGTGGCTTCTGTGGGTGCCCATGCCCTCTGGAGCTGGGTGGATTCCTGGGATTTTGGCCTCTGCAGTCATGGGCAGGCCAACTCCTGGTGTGGATTGATCCCCAGTTATCATTTCCTCACGGCATCAGGCCAGATGTTTATTTCATTCAGTTAAAAAGACAGTAGCTGGCGAGTCTCGACTACGAGTCAACACTCGGAGTCTTGACTCCGGACATGACTACGAGTCCAGCATGGAGCCCCATCTTGAAACTATTAACACAGGTGGTATATGGTGGCTAAGTCTTACAGTGGTGGTCAAAAGTTTACATACACTTGTAAAGAACATAATGTCATGGCTGTCTTGAGTTTCCAGTTATTTCAACAACTCTGATTTTTCTCTGATATAGTGATTGGAACAGATCCTTCTTTGTCACAAAAAACATTCATGAAGTTTAATTCTTTTATGACTTTATTATGGGTAAACTGAAAATGTGACGAAATCAGCTGGGTCAAAAATATACATACAGCAACATGAATGAGCAATTTTGGAGACTTAGAAAGTTGTGTCAATGACATGAGCTTCATAGCATGACCTCTTAACTTCTTGTGAGTGATTATGAGTGACTACAGCTGGTGAATTCTCTGAGGCCATTTAATAAGGGCTCATTGGATAAAAACACCCACAAACGCTACAATGGGAAAGTCAAAGGAGCTCAGCACAGATTTGAAAAAGAGAATCATTGACTTGAACAAGTCAGGAAAGTCACTTGGAGCCATTTCAAAGCAGCTGCAGGTTCCAAGAGCAACAGTGCAAACAATTGTTTGTAAGTATAAAGTGCATGGCACTGTTTTGTCACTGCCACGATCAGGAAGAAAACGCAAGCTGTCACCTGCTGCTGAGAGAAAACTGGTCAGGAGGGTGAAGAGTCAACCCAGGAGCACCAAAAAGCAGATCTGCCAAGAATTAGAAGCTGCTGGAACACAGGTGTCAGTGTCCACAGTCAAGCGTGTTTTGCATCGCCATGGACTGAGAGGTTGCCGTGCAAGAAGGAAGCCCTTGCTCCAAAAGCGGCACCTTAAGGCTCGACTAAAGTTTGCTGCTGATCACATGGACAAAGATAAGACCTTCTGGAGGAAAGTTCTGTGGTCAGATGAAACAAAAATTGAGCTGTTTGGCCACAATGCCCAGCAATATGTTTGGAGGAGAAAAGGTGAGGCCTTTAACCCCAAGAACACCATGCCTACCATCAAGCACGGTGGGCCTGTTTTGCTGTCAATGGAACTGGTGCTTTACAGAGAGTCAATGGGACAATGAAGACGGAGGATTACCTTCAAATTCTTCAAGAAAACCTGAAGTCATCAGCCCGAAGGTTGGGTCTTGGGCGCAGTTGGGTGTTCCAACAGGACAATGACCCCAAGCACACATCAAAAGTGGTAATGGAATGGCTAAATCAGGCTAGAATTAAGGTTTTAGAATGGCCTTCCCAAAGTCCTGACTTAAATCCCATTGAGAACATGTGGATAACGCTGAAGAAACAAGTCCATGTCAGAAAGCCAACAAATTTAACTGAACTGCACCAATTCTGTCAAGAGGAGTGGTCAAACATTCAACCAGAAACTTGCCAGAAGCTTGTGGATGGCTACTAAAAGCGCCTAATTGAAGTAAAAATGACCAAAGGACACGTAACCAAATATTAGCATTGCTGTATGTATATTTTTGACCCAGCTGATTTTGTCACATTTTCAGTTTACCCATAATAAAGTCATAAAAGAATCAAACTTCATGAATGTTTTTTGTGACAAAGAAGGATCTGTTCCAATCACAATATCAGAGAAAAATCAGAGTTGTTGAAATAACTGAAAACTCAAGACAGCCATGACATTATGTTCTTTACAAGTGTATGTAAACTTTTGACCACCACTGTAAGTATGTCGAAGATTTTTTTTTTTCCCACACTAGTATGGAGACACACTAGGGTGGAGACGGTGGCCGCGTGGTTAGCGCGTTTGCCCGCGGACCGGAAGGTCGCGGGTTCGCGTCCCACGGAGAGCACGTCTAGGGTCCTTGGAGAAGACACCTAACCCCCCACTTCTCCCACCATTGGCGCCGTTGAAGGGCAGCCTGCTGCGGTGTAAGGAGTGCAGCAAACAAATTTCCCCGGTGAGGGATGAATAGAGTAATTCAAAATAAAATAAATAAAATAGTAGGTGAAGTATTGATCCAACGTTAAATCTTTAAACACAATTTTTTTAAGTTTATGCAGCCTTAGTTTTCATAGACTACGGTTTGTTCTCCTGATGCTTCAATTCTTCTGTTATATGGTTGGATTTTAAATCTGTTCATAGTTGATATGCAGCATTTCTTAGTTTAAGGCAGAAGTCATAAGACTTTCTCTTGTTTTCGTTCCATCTCTAACCAGTCTGTCCATTCTTGTCTGATCGGACAACTTCTATTCTTCAGATCAATCTCTGTTAACTCTAAAAAATGCCCAAAGTCCAACCTCAAAGATTCCTATTCTAAATCTGTTCAGTGTATTTCTGCTTCAAATTGAGAATCAAATCAAATGAAAATGATAACCAATCAGCTTCTTTATAATGGTGTGGTGAAGCAGACATAAAAGTCTTGCAAGGATTGTGGTTCTTCACGACAAGAACAAGACACATCTGACATAAAAACGTTTGTGGGTGAAAATCAGCTGTTTCAAAACACGTCAGAACAACCGCACCATGGAATTTTGACTGTTCAAAGGAAATGAAATTCCTTTTCTTCCCATTTTGACACACAGTTGAACTTCAGCAAGTTGTCTTCAACACAAAAAAAAGCTGACGTGTCATTGGCTGATTAAATAGATTGAACCAGGGTTCTTACGCCGTTTAAAGAGAAACATATTCGAGAGATTACGTCTTGTAATGAGAATCAGTGTATTTGATGTAAACATTCAGCAAATCTCAGGAATGTGTGTCACATAAAGGCCAGCAAACTCTGATAGAGAGTCACGTGCACACAAACCCACACCTATTGTTTTCTCCAGAAGCCCACGCTCTGATGGTGATGTCGTGTCAGGACGCCACTCTGTCCTATTTCCCATCGTCACAACCTCATCAGCCTGAAATCACCACTTTCCTTTTCCAGCTTCTCTGTTGTTGTATCGACAGACCAGCATGAAACTTGTTCAAATCAAAATGTTTGCTCAAAGGAGCAAAGAGAATAGATGTTTTTTTTAAAGCTGGTCTGCTTGTTATTGCTCATATAAACTAGAGATGATGTTTCTCTGAATGAATATGCAGCATAGACCATGTATGTGTGTGTGTGAGACGTAGTTGTTCTCAAACAAAATGCAAACAGCAGCAAAGATAATAGCTGCTGTTGTCTCCAGTCACAAGATTCTTACTGGCCCCATCTGAATGCACGCATTGAGGCCCATCCACCTACATACACACACACATAGTTCACTGACACTGATATCTCTGGAACGGTGCACGGTCTCATGCATCCCCACACACACAAACAGTGTGTTTAGTGAGCAAACATCAAACCGGTGTTGGAAATCAGAGTTTCTCGTAAAGAAAACGAATTGAATTTGTCCATAACAATGAGAGTCAGTGTTAAATGCAGAAAATCTTTCAACCAAGTTACATAGAAATCAAGAACATTTTTTACGATATTTCTCAAAAACAGTGTTTTTCAACCTTTTTCATGCCAAGGTACATTTTTCCATTGAAAAAAAATCTTGAGGCACACAAACAATCAAAAATGTCAAAAACAATTCTCCATAGCTGCCTAAATGAACAATATACTATTACAATATATATGACAGTAGTGATAGATGGGGTGGTTCGAGCATCTGGTCAGGATGCCGCCGAGTGCCTCGCGGGCGAGGTGTTTTGGGCACGTCCCACCGGGAAGAGACCAAGGGGCAGATCCCGGACCCGCTGGAGAGACTATGTCTCACAGCTGGCCGGGGAACGACTAGGAATCCTTCCGGGTGAGCTGGAGGATGCAGCCGGGGTGAGAGAGGTCTGGGCTACCCGTTTGAGGCTGTTGCCCCCGCGACCCGACCCCGGAACAAGCGGAAGATGACGGAATGGAATATAGTATATGACAGTATATAGATTTAGTGAAGCGGACGGGATGGGAAACAGCGCCTGAAATTGGAGACCATGGTCTTCACCCGAAAAAGGGTGGAATGCCCCCTGCAGGTGGGGACAGGGTCCTGCCCCAAGTGGAGGAAGTTTAAGTATCTCGTGGTCTTGTTCATGAGTGGGGGAAGGATGGAGCGGGAGATCGACAGGCGGATCGGTGCGGCGTCAGCAATAACTAGGACGCTGCATCGGTCCGTCATGGTAAACAAAGAGCTGAGCGAAAAGCAAAGCTCTCAATTTACAAGTCGATCTATGTTCCTACCCTCACCTACAGTCCCCAGCTGTGTGTGGCGACTGAAGAATGAGATCACAGATACAAGCGGCTGAAATGAGCTTCCTCCGCAGGGTGGCAGGGCTCTCATTCAGAGATAGGGTGAGGACCTCTACCATCCGGGAGGAGCTCGGCGTCGAGCCGCTCCTCCTCCAGGTTGAGAAAAGCCAGATGGGGTAGTTTGGGCAAGCGCCTGGCTGGTGTGGTGCTTCGGGGACGTCCCACTGGGAGGAGACCAAGAGGTAGACCTCGGCCCAGCTGGCTGGGGAACGACTCAAGATCCTTCCGGGTGAGCTGGAGTATGCAGCTGGGATGAGAGAAGCCTGGGCTTCCTGTCTAAGGCTTCCTGTCTAAGGCTGTGTCCCCCCGTGACCCGGCCAAGGTTAAGCAGAAGGCGATGGAATATACTGTAGATATAAGTTTCAGATAATTTGCCTTTCAGGGTTTACCCAGAATGCAAGAGAAACTTTTTCCTCTTGAATGTCTTATAGAAAATGTCAGATTTCATTAGAAATGCAATTTTTCTGCTTTAAAACGCAACCTACATTTTTTTAATCATGTCTCAAAAACATAAAGAAAAAATATGATCCACTAGCTGGGGTAGTTTTAGGGACGGATGAACACCTGCATGTAACAAAGAAAGCAGGGAAGAGTGGGTTGCTATGGTCACAGGACAGCCCTGTCTGTCTCTAAATAAAATGAGAAGATCACCATGAAATAAACCAAAACAATCTTAGGGAGCTCCCGGTAGATCCTGATCACCATATGAGGTGAAATAGGATCATTACCCACAAAACACCTGATAATCTCTCACGGTACACTAATGTGCAGGGGAACACTGGCTCTAGAAACTCTCAAGTTTAAAAAGAGGTTCAGTAAATGTAATGTAGTAGTGTTATGTGTTGGCCCCTGTGGTTCTCAAGATTTTGCTTTCCTGTAGGTATTTGATGGATCACCATTGCAACACAGTGTTTCAGAATAAACCAAGTTCTGTACAAAATAATAAAGCATCAAGTATCATCCTGACCCTGTGTTTTTAAAGATCAGAGTAGGGGGCCTCTGCTGAGCTCTCTGCTGTACACTGTAATCTACACACCCATAGGCCATGTCTTTTTAACAGAAAATTCTAAGTTTTTTTTTTTTTAATTCGGAGAATAAATATGGCCTTGTTTCTTTTTTGGGAGAATTGAAATGGTAGAGAAATTACTTTGTAAAACTCTACCAGCATTAATATGGAAAATAGCGAAAGATAAGGTCCACAAAACAGAAATATAAAGCAGAATTGACCTAACTTGGGTCAGGTCTTTCATTGTTTTAACTTATTCGGCAGTATTCCACAATGTTGCAACACATTTTAAAGCTCGTCCGATCACTCGTTTCAAAATAAATTTGCTTTTTTTGCAGGTGATGAGTTTGGTTTCTGCCTTTGGACCTCTGATCACTGCGGGAATTTTTTCAGCCACTCTGTCCTCGGCCTTAGCGTCACTGGTCAGCGCACCCAAAGTCTTCCAGGTCAGAAACTAGTGCAATTCTCACATTTTTTTTAGATGTTTGTCTATCTGTCTCCTGATGGAAGCCTATTTCTTCCAGTGTAAGTTTTTTTTTTTTTTTATAATAACAAATTGACATCTAAATCCCTTCTTAAGTGATCGTGGGGAGAAAAAAATCTAATACAAATGTCCAAATTTGGATGAGTTAAAAAAAAAAAAAAAATGACACTGAAACTCCGGATTAATTGGTAACTAAGAATGAAAATAAACCATATCTCATTAACTGAGACATACGGGAGAACTTTGCTACATTTCTGCGCTACTGGATGAATACAGAAGCTAAACTATTAGGGTTCTCAACATAAGGCCTTGAGGAACTCCAAACATCTTCTCTGAGTGGATCTGCACTGACATAGTCATTTCTGTCTTGCGGAGGGATTTTACTTTTAGGTCAATTTTATCGACCTGAACCTAGCGGGGTTCGAAACCCCAATAGGAAAACCCAAAAGAAATAGAAGATTGTTATTTCTCAAACTTATTTTCAAGTCTCGAAGTTTTTCTTCTACTAAGAACTAAAGCATCTGTTTCATAATGCCTTGCTAAAATAAATTATCTGTGTTCCAGGCACTCTGCAAGGACAAGATTTATCCAGGACTTGGAATGTTTGCGAAGGGATACGGAAAAAACAACGAGCCTCTTCGTGGTTATGTCCTAACGTTCTGCATTGGCCTTGCATTTATTCTCATTGGTATGTGGAAGACCTTAGAGGAAAACAATTTAAGGGAAAGAAAATGTTTTAACTTTGAATATTTTTTTTGGTTTTCATTCTCCCAGCTGAATTAAACATCATCGCTCCCATCATATCCAATTTTTTCTTGGCTTCGTATGCTCTCATCAACTTCTCGGTGTTCCATGCTTCACTAGCCAACTCTCCAGGTACCACATAGTGATGCTAACTATACTTGATAACAATTACACCAAACCGTTTCATGACTTTATGGAAATGTCATGGTGCTCTGTGCAGATCTACGTCAAATCTGGTCTGAATGTAATAGTGGTTAATTTAGTTATTAAAATTTGCTGCTCAACTATATCTCTTATAAATATAGTTTCTGGTTTGATAACTCCTGCTCCATTTGACAGGGTGGCGTCCCAGCTTCCGTTACTACAACATGTGGGTGTCTCTAGCGGGGGCCATCTTGTGCTGCGTGGTGATGTTTGTCATCAACTGGTGGGCGGCTCTGGTCACACTTCTCATCGTGCTTGCGCTTTATATTTATGTCAGCTACAAGAAACCAGGTAAAAACAAGATGTTTTCAACTGACCAAAGACAGATGTCACTGATGATTTGTGATGATCACCCACCAAAGTACCACAGACAATTAAAAATATGAACAACTAAATAGACTGATGTTGAGATACCCAAAAAAATCAAACACACATGTTTTGCAGAAAGAATGTTTCTGTAATGTAGCTGGTCAAATGTTCCTTTTCCAGATGTGAACTGGGGTTCATCTACTCAGGCTTTGATCTACAACCAGGCTCTGACCCACTGTCTCAGTCTGACCACCGTTGAAGATCACATAAAAAACTTCAGGTTTGGATCTGTAGTTTTTCCAGAGAAGCTGACCAACCCGTCAGCATCACACTAACTTCAACAAACATCCCAATTAAATAAAGAAATTCAGGATTGTGAACATGTTCCTGTTCCAGGCCACAGTGTTTGGTGCTGGTCGGTTATCCTAACTCTCGTCCAGCTCTACTGCAGCTGGTTAACTCTTTCACCAAGAATGTCAGCCTCATGATCTGCGGACACATCAGGATTGTACGTACCTTCCTTTGTTCTGGTGTACTTTGTTTTGCATTCAGTCCAACCCACCTCTCCAACTTGTGACAGGTGTTCCGCCGGCCAAACTTTAAGGAGTTGTCTCAGGACTGCGCACGCTGTCAGCGCTGGCTCATCAGGAAACGCATCAAAGCCTTTTATGCTCCAGTGTTTGCTGATAACCTGAGGCAAGGTGCACAGCTGCTCCTACAGGTGAAAAAAAACAAATATTTTATACAGTGTTTTACATCATTTATTAAGAACTTTTTTGAACATCAATATAAAAATGGACACTTTTCTTTCAGGCTGTTGGTTTAGGTCGTTTGAAGCCCAACACATTGGTCATGGGTTTCAAGAACAACTGGGCCGATGGAGACATGAGGGATGTGGAAAACTACATCAATACCATACAGTAAGGACTGACGTGTTGGAGTTGGAGGAGCAACTTATTCAATGGTTTAAGTGTCAGGAACTGATTTATTAATAGAAAAAAAACATTTATTTTTTATATATGTTTCAAGTTTTATCCTTTTTTTTTTTTTTTTTTGTCCAGTGATGCCTTCGACCTACAGTTTGGTGTAGTAATCCTCCGACTTCAAGATGGTTTAGACATCTCTCACATCCAGGGACAAGGTACTATCCCGTTCAGTTGTCTTCCGCTTATCCGGGGTCGGGTCGCAGGGGCAAAAGCCTTAGATGGGGAGCCCGGGCTTCTCTCACCCCTGCTGCATCCTCCAGCAGGGGTGAGAGACCAGGAAAGATCCCAAGTTGTTCCCCTGCCAGCTGTGAGACATTGTCTCTTCAGCGTGTCCGAGGTCTGCCTCTCTGTCTCTTCCCAATGGGACGTGCCCGAAACACCTCGCAAGCAAGGCGCTCGGGGAGGGCTCCTGACCAGATGCCTAAACCATACCATCTGACTTCTCACGACCTGGTGGAGGAGTGGCTCGACACCAAGCTCCTCCCGGATGGCAGAGCTCCCTGAGAGCCCAGCCACCGTGTGGAGGAAGCTCATTTCGGCCGCTTGTATCCCCAATCTCATTTTTTCAGTCACCAGGTGACTGGAGTCTGATTCGCAGATATCAGAGTATTGAATGTTTCTTTTAATGCCATGAATCAGATGGTTTATAGGAGTCTTTTTTGTCTCTGCAGATGAGCTGCTGTCTTCCCATGAAAAGCCGCCACCCGGTGGGAAGGATGCACCCGTTGTGGGAGAATCTGATTCTGGAACCTGCCCTTCAAAAACCACCAGCAACCAAAACATTCCACTCATCATCAGAGGTCAGCATCTTTTTTTTTCACAGTAGAGCTGAATGCAAACAACAAAAGTTGGAAGGACTAGATTTCTTTCCCTTGTTTTCCAGACTGTTGACAGAATGTTTAGCATCACATTTATTTCTGCTGGTATTCAAGTTAAATATTTGTTCTGATAACTGGTCCTCATTCCTAAACTCTTTGACAGATGCTAAGGCTCCTCTAAGTCTCACGGAGCAACGTCTGCTGGAGACCAGCCAGCAGTTCAAAAAGAAGCAGGGCAAAGGAACCATCGATGTGTGGTGGCTGTTTGATGATGGAGGTCAGTGTCTATGTGTACATTCTTTTCCTGCATGGTGATGATCTGACAAATAATAGAGTTTAAAGAATGACGGGTCGGGTTCTTTGACTGCAGGTCTGACTCTGTTGATCCCCTACCTGTTGACTAACAGAAGTAAATGGGGTGACTGTAGAATCAGAGTCTTCATTGGGGGGAAGATCAACCGGATAGACCATGACCGCCGAGCGTGAGTCACACAGTTCCTCCAAATTTCTCACCAAACTCTTACTGTTTGTTATGAAAAGTTAAATAAAGTACTGATGGGAGTTTCACTGTCTGAGACTTCTGTAGTCAGTGCAGGTCAAAGGGAAAAATTCAGAACTCTTCGTTTCTTATTTTGTCTCCAGGATGGCTACGTTACTCAGCAGATTCAGGATCGACTTCTCTGACATCAACGTCCTGGGAGACATCAACACCAAACCCAAAAAACACAAGTAAGAAATGATTTGGATTTGTTTCAAAGGGGTTTGTTTCCAAATCAGAGCAATCTGTTTGGTCTACTGAACACAAAACAAAAATGTAATGTTATATCCAGGACGGCTTTCCAGCTATTAAACTTTAAAGAGTATAAGGAATTATTTTTTCTGCTATCATGTCTTTAAGTCCCCAAAAGTAAATGTTTCACAAATGATATATTTAAAATAAAAACCTACCTTCATGCAGATCTACAGAAATTGAGATATTCAACTTCAGGAACAAAATGACTTGAAAATTCCAGGACCATGTCCACATCAAGCAACACCCTTATTTTTTACATTCCCATCAATAAAAGATTCTTACATTGTCAAAAAAAAGTTTGAACTGGAAGTGATTATGCAGTCATTTCCTGTTTGACCACTTACCAATCAGAGAACATAATTGATGTTGTCCCATTATGAACTGACAAAAATCAACAGCTAAGCGGAAAGTTATTCCTGTCTGAAAAGAACAAATGTAGCAATAGTTTTCTGACTAGTTAAGATAGAAAATTAGTAAATGACAAGAGAGATATTTTCTGTGAAAATTGAAATGCATGGACAACTAGTTTGCTCAATTCATTGCAAAACTAAAGAGGTCTACTCTGCTCAGTCGTGTAATTTATTTTTCAATTTAACAGCAATTGTAGAACCCAAAAATAATTGTATTGAACATTGGTTCCATTAGCTTGTGGTCCTGATGGTTAGGGTCCACTTCAAACAGAGGCCAAACTCCTGGACTGTGAAATGTCAGTCAGTGGTCAGTCAGTATTTTGCAGAATGTGCATAAGCCTTTGAAACTATTCACAGTTCAATAAGGTGTGTTGTACCAGGTGGATATCTGAATCCTGCAGGACTCTGATCCCTAAAACCCAAGGTATTATAGTTACACTTCTGTCAGTAATGACATCCCAAGTCCAGAATGAAGCGATTAAATGTTTTAATTCCTGCTTGATCACTCTGACTGGATGATAACAATCTAGATTGCCTTACATTTTTAAAGAACTTTGATTGGATTTTATGGTGTTACATTTGAAACCAAACTAAAGATACTCCAAATATTTGATAGAAACTCATTTTGGGTCAGATGCTCACATCTCTACTTCTGTTTGGTTTACAGTAAGCTAAGTTTTAAGGAATTAATTGAGCCGTACAGGCTGAGAGAGGACGACATGGAGCAGGAGGCAGCAGAGAGGCTGAAGATGCAGGAACCCTGGAGGATCACTGATAATGAACTGGAGCTGTACAGGGCTAAGGTCAGACTTATCCCTGAGGATGGATGAAGATTTGTTGAATGAACATAAAACCCCTCAATGTATTTTTTTCTTTTTTCAGACTAACCGTCAGATTCGACTGAACGAACTGCTGAAGGAACACTCCAGCTCTGCCAAACTTATTGTCATGTAAGCAAAAGAATCACTCGATGAACTCAGAAAAGAAAATAATTTCAGAAATCTCGAGCACACCTATAAACTGACACAACAACCAGATTTATAGCCATGTAGACATGTCTGCATGCATCTTTTTTTTACATACTCTATTCATCCCTCACTGGGAAAATTTGTGTGCTGCACTACTACACCGCAGCAGGCTGCCATGACGGTACCAATGGTGGGAGAAACGGGGGGTTAGGTGTCTTCTCCAAGGACCCTAGACATAAACTTAAAGAAGGTCGAACCCGGGAACTCCCAGTTAACTTCCGATCCGTGGGTGCACACTCTACCACTGAGCCACTGTCTCAGTGATACCTAAAGTTCAAGAGAAGATGAATTACTTCTTCAATTATGTTTAGATTAGATTCCACGGAGCTGAGGTGTTATGAAGAACTTTAGGAAACTTGGTGGTGTATTCAGGTGGTAGTAAAAAAAATTAAATCTGAACAACTTGTGTCAGAAAACTTTAGGTTACACAAAGGTTTATAACTCAAAAGAAGACCTGAGACTATTGGGAGAATTATAAAACTTTTTTTCTATTTTCTACATGCAGAAGTATGCCTTTGGCCCGGAAAGGCACAGTTTCCAGTGCCTTGTACATGTGCTGGCTGGAGACCCTGTCCAAAGATGTCCCCCCACTGCTGCTGGTCCGAGGAAACCACCAGAGTGTTCTCACCTTCTATTCATGATACGCACAGGATCAACTCAAACAGAACAACACAAACATCACCAGGCTTTCCATCTGCGATGTGACTTTTCCCTCTGCTCAACTAAAATTTTTGTTACATACAGTAATTAACAGAAAAATACTTTTTTAACAGTCTGTGAAGTTTTTAGTTTTTAATTGATTTTGACTAAATGACCATAAACATGTGATTATATTTATTTATAGTAGTTTTTATTTCAAGTTGTTTGCAGGTAGTTTGCAACCTGTTGAACTATTTTTATTCTGGTAAAACACTGAATTATTTTATGTTCATTTTGTAGAAGAGTTTAATAAAATATTAACAGAATCACACTCTTTGTTGGGTTTTGCTTAAAGTGATCCATGATAAACTCTTGAATTGTTCCAAAATTATAAAAAGAAATGATCAACAAACTGGAACCACACAGCGATTTCTAATTTCTGCCAGAACCTTGAAGCACTTTACAAGTTTGCTCACATTCACACACACATGCATACCTGATTGTGGAAAGCTGCCATGTAGCTTATACAGCTTATACTGTATGTAAGGCACAGGCCACATACTGACCAGAGAAATTAGGAGTATTGCTCAAGGACACATCGACATGAGCTCCTGGCCCAGGGATTGAACCTGCAACCCTCCAGTTGCAAAACAGCTGCTTTACACACTGATTCACTTCAAAAAGGTTTTTCAACATTACAGACCAAAATGGTTCATGGATACAGTGAAGGAGGACATAGAGATTGGTGTGACCAAAGAGGATGCAGGAGATAGGGTTAGATGAAAGAAATTGACTTGCTGTGGCGACCCCTGAAGGGAAATGCCAAATGGAGAATTACAAGATAAAAAAGAAATATTTATATGAAAAACCCATGTACCCACTTGTACCCGTGAGCTTTTTCTTTTGGTCCCCACCCATAGCTGTTAACCATAGATGAAAGTAGGAATGTAGATCGACTTAAAAATTCAATAGCTTTGCTTTTTGCCTTAGCTCTTTCGTTACCACGACAGACTGATGCAGCGTCCTGATTATTGTAGACGCTGCACCGATCCGTCTGTTGATCTTCCGCAACATCCTTCCACCGCTCGTGAACCCCAAGATACTTCAACTCCGTCACTTGGGGCAGCACCCTGTCCCTGATCTGTACGGGGCATTCCACCCTTTTCCCGGCGAGGATAGACTGTTTATGTAAATATATTTATATAACTGTTCTATAACAGTTGTGAAACGCCACATTTCCACGAGCCTTGAACGCAACTTTTAATGAACGTGCTGTCTGTGAACGCATCTCCCTGTCCTTCTCCAACAGACGGACACATTACAGTGAGACACCAGGTATGATGGTTTCTTCTTATTCGGGTTAAGTTTGGGAAGATCTCAAACTTGTTGCGATCCGTGGTGTCACAGAACAGAAAAACAGAGTTGTTCTTGTTTTTCTGATGCTTTAAATTTATGTAACCTGTTTCCTCTGGGTTAGTCATTTTGTAACCGCCATGTTAAGTGGGCGGGGTTTATTGTGAGATTGACTATCTTCTGTTCCAATAGGAAGGGGGGAACTTAGAACTTTTATATTTAAAATGTAAAAATATTCCAAAATTATATATTTAGATAATAAAATGTAACAATATCTGAAACTAGTGGTAAATGGTATGTTTTAATCTGATTGGATTTAAAAGTTATAGAAATTTCAGTGATTATATTTTTTAAGATGTTTTTTAAGAAATAATACAGGAAAAAAGATGATGCTTTATATGTAAAATGTGCTTTAAAAGTAAATCTGTTTATTTTGTTATAAATAGTATTTACAAAGCGCTTGCACTGCAGAAATTTAATCGAAAAAAACCCCATAATAGTCCAAAAAAATGAAAGCTTGCTATAAAAATGATGTTTTATCCAACTGACTTCTTGTGTATTAAAATAACTGAATAATGAAAATGGGATTATTATTTAAAACAATGCTGCTGCTCCTGTCACACTTACTGCATGTTATAGGCGGTATGAGTCATGGGGGGAGCAGTAACTGATTTTTATGTTGTTTCCGGGTGTTTGCGACCTGACATTGAATCTTTCTGTTCTCCTCTAAACATCTGTAAGAATCAGATAATAATTCTGTAATGTTTTCTGACTGACCTGCTAGGATGACAACCCTTCAGCTCAGTGCCAAGGATGAAATGGTAGAGAAGTTTCTGGATGCTGCAGCCAAAGGAAATCCGGACCAAGTGTCCTCGCTGCTAATCCATTTCCCCTCACTGATTAACCAATCAGGATACAGCGGATGGACAGCACTGATGCTCGCTGCTCGTAACGGACACCATAATGTGGTGGAGAAACTTCTCTCACTAGGGTAAGTAAAGTTTATTGCGACATATTTCTGTGTCTAGAGACTATGGAGTCCACACCTGGATACTTATTTGTGTAGAGTCGGGTGTGGTTGAATAAGCTGATGCAGGAGCTGCAGCTTCTACCACACTTGCTGAAAATGTGATTGGTGGTATGAGTCATGGGGGGAGCAGCGGCAGACTGATTCTCCTCAGCTGGTTACAGGACATAAGTAGACTAGATCAAAGAGGCAGTTGGTGTTTGATTTTATCATGGTTGTCCTCTACAGTCCTCTACATGGAGCACTGTACTGGTCAGTGGTTTGTCAAGGAATGACCAAGTAGATTACGTATTTCTTATGAAGTTAGCAGCAGTCCACTTCCTTACAACTAATGTTCTTTCCTTCATCCTGAAGCTGTGACAAGTTCTCTATCAACGACTCATCTCAGACCGCTTTCGACATTGCAAAGTTTTGGGGTCACGGCCACATTGCTGACCTCTTGAGCCAAACAGACGCTGCCTGCCGGCGTATCCTTCCAGGATGCGATGTCAGCGCAAGGGAAAATTACTTTGGCCAGGACACACTGGACCGACTGAGCGGGAAGAGGACAGATACGGTCTGGTTGGAAGCCAAGCAGGTCCATCCAGATACGGTCTACTTGGTGTTCTCCAACCTCAACCCCATGCTCACAACCCAAGAGAGGAACAATGATGAACAGGTACGTGGAGCTCAGCTTAATAGCTGCAGGGTATTAGTTGGGAATCTCTAGCTTCACTCAACTTAATTATAATAACCTGGTCTTTCATAATCAAATTTCAGCCAATCTGAAGTAGTAATAAAGAAAAACAAAGTTTAATGGGCCCTAAAGGATGTGTTCCCTGGCAGAATTTAAGGTTGTCTCCGATGTTCCCTTCATTTGGAACAGAGTGAATCCCGTCTGTGTCGGTTCAGATACGATGTCATTCAGGACCTCTTCCAGAAACCTTCAACAGTGCTCATCTTCCTTGGAGTAGAGAGGAATCCCCTCTCTTCCTCTTTATCTCAGACGGAAGATGCTTTGCAGCACTTTCCAGCTTGGTTTGCTCTGAACACAGATGAAGATGCTGCTGAACTCCTGAAGCGCTGCAGTGAGAAGACCTGCTTTTTTCCCAAAGCTCCAAACAGAGACCTGCTGAAGCTCCGAGAAAATGAAGCTGGTGAGGAACATATTATCTGCTGGTTGGTGGCTGCTGGCTCAAGTTAGTACGTGACTTGGGTTTTCTTTTCTTGATGATAGGTGTTGTGGCTCAGGCTCGCTCAGTTCTGGCTTGGCATGCCCGCTACAGCTTCTGTCCCACATGTGGCAGCCAAACGCGACTGGAAGAGGGTGGCTACAAGAGGAGTTGCCTTAACACCAGCTGCAGAAGCCTGCAGGGAGTCCATAACACCTGCTACCCCAGAGTTGGTAAGTTTCCACTGAATTCAGAGACCTGCAGGAGTAGAGCTTGAGAACAAAGTTATATTTTCAGTGCCAGGTTTCACAGAATTTATTTTCTCTTTTGCCATGTTTCCAGACCCGGTTGTCATCATGCTGGTTGTTCATCCTGATGGAAACCAGTGCTTATTGGGGAGAAAGAAGATCTTTCCTGCATTAATGTTTTCCTGTTTAGCTGGATTTGTGGAGCCTGGTAATACACACACAAAACTAAGTTTGTCTGAAGAGTATTATCTTGATGATAGCATGTGATTGTAGGGGAGACCATAGAAGCGGCAGTAAGGAGGGAGGTGGAAGAGGAGAGCGGGGTGAAGGTCGGCCCGGTCCAGTACGTGTCCTGCCAACCCTGGCCAATGCCCTCTAACCTCATGATTGGCTGCCTTGCTGTTGCCGTGTCCACTGATATCAAAGTGGATGAGAATGAGATTGAGGAAGCTCGATGGTTTCCACGGCAACAGGTACACTCTTCTTCTATGAGAACAGAACAAAATCAAAACAAGTTAAATCGTGTATGCTGATGTGCAAAGATATTTTTCCTAGCGACTATTTTCTTTCTTTTCAATCAGATTTTTATGTTTCTGTAGGTGATTGACTCATTCAGAGGAACCAACCCCACATTCGCCTTCCCTCCCAGACAGACCATCGCACACCAGTTGATGAAACACTGGATCGGGATGAGCTCGAACCTCTAGCCTTCAGCAGACAGATGTGCTTCACATGAAGCTGCTTCCTTGTGTCTCGCTGACTGAAATTCAGACTCTGGTGGAAAAACAAATCAGTAAATGGAAAATACAAAAAAGAATGATCTGCAAACATCGGCAAGAAGCATCAAGTCGAGCCAAAATCTGATCTATTTTTTCTGCATTTATTTGGATCTATAAATATGTTGCCTCTGTTAATAATATAAAAGTATTTTCTGATTAAACTCTGCATCTACTCATTTTATTCACCACACAAAATTGGGCTTGATGCTTTAAGTTAAACTTCACTAAATAATTTGTCAGTAACAGCTTCTCTTTGGTCTACAGACGGTGGCGTTGAAGAAAATGAAATTACAATTAAAGTATCTGAATATGTTAAGGAACAGACGTGCTTTTTGGAGCAGGTTATGGATTTTTCACAGTTTGATCGGTGTGATGGACCGAGCTATGACAGGCTTAGGGTTTTAAGTAAAAAATGTTTAAACAATGAATGTTTAAACATTCATTGACCCAATAATAAATTTGATTTTATAATTAAAGATTATAAAAGAGATAAAAGTACCAACCAAACTCAAAATAAGGTTAAACAGAAGAGAATTAACTCAAACAAACAGACCTGACCACTTGACTTTACTTTATTGAATGTCGCGAGATACCAGTGTTGGTATATTACGCCTAACAGGGAACCAAAATCCCCTGTGATTTCAAAAATAAATAAATCGATCATTGCTCTGGTCATTGCTCTAGAGTATGATCAGGGAGATTGACCAGCCGACGGCCGGAGCCAGCAACCTAACTGACCCACTTAAGAAAAGCTAAAACTTAAATGAGGGCTGACTAAACCACTAACAACACAAAAGGGGTGTTTAAACAAAAGAGTTTTATGAAATCTAACTGAACAAAACCAATTTCACCCCTAAAAGAGATGAATGGCACAGTCCAATAAGTTATCTCCGTCCTATGGGCAACAGGTGATCCTTCAACCCAGGCCTGGAGCACCTGCAAAACTCGAGAAAATAAAATTAGTCTGAATCAACACAATACAAACCAAAATGTGCACCATCTAAACTCATATTGTGTCTTAGACCCATATTAGAAATGATACAGAAATTAATAAATGTTAACATTTATGAATAAATTTGTTGTGTGGCTGTTACTGTCTCTTCATTGCATTTGTAAAGTGAGTGTGGATCTTTTATCACAGAGAGAAAAGTCCAATACCTATGGCTTCAAACCCAATCAAACATCTTGGAGACTTTAGTAAACTTAATATGTGATACACTTGTTTTGTGTGAATTTAGGACCCTGGTAATCAAAACTTGAAGTGTTCATCCATGCCAGTTACACTCTATTAATGTGATCTTCTAAAAAGGGGATCAGTTTAATGTTCAGAAGCCGAGATTCAGTGCTTTCTACTTCAGTTTTTTTCACCTTCCATTTTCAACTCTACTTGGAGTTTAAAGTAATTCCACCACTTGGTAGCAGTGAGTATTTATATAAAAACATAGTCATGATTTAAAATAGAAATTAAACTATTATGATAAGTTATTAAGTTCTTCATTTTATTATTTAAACCAAGTTTTACGGGAAAGACGAGACGTAAGTTTAGCACAATTTGTTTCTGTACAAAATAATAGAAGACAAAGAACCACAAAAAAAAAAAACAGAAAACATGAAGGGGAATAAAATCCAGTTCACATCTAAAAGTTTAATTCACAGAAGAACCAAAAAAAAAAACTTTTAGAAAATTCTTTTAAACACTTTTTTTGACAGGAAATAAAAGTTTAGTAGATTTAAAATCCAAAGAGCAAGATGTTTATCTGTCTCAAACGTGGCCATCTGAAAACTATTAACTCAATCACAACTTCTCCACTGTATCCTGACCAGGATCCACATAAAGGCCAGCAAAAAGACATTTGGACAATTTTGGCCAAATGTGTCCAAGGTTTAGTCCAGAGTTGTGGCTAGAGACATAGACCTGTTCCTGGAGGTTGTAGGTTTGAATCCCCTGTTCTACCCATCCCACTTGTCCTATCCATACAACAAACAGTCTTCTCCTCTTCTGTGGTTTCAGCTCTGAAGCAGTTGTTCGACAAATATTCTGGTTCACAGATTGGATATGAGCTGTCGGTCTCTCTGCTCATTGGGTAGCTGTTCATGAAGCACAGACTCGACCAAGCAGGTTGACTCTGATGTTCCTCCTTTAAGAGGAAAAGTTGGTTCAGGAGCAGAGCCGTTTGTGCTTGGTGCTGCTCTGTGATTGGTGGAACATCACAAACAGACGTGTTCAGTTTGAGGGAGAACATCTGGACAACTGAGCTGCTGGTTGACAGCTGTTCCTCAGATGTGGGCAGCTTATTTGGGCCATCGATGATCAAATTCTTGTCCCCAAGAACCTGAAGTTCCTCCAGATCCAGGATTTTTGGTTCTGCAGAGCTCTGTAATAGCAAGGGAAGAAAAAGTAAGACTAGCTTCCTGAAATTAGATCATATTTTAGTTTTCCATCAACTTATGTTAGATTACATGACTACAGTACCATTATAAACGCATTGCTAATGGTATAGTTGACAATTTTAATGACAATATCCATGTCTTCAATCCAATATTTATTTTTATTTTATAGAATATTTCAACGTCAATCTATGTTCCCACCCTCCCGTATGGTGACCGAAAGAATGAGATCACGGACACAAGCGGCCAAAATGAGCTTCCTCCGCAGGGTGGCTGGGCTCTCCCTCAGATATCGGGTGAGGAGCTCTGCCATCCGGGAGGAGCTTGGTGTCGAACCGCTCCTCCTCCAGGTCGAGAGAAGCCAGATGGGGTGGTTTGGGCATCTGGTCAGGATACCCCCCAAGCGCCTCGCTGGTGAGGTGTTTTGGGGACGTCCCACCGGGAGGATACCAAGAGGCAGACCCCAGACCTGCTAGAGAGACTATGTCTCACAGGTGGCTTGGGAACGACTCGGGGTCCTTCCAGGTGAGCTGGAGGATGCAGCAGGATGAGGGAAGCCTGGGTTTCCCATCTGAGGCTGTTGCCCCACGACCCGACCCCGGATAAGCGGAAGATGATGGAATGGAAAAAAGACTATTTCAGAATATTCAGATGAACAAAAAAATGTAAAAATGACACCTGATGATTCGGATCCATCAGCCATCGACCAACCGAGCTGTCTTTAGGACTGGAGATGGATGGTAAGAAGTAGGACTTGTACCTGGATAGAAACGTCAGAGAGAGTAGATAAAAACACTGATTTGATTGTTTTTTATTTCATAAAAAATGAGTGCTGCTGGAAAATAGTTGGATTTAAAGAAATTGAGTGAATTTAAGATCTGGTTTCTCACATGGTCCTGGACAGGATCAAGATGGTCACCACGGTGATGGCCAACAGCAGCAGAGGAATCATCATCACCCCAATTGGAACCTCATCTGGATGGAAAAAGTTGAATTTACACTCATCCATCCATCTGCCCATTATTCAGTCCTTCCATTCATTTATCAATCAATTAATCTACCCATTTATTT
Source organism: Neostethus bicornis (assembly GCA_902685375.1). NCBI lineage: Eukaryota > Metazoa > Chordata > Actinopteri > Atheriniformes > Phallostethidae > Neostethus > Neostethus bicornis. The sequence goes on from LR738545.1 coordinate 10,673,919, forward strand.
GTCCATCCATCCCTCCATTCATGACACTCACCATATTCTGTGGTTAAAGTCAAAATGTCTCTGGAAAGGCTGTCAGCCATGAGGAGAATCGAATACTGGGTGTTGGGTGTCAAGCTGGAGAATGTGTGCTGCCATTGGTCGGGCCAAAGGAGGTGAGCTGGAAGGGAGAGATTTTACAAACATGTTGTGAATGTGTGAGATGCTTTAGGAGAAAACTTACTGCGTCTGTCTGTGTCTCCCTGCAGCGTCACGCTGTATCCATTCACACTGACTGGACCAGACTTCCTCTGCCACGTCCACTCGACGCTCACCGTTGTCTTGGTCACATTAACAACCTTCAGATTAACGGCTTCCATCAGAGCTGGGAAAGCAGAAATGAGAAATCAGATAAACTCTGACCTCTCCTGACATTAAGCAAGGGGATGTTTACCTCCCTGCTGCAGACTAGCTGGTAGAGACTGAGGCGATCCAGTCTGATGGTTGTGGGCCGGGGACACCTCGACCATGTAGGACTCATCTGGATCCAGATCTGAAACAAATACAGACACATTGTTTGATAAGATGGATCAGTAAATATCAAAGGACAACAGTATTTAGCATCACAAACATCTCTCAGGAAGCAGGTATCTATATGAAACTCTGCATGACAATCCTAGTCCTGCTGTGATAGGCTGAGGTTGTTTCAGGTGTCCCGTGATGCACTCGGCTCCACACTGCTCTCTTTGCCCACCATGGAAAAATATTTTCCTGTTTTCTTTTTCGATGAATTAGTTCTCTTCAATCCTGGAGGAGGAGCTCAGTGTCGAGCCGCTCCTCCTCCAGGTCGAGAGGAGCCAGATGGGGTGGTTCGGGCATCTGGTCAGGATGACCCCCGAGCGCCTCGCGGGTGAGGTGTTTCGGGCACGTCCCACCGGGAGGAGACCAAGGGGCAGACCCCGGACCTGCTGGAGAGACTATGTCTCACAGCTGGCCGGGTAACGACTTGGGATGCTTCCAGGTGAGCTAGAGGATGCAGCTGGGGAGAGAGAGGCCTTGGCTGCTCGTTTGAGGCTGTTGCCCCTGCGACCCGACCCCGGAACAAGCGGAAGATGACGGAACGAAAATAGTTCTCTTCCACAAACTGAGACCCATTTCTTTGACTGAGAGGTAAAACTAAAAAACAAAATGTATTGGATATCCAGACCTGGTATGATGGTGTAGGTGGTAGCATTGCTGACTCTGAACCACCGGACGGGGTACAGGGTTGTTTCCGGTCGCCATCCAATGACGAGGTGAGTGAATGATGAGATGGAGGGTGAGAGCTTCCACTGAACCTGGAGTGTTTTGTTTCCAGGATAACAGCTGGAGACCCACAGGTTCCTGACAGAAGGAAGAGCTGGAGGACAAATTTTATAAAATGTGATCACATGGCTAGAGGCTTTTATCTGAACGTTGTGTCACCAAAACAGTTACAGGATGTTGCACAACTAAATGAGCGTGAAGGTTCAAAAGCTGAAGATCCTATCAGAATTGACATGTTTGTGCCGGAAACAATAATTGGCGACGACTGAGCAACTTTCTTCTAACTTAATAATAATGCATTGAACTTATATAGCGCTTTTCTAGACACTCAAAGACGCTTTACATATATATATGTACTGTATATATGCATTATTCATTCACTCCATACAATCATTCACACACACAACATTCATTCTTGATGATGGGAGCTACCATGCAAGGCGCAGACCACTATCATCAGAAGCAACTGGGGGTTCTGTGTCTTGCTCAAGGACACCTCGGCATGGACTCTGGGCGGGGGATCGAACCTGCGACCTTCCGGTTACGGAGCGGTCGCCCTACCCACCGAGCCATCCTTTCCCTGTGCTGTGGTTATAACTTAATTATAAACACAGCATTTCTTCACACAAACGCACGCACCTCTCCAACAAAGACTTCCCTACCAACACATTACAGAAAGTATCATCCCTTGTATCAATGTAGATGAGGAGAGTGATAAAAAAAGAGCAAGTTTTTTGTGGTATGACTTTGGTGTCACAACCAGAACTGAAACCAAAAATAGAAAAATTAAAATAGATAAATTTGAGACTTTGGTCTTCATTAAAAATATATAAGTTTGTTCCTTAGAGATCCAGCTGTTTTATGCATGCAGATTTTTCTTGATTATATGAGGAACACTTTTTTTTCAAGTGTTTCACAACTTTAGACCCAACTTATCACATGTTGGTCAATGTCTGTTTATCCCCTTTAGAGATCCCTGCCTTTCGCAAGTGCTCTTTATCTTTAGTCACGTACCAGCTTTTTTCAAGTTAAATCAGTTTTTTTTATCTAACCTTTCACAGTTTTCTGATACATAATTTCTTTTTTTGTTAGAAAAACATAGCCTTAAATTTTTTTTTTTTTATTAAACATGACCTTAATTTTTTTTTTTTACTGAAAATAATATTTTGCAAGGCTTCTAAAGAAGTTTTAAATAGTTTATGTGTTAGTCACCTTCTTAACCGTCTATCCATTACAGGGCTGCAGGGCCCATCCCGGCTTATTCGAGGCAAGGGGCAAGGTACACCCCGTCACAGGTCGCCAGTGTGTCGTCGGGCCACACATAATAGAACCATACACACACACACACACTCATTCCTGGGGTAATCATGTCGTGGCCAATCAATTTAGCATACGTGATTTTGGACGGGGGGAGAAACCCGGAGTATCAGAGAAAAACCCACACATACAGAATGAACATGCAAACGCCACACAGAAAGACCAGTGTTCCAAGCCTAGTCCGTACCCAGGACTCAAACCCACAACCTTCTTACTGTGAGGCGACTGTGCTAAACACAGCGCTACCGTGTCGCCCAGTTCATGTGTTGATGAAAATATATTACTTTTAAAACTGAAGTAAACATCAACATCTGATATTTATGAAAATGATACATAAAATATGTTTGAAGTTTAATTTTCTAAAACTTACCTATCTGTCTCTGAGAGTTTATTCTGAGCTCTGCGGCAGGTCCAAAACCAGCTGTGGTAAAGGCCCGGATGGTGACACTAATGTTTCCCTCCTCCACAACCAAGAGTGTCCTAGTGTCGGTCACATTTTTCACCTTTCCATTTGGACCGAGGGTCACTTCGTAGCCAAGAACAGAACTTTCAGGGTTTGGAGCCTGGAAAGAAAAGATGTTTTATACAAATGAAGATCCCCTAAACTCAACATGACGTGATAAAAGTTTATTGGACTAAATTTGTGATTCATGTTTTCGCTCTGTCAATAATTCCATAGGGTGTTTTTTTTATCTCCCTTTTTCTTTAGTAGAAAAAGTTTCAAAAAAGTCTTCTGGACAGTTTAATTCTTCAACGAGACGTTTCGACTTCCATCCGGAAATCATTTTCAATCTGAATGAAATGGACTGGAACCTGGATCCATTTATACTAACCTGAGTAACAGGTAAAAAAAGTGTAAGAAGGGCTCGACCAATGAGAATGTTCCTTAAGATGGCCGTGAATGGCTCCTATTGTAGCCACAGACCAGTAAACAAACCTATTATAAAAATGCTAAAAGCCTAGTGAAAAGAGAAACCTGCTAACGAGAGGCGTGAAACTGAGTCACAAGGTGTCATCTTTAGTCCATGGCTTCAAAAGGCTGCTATAGATACCGGGCAAAACGTATCTAACGCCTCCATTCCGATTCAGTGAGGGATTCTCTTTCATCACAAAAATGGCTTCTTTCACCCCTCTTTCAAACCAACCTTTCTCTCTACTTAGAATCTTCACCTCACTGTCCTCAAAAGTGTGTTTGGTGGATTTAAGATGCAGATGTACGGCAGACTGTGGACCACTAGAGGCTTCTCTTCTGTGTTGGTAAAGTCTTTTGTGGAGTGGTTGCTTTGTTTCCCCAATGTAGTTTTCTTTGCAGCTCCCTTCACTGCACCGGATCGAATAAACTACATTGCTCTGTTTTTCCGTAGGCATCTTGTCTTTAGGATGTACTAGTTTTTGACGTAATGTGTTGACCGGTTTAAAGAAAACCGGGATGTCATGTTGTCTGAAGATTCTCTGTAACTTCTCGGACAGTCCTGACACGTAGGGAATAGAGACTCCATTTTTTCTCTTCTCAGTTTCTGTTTCCCTCTTCTCATGTTTCTTGGACGCTCTCACCCTATTCAGGGCCCATTTGGGGTAGCCACAGACCGAGAGGGCTTTTCGGACATGCTGTGTCTCCTTCTCCTTAGCCTCTGTGCTCGTGGGTACCTCCTCCGCCCTGTGTTGTAAAGTTCTGATGACACCCAGTTTGTGTTGCAAAGGATGATTAGAGTCAAACTGTAGGTACTGGTCTGTGTGCGTGGGTTTCCTGTATACCTCCAGTTGCAAATTCCCGTCCTCCCCTATGATCACAGCGCAGTCTAAAAAGGCCAACCGGTTGTCCTTGGAGTCTTCACGTGTAAACTTGATGTTCGGATCCACAATGTTGATGTGTGAAGTGAAGGCTTCCAGATCTTGCTTGTTGATCTTCACAAAAGTGTCATCAACATAGCGGAACCAGTGACTGGGTGGATTTCCTGGGAATGTGCTCAGGGCTTGCTTCTCAACCTCCTCCATGTAAAGATTAGCTACTATGGGGGACACTGGAGAGCCCATCGCACAGCCGTGGATTTGTCTGTAGAAACCACCACGAAACTGAAAGTAAGTGGAGTTGAGACAAATGTCCAACAGGTTGCAGATGTGTTCCGGAGTCAGTTTGGTCCTTTCTTGCAGTGTGGTGTCCCCTTGTAGTCTTTGTCTGACTGCTGTTACAGCTTCTTTTGTAGGGATGCAGGTGAAGAGTGATACAACGTCATAAGAAACAATGATGTCATCTTTGTCTATATGTACATGTTTCACTTTCTCTACAAAATCTTGTGTGTTCTCCACGTGGTGTTCTGTGTTACCCACTAAGGGGGCCAAGATGGTTTTCAGGTATTTGGCTACGTTGTAGGTTATAGAGTCAGTGCTGCACACAATGGGTCTAAGAGGAACATCCTGTTTGTGGACTTTGGGTAAGCCGTAGATACATGGAATGGCATCACCCGGATACATTCTGAAGTATAAAGCTTTATCAATCATGTCGTCCTTTTCCAGCTTCTGTAAATAGTCAATCAACTTCTTTTTGTAGCCACTGGAAGGGTCCCGCTTGAGTTTTTGATAAGTGGAAGTGTCTTCCAGGAGGTAGTTCATCTTGGCTTCATAATCCGTGGTGTTGAGAATCACAGTGCAACGTCCTTTGTCTGCTGGTAGAATGTTTATGCTGTGATCTTTCTGCAGAAAGATCACAGCAGAAAGATCACAGCATAAACATTCTACCAGCAGACAAAGGACGTTGCACTGTGATTCTCAACACCACGGATTATGAAGCCAAGATGAACTACCTCCTGGAAGACACTTCCACTTATCAAAAACTCAAGCGGGACCCTTCCAGTGGCTACAAAAAGAAGTTGATTGACTATTTACAGAAGCTGGAAAAGGACGACATGATTGATAAAGCTTTATACTTCAGAATGTATCCGGGTGATGCCATTCCATGTATCTACGGCTTACCCAAAGTCCACAAACAGGATGTTCCTCTTAGACCCATTGTGTGCAGCACTGACTCTATAACCTACAACGTAGCCAAATACCTGAAAACCATCTTGGCCCCCTTAGTGGGTAACACAGAACACCACGTGGAGAACACACAAGATTTTGTAGAGAAAGTGAAACATGTACATATAGACAAAGATGACATCATTGTTTCTTATGACGTTGTATCACTCTTCACCTGCATCCCTACAAAAGAAGCTGTAACAGCAGTCAGACAAAGACTACAAGGGGACACCACACTGCAAGAAAGGACCAAACTGACTCCGGAACACATCTGCAACCTGTTGGACATTTGTCTCAACTCCACTTACTTTCAGTTTCGTGGTGGTTTCTACAGACAAATCCACGGCTGTGCGATGGGCTCTCCAGTGTCCCCCATAGTAGCTAATCTTTACATGGAGGAGGTTGAGAAGCAAGCCCTGAGCACATTCCCAGGAAATCCACCCAGTCACTGGTTCCGCTATGTTGATGACACTTTTGTGAAGATCAACAAGCAAGATCTGGAAGCCTTCACTTCACACATCAACATTGTGGATCCGAACATCAAGTTTACACGTGAAGACTCCAAGGACAACCGGTTGGCCTTTTTAGACTGCGCTGTGATCATAGGGGAGGACGGGAATTTGCAACTGGAGGTATACAGGAAACCCACGCACACAGACCAGTACCTACAGTTTGACTCTAATCATCCTTTGCAACACAAACTGGGTGTCATCAGAACTTTACAACACAGGGCGGAGGAGGTACCCACGAGCACAGAGGCTAAGGAGAAGGAGACACAGCATGTCCGAAAAGCCCTCTCGGTCTGTGGCTACCCCAAATGGGCCCTGAATAGGGTGAGAGCGTCCAAGAAACATGAGAAGAGGGAAACAGAAACTGAGAAGAGAAAAAATGGAGTCTCTATTCCCTACGTGTCAGGACTGTCCGAGAAGTTACAGAGAATCTTCAGACAACATGACATCCCGGTTTTCTTTAAACCGGTCAACACATTACGTCAAAAACTAGTACATCCTAAAGACAAGATGCCTACGGAAAAACAGAGCAATGTAGTTTATTCGATCCGGTGCAGTGAAGGGAGCTGCAAAGAAAACTACATTGGGGAAACAAAGCAACCACTCCACAAAAGACTTTACCAACACAGAAGAGAAGCCTCTAGTGGTCCACAGTCTGCCGTACATCTGCATCTTAAATCCACCAAACACACTTTTGAGGACAGTGAGGTGAAGATTCTAAGTAGAGAGAAAGGTTGGTTTGAAAGAGGGGTGAAAGAAGCCAATTTTGTGATGAAAGAGAATCCCTCACTGAATCGGAATGGAGGCGTTAGATACGTTTTGCCCGGTATCTATAGCAGCCTTTTGAAGCCATGGACTAAAGATGACACCTTGTGACTCAGTTTCACGCCTCTCGTTAGCAGGTTTCTCTTTTCACTAGGCTTTTAGCATTTTTATAATAGGTTTGTTTACTGGTCTGTGGCTACAATAGGAGCCATTCACGGCCATCTTAAGGAACATTCTCATTGGTCGAGCCCTTCTTACACTTTTTTTACCTGTTACTCAGGTTAGTATAAAATGGATCCAGGTTCCAGTCCATTTCATTCAGATTGAAAATGATTTCCGGATGGAAGTCGAAACGTCTCGTTGAAGAATTAAACTGTCCAGAAGACTTTTTTGAAACTTTTTCTACTATGGATCACTCCTGGATGAATGAGGGACTACACGGATTTGTCCCTTTTTCTTATTCTTTTGCTCTCCTTGTTTGATGGAAACACAAATCGCCACATTCTAGTTATCACAAATGATGGTTCATTTTCTACAAATTCCAATTTTAAACAAGTTCTCATTGGTTAATGTGTTCCAGTACAAATGCAAATCCATAGAACCGTTCTTTCACCGATTCATTCATTTATTTAATCAACCAACAAATCGATCATCTGCCTGTCTGTCCTAGAACATCTCCCCAAGAAAACTATCAGGAAACATTCAGAACAGAACTGATCTGGTGTCTCTAGTTTCAGGATCAATTTCTTCTCCCGGGTGACAGAACTCCTACCACACTACAGACTAAACCAACTTCAGGGATTTGTAGTCGTCATCTGGTTCTAGAATTCATTACTCATAGCTGCAGTGTATAGGTAAACAGAGGATGCTCGAGCCACCAATAATTTCAAATTTGTTTTTCTCCAACCAAGAGCTGACCAAGAGAAGTCGTACCAGACTGACAACCAACCTCCTAAACGATACCTGAAATGGTCCGTTTGGTGTAATAACTCTTTACTGAGCAAGAAAGAACATTCTATCACTTTCTAACTGAGGATCACAGCCTTTGAATTGAACATATTAATGTTAATTATTGAAAAAAACAGGTGCAGATCACATTCACTCAAGTGAGCAGAATCCCATCATCTGCATAAAATCAAATATCATTCCAGAGGAAACCAAACTGGATCCCTCTCATCTTCTTGGCTGACACAGAAAGTTCTGTTCCATCAAGAAAAGTATAACGAGAAGAGGAGCCATGGCAGTGCCTGTTCTTCACTGGAAATAGATCAAATTTATCAACACTAACTGTTTTATGCTGCACAATTTCAGGAAGGAAAAGCAGGAAATTACAAAAACCAGCTACAGTCGATGTTTCACTAACGGCGTCATGTTAAGAAATTCACAGCTCAGACTGCTGTTCACAGACAGTGTGAATTTTAACAGAAAAAAAGTCTTTATTTAATTTAGATTTTTTTTGCTACTGATATAAAAGAAAAGAAATTAAAGAAAATATTAACATTAAACACATTTTTTTCTATTTGTACCTTCCAGATGAGATGAAGTAGAGAATTTGTTCCTGTTTTCTCCAGCCTGTAGCTCAGATCTGAAGGTCTGGATGGAACTGCAAAGGAAAACATGATGATGGGATAAATGGAAAGGTTGAAGTTCTGATGAAGATCTGGAGAGAGAAAAAGAAGGTTCACCACTGTCTAGCGTCTTTGCGATAACATCAGAGCTCCAGTCGCTCATCAGGCTGTATGGTTCTTTGCAGGCCACACCAGCTTTGTACACAGTAAATGGCTGTAGCTCGGTTACAGTGTAGGCTTCCACAGAGATGGAATCTTGAACCTAAGAATAACAATGACTTTAAACCTAATGTTTATTTTTTGTAATTTTTGATGAAAATAGCTACATATGAGAAATAAAAATACTAAAATTAGGCATCAATGGTCAAAATTAGGTCATCAAAGTCATGAGGCTGAAGACAGAACGAAGAGTTTTATGCGTGAAATAAACAATGAGACAGACCTGGGTCCAGGTGGAGGAACTGTTTTGTCTATAGCGAAGCAAACAGCTTTCAGATTTTCCACTTCTCCAAATAAACTTGAGCGAGTTCTCCGTGGAGCTGTGCACAATCAAACTAGGCGGAAAGGGTTTCACTGTGGAGAAAACATGAACATCAAAAATTTTATAACCAGATTTTTCAGTTGAATTAAGTAAACATGAGGACATACTTGCAAATAACAGGAAAACAGAATGAGGTTCAGACCAGACCACCGTCCCTGTTTCATAGTTTCTTATTCTGGCCATCACATTGAGGGTGGCTGCTGGGTTGAAGATGCCCTGACAGGATAAGACTTTGTTCCTACTGAGGTAAAAAAGAAACAAAGCTGTGCTGATGGTTGATAGATACAGACTTACACCTAATGGGTGATTAAATGCACAGCCATAATCACCTGATAAAGATCAGAGAAACATTTAGGTTCTTGTCTGACTCTTCAGTCCAGCCACAGGTCATGGATGCGGTTTGGTATGACGGACTCTGGTAGAAGCAGGACATATTCAGCTTTTCTGCAAAAACAAATGAGAATTTTTTTAATCAATTAAATTAAATGAGCAACACAATGACTCCAAACCAAGTTAAATAAAAGTTAAATTGGCCTTTCTGTGTGGAGTTTGCATGTTTGCACACATATACAACTCCCTGTGTATGTGTGGAGTACCCGTTTTTTTCCGGGTCTCCCTTAAAAAAATATGCATGTTAGGTTGATTGGCCACTATAAAATTGCCCCCAGGAATAAGTGTATGTGTGTGTTGCACTGTGACAGACTGGTGACCTGTTTGGGGTGTACCCTGTCTTGAATCTGCCTGGATAAGTTCTGGAACCCCCTGCAACCGCTCAATATGAATGGTTGGCCCAGAAGATGAATGAATGAATGAATGAATGAATGTTGACTAAAAGTTTACCAGAGAATTGATAGTGAAAACTTTTCATAAAGAAATGTCTGATTATTCCAAAGAAGTGGTTATGTTCTCACTCTGTGAAAATGAAGTTGGTGGACGGCTGCAGTCTTTAGGGTCACTGACACACACGCGTTGGTCTTCATCACATATCATCAGATGAGATTGCGTCACTGTCACTTCTAGCACAAAAAAACAAGAGTTTTGAAATGTTCATCTTCGTATAGAGTATTCAGCAGCTTAGCATGTTCAGTTTTGTCCACAATGTGCACCCACAAGGGAACTTTGACCAGATCAATACTGACTCACTGGTCCAAAGCAGAAAAAAAACTTACTATATCCCAAAATGATCAAACATATGTGAAGAAAAATCTTAGGCTGATGGTGAACTCACCCAGAGTAGACACACTGAGGCAGCAGGTCATCATCCAGGTAAACAACAAAAGATCCATCTCTATAGAGAAAACTTTTCATAAACCCATGAGATTATGTCTCAATTTACGTTTCACATCGCCTCTACATCAGCTGTCACTGACCAAACAGTACCGTCTGGAAACCAGAGAGAACCTGTCAACATTTCAGAGGAAGCTGATGCCTCAGACTGAAGAACAGGAAGTTTTTCATCTGATGTCAGCAGAGGGAGACACCACCACATCACAGCAAATATCAGTGTTATTAACAAGTGAAAGGGATCAAATTAATCTGTAAACAACAAGGTTTAGAGATCACAGAAAAGAGGAGATTTTTCTATTCTTGCACATTGTGTTTTTCAGGTGTACATCTTGATATATTGTTTTCCCGGTTCAAGGCATTGTCCTTTTATTTATGCCTGCTTCCATCTTCTTCTTTTGGCATTTCCTTTCAGGGGTCGCCACAGCAAGTCAGTCTATTCCATCTAACCCTATCTGCTTTATCCTCTTTGGTCACACCAACTATCTTCATGTCTTCCTTCGCTGTATCTATGAACCTCCCCTTTGGTCTTCCTCTAGACCTCTTACCTGGTGGTTCCAAACCCAGCATCCTTCTTCCGATGTACTCTCTCTCCTCTGCACATGTCCAAACCATCTCAGTCTGGCCTCTCTGACTTTATCTCAAAAACCTCTAACATGTGCTGTTCCCCTGATGTACTCGTATCTAATCATGTCCATCCTGCTACCTCCCAGAGAGATCCTGAGTATCTTCATCTCTGCTACCTCCATTTCTGTTTCCTGTCTTTTTCTCAGTGCCATTGTTTCTAGACCAAACAGCATGGCCAGTCTCACCACGGTTTTGTACACTTTCTTTCATTTTTGTCTGAAACTCTTCTATCACACATCACACCTGATACTTTTCTCCCCCTGTTCCAGCCTACATGTACGTACACGCTTCTTCACCTCTTTTCCACACTCTCCATTACTCTGGACTGTTAATCCTAAGTACTTAAAATCTTCCATCTTCTTTACCACTTCTTCCACAAAGCCTGGAAAAAACTAAATTTGTGCTAAACTGACCGCATTAAGAAATGATCATACCGGAGAATTCTTGTGTATTTGGCCATTAAACCTTTAGACGGTGATTTTTTCAGAACTACATTGAAGTTTATGATTTATGTAAATATTTTATATTGTTGTTGAGCTGGCTGTATTTTTAACTTCACATTGTCCGACTAATACTGATTTTGTACATCAATATCAGCTACAATCTCACACGCATGTCACTTTTTTCTAATAAAAATATTTATTGGAGGTTTTTTTTGTGTGATGAAACTAAAATTTGTAAAACATCAGGCATTAAAAAAATTTCTCTTTACAGATTTCAAGGTTCTACTTTGGTTTTGTTTTTCATTTTACAGTTGCATACTTTCATGCGACACATTTAAGAAATTGGCCCTAGCAACAGACTGGTGACTTGTTCGGACGTACCCCGCCTCTCACCTTGAATCAGCTGGTCTAGGCTCTAGCACCCCCTTTTTCTCTCAAACAGACACAAAAACAAATAACCTCTCTTTCTTTCAAACACACACAGACATTTTCCATGCGCACACAGTGCTTTCGGAGGGGCCACGGCAGCAACAGGCGCTGTTTATTGAGAACATGCTGAACAACGTGCTTTCATGTCATAGATTTCAAAAGTTTCCAATAACACTAGAAAAGCTGCTAGATTACAAAAAAAGTCCCTTGAGCAACCACAAATCCCCACCAAGGTTTGCCATCTAGTTTTACGCATTGCTTTGAGAGGGGCCACGATAGTAACCGGCGCTGTTCATTGAGAGCAGGCTGACCATGCTTTCATAAAAGGTTCATTCCTTTCAAGTTCAGTTGAGTGTGTTTCTTTTTTTTTTGGAATATTTACTTCAAAATGAGAAAACTAGATTCATTGAAACTTTTACAGGTTTATTCTGTAATCTAATAAAAAAAAAAAATCACAAACTCCCTTCTGCTTTTCTCATTTATTTTTCCTTTTTCTTGCAAAGCAAAACATCTGTTTTAGTTTTTTTTTTTATATAGAAAAAAAAAAAGTTTATATACATTTAGAAATGACATTACAAAGCAAACGAGCGAAAAGAAAAAGCTGTACACATCAACACTCGGCCTGCAGTGGAGCCGGAAACATCCTGAAAGGTTTGGAGCGCCAGCGTGACGCCTCGCAGTAGCTTATTCCCTAGAGCACACACACACACACGTGATTCTAAAGGTCAATATTTTCAGGAAGAAAACGGAAACTTTCTCACATCACAGGATTTTAAAAACATTTTATCTCATTGAAGGGATTTTTTGTCAGCTTCGTTAAAAACCAGAAAAGATTTTCCCAATTTCTCAAAGATTATTTTATTTTCTCATCTACCATAAAAAGCATGGTAGAGAAAGAAAGTGAAGCTACACATGAAGTACCTTGGCCATGATCAGGTTACTGATATACTCCCTGGGTTTCATCCAACCAGAGAAGATGAAAATTAAAAAAAAAAAAAAACTGGTTTGGTTTCCTTGGTTTTTCCACCATAATATAGCATTCCCTTCAGCCAGGATGGAGTTGGACGATTTGAAGTAGAAAATAAAACTACTTAAGTCTGAATCTGTGTGGATGAACATTCCTGACTCCATCATCTTGAAGAAAATGATAATTCATATTTTCTCTTCACTGTAAAAGTTTGACTGGTCAAATAAGTGGAAAAAAGTCAGAATCTCATTGTGAAACAAAAAGAAGAAAAAAAAATAAACGAAATGAAGGAAGGTTCTTCTGAGTCACACTCGGGTCGTTCAGGTTTAACCAGCTGTTCGTCAGATTTCCCCTGAGGTGAGCAGGACCGGCCCGTACAAGGCTGGCTTCTATCCATGTTTGTGCGTGTGTGTGTTATTTGTTACGGAGCAGCTCCAGCTGATCTTGGTACTCTGTGAAAAGTCTCTGGAAACGAAGATTCTCTCCGATGACTGGGAGAACTTCTCGAAGTAATTCCCGCTTTCGCAGACCCTGAAAACAACAGGTAGAGTTACAATGACAACAACTTGAATGTGCTTATGTCAGGAGGAAAAAAAAATTCTCATCAATTTAACTCTTCAATTTTGACACTAATGACAATAAAACATCATTATTATTAATAATAATTATTTGTTCAAAAGTACACTGGAAAATACGTCTGGAAAAATAAGGACAGATGCAAAGCAATTACAGAAAGATGCAAAAAGAGCTCTTAGTTTGTTTCACCTTCTCAACCACTTATCCCTATCTGGGTTTTGGGGGTGCCGGACCTATCCCATCTGACTTCATGCAAGAGGCAGGATACACCCCTAACCAGTGTGTTGCAGGGCCACAGACACAGACAACTATGCACACACACTCATCCTCTGGGGCAATTTTGTTGTGGCCAATCGACCAAACACATGTTTTTTGGAGAATGGGAGGAAACCGGGGTACCAGGAGGAAACCCACAAATACAGGTGAATTTACGTTATCTGGATTCTCTGATCATTCTTGATTAATCTGGCTGCTAATCTCTGTGTTTTTCAGCATGTTGGAGACGTACCAATGTAGTGGGCTCCCAGGATGAAGCAGCTGATTTGTGGACGGGACCCAGCAGCTCCTTGCAGAGCTCCCGGAGACGAAATTCTGAGCCTTAAAAAGAAAAAAAATAAATAACAGAAAATAAAAATTCTGAGAGAAACAATAAGAAGCAGAATTGTTATTCGGGGGGTAAAACGACTACCAATGAGATGGTGGAAAACAAGATTTGATAATAATTCATTGCATGTTCTAATAAGAAAGTATGATAGTGGAAATTCAAACTACGAAGATAAATCCACTTGAGAGTTTTTTTTGCTTCATAAATGTTATTTTAGGATTTTCTTCAACTCTAATTTGACTTCTACTTCATTTACCAAGATTAAATTTGTATTCTAACAGATCACATGACCTTAACCAGTCAATGGGGGTTGCTTGTAAAAAATGAAACCAGATGATGTTTCAGACCTTCGTTGACCAAGAAGCGGGCGTAGATCAGCAGCCAGTAGCTGTACTCCTGAGCTGACATCAGTGTGAGGGCGGCAGCCAGTTGATTCTCCAGAAAGGCTAACGTCATGCCCTGCTGCAAGTGGTGGGGGGTGGATGAAAGGCGTGACGCCAGCCGGCCAGCACTGCAGAAGACATCGGTGGTTAATGCGGAGGACATGTTGCAGGAGGTCAAAAGTAAAACTCGTACTTCAGGTTCCGGCCCTGCATGACGGCTAAGGGTCCCGAAGACACAGGTGCATCATGGGAAGGAAGGCAGTTCCTGAAGTCGGCGCACTGGACCAGAGAGTCTCCTTTGTCTGCTATAAGGGTCCTGTGAGTTGGAGCAGAAGCATGAAGTATCACCACATCAAACCGCTTACTGTTGATTATTTCTCACCATGTTTCTAACAAAGAGCTGAAGCAGTACGACTTCCCGTTGGAGAGTCCCACCACCGGAACGCCCTGCTGGGTCAGCAGAGACTGGGTTACGGTGATGTCGGAACCTGGAGACAAAATCATTCATTAGTTTAGATTAAAACCTCCTCACAGGATTCTGCTGCTTCACATATTCTCAAGAATTCAGGTCTTGTTGAAAACGAAAATTTAACTGGTTTTAATGGGGAAAGAGTAACAATAAAGAGAGGACGGGTCTCTGATGATTACCAAAAGTGACCTCTGAAATTTTTCTTTTATAAACGGTCAAGCTGCTCACAATTAAACCGGAGTGTTTTTCTTCATTTGCCCTCATTTATATTCTACTTGGAAAAATGGTTTTCCTCCGCAGGGTGGCTGGGCTCTCACTCAGAGATCGGGTGAAGAGCTCTACCATCTGGGAGGAGCTCAGTGTCGAGCCACTCCTCCTCCATGTCGAGAGGAGCCAGATGGGGGTGGTTTGGGCACCTGGTCAGGATGCCCCCGAGCGCCTCACTGGTGAGGTGTTTCGAGCATGTACCACCAGGAGAAGACCAAGAGGCAGACCCCGGACCCGCTGGTTAGACTATGTCTCACAGCTATCTAGGGAACGACTCAGGATCCTTCCAGATGAGCTGGAGTATGCAGCTGGGGTGAGCGAAGCGTGGGCTTCCCGTCTGAGGCTGTTGGCCCGCGACCCGACCCCGGATAATCGGAAGACGACACAACGGAACATGTTTTTTCCAACCGTGAATAAAATTATTTTTTGTCATCTGAACCGTTCATTCTTAATGGGGGGAGGGAGAATCCTATCCCTGCTGATTTCAGGCGAGAGGCAGGATACACCCCCAACAAGTTACCAGTTTGTCACGAGTCTACTAACAAACTCATTCATGGGGGCAATTTTATAGTGGCTAATCAACCTAACACACATGTTTTTGGAGGGTGGGAGGAAACCGGAGTACTTAGAGAAAACGTACACATACACGGGGAAAACATGCAAACTCCACATAGAAAGGCCAGTGTTTTTTTCTACGTACAAATTCTTTGCACGCTTTAGGGATTCAGTTTTAAAATACTGTACATTCTTCTACATAAGAAGAAAACCTTTTATTTTTCTCACCCGATAAAATGCTGAGCAAGGACTCATTTTTTACTAAAGCTCTTTGCTTCTGAACGTCCCTGCAGAAAACAAACACATGCACAAATTTACTATCAAACGATCAAAAAATAAAACAAACAGATCATAAAAAGAAAAGTCAGTCTAATGTGAAGGAAAAACTGACCAGACGGAGAGCCTTGCACCAGCGGTGAGAACCATGACGTAGTGGGCGGAGCAGTGCAACGCAGACACGGGCGCAGCTAGCTGCATAGCTGGGAGGAGTCTCCGCCCACATGAGGAAAAGACCGACAGCATCTTGTCGTCACAGGCGACAGCAATAACATCACTGATGGAGAGCGGGGACAAGTAAGAGGTTATTTGTTATTTTATTGGATAAAACTATTGGCTCTGAAAGTTTTTCTGAAGTTTTTTTCCTTTAGAATTTTTAGACTTGAAAAACAGACGTCACAGATAATAGATTTTATAACCGAAAATTTTAAATAGTAAAAAGATTAAGTTTAAAGTAGGTATAAACAGGTTTTTAGTATTTCAGTGTGTGTTTGTACCCGCTTCCTGCAGCGGTGACGATAGAGCTGGGAAGGAGTGTGTTCCAGTCTCGACCGTCTCTGCAGCATCGCAGCTGGCTCAGCTTAGAACCTGCAACCATCGACACCTCGTTGTCCACTTCTAGGTACACCGATGGTTCCATGCTCACCTGCACACACAAAGTACAAATTTGTTTCAGAGAGAAGGAACAAAAAACTAGCCAGGCTGATGCCATCTAACGCCTTTGCTCTATTTCATTTCACTTTCAGCTACAAACGTCAGGAATCAAGCAATAACGGACCGCTTGGGAAACTCCGGAAGTAGTGTCGGCTAAGAGAACCCATCTGGTTCCATATGGATTTCAGTATCAATGCATGAAGCTA
Organism: Neostethus bicornis; assembly: GCA_902685375.1. Taxonomy (NCBI): domain Eukaryota; kingdom Metazoa; phylum Chordata; class Actinopteri; order Atheriniformes; family Phallostethidae; genus Neostethus; species Neostethus bicornis. Next base: position 10,690,655 of record LR738545.1, read on the forward strand.
AAAACAAACACGATGTTTAGAGAGTAGAATTCAGAACAAAGACGTGATTGCTGATAGGAAATTAGTTCAGTGTTCTTGCAAAGGTTGAAGCAGACCTGCACACTGAAAGACTTCTGGCAGCTTAGGGTCGGTAGTTTGAGAACAACTGCAGGAGCAGCAGGTGCTCTGGAGGGCTCTCGGTCGACCATAGGGGACGTCTAGGAAAAAAGAAAGAGGAGGATAAGTTATTTTCTGCAGATGTTATTCACAATCTTTCCTTCATGCCATTAAATTGATAGTCCTTCTTCTTCCTCTTGTGGTTGTAAAGTGTGTGGTGTTTGGTTTTAGAATCACTAAAACTAGAAATGATCCGTTTATACCTGAGGGAACGGTTGTGGAAGAGCAGCAGCCATCTTGTCTTTTCTTGGTCTTCCTTTCTTCCTCTTCTCCACCAGCTGCCCTCCCTCCATCATCAGCTCGGCTTTCCTCTTTGCAAACGACAGGTTCTTGTTGATGGCGGCCATCTTGTCCTCGCTGTCGCTGCTCGTCTCCTCTTTGTTTTTAGTGTCTTTCAGAGCAGCGCTGGTATCCTTCGGCCTGTTGGAAACAGACGAACACGTTCAGTTTCTACTTCTGTCGGGATTTATAGCCAGTTGGCTCACCTGTCCAGAGGAGTGAGTCCAGTGATGGAGGAAATGACAGCTGTGACTCCAGGTGTGGCCTTCGACCTCTCTGTGAATCTTGAGTCCAGAGCCTTCATTGGTTCAATCTTTGAAGCAGAGGTGAGCAGCAGGCTGGACTTCATCCTGAAACCACAGATCATTATGAGCGTGAACCAGAAATGGAGAACTAACACAGTTCAGACTCGTACCCGTCTCTATTGTCCTCCAGGAGTTTGCTGGTGGAACCAGGAGGGGCTGGGGTTAGCATGGCGTCTGGACTGGGCCGGAGCCCTGGGCTGGAGTCAGAGTTGAGTTGCAGAGGGAGCTGATTGGAGAGAGAGGACCCGGAGGGCAGGATGGGAGCGCTGTTAAACAGAGCCGGAGAGAAATCCCTGCAGAGACACACAGACACACTTCATTCTTTCATTTCAGCTCAGACATTAGAGAATAAACTAGCTGGACAAACCTGACGTGGAGCTTTCATTGAAAGTTTGAGCAATTAATTATAGGACCCTTATTATACAAACTTCAGCATTCAGCATTTTTTTTTTTTAATTTTGAATCATTATTTCTACCACACCTATCGCAAGGAAACAAATGAGTGCCTGCTTCAGCGACGACGTGCTTGCTTCATTGATGATGCTTTTTACGTAGTAGAAGGAATGTGACATATCCTAACCCCTGTTACCCTAAGAACTGGAAAGAGACCTAACACTTTCCTCAGCAACAGTATTAAATTTTTAGGGCGGAGCCTCAAGACAGGTAAGGGGATGAGCACTAGTCAGGCTTTCACACTTTGTGTTCTGTAATAAAACTCTATAAGATTTCATAACTGTTGTTTACTGGACGATTGAAAACTCAAATTGAGGTCATTTACGTGCAAATGATACAATGACAGAAGAGATTTTTATTTTTCATGAGATGGGACGTTTGAATTGAACAGTTTTTGTCCGAGGTTTGCATTCGCTCAAAGACATTAGCATCATAATAGAACTATTGATGATTGCACTCTCAAAGTAACATAATACTATCATAAATATGTTCATAAATAACTTTGAAAGGTAAAAAATAGCATATGTTATATCTCCTGGAATTTAAAACGGTTGAATTTAAAAACCTTGTCTTAAACTTTGTGGGAATTACTGATATGTTTCAGATTGAGACCAGATAGTAGGTGGTGTTTAGCTGTTGATAATGTTTATAAAGTGTGTGGTGCTTTGCTTCCTAACCCTGTATCCAGCTGGGCGATGCAAAGCGGCGTGATCCGTCTCCGACCATCAGCCGTTCGAGTCTCCACCTGCTTCTTCAGAAGGTTCTGAAAGATCAAAAGAAAAATAACGTTATCATGAAAACTGAAAAACAGAAACATGAACAACTTCACTTCCCACTAAACCAGCCACTGTCCAGTTTCTCTCCAGTCACACCTCCACACGTTCCTTCCATCCATCCATCAAGATTTTTGGAGACAGAGCTCCTGTGCTTCCTCACCTTCCTGATGTCCTCTAGTGACTCTCCATTCATCACACTATTAACTTTAGGAGCAGAGGATTCTGGTCCGGAGGCGGTCGCCCCCATGTTGGTCTGGACAGAGTTCTGCCTCTCCTGCTGGTACTTTAGCATCTCGGGGTTCTCAATGATTGTGGTGGAGAGCTGAGCCTCGGTGTTGGTGATGGCCAAACTTTTCCCGTAGATGTTCTGGTGGATGCTGTTCTGTAAAAACACAAACATGAGAAAGGTTCAGATGGCTTGCAGAAAACATCAAACACAATGTGTCAGGTTCCCCTGGTTATTTGGTCATTTATTAACTGGTTGTTAGAGAAATTTTATGAGCTTTCGTAGAGATAAATCATTCTTGGCCACAAAAAAACTGAAATAATCCATTCTTTTAAAAACTGTTTTCAAAACGTCATGCATAGGACAGAATTTGTGCCTGCATTATTCCTTATTAGGGTGGTCTTCCTCTGACGCCATCTTTGATTTATAAAAAGATCTACATGAAGACATCAAAAAGTGAAACAGACATAATCGAATCTTACTTTCTCCTCTTCATTCAGTGGATCTCCAAGTTCATCCAGAGAGAAGTCCAAGTATGCCACTGTCCCGTCCATCGAACACACCAACATCCCCAGACCAGTTAGAGTCCTAACACACACACACATTTTGTTCTCTGTAAGGAAAACACTGCAGAGAAACAGAGCGTCCCGACGTCCCACTGCACCTGAACTCACCATGAAATGTCCATGATGGATTTGTCGAAGAGGTCGTGTATGACAACTAGGGGGCGCTTCAGGGAGGTGAGCTGGAGAAAAAGAACAAATATTTCAACATGGAGGACATGCTGGACCAGAGGAACATGTTCAGTAGGAAAACAGGAGACACAAGTTAGACATGGTGGACAGACTGGACAGGAGGAACAGGTACAACAGAGTGGACAGACGGTACTGACCCAGACAGATAAAGAGCGATCTTTACTGCCAACAGCACAGCAACAGTAGGGGCAGGCGGGCTTTGGAGAGCTGCCGTTCTTTTGCTTCTTCTTGAATATCTTTGGGTTGAATTTCTATAAGCACATAAGAGATGAGTCACCAGATGTTTGATGGAGGAAGACATTTTGTTAAAACTGAAACCTACCACCACAGTCACGGCTTTACGGTGACCCACAAAGTCCATGTTAGTCTTCCATCCATCCCGCTCAACGATCTGAGCCGTTGGGCCAGAGTTGTTCATGGCGTGAGCGGACACCAGGTACTGACCATCTGGAGACCAGGACAGACGCAGAACATGCGTTGTCCCACCGCACTAACAGAATGGGAAAGCTTTGTGAGTTTAACAGGTAGAACAAAAAAAAAAACATCTAACTGGCGGTTGGGGTACCTCGCTAAAAGGTTTGGTGATGTTTGCCTCCATCTGCCAGTCCACCGTCCTCCACACTTTCAAGCTGTGGTCATCAGCCTGGGAGGCGATGTACTTTCCCACAGGGTCCCACGTCAGGCCCTTAACCAGACCAGTATGCCCTCGTAAGCAGGTGATCATCTCTGAGGAAACAATATTTTAAAGGGGAATAATGTGATTTTATAATATGTTAAAAATGTTTGTATTGAATCATTGTAATAACACGTCTTTTGCTCCTAGTTTTTCATATTTATGACATCTTGCTACTATCTGTAACCTTTTCTCCCACAACTGAAACCCCACAGTTTGTTTTGCGCTGCTCCCTTTAAATGCAAGTGAGATTCTTTACACCCCTCTACCACTCCTGTGTTTCAAACCTGTGCGACCATAGAAATAAACACACTAGACTTTGCATGTGTGTCTTCGGCTCCATCCTTCTTTCCTTCAACCTTCAACGTGAACAAGACCCCAAGATCCCTAACTCGTCCACTTAAGGAGGGATCCTGTCACTGACATGCAGGGTGCACTCTGCCTTTTTCCAGTCGAGGACTTCTTCACTTTTACTTCTTAGAAATTCCTCTTCAAAAACTAAATGAACATAGTTTTGAAACTTTTCACAATTATTTTTACCCTTTACACCCAGCATTTTTCTATCCATACCTGGGAATTTGCGAGCGTTCCAAATGACGATGGTGTTGTCCACACTGCAGGAGGCCAACCACACATCATGAGGAGACCAGGCTACGTCCATCACATCTGCAGAACAAACATCACAAACTGAGCTTGGCTAGATTCCTGTTAGGTGGAGTCAACTCAAACTGGCGCTATTGTACCTCCAGTGTGGTTCCTCAGGATGGTCACACACCTCCACTGCTCTACGTTGGCCAGCTTGCTGCTCGACCCAAACACCGTGCTTGGTCCGATCAGTCTGCAGAGAAAAGCCACCAATCAGAGATAGCCATTTCTGACTGGTAAACTCTACAAGGTGTAGGATTTCCTACTTACGCAGCTCTCTTCCACACCATCACCAGTTTGTCATCTCCTCCAGACGCCAGATAGAGACCATTGTTGGACCAGCGAACGCAGTTTACACAGGCTGCAGAGACAAGACCCGAATCAGCAGAAGAAAAATCTGAGAGTACAAGGGGGGGGAGGGTCTAACAGTAGAGGATCAGGAGGTATAAGGGGTCTTTGAGAAAAAGGAAGGGTGAGATAGTGGAGGTGGTTTGGAAGAAGAGGGTGTTCATTTCAGGGATCAGATACTGCGAAAGGGGTTCCAGCTTGTTACCGAGGTGATTGTCCATCTGGCAAAGCATTTTGGGAATACTGTCGTTCTTCTCATCCTCCTCTCTGAGGACTGGCGCCATGTTCCAAATCATCACCTTTCCCGAGTCCTCGCCTGAAACCAGAAAGAAATTTAAACCAAAAAAAAAAAAACACAGCATTTGACTTATTCAGAAAAACTGGGAATGTGGGGAATACCCTACCTTGCCCGCCTGTCGCAAACTTAGTTCCATCTGGATGAATGTCAACTGAAAATATGGGTTTGCCTGAAAAAAAAAGAACAGGTTTGGTTCCTGTTTGCTAACAATAATATTCTTCACATTTCAGCTCAAGCATTTTATTCCATGTCATGAAAACCATGGAGTAGTTGAGTTGCAGGTTCACTTCCTTCAAACCAACAAGTCATTTCCAGGTCATGTTTTAATTCCTGCTAGAAAATTTTCAAACATGTGAGATGATGATAAAAACATAGCCCTGTTCATTAAATAATATTTCAGAAGTATTTATAAATAAACTAGTAAAAATGACTCAATAAAAGAACTTTTGTTTAATAATATGAGACCTAGTTTGAAAATATTTCTGATTTTTATTTACAAACAAGTATAATAAACAAAAGGAATTGGGCTTTTTTAAAATCGGTTTGACCGCACAATTGTATATAATATTTTTCTATTTGTTATATATTTGTTCTATTTGTTTTATTTATATATTATATAACAAAGTAAAATCAAAGTTTAATAGTAAATAAACTTTTTTTTGCTTTTAACTCCAAACACTAACGGTTTTTTTTTCTAAATGAGAAGCAGAGTTTTGTAGCTTTAGAAGAAATCAGAGTGGATTTTATTTTAATGTTTCAGATGCAAAGTTCAATTTAAAAGAAATTGTTAACGGTTGAGTTTCAACAGACAACTAGACATTTGTAAGGCTTTTTGCACGACTTATTTTGTAAAATTTCTCAGATTAACTTGGTAAAGCTTCAGTTTAAAGTGAAATCAGAGCAATGTGGCAGGTGACTTGTAGCTGCAGACAGGGAATGAGAGCTAGCAGGGGGGAACTAGCTAGCGAGGTTAACTGGTTCAAATGGAAACAGAAAATATTTTAATGAATAAACTTGTTAAGCCGCAATACTACAGAAGAACTTTTAGAATATGAAAGAGACTTAAATAGAACATCTAAAAGTCGTCCACCACCAACAATATCTGACTTGTGCTTTTGCCCCTAAAAGACCCCTCCCGGACAACAAAAGCTCAACTTGGTCCAACAATTTCTGCACGATCTTACCGTTGTGGCTCACCCAGCTCGGTTTCAGCAGCTTCATGTCAGATTTTTTTTTTATGTATTCTTAATTTTGAATAGCTTTAAATCCATTCGATTGGAGGTCTGACGCAGAGTCACCTCCTTTTGTTTCAACCTCTGCCTGACACTTCGCTATTTTTCTGCTTCAACTCCATCCTTAAGGAATCAGCGCGCCGAGCAGGCAGCAGCAGCACGCAGGCTGACACGACACGGACGACAAACAAGGTGGCACCCCATCAAGCTCAGGAAATACTTCCTGTCATTTTCACAGTAGACCGGAAGTCAATGTAGCTTAATTGTCAATATTAATCATTCGACTAAAATACTTCAGGAACTTAAAGAATTCTAACAAAAATGAATGTTGTTGTAAAGTGGAAAACTCATTATCTTGGTGCACAAACACAGAATATAAAAGAAACAAAGAGGGGGCAGGTGGGGAGTTAATCCTTACCAGCTTCAAGATGTCACATTAGAGTGCTCTCACGTGCCATCACCAGCCCGGTAGTCAGCCATTTTGGAGGCATAGATCAGGATGAAACTATCAACAAAGCAATATTTTTATTTTTCAACTTTTAATGCTATTCAGAGGTGCAAGTAGTTTTCCACGCCATTAGCGTGATATTGCAGAAAAACATCTGGTCTTGGAGTGGAAGAAAAGAGATGAAATTTAGAAAAACTACAGTTGATTGGTGGAGAAGATCTTTGTACGATTCCGTTCCGTCATCTTCCGCTTGTTCCGTGGCCGGGTCGCGGGGGCAATAGCCTCAAACGGAAAGCCCAGACTTCTCTCACCCCGGCCGCATCCTCCAGCTCAACTGGAAGGATCCGAGGTTGTTCCTTGGCCAGCTGTGAAACATAGTCTCTCCAGCGGGTCCGGGGTCACGTGCCCAAAACACCTTGCCCGCGAGGTGCTCGGGGGGCATCCTGATCAGATGCCCGAACCACCCCATCTGGCTTCTCTCGACCTGGAGGAGGAGCAGCTCAACACCGAGCTCTTCCAGGATGGCAGAGCTCTTCACCCGATCTCTGAGTGAGAGCCCAGCCACCCTCCTGAGGAAGCTCATTTCGGCCGCTTGTATCCACGATTTCATTCTTTTGATTATGATTCCAAATAACTTATGTTCAACCAGCCCCGATTTATGCCTGTAATTATGTACTTGGACGTTGTGAATGACCTTGTTTTCACTTCAAGTTTCTACACAGGTGTAGATCGGAAGGTTTTTAAAGGACTAGATGTATACTTCTGGTGATGATGTCACATGAAAAATAGTAAACTGTATATTTGCTAAATATTGTCTCTGTTCTTTTGCTACAAGACCAGACGATTTTTCAGCCATATCATGCTAATAACGTGGAACTAATACAATAAAATTTGTTTTTAAAAAATACTCCTTTGTCGATAGATTCATCCTCATTGATGCCTAAATGGCTGACTTCCGGGTTTTAGTCGCGTGGGCTAAAGCACTCTATGCGGCATGCTAGCTAACTGCGCAGCTGCTAAAGTTCAGCTCGGTTCAGAGTCCCGATTGGAAAAGTGTACATCTTGGACCAATAAGAGTGTGTGTTTTGGGTTGGGGGTGTCTCTCCGTTTCCTTTCCTAACGGATTGCTTGCCGGCGTCCTCTGTAGGTCTGCACTGGTGTAGACTTGGTCGATCGGTTGGCAGGGGTGAGAATCGGTCGTGGTCAAGTGCTGCGAGGACCTTGAAAAGTTAGAAGTGGACTGCTGGTTCGCTGGTCCTTGAAGCAGTGCTAACTGCTGCTACCAGAGATTTTCAACCCTATCTAGTTTCCAGGGAAAAAAGGCAAAGCCGCTTAGCAACAAACTTTTAAGGGGCGTGGCTGATGAGACCTTGCTTGTTTTCAGCCGCTATATTTATTGAAATCTGGTATACACCTAAAAGGAGCAGGCATACTTTGGCGTATATACTATGCACACCTGAATTTACACCATTTTGTTTGCAACTTTGATAAACGAGGCCCATTGCGAAGAAGAACCAGCTCTAATTTAAATCCTAAACACCCTCAGTTGGGTGTCTAAAGAATAATAATAATGATTCGCCAACACAGAAAATTTGTTAAAAACATTTTTTAAACGTTCAGTTTATAGTGGGATTCCAGATCACAGTAAACATAACTTCTTTTTTTCTGCTTAGTCAGTTTAAAACACAAAAAAGATAATTATTTTTCCCAAATAGACACAAAACAGAAAAAAAAGACGTACAACAGTGTTTTTGAGGTAAAATAGTATAAACAATTAAAAAAATTATAAAAAGAATTATCTACCCAAAATGATTAGAAAATTACCCCAGCCACATAATTTACAGCTTATTGTCCATACATATTTACAAATAAGAACTGGGTCTTTTTTTTTTACCAAATTATGTGCCGTAAACTTGTCCTTAACTGATTTAGCTAATTTTTTATATTTAAAAAATGTCATTCTACTGAGGTATATCAGGTACAGAAATATTTCTGCTGATTAAAAGTAGTAACAAAGTGAGTACTTTTTAAAAATGAATTTGTTAAGACTCATCAGTTCTTTGATTAACCTTGGCAAATTTAAATGAGTCATCTAGCCTGTAAAATGTAGTGCAGAGTCCTGCCCCCATGTCCGACGCCCTTAACATATAAAAATGTTTTATAAAACCTCTATTTAAAGCACATATTCCATTTTTTTTTAGCTTCACTTGTTTTTAAAAATAATTAAAAAAAAAAAAAATCAGACAACTCTCGACAAGACCAGGAATGCCATTTCTTATTCTACCGAATGGAAGCTTCATGGACCAGATGTTCCTCTGAAGATGGCTTCAATCTGTTCAAGAGTCCTGCCCTTTGTTTCTGGGATGAAGCTGATGGTGAAGATTACGTTAACAGCGCACATGCAGGCAAATAGCCAGAAGGTCCCTGCACTGGTCAGAGAGATCTGGAACAGGGAGAAGTCAAATTAGTAAGGAAAATGAATGCAGACAAATGCAAACAGAAATAATCATCTTTACAAGAATAATACAGAAATAAAGGTGAAAAAAATCTTTACTAATGGACAATCAATTAACAAACAAAACTCCAGCTTCTGAAGTTGTGATGCAGCCTCACCATCATGTCTTGGAAGGTCTTGGTCACAACGAAGGCCATGCTCCAGTTGGTGAGTACCACCACCGCCCCAGCAAAGCCCCTTACTTTCACTGGGAAAACTTCACCCATGATGAGCCAGGGGATGGGACCCCAACCGATGGCAAAGCCTAAGAAGAGCAGCGGAAGTTCAGAAAATCCAACAATGAACGTTTTATGATATTTGCGTCTGAGACTGAACAGACCTGAGATAAAGACAGCCATGCTGGCCAGGGCCAGCCAGGCCAGGTTAGCTTGGGGCTGTTCACTGAGCTCATTTGGTGGGTGCAACATCAGAACGCTCTGCATTGTGGTGTTGTGGACGTTAGCCATCAAGTGAAAGTAAACCCCAAATGTTGTTGTGCTTATTGCCATGGCAACACCTGAAGAAAATAAAAGTCAAGAAAACAACATTTTTTATCTTGAGTTGCGTAATCAAACGGTCAGGAACACAGAAAAGGATTTTAAAAAAAAAGGCTTTTACAACACACAGAGTTTCATCTCTTGTTCATTTCGTAATTTTATGTCATATATTACAGTGCTTAATGTAATATCACATGCTGTTACGTCTTGAAAATAACAAGATGGTCCACTATGTTAAATTATCATTTATTTTATTATGTAACAATATTCTACAATTATTAATGTTGCATAACAATAAAAACAATAGTCGACAAGTCTGTTTTTACTTATTCTACTTTCCTGTCTAGCATTAAATTCCCTGAGCCCACCTGAGATGATGAGTAGAAGCTTCCTGCCGGCCTTGTCCATAACAAGAGCTGCGACACCAGTGAAGACCACTTGAATCAGCCCAACGATCACAGAGGCCAGGTCACTTTCCTGAAATCACATAGACAACCCTTATTTTCTGTGTTTAGACTTACATATTATTCTAAAAAAAAAAAAAATAGATTTGCATTTTCTTTCTTTTTATAAAATACTGAAAAGTCTGGAGAACAACTTCTGGGTAACTTGTGAAGATTAGGTTCCAGCATTGTAAGACCCTAAGACAGTTCCAATAATTTAAACCCTCTATCTTCCAACAGATGGCACAAAAGTGAAATTATGGGTGAGCTAATTTCCTTTCTACCACATCAGCTGCAAAAATTTCAATGACCTGCAACCTGTGACCCTCCAAAAGTAGGTTGAGCGGTGTGGTACCTTAAAATGTGCCTGCTCGAAAATGTTCTCGGCATAGAACATGATGGCGTTAATCCCCGTCATTTGTTGGAAGATCATGAGCATGATGCCGATCAGCAGTGGCTTGTAGACACCTGGGTCCTTCAGGTCAGACATTTGGAATCCTGAGCTCTGATGAAGAGATGTGCATACAGCAGTCCATCAGCTCTGAACTAATAAGACAAGAATACCTCCCACTCACCTGTTCATCACAGGCGTCCTCAATCCGAGCACACTCCCACTCCACAGGAGCATCTGGTCCACGCAGAAAACGCAAGGCTTCCTCGGCCTCACGACGTTTACCCTGGGACAACAGGAAACGAGGAGTCTCCGGCATGAAGCACATGCAGACCATCATCAGCGTGGGCGAGATGGAGCAGCAGATAGCAAGCCAGCGCCAGTCCAAGAAAAGACCTAAGATAAATTTTAAAGGAATAAGTGTAAATAAAAACATAAATGTATATACTCGTGCATTTCCACGTACATAATGTGGGTAACGTGGTATACTTAGCATATTTTTAAAGACGTTCAGAAATGTTCTCTGCAGCTAATCTTATTTTACCATGCTACAGTAGTAACAAATATCTCCTGAATCTGAAACAACAGTTTCATTTATAAACTCTTCCAAACAAAATTCTACTTCTTCATGGAAGAATTCACCTTGACCAGCTCAAGAAATGCTTTCAAAATTACAAATAAACAGTCTTAATCAAAGAAAACTAAATGATATCAAAACATCTTTTCCTTTCATGTCTTTTGAGAAAATAAATACTATTTTTGTTTGCCTTTTTTTTCCATCAGCTTTTTTTCAACGAGCCAATCAGAGGGCGGTATCTGGTCGTGTAGACATAAAGAAAGAGGCTTAATAATTTTTGAAAAGAGAAAAGCCTTCAAAATAAAGCAATATATACAACTAAAAGTTGCAGAAGCCTGAATATTATTATGTAAATTGTACGTTATTCATATGCCCTTGTTGCATATCTGAAGTTTGTTTTCTAAAGGTGTGTTTTATACAGTATTTTATAGCATGTGTGACATTAATTACTACTTAAAGATAATTCTGACAGGCAATGGGCAGACTAGATGGAAAAAAAAGGCGATAAAGAATTAAATAAGCACTGGTTTCAGCTGGGATAGGCCAACTAGCACACAGTCCACGTACAAAAATACTCAATTTTAACCCAAATGTTCTACAGCAGCAATTACATTATATAGCAGCAGAAGACCACATGTGGTTGCCTACTGTCACCGAGGTACAGGAATCTGAGTGTTTTAGTCACACAAAATCAACAACTGGACAGGAGAAAATTAAATTTTGCCTTTTTTTTTCCAATTTAGTTCTTATTTTTAAGCTGAAATGGTGAAAGAAAGACATGATAACCCCAAATCTCAGAGCTTCCTAAGCAGTGTCAGACAAGGATTATTCAGATCCACACTGCATTGATACGCCTATAAAGTTTCCCAAAGATGAAGAACAAGGATGGCCCACCCCCACCCACCAGACACAGCAGCTTCTGTTTGGAAACCATGAGCGGCATGCAGATAACCAGATTAGCCTGAACCGGGCGAGATCAGGAAGAAACGACTCTTATCTAAGGAGCATGGGATTGGCCAACGGCCAGACGTTTCAATGCTGCTGCGGAAAGTCATACAACCAACCTGCAAGGTAAGCCCCCATGATGCCGATCACCACCATGAGCTGCACGCAGGAACCCAGTGTCCCTCGGACCTTCTCATGAGCCGTCTCAGAAATATACAGCTGAGGAGATAAAGAGAGTCTCATTAAAATTCTCTCATTTTGGTTGACAAACAAATGTATTCAACTTAATGTTCAAATATGAGACACACAAACATGTTTTTCTGGTTAGGAAACAACACATTAATCCTTTAATAAATGTTCTGCACCCTAATTATTGATCTTGAACATCAATATATATATATATATATATATATATATATATATTCTATATATATATATATAATATATAAAGTTGTATCAAAGTTTTATAATTCCATTCATTCATCTTCTAAACCGCTTATCCCTGACGGGGATGTGGGGGGTGCTGGAGCCGATCCCAGCTGATTCAAGGCGAGAGGCAGGGTACACCCCAAACAGGTCGCCAGTCTTTCGCAGGGCCACACACAAATAACCATCAACACACACACTCATTCCTAGGGGAATTTTGCAGCGGCCAATCAACCTAACATGTATGTTTTTGGAGAGTGGGAGGAAACTGCATACACCGTGTTCCTACTTTTCTCACTCATGAACAACTTAAACTTTTAACTGTTTTATTTCTAGTGCCCGGAGGAAATCCACGTATACACGAGGAGAACATGCAAACTCCACACAGAAAGGCCAGAGTTCCAAACCTCATTCCCACCCAGGATTTGAACCGTGACCTACTTGCTGTGAGGCCAATGTGCTATCTACTGTGCGTGCAGCTTTTATAATGCCACTTTTCCAAGCTTTTGCATTCTCTAAATGTTGCTTTAAACAAGTTGGGTTTAATTTATGTTTCAAATACAGTTGGTTATAGTATCTTTTTTGTTTTTTTCTTAAATTGAGTTCTGTTTTCAACCTCCTTTGTAAATTTAATCACTTTAATGAAGATTTGAAGCTCCACTGCAGACCCAAACCTCCACACACACGTTTTTTTTTTCCAATCTATAAAATGTGAAACCCATTGAGACATTTGTTTTGTGACATTGAGCTATACAAATAAAAATGGAATTGAATAAGAAAGCAACACCCTACCGAGACAACCAAGGATGTGACACCACTGGCAACACCGGTCAGCACCCTGCCAGCATAAAGCATCCACACGTTTTGTGCAGCGATGATCATGGTGAAACCGAAGACGAAGGGAAGTGAGCAGAACATCAGGCTGAGTTTCCTGCCAATCTTCTCCACCATCCACCCGCCCAAGAGCCCACCCGCTGCTGCTCCAATCGTCACTATAGACTGAACCAGGAGAAAAAGAATGTTAGATACAGTTTGTTTGATGAAATATTCTCTGATCAACACATTGACAGGTAAACAAGAGGGGACGGCAGTGGTTATCCACCGTAGGTTTGGTCTCCAATTAGGACTCAGAAAGCCAGTAAAAATGCAAATATCAACAATATGTCAAGTTTTCACTGGTGACCCAAAAAAGTGTTTTTTAATTTGTACATGGCTAAAAATGGGGTGAAAATGTGGTTAGGAGGAATCGTGTTTGGAGAGAGCGAACCTTTGGTGGATACATTTTCACACTTCCAATTTTTTCCAAAACTCATCAAAGTCACATACTAAACCAAATTGCTTCAATTCTTTTCTTTTACTACGCAACCATTTTTATTAAATATATTACACATTAAAAAATGGTTTTGACTTTGACCACAATAGATGCTGAAATTTTTAAACTTTCAAAAAAAAAATCAAAGCTCAAGTTTGTTTCACCAAACATTGAGTGACAACAGAAAACTGCTTGTTACTACATTCTGTGATGGACGTAGTCACCCACCCCAAACCAGGAGGCTTGGACATCATCCAGCTTCAGCCGGGGGTCTGTAGAGCTGGTGAGCTCAGGAATGGCAGGAGAGCTGTACCCCAGAACAAAGCCGAAGCTCATTGGACCCAGTACAGCAGCTAGGGTTGCCAGGTACAGCTTCTTGTTTTTTACTTTGCTGTAATAACAAAAATTACAGACAACACAAAATTAGTACAACTTCATGCCGCAGGACTTAGATCCACAATCTGAATCACAATCGGTCGGTCCAGTCATGATGAGTATATTAACTGTGATTCCACGTCATGATCATCTTAAAGAAGTTTTGGTTCCTGCTGGAATGTTCAAGACATGTGAAATCTTTGGTTCTAAACATATCCGCTCTATTCACTCCTTAAAAATGCTGCCACTCGAGTCCAAACAAGAACAAAAAAATCTGATCACATTGGCCCTGTGCTCAGGACTCTGCACTGGCTTCCTGTGTCTCAGGGAATAGACTTTAAAGCTGCTCTACTTGTTTTTAAGTCTCTATGTAAAATCTAGGCTGAAAACAAATCTGTTTATCATGCATTTGACTGAAGATTAATCACTTTGTATTTATCTTTTAAATTTTTACTCTATGTTTTGTGATTTCAGTGTAATTTTTTTGTCTTGTGTATGAATGTGCTATACAAATAAACTTGCCTTCCTTCCTACAGATCTGGGCTGTGTGGAAGATCCCTCCCTTACCTTCAGATATTTTTCTACGTGTATGCAGTAAAGAACAAAAATCATGTGACATGCCACAAGCTTTTCTGACTGACATGTTTTCTCTGTGATCTTTTCTGATGAGGTTCTATCCAACACTAAATGATCAGCTGCATCTCTGGTATTAGTCTGATAAAAGTGGTCCTGCATCCTGATTGGAACTGGTCTGATAGCTCAATAGATTATCAATCCACCTGCATCAGACTGAAACAGGTTTTGCAACTTATTTGAAAGCTTTAAAAGAATCAGGAAGTGAATGTTTATCAGTAGAAAGTCTTTAGTGCATCAGAAAAAAGTGTAGAAACCCAGATGATGTGCGCCTGCTCTACCTGAGGTAGGCGTCCTGCTCAGATATGAGTCCGGATGGGTTCGGATCTCCGCTCTCCTCCTCCAGCAGCCTCCTTCTCTCACTTTGGATGTCCATGACGGTGGATCACGATCCCTCAGGTGCAGCTTACCTTTCTCCCTAGCAGATCACGAGGATCTGCTATTTGACGCAGAGGACAAAAGACACCAGCGTGATGGCGTCACGCGAACAGGAACAATAAAAGCCACAAACTGGGACCATGAAAACCACTGTGGTACTAAAATCTGGCAGATCACCGGCTCCCTAACCTGCTTTGTCAACATTATAGTCAGCTGATCACCGTGGAAACATCACTTCCGCTTTGTGAAAATATTTTGTTTCCAAAATAAAATAAGTGTAAAACTATTTTACTAAAACAAAAAAATCTATTATTGTTGAACTGCTTCAATATCTTGTTTGTGTTCTTTTGTTTATGTTGTTTTTTAAATAGTAAAAGAAATTATTTTTAAATATTTGTATTTACGTTTACAAATATTTACATATTTTTATCCCATATTTTTAAATAATTACTCACTTTTGGCTATTTTTGTTTCTCAAAACCAATTTTTTTTTTAAGTTTTCCTCTTATTTAGGGAATCAAGATTTTTAAATCAGCAAAGCAAATTTTAACAGAAATAAGGGGATAAAATGAGCTTCCCTTTGCCTGGAACCTGTTCTGTGCAGAAAACAGTTCATTAGAGGGCAGCTACACATTACTATAAGTTTCCATCATCTGTTTACGTTACTAGTTTTGGATATTTTAAAAGTTATCCTGAGTAAAAAGATTTTAATGTATTTTAATGTATTTTCATCTTGACTTTAAACAACTGTATTCATGTTTTTAATGTTGTTTTACAACATGTTAATTGTATTTTGGGTCTAAGTTATTTTTAAGTGTTGGACATCAGAAAGAGTAGTGGCTACCATGCCACTAATGATGGCTACCATAAAATTATGGTAGCCACTAATGGGGATCAATTTAAACAAATAAATATAATACTGTTTTAATCATTCTCCAAAGACACGCATATTTTGCCCAAATCCAAGTTACTTTTTGAAGCCCAAAAG
This sequence comes from Neostethus bicornis, assembly GCA_902685375.1. Classification (NCBI taxonomy): domain Eukaryota; kingdom Metazoa; phylum Chordata; class Actinopteri; order Atheriniformes; family Phallostethidae; genus Neostethus; species Neostethus bicornis. Next base: position 10,706,708 of record LR738545.1, read on the forward strand.
TCATTTTATCTTGTGTGTAAACTAGGGAAAGGGTTCAGCCAAATGGGTCAGCTGATCTGCCTGATAAGTTTATCAGCTTGTGTTTGATTTAGTAGGAGAAAGGATGTAGAATTAAGAGTAAGTCTTTGGTTTGTGTCTCTACATTACCCAAAACTAACTATAAACAAAATCCTGCAGAATAAAAACCATCTAGATGTACCTAAGTTCATCTGCAGAATTAGAGGAAGTTCCATCAATTTGGCTGACTTTTTTACTCTGAAATCGCATGGTGCAAGCATGACCCACGCATGATGCACGCATGATACCTAACAGTTTATAACACCCAACTTTTGTGGTTGGCTGAAAGATGACGTTTGACATATTTTCTTTTTTAAAAAATCCTCTCCAACTTCTTAATGTTACACTTTTTCATGGATTACAGATCAAATATGCAAATACTAAACTAAATTCATAAATGTCTTTCTGCAAAACGATGGCTCATCAAAACTGAGTTGTTTCCAAACTTCAAGAAATAATACGTATGTGTCAAAATGCATTAAAAAAAAAACACACTGTCAATTTAAAAACACAATTAAATGAATGACCACCAAAAACATTCAGAAGTAAAAGGAAAAAACAGGATAGGGACCAATAACAAGAAGATAAGAAAAAAAATAGAAGACAAACAAGCAAGCAAACAAAAATAACCAAAGCAATCCATATTTTGTCCCTTCCTTATCGGGGATAGGGTCACAAGGTCAGCAGCCCAACCGCAGAACCTGTACCCACCTTGTTCTGGCTACTTTATTCATTTTGTTCCTTTGTTCATCTTCTGTACCCCTTTTTCCAGGTGGCAGGATGTCTAAAGGCAAGAGGCAGGGTACACGCCATACAAGTCACCAGCCTGTTCCAGGGCTTATTTTAAAAATGACAGAGAAATATAAAGTAGAGAAGTTTTGAAATGAATATGTTCTGAAAATGAGTAGGACAAAGTATGATTCTAAAAATACACATAATTCTATTATTAAAACTATTATGAGATAATGAGACAGGACCACTCTATGGGGGAAACGTATCTAGCTGCTTGAACTTGCAATCTTGGTCTTTCAGCTCATGACCATAATAGAAAGTAGGATGACCAACAAATTTAAAGTCTTTTGGTCTGCCATTACGAAACAATTACGTGTTTCGTAATGGCAAACCCTTCACTGAAACTGTACCAATATATCTGCATACACCGTGTTCATACTTTTCTCACTCATGAACAACTTACACTTTTAATTGTTTTATTTCTAGTGCGGATTTTGAGGTGTCCATTCCAAATTCCATGACAACTACTTTACATTTTGTATAGAATTTTGTTGTGAAGTTGGAGAATATTTGACCAATGAAGGCAATAGAATCACATCATCTGCAAAAAAGGAGACCCAAACATGGAGCCTCCGAGCTGGATATAAAATAGGCATTAAAAAAATGTGAACATGAATTAAAAGAAAATGAAAATAAAAATTAATACAAACGTTTTTAAGCAACTAGTTAAAAAAATTAAGTGCAAAATAATAAAAAAAAGATCTTTAGTCTATCGTGAAGCGCAGAAGCAACCGGAATAGGAAATGAGGGGATTGCTTCCCACCAAAATAAAACATTGTTTTATAAACTACTGTGGCGCTAAAGTAGGTTACCATGGTTACGGCCAGATTTAGGGTGTAACAGGAGTGAAATAACAAAACAACAGTCCATATTAAAGTAAAACAGGTCTAACATTTAGTTTGGAGAAGTAATGAATCCAACCCAGGAGTCAGAAGATAACGAGGTGAACAAAAATATGTCAAATAGATGGAAACAGATTTTTCTCAAATATTGTATTTCTTCATTTAGCTCAGTTCGGACCCATCATCTGATTCAGACCAGGAGCGGCAGACCACTGGGACCAGGTGGAAGCAAGGAATCGAGGGAAGAGGTCTGCTTCTTTACGAGAAAGAGGCGGCAAAAGCAAAACTACATGGAGACATCATCATAAGGGAGCGACTAGCAGAACTGTGAGAATCAGATTTCACTAGAAAGTCTTTTAGAGATACAATTATGAACCTTATTTATGTTTTCTAACAACTCTAGGAGGTTTGGTTTAGTTTAAATTGATTTTTATTCATTCATCTGAACTAAATATCAGAGCTGAAAAACTCTATCGATCCATCCCAGGGGCTAATCCAGGATTTTCTAAAGGGGGGCGTGAGGTCATAGACAAAACAAGCACCTGTGGTGCTCGCCAGTCTAGGGGTATGAGGGCATTTCTCCTAAGAACATTTTTAAAAATAAGTGATTTTTCTGCATTTTGTTGCATATTCTGCCCAAAGTTTGAATAATCAAAGTAATGGAACACTTTTTTTTTTTGTGGACCAAAAGGGGGGGGAAAGTAACGGTTTTGATTTACCAGTCGATCTACGTTCCTACCCTAACCTACGATCACCTGCTGTGAGTGGTGACTGAAAGAATGACATCGCGGTACAAACAGCCAAAATGAGCTTCCTCCACAAGTTGGCTGGGCTCTCGCACAGAAATAGAGTGAGAAGCTCTGCCATTCGGGAGAAGCTCGGAGTAGAGCCCTTGCTTCTGTAGGTCGAGAGGAGCCAGATAGAGTGATTCAGGCATCTGGTTTGTGTGCCTCCGGAACCGCCTCGCCGGTGAGGTGTTTTGGGCACTTCCCACCGAGGAGAGACCCAGAGACAGGTCCCGGTGAACTGGTGGATGCCTGGTCTTCCCATCGGAGGCTGTTGTTCCTGCCACCCAGCCCCGTATAAGTGGAATACAATGGAACAGAACGAAACATACATTAAAGATCACATACTTGCACAAATCACTGCACACATGCATTGACATTTACACAACCCCACATTTCTCCCTATATCCAAAATGTATGTACAGTAAGTGTATACATACTGTATGTATACTAATGTTTGTGCATGTGTGTTTGTGTGTGTCAGTATGTGTGCATGCCAGCAACACTAACCGGTGTTTGTCTCACCAGTTCCAAGGCTGGAGAAAAGGCAATGAAGAAGTTGCACTATGAAAAGGCGGTCCACTGCTTCTACAAAGCCATCATCCTCCAACCTCGGCAGGTGTGAGAACACGTCTCCTCTTTACATGATTGTTTTGTTGATTTAAGGATCCATTTTCTAAAAGTTGTCCACTGTCTTTTTTCTTTTTTGGCTGTGTTTTAGTGCCAGCTGCATGTGAGGGAAGCAGAAGCCTATCTCCAATTGTGTGACTTCCAGTCTGCACTCCATAGCTACAAAAAGGCCAGCCTTTTGGAACCCACATCATTTGTGGACCGTATTGCTTTCATCTACTATCTTCAGGTCTAACGTTGACATAGTTTTAATTAGAAAGTCAGCATCTGCTGTTTAGGCTATTTGCCATTTGCAACCTTCCTTCAAATATTACCCATGTTTTTTAGTCTCCATTTTACAGGCAAAACATAAAAATTCTGATTTGCAGTGGCTGGAATCCACAGTTCAGCATTTGGGGAAAAGCTGAACCTCAATTTCATTTTAGTCCATACACATTATCCCAGTACAAATAATGTGAGGCATTGGCTTAGTGGTAGAGTGTTTGTCGTTGAACTGGGGGAAGCTGGTTCAAATCCCACTGAGCTGCCTAAGTGTCTTTGGAGCAGACGCCCAACCCCCTACTTGTTTCCACCATTGGCAATGGTGTGGCTGCCTGCTGCGGTGCAATGCAGCATTGCAATTTTCCTGTTGTGGGACTAATAAAGGTTTTAATTATTATTATTATTAAATACATTAAACAATGTGGAAAAAATATTGGCAGCACGGTGGCGCAGTGGTAGCACAGTGACCCCACAGCGAGAAGGTTGTGGGTTTGAGTCCTGGATAGGGACGAGGCTTGGATCAATAGCTTTTCTGTGTGGAGTTTCCTCCCACTCTGTCCATAAACATGCAAGTTAGGTTGATTGGCCACTACATGATTGCCCCTTGGAATGGTTGTACTGTATGTGTGTGGCCCTGCACAGACTGGTGACCTGTTCCGGGTGAACCCTGCCCCTAGCCTCAAATCAGCCGGGTTGGGCTCTGGCACCCCGGCAACCCTGTTAAGGATAGACAGTTAAGAAGGTGACTGACTGAAAAAAAATATTTCTAGTTTGTGACAAGTCTCCTATTTGTTTTTTTATTTACTATCTACAGATTGTTCCACAGTAATATTTAAGCTAAAAAAGGAGTGTATTTTTCAGGATTGCAGAAGAAAATAAGTTTTTTTTTTGCTGTCCTCAGGCACAGTGTTTTTTTGATCAAGGTCTTTTCACCAAGGCTCAAGAGGCGCTATACAATGCTACCTTTATAAAGCCAGACTGCAGAATTTATGAAATCAGAAGGTGACGACAACTACATTCAAGTTAACATTTTAATATGTTTAAAAATATATTTTTTCTCAAAATGTACACACACTGTGTTTTTTTTTTGTTTGTTTCAGACTGGTGTGTATGGTTGCTGCTGGTCAGTATGAGGAATGTCTGATGATGCTGACTGAGCAGATAGCTGACAATCCGACTGGAGATCTCTATCTCTTCAGAGCTCGAGTTCACCGAGAGCTCAACCAGGTTTTATCCTTCGTATCGTTCACAATTCTGCAGATTTTCTACATATTATTGTTTTACCAAACAGAAAACATACAAAATGTACTTCTGGATTTTGCTAAATTTGAGTCTAATGTGTTGATGTGGGAAACACTGAAAACCTTTAGTCCTTCACGGATCAACTTTTGATTTCCGTTAATTAATACTAACAGTAACCAAAGGCTCCTGATGTTTGGAAGATGAGCTGCAGCCTGGTCAAAATTAAAAACAAAAAGTTTTTCAGATATCTATTTTATGAACAACATGTGTGTTTTTCTCACTCTTTTGTTATGTTTCTTTGATTATTTAAGGATAAAATTTTTGAAATTGCTGCACACCACTGAATGATATGAAAAGAGGAATCGAGAGTTATAGGTTGTTTCTAAAGAGCCACAAATTATGTTTAAAGCATCTAAATCTGCTCCACTTGTGCTTTAGGAAATTTCAAACACGATGTAAATAAATGTTCTGAAACAACTCTTTTGGCACGTTTGTAAATCTGTTACGATGTTCATGTAAATTGATATTTTGGGGATTTGTTTTTTGTTATTTAAATATTGATAAATTTGAATCACAAGTATTTTAAATGTTAGTCACACTAAATTTACCTATGAATCTCGTGATTTCAGATTTTATTCAGATAAAATTCACATGCAAATTTTATTGCATGTCATTTTGCATGTAAAACATAGTTAATATCACATATAAACCACATTTAATCTCACATGCATCAAATTTGTTTAATATGTGTAGACACAAGAACACGTCAGTGAGTCACATTTGAATCAGAAGTGTGGCAAATTTATTACTCAGGTACATAAAAGGAAGTGGACATGATTATGGGTTGTTTTTAAGGAAGTTGATAAAACTATAGATTCCAAGAGAAATGTTTCATTTGAGTTTTAGATCTTTGAAAATATTTTTTTCAGAATTATTTAATCTGAGTCCAGGATAAAATTCAATTTTTTTTCCAGAAAACTGAATATATTTTGGTATTCCTTTCAGATTAATTGTTGCCTGGACAATGTGAAGATGGCTTTAGTCTTCTCTCCTGGCAAACCAGAAGCAGAACAGTTACTACAGGAGCTAGAGAGTGAGAGTGAGGAAGCCCGTCAGCAGGCAGTGAAGATGGCTTTGTGTGGACAGTTGCAGGAAGCCCTCTGCTTGGTGAACATTGCACTGCAACTGAAGCCTCAGGATGGAGCTCTTTACTTATTCAGGTAAACATCTTCTTGTACTGGTGCTGCTCCAAAGCTGATGGTCTCTGAGAAGCTTCTCTTATCTCTTGTAGAGGGACTCTGTTCAGAAAACTGAAAAACTTCACAGCAGCCATCGATAATCTAATCCATGCTGTGGCTCTACGTCAGGAGGGGGAAGAGGATGACCCCTTAGTGGAGGAAGCTGAGATGCAAATGGTTCTCACTTACAATGACTTTGCTCTGGACTGCTTTTATAAAGGCCTTTACACTGAAGCTACGCTTCTTCTGAACAAGGCCATTGATGAGCAGAAGGGCCTGGCTGGCCTTTACTTGAACAGAGGAGGTGAGCTTGTTAACTGTGGTGAAGCAAAAGCACATTTTTACACTAAGTACTGGTTGTTTCACTTCATACTTTGTTGTAGGTTTAGGGAGAAATGAGATTAGAAATTTCTGAGTTAAGATCTTTGTAGAAAAATAACATTTAGTTTGAGCTGGGCCCCTTCTGGTTCTTATGGAGAATTTATTTTCCCTAACTGTATGTGTCAGACTGTTTCTTCATGCAACAAGACTGGGTCTACGCTTTGGCAGACTACCAACAGGCTGAGGAGATGATGAAACCCAACGAGCCGGCTGTCCGACTCCGCTTATCTTCGATCCACAACACGCTGGCTTCGTACAGCTTCCAGGATGGGTCAGACCTCTCAGAAATTTTCTTGTGAGGAACATTTGGTTCAGACACTGAGCTTCAAGGTGTTCTTACAGGCAATTTGATAAAGCTGAAGAGATGTACACTCTAGCTATCCAATACAACCCTAAAGCATCTCACTTGTATGAGCAACGTTCCAAGACTCGCCGCAAACTCATGGACCTAAAAGGAGCGCGAGAAGACTTAATCCGCTTGCTTCTCCTCGACTCCAACAATGATGAGGTCAGAGAACCCACTAAACCTATAAATTTAGCATGAACTTCTCATGCCTTGCTTTCATGGTATACGTTCAGGTTTTATCCTTGATCCAACACAAAAAAAATGTCTGTGTGAAAACGGAAGATGAATGATATGATTCTCCAAGTAAAATATGTGTATGTGCACTGTGTAGGTTTTCCCAATGCTGATGAACATGTTTCCGGGATGCAGTGTGTCTGATGTACTGTCCAGCTTTAGAGCACAAGCGATCAAGGAACAACTGATGGCAACCATCAAGAATCTGGATTTTCCTCCAGATCCACAGGGGTCAGAAAACTAACATCCGTTTTAATAACAGCTTTGTGAAACGTTCTAATCTTAAAACGTCACATTCTAGTCTCGTTTGATGGAACAGTTGTATTTGTTTTTGACATTTCCATTGGTACAGCATTGTGCGGTGGTGGAAAAATATTTCTATATTTGCTTGTTGCTTTGTAGGAGCAAAAAACTAGGAGGAGCACTTTGGAAAAACCAAGATTATTTTTTAATGAAAAAGCAGACATTTAATATTGAAATACTTGAAATGTTTTAAATTAAGACTAGTGATTGCTAAATGTATTAATTTTAACATTAAAACAAATAACCCGCAAACGATCGGCGACTTGTTCAAGATTAACCCCGCTGCTCTGCTTTAACCAGTCTGGATAGTCTCCAGTACCCATGCGAACCAGACAGGGATAAACTGTCCAGAAGATGAAAAGATGAAAGCAAATAATATGACAAAATGTTTTACTACACATTTTCAACAAAGAAGGTCAGGGAGTTTAATTTACAATAATTGAAAAGTTTAAATGAATATTGTCTTAAATATATGAATGATAACATAATTTTCTTTCTTTTTCTTAAAATTTTCCTTTGAAATGTCCTTTGAAACTTGATTTAGCAACTAGATGTCTGCCCCTCAATTTATTTTTTTTATGTTTAGATTGTTGTCGAGGGCTGCACGGTTGTTAGCACGGTAGAAGAAGAAGGTCAGAGTCTGAGTCCCGAGTGGGCGGTGGGCTTGATTCACTGACTTTTCTGTGTGGAGTTTGCATGTTCTCCCCATGTATGTGGGTTTCCTCCGGGTACTTCGGGTACACCCTCCAATAACATACATGTACAGTTGATTGGTCACTATAAAAATATACCTAGGAATGAGTGTGCGTGTGGATCTTTGTCTGTGTTTGTGGCTTTGCGACAGACTGGTGACTTGTTCTGGGCACCCCATATCCTGCCTGAAATCAGCCAGGGTAGGCTCCGGCACCCCCTGTAACCGTATTATGGAATAGTGGTTCAGAAGATGAAACAAATTATTATTGATTTTATCTAATTGATAATTCATTACAGTCAGCTACGTCGCTTCAAAAACTATTTTTTCCTCTGGACCATTAACAATAATAATAAAATAAATCTAAATAAAATTATGCAGAGGTTTTTTTAAATAGGAAACTTCCTCAGACAAATATTTACACAACAATAGATTTGTTTTTTTAAAAAACTGAGATTAATGCTGTTTTTTAGAGAAACGCAGACCACCGAGGAGAAGACTTAAGACAAGAGCGAAGGTTCAAGACCTACAGAGGAATCTGAAAGACAGACAAGAAACATTTGTTTGCATTGAATTATTGTACCATCATGATACTGTAAAGGAAATAAAAATGTTAAATTCTGTCATCCTCTGTCCGCTAGATGACTAAACGGCAGAATTCAAAGTAAAACTGCTTCAAACACTATTGGCACTATGGTCCCATGTTCATATGAAAGGTTTCATATGAACATGGGACTCTTCAGTGTACAGTCTTATCGTCTCATACAGACTTACTTCGGTTAGTTTAGTTTTTTTCCTTTCTTTTAAAAAAGGTGGTATGGGTTTTATTCTGTGTGATTCAAAGTATAAAAATAAATGAAGACATGGATTGAAAATCCATTTATATTACCAGGTTGTGGTTTAGATGAAGTCCAGCAGAGGGAAGAAGAGGAATATTTTTCAAAATCTCTCGACATCCCTTTCTATTAACAGAAAGATTTGATTACCTACTTAACTTACAAACTTAAAAATTTCTAATGTTTTTTTGACAGAGTCAAAAAAACATAAAACAATTATATATAAAAAAAGAAACATTTCAACAAAAGAAAATAGAGTTGTTGATATTTTAAATAATTCACAGAAAAAATAAAGTACAAACAGTATTAATAGTAAATCTTAAGATAAAAGAATAGTGACGATGTTCTTAGAGCAGATTTGTAAATGAAAAAGAAACCAGTTCTTAAAAGTTTTTAATAAACACACTGTGTGAAGCAGGTCACAGAGTTTCAGGCCCATGTAGCTGCCCCCCAAATATGAACATGACTTGAAGAGGAAAGAAACAATGGAGTCTCCTGGGGCTGCACCTGTGTGGTGTGTGTACAGTGTGTTCATAATAAAGAGCTTGGCTTACTGTCCTGTTAGAGAAGCAGTCAGCCAGACAAAACTACCTTTATGTGGACCAAGACCAGACGCGACTGGACCCGGCTCAAACATTCCTTCATCATTTTGGTGTCTGACTGTTTTCTTTGAGGTACTCAGCAGGTTTCCAGGTGATGTGCACAAAGCCCTGTGCTTCAAAATCAAATCAAATGAAGTTTTTTAAAAGCTAACCAAAAAACTCTGTATCACATAAACTGGGAACCTATGCCACTTTAAAACATTGATTAATGAAACATAAAAGAACCGTGAGGTGTTCAGGGAGAGGTAAACAAAGTGCGTTCCTGACCACGCCAAAGGTTTTTAGCTTGGCTTTAAACAGCAACAAATCAATGTTGGAGTCTAATTCTGCTCAGGGGGTTGACAGGGGCAGAATTTTGGGTTAACCACTGAAAAAATAAAAAAAACAATTACCTGTACACTGTTTTCTCCAGAATTAGGAGGCCACCAGCTGGTGTCTTTCAGCTGATTTTAGGTGGATCTGCTGGGTTGGCAATTGGCCAAAGTTTAGCATCAAGATGAAGTGGCAAGGGCATTATTTGCATTAGAGAAACAAAAACTAAGAATTTAAATTGAATTTTGAACTTGGCACAGACCAGAGGATGTTGTCACATTTCTCAGTGCATCTGAGCATATGGCAAGGAAACATTTAGCGTGAAGATAAAGCTTGATGGAACTCACTCTCATCGTAAACCTTAATTATTTATTAAACTTGTACTTTTGTCAAATTTCACTCCTGTTTTTAACCAAGTGAGGGATGAAGTGAGGGACAGTACGCAAAAAATAGGAACTATCACAAGGGGTGCTGCTGTTGGTATGCTTTAGCTAGACCGGAACCACCAAACATACTACTTTAGAGTTGTTCTCATTTTGACATAAAATGTGGAGACAGATTTAATTTAACTTCCCCAAGAAAGAAAACACAAGTAGGCCCAAAATCGAACCCTGAAGTACACCAGCCAAACATTGAATAAGACCAAAATCACGGTTGTACAGCTCTCTAAAGGCCAGCCCACTGGGAAAGATGTGTTGAGGAAAAGAGAATACACATTGAAGTTAGGTCCAGCAGCCAGGCTTTTTGGCATCAGCGGGCATCAGGATGTTATTCTGAACTTCAAGCATGAGGCGATTCAGTGTGAGTCCTGAAGTAGGAGAAAAATGGAAAATGTGAGTCTGGAAGTGGATTAGTGTTCTTGGATGGGATGTTTTATTTCTGACTGGTCAGCTTCTTAATGGCTGCGTTGTGATTAATTTCAACAAGAACAAACAGTTACATTTTGTTCAATTTATAACAAAACAATCCAAATAAAACACACAATTTTAAAAGATTTTTTTTTTCCATTCTAAAACTACAAGTCAAAATTAAATCTCAATCTCTACAGCAACAAGGTGTTTTCAGCTTCTATTGTCAGATTATGAAGATTAAACTATGCCAACAGAAACAGCCCTTTAAAGACCAGCGAGGGTTAGAAAACAGAATTTATTACAAACAGAACATAGAACTTGGTCCTCGCCCAGAAAAAGGTGGAATACCCCCTGCAGGTCAGGGAGAGGGTCCTGCCCAAAGTGAAAGAGTTTATGTATCTTGCGGTCTTGTTCATGAGTGAGAGAAGGATGGAGCAGGAGATCGACAGGCGGATCGGTGCGGCATCAGCAATAACTAGGACGCAGTATCGGTCCATCATGGTAAAGAAAGAGCTGAGACGAAAAGCAAAGCTCTAGATTTACATGTCGATCTACATTCCAACCCTCACCTATGGTCACCAGCTGTGGATGGTGACCGAAAGAATGAGATCGTGGATACAAGCGGCTGAAATGAGCTTCCTCCGCGGGGTGGAAGGGCTCAGAGATCGGGTGAGGAGCTCTGCCATCCGGAAGGAGCTCGGTGTCGAGTTGCTCCTCCTCCAGGTCGAGAGAAGTCAGATGGGGTGGACCAGATGCCCCCCGAGCGTCTTGCTGGTGAGGTGTTTCCGGCATGTTCCACTGGGAGGAGACCAAGAGGCAGACCCTGGACCCGCTGGAGAGACTATGTCTCAGAGCTGGCTGGGGAATGACTCGGGATTCTTCCGGGTGAGCTGGAGGATGCAGCTGGGGTGAGAGAAGCCTGGGCTTCCCATCTGAGGCTGTTGTTTTGCGACCTGGCCCTGGATAAGTGGAAGACGACGGAACGGAACAGAACTTAGTCAAAATAACACATTGGAGAGCACGGATTAAACTTTTCACATTTGCACAACATTTTATTGAGGCTCGGCAAAAAATACTTTATAAACATAATGCACAAAATTTTGTTGTTACTGTTTCTCATCTTAATTTAATTTGGTAAGGCAGAAAAACCTCTTTCAATAGATGATGTTGATAAAAGGTGCTCGTTAAAGACACTTTAAGAAGTTACAATGAATACCAGTGCTTTTTTATATACAAAATTTGAATATGTATAACATTTATTGTCAATGTACAGAACTGTTTCTGTACTTTGTCTGGTAGAGCTTAAACTCACAATGTGTCATTTTATTTACTAAAAGGTTAGAATAAATAGTCAGACATAAAAGCTGCTGGATTGGTGATAAACATCTTCCCACCTCCAGCAGGATTGAAACAGAAAAAAAAATCTCTACATAGTGATCGTTCCTACAAGCTTCCTGCTGCTCTACGACGAGACAGAGAGGAGAAGAAAGGAAGGACAGAGAGATGGCTGTCCCCCAAGGAACATCTCTAAAGACAATTTATACATTTCTGAGGGATAAACCATCTGCCTGTTTGCACTTCCCATAAATTTCCCAGTCAGTTTTACTGGCCCGTCCCCCATCCATGCTGGTCTGTCCTCAGCTTAGGCTTCACCATCAGGTCTTTGAGGGAACCTATGGATGGGCTTATTCTGAATTTTAGAACTGCATCAGGGTTTTTTTTCCCCCCTGCTTCGGCTAGACATGAATTTGTGAGGAAAAGAGGAGGTTCTACATGAACAGAAATATTCTTCTCAGTATCAGAACAGTGAAATCTGACTCTTTTCCACCCTGTTGCTACCCATCATCAACCTTTCATCTGTCCCCTGACTGTTCAGCCTCCAAAGACTCCTCACTCATACCAGAACCAAGCAAAATGACAATGCTTTGCTTCACTTCCAGCCGTTCATCTCTTTCAGTTTGCTTATGCTGGTCCCTTTCACTGGTGTCGGGGGTGGGCGGCTGAAGAGAGGCAGGGTGGGAGTTTTACTCTCTTGATGCAGTGGTTTCTCATTGGAGGTTGTCCATAATGTCCTTGAGGATTTCTTCTTTGGCGTCTCTATCTTCTCCTTAGAAGATCCAGGAGACATGGTCTGAAGAGGAGAAAAATGAGTCACTATTTTATCCAGTAATCATTTCAAATGAACAAAACACTGCCATAAAAACAATTCCTGGCAGATTTGATTGAAGTTGTTCATCTGTCTGAACGTCTTCGTTAAAGCAGAAGTTTATGAAGTGTTACCTGAAGTTACATCTGAACAAATCCAGACTTTTCAAACAATGTTGGATCAATCAAAACCAAAGTTTGATAGGTAAAAGGAGGCTATAGGTACAAACAAATGAATCTGACATGGTCCAATCAAAACCAAGACTGCAAACCCAGCATTTGAAGGAGAAATAAGGTGAAAATTAATGGGAAAAAATGGTGTATGAAGGAATGGGATCCCTAGTTCTGTTTGGAGTTTTCAGCTTCTAATGGGGATCTATTATTTTGTTTTATGAGTAATAGTCTTTATTACTCATAAAACAACATGGAGAGAGCTGTGTTCTCTGTGTTCTTTACAGTGTGAAACGTACGCAGCAACAAAGAGTGAAGCAGCTGAGTTTGGCAGCATTTTGTCCTGTTCCTGCGTAACGGTTTCTTTTTGGCAGCAGTAGCACAAAGGACACCGCCAGGGACACGTGGTAGAAGCTGTGGACATAGGCGTAGTCCCACTCCTGCAGCCAAGGAAAGAAAAAAAACACTCCAGTTGTACAACCACACAGCAGTCATCAGTCTCTCACAAAGCTGCTCATTAGCTTCTACTTGGATGGAGAGTCACCTGGAAGTAGAACCGCAGCATCAGAGCGAGAGCGCCAAAGCAGCATCCTGGACCGACCTGCTGCGTGTACACGGTTTTCTCTGGATAAACTGCTCTCAGCTGTCTCATCTTCTGCAGCTGAAACACCACAAAAGTCAGATCTAGCAGATATAAGACTCACAGGTCTGGCTGCACAGAGATAGATGTGATGTGCACAAACGTAGAGTATATTCACCCATTTGACAGTGATGATGAAAACAGCAGATCCAATTGGTCCGGAGTAGATCCCATATCCCCAGCGGTCTTGGTAGATCCTTACAGCAATGGTCAATACGCCAAACATGGTGATACTAGAGCGTTGGGGCTCATCAAAGTCTCCCAAAGCTGCAATGTGCAAATAACATAAAACATTCCTTTACTTTATTTAAAGAACACTTTGTAAAAGATCTATCACTAAAATGCAAAGAGTCTTTAGGCATTTTAGTGATAGAAATCTTTTTTGAATAGAAAATATTGGTGTTGCCATAAACTATTCTGAAATTCTTCTATTTATTTTTTTAGTATGGATCATAAACTTTCTTTCTGAAGATCTCCAAGGATCCCCAATAGGATTGGATTTTAATCCCATCATTGATAATCTGGTGAAGTTTAAAGTATTAATACTGGACAAATATTTAATATTTTTATTTGCATTTTATTTTTCTAGCTATAAATGAGATACATTAGAGATCAACACTGAATGTGTCTGAACATGTGTGTGGTGAAGTTAGAGATATGCCATGTGTTACCCACAACTGCCGTATGTTTTTTTAACTTCAATTGGAAGCCGGTTTCTGTTTAGTGAAATGATCACCCCAAGCAATCACATGTGACTGATTTATTAAGGACAACTTTAATAAAGTCCAAACGGAGTTGAAAGAAAGAAATTTTGGTGGCATTAAAAATTAAAGTATACTCATACAAATTTGAGAATCATCTGATTTAATGGAATTCCAATCGTCACCAAACCTAGTATTTATAATTGATTGTGTGAAAAGCAGAAAATAACAAGTAAGATGAAAGTTAGCATTGGTTTGGTCTGTCTTTGATCAATGGACATACAGGCGGAATGTTGAGGATAATTCTTCTTGTGCTGCTTTTGCTCCCGTTGAGCTAACATGAAAGTAAAAATATTGTTTGTGACCATTTTTACATTTTTATTACCATCAGAAATTTATCTTCTACATCCAAGAGATAGAGTACCATGTTCCTAAACATTACTGTGAATCACTGACTTCAAATGGTCCATCTGCCATCTGATCTGTGTCAGAATCAGGACAAAGATGATTTATTTGAATCATTTGAATCATCTTTCAAATAAAACAGTTTGAAAGATGTGGGATGTGGTGACATAGGCATTTATTTGGCACTAAATATGTGATGCCCTCATGTTAATATGGAGTAAAGTTACTTGGAAGAATGAGAATTTACCAAACATAAAATTGAAACATTATTTCAAACTGGTCTAAGAAAATGTACCCAATGATGATGAGGTGTAGACGTTTTTAGATAAGTGGGAAAAATAAATATAAAACATGTCGACAGCCGGCGAGGCCACGAACAAGGTCTTACCTATCAGTGTGACCCACATGGAGAGAGCTGTGGCATAAACACTGAAGTACTCCAGAATGTCATATTGCATGAAACACAGGATGGTGAGGCCAGGACCGTCACATGCATGGTATATCTAAGGACGACACAGGAACAACATTTTATATTTCAGTTTAAATCATCACAATATTTTCACATGCAAACCCAGTTGATACTCATGTAAATTCATCTATCCACCCAAAGAGTTCCCAAGGATGTGTATAGTACTTACTAGATTTATCAGTCGCCTCGTCTAGCTTCTCTGAATGTGATGTGGTGAAGCTCTACTATGGTCTTATCCTTAGTGGCCAAACTCCTCACCTTACTTTTATGGTCCACTCTGACTACCTTGTGAATGAACTATTTTAGGTTCATTTTTCTGTCACGATTCACAGCCGGCAGTCATAGCTCAGGACAGGAATGTAAATCCATCTGTGAGACCCAAATTCTGGAATAACTTCAACCTAAAGTAACAATGCAAAGCCCATAACATTGAAGATTCTAGCTTTTGGTCTCATTCCTTCGATTCAACAAACTGAGAAACGTTAACTCTTAATTTTAAGCCCAATCTCACTTCACATTGCTTCTAATTATAACTCATGTATACCAAGTGTTTACAAAAATATCAGAAAGTTCTCACCGAGGTAAAAAACATGGTGAAGAAGTAGACCATGGCTTCCATGTGGAAACCCCTCTTGGCTGCAACACTGGCAGTGGGAAGGAACACCAGGCTGCTGATGGTAGGAAGCAACATCTTGGCAATAAACGCTCCCATAATTGGTTTGATGGTGAATACCAATTTTTGTGCTATATGTTAAAGGTCTTCACTTCATCAAAAAGAAAAAGTTTGATGTAGAAAGATGTCAAGCTATCTTGCTGAACAGTTGTTTGGTTCTTTATCCTGTGACTGCATGAAAACAGAGTGGATGAAGCTACACATCCAGCTCATACACTCCCACAGAGCATGAACACACCCATCTGCCCAAACCTTTAAAGTTTAAATGTCCACAGGCTGTCAGGTCCACACAAGGACAGCTGCTAGCATACCACATGGGAGAGGCTACAGGCGTGCTTCAGCTGCATCATATCTCCAGACTATTTCAGGCCAACAGTGGGCATCTGTGAATGAGTTAACATCAGGTCCTTGTTGGAATTAGACTAGTTTTAAAGATCATCCAAAGAGTTTAGTTCAATGTTAGTTGTAAAAAATGTAGCTGGGCAGCAATGATGACGATGCTCTCCTTTTCTTTTTACATTGTCAATGGATCATCATTATCACTAACTTATAGTCAGGCACTTAGGTGCCTTGCAAGTGGTTAAAGATCAAGCCTGGACCCTCTTAAAGGGATCTAGAGCATTCACTCTCTTGTTTATGTAAGCTAAGTAAGGTGAAAGTACTTTTATTTGTTTTCTTGGACTCACAGTTTCAACTTGTTAAAAAAAAAAAACGTGTTTATGGACAATTGTCCATAAACACGTTTTTTTTTTTTTTTTTTTTTTTTTTGAGATCCATCAGCGAAGATCTCTTCCCTCTGACCTGCTATGGTCTGGTCAGACTGGACGACACTTTTTTGCTAAAATGAATGAGCAACGGTCTGACTTTCATGGGTTGATCTTTCAATTGAATCTATCAGGGTCTATGTTTTTATTTAAAGTCATAACATTTTTTAAATCAGGGGTTTTGTATCTCTTTTCCAGAAAACCATAATGATCCAGACCTTTGTAGAACTAAATGCTGTTAACTTTAATCTTTGAGCAGCTAACTGAGCCGGTGGGAGTCTAAGATGTAGGTCTCAATTTAATCTAAAATTGCAGCTTGGGAGTCTGGGATGCAGATCCAGGATTTAACCTTCTGAATGAATCCTGGAAAAGTTTGAAATGTAGTTCTGGGATAACTCTGCTAACTGGGTCTGAGACAGACATCTGGGGTTCCACAGTCTGTAGATGTGCTACATGTACTGTAAATGTAAACCCATCAGTCAGAATGAAAGAAGAGAAAGAGTTTTTACTCCCACCATGTGTTTCTGATCATTTATATCAACTGTTGAAGAGATGGAAAATGCACAAGAGTGAGTCCAGCTTTCTACAGGCTGTTAGTTCGCTGCTATTTGGAAGGGAATTGTAGTTTTATTTGTCCCTTCCAGAGGAAGACTAGTTTTTATGACTGGCTTGTCTGAGTGGATGTTCATCCTTTAGTCTGTTCAGAGGAACATATGTCTGTATTAAGCTATTGAATCTGCTGGCGAGACGTCTCGAACAAATCAGCCTTTAGAAAACATTTTATCCATGAAGCTTAATGTTGTGAGTCTCCGTTTCTCTCACAGAACATTTCTAAGGGAGCATTAAGCTGTTCAGTTAGAACTCCACCTCAATAAATGGAATCTTTTGGAAGACCTGAAAACAGCTGTCTCGTGTTTGTTGTGACTGTATGATGAAGTATTATTGGGCCAATACCCTGCAGACTTGCACCCGTTTGGGTGGAGACGGTGGCCGCGTGGTTAGCGCGTTCGCCCGCGGACCGGAAGGTCGCGGGTTCGCGTCCCACGGAGAGCACGTCTAGGGTCCTTGGAGAAGACACCCAACCCCCGCTTCTCCCACCATTGGCGCCGTTGAAGGGCAGCCTGCTGCGGTGTAAGGAGTGCAGCAAACAAATTTCCCCGGTGTGGGATGAATAGAGTAATTCAAAATAAATAAACAAAAAATAAAATGCAAACATTCATCCAGAAGTGGGAGCACCGGTACATAGTCTGAGCTTTTCTGGCTGGAATAGAGTTATTAAAACTAGCAGCAGTTAAATCCATTGTCATAAGTTTTGTAAAACTCAGATCCCTAAACAATCACATAAATTTTGAGTGCTTTGCTGAGTAATGACAATTAAAGATATGTATTAGGAACAGTACTTGTTGTTCATAAAATAATGTTTCATAAGACTTGTATAGTTATTTGGACTTCAATGTGGACAAAAAGTTAGGTTGGTTTTCTGCTTTGCGTTGTTTTAAATACCAAGCTTTTGATAGTATCAAATTCTTTTAATCTGTCTTAATTCATCATCAGGTTATGACATTTTAGATTTACTACCATAAATGGACCTGAAGATAGTTTGCGTGACCAAAGAAGATGCAGCAGATAGGGTTAGATGGAAGAAACTGACTTGCCGTGGCGACCCCTGAAGGGAAATGCCTAACGAAGAAGAAGACCATAAATGGCAGGAGGCGTTGGCTTAGTAATTGAATGTCCACCCTTGGACTGGGAAAAGTGGGTTTGATTCCCATGCTTAAGTGTCTTTGGGGAAGAAATACATAAATAGATAGCAAACAAACCATCTTTCATTTGCATTATTCTTGTAAGTTCTTGCTCTTAGGACAAAAAAATTTTACACTTTTTCCTCCGTGAGCAATTTTTTTTCCCCCTTGAAATCGACATCAAATTAATGTACCCGTTGACCTCTTGTATTGGTCTGGTGTTTGAAATCAGTTTGTGAGTTCACAATATCCCACAAACAAATTTAAAAGCATTGGGTTAGGTGGTGAACATTCCCAATTTATGATCTTGAAAAAGTGTGACATTGGATAATTTGTATGTCAACAGGGCCGGATCAAGGATTTTCTAAAGGGTGTGCCAGGGTGGCAAGGGGCATGAGGTCATTTGCAAAGCCAGTATAGCAAGGGCTGGGGCCATTCCTCCCCCAGAACATTTTGAAAAATAAGAGTCCTTTTTCTGCATTTTGGTGGCCCATTCGCCGGCCCTGCAAGGGAATAGCTTCACTAGTCCCTTTTCTCTCTCTCCTTCTACTTTTTTTTTTGTGGTTTTCTGGTTAAATGAACTCATGAGAGAGGGAGTTCATTAAGATCTCCATATCAAACTAGTTTTTTTTTCTTTTAGTTGATACTATGCTGTGAAAATGACTGAAAATAATAATAAATCATTCCTTTTCATTGAACCAGATTGAATTGGTTGACATCAATGTTGGTCTTCTTTCATGTGATTGCAGAGCCGCAATTTCCATTATGGGACTATGGACATGTGTGGGGTAATCTAAACAGAAACAACACGGCAAAGGCTATTTTAGGCCAATATTTGTCGGCTTCGACTCGATGAAGCCATATTTGACTTCTGCTTTGCTCTGAGGATTTTTGCTTGATTCCAGCTGTCGATATTGTGACAGTTGTCGTACCCCACCACTCTACTCTCAGCTGCCGCACCTGCTCAAGTACTGCTCAGTACTTAAAGCACCAACACAGAGGGTACTGTTATATGGATGACTGTCACCACAAGCCTCAAATTCTTGAAACATTTGGGAAACTTCAGTTGATGTCCCAGTGTGGACAAAAACCCTAATGGTTTGAGGTTTCAGAGAAACTGTTTTGAGCAAAACAACAAACTCTTGCCAGGAACTTCACCACAATTGTGGAGAAATGTATTTAGAACCTTTTAGTCTTGTTTGGAACTGGTTAGTGGAATAAAAAAAAGAGTGGATTTAGCAAATAAAGTGCTCCATTCAGTTGATGCAACATTGGTGTGGGCAATAAGTCATTGCTGGTCAATAAGAACAAGATGAATTTAGAAAATGATGGCAGCCATTTAAAAAGGCTTGTGAAAGAAAATGAAAGTACAAAAAGGCAACAACAAAAAAGAGAAATTCACATTTTCTCAACTTTGACCAAGAAAAAGGTTGCGAAATGATTGAGAAAATGTAGAAGCTACAGTACCTCCAACATGCAGCTTAAAGCCGAATGTCATCGTGTATATTAAACTTTAGACGTGTTTAAAATAATGTCCTTAACTGTTGTCTTCCAGTTCATCCAAGGTAAGGCACAGCCAAAGCAGGGAAGTCCCCTCACCCGAGGCACATCTTCCAGCACATCTGAGATGGTTCTGTGGCATTCCGGGACCAGTTGTGAAACAGTTCTTCTAGCAGGTCTCAAATCTTCCTCTGGGTCTTTGGCGCACCTCACCAATGAGGTGACCGTTAGGCATCCTGATCAGATCCCTGAATGACTCAATCTGGCTTCGCTCGACATGGAGCACAAATTTGAGCTCCTCATCCTCGCCCTGTCTACCATCTTTGAGAAAACTTGAGCAACCCCCTCATGAATGAAACTTATTTAAGTGACTTGTGTTTTACAATCTTGTTCTTTTTTCACCAGTCACAGCTTTTGAGGGATTCGAAATGTAGATCGACTTGTAAATTTTCACCACAATGGGCTGATGCAGCATCCTAAGTATTATGGACACTGCTCCAATCTGACTGTTCTTCTCTTGCTCCATCCCTCCCTAATTCTTAAACAAGACTCTGAGATGGATGAACTTCCTCACTTGGAGCAGGACACAATTCCTAAACTACAGAGAGGACAACATCCATTTCCAGTTGGAGATCATGGTTTTGAATTTGGAAGTGTTGAATTCATCCCACCTGCTCAAATTTATGACAGTGAGCTGGTTCCATTAGAGTTCAACTGCCCAATGAAGCCAACAGAACCATTTCACTTGCAAAGAGCAGAGACCCAAACTTGAAGGCACCCAGCTGGTTTCCACTCATACACATCAGATAGAAATTCCATACATAAAAAGTATCAAACAGAATTAGTAACAAATGGTAGCCTTGGCAAAGTTTGGTTCTGGAAAGAGATATACCGATGTGGGCCAAGTTCTGGCACTGGTCATACAGGGACCAGATAGGGTTCTGATATTCTATACTCCTCAAATATCCCATCATTGGAACGTCCTCTCTAGATCCACAAACCCCATGCAGATTAGTTGGACAAACTCCTTTGACCCCAATAGGACTCTGAAGAGGGTATGGTATAGAGTTGTTACTCCAGCTTGGAACAGCTGCTTAAATTTGGATCAGAACAATATCATTGCTACAATAAAGAGATTGCACAAATTGCTTTTAAAACAATCATAAGTTAGTTTCATTTATTTTAAATGGTGTTTTTAGTATTTACGTCATGCTTTTGATAAACACTTGTGTTGCATTTGAACAAAAATTACTTTAAACAAGTTTTTTAACATGATATTTTCTTGCATCTTAACATGACAAAGCGTTGCTGTTACCTACCGAGCCAAGCTTTTAAAAAGAAACAAGTTTGCAATGATGCACGAGTTTTGCAAGACAATTTCTCATTATGTAAAAAATTGTGTTTTGAAAGAGAAATGTGTTTTGTATCATACATTTACACAAAAGCTTTCTTACTGGACTCATTTTTCTGCTTTCTGCGGTTATGTTTATTGGACTTTTAATTGCTCTATGCCTGCATTTACCAACCCTGTAATGACTCCAGACATGCTGCAAATGGGCACAAACAAACTCTCCCATGGAGGCTTTCCAGGCCTCAACGCATTTTTTAATAGTTTTTTTAAGTTGTCTTGCAAAGTGGGTGGTGTTAGATGGAGTGTATTCCACTGGTCTAGCAACCTCTTTCTATCAGCTCGTAAATCAGGCGACAACGCCGAACAGCAGCTGATGCAGACACTCTGGCTGCAAAAGGAACAAAAAGAAAAGACGTGCTTGCATCTGAAGGAGTGTACAGACAAAAAAAGTGAAAAATTTGACATGACTGCAGTTGACCAGAAATGTTTAGATACGTGTAGAAGTTTTTTTCAACTTTCCAAATGTTTGCAGTAATTATGCTATAGTTGAATCCTTTTAATTTTTTTGTAAATATTTACAACCTAAGATAGAAACGAGTTGTCATGAAACGGTGTGCCGGTGGAAAGAGGAGGGCCCAATTGCAGACATAAAACATGGTTTATTTAAGAATGGAAGCTCAGTAAGACTGTGAATGAAAAACAAAGTTTTAGTAGCATGGCAAGAGGTTATTGTCCAGAATGTTTCATGGTCAGGCAACCAGGGAAACCTGGCTGGAAGGGATGGTATGACCCAACAGGGAAATCCGGAGTGATTGCCCTTAAATGGATGGCAGGGTCCACAGATGTGTGACATCAGGAATCAATCTCAGGAATCCCTGATTAGGGGGATGAGTAACATCCAGGGCTCCCTCTGGCAGCAGAGGAGGGGATCATGACACTACCCCTTCAACCCCCCAACAACCACCTCCAGGTGGTCAAGGATCTTGTGGCGTGGCTTGACATGGTGTGCCGGTGGAAAGAGGAGGACCCAATTGCAGACAGAAAACATATTTTTTTTAAAAGAATGGCAGTCCAGTAATGCTGTGAATGAAAAACAAAGTTTTCGTGGCATGGCAAAAGGTTATTGTTCAGAATGTTTCATAGCCATGCAACCAGGGAAACCGGGCTGGAAGGGATGTATGACCCTGCAGGAGAGGGGATCATGACACAAGTTGGAGGTAGAAACGGAAACGAGTCAGTTTAAAACTTTTTTCTAACAATGAAAGCAAAAGGAAGAACTTTACTGGAGTTTGGTTATTGATGGAACAGTTTTTGGATTTATTAACCTCCTTGAATCCAACGTTGAATCATGAGGGCACAGACCTGAGCAGAAGAACACTGACTTCTCCCTCCTGGGCCACTAATTCCAGTTCATCTGGGTGGATTACAAAAGTTTTGTAGAAGCCCAAGGTTTACTGAAGGACCCACCTGTTGGGACATACCCTTACCAACTCCACCGGCGGTGTGCCCAGGGACATCCTAATCAGATACCCACACCACCTCATCTAGATCCTCTTAAAATAGAAGATGGGATCTAGATGAGGAAAGCCACTCCCAGATTGAGCCACTCCTCATCTCTCTAATGAAGAGGTCAGATCATTTCAACCTGAGAGTTGTGCTGCAAAATTCTATTCATAAAATGTATGAACAGAATTTTGACAAGAATTTTATTCACTGAAGGCTAAACAGACTGAGCCTTGGCACACAAAACTCTACCATCCAAAACAAATCACAAATTACACAACTGAAGAGAAATAATCCCAACAATCAGTGTCCTTAGAAAAGGAAATATGTACAAAATAAACTATCAGGTGATCATCAGTTGACAGCTCCATGCTCTCTTTATTTTAAAATCCTCTTATCGTCAGACCTTCCGATTTCTCCGATTTGGTCGCAACAAATTTTCCACCATTCAGAACTTTAAAATATATTTTAAGAGAAGAATTCCTGGCTAGTACTGAAGCAGACTATATTGTTGCTGAGGTAGCAAACACAGAATCTGTTGATGAAATCCCCAACTGGTGAGATGTACAGATTACAAAGTATATGGGCCCAACATTGATCTCTGAGGTACTCCAAATTTAAATGAACAAGTCATAAGACACATATGTTTGCACTTAAATGAAATCCATGACAATTTGGGAAATTTGACTAAATTAGTTGAAAAATAGTTTATCAGGGACTCAGATGATTGAAAAATAGTAAAGACTGTGTTTTTATTGGGATTGGGAAACGTTTTTGTTGTTAGTGTTCTCCAGCAAACAAAGTATCTCAAAGAATTTCAAATATTACCAAGGACAAACTATTTGACAGATTTTCTTGAGGGAATTATATTCCTTGTATTATTATTTTTGGAATGGCATTTGTTGTACATGTTCTACAGGGAACAAAGTGTTCTCAAATGGGAATCAGTATATTATTTATGCTCTCAGTGAACATAATATGTCGTTTTTTTTTTAAATTGTGAATAAAACGTAATTTCCATGTTTAGTCGCAAACACGTCTGTGTTTTTTTTTTTCCTCTATCAGGTGCAAAACATGTTGCGCACGCTCTACCATGACGAGTATGTGAAGTTAATGTTTTACTGGGAATAAAACACGAGTGGAAAGGGATTCTAGTTTTGTTTATATTTCACATAAGGCCCAGACATTTCGGTATGTTATGTTATATGGATTTAAGCTTGTAAATGTGAATGCTTTACATGAAACTAATGAAATTCAGTAATACAAACGAATTAATAGAGAGATGAGACGAGACAATAACAAAGAACAAGTTCAACCCTGTGAAGAGACAGCTGTAGAAACACAGAGGAGAATAAAAGAGTGTGATTGAAAGAGGAGTGAAAGGAACATACAGAGAGGAAGAGGGAGGGGTGAGAAATAACATATAGAAGATTGTAGAAAAACATGTGAAAGTACCAGAAATTATGTTCAAACAGGAGGGACTGAGACAGATAGACGAAGAGACATCATGGTGGGAAGGCATGGTGGTCTTCTCGCATCTTCTCATCCTTTCTGAACCCTCCTCAACATTTTGACTGAGATATGTGGATTCAGCTGGATAATGAAATGTTTAAAAGAATAGTAATGTATGTAAAAACAGATTATTAAACTTCAATGTTTCTTTAAATGATCCATTTTTTAACACTTTAATTGAACCGGTCTGTTTTTGTTGAACTCGGTCTCCATTGTAATATGAAGTTTTCTGCCTCCGTTGCTTCCCGACATGGCCGAAGGATTATGTAAATTTTTAATATTCATTAGAAATAAATGATATTGATGATAGAAGATAAGGTCGACTAGTGTTGTGTTATGTTCAACTAATCTGACTTTTAAATCCTGATTGTGTTTCTGTTGTAAGACTGGTATTTCTTGTTTGAAGTCAGAGACATGCCCAGCGACAGACTGGCGACCTGGTCGGGGTGTACCCCGCCCCTTGCCTTGAATTAGGTGGGATGGGCTACGACACCCCCTGAAATCCCGATTTCAGAAAAAATAACCAAAGATGACGGTCCATTTGTGTTCTGTCAACCTGCATTTTTAATAGGTTTCGAGGTGATGATTATAACGCTGTGTTTCATTGTGAAAGTAAGCAGATAAGGAGAGATTAAGAACTATCAGAGCTCATGTTGTGACTCATCAGGTCAGTCAATAAATTGTAATCTAAGCTAAATCATAAACAAATACAAATCTAATTGTGAATTAGATTTATCTGAACACATGTTGTCAAATGTCCAACTGGGATGAGTTTTAACAAAAAACATTCAATTTGTTCAAACATTAATGGCACTTCAGAGGACATTTTGAGTTAAGTGTATCAATTTGAGGTGTTTTAAGGTAGAGGTGCTCATTCGGGTTGTGCCTGTGTTGGGAAATAAAGTTCTGGTCGTCAGGCGCTTGACCTCTGATATGGAAAACTGCCATTAAATTTTTTTTCAGTAATTATTCTTGAGAAACAAAAACTGAATTTTTTTTGCCCCCTATTATTTTTTTTTTCAGTGATGGAACAAAAAAAATTTAAACTTGACACTCCAAATGTGGTTTTTTTTTTTTTTTATTGCATAACGATTTGAAGTAGTTTATTGGCAGGAAGGCTGAGAGAAAAGGGGTAGGTGGGTATAGCCTGGTGGCCAGCCTGGAAAGACTTGTCTCCTGTACAGTTATAGCGAGATCACACTGCATTGAGACAACAGATGACTAGACAAAGGAGTGTAGGATGCTAGGGCTTGAAAAGCAACGGGAAGAGGAGACACAAGTACAAAGAGTAGGCCGGGTCGATTGGGACCAGGTGTGAGGAATAAGGTGGCAAAAGGAGCGGGATAGTTACCATCTTTCCTGCCTAACAATACTTAATTTGATCCTCAACCAACATTAGGAATTAACTTCATTTTTAGAGTTATTTTTAAGTTTAGTTTTTTCAATTGTTTTTTCAATTCTTTTTTTTTTTTTTTATCCTACTGTATTCATCCCTCGGGGGGAAATTACTTTTGCTGCTTTGCACCGCAGCAGGCAGCCATGTAGGCGCCCATAATAGGACTAACTGGTAGTTAGGTGTCTTCCATGAGGACATGTAGGCATGGACTCAGTGGGAATCGAATCGTCATCTCCCGGTCCAAGTATGGAGAGTGAGAGACTGATGCACTGCCTGCAATAATCAGGATGCTGCATCAAAGAGAGCTATAACAAAAAGTAATATGTTGATTTAAAAGTTGGTCTACATTTTGAACCTCACCAAAGATCACCGCCAGTGCTTTGGGGGTGAATGAATTAACAAGATTATAAAAACAAGCGGCTATGATGAGCTGTTCTATCCATATCCCACAGATAGGGGACAATGAACATACTTGAGAGAGTCTCGCAGTTGGCCGAGGAATCCTCGAATCCTCCTAGATTCACTGAAATCTATGGCTTGGGCAAGGCCGGTTTACTTCCATCCCAAAATGAAATGATAGAGAATGAAACAATACAGTGTGGTTTAAAAACTTTTTTTCCTGATAATTTTACCGCAGTTTTGATATTGTAATCATTATATTTTTATTGCCACAATGGCTTTATGGTAGTTTTATTATTTTGAAGGAATCTATTTTAGCCCTATTAGTGCCACAGTAAATGTTTAAAGAACTGAAACCAAACTAATAAGTTAGATTCAGCAAAGGTGGGATTTTATCCAGACTAAGTAAGTGATACGTTAATTTTATATAGTACATAGATTGTAGTGAACCGTGTCTAATAGGTTTAATACATGTTTATTTGTCTGAATTATCCACTTTAAACAAAGGCCCGGACATTTCCAGCCGGCTGAGGAGGAGTGTGGGAAAAAAGAGGTTTCCTTCTGTTTCCCGTCGTCGACCTGAGAAGGCAGAGTGAATCAGAGTGGGTCACTCCTTTTTCTCTTCTCTCTAACTCCTGTGATCCTCCCACCGTCTCCCTCTTATCCTGCTGGCTGGACAGAGGGAGGAGGGATGCAGGGCAAGCACACCTTACCTCCCCCCTTCTTGACTTTCCTCCTCCCTCTTTCTGTCTATTCCTCTTCACTCCACAGCAGCTCTCACCCTCACAACACAGCACATCCCCTCTGTCTGTGGCTAGCTAACACACACACACACACACACTGTGCACACACACACACACACACACTGAGTGGCATCCTCCACACAGATCGAGGCGCCTTTGGACTGCTGCAGGCGAGCTGAGGTGAGTCTGTAAATATTTATAGCCTCCTAACGGTGAGCATGCTCTGCTGGGATTGGTGTATTTACTGAGCCAGTGTTTGTGCACATGCATGAGTTTCAGAGTTACTTCAGAGCCAATCAAATTTGTGCTTTGCAGCAGAGCAAAGCTGTCTCTCTGTCTGAGGAGTGTGTGTTTATTTGCAGGCATGGGTCCATGTGTGTTCCTGAGAGGCCACAGTCTGTCTGGAAATTGTGTGTGTGTGTGTGTGTGTGTGTGTGTGTGTATGTGTGTCTACCTGTCAAACTTCATTCGGGTGCAGAGCATTTGTAGAAATAAAAGCTTTTCTTTTCCATGTGTGAGGCTCAGAGTGCAGAAAGGTCGCATCTGATTGGAGGGAATGGTTCCTGTGTGAACCAGCACACTGTAAAACAATAACATTAGTACTTTTTATGCATTTGACCTTATTTTTGTTTTATTGTTAATGACGTTAAATTGACTTTATTTTTAAAAAGCTCAATAAACTTTTCAGTGTAAAGTGTGTGTGTGGGTAAAGGGGATTGAACAGTTTCCCACAAGAAGTGCATTTTATTGTATAAAAGTGTCCTCTTTCACATGAGCTATAATAACACTACTTTTTATTTAGTCATTCAGATGCCAACGATGGCTTTATCTGATTTTATTTGGAGGTAAGAAACTGGGCTCTGAGCTAATGTCTTTATAACAAATATCTGGGCAACTTTCAGATACATATTCCACTAAACAAATGTTTGTAATTTGATGCTGATTGTGTCGAATATCAAAGGTTTTTTCCTTTCTAAGAGTGAGAAGAAATCTGGATGGTAACTGCCACTAAATTTAGTTGATTGAATTTGTTCAAGTTTCAAAATGACCCATCCTTTCATTCAAGATTCAAGAAAACCTTCATTAGTCCTACAATGGAGAAGTTGCAGGATGCAACAGGAGATACAGAAAAACAAGTTAAAATAAATCAAAGAAAAGTATATGCATGATAAAAATAGATAAAATAGATATAAAAAATATGCATTTTTAAAGGACCTATTGCACAGTTTCTATTAAATGAAAATAAAAAGAGCTTTTGCCTGTTTTTTTAGGTGGATGCTAATCAAACTGAATAAATAGGTGTTGTAGAGAGTGTTACAGAAATTGCATGAGATTAAAATTGTACGTGCATTCACCTTTCCAACCATCCATCCACCCGTTGATTCTCCTTTCAGTCTCCTTTCATTGGGGGAAGGATGGCTCAGTGAGTAGGATGACCGCTCTGAAACGGGGGGTTGCCAGTTCGATCCCCCGTGATGAGTTCGTGCCGAGGTGTCCGTGAGCAGGACACTGAACCCTCAATCGCTCCTGATGGTGGTTTGCACCTTGCATGGCAGCCTCCCCATGAGGTATGAATCTGAATGTGTGAATGGGTGAATGTGAGCTACTCTGTAAAGCGCTTTGAGTACTGATGCAGGTCGAAAAGCGCTATATAAGTAGAGTCCATTTACCATTTGTCACTTATGGGGTTGCAGAGGGTGCAGCGGCTATCAAATGGTGTTCAGTTATATTGTATGTATATATACAGATACAGTATGTGTTTATCCGAGGGGCTGCATGGTGCTGCAGTGGTTAGCACAGTGACCTCACAACAAGAAGACTCAGAGTTCGAGTCCCGGAGTGGGCACAGGACTTGAAACACTGTCCATTCTGTGTGGAGTTTGCATGTTCTTGCATGTATTTTTGTCCGGGTTAAAAGGCCACCATAAAATTGCCACTAGGAATGAGTGTGTGTTTGTGGATGGTTGTGAGTGTGTGTGGCCCTGCAACAGACTGGGCACCTGTTTGGGGTGTACCCAGCATCTCGCCTGAAATCAGCCGGGATAGAGTCTGGCACTCCCCGCAATCCAATTAGGGATAAGCAGATCAGAAGATGAAATAAAATGTGTTCATTAGTCATTTAACCAATAATACGTCCAGCTGCCTTTCTCTCCATTTATCTATCAACTCACTATTCATTCATCTATTTCTACCATTAATCCATTCTTTCATTCATACAATCAATCTATCCATTTGTGATCAATGTACCCTCTAATTTTTTATGCGTCAGAGCAAATACACAAGCTTTCTGAGCAGAAGGGGGCGGAGCAAAAACTTTTACTCTTTAATGACGTCAGCAGCAGCGACGAGCCAAACTCCAAAGCAGAGGTTTGAAGCAATTTGTTTCAGAAAGAAAGCAGACAGAGATATGCTCCGGAGCTCTGTCTCATTTTACCATCTTAAGTTTAAATTGAGTTTCATTTTTATTTTGAGTTTCAAGCTGCATAGGTTTTCTTGTGCGCTATTATTCTGCCAAGTGCGCAATTGCGCAGCTTAAAGGGAACATTGGGATCTATTTATTCATCTTTCTCTATATGGATTTTTTCCCCCCCTCTAATTTTAGAAAATATATTAAAATACCAAGCTTCACCACAAAGGGTGTTTAAAGTTGGGATTGGAATAGTTTGTATACTTTAGAAATATCTTTTTTTGGGGGGTAGAGGAGGGTATTTATTCATTTTTGGATTAAAAACAAAATAAAGAATGATAAAAGATCTAAAACAGACTGGCTACCCACCATTCAACATTTTGATTGAAACAATGTTAACAGTTGTAAGTTAATTTAAAAAGCTCAGAAATAAAACTTCAAATTTGAGTTTTAATCATAAACATGTAGGACATACATCTCAACATGAAACTGAAAAAAAATTAAATTTTTTACTCGTTACGCCATATCACACACAGCATCCATTGCAATGAAACACAAATCATTCTTCATATTCTCCAGTACAGATGTTTTAATTCAACAGTTGGCGCCAGATCGATGATTTTTTTGACAAAAAGGTAGTTATCGTTTCATGAATAATGTATCATTCATATTAACAGATTCAGTTCATAGATAAACAGAAAGAGATTTTTTGTTAGACGATTAAATTAGGCCTGTATGGTGGCGCAGTGGCCTCACAGCAAAAAGGTTGGGGTTTGAGTTTCGGGTGTGACGAGGATAGAAACACTTGCCTTTCTGTGTAGAGTTTGCATATTCTGCTCGCGTATGTGTGGGTTTTCTCCAGGTACCTCAGCTTCCTTCCACTATCCAAAATCATTGCAAAAACGTTAGGGTTATCGGCCGCTACCAAAATTGCGCCTAGGAATGAGTGTGGGTGAATGGTTGTGTGCGTGTGGCCCGGCAGCAGACTAGCAACCTGTTCGTGGTGTACGCTGCCTCTCACCTGAAATAACATGGGATAGTCTCGAGTACCCTCGGCGACCCCATTAGAAATAATTGATTCAGAAAATGAAATGATTAAATGAGCAAAAACAAACAGGTGCATTTATTAAATACAGTGTTTTCAATGTAAACAAACCAGTAGTCAATTAAAAATGGGATTTACAAAAAGATCTTTCAATTCTTTTCTAATTTTACGGGTAAAAACTTTGATACAAAAATACTTTTCATGTCCCATTAGTATCTTATTCCATCATTTTTCTATTTAAAGATACGATTACACCTTGACATTAATTCAACAGTAATAAAATGTGTACTTTTGTGCACTATCGACTTCAGTGAGATGTGTGAAAATGAGAGGGATTCAAATGGAAAAGTGAGGTTACAGGGAGAAGAGATAAGGAAGGTGGAAGATTTTAAGTACTTAGGATCAACAGTCCAGATCAATGGCGAGTGTGAAAAAGAGGAGAAGAAGTGTGTGCAGGCAGGCTGGAATGAGTAGAGAAATGTATCAGGTGTGATGTGTGATAGAGAAGTTTCAGCTAAAATGAAAGGGAAAGTGTACAAAACCGTGGTGAGACCAGCCATGCTGTTTGGTCTAGAGACAGTGGCACTGAGAAAAAGACAGGAAGCAGAGATGGAGGTAGCAGAGATGAAGATACTGTGGATCTCTCTGGGAGTGACCAGGATGGACAGAATTAGAAATGATAGTATCAGGGGAAAAGCTCATGTTAGAGGTTTTGGAGATAGAGTCAGAGAGGCTCCAGACTGAGATGGTTTGGACATGTGCGGAGGAGAGAGAGAGTACATCGGAAGAAGGATGCTGGGTTTGGAACTACCAAGAAAGAGGACTAGAGTAAGCAAAGAGAAGATTCATGGATACAATGAAGGAAGACGTGAAGATAGTTGGCGTGAAGAAGATGCAGCAGATAGGGTTAGATGGAAGAAACTGACTTGCTGTGGTGACCCCTGAAGGGAAAAGCTGAAAGAAGAAGAAGAAGACTTCAATGAGATTAATCAAAGTTCTTTTTGCTGGTGATACTCTGTAGCCCGAGCTTGTGTTTTATAAAAAGAAGGAAAGAGAGGAAACTCAGTTCGGTGTTCTTTCTGTGTAGAGTTTGCATATATATATATATATATATATATATATATATATATAAATATATATATTGGAGTAGAGTTGTTCGTCCACTCCTGGACGAACAACGGAGCTCCTTCTTCAAGAGGCTCAGACAGCTCCGCTCGAGAACATCTCGTTACCGGAGGTCTTTCTTTCCGTACGTGATCGGGCTCTACAACGACTCACTTAGCAGATAGGAAGTTGTTGCTGTGACACACAAATTTCCCCTGTGTGGTATCAATAAAGTATATTCTGATTCTGATTTCTCATCTTAAACATATTTCAGTGTGTAACCAGGTGAGCTTTCCAACCTATCAATCTGATCTCCTGAACTTCATGTCTGAGTGTATCTGGAAAGCAACAAAAAGTCGTTAATGGCTCAAGAAATGACAGATTTTGTTTCATCTAGCGCATATTGTCTACTTTGAATTTTTCTGAAAAAAGGCAGATTATTCTAAGTTTTATACATTGTTATTATTTCTGAATCTCCTTTTTATCATGAGCATTTTATCAAGGGGTTAGGAACTGAATTTAATTCATCACAGAATTAGACAACTTGTGGAACATTTCTCCAAACTGATGTCTTGCTCTGGACAGTAGGTGAAGGAATAGAGTTGAGACATGAGCAATCTAAGCAAGTCTCCTGCTTGCCTCTGGAGGAGGGGTTGAGCAAAAAGGGGGCTGCTAAACTCCGCTGACCTCTCAAAGTTTCTCAGAGTCTTTATTTCTTTCCTCCCTTTGCTCTGCTGAGTTTAGTTATATGGCAGGCAAGTACACTGAGTCTCTCCAACCACCCAAAGTTTTTGTTTCATCTTCTGAACCATTTATCCTCAATAGGGTTGCAGGAGTACTGGAGCCTATCCCGCCTGATTTCAGGTGAGAGGTGAGGTACACCCCGAGCAGGTCACCAGTCTGTTGTGGGACCACACACACACAATCACTCCTAGTGACCAATCAACCTGATGCATATTCTTGGAGAGTGGGAAGAAACTGGAGTACCTGGAGAAACCCCACGCATACACAAGGAGAACATGCACACTCCACACAGAAAGACCAGTGTTTCATGCCTTGTCTCAACCGGGACTCAAACCTTGACCTCATTGCTGTGAGGCCACTGCGCTAACCATTGCGCCGCCCTCGCCACCTATAGTTTGATTCAGAAATTGAAAGGCTGCTATGGCTGACTGTCTTAAAAGCAGACACACCCCTACAATGGCTTTCTCCATTTTGAGGTTTTGAAAGACAGACATTGGGAGCTTCCAAACACATGTTTAGAGGTGTTTCAGAGTTCATGACTATCTTTCTGTTGTGTCAGAAAGTACAGGTCAGGTTGTAGTGATTACTAAATGGAACATGCTACGTGATGTAAAAATGTCACTAAAATTCTGGCATTTCACATCAAAGTGTGTGAATTAGGAAAGAACACTAAAACTTTCAAATGCATCAGTCACTGATTAGCTAGGTTTTCTATCTCTAACTCCTTGAACATGATGATTTCATGACTTCATCATCTGCTCTAGTTTTGCTTTTCTCCTTCTTAGTTGCCTATTTGAACATCTTCCTGTTGTAGTTCCAGGCCTGCCTCCAGGATCATTCAGGAGGCAAGCCAGGACATGAGCCCGTCTCTAGGCCCATCTCCAGTTTCGTCTTGCAACCTTTTTCAGGCTTTTTTTGTACATGTTCCTCTTCTAGGCACATCTCCAGGCTGGAGACAAGCCTGGATCTAAGCCTAGTAATGGGTCAATAGACAGGCCAAAAGACAAGCTTGGAGACGGTCTTGTAAACAAGTCTGAAATGTGAATCCAGCATGATGGGCAACGTGCTACAGCTGATGATGTTTATGAGGGAACCAGGAGATAGACGGCATAGCTATTTTACTTTCTAACACTGAAAAGAAACACGCCCTTCTTGGTGCTTAAGCTAATAGTGTTTCTTTACAAGATGTCAATGATGTTGAAGGTGCTGGCTGCGGATAATTCAATATGTAAAATCATGTCTCCATCTTCCAAACGTAACTCAAAGACAAAGACATGATTGCAGCCTTTATTGAACAGGAAAGTTGTCGCCTAATTGGAAAGCTTTGCCTCACAATTTTTCTTGATTTATCCATGTGATAAAGCAGAGTCAAAAGGCTTCAGGTAAAATATTCCCAGCTGAAGTACAAACTGTACGGAATTAAACAACTTTGTAAAATCTTCATCAAGAATAGCTGGTGTATATTTACATCGTTTTTGCGTTTTCCTTCAATTTACCTCCCAATTTCTATTGTCCTTCAACAGAGCTCTACCCTTTTTGTGCAAGGTTTAAGCGACAGGTTAAACCTTGCATTTATTCCACCAATCACAAAGTAAAACAGAGGATAAGTGTCTTAATTTACCAGTCACTACCAGCTGGTCTGAGCATGCCTGCCCGTTACTTCAAGCCTTGGGTAAAACACATGAAATGGATATTCCAGATGTACCCCAGCACCTGGATCAAGTCCAGTATTGGATAATAAATGTTTAGCCGTTGTCTGATGTATCAGTCCAACCTCTTCTCTTCAGACCTGCCTCTTCGGGCACAAACTACTGCTGTCTGTCTACTCGGGCTGCCAGTGCTACAAAAACAAGGTGGAAAGGCGAGGGGCCCCAGGGGTCCGTCAGAGTGGGGATGGCAGGGCTGAGAGGGGGGTAGACGGAGAGGATGAGGGGACTGTGTTTACTTTTGTCCTCTTCGTCTGCCTTGCTTGGCAGCTGGGGAACAAGAAAAAAGGGAAGACCCTGCCTGAATGGGGGAAAGCAAGAAAAACTCACTCTTACCAGAATTTTTAGACCAAAAGTTTGGGTGATTAAAGGCTTTCGTTTTGGTTATAGTTCTGAAATCTTTGTGTTTACTTAAAACTATAAGGGCACAGGGAACAATTAACTCATTTGCATACATAAGTGTCGGAATAAAACTGATTCTTGACATAATGAAACTTGTATTGGACCCTGAAAAGTAGCTGTCCAGTTCTCCTACAAATGAGACAAAGGAATTCCCAAGAAAAGATACAAAATTAAAAAAAGTAAAAAAGAATTGATAACAAGTGGGTGAACGACTAAGACAGTTCTAGGAATGTGTCGATTAATTTTACAGACATGTAATCTAGTCGGCTGAGGTAAAAAATAAATTCTAGACATGAATCAAATTATCGCAGGACTAATAAAGTCGACCTACATGTGAAGAAAGGAAGCCTTGGACTAAATAAGAAGTTAGGCAGCTAAAGGAATGCCTAAATGAATTAGAAATGTGCGCCTCAGAACTAGCTTAAGCAGTCCAAAGAAAGAATAAAACAAAGTACAAGTAACGAGTCAAATAATCTCGAGTTTTTCAGTCCGACAGAATGTTCTGAGTTGAACTTGGGCTGCTATCTGTATTGAGATGGATGTCAAGACTTTCTCAGGAACGGTTTCAGGGCTGGGGTCCAAATTCTGACAAAAAAACAAAGTAGCAACAAAGATGTCTCAATTAGTCAAAACCAGCTATTTAAGTCCAGCTATTTAAGTTATCTTCGTTGGGAATGAGTGGATTTATATTCACTCAGCAATTTAAACTCCTCAATCTTGTTATTTTATCCTGGCCAATTTAAGGAAACTAAAGTAGATTAATAGCACTTTTAGGCCGAGGCACACGAGGGCAGTGGTTTTCCTCATAGTCTCATATTTCTGTGGGGTTTTAACATAAGTGTAAGTGAACAGGATTCAAACGTGAGCATGCACAAAGACCATTGTGTGTGTGGCGTCCTGTTATTGGCTCGGTGTATCCTCGTGCGTAGCTGTGTCTGACAGCATCTTTCTTTCTGAATGTGTGTGTGTTTGGCAGCTGGCTGGATTCCAGCTGTGTCTGGTTGGATAATGAAGTCCAGGTGCTGCTACGCCTGCTTTAAGACACCTGTCACCAATATTTAGAACCACAGAAAGCCAGACTTCAGACGGGGCGAGACAAGCTGTTAGCTTATTTTAACAAGGCTGCTTAACTGGACCTGAGGACATGGGATGGACAAGGAGCTCTTTACTAAAACCTGCCAATGTTGATCTGAATGAGAGCACCATGAGGAATCATTCTCTACTGATCCTAGTAAAGCTCTAAGCTTTCCAAATGGAAAATCTAGAATTCTATGAAATAAATGGACAAAAAAATGAATAAAGGATTCAACATCTATTTAAAAAAAAAAAAACGTCCCGCTGTAAAATTTTATGAACTGAAGATTTAAAGTAAACAGGAGACAAAATCAAAACGAACACGGAAACATGAACACGAGCACAAATAGACTGAATGCTAAATAAAGTTTGTGCTTAACATTTGCAATTTTTTCAGACATTTTGAAACATGTCATCTTATTTCTTTTATAAAATACCACCTTATCTCTGATAGTTTGGACCCATTTATTACATGGTCACAAACTGAAATGTCACAAAGGCAAACAATGATTCAAAAGCTACTTACTTTTTGGTGTTGGGCACTAGATTCATGTCTCCAACAACTAACCAATGAAAAACGTTTTTTAGCAAATCCGGCACACTTTGGTTTTTACCGTCATGCTGATGATACACAGCTCAACATTGACGTGTCTTTTGATGATTCAGAACCTCTTCCCATGTTTTGGGTCGTTCCTGTAGACAATCCATTTTTTTTATTGAATTAATTGTTTTTATCTGAATAAAACCATCTTCATTTTTCTCAGTGTGTTAGAAACCTGTTTTTATTGAGGAGTTAAAAAATATTTTTTACATGTAAAAAAAATGCATCAAGAACAGGATTTTATCATTTGAAAAAAAATGGCTAGAGTCCACCCATTTCTCTCCATTGCCAGTACTGAGGTGCTGATCCATGCATTTATCTCCAGTAGAAAAGATGACTTTAATGCCCTCCTCCTTGGACTTACTATAAAAGAGTATTTCAAGTTTATAAGTATTGTAGAACTCGGCAGCACAAGTTCTGGTGACGACGAGAGTTGTGGGACATATACCAGCTTTAAAATTGCTGCATTGGCTTGCTGTGCGCTTCAGGAATTGATTTGAAGGTACTTTAAATATTTTTGAATGTCATAGTTGTCTTCAACTTTTGTCTATCTGATTTACTTATGAGATAAGACCTAATAGACCTGGAGGTTTTCTGCTACCAACCTTTATTTCTACCCAAAGTGGCAATGACCTTTGTGGACTATTTTCCCAAGGTGTTTTTTCCTCGAAGGTGTCGAACTAGATGTTTTTCCATACATACATGGTAATAATACGGACATATGTGTGTGTGTTTGCATGCATGTGATCAAGTCAAATTTGAGAGGGGTTTTTTTGCATTATCGGACTGAAAAAATTTTATAAATAATTTTATCTTCAATATAAGCATGATGATGATTAGTACTACTGTAACTATCAAAACTGCATTATAAACAGGGGTGCACTTGATTTTTTTGGTGTAGTTCTCACTGTGCATTCAAGTTATGACCAGCCTCTCAAAATGTCTAAACACAGGAACATAGTCAAATAACTAAAAGCAAAAATATTTATTCGGTTAAAGATAAAATCCCAGAATTTTAGAAGTTCTTCATATGCTCGAGCGGTGTGTTTGACCTCATCAAAGCAACTTCATAGTCATGCTTTCTGTACATCCGGTGTTTGCCTTATGCTTGTTTGACACTGTGAAAATTGTGTTTCTCATGAGGTGAGCCTTATTTAAGTGCGTATTCGAACGTTTTATTTTCAAGAAACAAATATCTTAAATCAGCTGTGACCAAACAGTCATTTTCAATCTAATGTGTCACACCTACAGTCAGCAATACACCATGTCAATCTATCGTTTATTTTACCTAAAACTAAAGTCAGTGTTAAATTCACCTTGATTTTTGTTTCCCTAATTTCACCCGACTTTGTTATTCCTGGTCAACTTTTACATTACCAATAAACCCTATTGTCATGTAAAAACTGTTCCAACAAAGTGACCAAAGTGCTGCTAAAAGCATTTAATAATTGTGACTGCGGCCCCATTAATAAAACAGTAGGTTTTTAATTACCGTAATTTCACGGCTATAAGGCACATATAAAAGTCTTAGATTTTCTTCAAAATGAGCGGTGTGCCTTTTCGTGCGGTGCGCCTTGTGTGTGAGAAAAGGCGGACCTTAAAGAAAACGCGGTGCTCGTGAGAAAAGGCGGACCTAAAAGAAAACGCGGTGCCCGCGAGGCGGACCTGAAAGAAAAGGCATGAGAACGTTAATGAGTGAAGTGTGAGCGGCGTGGGAGCGATGGATGACCGAAGGAGACCACAGTTTCACAAAGGGTGGAAGGCAGCGCCGGGCGAGTTACGCTACAGTTTGCCAATGGATTGTAGATGCTTGGACTAACGTGTCTGGTGGTACTGCTTTCGCAAAAGCTGGTATCCTTTCTGAGGAGCCGCACAGTACAGACAGTGACTTTGACAGCGAGGAGCGAAGTGGACCTGCTCTGTTGGATTTTGTGCAGCAGTTCGATTCCAAAACAGAGGATGCCGGATTTGAATAAAGACTACTACCGGTAATGTGCTTGTTTATACTACTTAAATAAAGTACAACCAAACTCAGTTTTGCTCCCGATCTATTTTTTAATACGCACATTTGCGTGTGTTGTTGTAAGGCGGTGTGTGACTGAGACTGCGCCTTTTCGTACGGTGTGCCTAATGGTTGTGAAATTACGGTAATTGGAATTTTGACTGAAAGAAATTATTTCTGTTGTTCTTAAACACAAGCTTGTCGACACATCAACGCAGATCGTGTATTCTTACTTAGCTTTTTATCTGAATTTGAAAATACAAAAATAAGCCAATATGGGTTCGAGGATCTGGGATTTACTTATCAAATGCCAGCTCTGTGACTTCACACTTTCCAAACAAATGCTGAAGGAGTAAAAAAAAAAAAGCAGAGACTGGTTCTCACATCATGATCAGAGATGAAGATCCTCAAAATGCTTTGAGTAGTTCAAAATGAAATAGAACAAGTTCATAAGAGGTTGCACGATGGGCTAGTTGGTTAGCACAGAATCAGAATGCTTCTATTGCCATGTCAGTGAAAAATATCAGAGACTAGGAACTTGTTTTGATACAGGTGTGCAAACATATAAAATAAAAATAATAAAAATAAAATAAATAAAAATAATAATAATAATTTTAACAAAACTAAGAGTGCTCTTAGAAGAAAAAGAAAAGTAGTGCAATGTCATAGAAAATAATAGAAAATAATAAAGATAGTAAAGTGACAAGAGGGAAGTGACTAAGAGATGTGGGGATCCAGGTTATAAAGAGTAGAAAAAAGAAGCCTAAAAAGAAGCCTCGCAACAAGAAGGTCGGGGGTTAAGACTTGGTTGGGTAAGGCTTGAAATACCGGCCACTGTATGGAGTTTGAATGTTCTCCCCATGTATGTGTGGGTTCCGCTTAGAGGTGCTCCGGCTTCCTAGCATCCTACATGAACATGCCCTTAGATTAATTGGCCACTGCAAAACTTCCTGTAAGCCATGAGTGTGTGAGTAAATGATAGCTTGCTACTCCACCTCTCACATGTAACTAGCTAGGATAGGCTACAGCATTCCCAGCAACCTTACAGGCGTAAGAGGTTCGTAAGATGAATTAATGACGTTCATACTGTACCTGTCTTGAAAAATTTGACAACAATAACAATCTAGTTTGTTAGGACAGTCATTATTGTAGTATGGGGACAGATCAAGCTGATTTGGTCATTTTAATGTGACAAGAACTGTGTCTACTACAGTCCTTGAAACCTGCTGGACTGTGGGTTTGAAAAACTTCAAACTGTGACCCAAGGAAGGTTTTATCAACTGCTTATGCAATCACTGCAGATTAATACATTTATCTTTTTCTCTGGGGTTAGGATGAGTACGTGGTCATGGGAGCGGTGTTGGAGGATAATTGTGCTGCTGCTGGAACTCCTGACCCTGGTGGTGTCAGTGGGGAACCCGTCCACGAGAGGGCTGCAGGTACAAAACAACATTTCACCACAGACAGTAACCAACACACTTATTTCTACCCAGATTTGAACACCTTGGCTTGTTTCGTTAAACCTGACAACAGTCACATCATCTAATGCAACAGTTTGTGATGTGATTAAAGTTCAGCCTTTCTACGTAATAAGCCAAACTGGTGTCCTAGCACCTGTCCCAATGGAAGAGTCAAGAGAGCATAACAATTATGGTACTTTAATAAAACATAAACTTGACCAAATTACCTTATTGTTGACAGTTTTTTTTTTTGCATTATACCAGAGTGGCAAAGGACTATTACTTTGTACATTAATCTTACTACACATCCATTTACTAAATAGTTTCTTCTAATTCTGGGTCACAGAAAGGCCAGAGCTGATCCCAGCTACCAAGAGGCAAGGTACACCTCGAAAAGGTTGCCAAACTCCAACCCTATAATGACCATGAACCTAACTGCTCTTTTGCAGGGAAACTGACCAATGAAATATCAGTGTTTTATTAATAACCA
Organism: Neostethus bicornis; assembly: GCA_902685375.1. Lineage (NCBI taxonomy): Eukaryota > Metazoa > Chordata > Actinopteri > Atheriniformes > Phallostethidae > Neostethus > Neostethus bicornis. The sequence continues at coordinate 10,746,260 of LR738545.1, forward strand.
TACTCTATTAATCCCTCATGAGGAAATTAGTGTGCTGTATTGCACCGCAGCAGTCAGCCATGACGGCACCAATGGTGGTAAGAACTTGGGGTTACGTGTCTTCTTCAAGGACGCTTAGGCATGAGCTCATCGGGAATCAAACCAGCAACTCTTCAGTCCATAGACAGCCATTCTACCAGATAGCCTGCCCATCTGAAGAGAACCCGTGTAAACAAGAGGAAAATAGAAAAACTTCACTGAGATAACAACGTTTCAAGTCTTGATTTGAACCTGTGGACTTCATGCTGTGAAGCCAGGGTGCAAACCATCACACTGCAATACAATAAATCTCATATTAAGCCATTCATCACATGAAGTTAGGCCACTGGGCAGCAGTCAAATAGGAAAATCTGAATTCTCCTCTCCACTGCCATATCGTCTAGCTCATCCAATGGAATGCTTACTGGAATGTGCCAAAAACACTTTATCAGATCAGAGACGTCTTCTTCTAACAAGGAGGCACCCCGTCAGACTCCTCTTGATTCAGAAGTATTGTTGTGCCGCTTAATGCAACTCGGGATAATTTGCCAGGTGGAGCCTATCTGATAGTTTTCCAGCATTATCTTTAGAAGATTGAGCAGGAAAATTGCTTCTTGAAAATTTGGTTTATGAAAGCAACTCTAGCCCAATGCAGATAAAATATAAAACCGAAGGAATTATACACAGTACCCATAAACCACAGGTGTCAAAGTCCTGTCCTCAAGGGCTGGTGTCCTGAAGGTTTTCCAGGTGTTCTTGCATCTACACACCGACCAGGTTAACGAGTCATCGAGCCAAATTGTATTGGCTGTTGATTTCACTATATGTGCATCAGCTGTATTGAACCAGTAACACATGGAAGTACTTCAGGGCACCAGTGTTCCGACACCTGCCCTTGAGGACCAGAGTTTGACACCCCTACCTTAAACAGTGCTTAGTGTCTTGCCCTTTATAATTGTGCGGAATATTTATTTTTAGAGTTAGATTACATTCTTTAAGTTTTCTGTCTTTTATTTTGAAGGCCGTTTCCTGTGTTTTATTTTGAAGGCTGAACTAGAAACAGGAAGTTGTGAGGAGAAGTCAGCAATTTTGCTTCCGCTAGTGAGTTAGCATAACAGTTAGCTAGCTACCAGTTATCCACCGCCTTTCGTCTATTTTTTTCTAATCCCCTTTTGACATCACAGTCTGTAAGTTTGTTTTATATGTTCATAAAGTACAATATTAATGTCTCATTTGTGTGAAAGGACGCTTGGAAGTGTGTATTTTGCTACTGCTAGTTTGTATGTTTATTACCGCATGTAGGCCTATTTTCATGGCGATAAGCTACTTTAAACATACTTTTGCACTATATTAAGTGTATATTTTCTTTCTGTTTTACAGTTTTACTCTGTTCTGAAGACATCTTTGTCATAGTCATTAAAATGGAGCTTGGACGCTACATCCTGACTGCGCATGTTTTTCAGAAGGAGTTAGGCTTACTGCTGAGTTTGTGTTAGATACGCATAAATGAGAGCAGGAAAGTAAAAAGACTTTTTGTAAAAGGACTTTAGAAGGAAAAAGGACTGTTACAGTAAAAAGACTGTAACAGTAAAAAGGACTTGAAAAAATAAAGAGACCTTACGCAATCGGATAACAAAATAAGACAGCACGGCACATAATCAAACATGGACGAAGTAAATCAGGAATTCACTCCGGAGCCTACTCAGTATTCTAGACCCAACAATAACTCCCAAGATGGCGGGTCAGTGAAGACTTTCAGAAGTTCCAGTTCCAATCGTTCATCTGTGAGCACCGCAGCAGCTAAAGCCAGAGCAGATGCTGAAGCCGCTCGCGCTCGTGTAGCATTCGCTAAAAAAGAAAAAGCCATAAAAGCTGAAAAAGCCAAATTGGAAGCTGAAAAAGCCAAATTGGTAGCCGATCTGGAGGCCGATCTGGAAGCTTTACAATATGAAAGAGAGGCTGCAGCCGCTAACGCCAAAGCAGAAGCACTGGAAGCAGCAGCAGATCTAGAGGACGGAGAAACCCGTAGCACGAGAAGCTCCCCTGTTCCAGCCCAAAATACACATGAACGTGTAAGCCATTACGTCGAACAACAAAATGGTCACCTTGACGACAGGCCTGCTCCAGTCTACCGTCAGGACACCCCAGAGCAATGTATTGAGCCCCAGTATAACCCCCCAACACCACACATCTTCAGAGCACAGGACTATGTTGTGATAGATTCCTGGTCAGCATCATCTCAAAGTCCACAAAGGACAGTACCCTCTCACCCCCACCAGATGGCGCTCAACTATCATCCGTCTCCACAACAGCACACTAAAAACCCCACTCAAAGCAGTGTAAAGACAGAGTTTAAACCCAAGTCAAGCTTTCCAAACTACGCGGACACATCCCACACACGTAGAGCAGAATCTTCAGTAATGATGGATATGGCAAAATATTTAGCTCGTAAGGAACTCGTATGCACTGGCCTATCACGTTTTGATGACCGGCCCGAAACATATAGGGCGTGGAAGTCCTCGTTTTTCAACACGATCAGAGACGTGGATCTGTCTGCGAGTGAACAGTTGGATTTGCTCTTGAAGTGGCTGGGAAAAGAATCAAGTGAACACGTCAAACGTCTCAGAGCGGTCAATATAGCCAATCCAGCCGCCGCATTACAAACAGCGTGGGAAAGGCTCGATGATTGCTACGGTGCTCCAGAAGTCATCGAGAGTGCTCTCTTCTCGAAGCTTGATAATTTTCCAAAGATCTCTAATAAAGAAAACTACAAGTTGAGAGAGCTCGGAGATCTACTAAACGAGGTGCTCGCAGCTAAAGAAGATGGATACTTGTCAGGCTTGTCATATCTGGATACCGCACGTGGTATAAAGCCAATTGTGGAGAAGTTGCCATACAGCCTACAGGAAAAGTGGCTCAACCAGGGATCTAAGTACAAAGAAACGTCTCGAGTCAGTTATCCACCATTCTCATATTTCACCTCTTTCGTCTGCTACCAAGCTAAAATAAGGAACGATCCCAGCTTTTCATATTCTGGAAACAACGTTCGTTCAGAACAGGTTGTGCAGAGGCGAGTTAGTCCAAGAGGTGCGGTTTCGGTGCACAAGACCAAGGTGACAAACGACGAAAGTCCAACGGAAGTGCCTTCTAAAGACGATTTAGTCAAGCAGTGCCCTATCCACAAGAAGCCCCACCCCCTAAAGAAATGTCGAGGATTCAGACTTAAGACTCTCGAAGACAGAAAGGCTTATCTAAAAGAACAAGGCATCTGCTTCAAATGTTGTTCATCTTATTCTCATCTCGCCCGGGATTGCAAAGCCACGGTGAAACGTGATGAGTGTAACAGTGAAAGTCACATATCGGCCCTTCACCCTGGTCCGCCTAAATGGGCGAACAAAGAGTCAAACCCCCCACAAGATAACGGCGGGGAGCAAGAAAAAGAGGCAAATTCAGTAGTCAGTCCTCTCTGTACTGAGGTTTGCGGAGACGCTCTGAAGTCAAAATCTTGCGCGAAGATCTGTCTTGTCAAGGTTTACCCAAAGAACCACCCACATGAAGCAGTGAAAATGTATGCAATGCTCGACGATCAGAGCAACAAGTCTCTAGCCAGGTCGCAGTTTTTCGATGTTTTCAAAATCGAAGCCATCACTTATCCATACACTCTGAGAACGTGTACTGGACTGACCACAACATCTGGCAGAAGAGCAACTGGATTTCAGATTGAAGCAATTAAAGGCGGAATAAGCTTTTCACTCCCAGAACTGATTGAATGTGAGGACTTACCGGACAATCGTGAGGAAATACCAACACCTGAGGCTGCCTTCCACCACCGCCATCTCAAGGATCTCGCCATAGAAATCCCACCTCTGGACAATGATGCTCAGATCCTTCTACTTCTGGGTCGTGACGTTCTTCGCGCACATAAAGTGAGACAACAGATAAATGGCCCTGGAGATACACCATTTGCTCAAAGACTTGACCTTGGATGGGTGTTGGTCGGTGATGTGTGTTTGGGAAAAGTCCATAAGCCCACAGTTCACAGCTACAAAACAAACATACTGGGAGATGGCAGACCAACACTTTTTCAGCCATGCACAAGTCACGTCCATCTTAACCAAGTAATCAGTCCAAGCCAAACAAACGGACACAGAAACGGTCGCTTGCACATGGACGCTGACTCCCTCGGGCTCACTGTTTTTGCTAGAACTGCAACTGACGAGAAACGTGCCTTCTCTGTAGAGGACGAACAGTTTATCAAAGTCATGGATGAACAAGTTTTTCAGGATGAATCCAACAGTTGGGTCGCCCCCCTTCCTTTCAAGTCTCCAAGACCACCTTTGCCAAACAATCGAGACCTAGCTATGACACGTCTCTCCTCACTGCTGCGTACGCTAGAGCGCAAGCCAAAGATGAAAAAACAGTTTGTCGCTTTCATGCAGAAGATCTTTGACAACAGTCACGCAGAACCAGCGCCACCTCTGCCGGAAGGACACGAGTGCTGGTATTTGCCATCGTGCGGAATCTATCACCCCAGAAAACCTGATCAAATCAGAGTCGTGTTTGATTCCAGCGCACAATACAACGGTATTTCACTCAACAACGTTCTTCTCACTGGACCAGACCTGAATAACAGCCTGCTAGGCGTACTCATTCGGTTCAGGAGAGAGAGAGTAGCTGTAATGGCAGAACTCATTGTTCGAGAGCTCGACCTCACACTGGATGCAGTCACCTTTTATTGCGACAGTAAAGTGGTACTCGGATATATACATAACCAGTCCAAGAGGTTTTATGTTTATGTCCACAATAGGGTGCAAAGGATTCACCAGTCCACGGAGCCAAAGCAGTGGCGTTATGTGCCCACAGAACATAACCCAAGTGACCATGCATCCAGATCCGTTCAAGCCTCTCTGCTCACCAAAACAAACTGGTTCGCAGGTCCAGCATTCCTTCACAAGCCTCAAACAGTATGTGATCAGCAACAAACATTTGAGCTTATTGATCCAGAGTCGGACATTGATGTCAGACCGCAAGTGACAAGTTGCGTTACCAGCCACGATGATAAGTCGCTCAATCCGAAGAGATTCGAAAAATTCTCAACTTGGAAGTCATTGCAAAGAGCGGTTGCAAACCTCATCCATGTAGCTCGTTGTTTCAAGTCAACAAACAAAAATGTTATAGATTGTACTGGCTGGCATCAGTGTAGCAAACCTCGCACAGCGGACGAGCTATCTCAAGCAACTTCAGTGATTCTTCTTGCTGTACAAAAGGACTGCTTTAATGAAGAGTTCACTGCCCTCTCAAAAGGAGTTGACGTAAACCAGAAAAGTCCACTGTCAAAACTCAATCTAGTCCTTGGATCAGATGGATTGTTGAGAATCGGAGGCCGGTTGAAGCAAGCTGATCTCTGCGATCAGGAGAAACATCCAGTTGTTTTGCCAGGCAAACATCACGTCTCCACTCTGCTCATAAGCTACTACCATGACAAAGTGGAACATCAAGGCCGTACCTTTACAGAAGGCGCTGTACGAGCTGCCGGCTTCTGGTTGATCAGTAGCAAAAGACGCATAAGTAGCATTCTTCATGGATGTGTTACCTGTCGAAAGCTCCGTGGGAAAAGAGAGAACCAAAAAATGTCGGACCTCCCTCAAGAGCGGCTGAGCACTTCATCTCCCTTCACATACACTGGTGTGGACGTCTTCGGACACTGGCTTGTGACAGCCAGACGGACAAGAGGAGGTGTTGTACAAAACAAGCGCTGGGCCGTTCTCTTCACATGCTTGAGTACACGTGCTGTCCACATAGAGGTAATAGAGTCGATGGACACGTCGTCGTTCATTAACGCCTTGAGGAGATTCTTTGCTATCCGTGGCCCCTCTGAACAGCTTCACTCGGACTGTGGAACCAACTTTGTCGGCGCTTGCAGAGAGTTGGAGTTTCACAAAGTGCTGAAGGGATCAGACGTTCAGAAGTACACAAACAATCAAGGATGTTCATGGCACTTCAACCCACCACACTCCTCACATATGGGTGGTGCGTGGGAACGCATGATCGGAGTCGCAAGGAGGATCTTAGATTCAATGCTCATGCGAATTCACTCGTCAAGCTTGTCCAATGAAGTCCTGTGCACTCTCATGGCAGAAGTGACATCCATCATCAATTCCAGACCCCTGGTTTCTGTATCTTCTGATCCAGAAGTTCCTCAAATACTTACCCCTGCGATGCTTCTCACCCGGAAACAGAGTGTTCCACCTCCATCAGGGAAATTCACCGACAAAGACTTGTTCAAGCAACAGTGGCGTCAAGTACAAAGGCTTGCAGACCAATTCTGGAGTCATTGGAAACGTGAATATCTGCATACACTACAAGTACGTCATAAATGGCAAACGTCAAGTCCCAACATCGAAGAAGGTGATGTTGTTTTACTGAAAGACACCCAGACATGCCGCAATGAGTGGCCCATGGCTCTTGTGACTAAAACCTTTCCAGGACGCGATGGAAAGGTCCGAAAAATCGAGATTAAAACGACCAAAGATGGATCTACAAAGACATTCCTTCGGCCCGTCACCGAGGTCATTCTTCTTCTGAAATCAAAGGACTGAATGCATGTTTTAGGTTTATATGGCATCTTTACAGACACCAGGCGGGGAGTGTCTTGCCCTTTATAATTGTGCGGAATATTTATTTTTAGAGTTAGATTACATTCTTTAAGTTTTCTGTCTTTTATTTTGAAGGCCGTTTCCTGTGTTTTATTTTGAAGGCTGAACTAGAAACAGGAAGTTGTGAGGAGAAGTCAGCAATTTTGCTTCCGCTAGTGAGTTAGCATAACAGTTAGCTAGCTACCAGTTATCCACCGCCTTTCGTCTATTTTTTTCTAATCCCCTTTTGACATCACAGTCTGTAAGTTTGTTTTATATGTTCATAAAGTACAATATTAATGTCTCATTTGTGTGAAAGGACGCTTGGAAGTGTGTATTTTGCTACTGCTAGTTTGTATGTTTATTACCGCATGTAGGCCTATTTTCATGGCGATAAGCTACTTTAAACATACTTTTGCACTATATTAAGTGTATATTTTCTTTCTGTTTTACAGTTTTACTCTGTTCTGAAGACATCTTTGTCATAGTCATTAAAATGGAGCTTGGACGCTACATCCTGACTGCGCATGTTTTTCAGAAGGAGTTAGGCTTACTGCTGAGTTTGTGTTAGATACGCATAAATGAGAGCAGGAAACTTAGACTGATCTGTTAGTCACCTTATACTTTCAAACAACAGTGGATACTGATTAGTTGTATGTGCTGTTTTGACATAATTGTTTGCCAGTGAGTGACATGTATAAAAGTTGATGAAAATGCTTGTCGTTAAGAAAAAACGCCACAACATACTTCCGACTTCGATCACATCAATGTTGCAGCATAGATGTATTGCAAGTTACCCTGCTTCACATGAGCAGCAAATACGCCACATTTTAAAAGTCAGCTACAGTATGAGGTGTGATATTGTAATATTTAGGCAGACACCTCTTAGAACCAGCTGGTGGCACTAACTTACCAAATCACCACCGTGACCTAGACAGCAAAAGAAGAAGTGGTTGCATCTATGAAAGCTTTGACCTGAATTGGATGGAAATACCTTTGAAATCTGTCAGTTAGAACATTTAATTAATCTGCAGACAGAGCAGGAAGAAGCTCGTTTCCTTTCAGCTCAATGCACATTTGTTAAAGCTACAGTTTCGGTTTCAACACTTAGCTTTCAGACAACCACTGACGAGGTGTTTACATGAGTTATCAGATAAAAGCCCAGCTGTCTTGTAATTGAGCAGTTTGAACATTTCAAATATATATTTAAAAAGTAACTTTAAAATTTATAGACATTCTTTGGTTCATCAGACAAGTTTCTTCACCGCTCCTACCCACACATAACTCTTTCTATCTCCCTCTAGTAATGTCCTGGTCTCTCGGCATCTCACAGCTGCTCAGCCTCACACCTTTACAAGAAGCTCAGACCACATTCCAGCTTTCACTCCCGATGATTGTGTTTGAATGGTGGGGTGCAGCCACCGGCCAGAGTTAAAGCTGTTAATCCACATCAGGAATGTGTGACATGCTGGACATCTTCGGACAAAAAGCAGCTTTTCTGGGCTTCTCAGCCTATGCTAGCATCCTCCTTCAACTTTTTCTAAATAACAACTTTCTTCCTGAATCATTAAATCTCTTGGAGCTGGAACACCTTTTGAGTCGTCTGAAGGTATTCCAACTTCAGGTGAACACCTGTTAATTTGAAGTCATAAGAGAGCTGCACAATACAGAGCATGGCCATCTCACCATCGTCATTGTTGATATTTTTCTGTACAGTCTTTAAATTTTTATTTTCCAATCGATTCATTCTGTCCATGGGTTACCAAAGCAATCCTTGGACAATCAAAAGATGTAACCCTACCTTGTCCATGGTCCTCCCATCTAATCAACCAAATGCTTGAGGCAGCTCTTGTAGATGTAGAAAAACATTGTCTTTATAAGGATCTTTATAAGGATCTCCTCCTGGAAGACTGGACTTTTTCTTCCATTGTTTGGCCATCCAGCATAGGAAACTCAAATGATCAACTCGTATTTGTGTTTTTTTTGTTTTCTTCATTTTCAACAGCTGGTGAATTGAGAGTAGTATTAAGATCCAACAGTTAACCTAGAGCTTCTTCTTTCAGCTCAATGTCTTCTTAATTAAAACAAACCGATGTCTGCTCCCAATCGTTAAAACAGCAAGTTACGTCCGACAAAAAACAATATAATGTGGAAAGAAAAGAACTCAATTGAAAAAATTTAATAGCGCATAAAAACTGATAATTTATTGTGCATTTGTGTGTCCAGGAGGAGGGTGTGGCCTCCAACAGTTTGGAGGATGAGCTGATGGGGAACACGTATTGGTGGGGCGAGTGGGCCAAATGGTCTGCCTGCACAAGGACCTGCGGAGGGGGAGTAATGTCACAAGAAAGGCACTGTCTCAAACAAAGGTCTGTCAGCTGATCAATTAAATTTGCTGGTTGATCAGCTGGGCATTTGGGTAGTTAATTTTGCAGTTGTTTGTTCACAGGATTGGTTGGCAAGTCAAGAGGTCAATTTGTTTCTTTTTTGGTCTTAATCAGTCTTATTCTTTGCTCTCACTTTGGGATGAAAAACATATTATTTTTCTGCATTACTTGTTTTTCTGCACCTTTGAACATTCACTGAAAATATTTGATGGAGCAGGATACTTAGAATCAATTCATTAAAAAAATATGTATAAATTATCATCAGGACTTTTGCATGGTCAATATCTTGGCAAGTTGAATTTGAACCAGATTGATCACATAATTTTTTTTTGTCATATATGAAAATCTTTTCTATTTTTATCTATACAAACTTTTGCCTTGTAATCTCAGGAAGAAAGTTGGTGCTGGAAAAGACAACATGACCTGCATAGGAATGGCTAAGAGGTATCATCTCTGCAACACTAAAGTGAGTAGCAAGCTTACTGGTCACAGCTCATCACCTTATTTGGCATCTTTGTGAAAATCAGTAATAGCATTCAGAGCTGAAGATCAAAATATACTTTGGCAGAAAATGTATCCACCTGTTTTGTCCGTGTTAAGCAGGAATGTCCCTCGACTGGAAGGAGCTTCAGAGAGGAGCAGTGTTGGTCGTTTAACTCCCAGGTGTATGACGGGAAGAACTACCAGTGGAAACCTCTCTATCCTGGTAAGAAGTTAAACTCAAACATTTCCATTTTTTTCCCCAAAATACAGCTCCATCCATTCTGGGAATATCTTCAGAAGGTCAAAGCTAAGGCATAACAGTGAGCTTTATCTTTAGATGACTACATTCACATTTCCAGCAACCCCTGTGACCTGCACTGTACCACAATTGATGGCCAAAGGCAGTTCATGGTGGCAGCACGAGATGGGACTTCCTGTAAATACAGCAGCTACCGTGGAGTTTGTGTAAATGGTACTTGTGAGGTGAGCCTGTTTTCTCTGTCTTTCTGTTTTCAGAATCAGAATGCTTTTATTGCCATGTCAATGAAGAATATCAGAGACTAGGAACTTGCTTTCTATTGTGTCTGATGCCAAAGTATCCCAGTGGGACTGTTGCATCCAACTAAACCCATTTGCCTTTAAATTAGAATAGAACTTAAAACTAAATGTAAAGTATACATAATAAATTAATGTACAGAAACCAGTTGGTGAATGAACTTCATCTTTTGTAAGATTGGTTTGATCCACAGGTATATCAATTTTATCTGTAGGACAGATAGCGTGTTATACAGGGTAATTTCGTGGGGTGGGAAAGGTTTTCTGTACTGAGGAGCCTCAGAACAGAGCAACCCAAGCTTTTAGAAAAGACACCCTGTATTGTGTGTAGAGTGGAAAAGGGTGTTAGGGTTATCTGTGATTGACAAGAGTCTGTTCACTGTCCTCCGATCCAGATGTCTTTCAGATGTCTTCAGTGAAATGAAAGCTCCAGCCCTCCCGATCAGTGTGTTTAGTCTGTCGGTGTCACTGCTCCACCATTCTTTTCCAGTAGACAACAGATAAGACCCTAGAATCTATTTTGGAGTTAAAGAAGACTATAAAGGCAGAAAAGACTTTACAGGCAGAAGAAATTCTGGTCCAACAAAATTTGAATCACTGAAAAAAGGCATTGAGATGCAGAGGTAGTTTGTAGATGTATTATAAGGAATTCAACAAAATTAAGAAATGAAGCCAATTCTCAAGGTAGAAAAGAATCTAGACCTTGAACAAAATCCTAAAAAAAGGAAAGCTTAGACATAAAACTTAATCTAAAGTGGCTGAACAGGCACCCTCAGACCGGAAGTTAACCGGGAGTTTGCGGGTTCGATTCCCACTGAGTTCGCGTCTAGGGTCCTTGGAGAAGACACCTAACCCCAAGTGTCTTCTGAGAATCTTCAAAGTAATTTGAGAGTTTTCTCACTTGCGTTTTTCTTGGGACGGCACTAATATAAAATAGCCCTCAACCTGCACTATTTGTCTTGTAGACCCAAAGTGTTGTGTGTGTGAAGGAGAGGAGGATCTAAATGCAGGTAGATAATAGTTTATTGAAAGAAGGTGTCCAAAAGTGTCTACAGGGAAGTGATGATGGCTTCAGGCAGTGCTGGATGGCCAGGGGGAAAGGCTTAAGGTACCTGTGGGGAGAATGAAGATATAAGCTCATGATGTCAAAATAAACATAGTGATTTATGGTCAGTTTACCACAACAGTAATTGAACAACTGACAAAGACAGTGGGTGAGACTAGGTCTTTTATAGCCAACGTTAAGTATGCGCAGCTGGGAGAAATCAGCCAATCCTCCCATTAGTAACCATCCAGCACCTGTGAATATCGGAGAGGGAGAGACAAAGAAAGAAAAAGCAGACCCTGAAAAGGCCTCACACAACACAAAGGTGTAATCCAGCACACAAATTTCCCACGTGAGGGATCAATAAAGTATACATTATTATTATTAACATTAATTTAAAAAAAAAAGGTCCTTTTGTTAAATATAAGTTCAGAAAAAAATGTAAATTTCTTTAATGTGAATGTACAATGTGACCAAAATAAAAGATAAAAGAAAGAAAATGATCATTTTGGTTGGATGGTTTATTCAATGAGGGACAGACCTTGATTTTGTAGGTAGCGCTTTAGTCTCAGTGAGAAGGATGTTGTTTTGAGTCCCGTTTGTGATGAAAACTGGTCTTTCTGTGTGTAGTTTGCAAGTTTTACTCATGTAAGTGTAAGTTGTGTCTGTATACTCCGACTTCCTCCCACTGACCAAAAACATACAAATTGGGCTCGATAAAATTACTACCAGATCTCTGTGTATGTATGTGTGAATACGTACAGCGTTGCAACTCAGTGGCAACTTGTCTATAGTGTACTCTCTCACCTGCATAAATTATCGAGGTAAATGGGAACCACTTTGAATTACTTTCTGTTTAAAATAAAAATTATTTCAAATGTCTCTATTTGCCTTGTAGACCCAACTATCAAATTTAGAATACAATGCAAGACTCTCATTGGCTTTCCTTTATTCGGTCCTTGTCCTGCATGAACCACTGTCGGCTAATAGGAGGATTTCCTTTCTATCTCATTGCTAATCTTGTTGAGCAGCCGATTGGATGTGACGGGGTGCTCTTCTCCTCGAATACTTTGGATAAGTGTGGAGTTTGCCGAGGGGATGGAAGTAGCTGCAGCCGAGTCACTGGAAACTTCCGTCGTGGAGCGTCCACTCTCGGTGAGTCCAGTCTTTTTTGGCCTAAATGATAACAAATATACACTGTTAAAAAAAGGGGGAGGAACACTAAAGCAACACATTGCAGATCTGAATTAAATACTTTCATTAAATACTTTTTTCCTTTCGTAGTTGAATTTGCTGACAACAAAATCACACACAAATTATCAATGAAAATCAAGTGTATCAAATCATGACGATCTGGATTTGGAGTTATACTCAAAAATGACAGTATACACTACAGGATGGTTCAACTTTGATCTAATGTCCTTTAAACAAGTCAAAATGAAGCTCAGTAGCGAGCCTCAGATGTTCTCCTGAGAGATCATCTCTCGGACCTGGGCTAAATCATTCACCAAATCCTGGACAGTCTGTGACTGCAGACCAGCATTAGGGAATCCTGCCAAAAACGTTTACTAGACAATCAAATAGGAAGCAGTTCAGCTAGAAAAGAAGAAAGGAATCTAACTGGAATCTAAAAGGTGGAACTGCCACATTAGAGATTGTTGCACTTCATTTTCACTAACCCGTAAGAACAATGTTGTCGGAGGATTTCTGCCTCTGGTAACAATCAGATTGTTGGTGAAGCAATCAGAACAATTAAAGAACAAGTTATTAGTCAAAATTAAGGTGAAAATGAACAAGTTTGAAATATTTATCACCTTTTACATTTATATTAGTTATTGTGCAAAAAAATACTCTTAAACATTCAAGTGTTGTGTGGCTAGTTATAATCATACCCATAACCCTTTTAATATCCAAAGATAAACGATGGAGACTTCTTTTTCTATTTCTGATTTTAGGTTATTCACTTATAACCCAAATCCCTGAAGGGGCCTGGGACATCCAGGTTATTGAGAGAAAAAAGTCAGCCGACCTTCTTGGTACAGTCTTTCTTCCTACTTTACCTAAAGACAGCAAAAAAAGTGTTTCCTTCTTTCTAATCATTGTCTTTCACTGTCTGCTCTCAAGCTGTGACTGATGAGGCAGGAAACTTCTTTTTCAACGGTGCCTACAAAGTGGACACAGCTCAGAACTTCCACGTAGCTGGAACTGTTTTCAAATACCGCAGACCTATGGATGTGTACGAGACTGGGATTGAATACATTGTCGCCAAAGGCCCCATCGATCAGTCAATAAATATCTTGGTAAATCCTATGTTTTCTTCAGATTTTTTTTAATCTTTCTAACCAAATGTTTGTATTATCGGCAGCAGACTGCATTACATTCAGAACATGAGCTCTCAAATGAGCATTTGATAACCAATGATAAGACTTTTTACTTCCACATTTGAAGTCAGCAAAAAGGAAGTGAGCTCCTAAATTTGTGACTGACACCATCTCAACTAACACCAAGCTAACACCAAGACCAGGGCTTTCCAAATAGGATGTAAACTCTTAGAATCACTAACTTTTTATCAAATAATAATAATAATAGCTCATAATATCAGCAGTGAATGAGTTTCTATTCTGTTACTCATCCACAGGTGCTGAACCAGAATGGTCGGACTCCCTACATCACCTATGAATACACAGTCCTCCGAGATTCCTTGCCCCCTGTCCCACCTCCTCCAGTTTACACAGGATCAGACGCCTCAGCAGGTGAGGTGTTAGTGGAGGTGGAGGGCGTGCTTTCCCCAAATGGCAGCATTCATTACCAGAAGGCTTGCAGGGGCCAGCTGGAAACAGGGAATACAGATGAACAGAAGGGAAAAGAGACGAATGAAGTTTATGAACAAACAGCCGAATTAGACTGTGACCAGGATGAAGCAGCCACTTCTAAAATTACAGGTAAGGGCACCTGTTTGCCTTCCATTTTACTGAAGTAAGATTAAGGTTATCGGATAATTACGCAACAAGATACTAAAAGACTCAAGTTTTATAATTATTTAGGTTTTCACTTGCTTCCATTCTCCGTATGGAGACAATTGATAGGTGAGATGGGAAGATGATAAATGGTGCCCTGATTCTCTGTATGTGTGTGAGATTGGTCCTTGGAGCTTTGCACTATTCATGACAAAGAAACATAAAGAGCAGGGGCAGCAAATAAAAAATTCAGAGTTTTGTGGTGTTTGGTTGACAAAAATGGCTGAAAGACGAGAGCAGTAATAGCTTTTTAGAGACTCTTACCTTGCTCTGCTGAGTCCGGAACACCTAAGATGAGTCTGACATCATCCTTGCTGTGGCTTCATTCTGCTACTGTAGGTCATATGTAAATTGACCAGGTTTCTCTTGAGAGGTGACCTCACTTGTGATTTGGTCCATTATTTTACATATAAACACCAGAAACAACCAGAAACAGAAAAGCAGTGTTAAAACGTTCTTCTGGCTTCTCAGTTCTTATGGATTTAGATTTATGTCCAGATAATATTTGGTTCATTGTCTATGGAAAAAGGAATAAACCAAGAGAGAATAAAGAAGTGGAGACTAAATAACTTTGAAATTCCATCTGCTATGTATCTGCTTAACATTTTCAGAACATCGAAGACTCTGTCTCCAAATAAAACTCTTGATCTCTACATTCTTTCATCCGAAGGAAACAGCAGTCGTCCAAGCAGCACAGTCAGACCTGCTCCTGATGATGGACATTTGGGCCCAGGGCCAGACTCTACAAACCTGATATGGAGGGTCCTACTGGATGGACGTGTCAGTCCAGACGAACTGCTAATTAACATCTCCACCAATCAGCTACTGACTGAAGGAGATGCTGTGTTCACATCAGAGATGGATGTGAGCAGTCTTGAGCAAGAGAAAGCTTTGGACCTGAACGAGACATTGGATGTCTCAGTGGGCCACAAACGCAATGAAAGTGGGGACAATGGCAACCTAAACCGAACCGTGCAGGGTGGAGGCCGAACCTTCAGCCGCTTCAACAGAACCAGGTAATGAACAGCTTTGTGTTGAACATGTAATCCTGTCTCCGATGCAGGGAATGATGCTGATGGTTTTGGAGGCCAAGAATTGTTTCAAAGTGAACTCATGTAGAATTTAGGGAGCAAAGAAGGATTTTCTTTTTTGTATTAACAAGACAGAAAAAAACTTACAGAAGTTTGTGTAACTCACTCAGATGGAGGTTAGACAGATGCAGAGAAAAGATGAGGAGTTGGTGCAGAAGCTGCTGGACAGGAAGAAAAGGCTGGATGATACAAAAGAGAAGAAGAGTGGCTGAAAGCGAGGAAGGAGGAGCTGGAAGCCTGGCTAGCAGAAGAGCTGAAGGTGAGGATGTAAAGGTAGCTGGAGAGGAACCTGAAAGAACAAAAAGGACAAATAATGGGGAGGAAAAGGAGTGGGATGAGGACAAATGTGAGGAAAGGGAGCAAGAGAAGTTGTGGAAAACAAGGTTTAGTTAAGGGATGACAGTCAGAAAAAATGCAGGAGCATTCTATTCGTATCTCCTGGATGACCAAGCTCCTCTCCCTATCTCTTAATTAGTACCCTGACTACTTTGTAGAGAATAATCATTTCTGCTTCTTGTACTTATGTGCTTGTTTTCTGGTCGCCATCCACATGATGTTGTGATGTAGAAGAAGGAGGAGGACCCAAATGAAGGACATCAAAATAAGGTTTATTGAACACAATTTGAGTAAGTCTGTAACGTAAAGGGCACAGGAATAACTCAGGTTATCAAAAATTCAAATAACAACAGAGTTCAAATATGGTCAGGCAACCAGGGTGACCTGGCTGAAAGGGATGGTATAACCCAACATGGAAGTTCGGGGTGATTGCCCTTGGCAGGGTCCACAGATGTGTGACATCAGGAATAAATCTCAGGTGTCCCTAATCAGGGTGATGAGGAACATCCAGGGTTACCTCTGGCAGCATGCAAGGGCATCACAACACATTTCACCATGAATGAGTCTGGGAACATAAACCCACTGGTTATTTCGAAACTATCATAAAGATCCAATCCTTGGACAACCCAATTAGATTCACGTAACACATTACATTATTCCAAATATTACATACACAAAAGTTATGAAAAAAAAATCGTAATTAATGACCAGAGTTCAACATTCAGTAGGTCAGATCCAACTTCCTATTGGAAGTGCAGCCTTAGCTTTTTCAGGTGGACCAGACAATGTCAGGACATTCAAAATGGTCTGGTATTTCGTACTCCCTGAGCACCGGCTACCGAAGCCCCTGGGAAATATTGTCAGAAACCCTTTCCAAATACGCAAAGTACATGGTGACTGGTTAGGTGAACTTCCATGTCCTCTTTATCCGCAATTTTTACTACTAAACTGGTTTAGTGCTGAAAGTGAGGTACAGGCCTGCAGGAGAATGAAGACAGACGGCGAGGTCAGTAAATCCACAGGCAGGAGCTGTTAGACAAATTTACATGTCTCCAGTAAAGCAGGCAGACGGGTAGATAAACAGGACAGGACATAAATCTGCTTCGCTGGACAGTCAGCCAGGCGATTTATGGTGTGGGCAGACATGAAGGAAGTTGGGAGGGCAGATAATAGACATACTGTGGGGCAGACAGACACACCTGGCAGGTTCCATGTTCATCATTTTTATAATTCATGTTCAGCTGTAAAATGGGGTGATGCACAGAAAAAGAGGAAATGAGCTGAGCAGAAAGGCTGAGAAGGAAGAAGAACTAGATTTCCACTTAGACTCATAGGATTCCAAGAGTTTGCAGAGTGATGGAAAGAAATGTAAAAACAGTGCTGTCAGGTTGGGCCACTTCTCGAGGGGACAAAATATGTGGGTTTCATTGACCTGCGGTGTAACTCACATTTCTAAATAAATATTTGGAAGAGGAAAAAAACTGCAAAATGAAAGGAATGTTTGTGTAATAAAAAAGTGTGTGCTAGATGGCAACTGGAATCAGCTGTCTCGTTTGTTTTTATGACATGCTGTCCTTAAATGTCCTCACAATTGCGTTCCAGCTAACAAAAAAGATCTTTCAAAGTATTTAACCCCTTAGAATCTTAGCTATCTATTGATCTGTACGTACCTAATAGTAGAAAAAAAAAATTGATAGACAGATGGACAGTTTCTAAGGTTGAAAAGTGTAGAAAATCCAGACAAAATGAAATGGGAATTTTAATTCTTGAAAACAAACGTTAAACTGACTTTTCATGTGTGACAGAAACAATTACAGGTTCAATGAGAAGAACTTGAGGGTGAGTGCTGCCGACATGTACCGCTGGAAACTTTCATCTCAAGAGCCCTGCAGTATCACCTGCTCTCTTGGTAGGTACACACCATCCTGTGTTTCTCCATGTGGGGCACACACTACCTGGTTATTAACAAGAAAACCTTTATTTGTATCACAATGGGGAAACTGCAGAAAATGTATGATGATAGCCAAAGACAAAACTTCTTTTTAATTGGTTCACCAATTTTTCACCTGAATCCTTTCTCTTCAGCAAGTCTACATTTTTAGGTTGTGTCAGTAATATTTTTCAGAAGTTTTGCTAAGTTTTGACATCAGAGGATCACCCAATAGCAGTATCATCCGACACCCCCGTTACGGGGGTACTGGTCAATTGTCTGTTTGTCCCCTTCAGCATGTTTTGAAATGACAAAATCAAAATGCATCAGTACATTTGACTTAAATCTACAAACATTTTTTTATCACAATAACAGTGATATTGTAAGAAGTTTGTCCTTTATGTTATAGGAGTCTCCAAGTCTTTTTTCACATGCGTTCGTTTTGATGGCGTTGAAGTGCATGACTCTTACTGCGATCCCGTGACCAAACCAGAACTAGTCTATGACTTTTGTACTGGGAGGGAATGTCAGCCCAGGTACCTAAATCCTGATTCATCTCAAGCCTCAGTCCAGCTGGGGAGAGCTTCACTGATGACTGTCTGTCGTTTTAGATGGGAGGCGAGCAGCTGGAGTGACTGCTCCAGGACTTGTGGTGAAGGGTTCCAGTTCCGGCAGGTCCGCTGCTGGAAAATGCTCTCACCAGGCTTGGATAGCTCAGTCTACAGTGACCTCTGCACCATGGCAAACCTAGAGAGGCCCGTGGAGAGACGAGCTTGTAGGGGTCCCTCCTGTGGCGCTCAGTGGGAGATGGGAGAGTGGTCGGAGGTTCAATATAATTCATCCTCTTCTTCTAAGGACACCTGTATATAAGCTGGGAGGTTACTATTTCACGCAGTGATGTTCCCCTTGCATCTAGATGGGTCCTATTTTACCAGATTTATTTTGGTTTTCTTTTGCATTTCTTCTTGTCTTTTTTCACCTACAAATATTTGTTTCTTTGGAGCCATTTTATTTTTACCCACCTTTTTACAGAAATTTACCCCTCTGGACAGAAAACTTTTTTTTTACAGTAAAATATGCCGCTCTTTTCTACAGTTAGAATTTTTTTATCTTTGTACTAACTGATTATTTTGAGAAAAAAATGTTGGTAATAGTCTGTATTAGCCATCATGTTGTGCTTTTCCTTACAGTGCCCCAAAAAGTTAGCATTGTCAGAGAAGTATTTCACCTCAAAGAAAAACTGCTCCACAATACACCTGTCTCTCTTCCACCCAGTGTCTTGCAAAATGTGGCCAGATGGGTCAAGTGACCAGAGATGTCCGCTGCTCAGATGAGACTCAGACCTGTGATCCAATGACCAAACCACCAACTGTGAATCCATGTACTGGTTTTCCTTGTGATCGACAGTGGACAGTGTCCGAGTGGGAACCAGTGCGTTTTTATTGCTGACCTGAGACAAATTTAAATCTGTATTAGATTAAGCTATTTGTCAATGGATCGATAGATGCTTGCATTATAAACTCAGACTGACCCCTATCTTTTGCAGTGCTTAGGCTCCTGCAGCCAGGGGAAGAAGATCCGTCAAGTATACTGCCAGACTCATGATGGGCGAGCGGTCCAAGAGGAAGAATGTCCTGCAGAGAACAAGCCCCTTGCTTTCCAACCTTGTGGGGAAAAGGATTGTGATCCACACTGGCTTAGTCAAGACTGGGAGAGAGTAAGGCCTATCAGATCTCGAAGTCCAGAGAGAAGCAACCAAAAGCCAAGTCATGACCTGGCTTTTTATTTGCAGTGCCAAACAAGGTGTGGTCGTGGAGTCCAGCGAAGAAAGGTCTTATGTGTTGGCATTAGTGGAGGAAATTTTCAGATTTTAAATGATGACGCGTGTCAAGGCAGTGAAAAACCTGAAGTGGAAAGCATCTGCTTTCAGAGGCCATGTTTCAAGTGGTACACTACCCCGTGGTCTGAGGTAAGGCTAGAATAAGGCTGCAGAGGCTGCAGATAAATGGTCTTGAGAAGGTTGGGACCTGTGGTGGTTAGGAAGTGTTCAGTGAGATACAACAGGAAGAATAAGTTAGAGCCAGCAAGAAAAAAACTTGTTTTCCTATTTTCCACACTACAAGATGGACCTACAAGTCTTTCATTTAGTCAAAAACTGATGGTGTGCCTTGTAATTAAAATTTAAGGCTATCAGTCATATAATTTAACGTGGGAACATAGCAGCAGTGACAGAATTCAACATTGAATCAATGAATTAATGGATCAATTGTACGGATGTGGAGGAAGTAACAAGTAACACCTACACCATCAACCCCAGCCACTACAGTAGCTTCTATTCTTTGTGCCTCATAATATGGTGTGCCCTATACTTTGGTTGGTCTATGTCACTTGAAACTTTTAGCCGTTAGAAGGTATCTTTGGTTGGACATATTAACAAAATGCTAAACTGAACTCCTCATGCATTTTTTTTGCTTCTTCGTTTTTTTCTGTTCACAGTGCACAAAGACCTGTGGCGTGGGGGTGAGAATGCGGGACGTCAAGTGTTACGAGGGCAGGACACTAATCCGAGGTTGTGACCCTGTAACCATACCTGTGGCCAAGCAGACCTGTACCCTGCAGCCCTGCCCTACAGAACCAGGTAATCACAACAAACGCTGCAAAAACGTTAGTTGATACAGAAAATAAGAAAGTTAGCTGCTTGACAGAGTGGACATTTACTGGGTGTTTTGAATCCTGGTCCAGACCTAGTCCAAACTACAAGTCCAGTGCTGGTTAGAACCTTACATTTTCATCACTTTAATTTTCCAAACTTGTGTTATTCAATGTTCACATGTTTTCTGTGGAATGTTTAAAGATTGATTGGTTTTCCCCTCTGGATACTGGACTAGGTTGTGTCTTGATACCATTTTAGTTGCAGTCTTTTAACAAAACTAAAACTGGACCATTTCTATCCCTGGTACCTGACCAGTTTTGGTCTTGGTAACTACACCAGAAAAAGTCATGGTAGCAAACAATTTGCAGCTGCAGTACCAACCCCGTTGTAATTTTCATTCCAAATCAGTTCTAGTCCTAGTATCAGATCGGTTTCTGACATTGTACCATTTCATTTCAAGTCTTGGTAGTGGATCAGTGTTGGGCCTGATACTTGGTCAGTTCAAGATCTAATTCAATGAGTAAATCCATATTGTGTCCACGTATATTAGAAACTTAGCAAAGAACCAGTTTAAACAACGTATTTTAGCTCTTTGTTCCTGTTTCTTTGGTTTCATGTGTGACAACCAGCAAATATCAGAGAGAAAAACAAAAGGGAACAAGAGGATTCCCAAAGACCTGGAAACTTACCATATCTCAGCAATGGAAGCGGAAACTGAACACGTGGAGGACTAAAGACTAGAAAACTGTTCATAGCAGATGCACAGGTGATGTACTAAATAAATAGGACATATAATACGTACTATACACTGCTCAGTCTAAAAAAAAGTCGCCACCTAGATTTTAGCTAAGAAAATGTTTGCGACTCCCATTGGATAATAGCTGTCGGGGCAATTTTCTTTTAGCTGCTGGTAAGTGATTTAATCCCACCTAATGCAATGAGCTGCTTCTCATTTCTCAAACAACCATTTTGAAAGACATCCAATGATTGTGAAACTAAGTTAACTTATTTCTGAAGGATCAAATCCTTGTGAAGCATCAAACAAAGAAAACATCTGGGATTGCAAAAAACTACTCAAACTGGGTTGAGAATTGTGAGTACCATTGCCTCCAAGGACAAAATGTCTCCAGAACACTAAATTCTGAAAAATTGTGATGAATCACAAAAACGTTTTCTGACACAAATCAGAGAAAAGCTACACTATACTTGATGATTTATGCACGTTAGAAGAATTTCACACAAACAATGCTCTACAAATTAAAACAATCTGACCAGTTGCAAAACCTTAAAAATAACATTAATCTGTGAGCTGACAAAAATACTCAATTTGATGAGGTGATACAGATCAAATTTTGGAACAATAGAAGACGAACATATGGTCCGATGGGTCCTGATTTCCATGTTCCAGGGTAATGGTTACAAAGAGAGGCTAATAAATTGATCCAGCATGCATATATCCTAGTGTACAAGAATCTGGAAAGAGAGTTATCGCCTGGGATTCCTCCAGTTAATCAGAATCAAAATATACTTTAATGATCTCACACCTGGAAAATTTGTGTGTCTCAGCAACAACTTCCTGTCTTCTAAGTGAGTCGTTGTAGAGCCCGATCACGTACGGGAAGAAAGACCTCCGGTAACGAGATGTTCTCGAGCGGAGCTGTCTGAGCCTCTTGGAGAAGGAGCTCCGCTGTTCGTCCAGGAGTGGGTAGAGAGGATGGTCATGATTGTCTATGATGGACAAAAGTTTGTTCAGTGACCTCCTCTCTACCACTGCCTCAAGTGAGTCCTGTTTGCAGCCAATGACAGAGCCAGCCAGTCTGATTAGTTTATTTAGTCTGTTGGCGTCACTGGCTGCGATGCTGCTCCAGCAGATGACAGAGAAGAACAAGGAGCTGGCCACCTCAGACTGGTAGAAGGTCTCCAGGATCTTGCTGCACACATTGAAGCACCTCAGCTTCCTTAGAAAGTAAAGTCGGCTGCAGGTCTTCTTGTACACAGCAGTACTGTTGCTCCTCCAGCTCAGTCTGCTGTCGATGGTCACTCTCAGGTATTTGTACTCCTCCACCACCTCCACATCACTACCCAGAATGCAGAGCGACTGCAGAGCAGTCCTCTTCTTCCGGAAGTCAATCACCATCTCCCTGGTCTTGTCTACATTGAGCAGCAGGTGATTCTCTCCTGCCCACACCACAAATCCATCCACCACCCTCCTGTACTCCTCCTCCTGCCCACCACTTACACACCCCACAACTACAGAGTCATCAGAGAATTTCTGTAGGTGGCATGATTCCGAGTTGTGCTGGAAGTCTGAGGTGTACAATGTGAAGAGGAATGGAGAGAGCACAGTGCCCTGTGGGGCTCCCACACCACTTAGAAAGACATCAGACAGTACTTTGCCCAGCCGGACGAACTGTGGCCTGTCCGTCAGGTAATCAGTGATCCAGGAGATGATGGATGTACCTGCACCCATCAGCCACAGCTTATCACTCAGTAATAAAAGCTGGATGGTGTTAAAGGCACTAGAAAAATCAAAGAAGGGGATTCTCACCATACCTCCACCACCATCCAGATGTGAGTGAGCTCGCTGCAGCAAATGGATGACAGCGTCGTCAACACCCAGGCGTGGCCGGTAGGCAAACTGAAGGGGGTCCAGAGAGGAATTCACCAGCGGTCTCATGTGAGCCAACACCAGCCTCTCCAGCACCTTCATCACATGAGATGTGAGGGCAACTGGACAGAAATCCTTGAGGTGAGATGAAAATGGTTTCTTAGGTACAGGCACCAGGCACGATGTCTTCCAGAGAAGCGGAACCCTCTCCATCCTGAGGCTCAGGTTGAAGAGATACTGGAGAACCACACACAGCTGGAGCGCACAGGTCCTCAGGGTACGGGGGCTGATGCCATCCGGGCCGGCTGCTTTGTGCTGGTTTAGCTTCTCCAGCTGTTTCTTCACCTGAAAGGTGGTCACAGTCAAACGGTTGGATGGGGGCGTTCAGGAACTGGTCTATTGAATAGCTGAGAAGGAGCAGATGCTGGTAGCAGGTGTGGTGAAGGTAGGGAAGGGGAGGTAGAGGCATTCGTAGAGCTAAACCTATTGAAGAAGATGTTGAAGTCATTAGCTCTATCTTTGCTGCCACTAGAGGGTCTGCTTCTCCCCCCATATCCAGTGATCTTTTTCATTCCGGACCACACCGCCCTCATGTTGTCCTGCTGAAGTTTGGATTCCAGCTTCTTCTTGTATGCATCTTTTCCCTACCTCACAATCAAGTTCAACAACAGAAAGAATTAAGTGATCTAACTACCCTAATATGTTGATTGACCAAGCAATTGCTCGAGACAGGATTTCAAAACTGGTATTGTTTGGCACCAGTGCAACATCATCAAAATTTTCCAGTCTGATAAGTTTCAGCTATAATGGTATTCTCCCTTTTTGCTTTTCCTGCAGCAGTGCAGGAGCAGGTGTGCGCTTACACTCTGACACTCGAAAAACCTAGATTGTGATGGTGGTGATAGGTATGGCTGAAAATGCGACAATTAGCAAGATCATTTTATAATACATGATGATTGGGTTAGGAAGCCGGTTGAAAATCAGACTGGCGGTTATAATCCAACAGAGGTCCAACAGAGGGATGAGTCTTCTGACAGTGGGCTAGTAGTGGTGTGTGGATCATAGATAGGTGAGCTTTGGTTTGAGGCTGGTCTTTATGCATGAAAGCTGAGGTTCAGACAGGGTAATTCCAGCAGACCAGGTCAGTGGCAGGCAGCAGGTCAGGTGACCAGGGCAGGAGATCAGGGAAAGCCAGGACACTCCAGGTCAGTAACAGGCAGACAGTACAGAGTTCCCGAGCTGAGTCACTATGTCACAAATGACAACATTGACAGAGGCTTCTTCTTCTTTTCTTCTTCTTCTTTAGTTTGCGGCATGAAGCACCAACCTGGGTGCATTACCGCCACCTACTGACTGTCACGAACCTCAAATCCTCCTCAATAACCCTGTACACCTCAAAAAAGTGTACAGGGCACCAAAACCCTTCCCCTGACGTCCATACAAAAACACCTCCTTCAAGCTCACTTGTGCTGAGGATTTATACAGGAGAGAGATAAGTGAATACCATGGGAGGTGATTGGACACAGGTGTTTCAAATAATGAGCAGGAGATGGAAGTGTAGTGGAAAAATACCAGCTGCAGTCCAGTCCACAACAGGGATTGCAAAGCAACTGCGAGACAGGCTATGCTTTTCCAAAGTAGATGCCGATGGTATATGCTCTCTCAAAAGTAATATACAGTAAATGTGGCTTGCGAGAGCAGTAATACTTGTAATCTGTCCAAAAACCTTGCTGAAACACACCTATTCTAGTGGAAAGTTGTAGTGTGTGGTTGTTGAAATAAGACATGATGAACCACTATTGCTTCAACAGGTATGTATGTTGGTGGAACATAAGTAGAACATGGAAAAGTGTTGTTTATCAATTTGTTTATCAATTTGTGAATTTTTAATGAAAGGGAGGAAGAACAAGAATGCAGCAACCATTCAGTGCTAGGCCAGGGGTGCCCAACCTTTTTTGTCCCAAGAGCTACTTTACAGATATCTAACCTCTTGAGATCTGCCAGTCCCATGTTACCATCGCAAACCCCAACAGATCGTTTTCAGCCTGCTGTAATTATCCCTACACCACAATTTTGTTACATACACACACACTCACAGCTCTTTGTGAGGGGTAGGCACCACAGCAGCACTGCGGGCTGCTTACTGATGACAGGCTTAACAACATGATTTCACGTCACAGACTCCAAAAATCTACAGTAACAGCAGAAAAGTAGCTAGATTGACACTTTTTTTGGGGGAAAAAAAAAAGAGTTCTTAAATTTTAGCAACTGTAGCAGCTGACTTTAGGGCAGATGTTATTGTGAGGCTGACGATAGGTTGGCGACAACTTTTTTTTTTTAAATGCCATGCAATCTACCCATAATGCCTTTGCGATCGACCAGTTGATCGCGATCAACTCAATGGGCACCCCTAAGCTAGGCGACATGGATGATTTACATTGTCTGGACAATAATAAAAGTGTTTATTGTGCTTAAATTCCATTGTTTTTATCATTTGAACATTAATTTAGTCAGTTATTACAGATAGTATACCAGTACATAGACAGCTTAGATTGCAAGAATCTAATAGAAGAAAACGAAATAAAAACAACCGTCTTCCAAAAAGTCACCGTTGTCATCTTGTAATAGAAAAAGATATTAAGACTTTATTTTGAATATGTTAATTATACACAAGTGAAAACAAAATTTATTTTTTACTAAAGAAATATCATAATGCGGTTTCATGACACAAAGCTGCTTTATGTTCTTCAATTCTTACCCGGAGTTCGCAAACGGCTTTACTCTAAACTTTCATGTGTGGAGAAATGATAGACGGACAGCAACGCTTTTGACAAAAATACACCAAAAAGGAAGTTTGTCATGACTATTTAATCTAAATGTATAGATTTGAAAATAGTCTGAAGGGTATGGCACGTCAATATGTGATGCTTAACAGCCAGCTAAGTAACGAAAAAACTGTTCACATTGTACACACCAAAATAAACCAACAGCTACACTTACAAAGTTACTAAATGCATATATTCAGAAGATTTTAAAAATTTAATGAGATACGTAGATGTGGAAAAATTGTAGCACTATAATGAAACGATCCCTTGGACATTGCAGAAGCTTTTAAAACAATTTCACACCAAATATGTGCAGTAATCAAAGCTAAATAGGTCCAACAAAAAGATAAAGTGTAAGACCTTTTTCTTTTCGGTGGCAACTTTATTTTTGGCAAGGCAGTGTATTACCTGGTAATGAGTAAGTTTATCAGAATAAAAATAGAGAAATTAACTAGTCTAAACCTGTTTGGATATCTTCCCAATACAGAACAGAAATATTCCAAAGAGCAGTGCCTTCTGGACCTATTTTGTAGTAAAATGTTAATCTTGCTCCTGTTTCAGAGGAAAACTGCGAGGACAAACCCCACCACAACTGTCCGCTTGCTGTGGAGGCAAATCTCTGCAGCCACTCGTACTACAGCAGGGCCTGCTGCAACTCCTGCCGTTTCATGCGACCCTCATCCTCCTAGTTACACGCCGCCCCAGTCCACCTCAAGTCCAACAAAGATTTCATAAAATTTAAAATTCACTGTGGACTCTTACCTGTGCCGCAGGTAGCCATCAAATCTGAACATCTTCAGACTGCAGTAAGTGGAATTTGATGACCATAATTCCACTTCCTCATCACATCTATCTTGTCTCTTATCAAAGAGTGATTACTTATCAATGAAAAACGATACAGGCCCCCATCCTGCTATGTCTCACGTTAATCATTGCCATAAAACATCCGTTAACTTATTTCTCCACTAATTATACTGCATGACTAGAATATTTAATACAGATACTATTTATAAAATATTATTTAATGTGTTCTAGTTTTAGTGTTTGGCACAGTCCACCAAGAAAAGGACTCTTCTGACTCCCTGGTTTTTGGTGCCATGGAGCATATTTATTACTCACAGCATTTTTATTCAGTAAATCAGATCTGTAGCCAGCAAATGGTCACTCATCTGGTGGACTAGGGCCAGTTCTGGTCTGATGTGGGAGGAGAGTTCAAATGAACACAGACAAACAGATTCCTGACACTTGAATTACGGTGTTGTATGCGTAATTTTTAGCTGTGTTTTTAGCTGTGTGTACTGTGTTCTGTAAAACTGTTACCTCTTTGTACAAAACTGAAGTATGGCACATGTGTACTGTTGATAGTAAGACTGTAAAATTAAAGTTACTGATCTATGTATATAAATATAAATACATACGAAATAATTCAAAACAGAATTTTTTTTTAGATATTTTGATGAAGACCAATGACATTGCTTTCTGAAGACAGTGGTAGCCGTGTTAAAATGACAGAGCTCCTGAGTGGTTAATAAATAAGAGGCTGGGGCTTCATTGTGTTGTGTTTTGTGTTTATCTGCACACACCCGCATATGCACATAAACATGGCCACAGCGCTCAATCCCTTACATCCACCATTATCTAATTAAATTAGGTGCTTGTTAGACTCATTTCACATCTTTCCAGCATTAGAATCTGTTCCTTAAGAATACTCTACTGTAGTGTCTGTGTCAAAAAGCTTTACATTATTACATTGCGGGGAAGGATGGCTCGGTGGGTAGGGCGACCGCTCTGTAACCGGAAGGTCACAGGTTCGATCCCCCACCCAGAGTCCATGCCGAGGTGTCCTTGAGCAAGTCACCGAACCCCCAATTGCTTCTGATGATAGTGGTCTGCGCCTTGCATGGTAGCTCCCATCATCAGGAATGAATGTTGTGTGTGTGAATGATTGTATGGAGTGAATGAATAATGCATGTGTAAAGCGTCTTTGAGTGTCTAGAAAAGCGCTATATAAGTTCAATGCATTATTATTATTATATGCCCAGGTGACTATTATCCCAGTACTCATTAAGTGCTTTTTAAAGACTATTAATGTCTGGTGTTCTTTGATCTTCCTGTAAATCCTCACTAAAAGTTCAAGAAAAAAACAAGCATTGATGACGTTATGAGTTACTGCCACTGTTGACTGCAATGTCAAGAAGTAGAATACAATACGTCAAACAAAGGTTTCGATCCTCACCGATAGTCACGAACAGAGAGAGGTGACTAAAGAAATAAATTGCCTACACAGGTGGTTGAAAGAACTTCCAGACAGTGGCAAGGTTCTTGCTCAGCGATAGAGTGAGGAGTTCTGTCACTTCTTAGGGGCTCGAAGTAGACCTGTTTCGAAAAGCCAGAAACTGTGGTTTGGGCATTTGGTTAGAACTTTATCCCCGTGGACTTGTGAGATTTCTGTGGGTGAGTGGGTTTTCTCCCACCCTCCAAAGACATACATGTTTGGTTGATTGGCCACTGTCAAACTGCCCCCAGGAATGTATGTAACACCCCCCGGCAACCTCACCCCGCTGACCATGCACCCTCGCTGCCCAATGGAACAAGCAGTTCAAAAAATGACTGACTGACTCCCAGATGTGCCAAAAAATGTGGCCAGGGTAAGGGAAGTCTTGGACACCCTGCTGCTTCCGTTAATCAACCTCAGTACAGTAAGATAAAAAACAAAAGAACTAGAAGTCATTCCAGCACATAAAAAACTTTTCTTTTCTACCTGTACTTTGCATTGTCAGGTACAATAATGAGCCAAAACTAACCAATAGATAGTTAAAATTTCAAATAAAATACAAAAGAAATACGTGCCAAAGGTTGGTAGAGCAAATCTGTCCAGCTTGACTTGACACACAGATAATCATTTAAAGAAAAAAGCCATAAATTTTGTGGGACAGCAGAAAACACAGAATTATTTCTCTGTGATACAAGAGCATATAATCCAAAAGTCCCACCATTAAAAGACATATCACTTTCCATGATGAGTCAAGAGTACAGAAAGAAAAGAGAATTTTAATCTCTTGTCTTGGGACAATGATGGAAAAGACTAAGGAGATGGACTTTAGAAGGTACAGGTGCTCCCTTTTTCTTCTACACATTGAAGAGAGAGCTGTTGAAGTGGTTCTCAACTCTAGCTGTGTTTGGGTGTACAGATAAATGGAAGACCTAGCATCGAGTTCCAACATTTGCTTTCTGGTTAAGATCCTCTAACACTCATACCTTCTCAAGACATTGGGACCAGTCTGAATTGTAAGCTCCATCTTAAAAAGCTTCACCCCCTGGAGAATGTCTTTCGTATCACCATCATGATGTGGTGCTGAGTGCACTGAAGACAAAGACCGCAGGAAAGGATGTTGATGGACTTCTCACCACCTCTGACCTCCACTTAGTATGGTACAGGGGATTAGGCTTCACATTATGAAAGACGCCAGCACAAGGACTTCCTCAGAACTGTTTTTGGCTTCTTCCCTGCTTCTATCAGATGGCTGAAAGGATGCATCAGTGGAGACCCATTACTAATTTTTTACCACACAACATGTAAATGTAGTGATGTGACTAATTGACTCTGTAAATCTTTAAACAATTTCTACCTTTTTAATGAAGTGAAAGATTTTAATTAATCGGAGACAAGTTAGTCATCTATATGTGTTTAATGACCGAAGGCTCAAAGTAACAAAAATTCACATTTCTCACTCAACAGATACATTGACATGTTCACTTCTTTTCTTGTTTATCATATACTGTATATTTCATTCCTATTTCCTTACATGATTCTCCATCTGGATACTTTAGGTGCTTCAGACTAACTCTGTGCTGGACCTACTAACAGCTCTACACACATGGATTATATTGATCAGCTATCTAAGTAATCGGGTCTTTCCAGTCTCATGAAGTCATTTCCAGATGAAGTTAGACATCAGTGCTGAAACTCGAGCTCACAGACTCCTTCATGGCGTAGGAGCGAATCAGCTTCTCATAAAAGCTGGCCAGGTCCACAGGCAGCTCCAGGTCCTGCTGTTGGACCGTCCTGTAGCTGATCCTGCGACCTCCATTGCAAAACCTCTCTGGGTGCTGCAAGTAGAAGGGCAGCGAGCAGCGAGCGCAAGACGGACAGAAGGCATGAGCTCGATGGCACCGGCGTGCTGGCGAGGAATAGCTGGCTGGCCCATTAGCCTCGGTGAGGAATGTCGGAGGGTAACTCTCGGGTTCATCACTATAGTGCTCCGGGGTTGGAGGGGTTGGTGGAGCACACAGGGCCAAGGGCCTGGAGGGCGACATGGTGGTGAGCTCAGGTTCCTCCTCCTCCCGTTTCTCAGAACCCTCTTGCTTACAGCAGTAATACTGCATCAAAAGACAGAAGAAAAAATGAAAGAATAAGGCAGCAAATTTTCATTGCTAAAACTAAAATATAATGCAGCCCTTGTTCACGCAAATTTTGGTTCTCAATCTGGCATACTGTACATCTCTTAAAGGACACAATGGGTTCTTGATAGGGTCATCTATTTTGTTATATGTATTGTCTCAAAGAAATAAATTTTCAAGTGTTTCTTTTGTAAAACACTTAGAACAAACAACTGGTAAACAGAAACCAGTGGTTCAGATACAAAGTATTATTGGGTATTATAAGGCATCTTGACCAAATGGTCTATTTTTTCACATACAAAGTACTACAAACATACATAAATAAAGGGCTGCATATTACATTGGTGCTTTGTAAAGAATTTATATTATTTCAATGACACTCCCAAACAGCAAAAAAAAAAACCCCACAGTTAAATAAGTTTCCAGCACCAGAATGTCCTACTCTTTGTGAGACAAACATCTCACAAAGAGTAGGACATTGTGCCCACTGTACATCAGTGGGTACATGGTTTGAAAAGAGGATGGACAAAGCAACACTTATACAATTTCCAAACCCTCTCTCACCCACTTATTACAACACAATAAGCCACATGATAAAGTAAACACAAAACAGAATATTACAATAAAATACAGTTTTGTCACTCTCTCATCTACACCCGACACCTCAATGCTGAGGGCATCACTTGCTCTCCTCTAAATATTTTCTTGCTGCCTTAAGAAGGCAGCAAGTATTGTTCTCCTGTTTTCTTTATTATAGCCCCTTTTTTTATGCGTAAGATGTCCCAGTTAAGATTGGCCAATTTCAGTCATTTAGGTCTCTAAACGACCTGCTTTATTCGGAGTCGTGCAATGTCAGTACAGATTTTTGAATTGTTGCTTGGTTTTTGTTATATGTCAAATTTTTAGTAATTTTGCTCCCCATTGACTTGAATGGAATTTGGAAATTTTCTCCTTGAAAGTTTATGCTCTTCAAAACTCAATAACTGAAGAAATATTTTATCTAGAAACATTTTAGCATTAAAATGCTTACAGGCATTTTGCCAATCTTCTGGTTCAACAGATTTAAGATAAGTGTTAATACTTTTTGAGAAATCACTGTTTAAAAACTGAAAAACTCTGGGAAAGCCCCTTGCTTTTATCCAACAGCCACAAATTTGACATCAAAATGTAGGAAATTTTGTCCTCTAAAAATGAACTCAAACTAAATTTTTTTTATTCAAGCCACTGGGTTTTTTTTCTGCTACTGTCCTCCAACCTAGCCAAAGTTGGGATTTTTTCTCATTCACTCCAATGCAATTTTGAGAGAAGCTGAAAAAAGTAGGGTGAGCATCTCTAGTTGCCTCTCATTGTATTCCTGTTTCTCATATATAACCATGATAAGTCTTTAGCAGAGATCTGGCTCACCTGCAGTCGACATAAACACAAAACAGCAACAATGGTTAGCAGGATGACCGTGGCCAGAATTCCTCCTGCAATCACCACTGTCCCGGCTGACATTCGTAAGCCTCTCCATCCACTTCCAGCAGGGCAAAAGATGGGGAAGAAGACTCAAGCTAGGGATGCTGCCCAGTAACTAAAGAAAAAAGAAAAGGATGAAGAGAGTAACAACTACAATGAGAGAGAAAGAAAAATTATGTTCTGTTATTGTTGTCCCTTAGTCTGAAAATTTATCTGCAATAACCACAAAGGATTTATTTCTGCTAACTTGCTGCACATAGCCAAGTTAAAGTAAGTTTTAAAGACCAGTGTTTTGTGGGAAATAAACCTCCTGAGTAGGATTTAACATCTGAAAAACTTCCAACAATAACTAAAATGGCATTATTATTAAAAATATAAAGCAGAAAAAATCATGGCTTCTTTCTTATTGGGAGAACAGGAGGTTAACTTCTTCTATCTTTTATTTTACTTTTGGCCTCCCAGTCCACCGCCAGCCCCACTCACACCTGTAACATCCTTAAATTTGTTACTAAATACAATGTCTGACATGGAATTATATTTTCATATGACACACCAGCTGCTTTTTCCAGCTTTATTTCCAGACTTTTCTGTCAATTTCAACCTTCACAGTTCAAACTAGACCTCCAGTTGTTTGCAGACACCCCCTGTCCCCCTCTGCCCAGACTGAGGTTGTAAATACATGATGTCTATGGACAATTCCATGTCCTCACTGTGAACACGTCTGACTCAAAATGTGTTAGTTACCTCTTATTTTCTGTAGGTATATTTGTGGCTGTATTCTCTATTACGCCTGCAGAGTTTATTCAGGTATTAACACCACATTGGTTCATTAGGCCCTGTTCCTGGTTTGAACTGCATTCAATACCTACTAAACACTATCAAGTACAATAGTTAATGCCTTGAACAATCCACCAAACAGAGGACAGGAAAAATGACTTTGTGTATTAAAATTGCAAATGAAAAGATTTTGGAAAAAGTTCCAGAAAAGACGTGAAAACATGATCCTTTGTGTAACAGTCAAATCTTCCATTGAAAGTTGATATTATAAAATTAAATTGAACATACTGGACATTTGTGGACTTTTTATTTAGTATTTGTTTGATAAAAAAAAAAAAAAAAAAAGTTCCAGCACGCGTGATATTTTTCATTAAAGTTTTTGTTCATGAAATTGTTACAAAGTACACTCCCTTTTCTGATCGTAACGAATTTGGGTTACTGACTCTGTGTGTTAGCGGATGCTTCATTAAAATGCTCATTTAAGCGGTCATGATCCCCTCCCTGCCACCAGAGGGAGCCCTGGACCTTCCCTCATCACACTGATTAGGGACACCTGAGGGTGATTGGTCGCATAACACACACCTGTGTATTCTGCTACCTTATTTCAAGGAAATCCCCCAGAATTCTTTGTCGGGTCGTTGTCATCACCCGCATCGTCATCATCAGCCCTTCCAGCCAAGGCTTCCTGTCTGCCTGACCATAAGTTTAATCTTTGAACTTTGTTATATTATTTAAACTTTTGATCCTGAGTTAATCCTGTGCCCTTTTGGCTTACGTCTCTACAGGACTCTCTGCCTTACTAGACTTTTGGTTAAATAAATCCTGTTTTGTTGTCCTGCTTTTGGGTCCAACTCCTCCTTCTGCATCCCCACATCCATGACATAAACCTCCTTCCTTTTTGTCAAGGGACCATAACTTGCTGCCGTTTTCATGCTGTTGCAAGAGTTTAAATTAAAATGTGGTTGGAATAATTTTAATCTTGATTTTATATTTTCAGATTGTAAAATTTGTCACGAGTTGCTGTTATAATAAACAATCACTATGACCATCACTAGGAGCATGGATGGTGTAGAATGAGCCACAACCTCTAGTTGAGGGATGCTCTGCCCAACATTCAAGTATACCCAGCGTGCAGATGGATATGTTTCTGCTATTCTTAAAACTATTAAATTGAATAAAAAGTTTCTTACTCAGGAGTTCAACATGATCGGTTATATCGACCAGAATCATCATCATTAAATGTTTGCACACCTTAATCTGAAAATTAATGGAGCATTTTAATAAAACAATACAATTTAATCTCCAGTTTTTGAAAATAATCATGTCACATTGTCTTTTACAATGTAACAAGAGAAAGGTTCATAAAAGAAGTGTTTATTTGCTCGTTGCTTATTTTAGTCTGCTGTTTCTTGAACAACTCATTTACACATCACTGCCACCAAGTGGAGGACTTACATTTACTGTGACATATTCAGTTGGAAAAAAATGCAACCTGGAATATCATTTCTTTATCTCTCAGAAATTTAAAAGTGTTCAAAAGAAAAGCTGGAAATCTTCACTAGTAAAATAGAAAATAAAAACTAGCACAAAGATTTCTAAAGTATCTTTCATTCATCTTTTGTCTCAACATCGCCATTCACTTTAGATCTCAAAATTAGAGTAATTATAGAAATCTTGTTCACATTAAACACACAAAAGTTTTAATTGGGTATTTGTAGAAGGCATTTTTCAATTTCTAATTACATTTGCTCCATAAATTCTAACTCTCACAAGAAATGAAATCTTTTCAGTCCTATTCCTTCAAGAGTAGATAGAAACCTAACAGTGTAGCTTAAACCCCCTCTGGAGCATATTTTCCTTTTTTTGTTAAAGCTCAGTTTGGATGTTGCAGACCTTTTCAGGAGTAGATCATTTAAATTGGAAAAAAATTGCCAAGTTATGTCATAGTTTTCTGTCGTTTGATCAGCCAGAAAAAAAGTCCACTTCAAAGATGTCATCTTTATGAAAAAATTGTGCATTTTCCTCATGTTAATAATTATTAGGATTAATATGAATAGTATTTCTCTTTTAATTGGTAACTAAAGACATATTCGAGCATAAAACATTTTAACTACTCAAGTTAATTTGCATGTTGTGTTGGACTGAAACAAGAACACATTGAACATTATTAGAGCTGCACATTAAACCAGACAAATCCGGATGTCCTAGGAGTGGATGCTAACCACTGTCCATTACTTTTTAGAAAACACAACACATTACAAATGTGTGTGGTAGATATGCACCAAGAATACATAATACAGTTACATACAGTAAATCTTTCAGAAGCAGGATGTGGTGCCCTTAAGCATTAATATACATCACAAAAAATAAAAATACTCCAACACAAAATATCTGAAATGTTGCAGAGTGGCAAGAAAAAGTCTTTCAATGGAAAATGGCTTCATTTGTTTCACTGTAAATTTAGATAGGTCATTATTGGCAATCTTTAGTAACCAGAAAGGTGGCTTGTTAGGGTCATTAAAAGTGGAAAAAAATATGTCGAAAATGTAAAACTTTTTAGAGCTTCAAAGATCTATAAGTATTTCTCAAAAAAAATTATATGAAATCAAATTTTGATTAAATTCAAACCATCAGGTATTTGTTTATCATTTCACTTCTGACTATCATCGAAATATTTTAAGCAATTTCTCCACAAATAATCCCCTGTCCATACATTGATTTATGGGTTGGGATTTGGGTAATAAATTTGTTCATTTGGGAACTGTATATCCTCTCAAAGAGATTGGTTAGGTAGCTTTAATTTTATCTTTATTAACATTATTCTAACACTTGATAAAACATAACGAATAACCTCAGGGTCCTCTTAGCTGTGTGCGTATTTACGCATTAAGTTCTTGCGTAAATACGCATTGGGTGCGGGATGTGCCAATGTGTAGTCAGTTTAAATTATCAGAGCTCCACATCAACCCAGATACTTTGATAGAAACGTAGTAAACTCTTACCAATCAGGTTTTGGGGTGTCTCATGGTACCACCTAGGAGCACCCCGCACAGGTTTCCACCAGAAAGAGGCTGAACCAAAACTGCCCAAAAGAACTGCAGCGGATTATCCACAAGCTCATATGTCAGACGTTCTGGTGTCAGGTTAGATCACAAAAGTAAAGAAATGATACTGTTACTCTTGAAGAAGTTTGATCCAGAAAAAGCCCAGAAATCTCTTTTCTTGTCAGCAGCAGCCG
Source organism: Neostethus bicornis (assembly GCA_902685375.1). Taxonomy (NCBI): domain Eukaryota; kingdom Metazoa; phylum Chordata; class Actinopteri; order Atheriniformes; family Phallostethidae; genus Neostethus; species Neostethus bicornis. The sequence continues at coordinate 10,781,717 of LR738545.1, forward strand.
ATGGTGCTGATGGTAGAAGATGCGCTGCACCGTTGGGTACCAGTGAATACTGGGATGCAGATCTCATCCCCAGCTGAGACACTGATGGGAACGCGCGTCACGGTAACGCGCACTCAGAGAGAATCTTCTTGACATTAATAGTGTCAAGTTTATATCATTTTTCTGATTCTTTGTGTTTTTATTAACTTTGGTTTTTACTTGATTCCAATTTTATTTCCGTCAGATGGATTTTCTTCACCAGAAGAAAGTTCCATCTTTGCAACCGACTGTTTTTCCAGGATACAACTGGAGAGAAATAATGTGCCTTCACGGGATAAGGTGATCATATAAGAGAACAACAAAATAAAAGTGAATGTGTCAAACAGAAAAAATGTGAACTTTCACACAAATTTTCTATTAATGTCAATCACACAGTGCTGTCCTCACAAATAACTCAGATTCAATTATATTTGTTTAGCCCAATTTTACAAAACAATGTCTCAACTGGGAGAAAAGAAAAGTACAAAAACAGAGAACAAACAACAGGAAAAAAGTAGATAGACAAATACACAATTAGAAGCTAACTAAACAAAAGCTAGCTAAACAATTTAGGCACATTCCTGCCCTTAGATCCTCATTCACAGTGAGGAAAAACTAAAAAGAAGTGGGAGGAAGAAACCTCATGAGGATCCACATGAAATAGAGATTCCTCCCCCAGACCAAGTAGTCAACATATCTAAGACTGCTAATTAAATATTAACTTATTCTACTCTGCAGCAATATATTTGAAGAAATCAATAAATGGAATTCATCCTGGTGGAGATGGGATGGTAGAACAAGCACAGAGGCCTCCTCCATCTGGTGACGCCCAGGACAGGAACACAGAGGATCTATCAGGAATCTGAAACAGAACTCTCTCCCAAGTAAGGGAGGAAAAGAGAGGCGGATTTTAAAGAGTTATAACTCAAATTAATGAGTAGTAACTAATGTTAAAGTGTTACAAGAGAATAATGTAGAATATAATTACTTTATTGATTTAATCTGTTTTCAGTAATTGTTGTTTTAGGAGTTTGTCCTTACTAAAGCATCAAAAGACCAAGATTGATTCGATTTAATTAGTTATTACTTATGTTTAGTTTGTCATGTCTAATGATGGATTTCTTTTTAACTTTTTGAAGGGCTTTAAAACAAATCTGTTGAGGTGTTAAGTTATTTGATTAAATTTGAGTTGCAAAACTGGATTTAACCATCCTGAAGAGTCTTGATCTGGGTTAGATCACTCTCTAAAGTTTATCTCAGAAGGAATCAGAACATTAAATTTTACAATCTTCAGCAATTCAATCTTTGTACACTTATGTATGTCTCATTTGTCTTATCCAAATCTTTATGTCCAAATATGCAAAATATTGTCATCTAATTAAAGACCATTTAAAAAGATAATGTCAGGGTTTGGTGGGTGTGGAATAAGGTGGACCCAATTGCAAGACATCAAAACAAGATTCATTAACACAATTCCAGTAAGTCTGTAAAGCGAAGGGCACAAAGCAAAGGGCACAAGATTAACTCATGATTCAAAAGTGCAAATAATAACAGAGTTAAATCATAGTGAAGCAACCAGGTAGACCTGGCTGAATAGGATGACAATAACCCAACAAGAAAGTCTGGGGTGGTTGCCCTTAAATAGGCAGCAGGCTGATGATGCACAGCTGATTGGTACCAGGCTAATCACCCAGGTGTTCAGGATAAGGCTGGAATGCAGGTGAGGGAGGAAGGTCCAGCGCACTCCTTGGCAGCAGGCGAGAGGATCCTGACAGATAACTTCCAAAGTAATTCAGATACCTAAACCCAATTAATTTAAGTTGTTAACTGTAATTTTAAATGAATTGTTCAAGTTACCAATAGACACATTTATAGTACAACATAACGATAGAACTTTACTTTTAACTATTCCTTTTTTTTAGCATTTTCTTACTTATTAAATGCATTTACTTGAAAAATAGAGACTATTTCTTGTCGGTTTCCTGCTGCTGTCTGTCAAGAGGAAACCTTTTAAGCAAACAGGTAAATGTGAAGTGGTCTTCCTCTTGAGTTCTTCCACTTCGCTCCTCCAGGAGAAGCAGAGCGAAATGAGCCTGAAAGAAAAGATTTTTTGTGAATTATTTAGAGGAAGACGCAGACTGAGATTCGACCGTATTGTACAGACAAGAGTTTGTAATATTAATGGCCCCTCTCCTACTTCTCGCTGCTCCTGATGATTTACTTTAAATCAACACTGAACTTTTAGCTGACATCTGGCCAGATGTTGGGAATAAAGTCAAATAAAGGAGCTAGTGATGTGTCAATAAAATTCCTTTTAACAGCAAAAATATCAAGTTTTAAAATTAATGAAAAGCAACTAAAAAAAACTAAACTTAGATGTTATTGAGCTAATTGTACCTGTACACAAAACTCAACCGTTTCAGTTACTCGTCAGAATTTGTTTTCCAGCTGGGATGGGAAATCGAAAAAAGAGACTTACAGACACAGGCATTCTGATTAATGCTTTTTGGGGATTGTTTTTTAGACAGGGTTAGAGAAAGAATTTTATGTTGCAATTATTTTTGCCCATTATCTTTACATTTCAACTTATCTTTTCTTGGGTCTCCTTCCATCAGAATGTGCCTGGAACATCTCACCATCAAAACATGAATAGATCATCTCGACCAGATCTCTTCTCGTTCCTCTCAATGGGAACAAAACAATATTGGACCATGCATTATCCTGTTATCATTTCAAATGATTTGGGTCTCATTACAGGTGTCTTAGTAGTGGTGTCCCCTCTATTTAAGGACTGATTGCAGGTGCATTAGACTCCTTGCTAGGGTAAACATATTTATTTGTTTTGCTGTATTTTTCACTCTGGGAAGTAGTGGAGTCAGAATAATGTCCGGGGCAGCTGTTGCAGCAACTACATGCTTCTGACTTTAGTGTTTAACGGAACAAAACTGCATGTTTCCTTCGATGAAGGAAAAATGTCAACAACAAAATGCTGACCACTAATGGGTAGGTTTCCGTGCTTGAAAAGTCCTTATTTTATGTTTTTGAGCTCTGCCTCAACAGTAGCAGCAGTGTAAGCTCTCTCAAAAATTTCAACAAAACAAAGACGGCCCTCTATTTCTCTCTCTCTTTTTACTCTGCCCTTCAAACCACATCACATTCTCACTGAGGGTGACTCTCTCCTTTCCTTTTAACAACCTTCAAACCATCCCTGCTTCCTTTTGCTGTGAGTGCAATGCTGATGCTAGGATACTAGGCCAAGTGACAAGCGGCCCGACCTCCAACACAGGAACCCTGGCGTATCTTTCCAGAACACCAGGACCCCAAGTTAGACTTGGGGTCTTGGTGTTCCCCACAGACTCTAAGCTTCCCCCACAACCAAAGCCAGGACAGCCAAAGCTCAACACCAGTTGTGGCAGCTGCTCTTGGATGGTTAGAGATTCATTAAAATAAATATAGGGATTGGTGTGGCCTTTTTTGTTTGTCAGACCCTTTCCCAGCATTGAACATCCCCTGTGCCTAGGCCACAACATTCTGAACTATGGCAGACTAGCCAGTCTGGAGACAGATGAAAATGTGCAGATCGAGAGGAAACCCATTTCAGCTGAAACTCTTCTATCACACATCACACCTGATACTTTTCTCCACCCGCGTTAGCCTGCCTGTACATGCTTCTTCACCTCTTTTCCACTCTCTCCATTGCTCTGGACTGTTGATGCTAAGTACCTAAAATCTTCTACATTCTTTATACTGTATCTTCTCCCTGTAACCAAGCTCCTGAAATTGGACCATTGCAGGACAAACTTTAGGTAGACATTTTACACAGCTGTTACACAGAAAAACTTCATACTTGAAAGACCACTGATCTCACCAGTGATAGCACAACTGCACTGTGTAAAAGAGGGGTTGTATGTAGCGCAATGTCCATTTTCCAATTCTTTCGGTCTTCATTTTGGGAAATGTCAGGACTGTAACAGAGTTTTATGAATAGACCCTGATGGACATCTAAAAATTATTGAATTGAGCTGGAAAACCAACTTTTGCTTCTTCAGACATCTTAGAGCTGGAAAATGTGTCTTTCAGGTTGCTTTCATCTAGTCAGATTTTGACCTTCTTTGCAGACTGAAACGGCAACTTAGTTTTAATAAAAGAAAATATTGTTATTTATAAAAAAATATTCCCATTGGCAAATGTTTTTTTTTCAGTAGAATGATGCTTTTAAGAGGCTTGCTAATTCCTACTCAGTCTTTTAGTGATCTACTCTTGACATTTGAGTGGTTTTGGCATTGAGATTTCAGCAACAAAAAGCTTTTTTTTCTGAATTGTAGAATTTAAAGTTAAGTGATGTAAAACAAGCCCAGTTTATACTAGAAATTTATTGTTTTACAGTCTCCTAAATTATCCTGAGATTTCTTCATCTTGCTATCAGATTTCAGGGCCTGGTTGTAAGAACATCCTGCAGTTTTATAATCACTTCAGCCTTCTGGACGACAACCTGCTGGCAGGTTGGGGTGGTCTGCCTTTTTGCTGGACTTTCTCCAAGCTTAATGTTGGACTTTTTCTCGTGTTACAGCTTATGACGTCAAAGTACTGCTGCTGTGCATCATCGGCTAGTCTGAAGAGCTCAACACTGAGACATAATCCATCTTCTTCAGACAAAACAGAGGAACATTTTCACTCCTGTTATCCAGACATCTTATTTCTCTCTGTTTGGTTTCTTTCCTGTGGTCTGTAATGTGATTTTAAAAAGACACATGTCCTTGGTTTGGGGTGCGGAGCTGAGAGGTTGGGTTTTAACTGTTACAGTATAAAGAACTAACTGAAGAATAATTTAATTTAATTTTGATGGCATTTACCAGTAGAACAAATATCATTTATAAGTAGGACATAGGAGGGTGAATTAAGGTTCATTTTAACTGTCAGACATTTGTTTAACACCAAAAAAGATTTTTTGGTTCGGAGGACTTGTTTATGAAATACCTCCGTTTAAGGAAGAGAGGTGGACATTTGTTTGATCCGGTTATAGTTCGCGACCTCAAATAGTAACTATACAAGACCGTAAGCATCTCTGTTCTCTGACGTGGTCTGAGGATAACCTTTTCCATACCGGATATGGATCATCTGAACTCAGTTCTAAGGTTTTGTTCTAAACTGTTCCTCTTCTCAAATCATCTTTATTCCCATGCAGAAACCAAGTTTAAATGTATGCTTATAGAAGCACTGGATCATCCCTGTAAACCCAGCTTGGATTTTAGGAAGGCCCTATTTTTGTGTCTCGCTGGCAACATACCTGTTCACATGCTTGGTTTAAACCAGTGATGTCCAAAGTTTATCCTCATCGGGAGCTTGAATGTGTGTCTGCGCTGGTACACCTGAACAAAGTTCAGAATGGTCATCCTCAAGAAAACACTTTGGACCTTTTTGTCACAATCCTCCCTACATCTGGCATCTTTCCTTCCTCCTAATCCTGCCTTCAGTCCTAATTTGTCACACTTGGTTCCGATTGCCTCACCCTAATATTTGCACCAGTATGTTGTATTCCCCGTTGTTATACAAGACCTGGTGTCCTTTATTTCTTGGTCAGGTGGTATCCTACTTTTGTCATGAACCACGTAGGTACCTCAGTCTCCTGTTTCTTTCTTTTTGGGTACCCCTTCCTGCCATGTCCTGCCAAGCCTGCCCAGGACCCAAGCCAGCCCAAGTTGCCTTCCAGGCTACCTTCCAGGCTACACATTCCAACATGCTCCTCTTTCCTAACCCCTTCCAACATGCATTGAACTGGTTAAAACTAACAATGTTTCTGGATCCTACCAGGGAGGGGTGATTTGTTTGTGTCCCTCCCTGGAACCAACCAGTGATTGGCTCGAACAACCAAAAGCTGGTATGAAATCCTAACCACAACAGACTTTGGCCAGCAGCGGAAGTTCATCATCAAGGTGAATAAGCAGTTTGAGGACAGAAGAAAAACAGAGTCTGGATAAAGATTTTCTTCGTCATTAAAACTGGATTTGCAGAGCTAGAGACACCCTCTCCTGCCCCAAACACTAGCATTAATAATGAAAGTAAAAGATTTCTTTTTGATGGCTTGGGCTCTTCTCTGATGCTCTGACCCCACTTCTGGAAAAAGAAAAAGGCTTTTTCAGATATTATCTCAGCTCGTCTCCAGTCAAGCGAAGGGAGAGCCTCTCTGTTCCTATATTTTATTCCATGTGGGGGACTGAGAGTGCCTGACTGTTCATCTCTGCACACCCCCACCTCCTGGCCTGCTCTTCCCAACTAATACCAGCAAATAGTTCAAACACTCAGACTGTGGTGGGGGAGTTGTCTCTAACTAAAAAGAATATCCAAGAGAAGCTTTGATGTTACTACCTTTTAAAAGAATTAAAAAATTTGGAAGAAAGATAAAAACTCTTTTTGGGGGCATTTTTATGCATGTTTTACAAGAATTTAAATTATATTAGAAACATGATCCAATACTCTGAGAAAAGTTTTGTTTAACATCACATTTAAAAACTGAAATGACAATCATGCTATATATATTATTTTGAGATGTTAATTATTTTTTTTAGAATTCTTGGTGGGCTTGGTTCAATTTGTGAAAGTGATAACTAATCAATCAAAGAAAACCTTAATTAGTCCAACAATGGAGAAATTGCAATTACGAAAAATTCCTATTTAGAAAATGTCAGATCTAATCTTCACTTTCATTGGATGACTTAGCAATGATGTCATCTCACTCCTGCTTTTTTGTGGCCTGTTTTCCTTCTGCTGCATCAGCACCATCTCTGATTCTTTTTGTGGTTTTTGGAGACCATAAACATGATAAATACATAAACATGATAAATACATAAACATGATTTATTTTCTTTTCTAGAGTTTTATTTAACAGTAAAGTCTTCACCGTATTTGCCCACGGGACATCAGCGTAGGCAGAAAAGAGATTCTCACACAGTTCATATCTTTTGGTTTTAGGAGACATTGTATCTAAACACCCCTAAACTATTTCATTCAAGGTCTTACAGTCCTTCTAGTAAGAGGTCTCTTCTTTTCTTCTTTAGAAGTCATTCAGTCAGACTACTGCACCCAAATAGTGAAAGAGCTTTTCTAAGTCACTTTTCTCAACAGGTCCCAAACACACTGAACAAATGCACATTTTCATCAATTATATATTTTCTCAAAAAGCTAACAAGTTAGAAAAATAATCTGATTTTTCTCTTATTCTTTCATTTTTTTCCAAATATAAGTTTAGTAATAAAGCAGCTTAATGATAACAAAATAAAAGTGATCTTGAGTATTTAAAAGAGTCTTTTTGTATTTTCTTTCTCCTCCCAAAGTTTACTTATATCCTTCTTGTGATGACATTGAGTCTCTAGACTGTATTCGAGTTTATGCATATTCATAGGATCAAATTACCATACCGTTAGCATATTAACAAAGTTGTGACATAAACGTCCGACAGTGATGGCAGCTGAATCAGAGGGCACAAGAAAAGCAAGCAGATGGGTCTAGGAGGCCCCTAGGGGTCTGGCAGAGCAGCATTCGTCAACAGCTCAGAGCAGGAACGACATGGCAGCAAAGGAGAGTCCAATCAGAACCAGACCCCTGACTTTTCTTCCATGCATGACTAGGACACTGTATGCTGAACACCAGCGGACATCTCCAGCTTCACACATTAATATGCAGGGCCAGATCTTTGCCATCTTTTCCATGAACTTTTTTTAAAACAAGTGAGATACTCAATGAGATTTCAATGAAAAATCCCTGACTAAGTCCCAGTCTGCCCATTTTAAAGTTTGAGCTGAACATGTTAATCAGACTTTTCAAAAGAAGTCTTCATGGCTTGAAGAAATCATTTTACATACTGACAGCTTTTGAGAGGGCCCAAGATGCCCAAGATCTTGATGGATTACATTCCGGAGACCTTGTGAACCTTACGTAGAGTACAGTGAGGGTCCAACAACCTGATACCAGAGTAGCCAGCTTAAGTCTGAAAGATCTCCACAATAACGCATATGTACGATGCACTACTGTAAGTACGGCCCTGTCTTCTCTCTGCAGAGGCCAATAGATTTTGGTTTGCACCGTGGGTTTCTGTGAGCTGTGTGTGGCTAAAATAAAGAGAGTTATTCATAGATATGGGGACAGTGTATGATTTATTAATCTATAAGTAAGTGGTAGTGAGAGCTGTAGTGAAACTGCTGCATGAGACCTTTCCAGAGAGCACATCAGGGCTGAAACATGCAGACCACTACACCTCATCGAGGACATATGACTTTTTCCATTCTTAATATCCTCACAGTTTTGATGATATTCAAATGATTTCAATGTCAGTAGGTTTTTTCCCTTCATTGAATAAGTTGAGTATGTATGCACATTTGAAACTCATCTGGGTTTTAAAAGTCAAAAAAAAATTTAGAGCGGTGGAAAATCTTTTTCTTTATCAAAATGAAAAAAATCAATACAAATAAATCTAAAATAAAAAAATATATAAAAAATGTCTGAAATGACACAGAAAAAAATCTTCTCCTTTCAGCATTTCTCTCCAGAGGTCGCCACAGCAAGTCAATTTCTTCCATCTAACCCTATCTCCTGCATCCTCCTCGATCAAACCAACTATCACCTAAAAAAAATTTATAAATAAATAATTTTACAGAATTCCCCCTGCGGATAAGGTACAGGGTCCTGCCCCAAGTGGAAGAGTTTAAGTATCTCGGGGTCTTGTTCACGAGTGGGAGCGGGATGGAGCGGGAGATCGACAGGCGGATCGGTGCGGCGTCAGCAATAACCAGGACGCTGCATCGGTCGGTCGTGGTGAAGAAAGAGCTGAGCTGAAAAGCAAAGCTCTCGATTTACAAGTCGATCTACGTTCCCACCCTCATCTATGGTCACCAGCTGTGGGTGGTGACCGAAAGAATGAGATCGCCGATACAAGCGGTCGAAATGAGCTTCCTCTGCAGGGTGACTGGGCTCTCATTCAGAGATCAGGTGAGGAGCTCTGCCATCCGGGAGGAGCTTGGTGTCGAGCCGCCACTCTTCCTGGTCGAGAGGAGCAAGATGGGGTGGTTCGGGCATCTGGTCAGGATGCCCCCCGAGCGCCTTGCTGTTGAGGTGTTTTGGGGATGTCCCACCGGGAGGAGACCAAGAGGCAGACCTCGGACCCGCTGGAGAGATTATGTATGTCACAGCTGGCTTGGGTACGACTCAGAATCCTTCCAGGTGAGCCGAGGATGCAGCTCGGGTGAGAGAAGCCTGGGCTTCCCGTCTGAGGATGTTGCCCCCGCGACCCGACCCCGGATAAGTGGAAGACCACGGAAAGGAAACATTTTTTTACAGAAAATGTAAAAACACAAATCACCGCTGATATAAGTTGCAATGTTAAATATGAACAACATTTGAAAAAAATTATTTAAAAAAAAAAAAAAACTTGTATCTGTTGTAACCAATTAACTTTTAAGAGCATATAATTGTGTGTATTTGTTTGATTTGGGATTAAAATGGATTAAATAGTGCTAAATTTTCTAGTAATGCTGTTTTATTTAACAATGTGATCAGTAAAGTTTAACATGTATTAGATAAATAAAACAAATCACGAAGTCTAATTATTTTTAGTTGATGTTGGTCTGTTAGCGCCCTCTTCAGGCAGAAAACTTAATTATTTTTATTTTGTCGCCAGCAGATGGCAGTAGCGTGATCACTCCGCCTGTACATAGAAAAAGAAGAAGAACGGGCACTGTTTTGTTGTTCCGGTGTCCCACATTATCCAACCTAGAGCATGCAAAACACCGCCGGATAACAGCGTTTTACTGCAAATAATTGGTGGTATTTCCGCTCCTCAACATGAGTGCTATGCGCACCATCCTCACCTCCTCGGCGCTGATCGGTGCTTGTGGGATCGGCTATGGGATGTGGTCGATTATCTCTCCGAGCGAAGAGCGACGCAGGGAGATCGTGAAGGTGAAGCAGGTTTTTAATTTAGCTCACAATAAGAAGCGCCTGCTGTATTTGTGTTAGATATTTGCACGATTAAGAGATGGCTGAAATATGCACATCAGTTCTAAGACAGACATAAACGCTCTTCATTAGAAAATATTACACTTGACTGGAATAACTTCAGACCCAACGTCATCATGTGACGTAAGGCAATAAACAGAAACGTGCATCGTCCTCGTCTGTTTCCCAGTATGAAACAAATTGAAACAGATCTGTGCACTATTTGTAAAAGCTTTGATCTCAAATCCCTGAATATTTTTTATGTAAATTTAATATTTATGCAACTGAAGTTTATTTAGTAAAAATTGCTTTATATTGTGTTTACTTGCATTTTTCAGTTCAATTAATAATTTTTTAAAAAAGGAAAAGTAATAATCTCACTCAGAGATTGGGTGAGAAGCTCTGCCATCAAGGATGAGCTCAGTGTCGAGCTGCTCCTCCTCCTGGTCGAGAGGAGCCAGATGGGGTGGTTCATGCGCCTCGCTGGTGAGGCGTCTCACCGGGAGGAAACCAATCCGCTGGAGAGGCTATGTCTCACAGCTGGCTGGGGTACAACTCAGGATCCTTCTGACTGGAGGATGCAGCTGGGAGTGAGAAAAGCCTGGGCTTCCCATCTGAGGCTGTTCTACCCGGCCCCGGATATCCGGAAGACGACGGAACAAAACTAATGAAGCACATATGTCCTCACAAAAATGTGGAAGAATGCTATGTATTAAGTGTTTCAGTTGCTATGCTCTTAATAAGTTCGTTCTCATCTGCTTATCCGGGGCTGGGTAGCAGGTGTAACAGTCTCAGACGAGAAATCTAGGCTTCTCTCTCCCTGGTTGCAACCTTCTGCTCACTCGGGAGGATCCCAAGACATTCCCTGTCTCTCCAGCAAGTCCGCGGTCTGGCTCTGGGTCTCCTCCCGGTGAGACTTAGCCAAAACACCTCCATGTGTTCGGGTGGCATCCTACCCAGATGCCTTAACCACCCAATCTGTCTTCCCTCGAATCAGAGGAGCAACGGCTTTTCACCGAGCTCCCCCCAGATGGCAGAGTTCTTCCGTCCATCTCTGAGTGAGAGTCCAGCTACCCTGTGGAGGGAGCTCATTTTGGCCGCTTGTTTTTTCGGTGACCACTCACAGCTGTAGATTGACTGGTAAATCGTGATCTTTGCTTTTTTCGCTCAACTCTTTCTTCACCACAACGGACCGATGCAACGTCGTAATTGTTGCATACGCTGCATTGATCTGTCTCCATCCACTTGTGAACAAGACCCCAAGATACTTAAGAGACTCTATTACTAGAACTACTATTTATTTTATTTGTACCTATTGTGCCTCTCAGAACCTTCCTGAGGCCAACCCCTTGAGGATGGAGGAGACGAGACAGAGGAACGCCATGGTGATGCAGGTCCTGAAGGAAGCATCAGAAACCAACGACAACATCCTTGCCAGAGGATTCAGCGGACCAGCCAAGTAGCTGGACGGGACATTTAACTGTTGATGAGACCTACTGATCTGCAGAAGACTGCCTGGCAGATGAGCATGTGTCTGATCTGCTGCACTAAACTTGTCTATATTTATTTGTCTAATTAAATATCTATGGAAAGAAGATCTTGTGCTAAATCTGATTGAAAAATAAAACTATCTAGAAATATGCTGGTAGAACTGGAGTTATTTGATTTCTCTGTAGCGCCATGATTGTGTACTTCTAAAAAATAAAAGTACACAAATTATAGAAATAAATTTTTAAAAATTGTACATTGGCATTATCATGATACCTTAAGACAGATAAATCATTCATCGCATTGCAGAAGTATAATAACCTGTTCGGTGGTTGGTCAGATCATTTTATTTACATGCAATTCTCACTATTTAAGTGAAGAAAAAAATAGTCTGAACCCGTACTATAGTGAGATCAACGGTAAAATAATTTTTAAAAATGTAAACCTTCTCTTCTACAGGGTGGACGGAATTGACGAGGTAGAATAATTTCATGCGGTTCCAGCTCACATGGAGTTTGACTAGTAAATTACTAGAGAATTTTTTTTTAATCAGATTACAATAAGTATGAATAAACTTAAGTCATTATGAAATAGATAAATGAAGACAAATATGAACAACTCAATTTTGTCAAGGAACATAAGTTTTTCCATTTTAAAATATGTTTGAAGTTCTATTCCACCATTATGTTGATCTTTACGGACTCAGACTGGATGTTGCTTCAGCCTCACATGGAGGTAATCACACCCTACAGATGAATCTTCCACTAGAAGCTCACTTGCCACTTGTCATGTGAAACAACAGGAATATCATCAAGAAAAAATCTAGTTGGGACCACAACAGCACCAGGCGCTGTTCATTGAGAACAGGCTTAACAATAGGCTTTCACATCAAAGACTCCAAAAATCTCCTCCAACACTAGAAAAAAGTCACTAGATGGTCGGAATACTCGCTAAAAAACAGGATCAAAGTAGCTGAGTTGCCAACACTGACTTCCTGTCGTTTAATTATTTTCCTACACAGCTGGTGGTTGATTAGGAATCAGGTGGACAGCGATCAACTGGTTGGGCAACCTTGCAATAGATAAAAGAAATCAACATGTGATTTTCTTTTTGGTCTATTGATAGCACTTTTTTCTCTTTTACCCCAACAATACATTCTTTGTTTCTATTTGATTTTGGTCTCAAAGTAATTCTAAAAATCAGAATCTTTCTCAATATGTCAGTCAGTCATCTTCTTGTCCATCAGTCCCTTTCGGGGTTGCGGGGGGTGCCGGAGCCCATCCCGGCTGATTTAAGGCGAAGGGCAGGGTACACCCCGAACAGGTCGCCAGTCTGTCGCGGGGCCACACACATGCATACAACCATCCACACACACACACCTATTCCTAGGGGCAATTTTTGGCACCAGCCAATCAACCTAGCATGCATGTCTTTGGAGGATGGGAGGAAACCGGAGTACCCGGAGGAAACCCACGCAAACACGGGGAGAACATGCTAACTCCCTTTCTCAATATGTCCAAATTAAAATTTTAAAATAATATTAAACATAAGTTTTGTTTTCTTATTACTTTTTTTTAACATTTTGTTTGTTGAACTTTTTTCTTGATAATTAGCTCGTAAACTCATTTTCGATTAAAACAAAACTTTTTGATTACTGTTCCCATGGCAACCATGTTTCACGTTGTGGAGCGCCATGTTGGCCAATCAGGAGGCAGTATGAGTCTGATACCGGAAGTACTCAGGAGCAGCAGCAGCTGAAACACAACCACACAACATGTGGTAAACACATATCGATGCCGCTAACCACAAACACTAGAGGATGCTCCTTGTGATGTTATAGCGTTTAGTAAACCAGGTAAGTTCTTGGTAGATGTAGATAACAGGCGCATTAACCTTGAATTGAAAATACTTTATTATTTGAAAACAGCTAATGCTAATATTTATACATCTGTTTAACCGAATTGTTTAGGTTGTCAAAATGTTGAGAAAAATATTCTGAAATTAAATGAAGAGAGGGATTATCATTTGTTCATCTACAATTCCCAAAATCAGTGATGTATAGATAGACAGATACCAGTAATCTGCAACACAAAACATCCAAGAACATACAGATAGAGTTTCGCATCCATCATATTAAAAAAAGTTCTTCACCTCGACACTTGAATTGTGATTTCCCACCACGTAGGTAACGTAGGTAATTGTTGCGGACGCCGCACTGATCCAGTTTGTCAATCTCCTGCTGTATCCTTCCCCCACTCATGAACAAGACCCCGAGATACTTAAACTCCTCCACTCTGGGCAGGATCCTGTCCCTGACCTGCAGGGATACAATCAGCTGAAATTAGCTTCCTCCGCTAGGTGGGTGGGCTCTCACTCAGAGATAGCATGAGGTGCTCTGCCATTCGGGAAAAGCTTGGAGTAGAGCAGTTGCTCCTCCAAATCAAGAGAAGCCAGATGGGGTGGTTCAGGCATCTGGTTAGCACACCTCCTGAGCCCCTTGCTGGTGAGATGTTTTGGTTACGTCCCACCGGGAGGAGACCCAGAGGCAGACCCCGCGCCCGCTGGAGAGATAGCTAGTCTCATAGCTAGCAGGGAATAGTCTCGGAATCCTCCCACACAAGCTGAAGAATGCAGTCGGCGGGAGAGAAGTCTGGGTCTCCCGTCTAAAGCTCCCGCCCCAGCGGCCTGTCCTCGGATAAGTGGAAGGCAACAGAACGGAACTCTCTCTTCTTCCACCTGACTAGGATCAGAAAGTTTTAAGCATTTCATATAAAAATTGTGTGATGTGAAGGACTACGTCTATCATTTCTTTCAGCAGGTTTCAGCCATGCTGCAGTTCCCCTTGGTGGTGACAGCTCAGATAGATGTGGCTTTGGTTCTGGTGACCTTGCTGGCCTTTTGGACCAGGCTTAGTCACCTTAGTTATCCCAATGCTGTGGTGTAAGTTTGTTTTGTTAACCAGATCACTCTGTGCCAAAATTCATGGTTTTACAGCTATTTCTGAATGTTTTTTCTTTGCAGGTTTGATGAGGTTTACTATGGACAGTTTGTGTCTCTCTACATGAAAAGGGTATTCTTCATCGATGACAGCGGACCACCATTGGGTCACATGATCTTGGCTCTAGGAGGTCAGTTACCCTGACGACTATGAAGGACCTTTTTGTAGAACTTGTTTCACACTGTGTTCCTGTTTTGCCATTGTAGCATACCTGGGAGGATTTGATGGGAACTTTTTGTGGAACCGTATTGGAGCAGGTATCAAAACAAAACATGTTTAATTATATAATCTAAAACTATTTGAATTATTATCCTTATGGTTTACATTGTATTGTGCAGAATACCCCAGCAGTGTGAGTGTGTGGAGCCTGAGGCTGCTGCCTGCTTTTTGTGGTGCTCTTTGTGTTCCTCTGATTTACCAGCTGACCTTGGAACTGAAGTTCAATCACCTGTCTGCTCTGGGAGCTGCACTGCTGCTTCTTCTGGGTGAAAACCTACACACTCACAGATTTTGCTAGATGGTGTTCAGAAACTAAATAAAATGAGATCTTTAAGAACAAGTCCGCATAATCCCTCATTTGTCCAGTGTTTTGATGATCGAGACGTTTTGACTGTCATCCGAAAGTCCTTTTCGATCTGAACGTAACTTCCGGATGAGAGTCTAAATGTCTCGATGTACAAATACGCTGTCCAATGAAAAACTTTGAAGCCTTTCTACAACCATTTAAGAACAAACAAAATGTTCAAATACCAGGGTTTTATGATTTGAAACTTTAAGAAGTGTTTGAAACTTCCAGTTCATAAAAACTTTTTTTAAAATCAATGAGATGAATAAAAAATCTTGAAATATGTAAGTTTTTTTCAAATGTAAGTAAACATTAAAAAAATATATTTTTACCTGCAAAAATACTTCTATATATTAGTGTCGTATAAATTTTTCATTTTGTGTCCACAAATTTTCAATCCTGATTGTATTTCTATTGTTAGATTTCAGCAAAAAATTTTTTACTGAAAGTAAAGGCTTAAGCCATTTTGCTGGTTTTGGTAGAACTCATTTGGACTTTGTTGTTTTTGCTGTTCCAGAAAACTCTTTGATCGTCCAATCCCGTTTCATGTTACTGGAGTCGGTTCTCATCTTTTTTGTGTTGTTGGCGTTCTTCTCTTACCTGCGTTTTAACAATGCTCCTTGCACGTGAGTCTCACCTCTAATCTCTGACACACCAGCTCTCACAACTGAATCTGACCTAAACCTCTATATTTTCCTCAGCTCCTGGTGGAGGTATGGATGGCTGCTCCTCTCTGGCGTCTCATGTGCGACAGCTTTTGGGTGAGAAATAATCTGTGGCCTGTCTGATGTGCATTCACACGCACACATACACACACACACAAACATGCATGTAACACACTCCTCCACCTGATGTTTTATGGACTGCTTCTCTTGATTTCTTGAATAAATTATTTACTTTTTTGTTGTATTTTTTATGCTGATAGCCCAGCAGGTCTTTGTGAATACAGGGCAAGGGTTAAGAACCATCTTGATCTTTTCTAGCTTCTTCTGGGTTTGCATCTCCAACCAATAGAAATACCTTTTTGTTGCCGAAACAATAAAGTTGCAGTGATTGCCAGGCAGTAGGAAAATGTTTTTTATTCACCGTACAAAAATATTAGACTGAGGTTTTTATTGTCCCAGAGAGTCTTCAGTTTTTGTGTTCAATACATCCATTGAGTAAAGCAAGTCAGACCATGGAATACAGACAGATATAAGTAGCGTTGCAAAAAATGAATTGATAAAAATGGTCCCCTCCAGATGTAGGATGTTCATCATGTTTAAGTCATTTTGCCTCTACTTTACGTGCTGCCAGGGTGAAGTACATGGGCATTTTTTCCTACCTCCTCCTGCTGGGCTTGGCCTCGTGGCACATGTGGAATCTTATTGGAGACAAATCTATCAGTCATGTGAGTTTGTTCCTATGTTAACAGGTTTAACATTCCTAAATATTATAATAAACTCTTAATTTGCTTAGTTTTTTTTTTCCGGCTCACTCAATAATCTGTAAATAACCAGCCAATAAAAATACTGATTGAAAGTTTCCGTCATGTTTTCTGTGTGTGTAGCTGAGTGTGTGTTTGCAGTGCGTGTGTAGAGTTGTGTGTCTGCTAGTGGTTCCAGTCCTGCTCTATGTGGTCTGGTTCTACATTCATCTGAGCCTTCTCAACCGCAGTGGACCACATGACCAGCTGATGAGCTCTGCTTTTCAGGCCAGTTTACAGGTGAGGAAATTCCAGTAGTTTTACTGGGAGAAGTCTGACACGTTTTTATTGATACTTTGCAGAAGTGAACACATCTAGTAGAACTATAAGTTGTTCATGAGACTCAACGGGTTCTCCCCTCTGCCTGGTTTGCATAAAGATAGATTGATTAATTAATTCTGTCTACCACAGGGTGGTCTCTCCAGGATCACTCAGGGTCAGCCTCTAGAAGTAGCTTATGGAAGTCAGGTGACGTTACGCAGCGCCACGTCTCATCCAGCGCCCTGTTGGCTTCACTCACATAAAGCCAACTATCCAATCAGGTGCATCTACTTCACTCTAACCCACCATGCAATCGGATGCCTTCTGTAGCAGAGTGGTACCAACATGGCTTCTCTGTGTTCAGGTATGAAAATGGGCGTGGCAGCTCTCACCAGCAGCAGGTCACCTGTTATCCATTTAAAGATGTCAACAACTGGTGGATCATCAAAGACCCTGGCAGGTAGGTCAACTGATATTTTGTAACAACCAAGATGTTACAGTTTTTTTAATAAATGACACTATCTCTAAACAGACAGGAGCTGGTAGTCAACACTCCTCCCCGACCTGTTCGTCATGGAGATATCATCCAGCTGGTTCATGGGATGACGCTCCGCTTACTTAATAGGTAAGCGTCATACGGTACACATCTAAGACTACTGCACATGTGATTTGTGAAACGGACGGGACATTAAATCTTAATTATCTACTGTGTGTTTCAGTCATGATGTAGCAGCTCCAATGAGTCCTCATGCCCAGGAAGTGTCTGGATATATTGACTTCAATGTTTCTATGCCGGCTCAAAACCTGTGGAAGGTGGTAAGTAGTCGTGTTCTGTGGGTTCTTTCGTGAGAATAGCATGTGGTGGAGTCTCATTCTACAGTAAAAGAAAAAAGCAGAAGCATTTTTCTGTGTTCTGAAACTTGTTTGTTGAAAGAAGCTACTTTAGTTTACTCATGTCATAAATCCCGCCTGCTTGCTGGGGTTTTGTTTAGGACATTACTAATCGGGAATCAGAGTCAGAAGTGTGGAAGACCATTGTTTCTGAAGTCCAACTAGTTCATGTGAACACATCGGCCATTCTCAAGGTACTGACATGAAGTAACCTGGCTCACCACTTGCACAAAATATTTCTGTAAATATCAGATAACTTATGTGCATGTGTGTGCATGGATGTGTGTGTTTGTGTGTAGCTGAGTGGCTCATCTCTTCCAGACTGGGGTTTTCGTCAGTTGGAGGTTGTTGCAGAGAAAGTGTTCAAAGCCCACAGCAGCAGTTCTGTTTGGACGGTGGAGGAGCATCGCTATGGAACCAGTATGATCAGTTCTTCTCTGTTTGTAGCAGTTTCTTCATCGAGGTTGTTTATGGTTTACTGTAGGGTTGGCATCTGCATACATCTTCACAATCCCACAGTACACTGCCCATTAGCAAGGTGCCTCCAAATTTAGCTGAAAAATCTGCCTTCACTTTATCATACAGCGAAAAATCCTGGCAATCTATCTTTTCCAGCCTGGTTTTTCTTGAACTCTCTATAAACTGCCTAGCGGAAGGTGTACAGCAGTTGAGTTTTAGTTTGATGATTTGCTCAAATCCTCCGCTGTAGGTCAGGAGCAGAAGGAGCGAGAGGCGGAGCTGCACTCTCCAACTCACATTGATGTTGACAGGAAAATTTCTTTCTGGGCCAAATTTGTCGAACTGCAGGTATGTCAGTGACCGCACTGTCAGATCATTATTCAATCAAATTATTTAATCACTGATGATGTCTCGGCAGTGGAAGATGCTGACAGTAAAGCAGGAAGAGTCGGAGCATAAGTACAGTTCTGCCCCCATGGAGTGGATCACCATGGAAACCAACATAGCCTACTGGTTGCATGCCTCCACCAATGTAATGTAGTGGATTAAAAAAAACCACTTGATTCCCAGTTCTGCCCTTTGATAAACCTTTTTGTATCTTTCAGGCTCAGATCCATCTAATTGGTAATCCAGTGTCATGGGGCGTGGCCAACATCAGTCTGCTGGTTTACCCCTTGCTGGCTGCTGTCTATCTACTGAGGAGAAGGCGAGGCTTGAAAGACCTTCCCGACGGTATGCTGAAATCCCAAGCTCTGATTTGAAACCCCGTGGATCCACAATGTGTGTAAACTCATGTATGTGTCTGTTTTCAGGTGTGTGGATGCGGTTTGTGTGTCTGGGGTGTGTGTGCATCGGTGGCTGGTTAGTGAACTTCCTTCCCTTTCTGCTGATGGACAAAACTCTCTTTCTGTATCACTACCTGCCCGCCCTCATCTACCTGCACTTGCTGAGCCCAGCCCTGCTGGAGCATGTGGGCACCCATCTGCTCAGGTTTGTGCATCCACCCGCAGACACAACACAAACACACATTGTGCAGCTCCTCTCCTGGGAGGCACAGGTCACCAGTTCATCAGAAAAAAATTCATCCACCATCACACTTACTCCAGTAACAGTTTTTTTCCGGGATGTTTAGATCCTTTTAAATTAATCTAGGAGTTTTTGTAGATGTTCTGGTTTCTCTGTGTTGATCATGTGGTTCAGAATTTGTTTTTTATTGTTTTAATGGAAACAATTTGAGTTTGAAAAAGTTGTAACTCTTTTGGAAAGATGTTTTCTCCTCTCTAGGATGTTTCAAATAGTTTCTAAGATAGATTCTAAGATGTCCTTGTATTTAAATGAAACATTGGCCAATTTGCATAAATCATTTTTGTTTTTCAGATTTCTTGTTGTTTTATGTTGATGGTACTCTCTAATGAAGGTGTTTTGTCTGCAGCAACAAAATTCAGCGGCAGGCTCTTGGTGTGTGTGCTGTGGCCGTGCTGTTGTCCATCCTCATGTCCTACCAGACCTTCTGCCCTCTGACCTACGGCAACCCTGAGCTCTCAGCCATTCAGCTGAAAGCACTGAAGTGGAAAGAAACCTGGGACATCTTATACCGCCACCGCTGAAATAATTAACTATTTAGATGAAGATGACTTGAATGTGTTGATCTGAAGCTGCAGATCATCACTTCCTGTTTGACTTTACAAAAAGATCAAAACCAGCAAAGTCGCATGGATAAAAATGAGATGGAGAAATCTTGTTTATTGGTACAGAAACAAGCCCTCTTACTAACAGCTGCACAAAATACCAACATGCTGTCATGTAATGTAATTTGCACATTTATTGTTTCAAAGGTTGTAGTGATGAGCTTGCTCTAAAATTGAATTGAAAATACTTTATTGATCCCTGAAGAGAAATTTCAGTGCTGCAGTGCAAATAGAAAGACAGCATGACAAGAGGTCGAAAGGCCTTTCTAAGAGTCTGATGAATGACAGCAGAAATTAAAGCTATCTTTTGTGATGAAAACCAACCTCAAAGTCATCAATATAGATCCTTAGTGTGTCTTTTGGGCAGTGAGTCCGCTGTTGCCACTGTGATAAAAAATTTGAATCCTCTTCATGAAAACACACTGGATTGTTTTAATGCCGAATGTGTTGCTGACTCCTCATTTCTAAACTTTGAGTATTGAACACTTTTTATGCGTTTTATTTTTCTAAGATAGTAAAAAATATTTCTAAAGGCAATTGTCTATTGAAAGTTGTCAAATTATTTTAAAAAACACCATCCAACACCATCTAGTGTTGGACGTCTTTTTTTTTTGTTTCCACCTTTTCAAAGTAAGATGCTGCAGAAGTTCTTTAAAAGAAATGAATGCATAAATTACATAATTAGATTACAAATAATTAAATAGTTAAAAAAATGTTATAAAATGTAACGTTTCCCTCAACACGGTGGCACAGTGGTCAGGACAGTGGCCTCACAGCAAGAATGTTGGGGTTCTGAGTCCAAGTGTGGACAAAGCTTGAATCATTGGCCTTTCTGTGTGGAATTTGCATGTGTGTTTTTTTTTCCAGGTACTCCGGTTTCCTCCCACCATCCAAAGACATGCGTGTTAGGTTAATTGGCACATATAAAATTACCCCCGGGAATGCATGTGTGGCTCACACAGACTGGCGACCTGTTTGGGATGTAACCTGCCTGCCTCCTGAAATCAGCAGGGATAGGTCCCAGCAGCCCCATTAGGGATAAGTGGTACAGAAGGCGAAACAAACCTTTCTTTTACTAGAAAAGTGAAGTAGATAGTGTAGGAAAACTTCAACCTTTTTCTAGTTTTTGAAAACAGTATTAACATGGATTTACAAGCATTAAGGAGTCATTTTAAGTGTAGAAATCCACCTTTCATTGTATCAAAAGCTCTTTGCTATCCAACACCAGCAGCAGAAGAGCCAAAACAGCTAATGATTATTCCATTGCCATAAAAATGCATATTGGCATCAGACACGATTTGACCTACATCATTCATATCCTTGAAGAATTAAAGGAGTCCTGATATACCACCTTGTGGCACTCCATTATGGACATTCAAGAATGTATAGCACAAACCATCATTCTAACACATTACGCCCTGTACTCTTTTTGTGAGCCCCAAGCCTACATGTTCTGAAAGACCAAAACTGATGAGCCGTGTTTTTTATGCTCAAAAATTACTTTTTGTAGGCAATAAAAAATAAGGCACCTACAGCTTTTTGTTTGAGGACCAATATTGTCAATGATGACTTTTGAAATCAATTGTAATGGTTCTGAGCTTTTTCCTAAAACCTGATTGCAATTTTTAGAGGAGCTAATTTGAATATGAAAACTCTTGACGTTTTAAGCATAAAGAAGATTCAAGAATTTTTACACATTTAATATTGAGTTTTAGTTAAATTGGTTAAAACTGATTTAATATTCTGGTTTAGCATTTTAAATAAACGAATGTATTAATTAAGTCTTATATAAACACAATGAGAAAGAGAAAAAGATATTTCATTTGCTATAGTTTTGTTGCTGATGTTCTTAGGTTTTATAAATAAAGTTGGGGAAGAGGGGCGGGATGAGAAGCGATATACGAAAGCGGAAGTAGTCCCGGAAGTAAGAGACCTGCAATAACTTCATATTGAAACGGTTTGTCTTTTTGTTTTAAGAAAATATAGTTAATATGTTTGTCTACGTTATAAGAAGGAGTTGTCAATTAAATTAGAGCTAATAACAGTTGGAAAAACGCTTAAACGGCCGTCATGAGGTTTTAATTTTTCTGCCGCAAAGCCAGTTGGGAAATTTCTGAACGTTTGCTCTGCGTTGATTGGAAGTCATTTAAGTGTGCGCTTTAATGACTTCCAAGTTCCAATTAAAGTCATTAAGCTCCACGAGCTTATTTTAAAATAAGCTCGTGGAGTAAAGAAGTGAAGGTAGGAATAACTATGTACAAATAATGAGAAAACTAGTCGGATTAGTTTTAATTTGAAAGTGATCTGCTAATTCAAACTAGTTAAATCAATGCCAACTATTTGATCTGATGTGTAAGTTTTATGTCATCCTGTGTACAGACATGTCCCTATCTGGCAAGAAGCACAAGATCCAGAGACAGGAGAAGGGTCCTCAAAGAGATATTGACTTACAGAATGTACCTGTACTGGTCAGCAGTGACACAGGTATCAGTTCCTCCAGTTATTTCCTACATTTATTTCCTGGTCACCTTCTTTTATTTAAGTCAGTAACTTTTTTTTTCTTTTATCAGATGAAGATCCAAATGATGAGAAGACAAATGAAGCTCAGACACAGGTAGGTCTGAAGACATCCTAATAAATGAAGTCCAATCAAACAAACCTCTGTATGTGTTCAGCTTAATACAGATTTGCAAGAAAAGAAGATGCAGATCCAGACAGAAATCCAGCACCTGGAGGGTCTTCTTGTAGGAGAGAAGCTCATTACTGTATCTGGTATTTCCCCCCCAACTGACTCTCTAATTGTTGATTGTAGTTTCATATTCTCTTGCTAATTTTCTGTTTGTGACCTAGATGATGATGATGAGGAGGAGGACGATGATGATGAAGGAAGCGCCACTGATCAGGTCAGTTAACTCTGTTTGTGCCATCAGGTGTCAGACGTTGATGTTTTTAACATCGAGGCTGTCCGACAGCAGATCCTTAAGTGTGTCTGACAGTCCCTGTCTGTCTTCAGAGTGAGCTCGATTTGCCTCCATCGGTGGAGTCGTGTCTGCAGTTGAATTTGGTTTATCAGCAAGTTTTGCAAGATACTCTGGATCAGCTAGAGATATTGATGAAGCGTAACCAGAAAGATCAGGTCAGTGTTGAGTCTGTCAGTGGGTCAGTAAGCAATACTGGAGGTATGGGATAAACATTTCTTCTTTGCAACTGCAGGAGGACGTGTTGTGTGAGCTGTCTGGACCAATCAGAAGCACAGAGATTACAAAACAACCGTCATCCGCCAACTATCAGCACCCACATAAGCTATATCTGGGTCGCTACATTAAACCATACTTCAAAGATAAACTAACTGGACTGGTAAAGCTCACACAGAGATGCATACACACTGAAAATAGAGAACTGAATCACAACTTATTTCTGTTTTTATGTATAATGACTTCATTGAAGGCAAATACAAATTAATTGGGAAAATGAAAGACAAATAATTTATTTAATGTAATTAATCTAATAAAAAACTATATAATCACACATTAGAAAATTTCATTACAGATTCAAATTAATTACAAATTAAATGTACTTTATTAGCCTTGATGAATTGGAAACCTGAAG
The DNA here is from genome assembly GCA_902685375.1 of Neostethus bicornis. Lineage (NCBI taxonomy): Eukaryota > Metazoa > Chordata > Actinopteri > Atheriniformes > Phallostethidae > Neostethus > Neostethus bicornis. The sequence continues at coordinate 10,805,146 of LR738545.1, forward strand.
TGAATTATTCAGGTCTTTAACTTGTTTTGGAGCTGTTAATTAGTTTAGTAAACACATACTGTATATAGATGAACAATTTTTTTTTTTTTTCATTTGTTGGTTTTCAGGGCCCACCGGCCAATCCGGAAGCAAAGGAGAGGAACTCAATGATGGTTGGATGTCTGGATGTAAAGAAATTTAGAGTGAAATCATGTAAGAAGAAATTTTGGGTGGCCATAAATGTCCCGCTTGTTCAGGTTGAACTATGATGTAGATCTGATGGAGAAACTATCTGCAGGGTTGAGCTGGCAAAAGAACCTGCTGATTCACACGGTGGCCCAAGAGAATAGAAAGAGGCTGATGCAACACAAATTGTCCAGGTAACAAAACCTGCTAACAGGCTTTAATACAAATTGGTCCATAATGGAAAAAAAAGAAAAGAAGGAAACCTTCTTTTAACAAGTTGTTCTAAATCTTTCACAAGAATTTTGTGTCCCTTCCATCCATTTGTCTGTCAACAACAGGGTGAACTTCCTAACCAAGAAGATGTCCATGGCAGACGAGGCCAGCCAGCCACCGATCAGGGAGCAGATAGAGGAGTTAGAAAAAGATATCCAACAAATCAGGTGAGCCGAACAAAGTTTAGGTTTTGATGAGTTTATGAGTTGGTGAGTCAGGAATTCATTTGTCTTTACTGTGCCCAGTAACCAGAATAATTTTATTGCCAACACCAGTGAACAGAACAAAGTTTGACCAACTAGGAACTTGTTGTAATGCCAGTGTAATATGTCATTATTATTTATAGAAAATTAATCATTTATAGAGATTGTTATCAATGCCGTCTGATCAATACCAGTATTCTTATCATCCGTTTATCAAACTAGTGTCTGAAATTATAATTAATTTGTGTAAAAACAAGTATAAGAAGAGAAAACTAACAATGTGGATGCAACCAAACAATGACTTCTTCTATTTTCTTTCGGCATTTCCCTTCAGGGGTCGTCACAGCAAGTCAGTTTCTTCCATCTAACCCTATCTGCTGCATCCTCTTCGGTCACACCAACTATCTTCATGTCTTCCTTCACTACATCATCAACCTCCTTTTTGGTCTTCCTCTAGTCCTCTTTTCTGGTGGTTCCAAACTCAGCATCCTTCTTCCAATGTACTCTCTCTCTCCTCTGTACATGTCCATACCATCTCAGTCTGGCTTCTCTGACTTAATCTCCAAAACCTTTAACATGTGCTGTTCCCATGATATACTCATTTCTAATCCTGTCCATCCTGGTTACACCCAGAGAGATCCTCAGCATCTTCATCTCTGCTCCATCTCTTTTTTTTTATCTTTTGCTCAGTGCCACTGTCTCTAGAGCAAACAGCATGGCCGGTCTCACCACGGTTTTGTACATTTTCCCTTTCATTTTAGCTGAAACTCATCTGTCACACATCACGCCTGATACTTTTCTCCACCCCTTCCAGCCTGCCTGCACACGCTTCTTCACCTCTTTTCCACACTCTCATTTGCTCTGGACTGTTGATGCTAAGTACTTAAAATCTTCCACCTTCTTTATTTCTTTTCCCTGTAACCTGACTTTTCCATTTGGATCCCTCTCATTCACACACATGTACTCTGTCTTACTCTGACTAATCTTCATTCCTCTACTTTCTAGAGCAAACCTCCACCTCTACAGCTTTTCCTCCAACTCTCCCCTCCTCTCACCACAGATCACAACGTCATCTCCAAACATCATTGTCCATCGCAACCAAACAATGTAAAACAAATTAAAATTATTGGTGTAAAGCAGGGTAAGTTTATATTTAGTATTAAATGGTTTCAAAATAAAAGGTTTGGTTGCATTCACATAGTTAGTTTGTCCTCTCCATGTTTTCACACTGAAAAAGTATTGCTTAGAATATCGATAAGATTACCAGTATCAGTAACCACCCTAAATCATTTATAAACTGTGAAGTGTTAAGTTGTGAAGAGATGTAAGGCAGTAAGAGATCTATTTTACATTGTGTTGTGTTTTTATTATCCAGAGAGAAGAAAAATGAAGAACTGATTGGTGATCGAGACACCGAACACGATTGGGAGAAAATATCAAATATTGATGTGAGTTTTAAGATTAGGAATATCTTTTAAAAATTGTGCTTGCGCTAAAATCCGTGCCTACGCCAACTCTCTTGCAAACTGAGGAATCCATAAAGGAGGAAAAGTGTGTGAATGTGAACTGAGATCAGTGAGTTGTGCTGTTTGAAGTAACGAGGACACAATTACAACGCCCACATAAATGCCTGTCTGTGTAACCTTTTATATAAGAATAATAAAATATCAAATTGTAATTTTTCTGTTTGTTATTGGGATATCAATTTGAGCTGATTAGCCAGCTGCAAACGACCAGACCAATCAGGTGACCTCTCAGAGTGACAAGCTCAGAAGCTGCACGAGAGAGAAAGACATAAACTGGAAGAGAAATTGAAGACAAATGGCAGCGCTTTATGGTTAGCTTTTTGCAGGTATTGTTATTGCACTATTGATTCAATATACCACGCCTTTCTTAGTTTGAAGGGATTAGAGATCCAGAGGACATCCGGAACTTCTGGATGAACTTCCTTCATCCCTCAATCAACAAGAATGTTTGGAGTAAAGAAGAGTTGCAGAAGCTGAAGCAAATCAGCGAGAAGTACAATGAAAGAGACTGGGAGAAGATTGCAGAGGAACTAGGGGTGAGGAGTAACATCTGCCTTACCTGGTTCTAAACTGGACTTATGTAAATTTGTTTGATCCATCTAAAGCCTGGACTTGTTTTTTTCTGTTTTCCCTTTTTAACTTCTTTAACCAGACGGGGAGGACAGCTTTCATGTGTCTCCAGGTGTATCAGCGGTTTATCTCAAAAAACCTGAAGCGCAAAAACTGGACCCCAGAGGAGGATGATGAGCTTCGAGGCCTGGTGAAGAAGATGCGAATTGGAAACTTCATCCCTTACACACAAAGTAACAACGCCATCCTAGGGTGTTTCTATCAGAGCCTAAACCTGTCCTCCTGCCTCTGATGAATTCTCTGTGTCTTTCTCAGTAAGTTACTTCATGGAGGGACGTGACCCGTGTCAGCTCAGCAACAGGTGGACCCATATTTTGGATCCGAACCTGAAGAGAGGCCCTTGGACCAAAGAGGAAGACGAGGTTAGTCTGTTTCCTGGGACTCAAATTCATAAACTCACATAAAATGAAGTGTCTAAAGAACAGATCAGTATAGCAGGTTGTGCAAAGTTTCAGTTCAGGCAGAAAAACGTTATGATCTCTTCTTCCTACCCCTGTCATCTTGTCTTACATAGTCATTTATAGAATATTTTAGCACAAAGACTTTAGAAAGCCCACAACTCTAAAGCCTGTTCTTCTTAACCCTTCTACACCCGCTAAGTCAGGATCGACCTTTTAAAAACGTTATTTGAAAGTCTGTCTTCTACGTATCTTCTAATCTCAATTTCAGGTTTTTGGGTAGGTTTTTTTTTTACTCTCAAACTTGCATCATTCTGAAGCCTAGAATTTCCACAGTATAAATACCCATTAGATTTTATGTAATGCTTTATCCTAGCAATAAAAAAAAAATAGTGGAAAACTCAAAGCGAGTGTTATGCGTATCATATATTTGAACGAGCCCTGTACCACTGAAACAATGCCATTCTCGAAACAAACTTGTTTTTATCACTAATAATCCACAAGAAATGCATTGTCTCTGAATTAATTATATTCAGTTGGGCAATCTACATTAAAAACTGTCTCATCTGTAAAAGGCAAACAAAGTTTCTTCCAAGTTATTTTTTCAGTTTTTTTTTTTTTAATATTCTACAATATTGTACAGGTGCACAGGTCCAAATGGGATGAGAATTAGGAGCGTAAAGGACTCTTGACAACTTTGATGTTTTTAAAAGATTCTGATCTTTTTATCTTTGTATTCAGAACCACCTTCATGATTCTTGTGCAACGAGATACAACACGTTCCTGAACTAGGATTTACAAACCCTGTTCAGACTGCAGGGAAGTGAATCTAAACTTCATTCTATCTCTTTCAACAAAACTCTGTCTTCCAGATGCTAATCCGTTCTGTGGCTCGTCATGGAGAAAAAAACTGGTCAATAATCCGGCTGGATGTTCCCGGACGCACAGACGGCAGCTGCAGAGACCGGTGAGACCTGAGAGCGCATCAAAAAGCTAGAAGAAAAAGTTCTAGCTTTAGTCCTCAGGTTTAAATAAAGTTGTGTCTGTCTGCAGGTATATGGATAGTCTCAAACCTAATGTGAAGAGAGGAATATTTACCCCAGAGGAGATTGAGCTACTGAAGAAACTGGTAGAAAAATATGGAGTGGGTGAGTCGGAGGTCAACAAAAGTCACTCTACTGGTGCAGCTTAACTGACTTCAGCTGTTTTGTTTGTTTCAGGTCGTTGGGCCAAGATAGCTTCAGAGATTCCCAATCGTTTGGACTCACAGTGCATGAGACAGTGGAACAAACTACACAAGGTAGATCCTACTCCACCAACCTGGCAAAATCTTCCCTGATCCATTTTCTAAGATTAATTACTATAAAACTTCCCAAATTAAAATTTCCCCCTATTTTTGTTGGTCAAATTTTTCATTTGATAATCTATTATCAAACCTTTGTTTGGCTTTTGAACAAAACTAGAAAAAATAATGAAGAGGGCTTTAATAAAGTTTATAAGGGTGTAAATGTATTCTGATGTTTTTACTTTTCTTTAACTTTTTGAACCAATTTTCATTTTAAGAAACACAACCAAGTTCATAATTGAGGAACAAATAACAAATGAACATTTTATGGTTCTTTTAAATGTTCAAGCTTTAGATATTTTAGATTCAACCTAGCTGTCTGAGCTTAATTAATGTGCGTTTGTTTCTCTCTCCCAGGTTCCCAAAGCAAAGAGGAAGAGAAGAAAAAAAAGAGAGGACTCGTCAGAGGAGGAAGACTTTGCGATACCCTATATGGACAGTGATGAAGATGAGAGGGAAATATGTGAGGAACCAAGTATTGAGGTGAAAGAGACAAATTATGTCATTCCTCCGATTAACGAGTGGATTCCTCGTGATGCAACAAGAGATCCTTCCCCCGTAACTTTCTATCCAGCCATTTATCCTCCATTTTCTGCTGCAGAGGATGAAGAACCTGTCTGCTCTACCCTCATAAAGAATTCTGGATACTCAGTATTCATCAGGCCGTGTCCCATAGACGTGCCATGGGAGGAGCGTTACAGGAGCTCCGTCATGATGATGTTGACTCCAGATCAGCTTCACAATTATCTGACCCACAAAGCACATGAGATCAAGATCCGAAATCGTGGAGTTAGCGGCAGAGGGATGGAGAGGTCCATAAAGTACCTGCTCCGAGCTGCAGTGTTGCCGTGGCTCGGGCACCTGCTGATCCCAAACATCTCCAGGCGCAAAGTTATGGATACTCTGAGGGAGGAGGGCGAGAAAGTGGGGATCACCATAAACTCTGCTTTCCTGCTGTTCCTCCAGACCATGAACGTGGATGTCGTAGGCTGCAAAGAGACGATTGAGCAAAGGCAAAAGACGGCGATTCCGAGGATACCCCGAGAAGTTTGTCCCTCCACCGGTCTCTCTGACGAACAAATCCTTGAGAAGAAACGACTGAAGGAGCAGCAGAAGAAAACGAAACAGCAGCAAAGTCACATTCTGAGACAGTTTGAAATGGCAGAGGAGAAACTCAAAGAGCTTCAGCGCCCTCGTCCTTCTCCAAACCTGGTCTACCTTGTTCCACATCCTCCAGTATGTTCTCCTGGCTCTCCCCAGGTGATCGGAGGACCTTCGTTTCAGCCTCGGGCCGCTTCTCTCATCGCACATCCTCTTTTGATGGCCCCCATGGCTCAGGCTGCACTGGGGGCACCTCTTCTTTGCCACCCCATCGTTCCTGCCTCTTCCTTCCAGACCATCCATCAAACTGTACCAGCCACATCCGACACGGCCCATCCAAACAGTACGGCAAATAAGAAAATGCATCCAGCTGGTAACGAGTCGGGTGACCAGGGAGCTTCGAAGGAACAGGTAACAAAAAAACAATCAGAACCCAATAAAAGTTTAGAATGGAAAAAACTTTGATTACATTTTAAAAGACAATGGGTTTTTGTTGCCTTCAGTGATCATTGAAGCAACTGTGTTACTGTAGGCAATAGTCAGTGCATAGATCGACTGATAAATCAAGACGTTTGCTTTTTGCACCTACATCGGGATAAACTGATGCAGCGTCCAAATTATTGCAGATGCCACACCGTCCATCCATCTCCCACTCCATTCCTCCCTTACTGGGGAACAAAACTCGCTCAAATACTGAAACTCCCATGTAACAGGGCTCTTTTCTAGAGATATTTTTAATCTGTGTCCCTCAATGCTGCTGCTACAGAAATTTGTTTACACTTCTTAAGCATAAAATGTCTTTTTTTTCCTGGTTCTGACTTCTTTTTGTCTTTTCTTTTTCAGCAAAAACCCACGGAGACATCATCTTTTTTTTCAATGAACATATCCCAGGTCTCTCTCATCCCTCAACCTTCACCTGCCTTATCAAACACTTCTCAAAATGCCACATCCTCCTATTTCATTCAGACTCTACCTACAGCTAGTCAATCCTGTTTACCTCTACCTTTTGATATCAGCTCGGCTCGAAGTCTCCAGGACCACAATTACAGTTTGTGTGGTCCGAATTTCAATCAGCCAGGCATCAGCAGCAGAAAAAGAACAAGTGAGGAGAGAGGAGATGAGTCTTGTCCAAGGAAAGTTCCAAGAACAGGTAGCGATGTGACATCAGTCGGACATGTAGGTACAAATGCCATGGCTGGTGGAGACATGGTTGCAAGAAATGGTCCATGTAAAGGAGGAGATAAACCTGCAGGTGACAGTTCAGGTAAAGATGGAGTTACATGTACAGGTAAAAGTGTAGAAATGGGTGCGAGTGATGGTGCAGATCCAGATGGACCACAGTGGGAAAAGAGACTCCGCAAACGAACTGTGAAGGCTAAAACTTTGGAGGAAGAAACAAAGCGCAAGGTGAGACTTCCATATTTGTATCCTTGATACTTTGTGAGATTTAGTTTTTGTCAGAATCTGAGAAATTACAGAAATGTATCTTTTTTTTTTCTCAGCTTTTTGTGCCACCAAGTTTTATTATTAAATTAAAAGACAGTTAATCTAGAACGCTACAAACATTACAGATGATAATGTTACTTTCCTTTACTATCAAATTTGATCACGTAGAGATTTAGTTGTAAAAATGCACAGCACCAGGAGATTATTAGATTAATGACCATAACCGAGGTCACAAGCAGAGAGGCCAGATTCAATATCCGCTTTTATTTGGGTACAGACAAAGACATTTTCCCATACTTTGAGTCCATCAGGTCCTCAAGTGGTAACCAAAACCGTGGAACCAATTGATTTGAATTTCTTCTAAGTCAGACAAATATCTTCACCACGTTAGAATCCATATTTCAGTTTGTAGACAAAAGCCATTCTCCCATTTAGAGCAAGCTTTGATGGTTTTTAAGATTGCGTCCTGACTGCAGTTCTTCTCTACTTTATGATGGCCTGAATCATCACACCAAAATACTTCCCCAAAGAGAAACGTAACAGAATATTGCACCGTTAACTGAACTCAATAGCAGTAATTGTGAAACTACACATGGTTTGTATCTCAAACTATATCTATTAATGTGTTGCTTCAACGATCTGGTAAAATGTTTAAAGATGCTGTTGACCATCCTGGTCTGAATGGTCTATTGATGGGCAAGATGTTGGTGTTTGACCTTTTTAAAAGTTGTTTTTTTACGTAATGAGACTTTGATGTAATTGTTCTATGACTAGAATTTATAATAACACAGATATTTTAACAGTTTAGAATTTTTTTCACGGATATTAACACCTGTTTTGTTCTTTGGGTACAGACTGCTTTTTGCGTTCTATTTTCAGGCTGAAACAAAAAAAAAGAAACTATCTCACTCTTCCTCTCCTGTGGACAACATATGCTACCCCATGAATAGCTTCCGCGCCATCATACCAACTACCAGTCCTCCGAACCCCCTTTGTGGAGTGACTTTACTTCCTGGTCAGACCATGTGGAGGATGACCCACAATGGGTTGGTCCAGGTCGCACATGCGCCTGAACAAGGCCAGCAGGTAGTAATCGGACCTTCACAGGGGGATGTTACTACTCTTCCTTTTGCCCCTGCCCCACTCCCAAGGCACCAAACCTTTCAACAAAGACCCCTTGTTCCTGTTGTGCCTCCCAACTGCTTAAAGTCCCCTGCCCAACAGCCTATCCGACATCGCAACCGATCCATACGCCCCCAGTCTACCTTGAGAGTGGATCTTCCTTATAAGGGCGTGATCAGGGTGGAAGGTGAGCAGGCTCCACCCCTCAGGCAGGAGAAACTGCGGTTTGATCCCTCCTTGATGTTTTTAGAGCCTCCACAGGAGGTGCAACACTGGTTGAGTGGATTGGGTGGGGTGGCGTTGCCCGGTACGAAATCTGCGCTTCCCTACTTGCCCCCCTTTGTTGGCAGCCTCAACATGCTAACCATGCTGCTGCGTGCCAAGAAATCCCTGACGCAGTCATCTCTGCAGCTACTGCCTAGAGAACCTCACTCCTCCGCACAAAAATACCCCAAAAGCCAGCGTCCGTACAATCTGATGGACTCTACCTCCGACCTACGAGGTAAACCCTCCACCATCAACAACCAGGAGGACACAGAGGAAGAGCAGATACAGGTCATTCGTGAGCTCGTGGCCAAACATTTCTCTTCCAATCCCGCCTACAAGCTGCTGAAAGCCCGCTTCCTGTCTGCCTTCACCCTACCTGCCTTTTTGGCCACTTTGGAGCCAATCGAGGCAAGGTATTTCAGTCAAAAGGAAGACAGTGAAACAGAAAAAGAACCACAAAATGAGGAGCGACAGAAGAAGAAAAAGAGAGGAACGGAAAGGAAAGCTAAGGTGAGCTACAGCATGTCCGTCTATCGTTCCAGTAGATTTTTAAACCCAGAGTCAGTTTTACTCTTTCATAACATATCCAGATACTAAATGTTCTCGCACTTCTGTTTCTTGTCTGACTGAACCAAATGTTTTCTTTCTCTTGCAGAAAACTCAGCAGCGTCCTGAAAGTCTTAAACCTGTGGCAAGTGACTTCCCAGGAATTAGCAGTCTCACCACTGACCAAACCGAAGCCCACCCAAGCAGCAACAATTAATGAACCAAATTTATCTTTGATCTTAAGTTTAAATATGATCATGTGAATATGCTTTTTTTTCAGCCTTTGAGGTGCAAAGATTTGACTGTTTTAAATTATAAAAATAATAAAAAGATCATTTTCTCTACACAAGACTATATTCTTTTTATATTTTAAAAAATACACAAAGACAATCTGGTTGGGAACAAATAGAGAACAGATCTTTACATGTAACGCTTTAGTGAAATAATCTTTTTAATTTTAAAAATGAGCTTATTTCGCACATCGCTCGTCATGAGATTGTGTCTCCCTTCTTAAATGTTACCCTTAAATTATACAAGCGGATCAGCGAGTCACAGTTTAGTTACTTAAAACTGCATGTTTTTTTTCTCAGTTTTTGGGACAAAACTATGTGAGCTCTTAACAATTTGAGATGCAGCAACCTTTATTAGAAATTGGCCAAAACTTTTTTATTTAAGCAGAGGACAGCCTGTGTAAATAAATTTCTTTGTGATTTTTTTTTTTCAACCTAAAATAAGACAGTTGGGAGCGAAGCGTACTTATCTAAGAGTCACTAAAATCCTGACTTCCTGTTTCAGTCAGCTCTGTGCTGCCGTTCGTCATTCATCCTGTAACTTCTCTATTTGTGTAGTTGTTCCCTTTTCATCACTTTCTGTGTGGTCAAACCCACCCCATCAAGCATCTACTTTCACAGAAGAATCAAGAGAGTTGGTAACCAGAGCCAGAACTGAAGCCCCTCTGATTGGACGTGATCACTTGGAGGAGACATGAGGGTCCAGCTCAGTAGCAGTAGAGTTGTGACATGATTGGTGGAGTAGGTTCATTTTATCCAATCAGATTGCTGCAAGTAAGAGGGCAGAGCTTGGTATTGAAACTAAAAGTGTTTCCCACATTTAAAGTGGAGTAAAAAGCAAAGCAACAAGGACAGAAGAAACAGTCGAGTAGAAACGGGCATCAAAAGGAAGCGGGTAACCAGACTGGTCAGAGTGAGGGTGTGTCGGTAGTGCATCCTGATGGACGACGTGTGTGAGGATGACCTTTGCTGGTTGCAGCTTGATGATTTCAGGATGCTGCTGATCAAAACCATCGACCCGTCCAGGATCACACCTTATCTACGCCAATGTCAGGTATTATTTTTACTTTTCCTCCTAAACTGATCTGCTATTCCTTGTTTTCTATTCTTCCATGCTTGTGCTTGTTTGATTATCTTTGTTGGTTAGGTGCTCAGTGCTGAGGATGAGGAGCAGCTCTTCAACGACCCAAACCTGGTCATCAGGAGGAGAAAAGTTGGTATGTGTTAATTACTGCTGACGTCAATCTGACCGGATTCGTTCTCTAAGATGTTGAAACCAGTGTGGTCATGTGTGTCCTAAACTCATGAGAATGAACCAAGTGACTGATGTGGAAGTTGTAACACCAGGACTTGCTTTTTATTGGTCTAATTTCACTTCCTCTAATTAACTCACAATTAGAGGTGTGGGTTTAGTTCTCGTTCTGACATCATGAGTGCTTTGACCTGCAGGAACCTTGCTGGACATTCTTCAGAGGACTGGGGTAAAAGGTTACACCGCCTTTCTAGAGAGTTTGGAACTGGACTATCCTCAGCTGTACAGCAGGATTACTGGGAAGGAACCCAATAAGACCTTCAGCATCCTCATCGGTCTGTCCATTCATCTATCTCTCCACTCTTCTGTCATCTTCTAACCGTATCGTCCTTGGTTCTCCAGACACAGCTGGTGAATCTGGTTTGACTCAGTTTTTGATGTCTGAGCTCAGCCGTCTTCAGAGGGTGCTCCAGGATGAGAGGAGGCGCCGCCAAGCGGCCTGCTCTGTTGCCAAGGAACAGGTTTGCTTGTTGGTCAACTGTTTGAGGAACAGCTAAGATGGACAACTGAGGAGTTTTTTGTCGTTCTCAGGAGGCATGGTCTCGCCAGCAGCAGCTGAAGGACCGGGAGCTGAGCAAGCTGACTGAGCGTGTGCATAAGATTCGTAACGAGCGTGAGCAGCTGAATGAAGAGGTAAAACAGCTCAGAGATCACAACTACAGCCTGATGGTGGACATCAACAACCTAAACCAGGAGAAGAGCAACGCCCTGCTGGCCAATAGAGAACTGCAGATAGAGGTCTGCCTTTCCAATCCCCACTTCAACCCACTGATACTTCTGATATCTGACTCCTGACCTTTGGTTTGTGCTCAGATGGAGCGTCTGAAACACACCGTGCTGCGAGCGGAGAATCAGACTCGCCTGCTGAGGCAGAGAACATTGAGGCCGATGCCGGAGGTACCCACATTCCTGCAGAGTAAAATGAAAAACTTATAAACTAATTTATGTTTGTTTCAGATCTCGGATCTGCCCAAAAATCCTTTCTTCCACACCAACCCTCAGGTGGAGAAAAAAGAGGAGGAAAAGCAGGATAACAAGCCAAAAGAAGCTCAGCAGCGCCCGGCTCATCCTCAGATGAACCTCCTTAGCTCGGTGTTCAGACTGAGGAGGGAACTCCACAGAGCAGAGGAGCAGAGAGCCAGGGTGAGGAGGAGCACGGGATAGAAGGAGTCAGATTCGTTCTATGTTTCACTGAAAACATAAAGAGGAAGTTCAAAAGCAGAACTAAATGAAAGTTATATGACTCTTTTAAGGAACAGTGGCAAATAATTTACCACTGAAGTGATGGCCGGATGAGGTTTGTTTCAATGTGATGAATACAAACAGAGACGTATATATTTAGATGATAACAAACATGATACAGTACAGTACAACAGTTCATTCATGATACCCAGTGAGACCTGCAGCTCAACATTCTGCATGCAGACTGATTAAATTCAACCCATTTAAATATTGGGATAATTTTTTAATATTGTGTAATGTCTACAGCATATTTTCTATGAAGCATTCATTCTTTAAGTTTTGCAACATCCCTTTATATTACATTTGCCAAATTCTCGAGAAGATTTCAATCACTTTATTTTAAGAAACTTTTTTCGGTTTAACAACAGTTTACGTGTCTTAAACGACCAGTTTAGTGTCAAAATGTGTAGCTCCGAACCATTCTGGGACAAAGTTTTGCAAATAATTGCTAAAGACTTGTGAGGTTGTAAAGATCTTGTTTGTTGAATTAAGCATCTTGTTTAATAATTTTTTATTATTAGTGTTTTCAGAATCTTTTTTTGTTTCACAACTGTTTGAGGAGTCTTAACAAGACTTTGCAAAAGTAGAACATATTTAGATTTTGCTTTCAGTACATTTAGATAATCTAATTTGTGGTGCCTTCAGGGTTCTGAATAGTTTTACACAAATGTGCTTTTGATGCATTCAAGAAAGATGGTTCCGTTTCGTTCCGTCGTCTTCCGCTAATCCAGGGCTGGGTCGTGGGGGCAACAGCCTCAGATGGGAAGCCCAAGCTTCTCTCTCTCTCCAGCTGCGTCCTCCAGCTCACCTGGAAGGATCCTGAGTCTTTCCCCGCCAGCTGTGAGACATAATCTCTCCAGTGGGTCCGGGGTCTGCCTCTTGGTCTCCTCCCGGTGGGACGTGCCCAAAATACCTCACCACCGAGGCACTCGGGGCATCTTGACCAGATTCCTGAACACCCCATCTGGTTTCTCTTGACCTGGAGGAGGAGCGGCTCGACACCAAGCTCCTCCCGGATGGCAGAGCTCCTCACCCGATTTCTGAGGGAGAGCCCAGCCACCCTGTGGAGGAAGCTCATTTCAGCCGCTTGTACCCGCGATCTCATTCTTTCGGTCACCACCTACAGCTGGTGGCCATAGGTGAAGGTGGGAATGTAGATTGACTTGTAAATTGAGTGCTTTGCTTTTCGGCTTAGCTCTTTCTTTACCACGACTGACCGATTCAGCGTCCTAGTTATTGCTGACGTTGCACCAATCTACCTGTCGATCTCCCGCTCCATCCTTTCCCCACACGTGAAACACTTAAACTCCTCCACTTGTAGATGGTGTTTAATTTTTTTTAGAAAAACTTTTGCTTGTGTTGCGTTTATAAAATTAGAAATCTACACACGATTCATTCAGATCTTCTTGTTGTGTTTAAGAGCACAGAGGAGAACGAAGAGCTGGAGCTCCGCTGTGTTCAGCTGAAAGGAGACGCCAAAATGTACCGACAGCAGAACAAGCAAACCCTCCTCCAGCTGGAGGAGGTGATCAAAGAGAGAGACAAGGTAACAAGACGGAGAGAGGAACAGTACAGTGTGTTGATCATAATAAACTATATCCCTGCTTCCAGGCTTTGGTGTGGCAGACTCAGCAGCAGGAGGAACTGCGGCTGCTTCTCGTGGAGAAGGACCAGTACAGGGAGCGTGTCAGGCAGCTGACGGAGACGTCCGACAAGCTAGAGCTACTCCTACTCAGGTCACAAGGGGAGGAGCTACAGCTGAGGACACGTCTCCGAAAGATTACCTTTAACTCCCGGCAGGTAGGAAGGAAGATGAGATTGAGGATGAGAATGATAATGATAATGATGAAGAGTTTCTTTTTCAGTGTGAGAGGAGCAGTGAAGAAGATGAGGAGCGTGGTGACAGCATCACTAAAGGTCAGAATGACGACACATCAGGGTCCATAAGAATAATTCATCCTCTCTGTTAGAGGAGCTGGAAAGAAGCACAAACGTCTTCAATGGATCAGTTGGAAAACCATCTGATTGGCTGGGGATCTGTTGCTCTCAATCAGGAGGGTCAAATATCTAGACACAATTTTCTACAGGAACAAAGTTGTGAGCTGACATTAATATTTTTTCAAAAAATTATTTCCTCAAATAACAATGACAGCTTTATAAGAACCTAAAAAAATTGCTTAAAACATATTGATATTATGGAACAAGCAAAGTTCAATACAGCATGGCAGTGATCCTCAATCGCCGGGCCAGGCGCCGGTATTGGTCCATGAATTACGTGGTACAGATTTTTAATTTTAACAGTCATGTGACATAGCTTTGCTGAGGAAAATCTCCTGGACACTGTGCCTTGAGGACCAACTTTAGACACCCTGCTGTGCTTACTTTTACAGATATAACTTCATATTTTATTCCATACATCTAACGTTGCTGTCCTTCATTTCAAGCTTCTCACCAGAGGCTGTAACTTTTATTCCAGAGCTTTCTTCTTGAGCTACTCAGACATCAACCGCTAGCCAGCTAACATGCCTACTCATCATTTGGTTTCATACACAAGTGGTGACTCTAAATGAGGGTTGCTCATGATTTGGGCTGAGGCTAACCAGGAGCATCCCACACCTTGTTTGGCTCCAGAAAACAAAGACTTAATCCATGAAAGTCTTTCTGAAGTTTTTCTTCTCATCGTTCTCAGGGAGCAGTAAGGAGGTTCCCAGCGGGATGTCGGGGGAGAACGAGGAGGTAACAATGGAACAGCAGAGCAATGTTCCTGAGGAAGGAGCCATGCATTCAGAGCCCGTACCCAGCAGTGGTGCATCATGGGTAATTTCTACTCAGTTTCAAGTAGAACATTAAGGAGATGTCATCAGTTTTTGTGTGTCTGTACGTGTGTGCAGGAGGAACAACCAGATGAAAGTCTCACCCTCAGATCTTCTCATCCTAATTTCCTGTATCGCAGGTGAGCGTCTCCAGCTTTAAACTTTCTGAAACTTCACACTACAGAACATCATCTTCCTGTTTTTATGTTAACAGAAAGCGAGCTTTGAGGTCAAAGTTCAACTGGACAAAGTGTGCAGCCGGCACGCTGGAAGATAGCAGCGACATCACCGAGTCTGACTGACGCCGGTGAGGAGAACCAGGATGAATTCATTCAGCTTCTGGTTGTTGCTTTTCTGACTGATTCTAAATACAACAGATATTATCGCACATTTTAAAACAGAGTTGTCTTTCTTTAAACGTGTGGAAGCAACAGAAAATGTATTCTGTATGTGTGTGTAAGCACATGCAGGACTCTTGCAGAGGATCTGAGATGTTATGGGTTCATTAAGGATGTCCAGCATTAGATTCAAAATTATTTATGTTGCTAGTTCACTTATATTTGGGACATTCAAGCGAACAAAGATTAGAAACTATTAACAGGATTAGAAATGAGTATATCAGGGGAACAGCACATGTTAGAGGTTTTGGGGATAAAGTCAGAGAGGCCAGACTGAGATGGTTTGGACATGTGCAGAGGAGAGAGAGTACATCGGAAGAAGGATGCTGGATTTGGAACCACCAGGAAAGAGGAAAGAGATTCATGGATACAGTAAGGGAAGAAATGAAGATAGTTGGTGTGACCGAAGAGGATACAGCAGACAGGGTTAGATTAAGAAACCCCTGAAGGGAAATGCCGAAAGAAGAAGAAGATTCAAGCGAACAAAAACACTGTTTGGCTGCTGTGTCTGCAAGCGGGAAATGGGTGGTTGCGACGATGTCGCTGGCAGTCTCAGCATCAGCCAACGGAGGAACACAATTAGTAACCACCACAACTGATGTAAACTCCCTCGGCAGATAGTACGGCTGTAGACCTACCGCCAGCAGCTCCACATGTGGTGTACAAAGATGCTCCTTGACGCAGAAATGTCCAGGATTGCACCACCACTTTCAAACTTCATCATTTTCGGCCATATTAGGGCTGAAACTATCTGTGATCTGATCACATCATGAATGTACATCTGTTCCAGAGAAATAGTTAATTTAATCCCCTTTCGTAATTTTGCTGCCTTTTAGAGCATCTCCTCCACAGGTGCAATGACCAAGCTTTCTGATAATGCTTTTTGTCCAGATTTATACTTTTCTCTATCTTATCTGTATGTTTGTTGATGTCTTTATTTAATCTTGTAATGCTGGGACAGAGTGTATCACAATATCAAGTCATTAAAAATTTCATTCTGATCGCTACAAAATGCTGTGGTAAAAAACTGCATACGATCTAACAGCTGATTGATGAATACCAATAGCATTACAGATAGATATAGATGTAAGTATTTTATTGATTCAGGTATCCAACAGCATCATTGGTAGGCAGCGAAGGGGGTAAAAAGTCTACCAAATAAAATAAAACAAAGTAAAACAATGGTGTAAAAAAAAAAACAGCAGTAATACTGATCATAGAATCCAGTGTAAAGCGTTTTAAGCAGAAGTCACGATGGCTCAAGTCCTGCTCAGAGGAAATGAAAGGCCTGACAGCCTGAGGAAATGACTTCCTCAGTCTGTCCGTAGAGCAGGACAAGGACAGCAGCCTGACAGAAGCAATGTACACTTTATGTATTTATACAAACTAATTTCACTAGTTTCCCAAGTGTGGGATCAATAAAGTAAATCTAATCTAATTCACATTTAATTACAAATCTATATTTTATTAATGATGAGAAAGGAGACTCTTTTCCTCTGGGGGTGGTGCTGTTGCTCCATAAGTGGAACATTTCTATCACATCATAGTATTTCGGATTGTTTGTCGTCACGGCAAAGTTACTTCGTCATTTCCTCTTGTCTATGAATTTTGGACACATGTAAATGTTGCTCATCTCTCTGGGATGTGACTAGTTAGATGTGTACGTGTCAAATCAGTTCATCTGTGGAACTTGAACGGTAGATAAAACACAGAGAAATCTGGTTTGAAATCATTGTGTTTATAAATGACCTCAAATTACAAAGTTACTAACTTAAAAGATTTTTTCTTCTCATTGTTATTTTTAAATTGGCTCGAAAACTTGAGATAAAAAGTTCAAAGAATTCTAAATTCCTAAATCCAACAGCTATAAATCATAGACTATCAAGACAACTATTAATAGCTCTGCTGGAATGCCATGAAGTTTGGCATAATTTTATTGTAAATGAAAATACCAGAATGAGAGGAGATTAGTTTTCAGGACGCAGCACTAATTATTTAACAATACACATTAACGTCATAGATCTCTACAAAGAATCTTTGTTCTTACGTCTCATTTGGCACGTTTACAGTGAGCATATTTTTATGTTTGCTTTAGTAAAGGTTAGGTTACTTTATCTTACATTTACCTGCAACATGAAGCTGAAGACCTTACTCAACAAAATGAAGTTTTTATAAACTTTATGAGTTAATTAGTAACTTGTAAATCCAGAAATAATTATCTCAAACAATTAGAAATGTGTCCCTGTTCCACCCACCTGCAAAATATCTGGGATTGTGTCCAGATGAACTGGATCAAGTAGAACAGAAAATAATTAAATGAACATACTACATTAAATGAACATAAACTACAGAACTACATAACTGACAAAAGGGATCAACAATTATAAAAACAAATACCAATAACTATTTTCATCTACTGATTAAACCTGGTTTTGGCATATTTCTCATGTTCAAAGTCTGACTGTTTCAGTTTTCAAGCATTCCATTACGTTGTCTTCTGCTTATACGAAGCCGGGTCACAGGGTCAACAGCCTCAGATGGCAATCCCAGGTTTCTCTAACCCCAGCTGCATCCTCGCGTTCACCCGGGAAGATCCCGAGACATTCCCTGGTCAGCTCTGAGACATAGTCTCTCCAGCAGGTCTGGGCTTTACCTCTCGGTCTCCTCCTGGTTGGACGTGCCTGAAACACCTCATCAGCGAGGCATTCAGGAGGCATCCTAACCAGATATCCGAGCCACCCCATCTAGGTTCTCTTGACTCAGAGGAAAAACGGTTCTTCTCCTGACTCCCGTATGGCAGAGCTCCTCTATCTCTGAGTGAGAACCCAGCCACCATGTGAAGGAAGCTCATTTCGGTCGCTTGCATCCGCAATCTCGTTCTTTCAGTCACCGCCCACAGCTGATGACCATAGGTGAGGGTGGGAACGTGGATCGACTGATGAGTCTTGAACTTTGCTTTTCGGCTCAGGTCTTTCTTTACCACGACGGAACGATTCAGGGTTCTGATTATTGCAGACGCCACACTGATCCGTCTTTCGATCTCCTGCTCCATCCTTCTCCTGCTTGTGAACAAGCATCTCAGGTTGATTTACCTCAAGTTTAGCCAAAACATCAGGATAATTTTGGATAGATTTAAGGTTTGAACATCTAAAAGACTAAACCTACTTCAATTTTTTTTTCAATTTTATTACAGACTCAGTCCACATAAAACAAAGACAAATCACAACAGTAAACCATTAAAAAAACAACATAAAATCAACACTTTTATATTAAAAGACTGTTGCACCAATGTCTCCCTATGTTGGACGGAACGCGTGCAGCACTGTGTACAGTATTAGTGACATCAGGACTTCATTTTCAGTCATATTCAGTTCTAGATGGTTTGGACACGTGCAGAGGAGAGAGAGAGCACATCGGTAGAAGGAGGCTGGGTTTGGAATCACCAGGAAAGAGGTCTAGAGGAAGACCAAATAGGAGGTTTATGGATACAGTGAAGGAAGACATGAAGATAGTTGGTGTGACCGAAGACGATGCAGCAGATAGGGTTAGATGGAAGAAACTGACTTGCTGTGGCAACAATGCCGAAAGAAGAAGAAGAATTCAGTCTGCAAATAAAACTACATTAAAGTTCTCAGGACAGTCTGTAAAGTGTTCACTCATGCTGATACAAACAGTTCAGTTACACAAGTCCATCGTAACCTCCTCATGGGCTAGCGAAATGCCTCATTATACGTCACCTCATTAATTGCATTCATGTATTTATCAATGTTTCTTCCATAAATGACTTGAAAATGTGGTTTGATGAGTTTCTGGGATTTCCACATAAGCTGTAAAAGCGCAGGTCACTCTTTATGGTTGCAGTTAAACAGTTTTTATTGTGATGACTAGAATGGAAAAAATAAATCATGAGTTCAACGTGGGAATGTAAGAGGAAATGAAGAAACAGTAGGGCGTAAATACCAAAGATTTTATCTATCTTGTCATCACTTAAGATAAAAAAAAAAAAACCTTCTTGATTCTATTTGTTGGGAACACAAAACTGCCAGGAGTTTCCCTTAAACGGCTCGGTTATTGTCTTCCGCAGAAAAAAAATACAAGAAAGTTTGTGTTTGAAAGCTTATTTTATTTCTGGCCTCTTCAAGATACAGATTTTTTTTTCATATATATATAAAAAATATATATGATCATGCTAAATCCCTTCCAGCCCCTTCATGAATCTGTGGACCACCCGAAGAGCAGCTTCAACTACAGACTCTTGCAACCCCACTGCTCAAAGGAACGGTACAGAAAATCATTTTTGCTGCCCTCCATCAAAATATTCAACCTTTTACTTTCAAACCTTTAAACTTTCACTCAGAACAACCAAAAAAAACACCTAAAGAAAAAACAACTAAAAGACCATGTTGTTGAATGACATTGTATGATTGTAGAACTGCAGCACTCAGTTTTTTCTTCGTGGTAATAAATAAAGTTTTTTTAATTCAATTCAATATATCCATAAATATTTAATTAAAATAGTAAACCCCCCACCACACCCTTGCCTTTACATTTACTAATACCAAAGTACAGACAAAGACTATGAATATACGTATATCAGAATCTAAACCAGAGTCCATATCTGACAAGGGTTCAGACTAAAATTTATACCATTTGAATTGTTGTCCAGATTATGCAGTCTTGGCACATTGTCCAATCAGAACTCGGGTTGAATCTATAATTTATCTCCAGTTTTCAAACAATCTGAACCATCAGCATAAAGAGAAAAAAACTCTTTAATTTGCCCAACACATAAATTCCATGCAACAAATTTATTTAACATTAGAAGATCATTTATCTTCATATTATTTTATTCCATTCCTCCTGCCATGTGCTCCACTTTTATTCTATTGTCCCTGTATTGTAGGAGTGGTAATCCCAATCTAGTTCTTTATGGAATGTCCTCCAGACAAAAAAAAGCCATTTACTTGGGTCGGGTTGATTATATAAAAAGTACATTTACTCTAGCCAGTCCTTTTTCTCATATCTTTTCATCAAATAATTTGTTTGATTCATTTCAAGGAAGGAAACAAAAAAAAAAAGTCCTTCCAGCAAGGTCATACAAACAGTTGTTTACAGTAAAAACAGACACAGTCGCCATCTGTCCAGGTTTATCTGGCCATCGGCCTAAGTTTAGAAATGAGTCATTGCATGGTGTTTCCTGATTGTGGACTAACCTTCATACTTCATCCACCCACTCAGACTTTTATCCAATCACTGCCTGAGTTCAGCATTCTCACACAACTCTCCCCATTCATAAGTTTCTTTATTGTTCTTGTTCATCATGTAAATCTGACAACAAAGAATGATGAGGAAACCTCCACCAGTCAAGCAAAACCTTCTGAACACACTCATCACTACGCGTTGTTTCTTCGTATTTTCTGGAATCTTTTTCTCAGATTTTGGTTTCAGTTTTTTCTAAACACATTTATAGTCTTAACTTTTTTAACTGCACCATAAAAATACACACAAATGTTCTCTGATTGTAATCTTGTTCTCATACACACCATATTTTTTATTAAACTAAGCTGAAAAACAACATTCAGAATTAACTATTTAAGCTGGATGTGAGATCTCCAATTAGTTGAGCATTTTCAGATCTGTGAGAGTTTTACATGAGGGTGAGCACCCCCATATTTTAGTGGTCACCAAAATCCTGCAAAGAGTCATTCATTCACCTTCTGAACCGCTTATCCCAGGTAGGGTTGCTTCCATGCTGAGGCCTATCCCAGCTGATTAAAGGCAAGAGGCAGAGTACCCCCAAACGGGTCGTCAGTCTATTGCTGGCCTGTGCAGGGTAAAAAAATCCAACATTTTTTGTGTTTGCAGAGATTTTGTTCAAATTTGAGCATATAAAAACACCAAAGGAACTCAGTTTTTATTGGTGACTGAGAAAGCCATATATTGGATCCAATTGTTGATGAAATGATCATCTTGGAGCAACATCTGCACTGGTTGGGGACTCATGCATCTATTAAATTTGAAGCTTTAAAATAATTTAAGTGGATGTTGCAGTATGGGGAAGAAAAAAAAACTACGCACAAGTAAACCACATAAAACACTGAAAACAAATGCTAAACCACGAGGGCAGCGTCAGTCAGTAGATAATGTTACAATGAAAAAAATGCAGTGGCGTTTGTATTTTGTGTGGACAGAAAGGTCAAAGAAAAGCATTAATGTTCAAAGAATTCACTGAAAGCCATGTGGGTGGATCAATGCTAAACAGTCTTTTTTATCTGGTGATGACTAACCTGAAAGTTATTGAGATGTAAAGAGGTTTTAACAAGTGAATGTCGACATATGGGTATACCTACTGTACGTGCAGCAGTTGTAATACGTACTATTATTTACATTTCTGGGACCACTCCTATTTTCTGTAGAGACAACAAGGATTATCCGAACACAGACAAAGAACTCCTTTTATCTTCATGTGTGTCTGTGTGTGTATACATATACAGGTACATGTTTAAACCGTATGTTTTTATTTCGATGTGTAAATATACAGTAGATACATCCACATTGTTTCAAGTAATGGCACACTTTTACGTACAGGTGTTACAGGAGAACAGGAAGTTGTTGCTTTAGTGAAACCAGCCGGTGACATTGTGCCTCTCCTTCTTTTGTTGTCTCTGAAACTCTCCCGCCTTGTCTGGAATGTCCTGTGTGTCAGAGTTACGTCGTTCTACGGGCAGGTTCAAGATCACTCTTCTGATTGGTTCCTTCTGTTGTGTTGTTGAAAAACGTAGCAGTGTGGGACGGAAAGTTAACAAGGCAGGTGATGGATAGGTTTTGAATCTACCTGAAAGCAGCTCCACCAGGCCTGGCCCATGGGTGTTTCCTAATGCACACATACTGCAAATTCTTCTCAAACTAAAGTTAGCTGTGACACAAAAAGAGCAATGGGGTTTTAAAAATAACTCTTGGGATTGCTCAGCTCACAAAGATTTAAACACCTGTGATGATGAAAAGAATTTAAAAAGAATAGCAGATTCTCACAAACTCCCTCAAGCAAACAGTCACTGCTAAACTTTGTGGCCAAAATGTGCACAAAAAATAAAAGCAATGTAATTATCTTACTTACCGTAATTATTATCTGGGCTCCAATTCAGAGATCGGGTGAGAAGCTTTGCCATCCGAGAGGAGCTCACTGTCGAGCTACTCCTCCTATAGGTTGAGAGAAGCCAGATGGGGTGGTCCGGACATCTGGTCAAGATGCCCCCCGAGGGCCTTGTTGTTGAGGTGTTTCGGGAACGTCTCACCTGGAGAGAACCAAGAGGCAAACCCCAGATCCGCTGGCCGGGGAACGACTTGGGATCCCTCCGGGTGAGCTGGAGGAGGCAGCTGGGGTGAGAGAAGCCTGGGCTTCATGTCTGAGGCTGTTGCCCCCACGACCCAGCCCTGGATAAGCAAAAGACGATGGAATGGAATATTTTTTCTATTGCTAAACCTCAGAAAAACTACAAAAGATTGCATCCATGCACTTCTGATGTACCAGTGAATTTTTTTTAAATAAGTGAAATAAATATTGTATTTCGCATTCTGAACATGTCTGAAAATAAGAGACGAGAAGAAACGGTGAGTTTATTTATGCACAATAAGAAAAAATAACTGACCACCTTGAAATGTCGAGGTACAGTATCTCTTTTCCAGCTGACCTCTTGATCTGTTCATGTTAAGCTTGAATTGGGTGTCACTGCTGTTGACCTTTTTGGATTCTCAAAAAGGCACATGAAATCCTTTAGAGCTGATAATCCCATACTGATGACAAGAGGAAGTTGAGTCACCTGATTGTCTTCATAGTATGCATCCTAACAACAACACGCATTTTGGTTTAAAACAAGGTGACATTCAGGTCTAAGAATAGCCTTCGGAGTAATTCTTCCTTCCTCTGAGATTTAGAAAACAACACCTTCTGTGACTTCTGACCTCAAATATACAAACCAGTAATCATGTGGCCTGAATCCTTGCAGCTCAGGTAAATACTTGAACCTCTAAGAATGGATTTATTCTGGCTGAAATACAACCATTAAACCAATATTAAACGTTTGTTTCTATTTTCTTTCTTTCATTTCTCCAAATATTAAATCATCTGTGACATGGAAATAAGAAGATACACATAAATTTACAGAATTAGATGGTGACACCCGTGCCAAATTTACTTTGTAAAAAGAAACTAAACAAATTGCAACAATTGTGAATCATGCAACATTAACAAAATAAAAGATTCCACTTTTTTATATATTTTCAACCCTCAAGCTGCATAAAAACACTTTTGTAAGTTTTCTAAACAAAATGAAATAACTGAATTTTGAACATGTCCATTTCAGACTGGTGACCTGTCAAGGGTTTTCCCTGCCTGTTGCCTGTTTTTCTTTCTTGAAAAAACATTCATCACCCAAACTGAAGAGTTTGAAAATTTTTCTAAAGTTTGCAAATATATATGTATGTTTTAAGGTTTTATTAAAGCTTTTAATCCTAAAGATAAGAAAAAAATTAATACCAAGTGAAAGAGGAACAAATGTCTGTTAAATATGTTTGTGTTAACACCATCGCTATCCTGTAGAGACAAACACAACTCAAACTTTTTGATTAAAATGATAAAGGTCTTGTAGCAAAGAGGATCTCCAGCTTTGAAGTTCTTTGTCTATCTGTACGTTACATAAGAAGATCAGTGAACACAAACATGCTTTTATACATTCTAAAAAAACCCTTTTGAATCTCTGAGATGTTGCAATCTTATGATTGTCCCTCCCTCGTCTCATGTTGCAAGCCAGTTCCTTCCATTTGTCTGGATTGAACCAGCTTCTCCAGCCTGCTGTGACTCATGAGGCATTCCTGTGGTTGATATCCAAGTTTTTTTTTTTTCAAGGAAATGAGAAAGGGATTCCGGTTTGCTTCAAAGCTGAGCTTCCAGACCAGAACCTACATTTGCCCTATTTGTATTCTATTGTTGTCTTTACCAAGAATCCTGCAGTGTGATACATTACATGACCATCAGGTCTCTAGAATAAACACAATCTTGTTGTTTTATCACAATGATCCATTGATTTATGAACATTTTTCAACAATAGAATGTACTTTTGAGATGATTTTGCTTCATGATAGTTAATAATGTGGCTATTTGTGTATATAAAATGACTTGATGTCAATAATCGTAGAGTAATGAGACATTTGAAAACCATCAAGACTGTGCTAGATTGGAGAGTTTTTTTAATTGGTTCCATCACTTCAGAAGTTCACGCAAACACTTGACAGAAAATAGCCAAAACTTGCAAAAAAATTGATAGTTTGATCTGTTTGTAGCTGATTGGAGTGCCTTTTTCAAAATGAGGCACAGGTGAGATGATGCCAGTGTTTTGGGGAGTTTTAACACATTATCTTGGCAAAATAAACTGGTTTCCATCAAATACTTAAACTCAAAACACTTAAGTTGAGAAGAAAAACATTTTTTTGCTTTTAAAATATAGTCTTTTGAGTTTTTAAGAACCACAACCTGAAGGCTCGTGGTTCAGTGATTCAGTGGGCAATTTTGTAGCAGGCAATCAGCCTATGGAGAGTAAGACGAAACCAGGGTACCCGGAGAAAAAAACCCACACACAGGGAGAACATGCAAACTCCACACAGAAAGACCAGTGTTTCAAGCCTCATTGCACTACAGGACTCGAACCCTATCTTTCTTGCTGTGAGGCCACTGTGCAGCCCATCTAAGATGTTTTGATTAATAAAGTAATGTATTTTATTATTTCAGTTGCATGGTATGTTCAGACCCAAAGTTATTTAATGTTGATCGAATTAATCAGACAAATATTTTATCTACAATAAAGACCACCACCGAAGAAAACAACATCTGGAACATGTGCATTCTCATCAATTCTGGAATATTGTTTTCACCTAAACAAATTATGATGGCAAAGACAGCAACCTTTAGCAGTTGGCAAAAAACCGAGATAAAGCTGTTCTATTTTTAACTTTGTTTTGTCATTTCTAAAAAGATAAAAAAAAGTACCTACAGATTATAACTTAAAAGATCAGCTTGTTTCTCAGTGGTAAAAACCCAGCCGGAGACAAAAACAGACACAAGATTATCTGTGTGGTAAAAATAGAATATCTCACATCTAAATTTGTTTTTCCTGGTCCGACTAAAGAACAGAAAAACAAAGCTTATGCGGTTTATTGTGGCTCACAAGTGGTTTGAACATGTCTAACATTCCTCTAGGTACACACTGTACCTTGACTCTCAGACATTGATGTATTCAGGGATGATCCTAATTATATAAATACAAGTTTAATAGTGTTGATATGCACATTGGAAAATTACTTTTTGTAACCGAAAATTGGGGAGGATGTGTGTGTGTGTGTGTTCCTATTCACGCCTTCACGTGTCAGGAGGTAGTTTTCCACTGCAGCCTGGTTCGAAGAAAGCAGCAGAAATAATACGACTCTGACACGTTGAGACTAGTCCACTGATTTACTGTGTGATTTCAGCACACGCAAGAAAAAATGTGGTTTTGCTCTGTTTTTATCACGTTTTGTAACCAGGTTTTTAAATTCAGTCATTTTTCTGATTCAAGTTATTCAGTGATAGTTTTTTTATTTGATTTCAAACCTTATTTCTCAGATGTGTCGTTTTTGAATTGTGGTTGCCAACTCAGGAAACCTACATTTCACAGTGATGAGATAGGCATGTTTGTAATCAGCATCACTTACCTCTGCTTCTATGGTAACCTAACAGTAGCTGACTTTGTTTAAAGCGGACACTGCAGTTCACATGTTTTATGGGTTTCTAAGCTGTTTTACCAACTTCAACTTTTGTCACAGTTTTTCACAATTCGTTTTGGAACAAAACGCCAAAGACCTGTGAAATTTGGGGATGATTTCCATTCTGTCAGTTTCATTTAAGGCTAAATTTCTGGAAAAGAAGAGAAGACCGGGGTCCCCTGAAAGCAACAGCATCACCTCATCTGCAACTACCATTAACGCTTCAAATAGATATTGAATTAATCAAATTTAGTCATTCATTTTGAATTTGCAGGGCTGCACATTTGTAAGGAGCTAGTACAGTGACCTCTCAGCAAGAAGGTTGGGGATTTGATTTCCAGAGTGGGGTGAGGATTGAATCCCTGGCCCTGCCGTGTGGAGTTTGTATGTTCTTCCTGTGTATGCATGGGTTTTCTCTGGTTAATCTCCCACCCTCAAAACATGCACGATAGATTAATTGATTACAACAAAATTGTCCTTAGGAATGATTGCGTGTATGTGTGGCCCTGCAACAGACTGAAAACCTATTTGGGGTGCACCCTGTCACATGCCTGAAATCGGCCTGGATAGGCTCCTGTACCACGATTAGAGATAAGCTTTTCAGAAGACAAAACAAGTTCTAATTAGTCACAAATAACAGCAGCAAAGGTTTTTGTAACATTGGAAATACTTTTCAGGGCTACATTTTGTGTTTGTACAGGATCAGTGTGCACATATGAGTCTTAGCCCAGTTTCTGAAACATAGCATGAAAGTACGTCCAGATTTTGGCAGTCTAAACGGCTGGGGTTTAAAATTTCCTATTTTACACATCAACTTTTCCTACGTTCTTTGAGGAAGAGATGAGCTGGTCAGACGTTGTGTCTGGCTTTGGATTGTGAGTTTCTGGCTATGCTCCTTGCTGTTGAACTTCCAGGAAAGAGCTGTAAATTTTACGTCACTGAATGTTCGCAGAGGGATGATAGAGGCTGCTTAAAGGGCTACAGCACATTTTACGTCTTGCATGTGGTTATTGAGACTGCCTTGTGGCTTATGGTTATAAAGTTTTTTCGTTAAACAAAACCCGTTTATTACAGAATAACTGTTTTAAAACTTTTTAAAACAGTTAAAGTTTAACAGCCAGGAAGTTATGATATAACCCTCCAACTGAAACATCCACCATCAATTGATAAATTCTGTAAGAAATGTAGAAGCATGCATCATCTCTGCTTTCAAGAGGAGTGAGAGAGAGCAAAAGTCAGTCAGTAGCTGGTCAATGACTTGATCATTAATCATTCATTGGGAACTCCTTCATAAAAGCAGAGGTTTCCCCACATTCCAGAAAGATTACTTCCTGATGGAAAATATTTCAGACAGGTGTCACAATCCTATGAATAACCGTCTCAGACTTCAACTGACAGGTTATTGTTTAAGTGACAGGTAAAGATAAAAGTTTCCCACGGTAGGAAGGAGGAGAAAAACGAGGAAGATGAAGAACAAATACACAAATCAGGTCACAGTTCCTGGACAATTAAAAATATCCTGTTCTTCCGCGTCTCGTTAACAAGAAAAATGTCAAAGTATTACTGTTTAAAAACTTCTATGGAAGTTGTTTTTACTCACCCTGAGGCCAACAAAAGTTCAACTTCCTTTAACTTTTAGTTTTTAGGATCAACTGTGGGCTGACTAGGAAATTCTGCCGTTTTAGACCTTTCACATAATAAATGAGAACATCTACATTCTGATTCATTTCTACTCATTATTTCAGATATGTCTCTCTTGATATTTCCCTCTTAACAAACTGTATCTCAAGGTTATTATTTGAGAACCTCTTTACTCTCTACAAATGCCACCTGAAGGCAGAAACAGATGAATATTTTCAGAAAACTTTTTTCCACAAAAAAATCACACTCAAATGTTGTTGTTGCAGAAGAGAGAGAGAGTACATCGGAAGAAAGATGCTGGATTTGGAACTACCAGGAAAGAGGCCAAGAGGAAAACCAAAGAGGAGGTTCATGGACACAGTGAAGGAAGACATGAAGATAGTCGGTGTGACCGAAGAGGATGCAGGAGATAGGGTTAGATGGAAGAAACTGACTTGCTGTGGCGACCCCTGAAGGGACATGCCGAAAGAAGAAGAAATCTAAATATCTGTTGAAATCTTTCCAGTCTCTTGAAGAAGAGTTAAAGACATGAACTTACTTTTTATGACAAGTTTATGTTTTACTTTTAGTTGCTCTTCAGACAAAAATTAAGTTCTGCTGACTTAAGCTTCTTACTACACTGGTAAATGTGATTTCAATTTCAATCTGAAAACATCCACCTTGAAAAAAATCATTTTAATTTTGGACTTTTTACTCATCTGTGTTTCTGTTGATGTTCCTCCACTTGTCTAAAATATGGCATTAAGTTTAAAGAGGTTAGAGTCTCTGAAATTAAAACAATATTTTGTTCAATCATCTATTGAGTTTTTTAAAAGGCATTTAAAATATGACAAAAACACACTTTTACTGCCGAGTGTGAAGCGGCCGGGATGGGAATGAACGCCTTCAAATCCGAGACCAGGGTCCTCGCCCGGAAACGGTGGAATGCCCCCTGTAGGTCTGGGACTAGTTCCTGCAGCAAGTGCAAGAGTTTAAGTATCTTGGGGTCCTGTTCAAAAATGGGGGAAGGATGGAGCGGGGGATTGACACACGTATCGGTGCAGCGTCAGCAATGACTAGGACGCTGCATTGGTCCGTCATGGTAAAAAAAGAGCTGAGCCGAAAAGCTAAGCTCTCGTTTACAATTCGATCTACGTTCAAACCCTTACCTATGGTCACCAGCTGTGGGTGGTGACCGAAAGAATGAGATCGCGGATACAAGCAGCTGAAATGAGCTTCCTCCACAGGGTGGCTGGGCACTTGCTTTGAGATCGGGTGAGGAGTTCTGCTATCCGGGAGGAGCTTGGTGTTCAGCAGCTCCTCGTCCAGGTCAACAGAAGCCAGATGGGGTGGTTTGGGGATCTGGTCAGGATGCCTCTCGAGCACCTCATGGGTGAGGTGGTTCAGGCGCGTTCCACTGGGAGGAGATCAAGAGGCAGACCCCAGACCTGCTGGAGAGACTATGTCTCAGAGCTGGCTGGGGTACGGCTCAGGATCCTTTTTGGGGTTTTGGGATCCTCCCGGGTGAGATGGAGGATGCAGCTAGGGTGAGAGAAGCCTCGGTTTCCCGTCTGAGGCTGTTGCCCCCGCGACCCTGCCCCGGATAAGCGGAAGACGACGAAACGGAAGATGTTTCAGGCATGTTATAAAATTAATTGAAGGTATCTATATTTAATTTCAGGATCCTGGAATGTTTACATATTTAATTTAATCAGAATTAATCAGTTTTACTAGTTTTGATGGATGCTGAACATAAAGAGGATTTTATAGAAACCATGTCTCAATGTCTGCTTTGTGAAAAGATCACACACATCATTCACACTCATACATATGGTATTATCTAGTGGTGACACAATGGTGACATCCACATGGAAACGATCAACATGTGGATGTTCCTAAAACCCTTGAGGCGATGTTTGACTTCCCAACGGAAGTCTCAACATACATCCCCTCCGCCCATGAGGCAACCACAGTGAGATAATCAATGAGTTGCAGCAGATTCATCATTAGAACAACATATTTGTGCTCAGACACCTGTGATGTCATATCCCACTGGAGCAGCCATGTCTCTTATTTAATGACTCAGCAGAATATATTCATCAGAGAAAGTTTTTGGAGGAATTATTTCACAAATGAACCTGCTGGATCAGATTGAATTCCAGCTGCTTAGATGGCTTTGTCTTGTTTAAAAGTGTTACAAATAAAATGCATGTGTTTTTTTATTGTAACATTGTTGAGCTCATAAATAAAGAAGTATTTTTTTTCCACATCCACTTTTTTCATGGCCCACTTTTTATGGTATGAAAATGTGTTGATCCTAAAATGCTCTTTCTTCAGGCTACCGGTAAATTCTTTACCTGGAAAAATGCTAGCTCAAGCCCTGGGGCAAACCTGTTTTAAGTTCAAACTAAATGTAGATTCTCCTGTCTCGACTTTATAAAATTATCCCTGAAGGTAGTTCTCTATCTGTGTGATAGACTGGTGACCTATCCAGGGTGTACCCTGCTTTTCACATAATTTTCACCTCTAACAGATCCCAACACTTTGTAGTTTATAAATGTTGTGCAAAGTTTGATTATTTTGCAACTATGATTTTTTATTTTAGAAAATACTCTAAAAGAATGAGACCACTTAGATCTCTGTCTTTTTTTTTTGTGTGTGTGTTCATCGTTAAATTATGTTCTTTATGACCCAAAAAATTCGTCAGTGAAGAGGCAGACAACAGCAAATTCATTTAAACATTATTTATTAAAATTATTAATCAATAAATAGCAAATATAATAAATAACTAAATAAAACAGCTAAACATTGACTGTTCAGTTTCAGGATTGAAAAAAATACAAGATGTGGTCTTGAAGTGCACAAAGTCTGTGTAAATGACACATTGTAGTTCAAGTCTTTTCAGGTTCAGTTCTTTAGTGTTCACAGTTTTAATTTTTCTCTCAGATCTTCTTTAAGCAGACTGTTTGTCCTCTTTCACTGAAAGAAGAACAGTTTTTTTTCAGATCTTCTTTTAGCAGGCTGTTTCTCCTCTTTCACTAGGAGGGGACTCCTGGAGAAAAAGCTCCATCTCCGGCTTCATCTTGATGACGCACCGCTCTCCTTTGGAGCTGCTCAGAGTCTCTTGGAGCTGCTCAGGATCTCTTGGAGCTTTGGACCCAATAGGCCAAATCAGGATAGTTTGGGGGTTAAATCATCCCCTGAAAGTCAGTTATCGTTTCCCAGTCTATGGTAAACTAATAAAGCCACCACGTAGCTTTTTCCAGCGCTTTGCTCGAATGTGTCAGTTTCCTGCGCAGGTTTCAGACAGCTGGTTTCTGGAAGAATCTGATCTGCTTCTTGATGAGGGAGATCAGAGCTGGATGAACAGAGTTCAGACATCTGTTGAGCTTGATTCTTCACTGATGGGAAAGAAAAGCTCTGGTAATCACTGATGGAACACTCTGCGCTGTCTGCGCATGGATCCTCACTGTAGATCTGCCAGAGGACCACCAGACACAAGATGACAAGCCAACGCTTTGCTCTGCTTTTCTCTGGAGGAGGAAGGTGCATCCGGACCTTAGCGGGGTACATAACCCGGGTGCAGCGCCTCTTTGCCCGAATTGGTACCGTTGATGGCATAGCGGTAACTGGCGCTGGGATCCGTTCAAAAGTAAAAACCTCCGGTTCGGTGCTGCGAGCAGACATTCTAGAGGTGGCAAACTTCTCCCGTTGAATTGTTAAAGTCATACTTTCTGATCGGCTGTACATTGTTTGATTTCTCTTCTGTGATCTCTTTCTGTTCTCGTTGCTGTAAAGAGTCAGATATGTCCTGACACTTGTGAGTTCAGGTTTATATATTCTCCTTCAGGTTTTTTCTTTGAGAGACGCCCAGATTTAAGCCACTCCCGGAGGTTGAACCCATGCTTATTGCACAATTGGGTAAAAACCGACATATTTTGCATATTGCAGAAGCTTTCTGATCCCTGTGAATCACTCCGGTTTGGTTACCTCACACCGGACGGAAGAATGTTCAAACTGTAAAAAACTCAGCTGTTAAAATTCTGAAAGAGAAACTCTTACATTTATAATGATTATCAAGTTTGTTTGAGAGAAAATAGTTTCTATAAATCTGTTCAAAATTAGACCAAATCTTAAACAGACTTAGAGGTTCTTTTTCCAGGGGCGGATCCAGGCTGTATGGGGGCAGAGAGGGGGGCTGCCCTGCTGGTCCACAAAAAAAATGTTCTTACTACTTTATTATAAACTTTGGACAAAATATGCACCAAAATGCAGAAAAATTGCTTTTTATAAAAAAAATGTTCTGGGGAGAATACCCCCAGATCTTCCTATACAGGCGATCACCATAGGTGCTTTTTTGTCTGTGACCTCACGCCCTTTAGAAAATCATGTATTCATGCATTTGTTTCCAGTAGGTTACATTCTTGCAATGGTTCACTTATTTGTTTGCACAAAAAGACCTTAAAACAGCTGCAGTTTATTCAAAATTCTGCAGGACTAGAAAATATGATCATATATTGGCCCCCTGCTCAGGACTCTGCACTGGCTTATTGTCGCTTAGAGAATAGACTTTATAAAGCTCCATCTCCGGCTTCATCCGGCTCAGGCTCTGCTCGTGTTTAAGTCTCTCTATGACTTAGTACCAAACTTTCATTTTCTGAACCGCTTACAGGGCGGGGGCGAGGGCGGCCGGAGCCTATCCCATCTGTTTTAAGACGAGAGGCAGGGTACACCCCGAACTGGTCACCAGTTTGTTGTGCGGCCACACACACACACACTTGTTCCTATAGGCAGTGTGATAGTCGCCAATCAACCTAACATGCATGTTTTTGAAGAGTGGGAGGAAACCGGAACATGTCGAGGAACCTCACACATGCACGGGGAGAACATGCACACTCCACACAGAAGGGTCAGTTTTTCAAGCCTCACCCAAACTCTAGGAATCGAACCCCAACCTTCTTGCTGTGAGGCCATTGTGCTAACCACTGCGCCACCATGCAGCCCTGGTACCAAAGTACATCTGTGAAATGTTAGGGGCTTGTGAACCATCTTGGACTCCGAGGACATCTAGGACTAGCTTCTTGCTGGTGTTGTAAAAGTCACTAACTGTTAAGAATTCATTCACATCTATTCAAATAACACTTTTATCATTATCTGCA
Organism: Neostethus bicornis; assembly: GCA_902685375.1. Taxonomy (NCBI): domain Eukaryota; kingdom Metazoa; phylum Chordata; class Actinopteri; order Atheriniformes; family Phallostethidae; genus Neostethus; species Neostethus bicornis. The sequence continues at coordinate 10,837,796 of LR738545.1, forward strand.
GCTTCAGTGCTATTTATATTCTTATGGTTTACATTATAGATTTTCAAAAACTATGAAAAGTTTGCAAACAAACCAGTTATGGTGGTTAATCATGTTTCAATTCATCACAGTTTTATAAAAATAGCATCTTTATTTTCCAAGAACTGGCAGCATTAGGTGATCTGATAGAATATGAGATGGCGTGTCTACAAATATAACAAAAGGATCATCCGGTTATTGTTAGAAAAGCTAAAAAAAGGCACAACCAACAGGCAGTGTAATGTTTGTGTTGGGATTGGCGTCAGCATCCATTCAACCTGTGCGACTATTTGTCCCATCTGGATAAAAACCTTTTCACTCTTTATTGAAGGTTTCACAGTAATGAAAACTGAGCCCGGTCATTGTAATGAGAGCATGAGGTTTTTTTTCTATGAACAGTTTTTCTTGTTTAAACAAAGAACTTTAGAGAAGTTTCAACTATTTCTGGATAGCTTTTAAGTGGCCTTTTCGTCTCTGATTAGATCACAAGATTTTTTTTAGAGTGCAGAAAAAAGTCGTGTATGTTGTGATCCCCTTGCCTGCTGCCGGAAGGGGCCATGGATGTTCCTCATCACCCTGATTGGGGGACACCTGAGATTGATTCCTGATGCCACACATCTGTGAACCCTGTCCTCTATTTAAGGGCAATCACCCCAGACTTCCATGTTGTGTCATACCTTCCGTTCTAGCCAGGTCACCCTGGTTGCCTGACCATGTTTGGATTCTGTTATTATTTGAACTTGAGTTAATCCTGTCCCCTTTGCTTTACAGACTTACTCGAATTGTGTTCAATAAACATTATTTTGATGTCCCGCATTTGGGTTCTTCTCCTTCCACATCACAACAATGTGTGTGTATTTGCATGTGTGTATTATTTGTTTGTTTTGGTTTTTTTTACACAGTAACTAAGTTTAGACTTTTTTAATTAAAATGGTAGAAATACTAAAAAATGTTCAATGTATATTAAGATTTATTTTTGTATTTTCATAGATCAATGAATAATTACACCTTGAGCACAAATTTCCACATCTAAACAAAATTATGAAACTAAACATGGATTTCCAGCATATTTTTGGTAGCTAACGTTTTTAGTATTCTAATCTCGAACTGTGGCAATGCGGTATATTTGTTAAATAATTCAGCCACTGAGGTGGCACGGTGGCGCAATAGGTAGCACAGTGGACTCAAAGCGAGAAGGTCGTGGGTTGGAGTACCGGTTGGGGACGAGGCTTGGAACACTAGCCTGTCTGTGTGGTGTTTGCATGTTCTCCCTGTGTATGCGTGGGTTTGCTCCAGTTACTCCGGTTTCTTCCCACCCTCCAAAAACGTGCATGCTAGGTTGATTGGCCAGTGCCAAATTTGAATGCCCCTTGGAATGTCTGTGTATGGTTGTATGTGTATGTGTATAATCCTCTTTATGCTCAGACAGTCGACCTGTTCGGAGTGTACCCCGCCCCTTGCCTCAAATCAGTCGGGATCGGCTCCGGCACCCTGTGCAACTCCAAAAGGGATAGGCGGTTAACAAGGTGTCTGACTGACTGATCTCATCCAGTGTTTTTATTTTCCACGAGAATAAAAATTGGAAATGGTTAGGATGCCTCCTGAGTGCTTTGCTGGTGAGGTGTTTTGGGCTGGTCCCACCAGGAGGAGACCAATAGGCATACCCCGGACCCGGTGGAGAGACCATGTCTCACAGCTGGCCGGGTAATGATTCGGGATCCTTCCGGGTGAGCTGGAAGATGCAGCTGGGGGGAGAGAGGCCTGGGCTTCCCGTCTGAGGCTGTTGCCCCGTCGACCTGGCCCCGGATAAGTGGAAGACGACAGAATGGAACAGAATTAAAGTTGGCATACTTTATAGTTCTGCTATAATCTGAAAATTTTCTGCATGCAGAAACATTCGATTGAGGTAAACAGTTCACATTTAATTTGTTTTTCAGAAAATTCCCAGAATTTCTTTTGTAAAGTTTTTTTTTACTGATCATCTGCTTGTATCTGTTTGTATTAAGTCATTAGCTTATAAGAAAATAACCGGGGAGATAAGCTTGAAACGTTAGTGGAAGAGCTTGTTTGAACAGAAAGTACACTGGCAGGAGCACATCTAAAACAAAGGAAAGAAATGATTGCAATGTCGAGTATTTGGAGTTTCATCAGCCCTTTCTAAGTAAAACTGAATGATTAAAGCATGCCAGTCCTCTTCGTGGAATGAAGACATACTTTTGTTTCCCAGAAACTGCTGATTTTGCAGCAGTTCGTTTATATTTTAATGATCAAAACTGCACATTAAGCTAGAGCAGGCCCTTACTTGTCTGAGAGACGAATTCAGTTCTTTAGAAAAATAGTTTCACCTCTGATGTGCAACCGCAAGCACCTCTAGCTATTTTTACTCCTCCTATATTTTCAAATCAAACTTGAAATTGTGGAAAGTTCTGTACTGTCTAATTTAGATAAAAAATGTGGAGGAAAATTATTTCTTATCTGAAAAATGAGAGTTAATCTTTTTTTTTTTTTTTTAATGGTTTTGGAGGAGGCAGCACGGTGGTACAGTGGGTAGCACAGTAGCCTCACAGCAAGAAGGTCGTAGGATCGCGTCCCCGGTGGGGAACAGGCTTGAAACATGAGCCTTTCTATGTGGGGTTTGCATGTTCTCTTCGTTTATGTGTGGGTTTTCCCCGGGTTCTCCGGTTGAATGAGTGTGTGTGTGGCCTCTGTTCGGGGTCTACCCTGCCTCTCGCCTAGAATCAGCAGGGGTAGGCTCCAGTATCCCCCGCAATCCTAGTAGGGAAGCACAGTTCAGAAGATGAACAAATAACTATAAGTCCGGTGCAGAGACCTGTTGGCATGTGTTGGTGGACCTCGGTAGTGATGTTTATCCTGCGGTTACAGGTGAAGGAATGACATCCAGACACTAGCCTTAAGTTGTATGGAAAACTGTAATAATAATTTATCAACATGTTTTTTCTATGATCACTAGTGTGACCTGTGATCTGCAGTCACTGACGTAATCCACCATTGCTGTAACACATTTTGTCACAAGAAAGAAGTTTTTAAAAAAGGGGAAGAAGAAAAACAAAATTTTTGGAGAAATGAGTCACAGACAGTTTTCTTCCATCTTACAATCTTTTGAAATTTCCACCATTCTTCAAGTTTGAGCTTTAGGGTCTGTGTGACCTAAAAAGTGAAATGTTTCAAATGGTGATAAAGATAAAAAAAAAAAAGCTTTTACATTTTGCTGGGTTTTTCCAAAGCTCTGAATTCAAATGTCCACTGACCAGAAAGATAAGAGACAAACAGGCCACAGTAATGAACATAGTAAAGACATCTTGATAAATTATTAAAGCAGTTTTCCAGACAAGGTACAGCTAGTTTCCTGACGCCATCCCTTCTCCTGTAACTGAGTTCCACCGACTTTTCTGAGTAATCAGAAAAAGAATGATTCAAAAACTGTAATATACATGACAGTTTCTACATTACAATAGACACATTTCTTTTTGATCTGCAAACCTTTCTAATGAAAACCAACCCCTTTTTCTTTTATAAATCATCACAATAACAGCCTTTGTAATCAAATTTATGGGTCTTTTTTGTTAGTCAATGGCCTGGAGCATTTGGGTTTTGTCTGGTTGATGAATTAAAGTGAGTTTAAATGCTCATGTTCTCAATCTTGAGATGCCTTTCAGGGAAAAAGATTCTTAATCATTATAATTCAACTCTGATATTTGCCAAAAAATTCTAAAACTTAAAAAAAATTAAACCGCAAATATATAAAGTCATATTAAAAAATATGACTGTATATGCAGTCATATAAACTTTTTTAAAACAAAGTCCCAGCCGAAGTTTGACGTTCAGACAATTTTATTTCTTGTACTTCTAAATTTTTTTTTAATTAAAAAATGTCAAGTCTTTTGCTTCAGCTTCTGAACTGCTTTTCCCTAACGAGGTCGCAGAGATGCCGGATCTTATCCCAGCTGATAACAGGCGAGAGGTAGGGTACACCCCGAACAGGTCGCCAGTCTGCTGCGGGGCCACACACACACAAACTCATTCCAATTATGGGCAATAATGGTGGCCGATCAACGTACATGCGTGTTTTTGGAGGGTTGGAGTACCTGGAGAAAATCCACGCATACACAGGGAGAACATGCAAACTCAACACAGAACGGTCAGTGTTTCAAGCCTGGTTCCCACCCGGGTCTCAAACCCCGACTTGTAATTTGTGGAATTGTTTTATTTTGTTGAAATAAAAAATACTGTTAAGTGCTTTGCATCAGTAAACCTTTTGACATGAAGCTCTTCATATTTAAACAGTAGAGTTTGGTTAGGTTTTCTTAATTCTTTTCCACACCCTACCATTCTGTTTGAACTTCCCACGCCATGTGCATAGCAGCCAGATAATTACCGGTAGTTAGATTCCTTTTGTCTGAGTATGCTAACAGAAAGTGGAATCATGTCATGATGGTCCTACATGTCTTCTGGCACAGCTCATTAGAGGTTGCAGCAACATTTTTAACGCTTCTGTAAGAACATCTGGGTGATTGTTCTGTACTTTTGTAGTTAGTTCAGTGATAATTTGCATGATTTTGGATCAGATGTTTTGGTGGTATCGGATGTTGTTTATATTTTTATCTCAGAAGTTTTACATGCTGGTTTCAGCAGTAGCATTACATCTTCATTTTAATCATATTTGTGTTGTTAATCAACAGTGTTCTGTTTGTAATGTTCCGACTTAGACAATGAAACTGAGCGCTGCATGTTTTACATTCCAAGAACACTTTCTTCATTGTTTACCATTAAAGCACAAAAAATCTGAAGTATGTTAGAAATGGACTGAAGAAAGAAGGCATCAGTATTACATCATGGGTTGTACACCTTGGTGGGAATCCTACCTGGTATGTCTCAATTTGTTCTAAACATAGAACAAAGAACAAAAAGGAATTGTTTTTTTGAAAATAGTGTCTTGGACCTTTAGACCTTTGAGATATTCAGAGAATGAAAGCTAAATTTAGACTAAAGTTGGTAACTTGGCTAAAAGTTGAAATGGTCTGCTGATGGATGCTTCCTCATTACTCAGCAGGTTGTGAAATTATCTTTGGCATCTTTTCTCACACGGTGCTGCAGATTTCTTACCAAATATGGAAAGGGGAGGGCGGATCATGATCTAACTTGAGCCTGGCCAAGTGCCCTAGACACTCAAGCACCAACCATGACTTAATAATATTGCTTACTGCATTGATCACTCATGAGAAAATTTATGTGATGTATGAAACACTGCAGCAGGCCGTCATTGACAGCAGCATTGCTGGGATCAAATGGGTTTAGAAAGCCTAGTGTCTTTTCCAGAGAACTTCAGGCGTGAGCTTGTAGCGAGAATTGAACCTGCAACTCATCAATCCAAAGACACCCTCTACCACTGAGCTACTGCACGTATTACATTCTATTTTAAGAACTTCATAAAAAAAAACTTTGTAGACTTTGACATTGGCTTTGGACATGTTTTTTTTTATGATTTGGATAATTAGGTAACCTTAAAACTCGTAGGGAATGTGACAACAGATTCTGGGAGGGACTTTTTATTTGAGTTGATAAAAATTTGCAGGAAACTAGCTAAGGAGAACCAGAGCTGGTGATTCTTTAACAAGTGGGTCACAAATTTCCACCCAGTATTTTTCCTCTGTTAATCTGGAGTTGGGCTATTGTCTTTGGGAAACAACCTGAGCAGATGAAACTACACTTCATATCCTTAGCCTGTTCTTCTAGCTTGTTCTTCTAGCTTCTCTAGGATTCCCAGGTTTTTTATATAAGCTACATGGCACAGTTTCTCTGAATTGTCCGATGGGCACTGCTTTGGGGCTATTTGCCATCTTGTTTTCTTTTGTTGCCATCCAAAGCTTGTGACCTAAAGTTTGGGGTGCCCCGTCTTTCTCAATTAGCTCTTTTTTTTCACCACAATAGATCAATGTGGAGTTCACAGATGATGAGTTAGAGAGGCAGAGTACATTCCAATATCCACAACTTCACAAAAAACTCAAAGTTTTCATTTTTACTATAAACAACAAAGTAAACAGAAAGTTTTCCTGCAAACCGTGATTGGACAATTACTCCCCCTCAGGCCAGTTCAGCACGGGCCCCCTCGGCCATTCCTGAAAGACAACGTTTATACACATGATCAGAAAGAGCAACCACACATTGTGGGATCTGTTTTGTTCAAGCTCTTTCATTTATTTGTGATCGCTGGGGCTCCCGATTATTGGCTGAACGCCATAAAAAGGGGCCTACGTGCACATTGAGGAGAAGATTTTCTTTCAGCTGATTCCAGATGGTATCAGATGGAGGAGGGGGTGGTAATGTCGCTGTCACGTCACATTACTAGCTTGTTCCTGTTTACTCTTGATGATACAAATCATGATAATAACATTTTACCAAACACAATTGTGGATAGTGTGTGTCGTGTGACAGATTTCATCCTGGTTAACCTTTTGTTGCACATTCTTCTGCCCAAAAATGGGTAGAAATCAAAAGTGTAAATCTCAAATTACCAATCAAATCATGTGTTTTGTAACAGCAGTGTTGACGTCGATGGATAAATGAGTAATAAATTATTTTTCAAAGTCTGTGGCGTGACATATTAATTTTACTGTAAAAACAAAAGTTTGTTGTTCATAAGAAATCTCAATCTCAAAATTTCCATGGTTTGAAAGTTGACAACTTGTTCAATCAGGATCTCCATTAAACATTCCTAAAAAGTCTTGCTTTCTTCTCGTTTGTATAAAAACAACATTCACGTCGTGTTTTTATTAGGGGTAGACCCCTGCCCTTTTATGGAAACCGTGGGTGCTGGGGAATTCCCTCACATGTGCTTATTCTACTTGGTTTAGATGAGTATTATAAACGTACACTGAAACAGGATGTGTGTGGATGTTCTATTGTAAATAAGGAAGTTTTTATTGTGTCAATGCTTCCTCATTCACACCATCTAAAGCAAAATGTTTTATAAATAGGTTTCTTGTGATTGTATATGATGATGTCATTTGTGTATTTGGTTCAATAACATCTTAAAGTAATACTTAAAAGGATGTGTATATTTATTTATGTGTGATCTCTTGTATACTACGTATGATGAATCACCACTTCAGCTCACCCACAGGAGGGTGACCTCTGTGAAGTCTCCTAGAAGTCCCAGTACTCCCCCTGTCGTCTATCTCACATGACACCCCAACTACACAGAAGTATGATTTAAATACTTCTGTTTTATCTGTGGTGTAAAATCAAGGTCATTTTCAAAGTTTTGATTGAAGAAATTAGAAGTCTGACATTGTGTGGATTTTTTTCTAGTTCACTCGGACTGGTTGAACTGATGAAATCCTCATTCCTATTTCCTTCTCTGCTTTAAAGGTCTTCAAACACAAGTCATCCATTAGTTTTGGCAGAAATACAGTGTTTCACATTAAACAAGCCAAAACCTGAGTGGGCATTTTTATGTTGTTACTGGAAAGAACATATTTGTAATTTTTTTGCAGCAGATCCAAGAAGCAAGAGAAAAGTTAGCAGACAAAAAAAAAAGATGGCCTATTCAGTTCAACTATCAGTGACATATTTTTAATTTTATGGTGACAGAAGAGTTTCAGCTAAAATGAAAGGGAAAGTGTACAAAACCGTGGTGAGACCGGCCACGCTGTTTGGTCTAGAAACAGTAGCACTGAAGAAAAGACAGAAAGCAGAGATGCAGGTAGCAGAGATGAAGATGCTGAGGATCTCTCTGGGAGTGACCAGGATGGACAGAATTAGAAATGAGTACATCAGGGGAACAGCACATGTTAGAGGTTTTGGGGATAAAGTTCGAGAGGCAAGACTGAGATGGTTTGGACATGTGCAGAGGAGAGAGAGAGTACATAGGAAGAAGGATGCTGGATCTGGAACCACCAGGAAAGAGGACTAGAGGAAGGCCAAAGAGGAGGTTCATGGATACAGTGAAGGAAGACATGAAGATAGTTGGTGTGACCAAAGAGGATACAGCAGATAGGGTTAAATGAAAGAAACTGATTTGCTGTGGTGACCCCTGAAGGGAAATGCCGAAAGAAGAAGAAGAAAGACGGCAGAAAATAAAACATCATTGTGTAAAAATCCAACAGAGACCCAAATTGAACATTCCAGTACAAGTTTTTTTAAAAAATATTTCTGGTATTTTACACCACATTTTTTATTTTTTATTACACATTTGAGAGGATGCTCTATTTATGTCAAAGTAATTCGGCAGTCCCTGGAATTTCCTCATTTGTCTTGGCCATCAGTCTAATGAGATGTCCTTAATATTGTATATTGTATTGTATTTTTGGTTGGTTTGTTTGTTTGCAAAGAAATAAAAATTTGTAATAATGTCAACAATAGTGGTTTCCTCTCTTCTAAATCTATTCCATAAGGAAGGAATACCACATCAGTTAAACTGCTATCTGGCCACAAAGTTTGAACAACTTTCTCTAAAAAGTTTTTCTACAGTACTTGGACACAACCATAAACATGTAGTTTGAGATAAAGTATCTCCTAGCTAACACACAACGTCCCTGCAACGTTGCAGGCAGGTCGTATTCTGGTCGCATCAGATAGGACGTCATTGCAATGTTGTGACAACATTCATGTTAATGAAAAATAAGTCTGAAGACCAGACATACTAAACAAGTGTGGTTGAAGAATTTAAAGAAATTTCCATTCAGACACTCAGATCATTCAATTACTTCCCCAAATCCATTTACTATTTATTTTCTTCAAGTTCAATGACAATTACGGTTACAACGTTGTCTCGGCTTTGTGTGGAGTCTACAAAAAGATGTTGTAAGGCTGTTGTACCAACAGCTGGGCTGTGATTGAGGCAAATAAAACAAATTTACTAAGAGATTTATAATATAAAACTGTCATTTTCCCTGAGTCATGGTTCATTTGTTAGGTAATTTGTACGGGAATGTGTTCATTTTTTGGCTTGTTCCAATTTACAGAATAATGATTTGTCATTTGAAGTTTTATCCTCCATACTGACTTATTTGTGTGGTGTTATGTCTTTGATTGAAGTATATGTCAGAGTGAGACGTCTGTCTCTTCTAAAGATCTTTTATAATTTCTTAAACTAACAGCAGAGTGAGAGGTCTCGAAAATAGTAGATCTTGGATGAGTCTGAAATTGAAAAGACGGAACTAGACTGCGCTCAAAACTTGTTAAAAACCTGGGATAACTTTAGTCTTTGTAAGTATTTTTTGTGTTTATGTGCTTTGTTTGCATGCTTAAAATTGTATTTCATTTGATAACGTGTGAATCGCGTCTTATGTAGTAAGCCACTTAGGATGTGGGCGCGCATGTTTCAAGCTAAGCTAACGCGCGCATGTTTCAAGCTAAGCTAACGTGTGTTTGATCATGGAGACTCAGCGTTTTGTACAGCTTATAATGCACTTCTTTTGTTTGTTTGTTTCAGTTACTATTACCACGTACATATATATACGTACATATATGTATAATCCTGTGAAGAAAGAGTCTACATAAACAAGAAAAGCAAGCCTTGTGTGGGAGTCTCTTTTTTTCATTGGAAGAGTTAGCTGGCTGTCTAGCTGCACACAGTCACGTGTCGTGAGGACAGCACAGTAAAAAGACTATATAGAAGTAAAAAGACTTAAATAGAAGAAAAAAGACTTCTATACGGCGGGTTAAACAACACTGAGCTACACAGTCAACATGAGTCTACGCTCAGGTAAGAGTTACTTGAGAGATTATGAATCACAGTTCGAGCCAGAGGCAAACTCAGAGCAGCAAGCTGATGACCAGGCTGCCACCAATCACCCGGTTCCTGCAGACCAGCTGTCGCCTGAGAGGCAGCCGTCAGAGAGGCCGCAGCATTCACCTCCACACAGCGTCAGGTCCAGAGCCACCAGCAGACGGTCGCACACCACAGCAGCTTCAAGTGTGTCAGCCACAAAAGCATACGCCAAAGCCCAAGCAGCAAAGGCCCAGCTCCGTTTCGCAGAAAAAGAAGCTAGTCTGATGAGACAAAAAGCAGATTTGGAAGCAGATTCGGCGAGACAAAAAGCAGATTTGGAAGCAGACTCGATGAGACAAGAAGCAGATTCGGCGAGACAAAAAGCAGATTTGGAAGCAGACTCGATGAGACAAAAAGCAGATTCGATGAGACAAAAAGCAGATTTGGAAGCAGACTCGATGAGACAAAAAGCAGATTCGATGAGACAAAAAGCAGATTTGGAAGCAGATTCGGCGAGACAAAAGGCAGATTTGGAGGCCAGTCTCCATGTTTTGAAGTGTGAAAAGGAGATAGCAGCAGCTGAGGCAGAAGCTGCAGCCTATGAAGAATTAGAAAGTCAGAGCGGGGAGTCAGACCCAGAACTTCCTATTACAGGTGAGACGTTAAATGCAGTACAACGCACAAGTGATTATGTGGAACAACAATGTAAGCTAAAGGCGCTACCTAGCGCTACACATGATAGCACAAATTTTCAAATGCCAAGTCGATCAATAATAACAAAAGAAACTCATGTCCAGTCCCCTATGAAAAACGATGTTAAACATGAGTACATACCAGAAGCTGTTCCAACCAGCACATTCTCACTCAAACCCCAAGCTCACACCTTTTTGCCTACAAGTCACAACCAAATAGAGCAAAACAGCGTACAAGATTTTGCAAAATATCTCATCCGCAAAGAAATAGTTAGCACTGGCTTACTCCAATATGATGACAGACCCGAAAACTATTGGGCATGGAAAGTCTCATTCACGAGTGTTACTAAAGACTTGAATCTGTCCCCTAGAGAAGAGCTAGACTTGCTTACAAAATGGTTAGGGCCAAAATCTTCAGAGCAAGCAAAAAGGCTTCGCGCAGTACACACCCTCAATCCCACTGCAGGTGTAAAAGTGGTATGGGAGCGTCTAGAGGAATGTTATGGCTCCTCAGAAGTCATTGAGGATGCACTGTTAAAAAAGTTGGAGGAGTTTCCAAGGCTGACAAACAAAGAGAGTGGCAAATTAAGGGAGCTGGGTGACATCTTGTTGGAGTTGCAGTGTGCTAAGTCTGATGGTACACTGCCAGGTCTTGCTTATCTAGACACGGCTCGAGGGGTTAGACAAATAGTTGAAAAACTCCCCTTTAACATGCAGGAGAGGTGGACCACTGTAGGTACAAAGTATAAAGAAGTCAATAGAGTGTCATTTCCACCTTTTTCTGTCTTTGTGCAATTTGTACAGCAACAAGCAAAAATGAAAAATGATCCAAGTTTTTCCCCATCCAGCTGCAGCAACCAAGTTACCACACGCACTGAAAAGTCCATTCCATATAATCGAAAAGCTACTGTTGCAGTACACAGAACGGAAATTGAGGAAAGAAAACAAGGGAGTTTTGAACAGAAGAAAATCGAAGAACCAGATCGTCTGTGTCCAATTCATAAGAAGCCACACCCTCTGAAAAAATGCAAGTTATTCAGAGACAAATCAATTGAGGAACGACAGGCTTTTCTGAGAGAGCATCGTATATGCTACAGGTGTTGTGGGTCTGTGCAACATATAGCCAAAGATTGTAAAGTAGCAGTAAAGTGTGTTGAGTGTGACAGTCCAAAACACTTGTCAGCACTCCATCCGGGTCCCACACCTGTCCCAAAAGATGACACCTCAAAGAATGTAGATGCTAAGGAGGACTCAGAAGACCATCCTGCAGTAGTCTCCAAGTGCACAGAGGTATGTGGACAAAGTGACAGCCCACGCTCATGTTCAAAGATCTGTTTGGTGAAAGCATATCCAGAAGGTCAAAAGGACAGAGCTATAAAAATGTATGCAGTGATTGACGAACAGAGCAATAGGTCCCTGGCTAGGACGGACTTTTTCAACCTGTTTGGAATAAAAAGTGCACCTGTGCCATACACGCTGAAAACATGCTTAGGAAAAGCTGAAACTGCAGGTAGGAGAGCAGAACATTTTGTAGTAGAGTCCATGGATGGAAAAACAAATGTCAAACTGCCTCCTTTAATCGAGTGTGATTCAGTGCCGGACGAAAGATCTGAAATTCCTTCACCTGAGATTGCTAAGCACCATCCACACCTTCTCCCTATTGCAAGCAAAATCCAACCGGTCGATCATCATGCTCCTATTCTCCTTTTGCTGGGAAGGGACCTCCTCAGCATTCATAAAGTAAGAGAACAGATCAATGGACCAAATAACGCACCATACGCCCAAAGGTTAGACTTGGGGTGGGTTGTGATAGGGGAAGTGTGCTTGGGCAAAACTCACAACACAACAGAAGTCAACGTGTACAGAACACACATGCTAGACAACGGACGGACTACTCATTTTGAACCATGTCCAAACGTCTTTACAGTGAAAGAGGACTATGTCAAGCAGCCCCAGCAAAGCACACCTTTAATCTCAAATAGTGTGGACATTAAAGGCAACACACACAAGCTAGGTCAGTCTGTGTTTGAACGTACAGAGTCAGATGACAAGGTGGCACTGTCTATAGATGACAAAAACTTTCTAACAATAATGGACAAGGCGGTCCAACAAAACAAAGAAAACACCTGGGTCGCTCCATTGCCCTTTCGCTCTCCAAGGAGGAGACTCCCAAGCAACAGAGTTCAAGCCTCAAAACGTCTATACTCACTCAAAAAGACGTTAGAAAAGAAACCAAAAATGAAAGATCACTACATCCGATTTATGCAGAAAATGTTGGATAACGATCAAGCTGAACTCGCTCCACCTCTGCCCGAAGGTAAAGAACACTGGTATCTGCCAACGTTTGGTGTATACCACCCGCAAAAGCCAGATCAAATACGTGTTGTTTTTGATTCTAGTGCAGAGTGTGAAGGAACATCCCTGAACCAAGTGCTACTCAGTGGACCTGATCTGAATAATTCTCTGTTAGGAGTGCTGTTACGGTTCAGAAAAGAGCCAATAGCCCTGACAGCTGATGTTCAACAAATGTTTTATTGTTTTGAGGTGTGTGAAGATCACAGAGACTATCTGCGCTATCTCTGGTTTGAGGACAATGACGTCACAAAAAATGTGGTCGAATATCGGATGAAAGTGCATGTTTTTGGGAATAGCCCATCACCCGCTGTTGCCATTTACTGCATGCGGCGGGCAGCAAGCGAAGGTGAGCTGGAACATGGCTCAGATGCCAGACGGTTTGTTGAAAGACAATTTTATGTAGATGACGGGCTCACTTCAGTCGCCACACCTGAACAAGCAGTTGACCTGTTAACGAGAACACAAAACATGTTAGCAGAGTCCAATTTACGACTACACAAAGTTGCCTCCAACTGCAGCCTCGTTATGGAAGCATTCCCTGCAGACGATCTAGCAAAGGACTTGAAAGAATTAGATCTTGGTGTAGATCCACTTCCTGTTCAAAGGAGCTTAGGACTATGTTGGAACCTGCAAACTGACAGCTTTACTTACCTTGTATCCAATGAGACAAAACCATTCACACGTAGGGGAGTACTGTCAACTGTCAATAGCTTGTATGATCCGTTGGGTTTTGCAGCTCCTATAATCGTGCAAGGCAAAGCGCTACTCAGAGAACTTTCAACTGAGGAGAGCGACTGGGACGCACCTCTTTCCCCAGAAAAAGAGGACGCATGGATCTCATGGAGAAACTCACTGAAAACTCTAGAAGATCTCCAAATCAAAAGGTGTTACAGTTCAGGTTCTTTAGGTGAAATGAAAACTAATGAACTCTGTATTTTCTCAGATGCGTCTACTGTAGCTATAGGTGCGGTAGCTTACCTGCGCTCTTTAGACACTCAAGGCAAGTATCACGTAGGTTTTGTGATGGGGAAGTCAAAACTAGCACCCCGACCTGCACACACCGTACCACGGTTAGAACTTTGTGCTGCCGTGCTGGCAGTAGAAATGTATGACTTAATCAAAGACGAGTTAGACCTCAAAATTGACAGTGTCAAGTTTTTCACTGACAGTCGCATTGTGTTAGGTTACATACACAACTCCTCAAAAAGATTCTACATGTATGTAGCTAACCGCGTCACACGAATCAGGTCATCCACTCAACCTGACCAGTGGCATTACGTTTCAACAGATGTGAATCCAGCTGACCTAGCAACTAGATTTATTCCAGCCGTTGAACTCAAAAACAGTAATTGGGTTACAGGCCCAAGCTTTCTGTGTTCAGAAAAACTCAATGAATCTCAAAAAGACTATTCATTCTCACTTGTAGAGCCTGAGAATGACAAAGAAATACGAGCTCATGTAAAAACACTTGCAACTACCGTCACAACAACTCAGTTAGGTGCAAAACGTTTCGAAAGATTTTCAAGTTGGACAACGGCATGCAGAGCAGTAGCCAAACTTATTCATGTTATGGTTTCTTTGAAACAAAAGACAAATAAACAAGCAGGATGGAGAAGTCTGAAAGAGAATGTAACACAAATGAACTCACTCAAGCCAAAAATGTCATCATTCGTTCGGTGCAAGAAGAAGCGCACAAAGTGGACTGAAAACCAACCAAATGTCAAAGAAGGAGACATTGTGTTGTTAAAAGATCCTCTAGCCCACAGGAATGAATGGCCTATGGGACTGATAGTTAAGTCTCTACCCAGTAGTGACAAGAAGGTTCGTAAAGTGGAGCTACGGATCATCAAAGATGGAACTCCAAAGGTGTTTTTGAGACCAGTCTCAGAGACTGTTGTTTTGCTTTCGGAGTAAGATATTATCAATGTAAATTTTATGTTTCGATATGTGGTGATATAATATGTTTATATCAAGCGGGGAGTGTTATGTCTTTGATTGAAGTATATGTCAGAGTGAGACGTCTGTCTCTTCTAAAGATCTTTTATAATTTCTTAAACTAACAGCAGAGTGAGAGGTCTCGAAAATAGTAGATCTTGGATGAGTCTGAAATTGAAAAGACGGAACTAGACTGCGCTCAAAACTTGTTAAAAACCTGGGATAACTTTAGTCTTTGTATTTTTTGTGTTTATGTGCTTTGTTTGCATGCTTAAAATTGTATTTCATTTGATAACGTGTGAATCGCGTCTTATGTAGTAAGCCACTTAGGATGTGGGCGCGCATGTTTCAAGCTAAGCTAACGCGCGCATGTTTCAAGCTAAGCTAACGTGTGTTTGATCATGGAGACTCAGCGTTTTGTACAGCTTATAATGCACTTCTTTTGTTTGTTTGTTTCAGTTACTATTACCACGTACATATATATACGTACATATATGTATAATCCTGTGAAGAAAGAGTCTACATAAACAAGAAAAGCAAGCCTTGTGTGGGAGTCTCTTTTTTTCATTGGAAGAGTTAGCTGGCTGTCTAGCTGCACACAGTCACGTGTCGTGAGGACAGCACATGTGGAATGTTTTTTTGTTCTGGATGTGAAACCAAGTTTAACCGTAGCTTCCTGTTTAAATTACTACCTGCAACTAAAATCATGCTGTGTCACGTAATTGCTTTGCCAGAGGGTAAAAGATCTCTTTGTTGCTAAAGAGATTCTTGCATTACATGAGGATAACTGTAATTTCATCATCAATAAGGGGGGCGTCTTATAGCATTTTAATGCAAAAAGCCAGACTAATAATCTCAGCCCCTTTTTGTTAGGGAGGCATGGAAATCTACAGCCAAACACGGTCCTACATCAGCCTATGAAACTGTGTGTTGGAGATCATAAAAATGTCTATGCTACAGGTCTTAGTCCTCAATTTTTAAACTAATTTTTATCAATCAGAAACTATAAAGTAAGGAAATAGAAAATGAGTCTGAATGAGACATACATAATTTAGGACTACAGTTGTAAACTGCTCTAGTTGTCATGATCTTCTTCTCATCTGGAACATTTCCTTCCTCTTATCCTGTCCTTTGCCCTAATTTTGTACACATGGTCCCAATTGCCTCTCCCCGATGCATTTACCGTGTCTTGTCTTCCTCCTGATTATTTAAGCCCTGATGTCCTTCACTTCTGTGTCAGATATTCTGCGGTGCTGCTGTCATGCATGCCTACATCAGCCATGATGGTGCGACCCCACGTTTGGTCCTTCACCCTGCTCCTGATGCGCCCTGCTCCTGCTATCCCTCCCCTCATCCTGCTGAGCTGTAGCTTTGTTCCCTCATCCTGCTGAGCTGTAGCTCTGTTCCCTCATCCTGCTTAGCTGTACTGAAGCTTCTGCGCCCCTCCAGCAGAAGACAGATGTCTGGTTCATAGAATTGACTCTGAACATCTGCAAAGTAGTAGTAAAGGGTTTTCTTCTACTTAAGAAGTTGCAGAAAGTTTTGCACATGTAAGACCGTAGGATTGTCTGAACGACAAGTGCTGCAAATACTTCAGTTTCCCAATACTTAATTTGAGTTCAAGAATTTGAGTGATCTACATCTTTGAGTGAACCGACCTGTGCAAGTTTGTGTTCCCTCTGTGTAAATCTACAGGAAAAAAAAGTCTACAGCAGGCTGGTTTTTGCACGTGAGGTCTGTGACTGCTCCAGGCTGGGAACAGGACCCTATGAGGATGACGTGGACGGGGGAGTGGGATACTTTGAGAGCAAGAGGAAATGAAGGTGACAGATCCCTCCAAAAAACACTGGGTCATGATAATTGGACATGAGAAAAAAGGTGAGGAGGACATGGTTCATTGGTTTACGTTTCTTTTTAAAGTTTGATCTCTTGTAACTTTTTACATTTTTTCAGTTTTAGAAGATAAGATTTTGGGAGGGAGAGTTCAAATAATCCCATCTTGAATCTCTGCATCAGATCAGCTATTTTTTTCTGATCTAGCACCTTCAGACTGCTGAACACTCAGCTACAACTTAAAAAGTTACAACTTCTGTTTTGCAAGAGTCTTTCAGTCCAATCCAGGTCAATAAACAAGTTTTCCCTCCACAAGTCACCTTCTCATCTTAACTAGGCTTTTCTATCTCCATCCACTTGTCTCTTCCTCAGCTTGTGTTTAAATACACACAAAAGAGCTTCTTTCCTCTTCAATCCTGCTCATGTAAAATATTTCAGATGAGTGAATACTCCCTTTGACCCCAGAAGAAAGTTTCCACCTGACTTTGTTTTTGCATTTTTAGTATAGCGCTGGAAGGTAATTCCAGGGGACGCACCACAGGGTGAGGAATTTGCTGAGGTGACAAAAATTTAATACGCTAAACTTTTCCACCTTTTAACAGAAAATGCATACCGTTTCACCCTTAATGCCTTTTTATGATGTTATCTATGTAGTCTAACGTGAAAAGATCACATTTTAGTTTAAACAAAATTTATGGAAAGGCCATTATGTAAAATGACTTTATTGTTCTTCTTGTTAGAGAAAGTGTTTTGTGTATTGAACGTAAAAAATGCAGAGCTGTCTTCCGTCTCAGTCAGATATTGCGGACCATGGCAAGATATTTCACTTTCCATCGCACAGATTTTGGAGGTCAGGCATTTTTCTTGAAGTCACTGTCCATGGCTCACCAACAAGTTATTTTAAAAGTCAGAGATCCAATAAGAGACTTAAAGAGGTAAACTCCACACAGAAAAGTCAGAATCCTAAGCTATACACAGCTTGCAACATGCTCGACAGCTTCATCCATCCATGAGCTGTACTGCTTACTTTGATTTTCTTTGAGTTGAACAAGTTTTCTCACTTTGCATAGCAGGTGCAATAAACTTCATAGACTGTGCTTTGATTCTTGTTTCACAATGACAGGTAGATCTTGATATACCTGGTGGAAATTGAACACAAAACAATATCTCCTGCAGACTTCTGTTACAGGCGTGTCTGATTTTTGTCCTGATTGGTAAGGTGTGGCCACAAAATACCAAGATTCTGTTTCATATCCAAAGGAAAAAGGCTTGGCTATGAAGCTCCAGGAAGTGAAGAGAAATAAGCACGTTGGAGCTTGAAAACCAATTACTCTTGTTAAATATTTTCGAAAAATGTTTCTGGGGTGAGGGGGTTGCCAGTTTTAAACAGCAACATTGAGCAACTAAAGGTGTTGCCAGCTTTATTCAGTTTGCCAGTGGGTTCCATTCACATTATTTCATGGTTATTATTTTAGGGTTAAAAATGTAATCACAAATGTATAAAAGTTTCACAATGTATCACACATTGGAACTTGGAAAAAAAATAGAAGTTCAATTATACGGTCTTTATCACTTTAAATGTTTTTTAAAAACTTATTCCTAAAGTGGCCGCAGCTGGTGTTGGAGCCAACCCCGGCTCATTACAGGCATGTAACATCCCAAAACAGATCACAGGTCTGCTTTGGGGCCAGACACGCACAACCATTCACACACACTCATAGATGCAATTTCAAACAACCTAGTATGCATGTTTTTGGAGGTTG
Organism: Neostethus bicornis; assembly: GCA_902685375.1. Taxonomy (NCBI): domain Eukaryota; kingdom Metazoa; phylum Chordata; class Actinopteri; order Atheriniformes; family Phallostethidae; genus Neostethus; species Neostethus bicornis. The sequence continues at coordinate 10,856,125 of LR738545.1, forward strand.
GGTTTTTGGAGTACCCAGAGGAAACGCACACATTCACAGGGGACAACATGCAAACTCTACACAGAAAGACCAGTGTTTGTAGCCTCATCCCACCTGGACCTTGAACCCTGTTGAGCCGCATTTTGTAATAACGGTGCATTTTGTAATAAACGTCCAAAATGAAGAGTGACTTTTGTTGTTTTTTATGCAATTTTATGCAATTTCCCAAATCTATGTATGACAGAATACTCCAAACATAACTTTAGTTGCCTATTTGAAATTTGGAATTATATAGGCCAATAACTTGTGGCCAAATTCAAAGCTCTACATGGTCTGTCACTCAGCCAGGGAGGGGAGGGCGGGCTGTAATCTGATTGGCTGCTGCATCAGTATCAGTTCTACAAAGATCATGCGCTGCTTGCATGCTTAATTGAGACAGCCAAGCCAACAGAGTTCAACATGATGCCAGGTATGAAAAAACTGTGCCAAATATTATCTGTGTAATTGAATATATGGAAGTATTTTGGACGTTTATTACAAAATGCACCGTTATTACAAAATGCGGCTCAACAAACCCCGACCTTTTTCTGTGAGGACACTGTGCTAACCACAGCCCCACTGTGCAGTCTGTATACAGTATATATATATATATATATATACTGTATATATATATACATATACCTATATATACCTATATATACATTTTTTTAATTGCAAGATATACACCTTAATAACTCTTTTTCTTTCTGCATTTTCCCTTCAGGGATCGCCACAGCAAGTCAGTTTCTTCCATCTAACCCTATCTGCTGAATCTTCTTCGGTCACACCAACTATCTTCATATCATGACGCTTTAATAATACATTATTTTTTAATTGAAATAATTTTGTACATTTTTTAATTATTATTTGTGGTGGTTCTGTAAATGATATATTTGTTTTCCTCTGGTTTGTTTATTCTGTTAAAACATATATATATTTTTATACATTATACTACATATGTATGTGTTTGATTTGCTAAATGACTCAATAAATTTGGGTCTAAATGTTTCTAAATGGCCTATCTGATTACTGTCAGATCTTTTCAAATGTCTGCGTGCAAGCTGCTTATTACGCAGAAGTTGCAAGGTGATCTCAGAATAATTGTTAGCCCAGACAGGCAGGGTAGAATAGGACTGCCTCAGGTTGAACATGGAAAGTAGAGGTAGCGTGCTGGACACCGCCTGGTGATTAGGAAAGTTACTACCAAACAAATGCATCCCACTGTTGTACTTTGATTTAAGTAACCATAGAAACTTCTTATTTCAAATACAACATTGAAATGTTGATTGCTTTTGTCTGTATTCAGTACATTAATGTGTGGATGAGAAATAACTTTCTCTAACGAAGCACAGACAAGATAGAAATCTAGAAATCATGCAGAATAAAAACTGTTCTTTTTGGTCGTGAATTTTATATTTGAAAACGTTTTCTCTCCATTCGTCTGAGTTTGTTTTAAACAAATTCTTAGTGTTGTGGGATTTTAAATAAGGTACCAAAGTGAGAAGTTAAGGTCAAATTTAATGCTGCTGCTTAAAAATTTACGTCTTTAGAGTGTGAAAGCAAAAGTTTATCAAACAAGGGAAAGTGTGTTCCTGTGCCTCAAGTAAACATCCACAGATATTAATCCATATCGTTGGATTCCAGCTGATAGAGTGTTGTGCAACAAACATTAGCCTGCTTACAGTAATGCTCAGTTAAATTAGCATGGAGAGGTCAGGACGTACGTCTTTTGACGTACACATTAGCACTTCACAATCTGTGAGCGTACAGATCTTCTCATAACATTAATAAAGGGACCTTTACCATTCTTCGCCGATAAGCATTACATGATAAATTACAATAATTTTCCACCACACTAAATATTATTTTTTTAATTTGATTTTTCTGTTTAATCTGTCATTGTTTTCTTTCTGTTGCAAGTTTAATTTCTTTGTTTCTGTAAAGCATTTGAAAAATTTGTGTGTGTATAGATTGAGTTATACAAATGTCCATGTCTGCCATGTGGCTGCCTGGTATGTATTTTATATTTTGCTTGTTAATCTTACATGTTCACCAGCAGTGAAACCAAGGAGAAGACCTTGAATCCACGTTTCTGTCGCAAACCAGATCATTTCTCTTCACATTCTCAAACACTAAGTGTCACACAGTGACTTTTGACGTTTCATTTCCAAAGTAACAAAGTTTGCAAGTACAAAATGACATAACTTAAAGACATGATGGTAACTTTTCAGAATGTTTTTTGACATTCACGCCATGTTTATGTTTTGACACCAAGAACAAACCAACAATGAGGAACATCTGTGCTGCACTTGCATTGCTGAAATATGCAGCTTTTGAAAAAAAAAAAAAAAAAACCTGCTCCTGAAAGAACACTTGTACTATGTGTAAAATTTTGGAAATCACATGGACCATATCATTTGTAAATGATTATCTAGTTCCTTTCAGATGACTCCATCTTATTTTTTTGGGTTTTTTTTTTTCTTTTTTTGTATATTTGGATGATCTGTGGTTGTAAGTTGTTTTTTTTCTGGCACTCATCTCTACTAGTATCACAGGGGGAATTCGGAGTCTATCCCAGCTGAATTCACATGAGAGGCAGGGTACACCCCAAACAGGACGCCAGTTTGTTGTGAGTTTGGGTCATTCGACAATCAGATAATATCTAGCTGCTCCAACAGTGTTTCTGTGTTCAGTGAATGGGGCTATGGCTGCCTACGTGTCTATGTAGGGAAAGGAATCCTGCGCAAACTGGTGAATTGGCAAAAAACAATGTAGATGTTCCCTGGTTGGTCCCAACAACAAGCTTTTTGTCACTCTGTTTGAATGAGGTCAAAAAGATTCCTCAGCCTTATTCATTAGAAAATACCCACATTGTTCCAGCATGGAGTGTCACAGATTAGTGGATAAATATGAACTTCTCTCACATCCTTACAAGTTTATCATTGTAGCTATCATCCCAGAAAGCCACTCAGATGAAGACATTAATGTAGTTTGAATAATTTCCATAAAATAAGGAATTGCTCATGTTTTTTCTATCAACAGAAAAAAACACTATTTGGTGCAAAGCCATTTGGGGGATGTTTTGGTTTTGTTTTTGTCACCCACGTGTTTTTTCCCCTTACCTCTGCCACCCAGGCTGCCAACCTTCCCCACCTGTTGGCAGTTACAGATGATTGCTAGTTGGCTGATTAAAAAGGACTGGTGCCAAGCTGAGAGACAATCCGTCTGCAGCACTCCCTGAAGAAGTTTTTTAGTTGTTGACGGTTAAAGATTGATTGTAAATAAATAGTTTATTCTTTCAAACACCCTACTCTTCCTCATTCTTCAATTGATTGTTTCACTCCCGGAGATCAATTACAACATCCGTCTATGTATCGGCCTAACTCTAGACCATACGAGTCGTAACAAAGACGTTATATTTGTCTGAGTAAAAAAAGGACCAAATTGAGAAGACGGAAATGCACATGATCTTTTTTCTTTTTGTTTTATATATTTCAACATTTGATTGAAATATACTCAGCTTTTTTCTACATGTGTAAATAATAAATGTTGTGATCCCCTCGACCACCGCCAGAGAAAGCCCTGTACCTTCCTCATCCCCTTGATTAGGGACACCTGAGATTGATTTTTGATGCCACATACCTGTGGACCCTGCTGCCTATTTAAGGGCAATCACCCCAGACTTCCACGTCGAGTCATCGTCATCCTTCCCAGCAAGGTCTTCCTGGCTGCCTGACCATAAGTTTGAGCTCTGAAGTCTGTGATATCATTTGAACCTTTTGGATCCTGAGTTAATCCTGTGTCCTTTGCCTTACAGACTTACCTGACTTCTGTTAATAACTCCTGATTTGTCTTGCATTTGTGTCCTCCTCCTTCTACAACACAACACAACAATAAATCATTAAAAGAAAAACTTTGCAGGTGGAGGACAAAAAGGGAAAAATATTTTTTTTGTTCTTGTTCCAGTTTAATACCAGAAATAAATTTCTTTGACAATTCTCAACAAACAAACAAAAAGAACTTGACTGGGTTTTAACTTCATCCACTTCCAACATTTAAACTCAATTTTAATGTCACGTTGGAAAATATAAAAATACACAAAGTTGATAAAAATCATTTATTGATGTAAGAAGACAGTAAGAGCACAACATATTCAAAAAGACATTATAGCCACACCTGGGTTAGGTCAGGGTAACACACGTGTGTACAGAATGCTGGTTACATGAACAAGACAATATTATAAGTCCATTTCATTTCTGAATGAAAAACCATCATTAACTCGCTCCAGTTTATAAAAGTAAAAAAAAAACAAAACAGTTGAGTCTCTTAACAGTTCTCCAGCTCAAAATCATGAAAAGTTTGGTTTTAATAATGTTAACATATTTCACTTTATTAATACAACAGAGTGCGAGTAATGGCTTTTAATACTAGGAGTTGAAAAAAAACACACACTGATGATATAGAAAAACACGAAAGCTTATGTGGTTCAACAAAATTAGGAAGTGACACAGATTGGGGGGAACAATTGATTGGATGAGGTGAGAGCAATCAGGCAGACAAATACTGAGAAAAGTGTAACACATGTGTAACGACTCGTGTCTGTCAGTGTTTACAATAAAATACAAAAGTAATACATATTCTGCCAGTGACATGAATCAGAAAAGCACCCATAATCTGGAAGGCACCACAGCTTAGATTACCAACAGCACTCAGACAGGCAGAAACCAGAGATCCATTCAATCAGAAGAAATTAACCATTTTTATCTCTGATAAATACTGAAGCATAGAAAATTAAAAAAAACAAAAGCTATTAAAACTAAAACACTTTTTCTTCCAGATAATAATTAATACTGAATATATTAAATCTGGTGAACCAGATAGATAAATCTGGAATATACTGATTTATTATGAAATACTTTCTTGGTGTAATAATACCCAGCAGAGAAAGCCATCCGACTCTTTTTAAACTGCACATAATAGAGACTCCTTTTTTTTCTCTTCACAGGAGACGTGAGAGAGGTAAAGCTTTACAGTCTGGTTCAAATTTGTTGAGAAATATTAGAAATAGAGAGAGAAATAGAGGCGTTGCTCCTTGGGGTTGAGAGAAGCCAGATGGGGTAGTTCGGGCATCTGGTTAGGATGCCTCCCGAGCGCCTCGCTGGTGAGGTGGTTCGGGCACGTCCCACCGCTGGAGAGACTATGTCCCACAGCTGGCTGGGGAACCCCTCGGGATCCTCCCGGGGAACTGGAGGATGCAGCCGGGGGTGTGGGGGGGACGAAAGCTTGGGCTTACCTGCTGAAGCTGTTGCCCCCACGACCCATACCCGGATAAGCGGAAGACGATGGAACGAAACGGATATCTATAGGCCAGAACATTGTGTCGAAGCTAATCAATTAAGTTTTTAAAAAGATTCAAAATCAGTTGAATTTTTTCTTTTTGGCACTTTTAGAAGTTTTCACTCGTAATTAAGTCAATAAGTTAAAAAAAAAATACTAATAAAGATAATACACAGTAGTTAGACAAACACATATCAGTGTGACAATCACTGTACACGTTCATAAAGAAAAGGGCTGGTGTAAAAGCTGCAGCATCTTGGTTACAACAGGAACCTGAAATTAGTAACAGAAAAGTCAAATTTTCATCAAGGACACATGAAACATCTCGATATGTAGAAACTAGAAAAAAATTGATAAGACTGTTCATTGTGTTAAAAATAACTTTTTTTTGATAGAAATGATCACTGTTAAAAAAATAAGCAGACAAAGTCATCAAACCAGAGGTTGCTTGGGTCAAAAATCTTCCTCATCTTCCTCAACGTCAGAAAATCTAGGCAAAATGTGATTCTATTCTATGGAGATGATAAATCAGAGCACAAAGATGATGTTTCACTTTCAGACTCATAGCCTTCTACCAAACAAACTTCTTTTAAATGTTAAAATATTAAAAAGCAACAGGAAGATGCTGGAAGCTGATTGGATATGGCCCTGATCATCACACTTTTGAGGTCTCAGACGTGGCTCGGATTGAGATGACTGAGTTGGCAGATGTGTCAGGAAAACTGCAAATCAAAACATCTTAAGGTGGATCTCAGACAGCAGTTTAGGAGGCATGTGTCATGGCAACTGGCTGCTGCGAAGCGTCTTGGAAAGTGGCATCTTCTGGAGCTGTTGTGAGTAGCTGCTCTGGTGGCCGTAGAAACACGATTATCACAGTGATGTTATCGCTGGAACCGGCTGACTTAGCAAAGCCCACCAGCTTCTCAGCAACTGTTTTTTCTTGACATTGATCAGGTGAACCATCTCCTTCAGCATCTCTAGAAGGACGAAGAGCCTCCACAACAAGAGAGGGGACTTCTGAGGGTTTTACTGCATCAAAGAAGCCGTCACATGCCAGGAGGAAATAATCTTCATCCCCCTGTAGCTGGACTGTTGAGCAGTCAGCATCTCCAGAGATGTAGGGCTTCTGGTCAAAGTCACCTTGAGGTAGAACAAGGTACAAACACCACAGCAGATTAACAGATGTTTTCTCTTTCTCTGAGGGAGTCTATCTCCAGGTTTAACTAAAGTTAAGTAAACTTTTTATGTCAAACTAATTCATATGTGACAAAATTTAACAGAATTACTCACCTATAGCTCTGGATACAGCGTAGGTCCCATTAACTCTCCAGCATCCCATGAAGGTAATGCAGCCACCAAGATCTTCAATTCTTTTCTTCTCATCCTGGAAGGTGATAAGAAACCATGTCTGTTCAGTGGCATGTCTAGAAGCTTGGTTTGTAGAAAAATCTGGCTAGTGGCGGCTAAATTTGCAAACCACCATGAGCCAAACTAGCTCATCCTAAAACTCTACATGAACTGAGGATGTTTTATGTATTTAATATTTATGTTAAAACATGAACTTTACATGTCATTTGTTTTTGTTTATGAGCAAATTTACGCTTGTACATAACAGAGTAAGAAATGACATCTTTTCAGGTCAAAATAAAAACTTGGCAGAGATTGAAAAACTAGAAATTTCAATTTCATTTTTATCCTGAGGTATATTTTTATTTCTGCAAAGTTAAGTGTTTTATTTCAACATTAATTTGAAATAATTCAATCTGTGTGGTAATGTTGGGCCTTTCTCTAGTAGATCCGTTTTGTCCAACCATGACATAAATTTTTGTGGATATTTTGCCTCTTTTCCCTTCCAAATTTGTGTGATACCACAGGCATTTATCTTTAAGTGACTGGACAAGAAGAGGGGCACAAATGACTCGCTGGGGATAAAATACAGACCATTTTTATGGAAGAATTTCATCTTCTGTATGCGAACTTAGATTAGCTATTTGGTGCCACCATGTGGTTTCTTCCTCTGACACACATTCAACCTGTTTGTACATAAAAGTTTGGAAATTCTTGCACTGTGAAGTATTTATTTCACGGGTTTGTCTTTTTAGGCTGCGTAGGATTATCTCTAAATGTGTCTGTAAATAAAAATGAAGAAAATAGAGAATTTATTCCTCGATGGTTCCGACTGACCATCGAGGTCAGTTGGAAATCCATGGCTGATTTTTAAAAGACAGAATGAGCACAGATCAGATTATTTCAACAGTTGAATAAAGGCAGAGCAAAGCTTTCTGCTCCGTTTGAACACCTCCCTAGTAGAAATTGCTTGTAGATGTTTTAGAAACCTTTCACTGGCTTTTTAATGATCAGGTTTGCCCACAAAAAATGTTTGTGATTTTACAGCAGCATCAGATGATGGTGGATCACTGGTCAGTGTGGAGGGTAGCTTCGTTGAGATGAGTTCAAATAGTAAACATCATGCGGGAGGATGGATGCTTAACTAATACAAAGTTGCTACTATCATGTGTGTCAGATTTTTACCTCTCTTTCTGGTTTGTGGGGGTTCATGACAGTAATAGCTTGTCCCTTTCTGACCAGTAAAGCCTGGGAATCACCGAGCCAGGACACAGTCAGCTCCTGATCCTGGATCAGAATGGCCACTCCAGTACTACCGCTCCTCAGACGCTGGAAACACAAACACACACACACAAAAAAAAAGATGTTGGAACCTTGTTAAAGATGGTCTCAGTTCATTCAAGATAAGAAATAGTTGTTGTTTAAAATAAAAAAAGTCAAATTAGTGATTTGGTTATTGATCAAAATTTTGTTGTGGAAAAAAGAAGTATTATAAAGTGAACAAATTTGTTGTTGGTACATTTTCCTGAGAAAATTGTGATCATTTCAAGTACAAAATAAAAAAAAGAAAAACAAGCAGTCATTTAGTTTGTAAAATGGCAACAGAAGGGGAAAACATTAAAAATCAACCAAACTTCAGTTAAAATTTATCAAAACTCGTTAGAGCAGCAATGTTCACTGCAAAGATTCTACTAATGTCAGCCACCGAAGAAAACCAGTTAAAAAGTTGAAGGAACCTGTCAGATCATGGGGCAAAGATCAAGGAGCCACAATTACTTACTGTCTCCTAATATTGCTTTTTGTCTGTGGTGAAAAAAGCTTTAGTAATAATTTATTTAAGCTAGTTTTGTTGAGAAAAGCCAAATGGGATAGTTTCTGCATCTGGTTAGGATGCCTCCCGAACACCTCGCCGGGGAGGTGTTCCAGGCACGTCCCACCAAAAGAAGACCCCAAACTCGCTGGAAAGACTGTCTCACAGCTGGCTGAGGAATGCCTGGGATCCTCCTGGGTGGAGGATGCAGTCGTAATGACAGAAGCAAAGGCTTCCTGTCTGAGGTTGTTGCCCTGTGACCTGGTCCTGGATGAGTGGAAGACAACAGAACAGGCAAAAAAAGACCATCTGAGAGATAAAGAGACATGTAATGTATAGTATTGGAAATCTATACATATTAACTAAATATTGAGTTAGTTAAAAAAGGAAAAATAAGATGAAAGAATAATAAAATATTAAGGTCAAAACCTTTTTGTTTTACAGGAAGTGAAGGAATACTATCATTGTTAGTTTTTCTTGATGATCTACCAGGTTTGTACCTCTCTTTTGGCTTTGCTTCTGAACATCTCATCTGTGTGTTTGAAGGCACTTTTGAAAGCTGCCGCTGCGTCACTCTGCAGAGTTTTCTGCTGACTTAGAACAACATGAAGATGAATAGAGGCATAAGTAGCAGCATCAACCCCACCGTGTCCATCAAACACAGCATAGTAGGCCCTCTCCACGCCGTCCTGGATGATAGAAATAAAGTTTGCTTTCATAAGGAGAAGGTAGATTTGTGAGGAAAAACATTTAGGCTGATGATTTAAACCTGAAGGCCCAAGAGCTGATTAAACTCAGGCAGCACCAGATGTTTGTCTTCCATCTTTCTTCTTGTGTTCTTGATGGCGTGAACAGAGCATTGCAGGAAACGAGAACTTGGAGGTTTTAGCTGCGGTGGGTCTTTGTACCAGACCAATCCAACCTCCACCAGTTTATTCAGAAAGAAGCGCAGGACCACTTCTGACTGGAGTACTGGTGAGACGAAAGAGAAAATGCATTTCAGTCCATGTTTCTACATCAGATTCCAACCCTGCCTACTAATAGAAACCCAAAAAACCCCAAAGTCTCTGGTTTGAATTTAAAATGTCTTTAGAAGTAATTATGCAAAACTCACAGATTTCCTTTTCACCATCTTCCTGGTTGAGATCATCTTCCTGGGCACAGTGAAAGGATGAAAGGTCACTTTTCAGAAGCTTGGCGACAGCGGCCTGGCACAACTGGGCACCGAGACCTGGAGGACAGCCTCTAGAAAACACAAAATACAATACATGTCAGAATTTCCATCTGATGCTTGAGACATGAGATCAAATGAATTGTTCATCCCAAAGAACAATTCTTACTTTAAAAATGTACTTTAAAAATGTTCACTAATTCATAGCTCAAATATTTTAGGTTGACTTCCAGGTTAGTTCACAGCAGAGGTTAGATTGTCCTGTTGCACTCTTAGGTCTATCTTAGTCTTGAATTAAACCAGAAATGTTTCTACGACCCACCTGTTATTCAGCAGCCTGAGACCCAGCTCCAGACTTTCTCCATGCAACTCCTCTAAAGTCATCCTCCGACTCAAAGGGTTGACCGGCAGCACACTACTTTCCTCAAGAGCCCCCGGAAACTCCTCCACAAACTTTCCCAGGAAGAGTTGAGCGTCCTCTTTCATTTTAGCCGTTTTTTAATCTTTGACAGTTCTGGCGACTCTGATAAAAGGCAAGGACATAAAAGGAGAAAAGGCACTAAGATTAAACTTCTTCATTTTCTTCTTTCGGCCTCTCCCTTCAGGGGCCACCACAGCAAGTCAGTTTCTTCCATCTAATCCTGCCTCTGCCTACTCTTCGGTCACACCAACTATCTTCATGTCTTCCTTCACTGTATCCATGAACCTCCTCTTTGGTCTTCCTCTAGCCCTCTTTCCTGGTGGATCCAAACCCAGCATCCTTCTTCTGATGTACTCTCTCTCTCCTCTGCACATGTCCAAACCATCTCAGTCTGGCCTCTCGGACTTTATCCCTAAAACCTCTAACATATGCTGTTCCTTTGATCCTGTCCATCCTTGTCACTCCCAGAGAGATCCTCAGCATCTTCATTTCTGCTACCTTCATCTCTGCTTCCTGTCTTTTCCTCGGTGGCACTGGCTCTAGACCAAACAGCATGGCCAGTCTCTTTCCCGTTGAGGGATGATTTTCTTCTTCTTCAAACTATTCTTTTGCCATCTAAAACTTTTGTACACTTTCCCTTTCATTTTGGCTGAAACTCTTTTGTCATACATCACACCTGATATTTTTCTCCACCCGTTCCAGCCTGCCTGCACACGCTTCATCACCTCTTTTCCACACTCTCCATTGCTCTGGACTCCCTCCATTGCTTTGGATCCCTCTCATTCACACACATGTACTCTGTCTTACTCTGACTGATCTTAATTCCTCTCCTTTCTAGTGCAAACCTCCACCTCTCCAGCTTTTCCTCCACCTCTTTCCTCCTCTCACTACAGATAACAATGTCATCTGCAAACATCATTGTCCATGGAGATTCCTGTCTGACCTCGTCTGTCAGCCTGTCCATCACCATAGCAAACAGCAAAGGGCTCAGAGCAGAACCCTGATGCAGTCCCACCCCCACACTGAACTCCTCTGTCACACCTACAGTACACCTCACCACTATCTTACAGCCCTCATACATGTCCTGGACCACTCTAAAATACTTCTCTGTCACACCAGACTTCTTCATACAATACCATAGTGCTTCTCTAGGTACCCTGTTATACGCTTTCTTCAGATCTACGAAGACACAGTGCAGCTCCTCTATCAGCATCCTCAAGGCAAATCCTGCATATGTAGTGCTCTTTTTAGGTATAAAACCATACTGCTGCTCTCCAATTCGAACTTCAGACCTCAGCCTACCTTCGACAACTTTTTCCCATAGTTTCATTGTTTGACTGATCAGTTTTATTCCTCTGTAGTTACCACAACTCTGCACATCTCCCTTGTTCTTAAAAATATGAACCAGCACACTTCTCCTCCATCCTCCATCCTCCTCCATTTTTATGTAGTTAATATACAATAAAATAAAATATTTGGCATTTACAAAAAAAAAAAAATAATTTTCTCAACACTTATTTTAAATTTATTCAAATACTTGCAATCCAACAAATAGACTATATTTAAATGAAAAAAGACATCAGATTGTCAGTATTTTTTAAAATAAATAAAAAAATTGTTTTAGACTACTAAATATCTTTTAATCTATTCAAACATCGAAAATAATATAAAGAATTAATGCAAATAAATTTTTAGAATCAAAAAAATATTTTCTTTCTGTTTTTGTGTGAATTTGTAGGGAGTGGGCTCACACATGGTCAAGTTATGTAGGGTGTCACAACCCAATCCTACAGATGTAACGGAATATAACTTGGATCAGCTAAAACTGAATGAATACTTTAAACATTATGATGAAAAAAAACGTTTTTGGTTTTATAGATTGATTACATTGTAACAAAATAAAAACCCCACAAACTCTTCCGGTGTTACAGCTGACGCCCTCACCTCATAAAAGCATTCATGAGGGAAAAAAACATGTTGAAGAACTCTAAAAGAATAATATAAGAAAAAAAATAACCTCGCAGTTAATAATCTCTTACTCATTTATTACATAGGAATAGAGTGTAATAACTCGGTGTAATAACTTCTAACCCCAAACCAGCTCATACATGACCGCAGAAAACAGCGTTTATCTGCCAAACTTACTTTTAAACGAGATAAGAAGGTTTTTCTTACCTTCAAGTGGAAGTTATTTTTGTCAGACACGCAGAAACACACACAGCAGCAAATTATGGGACAAAGAGGAAAAACAGAGATTCATTGACAAATGCACGGATAGACCCGGACAGATTAAGAGGGGGCACCATCCTGCAGCGTGCATTCAGTTTCTTCTGCTGCTTAAATGAATTCAAATAACTACTGTCAATTTTAAATTAGTAGTAATATAACCGCTTATAATATGTTTTAGGATAAAACGGAAAAGCGCGCAACATTACGGGGAAGTTACACCCATCAGGTATATTAATAGGGAAATAATGCGATTTTAGCAAATACGGGCATATTTTCATTTCTATAAGGCCAAAAAAAAAAACCAACGTTTAAAAATAGAGTGTTTAGTCAACACGTGTCATACATTAAAACGCATACAAAATGACTCGCTTTTTATCTGTTATGGGACATTCCAGAAGCCCATCGTTACAGCGCAGTCAGAGCTAGACTGGTTCCCTATCCTTACATCTAGCTCAATATGGATTGACTGCGCATGAGCAATCCTTTGCTATTTTCAAAATGGCCGATGAATACGGTATTTAAGCCCTCAGTATGGTGTGAAAGCCTCTCAATACGGGAGGCAGAAGGAATGCCTTGAGAGGTATCGAATGGCAAAAACACACAAAATAATTTGCTTTTTTACGATATATTAAAAATTGAATTATGATTCACTAATATTTTTCTCTGTTCATCAGGTTGTATTTTGGTTGCAAAAATTAAAATAGAATTATCCTATCTGCAGGTAGGCGCGTCTGCCAGTAAAGTTTGTTAATGGGCTAACTGAGTAGGCAAAGTTTGCATACTTCACAAGCGCATACTCAGCATGCTGCTTGGGCCTAATTATACTATTAAATCGTAATTTATCTTCTAAACCGCTTAGAGGATGAGCCTTTTCCTTTCCCGGCTGATTTCAGGTGAGAGGCTGGATACAACACAAATAGGTCGCCAGTCTGTTGCAAGGCCACACAAACAGACACCATATACACACTATACCCTAGGCCTACATATGAAGAACATGCAAACTCCACACAGAAAGGCCTATGTTTCAAGCCTCACCGCCCTCTGGGACTTGAACTCGAAGCGTGGGTGAGGCCTAGTTGTGAGGCCACCGGTCAGCCAGCTATTCATCTCATTCTTATATCAGTGAACATGCCTTTTGAGAAAAAGCAATGACACATTTTAATAGTAATCATAATGATCTACATGCTGGTACTGATGAGCAATAACTTTATTATTCACAGATGAATTATAACATTGAATAAAATAGACAGTTTTTCATATCGTCATTTTATTTTTTCTAAAAACATTTTTCATGTATTTTTTTCCATCTGTTGTTGAGATTTTTACATCAGTTGTTTCGAGCAATAGCACATATACAAGCTACAGTGATCGCCTCATATTCCAAAGAGTAGCCACCCGTGGAGAAGCAAGCAGGGTTTTTCTTCAAGACAGGCATCCGAAGGGTCACTGGGATGGTCTCAACACCAAAGGAGTTTTCCAGTCCTCTGCATGCGTGGTTGTGGTCACAACTAGCCTCGTGGATTAGTTGAGGTATCCGGTTCAGGTTCAAGTTTTCACTGATGATAGAAATGAGAGAGAGGTGAAAAATTACTTTTTGATTTAGTTAGAAACACAAATAAGTCAAAGGATGACATTGGGTTTTGTCTTGTTAAAGATGTGTGAATTAAATTGAACAAGTTCTATCTCTTCCTCAATCTAGTTTCTTAACAATTTAATTTTACACAGGGATGCGGGGGTTTCTATAGCCAGAAGTGGGCTGCACCCAGAGGTCCCCTGATATGTAACAATACATTTAACTCACACGATGCTCCAAGTGGCGATGCTGCGCTCGTTGATGTGACTTGGCAAGTTAACCAGCTGGCTGTGGTAGTCCTGCAGGTTGTAGGCGCAGAAAGACTCATCAACACACTCGCCGCCAAGGGGCTTGGTCAGACATTGTTGGACAGTCAGGAGGCACAGCAGGATACGTAGGAGCTGAGTAGGAAAGATAACCAAGGTTTTAGTAGTGGGCAGGTTCATTGAGTCAAAGGTTGTGTCAACAACATATTTTACTGTTCCAAATATTTTGGAATGTAGATCAATGTTTTTAACCAGTGTTCCACAACACACTGGTGTCTCATGAGATATCGACAGGTGTTTCGTGGGAAATTATCCTATTTCACCTCATTCGGTGATCGGGATCTACTGGTAGTTCCCAGAGATTGTTTTGGTTGATCTTATGGTGTTTGTGTAAAAAAAAAAAAAAAATGAATGAAAGAAAGAAAGCATTTTTTTTTTCTGTTTAACAGTACGAAATATTGTCATTTTGTTAGAGACAGGCAAGGCTGTCTTGTAACCATAGTAACCCACTCTTCCCCACTTTTTGGTTGCATGCTGCTGTCCATCCCTACCAAAAAACTACCCCTCTGGGTGTCTCGTATTTTTTTTGCATTTTCTTGAGACATTAAGAAAGCATTTAGGTCCATTTTAAAGCAAAAAATGTAGATTCCAATTAAATTTCTTATTTTCTGCAAGACTTCACAGAGGAAAAAGTTTATCTTGCATTCTGAGTAAATTTTCTGCAACGCTTATTGTATGGAACTAAACACATTAATAGGGCAACAAGGTCCAAAACTTTCAAAAGCGCTTAGAATAACAAAGTACGTATTATGACACATGGTTGCATGAAAAATTCCTTTTAATTTGGTAATTACCGTACACAATTGAGATTCTAGCATGATTTGTCACTGTTTAAATGTAAATTATAATGAATATAATTATGATATTTACATGGCAATTTCGTTAGAAGCTGACATGTTGAAAGTGTGTATGCACTCTATTCTTGCATTACCTCTGAAGAAAACTCTACAAATTAATTTGCTTTATTATCTGTCTTTGAGGGTCTGACTTTGTTGTGTATGGTAAAATCTTTCCCAAATATTGTATTGTATTTTTTTCTGTATCACTGCCAACTTTAGAAAGAATTTGCAAAATTTTTAGTTTTCTAAGTTCTTAAACTGGTAAGAAGTTATCTATGAACTCTTTATGTTTGATGTTATAGAGCACATTGTTGTGGCACCTCAGGTTCGAGCTGTATTTCTGATGTGGAAATGTTAACTGCACTTTTTTTTAAAAAGAAGATAAAAGATGACAAAATAGGTTGTGATGAAGGTGTTGATTTGATGCTTATTCAGGACTCTTTGATGAGAATCACGACATTCTTAATATAGGTGGCTGCAAAGAATTGTTTTAACATTTTTGGTTGATGGTGTTCCTCAAGATTTTTTTTATGGAAAAATATATATTGGTATGAAAAAGGTTGATAATGACCACTGTAGACCACATGATATCTTCTTAATGCTTAAAGATTTACCAACTTCAGAGAAATGGACAATACTTTATGTTTTCTATGGCCACCTTATATTTTGTAAAACCTGTGGTTGTTTTCTGGTTAATTCTCAACGTGCTAAATGAACAAGTTAGCTGTTCAGTTATTAGATAGGTCTCAATGCATTCTTGTCTTGGGATTTCCTCAAAAAGTCTTCAAGCCCAACTTGTGCTTTGTTCTCAGAATATTTAGAAACCAGTGAAAATGAACCACCAAAGGTGTCTGCCTCTATAATGTGTGAGAAAAGGTAGTTCGTATGAATTCTACCGTTTCAATAATAATATATATATGTACAAACTTTTTGTATGTCTTAAAAAAATTCTCTGAGAAATGAAGCATTTAGAAACTGCTGTTCTCTTTCTACAGTTTAGTTATCTTTAGGGTGATCAAATAAAGGTTCTTACCTGTTCATGTTCCATGGCTAAGATGTTTCCACTCTAGTCTTCTTTATCTTGAATTATTATTGTTCTTTGTCGTGGTTGCAGTGGTCTTCAGTGAAGTCTGTCTTTGGCTTGGAGTCCACCTGTAACATGCAACTCAGTCATTCTGTATTTATATACTCTTGTCTTGTCTGAATCCTGGCCATTGGACCACCTGACAAAAGCACTGATAATTAGCTTTCTACTCTGGTCAGACTGGCCTCTGTCTGTGTTGGAGGTTAAGAGTGTGAGTAAGGACATCATCACAATGACTTTCCAGGCCTTAACATTCAGCCTTGAGCTAAAGTTCTCATTTGAAAGAGAAATTAATTCAGAACATGGAAATGACGAACGATTGTCAGAACATTCAGGACAAAAATGATGATGAGGCATGAAGGAGGCACTGTATTAATGAAATTACTTTAATATTAACTAATAACAACAGTTACAACATGGCCTAAAGATTAAAAGTTTGAAGAGAAAGAAATTAGAAAAAGATGAAGAAATGCAAAGAAGAATGAGAGATCAATATTACAAACTTTTATCAAGATCAGAAAACTGTTTCTCAACAGTATTATATAAGAAGACTAAATTATAGGTCAAAGCTGTTTTAAATCAAAACCTATCTTTTTCATAAAATATGAATATTTGTAATTGGACCTCATCACCTGATGCCTGGATCAGTAAACTTAATTATTATCTTATGTACAAAATAGTACTATCAAGGATTACAGAGATGCTGAAGCCAAAAAGTGACATAAAATAGACATAAAATAAACATTAAGAACAATGGATTCACTAAAGTAATATTAATAGAATTAGTATAGAATGAAAAACTTTATTTTTCTGACACAATGGTACAGAAAATTTCCTTCAACACGGTTCACGCAGTACAGAAGACATAAGCAATGAGTACACATACAAACATTTAAAATCACATATTGAAAACTTATGAAAGATTATTGTTCAGAGCTTTGATTTCCATTGGAACAAATAATTTCCTATCACAGTGGCCTCACAGTAAGAAGCTCAGGGTTCGAATACCGGGTGGGGACAAGGCTTAGAACACTGCCCTTTCTGTGTGGAGTTTGCATGTTCTCTCCGTGTATGCGTGGGTTTCCTCCAGGTACCCCAGTACCCTCCCATACTCCAAAAACGTGCATTTTAGGTTAATTGGCCACTATAAAATTGGCCCTAGGAATGAGTGGGTGTGTGGATGGTTATGTATGTGTGTGGCCCTGCAAGAGACTGGCGACCTGTTCAGGGTGTACCCTGCCTTTCGCCTTTAATAGGCTCCGGCTGCCCAGACAACCCTGTCTGGGATAAACGGTTCAGTAGATGAAATTAAATATATGATTTCCTGTATATTTCTTTTTTGGTTAATTAAATTTTGTATCACCGGCCTGGTGGAGAAGGGTAAAGAAGTGATAAAGGGGATGTGATGGATCTATTGTGATCAGTTTTGCTTTCCTGATCACAGAACATGTTTCTAAATGGGATTCAAAGTAATGTGTTGAGTATAAAAAGAACATCATTGAATCCATTTTACAATAAAAACAACAACAAAAAACATCTTCACAGGCAATAATGTTCAAAGGTTTGGGAAGATTTTTTTTAAATTAAACCTCTTATGGTTGCATTCACCAAAAAATACAACTACAAAACATTCCTGGATCAACATAATTTCATTTTACTAAGATTATTAATGAATTTCCTTTTCTTTTTTTACGCTGAAGTGATGTTTGCTTAAATTTTTTATTTGGATAAAAATATCTTGCTAAGTAGCAGTTTTTGTGCCAGAGGGATTTAAGTCACAGCTGAAATATAAAAAATATCTTTCTCTGTGATTACGTTTATACATTTAGCTTCAATTTAGATGAACTTTTCTTTTAAAAATTCTAGATTAACTACTAAAACCTCCTGATTTTGATTATTTTTTTATGCAGCCTGGACATTAATTTCAGCTCTTTGTTTCCAACGGAACTAATTAACAGAACACCGGAAGTCAATGTATTCTTGTTGTAAACCACAACATATTTCCTAGCGAGGAGTTAAAATTTATAATTTATTGTAATTAATACTGCATATCCCGTCCGTCTAGACTTAAATGAGTGAAGACAGGAGTTTATAAACCGCCAAGATGAGGACAGTTTTAATGGTGGCAGAAAAACCATCTTTGGCTCAGTCTATTGCCAAAATCCTCTCTAAAGGTTAGCGTCACAAACTCATTCATTACCCTCTCTTTGTTAGGATTACAAATTAATATTTTAAGAATAATTCACATAAATAATTTGGATCAGTATGAGATCCAGAAACAACTCTATTTCTGTCCTTATCCTTAAAATTGAGACGTTTCATTCACTGTCTTATAATCAGTTATGTTAAACTGTTTCTAGTCTGGTTGTGTTTCTTCTAATTTACTTTAAACCTTTTTATTTTATTAATTAGTTTTGTGTCTTTACATGATCAAAATGATGCTAATCAAAGATAACAAGTCCATAAATATTGTTAGAAACCTGTGTTTCCATTCAGTATAAAGTAGAGAACAAAAAGTACACTAGAAATAAGATAAAGTACGAGAAATTATAAAGACAAAAACACATCATTTATTTCAACAGAAGGTAATAAATAAGATCAGTGTTGATTATCCAGATGATCTCACATTTGAATGAATATTAGAGATTTGTAACTATCCTTCATAACAAATTCACATCTGTTTATTTTCATTTTCTAGTTAAATCATAAGTGACAGAAAATTCTTATAATATTATGTTTTTAGTAGTACTTAAATCTGCCTTCATTGGTTTGATTTGTGCTGATAAAACAGGGAAAATAAAAAATATATATCATTAAAATATTATCTATTTGGGATATTGAAAATGTCATCCAATCATTTTTATATGATGAGGAAAAAACAGTCACAGTGGCCTCACAGCTAGAAGGTCAGGGTTCAAACCCTCGGTAGGGGCAAGGCTTGAAACACTGGCCTTTCTCTGTGGAGTTTGCATGTTCTCCCCGTGTATGCATGGGTTTTTTCCAGGTACCCCAGTTTTCTCCAACCAAGCATTCAAAAACGTGTATGCTTGGTTGGTTTGCTGCTATTAAATTGTCCCTTACAATGAGCGGATGGTTCTGTGTGTCTGTGTGTCCCCGTGGCAGATGGGCGACCTGTTCGTTATGTACCCTGCCTCTCGCCTTAGATTAGCCAGGATAGGCTCCGGCACCCCATGCAACCCCTTTAGGAAATAAGTGGTTCAAAAGATAGATGAAAATGAATGAATGATTGGAGTCTCGAAGCCAGAAAAGACCAAAGCAGGTCTTAACGAATGTCCAGCATTCACAAAAAGTTACTCATACTGCATTTAAAAAGGATGCAGTTTTCTGTTTCCATGTTTCAATTAACTAAAATAAGGGGTTTTTGTTTTGTTTTTTTTTACAATCTTTCCTTTAATCTGTTATCTCCCCTCTTTTTAATTTTTCACCCTATGACAGGAAAACATCTTTATAATCTAAAACAGCTGCTCAAACTTACAGTCATTGCCCTCAAAGATGTACTAATTTCTTGTTTTTACTGCAGGTACTTGTTCCAGTCGAAAGGGTCTGAATGGAGCGTGTTCGGTACATGAATACACCGGAAGTTTCCAAAGCCAGACTGTTCGCTTTAAGATGACTTCAGTTTGTGGACATGTAATGAGTCTGGATTTTATTGGTGAGTTCATTCAGATCAGATCATACTTTCTATCTTTTCTACCTGGAAATTTCTTTTTTCTTTTCAACTTTTTATGCGTTAAGATAAAAGAGCAATAATCTGATCAAACACGCCGCGATTGGCCTGCATGGTTGCACAATGGTTAGCACCATGACCTTATACCAACAAGTTCAGGGGTTTGAGTCCCGAGTGGGGTGAGGCCTGAAGCGCTGACCTTTCTAAGTGGAGTTTGCATGTTCTTCCCCTGTTTGTGTAGGTTTTCTCCAAGTACTTTGGTTTCCTCCCTCTCTCCAAAAATTACATGTAAGGTTGATTGGCTGCTGAGAAATTACCCCTAGGAATGAGTGTGTGTGTAAATGGTTATATGACTGTGGTCTAGTGACAGACTGGCGACCTATTCAAGGTGCACCCCGCCTCTCGGTTGTTTCAAGTTGGGATAGTCCCTGGCACTCTCTGTGACTCTGTTAGAAATAAACGGTTTAGAAGATGAATAAATGAGATACCACAATCAAACTAACCAATATTGGCCTTTGACAAGTTTCCATAGTTGTGTGGAATTAAGTCTTGTGAAAAAAAGTATTCTAATTATTACATTACATTTCATTTTTATTGAATAAATAGTTGATTTTAGCTATTAATTCTAAATATTATAGTTATGATTTTAATTAATTAATTTTTTCTATCAAAGGTCATCTAAATTATAGCTAATATTCTTATGGTTTTGAATTATACAGGACTATTTTATTTAATGTTTAGAGTGTTTTCATGTGTCGAAGGCATGCAAAACATATTTCATGGCCTTTCAGTTATAACAAGTGTTGAAGTTATAAGCAGCATCATTCCATACAAGTCAGTGTTGCTTCATCTGTTAAGTTTATTTGAACGTTATTGCAGCGAAGACGTGCAATGAACTTAACGTTTATAGTCTTTCAGATCCAGATGTTCTAGATGTAATTATCCTGACTGGCCCGTCTTCTTGTATTTTTTTTAGGAAAATACAACAACTGGGACAAGGTGGACCCCGCAGAGCTGTTCAGTAAAGCGCCAACAGAAAAAAAGGAGGCCAATCCAAAACTCAACATGGTGAAGTTTCTACAGGTATGTTTGTTTTTCCAACACGGTCTATTTCATACCATCACATCAGCTGATTGAACTTAATTTTTGGTCCTTTATACAGGTTGAGGCAAGAGGTTGTGACTATGTGGTTTTATGGTTGGATTGTGATAAAGAAGGCGAGAACATCTGCTTTGAGGTAACTTGAAATGTTAATCACTGTTTCATTGAGATTAGTTTGATCTAAAATCTTATCAAGGATCAGAAAGGAGCTGCAATCTGTACAGATGTTATTGATCTGTTCATAAATATCTGTAATGACAGTTCTCTGCTGAATTTTCTGTAGAAAAATTCCTCTAGTGATAACGAGGTTACTTCAGAGGATGGGGTTGTTTTACCATGGTTTTTACAAAATTTGTAACAATAGAAAATAAATCTCTTAGGAATCATTAAAGTTTTATCTTGTCCTATCTTTTCTGAAATATCTGTAAACGAAGTGGTCTTTTTGGTATACAGGTTCTGGATGCCATCCTGCCCATGATGAACAAAGGGAACACTGTGGATCGGACAGTTTATCGTGCAAAGTTCAGTTCCATCACAGACACAGACATTTGGAACGCAATGAGCCACCTCAAGGAACCAAACCGGAATGAAGCTTTGTCGGTGGATGCCCGTCAGGAGCTGGATCTGCGCATTGGCTGTGCTTTCACCCGGTATGCTGTTCACACGCTCACCTTCTCTTCTCTTCTTTTCCTTTTTTTTGAAAGATAATCTGTGTCTATCTTACAGCTTCCAGACTAAATATTTTCAAGGAAAATACGGCAACCTGGACTCTTCCCTGATCTCTTTTGGACCGTGCCAGACCCCAACTCTCGGTTTCTGTGTGGAACGTCATGACAAGATCCAGTCTTTTAAACCTGAGACTTTTTGGATTCTCCAAGCAAAGGTGACAAAACCTTTTACATTTAACTTTAAGAAGTGAGCTGTTTAAGCTGCTCTTAATTAGTTAAAAAAAATATTACGTCATCCGGACATACTTTGTGTTTAATTTTTTTAATAACTTCATCCAATAAAATATTTTTTAATTGTAGGAGGCCAGAAACCGCCTGAGAGATACAGAAAATGACTATAAAATGTCTGATACAGTTACAAGTTCAATATCTGTGCTCTGTTTTGTTCAGGTGTTTAAAGGAAAGGACAGTCCTCTGACACTGGACTGGAACAGAGTTCGAGTCTTTGACCGTGAGGTGGGACAGATGTTTGTCAATCTGGCCAAGACCTCCAAAGATGCCGTGGTAAGATCTAGACTTGAAGCTTCAATGGTAAATTATAAACCTAACCTGAAAGAGGAACATTTCCAGTATTTGGTGCATTTATGTTTAAATGACCCTTAAAACTCCATTGGACCTCTGCATGTACCACCTCTTTTTTTATCATCAGTGTCTCCAGATCATTGTTGTGTAAGTTTGCAACATTTATAGTGATGGTTACTTTATAGATTTATAGATTTCTTTCACATGATACCACAGGACGTTCTTCTTGTCAAACAAAATTTTATCAACCTACAACCATCGATATTTACTGCAATATTTTTACTGAATAGAGGCACTTTTTTTTCAAAATTTTAATTCCACTTTTATGATGTCTATTTGTCTGATGCAGGTGGAGTCAGTGAGTAAGAAAGAGAAGACCAAACAGAGACCGCAGGCTCTGAACACAGTGGAGATGCTGAGAGTGGCCAGTTCTGCTTTAGGTTTGCCCATTAGAATTCAAATAGTATTTACACTGAACATTGTCCGTCAGCAGAAACTCTTCTTTCTAAGATATTTTCTTTTTGTCCCTCCCAGGCATGGGTCCCCAGCATGCCATGCAGATTGCAGAGCGTCTGTATACGCAAGGCTACATTAGCTACCCCCGCACAGAAACCACCCACTACCCAGAAAACTTCGACCTGAAGGGAACCCTAAAGCAGCAGATCAACAACCCTATCTGTGCAGAGGAGGTTGGTGCTCTCATACACAGTTTGTAAAATGTTGGTCACCAACTATTGGTGACTGAAAGAACAAAATCCTAGATACAAGCTGCCAAATAGCAGGGTGCTTGGGCGCTGCCATGAAGATATAGTGAGGAGCTCTGCCATCTGGGATGACCTTGGAGGAGAGCCGTTGCTCGAAATAGTCCAGATGAAGTGATTCAGGCATCTATTTAGGATGCCTCTCGGTCTCCTCACTGGTGAAGTGTTCTAGACACATCCCACTGGAAGGAGACTCAGAGGCAGACTCAGGAACTGCTTGAGAGACTATGTCTCACAGCTGAACAGGGAACGCCTCGGGATCCTCCTGGGTAAACTGAAGGATGTGGCTGGGTTGAGAGAAGACTAGGCTCCCTGCCAACTGCCCCAGATAAAGCGGTAGACAACAAAACGGAATCTGTCCCATATAATTTATACGTTTAAAATTCAAAACCAGGGCACTGAGTACAGCCCCAAAAAAACATAGCATCAAGATAATTGCTTCCAAATGGCACTGATTTAATGCCTTAATAATTATTTTTAACCACAGCTTCATATTATGAAAGTTAAAATTACCCAGGCAAATTATTTGGATTATTTTCAATGGTAAATATTTTACAATTGTTTTGCAACAGCTATTTAAATAGAAAAAGCCTAAACTCAATAAACATTGAATATGAAATCACTATTGAAATGTCAGACAGAAAATTTTCAGTCTAATATTTTTTCAAATATTGTGCTACCCTAATTTGTGTGCTCTCATAGTTTCTTAAGAAAATGTTTCTTCAAAGTCGTGCTCCGTTTCCGCTGAAGCAATCTTATTACTTTACAGTAAACCTCTTTAACTGTCCCTTTCATGTACGATATAAGCAAGAGAAGGGCAGATGTCCAATCCAACTATCCAAAACTTGTAAAACAGAGAGGATATATTGTTTTTCTGTTTGTAATTTAATCCAAGCAGGTCACACATTTGCTTCCATTTTTAATTAACTGAATCTGGATGCATCATTTGTGTTTTTTTAATGGAATTTAATCCTCACTAGTTAAGGCGAGTTTCTTCAATGTCTTTTAATTACAGGTTAAAACTCTTCTTGCTACTGGGATAAACAAGCCCAGGAAAGGAACCGATGCAGGAGACCATCCACCTATAACACCCATGCATGCCGCCTCAGAGGCTGAACTCGGTAAGTCACATTTCATCTGTTCAGAAAAAACATGGAAAGTTAAACTTGATTTAGAAAAATTCTCCAGGACATTTTCATTTTTTTCCTAAAATAAAAAAAAATGAAATAATAGATATTGTCTGAGTGTTCATTTAAATCAGAGCGGTGAAGAGTGGGACCACACTTCCATCAAGAACTCTCTTTTTGTTTGTTTCCACAGGAAGTGACGGCTGGCGTCTGTACGAGTACATCACACGCCATTTCATTGCCACCATCAGTCATGACTGCAAGTACCTCCAAACTACCATAGACTTTATAATCGGTACAGAGGCCTTCTCATGTAGTGGGAAAACACTCATATCAGCAGGTGAAGCTTTAAATAAGGATTTGGCATTGCTATTAGAACCTCTTCTTTTGATCTTCAGCTGGATGTGAAACTGTTCTGAAGTTACACAGCCTTACTAATAGGTGTTTTTCAGGTTACACATCAGTAATGCCGTGGCAGGGAATCCCTCTGGAGGAGGCCATGCCGGTTTGTGAACGAGGAGATGTTTATACCGTCGATGAGATCAAACTGGTCGAAAGACAGACCAACCCACCAGACTACCTGACTGAAGCTGAACTCATCACACTCATGGAGAAACATGGCATTGGTACAAACCCGACCTGCTTTTCTAAACTTCTGAACATAATACTTTTATGAGAAAGTCTGCTCAGACAATGCCAGCTTCAAATACAATGAACACAGCAGCATGAAAAGTAAAACTTTTTAGGTAGAAACAGGAAATAAAAGATGTCTATTGTTTATATGATCAATGAAGTGAAAAAAGAAGTTTAGCTGTGAACTGCTGTGAAAGTCAGCCAAAGATGGGAAACACCAGGCGAGCACAGAGGTCTCTTCACGTGAACGTGCGCTGTTTAAATGAATAAAAATGGAATATATAAATTGGCTGTAACTTCACTGTGAAATTTAAAATTGTGATGCTACTGACTTTATCTGATATCTTTTGTTTTCTAATGCATGTCTATGAGTTTTTAGATATTTTAGAACCACAAAGTCAAGAATTATTAGAATTAGAGTAAGAATTGTTTTAATGTATTTTATGAAAGTATGTTGTGCTACGTTTGAGGGTAAAAAGTTTTTTATAAACAGATTCTGACTCTGTTTTCCTACTTCCAGGCACAGACGCCAGCATCCCCGTACACATCAACAACATCTGCCAGAGGAACTACGTAACCGTAGAAAGCGGACGCAAGCTGAAGCCGACTAACCTCGGCATTGTGCTGGTGCACGGCTACTACAAGACAGGTAAGATTACTTCAGGAACTCTCTGGCAGATTCGATTTGCTCCACAGTCTGAGGTTGCTGATAATTAATTCTTCACTATCAGGGAGCAGACGGGGTCACATTTAAATAAAATACATGAACAATGGAAGGTATTTCTGATTGGTTGTAGATTCCCTTCTAAAAGTTAAGTTTTGTGTCTCTTCCAGATGCAGAGCTGGTGCTGCCGACCATCCGCAGCGCAGTGGAAAAGCAGCTGAATTTGATTGCTCAGGGGAAGGCCAACTTCCAGCAGGTTCTGCAACACACTCTGGACATCTTCAAGAGGAAATTTCACTACTTTGTAGATTCAATCACCAGTGAGTTCAGCATCACAATCTTAATTTGCTATAGACGTGCCAAAACGTTTTTTTTATGTGATGAACATCATCGCTACTGTTTATTCGTGTAATGTAAAAAAAGAATAAAAATTTGGTTGCATTTTATCAGAGATAAAAATATAATCAAAAAAAATTTGCAGAACATCATTTGTAAAAGGTTGATATCATTTTTAGTTATTTTTCAATTTTATTTCTTAATAAAGTCTACAGTTTTGTAGAAGCCGATTTGAATCCCACTAAGCCCTCTGGGTGTCTCGGGAGCAGACACCTAACCCCCTAGTTGCTCCCTCCATTGGTGCAGTTGTTTGCTGCCTGCTGCGGTGCAATGCAGCAAATTAATTTCCCCATTGTGGGATTAATAAAGGAATTCTTCTTCTTAAAGTCCATCTTTTATCTGTTTCAGGTATGGACGAATTAATGGAGGTCTCTTTTTCACCCATCGCTGCCACAGGAAAGCCGCTGTCCCGCTGTGGAAAATGTCACAGATTCATGAAGTATATTCAGGTCAGAGTTCACACAGACATGGTGGCTGGAGTTTGGTTCCTTAGCAACAACCTTTTGTACTGACAAAAAAGCTTTTATGAACGTTGCAGTTTATAACTTTTAAATTCTTTGATTGGTTTTATTCGCTTTTTAAACTCCAGCAGCCTGGTTGACCTGCAGAAAGTTCTCCATCCAACAGGAACCTCCATGTTTCAGTAGTTTAGATCTTCTCAGGTTTCCTCTCTGGAGCTGCTGGGAGAACTCCACCCTGTGATGCAGAAGCATCAGGAATGTGTGGAATTTTAATCTCGACACGCTGCAGGCTAAAAGAGAACCTGAATTGTTGAATGCCTGACAGGGCAAAAGTCATGTTAGGATGCTGGAGTTTGTTTGACCTCATCTTTACGCATCACTCTGCATTATTACTTTTATAACAATGATTGAGGATAAACTTGATGGTCTCTAAACTTTGATTGGTATACGTACATCATCATCATCAATATTCAGCCGGGCTAAAGTAAATCAGAAGTAGACCTTGTTTTCTATCAGAAGTGAAGGTTGTGCGGTGGTTATGATCGTAGTCATGTTCTGATTCAGTGTCCAACCTTTCTGCATTTTAAATGACCAAAGCACTTAGGATTTGCTTTAGTGAATGTGGTGAAGTTTCTCTGATGAATTTAACCTTCAAAGTCCGACTGACAGAACTCCATTATTATGCATTTGATCATTTTACATTCATGAATGACGTATGAAGTTTTCTATATCTGAGTCAGTGCCCAGTGGCCTGTTTTGTCATAAAGAGAAACTTTTCTGAGTGCTGTGAGGTAACCGACATGAGGTAATCTTGCTGACAATGCTCTGACTTGTCTTTGAAGATCTGTAAATTTTATAATGAGAATAATCTGAAAGTTTTTCCAAGATTGCCAGTCTTTAGCATATCTTTAGTAATGTTTAAGTTGCTCAGACGAGGATTCTGACCTGTCTGTGCATGCAGGCTAAGCCCAGCAGACTCCACTGCTCCCACTGCGATGAGACCTACAGTCTGCCTCAGAACGGAGCCATCAAGTTGTACAAGGAACTCCGCTGTCCTCTTGATGACTTTGAGCTTGTCCTGTGGACGTCTGGGTCCCGGGGAAAAAGCTATCCTCTCTGCCCCTACTGCTTCAGCAACCCACCTTTCAGAGACATGAAGAAAGGTTCATAACTTCATCTATTTTCTTTTCATGTGACTGATGCAAAATATCACAGTATTTATATAGTACCTAGTTGGAAAGAGATATGTGATAAATAATTACTAAATTATTCTTAAATTGTGAAAAAAAAGATTGGCTTTTCATCTTTACTCCTCGACCAAATCAGTTCTGATTAAATCAAATTACTGTTTGCAGGAATGGGTTGTAACGAGTGCACCCACCCTTCCTGTCAGCATTCACTCAATTCTCTGGGCATCGGGCAGTGCGTGGAGTGCGATAGCGGCGTACTGGTGCTGGATCCAACATCAGGGCCCAAATGGAGAATGGCCTGTAATAAATGCAACGTGGTTGTCAATTTTTTTGAGCACGCTCACAAAGTTCAGGTAAAATAATTGCTTCTCATGTAGAATTTTTAATTTTCTTCTATCAGTTAAAGTTTGTATTTTTTGTTTTAAAGGTTACTCAAGAAAGCTGCAACGTGTGTGATGCATCTTTGGTTTTAGTGGATTTCAATAAGACCCGGACGCCGCTGCCTGCTGATGAAACACAGCACACCGGCTGCGTTTTCTGTGATCAGGTCTTCCAGGACTTAGTAGAGCTCAAACATGCTACCATGAGACACGCCATGCACCGTGGTGCGAGGCGAGGAGGAAAGGGAAGAGGAAGGGGACGCCGTGGCAACCCCAAAAAACCCAAAGATAAAATGGCTGCTTTGGCAGCGTACTTTGTATAGTTCTAGTTCATGTGTGCATTAAAAATAAAGCAGAAAGCTTCTTTTCATTTTCAAATGTACTGTAAAGACCTACTGTTTGTGGACAACAAATGTTTGTATGTTTTTTTTTTTGTAGAATTTAAACAAAAAAAAAAACTTTATTTTTTGTGCCGGAGCCTATCCTGGGCCATTTTAAGGCGGGAGGTAGGGTACACCCAAAACAGGTCGCCAGTCTATCGCAGGGCCACGCACGCACTCATTCCAAAGGGTAATGTTATAGCAGCCAATCAACCCAACATGCATGTTTTTGAAGAGTGGGAGGAAACCCATATATGAAGAGGACATGCTAACACCACACAGAAAGGCCAGGGTTCCAAGCCTCAACCCACCTAGTACTGAAACCCCGACCTTCTTGTTGTTACTACCGCGCCACCCTCATTATAGTTCAAGCCTCCTGATCCAACACATTACAGATGACATTAAACTTGATTAATTACTTTTCTTTGCCATCAGATCAAACATTCAGTATGTTCACGTTTTAGGCGACAGTTGATGGTAAGGGCCTTATGAAACCTCTAGCTGCAGTAATCTCCTCTCACCAGAGGGTGGCAGCAAAACATCACTTAGTTTTCTACCCAATGAAGAAGAAGTCAGAAGTTGCTAATTAAATGTGCTAACTTTTATTATTATTATTTTAAAGGTTTAACTCATTTCAAACTTTTAAAATATTTAAAAATGTTCAAACATATAACCAGCCAACCACATGATAGCATCTAGTCACAAGGATATGCCGTTCAAAGTTTAAAAAAATGGTTTGACCATCTTAAAAACTTATTGACATTTTGGCACTCAAGAATCAGGTGTTTGAAGAACAAATAGATCCAGTAGCTGAAAACAAAAGAGACTGGCTGGAAATCATTTAAAAAAGACATGAAGTCCAATCTGCATTGGTTTCAATCAAGGTATGTTGATTATATGTTCATCAAACATGAAGCAGATGGTTTTCTGCCGCAGAAAAACACTGTTCTTTCTCTCAGACAAGAAATACAGACTAGAACCAGTCAGACAAAAACACTACCTGGTTTGATGATCTTTTTCATTTCATATTTATTAGATAGTTGCTCTCGTTTTAAGAAAGATATAAAAACAAAGATCCGTTAGATCATTGTTGCCTGATCACTGATGTGAGATCGATTTTCTTAGGCCTACTTTATACGTACTGATTATTTCCATCACCCTGTTATCACTTACTCTTTGCTCTGGAAAGAATAACTGATTTTAAATGTAACAATGTGGCTGATTTTATTTTTTGAGGCCTTTAAAGGGCATCAAGCAATAACGCCCTTCCAAGGCCTTAATGAAAGTTTTTGACGCCAACTAGTCTCAACAGCAGCGACTGATTTGGACGATTTTGGTCACAAAACGACCTACATTATTGGAACTGGTTTGATTTTATTTGATTTTTTTTTTTTTGCTTAGTGTTTGTAATGTTTCAATTTTAGTATTTTTTTTTTTTGGCCCCATAGACATGAAGTTTGGCAATTTTCACCAGAAACGTTCAGGCTATTCATACCTCAAGCATACTTTTAGGTGGAAACCGAATTTTTCCTTTAAAATGTTCGCAAGAATTTGGTCTCTGACGTTGTCAAATATAATTGTGATAAGTGTTGTACTTTTTGAGCTATGACTGTTTAAAAAGAAAAGGTGCGGGAAAAGACCTTAGCTCAACCAGTACAGAGCTAGTGCAACCAAGCTGTCTGAGTGAGCCGGGGGATGGCAGACTATTTTACAGAAATTATTTTTTAAAAATAATATAAATTTAGATTATATAGTGTTTTAAAAAGGTGCATGTGTATGCCACAGTGGGGCTGTGTTTGTTTTATGTTTAGTTTGGGTGAGTTTGAACTCTTTAGTTCGACGGTGTTGACCTGCGCATGCTCGTTGGGCGCAAGGGATTATGGGGGTTATAGTCCATTTTCAACTTTTTTTTTTTTTTTTTTGCATTTTAGCATAATCAGGCCGCTGCAGGGCATCAAGCAGTTATCTAAAATAGCACAGTTTTGGTTTAAATTAATTATTTTCAAATTAGAACTCTTTTTAAAATAAAAATTTTAAATAAAATCAGCCACAT
Source organism: Neostethus bicornis (assembly GCA_902685375.1). NCBI lineage: Eukaryota > Metazoa > Chordata > Actinopteri > Atheriniformes > Phallostethidae > Neostethus > Neostethus bicornis. The sequence continues at coordinate 10,886,364 of LR738545.1, forward strand.
TTTTACATTCTAAATTGCATATTTTTGCCAGAGCAAAGACTGAGAGATCACAGTGGAATGGAAATTATCCGTAAAATTTTCCCAGTTGGCTGTAATGATGAAACTACATTATGTTCATGTGAAATAGTCCCAAGAAAATTAATCTCACACCTTTGCTCGGACAGCAATGATCCAAGGCAGGGAGGATCTATGGGAATACCTTGTTTTTAGGGAATAGTTCATAGTTTAGTTATTGAAACTATGTCCCTAAAAACAGGGCTTTCATGGTGATAATTGAAATCCACTTAAGATGACACATTATTAAATTTCTAATTGGAAATTAATTCCAATGTGAATTAATTCAACTCCCTAAGTTGGGAGTTGATGTTTGAAGCCCCGTTCATAAAGCAGTAATATAAATAGGTATGATTGTTTTGTTTTGTTTTTTTCTTGCTAGGCTCTACTCTTAATATTTTTGAGTGAATTTGAAACTAACTCCAGTCCATCATTATCTCATTGGATCAATGGTATGTGGCGGAGTGCCTTTGGGCAGGATGATTTAAAGCTGGCCCCAGGTGGATAGCTGAAGGTGCTGCGGCCTGTAAAATTTGACATTCCTGAAGGGCAGAGGTGAACAATGTTACTTCCTCTCTGCTGACCACAGGGCTCCATACTGTGGTTCTGCTACACCAGAAACACACCACAGATCCTGCTGCTTCACATATGTTTAATGTCATGATGCTTCTGCAGAAACTAGATGGGAAACATCCTCTTATAATTATCTCATTTTATCAATACAAAGTAGGTTTATTATTTTCTTCTTTTTTTAAAAAATCAGACTGATTTCAAATTAATATTCCTGAAAAGTTGATTACAATAAATTAGTTTTTACTTTCTATTAAATACAATGTTATTCACCGTAGTGACTCAGAATGTGTGAAGGTTTGGAGTGTTACAATCAAGATAACTCTGCACAGTGAAGATCATTAGGGGTTTATTATTAATAAATCAAAAATAGAACTGATATGTTTTGACTCTATTAGGACAAAGAAAGTATGTTTTTTTGGTCAAGAGATAGAGAAGTTTTTTATTAGGGCAAAGAGGTTGCACACTGGTTTTCACTTTGTAAAATTGTTTAAAAATTTAATTAAAAAACTAAAAATGAGGTAAAGATTCATTTCAGCTCTGAAATTTTTTTTATTTTTAAAAATTAGTTATGTTTCTAAGCAAACATTTTTTCTAAGGTTTATGTTCACAAATATTTTAAATTCTTTTCTCATTTTTCTTCTGAACAAGAACAAGGTTTTTTTCTATTTAAATGAGAATTTACACCATGAACTTTTCCCCCACTATTGTTTTGGTTGTTGTATAATGTAATGTTAATGTTTTTATTAAAACTCAAACTACATAAAGTATATTTCAAGAATATGACTTATTCAGCTTGGATCTAGTCTGCATTTTTTATCTGTACTATTTTATGCTCTGAAGAAAATTCTCTTTTTAATTTCGTAAACTTGAACAAATTAAATCTGATTTTTTTCTTGCTAAAATGACCTAAAATCACTATTTAACGTACATTTTTTCAGAATGAACACTTTGATGGTGATATTTAAATCAAGTAAAACTTGAAGTGATTTCAAAAGAAGCAAAATTTATGTTTCTGTCAAGTTCTAATCATTTTAATCCAAAATTAATAAACATCACTAAGAAGATTATTTCTGTAATTAAATCAGTTAATAGTATGTGAAAGAGAATACCATAATTCTTTAGAAAAAAGCTTAATCAAACAAAAGAATAAATTTGAATTGATTTAATATGTAGGTGGATATTGCCCTAAAAAATTTGTTCATTTAATCGGTTTTATTTTAGTGTTAAGTTTTGTTTTAGGATTTAATAATTTCTGAGTTCTTTTTAATGATCAGATCTTGTTAGCTTAAGTTGTTTCCGATCAAGTTAATCAGAGAAATACTCAATCTTAAAAAGGTTATTTTTTTTCTATTTTTAAAAATTTAAAACACCTCTAAAGCAAGCTGCTAATTTTCCACTTCAAGATTAATAGTAAAAGTTTTAATAATCAAGATGAATAAAAATCTACTTGATTTTCTTGTGATTTAAAAGGATTTATATCTTTAAATACATAAAAAAAAATACTAGGATTTATAATGGTTTGAAAGCTATTGAAATGATTGGGTTTATACAAGATGTAATTATTCCACTGTTTTTAGATTACTAATACTTGTTCGTTAGTACCAGCACTTTGTTGATTTGGGAAGCTGCTCACATGAGAGCAAAGCCAACTGTGAGAGCGTGGGACATTAGAGGCTGAAAAGGACCGCACATGTCGGACAGAGACATGCACTGACTGAACTAGTTTTCATCATCTGAACCTCGATTCATCCTCAGACAGGCCAAACTAATCCACAAGAGAGGATTAATACCGAGACAAAATATGAATAGAAGGTCGAAGAATAAAAACATCTAGTGATTATACAGACAGGAGAGGCAAAGAGGGTGTGGGATGCAATTTAAATTCATATGTACCCTATCCTGAAAAATGGAAAAAATCTTTGAAAAGTTTAATAGTTTCTGTACTTTTATAAAAAAAGTTGGCCTCTTAAAAATATCAGATTGTAATTGCAGAAATTTAAAATTTTTAATTATCTGCTTCTTTGACATATTTTGGGCTTCCAACTTGTAAAACTTGCTTTAAAAAATAGCACAGTAGTAAGATATACTCTTACAAAGAATTTTAGTTTTTGCAAAAAGAGAACGACAATAAATTTGACTAAATTAAAATATGCCGTTTGCAAAACAATAAGTCAATCTTTAACTCTCAATTTGAATCCTTTTGCAGAACAAGAGCCTATTGTTGCTTCGATGCACCTCGGAACTAGTGATGTAAGCCTTGGACATGGAACTTATAGAAGGCAAGAATTTCTTCGTTTTGTCACCTCTTCTTTATTGTTTAATTTCAAATCAAATATTATTTATACAGCACTTTTCCAACACAAAGTCACACAGTGATGAACAGAACAAATAACAATGTAAACAACATTAAAATCCAGATCATTAAAAAAAAAAAAAAAAACGGTAAGTCAAAAGCATCCTTCAAAAATCACACACACAAAACACTGCACGCATGTTTCGACGTTTACAGAGCCCCCAACCCACCCCTCATACGCCCATCCTTCCCAAACCCCCATTTCACCTGAACCGCTAGCTACTGTCTCTTTAACTGAAATAAAAATAAGCATCTGGCCTGATGCTGTGAGGAAATAATAACTGGGGATCGATCCACACCAGGAGTCGGCCTGCTTATGACTGCAGTGGCCAAAACCACAGAAGTCCACCCAATTTAGTACCCTTCATTTTCCACTTCATTGTTCATCATTAGAATCCTTATTTAGTGAGTTTTACAACCAGCTACTCATCGTTGGGTCCCACTTAGAAACACATACTAAATGTTACAAGTACACACACAACTAGACAAATCACAGACTTTTCAGACATCTTTTAAACAAATATAGAAATTATAAAGCGGTAAGACAGCCATAAAAATGTGTATGTCATGTTTACATTTGTTGAAAACATTTTAACAACCTTATTCAATTTGATACACAGCCTACTTATAAATAAATAAAACATTATTTTATTGATTATTAATTTATCTCTGAAAACTTTTTAGTTCAAAACAAAATTGTAAACCATTTTATAATAAACCGTTCGTAAAAGTCAGACATCATTTAATTCATAAATAATTTATTACTACAAATATTTTTAATTTAACTTTAAAAACGGTCTTTTGTTCCATTTTTCTTAGAGATGATTGTAATCTATTACTCTCTTTGACAGGTCTGTGAGTGAAAATTCATTTTAGAAAATTAGTATTTGCTCTGAGATTCATAAATAATCCCACAGAGATTCTTAATGGTGTTTGGAGATGATGCGTTGGTGATTACTGGGAATGTCCTCAAACCAGGTTTTGAATGGAAAAACAAAATCTCCACACAGATCCCCATCATATTCAATTCAATTATATTTGTAAAGCCCAATGTCACAAAACAATTGTTTTAACGGGCTTTGCATTGAAGTTTGAAAGTTGAAAGTTGATGTTGATAGATTCAGCTTTATGAAATCCAAAGTTTCTGCAAAAAAAAATATTAGAATGTTTTACAAGATTTCTGATTCCTTTTGCTTAGGTTATGTAGGAAATGCAAACTTTATCTTCCAGCAGGTCGTGACTCCACCATGAAAATTAAAACCTGGTTTGATGGCATCACAATGGTCACCAACACATTAGCCATTAGCCCCACAGAGAATATCGGGGGTATTACTAGATGAGGGACTGCAGATCCAAAGCAAAGGATGGTTAAAAGCATGAAGAAAATTTATGTTTCTATGTCACCGAGGCTGGTGGCACCAATCTTACATCCCATCGATGCAGCAGTCAAAGCAATAAATTTTTCACCAATTATTTATTCCTACTACTACATATAGTTTTTTTTTTAATATTTCATTTTAATCAATTTTATATAACTCCAATTTCTATCTCTTTTAGCAAAACTGAGAAATAAATGATGGATTATTCATAGTTTTCCAGTTATCCAAAAACCTTTTTTGTGGGTTTTACAAAGTGGACCTCAAAACATGTTAAAATGAACTAATTAATACTTGAAAAAGTTTAGATTGAATCTAAAACTTTTTGAACCGTAGGAATAAACATAGCAATGTTATTCTATTTTATAAATGATGTGTGTGTAGATGGATTAATAGAATAATTAAGAGATAAAAGTAAGAAAACCTTATTGTTTGGTTACGCTTTTGTAAGACAGACTTCGACAGAAATCATCATTCTCCCAAAGAAACATCAAATCAAAGGTTAAGTTTAAACAGAGAAGGGTTCAGGTTTTATTAGTGGCATTGACGTTTAAAAAAGAAGGTGGTCCTCTGCATACCAGACTAATGATCAGGGATCCAGTCCAGAAGGGGGCTCCCAAGTTCCAACTTTTGAGTCAATGCAGAGTAGAAATAAGGTGGAAAGTGTGATTTTTAGTGATCTCCAAAGAAGTAGACCTCCATCAGCTCCTCCTGTTTTTTGTATCAGAACAGAGAGCAAAACAAGAACTGGTGGAGATCATTCTGATCAAAGCAGATCAATGAGTCTTTCTTTCCTTTGGTGAACCCAGAAATTAAATAGAAAATTATTCATATTCTATGTTTGAGGAAAAAAAACATGTTCAGAAAAATTCCACTTTTGTGCCAATGCCTAACCCTTTACAACTGAGGATTTTGGAAATCATGTTTACTGCTCACAAATAAATTTTATTGTGAGTTTTTGATATCATAAGTGTCAATTGGTATTTATTTTTTTGAAAATTGTGTTATTATTCACTATACTCATGAAGGACAAGCCAAGGGCATAAAAAATATTTCCTAAAAAAAAATCCCATTTTTATTTATAGTGTTATTTTAATAAAATAGATAAAATGAATGACGCATATTTGAAGAACAGACCATGTGTTTTATGGGACTTAAATTTTATTTGAAAAGGTGCAAATAACCCAACATGTCAAAGTATTTTAGAACACATTAAGGTTTCCAGAATAATTTACAGTATCTCAGGTGGATACTGAGTTCATCTAAAATGCTCAATTAGAAGGTAAAAAAACTCTTTGTAATAGATTGAAAACTATTACGAGACTCAGAATGACTATGGGTTACTCTGAGTCCTGAATATCCGAGTCTAGGATTATGGAGGGTGTTACTGCTGGTGGACTGATAAGGGACACCATGCAGATCAGAAGCTGGATCTGATCTATAGATTAGTCCCTGATGGAGGATACCATACAGATCTGCTGGTGGATAAGGTCTGATCTGATGGATCAGATCTGATCTGTGGATCAGGCCTTATAGGAGACATCATGCATATCTGCTGGGGGACCCTGTGGCTCAGGCCTGATAGGGGACACCACGCAGATCTGGTGGTTGATCAGGCCTGACAGAAGACACCATATAGATCTGTTGGTGGACTCTGTGGATCAGACCTGTTGGGGGACAGCATGAAGATCTGCAGTTCCTCTGTTTGTTAACCAGAACCGGAACCTCGGTCACGTGACCAGGTCGTCCCTCAGAGGCGGAATAAGAAAGTTGTGAATGAAAAAAAAAAAAAAGAATTTTTATTCATTGTTAAAATGAAACTTTCCAGTGACGTCCCCTCGGCGTGGGAACCAATCCACGAGCTGCTGAGATAAATTCCCTGCCAATAGAATCAGAGAGCAGGAGCTAAAGCATCCAATGAGAAGATGGAATGCAAATAGGAATTTGTCTCGGCAGGAGCTGAATGTCAACTAGTCAAAGATGGAGTCTGGAGCTGTGGATCTGGGAGGCTGCGAATGCACGGAGAGAGGGAGGGAGGCTTCGTTGTGGAGCCGCGGATCAGCCGCGGTGTTCCGTTAGCGTCGCGCACGTGCAGCAGAAGGAGCGGAGTCACGCAGGCGGTGTGATGTGCAGTAACGGGGCTTGTTTGTGAATCTGCAGCTACAGACCGGCCCTGCCTCTACCAGGTACTGTTTTACCCCAACCAGGGGCCGCGCTCCTTCCGCAGGGTGGGGATGGTGCGCAGGGTGCGTGTGGCTGCGCGGGGATTTTCACCAGCAACCTTAGCTGCAAACTGTGGAGTCCCTATTGTGTATGTGTGTGTGTCTGTATGTGTGAGAGAGAGAGGGAGAGCGAGGCCTGTGGAAGTGAAATGTGCGTGTAAATAACTCAGATTAGCAGGTGGGGAGTGTGAGATTTTTATCAAAGTTTGATTTTTAAGTCTTTATAATTTGTCCCTCATGCATGCTCCCACCTTCCTGAGGTGTCATATTTGGGGACCACCAGAGTGCTGCAGGGTTGTGTGTTTGGGGATGGGGGGGTTAACTTTACATTTCAGAATGTGTTTGATGGAATCCCCCCCATGCTTGCTTTGGTTTGTTTCTTTACTTGGAGCTTCTACTACTAGATGGTGCTCTTTTTTTTTTTTTTTCAAGGTTTGAGAAAACCTGTTCCATCAGGATTCCTGAGGAGTATGGATCATAGAGAAAAGCTCCTCCAGCTGGGCAGGATGAAGCTTGTATCTCTCTTGGTTGTTTTTTTTTTTTTTTCTTGATGAGCAGTGTGAGGCCTGCCATGTTCAGGTCTGTGTGAGGTCTGTTGGATCTGCTCTCTGCTTGCATTGTGATAGTAAAGGTTCTCCACATAGGAAATGACAAAGCCCCCTCCCCACCACCTCCAGTTTCCCTAAAGAGCAGGGTTTCAGATTGCTGCTTTGCTCAAAGGGACAGGAATAGAAGGTATTAAATGAATGTTTGTGGTATTGTATCACAGAATGTGCTCTGTGCCCTATAGACTACATGTTTTCTCTGGTTTCCTCCTGGTGCCTGTCAGAGTTCATATAGGAGGTGGTTTGCCTTCTTTCTTTTTTTTTTTGCTCTCTATTTCAAATGCCTGCATGTGTTCAGCTTGTTTGGTACTGAAATAGTTGAAAACATGAGTGAGTTTTCGGAACTACTTTGAACAGAGTTTTTTTTTTTTTCCTTTTCATTTTCCGCAGTTAAACGGGTGTTCTCACCATCACGGGTCGTCATAAGCCTGTTTGGCTGTTTCACGGCTGCTTCCGCTCCTCAGACGTGTTAATCAGGATAGTTTTGTGGTGGTCCCTGTGGTGGCCCCTGTGGCGGCCCCTGCTACTGTCTACATGGTTTAGTGAGGATGGAGCTGATGGACGGATGGAGGAGCAGTCATGTTGTCTGAGGCCCTTTTTCTGTTGTACTACTGTGAAATCAGATGAGCAGTGCAATATTAAAAGGGCATTGGCTGACACCCCCCACCCCTCCTTTGCATACTACCACTATGCCCCCTCCCCCTATCACCCTTCCCTACCCCCACAGCAACCCCCGCTGCCGTTATTTATACTTTATTTGAGTTAGAAACTGGCTGTCATGTCCAGAGGTGTTTTTGAAAAACACTGTAGTAAAACAACAAGTGGGCTGATGGAAAAATAAAGAAACCAGGTTTTTAATTATACAGCTTTCTTTTTTAGATCCCAGACATGACAACAGTGTGTAAAACTGACTGTTGAGCTCAGCTCATCCCTTTGTAGTAATGGCATGTGTGCAGAGTGTGCACGTGTGTGGTATTCCCTCTTGTCCTGCATGAGTGTGTGTGTCTGTTGGCCTGCAGAGGTCAGCTGCTTTGACGATGTTGCACTACTGTACCATCCGCTAAAGCAGTGCAATAGTATTGTCATAGCATCGGGCCTTTGTACTGTGCCTCAGCAGCCAGAGGACGAAACCCCCCCATCCTCTCTGCTCGCCCACAGCTGAAGACTCAGTGATCTGATAAAGACCAGAACAGGCATTTCTATCTGCCTTGGTGTAAAGTTCCTGCAGGTTTAAAAAGTGCAATAAAAAAATTAGTTTCCATGACATGATGTTGAATTTTTAAAAAGTTTCAATGAATGTTTGTGTCTTTTTGTAGAAATAAATCAAGAGAAGAAAAACTTTCAATTTAATGTTGTTTTTTTTTTGTTAGAGAAGCTTTTACTTTGAGTAAATTATTCAGAAATAAATAATATTTTCAACTGTATTCATATGAAAAGAAGTTTTAGATTTGTGTTTTAGTTTCTTCCTTTTTTGTTTTTTAAAGAATTCTTGTCGTCATTTTGTGCCTTTAAATAAAATATTACTCTTTTTTTTTTGTGATAATGTAAAAAGTCTTCTGAAACTAGTCTTAACAATTAAATTTTAAATAAACTCATTTTAAATAAAAAAAAAAATAGCATCAGATAATTTCCCGAGATAAACTATCTACTTCAGACATAAAAAAATGCTTCCGAAATGAGTTTTTAAAATATAGCTGCTGAGTATCAAATATTCTGAATAAACGTCTGTCATTATGTCAAATTTTTTATATCAAAATTTTCAGTGGATTAAACGTTTTATGGTTATTGTTGAAAATGTTTGCTTTCTTCAAACGGAGAGAAACAAACGTAAAACTACAGCAAATACTTATTGAATTAATTTAAAAAAGAAATACCTTTCGATATATATATTTTTCTAAATGAAAGCTAAAAGCAAACCTTAAAATTAATTGTATTTTATTGTATTTATAAGCAACTGAAGTAAAGACTTAAAAACACATTTTACACATTTAAAAAAATCCACAAACATCAGATAGAGTAGTTTGGAAATCAGTGTTTGTTTCAAAGTGTTTGCGAGCGCTTAGATTTAGAGTTCTCAGATACATCACTTCATCTTCTTCAAACTTTAATCAAACGTTTGTTGTTGGTGTTTTAAAGAAAATGAAGTTGTTGATGTTTTGGAAGTTTGTGTTCGGACCACATGTGGTCCCCGAGTCACAGATGGGGCTGCAAAAAGTCAGGAAGAGTGTGTGGCACTTGGATTGAGCTCCATTATCAGGCTGTATTTTAGACTGGGAGATACAGGCCTCATGAACCACGCCTCCAAAGAAAGGAACATTCTGTTCACAGAAGGACTCAGGTTGTCTCCGTTTGCATTGCACACCACGTGAGATTAAGTAACTCACTTTGAAGTCAACATGCAACTTTTTTCTCCATTCTTTACCACATTCTGCACCACATGGAAATCATATAATCTTTTCATTCACTTTTTCCTTCTTCATGTTTAAACAGCACATTATCCATCTCATTGAATCTGTTGTTACTGATTTCATTAAAAATCTTTAAGTAAATGACTTACTTTTAAAACAAAAAAAAAACCCTAGTAAATAAATGCAACTTATTTGATTATGTAAAAACTGTTTTGGTCAAAGTTAGATGTAAATAGTTTGCGTTAAAATCAGAAAATGGTTTAAAAATAGATTTGTTTATGTTAAGACTTTATTTTTGGGGAAATAAAATTATAAAATAAATTAAAGATGATAAAATAAAAATTAAATTGATTTTAGCCTGAATTTCTCCCAAAAAGCTAAATTTCTGCAGCAAAGAAGCTAGGTTTTGGACTAGCGTGTCGGCCTTTTACTCAGTGTGTGTGTGTGATCTCTTCCACTCAGCTTTTTCAAAGCATAATCTGAGTGTGCAGGCTTGAAGAAGTCACCGTGTGGGTGGGAAAATGGGGCAAGTTTCGTATTTGGGACAGGTCGTAGGGGGGATGGGGCTCCTCGTGAGGAATGTGGAGGGCAGGGTTGCTGTGAGGGAGGAAAAGGGGGGAGGTGGAAGCGGGGGGAGAGGTTTGCTCTCATCGTTCTCACTTACTGCTTTTCTTCTGCACGTCATATTCAGTCGCTGTTTTGCAATCTGCTGTGAAATATTCTGTTATTTGCGTCTTTTAAGAAGAATATAAAGGAATGGCCTCCTGGTTTACTGGCTAAGATTTTATGTTTGCAAAGTTTAATCATGTAGAGTCCTCCATGAATAATGCCAAACATGTTAAACTTTCTTCGAGGTAGTGGATGATATGTTCAGACATATAAAGCAGTGAAAGAGAAATGTTCTTGTAAAGGAAGTGGAAGCTGTCCTATATTTGCTCAGGGCAGCTGTAAAGTCCCATTATGCAGCAACAGTTACAGGAAAGTTGGGATTTCCAGCATGTGGAAGCTTGTCTACACCTCCTCCTGGCAGCTTGCAGATGGGGTCTTTGGTGTAGCTCAGCCCTATTGGGAGGTTGATGGGACCATTTTCCAGTCAAACCCTTCTAAAGTCTCCAGTTGACTCTGTACTGACCTCACCGACCCTGATATATCGAACATAGTGTTTTGATCTCATGTATTCGAAGACAGACTTCACAACCTCAATCCACTTTTAAAAACAGCGGTTGAGCAGATTTGAATTCATTCACTGTGAGCTCTGATTGGTAAAGTTTCTAAATTCTAAAATACATGTTCCATGTGCTCTCAGAGACCCCTGCTACATCAGCATTTTTGCTGACCAGTCGGACCCTTTCTTCCATGTGGTGATAGGACTCCCCCTACAGTTGCTACCTTCCCCAAGCAGGGCAGAAGTAGAACCTGCACAAATTTGTGCAAATTTGTTTAAAGTATAGGCATTTACGTTCCTGTTATAAAGGCTCTGATCCACAGTTGCCAGGAGCTCCACTCACTTGAGCTTCAAACTTGATCATAGACGGGAAACAGTCGATGTCTCCTTATTTGATTGAAAAATAGATTTGTAAAATGACATATTTTTAGATGTTGACAAACCTAAAAAATTTGGACAAAATCCTGACAAAATTATCATGTCTTGAAGGAAGCTTTTATTGTTTTCCCTCTGTGGAAGAAAAGTTTGAAAACTAGAAGTTTTGTTTGATTCACAAGTGGAAGAAAAAACGCACATCGTTCCATACTATTGAAATGGAATCTCGTTTGTGTTTTAGAAATGATGTGGATGGAAATGAGAAACATTATTAACCTTATGTTTAGCGTCTCTTGCAAGAACAAAAGTTTGCAGGTTGTAAGGTTGCAAATAAATCATTATTAGAATCAAATCAAACTTTATTGGTAAAGAACTTTTATACATAAAGTTACACAAAGTGCTGAACATTTATTTGAATGTTGTTTAAAAAATCCACCTTGCAAAGAAAATATATTTCTGCATTGTTTATATGCAAAATATTAGCCAAAAATAAAAGAAAAATCCAGATGAAACACATCGGAATTAGTTTCTGGTCTAACATCTTAAAAAAAAAAAAAAAAACTGAAATATTTTGTTCAGTTTAAGAAGTTCTTATAGTTTTAATAAAAATATGTTTATTGTAAAATGCTGGGAAGATGTTGATCAATATAATTTGACAAAAAATTAATAACATTGTGAATAAAAGGAAATTATTTGAAAAATATTTAAAAACCAAATTATTAGTCAAAATATTTGTTAATGTGTTTTTTTTTTATTAAACAGTTATCAAACATCAAAAGGTTTGATTTTTTTATTTGAAAATAGAAAGTCTTAAAGAAAAACATATAATTTACATTTTGCTGGTATTTAGTTCTTTTAAACATAAAAAAATGCTATTTTTATTGTTCTATTCAAACAAAGAGAAAATATTTCTGGCTCACATGAGATTCAGGCCAAAATAAAGGCCTCAGACCAAGAAGATCAAGAATAAAAAGAACAAAGAGAACATAGTTTTTTGTCTTCAAAGAGCTAAACAAAAAAACTAATTGATTCTTTATGGTTCTAATTTATAAAAAGAATTAAAGACGGCAAAATTCTTTTTTTATTCTGTTATGTTATACCTAATAATAACAGTTCATTTGTCTTTGTTTTAAATGTTGGGATCAGGTTCCAATAGTTATAAAATAATTTAAGAATTTGTTTGCTGAATGGAAACTTCACTTTAGTTTTAAGCGAGCCACGTTCTCTGTACTGATTTTTTTGAAAATATAAAACGGTCATTCTTCAGTTACTTTATGTATCTAAGTAGTATTTTAAATTTTAAAAGTTTCAGTTTTCTCTTCAAAACTGTTGATAAACAAGTAAATACTATCACCACTGAGACTGATGCTCATACATGATAGAGATGATGGAGTTAAAAAGAACTATATTTACAATAAAGCGTATTTATTACAAAAGCAAATTAACAGAAAAAAATGTGAAAAATGATAAAAATTGTGTTATTGTTAAATTTTTTTTAAAAAAAATCTTCAATCATTATCCCTCTGAATTTTCTGGTCCTCCACATCTCCCTTTTATTTCTTGCCTCTTTAAATTTGTCAGTTGTGCTCAGTTTGGGCATCTATTGCTTAAATCAAAATCTCATGGCTGTGCTGTTTCTATGGAAATCTTAAGGATTTAATAATATAATTTTCTTCAATCTTTCATAATCAATAAATCTACTGAAAACAATTTTCTACTGAATATTTATTGAATAAAAATCATTTGCTGACTTTGTAAACATATTTGAATAGTGAGGATAAGTTCTGACACCATGCTGCATTCACTGATTAAGTCTATTAAATTGTTAATGTTAAAGTACTGTATGCATCCCTCAACAAGGAAATTTGTGTGCTGCATTACACCGCAGCAGGCTGTCAGGACGGCGCCAATGGTTGGAGAAATGGGGAACCCTGAAAAAAAATAGGATACAGGCCGAAATTATAGTGAGTCTAGTTTATCATTAAATGAAATGATGCAAATGAGAAGAAATCAAAGCAAACAATTTGGCAGGAAAATGTGAATGATTAAATAAAATCTTGATGAGAATCAATGAAATCAAAACTCGGATTGTTTAATTATTGCCTCTCAATAGAGAGACATGGCAGAAATTAGGCACATAAAGACAATAAAGCTTCTGATTCTCTGCTTTTAGATGTCAGACCCTTCTAATTTCCTGATGTCTTCTGTTTCTTCGTGGTGACCTACCCTCCTCTTACTTCTAGTAACCGAGCTTCCTGTTTTTCTCTTCTTGATGGTTTTTCTATAAAGCTTCATTAGTTTATGAGAACATCTCACATTTTTTTGTACATCAGAAGAAACGCTGTCTTCTGTCACTGCTGATGTTTTATCTGAAACAATTTGTTTTTACAGGATTGAAATTTATGGAAACCTCTCCAGTTTGAGTTTACCTGGTTAAGTGTACAGGTTCAGTGGTTGAGATTGGTTAATAAGTAGAAACTCTGTGTTTGTTGAACTTTGTTCTGGGTCAGATCAGTCGGGTTTTTTTTTTTTTTTAAATGTCCAAGAAACTTTATTATTGGTCGTTTCGTATCTTTTAAACTGAATGGCTTTTAAAAACAGAAAATTATTGCCCTAACAGTAGAATATTTTAAATGTCCGTTAGTTTTTTCTTTTTTAATGTTTTTTCTAAATAATTTCTCCCAGATCTTCACCAATTATTAATTAAAGAATGGGATCATAAAAAAACAATTTGTATCCATCCCTGAGAAAATAAAATGTTATTTTAAATGTTTCTGTAATTCAGTATTACAACTGGAAGTGAAGTATTACATGAAAATTTTTTTTTCTGTTTCGCTTTTGCATACAAAGTAACAAATTAACTTCTGAGGTTTTTATGACATTTTAAAAAGAAAAAAGAATAAAATGCAAAGAAAAGTGCGGTAGTCCTTTTTCAAAAAAGTTAAAAACATAATCTCTGTATTTTTCCAGCTACTATTCTTTAATATTTATTCAATACTTGGAAGGGTTTTTATTTATGATTGTATTGAGTCATTTTGGATAGAATAATATTTTATAATAATATTTTATTAAGTGACTTTTAAGTCAGAAAATAAGATTGAACCACCAATTCAAGACATATTTGAACATTTTTAGTTGGAAATGCCTAAAAAAAACGTTGGGAACATCGTTCTCTGTTATTTCACAACAAGACAAATATTTTAACAAGCATTAAAAAAGTGTAGATATATTTGACTTATTTTAGTCAAATGCATCCTCTTTGTTTTACTTTTTAGAATATTAATTGATTTTCAGCAACAAATTTTATTGAAAATGTGCAACATTTCTTTTTTATAATGATCATTTTAATTTATCTCCCAAAGAAATGTCTCTGGTTTTGTGTGTTTGCGGAAGACCTGACTCGTATCGAGACATCCTGAAAAGTTAATCTTAATCTCTCTGAGATGTGTGGTTATGTTAAACCTTGCAGACAAAACCCTATCAGTATTGCTTCTGCTTTTGCTTGCATCAACAGAGTAGTGCAATATTGCTTATAGGGTCTTGCCTCTAAGGGATGTTCTTCCTCCTCTGATGACCACCTGAAGCAACATGGACATGTGGCTGCAGCTGTTGGACCCTGCAGATGCTGCAAAGAATATGCTGTGATATAAGCTTTGTATTAAGTGTTGAAGTAAATTAGTTCTAAAGTGAAAGTTTAACAGTTTTTCTAAACTATGCAAGTTACCCAGAGCTATTTTCATGTAGATTATTCACAGTAATGGTCAGACTTGTTTTATACCTCATGTTCTTACTGTTTTCTGGGGTTGGCTAAGTTACTTTTTTGTTTCTTGAAGAGCATTTAAAGTGTTTCTCTGTGAATTAAACGTTTTGAATCGTTTTAAAATTGCCCCAGTAAACAGAGTACTACATGGTGCAAACACGTCAAACACGCCAGTGCAATTAGTGGATAGTTAGCCTTCTTCGGATATTTCCAAAATAATGACTCATTTCTTTATTACCCTCAGTCTTTTAGGATGTAAATAAGATGCACGTTTATGTTTGCCTCATGAAAAAATGTGTATTTTTGGGGGAGCTGGTGGCTCAGTGGCTAGAGCGTTTGCCCGCGAACTGGAAGTCAACCGGGCGTTCGCGGGTTTGTATCCCGCTGAGTGCACGTCTAGGGTCCTTGGAAAAGACACCTAACCCTCCGTTTCTCCCACGATTGGCGCTGTCACCAATTTTCACAATGCAATAAGTGTTTTCTATTGGTGAAAACCTGGAGGATACAAACTTAAGACAACACCATTCATGATGGATCCAGCATTGAAAATTGCTTCACTGCAGCCCGTCTGTAGGTTGAACCAGGTTGAAAACAGGATTATAACCTAGTTGGATGCTAATAGGATTTCATTAATAAAAAGTTGTTTGAAGTTTTGCAACATGTAAACTTCTAAAATCTGCTGCACTTGATTTGTATCTTGAATCTGACAAGTACTAAAGTTGGAGTTTTCCATCAGTTTAGAAACTTTTACCAGTTAAAAACTTTAAAGCTGCTAAAATCCTGCATCAACAAATTAAGGCAATGTTTTTACCCTAAAACTCAAGTACCTGATGTCCTCACAACCCAGATGATTACAGACAGCTGCAAATAAAGTGGTGCTACGCCCAACGCATTGACTATTTTGTATCAATGGGCTGCTCTCATCAGATTCTCTATCGGCTCATAGTTTCCATTAGATGATAAAATGTCTGTTTCATAATCAGATATGTTTTTCTCTTCTACTGAGAATGAATCATGACCAGACGGAGTTTAGATATTGTTTTTTTTTTATCTACTCACATTTTGCACTGACAAGAGTTTTTATAAGGACAGTTGGGAAAATATTGATTAATAATCCAGTTATCAAATTTCAAAAAGGAATGGAAATCCATTTTTTTCTGTGTGTAAAACATGCTGATTGTATAAAAATTAAAAGGTTCCATTTGGTCTGACAACATGAATCCAGATACCTGAGGATTTCAGCCCTCAACCAGACGGAGCAGACACTCTGGCATTCAGATTAAGTTTTGTTCCAGTGGACAGCAGCTGCTTGACACTCTTTCCCTGTTGCACTACTGTGGGAGCTGTAGCAAGCAGTGCAATAATGAAAGGGCATCAATCAGTTGGGCTGAAACTGCTCTGCCCGTCCCTCTGAGCAAGGCATCAGCAGACTGAATTGATAACAACCTGTTTTCGCTGTTACCTTAGCATCTTCGGTTTGTTTTTACCATGTACAACTCAATAAAAAATGCAAATGAAACGAACGTTTTTTTATCCTCAGCTGTAAAAAAATTATTTTTAAGAAATAACTGTATTTTGAAGTGACTTCTAATAAATATTTTCGTCTAAATAATAGTGCGTTTTTGTTTTCTTAATTCTTCTGTCTGTCATAATTTCACGATTTTAAAAATGTGAAAGGTATTTTGCAGTAAGCTGTAGAAAGCCACAACAATACTTGGCTGCCTACATTAATCCTAAAATAAATTGTGGAAACAAAATAAATGGTTTTGAAATCTTTAAAAGTTAAAACTCGAGGAAAGAACCAGAAATTTTGAGAGGCATCCAACTGCGGTCAAGATGGCGTTCATGGGGGCCGCCATCGATATTTGTTATATCTATGTTATGATTATGGTATATATGGACGTTGTGATATCTGTTATATCATTATTGTTATATCTACGGAATATGGATGGATGAATGTAACCCCTCATTCATCCAGGAGTGCTCCATCATAGAAAAGACCTCAGAGTTGTTTTCTGGACAACATTCAACCCTCATTTTTGATCAGGAGTGAAAATGATTTCCAGATTAAAATCGAAACGTCTCAATTGTCAAATACACCGTCCAGAAGACGACTTTGAAGTCTTTCTACGAAAGAACCAGAAACTACGGAGAGCCAAAAAAAAAAAACTTGCTCAACAAAACTGAGTGGAAAGGCAACCATAAAAAGAAAAACATCTGTCTGGTGTGTATAGAAAGGATATAGAAATGTGTAAATAGACTGATAACATTTCAAGTGGTGCTAAACTCAAGTTCGGATTGACATTAGAATTGAGTTTTGATTTGGGGGATTTTTTTTTTTTTTTTTCCACAAAATCAAAAAAACAGATGCAAGAAAGAGAAACAAAACTTAAAATGGCCAGTTCTGCTCTTTACTTTCTGAAAAAAATTAATAATGAGGAGTTAATTCATTTTCAGAAGAAACTTATTATCTTAAAAGAAAAAAAAACTAAAGAGTTGTTGCCTTTTTAAAAAAAAAAATATTTCAATAAATCACACAATTTTGTTTTAAAATTAACTGACAAATGAACTCAAAGTTCTTAAAGTAACTTAATATTTTTGCAGTATTTTTTTCAGTTATAACTCATGATTTTATGTTCCACACCACTAGATTTACCTTTTTTTTCCCATTAGTAGTGACCTAACAATAAAGAACATCCATAACTGTTTCTCATGTTGGTGATCTCTGGAGTCACTTTAAGAGGACCCAGGGAAGAAATTGGACCATTGCCTTTGGTTCAGCTTGAAACTTCTCTTCCTGCAAAAGTGTGTGTTTACATCAACATTTCCTATGCTGTGACCTTGAGGACTCATGAATGGAGAGCTTAGGAACCTCCTACTACTCTACCATCCTCCTCACACTCCTCCCTATAAGCAGCTGGATGTCCTCCACTGTAAAAACAGATCTCCCAAGTATTTAATTATAAAGAATAATTCAGAATGAATTGATCAATGTAATTACAGGGTGATAAAATCAGCTTTATTTGTTTTAAGCTTTGAATAACTCAAACACAATTTGTTAAAAAAAAGATTTTGATACTTTCTATCAAGAAAAAGCTGGTAGCCATCAGAGTTGATGTAAGATGCTAAGGATCACTTATCCTGATTTTATTGATTATGATTGCTGTTCATAATGAATTGAGCTGCTGGACATCTGGGTTTGATCGCTTACACTGCCCCCTATATGGGGCAGAAGAACATTACAACATGCATGTCCTGCCTTGGTTGGACCTTCATAGTTAAAATAAGAATGTTACTGTATTAATGATAAAAAAAAAGGCAAACATTCAACTATTTTTTTTTTTCTATGAATAGTAGTGGAGTTAAATGTTTTTGTTTGAAATGTAAATTGACCCTCATTAGATAGATAGATAAAAACTTTATTAATCTCCCGCAGGAGGAATTCTTGTGTCCAGCAGCAGCAGAAATCACACAACCTGTACTGTACATACACAATAAATAAAACAACATGCATACAATAATAAAACCAGACCCTGTTCCTCTCAAAAACATCCGTTTGATTAAATTGCCTGAGGACTGAAGGGATGAACGACCTCTTAAAGCGCTCAGACCTGCAGCGCAGTGAGAGTAACCTGTCACTTCAGGTACTCTTCTGGATCGTGATCACATCATGTAGAGGGTGACGGGGATTTTCCAGGATACCCTGCATTAGAGCCCTCATCCTCCTCTCCAAAACAACTCACACAGAGTCCACATTTCACCCCACCACAAATGCACATTTCCTGATCAGTCTGTTCAGCCTATTGCCGCTCCTTACGGTCAAGAATCCATATAGGAATTCTTGTCATTTTCAAGATCATTACAACTTGTACTGTTTAGATCAGAGTTTTTCAAAGTTATTCTTGCTAAGGTACATTTCTTCCAAAAAAAAAAAAAGAATCATAAGGCACACCACCAACTAAAACTGTTAAAAATTATTCTCTATAGCCACCTATATTTACAGTGATTCTCACCATTGTCCTGGATAGGAATCAAATCACAACATCAAAACCTAATTTGTCATCTTTTATGATTCTTCTATGAGTTCAGATCATTTTCCCTCTTTAAAGTCTTGCAGGTAATGTGAGATTTTCTTCTAATCTACAATTTTTCTGCTTTAAAACACAACTTAAATGTTCTCATAATGTCTCAAAAACTTGTAGAAAATATGATCCACTAGCTCGGGTAGTTTTTGGAGGCATGGACAGCAGCATCCAACAAAAAAGCAGAGAAAAAGAGTGGGTTGCTATGGTCACAGGACTGTCCTGCCTGTCTCTGTTATGATTGTTAATATTTTTGCACAATACAAGAATACAAATTATCTGTGTAAATACCATTAAAAGTTAACTCAACGTTTTATTTTCCCGATCATTTAAAAATATATTAATTGGATCTGATATGATTAGTTTGTACTTTTGTTGTAAATTCTTTTTTTTTTTTTTTTAACTTGTGAAGCACTTTGTGATCCTTATCTTTGAAAAGTGCTATAAAAAATGTACACACATATGTACATTTTTTTCGGATTATAAGTCGCACCACAGCATAAGTCGCACCAGCCAAAAACGTATAAAAAGGTGAAAAATACGGAAAATAAAATGTATATAATCTAAAACACTAAGTATTATGTTTGCCATATTTTATCATGAACCATAATTTTTGGAAAACAAGTGTACAAACTGGAATATAAACTGACAAAAGATAATGGCAATATTGATTTAAAGAAATATGTTCTTTTCTGCAAGTCTGTGACAATTTGATGTTCTTTAAATCTTATCACATTTTTTGTATTTATTTTCTAATTTCCTTAATTGATTAGATATTTTACAATTATCTAAGAAATGCGGAAATGTAGATGTGATGTTTTTCTCAAAGGTGTGATAAAACAAAAAAAGTGAACCCATTTGAAACTTTCAAGTTTAAAATGAATCATTGTTTTGGTCATTATGTATCAAGATCTCTTCTCTAAAACTGTCTACAACTAACAAGCAGTGTTTTTTTTAAGTCCAGTCAATGCAACAAACTCCCGTTTATTAATAATCTTTTTTTTATTTAGTAGATGAAGGCAGAACAAAATTAAAAAATAGTATCTGAAGGGAAAATCCAGAAATCAGTTTGTGGATCAGAAAACTTGGTCAAATATTTAGTTCAAATGTAAAGATTTTACAGAGAGAATTTATTTGAAATAGTCCCAAAATTTTATTTGAAAAATGGATAAATCATCTCATTACTTGTAATCCTAGCCTCAAACGTCACAGGTTACAAATCATTTAAAATCCTAATCAGATTTCAGAAATTTTAATGAGTCCAAGTTTCCTCTCAGTAGTAACACATCAAACCAATTTGTGACGGACATGTTATTAACTCGGAAAATGAAGTAAAAGGATCTTCCGTACATGACAGAATAGAACATGCAAAATATAAGCGTGAAAATTAAACAAACTAATAACAAGGACCTAAAAAAAAAAAAAAAAAAAAAAAAAAAAGGAATTCAATGTAAAAACAAAAATAGTTGCACTTAAAGAATCCAAAGGAGTCACTTCATGGGGAAAGAAAACAACTTATTCACCAACAGTCTCTGATTAGGATGGAAAACAAACTCTCTCATAATTTTAAATACCAAAAAAAAAAAACAAGCAACGAATTGCAAAAATCTACCACAACAATATTGCTGTGGAATCCCTCTGGCTCACCGTCAGAAAATCTATTTTCAGGTTCTTGACCTGCTTAAAAAAGTTCCACAGCTAACATGTCCATCGTGTCTCGTTGACGCCATCAAAGCTCGTCATGGCGGAACAGCTCCTGGCTGCGCTGGATGAAGACCCCCTCCATGGTGCGCCACCAGTTGTGCTGGCTGGCAGAGCTCATGCCGTGCACCTCACGCTGGCCACGAATAGGATGACCGTACTGCTCGCCTGTGACGCTGAGGAATACGTCTGTTCCCACGTGTTTAAAACGTACAACCTCATCGCGCTCCCAGTGGATCCCGTCGCACTGAACTGACCACACATCCAGGTCGTCGCCTTCTCCGTTCTCTCCGAAAGCGCTCACCTCCTGCAGGAAGGGTTCAGATAACAAATATTGTTAGAGTCAAAAACTTTTCAGATAAATAAAAGTTTGTCTTCATAATTCCGTCACATTCCGCTCAGCACAGAACCTGTCTGACACAGTTTGTTTTGTAGATGGGAACTTCTGGTTGTGATACTGTAGCACACTAATTTCCCCATGGGGATTAATAAAATACTTTTCATTCTATTCCAAATCCAGGGTGTGTCCCGGCTCTGATTGCTAGGACAAGATCTGATTTCCTGAGTTCAAACTGAACGTAGCTTTAGACATTAGGCTTATTTTCTATTTAATAATACCCTCAAAACAATTAATTTCGGTTAACATTCACTAATGTCATCTGATCAAATAAAAATTAGAACTCCAATGTAAAACATTTCGTAAAACAGCCTGACCTGGTTATTGGACAGCGGGGAGCTGAAGTGATGTGTGTGAAGGTTTCGTCCGGTCTTCATGTGAGTAATTCGGATGGCCTGGCCACACTTGATGGCTGTCCCTCGGTCACATGGTTGTTTGGGCTTCCCACGGATCTGCCAATAGCTGTTGGCATCATCTGCGCTATCCACGCCGGTTACAGACTGCTGTCCGCTGCCTACACACAACAAAAAGGAACATGAACAGAACAGCAGTGGATATGTTAATGTCTAACAGGATTTTAAAAAAAAAAACACTATTTTTTTGGGTAAATAGTAAACAACTACTTTTTTGTCATTTGTCACCAATGTATGTCTTTTGTTTTGTTTTTTAATTAAGTTGAAATCTAAATAAAAGATGAAAAGATACAAAATACTTGTTTAGATTGATGAAAAATTAGGTTTGACCTGCACATTTAATCTGATAAAACCAAGATTCCATTCTGTTTCGTTGTCTTCGGCAGTCTACATTGGGTCGCAGGGCAACAGCCTCAGACAGGAAACCAAGGCTTCCCTCACCCCGGCTGCATCCTCCAGGTCACCCAAGAGGATACCGAGATGTTTCCCAGCGACATCCTCTAGCTCACCCAGGAGGATCCCCGAGGTGTTCCCTGACCACATCCTCTAGGTCACCAAGGACAATCCGGAGGTGTTCCCCAGCCACATCCTCCAGGTCACCCAGGAGTATCCCGAGGTGTTCCCCGGCCAGCTGTGAGACAGTCTCTTCAGAGGGTCCTGGTTCTGCCTCTACGACTCCTCCCGGTGGGATGTGCCTGAAACACCTCACCAGTAAGACGTTCGGGAGGCATCCTAAACAGATACCCGAATCACCCCCATGTGACTTCTCTCCACCCGGAGGAGCAATGGCGCTAGGATGAATTAAAACTCGATAAATTAGTGGTGGGATTACCGGTAATTACATAATTAAATTAAATCTGACATTCTCACAGAAACAATGCCAGTACATTTTAGAGCTGTGACTAATTTTAAGTTTTTTTTAAACCTTTAATATTTTTAGTATTTACATAAATGCTTAAATTTCTCTGTCATTTCAGCTTTGAGGAGAAGTTTTTAATATTAACATATTTATTTTCATCCTGGAGGAAGATGATGATGATAGTCATAATGAGAGGTTAATGATAAAAAAAAAGTCTTATTCTAAATCAACTTTTTAAAAAAAGGAGACTGTTCTTTTTTTTAAAAAAACTTTTCAGGTATTGTGATCAAAATTGAAAGAATGGATAATAATTCAAATCTGAAATAGTTTTACATTCCTATGATCTCTAGATGAGTCCAGATAAGTAACTGTAACTATAACAGTAACTACAAACTGTCTCAACTGAGGAGTGATGTAATGAAGAGCAGGTGGATGGTAAGATCTGGATTCCCACCTGATCTGTACATTTGATCATAATAAAAATATTAATAGTGACTCATCAGGATCGATATACATGACATTCTTTGAGATCAGGATTCAGAAGTTTGAGATCAGGTGTAGATTTTTACTGTAAAACTCACCTGAACCATATTTAACATCATGGGAATGCAGGCGCACATTATGTCTTGTATTAAGCAGTTTAACCAGAGATCCACAAGTCACATAATTCATCTCCGATTCTCTTCCATCACAAGTTGACCACACCAGCAGGAAAAACATAGATCTTAAAACACCGCGGAAAACCCCAAAAAGCTTCATCTTTGTGTCTGAATCAGAAAAACAGCTTCTACAGTGAAGAGCACTTCCTGATCTAGCTCATGATTTCAGCCAATCACAGCGTGACAAGTCCTAAACACCCGGAAGTGATTTCTCATTGAGTGATTGGTTACTGTAAAAAGACGTGTGTGTGAGCGTGTGTGTTTGCATAGTTAGTTTGATGTGTTTTCTTTTAAAAAAAATGAAAAGAAAAGAAATTTCTTTTATTTAATAAAGATCGTTAGCACATGTGCATAATGTTGGAAGACGTTATTGTTTTTAACATGTTGCCATGGTAACCGTGCAATGTTTAAAGTTACTGTACGTTTTGATTAAAATAAAAGAGCAAAACGTTTTCAAACGTTGCTTTTTAAACACGGAAATAATCATTATGATAAAATTACGTCACACGAAGGATAAACGAGATAATTTATTTTGAAAAATGAAAACCAATCGCATTAAAAAATAATTATTTGCATAAAATAACTGTAACTGCATAAATTAGGCATGGCCATCAGAACTGAATAGAAAATACTTTAATGATAACATTTGGGACAATCACATGAGAAAGTAGTGTTAGATCTTAAATTAAAAATAAAGAAAAAAATAAAGATATAATAAAGATAAAATAAAGATCAAACTAGACAGAAGTTATAAAAAATGTGTGAAACTTTGACATATTTTCATGTTATTTTTAGGATTGATTGGTGCAACTGTTGAAATCCTGAAAGGTCTTTTCTTAGACATTGAGATATCAGGTTAATAAACATACTAATCTACTTTGATTACTGCTCACTGTCAGTGTGGTTGATATGATTTTGTATTTTATTAATAGATGGATTGAATATGGATGGATTGTGTGCAAAGACAAAGAAAGCTTTGGACACTAGTTTAAGTTTTTTTTATGTTGAATTACAATCTTACAGTAAATCCAGCTCATCTATATTAATGATCAAGTTCAGAAAAACTAGAATTTTTCTTGGTAATAATTAATAAAGTTTATACAAGAAGTACTGTCAGAAGAAAACAAGTTGTCCAGCAGATGGCGCTCAAGGGCAAAGTGTGTGTGTGGAGGAAAAGAGTGTGTGTAGAACAGTTGGGGAGAGAAAAGATCTTGGACGGGTTAAGAAAGGTCATCTGTTTTATCATCAAATATATTTAATTTATTTGAGTCTAATTGGCCAAAAAGAGCAGGACAATCCATAAAAAGACATGGTTGTGTCTTTCATAAATGTAAAGAAATGTGCAGAAATCTTTGAATAAAAAACGGTAATCTATTAAAAATAATTCATGCCGGAGCCCATCCCAGCTGATTTTAGGTGAGAGGCAGACACCAAACAGGTCACCAGTTTGTCGCATAGACACACACAACCATCCACACACACTTTCATTCCTAGTGGGAATTTCATAGCAGCCAAACAACTTAACTTGCATATTTTTGGAGGGGGGATACCTGGAGAAACCCACGCATACACAGGGAGAACATACAAACTCTACAAAGAAAGACCAGTGTTTTAGGCCTCGCCTCCAATCTGGGACACCTCTTGCTGTGAGGCTACTATGATAACCACTTCACCACCATGTAGCAGATGGGCTTCATCCAGACAGGAAAGTGGGGTGACACTCTGGTTCAGGACGTTCATAGCAGATACGGTTGTGGGCCCATAACTCCGGAAAGATCAGATAGGAATAGGACTGCCAAACATCTTTTTTATCCAAAAGTGATCCATTCTAGAAAAGGCTTCAAAGTGTTTTCTGGACACAGTGCACATGACGAGTGAGACATTTCAACTTCTATTGAAGCCCATTGAGACGGACATTCTGTGATTTTGGGCTATACAAATAAAATTGAATTGAATATTCGGAAATTACTTTTAATCTGATAGAATGGACCTGAGAGCTGATTTTATATATAAAAAGCTGAATTCTGAGTCCAGATGTCTCTCTGACATTCTGGACCTAAAAACTGGAGTTTAAACATCTGGAACAGTCCTCACTTCCAGGAAAGTGAGAGAGAGGAAGAAATTTTAAAAAAAATTTAAAAAAGAAAATTTTAGGTTGTGCCATGCTCAACAGCTTTAATAATAGATTCATTATAAGATTGTACTTTATTCAAATCAAGATTAATTTTAAAAGCAACATTACGCAATGATATTATTTTGAGATTTATCATTCCAGGCAAACAAAATATAGATCATTCAATTTGAAAAACTGTAACATGCCTAAATAAAACAATAAAAAACGTTCTTTTTTTTTTTTTTTTTTTAAGGGGGTTGCTTATGTACACGGCGTACAGGTCTTGTTGAATTTGTTTCAAGGTTAGTATGCGGCACCATGAAGGTCATAAAGAAGGAAGGAGAAACCAACAGATACCATATCTGTTTTGTCACTTGACAAACTATAAAACGTCTATCTTATCTTATGTGAGTCGTAAGATTAAGGTTGATCTACTTTGTAGTCTTTCATTTCAACTTTCATTTTGCAGGGGGCGCCGGAGCCTATCCCAGCTGATTTCAGACGAGAGGGCAGGGTACACTCTCGAACAGGTGGCCTGCCTGTTGCCGGGCCACACATTTCAAAGCGGCCAATCAACCTAACATGCATGTTTTTGGACAATGGGAGGAAACCGAAGTACTTGGAGAAAACCCACGCCTACACGGGGAGAACATGCAAACTCCACACAGAAAGGCCAATGTTTCAAGCCACGTCCCCCACTCTGGTATTTGAAACCCCGACCTTCTAAACTCTGCAGACTCTTCCATCCCTAAAGAGAAATAATTAAAATAAAAAATGGATCATTTAAGGGGTTTGAGGGCTGTAGCTAAGCATGGGCAAGATCACCCAAACTTTTGGTGTTTGAAAAACTCTTTAATTAGAAAATTATAGAGGTTTATAAGTCTGATGGTGATGAGAGAGAGAAGCAACCTTTTCAGACAAGGTTTTCTAACTTTTGACCATCCAGACCTCCACAAATCTAGACTGATTCACAGAACAATTGATTTTGAGGATCCTATCTTTCTTGCAGGAAAGTTTGTCTGCAGTTTCTTTTGCTTCATCTGAACCAAACTCTTTAATCATCAAACCAGAAAAACAATGCCTAAATATTTAATTGTCTTATTAAAGTTCAAATAGAAGTAGAAAAAAAAAACACCCAGAAAACCAAATTCTGTGTTTTAAAAAAAAAATCAATTTAAATTGTGCAAATCAAACATTATAATGTGCAATCATCATCTCACTTTAACAGGCAAACCAGAATATGCACTAATCTCTTACAACTGCAGGGCAATTATCTTCTTTTCCAAGAGTGAAATGCACACAAAAAGGAGAACAATGGAATTTAGATGATTTATCTACAGGTATCTCATGCTTACTTTCTCATCTTGCACTGTCTGCAGAAAGACTGATAACGGGCACAGTGAGAGTGGGGTTTTATGGTTCCACCATAAAGTAAGTATATAAATGTGAGACAGATTAAAGGAGGACTCACTGAAGAACAGCAGGAAGGTAAGGAGCCTTGTGTTCGTCTCATCCGCTCTAACCTGTACATCATCTGACGATTATTTGGATCAGTAACTATCAATGAATAATTCTATCTTTATTTAGTTTCTAAAACAGTCAAATGTTTTGATCAAACTCTTAATAAATCGCTAAAAAATGAGCTTCTTCTTTCAGCATTTCCCTTCAGGGGTCGCCACAGCAAGTCAGTTTCTTCCATCAAACCCTATCTGCTGCATCTTCTCTGGTCACTCCAACTATTTTCATGTCTTCCTTCACTGTATCCATGAACCTTCTCTTTGGTCTTCCTCTAGGCCTCTTTCCTGGTGGTTCCAAATCCAGCATCCTTTTGCCGATGTACTTTCTCTCTCTCCTCTACACATGTCCAAACCATCTCAGTCTGGCCTTCCTGACTTTATCTCCAAAACCTCTAACATGTGCTGTTCCTCTGATCCAGTCTATCCTGGTCACTCCAAGAGAAATCCTCAGCATCTTTATCTCTGCTCTGTAGATCTTAGATTTTAAATAACAAACAAAAATCCAACTCATTTAATGAGGTTAAATGATAATCTTTAAAAAAAAAAAACAATCATTTACTGAACTATTGATGCCAATAATTAAAGGGTGAGAAAGTGAATTTTAAAGGAATCAGTTGGAAAAAAAGAAGGATGTGAGGAAACTGAAATAAAGATATGTAATTTTTTGCAGATTTTGTGCTGAAAAAAGGGATGAATTTCAGTATCAGATGTTTGTTTGAGTTAGAACATGCATGCCATGTTTTTAGTTTACACTGCTCCAGCATTGATCTGACGCTTTATAAAAAAAAAAAAAAAAGCTGACTGCCTTTCACATTTCTTGATGGATATACTTACATATTCTCCATTTGAACTGCTGTGTGTTAGAAAGTTGTAATGTTGAATTGAAGAAATTTTGTTTTTCCAGATGAAGGTTTCAGTGTTGTTGGTGGCGGCCCTGCTCGGCCTGTCCTCAGCCAGCCTGCAGGAAATTGTGAAGAAAAGCGCTCAATACAAAAAAGGTACAACTGTTTGTCAAAATGACACTACACCATTTTTTCTTGCTTCACAACATCAGCACACTTTATTAAAAATTATGTTGTGAATAATAAATACCTTTGATTTTTTTTCTGTTTGCAGTTTCCTCACTGAAACCCTGAGTTGGAAGGCCTTGAAACCACAACCAACAGGCAAGATCATTTCAGGGCCTCTGACACCAATTGACCTGGAGGAGCAAGATCTGCCTTCATCCTTCCTCTTCGGTGACAATGTGAACCTGGAATGGCTGACCTGGGATGGCTCCCTACCCAATGGCGCCGTTTCCATCTACAATGGCTATACCGAGCGCACTGATTACATCTGCAAATACAAGTGTGATGCCGGCTTCTATAACCCCAGCTTAGGTCCTTACTGCCGCTATCCATACGGAGAACGGGAGTACTATGCTCCTGAGTTTGAGATTCTGTCCAACAAAGACAACTTTGAGTTTCTGGAATGGAAAGAAGATTCATATGGTTCCGTCCCACAACATTCAGTTCGAACCTGTACAGGCGTGAATATCTACGTAGGAAAGAACAAGTACGGTCTGGGAAAGATTGTTCCTCAGTTTGAGGCCTTCTTCTTGCCTTGGGAGGGTGATGAGTACTGGTATAAGAAGTACCAAGTCTTGACCATCAACAGAGACGCTTACACCCAGCACATTACTGACGTCAAGTATGCCATTGATGAGGTTGCCATTTTCCAGTATCCTCCTGAGACCATGCGCATCTCAGGAGTCACTAATAATGAGTGCCAGTCCATTGTGAAGACAGTAACCATCTCCAAGACTTCAGAAGTAGAGACCACATGGAACATCGGGCGGGGCACCATGCTAGGCATCACAGGAAGTATCACCGCCAAGATCCCCCTCATTGGCTCTGGTGGTATTGAACTGAGCGGCGAAAAGACACTGCAGTTCTCCAGAGGAACCACAGTTGTGGAATCGATAAGCCACTCAGTATCTGTGCAGCTTACGGTTCCACCCAACCACACCTGTAGGGTACGCATGGAGGGACGCAAAATCAAGGCTGACATCCCTTACACTGCTAGGCTCAGTAGAACATACAGAAATGGCGAAACCCAGTGGACGTCCATCACAGGAACATACGATGGTGTGCAGATTGGAGAAGTTCGGGCTGTGGTGGATCGCTGTGAGCCCGTAGCTGATGCCAAACCCTGTCCCTGAAAGACTGAAGAAGACACTGAAACATCTGAAACATTAGTGGTCATAAAATGCAAAAAAGTGTCAATAAACAGAAAACAGAAATATCTTGAGTGCGTGTGCTGGTCTCTGAAAAAAAGCCAAGTGCGTTCTTTAATAAATGGTGAACATTTGATGTTTTTTTAAATACGTTTGACAGACAGTCTTTCCTTTAAAAGTGCAAACACAATCGTAGCTCTACTGCCAGCAACATCATTAAAATATTTAACACATCACATAAAATTTAAAGAAATTTTTTATAAATGTTTATTGACTGAATAAAAAATAATACACTGAACAAGTTAATCCACTTTAACATTTTACTTCACATTACATTATCATTAATATTTAGTTACTTAAAAAAGACACCTGTACCCCATTCTCCTGATTTCCAAATCAACTTCCTGTAGACACTCCATTGTGATTAAAATCTTGTGGTTTGTCAACTCATCTATACTCGACTACCCCAACTCTTTTTTTATGGGTCCTCAAACCCATGCCATCCCCTACATACCACATACGCTACAAACAACGTCACCATGCAAAGGACCACTGAGTTTTTTATCTCCGTGGTTCCATCTATTTGCTGTATGAACCCCTTGGTTCTATCCAGGGTGATATGCTTAGACATCTAAGCATATCTAAGCAACCAACCTAGTATCAGTCAATGAACAGGGTGCACCATCGAGGTTGCTATTTTTGTTGCACCCCTGCAGAGGTTCAATCTTGATAAAATAAATTATACAACTTTTTAGGATCTCATCTAACTTGAAAAAAATTTAAGATGTGAGTTTTCCTCACTTTTCAGAACCCCAAAGACTGCTTTTGAGAGAAAAAATGGCTTCTTTATTGCACTTTGATGGTACAAAACATGCACATTTCTTCTGAAAAAACTTGCCTTTGAGTGTTGATTTTGTTTAAGCCTTCCTCACATGCACACCCCAAAATAACTAAATATACTTCATTTTAAAGATCAGTTGACTTAATGCACCACAAATTTAAATTGGTTGTTAAGGTGGTGAGTGAAGAAACAGCTGAGAATGAGTTCCAGGTTTCATCCTTCCCTTTTCCTGTGAATTGAAGTGCAGTGCTTTGCAACATGTAGTTTTATTCAATGTTTTTAATAATCTTTTAATAAATCCTACTCTTAAAAATTCTCAGTGAGCATTCCCTTAAAATTATATTCATTTAACCACATAAAGAATTCAAAATCTTTCTCTGTGAAAAACAAACGTGTTTGCAATCCTATCGCATGACTTTGGTGGAAAATTGTCAAACCATGAATGAACCATAAACACTCAATAGAATGAAAATCCATTCTTATCAAACTAATTCAATGGTTAATTCTCATTTTTCAACCATCAAAAGAGACATCAGTGTTTATGATGTAATTTTTTTGTATCACACACTTAATCTGCTAAATACTGATGCAGTTCACAGGTGCCAACAGTAGAGCCTTAAAAACGACCTTTACTTTGCCTTCTCTCCCACTGTCCTCCATCGGACCACAGATACAAATTGATAATAACTGTCTGTCTCAAGTACACTCACAGATGGCCATGACCTCAGAGATTATGAAGGAGAGCACTGTGCGAGGAGAACAATGTTCGTGTTGAGCTGCTCCTCCTATAGTGTGATCTTGGCAGTCAGTGACATTACACAACAAAGCAGCCTTAATCAGTGACTCAACTATTAGAGGAGATCCAATCAATTTGTTCCCTGTCACAGCTTATCTAACAAACCAGTATCTTGTCATCAGAAAGAACAGAGCGGCACTTTGGACATCATCCGATTCTTCGTTGTCTCGTAGATACGGAACCCAGAGTCCAGGCAGATTAATTTGTGAAACAGTTTAAATCATCTCATCAAAGATGATTCTTCATAGACAGATCAATAAAGGCTCCTGTTATCAAAAACTGCAAGGACAGTTGCTGTATGTTACATAAAAGATGCCGGTACAAGTTTCCAAATCAAGGACAACGGCATTCACATCCACATCTGGTTAGGTAACATGTGGTAGTTCATCGTATCCGGTGTAGAATATACAAGGGAAAGCCAATCTCATCGGTTCAGATTTATCTCTAACCCATATGTCTTTTCATGTTTGTACCAAGATAAAAAATGATGTATCTTGTAAAAGTGTTTCCGTTTAACACAGATGAGATGAGAAGTTAATAGATTGAGAGGATCTTAACTGTGATCCACTGTGATTAAAATATTTTTTATTCAAATTTAATTCAGAATAAATTATCTTAGTTAACATAACTGTCAAATTGTTTTCTTAACTTTTCAATGATGAGTTTAAGGTATGAAAACTTGAGACAAAAAACAACCACAAGAAAGTCTGTGGTTTTTTTTGTCTCAGCTGAGGAGAAGTTTAAATTCTAGCCCCTTGCATTTGTTCTGTAATCCCCAAGATAACCTGGAAGGCTGGAGTTGATCATGAACACAAATTACAATAAGCTGCTTGTAAATTATTGATTTTAATGTTGATCCTCTGAGGATCTTATAAAGAGTTACATCTTCTCTGAACAGAAAGTGTAGATTTATGTGAAGAGTTTTTCTTGATTTTCCCCGGTCTAAGCTTTCTTTACAGGTGATCTGCTCTGAGCACTTCTCCTCTACTTGGATGCAACTGACTGTGGAAAAATCACCTTCCCCATAACCCTACATGTCATAAACCTGGAACTGACCGAGAACAAGCCACCGCTTTTTATTGGGGCAATAAGTCTGCAAGAGGTTTTAAAACTCAGCAATTTCCAGCATTTAGCCTCACTTCATCAGGAACCTGAGGAGGTAAAAAAGAAAACCTTTTACTGTTGTTTTTCACAATAAAGTTTCAGCTAATTTAGTACTCAATCTCATAATATTACATTTTTTTTCGGATCATAATTTTGAGTAAATCTAAGTCCTAATCTACTTTTGTGACCATGATTCAATTTTGGCTCAGATCCTGCTGTGGCTTGTCTAGAATTTGGTGTTATTTCTTTTAGATAAACTTTAGGGTTTCTTTGGCACTGTTGTTTAAAATCTAGGTGTTTTGTGTTTAAGTTTGACAAATTATGACCTGTCTTTTTGGAATTTTTGTATAATATAGTCTATTTTGAAAATGTATTGTTTCCATTGCCCT
The DNA here is from genome assembly GCA_902685375.1 of Neostethus bicornis. Lineage (NCBI taxonomy): Eukaryota > Metazoa > Chordata > Actinopteri > Atheriniformes > Phallostethidae > Neostethus > Neostethus bicornis. The sequence continues at coordinate 10,918,341 of LR738545.1, forward strand.
CTGGAGTGATTAGGATGTACCCTTTCCCCCTTCTGGTTGAAGCAATATGTTTTCACGGTAATTGGTTAATAAAGACTATGATAAAAGAGGGGATGATGGGTATATTTTTGTCCAGTTGGTATGTTGCTTTGGTTTAATCCTCCTTTGTTCTCATAAATGATGTTTTCTCTATGTGTCCAGATGAAGTGGTCTGTCATCATTCCCCTGGCGGTGCTGCAGCTCTGCTGTTCAGCTCTGCAGCCTGAACCTCAGCTCCACATTTCCCAGCCAGAAGATGGTCAAGATAAAACCAACAGTGAGTTTCTTAAATAAGCCACACTGTCGATTTTAGCTTGTGTGTTTGGCTTTTTTAATTTATGAATCAAAGTTGGAATTAAACTTGTCACTGAAGCTCTATAAGCTTATACACAAATTAACACAGAAAAAAAAATTCATCTGAGTCTTAAAACACTTAAATTCTCACGTTTGTAAGCTGTAGATAGTTTTTGTTTCTACGTATTTTCACTCCTGTAGTCTACAAAGAAGTTCAGCCTCAACAAATAAAAACTTTATTGGATTGCACAGACTTTCTGTCGTTCAAAATTTGAACACATCAAGTACATGATTAGTTTTGTTTTTACTTTTCGGACTTTTTCCGAGGTCATTTCCATTTTGTAAAAAAATATTTTAAAAATAATTAGCAAGACAATTTACAGTCAACTTTAAGCTGAAGTTATACACATTTACAGTATCAGTACAGTATTAACAGAATCTCATTGACAACATATTGATATCCTTGAGAGGTTTTTTTGTAGGAAGCTTTGAATGCAATTTTTTGAAAAAGAAGACTTTTCAGAAGTCAATGAAGACTTTTGGCTGAACAGAACGAAAGTTTTTATACACTTTGGTGCTTTAAATCAGACAAACTTATTTTAAAAACATTTGACTACATACAAAGTTTTTTTTTTTTTTTCCTATGTAGAACTGTTGCTTAACCCTACTCAGGAAAATGTGGTTCCTTCCCGTGAAGTCATGAACCCTCCCACAATGACAGACAGTCCAGACCCCGAGAAGTCCCACTCCTTCCCAATGTTTGGTGAGAACGCAAACCTGAAGTGGCTCACATGGGACGGCGTCTTTCCAAATGGGACTGTAGCTATCTTTAATGGCTATGCCGAGCGTACTGATTACGTTTGCAAAGTGAACTGTGAAGCTGGTTTCTACAACCCCAGCAAGGGTAATGTCTGCCATTATGCCTATGCTGAAAAAGAGTATGTCTCCTCCAAGTTTGAACTGCTGGTAAACGTGGACCACTTTGAGTTCTTGATGTGGGTTGAAGAATCATATGGTTCCGTTCCTCAGTATGCAATCAAAACTTGTTCTAACTCAGACATCTATGTGGGCAAGAACAAGTATGGACTTGGTAAAGTAGTGACCAAACATGAAGCCTTTTTCCTCCCTTGGGAAGGGGATGAGTACTGGTATAAGAAATACCAGGTTCTGGCCATAAACAGAGACAGCTACAGTCAGCATATCTCTCATGTCACCTACGCCATTGACCAAATGGAGCTATTCTATCATCCTCCTGAGGCCCTAAAGCTTACTAGGGTTACCAACTTAGAATGCAGAGATGTGGAGAAGACAGTGACTTTAGAGAAGACCACCTCAGTTGAAAAGACCTGGGACATTGGGAGAGAGACACGAAATGGTTCCGTGTCAACAATGACAGCCAAAATTCCCATCCTCGGCCCTGGTGATGTAGACTTCAGTAAAGAGCAGACTGTGACGTTCTCAGAGGGCACTACAATAGTGGAGTCCATCAGTCACTCAGTGTCCGTGCAGCTGGTAGTACCACCTAATCACTCGTGCGGTGTGAGGATGGATGGACGCAAGATGACAGCAGACATCCCGTTCACAGGCAGGCTGAGCAGGACAAACCACAACGGAGACACCCACTGGACATACGTCACTGGAACCTACGATGGTGTGAGCGTTGGTGAGATCAATGCAGTGGTGGAAAGATGTCAGCCAGTAACAGATCCAACTCCATGCCCCATCTCCACACCGTAACCAGTCTGTTCCTTTTACTGATGAAATAAAAAAAGTAAAGAAAATCTTTGTGGTTTTTTTCTTACCCTAGACATCACACACCTGAAATTACTCTTGAAAAACTTTGGTGGAGTTTTCTACTCCAGAACTGATCTGGTACCCTCTAGGTTATGATTGAGTGGTGAATTTAAAAAGAAATCAGCATAGAAATTTCAAGTTTTGCTGACTTTCTGGTAACTTTCTTTTTCCACTTATATCTTACAAGACGATACAAAAACAAATAAAAATTATATTTTACAAACAGAAAATAACATAGCATTTAGCCAAAAACAAAATGAATTGAAGGATCATCTCAACATACACCTCTGATCCAAGACAGCCTGAGAATTCTATGGTAAGGGTCTCAAATTCTATGTCAAGAGTCTGGGTGAGACTGGGCTGTATCAAGTTGTCCAAAATAAAAATTACGTAAAATGATTTGCAATCTCTTTTAACAAAAATGTGGGAAAATTTTAAATTACATGGTATAAGCAAATAAAATAATAAATTTCATCCATCTTCTGAAGCACTTTGTATTTTTTACAGGATGTATTGCAAAAGCCCACCCCATCAAATAAGCAGGTGGGAGTGGGGTACACAAAACTGAGATAATCTCCATTTAATTCATTCTAAATGGGATTTACTTAATCTGGGATGTTGGAATACTTACAAAATAGATTGATCTAAATTAAAAATAAGTAACAAAACACAGTAAGTTAGTAGATTATTGGTAACAGGGGACGTTGGTCTAGTTCGATTCCCGCTGGGTTCAATTCCCGCTGGGCCCAAGCCGTCCCTGGGACTACAGACAAGACACGTAAAGAAAGAAAATAAAATTGGAAGATTATTAAAGCTGAACTACATTATTTTACTTTAAGTCAAAGACGTGATTTAATAAACGTGTTGAGACATAATTTGTAAAAATAAAGTTTGATCTTTTTTTCTTTTGACAAATATTCGTAATAAGCTAAAAAATTCTTCTTCAGTCATCAGACACATAAAAATGATCACAATAGTTTCCTAAACTAGGACAAGGATTAAATCATAAAATTTAAATAAAACCACAAAATCTTTTATCGAGGAGCTCTGCCATCCAGGAGGAGCTCGGCGTCGAGCCGCTCCTCCTCCAGGTCGAGAGGAGCCAGATGGGGTGGTTTGGGCATCTGGTAAGAATGCCCCCCGAGCACCTCACGGGCGAGGTATTTCGGGCACGTCACACCGGGAGGAGACCCAGGGGCAGACCCCGGACCCGCTGGAGAGACTATGTCCCACAGCTGCCTGGGGAACGACTTGGGATCCTTCAGGGTGAGCTAGAGGCTGTTGCCCCCGTGCCCCGACCCCGGAACAAGCGGAAGATGACGGAACGGAAAATCTTTTATAATACATGATCCAATACCTAAACTCCTATCAATGGGACCTTGACATGTGTTTGATCTTGAAGTATTCATGTCAAAAAAGATTTTTTTATTAGGAATCAAGAAATTTTTATTCCCATTGTCAATGAAAATTCCCAGACTAGAAACTTGCTTTGGCATAGTGTTCAACAGCATACATAAAATCATATGTAACATACTGTATGTAGCCAATACAACAGTACTGATGATAAAAAAAAACCATAACATTTAAGGTTAGTATGTATTATTATTATACAGCCTGAACATCTTTTATCGGTCTGTCGTGACAACTGCAGTTTTCTTTGCGGTCGTCTGCTGGGGAGGCAGCTTGACCCCAAGGGACAGCAATAGGCTGGACAGACCGATAAGGATATGTGCATCTGTGGTGGGGAGAAATGTGGACTCTGTGGGAGCTGTTTTGGAGGGGAGGATGAGGGCTTTAATGCAGGGTATCCTGAAAAATCCCCGTCACCCTCTACATGATGCGATCACAACCCAGAAGAGTACCTGAAGTAAGAGGTTCCTCTCACTGCGCTGCAGGACTGAGCGCTTTATCTATCTGTATATATCTATATATATATAGATATATACATATATCTATACATATATACTTATTTTGTCACCAAGATAAAAACCATAGAAACTTGTGTTGTCATGGCTAAAGAAAAAAGAGTGGGTTTCCTTAAATTAGAGCAACAAATGATCAGTTTCATTCCTTAGGCTTTTTTTCAACTAAACCAGTTTTTTTCATTTCTTTAAACACAATATTTATTATGAAAATGAAAGTCTATGCAAATGTTTTCTTGTCAATTCCACATCCCACCAGTAGTTGGCGGTGCTGCAACATAACGTCGCCATGAATTCAGAAGAAGTAAATGATGGAGGAGAAGCAGAGTGTGTTTTTTGGCAGGGGATTAATTTAATATGTAAAAACTTTAAAACACCTCTCAACGTGTTTCAGTGTCCCAGTTTAGGAGTAAGTTGTAAACCAGTTGGTAGTTTTTAATTTGGAATACTTGTTTTGATGTGTGAGATATTAGCACTGGAAGCTAACTAAGCTAAGCTAACATAGTAACAAAAAACAAACAATAACTTTACTCTTTAAATAACTTTTTTTGGGGGGTATAATTGATTAAATAACGTCTTACATCTGAGATCAATTTGCGAGTATTAACATTCTAGGTCTAAATGCCTTTTCAAAATCAAATAGTCCAATATTTTCTGGCTTTAAGCAACGGTTTCTGTCAAATATTTAATCTTCCTTTGATCATGAGGAGATTTTTAATGAGAGTGTTGAACAAAGCTTTATTTTTGAAACCTTTACCTGCCAACGCGCACACTGAGGTGAAGACACATGCACGCCGAAAACTGGTGAGTATTTTAATTCAACTCAATCTGATCTGTGTTGTACCCTGTCATAGATAGTATCTCAGTGTTACAGAATGTTGTGATCAGGAAAGAATCAAACTGAATGAAGAGGATTGAAGCTGGTGTGAGCTTCCAATGACGATGGTTTTAGTTTTAGAGCTGCTCTTATCTCCTCCATCTAGGTGGTCAGGTTATTGGGTAAGGAAGTGGATGAGTTGGAGTCCAGCCTGATATAAAGCAGTGTCATCAGCATACCAATGGAACCTTACTCCATGCCTGCTGATGATGTGGCCCGGAGGGAGCAAATAGATGGAAAATAGACTGGGTCCTAGAACAGATCCCTGAGGCACCCCACAAGTGACAGTATGGGGCATCGATTTGGCCTCCCTCAGGGCAAGTGTTATTGCAGGAAAATGTATTATCAATATGATCAATTGGTGATCGTGGACCCTGCATCATCAAGCAAAGCTCTAGATTTACCAGGCAATCTATGTTTCTACCCTCACTTATGGTCATCAGCTATGGGTGGTGACTGAAAGAAATGATTGCAGATACAAGCAGTGATATGAGCTTCCTCCGCATGGCGGCTGGGCTCTCACTCAGAGACAGAGTGAGGAGCTCAAGTATGCTCTCAAAAAAGTGAAAAGTGCAGAGTGAAGTATGTTCTCAAAAATATAAATTCAACTTACATCTTTATTAAAATCCTCCAAACAACTCCAAAAACAATGTCTGCTGCAGAAATGAATGTCTGTATATGTCTGTGTTTATGTCAGGTGGTGGGACTAGGAAACCCAGGGATGGAGAGTACCAGACACAGTATTGGCAGGGCAGTCATCAGTGCACTCGCCACTCAGCTCGGTGTGGGAGATTGTTGGTGTGGCGACAAGCATGTATCTGGTGAGGTCATCTTGTCAGAAGTCCAAAACGTCCATGTGGTGCTGCTTCGTCCCAAGATGCTGATGAACGTGAATGGAGTTTCTGTCGCTAAAGCAGGTCAGTGACCATTAGACGAAAGCTCATCATCAGAATAACTTTACTGTTAAATGTGACCAATATAAAGATCTATTTGTAGAATATATACTTTAACATTTCAGTAAAATGGATGTGTTTTGAAGTTTTCTTGCATTTTCAAGCTGCCAAATACAATATCAAACCAGAAGACATTCTACTGGTCCACGATGAAATGGACAAACCTTTTGGGAAAGTTGTCATAAAACAAGGAGGAAGCCACAGGTTGGTGCTGAGTTTAGAGTTCATCCAGTCAGAAAACTAAATATAAAAATATGAACCATAGTTTATAATAATTTACCAAAAAATTTAAACCAATAAAACACAATAAGCAGTATTTTGTTTAGAACTTCAATGATTAATAAGACTTGATAAATTATTAAATTCAGCTTATTGTTACAGAAAAAATTTTTTTTTTCCCCTCATCTTGTCTTTCTTTCCTCTTTCACCACAGAGGCCATAACGGTGTCCGCTCGTGTATCGATTGTCTCGGTACTGATGTGAGTTTCTGATATGTCATTTGTCACCGGTTTATTCAACAAACAGATGAAAAATTATTCAATGCTGAACCAAAAGTTTATGGAATTCAATTATAGATACATGCAAGGTTCTATCATCATTTTGGAAATGAAAACTTTTAAATATGATCTGTAAGTTAGGAATACAAGATAATGTCCAAGATGTCCAGGGTTAGTTTATTTTACTGCTTTTCCTTGCAGTGCTCAGTAATCGCTGCACATTGACAAAGAGGGATTTGTTGGTCAACTTTTTCTATGAAAATGTTCTTCTTCCTGAACTGAAACAAATAATCAGAATCTTCTAAGATATTAAAACATGTTATTATACATTATTCTTTGAGCCTGAAGCAATGGCTGACTTTTGAACCTGCTTATTATATTTGCTCAAATTGGTCAGTATTTTTAAAAATTATTATTAAAAATCAGTTTGAAGTTATTGGTTAGTTTTAAAAAAACATGGAGCTCAAATTGGTGTAAGATGTGGATTGACCAGCTTTTTAGAAACTTTTTCTTTTCCAAGTCTGTCAGCAAAAAAAAATAACTCGTCAGCATTGATAACCAGGCAATGAGTAGATAGATGATCGCGTTCTAGGACCGTCCACTCATACCCATCTATGGTCTCGTCCTACAGGTGATGTCAAGACTTCGGGTTGGGATTGGTCGACCACCAGAAAAAGTATCTGTGGTGCAACACGTTCTAAGCACGTTCTCCCCTGAAGAGAAGGAGCTTCTGAACTCTGTTCTTATACAGACAGTGAACCTGCTCCTGTCCCAGCTCTCCCAGTCCCCCACCTCACCAGCAGGAGGCAGACAGTCAGCACAGAAAAGGCAACGCAAAGTACCTCCTCAAAAAAACCCTGTTGCTGCTGCTGCTGCTGAGAACTGAGACTGAAATGTTTAAATAAAACTCTGCCTTACAGACAAAACTGGATTTATTCTATTGTGTAGCCAAAACTTTTAGGTAAAAGTGTAACGGTTGGTTTTAGGGCTCGATCATGAGAAGAAAATGTAAAGATATTTAAGTTTGTACAAACTATAACTGTTTAATTAAAATACTATGATTGGCAGGGTGATTGGCAATAAGATAAGACTAAAATTGCAAAAAATAATAAAAAAAGTTTTGGTGTAGAAGTTTATCTATGCTTATACACAACATGGAAACAACTGTCTTTAGTTATTCTTGTGACAAGATGTGATGTTATCTGGGATGAGAGACATGGGGAAGATGCAAGGCCAGCCATTGGTTTGACATTATGTTTTTTTAGACTGTGACTTCACAAACATGTTTGCTCAAATTACGTTTCCAAATATCTATATTTAAAAAAAAAGTGTCGGCCCCAGGCTGCGTTGGCCTAGTGGCAGAGTTGCCGTTTTTTGACTGGGAGAACCTGGTTCGAGTCCCCCAGGGGCTGCTCAGTCTCCAATTAAACATGAAACATAAAAAAAGAAAAAAGTTAATGTTACCAGTGAAAGCTAACACGCTATGTATCTGTAAATCTTGAAAACTGTAAACAAATGATCAGGATCAACCTCAAACTGATCCTCTTCTACCTCATTCTGCTTCTGTCTTTAGTATTCTTATTTATGAAGACATTCACATCTCATTTACCTTTGCCGCTGGTGGCCTGATCATGTGTTTGATCAATTTTGAATAATTTATGACAGAAAATAATAAACCTGGTCACCGATTTGAAGGTAAATTAAAAACAGATTGACAAACCAAAGTGACATCACTGCACCTGTAAAACATGTAGTATAATGCTATGCTGTAATAATTTGAGAAGATCCCCATATTTACATGTATTTTATTTTGAATCATTATTAAAAATAGCTTTCCAGAGCATTGGAGTCAAATTGTGTTAAACACATGCAAATTGTCCTGGAGATGAGCAGAGCACTTGCTTCCATTTGTTCTGTTCCCTGACATGCTGTTCCTCTCCATCTTGTCCTTCCCGATACAGCTTCATTGACTTAAAGCATATTGATTTCTCCTTCTGATTGTCACACTGATTATGCTCTTAATCAGTTAGGTGTCTTTAATGAGTAGCATCCCGTCAAGAGGAGCTCTGCATTCTCACACTGCAGAGAATACCAGCAGAGGTTCAGAGCTGTGGGTGGGGGGAGGTGGTGGGACAAAAAAAAGCCAGAAAAAGAGCATATAAAGCAGCGGAAAGAGGCTGACAAACTGCTGAATGTGAGAAATCAATACAAAGGAGGCCAGTAGATTGGGATGGAGGACTGAAGAAGAAAGGCAGGCCAGAAACAAAAGGGGGTAAACATTGTTTAAACCTGATTTGTGTGAGGCCTTCTGTCCTGCTGCAGCTCCCGAGTCACAATAGCTGCGGGGACACACTTGTGGACATAAGGAGGGGGGGCGCAAGGAAAACTTCTATGACACCCCCATCCCACATGCACAATTCCTGAACACCCCTTACCCTACTAATTCCTCCCATCTTTCTGTGCTGTGACCTTGTTGAGTCACCCTTCACCCCCATCAGGCAACTTTCTCAGCCCCCCTCCCTCGTTGGTCAGCTTTAAGAGGCTTCACCACCAGCTTTAGGAACTTTTCTTCTGAAGGAGTCAGAGGTCAACTGGAGGCTGGGCACTCAGGCCTTTAGAGTAGACCCAAAATTTAATCAGGAATGGGGGCCTGCTCCCACCAAACCCCCCAGTGCCTGCTGGGGGTCTTCCACCTGTCTTCACTGGTATTTGGAAGATTGTTGAACCTTGGTGATATTTTCTGCATCTCTTAAAACTTTTAATGTTCATTTAAAATTTTTTAAACCAAACATTTTAAAATATTTTACACCCATCTGGATGGAGTTTTCTCATCAATTTTAAAGCCACTAACTACAAGTTTTTTTGGTTGGATTCAGGTTGCAGTTTTACGTTATGTTGATTTGTTTAATCTTCAGAGAGAAAAAATTCTCAGAGCAGTAGCTTCTGAGACATTAAAGAAGATTTCTTACCACGGGGAACAAAAAAATCTTCAGTTCATTTGGGTGTTGCTGTTTGGGTTCAGGGTGGAGCTTAGACAGCTCATTTCTGGTTGGTGAATTCCTACAAGCTTTTTTTCTGCTTCACACATCCATACCTTCACACTGGACATTGTGAAGTTAGGTAAATGTAGATACATTTTTAAGATGGTTCATACGTATAAACCAACAGATCATAGCACAGTTTAATTAGTAACGTTTAACTCAAATGCAGAAATTTTATGATAAAATTTTAGAGTGAAGCTGGTCAAAAGTACATGGATGGAACATTAGTCAGATGCAGATCCATGTTTGAAAAGTTGATTAAATAATTCAGCGCATAGGGGACGGACAGGCTGACAGTGGAGGTTACACAGGGATCTCCATGGACAATGATGTTTGCAGATGACATTGTTATCTGTAGTGCAGGAGGGAAAAGGTGGAGGAAAAGCTGGAGAGGTGGAGGTTTGCACTAGAAAGAAGAGGAATGAAGATTAGTCAGAGTAAAACAGTGTACATGTGTGTGAATGAGAGGGTCCAAATGGAAAAGTTAGGTTACAGACAGAAGAGATAAAGAAGGTGGAGGTACTTGGGGTCAACAGCCCAGAGCAATGGAGAGTGTGGAAAAGAGGTAAGCACGCGTGTGCAGGCAGGCTGGAACGGATGGAGAAAAGTATCAGGTTTGATAGAAGAGTTTCAGTTAAAATTAAAGGGAAAGTGTACAAAACCGTGGTGAGACCGGCCATGCTGATTTGTCTAGAGACAGTGGCACTGAGGAAAAGACAGGAAACAGAGATGGAGGTAGCAGAGAGGAAGATGCTGAGGATCTCTCTGGGAGTGACCAGGATGGACAGGAACAGAGGAACAGCACATGTTAGAGGTTTTGGAGGTAAAGTCAGATCGGCCAGACTGAGATGGTTTGCACAAGAGCAGAGGAGAGAGAGAGAGTACATCAGCAGAAGAATGCTGGGTTTGGAACCACCAGGAAAGAGGCCTAGAGGAAGAGGAAGTTCTTAGATACAATGAAGATAGTTGGTGTGACTGAAGAAGATGTAGCAGATAGGGAACCCTTGAAGGGAAATGCCGAAAGAAGAAGGGGATCCCCATAAACAGACTAAGCCAATGACAAAATAATTACCTATGTAGCTTAATTAAAGGCAGTTTACAAGTCTGTGTAGTCCCTCATTCATCCAGGAGTGATCCATAGTAGAAAAAGTTTCAGAAAGTTTCAAAAAAGTCTTCTGTCCAGAAGACTATTTTGAAACTTTTTCTACTAAAGGCAGTTTAGAAGATTTTTCTTGCACTGACAGTCCAACAACTATTTGTGAACACTGAGCAAGTGTTAAGACCCTCCTTGATCTTTCCTGGCTTCTTCTTGGTTTTAATCTCCAACCAATAGAAATATTTACTTGCCACCGCAACCAGAAAGTTGGAGCGATTGACAGGCTGTTTGCCGATGATTTTTTTTCCCGTCACATATACGTAAATGATTGGCTGGAGTTTTCTACTTTCCATTGAGTCCTTTGTTTGTATGTATTTTTTGTATAAATTTCAAGAAGTGAAGTTTAAACAATGATTGCAAGATTAGGATTCATTCTGTTATCTTCCGCTTGTCCGGGGCCGGGTCGCTGGGGCAACAGCCTCAGACGGGAAGCCCAGGCTCCTCTCATCCCAGCTGCATCCTCCAGCTCACCCAGAAGGATCCAGAGTCGTTCCCCAGCCAACTGTGAGGCATAGTCTCTCCAGCGGGTCCGGGGTCTGCCTCTTGGCCTCCTCCCGGTGGGACATGCCTAAAACACCTCACGAAGCGAGGCGCTCAGGGGCATCCTGACCAGATGCCTGAACCTCCCCATTTGGCTTCTCTCGACCTTGAAGAGGAGCGGCTCGACACCAAATTCCTCCCGGATGGCAGAGCTCCTCACCCGATCTCTGAGTGAGAGCCCAGCCACCCTGCGGAGGAAGCTCATTTCGGCAACTTGTATCTGCTATCTCATTCTTTTGGTCACCACCCACAGCAGGTGACCATATAGGTAAGGGTTGGAACATAGATCGACTTGTAAATTGAGAGCTTTGCTTTTCGGCTCAGCTCTTTCTTTACAACGACGGACCGATGCAGCATCCTAGTTAGTACTGACGCTGCACCAATCTGCCTGTCGATCTCCCGCTCCATCCTTCCCCCAATCGTGAACAAGACCCCGAGATACTTAAACTCCTCCTCTTGGGGCAAGACCCTGTACCTGACGCTTTTCCGAGCAAGGACCATGGTCTCGGATTTGGAGGCGCTGATTCCCATCCATGCCACTTCACCAGGATCAGGTTGTAAAATCATTTAAAAAAGCTTTTGTACCATTTTTAAAATATTTTTTTCCTTCCTTGAGGTTTGAGTTGTTCCTAAACAAGTCCTCATGATAATGTGATTGAATCCCACCTTTTAATGTCCTGATGCTAATTTTCATTCCCAGGTTTTCCTTTGATGGAGGCTCTTCACATGTATCACCAAACTTATGCAGGATGTAGAATTGAATCAAACAAAATTCTTGATTCAATCCAAAGGTTTTTTTTAAAGCTAGTATATATTTTATTAATGGAGTTCTTAAAACTTGATGTCGGATGTTTTAATGGAAATATATATGATCTGGAGTCACTTTAATTGACTTGAAATGACCCCAACAACATTGAAAGTATTTTATCCACCCCAAAAAAGATGTATTGATTTTAAAATGAATACTCCTGTAGTGGCAGAATATGCTTCAAAGTTGTCTTCTGGACAGTGTTTTTTTTTTTTTTTAACTTTTCTGGACAATAGACTGTCCAGAAGACGACTTTGAAGCCTTTTCTACAATGGATCACTACTGGATGAATGAGATCCTTCTGTAGTGATTTATTAAGTCTCTGGTGAGGCTTGTTAATGATGCTTAAAGGCTGTATTGAAGATCTATCAGTACTGATCTATCTGTACTGAGAGTGACTCTTAGTAATATTCTGCATACATTGAGAGCTGTCTCTGTCTTCTACAGCTTTATATTTCCAAACACCTGTGCTCACTGAAACCAGGAAGTCAGAGAAATTAACAGGCTGAGGAGCCTATGACTTCTGCTCACCATATAAAAATGACTGGCTGAGTTAATTTTAATAACACCAGACAGTCCATAGTTTATCATTCTTCTTCTTCTTTCGGCCTTTCCCTTCAGGGGTTGCCACAGCAAGTCAGTTTCTTTCATCTAACACCATCTGCTGAATCTTCTTTGGTCACACCAACTATCTTCATGTCTTCCTTCACTGTATCCATGAACCTCCTCTTTGGTCTTCCTCTATGCCTCTTTCCTGGTGGTTCCAAACCCAGCATCCTTCTTCCGATGTACTCTCTCTCTCTCTCTACTCTGCACATATCCAAACCATTTCTGTCTGGCCTCTCTGACTTTATCTCCAAAACCTCTAGCATGTGCTGTTCCTCTGATATACTCATTTCTAATTCTGTCCATCCTGGTCACTCCCAGAGAGATCCTCAGCATCTTCATCTCTGTTACCTCCATCTCTGTTTCCTGTCTTTTTCTCAGTGCCACTGTCTCGAGACCAAACAGCATGGCTGGTCTCACCACGGTTTTGTACACTTTCCCTTTCATTTTAGCTGAAACTCTTCTATCACACATCGCAGCTGATACTTTTCTCAACCGGTTCCAGCCTGCCTGGACACGCTTCTTCACCTCTTTTCCACACTCTCCATTGCTCTGGACTGTTGGTCCTAAGTACTTAAAATCTTCCACCTTCTTTTTCTCTTCTCCCTGTAATCTCACTTTTCCATTTGGATTCCTCTCATTCACACACATAGTTTATTATTATATCGGTATATATTTTTTAAATATTAGATACACTATTGTTCTATTACACATTGCATTTTTTATAGGATATCAAATCAGCATGCTAGGTCAGCTGTTTTTCTCAGTCTTGCAATTTCATCAAACAAATTAAAAGTATTCTCTCACTGTTGAAATCTTTAAGCACTTTGAAGTTCTGTCATTTGGGCCAGTTTAACATTATCCAATCAGTAACGATCTAGTAAAATAATTTAATCAACTGTTTAAACTTGAGATCTAGAACTTGCCTCATAAAGCTCAGAGATCTGCGTTACCTGGATGGAGTGGAGAAAACAAGAAAGAAGGCTCTTCCTTTTCAATCAATTTGAGTTTTTTCTAGTCATCAATAATTCTCTCTTTCTTTCAGACAGGCTAAATTTACTTCCCTATAATGTTGAAGGAATGACAATGATCTGGATTCCGAGACGCATTGATGGACAATAATTTCCTCTGGATGCTAAAATATTCCAGAGTCAGCAGAAGAAGCTTTCAGCTGCAGAACAGCAGCATCAAAACAATATTCTACTGTGATTTCATGGGCTTTTGCGTCTTTTTCCTCTTTTAAAATGTCCCAGTGTGGTCATCTGTCTGTTCAGTAGCTATACAGTTTCTTTGTTAAATAAAACTTTAGAATTTTTTCACTCAGAATGACACAGAGGACTGAATCAGTGCTGCTTTACCAAGTTGAACCATGTCGTACAGTAGCTCTCCTTTCTTCCAAAGACTCTTTCTTTTTCTTCTCTTTACACTGAGCAAGCATTAATAATGTTTCCTCTTTTCCTTTCATTGCCATAATCTCTTGTGATCTTGGGCCTCCCACACTAAATTATTCTTACAGACCCATGAAAAGACAGCAGCAGGACCCTTTTAGAGGCAAATGAGCAACCAACATGCAGCAAAGTTCCCAGTAACGGAAATGTTGACTTGTGGCACAAAGCAGAGCAGGAATGGAGGGAAAATGACGTGTCTGAGCAGAAGGATGAACCCCATACTCGGATTTATACCGTAATCTCCTGTATTACAGTTTAGATTTAGCTTTAAGCTTGTGGTTTCTTTAGATCCCAACTATGTGTGTATAAAGAAAAAAAACAACCTTTTCTACTCTTAACATTTCTCCTCCTTTAACACTTCATATTACCAGAGTGGTTAAGATGTGAACATTTCCTCCAGTTTTTAAAAAGCTTTTAGTCAGGTACTCGTGGGTCAACACCAGCAACAGAATTAGCAAATCATGAGAGGCAGGGTACACCCTGGACAGGTCACCAGTATATCAAGGACAATCAAAATGACCGATCAGCCAAACATGTCCGTTATACTCTATTTAGTGGCAGGAAGACAAATAAAGAATCAGGAGAGCAAAGAAATTCCACATCGAAAGGCCACTGCTTGGACTCAAACCAACAACCTTCTTGTCGTGATGTTGCAGGGCTGACCACCACAACCCGACCAAAGAGAAAAAACAAGCAGACTTATGTAGCCATTAAACAACATAAGGTGTATGTTGTTTAAATGAAGTATCAGCGTGATGTTTACCTCTGTTGCCATGGTAGCCATTGTATAGCATCCTTTCTTTGTGATAAACTGTCTGTAACCATCTGGCAAGTGAGGAGAGCGTTGATGGAGTTTAAGAAAGAAATATAGTTGTGACTGCTCAACTGTCCAAAACCTTTTCATGATACTCCAGATGTTTTATAAACGTCTGGACCGCCAGCAGGCCAGCTTTCATGGACTGTTTTTATATAAAGAAAAGCTGTAGTTCGGCAGTGTCTTGATGAAATCTACATAGCCTTCGCTGAAAGAAAAGTTTTCTGGATGCAAGCAGATGTTTCTCTGACAACTCTGTGTATGTTTCAGCAGTAAACAGCAACCAGCAGGACAGTTATGACCTGTGGAAACTATAGTGGAGGCTCCTGGACCGGCACTGGTGGTGGGATGAAACATCCATGGGTTTCAATTTTAAAAAATGACAATTTTCTTGTTTTCTTTTTTGTTTTATTACATTTTACATAATCCATCATATTTGCATGCCAGTGCTTCCACGGACATTCAAAAATAATTCGTGTTGATCTGTCTGTGGGAGTCTTTCAAGGATCATGCAAGGATCCAACTCAATAGTTCTCATAATCCCAAAAATCCTTCTCCCTTTTGCCTCTCCCTATGTATTTATAAAATGTTTTGACACATGAAATGAACAAATAATTAATTTTCTAGATTGAGCTAGTTAAATATCAAATGGATATATTTGTTCACATTTTAGAATAAAACTGTTGAAGCTAAACTTTCCTTTCCCAATCGAAATAAGAAGTTTTGTCTTCTTAATCTTTTGAGTCATTTACTTCATTTGCATGACCTCGGTGACCTGAAATTGATCTCATGAGGGGAGATCAATGATGTTAGATCTTCTCAGGATTCCACAAAACTCAAGTTTATTTGGCAAATAGCTCTGGAAGCTCAACAATTTGTGCTTTTACTTTTGGGAAATGGAGATAAAAAAGTTAGAATTTATCTTTTTTTATTAATATTTTAATAATTCACACTTGCTTTTTTTCTTAAAAAAAAACTTAATCAATTTCCTGAAATATTTGGAAACACATTAACATAAAAATACAAGTGGATTTTAAACTGTGATTTTATTGCTGCTGAATTAAATATTTGAGGCCTTTCAGGAAGAGATCTCATTACCTAATGACATGATCCCAACAACAACAATAAAACAGTTGAGTTAAACAAAGACATTTTAGACAATTAATATTTCACAGTAAGTTTTTTAAAAACAAAAATGATACAAAAATTAAGCAGTATTTTTAATCTAATTTTCTCACTTAGTTTTTGTAAATTTTTACTTCATCATGAATAATCAAGGCCTCAATTGACTTAAAAGGACAATTAAAAAATTCAAATGTAACCTTTGATACATTTTAACCTCACACATTCATAATTTTTATATTTCTAAATCTTGAAAATTGAAAAATCTGTCTTTATGTCATTTATTCATATTAATATTTTTTTTTTTTGTGGATTGCAAAATCTCAAGTGACAAATTTAATTACATCTAAGATCAATCTTTCATGGGTTAATTGACACAAATAGATTTATTTAATCCTTCAAATGCAATCTTTAAAGAAGATAAATATAGAATATAGACATTTTTAATAGAATATACATGTATAGAATACAGAAATTTAAAAACTATAAGAAATATCTATAATTAATAAGAATAAACATGAAATGAACGAAATAAATAATTATAAAGACAACTTTATAGAATTTCTTTTTTAATTCATTTAAGACTCCATGCACACTGTTGTGTATTGTTGTTATTGTTTTTTCTGCAATCACATCATGGTGTGTGAGGGAAGTCTGTGTGTCATCCACAGAGCTGGTGCGTGTGTGTGTGTGTGTGTGTGTGTGTGTTACAGTGTTCATTTATTTGTCATCAGAAATAAAAGAAAAGGCAAAATGAGCGCCTTGTTTCTTTAAGAGGTCTGACTCTCTCTCTTTCTCTCTCTCTCTCTCTCTCTCTCTCTCTCTCACACACACACACATACACACACTCACACACACATACATGCATTCTGTCTCTTTTTCAGTGCCGATTCATTACTTCTCCTCCTCCTCCTCTGGCTACAATGGGCATTTATCATCCCCCCCGCGGTGTGTGTGTATGTGTTTATTCAAATGTCAGTACCAAGAGCAGAGCGGCTCCAGTTCCGACCTCTCTGTGCGTGACACGGACGCACCGGCGCTCATTGTGCGCCAACCCCAGAAAAAGCCCCGCATCTCCGGCAGTACTGGATTGAAAGGGGGGAGGATGAGGAGGAGGCTGGCGGTAAAGCTCTCCGTGCATCCCGTTCCCCCTTTGCACACAGCTTTGGACCCTCAAACATCTTCTTCTTCTCCTGCTCCATCACCAAGCTTTGCCTTCTTAACTCGGAGTATCCTGCTCTCTCCATCCTGTCCTGGACCAACTGCTTTCACATTTTTATAGTTTTTTTTTTTCTTGTAGAAGGAGGGGTGCCAGCATGGAGGGATGGAGCAGACAGATGCGTCGTAACAGGTGCAGATATGGCGGAGAAGAGTTTGGAAGCAGGGACTCAGAGTGTGTGTGGTGTGTGTTCTTCTCCAGATGTACAGATGCATGCTGGAGATCACATCTCACATTTTTGAATGATCTGTTTTTGGTTTGGTTTTCTTTGCTGCTGTTTTGATGGACTTTTTTAAAATTCTTTTTGAGCTCTAGCTGCTGATTGTCCAAACGCAATTCTTGTGAAATCTCAGATCTAAGTCGAGAATTGTGCCTGGACATCTGTTGCTGGATGCTCCTGCCTGCTTCATCACCTCTCATCAGGAACTGCTTCTTCTTAGATTTTTGTATTTGTAGTTTTTTTAAATGTTTAGAAGTGTTTGGACTCCTCATGCCTCTCAAGGCCTTCAGAAGGCCAAGAAGATTCTTCAGTTTGACTTCAACTCTTTTCATTTTGGAAGCACTAAAAGGCCCAAATGAAGAGGAGGCCAGGCAGTAATGATAAGGAGTAATGATGAAGTATTTTCCACTCTGAGGAACATTTGGTGCCTTGTTGGAGTGAAGGTGCTCCTTCTCACCGCTCCACTGGGGAGCTTTTGTTGGAGCCCATTGTTGCTGTTTTGGGGATTATAATTTGCATAATTCTTCAGGAATGTATCTTTCAATCAATTCAATTTTATTTAACAATCCGTGACCTCTTTTAAAACCTGTTTTAGTTTCAGAAAAATGAAAACTCAAATCCTTTAGAAGCACAATTTGTTTGAAGTTGTTTCACTTTTAATAAAATTGTTTTTTTTAATCTCCAAAGTTTCTGAATATCTTGTGATTTGGGTTTTTGAATAATCTATTTTTTGATGGTTTAAAACAGAAAATAGATAAAATATATAAAATTTAAAAATCAAGAAAAATTAATAAAACAAAAATTAATGGAAAATTTTAGGCCTTGAGTTTTTAAAACAAAAAAAATGAATAATTGTTTTCTCATGAATGTTTTTGTAATATGATTTGTAAAAATTCTGTTTTTTTAAATATTTTAATTTGCAAATGGTCATTATAGAATAATTAAAAAATACACAAAATACAAAAGCTAATTAAAGGGTTTTCTTATCATTAAAAATTCAGCCTTTGATTGCTTTCAGAAAGGACTACGAAAATGTGTTTTAATGTTTTAAGATTTTTTATGTTATGGTGGGAAAGATGTTCTTAGGATATATTTGGGGGAGCAGGGGGTATTCCATGCTAACAGAATGCAATCCACTGTTCCCAGTGGATGCTGGGATACAAAACTGGAGAGTCACAACCCAAAGTAAAACAAATGTTCCATTTGACTTTGGCCTGCTTAAATTTATGATTTAAATCTGTTTCATTTTCACACCACTATGTTTCCCGGGTTCGGATGAGTCGAGGTTTGTCAGACTAATTTCCAACAGTAATCCGTTCCCAAAAGGGAGTAAAGTTGCTGTGGGATGAAGGATTAAAACTCAGAGATATGTTTACCTGCCACCCAAGAAGAAGAAGGAAAAAAAAAGCTCTGAGTGTCACTGAATGCTTCATAATTAACAGGATGAGGGAGACTCTGTCATGTGTGAATGAAGACATCATTTTATTTTATTCAACACTAAACTCAGATTAGTTCCTAAGTTTATTTCATAATTTAATCAACCTTATGTCTGTAAAAAAAAACCTGTAACAACAAAAATGCATAATAGCTTCTAATCTTCTTTATCTTCTTGTTTTCTTTGGCCTTGTAAAGTCCTTTGATTGGTTAGCTAGAAAAAAAGTGGTCCAAAAAACCCTAAATAATCTAGTAAAACACACCAATATTGAAAAAAAAAGTTAATAAAAAAAAAACTTCAAGTTTCAGTGTAAAAGGCCTCCATTTATGAAGCTGCACAAAAAAAATGAAAATATATAATGAAAAGGGATTTTTAGAAATTATCCCAATTTTATGAAGAATTTTTTTTTTTTGGAAGAAAAGAATGAGAAGTTTTTCTGCTGATGTGACTGCAGCTTTCCTCCTGGCAGCACAGAGCTTCTATGTAGGAATTGATCAGTATCGACTTAAATATTGATGACAACGATATTCTGTGGAAACAATTAGGAGAGATGTGTAATGACTACAGAGATCATTAAGCATTTAACCTGGCTGTCATTTCCACGACATCTCTGCCGATCACTGATACTCCAGCTTTCAATTAAGAGAGTCATAAATTCATAAAGAGCTTCAAGATGTTACGTTAAAGGTTTTCAGGTTTGTTTGAGGGATCCACCAGAAGAATAACATGAGACAGTAATGTCGGTGTGCACTGAAAACTGCTTGCAGACTCTTTCTCTTCGGGTTCCATCCTCTATCATGGATGGCATCAAGCAGAACCCATCTCACTCTTTTCTGTTTGGGTCACTCACTTCCTTATTCATGTCCCCCATCTTCTGCTCTGCTCAACATCACAACCTCCACAGTCACATGACCCAGGCTGTGCCATCACAGAGATAGAGATGAAGGGAGGAGACTGGTTGTGGGCGGAGGAGCTTCATAGGAGTGACGTCAAATCCCAGCTCCCTTCAAGCATCCTTTATAATTTCTCAGGAGATGCACATCTACTGTATAAACAACATGTGAGAATCACACTTGCTAGTTTCTAAAAGTTCATCTTCATGTAAGGGTTCAACTTAAATCCTCAGCATCAGTTCTGGACACTAAAGCCTTTCACTTCATCTTCATTGCCCTAAATTTCACACATATACACAGATACATATGTATATATATCTAACTAAAATAATGAGTGTCATCATCAGCTCCACGGTCTAGCCTGCTAGCATGTGTGGTGAAGGCCAGCCGCCATGTTAGGCCCAAAAAGTAGCAGAATTGAAAAATGGCTTCTTTATGACTTTCACACACACATGCTCTTCAATGCAGCTACTGACGTACGGCTGTAGGGACGCTCTGACATCACCGCCTCCTCGTAACCAATCGTTTTCTTTGTTTATTTTAAGCACTATGTGCTGGTTGGTCCAGACGGTTGGTGGACAGCAGGAAGTGCGTGTTTCAAATGTTCCTGCCACAGGAGTAAAGGGTCAGGGGATGAGAAGAGAAAAAAGCTGTCAGGTACAACCACTTCCTGTCCCTTAAAACACATCATGCTAAAGAAACAAAAAAATGCAGGTTATTATAATCATTTTCATTTTTTTTTTATTCTGCTTTCTGGCTTCTTTTATATTTCATCCTGAAATGTGTTAAATACAATTTAATCTCTTCCCCTTTTGGTTTAAAAAATCGTTTTCAAACGTCATCTGCAGGAGAAAGATAACAAGTCGCTTTTCCTTTGTTCCTTAGAGACACGAAACAGCACAAGAAAACTTGAGTTTTTGGAAAATTTGCTGCTTCTTTGTTTGGTTGGTTCCTTTTTCAGTGTGGCTATGCTCACAAAATTATTTTGTATGTCACCAGGAGAGATGACATAAATATCAGAAGTAATGAAGCCAGAGTAACTCAGGAAAAGATGACAAGAAAAAAAACAAGAACGTACTAGTCAAAATCAAATGAACTTTTCTGTGGAACCAGAATTGTTCAAGCGACCGCTTGAAGGGACAAATAACTCCTTTTTCTAATTATAAAAATAGATTTCTGTACCTTCTTATTATTTACCTGAGAATCTGAGAACCCATTTGAGATGTTTGGAACCAATTAAAACAATCAGCATCTGCTGAGGAGAGTGAAAGTCAAGCAAGTGGAGCTTCATGTTCGGTGCTGCAGAGAACAGCTGCAGGATTGCAGCTTCTTGTCTCCTTCTGCATTATTACCATAATTTGTGGTGGGAAAGGAATCACTCATCAATCAGAAGTGTTGGGAAAATGACCACGTCCAAGACCCAGGACCCAATCCCTGAAAGGTGGCCTCAATGGGGTCAGCCGGCTGCTCAGTGTGTGTGCACGAGTGTGCGTTTTGTCATTAATCACTCCAGGTTTGAAGAGAACGAGGCCTGTCACAGCCTTTATCCTACCCAGCTCTTCATCCTCCTCCTCCCCCACATCCACAGTCAGTGGCCTTCGCACCCCATCTGACCATCATCCCACTAAGGCCAAGGTCAACATAACTCCTACAACAACTCCCATCAGTCCTCAACAGTCACCCCCCAAATCTACACAGCCAAAGCCCTGGACCCCCCGCACCCTTTGTTAACCTGTTGTCCCGGAGACTGAACTGCCTATGTGCGTGTGCGCGCCCAAGAGAGGTCAAGATAGAAGTTAAAACAGCAGATTGCCTCAGTGAACCCTGGTCCTACCACGAACATGGGAACGACTGAATGTTTTCTGTTTTCATTCTCTCAGCAAAACACACTTTTCTGTTTAAATTGAGAAAAAAAAATCCAGATTCGGTCAGTTGTTTTACATTTGTAAAAAAATCATATAATCTAAACATGCAAAATTGTAGATGGTGGTCATGGAAACCCAGACTTCCATGTCCCGGTCGATTCTTCCAGCTCGTCTCAGAGAGTTCCATGGCCACTCTTGAGGCATAATCCCTCCAACTTGTTTGGGGTTATCTCAAGGTTTCTTTGCCCGAAACATCTCAGCAGGAGCCATCCTGACTACATAATGGAACCACCTCATCTGACTCCCTCCAACATCAAGGAGCAACTAGCTCCACCATGAGCCATCCTGAATCAGTGAGCTCACAGTCATCAGGCAAATCAAACTCTTTAACCCTAGAACACTGGCTATAAAAAGTTACACCATCTACTTTTGACGGGTAATTTTTACCCGATGTGATATTCCGCCCACCCACCCAAAAAAAGGTACATGTCATAAAAAAGTGATCAAAATATGATGACACTTGATAAATTAGAGTTGTTGTCTTTTATTTCAACTGTTGTGTGTTAAAAAAGGAAAATAAAAACATACAAAGATCCTTAAAAACATGTTCAAAAATTACTGAAAATTTTGAAATTTGGGAACAAAGAAATGATACAGGAAACTTGGTCTTTGGGCCACCCATTCGTGAGATAGGAGACTCCCCTGGGGATGCAAACCGCAACAGGAGAGAGTGGGACGTGCCCGAAACATCTCACCAGCGAGGCGCTCGAGGGGCACCCTGACCAGATGCCTGAACCACCTCAACTGGCTCCTCTCAACCTGGAGAAGGAGCGGCTCGACACCGAGCTTCTCCCGGATGGCAGAGCTCCTCACCTGATCTCTGAGTGAGAGCCCAGCCACCCTCCAGAGGAAGCTCATTTCTGCTGCTTTTATCCGCAATCTCATTCTTTCGGTCACCACTCACAGCTGGTGACCATAGGTTTTAATTTTAATAATTTTTTTTACCAAAAAAAATTGGCCAGATTAAAATCTGATTCTGAAAACCGGTCACGTATGTTCTCATTTTGGAAACTGTAAAATCAAAGGGCACAAAAATGTCAGATAAACTCTGAAGTCATGTGTTTTTAGTTCTGCTGAAAATAGCTTTTATCTTCTTTGCACCTCCTGCCCGCTTCTTGTCTTAATTTCTGATGGTACCTGTCTTTGATTAAACAAAATCAGTTTAAAGAATTTTTTAATTTTGTGATGGTGTTGGTTGAGAAAGAATCAATAAGCTGCAGATCAATGTGTTTCAAGCACCACTGGTCCAGAAAGTTTGAAAGAAATTTAACTTGGGAGTTTTGTTTCGTTTTGTCTTCTGAACCGCTTGTTCCTAATGGGACTGTGGGTTTGCCAGACGCTATCTCGAGAGGTAGAGTACACCCCGAACAGGTTGCCAGTCTGTCCCGGGGCCACACACAAATTCATTCCTAGGGGCAATTAATCAGAAGCTAATCAACCTAGCATCCATGTTTTTGGAGGTTGGGAGAAACGCATACACGGTAGAGCATGCAAACTCCACACAGAAAGGCCAGCATTCCAAGCCTCGTCCCACCTGTGTTTTGTGCAGTCTCCCATTCAGTATTCGGATATTATTCGAATGCCCCTGATTCTTTGCCATGCCCACATTCTAACGTTAGCAGGAACTGTTTTTGTAGCATGCACAAGCTATGCTAACACTCTGTCCCTCCTCCCTAAAGGTAGTTCAATTTTAATGTAAATGCACCAAACTAAGAAATAAAAAAAAAAATGCACTAGCTTTGCTAACTTGATGCAGGTCAAACTGTATCTGTGGCCTAAGTGAAGATTTATGTCAAATCATGCCTGTGTGGTGGGGGTGGAACTAAGTTAGGAGTGAGAGGAGGAGATTTACAATGTCAAAACCAGAAATGACCTCACCTCGCCTCGCTGGTGAGGTGTTTCGGGCACGTCCCACCGGGAGGAGAACCCGGACCCGCTGGAGAGACTATGTCTCACAGCTGGAACGACTCAGGATCCTTCCGGGTGAGCTAGAGGATGTAGCCAAGGAGAGAGAAGCCTGGGCTTCCCGTCTGAGGCTGTTGCCCCCGCGACCTGGTCCCAGATGAACGAAAGACGACGAAACAGAAAAACAGAAATGAAACTTTTGTTTCATCTTCTGAACCCGCTCATCCCAAATGGGGTTACCGGGGATGCCAGAGCCTATCCCGGCTGATTTCAGGCAAGGGGCGGGGTACACCTTGAACAGATTGCCAGTCTGTTGCGAGACCACACTCTCACAACCATAGACACATTAACTCATTCCTAGGGGTAATTTCAGAGTGGCTTATAACCTAGCATGCATGTAATTACTAGCTTTTTTTAAGCCAATATAACATTTGAGAACAAATAAAAGTGAATGATAAGAATTATTCCACCACAAAAACACAACACTCCTCCACTTTAAATTTGAATTTAATTCCTAAATGATTCCTAAAGAATTTTTTGTGTTTGGAATATATTTTCAATTACTTTGTGTCTGAATCATGTATGCAAACAAGCTTGCCTTTTTTGCTCAAATGACTGAGACACTGCTAAAAGATATTTGAATAAAATATATTTTCAAAAGTAATTCAGGTAGTAAATAATATTACTGATGTGTTCAGTCATATTTGTGTTACAAGCCTCAGATTTTTCCCTAACAGTTGTAGTTTCTTGGTCGATTGTCCCAACTCGCTTGTGTCCATCTATGAAAAGTATCCCACACTATTACTCTAGTTGAAGTTATGAACTGAATATTCTTTGGTTGAAAACTAATTTTTGTGGATCTCTATGTAATTGTTGTGTAAGAGAGACCCAGATGCAGCATCTGAAGGTTCCTGCTTGGACAGTTTCAGACACCTGCTCCTCATATGTGATTTATCAGCTGATCTCTGGATTTAAAACATTTTTCTGATAGAGAATTGCCTTGGCCGGTTTTGTCTGAACCAACTCATTAACTCTGACTCATTCAAAGTATAACATTTCCATAAAGTTGTCTTAAAATATCTAATGTTTAGATTTGTTGTAGGAATGTGGAGTAAATACTGGGTATGTCCCAAATGACTGCACACACGAAAAGGTTTTAACTCTTTGTCTCAATTGTCCGCTCTTTCTTTGGCCAAAGAAAAAAAAACCTGCACAATGCTCCTAAAACTGCCCCCTCTGCCTCACCACCCCGAGCCATGACCCACCCAGTCGCCGCATCAACTTCCCTCCCCTCCTCCTTGACCCCTACCTTTCTCCTCACCCCGGCCGTGTGCATAAAAGACCCATCAGAAGTATCACTGGCCACATTTACAAGTGAAAGGGCTCCAATAATGGAGCGGTTAGTGAGAAGAATGAGGGGACGGAGGGGCACTCACAGATGTGAAGGTGGCGGGGAGGAGGTGGAAGAAGCAAAAATCCTATTGTTGCACCCCTCCCCACCCAAACACTTTTGATGGAGGGAAATGTAAAGGAAGGCTCAGAAGTTGTGCAGAGATATCCTAGAAAGTAAAAGTACCGAGGATAAGGTTTGTGATCTAGTGAGAAGGAAAACAATAAGATATGAAAAAAAAAATTAAATGGGGGGTGGGAGGGAAGCCAAAAGTTTTCTTAGAGTTTCTCCAGCGACATAAATCAGCTGCACTTGTTCTACTCTAAATGCACACAGCTTAGCAAAGCTCCCATAGAAATGTGTGTGTGGTGGTCACTCCAGTTTTATGCGTGTCATCGCCCAGAAACAGAGATGAGGACAACAACTGAAAAAGAGAGGCCTACGGGCTGACCCTTAACCTCTGCTCTTCCACACAGGGTGGGAGAATGGCGGAAGATGAGTTGATGAAGTCATCACAGCAGGATTGGTGTGAGATGTGGCAGTTATGGCAGGAGACCTTCCATCAAGCCCATTAGGACATCTTTGCTGCAGTGCTGGGGAAGCGTTTTCTTCCTCTCAGAAGCAAAACGTTCCCACATTTTTTAAGAAACTGAGTTGTCTTCAAAAATGAAATTATTTTTTGGATTGAATTTATTCTAGTTTTTTTTGTGAAGTGCCGGTTTACAAAAAAGTTAGATCTATTCAATGCAAAATCTCCATAATTTTTTTAATTATTTTTTTTCCAGGGCATTTTGGTTGGTGTTGGGGGAAAATTATTCAGTTTCATTGCTACCATTTGGACAAAATTTTTAATATCACTATTTTTTTTACTCAATTTATTGTTTGATTGTATTTTTCTGAAGTTTTTTTTATTCTTTTATCAGTTTTATTCATTTTTATAGCTACTGATAAATTTTAGTCTTTACTGGACATCTCACATTGCAGTGAACACCTCATTTCATCTTGTAAACTGCTTATTCTTAACAGGGTCGCGGAGGGTGCCAGAGCCTATCCTGGCTGATTTCAAGAAAAAGGCAGGGTACACCCCTAACAGGTCAACAGTCTGTTGCGGGACTACACACACACACACACACACACACACAATCATCCACACACACATTCATTCTTAGGGGCAACTTCATAGTGGCCAATCAACCTAACATGCATGTTTTTGGAGGGTGGGAGAAGAAAACCAACATATAGCCAGGAGAACATGCAAACTCCACACAGAAAGGCCAGTGTTTCATCCCTAGCCCCGACTCTGGGATTCAAATCCTTGACCTTCTTGCTGCGAGGCCACTGTGCTAATCATTGTGCCACCGTGCAGCCCAAAAGAACACATCAATTCTTTTGTTAAAAAATATACAGGTTCACTAGGTATTTGTTTTTGTATTCTTTAGACAGTACCCTCCATTGGTCACACCAGCCAAAAGAAACCAAGTTTACAACAGCAATTTCTTTTTCTCATCATCACTCTTATAGATGACTTTACTTTTCATTCTGATGGCTGGGATTCTTTTCTGTAACAGTTTATGAAGTATGTTGGATTGAAGGTTTTAGAAGACTATTCCAATTTGGTTTGTTGTAGTTTATAGCCATGAGAGGGCAGCATCCAACCTCATTCTGTATCAATCAGGCAAACTTTAAAAATTTTAGTTTGTCTCCACTTTTTTATAAATTTTTTTTTAAGTTAAACAATACTCTAGGTTGGAACATCCGAATTTGTAATGGCAATTTTCTTTTTTGGTGTTTATTTCACTTCAGATCTCCAACAAAACATGTAGGAAAGATGTAAGTCCTTATCTATCATAACTCACACTTCTTTTGCTGAGTAAATTCTTTTGATAGTTTTATTTTAATTTGACCATCTTTTCAGTCTTTTGAGCACCACAGTTTTTCCTCTAAATCCACTTTCCCTTTCCAGTTTTAAAAAATGATTGTGATTGATTTTTAGCCCAAACTTTAAGTTTTGTGTCAGTTTGGCCCTTCAGAGATTTTCTTCATTTATCCATTTTTCTCTCTTTTGTTACTTTTTTTTTTAGTTTGTTCTCATGTTCTGTCTTGGTGTATTTCTTTTTTTTCTTCAGATCTTTGTATTTGCTTCTA
The DNA here is from genome assembly GCA_902685375.1 of Neostethus bicornis. Taxonomy (NCBI): domain Eukaryota; kingdom Metazoa; phylum Chordata; class Actinopteri; order Atheriniformes; family Phallostethidae; genus Neostethus; species Neostethus bicornis. Next base: position 10,945,363 of record LR738545.1, read on the forward strand.
TGAGCATAAACTCTCATTCTAGTCACTTTTTGTGAATATTTTTTTCTTTCTCTCTATTTAATGTCAAAAACATGTTACAAAAATGTCCAAAAGATCTCCATCATTTCAAAAGTTTCTTAAACTGCGAAAACTTTCAAATACACATAAAAATAAAAGTCATCAGAGGGAGCGTCATTAAATTATTTTTCCATATACACTATGTTATTGATTTCACCTTTTTCTAGCAATTAGAATAAGTCAAAGTATGAATAAAAAAAATCTACACTGGGGAAAGCCAGCCCATGTTTGTTTGATTGTGTGGCATATCTTTTTTTTTTTCTTGTTCTTTCAAATTTACTCCACAAAATACCTGCATTGTATTTTTCTGATTGTATGTATTTCAGCCTCTAAAGCAGTTCATTCCCAAAGAATAATATCTTTGCAACAGCACCATCTGGTGGAAAGTTGTGAAAACTCCACTACATTTTCCATCAATGAATGAATACTATTAAATTTAGCTTATTTTGTTCATGAAAGGAGGCGGCACAGTGGCCTCACAGCAAGAAGGTCAGGGGTCAAGGAGAACTGATCTTCTGAGGCTTCAGAATGAGCAGAGAAATATGGATGGATGCTGTGGAGGGTTTTTATCCTTTACAAATTTATTTAAAGACATCTGGATATACAAGTATCTGATAATCCCTATAGATTCACCTTGTTGTAGTGGTTAGCACAGTGGCCACACAGCAAGAAGGTCGGGGTTCAAGTCCCGGCAGAAGACAAGGCTTGAAACATTGTCCTTTCTGTGTAGAGTTTGCATGTTCTTACGTGTATGCGTTGTTTTTCTCTGGGAAACTGGTGAGAGGAACACCAGTTTCCTCTCACCCTCCAAAAACATGCATCTTAGGTTAATTGGCCACTATGAAATTGCCTCTAGAAATGAGAGTGTGTGTAGACCCGCAATAGACTGGTGCCCTTTTTAGGGTGTACCCTGCCTCTCACCTTGATTCAGCCAGGATAGATTCCAGAGCCCCTCGCGACTGCATCAGTCGTCTTGTCTTATCCAGACATTCACTGGCCTGCGATAGTATAAAGATTTTTTTTATTTTAACATACTGTATTCATCCTTCAACATGGAAATTTCTGTGCTGCATTGCACCGCAGCCTGCAGCCAAGACGATACCAATGGAGGAAGTAACAGGGGGTTAGGTATCTAGAAATCCATGCCTAGCTATCAAGGACTCCTAGGCATGTGCTCAGTAGGATTCGAACCGGCTTCTCCCGGTCCAAGGGCAAATTTTCTATCGCTGAGCTATCGCCTCCTCCAAAGGCCATTTACGAACTTGATAATCTATCCCATGGATTTTAATTTGAATTAATACAGATCAGAATTCGCTGCATGTGACAGTTACAAACATGTGAAACCCATCAGACCTATTCATTCTAACATTCATGGGTCAATATTATTACTGCTCGGAAACCAAGTTTCCATTAGCACACCATCAGCTTGATTGAAAACATATTGATTGAAACCAGAGGCTGGAGCTCGGCAGGATGAGGGACCAGAGGCTGGAGCTCGGCAGGATGAAAGACCAGAGACTGGAGCTCGGCAGGATGAGGGACCAAAGGCTGGAGCTCGGCAGGATGAGGGACCAGAGGCTGGAGATCAGTGAGATGAGGGACCAGAGGGAGAGCTCGACAGCAGCACCGCAGATGAGTAGAACAGGGTACCACAGTACAACAGGAGGTACAGCAGGGGATGATTTGACCAGGAAGTGAAGGACACAAGTGCTTAAATAATCTCGTTAACCAGAAGTAAACCAAAAGTTCGTAAGTTCACATCCCACTTAGTTCATGTCTAGGGTCTTTGGGGAAGACACCTAATCCCCCTTTCTCCCACCATTGGCACCTTCGTGGCAGCCTGCTGCAATGTAATGCAGCGCACAAATTTTCCCGGTGAGGGATCAATAAAGTATACATTATTATAAAACACAGCTGGAGACATAAGGGTGAGACGATTGGGAGGGACTAGCTGTGCAGAATTAGAGCAGAGGACAGGATTTGGAGGGAGGAAACATTCTTAATGAGAGGAGGATCATGACAGTTCTTATTTTTCTACTTTTTTAAAAAATATTTTCTCTCTGTTATTTTTACTTCTTAATTAATAATATTTTACTTTATTTTAAGTTACAATATTTTATTTTAATGATATTATTTAAATTTTTATTTTACTTATGTGATTCTATGTGATGTGAAAACTGCTCAACAATGCTGCAAACTAATTTGCCTTCATGGATTAATAGTCTTTTTTGATTCCACATTACAAGAAAATGGAATTTTTTTGCTAGGCAACAGTTGCTGGGGGAAACTCAGTTTAGATTCAACCTGTTTTTGCTATTTTAGTTTCTTGTGACATTTGTGTGTGAAATTGGTTGTTATTTTGGCACTGACAAAAAGGTCAGAATGAACAGAAGAATGAGGAATCGAATGAAAGAAATGCCCCAAATAACTGAGGACACAGTGCGACCTTTTGTTCAAAACTTTTTTGCAACCATTACACCAAAACAATGGAGTGGTTTAGCGATTGGAAATCCCGATGAAGACACCAAAACTCAACTATGGGATCTACTAATGGATTTAACAAAACTCTACACATCCATGCTCTCCAAACAGCGGGAACTTACACCTGACTGTGTGGCCTCCACTGTCATGACCACCGTCTCTGAGACTTTTGCTGAGGTGCTTGGAGTTCAAAAAAATTTCCAGTCAAATTTCACAGAGAATTTTAATCTGATGTTTATCCACCATGTGACTCAGTGCAGCACCTTGGACCTGGAAAATGATCTGTATCCCACTCTCACAGAGAAACTGAAATATAAAAACAAAGACAGGTTGGTCCAACTGTTGGCCAACATGATAAATGAATTTGTGATGGAGACAAAGATTGTTCCCGAAACTATCAAGCAAAAATCAGGAACTAGCTCTGGGGATGAAGCAAGCAAGCAGTCTAATAGCAGTCATATTATAAACAACTGGATGTCAGCCTCTGGGGAAGACAGCAAACGTATAGGAAAGAACAAAGTTTACCAAGAGGGACCTCTCTATTCTCTATCAAATGAATATCTCTTTAGAAAAAACCTGAAGATCCTGGAAGAAAATGTAGCTTCAGAGCTCAGAGAATCAAAGGCCAAAGGATTCTGGAACAAGATCGTGAAGTTCTTTAACAGAAAGAAGTCCAGTCCATTTCCGATAGTTGTTCACTCAGACACCTCTAATTCAGGTGATGAATCAGATGAGATCACACATGTGGAAAAATTTTGTTCAAGTCCCGAACCAGTGGAAATTTGTCATGGGAGGAATTTTACATCTCGGAATGGAAACAAGGTGTTTGCTGAAATGGAGAGATTTACTCCAGAAGATGAGCCAGAGAAGATTACTCATGTAAGGAATTCTACTTTGGTGAATACACACAAGGTGTTTACTGAAGTGGAAAAATTTGTTCCAGAAGATGAACTAGAGGAGTTTGTTCATGTGAAGCGTTTCACACGTGTGAAGAGAAACAAAGTGTTTGCTCGTGTAGAAAATGAACCAGAGATTACGCACGTGCAGAAATTTACTCCTGTGGATAATTAATAATATGTTTGACAAAAATACTAAGAACAGCTTGTTCATATAAGCTCACAAACTAATAAATTCAGATTAAAAGCAGTGCCTTCAAAATAAATTTTCTAAATCTTAGCCTGGTTTTGAAGGTGATCAGCCATCTTTAATTAGATTTCTCACACATCATTTTTTTTGCTTTGTTACAAACCCAACATAATTGTACACTGGAATAGTATATGTAAAATTTTCCAACATTTCACTTAGATTTTTGAGGCCCGTTTTCTTCTAACTGATCATTTTCTTTAAAACTTAAAACTAAGTAATAGGAAAAGGATGATACAGCATTGTCTATGTGAGTTTCAGATTGCTCTATTGTGTTAGAATAGAGTAGGATAGAGTAGTTAGATAGAGTAGGAGTTATTTAGATGAAGGAGTTTGGTATATTGGTGTGACTTTGGTGTTTATGGTGTCAAATGTTGTTAGTAGGAAGGATCCCCAGGCAGGGTGTGAGGTGGTGGAGAAGAAGATATTCCAGTCAGACCTTAAATAAAGTGATGTGGTGCGACCTTTCTTTCTTGTTCTTTCGGCATTTCCCTTCAGGGGTCGCCACAGCAAGTCAGTTTCATCCATCTAACCCTATCTGCTGCATCCTTTTTGGTCATACCAACTATCTTCATGTCGTCCTTCACTGTATCCATGAACCTCCTCTTTGGTCTTCCTCGAGGCCTCTTTCCTGGTGGTTCCAAACCCAGGATCCTTCTGCAAATGTATTCTCTCTCTCTCCTCTGCACATGTCCAAACCATCTTAGTCTGGCCTCTCTGACTCTATTTCCAAAACTTCTAACATGTGCTGTTTCTCCGATATATTCATTCCATTAAGTGAAAATTTGCATAGGTTCAAAAATGGGGTAGCATGATGAGGTGGAGCGAAGAAGGAAGAGGAGAAATGGAACTGGGACAAATAGTGGAAGGTGAAAAGGAAAGAATGTCGCATGGCTTTTGAAAAGACATTGGCGCAGGCTGTAAGTGGCCAGCAGGTTCTTCTAGATGACTAGATAACTACAGCCAATGTGACCAGAGAAAATGTCAACTGAAAGAATGTTGAATAAGAAGATTGGGTGGGGGAAGGAAGAAGTAATTGAGTGTATTCAGAGAAAGATATAAGCTGAGAAGAAGTGGGACACTGAGAGGATTGAGGACAGTAAAAAGAAATACAGAAAGATGAAGCATATTGTGAAAGCAGAGGTGGCAAAGGCCAAACAAAAGATTGACAATGATTTGAACGACGAGGAAGGACTAATGTTTAAAAGTTGGTAATACAGACATATAGATTTGGCAAAGATGTGTTGCAGGTCAGGGTGATTCAAAATAGGAATGGAAGTTTATGGACAGGTGCCAGTAAAGTGATGGAAAAATGAAAAAGACATTTGAAGAGTTGATGAATGTAAAATATGATAGAATAAAGAGTGGAAGAGGTTACGGTTACAGAAGTTTTTGATAGAGCTGTTTAATAACAAGATCTCAGGCAGTTATGAGGTACTAAACTGTGGGTACCAACAAAATAGCAGCATCACTACCACTAATTCATGTAATTCCAGCATGAACATATTTCTTGCCCTGATTCTCGCAAACACGACATAATCTTTTAGATTTAGCTGAAAGATGACAAAAACATGCAAATTTGTATCTCCTTGTTCCTTCGTGGTTGAAGATACTGCAATGTTTTTTAATTGAAACAGCTTATCAGACATGGAAGCATCTAGAATAAATTCAGGAATGTGGATGGTTCGGTGCAGATAAAAAAATATCTTCTGTTTTTGAGTAAAATGACAGACATTACTGGCCATATGTGAAGAGTTTGTACTTTTTCCAGCCTCATTCACACATAGGGTTCTTCAAAACAACTCACCTCATAAATTCGGGCTTTATGTCGGCAGTTTCCTCACCAGGTTAACTCATCCAGATGTTGTTTTGCTTTAAACTTTGAGCTCCTTAATGAGAGGTGAGTTGTAGAACGAGGAGCAGCTGGGACTGAAAGCCATGAAGGTTCCTGGGCCCTGTGGATTTATAGATTCCGCTCCTGTAGCTCTGCTGGGTTTTACATGTTTACCACATCTGGAGCCAGAGGTTGTGCATGCCTGCATCAGTGGGACAGGCGTCTACTTGTCTGCTAGCAAGACGGACACATAAATATGTGGATGTCCAGATGCTGCCTTCACTGTCAGACTTTCTGCGGTTGGAGGACAGAGGAAGACACGAAGAGAAGACGACATGATTCCTCTGAGGCTGGTCGCTTTTGGCTGTATGTATTCTCAACACTGCTGACATATTGACCTTTTTCAGTTCCAAAATAATTTCAGTATATATAAATTCTATATATGGACAAATACATGGGTGTATATTATCTTAAAAAAGATACACCTAAACATTTCTTAAAATGTAAAGTTTGCCAGGACTTTAACTTGCTCGAACTTGTGTTTTCAGTGCTGGCTGCAGCTTGGTATTTTACTGGGGTTTCTGGTGAGTGTTTTGTGCTTAATTTCTCTGAGTTATAATTAAATAACACAAGAATTTTATACCTGTAACTTTATGTGAATTAATAAATGTTAGAGACAACAAAGATGTAACAAGACAATTGTTAAATTTTCTAGAATTTTACATGTGATGTAAAATTAAAAGTGTGCTTCACATGGAAAATAGTGAGGGACAAGTCAACTTCAAGAAAGAAAATGGGATCAAATGCAATAGAAAAATGTAAACTGCAAAAATAAAAAGTATAGTGTGACAAAATTGTAGAGCTGGTTTTTTTTGTTCACGACATTTTATTTAAAGATAAATCAATTTTAAATGGAAAGATTGTTTGCATGTCTTTTCTTTCATTTATGGTTCTTGGCACAGCTGAGTAGTTGTAAGGATGTGTGTGTTTTTTGTGTGTTTGTGCAGATGTATGTGTTGGGGTATTTTTCTAACATCACATTTTATGTCTGGTCACAAGCAGAAAGTTTTTTTATATATATAAAGTAAATCCTTAACTGCAGTTGAGTTTTTTATTTTAATTTTACTGTGGTCTTGGATTTCTTTTTTTTTTCCCAGAAAATCTCATCAGTTGCATATTTTATATAAAAACAGCTATAGGAACATTCTGGTTTAGAAACACCAGAACCTGAGCAATCCCTCTGGTGTGAACCACACCAACTATACAGATGTTTGCTGATACGTACGGTATCCTATGACAGGACAAACTTGTTTGACAATGATTCAATCAGAATGAGAAAGCAGAACCCTGAGTTTTTATATTACTAATGTGCCATAAAACAACAAAACTACTGATCACTTGGTTGAGTTCTATCTCTGTATTTTTACAGAGGGAGAGGTCGTCTACGGATGTCTAAATCAAACTGTTCACATGTCCTGTGGTGAGTTTGTTTCCATAACAAATTACGTGAAACCACGTAAATCTACAGTTTTAAATGTCTCTCCCTCAGAGTAAAATGTTTTTATCTGTTTCACCTCATTTCCCTACTGTTGTTGTTTTAACTTGGCCAGCTTCTGGCTTGTGCTTTTCATTGTGTGTTAGACATTTATTCAGGTTTTATATAATTTTTTAGACAAATAGAAATTAATTCAGAGATCTTGACTTTTAATAGATCCAGAGGAAAATTTTTAAGGATAAAGAAACGGGCTCCTGAGATTATATAAGTCTGTCTTTTACCAGGCAAAACATTAACAACAAATTCTTATTTTCAATTTAGCCTAAAAATGAGTAGGTGTCTTCATCAAATGTACTTATTTACATTTACATACTTGTAGACAGACTAACTGCTGACCATGAATTGATTAGATCCATTGGGTTGTTTTTCAGTTAAAATTTCATTCATGCTTTTCAGATGTTGGAAGTAAGATAAACTTGGATCACATCCTGTACAAGGTTGGTGTCGGGACGAGATGCGGAGAGGGAAAAATCCATCCAGATGACGGTCCTGACAACTTCTGTACCTTCCCCTGGGCTGAGATGGTGGTGGAGGATCTGTAAGGCATAGTTTAAAAAAATCTGTTATCATAGAAAAAAAAAAAACCACAAGTTCAAGAAGTAAATGTTTATTTCTGCTCGGTGGAGATCTCACTGTAAATGGTTTGGTTGAAATTTTAACTGCAGGACTTCAGACTTGTTTAAATCTGGGCTATGTTCAATGTTTCATTTTTAATATGATATTTAAATCTGTTGGTGTTAGTTTGGAGTGTAATATAGAACAGAGGTAAATGTGGTCTTCTCTTGTTTTTCTGCAGCTGTGGAAGCAGAAGGTCCTGCCGGGTGCCTGTCACAGAGTATGTGTTTGGAGCGTATCCCTGTTTGGAGGAGACCAGATACCTGGAGGTGTCCTACTCCTGTGTCAAACCAACTCCCCCTCCACCGACTGCACCAGCCAAACCTGACTGTACGTTTTAACACAGAGACATGACAAAACCTCGTTTTTTTGTTGTCTGATTTCTATCAGTCTGAGTGGAAAGCCCAGCACATAAACTGGCTCTTGTTTCTATTAAATTGTCTTTAACTTATCCCTATGTCTTCTTATGATTATTTATGTTTAAAATAGAAGCTTTATTTAAAAAAAAAAGTCTTCTTTTTTTAATAGATCATTAAAACATAATCGGACATGATAAAATGCAGCTTGAATTAGTCTCCTCAGAAATGTCTTCGGTTTGATTGTTACATAAGAAGTTATGTGGCAACATTTTACACCCCCAGTTAGGGAACTGTGGCTTCAACACTAAACATGTGATTCCTGTCCTCTATTATTTTGATTCTCTGCAGGTGAAGTAAAAGAAAAAGAAGGCAACGAAGCTTAAAGCATGAGCAGTTGCTTCACAACAAGATGCATCGGTTTTCATCTACTGCCTGTTCAATTACCAGCTCCAATAAAAACCTAATTTATCTTCAATTTCTTGTATTCTATCAAAATATATTTTTGTCTTTTACAAACTTTTTTGTTTTCAATTAATTTGAGAAAAAGTTTCATGACTATGGGAAGTTACCTCCACACTTTGGTATGTTATTGATGATACAAAGAAAATCTTAGTTTTGCCTGGTTGTAAAGATAAATAATTTACAATCACTGCAAAAGTAAAACCAGCAGGTTTATTAAACTAATAAAACTTTTTTCCCATTGCTGTGTATGTTTCATCTGTTGCTTCTGGCTTCTTACTTTATTTAAGTTAAGATGTATAATAATCATAATTTCTAATTAGTGTTTTATTGGGGTTTTTTAATGCATTGACAAAATACATTCTAAATAACCCTAAGGCATTGATATCATCAAACTGTGAATAAAAACATATAACTGTACAACAAAGAGCTAGAAATAGAACATTTCTATTCTGAACCACAGCTGAAATTAGTTGTTTACGGCATACTTTGCCAAGTCTTTAAACGTTTTTTTTATTATCTTATCTAGACATGAAGTGTTGCTTTGTATCATCCTTGTCAAAGACATACGTGAATTAAAAACAAACAAAGAACATTGCCTCAGAAAGACTATTTTAGCAGATTGAGTCTGTTCTTGTTTGTACTGTTCCATCCTTTGAGGAGTGGGCGTGAGAAAAATTTTAAGACAATTTATATCTTTTAGAATAAGTGGGATGGATTTAAAGAGGGACCAGCTTTAGATCACATACAACCATCTGTGATGGGGACAGGGTATAACAGTAACACAGAAATGTGTGTTGAATTATGCATTTTATCATAATTATCAAATGTAATGATTGATTTCATCACTCTCTCTCAAATTGCATTTGAGTGAATGAGAAAAAATCCAGACTTGGCTTGGTTAGAGGCCTGTAGCAGGAAAACGGTGGCTTAAATAAAAAATCTACTTCAAAGTTCATATATAGAGGACAAAATTTTCAACGCTCTGACGTCTAATTTGTGGCTGCAGGATAAAAAGTGATGGAGCGACAGACGTTTCAATTTATAAAAAAAAAACAAACACGTTTCTCGCTTTTTGGTAGAGCAAGGGCCTTTCCTTGACTTTCTCCAGTCATATCTCAAAAAGTATTAACACAATAAGGGAGCCAAAATAATAAGAGAGACCAACATTTTAAAGCTTAAATGGTGTTTCTAAATAAAATATTTCTTGCGTTATTGATTTTCCATTCCGTTCCGTCATCATCCGCTCATCCGGGGCCGGGTCGCGGGGGCAACAGCCTCAGACGGGAAGCTGTGGTAGAAAATTTTGGATTAAGTAAGGTTAATATTTACTTTGAAAACATCTTAAAGACAATAAGTGTCTTTGATTGGCGTGATGTGATGAAACAGGACATCTGTCTGACATCCATGGTGTGAGAACACTTTCCCAGCCTGTTCACAAAGACTCCAAGCCGCTCAAGGACAAGCAAAGATACATTTTATAAACTCTATCCAAATAAGGCAGCCTCTGCCCAGCAAGTTGCAGGTGCAAGATAAGGACATATTTAGTTTGCTCAGCGCAGTAATAAATATTAATAAATTATCAGCCTATCATACGTAATGGTCAGCCCAATCAAAGTTAGGATATCAGAATACCCAGCAACGAAAAAGGCTTTTTCAAAAAGCCCACCCTTAGAACGGTGATCCTTAAAACATGTGTGTGTGGGATGTTCGTGGAACTTCTGCCGATCAATCTTTGATTTGCATGAACTTCCAATGCTGCAGCATTTAATCTGTGTACTTGATTAAATTCTATTTTTTCTCTTCTCATTTGTGTGACATCTCATTAAGAAAATTCCACAACAAAGCCCAGGCTTCTCTCGCCCCGGCTGCATCCTCCAGCTCACCCGGAAGGATCCTGAGTCGTTCCCCAGCCAACTGTGAGACATAGTCTCTCCAGCGGGTCTAGGGTCTGCCTCTTGGTCTCCTCCCGGTGGGACGTGCCCAAACACCACATCTGCGAGGCGCTCTGGGTGCATCCTGACCAGATGCCCTAACCACCCCATCTGGCTCCTCTTGACTTGGAGGCAAAGCGGCTCGACACCAATTTCCTCCCAGATGGCAGAGCTCCTCACCCGATTTCTGAGTGAGAGCCCAGCCACCCTGCAAAGGAAGCTCATTTCAGCCGCTTGCATCCGCGATCTCATTCTTTCGGTCACCGCCCACAGGTGGTGACCATAGGTGTGGGTTGGAACGTAGATCGCCTTGTAAATCGAGAGCTTTGCTTTTCAGCTCAGCTCTCTCTTTACCACAACGGACCGATGCAGCTTCCTAGTTATTCCTGACGCCGCACCGATCCGCCTGTCGATTTCCCGCTCCATCCTTCCCCCACTCGTGAACAAGACCCCAAGATATTTGAACTCCTCCACTTGGGGCAGGACCCTGTCCCTGACCTGCCTGGGGCATTCCACCCTTTTCCGGGCGTGGACCATGGTCTCGAATTTGGAGGCGCTAATTCCCATCCCGGCCGCTTCACACTCGGCAGCAAATCGATTCAGTGAGAGCTGGAGATCACGATCCGATGAAACCAACAGGACCACATCATCCGCAAAAAAGAGAGATCTGATCCTGAGGTCACCAAACCGGATCCCTCCAACGCCTCGGCTGCGCCTGGATAGTCTGTCCATAAAGATGATGAACAGAATCGGTGACAAAAGGCAGCCTTGACGGAGTCCAACTCTCACTGGAAATGGAATCGACATACTGCCGGCTATACGGACCAAGCTCTGGCTCCGGTCGTACAGAGACCGGACAGCCCGTACAAAGGGCTCCAAGACTCAGTACTCCAAGAGCACCCCCCAAAGGAATCCTCTGCCTTCTCCAGTTCCACAAAGCACATGTAGACTTGCTGGGCAAACTCCCATGACCCATCTAGGATCCTGAAGAGGGTATAGAGCTGGTCCGTAGTTCCACGGACCAGTTCTATTCTGGTCCGTTTCTCTTAGCGGATTGAAGAGAAACCACACTGCTCCTCTTCAATCCGAGACTCCACCGATCCAAAACGTTGATTTTTGAAGAGCATAAACTTTTGAGGTATAAATGTCTAAACTCAGTTCAAGTCTATGTGGAGGGAAAAAATAGTAAAATTGAAACAGTATTACAAAAATTGAAGTTCTAATAAAGCAGGTCGTTTTCAGACCAAGATCACTAAAATTGGTCAATCTAAATGGGTCGAAAAAGCGGCTGTAATGAAGAAAACAGGGGGGGGGGGGTGCTCTTTTCTGTTTAGAGCGATTGCCCTTTCCTTTTGTTTTTAGGAGATAAAAAGCAGGGGATATTCACACTTCTTTACAGACCAGCTTTAAAACAGTGATTCGTATCTTAAGTTGGGATTCCAAACATGATTGGTGTTTAACTGGTGAATAACATTCATTCCTAAAGACAAAAAAAAAAAAAAAAACGACAACACTTTAAAACTAATTAAATATTCAAAGTTTCATGTTCACTTTATGATTCACTTGTGGAGAAACGAAAGTGAAAGTTAAATGTGTTGAAGCAGGACGCTCGTGACCAACAATCAGTCTGAACCAGAACAGGAAGACACGATGGCGGACAGGGAGATTCTCCCTGTTAATGTAGAGGGAGACTGGACCATATCTCAGAGTAAAACCCTGAAAAACAAACTTCAGCTTTACTTTCAGAGCAAGAAAAAGTCGGGTGGAGGAGAATGTCGTGTGGAAATGGAGGAAGAATCTTTTCGAGTTTACTTCCAGTCAGAACAAGGTAAAAGTTTGAACGTCATATTTTTTTTATTTCTTATTAAACTAAACATGGAGTTTAGTTTACACTCAGTTTAGTTTAGACTCAGAGCAAGACTATTTGGTGTTCATCTCTGTAGTTAATACGTTCATTAACAGAGTTAAGCTAACATAATTTATTTATTTATTTTTATAAGGAAGCTTCTATTTTTTCTACACCTATTTGTTTTTAAATATTTTACTTATTAATTCCTTAATGTGAAATGCTTATCCCTAATGGGGTCTGTCCCGGTTCATTTCAGACAGAGGAAGGGTACACACTAAACAGGTCGCCAGTCTGTTGTGGACACACACACACACACACACACACACACAAAAAACATTCACACACATTCATTCATATGCGGCATTTTTTGGCAGTTAATTAATTTAATAAACATACAAAAAGCTGGTAGATCAATAACAAACTGCTGGTTTCCCAGCATGCATTATACTTTGTTGCCACTCCCTGCAGATGTCAGAATGACTCAGATACCTGGAGTTATTAAGTAAAATAGCAACACGCATTCACACACGCACACACACACAAATATAAATAATTTACCTACCTATGCATCCACCTTCCTTTTTTCCATCTTTCTATGAAATTTCCCAAGTGTGGGATCAATAAAGTAATTCTAATCTAAAGCTATTTTGCTACAAGTAGATATATACAGTAGTTTATGTACAAAATTGTATTTTTGTCCTACCATCTATGACAACTTCTTAGAATTTTTATCTGTTCCCACAAGTTAGGGCTGCACAGTGGCCTGCCGGCAAGAAGGTTGAGGGTTCGAGTCCTGGAGTGAGGGCGAGACTTGAAACACTGACCTTTTTATGTGGAGTTTGCATGTTCTCCCTGTGTATGCGTGGGTTTTCGGCGGGTACACCGGTTTCCACCCACCTTCCAAAAACATGCGTCAAAGTTAATTGGCTACTATGAAATTGCCCCTCGGAATGAATGTGTGTGTGGCCCTGCAACAGACTAGTGTCCTGTTCGGGGTGTATCCTGCCCTTTGCCTGTAATCAACTGGGATGGGCTGCGGCACCCCCGTCACCTCATTAGGCATAAGTGATTCAGATACTATTTCTCTTCTTTTTTGTATTATTCCAGTGAGAGATCGTGTCCTTGCCAAACAAAATCATGAAATCATCCTGGATAAGAAACCTGTGAAGCTGCGATTGAGCCTTGGAACATCTGGTGGACCTTCGAAGGTACTCTACTTATTTTTTCAAAAGATGAACAAATGACTACCTATACCTCTTGTATAGAATCTAGATTCAGACCTTCAGAAAGAAAGATTCACCTCAAAACCTGAGGTCATTTTACTTCCAAGCAAAGTCACAAAGACATGATCTATTAATAGTTTTGATGTTTAATTAGGCTAAGAGTCAATCATAAAGAGCAAAAGTTGGAACAAATTTTCCCACCCTTAAACAAATTTATTGAAATACATTTCACTATTCAGCTTCAGTACTTTTATGGTGAAATTGTAAACCAATCTTTATCACCTGTCATTTTATTGAGAGGGAAATGGAAAAACTCAGAAACATGAATCAGCCTTTTCTCAGATCACAAACAAGTTAATTATTGATTAGTGACCTCATGCCTTCTGTGGATATACTGTATCCTATTGCTTCATATTGTACAGAGGCTGTAATCCCTCTGTGTTGTGTACACGGAAGTGTGAGCACATGACAGAAATAAAAGCTTTGCTCTCTGTTCACTTAGAAACACATTCAAACGATGTGTTTCTAAGTGAAACACATCAAATAAAAATAGGAATAAAAATAGGAAAACACATTCAATGAAAATCGGTGGTCCTATTTTCACAATTTTCCTCACATCCTATAACACGATTGCCCTAAAACTAGTGCATAATTTTGTAATTTAGCAATTTAATAAAAAAGAAAAACTTGCGTATAAGAATTGCCTTTTTCTGGTTCATTTTGGTTCATCCTGGTCCACAAAAACACAACTTATTAAAGACTTACTGAGATAGCAAAGTTATTCCAGTTAAAAGAGATTAAGAAAAGCGGAAGTAAACACTTGAATAACTAAAAGTGTCCTCATACAAAATAGAGCTTGATAAACCAAACTCAAAACTTTTGTTTTCCTTTACAGAACATTACACACAGGTCACAAGGACGTGGAATGGAAACATTCAAATCAGCTTCTTTAACTAGACAAACTTCTTTGGATTTTTTTTCTTTTTAGAACCAGATCTGTTTGTTTTTTTGCTGGGGTTTATCAACCTTTTTTTTTTTCTTCGCTATTATTCTAGACAAAATAAACAAAGTTGTGCTAGAGAAAAGATTAAAAACATAGTTGTTTTCTGTTCATCTGCAAGTCTCTCAAGTAAAATATAATTAATAAGAACAAAAAACCGAAGAGAAACACATTAGTAATAAGTACAATATTCTTAATTTAAATATGCTTTGATTTTATTAATTAAGATTGAACTTGGTCAATTTTTTATGGAACGCCAGATGTTAAAAACAAAATTTCTAACAACAAAAACGATCAAAATTTGCAAAACATATTTATCTTATGTACAACAAAAGCTGCCGCCCAAGTGGAGGTCGGACTGGAGCCATTGCTCCTCCGGTTCGAGAGAAGCCAGATGGGGTGGTTCAGGCATCTGATTAGGATGCCTCCCGAACGCCTGGCTTATGAGGTGTTTCAGGCACCCAGGAGAAGGAAGAGACCCAGAGGCAGACCCAGACTTGCTGGAGGGACTATGTCTTACAGCTGGCTGGGGAACGGTTTGGGATCCTCCCGGGTGAGTTGGAGATTGCAGCCAGGATGAGAGAAGCCTGGGTTTCCCATTTGAGGCTGTTGCCTCTGCGACCCGGCCCCGGATAAGCGAAAGACAACTGAACAGAACAAAAAAAGTTTCACTTAACATGAATCTAAATGGCACATTTGTAATGCAGTATAAAACACAGCTGGACAGCTTGTGAATCATACAGTATTTAACAATCTTGTCACTGAGTCATCAGAAAAAAAAAGATGAAAAGTAGTATGATGTTGGGTATTTTAATGTTCAGATGTAATGTTTTGTATATTTTTCTCAGCAGAGATCTACAGACAGCAGCCGTGTTTCAGGTAAAACTTGACACATTTTTACTGGAATCAATTTTTATGAGTGCATTTTTTAGATCAAATAATGAGTGTGTGTAAAGTTATTACAAATGATGAGTTTCATTGTGTTGGACTGAAAGATCTAAATATGACAAACCTGATTTTCAGACTCATCAACTGATTTCAAATCTGGATTTACAGATCAATCTTCTGCACAAATAAAAGAAGGTTAATACACATCTTTTCCATATTTTTTTCAGTCTGGGCTTTTAAAAGGAAAAAAGGACTTTTCTTAAACTCATAAGAAACAAAAAGAAGGTTTTGATTTTCTGGACTTTATTTCAGATTACACTCCAAATTCAGCTGTGGTTGTGGAAAATGTCACTGATGTCATATCCAGAGATCTGCTGATGATGCTGGTGGAAAGCATTTCAGGAGTGGATGAGAGTGACTACAGTTTGGAAATCATCTGGGAATCTCATAAGGCTGTGGCCATCTTCAACAACCCTGCAGGTACTGTCGGTGGTGCCCGGTTGTTGAAAACCTAAAAACGAACACATGAATCAGATTGATTTATGAATGGAAGTTAACATAGATATAAACTCAGAAGGTTGACCTCATCTGAGTTTTATGTGGAAACATCAACGAGTAAAAATCAGTTTCTTTTATTGAAATAAAACCTTTGTGATTTTGGAGTTTCACCACTATGGATTTTTTTCCAGATGCAGAAAAATTTGTCTCATTGAGTCAAACCCACTCAAAGATTCAGAAACATGGACTGAATACTCGACCACTGGAGGCAGCTAAGAGCATCTGGATACAGAATCTTCCTCCAACTGTTGTTAAAGGTACTAGAAAGGTGGTAAAGAGGTGTCAACCTGCACAATAGAAGTAGTATGCCACATGGAAAAGTCCTGGGCAACTCTTCTGGACTTTGTCATGTTTGTATTGGAGAAGGATTGCCTCTCATAAGGATTTCAGCTACTATCAGTTGTTTGATCCAGACATAGAGGAAAAAAAATTTCTTACAATAGTTTTATTATTTTTTCGAAGACAAAGTGGACACCAATCTGCTCAGCAACACCTGTTTCACTTATTACTTCTAATTGCTTTCCAGACATGGTGGAGTTGTGGTTGGACCAGTGGGCGCCACAGGACAACGTTGTGATGATCCCCAAAGAACAAGCTGCCACCGCAACATTCAGCGATCCAAAAGGTTAATTTAACTTTGACCACTTGGCTGCACAAGATCTGCTCTAAAATAAAACTTTTTAAAAATTTAAGTGTAAAGTAAAACCAGAAAAGTTTATACTTGTGGTTTAAACATAAACTTAAAAACCAACCCAATAAAAATCAATTGAAATAAAAAGTTAATGTGTGAGAAAAACAAATGGAAATTATGACACCAACTATGAATTTATTCTCTGTTTGGTTGCAGTTGTGGAAAAGATCTGCACAAAAGAGGACCACATGATGCGTTCCATCCCTATAAAGGTGTATCCGTATTACGATTCCTTAGGAACTGCTTTGTACGGCACAGAACGACCAGCCTGGAAGATGCCTGATTCCTTCATTGAAAGTGTTCACCCGATAATCTTAAAATTTCTTTTAATAAAGAATCAGCTTGAGATCATTAATGACCAGATGCGGCTCCACTTCTGCAGTGTGGATCTAAATAACTCTGAGGCAAAGCTCAACCCGCTCCCCAGCTTTTTGCGACAGAGCGGTCTGACCGCTGCAGTTGTAGAAAACTGGAGCACAAGCACTCAGAAGGCCTTCCGTAATTTCATGTCTCGGTACTCAGCCTTTGAGTGTGCTGCAAGTCAAGAGGTGTGGACGTCTGCAGAGAACGACGTCCGTTTGGTGGTGAAAGAGGATGCTGTCCTGGAGTTTGATGCAGCCAGGTCGGTCCTAACTGTTGCTGGTTGTGCTGATTATATAAAACAAATCCGAGCTCCTGTGGAGAACATTGTCCTCAAAGCCATGAGCGCCTTTGAACGCAAGACCAAAAGCATCACAGAGAATATGTCTTTTTCTCGATCCTGGTATTATATCATAATTCAAGAAGGACTCCAGAAAGTTGCCTTTGACATATCCTCTGAGCTGAACCTCTTTTATGATGCAGACACCCAGATGTTAGCTATCACAGGACTTCCTGAAGAGGTGTACAAAACCAAGACCTGGATCTTAGAGAAGAACATGAATATGTGTAAAAAGCAATTGAATGTCCCTGACGGCCTTCGACAATACCTCACTTCTGTGGATCCAATGGACTTGTCAGAGAAACTCTTCACATCTCAGGGAATCAGTGCAATCTACTGCATTGAAAGCCATGGGGTTCTCTTGATTGGAAGTTCAGACAGGACCCTGGCCAATGCCGAGTCTAAAATGAAAGCAGATTTGCATGTGCAGACTCTGAAGGTGGAAGACCAGAAGGTTGTCGATCTTCCAGGCTGGATGGACCTAACTCATAAACTTCTCGACACTTTTAACAGCTCAAGCAAAAAAACAGTTGCCATTTATATCCATCCGGAGAGACGAGACAGAGTAACGGTGTCTGGCTTTGTGAACCCAGTCAAAGAAGCCTGTCAGAGTTTACAGAAGTTCATCACAAGCTACTCAAATGTTGAGGAGACTGTTTGCCTTGACTCCTGTGCTGTTGTTCAGTTTATTAAGGAGAAAAAGTCTGAGAACTGGATGAAACTTGTCAAAGATAACATACTGTTTGTAAAGTTTGATTCAGGAAGACCTAGAATTATGATCAAAGGACCTCGTCTCCATGTTCATGAACTCAAATCTTGTTTTCAGCAACTGGCTGATGCTCTGTTTTCTGACACCCTTACTGTGGACAAGCCAGGAGCTAAGAAGCATGTTCAGTCTAACGAAAACAGGTTCCTATCTTCCATAATGACTGAGTTCAGCTGTGTGGTGGTGCTTCAGTCAGAGGTCCAAGATGAAATGGAAGAAGGCAACTATGAAGAAGAAACCAAATCTTGTTACTGTGAAGTGACAATTGGTGGAGTTGTGGTGTCTGTCAGCAAGGCAGACATCTGCAGTTTGCGAGTTGATGCTGTAGTCAATGCAGCTAATGAAGACCTCGATCACATCGGTGGACTGGCTCTTGCGCTGCTCAAAGCTGCGGGACCAGAACTGCAGAAGATTAGCACTGATTATGTCAACAATTTCGGAAAACTACGTCCAGGAGATGCTATCACAACTAGTGCATGCAACTTACCCTGTAAGCATGTCATACACGCCGTCGGTCCACGCTTCTCAAACTTTGACAAAAAGACGTCTGTGTCCTACCTGAAGATGGCCGTCAATGAGAGTCTGAAACAAGCAGAGATTTCCAACTGCCTCACTGTCGCTTTGCCAGCCATCAGCTCAGGCGTGTTTGGGTTTCCAGTCCCACTCTGCGCAGAAACCATTGCCCAAGCAGTTCGAGAGTTCTGCAATAGTAGACAGTTTCTGGGAATTTTAACAGAGATCCACCTCGTGGACAATAACAGCAATACGGTCAGAGTCCTGGCAGATGCTGTGAATAAAGAGTTCATTGACTTTGGACCAACCATGACAGTTCCACCTCAAGTTGCCAGGATGGGTGCCACAGCTTCCGGGTGGGTATTAAGAACAAAAAAACAAAACAGATACTTAAGTAGCTGGGTTAATTTTTTCCCCTAATGTTTGATATTCAGATGAAAGAACATTTAATTGCATTGTTTGGCATCACATCGGACTTTAATACCGTATTATTCCCAAAAGAAGCACACTTTCTAATAGAAGCACACCTCTGTTTTTTCTGTTTTTGTTGATTGAGACAACATGAAGTCTAACCTAGTCGAGATGAAAGCAATGAGTCGGAATCAAATTCCAAGCAGCTCATGCTGTTGATCCATGTCAGCGACACATCCACAGAGTTTGTAAACACATGGAATTTAAAGCCCTATACATGTTTTCCTGGACACACACCACCTTTCCACTGACTGTGCCACCCCACTTCAGGAAGAAAAAAAAACCATTGCTGTCTTCACGAGGCACATGCCCTAAAGTCACTCTAACAATTTACACGGCCACTGCATGTTTATCCTCACGGTTACGTTCTTCTATTGCTCAAACAAATTCTTCGCTTATAGTTGCAGTCCAGAATTCTCTGTCAATATGATATACCCGAATGCAGCTAGCAATTTCCAGGCTTGACCCGGTCAAATTTACACCAGTCGCCATGCTGCTCTCACAGATAGCGTTACTGCACATGTGCAGCTTGTACGGGTGCCATTACCGTCATGAGACACATTTTTTGGCTCTGCAGATTTTTCTTTGCAAATAGTTTATTTATAGATGCGCACCCCATCAGTGCAGTGGCGCATGCACGAGTATTGGGAATAATACGGTATTTCTATTTTACCAGATACCAGAAGGGGCGAGGAAGAGGTCGTTCTCAGAGCCAACCACCCAGAGGTACAGAGTTTGGGTCAAAGGGGTATAGAGGAAGAGGAGCAGGAAACTATCATGTTCCCAGAAGAGGCCAGAGCAACAGAGGCTCTGGAGGGCAGCAAGAACATGAAGGGTAAGACTCTGCCCACCTCAACAGTGTTTTATACTCATCTAAAAAACATGAGATGTTTATAATGTGTAAAAAAATTTATCACTAAATGTATTATTTCTTAAAATTTGTACTGTCATAAGGTTGTTTAATTTGCTATCTGGTTGATTACAGGACAATGGGGATGGAGCAGACTACCCCAGAGGGACTGAAAATAGTTCTGGTTAAAGGAAACATACAGGACCAGACTGTGAGTGTCAATTAAAACAAATATTACAATGTAGCTTTTTGTAGTAAAACTACAATCAGTGACATGTTTTTGCTAAGGTGACTGAATTCCTTCTCCACGACCACGTCCTTTATCTTTGTAAACTTAACTGTGGGTCCTTGACCGGGTTGGGATTTTCCAGTTAATAGCATTAATACTTGTAATGTAAGTTTAGATTCAAGTTCCAGCTAAAATGCTCTATGCCGTCTCGATGAAACCATTGGCTAATTTAAACATTACCCAAGCTACAAACTTTATGTTTTTAGATGCTCTTACATGTTTGTGGATAACTGTATTCTGGATCATACATCACGGCCAAGTATTCCAGTCCTATTGGGAAGTACAGTTAATGTCAAAATTAGCCTTCTAACTTGTTAAAAGACTTCACATTGCACCAAAAATTCTTCTTTTTTTGTTTGCAATGCAACAGTTTTTTTTTTTCTGATTAACCCACTGTTTAAAGCACACAAACTCTGATTTTGTCTTGAGTTTAAGACAAATGTGCATTGTGTTGTCAATTTGTGATGCCCATAAATTTATGTGAATTTTGGTTTTCTAGGTAAAAAATAAAAACAAAATTTTAACAATCCCAACCTCATCTTAAAGTTGTATGTTTCTTATTGATGTCTATCCACAGACCAACGTCATAGTCAACACTATTGCGCACAACATGAGCCTGGCCCAAGGAGTTATATCTAAAGCCATCTTGGAGAGAGCTGGTGATGGTCTGCAAAGTGGTCTTCTCTTTGAAGCCGGAACAGATGTGCTAGAAGACGGTCAGGTTGTTATCACAGATGGATTCAGGCTCCGGTGTCAGAAAGTTTTCCATGCTGTCTGCCCTTTTTGGGACAATGGCAAGGCAGAGAGGGTAAGAGGTCTTCCAGGGTTTCACATATAGACGACTCCACAATGTGTTTACAGTTGGATATTGTTTTCTCTAGAAATTAAAGTTCGTAGGAGTTAAGAGCACAGCTTAAAGAAATACGACTGTTAAAGCAAAAAAAAAAAAATAGGGTGATTGTGTAATAATCACACCACAGTTTTACTCTGTGGTGTGAGAGTCAAAGCCCGATTCAGTGGGAATGGCGTTGTCTATCTCACTTTTTCACCAGCTTTATGTTTCTTGTTTCAGGACTTTATCCACATCATCGCATACTGTCTGGAGGAAGCTGAGAAGCAGCAGATGTCAACTATCTCCTTCCCGGCCATCGGAACAGGAAACTTGGGTTTCCCCAGAAATGTGGTTTCCAAACTCCTACTGAAGGAGATCCACTTATTCAGTCGCAACAAGTTGCCTCGGCATTTGAGAAAAGTGGTTGTGGTCGTGCATCCCAGCGACAGCCAGACTGTAGATGTGAGTTGACAACTTAAGAGATATCTAACTTTCTGCTAAAACAACCCAAACAGATCCGAGGAGTAACAGTCCTAAGAGACCTGAAGATTAGTACAAAAGTCTGAAATGCTGGAATTAAGAAAACTGAGTTATTGACGTTCTCTAATAGTTTTTAATTTTTTTTATCTTGTGTTGGGCTACACTTTACTTACGTTTGGCTAAAACCTCACAGCTATGTTCAAAACTCTTTTGTAAATCAGGTTAATATATACAACCAAAAATAGTGAAAATCAATCCAGAAAAAAAACTTTCAAATTTAGTTTTTCAAATCAGACAGAATTTTATGTTTCTTTAATTAAATTTTTTTTCAACGTCATGTTTCAAATCGGGAAATTTATGTGCTGCATTGCACCGCAGCATGGTGGCCTCACAGCAGGAAGGTCATGGGTTTGAGTCCTGGGTGCAGATGGGGCTTGGAACACTGACCTTTCAGTGTGGAGTTTGCATGTTCTCCCCGTGTATGTGTGAGTTTTCTCCAGGTACTCCGGTTTCCTCCCACCCTCCAAAAACATACATGGTAGATTGATTGGCCTAGACATGATTGCCCCTAGGAATGTGTGTGGCCCCGCGACAGACTGGCGACTTGTTCGGGGTGTACCCTACCTCTCACCTTGAATCAGTCATGATGGGCTCCGGCATCCCCCGTAAGGGATAGAGATTTAAAAAGCTGACTGACTGACTGACTGCATTGCTCCGCAACAGACAGTCACGACGGCACCAATGTTGGGAGAAACAGGGAGTTAGGTGTCTTCCCTAAGGACACTTAGGCGTGGGCACCCAGTGGGAATCGAACCAGTTTCTCTCGGTCCAAGGGCGGACATTCTACCAACTGAGCTTACTCGCATGCCATTTTTAAATCTGACAAACACTGTTAACGTGACAGGTTTTAAAAACAGTCATATTTTAAAAACCTGTTGCTTGTGTGTTATCAGTGTTTCACTAGAGAGTTCTCTGGCCAGACAACTTCTGTTAACATCCAGCATGAAGGTGGTCAGGATTTTCACACTGGAGCAGCGCACCAACGAGCCCGCCGGCCACAGTCATCCTCTGGTGAGAAACAAATTTATATACATATTTACCTGACGGAGAGCCAAGATATCCCATTTGCTACCTAAAGTGTTACAGATTAGTTACTGGCTCCAAATACATTAAAAATCAGTGCAGATATTGACCATTTATTTATTCATCAGTCTTTAAAATACCTCGTCCTTCTTTGTGTTCAGAAAGTAATCTTGCTCTAGATAAACGAGGAAGTGAAAGTGTAACCTTAGGCTCAAGAGCACAATACCAAGCTAACTTTTCTTATTTAAAAAATTCTGGAGCAAAACAGCATCTCTAAATGATCATCAATAGATATAAAATAGTTCAAATTGAATATTTAGTTCTAATTTAAAGTTTATGTCCATTAAAATTGTTCATCTTTTGGTGTCAGCATCGGCTTCCTTCAGCCAGGTTTCATCCCCCAACCTTGGCGTGTACCAAATGAAAATGGGTCAAGTCACTCTGGAAGTTTCTTCTGGAGATATCACAAAGGAGACCTGTGATGTCATTGTTAACTCGTCCAATCAGACTTTTACCCTGCAAGCAGGTAGGTTAAGTTTACTTGATTGGATGACGGTAAACTTTTCCTTGCTCTTAAGCGATCAAGAAAATGGATGGTTTGATGTGCAGTGCTCATGTCTGTTGGTAATTTTATTTTGATTTCTTTGGTTTTCTTGTTTCTCAGGAGTATCCCAAGCAATTCTACAAAGCGCAGGACTTGCAGTTCTCCGGGAGTGTGTAGCAATTGGTAAGTATTTGAAAAACTATTGTGATACTTGTGATACTTTTTGATTTAATATTTACTTAACTTGAGAAAAAAATGGTGTCACAAATTTCTGCTGAAAAAATAAAGAGCAGAAAAATCAAAAACACAGAAACAGAAGAAAAATAAATACCTCTCATCAGGTTTAAAAATGTTTAGGTCAGTTCTTTCAGTCTCTTCTATGATTGAGACACAATTCAGTTTGGTTTTGATATTTTTGTAAATTGTGACTTGAGGTAGCGAATTCAGTAGTACTACCAGAAACAATGAGATGAACATATGTTCAGCAAATAAAAGAAGGAAATGACAAATAACTGAAAACTCACTTGAAAACCAACGTGATCTCGTGTGGGATCAATAAAGTAATTCTGATTCTGAAAAAGTTAGCAGAGGGAAAAAGGGCTGCCAACTCTAAACTCAGAACTGCCTTCTTGCGGAGGAATTTGTTTATGAAACAAAGTGATGCAAAAGATGGATGGAGATTAAAAGTCTGAATTTTGACATTTCAAATTAAGACTATTTGTGACATTATGAGGAGGTGATGACCAGTAGGAAATACATTATGCCATGGGGTAAACATAGGGTAGTGTTAGCTCTATCATCCTAACAGGGATTACTTATCAATTCATTTTTATCAAGCTTTTCTCGGCCAAGTGGGTCTAAGTCTTCAAAACAGAAATAAAATTCCTCAAACATCAAGTCTTTCCAGAGAATTATAAAGTTTTTTTTTTCTGCAGTGAACTCTCCAGGTTACACTCAAACACCGATGATCATGACTTCAGGTGGTCAGCTGCCCTGTCAGAATATCATTCACATTGTCGGACAGAAAGAGCCCGCTGAGATTAAAAAGATAGTTTATGATGTGTTGAAGTTCTGTGAGGAGAACAAGTTTACTTCTGTGGCATTCCCAGCTCTTGGAACCGGTGAGTAAAGAAAAAAACATATGTAACAACATCACTGTTGAAAGTTTTTACTATATTTTAACAAACCTTTTCTACTTTTCTCCTGATTCTGTCATTACTTCTACTTCATGTGTAATTTTTCTTTTATTTATTTCCACAGTTTACTTTGATGACAGAAATTCTGTTTTATTCTCACTGTCCCACTTCAGTTCATTTAATAAGTATTTTATGTAGTTGACAAGTATTTGTGCTTTTTTAAAAAATCCAAATATAGTCTTGAGATCTAAGAGGACACAACTCAAAAATAAATCTGATTCTAGTCACAGTCTTTTAAACCAGGGCTGTAAATTTGTACCTAGAAAATATTAGTAGGCTATTTCCATTCCGTTTTCTTCCACTTATCCGGGGCCGCAAGTGGCGGTGGCAACAGCCTCAGACAGGAAACCCAGGCTTTTCTCACCCTGACTGCATTCTCCAGCTCACCCGGGAGGACCCCAAGGTGTTTCCCGGCCAGCTGTGAGACATTGTCTCTCCAGCAGGTCAAGGGCCTACTACTGGGTTTCCTTCTGGTGGGACTTACCCGAAACACCTCACCAGCGAGGAGGCGTTCAGAAGGTATCCTAACCAGATGCCCAAACCATCCCATCTGGGTTCTCTCAACCCAGAGAAGCAACAGCTCTACTCTTAGCTCCTCTCTGATGGCAGAGCTCCTCAATCTATCTCTGAGTAAGACCCCAGCCACCCTGTGGAAGAAGCTCATTTCAGCCGCTTGTATCCGCAATCTCGTTCTTTCATTCATCACCCACAGCTGGTGACCATAAGTGAGGATAGGAACGTAGATTGACTCGTAAATCGAGAGCTTTGCTTTTCGGCCCAGTTCTTTCCTCACCATGACGAACCGATGCAGCATTCTGATTATGGTAGGATATTTTGGGTGCAAAGATAGAGCTCAGATAAAGTGTAGAAATGCATTCATTGTTTTTGTTAATCATCATGAACATCACCACAACATATATCTCGCAGGTCAAGGAGGGGCTGATCCTTCCTTAGTGGCCAACGCTATGGTCGGAGCGGTGGTAGAGTTTGTGAGGAAAAAACAGCCCAAATTCATCTGCAAAGTGAAGATCTTGATCTTTCAGACGACCATGATAACAGAGTTTGTGAAAAGCATGAAGGCAAGGCAAGGAGAGGACGTGGAGAAGAGCATATTTGGAAAGTTCAAAGGTATCAAAATATTATATCAACTATATTACATTTATACAAAAAACTGTTGCTTGTGTTGTTGTATGTTACCATGGATTTTATTATAATGTAAGTCGGTTGATTACTTTCTCCTTCTAGACACTGTCACCTCATTTTTGGGATTGGGATCTGAGCAGCTCAGCAATCAAGACTTAAACCTAGAGCAGGAAGAGTTTGAACCTGCTGTGTTCGAGTTGTGTGCCGAGAACCAAAATGTCAGTATAAAGTTAATGACTTTACTAAAGAAGATTTTATGTTTGTTGCTAAATACATATTTGGTATTTAGTCTTTTTGTCTCTGAGCCACCTAACTCTAATTTTTCTGAGAAATTTCATTTGAATTTTTAGTAATCTGTGATTTTTTTTGCACTTATAGGCTGTAAATTTAGCTAAGAATAGGATCCTTGATCTGATTGTGAATGAGCAGCAAAAGAAAACTATTAAAGACAAGTACATTAATCAGCTGTCCCAAGTGGACATGGAGGAGTTAAAGACCCTGCAGATGGAGCATACAGTGAGAATCAGACTGGACAAAGGCAGTAATGGACAAGAACCCACAATCCACATTGAGGGTGTGACCCGAGACGTCTACTATGTAGCAGATAAAGTCAAGTAAGCAACCTTCTTCTAAAAAATGTCATACCTATTCTTTGCTTTTGTGCCTTGTGAAGTGTTTTTATGTTGTTGGAGTCTTACCTTTTCATTTTTTGGACGTGCAGCGACATCATCCGGAAGGTGGAAAGAACTGAGAACGAGAAAGAAAAAGCCCTCCTGGTGAGCGGATTGGTGCAATGGCAGTATCAGGGCCAAAAAGGAAAGCTAGTGCCTTTTGATATTTTAGTAAATCTCACGCTTGAAGAAGCTTTGGAGGACAAGCGCAATGTGCAAATAAAAATAAAAAACGAAGACTATGTGGCTGACCCCAGGAAGAAAACAGCCATTTCAACAAAGGGGTCCAAGCAACTTGAGCTTCTCAGGAGCGACTTGAAAGGTGAGCTAATATTTACAGACATTTCCATATAGCTTTTGCTCCATGAGTACATTTCTGATATTTGAACAAGATGTGTGTCCTTCTCTTTTGTGACATGCCTGTGAAACCTCAAACATCTTTCTAAAAATGATGAGCTTTGAAAACTTTGAATATCTTGACTTCTTTTTCCTTTTCCAGTATCCAACAACGCCCTGCCCCCTCACTGGGATAGCATGAATGGGAAGATTGTGAAGCTGTTTCTTGTGGCGAAGGGATCTAAAGAGTACACTGTGGTGGAAAAAGAGGTTACACAGACTGGATTAGCTCCAAACATCATCAGTGTATGTTGACTCTCTTGGAAATAACACAAACAACTTGGATCTCCCTGATTATGTTGTGTTTTATTTCACCGCACCACGATCAACTACAAATATCAGATCAAGTTGTACTTTATGGTGCAATTTCGTATATTTTCAACGCATCAGTTGTTATGATGTTGGGTTGCTATTTTCCACGTATTGTACTGTATTGGATCTTAGACTTTATTATATTTTATTGTAGTTACAGAAATAGTATGACATAAATCAGCACATGGTATCTAGAACTCAGACAATGGCAGGTTTGATGAAAGGAGGCGTTCTCTACCTGCCCTGGATCTAGCTAATAAAAAGTTGAAATTTCTTAGTTTTGGAAGCTCTTCAGACAATTTTTAAAAAGTGTCAATAAACATCTTTCATTTGACAGCATTGCATGTTTAACCCGATAACGGGCAGAAGTTTTTCACCTTTTCTTACGCTGAATGGGCGCACCCACTTTCAGACTAACAGGAAACCAGAGACTCCTCAAATTTTGTTTTCTAACGCGAGTTAAAATGGACGCTTTCGTCCATTTTGCCCAATAACTAGTGTGGCCGCTACATCGTGTAAAGAGTTAAAAAAAAAAGGTGCTCTTTTCTTGACCTGGTGTGTCATCTTCCTTTTAGATCGAGCGAGTCCAAAACGAGACACTGTGGCAGAGTTACCAGCTGTTGAAGAAACAAATGGAGACAAAAAACAATCACACAAACAATGAAATGTTACTGTTTCATGGCACCAGTGCAAAGTCCATCGACCTTATCAATAGTAAAGGTTTTGACCGCAACTACGCAGGACAACACGGTAACTAACTTTGTATTGTTGGCTCTTAGTTATTTTGTAAAGATGTGTGTGTGTGTGTGTGTGAGTGTGTGCGTGCGTGCGTGCGTGCGTGCGTGCGTGTGTGAAAAAAAGCTTGTGTAGAGTTGAGGATGATATACCAATTTCTATTTTAGAGGTAACTGAATTGGTTGTTTTTGGGGTAAAGGTTCTGCATCTGGAAATCTGTTTTTGCAAAATCGTTCCTCACCGACTTGATTTATTTAGAAGTCAATGTGTGTATTTAACAAATATTTGTGAATAATCTAGAAATCTTTGTTAGTTTCTTTTGCTTAGCTTTTGTTTATTTTCATGTTTTCTGTTTTTGCAGGAACAATGTTCGGCAAAGGTACGTACTTCGCTGTGGACCCTGCATACTCAGCCCAAGGATACGCCAAACCTGACACAAACGGGCACAAGCGCATGTACCTGGCCCGGGTTTTGGTTGGAGACTACACCCCAGGAAATCCTAGCTTGATAACCCCTCCACCCAAATCTAGTAGTGCAGCAGACCTGTTTGATAGCGTCTCTGATTCAGGGAGAGTCCCCACAATGTTTGTAGTCTTCAATGACATCCAGGCATATCCTGAATACCTGATCACATTTGTATAGTTTGTCATGCTTATACTGCTCTGAATAAGAATGCAAGAAAGTAATGTACCCTTTTAAAACTTGTGCTCTGATATTCAAAATTTTAACTATTCACCTTTGAATTAATTTAAAACTGCAGCCATTAAAGTGCCTCTGATCAGCGCATCCAAATTTGGCTTTTCATCATACTCGTATATACCTTCTAGCACAGTGTTTGTCAACCTTTTTTTCATTGAAAAATATCTTGAGGCGTACCGCCAATCGAAAATGTTAAAGACCATTCTCTATAGTCAATTTTTCTCATTTGAATCTTTTCAGATTTTCATCAGACACCATAATTTGGTTAATGTGTTAACCCTTTCATGCATAGAG
Source organism: Neostethus bicornis (assembly GCA_902685375.1). Lineage (NCBI taxonomy): Eukaryota > Metazoa > Chordata > Actinopteri > Atheriniformes > Phallostethidae > Neostethus > Neostethus bicornis. The sequence goes on from LR738545.1 coordinate 10,973,983, forward strand.
GTCACTAGAGTGGACAACTTTTTAATTGTTGTTTTTTCCTTTATGAGCAAATCTGAATATCAGAATTGCACAGAATTGAAAAAAATCCTGGAGTTGTCCATCATAATTCATGCATGAAAGGGTTAAGATCAAAATTTAGTTGACACCTTTTGATCCAGTAAACAAGCTCTTTTTAAATTTTGTGGATAATTTATGTGAAAGCACTCAGTACCTCTGTAGTCTCTTCTTTCAACACAATGTATTCGTCAGTTTTTGGGAGTGAAAGAGAAAGCAAAAACCGATGGCTGGGTTGTTTTTGTAACCAATTAAATGATACTGTAAAATTCCAACAGGAAAGTCCCAAGGTTTTTCCTGAGCAACCCAACAAACCGTTGCAGGCTTTAACATGCGGAGCTCTCCTGTTTTCAGAACACAACTGGTTACATTTTGCTTAATTCTGCATATTTAGCCTTTTTTTGCGCATTTCATGACAAACACAAGCAGCAATAGGTACAAAAGTAATTTTTCTACGATAAGATCTTCAAATGAAAGCAGAATTATTTAGTTTTGCTGGTAGAGAAACAATGAAGAAGAATGTTTCAAGGAGCTACTGTATAAACGCCAAAATCTGCAAATAAAATCTCTTAAGTGTCTTTTGAATTTCAAGTTCCTTCCTTTGGTGGCATTATCTCTATCAAAGGAAACAGTCTTGCTTTACTTGTTGTTGTAACATACAATGTACTGTATGAACAAACCTCAAGACCTCAAACTTCCTATTTACAGAAACCAAATTTAAATTCATATTGTTTGAAGAATTATATTGTAACTACCTTAAATGATCATTTGATGACTGGGACAGAAATAAAATGCTGGACTTTCTTCCAGAAATGTACATGTTCTTTTCATGGAAGTGAAAATTCTCTTTGGTTTTCTTTTACTCTTTGAAAATGTATTTAGTTTTTCCCTCTAAATTTTTGATAAAATTCTCTGATTGCTTTGTATGAACTGTAAATCTGTAAGCCTTCAATTTTTGTAGTTATATGTTGTTCTCACAACTTTTCAAATGTCAAAATAATTAGCTTAATTTTTAATACAAGGGAACATTTTAACACCAGACTTTTCAGTCCTGTAATATAATCTAATCAGGAAGATTTTTGGTACAAGTAAGCTCTCATCAGAAAAGAATTTGCCTTGCTCCTCCTCATTTTTGTTTCATCACAAACAAGCGGTAAAATCATAAGTAGAATTTTGGCATCAAGCTTGCAGCATCTCAGAGTCCTACTGAAAATCCCAGAATGGAGGGTGATCAGCAAAAGTTGGAGGTTGAAGAAGTTTCAAAAAAGCTGCAGAGGTAAGAAATGTTTTTGTTAGTATTTGTAAGGAGATTATTTATAGCTATTTGCGTGTGAATAAAAGAGAAAACCGGTTTTAACAAATCCCTCCGGGGGCACAAAAGATTAAATTATAAAGACATAAAAAAAAAACTTTCACGTCAAGCCTCTAGTAATAAAATATTAAATATATAAATCACAATAATTATTTAGATTTTGAAGGGTTTTTTAAGCTGACTATCGGCTTGGATTTCAAAATTCTCGTTATTGAAACGGAAGTTCCCAGGACTTTCCCGCTCTTTTTCTAACCTTTTTCCGACGTGAATAGACCTGCAACTTTTGTTTTGTATGGTGTGGTTTAACTTTAAATTACAATCAATGTTAATCTTCTGCAATAATAATATAATTGAAGTGATTTGAGTATTTGAAATCATTTTCTACTTATGTTAAAACTTAATTTATTTAGTCACTTTGATGAATTTCATACAAACTCTCCTCGTGTGCAAAACTTAGTTTTTACCTCCACAAAATTTAATCATTTGTGCAGATCATAGTTTCAAGTTCATTAAAAAAATGCAAATGTTTTCAGACACGCCTTAGTTGTTTTGCGCCTAAAATATTTTTAGGCATGAAAATTTTATTGGACAGTTCAAATTGCTCATGCGTATGGGTAAGCATGTGATTGGTTGTCTCAGTGTGGGCGTGTACCAAAGTGGCAAACTGCTCTTAGTTGACCCCTTGTCTCTACTAAGCTCACAAGCAGTTGGCCCTTAGGTTTAACTTACACCTTTAGCTATATAGACCTATAGATTTATGTACACATGAGTGGGAGGATGTTGTTTATGCATAAGTTTATTATGACTGTTTCACTCTGTTGTTAATGTTGAATTTGCTTGGCAGGTTGCTGTCCATCAAGGATGAAGAAAAACCGAAAGATTACAACAGGTAGGGTTAAATCATTTATGTTTCTGCAGATATGCTGTGAAATGACTGGTAGTTAGATTGATACCACAGTCCACATCTAAACAACAAATAAAGTAAAACCCAAAAATAACCCACAAATACTAAAGATCCAAAAATAAAAATAAGATTTAAAAAAATTAAGCATAGTTTCACATTTGAACCCCATTAAAAAAGTAAACCCAGGAGCAAGAATGAAATACGTTAGATAGCACAAGTATAAAACCATAACTGCAGAGACACTTACAGTACATACATTGCTTATACTTCAGAACCCCTGAGAACATAGCATTAGTTTTTGCTAAGCAGAACAATCTCATGCTAGAACAAATGATAACCTAAAACGATTAGTTTTTATCTAATGGCTCTAACTTGTCCACCCAAAGACGAAATCAAACTCTGAAAACAAATGACTGAAATTGCTAGAAATCTGTCTTGCAAGTCTGATTCTCGTCCTCAAATATGACCTGCAAGAGGTCAACCTAGCCAGTGCTCATATAGATCTTCAATGCCATGTTGGCAAACTTGTTAAGTTTTGTTCTGTCTTTTACATATAGTACCTCACACCAGGAGGGCATGTCATATCTCACTAAACTCTCCATTACTGCTTTGTAGAAAGTGATCAGGAGTTAAGGACTGACACCACACCGCCTCAAATGTCTCATAAAGTAAAATCATTAAGACTGTTTCCCACAAAGATAATCTATATGATCGCTCCATTTGAAATTATTATCAATGTTGACAACCAATTATTTAATCTAGCTCACAACTTCAATCCTCCCTCAGTCAATTATCAGAATCTCATTACAGTCACACACCTGGCACAAAATAATATCTTTGGTTTAGTGTTGTTCAGTTTGCAAATGGTGATTGTGATGTCAAATTTTAAATTTTCTAACCCCCCAGTTGTTAGTAAGTGTAAATAAATAACAGTGATGAACAAACTGCCTCCCTGTGGTGCAGCAGTGGTACAGCACTGAGTTTTTGATAGGGCACCATTTACAGTAGATGCATAGATTTTCCAAAAGCATTTTTAAAAAATTTGGGTAAATCAGACCAGTTGTGACAGAAAGGCTTAACACAAACTAGCAGAATCAGCTAAAAAACCAATAAGAAATTATAGTTACCCTCCACAAAAAAAAAATACAAAACCAGTTGACAAGTTACACTAAAAGGAATGTTTCTACTGAACTGCCTCAACTTCAGCTACTTCATCTGGGGCGTGGACAGATGAGCAGACCAAGATCTCTCTCATCTTAGCTAAATGTCCTAGCTCATCTAAGAAAATCCCAGAACGTTCCTAGGCCAGCTGTGAGACATACAGTAGTTCCTCTATCATGTCTCTATCCTCTATGTTATACCATTGACATATGCTCGGACGACCTCACGAGTAGCTGCTGATTTACCAGTCCAATCCTCACAAATGAATAACGCCTTGAGAGACTTGAATTTCCCCCTGACTTGTAAAAGGCACTTTTTTTTTCAAAGACTGTAACTTTGGAATTGGAGGCACTTATGAACACTTCTTTTGCTAAAACTGTGGCACATGAAAGCTCATGTTTGAGCAACCCCCTTATTAACAAAATATTAAATTTATCTCTCACAACAATTGTTTGCATTTTAGATTTGACAGATTTTTTTTTTTCTTCTACCTGGCCGTTGGCCGGGATTGCCCAATTATGGATATTAAAACGAAAGCTGGAGTTTTCCTGGGACTTTCCCCAACCGTTGGATGAAAAGAGTCATAGACCTACAACTTTTCCTTTTGTTTTATATAATGTGGTTTAAGTTCATGCCTTTCTGTTTATACTGTCAGAGTCAATGTTAATCTACGACATTAATGTCCTAAAGTGATTTGACTTTGTTCAATCATTTTCTACCCAAGTTCAAATTTAAGATTTTTCACTTTGATGAACGTCTCACAAACACTGTGTACATGCACAACAATTAAGTTCCACCTTCACAACATTTAGTCATTGGTAAAGAATATAGTTTCGCTTTCATTTAAAAAATTGCAAATGCTTTCAGACATGCCGCAGTTGTTTTGTGTGGAAATGAAACCAACCGTTTTTGTTTCTTTGTTTGATCTAAATTGTTTAATTAGTTCTAAAAATTTGTTCAACTCCTACTCAGGTTTATTACTGGCTATGCCAGGGATGGGCAACTCCAATCATGGAGGGTCTGTGTCCTGAAGGTTTTCCAAGTGTTCTTACATCTACACACCTATGCAGGTTATTGAGCCAAATTTTATTGACTGCAGGTTTCACTTTATGTGCGTCACCTGTATTGAACCAGGAACACATGGTAAACCTTGAGGACACCAGCCCTCCAGCACCGGAGTTGCCCATTATGATTTATACAAACCTACCCCTGGTACTCGTCATACAGACACTGCGCAGCCCGTCACAAGAACTCTGTCATGCCATACCTGCCCCTACCAGGAGTGCCCACTCAGCAGTCCAAGAGGGCTCACTCTCCCATACGATCAACATACAAGTTTTGATCATTTAAAAAGTTACCCATCATAGTTTTTCTTTTTTTTTATCTGCTTCGAAAACAGACACATTTGAATTTGTTTAACAATCCATACTTATGTAACTTGAAGTGGTAAAACTGCACGGAAAAGTCACGGTTTAGTGCGCACAGTACTTAAATTTTCATAGTTTCATAGTTTCACAGCTCATAGTTCTTTTTTGGTATGGTACTGGAACCAAAATGCAAAAAATTGCCTATTGTTTAGTTTTGTATTTATTAATAGGTGAAGCAAGAAACTATTTGGTGGCTTCAAAATTAATTACTTTTAGATTATAATGTTTACCTGAATCTATGCTAAATGCGACTTGGTAGCAATGTTGAGGCTCGTATCAACTTGTCTAAATTGAAAGGAACAGTATTTTAGATGGAAAAATGTTGGTAAAGGTTTTTTTAAAACAGTTTTACTGTCATTCTTGTCTTTCAGATTGATTGAAGATGGAAAAAACTGTACCAAAGAAGGAAATGTTCAGAAAGCCCTAGAACTTTTTAAGCTTGCATTCAGCATCCACCAGACTCCAAAACTACAAAGCAGAATAAGTGAAATTGAAGAATTCCTGGCTCAGAGTAATGACAAGGACGAAGTGGATGAGTTTGTAGATTTAAACAACAGCGGCTTTTTGCTGTACAAAGAGCTGTATGACAAACTCTACGACTATCAGAAAGATGGTGTTTCCTTTTTGTATAGTCTCTACAGAGATGGTCGTAAAGGAGGGATTTTAGCAGATGACATGGGCTTGGGAAAAACTATCCAAGTTATATCATTCCTCTCTGGTTTGTATGAGCATGAACCAGTAAAACATACACTGCTCATCATACCAACATCCCTCATCACAAACTGGGTGAAGGAGTTTGCCAAATGGACTCCTGGTATGAGGGTGAAGGAATTTCACGGCACCAACAAGGTGCAGAGGACCATGAATTTGGAGAAAGTTCAAAAAAGGAGGGGTGTTGTCATCACTACATACACAATGCTGATGAACAACTGGCAGCAGCTGTCCTCGTTCCAGGAAAAAGAGTTTTGTTGGGATTATGTCATCCTGGATGAGGCACATAAAATAAAAAACCCATCTACCAAAACAGCCAAAAGTGCCTATTCCATCCCTTCAAAGAACAGGATTCTTCTCACAGGAACACCGGTCCAGAACAACTTGAGGGAAATGTGGACTCTTTTTGACTTTGCTTGCCAAGGAGCTCTCCTGGGAACGGCAAAAACTTTCCAAACAGAGTATGAGAACCCTATAACCCGAGCCAGGGAGAAAGATGCAACCCCTGGAGAAAAAGCTCTTGGTTCACGGATGTCAGAAAACCTTATGGCATTAATAAAGCCCTACTTCCTTCGTAGGACAAAGTCAGAGGTGCACAAAATGGTGCAAGGGCAAGAGCCTACAGAAAACGAGAATGTCAAGATTCAGACTAATCCAACAAACTCAGGGGCTGTAATGCCCAAACTGACACGAAAGAACGACCTGATTGTTTGGACTTATTTGAGCCCAATTCAAGAAGACATTTACAGACAGTTCATTGCCTTGGATCACATCAAGGAGTTGCTCCAATCCTCCAAATTTCCTCTTGCTGAATTAACTATTCTAAAAAAGGTCTGCGACCACCCCAGGCTCCTTTCTCCTGGAGCAGAGGCCAAATTATACTCAAAGGAAAAAGGAGCAACAGACACACAGGTTGAGCGCTCTGAGACAGGCATTAATACTATAGCTAACACACCAGATAAAACCCTGATTTCTGAGTCAGGAAAGTTGTTTTTTCTCCTGGCATTGCTTGAAAGACTCAAAGAGGAAGGCCACCGCACGCTTGTATTTGCTCATTACAGGAAGATGCTCGACATCATCCAGCATATTCTTGGCAAAAAAGGGTTTAAAGTGCTGAGGCTGGATGGAACAATACAACAGATTAAACGACAAAAACAGATTTCCCTTTTTCAGAAGGATCAAAGTTACTCAGTCTTCCTGCTTACCACTCAGGTTGGAGGTGTCGGCATTACCTTGACAGCAGCAGACAGAGTGGTCATCTACGATCCTAGCTGGAACCCAGCAACAGATTCTCAGGCAGTGGATAGGGTGTACCGGATTGGACAAAATAAAAATGTCATCATCTACCGACTCATCACCTGTGGCACTTTGGAGGAGAAAATCTACAGAAGACAGGTTTTCAAAGACTCCCTCATCAGACAGAACACCGGAGACAAAAAGAACCCATTTCGGTACTTCAGCAAGCAGGAACTGAGAGAGCTCTTCACCCTGGAAGACACAAGATCTTCTTCTACACAGCTCCAGTTGCAAACTATGCATTCCAGACACCGGCAAACCGACCAAGAGCTGGATGAACACATTGCTCATCTCCATACTATGAATATGTTTGGGATTTCTGACCATGACCTCATGTTCTCCCTGGATGCCAACCATGATGAGGTCCTTGAAAACCAGGAAGAAAAACGAACCATAGAAGGGCGAGTTCAAAAGGCTCAGGAGATGATGAAGGCAGAGTCCGAGCTGAAGGTAGGAACATTAAATGTCAAATCAATTTGTATACTTAAAACTTTTAATATGTTGAATATTAATGTTACAGATTTGTATGCTAAAATTTCCACACAGGCTTTTCTATTTTGAGTCATGAAGCCATAGTTGTTGAACAACCTCTATAAGGTGGAGGTTCAAAAAAGTTTGATTTAACTTTACAATCACATTTCTTTGCAAAAAAGAAACAACTTTTACTATTTCCTTTTCTTCTGATATCAATTGTCCCTTCTCGACTACAAGCAACACAGACTAGTGCAGGGGTCACCAACCTTTTTGAAACTGAGGGCTATTTCTTAGGTACTAACTAATTTGAAAGGCTACCAGTTTGATAGGCTGTCCTGAATTAACACTTTTGCTAGGCTTGCATTTATGTATACACTATTAAAAATAATTAATGATATATAGATTTATATGAAGACCTTGAACATTCTAAAGATTTATCACAATAACTACCAACAATGATAAGGTGGGAAACAGATTTAAACAATCAGCCCTTTAATAATCTCAGTAAGTGTTCAAGTTTCAGATGATCACTTACTGTACATTACGACATTTCCAAAGGAACAAATGTCCCATTTTTTTTGTTGCACCATGTTTATCAATTATGTCTTCTTCTTCTTCTTTCGGCATTTCCCTTCAGACGTCGCCACAGCAAGTCAGTTTCTTCCATCTAACCCTATCTGCTGCATCCTCTTCAGTCACACCAACTATCTTCATGTCTTCCTTCACTGCATCCATGAACCTCCTCTTTGGTCTTCCTCTGGTCCTCTTCCCTGGTGGTTCCAAACCAAGCATCCTTCTTTCGATGTACTCTCTCTTTCCTCTGCACATGTCCAAATCATCTCAGTGTGTTTATCATTTATGTCATTTTAAAGAAAAATCAACTCACATATTTTTAAAGAAATTTTGTTAAGTTTTGAACTATTGACCAAATCTGCAGCATTTTTAACAAATATTATAACAGCTTCACATTCTTTTAAATTGAACAAAATTATTTAATTTTGTAATTCAGCTTTGCCATGGCACTGCCATATTATCCTGTCACTGCCACGTTGCCGCTGACAATGACTGGTATTTGTTTCTTTATCATTATTTCATGTTTGAAAAATTCTTTGTCTGAAAATGTCTTCTTCCTGACCAGAAAATGTGTAGCTCCAAACAAGGCTTTGGTTGCTTTCTGTGACGTTTTGTCCATTGCTTATCCAAAACTAGTTTTTGGGGGTGATGGTGCCCACGGGCACCGTGTTGGTGACCCCTGGACTCGAGGCTCAGCATTGTTCTGACCTTTGTCCATGTTGCTCTCCATCACAAAGCGCAATGTCTTTCTTCTTTCTGTCACAAATTTTGCAGTATCTCTTTGCGCATGTTCTTTTGGAAAATGTTCTCTCAATTTACAGTACCTCTGTGTAGTGCCAGGCATGTCTTTTAGCTCTAAATTATCCTCAACAAATATGATAACACAGTATTTGCTTGTCATGAATTATTCTGCTTATTTTTCAACTCAAACGCTACAGAATACAAAAAGGGCCAGTAAAATGCAGAACATACTTACACAATTGCCTATCTGTTTTATTATTAACATAGTTAAATTATTTTCTATTTTTCTCTTTTTTTAGAAGATGAACATGGCATCACAAACAGGACTAGGCTGGATGACACAAGTGAAAGACGACAATCCTAAGAAGTTTTATAAAAGCAATCCAAAACCTAATCCAGTATATCCGCTGCTTGAAAACGTCTTGGCTACAAATCATACTGAGATGACTCTAGATTCGTCTGATTACAAGAAAGAAAGTCAACAAAATTTGACAAATCAGCATGGTTCAGGAGGAGAAAACCGAGAACAATTTAATGATCTGCTGGGATTTAATGTGATGAGCCAACATAACCCAACAAACGTAAGCAGATCAGTGGAAGAGCACATTGAAAATGCAAGAGACCAGTTTATTTCTAAACATAACAACCAGAAGGACTCAGTACCTGCTGATGTTGCAGATGAGGCAGACATATCTAATGGAGGACCAATGGACAAATCTGGAATGTTAAAGGCTGCTTTATCTCTAGGACATAAGGACAGTCACAGACAAAATACACCAGAAAGCTTCAAAGATACACCTAAAATAAGCTCTAACTTGGAAACGGACATCAGCCCCACCCAACCAACTGTAGACATCTTAGAGCAGTCCAACTGCAGCTCTAATGCAGAAACCTCTAGAGCGAGCTTTGACCAAGATTCCTCAGAGGGAAGCTTCACCTCACAGTCGGACTTAAGTGAAAGTGATGATGCTCTGGATGACTCTGAGGCGGATTCTGGAGCAGCAGACATTTCTCTTAGAGGACTAACAAACTTATCCCAGACATCACAGGCTGCTGAATCTTCAAGACATAAACACATTAAGGTGAAACTCAACGCAAGCTCCAACTCTGAGACGGACCTTAGCCTCAATCTACCATCTGTACACAGACAATTGTCTTTTCTACAGCAATCAAACTGCAGCTCTGACGCAGAAAAATCCAAAATGAGCTCTGACCAGGACTCCTTAGAAGAAGACTTTATCTCTCAGTTGGACCGCAGTGGTAAATGTGAGACTCTCGAAGATTCAGACTCTGAAGAACAAAAGCTGCTTTTTCATCTTCAGATGAACAGCAGCTTTGACATCAACAAGTCTCTATCAGAGGATCTGCCCAAACAAACAGGAAGTATCTGTCAGACATCAGACTTGCATAAATCCACAAAAGAATCAATTCTGATCATGAAAAAAATTGGAGCAGCAGATATGTCTGACAGTAAGGAAGAAGAGAGGTTCTCAGAGGAAGAAGATGATAAAAAGACTGGGAAGGAATTTTGTTCCACCCAATCATCTTTTAAAAACTTAAACAGAGAGCTGATTCAGATGAACCAGTCTTGTTCTGGAGATGAAAAGCATCAGAGCCAGAGTGAAGGACTTGTTAATCTGACTACAAAGTCCTCTCCTCACGAAGATTCAAAACCAGTTATTACCGGAGAGGCAGATATCTCTCTAAAAGAACGAAAGAATGTGTCTGGGACATCTCAGGATACTGAATCTTCAAGACACAAAGTCATACAGCAAAATACTCCACAAATCTTTAAGAATACACTTACTCTAATCTCTCTCTCTGAGATGAACATCAGCCCCATCCCACCGCCTGTAGACATCTTAGAGCACTCCAACTGCAGCTCTAATGCAGAAACCTCCAGACTGAGCTTTGACCAAGATTCCTTGGAGGGAAGCTTCAACTCACAGTTGGAGTTAAGTGAAAGGGATGATGCTCTGGAGGACACTGACTCTGAGGAAGAGGTGAAGAAGTTGCTGACCGAGCTTCAAATAAACAACAGCTTTGACATTAGCAAGTCCCTGTCAGAGGATCTGCACAGACAATCTACCACCTGTCAGGTCTTCAGAACCTCCACCTCTGAATCACCAGCATCTGGTTCTCGTCATCATCAGTCAAAAAGAAGTCAGAATGACACCGTTTGTTTGCAATCGTTTGTTCAGTCCACCACGGAGGGCCTGAACATTGAGGAGGTGTCAGATGAAGATATTGGTAATGATGTTGGATGGGATGGGAAACATTTCTGTATCAGCCTATCAGATTCTGAAATGATAAGCAAGCATCAAAATGCTTCCAGAGGGGAAAGTGTGTATACTCAGATGAACCATTCTGTTTCTGGAGAAGAAACCCATCAGAGCCATAGTAACGGTTTTATTGATCTATCTACAAAGTTCTTTCCTCAGCAGAACTCAGAGGATATCGACACTGGAGGAGCAGACATCTCCCTTAGAGGACTAACGAACACATCCAGGACATCTCAGGCTGCTGAATCCTCAGAACATAAAGACATAAAGGAGAAAGTTAATGCAAGCTCCAACTCTGAGATGGACCTCAGCCTCAATCCACCATCTGTAGGCAGAACATGTTCTGTTCTACATCAATCAAACTGCAGCTCTGAAGCAGAAAGATCCATTACATGTTCTGACCAGGACCACTTAGGAGAAGACTTCAGCTCCCAGTTAGTCAGCAGTGGGAAAAATGAGGCTCTGGGGAATGCTGGCTCTGAAGAGGAAGAGCAAAAGCGGCTTTCTCAGCTTCAGATGAACAACAGCGTTGACATTAACAAGTCTTTATCAGAACATCTACACAAAAAAATAATCACCAGCTGTGGAACATCAGACCTGCACAAGTCCATGAATGAGTCTATTGTGTTCACTAAACAGATTGGAGCAGCAGACATGTGTGATAGTGAGGATGAAGACAGGGGAGAACAACAGAACGATCAATTGAAAAACTCACTTCAGGTGCTTGGAACTTCCAAATCCATGCCAGCAACCTGTGCTTCTCCTCATCACCAATACAGAAAAATTCAGGGTGAAACTGTTTTTGAATTCTCTCCTCTCCAGTCCACCATGGATGATCTGCACATTCAGGGCGTCTCAGAAAAAAACTATTCCAATCGGGATAAACAGACGGAGAAAGACTTTAGTTCCACTCAATCATCTTTTCAAAACTCAAATAGACAGCAGGTTCAGATGAACCAGTCTTTTTCTGGAGAGGAAAGCCATCAGAACCAGAGTAAAGCTTTTGTTGATCTCACAACAAAGTCCTCTCCTCATGAGGATTTAAAACCTGCTCATACTGAAGAGGCAGACATCTCTCTTAAAGAAGTAAAGGACATGTCTGGAACATCTCAGGCTGCAAAACCTTCAAGACACAATGACATGGAGCAAAATAGTCTTGGAAACTTCAAATATACACCTAATGTAAGCTCTAACTCTGAGATGGATGTCAGCCCCATCCAACCAACTGTGGACATCTTAGAGCACCTCAACTGCTCTAATGCAGGAATCTCCAGAGTGAGCTTTGACCAAAACTCCTTGGAGGGAAGCTTCAACTCACAGTCAAAGCACAGGGAAAGTGGTGATGCTTTGGGGTACACTGACTCTGAGGAAGAGGTGAAGAAGTTGCTGACTGAGCTTCAAATAAACAACAGCTTTGACATTAGCATGTCCCTGTCAGAGGATCTGCACAGACAATCTTTCAACAGCTGTGGGACGTTAGACATAGATGAGTCCCCTCTGGTCATTGGGAAAAAAAAAGTAGCAGTGATCTATATCAGCGAGGAAGAAGATGAGAATGAAGAACTGAATGATAAATTTAACAAATCCTGTCAGGTCTTCAGAACCTCCACATCTGAATCATCAGCCTCTGGTTCTCCTTATCATCAGTCAAGAAGAAGTCAAAATGACACCTATTCTTTGCAGTCGTTTGTTCAGTCCACCACGGAGGGCCTGAACATTGAGGAGGTGTCAGATGAAGTTATTTGTAATGATGTTGGATGGGATGGGAAACATTTCTGTATCAGCCCATCAGATTCTGAAATGATAAGCAAGCATCAAAATGCTTCCAAAGGGGAAAGTGTGTATACTCAGATGAACCATTCTGTTTCTGGAGAAGAAAACCATCAGAGCCATAGTAAAGGTTTTATTGATCTATCTACAAAGTTCTCTCCTCAGCAGAACTCAGAGGATATCGACACTGGAGCAGCAGACATCTCCCTTAGAGGACTAACGAACACATCCAGGACATCTCAGGCTGCTGAATCCTCAGAACATAAAGACATAAAGGAGAAACTTAATGCAAGCTCCAACTCTGAGATGGACCTCATTCTCAATCCACCATCTGTAGGCAGAACATGTTCTGTTCTACATCAATCAAACTGCAGCTCTGAAGCAGAAAGATCCATTACAAGTTCTGACCAGGACTGCTTAGAAAAAGACTTCAGCTCCCAGTTAGTCAGCAGTGGGAAAAATGAAGCTCTGGGGAATGCTAACTCTGAGGAGGAAGAGCAAAAGCGGCTTTCTCAGCTTCAGATGAACAACAGCTTTGAAATTAACAAGTCTCTATCAGAACATCTACACAAAAAAACAATCACCAGCTGTGGAACATCTGACCTGCACAAGTCCATGGATGAGTCTATTGTGTTCACTAAACAGATTGGAGCAGTAGACATGTGTGATAGTGAGGATGAAGACAGGGAAAAACAACAGAACGATCAATTGAAAAACTCACTTCAGGTGCTTGGAACTTCCAAACCCATGCCAGCAGCCTGTGTTTCTCCTCATCACCAATACAGAAAAAATCAGGGTGAAACTGTGTTTGTATTCTCTCCTCTCCAGTCCACCATGGATGATCTGCACATTCAGGGCGTCTCAGAAAAAAACGATGATTCCAATCGGGATAAACAGACGGGGAAAGACTTTAGTTCCACTCAATCATCTTTTCAAAACTCAAATAGACAGCAGGTTCAGATGAACCAGTCTTTTTCTGGAGAGGGAAACCATCAGAACCAGAGTAAAGATTTTGGCGATCTGACTATAAAGTTCTCCCCTCATGAGGATTTAACATCTGCTCATATCGGAGAAGCAGACATCTCTCTCAAAGAAGTAAAAAACATGCCTGGGACATCTCAGGTTATTGAATCTTCAAGACACAAAGACATACAGAAAAATACACCTGGAAGCTTTAAACATACACCTAATAAAAGCTCCCACTCTAAGCTGGGTGTCTGCCTCATTCCTCCATTTGTGAACATCTTACAGCAGTCTAAGAGCAGCATCAATTCAGAAACCTTCACAGTGAGCTTTGACCTTGTATCCTTGGAGGAAAGCTTCAACTCACAGTTAGAACACAGTGAAAGGGATGATGCTTTGGAGGATGCTTACTCTGAGGAAAAGACAAGAGTAGATGACATCTCTCTTAGTGGACTAACAAACACATCCAGGACATCTCAGGCTGCTGAATACGCTGGACACAAAGACATAAAGAAGAAACTTAATACAAGCTCTCACTCTGAGGTGAACCTCAGTCTCAATCCACCATCTGTGGGCAGAGAATGTTCTGTTCTCCAACAGTCCAAATGCAGCTCTGATGAAGAAACATCCAGAATGAGTTCTGACCAGGAGTTTTTAGAAAAAGACTTCAGCTCTCAGTTAGATAGGAGTGGGAAATATGAAGATGCAGACTCTGAGGAGGAAGAGCAGAAGCTGATTTCTCAGCTTCAGATGAATAGCGGTTTTGACATTAACAGGCCTCTATCAGAGGATCCACACAAACAAAAAATCACCAGTTGTGGGACATCAGACATACACAAGCCCATGAACAAATCTTTTGTGATCACCAAAAAGTTAGGAGCAGCAGTGATGTATGACAGTGAGGAAGAAGAGGGGGAGGAACAACAGAATGGTCATTTGAAAAACTCGACTCAGGTGCTTGGAACTTCCAAATCCATGCCAGCAACCAGTGCTTCTCCTTGTCACCAATACAGAAAAAATCAGGATGAAACTGTTTTTGTATTCTCTCCTCTCCAATCCATCATGGATGATCTGCACATTCAGGGGTTCTCGGAAGAAAAAGATAATTCCAATCGGAATAAACAGACGGGGAAAGAGTTTTGTTCCACCCAATCATCTTTTCAAAACTCAAACAGAGAACAGATTCAGATGAACCAGTCTTCTTCTGTAGAGGAAAACCATCAGAACAAGAGTAAAGATTTTGTTAATCTGACTACAAAGTGCTTTTCTCATGAGGATTTAAAACCTGCTCATACTGAAGAGGCAGACATCTCTCTTAAAGAAGTAAAGGACATGTCTGGAACATCTCGGGCTGCAAAACATTCAAGACACAATGACATGAAGCAAAATACTCCTGGAAGCTTCAAAGATACACCTAATATAAGCTCTAACTCTGAGATGGATGTCAGCCCCATCCAACCAACAGTAGACATCTTAGAGCACCTCAATCACTCTAATGCAGGGAATCTACTAAAGTGAGCTTTGACCAAGACTTTTTGGAGGGAAGCTTCAACTCACAGTCAAAGCACAGGAAAGTGGTGATGTGACTCTGACACCTGACTCTGAGGAAGAGGTGAAGAAGTTGCTGACTGAGCTTCAAATAAACAACAGCTTTGACATTAGCATGTCCCTGTCAGAGGATCTGCACAGACAATCTACCACCAGCTGTGGGACGTCAGACATAGATGAGTCCCCTCTGGTCACTGGGATGAAAAAAATAGCAGTGATCTATATCAGCGAGGAAGAAGATGAGAATGAAGAACAGAAATGTAACAAATCCTGTCAGGTCTTCAGAACCTCCACATCTGAATCATCAGCCTCTGGTTCTCCTCATCATCAGTCAAGAAGAAGTCAGAATGACACCGTTTGTTTGCAGTCGTTTGTTCAGTCCACCACGGAGGGCCTGAACATTGAGGAGGTGTCAGATGAAGATATTTGTAATGATGTTGGATGGGATGGGAAACATTTCTGTATCAGCCCATCAGATTCCGAAACGATAAGCAAGCACCAAAATGCTTTCGGAGGGGAAAGTGTGCATACTCAGATGAACCATTCTGTTTCTGGAGAAGAAAACCATCAGAGCCATAGTAAAGGTTTTATTGATCTATCTACAAAGTTCTCTCCTCAGCAGAACTCAGAGGATATCGACACTGGAGCAGCAGACATCTCCCTTAGAGGACTAACGAACACATCCAGGACATCTCAGGCTGCTGAATCCTCAGAACATAAACACTTGAAGGACAAACTTAATGCAAGCTCCCACTCTGAGATGGACCTCAGCCTCAATCCACCATCTGTAGGCAGAACATGTTCTGCTCTACTCAATCAAACTGCAGCTCTGAAGCAGAAAGATCCATTGCAAGTTCTGACCAGGACCACTTAGAAGAAGACTTCAGCTCCCAGTTAGTCAGCAGTGGGAAAAAATGAGGCTCTGGGGAATGCTTACTGTGAGGAGGAAGAGCAAAAGCGGCTTTCTCAGCTTCAGATGAATAACAGCGTTGACATTAACAAGTCTTTATCAGAACATCTACACAAAAAACCAATCACCAGCTGTGGAACATCAGACCTGCACAAGTCCATGGATGAGTCTATTGTGTTCACTAAACAGATTGGAGCAGCAGATATGTGTGATAGTGAGGGTGAAGATGGGGAAGAACAACAGAACGATCAATTGAAAAACTCACTTAAAACTTCCAAACCCATGCCAGAAACCTGTGTTTCTCCTCATCACCAATACAGAAAAAATCAGGGTGAAACTGTTTTTGGGTTCTCTTCTCTCCAGTTCGCCATGGATGATCTGCACATTCAGGGCGTCTCAGAAAAAAATGATGATTCCAATCGGGATAAACAGACGGGGAAAGACTTTTGTTCCAACCAGTCATCTTTTCAAAACCCAAACAGACAACAGATTCAAATGAACCAGTCTTCTTCTGGAGAGGAAAACCATCAGAACCAGAGTAAAGCTTTTGTTAATCTCACAACAAAGTCCTCTCCTCATGAGGATTCAAAACTTGCTCATACCGGAGAGCCAGAGATCTCTTTTACAGAAGTAAAGGACATGTCTGGGACATATCAGGCTGCAAAACCTTCAAGACACAATGACAGGGAACAAAACACTCCTGGAAGCTTCAAAGATATCCTACAGCAGTCCAACTCTACCTTCAATGCAGAAACCTTTGGAGTGAGCTTTGACCAACCTTTCTTAGAGGGAAGCTTCAACTTACAATTAGAACACAGTGAAAGTGATGATGCTTTGGAGGACACTTACTCTAAGGAAGAGACTGGAGCAGCTGACATCTCTTTTAGAGGATTAAACGACATTTCCGGGATACCTCAGGCTGCTGAATCTTCAGGACACAGAGACATGAATAAAACACTTGATACAAGCTCCCACTCTGAGAAGAACCTTAGCCTCAATCCACCATCTGAAGGCAGAAATTTATGTGTTCTACAATAGTCCAACTGCAGGTGGGATGCAGAAACCCCCAGAGTGAGAATGCTCAAGAAAAAACTGCAGGAGACAAGAGCAGAAGGATCAGAAAGCGAATAAGGAGAACAGTAAAAAAAAGTTAGCGCAGAGGACGACTGCCCAGAGAAAATGAAATGTTTCTAAATAACACGCTGAATTTTGGATGTACATCAAAATTTGGATCCAGATGACCATTATTATTCCAACACAAATACTGTATGCAATTACTTTACCTATAATCTATAAAAAAAAAACAATCACCAGGACTACGAACAAATTGTCTATAATTTATATTGATAATAGGAGTTTGTGAACAAACTTTACTGGCATAAAATGATCTCAAATCAATTCACAAAGCAATTTAATATTATTGCAATTTCAGAAACTTGGATGAACATTAAAAAGGGGGTAACTTAGATTTATCACAACTATGACTTTAAATATGTTTAAAAGAAAATTCAAACTAGAGGTTGTACAGCTTTGTTGATGATATGTTGGATTACAAAGTAGTGGAGAAAATGTGTGAATTAACTGAAAATATGTTACATTAAGATTCAAATATACAATGAAGAAAATGTTACCGTTACTTGTACCTATAAAAAAATCATGGTTTAACATCAATCTATCTTCCCTATGAATGGAACAAATATATTCAAAGATTATTAGATTATGATGTTAGCAATTATTCTGCATTTTTTTTCCATACTTAAGAAAAAATGACAGTACCAAATATTTAGAAAAAAAACATTTCTTTCTTTTTTTTTCTTATAAGTTGAACAGTGAGTAGGTTCATATTATTTTATTATCGCTGGCTTTATGTTTAGCTTCTTCATTTTTTTGCGTACTTGCATTAACATTTTGAAAACAATAATAAAAAAATTTCAAAAGAAAAAAATGAGTACTGCTATTAATTATTAAGTGATAACCAGGGGCAAATCCAGGATTTTCAAAAGGGGGGCGTGAGATCACAGACAAAACGGGCACCTATGGTGCTCGCCAATATGGGGGGTCTCGGGACGTCGTCTCCCCCCCCCAAAATATTTAGAAACATAAGTAATATTTCTGCATTTTGGTGCATATTTTGCCAAAAGTTTTTTAACAATTAAAGTAGTGAGAACACTTTTTCTTTTTTTGTAGACCAAAAAAGGGGGGAGGGGCAGGTTGCGCCCCCACGCCTACCTGCTGGATCCGCCCCTGATAACAGCTCCCAATTTTGTCCATATGTGACTAAAATGTCTTTTAAATTGTAATGTCATCAGGTTGGAATTTTACAACTATCTACTGAATTTCTCGTTGTAGCCTCTCAAGATAAACTGTAATACTTTTAACACTTTAAATATGTTTAAATACTTAAACACCATTGAGCAAGTCATTGATTAATGTTAAAATAATCTACAAACAGTCATACACACTCAAAGCTTTTCAATTTTCATCTCAATTTCCACTACACCGGCCAATGAGTTCCGTTTATTTGTCTTCCGCTTATCCGGGGCCGGGTCGCGGGGCAACAGCCCCAGACGGGAAGCCCAGGCTTCTCTCACCCCAGCTGCATCCTCCTGCTCACCCGGAAGGATCCCGAGTCGTTCCCCAGCCAGTTGTGAGGCATAATCTCTCCAGCGGGTCCGGGGTCTGCCTCTTGGTCTCCTCCCGGTGGGATGTGCCCAAAACACCTCACCAGCGAGGCGCTTGGGGGGCATCCTGACCAGACGCCCGAACCACCACATCTGGCTCCTCTCAACCTGGAGGAGGAGCGGCTCGACACCTTGTCGAGCCTTATCCATACTTGTTTAAATTAGATTTATAAAATTATGATTAATAAGTAGTCAAATACGTTGTTATGGAGAGGAACAGTTACTTTAATCAAAATTCTTTTCTAACTCTGTATTTAATTTGCATGTAGGTGCAATCATACTCACTCGGGGGGTGGGGGGGGGCATCATGAGCAGATGCTGGAACCACCCCATCTGGCTTCTCTCGACCTGAAGGAGGAGCTGCTCCACACCGAGCTCCTCCCGGATGGCAGAGCTCCTCACCCAATCTCAGAGTGAGAGCTCAGCCACTCTGTGGAAGATGCTTTTCGGCTCAGCTCTCTCTTTCCCACGACGGACCGATGCAGCGTCCTTGTTATTGCAGACGCCGCTCTTTAAACGAGGGGGAAATTTGTGAGTAAAAGATGTCCTTCCGGTCTTTTAATTTTATTGTCATTTATTTGTTTGTATCCTTTTAATTAGCTCCTGTTAACTAATTATTTTAATTATTGTGTTGTAAAACTTCTTTGTGTACCTTTTAAAGTGTTCAATATTAACACTGGTGTCACGGTAGCACAGTGGCTTCACGGCAAGAAGGTCGTGAGTTTGAGTTACGGGTAGAGACGAGGCTTGGAATACTGGCCTTTCTGTGTAGAGTTTGCATGTGTGTGTGTGGGTTTTCCTTCCACCCACCAAAAACATGCATGTTAGGTTAATTGGCCAGTATGAAATTGCCCCTAGGAATGAGCATGTGTGTGTGAATGGTTGTGTGTCCAAAGACAGACTGGCGACCTGTTCAGCGTGCACCCTGCCTCTCGCCTTGAATGAGCTGGGATATGCTCTGGCTACATGTCGTAGCAGCCTACAAGAATCCTTGTGGAGGTGAATCCTTATTCCTCTTTCAGCATTTCTCTTTAGGGGTCACCACAGCAAGTCAGTTTCTTCCATCTAACGGTTAGAAGAGGATGCAGCAGATAGGGTTAGATTCTAACCCTATCTGCTGCATCCTCTTTAGTCACACCAACTATCTTCATGTCTTCCTTCACTGTATCCATGAACCTCCTCTTTGGTCTTCCTCTAGGCCTCTTTCCTGGTGGTTCCAAACCCAGCATCCTTCTACCTTCACTCTCTCCTCTGCACATGTCCAAATCATCTCAGTCTGGCCTCTCTGACTTTATCTCCAATCCTGTCCATCCTGGTCACTCTTAGAGAGATCCTCAGCATCTTCATCTCTGCTACCTCCATCTCTGTTTCCTGTCTTTTCTTCAGTGCTACTGTTTCTAGACCAAACAGCATGGCCGGTCTCACCACGGTTTTGTACACTTTCCCTCATTTTAGCTGAAATAGGAGGTGAATAAACTATTTTATATATTTTTTTGTATATAAAAATGACAGCCAGCAGAAAGTAAATATACTAAGCTGGATGGAGTTACTGGAGCTCACTGCTCTTCTCGATGAACTGTACTTTTTGTTTGTTTTCATTTTTACACTTTGCTACCAGAAACTTGAATTTCCCCACTATGGGATGAATAAAGAATGTTTTGTAAAGGAATTAAATGTCCTTCTGTTCAGGATGGGGTCGCAGAATGATGACGTCACAAGTGACGACCATAACAGTAGTGTTTGGCTTCCTCTCTTTTTACGTCAGTTTACGCGCCGTCTCAACAGCTATGTTTAACAAACTCAGAGTTAAAAGTGGAATTCTGAGTTAATAAACTCAGAGTTTTCAGAACAGCTTACAAGAGTTGGTTGAATCCGTTCTTAGTGGGTTGACATTAGGAATAACCATGGCAACAAGATTAAGTAAAAATAGATCAGTGTATTTCTCTCAAATGGAAATTGATGTGCTTCTACAAGCATACAGCGACTACGAGACGGTACTTCAGAGAAGAAGCAACAAAGCTGCAGCGACGAATGAGAGACGGTTAGCTTGGGGGAAAATTGCTGCCCGAGTCAATGCGTACGTTTCTGTTTTCATTACATTGTGTGACCTAAGTTCTGAATGATTGTACATTATGTTACTTGTGAAGTTCAAAATTAGTCTTAATTCTTCAAAAAATGAAAGAGAAACTTTATAAATGCCACAGTGTACTTTTAAAGTGAATTTTGCATAGTTTTAAACCTACTATTCCGTTCCATTGTCTTCCGCTTCCGGGTCAGGAGGGCAACAGACACAGATGGAAAACCCAAGTTTCTCTGACCTCCCGGCTGCATCCTCCTGCTTACCCGAGAGGATCCAAAAGCGTTTCCTGTCCAGATCTGCTAGACTCTCTCCAGCGAGTCCAGGTCTACCTATGGGTCTCCTTCCAATGAGGCCGTGCCCGAACCACCCCATCTGACTTCTCTCGAAGAGCAAAGACTCTACTCCAAACTTCTCCCAAATAGCAGAGCATCTCACTCTATCTCTGAGCGAGAAGCCCAGCCACTCACACCACCTATGATCACCACTCGCAGCTGGTGACCATGGATGAGGGAAGGAACGTAGATCGACTGTTAAATTGAGAGCTTTGCTTTTCGGTTCAGCTTTCTTCACCACGACGGCTGATGCAGCTTACTCATTTTTGCAGACACCACACCAATTTACAGTGTCCGGATCGGTTTATGATGCAAACTTGCCCTTTCCCAAAATATCGCTTCTGTCGTCTTCAGCTTATCTGGGGCCGGATCGCGGGGGCAACAGCCTAAGACGGGAAGCCCAGGCTTCTCTCACCCCAGCTGCATCCTTCAGCTCACCCGGAAGGATCCAGAGTCGTTCCCCAGCCAGCTGTGAGACATAGTCTCTCCAATGAGTCCAGGGTCTGCCTCTTAGTCTCCTCCCGGTGTGGGACGTGCCCAAAACACCTCACCAGCGAGGCGCTTGGGGGCATCCTGACCAGACGCCCGAACCACCACATCTGGCTCCTCTCAACCTGGAGGAGGAGCGGCTCGACACCTTGTCGAGCCGTATCCATCCTTGTTTAAATTAGATTTGTAAAATTATGATTAATAAGTAGTCAAATACGTTGTTATGGAGAGGAACAGTTACATTAATCAAAATTCTTTTCTAACTTTGTATTTAATTTGTATGTAGGTGCAATCATGCGGGCACGAAAAGAACGTGGCAGCAGCTAAAAATGAAGCATAAAAATCTTATCCAATCAGGTAAGGATTCATCTGTCATGGTGTGTAGACTGTCTCACAAAAATTTGACATTTTAAATAACTAGATTTTCTGCAGAATATAGTAGTGCATCAACATTTTCACACAGATAATTTGACTTTAACTCAGCCAACAGAAAGAGGGCAGAGGCCATAGAAAGCGGAGGGGGACCTGTACCACCACCACCATCACTGACATATGCAGAGGAGATGGCACACAGCTTTTAAAACTGAGAATTCATCAGATTCAAGTACTCTCCCAGATACAAGTGCATTTTCTATAAGTAAGAGGCCTACCTACGTTTTTTTTATGAGGCTACTTCATGTGTTAAACTCTAGATTTAATTTTTGTTTACAGATTCTGATGGTACGATCTCCTTTTCGGAGTCTCCCATCAAAGAAGAACCACAGGATGTGGTAAATATCCTACTAATCAACCTTGAATCACCATAGGTAGTATGGTATAGGTGTACTCTAACCAACTGCTCATCTTCACAGGGCTATGAGGATAAAGACACTGTTTCGGCTGCAGGCAGCTCTACAGAGGTAATATTAATAACACCATACACTCATCAAGTGATCTTCTGAATTGTCTACCAACTTTTTTTTCCATCCCTTCTATTCCAGAATATGGAAGAGCAGCTGGACTGTCCTTTGAATTCTGCGGTGCCGATAAACTTAGTTCAGTGATGTTCATTAAATTTAAATCTGTAAAATTAATAATCTGATTTCTATAACTGTAAATTTTCTGTATTCACAGTTACCAGTGAAAGAATTGTATAAGCTGCATCTCATAAAAAAGATAGAAAAAAATACTAAAGAAATGTGTTACATGGACCGCCAAATTGAAAAGACAGATTTAGAAATTGAGATTCTCAAGCAAAAGCTAGAGGTGGGTATGGATTTACAGGTGGGTTGATTGAAATATTAGATGCATGTGGAAATCTAACGATTGATTTTGTATTTCTAGGAAATGAAGAAACCCAAATAAACCATGGAAGGCATTTATTCAGTTTCTATCATCGTCAGTGGAGGTTTAATCCACTTTAATTTAAGAAGGCACAGCGGCATATTTTGTCTCTGACTGTTCATGGATCCTGGTAATCCCCAGAGTAGTGAATCTTTTTCAAAAACCAATACGTAGTAAAAAGGGTTTTTTTTTTTCTCCTAATTTTAGTCTAAAACTGTTAATTAAAACTTTGTTTTGTCTGGTAAAAGTTTACCAGGGATTCATTCCTATTCCCTAGAAATAAATTCCATAAGTTTAATAAACTTGATTTTTTTCCCCACTAAATTACGAATGTTTAATAATGAAGAACAAACACAGATTAAATGCTAATGTGGTAATTATCATTTTTATAAGAATAAGTCATTATTTGAGGAGTTATTTAATTTTTTTTATAAAACCAACATTTTTTTTAATAAATGAACCAATATGTAAATCTTGAGCCCAAAAGCTTTCGAAACACATTCCCAACAGTAATCCACTCATCAGACAAAATCAAACTGGTTTTGGTGCTTTATTCATCAATAACAGCATGAGTGAGAAGCAAAGAACAAAAAAAACCTTCTGATACAGAAAATACAGTTTATGGAAATAAAAAAAGAAACTTGGACCTTTTTTATCACCAACTTTGGGTCCCATCTGTTTGAATAAATGAACACTCATGAGAAAAAAAATGGAATGGCAAGAAAGGAATCCAGCTGAACTGTCAAAACATTTTCCAGTTCAAATCGATAACATATGTAAAAGCAATAAAGCAAATCCAGAAAGGAAGCTATTTGGAAACAAAAGGTGAATTAATTATGATTTATACTCTGGGGCATTTGGGTCTAAAATTATGAAGACTTTTTTTTTTTTCTTGAAAAGTGTTCCGTCTTTTGTGACTAACAATATGCATTTCAAGCTGGATGAATTCTTTTCAGCTTTTTTCTGTTAAGTATTAATGCTGTAAAATTTGTATAGTTTTCTACATGTGAAGAGATGTGTTTTGTCTGCAAATATGTTGGACTTGCAAACTCAGTGTACTAAGCAACTGATCAATAAAGTCTGCCTTTGATATCTGTCACAAACCTACCAACATACCTGACGTCGCCGGTCGGTAACTTGAAATAAACCGAAACTTGTGAGCCAACAATATGTTCAGAGATCCTATAATAATACTAAACAATACTTTGTTTCTGGTGATAGGGTCGCAGTACCTGAGTCAACCAATCACAGCAAACGGTTAGCTTGGTGTTGGTGGGAGTTAAATTTATTTTTTTTTTAGTAAACATATTCAATCAAAATAAAATAAGTCCACTGAAATAAATCAGTAAACCGAAGTTTTTCTCCACTAATGAACTCAACTGGTGAAATGTTTGAAATGAAGTAGAAATCAACTGGGAGGTTTTAGCAGCACAAAGACTTCAGGGAGTGAAAAAGTCTCTGTGGTAAAAAAAAAATAAAACATTGAAGTTCAACAAATAACAGGAAGTTTTTTTCCTCCAACTTCAGACTTAAAACATGAACACATGGTCAGAAGGACCGAACAAAACTACTTTAAATTTTTAGCATGAAAACTGGCGTTTTGCTCAAAGTTTTTTTTTTTTTTTAAACCAAAACTCAGATTACTTTAAATTCTTTTTCATTTCTACATATTTTGTTTCATATTTTACCAACATCACTCATGCACAACTCAATTCACCAGCTGATGCTAAAAAAAAACCACTGTGGAGGCTGAAGTGACATCCTAGCGAAAGATGTGGTTTCCAAGGAAACCAAAGGTTTTTTTTTCAACTTGTGTACCAGGTTTCTCCTGAGAGTAGTGAAGGAAGAAAAGTTAAGAAGATGACTGTGAAAAGATGGCATTTCCTCATATGGGAGTAAAAATATTCAGTTCTCTGACTTCCTGAACTTTCTTGAGTTTCTATGAGTTTCCATTCCTCCATCCTCGAAATGTGCAGCAGAAGTTAATTGAAAAAAAGCGTTGTTTGTCCAACGAAATGAAACAGTACCCGTGAAACTAAGAGATGGAAGTTTTGAAACTCTCACAGTGTTTAAAGAAGCATCTCACATTGTTTCCCATCATTCTTGGTCAGGTCGGCTTCCGCTCAGGGAACCTGGTTTCAGTTCGGGATCACATGGGACATAATCCAACTGTCTGGTCAGCAGGGGGCAGTAACAAGATGAGGATTTGGTTGCTTATGACTAATTTAGGGTGTGTTATGGGCTAGAAACAGCTACGTGAGCTGATGTCTGACATGAAGGTGGAGCTTCAGACAGAAATAGGCCATTTTATGCTGCCGGTATGGAGCAAAACCTTCTGAGAGTGTGTGTTAGATGAGCGTTCTGGCTTTAAAAAATAAGGGAGGAGCTTTCACTGGAAGCCAGTGATATGAAGAGAAGAAAAGTTGGTCCTCTTTGATGGAGTTGGAAGAGATAGTTTTTGTGCAGATTTGAAGTTTCTTGCAAACAAGTTTGAACCCTGAATCTGATGTTTCTGGAGTTTGTGAGTCGTATAAAATGTCCTCATGTGATCCTGACCTGCTGCTGTTGGACAACACTGAGCAGAGCAGAGGTGTGGCGGTAAGCGGGTCACCGGCGCTGCTGGCTGTAGACGGGGAAGGCGAGGGTCACGTTGAGGGAATCGTTGTGCTGCACCAGGGAGGTGTGTTGGTAGTGAAGCACCAGCTCTTTCAGGGAGCCATACAGGTTGTAGGGCTCAGCGAAGCCATAACCTGTGCTCGTCTTGTTTATAACGCAGTGCTTTACCTCACCGTCCACCCTGCGATCAGACAGAGGAATGAGTGACACTGATAGTGACCAGCAGATGAGTAATGAGTGTAACAGAAGAGTAAGGGAGGATACATACACAACGGAGCAGGCATAGCAGCCCATTTTGCTGCTGTCCCGAACCAGGAAGGTCCCATCCCGCTTCCCCCGCAGCAGAGCTTCAGCCTGGCCTCGCTTGATGTTCCCCAGTCGCCATAGGCGCTCATCATGATGAGGAAGGTCCTCTTCATCTTCCACCATGCTGTACTCGCTGAGGAAAAGTTAGAATTATTTAGAAATGTGGAGATGTTTCTGGAACGTTTTGCTGATTGGACGACGGATTACATAGAAAAAAAAACTACTTGATCAGAAGTGAAGGATTTGAAAATCTAAAACTTCTTGCTAAAGTTGAACATGACAGATGTGTGTGTGTTTTCTTACTCCTCCGTAGTTTCATTCTTCAGACCGAGCCACTCGTTCAACTTCCTCTGTCGAACTCCTTTCTGAGTCAACCACCTGAAACAAAGCGAGAAGCCACCGTTAAGAGTCGTTAAATAGTTTACGCCCTCTCCCGGAGAAGCCACACCCACATCAGGTATTGATCCCGGGTCTTGCGGAGCTGGATAAGATCCGGTTTGATGCTGTTCATCTTTTTATCAATTTCCCGGTAGTCTGCGGCTTGTTTCTTCAAGTCCACCTCCAAGTGGCGTTTGCTGTCCACGATCTCATTTATACGAGACTTCAGCTTGTCGTAGTTTTCCATGATTCTTTGGGACAAAAAAAAATGTCACATTTTGAAAAACAGCAGCAATGTCTCATTTTTTGAACAATCAACACCTCGAACCCCCCACATTTCTATTCATGGTAAAATCATTTACATGGCAACTTCCTACCTCTGGATCTCTTTCTCGTTGCCCCTCCCGGCGAAACTTTTTCTATATATTCTTTGCTAAAGCGTTCCTGAGTCTGGCACTGCTCTTCAAAGATCTTTATGGTCTCATTGAACGCCTCAATGGCCGTTCGCTTCATCTGGATCTCCTGATGACCAAAAAAAGAAGAATGAGAACAGCAGAGCAGAAGAACAGCTACTTTTAAAACCAATGTGTTGTGAACATGCCTGTGACGTTCTGGTGTACTCCTCGTACAGCCGGTCATACTCGCGGTTCTTCTCCTGGTACTGCAAGTGATACTCGTGCAATTTTTTTCCCACGGCTTCGATGCTGTCCTCCTTCACCACTTGGTCCTAAATGGAAAAACCAGACGGCAAGTCAAGCGAGGCAAAAGGCAGACTAGAAGAGCGGCCGAACGGTTCAGACCTGCTGGTGTTTGGAAACCGGGTAGAGGAGCTTAACGTCCAGTTTGGGGTTGTACTGGGCCAGGGATTCATGTCGGTAATGATTTATCAGTTCCACCACCGAGCTGAAAGTCAGCGGGTCAGAGAAGCCGTACGTGCCCTCACGGTGGAAAATCTTTATCAGTTTGTTGTTGCCTCCTTTCCTGTAGATGAAGCAAAAAACATTTAGTGATTTCCTGTAGAGATCGAGTTTAATCTTGTTTACCTGAAAACTCCAGACTCTTCAGCTTCTGGATCAAAACTACATTACAATTTGTACCTCAAAAGACGCATATGATGCAAAAATTATTACTTTAGAGTTTTTAACATTTGTTGGAGTTAATTGTGCCTCATAAATATTTCAAAACTGATGTTACAATTGATGCCTGTATATTTGTTCTCAGTTTGTTTTCTTTCCGGATCAGAAGAGAAAACAGGCTTATACAACTTTGCACTGACCATGCCACTAGAAATGCTCCTGTTACTTAGCAACCTTATCCAAGTGCCCCTGTAACTCTGTTAATGACAGACACCGTGTGAGCAGCATTGATGACATCACAAAACGAGAGGAGGAGCTATAAAGTGACAAGAGCTTGAATCAGACCGTTTTTATTTCCGATATAAACTATTATGAAGAAATGAGCAATATTTCATGACTATTGAGACACACGGACAACCATCCACACGTACATGGGAAGAACATGCAAACTATTGATAAACGTGTCCAACGACATAAAGGAGAGTCCTGGATGCAACGATGACACGTAAATTTATGAAGGGTTCCTCATGTTTGGAGGGGAGGTGTTAGCTCAATGGTTGAATGTCCGTCCACAGACCGAAAGAAGTCGGTTTGATTCCCATTGGGCCCATGCCTAAGTGTCTCTGGAGAAAACACCTAACCCCCAGATACTCTGCATTGCACCACCACAAACAAAAGTATTTTTCCCATGAGGGATGAATATAGTACAATAAAATAAATAAATCAAAAATATGTCTGGACTTCCAGTGACGTTTACCTGAGAGTCAGGGTGTAGTCTCCGTGCATCTTGGTGGAGGCGTCTCTAACCAGGAACGTCCCATCAGCCGTGTCTCTCAGCTTCTCGTTCACTTCCTCTCTGCACGCACACACACACACACAAACAGCAGTCAGCAAATCAGTCCTCATCTAATCAGAGATAGAAGAAGGCAAATTGTTCCTGTTTTGTTTTTGTTTTTTTACCTGGAAATGTCGCCCCAGTACCACTCTGCATCCTGCAGAGCCATGCTATTGTTAAAACTGCTGGAAGCTGATGGAGTTGATGGTTTCACTGGTTTGGGAGGCAGAGCTGGAAAAAGGAGGGAGAGATGAAGTCAAACAGAAACAAATACCAACAGCTATGAGGATTTCTCTCCACAGATGGTTGAGATGTTTCATGTAGAAACCAAGAGAAGGTGGTTCGTCATGTGCAGTGGAAAAAGACTTTCCACCAGCTCGTAGAAAAAGCGCCAGACTGCATGCGATGTGATTTAAAATCTATAAATGAAACATTCTTTTTTTAACTTAGAGATGCAGGTTCTCGTTTAGTTCATAAATTTCTTGTGAAGTTAACAGAGAAAATTACGTCTGTTCACATCTGGAATTTTAACTCTGAAACACAATGCAGGACACCACATAGCAGCTGATAATCGGATCATAATGGCCAAAAAGGGAGCAAGCTCCTACCTGGGCTGTGCATGTTGATGTAACAAAAAATCTTTTCTCTGCTCCTCCCTGGTTCAGAATCAACCCTTCCTACTTCCTGTCGTTCCATCACACACTTAAAACCGTCACACAACTTACAGGAATATTAAAAGAAAAAAATAAATCAATTCTTGCTTCTAATGTTGCTCAAAGATCCGATCCTTCATCAACATCGCCAGAGAGGAACGTTTACATCTTCTACTGCTACCAGACTAATGCTGGTCACAAAGCTCCGAAAGCAAGTGAATCCGTGTCCACATGTTCTTTATCAAGCTGTGACGCAGAAACCTGAAGAGCATCTCCTGCGACTCAGATTAAATCGTCACAAGCAAATTGCATTTCTCTTCCTTCATTGAAGAAAACGTGCTGATCCCCCTTTGTCAGCCCCCCCATTTTCCCAAAGCTTAGGAGAGCAGCTTGGAGATGTGTGACATCACTGCTCCCAGCCAATCCCAGACCAACAGATACGTCACACAGACAACGCCCCCTCCTCATCCCTGCTGCACCTCTCCTTCTGGAGATGGATGAGGTCATCTATCTGAGCGACTGACAGGGAGGCTGTTTTAAGACCCACATCTTCAATCTCACACACAGTCCACTTGACTGTTACCTACCAACCCAAACACACATTCACAGAGCTTGTTGCGATCACGTTAAGGATGTGCACCAGGAGAAAAACAGACCTTCACTAAAGACAGAGAGGGTAGAGTAGCCATAAAGAGAAAAAAAAAGCTGATGTCATGTGTGGCCACATGACCAATTCTTCAACAGTGTTGTGATGAAACCGGATTGTTTCTCTCTGCTGATGAGGACAAACATGTGAGAGAAAACGCATTGTGACAGGAAACAGCTGTGGCTTGTGACGCTGACGCAGTGTTGTGTGATGCTGCCGAGGATGGGCCCCACCCACCTAACGACCAATGAAAGCAGCCTTCTGCTCAAACATTGTAAACCAAAATGAAACTTGTGATTTTATTCACAAAATCAATCTGAATCACTAATTAACTATTTCACTCAAAACTGTCTTTAATTTTCTATTTAAAAGTTAAAAGACGGATTACACAATTCCAAATGTGTGGATAAACTATATATTTAAACAAAATAAATTTGTATAGTTTGTTGTAGTAAATAGAAATGTTTTTCAAGTGTGTCTACATCCCGCCCAAAACCAAATTTACACCATTATTCTTAGAATTACACAAAAAAGATGCCATTGCTACTTAAAAGCTTGTTCTCTACAAGCATCAACAAGCTGGTCTGATTTGAGCTCTTGACCACTGTTTAAATAAAGTTGGACAGACAACTTTTTATCATAATAAAATAGATAAAGCAGCAGCAACAGCCACCTCAGAAGACGACAAAAAGCTGATTTTAGTGTTCTTAAGAATAAATCGTTAGTTTTTTTCTTTGCCGACATGACCACAAGCTCTGAATCAGCGTGACTCAAGACAACGTTGCTGGGAAAATCCCTGCCCTCACTGAGCTTGCTCACTGCCCAACAAGAAGAACAAAACGCAAGCAATCGGGGTAAAAAATATTCAGCTGCTTTTGTTGTACCAGGAGGTGTATAGTGACAATAGTTAAAAGGTTTTTTGAGGATCAGAAGTGTGATTTTTCTTCAATTTTTTACTGCGTTGCTTTTATTTTAATCAATTTTCTATGTGAAGTCTGTTGAGACAATTATGTTGTGATACTGGGCTCTGCAAATAAAATTGATAATATATTTGAGGTTGTGTATTACCTGGTGCAGCCTGGTTCATGTTGAGCTCGCTGGTTATCAGAACCTCCAGAACCTGAACCAGAGGATCCAGACCAGGTTCAGACCTGCACAGAGACGAGCTTTTGGTTAGGTGTAATGTACAAAATATTTTTCTTCTTATTGACATTTGGAAGGTTTTACTATCGTCCTGTTAATGAGCAATCCTTGTTTGGCAGGAACTTTAAATATTGAGCCAGAAAAGTCTGAATTCAATTTCTGAAACTGGTTTCTGTCTCCAAATGAGGAGTGTTTGTTTAAATTTACAGATTGTTTGGCAGCAGATTGATGCTGCTGTTCATGCCAAGTTCTCTCCAAGCAGATTGTGAACATGGTGGAGGTGTGTATGTGTGTGTCTAATCTGAAGAGGACTAGTTACTAACCCTGCAGCCTGGCGGAACAGGAGAGGGCAGAAGGTCTCAGCCAGGCTTCTGGGACTCAGCTGGTTCCTGGACCTGTGCAGACACAATCGTGCCAGGTGGCGGACCACGCTGAGCAGGGTCAGGCCATACTGGGCGGGGCAGGCTGGAGAGCTGGCAATGCCCCGTAGCACCTGAGCACAGTCCTCTGGGTCTCGAACATCTTCAGTAGAAACAAGCTGTGAGCAAATTGGACAAGCAAGTGAACCATAAAGAACCTGTTTTCTGCTCACCTTGGACAGCGTGGCTCATATCAGCCTGTAAAGAAGAGGGCAGGACTGGACCAGGAAGATCCTGCAAGAACCGAGCCACCCCGTCACACAGTGATGCTAACTCCAGCTGATCCAGCTCTGAAATCAAACACATCTTAGTTGAGCATGGACAGGATCTCTGAGGACAGAAAAAAAAAAACATCCTGATGTTGTATGTCTGCTCACCAGCTTCAGCCAGCTGTCTGCAGTCCAGAGCTCCTCCGGTCACTCCGCGGTACACACCGGGACAGTCCAGACCTGCAACAACATTAATGATGTCAATTTTTTTTTTACAACTTGGCCTGGGCGGGCAGGATTAAAAACTACACTTTGTACAAAAGCAAAAAAAAAAAGTAAAAAAAAACTGCAGCTGCAGGTTCAAACTGTACTTCAGCACTTTGTGAGAATGAAGATGACCAACAATCAAGTGACCAATGCTGATTCATTCAGGCTTCTGATCATAAGATCCTAATGAGTGAGTACAAGTCATTTATATAGCACCTTTTACAGGGTCATCAAGATGGTTTTACCAATCTCAATCCCTTTCTTTCACACTTAAAATAATTATTTATACTACTAGCAGGAAACCCAGAGGCAGGCCCCGGACCCGCTGGAGAGACTATGTCTCACAGCTGCCTGGGGAACGCCTTGGGATCCTTCCGGGTGAGTTGGAGGATGAAGCCGGGGTGAGAGAAGTCTAGGCTTCTCGTCTGAGGCAGTTGCCCACACGAGCCGGCCCTAGATAAATGGTAGATGACAGAACGGAACTTTAAGTATGGAAAAAAAAAGAATGGATCTCCAGGACTGGGCTTGGGTATTTTTACTTTATTCACAAAAGACATCTTTTTCTGTAATCATCAAATATCTTTTACAGCAGTAAACAGAAAAATTGTGTGTGTATATACAATTGAATATACCTTTGGTTTCTACAGCCTCCATCAATCTGCTGAGAAGGAGTGGGGCTGTATCAGGAGGTCCAAACTGGTCTGGAAGGTCTGACAGCACAAAGTCTAAAGAAAGAAATGAATAAACACGGCCTGTTGAAGCTTTGGGATAAACCACAAATTATGTGAGAAAAAAAAACTATGTGCGAAACATTTGGGTTTATATTTTGATGCCAAAGGTGTCTGACAGGAAAAAGATGAGGTAAGCAGAGGAAATGTGACACACGCAGGTAACTGCTATCTCTCACACACACTGCCTGAAGTCAGCATAGTAAATGTGAGAAATGATCTGTCAGCAACCAGCATTAGCATGACCACTTGTGGGAATCATGTTTCTGATGGTTTTAAGTCTTTTTGAAGCTTGAATCACGGGTACAAACACATCAAGATGAACTCAGTGTTCTGACAAAATGATCAGTATGACTTTGAGCAATTGAGGACATGGTTCAGGTTCTCAGGTGGACATAAAGTTGGCATGATTGCATCATGCTGCAATGTTATGTTCTGATTGGGATGTATTGTATTGGCATTGGGATGTAATTAACATTAATGTAACTTAATGGTGGCAAAATATTTGTGCATTTATCATTGCCATGTGCAATGATGAGAGCAAGTTAGAGCAAGTTTTACAAGTCAGCACAAGGTAAGCTAGCTTGTACTCAAACATAAAGTTTGAGGTAAATCTTGTAAAAAGCTCTTTTGGGACTTCATCTACAACCACTAAAATTTTTATGATTTTCTTCTTGTTACAAAGCGATAAAACGTCTGCATCTATGTTGATCCCACATGAAAATACAACAAGATCAGCAAAGTCCAGGTGCTGCTTGTGTCAAATATCAAGTTATTTAGCTTTATTGTGATGCACACAGATGATGGTTGACGTGCACATTTATGCACGTAACAATTATATCTTGGCTTTAAATCTGCGGTGTGGACATTTAACCACCTTCACAAAACTTAAAAGGGTTTAAAAATTGACGTTAGCTGCTCTCAAAGGTTTATATGTATTTCATTTTTACAATCCAGGAATTAGGTCTGCACAATATATTAATATCAAATTGATAGTAGGCTATCAACACTTGCTAGTTTATCAAAAAGAGCTGCGATTTTCCTACCATTTTTTTTTTTTGCTCATTCTGTCCCAGTTTACGAGTTTCTCTCACACAGCATCGTCTGTTTGTGACTCACAGTTGGGTATTGTTTGGATTATAACAATCCCAGTTTAGAATTTTATTCCTCGTTCCCAACAATTCTTAATTCATAATATATTCAGAGGCTTGATAAAAAAAATGTAGTTTTTTTAAAGGAGCAATCAGCTTCTGATCTTCTCAAATGGGTGTTTAACTTCACCAGAATTTGAATTAATTCCTTGAATATTTCATAAATTTCGCAATAGATTTGTTTTTAATCGGAATATGAGCGTCAAATCAATGAACTTGACAATAAATATGTTAAATTATTAATGAATTATTGCTGCTTAGGAATGCCAAGAAATTCACGTAAACTATAGCTTTGAGGTTTGACACTTAAAAACTTGTGGCACAGGTTAATTTTGAAATAGTTTCCAAAGTTATCATTTTGTAAAAGTGCATGTTTAGGGAAAAAAAAACGTGTTAAATATCAAATCAATAACACAATATCAAACAAAAAGATTGAAATTTGATATTTTGTCAATGTTATGCCGCCCCAAGGTGTCTCTACTTACTCTCCGATTCAGAGTCGGTCCTCACAGATGCTGCAGATGGAGGCCTGGGAGGGCGGGGCTTTGGTGTGGGTGGGGACATTCTCTTCCTGCCAACAAACTCCACATATGTCCCTGGGAAGTCTCCTTTCTCCTGTCGGCCAAAGAGGATCCAGTTAAAGACATCAGACTTTTCATCAAGATGACTTTCCTTTGCCTCCAAAATGTGCAGACGCAACTAATATAATAGAGGATAATGTTTTACTTCCCTCTGTAGATAAGCAGTGTATTTTGTCTGTTTAAACCAATATCCGTAATGCTTGACAAAATTTTAATAACAAAACTTTTCTAACCAGCACAAAAATTGCAGCCTCACATTCATCTGATGAAACTCAGCAAAGGTCAACAAAATGATAACTTAGTTCCAAGGCTGCCACAAGAAGTTTGAGAATTTACAGTCTGAGTGCAGCTTTAGATGCCAGAAGAAATAATTATATCCGGACAACGATCAGCTGAATCTGAACTGCACTGCCTGCAGAACCACATGGAAAACATCTGGAAACCTTCAATTAATTGGAGCGTGGATGGTAAAAGCAGAATGAAAACCGGCTAATTTCTCCTTAGTTGAGAATATTTTGATGTGTTTATCAAATCTAATGCTGCCGTAACCAACCAGTTAACCATCATATTGTACTTTTAAAAATGGCTACTGAAGCTGTTCAAGAGATCAAACAAGTTATAATCTATTTTAACTTGTTTAATCTATTTCTTAACGATCACAATCCACAATCTGGGAGAGGTGAAAGTAGAAAGCCTTTATGGTCAAAGCATATGATACAGACAGTTGGGATCCATTACGCTCACTGGTGTCCTTAGTGATATGTGCCTCTCCATGTGCGGTGGTGTGTAATGGTGGGTCAGGAAATGTCATACTGTATAGCAATGGGTTGTGTAATAGTTTGCAGCAATGTGTAATGGTGTGTAATAATGGACTATTGCATGTGGACACATCCCAGATGGAACAATGTTGTCCTTTGTTTGTCCTACCTGAGTAGTCTCGTTGAGGCCTGGCAGCCAACCGATCTCGGAGGGTCTCTCTTCGGCCCCGTTGCTGCAGCCAAGCGCAAGTAGTGCTCCTTTGCTGACAAGCAGCATGTCCCCCACATGCAGGTCAATGTCCTCCTCTCGTTCTTTTTTGTACTCATACAGCGCTCGATACTGAAAGCCTTCCGAACTCATCCTGATGTCTAAGGGGGTATGGCTTTACAACAAGTAAAAAAAAAAACTGCTCTGGGTAGAAAATATTAGAAAAATATCTTTGTTCTGATGTCCTGAGGAGATTTAAAGTGGTTCTGTGTACGTCTCCCCTGTCTCCATTTCTGCCATCCTGTCATCCCTTCTGGCCGAGCCACAGCCGCTGGGTTAAAGTAGCATCTTCATTTTTCATGAACAGGAGTCGGAGCAGAAGTAGGGGCCACATCTAGAGGGTTGACAGCTCAACCTGAGAAGAGAACAAATTCACATTTAATGAAAGAAAGAGTTGATGACTCACTGATGATAAACCATCATGTTTGTGTGGCACATAAACTGCTTACTGACTAATTCAATATCTCAAAGCAGAAAGTTTAGTTCCTGTCTGATGTACCATTTTATACATTTCCGCAGGAAGCTGCTAAACCACAACAAGCTGACCCGAGTTCGATCTTATTCTCACAGCTGAGCTTTTTGTTTGAGGCAGCTCATTTTGTTTTCTCGTTAATGTTTCCTGCAGGCTCATAGCCTGTCAAGGTGCATGCTGGGTCTCGCCTTTTTAAGCATGTAACATTCATATGTTTAAACATTAACCGTATACTTTCATAAATTATCTGGCCAAAATAAATAGCTGCTCAAATGACTTCCATAACGTCAAAATTTTCTGCCCAGCAAAGCTGCAACAGAGCAAACTAATCTGGTTAAATCCACCACAAGAAGCAAAATCTTTGTCAAACTTGAAACAACTTAATTTGCTGAACTTCCTTCTATGTAAAGATTGGTTGTCAGTTTCTACTTAATCTAGTGAACACCACTGAATGCTCCTTAACAGAGAACGTTTTCAATTCCAGATATGTAAAACCTATTTGGTGGTCCTGGTGAAATGTTTTCATGAGATAACAAACCCCTAATTGATGGGACGAATATGTTTTTTAACTTAGGCCAAGAGCAGGTTCACTGTTTTTACCCTCTTCAAGGTCTTGGACAGGCACAGGAATATGATCAACTGGTCTGCATGTTTTGTGGACATGTAGAGGCATTTGATTGCATCCCTCCAGTAATCTATCGTGATTTTTGTGGGTATTTGTATTGGTTCCTTCCGATGGTCTGTGTATGACAGATGCAACAAAAAGTCTGATTTGTGCCTTTTGTCATCAATTCTGTTCATTGTCCTTATTGGCAGAACTTCTAAGCATAGAAGGCAGAGACTGGATCCAGTTTATTTGGGTGTCTGCTTTTTGTAGATAATGTGGTTTATTGGTCTTGCTCTCCAACTCTCACAGGAGTGAAAATTAACAGAGTGAGAAAGAATGTTGGGTTAAAAATCACCACCACCAAATCTGAGACCTTAACCCAAAACGGAAAAAATGGTGGTACTTTCCATGTAGAGTTGTACCAACAAAGATCGATACTTAGATATAGATTAATATAATAAAAAATTATACCATATTGATTTCCACCACAGCCATCGCTGGGCAGCAGATCAGAAACACACTGTCCTTTAAACAAAAAATAATACCATCTTTTTTTAAGAGCCTGGGGTGGGAGGGAGGGTTAAATGTTTTGTTTTTTGCTTTTTTCTCTACTTTGTCATTTATGTATGCATAATTAATACCTACCAAGTTCATATTAATGTAAATAATTATTGCTGTTTGGAAAATTGATAAATAAAATTTAGAAAAAAAAAAATAATAACATCTGCATCAGGGGTATTCATGCATAAAACACCATGTCAGGTTTAGGTAGGATTTTGTGATATTTTTCATTCTCAAATCAGACATATGGAGGTATTTTATTTCAAAGCCAAAGGTGGAAAGTAAGAGATAGCCAAGCCAAGGTGCTCAATCCAAGCACTGTGAGACCACCATCAAGTATTATTAAAACCAACATTCAGGCTGACCTACAGCAACACCATCCAACAAGCTAGCATCTTCTCTGACAGAGACTTATGAATGCAATTGAGCGGCACTTTAAGTTTGAAGTCATTTTCTTGCTTGAGTGAATGAAATTTGATATCTCTGTGTTTTCTTCTGAAAGGCAAAAGATAACATCTTAGGATTTTTCCAGATGAGCCAGACAAAATTATCCTCAAGAGGTATGTTTATGAAACTCTTTGAGATTGCTCCCCCGTGACCTGACCACAATATTACTGTTTGGAAGATACTCACGGTTTAAATGTGGACCTAATATATTATGAACAAAACCAACACGTACGTATGTCTGTTTTGTGCGTACAAGTAAATGTAGGGAGAGCAAACGACAGAAAAAGAAACAAGGTTTTTTTTTTCTTTTTAACCTCAATTTTTTTTTCATCTATATTAGCATCAACAGATTAAATAATGACAAATTTATCAAAAAAGATGGTTTGATTGTTTATAGTGACACTATTTTACACAAAAAATAATTTAGAATTGACACTTTTGTTCTGTTCTCTTCCGCTTATCCGGGGCTAGGTTGTGGGGGAAACAGCCTCATACGGCAAGCCCAGGCTCCCTCATCCCGACTGCATCCTCCAGTACACCCAGGAGGATCCTGAGGTGTTCCCCAGCCAGCTGTGAGACATAGTTCCTCCAGAGGCCCTGTCTCTGGGTCTCCTCCAAGTGGGACGTGCCTGAAACACTTCACCAGTGAGGTGCTCGGGGGGCATCCTAACCAGATGCCCGAACCACTCCATCTGGCTTCTCTCGCCCGGAGGAGCAACGGCTCTACTCCAAGCTCCTCCCGGATGGCAGAGCTCCTCGCTCAAACTCTGAGTGAGAGCCCAACCACCCTGCGGCGTAAGCCCATTTCCCAATCTCATTCTTTTATTCACCACCCACAGCTGGTGACCATAGGTGAGGGTAGGAACATAGATCGACTTTTAAATCGAGAGCTTTCCTTTTTGGCTCGTATCTTTTTTTTTTACCACAACGAACTGATGCAGCGTCTTGATTATTGCGGACGCCACACCAATTCGTTTGTCGATCTACCGCTCCATCCTTTCCCCACTCATGAACAAGACCCCGAGATAATAATTGATACTTCTACTTAAAAAAAAAAAGAGAACAAAAAATTGGTTCAAATTAGGCCAACAAACAGGATACAATCAATTATCCAAAAAAATCTGAGTTTGTCCGGAACATAAATGTTTGACTAAAACTGGATAATTTGTTGATAAATTTTGATCATTTGAACTCGTAATTTTGAGGTAATTAAACAAATAGTACAATTTAAACACATTACTAAACCCATCACATACAAGGCAGACCGTTTGTACACGACCAGATTAAAATATCAAAATCTTCCAAAATAAAAATGAACAGTATCATTTGTTTTTGTCCACATAATCGTGCAAACGAGCCTTTGTGCAAATCTTTTTGTATCCATACTGCAATCCTGTGAGACGAGCTTCCTAAGCATCTGTTGGCATCATCAGTTTTCCATACTAAGAACTGTCTCTGCCAAGACATTAACGCCCCCATCCCCCAAGTCTTTTCTTCTTTCAGCATTTCCCTTCAGAGGTCGCCACAGCAAGTCAGTTTCTTCCATCTAACCATATCTCATGAATCCTCTTCAGTCATACCAACTATCTTCATGTCTTCCTTCACTGCATCCATGAACCTCCTCTTTGGTCTTCCTCTAGTCCTCTTTCCTGGTGGTTACAAACCCAGCATCCTTCTTCTGATATAGTCCGTCTCTGTCCTCTGCACATGTCCAAACCATCTCAGTCTAGCCTCTCTGACTTTATACCCAAAACCTCTAACATGTGCTGTTCCTCTGATCCTGTCCATCTGGTCACTCCCAGAGAGATCCTCAGCATCTTCATCTCTGGTACCTCTATCTTTGTATCCTGTATTCCTCGGTACCACTGTCTCTAGACCAAATAACATGGCCATTGTCAGCACTTTTCCTTTCATATTAGCTGAAACTCCTCTATGACACATCACACCTGATCACTGTTCTCCACCCCCACCAGAGAGGGATCCCCTAATACTGTAAGTCAAAAACAATAAACGAATACAGCAGTCCTTTTCAAATCTGACTACTTTAAAATCTCAAAAATCTCAAAAAGTCAAAATCATCATGGATCATTTCAGTTTTTATTTTCTTTTTATTTATTTATTTTTATTTTATTGCCAACTATTAGAAAAGCTGGCAATAAAAAAATGATTAAACTTAAGTGATTTTTGTGATATATGTAATTACAAATAAGATACAGCAGCTTTTAGAATTGTGAGCTTAGTAGATCTTTAACTACAAAGCAGACACAAACTGCCCAAAAATAGTAGATCGAATAGTTTAAATGTAAGCTATTTAGAACAAACACTTCACAAAAATGATGTCTGACGCAAGAACAAGGTCGCTAGAGTTTAAGTAAACTGCCTGGAGAGGCTAAATCAATACAAAAGGGAAAGAATTTTAACTTCTGACCAGAGGAGACATTCCTGTAACTATTTAAAGAGCCAATTTTCAGCCAGCGTTGCAAAACAGCAGAAAGACATGAAACAGCTTCAGGAAACGGGAAACAATGCAGAGCAGGTTAGCTTAGTTAGCATTTTAGCTCACGACGGCCGAACAGACGTCTCACCTTTATTTCCCTCTGTGTTTCACCCGTAAAAACCTTCAGCGTGATTCATTGCAGACTCGTTGAAAGTGAAAGCAATCCGTGGTGATTTAAAAGCCAAATGTTCTCAAATTTTCTTTACAATTTCCAGGATGAAGTTACTCGTGGCTCGGCCATTTCAGTCTCAGCAGCAGACAGATGTCAAGTGGGAATGTTTGGATCTACTTCCGGTGGAGACTGTCAGAATAAAACACACCTGCGCTGTCAAATACATAAACCTTGAAAGTATCTATGATCAAACCGCGAAAATTTAGATCAAATAAAACGATTCCAATGAAAAATATGTATGTCTTCCAAATACCCACTAACGTCACGTTTCTTTCTCTTTGAGTAGTTTTGATATTGAAAAAACACAAACAAAAGGACCTCATTTTGACCACCCTTCACAATTAAATTCACTGGCTGAAAAGTTGAACGTCAACTTATTTTGCAGAAAAATCCCAATTATTTTAATAAATTGCATTAAATTCCTCTTTTTTACGTTGTTAGGTCACAGTAATAATGGATTAGAGATTACAGCTCTTCGTGGTTCTGTTGTCACTTCCGTTAACCTAGATATTAATGCAGCGTGCAAACCGAACCCGACAGGCTCCTCATTCATTCTGCTCTTATACAAACATCTTTCTCAGGCATCCGACTGCCTCAAAGTGTGTGTTTGTACGTGAGAATCATCTGATTGCTGCTGCAGCTTTTCTAGAACAGACTACCCACTTGTGTTGGCATTCATGCAAATTTAATATATCACTGCAGAGCCATTTTTTATGTAACATTTTATTTACATTTAGAACAGAAAATGCAAAAACAAATCTGGCACATTTGCAAAAAATTAAACAAAGTATTGCTTTTTTAATATAGAATAAAACACTGAGGATTTTGGGTAATAAATCAACCATGTGAATTTTCTTGCATAGTTTTGCTGTGGTTAGCACAGTGGCCTCACAGCAAGAAGGTCGGGGTTCAAATCCTGGGTGGGGACGAGGTTTGGAACACTGGCCGTTGTATGTGTGGTTTGCATGTTCTCCCCGTGTATGCATGGGTTTCCTTCCACCCTCAAAAAATATGCATGTTAGGTTGATTGGCCGCCATAAAATTTTCAATGAATGTGTGGGGCCCCGCGACAGACTGGCAACCAGTTTGGGGTATCCCCTGCTTTTCGCCTTGAATCAGCCGGGGTAGGCTCCCGCAAACCCATCATGTTATGTTCAATTATATGCATGGGCTCTTACATACTAATAAAGGGAGAAAAATTCTTCATGCCCTTTGTTAAATTTCTCATGAACGCCTCAGCCTGTGAAGGTCTGGACCTGTTCGCTGTTGGATCTTTAGATTTCATTTAGCTCCTGCTGATGTTATCTACATGTGGAAGATGTTTCCCAGTTTGTGAACTGACAGGTTGATTCGTCCTGACAGCTGCAACGCTTCTTTCAGAAAACAGCCGACTTGCTCTGAATATGCGACATCACAGAAGACCCAGATTTCTGCTCTTTCCCGCTGGATGTTGGCGTTGCACGTAGGCAGCTTAGAAGTCTGAACAGAGCGGCTCAGAGCACACCATGCCTGATGAGAACAGAAAAAAAGGATAGAGATGGATTACTGAGGAAATCTGTCAGATAATTCCAACATTTTTCTCAGCTTGATTTCTTTTTAAAACAGAAACCAGAATTTCCCTTTAAAAAAATCATTCTTTGCTTACTTTCCATAAACAAATTTAGCCACATCTTACAGATGTACTTCTGATATAACCAACATCACCTTTCTCAGTAAAAACATTGCTTATGTTAGTGGAAAAAATAGACAGATAATATCTAGAGTCAGCTTTTCCAGAGCAGAACCTGCTGGATATGAATCTGAAACTGAGGATTTATTTACACAAACTACATTGAAGTGATGCAGTTATCCACATGCTGGCTGCTTTCTGAGGAACAGAATCCACACTGTGGTCTCACAAGCTCCCCGCCTCACAGCTCTTCACACTTAATTATAGATGAAAGGTTCTTTGAGAATATCACCTCCAGTTTGTAACATCAATTCAGCTTCAGTGGTAGCAAGCTTTATCAGTACTGATCACAAAGAAAAACACCTAGAAAGTCCAGATAATTAAAATTAGATTAAGTTTTATGTTCCATACAGTAGATTTTTCTGCATCAACAAGTTTTGAGCAATTTTGTCACATTTAAAACTCTGTAAGTGAAATTTTTTAGCTTTTTCTTTAACTGTTCCATTTCGGTTATTCGGGGGCCGGATCTTAGGGGCAACAGCCTCAGATGGAAAACCTAGACTTCTGTCACCCCGGTTGCATCCTCCAGCTCACCCGGGAGGATCCTGAGACGTTCCCTGTCCAGCTGTGACACATAGTCTATCGAGCGGGTCCGGGGTCTGCCCCTGAGTCTTGTCCCGGTGGGACGTGCTCGAAACATCTCACCACCGAGGCATTTGGAAGCCATCCTATCCAGATGCCTGAACTACTGTGTTCTGGAAAATCTGTCTTCAGCTGACGAGTTCAAAACAAAGCCTTGCAAGAAGTAGAACTAGAATAAACCCAATAATCAGTATCGAAATCACACTACAGACTCACCTTTTCAATGTCTCTACAGTTGTGCTTGGAGATCACCCACTTGGCCCTCTGGTGGAGGTGGAGTTGGTGGGTAGAGACCATGCGATGGAAGTGTTTGGACAGCATCCTTGATCTCTGTAGAGAGTCTTTTCTCTGTGTGAAAACAGACCAAGAGCGTCTGACAAACTGCGAGTGCATCCTGGGAGAAGTTGCCTCTGGGAGGAGGTTGTTTGGAGTCTCTGGGATGCAGAACTCATCTTGGGTGTTTTGATGACTTCCACAAAGAGTTTCTGCTTGACGTTTTCCGGCCACAGAGCTGTTGATGGCTGTCTGTAACTCTTTGCGGTGCTCATTAAGGATCTTCTCTGTGCAGGTGATAATTGGTGCTGGTTTGGCAGGCCTGATGACCAGACGATTGTCTGAGGTAGTGGTAGGAAACCATGGGGTAAATGTCGGAAGAGTCCGACAGGGGAAAGGCTCAAGAAGTTTTTCTGTCTTTTCCAACAGGAACCTGAGCTCGTCTCCTGATCCAGGCTTGTAATGCAGAACCACATCTTCCATATGGGCAGATGATCAGCATGGTGGCAGTCCTGTCAACAGAAACACTACGAAGACATAAATGCAACACATTTAATCCAGTGTCAACCAAAAGTTCAGTTTATATCTGTGTGATGAAACTATTCTTAATGATCTATGAAAACTGTTTAATTCTCTTTAGTTACAAAACAACTTGAAACTGCAAAATGAGATTTCCAAATGCTTGCACACCCTAGGTTGGTAGTAATTGTGACTTGAGTACATGTGTCATGATAGATAACCT
Source organism: Neostethus bicornis (assembly GCA_902685375.1). Lineage (NCBI taxonomy): Eukaryota > Metazoa > Chordata > Actinopteri > Atheriniformes > Phallostethidae > Neostethus > Neostethus bicornis. Next base: position 11,017,130 of record LR738545.1, read on the forward strand.
CAACTAAACCTCAACCAAAAGATTCAACTAAACTTTGGAATCGAAAATCTGCAGTTTAAGGTGAAAAAAAAGCAACAACAAAAAAAAACTCAGATAAACGTGATCTACACTGCTGATTTCTGGTACCCACATCATATGAAAAAAAAAAAAGTTGGCAAATTTCTTGACTGTGATCTTGTTCACGAGTGGGGGAAGGTTGATGCGGGAAATCGACAGGCGGATCGGTGCGGCATCAGCAATAACTAGGACGCTGCATCGGTCTGTCGTGGTGGGAAGACTGGTCTAACTAAATAACAAATTAGAAAAAACAATCTTATCTCCAGAATTAAAAAAAAAAACCTTAACACTCGTGTACAGTCTTCCAAAATAGCACTTTTTAAGAATACAAATAGCTGGGCAACATACTCATTCAATACAACAAAATATCCTAAATTAATCTATACATTTATATATTTACAAATAGGCTTTTTTCTTAACAAAAATACAACAAAATATTGATCATCGCAAATTTATAAACCCGATTCTTTAAAATAAATGTAAACGTGTTAACATGTAAACATTGATGCTGTTTTTATTTTGTAACCTCGTCGCTAAAAACCGAAAGACTACTTATTTTTATATAGAATAAACGAACATTTAACCATTAAAACAACTTGATGTAAAATATTTCTTTACAATCAATACATTTAAAAACAAACCTGATGATTCTTTCACTTGTTTTTGTAAATTTAATGTTAAATAAATCAGTCAAACAGGAAGCTAAGCGGTGTAAAGCTTCTTCTATTGTCTATTTTCAGTAGTCAGTGTACATTATCGCCGCCTGGTTGACATTAGACTAAAAGCAACATAAAATACTTCAAGGAAACACCGACATTGTTCTTTAACTTGACAAAAAAAAAAAAAAGATGATGTTAAACTTTAAATAGCTATTATCGTGTTGTAGGGGGAAATTCATTTTGACTATTTAAACATTGAATTGGGGTTTCCGTGATGACATCACATACCTGTCAAAATATTCCTCCTGTCTGCCGTGTTGGGGAGCGTTTTACAGCCTATGGAGTACTTAAAAAGGATAATTATTGTGTATTTTCAAAATCAAGATTGTGCATGCGTTCAATTTGAGTCAGAATGATGCAAGGTGAGGTAGTCTAGCTGTGACTGCGCTGTAACAATGGCCACCTTTGATGTAGCTTAATTAGCCTACAATCTTGTCATATTGTAGGAATTTAATGTATACACCTTGATAAACTTTTTTTTTTAGAAAATTTTTAGAGAAATATTAGTATACCCTTAATTGGTAAAATCCCATTTTAGAATACCACATAACTGTATTACTTGGCAGGTATAAGATTATTCATTCAATTCTTAGCCATCCATTCCTGATATGGTTACAGGGATGCTGGAGCCCATCCCGGCTGATTCAAGGCGAGAGGCAGAGGACACCCCGAACAGGTCGCCAGTCTGTCGCGTGGCCACACACACACATACATTCATTCCTAAGGGCAATTTTAAAGTCAATCAACCTAACGCGCATTTTATTGGAGAGTAGGAGGAAACCGGAGTGCACAGAAACTCCACACAGAAAGGCCAGTGTTTCAAGCCTCGTCCGAACCCAGGACTCAAACTCCCAACCTCTTGCTGTGAGGCCACTGTGCTAACCACTGCACTACACGCCGCCCAGGTATGAGAATTATTCTTTACTCTTTAAGCACCTAAATCAGACTTCATCTCCAATAATCAAGATTTAACGATGCAATGGAAATGAGAAGTCAGCAACACGGCGGATGTTTAGATGAAGAAAAGACAGACCGATTCCAGGTTTGTCAATAAGACATTTTATTTCATATGTCTGTTGTCTTAATTCAAATTACAGTAATATACTTGCTGAGATGACCACCGGCTGCAGCCTGGACAGCTAAAACTGGCAGCTGTACTACTTAAAGCAAACTTTTTTTTTTTTTTTACATTTTCCTCCTTTTTCAAATGACTTTGCAACAGAAGAAAACACACATGCGATGAAATGTGTGGTGTGGTAAGGTCAGGTAGGGTTATAGTGAGGTCTAAAAAAGAAGAGAAAACCTTGCGCGTCGTACATGTTGTAAAAGGATCAGAATATGGCACATTTGGTCCACGTCGCTAGTTTTATTATCTTGTTTTTAAACATGTATGAAACAAAAAGAAAACAGATGAAGGTTTACGTGTTGTTTCCCCCCCGAAAGCACAGCATTAATGACAGCATATCCACAACACAACTGTAGAAGGGGCCGCTCTTTAAGTTGCTTTTTTTTTGTTTTTTTCTTAAAATATTAAATTCGGCCAATTGTTTCAATCAAATCTCCCTGGTACAGTATCATCAGTAATTTCTTCCCATCCAGACTGAATAAGTGGAGATGGAGAAAGAGGGAGTGGGTGGAGTTTAATGGATGGCTGATAGGAAAGGCTGACATTCACAGGAAGTAGTCGGGAGTGCGTCTGGTCACATGAGGCTCGCCACGACGAGGAGCGGGGTCGAACTGCAGGCTGAAGAGGAGGAAACGGTATGTTAGTGATAACTTTCTGACAGTGCAATGTCATATACACACATGTTTTAGGTTCTTTTCAGAATTTTATGAAACTGTTCCAACAGTACTGGTTTAGCTTTAAACACAAGCCTTTAGTAACTAATGTTCGTTGATTGATCACTAAAATAAAGTTACAGATGCTTTTTGCTACTGATGATTTCTTTTGCTACTTACAAGGAGTATTTCAGAGTGTCATCAAGCTCCATGATGGCTGCCTGGTTTCCACAGCGGTAGCAGTAGTTTGGAGCACTAAAGATGGTCACCACGTTCTTATCATGACCCCAATTATAGCCCTGCAGACACAGACATCAAATCTCCTTATGAAACAGAAGATGTCTAGGAAACACGACCACAGTGGATCAAAAACAGGTACTAGAGTTTGCAGACTTTAACATTCAATTCTCCTAACAGCAGAAAAACAACAGAACAACATCCAGTTGCCATGGTAAGCACCTCAGATCAGATTGAGACCGAGAATCGTTTTAATTCGACTGACTTACCTCCATGACCAGCTGATGGGCACGGGACACCAGAGTGAGGCCGTTGGCATGGTTGAAGGTTTCAGAGATGTCCTGGCCAAATGTGTAACCAGCGCCGCGAGGGGAGATACCCCACCCACCGCGATCATCGGGGTCGGACCACAGCAGGTCACACATGGGACCCTGGTGGTGATGAACAGATAATGTTTGCATCATGGGTGCAGGGAGGATTTGTGTTATTCATTAGGGGAAGAAGTTCTAAAGATCCATGCTCTATTTTATTTTTACCTCGTGTGGGACTTCTTGCAGGCGATCCAGAGCTCGTATGTGATCCAGAGTGTCTATGGAAGGGGACAAACCTCCATGGAGACAGAAGATCTGTGGAAGCAATTAGATTTAACTTCTCTGTGTGTAAAGTCAGTTGGTATGACAAAATTAAAATAACATATTGAAATATGTTACTTTATGGGGGGAGTTGAATTGCTGATGCAGCAGGTTCCACAAGCAACAGAGACCCTCGAGGGTTCTTGAACCCAGTACGTACCTGCCCATCGACCAGCGCAGTGAGTGGCAGGTAGTCAAACAGGTCTGTGAAGTACTTCCAGACGTTGGCGTTTCCGTATTTCCGCAGGCACTCATCGTAAAAGCCGTAGACCTGTGTGATTTGCCGCGACTCGTGGTTGCCTCGCAGGATGGTGATTCGCTCAGGAAAGCGAACCTAAACAAAAAAAAAAATGTTTGATCATTTTGTGTGAGAGAAGCTTTGGGATGTCAAAATTGATCACCACCAGTCGTGCCCCAAAATAACGAAGCAGTCTTATTGCAGAGGAACTCATGATCACCAAAAAGTCTCAGTTTACCACAGTGTGGCCAGTTCTGCTTTATCATTGATATTTTTGGACATCGGTCTTCCCTGCATTGTTACATCATTCTTTCTTTTATTTGATCTGTTTGACTCACCGAACCTGATGGCTGACAAGGGTTTTAATACTAAGAAAAACTCTAAATTGCTCATCTTGATTTCAAACAATTATTGCTTCAGATTGGTCATGTGACTTGCTTCATTACAGTCCTGTTCACAGGTTTTAGACCTAAATGGTATTTGTGTCTAAAACAAAAACCGTGGCATTCGTTTAAAGTAAAAAACAAACTGGTAGAAGAGGGAGAACGCACGATGTGGATGCTTTCCATAAAGGTATCAAAATAACCATTTTCTAAGGTTTTCACTCTAGAAATGTGATCATTGTCAGGCCGTTTGTTTTTGTTGTGCTTTTGTAGAATATTTGGTTGCATAAAAAAAAAAATAGAAGCGTGGGTGATCTCTATGACATTAAAGCAGGAGTGGGGAGGTTTTTTTCTCAGCATGTGTTGGTAGAGCAGCAACTACATGAGATGGAAGCAGAAGGTAGAAAAAGGACAAAATTTCATGCAAACAAATCTGGTTTAATCTGGACTAAAACCTGGTTCAGGTGAGTAGTAGTTAGTAGGGCCTCACAAAATATTTTGTTTGTCATGTTGACATAAATTTTGACTAGTTTCTAGAAGAAAAAAAAAACGGCATAAATTTACCTTTAATGTGACAAGCAGTGTGACTGTCTCCACAGAGTAGTAGCCTCTGTCAACATAGTCTCCCATGAACAGGTAATTGGTATCCGGAGACTTGCCTCCAATCTTAAAGAGCTCCATGAGGTCATGGAACTGGCCATGAACGTCGCCGCACACAGTCACTGGGCATCGCACCTACAGGAGGAAGACACATTGAATTACTTTCACTTTATATTGATGAAAATATTTCTGCTTTCCTTTTTTGGAGAGCGGTGATAACATGCATGGTCAAAGTGAACTCCTGGCCATTCTTACCAAGCTTTACCAATTGGAAGCGTTCCTGTTTTACTGCTGCTTTTTTCTGAATGATGTGTGGACAACTTGTTGTGTAAGAAAATGTTTGCAACTAACTGTACAGTTAAAACAGTAAATAAACAATAGAGCATGATTTTGATAAAAAAATGGTTACTGCAAACAGAAAAATTTAGGTTTGGGGTCCTTTAAATTGGTTGATTAGATGCTATTAAAATATGACAGGAAATTCCATTCTTGACTCCTTCGCTGTCCTTTATTTTTCTGTTCTTTTTTTCTTGAAATGATCAAAATTTCAGTAGAGTGGATTTTAGCGCAACACAAAATTCAAGAGGGGAATAAACCTGTCCACTTAAATTTCAGATTGGCTAAATAGTTTAGACGATTTGCCTCTTGTTCATTGAAAATCTAACTGTTCTCCAACCTTTGCAGTTAATCCCTTTAAACTCTGCTACTGTGGAAACGAGAGGCCTGAAGAGAGCAAGAGCTTAGCATTTTTCTGTCTCCCTGCAGTAAAATGTAAACAAGGCCTAGAACAGTAAAACCATCAGGACACAACACGGACCACCTCACATTTACACTAAAAACAGAAAACCGATGGTTTGCTAGAAATAATATTTGCGTTTTTCATAAAAAATAACAAAACTGCTGAAATCAGTTAGAAAAAATAGAGGGAAAAGAGATGAAATAAAGAAGTCTGGTGGTTTTTTTCTTCTCCTGGGTCCAAAAATACAGCAAAATAACTTCAGGCTTTGGAGGAAAAAACCCAACAATCATTTCCTTCTTGTTTTTTCTTAAGAGGAACCATGTGACTTAAATGTTCAAATAGTCTGGTTTTGTAGAAAAACTCACCTCTTGTACATTTGATTCCTTGGTCAGAATCTCCTTGGCCTGAAAAAATACAAGCACATTTATTAAAAATCCCAACACACAAACTTTCTTAGATGAGCACAAATAAATTATAGATTAATCTTTTCCACCTATTTGAACAGCGAGCCCCGCAGGCTGCAACAATGTTTAATAACCCAGAAAAATAAAATCCACAGCTTGAATAAACACCATCAATTTTACCGAGATGCTACATTAGAAAGTCCCGCAAAGGACACAAAGATTTACTTCCCATTTGATTAAAACTGTCTGTTGACTTTTTCAGAAAAGCAATTTAATTCACCAGAAAAAAAAAAACAGAAAAAATGTGATTCATGCAAAAATGTTTAATGCAAGATTTGTGCCGTCTTCTGATTAAAGAAATTCTGCTTTAAACCTTAAAGTCTACAGAAATCTACTGTTTAGCTGAATGTGACATATAAATTCTATTGGTGAAGTTGATCGATCCTCTTTAGAAAAATCTAAATTCATCATTTCAATATTCACTTTAATCTAAGAAAAGAAAACAATTACCAACACAACTCTGTGATCATTTAGAAAGGTCATTCAACTTTCAACCTTTTATGAGTTTGATCTATTTTACTTTGTGATGATTCATCATGGTCTGCATGCTGCTCATTTTCTCCTCTACTTCTAGTCTCTCTCAAACCTAATTATTCAACAATGGGAGTAACTACAGAAAAGCAGCACAGCTCCCCATAGATGCTGGTTCTATTTTGGAACCCAAGCAGACTCCGTTCATGTGCATTCATACTCTGATTTCAATCCAGAAAGTGTCTCCTTACAGAGGATTATTTCAAATCAACACAAAATCCATCAGTTTGTCCTGTACAAAAAATAAAGAAATATCAAAAGCATAAGAATGTGAGTGTGTAGTGGTTTTATTATTGAGATTATAAGTCCTAGTTATGAGTAACTAGGACATGTGAATTATAAACACATCAGTAGCTTGTTTTCCTAGCCTGCTATTGATTAATACAAGATGGGCGTTTAATTCATTTTGATACGATCTAGACATCATAAATAGGAAAAAATGCACTATAATGTTACATATATTTACAACAATGAAACAGATTAACATTATGACTATAATTTTGTTGCTGATCGACTTATTTTTCCTGTTAAATCAAGGTGAAAACGGTAGGTTTACGTAACATGGTTTGATCAATAAAGAGGGCGCGGTGCGACTAAACGCACGTAGGCGAATCGATCAACTTAAAATTTTCACAATAGAAAAAAAATTGATATAAAGCTAACAACGATTATAAATATTAGTTTCGAAATGGAAACTTTAAGTACGAGTGAAGATGATCGCCCTGTAAAACGGGCTCCGTCTAACAACTGGCGGATCGTCGGCCTGTACGCAAGACGAAAAGGACCGTTAATAATCCAAACGTACACAGAATTTTAATCAAAATAATAAAACGTCGGTTGGAATTTTGGTCACAATGGTGTTTAGAAAGATTGATCTAGTAATAAGAGTGAAATAGGGCGGAAATTAAACGCCGATATAACCATAGACCAGGAATTAGCCGGAGGCCAATGGTCAACCCAGGCCGCAAGAAAATCCAGAGGTCGAGAAGATGACTTACCTTTTCACAGAGTGTCCTAACTTGATTTTCTGTTAGCTGCTTGCATTCATTAAGTTGTTCGATCCATTGATCTAGTTCTTTAGTAAAGGATTTGTCCTCCATAACGGCAGCTCTGTGAGCTAACTGTGTTAGCTACCTGGAAACAACTGGCCTAGTCTCCGCGCTAACTACGTTAGCTTCAACTAACCTGATCTAGTCCCAACAAACCAATACTATAAACAGCAAAACGAGTCCAAACCAACGATGTGTTCAATTCATTTCTGTCGTAGTAAACTACTTCTGTTAATTATCAGATTTAAAAAGCTGTTTATTCGAATGGTGGTAGTCGAAATGGTTCCGATGCGGCAGAAGGCAGCGGCGTCGCAACAGCTAGCCAAATTGCTAAGAGTTTTAGCTTTAGAAACATCCGGGTATCTCAGTGACGCACAGACATGAGCTACATCTGGTGGTCAGAATGGGAACTGACGGTGTATAATTGAATTCCACACTGTTTCTTTTGTTTGGGCTAGATTTAATCACTAACCTGCTTTTGAAATTTTCAAACGTATTCATTTAAAATAGACTAAACTGTAATTTTGACAGTTGTAAAAAAAATTAAATCCAAATTTTGTGGGATGATGAACAAAATTTCTTTTTCACATAAAAGGGGAGAGATTGTTCAAGGTTTGATGTATATGTGAAGTGCTTTTCTCTACGTCATACCAAAGTAAATGGTCATAATCAAAAAACAAAATGAAAAGCATTAAATAAAAATCTTGAAGTAGTTACATTACATTGGGATGAGGCTTGAAACACTAGTCTTTCTGTGTGGAGTTTGCATGTTCTCCCCGTGTATGTGTAGGTTTTCTCCAGGTACTCCAGTTTCTTCCCACCCTCAAAAAAGCCTGCGTGTTAGGTTGATTGGCCACTATGAATAGCCTCTAAGAATGAGTGTGTGTGTGTGCGTGTGTAGTCCCTCGATAGACTGGCGACCTGTTCGCGGTGTACCCCTTCTCTCTTAATTTCCACCAAGCAGGAATTTAGAAAATTTCTGAAATATATATATATATATGTATATACAAAATTTCTTAAAATATATATTTAATATCTAAAGTAATATCAAGTAAAATAACTAATTAGAGAATGTTGGAAATGATTAGAAACTGTTCCACATATATGAGGAAGATTTAAAAAAGTAAGCATATTTTTAATAACTTTTGATGTAGTTATATACCAGTCGTTTCTTTACAATAACGGCTGGTTATTTAGTGACCAGCCGTTATTGTCACTAAAGTACTGTCACTGTCACTAAAGTATTTTTATTCACACCAATAATAATAATAAAAACAAAATAATACATGGGGAAAGTTAAAAAAAACAAAAAACTTTTTTGTACGTGTGCGTCTCTTTATATCCACCTGGTGGCAGTATAGGTTGTCCCTGCAAAGTGTACACTGTACAGTGAAGAAGACGTTAACAGACATATGGCTGCACGTTAAAAATATTTCATAATGAAGTAATGACACAATTTGTGAAGTTACATGTTGGTTTAGGGATTTAAATAAATTGTCCTTGTTTGGATTTAAGAACAAACCTTGATTATGGCTCATTTAACCCAAAACCCAGCTGATAAAGAAAGGTAAGTTCAGATGAGTTGAAGCTAACTTGCTACATTTTTTTCTACAGGATTGAATCCTTATTGTTTTCTGATTTAAGGGAGTTTATTTCTGCTCTTTGTCAAACTTTCTCAATAGTTTTTATGAGTGTGAAAGCTTCGGTATTGAAAGCTTTTACTGATCTTAGCCTTTATTAAACAGACATTAGACTATGGCCTTGGATTTGCCCCAAAAACTGTTTGTTATTCATGTTAAATCAATCAAAAACTGACCTTAGACTACTTTAATAATGTATTTGAATATTTAAAACTACCTAATAAGATTAAAAATATGTGATTTTATTTTAAAAAGCTCTGAAAATGAGTTTTGACCCGTCCCTCTCTCCGTACTTCATGGCTTTATAATGACGTGTTGATTCTGAAATGAATGTAAATTAAATTTTAAGCCTTAAATATTTTATTTTAAGACTGATCTGACAGTGATTAGGTGGACAAATCTGGTTTTATTCTTCTCAATCTGTCATCTCTATACATGAATGCAATAATGAGTAAAAAAAAAAAAGAGAGAGAGAATGTATTTTTTTTTCAATGGCTGATTTTAGATTTTCTGCCAATATTTAATTGTCTTTATACTATCAGTATTTTTGCTTATCTGCATTGATTTATTTCATACTCTCAAAAATTTTAAAGCAAAGATTTATTGGATACAAAGATAGTCTGCCATCCAGGAGGAGCTCAGAGTAGAGACGTTCCTCCTCCGAGTCGAGAGAAGCCAGATGGGGTGGTTCAGGCAGCTGGCTAGAATGCCTGCTGAACACCTCGCTGGTGAGGTATTTCGGGCATGTCTCCTGGGAGGAGACCCAAAGGGATGCCCCCGACCTGCTGGAGAGACTATGTCTCACAAATGGACAGTAACGCCTCGGGATCCTTCTGGGTGAGATGGAGAATGCAGCCGGGGTGAGAGAAGCCTTGGTTTCCCGTCTGAGGTTGTTAGCCCCGCAACCCAGCCCTGGATAAGGGGAAGAAAACAAAACAGAAAAAACCAAACATATCATCTTAAGTTAAGAAACAAATTCTGTCAGTCAGTATGACAAGCTATTTCTGTCAGTCAGTTCAAGCAACTTATGAGGTTAAAAACCCACTTTGAACGAACTGTTTTTCAGGTACATTTGCCTCTATCCAGTCTACATCAACAGTAAGAAGACGCTGGCTGAAGGACGAAGGATTCCTTCAGAGAAGGTTTGGATTCTAGGTTTTTGATATGGTGCCTGTTGCTAAGCAGTTGATGTTGATTCGCTATGTCTGCAGGCTGTTGAGAATCCATCCTGCGCGGAGATCAGAGACGTCCTGACTGCTGCTGGAATGACTGTATATGTGGAGGTAAGCTTTACAGGTTTCTACACACTAATAGTGTTAAATGATTATTTCTAAATACCTTTAATGTGTGTGTGTATCAGAACAAGATGCATCCCAGGGAGTGGAACAGGGACGTCCAGTTCAGAGGTCGAGTTAGAGTTCAAATAAAGCAAGCTGACGGGAGTCTCTGTCAGGACAAGTTCAGCTCCCGTAAGTCAAGAAGCACTTGCATAAAAAGCACAATAACTCCTGCTATTTCAATTGATGATGTCATACACTCAAGCCCTCTAACAATCCTAAAGGGAAATCATTAACGCAGAAAAAGAAGGCTGATATACATTTTTTCACAAAAACTGTAAAACTGAATACAGTAGGTTCACAGTTGAATTTATTGCTTTCATAAAAAAAATATTTGTCATATTTTGTTTTCCAATTGTTTTGTTGGGGTTTATTTTCAGGTAAAGACGTTATGTTCTACGTTGCTGAGATGATTCCTAAATTAAAAACTCGAACTCAGAAGAGTGGAACAGGGGATACGAGCTCTCAGCAAGGAGAAGGTGGAAAGAAGAGCAAAAAGAAGAAGAAATAGGCTTGACAACATCTATATTTTTTTCTGCCTCATTTTGGTTTGGATGGATTGTTGGACTGAATCAGACCTAGATGTGTCAATGTTTCTTTGGGATTGTTTTTTTTACATTTTTTTTTCTGAAGATGTAAAAGTCTGATCAGCAGACATCCATCCAGAAACATGACAATAAATTACATTTTATTCTCACAGCAAATAACTTAGTTTTTATCTGATGTCTGGATGATTGCTGTGATGTATTTTAAAAAAAAAAAGGAGGTGGCTATGGGTACGGTCAAAGTTTTTGGCCTGCAGTCGTTATTACATTCATGCTCTATCTAAGTGTGCTACACATATGATAGAATCCCTTAAACAAGGGTTGGCTCTGTAGTAGGACATCCGTCCGAGGATAGGGAGATGCTGATCTCCCTATCATTCTATAAACCTCCGGTCTATAGAATGATAGAACAGACCGACAACCTGTTTGGGGTGTATCCTGCCTCTTGTCTAAAATCAGCCAGGATAGGCTCCAGCACCCTGGATAACTCAATTAGGAATAAGCGGTTCAGAAGGCAAAACAAAACCTGGGTTAGGGTATCTACTCCCAACCATTTTGATGTACAAATGAACTGATTCATCAGCCGTGATGCTGTCTAGCAAAGTGAAGTGAACTAGTACAAACTCTGCACGTTTAAAATTTACCAACAATACCATGTGTCTTGTGTAACCATGGGAATACAGATGATGTCCGTATCTGCAGCATTTCATTCTGGGAGTACGAATATCTGTACCTGTAGCCACTTCCTAAAAAAAAATGTTTCTACCTGCAGCTGTAATCTTTCACTACCTTTTGTTACCATCAATGTTATTCTACACAATAAATGCTTCAACTTCTCATTTTCTTTTTGATGTGACTGATGCAAGAAGCAGCAGCGTAATAAATCCATGGATGGTTAGACTCACTCAGAGAATGTTCCTTTATTTCTAAGGCAAACCAGGTGAAATATGGCATCCAAGGTTTTCATCCTTAGAAACATTTTACATGTATTACCTGGACCTATGACTTTATTTTTAATATCTAGATTTTTTTTAAGCGATGATATTTTTGCTGCACTTTTAATTTCCATATGGCTCTAATAATATGTCCATGCTACCATGTATGGTGAAATCTCATTTTAATGGCGGGAATTCAGAACTTTATTTGGAAGCTGGCCATTGGCTTGAAAATGGAACAATATTCTTAAAACAAAGAAATCCAACTTTTAAGGGTTTCTAACACAATATTTAAATAAATCTCAAAGATATGGTCAGTAAACACCTCAGGATCTTCTCAAATGAGTTGGAAGATTTGCTCTATTAGCTCCAACTTCCTACTTGAACCACATCTTTGGTTAACATGTAAACAAGGAATCATTTGCTTTACAATTAAAGAGTTGTTTTCAAACTAACAAGTTTGGCTTTATAATTTGGTTGAATTTGAATTCTTTTGATTACTCACAAATCCAATTTTTATGTTGAACATGTGAAATGCACAAATAAGATTTTATTCTAAATCAAACAGTCAAGATGAGCCAAATTGGGCGAGTTGGGCATCTGGTTAGGATGCCTCTCCGCAGAGAGGCAGCTTCGGGCACATCCCACCAGGAGGAGACTTAAAGGCAGACCCACTGAAGAGGCTATGTTTCACAGTTGGCCGGGGAACTGGTTGGTAGTCTACCAGGTTGTGGCCGGCGTGAGAGAAGCCTGGGTTTCCTGTCTGAGGCTGTTGCCCCCGCGACCCGGCCCCGGATAACTGGAAGACAACAGAACGGAATCTTAAAAAAAAAAAAAAAAAAAAAGAATTCCTATCTTTTTTTCAGACCGTGAACACAACAGTGAAGTTTATGTGTTACTAAGGTAACGATAGAGTTTGTGAATCGAAGTGGTTTGAATTAGCGATGCACGCTGTTTTGTCGAGTCTGGGTCGGGCTCCGGTGGCCTTTGGACGCCGGTCTGTTCCACAGCTGTTTGAGGAGGTCAGACGTCCAGGATCAGAACGTAAGCTGCGGGCTTTAGCCTCTCTTTGTGACCTGGTACACGAACCAGAGCGGCTCTACCAGACCGTTAATGCAGGTAAGTCAGTCAGGGTGAGATCAGACCTTCTGCTGCAATTTAGAGTTCAAACCCAGTCAAAAGTTACTGCTCAGGGAGTTTACTGACAAGAGGATTACCAACATCAGGGGATCAGGATAAGAATTCCATCTGGTTACAGTTTAGCCTCATTAAAACAGCAGCAGGTATAAGTTGTGTAGAGTAAAAGTAGTTCCTTTAAACTGTGATTTCTACATCTGATGTGGATCATTTGTTTCAAACCTGCAAATATAGACATATTACGGTTGATGCATGGTTGAAAAGGGGATGGATGAAGCAAATGATTTTCCTGATTACAAACTCCATCCCGTCGTCTTCTGCTTATCCGGGGCCAGGTCGCGGGGGCAACAGCCTCGGACAGGAAGCCCAGGTTTCTCTCACCCCAGCTGCATCCTCCAGCTCACCCGGAAGGATCCTTGAGTCATTCCCCAGCCAGCTGGAGAGACATAGTTCCAGCTGAGACATAGTCTCTCCAGCGGGTCTGAGGTCTGCCCCTTGGTCTCCTCCCGCTGGGACATGCCCGAAACACCTCACCAGCGAGGCGCTCTGGGGCAGCCTGAGCAGATGCCCGAACCACCCCATCTGGCTTCTCTCGACTTGGAGGAGGAGCGTCTCAACACTGAGGTTCTCCTAGACGGCAGAGCTCCACACCCGATCTCTGAGTGAGAGCCCAAGCACCCTGCGGAGGAAGCTCATTTCGGCTGCTTGTATCCGCGATCTCTTTCTTTCGGTCACCACTCACAGCTGGTGACCATAGGTGAGGGTGGGAACGTAGATCGACTTATAAATCGAGTGCTTTGCTTTTCGGCTCGTATCTTTATTTACCTCGACGGACCGATGCAGTATCCTGGTTATTGCTGACGCCGCACCGATCCGCCTGTCGATCTCCAGCTCCACCCTTCCCCCACTCGTGAACAAGACCCTGAGATACTTAAACACCTCCACTTGGGGCAGGACCCCTCCCCATTTTAATTCTCAAAAGTCACAAATAAAATCTCAATGCAAAAAATGTACACTTCAATGTAAAATGTTTAACATCACGTTTAATGTGAGATGGAGTTCACACTCTATTGTTTTATATTTTTAACTTACTGTATTCATTTCTCAAATGGGGAAATTTCTGTGTTGCATTGCACCACAGCAGGCAGCCAGGATGGTGCCAATGGTGGGAGTAACAGGTGGTCAAGTGTCTTCCCTAATGACACTTAGACATGGACTCAATGGGAATTGGGTCGGCATCTCCCCATCCTAGGACGGACGTCCCTCTAGAGCCAACCCTTTTTAGGGGATTTTTGCACACATTTTTAAGCAGTAAACTCAATGTTCAAACTGCTTTTTAGAAAATTTCTTATGCTAAAAACAGCATTGCTAGTAATTCACAAAGTAAGGTTTGTTTTTTTTTTTTCTTATAAATCTAGACACATCTGAAAGACAAGATGCTATCTAGACAAGATTCTGCTTGGACTGGAAAATCTCTCCAGGGTTCCATGCTGATCAAAAAGTAGTTTTTAATGCTATTTAAAACACATTAGCTCCGGGCTTCACTACCTGTTCATTTACCTTTCATTGACAGATTTTATTATTTCATTTAAAAATTAAAACATTAACATAATTGATAAACATTTTGCTTTAGAGTAGTTGAAGACATTTGACATTTGCTCACCAAATCGTCCATGTCCCTGCTAAATCCAGACTGATCCAGAGTTTGATCCTATTTGCCTCTCTTTTCTCTGCAGTTTTTTTGGGGTTCTTGAAGGCTTTGTTAAAAGATGAACACGCACTTGTTAGAAGTAAAACCTGCGAGTTGCTTCATCTGCTGACGCTCCACAGCATCGGCAGGTAGATTTTTAAAATTTCCACCTCAAAGAAAACCATCACACACACACCCATCTTTTTATTATGATACAACTGGTCTCCTCCTACAGACGGGCCTTGCTTGATCATGACTTTCTTCCTGATCTTTCTGAGCTGTTGGACGACTCTTTGACCTTGTGCAGAATAAATGTCCACATGGTGCTGAATTCCCTGGCCCAAATGCCTGAAGGTAAACTCATGTACACCCGAACTTATTGCTGGGATCATTCGTAGTGTAACAGGAGTTCTAAACAAGGGTTAAGTGGTCATGGTGAGGAAGATAGGGCAAAAAACCCATGTTCAGTTACGTAGTGGAAGGTAGACAGTGTTTCCACATATTTAGAAGAACATGTACCGTAGTAAAGCACAGGTTTTTTAAAAGCCTGATAACACATTTTTTTTTGTCTGAGTTTGTTTTTATCTCACATTTAACTAAAAACAATAACAAAAAAAACATATAAAAACACTTAAGTTTAGAAATTTTTGTTCTATTCCATCGTCTTCCACTTATCTGGGGCCGGAAGGATCCTAAGTCGTTCCCTGGCTTTTTGTATTTTTTGCATTCACAATATTAAAGTTCAAACAGTGTCATGGTCAATGGAGGAAAAGACGCTAGTTTATTTCTTTAATTTTAAGATTGTATAGAATCTATTTGGTCTTCAAATTGTACCTTTCTGTCTATTTCTGGATGCTGGATAAACCTTAATCAAAACACAACTTTACACTAAGCAAGATGATCAAGATCCAAACAATAAGCCTTTAGTTTAGATGGGAACAAAGAGTTAAAACAATTTCTTACAACAGTTGTGTTACTTGTATTATCTTCACATTTTCTTCTGTTTGTCTTTGTGGTCTAACATGTGATGACAACAGGTTATCTATTGTAGGCTCAGCCAGTCAACAATTTTGATTTCATCAAACGTAAAGATAACTTTGCTGTCAGCAACTTATTTAATCCTCACATCCTGTTTTTATTTTATACGACAAATAAAATTATTTCACTTCTTCTCAGATGATAGACCTTCAGTTCCTGGGATCCCTGGCAAATTTTGTTTTTTGCCTCGTGTTGACATTTGCATCGCCTATGCTCCTTCTGTGTCCTCCTCCAGGTGCAGAGGCTCTAGCCTTTTTGATTCCCAAAATGATTCTGAAGCTCAGACAGGAGGAGATCAATGAGAGGGAGGAACAGCTTCTTCTCTCCACAGTTGGCCAATGCTCCAGGCTGAACGCTCTGCCTGCTTTGGCCTTAGACGGAGTTAACCTACTGCACACAAAACTCTCAAGCAGATCAACAAACATCCGCAGAGAGGCAGCTTCAGCATTGATGGAGCTCAGGTTGCACGAGACTTGAACGTGTGTGTGTGTTGGTTCATACTTCTGACAGCCATCTTTTTTCAGTGTACCACTGGAAGGGAAGCGACAGATCTGTGAGTATGTCCTTCCAGTCCTGGTAAATCTGCTAAAGGAAAGAGATGTTGATGTTCAGACCAATGCTATAGGAGTCATCATGAACACTGTGATCATCACTCCAGGTACTGAAATATCAATCTAATATCTGAAAAATCTACCAACATGGCTTTAGAACTTTCCTCAATTATTCATTTTACCTCTGCTGTGAATGAGTGGAAAGCTTATCACAGCGAGAATTTTTTTTTTCGACCGATAGAAATAAGATAATAGAAAAAAAAAAATATGTCTCATTACAAAAGTAGCCCAGAAGAGGGTTAGAGAGTTGGCGTGACTCAAGAAGATGCAGCAGATAGGGTTAGATGGAAGAAACTGACTTGCTGTGGTGACCTCTGAAGGGAAATGCGGAAAGAAGAAGAGAAAAGTAGCCCAGAAGATGTGTTCATACTACAGTTGTTGGTTTGGAAGGAATAAGTCTTAGTCCTTTGTGATTATGTGCTTGAAACAAAAAGTAAAAAGGAAATGAAAACAGTAAGTTTTTGTTGTAAAAACAAATTTAAAAAAACAAAGAACCATAGCTCCATTAAAATACAAATTCCAAATCACTTGTGTTTTGCGTTGTTCTAGTTTTTACAAGACCAGGTTTCAGAAGTTTTTTGTGTAGCTGCTGTTTTGAAGTGTGTTAAAATAATAACCTAGTTAACCTGAAACTTTTGCAGCAAAATATAAATGCCTGGAGCTTAAAGTCATCCCGATCCTCCTCCGGCTGCTGGCTCAGAGGAAGGATCAGAGGAAGGAAGAGAAGGAAACAAAAAAGGCTCTGATACTTTACTCGCTTCGAACCCTAACCGAGCTGGCTGAAGCTCCCGAAGGTCGCAAAATCCTGCTGGAGGAACTCCCCCTGTTCAGAGTAAGTGAGAAAGATGAGGACCGAGATGTTCAAGCGGCTGCTGGGGTCGCTATCCAAGTCATCACCTGGACCCCCTGAGACTACAGGAACTTTTTACATCCACAGTTCAATAAATGTGTTTCTACAACAGTTGTGAAATCTGAAACTATATCTTAGAGTTCTGGTATTTTCTCATTTTCAGTGAGGTGTTAATGAAACATTTTGAATTTGAACTGTGACCTAAAGTTGAGTACTCAAGGGGCTCTTTCTGCTTCTGTTTTTGGTGTTGTTTTTATCCAAATGTGATCACACAAAAAAGTTTGGAAGGATAAACAAAGTCCATTTTGAAATGAGAAGCAAAATGTTATCGGTAAACATTTGTCATCCAAATAAAGGTGGAACTACGTTTTTAAAATGACCATAAAAAGTACCAGTGCTAAAATAGTATCCATTGTAAATCTAATTGTGGCATTTTTTATGTAGGAATCAAAATCAATGGAGGTTTGAATGGATCTAATTCCATTCAAAGGACTTTAAAAACATCACAGCATGACAGAGGAGAATTAGAACACAAACTATAGCCTTCATAGACAGTTATTGAATGGGAAAAACTTTTAAAATAACATTTATTTGCATAGTGGTGTAGTATTTATAGCACAGTGACCTCAGCAGGGTTCGAGTCCTGGAGTGGAGCATGGCTTGACATACTGTCCTAACTGTGTGGAGCGTGTTCTCCCCATGTATGCGTGGGTTTTCTCTGAGTACTCTGGTTTCCTCCCACTCTTCAAAAACATGCGTGTTAGGTTACTTGGCCTCAATGGGATTGCCCCTATGAATAGTGTGGCCCAGTAGCAGACTGGTGACCTATTCGGGGTGTAACCTGCCTCTCGCCTTAAAACAGCTGGGATATGAATTGGCACTGATTAGGTTGGTAAGCGTTTGAGAAGACTAAACAGAACATTTATTTGTCTTTGCCGTATTAAACCTGGTACCAACAAAAGAAGTGAGTTTGATCTCATGTCAAGTCTACAATATTGTCAACATATATTTGAAGCAAACATGTTCTGTATTGTAATTTATCCATTATACACATGTGAAGCTGTCCTGCCACCAGAGCTGAAACAAATGCTCTTCTACAAAAATTTGATATCCCTGGTAAGCCTGAGGATGGAGCAGCTGAATAGTTTCCTCTCTGACCTGCTGATCTGAATGGACATCAGTACGATTTAGGTCATCTTCTATGGAGCACCTAATACACTTACAAGTATGCTTTCTTAGTAAAGCTGAGTTTTGAGTCCATTCTGAATGTCTTGGACATTGCAGTAGACAAACTGGGGACACAATTATTAAGAGAGGAAACGATCTCGGTCAGCAGCATCTCAAACTCTGTTGAATAAGAGGATACCAATACTTTCATGACCAAGTCGAAATGTTGCTGATTTTAGTTCATGGGTGCCTGTGTTTTCTCATTATCTAATCTGTGATCATAATTATTCTAATTCCAATAAAACAATTAAATGAAATATGCAAAAAAAAAGGGTATCTTCAGCCCACCTACCAAAAATTGTGTCAGGCTGAGTAGTCATCACAAAAGCAAACACACTTACATATAGGGGTAGGGATAAGTGTGTTTGCAGTTCTCTTTGTAGACCAGTGAAAGACTGGTGACCTGGCCTGAGTGTACCCTGCCTCTTGCCTGTAAACTGGGTGAGTTAGTTTCCAAGACCATGTGCAATCCCGCATCAGAAGAAGCATCTTGAAAACGAATAGCTGAATAAATGTTCCTTTGCTTGTAATTGTTCAAAAACCTCGAAACAGACTGGCGACCTGTTCGGGTTGTATCCTGCCTCTCGCCTGTAATCAGACGGAATATTGGCTCGAACATCTCCCTGCGACTCCATTAGGAATAAGCGGTTCAGAAAATGACAAAAAAGTTCAAAACCCAAAACTGTTTTCGACCTGTTTAGCATCTTTTTTTAAAAAAAAGCTTTTTTTTTTTTACACAGTGCCACCTAGCGCTGATAATGCAGAATGCTTCCTGCATCAGAACGTGCTATTTTTCTGAAGACACTTGATTGGTTTCTTCTAACTTTAAGCAGATGATTACAAAGCAGAACATCGACTACTATTAATGTTTGCCGTCTAATTTTATATTTTCTTTTTTTTTAATACTTCGGATGTGATGCGTCACTTCATCGCTAGGAGGCGTAGTCTTCATAAAGAGAAGCGATTGCTTAAATTTGCTTCTTAACATTTATTTTGTGTTGTGTGTCAATGTGCTATAAACATGCACTTGAATAAAAAATTTTAAACTTGCATTTCCAAATTTTTTCCAAGCTGAGCGTTGAATTGTTTGCTATAGCAATTTTTAATATTTTGACAATTTCAACTTTTTTCTTTCATTATATGATTTCAGATTAAAAAAAGTGGATCTTTTTTTGTCAAACTTTATATTTGTCTATGTCAAACCAACTTCAATTATCTCATTTAATTAATTCTATTAAAAATACCGACAATATTTCAATTTACTCTATTTTTTAGTAAAGTATTTCTGTCACAAATCCAACAATTAAATTAATTCTTTTTCTCACCAATCTAGAAATATTCACTATGGAGTAATAATCAAGTTCTTCTGAGAAAGACAAGTTGCACATTGATGTCATATTAAAACCATAAGGAAAGAAAATGTCTGTCCTTTTTTTGTAGAAAAGGTTTACTTTGAATATTTTTCTGTTTATCACAGCAAATGGTTTTTATTGCTCTTTCTGTTTCAGATCTTTTTACAGATTCTCACTGCGCTGCAGTTAAAGCGCCCCCTGCTGTTACTGCACGTGGACCAATCCACAGAGAGAGAGTGAGAAAAAGAGAGAGAGAGCGTGAGAGAGAGAGAGCGTGAGAGAGAGAGTGATAATCATGTTTGGTGGCGCACATTTGCTGTAGATGTGGGAGTGATCGCGACTAGATAGCATCAGATCTCCTGGATGTTTCTTACTGACAGGTAAGAATCAACCCCTCTCTACCACTACCTCATTTTACTGCCTTTATTTCTCTACATGGACTTGTTTTTTGTGTGTAAAAATCCTCTAAAGTGTGTGTATGGAGTTGACAGCAAACTGTGAGAGAAATTGTCATCACGGATTTAAACATCAACAGATTACTGAATAATTATCTACCACACAGACACATTAGGGAATGAAAGATTCCAGGATCCTGTGGGGGAGTAAGGGTCTTCACCGGGACTCCAGGCCGCTGCGACGGGGCAGAGCAGCTCCCTCCCCCCGCTGCAGGTGCCTCATTGTTCCCTGGCGAGGAGGGGTCTTCAGGTGTCAGAGATGTGGACTTAGAAATTATGTAAGAACCTGCTGGAAAGTGAGGAGAGGATGATGGACCAGGAGGGAGGATTAAGCAGAGGAGGATGAACTTATGTAATACCCTCCTCCTCATCATCACATGTACCAGCTGGCTTTTATTCTTCTGTCTTCACATTGAAACCCATGCTTACCTCTGGAGATCTTATCAGGTGTTTTCTTTCATCATGATCCAGATCTGCATCCAGATCTGTTCTGCTGCTGTCCTGCAGCTTCCAGAGAAGTCAGAGTAGAAGCTGACCTCTATTCACACCTGCTGGAAGCTCCAGCTGATGCTGCTGTTTTCCTGTACCTTCTCCTATTATTAAAAGGAAAATAACCAGGAGGTTGTTTTGGGGGTTTCATTCACATCTTCCTAGACCAGAAGGACTTGCTCAGCTCAGTTTTACATAATTTAGACTGGAAAAAAATATCCTCTTGTTGTAAAGGAAGCATCTCAGAAAGTATTTGTTGATCAAGCAAGACTTTTTTTTTTTATTTTCAGAGATTTTGTATTTTTCTGACCGCAACCTTCTTCACACTATTAATATCACATGTTAAAAACACGACCTATGTTAATGTGTAATAACAGAAGAATTTGTCATTACAGTCATTACAACTTCTAGAAAAGTCCAAGTGAATTTTTATGTCAACTGTTTTATTTTCAAGATTGTTAGATGACCCATTTGATGTTTTTTCACGCTCAATAGATTTTTAGTTTGGGATGCAGTTAATAGGATTTCTGGTACTTCAGATGAGTAAATGTGCATGTATTTGCATTAATATGTACATCTATGTACGTCGAGAGGCATTTCAAGGGATCTCACAACAGATATACGATTATAATGAGGTATTCAAGCAAAATTCCAAATCTCAGCTATGAGTAAAACTATTTCCATCACAAATTGAGATACTTTCGATCAATAGATATCTAACCACTTTATTTCAGTCCTCAGAACAGTTTCTTTTATTTTTTACTATTTGCACAGTTACATCGATCGGTTGGATAAAGAGGTGTTTGTCATGTTCTGACTCAGGTATTCCCCTCTTTACTGTTGATGACTGGTGTAGGAGATGTAACCATGGCAACAGGAGCTGTCAGATAATTAGAATTTTTAAACAAATGAATCACAGCACGCATGATTGATGATATTTAAGGATCAAGATTCAGAAGGTTTTACTGTCATTGCATTTAAGAAGCAATGAAATTTTGTGTCTTGGCTTATCAGTTAGCTTGCCAAATTAAATAAATAAATAAAATATATATATTTATAACTTAATTGCTGTCTGCAGCAGTTTTTTTTGGTCTGAAGTTAGTTGATGCAGCATGTCTTGAACTTTTTTCTTTGCTTTAAAGAAAAATAGCTTTAATGCTTTACAAAAAATTGAAGCCCTAAAAATCAGATTTCTGCCACACTTTTACTTTCCTCAATAATAACTTGTTTAGTAACTTTGTCGTAAATAAATTCTCAGCATCACTGATTCTTTAGTTGTGGGGGAAAAAAAAAGAAACCTCATGAAAACCCAGTTCTTCTTCCAAGATGGATACACAGTGATAACAGATTAGCTTATTAATATTTTATGTTAGTTTAACTTTATAGAGTGTAAGAGATGAGTTCCATCCAGACACGTTAGAATGAATGAGGTATGCGTTTGGGAAGATGAAAATTATTGCCCATCAATCTAGACAGCAGATGGGATCAGCAAAGATAAATATTTTTGGGACCAGGAGCCGAAATCATGGTCCTTGTTAAAGGTGGTTTGCTCTCTGCAAGTTAAGGATACAGTTGTGCCCAAATTGGATGTATCTTAGGGTCTTGTTTACGAGTTATAGTACAGGAGATGCAGCACAATAATTAGGATGTCTAGCTGTTAAGGTGTTTGGGGCATAAGTTTTGGGGCAAACATAAGTCAGTCGGGACGATGAACTGGTACTCTTTTCTGCTGCACAGCACAGATACGTAGATTGAATGAAAGAGGTGATACAAATGAAATAAAAGCTGATTAGCTACTCAGCGGAAGGTGAGTGGATTCATAAAATCCACCACAGGACAGAGCTGAAGATAGGTCTGATGACAGTATGAATCTCGCATGTCCCAGATTCCTTATCAGATGTTGAGGACCTCACTAAAACAGCTGGCGAGCTCCTTTTAAAAAACTCCAATACTTTACAATTTCTCTTCTATGTCTTGAATATTCAAACAAAAATCATTTGAATGTTGATCCATACTTTTCTGGATTTGCTGTTCTTTTGAAAGTTTTTCTGAGCTATGTAGTGAACTTAAACTATAAAGTGGACAAATCTTAAAATTCAGATTAATCTATTTTGAGACTTTGACCTCTTTCAAGAGTTTAGTTTTGTAGCAAAACTAATTGGTAAGTATGTCAAATGTTATATTTTTAATTCTTAATACCAATGATCTATTGATTACAGCTTTGATTTGTGGAGACCAAATCCTTTGGCATTTGTAAATGAGAAGATTGTACATATTATCCAGGTGTAATAAACTCAGTTGTGTTTTTTATTAATAAGGAAGCAGCAAAACCAAAATGTATTCTGATGTATTTTGACAGTGGGTCCAGATTTTCAATGATGTCTGGAGGTGTTTCTGCCAGTTGATTTTACAGCGAGGTCAAAGATTATCCTGCAGGATTCAAGATCATCTGCTTGGATTTTTTTATGCTAACCGTTAGAATCAGTATATGTTATTAATCCCTGAGGAGAAATTCCTTTTTTTTTTTTTCTTTTTTTTTTTTTCAGAAAAAACTCTCACCCAGCTAGTAGGATTGAACACAAACAAAGATATACATAGCATGCAATTCCCTGACCAGGAATAATCAACTCTGGAAAACTGTAAAGTGGTACATTTCCATTTAGGTCTTTGTAGAACTTCTCTAGGAGGCAAACAAAACGTTGCTGCTGCTACTATTTACAGCTAAGAAGATTCAATTATTGACTGTGTATTAAAATGTAAATGTTAAATTGTAAATACCAATTTTATATTTGCACATGTTATTATGTGTTTAGTTACTTGCTTTTAAAATGATAATATATTTCTAACTCATTCAAATAAGTTCTTTTTGATTTTATAGAGTTTAATTTAAGTATTCTTTTTTTCAAGTTTTACTTTGACATCACAATGGTGTGTAATCTAAATTATTCTGCACATGTCACTGTTTTAGAATTAAAGAGGAGGTTTTAAAAATCGAAGAAAATTTTCATCAAACTCTGTCACTACCCGAAAATATACTTTCAAATCTTTTTTATGTTAGCAGGTAAATGTTTTTTCCATGAACACCAGCAATAAAACCATGTGACTAATTCAGAAATAAATTCACAATTGAATACATGGCAAGTTACTGCATTTGAAAATCTTAACTGATCATTCTTATACAGTATATTTAAAAAGAAAAAACATCAATCTGAATCAATTCAGTGAGAGAAGTTGGTTACAAATGACCAGTTACTTTGTCCCAGGGCTATTAGCAACACAGGCACAAGTTTATCAAAAACTTGTTAAACTCGCAGAGCTTCATCTTGCTGGCCGCCTGCCGAGCCTCGTCTATCACATCAATGATTCCAGTTGATCCTTAAAAAAAACCCAACATAATCTCCACCCTGCTTTTAAACTTCCTGATAGATTTCCAGCTTTGTGTTTATAAGACAGAGCAAGATGACCTTTTTGATTTATCGCTGTAAACCACTTAGTGCTGGCAAACACTAAAACTACCTGACATATTAATTATTCTAAATTGGTAAAGAGTGATGATTTGTGAGTAAATTGGGCTGCTAGAGACTAAAGAAGTGGGCTGCAATGACAGCTTAAAAAAATGATTTATGAGTATTTCTATCCTGGCCAGTAGCGAGCAAGGATAATGAAACAAAGTATTTGCACCTCATCTCCACTGTTTTGAAAAAGTCATTTTCTGCAATACTGCTGTTGATTCCAACTACTATGTGGCTCTTTCTGACACTGTGGTAGCTTTTGAAAGCCAAAAGAAACCTACTGTGACTGTAGA
This sequence comes from Neostethus bicornis, assembly GCA_902685375.1. Classification (NCBI taxonomy): domain Eukaryota; kingdom Metazoa; phylum Chordata; class Actinopteri; order Atheriniformes; family Phallostethidae; genus Neostethus; species Neostethus bicornis. The sequence goes on from LR738545.1 coordinate 11,041,669, forward strand.
GAGAATGTCAAGGCTCGGGGGGTTGCACGTTTTTACAAATCACAGGAAACCTCTTAAAATATTTCAGATATTTTATCATTATTACATTTTGGGTAGAACCACTTTATGATCTGACAGATTAATTAGTTGACAGAAAGCTGTCGTGTATGTGAGGAACCCAGGTAGAAGTGTTCGGTTTGGAGGAAACTGATGTGCCAGATATTCCATTTTAAAGATAAACTCAAACTTGAGACTGATGTGTAATATGTCCCTTCAGATTTTTTTTCTGCCGTTCCATTCAGGGTCTAAGAGAAACTCAGAAAACAGCAGGATTAAAGTGTAGAACAAACACACTAGGGTTCGGTTTTGGCAGCATTAGTTTATTCATGTATTCTTGTAATAAAGAAGGCACCCTAGAGCCAAATGATTCTGTTAGACAAAGAGTGGTTTGTGAAACTTTTGATTTCTGTCCAAACTAGACATTATTTTTACCTGTTGGGAAAGTGGTGGTAATTAAATTTAAATGGAAAATATTTGAAATGCACTATAGACCTGTTGTGCTCACAGTACATAGATAATAAAGGTCTTAAACACAAGTATGAGGGAAATGAGGACTGGACTAAGTTGACGTTTAAAATGCACATATTTTGTACATTATTGCGTTATGAGCTTTACCTCATGTTTATCACTAAAATATTTTATTGCTCTACTAGAAAAACAATCAAACATACGTGTGTTAGTTAGATACATTTTTTTTTCATTAGGTGGGTTCCTTATTCCGCAAAAGTGAATTTAGTTTTTTTTTGTTGTTGTTGTTTTTTTACGTAGCAGCTTTGTGACTATAAAAATATGATTTTCAAAATCTGAAGTATGCAAGACATGCTGATGAGGCAATGAAAGTTATTGGAATAGTTCTGAATAAAATTCTGAGATCAGATTTTTAAAGAGATGGAGAAAGAATTCAACCATTTTGGTACTTTTTTTTTTTTTTTTTTTGCCTGCTTCAACATGCCGCGTAATAAGAAAGCAGAATTTTAGTTTGACAGACAATCTCAGACATGTACGCAGTGGCTGAGGTCCTGATTTAAGCTAAAAATAAATGTTTGGAAAAGTCTTGAGTGTGATTGGAGAAAGATTAAGCCATAAAGATTCATGTCTGAAGGGAACTTTTCTGCTTCTGAAGAAGGAATGTTTTTTTCACTAAATTTCTCACTAATTTGAACTTTGGTTTGGTAACCATGATGGTGTGATTACAGTAAAAAAAAAACATTAGTAATACTTTTGTACCACTTCCGAGGGAAAAATTCAAAATAACATATTAAAGTCAAACTTTATCTGAATGCAGAGTCACATAGACTGCAGATCACAGTGGAATCTGGTTGAAGGTTAGTTTATGTTCTGATTTAATATTTCGTTTCTTCCTCTGAACTACTTATCCCAAATGGGGCCCTAAGGGGTGCCGGAGCCTATCCCTGCTGATTTCAGGCGAGAGGCAGAATACTCCCCAAACATGTCGGCATTCTGTTGCAGGGCCACGGACTCATAACCATCCACACACACACTCATTCTAAGAGGCAATTTCATAGTGGGCAGTCAACCTAACATGCATGTTTTTGGAGTGTGGGAGGAAACCCACACATACATGGGGAGAACATACAAACTCAACATAGGAAAGCCAGTGTTTCAAGCCCCGCCCTCAGTCCTGGACTCGAACTCTAATTTTATATTCTGCAACAAAATTTAGGTAACTGTTAACTATATTGGATGCTTTCTTTACCCAACTTGGAGAGGTCTAAGCTTATTAAATGTGAACTAGAAGCATTTACTGAGCAATTTTGTTTGTTTGGAAACTTGAATTGTGAAATTTTTCTTTCAACCAAAGGTGAATGACTTTATTTTTAAAATTTTGAATTAATTTAAAAATCAATAATTCTTTAAAGTATTAAAGCACTAAATTACAGGACAAGTTAAACGTTTTTTTAAGCAAGTCGGATTGATCACTTTTGCAAACAGAGAGCAGAATCAAATAGTTTTGCTATAGTTAGATCTTTGATGAATCTGATGGTCATGAGTGATTACTTTGGATAAGATCATGAATAAATTTAAATATTGATATGCACCCAGATGTGAAAATTTACATTCTGTGGCTCTGGATCAAAGAGAATACATGCGTTACAAGGTGACTGAATTAACAATACTTATCATATGTGCAAATTTGCTTCAATTCTTATCCTCATTGGACAAAGTAGCATCTTTTGAAAAGTCTGTATTGTGGATTTTATTTAACATAAAACAAGTATAAGTTTGGTTGCTATGGTGATTGAACCATATTAGACCAGGATTGTATTTATTTACCCATTTCACCACCCTGTTGTGGTTTGTCTGTGTGATAACGTTGTTGCTCCGTGTTGATAAAATGATACATAATTTCTCTTTTGGGGTTTAGCAGTTGGTAAACTTACTATACTCCTACAGTCCCTGAACGTCTCGCTGCGTTGCGTGGGCACTCTCTATTTCTGGAAACATGACTCATCTTCACTCCTGTTATACAACAAAAACTTTGCTATGCTGGGACTGGACTGCAGTAGATTTACAGATCAGGAGAGAAGTTTTGATTCGTGCAGGTTTGGAGGATGGAAAGCTTTAAAACATTATCATAGCAATCTGGAAAAAACAAAAAAACAAAAACACAGCCACTTTTTACAAATATCAGCGACGTCTTCAACATTGGCACAGATAACAAAGATCTGTAAACATAAAAGGGAAAAAATGTTAGCGCAAATGAAAAATTCCAATTCCACAAACAGCTTAAAAAAGTTTAGTTTCGTCTTCTGAACTTCTTCTTCCTTACTGGGTCACAGGGGTGCTGGAGCTTATCCCAGCCGATTCCAGGTGAGAGGCAGGGTACACCCTGAACAGGTCACCAGTCTGTTGCAGGGCCGCACACACACATTCCTAGGGGCAATTTTGTAGCAGCCAACCTACCCAACATGCATGTTTTTGGAGGGCGGGAGGAAACTGGAGAACCTACAGAAAACCCACGAGGGAGAACATGCAAACTCCACACAAGAATCACAAAAAATTTTTTTCTAAGTTCCACACACACTGGCTTCACATATATTTCTATTTTAATAAAAGTTTTTCCAGAATCAAGAAGAAATACTTTATTCATCCCTAAACGGGAAATTTTGTGTGCTACATTTGCCGCAGCAAGCTGCTGGGATGGCACCAATGGTGGGAGAAACGGGGGGTTAAATTCAACAGGACAAATTTTGTTCACCACCAGTTTAAGCCAAAGGGTTTATCCGTTTTGTAAGTCAAGTCAAAAGATTCACATAAATTAGTTTTATAAAGCAGTTTACTAAATAATTTCCAACCAACTTATTTAAATTGCCTTAGCACAAAACCCTGTTGTGATCCAGATCAGACATCTGATGGGAACCAGATAGTCCTGTCTCATGGGTCTTTGCAAACATTTTTTATTCATCTAATGACAAGGCCTCACTGATAAAGTTAGTTAAAGGTCTCAGGTATTACTGCATCAGGATCAGACTCACCTTAGTCACATCGTCTCTAAAGATTTAAAGTTAATCAAAACATGTTTTTTTCTGTAAGTCTCTGAGAAATAAAATGTAATTGTTGTCAGGGTACCTAAAACTAGCGACACCTCTCACTTCCCCAAAATGATTTGTTTTTTCATCATATCTATAAGAAGGAAAATCAGGCTTTATATGTTTGCTGGGGAAATGCTGCCATGGAAAGGGAAGCAACCTGGAACCCGTGATTTTACTTTTAATACTTCTAATTAGAAAAACTTTGATTTTTTTCAGCAATTTATGGAACTTTTTGAGTCTTTGTTTACTGTGTTTTGTATTTTTCTGATTCCAATGTGACATTTTTGGTTTGATCAGTCTTACTGTATGTTTGTGAAAAATGAGGGGAATAAGGTGAAAAGATTCTAAAAGAGCAAAGAATTGGAAAAAATTGCAGCTTAAGTCCAGACTTTACAGACTAGTTGAGGTCTAACTAATTGGTAGACTTGTTGTGTTCAATCCTCATGTTGGGTCCAGCCTGCTGGGGCAGCAGATGGAGGCCGGGGTGCTTATCTCTGAGTACAGCAGGGGGGCCGAGGAGGGTTGGATGCTGCACTGCAATGAGGCCGAGGTCACAGCCAGCAGTGGTGATGGTGGGAGGGGGGGTCGTCCTGCTGGTGTTTTGTCCGCTGGCTGTCAGCGCAGGAATTTTAAGTTGTGCAGCTCTTGCATTTGCTGATAAAACAGATGGAGCAGCTTCATCCAGAATTACATCGACTTTAGTTGAACAAACAGCTGCTTCTTTTTTTACTCCAAACATCTTCGTTTAACAGCAGAAATGTTCAGATGGTCATTTCCTCCAGGAAAAAAGTCATCAGGACTAGAGGAATGACGAGTTGATGGAGCAGAGCAAGTAAATGCAGAAGAATTCCTTGACATTCAAGTAGAAGTCAAACCATGTTTACAAACAGCATTTATTTTGAGTTTCAAAACAAATGGAAAAGAAAGACTGACAATGCAAAAAATATTGGATTGATAAAAAAAATGTTAATTTTGGAAACACATTTATCAACCTATATTTAGAACAGAGCATGAGATAATAGATGGTAAACGAGGAAGGACGAGAATGCAGGACTGGAATAACGAAAGAAAAAAAGAGATTAAGAAGAAGGAATCAAGCAAGAAGGGATTAGGAGAAAAATGTTAGACAACGTATCGAAAAATTCTCCATCAGCTCCTGACATCAAAATTTGTCGAAGTTTTTGGCAGTTTTCAGAACAACAAAAACACAACAACCAAATTGTATGCTGGTCTTAATGAAACAAAAAAAGATAGATGTAGGGAATTATTTGATTCAACAAAAAACAACTTACTTTAACGAGTTTTCACTAGAGTGTCATTATTTTTAATATGAGCCACAATCCTAGTCCTCCACAACCATGATGTTTTACGACAGTTTAGTTTTATGTCGTGAAAATAAACTGATGTAAAATGAATAAATTTATAGCTGTAGCATCTACAGACCCAGTCAGAACCAAAAATTTGGTTAATGTCTGCTGTTTTTGTTCAACTATTTCCATCTTGGGTGGCGCAGTGGTTAGCACAGTGGCCTCACAGCAAGAAGGTTGTGGGTTCAAGTCCTTGGTGGGGATGAGGCTTAGAACACTGGCCTCTCTGTGTGGAGTTTCCATATTCTCTGTGTGGGGAGGAAACCAGAGAACGGGGTACCCCAGGTTCCTCCCACTCTCTAAAAACATGCATTTTAGGTTGAGTCAGCCGAATGGGGTCTGGCACCCTCTGCACCTCAAAGGGCATAGATGGTTAAGAAAGTGTGAATATTTCCATCTTTGTTGCTGCGTATTTTCTGAATATTCTCATCTTTGTTTGAATTATAGACCACTGTTAGTTTTTTTTCCATCTGAGATAAAAATGTCTTCTTTATTGTTGATCTTTGGGGAGGCTTCAGGTCAGTGGTAGAAAGTCTGTCTTTGGACCAAGAGAAGCTGGTTTGATTCCCACTGGGTCCATGCTTAAGTGTCCCTGGAGAAGACATCTAATCCCCAGTTACTCCCCCCATTGGCGCCGTCATGGCTGCCTGCTGCAGTTCAATGCAGCAAAAGTAATTTCCCCATGAAGGATGAATATAGTGGAATAAGATAAGCTTCTTTTCTCTAGGAAATAACTATGGCATCACATTCCGGGTAATACATTTGTTGACCAACTTCAGGAAAAAAATGGAATCAGGAGGTCTTGTATAATTTTAATATTTAAAGGATGACAAATGAATAGTTTGGCATCTTTCTTAAGTTTCATTACTATTTGTTCTGGAAACTCAGTCCAGAAAATTGTTAGCAAACGCCTAGATTCTGTGTCACATGACCAACGCTGAATGGTCATCAACACTAAAACGTAAGTCTTTTTTTACTGTAGCAAGTTGCCGCCATGCTTCCTGTCAATCAGAGCAAACAGGCTTTCAGACGTGATGATGACGTCTGTGTCGGCCGATGACAGCACTTGTTGCCTAATGCTGGCTGTATGGGTGTGGTCGCCTTGCTGTGAACTGAGATAAGAACAGACTATCGTGGTGCTTCTTGTGATTCCTTGAGTTCCCAGAAAAGCAACAAATGGACTGATACCAAAACAACATTGGATTTCCGACCAATCAGGCACTTTTTCCATCTTCCTCTCATATCCTGAAGTCTGATCCGTTTCTCACTGCTTCACATGCAAGTTTTACATGCAAATTTATTTTTTTTGCAGAAATCCACATCAGTCTAATAAAACAAACCTTTTATTTGACAGAAGGTTTGTTCTTGATAGGTTTTTTTTTTTAATATGTGGGGTGATGTGGTTTAAGCTATTCTAAGGAAATTGCGATGGTTGGTTGGATATTGTTACGATATTAGACTGTATGGGTACACGTGCCTTATGCCCAGGAAAACCAGGACTTGATGATGCAGCCTTTGATGTGAGCCACCATTTGTGTGACGTGCAGCCCACTGTGAGTCAGGTGAATGACACAGCTGGAAGTCTTACTACTGGTTTATTTCTATAACCGCTAAAACTATGTTTGCATGTGAAAAAGGTGCTAACAGGATTTAACTCATAGCCTGGGGAAAGCGGTATCTCTTTGGAGACTTTTTCAGCAGAACAAGATTTCAAATAACAAGTAAGTGGAACGTTTTCTGGCTTCTTCCAACATAGAAAATCAGACATCAAAATATAAGTAAAGTGTGTAGATGTTCACTAATAATAAAAAAACAATCATCAGTTTGTACGATACTGTGGCGCAGTGGTTAGCACAGTGGCCTCTCAGCAAGAATGTTGGGGTTCATGTCCCAGGTGGGGACGTGGCTTGGAACACTGGCCTTTCTATGTGGAGTTTGTATCTACTCTCTGTATATGTGTGGGTTTCCTCCAGGTACCCCAGTTTCCTCCCACCCTTCAAAAACATGCATGTTATGTTGATTGGACGCTGTGAAATTGCCCCTAGGAATAAGGGTTTGTTGCCCCGCGACAGACTGGTGGCCTGTTTGGGGTGTATCCTACCACTTGCCTTAAATCAGCTGGGATAGGCTCTGTAACCCAGTTGGGGATGAACGGTTCAGGAAATGAATGAATGAATCATCAATCCATCTGTAGGAATGATTGGATGGTGTGTTGGTGCCTGCAGAAAGAGAAAGACCACATCTGGCAGTTATCCAAATAAACCCCAGCTATAATTTGTAAATGTTCACCAGCTGCTTAGCAAATGAAGATTTCAGGTCTTGTCTTCTTGTTGGAGAGATGCAGTGCAGCAAACATTAAAAATATATTAGCTTCTCGATCCAAAACAAGCCTAAGGGAGATACAAGCTTTCAATGTTCTCATAAAATCCTAATGTTAAATATCTGTGACTACCACCTGAAGAGCGCTTTACTTTATTAGCACAACATTAATGAAATAAAGCATAAACTGGTGTCTAAAATATGATAAAGATAACTATTCTATAGTGTGTAGATGTTTTATTCAATGGTCAGAGAAGTTGGATGACTGGGTTTGTCTTGAGGCTCGGATTCAGGAGCTTTTTGCTTCTGGCCAGCTTACAAGTCTCAGAAATCAACATGTTTCACATCCTTCTGCATCAATGACAGGACAAATGCCACAAGCAGGATGTTCAAAAGGAAGAGGCATGCTGATAAACTCTGAAAATGTAAATGTTACTTTTAATCTTTGCGTAGCAGGCATAGCAGAATTTTTTTTCTTAAAATGACAACTTGCCATGTAAAGAACTAAAAAGGAGAGAATGTTTCACCCAAAATGGGTGAAGGAGATTCTTGGAACAGACTGTATTTAAATCTTGGTTTGTATTTGGACCGATGAACCGTAATCTCCCCCACAACTTGAGGAAACCCTCCACTTTAAACAGACCTGAAACCTGATACCGACTGACTTCAAGTGATGTTCTCCTCTGGTCTGTTTCCATGACTCCACCTCACTGTTATGAATCAGATGTATTGTCTGCAATGTTTCAATTCATTGCTTCACCATGACAGAGGTCATGTGACCCACCAACTAAGGCCTCATTTAGTCATGAATGCATACCGAGTCAACATTTCAGTCCATCGTTGCATTTCAAGTAGCACTGAACACTTTTATAATTTTCTTTTTTTTTAATCAGCAATTTTATTACATTAATTAAAGGTTCCATATCATGCAAATCAAGTATTTTCTGATTGTAGCCTATCTACAGTATATAAACAATCACAATTTGGGTTTTGGAACATCCATTATTCCCACACATCAATATTAAAGAGTGAACCGTTTAACGAACTGGTAGAAAAGCATCAGATTTTGATGACGTTAAATTCCACTCATCTGTATTCAAAAACATCTAAAAATGGACAAATACAAACTCATTGGTTTGCTGCATCCACAGATGTTTCACCAGATTCAAACGTACATATCGGCCACATACAGTTAGACAGAAATAAGTAATCCTACAGATAAATGTAGACGGCCAGAGATCACCTCATTGCTCAAATCAGAAGATCAACACCAGATGGTGCTTTCTCTAACAGCATAAACCAAATGAAGCACTGCTCAAGAATCTCACTCATGTTCCACTCCAGAGTAGTTTGCTTTATTACAAGGTAGGGAAAGGATGGCTCAGTGAGTAGGACCACTGTCCTGTAAGCACATAGTTGCCGTTTGATCCCTCGCCCAGAGTTCTTGCCGAGGTGTACTTTTAGCAAGACACCGACCCCTTAATTACTCCTGATGGTGGTTTGCAGCTTGCATGTCAGCTTCCACCATCAGGTATGAGTCAATGTGAGCTACAATGTAAAGCGCTTTGAATACCAACGCAGGTAGAAAAGGGCTGTATAACTAGAGTCTATTTATTATTCAGAGAGTCAGTGTCTCAGATATAAATTTTAATAGAATCCGTTCCGTCGTCTTCTGATTATCCCGAGCCAGGTTGCGGGGGCAACAGTCTCAGACGAGAACCCCAGGCTTCTCTCACCCCAGCTGCATCCTCCAGCTCACCCCGAAGGATCCCGAGTCATTCCCCAGCCAGCTGTGAGACATAGTCTCTCCAGCGAGTCTGGGATCTGCCTCTTGGTCTCCTCTCGGTGGGACGTACCTAAAACACCTCACCAGAAAGGTGCTCGGGGGGAGCCTTCCCAACCCCCATCTGGCTTCTCTCGACCTGGAGGAGGAGCGGCTTGACATCGAGCTCCTCCCGGATGGCAGAGCTCCTCACCCGATCACCCGGTCACCAACCACAGCTGGTGACCATAGGTGAGGATGGGGACGTAGATCGACTTGTAAATCGAGAGCTTTGCTTTTCGGCTCAGCTCTTTCTTCACCACGACGGACTGATGCAATGTCTTAGTTATTGCTGATGCTGCACCAATCTGCCCGTTGATCTGCCGGTCCATCCTTCCCCCACACGTGAACAAGACCCCAAGATACTTAAACTCCTCCACTTGGGTAAGGACCCTGTCCCAGACCTGCAGGGGGGATTCCACCATTTTCCGGGCGAGGGCCATAAACTCGGATTTGGAGGCACTGATTCCCATCCCGGCCGCTTCACACTCTGCAGCAAATCAATCCAGTGAGAGCTGGAGATCATGGAATAATAGAATAGAATCTAACCATTATATATTCTCCTGGTTATCTTGGGTCAGTTGTCATAGTTCAGCAGCCTCAACAAAGAAGCCAAGATTATACTTGCTCTATTTTTATCTATATCCTGTAGATATAAACACATATGAATATCTGTAACTACACGTTTTCTACAGAGAGATTGCTTGACCCACTATGAGATGTGCTCGGGGAACAAAAGCTGTTTTCTGTACATTTCTGTGACCTGAAAGAGGTACGTTATGTAGGACAGTGAGGAAACTCCATGAATCCAGAAATTAGCCGTGTTCAACTGCCTTTGAAATTTCAGATGAGCTGACAAAGGGTTCATGTAAATGTAAATCTGAATAAAAGGTCCAAACATTCTCAGGACCTCAAGTCATTTGTGTGAAATTAGTGACCGGCACTAAAGACCGCCGCAGTGACACTACCAGCATAATTTACGATTCTTCATCCCTACACAAAGAGAGGAAGAGGAGGATGACCTCACAAGCAGGCTTTTTTACTTTTTATCTGCTTCCACATCAAAATCAAAGATAGAACTTATTCAAATTTAGAGATAGAATGATCAAAACTGGAAGAGAATGTACAAAAGAAATACTTATTAACGTCATCAAGTAAAGAAGGTCTTTACTGCTGACCTGTAAATTAACAAGATACCATTTTTTTTGTATCAAATACCCTGGTATTTAACAATAAAATCCATGGAAAGTTTATAAAAACTCTGAAGGAATAAATCATATTTTATCAAATCAAATTTCTGACCTCAGATCAGGAAAGGCAGGTTTTGCAAGTGAAAGTAACAAATACTATTTTTAAGTCTTGTTTATTACATTTATTACGTACTCAATCATCAGGAGTTTTTTTGTTTGCTTTTATGAAAATGTGAAAGACCAACAATGAATATTTTGAATATTCTTATTCTTTGCAAGAACAGATACTTTTACCTTCTACCCTCTATTTTTTTTTCTTTTCATTATTTAATAGGTGTTTTTTCCCGTTATTCTGTGACTGCACCAGACAACCTTAATTGCAAAACCATTAAATCAGTTCAACTGGAAAAAGTCCCCGACCCCACAAAGCTGATGGGAGGAGGGGGACTTAAATTTACACTCCTGGGCGTGGTGGGTGGGTGTGGTTTACCTGCAGTTGTGACATTGCCATGTGTCAGAATCTGGGTGGTCTGATGAATGGATCTCTTCTCCTCAGTCTGGGTCTCATCCACCTTTCTGCCATCTGATTGGACAATGAGAGTGTGGTAACCTAGCAACCTTCATATATCTTGAGACTTTCCTCTCAGTTTTTAGTAATCTCAGCAGACTGAATGAAACTTCAGAAGCCATCAAATACAGTAAACTCCTACTCAGCCAATGAGAATACATCCAAATAATAATTTATCATACAAATCTACTCCTGAGGAATAATTGTTATGGTAATTTGAAGAGTGACAATAATCCACCAGATTAAAGAAAGTAGAGCCCTTTAGGACAGTGATTTTTTTATGTTGTTTTTAGCAGACTTCATCCTCTGATTGGTTGTTCGCCTCCTGAGACGGTTGCTAAGCAACAGTCAACATTCTGAAAATAAAATCTGAATCTGAAAGCGAATGAAGAACCATGTTAGAGCGATACAAAAGAAGCAAAAGACAGTTTTGAGTGTAGATAGACTACAATGAATTACATCACAGCAGCACATCTTTTTAAATGCTGCTCTTCTAAGTGTCTGTGGAAGAAGATAGCGTGTTGCTTCTATCGCTGAGTTACTTCTTTAATTTTCTGATTAATTAATCTGTAAGAAACAGAAAAAGTTATTAAAGTGTTTTTGATAAAAAATCATCTGGTTTTTTTTTTAAGATGCATAGCTTGTTCATTCTAGCAATGTGAGTCAGTCTTACTATGGAACTCATTCTCCTTCATATTGATCTGCAAATCGATGAGTAGTTGCCATTAAATTGTAATAGATCATTCCCCGGACAGAGATCTTTTTCTTCTAATGGGTTCTTGAAGATTACAGGCTCTGATTTTTGTGAAAAAAAAAATTAAAGATAAAGTTAAGTTTATTCTTTTCTCAAATTACAGTTTAGAAAATAACAATTGTATATTTCTGTTGAAACATTCTTTCATCTCAAATTCTCATGTTAAGTGGCGTCAGACAAATGGAATTTCCAAGAATATTAAGTGCTTGATGTATCGTTAACCAGACATAAAGCGGAGAAATGTGTGGGTTTTTTTTTTTTGTTTTAACTGGAATAAAAAAAAGAATATTTTGTACCAGGTCTCAGAGTTTGTGGCCACTGAAATTAAAGACATTTTTGGCACCTTGTTTGGTGGCAAAAAAAAATTGAAATGAACAATAATTTTGCTTTGATTTGACCTGTGTTTGAAATGGATGCTAGACCTTGTGGTAGTCTCAGTTTTTCTTATCCTTTTGCAATGATGTTTGTATGTTTCTGAGAAAACTGAGGGAGTGAAGGTGTGGGTGGAGGTGAGGAGTGTGCAGATTGGTGGATTGGATTGAAGGTAGGCAGAATGTGGATAAGAGAGAGGACGCTGAAAGAGTGAGTTTTACAAAGGAGTTTGAGGAATCTGTGGACCTGGTACCTAAGGTATTGGACTGGAGATACGTGGCCATCTGAGTGGACACAACACTCCTGGGTGTTATTGCTGTCCTTTGAGTTGAGTTGTTCTTTAGTCTTGGCCCTGTGAATCACTGACTGAAGCCCAGAAGATTTGGTGGTAGTCCGTAGAGATCATGGACCATGAGAGGGTTCTGGTCAGTTGTTTCCTTGAATGCCCTCTGAGTAGATGTTTGATGTCACTACAGACTTGCTTTTATTCTCCAAGATAGAGATGGTATTGCTTAAAGTTGGCTTTACCTGCAATTTTGGCATTTTCTAACAAGTGCCACTTCCGAAAACTGGATGCAAAATATTGAGTTTTGGATTTAAAACTTTAATTAAACCACATTGCATATTGTTTTGTTTCCTCTTATCAAGTATTTCACTGACACACACTGTGAATCTTCTCCCGGTCTAGCCCTTTGGTTAAATTTTTTGCATCATATGTGGCCCATGAGTCCAAAAATTTGCCCAGCCCTTCTCCAAGAGCATGTCCATCTGATCCTTGAGCTCTGTTGGTTTGCCATTGACCCCTTCAAAGAGGTCAAACCCATCAAAATCATCTGTTTGTGTGTCACATTCTGCATGCTAAAAACCCAATGTTACTCTGAAGGGTTTGGAGTTTGTAATGAGTTGAAGCTAGGATGACATTGTTTACAAAAGCTGGAATTATTTGGCTAACAAGTGTAAAAATCTGGTTTAATGAATGGAATTAAACATTACAAGTTATCTGAAAAGAAAGAGAGAAGCCATGACACAATGCAGAGTGGACTAAAGATGTGTGGTTCAAACCTAAGCATCAAAGTAAAGAAAAGAGTTTCTTCTGTTGTTCAGGCCACAATGATCTGAAGTTGCCAATATCTGGTCATGCAACAATTATTTATCTAAGTTTTTAACAGATTACTAAACAATTATTAGTTTGGTTTCATATGAAAGTAAACGGAAAAAGGTCTTTACATAAAAAGATGCTGTCAATGCTCACATCCGTCTTTACATAATATTTTCATAAATAAAACACGAGTCATGAAAGCAATCAGCGCCCTTTACATTCGTCTGGCTGGAAGGAGGTCCCAGCGGAGAAAGTGACCACAGCTCCCACTCACCTACATTAATAATTCAGGCATGAAACCAGAAACTAATATGGATGAGCACTGGAGGGGTAGACAAAACGTCTGAAGAGAGAGCTCAAAGCAAAAACATTAAAATCTCCCTTGTGAACTACATAAGAACTGATACTGGACTTCCTGTTCACACTCCATCCTGTTTTTAGAGGACGCCCACATGACTTCCTGCATCACTTGTACCTAGGTGATGCTCAACTTGCAGAGTAGTCTCACCAGATGACCCTAAAGCTTTTAGCTTGTTTCCATGGTAGCGGTTATAATGGTTGAAAACCAATCTTGACAAAATATTAAACATCCTATTTTAACTCTGTTCACCATCATCATCATACTGGTATCTCATTGTAGATTTAGCTGGCGGTCTGCTGCTCTATCCATCATAAATGTCACATGACCCTCTACCCCACGAGCATCCAGAAGCTGCCTGATTGCATCCATAGAGATTTCTGGGAATATCTTAAAATGTTTGGACCACTAAGTGTTTAAATTTCTATCCTGCTCATTGAGGTATTTACTGTAGCTTTGTCTTTTGCACTGAATCATAATTTTCTAGATGAACACATTTTGCCAATTTCTTTTCATCCAAAAATTCAGAACACCCTGTAGATTAACTCTGAGATATTTAAATTAGATAACATCACCTTCAAATGACCAATAAATTGATTATGGGATTCAAAATCTTGCGACAAAATAAGAGTCTTACTAAAGTAGCAACTTCTAACTTTGCCCATATCAAAATACAAATTAGATTATTTTAAAGCTTCAGACTGTTACGGGATTACTTCTGGAAAACCATTAAAGAAACTGGAAGATTTTAAGTACTTAGGATCAACAATCCAGAGTAATGGAGAGTGTGAAAAAAAAGGTGAAGAAGCGTGTGCAGGCAGGCTGGAACGGGTGGAGAAAAGTATCATGTGTGATAGAAGAGTTTCAGCTAAAATGAAAGGAAAAGTGTACAAAACTGTGGTGAGACCCGCCATGCTGTTTGGTATACAAACAGTAGCACAAAGAAAAAGACAGGAAACAGAGATGGAGGTAGCAGAGATGAAGATGCTGAGGATCTCTCTGGTAGTGACCAGGATGGACAGGATTAGAAATGAATATATCAGAGGAACAGCACATGTTAGAGGTTTTGGAGATAAAGTCAGAGAGGCCAGACTGAGATGGTTTGGACATGTGCAGAGGAGAGAGAGAGTACATCGGCAGAAGGATGCTGAGTTTGGAACCACTAGGAAAGAGAACTAGTGGAAGACCAAAGAGGAGGTTCATGAATACAGTGAAGGAAGACATGAAGATAGTTGGCATGACCGAAGAAGATGCAGCAGATAGGGTTAGATGGAAGAAACTGATCTGCTGTGGCGACCCCTAAAGGGAAATGCTGAAAGAAGAAGAAAAACCATAAAATTTGGATTCAAAATATTAGGTTATTTGGAGCGGGACTAAAATGTAATGGTCATTTATTTACTATATGGAGGACAGCAGTTCACAGGTTGTTATTTTGTGGAAAGTGATCATCTCTACAGACCCAAAGTGAACTGTCTATCCAGTGTTGTGTTATTTTCTGTGAAACTTTGCCATCATATGGATCACCTCTCTTTCTGATTGTGTTTCAGGTGCTGAGAGGCCACAACGCTGGCACATAAACCTGTGCAGACATGATCCCCTACCCTCTCTGAGGTAACATCCCTCACATACTCAGCAGCCTCTCTCCCACCATTTGTGGAAGTGCGTGTGTTCCTGTTGTGCATAGCTGTGGACTCTGGAACCATCTCTTTGTGTTCGTCCACATCATCACACAATGCAGTGCTGGCAGGCCAGTAGCTTGCTGGGAGTTACGGTCTGAGGTTTAGGGTCCAAACAAAGGATCAGAGTGCCTAACACTCAGGTCACATGAGTCTGATGGGAGGCCGGTACAGAGGCAGGGCCAGGATGAGTTAGTTCAGGACAAAGATGGAGGTGGAAACCGTTAGAAGCTGGATGCAGGTCTCTGGTGCAGCAGCAGGATGCAAGCATGGAATCAAGCTGCGCTAATGTGTAAAACATTTATCTCAGAGAAGAAGAGACCCTTAGGATGTAGTTAGATGTGATCAGAATACAATCAGAATTACAATACAATTCACATGTTGTCCACTTCTCTCCCTCCTCTCTGGGAGAGAACCCCATTCAGGACTCAGCGTTCCTGTCCTGGGCATGGCCACACCGAAGAGACCTCCGCGCTTCTTCATCCCCGCTCCATCAGGATGAAGTCCATCTACTCATCCCCGTACTGGACATCTCCGGGCTGAGGAGTCCCCCGTGTTTCCATCAGCATGAAGAACATCTACTCATCCCCGTTCTGGACATCTCCGGGCTGAGGAGTCCCCCAGTGTTTCCATCAGGATGAAGAACATCTACTCATCCCCATACTTGACATCGCCGGGCTGAGGAGTCCCCCATGTTTCCATCAGGATGAAGAACATCTATGGACTTCTTTAGATATTTAGCTGTAGATTAGAATAAGCTAATATTTAAACAATAATCTTTGACACATTGTTTGCTCGTCCCGGGGGAGGGATCTCTCTTTCACGTGGATCCCCATGAGGTTTCTTATTTTTTCCCCACTGATGGGTTTTTTAGGAGTTTTTCCTCACCGAGAAGGAGAGTCTAAGTGCATTATTGTGCTAGTCTTGTTTAGTTAGCATTTGTTAGTTATTTTTCTTGTTGTGTATTTGTGTTAATACATTCCTCTTTTTCTTGTGAAGCCCATTGAGACGGACATTCTGTGATTTTGGGCTATACAAATAAAATTGAATTGAATTGAATTGAAAAATTGAATTGAATGACAGTAAAAAATGAAGGTCCCATTGTTCTAGTTTTTCCCCTGAAACTGTTCCTTTTGTATGGATTCAAATCAATTTAGCCTCAGAAAGACAACTGTAACAATTAAAGCTTCAAGTTTCTTCTTAATTTCTTCTTCTTAATATATTCTTCTTCTTAATATTCATGGGACAATTGTGCATCCTAAAATGACTTGTTTTAATCTATAAAAAAAGAAAAAAAAGGAAAAAAAAAGTTTAACCTAAGCAAATATTCTGTTTGTGTCTTGCTCCAGAACTGACCGATCAGCTGTCAGGATGATGCCCAAGGTAATGATCATATTCCTTCACTTTGTGGAAAACCTTTAAAGCCATGTTTGACGGTTCAGCTAAAACTTAATAAATGTCTCCACAAAAAGAAATTTCCAGAACAACCAGTCTCTGACCTGAATTTAGTCCAAGTTTCAGGTGGAAGTTCCTCACACAGATTTAAATGTGTATGTGCTTGTGTGTGTTAGCAGCAGCTGGCCCAGACATCTCCAGGAAGTGTGTTGTCCCTCAGAGGAACTAGCATCCCAGGATCTCCTGCTGCAGCTATTGTGGTGAGACAAACTACCAGCACTTGTAAAAGAAAAATCCTAAACCGGAGATCTGAAAGGCCCTTGTTACCCTGTTATAACTCTGTTCAGGCTAGGGTGGAGGACGGTGTCATTGGCTATAAGGATCTAGCAGCGTTGCCAAGAGACAAAGCCATACTGGACATAGAGAGACCAGACTTGATGATCTACCAGCCTCATTACTGCTACAGTCCCTTGGAGGTAATTTACAGTGAGGCATCACACATCTGATGCAACATAACCACAGCTGTTTGCTTTTCCTCGCTCAAGTGACGTTCTGATTTCTCACCATACATCACTTATAACTCACAAAAAAGATCCTACACTGTTCATAGTAAATAAATGTCTTTTAATTCCGTTCCGTCGTCTTCCGCTTATCTGGGGCTGGTTCGCGGGGGCAACAGCCTCAGATGGGATGCCACAGCTGCGTCCTCCAGCTCACCCAGAAGCATCCTGAGTCGTTCCCCAGCCAGTTGTTCCATAGTCTCTCCAGCATGTCCGGGGTCTGCCTCTTGGTCTCCTCCCAGTGGGACATGTCTGAAACACCTCACCAGCGAGGCGCTCAAGGGGCATCCTGACCAGATGCTCAAACCACCCCATCTGGCTCCTCTTGACCTGGAGGAGGATCGGCTCGACAACGAGCTCCTCCTGGATAGCAGAGCTCCTCACCCAATCTCTGAGTGAGAGCCCAGCCACCCTGCGGAGGAAGCTCATTTCGGCCGCTTGTATCCGCAATCTCATTCTTTCGGTCACTGGAATTTGTCTTAAAATCTACTGCAAAAAAAATACCCAGCGGCTCAAATGAAGAATTATTGTGTTAAACTTTTCTGGGATGTAACTTTGCCCGCCATCAGCTAACAGGAGTATTCATATCATTTTAATGGTGATTATTTTATCAAACAAAAACAGCATTTAGTTGAAGAATTTTGAGGAGTTTTTTGAATATTCATCTGTCACTGATGAAAGTATGAAGCAGTCATTCTTGGTTACTGTTAGCTTGAAACAAGGGATTGGTTGTCATGGCAGCGTGCTGGTCGCTCTGCCATTCGGTTAGTTTGCTGGTTGACTGGTACTGGTTGCAAACAGGGACATCAATCTGCTGCTTAGAGGTCAAACAGACCAATTGCACAGCTGGGTCCCGCTTTGTGTGTGTGTGTGCGTTTGAGTATGTGTAATGGGATTGGAGCTGTGCTGAGTTCCTACACCATCTCATCACATCTTACCTTTGTTAGGATTGATATTAAGACCTCGGTCAATATGACTGGTGGTTTATGGGAGTATTGTGGTATTTCGTTGTAAATATTTGGGGTTTTTACATGATTACTACCATAAATTTATGATTATTTTGTTCATGTATCAAACCTCTTCCCTATTAAGTATTTCCACTGGGTTATTTGTCATTTACATCAAAATACAAGCAACACACAACAAACTGAAAGTCCACTACATAGTTACAACAAAAAAAGATGTTTCCTTTCATCTTCTGAACCCCTTATTTCTGTTGGGGTTGCGTGGGGTGCCGAAACCTATCCCGGCTTATTTCTGGTGAGAAGCAGGATACATCTCAAACAGTCTGCGGGGCCGCACACACAGACAACCTGCCACACACTCTTACTTTGGGGCAATTTCATAGTGACCCATCAACCTAGCATGTTTTTGACGGTGGGAGGAAACTGGAGTACTCAGAGAAAACCCATGCATACATGAGGAGAACATGCAAACTCCACACAGAAAGGCCAGGGTTTCAAGTCTTGCCCAACTCCGGGACTTTAACCCCAACCTTCTTTCTGTGAGGCCACCATGCTAACCACTGCACCACCGTGCAGCCCAGAAAAAGATGAAAGAATGAAAGAAAATATGATCTCCTCACTAAGAATAATTGGGGATCAAAATTGAATTGAATCAAAACTTCAATTTTGTTTTGTCTCTTCAACGGAGTGTTAAATAGTTAATCTCATAAAGATTTGATACCTTTGGGTAACTTTATCTTGACAACATTACTTCTTGGATTATAGAAAAAGAGCAGCTCTACAGGGCCATTGTTTACATATCTACAATTTTGTTCAACCCTTGCTGCACAACTGGACGAGAGCTGTTTGCTGTGGACGAATACTGCCACCATTAGATGAAAAAAAGACTTCAAACTACATTTTGTCCTCATTCTCATAAAATCAATATTGTGCTCAATGAAAAAAGTTATTTAATATTTTCAAAAGTTTCTCAATAAATAGTTTTACCATTTCAGCTGTATTTTGGTCATTTGCTTTGAGGAATTCCAGTAGCAGGATGCGGACTGGTATGATTATTTTAACCAGCGTTTTGTGTTGAGTTTCCTTGCGCTGCCTTTTTATAAATGCAAGTGTTTATTCTTTTTCTTTCAGAGCTCCTTGTCTCCCCACTCCAGCTCTCCTCCCCACTCTCCAGAGGTAAGCTTTCTACAACTCTTTACATCCCACTATGTAGGTCATCTAGAGGTTTTTTCTTCCTGTTTATTTTATGATGACCTCCCCAGATGTTCATTAGAGTGGTAGTCAAAGGTCAGAGCTCTTGATGGTTCATAAATGCATGTGAAATGGAGAACAATGGAAAAAAAGAGAAGGATGTGTTGTGAAGGCAGCTTATTATTTGTGTTGGGTACATCTTGAAGGTTTTATGTAAATAATGTTCTCCTTCTGAGAGAATAATATGTCTCCAGCTCCACGTTCTGGTGGAATTTTCTATTCAAATCTTAATCAGAGTCATAGCAGATACCTGTTCAGACCTGATGAGGCATGCTGACAAAGGTTTTTGATCCTTTAAGAAAATTTGACAGGCTTTAAGTTTTAAAGGTCTCCTAGTGGATTCGTTAGATGTGAGGGGAGTGATACCAAAAAAACATTCAAATGTTTGGGAGCATAGAGAAGTTTTGTGTCTATATGTTCAACAAAAAACATTTTCAAAATTGTATCTGTCTCCAATAATAACCAGGATCTTTACACAGATTTCACAAATGGATTATTCTTTACTCAAACCTCTAGTTTTTGGTAGCATTGAAGTGATTTTCTTAGTTTTTAGAGAATCTAGATCAAGGGTATCCAGCCTTTTTTGTGCCAAGATCTACTTTTCAAATATAAAACCTCCTGAAATCTATCACAGCGGTGTTACCATCACAAATCCTTGGAGATCGTTTCCAGCCAGCCTCTCTTTCAAACACACACAGACAAATTCCTCTCTCTCTCAAACACACACACAGACAAGTTCCTCTCTCTCTCACTCTCCCTCTCAAACACACACACATAGACAAATTTCTCTCTCCATCACACACACAGACAGACAAGTTTCCCTCTCTCTCTCAAACACACAGACAAGTTCCTCTATCTCTCAAACACACAGACACACACACAGACAAATTCCTCTCTCACTATCACACACACAGACAAATTTCTTTCTCTCGCTCGCTCCCTTTTCTCTCTCGAACTCAGACACACACGGACTTTTTCTGCGCTTTTTTTAAAAAAACAACCCAAAACAACAAAAACAGAGAGTTGCTAGCAGCTAGAGGGTCTGAATACTCGCAAAATATAGCGTAATGCAGAGTTGACACTACTGACTTCATTTAATTTTTTTTCTCGACACACCTGGTGGTCGACTTGGAACCAGTCCGATCGACTGGTTGAGCAACCCTGGTCTAGAACATTCAAGTGATGTCTTAGAGTTTCCTATTTTAGGTATATGTCTCTGCATGTTTACAATTTCAACTATTTGGCAAAATTTTGACCTGATTCTATTCTTTTGTCTTTCAAGAACTCATCCAAAGAGTCCAGAGAGTGGCTTGAGAACCGATCACCAGGAGGCTCTTCACCTTGCTCCACCATCCCAAGCAGCAGAACTCATAGTGCACACACACCACCACCACCAAACGCGATGAACACACCCACATCGCAGAGTTCGGGCAACAAGAGCATGCTGCACCACTTTCATCGACCTGGTAAAAACTTAATTCCTTTTGTGTCAAAATGTCTCTGTTCTTAAAGTTGACCATCTCATTACTTTGAGATAATCAGATGTGATTGTGTTGAGATGATAATTTGTGTTGGAATGATTTTTTTAAAATCAAGCAGTAAAAAAATTTAGGATGATAAACAAGCTAACAGTACTAGCTTTTAAAGAATTTAAAACATATATAAAACTGAAATAACAGAGGACAATCCTAGCCAATTAGAAAGCTCAGAACCACATTCTTTAAACGATTGTTTTGGCTGATGAGGAAAAAATTTAAATCTGATAGAAGAAAGAACAACAGTTGAGCTCAAACATTTTAACACGAATGTGAAAGAAACTCGATGGATCCAGAAATGTTAATCCATCAACAAGTGAGACTTACTGCAGAAAATGTTTTTGTTTGTTAAAAGACAAAGATTAGATTGTGGGGTTTTAGAGAAAAGATATATGGTTGGTTAAGTCCAGATTTAATTTGTTCCAGATAAATCAGGGTAAAAAGTTGTGGAGATGATGTCATATGCTGAAGTCTTTAGTAAATAGTTTATGAGTATTTGAGGTGAGTCTTTTACCTGAAAGAGCAGAAATTTATTTGGTTTCTGGGGTCTGCCCCTTCGTCTCCTCCCGGTGGGACGTGCCCAAAACACCTCACCAACGAGGCGCTCGGGAGGCATCTTGACCCACAGCTGTGGGTGGTGACCGAAAGAACGTGATTGCGGATGCAAGCGGCCGAAATGATCTTCCTCCGCAGGGTGGCTGGGCTCTCACTCAGAGATCGGGTGAGGAGTTCTGCCATCCTTGGTATCGAGCTGCTCTTCCTCCAGGTTGAGAGAAGCCAGATGGGTGGTTCAGGCATCTGGTCAGGATGCCTAATATGTTGTTGAAAATAAATTTTGTAATGTTGATTAAGGTTGTTATAATTATTACTGAATTCACATCTGATGTTACACATTTATTCAGTCAGATCTTCAATCAAAGGTAATAAAATACATTTATTTCTAGCAAATTATATTATCTGTCCAAACAAGCAAGCTGAACATTTCTAAATAAAGTTTGATAAAAACGTATTCATTTACTTGATTATGTGAATATTTATGTTTGCACATTTCTGATCAAATGTGTCCCGTAAATGACAGACCTGCCCTTTGATTTCATTTAAGATATAAAAATCTTATAAATGTGCCTGAATACTGGTTGTAAATCAGAATGAGCAGCAAACATAACTCGAACCTTTTCTTTTTATTTTCAGAAAATGGTACTAATATTTACAAGAAGCCTCCCATTTACAAACAAGGTAATTATATTTGCTTTCTATCAATACAAAAACTTTTTATTATATGCCGGTATGTGAAAAAAAAAAAACTGTGTGTGGCTGGTATTAAAGTGTGGAAGCTGAATGTGGGTCAGCCACAGCCCCCTACCCAGTACATCGCCACACTAGGGTTCATTGTGTTTAATCAGCTTTAACATGATTTGTGTGCATGTGTGTTTGTGTGTATGCAGATCTGTCATCCTCGGCCATCCCTCAGGGGAAACACATTGAAGATCTGATTATTGAATCCTCAAAGTTTCCAGCGGCTCAACCTCCAGATCCAAATCAGCCTTCTAAAATCGAGACAGACTATTGGCCGTGCCCCCCTTCTTTGGCTGTGATTGGTATGGTCCAAGCACACCCACACACACACAAACACAGAGATACTCTTTAATAAATGAAAGCCTCATGCACATGTCAAGTGGATTAGAAATATGTAATTTTCCAGGTGTTCCGGTTGGGCCAATCCTAGTAACAATTGTTTTTCATCACCATTTATCAGCTTTGCTTCCATTATTCATACTCTTTTCTTTCTGCAGAACAAGAATTGAAGAGGAAAGAGTTGCGGGATGGAGAAGATGAGGATGGAGAAGTCGATGATGAATTGTGGGGACTCAGAGTGCTTCAAAAACAAGAACTCCACAAAGTGAGAAATGTTAAAAGATTTCACAGTAACGCAAACATCCATTATTAAGTTGTTAATGTGTTTCCAGATTCAATCTAATTTGGGGAAAATCATCCTAAAGGAGGAGCTGGATAAAGCTGCAACCCCTCTGCGACGGAAAGCTCGCTCCCTTCCTGACCGCAGCCAAAACTCTGGTACAAAAAGGAAATAAAAACACATATTTTGTCTGTAATTTCAAACCTGACCCACCGAACTACAGAACTTTTCAGTTCACATTTTTGTTTTTAACAGCAGAATTTCTTCCACCTAAATTTTGCAAGAATTGTTTTTTAATCCATAGATAAAATATTAAATATAAACACAATGAATAAATAATTATAAATATCATACACTTCCAAATATGTAGAGTGATATTTTATCATTTTAGTAATTAAACTGAACTGTAGCACAAAATTGTATTTATCCTGTAAAATGAATGTTATTCTAGTCGCAAAAGGTGACCTTTATGAACCCCAAAATTTAATCCCTCCTTTATCTCCCCATTGTGAATATATCCTAAAAAAAATTTATGAAAATCGACCCTTAACTTTTTGAGTTATCTTTTTCACACCCATTCATTCTCAATCACAGAAATTTCTTGCAGAGGTAAATATTTCCGACAACATATATATATATATATATATATATATATGAATGATAGCTCCTCCAATGCTGACACATCCAGTCAGACATAGACAGGTAGGATTCCATCAACAGCTGATCCGGCATCATGTCCACGTGTACCAGCCACAACCAGGAGTCTTTAATTCGTTGCTAGTGGACACTTAGAATAGTAACATTTGATATATAATGTTATATAATGTTAATGTTATAATGATATATAATGTTACTATTCTAAGTGTCCACTAGCAACGAATTAAAGACTCCTGGTTGTGGCTGGTACACGTGGACATGATGCCGGACATGATTCGTTGCTAGTGGACACTTAGAATAGTAACATTTGATGTATATATATATCAAATGTTGATATATATATACATATATATATATATACGTATATATATATATATATATATCAAATGTTGATATATAGATACGTATATATATATATATATATATCAATGTTACTATTCTAAGTGTCCACTAGCAACGAATTAAAGACTCCTGGTTGTGGCTGGTACACGTGGACAAGATGCCGGATCAGCTGTTGATGGAATCCTACCTGTCTATGTCTGACTGGATGTGTCAGCATTGGAGGAGCTATCATTCCCACATTCATTTGCAGGCTTTATCCCATCAATTTGTTTAGTTAAACTACGCCAAAAAATGTGACTCTGATTTAACCAGCGAATACATTTTTTTAGCTCAAGGTGACCTCAGTGTAACAAGCAGGCAGCTGGGGACACCTACTGGGCAGAGTGGTGCTAAAAGAAAGGCATGCACATTCATTCTTTAAACACATTTAGCAGGCGAAATAATTTGGGGGTTTTATTTTAAAAGTTGAGCTTTGTTTTAGCAGTGTCTACCAACTCAGTCCTGCAGCCATGACATGTGAACAGCATGTGTTAAATGAAATGGAATTCTGATGAAACTAATATATCAGATATTTCAATGCTTGAACTTGAAACTTTTCTCAGGACAAACTGTTACATCTTTATGAGAAGAAACTATTTTATTATTTCTGCTCCACAGGATCCAACACCTCTAAGGCAGTCTATTTCCCAGCATCCTCTAGAACTGGTTTGTCTCGTGTGAGTATTCTATGTGGGAATCATAAAGATCGATAAGTTTGAGTCACAAAACAAACATTTGCTCTTTTTTGTTCGCAGCTGCAGTCCACAGAGTTCAACTCTTCTGGGAAAGCTTTGACAGGTGAGGAATACATCAGGAAGATATATGTATTCATTTCATGCAACCAAAACTCACCAAACTGGTCAAGAGATAATTTACTTTATCTGTAGGGTTCGTTAATCATACATGAGGTCAAACAAAGTATGTCCACCTTGATTTGAAATAACACAAAACCAGAATGTTAGTGATCATTTTTACAAATGTTGTAAAGCAATGATTAAAATGTATGAATTTGTTTGTTTTCTTCTCTCTCTGCAGGACTCCAAGTAAGCTGAACTTCATGTTGAACTTCTTTAAAAAATATATGCTTACAACAGAAACCATTGTTTTTTATGTGTGCATGTTAGAATGGAGACTCTGGGATGGACAGAGGAAGTTCACTACCCACTATGTTGGAAAACAAGGTGACAAACCCAAAGACTATCACCTAAACCAAATAGGTCTAAACATTGTTTACACTTATGAGAAAAGCACATAAAATATTAATTTTAAAACAGTACAAATATACCTGTGTAATCAGTGGCTAAATATTTAAATAATATGATTAAACGTGAAATTTTAAGCATTGAAAATGATGGAAGCACTTCGCCCTGAAATACAGGATAACCAAAATTCCAACAAGCATAATTTGCAGACGGAATTTGCAAATGCTAGCTTAAAAATGAAAGTTAGTCACAGTGTTTCTTTCTGATCAGCTGCTTTTTATCTGCAGATTTATCCCTACGACATGTTGGTGGTGACGCACAAAGGACGCAGTAAACTTCCTCTTGATGTGGACCGAACCAGACTGGAGGTAAGAATTCATAAAACACTAGTTTCTTCAAATATTCAGGGACAAATCTACATTTTATTCATTATTATAAACATCAACTGTAGAACATTAAGAAATGACTGATATATATAGTGTTTTGTAACACTCTACAGAAATGTTAGCTTTCACTGAAATTGTTATTCTTGACATGTAGTTTAAAAATGGATGAATTTGGATTGAGTAATTTACTTCCTTGAGTGCCACGCTTTCTATGCGGCCCCTTGTTTTTGTGATCTGCTTAAAGACGAAATTCTAAAGTGGTGATTGGTAAATATGTGTCAAGTCTTCCAGCTGAGTTTAACCTTGTCATGTTGATATTTTACGCGAAGATCGCAGCTTCCTCATGGCTGAAAATATCTTCTTGGCAATGAGCTGAAATGTATGGGTTAATAGTCTTGTCTCCATCCTGCAGAGACATCTATCTCAAGAGGAGTTCTTCAGTGTTTTTGGGATGTCTATTGAGGAATTTGACCAACTCTCTTTATGGAAGAGGAATGACCTGAAGAGAAGGGTCTGTCTCTTCTGAGGCCAGAAGAGACATAATCTACAATACCCTTCTGGTCCCAGACATGCCAACAAGAAGCCAAACGGACTGCAAACGTCATCATCAGCCGTCAAAGACACCACCATCATCATCACTTGACGCCTGGTGGCTTCGGGCATTCATGGAAACATGGAGTAGTTTTAAAGCTCAGCGGCACACATTAGCATCACCTGTTTAAAACCAGCTTCAGTCATGAACCACAGCTCTAACAAGCAAGCACAAAACCAGGTCTGCAGGCTAGAGCTGAAGAAAAGAATTTAGACAGGTTGGCAGAGAAAAGCAGCTGCTGCTCAGAGGATTTTTTTTGTTGTTGTGGAGCTGATTGTCTTGAGAAAACATTGAATCTCTCTGAACTCATAAAACATCCCAAAACACCATCTAATCTAACCTTAATGTTCCCACTGAAACTCAGTGAAAGTAACATTCCTGCTGACTCAGAGCCAGTTATCAGACTGAGCAAAAGCTAAAGAGCAGCATCAGAAACAGATCGCTCTCATTGGCTCCCACGTTGCTAGGTTGCCAGGGTAACTGAGTTTCTTTCCCAGCACAGATGAGAAAAACAAGAAGGCTGTTTGAGTGGCAAGCAGGCTGATGCCACGCTTCAAGCTAACTGATTTCCACCACAAATGACACACAGACTGAATGTTAGTGTTTGAGCTTAATCTAACTTCCACTTTGGGATGCGAGGGCAACAGCCTCAGGAGAGCAGTCCAGATTTTTTTCACCCTGGCCACATCCTATAGCTCATCCTGGGGGTGTGAGCTGTGAGACACACCTTGACAAACTGATGAAGCATCCTAATTATTGTGGATGCTGCATTGATCTGTCATTGTCCAGTGACTTGCATAACCCCAGTGATAGTCAAATAAGTAAAATCTGTGAATGATGCTTCTTGACCAACTTTGAACTCACAAGCCAAATTTTCCATAGAAATCCATCTTTTTTTCTGATTAGCTGAGTGAATATTTAAACTATCTCACGTCTCAGTGAAACAAAAGTTGGAATTTTAACTTTGATGTCGTAAAAACCAGCTTAAGTCTAAACTGCAGTCAAATGGTCTAAATCTTGTATTTTTCTCTAATTCAGCAAAATTCACTGCCACACACACAAACACACACCCTGAGAAACATCTTCAATCTCGAAGATGAAAGCTGAGCTAACGTCTGCCTCCAAACAGCTCGGTTCTTCTCCTCAGCAGGTAGTAGACCTCAGTAAAGTTGATTTGAGACCAAATGATGTGCAGCTATTTTTCTTCCACAAACAATAGGCAATTTTGTCATAAACTAACTCAGTAAAATAAGTGTAAATGAAACACTGTAATGAGAAAAAACACATTTGTCTTAGAAGAGCAATTAAGAGATTGCAAAGAATTTTCACTTCAAATGTGCTAAAAAAAATCCATCATTGCCACTAAAATCAAGCATCTGTAGTGAAATAGAAGTATGACTCACCAGCATTGTAACCAAATGACAGGTTAAGTCTCGATCTGCACAAAATAACATTAAACTCATTTATCTTCCTAAGTTATAAGACAGAAAAACACATGCAAAGATATGAAAAGATGGATTGAGGTGTTGAAGCATGACTGAACCAGATTTAATGGTGATATAGTGCAACAAAACTGTCCAAATCCAGAGACCTGAGATTTCTCAAAGACTAGACATCTGGGAATACCCATAAACACAAATCAAGGCTGAGTTATGGGTCTTACTGGGTCTTAAGTCATACTGAGTCTATTTGGTAATATTTTGCAAACATAATCAGGTTAATTAAACACAAATCAGGAGAAATTATTTATGCAACAAGACTACTAGTAATTTTCTCATCATGTGTCTAAAATACTTTTGCAAGAAGTTAACCATCCTTCTTTGGATTTCCTCAACTCACCATTAAAACTGTGTTCAGTACAGGCATGGGCAAACTACGGCCCGCGGGCCACATGCGACCCGTTAAACGTCTTAATCCGGACCGCCAAACTTAATAAAATAAATAAACCTTGTTAATGTTTTATTTCCCCTGCAATTCTGATGTTTCCTCACAAGATGGTGCACTCTCGATATATTGGCTTTGTTGAGAAAACAACAATACTGCTTCCATTAAAAGGAGTATGTCTCCGTGATGTGCATGTTATCAAATTAAACATTGTGCACAGATATGGAAAGGCATCGGGCCCAATAAACGCATGTAAACAAGCGTGTTAGATGTTAAAACAAGCAAAATGTTACATCAAGCGCTAAGATTTCAAACCTAGCGCCGCTAAATGCATGTTTTTATGCGCTATCGCACTAGATTTGAGACCAAGCGTGCTGGATTTAAAATTTAAAACTCTTGATGAAAAATATAGCGCACTTGTTTAAAATCTAGCGCAACATTCTATTGATCTACCAAAGCATGCCATCCGTCTGCTCCTGTTCCGGCTCCCCGGTCAAATGTTAAAACTAGATGCGGCCCACGAACCAAAAAGTTTGCCCACCCCTGGTTCAGAAGCTCGATCCTAACAATGATTTTAATTCATATTCACTTTCACTGCATAACTTTTTAAGAAAAAAAAACAGATACAACATTAGCTGTTTTTTCGGAACCGGATCAGAAAACCAGAACTAAGCATAGACCAGAAACTGAATGAGGATGTGACAGATAGAACAAGCATTGGTCACTTTACGTTTAGATGATTTCCTTTTGCCCCTCTCTTTTTTCTGGATTTTTTTTTTCTCTTTTAGGAATGATTCTAACGCTGTTCACTAAGAAGCTTCAAGCTTTGTTGTGATTTGATTTGTGTAGTTAGAAACCGGTTGTGAGTTGCTGTGACTGACACCGTGATGACACAAAGATTGTTCCATGTTTCTCTTTTTGTACATTTTGAGGTGTGGTTTTTTTTGTTTTGTTTTATTTAGTTATTTTAACACACAAGACAATTTTGATGCCCTGATTAATCTTTGTTTTGAGGTGTATTTTTTTTGTTTTTATTGAGGTTTTTTTTTTTTTACACGCAGGATGACTTTGATGCCCTGATTAACCTTAATGGAAAAAAAAATCTGCCTTTTCCCGTAAAAGCAGTATAAAAGTCACTTTTGTTGACCCTTGAGTCACCTGTAGGTTCAGAAATATTCAAAAAATGTTTGGATTTCCAAACATTTTTTTTCACAAGAAAGTAGATTAAATTAACACAAGGTTTTTTGTTTTTTCAGATTTGAATAAAAAAGATCCAATTATTTTGATGCCACCCTAGTTCATGTTTCAATAGATACACTGAGTGAAAAAATGCAGATTTTCTGTTACATCGGTTTGATAAGGCACAGAATCCTAAGGTTTGGTTTAGTTAGTGAGGACTCAGTGGTGCAAAATGGTCCTGTCCGTGTAAATACTGAACATGAATGACTTCATACTATTTGCTGTTGTGGTTTTCATATCTGGATGCAGCTGCTGTAACAGATGAATGGTGATGTGAGTGATGATCCAGGAGTTACAATAAAGAGCATTTCTATTTGCTTTCAAATTGTTTTGTGAAACTTTCTGTGCTTTGCTGGTATAGTGAAATATACAGAAATATATTGAAAGTTCAGAATCGTCTTCTATTTTTAGATTAGTCAGTTTTGTATATACAGTACATCCTTTTTGTCTGTATTCCCTTCTCAAACACGATTACTTTCATGTCCTCTTTTACCACCTCCATAACCCTCAATGCACGATACATGGAATGTACAAGATTGTAAAACCTTATACATCTGACAAATCAGATTTAAGATGATATGAAACATTTTTCATATTCAGTAGGCCCAAATTTTAACGCAGCCCCATTTAAACCCAGGGCTACTTCACAAGATGACTAGAATGCAAGTTGACCTATGAGCAGTTAATAAAATCTGGAGTGACAGTGTTCGTATGTCTTCTGAACCGTCCATCCCTAACAGGGTTGCGGGGGTCCTGAAGCCAGAGTCTAGTTTAAGAGGAATTTCTCATAATCAAAGCATCTCTTGGTCAGGCAACCAAGAAAACCTGGCTTGAAGGGATGATGACCCGACCCTGAAGGAAAGGTAGGCAGATGGTCTTTAAATAGGTAGCAGCCGGTCAATCACCCTCAGGTGTCCCGAATCAGGGAGATGAGGGAAGGTCCCGAACTCCCTATGGTGGTAGGCAATGGAACCATGACAATGTTAAGACCAAAAATAAATGTAAAATGCATTTAAAAGAAAAATACAAGATTATTTTCTCTTTAGGATTAATAATCAGGCATATGTAGTATGAAAAAAAAAGAGATTTTAATGTTTTAAGGTACAGTGTTTAAAAAAAACATACATTCTCCTGAGTACAAAGTACAGTAAATATGAAACATGACGAAAAGTGGATACGACAGGAAACATTTGATGAGTCAAAACGATGTGGTGATCATAACATAACATGTTGAAAGCAGCATTCCTTATCTCACAAAGTCACGAAGCAGAAAGTGTTGCTTTAAAAATGTTGTATTTTCATTATTATCAAAGTGAAAAAATACCATGAAAGTGAGATTTTTTTCTCGTCAGAACAAAATTTTTGGACATGAATGACCTTTATTCCTTAAAAATCAGTCAAAATGAGACTTTATGATTACATTAATATGTGTTCAGTTTTACAGAAACTTTTATATTAACTCAAATAAACTTTGGGGCAGTTTTACAACTAAAAGATTTTTTGCTAATCTTAGCTCTAACTGTATTTTACTTGTATTAATGTATTAATTTATGTATGGGACAAAATAAACCTGGGCCAAACAGGTTTAATTGAGTCACAATTGAGTTGTGACTCAATTACTAGAAATGTTTTGTTTCATCTTCTGAACTGCTTATTCGTAAAAGGCATGCGGGTAGTGCCGGCGCCTAATCCAGCTGATTTCAGGCGAGAGGGAGGGTACGCCCCGAACAGGTCACCACCCTGTTGCAGGACCACACACACAACCATCCACACACACATTCCTAAGAGTAATTTTATGGTGGCCAATTAACCTAACATGCATGTTTTTGGAGGGTGGGAGGAAACCGGAGTACCTGGAGAAAACCCACACATACACAGGGAGAACATGCAAACGCCACACCGAAAGGCCAATGTATCAAGCCTTGGTCGCACTTGCCCCCACTCAAAGACTCGAACCCCCAACTTAAGTGCTGTGAGGCCACCGTGCTAACCATTGTGCCACTGTGCGGCACATTTACAAGAAATATTTTAGAATAAATTTAACAGTCCTTCAAAAATACTGTAGCTTTTTTCCCTCTTTCTTTTCAATAGAACCACAAATCATTTATTTTGCAAACAAGTCGATGAAGTGTTAGCTTTTATGTTTTAACTCTGCATCAATGTCTTAGTTTCATAGTGAGTCCAATAAAAAATACACAGTATATTCACAATTTTAGTTTTTTTTTTAGTGCTTGTCAGATAAAATTATTACGTTAACTAGGACAAGTTAAATTTTTATCTCCTGACCCGTAGTGTTTCACTAGCCAAAGATATTCTGTCTATTCTTCTTTTTTAAAAAACTTTAAATACTGAATGTATTTGGTTTTATTTTAACTTTGAATTTTTGTATGTCAGAATATTCCAGGAATGCTGTCGATAATCCTCTTCTGAAAATTCTGGTGAAACAATTGATCAAGCATGCCCAAAGCGTAACCACCAATGACGGATCATCCTGGTTTTTCTTACTACAATCAAATATTCAAATGAAATTTGACAGTGGCATTTAGGTCAGATGTGTTTCTGACAGTCCATGTCAAACAGTCGCTTTGGTCTCCCATTCCTGAAAAAACAAAAATCATAAATAATCTGAATTCTTCGACCAGTGGTCTAACGGTCCAAAATTTGGACTAATCTAGGAAACGTAATAGAAAAGTTGTCCAGACTTTGCATTAGTAGTATGACCCACAAACATGCACAAAACCCAAGATAGACTCTGAAATTCTCACTTTTTTCCTTTGGAAAACCTTTCCATGTTCAATGAAGAGAGCTGAAGGAGCTCGTTTTAGAGAGTTTTTAGCTGACGCCGTCCGTCGTAGAAGAGGGTTCAGAAAGCCCACCTGGACCAACAAAGACCAGCATAGGAACCAGTTCATTCGGTAAAATAGATATGTTCAGATCTCAAAAGAAGTATTTTCTTATTGTTTCCTACCTGAGCACGCTCGGTGCAAATAGCCAGTGATTGTCTGAAGGAGTTTCGCTTGTTCTGCTTTGTAGCAGAGGCCAGGTTAGTCTCTGACCCAGCCCGGAGTTGAACCAGTTGTCTCCCAGCCAGCTCTAACTTCTGGACAGCTCGCTGCACTTCAGTTGGTTTCCTGTCTGAAGCATTTAGATCAACACACATTAACAAAAAGTTCACCGTGAACAGTTCTAACTCAGACGTGAGGAGCCATTAGACTTACTGTGGTTGCTGAGGTTGCTGTAGATCATTGAATCTCTGGATGAAACTGAGCTGCGGTGAACTGAATCTTGAGAGCTGTTAAGCTGGAAAACAAAAATATTTATGTAGCAGGATCTAGATTTGAAGGTTTTAGTTCATTTAGTGCATGCAGAAAGATACGGAACAGCATCCTGACAAAATTCTCGCTTTTATTTTTGTTTTATTTCCTGTTTTATTTTTGCCTTTTCTGACCTGATGCTGTGAGACGTTTTTAATTCCTAACCTAACTGTGAGGTGTCAATAACACTGGGATGCAGTTGTGAGAGTTTAGTGAGCTGGTTGTCATAGAAACATATAGTTCTGCTTTGTGGACACGTACTATATGCTCCAGGACCGAGCTGTTGGAATACACAGGCTGCTCTTGACCGACTCCGCTGAAACTGAAGGGGTCATCAATGTAAGTGTTGGAGGTGGGAAACCTGCGTGTTTGAAGGCCACTGAAACACACAACAAGAAAAAAGATTAATTGTGATTAAAAAGATTCTAACATGTAGAAACAGAAGAATGACTTCAGATTTTTATCAGCTATGCAGCAGTTCTAATGGAATTTAAAAATTCCATTATGGAATAATGGAATTTTCCATTATTCTTTTGGAATTTTGGAATAATGGAACTCCAAAATTCTAATGAAATTTAAAAACAGACTCATGTTGAAGTTTGACTTTGTAATTTGAACTTTATTAGACTTTGAAAAAGTCTACTAAATCTTCTAATAAGGACAAAAAGTCTAACAAGGACTTTTTGAGCGCAATTAAAAAAAGAGGTCCAACAGACACAAGCAGAGTCTGCCAGACCATTTTGGAGAATGACAAACTCTGAGGAAACAGTGAGGCTAGAAAGGGAATGCTCAGAACTGTTTGGGACCAGTAGCGATTGAAAGAAACTGATTGAGATCAAGAGAGGCTGATGGAGATTGTGTTGAACTGTTGAAGACAACAAGATTCCAGGAATTGAGGTATGCAAGATTTTGGTCAGCCAAGCTTAAACGGTTTAAACTGGATCTCTGAAAAGTTTTTTTCAACCTGAGTGCACTGCCCGTGTGCTCCTGCGTTTTGTTGTCATTATAATTTTGGTTTACTGCTCCATCCTGCAGGAGCTTCAACCATCGCAGCTTTTCCTCTGAAGTGCTGACCTGAACAAAACAAAAGCAAATCCTTAGGCTTTGTCTTGATAAGAAAAAATAACTGTCATTCTGACTTTGTCTCTCATAACCTCACCTCCAGCACAGCCACCTGATCACCAAGCATACTCAGTGAGATCCTGTAGGAGTGATCAGTGTCAGGGCCAGCCCTGACATCACACCCTGTAAGCTGAACGGTGTACTGAGGTGAACGCTCTCTCTTCATCTCCACTTCATTAGCTTCCTCTTCTCCAAACATGTTGAGGAGTCCTCCTTCCACCTGGCACAGTAAACTCTGCCACTGGCAGTTCATCAGGACATTCAGGAAACCTGATGGATACAACATTTTCACATTATCGCTGACATCAGGTGACTATTAGTAGATGTCAGTCTGTTTTCATCACTAATAAACACTTCTCACATTTCAGACTGTGCTAGCTCAGTACCTTTGTTCTTGTTGAGGTTGCGGTGAACTAATTGTTTCTCCTCATCAGAGTCAGTCAGGACTGTACTGGACTGTATGTAGAGAAGACAAAGAGCTTTCATATTTATGCACGTTGGAAGAAGTTTCAGTGTAACGTTGGAAAGATGTAATAAATAAGCCTGAATGGTTGTCTTTCTATTTCTGAGAATGTCTGATGCTAAAGAGATCTGATGTTGACTTTTTTGAGAATGTGTTGATCTTTAAATGTAAAGGAACAAATTTGTGTCGTACCCTGCAGAACAGCAGCTGCTCCGACTTGGACAAAGAAGAAAAGCACTGCTTTTCCACCTCGGCTCCACTGCTCACTTCCTCGATTACCTGCAAATATTCAAAGGTTTTACTCTACTTGGCTCCAGCTCAGACAAAAAGCACATTGAGCTGAATAGCAGGAAAATATAATGGATGTGTTAAGAAGCTATGCTACGGACCCTTCTCCACTCGTCAGCATGCTGGAAGGTGCTGTAGCCCAGCACCAGTGAGTCAGAGCCTACGGGAACCACTTTGAGCTGGTGTTGGATTTTGGCATTGGTCTTAGACTTGTAGGTGATTTGACAGCCGCGCAGGTTTAACTCCAGCTGTGGCAGCAGGTCCCGAGCACATTTGTAACACTGACATACAAACACAATGTTGCATCTAAAACTCAACCCAACAATCATGGTGGTTTTAATATGACTTTAAAGGGCAGGGGTTCTCATTTTACTCACCAGTAGTGTGTCATTCTTTACAATGAAGAGCTGTTTGCTCCACTGGCCAAGCCACTTCCTCCTCCACAAGTACCCACAAAGGCGAGATTCAGGAGTGGGCCTCAGGCAGGGCTGGGAAGCGCTCCATTGGAGATAGTGAGCTCTGTCCTTTACTAGACCCCCACCTCCAAAATCATCATCATCTTCACCGTATGACTCGTAATGACTGCTGTCGGAGTCAGCTTTCTCTGTGGAAGAAGAAGTTTGATGCTTATTGCTTTTTCACATCATTCATAGAGACTTTTATTTATATATTTCTTTACCGGTGTTTGTTGCTGGGTTGTCCACGGAGACATAAGGCTCTGCCTCCTCATACGTATCTTCATCATCATCCTCTCTTAGGCCTGCTGGAGGTTGTGGGGGCACAGTGGGGCCCTAAAAAAAAAAGAGATTTTAATGTTTTAAGGTACAGTGTTTAAAAAAAACATACATTCTTCTGAGTACAAAGTACAGTAAATATGAAACATGACGAAAAGTGGATACGACAGGAAACATTTGATGAGTCAAAACAGAAGAGAGATGTCAGCAAGCAAATCTGTCTTGAACAAAAAGGAATTTTACACTTGATCAGTGTGAATTACACTAACAGAGTTACGTTTATCTAGTTCAGTTCAGTTAGGCTCTTCAGAAGATCAGACTGAGATCAGGCTGATTGTAACAGGGGTCATTAGAGGATAAATAGCAGGTCTCAACTCATTTGATTGAAACCATGTGAAAAGTTTGGTGGGAAATTGGTTTTAGTGAAAAAAATCTGCCATTGTGAGACACGGGAATCTTCTAGAAAAACTTTTTTATTTTGTTTTTATTTTCAGCAAATGCTGGTTTTCTATAGAGGAAAATTTACTTTTTCCAAAATGGTCACTTTGATT
Source organism: Neostethus bicornis (assembly GCA_902685375.1). Lineage (NCBI taxonomy): Eukaryota > Metazoa > Chordata > Actinopteri > Atheriniformes > Phallostethidae > Neostethus > Neostethus bicornis. The sequence goes on from LR738545.1 coordinate 11,077,221, forward strand.
TGCAGTGAGATGTTAGTCTGTTTCTTTAATTGTCTGTCAATGTGCATTCATGAGAAAGTCTGGTGACCTGTACAGGATGCGCCATGCCTGCTTAATGTCTAAAAATGGTTCCAGCCTCCAGTGATGGTAAAAGAACAGAATCAGTTTCAAAACATAAAGGCTGTTTTTCTCTCTGTTTTGTTGAAGGCTAAAATAAAACCTGGGATTCTAACTGAGGGCACTACAGAGCCACCAAATCCTAGACCAGTAGTGCTTAAATATTCTTTTTTAAATCAGAAACTTGTGCACAAGAGGCTGGCCAAATCAGAAAACGTTGAAACATATTTGTCAGGCATCACTGTTGAGATACTTTGATTTTACAGTTTCATATTTAAAGAAATTATTTACAAGTATTTTATTTTGTCCTGTTTTTACCTCTATTTTGTTTGTGTGTGGATTTCTGCGTTTTAGACGATCCATCACGTAGACCAGATGGTAATCAGCCACCATGAGTGACCACTTCCTGCCTCAGCCGAACGATCAGCCAATAGAACCGAGAGTTAGATGGCCTCATGTATAAACAGTGCCTTCCTGCTGCTCCCTCAAAACAACACATACACACTCAGTGACCTCGTCTCCTCCTAGACCTCAGGAGGACTCAGTCTGTCATTAGTGACCCACATCACAGAACCTCCTCTCTTGCCTCCTCCTTAATCTCCCTCCACCTCCTTTTTAAATTCAATCTAGAAAAACATTCCCATCTCTTCAGCTTTGTTCGAGCTTCATACAAACATCTAGAGGTCGAGAAGACAGTCTGAGAGGTACCAAAGATTTGCCTCCATGGGAACTGAAGAACCACAAATACCCATCCTGTAGTGGTTTTATGAAACTTCAAGATTGTATTTATTGGCACACATAATTCAATCTATTTTTTTTTCTGTATCATTCGTTGCTCTTTTTGAATCCAAAAACCCATAAAAACTTATTTTTTGTTAAGAATTGTACCGCTCCGTTCTGTGGTCTTCCACTTATCCGGGTCCGGGTCCCGAGACAACAACCTCAGACGGGAAGCCCAGTCTTCTCTCACCTTGGCTGCATCCTCCAGCTCACCTAGGAGGATCCTGAGGTGTTCCCCGTCTAGCTGTGAGACACAGTCTCCTCACCAGGTCCGGGTTCTACGTCTGAATCTCCTTCGGTGGGACACACCTGAAACACCTCACCAGCGAGGCGTTCATGAGGCCTCCTGACAAGATCCCCGAACCACCTCAACTGGCTTCTCTCGACGCAAAGGAGCAACGGCTCTACTCCAAGCTCCTCCCGGATGGCAGAGCGCCTCACTATATCTGAAGGAGATGAGTGAGAGCTTCATCCTTCCCCCACTCGTGAACAAGACTCTGAGACACTCAAACTCCTCCATTTTAGATGAGACCCAGACCCTGACTTGCCGGGGGACATAAAAATTGTGACCATTGTAACACTATTTATTAACTTACTATTATTACTAACTAACTATTAACTTTTTACTGACAATATTTTATCACTAACAACAATTTACTCTTTTAGAGGTCCGACTTTGTTGAAAAATGTGATTTTCTACATTTTTTTTCACAAACATTTTATTCTACTTGAGTGAACCAGAATAACTTTTGGGATGTTTTTGAGGACCAGTGTGATATGTGTTTTACTCACCCCAGTCTTCAGCCGGTTAGATGAGTCCATATTTGACGCCTGCTCAGAGGACCAGACACCTTCTGGACAGATAAAAATTCTACGAGTTCTTGCACAATTTAAAAGATAAGTATTGACATAGAAAATATAATTCTGTAAAACACTATTCTTTTTACTTTTTTTGCAGAATAGAGGATACCAGATTGATCATTTCTAAATCTAACAAGCACATTTTATTCCTTGATGCAGTCACACAGCCTTTTTAATTCATCACAAATTTAAATGCCAGCTTAATTTGGACCACCAGGCTAAGTTTTTATGCAGCAGTAGTCAGTACCTGTTCCAGATGCTTCCGTCAGCTCATTGCTTGGTGACGATGATGGACACCTCATGATCATGTACTCAGCATCTTCCACTGGGAACAAAACATAAACAGTCCACTCAGAGTCTATTTATTCTGAGACCTACTTAGGTGATTGGAGTGTTACCAGGAGAGTCCTGAGTCTGCAGGTTGGACAGCAGTTCCGAGATGGATTTCTTTTGAGCCTGAGCGATGTAACTCAAATTTTCTGAGTCCAGAACTGACAGGAATGACTGGAGATCCCAGATCAGCTTGGTCAGTACTAGAGACAGTAAGAGATTGAAAGGTTAGCATACAGAAGTAAAAGATAATGAATTCCAATTGGAAAACGTCAACACGAATAAGTTCCTCTTTTGTAGGTCAGCATCTTGACAATGCTGATTATAATTAACCAGGATTCTGAGACATTAGTTGAACTGTTGTTCCACTTTATTAAGCAGAGCAATATTTCCAGCAATCTGGGAAAGAAAAATGATTTTTGCTGCAAAAAGGAGGAAACAGGTGGATGAAAATATTGAATATTTTACAGAAACATTAATGTTTAGATAAATTTCTGTCTGATTCAGAGCCCACACTGTGCCGTCCAGATAAAGACGTGAGAATATGGGATTTGGCCAGACAAATATGCAGCCGCTGAATTGATATTAGAAGCAGCAAACAGGAAGTGTATACCGACATCAAAATGTAAGATTTGGGGTTACCCATTCAGCAAAACGGCCATAGTTAAATCTAATCCACATAAGAATTTGGGTGTACTCCGCCTCCTGTCCACTCTAGTTGGGATTGGCTCTGGCACCCTCGTTGCTCCAGAAAGGACAGGCAATACAGAAGATAACTGACTAATTGTAACTGTATTAAAGCCTCAAATGTTCAGTCTTCATTCATTTTCCAAACCACTCATCCCAGTAAAGGTCACAGGGTGTCCACAGCCTATCCCGGCTGAACAGGTCACCAGTCTATTGCATGGCCACAAATAGTGACAGACAACCATTCATGTACCCATTCATTCCTAGGGGCAATTTCCCAGTGACCAATTACGGTAACCTAACATGCATGTTTTTGGGAGAAGCCAGAGAACATAGGGGTATAGCGAGGAGAACATGCAGACTCCACACTAAAAGGCCAAGTCAAGCCCCCGACTCAAGCCCCCGACCTACTTGCCATGAGACCACAAAGATCTAAATAGAAAGACAACCATTCAGGCTTATTTAGAATGATCTGTGCAAAAGTTTAAGAAAAGTATTTAGCAAGTCTCATTACTACAATCAGTCTTACATTTGGAAGTTTTTTATCTCAGCTTCACACTTAGTCACAGTTTAACCAACTGAACAAAGAGGCAGAGTGATGAGTCATGTTTGATCCCACATTCGGCATCTTCCTATCACTGTTTACACTGAAACAGACATGCTGTCTGTCTGTCCTCCCTCAGGATCTAATGTTTAACTCTTCTACTAATGCTTGCCAACAAAACCAACTAATACATGACAAGTTAGCAGCAGGACAGAAACTGGCATAATGAGAATGTCCAACAATATGTCCGTGTGTGAAAACAGCCAAGTGAATGTGTTCAGCATTTTAGCATTCAGTCTGTCCACACACTGCGGTAACTCCACACAAAAACTGCACATTGTCACCCATCCAGAACTTTCACGTGTACTTTTATTTCAATGGCCAGACATAAAAAATTCATATTGAAGGAGAAAAAATGAAAATGTCTTGAAGTCAGTTTTGTGTTGGTCGATGAATGAAACTGTTGTCTCCCGATGTGAATAAATCTCTGTTCACTACTGTGAAGTAAAGAGTTGAGATCATTAACAAATAAAAACATCTCAGATCACACAGCATTTTTATTCTCTTAGAGCTCAACAAAACTGAAAAATGTCTCAATTCTCATAGGAAATGAAAAACCAAGACATTTGTGTCTGATCAATGTCTGTCGTTTTCTGTACATGAATACAAGTTTAGATTTGACTAAATAACTGAGTCTATTCAGGTCAAATTCTCCCAAAACGTCACAATAATGGCCTTCACTGTGTAGCAGATGAAAAGACACACACTGATAAAACTGCATGATACTGGTAATGGTTAACGCTGAATAAAGAAGGCAGGACATTAAAACATTTTTACCTCCTGCATGTGGAAAAGAAAACCCTTGTTCTGTGACATACGGTATAGAATATGTGCTTTCCACCAAAACCAAAGATAGATTTTTATTTGAAAACTGTACTTCTTCAAAAGGGCTATTCAGTTTGTAGCAGTTTAGCGTTGTGCAGCAGCCACAATAACCGTTAAGGAATTCATACCACGCAGAATCAACTACAACCTCTACATTACTTGCTCGCATGTGGAACTCTTCTGGTTTTTTCTCGTTGGCTTTATTTGCCCAGTAAAGTTCCGTTCATTTGGTGAGGCATGAATGCATCAATAAATTCCAAAACATGTGGAGATCGGTTTGCTTCAAGTGAACTAAAAAAAGATTATTTATTTTTCCCATGTGAAGGAAATAAAAACTGTTCATTTCTAACCAACAGTCAAGTCTGGTTTCTTGTTCACTGATTGACACTTTAAACATTAACAGCATTACCTCACATTATCTCTTTAAGGAAGACATGAAGATAGTTGGCGTGACCCAAAGAAGATGCAGCAGATAGGGTTAGATGGAAGAAACTGACTTGCTGTGGCGACTCCTGAAGGGAAATGCCGAAAGAAGAAGATCTCACATTATCTCTTTCCAATTCTCTTCATGGGTTGCTAACCCTGTCTCATTTGTGCATCTAAGTTCTTTTTCACATGCATTCCTGTTTGTTTTAATATATGAAGACATGTTTTGTTCTGCGGTACTCATCTCTTAGTCTGAAATGTTGCACTACTACAGTAGTGTCCCAGTCTGCAATCAATAAAGTATTTTTTAATCTATTTTTGTCCCTGCAACAAAAGAAAAAGATCTTTCTGTTCCGTTGTCTTCCGATTATCTGGGACGGGGTCGCAGAGGCAACAGCCTCAGACGGGAAGCCCAGGCTTCTCTCACCCCGGCTGCATCCTCCAGCTCACCCGGAAGGATCCCAAGTCGTTCCCCGGCCAGCTATGAGACATAGTCTCTCCAGCGGGCCTGAGATCAGCCTCTTGGTTGCCTCCAGTGGGACATGTCCAAAACACCTCACCAGCGAGGCACTTGAGAGGCATCCTGACCAGATGCCCGAACTACCCTATCTGGCTTCTCTCGATCTGGAGGAGGAGCGGCTCAACACCGAGCTCCTGCCGGATAGCAGAACTCCTCACCCGATCTCTGAGTAAAAGCCCAGCCACCCTGCGGACGAAGCTTATTTTGGCCGCTTGTATCCGCAATCTCATTCTTTCGGTCACCACCCACAGCTGGTGACCATTGGTGAGGGTAGAACTGTAGATCGACTTGTAAATAAAGAGCTTTGCTTTTCAGGTCTTTCTTTACCACGACCGATGGATGCAGCGTCCTAGTTGTTGCTGATCTTACAAATGTAATAACCTGAGAATTAAAAAGACTTTCTTTAGTAAAAAATAAATAAATAAAAAATGTAAGAGATGCTTTGTACTTCCTAATTGAAATATAAACTCATTCTTTATATCAGATCTGTTTTTGTAGAGTGGATCCAATCAGATCTTTTTCAGCTTATTTATATGTAGGTGTTTTGAAGGCAATCACATGATGATTGTATCAAAAGCTAACGGGTCAACTCATTAAAAGTTGTTTTTTAAACCCGAACAATGTGAATTACCATAAGCTGGAGGCGAAAATATGAAAACATGCAAGAAAAACTCTGTTTAAACAGCAAACGATTGTCCTCCAGCTTCATTCATACAGACAGACTAAAGCCATTCACTGTAAGCTGAGTGGGAGATGAAGCTTCAGCGCTCCTGATTAACTCCACTCTGCTGATTTAAGGATGCCCTAGCGCCGCTTATCAGCCTCTTTATGCTTTAAATGTTGAGCTTCACATTCCTTACACACCCACAAGACAACAACAAGAAGAAGAATGCTAAAGGAAAGACAAGAGGACACGTCGCGGCTCTGGGCCAATGGGGCCCAGCTTATCTTTCTATCAGCATCACTTCCGTTTTTCCAGCTTTGAAGCTAAAGGACACACAGTCCTGTTTACATCATTTTAGATGTTATTATGCTTGCTCACATTCACTATTGTTCATCCGTCACCCAACTGGAGAGCAAGTTATCTTTTCCCACTCTAGAGATCCACAGACATTATTTTTAATCTTAATAGACTTGTACTAGAAACATGAAAATTCCACTAGATGCAATTCATTAAAAAAAAAACCTTATTGGCTGAAGGTGTAGGTGTCCATCAGAAAAAAATTGATTTATCCTTTGATTCCTCAGCAGATACACATTTCGGTAGATTTTGGGAGGGAAAAACTATGAGGTAGTTTGTAACAAAGCTCACAACATCCCAAAAGTAAGATTATTCTGCGTTATGACAAAAAGACAAACTATCTTATAATGGCTAAACTATGGATGAGAGGAGAAAAACAAACACGATTGTCTAAAGAATCAGTAGAGAATGTTCAAAAAGGTGAAGATCCCAATCTTATTATCATAGAAGTCCAATACCTCTCAAAATCTCATTTAAGATTTGTGAAATTGATCTAAAATTACCCGAAAGTGAACTTAAACCAATTACCCTGGGTGCATTCAGGACACTTAGCATGTTCCTATAGATTTGAACAATTTTATAATATATATTTATATATAACATAATAATTATATGTAATATAACAATAAAATCCCCTCCTGTCTTTTCGAAGGTACATTTTTTGGTGATCTTCTTTATCTACTGAAAAGAAATCTATGTTGTGCTGAGATGATAAGTGCCTCCTCCATGAAACCCACTCCCTTTGGCATGAGTCCTCATTTCAACACAGCACTGGGTCATGCAGACCAAACTGCTTCCCACTGTTCTGCTCTGATGAATTCAATTTATCTAAGAAATAATGTGAAATGACTTGTTGTAGAACTAAATTAGACCTTTTTGTGTAATACAGTTATTCCTACAATCATAATATTAAAAACTATTCAGAAACTTGATATTTTTCTCTTCTTACAACGTTTTTCTTTCTTGCTATTTATTTTCCAAAGTGAACAAATGCAACACTTACACTAAAATAAAAAAGAGAAAGAGGCCCCGATGGCTTTCCATACCATTCGCGGTAAGAGTATTTAATGATATTTAAAAGGACAAGAATATGTCAGACTTGAGCTAAAGTTGCATATGGAAGACTTATTTTTGTCAGACTAAGCTTTGCTGTATTCAAGTTTCAGGGGGGAAAAGTGGGTGTTTCTATAAGAAAGTGTGATTCTATAAGAAATAATATGGTCTCCGTTTAATTGAGCTTCTTTATCTGCATGAATTGTTCATGGTTCACAATGTTTAGTCTGCTAGAGTGAAGAACAGTATAAAAACGAATTAATTCAACTGAAACAACAGTGTGAATTTCTCACCATCCCCTTCTCTAATCACTTGTAATTTCAAGCTAAGCTTATCTGCTTATAATGCCTACTGCATTTGAAAAGTTATTGATGGACCACAAATTGATCCTTTGTCAAAGAAATAAATTCTGGCCAAGTTATGACTAGATGCTTGACTATTTCAAGATCAACCAAATAAGAACTATGGTATTGTATGAGGAAGTCTGGTGTGACAGAGAAGTATGTTAGAGCGGTTCAGGACATGTACAGTATGAGTACTGTAAGACAGTGGTGAGGTGTGCTGAAGGTGAGACAGAGGAGTTTAGTGTTGGGGTAGAGATCTGCTCTGACCCCTTTGCTGTTTGCGATGGTGATGGACAGGCTGACAGACGAGGTTAGACAGGAATTTCCATGAACAATGATGTTTGTAGATGACATTGCGATCTGTAGTGAGAGAAGGGAAGAGGTGGAGGAAAAGCTGGAGAGGTGGAGGTTTGCACTAGAAAGAAGAGGAATGAAGCTTAGTCAGAGTAAGACAGAGTACGTGTGTGAATGAGAGGGACCCAAATGGAAAAGTGAGGTTACAGGGAGAAGAGATAAAGAAGGTAGAAGATTTTAATTATGGTACTTAGGATCAAAAGTCCAGAGCAATGGAGAGTGTGGAAAAGAGGTGAAGAAGTGTGTGCAGACAGGCTGGAATGGGTGGAGAAAAGTATTAGGTGTGATGTGTGACAAAAGAGTTTCAGCTAAAATGAAAGTGTCCAAAACCGTGGTGAGACCTGCCATGCTGTTTGGTCTAGAGACAGTAGCACTGAGAAAAAGACGGAAACAGAGATTGAGGTGGCAGAGATGTCGATGCTGAGGATCTCTCTGGGAGTGACCAGGATGGACAGGATTAGAAATGAGTACATCAGGGGAACAGCACATGTTAGAGGTTTTGGGGATAAAGTCCAAGAGGCCAGACTGAGATGGTTTGGACATGTGCGGAGGAGAGAGAGAGAGTACATCGGAAGAAGGATGCTGGATTTGGAACCACCAGGAAAGAGGACTAGAGGAAGACCAAAGAGGAGGTTCATGGATACAGTGAAGGAAGACATGAAGATAGTTGGTGTGACCGAAGAGAATGCAGCAGATAGGGTTAGATGGCAGAAACCGACTTGCTGTGGCGACCCCTGAAGGGAAATGCCGAAAGAAGAAGAAGTTGTAAAATATGTAAAGTTTTAGCTCTTTGGAACCAAATGCAAATAAATTAACTCTAATCAAAGGTTTGTATTTAATTTAAAGTATGTAAAAGAAATAGTCGTTGTGACAAATATACATTATTTAGGTTACTTCGGATCTCAAATAAAACTTTAAAAGTAGTTTTGTATCCTCACCATGAATTTGTTTAGAAGGTTAATGGTCATGCAGTTTAGTGAAATCTTCAGAAGTCTGTCCGGTCATCTGATTGTCACGTTACTTGTAGGTTTATCTTTTTTTCACTAAATCTATTTATTTGTGCCTTGAAGCAACGTAAATCAAAGGAATTGTGGTGACACAGAAAAGAGGGTCCGTGCTGCCTCAGTAATTGGCTGGAGTTGAAAAGTTTAGAAACAGTCATTTAAACTGCTTTACCATAAAAACCCAACCTTTAATTTAGGAAAAAGATGGGATTCCTGTAAAACTCCCAAACACTGGGCATTTGTGTGCAGCTGTCTTTGTGGGACTTTTGTATTTTTAGACATAAAGGATGACACTTCTGCTTCAAGAAGACACTATGGCCTGGTTTGGACTTCTGAGGACGTTAAGGCTTTGGACTTAATTTTGGAGCTCAGGTTAGCATCAGATTTGCGTTTGACCCTTTATTGTGGATAAAGGCAGAAGTACAAACATGTGTGCTGCATGTGTCTTTCATCTTCTAAGTGGTAAATATAGAAGAGAAAAGCATGAACTTTATAGAACCACAGCTTCATCAAACTGACTCGGGTTGGGTCATCCATCAGCTAAAAAAAAACATACAATCTGAGAAACCTTCAACTTGTTCCACAGACATGCTTTCATTTTTCCCTTTTCTTTAAAGATAAAGTTCTATAAATTACAAGAAGTCAATTAAAGCGATATTGTCAATTAAAGCAGTTAAAATAAATAAAAATGTCATAATGCAACATATAACTAATTTTTTTGTATTCTGCTGGGATCAAAATATTAAAAAAGTGCTTCACAAAAAGAAACCCTGAAGTTTTCACATATGTCTAGAAAAAAATAGTTTTTTGCCTCTAATTGGACAACCATCATGCAGAAGGCAGTGCATACTGCTTCTTTTACTCATCAGTTCACATGGGAATGAAACAAACTTCATAATGAGAGAAACATGTTAAAAATAGTTGGTTTGGACACTTTGAAGACACAAACACAGAGATATAAACAGTCTATTAACTCAATCCCCTGAGATGTAGGCAAGGAAGTGATGATGATGATGATGAGAAGTAGAAGGAAGGATGATGGAGGAGCACAGGCGGGTGTTTCCGATTGTTGTATGGCTGTAGTTAACATTCCATCAGAGTGATAAAGACCCCACAACATCAAAAACAGGATTAGAATGTTGTTCCCCGTAGGCAAATGGCAGTAATGGAGATTTAATGTCTTACAGACGGAGAAAATAGTTCTAAAAAACCTACGATCAATCAAATAATCTAACCTAGTTGAAGTAAGAGGTGAACTCTACAAGTGTTTTCACAAAGCATTTATTATCTATATGAGAAATATGATCCAGTCTTGAGCTAGACTGTCATCACTGACATTTTATAACCTGATTCTTTAAAGAATGCTTCAATATTTTTTACAATTTAGATATCTGAAATTTCTTAACAGGCCCAGTTGTTAATGTGTGGAACGGAAGTCTAGAATCCTTATTGGATTTGTAGGTGCTGTTTTCACAGAATGATGCCGCTCAGTGTTTGCTATGTGGGTCAAGTGAACATAGAGAAAGTCTTAACATTTTGGTACTAAAGACCCTGCACAGTTGCACCACACATGGCTTTGGATTAAAAGGATGCTGCTTGGTCCAGTGCACCCATATCTGGACCTAACAGGTAAGAGGGGTACAAGTGTAGTTATACAGAAACACAACAGACATTGAATTTAATGAACCAAGCTGCACCAGACTCCGAACCAAAACCCAACTTTTTGTTTGATTTCATGATGCATTTTTATGTTTCTCAGAGTTGTTCCACAAGCCTGTACTTCAGGATATTTACTTTTCAAATTCATTTTAAGTCAGTCAGACTGACAAAATAAAGAAAATTTCCTAAAGAGAAAAGAAAGACAGTACTTAGAAACTGTTGAGCTACAGACCTCAATCTTTTTCTAGAGGCAGCATCAGGAATGTTACAGTTGCACTTTTCAACTTTCAGACCTTAAAATTCTGTTGCTGGTTTGTTTTGATGGAACAGTTTAATCTCACACTATTTTGATACTAGGAGCTTAAAGGAGATTTGCAAAGAGTGCGCCTTAAAGTCAAAAAGAGAAAAGCGTGGTGTGATGTTTTGCTTAGGGTGGGAGAAGTTTCGATGGGTGAAACATTCGTAAGTATGAATGTGTCTGACAAAAAGTGAATCACGCTCATTAAGAGAAAAATTCCAACTAACGTAAATGAAAGCTCGTAAAAAAGTTGCATTAGAATATGTTTGGCATTTTCTAATTTGACGTTTAAAGACAAAATTCACAACAAAAGTGTAAAAATATCAAGAACCAGCTTTGAACATGGTCACCTTTATATACCTGCACTTTGCTGTCCATCCACATCAATTCTAACAAATTGGCAACGAAAAAAAGAAAGTACGTACGTCTGGTTCACAAATCTTAATTTTTCTTCAATCAACATCATGCCTTTTGTGTCATAATGTAAAGTAAGAATATTTTGTAAGTAGTTTAGATCTAGAAAATGGATTTAAAACCATATGTTTATAGGTTAAGAATTATTTGAAGAAGCACTTTGATGGGCTTTCTTTTTCTTTTTTTATTTCACCAATTTTTTCAATTTATTTTTATAATCATTTGGCATTCTTCTATCGAAAATTTTGGAAAATCAAAGTCGTCGTAAAATGTAATAAATCCTTCTCTAACAAACACATAAGAGATAAAACATGGGTAATATACAGTGCATTCATTCTGGGCATATTTTGTTCATACTTTAAAGCTATTTAATCTTCAGAAGGATAAAAGAGTTTATCACATCTTGTCAACTCTAAGGTCATCTTATCATGCATCAGTAGTGTGATCGAGAGCACTGTACCTTTCTGTTTGTCCATTTCTGAAGTCTCAGCGGCTGCTCATCGTCACTCTCATTTTTGTGATGAAAAATTTGACAGAAATCCTCCTGTTTCCTCTTCAGAGCTCCCTCTCTCTCATCTCAGTGCAAAGTAGTCTGAGGTCTGAAAGTCTTCAACACACGAGGGAGGAGAGATGGCCAGACCAACACTCCCATTACATGTGTAGGGAGGGAGAGAAGGTGGGAAAGAATGTGGGATGAATAAAAATTGACATTAAAGGAAAGAGGGAAAGCAAAAAAAATATGAAGTCATCCTTCAGTTTTGAGTTGTTAGTGGAATTCAGTATTTTTACATCATGTTTGGGTGAAACATGAGAAAGGATTTAGGGGTCAAAAACATCAAGCACCTTGTTAAAAAAACCTAATAGTACATGTAGTCATTAGTGATATAAATGCTGTATCTTCAAATCCACCCACTAAGTTGTTTTTCATGTGATTTCACTGATACTTTTGTATCTTTTTGTATATTTAGATGTTTGTTATAAGCATTTACTGTACACTAAGTTGAATGAATTTGTTCTACTTGATAATCTGAAGCTGAAATTTATTCATTTGGGATCCAGCCAAATTATGACTGACCAGTTCAAAGTCACTATCTTCTGTGCCTCACTTGTGATAACATTCTTTTAGCCTCCCGAATTGCTTCTTCTTTCGTCATTTCTTCTGGTTTGTGAAAATAAACGACGGAGATGCACACTTACCGAATGAGAACTATAAAAACATTGTGTGACATAAGGCTTATAAAATTTACTTCTGTATCAAAGTAACTAGATAGAGGCTGAAATTAGGATGGAAAAACACAAGGCTTTTCATTTTATCTTGAGCATTTTCCTCTTTGAAGAAGTTTATCACCGGGCCAGCTAGAAACAGAAACATTTGGCTGATACAGGTCTTAGTTGCTTGCTGGATACTAGAAGCTTGGGAAAACCTGGTACATTGGAGTTCTGTCCTCTAATTATACCAATTATTTGCTGTCTTGGCCCCTCGATGTATCCACATCACCCTTGGTTGATCCCTGTCTTTTCTTTCTTGTGGCCACTTCCCCAACTCATTCATTGTTTTCTAATGTCTTTTCATTTGGATTGTTACTGTACAATTCACGTGTTGCCCACCTCTCTCTTCCTACTTGGGATTGAGTTCTGTTTCAGATTCCTGATGGATCCTCTGTCCTGGGCGTCGCCAGACTGAGGAGGTCTCTGTGCTTGATCTACCATCCTGTTTCCAACAGGTTGAAGCCTATCAACGCATTTCTTCAGATGTAAAGCTGCAGAGTAGAATTAGCTAATATTTAATTAACAGTCTTAGACACATTGGTCGTTCAACCCGGGGAGGGATCCCTCTGTCATCTGGATTCCCAAGAGGTTTCTTCTTTTTTTGTCCCCACTGTGGGGTTTTTCTTCAACCGTGAAGGAGTGTCCAAGGTCAGGTATGTGCTGAAATTGTTTAGCTAGCTTTGTTTAGTTAGGATAGAATAGAATTAAATTTGTTTAAAAATATTAACAATGAACAAAAAGCCAAATGATTGCCAAATTTTGGTTGTATTACACATATGTTTTGGCTTTCAATGAGGCAGATGCTGAAGATACTTCTTCAGCTTGCACTGAGCTGGCCTCCATCTGTCCAATAGACCTCCAACACCATGATGTACACCACCCATTTAAAAGGAGACATCTGGACATGTGTTCCCGCAAAAAGGAGAAAATAGAAAAACCTCTTTGTAAATCATGTCTTTTTATAAGAGAGGAAAAAAACATCATTTTAAGTTAAAAGGGAAGCAGATTTTTACAATTAAGATGAAGTTTTTTATTATTTTTTTTTATGTAAGTTCACCTTCCTTGTCGTCAGGATTGCTATTTTTTTTTAAGTCTAATTTTTGTGTAATAAATGCTTTGCCATTCATGACTGTATACGTACAAGATGATTTGAAACAGATGACATCTTATGTGGAATGTCAAACTGAATTCATTCTTCTGTCATTACACAACTAATCTTTTCAGTCATCTTAGCTACTCACCATCACCATGATCTAACCTGCCAGAAAAACTTTGCATATTAATGTAATCTAGACGAAAGAAGAAAACAGGAGTTTCCTGTTAGTTCTTATCAAAAGAATCTTGTACAAAAGAATGTTTCTGCAAAGTCGAATTATTTTTAGCGCCATTAGCTACTGTATTTATTAAAACGCTTGCTTGTTTGTTTTCTCCCCTTTTTTAAAAATACTTGTATATAAAAAGCCTTATATGTAAATCTTTTTTTTTTTTTTTAGGAGAAGAAAAACTTTCAGGGCGGCAGGATTGCGCAGCGGTAGAATCACGGGGTTCTCCTGGGGAGGAGAACTGTGTTCTTCCCCGTGAATGCGTGGGTTTTCTCCCATGCATGTTAGGTTGATTGGGAACTATAAAATTTCCCCTGGGAATGTGTGTGTCCCCGCTATGGACTGGCGACCTGTTTGGGGTGAACCCTGCCTCCCGTCTTAAATCAGCCGAGATAAGTTCCGGTATATCAAAAGCCATCCGGGCCGTTTACGCATGTAATGAAGTGCACCGAATTTCTAATTTAACGCATTAAATGTTCAATCTAGCAAGCTGAATGTTCGGATCTAGGGCGCTAGATTCTAACTCTAGCACGCCAGATTACGTGCGTGTCACGGCCTAGATGGCTTTCCATACTGCGCCATGGAAGCCTGTACCCTCGCAACGCTGTTGAGGATGTACGGTTAAGAAGATGCATGAATGACAGTAGAACTTTGGAAATCTGTGAAGTTTTATCATAATTTTGATATTAGATACCTAAAACTCTGTGTTAGAAGAAGATTTTTATATATATATTATTTGTATTGATGTTATAATTTCCTCAACCTCCAGTAGGTGGCGAGCATAATCCGTAAGTCTCGCGATATTGCTGTTTTTTTTAGAAGAAGAAGAGTCGCGGAAGCAGTGGTGTTTTCTTGACGGCTCAGCAGGTTGACCACCAAACGGCCATAATACCCAACTAAGCCACCAGTTTAGATAGGCGGTCAGTCTGAAGGTAAAATACAATCAAATATAACACAGGTGTCTTTCTCGATTAAATAGATTATGTTTATGTCTTGTTTTAGGTAAAGAAAACTGTCTTCCTGCTGTTAGCAGTTAGCTCATATGCTAAGCTAACAGGAGGAATTCAGAGGTTTCCTGTCAGGAAGAAATCGCGTGATCTGTTTACGGCTAAGATGACAGACTTAACCCGTCTCTATAACCAGGTCATCATGCTATAGTCCAGGATTTTTAATAATGTCAGTTATCGGAGAGGCTAGCATGTTTCAGAGTGTTGGTTTGTGTCTGATTTCTGAGTCTGATCTCTGACTGACTCCATCTCTGGACTCCAAGCAATGCTTTCTTTGTTTCCTCTTTGGCTCTGACTAGTTTTCTCTCCTCCACAGAATCAAGATGACAGCTGCTCCGTACAATTACTCCTACATCTTTAAGTACATCATCATCGGTGAGTTAATGATCAGCTCCTTGAGATTTCCACCTTGTAGATCAGGGGTGTCCAACCTGTTTAGTCCCAAGATTGAATTTTTAACCATCAAACCGCCTGGGATCTACTAATCCCGGTGTCAACATCACAAACACACACAGATCGTTTTTATTCTGCAGTAAAACTACCCTCACAACAGGTTTTGTTGTTGTCACACAACCATTAGACATCACAAACACTCACACAGAAACAAATTCCCCTCTCTCAAACACACACAGACAGAATTTTCTATCTATTTCTTTCTCTCTCTTTCTCTTTACTGAGAGAGAGAAAGATGCACACTCTCAAACACAGACACTTTACGCACTCAGACAGTGCTTTGGGATGGGTTACAGCAGCAGCAGGCGCTGATCAATGAGAACAAACCTAACGCGTTTCACATCACAGATTCAAAAAATCTCCCATTACATTAGAAAAGCTAGATTATCGCTTTTTTCTAGACCCTCTATGACATCTCTAGAGGGTATGATTACTCACTTTAAATGCCGTCAAAGTTGCCGAGTTGGCAACACTGACTTTTATACTTTGATTTCTTTTTCGTACACACGTGGCGGTCGACTTGGGGTCAGGTTAGGTAGCCTTGTTGTAGATGGGTTTATTGTGAAAGTTTCTAGAGACCTTTAATCTATTGATCTCTACATCATAGGATTTTTATACATTTATTTAAACATTATTTCCTGGCACTGACGTTGTGCCTAACTCCTGACTTCTGTAAAGAACATGTGATCACATCCTCAAACGTTGCTGAGCTCATAGTAAAAGTCAGTTGTGACACAATCCTAAGGCAGTATGGTGGAAAACTATGGAGACATAATTGTACAAGTATTTATTTTGATGTTTTAAAAATAGGGAAACTCTTTTTTTTAACTTTACTATCTTTACAATCTTTCTACCATAAAGTGGAGACATAGGAATCAGGGTCTGCTAATTCCAGGCCATGGTCCTCTCCTGGAAAAGGGTGGAGTGCCCCTGCATATCACGGACATGGTCCCGCCCCAAGTGGAGGAATTTAATTGTCTCGGGGTGTTGTTCACGAGTGGGAGAAGGATGGAGCAGGAGATCGACAGACAGATTGTCGCGGCATCCGCAATAATTAGAACACTGCATCAGTCCGAGTGTTCGGGAGGATCCTGAACCTCGGGAGGACTCAGAATCCTCCCGAGTGAGCTGGAGGATGCAGCTAGGGTGAGACAATTCTGGGTTTCCCATCTGAGGCTGTTGCCCCGGCGACCCGGCCCCGGATAAGCGGACGACAACAGAACGGAACATCCAGTGACACGCCGCTATGAAGGACTTAATAACTACATACTAAATAATGGTTGATTGTTCCCATTTAAAAAAAAATGGTGTAGCCATCCACTTTGTATTACTGTGAATTTGTAAACCAAATCTTGTTCACTAAGTGTTCTGTTGGTAGCTCATGTGTTTTGTGTTTCTATGTCCAGGTGATATGGGGGTCGGGAAGTCTTGTCTGCTGCATCAATTCACAGAGAAAAAATGTGAGTTTTTCACAGAAACACAACAAACTTCTTTTTTGGTCTTCCGCTCAAATGCAAAGAATTTTTTTCCCCCGGGAACATTTGAAATGATTAAATCGTGTGTGTTTTTTAGTTATGGCAGACTGTCCTCACACAATTGGTGTGGAGTTTGGAACGAGGATCATGGAAGTGCACAGTGAGAAGGTGAAACTGCAGATTTGGGACACAGCAGGTCAGGAGCGGTTCAGGGCTGTCACCCGGTCCTACTACAGAGGGGCTGCTGGCGCTCTTATGGTCTATGACATCACCAGGTACTGAACACTTTTCTAAACCGTCAAATGTAGTTCTGCTGTTTACACCTGTTCCAATCTAAGGTTTTGTCTCTTTTTAATAAGTATTTATGATGAAGTGAACAGAGAATAAAAAATATCTACTAATAAACTGTGTGACATAGACTGTGTGGCACATTAAAAATCTCAGCCAATCATTCAAAATCAGGCAAACACTCTACTCTAGTGGAGACGGTGGCCGCGTGGTTAGCGCGTTCGCCCGCGGACCGGAAGGTCGCGGGTTTGCGTTCCACGGAGAGCACGTCTAGGGTCCTTGGAGAAGACACCTAGCCCCCACTTCTCCCACCATTGGCGCCGTTGAAGGGCAGCCTGCTGCGGTGTAAGGAGTGCAGCAAACAAATTTCCCCGGTGAGGGATGAATAGAGTAATTCAAAATAATCAAAAAAAAAAAAAAAAATACTCTAATTTTCTGTTTTTGTGACGAGTATTTTTACTGGATGGTGATGCAAAGTTACAAAGTAACTATGTTATTTTA
Source organism: Neostethus bicornis (assembly GCA_902685375.1). NCBI lineage: Eukaryota > Metazoa > Chordata > Actinopteri > Atheriniformes > Phallostethidae > Neostethus > Neostethus bicornis. Next base: position 11,094,812 of record LR738545.1, read on the forward strand.
ACAATAGACTTGGTTAATTGGTCGCTACGAAATTGCCCATAGGAATGAGTGTGTGTGTGGCCCCGCAACAGACTGGCGACCTGATTGGAATGTCCCCTGCCTTTTGTCTTGAATCAGCTAGGATAGGCTCCGGCACCCTCTGCAACTCTTAGGAAGGGACAGTTCAGAAGATGAAATGAACAAAGAGTTAATGGAATCCAGGACAGAATTAAGAAAGTCTGAAGGACTCCCATCTTTACAAAATACCATGTTTTTGTTTGTTTACAGGAGGAGTACCTATAATCATCTGAGTAGCTGGTTAACAGATGCTCGGAATTTGACCAACCCAAACACAGTGAGTGTCAGAAGCCTGTCAGTTTATCCGTTTATTGCTGTGGCTACATTCTTAATATCTGAATTTAATTTTATAAATTAATAAACTAAACAACCACAAAGTTGATCATTAGTCAGTTGTGAATATTTATGAGAAAATAGAAATTTTTTGTACATGCAGTTCTGTCTGTGGCCACAGATAGGCGCACTTTCCCACTTTTAAGAAAGTAATTATGATATCAGCTGCTTTGTGGTTTATTGAATAAAAAAATAGAATTAGAAGATTAATCCAGACACTGATTTATAAATTGTATTGTTTTATTAGTAATTAAAATATATTATTCATTGTTTCATCTGTTTCCATCTATCAACCCCCATGTGGTTCTAGTTCACTCAGGCTCTGCATGTCATTGCAGGTGATTATTTTGATTGGAAACAAGGCAGATCTGGAGGCTCAGAGAGATGTGACCTACGAGGAGGCCAAGCAGTTTGCAGAAGAGAACGGTGAGGATCCGTCAGAACTCTGTATCCTTCAGTAAACATGTCACATGGATTGACTCCTGTGCTTCCTGACAGGTTTGCTGTTTCTCGAAGCCAGCGCAAAAACGTAAGTGTCACATATTTTCTTTAAATTAGAAAAATGTATTTTCAACAAATGAAAAAGTTGAGGGAATTTAACAAAACAAGAGGCATCAATCAAGTTTGCCTGACATTAAAAAACCAGGTACAACAACAAAATGACTAGTTACGTTTTTTTTTTTTTACATCCTGTATTGACCCCTCAAAATGGGTACATTACTTTTGCTGCATTGCACTGCAGCAGGTAGCCACGATGGCACCAATAGCGAGAGGGATAGAGACAATGGGAATTGGACCAGCTTCTCCCGGTTGAAGGACAGACATTCTACCACTGAGCCAATGCCCCTTGGAGGAAATAGTTGAGAAGACGTATTCCTCATGCTGTTGTAGTGTAAAATACGTTTTTAAACATATCATGCTAAATTGAGAAGAAAAAATCTGGTAGATTGACTGGTAAATCAAGACTCATCTCTCTTTTCTCTATAATAAATTGATGTATCGTCCTGATTGTGGAAAAAATGCTGCATAGTTCAGCAGATCAAAGTCCCACTCCATTTTTCCCTTGAGATACTTAACCTCATCCTCTTTGGGACAGAATATTTGAATTTAAATTATATTATTTATACCAAAGTATTGATGTCCCTCCATGTTTTCCAACCTGTCTGACCTCCATCAATTTGTCCTTCAGAGGAGAAAATGTTGAGGAAGCTTTCCTGGAAGCAGCAAAGAGAATCTACCAGAACATTCAGGATGGAAGTCTGGACCTGAATGCTGCTGAGTCGGGAGTTCAGCACAAACCCAGTACCCCACAGGTCTGCCGTATCGATTACAACAACCCGCCACCCAGAGAAGGCTGCAGCTGTTAACCTGAGACTGGATCCTCAGACTATCAGCCAGGCCGACAGATGGATGAAGACGGACACTCAGACCACCTCCAGAAGGCAGCATTGGGTCGGTAAAACTCAAGACACCTGCTGTCAGATCTGGAAACATCCATCCAGTCAGGACTTCCCCAGCTTTGCTTCAATCCTTCAATATCCCAGAATATGACCCAGATGTTTTTAGGCTTAAACAAATTCAGAATCTTCATTCAAATCTTAGCTAACTTATCCCAGTAAAGCAGAAAGAAAACCAGCATCTGGGTCTGCACTTCTCTCTACTAAACACAAAACTTGTTCTTTTCAGGTTTACAACACATTATTAATATTATTTGCTTTTGAAAAGCTTTAATCCCAAAAAATTATTTGAAGTTTGAACCATTAAACGGGACACGTCAGCCCAGAAATCAACCCTGTAGAAAATGGTCTTGCTGGGGTTTCATTTCTGTAACAGGGAAAAGTGCACCAGTCTACATCCCAGACTAAAGCATCTGACTCAGGTTATAATTAAACCCCTGATGTGGATAAAACTTTTCTAAACACACCAAAATTCTAACACAGCTTCAATGACAAGTTCTGATTTGATGATTTTCATCTGTTCAGAATATCACATTTACAATATAACACTATGTTAAACTGGTTTAACATCAAAGTAAAACCAGTACATGACCCAGTTCCATCACAGTAAACATCAAACTTAGTTCTGACTCCTGCTGGAAAATCCTTCACAGAATCAGAACCTCTGCCTGTTGTTCTTGTTCAGCTCTCTTAAAATCTGCAAAGAACGCAGAGTCGGCAAAACAAGCTGCCTGGAAACGAGCTTATTAAATGGAAACCCGACTCCCATCTGCACAGCTTCTTCTGACAGATCATTAAACCCCAGTTTAGCTTTTACACTTTTTAAATGTTTTAAAACTTGGAGTTTCTCCGTGTTGGCGATGCAATGAAAAGTATTTATGTGCGATTACCCCTTTTTACACTAAACAGATCAAGTTTAATCTGAACAAAATGAGACGTCTGACACGCAAAACTTATATTTTACTCTTAAATCCCAAACTTTGCACTTTGATATGAATGGGACCTAAAACACCTGAGCCGTGACTGTAGCTCATTCACGTTTGACTGATGTTTTTTTCTTATAAATGTCACATCGGATGTTTTTGGAAGTTCATTTCTTTTGCTGTGATTTTAGGAGAAACAAAATCCTTCATCTCAAAAACATCTGTAAATCTAGACTTAGTGGCTGTTTTTTTTATTTTTAAAGGATTTTTTTTCTCAAATCACGATAGAAGTTTTCTTTCTACGTTCTTTTGTGTTCCTCTGAAATTTGCTGTTTGTCGGCTCTCTGAGCTTCCGTTCATTTGTCCTCAAATCAGTGCAGATATTGTATTAAAAGTCCAGACCTGGTTGTGTTCAAAGATGTTGAGGTCCTCTTCAGTCTGGGTTTGACTGAACATGGAGCAGCGAGTGTACGCTCCGTCCTCTGATTGGTGGATGGCAGCCTTCTTTAACTGTGATGTTAAAATCTTACTGTTTTATTTCCACTTGATACACATACAAAACGCCCACCAGAAATTAGATTGTATTTTTTGTGTTGCTTTTCTTTTTCTTAAAAAAAATTCCTTAATATTTAAAAAGGACCAAAAAGACAGGTTTGTTTTTTTTTTTTTTTTGTTTTTACCCCACTCTTATTCTTGGCTCTTTGCGATCAGCTTTGCTCTTAAATAATAAAATAACTCATTTCCAGACATGTGACTCCACCATGATGGCGGTGGCTTTCCAAACTGGAAAAAGGAAAACTTGTGTGCACTGGCTGTCTTGATTTTTTCTTTCTGTTCTGTACGCTACAGCATCAAGCTTTTCATAATCCTTCCACTATTTATATGATTTTTTTTCTGCAGCTGTAACCATTGTAAAACCATGGGAACTCAGTTATTTGTAAATAAAGAATATATACTGTAAAAAAAACTGGATTGTGTCTGTTTCTAAAAATTTTTAAGAATCTATCAAACGTCTGTTATGGGCTCACTTTTTAAAATTCACAATTACATTTAGATTTGTTTTTTATTAAACCTTTTTATTTCAAATTCATTTCAGACTAAATGTAATTCTTGTCATCGACCCATGATGTCATAACGTTAAAAATGCCAGATTTTCTCACATCAGAACAAACAGATCTTGTTACAATCCAATAAAAATAAACTTACCATACACAATTTAAAAGGTTCAGTTTTCTTCCGCTTATCTGGGGAAGAAAATGGAACAGCGAGCGCCGGCTCGCAGGTGCAACAGCCTCAGACAGGAAACCCAGTCTTATCTCACCCTGGCTATGTCCTCCAGCTCACCTGCAGGATCTCTAGGTGTTCCCTGGCCAGCTGTAAGACATAAAGGGCCCGCGATCTGCCTGTGGGTCTCCTTCCCGTGGAACATGCCTGAAACACCTCACCAGCAAGGCGCTCGGCAAGCATCCGAACTACCCCATCGGCTTCTCTTAACCCAGAGTGGCAATGGCTCTACTCCAAGCTCCTCACCCTATCTCTGAGCTAGAGCCCAGCCACCCTGTGGAGGAAGCTTATTGCAGCTTCCTCCACAGGGTGTAGCTTCCTCCAAAGACAAACTATCTTTGTCTTTTAATATTTGCAAAAAAACTTTAAACAAGATTTTTTTATATATAAAAACCTTTAATGAGACATCTGATTTAATTATTTTAGACTTCGAGAATGGAAAAAGTCTTTCTACAGCATTTCAGATGTTCCTGCAACAGGAGGCAGTGTTTTTTTACACATTTTTCTTAAATCATATGTAGCATCAAACCAGAAGCTACTAAAAAGTTTTGGGGTTTTTTTTTTCCTCTCTTCAGTCTGTAAGCTGAGAAGCTACTGAAAAGTTTTGGGGTTTTTTTTTCTCTCTTCAGTCTGTAAGCTGAGAAGCTGCTGAAAAGTTTTCCAGATGTTGAAATGAACGTCTTTTCTTGGAGACAGCAGATTATTGCTGAGCGGATGAAATTTGGAAAATAATCCAGTAACAGAAGAGTCCAGGTTTTGATTGGAAGGCCTACATCGTTCTCCTTTTGGAGGCGTCTTCTGTCTCGTACTCGATCTCCACGTACGCTCGCTTCTTCCTTATAGCCGATCCTTTGGCTGGAGCTTTTCCTTTAGACTTAGACACCTGAACCTCCTGTTCCATTTCTTCTTCCTCCTCTTCCTCACTGGATTTGTCGTCATCCTCCTCTTCGTCGCTACTCGTTTTCAGATTGTTCATGTCCTTGAAGAAAGAAACAAGAATTAAAGCAGAAAACCTCACATCTGTTGTTCATAAAAAAAAAAAAAAAAATCTCTGTAAACAGTCATATATGTAATTCGCTCAGATCCTCCTTTGGTAAAAGTAAAAACATGAAAATGTGACTTCAGTGTGATTTACCTCAAAGTCACTCAGATCACTCTCCTCCACATCTTCAGCAGCCACAAACTCTCTCTGTCCGACATCCTGCACAAACAGAAGCTCTCAGGATGACATATCTCCTCACAGATTCAGAGAGGAGCTTTTTTCCCCCTTTCTCACCTCATCATCTTCCACCTCTTCTTCTTCCTCTTGTTCTTCTTCAGACTCTGACTCGCTCTCTTCATCCTGCTTCTCCAAAGCTTTGTCAAAGGCGTGGATGGGGAAATTGTAGATGTCTCCATACTGAAAGAAGAGCACACGGTGTCACCCTAATGTGAAGACCTGGATATTTTAAAATAATCTAACCAGAGTGACGCATCATACCGTTCCCTGTTTGAGACGCTCTAGCAGCTCCTTCTCGATAGCGTTGTCCAACTGAGCGGCAATCAGAGCTTTCTCCTGCAGAGGAAACCAGTTAGCTGTGTTTCATTTAGTTTGTACGACCCTCAGAGCGTACGCTCACCTCTTTCCTCTTCTCTCTGCTTTCCACTTTTCTGCTGAGAGGAACCAACTTTCTCCTGAAAAACAAACAATCATTTACGTAACATTCAGGAATACTTTCTATTTGGAGGTGCTCTCTGGTGATGCTCACCGTCTCTTCAGGACCAGTTTACGCATGCGGATGAGGTACTGAGTGATTTTGGTGAATCTCTGCTTGCATTTGTGTCGGATGAATCGAGGCCAGTAGATCAAGTTTTCATCAATCTGTTCTAAGGCCTTTTCGTAGTTTCTACTTAGTTTTACCTAAAAACAAAGTCGCATCATTAATTAATCGCTTTAATCTTTTAATCCTGGTCTTCAATGAAGCATAATATTTCTTGAAACAGCCTTACTCGTCAGATTCAGAGGCTAAAACAATTAAAGAAAATGGTACCACTATGAACAATTGAAAGAAAACGGAATATAAAAACGGTGTTTGGCAGAAAAAATACAGATCTTCTGGAACCAGTTTTTCACTTTCTCAGACCTTGGCCTTTAGAAAAAAAAAAAACTGGCCTACCAACCTCACAAAAACAACATCTCATTGTTTTAGTTCATAGACTATAATCTCCTTAAGACGATAAGATAAGAAAACCCCGCTCACCTTCTCCCACATCCTGGCAGGAAACGCTGCCCTCTCGATTACTTTCATGTAGAGAAAACACTGACCTGAAACAGGACGACAGCAGGAATTAGTGTATCTGCTTGAGGACAGAAGTAATAATAATGAGCTTTACCTTTTTCCTCTCTTATGGTGGCATACTGACTGTTGGCCAAAGGGCAGGACGAGCGGTTACACAGCCCTGTAATGCTGTATTCATTCCGACAAAAGTTCTGACTCTTCGTCCTAAAAAGAACAGCAGAGACGTTACCTTATTTCAGCGTTTTTCAACCAGTTTTCCGTGGCACACTAGTGTGCCGTTAGAGATTGTCATGTGTGCTGTGGGAATGATCCTACGGTAATCGTGATCTACCGGTAACTCCCAAAGATTGTTTTGGTTGATCTTTTGTGTTTGTGTAAAAAATGGGTTAAAACACATTTATTTATTTTTATCAGTATAAAAACATGTCATTTCATTTTGGGGCAGACAGGCCTGTCCTGTAACCATAGCAACCCACTCTTCTCTGTTTTTGTTGCATGCTGCTGTTCATCCCTCCCAAAACTACGCCAGCAAGTGGATTGCATTTTTTTTTTTTTTTACATCTTTTCGAGATATTATCAGAAAATTTAAGTTATGTTTTAAAACAAAAAAATTGCAGATTTGAATGTTTCTGAATGTTAAAGAGAAAAAAGAATCACTTGCATTCTGGGTAAATCCTCTGAAAGGCTCATTGTGTGGAAGTATATATGTATATTGCTACATATAAATTTTAATAATATTAACATAGTTGGCTTTAGATAATTAGTTTTAAGATTTTGGATTGTCGATGTGCCTCGAGGATTTTTTTAAGGAAACCCTGACATGAAAAAGGTTGAAAAACACTGCTTTATTTGTCATGATAATAAGTTCAGCGAGATGTGGTTCAGACTTACTTCACTTTGTAGGAACAGAACTGTTTGTTGCCAATGATGTCCCAGATAACCTGCCAGAGACAAATCTACATGTTAGAGTATCTCTACTGTCTTTCACGCCAGAAAGTCACAGACAATACTTTGAAGAGCTCTTTGGTGGACTGTGAAGCCAGCAACAAGGAGCGGGAGAAAGAACTCCCAACCTTCAAGGACATGGACTCCAGAAACAACATGCAGAAGGTTTATGTGACACAGAAACAGAATAAGTTCTTGGAAAAGTTGAAGAGAGACGTGGAGTTTCTCGTGAAATTGATGAGTTAAACTGATGAGTTGATCATTTTAACTCATCAAACTTCTAGTAGATCAGAAAGTATGAAAAGAAACAAGAAGTCACATTGATCATGAACACAAGAGAATCTAATTCCTAAATCGTCAGTCCAGGCTAGGATTCACAAGTGTGCCAGACTGGATTTTTAAACAGTCTTTTAAATACCAATACAGCAGAAATTTTGAATGATTAATAAAAGAATTTCATGTTATTCTTGTCACCTGTTTGACTACACCTTTATAATGTGGGTATAGAAAATGTTTACAAATATAATGAGATCTTAAAAGAGAAAAACCTGAACAATCTGAAAAATTTAAATACTAATGATTGAACCCAGAATTAAAATCTAGGCATATTTAAGGTGAAGCAGGCTAAAATTCTGGATAGTTAATGATCAAATAGTTTGTCTACTAAAGTAGTTAACTGGTTTAGTTACTAGATTCATTCCTAGTAGTAAACTAGTTTTTTGTTACTGGTAAACTAGTGTTAGCATTAGCATGAATGTTTTTAATAACTTACGTCGTCGTGTTGCATCTTTACTTCTTCTCAGATCTACTCACAGCTTCTGAACTAATCCCACTTGTAGTTTCGGGTTGGAAATAATTTGTTATTAAAAGGTAAGGATATTTTTGTTAACATTCACAAAGCCACATGGATAGGCAGGTTGACGCCATCTTTATTTAGTTCAATCATGCACTCAGAAACCGGAAATAGTTGATCACGTACAATATCGCGAGATGTCACTTCTGTTCGAGACAGATGGGAGTGTTGATGCAGAAGTACAGAGAAGGTCAAAGTTACATGATGCAGGAGAGAAATCTGAAGCATATGACATGTATGTAACTATAAAACAGTTTCAATCTACAATGTGAAGCATATTCAATTATATTTGTATTGCCCAATATCACAAAGCAATTGTCTTAACGGGCTTTACATTGTAGATTGAAAAAAATTCAAAAACAAAGAATAAAAGAGAGGAAAAAAGTAGATACACAAATACACAGTTAAAAGCTAACTAAATAAAACGCAGCTACCTCAGCACATTCCTGCCCTTAAAACCTCCATCACAGTGAGGAAAACTACAAAAATAAAAAAACAGCACTGGGTAAAAAAAGGAGAAAACTCATGGGGACCCACACAAAAGAGAGATCCCTCCCCTGATTCAAGCAGCGGATGTGTCTAATACTGTTAAATATTAGCTTCTTCTACTCTACGGCTTTACATCTAAAGAAATCAGTAGAATGTGCTTCACCCTGATAGAAACAGGATGGTAGATCAAGCACAGAGGCCTCCTCAGTCTGGCAATGCCCAAGACAGGAGCACAGATGATCCATCAGGAATCTGAAACAGAACTCATTCCCAAGGAGGAGGAAGAGAGGCGGACAACATGTATTGTACTGTTCCAACCAGTGGTGTAAAACATTAAGTGAAAAGACATTAAAGAACAATGAATGAGATAGGGACAGGGGACATCAGAAAGAAAGCCAGAGATCAACCAAGGGTGATGTGGCAGTCTCGCAGAGAATAGTAAGTGAAATTAAAGGACAGTACCCCAATATGCCATACTTTCCCTAGCTTCTAGTATCACCAGGCCAACTAAAAACTCTACCAGCCAAATGTTTCTGTTTCTAGCTGGCCTGGTGATAAACTTGTTCAAAGAGTAATGTTTTAATACTAATAAAAAATAATGAATTACTCTATTCATCCCTCACCGGGGAAATTTGTGTGCTGCACTCCTTACACTGCAGCAGGCTGCCCTTTGACGGCACCAATGGTGGGAGAAGCGGGGGTTAGGTGTCTTCCCCAAGGACCCTAGACGGTGGTCTCAGCAGGAATCAAACCTGCTACCTTCCGGTCTGCGGGCAAGCACTCTAGCGCTGATCCACCTACTCTTAAATGTAGAAACAGTGTCTGCTTCTCACTTGAGCTGGGAGCTTATTCCATAAAACTGGAGCTTGGTGGCTAAAGGCTCTATCTACCTCCAACTGTACTTTTAGAAATCTTTGGAACCACTAAACAAACCTATTGTACTTGGTTTATAAGGTGCTATAAAATGAATATTTGTTACTGATAGAAGACATAAAGAAAGTGTAGGACTTATGGGACAGTGCTAGTGATGAAAAGACAGAAAGGGGTGCTTGAGGTAGTAGATGAAGATACTGATATCCCTCTGGGATGAAGGACTGGGTACACTGAGGTATCTGGGCATGCTAGATGTTTTGGGCGAAGTAAGCAAGGTCATCTAGAAAAGACAAAGGAAATATGTTGACAGTTTCTCCTCAGGTAATGGACTTTGAAGATACACTGCTAAATTATTATCTTTGGAGACAGCAAGGAATTTATAGAAACGCTATCAATTAGTTTTTACAGAGCCAGTTTGGCAGTCATATGACAGGAACGATGAAATTTTTCAATCAAGTCACGCCTAGTACGTTACATATTTGCATATTTGCTAAGTAATTTCCTGTAATTGGTTATCACTCATGTGATGGTTCAGGATCAGAAGGGCTGAGGCGCACTGCGTAACAAGAGGTAGCACCTTTCACGGATTTTCCGTGAATGAACCTTTCATCATATTCATGAACCTAATTTCTGACGTCACTGTCTGTATCTATAGCAGGGCTCATGCTTTCTTACTCACGGTTGGATATCATAGTTCGATCAAATTCTTTGCTTTGGATGTAATTCATGAGGAAACGCAACTATCACTCATTTTTTAAACCTAAAATGATCTTTATCAAAGTTTAATCAAGTTTTCAAAACAAATTTCTTCAGCTTTTGGAGAAGTGAATTATGGGAAAAAGTAAAGGTAAAGTAGCTACAGTGACATCTTCTGATCATGGCTGGAATTGCAGAATTAAAAGTGCACTACTGGAGAATTTTATTAATTTGAGAATTTAATGCAAAACTATATTTCTAATTAATATAATAATTTTTACTAATTAAATTTAGTCACAATTATTTTAAAAAGAAAACATAAACAAATATATTCTGAATCAGGTTTTAACATAAACAACTAGATTCATAATTTTTCAAATACATGACAAAAAACCTTATGTACTATAGCTGGCAAATAAAAACAAGGATCATTCTAAATGAAATCAAATCAATGATTACTCAGTTTTTAAATGAACATCTGTGCAGCTTTTTGATCTCACTGTGAACATTCTTACCAGAGCTTTTTTGCCATCATGATCAGTTCTTCAAAAAAAAGTTTTGGATTTGCCTCTGCTGTGTGTTTTTTCCTCCACAGATTGTTCCATTTTACATCAGTAATGTTGAGTGCTGGTTTCAGGTATGCATTATGTTTGCATTACTCTTGGTTTTCAGTCCTGTTTTTTGTGATGAGACATACTTTAATCTTTTCTACCAAGGGAGTTGTTCCCATAGAGATCATTCCTGCAGAGGTTTTAGCAGGTCCACATGATTCCACATGCACCTAAAGGATGCATAGCTCCACATGCATTCTTTAGGTGCACGTGGAGCTAAGCTTGTGGTCCATCCTATAAACTGGATTTCAGATTTTTCCCACTCTAATTCTGAGAGTGCATTAGGATGGGTTTGGATCAGCAAGAATAAAATAATGAGAAGGCCTCTAACCTCAACATTTCAAATGTATGGAATAAGTTTTTATTTTCATAAGCTTCACTTCAAACTAAAATGTTGGAAAATGTCTGTGATTAGATGCAAGTACTTGAACAAAACTGATTACGGTTCTTTTTTTCCGTTCCGTCATCTTCCGCTTGTTCCAGGGCTGGGTCGCGGGGGCAACAGCCTCAAACGGGCAGCCCAGGCTTCTCTCACCCCAGCTGCATCCTCCAGCTCACCCGGAAGGATCCCAAGTCGTTCCCTGGCCAGCTGCGAGATATAGTCCTTCCAGCGGGCCCGGGGTCTGCCCCTTGGTCTCCTCCTGGTGAGCTGTGCCCAAAACCTCTCGCCCGCGAGGTGCTCGGGGGGCATCCTGACCAGATGCCCGAACCACCCCATCTGGCTCCTCTCGACCTGGAGGAGGAGCGGCTCGACACCGAGTTCCCTGAGCCACCACCTTATCGCGGTGGAGGGGTTTGCGTGCCCCAATGATTCGAGGTGCTATGTTGTCCGGGGCTTAATGCCCCTGGTAGGGTCACCCAAGGTAAACAGGTCCTGGGTGTGGAGCCAGACAAAGCATGGCTCTAAAACCCCAATGAAGACATCAAACATGGCCAAGTTTCCCTTGCCCGGACGCGGGTGACCGGTGCCTCCCTTGGAGCCAGGCCCAATGGTGGGACACGAGAGCGAGCGCCTGGTGGCCGGGCTCTTACCCATGGGGCCCGGCAGGGCTCAGCCCGAACGGGGGACATTGGCCACCCTTCCAGTGGACTCACCACCTGCAGGAAGGGCCATAAGGGTCGGGTGAAGGAGGAGATGGGTGGCAGCCAACAGCAGGGACCTTGGCGGTCAGATCCTCGGCTGCATAAGCTAGCTTTAGGGACGTAGAATGATTACGGTTCTTTATTCTCAAATGCTTGAGACAAAATCACACATACAAAACCCCAGCTGGAGGCCTCTGGGTTCCTTGATACCCATTGGTGGCTCTTTTTTTAATACTCAACTCAAATAGAGAAAGGTGATCTGAAGAAGTGAGAAAACATCTAAACAGTGTAGAATGACAGCTGACTGTGTTCATCTTCCTGCTTTAAGTTATAAATCTGAAGTAGCTTCAGAAAATCAGATTTTTGTTACTCCACAATTTCTCCTCAGTCATTGTTAAACTGATTTCAGATTATACTGTTTCTCCCTCATACAGTCAACGGCTGGATCTGAGAATGCATGTATGAATTAATAGCATAAAATGATCAGACAGCACTCTTTTTTTATGTAAGGGCTGCATGTGTTTTTCTGCTGTTAGACATTTGCTGCTGGGCTGAAGATGCATTTTTCAGAATGAGATTTTTCTTTGTCAGCACAAAAGAATTTATAGGCACATCAAAGAAAATATTTGACTCATTTCAATCTGCACTGAGCCATGTGGAACACAAACCATCTGCATGCAGAATAGAAAATAAACTGTAGTTTCCTAGAAAAAAAATATTTCTATGAAATATAAGTTTTGACAACAAAATGAAGACGAGGGGGTTTGAGGAGTGAAGTTTACCAGTAAGCAGTCTGATTTGGCCTGAGCAACAAAAGACTAAAATTAAGATATTTTGCATAATGTTAAATAACCAAGGACGATGTTGAAATTATTCTGCATGTGCACCTCACATCTCATTTGAACCTGCTTTCAATCCGTAGGTTATGATACTCATCTGTACTAAAATTTTTGACTTTCATAATTTTTTTTTTTAACTACTAAACTTTTCTTTCTGCCTCTAAGTAGAGTAGGAGGTCTGTTATGACTGAAGTCATGATCTGAGGGCCTCTCACCACATGCAGCTTCAAACCTTTGATGATCACTCCAAATGGGCACCATAAATGATCAATATTTATCGAAATGTTTGATGTTTGCAGAATTAAATTAGTTTAAAACTGCTCTAAATGAGGTTTTTATGAGACAATGTGCATGTGAGAAAACTCCTTTTAGGAAGTGATCAGTTACACAGGTGAATCCTTTGGTTCTCCAATCAAAGTGAAGAAAGAGCTGAGCCGAAAAGTAAAGCTCTTGATTTACAAGTCATTCAACATTCCAACCCTCACCTATGGTCACCAGCTGTGGGTGGTGACCGAAAGAATGAGATCACGGATACAAGCGACCGAAAGTTGCTTCCTCCGCAGGGTGGCTGGGCTCTCATTCAGAGATTGGGTGAGAAGCTTTGCCTTTCGGGAGGAGCTTGGTCCCGCTCCTCCTCCAAGTCGAGAGAAGCCAGATGGGGTGGTTCAGGCATCTAGTTACGATGCCTCTGAGTGGCTCGCTGGTGAGTTGTTTTGGGCACGTTCCACCAAGAGGCAGACCCCGGACCCGCTGGAGAGACTGTCTCACAGCTGGCCGGGGAGCAACTTGGGATCCTTCCGGGTGAGCTGGAGGATGCAGCTGGGGTGAGAAAAGCCTGGGCTTCCCATCTGAGGCTGTAGCCCCCACAACGGCCCCAGACGAGCGGAGACGACGGAACGGAACAAGTAGAAAAAGGTCAAAGAGCAAAACAGGATAAAAAACAGGAATGCTTTATTTTAGTAAATATCATGAACTGTACAACACCGGCTTATGAAGACAGCAACAATCCATCCAAACACAAGTGACAAACATCTTCACCATCTGCTTGTTCGTGGTCACTTTTGTTTGTTGGGGAGTGATTTTAATATTTAGTATCAACAAGCCAACACAGCAGTGGCTCGGAGAGTAAATTAAAGTAGAAAAGCAGAAAAGGCACGCAAAGCCTCAGAAATAATCATTTAAAAAAAAAGAATCAAGAAACAAACACACAAACATGCAACAGCCAGGATGAGCATGCAAAACCAACATTGCTCTGAGCAGAACCTGGCAGCTCTCAGTCAAACACACACACATAGGGCTGATTCAACACAGAGAATAAATCCCAGTTTCATGAAAGATAAATTCAGGAAAAGATGCTCCAACCAGACGATGATGCAGATAAACCACGGCAGATTCTTGATTTTCTGCAGGTTCATTAATCTGGATTAAATATTTCTTGCAAGTTGTGGGACAAATTCCAGAATCCAGACACTTTTCTGCACACGTGGAGCTTCTTCTGAACCTGCAACACTCGGTACAACCCAAAATAAAATTCTTCTTCCACATTATGGAGTCCTGTATTATTTCTAAAATACAATTCTGAGACAATATATGGGATGTGTAAATTTAGCTCTACATTATTGATGCAGTATGGATTGTGAGGTTATGGGTTTGAACATGTCATAGATGTTTCACATCTAAAAAAGAAAAAAAAAAAGACTGATGAGCAATGAGTCAGAAAAGAATTCAAGCATAAAAAAACAATTTAAACTTTTTTGTAATTTTTGTTCAATTATATAAATCCCATTGTGATGAGTCAGCTATACAAATCAAAGTTGAATCTGTAAAGAATTAAGACATTGAAAAGAACAGAAAAAAAATTAAGTTTTTTTTATAAATATATTTTATAACTCAGCAATTATATTGTTTATTTTGTTCAATTTGTAACTTTCTGTCAAATCAAATTGTAAATTTGGTATTCTAGATGGAGTTTTTTATTCATATTTTTTAGCATTTTAATTCAAATATTCTGAATACTGACAAATTTAGTGATTTTTACCTAAAATAAAAAAGACAGAATACATTGAGCCAAATTAGCTCCAAAAATTGTAAATACTCAAGATGAATTTGTAGGTTATTTTGCAATTAATATGACGAGTAAATATAACATGTAGAAATCTAAACTAATCACTTTGGTTAAGATTTTTACTCTGATTTTGAAATCCAGATTAAACTATTGTAGTAAAATAAATCAAAGCTATAAAAGCAGCAGGTTGGTTAACATCCGCAATGATTTAAGATTGTAGAAAACCATATATAATTCTGATTAAATGTACTTTAGGGGGAAAGAACAATCATCTGAAAGTTTTTATTATCCAGAAAATAATGATTTTATGTGGTTTTGCAGAAAAATCAAAGACTTTTCTGGAATGAGAGCAGAACAAGTTGGCATGATGAGGATAAAATAAAAATTCTTCAGACAAATGTTGACACCCCCATCACTGCATCAGGAGAATATTAAAAATAGATTCCCGACTTCTAGAAAATATGTTTAAATTCAGAAGGACTCGATGAAACATTTTTAATATATAAAAAAAAAAAAAAAAACAGAATAAAAATAAGAAAGAATGACTTCAGTTGAGCCTGAAAACGAACATCCAAATGTTTTAGGTCTACAATCAAACAATGAACATTTAACAACGTTATTGAAGAAGCAGTTCTAACACAAGGTCCTAGATAGAGTGTTTACATGAACAGAAAGAGATTAAAGTTTAATTTCCAAGCATGTTACCAGGATGATGAATTTATCTACTGTATATTCGCTAGCCTCGCTCAGTTTGGATTGTGCAGTTCTTACTAAATCTGGGGGTAAAAACGATGGTTTCTGTGTCTTTAGACCCGGGAACATAACATGGAAAAAAATCTTGCTTTTATAAGAAGAAAAAATGAAACTCCGAGATTTTTTCCAATCTGTCCCGAAATACTCCTCATAAACTTTTGATGTGGAAAGACTGCAACCCGAGTGAAAAAAAAAAACTCCAAAAAAACTCTTTAAATCCTGACTGCGAGCAGGAATGTTCTAGATTGGACTCAGCATTTGAGCTGATCCAGGTTCAGATTTTGTCAGTCAGCAATCACCCACTCACCCACCAGGTTTGCTCACAGCAATGCAGCCACAAGTGTCCTACAGCTACATATTCACAGGACAGAACAAATAATATACAAAGAAAAGCAGACATGTGGCGGCTCTTATCAACATATAGACAGAACGGAGACTGTACAGCCAAAGATGTTCGAACACCAGGGATCACTTCACTTAGGACCACTTTCTTAGAGTTACTGATTGGGAAATGTTCAACCTATCTTTGGAAAAGTCCTCTTTTGTCATTATAACAAGATGTTTATGGTTTTATTTCACACGATGGTGACGCTATATGAGGCTAGGAGATACTTTAAAAGATGATTTATGATCCATGAATCCATGAGAAGCCACGGCTAGAAAGAGAAAATCTGATGAGGGGAAAGTGGGATTGAGTTTGGCACGGAGATGATGGGTCAGACGTAGAACCGGACTGATGCAGACTGCTGAGCAGACAGTTTCTCCGGTCCCGTCATTAACCATGACGGACTTTGCCTGCGGCCCCAGAGGATCGCTTAGGTTTTCAGGGGAGGAGGTCTGTATTTGTACGGCATCAACGGGGGCCTCAGGGAGTGGAGACAATTTTATTTTCAGAGTGGAGAGGAAGATGAGACCAGAGCCAGACGGAAAGAATGATGGGGAGGAAGAGAGAAAGTGGAACTGGTCAGATGTACTCTGCACTTCTTCCTGGTTTTAAGGCGTCTTACGAAGAACAGAAGACATCTCTGCTTTATTAGGATGTCTCAAACCCTGGTTGTGGATTTGCTGGCCATTTGGGGGCGGGGGGTTTAGGACGTCTTCACCAGGTCATAGACATAGATGTGGAAATCGTCGTCGAATTTGATGAAGTAGACTGAGGGTTTGGCTTCCACCTGGTGGATAACCATCCCTGAACGCTTCCCGCCATCTTCTTTGGCGTACTCCACCTGCTTCCCAACCAGACTGTCCACAACTTCGCCAGGCTCCCGCTCTGCTGCTGCGCTGTCGTCTGCACACACAAACACATACACAAAGGTCACAGAGGAAACTGGGAGGAAAGAAAGCTGAGATAAAAAAAAGCAGCAAGGAGGCCACTAACTGGAGTCTGGCATGATGCGTAAGTCTCCTTCCTTATAATCGTCAAGCAGTTGGTACATATACAGTACCGGGTCTTTCTCGTATGTGATATAAAACCAGGAGGTCATGATGGGGGGCCCGAGCCAGCACCATCCCCCTCCATTCTTCTTTCGGTCCATCTTCTGTTTCGAACATGTGCTCCACTGCCTTTCCGATCATGGTCTCCGCCAGCAGCGAGTCACTCACACGGGCCTGAGCTGGACCAATCACAGACAAATAAAAACAGCTCATTAGCCCCTTCTTTCATACGGATCCTTGCAGTCCTAGACTGAGTCAGCCTAAATCCAGATAAAGATGAGGGTGTAAAAGTGGGATAATACTCAGTTCCTTACCCACTCTGTCTGGCAGAACCTCCAGGCCCACCACACGCTCATCCGAGTACAGTTCCAGGCCGTAGATGCAGTCAAAACCATCGTATTTGATCAGGTAGAGCGAAGGGTTAACAGGAACCTGGTCAAGAACTGTGCCCTTCCATTGAACAAACTTGGCTGAAACACACACACGATCAATATCAGAAAGAAAATATGGGAGTTTAGTCAGTGGTGACGTCAAAGCAATAATCCAGAAAATTACTTACGGTCATCAGAGTTCATCTTAGAAACACCGAACCTGACTTACTGCTGTCCTTCCAGATGTGCTGGATCCGACAGCCAACGATGTTCCTTCTGGGCTGAGTGAGATTCTTCCCCAGACTGACCATGGTTTTCTGTCTCCTGGAGATTTAAAATGAAAGCAGAGAAATTTAGCAAAGTAGAGGAGAGTAAGCTACAAGGAGTGTATTTTGCTTTTTGTACTTTTCATACCAAGTCTGATTTTTTTCAGTGTATCAATGGTTTTAGTTGGTGGGGTAAGCTGGAGAGAACCCCCACATAGACGAAACAACACGCAAACACCACACAACAAGGCGAGTGTGTCTCATTTTGCAGCAGCTGGGTTTTGAACCAGCAAACCTATTTTGTGCAACAAAAGCAATGAACCATTTTACCAGCTACAACACCGTGGACCAAATACTTGAAAATTATTACCCACAAAGTAACCACAGCGATGGACTTAATCATATTAAGTGAAGGTGCCTCTCTGAAACCGTTGCACTAGATCAGCAGTGAGGGATGCTGTCGAGGTGAAGCAAGTGTATTACCAGGCTTTTTTGGCCTGTTGGACACCTAAGGCAGCTGACAGGCATCGGTGGGCAAAGTGGAATGCAGCTTTAGTAACACTGATGCAAAGGCCTAGGCCTGTGTCGGGAGGAGTTTGGCGAGACCATAGAGAACGACTTCTGCATGGCTTTGAAGAAATTCTGAATTAGAAGCCAGATTGGGTGTTTCAAGCATCTGGTTAGGTGCGTCCTACCAGGAGGAGACCAAGCACCGACTGACGGTCTCTCCCCGCAGGCCAGGGAGTACCTCGGATTCTGCCAACATTAGTTGGAGGATGTGTGCGGAGTGAGGGAGTTCTAAACTTCTCTGTTGCACCCATGCCCTGGATAAGCAGAACACAACTGTACGGTACATCGCACTGTACTGACACAATTGTGCTCAGGCATGAATGGTGAAACCGTGTATGAGTAGCAACTCATGCCTAGTGTGACTACACCCTTACACAAACCCCCTAAATGTAAAGACTACAAGAACGAGAATTGTCGTTAGACTAAATAAAAACTTCTGGTCCAGGTGGAAACTCGTCAATTCTTTCTTCTTCTCAGGGTACAAGAACCAACTGATATGAGTGACTGAATGATGAGCACACATTCCAGGTATTGAACCCTTTTCATTGAGAACAATCTGCTATGTGTGAGTAGCGTATGTGTAGACAGCAGTGTGTGGGCTGAAAGCTAAGCCATAAGGTCTAGAAGAGGATGTTGGCATTTTTAATTCTGCTGTTTTTTTGGTTGTCAGTCTGATAAAGAAAATCTTCTTGCTCTCCTTCTAACTTCTTAATATTTTATACAAAAAGACACATCAGTGGATCAATTAAACATTTACAACACTTCTGTGCAAAGATGAGAAAAAACTCATCGACCAATCAGTGGGGAGTAACTCGATGCACTAATCAGAAACAATGTTAAAAAAAAAAAAACAGTCCAGAGAAAATCAGGACAAATGAGCTCCATGAAGTTGGCCCTTCTTTAAAAAATATATAAACAGAAATAAACAAAAAATATGTCAATCGTTTGTGCTGTAAAAATTTTTGTTTGTGCTCTTTTATTTTTGTAGATATTTACGATTCTTTTATAGGTCAATCTGCGGTCATCCAGCCCCTTACATTGCTTAAAAATGCGAGAAAGCTCTTAAAATTTGTGTCAATCGTTTGTACTACATTTGTGCTGTAAAAAATTTTGTTTGTGCTTTTTTAGTTTATTTAAATTTTGGGAAAACGATTTGGACGATGACGTCATCCAGCCCCCCCTTTCGCCTAAAAATGCAAGAAAAATCATTAAAATGGTGTAAATCGTTTGTGCTACGTTTGTGCTGTTATGTGCTGTAAAAATTTTTGATTGTGCCGTTTCAGAAAAACGATTTGGACGATGACGTCATCAAAGTTGGCGACGTCCGGAAATAAACAAACGTCATGGGTGACGTCATCGTCCAAATCGTTTTCCCAAACTTTAAATAAACTAAAAAAGCACAAACAAAATTTTTTACAGCACATAACAGCACAAATGTAGCACAAACGATTTCCACCATTTTTACAATTTTTCTCGCATTTTTAGGCGAACGGGGGGGCTGGATGACGTCATCATCCAAATCTTATTTCTCTAACTTAAAGAAAAGTAGAACAGCACAAACAAAAATTTTTACAGCACAAAACAGCACAAACGATTTACATATTTTTTGTTTATATTTATTTTTTAAGAGGGGCCAACTTCACAGAGCTGGAAAAATACCCTTAAAACTTACTTCTGTGAGTTTTTTCTCTTCATCATGTTTGCAGACACACCAGAATGTCCTGTAACACACACGCACATTTCAGTTTTACAGCATCACATGCAAGATTATCAGCTGGAGTAAAACTCACCCTCGTCAGCTCGAGCTCGGGGCGCTGGTGGGTTTTTGAATGGGGTCTTCATACATACGGCTTTAAAAGTACAGTTGGAGAATCCAGGTGGGTTGTCCACCAACTGGGGTTAAGGATGGAGGGTGAGGATGAAGGAGAGGGGCAGGAAGGGGGAGGGTAGGGAAAGGAGGGAGGAGGTGGTTTGGAAGGAAAGAGCACCAGGAATAAGGCTGGGCCCTGAAAATGGTGCAGACTAACACCTGCGGACCGCGGCAGCTGCTGGACTTGATGAGGATATGAGGGGGTCGATTCTGGGGACAAAAAAACATAGAGACAACGTTAATCCTGCAGGCAGACATGGATAACACGGATTACATCCTTGATCTAATCTGAGGATTTCTTCATCAGTTCTTTGTGTTACAGAAAATAGTCTGAGTCGAGTGTGTGGATTTCTTGATTTCAATTTTTTTGTTGAACTTTAGAGGTTTGAATGCAATGAATCTTGACAGAAGAGATGGATCTCAAAGAAACCCAGTAGATGTTTAAGGGTTAAACTCAGCTTGTTTTGCAGAGGAACTGTGTGAGCACTTTATCTGGATGGGAACTGGTAAACCTGAGAGAGAGCAGACCATCACACACCAGGAACTGCTAAGACTGGGTAAAGCCATGAACAGATCACACACTGGTCAAACCAGTGAAAACAAACTGGCTAATCTGAGGGTCTCAACGTGATCCACCAGGAAGTGAAACTAATTACTTACTGCAAGTCGAAGGTCACATAAAACATGTCATCCACGCAACAGGAAGACTACTCAGTATGAGCACGAAAAGTAAAGAAAGAGCTGAAACTTTTTTCAGAGCAGGAAACCAAATAATGAACAAAAAACGGATAATTTGTTCAACTCAGACGCCACTCACTGGAACAGGAACTCATGTCATTTACAAGTTTTCAGAAAAACAAAAAATTGAAGCAAGTGTGTGTGTGGCATAGAAAAGCCCACACACACTCAGTTACACCCCAAACAGGTTAGAACGGCAGATTATGCTTTTACAGCCTGAACTGTGAGTAGGCATATAAATCAGCAACTAATGTGGATAAAACAACAAGACACAAAAGGTAGCTTCAGAAAAAAAGCTGCTCATTGTTTTCATCTGACATTTAATGACCAGATCTTGACATACCACACCTGTCTGCGACTGTCTGGGATTTTATTTGCTCCCAGAAGAAAAAAAAATAAATAAAAATTGCTCGACTTGAAATATTTTTTTTCTCAATATATTCTCTAAAGTAAAATTTTTAAAAAGTTTGCATGTTGCAGAACATCTGAGGTTCACACCTGCACCGTCAATGGCTTGGCTCTTCCACAATTTGCTGCCGTCCTTCAGGGTGACCTACTTTTCCCAGACATGACCCCATTTTCAGTTTATAAACGCCTGATTCTACTCGAACGTATTCTCATCAGATCTATTGAGGAAAAAAAGATGGGTGAAAAATCTCCATGAAATCCAGTAATGAAGAGAAACCTCCATTAAAACCAGTCGTAAAATAATAATCATGAAACAAAAGAAATCCAGTAGAACTAAAACTGGGATGCAGATTCCTCATTGAAATCAGTAATGATGAGTGAGTTGATGTACTGTAAACTTTAAAACTTCATTCACAAATTAAAATTTTGTATGACTATTTCTTTTAAAAAGACTAATTTAATGAGAAGATTTTTTCGTTTGATCATTTCTTCTTCTTGTTTGTTGAAGAAAAAAAATTTTAGGTCAGTGTGACACAGACCACTTTGTGAAACCTTAACACACCAACATAGTGCACACTGATACAATTGATTACCAAAAAACAGCATTAAGCAACCATCAACCACGCCTACAGAAAATAGAGTGAAAATTTTAAGTAACAATCAATGACTGGATATAGAAGTTTGACATAGCCACATATCCACCTGCGTGCCTTATAGGAAGTACCATCTGGCTCCAAAATGCCTCAGTGCCCATAAACTTCTACTGCAAAGTCTGCAGCTTTTACTCAGTCACTGTTGTTGTCATGATAATCAATCTGCCTCCATTACCTTTCTTATGATGCATTCTTGTAAGCTGTAAATTTTTGCCATTAGTTGTCCTGTAACACAAGTTATTCAAGATAATGATTGGTCAGTCAGATGCACCAATTAAAAAATGTAGCATCTCTTCAACAAATGTTGGAACGTTTGACTGATTTTGCTTCAACCAATAACAGCAGGAAACCAGACAGTGAGTCTGATGGATGTCAGTTTGCCACTCTCCAGTGGTAGGGTTATGTACCTTCAAAAAGCTTGCTCATATGTAAGCTGATTGCCATCATATGTCGACTCCATATGCCCGGTTGCAAAAATTCAACAAGGCGCTGTGCATAAGGCAGAAAATGCTGACTAATTTGGCTTTATTTTGATGCAGCCAAATGCTATGAGTGACGTCACACTCACTAGCTATAGTAACAAGAGATCTTGGTGTGGAACCATTACAAAACACCAACACACTGCAGTAGGAAACCATTAGACCACAGGCGTCAAACTCTGGTCCTGCAGGGCTGGTATCCTGAGGGTTAACCATACGTTGTTGCTTTTATACGCCTGAGCCAAGTTAACGAGTCATTGGGATCGTGCCAAATTTGATCAACTGTTGATTACACTTTAAGCACGAGCCAGGAACACAATGAAAACTGAAAGCACACCGGCTGTCCTGTTTGACACCCAACCTACTACAAACCAACATACTACAATAGGAAACCACTAAACCCACCAACATGATGCAGCAGGGACAACTAAGCATACCAGCATGCAGCATTAAGGAACCACTGAATACACCGGCATATGCCAGTGGGGAACCATTAAACACCAACAGATTGCACCATGGAAGCACCAAACACTAAGATGCCACACCGTGGAACCATTAAATACACCTGCAGACTGCAGCTTTATACAGGTTAACATATTGATGTGTGATACTGACAAGAGAAAAAGAATCCTCTAAAGCAGTAACGTAGATGTAGCAAATATCCTCATCGTCATCCAGATGGTTTCAGGTGACATTCATGGTTGACTAACCACACTCGCAACTTTTTGGAACCTGATGAAGCGTTGCTTTCATTCCTGACATTCGGCTGCCTTCAAACTAGAAATGAGGCTGTTTCTAAAGCAAGTTATGAGAAGGCATCAGCTCACTCCTGCTACATAGTAAAAGGATGCATATCCCGTAATGGATATTGCTGGCGTTACAAAAAGAACATCTGGCTTCATAATGGCTGTCAGATCAGTTAAGATACACAACAGCAAGTTGGTACAGAGTGGAGGCCTGGTCCAAACCAAATGCGAGGGGACCCACGTTGATCAGATTGTCTATAATGGTTGTCAAGATGGACGCAATAAAAAAAAATCTTCTTTATCAAATCCCGCTATTTGTATTTTACGGCAGGCACTTAGTTGTACAACTGAGAAGTCAGACACTTGTTAATGCTCGCTAAATTGGGTTATTGTTTTTTTTTTTAAGTAAGAATTTCTTTTTAAATACGCCAACTGCAATGGCAACAAGTCCGTGTAGCGCTTTACATTTTGGATGTTTAAAAGATGGGCTGCTTCAGCTGAGAGGAGTTCTGAGTGGAAGCCAGAAAATTGCTCCAAAGTCATTGAATTTCAAGCTGACTGATTAAACCTTAGAGAGGTGAGTTTGATACGCTGCAGTTCTTAGTCTGGTTCAAGAGGCCTAGAGGAAGACCAAACAGGAGGTTCATGGAAGACATGAAGATAGTTGGCGTGACTGAAGAGGATGCAGCAGATAGGGTTAGATGGAAGAAACTGACTTGCTGTGGCGACCCTTGAAGGGAAATGCCGAAAGGTTAATAATAAGCAGTATGGATGGTTGCCTTGCTGCTGACAGGAAGTTTGTGTATAAGACATTTAGCGTTCGGACGAATTAAATACGTCGCATCCGGATTGCTATTCTTTGTTTTTTCATGCATAACAAAACATTAGAGGGATAATATGAGTGAAAAAAATATAAAAATTTTATGAGTGCAACAAAAATCAGGCAGTAAGTATTGAAAAAACAGCAGAAATATGTGACCAATTCAATAAGAATTCTGGTGGGAAAACAAAGGAAATGTTGCTCAACTGTTACAACATTGCAGGAATATGGTGAGAATATGACAAAAAGAAAAGGTTTTCTTCTAGTATTTATAGCAAAGCTTTTTCTTAAATTTTCTTTTCGGGGATGATTCACGTATTTTCAATTTGATGAAATTCCATGCAAAATGCGCAAATTTTACAAAAAGGTTGGGACTTTCTTTGTCAGTTGTCTCAAAACAAAATATCGTGGACGAAACAATCTTTTAAAAAATCGTACCCTTCTTTTAGTGAGTCACCCAATTTTAAACATTAAAAAGTCAGAAATTAAATACAGCAAACACCTTTCTGTACCAGCAGACTACCACAAATCCTTCTACTCATTTCTCTAGTTCTACGTCTAACAGACACTCTGCACCATGATTAAAGCAGAAAGTGTCATTTCAAATACGTAATCCAGCAAAGATCAAAACAAAGATCTTAGCAATGAAGCTAAACCTTCAGATGATTCACCTACTGCTGGTGAAGGGCTGATCAGAAATAGTCTCCATGGAAACGTGGCCGAGGAGACGATATTGTTGAGGGAAGAAACAGGGAAAAAAGGTTAAAGTAGAGCACACAATCCAAAAAATTACTCAGATGACATGTGGATAGAATTGATGAAAGAAAGGATTTTCCAAGAACTTAGATCTCAAGAAATCCTGAAAAATGAAACTGGAAAAGTAGACCTTCGACAGTCTTTTGGATGAACTGATTGACCAAAAATTCTGGACTTAAAGTGGTGCAGATAAATGATTTCTCTCATTGAGCTTAACAGAGGATTTGATATCTGAAAAGATGTCTGAATAATTCCTCATTCGTGCAAGAGTGATCCATCCTAGAAAAGGCTTCAAAGTTGCCTTCTGGACAGTGTATTTGATGATCAAGGCAGTGTATTCAAAGATTCATAGATTTCCACCCGGAAAATCTTCGAATATACTGTCTCGATCAACAAATACACTGTCCTGAAGACACTTTGAAGCCTTTACTATGTCTGAAGAGGTCTTTTATTTGAACAATTTGAATAGATCTGGTGTAGAGACCACCAGAAAGCAGCATGGATTCCGTTTCTGAAAGAATCTACAGAAAGATAGTTTGAAATATTTCAGATTGAGATGAAAAACACAATATACTCACCAGAAGCTTCTTAAAACTGCATCAAACCTGGATTGGACTTGTTTGTGTGTGTGCATGTGGACACAAAATATTCATGTGTGAACTCAGTAATGAAATTAAACAGTTTAAAACTTTCCAGTCCCTCTTGTTGCTTTAAAAAAAGATTCTTGGTAAAAGAACCTTCTACATGTTTGGGGGTGTGGGAGGGTTTGGAGCCCCGGTTTCTACCCGCGGTGGATCCGCCTCTGCGGATGGATTCCGAACCAGAACCAGCGTGTTTACTCCTTGTTTTTACAGGATACTGGTGAAGATGTCTGACAGAGCTGGTCAACCAGCCATTACAAACGTGCTAACAATTTCCACGCGTTAAATATTCAAATATGCGCAAAGATAATTGGTTTCCCTCCGCAAAACGGCAGCCATGTTGCGCCAGTATTTACAAAACCTGCAGCGGTGCAAAGAAAAAAAAAGCGCAGGCGAACAAAGGGAGAGGGGAGGTCTGTAGGGGGAGAAAACACGGCGCAGAGCACACGGCTTTGTGGGGAAATGCTAGCATGAGGCTCGGTGCTGGGATCGGTGAGGGGGGCTGGAGGTCAGAGTGACTTACCGATAGATGAATCAGCCACGCCGCATAACCCCTATCAAACACCGAAGCTCCAAATTGATCCGCTGTGCCTCCGTTTGGTTTCTCTCTGCGTCAATTTTTACTTACTAAGATAAAAGCTAACAGGAAACGGAAAATACCTTTCAAAATAAAAAAAAAACAATACCTCAATGCGGCGTTTAGAACGTTTTAAACATTCAACCCAGTCTTTTTTTTAATTCCTGGCTTATCTTTATGTATCGCTACATAATTTCAACGATTTAAAAAAAGTTACTGTACTGATACCATTGATTCTGGCGAAAAACTTCCTCTGTGTGAATTATTTCATTTCAAGGGCAAATTTAATTTTCTAGTTTTCGTTTTTTTTTGAAGAACAGACAAATTAAATTTATCACGAAGCAAAAAGCATTCTAAAACTGAAAAATGTTAGACAAAAAAAAAAGATTGATAAAAAGTTAAAATATCCATCAACATAGAGTACTATTCACTGAAGACAACTTTAAAGTAAACTCCGTCATCACATTCACATAAATTTAGTAATAAGTAGTGATCTTTATGTCGAGATTGAATTATCCTAGCCATTCTAGCCATTACAATATGTTTAGCAACACTGAGCACCCAGAGAGGCTCCTTAAGAATGAAATATTCTTATTAGTATATTTAGCAAATTTACACTCATTTCCTGATCACAAGTAGATGAGTAATAGCCAGGCTTTTACATTTCCAAGTCTATGATAAAACTTTACAAATCAGTTAAGTTTCATAACTATTGTTTACTAGATGTTCAAACCTTTACCGGAATTGTTTATGTGCATAGGAATGAGATGGAGTTATTTTGCATGAAATGTGACCAAGTTAGAAATTCGGGTGTAATAATGGACTTAAACTTGAACTTTAATATTCAGTCAGTCACCTTAACCACCTATTCCTTATCGGGTTGCGGGCCCTGGAGCTATCCTGGCTGATTCGAGGCCAGGGGGCAGGTACACCCTGAACAGGTCGCCAATCTGTCGTGGGGGCACAGGCATACAACCATACACACTTATTCTTCAAATCGATTACATCAGCAGCCTTTTACCACCTTAAAAACATTGCCAAAATCAGAGGTTTGGCGTCTAAAATAGACTTAGAGGTTTTTATCCATGCATTTGTTTCCAGTCAGTTAGGTTCCTCACTGTTCTGAACAAAAAATAGCTAGACGTCAGATTGAAGCTGGTCTTTTATTGTGAAGAATCTAGACCAGAAGCAACACTCGCTATCGTCGTTTGACTCATGCACGTCGCACAGGTTTTGCACTGAATCTCACAAATTCTTCCATGAAGAGCAGTCCCGCCTTCCTCCCTCTTGCTAAATAGTGATCCAATTCACACATCACTACTCGATCTTGAAATAATAGTGTAAAAATGTTCAAATGAGAAAAGATTCGCTTCTATCTTTTTTTTCTGGTATTTTAACGATTTTGAGCTGGTGAAGTAAATTAAATGTGTAACTGCAGTGCAGTAACAGTGTCTACCCGAAAGAGGGCGTAATATGTTTGTTTCACATAGGCCTTTTTAGTGACCGGTAACACACTGACTGATCCAGAATCAGATGTTGTTCTGTATATGTAACAAACAGGCAGATGGTGCTGATCTAGAAACAGAATTTAATAAACTGTAGGAAGTAGTTGCTCGTTTTTACAACACAGACAACCCGGTGGGGCGGTGTTTGTCGACATCATAGAAAAATAGTAATCCCGCCCATTTGGGGTTTACCGGTAATTAAACTGAGTGAAAACGGTAAAGTTAGAATTGAACGGAGGAATTTTTGTTGAAGAGAAAACTGTCACAGTAATAACAGCTTTACACGACGAGAGGAAGAACTCTGGTACATGTTCCTCCAGCGGGGACATAGCTGGAGACACGCTGGAAAAAACTGAGACACACCAGGAGGATGTCCAGCACCGCGGACTGGAACTGAAAATTATCACGGCAAAATGTGAAATGAACCGGGAGAGACCAACAACCGAGGCCGGTGACATGATGTTAGTCCGGGGATCGGTGAGTGTTGTCTGGGTTTGTTTTAGAAAAATACCGTTTAGATGTAACTGAACGTTGAAAGACGTTCTCTTTAAACAGCATCAGATTAAAATCCTGATCTGAATGATCGGCCGGTTAGCTAGCATGGACTAGCCGCCGGTGCTGCTGGATTTTAGCTTTTAAACATCCTGTTTCTGAATCTTTATGATAATAAACTCTCAGAATCCATGTACAAAACTTACATCCGTTAGAATTCAGGATTTAGATCTTAATTTCTTTTGGACACAATCTGTAGATCCATTGATCCCAGTTTATACAAGTTTTACTTTGGACGTGAAGACATTCCGACTTTCACCTGGATTAAATCCAGTGTTCAATCCAATAAGGATCAGAACTGGAACTAAATATTTAACAAGTTTATATGATTCGTTTGAACAAATTCATCTTTATTTCACTCTATTGAAATGATTTTTCCTCCACAGACAATAGATTTGAACTTGTTAAGATGGTACAGATTTGTACAATTCACAAACAGCGGTGGTCGTGATCTACCAGAAGTGTTTGTGTTTATCAACAGGAAATCCCGTTATTTTAGTTGGAGACAGACTGGGCTGTCCTGTAACCATAGCAACTCACTCTTCTCTGCTTTTTTGGTTTCAAGCTGCTGTCCATCCCTCCCAAAAACTACTACCCCAGGATTATATTTTCTACATGTTTTTGAGACTTTAAGAGAACATTTAGGTTGTGTTTTAAAGCAGAAAAAAGTGGATTCTAATAAAAACTCACATTTTCTGCAAGACGTTATAGAGAAATTGTCAAAACAAGATGTAAAAAATATAATAAATTTTTTCGTAAATTGTTTTAAATGACACATTTGAAAGCTAATTATGTTACGACTAAAACCGCAAAAAAGTCAGTCTGCCACTGCTCCCCCTGTGACTCATCCCATCTCTCACATTTGGAGTAAATGTGGTAGCAGCTGCAGCTCCCTCATCGGCTTAATCAGCCACAGTCGATGCTGCACAAACAGATCCAGGTGCACTGCATCTGTCTCTCCAGAGACAGAAGAATGCCAACAATATTAAGACTGCCAAACTTATTGCTGTCAGTATTTTTTAAAAAAAAAAAAATACTTTGCATATTGGTTGCATGTCAAAGTTGAAAACCTTTCCTAGTTTGGAATCAACTCATACCAGAAGACACACGTGTCAGGAATGTCCAAAAGTAGGAGATTGCTAAAATACTTTTAAAAAGGAGTTAGATGAGATGATTCATGTATCTAGTTTCCCTGATGATGTAGTGTTTAAGGCATGTTTTCTACCAAGAAGAAGCTTGAAGAGAAGACAAACTTGAGCGACTACATATCCTAGCAGGCCTTGTTATGTTTTGGGATCTGTCCCTGTCAAACTTTCTGAGGATTGCAATGTTTAAGCTGCTTCAGCTTTGATGGAAACATGCAAGAGGAAGTGAAGTTAATCATTCATCCGAAAGCAGTGATGAGGTTAACAATGATGGTTTGGTGAGGAGGAGATACAACAGGAAGTCAGTCTAATGTGTACATTTACTTTCTGCAGTATGGTCGAGGCCGAGCCAAAGTGACTCATGCAGTAGTTGTGATCTTCCTGGAGTTCTTCGCTTGGGGACTGCTGACTACCCCCATGCTAACTGTAAGTAAACATGTGTGACATGATCACACCTTAGGAGTTGTGTTCACCTGAAAATCACCAAAACGTTCATTTAGGCTGCTAGAGATGGATTAAACAGTAAAAAGTTTTACTGAATGAAGCACCCATGGAAATGTAAGAACTGATGTCCTCTGCTGTCAGGTTTACATTATCATACGTACATGAGCTCTAACTTGCCTCACCATCATCTGTTTACTCTTGAGGTTTTTGTTTCTGCATTTCCGACTACACACGTAGTTTCACTTCTAAACGTGTTCCTGATGCGTCAGACCAACACAAAACCAACAAGAACATGTCTTACCAAGTCTCTGCCTGCAGATCGGAAACTACCTGAAGTTTAATATAAACCTGTTTCTGATCCTGTTGAACACATCATTTACATCCTGCTATCTTCATATCAAAGCAAGTTTTAAAAAACGAAGACTTTCGAAAAAGTACAGACTTTCTTTGGAAACAAAGTCCAGAAAATAACACAGGCTGCATGACAGTGTAGTGGTTAGCACAGCAAGAAGGTTGGTATTCAGGACCTGGAGTGGGACAAGGCCTGGAACATTGGCCTTTCTGTGTGGAGTTTGCATGCTCTACCTTTGTATATGTGGGTTTTCTCCAGGTACTCTGGGTTTCATCCCACCTTCCAATAACATGCATGTTAGTTTGATTGGCCACTATGAAATTGCGCCTAGGAATGAGTGTGTGTGTCTGGCCCTGCAACAGACTGACAACCTGTTCGGGGTGTACCCTGCCTCTTGCCTTAAATCAACTGGAATAGCCCCCCCCTCCCCCCCCCCCCCATGTGAACATGTTAAATGTAAGTTGCAGGTTTCATCAAAACCTGAAGCTGAACTGAAATATTATCATATGGCTACAATTCATTTATACACACCCTTCATATTTAAAAACAGGGATGGGATTTAACAAGAACATCCAGCACCTCAGTGTTTCCCCAGCTTTGTTCTTGTACTAAACATAAATCTGAAAATGTCTTGTAAAACTTTGTAGATATTTAATTCAAAATTGTTATGATGGCAGTGAACAAAGCAACGCCTGTTTAACAGGAAAATGCCAATAAAGTTAAATTTAGAAAAGGACAAATAACATTTTTTTTAAGTTCTCAACATCTTTACCCCCCCTGGGGGAGTTTAAAGACGGAACTCGCCCAGTTTCCAGCTGGATAAAAATACAAAGACAAATAAGGAACTGTGATAGAAATCATATTAGCGATCAGACTCCAGTCTAACTTCCACAACAGAGTGGAAACTTCAACATGAAATTTTATGCCTTTCGTATTAGTTTGTTAGAGAAGTTTTTTATATGTAGTTTTCTTTTAAGATCAGAGAAAATCATCACAGAGTTGAGATGCTTCACAAACTGACCACATCTTCTTTTCCAGGTCCTTCATGAAACCTTCCCTCAGCACACCTTCCTGATGAACGGCCTGGTACAAGGCGTGAAGGTACAACTGTCTCACACACACAGACACACACACAGACACAGACACAGCTTAATGTTTTCTCTATAGAGGCAACAAGAGGAAGAAGTTTTGCGAGCAGCAACCAAAAAAGAAAACTCCTGCTGGGCAAAGACCTTTGTTATTATTCCGGGGTTGTTTAAACCATATTCCAGGTTTAGGCCGATTCTCTGGGTTTACATCGCATGCTGGAGCAGAGAATTACCTTGAATGTTCTGGACTAGAGGCCTTGAGTGTCCAAGATGATAGCAGAAATCATGAGTGTTTCATCATACACATCATTGTTTCATGTAGCTGGATTGATACCTTAATGAGTGTCACATCTGAAAAAGCAATGTAGAAAGCTTTAAGTTTAAACCATAGATGATGTAAGTAAAAATTAATGATGAAATTAAAAAAGCTTTTGATGGGATGGTTAAAAAAATAGTTCCTTGAATCTGAATGACCACATCTGATCCTCATCACCCTCCCTCTCTTGCTGCTTATTAAACCGACCTCTTTAAACTTCTGAATCTGATTTTTATATCAAATTGATGGGGCGTTCCCATTGATGTTCAGAAACATTTTTTGATCGGAACTAAATTTTTACTACTTTTGGGTTTTATTTTGTGAGAAGTCGTAGCAGGAAAGTGATCCTGTTGTTCCATAATCTGCTCTGTTTGTTTCTAACTTTTCAGGGTTTCCTGTCCTTTCTTTCGGCTCCTCTGATTGGTGCTTTGTCTGACATCTGGGGCAGGAAGTCGTTTCTCCTAATGACTGTCTTTTTCACCTGTGCCCCCATCCCTTTCATGAGACTCAGCCCCTGGTAAGTTGCTGTGTGGTGCTAAACTCTGTCATGCTCCCAGAAAAACTGATAATGATCATCAAGCTGTGAATGAGTTCCAATGAATAAAAAAACATTCAGTTTTAGTTTTGTAGTTTTGTGTTATAGATTGTAATTCAAGGATTTAAACTGTAACCAAGGTTTCTGCTGCTGTTTTGAAGATTTTTGTTTTTCAGCTGCAGCCGGATTCTGAATCTTTCGTTGCTGTGGTAATTTGGAGTTCAGATAGTCACATGTTGTTCATGTGAGGATCAGACCAGAAAGAGGGAGAGAGAGAGAGGCCCTAAAACATTAGTTGGATTGTGGATAGAAGTAGGAGAGTGTTTCTGCAGGGCTGCTTTGTCGATCCGTCTGGAGTGCTGCTCATCTCATTTACCACATTCATTTCTCCTAAGTCACTTTCCACCCCAGCCAGAAGTTCCGCATCCTTCCTCATTTCCACAGCACTTTGATGTGGGTGTGATGGTTGATTTGGGCTCAGCAGATCACAGTCACAAACATCTGATTTAGTTAGAAAACAAATTTTTGTGATGTATGTGTTTCGTCCTTAAAGGCCTTTCTTAAAACGTTGATGAGCTGGACCAATGTCTTAGTCCTGTAGTGACGTTATAAAATTTTTTTTTCTTTTAATTTATGTATTATCTTTTTTACATAACAAGACAATGATGAGGTGAAATTACTAATTTCACACACAGTGACTTTAACTGGATAATGTGGATTTTTCTGAACAAAAAAATGTGTCTTTGCCACAAGAGAGCGCTGCTGTAAGGAAGTTAAAACTGCCTCAAAGATGAAAAGGTTTTTCTAACAGTTATTTTAATTATTTAAAACACATCAGTTTAACTCATGATCTATAAACCTGCAGAAAGCTTCACGTTGTGTGTCTGTGTGGTTCAGGCTGATGCATAATGAGGTTGTTTAATGGTGTTTTTTTAGTTTCACAAGTGTACACATCTCTCTGGGAGTGACCAGGATGGACAGGATTAGAAATGAGTATATCAAAGGAACAGCACATGTTAGAGGTTTTGGAGATAAAGTCAGAGAGGCCAGACTGAGATGGTTTGGACATGAGGAGAGGAGAGAGAGAGAGTACATCGAAAAAAGGATTCTGTCTTTGGAACCACCAGGAAAAAGACCTGGAGGAAAACCAAAGAGGAGGTTCATGGAGACAGTGAAGGAAGACATGAAGATAGTTGGTGTGACTGAAGAAGATGCAGCAGATAGGGTTAAATGGAAGAAACTGACTTGCTGTGGCGACCCCTGAAAGGGAATGCCAAAAGAAGAAGATACAAGGTGTACAGGAAGTAACCTGTGACCAGCAGGTGTGTGTGTGACAGCAGCTGGTAAACGTGTGCTGATGTTTTTTGTGTGTTTGTGCAGGTGGTACTTCGCTCTGATCTCAGTCTCAGGGATTTTCGCCGTCACCTTCTCTGTAATCTTTGCCTACGTCGCCGACATCACAGAGGAGCATGAGAGAAGCACGGCATACGGACTGGTAACACACCACACCCCTTCCAGTGCCTGCATCGGTCACGTGACATTCAAGTAAAACAGAAACTTCCGCTCACCTCTTCCCAGGTGTCGGCTACGTTCGCTGCCAGTCTTGTGACTAGCCCGGCCATCGGAGCCTACCTATCTGCTCACTACGGTGATAGCCTGGTAGTCCTGGTTGCCACGGTGATTGCAGTCATAGACATAGCCTTTGTGTTCTTTGTCGTCCCGGAGTCCTTGCCAGACAAGATGAGGCTGACTTCATGGGGGTTCCCAATCTCTTGGGAGCAGGCCGACCCATTTGCTGTAAGTTTCCTACATTCTCTAAACACATCAGAAGGTCTCCTATGTGAATCAGAACCACACAGACCGGGATCAGCTGATTAACAGCTGTAACTATGATTGTTTTTATGTGTCCAGTCTTTGCGGAGAGTTGGTAAAGACACCACAGTGCTGCTGATCTGCGTCACTGTGTTTCTGTCCTACCTACCAGAAGCTGGACAGTACTCCAGTTTCTTCCTCTACCTGAGACAGGTGAAATGTTTCCACATGCTCCTTCATCACTAAACTGCTTCTTCACACCTTATGTGCTGCTGGACCTCGCTCCTCAGCTTCATACGCTGACTGAGATATCTGTAGATCTTCAGAATAATGTCACGTCCACGTATTATGTGGAATACCCAGTTTCTACACTGTAGTAGTTTGGTTAGAGACTTCACTTGACTACACTTTGACTTGTGTCAAATTTGGCATTCTTCTCTTTGATTCTGGTGAAGAATTTAACATTCATCTGTCCTGGAACCCCTTCAGTTGTTTGAATCCTCCTAAAGGAACAGTAAAGAGACCTAATAAGGCAGAAAATGATCTTTTATGATGTAAACCAGTGAATCTGATCTTCTTTTGCTGCAGCCGGCATGAGGCTCCCCCTAGTGAACACACATAAAGGGCTTCCGATTCAGAACTAATGGTGGGAACTGGGCAGTAGTCTGATTTAAAACATCCTGACGTCTTCCTGCCTCACTCAGATTTACTCAAAGCCAATGGCTTTTGTTTATTTTTTTTCTTAACTGCTGTAACAAGTTAATTTCCCTCTGGGTATAAATCTCATCTGATTTTTCTGCCTTGTTACTGTAATTCTCAGCTTTGTATGTTCACTGTTGCTTTGCTCTGTTTCAGGTGATCGAGTTTTCTCCTGAAGCCATTGCTGCCTTCATCGCTATGGTGGGAATCCTCTCAATTGTCGCTCAGGTACAAAACCAAACTTCCAGCCACGCGTTAAATTTCACACCGCACAAAATATTTAATCCCAAACTCCAGTCACATCTTGTACTCCGCTTCTCAGTGGAAATAGAAATCCCAGTTTCTCACCATTTTTTTCTGAAGCCAGAGTCCCCTCATCACTATTTCTCTGGATTTTATCATCTTAAATTTCGCACACACTTTCATTTCTGTGAGAAAACTTCCTGCTTCAACTTTGTTATAGACTTTCTCGGAAAGTTTGACAGTCACACGTTGGCATGTTTAAACAGTAAAAAAAAATTAAAAAAAAAAGAAGAGAAATGTTAGATTCAGGTCAAACCTTGTTTGCTCTTGCATGCAACCAGAAATGAGTTTATAAAGCTAATTTTATTACCTTTAGTCACACTGGTGTGTTTTAAGCATTTGTAGATCATGTTTTTCTCTCAATTTCTCGGTATGTTTTATATGTTCTTATGAAACAAAAATTAAACACCAGGGACAGCGAAGCCCACTTTGTTTCAACATGTGAGCAGTAATGAAAATTCTGATCTGAAAAGATCTAAGATAAAAAAAAATCATTTAGTTTCACTTATTTTATTATTTAATAAAATAATAATAAAAGCAAATTATTAAGTGAAAATTTTGGACCTTATTTGCAAAATTGACATGTTTGGTTTCAAACAATAAACCTGCACCTTTAAGAAGATTTCTTCAGAATAAAAAAGATTTTTTTTCCTCATTAATGCTTTGCGGAAAATGTGAGATATAATTATAAGTCACAATTATAAGAGAGTAAAATCTCTTTTTAAAAACCACAAACGCGACGCAATCGACCAAAACAATTGCTGGGAGCTACCGGTTGATCAGTGGGCACCTCTGACCTAGTACAATTTGATCCAGCAGACAGCAAACCTCTCAGCTTCTAAAAAGTTAGATTTATCAGAATGAAACAAGGAAACAAGTTAAAGAAAAGTTACTAATCTAAGATGTTCTGTATTTGAAAGAAAGAAAATCCTAGTTTATGCTTTAGAAAAAAAGGCAACATTTACTTAGCACAAGTTTTTAATCATTGCTTGTCATGTTTACTTTTTCTCCAAAGAATATTTTGTGAAATAAATATCTCTCAGTGAAATGAGTTAGAGGTCTTTTCATGGGACAGAAACGTTGGACCTGAATAATACAAAGTTTTTAAGTGTATGTTCATGTTTCCTCCATCAGACCCTGTTCCTCAGTGTTCTTATGAGGACCATTGGTAATAAAAACACGGTTCTGCTCGGCCTGGGCTTCCAGCTCCTCCAGCTGGCCTGGTATGGATTTGGATCTGAGCCTTGGTGAGTCCTCGGTCTGCGGGATGAAAATCCACATTCCTGCTGGTGTTTTTACTACAGCTTGATGCTTTTTGCTTCCTCTCCTCAGGATGATGTGGGCAGCAGGAACAGTGGCAGCCATGTCCTCCATCACCTTCCCAGCCGTCTCTGCGCTGGTGTCACACAGCGCATCACCTGATCAACAAGGTGAGTCCTGCGATCACTCTGCACTACTCAGCATGTGTCAGTCAGAGTTTGGTGTGCTAAGGTGGCAGAGCCTTATCTAAATGTGTGTTTAGGTGTTGTACAGGGGATGATCACAGGTATCCGTGGCCTGTGTAACGGTTTGGGGCCGGCTCTCTACGGCTTCATCTTTTTCCTCTTCAACGTGGAGCTGATCGACATGCAGCCAGTGGCAGGAAAACCCACACAGAACTCAGAGGTAACACACACACACACACACACTGATGGAGCATTGATCAGGTGGATTGTTGGTGTGGAGACTAGATCGAATTAAGTAAATAACCAACTAAAGAATACGTCTCTGATTTATTCTGATGGAATAACTTGGTTTAGTCAGAATAGCAAATAAAAGCAAAAATAACAGGAAGTGAGAAACAAACAGCTGCATTAGTTGATTTAATAAATTTATTCAAACAACCTGACAACTTGTGGTTGTCCCCGAAACATGGTAGCAGTGGTAGCAGAGATTAAACGATCGTGCAGGGCATACATTCTGACTTGGCGAGGTTGAAGAGGTTTACACTAGCTCAATGCTACATATGATTTGATTGAAGTTGTAAGTTATCGCATTGACTCATCAGGACTCGTCTGAGAATATTTGTGGTTTTATTGTCAACAGAAATCGGTCATCCCAGGTCCTCCTTTCCTGTTTGGAGCGTGCGCTGTCTTATTGGCTCTGATTGTTGCCTTCTTCATCCCTCCGCACCACCGACTGGCCGACCCAAAGAGCTCCTCAACCAGCAAGACAGCAAACAGCTCTTTTGCACACGCTCAGAACGCCGGGCCCCAGGCCACATCCACCAGTGACACAGAGGACATTGAGCCCCTCCTACAAGACAGCAGCTTGTGACTGTTGGGCGTCCAATCAGCTGTATCGGAGTATTCCTCCACATGATTAAACACCTGTGTTAGCTTCAGATTTTTAGTGTTATGTCGCTTTATGTCACCATGCGCCCCAAAGATGTCATCTCCTTGAAGCAAAAACCACTGGAGAAACTTCTTCAGCGTCTGCTGAGACGTTCTTATTTAAACATTCCTCCTGTGGAGATTAGACCTCTCAGATATTGCAGAAGCTGTTTTTTTTTTTGTCATCTTCACGTCTCCTGAGTTGTTCTAGGTTAAACAATTTTGCAGTTAGCCTGTGTTTGGAAGACTCGGTCTGAAAATCCAAACAGTGCCATGACCTCTTCCTACACTCTGTTCATTCCTTTTGTTGCTTTATGACTTTTTTTTTTTTTTATTTCCAATTTAAAAAACACCTGATGGGATGCCATGGAGACGGTGCTGTTGCCTTGACTTCAGCCACATGCTGTCACAAAGCCATTGCACTGCATTTGCTGATTTAAAGAATGTTGAGCCTTTAAATCAGCAAATGATCTCATGCGTTTCATCTCAACATTTCATTTTCTGGAACATTGTCTGAAAGCTTCAGTCAGGAACAGTTTAGAAGATTTTAATTTGGACTGCTGAGCCGGAAATCCAACCAATCATTTTCAGTCTAACCGACTTGATTTGTATTAAAATTATTTAAAATGTTTTTGTCTTCTGAACCGGTTCTCCCTAACAGGGTGCCAGAGCCTATCCCAGCTAATTTCCGACGAGAGGCGGGGTACACCCCGAACAGGTCGCCAGTCTGTTGCAGGGCCACACACATACAAACATCCACACACATTCATTCCTAGGAGCAATTTCATAGCAGCCAATCAACCTAACATGCATGTTTTTGGAGAGTGAGAGGAAGCCAGAGTACTCGGAGAAAACTCATGCATACACAGGGAGAATATGTAAACTCCACATAGAAAGGCCAGGGTTTCATGCCCCGTTCCACTCCGGGACTCGAATCCTGACCTTTTTGCTGTGAGACCACTGCGCTAATCACTAGCCCCTCATTTAAAATGTTATGATTATAAATAAATGAGATAAAATAGTTTTTATATTTGACAGGATCTAATATGCAGAGTCAGCACTTTATCCTTCTCCAGTCATTCTTCATGGTCAGTCATGTAACCACTATGTGAGCCTTCCACTCAGCATTTAAAACCTTCCTGCTCCCACTTTAACAAAGCAGGATTCCTGAGGCTTTAGTTAAATCTTGACTGCAGTTTTCAGACACGTTTCTTCATTTATTTTTCACTTTCATTTTCTTGGCAATGCTGCCTTCAGGTTCAGTGTTTGAACAGAAGATGTAGCTTCTGATGGGATGCATTGCTGCCTCCTGGTGGTGAGTGCTGAAACTTGAGTTCCTTGATGAGGTAAATGATGGTGTGAAGCCTCACAGAGTAGCGCTCACCTCTGATTTCTCATAAGTAGTTCCTGAATGATCCAGTTACTGTATGGATGTCTGAAGCCCCATCTGGTGTCAGACCTCCATCATTTCCTGTGGGTAGTCTGGGAAGTCTGGTCAGATGTAGCACCGACTGGACCACCTTACTTCATCAGGGTGTTTGTTACTGAAGTTTTTTTTCAACTCCACAGATTTACTGAGCTTTATTATAGCTGATAATTAGGAAGCTTCTGCAGTCTTCGTGTTCCTCTTCACCCTTCATGTACATGATGCAGAACATCTGGTGATTGCTGCACTTTAATTTCTGATGGCGTGCCTCTAATCATTCATGTTCATATCTGTTTTTATATATAAACTGAAGAAAGATGTTGTTGTTGCTCTTTTATTGTAACATAAATTTGAATATTAATATCTATGAGAATTAAAAAGACACATTTGAAACCAAACAGTGTTTGTTTGTTTTTTGTTCTCTGTTTGGACAGCAGTAAATGTGCTGATGTGTAAAAACTCAGCACCTCATGATCACTTGGCACATCCCTCTTTCAATTAAATTGTCAACAGTCTCAGACGGAAACCCAGGCTTCTCTCACCCCGGCTGCTTCCTCCAGCTCACCTGGGAGAATCCCAAGATGTTCCCCGGCTAGCTTCAAGACATAGTCTCTCCACTGTGTCCGGGCCTACCTCTGGGTCTCCTCCCAAGTCAATGTGTCTGAAACACTTCACCAACAAGCCACTCGGGAGGTATCCTATCTAGATGCCCAAAACATCCCATCTCGTTTCTCTCGACCCGGAGCAACAACGGTTCTACGCGCTCTTCCTGGATGGCAGAGCTCCTCACTCTTGAGTGAGAACCCAACCATTCTGCAGAGGATGCTAATTTCAGCCACTTGTATCCGTGATCTCGTTCTGTCGGTCACCACCCACAGCTGTTGACCATAGATGAGGGTAGGAATTTAAATTGACTTGTAAATCAAGGGCCTGCTTTTCGGCTCAGCTCTATCTTTACCACGACAGACCGACGCAGCATCCTGATTATTGCAAACTCCGCACCGATCCGTCTGTCGATCTCCTGCTCTATCCTTCCTCCACTTGTGAACGAGACCCCGAGATACTTAAACTCCTCCACATTGGGCAGGACCCTGTCCCTGACCTGCAGGGGAAATTCCACCCTGCAGGTCTCAGATTTGGAGGCACTGATTCCCATCCAGGCCGCTTCACACTCAGCAGCAAATCAGTCCAGCAAGAAGTGAACATCATAGCCTGAGTAAGCCAACAGGACCACATCATACGCAAAAAGCAGAGATGGAATCCATGCTGTTGTCTTTAAATATTTAAATATCTTCTCTGTTAGATTAATATAGAAGACAAACAATGTTTATACAAATACATTTATTCAACAACAAAAAAATGAGTAAAAACTTACACAAACATCTCAGTCTATAACTTCCAGCCCAGTTTTACTTCTTTTCATCCAAACATACAGGAAGCCTTTTTGTTTCCTTTTAGTTGGAAACTCACAGAACTATAAATCCAGGAAGCAAAACTTTGAATTTTGGTGGTACATTTACTGTTGTCTGTGTTCGGTTTTATATATTTGGTCACATCTTAGATAAAACTGGTTTGTAGAAAAAAACCATTGCATTGGAAAAGAGAACAAATTTTAGATCTACTACAAGTCGATCTTGACAATCCTTATTTCGCTTGTACTCAAGGAACTCTTTGCAATTTCCTTGAAATTTTTTTAAAGGTTTATATTTAATCAAAGCTAATAAGTGCATATGATAGGTAACTTCAGATCCACTCCAGCCTGTTACTTTCAACATTAGTAGTAAAGCTTCTCCTCTTCTAAACCAGCTCAATGTAAACCAAGACTTCACTGCAAAAGTACATTTGACTGCTTACCATAGATAACAGATAGAAGAGACACTTTAAAATAACTTTTTCTCCCTGTTTTAACCATGTTAACACCTGGTGCCTGTTGCACAAAAATGGGATTGTGACTAGCTCGAGAAATAATTGAAAAGGAATTACAGAGTAAATGCTTAAATTTGATCTCATGTCAACAAGACGTAATGATAGACACTGACATAATTTTGAGCATGTAGGTGATTCACCAAAAAAACTGCGGGCATGAGCCATCAAATTTGAATTATATACAGTATATATATATTTATGAAATCTTTGACCACCTATGTACTGTCAAAAATACTGTCAAAATTGCTCAGAATTTTTGTCAAAACCAGTTTTAGACAAATTTTCATTCAGTTCAAGGTGCAAAGTGTCTTAAAGACCAACAAATGTCTGGCAGGGATATCATTTAGTAGATCTTTAGGTATCTGTGATCCAAGTGTCTTTTACGAGCACTGTGGGTTCATGTTAATTATCAGCTAAGGTGTTTAAACTTAATCCAAAATGACTGCAGTTAAACATCGCTGCTGTTTGAATAATTAAAGTGAGTCTAGGTTAAAGTGTATCATCGTGGCAGTGAAATAAATTAACAGTTTTTATGGAGTTGAAGTTAAAATACATCTTAAGGTTTGATCCGTCTGAAGCATACTCAGCTAGATAAATCACCATTGGAACTTATGCCAACACATATCCCATCTTTGTTCCAAAGAATTATGGACAGAAAACAGAAGTTCATGCCTCAAGAAAACCTATATTTCCTGGCCCAACTTTTTGTCAACGGACCCCAGATTTCAGTCAGAAGTTAACCATCAACACACATTGTTCATTTCAAACTTTCTTCTTTCCATCTACTCTCATGAAGACAAAACATAACACATTCCATTTTACTTGAGATTTGACCTGATCACTGGAGAAACAAACCATCCTTCTGCTTGATGAAGAAAAGTTCATGCGTTTAAAGTTCTGCTTTGCAAAGTCACCTGTAAGTGTTGTCCTTGGTTTCACAACACGCAGGAGATTGAGACCTTGGTGGTGGCAGAGGGGACAGAATCTAGTAGTCAACAAAGGAAAGAAAACAACGTCTTAGTGGTTTTCCATGAGTTACAATATTATACAGACTGATCAAAGAAGCAGTGAAACTCCAACTACCTCTACCTGATGTTATGTTTGATGATTTTTTTTTATTATTATTTATTTATTTATTTATTTCGGTCACAGTGCAACCTCACATCAATGAAATAAAGAAAACAACCATATTCCAGCAAAGGACCGAAAAGGTAACGGCTGAAGCAAACGCTTATTACGCCGACCCTTTTTTTTTTTTTTTTTTTTTTTTTATGTCATAATAAAAGCAAAAAGACATAAGTAAATACTAAGTCATCATAATTGTTATAACACATAACATAATAATATCATAATACATCATAACATAATCATAACACATCATAACATATAACATAATCATAACACATATTCGTAACACATAATCATAATCATAACACATCATAATTGTTTACTTTTTATAGAAGCTTGAATTTAACCATCAAGACTTGCATATTTTTTAAGTATTAATAACTTAAATTTCTTTTTTAAACATAAAAGATTTAAACACAATTTAAGTTCATCATTACAATTATTCCAAAGATCCACACCTTTAATAGAAATACAGAATTTTTTAACATTTGTTCTAAATTTATTTTTAATGAACACATCATTTCCTCTTAGTTCGTATGGACTTTTCCTAATAATTAACATATTTTGTAGAGAGTTTGACATCATGTTTTTTTTTATCTTAAACATAAATTTTAAAGTGTGTAATTCCACTAAATCATAGAACTTTAATGTTTTTAAATTTATAAATAGATTATTGGTAGGTTGATTATAAGATGAGAATGTTATTGCTCGTATTGCTTTTTTTTGTAAAATATAAATTGGTTTTGTGTTAGTTTTGTACGTATTTCCCCAAATCTCGATACAATAAGTTATATATGGAAGTACTAATGTATTATATAACATAAACAAACTTTTTTTATTTAGGACAAATCTGAATTTATAAATGATTGCTATTACTTTAGACAGTTTATTTTTTGTATAATTTATGTGTGATTTCCAGCTTAATTTGTGATCTATAATCATTCCAAGGAACTTACTGTCGTAAGCTCGTTCCAATGGGGTGTTATTAAGCATAATTTGAATTTGTTTAGGTACTTTTAATTTTGTAAATACTATAAATTTCGTTTTTTCAATATTTAATGATAATTTATTTATGTCAAACCATATTTTTATTTTACTCAATTCTCTTTCAACTGATTGTATCATTTGGTTCAGGTCTTTTCCTGAAAAGTAAAGAGTAGTGTCGTCTGCAAACAGTACATAATTTATTAGTTTGGATGTGTAACACAAATCATTGATGTACAGGATAAAGAGTTTAGGCCCCAGCGTTGAACCTTGTGGAATTCCACATATGACTTTTAATAAATCAGATTTTTCCTCCTTTATTTGTACATATTGATATCTATTTTCTAAGTAGCTCTGAAGCCATGTATATGCAGCTCCTCGAAAACCAAATCTGTCTAGTTTGCTCAGTAATATATTATGATCTATGGTGTCGAAAGCTTTCTTAAGGTCTATGAAAATACCGATGCCATAATTATTTGAGTCTATTGATGTAGTAATATTTTCTATTAGTTCTGTAACAGCCATATTAGTGGATCGGTTTTGTCTAAACCCATATTGTTTGTCACTAAGGAGCTGGTGTTTCTCTATAAATTTATCTAATCTTATTACAAATACTTTTTCTATTATTTTTGAAAACTGTGGAAGTATGGATATAGGCCGATAATTTGAAAATAATTGTTTATTGCCATTTTTATAGACTGGAATAACTCTAGTTATTTTCATTTTTTCAGGAAATTTACCAATTTGAAAAGACTTATTGCAAATATATGTTAGAGGCTGTGCAATATGTTCTATTGTATTCTTTATTAAATTCATATCAATGTTAAGTGTATCTTTAGATGTTTTTGATTTAAATTGCTTTACTATTTTAATTATTTCATTTTCATTTGTTGGGTTTAAATAAAATGTAAAAGGATTTCTGTTTACAGCATCACTTGGACTTATGTTATGCTTCTCAATACTTTCAGCCAAGGTATTTCCTACATTAACAAAATAATGATTAAATCCTTCTATAATTTCTTTTATATTTTCCAGCTTTGAGCTTTTGTTCATGAATTGTTTTGGTATTTTATATTTTTTATCTTTTATTTTAATTATTTTATTAATGACATTCCATGTTCCCTTAATATTTTCTTTTTGTTCTTCAAATAATTTATGAAAGTATTCTTTTTTGGTTTTCCGCAAAATACTAGTCAATTTGTTTTTATAATTTTTATATTTTATTTCAGATTCCTTGGTTTTGTGTTGAATAAACTTTTTATATAACATATTTTTCTTCTTACATGCATTTTGTAATCCACTTGTTATCCATGGCTTTATTTTAGAATTTTCTTTAAGTCTTACCTTTTTTAATGGGCAGTTTTTATTGTAGATTTCTAAAAACATGGATATAAAAATTTCATACGCTTCACTTGGGTCAGTTTGGTTGTAGACCTCGTCCCATTTCTGTTTTAATAAGTCTTCTTTAAGTTTATTTAGAGTTTGGTCTGTCACTCGCCTAATATATCTGAATGTTTCAGAGTTTTCTTTGTCATCAGTTATAATTTTATTTTGAAATATAGCAAAAACTGGTAGGTGGTCACTTATATCACTAACAAAAAGGCCACCAACAATTTTAGCTTCAATATTGTTTATAAAAATATTATCTATTAGAGTGGAGGAATCAATCGTTATCCTGCTGGGTTTATCAATAATTGGTAGTAACATATTTGAATGCATCATATTTATGAAATCAGTTGTTTTCCCATGGGTAGTTGCTTTAAGCAAATTTATATTTAAATCTCCACATATGATGGATTGCCAACTATACGTGAGTGGATGGTGTCTACTTGTTTTCCAAAATTCTATGCTTGGACAATAGCAATCTTAATGTGAATGAGTTCCAAATAAGTTCCAAGTTCTTCTGAGCAAAACAGATTTTGAGACTTCCCAAAATGAAGAAGACCCTGTGTCCCTGAGATTAAAACAGATCTTTTCGCCATCACCCGCTGAGTTTGAGGTGAGGATCGTAGCGGAAGATCCACAGGGATTATCATAAGAGCCTAAAGGATTTCCAAAAAACAAATCCCACCCTTGGTCTCACCTCTGTTTTCCAGTGAGCTAATGTAGGCCTCAATGAACTCTTTCTCTCCACTGTCTTTCACTTCGACCTTCTGCTCTCTCCACCGTCTCCTCTTTTCCTCCTCTTTTTTCTTCCTCTCCTCCTCTTCTTTCTTCTTCCTCTGCTCTTCACTAGTTTGATTGTCGTAGAGACGAATAAATCTGTGGGATGAGCA
Source organism: Neostethus bicornis (assembly GCA_902685375.1). Taxonomy (NCBI): domain Eukaryota; kingdom Metazoa; phylum Chordata; class Actinopteri; order Atheriniformes; family Phallostethidae; genus Neostethus; species Neostethus bicornis. The sequence goes on from LR738545.1 coordinate 11,139,544, forward strand.
GACAAAGTGATTTCAGGTTCTCAGTGGCTATCAGAGGTTAGATGAAGTCGCCTTCGGACATACTTGATGTCGGGGTTGTGGCAGAGTCTGGTTGGGATGCAGTTGAGCTCATCCCCGCTGACGACAATCATCTTGAGTGTTTTGATTGAAGTGAGACAATGAGGGAGGTAGGACAGGTGGTTTTTATGGACAAATAGGGAGACAAGCTGCTCTAACCTGGAGAGAAGGACACATGAACATAATTAAGAAACCCAACCTAGTGGCATCATCAGTGTGTAAATGAGAGGGATTCAAATGGAAAAGTGAGGTTACAGAGAGAAGAAATAAAGAAGGTGGAAATTTTTAAGTACTTAGGGTCAACAGTCCAGAGCAATAGAGAGTGTGAAAAAGAGGTGAAAAGTGTGTGTGCAGGCAGAGTGGAATGGGTGGAGAAAAGTATCAGGTGTGATGCGTGATAGAAGAGTTTCAGCTAAATTGAAAGGGAAAGTGTACAAAACCATGGTGAGACCTGCCATGTTGTTTGGTCTAGAGACAGTGGCACTGAGGATAAGACAGGAAGCAGAGATGGAGGTAGAGGAGATGAATGCTGAGGATCTCTCTGGGAGTAACCAGAATGGACAGGATTAGAAATTAATACATCAGAGGAAGAGCACATGTTAGAGGTTTTGGAGATAAAGTCAGAGAGGCATGACCGAGATGGTTTGGGCATGTGCAGAGGGGAGAGAGAGTACATAGGAAGAAGGATGCTGGGTTTGGAACCACCAGGAAAGAGGCCTAGAGGAAGACCAAAGAGGAGGTTCATGGATACAGTGAAGGAAAACATGAAGATAGTTGGCGTGACCGAAGAAGATGCAGCAGATTAGGGTTAGATGGAAGAAACTAACTTGCTGTGGCGAGCCCTGAAGGGAGATATCGAAAGAAGAAGATCCTAGTGGCTTCATCAGTTACCTGTCCATGTCCTCTGGCAGGTCTGTCAGCTTGTTGTTGCTTATGTCTAGAACTTGAAGGTTGTTCATCCGCAGAGCACAGATGGGAATTGAGACAAACTTGTTTTCTGCGATGTCGAGGTGAAGCAGCTTCTTTAGGTTGTTTAGCTGCAGTGATGACATGATGATGGTATTTCAGAGAAACCAGGACAATGGAGATTCTACAGTAGACTAAAGCCACCTCCATTTCAATCTTACCTCAAACGGCAGCTCCACCAGGTTGTTCCCAGTAAGTTCCAGTTTTTCCAGCTTCTCGCAGTCTCCCAGCTCTGGAGGAATTCGGGACAGACGATTATAGCTGACGTTCAGCTTTCTCAACTCGGTCAGTTTACCTAAAAAATACAAGGTGGATCAAGAGCAAAAAATCTGGTTAATGCCAACTCACAAGTTATTTATGTCATATTTTTTACTCCAAACATCTGGTACAGTGCATAAAGTTCAACTTCTGGTCAACATAATTAGAATCGCAAAATGTCATGCTGATAATTTTAAAACAGTTTGAACTCAAATGAGGTAATTTAGAGATCAATAGTTTCACAATAAGTTTTTTTCTATTCCTTTATCATTAAAACTACCTGTGTCTGTTGTGTGACCATAACTTTTGTTGTGTTTCTGCTTTCGTTGTTCTGGTTTGCAGTGCTGGTCTCGTTTAGTTTTGTGTGCATCTTCTTTGTTCATATTTCTCATGAGTTAAAGTTTAGGACATATGTGTCAGACTCTGGCCCACAGGCCAAATTTATCCTACATTGTAGTCGTCATTGGCCCACAAAGTTTTACCAAATGACCATTGAAGCTGGCACTCTGTTTTAAAGCCCACAGTGAATGGAGCACTAATCTTACAAATCCCAGAGTGCTATTTTGGAGTTTTGGGACGTCAATTGGCAGGACCAAAGAGTGATCTCTCATTTGTTGACATCTGTTAGTTAGAGTAACCTAATACTAGATTTTTCCAGTTTTGTCTGTTTGCGATGTAGTTTAGTGTAGTTTGTACAGAGTATTATTAAGCCTTGCTTCTCTAGGTTCACATAAAAATGCTTTTTGTTAAACATGAAAAAGCCTTTTTAAAATTCTCAAAATTGTCCCAATGTTAGTGAATTTTGGCCCGTTTGGGAATTTGAGTTTGACATCCCCAGTTCAGCCGAGTGTTAAACAGCTGGGATGGGCTTCCTCTGCAGGGTGGCTGGGTGAGGAGCTCTGTTGTCCGGGAGGAGCTTGGTGTCTAGCCGCTCCTTCTCCGGGTCGAGAGAAGCTAGATGGGGTGGTTCGAGCACATGGTCAGGATGCTCCTCGAGCACCTTGGTGGTGAGGTGTTTCGGGCACGTCCCCCCAGGAGGAAACCATGAGGCAGACTCGGACCTGCTGGAGAGACTATGTCTCACAGCTGGCTGGGGAACGTCTCGGGATCCTTCTGGGAGAGCTGGAGGATGCAGCTGGGGTGAGAGAAGCCTGGGCTTCCCGTCTGAGGATGTTGCCCCCATGGCCCGGCCCTGGATAAGTGGCAGAGGTCGGAACAAAATGGAAAGTTCAGGACTTAAAATGTTTATAACAAGTGTTTAAAAAGAACACTTCTCCATTTCTTCTGTGTCTTCCAGGAAACAGCTCGTCCCTTCCTGTGATGGAATCAAACTCACACCCTTACTCTGGTCGGTTTTCCTGCTGCTTAAAAACAAGCAGAACTGGATGTTTTGATTTGTTACCAATGAAACTTGCATCCCAGACTCACCGATCTCTGGTGGGAGCTCTGTAATGATGTTTTTGGGAATCTCTAACACGGTGAGTTGAGCAAATAGAGCCAAGTAGTCCGGAAGCTGACGGATCTTGGTCCCTCTGACGTGCCACTCCTGTAGGTACGTCATCCATTGCAGCTCCTTGGGGAAGTCCTGTAGCGGGATTTTCTTACTCATCAGCTCCACCAATAACATGATTCAAATGCTATGTTCACTTACCATCCAGCTGTCTCCATCCAGCTGGAAAACAAGTTTGTTTGGATCCAGATTTTTCTGATCTTGCTGCATTTGAAGCTCTAGCTGCTTGGGATCTGAAAAATCTTGAGATGTGCACAACCTGTTTAAAAGTATCTGTAGGGGAACTTTTTCACATGCATCTAGATACCAGGGCGTGGTTACCTGTGCACTTTGTATGAGGCTGTATCTCCATCACCGTAGACCTCTCTAAGTAGTGATGCAACTGATTGAGTTCTTTGCTCTTCATCGTCTTACAGTGGATGCGAAACTGCCATTGCCGCTCGATCCTGTTAATGAACAGTCAGCAGCACCGGATCAAATTCCGTGTCCTGTTCATCATCCAGACTGTTGACCTTTCTGTTCACCGCATGCCAATCTGTAGTCTGCACCTACACTGATATAAATAGCCCAGAGTGTGTTCATATTTCTAAAATCAGCTCCCTCTGTCATGCTTCTTGACTAACAACAGTCAGCTGTGTGTGACTCAGTCATGGTTGAACAGTTACACTGCAATCCCATGCTAATATGTAGAGTAAGTCACACAAGTGTCTTAAATTATTCAGTGTTATTCAGTGTCTTTATTATTAAAAGCCATCTGTGAACTAAGTTTATTCTGAAACGTAGATTAAGCATGTAACACAGCTGTCTTATCTGGATCGGAACTCATACAGAATAGTCTGAGGCAAAGGGGAAACTGGACGAATGTTAGATTTTTTTGTTTCCAGGGAGACTATCTCCTGGAATATGAAAAGAAAAGAAACAAGTTTAAACAGTTACTGCTTCGTATTCACCTCCATCTCTGATGCTTTGATTTGGAGAATTAAAGCCTTTTGGGTCCATTAGACATCAGGTTTCATTTACCTGGCCAGAGCGCTTTGCTCCACTCTCTCTTTCTCCTTTTTCTGTTTTTGTTTGTATTTCTTTGCCCGGACTTCCCAGATTCCCCGAATCAAAGACAGGTCATAAACTGGAACGTCCACCTTCCTCTCTGGACTCATCTTTGATGCTGATGGAGAAGAAAGAACAGTCTTTGGTAATATTCTTGTCAAACATTTTATAAAGAACACATTACTGAATTGATGTTTTCTAAATGTTTTTTTCAACCTCGGGCTTGAGGTAATTGGAGTATTGCGTGATGTGAAATAGGATTCAATGCAGGTCAAACCCTGATATTTACTGTATCTCAGACTATCCACGTTTACTCAGAAAGGTTAAATGTGCATCAGTGGTAGGAAGAAATGTGCGCTCGGAGGGAGCTGCTTTGCAGAGGAGGATGATGGCTCTAACGCAGGGCATCCTGAACAATCCCTGTCACTTCCTGCATGATGTGGTCACAACGCAGAAGAGTGTCAGAGTAACAACTTCCTGTCACTGCTGCAGGACTGACTGCTGTTCAGGACTGAGGTTGTTTATTCCTTCAGCTCTCAGGTAATTTAATCAAACAGATGTACCTGCAAGGAACTGAGTCCAAATGAGTGTCTTATGACTACCGATAATAACTTATATTATTTGTACTGTTGTTTCATTTATTTGTACGAACATACTGTGTGATTTGTTGCTGTTGGACCCAAGAATTTCTCCTGCAGGAAATTAACAAAGTGTTGTCTATCTATCTAAAGGGTGAAGTGCCTGACAGTCCATACTGATCTACTGTTGATAATCGGAAAGTGGGTGCAGGAGAAATAAGAAAATGGCTTGGGTTTGATAGCTACATGAGAATAAATCACAAGACTTCTAGAACAATGTTTGACACACCAGAAAAAGGAAGCAAAAATCTCTCAGACTCCCCACTAAATAGAGAAGACTTCGAGAAGCTGCTGAACTTGATGGATGCTTCAAGTCTCACAATCACAGTGCAATGTGTCGTATTGTTAATTTGAAGTAAAAAAAAAAGTAGATTTTAAGACACATTTAGAAACATTTTTCCTAAAGCAAAAAACAACCCAGACTTGAAGATGATTTTATGTCATTGCAGGTGGAATTTTATTTCCATCTTTATTTAATTAAACGATTAATTTTGATTGGCCAAAAGTAGAAATTTGGTGTAAAAGTTGTGGCTGACATGTTTTCATCATTTTCTCATTTCTTTAGTCTGCTGGTTTGAATAAAATTTAAACTTTAACACTTTATGGAAAGCATAAAACATGAATAAATTTGCGGTAAATGAATGACTGCTTCCACAGATCTTGCTACTTGTGCTCTTACAGTGGATTAGGTGTCAGAGCACCTCTCACTTATATTCATGTGTTTCTCAACAGAAGAATTTTCTTTTTCTCTCAGTTTCTTTGTCAGTTCTTCTCCACAGCAAAAAGACAGTTATCCCTAAAGGTAGTTTTATCTTAGAAACCACATGCTCCAAAGCAGATGAAAATGGAACCAAAACACGCACATTATGGCCATTGAGTTTTCCTATAAGAAAGTTCTGATAAGTTCTTAATAAAGAGACTTTCATCTAAATGAGTTTAGATGTCCTGTGTCTTCTCATATGGAATATTAAGTTATCTATTTTAACAAAGACTAGATTTGTTGTGTAATCCAGTCTTTTTCAACCTTTTTCATGCCTAGGTTAATTTTTCCATCAAAAAAATATCTTGAGGCACAGAAACCACCAAAAATGTTAAAGACTATTCTCTATAGCAGGCTGGCTTTACAATATGTTCTTACAATACATATAACAATATATATACTGTATACTGTATGTAGTTTCAGACAATGAGCCCTTCAGAGAATTTACCCAGAATGCAGCAGAAACTTTTTCCTCTTGAATGTCTTGCAGAAAATGTGAGATTTCATTAGAATGCACAATTTTTTGGCTTTAAAATCCAACCAAAATTTTCTCATCATGCCTCAAAAACATGTAGAAAATATGATCCACTAGCTTGAACGGATGGACAGCAGCATGCAGCAAAAAAAAAAAAAAAAACAGAGAAGAAGAGTGGGTTGCAATGGTTACAGGACAACCCTACCTGTTTCTAAATAAAATGACAGAATCTAATACTGATGAACACAAACACCATTAGATCACTCAAAACAATCTTTGGGAGCTACCTCTAGATCCCGATCACTGTATGAGGGGAAATAGGATAATTTCCCACGAAACCCCTGATGATCTGTCATGACACACTGGCATACCACAAAACACTGGTGTAATCAGCCAAACTTTGGCTTCACCTACATTTTGTCAGTCACCTGCCACTTAGACTGTGACTCTGGAGATCATTATGGTGTGTAGCCAGTTAAAGGTTTGGACTTGTTTTGGGGTATCTGGATACATGCAGGCGCAGGTCACAAGTTAATGATAAAAACTTTGACACATTTTGAGCCACATATTGATATCTATTTAATTCATTTCATGGCAGAATTCATTATCTGTCATTTCTGAATAACTGCAGTTATAAGGTTTTTTTTTCCCTGTCTGATTGCGTCTCACAGCTCATAAAAACTGTATTTGTTAAACCAAGATGGATTTGTCTGGATGGGCCCGAATGTACCGACATAAACCTCATGTGTTGATGTTTTTTTTCTAAGTCATCAACTACAGAAAGGTTGCTCCAGATGCTCTAAACATCCTGGGTTTCAAAATCATCAACAACATGCGGCTCCTTACCTGCGTGTCAAATGGTCTGTCCACTTTCAGCAGCTTATTTACCGACACACACGCTCTGACCTGACTCTTAGTGTGTGTATGTGTGTGTGAACTAACAAGCTATTTTTGCTATGAGACAGGGTACATGTGTGCAGGCATCACGTGACTGTGGCTCAGACCACCTCACTCATGAGAGTTTGTGTCATAATGCCGACCTCCATAAAAATGATGCTGAGGTCTGTTTTTCTTGCTCTAAGGTCCTGACCTGCACTCAGCAGCTGGGAAAAGTTTGTTTTGGAATCAAATAGTTTACTGTTGGGGATTTTATGAAGTTTACTCAAAAACAAAAATAAGAGCTTACAGAAAACCTAAAACAACAAAAAATATAAATACAAAGTGAGAGTTTGACTGGATTCCAGACTAAACTTGGTGGTTCTTCATGAGATCTTCTTATTTCTCCACTGGAATACTTCAGATCTTCATTCAGTATCACCGAATTTTAACCAGAGACCGAATGAAACTAAACAAACCAGCCACTTTTTATAATTCTGTGAGTTGGAATTGATCCTATGAACATAAATGAACCAGTATAACAGTTCTTATGACTGATGAAGATTACAAGATATGAAATATTAAAAACATGGCCGACATTCTACACATGATTACTTTACCTTGAGGAAAAGAGGGAACAGGAAAATTACTGGGGACTTCTCAACATGGGAGTCAAGACAAATAAAACTGATGTGCAAGGCCTAAAATATTTTTTAGGGTCACAGAGGAGAATCATGTTCATATCAAATGCACAACTTGGGCAAAACAATCCTCAAAGCAGCCTCACATGACCAGGCTGGAGAAGAAACTGCTGAGCAATTACTTATCTGATGGGAGAGATAAATTATGAAGCTGGCAAAGAAGTCCAACAAGTACTTCAAAGCTAGGTAGGACCAAAAATAGGACGCCGTTAAGGCTGAGCTCTGCAGTGCAGTCTTTGCAGGGACACTGGAAGAGTATGCAGCGAGCCACAATCAGAATTAAAGACTACTGGTTCCACTAAAACAAAGAAGGGTAACCCATACAACATGATGGATATGGTCATCAAACAACCTGAGCCGAAAAAAACTGGGGAGATCCCAAAGTTAGGATCTGGTTGAACATTCACATAAGGTAACCTCTAAAATAACATCAGTAAAATGCAAAGAAAAAAACAGTTTTAGTCAAAGTAAGACGAGCTCAGTTTCGTTTTGTCTTCTAAAGTGTGTATCCCTAATTGGATCGCGGGGTGTGCTGCAGCCCAGTGGCAAGATACACCCTGAACAGGTTGCCAGTCTATCATGGGGCCACACACACACACAAGGAAACCGGAGGATGGAAGGAAACCGAAGTACCTGGGGCAAACTCACGCATACACGGGGAGAACATGCAAACTCCACACTGAGCCAGGCGTTCCAAGGCCAGCGTTCCAAGCCCTGTATCACCTGGGGCTAGAACATCTGCTAACCACAGCACCACCATGCAGCCCAAGAGCTCAGTGAAAAATTAAAAATAGAAAGAAACAGAAACTATCGTGTGGCATATTTATAAATTGTGAGCTAGTATATTCTGAAAAGTTCATTTGTGCCGTGATGTGCAAAAAGTTCAAGCATAAGAACATTTTATCCTTTATCCTGTTTCCTAAACCTCCCATGATGTCCCACTCATCTGCTAACTTCATTTTTCAGTTCTCATATGTGTTCTTAAATCAGAATCAGAATGCTTTATAATTCCTTAAATAGAAATAAATGTAATAATATAAATATAATAATTTCTTTTCATTTTAAGACCATGCGATAAGAGTCAAGATCTTTTCAATCAACATCCACTATTCAATTTAATGTCCAACTGGCTCTTTAGGAGTAATCATCCCATTTGGACACAAATAAGAAGAATTTCTCAAACTTAGAGCCTTGCAAAGAAACCTGCACTATTGATGAACAAGGTTTCAAATCCTAGTAGTGATAAAAAAGTCATAACAGACACAATCCTATAAAACAAACTAATCCAAGGAATATCTGTTTTTTCCCTTTAAAGAGGAACTTTTAATTGTGACATAACTTTTAGATTTACTGAATGTTCTTTAACAGAAAAAGAATGATTTAAACACCTCGATGATAAAAACAGGATCTAACCTTAACGTTACAATGCTGCCCTCTTGTGGATTAAAATATAAAGACATGGAAAATACATCTTCTTTCGGCATTTCCCTTTAGGGGTCGCCACAGCAAGTCAGTTTCTTCCACCTAATCCTATCTGCTGTATCCTCTTTGGTCACACCAACTATCTTCATGTCTTCCTTCACTGTATCCATGAACCTCCTCTTTGGCCTTCCTCTAGTCCTCTTTCCTGGTGGTTCCAAATCCAGCATCCTTCTTCCTATGTACTCTCTCTCTCCTCTGTACTTGCCTAAACCATCTCAGTCTTGCCTCTCTAACTTTATCCCCAAAACCTCGAACATGTGCTGTTCCCCTGATGTACTCATTTCTAATCCTGTCCATCCTGGTCACTCCCAGAGAGATCCTCAGCATCTTCATTTACCTCCATCTCTGCTTCCTGTCTTTTCTTCAGTGCTTCTGTTTCTAGGCCAAACAGCATGACCGGTCTCACCACGGTTTTGTACACTTTCCCTTTCATTCTGGCTGAAACTCTTCTGTCGCACATCACACCTAATACTTTCCGTTACCCGTTCCAGCCAGCCTGAACACGCTTTTTCACCTGTTTTCCACACTCTGCCATTGTTCTGGACTGTTGATCTTAGATACTTAAAATCTTCCACCTTCTTTATCTCTTCTCCCTGTAACCTCACTTTTCCATTTGGGTCCCTCTCATTCACACACATGTACTCTGTTTTACTCTGACTAATCTTCATTCCTCTTCTTTCTAGTGCAAACCTCCACCTCTCCAGCTTTTCCTCCACCTCTTCCCTCCTCTCACTACAGATCACAATGTCATCTGCAAACATCATTGTCCATGGGGATTCCTGTCTGACCTCGTCTGTCAGCCTATCCATCACCACAGCAAACAGCAAAGGGCTCAGAGCAGATCCTTGGTGCAGTCCCACCCCCACAATGAACTCCTCTGTCTCACCTACAGCACACCTCACCACTGTCGTACAGCCCTCATACATGCCCTGGACCACTCTAACATACTTCACTGTTCCACCAGACTTCTTCATACAATACTATAGTTCTTCTCTAGGTACCCTGTAATACGCTTTCTCTAGATCTACGAAGACACAGTGCAGCTCCCTCTGACCTTCCCTGTACTTTTGCATCTGTAGTGCTCTTTTTAGGCATAAAACCATACTGCTGCTCACACATTCGTACTTCAGACCTTGGCCTATCTTCGACAACTTTTTCCCATAATTTCATTGTTTGACTGATCAGTTTTATTCCTCTGTAGTTACCACAACTCTGCACATCTCCCTTGTTCTTAAAAATAGGAACCAGTACACTTCTCCTCCATTCATCAGGCATCTTCTCACTTTCTAATATCCCGTTGAACAGCCCAGTCAGAAACTCAGTCAGAAACCCAGTCAGAAACATGGAAAATACATATATTTACATACTATATATTTAAAAAAAAATCATTTAAAAAATACCTCTGCACAAATTTTCAATCTCAGATAAGAGAAAAAATGCCCACATTATAAACAATAAGGAGAAGAGAATTTTTAAATATAATTTGAATAGTAAAAATTCAAACTATTTCAGTTTTTTGTCTGCAAAACTCATTCTGATCCAATTCTTTGTTTCTGATCATCTGTCTCCAAATATCAGTGCAAATCTTGAAAAACTGTTTATTTGGCCTTCTGTAAATTTTCAGTTTTTATAAAAGTAAGAATAGGGTTAGAATAATTGTTTCCAAAATTGACTGCAATTCAAACAAGAAAGAAGTTACATAATGTGAATTTGATTTGAATAAAACTGCTACACTGACACTAGATGGCTGTGATGACAAGTTTTTTTGTTCCAGCTGCCTGTGAAACTTGGAAACACTTTCTGATCCATGTCCTCACATGAACAGAACAGTAGGTCAGTTTGTACACAAGTTGGGTGACAACATCCGTCTGACATTTCATCCTTTTGGGAGAGCTGTAACTCTACCAGGAGTTGTAAAACACACATCCCCATTCTTTAGGAACTGTCAAAACTCCCTACGTGGCCTCTTACATCATGTTTATGTTAGTCTGAGCCACTATGGCTCTGAGCTTGTACTGGGACCAGTATGTTTCCTTTTGCTTCAGGTGTCACCTAAGTATACTAGAAGCACACTGGTCAAAGAGTCAGGCAGATGAGTTGTTTTTATTGTGTTTCCATTTATCTTAAAACTCTATTCTGTTAAGATGTGTTCAAATGCACATTTCTTTCTGTTTATTTCATTTCAGTCCATGGATCTGACAAAATCAGTTGTTCCATTCCTTTGTCTTCCGCTTATACGGGTTGAGGTTTCGGGGTCATCAGCTTAAGATGGAAAACCCCAGGCTTCTCTCACCTCAGCTACAGTACTTCGTCCAACTCACCTGGGAGGATCCTGAGGTGTTCCCCGGCCAGCTATGATACATAGTCTCTCCAGCGAGTCTGAGGCCTGCCCTTGGGTCTCCTCCCAATCGGACGTACCTGATACACCTCACCAGCAAGGCACTCGGGAGTGTCCTGACCAGATGCCCGTACAACCTCATCTGACTTCTCTCGACCTGGAAGAGGAGCGGCTCGACACAAAGCTCCTCCCGGATGGTAGAGCTCCTCATCCGATCTCTGAGTGAGAGCCCAGCCACTCAGCAGAGGAAGCTCATTTCAGCCACTTGTATCTGCGCTCTCATTCTTTCGGTCACCATCCACAGCTGGTGATCATAAGTGAGGGTGGGAACGTAGATCGACTTGTAAATCAAGAGCTTTGCTTTTTGGCTCAGCTCTTTCTTTACCACGACGGACCGATGCAGCGTCCTAGTTATTGCTGACGCCGCACCGATCCGCCTGTTGATCTCCCGCTCCATCCTTCCCCCACTCGTGAACAAGACCATGAGATATTTAAACTCCTCCACTTGGGGCAGGACCTTGTTCCTGATCTGCAGGGGGGAATTCCACCTTTTTTTTTTGCAGTTTTATTTTGTAAGTAAAACTACATCATACAAATCGGGCATCAATGTGGTATGTAGGGAATCAAATATACGTGGACAGCTGCTTGTCACACTTTACTATCAAATACTCAGCACCCTTTCCTCTTCACCTTTCATTCTTTACGATCCTTTTACTCTTCATCTTCACTGTCCTGTCCTGTTTGATACAGTGTTCATTTTGATACAGTCAAACTGGTTTCTGTCAGGTCCAGTTAAACAGTACACGTGTGAGAGCCAAAACCATATAACTCTGAGAAATAGAATGTTTCGAATAAAAAGAGGGTATTTTTCACTCAACAAGCAGTTCATAAACATGCCATCATGGTCTTAGACTGTATCTTTTAAGAATACGAAGGTCATCAAACTTAATACCACAAAACAAGCTGAAGACATGACACCGAGTGCTAAGCTTTCAACGCTTGTCAGTCTGTGGTCATAGCGTAGTTTTTATGGGTTTCAGGTCAGAAACTATGTCCTCTGACCAACGTTCATCTCAGCTTGGTTTGGAATGAAATTGATATAAAGCGTACCCGTGTGGTTATTATTAAAACAAGTTTCAAGGATGTGAATGATGGTGCATGTGATGTCCCCTGACATGTGAGAAACATACATCAACTGGACAGCTGACCCTGAAACTGATCTAAGCTTATGATGATGTCATACTTAAAGGTATGATGTACATTTCCATGTAGATATCTATATATAGATCTATAATAAATTATGTACTGTATGAATCCATATCAACTCGTATATGTAGTTGGATACACATATACTGGGTTGTGCATGAAGGAATGCCATGTGTGGAAATAGAAAGCAATCCCTCTTTTAAAACGATGTCATAAACATGACAACACATTTTGCAGGGTTGTGTTTACGAGTGTGTGTCAGTCTCTCGTCTATTTCCGAAAGGATTTCTGAGAAAATGATTGGTCTGAAGAGAAAAAAAAGTTCTTTTGTTTATAATTTTAGTAGGTTTTATTTTTCAGTTTGTGTCCAAAATTCTTCCATTGACGTGAAACCTTACGTAAGTACAATGTACTCAATAAACTTTCTGTTTGTCGCAAGGGATATTTTAATCACTCATATGTATGCTTCTTCTTTTTTTTTTTAAATATCATTGCTGTATGTTTCATGTGGAATAAAATCATTTTTATTTTCCATTTTTAGAGAAGCACAATGGCCCCACAACAAGAAGGTTAGGGGTTTACATCCCGGGTGGGGACGAGGCTCGAATCACTGGCCTTTCTGTGTGGAGATTGCATGTTCTCCCTGTGTATGCGTGGGTTTTATCCACATACTCCGGTTTCCTCTCACTTTCAATAAACATGCATGTTAGCTTAATTGTCGACTATAAAATTGCCCCCAGGATGAGTGTGTGTAAATGGTTATGAGAATGTGGCCTCGCAACAGACTGGAGGCCTGTTTGTTGTGTGCTCCGCCTTTCACCTTAAAAGGTCCGACATCCCCCTGCGATTCTGTGAGGATTAAGCAATTCAGAAGTCGAAACGAAACATTCATAGAAAAAGAAACCATATGTTAGGAAATAATAATAAAGGCCATGAAAAAAATTTAATGATTGGATAGAAGATTATGAGCATAACAATAGTAGAAATGTCCGACTTGACCCTGCGTTCTTTGCTTAAGGGTGAAAATTAGCCAGTCTTTCTCATCTCTCAAAATCCAATTCGTTTATGCGTTCACTTTTTTCCCGGCACACTTCAAAAAGTCTGCTAGCTTAATCCCTGGAGATTTCAACATCTGCTGCTCTGTTATCCTTTTCTTCCTTCCTGACGTATTAGCAGATAAAAAAGTTTAAATGTAGGTATTAAACTTTAAACACATTGTCACAAAAGAAGTTTAGTAGTCTAGAATATCGACACAGTGTCCGATTAGATCTCATTACAAGACAAACGTTTGCTCATGTGGTAGAATCTACATTGGATATCCTTATCACACACTCAAAAAACAAGGTAACACTTCAGGAAGATTGTGTGACACGGTTTATCTGCGCTACTGAAACCAATTGGGAGAGAAAACTTATTTCAGGTTTGTACTACAAAAAATATCTTATAGATCGAGTAAACACACAGTTAGTTCTTCAGACTCAAATCATCTATTTGTTCCCCTCTTGTTAACTTTTCTGTGATGAAACAGGTTCATTCATCCAAGTATAGATTTTTTTTTCTCCTCATGAACCAACATTTAATCATCTTCTTTGTTCATCATCCTACTTGGAGAAAGCCTAGCCATAATTTGGCTGTTTACTGGTAAGAGGCGGGGTACACCGGGAACAGGTCGCCAGTCTTTTGCCGGAGGTCTTATGGAAAATATTTTTAAAATAATGTAATAAGTATTGTGGAACTACGATGCAGGAGACCTTGAGGAAGACCTGAGAGGAGTTCAATGAATGTGGGAAAAGACTAACTGAAGATAACTGGTGTAGGAGTTTTTGGTCTAGGTTTTTTTCACATTTTTTTTAGGATTTATTGTTATCTATTTTTTTTTACATTCAGGAGATAATTCATTAGGCTCTCCTACAAGCATTTCTTGGCGAAACAGAGGAAGGCAACAACCCAAAATACGAATACGTATTTGAACAAAATAAAATCCCAGAACGACCTGTAAAATGTGATAAATAAATGTTAAAGCAAATGAATATTCCATTCAGCTACAATTTACAAGAGGAAATGGAGATTAGAAACTTGTTGATTTTCTGTTTAGGTTCTTTTTATTGACTTGTTTGCAAGTTGAGTAGGATATGGCAAGGTACACAATGGACAAATCGTCAACCATGTGTTCTTAAATGGCAACATGGAGACAGAGAACCACATTTCCTTTGACAAACCAACCAGCATGTCTTTTTTTCAGAGTGGAGAGAAGTCAGAGTACACAAAGAAAACTCAAGTATGCACGGGTAGAGCATACAAGACAAGGCTTGAACCAACGACCTTCTCATCGTGAGACCAAATGCTGTTTCTTTGTGCATGAATTTTCCGCTGCCTTTGTACAGGAGATTGTCATCAGGAGATTAGTAAGATATGTCATACGGAACCAATCTTTGTTGACAATAACAGCCTGGCAGCAGCTGACTTCTGAACAGCTTCTAATGTAATGTCTGACATGCTCTGGTTAAAATAACACACTGCCACAGCTCTGCCTCACATTTATTACCTTGTTCATTTGAATCTCTTCAGATTTATGAGAATTACATCATTGTACTCTTAACTCGTCCCACTCCTATCTAAATACTTTTAAATGTAAAGCCCTTGATAAATCCAAGATCTCATTATTTACCAAGGGTGGTGTGAGAGGATATGGGGACATATCCCAAGTCTTTTTTTTTTACAATCAGTATGTAGAACATTCATTACCAGGCTATGGGGAGCTCGGTAGGAGGGGATAGTGGCTGAACACAGTAAAACTGAGCATACAAAGTTTCATCTGTTCATTGAGGCTGACACTCATCTGAAGCTCTGACTCAAGGTTTGTCTTTTTTCTTTTTCAAATCTGTTTTGACTCAAAGTCTTTAATTTCTTCTTTGGACTACTTGATATTTAATTTAACACATTTAACACCTAATTTGACATCAAATTTAATTTAATTTCCTAAGCTTTCCCATTGTTTAGTCCTCATAAAATAACCAAGTTTTACCATACAAAAAAAAACCTCATTAATTCTGAAGTTTGAAGGATTTAGATTCCAAACATTTCCTCAATACAAAAAGGGAACAAGTTTAATAATTTGTGACACAAATTTCTGTTTGCAAAGTTGCATGATTGATCTGAAATTGTAAAATTTCAATGTTTCATCATCATAACTAACAAAAAAGTTTGAAAGCATCACATATCAAGTTTTTTTTGTTTAATTAGTACATTTGGGGTTTTTTGGTCAGAAAAGTGACTAAATTTATAACAACCTAAGTCCAAATGTTCAGATTGCTAAAATAAATAAATCAAATTTGATGTGAGAAAAATAGATCTTTTTCTGTTGTGTAAGATTTTATGTTCATGAGATGACTTGCTGCTTGCCCTGAAAGCATGACAAGAGCAAAACAAATTTTAGCAAACAGTAGATCGAAGAAACTGACTTGCTGTGGCGACCCCTGAAAGGAAATGCCGAAAGAAGAAGTAACTAATTGTGGGCAATATTTAATTTTTGAATCAACTAAACAAACTCAGAGCATTCTTTCCCTTAGCCCTCCTTCTCACTGAGGCAAACACTTAAAAAAACAGTTGTGGGGGAAAAAAAAGAGAAAAAAAAGAGGAAACCTCATGGAGATCCACATGAAGGGGGGATCCTTCTGCTCCGAGAACAAACAGGCAATGTACGTAGGGCTGTCAATTAAACAGTAGCTAATCAGCATAAATTAGAATTTGGGCTTCATTCTGGTTCTGGAAGTGGGTGGTGGCTGGGGACACAGAGATAAACCACAGATGAGGGTCACAGGACAAGAAAGCTAGAAATCCAACAAGAGTGATGTGTATTCATCACTCATTGAGGCCTCTTTGGTCCTGTAGAGAATTTCTAAATATTGCAATAAAGCTACTATCTGGTCAAAATTGGGTGACAACAGAGGTTTTGGAGACAAAGTCAGAGAGGCCAGACAGAGATGGTTTGGACATGTGCAGAGGAGAGAGAGCGAGTACATCGGAAGAAGAATGCTGGGTTTAGAACCACCAGGAAAGAAGCCAAGAGGAAGACCAAAGAGGAGGTTCATGGATACAGTGAAGGAAGACATGAAGATAGTTGGCGTGACGAAAAAAGATTCAGCAGGTAGGGTTGGGAAATGCCAAAAGAAGAATTGGTCTGGGGTCTTTCCTGGATATGAACTACTCTATGAAATGTATAAAGTCATAGAAAACTTGCATCCTGCTTGTTTTACTTTATTTTGGTTTTGTTTATTTATTAATTTTGCAGAAATGAGTAGATTTGATTAGGTTCTGCCGGTTTAGCAGACAGAGGGAGCTCAAACCAAACCTTTGATGAAAGACTTGTTCCTGACATTAGCAAGAGTCAAATTAAGAAAATGATTGAAGAATGATAAAAGAATTAGACACATTATGGTTTTCAAGTGAGATAATCAGTCTAAATTAGAGTCTCGTAACTTGTTTTGGTCTGGTTGTTACTCGTCTTGAGTTGTTCTTTCCTTGTTTTTTTGGTCTAAGTTGGTCTGAGTTTTTATGTCATGATACATAAAAAGATCTTTTCAATTTTCTTCTCTTGACTCAGTGTGTATTTCTGCCACAAAAGATTGAGTTAAAAAATTGTGCATTTGTATTGTTTCTGAAAATGAAGCAGTCTTTGCTAAATTTTGATCCAGAATGAGATTTCTTATTGTGTTACCATGAAGGCTTTAACTCACACCCCTTTATGGTTCCAGTGGAGGAGAAAGGAGTTTTGTTACCAGTGAGAATTTGACATTTAGAACAGCTGAACTTCATCGAGCCCATTTGCAAGGCCATTAAAATTTGATATCTGGCAATAATCAGATTCCTATGTTAATCCAATCATCCAGCTTTTTAAACACTGGAAATATGGTACACAAAAAATCCCTTGGATAATATTTTCCATTTTAGAGTGTGTTGCATATAATGTACTGTTCTTAGTGACAATATTTTCTGGTTATCATAATATTAGGATCAAACATGCCAGTGCCATAGCAATCACAAACTGCTGGTTGTTAAAGAAGCACGTGCTAAAAATGAAAGACATATTGCTCATTTGTAGGATTTACAGTGTCAAGGCAAGTTTATTTATATAGCACAATTCATGCACAAAGCAATTCAAAGTGATTTACAAATGGCTTCATTCAGATTTTAGTGGGTTGAGGCATGTATTTGGAAAAAAATGACATGGACAGGGACACAAAGGGAATCAACCAAGATCCAGATACTGTAACAATCAGAGATTTGGAATATCAAATTCTATTAATAAAATGATAGATAATCATATGTCACAATCATATAAATTCTGACACATAAATGCAATGGAAGATTAATCAATGTATTAATTTGACATATAATTTATTCAATGCGGAACTAGGAATAGGAAGCCCCTGTTTCATTGCCTTGATGCACAACCAAAAAACTGGGAAATAGCAGAATCTGTTTAAGGAGAACATGAAACCATCAAGGAGACAACATGAATCTCCGTGCTGTAAGGCAATAATGTTTACCACCACACCATCATGTTGACTGAGTTGGATTCCAAAAGGTTTTTTTTTTTTTAATTCTGTGATTCATTTTCTCATGTTGTGTTGTTGCAGATGAATCTGGCACTAGTTCATGATCGACTACTCATCAAGACGTTCTGGGAACAGAGGATTAACAATCAGAGTCGGCACGATGAGGTTGAGGAAAAAAGGATGAACAAAAGTGCCTTGAGCAAGTCAGTAACATCACACAACTCTTTTCTGCGGAACTCAGCCCATCTTGTAAAAGTCACCAAATATTTATGATGAAGTCATACTTAGATTTATTTTCATCTTCTTATGGGCCTTGCATGTTTATTCTAATGAGGAATAATCCAAGCATTATGCTCCTTCTCATCACAGGAAGGTAAATTAGAGATGGAGATTCTGCTTTGTGAATAACTGTTGTGATGGTGATGACAGTGGGGAATTAGGACCCAGATGCAAAGCCAGTTTTGACCAGTTCATTGCAGGTAGTAGGAGTGCAGAACCAGACGTAGAGCTCAGCAGGATAAGGAACCAGACATGGAGGCATAGCAGATGATGGACCAGATGTAGAGCTCAGCAGGATGAGGGAAGAGGCAGCAGGACAAGGGACCAGACGTAGATCTCAGCAGGATGAGGGACCAGGTCTGGAAGAATAGCAGGATGACGGACCAGATGTGGAGGGACACCATCACGGTTGCTGTCGGAGTGCATGCCAGTGTAACAGGATATGATCTGACAAAAGAGTGGAGGACTCTTAAAAATTCCAACGTCTAAAGTTGTGAGTTCAATGTTCTGATACCAGAAGAAGACTGAAGATGCTCTGAAAAAAAATCTGAGAATCCTTCATTATGAATACCTCCTTTACTTCATCAGAAAAGAAAACTGATCATGACCACTAGTTTTAAAATAATTTTCTACAACTGCTTGAAATATCTTCACAGCATTTTTGGTTATTTTAATAAACATTTAGACGAATTTAAGCAGCTTAATATCAAGCCAATAATTCTGGCTGGTTGAGGTTCTCACAATCTTTCCCAATCAGTGTGTATTGTATTTCTGCAACCAGCAGCAATTACATGGCTAACAATTTGAACTTTAAACACCACATTTCTGGACAGCTCGTTCTGCCTGACTCGGCCTGGGCTGAGATTTTAATAGAAGTCAAACTCACTGATTCTTCAAGGTCCTTGAATGTGGAGTGTGTTACAACACTGAGAATGAATGTTCAGTGTACGACAAATAGACACATCTAAAAACAACCTCTCTCATTACAAACAAGTTCATCTCTCAGTGTGCTGTGGGACATGCCATGACCAGCAAACACTCCTGACCTACACTGAAATAACAATTGCTAAAGAGCGGAAACTTCAACTGCCATTGAACCCTTCTCATCCCGTCATAGAGGTCAAATGACCAAAAACACTGACATATCTTCATGGTTACTAGAACATTCATCCCGCTGGTTTCAGTCATTAGGTGTTTTCCGTCTGGTTACATTTCCAGTTCTATTTACCCTTCAGAAGCATCTGTTTGGAAATTATGTCTAACCTCGTCTGTCAACCTGCCCATCACCGTAGCAAACAGCAAAGGACTCAGAGGAGATCCCTGGTATAGTCCCACCCCCACACTGAACTCCTCTGTCTCACCTACAGCACACCTCACCACAGCCCTCATACATGTCCAGCACCGCTCTAACATACTTCTCTGTCACACCAGACTACCTCATACAATACTATAGTTCTTCTCTGGGCACCCTATCATGTGCTTTCTTTAGGCCTACAGAGACATGTTTGGAAATCACGTCTTTTTTTTTTTTGATTAGAAATAACAAGAATAGCACTAAATTTCAATATCCATTCCCAATGTGTTATAAAAATGTATTGTAAAATGTTTATTTGCAGATGCTGGCTGGGCTTTTTAGGTCTATCCTCATCCAGCAGTGGAGGTATTCTAGGAAGAAAATAGAATTCCCTGTTGTCTTACTTTTTCTTCATTAAGTTCCTTTCCAGAATTTTCGCTGCTGAATGATGTTTAGCAGCTGACAGATGGTCATGGGCTTGAATGGTTTCACTCTTCGTGGAAAAATGCTGAAGTAATCAAAACTCCTCTTATAAAGTTAGAACTCCTTAAATTCTGTTTTTATTGATTTATTCTGACATTAACAGACAATATTTACAAAATTTTATTGAAGAATTGAAAAAGAGCAAAAGAATGTCAATGAAGGTCAATATGAGAAGAAAAATCAATTTTTTAACAATTAAAATTCAAATACAAATAAAGGGCTTTTTTAATTAGTTGACACTAAGGTTTTGGTGTGACTATCAGATTTTTAGTTATGGACAGTTGATTAGATGGTAGAAATTAACTTGCTGTGATGACCCCTGAAGGGGAATGTCAAAAGGAGAAGAAGAAATTATGGACAGTTGATTAGCTCTTGGTTGGTTGTTTTGTGGGTGCACCACCCCAGATGAACAGTTCTGCTCACTTTTTTTACATTTCTAAAGTGTTCTGGTTGACTTTGTTAAATAGTAAAAGCAAACTGGAGAAAGAGTTTTTTTTTTTAACCTTCAAACTGTGGTGTAATTTCTGGATGGTTGAAAGTAGCCATCAGAGTTTCCTTATTTCATTGAATAACGATTGAAACTTCAGAGTCAGTACATACTTCAGTCTCAGAGCTCTTTGGTATTATAAGTGTTAAGCAGCAGAGGAGAGGCTGTTCTCTGGTCTAGTATCTGCTGGCAGATCTGGTGTCTTAATGACAGCTGGACTTTTATCTCATTCACTTTGACCTCGTGTCACCATCAATCAAGGACACATCAATGCTATGCCTCAGTCGAGTTTATACTTCTGCTTGATAATTCCTGTACTACATGATTAATTTTAGTCATTGCCTCCATTACTTACTGGACGCAAGGGAGCTGAAGAGTCATGCTGCCATTTCAGTCCCATCGTTAATACTTCAAGATGTGGTTTTTCCAGTACCAAGCTGCCTGTTCCTGAATGGGTCAAGAGGAATTAAAAAATTCGTCATCACTTCCTTCCATTGCCTTCTTTTAATACTAAGGAAAGCCTGTTGACTTTTTTTTAGATTACCTAATTCTTTGTTAAGTTATTTCAGTGTGTCCGTGGTTATTTTTTTTCAAGTATAAACCTGTGAAAGCTCAACTTAATAATCTGACCACTATCTCAGTTGTTGGATTTTGAGATTGAAATGGTGTGAAACGAAGGTGTCCTCAGCAAGTGACCACCTTTAAAAAAGGAGCACGGAAAATTTATCACTATAAGTAATTTGCAAAAAGCCCTCACACATCTCATTTTTCATTTTGCACCATTTTCCATTCATTTTAGCTCAGGAAGAAAAAAATATTAAACTGAGATTAAAACTAAACTAAGATTGTTTCAGTTTAAACATTCATTCGTCCCCTGAATCGTCCCTCCCTGACAGAGTTGTGGGAAGTGCCGAAGCCTATCCTGGCTGCTTCAAGGCGAGAGGCAGGGTACACCCCAAACAGGTCGCTGGTCAGTTTAAACAGTTTTTTTCATTTTAGTTATTAATTCCACCATCCTACCACAATCTTCCCGGAACCAGATAAGCTGGTTTTGTGACACCAAGAATGAACAAACATTTCTCCTTTGATATCAACTTTTTTTTGTGGATTTATTTTGTTCTCTCATAACTTCTCTTCAAAAATGTTGAGGAGGAAAGATTTTGTCATCATTTTTGTCATCAGATCAGAAATTAGACCTAATTTGTCAATATATGTTGATAATGGCCATTACAACGGCTCTTTTATGTATCACGCAGAATAACAGATACATACAAATGCCAACGGGGTCACAAGAAATCAGGTGGCATTTTAACTTCTAATCTTGATGTAAAAAAAATCTTGCACAGCTCGTTTGGATAGCTGAATTCTTTCGGCCTGCCAGCATCAAAGTGAAAAGAAGGGTTAATGGATTCCTCCATTCAGCCTGCGCTAGCTCAGTTTGTTTGTGGACATCTTGAAAAGCTGATAGGCATAAAGGGATTTTCAGGTCTTTGTCATACAGTACATTCTCTTATTAAACCCTCACCTCATGGAGTTATAACAGCTTTAGTCCCATCCTTCACAACCCCAGCCTTCTCCTTTTCTGACCCTGTCAACCTCACATTACATCACACCTAATCCCCCTGCTCACTGTTACCCTGTACCCTAATCCCCCACGTATCAATACTGTGTATGTCCTAATCCCCTAAATATCTGTTACCATGTAGACCCCCAACTCCTCTGCTTTCCACTCTCCCATCATCCCTCACCCCAATTTTAGTAACCACTAATTGTGAGCAATATGTATGACCTGGCCAGACACTGGAAAATGTGTTGCTGAGAGATGAGGCGATAATCTCAGAGTGATGATTGATAGAAGCCAGCAGAAAGCAGAAATCCAGCAGCTGGATTTAGACATTATTCTGATATAGATATTCAACGTGCAGACATATCGGCATGTGTGAAAATTGGCGGCATCATCAAATTTCTTCTTTCAAATACTGATACAAAGTTATATCTGTTGTAAATAAAGATTAAGATTTTCTAAAAGGGGGTTGCATGGTGTTAGCCTGTAGCCTGACAGCAACATGCATGTGCTGCTTCACCTCTTTTCCACACTCTCCATACTCTGGAATGTTCTCGGAAGAATCAACCTTTTTTTTTCTGGAAGAGCACGAAGGACCACAAAGTCTCCATCTCTTGTTCTCTGCACAATGCTGGCTGAACACTTCTATTTATACCTTTTTGTTTTCTTCTCACTTTTAGGATGACTGCATTCATTCTGTTTTTCTAGAATGCTCTTTGAATGATATATAGTATGTTTGTCAGTCCAGTTTTAAGGAAATATTTCAAGGTTGCTCCAAGCACATTGTGTCATGGTTCCCTCGCCCACCACCACAGGGAACCCAGGGCCTTCCCTCATTTGCCTGATTTTACACATCTGAAGATCTTTGTGCAGCTGTCTTTAAATAGGCAGCCTGTCTTCTCTTCAGGTGTTCAATCTCTCTGATCATACTCTAGAGCAATGACCAGAGCAATGGTCGAGTTTTATTTTTGAAATCACAGGGGATTTCGGTTCCTTGTTAGGCGTAATATACCAACACTGGTATCTCGCGAAATCCAATAAAGTAAAGTCTTTAGGTGTTGGGTCATTAGGTTCCCTCCCAGCCAGGTCTTCTTGGCTGCCTGACCAAGAGTAACATTTAGAACAATAACTCAATGACATTCCATTGATTCATGTGTTCTTTTTGTTACAGTTTTACTGGACTCATTCTTTAAATAAACCATGTTTCATGTCCTGTAATTGGGTCCTCCTCCTTCCACCTGTACCCCTATCCTGACACACTGGGGGATCAACTATTTTTTGATAGTTCGACATCTCCATTCATACAAACAAACAGTGTGTGCTTCATAAATATGTGTTTGCATATTTGTCTGCTTATCTTTGTGTTTGTCTCTGCTGAGGTCAGAGGGATTATCAGCAACTGAAAGAACAAATGGAATAATCCAGAAAACCCAACAGGAAGGTGATGAAGAGATGGTGAGGACAGCTGACAGAGAGGATTAGGTTACACAGACAAAATCAAACGCACATGCCTGTCAGTTTGTACTTTTCTTTGACTTGCCGACAGACAGACAAGCATTTGTACTTCTGTCTTTGTAAGGACTCATTAACATAACAACACCTGAGACTGAGCATAACTGTTCTCAGACTTCTTGCATCCAGTTTCAGGCTGTTTTCTGATCTGCTTTACTTTTAACTCAATGTGTACAGTCGAAGATATTCTAACTATGGAACTTATTCTTAAAAAGTTAAAATACAAGTAGAAGTCATGTAAACTCTAATTTGTTTTTTTTTTGTTTGATTGGAAATGTGGACTTTGTAGAAGTTTTTCTGTTTGATTGATTTTAAAATGCTGTTTCAGTTCAATGTATATAGATTTGAAAGCATAGGCAATTATAAACTGTTTCAGGCCATTCCTTTTCTTTGGTCTCTTTGTTTTTTTGAATGACAATGTGTGAAGATTGTGCAAATTTTGACCAAACGAATTACATAAATCTGAATTTGAATAACGTACACTACATGTTACAAAAAAAAAGTACTGGTAGACAAGTTCCTTCTGGAAACTTTGATGTGACATAATACAGAAGGATAAATTAATCACACTGTGGCTGATTCAAGTGATTTTGTTGGCATGGGTACACTCCATCCCAGAGTTGACACAGTAATAGACAATCACTGAGAGGCCAAGAGGGATCACTTGACATGGAAATCCAGAATCCACCCAGAGAAGCTGACGATTCCACTTTGTTGCTACAAAGCTGTGGTGTTTACAACAACACCACCATGCAGACCTTATTTTTCCAGACAAGCTGGGTCTAAGGACTTCACATTTCTTTTGCTTAGATAATGTTCAAGCTTTATCAAGTGATCAACAGTATTGATTGTTTTATTTTTTGTCTTGATTTTGACTTTTCAATGTGATATCAGATTTGAAATGAACATAGAACTAACTTCCTATCCTCATTGAATTTGTACTGTTTTGATGGCTTCTTGGAACTTCTGGTCTATTTATTATTTTTCAGCTTTTGGTGGGCAGTTTTGTTGCTGGGGTATGTTAGATGGTTTCGGGTCAATGTGATGTGTAAATGATCATTAGACATAAGACCTCTGGTCCTAAACAAATTTACTCAGAGTGGACTGTAAAGTTGACCTTTTTGGTTTAGATCTCAATGGAATAGTTTGGTCATAATTTCTTGAGTGTCCATTATTGTTGTGCATTGTTTTCCAAGATGTCCTGTTGTCTTTTCAGGAGGCGTGCATGCATGTCAGCTTTATTTATTTTGAGGGTGCTGTTGTTGGTTTTCTGTCACAGTCCAGGTTCAGCTGATTTTCTTTTTCTTGGCTTTCTAGCTTTTTTTTTTTTTTTTGTTAATTTTTGACTACCATCTTTACATGTGGATGGCAGCGTGGCGCACTGTGTAGCACAGTGGCATCACAGCAAGAAGGTCGTGGGTACGAGGCTTGGAACACTGGCCTTTCTGTGTGGAGTTGGCATGTTCTCCCCGTGTAGGCGTGGGTTTTCTGCGGGTTCCCCGGTTTCCTTCCACCCTCCAAAGACATGCATGCTAGGTTGATTGGCCACGACAGGATTGCCCTTAGGAATAAGTGTGTATGTGTTTGGCCCCGCGACAGACTGGTGACCTGTTCAGGGTGTACCCTGACCCTCGCCTCGAATTAGCCGGGATGGGCTCCGGCAACTCCGCACTACTGTAAGGGATAGACGATCAAGAAAGTGACTTCTTCTTATTTCGGCATTTCCCTTCAGGGGTCGCCACAGCAAGTCAGTTTCTTTCATCTAACCCTATCTGTTGCATCCTCTTCGGTCACACCAACTATCTTCATGTCTTCCTTCACATGAAGGAACTTTCTTCATGTCTTCCTTCACATGAAGGAAGACATGAAGGAAGAGGAGGACCAAAGAACCTCCTCTTTGGTCTTCCTCTAGTCCTCTTTCCTGGTGGTTCCAAATCCAGCATCCTTCTTCCGATGTACTCTCTCTCTCTCCTCTGCACATGTCCAAACCATCTCAGTCTGGCCTCTCTGACTGGTTAAGAAAGTGACTGACTGATCGTGACAAACCCAGCAATACCATAACTTATACTCTATATAACAGACAATCCAAATTAACATCTTCAAACAAGTTTAGAACTAGAAAGGATTGCAGTTTGGACCGTGCCCATTTGAATTCCTCCAGCAAATGTTTTTTACATGTTTAGCTAAATTTTCTATTTGGCCAGGAGTTTCTGTCTTTATCTGAGACACCTCAGGATGAACTGATCTACAATGAATTAAATGTGTGTCCTTTTCTTTGTGTGTGTGTTTTCAGGCTAAGACAGGAGTGGCTGGTCAGGTTGGAGAACAGAACCAAACATCTCAAAAATCTCAATGACAACATCATCAAGAAAGCAAGAGTTGAGAAGCCAGCTGACCAGACATGAAACAAATATTCACATATTCACTTTTATTTCTATTTAAGGATAAATGAACTGATCTGTTGACAATCAAAATGCTTTTTTGTTTTTTCTTTGGAGAATGAAACACGTAGATGCAAATGGAATTAAAAGTTAACGTGTTTATAGAGTTGTATTTGTCATGTGAAATTAATAGTGAAATTTTGAAAAGTCTGCTTTGGTTGGCATCAAACCTGCATGGTAATAAACCTTTGACATGTTTTCAATGTTTATTTACGACTTCTATCTGGTTATTGTGAGGAAAAAGTTCAAAGAATACCATGACTAATAATTTAAAACTATGAAGTAGTGAAACCTGCTGGTTGATAACAGGAAGTACAGATGGGAATCAGAAAGTGGAACATACTGTATGGCAAAATGTTTGATTTAATTTTTTGAAAAACCACACTAAAAAAAAGAATAAAGCAAATAGAAAAAATGTCTTTTTATATTCTGATTTGTGGTCCTTTTCTTCTTTCAGACAGACGGAGTGTAAAACATCAAGAAAATCAAAGGTGTTTTATTTATGTATTTGTGATCAGCTAATGTATTTAAAGAACACGTCGTACTGCCATCTTGCACTAATCCTGAATCGGGTCTTGGATTTGTTAAACCACGACTCTTGTCTGTTACGCCAGTGAATCTCGAGAAGTTCCTAGGCCAGACAATAGACACCGTCTCACCAGTGCATCAAAGGGATTCCTTGGAAGCTACTTGTAGTAGAACGTGCCAAGGATCCCTTAACAAGAAGACGTCCAAATTACCTCATCTAGCTAATAGGACCAGTGGATGTACCCTGAGCCTCTTCCAGAGGGCCATGACCCTATCTGTAAAGAACAGGCTGAACCGCCTATCGAGGAAACTCACCACGGTCACTTGGATTTATGACTTTGATCTTTCAATCAAAACCTAAAGTTGCTGACCATAGGTGAGGGTTGGAGGGTAGACTTGATGAGTGTACTGGGTTTACAAGTTAGCTTTTTATTCACCACAAAGGTACCAGAAATAGGGTAAGGAGCTCTGCCATCCGGGAGGACCTAGGAATAGAGCCATTGCTCCTCCAGGTTGAGAGAAGCCAGATGAGGCGGTTAGGGCATCTGGTCAGGCTGCCTCCTGAGCACCTCGCTGCTGATGTGTTTTGGGCATGTCCCACTGGGAGGAAACCCAGAGGATGCAGCCAGGGTGAATGAAAACTTGTATTTACATCCTTTCACCGCAAATGTTGCACTAATATCCTCTCTGGACAAAACCCTGAGATACTATAATTCAGTTGAGGACAAAACCTCATCTCCAACTTGAATAGATTTCTTAAACCTGCTGCAGTTGACAAACATAATTCTACACAAAATCAGTGTGTGAAATGTACAAACACATTATTTCTATCTTTGCAACCCCAGTTGAGATAAGTATTACTGAAGATAAACAAATGATTGTGCTATTCCATTTCATTCAATTTTTTAAGAGTGGATTTATTTGGTTATCTGAAATCTTAATTGTATCATCATTTATTCTAAAACATAAAAATTAATGTTGAAAAAATTACTTCACATTTCAGTGCATTTCAAGCAAGATCTTTTTTTTTTTTTAAACTCTTTCAATAATCACTACCTTATTCTACATAAATTATATGAATAATTTTTTAAATATTTTTAGTGTTCAGTCAATGTTGCTGATAATGTTTTATGTTCCATAAAGAACTGCTATATTTTTAAATGAAACAATAAAGACCCAGGACATGCTGGGAAGACAAAGTCTCCCCAGCTGACCAGGGAACACCTCGGGATCCTCCTGGTTGAGCTGGAGAATTCAGCCGGGGTGAAAGAAGCCTGGGTTTCCTGTCTAAGGCTGTTGAACCCACAACCCGGTCCCAGATAAGTGGAAGACAACAAAACGGAACAATAAAATATGTCTCCATCAGCATCTTGTCCCTCCGATTTCTAAAATTTGTAGGGGTTTTTTTGCTACTGAGTGCAAGCAGTTCTACCATGAGTTTGTGTAGTTGCATAAAAAGGGATTAAAATACATTTTTTATAGTGAATAAATACACAAAATCTCAAATGAATAGTCTTATTTAGAAATGTCCGATCAGTACAGACTGTGGATCGGCAACAGTGATGTGTTTTTGAGCTTTTCCAGTAGTTTTTCTTTAAGTGCAGGTTCTTCTATCTTTAACCAGACATAACGAGAGTTCTCAACAGAAGGGGGCTCCACAACTGGCGGTAGATCCACCTTCAGCCCATCCTCATCACGTCGGACTGGGTCTGGTACCAGCGCCACCAGTGTGTTTAAGCAAACACCATCTGTCTTGCCATGCAGGCGCCCATTGTGCTGCAAGCTGAAAACACCTAGAGTGTTGACATCATGGTCGTAGTATGAGGATGGTATGGCTTCCTGCACCACCATGTTGGCTGCCCAGGTAACTGCATGGGTCTTCAGAGCTGCTGCTATAGGAAGGTGGGGCACTGGTGCTAAAAGACAGGAAGTGTATCAAATCAGTCGGGATCAGTTGAGAGCCCCTGACGTAGACAATAATACATTTAAACATTTGTGGGGATGTGTAAGTACAGTTAATTTTAATGGATATAAACTTACAAAGGTAATTTAACAAGGAAATGTACAGAGTAATTAGAGGTTGTGGGCTGAGTTGTTTGTCTCCTGCTAGACAGATGTAAAAGTAAAATTACCTCTAATAAGCAGGATCCAGACCTGGTCCTCAGCCCCAACAAAAGCCAAAACAATCCTTTGAATAACGTGACGACAGCTCAAGTCCACAGGCAAAGTAACAGGATGCCAGGGATCCCGATGGTACCTGAAGGTGTCATAGCAACCAAATCAAAGCGCAACTCTATAAAGAGGATTAGTCAGACATAATATTGATGTGAACAAAACTGAAACACAATATACGTTCCATCTTTGAGACTTTAAATCAAATAACAGTGATTGTGAACAGATCAATAAACTCTGACCTTAAGAATTATTTTTGTCTGTAATATAAAATTATCCAAATGAATTATTTAGCACAAAGCATCTCAAATCCTACTTGAGTCCACACTCAATGAGACGAAGAATGTCTCGTCCTCTGAGTGGGAGGGAAGACTGTCTGTCCCACCAGGTGGCCTGAAGAGATTCCTGATCTGCCAAAGATGTACTTTTTAAAACCCCACCTGAAAAATAGCCTTCATTAATGTCTGCTTTTCAGAAAAAAAATTCTTCACTTTCTTAAAAAATACACTATATTTTTTTAAGTGAGTGTATTACCCATTGAGAGGGTAAGTTAGTTACCCTCTCAATGTGTAACTAACTTACACATTGAGAGGGTAAGTTAGTTTTGTGACCTCTGACCTGTAATTTGGGCCAAGAAGATAAAGCGTATCCATTGTGGTCCCTGTTCTTGGATCAGCAGCAAGGTGATTGGTTCACAGTCAAACCCAGCCTCCTCCTTTACCTGCAGACCAACAGAAACAACTAAACTCAGGGAAACAAGTGTAAAAGACAAAGTATAATTTCAACCATCCAAAATAAAATCATCCTGTGTAAACACACACACTGAACACCTAGCCTAAACACACCATTCATTTTCCTTAGTACTTCATTTAGTTTTGCAGACGGAAGGCAGATTCACATCAGACAACTTGTGGTTCATAGTAAGTTCTAAGCCCATTTCTTGTCTATTTCCTTTTCTAAAATGTTTTATTAGCCAGCAGGCCATGCTTCATTGTGTTTCAATATTATGACTTTCGCATAAGTTGCTATGGAGATAGAACTTAGAATTAGCTGTTATGCAGAAACTTAAAGTCAAAGGTGTGACTCACCTCCCTTTTCAGCGCCTCTTCCAGGCTCTCCCCCACTTCTACCCTTCCTGCTGGAAGGTACCACTGCTTGTAACAGTCTGGCTTTGCTTCCTGCACCATCAGTACATCCTCCTAAAAGAGGTACATCAGCACACAATGGATAAAAAATGACAAGATCAGTTATTTATTATACTCACAACCAGAGATTTACCATTTACAAAAATGTTGTAGTCTAAAAATTACAATTTTTATTTTGTTTAATTTGAAATAAACAAAACCAAACAAACTTAATTTTAAATGTTCAATAAAAAAAACTTTTACACTAAGTAAATTTTTTTATGGACCAGCTTTGGGTCAACTAACCTTTTCATTGAACACAACAGCGCAGACAATGTAGGTGACGTTTTTCTTCAGAGACGCTGGCTTGCTCTGATCCAAACCAATGTCACACCCAAGGACATCGGACCCTTGGCCATTCAACAGCAAGGCCACTTGCTCCTCCACCTGTTGTCTCTCTTTCAATATCTGCTCCATTTTTGCAAGAAGACAAACTTACTTTCCCAAGCTCCATCAAATAGGAGAGGATACCCCTTTATGGGAGAATGTAAAATGAGATTACAGTTATAAATGTGCATGAGCCTGTAGGGTTTTTTTTTTGTTTGTTTTGTTTCTTTTAGCAAGAACCTGAAAATTGGATGACAATAGTCCTGTGCTCAGGACTCTGCACTGGCTTCTTATGGTTCAGAGAATAGACTTGAAAGCTTCACTGCTTGTGTTTAAGTGTGAAATGTCAGTGTCTAATGAACCATCTAGAACTCTGAGGACCTCTGGGACCGGCCTCCTGCTGGTGTCTAGAGTCAGGACTAAACATGGAGAACAAACTTCCTGTGGCTGTGAGACAGGCCTCTCTACTCTTACAATGTTTAAATCTAGACTGACACATTTAACTGAAGATCAATCACTCTTTTTTTTTTTTTTTTTTTTTTATTTTATGTTTATCTACATACATGTGTGGTAGGAGCTGCAGCTCCCGCATCGTCTTATTCAGCCACAGCCGACGCTGCACAGATAAGTATCCAGGTACAGACATCATTGTTTCTGGAGACAGGTGGATGCTAAATTAACTGATATTGTTTTAAAAAGTCAATCACAAAATTTTGCACATTTGGAGAAAATCGGACTTTCATGTAATTATTTTCTTTTACATTTAGATTATTTAGTTTGTCACCTTAATCTTAAAACTTTTGGGATTAAAAAATGTCACTCCATCCCTGAGTTTAGTATAATAGCATTTGCGTTACTATGGAAACAAATTTTTTTATTTTAATAAATCAACGTCATGTTCAAAAATTATTTAATACATATCCTAATTTTTAAAAAAATAAAATACAAACTTGTTATTTGCTCCTCTTTAGAAGTCACGTCAAGTCTTTTCAACCGTTTGAGCAGATTTATCTTCAGGAAGCTACAAGAAAAATCACCAGATACGTTTCCGTTTCCGGTCTTTAAGAGTTTAGTGGGTTTTCTTCTCATCACTGTTAAATTAACTTATGAAATTGAATATACTGAATATTTATAGATTTTCTTTCCCTACACAAAATTTGGTGTTTGAGTTTAAAGACAACAAATTGTCAATTTATTGTTAACCGGAAGTGACGTGTTTTGTAGTTTTTCAGTCATATTGTGGTGTAACACATTAAGGTCAATTCACAGGGAGTTGACAGGAGCTAACACAGCTATTACAGAGTCATGTTATTTTTATTCACTAGCTGATCTTAAACTGCGGTTTATAAAGGGTTTGTGTGGAAAAACCTGCTCTGATCCAAGACTTATTTTACTAAAAAGGTGAGTTCATTCAGTCAAAATGTCATTATTTGTAATTGATCTTGTAGCCCAAGTAAACAAGTGCATATACCATCAGTAGTAATACCCTCATTGTGGGTATTACATTGTGTAATTTGTTGCTAAATGTAACAATATTGACTAAATCAAGTTAAGCAGGTTTGGGTTCAGACAGTAAGGTACAGTAAGGTTAAAAGAATAAATCAGAAAAGTAAAATATCTGTATTATGTCTATGCTTAGCTGTTAACTTAGTAACTTGAACTGTGTTCAGATGTACATTTATCTTTATGATTAGTAATTTTTGTGTTACCTGTATGTTTTTTTTATCCCAGCTAATGTTTGAGCCACTGTGGCATGCTGCTGTCACCTTGAAATGGACCTAAACCTTCCTAATTTCACCCTCCAGGTTTTGGTCAATCATGACAATGTTTCACACCCCTGAATGAAGATTTTACCCAAAAAAGAAGCAGTTTTAGTAACAGACTTGTATTCCAAAGCTGTACTACAGACAGGCATTGTAAATTCTTTGTCCCACAAGCTATCATACTGCACAATACACTGTCTTCTTAGTGCGTTTCCGTTCCGTCATCTTCCGCTTATCCGGGGGCTGGGTCGCAGTGGCAACAGCCTTAGACGTGAAGCCCAGGCTTCTCTCACCCTGGCTGCATCCTCCAGCTCACCCGGAAGCATCTCGAGTCGTTCCCCAGACAGCTGTGAGACATTGTGTCTCCAGCGGGTCGGGGGTCTGCCTCTGGGTCTCCTCCCAATGCGACATGCCCGAAACACCTCACCAGCGAGGCGCTTGGGTGACATCCTGACCAGATGCCCGAACCACCCCATCTGGCTCCTCTCGACCTGGAGCAGGAGCAGCTCGACACCGAGCTCATCCCGGATGGCAGAGCTCCTCGCCTGATCTCTGAGTGAGAGCCCAGCCACCCCGCTTATTGCATTTGGGAAACTTAATTTTAGGTAATTGTTCTCATGGAGCCATGGAGGGAGGCGTAGTTTGGTGGTAGAATCGCTGTCTTTGAACCAAGGTGTTGCCGGTTTGATTCCCGATAAGCTTATGCCTAAATATACCCGGAGAAGACACCTAACCCCAGGTTACTTTCACCATTGGCACTGTTATGGCTGCCTGCTGCGGTGCAATGCAGTAAAACTAATTTCCCCATGAAGGATGAATAAAGTATGATTTCTATTATTATTGTACTTATAGGCAACAGGTCATATAAAATTTCCTTGCTATTTTTCTATCTATCTATCTACTGTTTTTTTCACCTTTTTTGTTTGAATACCATCAAATCTTCTGAAAGGGTTTACAGACTTTTCAAGAAATGCTAAACATGTCTCAAATTCTTCACTCACATAAATGAATAATTCAGACCATCACTTGTGTAATTTGTAATAATTGCCTGAATTTTTTTTTCTTCTTCTCTTGCAGTCAAACATTAAGAGGAAGAATGAAATAAAGTTGGAGGATGTTGTAAATTCAGTCTGCCGTTAACACTTCCTATACTGCCGCCATGTCAGCAGCTGGGATTCACAAATGAACAACCTGTTTGACATTCTAAGTATCATTTCTGCTGTTGAGCCCTAACTTGGAAGCAGTATGTATTTGTAGTAATCCCCAGAGGTGTTCTTTTTGGTTACTGCTTTGATGTGGACTCCTTAATGTCTCGGCACAGCAAGTTACAGAAGCAGGTGCTGTCCCTGTACCGGCAGTTCCTACGAGCTGGCCAGGACAAGCCTGGCTTTATACCTCGAATTCGTGATGAATTCAGAGAGAACTCGCGCATCAAGAAGACAGATGTGATGCACATTGAGTATCTGTATCGACGAGGTCAGAGGCAACT
This sequence comes from Neostethus bicornis, assembly GCA_902685375.1. NCBI lineage: Eukaryota > Metazoa > Chordata > Actinopteri > Atheriniformes > Phallostethidae > Neostethus > Neostethus bicornis. The sequence goes on from LR738545.1 coordinate 11,172,939, forward strand.
GGAACAGCTGAAGGACGTCAACACCAAGCAGTTGGGCTCCTTCTCTAAACCTAAGGACTAAATAAAACTATGGGATCACCACCGACCAAGACACCTAACTCCCTATTTCTCCCACCATTGGTGCCGTCATAGCACACAAAATTCCCAGTCAGGGATTAATAAAGTATATTTTAAAAAAAAAACTCTACAAATACCTCGAAGATTAAAACAGAACTGAAGAGGAAGGATGTATAACCATGAAACTTGGAGAGATTATGAGTAAAATGAGTTGAAATAAAACAATCTCTAATGGTGCTGTCATTAAAGTTGAGGTTTGTTTTGTTTTTTGGAGAACTTATTAGTAAGAAACTCAGACTGGAATATTATGATAAATGACATTATGAATTAAGATCTGGTTTAAACAGTTGCCATCAAATTAGAATTTTTGTGGACTAAAAATGAAATGAAGCATCTCACTAAATTCAAAGCTATCATGCCAGAATGTTGTATTTATTTTGCATTTGGGAAAATTTTGAGTAATCACCAACATGGACTCTGGATTTGATATAGAAATTACTGGTGTTCCCGGATAAATCTGCAAACATGAAATGATAAAAACTATACAAATTTATTTTCCAAGCTAAATTGTGTTTTCTGATCCAGGCTCATAAACACAGTTGTTCGAAGTATTGATTTTTTTTTAATCAAATATATGTGTTCGATTGAATCAGCATCATTACTACAATGTTTCCACCACATAATTTTTGTTTTGTATAATATGCAACAAAAAATATGTGTTTTTGGGGTTTCTGCTTTTTTTATCTTTAGAAAGGCGACATCTTATTAGAAAACAGTCTGGTTCTGTCATAAAATAAAGATAGACTGAATCCCACAGAGCCAGAAAGTTAAAAAAATAAAACGCATTTCTAATGTGAAATAACTTTCCTTAAACATTTTAACAAACAAACTCCCAACAGTTTGGACGGACTGGGAATGTGCTGCTTGTGGTTCTCTAGTAGGGCCATCAGGGAGCGCTGCTGTGCAGCTGTTCAGGAGATCATTTTCCGTTAGTTTTTTTTTTTCTTAAAAACATTCTTCATTCGTTCATCTGTCAGTTGCTGACATATTTTCTGAATTGTACTAAAAAATTCTCCGTGTCGCATTTCAGTGGATTCAGATCAATTTGTGAGTTTGATTTTGGAAGAAAAATGAGCGGCTCACTACTTTATCAGCCGGTAAGAAAAGATTCACCTTTTTATTTTATTTTGAAAAGTTTGATTAAAGGAAACGTTTAACCGCCAAATGTAAAAATAGAAAGCCACAAAAGTTCTATCAAAAAACACTTTGGGCGTCCTTAGATGGACAGAGAGAGCATTTTCTTTTTGGCTCCTTTGAGTCAGTTTGAGTGAAACGTTTGATACTGTCTAAAAAAAAAAAATTCTAAGGAATGACAGATTAGCATGTGTATAGACAAAAGAAAAACACTTGAAGTGTCCTATTACAGCACTTTTTTGTTTCCTTTGGGAGTTATTTTCAATTGGGAGGAAATCTAGAGGTAATTTACCATGGATAAAACTCTGATCACCATGCTAACAGATCGGACGGTTACCATGGTAACAGATGCAGAGTCTACTAGCTGCTTAGAGTATTTCCCTCACTTCTTTATCATTAAATTTGCTGTAAAAATTACAGTGACTTCGTATTTTTAAACTGTTAGAATCAATATTTAAGTGAGTTGGGCATATGCAGGGGCGAATCCAGGATTTTCTAAAGGGGGGGCGTGAAGTCATAGACAAAACGAACCTGTGTTGCTCGCCAGTATAACGGGTCTGGGGGCGTTTCCCGCCACCCCCCGAATTTTTAAAAAAATAAGTTGCTTTTCTGCATTTTGGTTCATATTTTGCCCAAAGTTTATAATAATTAAAGTAGTAAGAACAGTTTTCCGCGACAGACTGGTGACCTGTTAAGAGTGTACCCTGCCCCTCGCCTTGAATCAGCGGGGATGGGCTCCGGCACCCCCCGCAACCCTGAAAGGGATAGAGGGATGAGAAGGTGACTGACTGACTGTGAGAACAGTTTTTTTTTTGTGGACCAAAAGGGGGAATGAGCGTGCCCCCCACGACCCCTCCTCCCCTTCCCTGGATTGTCCCTGATATGATGTCTTAGTTTTTAAATTTTCACTCATCTTCTGAACCGCTTATTCTCTAACAGGATAGCGGAGGGTGTCGGTGTTGTGCTCAAAAAGGACTTTGTGCCAATTGCACGTAGTTTTTTTTCTGCAGTCGTATATGGGCATGTTGTCCTTTTTTAAGCACAACACCTGAGGAAATCCCAGCTGGTTCAAGGCGAGAGGCAGGGCACACCCTGAACAGGTCGCCAGTCTGTTGCAGACACACACACACACACAACCATCCTTACCTCGGGGTGATTTTGTAGTGGCCAATCAACCTAACATGTAGGTTTTTTGGAGATTGAGAGGAAACCGGAGGATCTGCAGGAAACCCATGCATACACGGGGAGAACATGCGAACTCCAAACAGAAAGGCCAGTGCTCCAAACTTTGTTACACCTGGGACTCGAATCCCGACCTTCTTGCCGTGAAGAAGCCCAGTGTTTTTAGACTTAAACAAATAAACTAGTTTAATTAATTTTCAATTAACTTTAATGTTTTTCGATCCTATGCTTTGAAATGTACAAAAATATGTTCATTTTATTTATTGTTTTTATTTATTTCATGTTATTTCAGTTGTATTGTATTTTAACATGGGTTTATGCATTATGTCATTCTATTCTGCAGATAAATCTGCTGCGGTGGTTGTCATCTCGGGCCGACGCAGACTGGATTTTGGATACATTTGAGAGAGTTATCCAATTCGGCAGAAAATTTCTCTATCGGCTCACCTTTCAGGATATAATCAAAGCATATGAGGTGAAAGCAGAATTTTTTGGCCATCTCTTGCAGAGAGGGCTGCATGTTCACTGCTTAGGGAGTTCCAGTGTTTTTGCCCCAATGAAATAAAAAAAATTAACAGAAAACCTGTTATTTCTCTGTAACAAAATACAAAAAGTTGTTCATCACCTTTATGGACAGAATATCTAGGCGCAGCCGAGGCGCTGGAGGGATCCGGTTTGGTGACCTCAGGATCGGATCTCTGCTTTTTGCGGATGATGTGGTCCTGTTGGCTTCATCGGATCGTGATCTCCAGTTCTCACTTGATCATTTTGCTGCCGAGTGTGAAACGGCCGGGATGGGAATTAGCGCCTCCAAATCCGAGACCAGGGTCCTCGCCCGGAAAAGGGTGGAGTGCCCCTGCGGGTCAGGGGCAGGGTCCTGCCCCAAGTGGAGGAGTTTAAGTATCTCGGGGTCTTGTTCACAAGTGGGGGAAGGATGGAGCGAGAGATCGACAGGCGAATCGGTGCGGCGTCTGCAATAACCAAGACACTGCATCGGTCCGTCGTAGTAAAGAGAGAGCTGAGCTGAAAAGCAAAGCTCTCGATTTACAAGTCGATCTATGTTCCCACCCTCACCTATGTTCACCAGCTATGGTCGGTGGTGACCGTAAGAACGAAATTGCTGTTACAAGCGGCCGAAATGAGCTTCCTCCTCAGGGTGGCTGGGCTCTCACTCAGAGATCGGGTGAGGAGCTCTGCCATCCGGGCTCTGCTCCTCCTCCAGGTCGAGAGGGGCCAGATGAAGTGGTTCAGCCATCTGGTCAGAATGCCCCCCGAGCGCCTTGCAGGCGAGGTGTTTCGGGCACGTCGCACCGGGAGGAGACCAAAGGGCAGACCCCGAACCCGTTGGAGAGACTATGTCTCACAGCTGGCCGGGGAACAACTTGGGATCCTTCCGGGTGAGCTGGAGGATGCAGCCGGGGTGAGAGAAGCCTGGGCTTCCTGTTTGAGGCTGTTGCCCCCGCGACCTGGCCCCGGAAGAGTGGAAGATGACGCAACGGAAAAAATAAAAAAAGCAGGTGTTAAAAATGAGTACTTTTGAAACCTATTCTTGCAGGTCGTCAATAGTACGCTTACCTAAATGTAATGTTTTTAGGGTGTCTTACTGGCACTAAGTCTAGATAAACAAAGAAAAAATTTCTTGTTCTGTGGTTTTTGTGACTATGATTTATTTGATTTTTAAAGTCAATGTTTTATTGATTTACTTTTTTTTATATCATCCAACCCTTTGCTGAATTCTTTTTTTTTTCCTGCTAAATTAACCTTGATTATTGCAAAATCATAACTATAGAGTTTGAATCATTGTGAATGGGTAGAAGGCCTCTATGGATGTTAGCTATAAATGTTAATAAAATATCTGGAAGTTTGTAGCTTGATAATATATTTATTGATTTCAGAATAGTCGGATTTCTAAGTTTACTTTGATTATTGAAAGTTAAGCTGAAATTCTAGTGCTTGTAAGAATAACCTTGTCATTGAATGTCTTTTCAGAGGGAGTGTATCATGAAGATTGTTGAGTTCATTCAGCAGAACCCGGACGCTTCAGAGGCACAGATCCTCAAAGAGGTGCAGAGGAACATCCATATTTATGGCAATCGGATTGAAACTATTTACAATACTACACTAATTGTCTTGTTATGGTCATTATTGTAATATTTTTTTTATGTTAAACTGCAACTGTTTACTTTTTTATGGTTCAAACAGTGCCAGCTTGTTTCCTTTCTCGTTAATTTCTTACTAAGCACAATGTTTCAAGTGCAAATAAGTCTGTCCAAAATTTAACGCAAAAAACTGAAGTAATTAAAAGCTATTATGATAAAAAAAAGTCTACAGACTCTTTGTCCTTTCTTCAAAGGTATTGGGATGTATTCTCTGTAAAATAGAGGCTATTTCCTGTGTTTGGAATTTTAAATAACTTAGCTCTCTAACTGAAGAAATATTTTAATTTAGAACAGTGCTATAGGCATTTTTATTTGGTGGAGTGGTATCAACTACCAATATTATTGGAATGTAGCCGTGTGGATGGTAAAAAGGAAAAGGGACATGATAGTTCCCTGTGGAGCACCAATTTTGTTAGCGATTAGTCCATGAAGCTTGGAGAACCTCCACCTGCATCTTCTCCATCTTTTCCCTCTTCACTCTTGGCGAAATAGTGTTAAAGCTGAAGAGAAGTCAAAAGTACATGACTAGCGCAGTAGTGTGGGGGTCTGTGTAGGGATGAGTACCTCTGTGCAAAAGGGAAAACACCCAATTGTCAACTTCAATCTTGGGTTTGATATGCAAACATTGGAAGGTCTTGAAGAGGTTTCTAAGGGGTGCAAGCCCCAGCTGCTCTATTAATCTTTTCAGGCCAATGTTATTGGCCTTTTTTCATTCAGTACTACCAGGTTAAAGTTCTTTGACACTGGGGTAAGGCAGGAGGATCTTCCAACAAGACCCTCTGAAGATGAAGGTTCATGCTGAGTAAATGCTGAACTGCTCCACACAGCTGGATGACAATTTTTTTTTTTTTAGCTTGATGCCATCAGCAGCTTTACCCTGGTTCAGCCTTTCCAGGGTCGGGCCGGATCACTGCGGCAACAGCCTCAGACGGGAAACTCAGGCTTCTTTCACCTGGGCTGCATCCTCCAGCTCACCTGGAAGAATACCAAGGTGTTCCTTGGCTAGCTGTGAGACATAGTCAGTCCAGCGTGTCCGGGGTCTTCCTCTGGGTCTCCTCCAGGTGGGACGTGCCTGAAACGCCTCTCCAGTGAGATCACTCAAGAGGCATTCTAACCAGATACCTGAACCACCCCATCTAACTTTTCTCAACTCGTGGGCACAACAGCTCTACTCCGAGCTCCTCACTCTATCTGAGTGACCGTCCAACCACCCTAAGGAGGAAGCTCATTACGACCGCTTGTATCTGTGATCTTGTTCTTTCAGTCACCACCCACAGCCGGTGTCCATACGTGAGGGTGGAAATATAGATCAACTAGTAATCTGATAATAAAAATGTAGAATTTTTTACCTGACAAATTTAATAATTGGTGTTGCTTTCCCCAGAAAGATCTTGAAAGGGGTAAACATGAACACTTCAGTGTGCTTCTTGCAGTCCTTTCACACGGCTGCTGGTGGCGCTGCTGCGCTGTGTAATCATTAATCCAAAGAATGACGACAGGCAATGTAAACAGGAAGTGAGGCTATTCAGAAGAGAATTTCCTGGAGAATCATTTTGTAAAAAAATGTCCTTTATTTTTTTATGATTCAGTCAAACTTGTACGTTTTATTGCGTTTAAAAATTCTTTGTGTTAGATTTTATTGAGTTCAGCGTACATTTCCAACCATGTTTAGTTCTGGAGAAGGGATGAACAACGCAGAGCTTTTTCAGCAGGTAAGAAAAAGATGTGACTGTTCTATCATATCTGTCTGATTTCCAGACTCCATTTTTAATTTGGATGTCCAATAGATGTTGAAGAGTTCAATAATAGTTTAAAAAAAACAGTTCTGCCGCTGAGTGTAAAACTGAAAGCAATAAAAGTTCTATCAAAACCCACTTTGAACATCACTGAATAGAACCGCGGTCAAGTGAGCCGGGGTTTACTTCGCCGCGGTTCACGCTGGAACCGTTGTGCGCCCTTTTCCCACTTATTACGGTAGCCAACTTTATTCTCAATAAATACATAATGGACCATAGTTTTTTTTAAAAAACAGACCAACGCGTATTCTATCATCCTAAAATAAGTCACGTGACATAAAATAAGGCTTGGATCCTTTGTACTTTTGGAATAATTCATCTCTGAAAATGACTACTGTAACGTAGCTTTCATAGTCCGTAGCTTCCGAAGCCAACTTTCAAGCTCAATAAAAACAATTTGGCCCATAATAAATAAACAAGAGTAACGCATTTATATTCTCTAACATTTATACTATCATCATACAAAAAAATCAGGCTTGCATCCTTTGTACTTTTGGAATAATTCATCTCTCAAAATGACTACTATAGCATTGCTTCCACAGTCCATAAACAGTAACATAGCATCCAAAGTTCATAGCTTCCATAGCCAACTTTCAAGCTCAATAAAAACAATTTGGCCCATAATAAATAAACAAGAGTAACGCATTTATATTCTCTAACACTTATACTATCATCATACAAAAAAATCAGGCTTGCATCCTTTGTACTTTTGGAATAATTCATCTCTCAAAATGACTACTATAGCATTGCTTCCATAGTCCATAGGCTGTAACAGAGCTTCCATAGCGAACTTTCAAGCTCAATAAAAAAAAAATTGGCCCATAATAGATAAACCAGAGTAACGCATTTATATTCTCTAACACTTATACTATCATCATACAAAAAATCAGGCTTGCATCCTTTGTACTTTTTGAATAATTCATCTCTGAAAATGACTACTATAGCATTGCTTCCATAGTCCATAAACTGTAACATAGCATTCAAAGTTCATAGCTTCCATAGACAACTTTAACGCTCAATAAAAAAATATTGGCCCATAATATTTAAACCAGACTAATGCATTTATATTCTTTAACACTTATACTATCATCATACAAAAAATCAGGCTTGCATCCTTTGTACTTTTGGAATAATTTATCTCTGAAAATGACTACTGTAACGTAGCTTCCATAGTCCATAGACTGTAACATAGCTTCCAAAGCCAACTTTCAAGCTCAATAAAAAAAAAATGGCCCATAATATTTAAACCAAACTAACGCATTTATATTCCTTAACACTTATACTATCATCATACAAAAAATCAGGCTTGCATCCTTTGTACTTTTGGAATAATTCATCTCTGAAAATGACTTCTGTAACGTAGCTTCCATAGTCTGTAGACGAACATAGCTTCCAAAGCCAACTTTCAAGCTCAATAAAAAAAAATTGGCCCATAATATTTAAACCAAACTAACGCATTTATATTCTTTAACACTTATACTATCATCATACAAAAAATCAGGCTTGCATCCTTAGTACTTTTGGAATAATTCATCTCTGAAAATGACTACTGTAACGTAGCTTCCATAGGCAACTTTCACGCTGACTTTCACGCTCACTAGAAAAAAATTCCATTTATTTTTATTTTAATCATCAGGCCAAAGTTTTAAACACAAATGCACACAGTCAGAAACAGATCACAGGTAGAACATGTAGATTAATAATTTATTCTTCTTCTCTCCACATCAGGGTGATCCCTCAGGGGCAGTAGCATGTCTGGGAAAAAAAGAAGAGGAAACTCAAATGAGCAATCAAGGCAACCATTTGTGTCAACATCAGTCATGAAATGAGTATTATGTCACATTTTGGGAAAGAAAATTATTTTTTGTCTTCCTCAGACATTGATGAAATACCGTATTTTCAGCATTATAAGGCGCACCTTCAATAAATGACAGTTTTAAAAACCTTTTTCTATATATAAGGCGCACCGCATTATAAGGCGCTACATTAAAGGCTGTTCAACTTTGTCCTCTAACTGTGGCCATCTCGCTTTGTTCCGCGGAAACTCTGTTTAGTGTTGTTCGCTTAGCGCAGCGCATCCTCTTGCTTCCGTCACTTCCTCACAGAGGTAAGATCCTAAGCCTAAAATGTCAATTTTTATTCCGGGTCGCGTCAGGCTTATCTCTCGCTGACTTTTTTTTAAAAAATAAACACATGTTTATAAAATGTAGACTAAAACGATGTGTGGGTACTAAACTAAGGAATACTTGTTATAAAATGAATAATTTCTATAAAACAGAGAAGTAATGTTTAACTACTAAACAGGATCCGCAGAGCCAGCTCATCCTCTGCGCACGTGAACGCCTCTTAATTTCGGAATCCTCCCCTGCGCACGTCTTTATTTTATTTCTTTTGAACTGGTATCCCTGATATGAAGGAGTAAGAAGTTAATGATAAACTACAGGTAGGAGAACTGAAAAGACAAACACACACCGGTAAGAGTGAGGTGTGGAAAAGCGCAAAAAGACTGGCACCTTGACGCTGGCCGGGCATTTAAACTGCTGGACTGGCAAAAGTGATGATCGCTATTTTATCATTTGTTTTAAAGACCGTCGCTCCTCTTCGCGCTAAGCAGGCCATCACAGACAAGTGCGTTATGGGTCATTTAGTGTGATTTATTTTTTTTATCATTTAAAAAGCGTGTTCCTGAAAATGTTCCGTTCCGTCATCTTCCGCTTGTTCCGAGATCAGGTCGCGGGGGCAACAGTCTCAAACGGGTAACCCAGGCCTCTCTCTCCCCGGCTGCCGTGAGACATAGTCTCTCCAGCGGGTCCGGGGTCTGCCCCTTGGTCTCCTCCCGGTGGGACGTGCCCGAAACAGCTCGCCTGCGAGGCGCTCGGGGGGCATCCTGACAAGATGCCCAAACCACCCCATCTGGCTCCTCTCGACCTGGAGGAGGAGTGGCTCGACACCGAGCTCCTCCCGGATGGCAGAGCTCCTCACCCGATCTCTGAGAGAGAGCCCAGCCACCCTGCAGAGGAAGCCCATTTCGGCCACTTGTACCCGCGATCTCATTCTTTCGGTCACCACCCACAGCTGGTGACCATAGGTGAGGGTTGGAACGTAGATCGACTTGTAAATCGAGAGCTTTGCTTTTCGGCTCAGCTCTCTCTTTACCACGACGGACCGATGCAGCGTCCTACTTATTGCTGATGCCGCACCGATCCGCCTGTCGATCTCCCGCTCCATCTTTCCCCCACTCGTGAACAAGACCCCGAGATACTTAAACTCCTCCACTTGGGGCAGGACCCTGACCCGCAGGGGGCATTCCACCCTTTTCCGGGCGAGGACCATGGTCTCGGATTTGGAGGCGCTAATTCCCATCCCGGCCGCTTCACACTCGGCAGCAAATCGATCCAGCGAGAGCTGGAGATCACGGTCCGATGAAGCCAACAGGACCACATCATCCGCAAAAAAGCAGAGATCCGATCATGAGGTCACCAAACTGGATCCCTCCAACGCCTTGGCTGCGCCTAGATATTCTGTCCATAAAGGTGATGAACAGAATCGGTGACAAAGGGCAGCCTTGGCGGAGTCCAACTCTCACTGGAAATGGAATCGTCATACTGCTGGCTATACGAACCAAGCTCTGGCTCCGGTCGTACAAAGATCGGACAGCCCATACCAAGGGCTCCGAGACTCTGTACTCCCGGAGCAACCCCCACAGGAGTCCCCTAGGGACACGATCGAATGCCTTCTCCAGATCCACAAAACACATGTAGACTGGTTGGGCAAACTCCCATGACCCCACCAGGATCCTGAAGAGGGTATATAGCTGGTCCGTAGTTCCACGTCCGGGACGGAAACCACACTGCTCCTCTTCAATCCGAGACTCGACAATCCGACGGACCCTCCTCTCCAGTACTTCCGAATAGACCTTCCCAGGGAGGCTGAGGAGTGTGATCCCTCGGTAGTCGGAGCACACCCTCCGATCCCCTTTCTTATAAGGAGGGACCACCACCCCAGTCTGCCAATCCAGAGGCACTGTTCCCGATGTCCATGCAATGGTGTAAAGGCGTGTCAGCCAGGACAGCCCAATACCATCCAGAGCCTTTAGGAGCTCTGGGCGGATCTCATCCATCCCCGGAGCCCAGCCGCCGCGGAGCTTTTTGACAACCTCGGCGACCTCGACAGCAGAGATAGGAAGACCCATCCCGGATTGCTGCCACCCAATTTTCTGTAGGAATTCAGAACACATGTCTACAGCATTGAAGCCATTTTTAATTATTCACCTTTTTCTGATAAGAAAAATAAGCTGTTTTGATCCTTCCTTTGTTGTATTGTGACCCGGGAATCCCCAAATGTTTGCACACCTCGGCCAAGAATGTATCATTTGTTTCGCCACCTTCAAAGTTTTCAGAACTTTGTAGGTCTTTAATTGCTTTCAATATGTCAAGTATTGATAGGGAAACTTTTGTTGTCTGTAACAAAAAAAAAATCTGTTATTTTAATGTTTTGTTGTGACCAGACATAATTCAACAGACTGTGTGTTCACTGAATGTAGGACATTTGGCCCACGGACATTTGGGTCACAAAACTGCAACCTACAGGCTTCTGGCCCACCAAGCATTTATCTGCCCTCTATAAAGATATGGGGTTACCCAAAATTCTTTTGATATTTTCTTGTAAATAATTGTGATATTTTTTCTTGATTTCTGTGATATTTCTGTGATAATGTATCCTGTTAAATTGAATAAAACAGTTGCATTACACGACATAATTGCTTTTAGTCAGTTTTATCCCATTGCCCAAATATCAAAGGTTGCAGTTTCTTGGCTAAAATGGCCATTCACGGCGTTGTTTCCAGTGTAATAACAAGGAGGGTCGCGCTTATGTTAACGTCTGTTGTTTGGGGAAAAAATTTTACTTGGATTCGTGTGCTCACTCCTTTTATTTACTAAATTTACACAAGTGAACATATCTTTGGTGAATCATGTCTGGTCACTACAGATTTCCAATATTGATATTGTTCGCACATTTGAACTTTATGAAAAGGATGGAGAAAACATAAACGTACCTTTCCAAAGACTGAGAAAGTATAAACCCTGAAAAGAAAGAAAAGATGATTGAGCACTCAAATACATCAAATGTCTCATAACATCAAGAAAAGATTAAAAAAAAATTTTTACATACCCATGTCGTGAGTCCATTGTCCAAAACTTTAGAAAAGACCACAGTAAAATCACAACCTTTTCAGGCTGTCGTCAGCTACGGTAGAGAAATTCCAAATTTGATTGTAACAAAATGCAGTATGACTCTGGAAATCCCGCACGGTGTATTATTTTTCTTTTGTTATGTTTTTCGAGTATTTGTTGCTAAAATGTGAAGGCCTTGATGAAAATTGAGAGATAAGAAATTTAGTGCGATCTTTCTGTTCGACAAACACAAAGTGACCAAAATGGGCTGATTCCATCAGCTACTTTAGCTTCTGGACGTCAACGATTCCGTATTGTGATGTAAAAAGGGGCATAATTAAGGGCGTTACAAAGATGCAGACACAATTTTCCATTCCTCCAAAACAATGACTGGGCAGAAAGTTACAGCCCAGTCATTGTTTTGATTGAGAAAGTTGGCTTTGGAAGCTATGTTACAGTAGTCATTTTCAGAGATGAATTATTCCAAAAGTACAAAGGATGCAAGCCTGATTTTTTGTATGATGATAGTATAAGTGTTAAAGAATATAAATGCGTTAGTTTGGTTTAAATATTATGGGCCAATTTTTTTTTATTGAGCGTTAAAGTTGGCTTCGGAAGCTATGGACTATGGAAGCTACGTTACAGAAGTCATTTTCAGAGATGAATTATTCCAAAAGTACTAAGGATGCAAGCCTGATTTTTTGTATGATAATAGTATAAGTGTTAAAGAATATAAATGCGTTAGTCTGGTTTAAATATTATGGGCCAATTTTTTTTTTATTGAGCGTTAAATTTGGCTTTGGAAGCTATGTTACAGTCTATGGACTATGGAAGCTATGTTATAGTAGTCATTTTCAGAGATGAATTATTCCAAAAGTACAAAGGATGCAAGCCTGATTTTTTTGTATGATGATAGTATAAGTGTTAGAGAATATAAATGCTTTTGTCTGGTTTAAATATTATGGGCCAATTTTTTTTTATTGAGCTTGAAAGTTGGCTATGGAAGCTATGAACTTTGGATGCTATGTCTATGGACTATGGAAGCTATGTTATAGTAGTCATTTTCAGAGAAGAATTATTCCAAAAGTACAAAGGATGCAAGCCTGATTTTTTGTATGATGATAGTATAAGTGTTAGAGAATATAAATGTGTTACTCTTGTTTATTTATTATGGGCCAAATTTTTTTTATTGAGCTTGAAAGTTGGCTATGGAAGCTATGAACTTTGGATGCTATGTCTATGGACTATGGAAGCTATGTTATAGTAGTCATTTTCAGAGAAGAATTATTCCAAAAGTACAAAGGATGCAAGCCTGATTTTTTGTATGATGATAGTATAAGTGTTAGAGAATATAAATGTGTTACTCTTGTTTATTTATTATGGGCCAAATTGTTTTTATTGAGCTTGAAAGTTGGCTATGGAAGCTATGAACTTTGGATGCTATGTTACTGTTTATGGACTGTGGAAGCAATGCTATAGTAGTCATTTTGAGAGATGAATTATTCCAAAAGTACAAAGGATGCAAGCCTGATTTTTTTGTATGATGATAGTATAAATGTTAGAGAATATAAATGCGTTACTCTTGTTTATTTATTATGGGCCAAATTGTTTTTATTGAGCTTGAAAGTTGGCTTCGGAAGCTACGGACTATGAAAGCTACGTTACAGTAGTCATTTTCAGAGATGAATTATTCCAAAAGTACAAAGGATCCAAGCCTTATTTTTTGTCACGTGACTTATTTTAGGATGATAGAATACGCGTTGGTCTGTTTTTTTTTTTAAAAAAACCTATGGTTTATATGTATTATTGAGAATAAAGTTGGCTACCGTAATAAGTTGAAAAAGGGCGCACAACGGTTCCAGCGTGAACCGCGGCGAAGTAAACCCCGGCTCACTTGACCGCGGTTGAATAGAGGGAATGTTCTTTTCTTGATTTGAGTAAAACGTTTGGTACCTTGTTTGCACTTTAATCAAACATTGGCAGAACAATAATTCTAGGAAGACTAGCTGTGTTCGATCACAGCACTATTTTGGTTTCTTTGAGTTATTTTTGTAGGAGAAGAGTTTATCTTGGGTTTCTGTGGGAACTTGGCTTGACCGAGGAACTGGGCTGTGGAGTTGGTGGTGGTTTGTGTGATGTGTTTGTGTGCCAGAACATAATGACCCAGGTTATCAGAACATCATGACCCAGGTTATCAGGACATGGTCCTGCCAAGTGTCCAAATAATTGGATAAACGAAATGTTCCAGGAAAGATAGTTGTGTAAGGATGTAAGGACGATGTTTGACGCAGACGATTGTGTAAGACAGGGTGTTAGGCCAAAAAGTGTGTGTGTGTACGTATAAATATGGGAGAAAGACCGAGATTTGGGAGCTCATTCTAAAAACTCTGACCGGTCACGCTGAAGTGTTCTCTGACTTTATTCATGAATAAACAGACCCTTTTGAGTACTGAGCTGAGTCCGATTCCACTTCATTTTCCCCAACATTTTTAAATTAGAAGAATATCTAGAGATAATTTGCCATTGGCAAAACTCTAGGATCTGCTATCCGGTCACCATGGTAACAGATGGTTAAACTGTTTGTGTCATTTATTTAAAAAATGTTTTTTAAATATACTTTATGTATCCCTCACCGAATCAACAGTCCAGAGGTTTTGGAGAAAATGTCCAGAGGTTTTGGAGGTAAGGTCAGAGAGGCCAGACTGAGATGGTTTGGACATGTGCAGAGGAGAGAGCACATTGGAAGAAGGACCCTGGGGGGTTAGGTGTCTTCTCCAAGGACCCTAGACGTGAACTCAGTGGAATGCGAACCCGTGAACTTCCGGCCCACGGGTAAAGGCTCTAACCACTGAGCCATCGTCTCCCTTAAATTGAGTTTTCATGGAGCAAATGTAGTGGCTTTGTGTCTCAAACATGGTCTGTTTTTACATGGTGGAACCTGCACAAAGGCGGAAGGCAGGGTACACCCCGAACAGGTCGCCAGTCTGTCATGGGGCCACACACAAACTCATTTCTAGGGGCAATATAATAGTGGCCAATCAAGCTAACAAACGTTTTCGGAGAGTGGGAGAAAACTGGAGTACCCGAAGAAAACCCACGCATACACTGGAGAATATGCAAACTACATACAGTGGTGGTCAAAAGTTTACATACACTTGTAAAGAACATAATGTCATGGCTGTCTTGAGTTTCCAGTTATTTCAACAACTCTGATTTTTCTCTGTCATAGTGATTGGAACAGATCCTTCTTTGTCACAAAAAACATTCATGAAGTTTGATTCTTTTATGACTTTATTATGGGTAAACTGAAAATGTGACGAAATCAGCTGGGTCAAAAATATACATACAGCATCATGAATGAGCAATTTTGGAGACTTAGAAAGTTGTGTCAATGACAAGAGCGTCATAGCATGACCTCTTAACTTCTTGTGAGTGATTATGAGTGACTACAGCTGGTGACTTCTCTGAGGCCATTTAAAAAGGGCTCATTGGATAAAAACACCCACAAACGCTACAATGGGAAAGTCAAAGGAGCTCAGCACAGATTTGAAAAAGAGAATCATTGACTTGAACAAGTCAGGAAAGTCACTTGGAGCCATTTCAAAGCAGCTGCAGGTTCCAAGAGCAACAGTGCAAACAATTGTTTGTAAGTATAAAGTGCATGGCACTGTTTTGTCACTGCCACGATCAGGAAGAAAACGCAAGCTGTCACCTGCTGCTGAGAGAAAACTGGTCAGGAGGGTGAAGAGTCAACCCAGGAGCACCAAAAAGCAGATCTGCCAAGAATTAGAAGCTGCTGGAACACAGGTGTCAGTGTCCACAGTCAACCGTGTTTTGCATCGCCATGGACTGAGAGGTTGCCGTGCAAGAAGGAAGCCCTTGCTCCAAAAGCGGCACCTTAAGGCTCGACTAAAGTTTGCTGCTGATCACATGGACAAAGATAAGACCTTCTGGAGGAAAGTTCTGTGGTTAGATGAAACAAAAATTGAGCTGTTTGGCCACAATGCCCAGCAATATGTTTGGAGGAGAAAATGTGAGGCCTTTAACCCCAAGAACACCATGCCTACCATCAAGCACAGTGGGCCTGTTTTGCTGCCAATGGAACTGGTGCTTTACAGAGAGTCAATGGGACAATGAAGAAGGAGGATTACCTTCAAATTCTTCAAGAAAACCTGAAGTCATCAGCCCGAAGGTTGGGTCTTGGGCGCAGTTGGGTGTTCCAACAGGACAATGACCCCAAACACACATCAAAAGTGGTAATGGAATGGCTAAATCAGGCTAGAATTAAGGTTTTAGAATGGCCTTCCCAAAGTCCTGACTAAAATCCCATTGGGAACATGTGGATAATGCTGAAGAAACAAGTCCATGTCATAAAGCCAACAAATTTAACTGAACTGCACCAATTCTGTCAAGAGGAGTGGTCAAAGATTCAACCAGAAACTTGCCAGAAGCTTGTGGATGGCTATCAAAAGTGCCTAATTGAAGTAAAAATGGCCAAATGACATGTAACCAAATATTAGCATTGCTGTATGTATATTTTTGACCCAGCTGATTTCGTCACATTTTCAGTTTACCCATAATAAAGTCATAAAAGAATCAAACTTCATGAATGTTTTTTGTGACAAAGAAGGATCTGTTCCAATCACTATATCAGAGAAAAATCAGAGTTGTTGAAATAACTGGAAACTCAAGACAGCCATGACATTATGTTCTTTACAAGTGTATGTAAACTTTTGACCACCACTGTACAAAAAGACCAGTGTTTCCAGCCTCATCCCTACCATGGACTTGAACCTCCAACCTTCTTGCTGTGCAGCCACTGTGCTAACCACTACTCCACTGTGTAGGCTCAAACAAAACATACTCAATACAAATAAAAAAATATTGTACGTATGAGGTACTTTATAATCTTAAAATGCCAATGAAAATATGCTGTTTTTACCTGCTAAAAAGTGCTTAGTTTACTACGCAAAAGTAACCCGATGTTATGTTAAATTATTTTACATATTTATGGACACCTGATCCTACTTTCCTCTTCTTCTAATGCTCGATACTTTTTTTTTTTACCATTGTGTTTTCTCTGACCACAGTGGATCTATTCGTCAGCACGTGTAAAAAATAACTTACTAAAACCGTACTTGAATAAACATTTCTTCATAATTGTATCGGTGTTTTAATGCAAATTTTTGGGATAAAAAAAAAACAAGTAGAGACATGTTTACAAGTTGATCTCTCGCTAGCAGGGAGTGACTTTCTGGTTCAACACCAGTGAATCAGATAAACTTCCTGCCAAAAAAGTGATCAGCCAATAAACGTGTTACATTGTTAATAAAATTCTTACTTGCCGACATCTGTCACTTTATGTCGTAAAACAAGGGTGTGACAGATTATGAATTTTAATAAATTTGGATATTATTAGAGAGAAAAGATTAATCTTTTTTCCCAATGTTGTGACCCTTACCTCAACTTATCTGGAGGCACATTCCTTAGTTAACATAACACTGTGTCATACAGCTGGCCAGGAACTGGCTGCAGCTGGGATCACATTAAATAAAAACACTTTTGAATGATAAAAATAAAAGAAGTAACAAAAGAAGTTGTCACAAAAGAAGTATTTAAATTTTCTACCTGACTGGTCATTTATACCTCTCTATATAATCACCACTTCGACTGGCATTTTTTCTCTGTATGCCTGAATCCACAACATTTTGTTTTATAAATGAGAGCCAGTCTGTTCTACTTTTCTATAGTTACTAATACATAATTTTACTTTATGTATACCATTATACTTTTGTAATTCTCTTTGTTATTTGTTCCATTTTTATTAAATGTTTGCCAGACCCAAACTGTTTCATTGTGTCACAGATAATTGCTCATGTGATAAAAGTTCATGTTATCTGAGTCTGGTTACTTACTGTAATAAAACATGTAATGCATCATATCTTTTCATTCTGCAGATAGCTCTGCTGCGGTGGTTGTCATCTCAGACAGACGCAGACCGGGGTCTGTTGGCAATGCTAACAGGTGTCCAAATCGGCAGAGAGTTATTCAATCGGGTCACCAATCAGGATAAAATAGATGCCTATAAGGTAAAAGCAAAGTTTTCTGACGATGACCCTGGTTATTGCAAACTCGTAACCATAAATTTAGCGTAATCTTGAATGGGTAGAAGGCCTCTGTACACGTTAGCTAAAAATGTAAAAAATATCTGTAAGTTTGTGCCTCGTAAAAATGTATTTATTGATTACAGGATAGTTAGTAATTTTGAGTTTACTTTGATTATTGAAAGTTAAGCTGAAATTCTGGTGCTTGCAAGGTTGACTTTGTCTTTTTATGTCTTCTCAGAGGGAGTGTATCATGAACATCACAGCATTCATTCAGCAGAACCCAAAAGCTTCACAGGCACAGATAAACACAGAGGTGGAAAAGAACATCCTTCTTTTCGCTGCTCGTGTCAAAGCTTTGGAAACAGCTTCAATTTTCTGAAATTGAATTTTTATGGGCTTTGTTTTGACAAAAAAAAGAATATTCTTTTTTAATGTAAATGTTGTAATGCAACTGTCTACTATGTCATGGTTCAAAAAGTGCCTGCTTGTTTTCTTTCTTTTTTATTTCTTACCATGCAAGATTTTTCAGGTGCAAATTAGTCTGTCCAAATATTTAACACAGAAAAGCCTGAAGTTATTAAAAGTTATTATGATTTAAAAAAGTCTACAGACTCTGTCCTTTTTGTAGAAGGTACTGAGAAATATTTTCTTTAAGATGGAGACTGTTTCCTATTGTCTATTTTCCATCTAGGTGTTCTGAAATTTTATTTAACTTAGCTCTTTAACAAAATAAATATTTTCATTCAGGACAGTCATTTTTACTTGGTAGTGTGGTATTAACTACCACTGTATCACTATGAATGGTTAAAAGTAAAGAGGATGTGATAGCTCCCTGTGGAGCACACGCTCTAAACAAGTTAACATTCTTTTGGATGTTAATTTCTATTGTCGTTGAATCATTTGACCACTTGCTTTGAAAATTTTGTGGGTAGGTCTTTTATGTAGGAGCGAATAACGCTAGTTTGTATGTTTTTAGTTCATTTAAATTTATATGTGTACTATACACAAAAAGTAAATAATGCATTTTGTTTTGCCCTGGTTAACCATTTTTCCCAACTAAAGCTGTTGATGTTTGCAAAAGCAGTATCCTAAGGCTCTTGCAAGGTCTTCAGTACTGGTCATTTTACAAGTTCCTGCAAAAATGTCCAAAAATGTAATGTTCATACTTGCATTTATTTTATCTTTGTATATGCATACAGAAGGGTTTCGTCCATTGTTTTGTTTTCATCAGGAGATTAACCACAGTAAATCCATGCTTTTCCGTTTGGTGTAATCCTCTCTCTTCTTTGCTGAGCAAGATGATGTACTTCGCACTCTCTGAGTGTGGGGGCAGCATTGCGCTCTGTGGTGTAAAACCTGCTAAATTTATTAGAAGAAGAGTAACGTCATTGCGTCATTAAAACGTCTTTTTTGATTGGCTGAAAAAAATAAGCGGGAGGAAGTGATTTAAAAACTGCAAACAATCTTTTCTCTCCGTGAAATCTGTGTGGTCCTGCGAAATATTTTTTAAAAAAAATACAACTGTTTGCTATAAAAAATATAATAAAATAACAGAGACAGAATGGAAGTTCTGGACGTTTCAGAAAGGTTGGAAAGGTGAGTCAAGTTTGGTTCTAAACGTTTAAATAAACGTACAGACTTGAACCAACGTGTTCATGGTTATTAAATAAAGGGGAATTATAGGGTTTCATTTTGTTGCAATATTTAAATTGTCTTCATAGATTGAACTTAAGTTTACAAATAGGAGAACTGAAAATAAATATTTTAGTAAACTTTGTTCTTTATGACAATCAGTTCAACTTCCTGGTTTCTACTGAAAATGTATCAGATTAGTTTCAAGATACGTCTTGTTCTCATTAGATCAAATCCCATCTGGAGTACGGTTGTTCATACATGGAAACATGTTAATTAAAAGATTTTCAAAATATATAGTTAATAAAAATTTCTAACTACCTGTGAAACTGGTGTCACTCATGTTTTTGTTTGATTCTGTAATTCATTTTTATATTTTTGTAAATGTTTTGTTTGATCATATTTTTTAACATCAGGTCTGTCTTTGCAGATCTTTATCCATGGATGAAGAACACAAAATGGAAAAACGCTCCAGGTATGATTCTCTCCTCCTTCACAAAGCACAGTTGTAAACACGTGCAAATCTTTCTGAGACTGCACTGCAGGGGCTGATAAATTTAGCATAGAATGTTGCGTTTTCATGAGAGGGACCCAAATGGAAAAGTGGGTTAATAGGGAGAAGAGGCAAAGAAGGTGGAAGATTTTAAGTAGTTAGTATCAACAGTCCAGAGCAAAGGAGAGTGTGGAAAAGAGGCGAAGAAGCTTGTGCAGGCAGGCTGGAACGGGTGGAGAAAAGTATCGGGTGTGATGTGGGATAGAAGAGTTTTAGCTAAAACTAAGGAAATGTGTACAAAACCCTGGTGAGACTGGAAATGCTGTTTGGTCTAGAGACAGTGACACTGAGGAAAAGACAGGAAACAGAGATGGTGGTTGTAGAGATGAAGATGCTAAGAATTTCTCTGGGAATGACCAGGATGGACAGGATTATAAATGAATATATCAGAGGAACAGCACATATTTTGGAGATACAGTCAAGACAAGCCAGACTGAGATGGTTTGGAGTGGACATGTGCAGAGGTGAGAGAGTACATAGGAAGAAGGATGCTGGGTTTGGAAACACCATGCAAGAGGACTGGAGGAAGACCAAAGAGAAGGTTCATGGATACAGTAAAAGAGGACATGAAGATAGTTGGTGTGACTGAAGAAGATGCAGCAGACAGGGTTAGATGAAAGAAACTGGCTTGCTGTGTCGACTCTTGAAGGGAAATGCTGAAAGATAAATAAATAAATAAAATAACTGAATTACTCTATTCATCCCTCACCGGGGAAATTTGTTTGCTGCACTCCTTACACTGCAGCAGGCTGGAGACATAAACTGCAAAGCTTTCTAAAACAATCATACCAAAATCCCCCACAAAAGAAAATTTAGTCGTGAAAAAAATGTTGTGTGCAAAACAAACTTTGGATTGAAGATTCTTTATTGTACTTAGAAAATGTATTATTTACATAATAAAAATAAAAAAGATGTCTGTTTCATTTTGAGAAGCTTTTTTCCATATACAACTTTCTAAAAGTAATTTTAAGCATTTCTTTAAAAGCTAGGAAAAATCTGTAATTAATTGAGGATTTTATCTAAAATCAGTAAAGATTAATTTTTGATCAGTAAATAAACAAACCAGAGAATTAACCATGGGTTTCAGTGTTACTCACTTCTTCTTCTTTCGGCATTTCCCTTCAGGGGTCGCCACACAGGAAGTCAGTTTCTTCCATCTAATCCTATCTCCTGTATCCTCTTCAGTCACACCAACTATCTTCATGTCTTCCTTCACTGCGTCCATGAACCTCCTCTTTGGACTTCCTCTAGTCTTCTTTCCTGGTGGTTCCAAACCCAGCGTCCTTCTTCTCTGTACATGTCCAAACCATCTCAGTCTGGCCTCTCGGACTTTATCCCCAAAACCTCTAACATGTGCTGTTCCCCTGATATACTCATTTATAATCTTGTCCAGCAGAGAAAAAACACCACTTTGATTTGAAATAAGATTCAGATACATTTGTGTGTAAGTATCTCAATTTAAACAAAAGCTGTTTTTGTTTTTTTGTTCTTTCAGATTGATTACAGATGGTAAAAATGCTGCTAAAGAAGGAGATATTCCCAAAGCGTTGGAGCTTTTTAAGCTAGCATACAACATTCACCAGACTCCAAAACTACAAAGCAGGATAAGCCAAATAGAAGAATTCCTGGCTCAGAGTAATGACGAGGATGGCGTGGATGAGTTTGTGGATGTAAAAAACAGCGGCCTCTTGCTGTATAAAGAGCTGTATGACAAACTCTATGACTATCAGAAAGATGGTGTTTCCTTTCTGTATAGTCTCTATAGAGATGGTCGTAAAGGAGGGATTTTAGCAGATGACATGGGCTTGGGAAAAACTATCCAAGTTATATCATTCCTGTCTGGCATGTATGACAATGAGCTGGCTAAACATACACTGCTCATCATGCCAACATCCCTCATCACAAACTGGGTGAAGGAGTTTAACAAATGGACTCCTGGTATGAGGGTGAAGGAATTTCACGGCACCAGCAAGGCGGAGAGGACTAGAAATTTGGAGAAAGTGCAAAGAAGAAGTGGCGTTATTATCACGACATACACAATGCTGATGAACAACTGGCAGCAGCTGTCCTCGTACCAGGACAGAGAGTTCTTTTGGGATTATGTAATCCTGGATGAGGCACATAAAATTAAAAACACATCCACCAAAACAGCCAAAAGTGCCTATGCCATCCCTTCAAAGAACAGGATTCTTCTCACAGGAACACCGGTCCAGAACAACTTGAGGGAAATGTGGACTCTTTTTGACTTTGCTTGCCAAGGAGCTCTCCTGGGAACGGCAAAGACTTTCAAAACAGAGTATGAGAACCCCATCACTCGAGCCAGGGAGAAGGATGCAACCCCTGGAGAAAAAGCTCTTGGTTCACGGATGTCAGAAAACCTCATGGCATTAATAAAGCCCTACTTCCTTCGTAGGACAAAGTCAGAGGTGCAGAAAACGGTGCACGGCCAAGAAGAGGCTTCAGAAAACAAGAATATGAAGATTCAGACTAATCCAACAAACTCAGGGGCTGTAATGCCCAAACTGACACGAAAGAACGACCTGATTGTCTGGACTTATTTGAGCCCAATTCAAGAAGACATTTACAGGCAATTTATTGCCTTAGATCATATCAAGGAGCTGCTCATGACCACCAGATCTCCTCTTGCTGAGTTAACCATCCTGAAAAAGCTCTGTGACCACCCAAGGCTTCTATCTCCTGGAGCTATAGCAAAGCTAGGGCTAGAAGAAAATGGAACATCAGACACACAGGGTGAGAGCTCTGAGTCAGACATCAACACTATCGCCAATACACCTGATAACACCCTGATTTCTGAGTCAGGAAAGTTGGTCTTTATCCTGGCACTACTTGAAAGACTCAGAGAGGAAGGCCACCGCACGCTTGTCTTTGCTCATTACAGGAAGGTGCTTGACATCATCCAACGTATTCTAGGCAACAGAGGCTTTAAAGTGCTGAGACTGGATGGAACAATAACACATATTACTGAAAGAGAGAGACTAATTTCTCTCTTTCAGAAGGATCAAAGTTACTCAGTCTTCCTGCTTACCACTCAGGTTGGAGGTGTCGGCATTACCTTGACAGCAGCAGACAGAGTGGTCATCTACGATCCTAGCTGGAATCCAGCAACAGATGCTCAGGCCGTGGACAGGGCGTACCGGATTGGACAAAATAAAAATGTCATCATCTACCGACTCATCACCTGTGGCACTGTGGAGGAGAAAATCTACAGAAGACAGGTTTTCAAAGACTCCCTCATCAGACAGAACACCGGAGACAAAAAGAACCCATTTCGGTACTTCAGCAAGCAAGAACTGAGGGAGCTCTTCACCCTGGAAGACACAAGATCTTCTTCTACACAGCTCCAGTTGCAAAGTATGCATTCCAGACACCGACGTACCGACCCAGAGCTGGACGAACACATCGCTCACCTCCACACTATGGACATGTTTGGGATTTCTGACCATGATCTCATGTTCTCCCTGGATGCAAACCATGATGAGGACCTTGAAAACCAGGAGGAGCAACACTACATAGAAGGTCGTGTTCAGAAGGCTCAGGAATTAATGAAGGCCGAGTCTGAGCTAAAGGTAAGTCAAAGATGAAAAGTTCAACTACTTTTGAATTTGATGCTTGTGCAGTTGTTTCAATCAAATAAAAATGGAAATCAAGAAACCTCAAACCTAGTTTTCAACGGTTAGTGACTTGTAACTTAGTTTCACAGCATGCTGAAGAACAGTCATTTGTACGGGTCTGAGTTGAAAAAAGCCATAAAAAGACCAAATTCGAATTGTGATATTCTACAGAAAAGTCTGAGATTACAGAGAAATATGTCAAAATGGGGTCGAATATGTTTGCAAGACAGTAGTGAGGTGTGCTGTAGTTGTGACAGAGGAATTCATAATGGGGGCAGGACTCCATCAAAGATATGCTCCAAGACCCTTTTCATTCACTATTGTAATAGACAGCCTAACAGAGGTGGTTGGACAGGAATCTTCATAGATTTTATGTTTACAGGTAGAATTGTGATGTGGAGGAGAAGCTGCAGAGGTGGAGGTTTACCCTGCTGAGAAATGAAAGTTAGCCGCAGTGAGGGAAAGTATATGGGTGTAAATGAGAGGGACCCAAACAGAAGACTGAAAGCTTAGGGAGATGGGTTATAAAGAAGGGGTTGGACTTTAAGTACTTAGAATCAACAGTTTAGAGGAATAAAGAGTGTGGGGGAAAAAAGGTGAAGATGTGTGTGAAGGCAGGATGGAGTGGGTATAGAAAAGTGTCAAAGTGATGTGTGAACTAAAATTAAAGAATTGTACAAAACTGTGGTGACAGTGGCCATGTTGCCTGGAGACAGTGATGCTGAGGAAAAGATAAGAAGCAGATCTGCACATAGCAGAGATGAACATGCTGAGATTCTTTTTGTGAGTGACCACAATAGACAGGATCAGAATAAGTAATGAGGTGAAATATTTAAGATGGGCATGGTGAATCTGGAAATGCACAACACAGAAAGTTGTTGCACATTTAACTGCTGGAAACGTGCAGAGCTTCTCATAGTGTTTTCTCTGGGTGTTGTGGGTTTATTCCAGGGTCTATGTGAGATGCAACTGTTGATCTTTATAGTTTTATATCTTCATTATTCTAAAATATTTAGCATTGGGTGCTTTGTTTTATCTCAAATAAATGAGAAGTCTTTGTTTCTATCTCCTGTTCAGATGCAGTTGGCAGAAAGCATGGCATCTAGTACAGAACCAGCCTGGTTGAGGGAACCTCCAGAAAACATCTACAGGGAAAAGAAACCAAAGGACCTAAAAACAAGTCCTCCATCTGGTTACAGAATTAACGATACTCCTGTGGTGGTAAATTTAGACGAGTCCAATTCTGAAGAGGACGTCCATAAGAATCAGAGCAACGGTTGTGTTGATCTGACTGAAGAGTCCTCTTCTCAGAAGGATTCTGAACCTGCTGCAGCGGTAGAGCTCTCCATTGGCGGACCAACCGACAAATCGGGGACAGTTCAACCTGCTGAAGCTTCTGAACATGAAACCAGCCTGCTTCACAATGCACCTGGAAATGAGAACCTTAATGGAAGCTCCCTTTTTGAGATGAAACTTAGCCCCATCCTACCTGTGAACAGAAGACTTTCTGCTCTACAACAGTCTAATATCAGTTCCAAAGCAGAACTCTCCGGAGCAAACTCTGACCAGGACCTCTTTCATGGTGACTTTAACTTGCAGTTAGAGGACAGTGAAGATGATGCCCTGGAAGATGGAGAGACTGAGGAAGAGGAACAGAAGCTGCTTTCTCAGCTTCAGATAAACGGTGAATTTGATGTTAATAAGTCTTTGTCAGAGGATCAGCACAGACAAACCACCACTGGTGTCGAGTCATCAGACCTGGATGAGTCTGTCGTGGTCACCAGGAAGAAGAGAGGAGCAGTAATTTATGACAGTGAGGAGGAAAAAGAGGAGGAAGAACAACAGAATAGTCAATTCAACAACTCCTTCCAGGTGCTAGGAGCCTCTACACCTAAATCAGCAGCCTCTGGGTCTCCTCGTCGGCGTTCCAGAAAAAGCCTGGCTGGAAATACATCTGTGATCTCACACCGGTCATTGATTCAGTCCATTATCGAGGACATGGATGAAGGAGAGAGCAGTGGTGGTTCAGCTTGTAGCTCTAAGGAAGAAAAGCAGAATGCCCTCTTTCTAAGCTGTGACGAGTCTTTGCCAGAAAATAACATGAAAGAAACAGAGGAGGTCAATTCTGAGCATGCTGAGTCAGCGGAAAACATGAGTTCTATCCTGGAAGATGAAAACAAAATGGAATCTGAGGATGACTGCTCAGAAATGTACTCTGATGAAGAAAAGGAGGACATCGGTTTAAGTGGTAATCATCTTCAGCTGGAGGAAACAAAAGAAGATTCAGTAATAAGCATGGCAGCTTCGGAGGACATGAACTCAATCGCAAAGAATGAGACTGAAGAAAAGCAGAAGCAGGACATGATCATCAGCCTTGACGAGTCGACTGGGGATCCTGAGCTAGATTCTGGAGAGAGGATGGACATGTGCACCGTGGATGCTAGAGATGAGCTGAGTGTCCAGTCTGACAGTTACGAGTCTCTGGTCAATAGAGGGAAAGAGTGCTACAATCAGTCTAAGCTTGACGAGGCTCTTGAATTCTTTCTCAAAGCCATTGATATTAAACCAGGAGATCCAGAAGTTCAGTTCCTGACTATTCAGTTGTACAGAAAGCTCAGTCAGAGGTGATTAGAACAAATCTCTCAGTCAAAAGCTCACTCTGCAAATTGTCATTTTGGGACAGAATTGCATGACAGCCAATATACATTTTATTTGAAGACTTCAGGAGTTCGAACATTCTCTCGTCAATAAATGTACAGTGTGTAGAATAGAGGCACATAGTGGCTTCAACAGAACATTGCAACCAACTTTCTAATGGCTTCAAATGTAATGAAAAGAAAAATCATCCTTGTAAATATCCAAGTTTGACGTTTGGTTGTTTGCACACAAAAAAAGTTGAAATTTTGCTGTTGTTTTAAGTTTAATTTCTTCTCACAATTTAAGCAAAAAAGTTTGACTTTTTATGTTACCAAGTTGTTTTGGTAAAATATAATTAATAAAGTTTAACAGATTGCTCTTTTAAGCATTTATCCATTTGGGGTTGCTGTAAAGTTTAACCATGTTATTTTGTCACTTTGTTGGAAAATGGCCATAATTTATGGTGACGTTAATGAAATCATCATTTGTCATCCTTGAGAGAAAGCATTTTTATCTGACAATTTTTTTTTGCGTCTTTGAGATGAAAAACAGAATCTGCAAGTAGTTCTTTATACTCGATATATCTAATGTAGTTCTGTTAAAGTTACAAGTAAGCTTGTGATATTTTGGATAAATAAACCTGAAATTCTGTTACCCATTGATGGCTTTCTTGATGTATTTTTTTTTTATTGATGCACCTTTTGTCCCAAATGAAACCATCTGTCTCTATCAATTCTGTTGCCATGGCCACAACCAATAATTTTTGTTACGTTTACACAGGTCATGAGTGTGAAATACAATTTGATTAGTCATAATCTAAAATTCCATACACCTATTTTAATAAAACAACACTTCTATCAGGTTGTCCACTTGTTTGCATCCACAATACACATGCTGCTCTTCTCAGGATGACGGTCAAACACCGTGCAACTTTCCGTTTGAATATTGTGCATTTTGGCAAAGTGTTTAAGTTACTAACAAAACACTTTATTACATTACAGACAGCATGTGTTGTCTGAATCAACTGAAACCACACTTAGGATCTTTTAACATGACTTTTCCTCTCTGCAGCACTTAGTGTAGCAGGGAAGCAGAGATTGAGAGACAGAATGTCTTTTAAGGGCTATGCTCAATATAAACTGAGCATTCTGCGTATGTCCACTTTTGTGTCTTTTCAAACGCGCAGCGCAAACAAATTTCCGGTGGGTGTGGGTCTACACCTTCCGGCCCTGCGCTTCTCTTTAGTTATTTACATTGGGTGTTGATAAAAAAAAAAATCACAATTCAGATAACGCTTTTTGCGGATGATGTGATCCTGTTAGCTTCATCGGACCGTGTTCTCCAGATGAAGACCAATGTAGGTCTTTACTAGACTTAAACCACTATTAATCACAAAAAAAAAAAAATTGTGAGTTTTTTTTTTTTTTTTAATCATTTATTTTTAAGTCCAGTAAGAACCGGACCAATTTGCTGCCGAGTGTGAAGTGGCCAGGATGGTAATCAGCAACTCCAAATCCTTGACCATGGTCCTCGACCGGAAAAGGGTGGAATGCCCCGTGCAGGTCAGGTACAGGGACGTGCCTCAAGAGGAGGAGTTTAAGTATCTTGGGGTCTTGTTCACGAGTGGGGGAAGGATGGAGCAGGAGATCAACAGGCGGATCGGCCGATGTCAGCAATAACTAGGATGCTGCACCCGTCGGGGTAAAGAAAGAGATAAGCCAAAAAGCAAAGCTCTCGATTTACAAGTCGATCTATGTTCCCACCCTCACCAATGGTCACCAACTGTGGTGGTGACCGAAAGAATGAGATTGCGGACACGCGGCCGAAATGAGCTTCTTCCTCAGGGTGGCTGGGCTCTCACTCAGAGATAGGGTGAGGAGCTTGATGTCGAGATGCTCCTCCTCCAGGTTGAGAGAAGCCAGGTGGGTTGGTTCGGACATATGGTCAGGATGCCCCCCAAGCGCCTCGCTGGTGAGGTGTTTTGGGCACTTCCTTCTGGGAGGAGACAGAGAGGCAGACCCCAGACCCGCTGGAGACACTACGTCTCACAGCTGGCTAGGGAACGTCTGGGGATCCTTCCGGGTGAGCTGGAGGATACAGCTGGGGTGAGAGAAGCCTGGGCTTCCTCACTGAAGCTGTTGCCCCCGCGACCCGGCCCCAGATAAGCGGAAGACAACGGAACGGAAATTCAGATCATTTCACAATTGGACCAAAATACGTTCCTTGGGGAGGCACAAAATAGAAGCTGAAATTAGTTTCTAAAAAATGTGTTAAGGGGGGTAAAAAAAGGTCAAAAAACCCACTCCGCCCTTTTTTCCGTGTCGCGTTGCAGTCGCACATTTTGCGGGACACAAAAGGACTTCATGACGTCGCAAAAATACATCCAAGAATTGGGAGCAGAAAAGAGAGAAAATAAAACGAGATGATGCCCACGCATCAATTGCAGGTAACTGCCAGTTTTAAATGTTCAGTCTTTGTGGTGTGATTGATACGATGTCGCATTTCTAATAAGGTAACACCGGTAGTTACTGTCTGCTGCTTTGTACTAGCCATGTCAAAAATGGCTGCTGTAACAGTTAATTATTAAATATGTCCATTTTAATGATGCTGCTAGCTTGTTAGTTTGCCTTTGGGATAGATACAAATTATTGAAACGTAGTTTTCAGCTAATGTACAGCTGGGGTTTTTTTTTTAGGTTGCATATCAAAACAAATATTTGCTGGGTGACAAGTGTGATCTTTGTGGGGACCAACAGCAAATGATTACTGTTCAGAAAGTCCTTTTTAATAGTTTACGTGTAAATTGTTTGACACGAGGTGGGGACACTAAACCTTATTTGTGCGAAGGACATCAAAATGGCTAACCACGGCCCTGTTCATCATCATCAACTTTATTACTGACTCAAGGTCCAATACAGAACGATATAACTAAATAACAACAAAACAGAAAAAAATATGTATAACACATCAGACCACTATTTACATCAAACAATTGTACCAATGTTTCCACAGTTCAGTCTGGTACTGACAGGTTGGTACTTTGTTCATACCATCCATATGATCATTTTCTTTATATTCAAAAACATGATTCCTTCCTCCAATAATTAAAGACAAAGTTCTAAATGTTTGAATTTCAAAATGCCAAGATGAACAATTGCTAATGTATGGCAGTGAGCTGTACCTAATGTAAGGTCATTTTTATCTGAATAGAACTTTTCCGTGCGTCAAATTTAAGCTTGCATACCAAAACACATCAATTTATTCCAGCCTATAGAGTTGTGAATTCCTTGACCTGCTTACAGTATTGCACACTGATATTGGATGATTAAATCGCACCCAATCTTTTGTCATTAATACTGCTTCGTAAGCCCTGCGACAGACTGGCGACCTGTTCGCGGTGTACCCTACCCCTTGCCTTGAATTAGCTGGGATAGGCGCCGGCATTTTTCGCAACGCTGTAAGGGATAGACGGTTAAGAAGGTGACTGACTGACTGCTTCTAAATTTGGAGCACAAAAACAAAAAAAGGCAAAGAATAAAAAAAGCAAAGCAAATACAAAGCAAATACAAAAAACACAGCGATTGAGAAAAAAAAAAAAAAGAAAATTAATGTAGAGGTTATCATCCTACACATAAAATGTTTGTCCTCATTTTTCTGAAAGGATTTCTGTGTAGTATTGTCTTTGTCTCTTTATAACAACAATATTGTCTCATTTTCATGGGTTTGTACGTTTTTAACTTTGACTACATCTTTGTCTTTCTCATCTATAAATTTTAGATAGTCTTTCTCACATGCACATTGATTTTTTTCAGTTTTTAGTGTGAATTACTATGTGTTTATTAACATGTGATTGCTGACTGAATCTTTGTCCACATTCATCACAAGTGAATGGTTTGTCTCCAGTGTGGATTTTCATGTGTTGGTTTAAGTGTGATTTCTGAATGAAACTACGTCCACATTCACTACAGTTGAAAGGTCTTTCTCCTGTATGGATTCTCAAGTGCTGGAGTAAGGTAGTTTTTTGACTAAATCTCTGTCCACATTCTTTACAGTAAAAAGGTTTTACTCCCGTATGGATTCTCATGTGTTGGTCTAAGTGTGATTTTTGACTAAACGTTCGTCCACATTGATCACAGCCAAAAGGTTTGTTACCTGTATGTATTCTCAGATGTTGATCTAAATTAGATTTCTGACTAAATCTTTGTCCGCACAAATCACATCCAAATGGTTTGTCTCCGGTGTGTGTTCTCACGTGTTGATCTAAAATACACTTCTGACTAAATCTTTGTCCACACACAACACATCCAAACGGTTTGTCTCCGGTATGTATTCTCATATGTTGATCTAAAATACATTTCTGACTAAATCTTTGTCCACACACAACACATCCAAACGGTTTGTCTCCGGTATGTATTCTCATATGTTGATCTAAAATACATTTCTGACTAAAATTTTGTCCACACACAACACAGCCAAATGGTTTGTCTCCCTTGTGGATTTTTTTATGTTGTTTCAATTGTGTCTTCTGATTAAATGTCTGTAGACACACACTACAGCTGAATGATCTTTCATTTTTCACTCTGTGGACTCCTTTCTGAAAAGAAGGCTGATATTTTTGTTCATCCTCTTCACTCTTTACAGTATCCATCATCGCTGAGAAACTGACGACTTGCTCGCCCAGCTCAACTTCTTCCCACTTGAAATGGTTCACAGTTTCTGTGGCTTTTGAAATGGTTGTGGCCAACGATTCAGCTTGTTCAGACTCCATGTATAATAAATTTCTGTGTTCACCGCCAATTACTGCAGGTCTGGAGACAAAACAGAAATTGAAAAAGTTAGGTTTAAAAAGTTCAACTCACCTTCATTGGTTGAATAAGAGGCACAAAAATAATTGTTGCTGGTTGGAACAGTCTTGTGATCTTTAATGTTTGTCGTGCAACTATCTTTGGGATAAAAGTTTTCTTCTAAATTAATAAGTGTTATTTGAACCATTTTTAACTAGCTGATGAACATTAAACCAGGAAAATGATAGAATTAGATTTTGATTTTTAGAAGAACTCATCAATGAATATCCCAGGAATTTTAAGACCAATTTTTTTCTTTGTGTTGTCATGGGGAGATGGTAGCTCAGTGGTTAGAGCATTCGCCCGCGAACCGGAAGTCAACCGGAAGTTTGCGAGTTCGCATCCCACTGAGTGCGGGTTCTTGGAGAAGACATATAACCCCTTGTTTTTCCCACCATTTGCGCTGTTCATAGGTGGCAGCCTGCTGCGGTGAAATGCAGCACATGAATTTCCCGGTGAGGGATTAATAAAGTATATTAAAAATAAAAACAGCAAAAAAAAACTGTGCTTTTTATTCTAAGGAATTGAGGGACTCGTGCACTCAATTGTTAATAATGATGTTCAGTAATACAGGATTGTTTTTTGAAATACAAGTTTGTCTGAGGTGTGTTCCGCAAAACATAGCCAACAGTAAAGTTTAAGAGCTCTGGTAAAGGAAAAGTGTGCATAGAAGAAGCAGCAATAGTAAATAATTAAAAAGGGTGACTACAACAAAAGTCTCAAGCCAAATATTTGGTGCAACCATCTTGTAACTAAAAAAGGGATCTCTAATTTAGAAAATGGACCGAGAAAATTGATGTTCACAAATCAAGTGGATTACTCAATCAAGTGGTCGTATATTACCCGGTAATCACACAACTGACTGGCATGACAAAAAAGTGGAAAGTGCAGAAAATAAACACACAATAGATTTGTAATAAAAGTGAAAAAGAAGAATGACCCAGTTTGGTTATGAAAACCTTCAAATCCTGCAAACCTCATGACTCAATGTTTGTTAAGTAGATTGTAATCAATCTACAGAAAAGCAGAATGAGAAGTCAGCAAGAGAAGATTGAGCATAGCTGCTTGCGTTTGGCTGCGTTAAAGCAAAGCAGCCTCAGCAAGAAAACTTTGGCAGCAAAAGCAGAATGTTTTCCAGGTTTTTGGCATCTTTTGTGGATACAAGTTTGGAGATAAAGCATGGGGTGAAAATCAAGCTTATATTTGTGTGGATAATGTGGTTCTGTTGGTTTCATTTTTACGTCCCAATGGGTTGACTTTCACAATGCAGATTGGGTGAAAATTTACAGTTCTAAATTGGAGACACTCACCTGGGAAATGTGCTGTCTTCTCTCTGGGTCAAAGGATGGAGTTCTGCCTCAAGCGGAGGAGTTTGTGAGCTGTATCCCCTGGTCTCGGTCACCAAAGTTGGAAAGATAGAGTGGAAAACCCAGTGGTACATGAGTGCGGCATCTGCAAAGAACAGAGGACTATATTGGTCCACAAACGTGTTGGAGGAATCTGCAGAGACCTGCGTTGGCAAAGGAGCAAGCTTATTTTATACATGTGCTGATAACAACCTTTACCTATAACATGTCATCTGCAGATATTTACCAGAATATGAAACCTAGAAAGACTATTAGGAGACTTGGACTTATCTCAAAAAGATGCAAACTCTCGATCTCAGACACTGAAGAACATGCTGAACTGACAAAAAGTTAAGACAACGTATGCATCTTTTAGCCTGAATACTATTTTTTCTCTGAAAAGTACATGAGCCAAAATGGCAAAACTCTCAAAGTTATGAGTTAATTTATGCGTTTTTGTGTGGGTCAATCAAAAGAATAAAATTGTCCAGATTGATGGCTAAAATGGGTTTTGTAGGCATAATAGTTGAAGTATCTTAAGGGTGAAAGACTAAAGCACTTTGGAAGGTAGTGAGAGCAGAACAGCTTATTTAAAAAAAACCAAACAAACGAGTCAGATTAGATGGCACAGACATGTTGGATAACTTCATAAGGGTGTCCACCAGGGAAGACTCACGACTTACTGTGGTATTATGGTGTCATGACAAATAGACAGGCGGGCACCAACATAATATTGTGGAAACTGAAAAAATGTTTGAAAGTGCATCCTTAAAAAAAATCTGTTCTGCCTATTCGGGGTCTTCAGCCTCAGATGAGAAACCCAGGCTTTTCACCTCAACTGCATCCTCCAGATCACCTGGGAGGATCTCGAGGTTTTCCCTGGCCAGCTGTGAGACATAGTCTCTCCAGCGGTCCGGGTCTTCCTCTGGGTCTCCTGCCAGAAGGACAAAACCAAAACCAAGGGAGTCCTGGACGGTGATCAAGGTATGCTGACCAGATTAATAAATGTTGGAATGGAGTAATAGTCGAGTTGCTCTAGTTAGATCTTTATCTGAAGCTTTTGCAAAATAATCATTTAACCCATTTTTATATGTCGTATTATTATATGTGCTCATGGGAGCTACCACTTAAAATTCAGAATGATACATTTTATAGTAAAGAATCATGGGGTTATTTAAAGGAAACATCTTTCAGAAGTTTAAATGATCCAAAAACAATAGACATTTTGCAGCAGAACAGAATCAAATATTTACCCCGAGTACTGCAAAATCCAGCACCACAAAACACAGCGACGTTTTTTCCTCTTCGCTTTTTGCACGTTCTTGTTCGTTGGTCGAGAGACAACGTGACATGGTATATGTCGCTACCTGCTGGTTATGAGTGGGACTGATAAAGTAAAAAAAAACTCAATTTCTTTAAAATATCTGAATTAAAGCTGTTGTTAAATATTGATTTGCAAGTTTCTGATAATATGTCTTGAATCAATACATGTGATGTTTTATTCTTTCTCATATTTACCACACTATAGCAGAACATATAGGATTGTATTGTTATTTATAAAAAGGTACTTTAGGCATACATGTCAATGTAAATTGGTCCAGAATTATAACTATTTATTTTAATAACTTTTATTTATCCAGGAAAGTCCCGTTGAGATTAAAAACCTCTTTTTCAAGGGAGTCCGGGACAAGTGGCAGCAAAATTCAATACACACAAACCTACATACAGAGACATTAAATTCTTCTTCTTCTTTCGGCATTTCGCTTCAGAGGTCGCCACAGCAAGTCAGTTTCTTCCATCCAACCCTATCTGCTGCATCCTCTTGAGTCACACCAATTATCTTCATGTCTTCCTTCACTGTGTCCATGAACCTTCTCATGGTCTTCCTCTAGGCCTCATTCCTGCTGGTTCCTGAAGGTTGCTGGTGAACCCAGCAACCTTCTTCCAATGTACTCTCTCGTCTGCACAAACTATCTCATTTGGACAAACTATGTCCAAACTATCTCAGTCTGGCCTCTCTGACTTTAAAGACTTCAAAATAAAGCTGTTCCCCCGATAATCTCATTCCTGATCCTGTCCATCCTGGTCCCCCCCAGGGAGATATTCAGCAAACTTGTGATTAGTCTACAAATATAACATAGCAGTAACCCAAGCAAGGTTTTATAAATAAGAGTGTAAAAGTGTACCTGCCTCCTGGTGGCCAGTGAAGGGAATCCCACTCTTGAGTCAGATTTATAATGTACTTTATTAATCCCTCACCGGGAAATGTATGTGCTGCGTTTTACCGCAGCAGGTTGCCACCCATGACAGCGCCAATGGTGGGAGAAACGAGGGGTTATGTGTCTTCTCCAAGGACCCTAGACGTGCACTCAGTGGGATGCGAATCCGTGAACTTCCGGTCGCTCTGCCACTGAGCCACCATCTCCCCTATTTACAGTTAGCTATAAACTTGAGGGCTGCATGATAAACAGCGTCCACCAGCAGAAGGCACGAAGAAGACACATTCATATACAAAATATTTCCATCGTCCAACACAGATAAAAAGGTTGCAGAAACAAGACACTTTTTTTTACCCCAA
Organism: Neostethus bicornis; assembly: GCA_902685375.1. NCBI lineage: Eukaryota > Metazoa > Chordata > Actinopteri > Atheriniformes > Phallostethidae > Neostethus > Neostethus bicornis. The sequence goes on from LR738545.1 coordinate 11,207,829, forward strand.
AAGAAAAACATAACTTGTTACGGAAGGAAAAAAAAATACAATTTAAGTTTTAATTTCTTCACAAGTTACTCTACGAGTGGTTTAAAACTAAGTGAGTCATCAAGCCAGACACCACATACCACGTCATGAACCACGTCTAACTAAACTTTTATTAACTTTATTACAATCCCAGTGTCTGATAAGTGTGATTGCATGTGTAAGATCTGTTATTGTTGGATTGTTGGCACTTTTATCTGACTTAAGGGACATTTCACAAGATAGTTTGTATCACGAACAACGTTTAGCGTAATGAACTTAGAACGTACTCTGTGTTCTTTATGACGCTAGACTACCTGACATGTAGATAAAAATGAAAAGTTGAATGTTTGATAAAATTGTACCAACAAGAATTACTGTATCTTAGAGAATTAGGACAGTACGATGAATTAAACAGTCGATGCGCACGCGCAATTCTAACTTTCTAGTTTAGGTTTAGTTTGGTTAAGGGAACAAAAACTACTATCTGTATCCGGATTGTTTTGTTTTTTCAAAATAAAACACTACCGCAAATAAAAAAAAAAGTACAAGAAATTAACAAATAAGAAAATGTGCACTTTATAGAGAGACAATAAAAAGGGAGGGTGGGGGTGATTGATAGAAAAAGTGAAGGGCTTTAAAAAAAAATTATGTGCATTCTTTTGAAAGGGCTTGACCGGAAGTGCATTTTAAAAATCTATTTTACACACCGCTTCAGCCCCAAGGAGAGAAATTTCTCTTTGCTTGGCGGAGAGGACGTACTATACTTCTTACTGTCCTCTAAGATTCCACTGTCAGATTAATGATAGACGATTGGAAACAAAACTGGAGATACATTAAAGCTGGACTAACAGTGTGTGACCAGGCTGATAATGGGTTGGCCGAGGAAAAAAATCTGTGTGTGTTTGGTGTGAGGCTCTGAGAGGGGATCGGACTGGGAGGAACGTTACAAACTACCGAAAAGAGAAGAGGACAAATCTGCCGGTGATTCTTTTCTGAAGAGAAAAAGATGATGATGGGAGTGAGACATGGTGTTCTGGAGGTTTGCTGCCTGCTGCTACTGTTCAGCAGAAACTATGACTGCAGAGATGAGGAAGGTGAGGACTGAGGGTGAGGAGGGAGGGATTCTCATCTGTTTTCTCATTCTTAGGCCAGCAGAGTTCTGGAACATGTGTTTGTGGTCTGGGGTCGGTTCTTATAGACTTGTTGCTGATCTACTCTGACCTGAGAACATGATTCTAAATACATTTATTCTATGTGTAGAGATTGTGTGCATCATGATGTCCCATTCTGTGTGGAATCAGAGCTGCAGGTATTCTAGTTTTTACCTGAAGAAGACCTCTATAATCTGTTCTCCAGCTGGTCAGACTTGGATCAGATTTAATGTGATCTCCTGGTGTTACTGAGTCAAACAAAGTCCAACAGGCAGGTCATTCAGATCTCATCACAAATTAGCTAGGGATCTGAACATTTCTGCTCTTTTTTCAATTTAAAAGTCCTTCTAATGGAAATTTTAGTCATTACTTGTCATCATTACAATAATCAATCATTACTTACTTTAACCACGTATTTATTTTATAACCATGTGTGTTACAGTAAAGCTTTGCAAACCGACAGAAAACACAACAGACCGAAAATGTTATATTACGATTTGTAAGGAGATATTAAAACAATTTTTTAATTCATGGATTAGCTGGGTCTAATTAATCCCTCACCCTTTCTCACTCAGAGATAGCGTGAGGAGCTCTGCCATCCAGTAGGAGATCGCCGTAGAGCCGTTAGTCCTCCGGATTGAGAGAAGCCAGATGGGGGGGTTTGGGCATCTGGTTAGGATTCCTTCCAAACTCTTTGCTTGTGAGGTGTTGCATGTATGTCTCACCAGGAGGTGACCTAGAAGCAGACCACGGACCTACTAGAGCAGGAGTGTCAAAGTCCGGTCCTTGAGGGCCGGTGTCCTGAAGGTTTTCATTGTGTTCCTGGTTCAACACAGCTGATGAACATGAAAGGAATTCAACAACCAATCAAATTTGGCACATTGACCCAGTAAACTGGATCAGGTGTGTAAATACAAGAACACATGTAATTCAGGACACTGGCCCTCGAGGACCGGAGTTTGACACCTGTGCAGTAGAGGGATATCTCTCTCAGCTGGCCAGGGAACAACTCGGGATACTCCCGGGTGAGCAGGAGGACGCAGCTGGGGTGAGAAAAGCTAGGGTTTCCACTCTGAGGATGTCGCCCCCACGACCCGGCCAAGGATTCGCGGAAGACAATTCAACAGAACAAATTAGCCCAGTTTGAATTATCATCTAGTAAAATGATTGCTCACTAAAAAGTGAAATTTCTGTTTAGATTCAGTCCCTCTGGGTTTATTTATCTGGATACAGTTGTGATTTCCGACTGATGTTAGTCGCAGCTTTGACTCCACCCCTGTAAAATGATTATTTCTCCATCTGAAACTTACTAAGCCAGTCCCACTAATTATAACTGGAAACGGCTTTCAACTGCTTCAGTAGCAGCAGATTTAGCAGTTTCAAGTTCAAATTCCACCACAAATCCTGGTGATGTAATTTTACCACATACAAGCAGATGGAATAATCATTCCGTAGCTGCTGGTTGGGGTGTTTTATTTGTCTCAGACTTCAACTTTTCTTCAGTTAACTGTCTTATTTTTTATTATTTAAAATGAATGTAGGTTTACAGACCAGTTCAGAAGACATTCATAAAAATAAATCATGATACAGCTACATCTCATGCTTTGCTTTGATTTGGAGAACAAATACCGGTGTTAGCATTGTTTTTAGTCCAACTAAGTTTGAGCTCCCTTTGGCAACAAAGTTTATAAGATACTTTTTGTACAAGATAACTTTCTTTTCTCTTTTCTCTTATAAAGATAATTTTTATATATATTTAACATCAGCAATGTTACATTGTGTTGACGGTGTGTGAATCAGTGTGCAATGCAGCATCATATTTACATGTTAAGCACTCAATGTTTTAGAAATATATACTGTATATTTTAATTTTAACTCCATTTTAACTAAATCCTTAATGCTATCATTGTGTGTTTTGTTTAAAAAAAAATTAAAAAGAGCCTGGTCTTTCTGTGTGGAATTTGCATGTTCTCCCCATGTATGCATGGGTTTTCTCCAGGTACTCCGGTTTACCCCCATTCTCCAAAAACATGCATGTTAGGTTGTTAGGTTACCACTACTAAATTTCCCCTAGGAATAAGTGTGTGTGAATGATTGTCTGTGGGTGTGTCCCCTCAACTGACAGGCGTCCTGTTTGGGATGTATCCTGCCTCTTGTCTGAAATTAGCTGGAATAGGCTCTGGCAAACTCCGCAACCCCTTTAGGAATAAACAGTTCAGAGGATGAACAGAAAAAAAAAATCCAACTGGACATTTGAGAAAAATGTGACAAAAAACAAGTTTTCAACAGCCTGACTTTCACTTTTTGTGGTGATCTTAAAGATGAAACAGTATGAAGACAATGTGGTATTAAGCACTGTCAGGAGGAGACGACCAGTTAAAACATGTTGAAGTTGTGTAAAACCTATTTGTGGAAATAATTCAATTAAGATATAATTTTAAACTTTTTCTTTTTAAAATGGCATTCTTCTGACTTGTTATAATTTATTTTCTAAATGGCTTCATTCAACAAAGAGAAGGTCATGATGGTGGGGATGTGGGGTCCTATCCCGACTAGTTAATAAGTGAAAGGCGGGGTACACCCTTGCCAGGTCTCTGATCTTTTACATATTTTTCATTTATTTTGTAATTAGCTCCACAAGAGATTGGAAACTTGTTGAGGGTGCACCCCATCTTCTCACCTCTATCCAGCCAGGATGAGCTCTGGCATAGCCTGCAACCCTGACTGGGAAAAGCAGTCAGAGGATGAATGAATGACTTTTATTAACTAATGCATTAATCTATTTAATAATTTTATCAAGTTTCTTTCTTAGTTCAGTGCTGCAGTTGTCACAGTTTTATTTTTATTATATGCTGTATTGATAATGGAGGGTGGGGGAGGGGGAGACGGTGGCTCAGTGGTTAGAGCGTTTGCCCGCGGACCGGAAGTTAACCGGAAGTTCGTGGGTTTGCATCCCACTGAGTTCACATCTTGGGTCCTTGGAGAAGACATCTAACCCCCTGTTTCTCCCACTATTGGGAGAAACCCCCTGTGAGAAATTGGTGAGGTTCGGCTGCTCCAAGTTAAGAACCACTGGTTCAGACTATACAGTGCCATCATTAAGAAAAGCAGGGTAAATCTCAAACGTTGTGTGATTTTGCTTGAGTTGCTTGGCGCCGTCATAGGTGGCAGCCTACTGCGGTGTGATGCAACACACAAATTTCCCGGTCAGGGATGAATTAAGTATATTTTTAAAAAAAACAAAAAAGAAAAATTACACAACTAAAAAATTTTATTTAACCAATTTTGTTTGTACCCAACCAAAAATACACACCTTCAGTTACTATTTTGTGGGTGTGGGTCTCTCTCCATATTGTCCCACCCACTCTGAGTCAGCACCAAGCATATTTCTGTGTAGCTGTTGTAGGTTGTCTGTTAAGCAGCTTAGTGTTGTCTCCAGCTTGAACAAGTTGTTCAGTAGTGATCCCAGAAATATTAAAAACTTTTTTTTGTATATCTGTGTGTGTCAACAAAAAAGCACATTTTACTTGGCCTGAACAAATCCAAGCAAACATGGTGTCTGGAAACACACACAGCAGCTTACATCACCAGGGAATATTTCCCTGAATGGTGACTCACTGACTGCCATTCTGCTTCTCTAATTTACCCTCAAGCTTTGTTCACTACGTGTGTATGTGTGTGTGTGGGTGCGTTGTTGCCCCTGCATCTTTCTTTTACTTTCTGGAAAAGTTTGGAATGTGACTTGAGTTATTACATACCAGGAGCCTGAGTCTGAATAGGAAGAAAAACACGTTGATTAGTGGTCGTGAGTTTCATTTTACTTTGTGAAGATGTCAACACTCCTCCCCGGAGGTTAAAAAAAAAAATCAGCCTTGTGTCTGACTCTGTTGGTGAGCTGAGGAGTACAATATTCTATATATGAAACTGGAAGTGGAAATTCAGTAGGACAAATTAATAGCAAAAAATAACCCACTCAATCATTCACTTCATATTAGAGGATAAAAAAAAAATCTTCTGTGGCTTTCTGTTTATTTCTGCATCAAAGTTTGACAAACCAGCTGTGTTCAATGGTGTTTTGCTCTTTATGTCCAACCGTGACCCCTTCATGTCACTGGAACAGCTCTTTTCCCACCATGGTCTAGTTTTGGTGTGGGAGTTGATCCATTCAGATCTTTCTCTTGTCTTTAGTCCAGATTAGATCAGATTAGACAAATCTCTCAAGTGTCAAACCTGATGAGTTGGAGGCAAGGAGCACCTAACAAAACATATTCTTACAACTGAAAGCTAAAAATAGTTATTTTGTCTTTTTCAGATGGCCAGTCGAACGATGCCAATAAAAAAAATCTAAATAAGCAGAATATTTACATTAGCATCAATATATTGGTCCGAAATCTCTCCATCAATAGATTTAAGGGGTGTTCCATCAATAGATTTTTGGGGTGTTTGAAGGGAAAACAAGTGTGATCTGTATAGGAAATTGTGGCACCTTAAAGATCTCAAGATATTAGATCTGCTTGTGTTGAGGGAGAAAACATCTCGACACTCAGCAGATTTCAAGACAAAAAAAAAAACACTTGTCTTGTTGCAATGTGGTCAAATAGAAATAAGAAAAACAGAAAATTTGATAGAACTTTTTGTTGTTCACAAATAAGTAATTCAATTAGCAAATTGTCACATTTGTAAAAACATTTGTGTTAAAGAAATATTTGTCATTCAGTCAAGAAACAGCAACCTTCAAGATAATATTCTCTTCGTTTTGCTGGTATATCTTAATCCATCAGTTTAACAAACTACAAAGGTGGGCATAAATCACTAAATCTATACCTGCTGTTAAAGGGAAAAGAATTAATCTGACCCAAAGCTGTGCTGACCGGAGAACAAAACCAGAGACTCATATTTTACTTGTTGGACAGGGACAGCACACCCCAGCAGACTTTACCCGAGTGTCTACAAGGGAATATGGATTGTGTCTGCTTTATTTATACTGTTGTGGAAACAAGAGGTGTGTTCTTATAGAGTAGTGGGGAAAATAAGGTTCTAGACTCCTACTTACAGATAAGTAGAGACAAAGTAAAGTTGGGGGATGCTCTGTAAACAGTATCAGCACATTCCTTAGTTAACATAACACTCTGTCAGATACTGTAGCTGGTCATCAACTGCCTGCAGCTGGGGTATTGTATTAACTAAAGACACTTTTGAAAGTAAAAATAAAAGAAGTAACAAAGGTAGTTGTAACAAAAGAAGTATACAAAGATTTACATTTTCTACCAAATTTTTGCAAACACAAAGTGATTCATCTCTAAACGTTAAGAACCCTGAGATCCGCTAGCTGAATTTTCTGTGTTTGGAACGAAGTAGTTTTATTTTAAATTGATTATCTTGGAGATACATTCATGTCTTGATGCTGAAAAGAAAACAAATGTTTTTGTGTGTATTATTATGATTATGTAGAAAGAACTCCTGTAGAAAGAACAACCAGATAGGAATCATAGCAGTATCCTCAGTGGTCGGTTCGCAGTGTAAGGGACTGAAGTAACGTAGCCTCAGCGCCTTTTGATAACAGAAAGCGACTACCCAGAATAAATATCCATCTCTTTTTTTCTCTGGTACAATCTGAAAAAATATCAGAACAGCTGAATGAAAATGCAAGGTGGTCATGTGACTCGCTGGCTCCAGGCATGTTGATAGAACAGAAAGATTGTTAAAACGGTTGCCATAGCTACAGATTAGCACTCCCCCACACTCGGTTTAGTGACCATGTTATCTACTGTTTTTGAACAGATGAAAGAAGACAGAATGTGAGATATTGATTGTGGTGTGGAACCTGGTCATGATGTTTGTTCTGGATCTTGACAAGAAAGCTAGAAAATCAGTAAACACAAAGACTCATTGCCCTGCTTTCATAGATAGCAGTTTTTGTATAAAATGTAACAAATACACAAATAGATTGTTACGTTTTCACACCATAGATAATCCTGTATTATTCAATGATGTACGTGTGATACTGTGTCATTAAATAGCACCAATAAAAAAAAAATGCATTATCTTTCACTGACTTAGTGATTTAACCTATGAAGATGCAAAACTGCAAAAAGATATTAATATTCTTTTTGACTGGTAAACATGTACATTACATGCATAATGATCAAATGCTCACTTTTTAATTAGTAGTAGACTTCCTTATAAATGTATAAAAAATATATGTATTTGTATCATTTTATTTAAATTTGGGGATGTCTTCATACGCCTTTTGAATTCTCAAAATGCACGAAGGACTTACAGTAGCACATGTTCAATTCTTCTCGTCTCTTTCTGTCTGCTTTTTCATGCTGGCCTTGAAAAGCTACTGAATCATACTGCGACTTAATAACCACTTTTAATGTTGAGTCATCATTTCTGTTATAATTATTTTCCAGTGGAAAAAAAAAAAAACAACTCTTCTTTTGAAAAAGCATGTTCAAATCTCCAAGTTGGAAAACTCCTACAGCATTAAAAAAAATAAAATAATAATATTAAAGTCTAATAGCTTAATTTTCATTGCAAGGCTGGAACAAGGGAGATTTGTTGTTAGTAAATATCAACAAGGTTTATTGGATATCCTCAGAGACCTGGATTTCCCTGATCTCAGATCAATAAAAGCCTTTAATGTAAATTTACAGTTTTTCAGTACTGCCTTTGATTGTCTAGACAGACATGCACGTCTGTGTGTCTCAAAACGTAGGCCGCTATCCTCAAAATAGTCTTTCAAATCAACAATTCTACATAAAGTCAAAGAATAACATCTCACTGCTAGAAAAATATTCAGGATGAGAAAGTCAAATGTGGTTGTGTGATTTATAACCGTGCTCCCAATCCTCCCTGATGGTGGAAGTTTGATACCGTTTCACTCTCATAAATGATTCAGTATTATTTAAGTTTCAAAGCTAAACAGGAAGAGAAGCATTGATAGTTGATAATCCGACATGGCTTAAATTATGAATTACTCCTAATGCGAATACCTTTCACTTGCTTTGTGGGTTATTTATTATTACGGTAAATAGTCACATGAATACAGGAAAGCAGACATGTTTTTCTACTTTTATGTTACCGTACAGCTCAGGTAGGGAGTGTTTTTATCGTTCTTATGAAGTCATGGGTTTGACCGAATGCTGAGATGACCAGATCTTTAGTCGACATGGATTAAAAGTCACACCATTAACCATTTGCTAAAGTGGACATTCTGAGGCAGATATGTTTACGGAGCAACTTGTTTCTCTTGCAGAATCCCAGCAAACCGAACATCTGTCCTCTTACCAGCTCACAATCCCCCGACCAATAGGAGGCAGGACCGAGGAGGAGCGTGGATGGACTTCTACCCAATCAGGTAGTGAATACTTATTGTACAGCTTTAAAAACTTTACATAAAAGGAGACTTCAATAAATAAACATCCTGGATCATACTCTGCCCGTCTTCATCTCTGATCTGATTGTAATATTTGGTCTTTAGAGGGAGTTTTCAATATTTTTTTCTCTTTTCATTTGAAAAATTTTAAAACAAACCAGGATGAGTCGGCATCCGGTCTTCTGTATTTTCACTTTTCAAACCTCCGGGTCGAGAGAAGCCAGATGAGGTGGTTCGGGCGTCTGGTTTGGATTCCTCCTGAATGCCTCGCTAGTGAGGTGTTTCAGGCACGTCCCACCGTGAGGAGACCCAGAGGCAGACTCTGGACCTGCTGGAGAGAATATGTCTCACAGCTGGCTGGAGAACACTTCAGGATCCCCCTGGGTGAGCTGGAGGTTGCAACTGGGATGAGAGAAGCCAGGGCTTCCCATCTGAGGCTGTTGCCCCGGTAACTCGGCCCAGGATAAGTGGTAGACAGCGAATGGTAAAGAGACCATCTGTAAATTTTCTTTCTCACCAAGCTCATTTTTAATTAGTGGAGTTTGGAATATTGCAATCTGCTAATTCATGGATAAAATCATCCGCTCGAATCTTCCTCACTCACAAAAAAAAAAAAAACAGCATAAGCTTAATTTTCAAAGATATCATAGATTTATCATTTCTCATTGCTAGCAGGCTTTTAGATGAAAGGCATCGTCATTGTTTTAGTTTCTCTGTTGCTTTTACACTTTGAAGTGAACAGAAAATTTTTGTTGGGAAGCTACCACGTAATGCTGCCATATCTTGTTAACATGTTTGCACAACGATGTCACGCAACTCACACATTTATTGTTATGTTACCAATATACTATTATTAAAATAAAATTGAGACTGTTGTGAGAATCAAGCATTGAAAATAATGTATGCAGTATATTTATATATATGATGTATGTGATCGGGTCCTTCAGTAGTATGATTTAGTATTGAAACTTTTGCTGAAAAAAAATCATTTACATTTTTTATAATGTCATTATTTGTAACAGAAGTTTTTTCCTTCTCTCATCTATTTGATTTGCTGATATGATGATGTGTCCAGGGCATGGCTTTTAGAATAAGTCATTTTGAGTTACCTCACTTATGAACAAGACCCCTGTTAAGTTAATATTAATTTCTTACGTATTGGTCAGAAACAAAAAATCGACTGTACTAATCTCCTCCGTAACAAGCCCGGCTTTTTTTATGGTGACAAAGCAAAGTTCATTCTGTTTCTGCTGAAACATGAAAACAGGGTCAGGGGGGTCGTGCTGTGTTAGAGGACAGAGGAACTTCTGCTGCAGAATGAATACAGGCATCCACTGCTGACTTCCTGTCCTCTTTCTGCTGCAATACACACACACCAGATGTCTATGTGTGTGTTTTTTCTCTCTGTTAATTACATACCTGCTGCTAGCAGTGCTACACACCCATAGATGGTGGATCCCAGCAGGTGAGCCAGGTGACCTTGGAGTTGGGGAGTTTTTTTTATTTCCTGCCAAAAATCTGGTTCCGGAACAGTTTCCAAAGAACGTTTCTCCTCTCCATCCATTTGAATGTTTATTTCTCTTTTCTGCTCGATGCAGCGTGGGAGTGTTTACAGTAAAGTTTAGTTTCTGCTCTAGCTTTTCTCCCCATATGAATACTTTTTGCTGTTCATTACTGTCACATTGTCATGGCGACTTTTGTGTTCAGAAAATGAACCTTCCTGTTAATTAAGGCTTTTTCTGCAGGTGTCTTACATCATCAATGTGGACGGGAACAATCACGTCATTCATCTAGAGAGAAACCAGTAAGTTTCTCACATCATTAAAATGATTGTAAACTTATTTGCATGCATTGAATTGTGTGACTTTATACTAAAACAACTAGATTTTCACCATTTATACTGATTTGATTTCTGCTTGTAGCACCTCGTGTTGAAAATATAAAAACTACCTAAAAAAAGATAATCGGGTACAGAAATAGACGGTCCGGTATAAGTAAAATAAGATACCATGATAGGAGTTCCCTAACAAGCAGGTATGTTGAGAATGAAAGCCAGAAGAGACATTAACATGTAGGCTGAAATAAACTTGATTTGTCTCTGGAATCACCCAATTCAATCCCCCTGATCACTACTACTGGCCAATTTTGCTCATCACAACTTTAAAAACCCGCTCTCTCACTGCCCTGAGTTACCATAAAACAAATGTCCTGAAGGTAGGAACATCAATCTACGTTTCTACCCTCACTTATGGTCACCAGCTGTGGGAGGTGACTGAAAGAACGAGATCTTGACAACAAGTGGACAAAATGAGCTTCCTCTGCAGGGAAGCTCGGCACTCTCTTAGAGATAAATTGAGGAGCTCTGTCATGCAGGAGGAACTGTTGCTCCTCTGGGTCGAGAAAATGTTTGGGTATCTGATTAGGATGCCTCCCGAGCGCCGAGGTGTTTTGGGCACGTCCCACCAGGAGGAGACACCGAGGCAGACCCCGGACTGGCTTGAGAGACTAAGTCTCACAGCTGGCAGGGGAGCACCTTATGATCTTCTCGGGTGAGCTGGAGGATACAGCTGGGGTGAAGAGAAGCCTGGGTTTTCCGTCTTAGGCCATTGCCCCCACGACCCCGGCCTCGAATAAGCGGAAGATAACGGAAATCTTTAACTGAGTAAATGCTTTTGCTACAAGTTGACCATGTGTTCCTCATTTAGACATCCTGGAGACAGTTTGTAACTGTACATTGTAACCAAAAATATGACGTGCACCGCTGTTTACATCTTGATGTGCTTCACTCACACTTGCAATAATTTTGTGATGTTTTGTCGTGTCCAGGCTTCTTCTTCCTGCAGACTTTACAGTCTTTCACGTACAGTCAGAACGGTTCTACTCATTACATCACAGCCACCTGTTCAGGTAACACAATATTTTTTTCTTCTAAAAACATCTGGAATTATTGCTTGAGGTGGTTTGGAATTAAAAAAAAAACCTAAAAAGATATATTTTAGATAATGTTTTTTTTTTGTTTTATTTATTTTTTTTACTGTTGAATAATTAGTTTTCGCGGGTTCGCTCCATTGAGTTCACGTCTAGGGTCCTTGGAGAAGACACCTAATTCCCCGTTTCACCCACAATTGGCGCCGTCATGGGTGGCAGCCTGCTACGGTGTAATGCAGCACACAAATTTTCCAGTCAGGGATTAAAAAAGTATATAAAAAAAAATATAATATGCACGAGTTCAGTGGAATTCTTAACATTTTGATTTAACTGATTATCAATGAATTGATTTAACTGGATCAATTAGTTAGACTAACCTTAAAAGTATTTTTGTTGTATTTATTTTTTCCAATTCCAGTTTTTGCATTTGTTAGTTTTATTTAGAAATTATTTGATTCCTTAAATAGTTCATTAAAAATGACCTCGTTTTAGATTTTTTTTTTAGTAAAAATTAAAGTTGGATCATATACGTAAGTTTTAAAATGGATGACACGATCATTTTAGTTTGTAAAACATAAGTAAAAAGAGAATACACTGATAAAACTTAGTAATAATTTCTAATAAATATCTTGTGGGTTTTTTATCTTTTTACAGTAAATATTTGATTCTATTTTCTTTCATTTTTTGCATTTTAAACAAGTGTTTCATCAATGAAACAAATGAAAAAAATTTTACGCTTGAGAAATTCAGATAGACCTTTGGTAACATTCGTTTGAAAAAATCAGAAATTTGACTGAGAAAGTTTGTTATATCTTTACATTAAAATGTTTACTGAAAATTCATCGTACTTTACAAAAGCAGGATTTAATTTTCATTTGCAAACATTTTTAGTTATTTGAAAGACAACTTTCCCAGGAAGTGAAGCATGATGGGAGTTTCCTCACAGGATGTGGGCTGCCCCGGTAATGTACCCTATCAGAGTTTTAAAGAAGACAAATTGCTGATGGTGGCGTTTTTCTGCAGACATGAAAGATTTTTGAGTCTATCTCAGATTGAAAGATCAGACGTTCAAACTTTTTCTGATAGCAGCTCGTTGCCAAATGTGTGAGCTTGGCAGTTGTTTGTGAGAATAGGGTATTTTTAATGTGAAACACATTCGATGTAAAATGTTTTATTATTATTACATGCAATTTTACATATTGTTCGCAGATGACATTGTGATCTGTAGTGAGAGGAGGAAAAGCTGGAGAGCTGGAGGTTTGCCCTAGAAAGAAGAGGAATGAAGATTAGTCAGAGTAAAACAGAGTACATGTGTGTGAATGAGAGGATCCAAAATGGAAAAGTGAGGTTACAAGGAGAAGAGATAAAGAAGGTGGAAGATTATAAGTACTTAGGATCAACAGTCCAGAACAATGGAGAGTGTGGAAAAGATGTTCAGGCAGGCTGCAAGGGGTGGAGAAAAGTATCAGGTGTGATGTGTGACAGAAGAGTTTCAGCTAAAATAAAGGGAAAATGTACAAAACCGCGGTGAGACTGGCCATGCTGCTTAGTCTAGAGACAGTGGCACTGAGAAAAAGACAGGAAACAAAGATGGAGGTAGCAGAGATGAAAAAGCTGAGGATCTCTCTGGGAGGGAACAGGATGGACAGGATTAGAAATGAATATATTAGGGGAGCAGCACATGTTAAAGGTTTTGGAGATAAAGTCAGAGAGGTCAGACTGAGATGGTTTTGGACATCTGCAGAGGAGAGAGAGAGAGTACATTGACAGAAGGATGCTGGGTTTGGAACCACCAGGAAAGAGGCCTGGAGGAATACCAAAGAGGAGATTCATGGATACAGTGAAGGAAGACATGAAGATAGTTGGCATGAATGAAGAAGATGCAGCAGATAGTGCTAGATGGAAGAAACTGACTTGAAGGGAAATGCCAAAAGAAGAAGATTATTGTGATAATACTATTAAAGAAGAAGATTAATTACGTGCTAATTATTTAGCCTGTCATTTTATACCAGCTTTTCTTTCGAGACTTCAGAAAAAAACTTACAACAAAGCAGAGTAATGGACTTGATTTTAAAAGTCCAGAAACCTTTTTCTTCTTTTTTCCAAAAGGCTCCAGATCTAAGACGTAACAATTTAAAATCATTCTTCGTTATTTGCTGACATTCACTTGTCTCATCCTCTTCTTCAGCTTTATGATGATAATACATTTTATTTCTAAGGCACCTTTCTGCATAAGAGGAAATCAAGCAGCTTCTGTTAGAATCCTAAGTTTTAGCTCTTGTGTTCAGATATTTTAGTTGTTTATTTTGTTTTCAAATCATTAAAATCAGGTTTTTGATCATTCCAAATATCTATTAGGAACTTGTCCCATTTAAACATATTTTCAATGACCCCCCTCTCTGAAGAAAAACACTTGAATTTCTTTTACATACACCATGAAAATCAGCCAAATTGACTCCAACACTTCCTGTTCTGTCTCATGATGAATATTTCTCCTTGAGGCCCCTTTCCAGTTCATGTACTGCAGTATGACGAGTGTGAACATGTTAATAAGGAGGAGGAAGGGAAAGTAGTTTGAAAATAATACTTCCTTCTTAAGAGGAAACAAAGTGTTTCATCTGCTCCCGTGTGAATCATACAGGAAGTGTGTGTGCTCCGGTCAGCTGGTTACTCTAACTGGCTGCTTCAATTCCTCACATGGTCAGGCCAGATGTTTGAGCTCAGTTAGACAGACAATCGCTAGCGGTTAGGGAGTTGTCAGGGTGGATGGGTTGTGTGAATGTTGATGCATGTGTACGGTGTGCTTTGTGTTCTCGTATGAGAGAGAGAGTTTTTGAAAGCATGTCTGGTTTCATTTCGTCTTTTGAACTGCTTATTCGTAACAGGGTCACGGCAAGTACCGGAGCTTATCCCGGCTGATTTCAGGCGAGAGGCAGTGTGCACCTCAAACATGTCGCCAGTCTGTTGCGGGGGCCACATAGACAACCATTCACATACACACACATTCAGTCCAAGCGGCATTGTTGTAGTGGGCCAATTAACCCTAACATGCATGTTTTTGGAGGGTGGGACGAAACCGGTGAAAACCCCTGCATATACTAGGAGAACATGCAAACTCCACACAGAAAGGATAGTGATTAAAGCTTTGCCCCAACTCCGGACTCGAACTCCTGACCTTCTTGCTGTGAGGCCATCGTGCTAACTGCTATGCCACTGTTCAGCAGCATGTCTGATTTTCAATCTATAATGTTTTATGACTTGAATAGAGTTGTTTTTTGAGCTCTGTGTTTGAAAAGTGCTTTATAAAAACATTTGATTTAATTTTTCTGGAAAAGTTCCTTTTTGTTGTCTCCTCTCTCTCATTTAAAAAAGGCACTTGAACAGCGGAATGGTTGCGGTGCATTTGGTCTATTGATCTGCTACTCTACTCAAATTTCTGACCAGAACCCTGTCTACTTGCGGCCACTATAACATATTCATCCATCCAATTAGAACAGATGAACATGATGAAATGCAGCTCTTCAGTTTTTGTACAGTACAACCACTCAGATCTTTCATATTGGTTCTGGGCCAGTAAATGAGGCTACATTTGTCTGTGAAGTAGAATAAAAAGATTAGTTTTTTTTAGTTTGGAAACTCAGTAAACTAGTCTATAACAAGTATGCTTACTTCAAATTCTTGACCTGGTAGCATCAGTTTGGTAAATAAAAAAACCTGGATTCATCTGTAAAAAGAAAAAAAAACAAAACAAAAGAAATATGAAATTTAATCTAAAAGAAATCTGTTCTAAAATTCAGACTGGTGACACAAAAAAGAGACTTACTGTATATTAGTTTAAAGTGTCCAGTTTGTCCTTTTTTTTCTTTTGGATGAAGGGAAGAGTACAGCCTGCTTTAAACCATTTCTGATTTGTATGAACAATATGTAATCAACATTTTTTTGTGTGAGCTGTGTTGTTCATGTGGGTTTATGGGATTTATTGCTCCAAATGAACCCTAAAGTCTCACTGAATCAGGTGTGACTAGAAATTTCCTGTTTTTCTTTTTTAGAACCACTGTCAATACCGAGGCTTTGTTCAGGACATGGATGGCTCTGCTGTGGCCATGAGTATCTGCAACGGCCTCAGGTAACGACAAACACACACAAAAATATTCACAGTTTAGTTAACAGTTACATAGAAGAACAATAATAGACTGAAGGAAGAACTGTTAGATTGAAAAGTTATTAATCTTTATCGCAAAGCTGTGCTGAGACTCATATCTTACTTGTCAGACAAGGATAGACACTCCAGCACACTCTACAAAAGTGTGTACAGGGAATATGCATCATTTCTGCTTTATTTAAAGGGCCCGTCTCATGCAAAATCGACTTTCCAGAGTTTTCTACCTTGTAAGAGTGATGTCCAGGCCTTGTATATGTCACCAAAGGGGTTTCTAGATTGATTTAGCCCGTTTTTCACAAATTGCTGTGGATTTCTGGTATGCTCAGACAAAACAACGAATGAGCAGATGTCTAAAGTATGACGCGGCTGTCTAAAGTGTGACGCATTTGACGTAGCCAGGACGGACTTCGCACACGCCCCCTCCGCAGCAAACCCTACCTCCTCACCTTCCGCCCGCCCTCCTCACCCGCCTCCACTCAGGCCTTACGCCCTCACAAACTCGCTTTCAACATCCAATATATAGGCTGGTTCGCTGCTCTGCGTCTTTTTTATTTTCTTGCTTGAAACACGCTTTTTGTAGCTACGCACGGGTTTACGCCTGCCTTCCCCTTCCCACTCAGAGATGGGCGGAGGAATAGCGGCTCAGTGAGAGCATAGGACGGAGCTTGTATTTCTCAGGACGGGCGGGGGGATGAACAATACCCGGCCTTTCATAGTTCTGGGTCTGTGACTGCGCTCCACCAAATCAATATATTTTCATAACTGTCGTGTAATGCATGTTGCAAACCCCACATTTTGCGTGTGTATGTGCATAGGATACAATGTGAAAAGAGTTATTTTGCATGAGATGGGCCCTTTAAACAGCTGTAAAAACAAGAGGTGTGCTTTTAAACAGTAGTGGGGTAAAAAAAAAGGTAAAACATAAAGGTATGTTTTCATATGGTAATGAAGACAAAGTAATACTGTTATGGGTTTTACATATTAGTGGGGAACAAATACTCTGTGATGTGGACTGCACCTGGGAATCAGATTAACCTTAAAGACAGTTTTAAATGACAATAATAAAAGAAGTAACAAAAGAAGTATATAAAGATTTATATTTTCTACTGAGCAAGAACCAGATGAATGGGAAAAACATCTGATGATGGACTTTAGAAAGCTCTTACCACATCCTTCAAGACTACTTTGGAGGATAGGTTTTTACTCAAAAGTTCGATTTATATTTATTGTCGAATATGTTTTCTGTTATGATATAAAATCACCAGTAATTTAAGATGAATTGTGGCACAATATAGGATAAATAATTAAGCTCAATGGGGATAATGGATGAAAACATTTCAACCTTTGAAGCTCAAAGTTTTAATAATTTAACTGGAATACACAGATCTAATTAATTGTTCCACTAGTCCATAAAAAACTGTCCAGACTGTTTCCATGTGGGATCAATATGAATTTACAGAAATGAAATACACCATGTTCCCAAGGACAGGCTGACTTTCCTGTTTTTATTTTCTCATCACAGATGGTCTGTGTGTCCACATGCTGCGTTGGTCTGTGGGAGTCCTTAGTAATTACTTTGAGCTTCATTAACAGTTTGAAGCTTTCTGCTGGACTTTATTAGTTTCACCAGAACTATCTGATGTTTTAAATGAAAATAAACTCAACCCACAAATAAGTTAAATCATTCCAGTGCTCCATTTGTCATTTTTTAACTCTTGTACATCAAGAATTTTTTCCACTTTTTGAACTCAAGCAAAAAATGACGTGTACTTTATTTTACTGCTTGGATTTATTTATAATATATCGCAGCATTATTGGTATTTGTCATATGTTCTTGCAGAGGAGCTTTAAGCTTTAAAGGTGCGTTTAAATTGTGTCACATGATGTTGCAAAAACGCTCAAGATTTCAATGTTTATAAATTTTCATGGATGCACAAAAAAATAATTATTCTCAAGTTTGCTTTTTAACCATTAAAAGAAATGAGTCAAAGCAAACTCAAGAACTTTTTATGACTGTGTTATTTGCGAGAATGTTTTAATTTGGCTAAAATGTTCTATTTCTTTTTGTAAATGATTTCAGAGGAGTGATGCATTTCACTACAGACAGCTACGGGATCGAACCGGTAAAGTCTTCTCCCGACCATCACCTGGTGTATCGCCTACAAGATGTGAAATCTGAGCCACGGGGATGTGGAACGCCTCACCAGGAGCACGATCACAGCAACACTACTGAGTATACTTGGTATAAGCAAGAGGAGATCCACCATAGACAGCACAGCAGGGTGGGTTCACACAGAAAGCAGAAAAAAAAAATGTTACTGACTCAGAAAAGAGACCGACTGGGAACGGAAGATGAAAAAAAATGAATCCATAAAGATGACAAAAAAAAACAAACTAAGTCAGACATAGAAACGTTGTAAATGATCATTGAAAAATGACAACGACCCATTAAATGTAATAAAGCAAACAGATAATCTTAGGTTTCAAATCACACTGTAAGTAACCTTTTTCTCTGACTGGGTGGTTTCTGTTGGTATTTCAGACTAAGCGAGCTGTCCTCCATAAGACCCACTATGTGGAGCTACTGCTGGTAGTCGACAATGACAGGGTGAGATGGATATGTCTTGTAAAGATCTTAACCTTTCCAATTGCTCACAATGTTTGTTTTTCCATTGTAAGCTGGGACTGAAAGCTTTGTTTCTCTCTGTTTCCAGTTTAACTACATGAACAAGAATGAGACAGCTGTGAGGGAGGAAATGATCCAACTGGCCAACCTAGTTGACAGTGTAAGACAACACACAGACATACTTTTCATTTATGAGGAGTTACAGCTCTGAGATGTGCGTTTGTGTCTGAGCAGATCTACATACAGCTAAACGTTCGCGTGGTTCTAGTCGGTCTAGAGATCTGGAACCATCAGAACCTAATTAACACTGATGGATCAGCTGGAGAAGTGCTGAGTCGCTTTACGCAGTGGAGAGAGAAGGAGCTGATTTCCCGTCGCCGACATGACTCAGCGCAACTCATCTTGTCAGTACACACACACACACACACACACACACTCACTCATTTAAGCAGCAACACTTTCACTAAACTTAATCGTTGTTCCAAACTTGCACATGGAACAGTGTGGCTGTCAATTAACTTGGAGGAAAACTTACAAAGTTTGAATAAAATACCAAGTAATGCAAAAAAAATTGTATAAAACTCCAACTTCACAAAAGCATAACAATGAGCATTGAATAATAGGTAAATTATTATTAAAAAACAAACAAACTCATAAGCAGAAGATAACAAGATAACCAAGGCGTAGAACAGTATGTGTACACCTGCCCTATGGTACTTGTGACCTCAACCTTATAACTCTAGGTAACTGTGGGCAGTTTCTATAAAATCCCCACAGTGGTTTGAGAGAGACTGCGTTCACAAAAATGTTACAGAAGCATAGTGCCTGAGCACCTACAACATCTAAATATTTTGCAGTAGAACATGAATGGGTTTATTGCTAAGAAAACATTCCCTTCCATCGTCTTCCGCTTATCTGGGGCCGGGTTGCGGGGCAGCACCTTCACATGGGAAACCGAGGCTTCCCTTACCTCGGGAGGATCCCCAGGTGTTCCCAGTCCAACTGTGAAACATAGTCTCTCCAGCGGGTCTGGGGCTTGCTTCTGGGTTTGACATGCCCGAAACACCTCACCAGCAAGGCGCTCGGTATTCATCCTAACCAGATGCCCGAACCACCCCATCTGGCTTCTCTCGACCCGAAGGAGCAACGGCTCCTAAGAAAACATAAACAACATATTTTATTTCCAGACATTAGAAACCTATTTTGTTCTGAGTGGAAAATACACAGCATATCGGATGATGAAACCGAGACCTTTATACTCTCTCCTTTAAAACATGATCGATTTATGAATCAGCGTGAATATAAATACACTGGTTATATTCTTATTGCATTGTTTCTCTTTTTTATTAACTACTGTGTGCAAATGTTTGGGCACTAGAGAGACTAATTACTGGAGCCCCATAGGAGGAATGTTATTCCAGTTTTCCTTCATGCTTCAGATGTTCTCTATTGGTCAAAGTTTGAAGGGTTTCAAGCCCCAATTGTGTTCCTGCATGGATATGAAGTTGTTTAGTAATGTCTCACTTAAAACAGCAAGGCCTTTAAGGAAATACATCATCTAGATTGCCACAGATGTTTGTCTTAACCCTTTAAATGTGGAGGACAAAAATTTGGATGTTTTTTTTTTTTTTTACCACAAGTTTCACATGCAGAACTGTCTGCTGAGTCTGTAAAATAGCTGCAAAAAATTACAATCAGTCCCATGTTTCTCATGATGCTAATTGATAAGATGTTGGTATCCTGCAGGAAGAAGACTTTTGCTGGAACAGCAGGGATGGCGTTTGTTTCCACAGTCTGCTCCAGGAGTCACGGAGGAGGAATCAACTCGGTTTGTGTTTCTCTGTTCAAATTTAAAAATAAAACTACAGAAGAACCTGACTTCATCTCTTTCTTTCCAGTACACGAACAACAACATCCTCTCCTTCTCCTCCATCGTGGCTCATGAACTCGGACACAACCTGGGGATGAATCATGATGATACCCGCGACTGTACCTGCCCCACTGCCGCCTGTATTATGAATTCTGGAGCAACGTAAGACACACGGTGGATTCACCACACACACGCTACTGAAATACAACAATTTAATTTTCATTCAACCGATTCTTCTCTATGCAGAGGATCCAGAAACTTCAGCAGCTGCAGCGCAGATGACTTTGAGAAAATGATTTTATTGACAGGAGGGACATGTCTCCTGAACGTCCCTCGACCAGACGAGGCCTATAGCGCCCCCTCTTGCGGAAACAGGCTGGTGGACATAGGAGAGGAATGTGATTGTGGAACAGAGAAGGTCAGAAGATTTATCAAATTGGAAACTTAACTTTTGGATGATCTGTTTGCGTTTGAAAAATGAGATGAGACATGAGTGTATTTGTTTGTAGGAGTGTGAGACAGACCCGTGCTGTGAGTATAAAACCTGCAAGCTAAAGTCTGGAGCTCAGTGTGCGTACGGCGAGTGCTGCTATGGCTGTCAGGTAAACACAAACTGATGGTTTTATACTCAGAGAGAAATCCACAGTCTGAGCTGGGTGGTCTGTGTGTTTCTAGTATCTTCCAGGAGGAAGTGAGTGTCGGGCCAGTAAGGATGAATGTGATCTCCCAGAGTTTTGTAACGGCTCCTCGCCCTTCTGTCAGAGCGATGTCTTTGTTCAGGTGAGCTCTTGAACAAATATACCTGAACATTTTCAAATGTTGGATCAGAACATTTTCAAATGGAAATAAAGTCTAAGATATCCAATCAAACCCCTGAGTTGTGTGTTTCAGAATGGGCAGCCGTGCAAGAACCAGGAAGCCTACTGTTACAACGGGAATTGTCAGCTCCACCACAGACAGTGTCAGGCCTTATTTGGGTCAAGTATGCACCTCCACTTGTTCCACATCCAAATGTTTTCATTCCTCCTTTTTTTTTATTCACCACTTCTTCTCTTTCCCAGAGGCAAAGGCAGCTCCTGATATCTGTTTCAAGGAGGTGAACAGTAAAGGAGATCGCTTTGGAAACTGTGGTTACACCACCTACGGCCACAAAAAGTGTGAGAGCAGGTAAAACCCACATCCATTCATTCGTCCACAATACATTGAAAGTAATTCACAATTTTGTAATAGATCTACAGCTAATCAAGGATTTTTTTTAATTTTTCTCTGAAATATCAGTTTGTTTTCTTACCAACTACTCTAGATTTGATGTGTCCAAAAACATATTTCTTTTTCACATTTTATTTTTTGGTCTTTTTTTAAAATGTTCTTTTATTTACATAATTACTCCCACCAGTGGCGCTGTCATAGCTGCCTGCTGTTGTGCAATGCAGCAAACGTAATTTCCCCATTAGAGATGAATATAGTGCGAAAAAATAAAAATAAATCATTACTAATACAGTTTTAGACACTGATAAAAGTCAGATTTAAATTTGTCACTAGGTTCAAATTTGTAATTAGGAAAGAATCAGAAAAGGAAATGACAAACATGCATCCGACATAGTTCAACAGATGCTGATTATTTCTTCTTTATTACTACAGAAACGCTTTGTGTGGGAAGTTACAATGCTCCAACGTCCAGTCAGGAACAGTGTTTGGCATCAAAGTGCCTGTTATCAGCACGCCAATCGGTGATGCCCAATGTTACGGAGTCGACTTCATGCTGGGCACGGACGTACCCGACCCGGGGATGGTGAATGAAGGGACAAAATGCGGTGACAATAAGGTAAGCTTGGGTGGGGTTTAGGAGGAGATTATATTAAAAAAAAGCACATTTTAAAATGTGTGTGCTTTTTTTTTTGTGCTTCAAGGTCTGTTTGAACTTTGAGTGTCGAAGTGCTGATATTCTCGGCTACGACTGTGATGTGGAGAATAAATGTCATGGACATGGGGTGAGAAACATCTTCTACCTGCTCAAATGAACACAGTGTGTCACATGACCTCTGACTGCTTGTGTGCATGCTGCAGGTGTGCAACAGCAACAAAAACTGTCATTGTGCAGACGGCTGGGATCCACCTTTCTGCCAGTTTTCAGGTTACGGAGGGAGTGTGGACAGCGGACCCACCTGGAACGGTACGATTGCCAGATTATCCTGGGAGCTTTTCTTCTATTTGCTTAGTGTAAACTCTCTTTCCTCCGCAGATAAAGACACGTCCCTCAGGGATGGCATGCTCATCTTCTTCTTCCTTGTTCTTCCTCTGCTCGCGCTGGGTGCGTTTGTTTTCCTGCGGAGGAATGAACTGCTGAGAAGGCTCGGCCTGAGCCGGAGGAAGAGGTCAGAGGGATACCAGTAAGTTTGGCACCGTGTTATTACTACATACACAGCGGGTATGTTGTAGTATCTAACTTCGTACTCCATAGCCTTTTTTCTCCACTTGAATGTTACTTGAATATAAACAAGTTGACCTGTTTCTTTGTCTCTAACTAAATGTTTCCTGAATGTTTTCAGGACTGATGGCGCAACTTCAGCCAATCCTGGCAGACGACAGCCTCCAAGGGCACAGCCTCCTGTTGTTGCCCGTGGCAATGAGAAAAGCATCAATAGAGAAGGGGTGAGTTTCTTCCTGCCTCTTCTCAGGGACTCTCTGAAAGGATTTATTAGTGTTATTTTAGTCTATTAATCATTTCAGCCTCTAAAAAACAGTGTTAATTTGGTAAACCTTCATCTGATCCTGCCGATCAGGAGGATGATGATTGTGATGATGATGAAGCGTTCCCGGTAAGCGACTGAAGAATATAAATGTAGTACTTATTTGCTCTGTATTTCGTGTTTATTCTTCTTTTAAGAGGAGTCTATTTTTTAGTCTGGCTGCACAATATAAAAACTTTTTAGGTAATTAGTATTTTAACACTGAGAAAGTAGGGTACACCCTTTAGTCAGATCTTTTTGAAGAATGTTTGATTCAACAAAAAAAAATCAATATATTGTGCAACCTTTTCTTTAAACTGAATGTCCCAAAAATCAGATTCTTGGGGGCTTCTGTCCTGAAGGTTTTCAATATTTAAACCCACCTCTCTCAAGTTATTATAAATCTACAGCCATTGAATTTCTGCACAATCCCTCATTATTAGAGTCAGAAAGAGCAAAGCGGGAACATACTGAAACCAGCAGGATTGTGGCCCTCAATGACCTGAGCTGTGAACCCCTACTTTACACTGAACTCATCATGTTTGACAAGTGACAGTAAAAGTGAATAGACAGATGTTTCTGTCCGTCACTCAACTCTTTGTCCATATGTTTGTGAGACTTATGTCCTGAAAATAACTATTTGTGTTTTTCCTCTATGTAAAAGAATCACGTTCAGCTGCTCCCACCGCCGCCGGAGGTAAAACACTCTTAAAAGCCCAGGCTGATCACTTCCTGTTGTTCAACCCCGTTTAAACTGATTCATTTTATATTTGGTGTGTGTGCAGGTAGTGGAAACCAATAGAACCGTTTCAGCCTTTGCTTCTCGACCTCCTCCTCCTCCTATGTAAGTAAAGACTCCTGAACAGATCCAACGCTGACTAGTGGGTGCTCTTTAGTGACCACATGTTTTTCATTTCTTCATCTTTAGAAAACCCAAACCCTCACCAACATCGCAACCTCTGGTGCCTCAAAGACCCGCCCCGCCTCCACCTGTTTAACCAGTCAGGAGTTTCCAATTCACACCTGGCTAACAGCACTTTTCGTTCCTCTTTGTTTGGTCAGTCTGGTTTCTGGCCACATTGAGCTGGCGCTGACCGCCACCAGGACGCCGGTAAAGAAAAATGCAGCGGGACTGTACTGAAGCAGCTGCTTCTTTTCTTTTTTTTTAAACCACAAACTGTACTCTTTTAAGTGACTTAACCTGTTATACAACCAGCCAATCAGAACACACCCATCCATTCACTTAAACTTAGTACTGATTTGTAGAGCACCAGGTACTACGAGATTAGTCCACAAAGAATTATTGCATTTTATTTTGTAATTTTAGAACTTCTGTTTGTAACTTGGAGTTTTTGAGTCTGATGTCCTTTAACCCCTGTAGAATCTGACCAATCAGACCATTTTTTTGAAGCAGGACATTTAAAGAGACAGAATTATAATTTTCAGAGGAAGAACTGAAAGTTTAACAACATAGGACAGATCATTTCAAACGAGGGGGGTTTAGTGGTGAACTAGAATAACGCACCTCTTCACATTTAAATAACTATCAACCCTCCATTTTTAGAAGGCAGCTGAACTCCTCTCTTGCTCTGATTGGCTAATTTGCTCCCATAGGGGGCGAAACTTGTTTCTGGTGGCTTCTTTTTTGTCCTTTTTGTCCCTGATTGAAAGCACTGGTATCACCTGACTGCACTGCCCCTCTGCACAGCGCTGTCATAGGAATGTAATGCACCCCCAGCTGCTGAGTGAAATTCTGCTAGGTCTCCATCACCTGCAGACCAACTGGCTTCTAGTGCTTCCAGCATCTAAGTAGGCAGCAGTGTCTAAGAATCTTGATGGTTTGGGCTCTCAGCAGGGATTTTTATTTTACCAGGAAATAGAAAATGTCCTCCTTGTGTTGGCTGGTGGGCTGCACTGAGGCAGGTGGTCCTGGACTTTAATTTTGACCTGTACTGTGCTGCATGAGGAGGACTATGTTCTACTTTAGTGTCTTTTTTAAATAGTTATTTTGGGAGCTTTTTTTTTTACCCCAATGAAAACTCAAGGACCTTTCTCTTAGGGCTAATTATGTGCCATTTTAAAATATTCATGCCAAAATAATGAATTGTTAAGTTTTGAATAATGCTTCTGAAAGAATGGAGAGTCGCTGGAGCATCGGGGTCTACTTAGCATTTGACGACTTGTTTTACTTGTTAAATAGGAACCATTTCGAAGGGGATGATAAGACTGAAACCAGCGTTGAATGTGGAATCCTGACATCTCACTTCAAAATTACTTGATGTTTTACACATGTCAAAACAATAATTAATGTTCAATGTAATTTCTTATAAATTTAAGTTGATTCTTTTGTAAATAAAGAATATAGTCTGATCCTTATTGGTCATCAGAGGTTGTTTTTACCTCATTTTATGACCAGATCAGACACATAAAACTTGGTATTTAATTTTCACGACTGTTAATGCTCTGTTCACTTACACCTTCCAAGAGAAGTTGAAACATTTTTATAAGATGAAAAGTTAAAAGGATTTGTAGGAACAAGTGCGGTTGAAATTGAGATGACTTGGAGTTAATCCAATGCTGGTTTGAGTCGAAGTATGAATTTTTTTTTTTTTTCAAATTGCCTTCAAGAAAAAGAAAACAAAAATCAAATAGTATCTGTTTGAATGTTCTGTTCCATTCTGTCATCTTCTGCTTGTTCCGGGGCCGAGATGTGATAATTCATGACAAGTAGATTTTTTTTTTTGTTTATGTTTAATTTGATACAGTTTTATGTCTTTTACACAGAAAAAAATCATCCATCTTTCACATTGCTTATAAAACTCACATGAATGCAAAAAAATGTTTTGTTTTTTTTTTTCAAAATCAGTTTAAACATTGAGTTGAATTTGAAAAAGTCTAATCTGTCAGAGCAAACTTTTACATTTAGTTTAAAGTTAATGGATGAAAAGGTCATGCAGCAGTTCACACATAAGTAAACCTGTGATTATTGGAAAAATGAGCAATCTGTAAGTTATAAACTATTATTAAATGGGCCTGGTTAAAATAAACTAATGAGGATCAAGGTCTCATCACCCTTTCTATTAGAAAAATGTATATTTATTGGGATTTTTGGGTTTTTTCTTTTTTAAAAAAAAGGAAGTTTTGTGTCTAATCAGAGCGTATTATGTGTTTAATTATGTACTATGTGTGTCACTATGAAATTGACTTTTGCTTTAGACTTTTAACATTGAATGAATGAATTTGAAAAGCAAATAAGATCCAAAAGGCTTGTGGTGTGATGTTTCATAAACAGTTTCAGGTTACTATAGCAACTGTACACATGCACGGCCCAACAAATGCTGCATTCAGATGCTGCCTGCTAGACTAAACATCTCACCATGTACACAGCATCACATAATAATTTAAAGTTTGTCCAAACTTATTGTGATTGAGAATCAATAAAGATCCACAGAGAAAATAAACTATTCTTTGTTTCATTTAAAATTGTTCACTGTCTTTGCTTTAAAGGAGAAGATACAGTAGACTGTCCAAAACTGTCTCCTTCTCCTTTTGGCATTTCCCTTCAGGGGTCACCTCAGCAAGTCAGTTTCTTCCATCTAACCCTATCTCCTGCATCCTCTTCGGTCACGCCAACTATCTTCATGTCTTCCTTCACAGTATTCATGAACCTCCTCTTTAGTCTTTCTCTAGTCTTCTTTCCAGGTGGTTCCAAACCCAGCATCTTTCTGCTGATGTACTCTCTCTTCTTTGCACATATCCAAACCATCTCAGTCTGGCCTCTCTGACTTTATCTCCAAAACCTCTAAAATGCGCTGCATCCTCTGATCCTGTCCAACCTGGTCACTCCCAGAGAGATACTCAGCATCTTCATCTCTGCTACCTCCATCTCTGTTTCCTGTCTTTTCTTCAGTGCCACTGTTTCTAGACCAAACAGCATGGCCAGTCTCACCACGGTTTTGTACACTTTTCCCTTCATTTTAGCTGAAACTGCTCTATCACACATCATACTTGATACTTTTCTCTTCTTCTCATACGTCTTATTCACCTCTTTTCCACACTCTGTTGCTCTGGACTGTTGATTTTAAGTACTCAATACCCTAGAGTTTCTTAATTTCTTCTCTCTGTAGCCTCACTCCTCATTCACACACAAAACTCTCTTTGCTGAAAATGTTCATTCATCCCATAAGAAAATGTGTATCACGCCTGCTTGTTAGCTCTGGTGTTATGGTTTAAATCAAATAGCATTCTGGAAAAAAAAATCTCAACGTTTCAGCCTAGTTTGACTAATCACAACCTAAATATAGGTTGAAACTACATTAAATGAGTAAATACTTTAATAATTTATTCAACATTTATATTTATCAGGATTTTTTTGTTTAGGTATCTTTTAAAACAAGCAACAAAAACAATAACAATAGTGAATAAACAATAGTGAAAAAAAAAAACATTTTCACTATTTTTTATTCATTAAATAAATGAATTTATTCATTAAATAAATTAATGAAGAAAAAAATTCACATTTATTAAAAATAAATGTGAATTTTTTTTTTTTCACATTTTGTAAATGTGAAAAAATTTACAAAAGAAATTGCTTTTGTAAATTGCCTGTACGTGAAATGTCATGAGATGTCTAGCTGGGGTGGACTGGGGGGCCAGTTTTTCAGCTTTGAGGTGCCTGTATGATGCCCTGATAAAATCCAGATTGGATTATGGATGTGTGGTTTATGGTTCGGCGGCGCCTACAGTGTTACGGGATTTAGATGTGGTGCAGGCCAAGGCCCTGAGGATTTGTTTAGGTGCTCTGAGGACTTCGCCAGTGTGTGCCCTGAGGGTGGAGGCGGGTGTCATGCCACTCGCTCTGAGGAGGAAGCACCTGGCGGTGAATTATTGGGTTTCCTTGAGAGGAAAGAGCCATAATCACCCTGGGCGGGGGGTTCTGGATTGGTCCTGGGAGAGGGGTGTGAAGGAAACTTTGAGTTTTGGGTGGGTAGGGGGTTTGTGGGCACGGGAATTGGGTGTGGGGGATTTGGAGTTGGAGCGGGAGGACAATTTTCAGATGGTGCCACAGTGGAGGCTGGGAGAGGTGAGGGTGGAATTGGGGATGGTGGGGTGGAGACGGAGGTTTGGGGATGTGAATGTGGCGGGAGCATTTAGGAGTATTGTTGAGGAGAATTATGGGGATTACACATTGGTGTTTACGGATGGTTCAAGGGATCCGGTTTCGGGGAGGACGGGTGCGGGAATGGTGGTGGAAGGGTCTGGAGTGGAGGTAGGGGTTCGCACGTCAGATCACTTATGTATTTTCACGGTGGAGTTATATGCAGTTTGGATGGCTGTGGTGTGGGCGGTGCAACATGGTGGTGGGAAAGTACTTATATGCACGGACTCGTTGTCAGTGGTTCGGGCTCTTGAACTGGGGAGGGTGAGGTATCATCAGGGTTTGTTTTGGGATGTTATGAATATGGTGTCGGGGGTGGTAGGAGGGTCGTTGGTGTTTATGTGGGTTCCGGGCCATTCTGGGATTGGGGGGAATGAGCGAGTGGATGAGGTGGCAAAGAGGGCTGCAGATCGGGTGGTGGTGGAGAGGGTCGTGGCTCTGTCACGAGGGGAGGTGAAGGCGTTGGTCTGGAAGGGGATAATGCAGCAGTGGCAGATGGAGTGGGAGTCAGAGGTGAAGGGACGACACTTGTATGAAGTACAGAGGACGGTGGGGGTGACTGTGGATCCGGTGGGTGGTGGAAGGCGGGGGCAGGTGGTTTTTAGCAGGTTACGTATTGGGCACACGGGATTGAATGAAACGCTCAAGATTCTGGGTAAACATTTGGATGGGTGTTGTGATTTCTGTGGGGAGTTGGAAGGGGTTAGTCACGTGGTGTTAGCGTGTAGAAAGTATGAGGAAGAAAGAGAGGCTATGATGGTGGTGCTGAGGAGTGTTGGGATGAGACAAGTGAGCTTGGAGGAGGTGTTTTTGTATGGACGTCAGGGGAAGGGTTTTGGTGCCCTGTACACTTTTTTGAGGTGTACAGGGTTATTGAGGAGGATTTGAGGTTCGTGACAGTCAGTAGGTGGCGGTAATGCTCCCAGGTTGGTGCTTCATGCCGCGAACTAAAGAAGAAGAAGAAGAAGATTGCCTGTACGTGATGACGTCAGTTACGGCCCCTGCTTGACGCTTCTCGCCGTCATCACTCACCGGGGAGAGGCGAAGGGCATCCGGGATAGTGGCCGGGAGTGAAGCCGCAAAATAACATCTGAAGGTCAGTTACCGGGTTTCTACAACCTGTTAGCTGCTTGATTTTATACAAACTAACGGTCTGATGTGTTCGGTTACTAAATTAGTCTGCATATCAGACTCATTTGTCCTGAGAAATGTGACCAAGGCAACCTGCTAGCATGACACTAGTAGTCGCATGTAAGCTAATATTTAATTTAAACTGAAGTTCTATTTGCGGGATCATCATCTTAAACAAAGCTTAACCTGATTTTACTTTTGTCTGATAAAAGTAATGGCTAAATGACCCTGTTGTTTGAAATTGTCAGACTTTGATCATTTGAGAGAAGCTAGCGGCTAATTACATAACCTAACGCATTAGCCTCGTCGTGTAGCCGGTGTAAATGAAATAATAAAAGCCATTCGTTACTTTCTTACTACAGCCAGACCGGTGATCTTCAAAAGTTGCTCGTTTTAAAGTGTCTCGGTGAAGTAATCGTGAATTTTTGAGAACTCATGACTTGTGAAAGGACAAAGTGAAAGGCAGTAGTTTGGGCCAATTAAGTGGTGTGTAGTGTTGTTTCCGGGCGGGATGTGTGCTAGGTTAGCCAATAAGAACACCTAGTGGGCTGGCATGTTACCGGGCCAGAGGAGAAGCAGCAGGCTGGGAGTGGAGCACCAACAAGGTCAAAACATAGACACAAACTCACCGAGGAAGGAGGACCACTGGCCTCATACTAAAGTGCACTTTCTGATGCTCGAGGATCTTTTAATCCACTGGTGCCTGGAGCAATCCTATTGTGAAGAATCTTTTGAATAACCCGTTTGTCTGGAGAGACCACCCTCGAAGAACAAGTTAGGTTAAATTAAAATAAGACACATAGTTATGGGTAATTCCACAACAGCAGAAAAGAAAGTAAAGAAGTTTATCTTTGTCCAGCTGTCATCACCACATTTGTCCTGAGACCTCTATGCCAGAGCTGTTAAAGGTCATCCGTAAATCTGAAGAGTTTCCTCCCTCCATATTACCTGCCTTAGAAGGTTCCGTTCTGTTGTCTTCTGCTAATCTGGGGCCAAGTCGAGGGGACAACAGCCTCAGACCGGAAACCCGGGCATCTCTCAACCTGGCTGCATCTTCTAGCTCACCCGGGAGAATCAAGAGGCTTTCCTCTGCCAACTGTGTGACATACGTAGTCTCTATAGCAGGTCCAGGGTCTATTGCTGGGTCTCCTCCCGGAACACATCATAATGCTTCCCGAGGTGTTCGGGAGCCATTACTCCGAGTTGGCAGATCTCCTCACTCTCTCTGAGTGAAATAGTTACCTCAGATTTTATCTATAAATAAGTCTATTTTGACCTGAAAAAGTTTAATAATAATCTGTTTTCCTTCCAGCTTTCCTTCAATCTGAGAGCTTAAGCCAAGGGTGTCAATCTCCGGTTCTCAAAGTTTTCCATGTGTTCTTGCCTCTAAACACCTGATCCAGGTTATTGAGTCATTGTACCAAATTTTTATTTGATTTCATGTGCATCAGGTGTAATGAACCAGGAACACAATGAAAATTATGAGGACACCGGATCTTGACACTCCTGGCCTTAACTATCAGTGAAGTCGACTTAGCAGCAGTCACAGATCTATACTTGAGCAAAAAGTTCAGTTTGTCTGGACAGCACACTATAAAGTTTCCGGTTGGCTGGAATGAAGCCAATTTGATTGGGATTCAAGGTGATTCAACTCAACCCTGGAGTGAGTTGAAGTGAGTTTAGTAGGTCAAAGGATGCACGGACAACTGTAAATAGTTTCTGTTATGAGTTTGTTTCATTGCTCTTGGTCATAATTGCTCTGTGAGGTTTATTTTTAATCAAATATTACATTTTTGTAGTATTTTCTTCTAAAGACTGGCCTTTGTAGTGTTTGTTTCGAAGTTGAAAAAATTAAGTTTGATTAATTTAAGCATGTAGCCTTAACTCTGGGAGGTTCACTAAAAAAAATTTAAAAATTGATTAAGAATCAGATTTTTTCAAATGAGTAATATGTACTTCTGTATAAATTTTTGGTTCATGATATTTTTTAATGAGTGAATTTTCCTGGCTAATAAATATTGTCTATTAAACAGCAGTTGTAAGCAGAGTAAATAAAAAAGTAAAGCATCCTTTGGTTGTCTCTCTCAAACAGTTTCTCTCCCTCCCTCTAGTGAACCTACAAGTCAGCCCATTTTATCTGGGGATCGACCTGGGAGGAGTTTGATTCTGTCATCTTTGTGAGGACATCCGGCCCATTGGACTGAGCGACACCTCTGTGTGTGACACATTAAGGACTGCTTATGCATCGTTTAAGGACTTGTGCGGCGCGATTGCGCCCGCTCACTGCCTCACAGGCAGCACAGACTGGCGGCCAGCAACGGCCAACCACAAGCACGCCCACAGGCGCCACAAGGACGTTTCAGCCAATCAGGTGCTACTCGGCGCCTGTGGCTTCAGAGCCGTTCCTGAACGGGACGAGCTCTAACTATGTGGAGGAGATGTACTACGCCTGGTTGGAGGATCCCAAAAGTGTTCACAAGGTAAGCAAGGATGGAAGTCTCACCAGATTTGCTGTCCACAGGAAGACGGGGAAAGTTTTAGAGATTAAACAAGCCTGATGATCCTCCATGAGAAGTCAAACTGAAAAAACAAACACTACCAAGTAAAGTGAAGGAAACCACTTAAACCCCAAACAAAACACCTGGAATACTCTGGTTGACTTAATTCTTTTAATTTGACGAATCCCAACAATACTTTAGTCGTTCCTATATGAGCATTATTTCATAAGACTATATATTTATCTTCAAAATACTACACTATTTCCTGGTCTGACTGCTTGCAGATACATCAGGTTTAAACAAGAATACTAAGTTGGGTCATTCCTTCTCAAAGTTTACATACTTTCATCCTGATGTACTATAGTTCACTTTTCTATTGTGGATCGTACGTATAGATTGAAATGATTTTACTGGTCCTGAGTAGTCCTCGCTAATTTTTAAATCAAAGTTTCACTATGTCTTTTCCTAAAGTGCTGCCACTGTCAAGTTTATTCAGACTATATAAATAGTTCTCAAATATTCTACTAATTAATTGATGAAAGACCAAAATGGATCGCTAATCCTTTTTTGGATCATTGCATGTATTGATCTGCATAGAATTTATTTTTTTGGTTTTGTTTGGGTCCTAAAAGTGTTTTTTGTTTATCGCTATTTACTTTATTTACATGCCAACCATGAATGCATCATGTGATGAACCCCCACCTTCCATCTCATGTGGTCGTAAGTTTGGGGAAGTATACTGCTGAAATGCTGACATCTGAGATTCTGATTCTGAGTTTATGTCTCACTGGGATAAAGGAAGTTTTGATAACTTAATCTGTTCTACCAACAAAATTAGAAGAACTCAATTAGATTTAATTGTATTTTTTTTTTTTTTTTTATGTTTGCCATCACCGTGCAGGATAGTTACAGTGCAGCTTGTGAAGTGCTGCATTGTCGTTCCCCCTGCAAACATTAACCTGTTTCCTCGCTATCCCTGGCTGTTATGCATGTTGGCTGTCAGGGACGTAAGGTTTCAGACATTAACACAAAGAATTTGTGCGACTTAATATATTTATGTGTACGTATATCTTAAGTTGCATATTAAATAAAGTGTTGTGATTTGCTGTTGAAAAAAAAATGTTTGCCATCAGCTCTTCTGGGGTAATTTAGAATTCATCCAATCACATGATTCTTCTGTTGTTTCTTATATTTTTATTCCCCTCATTTTGCCCTTATACATACACCAATTAAAAGCCGGTTGAGCTCTGTGACCATAAAGTGACCTGACAAAGAACATTGTTCAGTCATTTATTTGACTTCATATAAAACCCTGACAAAGAACATTTTTAACATGCTATAAAAACATAAAGATTATGTGGTAAATGTCTTTCAGACTTTTCCTGGAAGTTTTTTTTTTTCTTCAGATCTATCTGATCCAAATCGACCTACCAGTCTGTTTTCTGTCATTCACACAAGTAAAGATAAACACGTCTTAAACTTGGTGGAGCGGAATCGTACCGAGCTGCATTTTTTTTTTTGTCTTTATTGAGTCACATTTACTCAAACAAAGTTTAAAGAAAATCAGACAATATCAACTGATGTTTTTTTTTTTTAAACAGTCTTGTGCTTTATATGTGACTGAAAGTAACAGAAACCTTGACGTCAATACTGGTGAGAAAATACAAGCTACTTCGCAAGTTGAACAACTTTTTGTTCTTTAAAGTACTTTTCTTTTTATTTTAGCTCCAGATTAGTTTTATGTTTTTTGGGTTTTTTTTTAAATTGATTGTGAGTTTGAATTTTGTGTCTTAAAACCCACCGGGATTGTGAGACGATGAACACAAAACTGATTAGAAGTATTGCTACGTCCTGAATGAAGCTAATGGTGTTTCAGGGATCGGAAAGAACAGATTGCTAATAATAGATCCCAGAGGCTTGGTCACATGACAGAACTGTCAGACATTAAAGGCCGGGCTACATTTAACCCAAACAAGAATGTCAACTACTGGATTTATGTCTGTAAATATTGCTGAAGCATTTTCAAATAAGAAAAAAAGATGGATTCCTGAGCACAAAGGTTACATTTTTCGCTAACAGTTGACTCGCGTGTCAAATTACATGCCATCATGGTTACGTGATGGCCGTCGTGACCTTGGTGTTGCAAGCTGTTTGGTGGTATCTGCTCTGACCACCGGTCAGATTTTATCAGAACAGTAACTATGTCTCTATGCAATGATACCTGACAGAAAACATCACAGCACTCCAACAAATTCACCTCACTCCTCTCAGTTCAACCTACAGATGCAGTTGATTGTGTCAGACGACATACTACAGAATGTTTGACGAGGAAACGGTTATGAAGACATTGTCTGGAGCAGGCTGTTTGTTCCTGCGAATATCTATGATATAAAAATAGATCTTACATCAGAAAATCAGCAGAAATATCAGGCAGGGGGGCTAAAGATATTAATGCCATGAACTCTGCAGATGCCGATTCTTCAGCTTTCATCTTCTTAACCGCTTATTCCTGATGAGGTTACGGGTGGCGCCGGAGCCTATTCCGGCTGGTTACAATCAAGAAGTGGGGTTTCTAGTCCGTTGCAGGCCACACCCAGACAACCACACACACACACACACTCATTCCTAAGGGCCAGAATGCAGTGCAATCAACCTAACATGCATGTGTTTGGAGAGTGGGAGGAAACCAGAGAACCCAGTGAAAACTCACGTGTACATGGAAGGAACATGCAAACTCCACACAAAGGGGGAAGGATGGCTCGGTGGGTAGGGCGACCGCTCCGTAACCGGAAGGTCGCAGGTTCGATCCCCCGCCCAGAGTCCATGCCGAGGTGTCCTTGAGCAAGACACCGAACCCCCAGTTGCTTCTGATGATAGTGGTCTGCGCCTTGCATGGTAGCTCCCATCATCAAGAATTAATGTTGTGTGTGTGTGAATGATTGTATGGAGTGAATGAATAATGCATATCTATGTAAATGTAAAGCGTCTTTGAGTGTCTAGAAAAGCGCTATATAAGTTCAATGCATTATTATTATTATTATTATTATTACAAAAGGCCAGCGATTCAAGCCATGCCCCACTCCAGGACTCAAATCCCCAACCTTCTTGCTGTGAGGCCATCGTGCTGACCACTGTGCCACCATGTAGCTCGCTTCAGCTCTTCTCCAATCAATTTTTTTCCAGCATGATGATGTCATCTGTGAAAAAAAATTCAACCAAGTTATTAAAGACATGTTTTTGACTCGCTCGGGTCCTGCCTCATCAAATCTAACTGTAACACACTCACCGACTAACAGAAATTCTAATATTTCCTTTTTCTTATTTCCAGTCGTGGGATGTGTTTTTCCGAAATGCCAACGCTGGTGCGCCCCCCGGCAGTGCCTACCAGTCTCCCCTGGCCCTGTCTGCAGCGTCGGGCCTCATCGCTCCCTCAATGATCGGGGCCTCGCCCAATGTGCACAAGCTGGTAGAAGATCACCTGGCTGTTCAGTCGCTGATAAGAGCTTACCAGGTACACAGTAACACAGGGTACCTTCACTTCATACAAAATTTTTTGTTTACTCTCCAAGGATGACAAAGAAAAGCTGAACACGGCAACAGCTTCATTGATTAGTTTTTAAATTCATTTTGAAAAAAGTGACCCTTAAATTATCTTTATTATTTACTTTGCCGATAGATACAAATATGATTGAGTTTAAGCTGTTTCAGACATGCAGGTAAATTTCATCTCACAAAAAAAAGTGTATGAAATATTTGTTTTGTGGGAAGAGCTGAATCATGTTATTTATTTTTTTCTTGCTGGGAAACAATAAAAGATCACTTTAATTTAATAAATCACAGGCATAAATTTCTGTTTTTTTGGTAATTATGATTATTTTTTCTCACTGAAATTTTTCTTTGTCTGTCCTGATCCAGACTCGGTTTGTTTTTGTATTTCCATAGCCTCAAGAAATAGCTGTAGAAATATTTTGAGTGCACATAAACCGAGTTAATTTGTCGGGATTAGAAAAAAAATGTGTTTTTTTTTTTTTTTTTTTTTTTAGAGAAAGCTCTTTAATCTTAAGGAACAGGAATAACGTAAAAGCCTGGACTCCTTGGGAAAAGAAATAATTCTTTCCACCAATCTTCAGTCTTGTCAACTGCCAGAGACTAATCAACTGCCAGAGAATAAATTTCTAAAAAAAAAATCTTTAAACAACATTATGAAAGGTAGAGAACTCTGGATCATTCAAATAAAGAAATGAGGTCTTGATCAGGACTAGGTAACTTTGCTTTACCAGGTATAGAGTTATGACAACCCATTTTGGGGTTTTTTCCATGGAAACTGTCTTGCAAATATAAAAGTTATATTTTTTCAGTGGAAAGATATTGTGATAATGCCTTTCACATCTAAAGTAGATTAATTGAGGGTAATAAAATTAACTGAATGTATTGTTGACACCTTTCTTTGCAGAAACTGCAATGAGACATGATGAGCTCTGATTGATTTTTGATCTGGCTTGTTCATTTCAGCCTGTTCATGTTCCAGAGCAGGAGTGGGCAAACTTTTTGATTCACAGGCCACATTGAGTTCTAACATTTGACAGAGGCCGGAACAGGAGCAGATGGATGGCATGCTTTGATAACCTCACCTCATTGTAGAAAAAATACATATCTTGGAATGTGGAGAAAACATGTGCTTTAATTTCCAATGAAAGGAAGAAAAGCATAACAACAAAATCTCTGACTTGAAATGAGTCTTTAAACACAGAAAATCGAATGTATAATTGTTTTATTTTAAAGTACAGAAAGTTCTTTTACACTTCACACTAGCACCATCATTCTCCTCCTGACTGGCTTTTTTTTTTTTTTTTCCAAAAATATCAAGCATGTTAAATTTCAAATCAAGAGCACTAGCGCTTAAAAAACGTGCATCAAGCGCGCTAGTTTAATTTTTAGTGCTAGATTACGCACTTGTATTGGCCCAAACGGCTTCCCTTATCTGCACGCACAGTTTATTTTGACAAAATACCTCTCACAGAGACACACACATTTGAATGGGAGTGGTGTGGTTTTCTCGACAAAGCCAATATATCTAGAGTGTGCCATCTAGTGAGGAAACATCAGAATTGCAGGGGAAATACAACATTAACAAGGTTTATTCATTTAATTTTTTCAAGTTTGGCGGGCCCGATTAAACTGTTTAACGGGCCACATGTGGCCCACGGGGGCGTAGTTTGCCCATGCCTGTTCCAGAGCAACGTAGATTTTATGGGTGACAGTTTTTTTTCTCGTGCACCTTTTTCCTGGCTTTATTTTAATTTACCATACTAGTTTCAGACATGTGGTTCAGGTAAAGCGGGGGAACCACTAAACCTTCCAGAAGCATAGGAAGATCTTCGGTGTGTTGTGTTAATTGTGTGTGTTCAGGTGATGGGACATCACAATGCCCATCTGGATCCTCTGGGAATCAGCTGTGTGAATTTTGATGATACTCCGGTAAATTCCAGCTTCCAGGACGTTGGTGAGGATGCTGGAACTAAACCAACACGCAAACACTGGTTTTAATGCTGCTTTTCCCTCTCACCCACCCACCCTCTCCCCCGTCTTTTCATTCTCTCTTCTTCTTTCTTTCCTTCCTTTCATTTGTTTTTTAATTAAATATTGTTTTCCTTTAATTTGCCTCTAACTTGCTTGGCTTCACACCACACTTTCTTCACCTTTTCATCCCCTCCTTTCCTTCTCTTGGGTGGTCTCCACTGTTTTTTGCCCCTGTAGATCCGAGGGCACCATGTGGCTCAGTTGGACCCCCTTGGCATCATGGATGCTGATCTGGACTCCTGTGTTCCAACTGATATTATCACCTCCTCCGACAAGCTTGGTGAGCAGTTGAACCCCTGAAAAAAAAACTGCTCTGGTTTTCTCTTTCCACCCCTGCTCTGCTTCTGAGACTCACCCTCTGAGGAAATAGTTTGTCCTAGTCTGAAGCCTTCTCCAATATTCACAACTATAAAAAGTTTTCAAATTTTATTTGTGACCTTGCAGCTATAGACTTTCTAGCTATGGATTATTTCTGGTTACCTAAACTAGTTGTGACATTTTCTCCAGACAAGACATCTTTTGGTGTTTAGGAATGCTCTCAGCAGTACCAAACCTTCATGAATAATCCAACAAACAAATATATCCACTTACTTTATGATTCTAGAGTAAATTGAAAAAAACTATTTTTGCTTTCAGTCGTCCACTTTTTTGTCAAGTGGATAACAGATTTATTCTAAATGGTCATTACCGATACAATCCTTTTTTTAATGATTTAAAAAAATCTACTAAAAAACAGAAAATATTACAATACAAAAATGAACAGATTGAGAAAATGTGCATATGAATCAAAATTACTAAAATTGCTAAAAAGTTGATCATGAAACACAAAATTAAAATAAATATGTTCTGTAAAAAAAAAATGTTTAATATATAAACCAAAAAAATTTCAAAGATCTAAAATAGAAAAATAGACTTCTTCTTTTTTCTCCTTTTTTTATTTAAAAAATAAAAAAGAAGCAGTTTGAAAATTGAAAATCAAAATAGTCTATTTAAAAAAAAAAAAGGATTATAAATCTTTGAAACCATTACGACCAAACTAAAAATCAGGTAATGCTGACATGAATGAAATAGACTAAAACTAAGAAAAGATAAAAAAACAAATTTTGAAGAAATATAAAAAAAAAAAAAAAGTTAATAATATATTTTTAACTTGTAGATAAAAAGTTTATTTAGTTATTTTCAACTATTTCTCATTAAAAAAAAATTGTTTGATTGTCAATGTGCGTTTACGTTTGAACGTCTTGAACAAATCAACAAACTTGAACGGTTTAAAGAAGAGACAAATGAGGTTTGATTCCTTTGTTCAGTGTCTCATGCAGGATCAGTGGCGTCAGGTGCTCTCTAATCTAATCTACTTTAAATAGGCAGGTCTGATTAAACCAAATCTAGAACCACTTTAATGTATGTACAGAACTGTTTTTATTGATGTTTAAACCAACATGATGAGTGTCTATTAACATGTTATTTCCAAGGTTTTATTACTGTCAATTTTCCTAAATTGTTCTTGATTGATAAAATAAAATATTAATCTCAAATTATACACTTTAGGAGCACAGAAACCAGCAAATGCAATTTTCATCCAGAGAAACAAACTGGGTATAGTCTTTAGTCCAGTCAAGACTTGTGTACCACCAGCTGGATTGATAGTACCTCTGAGGTGTTGACATAAAAGATAAAACAAGTTATCTAGTCATTTAACTGTCCCATTTGTTGTTGAACTGAGCTCCTCAACAGTAATACTATTAGAAAGAATTTTTCTCCTTTCCATTGTCTTCCGTGGGGGCAACAGACTCGGACAGGGAGCTCAAGATTCTCTCACCCCAGCTGTATCCGCCAGCTCAGCTGGGGGGATCTCTAGGGGTTCCCAGGCCAGCTGTAAGACATAGTCTCTCCAGTTGGTCCGGGGCCAGCCTCTGGATCTCCTCCCAGTAGGATGTGTCCGAAGCACCTCACCAGCGAGGCGTTTGGGAGGCATTCTAACCAGATGCCCAAACCATCCCATCTGGCTTCTTTCAAGCCGAAGGAGTAACGGTTCTACTCCGAGTTCCCCCAGATGACAGAGCTCCTCACTCTATCTCTGAGTGAGAGCCCAGCCACCCTTCGGAGGGAGATCATTTCGGCTGCTTGTATTTGCTATCTTGTTCTTTATGTCATCACCCACAGCTGGTGACCATAAGTGAAGGTAGGAACGTAAATCGACCAGTAAATAGAGAGTTTTGCTTTTCGGCTCAGCCGACCATGAAAGACCAAGTATTTTTTTTCTTAAAATAAAAATACTGTTGTTTTGTTTTTTACATTACTTTACACTACTCTTTAAAACAATTTTGTAACAATAGCATCCATCTCATCATCAAATTAGGGATGGTTTGTAATTATAATTCCTTAAAGATTTTTAGCTCTATTTTGTTAAGATTAAATAACAGTGAATTT
This sequence comes from Neostethus bicornis, assembly GCA_902685375.1. NCBI lineage: Eukaryota > Metazoa > Chordata > Actinopteri > Atheriniformes > Phallostethidae > Neostethus > Neostethus bicornis. The sequence continues at coordinate 11,247,491 of LR738545.1, forward strand.
CCATTTAGGAAAAAAAAAACATCTTTAAACTCTCATTTCTTAGTTTTTGTTTTATTTTTGATGACTTCGGATTTGCTCCGCCATGTTTATTGACATTCATCTCAAACCTAAAAACAAACCTTATATCATTTTATTCTTTGAAAGTGATAAACTCAGAGTTGCTTCTAGTCAGAATAGGACAAACCTGCTTAATTTCCATCAGGTCACAGTGATTAGATAATGAAAATGTTTTTCTGGAAGGGTCTTCAGATGGATGAATTGTGGCGTGTATGTTTGTTTTGTACCACAAATAACTAACCAGAAGAGTCCAGCTTTGATCTTTTTGAGAAATTTTATTTCCATTCGTTTTCCATTTTACTGTGAGGGTTTGGCTTCTGTTTTGAGCCATCGGCTCTTTATGTTGAGTCCTTGTCGACTGGTTGCTGTACGGTCATGTTGATTGACTCGTTTTTTCTGATGCCTGGCTGTTTTGGATGCAGATAAATTTATGGCAATTATATGATAGTAATGTCACAAAATATAATGTGTATCTTCATTGAAAGCCTCCAGAAGAGTCATCTTCATAGACATATAACACATAAAAGTTAGTTTACGTTTTTCTAGTCCAAAGACAATCAAGAATCACAACGCCGGTTAGCTTTTTTGGACCAAACTTTTTATTTAGAGACATACCCAATGTCTATAAAAGCCATAGACTCCTGACAGGTTGATTTTCCTCTTGTGCTAGGAATCCAAAGAAAGATTGAATCAGCCACTGATCTTGCTGTGCTGAGGCAAGAAAAAAAACAGAGGAAGCTTCTGTTTTTGCAAGAAAATAGCCTTTAGTTCTTTTCAGTGGATGTAGAGAACATTGTTTTTATGAGGGAACTAGTTCTTGTTTGAACAGTGTCTTTATTTGCCTTGTGTTAGATTTCTCATTTATTTTCCACTATCGTACCGTACTATTGTCTCCCACTGTATCTGGGGTTCACTGGAGTAGTGGCGGCCCCAAGCAGCCAAACATGGAATTCCCTCACCCCAGCCACATCCTCCAGCTCCTACAAAAATACCCCAAGGCATTCCCTTGCTAACTAAGAGACATAGTCCAAAGACCAGTGGGTCATTGGTCTAGTTATAGGTCTCCTCCAAGTGAAATGTGCTTAGAACACCTCACAGGTGAGACATCTGGAAGTATCTAAACCAGATATGTGAACCATCTCATTCGGTTTCTCTTAACCTGGAGGACTAATTGCTCTACTCTGAGCCCCTCCTCAGTATCAGAACCTCTTCTGTTATTTCTTAGCGAGAGCCCAGCACCGCAACAGAGGAAGCTCAATTTTGTTTGTTCTTTCAATCATCCCCTCACCTTGTGGCTGTAGTTGAATGTCACAACCTTGTTACCAAGTTATCCAACTGGTAACTTGGGAGCGTTGGGCTTACCTAGGGTTCCTTTTCATCATGACAGATTGATGTAGCATCCTAATTATTGTAGACGCTGCACCAATCTGCCTGTTGATCTTCCCCACCCCTGTTAAGCTATTTGCTACATGCGATTTATCTTTAACTTAAAAAGAAAATCTACAGACCAAAATTCTTCAACCTCCTTTCAGACTGGTGTAGGCCACAGTTTGAACAAAGTTTTGTTTTTATTATTTTAGGTTTTAGGTTAGGTTTCTTTTTTAAAGTTTAGCTGTTTTTGGTGGTTTTTGTTTTAATCCTACTCAAACCTTTATGGGTAATTGACCAATCAGAGAAGACCAACATTTTTGATTTTACTTTGGACCAACAAGATAAATAGAAACGATTCTCAGTCAGTCAGGACCCATGCTTACAGTTTTGTCTGCTTTGTCAGCCACTAATTTCTCATTAGCTTTACTAATCTGCAAGTTGTTGCTGAAGTGAAAAGTGTTAAACTGGTGTTTGGCATCAAAGCCACTCAGTCATGATATCTGTGTCTCAAGAACACATGATCAATGATTCTGCTGGGTTGTCTTCCATACAAGCACTCATCTTTGGAAATACCCTTGTCCTGCTGTGGTGAAGCCCTGTATAGCTTCATGTTTGGAGACCCTCAGTCTGGATTTGTTGTGATTAGGTGCTTACCCTGTGCATGGTATTGTGTGCATCCTCTCCATCTCTCCTTTCCAAATTGAGAACTTTCTAAAGTATACTGCAGTAGAGAAAGGAAGTGGCAATAGAGACGGCAGCATGTGCAGCTGTAGCTCTGTAGACATTTGTGTCGGTGGTGTGAGCTAGGTGGAGGTCTAATGGTGTTCGGGTGTTTCTTCTTTCTGCTTCCTCCTGCTGGTGACCCATCCAGATGTGCCTATGTTCAACGAGAGGCTGAGAATCCTAACGGTAGGAGGTACGAGAAGCACCACTGCTGTGAAGCTTGTTGCTCCCAGACATATGTAGATGGCAGCAAAGTTTTCAGGAGGTCTGGATAGTACCATCATACCCCCCCGCTCTTCATCCAGACCCGCTGTGGAGCTGCTGTGGAACGTTTCAGGTGGTTCAGTGTTTTTACTGGAAACAAAGAGAAGCTTCAACTCCAAAACTAAACTTTAGTCATATGGACAACAAATAAAATTTTAGGACCAGTCTGATTTTTATTAAATTTTAAAATTGAGTCCTAGAGATATATTTTTTTGATCATTTTTAATCATTTTCCATTTTAATGAGGCTCTAAAGAGCAACAAAAAACTTTCAACGGTTGCTTATTCGATTGCCACACGCAACCACTGTCCTCTGGAAGATCAAGAGTAACCTGTTAACCAAACAAGCTTTCATTCTGAAAACATACCAGAGAAAACCAAAAGAAAGGATCTTAATATGCCACTAAGACACCCAAATATCTGAACCATTCATAGCCAACTGATGCTGATACATTAAACACCTTGCTAAAACTCGTATTAGTTTGCAGTAAGATAAATACTTAGTGTTTTATGGGTAAAGATCAATCAGATACTGTAAATACACATGTATCACACAAGGAACTAAGGGTGATATTGGTCATTAGGGGATGGTCTTAACTGAATAAGAGTAACGATTCCAAAAACCAAACAGGAGCACTTTTAACAACAGCTACGTGTTGTAAGTTCTGCTTTGGTTGATGTGGTTCGGGTGCCAAGATCTGAACTTCTAGAAACTGTGTAATTCTTCAGTTTTTGTTTCAGACAAAAGTGACAGTATCCCCACCACTGTGGTAAGAGTTCATATCCAGAACTGTATTTTTTCTCAGAAACTCAGTAGTTTTATTCTTAAATGGAAAGTAGATTCACTGCCGCGCATCATACAACAGACCAAGAATTTTCACAAACGATGCTTTTTCTTCTTACTGGTTCACATACTGGGAATGCACATCGAGTAGTTATAAATACCTGGCTGTTTGTCTTAATAACAAATGGGACTGGACAAACAACATTGAAAAGCCAAAGCAGGCTCGGAAAATGTATTTCTCAAAACCAGAATAAATTCAAGTGAAACTCCTGAAAACACAGAACCACATTGAAACATGAAAACCTCTGCTGGCCAGATCTTTTTCCTGTGTTTAGCTTTGTAGCTACTGTTGCGATTTGCTATTGGGGGTTGTCAAACGTCTGCTGCTGCTAGCTAGCTGCTGTTTGCATCCTCTAGAAACATTAGTAAATGCTCTTGAAAAGGTTTTAATTTCATCCTAAGTCTGTTTTTAACTGTTGTCACAGGATGAATTAAAAGCCTCATCCCACATGTAAAACATGTTGCCTCATCAGACAATTGGTCGTCTCATCAGAAAGTATCGGCAATCTGCTTCCAATGCTTCACCGCTGCTAAGCTTGAGAGTTTTCTCAGTTTGTTTTTGTGGCATTTCTGAGGTCAGCATCAGTGGGTTGGTGTGGATTTGCTGTAAGTGAAGTGAAGTGTTTTTGTGTTTCAGAGTCCGAATACCAGATTCAGTTTGGGCTCCAGTGTTCTCAGAAGGGTAACTTTCATTTGTCTGGTCATGCTTCATCTTCCCTTACTTCCTTCACCTCTTCTTAGAGGATGGGAAGCCAATGAAAGTCTGAGACCCAGTCTGCGTCTTATTCTGCCTACTGATTGGTTGTGTCTGCCGTTCAGCTTTCTGTCAGTCTGCCTGGCACGTTGTTTTTTTTAAGCAGTTTTTATAATGCTTATTGGATCCTGTTCCTTCAATACCGAGACCACCAATATTGTCCATAATTGCTCTGCTATCATTTCATCACTGTTCAGTATGTAGAATATTTATACTATACTATGCAATTTTGAGTCTAATGTTGACATGACTAATAAAACCCTTGTTTTTAATGGTTTATAAAACCATATACTGGTACATAAAACATCTGTTCTACTCCTACCCCATCGATATGTACACAAAAATGATTTTTCAGTGGAAAGTTATTGATAAATAAGTCTAACATTCATTTATTGTTTAGGCCAGACAGAATCATTTTCAAAACCAAAATCGGATCATTGTGTTTTTCAGCTTTGGCTTCAATTCGTCATTCTCTTGCTGTTGTCATTTATTCTGGTTTTATAGTTTAAAACACATTTAATGAGCGAATACTAACAATGGCTGCTAAATGTTTGTCAAATATTTTAACCAAAGGCCTCATTATGGGGTCGCTGAGCATTGGACCGTTCGCTGAAAGCTATTTCCACACCAATACCAATCGAAGTGGATTTTATAGAAAAAAAAATTCACACGATAAAACGTGGTAACATATGGATTAAAATTTTGAAAAAAAAAGCCACGCATTTTTGTATTTGGTTAATTTGCTGTTTGAATTAGCGACTGTTCCCTAGAAACCAAACTTACTAAAACAGGCTCTAATTAAAGTAAGAAAAAAACATTATGAATAATAAATATATGGCTCAATTATTAGATTTCTTCCCTGTCTCGCCTGCTCTTTCGTTACATACTCTAGGAAAAATAAACTTCATTACTAAATTAAAAAAATAATAATGTGACCAGATCTTAATCTTTGAACTTGTTCCTCATATCTGTAACTGTCCACCACAGGATAGCTTTTACAAAAAGAAAACAGTCTTGATGTTTTATGTGTGCCAATGCCTCTATTACTTTGGATAAAGAAAGTTAAAAACAAATCACACCTTTTTCTGCTTCAAGAAGTCAATGTGTAAAATTAGTACTCTGAACAAATTTTTACCAAACATCTTCTCACAGTGCAAATAAGGATTCCAATCTCCTGAATAAAATAAGATTTCTGAACTTTCAAGCAAAGTGAACTCAAATTAAAATAGGTCTGGTTCCAACCAGAAGTTTATGAGACACTTTGATTTTAACTTGTAGCTCGGGGTTTGTATGTTTCACAAAACATTTACAAACGTATCTGGAAGAATTAGTTGCTCTCAGAAGCTCAATGAATTCCCATATGGAAATATAATAGCTGCAACTTTTCAACTAATTTAATCTCTACAAATTTTCAAACTTTCATCCAGCCTTCAGATTAGGTTAAGAATATCATGCAGCAGAGAACTTCATAGAATTTGTTTAGGTGGTACTAGATACATCCAAACCTTGCACGACAAGGGGAACACAAGAATAAAACATGAAATACGATGCCGTTAAACCATCCACTACCACCGTGGTGACGATGAATACTGTGGGGTACTTAATGTCTCAACGTCATGTGGAACTCTGATGAAAGAGTCTGGGTTTTGTCGTTGCCGTGGTGATGATACATGTTTAGATTGTGTCAAAGTTTGCAGTAAAGTTTGATGGAGAAATGATCATGGTATGGGTTGTTCTTCAGAAAGCAGTGAAAAGAACTGAAAATGCTTCAGCATTCCAAGACATTTCAGCCTTTCCATTCTCCAAACTTTGATTGGAGCTGGCTTCTTGAAGACATGAACAGAGTCTTGTGTGGAAGAATACAAATGTGAGACAAAGCATTAAAACACAACAATAATTGCTCCTGAAAAAGACTAAATCAATGTCCTAGTGTTGCCATATTGATCACAGAGAAGTACCATGTCCATGAGTACCTTTTTTTTTTTTTAAGTTTTCAAACTACAGTAGTACCAAATGACTGATGTCTCTGATGATAGATACAATTCTGAGAGTTCTGCATTCCAATTTGTAAATTTTTTTCCCATCAAAAAAGAATGTCAGCATAATTATTTCAAAATGTCTGTTTTTTTTAAAGTGAAATTGTCTAAACTAAGTTTTTTGTTATATTTCCAAAAGAATCATGAGTTGCAGCATTATTCATTCTGCATGTAATCTAAAATACATTTAACTTCCATTTTATGCATGGAAAATCATCCTAATTTGTACATATATATTTAAAAATATCTTAATTGTATATCTGAAAGAAAAAAATATGAACTTATACAATTCAGTTTACATATAAAGTCTATGGAGGTATGTGTCACCATCAGGCAGCCATTAGTGGAATACGCATTGTCCAGCACTGCGGCAAGTCGAATCATGCTGTGCGGCAAGCGTCAAACACAACCAAGCATACGGCAAACTTATTTCTGCTGCGCGTCAAGCAGAACCGCTCGCCAGTAAATGGAATGCGGCAAAACAAATTCAAGCCATATATTTGTGCTGCATGTAATGTGAACGGGGGTTTAGACCGACTTTATTAGAGGATGTATTATAAATACGAAACTTTTTGCGACTGACATGTGAACTCATGAACAATATACTTAATCTCATCTTTCAAAATAATTCAAAGTAAACTTAAAATTATACCAACATTTCTGACAAGTTGGGAAAAATTAGTTTCTTTGATGCAGTTTGATCCTGATAATGGAAGCAAACCCAGTCATTCCATTTACCCTTTACTAGCTTAGATCATCAATACCAATGATCAGTTTCCATTTTTAGTTTTGTCTGCTGCTCTCTGTTCATCCTGTCCTCTACTTTCTCTTTCTTTCCTTCTCCACGTCTTCTTTCACGCATCGTGCTCAAACTAACAACTGATGCACGTTTTCATTATTTCATTTGTTTCCTACAACTTTTCCTCACCTCCTTGCCACTTTTTATTTCCCTCCACTCTCATGGTGGGTCATGAAACATGCAGGTTTCTACGGTCTGGTCGAGTCTGATCTGGAAAAAATGTTTCGTTTACCCACCACCACGTTCATCGGGGGCTCAGAAACTGCTCTGCCACTAAAGGAGATCATCCGCCGCTTGGAGGTAAAGATACACACTAACCCCTGGAGCTAAAAACACCACTAACTAGAATCCTTTTCTGATAACTTCGGAAAAAACATCTAAAAAAAACCCCCACACATATCTGTAATAAAACTGGTTTTTAAACAACACCAGAGTTAATCATAACTCCAGTCTGGTATGGAAAGAGCAAGATTTATTGTGTGTAATGACTCATTATTATTAATTGATTGTTTGGGTGTGGTCAGATGGCGTACTGCCAGCACATTGGCGTGGAATTCATGTTCATCAACGACCTAGAGCAATGTCAATGGATCAGACAGAAGTTTGAGACTCCTGGAGTAATGCAATTCACTCTGGAAGAAAAGCGAACGCTACTGGCGCGTATGGTCCGCTCCACAAGGTATACTCCAAACATTAGTCATCCTCAAACCTGTCTGTGTGATTAATGAGTGTTGATCTGAATTGTGCGTTTAGGTTTGAAGAGTTCCTTCAGAAAAAGTGGTCTGCAGAAAAACGCTTCGGACTGGAGGGATGCGAGTCTCTGATTCCAGCTCTGAAAACCCTCATTGATAAATCCTCGGAAAATGGCGTTGAGAATGTCATCATGGGCATGCCTCACAGGTAACACATGCACACGCACACACAAGATTTTAATAATCCGCTTGAATGAACTTGTGGGCTCTTATTAGTCAGCCCTTGATTGGTTTAACGCTTTTCTAGCACATAGATCCTACTGGGTATATATTTTAGACAGTCATTGCATGTTAATAAGTTATGATGAGTTTTGCTAAACTCAGTTCTAGAGAATTTGCTTTTTTCATTGGGCTTGTGGTGTCTGCAAGAATGAGGTGGGAAGCTACCAACAGAATTCCAGTCTTGCAGAGTAACTGACTAAAGTTTTCCAAAATATGTTTCCTGGCATTTAAAATGAGATCATAATCGACACTGATAATTAACCGCAGTATTTGGATAAAAGAAGGAATGTAGCACTCTGCTAAATTTGTGAAATAACTTCACCATTAAAACAAAGTTCTATTTTTTTAGTACTCCAAACTATTTCTTTAATTTGTGTTTTCTGACCAACTAAACAAAAAAAAAATATTTCAATTATTCATTAATTTCATTGACCTCTTTATGCCACTTGGGGTTTCAGGAATACTGGTGCCTATCCCTGCCAGTTTAAAGTGACAAATTCCAACATAAACTCATAAAATGTCTTATTTTCTGCCACCTCTTTCCGCTCTTCCCTTCTTAGTTAAATCTATCCAGATGGTAATGAGCTCATTCTAATCAGCTTGAGTCTATGAGCTATTCCATGTGTGCACTCCATGCAGATGCATTCCTTTTCTAGATGTAGGGAAGCCATCTAGAAAAGAACTGACTTTCCTTTCTATCCTGCTGACTTCCAGATCTACAAGACAGATAGCTTCTTTACCAGATGTCTGTTATAGTATTGACATATAAAAGCTGTGTTGGGCGTAAACATTTGAAACATGTGGATGAAAAGCAGATGTTTGTATTGAGTAGTTCCTATCAAACTGGTGAGCTATAAAATATTTTGGGAAAAAAAATACACAAGATACATTTTAATTTGAACAGAGACAAATGAAAGTAGTTCTGTTTTTTATTTTTAAGGTTTGTGAAAGTTTTATAATCATATATAGACTTACATGTATTTATTTAATTCCATTTACATTTTTTTGAGTTGGTGTTAGGTGGTAGATACCACTGTCTCCTTCTTTCATTGTAGAATTGATTTTTAGATTTTATTGATCACATCAAAATCACAGCAAGAAGGTTGGGGTACAAGTCCCAGGTGTAACAAGGCTTGAAACCCTGTCCTTTCTGAATGGAGTTTGCATGTTCTCCTCGTGAATGCTTGGGTTTTCTCCGGGTACTCTGGTTTCCTTCCACTCTCCAAAAACATGCATGTTAGATTGATTGGTGTACCCTGCCTCTCGCTTGAAATCCGCCGGGAGACCCCCGCGACCTCATTACGGGATTAACTTTTTATCATTGTTTTTTTTCAGGTCTTATTTTTAAGATACATGTTTTGTCTTTCAGAGGTCGACTCAACGTTCTGGCCAACGTGATTCGTAAAGAGCTGGAGCAGATCTTCTGTCAGTTTGACTCTAAGCTAGAGAGTGCAGATGAGGTGAGTCCACAAATATTTCTACTGACATGGAGTTTGGGACTGAGATGATTCAAGAGTTGAAGCTGAATCTAATGGATGTGATCTACCTGGAAAATAAGACATGCAAGAAAAAGTGCACACATAGCAGAAACTGAATGCTTGGAAACTTCACCGATCAGAAATGTGCAATCCTGGTTTTTATTTCTCCCTCCCAGGGTTCTGGAGATGTAAAGTATCACTTGGGTATGTACCATCGGCGCATCAACCGTGTGACAGATCGGAACATCACCCTTTCTCTGGTGGCCAATCCCTCCCATCTGGAGGCCGTAGACCCTGTGGTTCAGGGGAAGTGCAAAGCTGAGCAGTTTTACTGTGGAGACACTGATGGGAACAGAGTAAGTCTGATTTGAATATGAAGCTGCCCACCTGCTGAGAGGCAAAGCTAGAACTGGTCTAAACCTAATTCATCCTCTTCATCCAGGTGATGTCCATTCTGTTGCACGGAGACGCAGCCTTTGCAGGTCAGGGGATTGTCTACGAAACCTTTCACCTGTCAGACTTGCCAGACTACACCACACACGGCACTGTACACGTGGTCGTCAACAACCAGGTAACAGGCATACAGTAAAACTTGAGGAAATTAGCAGTCCAGATCGTGTCAGAAGTGAACTTCTTTCTTCTGTATGCAGATCGGCTTTACAACAGATCCTCGCGTGGCACGCTCATCCCCGTACCCGACTGACGTTGCTCGGGTAGTCAACGCACCCATCTTTCACGTCAACGCCGATGACCCCGAAGCCGTAATCTACGTCTGCAAGGTGGCGGCAGAGTGGAGGTCCACATTCCATAAGGATGTGGTGGTGGACCTGGTAAGCCTGCTCAGACACGTTTGCTGTTAGCCTCGTATTGACAGATCTATTGAAGTTTTCTACTTGAACCAGGGTGCAATCTGTTTCCATCTCAGTGTGCGCTGTGTCTTTTCTCAGGTTTACAGTCTTATACATGCAGTCATTTTCATTTAAATTGATTTAAGCTGGAATAAGATTTAGCAGATCCTTTTATGTTATTATTATTTTTATCTAACTGCACAATAAAATCAATTTGACAAAATAAACTCCCAAGAGTATCAAGTTTAATTTCAAACTCCAAAATAAATTGCCGGTAGGTTAGGCCTGCTTAAACCTTTTTTTTTTTTTAACCTCAAGCACTTGCAACATTATTTGTCGAAAATGTTGAACACGCACCTGTAAAACCAAGATGCAAAATAATCCAATTTGTCTTCATCTTGAAATAATATTGGGGGCCTTTTACCAGTGACTCGATCATTGGTCCAACTGTTGGTTTAATGATCTTCTACATCCATGTCTCTAAATTTAATAAGGACTTCATAAAAAAAAAAAAAAAAAAAGAGTGCAAATTCTAGATGTAATGAATTTGTTTGTCCACGAGCTGTTGGAAATCCTCAAATTTTCTTTTGATGTAGAATTTGTTGAAGTCTGACATGCATGTTGTAACTGTGTGCAGGTGTGCTACCGGCGGATGGGTCACAATGAGATGGATGAGCCAATGTTCACCCAACCGCTGATGTACAAACAGATCAAGAAGCAGAAGCCGGTTCTGCAGAAATATGCAGAGAAGCTGATCGCTGAGGGAGCAGTGACGAGGCAGGAGTACGAGGTACAACACTTTTTCATCTGGATGTATTCAACTTCTCCTGTCTGGACGTTTATTTCCAGTCAGAAACAAAAACTGGAATTTTCTGCAGAGAAGATGTTTGTGGTCTCTTCTGCAGGAGGAGATAGCAAAATACGACAAGATTTGCGAAGAGGCGTACAACCGCTCCAAAGATGAAAAGATTCTCCACATCAAGCACTGGCTGGACTCTCCATGGCCTGGTGAGTCCAGCAAGCTTTCAAAATACCAAAAAACGTTATGTTTCACCAGGCTACGACTAGAAAACACATTCATCACAAAACTCTTTGGGTTTCAGGTTTTTTCACCTTGGATGGTCAGCCAAAGTCAATGAGTTGCCCCTCCACTGGCCTGTCCGAGGAGAATCTTAACCAAATTGGACAGGTGGCCTCATCAGTTCCTGTAGAGGACTTCACCATTCATGGAGGTCAAAGACCTGACGCCGCTCATTCTGGAGGTTTAACTTCAACATAATAATTAAACAAAGTTGTGTTTTTCTAAACCAGGCCTGAGTCGTATCCTGAAGGGCCGAGCGGAGATGGTAAAGAACCGAACAGTGGACTGGGCTTTGGGAGAGTATATGGCCTTTGGCTCGCTGCTGAAAGAAGGAATCCATGTCAGGTTATCAGGACAAGATGTAGAGAGGGGAACCTTCAGGTAAAATGATCACCTTCTACAAAGAGACCAGATTTTATATTTTTATTTGAATATCAGCTGCGGTTAAATGAATATCTGCTAATATCTAAATTTTCTCTAATATCTAAAGAACTTGCTTTGAATTTTTTTTTTTTTTCCAAGCTGCACTGAGAGTTTTGATCTGCTGCTTTTGTCCCCTTAGCCACCGCCACCATGTTCTGCACGACCAAAACGTGGACAAGAGGATCTGCATCCCCATGAACCACGTTTCCCCCGACCAGGCGCCATACACAGTCTGCAACAGTTCGCTGTCCGAGTACGGAGTCCTTGGTGAGTCGCTGCACCCTCTGTTTCACTCTGTCTGAGAGGAAACGCCCTTTTTATATCATCCTCTCGGCTCTGCAGGATTTGAGCTGGGCTTTGCCATGGCCAGTCCCAATGCTCTGATCCTCTGGGAGGCCCAATTTGGAGACTTCCACAATACAGCGCAGTGCATCATCGACCAGTTCATCTGTCCCGGACAGGCCAAGTGGGTCCGTCAGAACGGCATTGTCCTGCTGCTGCCACATGGCATGGAAGGCATGGTCGGTCTCAGACAAACGCACATGTTTGATTATTAGCTTCTTTGAGTTTTAAACAAACTGTTTCCTGTTTCTTTCAGGGTCCAGAGCATTCATCAGCTCGTCCTGAGAGGTTCCTCCAAATGTGCAACGATGATCCCGATGTCATGCCTGTAAGACACAACAGCACATTAATGACAGCTGTGAGTTTGTGTTTGTTTTGCAAACGTGTGTGTCTTTCAGAACATCACAGAAGACTTTGCGACCCGTCAGCTCTACGACTGTAACTGGATCGTTGTGAATTGTTCATCTCCTGGAAATTACTTCCACGTCCTGCGTAGACAGATCCTGCTGCCCTTCAGGAAGCCAGTGAGACACTCACATCAACACACAGCTCGAACAACTGAAATTCGCAAAAATTTGTCCATGAACTCATAACTCCAGCTTGCTCTCATAAACTTGAAATAACATCAACGCAGATTTAACTAACTCTCATCCACATTGTTTTTTATATACATAATCAATTTGAGATAATAGAATTAAAAACCTGTACTATGCCGGCATATTTTTACATTGTTGCTTAAGTGTTTGGTAACCTTTTCTGTTCCTGTGATCTTACATTTCTGTCACTTCCTGTCTGTCTGCAGCTGATTGTCTTTACCCCGAAATCTCTGCTGCGTCTTCCTGAGGCCCGATCAAGCTTCGATGAGATGCTGCCCGGTAACATGGCAACCCCACCATGCCTTAACTGAGAGGAGGAGTTGACAACCATCTCAACTTCCTCTCTGCTTATCCACAGGAACTCATTTCCAGAGGCTGATACCAGACAGCGGTCTGGCAGCCGAGCGTCCGGAAGACGTAAAGCGTATCATCTTCTGCACCGGGAAGGTTTACTACGAGTTGGCCAAGGAGAGGAAGAACCGCGGTATGGAGGGAAAAGTGGCCATTGCTCGCATCGAACAGGTATTCACTCACACTATTTTTTTAAGACCTCCAGCAACTAATCAGATGGATTTATTAATTATTATGTTGAAGGAACATTTCTTTATTTCTCTGTGATGTTGCTGGGTAATGGTGATCTTTCTCTCCCATAGCTCTCTCCGTTTCCATTCGACCTTGTCAAGGCTGAGTCGGAACGTTTCTCCAACGCTGACTTGGTCTGGTGTCAGGAGGAGCACAAAAACCAGGGCTACTATGACTACGTGAAGCCACGCATCAGGACCACGATTAACAGAACCAAACCTGTTTGGTAATTTCCTCGTGCTCGGGAGAATTGACGTGTCATGGCTCTGTAGTAAAACACCTGATTCCTGCCCTCTGTGTTTCAGGTACGCCGGCAGAGAACCGGCCGCAGCTCCAGCAACAGGAAGCAAAAACACACACCTGACAGAGCTTCGCCGCTTCCTCGACACCGCCTTCGACCTGGATGCATTCAAAGATGAGCAGTAAACCTAAAACCTGCAGCACCTTGGAACGGACCCCTGGAAACATAGACATTCACAAGCAAAGACGCACACTCACATTGACACAATGAGCTGAACTACTGATGACACAGAACCAGAAAAAAAGAAAGTGGTTTTGTTTGACCATCAGGTGTTTGTGCTTCAATCCTTATTCTCCATGTTCAACCTTTTACTGGTTCCATCCACATGTAGCTCTGACTCTGCCTCTGATACATCCACATCATTTTATTGTGACTTTACCCTCCATCTTCCCAATTGGGTGGTAACCTTGGCTCTGCTTCCTTATAGCAGTTTCTCAATCTCCGCCTTCTCTATATTTCTTGTGGTCTTCAAGTTGAACCATTATTTAGATCCAACACTGCAGAGTCGAGCTTGTATTTTCTGTGCAACAGATGGTAAATTCCAGTCTGAAACTGATCCCCAGATCACACACATCCCCCTGTCGTCCGTCCTACACTCCGCAGATAAAAAATTTCAGATGAATGAGTGAGACCTGCTATTTTCTCTACTTTTCAGTCTTCAACAATTATCATCACCACTCCTCATCATTCAGACCTAAAAGTTTTTTTCCTTTCCATCACTTCCTGAACTCCTCAGAAGCTGCAGGAAACATTTTGTTTTGCTTTTAAAAACAGCTGGCTAGCATCATTAGCATGGGTAGTGCTCCGCGGTGATCGCAGGTGGAGGTTTTCTTTTTTTTTCTCTTTTGTTTTTTTTTCCGCCTTTGAGCAGGCATGTTTGCTCTTCAAAGAAAGTTGAAATCAGTTATTGTGGCAACGCCTAACGCAGAAATTTAATGTTTTTTTTTTTTATGAAGGGCAAGTGGGAAATGAACTGGGATTTTAAAGCGATCATGTGCACTGCTGGTGACCAGTTAAGCCCCGTCCCCTTCTGACTAGCGTTCATGTCGTGCCAAAAAAATGCGTGACAGCATCTCAGATGGTAGTCAGCCCTGGCCTCTCACCCAACCTGTGGACAGGAAGCAGAAGGAAGGTCGCTGCTGCTCTGAGCTTTGGTCAAAGAAAATCATTTATTTATTTTCATAATAGGGATTGAAGTCTTCATTATTTTTGCTTCATTCAATAAAGATTCTGTACGTACTAATGATCTGTCTGGTTGTTCTGTGAACACTCATTTTTAAGCCCATCTCTGAAAAACCTGAACGCTTTGAATCTAAAACTCATAACGTAAAACTTTTTTCAAGTTGAGAAAAAAGTAACGAACCAACGTTAATTAAATGCTTCTATTGTATGAAATTATATTTCGTTCTCTTCTGATGTTTTAGTTAGAGGGAGCGATAGCTGTGTGTTCTAACATGTGATAGCTCGACAAGAAATCCCAAGGTCAAATTGTGTTTGCAAATGACATCAGTAGAAGATGAGTTAATGACAGTTAATGACAGAGCGAAAGTGTGTGTGTGTGTGTGCGTGCGTGCGTGCGTGCGTGCAAAATTGGTAAGTACCAGTATGTTTTTTTTTAATCTGAGACAGACTTGATAAGAAAACACACTCTAGAAAATCTGACTTAATCCAACAGGATGTACAGTAGTTTTTATTTTGGGGCAAATAAAATCCAGGTTTCACACTTTTAAAGTTTCTGAATTTATTTCTCTTGTGTTTTTTATTACTTAAATTAAAAAAAAAAAAAAGTTTAAAACCTTTACAGACATTTTTAAGCTCACAATTGTCCAGAAGTTTATTCAAATGTCTTCTATTTACTGCTTAAAAAAAGGTAAGTCCGTCCTGAAAAGTTGATCATTCCGTTCTTTAATCTTATCAAAAGAAAAGTTAACTCTATTCCCTAATCAGTTTTCCAAAGGCTCGATCATATACAGTATGGCTTTAAAAACAGACCTTGAGAGGAAGTAAGACTTACACTAACAATGATATATTGTAGATATGAGGATCAGGGTGTTGTCACCTAAAAAGGGAAGGAAAATAAATCTGTAGAGAGAAAACAGGTTTTAAACAAGTTGCTGTGTTCCCAATGCCTTGTTGCACAGTCATTAAATTTGCATTTGTCAAGATTATTGAGTTGATAAAGCAAAACATGTTTGTTTGTTGTTTTTAGTTTCTGTGGTCCCAGGCGGATTATGCTCCGAAAGGGATTCGAACCCATTTCAATCGGTCGCAAGGTGATGTCTCAACCATTGGGCTATACCGCCTGGGTCCAAAGCAAAACATGTTTAAACAGATTTGTTTAAACAAGACTAAATCTACCATTATGGAGGATTGGACCAATCTAAAGCATATCCAAGTTTAATCTTCAGAGAATAGTTATTGTCAAAGGACAGCATAAATGTCATCAAATCAGGAGAAATGAAGAATGAATTTCTATTTATAAGCAAAGGACAAAAAAACACACTTTCTTCAGTCACTAATCTTCAATAATAAATAGATCACCAGATTTTATTAGACAGAAGAGTCTGGTGGGCCTCTCTGGTACTGTTCTTAAATGGTTTTACTCCTATCTCACAGACAGATGGTTTTATCAGGGTATGGATACGTGCTCCTCAAAAATTCATAAAATTGAATGTGGGGTTCCCCAAGGTTCGGTTTTTGGCCCAATACTTTTTAATCTGTACATTGCCACTTGGTGATGTCATCAGGAGACACGTGTTGATTTTCACAGTTATGCTGATGATACACAGCTTTACATCGCCATGTCTCCTGATGACCTAGAACCTGTTAATGTTCTTTTAAATTGTATTTTAGATATAAAGTGCTGAATGGCGGAGAACTTCTTACAGCTCAACCTGGACAAAACTAAAGTTTTAATTGTTGGTCCTGAAGACAAGAGAGAGACTATTAAACCCAAATTACACTCTTTTAAGCCTTCTCATTGTGTAAGAAACCTGAACGTTCTTTTTTACTCTGAGCTGAATTTTAATCCACGTTTAAAAAACGTCACAAAGATGAGATTTTGTCATCTTAAAAACACAGCCAAAGTCCGCCCATTTCTCTTTCTTGTCAGCACGGAGGTTCCGATGCATACTTTTTTTTCTAGTACAATAGATCATTGTAATACCCTGCTTTCTAAAAAAAAAAAAAAAGAGTATTAATAATTTACAACTACTTCAGAACTTGGCAGCACGAGTTACTACGAGGACCAGGGAGCGGGAACACATTACACCAACTTCAAAATCGCTGCATGGCTTCCTGTGCGTTTCACGGTGATTTTGAGGTTCTTTTAAAATTTTTTATGATCTGGATTTTAATTCTGTCAGAGTTTTTATTGTTTTTTTTCTCAATACTTTGTAAAACATTTTTAAAAAGTGTTTAAAAATGATTTTTGACATCTTAACTAAAACAAAGTTTATTGATTTTTTAGTAGATCATTTTTGGACTTTCATTGTGGTTCGGACTGTCTGTGAACCACAATTCAACTTATTTTCAAATAATTATTTTGCAATAAAAAATTATGCATTTGCCTGCATTAGTTCCTAATGAGCGGAAGGAACTTGGTTTAAACTTTATTCCACTTAAGAAATGACTACATTAGATCAGATTGATGGAAACTTCTTTGCTTTCGTCTTTAGTATATTGGTAGATACCGATGGTAGCCTAGTCCACAGGTAAATGTGTTGATCAGACATGGTTCTACTGTGATGGAATGCTAGAAAACACCAGTTTATATTTGCTCATTTAACATTATCTAAACTAGTATACCTCTATGGGTTAATTGGTTTATCCCACTGTAAGAAAGGGTCGGGTAGAATTGACAAATTTATAAATTATCCAACATAAATTCATTACACTGGCTGTTTTCAGAATCACAAGTACTTAATTGATCCAACACGTGGGAAATGTGTGTTACATCAGCCCTGTAATAAAACTGTATATAATATAACTGTAATATATATATTATATTACATATAATATATGTAATATAACTGTAAAAAAATAGTAGGAAATCTAAAAACGTATATGTATATATATATATAAAATAAAATAAGTATCTGTATATCTCATATAAATATAAAAAAAGAAAAAAATATGAATAATTTGTTCTTGGCCAAAGAACTGCATAACTGTATAAAAACATTCACACATCACATTCACATAGAATAAAAGCATAAACGTGCATAAAGAAATTAATAAAAAAAATCACTGTAAAATCTTTTCCCCAGACCTCTGGTACACCATCAAGTTATTAACACAAGTGTTAAAGCATTTTGTTAAAAAAAAAACCTCAGCACCATTTATAACATTAATTATAACATTGATTATAGCATCGATGACAGCAGTAATGATAGATTCAGTGACAGCACTGATGATAGCATCGATTATAACATCAATAATAATGTTGATTATAGCATCGATGACTTAATCGATGACAGCACCAATGATAGCATCGATGTAAGCAGTGGTGAAAGAGTAGATGATAACATTGATTATAGCATTGAAAAAAACCCTTTAATGTTATTTTATTTAAAGCATCGATGTAACGGAAGGTCGCGGGTTCGCATCCCACGGAGAGCACGTCTAGGGTCCTTGGAGAAGACACCTAACCCCCGCTTCTCCCACCATTGGCGCCGTTGAAGGGCAGCCTGCTGCGGTGTAAGGAGTGCAGCAAACAAATTTCCCCGGTGTGGGATGAATAGAGTAATTCAAAATAAACAAAAAAAAAACCGATGATAGCATCGATCATAGCATGATGATAGCAGTATTATTATTATAATGGTATTTTCTGGTTCGACATCTCCAATCAAAACTTACTTGTTGCTGAAATCAGGAACTAAGAATGATTATCAGGTTCTGGACCAATGGTTTTTGCTCACCAAACAAACGGGATTGGTTGATGTTTTTAATTTCCAACAGTCTGCAGTTTATAATAAGATCTAATTTTTAATGTACTTATTTAGAAGCTTGAGTGCAACCAGTGGTGTCAGATTTAAAGGATATTGCAAAAAAAAAAAAGATTGGACCTTGAATATTATTTTATTAAGAAAGATGACGGTTTAGGCCTTGGAATATCTACAGTACATATACAATGTTCAGTAAAGTTAATAGTGTGTCAGTCTCTCTTGTAAAATATTAATAAATTGATGTAAAATGTGTTATATTAATGAAATACCTCCATGAATAGACCTCAACTTTGCGTGTCTCCGTCATGCTACCTCTCTCTCTCTCTCTCTCTCTCTCTGTCTCTCTCTCTCTCTCTCACTGCCTCTCTCCAGGTTGTGATGCAGAGGAGACACACTGAACTCCCTCAGAGTTAACCCTCTTTGTCCCGGGTTAGTCCGGGCAAATCGCTGAAAAACACTCCTGGAGCTGCTGTTGATGCTGTCTCCTCTTCCAATCGGACTAACACCCTCAAAGCCCCACAAAAGGAGGTGAATCTCAGCCTCCGTGTGGGATTTTTATCGGGGTATTTCATTGTTTTTGAGGCCGACGTTGTGACGGTGTTCCTCCGCGTGCGGTCGGTTCTTCATGCCGCGGAGGCCCCGAGCAGCTGAGACTGCGGAGCCGGGCTCGGTCAGCGGGGAAGTAGAGGAGGTATGTGGGCTGTGGATGAGGGACACATCTGTTGTTTTGTTTATAAAATGGTGGCTGTGTGTCTGTGGTGAAGCCATACAATCCACTGACTGGTGCGATGTGAGAATCAGGTGAATGTTTTATTTGAGGAAGAAGCTAGCAGCGTGCTAACAGTTTAGCATTCCATTGTCACTGTCAGCTAGCTCAGCACCAGCGGACACACACAATCCCTGATATCAAAATCGATTTTAACTTACAATTACACCATATATAACGGTCTATTAAAAAGAGATATCTTATTTTGATTGGATATCTTGTAGTTTTCTTTTTTTAAAACTGAAACTGGTCGTTGTTTTAGTAGCATATCTCAGTTAGCATGTTAGCTTTAGGTGCAGAGCTCCAGCAGGAATCTCAAAATGTCTCCTGGACTGTTGCTCTTTGCTCACAGACAGGTGGAAATGGCAACCAAATATTTGTGATTAATGGAAATAAAAACGAGCTATGTGGATTAAAATCTAAGTAAATTGTGGGAAAACGTTTTAAAGGTACTTATTTATTGTACAGTAATGCAATTGAGTCAAATGGGTTAAATAATACCTCAGAAATCTGAAGACTTTATCCAGACTACTTGTGTACAGCACCTCAAGATATGGCTACTTATTCTTTATGATCAAATGTATTTAAATATGTAGAATTCAGCATATCATATCCATCTACATCTAGAACCATGTCTTCTTATCAGTCAGATTAATAATCCCTGTCAGAATTCCATCTATCTGTACACAAATGTTCATATGTGCCTCAATTTTCATGCGCCTCAATTTATCCGATGCCTCAATGTTGATTCATATAAACTAGTGGGTTTAAGCGAAGCCATTATTTACTGTGATGGATCATGTTTCTTGGAAGAAATGGTTGCTTGGCAACATATTCACTGTGATCTCATCGGTTTGCTTCTACTCAGTCTAAGAAACCCCTCTAGAAACTTGTTGTTCCTCACCTGTTCCGAAAAACTTTTCAGGAATAGTGTTTCGAGATTTTTCGGGGATTTTCCAAAGTTGTCTGGATGTTTTCAGCTGTTGCTTGTAGTTTTTGTCTTGGTTCCTCTTTGGCAATGTTTGGATTTTGAGGGATTTGAATTCTGAGAAGAAAAATAGTTGGGGGGTTTTCCCACCCAACT
Source organism: Neostethus bicornis (assembly GCA_902685375.1). Taxonomy (NCBI): domain Eukaryota; kingdom Metazoa; phylum Chordata; class Actinopteri; order Atheriniformes; family Phallostethidae; genus Neostethus; species Neostethus bicornis. The sequence goes on from LR738545.1 coordinate 11,267,759, forward strand.
TTTAGAGACTAATTTGGATGACGGTCAATAAAAGATTAGCTCTGTTCTCAATTTGGAGGCTCTGTGGAAAATATGTGTGAAGACCAAATTGGAGGAAATTGCTGCTTGTATGTTTTACTTACAAGCAGCTTGTAAGTTTAATTGTATGCTTGTAAGTATAGTCTGAGATTGGAGGTGCTGTGGCGAAAGTGTGTAAATGATGTGTAAATTAAGTTTTATTTGAACTGAAAGGAAGATTTGTTATTTTCCCTGAAAGCAAATGTTCCATTTTCATAACCATTTATTCCTTGTGGCGACGCATGAGGTCTGGAGCCAATTCCGGCTTATTTCAATCTAAAGACAGGGTACACCCCAAATACGTTGCCATTCTGTTGCGGGGTCACAAATACAAATAACCATCCACAGACTCATTCCTCGGGGCAATTTTGTAGCGGCCAATCAACTTAACATGCATGTTTTTGGAGAGTGGGAGAAAACCAGAGTACCCAGAGAAAACCCACACATTTACAGGGAGAACATGCAAACTCCACACAGAAAGGCCATTGTTTTCAAGCCTCGAACCCCGACTTTCTTGCTGCAAGGCCACCAGGCTAACAACTGTGCAGCTCTAGAAAATGTTGAATCTTCTCATTTTTTCACATCCGTTGAAAACTTAACGGACGTCACTTCTCTTAAGTACTGGTTTACAACAAACTTTGGTATTAAATGATAGCTGGTCGTTCATCAGCATAAATGGAAACAACATTTAGCTGCTCAAATTCATCTCAGACTGTTTGTTTATGTTTGTAGACTGAGTCCTCTGGCACAGAAGTGTCAAAACTAACAGCAACATTCAGTTTTCATTACAAACTACTGAACAGATCCTGGAGTATTTATGGGTGGAGCTGCGGGCCGCTTGTTACTGAATATAACTTTTCCCTGCAGGCGCTGCCCGCAGAGCACAACAAAACAGGAAAATAAATGTCCTAAGGTTTTCTCTGGTAACACCTCTGGAGGTTTACTGTAAGTGGAGATGTTGGTCTGCGTTCAGATATGTGTCAAGATGCTACATCAAGTCCTGTCTGTCTGACACATCTGGACTCCCTGACAGATGTACCTGAAACACTGATCATAGCAGGCTTGGCACCAGGAGCTGACTAAAATTTTTCACCTCAACATGCTCTTTAAACTGGGTCTAACCAATTGATTGCTGTTTTCTTTCGGCCCCTTCTCTGGATGTTCAGACTAAAACTGAGCGGATACATGGAGTTCAGAGTAGTCACATGACCCAGTGGTTGCACAGGGAGTGCCTGGTCCTGCTGAAGGTGGATTTTGCGGCTGGTTTTAATTGTTTAACCAGTTTTGTAACATGATTTTTTTTTTTTCTTGGACTGCACATGTATTCCGATATGTGTGACACAACTTCCTGTTAGATCTAGCAGGGCTGGTTTTGCACTGTCTAAGAATTTTCTCTGGGTTTATTAAAGCAGAAAATGCAGACAGGTGACTTCCTCAACCTGTCAAAATGAACTCGTTCTGATGTTTATTATAAGTTTATTACAAATAAATGTGACGAAAATGCATTTAAGTCCAAGAAATACCCTCATACCTATTCCATAACTTTAAATCTGTGTTCCTCTAAAACTTTCTGACATAGGATAGAAGAGGAATCCAAATTCAGTTAATTGCAGATCTAACTTGGATAAAAAAGAAATTAAACAGAAACAGGAACGTAAAGCAGCTTTAGTTTGGACTTCCGTGGAGACTCCTGTTTGTGAACATCAAATCAAAGTCCGTCCAGTATGAGGCTGATTTAATGTGACCTTTTACCAGCAGACACACACACCTAGTTTAAATTGATGATTTCAGCTGTTTGGTGAGGACAAACTGCCAAAGGAAAATTTTCCCACGAGATTTAAAAAAAAATTTAAAAAGGAACCCATGATAGTTTGGTACGCAAAATGAAATAATCATTAATCTCAGAGTAATTTTACCTACTTATTTGAAACTACAAACATCGGGGTGCCCAACCAGTTGATCATGGTCTACCGGTTGCCCGCGGAGTGGTTCCAAGTAGACTGCCAGGTGTGTCAGAAAAAAAAAAATTAAATGAATTCAGTAATGTCAACTCAGCAATTTTGACGCTAAACTTAGCGAGTGTTCAGACCCTCTAGTTGCTAGAGTCGTTCTCTGTTTTTGTTTTTTCCACCCAAAAAGCGCCAATCTCACAGATTTTTCTAGTGTTATTGACGATTTTCGGGGTCTGTGACGTGAAATCACGTTAAGTCTGAAATTAACAAACAGCCCACTGTGGCCCCTGCCTCTCATGGAAAAAGTGCGCGCTATTTAAAAGCGCTTTTTAGCAGCACAAGGACATGACAGGCTTGAGCTAAATTTGCATGTGGAAGATTTTTTTTTTTGTCAGATTAAGCTTTGCTATATGCAAGTTTCAGGGAAAAAACGGGTGTGCTTTTATTAGCAAGTGTGCTTCTATTTGGAATAACATAATATTTGAAGATCGAGACGTTTCGACTCTCATCCAAAAGTAATTTTTAATCTAGTTTTAGCTCTTTTCTCAGATTTGTCAGATTGAAAATTACTTTCGGATGTGAGTCAAAATTTCTCAATCTTCAAGTAATTTTTCAATAATCATGCTTAAAAAAAAAAAGGACCAGGCTAACAATACTGATAATATAATATTCATAGCTAATAAATTGAACACACATGTCTGATGTTTTTTAATTCGGTGATTTTTTTTTTTGTTTGTTTGTTTTTATTTAAAAGAACTTGTAAGTTTCCCTTTGAATAGTTGATGTTTAGATTGAAGCAGTCACACCCTGGTTTCATCTGCAAAAATGGACCTGAAGTTTTGGTCTTTTCCAGGTGGTTGCAGGATGTTCACACTTGATGTGATCCATAATTGCTCCACGAGTGACACACAGTTGTTCGTGTGACCACATCTGGCTTCTCAGTGATCAGACAACCAAACAAGAGGCATGTCTGTTTCACTTGGTTAAATAGACTCAAGTTGTTTGCATGATCAGCAGATATTTGGAGGATTTTTATATCAGGGTAAAAAAATTCAGATGTTTTATGTAGGCTTCCGCAAGCAAGGCAAATTCTGTTGCAGAAGTATTTCACTCAACCCCCCAGAAGAAATTGTCCATGAATATGCGTTAATAGTGACGTAGAAACTTCCAGGGAACTGAGTCATTAGTCATTTTAGGTTAAACAGTTGCCTGGATGTTTTTTGAAAGAATCCGCTGAAATATGAACCTGACAAATATCCGATTTCCTATTTCTTCCCAAGAAATTTTCTTTGTTGCTTTTGTGAAATGAATAGAAACAGATTGAGATGTTTGTCTGTAGATCAGCTGACCTGCAGCTGATGCGTCCACATGGAAAAACGTTTCTGTTGTTGTGGGTGTGTCTGTTTGCCCAACCTTTGACACACAACCAGGTTTCATGTAAGATTGTAGATCATAAGGAAACCATTGAATTGTGTGTGGGTGGACTTAGTGATGATGAGCAGAGTCACCGTGTAGGTGGTGAACAATTTCCAACTCCCAACCCTGCAAAATGTTGGCTCTTTATTTGATGAATACATTAAATTATTGTAACAAGTTTGCTGCAAACTGTGTTCTTATTTATGGATGGCAAAACACTGTTTTGTTTTTTTGCAAAAAAAAAAAATGGTCTAAACGTCTCAGCAGGTTAGTGCACATGGTTCTTGTAAGGAGCTCAAAGTTGTTGCAAAAAGAAAAAAAAAAATGAAACGACATAAAAAAAAAAAAAACAACTCTACACTTCTTTAGGGTCTTAGAAGAGTCATGGGACTCAAGTCTACGAGTGTCTACAAGGGTTTAGTAGAATAGTCCCTAGAAGTCAATTTGACAAGGAACGAGTTCTAAATGTCTTTTCTAGAAGTCTTTTGGGGACCCTCCGTCAGTACTGAGCCCTCGTTATAGGCTGCACGGTCTCTAAATGACAGATGCCAGAGCTTCGTCCACATTGCTGATAGTACGTCAAATCAATTTCTAGTGAGAATCGGACTCCAAAGCTGTTCTATGTCCCTGATTCTGTTTGATATTTTCTTGGACAGACTTTATATGCACCACCGAGGTGGGGCAGGGCAACTCAAACGCAACTTTTGGCTTTATCAAGCTGGAATGTCCAACTTTGAGACGATTCGCAGCTGAGTGTGAAGCAGTCGGGATGTCAATCAGTACTTCCAAATCCAAAACCATGGTTCTCAATTAGAAATTATTGGAGTGTCCTCCTCAAGTCAGGGATAAAGATTCTGCCTCTAATGGTGGTGTTTAAGTAACTGCTTACAAGTGGGGAAAGGATGGAGCGGGACATTGACAGTCCGAATGGTGTGGCATCTGCAACTATCAGGATTCTGCATCAATTTGTCGTAGTGATGAAAGAGTGAGCCTGGAAGCAAAGCTCTTGATTAACTAGTTAAGTTTAGAATCCTGCTACAAAACTTTGTTAAAATTGTACAGAAATTTAGTAGATTTTCCCATTATTGTAATTTAACATAAATTCTTGTAAGAAAAAAAAAACACCGTTATTAAATGTAATGTAATCCAAGTATCCCAGGCTCTAAATTATTTTAAATGGCTAACTTTTCTGTTTTCATGACTAGAATTAGCACTCAGCTCATCAATCTGTTGTTTATTATTAGAGAAACTATTAAAGTTTCTGTTATTGTAAACCATGAACGGTTATGTTTTATGAGGAATTTCTGTATTTTTCTTACTGGAAACTGATAGATTCCAGCTGCAGCGAGCAAGAAAAACTTGGTTCAAATCAGCTGATTGTGGATGATTGACCTCATGACCTTTGTCTGTGTATCAATAGTTTGTCTGTGATCGGACCCGGCTCCATCTACCATGAACCCTCTGAACCAGATGAAGGCTGGACTGGCCAACAATCCTCACAGGTACCCACTCTCTTACATACGATCATTTCTATATTGATCATGCTCTAAAATCATTTGTGTAGGTTTGTTTGGTTTCTGATTTCACCACTACACAATTCCTTTGACCGCTAGTTCAGATCCATCAGCGGTCAGTAACCAGCTTTCTGTAAGACATTAACTAGGACTGAAATGACTTCTTGAGTAATTTTGATTAAACGCATTCCTTTACCATTTACAGGGTGTAGCGGATGCACTACCGCTGGCAAAACGTTCGAAAGCATCCGTGGCAACTAATGTTAGAAATCGAAATTATTCAAGATGTGACCAATCGGTTTCCTGTTAGTTCGAAAGCGTGTGCGCCCGTTCAGAGTAAGAAAGGTGAAAAATGTGTGCCCGTTTACGGGTTAACATATATCAGTTGTATAACGTACATCAGTCTTTAAACTGTAATTTTTATTTTTAAAAGTTGAACAAATTAAATTAATAATGGCGAATTAAAGTATTAAAAAACTGACTGCATGAATAATATAAATTTTATTTTAAAACATTTGAATAGGATCCATTATAAAGACTATCCAGTGTAGCACAAGTTATTTATTTAAGAGATATTTCGCAAATGCAGATGAACCACATTAAATAGGGGATCATGGACCGAGTGAACTCTTTATCATCCTGAATGTCTTGGATCTGTAAACTGATGTCTGTTCTGTTTCTGTAGCGACGGCTCATATCCTTACGACCCTTCCAACTGGCAGCAGCCTACCAATCAGCCTGCAGGGTCTCTCTCTGTGGTCACTACCGTGTGGGGTGTAACCAATCCCTCAGCAAGCCAGGTATCACATCATCAAGCGGATGGATGTTTGAGTTTGAATGTCTGAGAAATTGTTGCTTTGTGTTTATCAGGGTCTGGGTGGCGGAGTGATGGGTCCCGGGGGCAATGCCGGCGGGGGCCTATGATGCAGGGTCCAGGTGGACCCGGCATGGCTAGTGGGCCCGGTGGCTACATGGGCCAACCTGGGTACGGGGAGCCAAGCAAAGGCTACAATGAACCAAGGCATGTACAAGCCGGAACGAGCGGGGGCTACACTGGAGGACCAGGAGGTTACGCAGGGAGGTGGGTTTAAATTTGATGATCCAATTTTTTGTCCCTCGACCAGTTATTTCTTACAGATGTAAAAATGATCATTTCAAGATTTAGGAAAGATATCATTTCAATTTTGATCTTGTTTTGATCATTACAGATTAACTCATCATGCGAAAAAACTAATAGTGTATTCCTGTCAGATGATGGAGAGAGAATAAACTAACAAAGTTGTTGTTCTTTTTCTCTTGAGATTTTCAGGACATTATAAATAAAATTATTGTCTACTTTGTTATTTTTGTTTGTTTCCAGTTCTACCTTCAACCTTTTTCCTCTAAAATTCTTCCTAATCTAAAGTCTGACTGAGATCTGATGTTCATGTCGTGAGTTTATAGAAAAATATTCTGACCTAACTAGTTACAGATTAATTTTTCTTCTAGTTATCTCATAAACATGGAGTCTGTTTAGGATTCAGGTGTTTAACTGACCATTTTTAGTTTTTTTTTTTTTTTTTGGTGTTTCTGAGACTTCTTCATCCTGCATCTCCTTCTCTGCACACCCCCCATACTTCTCTCCAGCCTTCCAATTTTTTTTTGTTCTCCCACCACGCATCACATTCAGATGACTGTGACTCAGGATTTGTCCATAGTTTTCTCTTGAGCATAAAAAATGTTAATAGTGCAGAACTAAAAAGATGGTTGTGGATGTAGATCAGAGTTCTGCGAACACGGGTGGATTTAGAAACTGTGACATTAAAAGTGATCTGTGTGTTTGTTCAGTTACCCATCAAACACTGGTGGATCCCGAGGTTCTGCTGACTTCACCCAGGCTGCCGCGGCTGCTGCTGTTGCCGCTGCTGCCGCCACGGCAACCGCCACTGCCACAGCAACTGTAGCAGCAATCCAGGAAAAGCAGAATCAGGAGATGAACTATGGACAGGTGAGCAGAGAGGAGTGTCCTGCAGCACGGACGTCACAGTAAATTTTAGGACATTCACCTATCTGGTCACATGACAACCCAGGGGTCAGAGACGAGGTGCTGGCTGCACAGATGTCAAATGACCGCTGTGCAGATCATACCTCTCTCTTTAAATCAGTGCACATGGTTATAATGCAGGTCACACACCCGCACTATCTTTTAGGTGACCATCTTTACCTTAGTTTGTTTTGTGTCAGATGGGAGGTCCAGGCTACAACAACCAATTCATTCACTCTGGACCCCGTGGACCTCCTGGCATGGCTCCTGGAGGAATGGGTCCTGGTCCCGGACCCACAAGAGGTCCTCCATCGATGGGCCCCATGTATGGACCTGGTGGGGTCCAGCAAAGGGTCCCTCAGCATCCAAACTATGGTCCAGGACCACAGCAGGCCCACCTGAGGCCTCCGCAGGGCCTCAAACGGCCATACATTCCTGAGGTGAGTCTCTATAATAGATGACTTCCTCTCAGCTCCAGATGTTTCACTTCTCCTGTTTCTCTTGTTGTCCTCAGTCAATTTCGGGGATGTCCCAGCAGTATGGTGTCCCCGTCGGGTCAGGGGTCATGGCGGGACCTGGTGCCAATGTCGGCTCAATGCCAGGAGGAGGCGGGGTCAGTCACAGCGGGCCTGGCCCCTACTCTGGAAATAACATGCAGTATCATCCAGGTAGGAACCCTGTAGTATGAGATGGCGCCCCCTTCTGCTCATTGGAAAACTGTAAGATGAAAATAAAGCTAAACAAATTTTTGTTCTTATCAGGTCCAGGTGGTCCAGGCCCCGCCTCCCAGCGTTCTGGCTCCTCTCCTTCTTATCAGAGCCATAAAATGTCACTCCCGCAGTATCAGACCTCTGGACCTCCTAACTCTCAGTACTACAAGGTAAACTTTTTTTTTTTATAACCCCATTGTGACAGTAATTGTTCTTGTAATAAATAATAAGAATTGGTTTTTTTTTTGGTTTTTTTAGCAGGACCAGTTTAACGGTCAAGGTGGTGGAATAAACTCTATGACTCCAGGAGGTGCGGGTGGAGTCTACAACTCGTTTAACCAACCATCAGGGGTAAGATCAATCACACAAGTCAGGCTTAGGATACACACCTTTGCTGGAGTTTAAAAACTTAACTGGTATTTATTTCTTTGTTGTTTATTGATACAACTCTAGCTGTAGGTTTTGTTTTTTTTTTCACTTTGGAAAATAATTTTGCATAGCAACAAGTTTGTGATTAAATAAAAAAATTGATTTTCTGGTATTTTTAACAATTTATAAGAACAATATTTACATATTTTTTTGTCTTACATGAAATTTTTCTTGCTTTTCTTTTTGTTGTTAAACTTTTTTTATATATATATATAAAAGGAGGGTTTAACATAAAAATAAACTTCCCACTGAATATATCTGTCTTTATCAGCCTGGACGAGGGTTGCCTGGTTACCCATCCTCCCCTGTCCCTGGGAACCCCACTCCTCCTATCACCCCCAGCAGCTCTATGGCCCCGCCCTACCTGTCACCTGGCAACAGTGATGTCAAGCCGATGCCCTCTTCTTTCCTTTCCGACGTCAAACCCAACATGGCCAGTCTGGCCCCTCCCCCGCCTACAGGTACATACAGGGGCGACCTCTGCAACAAGAAACTGAAACTCAGTTTTTAAACACGCTAACAAGATTAAAGTCAATTTTAGGAATAAACTTTGGCATTAATTTAGAAGCTTAATCATCTCTGCCCTCCATAAAGTATCTGTAAATAGTAAAAATGAGCATTTGGATCAAATTTAAATGTTACTTTGTTAGTCTTATCAACATAACAGGAAGTTATGTCTGACTTCTCATCAGGTAACCCCAGCGATGACCTGCGTTTGACGTTCACTGTGAGGGACGGCGTGGTCCTGGAGCCCTTCCGATTGGAGCACAACCTGGCGGTCAGCAATCACGTCTTCCAGCTGAAGGAGTCTGTCTATCAGACGCTCATCATGAGGTGATACTACGCTCGGTGTTTCATCGACTCGCACATATGACAGAAGATAAACACAATGAATTATAAATTTATTTTTTGTTTTTTTCAGGCCCGACCTAGAGCTCCAGTTTAAGTGTTACCACCATGAAGATCGGCAAATGAACACCAACTGGCCGGCATCTGTCCAGGTCTGATCCTCAAACTCCTTTATTTTCAAGTATTTACTGGTAGATCTTTGAGCCTGTCCGCAAGCTTATGAGTTGCAAGTTTATCTGATTTACTTTGTGGTGTAAACAGCTCATATTTTCTGCAAAATTGATTTCCATGTAGATTTGGAAATACCGTATTATTCCAATAGAAGCCACCATTTTTTTCTTCATTCATTTGGAGAATAAGCCCCTTCGAGGGGATTTGCAACCTAATTATAATAGAAGTGCACCCCTGTATTTCATAAAACTTGAATACTAGGTCATTTAGGGTGCTCACTGTTATGTTTCGATGTTTCAGGTCAGCGTGAACGCGACTCCTCTCACCATCGAGCGAGGTGATAACAAAACTTCCCATAAACCTCTGTACCTGAAGCAGGTGTGTCAGCCAGGCAGGAACACCATCCAGATCACCGTCACCGCCTGCTGCTGCGTAAGAACACAGTTCACACATGCTTAATGAACAACTGCTTTTACATCAATTTGATCCCATACGTTACTGACTAGTTCTTAAAGGCAGTATGGAAGATTTTCTAACCTTGACAGCCTTGTCTGTTTTGTGTCTGTGTGTTAAATTAACCTTTAGTCTGAAATAAGTTATTAATTAATTAACTTTTATTCATTTATTTATGGAGTGCTCCTTGAAATGCAATTTTTAATTTTTGATCGGGTCAAAAAACATAAAACATACAGTTACAAAATGAAAAAATAGGACAAAAGAAACTTGCTCATTCACACGCTACTATTTACAGCTGAAAAAAATCACAACAGTCACATCAGCATAAATATTCACAGAAGAGTTTAAAATTACGTTTGAAAAATTGTTACTGAAAATGTTAAACAAGAGGGGTCTAAGAGTGGATCCTTGAGGTACACCTTTTCCTCTTATACATTTACCAAACTGTTCGCCATTAATTACAACTTCTTGAGAACCGTTAGGAAGAAAATAATTGAACAATATGATTTAATTGCACAAGTATTGAGGCCTATTGCATGAAGTTTTGTCTAGAAGCAGATAATGATCCACAAGATCAAAAGCTCTAGACCAATCCAGGAATATAGAACCCATATATTGATTTTGATTAAACAGAGTAAACAAGTGATTTTTTAATTTAAGAAGAGTAGTGGTGGTGGAGAACAGACTAAAATGGAAATAAAATATTAAATTTATTCTCCTGGTCTCTTCTCATATGTAGGTGGAGCAAATAAGAATGAATGCAGGGTTTTGATGATGTGTTTGTTTTCAGTCTCACCTGTTCGTGCTCCAGTTGGTTCACCGACCGTCGGTCCGCTCGGTGCTGCAGGGTTTGATGAAGAAGAGATTGCTACCAGCAGAACACTGCGTCGCTAAAAGTAAGCTGCTCTATACAAATTTATTGTAGAGCACTAAAACTTGTCTCATCGGAATCACTAATATGAAGGGAAAAAGGTGTAACATGGCAGATTCTGGGTTGTTTTACAGAAACTGTGAAACTGTAAGACAATATAACATTATCTCAGAGGAAATATTGATCAGACTTTTAATCTTGATTCTTCTCCTTTCCATCAGTAAAAAGAAACTTTAGCAGTGGGTCCATCTCTGGGACACCTGGGTTGAACGGGGAGGACGGCGTGGAGCAGACTGCCATCAGAGTGTTGTTAAAATGTCCCATCACTTTCCGCCGCATCCAGCTTCCAGCCAGAGGCCATGACTGTAGACACATACAGGTGGGAGCAGCAGCCAATCACAATACTGCTTATGCTCTGATCTCACAGTATTCCTGAGAAACTTCTTACAACACATTGCCATTTTGATTATAGATCACTGAGAGCTATTTAAGTGGAAGCACCGTAGGAGAATGAAAGTGAAAAAAAAAAATCAGGAACAACACTATTTTTCTTCTTATTGGAAACATAGTATTAAATTTTTTTTTTTTAAATTTAAAAAAAAAAATGTTTCTTCACACATTTTACATAAATTTAAAAAAAGAAAAATTTTGTTTACTTGTACAATATCCATGACGCATCCAAACTGCTCATGTTAAATAATTTTGTTAAAATTCTTCTGAACCGCTTATCGCTGGGGGTGTTAGAGCCTATCCCAAATTATTTCAGGCTAGAGGCAGGGTACACCCCAAACTGGTCGCCACTCTGTCGTGGGGTCACACACAAAGACAACCATCCACAAACGCATTCTTTCCTGGGGGCAATTTAATAGCGACCAATCAGCCTAACATGCATGTTTTTGGAGGGTGATAGGAAACCGGAGTACCTGGAGAAAACTCACACTTAAACAGTGAGAATCACTGCATCACAGTACAGCCCATCAAATAATTTTATATCGTTTTTCATTTTTAGTGTTGTGGGGTTTTTTTCCTTCTTTTTACTATGTCCGTAAAAATACGGAAGCAGATGAAAAGCTTCCTCATTTTATCTGCAACACAAAACTTTAGTCATGTGTGTTCCTCAAAAACCACTTCCTTCAAACGTTTATCTGTGTGTTACCAGTTTCATTTGTTTGGTGAAGCCTTGTTCTTTGCAAACTCAAACAACATACATGAGAAAATAATCCAGTTGTTCTGACCACTAACTTTGTGACTGTGTAATAGGTCATGTGTGAAATTTTCTCTCTGATAAAAAAATCCCCTGACAGAAGCAAAATGAGTGACTCCAAATTCTGGTTGTGTGCGCAGTGTTTCGATTTGGAGTCGTACCTGCAGCTGAACTGTGAGAGAGGAACATGGAGGTGTCCTGTGTGCAAGTATGTAGAAAAACTTTTATTTCTAACCCATAGGTGATAAGAAAAACCTTAGCAACTGTTAGAGATTAAATAGAAAGTAAATCCATTTTTTTTAAATGACTTTAAAAGTTATTTCTCTGACAGACATGTCACCAGAAACTGTCTCATTGTCACATAAGAGGATTGAAAATGTTTGTCGGATTGCAGCTGTTTGTATGTGTTGTGTTATAGCCCTTTGGTCCGGAAAATACAGAGAGAATTATTCATTTTAGTCTCACAAACATAAACAAAAATAGTGTCTATGGTGGCTGGAAATTTGAGGAGATGCGTTTGATCACAATAGAGCAGAAAATGTTGACAAGTTAGTTGTTTCTGCAAGAAAAATAGGTAAACAGTGATTATGAAGTGCTTTTGAAACAAAGCTAATTCTTTTTAAGTAAAGTTAAAAATCTAAATGATAAAAATTGTGGTTACTTTCAATGTTTCAATCATTTTTTTTTACAAAGTATTGTTACTGATTAATTCTGTTTTTTTGGTCAATCAACATCAATATGTTAATTTTTGTATTTTATTTTTTTGCCTTTTAAATTGACAACTTCGTCTTGAAACGTCCTAATGAATAAATTCTGTTAAAATGTGTTGCTTCTACAAAATGTTTTTTTTTTTGTTTAGTTTTTTTTTTTTTTTTTAAATAGCTGTCCAAAGGTAGGAAAGTAGATATTTTAGGTTCAAAGGTCAAACCAAGTAAGCCAGGCACATGCTCGTTACCGTTATGAACTGAGCTTTCTCCATAATCTTTATTCTGAATTGCTCTGGGTTTTTAATCTGCTTGCTTGCTGAAAAACCAATTACAAATATTAGTACTTCTGTCAAATTTTCATCTTCTTGTGTTTTAACAATATTCTGGTCTGAAAAGTTCCTCATTGACGAAGATGGGTTAATCTGTGTTTAAACTGTGTTCATTTTATTTATCAGGTAAACAGAATATTTTAGTCAGTAAGAGGCTGCTTACCTTGTTTTTATATTTTCAGTAAAACGGCCCTGCTGGAAGGACTGGAAGTGGACCAGTACATGCTGGGAATCCTCATCTATGTTCAGAAGTAAGTAGTTCCCATTCTTCTGTTTGTGTCTGTCTAGACTCAGCTTATGATTTATTGATTTCTAAATGGAAAAACACAATCTCAGAAACTAACAGGCTGAAAGTTAGTTTCAAAAATTAATTTTCTGATGAGAGTTAATTTACAAAAACTCCTCTCTGCCTCTCAGCTCGGAGTATGAGGAGATCACCATCGACCCGGTGTGCAGCTGGAAGCCAGTTCCAGTAAAGCCAGACATCCATGTGAAGGAAGAGCCAGACGGTCCAGTTCTGAAACGCTGCAGGACCCTCAGTCCCAGTCATATGGTCCTCCCCAGCGTCATGGAGATGATTGCATCTCTTGGCCCGACCCCATCAACATCCAACCCGTCCTCTAACCCCTCACCCATGAACTACCCCTCCATGTCTGTAGGTGGCAGTAATAACAGCAGCAGTGCGCCTGACTTTCCTGGAGCAGGTAGGTCATATGACCTCATTCTTCCTCACCATACTATGCTTAAAGTGTTTTCCTTTGCTTCATTTATTACTACGCTGTTTTATCGTGTTCGTTATTTTCATGGCAATTTTTGATCTTGAACAATTAGATTTTTCAATTGATTAAAATAAACTATTATGAAAAGGCCAAATTTTCATGTGTTATGTACTGTAGGTACCAGATCAGATTGAGTTGATTTGACTTTATTTAAAAACTTTAAAAGTGATGTTCAACCTTGCGTCTGGAAGACAGTGAACATAAAACATAATCTGTCAGTTTGTGGCACCCCTGTGGAACAGTTTTGGGTTCCTTTATAATTCATTTTTATATTACAGAAAATAAATGCGTGAAATATAATAAATTGAAGACCAAATGTAGAGTAAAACAATTACGTTTGCTTTGTGATCAAGCTTCATAGGGTTTAGCTGACCAGATGTAACTTTCTCTCTCTCCTCTTGTAGCTCCGTCCTATCCCGCTCCATCTGGCTCCTTCACTGATTTCAGCGGTCCTGGGACCCCCGGTGTCAGTGGGGAATTCTCCTCCCCCGGCCCTCCTCCCCTCTCCTATCAGTCTGAGCTCTCTAGTGCCCTCCTCACCCCTGACAAGTCCGCCCACCCAATGGCTGCACAGGTACACCACCACATCCTCAACCATCAACTTACATCCTCCATGTACAGTTTTCTGATTATTATTCCCTCAACCCCTCCCTCTCTTTTCTTTCCTGCTTTCTTTGTTTTTCTATTTTTTTTCCTCGTCTTATATTCCTTCTTTCTCTCCACTTTCCTTATCCTTTTTTCTCTTTTGTTTTTCTCTACCCTTCACCTGTTTCCCATTCTTTATCGTTCTGTGCTTTCTCTTTCTTCTCCTGTTCCTTCTTTTTCTCTCAGATGACTGCATCCGGTCGTCTAGATGCCACTTCCCACGCCTCCTCGCTCCCCCAACAGCAGTCACAGGGTCTCCATGGCAACATTCAGCTGGGTAACAGCAGCCAGATGATGCAGCGTGGTAACCCAAATCCCCGTCTCCAAGGTGACCTCTCCTTCGGCCCGGGCGGCTCCGCGGACATCCCAGAACCGTCTCTGGATGTGAGTGGAAAAATCTAATGGTGGCTCAGCCAGTTTTTTTTCTCTCTCTCTCTGAAAATTTGTTTACTGGGGCTGAGTGTTTTTGTCCACAAACATGTTTATAAATATGATGTGAAAAAAAAGGGATTTTTAAGGGAAACTTTGTGACTAACGCTGTGACGCTTTAAAAAAAAAGAACAGTATGTTTTTGTGACTGACGATTAGTGGATTAAAGAAAAATGGAAGGATCCCTGACGTCTGATTGGTTTTTCTGCAGCTGTTGCCGGAGCTGACCAATCCCGATGAGCTGTTGTCGTACCTCGGACCTCCGGACCTCCCAAACAACAACAATGATGATCTGTTGTCCCTATTTGAGAACGACTGAACCGCCTGGAGCTGCCGGGTCGACACATCACTGTAACATACAAACTGTTCTTCTCCTTATCCGCCAACACCCCGGCCGGTCCAACGACGCCGCCACCTGCACATAACGATGTGGAGAACAACTTTTAAAGATGAAATCTTTTTTCTGTGACTATGAACTTACTGGTAACTTTATTATTTTATTGTTTTGTATCTTCTAAATCTGTATTCTGAAGCTTCATCTTTCATTCCTCGCTGCTGCAAAAGGCATCACTAAATATTTAATGTTTGTGGCAACCACACCGCTGCTTTAAAATGTGGAAACATCTGTGTGGTTCTCATAAGCTGCTCCATAAGCCTTCAGAGAAACATTGGACGAGCTGAAAATGAGCTTTAAAGAAGTGTTTCTGTACTGGTCCATTATGGTTTCGTTTCCCCAACAGGAAATAGGATTTTCCGCAACGCGGAGTGCCGGGAAAATAGTAGCCAAATAGGAAATTGTGACCACCTCAAAGTCCGTCCACTTGCTAACTTGGTCTTTCTATAACAAATTCCTGAAAGTTTTCCTTTAAGAAAATGTATTTTTATCAGAACAAAATCTCATTTTAACCCTCTGGCCTGTTTTAAAACCAGTGAACCTGTTTAACCCTTAAAACTCCAAAGCAATTTAGGTTTTATTTTAAGCATTTAAAACAGCATATAAGCTTCATATTTTATGACTTGATGTTTCCAGAACAGCAACAGCTGGCAGATACTAAAGTTAAAATGATTTTAAATTAACATTTTATTTGTACAGCCCCCAAAAAAATCAACCAGAACAACTAAATACCAAATGCTAACACAACTTGGTAGAAATTACACACATGAAACAGTAGCCAAAACTTTGGCACTAAAACAAACACACAATAGAAGCTATTCACATATTTAAGCTTGAATTTATTCTACTATTTACCTCATATCTTGCGAAGCTGGCTGTGTTTCCTACGGTAACATCTACCGTGTTTTCCGGGCTATAGAGTTCACCTGATTATAAGCTGCACTCCCTACATTTTAAAGGGAAACAAGTTTTGTACATACGTAAGCCGCATCTGTGTGTAAGCCGCAGGTGTCCACATTGTAACATGAGATATCTACAAAAAAGATGGTACACAGAAAGAGTTTCAAAGTTTTAGTAAAATACCTTAACTTTTCTTAACAAATAGTGCCAGTGCTGACAGTAACACAACAACTTCACAGCACTAACAGGAATGGTTAAAGTTCTTCGCACTATTCAACGACTAAACATTGATTCATAGATGGCAAATTTACGTGCGACAGACCTGTTCTATATCAACCAGCTCGATTACTTTTAACTTAAAACCTTTATTTCTTTAAAAAAAAATTCATAATGAGGGTGTGTATTCAAAATTCATCTTTAAGACAGAAAATTACATTATTTTTTTGTTCTTTTATTGTGAAAAGTTTAGAACCGGAAATGATGGATGGTAGTGGTATCCAGACATGAGAAGGTTAAGAGAAGAGCAATAAAAGAAGAAAAAAAAAAATCAGAATCGGTCCGTCATGGTAAAGAAAGAGCTGAGCCGAAAAGCAAAGCTCTCAATTTACAAGTCGATCTACGTTCGCACCCTCACCTATGGTCACTGGTGACCAAAAGAATGGGATTGCGGATACGAGCAGCCGAAATGAGCTTCCTCCGCAGGGTGGCTGGGCTCTCACTCAGAGATCGGGTGAGGAGCTCGATGTCGAGCCGCTCCTCCTCCTGGTCAAGAGAAGCCAGATGGGGTGGTTTGGGGTCAGGATGCCCCCGAGCGCCTCGCTGGTGAGGTGTTTCGGCCACGTCCCACCGGCAGGAGACCAAGAGGCAGACCCCTGACCCACTGGAAAAACTATGTCTTACAGCTGGCTGGGGAAAGACTCAGGATCCTTCCAGGTGAGCTGGAGGATGCGGCTGGGGTGAGAGAAGCCTGGGCTTCCCGTCTGAGGCTGTTGCCCCCACGACCCGACCCCGGATAAGCGGAAGATGACGGAACAGAACCGAAAAATCTATAAATAGACCATACCATTGCATAAGTAACAGGGTTGAAAGCATGTGAAAAAAGTTGCGGCTCATAGTCCGGAAATTACGGTTTTGGTGTTTTTTCAGCCAAGTTAAGTTCACTATTAATGGGGTATTTTGTTTTGAAAGAAGTTTGAACTTTCGGCTGATTCTCTTAGCTGCTGTAATTGGCCATTTTTATCACTATTTTTCTGATTGGTGGAAGAACTTGACAGTAAGTGTCTTCTTCTAATTTTTTTCAAATTAAAATATAGTTTTGCAACATAGTGGTGACAAATATTTGAAAAATTATTTGAATTACTCACCACAAACTTTCTGATTCAACACTCTTAGTTTGACTGGCCTGCACACCTGCTAGGGGGAACTGTAACTTTTGTTGATCACCTAAAGTGTAAGCTCAGTTTAGTTCAGAGTTACAAACTGCTGTTTCCAAGAAAATGAGTTTTAAGGGTTAAACACTACATTAATGAGTTTATTAAAGTAAAAATAGGAAACTAAATGTTTTGTAGGAAAACATGTCTCTTCTGTGTAATTTTTTATATCATGCTGGTCTGAAGAAACTTCTTAAAGATTTGAGGACGAATAGCAGTATCCTGGTGACCTCAAACTCTGTTTTTAACGTGGTCGGGACGTCAGTACATGAAGAAAAAGTTTCTCCAAAGCTTGGATTCATACCAGCCTTAAACTCCTGAGTTCTCCATCCTCTGTGGAGCTGGAATCTGAGTTCCAGTTCTCGGGTCAGTTCAATGCTTGTCTGGCTAAGAGAAGTCTGGATGGAAGGTGTGAACAAGTCACCAGGCTCCTCCATCATCCTCATCGTCCTAATTCTGTATGTTGTGAAGTGACTGTAAAGTCCAGACTGTGGTGATGTCTTCAAGTCCCAGGAAGGCCAATGGCTTCTGGGTAAATTAAGTGTTCTGATGGCTGTAAGATTCAGTAACAATGCTAATAATCTGAGTAATAATAAAGCTAATTACCTTTGTAATTTAATAAACACACTGGAAAGACACACACACTTGGTCTATGCTACTTTTCTCCTGGTAGAAATGGTTCTGAGGAACAGACAGTTATCTAATTGAAAAGAGAATTCTACAGTACTGAAATAAACTCACTGTTTTTTTTTTTTCTTTTCAAATATTTATTGGCATAAATCAAAAACAATATTCAAACATACATTTTTTACCAGTTCTAACGTCACTGTTCTGTAAAATCATTCAAAAAACAATCTGTCTGTAAAACCATTCCTAAAACAATAATAACAGTAATACAGTTAAAACAATTTCACAAAACAGTTCGTTAAAACAGGTAAAAAAAAAAACTAGAGTAAAAAGCCAATAAATAGATATAAAGGATTGCAGTCCTTAAAATCAGGTTCAAATAAAAACAAATGTAGCAGAAGCGGGAGGGCCCGGTTGGTAAAGGTGAACCTCCCCGTTCCTCAAAACATTTGGTCTCTCGGGACTTTTCCTGGTGCTCAGAGGGGATCCCCCCCTTCCTGCTCCTTCCCACCATCCTCTCCCGGAGAGCCAGGTCGCTGCTGCCAAGACCTTTTCTGTGTGGCTCCGGCTCCCACGTCCGAAGAGGCACAGACGATTCTTCTTGGCAGCTGCATCCAAAGCACGCTGCCAACTGCCGTCCAGATACAGCTGCGGGGGGGCTCTGTCTGTGCCTCCTCGCCAGCAAGTTTCCGGGGGTCCGCGTGGCGTCTCTTCGGCAGCCCGGGTGGATCCATGGTGGGACCCCCCTTGCTGGCAAGTTCGGGAATTGCAGGGAGCCGGCCGTTGCCCACAGGTCCACGACAGCGCTGCACTCCCAGAGCGGGTGCCCCGCCAACTCAGGCGCGCCACGACCAGGCCGGGGGCAGATCGATCTCTCCCAACCGCCCCGGGAATGCATCACGGTCCTGACCGGGAGAATCCCATGAGCCGCCGTCCAACACAGGTCCCGGAGTCTGTTTCGAGGGACGGAGAGGTCCACCGGGAGCCCAAACACGGCGGGCAGACCGCCTTTGGGCCTCTGCAGGGGACTCTCCAGTTCCTGCTCCTGCACAAAAGAAATCATAAAAACCAGATTAATAAAAGAAAGCAATCCTTTAAACCATTTAAAACCATTTAAAAGGGTTCCGAGGCGATGGGATCTAACTCTAGACTAACATGGATGAGAGTCATGAGTATGAGGCAGGCTTGACTTTCTGAAATAAACTCACTGGTATCCAGGACTGGCTTAGCCGTTGCTCCTTTGGGTCAAGAGAAGCCAGATGGGGTCATTTTGGCATCTGGTTAGGATGCCTCCTGAGCACCCTTCTGGTGAGATGTTCTGGGCATGTCCCACCTGTAGTAGAACAAGTGGCAGACCTTGGACTACTTGGAGGGACTATTTTACCAAGCTGGCCGGGCAACACCTTGGGATCCGCCTGAGTGAACTAGAGGATGCAGCTGGGGTGAGAGAAGCCTGGGTTTCCCATCTGGGGGTGTTGTCCTCATGACCCATCCCCAGATAAGCAGAAGAGAATGAAATGGTATTTCTTAGCGTGTAAAATTATTTTAATTTTTGACCCATTTCAGTTTTTGTGTTGACCATAATACAGGTTACCCTTTATATTTCTGCCTAAAATTTTCTGAGTTTCTCATCTTTGGTCATGAACTTGTGGGTGTAATCTGGGCTCTTTGGTGTGTAGGACAACATCTGCACAGAGTTTGCATACAAAGATGAGGGAATTGCTGCTTTATGCCACATAATTATGATGCAGTATAACAAGTTCTAGTGTAGAATTCTCTTCCCAAAAGTAAGATCAGTTTTCGATTCATCACAGTAAGTTTCTTTGTTAAATGTAATCCAGTGTGTTTTACATGCTGCTGCACAATTCCAAGTATGAAATGTGTTCCTGTCATAAGGTTAGCACAAATCTGAGGCATTTTTCCACATCACATGATAGAACAAGAGTAATTCAACCAAGGCATCAAACATGATGTCATGTGCCCTGTATCACAAACTAATTTGTCTAAATCCAACTAAATTGAAGAATGGGAGTTGTGTTTTTGTGTCTGTGCAACATTTGTATTGTATGTTTCTTTGTCACATTTTGTTGTGGATCTTCTTGCAAAGGACATCTCAAACAAGTCTAAACGTGTAAAATTTGTAATTTTTGTGATCTAGAGCTATGGTTGCATAGTTCTGGAGTATTGATCAGTTCATCTACAGTTGGTACCGAGTGACTGTGCAGTTTAAATAAATGCCCTTCAGTGGTTTGGGAGATGTGGAATTCTCAAGAAACTAACTTGTTGTGGCGACCCCTGAAGGGAAATGCCGAAAGAAGAAGAAGATGTAACCTCGACCTATGTAACCTGATCGCCTGATCTTGAAAATGTAACTACCGTGGTGGTTTGGAAGTTATTGCCTTACAGATTTTGAGAGGGTGCTAAATCATTTTCATAAAAACAGTTTGCTTTGTTTGGAAAGTCTGACTTTAGGAGACACACCTCAAAGGTAAACTTTAGCTTTCTGTAAAACAGGAGAAGACCACACCCTAAAAGCATGAACATATTTTCCTCTTATTGCAGGCTCTCACTGCAGAATCTCTCACACACACACACACACACACACACACACACACACACACACACACACACACACAGAGAGTTACTCTTTCACCGTAACGTCGACGTTGGGCGGTGATAGTTTGACATACCTCTTCTGTATCCACCGCCCTCTCACCGGTATTAATAAAGATTAAAACAAACACACCAAAAAATTGACGCAGCCCACAAAATGTCAGGAGGTGCTGTTCTGGCTAGGGATTGGTCAGAATAACTGTCAACCATAATACTGTTAGCGATTGGCTAGCGGCATGAATCGACCCGCCTCCTATGTCTTATATAAAAATGAATGAGATTTTGTAAAAATCGCTTTCGGTTCCTGTGCTGCTCTGAATCCAACCTTCCGGAAATCTCTACAGATTAGCCGTTAAATTACAAATCAATAAAATGGCCAACCCAAAAGTATTCTTTGAGATCACCGCCGATGGCCAGTCCATTGGCCGCATCGTGATGGAGGTAATTCTTTTAATTTAAAGCCGGGAGGATGAAGTGAACACGCGGCGGGTGAATGAATGTGTTTCTAGATTTATTGATGCGGATTTTAAAAATCGCGCATTGAAAGCAGATCGTCATGTCTGCTGCGCCTTACAGGTTTCATCACCGGCTAGCTGCAGGCAGTGGATGTTAATTTAAATGATTAGTTTTCTCTGTAGATCTTGTGGCCCACACAGGCGTCACGAGGCGCTAAAGTTTCCTCCACATGTAAATGCTAGCTGCGAGGCCTGTGTTTCTTTGTTCTTGCAACCGTCACGGAAAAAAAATGAATCAACCAACCGCTTAAATTTTCTTATGGTTTTCAAGGTAATCAGGGCGATGATTTTAATTTACCGCCGGCTTTTTAAGCATATATTTTGCGGCGACGCTGCTAGCTATGTGGCTAGCCAAGCAGCTAGCTAGCCGGAGAGCAGTTGTGGAAAATTCCATGCAGAAAGGGGGGTTGTGGGGGGTTGTGAAAGGCGCCATTTTAACGTCTGAAATGACTGGTGTGCGTGTAGATGCTGCCGTTAATCCAACACCTGCAGACTTCTGGCCTGCTGAAAATGGCGCTCTGTGTGATTCTCTGCGTCTTTCTGGAGCAAGAATAAAACCGCTGCATGCTAACTGTTAGCATATTAGCAGATCCAGCCATTTTGTGCGCGACATTAGGGCGTGTCCGCCTGCTTGTTAAAAGTCCAACACCTAATAGCGTGTATAAAGTTTCTTACTTTGGATCGCGTTACAAATTAGAGGCATGTTTCAGCAGGAAATTATCGTAAAAGGCCAACCTGTTCTAAATCATGCAGATAATTCTAAAGCATCGCACAAGTTATTTCATTGATTTGTCAACTGAAAGAAGCTGCACGACCACATTCTAGTTTTCTTGATTATATACTAGTTTATGACTAAATGTGGGCCTTCTTTTCTGCCGCTGCTGCAGATCAGCTGCACACTGCCACACCTGCAGCAGTGGTGCAATGCTGCATTTTCAGTTCCTGAACCTACTGAGCTGTAGGTGTGAAATCAAGTTTAACCAGGTGATTAACCAGGTTACTGTTTCTACAGCTCAATGCAGATGTGGTGCCAAAGACTGCAGAAAACTTCCGTGTCCTGTGCACAGGTGAAAAGGGCTTTGGTTACAAGGGCAGCATCTTCCACCGCATCATCCCAGATTTCATGTGCCAGGTGAGATTGTTCTGCTGAAGACTGTTCCAGATTTTTATTTTTACTTCAGCTTAGTAGAATTTTTTAATTCATGAGCTGTTTTCTAAAGATAACTGTTTCTGACTCTTAAGGGAGGTGACTTCACTAACCACAATGGAACTGGAGGCAAATCCATCTATGGCAACAAGTTTGCTGATGAGAACTTTACTCTGAAGCACACTGGACCTGGCATCCTGTCCATGGCCAATGCTGGACCCAACACAAATGGCTCTCAGTTCTTCATCTGCACTTCAAAGACAGCATGGTAGGGTCTCTACGGATTAAGCCTGGAGGGATATGATTCTTATTTTTCAGGAAATATTTTGCAAGCATCTGTTAAAATGTTCAGTCCAGTAAAAGCTTCTGTTATTAAATAATTTCTTTTAAAAGCTGCTCTAAATGCTTAAAGATCTAAACTTGTTTACTTGAGCTGCCAAGTAACCCTAATCAACATTTAATAAGAACCAGAGAAGGTTTTGTAACAGTATCAGTCTTGATGTTAAAATCAACTATAGCAGAAAAATTGAAGTTTTCCAGCTTTAACCAAGTAATTTTGATGTTTGGTAGAAAAGTCAAGATTGTCTGATCTGTTTCTGCATGCAGGTTGGATGGGAAACACGTCGTGTTCGGCTCTGTGGTGGAAGGTATGGATGTGGTGAGAAAAATGGAGTCCCACGGTAGCCAGTCGGGAAAGACCAAAGTCAAGATTGCGATTTCCGACTGTGGCCAGCTCTGAGCTGTTCACAACCTTCTGCCTGTCAGTTTGCCCAGTCTAGAGTCACTACCTTACCCATCCCACCAATAAAGCATTCCTTAGTGGAAGGAACATCATCCTAATCAGTCTTTTTGTTGCGTTAAAGTATTGTTGCTGCATTTGTTTTATTTTTGTAGTGACATTACTTTACTCAAAATTAAACGGTTTGTTTATTTTTTTGTTTTTTTTTTTTTTATCTGGAAAAATAAAAGATGCCTTGACAATGACAAAAGATTGTGGATTTTTACTGTTCAGAAGCAAATGTTTTGAGGTGTCTGCCCTCTGCTGGTGAGGAGAGAGTGCTGCATATTCTAATTAAACTTTATTTATAAAGCACTTTTAAAACAAAGTTATGCAGAACAGAAAACTATCAAAAACCAGATTATAAAAATAGAGTGCACATGCATAAACATTCACAAAACCCCACACTTCTTCCAGAACCCCCTCGTCACCCTTCCTATTTCTCTTAAACTGCTAACTACTGTCTCTTCAACTGGGTTAAAAATAGCTGTAAATTAAAAAAAAAACTGGGCTGATGCTGCTGTGCGGAAACTAACTGGAGTTTGATCCATGCTAGGAATTAGCCTGCCCATCAATGAGAGGATGAAACCATAGATCCACAATGCTCAAAGAGGCATGGGTGCCCACAAAATGCCAACTGGCTGAAGTGAGACTTGCATCACCTAGGCCAGTCTGACCCCTGCAGGCAGAGCTGATAGGATGAATGCTATTTTGGCCCAGTTTAATTTGCTTATTTGTGCAGAAAGAACCAACTAATCCAGTGAGAGGAATAATTTGATTATAAAAATACTACTTTCTGTGTAAAACAAGGCAATGAAACTTTACCTTCCAAAAAATGTAGAAACTTAATATTACAAACTTTGTTTCCAGTTAAGGTCTTTAAAATGAACGATTTAGTAATGAGATAGTTTTTTTTTTTTAAATAAATACTTTATTAATCCCTGACCGGGAAATTCGTGTGCTGCACTACATCGCAGCAGGCTGCCACCTATGACGGCGCCAATGGTGGGAGAAACGAAGAGTTAGGTGTATTCTCCTAGGACCCTACACGTCAACTCAGTGGGATGCGAACCTACGAACTTCCGGTTAACTTCCGGTCCGCTAGTCGGGAAGCCGGAACGCTCTAAGCACTGAGGCACCGTGTCCCCCCATGTGGAGATATGTTCTCCACATCTTTCACTCAAAAAAAGTTGAGCTTTGAACTTAGATCTGGACCTCTTTATCCTAGTTGACACAACAACCTCCCAAAAGTTCTTTCCAGGGGCGGATCCAGGATTTTCTAAAGGGGGGAGGCGTGAGGTAATTGACAAAGACAGTACGAGAGAGGCTGGGGACATTCCTACCACCCCTCTCCAGAACGTTTTGAATTGTGAGAGTAGTTTTCCTGCATTTTGGTGGCCCATTTACTGGCCCTGCAAGGGTACAGCTCCACTAGTTCCCTTTCCTTTCTTCTTTTTTTTTTGTGGACCAAGGGAGGGGCGGGGTAGGCTAAAGGGTTGCGCCCCTTATCCCCTCTCTGGATCCGCCCCTGCTTTCATTTTTTTTTTTTTTTTGCAGAATAATTGTAATTAGCAAAATTACAAAATGACCACAAACAGAGTTTTTTTAAAAAAAGTTTATTTTCACTCCAAGAAAATATTATTCTGACCACAGGACATTCCTGAATGCCTTTTCAAAATTTCAATTTTCATCCACAGTTTGTTTTTCCAATTTCAAACTTTTTTTTTTTTCTATTAAATCTTGCATGAAAAATAAACATTGACTGTTGCTGTACATGCAAATACATTTAAACTGAAACAAATATATTACAGAATAATGTATGCACAGGAGTACTGATAAATCACATAGTGAGCTACTGTACAGTTTAAAAAAATACCAGTTAATAATAATAAAAAGACTGGTTTGGCACGTTGGAGGAGACATGACGTCACATGAACTGAATACATGTAGACGTTTCATAAATCCTGATGAATCTATGAAGCTTCAGACTGGTTGTTCTTAGTTTTATTCACACAGAAGATAGAATGTCTCCGTCTGAGTGATCCACCAAACACAGGATCAATCAGATCTTCTCTTTTTCCTAGAGATGGTGTGAATATTAGAAGTTTAAGAAGTCCTTCAGCAGCTTCTCTCTGCTGTCCTTTTCTTTGCAGAGTGTCTGCTCCTCCTCCGTACAGGTCCCGTTCTGAGATTACACACCCCTTGTCGCTTGTGTTTACCCGGTTCTGCCCGGTTCCCCACAGCAGTGCAGGTCAGCCCTGCCTCACAGTCACAGCGGTCCAGGTTCCTTCTCCGCTTGGCAGCGCTGTTCAACAGACATGCCTCTCCCTGCATAGGGATGCGCTGGCACCGCTTTCCTGTAAGGTAGCGCGCACAGCAAAGCCCAGGCGCGCAATCCCTGGAGCGCACACAACTCCACATCTCCTGAGCTGAAACACACAGTGCATACAAGTATCAGCATGCAGACCAGTTGCTGCAAAGCTCCCTAAATGATGCAGGACAGAAACTCACCTTTAGTCCTGTTCAAGCCTTCTCCTGCCTGCAGCTCTGTGTCCTTCTGTCTGTCCACAGGAGACGTGGATTTTCTCTGGGCTCTGTTACTGCAGCTTCCTCTCTGATGAAGGAACACATGCTTATTGTAGCTTTCCATAAACTTCATTGTTTGATAAGCATATTTTGAAGTTTGCTAGTATATCATCTCCAGATGGGGTGGTTCGGGCATCTGATTAGGTTGCCTCCCAAACACCTCGCTGGTGAGGTGTCTTGAGCATGTTCCACCAGGTGGAGACCCAGAGGAAGACCCTAAACACGCTGTAAAGACTTTGTCTCTCAGCTGGCCGTGGAACACCTAGGGATCCTCCCAGGTGAGCTGAAGTATTCAGCCGGGGTGAGAGAATCCTGGGCTTCCCGTCTAAGGCTGTTGGCCCAGAGATCTGGCCTCAGATAAATGGAAGACTACGGAAAGTAGAAGGCAATTCTAAAGATGTAGGTTACCAGTTACATCAGTAGATTAATGAATCTGACTGAGCTGAAGGTTTAAGGCCCAACTTTTTAAATGCCAAGATTTTAGGGCAAGTATTAGATAAAATGGTATTACATCAGAAAGGAAAATGTGATCGTAAATCTGTAGGAACATATCTGATGAAGAACATCTCAGTTGAAGATGGTGGAAAAGAATAAAGTGGGGAAGTCTCAGTCATCAATTGATTGAGTTTTCTCAGTCATTTCATCTGGTTGATTTTCTACAGAAAAGTAAGTGCTTTGGACTAATTAACACCAACTCAGACCGAGTAATACCATATTTCTCTTTTTTTTAATTTCATATTTCGTTTCTGCTCTGAGTTCTCTCACTCTTTAAAGACCCACCTAGGATGAAGATAATATTCTTGACTTGAGAGTAATAACGTTTTCTGACACAATCTGAAGTCAGAGAGAGCTCAGCGGTTACTGGAAAAAAATAAAGACACTATTGGTCAACTTCTCCATCAGGAGAGACCAAGAGGGTTTGGACTAAGGTCATTCAGCCCACAAGCAATGACCGATAAACAGAGAAATGTCTTTTCTATGGTGTTTTAACATGTGACTGATCAAAATACTGTCTGAGCTTCCACTGAACAAAGATGCTGCTGTTCGTTTTCAAGTCTGAAGGACCAAAGTACGATTGATGGGTACGACTTTTTTATGTGGATCAACAATATAACTTTACAGCGGCTTGGTGGTTAGACCGTTTGTCCACCGACCGGAAGTCAACCGGAAGTTCGCGGGTTCGCATCCCACTGAGTGCACGTCGCGGGTCATTAGAGAAGACACCTAACCCCCCGTGTCTCCCACCATTGGCACCATCGTGGCAGCCTGTTGCGATGTAGGAGTGCAGCACACAAATTTCCCCGGTGAGAGATAAATAGAGTGAGTTAAAAAAAAAACTTCCAATTGTTTTTGTAGTTAAATGTGCAGTTGAACAGTTAAAATTTTGATTTCCAATTGACAATATTTTAAATTTATCAGTTCATTATCACCATAAATTAAACAAAACATTTAGCTAATAACCAGTTAATTGTGGGTAAAGTCACAATGTATTGAGTTAATTCTTATTAGATTATAATATTTGGTGATGAATAAATTAATTCCTCTGAACGCCATACTCATGCACTCAAAATAACTGTTGTCGTTGGGATTCATTCTCTTGCTGCATAATAGAAGAAAAAACATTATCAAGTTTGGGGGAGGCAGTGGTTCAGTGGTAGAGCGTTCACCCTGGGACCAGAAATTTGCGGGTTCACGTCTAACGTCCTCAGACAACACACCTAAACCCCCATTTCTCCCACCATTGGAGCTGTCACGGCAGTGTAATGCAGCACACAAAATTCCCTGATGAGGGATCAATAAAATATACATTATTGTTTTGATAGAAATTAAATGTTCCAAGAAACATGTGGATTAAATGTTGATTAGAATGAAGATAAACTTGTTCCTTGCTCCTACCTGCAGCTCTGAGCTCCTCAGTGTAGATTCTTTGGAGGATCTGATGTTGTTGGAGTCCATAGCCAGACCACAGACAACAGAAACACACAAAATGCATCGCCACATCCTCTGGTTGGTTGATCAAATACTCTGAAATAATTCTGTAATAAATCTAGTTTCTAAAGTTTAAATGTGACTTTTTATTTCCTTGCTTAATTCTTCTGAGATGATTCAGAATAGATCCTGTGTCCAGTAGCACCTTCACCTGCAGCCTTCAGATTCATTTGCTTTTATACCCCTCTCCTACTTCTGATCCGTTTTTTTTCTGCCTCAGAAGTCTGAAGGTGTGTTTGAAGCGTGACCGCATCAGTCGGCAGAAGCAGCGCCGCCTTACCTTCCTTCCTGGAAGCCCCAGCGGCCTCAGGTGAGGCAGGCCGTTTGATACGTGACACCGCAGAGACCACAGAGATTAAAAGACACCTGGAGCCAGGTAGAGCTGTCTGAAGAACTGCAGCACAGCGTGTTTGAAGGTGTGTGTGGTTTTACTTCATGTGGTTTGAAAGGTCACAGTAAAGAGTCATTAGAGCCAGGGCTGCGTCTCTCAGGCGGGCGGATGTGAAGGTGTTTACAGGTGATTAAAGCTGATTTAACAAATGATGACAGAAAAAAAGGATTTAACAAGTAAATCTCAACTTAGAATCCAACGTGTAAGTTCTTCAGTTAAAGTCTAGAAGATTATTTCGGCCTTGGGAAGACACAAGTTTTGTACCAGCACAAAAACAGATTGATGTCTCAAAATGGAGGAAAAAAAATCATGAACGATAGGACTCAACATCGGTGTTGTTTTTCGGACTTTCTCGGGTTTGGTAAGACCTGGAGGACTGGACAGCTGAAGATCTGCTTCACTGACCCCTGACCTTTCCCACTCAGTTTAAACAGCTGGTAAAGCTTTTGGTGACACACCAGCTGCTGCTACTTCCTCGCTAAAGTCCCCACAAGAACATGTCCAATTATTTTTATCAATCAACTTCCTCTGATCCAAATCTCTACATTTAGTTTGATTATTTCAACAGTTCACAACAATCAAACCTCCAACATGCCAACTGCCAACAGGTGTTACAAAAATGTAATTGAACCAGCAAATAAAAATCTAGAAAAAATAGTGTTTTTTGTTTTATCGTCTGAACTGCTTATCTGTAAAAAGGTTGCGAGGGTTGCCGGAGGCTATCCTGGCTGAAATCAGGCAAGAGGTGGGGTACACTCCGAACAGTTCCCCAGTCTGTTGTGGGGCTACACAGACAAAAAACCATTCACACTCACACCCTTATTCTAAACTAGTGTGTCATCTCAAATAATTTTTGTAAACAAACTAAATATCTTTTCTTACACCTTCATAGTTTATTTACACTATTAACCAACATGCTCACACACTTTAATCTTACAAACTGGACGGACATCTTTGTCTTTTTTTGTTTTAGTCAGGCAGGGGTA
This sequence comes from Neostethus bicornis, assembly GCA_902685375.1. NCBI lineage: Eukaryota > Metazoa > Chordata > Actinopteri > Atheriniformes > Phallostethidae > Neostethus > Neostethus bicornis. The sequence goes on from LR738545.1 coordinate 11,296,656, forward strand.
TACCAGCGGGTTAGAAGCTTGTTATTGGACCTCCAACCCTTCGGCACTCAGAGGTCCCAGGTACCCCGGGGCTCTGTGACATTATCTCCACCCTTTGGAACGATGACCTAAAAACAGCAGCTGTTTGCAAGGAAAGAAGCAGTCCGGGATGCCGAGGGGGAGAAATAAGATTTGTAGGGATGAGAAACACACACCTGTATGTTACACAGAACTTTTAACACCACTACATCCAATTTGTGTTCATGTGCAACATGTTTACATAAAGCACACTGCTAGTGAAGCAGCAGTGCAAACTGAGCTCCTGTTGATGGGAGTTTGTGATAAGGTCTGAAGCCTGCAGGTTGTTCCAGACCTTCAATAAAAGAAGAACAGATGCTCACAATTACGTATACACACTCACACATACATTTTCTGCTTTTCTGTCTTTATGAGGACGCTTGCTGACATGATGTGTTCACAGACTTCACAAATCAGGCATTAAAATGTTTTTCCGTGGACACGCCTAAACCTGGTTCTGGTTTGAGTAGAGAAATAAAGTCCAAATCTAAAATCAGATCCTTGTTTCTGTTTCACTCAAGTATCAACCTGAGGGTTTGATAACTGGTCAGTCCCCAGAAGGACATCGAAACAAACACATGCAGGTCAGTGGGTAGAGTTTTTTTACCTCCATGTCTGTTTTTATCTTTATCAGAATAAAATTGAGAAAACATCCACTTCCTCTTTATCTTTCCTCGTTCCTCTCCTCCATCCTTCTCTACCTCCTCCCTCATGTCAGATATAAAGTCTGTCACCTCAACGGCAAACAGAAATAAGCAACAGACTCACAACTACAGGTAGGACTCACCTGTCTCCTCATCATGACCAGTTTTATTTTTCCAATTTTCAGATTTACACCATAAGAAAACAGGATGCTGAATCATTTTTTTTTTTTGGTGTGGATGTGCATTTTCACCTTTTTTTTTGTGAGAATTTTAGTTCAATAATTTTTTGTTTTTCTGACTTGATATCATGTGATTTAATTTGAATCCATTTATTGCTGATTATTCAGTATACATTTGTGGTTTTGAACATTTATTCAAACATTCATCTTTATTTTAACTTATCCCGGTGAGGGATGAATAGAGTAATTCATTTATTTATTTCTTTTATTTATTTAAATATTCTTGCATCTAGCAAAATCAATATATTTTAATTATTATTTTATTATTTTGTTACTTCGCATTTTTAACATTATTTAATTGCTGATTTTTGTATCTTTATTTTTTACAACATTTAATGTAATCAATTTGATGTTTAAAATGATTTTATTTAAACCCTCACGTGTAAAATTTATATTTCCAAATTTTTGTCTTGATTTTATTACATGGATGCAACACCAGTATGAGTATTATTTATGTTTATCTCTAATCAGAGAAAAAAAAATAGGCTTCATTGTGTTTCAACCATTTGCACAGTGAAGGTAATTCAGAAAATTATGCTATGGAAACCTGGATTGTTCAGAGAATTTATCTCTTTCTATTTAATGAAAATGAATCCGATATCAGACTAATTTTCAATCAGAGGCGAGATAAGTCTGAAAGGTGGAGCAGGGTGAATGAGATGGACTGAGATAAGCATATAAAGGGAGGTGTGTGCTTATGGGATTATTGTGTTAGTGAGAGTGAAAGAAAACCATCTAAAACAATCAGTAGATTTCTGACGTTCACGTTGACGTGAATAAATTGATGAGGAAAAACATATTGTATTAATAGATTATAAAGTAGTTAGAAGGCTTTTAAAGCTCAAGGTAATTTTTCTTCTTCTCCTTTCAACATTTCCTCCTGACTTTATCACCCAAACCTCTAACATGGGATGTTCCTCAACATAAAATCTGTGTGAAATTAAAAACCCAGCTCTGAATTCATAGTAAACCTACAAACATTTAGTGGAAAAAGTTTAACTCAAATTTATTCTTTTTAAAATTACTAGACCAAGAGAAATTGATTATAAATGGATATGGCCATTTTATTAAAGATTTTTTTTACCTAAATGGGATTTCAAACATATTTGAATAAAAGTTTAGTTCATAAAAAATACCATTTTTAATGTTTTTGTTGTGGACTGTTATCTACACTAGGAACATAAATAAAATGATCCATGGATTTTACATGTTGCTTTTTAAAAATAACTTTTATAGAATGAATCAAATCTGGATTAGAACTTTGGATTTATTGGTGAAAGACAGTATCAGTTAAATGTAAATAGATGTAAAAGGATAGGCAGTTACAAACTATGCTTCAGCCTGATCCCTTGTCTTAAAGAGCTTGAATGACCAAACGAATAAAAATCTGAATTAGAATCTGACATTATTTTCTCTTTGGATTTAACAGTAAAACTTCACACATCTAATGACTTTTGTTCAGACCCTTGAGCAGCATGTAAAAAAAAAAAAAAACATCTGTTGTCCGGAGGCACAGATAATATGTTTAATCTGCTGTAGCAGAGGGCTGTTCTCTAGTTTTATTAAAGATCAACTGTGATAAAAAGGGATCTGAGTCCCTGAAGCAGAAGATCCACGTGTTTCTCCAATACAGAAATGTAATAAACAGCGGTAAAGAAGAAAAACCTACTGCCACAATTAAAATTCTGAGTCATTTATATTTGAGAATTAAAAAAAACCCCACTCATCTAAATCTCAGCACGATGGTGGAGTAGTTAGCGTAGTGGCCTCACAGCAAGAAGGTCAGGGTTTGAGTCCTGGGGGGGGGTGAGGCTTGAAACACCGGCCTTTCTGTGTGGAGTTTGCATGTTCTCCCTGTATATGCATGGGTTTCCTCCAGGCACTCCGGTTTCCACCCACCCTCCAAAAACATGCATGTTAGGTTGGTTGGTCGCAATGGAAAATCACCCCTAGGAATGAGTGTGTGTGGATGTGGATAGTTGTGTGTGTATATATTCATATGGATTTTTGATGATGAAAGTCAACGTTGAGAAAAATAAGCAGCTAAATGACATAATGAGGAAGAACCTGGAGAAAAATCTTGCAGGTGTAAACTGGTCTTTAAGGGAAGGATTTTTTTTTTTTTTTTTGTCTAGCAATGGCTTGGCTACATCAGAGTCGAGGTTCTCCCCGTCTCGTTCTGGTGGTGGTGTGTGTTGCTCTGCTGCTGGATAACATGCTGCTCACTGTGGTCGGTAAGTAACCACAACCAAAGAAAAAAATCTTCATCTAGGACCAGAATCAAGATGGAAAAGCTCCGCCATTATCAGCAGCATGGAGAAAAAAAAATTAAAAATATTTTAAAAGCAGTTCAAACAGTTTTTTTTCTGACAAGATTTTACCCAATGTTTTCTCACCATTCAACATGAGACTTTATCCATGATGTGCAGCCACCCTGGACCTCTTGTAGTCTGTGATTCTGAAATTATTGTTTCTCCTTACCGCTGGATAGATTAATTAAAATGTTGATCATAGAATTATTTTAGTTAGAATCTTTCTTCACTCATGGCACACATACTGTATACCACAACTCAAAAAATCTTGTACCCGGCAATGCCTTCAGGCTCAGCTTGAACTGTGACGTATCAGATGACCTGTAGGCTGACACTGTCGTCCATAGTTTGTCAGCAAATACACCGACTCACATCACCTCCTGAACTTGAACTTTAAAATCCACTCGCTCAGATTGAAATGGTCTTTTTTTAAATCTTAAAATAGAAATACTCTTTTGTCTTTTTTTAGTCTTGCATGATAATTGACGCAAATTAAAGCAACCGTTTTTTATTGTATTATAAATATATTTTTTTCATGTTATTTTCAACATTTTCTCTTTGATTGATTCATTCTCTCTCAAAACTTCCAATTCCTTCGACTGGCCAAAAACATGAAGTTTAGCCCATCTAGAGACTTTAACATTTTCAGGAGAAACTATATTTCCGCTACAACGTAGGCTTCCGGCCTCGGAAGCCTCATCTGAATCAAGCTGTACAGAAAATTTTAAAATTGACAAGCGTTATCTGGTCTTCTGTCTGCAGTGCCAATTGTTCCCACATTCCTGTATGCCATTGAACATCCCAACCAAGACTTCCAGACCACCCGGTCCAGTCTAAGTGCTTCACAGCTGGTCACTGAATCCTCCTCTAGCCTGCAGACATCTCCATCCAGTTTCCAAACATCCATCCAGAGTTCAGAAACCCAGCAGAAACCTTTTCAGCCTTCACTCGTGTCTTTGTTTAATAATGAAACCTTCCACCTGCTGGAGACCCATTCCGACACTCTGGATACTGGTTCATCTACTGAAACCAAACCAACCAGCCAGACCTCAGAAGTGCACCGCAACGAGACTATCAATGAAACAGTAGGCAGTTCTTCTTCTTTTCTGTCTTTCTGTGCTATTCGCTGTCTGTTTGTTTCATCTTGATTTTCTCCTCCCTTTTAGTTTCTCATTGTTTCCTTTATTTTCCCCATCTTCCAGATTTCTTCATATTGTCCTTGTTGTTTTTTTAATATCCACTCATTTTTTTCCTACTTCAGGAATCTTCTTGTCTTCAGGACAGTTTGTTTTTAGAGGAGGAAAATGTTCGGGTTGGCCTGTTATTTGCTTCCAAAGCTCTCATCCAGCTGCTTGTCAACCCGTTTGTGGGTCCGCTTACTAACAGGTAGATTAGTTCCCATCCAAAAACCTGAACATTCAATCATTCAACCATCTTTCAGTGTTCTTTTGACCAAATGTCTGATCAATCACTGACGTTTCTCTGCAGGATCGGTTACCACATCCCCATGTTTGCAGGTTTTATCATCATGTTCATCTCCACCATAAGTAAGTAGTTCTTCACATGCTGTTTATCTGAATTTAAGGTGTAACGTCTTTTTGTTTTGTTTTATTTTTTGTGGCAGTGTTTGCATTTTCGGGGACGTACGCTCTTCTGTTCTTTGCACGATCTCTCCAAGGAATCGGCTCGTCCTTCTCCTCGGTGGCAGGTCAAATTTTTAAACATCAAACACTGTCTGAGTAAACCTACAATCACACTAGTGGTTGTCATGAGAGACATAAAACATCCAATCAGAAACAGAAATAGAAGGCCTTCCTTGTTATATACTGAGATGCTTAGTGAGTGTGTGTGTGTGTGTGTGTGTGTGTGTGTGTGTGTGTGTGTGTGTGTGTGTGTGTGTGTGTGTGTGTGCGTGCAGGGCTAGGAATGCTGGCCAGCGTCTACACAGATGATGAGGAAAGAGGTATAGCGATGGGCGTCGCACTCGGAGGATTGGCGATGGGAGTGCTGAGTGAGTCTCACGTTCACAAACACACACACCTCACACACACGTCCCACAAACAACACTCACTGCCCACTTCAAAATCTAGTTGATGGAGAACCAATAAGAACCAGTAAATAAAAGACAGGAACATTTATTGTTGTAAATCTCTTTTAGGGTCAAAGGTTTTGATATTTTCCATGCATTTCCTTGATTTACGACGACAGTGACCGAAAAAGTTACATGTCAAGATGAGACCTTTTGTGCCCGTTATTGCCCACTTATTTTTGTGTGTAAAGTTTGTTTTTGTTCACGTTTAGCCCTCTAAACACACATTACTTCTCTCTGCCTGTTTAATCTACATATGTTTTAATGTTTGATGTGTTTCAGTCGGTGCTCCATTTGGGAGCATCATGTATGAGTTTGTGGGGAAGAGCGCTCCCTTTTTGATCCTGGCCTTCCTGGCTGTGTTTGATGGAGGTGAGAGGTGGGATGGCTGTGTTGCATGGCATCTCAGAGGGGAATGAAGCAGCATGGGAAATGTTCATTAATGTCACGATGTAAAAAATGTGGGATTTGAATCGGGACTTGAACATTCCTGTCAGCTGATGTTAGTGGTTACATTTGTCTCTGATATGTTTGACTTTTTTTTACATTGTTTACTTGAGAGAATCAAATGAAAACACAAGCTGAGTTTTGTCATGCTGTTGCAAATGAATACATAACCAGGTGTGTGTGTCACATGTCCTGTTGTGTTTCTGTTGCAGCTCTGCAGCTCTGCATCCTGACACCATCAAAAATTTCTCCAGGGGTGAGTCTATCAACTTTCTGCACAATTTCATTCATGTGCACAGAAAGGCGTCAAACCAACATGTATCACAGAACAAAACTAAGAAAAAAGTTATATTCTTGTGATTTTTAAGATAGCAAAATGAGTTTTTGGTGCAATTTTAGTTTGACCTTCAGCTGTTTAGCATCCATTTGGCATCCTGTCTGATTTCTGACTTTCTGTTATCTGCAAACAATAATGATGTGCACTTCTGTCTGATTACTTAATGTATGACCTTACTTATTTGAAATGTTCCCTTGAATGTTTCTGAAAAACTAGTCCCACTGTGTGGTTGACCGAACCGGTGTGATTAAAGTTTCATGTTTAATAGAGCTTAGCTGTATCATGATACGTTGAGCTGTGAAACCCAACGCTTAACACGTGGTTTCTTAGAAAAAAAAATCAAGTTTAAAAGACAGAAACAATTGATCAAGACTTTTTTGCCCCTGAAAGGATTTTTGTTGAGATTTTATTGTGTAATGAACCCAAACAAGTTTACATAAAATCCATGTTTAGGAACCAAAGTGTTCCTTTTGTAGTTTCATTTGTCTTTGCCAAAAGTAAGTTGAAGTACCTCACAAACGTGATGAACGGGTTCTAAAAGTTACCAAAACTTCTTGTCTTTCTTTTTATTTATATGTAATTTATTCAAAATTTTGTCTTATGGTAAAGCAGAAACCTGTCTGACCTCCTGGGTAATGGCTGTTAAACTTGGTTCCAAATGCAATACACAACTTCAAGTCAAATTTGTCATGGTGATTCTGTGGGTTCAGTTATTTCTGATCCACTGAGGTCAGTTTCAGCTCTCTGTATTTCTCAGAGTGTGGAGGGAACGTCTTTGCTGACTTTGCTGAAAGATCCATACATTATCATCAGTGCAGGTAAGAAACTTCTAGAAAAAAAAATCTATTCGATATGAACACCTGTCGCCCCTGTGAATCTGATTGTCATTGTCTGCAGGGTCTCTGTGCTTTGCAAACATGGGTGTGGCCATCCTGGAGCCCACGCTGCCCATCTGGATGATGCAGACCATGTGCTCGCCAAAATGGCAGCTTGGTACAATCCACTGCTTCACAACTAACTTATTTTCTCATTTTACTGCTCATTTTAATTATTATAATAATCCTTCCATTGTGTTTGTGGTGTTTATTAAGTCAAATGGATCTATTCAGAGAAAATACTAATTTTCTTAGAAACCAAAGTATTGATTTTCTGTAAATCAACACATTTTTTTTACTTCTTTGTTGTTGTTGTTGTTGTTACAAATGATTTTGAAACAGATAAAAAGTGAAAATTTAGTGAAACTTTGTCCAGAAGTTTTGCCATCAGGTTTCACATATTAAATCAAGTCTTCTCAAGACAAAAGGTTAAATGTTCTCACATTTAACCTTCAGGTTCAGAAAGAACCTGAGTAAATGTGAGGGTCTGGATGCACATGTTTTCACATTTTCAAAAAGATAAATCAGTTAATCAAAAACATCTTGAAGGAAAAGAGAAATAAACCAAATCCTTTTAAAGTGGCAGCAATTCTCTGAAAAAAAACTGTGAAGTTTTAAAGATTGGGGCATCAATGAATAAAGAAGTAGTTGAGATTCTTTTATCTGGACATCAATGGGTTGATGTCATAGGACGTTCATTTCTTGTATACGTTCAAATGTTTAAACTATTTGTGATCATCAAGGTTTTTCATCCCAAATTTTTTTACTAACTGTCCAGCTCAGGTTAAGTAGACATACTGTACAATACTTTGGAAATAACTGATTTCTGAGATGCAGTTTGTCCCGATACGCAGAGTTATAAAGATGAGCATTAATTTGGTAACTAAACCAATGTGAAATGCTGACATACTGACATACTATGTGCTGCCGACATAACAGAGACGTTCATATTCTCACATCTGAACATTCCTAGAAATGAAAAAAACATGTGAAGATGACTGGTTTGTCGTTTTAGTGACAGATCATTTCCCATTGTTAATCTAAAGAAATTAAAATATCAAATGTTCTGTTAATCTGGAAACATATTGATCAACTATTCTGGTGCTTTTTGTTGTCATTATTGTAAATCTTTCCACATTCTCATTGCACAAATGCTGTGTTTTATTTTGCAGGCATGGCCTTCCTTCCTGCCAGCGTGTCCTACCTGATAGGAACCAACCTGTTTGGAGTTCTGGCCAATAAGATGGGCCGGTATGTGGTTTTATGTATCTGTGATAATCTCAGGAGTTTTTCTGGGAATGTGCTTTTTCAGATTGTGATTAGAATTTCATACACAACTGTCAGAGCTGTGAGTTTTTTGGGTTTTGCACCAAAGGGTTTTTAATCTATACAAAGTCATGAAAAACATTAAATCACATAAAAAGATAAAAAAAAAAAAAACTAAGAATAAAAAGAAACAAGACATTGAGATGTCAAAGTTTAAATTTGATTGGATTATTTTTTTTAAGAAAAAACAATTCATACCGTGGAATATTGTTAATAAAAATCCACTTGGAAACAGATTTTTGAGTTGAGTTTTTGTTCCAGTTTAGTTTAGAACAAATAGCATTTTTTCTGTAAAATAAAGTACAAAAATAAAGTAATCCAATTACAGAAAAAAATTAAATGAACAAATGAAATAATAACTTACCTGATTGAGAACAGTAAACTATTGTTTTAGGCGGAACAAAATTGTTTTAGATGATCTGTCACAAATTGTCTAAGAAAGATTTGAACCAGTCTGCCAGTGTGTTCCAAGAAAATAAAAATAAAGATCACTTCCTTTCTTTATAAACTTTTCTTTTTCTGTGCTCTGGCTTACATGTAGAAGTTGTCATCCAGATGTTTAATGTGTGTTTTAGCAAATAGGACTTCATGTGTTCTGAAGTCTTGATTTGTGTAACGTGTTTACAGGTGGCTCTGCTCCATGTTGGGGATGTTTATCGTTGGCATCAGTCTGCTGTGTGTGAGTAGGATGGTCTTTCTGAACATTCACTTCACACACCTTTTTCATTTATTTAATCTTTCAAAATGTTTTTTTTTCTAAAAAAAAAAAAAGCAAAGCCCTAATCAATTTTAATAAACAGTGTAAATTGCCATGTGCAGATGAGTTCTCTCATTGCTGTTTGTGTTCCAGGTTCCTTTTGCTACCAGCATCTATGGTCTGATTGGACCAAACGGAGGTCTGGGTTTTGCTATAGGTGACTTTTTCACACATTTGACAGGATGTAAACATCTACCATCATCACTATGCGCTACTATAATAACACCTGCTGTTGGATTTCAGGGATGGTAGACTCTTCTATGATGGCCATCATGGCTTACCTGGTGGACATCCGTCATGCTTCCGTCTACGGCAGCGTGTATGCCATTGCAGATGTGGCGCTCTGCATGGGCTTTGCTATTGGTAACGCGCACATTCTCACACAAATTCAAACACAAACTGTTAGATGGAATAGCTGTGCTAACCGAAGTATAAACAAGAGAACTCTCAGTTTCACTTGTGACAAGGGTAGCGTTCTCTCAAGACCAGAATGTCTACGAAGAAAACCTGTCCCTTTCCTCTTTATTTAAGCAGTAATGAGAAATGAAATGAGGGGTGTTCTTACAGAGTAGTGGGGGAAAAGAACGTTCCAGACCTTTACTTACAGATAAGTGTAGACAGAGTAGAGATGAGGTGGGGGATGCTCAGCAGTATCATTACATACCCAAGTTAATATAACACTTTGTGTTACAGCAGTGGGTCAAGCTAGGGAATCACATTAACTAAAGACACTTCTGAATGATAAAAATAAAAGAAGTAGCAAACGAAGTAGTAACAAAATAAGTATTTACATTTTCTACCTGAAACAGACACACAAGGCTTATTTCAAGTTTACTGAATCATACAGTTTAATGTGTGCGTGTTTCTTTTTAAAATCTAAAAACAGATAGATGTCATTGTTTCTTCAGGTCCATCTACTGGAGGAGCTCTGGTTCAGGCAGTGGGCTTTCCTTGTCTCATGGTCTTCATCGGAGTGATCAACATCCTGTATGCTCCTTTCTGTTTTCTGTTACGTAACCCTGCAGTGAAAGAAGAAAAAATGGTAAATTTGAGATAAATGTGATCAGAAAAAAACACCTAAAAATCATTTCTTTACAGTTTTGAATAGTTCTCGGGTTCAGGTGGACCAAAAGAGGCCAACCTCCATTTCAAAAAGGCTCAATGGTTATTTTATTGGAGTGGCTGAGTGAAATAAGTGTGCAGGCAAGCACCGGCATGTTGGCAGGAAGTGTGTGGGTTTTTATGATCCAGAAACCAAAGCGTGTGTGAAGTCATTTTACAGTAATTAGACTGATCAAAGATGAGGAACATCAGCTTTCAAAGCTGCTATGAAAATGTTTTAGCTTCATCAAGTGTCGTTTGGATGTACACACAATTTCATTCATCCACCAAAATTTACTCATGCGTTAGAAGCATAAATCTGCTCACATTGGTAAAATTTATGCTGTTTTTAGTTATCTGACTAAAAGAATTTTACAAAACTTGTTGAAAAATTTAAAAACAAATTTTTAACATTTCTGATCCTATCCATCCTGGTCACTCCCAGAGAGATCTTTAGCATCTTCATCTCTGCTACCTCTATCTCTGTTTCCTGTTTTTTCCTCAGTGCCACTGTTTCTAGACCAAACCGCATGGCTGGTCTCACCACGGTTTTGCACACTTTTCCTATCATTTTAGCTGAAACTCTTCTATCACACATCACACCTCATACTTTTCTCCACCCGTTCCATCCTGCCTGCACACGCTTCTTCACCTCTTTTCCACTCTCCATTGTTCTGGACTGTTGATCCTAAATACCGTACTTAAAATCTTCCACCCTCTTTATCTCTTCTCCCTATAATGTCACTTTCCCATTTGGAACTTTCCATTTGCTGAAAAAGCAGCCGGTGCTGTACGCAAATTAAAGATCCAGTTGAGATTTAGTTCTAAACATGAAACCATTATTTTTTCTTGGGCATTTTTTTATGCATTGAAACAAAAATCTCTCCTTGATTTGGCAACAACAAAAAATGCTTAAAACCATTTTACTGTGATGAAACAATGCATCACACTTTCTCTGTTGAGTTTAAATGACACTGGTTTCATTTAGTTCAAAACTACTATTAAAACAGTTGAAAACAGTTTTATTTTATGATCAATCTCTTTCAAATCCAATAAGTGAAGTCAAACTAATTTATGTCACTTTTAAACCAACACAACTTTGCTTTTTTTTAGGCAATCATTGATCAGGAGTGTGTGATGCACAGGAAAAGCTACAACACCAACAGTGAGAGCCGTGATTTTCCTCTAAGTGACTACAGCGAAGAGGAAGAAGAAACAGAGGAGTAAAACATACATCAAATATTCAGAGACATCTCATCTGCTGCTTCACACAGATTTGTAGGGTTAATCACGTATGAATAAATTGAATTACAGTTTGGATTTATTTGTTCATTTCTGATTTGTTTTTATCTATTTCCTAAACCAGTTTGAGTTTATCGTTTCCACATTCTAACTGATTAATCTTAACCCACCTGTCACATCAAAATGTTCATTTGATTTGATTCTGGCCTGCTTGTGTTTATCACTCCACCCGAACGATTAAAATATCATCAGCTCAGTTTGTTTAGTGACAATTAATAATCTTTTCTTTTTTCAACAAAGGAGAATAAACAGCCTACCTTAGAAATGAATGGTTAAAAACTGTGTGGTTTCTCGTAAATACAACATGTTGGAATGATTTGTTTTTGTGTTTTGGTTCATGTTCTTGTCCCGTGACCAGAATTCAGTTTATTCTGATTTCATTTCATTATTCGTTCTAACCCTAAACTAATGGAAAATTACCATAATAGAATTCTGAATAATTTTTAGGCTCGTTTTTATTCCCAACACAACCAATTAGGATGTCATTTTTGTTTTTCTTTAAACTGGATTACTTTGTGAAGCTGTTTGTTCTGAAATCTGAAAAAAAAATGTGTCTAATATGTTACCATTAAAAATTATCTCAACAACAGTTTCTGTTTATGTCATGGGTTTTTAATCTTTAGTTTTCAGTGTGTTCATCAGGATGAAGATGCTTGTTCAGTAAAGACAAATAGGTAGTTGATGATGAATATAATGAACGCTTTAATTTTCTATAAAATTTATTTATGTGTTATTGTTGCACAATACTTCATGCTTTACTGATATTCTCTTCAAAACTTGGGTGAAAAAAACGTTGAAACTTAAAACTACCCTGATGACCTGTTTCCTTCATTTCTGTTTTTGTCCCGTTTTAAATTCTGTTTGGGGTTGTGGCGAATCCTCTTTAACTCTGTGAAGTCTTTTATAGTGGGGGATGATGTGTTTTTCTCCTGGGTCTTCTCTTAGATGGATATTGTTTTTCTTTACCATGAAAAGATCTTGTGATCCTGCACGCGTCGTCTTGGATGGATGTTCAGCTCTTTTATCTCTCTGGAGGATGAAGCAGAGCGGTGATTTGTCTCCTCCTGTTGATGCAATCTTTTGGTTTTGTTTTTATCTCAGGCTCCATGATTTGTGGTAAAATTAGTATCAGATTAAAGTCACTACACACATTTGAGTGAATTCTGACCTCTTATTTACTATAAAAATCACAAGAGAGGTTCAGATCCAAAGTCTGAAATGTTTCCTGTCTGTTTACACAGAAAAAGCCACATCAGAGCCAAAATACAAAAGGATTAAACACCTTTGATGATCCTGCACCCAGATTAGTGCTGAGCACATTTCCTCGTATTTCAAAGGAGGAGGAAATGTCTTGAAGCATCTATGATCTGATGTCAGAGGATGTGACATGCGCTAACGTGCACTAATCAGTACATGTGCAGGAGTTTGGAATATCATAGAGAAAACTGACCTGGAGATCTCCAGTGAATGATCAACTTTGACTCTGAAGAGAGACCATCACTCCCAGACCAAACTGTTTGGACCGCCTTCATCTCTTAGAGTTCAAAAACCAAGATAAGCATGCAGTAGTGTATTTCTGTTAAAGACACTTTTCCATAACCATAATGAATGCTTTTAAACATTTTATTAACTCACATAAAGTCTGCTTTTAAAAACACAAATGACTGATGTGCAGCTAATTTTAGTATTAAAAAAATGACAATAATATTATGAATTTTAGGACATTTAGAACATGTATCCACCAAAAGGCCAAGACTCAAGGTATAGCAAGAAACGTGGAATCTTTCATAGGTGACCTATGACATTACAAAAGATATAGGACTTCAGAAAACAATATTTTTTTTAAAGTTTGTTTTGTTTGGGAATTCATTCAGCACATATACTTTTATTCAATTGCAATTTGCTTTCAAACTTAAATGAAATACCCAAAGCGAATATTGGTAAAAGATAGTGTTTTCTGACCTGTTTCGTTGTCTTCCGCTTATCCGGGGCTGGGTCGTGGGAGCAACAGCCTCAGACAAGAAACCCAGGCCGCATCCTCCAGCTCCCTTGGGTAGATCCTGAAGTGTTCCCTGTCCAGCTGTGATACAAAGTCTTTCCTCTTGATGGATCGTGCCCGAAACACCTCACCAGCGAGGCGTTTGGGAGGCATCCTAAACAGATGCCTGAACCACCCCATCTGGCTTCTCTTAACACAGAGAAGCAATGGCTCTACTCTGAGCTCCTTGCGGATGGCAGAGCTTCTCCCTCTATCTCTGAGCGAGAGCCCAGCCAACCTTTTTCTACATGATCTGGTTTAATTTAGAATTGGCTTGTTATAAGGTGTTATAAGGGTGGAGACGGTGGCCGCGTGGTTAGCGCGTTCGCCCGCGGACCGGAAGGTCGCGGGTTCGCGTCCCACGGAGAGCACGTCTAGGGTCCTTGGAGAAGACACCTAGCCCCCACTTCAACCACCATTGGCGCCGTTGAAGGGCAGCCTGCTGCGGTGTAAGGAGTGCAGCAAACAAATTTCCCCGGTGAGGGATGAATAGAGTAATTAAAAATAAAAAAAAATAAATATCAGTAAAGACACTGAGTTCATCAGCAGATAATATGTTTTAGAATCAGGAGAACAAAGTTTACACCTGAAACAGAGTTACATTTTCTTCATAGGCCGACAGACACTTTCTCTAAAGATCCATATTCCTTGTTTTTTCTCATTTTCACCCAAAGTTTTAATGTCTGAACCAGAAGGCACAAAATTTCCACAGAGACCCGAATTATGTTTTCAGGTTCAAATTTTTGGACACAAATTTTTACCCTGATCAGAGTTTTTTTTTTTTTATTGCCATCAGACCAGGGAGAAATATTAGCATAACTTTCAACATACAACATTTTACTGATTTTACAGGTTCCACACTCAATTCCCATATCGTTCATGCAAAAAATTCAAACCCAACTTTAAAAATATTTACACAAAAATATCTCTATGATCCAGGATTGTTAAAAAAATAGATTTGCGTTAGTAAAGAAATAATTCATTTAAAACCAAATGTGAACTCTAACTTATTTGAAGTGAAAGCTAGGAACTAATGCCAATGTCTTTGTATCTTGTCGGACGTTTTAGAGGACACACGATGTCTCCATCGTGTTTACCGTAATTTAATGTGAAATAAGTTTGAAGGAGATGAAAATAAAAAATAATAAAAAAAAAATAAGCAGAAGAAAATCTAACAGGTGAAAGGTCAGTCCATGCTGTCATTTACCCATGTTTTATTCATTTTTATCAGTAGTAGTGGTGGTGGTGTTACTGCATAAAATGTTCGTAGCACAATTTTAGGAAACAAATACCTTCTAGTAGTTTTTGTCATTTGAGCTTCATGCTTTTGGTTTTAATATATCAGCTTTTTATATGTGATTGTTTATAGACTTCCAAACCCTTTCCTTGTTTTATACATTGTCAGATTTTATGCGTGTGTCCTCTGTTTTAGACAATCTTTCGGATCATTCCTGTGTGTTTTTAACATCTAGTTTTAACCAAAGAGAAGAGGAATCAGAACTGTGAAGATTTGATCAAAATCTGCTGTTTTACCATCATCTGATGATTTGATTGTAGATTATTTTAACAGTAAACTGAAATTAGAAATTGTATCTGTTGCTCCTCTTAAAATAATAATTATATATATATATATATATATATATATTAAAAGTACAAACAAAATCAATACAATTCTGGCAAAATTCTGATATCAAGCAACTGCAGAGGAATTGCAGGAGAGAAGAGAGGAAACTGAATGAAAACAGTCATTTTGTTTTTTTATTCACTGTGTCCAGATTGTAATTAATCACTTAATCTACAATTCCAAAAGTTTGGTTTGTAAGTTTCACATCAAACTCTATAAATTCTATAGATCTAAAGATTTCCTTTTACCTGTTCATTTTTGTAACTTTATTTTTTAATAATAGAATTGTCTTCTAGTCTGTTAGAACACCAAACTTAACAGCATCTTTTAAAAAATTCATCCCATTCTTTCATAAAATCCTGCAATTCAACATCCAAACAAAGCGAATCTGTTAGATACTTTCTTTATTCAGAAATGTTTGTCACACACTGCTGAATACAGCTCAGAGAAACAATTCTCAGCATGTATGTTATAATGTAGGCATGTCAGCTCACAAAACATTTTATTGAATTACTTTGTCATTAAAGTCAGAGAGGCCAGGCTTAGATGGTTTGGACATGTACAGAGAGAGGGAGAGTGTACATCGGCAGAAGGATGCTGAGTTTGGAACCACCAGGAAAGTGGCCTAGAGGAAGACCAAAGAGGATGTTTATGGATACAGTGAAGGAAGACATGAAGATAGTTGGTGTGACCGAAGAAGATGCTGCAGATAGGATTAGATGGAAGAAACTGACTCGCTGTGGCGACCCCTGAAGGGAAATGCTGAAAGAAGACGTCATTATATTTGATAAAGTTACATTTTACAATCAATATTTGTTATCAATCATCAAAATGTAATTGAATATTAGAAAGGTTTTTCTGAAGCGACATGAAAATCTTCTGACTCAACACACTCTAAGTTAGATGTTCTCAGATACTTCCTGGTAATTTTCTTATCTTTAATTTTTCACACTTTCAGGATGGAGCTCTCGTCTCTTCTTCAAGACCTTCATTGTCTAACTCTCTCCTCAGAAAAGTCTTCTAGTTCCACACCTCTGCCTCCGATCACAGACGTCCTGCCGCTGGTGCAGGGGAAGCTGATTGGTCATGCTCATGAACGCTTTGAAAGAATTTCTGCGATTGGTCAAGTGGAGCAAGCTCTTCAAAACAGCAACTCCTGATGGTTGTTTTCTCTGAACTCAGATGACCAGCAGGATGGATGTGTGGAGTTAAATTCAGCTTACAAATCTTTTATCACCACTCTGATTGGTTGTGGAGCTCTTCCACTCTGTGAGGACGATTGCAGTTCTCTGAGTGCGGCGGCCTACAAAGACGTCCCGGACCAAGCTACAGTGGTAAGCTCCGCCCTCACGGCCCTGCTCGAAAAATGGGGAAAAAGGAAGAATGACAGAGCTGCTACTTGCTGTAGCTCCACATATCTGTGTGTTTGCAGTCACACATTGTCAAGTAAAGTCTTGTTACTTTTGAGAAGACGGTGAAATCTGAGAAAATCTTTCACAACAGGTTTTGTTTGGCTTCTAGGATCAAGATTGGACTTCCTACTCGTCCAGAACTGCAGCTCAACGTCTGCTCAGAGCACTCCTAAGGACGGGTAATTGGACAGACTCTGCACACCTCCTGATGGGGGAGAAAGAGGAGCAGAAAAAAGGGATTGTGCAAGGTGTCCTGGATGTACTGCAGCCTCAGCTGACCAAGTGAGACCAACCTGGACCAGATTTAGTATCAAAAGTCATCATGAGGAAGCAATTTTATAATGATGTCACCTTATTATGATTGATGCACAGACTGCACTCTTTAGGTTGAGCTTTGTGTAAATATGTGTTTTTAAATGAGGTCATCCTTTTGTTATCTATTTATTCATAGATTTGTGTCTCCTTGTAGGGACACGTGGCAGCAGTGTGAGGCAGTGAAGCTTGTGTTCAGCTGGACTCTCCTCAACGTCAGTTCAACATTTTTTTTTAACCTTTGCACAGCTGTATTTATGCCAATTTCCATAGTAATCAGCTTCACTTATTCTCCAGTGTATAATTTGTTTTTTCCACAGATGAGCCAACCATCTCTGTCCATTTACCTCCCTCGCTTCCTCCCCCCCTCACTCCTCTTCAACGACCATTACAGACCAGAGAACTGCATTCTGGGAGTTCGCTGCCTGCACCACATTGTGCTGAACACGGTCAGAACAAACACACAAATTATTTAAAAAAAAATTTCTGACCTGGAAACGAAGGGAAAAATATAAGTAATCAACATTTAGATATTTTTTGTATGGATTTATAAATTGGTTGGATAACAATAACAAAACAGATAATTTAAACAGAGATTACTTTCATCTGTTTAGTCCAAATTGTTTAATGTGTTCTTGTTGCAATCCTTTGGTTATATTTCCATTAACACACTGCCATTTGTCCACATTATAAGTTGCTTTATTACTGACTTCTGTAGAATATTCCGTCCAAAATTGATCGTTTTTTGTGTTTTCAGACTGCTGCAGAACTTCGTCAGTTTAACAGGGCTGACGTTCTCTACCAGGCTCTGATCCATCACCTTTACACAACTGAGGCTGCCGTCATCCAGGTAACACACTCAGTACCTCACGCAGATACACAAGAGCGCCACATAACCTCATCGACAACACCCACACACTGAGTGAAACTTCAACCAGCTAACAAACTTTCTCGCCACAGCCCGTCTTGTCCTGCCTGTTGGACCTGCTGCTGGTTCTGGAAAAACCTCCATCCTCACTCAGACCACTCACTTCTTTGAGAAACACCAGTTTCCATGACAGCGTGCTCCGTCTACTTCTGACCAACATGGAGGTGGAGCACAAGGTGGTGCTGCGACGCGTCTACGCCTCGGCGCTGCCAGGCTTTATAGACAGGTAGCTTTCTTATAAATGCATTAATGTGGTGTACATATGATAAACTAACATAATGAGGAGCCTTAGTCAGGTTTTCAGGATGTCATAAATATTATTTCAAACCAGCTGCTGCTTTGGAAGCATAATTTATCTTTAAAACTTCACCTCCATCATCAGGCATGTCTCAGAACTGCAGTGTGGAACTGAAAGGGGTGAATTGTGATCAATAACTTCTTCAAATTGTAAATGCGAGAAAGCTGTGAGCTTTAAATTTAACCACAGAGTTTTTATTCAGAGAATTTTTCAGTAAATTCACACCGATTTATGAGATCAGGATTATTATTAAGGATACTTACAAAAAAAATGCGCTAGTTTTGCCAAGTTGTAGCTTACAAAGACTGACACTGTATTGTGCACATGCGGAGAAGACAGAAAGTAAGCAGGGAACGAAAGTTAATTGTAACGCCTAATTCATAGCAGCCGGTGTCAACAAAAGAACTGAAATTAAATGTGTGTTATGTCAGAAATAACACATTAGCTTCTATAAGTAATATTCAAATGGGAGTAAAATGCTTTAAAAAAAGTTAAATTTTGTGCAGGATGGGCGTGGCTATTTGCAGGCACTTGAAGCGAGTTGAGAGGGTGGTGTTGGGATACCTGGAGGTTGCAGATCCACCTGATGAGCTGACCCAGACTTAAGATACTGGAGGTGCTAGAGAAAACAACCAAAGTAGCGTGGCCACGGTAACATAACATGTTAACCACTGCAAACAACATCGACAACTTTAATGAAAAAAAGATTTATTTATCACATATTTGTCCTGTTTCTGTGCAGGGTGGAGTGTCGTGTTAACGTGCTGCTGCGCTGCCTGCTGCAGCTATTGGTGAACGTTTCTTCTGACCAACAGCTCGCTGTTGAGGTCAAACATCAGTTGATGGATCAAAGCTCTGCCTGCATCCGGCTGCTAGACGCCTGCTCACATGGACGCGTCCAGGTGAGGAACCCAATCGCTCATTTGTTAATCAGCAACGATTCAGGAAGCATGACGAAATGTTCTGTGGAGTAAAACATTTCTCCATCTATCAGCATCTTCTCCAGCAGGTTGATAGCAGCTGCTGCAACTCAGAAATGCTGAGTTCCCTAGCAACTGTGACAACCTGCAGCGCCTCTGGAGATGGGACCATAGAGGAACAGGTTGCGTCGACCTGAAGGAGGAATGCTGACAACCTTGTACTGAGAGTTCATAATGGAAGCACATAAAAAGCTTCAATGAATTTCATTTTGTCGAAATGATCCTCTGAAGGAGATGTGGGAGAAATTCAATGGAAAGCCTTCTAAAGTCCAGTGGAAGAATTTTGCGCAGACTCTGAGTACAATAATCATGTCTCAGGAGGTGTGTGTGTGAGCAGGGAGTCCAGCTGGTCCAGTTTGAATTTCAGCTCCAACAAGTTTCCTTCTGCCTCCAGTTGGCTGGCTCTCAAGTTCTCCTGCTGGTTCCAGAGATGGCAGCGGAGATGAACCTCAAGAACAAAAGCAAACTTTAGCCTTACTCAGAAAAGTGTTTTTAGTTAGTGTCTCCAGGAGAGACAGGATAAGTGTTGTATATACTTTCAGTCTGTCCTCTTCTTGTCTCAGTTGTTCTCTCTGCAGCTCAGTGTTCCACCTCTGCTCCTACATAAAAAAAAAAAATTGTAACATTTGTATGAGGGAAATTTTTTCCCTCAGACATGACAGTTTGCATGTCTGATTTTTTCTGTTAGAATGTAAACATGGTGGTCTTTTCTTAACAGCTGAAACAATCTGTTTAAACGTTTGTCTCCAAAACTTTTAATAAAGCTTTATTAAAAGGAATGATGGAAAATGTCTATCTCCTGAGTTTTATTTGTGCTTTTTTTTAGCACATATAAAAAGACAACTACTGTATGTCTTTTTATATTCAGTGTAATGCTCGTTGATTTCCAAACAAACCTGGAAATTTTTATCAGTAAACTGAACAAAAGACAAACTAACATTTGTTTAAACTTTCTCTTCTATTAAACTATTTAGACGTTTCTTTCAGTTCAGCTGTAACAGATTTCCTACCGCCTTCATAACCTTATCTGCTGGGCTAAAAATACCTGAATCAATGCGTATGTGTTTTCACACTAAAGCATTTAACCAATCATTTCAGCCTGCATATGTTGCCAGGATGACTAAAATAGCTGAGCTGTAGTAAAGGCTTTCAGAGTCGTTCTGCTAGCTTTAACAACATGAACGGCAATTAAACTTTTGCCTCAACCATTTTGATTTTGAACTGATTTCTCAAGACTTAGGCCCTGACCAATTTTGAATGCTTAGGATATGTCACCGTTTTCAGGCCTACTGGTTGGCAAGTCAAATAGCCTGCTAGGTAAACAAGCATGCACAGTATCACTGGGAGGCTAAGTGAATGGAAGTATAACTTTGTAGCAGTAAAACTTTTTCAGAAATTAACTATTTAAGTAGAAAAACAAATGGATTTGGTAGCTGTTTTAGTTGTGCAATTTTTGAGGTTGACTTTTTCAAAAGAGATAAAACAAAATAAAGAAATCAGGAACTAAAAGTGAGAAAAAAATTTAACAGGACAGGCATTTTAGCATTGGTGAGGAGTGAAAGTTTGATGTTATCTACAAATCACTTTGCTGTATGACTTGATCCAAGAAGAATTCACCTCAGTGCTGAAGACTGATTTCAGACTAGTTGTGCACAAGTAAAAAGGCTCGTTTTCCATCTCTTCTTCCTCAGATGACAGCTCCAGGAAGTTGTTAAACACTGTCTCCTAAACAAAAAGTTATTATTTATTTCATTCATTAAAAGTAACTTGTTTTCTAAATCTCATTTACAATATTTTACCATAGATTTTTCCAGATGCTCATTCTCCCATTTCACTTCATCAGTCATGCAAAGTTTCTTCTCCGTATCTTTTGTGTTTAGCCATCCTTCCTTCACTTGCAGCTCCCCTTCTTGTTCATTGATCCCTTTTTCTCTTTGTTTTAACTCCATTTCTTGAAAATTATTTTTCACACCTCGCTCCTCATCATCATTTAGCTCCTCCTTCAACTGCAAAAGCCCCTCCCTCATCCAGTATAGCTCTTCCTTGAGTGTAACTAGATCCTCTTCCTTCATATTTAGCTCCTCCTCTTTCACATTTAGCTCCTCCTTCAACATCATTAGTTTCTCATCCTGTGTGTTTAGCCCCTCCTCTTTCTTATTAAGCTCCTCCTCTCTCATTTTGAGCCCTTTTTTCTGCTTCTTTATCCAATCTTCTTTTCCCTTCAGCTCCTCTTTTATTTGTTTCAACTTTTCCTCCTTCATGTTCAGCCCGTCCTTCATTTGCGTTACTTTGTCCTCCTTTTCTTTTAGCTCCTCTTGTCTTTGATGCAGCTCCTCTCGTTCATCTTTCAGTCTTTCCGCTTTGCACAGCAGCTGTTTCAGGACGTCCCACAGCTCTTCATCTGACCAGTTAGAGCCAACAAAATTAGTTATTTTTGCTTTTGAAAAAAAAAAAAAAAAACGATTTATCGGATTGAATTGATAGTGAGATACTGACTGGGGTGGTTCAGCAGGAGCTGATGTTCGTCTAGATGTCCTTCTCTGTTGTCTACTAAGGTGTTTCCATCTCCTGGCTGGTACATTACAGACCAAAGTAGATTTAATGAAGAAACAACAAGCAAATGTATCTACTGTGAGATGATACTTTTTCTTTTCATGAGGCAGATTCTAGTGAAGAGAAGTTGAATAATCTATTGAGGAAGGAACATTATAAATAAGGTTACAAGTACGAATCTTCACATTAGTGAAGATTTCTGCAACTTTGAAGAAAAAATGTAAACTTTGCCCCCATATGTTCAACTTTTATCCTGAAACCCACAGATTAGTGTCTCATCAAACTCTTTTATGGAGTTTTAATGCACAAAATTTCTTCTCAAGTTTCCAATATTTCTTTTTTTTTCTTCTACTTTCAAGTACATCTATAGTTAGTAACTCAACCATGTGAGCTGGGACCAATGAGGTTTTCTATCAGGACATTGTAACTCAATGTGTCGTCTTAAGGTTGAAACAATATAAAATGAATTATTTATTGTAAATATGTATCATATGAGCACTGGGGGTGGGGTTAAATAAGTTTTCTTCCCCCCACTCCTTCTTAGACACTAGAAACTTTGATTTGTGCACTTGTTATACCTTCTTATTATTTCTATTGAGTTGCTGCACAAAATAATGTTTATGTTGATTTGAGAACATGCTACCTTGTCCAATGTGTGTGTGTTTGGTCACCTTTGGCTCTTTCTTGTCCACCAAAAGATCACTGAGCAGAGACAGTAGCTTGGATGTGTCTGCAGAAAAAATGTATCTCCAGTTAGAAAATAAAAAAATATTTTTACATCCTCACAACTTTAATGTGAACTGAAGATGTGATGTCAGAACGCTGTACCTGTAAGCTGTTGTTGATTGGCTACGGTCTCTTTGATCCCACCTTCTTTCAGCAGCTGGGTGTGGCTAAGCTCCTTCCTCAGGTTGGAAAGCTCCGCCTGCACCGCTATCAGACACCTGTCACACAGAATATTCCCATCGTTTTTGTGTTGCTCATCAGTGAGTCGGAGGAAAAGCTCTGGTACCTGTCGGCGTGTCTCCGTCGGTTCTCGAGGTGTTTACACTGCTCGTTCAGACTGATTCTCTCTTTTAGTCTCTTTGTCAGCTCGTCCTGGACTTCCTGCAGAGAAAAGAAATGACAGCTTGTATTCCTCTGTCTCAGAGTTATCTGTGTATAATTCAAGTTCTCAACTTTCTCAGTTCATTTTTTAAAAAGTAGTGAAATCATTAGGTTCAGATAAAAAAGCAATGTGGTTACAGTATTATTTTTATGATAAAAACCAGTTTAAAAGTTGGTATTTTTGCCATGGACTCTTGAACATTTTAAATATTCTCTGAATAATGACATCATAGCTGGATTGTAAATCTCTTGGAAAGAACATAAAACCATTTGTCCCAAAAAAACTATCAATGAAGCCTTTCTCAGATCCAGCTGATGATGGATAGGTATACAGAAAGATAAACACAACCTCATCCACCCGTTTTTGAAGAATAACAAAAGTGAGAAATCCAGCAACAAAACCATTCATATTTAAATACTAAAACGCCAAGTTTGAAAAGTTCTCTAGTGGCATTCCCCACAACTCCCTCTTAGGGCCGCTTTTATTCTAAAAAATAAATAGCACATTATCTGAATTGTAGTTGTAACTGTATCAACTGGATCTTTAGTTTGATTATTTTTTATTGTTTAATCAAAAGCTCTAGAAGAATTTATTGGTTGAAATGTTTGAATGACCTGCATTTCAGCTTGGTGCTGCTTTGTGTCTTTAAAACACAACTCTGCTTCTTCTTTGTGGGACTCCACCAGCTGTTGCAGGTCATGGAGCTCCTTCCTCTTGCTCTCTACTTCGTCCTTCATCTTCACCAAGTCTTTTTTCTTCTTCTCCAGCTCGTCTTCTTTCTTGTGGAGTTGCTTCAAAGTCTGCTTGTGTTTAGTTTTCACCACCTTCAGTGCCTTCTGCTCCTCAAGCAGCTCCTGCAGTACCTGCTTCAGCTCTGGACACAAACACATGGATCAGATTAGTTTTTTGTCATCACAGAGTGACAATAAATCTGAGGTTTAATCAAAGAAGAATTACTGTTTAAGATAACGGAGAAAAACTGTCTTGAGGTGTTATGGAAACAGTGTGGTGTTAATATCTACCTGTTCTGTGTAAGTTAAGCTCCGCCTTTAATGCGATCAATTTCTGCTCATCCTTCACATTGGAAGATGTGGACATGTTCGCCTGCACTTCTAACTGCTCCTTCAGCTCCTGGAGGGACAACATCTTTAACAGCTTTTTTTGGGGTAACAATTCTTACCTCATAGCACACACAGCTAAAAATGGCGGTTAGCTCAAGTATACGGGTACTTCGTTTTCATCCCACTCTCCACAAAACATGCATGTCAGGTTAATTAGTCACTATAAAATTGCTTCTAGGAATGAGAGTGTGTGTGGATGATTGTGTGTGTGGCTCCACAACTGACTATTGACCTGTTCAGGGTGTATTCTGCCTTCCACCTGAAATCAGCCAGGATAAGCTCTGGCATCACGTGCGACCGTTTTAGGTATAAGTGTTTCGGACGATGAATAAATGAATGACTGATTTTTACTTATATACTAACTAATAAGTAAGTTTTAGTAGCAGAAGCAGATAGGCTTCATCCAGACTGCGACATGGTCATAAATTTGCGCTTCTCCTTGACTCTTCTGTAAAGATAACAAGAGCTAAAACAATAAAAGAATAACTGAACCAAGAATATGGTTGTTTTTTAAATAAAAACTGAAATCAAAGGTCACATATAGAGATATATTTTTGAGAATGTTTAAACACATCAGGCATCTGCTTCTGGCTCAGTGTTTTGCTTGAATTTTCAGATTATTTGTGGCCTAAGAGTCGAAATGTCTTTTTTTAAATCATTTTCTTACCCTGATGATGCTCTGAAGGTGCTGCTGTTCGTTTCTCAACTCCTCGTTTCTCTTCATAAACTCCTGAATCTCCTCCTTCCTCTGAAGACGCTGCTGTTCCTCCTGAGCAACAACATTTTTTTCTCTAAAGAACTGTGTTTTTCTAGCTCTCCCTGCTGGTCTGGAGAAGTCCAGCTTTCTATGTTGTTACCTGACAGGTGAGAGAATCCAGATGTTTTTGTGCCTCCTGGCAGTCTGAGAGTGTGTTGGTTAGCCTGCACACACACATTTCCATTAGGGATCACATCATCAGAGAAACACGATGCACCATAACATCAGCAGGTCTTTCCTCACCTGCCTGAAGCTTCATGGAACTCTATAGAAAGTCGTTCCAACTCTTTATTTTTGCTTCTCAGCTTCTCCTTCACCTCTTTGAGATCCTGCTCTTCATCCTGCTTCTTCCTCCTTAGCTGCTCCACCTCCTCCAGCAGACCAGTGGAGCTATTCTGAGCTCTACGCAGCAGCATGTCGGCCTGCAGTAGGATGTTACAAATGTTTTTCTGTGCACTCTCAACTTTATCTGCTTGTGTGTGTTTACCCGGTGTTTGGTTGCGTGGACACAGCCCTGAGCCTCTAGCAGCAGCCTGTTGGCCTCACGGAGCTCTGCTCGTCTCTTCAGCAGAGTTCCTTCTAAACACTGCACCTCCTCACACACCTGCATCACACACCTTCAAACACAAACAGATGATGGTGTTTTATAGTCCATTTCGCTTGATTTAATGTAGCTGTTGTGTGTTCATTTTATCAGATGCGTGTGTTTTTGTGTGAGTGTGTACGTGCACTACCTGAGTTGTTTAAGAGTGTGTTTCAGCTCTTTGGTTTCCTGTCGCAACTTCTTCTTCTTTTCCTCTAGTCGTTCTGTTTTTCTGTGCTCTATCTCGCAAACACACCTCCCTACCTGATCTCACACACAGACACACACAAAACGGTTCAAGCTAGATTTGAAAAAAGTCTTTTACACAAAAAAATAGTGTGCTATAAAAAGTTTAACATTTTTTCTAAAAAAAAAAAAAAAATCGAGTTATGTGTGACAAATAAAATAAAAAGTTGATGTAAACTCGACCAGGTTCAGAATAGAGTAGAAGAGTGTTTGCATTTTTTATAGAAATGATCCCTTCAGGTTCAATAGAACGTGTTTAAAATCAGAATCTAACCGTTTCTCCTGGATGTGAGATTCTGAAAGCGACGTCTCCTGCTGGAGCCAAGTCCGAGGGACGAGGTGGAACATGTCCACCTGGGTCCAGAAGAAGAAGAGTTTCTTCTCTGGAGCTGCAGATAGAGTTGCTGCCTCTTCCACTATCCCTCCATCCTGAAGGAAACATCATCATCTTAGCACAGCTAGACTTTCTGATGGTTATGTGTATGTGTGTGTACCTGAGGGCTTCTGTGTCGTGGTTGTCCGGGAACCTCTTTCTGCAGATGATCTGTGACGGCGCATCTCCAAACCAGCATCCTGTGTCCCATTGTAGGTCAGACTGTGACCCTGACATAGACAGAAGTTTTCTTTGTTAGTTTTAACCAGAAGACTGGTTCTTGATGGATGCTCACTGACCTGATATCCCATACATAGTCTTGACCCGTGTACCCTTACTTTCTCTCTTACCCTCATCTGCTGCATCCAACAAACATGAGCTATTTCCCGGTCAATTCAGAAGAGCTGATCTCTAATTTCAATTCCAAAAAAAATTCTCTCTGTCCATCCTGAGTGGATCTCTCCTGGGACTAAGTCTCTGTGGGGTTTCTGCTTTTCTCCCCTCTACTAACTTTTTTTTCTTTTTCTCTACTCAGGGAAACTAAGGATGAGCTGTCCTGACCCTGCTTAGTTTGGATGATTGTGCCAAATATATTTTATTTGACTAGATTGTGTGACAATCTTTATTGGAATACTCTGCTAAAGAAATCAAATGAACTCCAGTGATGGATTAGAAAGTTTGGGAAATAAAATTAAAAAAATAGCCGCTCATAGCCGTGAGGCAAAAATCTGAAAGCCTCCCTGAAAAAACTGTGCAGAGATGTTTGAAAGATTGTCTTTTTGCATGTCATATGTTGTCCCTCTTACATCCCAATTTCTTTTCTTGAAAGTAGAGGCGACAACATTCTACTGAGACGTACCTGTCGGTGCAGCAGCCCCACCATGTGGTTAAGAGCTCCAGGCTGATTGATGCTTGATCTCAGATGATCACACATGGACCCATCAAGCTTCCGTAGTTTCCCATTTAAAATCTGGTGGATCTTCTGGTGACTGTGCCTCAGAGAATGAAGCTGCAGAGCAGAAACAGATTGAATTCATCGCTACTTCTTTTCAAGCAGGCTGCTAAACATATTCCTGTCTGGCCCATCTAGAATTTAATTATAACTTTAACTATACAGCACCTTTCACAAAATAAATCCAAGACAGAGCAGTAAAACACAAATCAGAGACCCACACATTCATATCAGAAGTTAGGAAGTTCTGAAAAGCTGATTTTGCAGGACGTAGAACTTTAAAAAAAGACAAGATTTAAAGAGCTACCAAATTGTTTTAGAAAAATGAACAGAGAAATTACCTGCCTCACAGTTTGAGGAAGACTGATTCTGAGAATGATTTACCAGCAGACTACTACTAAGCTTAGAAAGTGGAAATTTGTGGTAAATTAGGTAAAATGCTGCTGCTTTATCATAAAGTTCTCTACTTTAAAAAGAGACCGGTTTGATTCTGCACAACAATGTGATCTCTGTCCTGCTGGACATACAGTAGCTACTGACTATCCTCCAACTCCTGCAGGACATCAGTTGGATGTACTGCATGTAGACCAGAGACGATGAAAGGCGAGAAACCACAGATAAAATCTAACATCTGATCTTTAATGTATTTCTGTAAGAATGTCTGATCTTCTTCTTGGGTCAGAGTTTAAAGATTTTACAGTACTCCCAGTACAAAAAGGATCCATCAAACAGATCGTACTGACCAGGCTCTGCTGCAGATTTTTGATTCCCATCTGAGATGTCTGTCGGTTGTCTCTGATTTCCTCGAGCTTCCCTTGCACTCTGCAGTCTGAATTCTTTTCAGTGTGTCCATTCTGACCCTGTTGGATCTCCTGCACTGCTCTGTGGTCTTGTCTGTGATTGTGGACCCTCTGAAGCTTTTTTCTGCTTGTCTCAGACTCCTGGACGGCCAGAGAAAGTTGGTCCACACTCTCACACAACTCGTCTTCTGAAGAGAGTAGACTGTTGGAGAAAGCAGAAAAGTTTGATGCCTGGTTAAGTTTAGAGTTATTATCATCTGACCATCGTACCTGAGCCTGTCTTCACCCAGCTCCTCTGAAACCTCCTGGTGTTCTAACAGGAGAGCTTTGAAATGTTCCAACTGGATTCTGGTTTGGACCAGCTCATTCTTGATCTGATCATACTGAGTTTTGCTGAATTCCAGTTGGTCCTGAAGTGTCTGAACACACAAGAAGAACGATGAGGCATCTCCAACAACATTACAAAGAACAAAACGATAGCTGATATGTTCTAACCCTTATTTAATTAAAAAAAATAGAGTACTGATTGGATAGTATGTGTGGTTTTCTGATGTCAGAGGTGCAAAAAAAATCAACAAAGTGGCAGATTTGGACATAAAAGTTGACTAAATAGACGGTTTGTGGGTTATTTAAGATGATTACTTGCTCCTGGAAAGTGTGTGTGTAGAATTGAATTAACCTGAGTGTGAGTCCGAGTTGTGTCTTCCAGTTGCTTGCAGTGTTTCTGAGTTTCCTCCAAATGAAGCTGCAGATCTTGTGTTTCAGCTTGGAGACGATCAACCTAAAAACATAAATGTAATCCCGGTCGTCAGGGATTCTGTTACTGTGACAACAATGTAGTGAGTTAATTCACAAGATTCTGTGAAATGAATTAATTAGACAAATTAAAGAAATAATTCTTATTACTCAGTTTAAATCCTATGATTTAGTCTCAATGTTTATTTTGTGTGAAAAACAATCTGCGTGAGTTATTTAAATATTTAATGTAATTTATTTCACTCATTTGACTCATTGGATTTACAGTAGTTCTTTTTTTACTATAAAATCCAAATCAACTAATTAAAAAAAGTTTTAAATGAATTGACCAGATGAAGTGCACATCTGGTGGTTTCATGACCATAAATAAAAAACTTTTTAGACCACAGCAGTTTCAAAATGTTCAGTTATTCTGCGTAATCAATGAACAATAAAACCATAGAGATTTGACATTCTAAGTAATTATTAGTTTTCATAATAAGAACCAAACGTCAGTGTTTGAAGCTGATCCAAATATGAATGAGGGACTTCCAGTTTTGTTGGATTTTTGTTTTTAAAATTCTACATTAAGTAAGCATATGTGTCCCATTCACACAAACACCACAAAATTATTGTTTTTGCCAGAATGGATCAAAGACAGCATAAGGGGTTTGGATGAAATCGACCAAGTCTCTGACTTACACATCTTCACCTCAATAATTCTGCTGGTTTACACTAAACAAAAGACAGTTTCAAATTAGAGTACCTCACATAAGGCCCATCACAACTCCTTCATCACTCCTTTACCCATCTCTCTCTTTTCAGGCTGGAGATACAAAATTCTGTATATAAAACCATTTGTTCTGTTGTATTCCACTTATCCGGGGCCAAGTTGCAGGGGAAACAGGCTCAGACGGGAAACCGAGACTTCTCTTACCCCCGCTGCATCCTTCAGCTCAACTGAGAGGATCCCAAGGTTTTTTCTGTTGATCTGTGAGACATAGTCTCTCCAGTGTGTCCGAGGTCTGCCTTTGGGTCTCCTCTCAGGGGGACATGCCCCGAACACCTTACCAGCAAGGCATTCGGGAGGCATCCTAACCAGATGCCCAAACCACCCCCCATCTGGCTTCTCTCGATTCGGAGGAGCAACGGCTCTATTCCAAGCTCCTCCCGGATGTCAGGGCTCCTTATTCTATGGGAGAGCCCAATCAAAAAATTTGATTAGCCAAAAAATAAATCAATAGGAAATTGCTTGTTCCAATGGCAATCAAAGCCCTAAACAATAACCTTCCATAAGTTTTTGTCATGGGATTTTAAATGTTTTTATGTCTGCTTGCCTACTGTGTGAGCCCTGTTGATGGAAGATTTCTGCACCATTGTGTCAGAGGAATAAAGTTTCTCTTCTGTTGTATTCATAGCTGTTGGGCCCAGTTCCAAACATCAGGAGATATACCTGCTGCCGAAGTTGTTTGAGATGCTCTTGAAGTCCAGAGATCACTCCCTCTAAATCTCTCTGTCGTGCGTTGTTGGCCAGAATCTGACCTGGAGGAAGAAGAGGAGAAACCAAAAGGTCAGAAGGTGAGGTCAGAAAAAGATTGATTATCTATCGATCAGATCTTTTCTCACCATCTGTCAGCTGCTGCTCCAATTCTTTGATTTCCTCTGTTTCCATGGCAATGCGTGATAACAGGCCATCAAGGCGGATCTCCATCTCTCTCTCTTCCTCTGCCATAGTACCCAGCATCTGAAACAATAGGAAAACACAACATTACTGTTTCTATCTGGGATCAGTTAGAGGAGTTTAACTTCTCTAAAGATTCAATGAAGAAATAAGTTGATCATTTTGATAAATCTGGACCAGATGGAGGAAAAACCTCAGAAACATGTGTGGATCAAAGTGAATGTTGGCGATGTAAGAGTGGGATTGATGATCTGATCACATACCTGTTGTTACTGGACTGGAGGAAGAGACAACTCAGTGAATAGAGAATAAAAGTTTAAAGAAGAGAAGTCTATTCTTCATGTGATCCTCTGTTTTGGTAAAACTACGTGAGAACAAATCCTCTTCCTCTGAAAAACCTCGTGGGACACACAGTATGATTTGTTGCCGTGGTGACCTCCTCACAACTTTTATTTTTAATCCAGCTTCATTCTTTCTTTTTCACAAAACGTAACCTCTGTCTTCGTTCTCCTTCCTCCTCATTTCGCTTTATTTTCTCCTCCTTTCTCCCATTTCAAAACTTCCTCTTACTCTTCTTTGAATCCACAGAGGAAGATTTCCATGCAGCCAATCAAAGAGGAGATTGTTGCCTGACCACACCCTAGCGACCAATGAAAAGAGGGGAAACTCAAGAAGATAGCATCGTTGTTTACGCTTTAGTTTTTAAAAATCTTGTATTTTTTTTCTTTTCTTTTTTTTTTTTACGTAAATGTAACGTTTCTTCACTATTCAGAAAAAACTAACAGGATTTTTCATCATTTATTTGCTCTCATTGACTTCACACTATTTTAAACATATCTGAACAAATAAGAAAGTCTCATCTTGTAACACTTCACAGCAATTAGTCATCAATCACAGTAAATCAGGTTAAAGTAACCCATGCACGTTGAGCTAGTTATTTTGGAATAATCGCGTTTTATAACTATATTTGATCCCGCGACAGACTGGCGACCTGTTTGGGGTGCACCCTGCTTTGAACTCAGCCGGGATAGGTTCCAGCGACCCCGTGAGAGATAATAAGCGACTCAGAAGAGGAAACGAAGTTATATTTGAATATAAAATTTGGTTTTGACTCTATATACTGAACAAAAATGAACGGGACTGAAATCCAAAGTTCTATCTTGAGGCATCATTTTATCATTTAGTACAAAGATTGATGATTTTTGTGTCCAATGTGGAAAATATTCTGTGTATTCTAGAGGTTGACCATCAAGGACAACCAATTGGTTTTCTTCAAAAGATTCTCTTTGGGTCTAAATCCCAGATGTGAATATGGATCTGACTCATGTGTTTTGTCTTTAGCTTCATCCATCAATTTATGGACAGATAAGTAGCTACAGTAGAACTGCACTTGTAAGCAACAAACGGAAGCTCTAATGAAGCTCACACATCTTGGCTCTAGAGAGATTTGTTGCTAAGCAACAAGTTGATGCTGCTTCCACAATCCAGATAAACCAATTATTTAAAGAGGATTTATCTGACTG
Organism: Neostethus bicornis; assembly: GCA_902685375.1. Classification (NCBI taxonomy): domain Eukaryota; kingdom Metazoa; phylum Chordata; class Actinopteri; order Atheriniformes; family Phallostethidae; genus Neostethus; species Neostethus bicornis. The sequence goes on from LR738545.1 coordinate 11,328,166, forward strand.
TACGGCTCTATCTCCACCTAGTTGCTTGTCTGTGTAAGGTAGACCTCAAATTCATAGGAATGCAGGATGGAGATTTTCGACCCACAAATGAAGAAGAGCACTGATTTATCTTCTTTTTTGGCTTTTTGTAAAGTTCCTTTTAACCTAAGTTTGATTTTTTTTTTCATCAGTGGCATAGGCCAGCGTTTTTCAACTAGCATTCCAAGGCCCACTAGTGTACCATGGGAGATCATCAATCTTCTTTCGGCATTTCCCTTCAGGGGTCGCCACAGCAAGTCAGTTTCTTCCATCTAACCCTATCTGCTGCATCTTCTTCGGTCACACCACCTATCTTCATGTCTTCCTTCACTGTATCCATAAACCTCCTCTTTGGCCTTCCTCTAGGCCTTTTGCCTGGTGTTTCCAAATCCAGCATCCTTCTTCTGATGTACTCTCTCTCTCTCCTCTGCACATGTCCAAAACATCTCAGTCTGGCCTCTCTGACTTTCCAAAACCTCTAACATGTGCTGTTCCTCTGACCCTGTCCATCCTGGTCACTCCCAGAGACATCCTCAAATTCTCCATCTATGGTGCCTCCATCTCTGTTTCCTATCTTTTTCACCTCATACAGTGATTGGGATCTATCGATAGTGCCCAAAGATTATTCTGATAGATCACATGGTGTTTGCATTTATTTATGATTATCATCATAAAACCTACTCATTTTATGTCGAGACAGGCAGGGCTCTCTTGCAATAGGTTATTTTCTGTAACCATACCAACCCACTCTTCTCTGCTTTTTTAAAATTTTGAAAGCTGCTGTTTATCCCTCCTGGAAAGACCACCAGGAAAGAGGGCTAGAGGAAGACCAAAGAGGAGGTTCATGGATACAGTGAAGGAAGACATGAAGATAGTTGGCGTGACCGAAGAGGATACAGCAGATAGGGTCAGATGGAAGAAACTGACTTGCTGTGGCGACCCTTGAAGGGAAATGCTGAAAGGAGAAGAAGCTGTTTATCCCTCCTAAAATTTAACTCACCTACTTAATTGTATTTTCTACATGTTTTTGAGACATTACGAGTAAATTTAGGTTGTGTTTTAAAGCAGAAAAATTGTGGATTCTAATGAAATCTCGTTTTTTTCGGCAAGACATTCAAGAGGAAAAAGTAATCGCACTTTGTACTTGAAAGAAGAATTCTAAAAGATAACAAAATGATTTTGATGTGTTGATTTAATTCATGTTCAAGACACGTTGTGGGAATCACTATATTGTTAATATAGAAAATTGGTTTAAAATGTTTGGTTGGTGGTGTGCTTCAAGATTATTATTTTTTTATGAAAAATGTACCCATGCATAATAAAGGTTGAAAAATGCTAGTATAGGCTTATAGATACCGATAAATTTTATTTCGAGGTTAATATAGCTTAAAAATCTGAAATACTTAACTCCAGCGTTAACTTGGTCAAAACCACACAAAGCAAGTGAATCATAACCAATATAAAAGAAATGAAAACATTATCCTACAAATGTTAAATTGAAATTTAATAAACAAAACAGACAGATATTTTGACAAAATAGACAGTTTATTAAAGTTTTATTGGTTAACCATTATTTATATTGAAGGATCAAGAGGTTGCATCTGAGATGTCTCTCAACATTAAGCCCTCATAAATTTGTTTTTCACTATGAACTGGTTGAAGACTATTTTTTTCTCTTAAATATCCTCACAGTTGTTCAATGTAAGTTCAACACCCAAACCAGCCATTGAATTCAGATAGTCTGTACACTCTTGAGTTTTACATGCGATGGGCCAGGTCTCCACTATAGTGCCAGAATCCAGGGGAACACGATACCTGGTAAACATAGAGACAACATGAAGGGTTAACATATCAGTAATTAAAGGCAGCAACTAAACCCCGTGACACTCTTTTGAGAATCCTAATCCACCTCATTCAAATTCTCAACCTTTAGATCCTAAATTTTATTTATATTTTCTAGAAAGGATTTCTGTGAAAATCCTACATGATGAATGTTTTATGTAGCCGTAGAATTAGACATTCGGCCAAAGATTTCTAAAGAAACTCACATAGAAGGATCGTATAAATCTTTAGGTTAAAAAAAAAACAAAACAGGTTGAAAAATGTCAAAGAAATGGAACAACACCATGTGTATTTGTTCATGGGAACAGGAAAGTGCATCATGTGAAGCCCCAACTAGTTTCCCGCACAATACATCTAGGTCAAACTTTCTAATACATTTATGGGAGTTTGGGTAAAATAAGAAAAAAACTTTGTTATGATTTGTTTTTGCATTTGAAATGTGCTTGGCTATGTCTGTAAGTACAGAAATAAAAAATGACACTTACTTATACGTGTCTCCATCTATGAACTCTGTCCCAGCAGATCCGATTAGCATGTACTGTTCATTTTCTTTGAGGTCAACCCCGAGACAGGAGGCTTTCTTTACCAGACTCATCTCAGTTTTTGCACGTACCGCTTTAAAATCTGCAGCACAAATAACACAATTACACACATGATCAGCTCTGTGTTTTTAACTTTGAAAAGTTTTTCCTTCTTATTTTAGGTTGCCTCATGTTTTCTTGACACAAAACTGCCTGTACTTTTTCTGCCGACATCTATACAATCTGTCAGATTATGGTATGGGGAAAGAATGTACGTACATTTTCTTGTAGAAATAACAGATTAATAGATCTGATCTCATGGAGTACTTTTGTTTTTTTTTGCTGTTTACAGACACACAGAACTTTAATGACCTATGTATGCTCCCTGTTTGGGTAAAACAATCCTTATAAACTCTCTGATCACTGGATAGTTTGACAAGGAATGATCCGTTGGACTTCTGTTAATGCTGCATCTAATTGGTTCCTCTTCAAATTGTATTATTTTTATTCCTTTGTATTAATGGCTATCATTTTTGTAATGCCTTCTCCATTTGGCACTTCTCCAAGAGAGCCACATCCTCCTTCATACCCACCTCAATCCGACTGCTGAATGGCTGAGGGGCCTTGTGACGGATGGGCATGTACTGGAAAATGATAAGTAAATGTTCTCATTTATTGACTTTATTGTTTTATTCTGGTTTTACTTATTTATATTTTATTGTTTTATGACGTTTTTAATGAATGTGGTTTTGTATGTGGTTTTTAATGACTGTGTTGTCCTGCTGTTGTCCTGTGTTGTCACTTGCGCTCTGGCTGCAAGTGAAGTTCCTAACGGACAAACAAAGTTATAATTGATTGATTGATTTCCTTCAGTCATCTTTCACTTATCTGGGGTCAGGTTGGGGGGGGCATCTCTCACCCCAGCTTCATCCTCCAGCTCACCCAGAAGGATCCTGGGGTGTTCCTCAGCAGGCTGTGAGACATAGTCTCCTCCCATTGGGACGTGCCCGAAACACCTCACCAGCAAGGTGTTTGGAAGGCACCCCAACCAGATGCCCAAATCAACCCTTCTGTCTTTTCTCGACTCGGAGGAGCAATGGCTAAATGATTTTATGATGTAAAGCCACTTCCTTCTTATGGTATAAAGCAAACCGCACATCTCACCTTCACCTTTGGTGAACAATGATTCAGATACAACACTGTTGTACACCAGGAAGTCTCCCTCAGCTGCTATTGAAGTCACTTTTATTTTGAGGGCTGCAGGAGACAAATAGAAATGCTGTAGTTTACTTTAAACTTCAAAGTTGGCTCAACATCTGAACATACGTATATATACAGTATATACAGTAAATATAAATTTTAAATCCAATAAGATGCTAAAATTATGGAGGAAAACATCCACTTGTGTCACTGAATCCTCTTCAGATGGATTTAGAATAGCAGTCTCACCATATTTGTAGATGGGTTTACAGATCTCACGTTCTCGATCCTTGTCAGTCAGCGTTGTGTCGAGCTCAGCTTTAAATGTGGCACAGTCGGCTGCAAATCAGCAAAATGTTAAAACTTCCAATCAGAAAACTGTTCAATCAGAGACGCTATCCTGGTTTTACCTGTCATACACTGACAATGTTCACCAACACAGAGACGCTGCAGCTTTTGCTGCTCATCAGAAAATGATTTGGTACAGATGCTGCCTGGAAGACAAAAATAATCCAGCTGTTATTGCTCAGATGGTGTTGCATAACATTCCCATCTTTGGGAATTTCCCATCTTTGGAAAAGTAATGAAAAAGTAATGTCCAAAAATAACCAAAAAACATTTTCAGAATTAGGCTGTCTCTTCTCATCTCTATGAGTGATCCAATCTGAAAAAAAGTCTAATTTAATGTTCATTGATAAGTATTTTTCTCAATGTAAGATGAAAATGAACAATTTCAAAGAAGACACATTTTGTGAATGAATACATATACGTTTGATAAACATATAAAATCCCAATTAGAAAATAGGATGTCAGGTTGTTCAGATGAATGTGATGTCTTGAAGCTTTCAAACACAGCTTTGTGTGATGTTTTATGTGCTGTAGAAATAAAATGGATCATTATTTCTACTATTAAACATCTCTTATAAAAAATCTATGAATCCCAGCACCCATCCTTCGTTTTGAATCTCACCTTTGTCCCTTGGTTCCCTTACAGTTAGCAGAGAATCTTGGCTTCCGAGCACTCTGAATCTAGTTTGAATTCGGAAACCAACACACAGGAAGCTTTTTGATGGAATCTGGAGAGAAAACAAAGTAACAGTAGTTTATTGAGAAAATAGGATCCACTATCAGTAAAAAGACATGGTTTCTGCCTAATTTAGTGTTTATTAATTAATTGAATTAAAACAAAAAAATTCTAGTAGCATCATAGTTTTGTTTGTAAGAATATCACTTTTACTACACAAATGTATCATTTTTGTACACATTTGTTTTTAAATCCAGCTCATTAATCAACACATCATTTCTTCACATCATGTCATATGTACCAACTTTTCCTGAGATGTTCGTTACACTGCTGTTTGTGGTGTTTGTGTGACTCACAGATTCAAACTCGATGACCACAGTGTTTCCCTCCAGTGAGAACTCGGAGATGACCTCTGCCGGTGGATCCCTGAACTGTATGACATCATAATTACAACATTTATCTATATTTTGTTCGGTATCATCATTCAAACTTTTGTCTGTCTATCTCTGTGTAACTTATCTATCAACCCTGTCCAGCCAGCCAGCAGCTGGAGTGGACACACACAGATGATTACTGCTGCTTTAGGCTTTTTAAGTAAACCACAAAAACAAGTTGAGGGATTTTATTCCAATAAGAAGGTGGGTCAGTGTACTGTCAATCCGGTCTCCTTGTTTTACGTTGAGGTTTTGTGTACTACAGAGATGGAGCACTTGGCTTTCTAAATAAGTCCAATACTCATTGGAAGAAAAAGCATTTCAGGGGGTGCTTTTTCTTCCCCTGAAGAAAATTGTTTTAATGAAACAATTGGAAGATGGGCGGCACAGTGGCGCAGTGGGTAGAACAATGATCTCACAGCAAGAAGGTTGTGGGTTCAAGTCCTGGGTAGGGATGAGGCTTGGAACACTGTCCTTTCTGTGTGGAGTTTGCATGCTCTCCCTATGCATGTGTGGGTTTTCTTTGGGTACTCCAGTTTCCTCGCATCCTCCAAACACATGCATGCTAGGTTGAATGGCCATGACCTGATTGCCCCTAAGAATGAGTGTGTGTATGATTGTATGTGTATGGTCCTGCGACAGACTGGCGACCTGTTCTGGGTGTACCCTTGCCTTGAATCAGCCGGGATGGGCTCTGTTACTCCCTACATTCCCGGAAGGGATAGACAGTTAAGAAGGTGACTGACTGAATTTGAACATGACAACCAAGAATCAAAGTTATGATACAGAGTTTTGTAAATCAGTTATCTGGGATTTTCCTAAACTATTCCCTCCCTGAAAATTTGTTGTTGATAACTGCAACAGCGGAGGAGGGTGCAGGGGCGCAGTGGCCTCACAGCATGAAGGTCAGGGGATGAGGTGCCAAGCGGGATGAGGCTTGGCACCCTTGATTTTTTTGTGTCTGGAGTTTGCATATTTTTCCTGTTTATGTGTGGGTCCTCTCTGGGTACTCCGGTTTCCTCTCACCCTCCAAAAACATGCATGTTTGGTTGATTGGCCGGTACCAAATTTCCACTAGGAGTGAGTGTGTGTAAATGGTCATGAGTGTGTGTCACTGCGATAGAAACACAGCCTATTGGGATGTACTCTGCTGCTCGCCTAGAATCAGCTGGGATAGGCTCCGGCACCCCTCACGGCAATACCATCAGGGAATAAGCGGTTTTGAAGACAATGATGAATATCTGCAACAGGTCTAATCTATCCAGATGAAAGACAAACTAGGTTGGAACAATGTACAGTACTACAGATCAAAGGCAAACTTCACCTGTTTCAGGTCATCCAGGTAAGGCTCCACGCCTGTCTGCAGTTTAATTTCCATCACTGCGTACTCAGACGTGGTGTACTTTTCACCAGGAGGTGGCTTAAACCTGCAAAACAAAAGAAATTTAAATCTGTCAGGACAAACAGGTCTATTTAATAATACAAACAATAAGTTTTCTTACTTTGCACAAGCGACTAAGTGTGGAGCTCGCAAACTTGGATCTGAGAACAACAGGAAGAAGTCTCATTTGTAAGAAAAAATTTGGGACTGATTATAAATGGGGATAGATGCTTACTGTCAGAGGCAGCAGGGCCAACCACCTTAACACTGAGATCAAACTTGCAATTAGGCTGAGTGGATGCGGTGGTCTGGTAGAACACAGTACTCAGCTGGAAATGTTAAAAGTGTTATTGGGAACAGCGGAAAGTTGAATTATCTGCTGGCTAAATTATTCAGAAGCAGACCAACCTTTACATTGGACACACCTGTCCCAAAACCCGTGGACACTACAATATCGTCATTTTTGGTTATCTGCAAGAACACATAAAAACAAGTAGAAGGAGTGAGAAATAATAGCAAAATATCTTTACCTGTTGGACCATGCTGTCCTGAGGCCATGTCTGTCATACCTCTAAAGGTGGAGACACAGGATGTCTCTGGTTAATTTCGACCTCTTTTAAATGTCCCTTTTTGGCGTAACGAATCCGGATTTGTTGATTGAGGACGGTTTGACGGATCTTATCGCTGTATTTTGTTAGCGCTTCCAGGGTCAGCATGGCATCCTGAAAAACATTCAAATCAATGTGGAGATGAGGTGTAATGCACACACATGCAACATTTAAGTCAAATTCTGCTGCCTCTCTCATCTGATCCCACATTTTACTTAAAAAGATTATGATTTAGTGTCAGATATTTACCTTCATGGAGTAGTAGCCCTCACCATAGTTTTGATCTTGAGAAAGCCAAGCCAAGATGGGGTTGGCATAGCCGACTCTTCCCTGTTAGAATAACATACAAATCCAGCCAATATGTTTATAGTAACACCGATGAATGTGTTCTAGAAAAGAAGATGGTTAACCACAGAATTCCAAAACTGTGGTTTAAGTTGAATTATTCTGACCCTGTTTAGCGTTGCTAGCAGGATGTATGCTGTCATTTCCACCGTCCGACCACTGCTCTCATCTGGTTTTATCCATTCAGTTCGTGTACCGGGCTCTTGCCAGTACCGAAGTTCAACGGGGATCCCTGAATACAGATATAATGAGCCACATGTCACAGAGTTATTTACACCTATGAGTGAGAAGTGATATTAGTTTGAGGTGAGAATAAAAGATACAACCAACATCTACATCCAACATTTTTATATAGGCATCACTCTAATGAAATTATATGCGTTAAAAATAATCTCATAAAAATTCTTGCTTTAAGGAACTTTTTTTTTTTACTAGTTAAATTTTCACAATGTATAATTTTAAGTATGGCGTAATTTTACACGTTTTGGTCTTTTTTAATGAAAAAAGTTGGAACTTGCTTCATTGTTTTAGTATGTGTAGGAGTGAGTTCAACTCTAGATCACCTCAAAGTTTTTTTAATGTGACACAAATTATTGGGTGGCACGATGGCGCAGAAAGTCATGGGTTCGAGTCCCATGTGGGAATGAGGCTTGGAACATTGGCCTTTATGAGTGGTGTTTGCATGTTCTCCCCGTGTCTGCATGGATTTTCTCCGGGTTCTCCAGTTTCTTTCCACCCTCCAAAAACATGCTTGTTAGGTTGATTGGCCAGTGCCAAATTGCCCCTACGAACGTGTGTGTGTGGTTGTATGTATGTGGCCCCTGACAGCCTGGCAACCTGTTCGGGTGTACCCTGCCCCTCGCCTTGAATCAGCCGGGATGGGCTCCGGTACTCCCGGGATCCCATAAGGGAAAGACGGTTAAGAAGGTGACTGACTGACACAAATTATTCAAAAATATTCAATATTTGACTCTGAGAATTTTTCAGATCTCTTTCTGACTTTTTTCTGCCTCGGAGTATCTTATACATACACTGTGTATGAACATCAGTTTGTATGTCTACATCCTGATGAACCTCATTTTAAGATGACATAATTAAACTTATCACTGTTATAACGAGGAGAATTGTTAGTCTATAGGACTTTTCCTCTAGTTTTCATTGAACATTATTTCTCATTTTCTGTGTTGTTTTCATCTAGATTTTCTTTTTTTTAACAAATCCACATCTAAAATGAGTTTTTGAGACCTTCTTTTTTTTTTTTTTAACTGTTGTTAAAGCAATAACAGCGGGATCTTCATTTTTTTTGGGATTTGGTTTTCACAAATTATTACAAACGGCAAACTTGGCCTCACAGCAAGTAGATCAAGGTTCCCAGGAGGGACTAGGCTTGCACCACTGCAAATTTTTTTTGCCAATGGTTTATTTATAAAAGCGTACCCCATCAGTGCGGCTGTGCATGCGCATGTATTAGGAACAACACGGTACGTCGTGATTATAACGTGTGTGCAGGCCTGGACTTAGGCACCTTTTTGATGAGCTTCTTTCTCGAACATGTCGAATAGAGTTGTGACCCCTCGGTGGGCCGTGTTGTAAAGCGTCAGTGCATAAGCTGCTACTGCACGTACATAGACGCTCTTCACCCGTGGTGCATTCTGAGAAAGGTAGGTAGCTGCCCTCTCCTTGCTGGTTTCATGGTACTAAGAGAAAAGAAACAATGTTAGAAAAGAACCTGTGAAAAGAATACTTGGAATAAATAATTTATAAATCACAACATTTATAACACCGAAATAACAAGATCGCTGATACAAGCAGCCAAAATGAGCTCCCTCCGCAGGGATTCTGGGCTCTCACTCAGAAATAGAGCGAGGAGCTCTGCTATCTGGGAGGAGCTCAGTGTAGAGCTGCTGCTCCTCCATGTTGAAAGAAGCATGATGCGGTGGTTTGGGCATCTGTTTAGGATGCCTCCCGAGCACCTCGCTGGTGAGGTGTTTCAGGCACGTCCCACTGGGAGGAGATCCAGAGGCAGACCCAGACCTGCTGGAGAGATTATGTCTCACAGCCAGCAGGGGAATACCTCGAGATCCTCCCGGGTGAGCTGCCGGGGTAAGAGAAGCCTGGGCTTCTCATCTGAGGTTGTTTCCCCCCGCGTCCCAGCCCCAGATAAGTAGGCAACCCCAAACAAGCAGAACAGATCATCCTCAGACCATTCTTTTTAGTTTCTTACAGAGTTTTATTTTTATGCTGTCTATTTTTTCCATTTTCAAAAGCACACTTTACATTCACATCAATACTCTATCTCAAATCATCTCCTAACAAAAGGTCTTCATTCTTACTTGAAGTTGCAGAATATCTTCTCTGATGCTTGTTGCTCTGACTAAAGCAATGAGCACAGAAGATGTCAGGTAGACCAACTTTTCCACTGGATCAGACCCCTCCACCTGCACACAAGTCCCGAAGACTTTCACATCTCAGTCAGAGGAAAAAAAGATCAAAGTTTGAGAAGGAATTCTAACCATTGCTTTGGCGGGCTTGTAGGAGGACTTTTCAGAGAAGGATCCGTCTGATTCTTGAGTTTGATGAATCAACCATCTCACAGAGTTTGACAGAATTTGGCGGTTTACCTTTACAAATGGATCTGCTTTGGCTAGAACGCTCACCACCTCGGCAGTGACTCTGACAGAAAACAAATGGAAAATGTTGACAGAGTCAGTGATAGCAGTACCATTAGTAAAAGTAGTCCAAATGTATCTAATCACTGACAATGTTTTGTTGTTTGTAATTTTGTAAAAGTTGATGTGACCAAAAAATTCTTTTTTGGATGGAGATAGTTAATCTAAGAGTGAAAAGTAGTACCCGGACTTTGTTCTCAACCCCAGTCTGTACATGGAATCCTAACATAAATTGAAGAGCTTTGACATAAAAGTAATAAATGAATTATTTTGTCTGAAATTGCTTTGAAAAAAGTTGATACATTTTCTATGAAAGTTGACCATGGTCTGGTTGAAGTAAATCATTAATGGTAAAGATGACCAAGCAGGACCCAAAAGCCTAAAAAGGCACGTTGAGTTAGCCCACCCAGTGCTGGCATCTCCTCCCCTCCACATGCTGTATGCATTGTCTCCATCGATGAATGTAGTGAGGGCCATTAAACCTACACACAAACATATGATAAACAATCAACATGTTGTTCCAGCATCAGCTTCTGTTTAATTTCTTCTTACCATCTTTAATCTTGTCTTTAATAGAGTTTGAGCTTTTCCTGATGTCTGATCCCAATAGACCCCAGTTACTGGATGTCTCCAAATAATCAAACACATCGATGTAGGGTAGGACCCTCTCTACCTGTCCCATAGCTGTTCCCTCGGGCATGTTGATGAGTCTTGTAAAACCCTCTGGATTGCCAATCACAGTCACAACTTCTGCTGGTAGCTCCCCTGGCCCGCAAACATACAAAAACACAATTGAGCATATGACCTTCCCAGTTTAGTAGAAATCTGTTCAGTCTTGTACGCAGAAATGTACCAATGATTGTTAGCTCTCGTTGCACTCTTGAACTTGGAACAACATTTTCTGGCAATTTGTTAGGCAGTTTTACTGAAGTCTTCTCTGGACCTAAAAAGGCACAAACCAGATCTCTATCAGATACGGTATCAGAAAGGGCAAATCCTCACACGAGCCTGCAGGTCAAACACTCACCGTAGACTCCCTGTGGGTCAAGTAGCCCTGAAGCATCCAAGTTCTTTCTCACCCCGTCAGGCTGGAAACAAAAGTTTGAAAAATTTTGTCTTTTCAGATTTTTCGACTTCATTTACCCTACTCCATGATGGTGTACCCATTCTGGATCTGGAAAACACGACCTTCTGGATCTATATGAACTATATATGTTTTTAACAGTGCCAACAGAATTCTGTCTATTTATCTCTTCCTCTGTTATTTCATGTCAGTACGTACCACGACGACCAGCTTCTTCTCAACAATGTCTCCATTCTTATTTTTTGTCTTCAGAGTGAACCTCAGTGTGTGAGCTCCAGGCTCCAGGCCCAACACGATGAAGCTCACTTTGGCCACTGCACCTGCAGCCAGCGTTTCATAGATACAAGGTGAAGCATGCATGTCCCCCTCCACTGGGCTCGACTGCAGCAGACAGATCTCCGGGCCGACTCTTAGTGTCACACAGTACTGGGAGAGAGGAATTTAGAATGAAACCGATTGCATTTTTATTAAGTAAAACAGAGAAAGACTTTTTGTCACATAGAAACCTGAATCTCATCGGCAATGAACCAGCATCTCATTCTGGTTTCCAAAAAAAATCTTAATTAGGCACATATTTCTATCTCATCTTTAAAATCTCGGGGTCTTGTTCTCGAGTGAGGGAAGGATGGAGCAGGAGATCAACAGACGGATTGGTACAATGTCCGCAATAATCAGGACGCTACGTCTATTCGTTGTAGGGGAGAAAAATCTGAGCCGAAAAGCAAAACTTTCGATTTACCAGTTAACCTTCGTTCCGATCCTCACCAATGGTCACCAGCTGTGGGTGGTGACCGAAAAAACGAGATCACGGATACAAGCGGCCAAAATGAGCTTCCCCCGCAGGTGGCTGGAAACTCACTCAAAGATAGAGAAGTTCTGACATGCAGAAGGAGCTCAGAGTAGAGCCGCTGCTCTTCTGGGTTGAGAGAAGCCTGATGGGCTGGTTCGGGCGTCTGCACAGTTGAGGTGTTTTGGGCACGTTGCACTGGGAAGAGACTCAAAGGCATACCCTGGATTAGCTGGAAAGCTGGCCGGGGAATGGTTTGGGGTCCTCCCGGGTGAGCTGGAGGATGCAGCCAAGGTGAGAGAAGTCTGGGAAGTCCTCCATCTGAGGCTGTTGCCCCCGCGGCCCGGCCCCAGATGAGCGGAAGACAACAGAACGGAACCAAATCTGGTAAGACCTAAAAGTACTGTCCTAGTGACTACACCCAAGTATAACAACTAAACATTACTTTTGGATTTTCATTTTAAAGACCAAGAACAGAGTGAGAAACAACCAAAATTGACTTCCCATGCAGATTAACCAGGTTTCCCTTCTGTAAAGGGGTGAAAACTTCTAATGAGATCATTAAAATAAATTACAGACTGCCTTTAAACACCAAGGGCAATGGTAAAAAAAGAAATATTTTGGAGTAGGATTAGATACCGAGATGCTGTTGCCCAGCTGGTTATAAACAGAGCCTTCTAGTTTCACTTGCTCTCCTCGGACCACCTGGTAGGGCAGTGGGATATCCAGACTGAGCGGCAGAGTGACTGAAACCCTCACTGGATCCGCGACACACATCCCTCCTGCAAAAGTATTTACATTTCAGCTTCATTACTTTATAGGAGTAACAGTTTGTCCAAAGGTTCTAAAAAGTTGATTCTTTTTATTTTGTGTATCAGTTCTTTTTTTTTTAAATCTACTACCTTTTTTGTATTTAAACTATGGGATTCTAAAAAACAAAATTCAATGACACATGGACCATTTGAGTGTTGCAAATCAACATTTCCAGATTTCCAGTATTAAACGAAAAGCAGGGGATGAGAAAGGTACAGATGAAGATTCAGGGAATAAGGAAGTTGGAAAGAAGAAGGGTAGCCAAGACTTCTCTACTGAATGCAGCCATCAGACTGATAGAGGGAAGTTACGAAGAAACTCACCGTTTTCAAACATGCCAATAGCTTTTATCTCCCAGGTCGTGAGAGAATCTGGTAGAGATCTCCTAATTGTCAGTTCACGACCAGACCTGTACACACAAGTACATTGTTAACTACATGCATCAGCTCAGTTTAAGTGACAAACCAGGTTTGAGCGTCAGAGAAAAATGTTTTTGAATATTCAAGCTAATGGTTGAATTTGTAACAGGCATATTGCAGCAAGCAGATATTTTTCTAATAAAAATAATATACCGTGACCCGTGACCTATGGATTTTTTTTTTTTTCAGAAACCCACAAGATTCTTCAATATATGTTACCTGATTTCGTCTGACCGCCATAACCAGCTCTCTGGGAAGTAGCTGCGCACCAGAGTGGGGGTTTCATCAAAATTTGCACCCAACTCTGTAACAACACAGAGCAGCTGGTAAGGTGAAATCACCTTACCAAAAATCTCAACAATTTTTTTCATTAGTAATGTCACTCACGGTGGCGTCCGAGCACCAGTTTTTCATCCATGTCCTGACTCTGCTGCATGAATTCACAACACTCTAGATAGGCTTTCTTACAGTCGTCATTTGGCCAGGAGATCTGGTTAACAAACTCTGCACAGGTCATACTTTTCGGGCTGTAACTCATCCCCTTCCTGCAACACTTCGCCCATTCTCCATACTCCTCAGCTGATGGTGTTACAAGTTATCATCAAATTAAAAACACACAACAAATATAGGTGCTTCTGACAGTCAAGAATGAGGCTTGAACGGACAAAGAAAGTAACAAGCAGTTGTTTGTGGCTCACCTTTTTTGGTCTTCTGTTGTTCTGTTACAGCTCGCTTTGCACGAAGATGTGCTGTACATGGCTCAGCTGCACAGATTTATCAAATAAAAGTTATTTCATGAAGTGTTAGGACCACAGCAGAAGTTTTTGGATGACATACTGGTGCTCCCAGCGGCGGCGTTCGCATTAGTCATGAAGGTGAGGCCGGCCAGTCTGAAAACATCTGAGTTGTTCTTTCCTCCCCCGGCTCCACATCCCATGTCACTTTTTTCAATATGATGCTGGACCTGTGATCGACATGTATCCTGTTACACACCTAGACATCACTAAAAAAACTCATAATAATGAGGCTACAGTGACAGTTTTCAATACCCAATTTCCACATTCAATTTGGCACTTCCAATACATGCTGTAAATCAAATTTTACACGAAAAAGAGGCAGTTTGTTCAAATTGAGTACAAAAGACATTTTGTCATTGTTTTCATGTCTCTTGACTTGTCATTATGTCAATGTCCAAACAATATACAGTAAGTTGTTTTTATCAAGTTCTTGAGCTAAGTGTTCTATCAGTTTGGGAAAGCCAGTACCATATAGATGGGGTCTCTGTAGTTGGGTCGTAGGCTGAAAACAGCAGGATCTACAGCCGATAGAGCGACCACGCCATCCCGATTAGCATTAATATTCAATTGAAGTTCTTCCTGCGGCTTGTAAGTTTTTGAAGACGCCTTTGAAGACACACACATATGTGAAAATTTTCAATCGAAACATTTTACATAGTTGTTCTAAAACAACAAACAAACAAAAAAAGGACAATTCTAATCATATCAACTTTAGCAACTAAAAGGAGTAAAAAAAACAAAGATGACACATTAAGCTGCTACGTACTGTCAATCATCTTAATTTCTTTTTAGAATTTTTCTGGAGAACACGTGCATCACGATGATTATCATGTTTGTTATCTTTTGACATTGACGCCTGAGCTCAGAGATAAACTGTTACCTTATTGTGGATGTACAGACTGAGAAACAAAGTGGATATTAGCAACTCAGGAGAGTATTCCACATTTGGACACACCTCTTGGTGACACTGTGCTTGATTCTACACCATCACTTCCACAGCTGATCATTTTTTACATTGAGCAAGTAGCTGTGTTTTATTTCATTAAGAAATCTGCAGAAATAAAACAACTTGCCTTAAATAGTTCTGCAGTGCCGGGATACTGTTGTTTTTGAGGAAAAAAAACTTTGGAAGAAAACCAGAGAGACGTGACTAGACTAAAATATCAAATCGGAGGGACGATTTGATTGGTTTCTCTAATTCTGTTGAAAGAATGTTGGTTGTACCTACTGGATGAAATTTACTGTTTACCTGAGTGTTTAGCTCCAGGTTAAGTCCACTGATACACTTGGCTTTTACATCTAGCCAGACAGAGTCAGCTACAAGTTCCGGAGTCCCTTCTCCATCTAGAATGTAATAAACCAACAGCCGGATGGACGGCACCATGTCACTTGTCACCAGGAAGTTCAGATTTTGCGTGTTGTCCAAGCTGGCCACAAATTTCTGACTTTCATGGTGAAGCACCCTTCCCCTGGAGATTACCTGGAGGAAGACAGTAATGTTGTCAGTCACCACAGAGACGGGATTTAAGGTGTTGCTCTATATTCTCACCAGATAGCTGAGGGCTTTGATCGTCAGGAAGGAGGGTGAAGATGTGTAGACTTGAATGTTGGCGTAGTGGCCAGCCACCAGAGCTTTGCCAAACATTGGTGTGTTGATGTAGAGGTAGCGGCGGTTTGGGGAGTAGTACGCCTCCGCCCTCAGGTCCAGGCTTGCCTGACTCTGTTCTGGAAAGTTGGGCTCTGCTGTCCTGAACTGAAAACAACAAGCAGACAAAAAAGAAAGAAACACGAGGAAAGACGTTTTGTATAAAAACACTGCTAATGGTGCCCTCTGCATTGAATTATGACATGCTTGTTAATAAACTTTTACAGTCACAACTAAAATTTATATGAGCACACAAACCAGCATTAATTTACAGTGTGGTTATTCTGAAGATTAATCATGTAACTTCCTTCCCTGGGAACTGTGAGGATGCTGTGGTCTTATTGGAGTCATTCTTTTTTTCTGCTTTCCCCTTCCTAGAATCACTTGTCTAACGCTGAAACTGTCGCATCCTCTTTTGTCACACCAGCTATTCTTCATTTCCTCCTTCACAACATCCATGAACCTCCTCTTTGGTCTTCCTCTAGATTCCCTGCCTGGCAGTAACAAACTCAGAATCCTTTCAGCCAATGTATTCCATTTTCCTTTTCTGAAAATGTCTAAACTGTCTCGGTCTGACCTCTCTGACTTTATCTCCAAAACAAATTCTGTCCCTCTGACGTCCTCATTCCTGATCTTTTTCATTCTGATCCCCTCCAAATCAAAATTCTGGATTTTGTCTCGGCTTCCTCCGGATCTGACCCCTGAGTACCTCAGTCTCTACACAAAACAACCTCTGGACTAAAAAAATGGAAGATAATGCTTTCCTTACCTTCAGATTTACTTTGGCAGTATTTTCCGGAGGGCTGCAAATGAAGTAAGCAAGGCCAGTGGACCCTGTGGTGGGGCTCTCCTCACAATTAATGCTCTCGACATTGTTGCTGCTTGTGATCATCTCTCGCTGCACCAAACGCACCGGGACCCCACTCACAGGCTTGTCCAGGTGATCTAGTACTTGTACCTACAGAAAGAAAAAAAACAAGCAAAAAATCCCCACATGCTTGTAGCTGGCCATATATCTCGAGCATCCAACAAATGCTCTTTTTAAAACTTATTTCATCCCGATTTACGTATTCATTTTTACTTATAAAAATAATTTACTCATTGTTAGGAACTACTTTAATGTTTAGAAACTTCTCATTCGTCAAACCAATCTATCCATTTTTAGGATCACCTTACTCGGTTCTAGGCCTGAATTAATTATTTTGCAGTTTCTTTTTCTCAGTCTGAGGACTAATTATTAACAATTTCAAGACATTTTAATCGTTTTGGGTGCACCATTGTACCTGGATGTTATAAGGAAGTGAAGGTTTGATGAAGGGAGGAGTTGATATCAGCCTCATGTGGAAAGGTGACCTAACAAACTTCACTGAAGCAAACTCTGCTTCCTGAGTTATTCCACCTAAAAAATCAACTCTAGTTTTTCAGGAGTTTATTTGTAGTGTGAGTAATGAGACTTGAATCATATATGGTGTGATAAGAATACCTGTCTCTTCTGTTATTAGCACAGTTACATATAGGTACTTCTCATGGAGTCCACCGAGATCCCTTGGTCCGTCGTGTTTTTTTAGGACCTGCTCCATGTTAACTGTTACGGGCACATCACCTTCAGCAGAAAGCTGTGGATGAAACAAACAGACGATGAATTTACATCTCATTGTGCTGTTTGGAAGTAGGAAAAGGCTTTTCAGGAACAGAAATGAGTGCTTCACACAGGAAAATTTCTTCAAGTTAGAAAAGAAATTTCTACACAGAAAAGCTTGTTATGTCATATGAACAAAGAGAGGATTTTGAAAATGCATGCATGAAGAAATACTCATGAATAAAATGGCTGGAAAGTTTCACAAGGGAAATGACAGACAGGCAAAGACCCCATATTATTCAGCTGTAGTTTCAAAGTTCCCAAATAGTTTTTTTTTCCCAGCAGTTCAGCTCAAAACTTTTGGTGTTTTCAACATGTTTAGCATCTGTGTTTATTTTTCCCATTCCTCATGAGAAAATTACTTTGCCGCATTGCGCTGCAGCAGGCAGCCATGATGGTGCCAATAGTGGAAAGTCACTGAGGGTTACGTGTCTTCTCCAGGGATACTTAAGCATGGGCCCAGTGGGAATCAAACTGACTTTTCTTGATCCAAAGAAGGACTTTCTACCACTGAGTACACGCCTCTCCTTACTCTGTACTTACCCTGGTTCTGACCATTGAGGTGGTGATGATGACCGGATCTTTTTTACCAACGTAACCGTAACGGATGAAAACCTCTCCACTGTCTACTGGAGCACCGTGAAGATACCTGAAATAAGTTAAAATGATGGTGGGGTTTGAGGCCAAATTACAGTTCAAACTTTCTGTTTTATTTACCTGGCAGAAATTTTGAAGGAGTAATCCTTGAATTGATTGAAGCTAATGTAATTTGTTGTTGGTTCAAACTGGATGGTAAAGCTGGGCAAAACTGTTAAAAAAAAGTCAATGACATGTTATAGTGGATAGATAATTATCAGAATGTTTCCAGTTATTTGCTGGAGTTATCTCGGTAAGTTTTAGTCTACTCAACCTCTCTTTTGTAAAAGAGATGGACTATCTTCTGCTGTGGATATACTCATTATGAGGGTGTGTTCTACAGAGATATGCAGCCTCATCGAGCTTGAAAGATCAGAGTTCGAAAAACTAACCCTAATGTTAATTCCAATAGAAGTACGGCAGGTCGCAGATCTTGGCGGTTAGATCATCTGGAAGGGAGGGGGAGTGTTCTGAACATGCGCAGAGGCGCTAAGTCGCAGATCTCAATGGTCGCAAATCTCGTCAGGACAGGGGCACCATGCCAGTGTATGCATTCTATCCGACCAGCCTGGTATCTGTGCTTTGGGGTTAACTCTGGTAGATTAAAAAGAAGCATTGTTTCGCCAGTCCAAAGTATTCAGTGTACCAACTCCTATTTTTAAGTTAAGACTGTTGGAGAGGGCTCCTTTGGAGATTTTATGGACCTGCCAACAGACTACAACAGTCTATTGAAGAGTGACAGTGAGATGTAGAGGAATGTGATTGGCTCTAGCAGGTTCTTGTCCTCCACTCAAGCGCTATCAAGTTGCTAGACTTTTGCAGTCATTTCAAATCATCTGACTGTTTCAAAATTCTGTTTACTTATGATAAATTACAAGACAACAGCTGAATTGGCGTCCAATGTAGAAGGCAGAATGCATCAAATTGTTAGCCGTACCGTATTCTTTAACTTCAAAATCGGTTATTGCTGTTGTGGTGAAATCATCAGAATACGCAGCTTCAATAGTCCAAATACCTAATCTGTGGCAGTAAAACACACAGGAATAATTAAGGTCTATTACATGTTGTTGAAACCAGTAGAATTTTCCAATGTCTTACGTTGGTTTGACAGGGATTTTGAAAGGGCTTTGCATAGTTGGGATTCCACTGTTCATGTCAGGAATTTCCACAACATCTACAGTGATTTTTTTAGGATCCTGTAATGAATAAACTCACCGAATTAACACAGTCAAACAAGGAATGAATGGATATTCCTAATCGTAGTTGCCCTCACCTTAAAGGTCAGGAAGACACTGCGTTTGGCTGGCTTCAGCTCCTGATTCATGGAGAATGCCCTCACGTGTACTGCACAAATATTCACATGTAAGAAACAAATCAAAGGGATTGAGTAACTAAATTGTCCACCATCTTCAATTCTGCCACATGCTGTTTGTTTCTTACCCTGCTGACGTGGGGTATACAGTGGTTTGTCTGTTTGAATAAACAAGAAACCATTGGAGCGGATTACTGGAATTTGAATATGATGGTTGAAACTTTCTGACAGGGCATGGAGATAAACATGCATGGCATTCTTCGGTAGTTTATTTGGAAATAACTAGAAAGACAAACATATGAGGTGATGTCAATGTTGTGAAAAGTAACACTAAATGATCCCAGATATTTTTTGAAAGGTGTCTCACTCGAAGTTTGGCAGTGGCCTTGTACTTGTTTGCAGAGTTAAGGGACAAGTCATCCTTTGACAGTTCCACATGATCCACACCCATAGATGTTTTCAAATATACAAAGACCCTCACGTCACCAGTGTAACCAAATAACTCCACAAATACCGTCTCATCAGCATCCAGTCGAAGTGAGACAGGGGCAGTCACCAGGTACCTGAAACGATTCATCAAAAAACTTATCAAAAAGAACTTCTAGATTCATTTGTGGATCTTTAAGAAGAGCTTTTAGGATCTTCCTTTGTGTACTGTTGAGAGGGTTCAAACGAGAAAATTTAAGCTTTAAAAGGCTGTCGTTTATCAAATAGAGACTCTATAAACTTGATAAGGAACTGTCACACTATCGTTAACTTGGCTCGCATAAATTTTCCAAAACGCTTTTGTCACTGACTCAGACTCTGACCCGAAAGGGCAGTTTTTTCGTGATCATTCAACCAAGAATGCTTGCTTTGTTGGGTAATAAGAAGTAGGAGTACCCAGAGATGACCTACAAATACAATACTGAAGTTGCAAATGACACAAAAAGGTAGGTCTTTCAAGCAGAGCTGGCCTCAAACCAACAACATCTTTGCTCCAGTTCTTCTTACAAGTTCAAATTTCTAGTTTATCTGTCCTTCGGTTCCACCACAATCACATGACCTGTCCTTGTAGTGTTAGACAATCCCCAGCAGACTTGTTTAATAAAACTAGGAAAAGCATCTGCTTGGACCAACTAGAGTGCTAACCTACCTCGATTAAGAATATGCCTGTAAGTATTAGACCATTCTTTTTTCCTGGCAGGACATCCTGTACATACTGTATGTTATCCACAAGAAGTTGAGTTCTGATGGAAGTCTTCTTCTTTCCTTGACCAGAACAGGACAATTTAGTCTGAGGCACTTTTTTTTTATTTTTTCATGTCTTAATTTGAACTGGACCAGTTGCAACACTTTTAATGGTGTCAGATCAGTTTCACAAAGTCTATCCTCGTTCAGAGTTACTTTCATTTCTTCCAAACATCTCCAATTGATTGGAAGAAAAACAGTTTACTGGCGGCTATCGGTATCTCTGGTTTGGAAAAAGTAAGAGTATGACAACAAAAAATGAAAAAAATAGCCATTAATTTTGCTTCACAGAGAAAACATTTTGGTACAAATTGGGTGGCGATTTATTGATGAGTGGTTTGGGATTTAGTCAACTCATATACATTTTTTTTTATTAGTACTGCTTCATTTAACTTTAGTCTCTACTGCCAATTGATATATTTAATACCCGGAAGGTCGAGCGAGAGACTGACATAAAATTTTTTTGAGCCTGCAGGGAAACTCTTACCATGAAGACCAACAAATTTGGTTAGGACATTGATAATTGTGTGCACTTTTAGTCGATGAAGGTGAATGACCTGGACTTTGTAACTGGTAAATTTCCAAACTGCGAGTTGTGTTGAATTGCATATTGTTGCACAATCAAAATCTAAATGTATTATTGCATTTTGAAAAGTTGAATGTGTTCGTGTCAAATGGATAAAATAAAATGCAATAAACACAGCAAACACCTGTTGTCATCAGTGAAATCTAAGTAGGTACAAGCAATCAATTACAGTCTACTGGTTAATATTGCAAACTGCTGTATTGTACAAAATGAGTTTGAACTCAAACTATTGGTTGACCAGTATTTCACCAACCATGTGAACTCGTAAACTTAAATTTATTGATTTTGTAACATCATAGGGATTTATTTGTTTAATTTATTTATTTTGATTGTCAAATAACCCTGTTTTTTTTTTTGGCCAAGCTAATTTTAAAAATTTCTTGAGAGTAGTCAGATTTAGTAAGAATTGATTAAACCAGCAATTTTCAACCAGTGTTCTGCGGCACACTAGTGTGCCATGAGAGATCGTTAGCTGTTGTGTGGAAAATGATCCTATTTCACCTCAGATGGGGATTGGGATCTACAGGTAGCTCCCAAAGATTGTTTTGGTTGGTCTAATGGTCAGTCAGGCAGTCACCTTCTAAACTGTCTATCCCTCACAGGGTTGCGAGGGGTGCTGGAGCCCATGCTGGTTGATTTGTAGCAAGGAGCAGGGTACACCCTGAACTGGTGGTCAATTTGTCGTGGTAGTCTCTTGGTTTATTTGTAAAAAAATAAAAATGGATTAAATTCTATTTACTTGTGTTTAGTCAGTCAGTCAGTCACCATCTTAACTGTCTACCTACCCCTCAGGTTGCAGAGGGTGCCGGAGCCCATCACGGCTGATTCAAGGCGAGAGACAGGGTACACCCTGAACAGGTCGTCAGTCTGTCGCGGGCCATTATTTGTGTTTATTACTACAAAATCTGTCATTTTATTCAGACAGGCATGGCTGTACTGTGACACTTTAACCATAGCAACTCCCTCTTCTTTGCTTTTTTTCTTTGCATGCTGCTGTCCATCCCTCCTAAAAACTACTCCAGTAGGTGCATCGTATGTTCAGCATGTTTTTGAGACATTATGAAAAATTTTAACTCATGTTTTAAAGCAGAAAAATTGTGGATTTTAATGAAATCTCACATTTTTGCAAGACATTCAAGAAGAAGTTTTTCTTGAATTTTGGGTAAATCCTCTGAAATGTTCATTATGTGGAACTAAACGTGTTAAAATGTTAAATAAGATGCAAAATTTTCAAAATGCAGAATAACAAAGTGCTCAATATGACACATGGTTGCAAATGAAATTACTTTTGATTAAGTAATTAGATCATTTAAATTCGGTTAGCATATCGTCTTTAACACTTTTGGTTGGTGCTGCACCTCAAGATTTTTTTTAAAGGAAAAATATACTTTGGCACTAAACAGATTGAAAAACACTGGATTAAACTGTACAGAGGTTTGAGGTGAGGATATTTGAGGGTGTTTTTCAGAGCATAAAAAATGCTCTGAAAGAGCATTTCCCATAATGCTCTGGTCAGAGATGGTCAGAGATTTTTCATAATGCAGTCTACTCATTTTTATTATCTGTTGAGATTTTAATTTCTTTAACAACAGTGTTCTGGGTTTAAATACCAGAACACTGGTATTTTATTGTTGCTGCAAAGGAACACCTCATTGGACAGTGTCCACAAATGCTTGGATCTGAGAAGAAACTCTAAAGACGCTTTTAGTTCATAATAATATAATTTCTCATCTTAAACACTTGGTTAAGTTAAAAAATATTTTCTCTACTCAAGCAATTGCTAATGCACTTATGAGTCCTGCATTATACATTTATTTAGAATTACAGGAGAAATGGACACAGCTGTTTATTTACAGCGATGATGGGGTGAAAATTCTGAAATTCCAAAAACATTCACATTAATCAGACTACAAAACACATGAAAAGTAACCGTGTCAACAAATTAATCAATGTTAAATATCATAACAACTAAGTCCCACAGATGTAAAATTGAGACCTACGTGTATATTCTGTGCACCACTGAACACAAATCTGCATAAAACCCGATTCCTCCAAAACTAACTTAATTCGTACAGTGGATGAATTAGTTCAATAAAAAGAAGGGAAATGAGGTTGGATTGAATAAAGTTGACTCACGTCTGGGAATCTGCATCTATCTTCCAGCAGAAACAATACAAACTCAAGAAGAAGACGTGCAGCTTCATCTTGAACCTGAAAGAAGATAGAATGAGTTCTGCTTGTGAAGTGAAAAGTAAAAAAAAGCTCACTTCATATTGCAACATACCTTACAAAAAACAAAACGATTTAGAAATCAGGGGGTTTCTTTGCTTGCTCATTCAGGTTTGAGAGTGTTTGTTGGTCTCAAAGGTGAATTTACACAAATTGTGTTTACCAATCTTGCTCAACACTGGTAACCTTGAGACTTTTTAGTTCAAATTTGGGTTTTATTCTCTTTTTGTAGATAATATGACAAGAATGTGATCATGTAATTTTTTTTAAATGACACCTGTTCATAGTCTGCGTTAGCAAAAATGAAACGACAGAAGTCAGTATTTGACATTGCATTGGTTTTGCTGTTTGTTTAAATAATATTTGGATTCCCCCATTGCAGAGTCAACAGAGGATCACTTTTTACCTTGAATGGCTTTCCCAGTCCAGAATTCTGACCCATTTAGTTTACCGAAATGTTCAATTACATTCTGAAAAGGCGTGTGACATCTGAGAATCTTTTCAGATTCACTTCTTGTGTATCTGTTATATGTTAACATAAACCATAAGAAATTGTGTGAAAGTGATTTTCTTAAACTATAAATCCAGACAAAACAAACTGCCTATGACATTTGAGTATTTTATTGGGACTTTTTAAGTTCAAATACAGTATTTCCTTTCATAACAATAACATAACTTTTATAGAGATACATGTCATGTACATATACAGAGATAAAGTGACAGTGGAGTTATAATACGGGCATCAAGCACATTTCATTTTACTATTTAAGTCTTTTTTTTTAACAGATCCAAACTTATTTACATTGTAAATGAAAAAAAAAAAAAAACATCCTACAGTGAGTTGACGGTTAGTCTCAAAGAGCTTTCAAACTCAGTAGTTTTACACATTATAGACAAACAGAATATAATAAAGAAACTTTACAGACTTTTATCTTCTCCTTCAGGTTGGTAACAATAATCATCTGATCAGTAGAGAATCATGCAAAGCAAATCTTTAATAATAATAGAAATCATTTATAAAGCAACTTGATCTTCAGACGCTTTATTTTTAAATAGTATGAACTTAAAAAAACTTCTAAAGAAAAAAAACCCCAAGTGTTTAGTTATTATTGGGTTTGTAGAATATTTAAACCATTCTGTGAAAGTGTTAGCATGCAGACATCTCACAATAATTTACTTTTTTAATTACAAAATAATTCTTTTTTTTGTGAGTGATTGTTGGACTCTTATTGTAATAGCAAAATTGTTTCAAGAAATGTCTACTTGTCGCCGAGTTAGCTACACAATCATGATCATATTTTATACAACATGCTGTAAAGGATCACAAACTCATCACATTGTTCACCAACAGAAGATTACAATAAGTTACTTTGGTAACGTAAACCAGCAGCTAGTCAGCTTTAACGCTCACAACTCTTAAAACTCTCATTATAATGAAGATACACACTCATTACAAAGCTCATGGAATACAGTATGTACTGCTTTTATCTGTTGTTATGAAGACACATAAGAGTAAAATTACTACCAGTGTTAACCAATTTAATTTAGGGGTCCGTCATGGTGAAGAAAGAGCTGAGCCGTAAAGCAAAGCTTCCAATTTACCACTCGATCTACACTCCCACCCTCACCTATGGTCACCAGCTGTGGGTGGTGACTGAAAGAATGAAATCACAAATACAAGCGGCTGAAATGAGCTTCCTCCGCAGGGTGGCAGGGCTTCCACTCAGAGATAGAATGGGGAGCTCGGATTGAGTTGTTGCGCCTTCAGGTCGAGAGAAGCCAGATTGGGTGGTTTGGGCATCTGGTTACCTGGGCACTTGAGCGCCTCACTGGTGAGGTGTTTTGTGTATGTCACACCAGGAGGAGACCCAAGAGGGAAGACACCGGAGTCGCTGGAGAGACTATGTCTCACAGCAGGTTGGAAAACGCCTTGGGATTCTCCCAGGTGAGCTGTAGGATGCAGCCAGGGTAAGAGAAGCCTGAGTTTCCCGTCTGAGGCTGTTGCTCCAGCGACTCAACCCCAAATAAGCGGAAGACGATGGAACAGAATTACTACCAATATGAACCAATTTTCTTTATTATTAATCTAGTAATAGTTTGTATGACGGCTAAGCTAAAAGAGCTGTCTTCGAAATTAACAGTTCGCAAGAAAATCAACCCAGGAGTTACAGACTTTTGCAACCCCACTGCTCAAAGGAACAGTACAGAAAGTCATTCTGCCGTTCTTTATCAAAATCCTTTTATCCTCCAGACTGTAACTATCAGTCTGGAGGTAGTTACAGGTTCTTCTTTTTCTGGTCTTTCTGTTTGCACTGCAGCACTGAAATTTTCCTTTGGAGATTGATAAAGTATTCTCAATTAAATTCAATAAACAGTGATTTGATAACAAAAATACTTTTCCCTGGTGACAGACCAGTCAGGCCAAAGGAAAATATCTTACAGAGCTGAAGTAGGAATTAGTTGTTGGACTAGATGTGTGTTATGGCAGGTATTTAGTAGGTCAGAAATGTTTTCATAATTTTAAGATTCATGATTCATGGTCAAGACGTAATCATTTCAATCTACGGCAAAGTATTCTAAGTATTAGTCCAATGTCAGTGGATAAGCTTCCTATGTGTGGTTTTCTTCTCATATAAATAAATATTAACTTGATACCAACTCAAGCAGATGAGCTCAGAGATCAAATTGTTCTCTTCATCTAGTTTAAAGTCTTAACAGAGAACCAGAAGCATGCAAAACAAGGCACAACACTTTTTCATAGATAGGAACAAGCACAGGCTAACACGTCTTGTCATGCAGCTGTAACGACAATCATTACTGTATATTTCTGCACCCTCTCCTCCAGGAGATCCGGCCAGGCCTTCTAACTGGCTCTGAGGCTAGTTTCATATTTGTTCAGCACCGAAACCGAAACCTCCTGAGAGGATTTAGAAAATCTTCAAGTCAAAAGTTTCAAATTAATCCTCATGGTTGTGAGTTTAAGTTTGAACTGAATACTTTCACAGTTTATGTTGCATCCTTGCAGAAAGATTGTTTTGGAGGTGGTTACCTTGGTAACTTCTCACAGCACCATGGTGGGTATATGATGGACCAGTGAGGCAGGGTGAGGCACTGCTGTCAGCTGTGGAGGGTGAGAGGGAGGAGGTGAGTGGACACCCCCTCTCACTCCTCCTCCCACCACCACCATCCCTCCACTGGGAGCACCAGCATCTCCGGTTGGCCGGTGTCTTGCACTCTTTTGGTGTGCACGCAGGCCTGCCAGCTGTGAGTATGCAGACTGGCAGACATGACACTTGTAGGGACGCTCACCGGTGTGCAGCCTGACATGGTTCCTCAGTGTGGAAGACTGGCTGAAGCGCCGGTTGCAAAAGCGGCAGACAAATGGTTTGTCCAGGGTGTGAATGCGCATGTGTGAGCGCAGGTTACTGCGGGAATTGAACCCACGGTGACAGATCACACAGCGCATCCGTCCCACACCAGATGAAGAGGAAGAGGAGGAGGATGAAGACGATGAGGATGAAGAGTTTTCACAGGTGTGGAATTCATCTGTGGACAGATTAAAGGTGTCAAAATCAGTGAGCTACCTTTTATTTCCATCAGGATGAAGTTCATCTACTGTTCACTCCTTCATGTGGATCCCCATGAGGCTTCTACATTTTTTTCCCACATGCTACTTTTTTATTTGATCATAATTTATTCTTTGACAACTCCACCAGTAGCTTGAGTATGATTATTATTTGATAAACTATACAGTAATACTGTAATGGATCAATCTGTTTTAAAGTCTGTATTTATGGCTATTTTTTAGATGGTTGGTTTAAACTTTTTAATAATTAACAAGATAATTATTAATTATTACCATTTTTTGTCTTCTTGCTCTGCTCATCATCTCCTCCAGGAATCCCTGGGATTCCCAGAAATGTGTTATGGGAGTTTCCATACCACACCAGTAGTTCCTGATCCGGAGGGATTGTCTGCAGACAGAAATAAAAACAATTTCACTTATGAATTCCCCATGGTTGTTTGTTTCTTTGTGAGGTTCTGTTATGGACTGGCAGCATGTGCCATGTTGACCTAACTCTCCCCTGCATTGTGTTTGGCTCTGATCTACATTAGGCCCTCTTAGAAAATCTGCAGAAATTTTACAAGATTCCAACCTGTATTCTCTCTGAGTCTTTAAGAATGAGTCTGACTTCAGATTTGTTTTCTGTGATAAACCAGGAATACATATTCATTTCTCTCTACTCATTATTTTACATTATCGTGAGAACACAAGGTTGCAAACATGACCGAATAATGACGTTTAATAATGAGGAAACAATGTGTATAAGTTCTTCTATAAAACTTTTTATAACAATTTTTCTTCCAAGTTTTTCTCCAAAAAAAATTCAGCTTCTTGCCACAAGAGGGCGCCATTTAGCTGGACCCTGCGAACAGTAAAATAAATTTGATTTATTTGAAAGATTTTATCTGCAGATTTTAAAAAATATATTTAACACACACTACATTAAATGTATTCTAAGCTTGAACTTTTTCTTACTTTCCATTGCAAGGTTGAATTTCTTTCTTTTTTTTTTGGCAAAGATTTAGTACACATATTAGAGTTATTTTTTAGTCAAATTAAAACAGCCTTTAGTGTGATCTTCTCTGTGTTTTTTTCAGGTGAACATTATTTGAAAGTGTGTATACACTGACCTCCACGGCCTTGTAGAAGATGCTGCTACCAATCTGGACCACTTCGAGATTTTGCTCCTGCTCATTCCTGGCACACTTGATGTATGTCATCCAGCTCCTCTGGTCCTCTTGGCTTGCATCAATAAAATATCTGACCGTCCCATCCTCATTGAACACCTAGTCAGAGGAAAAGGGACACAATCTGTTCATCATATAATCAGATACCAGTGATTGCTCAAGTAAAATATTTAAACATTAATACACACTGAAAATGAAACTCTTTAAGTATCTTGATCCACAACATAGTGTCACATCAGTCTGAGGATTCTTCCTAAATAATTAAATCCAGATCTCTGCTGAGATTAAAAAGTCTTTGAGCACAAACACACACATGCCCAAAAAGTGTAATATCTTTATTTTTGCAGACCCCTAATCCATCATTTTTATTCTGATGGAGCCATGGGTGAATTAAACCAAACAATCTGTTATGATCAGATCAGGTAACACATACGCATAATAAGGATCAGGTCAAAATCTCCAGCATCATGATGGATCAGTGTCATCGAGCTATTTCTGAGGTCACCTCACCTCCCACATCAGGTTGTTGTTCTTATACAGATCTATGTGATCCGGTGAGACCAGGCGTCCGGTGAAAGGTCCCATCTCTGTTCCTGCTTTGATCCAGGTCTTCGAGAAAATCCCCAGCCCTTCTCCTGCAGGAGAAACCATCAGTGTGTCAGTCAGGATGAGCATGAGGACAACTCCAGCAAATACTTTTAAAATTAGAAGGAGGTTTACCTGGAACTGAACTCTGAGCGATGATCACCTCACTGGGAAGAACCAGGCTGGACAACTTCTGCACCTCTGAACATAAAAAAAAAAAAAAAAAACACTTTTTTTTATTCTTCAAGGATAAACTACAGATTAATGTCCTAAAAGTTTTCACATAAAAACTTTCAGGAGGTAAAAAGAAACCTCTTGTTTTTCTTGAACATAAAAACTCCACATTATCATCATGAAGTAGACACGTTCAACTCAAGAAAAAAAAATCCTTTTGACTGTCACAGTGTGTTTCACGCTCCATGGGAAGCGTGAAACACACTGTGACATAAAGGAGAAAAAAGGTCTAAAGTGAGAATAAAAGCCCTGGTAGATCATCCATGTTAAAACCACAAAAAAAGATTTAATAAGAAAAAAAAACCTATTAACTGCCAAGAAAAGTGAAGGCGGGTTTAGTTCAAACCGCAAAAATAATTTGAACACGGATTTTAACACGTTTATTTTTTATGTTTTCCGATGCAAAATATTTATTTAAAACGAATTTTAGTAAAAACACAAACGAATGATTTTTTTGATTGCGACAAAAAAATAAATAAAAATGATTTTTTTCTTTTAGAAGCGGGCCGCAGGCTTCAGAAAAAAAATCTGTTTATAAATAAAAAGAGTAAAATATTTTCAAAAAATGATCTTGTTAGAAAAATATTTTTCAGATTTGTTTTATTTTCAGACAATTTTTTTGACAAAATTACTAAAATATTTACAGCATTAAAAAAACATTTATTTTTCACATTTAAGGAGAAAATAAAGTTTTTTTCGATTTGAATTCAATTGTTTTAACAAATAAATGTTTTTTATGAAATACAAAAAAATATATAAAAACGAAAAATTGCATTTTTATGTCAAATTTATGCAAATTCTGACTTTATTAAAATATATTTATAATTTCAAAACGGGCTTAAAAATTACATCATAACTTTGAGAATTTAATTTTTTTCAAAATATTTAATTTCATCTTATATATCACTTCTCCCGGGTGAGGTTACGGGGTATCGGAGCCTACCCGCTTAGTTTCAGGCGAGAGGCAGGATACACTCCAAACAAGTCACCAGTCTTATTTCAAATAAGTTAAAAACAATAAAATACAATAATCGTAAAATTTTCATTTGAAAAATATTTTTTTATGTTCTATTTAGAGTGTGATGTGAGGGTCCACACGCACCTCCAGAGAAGGACTGAGCTAGAACTTCAGCAGTGAAGGCGGTTTTGGGGCTTGCGCTGGATCCGGTCCGCTCCTCATGCTGCAGGTGATGCTGCTGCATGTGATGCTGCTGCTGCTGCTCCCCCAGGACGTGTCTCCAGCGGCCATACAGAAAGCTGTGCAGGATGTCCGAGGTGATGATGTCTGCAAGGGAGAGAGGCTGCTGCGGTTTGAAACCCGGCTTCAGCCCCATTGAGGAGCCAGGCAGCACGGAGCCCATGGCAGTGGAATCAGGGGGCCTCTGGAACTCAGTGAGAAAAACTCACGGAATAAAAACCACTTTTTTTTCCTTAAAGTGTTTAAAAAGCTGAGCGTGCAGCAAAGAGAGGTTTTTAGGTTGTCAGGAGCCCAGAGAACGGAGAGCCGGGTTGGTGTGTGTGTGTGGGGGGGGTGTTTATACTTTTCTCAGGAGAGGGAGGAGGGTCCTCCACGAGCTGTTATTGGCTCTGTTTACAGCTCCATTAGGCACCTGAACAAAGCTGACCTCAGATCAGCAAATAAAGATTCACCAGGAAGCAGATTCTGGTCCCAGAATGAGATGATGGGAACTTTATTCCCACCAAAGAGAAAGTTTGAGTGTGGACTTTAGAAAAAAACCAAAAACTCTGCAGGTTCAGAGTCTGAGAAAACACACATGAAATTCAAGCCAGATTTAGTTCATGAGAAGTTCTGGAATAAAAAAAATGTCTAAACATCATGAGCAGAAGTTTTTTTTTTAAAGAAGAAGAAACACTTTAAACTCTAGAGACAAATAGAAGGTAAGAATTAATCAGAGTTCACATTCCTGAAGGAATCTTCATGTTTGATTCTGATCCAGACCTGGAACAGGTTTCTGAATCCTTTCCCATCATTTTATTCAAGAACCACAGATCTTCTAAAAGAGGAACCAAGCAGTGAAAGTTTTCTGATGTCATGATTTAACTTCACTGAAAATTTCACTTGATTTGAATCATTCAGAGATTTTCTCACATTCTGAGACAAACAGGAGATTTTCTAAAGCTGTTTTTTTTTTGCTTGAAAGATTCATCATAAAAGTTTAAAACCTAAACCTGAAACACTTCTTTCTGCTTTCAGCTGCTTTTAGACTGACTTTGGTTTTTTTTTTCTACAAAATTAATCTATTTTAAAATTGAGATCATCTGAAATCTTATAAGAAAAACAGGATAAATCCTTCTCCGCAGATCAACTCCACTTCCATTTGTTCTAGAAAACTTGCATTTTAAATGAATTGATCAATAAAGCAGCAAATTTTAAACCTAGTTTGAATTTTTGTGATTAATTTAGGATTAAAACACTGACGTAATGACAGTAAACCAAAAGCTTCTGATGGTTTTAGTAAAATTTTCTGCTTTTTATTCTAACAATCTGTCCATTTTTATAACTTTTGTCTAAAAAAAAAAAGAAAAAGAAACAAGACAAACCATTGGAAGTTGATGAAAATGCTTTGGAGTTTTTAACTGATTAAAATGTGTTTTATGAAATATTTTTTTATTTTTTGAAAGTCTTTTTAGAAGCAGAGGAATGTGATGAAGAGAAGAAATCCTCATGAAAACAGCTGCTTCTCTACGGGATTATTATTCTCTTTTTATGAGCTTTTAAACACTTATTGTTCCCATCTCTCCACGCACGGGCACGCGCATACACACATCCACGAGGGGAAAACCTCTTTACTTAGAGAAAACGTAAGATTTTAATGTGTATAGCAAAATAAATAAAAAATGGAAACAGTTTCAACTAATTAAAAACAATTAGAAAAAATTGTATTTTTTCTAAAAAAAAGTAAAAAATTCTTGACTTTTTTTTGGTGAAACAAACCTCTTAATTTTAAATTGAAAAGATTTTTTTTATTCGGTTGATGTTTATTGTTTCAAACTAAGTATTTTTTTTTTTTTATTTTTTTCCCACTTTCTAAATTGTATTTAAACAGCTTTATTTTAACTCTTTGATTTTTTTAATGAATTAAACATGTAAATGTTCTGCTGAAGTTTAGAAAGCCTGCCTGGCTTCAGGTGCTCCAGCAGATCTGTAGCTCCAGCAAATCAGATGTTTTGGAACTCCAGCAGATCTTTTAGGAGCTTCAGCAGGTTTTTAGGACCTCCATCAGAGCTTCAGGAGCTCAATCAGCTCTGCATGGGCTCCAGCAGGTCTCTAGGAGATTCAGCAATTCAGATTTTTAGGAGCTCCAGCAGCTCTTTAGAAGCACCAGCAGAGCTTCAGGAGCTCCAGCAGGTCTCTAGGAGCTCCAACGTGTTTTAAGGACCACAAGATCTTCAGGAGCTCCAGCAGGTCTCTAGGAGCTCCAGTAATTCAAATTTTTTGGAAATCCAAAAGATCTTTTAGGAGCTCCAGCAGGTTTTTTTGGAACTCTGGCAGCTTTTTAGGACCCCAGCAGGTTTTTAATAACTACAAGTGTTTGGGAGCTTCAGCAGGTTTTTAGGAGCTCCATCAGGTTTTTAGGAGCTCCATCAGATCTTTAGGAGCACCAGCAGAGCTTCAGGAGCCCAATCAGCTCTTCAGGTGCTCCAGCACGTGTTTCGGAGCTCCAGCAGCTTTTAGCAGCTTTTTGGAGCTAAAACAGGCTTTGATGAGCTCCATCGGCTCTTCGGGAGCTCCAGCACCTCTTTAGCAGCCTTTTAGGAGCTCCAACAGGTCTGTCGGAGCTCCATCCTCCCCTCTGTGCGCGGCCTCCGTGCGTAGCTTATCCCTGCGCTCCGGCGCTTTGTCCCAAGAGACTGAGAAGCAATAAAGAAGAGAAAATCCGGGAATAAAAGCAGATTTTCACATGTTTTTTCAATTGATTTGACTCAATGAAGGCTGGATTATGTTTTTTTTTTTTTTTTTTGGCTGCAGCCGCCGCGCACACGAAGCGGGTTTTAAAGAGAGAGGCGCGACACGCTTTAATGAGCTTTTCACAACAAAAAGCTCTCAGTGAGCGTGTCCCGGTGTCCTCTCCGGCTTTCTACTCACTCGATGCGGCCAATAAGAAAACACTTGAACCCCGAAAAGACGACTGGAAGTCATGAGGCGGAGGGAGCGGCAGGTGACTGGCACGCGTAAAGACAAGAGCACAAGAGGAGGAGAGAAAAGGAGGATGAGGAGACGGAGGGATAGAAAAGAGGGATGGACAGGAGCTGAAAGGAGAGGTGGTGGGAATGAGCCCAAATGGTGCACTAATATTGTTCCGCTAACGTGATTAAGAGGAGCTGCGGCCTCATTAGTATTCATACAGACGCAGCATGTGCGCCGCTAATAATCCGCTTTTAAAAAGCCTTTTAATAATCATCAGCTGCTGGAATCCAAATCAAACGGTACGTTTCAGAATGTCTTCCAACCACAACTAAAGGTCAGAGAGTTTAAATACATTTTATGGATGTATTTGGTGCAGAGATTAAATCCTGGGGGCCAGAAAGAAAAGCTTTTCTACCCATTGAGGAGTTTCTGTAATTGTTGTCCATTCTGTTCCATTTAGCACTGATTTACAAACTAAAATCCTCAAAACGAGGCTTTAACTAGACTAAAGAGAATCCAGGGCCTCTTTCTTTCTGCTTTTTTAAACGTGGCACAGAAAAATGGGAGTTCTTGGTCAGGCCACAAGACAGTTTTAAAGTAGGAACACATACTGTACATGTTGGAAAAGGGGTCTTATGTTGGAAAAGGTGTCTGGGAGCATGATTTACAAAGAGGTCAAACAAAAAGAACTTCTGAGGTTGTCTTCTTATTCTTCTTTCGGAATTTCCCTTCAGGTGTCGCCACAGCAAGTCAGTTTCTTCCATCTAAGCCTATCTGCTGCATCCTCTTCGGTCACATCAACTATCTTCATGTCTTCCTTCACTGTATCCATGAACCTTCTCTTTGGTCTTCCTCTAGGCCTCTTTCCTGGTAGTTCCAAACCCGGCATCCTTTGCCGATGTACATGTCCAAACCATCTCAGTCTGGCCTCTCTGACTTTATTTCCAAAACCTCTAACATGTGCTGTTCCTCTGATCCTGTCCATCCTGGTCACTCCCAGAGAGACCCTCAGCCTCTTCATCTCTGCTACCTCCATCTCTGTTTCCTGTCTTTTTCTCAGTACCACTTTTTCTAGACCAAACAGCATGGCCGGTCTCACCATGGTTTTGTACACTTTCCCTTTCATTTTAGCTGAAACTCTTTTGTCACACATCACACCTGATACATTTCTCCACCTATTCCAGCCTACCTGCATATGCTTCTTCATCTCTTTTCCACACTCTCCATTGTTCTGGACTGTTGATGCTAAATACTTAAAATCTTCCACCTTCTTAATCTTTTCTCCTTGTAACCTCACTTTTCCATTTGGATCCCTCTCATTCACACACATGTACTCTGTTTTACTCTGACTAATCAGTTGAATGCCTAAAAGGCATTCAACTATAGTGATCCTGTTTTGCTTTCTAGATATCTTCCGTATTCTTCCGCCCCTTTTTTGACAACTAAAATCTCACGATCCGTTTGCCCGAGCGCAGCCGTTCAGGGCTCAAAACGACCAGCTCGGTCATGTGACGTATGCTTCTATTCAACTTTTTGAAATGTAAATCGGTTTCCGATTTATCGCAAAAAAACACGAAAAAAATGGGCCCCATTGGAAATAATGGGATTTTGCAAAAAAACCACATGCTCTTCAAAGCTTTCCAGCTCTGGCATACTTTTAGCTAGAAACACCATTTAAAGTTTAAACGGGTCACAAGGGTTTGACCTCTATAACATCTAAAGGGCACTTTCATACCTTCTACGGTTTCAGAGCAATCACTTTATAAAAAAAGTGAAAAAATGGAAAAAATCAGGTTTTTTTTTTTGCCTCGCTCGCACTGTAAAAACAGTGCGAACAGAATTCACAAAATTTGTGTTCAAGGAGCGTCAGAGCCTACATTTCTGAACCGATCTGCAAAAACTTTATATCAAAACGAAGGAAATTTCGTTGCGAAAATTTTGCGACTAGGGTCATTTTTTCGTCAGAGCGACGGTTTAGCCGCCTCGGGCTCCCGAAGGTCGAGAAGTCAGGTCGTTTTTTCGACCCTCTGACCGGATTTTAAAATTTTACCCTTCCAAACAAATTTTTATAACTCTTTGAGTTTTTATCCCACAAACATAAATTTTAGCTCAAAACGGAGGAATTCTTGTCCTCTTTCATCCAAGGTGACTCTTGAATCTGTCAGACCAACAGAATTTCCTCTATGGTCCT
This sequence comes from Neostethus bicornis, assembly GCA_902685375.1. Classification (NCBI taxonomy): domain Eukaryota; kingdom Metazoa; phylum Chordata; class Actinopteri; order Atheriniformes; family Phallostethidae; genus Neostethus; species Neostethus bicornis. The sequence continues at coordinate 11,363,297 of LR738545.1, forward strand.
CAGAAGGAGACCTCCCCCCAAAAAGTGACATTTTTGTGACACTAAAATGGCTGCCATTTCATTTCTGAATTACCATCGCAAACAAAATTACATCCCCAAGTACATTTCATCGTCCTCTTTCTAAATCTGAAAGAATTTTTTTTCTATCTATTACGGTTTTCGCGCAATTAGCATTTGTTTGCCTTTTCAGAAATTCTCTGTCCCACCTGAGCAGGTGTGTTTTGCCGCCCAATTAATGAGCACTCAGAGGCTCATCTCCTTATAAGGTAATGAAGGAGTCTGTGTGATGTCACAGACATCTCCTTATTTGGAAGTAGGCTGTGCTGGCTGTATGCAGATTCTGTTTCTGTGGTCTTGTGACCTGCATCAGGTGTGTTTTGAGGAGCAATTAAGGAGCTCTGATGGGAAGACAGCTCATTAGAACTTTTCAGTTGTTTTGTTTTCTTAACTTTAAAGCATAATTAGACAACTTTAATGAGATTTTCACAATAAAAGACCTAAAATAATATAAAATTATTATCTTTTACACACTTTTACATTAAAATTATTTTTTTAAATAACTTTAGGGTTGTTTTGTTTTCTTAACTTTAAAGCAAAATTAGACGACTTTACCGAGATTTTCACAATAAAAGACCTAAAATAATAAAAAATTACTATCTTTTACACATTTTTACATTAATTTTTTTCTTTTTTCAATAATTCTTCGTCTTTTTTTAAAATTCAACTTAAAAGCATATTTCGCCATTTTTAATGAGATTTTCACAATAAAAGACTCAAAATAATGAAAAATGATTATCTTTTACACACTTTTACATTAAAATTATTTTTTTAAAAAAACTTTAACGCTGTTTTGTTTTCTTAACTTTAAAGCATAATTACACAACTTTAACGAGATTTTCACAATTAAAGACAAAACTTTGTAAAAATTTAATGTGTTTGAAATCCTTTTCCAGCACATATGTACATTCAGGTTTTTTTTTAGCCAGCTTTCAGGTCATTTTCAGCATCAGAGGATGACAAAAAAACAAAAAAGGGCTTCGGCGTCCTCGCCCCCCGCGAGCAGGCATTCAACGCGCTGTTTCTCCGAAACAGCATACTCTAGTCTTCATTCCTCTTCCTTCTAGTGCAAACCTCCACCTCTCCAGCTTTTCCTCCACCTCTTCCCTCCTCTCACTACAGATCACAATGTCATCTGCAAACATCATCTGAGGTTGTATTCCTCTTAAAAACAACAAGAACCACCAAGAAACCTCCAGTCTGAGAGTAAAGTGCTCTCATGCAGATCTTTTCCATCCTCTGCAGATCAGTCTCTAAAAGCTTCAAATGAGTAGATCAATTTTTAATCTTGTTGATGCAAATGAAGGAAAGTGAATCTGAGGGAATTGGATCTTTATCAGGACAAAAAGACCATTTTGAGATTATTTAGAGGAGGATGGATGAGTCAGATGAACTCACCTGAGTTTAAATGAGAGATGAAAGACATTTTTTTTGGTTATTTTTCAGTCCAGTTGCTTCTAATTTTCAACCAGTGAGTTTGTTTAGTTCTTTCCAGAAGCAGCAAAAGTTCCTCATAACACCTCACAGCCACGTGGTAGTTCTCCAGAAACTCCTCAAAGTGTCATGTTTTTTGATAGATCATTTACAGCCGCTGGTGGTCCCTGAGCTGCAAGGAAATGTTTGGCTTCAGTCCAGATCACCATTACTTTAATGTTTAATCAGGTCTACAGTTCATCTGTACTTACTGAGTTGCTTCCTGTACTTTATAACCACAGCACACACTCACACTTGTCCTGCTATGTCCACAGGGACCCTCAGTATCATCAGGCTATAGGTCTCAGTTACTAAACAGAACCTGAAACCCCTGCCAACATTTCCTGTCTGGACATAAGAGTCAAACTTATTTCAACTCAAGTCCACATGGATCAAAACTAAAAGGACTTCATGTTTCTCTGTGTGGTTGTATCTTGTTGACATTGATATGCGTTACAAAGTAATATGATATCAATGCTTGTAGACCCAAACCCAGGGTCTACTACAACAAACCATACTAGGGAAGTTCTGGAGGTCTTTATGATTCCCTGAAGTCAATTGTGTGATTACAGTAATGTCTTAATGACCATGACATCACAGTCAGTCAGCCATCTGTCTGCGCTGTGGGAACATGAATTAATAATAAATTTCACTTTTCATGTCAGAACACAAATAGCTGCTGTGATAGCAAATCAGATAGCTGCTCCAAACTCAGCCTTCATGAGACTAGGTGGTCCTCTGTCTACAGAGCATAAACCTGACATCCGAGCCAAACACCTCACATCTTCCATCATTTCTTTGAGTGTCCAGTGAGTTTTCGACAAGAAAAAAGGCCATTGGTGAGTGTAATGGCCTGACCGGAGAGCTAGTGACCTGATTGTTCAGTCAATATCAGGAAAAAAAAACATTTAGTTCAAGCTATTGGTTTCTAAAGTTTCTAACTTCTCGTTTCAGCATTTTTCTTCAGGGGTCGCCACAGCAAGTCAGTTTCTTCCATCTAACCCTATCTGCTGAATCCTTTTCGGTCACACAAACTATTTTCTCGTCTTCCTTCACTGTATCCATGAACCTCTTTGGTCTTCCTCTAGGCCTCTTTCCTGGTGGTTCCAAACCCAGCATCTTTCTTCCAATGTCATCTCTCTCTCCCCTCTGATCCTGGTCACTCCCAGAGAGATCCTAGGCATCTTCATCTCTGCTACTTCCATCTCTGTTTCCTGTCTTTTCCTCAGTGCTACTGTGTCTAGACCAAACAGCATGGCGGGTCTCACCACGGTTTTTTACACATTCCCTTTCATTTTAGTTGAAACTCTTCTATCACATCTGATACTTTTCTCCACCCGTTTCAGCCTGACTGCACATGCTTCTTCACCTCTTTTCCACACTCTCCATGACTGTTCAACCTAAGTGCTTAAAATCTTCCACCTTCTTTATCTTTTCTCCCTGTAACCTCACTTTTCCATTTGGATCCCTCTCATTTACTTTCTAAAGTTTCTAACCCTATTGGTTAAATATTTGAAAGAACCAAGAGGTATTACAACCAAACTTGTTTGAAGCTTTAGGCTTCCTTTGCCTAGCATAACTAGAGTTCCACATTGTGGAGAGCCCTCCATGTCTGTTGGCTTAAAAGCTGAAGTTGTTGAGTAAAGGGGGTGTCCTTAAATAAGTCCAAGATCATCCGATTTGTGAGGTCATCTAACAGCTGATTTTTTTTTCAGCAATAACGACTGATGCGTTCAGGCCAATAGGGCCTGTAACACATCAGTGTCCACAGGGCCTGTCTACAGGCCCACCCGCTTACACCTGTAAGCGGGTGGACCGGAACTGGGCACCACACAAATGATTTGCTAATTCTGCTTTTAAGATTATTTTAGATTACACACTGACGCTCATCTCAAGGGAGGAATCTCTTTGTCTTGTGGGTCCCCATGAGGTCTCTTTTTTCCCAACTGCTGGATTTCTGAGTTTTTCCTCACAGTGAAGAGGAGGTACTAAGTAGTGGGATACTTCTGGGTCAGGATGTGTTGACGACAGCTTCTATATCGGAAACTTGTAGGTTTATATGCTTTTTTAAGATCTATTTTATGATGTTTGAAGTTGTACATAAATTTTTGTATTATAAAGGGATCGCTTTTAATTTTAATGGCTTTTTAGTAATTTGCATTTATTAATAAAAAGTCGAAAAGAACGTTAATCTACAACTACTTTTTGTGGACCATTCTGACTATTTCTGATACAAATTGAAGGACTTCAGATCAATGCTCACAAAAATGAACAGATGCTTTTTTTAAAAAAAAAGTATTAAAGATTACTGGCTGTTTAATATTTTTTTCTGGTCTTTTGTTTTCAAAACATTTGTTTAAAGTACCAACTTGTATTATTTGGGATTGTGAGTGGACTCTGAAGAGAAAAGTCATGTTTTTTTTCTCAAATGTGTGTTTTTTAAAGTAGATAAGTGATATTTGTTTAAACAGTCATAAAACTCTTGACAGATGAAAGAACAGTCAGAAAGAATGAGCCTGTTTATTAGCCCTCATATTAATCATCATCATCATCATCATGATCTTCCTCAGCCACCAACAGTCATGTGGCTTGGGTTCATAGACAACTCTGTCAATAGAATCTAATAGAAAAATCTGCAGGTTACAGTCAGGACATCAGTCCATTAGAAAAACAGAAACGATGAAACCAAATGCTCCCCACCTCCTGCCGTCAGGACCAAAGGTCAGGAAGCTGGATGCTGAAGTGGACCGGCGTAGTCACATCTGGCTCTGAGACATCATGAGATCAGATGTGGTTGTTGTGTTGGGACAACCAGTCCACAGCAGATCTACATACAGAACCGAACACCAGGCCAATTTAACCCCAGCGGTTTTATTTTTATTTAATTAAGGGGGTGTTTTACCCCTTCACTACAGCTCTCCTCGCCTCTGAACTGCCACAAAAACGAGGAGCAGGATTTTAACTCATTTGTGATGACAATGCTTGGCTTGTCATGCTTCTGGTCCAATAACAAACCCTGCCAACTTCTGACTGTGGCAGCTTCCAGACAGACGAGGAGAAAAGACAGTTAGCGTAGCAGTCTTGAGAATATAACACACTCAACTTTTCTTTGTAAATTGGTTAGACACAACATGTAAATTAAACAATATAATGTTTTAACAGAACAAAGCAAAACAGGAAAAAAAACATTGTTTCAAATTGAGAGCACCCGCCAGAGTGGAATTTACAAAAAAAAAAAAAAAGAAACCCATAGTATCTCATCAAAAAATGTATAAGATTTAAATAGACTCCGGGACAGGAGAACTCATTATTATCGTTGTCATTTTTAACATTATCAAACATACAGTAAGCAAAACCACTGACTCAATACGATTTATTTCAACAAGCAGATCTCTTTTAAGAAGACAAACCTCTCTGTGGTCTGACACAAAAACATTCAGCTACAACACAAACTTTTATTTACCCCGAACACCACGCAAACTGCTTCCACTGAAATGACACTACAACAAACAAAAAAAAAAAAAAAATCACACGGAGAGACAAATAAATCAGACTAATCTGAGTAAACTAGCATAAACCCTAGTACACGTGCAGCATCAAAAGTTTGGCTAATTCACCAGCAACACTTGCATTCAAAGATGGAATAATAATTTAAAAAAAAGATACGCAGATTAAAGTTAGAGGGTTTTTAAGAAAAAAAAGTCATCAATACCTAAAGGGCTTGTGTAAAATTAAATAAACTGGGGGAAAAAAATAGCTGATCAAATTTAGCAAATGTGCAACAGATAAGCTAATTAGTAGATCCAAAAATTTTGTCACATTCGGAAGAGAGAGAGAAAAAAGCTAACAAATTGTGCAAGTTAACAATGGCAACACAACTTCATGTGACAAATACAATCCAACCTGAAGTTGAATGACGTAAATCTAGCAGCTAGCTAACAGGAAATGCAAATAATGGAGCTGAATATTTTCTAATTTTATAGGTAACATCCAGGTAATGCAATGCTAGCAAGTCCCGCTAATCACTCGTTAGCAGTGCTGACATTTACAATTAAAAGTGAAGCTAATGCTTTTAACTAATTTTTGCCAGGTTTGCCAAATCACAGGTGTAGACATCAAGCAAACACGGCTCTGGGCAGACGGCTAAAAACTGACTTTGGATATTGAGTACCATAAAATAAAACTATTTTTACTCTCTGTCCGATGGTTAGTTACTACTTAGATTACATTGACGACAACTTACAAATCAAAACACAAACATTTCTTTGAATAATAAATTCACTTTTTAATTTTTAAAAGGCTAATATTTTGTGAATGCAAATTCTGAGTATTGTTTTCATACGGTTTAAACAAATTAATACGCTAATTTCAAACACTTGCAAATACATTAGCGAGTTAATTTTACGAACAGTGATAACAGCTAACATCAGCTGCTTGAGATGGTAAAAAAACCCTGTTTTTCTACCTACAAACTGTTGTCCTTCTTGGTTAAACAAAGTTCAAATTTTAGTTCTGAATGTCTTTTATACCCGAGCACAAAACTATTTAAAATTTATCCAAATACAAATAGGCAAACAAGTCTAATTGATAGTTATAGAACAGGCAAACTATAAATAGGGCCATTAATTCAAAACTGGGCTTCTAGTCGTGACAAAAAGAAACTAAAACATACACATTTATTTTGTCAGTATGACAGTCGGTTGAAAAACAATGGAAATCTAAGAGTATCAACAATTCTGAAATAAAATATTCTGAAGCTTTTAACTGAACATTCTAACTATAAAAGTGAGAAATATTTTGTTTCACGTTTTGCTATTTGATACGTAAGAAGTGTAACAATAAAAATTCATTCTAGCACATTTAATTAACTAAAAGCAAAAGACTCCTAAATGTCCAACATTCATTCACATATGATCGGTAACACTTGTTTGAAAAAAAAAAAGAAAAAAGAGGAAAACATCCAATGTAATGCTCTGTTTTCCCAAAAATAGTGACATCTAAGCTAGCGAGCTTTCATTTGGCTAGCACACAGCTGAGGTAACTGTTTTGCCTTTATTTAGCTAAACTAATCAACAACTTCATCATTCAGCTCTGAACATTTTCTCCAAAATAGTCACAATAATAAAAAAAAAATATGCAGAACTGACAATTACAATTTTCTCCATAAGAAAGTAGTATTTAAATTCCCGCTTTTTGCAATAAAAATAAGATTTGAGGAAGCGTGGTGCTTAACTTGAGGTTAAATTATGTGAGGACACCAAGTGCTTGACCACAGAGAGATCTGGCTTTAGACAACGCATTATATCGTAATTAATTTATCCTTACATTGTAAAACCTAAAGTGATCGCTAGAGAGATACATGAATAAAAACTAGCATCATTAAACAAAAATACAATAAATGTGTCATTGCACCTCCAAGATGGCGACTAAACAGATAAAATGAGATTGAGAACGGACCCAGCGAGCACAGATTTAGTACAAAAGTTCATCTCTGACGGTAAAACATTACATTTCCATCCAACGCTATTAAAATATATCTATGAAAAAAAATAATAAAAAAAAAGAAAAAAATAACTGAGAGTCAACACACAATCTTGACGCATGCTTTAAAACATTATCATAAACAAAAATAATATCTGATTTTCTTACTCAAGACTGCTAAACTTTATACCGTTTTCTTATTGGAAAATAAAACTAGACAAAATATAGATTATACTGAATTTGTTTTGTTCAAAGCCACACTGATACATCTTTAAGTTCAAGTTTGATAAAAAACAAAAAGAAAAACAGGTCTACACTGTGAAGAGACCAGAGGCTAGTCCAAAAAAATCTGCCTGACAAAATGTCAACTTTATAAGGTTAAAAAACAGAAAGAAAAGAGTTCATGATTTTCAGTTAATCCTTAGTTTTTTTCTCTACAAAAAGGAAGGAGGAAGCGGCAGAGCGTTGCTTGGAAACCCCTATTTGGCTGCTTTAGATGACCATGTGAGGCCTTGAGCCGGTGAGGGAGAAGCCTCTAGTGATCCTGAAGAAACAGGAAATCACATCATTGAGAGACTGAGTTCCAAAACCTGCCGCTAGTCTTCAGACTCCCCTGTTACCTGTATCTGAGCAGGGTTCCACAGGTAGGGCTGCTGTCTGTAGTATTCTGCTAATGCTGCAGTGTAGTCTGGCACCGAACTCTGCTGGGATGACTGACCTGTGACAAAAAATCTTTATGTCAAAGAGAAAATCCAGAAACTCTCACCTCTGCAAGATCATCTGTGGAAACGTTAAAGGCAGTATGGAAGATCTTTTAGTGCAGACAGCTTACTGACTCTTAGTGAACAGTGTGTATGCATCTTTTTAGACTTCTGTGTTTGGGTCTCTTGGCCATTGTGAATGTGCACTATTGCTTTTTACACAGTCATGTTTTCAGACAGTAATTCACTCGTTACTGAGTATGGTGTATTCACTGTTGGTGCGTAACATTCTACATTTGCCAATAAAAATAGACAAATACAGTTACAGCCTTTGGACGTGTTGCACTTAGCCATTTCTCCCGGAAGGACATTGGACAGTTTTGTAAAAGTTGAAAATTTTCAGGCCTTATGAACAGAAAGTGATCTGTTGTATGCACATTGAATACTAGAAACGGGTGACATATTATTGTTTATATTGTCAAAACTTTCCTATTGTACAAATTTGTCATCCCACAATAAAAACAGCCGCAGCCTGGTTGGGCTCCCTCTCAGAGATGGAGTGAGGAGCTCTGCCATCCGGGAGGAGCTTGGTGTCTCTTCCTCTAGGTTGAGAGAAGCCAGATAGGGTGGTTCGGGCATCTGGTCAGGATGCCCCCCAAGTGCTTTGCTGGTGAGGTATTTCAGGCACGTCCCATTGGGAGAAGACCAAGAGGCAGACCCTGGACTTGCTGGAGAGACTATGTCTCTCAGCTGTACAGCGAACGCCTTGGGATCTACCTGGGTAAGCTGGAGTGAGCGATACTGGGCTGAAGCCCATCTGAGCTATTGCCTCTGCGTTCCGGCCCCGAATAAGCGGAAGACAAAGGAACAAATAAAATAAAAAAATCCTTATGATGACTTGTTTAAGCGTGTGTCACACTTGCAGCCCAATCCTTGCCACCTGTTATTAATAACAATAGCAGAGGGTGGAGCAGTGAAGAACTTATTCGAAACTGGTACTCTATATTCGTTTTCTGGGATTTTTTTGGTAAAAGACTTCTAGTCAAACTGATTAGACTAAATAGCTTGCTTTACAAGTGATGTCACTACTTTGGTGTGCAAGTCCTTCTGGGAGCAAAATACACACAAACTGGAACATGTTTGATTAAAAGGCATGAACTTTGAGCTTAAACTCTCCGTAACATCAGAATTTGTGTAAAATAAGTTAATGTTGTTTACACTTGAAAATAAAAGTGAGTGGAGGTCGTTTTGATGACAGGGCTTGTTGGTAACCCAGCTAATAATCACTTGTCAGAGCTCAAGAGTTATCTAGAATGCCACTATGTAAAAATGTGTAACTATATAAAAATGAATAGCAGAAGTTTTTAATTTCTCATAGAGTCCATAGTTCATTGATATAATTTATTTATATTGTCGAACCAGTGAAGGTAGTTCTTATTAACAAAGTGAAAAATGAATTTAAAAAGATCTTTCATACCACCTTTAACCTGGACTATTTAGAACATTAAAATAAAATCAAAAGGTGGTTGACATACTTTGTTTCTTGTAGTACTCCTCCCAGGCCTTGCTGTAGTCAGACATCAAGCTCTGTGGCTGGTTCTGCTGACCTACACACACACAAACACACATTGACAGAAACATCATCAGCTGCTCCGCACACTGAACAGCCAGAGCTAAACTTGTCCTTTGATTTTTTTATTTTTTTGCTGGATTCCACTTCCTAATCCATATATTTTGTCACCCTTACAATATAAGAATTGGTTTCAACATGGCTGTGCTGGTGAGTGTGACAGGACTTGCCTAGTTTCTTATAGTACTGCTCCCATGCTTTAGAGTAGTCCACCTGTCCTGTCTGAGGCATACTGTGACCTGCAAACACAGACAGTTTGAACTGCAGTGTTTTTGTCCGCAGTCGTCTAGAAGTGTTTCACCAGCTCATTAAGCCAACCTCCAAAAGTAGAAAAATATATTACGGAGGTTTGTGTAAGGTATTTCCACTGGTGTGCTCGGGGGAAAATTAAACCAGGGATACGCAGTGACCCTGAACTCATCCTGTTTGCAGTTTTACTCACATCCTGGCATCCAGGGAAGACTGCAGCAGGACAGAAAAGCCAAAGGGATTTTTTCTTTTTTGTTTCCAACGTCATTCATTTAGCTTGTATTAAGATGTTTTGTCCACAGTGTAAGTTCTTTTTAATCAGGTATGATGTATATTTCGATAGCTAATACTCATAAGGTGGACTTCAAAAGAAAGTATTGGGTTTTTGTGAGTTAATTCTTGTCTCATTGCACACATGGTACTTTTTTTGCTGGATGGATTTTTTTTTTCTTTTTTATTATTTGTATCTTGTTAGACCGTAATTTATAGGTTGAAAAGACGCTCTCCACAATGACACCTTGTATACATTTTCTTTCTCTGAATCACCTCGTCAGGATATGTAGGGACTCTTCCCCCATTCATAAAACAAATCAGAAGGTGTTTCTGTGCTCCTGTTTTGATTACATGGTGACATGTGATCTCACCTAACACACGGTTTTATGGAGGAATAGACGTAGGTACACAGAGAGATGGTTGTAGCTTCTCTTTAGGTTCAGAAGATTTAAAGACGTTTCTTTTCCGGACACCAGCTTCAGCATAACATTGTGGATGAACGTGGTTATGAGTGTGTGTGTATCCATGTGTGTGTGTTACCAGGGTCTTGTTGTCCAGGGTTTTGCCAGCTGGTTTGGTAGGTATTTCCCCAAACTCCAGTCAGAAAAGTCTGACCACTGCCACAGCTGCAAAGACACAAAGGCTAGCTTATCTTCTACCAAACCTTCTTAATCATCCATCTATTCTTTAATCATACCGCCTTATTATTTTGTCCATCATTTGTCATCATGTTAACTATAAATCCATCCCACTCAGGAGCAGATTAAACTTTTAAAGAAAACTTAGTTGAAATATAAATCTCTCATTGGCCTATTCAAATTTTATTTATCTGAAAGGATCTCAAGTCCTTCTAGTTGGTTTGTGACATTTAGCAAAAGTTGCAAACATAAACATGATGAACATCTTTCCATTGGTGAAATTTCTTTCAGTCGAGTAACAAACATTCTTACTTCTGGTGGGTAGCTGGGGCCTGCGTGAAAGGACTGAAGCCGAACCCTCCGTTACTGATAATCCCTGAGCCCTGCAGAAAAAAAGCATAAAACAAGCTCATCAAACCTTCTGCATATGTCTGTCTTCGCTAATCAGGCTAAAGAGACGAGTTTGATTTACGTACCCCGATCTTATCATCTATGAGCTGGCGGGCAACTTCCATCTGCTGGGCGGTGCCTCTGATGGTGAAAACCCGGGTGTTAGGATCAGTAGAGGGGGGTGGGTTCCTCTGCAGCTCCACGTGAGCTCCAGACTGCTGGTTAATACTCTTAATGGTCTCTCCACCTGCAAACACACCAAAACCAGCTCATAATAACTGGTTCTACTGCTGTTTACTGGGAAGCAGACAGACTGATGGAACAAAGACTTTAAATTATTGGAGAACACATTGACAGTTCAGGCGAAAAGAAACAGGTGAGCATACAATAAAAATAGCATAAGGTGAAACTGTAACTCATTTATCATTGCTTAATTGTTTAATCACTCATGTGCCAGAGAATACGTGGCCAGGGACCAATGATTAAACATTTATAATCAAAACTAATCTTAATAATTTTCTACACCAAAATTCTGGACAGCTTTAGCTCTAGTCTAGTTAAAAAAAAACATAAACCCAAAAAAATGTAAAGTTAAGGGACAGAATTAAAAAAAACGGTACAGTTGAGCACATGAAGAGATGAATTGGGTCTTTCTTTCGTTATTCAGTTACTGGGAAAGTGCAAAACCTTGAAATCCGTAACAGTTCTGTTCATCTGACTCAGTTTTTCATCCTTTAGTCCTAAAACCAGATGCCTCCCCCCACCCGCTCCTCCTCCTGTTTTTTTATGTAAAACAGGATTTCTAGAGAAAGGTTGGGCTGAGCAGCTGATGTGAATAAATCTACACATTGTGTCGACGTGATGTCATGTTAGATTGTGATTGATTTTTAACAAGTTGTAACTAATTTCAAACTATTTTCTCTTACAAAGACCAGTAAAAAATACTGGTTCCCCAGAACAAATCCAGAGTAAATAGACTTGGCATGCTCATTTAATCCATCTAATTTAATTCATCATTCCATCCATAAAATGTTCTTAAGATCATTTCAAACACTTGGCTGATCAATTGCTTCAAACATACGTATAAACATGCATCTTTGATTAGTTTCAGATACATTTCAGATACCTTCTGCTTCTGCTCTATATGCAACTTGAATCCAAATCTGATCAGAAAATTTTCTTAATTAGCCAAAGCAATCAAATACTGCTTAATGGAACAGTCTTAAAAACAATTATCAGCAACAAAAATAACACAGTTTTTATGAATACTGTGATAAATGAAATGAGATTTTTTTTAAATACATTATACAGAATGAATCCAAAAAATTAACAAGTGAGAGAAGGAAGATTTTGTGATAAGTTTGTAAAATAATATTCTCTCACTAATCCAGTAAGGAGTGTTTAAACTGATGTGAACACATTTGGTCAAATGACTGACTCGTGATTTTTCACGCAGTGAGTAATATGATATTTTAAAACATCATCTCCTTGGGTTTGGATTTAAAGTTTGCAGCAATGTCTTTGCCCATTCTCAGAAAATAAAACCTCATTATGTGCGAGTGGCCATTCAGAGGTCCTGACCAGCAGTGGAGCACCACTCCCACACAAACAAGCCATATGGTGTCTAAACAGACTACTTGACATTTCTTTTTGGAGCTTCTTTTATTTGGGAAGCTGCTGCTCAACCCTCTTGACCTTCACACACAAATACACACGCACACACACAGGATTGTGAATGCTTAATGGGTTTTTAAGGGCTTTTTAAAAAGAGAATAGGGCTGCTGGAGCTCTCGTCCACTCAAAGACCCATGTTTGTTGTCACTGTTGGGTTATTCAGCCACTAATTGATTGTTTGTTTTATTGCTCCTTGAGATGTGGCACCGCGTGTACCGGTAAGAAATAGTTTGAATAGGTAAGAGTAGCAAAAAAACAAAAACACAAACCGTTCCCCACAAACCTGCAGCTGTTATGAACAGAAAGATATTTTTATATTTTCAGCATGATCTCTAAGTTGTCTTTGCCCAACTTGTACAGCCAAAAACTCATAGCTCTGCTTTAATTAAGATTAATAAAAAGCTCACATCTGCATCCATCAAATGGATCCAAGCTTCCTTCCTCTTTCTACTTTCACAGAACTAAATCACAAGAAAAATTACAGAAAGAAAAATTCACAGAAATTGTTGCTAGGGAAACAAGTGATCAACCACTCAGTGAATGTATTGGTCCTACCTTTGCCAATGACTAGACCACACTTGTCAGCAGGGATGGTATAGGTGACTTCTTGTAGAGGACCAGGAGAACCCACCGTCCAATCACCACGACCTCTGACCCGGCCTCCACGAAGAGCCGAGCCGAAACCGTCACGTTCCTACAAAAAGCCCAACAGTTACCATCATGATCTAATTGAAGTTTCTGACTACCTTCATGGGTAAAGTGTGTATGCTACCTGAGCAGTCTGGATAAGCTCATTGATCAGGTGGACTGCATGCTGGCAACGTTCTGGTTGGCCCATCACCATAGCAACACGCTCTGGACTTATTCCATCATCTGGATAGAAGTAGTCAGAGGTTAAGTGTGTGCACACTGCATGCGTCAAAACAGTCAAGGCATCCGTTTTACATGTAAAGCCTGGCAGCCAAACATGCAAACATAATGAATCCAGCAAATTCATCCCTGCTGTACGTAAAGAAAATGGAAGCTGTGCTCCTGCTAGTTAAAAGGAATGCAGCAAAAGCAATGCAAGCCATCCGTGTTGGCCGCATGCGGTGTGAACGCACCTTTATAATTTTAATTTAAGCACATTGGTCAGAGGAGACTACTTTCGTAATGGATCAAGATAACTGTATTCTGGCAAGTGAACACAAACCTGTTTTAAACTGGATTCGGACACCAGCATCATTCTGAATCTTCTTGATCATTTCTCCATTTCTTCCAATCACAATGCCAACTGCAAACCTGGGGACTGGGACCTGAACGAAGACGATAAGATGTTCAGTCTGGATCCATGAAGCCTGAATACCGAGACATGTTTTAAATGAACTTACATCCAGACTGGGTCCTCCAAGTCGGCTTCCGAAGTCGCTGCGTCCTGATCTGAAGTCACCGTCCTTCTCTCTGATCACTTCCAGAACTAACTCTCTTGCTGCCTACAAGACAAAACAAATACCAGATTCATTTAAAATTTCATCACAAGATTGAGGCAGGGTTTTTATTCTAGATTGAGCTGTTTTAATGTCATGAGTACAGAATAAAGATCACAAAAACAAAAAAATTATTCTTCATCCAACTTTGATGATGTACTTCTTTCTCTGACCTTTCAGCTCACACTTCCCCATCTTACTGAGAAACACAAAACCTCAAACAGGCCTAAACTTTCTTGCCAACTCTGATCTAGTCAAGATAATTTTCTCTCAATCACAGACTAAGTTTTAGCTGATGGTTTAACATTTAACTCGGTGCACAATGTGAAATTTGAACCTTTTTCCAACTGAGACCCACCAATACATCTGTATTTGTTTCTTCTGGTGAAAATACCAGGAAGCATATATCCCAACAAGAGACATAATCAAATTAGTATGCTTTAGGTTCTCTGCCAAGCCAAAACAAAAAGAAAAATACTGAAATCCTAAACAATTGTTTGAAAATGATAATTCTGCTGATCACTGAGATTTCCACTGCAGTTTGAAATGATATGATGCTTTGTGTTGTGAAGTTTGATTTCAGCTCTAAAAGCCGTTTTGTGTTCTCTTATGTCTTGGTAGTGCTCACATGTGAGAGGTTTTTATTTTAATCTAACATTCCTGTGGTGTTTCTCAAGTGAACTAGAGGAATCCATGGATACTTTTGATATGCAGGGCGATGAGGCGTTCATCAACATTGGTTGCTTAGTTCTCATACAATAACTAATCAGTCATTAAACATTACTTTAACTAATTTTTGAGGGAAGTAACATTTTCATTTTCTACCGTACCGTAAGTAACTGTACTCAAATAGTCACACAAAACTATTTGGAAAAAAATTCTCACTCTTAACTTTCTTTGGAAACTGCAATAATACATTTAAAACACAAAGAATTTTATTTTATTTAAAGTGTAGAAACACAAACTTGTACACACTAACATACCTGAACTTTGTATGGGTCTCCAGAGATGCGAAGTGGTTTGTCAGCTCCGGTTGGCATCGGACCGTCCTGGATCATCATCATCTTTACTCCTGCCCGTTCCTTATAAACAGAACAAAACCCAATAGTTTAATCAATCAGAAATTATATAGGTCAGTGTTTGAACCCTGAATGGGGCGGGTTGCAACAGGATGGCCTTTCTGTATGGAGTTTGCATGTTCTCCCTGGGTACTCTGGCTTCCTCCCACCGTTTAAAAACATGCGTTTTAGGTTAATCGGCCACTGGTAAACTGTCCCAAGGAGGAATTGTGTGCTTGAATGGTTTTCTGTCTTTCAATGTGTGGCCCTGCAACAGACAGTTGTGTAACCAGGCTCTCACCTGTAACCAGAGGTGTCAAAAGTACCAACATTTTCTACTCAAGTAGAAGTATAAATACCGAGTTAAAAAACTACTTTAGTAAAAGTAGAAGTATCAACTCAAGTTTTCTACTTAAGTAAAAGTAAAAAGTAACCTATTTTAAAACTACTTCAAGTAAAAAAAGTAAAAGTAATTTTCAGAAAAAAAGGAATATTGTTAACAAAAGCGTATGAACATATTTTTAACTATTACCACATGCTTTAAGGAGCAGAAAATAAAATAATAAATGAAAGTGTTTTGGTGTTAAACTTTATGAATCAGAAAAATTTATTTCTTAATAATCTTTATTGGAAATCGATTAATGAACACAATCAAATGTATTAACATAAGCAGGGCATTATGTAACGTCCCTTCAGCTACCAAGCTTCACTCTGCATCACCTAATTTAACCAACTTCAGCAGACGCAAACACACTCAATGTAAAAAAAAAAATAAATAAATGAAAAAAAAAATGACCAAAAGGCTTTTTTAAGCCTTGAAGGCAGCTAGTTTTCAAAGTTCTTTGAGGCAATACTGAATAGTCTTTATCAAGTTGATAAGGTAGGGAGTGCTACATAAAGCCTGCGTGACACCTGGAACCAGCGTTGCCAGGTGGGAGGTGCTGGATTATCGTACTAATGACGTAAAATTATCGTATTTTACAAAAAATATCGTACACCCAGTAAAACCACGCCCATTGACAAAATAACACCCTTTACATGCACTCGTAAGGCAGTGGGAGTGAAGGAAACACACAGGAGGAAAAATCCTTGAATTCTTTTTCTAAAATTTTAAGAACTGTAAAAATGAAAAAATAACCAGAGAAACAAGATTTTAAAAAAACAGTAGGGGCGGGACCTAGGAGACGGTGTATATAAATTTACATATATACATATCTACATATATATGTGTACATACATATAAGGTTTTTTTAATGTTAACCCAAACATCTACATGATACAAAATCTAAGCGATGTGTAGTTTTAATCTCCTCAGTCAGTCTTTATAAACTAATCAATAACATTTTGGATGCTTTTAAGCACAAATACTTCATCCACTACTATTTATGGATGAATCAGTTCAATTAGCTTTGTTTCTAAAGATAAAATAGTGCGTCACAGATCAAAGTTATTTTTATAAAAATACCATCTACAACATTTTCAGCAAAGACGTTTACAATAACCGCAGACTGAAAATAATAATAAAAAAACATTTCTTTGCTGTTGTTTTTTTTTAAAAAATTGATAATTCAATCAAAGTTCAGTGTTGCAGCATCAGAAACACTTTGATTTCCGAGCCCGAGTCTCAAACACGGAAATTGACGTCCCCGCTCTTTAAAAGTTTGTGGGCGGGGCTACTCGCCCCAAAGTAATGATTGACTGGACCTTTCAGCCAATCATTCATCTGTTCCTTTGTTTGATGCATTCAGGGTTCATAAAAAAAAAAAAAACTCCGACAAACAGTCGCGGCTTTTTAACGGTGACAAAATGGCGAAAGTAGCGACTACTTTTTATAAAATGAACGAAGTAAAAGTACAGATAATTGCATAAAAAAGTAGTGAGTAAAAGTAAAAAGTAGACAAAAAAATAATTACTTCGTTAAAGTAAAGATAACGAGATTTTCTACTTGAGTAAGGTAACGAAGTAGACTTACTTCGTTACTTGACACCTCTGCCTGTAACTAGCCAGGACAGGCTCTGAGCCCGAGTAGGTTAATCGGTTATGAAGATGAATTAATAAAGTTTTGTTCGACTTAAATGACATTTTTCACATACACATACATTCTTTGTGTATTCTTCTGGTTTGTGTAAATTGACTTAATGCAAAAAAACCAAAAAACAGCAAATCTACACCTTTTAGGTTGTAAATACAGACCTTATATAACTTTTAATCAATATCAATTAAAGGCATTGCATAAAAAAATTCCACTTGGGGATGCAAATCTGCCAATTGGGAAAGACAAATCCCCCACTCAGACAGTCTCAAAGGTAGGTTTGACTGTATGTCCAACATTGCAGGTCACGGGGTTGGATGATTCTGAAACAATCCAGTGACCCTGGACTCACTTGTCCCTGCTTACATTAAGCCTGATAACTAAGACTGATGTGGTGTCATAGACGCCACTTCTAGGTGTTTCTAGACCACATTTTAACCAACTAATTTATAACTATTTACACAAACCTGCAGCTGTTTGATGGTATCACCTCCTCGACCAATCACCAAGCCCACTTTGCTGGCTGGAATCAGCATCTCCTGGACTGAGGTCCCACCTTCACCATCACCATGGAAACCTGGACCGTTTCTACAACGATCGACAATCTGAACCAGCAGCCGCTTTGCCTGCCTAAAAAAAGAGTAGTGAGTTTAAAACCTTATGACACACTTTCAAATCTTACGGTCTTGTGATTTTTAGTTTTTCATCATTTGTTATCAGAAATCAAATTCTTTCTGAAATGTTGAGTTTTAGAATTGAAGTTAAGAAATTTCTGATTGTAAACTCACTCAATGTTTTCAGGAGTTCCGGTCAGGGAACATGGCCGCTCCATTAAACCTCCACTATCTGCAAGAAAGACAACAAAACATCACCCTTTCAGAATATCATCAGAAGCAGAAAATAAAGGGAACAAAAATAAAACAAAAGTCTGTTACAAATGACTCACCAGCAGCGATTTGGATCTTACAACCAGACTCCAGCTGGATCCTGGTAATTTGTTCTCCTCCTCTACCAATAACTGAATCAAAAAGAAAAGGGATGGTCTGAGTACGTTTTATCTTGAAAGTAATTTTTTTTTTAAATACAACACAATCTCAGTGAGACCAGATTAATCCATCAAGCCATCTGAACCCTTTTTACATCTAAAAACTTACATTTTGTTCTGAAATTATTGTTTGTTACATTAGCAAATTTTTGAATTGATGTAATATGAAAATAAAATACTTAAGGCTATTTAAGCATAGAACTGAAAAGAGGAAAATTCACCTTTTTGACAAACACCACAAAATACTGAAATCAGCCATCAGGATGGCTAGGCAACCAGATTGCGAACAAGATAAATAACAACATATGGACAGATGGCGTTCAGGGATTTTGATGCACAGTTGTAGCAAATATCTAAACATTGTATTAAAAAGAAACCATAATTTTTTCCTACATTTAAAAAAAAAAAAAAAAAAATCATCTCTTGAGCTGTCAAACTTAAGCCTGGACTTAAGTCTGGAAAGAAATTGATCCCCTGAAGTCCCAAAAATAACTATGGTGAACTCAATGAGAAACCCATTTTCTTTGAAAACTTGACAACTGAGGGAAACAATGTTAATATTCTTCCTCAAAATAATTCACAGGACTGAAAATACTTTTAGGTAGGCCACACAACACAAAGAGAGTTTTGTTATCAGAAAGCCTAACAGAAGACAAACTCGCTGTTACACGAAAGACGCTCTCAGGGCCTTTTATTTGACGCATAGGCCCTGTTGTACTGCAGCCGAGCCACATTTCAGTTTTATATCCACAAACGTTTTAAATACGAGTCTTCCATTTCATCTTTGTCTAACAAAAAGGCATAATTATTTAGTGCATTTTACATTGATTTTGTAAGATGGTTAGCAGAAACACTAGGCTTTTTTACAAATTAATATAAAACATTTACATTAGGATTTATGCATGAACTCCTTTGGCTTCTAGAAGGGATTAAAAAGTTCAAGTGTGGACAAAAAGTTGTGCAGATCAAAAGATGTGACAGATGACAGGTTCTAGCACAAATAAAGGTTCTACTTCCATCAAAACAAAAGTTAAACAGCAGACAAATGGTCCTAGTGCTAAAAACTTGAGTACAAGTCAAAGGATGCAACGCAGATAAAAATAGTGCAGACATATGAAAATCCAGAATGAAGACAGGAATTCGGGCATCTTCTGGAGCTTTTCAAAGAGGGTTAGGGTTATAGTATCTCGTACAAGAGGACAGTTACATTACTGCCTCTGTTAAATCATATCTGTTCTCTTCCTGCTATGGACATTTTAAGTTTGTCTTTTAAACAATCGATTTATATTTACCTGCTGTGAATAACAAAGTACCGTCAGTCATTTAAAAAAAAAAAACATTAAAAATCCACAAATGCAACTGCAAATAGGTGTTATGTGTCATTTTGGGCAGGTTGAAAGTTCTGAATCAGACAGAAAAAAACTTCTACTTACTGAAGCCAACCATTCTGTCAGGCACCTTGTAATCTTCTGTGATTACCCTGCTGATACACAACACACATTAACGTCCCAATCACACAACCATCCACCTCCCCAGTGTGATATTTCTGTGTCGATAAATGATTATGTTGATGTAGACACAGGAGGACAGATCTATAGCACCATGTTCTGATGGTATTTTGCAAACAAAAATGATGTTGGGCACACGTCATTACATGCCGCCCCACTGAGCATGTGCACATTAATCAATACAAGCTGCACTTCGTACCTTTGATGGCCCATGGCTGGAAGCTGGTTACCTACTGGGAGACACAGAAAGCGATTAGAAACGAATGGACCTGATCTGATTGAGCTCAGATGAGTCTATTTCTCAAAGAATATGTCCAGTGAGTATGTAGCTCAGTTCAGAGGACTATCGGAGCACTTCTGACCTGAATAAAACAGAATCTAATGGATCAATCAGGATTTGGACATGGTAGAAGGACCAAAAAGTATGACGGAATTGAAAAATTGTGTGGAATTTTCAACTAAAGTAAAAGGGAGGAAACAGGAGTCCCAAGTTAAACTCCTTAACAAAAAAAGGTATCCCTGCAACAGTAACATCTACAGCCATACACTTACGTACCCAGATTTATAAAAATATTTGTAAAAAAAAAAAAACATTTTTTTTTTTTTTTTTTTACAGTAATTGTAAATTATTGCGTCGAAGCCTATCCCAGCTATTTTCAGGCGAGAGGTAGGGTACACCCTGAATAGGTCGCCAGTCCGTTGCAGATTGACACACTACCACAACACACGCACTCATTACTAGGGGCAATTTTATTGTGGCCAATCAACCTAACATGCATGTTTTTGTAGGGCGGGAGGAAACCCCTACATACCTATGTATGTAGGGGGAGACCATGCAAACGCCACACAGAAAGGCCAGCGTTCAAAGCCTCGTCCCAATTGGGACCCTAAGCCCTCTTGCCTTGAGGCCACAAAGCAAACCACTGTGCCACCGTGCTGCTGTTGATAATTTTGTTCACCTTTTAAGAGGATTTTTAGAAAAATATTTCATGATTTTGCCGCTTATCGGAGAGTATTTTATATGAATTTTTACCAAGCAGCACTTTGCATATTTTAAAATGTCTTGATTAAATAGTGTTTAAACAAATAGTCAGTTTAAAAAACACACAAATTACCAACAGTCAAATAGTTTTGTATTTTGTTTTAATAGTATACCAAACTTTGGCCTCGAAACTGAAAACCGGAATTTTTGTATATCTAGTCAATTCACAAGCTTTTTGTACCAACAACCATTTCTTCACATTTAATTTATGGCGAGGGCTATTTGTTAGTAACTAAAAAAAATGTTTTGTACTAGGTTAATTTGGACATTTCAAAGGACGAGCCCAAAGGTTACAAACTGTATTCTAACAGTTTAAGGTCGACATCAAACTTTCGGTTTCAAGAAAAAAACCTTCTTTTCCATTCCCAGATCAAAGATTATTTCACCATACCGAGGTCTGAGTTTGAAAGAAAGTAGGAAATATTATTAAACTAATAAACATTAGGAAAAACACACCTGACAGATTTGTTAGAAATACTGTTTTAATCTGGCACGTGGTACACATTATAATGGCTTCAAAGTTCATACCTGCTTGGAGGACTAAAACTGTTAAACTACAGAAATTATATGAGTTTTAGATACTGTATGGACAAAGACTTGATAAGGATAAGAAATGTCTTAACAGGGAACAGTGAGTTTATTTTCACAATTACTGGAAAAATATAATCTTCTAAGAACCTAGCTCCTCAAACATGAACAAATTAGAATCCTAGTTTGTTTGCAAAAAAAGGAAAAAAAACTAAACGTTAGAATTGGGGGGATGCACGAGTGAAAACCAGCTAACTGTTCAAATATGTTATTGTTGAAGTAAAAAAATAGCAGCATGTTTGCCACTGTAGTCACAGACAATTTGAAAGTTTGAGCAGTAATTGGAGGAGACGGTGGATCAGCGCTAGAGCGCTCGATTCCCATTGAGACCACCGTCTAGGGTCCTTGGAGAAGACACCTAACCCCCGCTTCTCCCACCATTGGCGCCGTCGAAGGGCAGCCTGCTGCGGTGTAAGGAGTGCAGCACACAAATTTCCCCAGTGAGGGATGAATAGAGTAATTTTTTTTTTTTTAATACACTTGGTTTAATAAATTTTATGTGATTCCTGGCTGCCAAAGTTGCCTAATTTGCAGGGACCATAACGTGCCTTCTGCTCAGTTACTCAATAAAGTGGATTAATTCGAAAACAAAAAATATCAATATATTTGGAAAACATAAAATTTTATTTTCTTGAGTCAAAAATAGCTTAAATGCAGCCAGAAAATATAACAAAGCTCCAAAGTTTAAAATCACCTGCCAAGGGGCTTTATTCAGACCAAAATGATGAGACATTTCTGACGTTTTAAAAGACCAAATGATACATTTACGTATGGCAGATAACCCTTAGTTTAGTAGACAGTGTTTTATATGTAATAATTTAACAGATACTGACAATATTAATTACAAGTGAAAAAAAAATTTGCTTGGTAAGCAAAGTTTACTTGTGAATTTACAGACTGCCCTGTGGCCAATCAACCTAACATGCATGCTTTTGGAGGGTTGGGTTGGAGGAAGCTGGAGTACCATTTTTTTAGATGTAAACTCCACACAGAAAGCCCAGTGTTCCAAGCCTTATTCCACCCTATATTCGAACCCGACGTTTTTGCTGTGAGGCCACTGTGCTAACCACTGCACCACTGTGCATGTAAGGTTGATTGGCCAGTATAAAATTGCCCCTAGGAATGAGTATATATGTGGAAAGTTCTGTGGCCCTGCAACAGACTGGTGACTTGTTCAGGATGTACCCTGCTTCTCGCCTTAAATCACCTGGGATAGGCTCTGGCAACCCCACAACCCTAGGGAATAAGGGGTTCAGAAGACAAAACAAAACTTTTGCTGGCATCCAGTTGTGTGTTACTACATAATTATCTGGAACACACCTGTTATGCTTTGGGTTAGGTGGATTTTCAATTTTCGGGCACTATTTGGTTGCTAGGGCAATGGGAAGTTCTCATAGGTGGTGGTTGCTGATAAGTTTGTAAGTGCGCTGCTCACTAACTTGCAGGCAGGGAAAAAGGAGAAAAATGAGTGGCCATACTTCTGACTCGATTGTCAGACCGATATTTTGATACCAGAGTAATACTGTTCACTTCTTTGCAACTGTTATTGTCGTCTCAGTTGAAATTAGGAACTTTTTAAAATAAACTTTTGAGGAATAATGTAGATCCATATTCAAGTCAGCCACCCAATAATACGATATTGCTATGTCACTTCAGTTTAACAAAAAAGGAAGAAAATGTCAATTATTTTTTACTTTTTCTACAAGCCAGTGGGTACAATGTTCACTGGATTGGCTGGACTGGGACTGAATGTTTGAATTACCATCACAGTTTCTTTCTGTGCATGCTTGACTTCCAAACAAAAGATTCAGGGAATGTATAAGAGACTCAGCAAAATGATTTAAGAGCAAAATTTTTTCATAATTCCTGTTGCATTCAAGACACCCAGTCAGGTCTGATGACTGGGAGATAAAGTTCTGGTTGACATCAGTCAAACTATGTTAGACTTAAAGCTTGGTAATCACAACAAAAGATAAATTTAATCTAACAAAATGTATTATTTCATTTTTTTAAGATGTAGTTTGTGGTGAAACTTGGCTGAACCTCAACTATGACTCATCTTTCAGTCCAGTTTGTGTTTCTGACAAGGTAAAACATATTTAACGCTTACCTCCATCTTCTCCTGGTCGTTTCTGGCCAGGAAAGTACAACGAGGCCTCGACGCTTCCTGAGGAGCTGTTGAGGTGCGACATGGCCTCGCCGCCCATCTTACCCACCATCTGAAAAACAAGCAAATCAGCTTTAACCAAAAACAAATTTATGCATACAGAATTAGTGATTGACTGGTTATCAGTTGGGCGGATTGTCAGCATTAATGTTTGGAAACTTGACGTTATCAACCTTTGTCTTTTTTTTTCTTGATCTGATGCACGAGTATAAAGAAATTGACTAAATCCTCAGTTATTTTGGGTCAGGTGGAGCCAACGTCATCTGTGCTGTCTTCTGTATACGGGGTAAAGGCGGACCATCCAGATCTCTTGTATCCTCTAATTGATAGCATCCTCTAATCCTAATATTTACTGTAAAATGCAAAAACTTCCAAGATTGCACTTAACATCCCAGTGTTCTAAATCTCACAACCACCCAATTTTTCTCTTTTTCACAAACAGCTTGTTCTGGAGTCACAATCAGGGATTTTCAGGGAAATTTTTGCATTGGCACAGCTTTAGCCGGTGTAAAAGTTTGATAAATGTTCAGAAAATAAAATCATATCGTGTGTATCACTCCAGTCTCAACATTTTTATGGCAATTTTTTACTTTTACCACAAATGACTGTTTGCTCCAACAAATTTGGTTATTGGCTCCTCCAACTAAAGATAATCTAATTTTGATAACACAAAATCTAGCTCAAACAATTAGTAACAGTGGCGCAGGGCACAACCACCTTTTAGGTTTAAAAGTAATCTAAAATATAGTAAGTTCAGGCTTTAAGGTCAAAAGTGTTTTTCCAAACATAGTGTGACATAGTATTCAGTTGCCTGGCATTTCCATGAGACCCCCTTTGTTAAAATTTGTCTGGGACTTTAACTGACTTTTTGAAACTTCATTGATTTGCTTGAAGGTCAACTAAGAAGAAAATATTACTGAGTTTACGGTCCGATATGTAGACCTGAAAAATATCCACTCCCTGTGCCACTAAGAACAACAGGTGGCACAATTTGAAGTCTGGTAGGGCTGGTACACTGACAAAAAGCAACATGTCCACACATCTAACCTGAAAAAATAGTTCAATGTTTGCTTTGAGAAGTTCAGTTACCAAAGAGCAGCTGGTAAGCTCTAGTTCTCACTTGCAAAACTGGAAATGGCTGCCGGAGCACATTTACTCATTCAGGTTATA
Organism: Neostethus bicornis; assembly: GCA_902685375.1. Lineage (NCBI taxonomy): Eukaryota > Metazoa > Chordata > Actinopteri > Atheriniformes > Phallostethidae > Neostethus > Neostethus bicornis. Next base: position 11,387,939 of record LR738545.1, read on the forward strand.
GGCAAATATGCAAATATATGAAACTAAACATAGAGGAAAATATTTAAAGTCAAAATTATGATAAAGTTTCACAATCTCCAAGCTGCTGAAACAGGAAAAACCAGAAAAAGAAAAGAAGAACTAAACAGTTTTTTTTTTATTATTAATTCACTACAACACACATTTGCAGGTAAAGGATATTGAACTCTGAGATTTCATCAAATGGTTTGTGGCTTTTCTACTTCTTTACCTGGGATCTAAACATTAACAACGAACACACAGTCGTACATGCACTAATTAAGATTCTGATCAAATAAAAAACAACCATAGCCTTACCCAAAGCAACCGTAATGACCAAATAACATCAGCAATACAAAACCATAAAGAACAATGTAGAAATGACTCGAAAATTGCATGTGATAAAAATGTATAAAATTGCTAGCCTTGAGCAAAATTTACAATGTATTTGATATGGTGTAACATTTGGGAATGATGGAAGAGTTACAGACACGATAACTCCTTTTCGTTGTCTTCGGCTTATCCAAGTCCGGGTTGTGGGGGTAAAACCCTCAGACAAAATGCCCAGAAATGTTTTCCCTCTCGCTCCCCAGCTGCATCCTCCAGCTCAACCGGGTGGATCTTGAGGCGTTACCCGTCCAGCTATGAGACATAGTCTCTCCAGCGGGACCAGGATCTGACTATGGGTCTCCTCCCGGTGGACTTGTCCGCAACACCCCACCAGCAAGCAATTCAGGAAGGATCCTAACCAGATAGAGCCCGAACAACCCCATCTGGCTTCTCTCAACCCGGACGAACAATAGCTCCAATACTCCAAGCGCTTCTCGGATGGCAGAGCTCCAAACCTTAGTTCTGAGTGAGAGCCCAGCCACCCTGCAGAGGAAACTCATATTGGCTGCCTGTATCCACAATTTTGTTCTTTCAGTCACCACCCACAGCTGGTGACTACAGGTGAGGGTGAGAGTTTTAACACTCAAATGTGTTCAAACCTTTGACAACAACAGCAACAGCAAAAAAGATGTCAATACAAAGACTAAAAACCTTTTTTTTAAAACTATTTTCTACGCAGTTAAAAGACTAGGTTAATCAACACAAAATATTTTTCTATTTTGCCTGGTTAACTAAATCAAGAAAACAGCAATTCAATTTACCGTCAAATCCTTGTTATCAACTTGGTCTTTTGTCTCAGGACTTTCTATTAAACCAATAGAAAGTCCTGAGACTTCCTATTGGTTCCTTTGGAGCTACCAATGTTCCATAGGGAAGCTGATCAAACGTTATCTAAATTTTTTTTTGACAATGTTAACTACACTGTCTCAGTCTCTCGTCTGTGGCAGGCGGATGAGGAGCATCTGAAACATGATAATCAGGCTCTTCACTGCATACATCTCATATAAACACTAACCGGATACATGATGGTGGCAAGCTGTGATCAATTAAACTATTTTTTACATTACCCTAACATTCTGATACTGCTGGGTGAAAGAATTTCTCTCGTAGTCATGACTGTTGATTGTGAAAAGGAAGGCTACTTCTTTAAAAAGATTGAGAAATAAATTATTGAAATAAATCCTTCTGTTGTTCAAATTTATACAATGAATTTGACAAATAATTCAATTTGATTTGAAAATGACTGTTTTTTAATTAGCTATGTTGGGTTGTTTATTTTTTATGAACAATACGCATTTTAAGTCTGTTAATATCAGTTGGGTTTTTTTACAGTTTAAATTAGAACAAAAACAATTTCTCAAGTAGATCGTGTATTTCGATTACTAAAATTTTGATATTTTTATGCCTCAAATTTGTGTTTTGTTTCCATATAAAGTCCTCTTTCCGATAACGCAGCTGAACTTTTGACGCCAAGAATATGTTTCCGTAAGACCTCACTACACTAGTTAGCATTACCATGCTAAATTAGCAGCTGAAGATAAAACACGAGTGTCTGAGGGCGGTGCGAGCAACAAAATACAAACAGTCAAAGTGGAACAAAACACGATGAATAAAATAAATGATAAATCTGTCTTAAGTATAGGGCCATTTCAATTTTGAAAAGGCAGACAACGTGGTGCAATATGGAATTGTTGAACAAAAAGAAGGTATAATTTATGTTTAATCTGTAAAATTGATCAAATGAACAAAAGAATTGATAGTTTAATTGATTACTGAAATAATTGATAGCATAATCCCTAATTTTAAAACCTGTATTACGTTACCCCTCCTTTTTATTTTAATTTTATGCTCTTACGAAAAAATATATGAACAATTCTTTAGTTTAACAAAGTAAAGTTGGCATAAATACCTGCTGAAACAGCAGTGCCGCTACACGTCTCATTAAGATGGCCAAACGCTGTGTAAGTTTTTGATGGCCTGTCTTTTAAAAGCAAATCAAAACAAAGTACCTCACATCATGTCCTGCTATTGCTACGTCATTATTTTGATGCCATTAGGTCAATTAATAACATTACTGCTAAAACTTTTCCGTGTGGTAAAAATTGACAATGTGCCACTGGTGCCAAACAGTACCATTTTGGTTTTCCATCACTATTACTTTCTAAGCCGCTATTAGAAAGTCTGTCCGGTCTTTATCAATGTGGACCGTACAGTCCGAGTGAGCAGGACACTTTCCAAGGGAGGTGATTGATTAAGGGCTGGTCTTTTTTCCCCTCTCATCCATAACATAACCAGATTAGATTAGTCTACTAAGAAGTCAACCCACTCTTCGACCAAGTTTGAGGTCAAAATTAATATTGTTTTTAAAACTATTGATTCCATCAACAATCACCCAAACAAAAGAAGGGTAAAACATGATCCATCAGCTATAACACAACATGATAAAACTGTAAAATGATCAAAGTATTTGTTTCAGGTGCCAGCAAGCATGATCTGATCTACCACCTCGCACCACTATCGAAAAAAACCACAAAAACCTTTTAAAATCAGATGCTTGTCACACACAATGTGATCAAATCTCCAAACAGATCCATACAACTTTTTTTCCATGGTTACTTTTGGTCTTTCACACATTTCCTCACCCAAACTTTACCAAGGACACATCCATCCCGGTTAGAAGTCATTACATCAGTACATTGATTTACCGAGTTTCACAAAAATCTCATTGAATTCTTTCAGATTTTTGAAAAGGAAGCTACCGCTTTTTCTTTTCTTTTTTTGTAGATACAGTATTTGAACAGTATCTTCCCCCGGAATGAGATGGCAAGGTATTTGTTTCACAGAGTAAACACAGGAGGATTACTTTCATGCAAGATCTTTTGATCACACAGCACGCAGCTAGAACAGTAACTTTTTCTTTCAGTTAGATGGTTTTCAACTTTCACAACAGAGATTAAAAGTATTTGCAAAGACAAAAAGAGTTACTAGAGTAAACATACCTCCTTAAAAGCCTTAGCAGGAATCATGCAGTATTTTTCCGATCAAGGTTGCACACCAGAAATCGCAATCAAGTTTCAGTCTGGTTTGGGTAACCAATTTGCTAAATAGTTTTAAACACAGAAATACTTACAAAGGTATTTTAACTTTCTGGTATTCTGATATTCTTATGTAACTTGGTACAGTTCTAGTTAAAAAAAAAAAAACACTAAAGCTTGCAATTTACACACCAAATTGTTGAAAACATGGTGTTTACTTAGATTTAAAACAGCGTTGGATTCAATTCAATTTCATAATATTTCTATAGAATGGTATCACAAAACAATTCTCAACGAGCTTCATAGTGGAGATTGACAAAAAGTACAAAAACAAAAAAGAGAGAAAAAAGTAGATACACAAATACACAACTAAAAGCTAATAAACCAAAAGCTAGCTAAACAATTTCAGCACATACCTGCCTTTAGAACCCTCTTTACGATGAGGAAAAACTCAATTTTTTTTTTTTTTTAAACCCAGTGGTGAGGGGAAGACAGAAGAAACCTCACGAGGATCCACAAGAAAGAGAGATCCCTCTCCAAGAAAAGCAGCCAATGTGTCTAAGACTGTTAATTAAATATTAGCTTAGTCTACTCTTCAGCTATATATCTGAAGAGATCAGTAGATGTTCTTCATCCTGATGGATGGTTGATCAAACACAGAAGCCTCCTCAGTCTACTAACACTCAGGATAAGAACATAGACATCTTGTTTTACTCGCTTTGTGGTGTCTTATCAGTTCTAGGGCTCGATTGTAACTTAAATAACGTAATAATTTTGGATTGATTTATGTAGAAGTGTAGAATTGTTAGCCCAAACGAAGGCCATAACAGTAGGGCTTGCTCAATCAACTGTTTGTATCTCTGCATGAACTCTTGACAGGTATCAAAGCCCGTCTTCAAACTGAACAGCGTGTGCTGAGAAACTTTCAATACATACAGAAGATGACTACCTGGATCAGACGGAGGGAGATTTAGAAGACTACCTGCTTGATCCTGACAGAAAAGCTAACTCTTGTCTTTATTGTCTTGCTGCTTTAACTTCTCAGATTGCTAGGATTAAACCAGCTGACTGCAATGAAGGAAGGATAAGGTCAGAACATCCTATTCAGGTCACCATGGTGACCTTACCCTGCAGGTTGATGCACCTGAGCAGGTGAGAACACCGGGAACCCCCCACCCTGTGCAGTGGGCGGTCTGGGTGTCTATAGGCCGGCTTTATATGGCTCATAGACGGTTGCATAACGCCAGCCTAGTTTCTATTCAACTTACAGTAAACAGGCTGCAGGCCGTGGGGAGGGAGTGGGAGAGAGGGGAATCTGTACTTATGGTGGGTGCTGGAACACGGTGACCTCCCACCCCGGCCCTCTCCTGTGGCTCACAGAGCTCTGGTAAAGCAGTGACCTACGACCTGCTTGCAGTTTTTACTCCGTGTTTCAGGCTCACGCAGCCAACAGGTTGCCCGCTGCCTCAGTGACACGTGCGGCCAAACTTGTGTCCCGCTTCCCCCTTTAACCCTCCCCAGGGTTCCCCTCAACTCTCCTCCGGCTGACAGCTCCACAAAGTCCCTCCAAACTACACCACACACTCTATCAGCCGAGGCAAAGTACACCAAACAGGCCACAACTCTGACTGAGAAGTGCTTTCCAAGCTAGTTAGCATGCTACAGAGTGTGTGTGCGTGTTGACGGAGCACAGAAGTTCAGAGCAGCAACAGCTCAGCCCGAGAGAACACGAAAAAAAGTGCTTTCAGTTGATCGAAACAACCCGGCTCGGCCTGGAACACATGTGTGCTGAGCCCTGGTGGAATTGTTACCTGCCGGGCCCTTTGTAAAACATCAGCCAGGCCGTCTGACTTCAGCCCCGGCTGGCTCATCGAGGCCTGTCCCTGCACCAGCTCCGCCATCATAGCGCCACTAGCTAGCCGTTAGCTGTTAGCCGTATTGGATCGCGCTGCTAGCTTGCTGAAGCTGTCCTCAGAGAGAGTGAAAGAAAGGAGGCTTCACTCTGATAGCTTTTCCAGATACCAATAGGAAGTGGTTTCTGGAACGTTTTCCCCCTTTAATAAAAGTACTGAAAGAGGAAGTTTACAACATTTAACTTTAGCAATGCAAATTTTTAAGCTGCTTATATTAAACGGACGTTTAATTTAGGTAAAATTACGTTATAGTAAATATATATTTTTTAAAAAAACCCAAACTATTGTTTGATTTTTACGACAGGTATTTGCATATTTACCACATAAATTCCTAAACACAAATTGGCTGCCTACATTAATCATATAATTGTGTAAATGAATCATTAAAAGTAGTTATTGAATCAGATAAAAAGCTATTAAGTAGAATAAGCTAATATTTAATTAACCATCTTAGACTCATTGGGTGCTCGGCCTGTGGGGAGAGATTTCTCTTTCATCTGGTTCTCCAGGAGGTTTACTATTATTTTTCCACACTAATGGGTCTTTTGGAGTTCTCCTCACGGTGAAGGGGGATCTATGGGTAGAATTGTGCTGAAATTGTTTAGCTAGCTTTTGTTAGTTAGCTTTTAGCTGTGTATTTGTGTTTATACATTTTCTTTCATTTGTGTTCTTTGTTTTCAAAACTGTTTTCAATATACTGTGGGAAACCCGTTAAAACAATTGCTTTGTGATTATGAACTCTACAAATATAATTGAATAGGTTATGAAACAACCACCTTTGCACCCTGTTCCATAAAAAGTCAGAGTTTATTGTTTGAATTTATCAAGTAATCTTTTGAAGTTATTTTACAATCATTTGTAACTTTTGACAAGTATGAATTTAGTGTTGTAGATTCAATTTAGAAAATAAAGTTCAACTGCCGTTTTAAACAGAGTAGCTCATCACTTGAATAGAAGATCTATGTTTCTGCTCAGCTGTTGGCATCTCGCGGCTCCATTTCCGCTTCCGCATGAAGTGACGTGTATGTCCAGCTCCACAGGTGGGGAGTCATGAACTTAAGAGAAGAAGAAAAACCCTGCTGCCATTAGCATCTGTGCTACAATATGGTTGTTAATCAGTGTTAATTGCGTTAGTCATGTCCACCAAATACATCTAAATCACTATTACATACCGTACACGACTTTATAAATTACTATTATTAAAGATAGCATTGGCTAAGACTGAGAAACCTTTTTATTAGTTTGAATTGACATTTAAAAAAAACAAACAAAAACTGTTGTTTCATCCTATCTTCACATCAAGTTGGGAGTTTTTTTCTGTTTCCATTCTAATATGTTAAATATAAGACATTTTTTATATTAATATTCTATGTAAAAATAATGACAATTTTTAAGTAGCTACTTGAGATAAAATTATTTTAAATAAATTGATTATGAAAGTAAAAATAATAATAAAAAAAAAAGAAATAGTAAAAGTGACACTGAAATGGTTTAAACACCGTCAACTTCAACATATGATAAATTGATGTTGAATACTGTAATAAACAAAACAAAAAAAAATTAAATGTCTCAAACTTTCAGTTTATTGCAGTGATAATGGTCAGGGGCGGATCCAGGGGGGAGGGATATGAGGGGCACACGCCCCACCCTTTTGGTCCACAAAAAAAAAAAGAAGAAGAAGAAGAAAGGAAACGGGACTAGTCAAGCAATCCCGTTGCAGTGCCACCAAATAGACCATCGAAATGCAGGAAAATGACTCTTATTTTTAAAAATGTTCTGGAGGGATTCGGGCGCCCTGAATGCCCTCAGCCCTGTCCATACTGGGTTTGTCAATGACCTCGCCGCCACTCTCTCCCCCGAAGGTAATAGTAGCTCTAACACTGATTTAACATACTAATTGTTATTTAAACTGATACGTACATTTTCCAAACCTCTTTGTCTGACACTGAACTGTTAACTCATTTTACAAACAAACCTTCTTAAATTAAAGTCAGCATATCTAATTTGGGCTGTGTGGTGGCCACGGTGGCCTTACAGCAAGAAGGTTGGAATTTTGATTCATTGAATAGGAGCTTGATATACTGGCCTTTCTGTGTGGAGTTTGCATGTTGTACCTGTGTGTGCGTGGGTTTTCTCCAGATATTGCAGTTTACTCCCAACCTAACACATATGTGTTAGGTTGTTTGGCCGTTACAAAATTGCCACTAGGAATGAGTGTGTGTGTGGATGGTTATCTGTGGATGTGGCCCAGCAACAAATTGGTGACCTGTTTGGGGTGTATCCTACCTCCTGCCTGTTATCAGCAGGGATAGGTTGCGGCACACCCTTCAACCCCTTTATGGATAGACAGTTCAGAAGATGAAATATCTAATTTAGTACGAGAGTTGTGTTGATGGTTTGTGGTTAACCAATGAGTAAAAGATCCTATTTTTTGGAGAAATTAACTCTGGCCTCCTGTTAACCCATCCCGACCTCTGACCTGCCAGATGGTGTCGGGTGTTTCATCCACCTGAGGAAAATGAGGAGGAAGCCAGCTGCTTATTTATCTGATGAAACATTCCAGTACCATTTTTTTTTTCGTTTTGAACAGATTTACTTACATTCATTTCCTCACAGAAAAAAAGCTTTTCACTGCATTTCTTTTGTACAGATCATCTTTTAACAATTAGTTATTTATAAATGACAACAAAGATGTGTTGTGGTAGGTATTTTGAGCAAGGGAAAGTAAACCAACTGAACTGAAAATTTGTTTCACACACAGACAACCTACTTTTGTTTTCCCTAATGGATCGGGCAAAAATGGTCCGTTTTGGAAACAAAGTTTTCTTGATCACCAATGCCGGCACCTGTGCTGTGTCATCAGGCATTTAATCTTGTTCTGTAGGTGGCTAAATTTTGTGATCACATGTTTATTTGTTTCAATTTCTGAATCGACTATCCTTATCCTTAATGACGTAGCGGGGGTACTAGGGTGTACCGCGAGAGGCACGGTACACCCTGAACCGGTCGCCAATCTACTGCGGGGCCACACACTGATAACCATCCACACACACACACTCATTCTTAGTGGCCATTTCATACTGGCCAATCAAACTAACATGCATGTTTTTGAAGAGTGAGAGGTAAACGGAGTACTCAGAGAAAACCCACATGCACACGGGGAGAACATGCAGGCCAGTGTTTAAAGCCCTGCGTCCACTCCGGGACTCGAACCTTGGTCTTCATGCTGTGAGACTGCTGTGCTAATCACTGCACCACTGTGCAGTACAAGTAAGAACTGAAAAAAAAAAACTGTTGTAGCTGAGCCTTCTTAACCAATGCAGAGTCTATATTACTCATCATGATTGCCAAGGTGCTTGATGATGTCCGGCTCCATTCTTCTCTCACTTTTGAACAACTGAGTCTTTGTGGTTCACTTGGGGGAGGACCCAATTTTCAATCCAATGATGGCATACCAGAGTTTTAGATTTGGAATGTTCGTTCCTGTTCCATCTGCTTACTGTACAGTGAATCAAACTACAAAAACTGCAAATCACAGCTAAATTTAACAATTATAACTACATCTTTGTGCTAAAAATGTGATGATCTGTTCCTCCCAGTCATGATCGTCTTGGTCTCCCTGGGATTATTCATATGATCATTTAAAAAGAACTTTCAAATCAAGAGTACATTTACGTAATAATGTATTTAAGAACTGAAAGAGCAAGCACTTTGTTGCAAATTAAGGCAAGGAGAGGCTACATTTTCCCCCACCAGAATAAACCCCGACACCCTAGCACCAAACCAGCAATAAGTATGGCTCAGCCAGTTTGGTACTTGGCTTAAGAGCAATTTCAGAGTGGAAAAGAGTTCAGCCCCCTTGAGAAGATTAATTCCAGAGTCCAAGCTCTGCATGGAGGTTAGTCCAAATAAATCTATCCAGAACCACACAAGCTGATGAACCTACTCACCCCGGCCAGAAATTTTATACTCCTTGTCTGTAGAGCCAGTTTCGGTAGCAGAGAATGGAACAGCTCGTGTCTCTTTGGCCACTTTCTAAGAAGTAAGCCCTTCCAAAAAAGGATGTAGGAGACCTTTTTGGGGAGGTGTGCTCTTCATTGTGTCCCACCTCACTTCAGAGACATTCTGTACCCTAGTTCGTTAGAATGTTTTGTTAAAAACTTTCCAGTGCTTTGTTGCTCACATCACTGGCCTTCGGGATATTTTTTTGTTTGATCGAGTCCTGATTCAAAGAAAGCCGAAGTATTTCAATGTGACTAGAAATTTTTCATTAGATGAAAAAGAACATTTTCTGAACAAGAACTTTGTTTTTATGGTTGTTTTCAGCAAGTTGTCTTGTTCTTTGCGGCATGTGTTTGTGGGGTGGTACATGCTATGAGTGCATCCATGTGTGTGTCTGTGTAAAAAGCTCTACAGAGTGGAAAATAATGGTTTGTGAAGAGCCTCTTATTGGACACTAACAGGAAACAGTAACGACTTTAAGAGGCATTAAGAGCCATTGGTCTGAGTGTGTGTCTGTGTGTGTGCATCTAACCAGCAAGGCTCTGCTTGCAGGAGCATACGATTCTTTCCCTCATATTACAAAAACATATTAAAGCTGCTTGAAAGAAAGTAAACATTGTTCTGTGCGTACCAAATTACTGTGTTAATCAGCATAAAAATCCAGACAAAAAAAAAAAATACAACTTGAGGGGATCTAAAATATATTATAACTCTGTTAAGCATACTGGAAAGAGAAGGAAAATAATTAAATCAGCTTGCTATTTTATAATTATTCCACTGAGGTCTAAAATTGCGAGTTTCTGGAGAGTTGAATGAGCTGCTGAAGATGCTACTGTAAGGAGAAACTGTGGAAAGGATTTTAAAAATGAATTGACCTCCAAAAGGAAACAGGTTTTGGTTTTTAGACACTAAATATGATGTGAAGTGAGACAGTAAATATAAAGAGAAAAAAATAACACATAAAATGTTCTCTTGAAAAGTCCAGAAATTAAAACATATTTAAACAAACAAACCAAAAAGTTCAAGTTTTAAAATGAACAGAATATTATACACAATAGAACAAAATCACATATTTTACTTACAAGTGAAAATAAAATCAGGTATTTCTAGATTAAGATATATATATATATATATATATACAGTACATATATCCCCGTCCTTTTTATAACATATCAGAATGATTTAATTTCAGTAGATAAGACATCTTATGATTTACCGGCCACCCAAAGTACACCCTAACTTCCTCACTGAACTCCAAGATCTGCTGACCACATTATGTGCAACGTCACCTAGTACACTCATACTAGGTGACTTCAACCTGCACGTTGACACTCCCACAAACCGTTCTGCTTCCGAATTTCTGGAACTGCTTGACACCTTGCATCTTACACAGCATGTACATGTTCCAACACACTCCAAAGGACACACCCTCGATCTGGTAATCACGGATACTGCCCCTATCACCAACATGGATGTCTATGATTTGGGCGTATCCGACCACATGGCTGTTTTTCTCGAAGTAACCTTAAATCACCATCATCAAGACACAAAACGGGAAATACATTTCAGGAACCTTAGAAACATCGATCACGCTGCCTTAACAAAAGACTTACAAAATATTCCTCTGCCAAGACCCTCCACCTCAATTCAGGACTCTGTCGACTACTATAACACTGCACTCCAGGGCATTCTGGACTCTCATGCACCCCTGAAATCAAAAACAGTCTCTTTTACAAAATCTGCTCCATGGTTCACAAACGAACTCCGTATTCTCAAAAGGGCAGGGCGAGCCTTGGAACGGAAATTTACAAAAAGCAACCTCACAGTACATAAAGAAGCCTACCGTGACCACCAAAAACATTACTGCAGAGCCCTTGCCATAGCCAGGTCCACTTACTACTCTCAAAAAATCACTAGTAATGCTGGAAATTCAAAACACCTGTTTTCAACCATACATTCTCTGCTCAAGCCCCACACTTCGACCCACCAGGATACCAGTGTCAACAACTGCAACAGGTTCATGGACTTCTTCACCAGCAAAGTATCTGCTCTACAATCAAACTTCCTGCCTACAAACTTCACCCAGTCTACAAACCTGCCCATACAGACAACCCCAAGCAGTTTTTCCGAATTTGCACCCACAACACAGAAAAAGGTTGAGGCCATCCTAAAAACCATAAAATCCTCAACCTGCTCACTTGACCCCCTACCAACACCCCTCATCAAAGCTAACATCACAAGCATCAGTTCAATTATTGCAGCAATAATCAACCGCTCACTGCAAACTGGCCAAGTCCCCCCGGCTCTCAAAACTGCCATTATTAGACCTCACCTAAAGAAACCATCACTGGATCCAAATAATCTGACAAACTTCAGACCCATCTCCAACCTACCGTTTCTTTCTAAGGTTCTTGAAAAAGTTGTGGCAGCTCAGCTCAATCATCACCTTTCTACAAACAACCTACATGAAAAATTTCAGTCTGGTTTCCGGTCAGCTCACAGTACAGAAACGGCCCTGGTCCGAGTGATGAATGACTTACTTGTAACTGCGGACCAGGGCTCTCCATCCTTGCTCCTCCTTCTGGACCTGTCAGCTGCCTTTGACACTGTGGATCACACCATTCTCCTTCACCGTCTTCAGACTACTACTGAACTCTCAGGAAATATTTTCAAGTGGTTTCATTCATACATCACAAACAGAACAGAATATGTGGCTCTGGGGACTGCTAAATCCCAGCCACACCAAGTCACCTGCGGAGTGCCTCAAGGCTCTGTCCTTGGCCCCACACTTTTCACCATATACATATCTCCACTTGGACAAATAATCCGGAAACACAACATTTCATTTCATTGCTATGCTGATGACACACAACTGTATTTGAAAATGGACACTAAGCCCACCCAAGCTCTTTCTGCCCTTCATGCCTGTCTGGAGGAGATAGGGACGTGGATGACCAACAACTTTCTCCAGCTCAACACCAGCAAGACGGAAGCCATATTAATCGGTACACCTCACCAGATCAAGACATCCTCCATTTCAAGCATTCTGGTTTCTGGTCACAACATTCCACTCTCCTCCTCTGTAACAAACCTTGGCGTAAAAATCGACTGCAATCTCACATTTGACCAGCATGTACGTCACCTCTGCAAAGTTTCTTTCCTACACCTCAGAAACATTGCCAAGCTCCGCCCCTCACTCACCCACGCCGCAGCTGAAAAACTGATCCATGCCTTCATCTCCTCCAGACTCGACTACTGCAATGCCCTCCTCGTTGGCACATCTGGCAGGAGCCTTGAGAAGCTCCAGCACATCCAAAACTGCGCTGCCAGGGTCCTGACGAGGAGGCGAAAATTTGACCACATCACACCTGTTCTTAAATCACTTCACTGGCTTCCCATCCGTTTCAGAATTCACTACAAAATCTGCCTCCTCACCTACCAATGTGTCCATGGAAATGCCCCAACTTACCTCACTGAGCTCCTCTCCCCACTCATCAACCCAAGACACCTTCGCTCAAATTCCACCCACTGCCTCCACCAGCCCAGGACCAGGCTGACCACAATGGGGGACAGAGCCTTCCAGGCCGTTGCCCCACGACTGTGGAATGAGCTCCCGGAACTCCTCAGGGCCCCACAAAGTGTGGACACTTTTAAAAAAGGTCTAAAGACATTCATTTTTAATAAGGCTTTTAATCTTTGATTTTATGATTCTTTGTTTTCAGAATGTAGATTTTAGTTTTTAAAATGTTTTTATTGTTTTTACCTTTCTATGTAGCGCTTTGGGATTTTCTCTGAAAGTGTAAAGCGCACTACAAATAAAATGTATTATTATTATTATTTATTCAATTAAAATGTTATTTTTCTTCTCTTCTGGAAATAAATCAATCCATCCACTTATTGTCAAAATAGTTTATCTCATCTGGGTTGCAGAGTACCGGAGTCTATCGTGGCTAGTATCAAACAGAAGGCAGGTTACACCCTAAATAGATTGCCAGTCTGTGACAAAGCCCCATAAAGAGACAGACAACAATACACAAACACAGCATTTCTAGAGGAGACTCAAACACACCATGTTTTGCTAATAGGAGGAAACCTGTATACCGAGGATAAACACACACAAAAACAAGGAGAACATGCAACCCCACACAAAGTTGCAGACCACAAATTCTTCCTGACTTAGACTAATGTTTTGGTATGTTGCAGTACGATACAGTTTCTTCTTTCTAAAATAAGAAGAAAGGAGAACCAGGATATGTTGGTAAATTTTGTTCCTCATTTGTGCTTGTCATGTCTAGAACATCCTTGTTTTTTTGTCTAAGTTGCATCTAAAAATCCTGCTGAAATGATTTTTTTCCACTGAGGGGAAGTATTTATGACTTCTTAAATATTGGTGGTTCACCTCTACATACCCAACTGTGAGGTTCAAAAAAATATTAAATGTGTTTTACTCCAATAGGACAGACAAGATTTTCTCGATCATTTTGTGGAATCGTTGGATCTTGATGTGAGAAAATTTGGAATTACAGTGGTCTAGACTGAAGCATGATGAGTGCTCTTTTTGGGCTGGAAATGGGGGAAACTCATCAGCCTGAAGCATGAAAATGACCACCGGCACACCGACAAGAAAGAAAAAATTTAAAGCATTTCATCAGCTCACCTGTGTACGCGGGTCTGACTGTGTGACTGCAGCAGCATGGGTACAAGTGTGCATGTTATTGCAGAGCCCAGCATGTGGCATGGGGGTGAAGATGAAGAGCAGCAAGTATTAGAGTCAAATGGTGCGTAAACTGATAGGTGTGTGTGTGGGCTGAAAGAGGTTTGTGGTCTAATCATGTGGATAATTTCTGTTTTTCTTCTTTCAACATTATTGAACCGGTAAATGTGAAGTGGCCTCTTCATGGTTTCCAACGCTGATATGTCACCGCTCGCGGGGCAGCAGCATATAAACAAAGAAGACAGAGTCTGATGGAGTCTAACCTCCAAACAAACTGCTGCCGACTGCAATTGATTAAATAATATTGCTTTAGTTCATTGCCCTGATCATAGCTGAACAGGTGAAACTATCTCCAGAAAATCTAACACTGTCTTCTACACATTACTCACAGATGTACGTACTTGTGACATTAAGTTGAATAACGAGACTTATATTTTAGATTCCAAGAAAGTTTTTTTTTTTTTGTAGCTCCTCTGGTCTCAGGGACGTCTTGGGCTCAGTGGGAATCGAACCAGGTTCTCCCAATTGAAAGACAGATACTCTATCACTGAGCCAACGCTTCCTGGAACCCTAGAAAATGTTTCTTGTGTTTAGGTTTTTTAAAAATATCTTTGCCAAAAATTGAAGTAATTTGTTAGATCTTTGCTTAAGGACCTAAATCTGTTTTTTAATCGGAGCATCTCCATCTTTTTATAATCTTATTTTAAACATAAAAAATGTTAGTCATGTTCTGATAGAAGTAAGATATGCTGTAACACAAACTGGTGATGCGCGCAGTGTTTACCCCACCTACCACCAGTTTTCTGGCTTTCAAAATGGGCTCAGGTAACCAAACCAATTCAGTGATGGATTGGAAAAAAACAATCTAATTTAATCTCATGGATTAAGATTTTGAGATGGGTTGAAATAAAGCATCTTGGTTCTTTTTAATAGAAATAAAGCTACAAATGAAGTTTACTTCAAATACAGAAGTTTTTGAGGTTTTAAAATATCCAGTCGAGCTTGTTCTTTGAGTTCTGTTCCAAAGTTCGAACCCCATCAATAGTGAGCTAACTAGGGGTCATAAACAGAAACGTTCCAAATCAATTCTCCTGAGGGTTTTAGCCACAAATTCCTGCAGGTTAAATGGGATGAATCTTTGCTGACAGCACCCTCTCACTTCTGACTGTGGGTGTGGACACGAATGGGCACTCATATGTGTCAGATGTGTGTCTTTATTACTGCAGCCTGCTGCTTTTAGACGACTCATTATTGCGACCTCCTGCAGATTCAATCCATCACTCATTACACACACTCAGCTCAGACACACGTACAGCTCCACCAACTTCTCTTCACCAAACACAGTCATTCAGTTCACAAAAACACACTCAAACATAAGCAGACCAAGTTGAAATTCATACAACCTAAACTCATAAATGTAAAAACAAAAAAGAAAGCATTTATTTTCATCATGACATATAAATTTTGCTTCTGCATTAGAGATAGTTTATTCAGCTATTTTAAATACATTTTTATACAATTATTGTTATCATATTAAGTGAGACAGAGTACATTCAAACAAAGTGTGTGATGTAAGCCAATCTAACTCAACCAATGAATTTTCTCTTTAGCATCTCAGCAGACTTTTATGTTTGGAAATTGAATTTTATGCAGCTACATTGAGAGTTCAACCAAGTCAACAAGATGGCTGATATTTCTTCATTGCTTGGATTAACATGCCAATAATTTAATCATTTACACCATCATCATCATCATCATCAATCATCATCCACACCCAAAGCAATGCTGTTGCTACAGTAACAGCCAGGAAGAAAGCTTGACACTAAACAATAACTCTGGTAATGTGTAGAATTATCCAATCCAAATTAATCATATACGGTAATACAAATTAACCCAGTTCAAGGTATGGGAGCAACAACCACTGAGGGGAAGCTCAGACTTTCCCTGCCTTGGCCACATCCTCTAACTAATTAAAGAATATTTTGAGGGATTCCCTGGCCAGTTTTAAGACAGTCCCTCTAGTGCTTCCTAGGTCTGCCCCTGGGTCTCCTCCAGGTGGAATGATGCCAGAACACTCACCAGCGATTATAATCAACAGCAGTCTTAATTTTCAATTTTACTTTAATAAAGTACAGATGTTTAGAGCCAGCTTCTTTTTTTTCCGCCACATAAACTCTTTAAGAGACTCTTAAAGAGAAGCTGCAAGCAGTGGCTACTTCTCCCAAAATAATCCAGGGATTTTAAAACCATTCTTAGATCAATTGTGAGACGTTGTTCTTTACCAGTCTATAGTCCTTTCTCCTACATTATTAGGCCAAAACACCTTTTAAATTGAGTATTCTTGCCCAGTCTTGAGTATTTTTGGCAACGTTTTTCTATGAAGGCAACCGTTGGTGTTAATCTTGTGAAGTTTCCATCAGAAGCCAAAAGTGTCCTTTTATCTGGAGGTCAGGAAATAAAATAGATCTATACAAAGGATAGGAGTTCATATATTGTTGTTGACTTCATCTCAGCTGTGTAAACAGGTTGCGATTGAAACATAGATAGCATCTTGTGTGTTGAACTGATTTCTCCGCGGGAGGTAGAAAAGTCTTCACAGCACTTTATAATTTTCAAAATAGACAGGAGTGTGAAATTGTGTTTTTGTATTCAGCTCCACATACTTCAGATAAACATGACACATCATTATTACCGCTCCTTTTATATCATCCTATTTTTTCTGGTTTTCACTAAACTTGCAAATAATAACTCTGTCACACATACTGTTTTACCAGGAGATGTTCAGATGTGTAGCCAGGTATTTGAAGAAGACATGCCCACTGGGCGTGAGAAGCTTTTGCAACAGTGATATGGATCCTGTGTGTCCTCGCAACAAAGAAGCAACCTTTTTAGAGTGTGCCGTGGCATAATGCAAGCTTCTGAACCTCTTTCACTCCTCACAAAGCGAGTGAAGAAGGTTGGAAAATTATTAACAGAAATTTGAAAAAACTGCCCATTTTTATAGTCTAAACACACAAAGCACATCAGTAATATGACCCTCTCAGTGGTAGAATGTTCGCCCTTGGGCCAGTAGTTTGCCAGTTAGAATCTCACTGAGCTCATGTAAATGTGTCCTTGGGGAAGACACAACCCCACGTTTCTCCCACCACTGGCACCGTCCTGACAGCCTGCTGCGGTGTAATGCAGCACACAAATTTTCCCATTGAGGGATGAATAAAGTATATCTTCTTCCACCCACACGTTTGTTTTGTCTTATAATAATAATAATAATAACAATTTTATTTGTCTTCTGAACCGCTTATTCCTACCAGGGTTGTGACTCACTGATTTAAGGCAAGAGGCAGGGTACACCCCGAACAGGTCACCAGTCTGTCGCAGGGTCACACCCACAACCATAAACACACACACAGTCATTCCTAGGTGCAATTTCATAGTGACCAATCAACCTAACTAATAATAATATTTCAAACCTATCCATAATGGGGAAACTGCAATGCTGCATTGGACCGCAGCAGGCAGCCATGACAGCGCCAATGGTAGGAGCAAGTAGGGGGTTAGGTGTCTGCTCCAGGGACACCTAGGCAGCTCAGTGGGATTTGAACCAGGTTCTCCCAGTTCAAAGACAAACACTCATCACTAAGCTAATGCCCCTGCCTTCCCCTAACATGCATGTTTTTGGAGGTTGGGAGGAAACCGGGGTACCCGGAGGAAACCCATGCATACATGAGTAGAACATGCAAACTCCACACAGAAATACTAGCGTTCCCAGCCTGATAACCACTGTGTCACCATGCCACCCCCTACACATTTGAGTCTCTCTCTTTTTTAAAACTTAGAGTTTATTCATAGTTTTCAGAGCAACAGAGAGGTTTGTCAAAATAGTTTCCAAAAATACCACATCACATAAAATACACACAGATATCCATCATCAGTCTCTCCGTGCTGATCATCAAAAATCTATAAGAAAAAAAAATAAGGTACAACTATGCAGCCACAACAAATAACCTGATGGGCGTTCACATCAGTATAGTTTTTACCAGACCATATCTTAGATTAAAAGTACATTTTTGAAGTGTTAATACAACATTTTTTGTCTTCATTATGGAATTTTTTTACTTTTTGGACTCAGGAATCATAGGTATATGGTAAATTATTAGCCACCTGATTGTTAAACATTTCAAAGTTGAGGTTTTGATTAAGCAGCCCAGATGAAATGTCTGATGTGGGGTAGGTACAAATCAGCTCTTGGATTTGCTTCTGGAGTGTTTTGTATTTTATGCGGGGATGCTGACTAGACTAAATGAATTTTGAAAGAAATTTATCTAATACAACATACCCTGACCAAGTGATTCCTACTGGCAGTATCTGGCAGAAATATAACAACTGTGGAGGAACAATCGTACGGTTAGTTTCAACATGCCGAGGACAAAATAGATAAAGCTGACCATCAGTCCCAATTATTCCTGATTGTTTTTTTATTTTTTATTTTTTTTTTTTTTTTTTTTACCTCTGTTAGCATTTAACAGCTTAATGAGAGTAGGATAAGTGTTCTCTCTGACTTCTTTTGGCCACCAGAAATGACTTTATGTTTAATCTCCAGACAGACACCACTATCAATATCCATTGCTTCTGTCTTCTCGACATTTTACCCTGAAAACAAAGCCATAAGTAGATTTTTTTCTTCCTGCCAAACATGATACAGTTGAGATAGGGTCTGTCAGAGTGAAAGGAGCATTGTCTGCATCTCACAAAAATTTGTGTTTTTCGTTCTCAATTTAAACTCCTCATAATCCCAGAAAATCTGTGCTAATGACTTAAGTACTAAAAGCAAATAAGAGAAAATGTGGCAGGAGAATTTGATTTTTTAATAAATAATTTATCCTTAATTACTGCAAATTTAGACAATTGGTAACTGTTTTTTAAAACATCATAAAGACATTTTAAATAATTATTTGATGCTTTGTGGTTTCAAAAAATAAATTGAATATATTTTGGCACTAATTCTTAATCTTTGGACAGGAAATTAAAAAGGACATGTTACAATCACAAAATAAAGCCAGAAGATGTGTCACGTTGAGTTTGTACATTTGAAAAAATGTCATGCTACTGCAACTTGTTCTATATTGAGTTCAGAAGGTCACAAGTTCGCTGCATAAATAAAAAAATCAACAGTATAATTCATTTGCAATAATAACATTTTTAGAAATTAAACTTTATTTGTATATATGTAAAAAAAAACTCAATTTGACTGAATCAAAACTTTTTTTATTTGGTTTAGTTTTTTTTAGTGTGGTTTGAATTCATCTGACCCTATGAAAAAGTGTTTGTTTTTTAAAGGAATACTTGAAAGCAAATTGATCTGTTTAGTTTTTAAGAGTTCCAATTAAATTGTGCGATTGTAAAACAATTGACAGAGTAACTGTCAATTTGACCATAACATTTCCGGAAAGCAGTTTTTACATTGTTTTTTCAAACTGTAAACCAGCCGAGGGACAACAATAGAAAATTAAAATACAAAACAGTTATGCTTACAGTTAAAATCTGACTATTTAAAACGCATCATTGTTGAAGTTAGCTCAAGTTTAAACTGAAAAAAAAAAGCTGGTGGCGATGGGAAAAAAGGGAGCCCCACTGTGTGACCTGCAGACAGACAGCACTCTGATTTCTTTCACTCACACTTCATTTATTCCAAGTTTTAATCTAATTATTTACTACTTTGTTGGGGGTGGCTCATTGTGTTGTGGCAGGCTGCTGCAGAGGGGGCGTCGGTGACAAAACCCCCTGTCCGAAAACATTTAGTCCGATGTTTTGGTGTCATTGAAAGGCAGTGGTGGTGGTGGGGTCATGAATACGAACAGCAGCAACAGCAGCAGATGGATGCCAGATATCCCACCCGTCACTCTCCATTCGCCACGCCACCCGCCATTCTCCTCGTTCACCACCTTCACAAAAGTTTCCCTCTTGTCTTCCAAACCCTCCCTCTGCATCTCCATCCTCCCACCCCCCTCAATCTCACCCAGCCCTAAGCCTCTTTCATTGCTCATTTCAGCTCGATAAAGAGGAGGCAGTGCGCCTCCTCAGCCAAAAAGAAGCCTTAATGAATTCATGGGCTGTAAAGGCCTTGATCCTTCATTGGCTCCCCCCACCCCTCCTACTGCCAGGAGGAGGGGTGCTATTGTTTGGAAGTATATAGGCTTGTCTATTACCCAGACACATATATACACACATACATACATGCACAGAGCTGCTGAAAAGAGCCATTTACAACCCCCCGTTCTCAACCCTCCCCACACACATAAACACACACTTTCATTCATTGCTGCTCACAGTTACAGAGCTCTACAACAGGAACAGAAGGTGGTGGGCTCACCACAAAGAGCAGCCATGAAATTCAATTAGCACGTCTGTGTGTGTGTGTGTTTGTGTGTGTGCTGGACCGATTTCGGTTTCAGACAATGTCAGTGAAGACGTTCAGATCAGAACTTGCTGCAGGTCTGGTCTAGCAAATGCATTTTTTTTTTAGTTTTTATTTTCTTCTTTAACCATATTCTGCTCTTTGCTTCAGCCAACACAAAGTATTAAACAACACTGAGACAACTACATAGTAAAAACTTTTTCATATTTGACTCTTTCCACAGTAACATTCATTCATGCTACAATTGACCAACGATTCCTTAACTGTTTTTAATTATCTGTTGTTATTTCCACCATCTTCCCAACTTTGGTTACATATGGTTATAGATTATTTCTGACGACCTTGTTATATAGGACTTTAAGTTTAGTTCTTTTCAAGCACAGATTTTTCTGCTCTCTGTCTTAGCTGATACTGAATGAACGATACATTCAATCTGAGTTTTATCAGGCGAAGGGATTGCCAGTCTGCTACATCATCAAGTTTATGTCCAGACAAAGCTCTATTTGCAACATGTTAGTGATAGCACTCCTTTTTCACGATGAAAAAATTGGACTAAAAGTGTTGTCAGCGGTCACATTTGGTGGATTAATCAAACTGTCTTTGTATAAATGCTACATTTTCTGACTCCGACCTACTGGATGAAAATAAATAAAAAACTTCAGATAAGCATGTGGTTCATTTGTTTCATCTTCTGAACCGCTTATCCCTGAAGGGTTGGCAGGCTGGGATAGACCCTATCCCGTCTGATTACAGGAGAGAGGGAGGGTACGTCCCGAGCAGGTCACCAGTATGCTGCAGGGTCACACACACACACAAACATCCACACACATTCATTCCTAGGGGGAGTTTTCATAGCGGCTAATCAATCTAATATGCATGTTTTCGGAGGAAACCGGAGCACCTGGAGAAAACCCACACATACACAAGGAGAACATGCAAACTTAATACTGAAAGACCAGTGTTTCAAGCCTCACCATCACTCCGGGACTTGAAACCCAACCATCGTGCTGTGAGGCCACTGTGCTAACCACTGCACCACCGTGCCGCCCAGTATGTGGTTTATTGTCCTAGGAAATAAGGGGAATCTGAAGAGGTTAAACAGATATATCCAGATGTGTTTAAATAAATTTAAAGGATAAAAACCCTGCACTACACCATCCATATTTCTCTGCTCCCTCAGCAGAAAAGTTCAGACTTTTTTCACCTTGACAAGAGATCTTGTTGCATTCCTAAATCTGCCAGTAGATGCAACCCCTTAAGTGTGTCCTGTTTTTTTCCCGCTAGGGTTTCATCTTCATCTTTGAAATATGTACATGGAGCATCTCGCCAGGTAGGCTCAGGAGAAATGTTTGAACAGATGCCTGAGCAAACTCTTCTGCCTTTCTCGGTGTGCCAGAATGCCCTTTTTTCTAGGGATGTGGGTGAAGACTTTCATTGGTGTTCACGGTTGGAATCAACAACACATTTGGGTCTGTCAGGCCTAGCTGAGTCTGACATCCATCCTCACAATCTAACCCAAGTCACCACCAGATAGGGCCAGTTTTATTGAGGTGAGTCTGGCTGCGTGTTTTTATAATTGTTTAATTTTATGAACCAGCTGGGTTTTTTCCCTAAAGTGTTCCACACCCCGATTCTTCTTCTGCAGATAAGAATAGTTTAACAATGCACTGAACCTGGGTCTAAAGAACCCCCTGTATGTAAATTCACTGCTGGATGGAGTTTTGTTTGTTTGGGTAGAACCCAACTGGGTGTCATTGATTGAGGTCCAGCCATCAGAAGCACGTTTCCATGTCTGCTTACGTCCCGCAGATAGAGGGCTCCAGTGAAACTTTATATCACTGTTCTGTTTTATCAGAAAGGGTCATCTCTCTTATGCTTTGTGTAAAACTTTTCCTAAAACTTGCTCGCCACAATTGACCCTCCCTGAGGTCTAATGCCTTTAAAATGTTACTTTCTGGTATACTTCGGATGAGCCAACAGTTTGGGAGGGGAAACCTTTGTTGATTATAAATTTAGCTGGGTAAACACAAGGCTACAATGTTATTTTTACTGAATTGATTCTTACTAATAAATGTTCAATTATATTTTAGTCCAATTTATGAAATAAACATATTCAGCACCTTGAATGATTTTAGAAAAAAAAAAGCAGGGGTATTTTTTATTATATTGCCATCACACGTGTCGGGAACCTTGTGAGATTTCAGTGAAATTGACTTTTTTTCCAGAAGTATTTTGCAGTCAAATTTTTAAAGTTTCATTTCCAGCTTTTATATAAAAAAGAAGAGTTGAATATTTTCCAGCTCAGCTCAGAAAATGATTCTATTGAAATGCATGACTTTGTCCTCCATGATGGATGAGCACCAATATTCAGTCTGAAAAGCTTTTATTCAGGAAGTGGATGACTGAAAGGTTTATTATTATTATCTCACAAAAAAGAAAAAGAAACTGAGGTCAAACCATCTCTAACAGGTCAGCGGCAGAGAAAAGCTCCCCATTAGCACACATATGACAGATGATGAAGAGGGAAGTGATCTAGACTGGTTGATTTCACACTGACACACAGACACACACACACAGACACACACACACACACACACACACACTTGCTGATCTTGTTATCACAGAGAGAATCAACCTTCTACAAAAAGACATCGCAATCAAATGCATTTTATAGTGAATAATTTGATCATACTTTCAAACGAGTCAGTTATGATACATGCAACTGGACAAATTAAAAACAAATTATGAGGGTTAGAAGGTGAACTCAAAGGGACGAAAAATTCCTGAGTACAAAAACCAGAAAAAAGTTTACTTTTCATGTCATTTAGCCAATAAAAAACAGGCAGACAGGTGGATTGTTTTGTTAAAAAACAAAAAAGAGTAACAGCATTAAGTTTGTCAGGTGATGTGCAGATAAAACTGTACATCTCAGAAGGAGTCAAGAAAATGAAAGCACAGTCTAAACCAGATTAAATATATCCATGACACAAAGATATCTAATACATGTGGAATGTTTAACAATTTGGAGCAGACGGAGAGAAGACTGTCGGCTATACATGTTGGTAAAGTGATGAAGTGATGCTGTGCTCGGTGCTTTTCCAAAGGAAGAGCTGCCATCACCAACACACACTGCCACACACACACACAAATTGTATACCTGAGTCTTATGGCAACTTTATATTTGTAGCATTTTGAATGTGAAGGTGAAAGGAAGTTATGCCTTCATGTCGTGTATCGTCAGTCATTTCAGATCCATTTACAAATTGTAAAAAATTAGCCTTTTGTTTTTACCCAAAATAAAGATTGTCTGACCAAATATACAAACAATAGTTAAAAGGAAAAACTCAACTTTGTAGAAACAATGTGTAACTCAGTGGAACTTCAAGTTTCAAGAAACCAGCTCCTCAACAGCTGATCAAGTTAGAACTTATTAATTTAAGTCAACTGTGTTGAGCAGGGACACAGATGTGACTGTGCTTGGTCACAAGAAAAGGCACATGAGACAACAAGGCTGCTGGTTGTAATACGGTCATAGAAGCAAATCTTTACAAATTAAGCAATTGTAGACATCTACTGAAGCTCCCTAACATCTTGGGCATTTTGGGCATGTATAGAAAAGGTCATGCATGTACTTCCATGCATAGCTTTTTTTTGTTTCTGTGTCCTTTTTAGCTTCTCGAAGTATTTCTTTGAGAACTGAAGAATTTTCCATATTAAACCTGACATGAGGATTTGATGTGAACCAGTGAATAATAGTTGCATCTCTAACTAAAAACAGAAATGAGGTCTGAACAATAAAAAATGTTCTAACATGTGACAGTTACGGAATCAACACATTAGCAGCCAGTAGTCATTTTCTCTTTCTGCTGTCAGAATGTGTCAACATGCTGCAAGCAGCCTTTCAGAACCAGCTGCTCTTTGTTCACCTTTAATCCAAACCAAACAGGCTTGTTCAGGGTCACACCGTAAAAATGAGTCCATTCTTTTACAACTTCAACAGCCTTGGCTTGAAAGGAGGAGGGTTTGCTTGTAGAGGCTAATGAGGGTTCATTGTTCGGATGTCTGTCAGGAGTCATGGTGTGTCAGAGGATTATAAGTTTGAAGACAACTTCTGAGACAGTTATTTCATTTATATATGACTCACACAACATGATTTAATGTTTGTCTTCTAAACCGTTCACCCCACCATGATTGCAGGGGGTGCTGGAGCCAATCCTGGCTGATTCAAGGCATGAGGCAGGATACACCCTGAACAGGTCGCCAGTCTGCCGCTATAAAATTTTCCCTGAGAATGAATGATTTAATGTAGAACATTAAATAGGTCCAAACCATTTCTGTCATTTTTAAGAGCTATGTTTGATATATACAAAGTATTAAGAGCCAGTTAATCTAAAACAGTTGACTATCAAATGGCAAATTGACTTTGTCAACATTACCTTATTCATTATGTACCACAAAGATTTCAACTCTAGTTTCATCATAAAGTATCTGAAGTCATTTTGATGCTTAGATTTTTGTTGAGATTGTGAGATGCTGTTTATGAAAACTGAGAAGGAATGAAAGTCTAATTTTGTCCATTTAAGTTTTCTTAAATTCCATTGCACTTGATTCCATTGCAGTTGCAGCAGATAGGATTAGATGGAAGAAACTGATTTGCTGTGGCGACCCCTGAAGGAAAATGCCGAAAGAAGAAGAAGACTTGATAAGAAATTGAGCTCATGTAAACCTGAGTTACCCAATTCATTCTTTGGTGCCTCCATGCCTGCATGTTTCAGAGCCTTTTCCCTCCAGCAGTTTTATTCAGATGAATTCAACTGTCATGTTCTTTGAAATCAATGGCTCTGTGGCAGACTCAAAGAAATGATGACACTGTATCTTAGACATTTGTAATATATCGCTTAGTATCTGCACTTCTCCAGAACTTCATTTAAAAAATTTCAGATATTTTTTAGAGTCCTGATTATATAGTGTATGCAGACTTGGCGAGCTAGTTGTAAACCGTTTACTTTAAAACTCATCTACTCCTTCTTAAAGAACACCTAAAACACACATACCGGTATCCTTCTATGACATGGGATTGAAATAATTCTTTCTATCAAGTTAGAAAATAGATTTCTAGTAATCAGATTGAGAAACAAAAGATGAAAACGGTCTTCTTTACATAGTTACTGTAAATGAGTCATGGAGTTTCACAACGTCCCGCACTTGGACCAATAATTTTTATAATGTCTATTCTTTCAATAGTTACAAATAAATAGCGTGAGATGAACTTCATTAATAGACACCAGTTACACTTCTCCATGAAGCCTGGTCAATTTATTTGACAGCCAAGATATTGTAAAGATACAAAAACTATTCCGATTGGAGAAGCTCTACATGACATGATGTAGTTGTGAAAACATTCCGGATACAGTAAGTTTACAATAAAAATGGACACCTTTATCTACTAATTCAGTCCTAAACTCTCACAATCCCGCAAGTTTTTGAGGGGTCATCATGTCTCTCAGATCTAACATTCCTAATCTACGTAAATTAGTAATTTTGCATTACACGTTAGACTAATTATCTGATCTGATTTGGGGATGTTCAATGCATAGAACCTCATTGAATAACATGGATCTCCCTAATTTTTGCAGAAGGAGGACCATCAAAACTAAATAAAACATTTAAAAACCATATCAGCCTTTTGCAATTTCTGAATTTTTTCTTAGCAACTAAATTTAACAAAATCCTAAAACTCTCAGAAATAACTAAACCTTTCATTCTGAATCTACAGATGAAGACAAGATGTTCCAGCATATTCAGTAAAATTGTTTTTGTTCTGCTTCGATGAAACATGGCTAGTGTATGGAAGACAAAACATGTCATTTGAAAAATTTGGCAGCACTAAAACTTTGTTCACGAACTGAAGTTAAATGGCCTTCATTTGTTTTATTTATCTCTTCTTCTGTCACAAACACACCTGAGCTTTGCAAGAAGCTCTTTGTTTTTTGCTCCTTTGTTTCACTTCCATTTGATGAAAATAGCATTTCTTTTGTTTTGCAAGTCTCTTCAAATGAAAGAAGACTGAACATATTGTCTGTCCGTTTTTCGTAAAGGACACGCTTTTTTGTTTTCATGGATAAATCTCTGATCCGCGGCTGCAGCATCTTGTTCAACATTGTGTTAATCTTTGCCATCTGAACGAGAGGACACTGTGTCAAATCTGATTCTGCTCAACAGAGAGATAAATCTGTATGTTTATTCACTGGAAACAGAATTTAAAATTGTGGGTTGATTTGTTTTTGATGTCGAGCATTACTAGATTACTAGAACCTTACTGTAACATCACTAGCTCAATAAGTCTCAATTGTTTTGGATTTTAACATGACAGAAACTGAAGAAAGCATTTTTTTTGTTACTTTCACATACAAAATTTCAAGTGATCTCTCAGTGAACTTAAAATTCTACTTGCCTTCATACATACAGTTTTGTATCACAGTCGTTTTAAATCTTAGATGTAGAAAACGTGGAGGAAGACTCTTTTCTAAAGAAATAAAAGGGTCTAAAATTTGTTAATCACATGCACACATATTTTTAAAAGTCTTGCTATTTTATTTGCATCTATTCTCCTTGTGCATGTGTTTTTTTTGTTTTTTTTTTTAACAGATTTGTTCTTTTTGGGGGTTGGTATTTATTGAGGTGATTAAAACATCAGCTGTGACAAACAGTTTATTTGTAGATGCAGACGATGTTCATCAGACTGTGAAAAACACCTGCAGGTTTAAACGGGAGGTGTTAAAAATCAGCTCAGTGAGTCTGAACGCTCACGTATCTGCTCACATATGCATTTCAATTCACTTCCAAAACCATCTCTCCCATCCTAGCTGATGTAGATTTAACCTGCACACACACAGCATCTTGACTGCAAGGTGACAGGTAGTGTTTTTAACTTACTACAAATTTGGCTCTGAAAATGACTTCAGCAAGGCATCTGATTGGCCAAAAGGCTGTCAGCTGTCAATCAAGGTAGGAGTGTTCGGGAGGGGGTCATGCTGTCAGGAGCTCACACACTGGCAGTCACTGAAATGCCAGCTGAGTTATAGGTTTTAACCCTTAAAACTCAGAGACATTTTTCTAAGTTTACCCTCGCATTTATGTGTGAATGAAGGTACATACTGTATAGAAGCTGAATTATTTAGTAATTTTCTTGGGGAAATGATTCCAAAAAGAATATGTTATTGATATTCGATACAACTTCATCATACCAACCAAAACAAGATGAGAAAATAATCATTTTAAACATGTAGATGTAGAGTGATCGACTCATGGGACATGTGAATACATGCATGTATGGTACAAAACTAGCGGTTGAAATACAAAATTTCTTTTTATGAGAACACCCAGAAAAAAATCGCATCTGGTCTTGAAAGCAGAGTGGATGATGTAGAGAGGTAGATCGACATTAACAAGTAGATTGTAATTGGGCTTTGCTTCAAACCCGATCGCACGCCTGACTGGTGAGCACAGACAATTGAAAAAACTCCAGGACCAAGATGTCAGCTCAATAGAACAACAGGTCACTTCATTCATTTTAAAGAAAAAGATTGAGGTGCAGTATAGAAAAAAACAACAACCCAGACAATAATGCCTAGACTCTATACAAAGCACCAAACTGCACAGCTAGAAGAGGAAAAAAATTAGAAGGTACAAATGTTCACATGAGCATTGAACTTTGCATATTGTACGTTAGTGGGTTCTATGGCTGAAAAAAACAGATCAGGTTAAGAAATTTCAGGGGTCTTTCAGGCATCTGGTTGGGATGCGTCCCAAGCGTCTTGCTGGTAAGGTGTTTCGGGCACGTCCCGCCAGGAGGAGATCCAGAGGCAGACCTGCTGGAGGGCCTATGTCTCACAGCTGGCTGGGAAATGCCTTGGGATCCTCCCGGGTGAGAGAAGCCTAGGCTTGCCATCTGAAGCTTTGCCCCCGGGGGCAGACGAGGAACGAATGAAGGTTTAGTGATCTTTCTGAACTGTCCCCAGCAGTGAGTGTAAGTGGTTGTCTGTCTCTCTGTCCCCTTGAGATGAGCTGTCCACATCGTTCCTGCCTCCCGCCTTTCTAACAGCTTGGATAAACTCCCGCCTTCCACAGTCCCAAATTAGATGATGTGGCTTGATTGAACAACAAACGTATTGTTTTACTTTAATCAAATCTGTGTTCGAATAAATAATCTTTTAAATTCTCAGATTAGAATAATTTTAAGGGTTAGCAGAGTGGTTAGCACAGTGGTCTTACAGCGATAAGGTCGTGTGTTTGAGTCCAGGGTGGGGACGAGGCTTGGAACACTGGCCTTTCTGTGTGGAGTTTGCATGTTCTCCCCATGTATGCTTGGGTTTTCTCCAAGTACTCCGGTTTCCTCCCACACTCCAAAAACACGTATGCTAGGTTGATTGGCCAGTACATGATTGCCCCTAGGAATGAGTGTGTGTGTGGCCCCGCAACAGACTGGCGGCCTGTTCGGGGTGTGCCCTGCCCCTCGCATCCAATCAGACGGGATAGACTCTGGCACCCCCTGCAACGTAGAAAGGGAAAGACGGTTAAGAAGGTGACTGACTGATCTACTGGAATAATTTTATGAGTCTCTAGAGCTTTTCTCAGAGGGAGGGGCAAAACATCTCACAGAGGATGTTTGTGAGAGCATCAAATATTATTTAGTTAAATCAGTGGTTTTCTACAAATCCCCTCCTGTGGGATGAGCGGATAATTGTGCAATTAGTCAAGAATCATTTTGCTCTGGATCTTAAAAGAGAGACTTTCTTGTTTTGGGGGATTTGTATCACTGTTGGTTTTATTTGTTACATTGTGCCTTTGAGTATAAATGATTGTTTATCACCAAGAAGAAATCAAATAGCATACTGTATTTCATCATGACATTAATGACCTTGACAATCGTGCAATAATTTACTCAGGAGAATAATTTTCTCGCATCAACATTAATTTCAACAGCACCAGTAAATTTTTCAGGTAGATGTTTTTTCTTATTTTTCACTGTTATATGGTGACTTTTCAAATTTGTGGGTGCCCCATAAAGGTCTTGATGTTGAGACCATTTAAAATAAAATATCTACATAGACATAGTATTGCTTTGGTGTATTTCAATGCCTTTAAGCCAAAAAAAAGTGAGTTTTACCTGCTCACAGACATCCTCATTTGAGAAAACTTAAAATAAAACTACGACCTAAACAACATATTACACCCAGTTTGTATAAAAATCTAAATTCAATCAGGTATAACTCAAGAACTTAGTATTGATAAAGTGATTTTTAATTCAGAACAATCATTTAAAAAACAATTTAAATCACAAACATGTTGACATTTAGGGAGGCATTGGCTCAGTGGTAGAGTGTTTGTCCCTGGACTGGAAGTAGCTTGTTCAATTTCCAGTGAGCAGCTCTAGTGTTCCTGGAGCAGACACATAACCCCCTAGTTGCTCCCACCATTGGTGCCGTTGTGTGGCTGCCTGCTGTGGTGCAATGCAGCACAGTAATTTCCCCATTGTAGGACTGTAAAGAAATTCTTCTTTCCTCAAAAGTTGACATCTTTGATCATGCTTTTACAAGAAGTATTTGATAAAAATTTCTGATTGTTTCAAATAAAATGAAAAAGAATTTAAAAGTGTGTCTTCAATTCTTAATACACCAGCTTTGTGTAGCACATTGTTTTGCATCATTATTTGCATTTCGGAATTTAAATGCTGAGAAAAATTGGGAATAAACAAAACTAGTTTGGCAACTTAAAATAATTTTAAATCTTGGATGAGAATACAACAGAAAGTTATTTTGAATGCTACCTGTTTTGTAAAGTCATCTTTTAAAAATTCTATGTGTAGTGTAATTTATTTCTGCCTCTTGAATTCCTGGGATTTCTTACTTAAAAAAACAACAACAAAAAAAACATCCTGAAGATTTTCTAGTTAAATAAAGTTTAATAAAGAATAGATACTAAACTTTTTCTTTCTTGTTTCAGATAAGTGTCAATCCCCAGGTAGCAATAACCCCAACCACACATTTTAAAAATCAAGGCTTAAAACAGTGGTCTTTCTGTGTGGAGTTTGCATGTTCTTCCTGTGTTTATATGTGGGTTTCCTCCCGCCCTCCAAAAACATGCATGCTAGGTTGATTGGCCTCTATAAAAATACCCCTAGGAATGAGTGCATATGAGACCCCGTGGCAGACTGGTGACCTGTTTGGGGTGTACTCTGCCTCTCACCATAAGCTCCGGCACCTGCCGTGACCCCATCAAGAATAAGCGGTTCAGAAGACAAAACGAAAAGTCTCAAATAACCACTTCCATCCCTGGTGGATAATGTTGTACCTTTTGAATTATTGGTTCAATTGGATTGAGGACCTTTTCAAACTTAATGGACGTAAGGGGGATGACTGTATTATTTCCTTACAACTGCAAATGATCATCTCAAATCTGAGTTAGATAACCGTCCTAATTATACGAGACGGCCCCATACGACAGGAGAGGTGAAGATCAACAAGATGAGAAGATGATGAGAAGATCAGACATTAAGCATGTTTAATTGAGAAACGATGGTGATGAAGACAGGAACAGGTGTCACAGTTAAAATTAATGTATTTTTCACAGCCTGCATTTGTTCATAAACCAGCTATCTGATTGGCTGTCGCAGCTTTTTTATCCTTTCATGTCTCTGCACCCATGCATCTGCACATTCATGTCTGCGTGATGCAGGCACTCGCACAGTCGCACGCGCACGCACACGCGCGCTTAAACACATACACACATACAGAGGTACAGCTGTAATTTTCTCTGTGGGGTTCGGTCATTTAAACGGCCTCAACAGAAATGACACAGTAATGAATTCAATGCCTACCTGCTCCATTAGTAACCCCCACTGAGACACACACACACACATAGGCACGCACACAAAGTAGAGGCAGACAGCTTTCGATCTTTCAGGCTCTTCGGTCAATTAGCAGTCTATTAGTGGCCAAGTGCTCAAGTCTGATTGGGTAATTATCCAATTAGCAGTGGGAGACGTGAGAAGAAAAACTCTGACTCACACAGGTCAACAACAGGTAAACAACATGTTTATAAAAAGACCTGACATTTTTCTTCCAATTTTATCTTCCTCATGAATGTTTCCATCATAAATAATAAAACAGCTTGAGATTAAAGTTCTGACCACACCATGTCTGAACCATTTTAATTATTTAACAAATAGTTTCATTCCACCAGACAGACGATCTTGTACCTCAGTCTTCTGGTTTCTGCCTTTAAGCGGCAACAAAGTACGGTACTTCCATATGCTGACGTGAATTTATAGAGCACCAACAACATGAATCCATGCTTAGAGTCCCTCTAAATTAATTACATTTGTACTGGTGTAGTGCATTTAAAACAAAAAGAAAAATTGTGCCACGCATAAGGGAAAATTTGTGGTCCAGTACCATAACTGACTCCTTTCTGTATCCTTTTAACCCTAAAACTCCATCATGTGTGCTGATCAGTGTCTGCCTACCATCAAGCTGGGGGACTTTTATTGTTTCTTGGAAATAATAATGAAGTTATTCGAGGTTAGACATTTGATCTGAGAGCTTAAATTGATTTGAATGTCAAATTTTGAACAGTCAAAGATGTATATGTCTGCAAGGAACGAAACGTTGGCTCTTGGTGTGTGGAAGAGAGCCACTGTAATGATTTTTTTTTCTTGTCTAAATGGTAATAAATCTGTTATTATTTTAAATTAATTAAATTAATTTTAAATTAATTTAAATTCAGTCTAATGAATATGGCTGTGCTGAAATAGATCATGTTACTTGGGATTAAAAGTTTGGCTTCAGTAGGTTGTGAGATAAAAAAAAAACACAAACAAATCATCCCAGTTGCAGTTACACATGCAACACTATTATTTAGTAAAAAAAAAAAAAAAAAAAATTCAATGCAGTTTTATATATTTTTGTTTCAGTTTGAATATAATTTAACCCGCTTGTAGCCAAATGTTTAACTGAGAACAAAGGTCACAAAGGAGGAGTGTGATTGGTCAAAATTTTTTAAGCCTCTGAATATGTTTTGATGATTCAACATTAATGGATAAATTAATGTTATTCTGAACAAGAGTTTGGTGATATCCAATCAGTAGTTTGATAGGATGAAACTTGCATTGCTTTTGCTTCCTGTGCCTTTTGATTTTTTTTTTTTTTTTGCCGTGTCAGGAAATCTTCAATTATTAAAGGTTCTCCTGACACCTTCATCACATTTGTTTCTCCTCCTCCTCTCTGCAGAGAGCTAATTGCAGGGTAGCAGTGAAGAGAGCGTTGGATTCACAGTGCGAGGCGTCCAGGAGGAGCTAACCCTGTCATTTAGCTCTCTGACTTGAAGCTTAGACTGGCAGGGAAGCTAAAGATTTTCCCAGCATGCCGTGGGCCAGAGTGGACCGAACTACACAGCAGTGGGCACCTAATGGCAGCTGACACACACACAAACACAGACACACACACTGCACAGGGCTTTAATGACAGCTGCCTTTTAATGCTGCACTGAGCGGGAGGATACCTTTGGCTGTGTGTGTATGTGTGTGAGTGTGTATGAACCACAGGGTACTTGTCAGCCTGAAGGGGATCATTTTGTGACTGCTTTCTCTCAGGCCGTGAATGTGAATGAATTCTTTGTGCTTCATTTGAGCAGCAGGTTGAACCTGTCAGCGCCACGTTTCATAGGAAACACTCAGACTTGCAGTTTCGCCGCGTATCTAAAGACCAACAATGACTAGAATTAGTGCAAAGCATCTCTACAGTTCACATAGAGTTTCCTGGAATGACTTCAGTTTATTGCAGTGATCAATTAAATAAATGGATAAAAAAAAATCCAGAGCTGATCTGGTGGTGAACCAAAAAGCAAATGTTCCTCATTCGCATGTTTCCCCTATGAGTGTAGACAGAAATAAAACTCTTAATCTACATTATCCTTCACACGAGCACTGGTGTAACCCAGACTGACTTCATGAGATCCCGGTTCTGCATTTCTACTCAGTTTTTCATAGTAATGTGGACATCCTGCTGCTTTCTTTCCTCCTCTGCCTCCTCTCTGACTGACAGAGTGACATTATCGGGCAGTTAGACTCTCAGTGGGTAGAAAGTAGTGCTAATTTTACACACACACCTACAGGCAGGTATTTGAATAAAAGCCTTTCAACCAAGAATAAAATACAGAAGGAGGCAGTGATCGGTGAGGGGGTGGAAAATAATGGAGAAAGAAAGTAGGGTTTAAAAGAATATAAAGAAAAATAGCTGAGAATATGACAAAAATGTGAAGAAAAATTCAAATGAAAGGAGATTTTGGGAAAAAAAGGTACATTGTAAGTGGAATTGGAGTTCAAAAAATTTATTGGCATGAAACAAACAGAAAACTGAAGGCTTAAAATTAGTTGTAGCTAATGGGAAAACGGCAAATATTCAAGTGTGTGAAAGAGAGATTGCAATTAAATACAAGGTTTCATATGACGGTCTAAATAGTTATATTAGTTTTATGTATTTCATATAAAGCAATTTGTATCACATCTCGTATAAAAGATGTTTTGAAATCAAAATTTGATTCAATTTTATAAATGAGGAAAATTACTTTTAATAACATTGACTGGAAGGGTGTTTTGGGATTACTTAAATAAAAACCTTGGCTTAAAAAGGGCTGAAAACACTGCTTTGGGTTCGTAGAAAAAATTATTTGTTAGTTTAAGATCTCTCTGAACAACAACTAAGCCTGTATCATCTTAAGATGTATGTGGAGTTTTACAGTCAGAAAGTTGTAGAAATTTGATTTTAGAGAAAAAACAGACAAACAAACAAAATAATTACAAATAGAAAAAAATTGGGTCTAGATCCTGGAGATATTTGCTGAGACAGAAAAATCTAAAAAAAAAAGGGGCTGATCGTTTATGCAACCCTTGTGGTGTTTATTTGGTTTAAATCCATGTTGGGTTTTTTTTTTTTGCATAATTTTACTAGACTAGATCATACGACACTGATCTAATCTAGACTGATCTAGTCTGGTATGTTATTTTGTGACTAAATGTGATGTAAAACATTTAGATTTTTAGAAATTTATATACCATATGAGATACAATTTCAATATTTTTATATTGTTGCAATTCAGTCAAACGTTTAATCCCGAATTGAGAGGAAATCTGGTCCTGATTCATAATGAAATGCTGAACGTTCGACATCATTATGAAGCAGAGTGACTCTGAAGGACGACAGTGTGTACGTGTGTTTATTTGTGTGTTTGTAGGAACCAAAAGGACCACATGCATCACAAGGTCGACTTGTGCAACCTTGTTGGCTCTAATGAGATTTATCCTGAACAGAAACAAAAGCGCGTGTACAGATGCACCGTGGTGTATTTACATGCAGATGAAGTTCTTTAAAAGCACCACTCGGAGCTCCTCTGCTCTGTCCTTGTATGATGCTGCAGCAGGTGAATAAAAGCAGCGCAGCTTTCATCTTTATTACCGCAAAGAAGACAAACCACACAAGTTCAGGCAGTCAGGTCTTCCCTGTAAACGATGATAATAGATAATAAAATAATGGGATAACAAGGGTTCAGAATTTTGCTGAAGAGAAACAAGATGGAAGAGAAATTAAATTCAAACAAGCTTGGATGTACTTTTTTTAGTTAATATTTATATAACTTCTTTTCAAAGAAAATGAAAGTTGGAATTTAATTTAAAACAAATCAAGTTAAAGCCAATTTGCAAAAATAGTCAGAATGATATAAATTAATTGTGTGTTCACTCATTTTGAGACTATTTTAACACAAATATTTTTGAGTTTAAATTAAGGCGTAAAATAAATAAAATATGTAGCAAAAATGCTTCCATTTCCAGAATATATTTTATATATCTGTTTGAACGCACCACTCTCAGGGGAGTATGTTAAAACTCATTAGCCCCCATTAGCCACCACATTACATGCTGATGAAGCTTATCTGATTCACACTCAGGTAACTCCCAGGTGTGTGTGCAATGTTATCTCCTCCTGGCCTCCTTCATGACCCCTCATTAGAAAACTTGCCTGACCCGAGCAGGGGTCAAATGTAAACCCGCGGCTTTCCCAGGACCTCTGATCCCTCCCCCGACCACCACACACACACACGCCATCCTTCCTGTCGGAGTCCTTCAGTTTTCTCACAACATTCTATCTCGCAAGATGTTGAGAAGTGCGTGCAGCTGGAGGATGGAACATGAAAACATATGTGATCAAAGATGAACCATCTATACATTCAGGTAGTGGAAAAGAGGGATGCTGTCCTGCCACTGGTTATGAAATAAAATATCTATTAGGCCAGAGTAGGTGGAGTGTGTGTTAAAATGACAATATTGTGACTGGGAGCACCACCAGAGGCTTAATAGGGCAATTAGTAAAGAATAAAAAAAAAAAAACCCTCAAAAAACTAGAATTTCATTTTTTTTTCTTTTTGTTTTAAATGATTCCCAAATATTAACTGTTTTTAAAAAGTTTGTATGTAGCCCTCGTTTGATTTTACTTTCAGATTAAAATCTTTTCAAAAAGGTTAGAGGGTTACAGATGTAGTTGCGACTTTGACTTTGCCCTTTCTGTGTGGAGTTTGCATGTTCTCCATGTGTATGCGTGAGATTTCTCCAGGTATTCCGATTTCCTCACAGCCTCCAAAAAAATGGGTGTTAGGTTAATTGGCCGCAATAAAATTGCCCCCATGAATGAGTGTGTGTGGATGGTTATGTGTCTGTGGCACTGCGACAGACTGGCGATCTGTTCAAGGTGTACCCTGCCTCTCCCCTTAAATAAGCCGGCATAAACTCCCGCACCCCCGCTGCCTCATTAGAGATGGACGGTTCAGAAATATTCCCTTTCTTTTTATTTCTGCTAGAGTGATTTAAAAAAAATAAATAAATAAAGTAACAATTTTTTCAAGACTTCTATTTTGTGATCTAGAACTTTTGTGGAGACTGATAACTTCTAGATCTAATAAAACTAGGGGGAAACTGATTTTCTTCTTTTTTTAACAAGACAACATTAGCCAACAGGGCCAAAGATTAAATTGAAACGTTCTGAGCAAGCTCTCATACAAGGAATCCTCTGGCACTGTTGATCAATAATGGGCCAATTGAGATGGTCTTACACAAACCTACTAAACGAAGCAAAAAATGATAACTTTGTGTAAATGCAAAAGAAGTGAGTCATTTCACATATTCTTGTTGAACTTCCGCAAGAATCATTAGCAACTATCATCATACCGCCAAATCAATGCGTTTGAGAAACGGAAGTTTAGAATGAGAAATATTTCTGTTCTGAGCAGGTCATTCCAAAACAGGTCATTGAAGAGGTGATTGGACCAAAAGCTACCAGGAGTTCTTGGGAATGAGCTAGACACTGAAAAAAAGAGAAACTAAATGTGGCGCGCTACATAGACCTGCTGCCATTGCGGGAGGCACATTTGATAAAAAACAAAGAAAGCCTGTTGATCCGATTCTTTCATCTGCCAGAAAGAATAACTTCTCTGTCCATTAATGCATGAACAAATTAAAACCACTAATCTTGGTCATTATGGGATAACTCCATGAATCCATCACATCTAGACATGCAAGGACATGATCAGCTGCAGGTTAACAAGGGGCTCCTGGGGACTGTAGAAAGATACTGACTACGAGAAGCCTTCTAGTCCTCGAAATAACCCAGGATTTTATCATTTGATAATACAGTAATGTTTTTAAGGTTGTAATTTAAATGATGAAGAGAAAATTATGGAATGGCTAATGGGCCAAATTATGCTTAAGGGGACAAAACTACAAGTGTCTGACAGGTTTATAAATCACCATCTGAGTTTGGCTGCAGCTGATTTTTAACAATTTAATCCACATCTAAAGACTCAGAAAACAGCCAGAGCGCCATCTACTGGAAACCCAAAGACTGAAATTAGTTAGTGACAGTTTTAGTTAAAATAATATCATTTCTGTCAATTTATTAAACTAGTAGAGATTTTATTTGTTTGCTTAAAAAGTTAACCAAAAAAATATTCCAGTCAAAGTTTAAATTATTTAGCATCTATGCCACAATAATCAGGAATAGCCATGAAAAGATGTTTGTCAAAATAAAAACTATGTTTATGTCTACTATACTGTAAAAATGTTTTAGTGATACACCTCTATCAACTAAATCTTTCCATCTGCCTTACCTTGCTCCAGTTTACACCAGTCACCAGTTTTATTGGCGCTGATAACAAAGTATTTGACAATAAAAATAAATTATTTGATCCACAAATTATAGGGTTTTTTTTATACAAATGGCATCTGATAATGTTAACATTTTTACAATAGTTCTAAGAAAGAAAGAATTATCCCACGGACAAAAAACCCCAAAAAAACATTATTACACCAGCTTTGATCTGTAATCCAAACGCAACTCTGTTTAAAAGCTTCCTCGACAAGTTTTTGTCTTCAAATGATTTTTTTTCCCTCCATTTCTATTTGCAGCTGTCCTTCACAGTAACACAACTGCACTGAAATGATCTCTGTTCTTTGTCCAGATCTCCCACTAACCTGCAGCCAAGGGCAGCACCTGAACACCACACATGCCTCTTCAGATGTCCCCAAAAACCACAAACACAGACTACACACCACAATTATGACTTATTGATTCTTGCAGCCACTGGAATTGTGTGTTTTTTTAAAGCTGGCACAACAACAGCAACAACTCATCATCAGGTAAATGATTCCTATTCAGTGTGAAGGTTCCAACTATAGG
This sequence comes from Neostethus bicornis, assembly GCA_902685375.1. Lineage (NCBI taxonomy): Eukaryota > Metazoa > Chordata > Actinopteri > Atheriniformes > Phallostethidae > Neostethus > Neostethus bicornis. Next base: position 11,426,188 of record LR738545.1, read on the forward strand.
AAGCCAATGTCATGACCTTGGACCAGATGGGAACAGATGTGTATTTGTAGCTGCTATTTTTACATGTTTTTCTCACTGGTGGAACAGTGGTGTTTGTTTTTTTTTTTCTTGCAACCCTGACAAGTGGACGTAGTTTGCAGGAGGTTTCTACAGCTCCTGCATTTTTTCTTTTTTTCTTCCACTAGTGTGAATAATTGTGTATTGGTGCTCAGGAACAGAAATATAGAATCATAACAGCAGGTATCAAAACAGAGGATTTAAAACTGTTTCCGTACACTTCAAAGATTCTTCTCTTAAATCATAAAACTTCTCGTAAAGTTTTAATAATTTCACTCCATTCTTTAGAATTCAATGACTGTCAGAGGGAGGCAATGAATGTTCAGATGATGAAGATGCCGAGTTAGGAAATATCAAGCAGAAAATTTATGGATGGAGTGGAGGACATGACAATAGTTTAAGTGAGAGAAGAGATTGCAGCAGACAGAGTTAAATGGAGGAAACTGACCTGCTGAATAATCAACATACTAGGTAAAACATGGCAAAAGAAATCTCATAAAATTCAGTGGAGTTTCACCAATCTTTAGGGATCAAGGACAAAGTTCTCTAAATTAATATTAAATTTCACTTATATATGAATTAAAACATAAAATTACTATTAAAATGTTTTTGAAACAAACTCCATCTGTGATTTAAAATGTTTCAATGACTGTGGTGACCCTGTCCGAAAGTCTCTTCCACCATTGAGTAGAGCTTTGTCCTTGGTTTTTGCAGTAGATGGCTGTTGGTGGAGCAGAGGTGCCTGATCTTTTTGTGGGAACCAACAATTCTTTAAGGTTCATTGCCGTAAACACACTGACAGGTCAGACAGCAGATTTTGTCCTCTAGCGTTAACTTAAAAGGTAACCGATGGAATTTAAGGGGGTGATTTGTTTGGTTTTGTGAATCCTCGTCAGAATTCTGGCAATACAATTTTGAGAAGACAAAAGTCTTTGCAAGTTCGTGCCAGAAATCCCAATGAAGAGTAATATATCCTGGAGTAAACAAGGGTATTGGGCCAGCTTCTCATCATCTGGCATGGAAAGAGCGAAGCGTTCATATGTATTTTCTGTATTTGAACCATATTTTCTGGGTATCATCATGGCTTTTTATGTTGATACAGTATTTAAAAGGAGTGTTCACCAAAAGCAGGATTGCTACTGGACATCACAATAAAAGCTTGTCTGTCTCTTCCTCCTTTTTCAATTCTTATAGCAGTTACACACTAAACAAAATTTGATTTATTCTAATGTCGTACCTTTAATCTAGCCAAGTTGATACACATCTTTTGTATCTCTTTACGTGCCCTCACTCATAACTAAGTACGCTTTGATTCTTCTTCTGGACCGCTTATTCCGTACACGGGGGTCGCAGGGGTGATGAAGCTTATACCGGCTGATTTCAGGTGGGGTACACCCTGAACAGGTCACCAGCCTGTTGTGGGGCCATACAGCCAGTGGGGCTCACAACCACATACACACACTCGTTCCTAGGGGCAATTTTCATAGCGGCCAATTAACCTCCCATGTATGTTTTTGGAGGGTGATAGGAAAACGGAGTACCTGGAGAAAACCCCCGCAAACACGGGGCGAACAACTAAATTAGCATTTAGCTTAACACCATGTTATTTTTAGAACAAAACATGACACCAACAAACACTTTCATGTTTTTTGATATATGGCCAGTGACACAAGCATGGTGGTACAAAATCTAGAGTAGCATTTTCTAAGTGGATTAAAAAAAGTGCAATCCTCTTCTGCTACACTTTATTGTAATCTTTTTTTTTTAAATATAGAAAAAACATAGGTATGTTCCTTTAAACACAACCTTTCAGTAGCAGCTGTCACCTGATAAATAGATTTATAACTAAAGAACCATGACGAAAAATACACTTAGTGCATCATGAGGAATGCAGTAACTCAGGCCTGTGTGGATTTGTCTTGGTCTTTGTCGCCCTTTTCTTTCCTTTTCTTGGCTTTGTGGTTCTAAACAAACATCAAAGTGACAAATTAACCTTTGCAAACACTTAATTTTATTTTTGCTTACTTGTGACATTGTGATTGATAAAAGTAAATTTACAGAACTGTTAAACTGCACTCGGGGCAAATCTGATATTTGAGACTTCCTTGCAGATGAAATAATTAAGCCTTCTAGTTTATATTTAATTTATATCATTTTCATTGCGTAAAATTTTCTGTCACTAAAACAGTTTTTGAGACTCAGGTGACTCTAGCTACCGGTTAAAGTTTGCTGGTGTGTTACCTGTAGATTGAGGTGGTGTGTGACGGTCCGGCAATGTGTTTGTGTTTTGTAGAAGAATTTGTTGCACAGCTGACAAAGAAAGCCGCTCACAGGGATCACAAAACTACTTCCTGTGGAGAAAAGAACAGTTCAGACATTCAAGTGTATCAGAGTGACGTCCTGGTCAAGTATGGTCTTCATCCACTAGAGGGCGCCACACCACTGTCTCATACATACCATCCTTGTCCTCATCTTCTTCGGTTACTTGAGCCTGAAACAAACATGTATCAGAGTGAAGACATACCTTCTGACAGATTGTGTGAGTATTTACAAACCTCAGCTACTTTCTGCTGCTCTGCTCCTTCATCCTCCTCGTTTGTCGCTTCCACTTCTTTCTCTACCCCCTCCTCGAAGCATCCAACAGCATCCAATGTGATGAGCTCCTCCTCCTGAACTTCATTCAGGTGCACCTGAGAGGTGAAAGATGTACGTTTAACCAGCTTGTTTCTTTCACAGTTATGCAGATGATACACAACTTTATTTGTGTCATCATGTGATTTTACAAACTTTGTCACTGCTTACTTTGAAAAAAAACAAAATTATTCAGTTTGATAGCATAGTGAAGATGACCATCATTGAAAATGTCATGAACCTTGGCCTCTGTTGCTGCATGTTGCTTTGTGGATATTTTTCAGAGTAACTCACCTGCTGTTTGTGTTCTACAGACTTCATGTGCTTCACAAACTTTCTGGGTGTCCTGAACTGCTGTTTACACACTGGACAGAAAGGCCGACAAAGCTGCTTACACATCTAGATCACACACAAACACAGCACAGTGAGGCAGGATAGAAACCAAGTCTTTCTGAGTGCAGCTGATGTTGATCTCTTACTTTGTGTTGTTTGGTGCGTCGATGCTCGATAACATTTCCAGTGAAATGAATCTGACAGGTGTCACACCAGCGTTGTCTTTCAGAGCAGCACGGCCTGCTGGTAAATTAAGATGGTGAGTTTAAGTTCAAACATTATGATTAAAAAGGGACGTGTGTATGTTGGTGTGTGTCAGTACCTATCCAGCAGAGAGTGTGTATTGAGATGAATGCTTTGAGTCATTTCCTGCAGCTTCATCAGATGTTCTTGTGCTGACATGTGCTCCTGGAACATCTAAACCAGGGGTATCAAACTCAAATACATGGTAGGCCAAAATTTAAAATCTGAAGAAAGTTGTTGACTACCATAAACAATTGAACATATTAATATGAACCCAAAAACATTTTGCTTCAACATCGAATATGAAATAAGCAATGCATATTACCGTTATCTAACTTATCTCCATCATTTTTTATTTTCTTTACAAGTCAGACATCCCACACACTTCTTTCATTGGTACAGAAGGTGTGTGTGTCTGTGTGTGTGTGAACGTGTGTAAAAGGGAGCTTCCTCACCTGCAGAGAGCAACAAGTGAGGTTACAAACATGACACTGGAGTCCCTCTGTCTGTTCCTCCGATGCCTTTTCCGCTGTTCCAAACCCTCTGCTTTCACTGCTCTGCTGAATGGTGACCTTCAGATCACTGTTATGCTGAATGGTAACTTTCAGAGAAGCCGCACTCTGATGCTATCGACAACACAAAGCAAGAGTTATCTCAAGTCACTAAATGCATTCAGATCTCTTAACAATGAAGTATTTTGACACATGCTTGCATTAAGTAATGTGTGAAATTATTTTTCATCATTTAAAAGCATCTGCATCTCCTAGAGAGATAGTAGTGATAGTGATATTTTTATGGTAAATTTACCATCCATGGTAATCACTATTTAACATTACTCATTTTCACACATCACAACCTGTTAGCTCAATAACAGTAACAAGACTCTTTAAGGGTTCAGTGATTTTGTTTCTGAACCCACAGAGTGGCTCACCTTAGCTGGTCGTTTATCCTCTCCCATCTTTTGCTGGTCAGGGCCAGGAACACCTGGTAAATACAAATTTATCAATGGCCAGCAAAAAAAAAATTCAGAATGTACAAAAACATCATGAATTCATCACATCCAAAATGCACCATCATCCAGCAATTATCAACCTGTAAAGACTGTACTAAAATATTTATTTTAAATATTTTATAGAAAAAATTTATTGTTGTTCGATGACAGGCCATACCAGCTTGTCAATGCTTGATTTAGTCAGAATCTCAGTTTACAGAGTGGGACGGCCGTAGAGGAAGAAAAAATGGTTGTTGAGTCCATAGGTGAGAACCTTCACCCACGTTGGCATGTCTGGTTGGTGTGTGTGTGGGATTGGTTGGTGATGGTCAGAGGGGCCAATGGCGCAAAATGTTATTCTCACTTTTGTCAATCTGCCTCGGGCAGCTGTAGCTACAACAGTAGCTTACCATTACCTGGTATGGAGCGAAGGAATAATGCATATGTAAAGTGTCTTTGAGTGTACCAAAAAGTGCTGTTTAAGTACAATGCATTATTATTACTGCTTTTTAGTTTTTTAAAAAAAAAAGAGCCCGATGGTGGTGAGTTACAGAAAGCCTGAATGATGATGAAATCACATCAGCGCCTACGTAATTGACAGGATAAGTTGTGGTAGATTGTCTGTCCTTGGATTGGGAGATGGCAGTGTGATTCCCACTGGGCCCATGCCTAAGTATCTCTGGACATGACACTTAACTGCCAGTTACTCCCATGTCTGCCTGTTGTGGTTCAATGCAGCAAAAGTAATTTCCTCATGAAGGATGGATATCGTACAATAAAATATAAAAAGTAATGGAACAACATTGTGAGACACGTAAAGATGATTCGCATAGGAGCACATACCTCCAGCTGGATCAATTGATCCAGTAACTCTGTCAGAAATGCCCACTGCAACAACCTCCTCATTTCTATGGAGAAACGTACGGCAATTAAAGTAAAGCCATGAGAAGATCCTACACAGTCTGAAAATTTGTGAAAAAACAGCAAATTTATTGTATCTTCAGGCACAAACCAAACATACCCATCTTGTTTCTCTTTCTTTAACTCTGTCTCTCCTAAACTGTCATCACTTCTTGGCTCCTTTGGGTTGCAACAGAGCTGGCTTTCAGAATTTTCTATTCCCAAAGTCTGCAAAAGTAGTCCAAAGTTAGTACTTCCACCGGGTAGAAAATGTAAATACTTATTTTGTTACTTCTTTTGTTCTTATCATTCAAACGTGTCTCTGTAGGTGGGGGGCTGGAATTTTATTTTCTCCTCACTATCCTGTGGGAACACACCTCTTGGTTTTTATTTCTGTATAAATAAAGCAGACAGGGATGCATTTCTTTTTTTCTTGGTAGAACCGTTCTAGTCTTGAGAGAATGTGACCCTTGTCACAAGTAAAATATATGTGTCTCTTGTTTGTTCTCAGGTCAGCACAACTTTTAATAACTTTTCCATCTAACAACAGGTGATCTACAAGAATGTCAATATGTTCTCCATACCTGATGAGGTGGAGGTTGCATCCTCTCCACAGGAGAAGTAGAAAATTGACCCCTTGCTACACTGGATCCTTCATCCGGAGGGAAGGAACTACAAACATGAATCACACATTTGGCAACAAGTAACCAATTAAACAAGTCAATGACACTAGAGTACCAAGTCTTACCTGTCTGCCTTCCGCTTCACCATGGCAACCACTGCATCTGCTTTCTAAAGCACTGTTCAAAGCAACCTGGACAGGTCTGGATTGTTTCTTCCTGAAAACGCACAGATCTTAGTTTAAAACCTCTGATATTTGTTCATATTACACACAACTCACATCTGCAAATAGGTTTGAACATTTTACACACAAAAATGCTAGATAAAACCAGAAAAGGATTTAAATTGATTAGATTTGATAACCAAACGTCACCTACTACAAAATAAATAATTTCTTTGTTAAACTTTAATAGATTTTCTTAATCTTTGTTAAAATAATAAGTTTATAAAGAAACAGGTAGACCAAACGTAGAATTTAGGAGATGGATAGCATCAGTGTTTTTCTTCTCTTCAGATATTCAAATTAATTCCGCAAACAACTGAAAAAGTCTGAATACCTAACATTTAAGCCGAATGACAAAGTATTTGACATAGTTTCTAAAAAAAAGTATTGAATACAATATGACGAATAAATAAGTTATTAAAAAAACAAGTGTTAAATCACAGTTTTATCATAACAAATCCGCCATATACAGTCTGACTAACATAAGATTAAGTTAACATGCTTTATATTTTATGTAATCTTACCTTATTTGCTCTTCCTACAGGTTACACACGCCTTGAAAATATTATCAGAAAGTTATAGTTTTCATTTAATTCTTATTAAACTCAAAACAAGCTCAGGCTAAGACAAACACAAACACAGTAGTAGGTTACTTTGTCGTCTCCTGTTGGTCCGGATGAATCATTACAGCAACCCAAACAAGTACATCCAGTGTTTTAACTGTATTTTGTGTGAGTTTTAAAACTCTAAACACAACTTTCTAGTTGTACCTTGAAATAAATAAATATATATATATATATATAAACTAGTTCGCACTTGGTATTTTATCATTTTTTTCTTCCCGTTTAATCAAGTATTCCTTCGTCTTCCGAATATCCGCTTACCTGGGGCCGGTGCCTCATCATCAACAAATCAGACTACCGAAAAGTGAGGTCTCGTCGAGATCTGCAACCAATAATTATAAAGAACCGACTGAACTTTGTTGAAACTTTATTCTACTTAGGAAATGACTACATTACATCAGTTTTTCGGTTAACTTCTTCACAGGAAGTTAACCTCGTTTTAGCAAATGGTTCTTGGATAACATGAATCGCCATTATTTAGTTAAAAACCACAGCACCAATTATAGCTTCGAAGACAGCACCAATTCTGTAATGGAAGCTGTTATTGGTGCTGTTTTCGATGAGGTACTCAGTGAGTCATCGGTGAGGTCATCGATGAGTCATTGGTGAGGTAATCGATGAGTAATCGGTGAGGTCATCGATGAGTAATCGGTGAGGTCATCGATTAGGTCAGCGGTGATTCAGTGGTGAGTCATCGGTGAGTCCATCGGTGAGTCCATCGGTGAGGTCATCGGTGAAGTCATCGGTGAGGTCATTGATGAGGTCATCAATCAATCATTGGGTGGAGACGGTGGCCGCGTGGTTAGAGCGTTCGCCCGCGGACCGGAAGGTCGCGGGTTCGCGTCCCACGGAGAGCACGTCTAGGGTCCTTGGAGAAGACACCTAACCCCCGCTTCTCCCACCATTGGCGCCGTTGAAGGGCAGCCTGCTGCGGTGTAAGGAGTGCAGCAAACAAATTTCCCCGGTGAGGGATGAATAGAGTTATTTATTTATTACTGTAATCGATTATGCCATCGAAGCCAAAACTGATAATGTTATCAATGCTATAATCAATCGAGTTATCATCGAATAAATTATTGGTGGCGTCATCTGTGCTGTCATTGATGAGGTCATCAGATTGAGTATATGAGGTCACCGATAAGTAATTGATGAGGTAATTGGTGAGTTACTAATGTGGTCATCAGTGAGTCATCGTTGAGGTCATCACTACTATCAATGATGATATATTTGGTAGTTACAGCGATGCTTTAAAAAAGTAACATTCTTTTTCAATGCTACAGTTAATGTTATCATTGATTTTTTTCATCACTGCTTACATTGATGTAATCATTATTATAATCGATTATGCCATCGATGCTATAATCAATGTTATCAATGAATATATAATTCGGCGCTCTCATCGATGCAGTCTTCTGTCCTATCATCTGTTGAGGTCATCGGTGAGTCGGATAGCTAGTAAATGTTTTTGTTGAATGCCAGATTGATGTGGAAAAGCCCTTTTCTTTAGATGAAATAATATCTGGTTTAGAAAGGCATCGCACCTTTTGTACATTTCAAAGACACACAAAGAAATGTGTCAAACTCCTGCACTCAGGGGCCAGTTTCTTCAAGATTTTTAATGTTTTCCTGGTTCAACACATCTGACTCAATTTATTTAAATTAATATGAACAGTTAAAACTTTTTCCACAATGACTCGTTGAGTTGACACACACACTGGAAATCTTTAGGAGATTGACCCCAGAAGGTATGAGAATAAATGAGCACAGCAAAGATAAATCATTTTCTCACAAATGATGGTGGCAAGGTATCACATAAACATTAAGAGGAAAAATTGAACAAAACAACTCAAAGAATATTTATTAGTGTAATTATGAATATTTGAACATCGTGAGTTCCAGTGAAGTGAAAAGAAGTGGTAATTAAGGCCAAACATATAATTATAATTTACAAAAAAAATTAAAAGTTTGACTCCAGAGGAATGCAAAATAGTCACAAAACAAAGTGCGAGAATAGTGGGAAAAGGGTTTAAGGTATGGGTTCAATTCTGGAGAGTTGATTCCTTGGTCATTAATAGCAGATGTTGGAGAAACATGAAAGGAACTCTAGAGGAAACAAATGTGACATTACAGCTGTTCGTGATGGTATCCCAGGTTATGCAGATGAAAAAACAATCAAACAAAGATGAAAGCAGTTAGCTTTTGTCATTTTGGTTGGGTAACTTTTGGTCTTCTACCAAATAAGTACCCAATGTTCCTCGCTGCTGGAACTTGAAGCTATTTTGCTGGTATTTCCTGGATTGTCTGTGCATGCGGAGAGGTGTGTGCGTGTTTCCTGCAGTAAATCTGACTGATTAAAGATGTCTGTGAAATTGAAATAAAAACAATTGAGGAAACTGTTAACAGTGGTTGAATCATTTGTGATCAGAGCAGCCAGGAAAGTTGCAGAATCATACGTTACACTTTCCAGATATGCTGAATGAAAACACATTTTCAGACATAAATTTGAAACTTTTGATTGGTTTAAGCAGGAACAGCGTGACACTTTTGACCTAAATTCTTTGGACATGATTTGAACAATGTGGTGTGTTTTACGTCGTAGAATTTTACATTTAAAGACCCATATCATTAAAATTAGACTTATGTATTATCACCCAGAAATTTAATAAATTTCCACTGCCCTCCATAAAGAGTTGCTGCCTAAGCAGAGGACTTTGAGCCGTGCTAATAAAGCACTGTGACAGGTAATGGATTCACCACATGTTGCTTTAGTTTCCTCTGAGAGGCAGACAAACGGAAAGGATTTTATTTCAGCTCCTGGAATCAGTGGAGCTTTGACTTCACTTCTTCACTTGAAGCTCAGAAAGTCCTACAGCCACTGGATAGAGTATACTCCAAACATTCTTTATCACGTGGCAAAAGGGCTGTCCACTTTCAGAGAATAAGCAGATCTACACAACTTCATTCTGTCTTATTTCTTGTTTTAATTTCAGCAATCATTGGCCAAAGTTTTGAATAATGACGTTGGACCAAATAGATTTCAGAAATCAAATTAACAATAAAGGTGGAGTTCAAACTGGACAAATCCCAACTAACTTAAAAACAAAGTTATACAAAAGTTTTAGCTTATTATCAGAACATAAAACTGAATCGGTTGTGGAAATATATAAATTGAATACATGTATACTGTATATACTGTATAAACTGTAAAAGAACAAAATAAATCTAGAAAAGCACACATTTTTACTTACATATTTCACTAAACGTGTTTACTTTACAGTGAGTCTGAAAGAATCATTTTAATAATCTCACAGCTTTGTTTTTGTAGAAGCCAAGGTTTTGTAAGAAAAATATTGAAGTCAAACTTTAAAAGGAAACTCAAGCATTTGCTTGTCTTCCCCAAATTTTTATGACTTTTAAAGAAGGATTATGCTGAAAAGTCCCATCCGTCACAAAAACAAACATTTTTACATACATTTTTTCTATTTTATCTCCATTCTAGTTTAAAAATAGTTTAAAATGTTCCTGTAATTTAATACTGTATATTGACAACAATAGTACAAAATATGCATATTAAATGACCAGAATCCATATACCGTATTTTCCGCCCTATAAGGCGCACTGCATTATAAGGCGCACCTTCAATACACGACTATTTGTAAAACTTTTTTCATATATAAGGCGCACCGCATTATAAGGCGCTACCGTAAAGGCTGTTCATCTTTGTCCTCTAACTGTGGCCATCTCGCTTTGTTCCGCGGAAACTCTGTTTAGTCTTGTTTACTTTGCGCAGCGCATCCTCTTGCTTCCTCCACTTCTTCATCATTGATTCATTGATGTTAAACTCTCTCGCTGCGGCCAGAGGTAAGATCTTAAGCCCAAGCCCGACCCAAAATTCGGGTCGGGTCGGACCTAAAAATGTCAATCATTACGTCGGGTCGGGCTTCTCTCTTGCTGACTTTTTTTTTTTTTAAAATAAATATATTTTATAAAATGTAAACTAAAACAATGTGTGTGTACTAAACTAAGGAATACTTGTTATAAAATTAATAATTTGGATCAAACAGGGAAGTAATGTTTTACTACTAAACAGGATCCTCAGAGCCAGCTCATATTCTGCACACGTGAACGTCTCCTCTTATTTTGGTAATCCTCCCCTTCGCACGTCTTTATTTTATTTATTTTGAACTGCTATCCCCATATGAAGGAGTAAGAAGTTAAGGAGGATCCCCGATATGAAGGAGTAAGAAGTTAAGGATAAATAAACTAAATTGCTTTCATACGACACCAAAAAGACTGGCACCTCGACGCTGAGCAGGCATTTAAACAGCTGGACTGGTAAAAGTGATTATCGCTATTTTATCATTTGTTTCAAAGACCGTCCCTCCTCTTCGCGCTAAGCAGGCCATCACAGACAAGTGTGTTAGGGTCCGATAGTGTGATTTTTTTTATTATTATTAAAAAAGCGTGTTCTTGAAAATGTTCCAATTTATAAATTTTTATAATTTTTTTTTTTTTACCGCGAGCCCGCGGTTTTAATATCCGGGGCTTGGGTCGCGCTGGATTTTTTAAGTCCGATCTCCCCACTGGCTGTGGCTCTATTCCCGTGTTCTACTGCGTGACCGATCACCTTGAGTTTAAATTCCGCGGTGTCTCTTGGTAGAAGCCATTTCCGGGTCTTTACACAAACACACAAATGGAAATGAGACGCCCTTTCATGTATCCCAGCATGCACCGCGCACTACTTCTTCTACGGGGGAAATGGAGTCGGCGGCTGCTTACCGCAGTTGCGACACCTGTTGTAGCTCAATATTAATCCATATATAAGACGCTCCGGGTTATAAGGCGCACCGTGGACTTTAGAGAAAATTTAAGGTTTTTAGGTGCGCCTTATAGTGCGGAAAATACGGTACCCACATATGTTTTTCAAACATTATATTTAGAAGTGCTCTCATTCAAATGGCACAGTGATTTAAGACCAAACATCATTTAGAAAAAATGTGTAAAATGTTTTTTTTCCCATTATTGAAAGAGCTACAGTGGCTTGGAAAATAAATAAAAAATGACAGTAAAGAAATAAATTCTTCTTTTGTCTGCGTTACTTCATCATCTGAGAACTATGATAAGACTACCTGTCAAAAAGATTTATCATTACAAAGATGACAAGCGTAGTCATTCCACCCTGAATGATCCAAAATGCATGCCCAACCTGTAGACGTCAGCTTCTGAATATGGAGACCTGCTCTGGTTTATACATTTCTGGCTAGGTTCCTAAACTTTTGATATCAGATTTCATCTCAGATTGTATATCAGGTGTACGTACAACGTTATGGATTGGATTGGGATCACATGCTGTTCAAGCAGGGCTGCCCAAAAAATTAAAATATAAAAAAGGAGAAAACTCTGGTTTTCCATTGTACTATTTAGGAAACTCTCCCATGTTATTATAAATAATATAAATGGTAAAATATTTGCAAATTTTGTATATACATATATGTTTTGAAATAATGTTTTGAACTTAATTTCTGATTTATGTTTATAGTGGAATAATATTATTCAATCTAAAAGAATTAAATGTATTGACTTTTTTTAACAATGTATTGTGGAAAATAATGTTGAATTTTGATTGTAATGCTAAAACAAAATTTTTAATTGTATACATTGTACAGTTTTTTTTAAATTAGATTATATTTTTTGTGTTTCTGTTTGATTTTTCTGATGCACTGTTAGACCAACCTGGACCCCAAGGCTCTATGTTTAACACCTCTGCTCTCATCTTCCTCGTAACGTAACAATTTGAAATACTTTTAAGACTGATAGTTTTTGGCTGATGGACAAAAGGACATCACAGAACCATCAGTAAGACTCTAGGTCATAGTCCATGTTCTCCATCAGATGTTTCATCTCAGACACACTGTTGGCCAGGAACGCCGATAGCTCATCTGAGGACGCAGGTAGACAGGTGAGCATAGTTAAAACCAAATAAGAACAGGAATCAGTCTCTGGTATCCTTAGTTTTATCTCACCTGCTTCCAGAACTCCTAGTACAGCAGTGGCAGACACAGATCCCAAGTTGTTCCGAGCTGTGCAGTGATATGTTCCAGAGTCTCCAGGCTCTGCTCCCTCAATCTGCAGCCAGCTGGACAGCTCAAATTTTAGAGGACCACCCCTTGACTGGAAAATTAGAGACACTCAGAAATCTAATGAAAGGCAGTAGTTTTTACTAAGACTCCTTGTCTGAGGATTCTCATGAGATAATTCTATTCTCAGGACAAGAGGAAGCAGCAAGTCCAAAAAAGAAGCAACACAGGGAAAAACAAAGCGAAAAGTCTCCCACAACTTAGCATCAAACCCAACACAATTCAGCCACTAAAATGGAAAGAATTTGCTTTTTTACAAACATGATTTAAGAAAGTAGAGACCAGAAATATTAGTAGAGATTTTGCTACCAGCAGGTTTTGATGTGTACTCACCTGAACAGATATGTGAGGGTCATCTCCAGGCAGGACGATGTCTCGGCCTTCTTTTGTCCACTCAATTTGAGCCATCGGAAAAGCAAACACCTCACAAAGGAACGTCAGGCTGCTGCCGGTCCCATTTACTTGGTTTTGAGGGGGCACTTTGATGAGGGGAACTGAGACATTGACAGGTGGGACGTACATGTCAACTATGTTTCCATGACAATTGAATAACAGCATTTAGAGGCTAGTTTGACTAAAACCAAGCAGACTGAAAGGTTTCTCCTCTCTTTGAAATGTAGAACAAACTTTCTTACAACAATCTTCGACAGGTTTAAAACACACAGTGTATTTAACTTGAACAGTGAGCCCAGGCAGCAAGCAGGGCAGTTCATTTTTCTTTATAATAAACAGTACAATTCCAACCAGTCTCAACATCACTGCATCTAGGACTCAGACCAGAGGACTAATGTTACTAAGACCAAGACTAGAATAACAACCAATAGCAGAACTCATCAAAGATACTGTGTTTGGCCTCAATAAGTTAACAAGCTCACAACTCAACAACCCAGCATGCACTGACCCACAGGAGAACGTCTGCTCTCGTCTCTCCAATCTTACTGTATTCATTCTTTTCAAAGTTTTTAAATCATTCAAATTCTAAATTGAACAAAACCCCGTTAGTTTGTATGTTTTTCACAACACAACATAAAAAATACCTTTTAATCTTTTAAACAACATACAAGATGATGAAACTTAAAATGATGAGGAACGTCAACTTTTGTGTTCTTAAAATGAACCAAACTGGATTTTTTTCTATTTTTTTCTGGGAAAAAAAATCATCGGCCCGTCGGTCCGTCGTGGAAAGAAAGACTTGAGCCGAAAAGCAAAGCTCTCGATTTACAAGTTGATCTAAGTTCCCACCGTCACTTATGGTCACCAGCTGTGGGTGGTGACTGAAAGAACAGGATTGAGGATACAATTGGCTGAAAAGAGCTTCCTCCACAGGGTGGCTGGGCTCTCACTAAGAGATTGGGTGAGGAGCTCTGCCATCTGGGAGGAGCTCGGCGTCGAGCCGCACCTCCTCCTGGTCGAGAGGAGCCAGATGGGGTGGTTTCTTACATCTGGTCATGATGCCCCCTGAGCGCCTCACTGGTTAGGTGTTTTGGGCATGTCCCACCAGGAGGAGACCGAGGGGCAGACCCTGGACCCACGGGAGAGACTATGTCTCACAGCTGGCCGGGGAACGACTCGGGATTCTTCCGGGTGAGCTGGAGGATGCGGCTGGGGTGAGAGAAGCCTGGGCTTCCTGTCCCAGGCTACTACCCCCTCTTACTTCCCCCGGATAAGCAGAAGACAGAACAGATTTTTTTCCATAAATCACAAATTGTAGACAAATATCACCATCACTTCCAAAGATGCAGGTTAGAATACTTTAGAGTGAAACATAAAGCATCTTTAAACAGAATCCAGAACCTTCTCTGGGCTAAATCTTCTTTAAAACTGTTTGAGGCAAAATAGATTAAGTAAAATTAAAATGCTAAATTCTTTCTGAAAAGCATGGAAGTCATGTCCTAAGAAACCGTTTAACTTGTCATCAGATGGATCTCTCAGAGGAAGGAGGACCTGCATCTGGACAGCTCTACATCTGTGAAGCATTAAGAATAAAACAGTGCATTGATGCTTTGGAGGAACATCTGCTTTCATCCAGACAATTTGCATTTAATAGAAGTTTAGCCAGATTTTATCCAAAACTACATCCTGTGTCCATGACAACACACGAAAAGAGTTTAGGTACTATTGATCTGTTTGTGGTCCAGATTTTTCACCTCTGTCTAATTACACTCCTGGTTGACATGGTGATACAGTCCCCATAGAGCAAAAGTTTCTGAAACCCGATCACCATCACTGACCAGGTTTCAGAGGTCTTACCTGTGTTGCAGGGACCAGTTCCTCTGGTGTGCAGGTCCGGTTTGGAGTAGGCAGCCTCTCTGAACTGACACATATTCAGATATGTGTTTCCATCGCTTCCACACACAGGTTCTTGGTCCTCACACACACATACGTCCTCCTCTTCATCCCCTCCTTCTCCTGAACGGGAATCTGTTTGGCACCGGAGTCCTGTCCCACATAAACCGTAGAACCTGCCTCTGTCACCTGGATCGCAGGCTTGACCCTCCAGATTCCCGCATTCTCGACAACACCCGCAGGAATCTAGCACCAGTCCGGCCCGACAACCTCGGTTCTCTGGACACAGATCCTGCTCACAGGGTCCACAGTCCTCCAGAGTTCTGGTTCTGTTCCTCCTTCCACTGCCCCCAAGATCCTCATCCAGCAGATCATAGTCCAAGAGGTCCGGTGGTCCTGTAGGGAATGCTTGGCTCATAAACAGAGTCAGACAGAAACAAAGCAGAATTAGAAGTTTCATCTTCTTGCGGTCCAGACGTTCCGTTCTCCCTGGAAGCAGGTGCTGGACAGACTGGACCAGAAGCTCTGCAAACCAGAACGTTTCAGCCTAAAAGTTACTGAAATGAGCTCACATTCCTCCACAAGTCCGACAGAAACCAGAGGGACACAAACAGAGAAGAAGGAATTCGGATCTGCTCACTCAGCAGTTTTAAACTCCCTCACTTTTAAACAGCTGGGAGACGCGCACGCTGTTCCACACGCAAATAAAATGCATAACTTCCTGCTGAACTCCTTTTCTAAACAATTATTTTTAAGTACTATTCATGTGACAGATAACAGAAGGTCCCGGATAATACTAAATGTACTTTGGCATCAATGTTTCTCATGTCATTTTGGAAGGAAAAAAAATCTTTGGATTCATCTATATTTTTTAACTTCTGAGATTTTGAGCTTTTTTTTTTTTTTGGTACCAGGTTAGGTGACATTTCCAATATCTACACACAATGCGTGTGTCTGCGTGCGTGTATAGATGTCTCTGTGTGTGGCAGTGCAAAAAGCTGGCGACCTGTCTCGTGTGTACCCTGCCTCACGCCTGAAATCTGCCAGCGTAGGCTCCTGCACACCCTGCAACTCTGTAAAGAATAAAACTGTTGAGAAGGGAAAAAAAAACTTCTTATTTTGAAAGAGCACACTATGTTTCCTGTCTCTGTGTGTACCGTCAGCATCTGGATGCAGCTACTACCTTCTCATTCATACCCTACAGATGCTAAACTCATCATCAGGAAGCCATTTTTAAAGTTTAGAGGCACCCAAGGATCTTCAGGAAGCATGGTGGTTCTCATAAAAAACACTTGAAGCCACAGAGGGTTTTAAAAGAAATGGACTCCCTGGAGGTCTCCTGACAAGTTCATTTTTAAAATAAAACTTTTGCAGCTGGAAAGAAAGTTGAAGAGATAAATCAGGCTGTAGGTGTTGAACATGACAGATCTTACACTAGCATATCCACTAAAGCTCAGGTCTCCTAAAACTTGGCAGCCCAGATGTTATCTGGATGTTACAGTATGTAACCTCTGGACCAGAGAACTTATTGTATCTGTCCTTCAGCTTCTCCTAGTTCCATGATTGTATTTTTAATCTTTAGTTCTTTGAGTTTTACAGGTTCTACTTTACTTGTATTTTACTCTGGAAAAAGTCTGCACATGAATCTACTCAGGGACTTGTTGCTCCATAAGCCGAGCACCAGCTGTCACGTTAACAGAAAATACATTATACCTTATTGTCCCTTTCTTTAAATGGCTTTTTTACCCCCTGTTTTCTTTTACCAGTTTTCATATTCTCTCCACATTTAAACCCTCTCGGATTTGACCCAGACACTGTCATTTCCATGGCTGCTTCTACTTCAAAGTCCAGCAGACTGCCCTGTCTTCTAGAAATAATGATGGGTTTTGTGGTGTTTTCCTCTTGAAACCTAAAGGCTGTCCCAGTGGTTGTGGGTGTCTTCTGTGGTTGTAAAACAAAACCGGATGTATATTTTTGTCCAGAGATCATTTCCCTGTCCACAAACTTTTTCAGTTTTCTGTTGTTTGGTGTGAGCAAATTCTCTAAAACCCTAAATTGCTGCTGGACTGTTTTCTCTCAGTCATTTTAGTCTGACACAGAAAAGGGATAAAGAATGTCTGAGGTTGATGTGGAACAATGATGGAAACATCTCAGGTTGACGTGAGCTAGTTAGGAGAAACGTTTCAATTGGGTAAAATTAATTTTTTGGGTCAACATGAGGTGGTGACAGTGACAGTCTTGGGCAAGTGTGGACTGCGTGATGTGGCAGAGAAACAAAGCACAACTCCAGACAAAGTGAGGAACAGAGGAACTTCGCAGATTGAATGGAGATGAGTTGAAAGAACATCTCAGGTCCCTTAGATCCCCCTCATTCCCAATAAAGCACAACTCACGATGACTAAGAAGAACGTCTCGGATACTTCACAGTGAAAATGTTTCACGTCTCAGTATGCAGGCAACATCCATACCTTACATCATATTGAAGTACAGTTGAAGAATGTTTCAGCTCGATATGAGATGAATACAGAAAATATTTCAAGTTGATGTCAACCAGAGATGAAAAACATCTCAGATAGATGTAAGCCAGGAAAGAAGAGTGTCTCACACCAACATGAGGAGGGGATGAAGATTATCTCAGATTACAGTTTGATGCCTTTTTCACAAACACTATTCATATTTGTACAACAGTCAGGAGATCCTTCACAAAACTTGCACACATAATAGTAGCTGTTTTTTTTAATTACTTTTAACAAATTTAACAAACGTTTTTGGACATAATTTTGCTGCTTTGACAGAATTCTCTGCTTTTGCAACATCATATGCTAATGTCGTGTGAGTTACAATAAATAAATAAATGAATTACTCTATTCATCCCTCACCGGGGAAATTTGTTTGCTGCACTCCTTACACCGCAGCAGGCTGCCCTTCAACGGCGCCAATGGTGGGAGAAGCGGGGGTTAGGAGTCTTTTCCAAGGACCCTAGACGTGCTCTCTGTGGGACGCGAACCCGCGACCTTCCGGTCCGCGGGAGAACGCTCTAACCACCCAGCCACCGTCTCCCCAAAATGAACAGCTATGTCAAATGGCCATTCAGCTGTCTCATGTGTAGTTCAGTTTAAGTCCACTTTAATTGACATCTTTGGGAAAAGGTGCATTTTCACGAGTCAGAAGTGACCAAAGAGGAACATCTGGATGTTCAGATATAATTTATAGCATGTTTGTCAGATGTCCAGTCCCATAATTGAATGGAATTTGTTTAAACTTTACAGTGCACCAGACTTCTGAAAAGGGAGTCCATGTTTATAAAATAGGCTTCCCCCACCCCATTTGCACAAACTGTGTCCACATTGAAGTTATAAATGTTGGGATGGTGTGATAATTGCACGTCCTGTGTCTATTACATTACGATGGTAAATACAGTTATGTCTAACATAGCTGGGGTTTCAAATCCCACATTTGCAAGTGGTTTCACAAAGATTAGAATTTTCTTCATGGTCTGAACATGTCCAGATTGAATCATGTTTTGGACAGAACATGAATTAATCAAACATGATCAATTCATTAGAAGTCTTGCTCAAAAATAGTGATGTCAGACCTTTTTTTATTAGGATAAAACAGACTATTTTAATAATATGAAGACTTGCTTGGAAAGAGTTAACTATCCATTTTAAACCATTGACTCACTTTGACAGATCATCCACCAGATTTTACAGTTTGCTCAAACTGTTTTGAGAAAAATCTTTCACTTCTGTGCAAATGTAAAGTGTTTGAGAAAGAAGTGTAAGTCATCTCTCGTTATATGAGGAATACACAAATAAGCCTTGTAAAATAAAGAAGAGACTGAGAACAGGTAAAGTCAAATAAATATTTATTTATTACTGTAAAGTCTTCTATGCAGATTGGTACGATACTGTTCACATACAACATGTGCAAGTTAAGCCCAGTTAAACAGAACATCGATTTATTTAATGACTTTCTTGTGAACATGGTGCCAGTATAATCACAGTAAGAAAACAGGTTCAGAGCCAAACTGCTACAAAACCCTTCACAAACAAACTAAAGGAGTTCAACTCAACTCCACCGATCAAAGAAAAAGCAGCTTCTTCTCCATTAGACATCAGATCAAAAGTAACGTTGTATTTTACAGCCAAACTTTTCTAAGATCGGTTTACATGTCATTCTGGCATCTTGATAAATGCCATCTGGTAAATATGATTTAACAAAAACAAACAAACAAACTTATGTTGGACATCATGACAACAGATTCTAGCGATCAGGCCAGGTTCAGATGACAAGGTGAGATGCACCAACAACCATCCAAAAATCTCCACTGACCCCAGACCCAAAGTTCAATCTTAGTGTTGGTCAAATAAAAAAAAGTGTTATTTCACAAATAGAAAAGCTTGAATGTTTAAATGATTACAAAGGACGACCTTATTGCAGGTGATCAAATAAATAGCTAATTCCATTTAAACTAAAAGTTGTTTGCAGATAAATTGAGAAAAATCTGACCAGATGTCATACTTTCAACTGGCTTTTGATTAAATTTGAGACATTTCTGCAACAAAGCGGAACTCTAACCAGTTCTTAAATGTAAGTTTAAGCGCTTTGTTGCTTTCTTCCTTTCAGATTATTTCTGATCTTGGTTTTGGTGCAGCTCACCAACCTTTTATGAGGTTGAGCATCGCTGAGAACAAAGCTTGAATCATTATGCTGCAAGTTTGCGGACGGTCAAACGTGCAGTAGATAATGTGAGGACTATGAGATGATCTCAGGGCTTATTTAAACTGCAACCTCCAAACCCCCCAAAAAAATCAGCCTGCAGAAAAAAGGTACTATTTTAAAAAAGGGAATTCTTGTCTCCAACCACTGCAAACTATTTATAAGCCCAATGGAATTAGATTGATTGTTTAAGATGATTCTGCTCCTTTCTGGTTTGCCAGTTAATGGTCACTACAGCATGTCACTCTTCTTGATCTAACTCTCTCTCTTCTCTCACACCATCTATTTCTATGTTCTCCATCACCCCATCCATAAACTTTTTGGTCTTCCTCTGGGCCTCCTGCCTGGAAGTTTCGAACTCAGCATCCTTCTGACTATATTTGCCTTCTCTCTTCTTGAAGATGTCTATCTTTAGAACAGGTTCTGTCCATCTTCTTCTCCTTTCGACATTTCCCTTCGTGGGTAGCCACAGCAAGTCCGTTTTTTTTGTCTAGCCCTATTCCGTACATCCTCTTTGATGTGCTGTTGATCTGATGTCCTTTTTGATCCTGTCGATTATGGTCATTCCTCAAGAAAACCTCAGCATCAAAACCTCAGCATCTCCATCTGTTTTGCATCTTTTCTTCAGTGCCACTGTCTCTAGGCTAAACAGCATGTCCGGACTCACCACAGTTTTCTACACCTTTCACTTCAACTGAAATTCTTCTGTCCCACATTTAACACGACACTTTTCTCCTTGTGTTTCAAGTTGCCTCCACACACTTTATCCCTTCTTTTTCTCTCCATTGCTCTAGACTCTTGTGCCACAGGACTTGAAATCCTCCACCTTCTTTATTGCTTCTCTCTGTAACCTCACTCTTAAGTTTGCAACCTTTTCATTCATACACATGTACTCTTTTTTTACTGCTGCTAACCTTCATTTTCCTTTCTACAGCTAACCTTTGACTATCTAGCTTCCACTCCACTTGTTCCCTTAAGTTTGCTAAAAAAAATGTCAGAAATTTGTCTTTAAGAATTATGCATGAAAAAAAAAACTGGAGAGATGATTGGATAGAAATTTGTCTGGATTTTCTCAACCTATTTTTGGCAGATCAGAAATCAATAATCAGATTTAGAAATTGTTGCAGCTGTTTTTCACCTTGCAAAATCAAGAATGTTTTGAAAGAGTACTTGAAACCAAATTAAAGCTATTTTGTCCCAAATTTGTATCCCATCTATAAAAAATAATCAGAGTCATTAATTTGTTGTTGAGGCTAACTTTTAAAATTTTCAAAAACTTTTGGATTGCACGACTCAAGACTTTTTTCTCAGAGGGTCCAATAGTAACTGTTTATCTTTTTTAATCCCTATTTCAGTAAATTGAGACAAAGAGAAATTCTATGCTTCAAACTTGTTGTATTTAGAAACACATTAAGAGACCCTTAGCTTAAAACTCTTGATTAGAAATGTTACATTTATCAAGAGTTTGATTTTATTTTAAAACTAATGTAACTTAAACAATCAAGTAACATCAATAACCAGAAATGATTTAGTTCAGAATGGTGACCTGAGACTTAGATTACTAGCGAGGGCTGAAAAATCATGAGCCAAAAAGCATCTGCAGGCCAATTTTCAAGATATGAGAAAAAAGTCTCAAAGTAAGAAGAATTAGAAATAATTTTTTTCCGTTGACATGTTCTCAGCGATGCTGACCCACATCTCTTTCAATGTTGTGCGTCTTTAAATGATTTCTACTGTTAAAAGCAGCTACTTTGCATTTTCAGAATGAAAAATCTCCAACTTGCAGTCAACAGGTTTCAACAGGTCATCACTGATAGAGAGATGGAGGCAGACAGAAAGTGATACCAGCATAGAAACAGTGTTGAGATGGACTTAGTGGGTAGAGCCTGTAGGACAAAGAAGTGCTGACAAATGCGTATAAGGAACACTTAGTCAAATTATTGCACTAGATTATTTTTTAATAATATTTTTTTAATATTTGTTCATTTTTTCACAAGAAAATAACTCCTAAACCTTCAGGGATTTTAATTTATTGGCATGCTTGGTCAATTGAACATTTTAAACACCAGAATTTTTTAAAACACCGGTGAAAAAGAAAAGAAGATGAAAAGTAAAAATGTTTTTCCCAACTTTTCTGTGACTAAAATTTTTTAGTGCAAAAGATTAATTTGTTGACTTTAAAATAGTTTATTGTGAACATTTATTGCAAAAAGCCATTGTCCTGCTGTAAAAGTATTGGATGATAATTATTGTCATCTTCTCAGCCTTTTAAAGACCAAGAAAAAAGGTAATGAATGTCATCACACACATATATATTAATTATTTCAATTAAACATTGAAATCAAACACGGGTTGAAGATGAGTATACTGTAGTTATCCACTGTTAACAAAATTAAAGGTACTTTGTAGTTTGCACTTAAAAAAGGTATATATATATATATATATATATATATATATATATATATATATAAATTTAGATTTTTTTTTTTTTTTTAAAAACTATGGTTATATGTCTGATATATTTACCAAGAAACCAAATTTGATTTATGACATAATTTCTCTTTCACCAAAGAATAGACTTTATGAACATCAGTAATGAATTAAACTAGTGAAAGCGTAGCTTTTAGTAACACAATGTGATGGCTCCCCATCCTATACCCCATTCGATTCAAAATTGTATTCTATACATTCAATAGCCTTACACAGCCTTGCGCCTCCATATTTATCTAACCTACTCCATGTTGCAACGCCTGCTTGCTTTCTCCGCTCCTCCTCCTCTATCCAGCTCCCTGTCCTCTCCTCCCGTCTTGTCACTATGTGGAGCAGAGTACTCAACCGCTCTGCTCCGAGGCTTTGGAACTCACTCCTTGCTGACCTCCACAACACTGGTACACTTTAACATTTAAAATCCAGATTAAAAACTCATCTCTTCAATCTGACCTTTTCTCTTCAACCATTACTAGTCTCTTTCTTAAACCTTTGTTTTTAATCAGTTTAAATTTGTCATGTACGGTAACCTTGAGTTGCCTGAAAGTCGCCTTAGAAATAAAACACATTATTATTTTACAGCTTTTGGATTAATGTATTTTTAAATAAGTAACTAAAATGTGTTTTTGGTCCTTTCACATAGAATCAAACTCTGAACAGCAGAGGGCGCTAAAGTAGCATTGAATGCAGTAAAGGAGAAATTTCTAAATACTGGGAGATGAAAACGTGTCAGGAGTTTTTACAACTATATTTAAAACTACATATGTAACAGGTTTTATTTTCTTGCAGAAAAACAATTCAAATATCTATTTAAACTATAAAAGTCAAAACCTTACAAACATACAAATGTTTGATGAGTTGTAATACTGAGGTAATTTGACTGCTAAGTTGCAAAAATAAAATTCAGCTAAATATTGTAATTGAATTCTTTTTTAATGTTAATAAATCTCTTGTTTTGTTATCTTCCGCTTATCCGGGACCAGATCGTGGGGACAAGAGCCACAGACGGTAAGCCTAACCAGATGCCCGATCTACCCCATCTGGCTTCTCTCGACCCAGAGGGTTGACGGTTATATTCTGAGCTCCTCCCGGACGGTGAAGCTCCTTAAATGCATAAAATTTTTAGTTTTTGTTAATGTGCTCATTTTGGCTGAAAAAAAGTGTGTAATAAGTTTTTG
Organism: Neostethus bicornis; assembly: GCA_902685375.1. Lineage (NCBI taxonomy): Eukaryota > Metazoa > Chordata > Actinopteri > Atheriniformes > Phallostethidae > Neostethus > Neostethus bicornis. The sequence continues at coordinate 11,449,620 of LR738545.1, forward strand.
AAATTCATTGATACACAGATTTTCTTTTTTTTTTATATAAATAATGAAATAATTTTGGTCATTTCATTTAGTTTCTTGACTTGGGAGACACCTGGGGGCTTTATCATTGTTTAAATGGTAAGGCCTGCTGGATGTGGCCCTGTTGGTCAGAGTATTCTGGTTTTGCAAATGTAAATTAGATTAGAAGTTGAATCATTTAATCTAGGGTCCTTATGAAATAGAACAGGTGGGATGCTTTCCTGTTGTAATATATTTAATTAACGTAATGAGGCAATAGCAGCATATCAAAGTGACAAATGATTAGAGGTTAATTTGACTGAATTGGACATGTTGGTAAAAACATCTAAAACCCTCCAGGACATGTGCTGTTGACCAATTAACTATAGATTCATTTTACTCACAAATAAATGTATTTTCAGGAGAATATAATAAAGTTTTATACACAATAATATTTTCAACAGTTTTGCTTTAAGAGTAAAATGCAGTTTTTTTATGATTAAAATGATCATTAAACTTTATATAGTATGAAAAAATATACACACTTCAACAATACTATCAATCTAGATTTGGCACAATTAAAGGGAATTAAATGTTTTAAAAAAATCTGTAGGTTATATTGGGCTATGAAAACTATATTTAGTTTTTATTTTAATACTAAATATAGTTACATCTATAGCTTTTTATAAAATATTATATTGATAAACCAGCTGTAGACTAGCTATACAGAAGCAATTTGGGGTGGAAAGGTCACAGTGATTTACCTCAATTACAAATTTAACCAAGATCCTTAAAATACTCCATTCATATTTTCAACAAATAATCCACTATCATTTGCTTATCAAGTACAAAGTAATAAATTCACAAAAAGGAAGGAGGCGTTGGCTCACTGGCGTTGGCTCACAGTCCATAGAGTGTCCATCTATGGACTGGGAGAGTTTGATTCCCACTGGGCCCCTGCCTAAGTGTCCCTGGATTAGACACCTCACCCCCTAGTTACTCCTACCATTGGTATCATCATGGGTTCCTGATGCAGTGCGAAGTACCACAAGTAATTTTCCCTTCGCGGGAGAAATATAGTATGGGGGAAGAAAACAAAATTCTCATTTTTTTCGCACATAAAGCATCTAGAAGTTCCTACATCTACAAATTATTTGATCATTTACAGCTATGAAGAGCCTTTTGTACATTTTATACACTTTTTAGCTGAGTTTGTAAAATGTAATTTTAAAAAAAAAGTGTGCTCTTTTTTTTCTACTTTGAGCGACATAACACAACTTTCATTAAAACAGTGAAGGAATGTATGACTTAAAAATACAAATATAAGAGCAAGTATGTTGTTATTCACACATTAGAACATGTAATAAAAACACAATCTTCAATCAGCTCGTGAGAAAAGCACTTCTAAAATAGATCTAGATTGTTTTAGTTTTACTAATCCATACTCAACTATCACTTTCTGTCCAAACGTTAAACTGAACCTCACCCCATATAGATTTACTTTTCTTTTTCAGGATGACTACAGTCAGGTTCAGTGACGAAGAATGCAACTGTAATGAGGTTAAAGTATGACTTTCTCTCCTTTAGGCTCCACCCACCTGATGAACACTGATAAATTTATAGCTAATGAACAAGGTTGTGATTGACAAATAACACATAACATAAATTCTGTACATAAGGAACTGGTTCCTTACTAACAAGTATCAATTTCACAAAGTTGCCATCATTGGGTACTCGATCAAATCAGTTTGAAAAGCGTCACTTTATCATAGAACGAGTGAAAAATTCTCTCAACCAGCAGATACCGATTGATTTGTTTTCATGAGTAAATTTTCTATCGACACAATTTTGTTAAAGAGGTTACCAAAACATTGATTATCCAATTGATAAGTACTTGTTTAACAGGTATTGTCTTGACAGCTACCTGGTTAATAGAATTCCACATGCATGTGTGTATCTAAAAAAGGTAATCAATATGCACTAGATTTGGAATTGATCGGTTTCTCTTGAAGAAAGTAAAACTTTTGACAGGCACGTGATCAAAAGGGTTCCAAACCCACGGATAACCTGTCAACAGGTTTCTCCTCAACTGGTGTCCTATCAACAGGTTGTCCACGGTGAGGGACCTTATTGACAAGTACGTGACAAAAGCTTCCATAATCATCTATTCACCAGGTTCAGTCAGCTTATCAATTGGTTCACATTTAGAGGGAACAGCATAGTTGGACATCATGAGCTCCCAAGCATTAGCTTTTATAACCACAAAAAATTAGCTACATCTATTTCTGACCAGTTTCAAGTGTGTGTGAAACTGGTCAGTGTGTTTGGTCATGTTTGATAAGTTAGTGCGGCTAGTAACTGTGATGATCAGAAGACAAAACAGACCATAAAACTTCACAGTCATTGATCGAAATAAGCATTTTAAGAAAAGATCCTCTGGTTGCAGGAGGCTACAAGCAGATCAAGGCGTGTAGGTTCGGTGTGAGTGGTGCAGTGTCAGGTGACAGATGGTGTTTGTGTCTGCGTGTGTGACTATAAACTATTTGTGTATATGTGTCTGTGTGTGTGTGTGTATGTACGCTTGTATTCAAGCCATTGTTAGAAGCTGTATTTATCTAATCTTTGTAGGAATGTTTGAATTTTGTGGACAGGAGGGGAGAGGAGTTGTGTCCTTGTGGGGATGATTTTACCTCGTGTTTCATTGCGGCTTGCTTTAAAATTCAGGTGGTAACCAGTACAAGGCCTGGGATGCCAACAAGAATAGAAAACCGTGTTTATGTGAGCAATCACAGTATGACCTGATGCCATCATGTTCTTCTTCCTGTCCAACTGTGTGATAACGTGTGTGTGCTAGCATGGTATGTGTTTGTATCTGTGTGTGCGGCTCAGCAGCAGCAGTGATGCTCACTCGCCCTCTCTTAGACCACAGTGCTGACAGAAGGATCCGATAGGTTGAGCTGGCCAGTGATGTCAGTCGGGTACGGCTACAAGTGGAGGGAAAAAAAAAAACAGAAAAGAGAAGAAGAGACCCCACACATATTAATTAAACATGCACAAGAAGGAACCAATTTCAAATTAGTTTCATAGCAAATTCTTTCTTTTTGCTGAAAAACTCATTGGCAGTGGTGGAGATTAAATTCGAACTAGAGTAAGTTCAACAGGTAGGTTTTAATAACAACTTCTTAAAAGAAAACCCGGGAGAAAAGTTCTGTATGTTTTTTTTTAAAACATACTGTATTCATTCCTCAAATGGGGAAATTTCCGTGCGGCATTGCACCGCAGCAGGCTGCCATGATAGCACCAGTGATAGAAGAAACAGGGGGTTAGGTGTCTTCCTCAAGAACACTGAGACATGGGCACAGTGGGAATCAAACCGGATATTCTCCTGGTCCAAGAGTGGACATTCTACCACTGCGCTAATGCCTCCTCAAATATTTAATCTAATCTCAACTAAAATTTATCTCATCTAATATTTGAATTTGGCATTTTAATTAAATAGTTGACTAAATTGTGTTGTGAGAAAGAAGAGAAGCTTAGCACTCCCCTTGACAAGGATGGAATTGGCCCTTGTGGCCTGTATACGGTTAAGGCATTGCCACCTACTTTGTGGGATCTCTAACCAAGTTTTTTTGGGGGGGGATAGGGGACGGTGGCTCAGTGGTAGAGCGTTCGCCCGCGGACCAGAAGTTCGCAGGTTTGAGTCCTACTGAGTTCATGTCTTGGGTCCTAGGAGAAGACACCTAACCCCCGTTTCTCCCACCATTGGCGCCATTGTGGCAGCCTACTGCGGTGCAGTAGTGCAGCATACAAATTTTCCCGATAAGGGAAGAATAGAGTATGTAATAAGGTAAAAAAAAATTAGCATTCAAACAATCTGTATTTGTACCAATTATTACAATGTGATGCCATGAATTATAATATGGTTAGACATTTAAGCTGGAGATCTGCAGTGGAAGAGATTCAATCTCACTTCCAGCCTCATGAAGCCTCCCAGCCTGTTCTAGTGGGATGTTCTTAACCTTAACACCAGAGGGATTCCCAGGAGCATGTGGGGTTCAGAGTTTTACATACAAACTATGAAAACAATCTTCTTGTAAATATTCATAAGAAGTTTTTTCAACGCACAGCCCAAGGGCATAGCTTTGACTGACAACCCACACACAAGCAGGGTGATGTGACCCTCCGTTTATTTGAAATCCTGCAGATTTGTTTTTGTTTTTTTCAAATAGTTGGTGAATTTATTTAGTGAGCCTATTTATTTAACAGCATTCACTACTTCCAAATCAAATGACACGACATTGCCCTCCACTTCCTCGTTTTCTCCTCATCTGCTCATCTCTGTCTCACACATGGTTGAATCATTTGGGATGTGTGTGGGAGGGAGGACCTGAGGTGTTTTGGTCCTACAGCGTGTTGCAGCCTGAGGCAGTCCTGCTAAGTTGTTGTGGGTCTGTGGGAATTCTTGACCATTGTAGGTCTCTGGATGCAGAAATGTCTTTACCATAAAGGGATGCAACAGAACTTAAGCTGTACAAACTGTTTTGATTAATATAAAATCAGAAGGTTAGATTAAATAAGTTATAAATTATGATTAAATATGATAAATAACTTTCAATATATTTTATTGTGAAATTTCATCACACCTAAAAACAGAACTGTCCCTCCCACCATAAATAAATGTATGTATTTTAATGAAGATGATTTAAAAAGTGAACATGTTGTGTTTGCAGATTAGAAAAATATCTCAACATTGATTCTGGTGTAACAAAAAAATTGTTTAACTGCAAAATATAAGAAAAAATAATTCATAGCAATCAATAAAAAATGATATCTTGAATCAAAGGTACCTGACCTTCTTGATTTTAAGAATAACTCGGAAGATGAAAAAGATTTTTTTATTAGCCATCTGAAAAGAAGTGTTTATATTCTTTACAGTATGTTTAACTTTTGGCCATTTTTTTTTTTTTTTTTTTTTTTTTTTTTTTCAAGATGGCGCCGTCCAACATGGCTGCCTCGGTACTTCTGTGCAACCTTTTTTCTCTGTTTTTGTTGGTAAATGGTGTATCAGCGTGCTCTTACACTCGTGAAGAGCTCTTAAATCTCAGGACTATGACCCCCACGGACCTACTACCAGTTTTTTTAGCGGTTGCGGCAGATTTAGTCCAAATATTGGCTAAAAAAGTGAAAGGCCGGAAGAGAGGAAAGCGTGCGGGAGTCCTCCTTCGTCTCCGCAGACGTGGCTCGCGTACGCCTTTGCCGAGCCTTTTTTTCTCCAATGTCCGCTCACTTACCAACAAGATGGACGAGCTAGCGCTGCTAATGCGACGAAACAGGGACTTCTCTTCCTCTTGTGTTCTATGCTTCACGGAGACATGGCTCAACGAGCAGATCCCGGACTGCGCGCTTCAGCTGGAGGGATTTCAGCTCTTCCGCGCTGACAGACAGAGGGATTTCTCCGGTGGAAAAACAAAAGGTGGAGGGCTCTGTTTCTACATCAACCACTCCTGGTGTTCGGATGTGTCTGTGATCTCCCAGCTTTGCTCTCCGGTTCTGGAATACTTCTTTATAAACTGTAGACCATTTTATTCTCCACGGGAGTTTGCTTCATTCATTCTGGCTGCTGTTTACATTCCGCCATGCGCAAACGTGCACGAGGCCCAAAGCGCGCTCGCGGACCAAATTCTGTGTGTGGAGCAAAACTTCCCGGACTCTCTAGTTATTATTCTTGGGGATTTTAACAAGGGAAATCTGAGCCAGGAACTCCCAAAGTACAGACAGTTTGTAAACTGCCCAACCAGGGAAAAGAACACATTGGATCACTGCTACACTACAGCCAGTAAAGCCTACAAGGCTGTTTCTCGAGCTGCTCTGGGCTTCTCTGATCACGACATGGTTCACCTCATCCCGGCATACAGGCAGAAGTTGAAGCTTTCTAAACCTGCAGTGAGGACTTCCAAGAAGTGGACCAGCGAAGCTGTGGACGAGCTTCGTATGTGTCTGGACACATCAGACTGGGGTGTGTTTAGAGCTGCCACAGATAGTCTGGATGACTACACAGACACAGTGACGTCATACATACGTTTCTGTGAGGACAGCATCATTCCATCAAAAACCAGGGTAAGATTTAACAACGACAAACCCTGGTTCACACCCAGACTAAGACAGATCAGGAGGGAAAAGGAAGCAGCTCACAGAGCCAATGACAGAGAGAGCTACAAAGGCGCTAAGTACCGGTTCTCGAGAGAGGTACAGCAGGCGAAATCCAGGTACAATAAACGTCTAAAGGAGCAATTCTCTGTCAATGACACCGCCTCTGTCTGGAGATCACTTCGGCAAATTACAAACTATAAGCCGAATGCCCCACATGCTGCTGATGACTTACAACTGGCAGAGAAACTCAACACCTTCTATGCCAGATTTGATGTCTCACTCTCCTCCCCCCTCACTGATCAACAACCTTCAGACACTTTGAAGCCACTCCCATCCTCCACCCAATTAACAACAGAGGTCACTCCAGCTGACCAGCCCTCCCCCTCCACTGCTTTCTTGGTGACAAAACAGGATGTGCTCAAGCTCTTCCGCAAGCAAAACCCTCGGAAAGCTTCGGGCCCAGATGGTGTCTCCCCGGCCACCCTGAAACACTGTGCTGAGGAACTGTCTCCAGTTTTCACAGACATTTTCAACACCTCGCTGAAGACATGCCACGTTCCAGCCTGCTTCAAGCGGTCCACCATCGTTCCTGTTCCCAAGAAGCCCCGTATCACTGGACTTAATGACTACAGGCCTGTGGCGCTTACGTCTGTAGTCATGAAGTCATTCGAACGCCTGGTCCTCCCTCATCTCAAGCACTTCACCTCTCCCTCTCTGGACCCTCTGCAGTTTGCCTACAGAGCCAACAGGTCTGTAGACGACGCTATCAACCTGGCCCTCCACTTCACCCTGCAGCACCTGGACTCCCCGGGAACCTATGCCAGGATCCTGTTTGTGGACTTCAGCTCTGCATTCAACACCATCCTCCCTACCCTGCTTCAGGACAAGCTCTCTCAGCTCAACGTGCCTGACTCCACTTGCAGGTGGATTACTGACTTCCTAACAGACCGGAGGCAGTGCGTGCGGCTGGGGAAGAATGTCTCCACCTCTCGGACTATCAACAGAGGATCTCCACAGGGCTGTGTCCTCTCTCCCCTGCTCTTCTCCCTGTACACCAACTCCTGCACTTCCAGCCATGACTCTGTCAAACTGATCAAGTTTGCAGATGACACCACACTCATTGGGCTCATCTCTGATGGCGATGAGTCGGCCTACAGGATGGAGGTAGACCGGCTGGTGTCCTGGTGCAGCAACAACAGCCTGGAGCTCAACGCTCAGAAGACAGTGGAGATGATCGTGGACTTTAGGAAAGTCACAGCTCCCATTATCCCCCTTGCACTGACAGACTTCTCCATCACCACTGTAGACTCTTTCCGCTTCCTCGGCACTACCATCACACAGGACCTAAAGTGGGAGCCATCCATCAGCTCCCTGATCAAAAAGGCCCAGCAGAGGATGTACTTTCTGCGGCAGTTGAAGAAAGCCAAGCTGCCCGCCCAGATGTTGGTGCAGTTTTACAGAGCCATCATCGAGTCTGTCCTCACCTCCTCCATCACCGTGTGGTACGCTGGAGCCACAGTCAGGAACAAACACAGACTGCAGCGCATTGTGCGCTCCGCAGAGAAGGTGATCGGCTGCAGCCTTCCATCTCTCGAAGACCTGTACGTCTCCAGGACTCGGGGGCGTGCAGGTCGGATAGTAGCTGACCCTTCCCACCCTGGACATGAACTTTTTGAGCGACTCCCCTCGGGCAGGAGGCTCCGGTCCATTCGGACCAGAACGTCCCGCCACAAAAACAGCTTCTTCCCTTCTGCCGTTGGACTTATGAACTCTTTATAACCTGGATCCCCACATCTCTTAGTCACCTCCCTCTTGTCACTTCACTATCTTTATTATTTTCTATTATTTTCTATGACATTGCACTACTTTTCTTTTTCTTCTGAGCACTCTTAGTTTTGTAAAAATTATTATTATTTTTATTTATTTTATTTTTATTATTTTTATTTTATATGTTTGCACACCAGTACCAGAACAAGTTCCTAGTCTCTGATGTTTTTCACTGACATGGCAATAAAAGCATTCTGATTCTGATTCTGATTCTGATCTCCTAAAAAAATTACAACTTAATAACAGTTTCCCTTTTTTGTCTGAACCTGACAGAAAAGGATCACTATTTTTTCTTTGAACAAATCAATGGGACACCTTTTGGCTTCACTCTCAATATTTTGGATGAAGCTTACTGTCGTACTGTCTGGGTTTGAGCTACCGTCCACCACTGCTAATGAGACCCCACCCGGAAAGAGTAGGTGTGTGTATGGAAGTGTCGAGGTGTTTTCGGCCTACAGTCGGTCATGCTTGCAGAGGAGGACAGAGGCAGTGTGTGTGTAGTCTGGACACCATTCAAATCCACTTAGAGAGAAAAACACTCATATAGGAAATAAAGAAATGACCACAGAAAGATGAATCTGCTGCCATCGCTTGTCTTCTGACTGTTACTGTCAGAAACCTTCCATGAAAATGTTCACCATTCCTAAAAAGAGACAATTTGGCACTATTTAGGTTGCTTCACATGTAAAAGAAAAATAAGATCTTTGGAAAGAGGAGGGATGCAAAATGGACATTCAGCTTTCAAAAAAGGGACAGAAGATACCATCAGAGACAACTTTCACATCATCTCAGAGAGCCCCAGAGATGCTGTGGGAGGAGCATTCATTAATCCAGGAGAAACCAAGAAGCTGGAAAAAAGACAGTTAGGTAAGAGACTTCTGCGACCAACCTGCAGGGAGTGAGGGAGGTGAGGATATTCTGAGATGAAGGGACAGAAAGGACAGAAGAGGAAAAGGAGGGAGACAAACACACAGGAAGGACAAAGACAGACAAGACAAAGGACAGGACAAACCACACAGTCTGACCCTCTTCACTTCTCCTTTGCAAGAGGACAACGTGGTCGTGTGAAACTACAAGCTGAACTTTGACCTGTCTGGACGTATTTTCTGTGCTCAGTGATTCCCCTCTCTTCCGTCTGTCTTTAGTGGAACAGGTGAGCTGATGGAGGTTGACAGACGGACGGTTGAGATGAGTCAGCAAGGAGATGATGGAGCTGGAGGTGGGAGAAGAGGATGAGGAAGTAAAGGACAAATCAACCAAAGATGACAATGGAAAAAAAAACTAAATCAGGAGGAAGATTGAAGGAATTGAACTGGAAAGCTCATGGATAAGAAAAATAGACAACGGAAGACAGAATGAAAGAGGAGAGGAGGTGGTCTTCATCTCCTTACCGTGGCGTCCCTTGGGGCCATACGGCGTTTGAGGTCGGAGCTCGAAGTGATGGACCTAAAAGAGGTTTTGGACTCGGGCTCTGCTCTACCACTTTTCCTATCCTAAAATAAATCATATGATAGGTGCACACACACATTAACACGTAGCAGAGACACTCGCACACCTGCAGGGCACTACATTCGGTCATGTGATGCTGTCATGTGACACAACCAACGTACCAACAAGACGTGAAGAGGAGCATGTCATCATGAGCGACATGTTTCAAATACACACCATCATAATGAGAAAAAAAAAAAACATGTTTACAAACAGGTTGTAAGACTGATGAGAGCCACACAGAAAAACAAGAAGCACAGTGTGTTCTCCGATAATATGGTGGAGACATTTACAGCAGAACATATTTTTATCTTTGCTTAGAGAATCCCAGTTGCTTATTCGGGTACTGATTTTTTAGTAAAGCATAGAGGATGGATCCGACTGCAGGATGTTTCGATCTAAATAACAACACAAATATTTCATAGAGTAACTAGTGGGCTTCAGCTTTTCAAATAATTTTGGTGCATTATAATAGCTTAATCCCAACTTTAAAATTCCCAAATTCAAATCGATGTTCTGAGGTTTCTGGTTTATTTTGAGAAAATCATTTGAATGGTAGAATCTGGGTTTGAAGGCTGTGGGTTTGGATCAGAGATTTAATTAGGGCATAAGAGTTTGGTGATGGTACAGGGTTTGTTGAAGGTTTCTGGTGGTCAGATGTTGGATCAGGATGAATATCAAAAACCCCATGCTGCTGAAAATCAGTATACATGTCTTACAATAAGAATAAGAGAAAAAAAATTGAGAACTGAACCCTGTCTGCGGCCTAAAAACAACCACCAGATAGAAAAAAAAGATTCCCAAAAGACCAACATATTTTGGAATTTAGGAACATCTAGAATGTAGAAATGTTGATAATTGATTATGAACTGTTTATGAAACAACAACATACGCATTAATTAAAATTAGTTTTACATTGCAGTTTTTTATTTTATTTTGATAGTATCAACTGTGTGAGTGAACACTGTAATAATGCAGGTTGTGTTTGTCCTTCCAGCAATTTATATGACAGTCTACAGTAAACAGTTGTCTCCTGATGTGCTATGCTGCACACCGGATACACCCAGATCAGCCACAACATGTCAACCAGCTGCCAGTGTCCCCCTCCTCCCACTCAGAAAACTCCTACTCTGCAATGACCATGAAGGCATCCTGCAGGTTTAGATTCAGGTAGCATCTCTATAGACAGCATCATCACAGTTTATTACCATGGTAACAAATATCCTACAGCAACCTATTTGCATGAATAAATTACATCGGACGGCATCCAAATAAAGGTCGAATCTGGAAATACCAACCAGGGCTGTTTATGTCCACCTGGAGAGCCATAAAAACCACTAGACAAAGGTTATCTTTTCTAGTCTTGGTTTTGTTGGAAATCACTTCCTGTCTAATGCCAGTACCTGGTCTAGATGGATTTCGGAGTTTATGAAAAAAGAGGGGGACCCAGTTAAATAGTACCAAAATAAGATCAAACGCCAATTTAATTTTTGCCAGGTGGGAATGTGAAAGATTTAACCCTAAGCCAGGCAGACCCTTATAAAATTACTGAAATGGCCAGCAAACATGTGGTAACAACCTGCACACTGAGAGGAGCTATCTAACTGTCAGAAGACAAGCAAAACCACACACATGTCAGGTGGAGACATTAAACTATCTACAAGCCTGGTGGAATTTTTTAAAGAATTTAAGAGCCATAAAGAAGTCATCCAAATTGCCTTTGTGTCAGGTGGTCTCACAGGAACAAACTGCACGCTATGTGGAGCCATGGGGTATTTGAGATGTTGTCTCTCTTGTGTTTATAAGTGAATCCTGCTATTTTGTTGTGGAAGGAGTCAAATTTTATAGCTCATTATAACAGGGATTGACAATGTAGTGCTCCAGTAAAAAAAAACCTCTTTTACCGCCTACGGTCACAAACACACAACAGACGGTGAACAATAACATGAGGCCCAGACTAAAGACAACAGCAGGTAAGGGATTGGATAAATAAAAGGAAAGGTTTATTGTGGGTGAAAAACAGTAGGAAAACAGTGAATGGTGATAAAGATGGCAGATGGGTCCTAAACGCAGCAGTAATGACGTCACATTAGATCATTATACCAACACACTGATGCTATAATGCCTTCTGTTCTGGGATTGGAAGAGGGGGAACAGTAAACAGATGGGAGGTGGTAACTGATGGTCACATGACCTCTGACCTGTTAAGAGTTAGCAGAGGGACTGCGAGCCTGGTGTCAGACAAACCCCACATCGAACAGAGCCACAGCAAAAGGACTTTCACATGAGTTTCTGTTTGTTATTTTTTACAGGTCGTGAAAAATGTCTCAAAGCTGCTACACTAAACTATTTATAAAAAAACTTATAAATGTGATCTGGTACAAATCTGAAAACTGAAAAACAATCGTCAGTTTCTGAGTGTAAAAAGTTTAGCTTCTGAAGGCTGCTTAAGACTAAAAAATAAGTGGCCCAACAAATAGAAGAATTGTGTTGAAATCTTAAGGGTTAAAATAATGAATCCTTGTCAATTGATGAGTTTCAGATTTCTGCAGCTCAGGCCTTGGCCAGGGTGAGGACCATGAGCTTGTTGAAGATTGTTGTTGGTGGGATTTGTTAATGATCAGAAACAGCTAATCACCAGACTCCCAGACCTAAAATCCAGATAAAACGTAAACGAGATTACAAAACATACAAATAAAATGTTTAAAACTTTGAGGTTTTCTTCTTTAACTGGAACAACTGGAACCAAATTGAGGTATTAGCTATCTCCTCCTGGTAGGTGAGCAGGTTTTTGGAAGACATTGATCAGAACATGAAACAGTAACAGTAAAGGACATTGAAGAGTTTGATAACCTCCGTGATGCAACAGGTTCTCGTGACATCGTCATAAGCCAAAGTTGGTTTTCATGCCATTTACAAACACGTCTTCTGTCGTGGAAACCTAATTGTTTTTGCTCTGCATGAAGCATCAATAAATTAAATGAAAACTGTGAATGAAATCATCACACAGCCAAAAATTGAACAAATGCCATTAACTTTTCTATCATTTATGACACTACTCACTAAACGAGCACGTCTAGGGTCCTTGGAGAAGACACCTAGCCCCCACTTCTCCCACCATTGGCGCCGTTGAAGGGCAGCCTGCTGCGGTGTAAGGAGTGCAGCAAACAAATTTCCCCGGTGAGGGATGAATAGAGTAATTCAAAATAATCAAAAATAATCAAAATAAACATCAATAATGTTCCTGATTTCAGATTTTTCTACCTGTTGGATCCATTGTTGAACAAGTTGAACTGGTCAAAACTAGTTCTGAAGTTTTGAACTAGTTTCTGAATCTTATTTTAAAGGTTTTGATTTTTCAAGTTTGTATTACATATCAGGGGCGAATCCAGGGGGGGCGTGAGGTCATAGACAAAAAGAGCACCTGTGTTGCTTGGCAGTATATATTCCCCCCAAAACATTTTTCAAAATAAGTCATTATTTTTCTGCATTTTGGTGCATATTTTGCCCAAAGTTCAATATAATTAAAGTAGTAAGAACAAAGCACAAAGTGCAAAGAACAAAGTGCTCACCCTCCTCCAACAACAATTAAAACTTGTATTTATCCCATTTTTGAACCACGTAATTATAACAGGACCTTTGATGCAACTTAAAGTTTTTAGATTAGTTTTTTAAATATTAAAGTTTAACCTAAGTCATTTTCTGCTCGACAGCATGTTTGGTAGATCTTTAAAACGGCATGAGCTTTGTGTGTTTAAACTATGAAACTTTGAGAGTCTTAGTGAATTCAAGTGTCATTGCAACCAGGTATCAGTTCTCTCAATGTAAACATTAATACAGCTGTTTATTCTAACTGGCTCGTATCTTATTTTATTTGCCTATTTGTTCTGCCTGTCTATGTATTAAAAACAACTTTGAGTCTGAAAATAAAAATGCTGATGATGATAGATTGAGATACATACACAGAAGGACGAAGACAGGCATGGATGAATGAATAGATTGTGGATAAGGCTGAATGTATGAGTGAATGAATGTTAGATAAACGTCTGGGTAAATTAATAAGTTAGTATGTGGATAGATACTGTAGATGGATGATAGAGGCATGGATGAATAGATAAGTGAATGAATGACTGGATGGATGGTTATCCTATTAAATAACATTTTTATTTATCTTGCTATTACAGGAGATTGCAATGTCTAACACAAATTCTATTGGATATAACTGAACATCTTTGTTGTGTTTTAGTTTTATGGCTTTATGATTGATACATTACACATGTTTTTATGCCTTATCTGAGATCCACTTTTTATTTGGCTATTTTATGATCTTTACTGAGTTTTTACTGGTCTTCCTTTTTATCCTATAGTAGAGGAGAATTTATATGAACGCTTCATCTGCTTTACGAGACTGCAGCAGTCCTGCTTCAAGGAGAAACAAGGTCGTCTGTTGGCAGCTGCTTCTGACTGTGACTCTCTACTCTGCAAACATTGGCTTATCACAGACAGCAACCAGTGAGGATGGAACAGGATACATTGGGGACAATTTTTGGAGCGAACCACAGAGAGGTCTTTCCTGTATTCTTCATCATATTTGAGCTGACTAAGCAGTACCCTCAGACTAGAGCATATTTGTGAGAAATCTCTGCTCAGACAAGTCTGGCAATACTTTTGAAGGACATTCAGGAAAGGAAATGAAGTGGACCAGTAGTTATTACATATATCAGCTTCTTCAGCTTGGCTTCCTTCCCTGGTTGAGCACTGCTATGCCCCCTGGTCCTCAGTAGTTCTGCACCATTCAGCAGACACATTAACAAATGTTCTGAAGGAAGCAGAAGTCTTTATTTGCTTATGTAAGCCTTTTTGGCTTAAAACACAATGATGTGGTTTTTCTAGGGTGATAATGTAAAAGTGGTCACTATGTTCATCTGGCTATTTTATTGGAGCTTCAATGTTCTTTCCTGGGAAAATATTTTTTTAATGTGTCCTCGGTTTTGTTAGAGGTCAGATTGTGTGTGATTTGCTGTTTTGGTTTAATTCAGCTTCATTAGTGGTGCGTTATTCACATAATCATTGTTCTTACTCCACCCCATCTGGCCCAGTACAAGAATACAAACTACAATAGCTCTAGAACCAAAACAAAACCGGGCCACCAGTGCTAGAATTGAAAACAGGATTAGACAAATAATCTGCTCTAGACTTAAAACCAGGACCAAGAATGGATCATTAAATTACTTTTTGTGTTGAAGGTAAAGTAACTCATTTTAATCTTAACTTGTTAGAAGTTGTTGGATAGTAGCTGCTCGGGTTTATTGTAAGTTTAGGTTTTCGCTTGCATAGCCATACCTGATTGGCTGTTAACATCTGACATTTGTTGAATTTCCTCTGAGCATTTTGAGCCCCTCATTAGCTTATTGTCTATTTAATCAAAGCTATTATACTACTTGCTAACCTTATTGAGCAGATTTAAACTTAACTCAAAGAAAGGTTGCTATTTCACAAGGAACAATGAGGTGATCCTTACTGATTTGTACTCTATCATCTGAACGTTTTAAGGTTTTTCTCAGTAGACTTCAGTGGTACTTTGTTCTAAAAAGTCAATAAGACAGGTTAAATCTCAACGAGACAGAGCACAGACAGATCAATAACTGACTTCCTGTGCTTTTTTCTTTTTCAAAGGTTGGTTATTGAACATCCTTACTCACCTGTAAGGCAACACAAATCTGAACAATGCGATCAATAATTAGTTTAAGTTCCTGTGATCATTTGGTACGATATAAAGGTCACACAAGAAAAAGGGCTATTGGAAAAACAGCTAACAATGTCAGAGAGGAAACATTCATGTGAGGAACATGCAAGTTTAGACACATTTGTTAGATCCTGCAAACAGAAAAAAAAGATGAGCTTTGGTACAGAGTTGGTAAAGAGGAAGTACATACCTGCAGGTTCTTCCTCCACACATTCACCGCTGCAAACGCCAGCTGCATTTGTTTCCTGCGAGCATCTTTGTGCCGTTTGTAGGCAATCTCAATGAAAATGAGGAAGATCCCAGCAACGATGCCTCCAGCAACCAGCATGAACACGCCTGAGGTCAGGCGGAGAGAGCCAAACCTGAAGCTTTGTTTTCACTTCAAAACATTTTTGAAGAAAAATCTTTGTCCTACCTGCCATGTTTTCAAAGGTGAGAGTTGCGGGAGCATTGCTCCTGGAGTCACACTCCTGGTATCGAACCCATGTCTTGTCTAGATCCTCCATGAATCCATTTTCATGCGAACTGTAACGGCATCAGAACAGGTAAAGGAGTGGCAGGGTTGGAACTTCACCTCTGAAAGTCAGCATTCGGCCCAACCTGAGAATTGCCAGAGAAACATTTTGTTTCCACGGACTGTCTTTCCTCATCCCGATCCCGAAGCCGGAGCGGAAAAAAAGCTCTCCTGTTGTCACCAGATCACATTTCTGTGATGCCTCAAACTCTAACACAGCACTGTCCCAGATGAAAGCATGAAGCTTGCTGTAGGAGGAGAAAAAATGTTCATCGGTGAGAGAAAAAGCTGCCATAAGTTAAGATTTATTCTTTTAACTTCTTAACAACAACCACAGTTGCCATGGGTGATGAAAATTTATTATAAAGAGACAAAAAACAAAAACTCATAAAGCCCACAAAAAGAACAAATCAGCTTTATGATGATGCTTTTATGAAAAAAAAGATACCTTTTTCAAGATACAGAGTTTTATTTCAAAGGTTTAAAAAAAAAAAAAAAAAAATTTGAATGGAATTAAAAAGCAGGTGAAGCAGGACAGTGTAAGATTGCCTACTTGTCTCGAACAGCTTGGATGGCCTCAGCAGCGCTCTCGTAGTTGTGTTTCTCCATATGCCGGTACATGGTGCTCAATTCCACCTGCCGTCTGAAGTAGATATCCACCGAGCTCTGTTTCACTGTGGCGTAGATGAATTTATCTGAAGGGTTGCGCAGCTAGAAGAAACAGCACAATTAATAAAGTCAGAATAATTATGACGCACCATTACTTTCTAGTTTGAAACAAATTCAAAGAAGTAAAAAATCCACATTCATTGTGTCTGTTAAATCACTGTTAGATCTAATTTGACAGTTTAAAAAAAATAAAAAAATTTAGTACAGGCTGACAGTTTTTACTATTCAGGCTGTTAATCTTTGATCTTTGACAAGTTTTACAGAATGTTTCTATGTCTCTAGGTTCAACAGTCATCAGGTGCGATCCCCTGTGGCTCTATTAGGATGGATGAACCTGCGATTGGACCACTGACTTTTCACATCTGTTTACAGTTAGGTATTCAATTTTTTTTGTGTTCCTGATCCTCGTGATTTCCCAGGAAGGGAATATTTCACCTGCAACTGGATTACTCTGTACCCCCATCTCAGCTTTATAAAGATGTATTCCAACTTTAAATCTATCTACTTTAATTGGATTCGTCTTTTGTTTGGATCCATTTACCTTGCAACGACCCCTCACACGGCACAAGCCTGTCTGATTATACAAAAAAATTCAAACAAAAGTTCCCTTTCATAAGTTCTACTATGAGTTCGAGAAATACCTGTTAGAATGGTGATGAGGCTGTAAAAAGAAGGTTGATGATTGGTTTATTTTATTCCAAAGTTTATATTGAAAAAATAAGACGGAAGATCTCATGTCTTTAAAATATAAAAAGTCAAGATGAACTTTTCTTTTAGATGCGCTGTGATTGTTGATGTCTGCTCTTTGTATTTTTGTCACATCATCACCACAAGAAACCAACTGCTGCACACAGTTTATTAAGAAACTACTGAGTGATTAATTTTATATTTTCGAAGTGTGCAAATTCAAGTAAACTTTCAGAAACTTTAGGTTTGCCTCTAATCATCTTCTCCATGACAATTGAAGCATCTCAGTAAGTCCTTAAAAGTTTCAATGTACTCTTGGATGCACCTTGAGATAAGGTAAAGATCAGTTTGTGTTCTCACCCTGGGGTCATTGATGCCAGTGATGCGCTCCTCAGGCCGGTCCAGCACCAGGAAGGCTGCCAGATTGGCAGTGTACGATGCTACAATAATCATAGCGAACCCTGCCCACACCATCCCTAGGATCCTGGCTGAGAAGCTCCTTGGAGCTCCTGTTGATAAAAAAATATTTTTACAGTATTATTTACAGTAGCACTGATATACAATGCATCTGGAAAAATATTTCCAGTGCCTCTTTTTTTTTCAAACTTTATTATGTCACACCCTTATTTTAAAAACCATCCCATTATGACAAGGTTTAAAATGTTTTTTAAGAAAATGATCAAAACTAAAAACCTGAAAAATTATATGTAAATGAGTATTCACAACCTTGGCTCCATATTGAGCTGCTGCACTTTGGGTAGCAATTACACACTCAAGTCGTTTTGAACATGAAACTTGGCACACCTTTCTTTGGGCAGTTTTGCCCATTTCTCTTTGCAATACAGCTCAAGCTCCATTAGGTTGGATGGAAAGTGTCGGTGCACAGCCATTTCATTTTGAAATAAGGCAGTGACATAATGACCTGGATTCACTCTATCTGAATCTTAAATTACTCTCTGTGAGAAATGTAAAATGAACTGCTTTTCTGTACTGTTTAGTCGTTGAAGTTGTTTATTCACAATTTCTTGGTTTTCCTTCACAGTGTTCAAGCGAAATGTTCATACTTTCACTGTAAAACATAGTTCTGGGCTCAACTGTCCTGAGTTTTCTTGCATCTGATTTCACCATATGATTTGGTGATAGCTGATCACCATTACCAAGAATAATTTTCTCACCATGTATCTTCTTGGAAAATGATAATTTGGTCTGATAGCTCCAAGTTTTAATATGACCTTAAACTTATTCTGGGTTTTAATTATTTCCTCATCTTTTAGATGCTTCTATTGCTTGATAAAAATCAGTGTGATTCAGCACAGTTAGTGTACCTTCTCCGATCCCAGAGTTCAGCAAAACTCCCCATGAAAACCACATTGCAGAGGACAAGGTGAGGGCGTCTTCTTCTTCTTCTTCACTGTTAACTTTAAACCTTCCAAACGGGCTATAGACACATGGTAATAGAAGATTGTTATCATCAATCTAACAAACCCAGGGGTTAAAATGATGGCAGGTATTGCTTGGTTTACCTGAACCGGTCTAGTAGGTAAAGCATCACTGCCACCACATGGACCGACAGACCGACTAAAAGCCACAGTGTGCTCTGGAACGGCTGCATAAAGGAGTCCAGAGTGCTCCGAGGAATTTCCTGAACACACAAGAAAAGAAAACTATTTTTATGTTTCATCAGCATCAGCGTAACTAGAAGGCTGACGGGAAGTCAAATCTCTACTAAGAGAACTGTCCCTAAATGACTGCTTCCTGCTCGGTCATGAGTGAAGAGAAGAAAGATTCGAGTAGTTACTGATAGTGCGTCCCGCCCTTAGGACAGAGGACTTGTTATACAACAGCATATTTGCACAATCTCCAGGTAAAACCTTGTGTTTTTCTGTGAAATGATGAAACTCTCCTTGGGAACTTAAACTAGACTCTGACAACTGAAGCTGAGTCTGAATCACAACCAGGCTTTTTTGAGCCGCAGGTGGTGACAACCCTGTTGCTACTGCTTCTTCACCAAGAGCTCATACAACCAGAGGCACAGCACAAGACAAGCTTGCAGCTCTATAAATAACAACAACAGAAAAAAACAACCAATCTGTTCATGGATCAGACCCGGGATTTATGGTGGGAACTATCGACCTGCTTACTGTTGCTGCTGTGAGTCAAGTTAATCTGGCCTGAATTATCAAAAATATCTCCCAAAATACATCTTCTCTTCAGATGGTTGGAAACTTTTATGTTTGCAGTGAATACTGATGAGCAGATGGAGCTTCTTCGGTACCACCCAAAGACAGGATTAATCACCTTCTTGACGAGGATGGTGAGCCCCTGGTATTTAAAGGGTTTGGAGAACTCAATGTACTGAGCACGCTCATTGTTGATGGTGAGGGGGGCAACGATCATGTCAGCTAAGCCTCCAAGAAGCTCCCCCATCATACCGTTCCACTCTTTCTTATTGCTGTTGTTCACCTGTGGGAAGAAGATCAGATAATATGTTAAACTGCAATCCAGTGTAAACATCCATCCATCCATTGTCAGTCAGGCTTTTCCCAGTCGAGTTTGCAGGACTGTAAATATCTCAGATGGCCATTGGCCCATGTTTAGGATGAACACTACTATGAATAGAGAATGGAGTCATGAGAATCCAGGCAAAAATGTATTTTTCTTCCAAGAAATGATACAGGGTCCACAAAAAATTAAGCCCAAAATAGTAAAGGAGAGAAAATAAATCAATACCCATCAGTAAGTCTGTTTTATAATTAAACTTTCAAAAAGATAGTCATGTGGTCACCTTCTCCTTTCAGCATTTCCCTCCAAAGGTCATCAATGCAAGTCAGCTTCTTCCATCTATTCCTGTCCTCTGCATACTCTTCAGGCAGTTTGAAGATAGTCATATAACTAATATCTCTATATATATATATTTATTTTTTTAATTTGTCATTTTTCATTGTATAAAACAATTATTCTAAAGCTGTGCAAAATTTTCTGAAATGCATCTCATGTTGGTCTATATTTTTTAAGAAAAAAAACTTTTCTTCTTTAGGACTTTGATATTTTCTTAGTTTCTTTTCAAAATGGCTAAAAATCTGAATTTAAAAAAAAATGTTATGGCATAGTGGCATCATGCTGGAGGACATCCCAAATATTTTCTATATGTGCTGTTCTCACTTTGACATTCATGTTAATCAGTGTCTTTGCCAGGGCACTGTGTGTGGAACACAGTCACCAAAGCACTGGTGAACGTGCTGCATGACAACACTGCATCCATTTTAATTCAGCAACACCAGCAGCGGCGCAACTCTCACACAGCTACTCGAAATGGCAGCAGCCTTTAATAACAAACTGTCAAAAGAACCAGAGCTGATCATCATGTGAGCAATTTATTGGAGAAACATTAATCATCTGATTTCAGAAAAAAGACTTGTTTGTTGTCAAATCTGTGACAGCTGGCGAGTTTCACATCTGCCCTACGCTCACATTTTATTCATGTTTCTTGGAACGGGGACCAAATCTGTCAGCTGAATTTAAAGCAGAGAGGAAGCACCCATAAATAAATGTGTGATGATGTGAGAGCAAGAAGAGGAGAAAGACAAGGAGGACTGAGTGCCTGAAGGAAACGAGGAGCAGTGATGAGGTGATGAAGGTTAAAGGAGCAGAGATAAAAAGTAATGACCAAACACCAAACCACAAGAAGGTCAGAATTAGATTAGCAGTCGCCATGGCAACGCGTGTAGATGTAATGAATAAATAAACATGTTGATGTTTAAGAAAAGATTGTTTCAGAATCAGACTTTAGTATTTGAGCAGTTGTTTATCTTGCTCATATTTTTGCGACGCTAAAAAATAAAGGATGGACCTAAGATTGAATCTTGTGTTTCAGCAGAAAATAACTTAACCAACCTCATCAAAAGAACTATTCTCATCTCGTCCGTGTAGTCCCTCATTCATCCAGGAGTGATCCATAGTAGAAAAAGTTTCAAAAAGTCTTCTGGACAGTTCAATTCTTGAATTTTTGTTCAAGAATTGAACTGTCCAGAAGACTTTTTTGAAACTTTTTCTACTATTCTCATCTCATAAAAAAATTAACTGAGTTTGGAGAACAAATCTTTTTTACTATGTTTTCAGATAAATATTTTGTTACTTTGTTTTAAAGTACCGGTACATGTCTTTGTCATGGGGTACTTTGTCCTAAGTACTTAGGATCAACAGTCCAGACCAATGGAGAGTGTGGAAAAGAGGTGAAGAACCGTGTGCAGGTAGGCAGGAACGGGTGGAGAAAAGTATCAGACGTGATGTGTGACAGAAGAGTTTCAGCTAAAATGAAAGGAATTGTGTACAAAACCGTGGTGAACCGGCCATGCTGTTTGGTCTACAAACAGTAGTACTGAGGAAACAGAGATGGAGGTAGCAGAAATGATGATGCTGAGGATCTCTCTGGGAGTGACCAGGATGGACAGGATTAGAAATGAGTACGTATATCAGAGGAACAGCACGTTAGAGGTTTTGGAGATAAAGTCGGAGAGGCCAGATGCAGATGGTTTGGACATGTACAGAGGAGCGAGAGTACATTGGCAGAAGGGTGCTGGGTTTGGAATCACCAGGAAAGAGGCCTAGAGGAAGACCAAAGAGGAAGTTCATGGATACATTGAAGTGAACAACACATGTTAGAGGTTTTGGAGATAAGGTCAGAGAGGCCAGACTGAGATGGTTTGGACATGTGCAGAGGCGAGAGAGAGCAAATCGGAAGGATGTTTGGTTTGAACTACCAGGAAAGAGGCCTAGAGGAAGGCCAAAGAGGAGGTTCATGGATCCAGTGGAAGAAGACATGAAGATAGTTGGTGTGACCGAAGAAAATTCAGCAGATAGGGTTAGATGGAAGAAACTGACTCGCTGTGGCGACCACTGGTGGGAAATGCCAAAAGAAGAAGAAGTCTTGGGGGTAAGACGATTGCAGACTTTGACCAAATGCTTTTCACCATTTGTACCAAAATCTTTTAGATTAAGTTAGAGGTGCAGTGTAGATGATAGAGAGGTAGAAAAAAAATAAGAAAGGCTTGCACTATTTGGTTGCTATGGTTACAGTAAAACAAGCCAGCGGGTGATCTTTGTTAAAAAGATCATCACTATCATCTACATCATGATTATCACCAGACTTACTCGCTCTTGTGTGCCAAACTTTCCATCAGCCACCAGATGAACCTCGTAGGTAAAGTTCATGTTCATGGCTAGCTTGATGAGCAGATCGATGCAAAAACCATAGCAACACTGAGGAACGATGGGTTGACCTGAAAACAAATTGGTAAAGTTTTATTTTAGAGTGGACAACAATAGAGATAAACAACATCAATGGATTCATCCAACCAGAAAGTAAAAGGTTCTCCTGCTCATTCAGATCAAACAGGCAACTTTAGTTTTTAACAAATTAGAATCAAATTTGCCTGCTTTGGTTTTCAGAAAAATTTATGGAGGTCAAACTTTTAACAAAATGAAACAGACAATCTCTTCTAAGAAGAAAACAATTCAAAACAGGGCAGGAGAGCTCAAATTTAATCTTTTATTTATTTATCTGCCTGTCAATCAATTCATTAGTATATCTTTCTGAACCTCTGTACATCCACCCAGCTATCTGGAAGATTGGAAAGGGGTGTAATACCTGGTATTGTTCCATTTGGTCCTGTACAAATGACTTTCTTGATGAGAACACCATTAACAGTGTACTCTTCTTTACACGTTCCATCAGTTTTTGTTGGTTTGACATAAACAAATGGCTCTTGATGGATGGTCACAATCTGGAAAAAACAACAGATAAAACTTGGTCAACAATTCATTTGTACATTTTTTTCCATTTATACAACTGTATTTTTTAAGTCAAAGTGGAATTTCTTGGAAATGGGGCTCCAGAAAATGTTTAAATTTTTAACTTACAGTCCATTAACTAAAACATCAAAAACATGTGCAACCATGAGTATCTATTTTTTAATTCACAAAAGAATTTACTGTCTTTTTACACAAGACAAAATTGCTAGAGTTCTTCATTCTCAAGATGTTTAACATTCACTTATAATGTAGCAGAACTTCAGCAACACCAAAAAAACTTTCTGCTCAGTCATGTGAGAGTTTTTCTTTTTCTCCATTGTGACATTTCATCCTGAGGCTTTTATTATTTCTTGCATATCCCTGCTCTGATACATTGCGTTTCTCTCACTCCTAGGAAATGAAGATACGCTGAGGTTCTAGTCAGTTTGGCTAGCAAATCTATTCATCGAACTATATATCATGTCAAAGTAATTTTGAATGGACATGTTGCACTAAATCAAATTAGTTAGAAATCAACGCTTGTTTCAATTGTAATGCGTTTT
This sequence comes from Neostethus bicornis, assembly GCA_902685375.1. Classification (NCBI taxonomy): domain Eukaryota; kingdom Metazoa; phylum Chordata; class Actinopteri; order Atheriniformes; family Phallostethidae; genus Neostethus; species Neostethus bicornis. The sequence goes on from LR738545.1 coordinate 11,473,051, forward strand.
GTGGTGCGATGCTTTTATTATATTTAATAATAAATATACCTGCCAGTTGAGCATGGCTTTAAATGAACTTGATTCTGGTACATTTCTAAAGTGTCTTCCTTTCTATCAGGATTCATCATAACTTATTGACAACTTTAGTGTGAAAAACTCCATTGAAACTCAGCAAAGTACAATCTGGCAGGGTTATAAACTTGCACAGATGATATATTGATGAGGTACAGATGGATCACAAGCAGACAAGCAATTGAATAGGAATGACTGACTGATAGTGTAAAACTGTTTCAAAGCCAACATTTTTTTGTTTTTCCTGTTATGTTTGAGAGATTTGTCAAAACTTGGGAAACAGTATAAGCTTATAAAAAACAGACAGGAAAATTTATTTTCATACATCAGATTTGCATCATTTTTTACCTACTTTCAAACAATTTGGGTAATAGGATGGATCTGCTCTGAAATAAACCTGCAAGCAACTGTAGTTTCATCATGTCACAACACACATATGCGTGCACAGTCACAGCACCTTCAGTTTGGTCGACATCTGGTATCCAATCGGTTTCTCTGTCTCTCCTCCAGGCCAGATGATCTTCCTTTGAGGATTCATTACAACCTGAAACACACACATAAACACAGTTGAGCTGCAGGTTGTATCACGCCAACGGTTCTTACCATAACAACCGAGCTAAAAAGCATCAATACTGCATCTGCACATTCATATTTAACCAGACTGGAGGCTTTGAGTAGCACATATTGGAGCTCTTTCTGCACTAAGCCAGACTATAATGAGTGCTGAGTAACTCTCACAGAAACCTTCTCTCATTTACTCACTGCTTACTGTGAAACAAGAACATTTGTACTTTTATTCCCAGCAGCAGTGACATAATATGTAGAAGATTTTAGAATTGACATTTTTTTAGGTATTAAATGCTGGATCTTCAAAAATAATGTCACTTCCACTGGAACTGTGAATCAGATGTAGACAGATAGAAAAAAAGTAGGAAAGAATCAAATGAACCCCCCAACTTTTATCTATTATAAGATTCCATTTCTTTTTGGAGACATCAAACCAGCTTTTTAACTGTTTAACTACTAATGTAATAACAAACCAAAATGTGTTTTCAATGGTGACCATTTGAGACTTTATGATTTATGTAAAAAAAAAAAAAATTTGAATAGAAATTACACCCGGCCTAAAACCAGCAGTTCATCACAGCTCAAACAAGACGTCAATATGATGATTATTCTAACACCGTCAGGGTTTTATTTGTTTCGTCTTCAGAACCGTTTATCCCTAACAGCATCGCTGGGGTGCCGGATCCTATTCCAGCTGATTCAAGGCAAGAAACAGGATACAGCCTGTATGTTGCCTCGCAACAGAGTGGAACCTGTCCGAGTTGCATCCTACCTTTCACCTGTAACCAGCCAGGATAGGTTCCAGCACCCCTTCGACTACATTTGGGATAAGCAATACAGGCAATGAATGAATGACTAAAATTTCTTGACAAAAAGACCAGGTGTAATACATGTTTAGCCAAATGGTAAAAGATTACAAATGATTAAAACAGTATAACCTGGGAGTTTCAAACAAGGATTTTACGAAAGGTTAAGTTGGACTCAGGCGCGGTTAAGGGGTTGGAGTCTTGTACCTGGGATCCATTGAAGACTCCAACCGGGACGAGGCGACCTAGTTTTTGCTGATAGTTCTGGATGCTGTATGTAGCAAAGCGACGGTCGCCATCGTCGTTAAACTCAATCCTACCCGTCAGGCCATCAGTGTACTTTGAGGACATCAGCACCCTGAGGAGCAAATAAAAGAACAGGAAATATAAAAATGCAATAGTCCACACTGTTGACACAGAGACGTTAAGATAAATGACTGTAGGTAATCAGTGGGGCACAAAAAAATCTCAGACTTCAGAAAGAGTTATGATTCATGTGAACTGATGGACTATATAGGCCATTTACTAAAGAAGAGAAGGAGGATGAGGCGTGACAGCGAAGTTTATTATCCCAGTTGTGTCACTCTAACTCGACTCTGAAAGCACAACAGATCAGTGGAGCGCCTCGATTTGATTCTAATTTCTATCTTTGGTTAAAAGAGATGAGTTCACTGTTAGACTAAAAGTAAGAAAAATGCAACACAAAGTTATGTTTTATTTATTTATGTACGAATTCATTGCACACAATTTAGATTTTAGGCTCTGCAGTTGTTTTTTTTTTCTTCTCTGGTGACTGTACAACAGACCACCAAGCAGCCCGACATAAAAAAAACACATTTTTCTCACAAACTGTTGAGCGTTTAATTTATTTTTATTGTTAAATGTAATGTTTCATGTATTTTTTAATCTTTAAAATAGAGAACAGCTTCACCCACCGTTTGAACAATGGCCCGGTCCTCCAGATGTTGGTGTTTCCCACGCAGCCTCGAGGAGGCTCTGTGATGTTCTCCTTCTCAAACAGTTCCTGTAGAGACTGAGCCACCACGGCAACGGCGTCTGTGATGTGAGCCGACTCGTTCTTGCCGTTAATCAGCTGGAGGCCCAGCAGGCCTGCACCGTGCACACACACAGCAAAAAATTACACAGGGACAACCTTCCTTATTCACCTTCACATGCTAATTAAACACCATCTCTCTCTCACACACACACACTGTAATATGACTTCAGGAAAGTAATTAAAAAGTGCCTCAGTGTAATTTAAACACACACACTTTGGGCCTCAGGCGCCAGGTCAGTGTTCAGTAGCAGTAAATTGCATGCTGGGAGTTTGCTCTGACAATCTCAGCTGTTTGTCTCAGTACAAAAAAGCCCCACTGAGACATTCTGAAGCACAGCTTTGTTTCCCTTCAGCAGACTCGTCTCACTGCAAAGAAAAGTGTTCACATCTGTCCCCCAGCTGAGCCAGAACAACCAGCAGACTGTTAGCATTCACACAAACACACATTGGCCAATCCAAGTAAACATATGTTGTGTAACCAAGGAGGATTTCACACGGTTTTAAAGCCTGATTTTATTGTTCCCCAAACATAATTTCACAACCTGGAGAAACAACAGACAGTCACTATCCAAAAAGACAACATACTTTTCACACTAATCTTGCAAATCACTGCTCTGTGATCTCTTTTGACATATGGTTCATGTAACTTTTTTCTCTTTGTGAAAAAAAGAAAACAACTAAATTGACAATTTAGTTGAATGTGCCTGGTCAACAAACGAACATCTCACACACTCACATTGTGAGCATCAGCCAAAAAAGACCATTTTTTCCCAAGGAGACATACACGCATATGGTTAACTTTCACCAAAAATACACGGTAGAAACTACAACCTGCACTGTAATTTGTTTTTCGGAACAGCTGACCCAACAGTTCCTGTGACGTAGCTAAAAAGCACCTGTCGTGTTACCAAGTAACAGCTTGCTTACCATCTGGTGAGCTAACACCTTCTCACACTGTTAAATAGTAACATTTAATATTCAAAAAACCGACTAGAGACACTCATTTGAATTTATTGCTTTAATCAAACTAAATCTAATGAAAATATTGCGTAACAGATTAAAGCATTCTAAAGCAATGCACTAAAATGCTAACAGTGCTGGTAGACTGTTGCTCCATTAACGGGAACGGCTAATGCAGAAACTTTTTCCTCCTTATGAGAGGAGTTGGGAGAAGAAAAACAATAACAATCTTCAGAATGTCTCATGTCTGCTTTGCAGGTTCCTTTTTAAGGAAGCGTTTCAGAAATGTTTCTGGACAGAATGTTGAGAACAACTCAATCGACGAGCTGCATCTGTTAAGTTTATCATTTGTTTGTTCAAGCTGATTTTTGAAGATGTTCAAACCATTCTGTCCCCTCAAATAAATCAATCAATCGACCTTTGGCGAGTGTAATCTATTTTTTTAAAAACAAAAGTCACTTATTCAAATACCTAATTAGCTTTTTTTTAAATGAATAAGCCTTTATTTTTTATTTAATCAGACTACTATGCATTTTTTAATTGCTGTCAAGATTAGCAACGATGAGCCAAATTTTTTGACATACACATTCCATTAAATGATGAACCAGTAGTAAAATAGACGTCTGAATTAATCTAAAAATAGATCTTGGACAAAACTTGTTTAAAAGTTTATTTATTCACATTTTTTTATATGTACAATAAGCTGAATGGTTGTTTTAGTTGTGATCGATTGTCTCTTTCTTTGTGTAACAAGTGACCTATAAAGGGTGTACCCCACATCTCATATGCCAATTAGCTGGGATTAAGTGGTTTAAAAATTAAGTTCAAATGTTTTTAGAGGCAACGTTGTCTTTATGTTATTTTTACAACTTTTTTACTTTAGAAATTTAGAAAAACTAATTTGATTGAAAACTTGTAACTTCTATCAAAATGAGTTTGTTTTGAATAATAACAGCGACCTTTCTGTAAATACCCTCTTGGATAAAAGGTCTTTGGTAAAGTGATTAAACATTTAAGGAATCATTAAGTAGGCGCTTAGACTGCTGAACTATTGTTGTCTAATGGGCAGATTCCAAATAAACATTCTGAAGCATTTTCCTTAAAAAGTAACCTTTGACTTGCTGGAGCGGAGACAAAACAGCAGGATTAGTTTCACAAAGTGAGGTCCTGCTGCACTTTTAGAAAAAATGAATTTTCTTTCACACATATGCAGGGACAGGTGCACATGTGCAGAAAGTCAGTTCATTTTTAAAAAAGCTGCAGCCTTCTGGTGAGGGTGCTTTCTGGAGAAAAAGAAACACGGTAACAGAGTAGGAGGCGCATTACTCAGCAGCCAGAGAGCTGTGGGTTTTATTCTGACAGTGATGGACGTTGTGTAGAGACATGTGGTGACGAAGATTAGCGTGTCTTTGACGCTGTCGGTTTTAAGCAACAGCAGTGCTTTTAAAGCATCAAAAGAGTTGGGTTTTTTTTCAATCTGTCAATTTTTTTCTATTTAGACCAGTTTAAAGCACTTTGGACCACCTGCACTGCCCACCTGCTCTGAGTGAGGTGAGATAACGCAATGCAGAGTCATCTTAATGTTCAGTCCTCTGGCTGACTGAGTGATCTGCTGAAATTTTAACCTCTGTTGACCGGTGACAAAGGGCAAAGCATCGAGCAGGTAACAGGAAGCAGCATATGCATCTTACCAGTGTTTGATCGGACACACGTCATGGTTACAGCAGCAACACTAGTTTAGGACTATCCCAACCCACCCAACCTTGTAAACCTGATAACCCCCCCCTGCATTCCCAACGCTACGGGCCCGTGTGATAGGCTTGTGTACTGTGAGAATGGGCGTACGGGCGGGCAGACGACACACACTATAGAAAATGAAACAAACAAAAAGATGTTAGACACATTTAAAGCCACAGTTACAAGTCAGAACAGAAACCAACGGTTCAGAACCTTTAAACATGTTTTTGATGACCTCGGATGTTTAAACGTTCAACCAGATGAACCAGAGAGAAACACACCAGGACGCTGAGAAGCTAACTGACAGTGAGGTGGAGGAGGATTAGTTTCCTTCATCCAAGACCTACAACACTACCAAAGAAAGAGGAAGAAAGACATGGAAGAGAAAGAGAGAGAAAGCAGCTGTGTTTCCATCCAGTCATTTGAATGCTCTGAATTGTCCGTAGCTGGTTTTTACGGACAATCTTGGATGTTTGTTCTGATGGAAACATGAAGGTCTGCAGTAATTCTTTTAGCCTGGATGGTTATAAAATTATTAAACACGTGAAACATAAGAAAACTACTTTTGGTTCTATTTTTTTAATCATCAATATGTCTCAAGCCTCCTACAATTTCTTTACTTTACTTATTATCTATATTTCCTTGATTGTTAAATTCGGTCATAATATATGAAAATGGATTTAATTCTAGCCATCAGGGGAAAAAAAATTCGTAACCTAAAGCGAGAACCAGAATGGATAGCGAGCAAAAAATTAAGCAACGAACTTGTTTTATCTGAAAAGGATTTTTGTTCCGTGGGCATAGGAAGACTGGGAACTAAAAATTGGATCCAGAAGGCGATGGGTCGATAGCGAGGGCTACAGGCAAACAATATGTCTATCTAAAATTAAATATATTTTCAGACACTACAGATATGAACAGAATTTTTATTCCACAGGATCTGGGAACTTAAAATCTACCACACTAAATGAACAAGACAGGAAAACCAGGAGATACCTAAATCTAAATCAGACACAAGAATCTGGACCTTTTTCTGATCCACCAGAAATGACAGCAGTATTTTTTGGCATACTGTATGAAACAAAGATAAGAAATATCTCTGTCTTTTAAGTGCTTTTATTCTGGTGTGAAAGCTTTTAATGTTTTTCATCAATCTAAAAACTTCTCTCTAATAGGTAAGACACCTCTGGACTTTATTTTTCCTGGTTGTTGGTACTCGTGTTTAAATATGGTTTTCTAAGTTTTTTTATATCTATATTTTTATCATATTTCATTAATCCCCCTCATGGGAAAATTTCGGTACTGCATTGCACCGCAGCAGGCAGCCAGTGACGGCACTTCTTATACAGCTGGTTTAATTTTTTTTTAAAAAGTACATTTTTCTTTTTCTTGTTCTTTAAAATGAGCTGATTTGGAGTTTTTTCTTTCTTTTCTTTTTTAAGACAACTTTGGGGTAAATCATCAGCTTTTTCTTTTCCCTCCAAGATCTACTGTCATCTTCACTTTCGGTCAGAGAGCTAGATGGATGCAGAGCTGCACACAGACAGGAAGAGAGAAAAAAGAGGACAGAAGAAGAGGATGAAATGGACGTACCGTCAGGCGCTTCGCTCAACGCTTTGCTGCTCATCTCTCGCTCTCCGACCAGCCAGACGTAACCAGAGCCAGTCATGTTGAGCTGGCGGGCGGCTTTGTACACGGCTGCAGCTTCGTCCTCACTACAAACACACAAACAGTGAATATCTGGCAGAAAATTTTCAACGAGTGTGAGGAGAACACCAAGATGAGAATTTGAGTGGTGACAATGAGTACCTAAAAAATCCTGGTGATGTCTTACTAAGACTTGCACCAAAGATGCAAGACTCTACAACAACAAATGGTGTTTATTCATTGTCTATATTAGTGTTTTTCAGAAAACTGATTGGATTTTTTGGACCTGAACATGCTTTAAAAACTAAAAAAAAAACGCAATAGCTCTGACTTATGAAGTTTAATTCAAATGTTGAGTTTATTGAGCTGGAGATTAATTGTCTTGGAGGAAAAGGAGGTTGATCAGTTTATATCAAGTAGCTGTTTTGACAAGAAATAACTTTTTTTTTAGTTATTCAAACTTTACACAAGACTTTACACATCTGTTCACACTCCTCACTGAGGAAAACTTCCAAGGCCCGACTTGTGACGATTCCACTGGCACCAGTTCCATAAAATCTAAGCTCCTCATCACTATAGCTATCAATTAAACAAATCCCAAAATTATTTTTTCTCCTACAAAATGAATAGTTTCTGTATTATTATAGTATTGCTTCAAACCACATCTAGGACGGTTTATTTTGGGGGAATTTTTCTCATTACTCCAAAGATACATTAAAATTTAGAAAAAGGTCCCCATAGAATAACCAAAAGAATATTTAAATTGGACTGTGCATCCTTAATCATGTTTATTTTTGAGCAATGCTGCTGCCACATGACCACTGATCCACAAAATGAGCAAAGCCAACAGTCTGTTTGCATGGACGAAGGAATGTTTGCAATGAAAACTGAGAAAAATACACCAATATTTCTTAAAAGTTAGTGAATGCGAAAAGTTCTATCTCTGACCTTCACTGCAATGGGAATTCTTATCTCATTTGGTCCCTCTCTTCATAAGTAAGTCAGTGAAACCCAGTGATAGACACTAAGGTATGACTCATACCTCGGGGATCAATTTGGTATAAGGTCAAATGGTTTTTAGAAGTTACTTAGAATCTCTAACTGATCGAGAGAGTCAACTCAGAAATGGATGAGCTGTATGACTGATCCATACAGTGTGTTGCCAGGTCTGTCCATATCTGCCAATTCCATGCTCACTACACACAAGAATATGTAGTTTTAAGAATGTGTAGTAAGATGCCGTAGCAACGGGATTGCTATTGGATGAGTTCATAACTCATTATGACAAAACCGCCCAATTGGCAACAAATGCGTTGGTTTATAACAGGTTACAGGCCACAAAAACTGTTTAGAAAAAACACCATCCTGAATGGTGTCCTACCTGGCTGAAAGAATAATGACCCGAGCCTCCAGGTCTTTGGCCTCCAGCAGCAGAGCAGTCAGATTAGTATCCTGGCTGAAGAGCAGTACCTTCTCTGCCTGGAGGACCACCATGCCCAGTGACAGAGAAACACGGCAAAACACAACACCACAAAAAAAACACACACATCATGGAACAGGATCATTAGTAACAGATCATCAAAACCTTTTCCCCAGGCCTCCCGAAATCCCAAACCTCAACCATGCTCCCTCTCACCCGCGCTACCATGGGAGGAGGGGGGCTAGTTTAAAAAAAAGAAAATATAATGGAGGCAAAATGTGTCGAAGATCTGCTGAACTGAAAAAAAACTGAAAGGCAAAGCTGGATTGTAAAAAAAAAGAAGGGGCAAAAAGTTGTGCATGGTGTGGTGGCACATGCAAACTAAGGCGCTTTCAAGACTCCAACCAACCAATCGGGGACGTGCATGTTAGAGAGCGCTGATGCAACCGCAATTTTAAAAAAAGGTTTGAGAGGAAAAAGAAAGACAGGGAGAGGGGGAGGAAGGAGAAAGTGGTTCATTTCCCAAAAGAAAAAAAAAAGGTGGGAGAGGATCCTGAGGGGAGTGGTGTTCCTAGGATATCTGCAGACGGAGCCAAGCATCTGCCTGGCTGCATGCAACCCTTCACATGGAATTAACTCTGAGGGGCAGGGGGAAGAGGAAGGGCGTCTCTCCTGCAAGTGTGAATCCATTCTCAGTGTGCGGGACTCATGAAAAATCAAAAGAAAGAACAGAGATGGTGGAGAGAAGACGTGGCACCAGGATAAGGGTCTATCTCTGGAGCTGGATTGGATTCTTGGCGGGGCTGACTGGTGTTCGGCTACTACTGGGCGAGCTCGGAAATTGGTTGGGCGGCGTGCATCATTTGACCATGCAAGTTTATACCTTAGGTGTTCTCCTGAAGTCAAAGTTCTGTTGGTCGAGGTTTTCATAGTTCCTGTTTTTAGTCTGATGGGTAATGTGCACAGAGAAAATATGCAGACACAAAAAGATTATAGACAGTCACAAGCAAAGCATCACACTCATGTTTAGTTTTTCTGCTTCCAGGTCCAGAATTGCTCACAAACACATCACAGTCTGTCCAGCTGTCTGTCCACCTGCCTGTTCACCTTCTCATTTTTGTGCATGTCACATCTCAAACTGCTCACCAGTTTATCACCTTTTGAAAATGTAGTTTATCAAGCTGATCAGGTTTTATTGGTTTTAGATACATCTCAAATGACTGGATGAACATCTTTCATGTTGTTTTTGTTTGAGCCAGGAACTCCCAAAGTGCAGACAGTTTGTAAACTGCCCAACCAGGGAAAAGAACACATTGGATCACTGCTACACTACAGCCAGTAAAGCCTACAAGGCTGTTTCTCGAGCTGCTCTGGGCTTCTCTGATCACGACATGGTTCACCTCATCCCGGCATACAGACAGAAGTTGAAGCTTTCTAAACCTGCAGTGAGGACTTCCAAGAAGTGGACCAGCGAAGCTGTGGACGAGCTTCGTATGTGTCTGGACACAACAGACTGGGGTGTGTTTAGAGCTGCCACAGATAGTCTGGATGACTACACAGACACAGTGACGTCATACATACGTTTCTGTGAGGACAGCATCATTCCATCAAAAACCAGGGTAAGATTTAACAACGACAAACCCTGGTTCACACCCAGACTAAGACAGATCAGGAGGGAAAAGGAAGCAGCTCACAGAGCCAATGACAGAGAGAGCTACAAAGGCGCTAAGTACCGGTTCTCGAGAGAGGTGCAGCAGGCGAGATCCAGGTACAATAAACGTCTGAAGGAGCAATTCTCTGTCAATGACACCGCCTCTGTCTGGAGATCACTTCGGCAAATTACAAACTATAAGCCGAAAGCCCCACATGCTGCTGATGACTTACAACTGGCAGAGAAACTCAACACCTTCTATGCCAGGTTTGATGTCTCACTCTCCTCCCCCCTCACTGATCAACAACCTTCAGACACTTTGAAGCCACTCCCATCCCCCACCCAATTAACAACAGAGGTCACTCCAGCTGACCAGCCCTCCCCCTCCACTGCTTTCTTGGTGACAAAACAGGATGTGCTCAAGCTCTTCCGCAAGCAAAACCCTTGGAAAGCTTCGGGCCCAGATGGTGTCTCCCCGGCCACCCTGAAACACTGTGCTGAGGAACTGTCTCCAGTTTTCACAGACATTTTCAACACCTCGCTGAAGACATGCCACGTTCCAGCCTGCTTCAAGCGGTCCACCATCGTTCCTGTTCCCAAGAAGCCCCGTATCACTGGACTTAATGACTACAGGCCTGTGGCGCTTACGTCTGTAGTCATGAAGTCATTCGAACGCCTGGTCCTCCCTCATCTCAAGCACTTCACCTCTCCCTCTCTGGACCCTCTGCAGTTTGCCTACAGAGCCAACAGGTCTGTAGACGACGCTATCAACCTGGCCCTCCACTTCACCCTGCAGCACCTGGACTCCCCGGGAACCTATGCCAGGATCCTGTTTGTGGACTTCAGCTCTGCATTCAACACCATCCTCCCTACCCTGCTTCAGGACAAGCTCTCTCAGCTCAACGTGCCTGACTCCACTTGCAGGTGGATTACTGACTTCCTAACAGACCGGAGGCAGTGCGTGCGGCTGGGGAAGAATGTCTCCACCTCTCGGACTATCAACAGAGGATCTCCACAGGGCTGTGTCCTCTCTCCCCTGCTCTTCTCCCTGTACACCAACTCCTGCACTTCCAGCCATGACTCTGTCAAACTGATCAAGTTTGCAGATGACACCACACTCATTGGGCTCATCTCTGATGGCGATGAGTCGGCCTACAGGATGGAGGTAGACCGGCTGGTGTCCTGGTGCAGCAACAACAGCCTGGAGCTCAACGCTCAGAAGACAGTGGAGATGATCGTGGACTTTAGGAAAGTCACAGCTCCCATTACCCCCCTTGCACTGACAGACTTCTCCATCACCACTGTAGACTCTTTCCGCTTCCTCGGCACTACCATCACACAGGACCTAAAGTGGGAGCCATCCATCAGCTCCCTGATCAAAAAGGCCCAGCAGAGGATGTACTTTCTGCGGCAGTTGAAGAAAGCCAAGCTGCCCGCCCAGATGTTGGTGCAGTTTTACAGAGCCATCATCGAGTCTGTCCTCACCTCCTCCATCACCGTGTGGTACGCTGGAGCCACAGTCAGGAACAAACACAGACTGCAGCGCATTGTGCGCTCCGCAGAGAAGGTGATCGGCTGCAGCCTTCCACCTCTCGAAGACCTGTACGTCTCCAGGACTCGGGGGCGTGCAGGTCGGATAGTAGCTGACCCTTCCCACCCTGGACATGGACTTTTTGAGCGACTCCCCTCGGGCAGGAGGCTCCGGTCCATTCGGACCAGAACGCCCCGCCACAAAAACAGCTTCTTCCCTTCTGCCGTTGGACTTATGAACTCTTTATAACCTGGATCCCCACATCTCTTAGTCACCTCCCTCTTGTCACTTCACTATCTTTATTATTTTCTATTATTTTCTATGACATTGCACTACTTTTCTTTTTCTTCTGAGCACTCTTAGTTTTGTAAAAATTATTATTATTATTTTTATTTTTATTTATTTTATTTTTATTATTTTTATTTTATATGTTTGCACACCAGTACCAGAACAAGTTCCTAGTCTCTGATGTTTTTCACTGACATGGCAATAAAAGCATTCTGATTCTGATACATCTCAAATGACTGGATGAACATCTTTCATGTTGTTTTTGTTGTGGTTGATCATTGTACAGTATGATAAACTTTTAGAAAAAGTGAGGGCTTCAAAAATTTACACTTTGTATACACTGGTAAGACTCAAGTAGGTATTGTTACAAAGGTTTCCAGAAATTTTCAGAAAGACTTCCAGAAACATTTCTGTGGTTTCCGCTTCTTTGATTTTCTGAACCAATGAAGAGAAGATGATTTGCCTGTTGAAGTGAAATATGACATGATGACTTGTTTGTCAGATCTTATTTAACATTAAACAACCGCTGCACCCACTGCTGACTTTTTAATGTCCTAACAAGTCTAAAATCTGGGGTTTTCTCTGAGCAGAGAAGTGGTCTTGAAGAAAACCACATAAGTGAGCAAAATGTTTCCTTCTTATCTGTGATGACAGAAGAATTTACAAACGATAGATTCCAGGAGAAATTCAGGAGTCTAAAAATGAATTATTTCTACATGACAACTTTGTAAACCCGTTTTATTCATTTAGTAACTTATTTTTCTTAAATAGAAGGATAGGGTTGCCAGCCAAAATCTTGAACATGGGAGCGGAGACTTCTTTTTTGATGGTCATGTCCAGTGTAATCCCAGGTAGACCCTCATCAGCATCTTACAGTGGACATTTTTCAATCTGTGTGCATGTGGACTTGGTGAAGGCAAATATTCCTGTCCCATAGAGCTACTTGGTATAGCCTGCCCTGTTGCTAGATGACCAGTGCCAGAGATTGGTTTACATCACTTGCAATAAGTTGGATTTGTTTCTGGTTTCGTTTGGTTCAGCTGGTGAGAAAAGGATTAAATCTAAATTTGATTTTACAGAATTTTGAAGCAAGGCCAAATCATCTGCTTTTTGCAGAAGATTTGGGTTTGTCGGTTTCATCAGCCCCTGATTTATAACTCTTACTGAACCAAGAGGTCACACAGTTCAGTAGGCAGAGCAGCTCTCTTTCTCCTGATGTGTTATGGTTAGCGCCTCGCATGACAGCTTACGTGTGAATGGAATGCGTGGTAGATTGTAAAGCACTTTGGGGTACTTTGCAGTTACTGTAATGCACTACAAGAGTAAGTCATCTTCCGAATTGTTTATCCCTGGTTGGATTGCGGGGGTGCCGCACCTGTCCTGGCTGGTTACAGGTGAGAGGCAGGGTACATCCCAAACAGGCGCCACAGTCAGTTCTGTTGCACACTTTATAGGTACACTATATCTACCATTTACAATTAAAAAAGCACCTCTAAAGATAAGTACACATTTCTGAACTGGAAAGAGTCAAGTGTGCACTCCAGGTTGGCAACAGAGTGATTCCCAAAGTAGAGGTGTTCAACTATCTTCAAGGCTTGTTCAAGAGTGAGGAAAAAATAGAGATGGGGACGACAAGTGAGTCGGTGCGCTGTCCATTCCCATGTTACATGATGCTATATCTGTCCATCGTGGTAAGGAAAGGATAAAATCTCCATATGCTGTATTTTTCCATCTACAATTCTACCTTCACCATCGATTGATTGGTAAGCAATAGCTTTTTCTTCTGACTCAGCTCCTTCTTCAAAACAATGTGTTACAGAGATTTACGTTTTAATCTCCTCTTTTTCCAGTTCCCTGTTCATCACCCTTCCTCCACTTTTGAACAAGAATTGAGAAATTCTACACTTGGGGCAATGTCTCGCTTCTAAAAAAATTGTTTAAAAAAAAACTTTTGACAAGTATGCACAACAGTAGCTAATGTAGAAACGAGATTTCCCATTCTGGTTAGTTCACTCTCTGCTTTGAACTGTTTCCATGAGAGCTGGATAACTTGGCTCAATGACACAAACAGAATCACATTATCTGCAAACATAGAGACCACCAAACTTAATGTCTTTAACACTTCAAATCTTGCAAATTTGGTCCATAAAATGAAGAACAGTTTTGCTGCAGAAGAAAACCTCGACCGAATCCTCAATGGAGGGATTGCTTCATTGTGGGGCAAGTTCTCGCTTTGGTTGTGATGAAACTGAACCGCCTGTACAAGAGCCACAAGTGGGAACCAAACTACTTTGTTCTTCAATGACCAAGACCCCGGCATTCCTAAGTACAGGTTAAATAACTTCTCACTTCCCAGGTATCTACAGGGGAAGTGCTACTAAAGAATAATAGCTGATAAACAGTATGTCCTGAGATCACTTCGCGGGTGGATTACCACCATCAGATTCGTAATCAGCTCATTCATATGTTTCGTGAAATAGGTCAGGTTCATCATCTAATACTTCCCTCATGTTCTCCAGGGAATTTGAATATTTCACTCATGCTCAAAATGAGGATTAAAAAAATGACTGCATTTTCTATTTTCTAACTTTTCATCCGGAGTCTCTGGTTAAAACACGAGATTACAAATTAACAATATCGGCTCGGTATTTCAGATTCTGCGATTACACATGTATCCCAACAAAAGTAGCTTTAAGACCTTATTTTGAAGCAACTAAATTATTGCTTTAGTTTTATTAGAAAATAAAAGTCACCTGAAGGCAGCAAGTTCAGTCTGATTGTTGTAGGGCAGAAATTCTCTTTTCTTTCCCCCAGTTTGATGTTTGAGGATGAAGAAAGCTGCTTATTCTTTTATATTGTCTGTCACATTGGTGATGATGTGCAGAACAACTGACAACCAGTGACCCATTCAAGCTATTTTTAGTTTTTACACCTGAACTGTTTCTGCTGTTTTGAACCGAAATGTTCTATTTTTATGAGTAGTTCCAAGAACACAGAAAAAGCTATTGAATCACTAGACATATTCTGTATCAGCTTAGCTGGGTACCATCAAAGTTCATTTCAGCAGTTCAGATTAATCTACAGGATTTTATATGTTCTATTGCAATTTTTATAATTTGACCTTTTAAAAGCTCTTTGGTAAAAAAAAAAAAATGCAATAAAAATTCTTGGATACGCTTTTCTAACCCTGTAGCACTGGGGAATTCTTTGTGTTTCAGTTTGTGCTTTTATGATATTTATGATATTACCTCATGAACAATGTAAGTTACTGCTTTGCTCACCTACTCTAACTAATGCACTGTAATATTCATGTCTCTCTTCTGACTTAAAATATCTGTAATATTTATAAAAGTCACATTCAAGCTTCTCCACAATGTCATCTGAACTTCCTGGACTATGAGTTTATTCTAAGTAGCTTGTTGTCAGTGACAGTAATAGTTGTGATGGACAGAGAGCTGGACAGAAGCAGCTGAGATGTGTTTGAACAACCCGGTTCACTGTCAGAGTCCAGTTGATGACGAACCAGACAACAGATGAAGGTGAAGAACTAAAAGTGACATGAATGCATTGAAAAGAAGATGAGGATTGAAAGACGAACTGGAAAAATAGAAGAAAACTGGGACTAAGATATAAAAATAAAACATAAAATGAGAAACATTCAAACTTCTAACAAGACTAAATTGATGCTGTTACAGCTTAAACATTATTATAATAGAAAACCACAAGAGACAACCCAAGACTGGTGAGCTGTAAAACAGAGGAAGGTCCAAAACTATAACCAGCAGTTTGTGATTTATAATCAGTCTTACAATTCAGACACACAAGTTTGAAATCAAGACGACATGGTTTTAAATTTCACAGTTAGGGTTCATAACAATCCTCATATCAGCAATCAGAACCAGAACACTCGGAAAGTTTAAAGCAAGTAATGGGTCAAGTTCAGCAGGTCTAGTGTTCAGTTGAGCAAAATCAAAAGTTGTCCTCCAGTTTTCCAGGGCAACAGCCTCAGACAGGAAATCCCGGCTTCGCTCACCTCAGTCGGGAGGATCCCGAGGCATTCCCTGGCCAGCTATCAGACATAGTCTCTCCAGCAAGTCCGGGGCCTGCCTTTGGGTCTCCTCCCAGTGGGACATGCCCGAAACACCTCACCAGGGAGGCGTATGTGAGGCATCCTAACCAGAAGCCCAAACCACTCCATCTGGCTTCTTTTGACCCGGAGGAACAGTGACACTATTCCAAGCTCATCCCACATGGCAGAGCTAGCTCTTCACTCTATCTCTGAGCGAGAGCCCAGCCACCCTAAGCTCGAACAAAGACTTCAAAATTTTTATTAAAAAGACTAATTCAAAACTGAGAGTCAAACCCGTCACAAGCTTCAGGTTACAAATATAAGTTATGCCAAAAATCCATGTGAACAGATTTGTTAAAATGTCGACAAGAGTCAACCGATTACTGATACTCTTCTAATAAAGGCTGTTGTTTCCAATATATCTTGAAATACCATAGTCTACCAAATTTCTGGTCTGTAGAGCACACCTAAATTTTAGCTACATTGACTACATTTGGAAAAAAAAAAGACACAAAAACAACACCCCCACATTGTAACAGTGTGAGCAGCAACACCTCACTAACACTCCTGATTCAATACAACATAAACAGCAAAGTCATCGATTGACATCTTCCTGTGCACTCTGTCATCTTCTGAGTTTAACAGCCACTGAAAACTCAACCACACATCTTCTCAGTCTTTTAGTTGTTGCTCTCAATCTCATTTTAATCTTGACACTAAGTGGCTTCTGAGCTTGTGGCGCTAACACCGTCACACAGTAATTCAAGCCTCATAAACTCGTTGGTGGAGGTGGATTTTCTCACAATACTCCACACTTTCTGAATTCACTGGTTGAGAAACAGTTCCTCTTCGCATGTTGCCTATTTTGGTGTCGAATTTCTCACCTTTCACTATCCATGCCTCCTCCTCACAGCAAAATTTACACCGAGTTTGTATGGCTGTAAATAGTTTGATGTGTTCTCAGAAAGACTGAACTGTGCGCATAACATTTGAAATTAAGCTCAAAGTAACATCTCTATGATTGTTTTATAGCTTCCTGTTTTCTCATACAGAAAAAGTTCAAAATAAGGAAAAAAATTAGTGCCTTATTATTGTCCAGAAATTACAGCAGTTTGTTTTATACATGCTGCCAAAAACGCAAGAGGTTATGTTATAATTGTTTTTTAACCCTTTTACAGGCTAACGTTGTTTACCTTTCTTACTCCAAATGAGCGCAAACGTCTTCGAACTAACAGGAAACGGAAGTGAACAACTTCCAGGAAGTCTCGAATAATCTCGTTTTTTTAACGTGAGTTGCCGCAAACGCTTTCAGCCATTTTGCTGGATTACTAAATGCGGCCGATACGCCCTGTAAAGAGTTAAATATAACGTGTATACGTAATTTAAAAATTACGTAAAAAATAATGTATACGTAATTTTAAAATTACGTATACATTATTACGTTTAAAATAACTATACATTATAGTATACGTTATTGTTACAGACATCAGATCCCAGATTAAAAAAACGTATACATGTTACTTTTGAAAAATTCTTATTAAAAAAAATTCAATTAATTCATAATACTGTTACAGATGCCAGATTTTCAGTTTGATTTCAATAAAGTACATTTGATTGAGTCATTTTGATTTAATTTGTATCATGTGACTTGTCAATATCTTGTGATTGGTGCATGCCGTGGGTAGATTATGTCATGTGAAAAATGCACATTATGTGTATAATTCACAGTCCATGTTGTGTTACCAAGTCACCACTCATATCATATGATTTGCTGACATCGTGCAATCTGTACATGTTACCAAACCATGTCAAATTAATAATTCATATGGGGTGCATTTTTCAATTTGTCTAACATATAAATCAGTCTGTATTGTGTGACTTAGATATGAAACGTGACTAGTCTGCCATGTCCCTGGATGAGTACAAGTTACAAGTCAGGGTCAATAAATAAGTTGGATCAGAAGAAAGTAAAGTTCATATAAAAATTCTTTTCAATTTTCATCAAAAGTTACTTTTCTTTAGCACAGATTTGCTCATCAGACATGTAAACAAACAACAACAAAAATATGTTTGAAATGCCATCAATGATTAAAATAAGAAAAGTTGTGCTGGAATAAAAAAACGAGTGAAACAGGCTAAACGATGAAATAAAACAGAGGCAGAATAAAATATTAGACTAAAAAATGTTAACAGAGTTGAAAAAATTTAAGGAAGAGGTTTTGTTGAGTGATAAAAGGATGAGATATAAGAAAAAACCAAGGGAACTGAAGGAGGTACTAAAAAGACAGTTACTTGATTGGTGGAAAGAGATGGATGAAAAGCAGTTTAGAAAGAGACAAGGGGGAAGATGAAGAGATGATGTCTGCTCACACACCCAAGCACACACATAAACACAACATTCAGCAAGTTGTGTATGCCTATCTAAACAGTCACTTATGTATAGATCTGCATATAGATCTATATTTACATATCTATATTAAATATAGATATGTGTGTATAGTACCAGTTTAGACACAATGTAATCAATCCGGGAGGAGAATCATTGCTCCTCCAGGTCAAGAGAAGTGCGATTGAGTGGTTAGGGCATCAGATTAGGATGCCTACCAAACACCTCGCTGGCGGGGTGTTTTGGGCACGTCCCACCAGGAGGAGACCCAGAGATAGACCCAGGACCTGCTGGAAAGACTAAGTCTAATGCTGGACAGGTAAGGCCTTGGGTTCCTCCCAGGTGAGCTGGAGGATGCAGCCGGGGTGAAAGAAGTCTGGGTTTCCCATCTGAGGCTGTTGCCCCCGCGACCCAGTTGCTGAAAAGTGGGGGACTACGGGACAGAACTATTTTGTGTTGATCTATCTTGTGGTGCAACCATTCACAATTATTTCAATATGTGTTTATAACCTTCCATTTGAACATTAGCAGATACATGTAAATTTCTAACATGAGAGAGGATCTACAATTACTGACCAACAAAACTCTCACTTTAGACATCAGAGGTCAATGTAAAAAAAAGATTACTGACAAATACAACTAAAACATAAAACCCCTGTATGATGAGTCATTATAATGCAATGTTTGAAATCGTTTTATGCATTGTGAACTGTGTCTTTTTCCATGTGTGTTTTGTTAATAAAATCAAATGTCCGCTCCTTCATGATGTGATTGACTGTCATCTGACAGAACAGCCATGTTTATCTTTAACATTCATTAATTTCAACGATAAAGTGTCTTTCTGACCGGTACTTTACACACACTCACATACTGCACGTACACACACAAGGGTAAGTTAACTGTGGTGGAAGATTTGTACATTGATGTATACACTTATGGTGTTGTGCATGGTAATTTTGTGCAAGGATATATCACATGATCTCACCTTTGTTTCACGCTCCTCCAGCAGTGTCTCCAGTCTTTTCTGGGCAGCTCGCCCTTCATGGTCATCGCTGACAATGAGAATGATGTGGTTCCACCTGAACTCCCTCATCAGGTCAAACCAAACTTGTGCCTGGTGAGAATACGGCGGCACCGTTCTCAGGAAGGACAGATGAATGCTCTGAAGGTCAAAGGAGAAATGAGTCAGGCATAAACATTTTTCAAAAATCTGCATAAAAATTGGTGACCTCAAGTGTAATTGAGCTGTATTCATCATGGGGAAAATGTTTTTAAGATTCTCAGTCACACACCAGCTGATGCTGCAAGAGCAGCCAGTTTTATTAAATGTTTGAAAACATAAGTGAGCAAAATGAGGCATAATGGTTTTGTAGTACGGTAAATAACTTTCAGATAATTGTATTGACAAAGCCTGGCATCGTAAATTCAAACCAAGCAACATAAGATGCCATTGAAATAAGTCATGCAATCTGTTTTTGGGTCTAAATCAGATCAAATGATGTAAGTTTAAAAACAATCAGAACAGATTTGAGTGATAGGGAGTTTATAGGAAAATTTAAGACATCAGAAGTTTGTTATTCTACAGTATTGTCAAGAAGCGGTAATCTATTTTCTTGTTTATCTGATGTATGTGAATGTTCTATTCAAAAAATGGAGAACCACACACAGTGAAAAAAGGATTTTGTGTCTAGGAATGTGTTTGGGGATCAATCAGGACTAAACGATGCAGGTCTAATAGCAATTAAATGAAAGATAAAACTCATCTGTGTAATCCATTCATTAGTCCAGGTGTGAATCATTGTAGAAAGACTTCAAAGCACATTTGAAGATCAAGACATTTGACTCTTATCCGAAAATAATTTCCAATCTAAATTGATTGCCAAACTCACTTCAGAAGACAGCTTTGAAGCCTTTCTTTCTAAATTTTGAGTATTTAGAAATTTATGTCATGGTGTTATCTGCTATCTTCTCTCAGAGGCGCCTGCGCTGGCTAGACCATATATGCAGAATGGGCGATGGCCACATTCCAAAGGACATCTTCTATGGGGAGCCGGCCACAGAAACATGGCCCACTGGACAATCTGCCCTGCAAAAAAATGGCTATAAGAGGGATCTGAAGTCTTGCAACATCAATGCAGCAGATTTTGATTCAGTGACCTCTGACAGCTACAGGTGGCGTGCGACTGTCGAAATTGATATTAAGAAAGCCGAGGAGAACAGAGAGATCCAACGTAAGACCACAAGGACCCGGAACCTTTTCTGCTGTTCCGGACTCGGAACACAAAACAGCAGAAAAGTCAGTCTGCCACTGCTCCACCCATGAGTCATACTGCCTATCACATTTGCAGCAAGTGTAATAGAACGTGCAAATCCCACATTGGCTTATTCAGCCGCACCAAAAAGTATCCAGGTGCGGACTCCATTGTCTCTAGAGACAGAATGATGCCACCAACAACTCCAGTAACAAGTTAAATTTATGTTGGCCATGCATCTATAGTTACATTAGCAGATACAAGTAGCTCAAAAGTGCAAATTTTAGCGAGTAGGTCTTGTTTACCATTTGATTACCCATCAAAATTGTGTTTCCTTAAAATTCTCAAAAGTAAAAACAAATCACAATTGTTTATTTCAAAATACACAGATTCATTTGTTTGCTGAAAATAATAATAAAAATGTGGCACTCAGTAAATTAAGCGTAAAAACGAAACAGGTCAACAAACAAGCATAAAGACAGTCAATTTTTTCACCGAGCTGATTTTCTAATACAAATGCATTCAAGTTTTTCTGTGCAAAAAAAAAATTCAGCAGTAAAATTCTGAATATTTCATCTCTTCTCCAAATCCTTTATTAAATACTAGAGAGCAACTGGAGCATTGCATGTTGGGAGCTGTGGGATGTTTTGGGACTGATTGCATGCAGAATGTTTTCATCAATATTGTAGACCTGAGAAAGACTAAACTAGGACAAACTGCACTTCATGGACCGTAAAAGCGCTATGAGAAAAAACAGAGCTGTTGGAACTAAACTGATTTAATGTGCTTCATGAGATACAACAAATAAACTTGGACTTTTTTAGCCAAATTTTGTAAATTATTTCCTGTTTTTTGTTATCTTCTTGCCGATGTGATCTTTCATGTTTCATTTCAAACCCTTTATTTAAAAAACCTTTAAAACAAGCATTGGTTCACTTGTTTGATTTGTGTATACTGTAGTTTCTATTGATCATTCCTACTACTCCAAACAATTTATGTGCTAGTAAGCAGTTCGGGGTTTGCTTCTGGGGTACACACCAATGTTCAGATGACTGATCCCTTTGGTGCTGGCTAATGGTTGGTTTTATTTTAAATAAACCCAAATAAAAAATGCTAATGAAAACAATAAATGGACTGACAAAAATTAAAGGGTAAAAAGACAAACATGTTAAACTAGCAGATAATAAATATATGAACCATATCCTAACAAATGTTTCTGACATCACACACTTCACAACAGAACATAAAAGAGCACATTATTGGCAGTGTCAGGCTGAAGAGTCCCAAAGCTTTTACATAAATAAACACATTAAAAAAAAAAACTTTCCTCAGCTTCCATCAGTAAACTTATTCAACACGAAGATTGTAAAGAAGCAAAACGAAAAACAATTGTCCACCAGTTTTCAGTGGAACGAACATCACAGTCAAATAAAACTTTTTACGAAGGTTTTATTGAGAGATGAAACCCTTGAATAGAAAATTTGCCGACCTTGTCAGAGTAGATCGACATGCGGGTTGTCAGGCCGACCACGGGGATGCGGTAGAATCCAGCTGTGTAGGAGACAGGTGTTGGAGTCAGGTGGTCATTGGATTGTGGTGGATGGCTGACCAGAATTGCATACACCTGGAGAAAAGGGAGAAGTTAGTTTAAGGTTGACATGGATGAATCAATATTAAAACTATTTGTTGTGAACTGCTAGCTGGGTTTGAGTCCTGTACTTCAGGATCAGTTTGAACTTTTTCTGAACTATGAGATTCGTAAACATCAAAAACCTGGCATTTGAAAGATGAAAACAGTTAATTTTACATCCAAATGAAACTCAAAAGGATTGGGAGCTGTCAAACTTGCTCCATCAAGGTTTATGTAACAATATAACTATCTCTACAGTGTTGTTCCTGGATTTCTCTTCTCTGAAAAGATGGTACTGGTGCCTCTGCTACCGATCACGTTTTCAGTTACTGTACTGTTTTTAAACCTTCTTTATCCATCTTGTTCTTCATGTCTGTGGCCAACTATCACAGTCCAGTTATCAATATTTGTGCAGTAAAAATTTTACCTGTTCAAACACAAATTTACGATAGAAAACCATTTTATGGCAATGTGTGTGCAGGTAGCTGGAGTTACAGAAAACAAAAATTCATTCCAAATTTTTTTTGTATTGATCTAATTAACAACGTCGAATGAGAATGTGAAGAACAACTTGCTAGAATGCAACTCATTTTTATTTGAGACAGCTGACATGCTTTGCTTGCAGTCCACTGATATGCTCCAGACACATTGCACATCTCTCTCTAGATGCACGGAAGGAATAATAAAAATTATACTGTATTAATCTCTCATGGGGATATTCCTGTGTAGCATTGCATTGCATCAGGTAGCCAATGACGACGCCAATGGCGGGAGAAACAGGGATTTAGATGTCTTCTCCAGGAACACCTAGGTATGAGCTCAGCAGGAATTGAATGGGCAACACTTCGGTACAAAGATGGCAATTTTACCACTGAGCCATGCTTCCATGATTGACCTTTAAAGACAGCAGTACAAGATCACAAGATCACTTCCGATCTCTGGTCTCCAGTCAGTTTGTCATGTGATAGTGAACCCTCACTGCACACTCGCCTTCTCTGTGTCACATCATTTATAAGATCTTCCTATACTAAAAAAGATATAGGTTTCTATACATTTGTTGAACCACTTTGCACTTTTAATCCCACTTTGCAGATAAATGGCAGTGTTCACTGTTCATCACTGTAAATTGTTTATGTAACCTACAGCCTGCATGTGTGAGTGAGTCTTAGGACTATGTTAAGTGTTTTAACATTTATTTAATAACAGCTTCCCAGCATCACTTCAATAAAATATGAAAAGCTGTTAAAAAAAACTGCAGACACAAGCCTTGAAGGTGAAGAATGGTTTTCACATTTCCCACAAGTTTTTGTTTTTTAGAACAAGCTCCTTCTTTAAATTGTGAATTTGGGCTGGAAAGGGACAACCTTTTCTTTTTCAGCATAAAAAATACATATATAGTACATGTATAAATATATTTACTTGGATTCTCTACAAATACTGTATTTGGTTCCACTCATCAGACACATGACTTAAAGCAAACTGGTCTACCTCTTTGATTTTACAAATAAATATTCTTTTCTGTTGTCTTCTGCTTTTCTGGGGCCGGGTCGTGGGGGCAACAGCCTTAGATCGTAAACCCAGGCTTCTCTCACCCCAGCTGCATCCTCCAGGTCAACCAGGAGGATCCCGAGGTGTTCTCCAGCCAGCTTTGTGACACAGTCTCTCCAGTACGTCTGGGTGTGCCTCTAAGTCTCCTCCTGATTGGACATGCCTGAAACATCTCACCAGCAAGGTGCTCAGGAGGCATTCTTGCTAGTTGCCCAAACCACCCCATCTGGCTTCTCTTGACCCAGAGGAGCAGCGTCTCTACTCCAAGCTCCTCCTGGATGGCAGAACTTCTCACTCTATCTCTGAGTGAGAGCCCAGCCACCCTGCGGAGGAAGCTCATTTGGGACGGTTGTATCTGTGATCTCGTTCTTTCAGTCACCACCCACAGCTGGTGACCAGAGGGGAGAGTGGGAACGTAGATAGACTTGTAAACCAAGAGCTTTGCTTTTCGGCTCAGCTCTCTCTTTACCATGACGGCTCGATGCAGCTTTCTGATTATTGCGAATGCCGCACTGATCAGTCTGTCAATCTCCTGCTACATCTTTCCCCCACTCGTGAACAAGACGTCAAGATATTTAAACTCCTCCACTTGGGGCAGGACTCTGTCCCTCACCTGCAGGGGGCATTCCGCCCTTTTCAACAAACAAACATTGTAGAACTAAATATTACTGAATTTAAGTCAATTATGGAATTTGAAACTCTTCCAGCAGGTGATCTACAGAGCAGAAAAAAAAGAACCTGTCGGACAACGGACGCTATTTGCAGCCTCAGTTTGCTGTCATTCAACCAGCATGAGGCTTAACAACTCCTCTAAAATAAACCCTGCACCCTCTTGCCAAAAACATCACTATGTTTATTTCTTGGCCCACAAGAAAGAATCTACTTCCTGTGAAGGTTGGCATCTTTAAAGATCTGCAAAAAGCTTCTCGGTATATTTTATTAGACCGTCATTGCAAGTGCTCTTCTGTACAATGTGGTGTGCCGGTGGAGTACAAGCAAGAAAAATATCAACCGCTTGAACAAGATCATCAGGAGGGCTGGGTGTGTAGTGATGCAGAAGCTGGTCTTAGTAGAATCATAGGCAATGTGTTACACCCCCTGCACTCAGAGAAGCAAGATCTTAAGCAATATACTTTTATCCCAATGCTGCACCACAGACAAGCCTAGAAATTTCTTTGTTCTTTTGTCACTTTTATTATAATTTTTTTATCAGATAAACTATTCTATGGACTTGATTTTAGGTCATTATGATAACTGTGTTTCGTTTATTTTGTTTTGATCTATTTTAGGATTAACTGTGGTATTTATTTTTTGGGCAGCAGACCACCTGAAATTTGCTTTGGGATCAATAAAAGTTATTTCCAGCTATTTATCTTAATGTGAATGAGGTTTAAAAGCCAAAGATGGTTAATTCATGTGATCATTTTGTGCAATTGTTGTTTTCAGTTGGTGTGATCCTTGTTCTGTTTTTTTTTTGTTTTTTTTTATAATGTGGGAGTTTGGGGGGGTTCTTTTCTTCTGGCCGACCGGATCATTCTTCCTGGAAAATGTGATAATTCTCAATAGTTTTTGTTTAGGTGACGCAGTAACAATCCTGTCAAGTTTTTGGAATTTGTCATAAAAAACCAAAAGCTTTGTCTTGAGTTATTGTTAAATTGTCTTTTCTTTTTCCTGTTTTCGTTCATTCTCTTGTGTCTTTTTTGGTCAGGTCTACACATAAATATAATGAGCAAATTTTGTGTTAAGCAAAAGATATATATATATATATATATATATATATACAGTATATATACTGTATATACATATATGTCAACCAAAATAGGAAGGAATCAAAGATTCCCACATCAAGATTTCTCTTCAATCCATAGGACTCCTCCAATTAAAGCTCAAAAGGGCACAGAGACACTGACGCTCCTAATCCCAGTTATGATGAAGTGGGGAGAGCCCTCCTGTCAATCAAACTAGTTGGCTAAATGGGACCAGTTTCTTCCTGAGCCTCATCTCCATCCAAAAAGCAGAGTAGAGGAGTTCCAGGAACAATGTGTTGAGCAGCAGCCCGGCCGTATCTGGATAAGCTTTCCTCTGGGAGGATTATGTCTCTACTCCTGCTCAGACTGAGAGCATGTTAATCTCCATCCGCCATGTTGGCCTCATTCCTGCAGAAGCCCGTGCCTCTTGTCTTTTTGCTGCTGCGCTGACGTAGAATATTTCTGTTGTGTGACCTCAGGCTGGCTGCAGGAGCGTTGCCACGGCATCAGGGTTTGTTGGTGACATGCTCCCTGGAGGCTGTTTCACCGCCTTTATCGCTGCTATTATTAGAGCTGCAGGATCGGGCATCCAGCTGTTCTTTGTCCCCTTTCATGCTTTAGCCAGACCAGTCATGTTTTCTTGTTTCCAACAGCTGGACAGATGCTGCAGTCACATAGCAGAGGACAACTTGGGTTTTTTCTATCTCCCTTTGGTCTCCCATATTGGTTGCGTAGCCCAACCTGATAAACACTTTTGTATTCATTTTCAAACTTCTACAAGCATGTTTCAACTTTGACCTCCAGTAGACAGGAATGTGGATACAGATGTTCCTCTGCATCAGGGTCCAATCAGAGCTCAATAATTTAAAAGAGTAAAAACTGATTTGATTGAAATTTCAATTGAAGTTTTTTCTAATAATATATTGTTAAAAAGAAAATCAATTTACAAAATATTTAAAGTTAGAATAAATTAAATCACAATTACTTAAAAATATCAAACGTTGAAAAACTATGAAAATTTTAAAAATAAAAGAACAACCAACAAAAGATGTCTGTCTAGCCAAGTAAGGATTTTTTTGTTTGTTTAAAAGATGAGTTATTCTTTAACCAACAGAAAAAGATACCTGAAGTATTACATGACTCACCTGGTTGGAGATGAGGTCCTCACAGACAGAAAGTGCCATCTGAATGGCGTTGGGTTTATGCGTTACGGAGATGGCGTTCATCTTGAATTTGTCCTTGCCGTACAACGTGTTGGCCTGACTCACTGCCTCTTTGAACACCTGCTCATAGCGTTTCTGACTCAGGACGGCACCAATGTTGACCAGGCGGGGCTCACACCCACAGAGAGCCACCGAGCAGCACTGCAGGATGGCCAGCAGGAGGACGTTACGGCCCTCCACTGTGGAGGAGGAAAAACAGGAATGAGTTTCGACGTGACAGCTGCTGAGATGAAAATACTCACTTAGAAACACTTTCACTCTGAAAAAGTCAAATGTAGTCAGACTTGCATGGATTTTATTTTAAGAACAAGGTGTATTTTTCAAATCTCAATCCAAAAGATTTTGATGCATCAAAGTTAGCACATTAATTTTGTATATTTTAATCACTTATTCATATAGCATAATGAATGAGAGGGATCCAAATGGAAAAGTGAGGTTACAGGGGGAAGAGATAAAGAAGGTGGAAGTTTTTAAGTACTTAGGATCAACAGTCCAGAGCAATGGAGAGTGGAAAAGAGGTGTGGAAATGTGTACAGGCTGGCTGGAACGGGTGGAGAAAAGTATAGGGTGGGGTGTGTGACAGAAGAGTTTCAGCTAAAATGAAAGGAAAAGTGTACAAAACCGTGGTGAGACTGGCCATGCTGTTTGGTCTAGAGACAGTGGCACTGAGGAAAAGACAGGAAACAGAGATAGAGGTAGCAGAGATGGAGATGCTGAGGATCTCTCTGGGAGTGACCAGGATGGACACGATCAGAAAAGAGTATATCAGAAGAACAGCACATGATAGAGGTTTTGGAGATAAAGTCAGAGAGGCCAGACTGAGATGGTTTGGACATGTGCAGAGAAGAGAGAGAACATCAGCAGAGGGATACTGGGGTTGGAACCACCAGGAAAGAGGACTGTAGGAAGACCAAAGAGGAGGTTCATGGATACAGTGAAGGAAGACATGAAAATAGTTGGTGTGACCGAAGAGGATGCAGCAGATAGGGTCTGATGGAAGCAAGTGACTTGCTGTGACAACCCCTGAAGGCAAATGCCGATAGAAGAAGATTCATATAGCATAAAGCTCACAACGCTTTTTCTAAAAAAAAATTGCAAAACCATAAAAATTTTTAATAATTTAAATTTAAACAAACTACAATCTCCTAAATTTTCTATGGATTATGTTTGAGTGATTATCTCTGACTCTGATGAAGGAAACCAGTTCTCCTTTAGGACTAAATAATCATGTCTCCACATCTACATCCATTCAAGTTTATTTACCAAATGTTTCTGAGCTGAATAAGCTGCACATTCTCCAACCAACACAACAATGATACTCTATTTACATCTTTCCAGCAAAAACTTGTGGGAAATGAACCTTGTTTAATCCTGATGGGTTTTATAACATCGATAATGAGGAGAGTTTATGCATGAAAGTGGGCACTTTAAGACTTGGATTTATTCAGCAGGATATACTTTGCACTCGGATTTCTTTCTTAGTTTATTTGGTTATTGAACAAAATGAAAATTAAACTTTTATTGGTTTGGAATACTTTGGGTCTAAAATGCTTAAGCTGCATTTAGACAGCATGTAGACGACAGCATGCACAATAATTCACATGGTTAAAATTAGCTAATTTTAACCAAGGAAGAAAAGGAAGAAAACGGATCGATCTGAAGCAGGGATAGGCAACTTTGGTCTGAGAGCCAGTGTTAGTAATTATTCTTTCAGCCAATCAATTCAATTTCTTCAACAAAACATCTATACAAGTCAAATAAAAAAATTAAAAAAACAAGAAAACGACTGAAAGGGGTTTCGGCAGAAGTAAACACTTATTCTGAAGGTTCTCCACGTGTTCTTGCATCTGCACACCTGATCAAGGTTATCGAGTCATTGTGACAGCTTTTTTATGACTGTTGTTTTCACCTTATGTGCATTAGCTGTATAAAACCAGGAACACAGTGAAAACAGTGAGGACATTGGCCGTCAAGGACCGGAGTTGACCACCCATGGTCTAAAGCAATTTATTCATCAGGGAGGGATTTGATGAAAACTGAAGTTGTTGCAATCTATTTATTCCAATAACATAAAGAGTTTTTTTTATGAGAATTAAAAATCTGCCTAAATCTTGGTGATTTTTAAGATGAAAAATGAACATACTGTATTTATATATTCATGAGCTTTCTCTACCATTTCGACGGCGTCGACAAGTTACCACACACCAATATCTAAACTCCATTTATAGTCTTTTTTATCAGTATATAAAATTAAAATGAAACAAATCTAACGTAGAACAAGGCTTGAAACACTGGCTTTTCTGTGTGGAGTTTGCAGGTTCTCCCTGTGTATGTGTGGGTTTCCTTCGGGTCCTCCGGTTTCCTCCCACCCTCCCCTTCCCCCCAAAAATATGCATGTTAGGTTTATTGGCCACTGTAAAATTGCCCCTAGGAATGAGTGTGTGTGTGTGGGCGCAGCAGAGTGACAACCTGTTTGAGGTGAACCTGCCTCTCACCTGAAATAAGCAGCACCTTCTGCCACCCCGTTGGGGATGAGAAGTTCAGAAAACGGAGAAAAAAAATTATGGTTTTTAAGTAACATCAATTCTGGTAGATTACATGAGACAAAAATGATTAGAATTTGAACACATGTAGATCAGAGACTTGTAAAGCTTCTTATCTACTTTAAATTTAAATACTGAGACATTGCAAAATTAGACTCAGCCTGTCAGATGAATTCTTAAAATCTTTGTGTCTCTAGTTTTAATATTTTTATATATTATGTTAAACCTATAGAAAAATAGATTTTAACCATTATCTGGGTTTCTTGTAGACAATTTTTTATAATGAAACTCCGTGGACGGTTCTCCTTTGAGAATGCATTAAAGACTAGATCATGTCATGATCCCATCTCCTGCTGCCAGAGGAAGCCGTGGCTATTCCAAATCAACCAGATCAGGGTCACCTGCGGATGATTCCTGATTCCACACATCTGTGCACCCTGCCATCTATTTTAGGGCAATGATCCAGGACTTCCCGGTCGGGTCATTTCATCCCTTCCAGACAGGTCTCCCTGGTTGCCTGACCAAATACACATTCTGTCAATAACCTTTTGCCACGCCACGCCATGCCATGCCACTGACACTTCGTTTGTTCTTTCCACAGTGTTAACGAACTGCCAAATTCAAAGAAACCATGTTTTCTGTCTGCAATTGGGTCCTACTCTTTCCACCTGCACACCACTTCATAACAGACAGTGTGCTGTGCCTCCTAGAATTACATTCAGATTCATCATGAGAAATACCAGGATATCATAATACAACACACAAAATAGTTTGATTTTGAACAATCCACAGTTCTAACACCAAAAAAAAAAGGCATTTTATTAATACTGTTATTACTATCTGTTACCGTGTCTATTAATGTTATATTTCTTTTTTAACTCAGTACTCAAGGCCAAAATTTACAATTTTATGTTTTGATTCAGAAATGTTTTAGTTTTTCATGTCTCAATGTTTAGAACACCAGTTCTACATTTCCAGTTTAAAGGGCAGAAATGGGATTAGAGAACCATTTCAGATTTTGATGGAAAGTCCTTTGTTTCTTTTTCTGTGAACTGGTTGATTTTCCATCTTTGCAAAGTAAAAGCACTATTTCAGTTGGAGAATTATAAGCTTTTTTTCTCCACTTTCAATTCTGCTGTTTTAATTTAGTTTAAATGAGCCTGTAGAAAAATAGCCTTTCAATTTAACGTTCTCTTTATACATTGTTTCCGGATGTCATTGTGTTTCAGATTACAAGGTTAAAATGATGGAAATTGATGTCTGGGCATATCAGACTATATTGGTTACCCAGAACAACAAAACGGAATCTGGTCTAAACAAAAATTTGATGAAATATCAATAAATTACCAACAGAAAAATTATTTTTACATCTGATTTTTTTTTCAAATGATGGCTGATTTACATTAAAAAAACACTTTAATACAAAAAACTTACACATTTAAACTTAACCGTGTTTCAATTATTCATATAAACGACTTCAATCTCATCTTGGCTTTTCGCAGCAAATGTTTCATCACTATCTTCCTGACAGCTTTAAAGAGACATTATTTTGTTCTTTTCAGACTTGTCCACAAATTGATTTTTGGTTTTCTATCAATTATTAAGGTTAATTTTAGTTTGTTAAATGAGAAATAGTTTCTTTGACATTTCTGAGCTAAAATCACTGGAAAACTTCAGAATTTAAAAAAAAACTGAAGTTTTTTGTTTTGTTTTCTGAAACAATATCTTCTTGAATTAATATTTTCAGTTCAATTCGAAATCCTAGAAAAGCACGAAGAATAATTATTCACCCCAGTTTTTCTCAAAGTTACACTTCACTTTATATCAAAATAATGACATTTAGTAATATTTTAATTGTTAAATGTTTTTCTATGTGAGAAAAAAGTTATTTTTGTTTTTAAATGACCTATAATAAAATCTATCTTATGTTGTGTGATTTTTAATTTACTCTTTACATTGAAACAATCTCCTATTGAGGACATCTTCTAGAATCAGTTTCTAGAAAATGTTGGTTCTTTACTAAATGTTTAACAAGAAATTTCTTTTTCAACATTTCTGAGCTAAAATCACTAAAAAAAAACCTCTTTTAAAACAATTTTATGAAACACTACATTTTCAGTTCAATTACAAAAAACCTAGAGAGGCATAAATGATGTTATCTACCCAGTTTATCTCAGAGTTCCACGCTTCACTTTTCTGAAAATGATGAGATCTTGTGGCATTTTAATGGTTAAATGTTTTTAAGAGGAAAAACAAGTAATTTTTTTCTGCGTAACTCATAATAAAATCTGTCTTATGCTGTATGATTTTAATTTGCTCTTTACATTTAAAAGGTTCCCCATCAAGTAAATTTTCTAGAATCAGTTTCCATCTCCATCCTCTAACTTCTGTTTCATCCTTCTTCTTAGTTAGTTATTATTATCTGGAAATGCTTGTCATTCTGTGATCATCAGTCCCCAGTGTCCAGATGATCATCTTCAGGTTTAGATTAGTTCAGTTAGATTCAAAATAAAAGACTTACTGAGCTACAGGTTCTGGTTCTGAGTCTCAGCAGGATCAGGTTGTTGATCTCCTGTTGATCTGTTCTTTCTTCACACTGCTTTCCGTTTCTGTTCCTCTTGTTTGATTCCGTTTGTTTCTTTACCACCAGAGATCAGTGAAGTCAAGGATCCAGATGTGTCCAGCAGACGCGGTTCGGACCAGAGGACAAGGTGTCGCCTCGTCCTGTTGATTCAGCGCGTCTCCATCAGGTCTCCAAAACCTGATGCTTTTTCTGATCTGGATCTGGTTTCTAGGATTTGTTCCTGTTTGGGTTTGTGATGCTCGTTGAGTACCAGGTGACCTGATGCTCGCAAGCTGTCCTTGGATCAGACTGGCTCGCTCCCGGAGTCATGCGCGTCCCCGAAAAGAGAGGAGAGGAAAAGCGCGCGTCCGTGGGAAAGGAGCGCGGTCACAAGTGTGATGATTTCATTCATTAATCATGAAATCTTTCTGGATCATCCAGATTTCTACCAAACAAAGACATGATCACAGATAGGAGCTGAGAAATCCATGTCAGCATTTATTACACACACACACACACACACACACACACACACACACACACACACACATACACACACACACACACACACACGAGAATCAAACAAAAAATAAAACAAGCTAAAAAGAAAACAGAATAATTCTAAGTGCTTAGACAAACACAAGGCAATCAACAAAGTTACTTCCATTTTTTCTTTTCTACTTTTTTTTTTTAAACAATTATGATCAAACAAAACAAGAGACAGTGGCACTGAGGAAAAGACAGGAAACAGAGATGGAGGTAGCAGAGATGGAGATGCTGAGGATCTCTCTTGGAGTGACCAGGATGGACAGGATTGGAAATGAGTATATCAGATGAACAGCACATGTTAGAGGTTTTGGAGATAAAGTCAGAGAGGCCAGACTGAGATAGTTTGGGCATGTGCAGAGAGGAAAGAGCGAGTACATCGGCAGAAGGATACTGGGTTTGGAACCACCGGGAAAGAGTCCTAGAGGAAGACCAAAGAGGAGGTTCATGGATACAGTGAAGGAAGACATGAAAATAGTTGGCGTGACCGAAGAGAATGCAGCAGATAGGGTTAGATGGAAGAAAATGACTTGCTGTTGCGATCCCTGAAGGAGAAAAAGACGATCAAAGAAAGCTAAATCCAGCCCCTTGATGGAGACACTATCAGGGTGTCTTGTTAAACTACCACTGAATCTGGTAAAATTTCTCAAAGTAGTAAACCCTTCAAAGACATTATAGCATGATTTTAACTTAACCAAGAAGCCAATGATCATAAGTTACTATAATAACCAACTTTTACCACATTTCAATGGCAGTCAACATGAAGATGCTGAAAATGTCTATCGTAACGAGACCATAAAGACCACATTGAAATGTCTTGTTGTGGTCATTGATTGTGGGACGTTTATAACATACACATAGTCCACGATTGTTTCATTTTTAATCACAAAGCTGGAGACTAAAATAGTAACTAGAACCAGAAAGTAATCATAGCAAACTACTTAGAGCAGAATTTTTTTATTTTTTATGTTGATTTATTATTTCAACTTTAAAAGTTGTTCACAGACCAATCAAGTAAATCAAGAGATTTTTATCTTTAAAATCAACAGGACTGTTGATTAAAATCAATCTGGCTGTTGTGATGTGGAAGGAGGAGGACCCAAATGCAGGACATCAAACAAGGGTTATTAATGCAATTCAGGTCAATCTGTAAAGCAAGAAGCACAAGATTAACTCAGGATTTCAAAAGTCCAAATAATAACAAAGTTCAAACATGGTCAGGCAATGAGAGTGACCTTGCTGGAAGGGGTGGTGTGACCTGACAGGAAAGTCTGGGGTGATTTCCCTTAAATAGATGACAGGATCCACAGATGTGTAGCATCAGTAATCAATCTCAGGTGTCCCTCAATCAGGGTGATGAGAACCATCCAGGACCTCCTCCGGCAGCAGGCAAAGGGGATGACACACTGGCATTCATTGCTTTTTACATATAAAACAAGTTGAAATTGGGGGGGAAACACAATCACCATCCTAACATAAGATTGATTGAAGTCAAATCGTGTTGCAATAGTCATCTGAATCAAATTACTGTGGAGTATTTAGATCACAAACTTTCCTCATAAATACATAAACTATATTTCATGTTACATAGTTGCAGTATAGCTGTGAATTTTTGTAGGTTTTAAACTCATCCAAGTGTGAAGCTGAATCACTGTCATCCTTTTTTAAGATCAATAACAGCACATGAAAAGGAGTTTGGGTTTCAAACTGGCTGATCTGTTTTTTTTACAACATCTAATGTACCACTCAGTACTGCAGACGAGGAAAACAAGAATCATGTAACACATGAGGAATTAAAAATTAAATCAGTTCATTTGATACAGATAAAATGATTCGTCCAGCAGAAAGACGCTGAGGGGGTCTTTCTGCTGGAGTCATGAATTAAACAGAAGAGTGTTCCCAACAAGGAGTGTATTACACACATCTAGTAAACCACACACAAATGTTAAACTGTAAAACTCTCCGTCAAGGACAGAATTTCCTTCAAGTTCACATCAAAACCAGATGTGAACTTGGCAAATTTATTGAATCGTTTTTTATTTAATTAATCTAATAAAAGCACTCATACTGTTGACAAATGTCATAAATTTAAGGTTTACTTGTCCACTCACTTTGTTTTTGTTGGAAATCAGTGAGTTGAAATAGTCTGAATATAACTTATCTACTAATTCTTTTCTAAATCTACTCATTTTGAATCCAAAATTGAGAAATTTTTAGACTGAATCTTGTAAATTCAAAAGACGACAATCTTCTCCTGTTGGATGTTTGTTTCATCTTCTGAACCGCTTATCCCTAATCGGGTCGCACTCACTACCCTCATGAACCTATTAGGAATCAATTACGGAGGCCATCCTGGCTTCTTGCAGGCAAGAGGCAGTGTACACCCCAAACAGGTCACCAGGCTGCTGCAGGGCCGTATACACATTTCGAGGGGTAATTTTGTGGCGGGCAATCAACCTAATTAGCATGTTTTTGGAGGGTGGGAGGAAACCGGAGTACCCAGAGAAAGCACATGCATACATGGGGAGAACATTCAAACTACACATAGAATGGCCATAGAATTGTTTCAAGCATCGTCCCACTCTGGGACTCAAACCCCTCACCTTCTTGCTGTGAAGCCACTGTGCTAACCACTGCACCACCGTGCTGCCACTGTTGTATTTAACATTTGCAAAATACAACATGTATTTAACATTTTTAATGTTTTTTGTTTGAGATGGTCTGAGACAGATCCATGAAAGAGGTTTATGTAAACAACAAACCAGAGCATGTTAAGCTTTGTGAGGTCCTTTTTGTTGTGTTTTGTTTGCATGTCAGGTTGAAAGCTAACAGTAGAAGAGATCACCAAATGAGTGTTTTAAATAACTGAAATGTTATCGTTGAAACACCGTACAAAATTGACTGTTAACTCTGTCAATTTTTCTCTCTGAGAAGAATGAATCGTCTCCCAAACATCTAGTGAAACGCCAAAATTTAAAATCTCTGACTCAGAGATACGCATTAATCATATTGATGCTTCCATATTCATAAACGAGATGAGCCATAAATTAACTATGTTGAAAACCTACATTTTTTCTCTTATCGTCTACCAAACTGTACTCTTCATTCCATCTCCTGTTACCAGTTCATTTGCAAGTCGAAAATCTTCCAAATTATTGGTCTTCAGTCATCTGGGAGCCTTGTGTAAAACATTTTCCAAGTATGGGCAAAAGATTTCAGCATAAACATGCTATTCTGTACAGAGGTTTTCTTTGTGTGATCTGTAAACAAGTCAGCACAGTGAACTGTGTGTGTGTTTGTGTGTACATGTGCGTACTGTAGAAGAAGTAGAAATCCACCTGTCACACTACACCTTCTTCCATGGTTCATCTGTCTGTAAATCACATCCCCTTGTCTGCTGCCAGCCAGTAAAACTGGTTGCCACGGCACCAGAGATGCAGCTCCAGGCCCTTCAATCTGGTTGCCATGGAAACAGGCATCTCCAGCCCCTCATTACTGATCCCACCCTCCTCTTCGGCAGATGTTACTTAAATTTACACTCTCACAGTCATCCAAAAGAAGTCGCGCGTGCACAAGCAGAAGTGTGCATGTTGGAACTGAATCCAGACAGCCTGCTGTCCACCTGCTCCAAGATCAAAATCATCCAATCACAGAGCTTGTCGCTGCAGGTGAAGTTAAAGCTCCATCAGAGGTATGACTTTGCTCTGGATGAAGGTGTTTCCATGGCAACAGTTACTGAGATTCATGGGTAATGCAGTCCCTCATTGTTTGACGAACCAGCATTCATTTTGAGTCAAACCGTACAAACTGGGAGCTGGTAGGGGATATAGTGTTGCCAGAGAAGAAATACAGTCTCATGTGCCTGAACATAGAAGTGTGCATGTGCGTGCTCGTGTTCATTAGCTCCTCCTCCAATTACATCATCAAATAGTCCTTTGAGTCTGAGATCAGCTGTAAACTTGAAGTAGGACACGTATGACCTGGTATATTATTTTCCTCTCATGGGGAGAGTTGTCATCAACTTCCAGGCCACTGATCCCACACACAACACACGAAGCATGCTGGGACATCTTTGTGGTCTGTTTAGGCCCAGAGGGGTCAGTGATAGTGTGTTTCTGTGTGTGTGCTCATCTCGTAAGGCAAAGACATACCTCTGATCACATGACCACACTAAGTCTGCACATGCTTGTAACATGAAGGTCGGACAAACCTTGAAACATGACTTCCACTCATCTCACTTTAGATCTAAAACCATGTTACAAGTCTGAAAGGCTGCACTTGGCCGTCAGAAAGTATTTCTTCCACCTGAGAGGTTCAGCTCAGAGTTCTTATTTCTGCTGGATCTTCTCACCACAACATGAATCCTCAGCAGCTCACTATCACTTCTCGGTCTGATTTCCTCCCAGCACTCCTCCTCTTCGTCACTCCTTTCTCACATCACCTCCTTGTCAAATCTTCATCTGCCTCTGGGGGATATACTTTTTTATACACTTATTTTTTACAATGCAAGAGAAAAAAAATTAAACAATAAAAACACTGTCAGACAAAAACAAGCAAGACACACCGCTTGAAGTACATATTAATGTAAGAAATGTAAACATTTTCGAAAGGGAATCAGCATCTCTGAATCCAAGAATGTGGTCCTCAACCAGAAATGGGTGGAGTGACCCCTCCAGATTTATGCTCCAGGTGGAAGAATTTAAGTATCTTTGGGTGTTCAAAAGTGAGGGGTGAATGGGGCGGGAAATTGACAAGTGAATGGGTGTGGCGTCCACAATAATTAGGACACCACATTGGCCTGTTATTGAAACAGAGAGCGGAGTTCAATTGACCCAAACCTTTAGTCTTTAGCTTTCTCGCTGTGATTCTAACTCCCAATTTAAATCTATAAATCAGAACTTCTTATCTGTGTCGTGTGTTGAACAGAGGTTGTTTTTTTAAAACTATCTCAGCAGCAATCAGATTTATGTGTTGTTCAGCTCCTCCTCGGTTCTGCAACACCTTGAGGTAAATCTGATTTCTTATCTGTTTCAGGATAAAAGCCAGTGCTGAATAAATTGTAGAGTAGATTTCTAAAGGGCACACACATCTCCAGGGTGGAGAGTTTTTCTGGTGGAAAAGAAAGACGGCACACTTTATTCTTCATTTGATCGCATAGAAAAAAAATCTGATAACCATATCCTGTATCTCTCACTTTAGATTAGTTAGGTTTAGATTAGTTACAGAAAGGCACAATCAATTGTACTCTAAACTTGATCTCTGCAACAATTCTAATCTTACAACCATCGCACACAAAAAAAAAAAAAACCCAAAAAGACTGCAGTACAAATAACTGGTCAAGCTGTTGTGAATAACAAAAAGCTCCTCTGGTATTCGGTACTCAATCTGTTCACACTGGGGAATGTTAGGAAACATGCTAAAGAAGATTGCTCATTTCAACTTAACAGCATCCTTACTTCCTGAACATAGATGAGCATCTTTTTCATGTCAGAGTTGTTCTAGAAGGTGTTCTTTACAATTAACTATTTGAACGTGATGAAGAATGATAGCATCAAAGATACTTTTTATTTTTAAAAGCAATGCTACAAAGCTGAAGTTACAAGATGGCAGAAAATTTAGGATTTTTTTTTTTTTTTTTTTTACAATTGAACAGACAAAACAGACCATCAACTGTCATGATCCAATCATTATTGATCATGATTAATAATTCCTCCACTATATCTGCCAGAATCCGATTGTCACCTTCTTAACCGTCTATCCCTAACAGACGGTTAGGGATTCTGCAACTCAGTAACAGAATTGTGGAGGTTGCCAGAGGCTATCCCGGCTGATTCAAGGCGAGGGGCAGTGTACACCCCAAACAGGTCGCCAGTCTGTCGCAGGGCCACACACATGTACAACCATACACACACACACACATTCATTCCTAGGGGCAATTTGGCACCGGCTAATCAAGCCAAACATGCATGTTTTTGGAGGTGGGAGGAAACAGGAGTATCCGTAGGAAACCCATGCAGACACAGGGAGAACATGCAAACTCCACACAAAAAGGCTAGTGTTCCAAATCTCGTCCCCACCCGGGACTCAAACCTACGACCTTCTTGGTGTGAGGCCCTGTGCTAACCACTGCTTCACGGTGCCACCCAGAATCTGATTGCTACCATAAAAATTAACTGAGCTCCACTAACTTCATCTTCTCTGTCCTTCGAGATTACAGATTGTTCTTTTTAGTTTTTAATTTGTTTTTAATAATGAGATATGTGGGTGTGCTAATATAATATAATCCAGTAAAGTAAGCACACTGAACCTGCGCCAATGGGCAACTCATCATGTACAGACTGCTAAAAGGGAGGCTGCCAAGGCCACCGCAGGTTAACAGCCACAGCCAGATACTGCCTGCCAATTCTCAGAAGGTCAGGCCTAGCTGGAACATATTGCTTTACCAGTATGAGTGGTAATTTAGCTAATAATAACAACAACTATGATCACAATAACAAATAAAACTAAAGTTTTTGTGTCTTTCAAAATCACACAATATTATTGTTAAAAGATATGTAGATTTCTCATGAAATCATATTGTAGAAGTAGTTTAGATACTTTTTACACACTGAAAAATGATCAGTTTTAGTGGAATGCAGACCAGTATTTTTGCCTCCACTGTTAAGAGAAAATGTTTAAATACCGTAAGTACAAAATTCACATAAACATATTTGAAAAATTTTTAAAAAAAAAAAATCAAATAAATTACTCGTGCTGCACGGTGGCCTCACAGTAAGAAGGTCAGGGACTGAAGTCCCGGTTGGGGACGAAGCTTGAAACACTGGCTATTCCGTATGGCGTTTGCATGTTCTCCCCTTGTATGCTTGAGTTTTCTCCGGGTGTTCCGGTTTCCTCTCACACTCCAAAAACACGCACGTTAGGTTGATTGGACTATATAAAAATTGTCCCTAGGAACGCCTGCCTGCCTGCGTGCCTGCGTGCGTGTGTGGCCCCGCAGCAGGCTGGCGGCCTGTTCAGAGTGTACCCTGCCTCTCACCTGAAGTCAACTTGGATAGCCTCCGGCACCCCTGTGGTCCTATTACGGGTTAGCAGTTCAGAAGACGGAATGAAAGTAATTACTCAGTTGAAGATTAAAGAATGTCAAAATATGCACACACAAATACAAACATCATGACACATTTTTTCACTATGTCTCATTAGGGTTAGTAAAGTACCTTCTATCCCCCTATAATCCAGTTTGGGTTTTTTTCACGCACTTTAAATGACAAACCAAACATCATCCGGTGTATGGTTAGGCTACACTGTATCCTAGTAAGTGTGAACAGGATCTGAAGCTTTCTCCGAGTGTGTTAATGTTAGAAGCTTCAAGTTAAACAACTTAGCATAATTAAACAGACGCAAACTCCAGTGTTGTTCTGACGAGGATATTTTGACCTACATTCATCTCTTAAAGCATTTACCGAGCAGGGAAGTGAGATCTTCCAAGCACTGACATTACAGTGATTTACCTTAAACCTCCTTTCATTGAAAGCAGTGGTACGAGGAACTATGTTGGAGCAACAACACAAGTAAGAATAAGATTAACAGCAGATCATTAGTCACAATGATCTGAATAAATAAAATGGGACACAAGAAAATGTCAAAGTCAAAATCCTTGACAAAACAGACCTTTGTCATGAAGCGGTGTGCAGGTGAAAAGAGGAGGAACCAATTGCAGGACAGAAATCATGGTTTGTTTAAGTATGGCAGTCCAGTAATGCTGTGAAAGAAAAACAAAGCTTTATTGGCACAGCAATAGGTTATTGTTCAGAATGTTTCATGGTCAGGCAACCAGGGAGACCTAGCTGGAAGGAACAGTATATGGACGATGTGAAAGTCTGATGTGATTGACCTTAAATAGGCAGCAGGGTCCACAAGTGGGTGACATCAGAATAATCACCCTCAGGTGTGCCAATCAGGGTGATGAGGATAGGTCCAGGGCTCCCTCTGGTGGCAGGTGAGGGGATCATGCCAACCTTGGCAAAACAGTCAATATGTGTGTGAGCTATAGAGCATGATATCCTGCTCTAACTTTATTTGTTATCTGGGAAGACATAACGTAGAGGAGCATAAGAAATGGGGAGGAGGTGGTGACACTGCTAGAGATATTCAGGAAGACAATCTGAACAGAGTTTACAAAGTTTTACTGTATGTCAAAATTTCTCCAGTGACAAGTGAAATTGGATGAACTCAAATAGAAAACAGTCACAGGTCAAAGGGGACAAAACCTTAAGGTTCAAATTGATTCAGGAATTGATTCCAAAAGACTGATGAGCAGGATGTCTGCTGGTAATGTCAAACAGACGACACTCTAGTCTAAAAACAAATTATCAGTCAATATGTCAACCAAATTAGCAGACTGAAAGAACACACATACACACTCACAAGCAGATGATTTGGGACACAGCAGACAGGGAGAGCAAAGCTTGTATTTGAAGCCTGCCGGGCCCCCTGATGCTCCTTTCCTGAGAACTTGGCAGAACCTAACAGATCTAGCTTAGTACAAACAAAACTGTGCCAGTAGTTCTCCCTGGCTGGTTGCTACAAAACCAGTGATGCTTCTGGTCTGCATGATGCGTTCCTTTTCTGTTTTGACTAAAGAACAATTTGGTAATATTTGATTTCTCCATTTTAGGAATCAAAAGTGTGAACAAGAAGCATGATTGATTAATTAATAACAAAATTTTAAAAATCAGTGCACTATCAAAAAGTTGTCAACAGGTGAGGAGCAAAACTAACAATGAAATGATGAATTGAATTGGTGTGTGTGTGTGTGTGTGTGTGTGTGTGTGTGTGTGTGTGTGTGTGTGTGTGTGTGTGTGTGTGGCCCTCCGACATACCACTTGTTTGGGGTGTACCCTGCCTCTAGCCTGAAATCAACCTGGACAGGCTCTGGCACCTGTTGCGCCGATGTCAGGAATGAGCAATTTAGAAGATGACATGAATTGATCAGAATCAACTTTCTTTCTTTTTCCAGAGAGGATGTGATGCTGCCACCAGCTGGGAAAAGCTATTCAATGCAGATTTCAAGTTCAAACTTAATATCAGAAGGAACAAAAAAAACCCAACCAGGTCAGCCATCCTGATGACACGTTGGATCTGATTATGTTGACGTGATACATATCACTCTATGTTGTAATAAGTTTTTTTTTAGAGCCAGAGGAGGACTATGCATTTGATATTGTCCGTTAAGAAATTTGAAAACCATCTTAATAAGCTAAATAGTATAAAAAGCTGGAGTATACATATGGCCACTAGATCAAAGACAGACAGACAGACAAGACAATTTATTCCATCAAACTGTGGCCATACCAGCCTGTAAATGCCTGATCCCGTCAGACCTCAGAAGCTAAGCATGCTGGGCCTGAGCTGTACTTGGATGGGAGACCGCCGGAACCCCAGATGTCACGGTGGGACGGCCGTTTAGATTAAATTGCCGTTGTGTCCCTGGGCAAGACACTTAACCCGCGTTGTCTAGTCTGAATGGTGTATGTGGGATTGGTTGGGGATGGTCAGTAGGGCGATGGCACAAAATGGCAGCCTCGCTTCTGTCAGTTTGCCCCAGGGCGGCTGTGGCTATAAGTATAGCTTACCATCACCTGGTATGGAGTGAATGAATAATGCATATGTGTGAAGCGTCTTTGAGAGTCCTGAAAAGCGCTATATAAATACAATGCATTATTATTATTACTAAACTGCCAGTGAACAAATGCTGTACTGCTGTAGCAACAAATGTGAAACAAATTATTTGCAACATTTTACTCACCAAGAAGGGCGTTGACACCCAATCTGCCACCAAATGTATTTCTTCTCCTCCTTCACTCATTGCAAGCAGTTGCAAAAAAATAGTAGTTACAAAAACAAAACAATGTTTCTGCTGCAAGCAACAGACATTTAATTTAGCAGGAACATGGCTGACCATCCATTTAGCAGAGTAGAGTAGCATGGGGGAACCAGAAGTTGTCGGTTACTTCTGGTGAAACTGACTAGTTGAAACTAAAGTCTGAGCAAATTTTGAATGACTGACTTCTTGGACTTGAACTCTACCTGGAAACACAAGATTACGTAAATCTAATTGGTTATAACTACAACAAACCGTCCTGGAAACAGCAATCATTGGAAAGTTAGTTAGAAAGTTGAACGCATCATTTCAAATTATTGTGTAAATATTCTTCAATAAAATATATTTAACATCCTCTTTTAAATATGGTATTATATTGTCGTCTTATGCTAGTACAGGGTCAAAAGGTGACCATGAAACCTTATGAGTGTTGCTAAAGTCCAGTCTGCTCCAGAATTTTGTAACTCTGTAATTTCCCTTAGCAAAGAAACTTCCTTAAAATGTTCTGGTTTTAACCAATTTTTCTACTTTCGGTATTTAATTTTAGGAGAATGTGTGACATGACCCATTGTGTTGCAGCCTCGATGTGTCACAGGCGAGTCAGTAGCAGAGAAAATCCAGCAACTTTTCAGAATAAGCATAAAGGCTTAGATAATAAAACAAATGGAAATAATGGACGTTATTTATTCTTTCCGATCAGCTCGGAACCAAACGATCGGGTTGAGGATCATTGCCCTTGCTCATCTGGGAGGATCCAAAGAATTCCCTGCTCATGTATGAGACATAGTTTCCACATCAGCTCTTGGGCCTACATCAGGGTCACGACCAAGTGACCTCCACCAGGAGGGCATTGGGGAGGCACCTTGATCAAATATATAATATACCCAATCTGTTTTCTCTCAATTCAAAGGGGCAAATGCTGTATTTTGAGCTCCTCAACCCTATCTTTGAGCAAGAGCCTGTAGAGGAGGCACATCCTGTTGCTTGTTCAGCACCCATACCTGGTGACCATCAGTGAGGGTAGATCGACTGGTAAATCAAGAGCTTTCCTTTTTGCATTGACACACTCTTTCAGCATGACAGAGCAATGCAGCGTCTTTTAAGTTGGCTGAAAAAGAATTAAAGGCCTGATGATCTGACACTGGTTAGGACAGAAAAAATAAAGATTTATTATCCTGAAGTTGTTTGTGGGGTGCAGCATGTTACCACTGGATAGAGACTGATTTCTGCTGGGATGCTTTATACCACATGGCAATTTGATGTACAATGGGTTTGGGCAGAGAAATAGTACCAAGACCTTTTATTTAGAAATCGCGAAATAACCAGCCACTGAAAATGATTAAGATCATTTTATTAAATAGGGTAGAAACCATTAACATTGCTAGCACATCTACATGTTTAAGACAAATAATACACATATATGTTGATAATAAGCCACTTTAACATCTAGTAAGACAGCAGTTCATAACGTTAAGAGACAGTATCTAATTACTGATTTTGTTTAGATTCACATCTTCCGCTGGAAGAAAGTGACTGAATCTAGAATCAAGGAGTAATTTCATTAATAGCTGTAGGTGAATGTCTGATACTGCTGATTAACAATAATCATCTACACACTCCTTTTTACCCTTAATATTGTTGTAAGTTAAATCTTCCTCTTCGGTCTCCTGCTCCTCATCCTCCAACTTCTCCTCTTCTCCCTGCACTGGTTCTTCTTGGGAAGGTTGGGTGCTGAGGAAAGCCCTCTTAGGTCGTTTGGGTACAGCGTAGTCATCTTCACGGGCGTTGTAAGGATACTCGTGACCTTTAGGATCAACGGTTGTACCCATAATCCTCCAGGCATCTCCTCTCATTTCTTCAGGATCATCATAAACTGTTGGGATAGGGATAAACCTGGGCTCTATAGAGGGAACCATGATCGCAGGGGAGATTGGACAAGCGCAGCCTTCAGGCTCGTCATAGATGTGGTCAATCTTTTTGTAGGGGGCTTCAAGGCTGCTGACTCTGCTGGTTGGGATATTTCTGATCTTCATTTCATCAATGCTGTCATACAGTGGGTCAGCGCCTGGTTCGCTGCCGTAAACCTGATGGGAGTTCAAGATGTCTGACATGACATT
Organism: Neostethus bicornis; assembly: GCA_902685375.1. Lineage (NCBI taxonomy): Eukaryota > Metazoa > Chordata > Actinopteri > Atheriniformes > Phallostethidae > Neostethus > Neostethus bicornis. The sequence goes on from LR738545.1 coordinate 11,517,283, forward strand.
AGTAGCAATGGTGTCAAAAGGGAGGGAGTATTCTGATTCTTTGTTGAAGGGAGAAGAACTGGGTGGAGGGTTAGTTTTATTTTCCTTCTTGGTGCCTCGACCAGATGTAGCAGGCATGGTGATCTGTGAGTACATTGTATCCGCACTGGGGTTCGGTTTGGGGCTGAGGCGAGGATTGGGATTAGGGTTGGAGGACGGGGGCAACTCCGGACTAGCATTAGGTAGAGGACAGCTTGAGATCATCTTCACTTGGTTCTTTCTGGGAGCAGGAAGTCCACGAGTGTCTAGTGTCAAGCTTTTTACAGCAGTGAGCATTTTGTCAACCGGGAACTCCAGTTGAGCCTGAAAACAAACACACAATAATGGATTGATTGTTTTTTTTTTTAAAAATCTGAACCTATTCTGAATATTAACTTCCAAAATTTAAACTGTTGCTGCTTTTCGTTAATTTTGAGACAGATTACCTTCATTTTTTATCATGCAATTTTGACAGGAAACTCTAGTTAAGGCACTTAAGGTTATAACGCATGTTGACAAAGGTAAGAGATTATATAGATCACATTGGAAAAAGACAAAAATGACAACATAATTACTTTCTCAGATGTGACGGCCCTAATTGAGATGAAAAATTGCAATGTGCAAAATGTTATTGTCTTTTCAAGGTCCAATGTTTTTTTAAATCCTGTCCTGTCTCCAATAATTACAAAAGAAACATCAATATCAATGTTACGCTAGATAAAATTAAACATTTAGAGAGAAAAGTTCTGGCACAATTCAATTTTTTTTCACATTCACACATTAGACAACAAGAAAAATAAGTTAACAACAAACATGGACAAGGAGAAAAAGAGACTGAGGCACAGAACAGAGAACAGGAGTGTTCCGCTGTGCTTGTGTGTGTTTAAGAATGTGCAGGAAATGAAATGCTAGACAAACCAGCAGCTGGTTGAGCACTTGGACCAGAGAAGAGAGACAAACCTCAGCAAGCTCAGCAAAGCTCAGAAAAGATCTAAAATATGAGCTACCCATAGCTAAAGAGCAAATAAACTCATAGACAAACTGATTGTGCCCACTAAAGAACACCGCAGAATCTGATCAGCCAGGAGAAATTACACCCAAATGTCTTCTTTGAGCATCTCACAGAACACAATCCACCTAAGGGACTCCAAATCCGCAGGACAGCAAACTCCTGCCCCATCTCAACAAATAAAGCCTCCCATTAATGTGTACCTGAATGTTCCCAACCTTTCTTACAGCATGAAATCTCCAGCAGGAAAGATGTCTTTATTATTACATCAATGCTGTCTTAAAAATTACCCTCTGACAGGGCTGCACGGTTGTGCAGTGGTTAGCACAGTGGCCTCACAGCAAGAAGGTCAGGGGTCTGAGTCCCGGAGTGGGGTCAAGGCTTGAAATACTGGCCTTTCTGTGTGGAGTTAACTTCTGGTGTATGTGTGGGTTTTCTCGTGGCACTCTAGTTCCCTTCCACTCTCCAAAAACTCGCAGTAGGTTAATTGGCCACTATGAAATTGCCCGAGGAGTAAGTGTCTGTCTGGACGGTTGAGTGTGCGAGGCCCCACAACGGAATGGCAACCAGTTCGGGGTGTATCCTGCCTCCTGCCTGAAATCAACCGGGATAGGCTCCGGCACCCTTTATAATACTAATAACAATAATACATTTTATTTCTAAGGCGCCTTTCTCGGCACTCAAGGTCGCCCTCTAAGGACTAAGCCGTTCAGACGGCGTAACTAAATGAGCCTCCGACATATTTTTTTTCTTTTGGTATGTGTGTTTTTTGTTTTACTAGTGAAATTTTAGTGCTCATGGAAAAGTGATTGTCACGTTTCCTACCATCTGGGAGCGCTGTTGCTGCTGTAGAGGAGTGGAGTTTTCTGCTTCTTTATGCTGAACCATCTGATGACACATAGGTTCGTTCACCATGCTGTACACCCCATCAGCTTCCTGCACATAAAAAACACAGCATGTTTGTGTCATAAAGGACGAGGTATCTTCATCTACATCATTCACTGGAACTCAAAACACAAGGTGAAAAGAAAACTCAAAATAGTTGTAATTACAGTTAATGATAAATAAAAGCCAACCTGAACAGTGGGGGGTAGTGGAACTTGACCTCGGGTCTGGGGCATTGGCAGTGATCTGTTTTGAGATGGGTTGACTGGAGGGGGAGGTAAATGTAGACTCTGTAATGTCTCTGGACTTCCTGACCCTCCCCCAGACGTTTGTCTACAAGGGAAGGAGATCTTCTGTATATTGATGGCTGCTTCCACAGCATGGAACAGGAAGTTCCCCTCTTTGGTGTCAAACTCAAAGCTTCCCTCACCAGAGTCACATCGACGGCCCGCCTCAAAGGAGAAGGTGGACTGAAGAGAAGAAACGGTGAAACAAAAAAAATGTCAAATAAGATTACCTTTAGAGTATTAATCTGGATTACAGTTTCAAAATGTTTCATCATAGTAAGTTGGCGGTTTTAGTAGAACCAAATGAGGTAACAGGGGAGTGTGTCTGGTTAACTGGTGAGAACCAGAATCGTAGTAACTCAGATTGTGCTGTTGAAAATTTCACAGGGGTCTTTTTAGCCTAATTCATCAGCCTTATAAAACTAAAAAAATAAAATTCTTTATATTATTATTGCTTTGAGAAAGTTTGTTTTAATATCATAAAAACAGACAACGTACCAACAAATGTAAACCTACCAACAGTCTATACACGTTATCTGCCTCCAAAATATTTACTTTGTTTTCAATGTTCTCATTTCTCCCTTTTGTTTCAGTCTTAATGAAACATCCTCTTTTGTCAACACAAACATCTGCAGCTTGAAATAAAATACTGATTTCTTCAGAAATAAATTTGTAGAGTAGAATAACATAATACTAAATTAACAGTCTTAGACTCATTGGCCGCTCGTCCCAGAGGACGGCTCTCTCTTTTATATGGGCCCAAATTAGGTTTCTTTATCTTTTTTTTTTTTTCCACTAATGGTTTTTTGGAGGTTTTCCTCACCGTGAAGGAGAGTCTAAGGCAGGGGTGGGCAAACCTTTTGGTTCGTGGACCACATTGAGTTCTAACATTAGACCAAAGGGCCGGAACAGGATCAGATGGATGCGGTTATCATGTTTTGGTAACCGCTAGATTGGATCGATAGAATGGTGCGCTAGTTTTTAAACAAGGACGCTAAATGTTACTTCAATTGGTAAATTTCAAACCTAGCAGCGCTAGGTCTGAAATCTACTGCAATAGCGCTTAAAAACGTGCATTTAATACCGCCAGGTTTGAAGTCTAAGAATTTGATGTAACATTTTGCTTGTTTTAACATCTAACTGGTGATGTGTCGGTCGCGAACGAAACGGCTCTTAGAGCCGGCTCTTTGAAGTGAACGATGGGAGCCGGCTCTTTGAAGTGAACGACCGAAACCGTCTCCTGATTGGGAGCCTTGTTTTTTTTGTTTGTTTGTTTGCTTGTTTTTTCCCGATTTTCTCCCTCTCTGTCAATCACTCTCTCTTTTTCTGTCTGTCTCTCACCCACTCTTCATGCTGCACGTGATTGGTTGTGTTTGTAAAGATCAGGTTGCTCTTTTTTTTTTTTTTTTTCTGCATGTGTTTGTTTTGCTTAATTTAATTTATATTTATACTGTATTTTAATTTACAATGTTTGGTGTCGGTTCATTTTAAGTTTGTTTAAAAATCTGAAAAATTAAAATTTGTTCAAAGTTGAATGGTAAAGAGTAAGATTTTTTTATTTTTTACATTTTATTATATAACATGATTGCCCTTAGGAGTGAGTGTGTGTGTGTATGGTTGAATGTGTGGCTCTGCGATAGACTAGCGACCTATCAGGGGTGTAACCTGCATCTTGCTTCAAATCAGTCAGGATAGGATGGACCCGTAAGGGATAGATGGTTAAGAAGATGACTGACATTTTATTATAAATTATATATACATGTTTATATTTTTTTACAGTGAATATTGGCCAGTTTATATAACAAAATATTTAAAAACAAAAGTAGGATTTAATTTTTTGCATAGTTTAAATTAATCAATTTAAACAAAAGACAATTTTGATTTGCAATGTTTTGCATCTGTTGATTTTAAAGTTGTTTAAAAAGCTGAAAAAAAAACTTGAATTGTAAATGCTAGATTTTTTTTTGTATACATTTTACTATAAATCGTATGTAAATTTTTATATTAATTTTTTTTTAAGTAATGGCAGGCTTATTTCATAAAAATATTTAAAAGCAAAAACAGGAATTAATTTGCGCATAGTTTAAACGAATCACTTCAAACAAACAAAAAAAGATCTGAAGAGCCGTTCGCGAACGAAAGAGCCGGCTCTTTTTAGTGAGCCGGACCGAAAGAGCTGGCTCTCTAAAAAGAGCCGTAATTCCCATCACTACATCTAACACACTTGTTCACGTGCGTGTATTGGGCCCAATGGCTTTCCATATCATACAGTGCGCCATCTAGTGAGGAAACATCAGAATTGCAGGGGAAATAAAACACTAGCAAGGTTTATTTATTTAATTTTTTTAAGTTCGGCATTCCAGATGAAAACGTTTAACGGGCCGCATGTTGCCCGCGGGCCGTAGTTTGCCCGTGCCCAGTTTAAGAGCAGGAATGTGCTGAAATTGTTTAGCTAGCTTTTCTCTTGTTAGCTGAAAGCTAACAAGAGAAAAGCTAGCTAAACTAAAGAATTTGTGTTTCCAATTTTTTTTCTTGTTTGTTCTTTGTTTTTGTACTTTTTTCAATCTGTAATCAAGACAATTGTCTTGTGATTTTGGGCTCTACAAATATAATTGAACTAAAAAACTGTATCTAATGATTAACATCTGAATTGTTAGCTCACCGTAAAGCTCCCCCCTCGGTGCTTACGTTCTTCAACTATCTATTTTTCTAACATTTTTTAATTATATTATTTTGCTATTAGTGCCCTGACCTCCTGATCCTGGAGGCTTGTTAATATTACCACTCAACTAAGAGAGACAATCTCCTCTTAATCATCCTGTAAAATTAAATTAGTCTCTTTTTTTAGGTTCTCAGATGAAAAATGAACATCTGTCACTTTTACCACAAAACGGAAACTTTACTAACATATTCAACCAGTTCACAGTAATTTGTGTGTTCAAAACCTCGTTGTTAAGATCAGCACTTTTTTTCCCAATCCGTCAACACTAGGACCCTATTTCCTGTTTGAAGCCAACTTCAACTACTTGGTAATAGCTGATAGAAAGCTCACACAAGATAATGATCCAAATTACTGGGTGCAGATTCATGAAAGACATTATAAAATCAGATTTCATCAGAAATGTGAAAGTTAAAAGGATCCAGAGAGAGGGTCAGAGAGAACAAGATGATCTTTATAATTGCTGCTTGTAAACACGTGAACACTTTACCAAATCCCACAAGAGGAGAACTATCGGCATTCACTTTCAAAACCTTTTTTCTACTCTAGCTTTCACTCAAAAAAAAAAAAAATCCTATTTCCTTGATCTATTTGTCGTTACAGTTTTACAGATTATTAAATTTTGTCATTCAGTTTCATGCTTTTGATTATTTTTGCCAAGATATATTGTGGTTGTTGTTGTGTTTAAGTGGACACGAATAAAACCTGAGTTGAGAAAAAAAAGCATCTTAACTCTTGTTTATTACTGAGAACTAAAAGACATTTTTAAATTTTTGTGCATCTCAAAATTTTATAATGGTTCTGTTTGAAAACACTGTAGAGGTTTGCATGCATGTGAACATGTGTTTCACCTTGTCCCGGCCAAAGCGTCTCAAGTATCGATATGGCCAGCTGTACAGTATGTCTCCCGATTTGTCCAAAAGATGCAGAGCATTCATGTCTGCTCTCAGGATGCTGTCTCCTTTTAATCGGCATCGATCTGAGGCATCCGTCCTCCGAACACACACTCTAAAGTCACGCACTGTTATAAACACAGAAACACATTTATGATCAGCACAGATGGAAACACACAGACAAGTTCTCCTCCCTGATCTCATAAAGTAATCTATTGGTTTCAGTCTCCTCTTAGGTCTGATCAGAGAGACAATGAATGTCACTATGTTGAGTGTGAAGTAATTGATGTAGAGTTGATCCTCAGAGGAAACCACACTGTTGTTAGCTGCAGGTGTTTCAGGATGTGGAACAGCAGCAGCCGTTTCAGGAGTTGCTTTTTCTGACCTCAATTCTACCAAAAACTTGTCTGCTGTGGTGATTTTGCTGCAAAACTTAGGTTCTATTTATAGTTCTACAGCTTCCAATTTTGATCCATTCCCAAAGTCTGCATTTTTTGCATAGTTTTTAGTGTTTCAATAATTCTGTTATGAACATACAGTATCTCCAGATTTTGAAGTGTTCTCTCTCGTCATTTCAGAACAAACAAACTGGAGACGATTCAGGAACACTCAGGGGGTTTTCACAACCTTCAAAAAACCTTTTTTTTATTTTTTTTTAAATAAAATATATTATATTGTATTGAAATTCTAAAATGCAATTGAAGGGAGGTAATTGGTCATATTGATGTTGGTTAAATCCAAAAAATGTAGGTGTTGTTTATTCCATAATAATAAAGAAGGAAACACAAGCATGTAGTAAATGTTTTTAGAATTATTTAAATTTATAGCCTGTGTCAAGTCAAATTTTTAAAATTCAATGCAGATAAGATGACATGGTCAACGATATAATGTTTTATGTTCAGACTGATTACAACAGCTGGGCATACAGTATAAGATTCAATCAGTCAGTTTCCAGTTACAAGAATTCATTCTTGTATGAACTTGCAATGATTACACTTTGGTATTTTCTTAGAAAAATGTCTGTAAAATCTAATAAGTTTTGACGTTTTTTTAATAAATAACACAATACATGTATGTTTTACAATATAATACTATTTTTCAACCAGTGCATTAACCTAGTCTCCATTATCTACAATCTACTGGTAATTTTGTGTCTATGTATTGTTTCGTTTTTCTTCTGAACAGCTCATTCCTAACGGGATGGCGAGAGGTGCCAACGCCTATCCCGGATGATTTTAGGTGAGAGGCAGGGTACACCTCAAACAGGTCGCCAGTCTGTCGTGGGGTCACCCAAACACAACTATACCCAGACATACTCATTCCTAGGAGCAATTTCATAGTGGCCAATCAACCTAACATGCATGTTTTTGGAGGGTGGGAGGAAACCCGGAGAAAACCCACGCGTACACAGGGAAAATGTGCAAACTCCACACAGAAAGGCCAGTGTCCCAAGCCTCGTCCCACCCAGAACTCGAACCCTGATCTTCTTGCTGTGAGGCCACTCTGCTAACCACTGCACCACTACATATTGTCTTATACAATATTCTATGCTGCACAACTGCTAACCTCCCTTGTATGTTACTAAACGATGCATGTTGTTGCAAAAATACTTTTCACTATTCTTTGCTCATGTGACCAATGATAACTAATTTTATCAACAAAACAATGCAATATATCAATGCTGTTCAAGTTATTTACAAACCAAAATTCACAACACTTTTTTATTTTAGCAGTAGCAAAAAGAAAAAATCAATTTGTGGATTTTGAATTTATTTTTTGATTTTTGGAAGTAAGATTGCAATCAACAGCCAGCATTAATAACAAACTATATGACGTGCACTAGACATGATGACTCAATTAAAGTTGACCTTAAGCTTAAAAAGATTCAGTGTGAGTAATTTTCACAAGAAAGGCACAAAATTAGAAGAATATGTAGTCATCAACACTTCTTCAACACTTAACGTGGTTTACTGTTAAACTAGCTGACTTTTATTTATCAGCTGTCATCGAAACCCTAAAAAAGTTTGGATGAAGACGCATTCCCACTAAAGTTAATGTTCTCGCCCTCATGAGTTACATAGGCTTTTGATCAAGATTTCGGCTTTCATGACAAAACGTAAAAAAATTCTACGTCCCGCCTTCTTGAGTCAGTTTAAACAACCAAATTTCAACAATTTGAAAACCCCAAGCTTGTGTTTATTGGTAAACACATAACCCATGAGAAAGATTCCGTCCTGAATTTTGATGTCTGCAATGAGGCTTTCTACAACCCAACCATAAAACGCTTCCTTTTTAAAACAGGAAGTTTGTCCCGTCAAGATAAGAGTAAAATTAGTCCTGCAGAAACTGGTCACTGAAGAGCTGTAGCCCTCCGTTGCAACAAGAACACACAGTGACAAGTTTCCACTACGCAATCACACACATCATGTGAATTTATGATGAGCCACAAGTGGCTGAACCGCAGTGGAAACTTTGTCTCCGGGACTAGATTTAAAAAAAAAAAAAGCACACTGTTTGAGTTGAGTAACACATATTCTTTTACAATGACTGTGTGCGTTCTGAAGTTTAGTCCTTCAGGTTCTCAGCTTAATGAGATGGTAAAAAAAAAAGTACATTTATAGACTTGAGTTTCTTATTTTTAATTCTTATACAAAAACAAGGATGTAAGCTTAGGTGACTGTACCTGTGTCTCTGCCACTGTACAGGGAGTTGTCCTCCATGCATTCATCTTCATCCACCTTTCCCCCTCTCTGCAGGTTACCTCGTTTCGTTCCTTGGTCTGTCCAGCTCATCTGCAAAACATTCATCTGGTGAATTTGAGCAAATCAAACAGAAAACAGTCGCAAACCGCTGACTTACTCAAGGCTGGAAACTCAAAGTCACTCAAATTTACACATACTACATGCAAGCTAATCGTCTAGTCACTGAGTTATCCCACAGAGAAGTTCACAAAGGACATGACAGTCTCTTTACATTTTTATTTGAGTGATAAGTGGTTCAGAAGACAAAACAAAACGATATTGGTGTATGGAAATAAATTTCATCTGCCTGCCAGGTGATTATAAATTGTGCATTGATTAAGCAGAAAATGTAACCATGTTACATTGCAGTAGGTCATGAACCTTGTGTCAGGGTACTTTTTAAATTCAGTTGCCACTAAAGTCATCATTAACCAGACATTACTCACTAATTAACTTATCTGGTTGAAGATCGAATTTATACTGGAAGAGTGACAAAGGTTTTGGAGGAGAAAATATTGGGCATACCGGTTTTGTTTTCTGACCACCGCACATTGATTTCTCTGGATCTATTTGACATGACAACCAAGGAGATCAAAATTCTTCTTTTAGTTCGTTTGATTTTTTGGCAACATCAAAATATTTTAGCTAAAAATGTTCTTAGTCAAAGTAACATTGGGAATAAATATCATTTTGCAATACATTTTTATTTTTTCCTTTTTTGTTAAAATTTGGCTGCAGTTTAAAAACTATTAATCGTGTTATTTTCAAAAAGCAACAGTAACTCACTTGCAGTCAGAATTCAGCATCATGAAAGCTCTAATTATTCGAGTATCATTGTCTTTCAAACCGCCCATCCCTAACGGTGTCGAGAGAAGTGCTGTAGCAGGGGTGACACACACAACCATCCACACACATTCCTAGGGGTAATTTCATAGTGACCAATCAACCTAACATGCATGTTTTTGGAGGGTGGGAGGAAACCGAAGTACCTGGAGGAAACCCACGCATACATGGGTGGAACATGTAAACTCCCTACAGAAAGGTCATTGTTTCAAGCCTCGTCCCACCCGGGAATCAAACCGTAACCTTCTTGCTGTGAGGCCACTGTGCTAACCACTGTGCCACCGTGCAGCCCAATTTGAGTATCTTGATTGTTACTTTTAGCATTCATAGAAATCTATTGATGAAGTGGTTTCACTGTTCAGTGAAACATGTTTAGTTTTTCTGTCTTAGCTTTTAATTTATCATTTTCATCACCAAGATCAGCTTTGAACAAAAAACAGCTCTACAAGTAAAATCAGCATGTTTTTATTTTATCACTTGTGCTAAAAACAGCAAGATATTAGACTTTTAAATGGAGAATAAAACTGGACAGATTAAGTCCAGATTAGTGCAGTGCATATTTTTCCTTTTTACAGATTTCAGTAGCAACACTTTCCATTTCCTTAATTCTGTAAAAAACCTCTAGTAGATGTGGATCACTATTATTTACCTGCATGATGCCACTCAGTTTCTTTTTTTAAATACATTTCAGCAAACACATTTTATTTCTACGGCGCCTTTCCGGGCACTCAAGGTCGTAAAAATTATTTAGTCAATTGATTGTTCAATCACCCCAATCACCTAATCACCCCAGAACCACTAAGTCCAATGCATCCATATTTAACTCTGTTTACTCTTTATAATTCCTTTAGTTCTCCTTTTCAGTTCAGAAATGTCTCCAGACCAAAGTTGACTCAACCCTCCTGTTGACATTGTTAAACTTTTTTTTTTTTTTTTACCAAAACGGTAAAGATTGTGTAAGGATTTCTGTTTTCTTAAAGTTGCAGTAAAATTTGAAGCTTGTGTGCGTTTCCTGTCATACATTGACCAAAAGAGGAAGTTAAGTTTTGACTCAGGAAGGTTGGGTTCTGCTGCCTGAAAAGTTTGTTAATCTGTTTAAAAGATTTATTCTTAATCAACTAATAGAAGATACCGTTTCTGGAATAAAAAAGACTAAACACTTTTAGCATTTATGGTTTCTCTTAACCTGAAGGTGTTTCTGGCTGCACATCTTTAAAATAAGGATCAAAATACGTAACCCAATCTACTCCACATGGAAGAATCGGTTTAGAATTTAATAGATGGATGGACGAATAGTTAATAAAGACAATATAGTCAAAGGTTGAAAAACAGAACACAACTCATGTGTCACCTTTAAAAAAGGCCTTAGTTTCCAAGTGTTCTTTCCTACTTCGGTCCGTATAGCTACAAACACAAACCAGGGAATCTTGATTATTAATTATACAGTATACATACAAATATAATTACAGAACTCAGACACCCACTATTTTTACGTGAAAATGAACAAAAATGCATTGCTGAAAAAAATAGTTTTATGTCATTTTGATTTTTATTTTAAAATGTTGTTAACGTCTGATGTTGTTGATCCAGAGTAACCCTGCTGTTTTAGGGAAAACTGAAATAAATATTAAAAAAAGAGAATTGAAATATGCTTCAGTTTTTTTTATTCAGTAGTAGTTGATTTTTGTAAAGAATTAAGCGTGGATAAAAAAATATGTGGATTCTGAATACGCTTTTTAGCCGCTGTGATCAATACCAATCGTTTTTATCCATACTTGAACTCTTTTACTTGTGGCAGAACCTGTCTCTGAATCCAGAGAGAACACTCCACCTTTTATAGGGGATATGCTATGATTTTATAATATCTTAAAATATATTCGTATTGTATGTGATCATAAATGGTAGATAATGGAGACTCTACTTTTATGGCGGTTTATATACGTATAACCTGAGTTGGTACCCAAAGTGCTTTACATTGTAGCTCACATTCACACACACATTGTGAAACCATGTCCTTCTCATTTTTATGTGGTCTGGTTACTATCTATAAACTTTATGCCACGTTCTGAAAAACCACAACTCTTTTTGCACTTCTCTCCTTAAATTTAGATCTCTTCCGCTCCTACGTTTCAACGTGTGCAACCATAGACATAAAAACACTAGACTTTGCAAACAATTCCTAAGTCAGCTGTTTAAAATCCTTTGCCTGTATTTTAAGGTTACAAGTGTAGGTATGAGGCATGAAAAATGTTTTATTACACAAAATGTGTTTAATTTCCACAGTAGCATTCTCATAACAGTTCATCTGAGTCCGTGTTTTGATAAATACATAATTTGTAAGGATTCAGTCAGCCTTCATTGTCAGGTGAAAACGCTGCCAGTAAAAATAGCGACAAATTTTGCAAGCTAAGGTTTTGCTAGTTTGCAAATTATATTCACAACGTATAAACAAATAAAAATGTTGAGATTTACTTGTGAAAAGTAATGTCCAAGCCCTACTTTCAATAGTTCGATGACTGGAACAAGAATACGTCACTCAGTGCTCAGGCATCATAGTCACTAACGCAGTTGTTGTTGTTGTTTGCTTGTAGGACTACTAGACCAAGATGATGGCTGCATTTCTCTCAATATAGCATGTGTGCAACTCCCAAGTCCGTCATTCTTTTTGCCTTATATGGGTAACAGATTAACCTGAAACAGAACCTGAGCCGGAACAGAAAAGTGCCATATAAAGATATCTTTGCTGTTATTTATGAATAAGATTGTCTGATTAACTACAAACCTTATGAACATACTAAAAGCTAAAAAAAATTACATTTAGCACAATATGTTTCCTTTGATACTAGCAGCCTCACGATGAGGTCAGTTGACCTAACTACCTGAAAGTTTCGTTGAGGTGTCTCTAGACCCCAGGCCTTCTGCTTTGTTGTTAAAGCTAGGCACTTAAGAGTCATCTGGTAGGCACTTAACACAAGCAATGTTGAGGGGCTTCCTTTCATCTTGGTTGCTCCGTCTGGTCTTGCTAGAAAGGCCAGATTGAGATGGTTTGGATGTGTGCAGAGGAGAGAGTACATCGGAAGAAAGAAGCTAGGTTTGGAACCACCAGGAAAGAGGCCCACAGGAAGAGGAGGATCTTGGATACAGTGATGGAAGACATAAAGATAGTTGGCGTGACCGATAAAGATGCAGCAGATAGGGTTAGATGGAAGAAACTGACTTGCTGTGGCGACCCCCTGAAGAAGAAGAAGAAGAACAGCTAGAAATCTCTTTAACCTGCCTTAAATAACAGTGTAAACTGGTTTGGTAAACTCTTGTCCACCCTGTCAACCGTAAATAGAACTTAAAGTTTGTCCACTGTTTTACAACATGAACCAACATGGCTTTAATATGCAGTTTGGTAATCTGGCCAACCTTAGCCAAGCCGGCACCACCTTGTGCCTGTGCTCAGTTTATTTTCATTCAGGCAACTAGGTCAGGTAAGGCACACATTAGCATCTAGCAAAGAGTCCCTGGAAGAAAATCCAGCCAATCAACGAACAGAAACGATACTGAGACATCAAACAAAAATGTCCATCCACAGTTTTTGTAAGTCGGTAGCTAAGCCAACGAAGCTTTAAAATCAGTTGGCAACAATTCCCCAAAATATAGAATAAAAAGTCAAAACAAAAACAACCACGACTTTTATATTGCACCTTTATTTTGTAAATTTCCTGCTCAGAAATTGCTGTGATCGCAGACACTTATGTTTACTCTCGTTACGCCCCAACACTGACTGTTTGGATGCATTAAACATCACGTCCGGCCCCAACCAGAAAGCAACAACTGGTCAAAAAAAAAAAGTAACCTGCCCACCAATTATGCAAGGCCAGAATTTTTTTCTAGTCTGATCTATCAGGCAAGTCAATGGTTCTAGTTGACTAGGGACAACGCTCCTTTTCACTATCTTATCTAATTTTGGTTCATTTCCTCTCAGCTTTGTCTTATAGTCTGATTGCAAACTGATAATCACATCAAGAACAAAAAAGTGATTTACAAAGAAGCTTATATTGAGCAATTGGAAGATTTTTTTTGTGTTTTAATTTGGATTTTCATAACCTGCAGGTCACAGAGGGTTTTTTTTTTTTTTTTTTTGCTCTTTTGAAGTTTCAGCACATAAGTTCTTCCCCTAACGACTCCAAAATGTTGAAAAAGTTTTACATAGTCAACCTTTTGCATAATCTGATTTAAATGCATTAAACTGAGATCTTCTATTGCATGCAATAAATAAAACAATGCAACTAAAGTCCTGATGTAACACAAATGGGTTGATAGTCAAACTTGGCGGCCACGCTGGTTAAGCTTTCTGAGCAGAGCTCCTTAGCTACCCACGATTACTGTGTTAATTAACTTCCAAATTTCTTGAAACAAAATGTGGAATCTAAAATGCACAGAAGAAGATGATGAAATAAAATCAATTCTCCAATATTAGGTTCAATAAAACGTGCTGAGAAACACAGGAACAACCTAATCAGGCTGAAAACTGGCAGTTTCTCAGCAAGCGGCTTTACCATTATTTTTAATCTCAAAAGATCTTTTGGAGACATGACGGTGATTGTGGTTTTTTTATGATCAAATGCAATGAATCATAATTTTGTTACGAGCCACTTATGACAATTTTGTTTTTCAAAGTTGATGAACTCTGCATAGTGAGAAACTTAAGAAGTTAGAGGAAACTCATTTTTATCTGTGGTCAAACTTGTGATTTCTGATCAAATACTTCAGTCAAAAAGACAAATGACTTAATTATTAGTTTACATTTAGATTTTATTCTGGGACATTTGATTTGGCAGGCAAAGCTGACGTTAGCCTTGGGCAGACAAAAGTTTAAAAGAAGTTTGTGAATGAAACTAGTTGTCCTGTTAAATAAGAAACTAAACTCACATCTGACCCTCGGATTTATTAGTGACTTGAGAATCTCAAAACTTTTTCTAACCAATGTGCTGAATGTGGCAGTAGTGTCCAATGAACATTCATGTTCACATGTCTGTTGCAACTTTTCCCATCATACCTACTGGTGCAAATTTTCCTAAATGGACTGTTGGAAAATTCGATAAATAACCAGCTGAGGCGGTGGCTCAGTGGTAGAGCGTTCGCCCTCGGACTGGAAGTTAACCGAAAGTTTGTGGATTCGATTTCCACTGAGTTCACGTCTAGGGTCCTTGGAGAAGACACCTAACCCTCTGTTTCTCCCACCATTGGCGCCAGTGTGGCAGCCTGCTGAAGTGTAATGCAGCACATAAATTTCCCCGGTGAGGGATCTATAAAGTATACATTATTATTACTTCAGGCTCTGAGAGTCTGAGACGTGTCTGGTTTGACGTAAAGAAAGATAATTAGCGTTTCAGTAAAGACGAGTGTGTTTGTGTGTGTGTCAGCGTACGGGAAAAGCGATCTCACACAGTTTGTGTGTCCAGTCTTCCAGCTGGTTCCTGTCAGAAGCAAAGACAAAGATCTTCTCTGTGGTTTCCACAAGAAAGGAGCCTGTGTCTTTGGGACATCCTTCTAACTCCACCTCTGACACCCGGATACAGTCGGACAGACGGATCACCTGGAGAAATTGTGTCTCGAGTCACTTTCAGCATCATCACCATAAAAAAATGAAGCTTGACATGTGTGCAGTACCTTTTTGTTTTCCTGCTGCTTTCGCAGACTTTTGTCACTCTTCTCAATATTTGCCCCATCTTTACAGTCAAAGAACTCCAGTCTGGAGATGGAGCAGGAGCTTTCCATGTACAGAACGCACCACACCCGCTTCCACTTCTGCATACAAACACACACACAGCTCAGCTCAGGTCCTGCATGGTGAATGTTTATGTTTTTACCTTCCCAAAGCGCTGCTGCTGTAGGAAGAGCATCCCCTGCTTCCTGATGTCCTCCTCCATGGTGCCACCTTTTCTCTGTCAAGTGGCCTCCCAATTCTTGTTTTCTTTGGCTCGTATCCTAGTTCTACTTTGAGAATTAACTTCCTTATAGTTACTCCGTTGCTGTCCTCCAAAAGCTTCACTCGTCTTTACTTTCTTTTTAAAATGTTTCAAATAGATTAAACTTGAATATCGAGCAATATTTTTTCTCTGACTGAGCTTCACCTCTTCTTCTTTCTCCACTCAACTATCAAGAGTGTGTTGCAGAAACGTTGAGGGTGTGTTTCCTGTCTCAGAATGTGTTGCCATATAAGATGCAGAACAAACCAGCTGCTCTATACTTTCATGTCTCATTCAGCTGCAGCGTCCTCTTCTGACTTCAATATTTTCAACAATTTTTACTTGTTATTGAAGGCTTATCACAGATGTGGAGACATATCTCAGTTATTCTGACTCAAATGCTTTCCAAAGTAACAAGAAACTGTCGGATTGCTACTTTATGGAAAAAAGTTAGAAATAAGGTCAAAATGTTTTCTTCAAGGTCATCGAAACAAGCCTCACAAGTTGATCTCCACATTGTGGAAAAAAAACAAAGCTGGTAGAAAAAAAAAAAGATCAAATAGATTTACATGTTCTACTTAGTCAGAATATCAGAATTTATTTTAAAAAATCTTTTTAAAAAACTGTCTAAATGGAATAGGCCCAACACACACACATACTGTACATACACATTTGATTCCCCAGTCAGACTTGTATCTAAACACCAGATAGAGGCCCATAAAGAAAGATCTAACTCCATTCTCACTCCAATCTCATCTTTTTTTGTGAATAAGTAGTTTAATTATGTTTCTAAGACAATCAAATGACAGTAAATGATGTAACTGGTTTAGGAACTTTTCGGAACATTTCTTTTGCTTTATTTGTTTCTACTCGGACCACAATTCAGTCGGACGGTTGCCATTGACAGCAGAAGCTGGTTTAGACGCTTGTTGGTGAAGCTAACGGAGCCTGGCATCGTTTAAAGTTTCTGTCAGTGGGGGACAAGGAGATCGTAGTAATTTTTCAGATATTTAACGGTATTTTGTTTCTGAATCTGGTCTTAGGACCCGCTGGTTTGTCTGACTAGAATCTAGAATGGACTGAGTCAGACATGTCGGGCCTAACTGTGGTAGAAGAACCAAGTGAAGATCCAGGTCCTGTTCGCCCTCCTCTGGCAGTTAAAGCTATGTCTGAATCATTCGGGCGGTTACGTTACCGGGATACATCCCTGCTGATCTGGCAGCAACAACAACAGCAGGCGGCGCCACCGCACACCTATCTGAGCCGTAGCCACTCTGCTTGGTATGGAAACTATGGCAACCAAGCTGTGTTGATCCGGGACAAGAGACGCCTGGAGAACTCCGAGGGACAGTCCCGGATCTGTAGAATAATGTAAACCAGGTGGAAACTGAACCTAATGAATTACAAACCTGGATTGGGTAAAACTACAATCTGACTTTTCCAGACAGAGAGGATCTGGTTCAGACCACAGTCTCCCAGACTAAAACAGTCTTAAACCTGGATCTGTATCAAAAGAAGGGTTTACAGATTCTCTGGTGAAAGAACTGATATAAAACAATAAGTTTGGTTTCAGATTAAACTCAGCAAAGATCCAGATTTGGTCTGATTCCACCTTCTCCTCTGAGCTGCAGCTTTGACAATGAAGCTGAAGTAACAGTAAGTTCTGTAGAAACACCTGTTGGTGGCTTCACATGCCCAATTTTAACATGTCACAGACATATTTGAATAATATTTTTTAATAAATTGTTAGTGTATTCTACTTCGATCATCATCTTCTCCTTTGGGCTTTTCTTCAGAGGTGTCACAACATTTCAATTTCTTCCATCTAATCCTGTCTTCTGCATCCTCTTATTTCACACCATCTACATCCATAAACCTCCTCTGGATCTTCCTCTATGCCTCCTGTCAAGCAGTTCCAAACTCAGCATCTTTCTGTCCATCTATGCCCCCTCTCTCCTCCAACATGTGCTGTTCCTCCGATCCCGTCTATCCCTGTCACTCCCATAGAGATCCTTACTGTACCTGGATAATCTGGAAATATGATTTAAATGACTTGAATAGAATAGTGTTGGTAGTTTAAGCAAAGGCTTCTTCTTTCAGCATCTCCCTTCAGGGGTCGCCACAGCAAGTCAGTTTCTTCCATCTAACCCTATCTGCTGCATCTTCTTCAGTCACACCAACTATCTTCATGTCGTCCTTCAATGTATCCATGAACCTCCTCTTTGGTCTTCCTCTAGGCCTCTTTCCTGGTGGTTCCAAACCCAGCTTCCTTCTTCCTATGTACTCTCTCTCCTCTGCACATATCCAAACCATCTCAGTCTGGCCTCTCTGACTATATATCCAATACTCATCAGATAATATTGAGAAGACATTTGTTATAAATTCAGCATAAAAACTTATTTTTTTTCTACTTTTATTTTTTTTTTAATAGGGAACAATTACTGTAAAGGGTATTTTTTAATCATTTTTGAAAGACATGAGGCAAATTTATTTTTAAAAAATTTTAATTGGATAAAAACTATTCTTCTTCTTTCCACCAATTTATTACAGATGTTCAGGTAGTTTCACCTGTCTCATCCAAACCAGTCAGGGGACCAGCACCAGACTACCAGACACTGATGGTCCAATCTGCAATGAGCTTCAAAACCGTCCATTTGATGGATGTTCAATCCAAACTTCTGACCTGGAGTACACATCTTCAGCTTTCTAATTAATAGGTGTTTCTATTTGTGAGGATTTAGTTTTTGGATCATCAACAATGTATTTGTACAGAAATACACTCATAAATCTACTTAATTGTATTCAAATAGAAAGACCAACATTTCTATTCTGACTAGATGGTTTAGAAAACTTTTTTTTGTTTGTTTAAATTACCTTTTGGCTCTATGTCTGGGATAACTTTAAATACATGCTTTGTTTTCTATTGAAGACCATCTAAATAGTATTGCTACTAATTACCGTATCTTCCGCACTATAAGACGCACCTCAAAGCCTTCAATTCTCTCAAAAGTCGACAGTGCGCCTTTTATATGGATCAATACTGGTTCGTTGTGGCTACCAATGTTTTGATTGGAAAAGTCACCAAATTTTCTTCCTTACATCTGTAAATCACGCACGTTTGACACATCATCCCATTAAATTTAAACCCCTGAACTGGCTAAATGAGTAAAAAACACAGATCTATAGGAAAATAGATCTGTGGTTTTGGCCGCTGCAGTGATGGGCAGGCCAACTCCTTGTGTGGATCGATCCCCAGTTATTATTTCCTCACAGCATCAGGCCAGATGCTTATTTTTATTTCAGTTAGGTGAAATAAAATTTCGGTTCAGGTGAAATGGGGGTTGAGGAAGGATGGATGTGGAGGGGCTGTGTGAACGTCGATGGGTGTGCGCAGTGATTTGTGTGTGTGATTTTTGATGGATGCTTGATTTTGACTTACTGGTTTTTTTTTAAAGGTCTGGATTTTAATGTTTACGTTTTTATTTGTTCTGTTCAGCACTTTGTGTGACTGTGTTTGGAAAAGTGCTTTATAAATTTGATTTGAAACTTCTTTGCTAAGGGGAGTTACAAAGTTACGAAGCAGACTGGACCTTAGAAACACTTTTCAGATTTCAGACCACATTAGGTTTCTTTTGCTGGTTGCAGAACTCTGATTGATCTAGTCTTACTGTGAGGAACCTAACTGATATTTTATTCACTTTGTTTTTGTAATGTCTTTCATTTTGAGTTTATGTTTACCGTTACCATAGCGACCAGTCTGTGGTGCAGAAAAGGTTGGGGACCCATGACCTAGTGGATGCATGACCCCAAACATCACAGCAAGGTAGTTTCTTTCTATGCGCCTTTTAATGCGGTTCGCCTTGCATATGAAAAAGTTTTCAAATGGACCATTCATTGAATGTGCGCCTTGTGGTACGGAAAATACGTATTTATTCTGTATTAATTAATATATGTTGCAAATCTAGAACATTTTGTAGTATGTTTGCATCCTTGAGGGCAGCTTTTATCTGTAAATATGCAACAAGTGTTTTATATTTCAAGAGAACAACTTTTTCTATGCTTTTTAACTGCAGTTGATAACTTTGCAGAAATAAACTGCACTGATAAAAAAAAAAAAAAACGAGTGTTTCGGATGCCACCTGTGCTTTCATTTCAAACATTCCAAAAAACTCAAACTGAAATCTAAAGAGACCAAATTGGAGTTTAGGAGAGCTGATAATTAGATTTATTCTACCAACATTTGGCTTGAACTTTGAAGATCTTTGGTGACATGACAAACCTCCTCGGGACTGTCTAGAAACCTTATGTATACTCTTTTTCTGGCAACATTTAATGAATCAAGAAGAAAATTAGTAAGGAAAAGTGTGATACCCACATCAATGTAACAAACCATGTACAAGCCATGTATTGCTTTCAACATACCCTTTGTTTTTAAAATGAGGTGCCTTGTTTGGCTCAAACCCTGGTGGTGCCCACTGTGTCTAGCTTGCTCCGTTCAGAGTTGTGTTCCTTGGATCCTGAAAACAGTCAGTCATGTCACTTCAGGAACAAACAAAAAACAGTTGTGTCTCTTGTGAGAAACAACTAAACTTTCTGTTCTAAACAGTTTTGATGTCTATCTTCTTATTTTTCTATGAGAAAGCAGAATCGGTCTTCAGACTTGGGTAGGGAGTCTCCATTCTCCAGTTCACAGATTACACAAGTGGTCAAAAAGCTGTTTAACAGCAAGGCTTTGAGGGTGGATGAGAACCACCTGAGTTCCTGAAGGCTCCGAGTGATTGGGAGCTGTCTTCATTGACAAACCAAACCATGGAACAGTGAACCAGTCTATACCTTCTTGAGGCCCTTCCAAGGATCGTGGGAGTTTGCTTGACTAATCTACAAACGTTTTGTTGATCTGCAGATCTTTGACCATGCTCCTAGGGGACAACAGTGAGGTGTTCCTAGAGTATGGCATACCAGACCCCTTGTTTGGGCTGCCCATTTTTTTTTAATCATAACCAGTGCCAGAACTTGGTCTATATTGCCAGTAGGAAGCCAGATTCAGTTCAATACTTTCCTGAGCAGAATTTTTAGGTGCAGCTACAGTAAGTTGGTGGGGAAGGGGTCTGGTTTTGTGATCTTGTGATCAGACATTGCAAAAAAAAAACAAAGACTCAACACATTACAGTATAAGTTCCATAGCTTACGTTTGCTTTTAAAGTGATTTTGTTTTTACATGTACAGACTATTTTAAATCTGTGCAAACAAAAATAATGCAGAGTTCACCAAGAATCAGGCTACTGCTTTTAAAATTAGACTTGTTCCATTTAAACAAAAAGAATCAGCAAGTCACAAACGATACAAAACTCAGCATAGCCATCCGATCTCTAAAAGATCTGACTGATCTAAACATGATCTTCCTCCTTAGAAGGCTGCCGTCTTCTGTCCAAAATCAAGATCAGCTGCATTTAAAATCACACCTTTCCAATTCAAACATGCATTTTGGATTTCCTCATTTGTTTAGTGTGCAGAGTACAATTGTGGATGTCTGGTAGATTATAGATTCCCACATTCCTGTACCTTACCCATGCATAGATAAAATCATAGATGTTACTTGAGAATAAGAGTCGAGCTGCTTCCTCAGTTTATGTGTTTATTTATGAAAACAAATGAACTCAGAAAATAAGGATCCCATATCAGTACTTACATCAAATAATTCACTTGTTGGTTTTTGTGGGTTTGTCCTCTGTCTCTCTTCATCTCTACTCTATTGAGCGGAGTTCCATCTACACCTCAGACAGCTACTATACAGCTACTATACAGTGCTCAAACATACAGAAGAAAGAACGTACGGCCGGAGTGCATGCAAATACATAAAATCTTTTTTTTCCTTTTTTCTTATTAAAATACAAAAATTAACTATTAGCATCAAAGCTCGACCATAAACTAAAAACAAACAGAAGAGGGTTACTGTGGCAACGAGCTGTCCGTCATATTGGGAGAAAATCTGGAAAATGTCACCAATAAAAACCGTCTCCATGGTGACTGACCAACAGGAACCATCTAGGAGGGTCATAAACTTTGGTTAAAAGCTTAATACAAAAGAACAAAAAAAAATCCAACAAATTATTGACAAAGCAAGCCAGGAAGCATTTGGCCTCAAAGTATTTGTCGTTACCATGATGACCACATAGGGGATAATTAAAAAATCAACTTGTTCTTGAACAGTGATTAGATTATAAATTTTTACGTAGGTGATCACAAAAGAGGTAGAGGCGATACCTCTTCCACTCCAATCAGATATCAAAGCACTTAACCAGATAACAAAGATTACATAAGAGAGAATCTCTCCCTGAATATTCCAACTTCTAAAAGTATGAATTAACTTTTCCTGACGAGATGTTGAGTTTGGAGTGGGCGGAGCTTAAAACTCTCGCAGCACTACCTCTTTTGAGATGTTGAGGTTAAAAAGAACGTTTGATAAGTGAATCAGCGCAATGTTTTTAATCATAAAAAATTTTTTACCTGCCTATTTATGATGAATGTTCATTACAGGCAAACAAAAGAAAAACAAACAAAAAATGACTCTAGAGCTCAGAGTCACTGGGTTAAAAGGTCATCTGATGATGCATGGAGGCGGGACGTAGTTTCATTTAAATGTGGACTCACATTGGGATGGCACACCTGCAGAACGGAGGTGAAGGGGTGGTTTTGGACAGGACAGCGGTACAAAGACATTTTTATATTGAGAACTTTTATAAGACACAAACAAGTTCAGCAACAACCAGAAAACTCAAACAAACAAAAGATGAGGGAAATGTAGTGTTAAAAAAAATGTCCGCCTACATCTGCGGATTGAGACAGCCCAAGACCCCCTCTAAAAATGTCAGAATATACCACCCTAAACCCCAGCGTTATGAAGGGACAGGCAATTCCATACAGACCACACACGGCTGCCAACCAGGGGGCCTATAGGGCACAGGCCATCCAAAGAAAGAGTCATTCTGGGTAAGCTGTAGGTTGTGGATCTGGGGTTCAGGGTGCGGGTTTAAAACAATTCGCCAGTCATTCCTCACCAATATGAGGTTCCGATAAACTGGTTCTGTCCTGCGGATGTCCCCATGTATCAGTCTTTTTCTGGTTTATATTGAGTGCCAACTTCCAGCTGGAAGAAAGCACAGCTTCCCTCCATTTTATTCCCAAATTATAGCCTGTACCATATTATGATTGGTAACCGATTTTAATAACTCGGCTGGGAGTTTGCAATTTTTCTGCGACATTCGGACCGTTTCCCACATTTTTAAACCAACATTTCCTCTTTCAGTTTCCATTATTATTGATCGAAGGTGACTAGTTTCTGGTCTGACCATCAGGTCCTCACCATTGATGAAGCATGCAGATGTTAGATCTTTCTTTTTGCAACACCTTCACACAAATCTCATGATTTTGTGACCTTCATCACCTCCGTCCACTTCTGCAAGAGCAACTTTTACCGTCCTTCAAAGATCAGCAACCCCCTGTTTCCCATGATGCCTAACTGGTGTTTCTGGAATGTGTTCAGAAGCCAGGGGTCACCGCCGGCCGTCCACAGGAAGAGGAAGAGAAGGAGGAAGAATTGTCCAGGTGATTTAATGTCTCATTAGACGACTCAGCTCAACTCCTTTCTTCTTCTCACCAGGAGTTGCTGCTTTCTTCATCTCCTCCTCCTCTTCCTCTGACCGTCTTTCTCCAGAAAGAAAAAGCATAAAGAAAGAAAACACTAGGAACTAAAAAAAAAAAAAAGTCAGCCTATGTACATACAGTCTCCACGTCTGGGTGTGTGCATATGTGTGTATCAGGGAGTTCACTGCAATGATTGTGTTTGTTCAGGTTGGAAGATGATAGTGTGTGTGTGCGTGAGAGAACAGTAACAGGTGTTTGTGTATTCAGTCCGTATCCGAGGAAGAGGAGGTTCCTGTTGAGGAGCTGTCGTCAGAGGAGGATGAAGAGCTGCCACTTAAACGACTTGCCCCGCCTCCAGAGGCCCCGCCTCCTGCTGCCTTCTCTGAAAAAGGAAAACAGAGGAATGGGGGTTAACCAGGTTAACATGACGACGACTCAGATATCAAGGGATTCCATCAAATATCTATGGCGGCTGTCTTAACTTTAGTAACTCTGTCATTCTCTGTGGAAAAACTCTGTTGAAATAATGATAATAAAAGTTTAATGTGCTTTTAAAAGAAACGCAGATAGTGATTTAAAAAAAAAAAAAGCTGCATCTTATGTTGATTGGCCATTATGAAAATGGACCCTGGGAATGAGTGTGTGTATGGTCCTGCAACAGGCAGGCCATTAGCCTGGAGTCACGGCCCCCATTTACTCCCGTGACCTCGTTAGAGATAAGTGGTTCAGAAGATGAAACGAAACAAAAAGGTGAATTACATAAAAAATTGTAATAAATATACAGCGGTTTTATAGAGTCTAGTGAATGATCTGAAAGTAAAACAGAATTACTAAAGACGTTACCTTTTCTATAATGGAATAATCTAATTACCATATTTTTATAGTATAAGTCACAGTTACTTTCATAGTTTGGTCAGGGGAGCGACTAATGTGTGTAATTATTAACACATTTTTTACCATCATTTCAGATGTCATTGTCACACTACATTGTACGTCATTTTCACAATATACCACAAGATGGCGCTATAGTTTCAACTTTGCCAGTAACATAAAAACAACTGAAGAAGGAGAACAGAAATGACTGAAAAAAAATCTTTTTCTATAGATTACAAGCTGAAAATAGTAAAATATGCAGCTGAAGAAGGTAATCTAGCAGCAGAACAAATGTTTTTAGTTACTTAGAAACTTGTAAGAGACTGGTGAAAAGCAGGTTACTGCTCAGTAAAAGGTTACTCTTAATAAATTGAAGGAAATTTTTAAAAAAAAAGAGAAAAAAAAGCTAATCTCGGAAAAAGCTAGGTGGCTCCAGTTAGAAGATCGAGTTCCCACATGGGTGTTTGAACAGTATGCTGCTGGGAGAGGATTGGCAACGGTGCAGTGGTGTCTCCACGCCCAGGTAGTTGTGGATGGATCAAGAAATGCTGAACTTATGGCTTATGAAATCCAACCCTAAGCATCTGGATGGCTTCTTTAGAGCACACAAGTCTCTGCTTGTGATGGCTGGCATGCGAGTGCACATCATACCACATCTAAAAGAAATCAATTTAAAGTTTTGAGCTCTATACCTGCCATCATTCTTGAAGGCTCAACCTAAATACTAAAAGTGACACAGGGATGAAGATTTCAATAGATTTAGAATGAAACTGATGAAGTGTTAAAAACACGTTTTTTTTTGTAGTAGTAGTAGTTATCAATATGTTAAGTTAATATACCAGGCACACACTTTGTCATGTAATTGTAGTATTTTGTATTGCCAGTTGTTCTCTGTTTTATTTACTTTTTTAAAATGCCTTTCAAAGAGACATGTCGGTTTTTGGTGTTGTATTTTATCAAAAAAGTTCCCCATAAATGCAACTTGAGCTCCAGTGCAACTTATAAATGTGTTTTGCTGCTTTATTATGCATTTCTGACTGGTGTGACTTATACTCAGAATGACTTATATTCCAAAAAAAATAGTAGTTACTTTGCCTACGGTCACAAAGTTGTTACAATTACTAAAAATAAAGTGCTCTGTTACTGTCTTTTCTTCAAATAAAACAGCTGAAAGAATGTGCTTTACAACCTGCATTTGCCCGTGCAGAACCAATAGTCGAGTGTTATGTCCACCCGACAATTGTTCCAGTTCTGCTCCACTAAGTAACAAACTTCAAGCTCCACCTCAGCCCCATCAGCACCACACAGACTGCCACCGGGACACTCAAATTAAAAACGTACCTGGAATTGAAATCATTTTCAAGCCAAAAGGGTCAAATATCCAAAGTAGACACATAATGCTTTTAAAGGACGTGTTTTCATCATTTTTTTTAATATATATTAAAGCACTGTAAAAGGTTGCCCTCCAAGTCGCGGGTGAAAGCTACCTATACCTCAACAATGGGGGTTAGGTGTCTTCCCCAAGGACACTTCTACTACTGAGCAAACCCCTCCGCTTATTTATTTCTATTTACTTCTTTTGGGCAATTGCAGTCAGTAGATTTTAAAAATGAAAAATAAAATAAAATATTCTAAAATATCTAATGTGTACATTTTTAATGTCAAATATCAGTTAAGGTACCATATTTTTTTTAACTACAAGTCGAACTGGAGTGTAAGTCGCATTTTTGGGAAAATTTATTTGATAACGTTCAACACCAAAAACTGACATGTTTCTTTAAAAGGCATTTTCAAAAGTAAATAAAATGGAAAACAACAGGCAATACAGTAAACTACTATTACATGACACATAAATGAACATAGAAAATGCATTTGTCGATCCAACCAATGACTTCCAAGAAAATTTGCACAGCGCGTTCTCCCGATTACCCTAAAGCTGCGCTCTCCATTGTTCATCCACTGCTCTCAGAGGTTATGGTAGACTGCCTTAAAGCTCATATTCATGAAAATATCAAGTGGCTGGAGTACTTTGGTTAAGCTTCCAGGTATGATGGCCAGTCAGTCCTGGTATATTAAAAAAAATTAAAAGTTTTCAAGGGGTTGAAAACTTTTAATTTCGTTTTGAACTGTGGCGCTCTGTGCGCATGCTAGCCATCACAAGCAGGGGGCTGCGTGCTCTAAAGTAGCCATCCTGACGCTTAGCACTTTGTAGGCCTTAAGTTCAGCATTTCTTGTTTCATCCACAACCACTCTTCCGGCATCACGTTGTTTTAAACACCCATGTATGAACTCGCTGACCAGGTGTGTAGAAAAAATGACAGGAAGTCAGTGTTGCCAACTCAGTGACTTTGACGCTATATTTAGCGAGTATTCAGACCCTCTAGCGACTCTTTAGAAAAATCAAAGCAACAATCTAGTGGCATTTTGTAGTGCTATTAATTTTTGGAGTCTGTGATGTGAAAGCATGTTGATAAGCCTGTTCTCAATGAGCAGCGACTCCGCCCCAGAAGCAATGTGTGATGAAAATGTGTGTGAGGAATTTGTCTGTGTGTGTGTGTTGAAGAGAGAAATTTGTCTCTGTTTGTGTTTGACAAGTTTGTGGTGTCTAATGGTTGTGAAACAACAGTAAGACATATTGTGAGGGTTTTACTGCAGGCTGGAAATGCTCTGTGAGGGTTTGCGATGTTGACAGTGGACTGGTAGATTCCAGGAAGTTGGCTACTTGAAAAGTAGATCTTGGGTCAAAAAAGTTTGGGCACCCCTGCTCTCTACACAAATAAATCAATACTTCCTTTATTGAATTGTAAAACCTATAATAAAACAGAAATGTTTTGACTACTTTTGTACTGTTTAAAACCACAGAAAGAAAAAAAACGCAAAAGTTTTATCCAAAGAAGAAGGTTGGGTATAGATGGGAGATAAATTAGGTGTGACTTTGAACAGTTTTCACTGATGACGAAGGAACGTATGCTCAAGCAGAGAAGTGCATTATTTTTAAACGGTAAACCGTAGAGCAAGTTTTGAATTGAAGGTAAGGGTTGGAACAGGAAAAACAAAAACTAAAAAAAATCAAAAGGAATTGCTTCAGCTTGACTACAATGTTGAGAGGAGTGAACATCAAGACTGGTAGAAGTGTGCATCAAGTCCCACGTGAGCATTCTGAACAAAATAGAAGTTTAAACTCAGCTTCAGTAAAGAGTAAAAAGGCCAAAGAAAGTTCCAGAAGAAAAGTTTGAAACCAGCAGGACAGAAGTGGGACTTGTCCCATGTTGAGCAGACCAATCAGTCAGTGTTTTACAGTCACGTTACTTTGCCAACGACTGGTCTGCTTCACTGTCACATGAAAATGTTTTTTGAAGAACCACTTCAACCAGAAGCAGTGAGAAGCAAAGAAAAGAAAAAATAAAGATGTTTCCGTCTGAACAGAACAGTAAGAAATAAATTTTTCTGGAGAAGAAGAAGAAAAATGTTTCTTGTGTAAATTCAGCAGCATTATACTCAGAGAATGGAACCTCTTCCTAAGCAAATCTGGCTGTTTCAGGGCTGCTGTTGGGAGTTTTATCTCCAAGGTGATGTGATGTCTCAACAGCCCACCCTTACACTCAGAGGTAAGAAAGATGCCCCCTGCTTCTGCCCAGACCCACGCTGTTTATACGGACACACGACACTTACGCAGTAACTTCCGCTGTTTCTTCTGCAGGCAGGACTTGACGTAGCGCTCCAGCTCCCGGAGTGTGGAGGGTTTGAGAGTTTCAAAGTCGATCTCGATCTCATCGGGGTTTGAGTCTCTCAGCGATGGCTCTCTGGATTGGATAATGTGTACGACCCGGCCCAGCTTCTCTCCGGGCAGCCGATTTATGTCCAGGCTCAGCTGCCGCTTCTCGTCGTACGACATGGGCAGGGACGACTCCTCGCCATCATCTCCGTTGGCAGAGCCACCGCCCGATGTCTTACTGCTTTTCTTAGGTTGCCTGGAAGGAGACAGACGCTCTGAATGGTGGACGTCTCTAACGCATCTCTGAACAGGTGAAAATCATGTAGAGAAGTTGTACCTGGAGGCCGGTACCGTGCTGTTAGCTTTTCTGGCTGGAGCCTTCTTCTGATTGGCTGGTTTAGGCTGCTGGGCGGCAGCCTTGGGTTTTTTTTCTTCTTCCATCTTGCCTTTGTTCCCTTTATCCTTGTCCTTCTCTTTCTTCTTCTCCTTGTCTTTCTTCTCTTTCTTCTTCTTTGGCTTGCTGACCGGCGCCTGCGACAGGACGGCCAACTGCTCGTGCACCGCCTTCAACTGATGGGATACACTAATAATCAATACCTGCAAGCTCTAATCAACACATGGTCAGGCCATCATAGGCTCAAACTTGCTAACGTTTTTCTAAAATTAGAAATATTAAGAAATATGAAAAAGGATTTTGATTCTACAATTAACTATGAAATGTTTAGAGAAAAAAAACAGGACGCTCTTGACCTGTGATTGGTCGGCAGCACCAACCTGCTCCTGAAGCTCGGCCAATCGCGTGGCTCGCTCCTCCTCAGAGTCGGAAGATTCGTCAGAGGAGGAGTTGTTGCTGCTATCGGAGGAGGCAGTGCTTTTGCTGACCACCGGCGTTGTAGAGGGTGCCGACACCTCTAGGCCCTCATCGGGTATCTTAGCAAAACGCATCTCAAACACATCCTGAGAACACACACACAGAAAAGATTATAGGTGAGTAATTGGTTCTTTCTGTTCAGATGATCTTTAAAAAGAGGGAATGTACCTGCAGTTTGCGGGCCATGGCTACCACCTCATGGTCTGGAGGGTTATACTTGTAACAGTTGGAAAACATTAACCTGACGTCGGTGGCAAAACTCTGAGGATCGCTGTACTCGCTTTTATCCATCTTTTTCTGTAAAAAGACAGAAAAAATGTCAGTGAGAAGATTTAAAGCGCATACAAAAAAAAAAAACAGCCACTGTAACAGAAAAAAAATTGATAAAAGAATTCATTAATAAGCAGATGTTAGTTGTAGAGCCATAAATTGTATCCCTAAGTGACCTTATCACCTGATATCACTAAGAGCCTGACTTATTGTACACTGAGCCAAATAATACATTTTCTACAAGGCCAGACCATTCTTCTTAGAAGGCTCAGACAATAGTTTATTCACAGGCCATATGAGCTGGTAATTTCTAAAAATTTTGTCCTATTCTGCAATAGAAATTGGTTTTCCCACCCCGATAGTATAACTTCCTGCAATAATTTTTATACTTGTGACAACTGTGATACCTAATTAACAAAATCAACAAAACCACCAATCAAAATTCTCCAGTCAGATTAATTCTTAGTCTCAAAGTAAAAATTCAAGAGGATGTTTTGGAAAAAATAAAGTAAAAGTTGAAAGTTAATAACTGAAAGTAAAAGACAACAAGCACCAAATAAAAGGTGTAAAACGAAGTAAAAATCAGTTTTACAAGTTTGAAACAAGTTGTCCCACATTTTTCTTGCCCTGCAGTTATGTTTTACTCTGAAATTGAATTGATTTTTACTTGTTTAACCCATTTTCCTAACGAAACAGTCTAACCAGAAGGTCTTCACCCAGGCATTTTTATAATTTGTCAGGGCGAAGGTAACCGTACAGAGAAAATGGGAGTTTGAAAATCCAAGTTTGAAATTGGAGTTAATTTTCTTTACAAATTCCATATCATTTATGGTCAATGAGGTGTTTTGACAAATTATGCATTTGCTATCGTTTCAGAGCTTTAGCCACATTGAAGGATTGTTTTTGACAACAAGTTGAAATATTTCTGCCCCAGTCCGACATGAAGCTTTGGCATGTTTATTTTTATTTTATCCTACTTTGTATTCATCGCTTGTGGGGAACTTTTGCTGCATTGCACCGCAGCAGGCAGCCATGACAGCTCCTGCTGGGGGTTAGGTGTCTTCTCCTGGGACACTTAGGCATGGGTCCAATGGGAATCAAACCTTTTTTCTCTCTGTCCAAAGACGGACATTCTACCACTGAGCCCACGCCTCAGGATTGGATCTGTTTAGGATTTTTACAATTAAGTTGATGACAGATTTATGAACATGTTCCCTAATGTTGAGATTTTTTGTGAAATACTTTCAGAAAGTCTCTAAACAGGAAGTGCTTGTGATGGCATCGTACCCGGACAGTGCTGAGGTCCATGGGGTGTTTGATAATGTCGTGATAATCGTGGAGCTCAAGCGCCTCTGCGTCCACTGGTTTGTAGAAGGGCCAGGCGTATGCCGCATGTTTCTTAGAGAGCATCTCTTTCAGGATGGCGTCGCAGTGCTTCATCTGCTCGCCCAATTTCCCCGACTTCCTCCCCGCTGCGCTCAGACCTCCGGCTCCCACCTCAGCTCCCACTATATCCTCTACAGTCTCCCGGCGTGTTTTGGCGGGGCGAGCAGCTGCTTCGCGGCGGGAGGAAGGGAGTTTGGTGGGCTTGGCATCCTGAGCAGACGGGGAGTCAGCGCGGCCGGCGGAGATGGCGGATGTGGTGGGGGTGGTTGTGTCAGCTTTCCTCTTCACGCCTTTCTTCTGTTGGTTACATACAGATGTAAAGACATATCTATGTACACAAACGAACCTTCTCATCTAGTTGGGGTGTTACCTTGACGACAGGTTGCGCAGAAGGCATCATGGTTGCTGGGGGCTGCGGTGCAGCGAGAGGGGGCGTGGCTTGAACAGGTGTGGGCGTGGGTGAGATTACAGGTGTCTGAGATGGAGACGGTGAAGGGTATGCTGTAGGAGGGGAGGCCGAAGATTCTGCCTGCTGACTCACTGAGGAAAACAAACGGAATCTCTTCAGCCCTGCACCACCAGTCTGAGCGCGTGTATGTGTGTGTCTAACCTGTGGTCGCTGCAGGCTGTTTACTTTTGTTCTTGCCTTTTGGAGCCGGGGGCAGGAGGGCCACCTCCTCCTGTGGCATCTGAGCCACTTTCTGCAGGAAGATCTTTTCTAAGGCCTGAGCCATCAGGACAATGTCGTCTGTAGGCTGCACAAATACACACACACAAATGTCATAAAAAAACAGTGAACATTTGCCTCTGTACTAATCTAAACAGGTCTCAAGATTCAATCAAAACAGAGAATATTGCTAATAATTATTTGCTCCTTTGTGTCTATAATAATCTAATTAAGGTGTCAAGTGTTGATTCTTTAGACCCACGGTCCCACCCAAACTAGTTTCTATTATGTCCCTCTTCAAACACACTTGATTCCATTTACTAGTGCATTCATTTATCTTAGAGATTGTTACATTTATTCATTAGGCAGAAGACAAGCATGACTGCATACCTTGTTGTAGATGTAACAGTTGGTGAACATGGTGTTGAAATCCTGCATGGCCTCACTTGCACTCCAGTAATAATTGTTCTCCAGACGTTTTTTGATAGTTCCCATGTCCATTGGGTTCTTGATCACCTTGTGATAGTCCTAGAAACACAAGAGCATTACTGAATTAGCTAACAAAACAATGCTCATTCCACCTGTTCATCCTCAGAGAGGATTTCTCCTTCAATTTGCATCTGCATTGAGTTTCTTTTTTTCCCAGACACCCATATTTTTTCTCTTGGGAGTTTTAATTCACCTCTGTAAATATCTGCAGAAATAGCAACTAAAGAGGAGATTCGACCACAAAATCAGTGCACAACCCAAACTACCAGCAAAAGGAAGTGAACTAAACTCAAATGAAGCTAAAAACTGAATAAGATTGTTATGAGTGCTGATGTCATGTTTGGATTTTACTTGTAAATACAGAAAATTACTCATTTAAAAAGCTTCAGATAGGATACCCGGGATTCTCTCAATCCTCCAGTTTGCCCGGGACAATCCTGAGGCGTTCCCCAGCCAGCTGTGAGACATTGTCTCACCAGCGGGTCTGGGGTCTGCCTCTGGGTCTCCTCTCAGTGGGATGTGCCTGAAACACCTCACCAGTGAGGCCTCCCCATCTGTATTTTCTTGACCCGGAGGAGCGACACCTTCATTCCGAGCTCCTCCTGGATGGTAGAGCTTCTCACTCTATATCTTAAATTTATCTTTGTATTAAAAAAAAAAATCCCTCAATATTGTGGCAGTTTCTATCTGCGGTATCAAAAATGGTATTTAATGTCAATGTTTTTCAAGGTATTGTATTGAAGTTTAAAACTTGGGTATTGTGACAACACTAGTTAAGACCAGCCATGATGCATGCTATACACCTGATTAGTCAATGTAATAACATTAACCTCTTTCCAAATCCTGTTGGGTAATTACATCTGATTAAAGAGAGCAAAATCTTGTCTTAGTTCTGGCTTTATACTCAATTTTGAGAATCATGACAAACAAACTTTTTTGGTCTACCGACATGCTTAGCAACTAAACCAAGAAAAGACCTGGATGAGCGTCACAATGCCATCACTATTTACTGATTGTTTCCTTGAGTCTAGAAAAGGTACCTGACCTAATAATTGGTGTGAATTGAATCCATTTTAAGGCAATAGGTGGCAGCTATCCTAGCCCTTTGCATTTGATTATCAGGCAGAGACACTCAAAAGTGATGTGAACTTACCCAAAGACACAACTTGATGGCGTCCACGGGCTGGTAGAAAGGCCAAGCGAACTGGTGCTTCCACAGAGTCTTCACCACCACATTCTGCATGTACTGCAACTGGTTTGTCTTCCTGTAGGACAAACGCATACATGTTGATATACTCACCTATCACACTCCAGCCTCCACACTCACATTGATTCCTACCTGCCAGGTTTGTTGGGGTTTGTGACCTCAGGAGGGGGCGGATTGGTGATGGGAGGGGGGCTGGCGGGTGCAGCCTCGGGGGCGTCCGACATGGTGGACGAATGAAGTTACCAGCGCAGCAGTGCACCGTGAGATAGGGGGTCTCACGTAAAAGGCGACAAATTGACTTTTTGTGTGTGTGCGCACGCACACAGGTGTGTGTTTGCGTCTTCAGTTCAGGATATGAAGGTGGTGATGCTTCAGATTGGCACTTCCCGACCAGGGACAAACTCCCATTGCACAAACTGTAACACACACATAGGTCACATTAGCCGCGACCCCTCGGGCACTTCACAGCCAATTAGAAGCCATCGGTTCAGGTGGGATGAATTGGAACAATTCATGCATGAAAGAAAAGTCTTCATTAAAACACCTCGACAGAAATGACATTTTTATCCAGACGAGGTTGAGAATCATCAATCTTTGAAAATAAATATTTCTTCAGGCTGCAGCTTAATTGTTGTGCAGCTAATTAATCGCCCAAAATAAGAGAATTAATAATTGATAACTCAGGATAATAATGCTATTCAAACCCGAGAAAACTATTTTAGTGATACCAAAGATGAGGAGCAACAAGAGCAAAGAAAATGATTGTGAATAAAAACAGCTCATGTACTTTTCATTGAATTGTGATGGAAAACATCACATTATAGTAGAAGCTAAATTCATTTAGATTATACAAATATTTTCTTTAGGTTTACAAAATCCGAGGCAATTTATTCAAACTTTGTTATGATTGATTTCTTAATTGAATTTTTACCTCAACGTCATGTCGTCCATAACAACACTAACCTTCATCTTTCCTTTTTTTTTCAGTACAAGTAGGTTGATATATTTTTCTAGCAAATGTTGACTTGTTTTCAAATGTCTTCCTACATTTTTTTTCAGTGACGTTGCTTTAACTATCTCATTTTTCTCAGTTAAAAATAACTCAACATCATAAATTTCAATTGTCATATAAAACAAAAATTCTAATTTTGTCTGTTTAAAAAAATCTCTGAAAAACATTTTTATTATTATAAACGCTTCAAACACTGCAGACCCAAGAGGGCAATTTTTAAACATGTTTTTTAAAAATAAAATTTACACTACAATCTGACCTTTCAGTTGTGCTTAAAATTCAAAAACAATGTTTACAAGACAGCCTGATTGTCCCATTTTGAAGGTAAAATTAAGTCAAATAATAATAGCAAAGAAAAAAGCGCCTCCCATGATGGCAGCAGGTCCGTGTGGCACTTTACATTTTTATTGAGTTTTAATGAGATGAGCTACTTCAGTTGAAAGGAGTGCAGATGTACCGTACTGGAGTGAAGCAAAAAAGGAAGAAATGAATACAGCATCTTCCAGGAGTGTAGCTTTGACTATGTTATAGACTTGGCTGAGCGAAATTATTGGTAATTCTTGTGTGAATATACCCGGCTTCACTATGGTGTGTGCAGACAGAGAAACATGGACAAGTGCAGCTAAAACTAAAAGTGGTGAACTCATGGTGTTTGAGAACAACAAAAGGTGTTGTTCCAATGACATTATAATTTAGGATGTGAGTTGCTGTCACAATGTCGAGCTGTTAGTGGTGGTTTAATATTTTGTTATGATTGCTTTTAAACATTGTTGCTGCATGCCGCCTATAGTAGAGCCAACTGTTGTGTGTAACTGCCGCTCAACAGCCAATTCAGCTCTGTTCCACCGAGCGGGTATTCCACCTCTGTTCCACCAAGGTACTGTCCCGCTCCAAAACTTAACGCTACCTAGCCGCTGTTCAGAAACTGTTTTGAGCTCTTTCTTGAACTGCTTGGAGCACTACTGGACACACAAATTTACCCAGCAGGGGATCAATAAAGTATATTGAATTGAAATAAATACAACAACAAACATATCAGGATAACGGCTAACCAAAACAAACAGTATCATCCCAGGTAGAAATGACACACAGATTAATATCTAAATATCAAACTTTCAACGCTCCCCACAACAGGCAGATTTAGCTACACAGTACAATAAAATCTTTTCCAGCTACACGGAAGCATTTTTTCTCACTTGTTGATCCTGACTTAATGTCTCCAGCTCCAAAAGCTTGAATAAAAGTGACTTAATAATTGCAGTTCAAATAGTGGTCACTTGTAATAGTTACATTGAAGATGCTACTATATGATAGGCGCGAACTAAGCACAATAAAAAGATTTGCGTAACTAAAAACAGTAAGATTTCTGTCTGAAAGATAAAACTTCCTGGACTGTGTGTGAATGACTTGAAAACAATCAAACTTTCTACTCTTATCACACCTTGTTTTTAAAACCAAATATTGAAATTAATAGCAGAATTAATCTGCAATGTTGTGATTTGAAGTGAAGTAACATTTTCTATAAAAGTTGTGTAAAATTAAGTCCAGGCTGTGATCTCTGGATGTTTTGCCTTTTTAATTGAAATATTCTAGCTAATGTAAATCTGAGAACAACCTGCTGAATGCTAAAATTTGTTCACATCAACTCTGATTTGAGTTTAATAAGTTTTGAAACGTCCTGATAAAGCACAGTTGGGACAAATCCAGCGCTTAGTCTGCTTGTGGAATCCAGCCAGACTACCCTTTTCAGCAAAATAAATAAATATCTGATTAAAGCTATAAAATCATGTCTGTTACTCCCTTCTTTTATGCTATGTATGGGTGTAAATAAATATATATATATAAAAACACCATAAAATATGACTTTGACTTGATTATCGTATAAACTGTGTTCCTGATAATTACCCTGTTACATGAAACCATTCCAGCCAAGCATTAGCTGTCAAATGATGAATGAAACCAGATTTTTTCCCCCACCACATTGCTGACAGACACTAATAAAGAACAAAATCTTGATTTAGTTCAGTCTATCCAACAATGTTTCAGAAGTTATACTATTTGTTCAATCGCAGTTTTGCAAAATTTGATTCTTAATGGATTCTTTTCTTCAATGGGCTCAGCATGTCAGTTTCTTCTAAAAGTTTCTACTTTAAACATTTATCAGAGTCTCAAAGTTTGGATTAACTCTGATCCATCAAACTTATCCACAGTTTTGTTAATGATCATATTTGGGATGATGTACCTCAGACCAACTATGAATGACATTTTTAAACACAAACACCATCCTTTCATAATCAATGTGTCAAAACACCAAAATACAACGAAACAAAATGTATAAAAGCACTTTCATAAAAAATGCAAAACCCCACTTAAGACATTTTCAGCAGTTTTTGAATGTTTCAAAGATCTCCAAATGCATGTGATGATAAATATTCACTTGAAAATGAAGCCTTTGAGTAAAAACAAACTGATCAATCCAGATGATCGTAAATAGATATTTAAAGTTGGAAAAACTCCGTCAGATAGGTTGGATGTTGGAGGCAGCTGAATGATTTTTTTTTTTTTTACAGTTTTACGTCAATTTCAGCCCAGTATGTAGTCCAGATTATGCTGATCGCGATCACTATATGGATCTTTAAAATAAAGAATCTAAAACCAACCAGCGATCTGTGTTGCACCTTCCTACCGAGGTGCCCACGCACCCGCTCCACGTCCAGCAGGGATCCACGGCACTGAGTCCAGCGGCTGGATACACGCTGCAGCTAACTGGGAAGCTAACAACCAAACATCTACTACATCCCTGCTTTCACGCAATTTTTTGCTCCGATCGTGGATATAGCCACGTTTATCCCGCAGCGCGAACGCTCTAATCCCGCGGTGTCTGCGGCAAACACTCCGCAAACCGAGCAAACATCCATGTACCGAGCTTTAAAAGATGGCGGGCAAGCAACTGCTACGCGGCTACACGGCTAGCTGGCCGAACGAGGCTACACACGCTAGGATAGAAAATAAAATCTTTACACCGTAAAAGTGCATTTGGCGAGAATAGTAGTGCGTTGAAGTGGACGCGTAGTGCTTTATGGACGTTTATATTAACTAAATAAACCGATCATAAATCAAATCTTTACAGATGTTACCGCTAGCTGCTCGGCTACATGTTAGCCTGTTAGCTGAGCTTTGTCTGAAGGCGCCGAAGAGCCTTCGATACTTAGCAGTTTTTTGCTTCAACTCCCATTTTCTCTACTTTCTTCGCCAAATGCACGGCTAACATCAACAGAGATGTGTTTACTTTGTGTTTCGGTCTTCCGCGTGTCCCGCCGCTGCACCAGTAGCTTCTCTTCGATTTTTTTTATTTAGCAAGTAGCATAATAGATGAGTTATCAGCTGTCCGCCGTGTGCGCATGCGCAGCACCAAGCAGCATCATTCATGTTGTTGTCATTGGATTGGCTAAGAAGCTCTGAGAAGCTCTGTGATTGGTTCGTTTGTCACGCAGAAAAAGAATTTGTTGCCAAACATTCTCATTGGTTTAGAAAAATTCTGATGCGCTGTGATTTGCTGACACTGTGACTCTGCTGTCGGTGATTGGTTGGTGAAGGTTACGCTCTTTCTTACCTAATGACAGCAACAGAAAATCAGATCTACACTGATTATTAACATCAGTTACATACTATTTCCTAAATCTGTTAGATCAACTTCTGTTGCAATTAGTTTGTATGAAATTTGAATAAAAGCAAAATGTATGTATATGAATAAATGTCCAGTAATTAACTAATCCAGTATTATAACAGTTATGTGAAAAAAAGTCAGTCTGAAGATCAACAACAAATATGTAAAAGAAATCAACCCAATAAAGTTCTGCCTTTAGAGGCTCCTTGTCAATGAAAAAAAAACTAAAGCGAGGACAATATGTTAATTACTAACTAGTATAGATGGAAACTTGATTCACCTCCAACTGTTCTTTTAGAAATCACTTTCAGTCTTGTATTTTATACGCAGTTTTCTGCTCGCTTAGTAAGGTACCATAAGATTCACTAACCATTTACAACCTTGTAAGTAATCGAAAGAATGTTAAACTTGTTACTAATTTTTCTGGGTGCGAGTGAAGTGAGGCTAACACGTATGGATTTGCAACATAATATTCAGTATTTAGACATTTGCAACATTTTAGCAGTCAGGATAACTGCTGAGGAGAAACTGTCCTTGAACATTCATATTCAGCTCCACGTGTTGTGTGAAAGAAATTTTTTTGTTGCATTATGTTTTGCATGCCCCATGGTCTTTAAAGTACACTGATCTCAGCAGAGTTTTTCTGTCAGCACCACTGAACCTGCTTTCCAAAGATGTAGCTGCAGTGTTTGTGCTGCTGGAGAGGTCTACGGTATTGAAGTCACATACCTGCAGATGTAGACCACTTCCCTTTAATAAGCAGATGAAGATGATGGAGGAGATCGGGTCACAAATAGTTTGATATCTGTTTGTCAGAAAGTTCAGAACCTACTCCTTACAATAAAGGCAGAGAGCTTCTAGACCAAAATCTATGGAATAATGATGTTGAAAGTGTAGCAGAAATCCAGAAGAAGCAGAGGGGGGTGTTTCCTCCAGATGAGTGAGAGATGTGTGGACTACTGTTGAGTTGGTGTCATAAGTGGAACACTTTCCTGCTAGGCATGCTGGTCAGTGTTCAAATGTGGGTCATAGAGCACTTAATCTCTACCAGAGTTTTTGGCACGGGTTCATAGTCATTCAGGTGCATCATTGTGGAGGTCTTTAGGGCAGATTTTTGTAGCAGTCTTTAGACAGGTGTGGACAGATGCCAGGAAGGTATTAAATATTTCTAACAGCACCTAAGTCAGTTGGAGTATATACTATAGTTCATCAGAGTGATAAGGGATATCTCAAAGGAGCTCACCCCCTCAGCACAAAGACCTGGACTGCAGAAACTACAGAATGATGCTTTGATTAAGTTGATTAAGTATTTTAGTTTTTCTGAGACATTAACCAGACCAAAAGCTGACGGGTTTTTACTCAATTCCACATGCTCACAGACCAGTCTGTAAGACAACGGGCTAGATATACAGAATCACATGAAAGTCTAAAATGAGAACAAATATTTTAATTAATGTGCATAATCATATAAAATGTTCTTCTATTGTTTCAGAAGTTTATTCATTTTTAGATTCAAGATCAAACAGAAGCAACAAATTTGATTATCAAGAAGCTTTATTGTCATGATCAGAGTATAGTCATCATCATCATCAGTCCTGTTGCTATTGGCCTGTGTGTTGGACTGCAGGAGGCTGTTGTCATGCAGCAGAGCCAAACAGACAGACAGGTGCACAGACAGACAGGAGTAGAGAGGTAGGCAGGCGGACAGGAAGTGAGGTAGGGGGCAGACAGGTGGACAGACAAACCGGTGGGGACAGGTAGCTATTGTATTATTTACACACAGGTAGGCAGATGCAATTAAAAAGCTTATTGGTTCTCTTCCAGAGGCTCCGCACTTCTCTCATCTGTCTCAGCCAATCCCTTTGGAGGGGGGGCTGACTCTGCAGGCTGAGGAGAGGGGTGTGAAGAGGAGGCAGAAGAGGAGGAGGAGGACAGGGAGAATGGGAGGTCAGCAGGTTGTTCAGTCTGTAGCCTTGCCTCCCCTTCTGCTTCACCTCCCATCAACCTCTCCTCCGCCTGTACCCCACCTCCTCCCCCACGAGACCCCGCAAACTGCAGATGGGGTAGAAGGGCTGGCGGAGCCTCCTTTTCTCGCTCTTTCTCACCCGCAGCCTCCCTCTCGCGCCGTTCAGCGTACAGTGATGCCTCCAGGCCGAGGTAGGAGGCACTGAGCTGTCGCAGGTCTAGCTCAAAGGGATTGCTGCTGGGTGGTGCAGTCGGCTCCTGACCTCCTCCACCTCCCCTCTTTACTTTGCGGGGTTGGGAGCAGCCAGAGGAGGAGAGCCCATCAGGGAGGAGTGACTGAATCTTGGGAAGCCAACGTTTGCGAACTCGACGGGCATTGGTGCACATATCTGCTGCTATGACGTTCATCTCACTCTCCTTGAAGTTTGGAGCAAAGTTCTGACAGTAAACTAAGGAGGGGCAGAAAGTGGAGAAGAAAAAGCATGGGGGAGGAGGAACAGGGGATGAAAGTAGAATATTATCTCAACTTTCTATGTTCCATTGAATATTTTGTGTTTCAGCATTTGTTGGTGTGCTTACGCTTTACGGTGTTTAACACTCGATTGTCCAGTGGCTTCCGGCTTGGATCATTGGTAGAGGAACGGATTCCTGTCCCACAGCTGTTGGCCAAAGTGTTTCTTTGGAAGACAGAAGAGGGGAACCATGTTAGCTGCAACAGAAACCTTTGTGTTCCTCTAAAAATAGATTATTCACTTCAAGCCAACCTAAAGCAGCTTGGGGCATCAGTATCTTCACATAGCCACTTTGGTATTGTTTCAAGCCAATCACAAACTACTCCAACTACTGCCCTAATCCTACAAAACACTGCATAAGGGGCAGTCTTTGTCATCTACATTTATTAATTTATACAACAAATTATTAGAATCCCTGAGAATAAAGAAGCATTTAAAAAACACAGTTTCCACTTTGGAAAGATGGACAAAAAATTCAAAACGTAACACAAACTAAACTCGGTGGTCATCAAGAACTACAGAAGAGCGGCAGAAGAGGGTATGATATGTATTTGTATGATGTATATAGTTTTTTGTCAACTACACTCATCTCTGCAAGGGAATGTAAAAGATTCTTCAGCCAACTCATCTCTGAATCAGATCAAGGTGGAGTGGACAAAAAAAAAATCACTCACTGCTTCAATATACCAGATGCGGTTTTTAGTAAAAATGTCAAACTTCTAAATGCAAAGGACCAGAGAAGAAAGACTAATCAACATGCATAGGGTTACTCCCCAAATCCAACATCTGCATGCAGGTTTTGTGCCCTAAAGAAGTCCAAAAGCCCTAACAACTGATTGATTTTTCTAAATGTGTGCTGAGAACATCTCAATTAAATGATTCAACAAAATGTAAATTAATTTTACTTTATTAAACCCTTGTGGGGAAATGTCTGTGCTGCTAAGCACCATTGCAGGTAGCCATGATAGTACCAGTGGTGGGAGCAATTGGGGGTTAGGTGTCTTCTCCAGGGACACTTCAGCATGAGCTCATGCTGAATCAAATCTGCAACTCTTTGGGCAAAAGACAGCCACTCTACCACTGAGTTATTAAACTGAGATCTATCAGAGAATAGGTCAGAATGATTAACATGGTGTATCAGTGTATAAGGGTCACAACTAGAGCCTTACAGGGATTGGTTAGGGTACTGCAGTCACAAACATTCAAGCCCGCAGAAGACTGAATTTAACCAAAACATGTTTTCCAGAAGAAAAAAGTGTAAAAAGTTAAGGCAAATTACATCTAGTAATTTGTTCTGTTCCATTGTCTTCCAGTTACGTATCTGGGGCCATGTCGTGGGGGTAACAGCCTCAGACTGGAAGCGCAGGCTTCTCTCACCCCGACTGTATTCTCCAGCTCACCCAGGAGGATCCTGTGGCGTTCCCCAGGCAGCAGTGAGGCACAGTCTCTCCAGTGGGTCTAGGGCCTACCTCTGAGTGGGAATCAGCACCTTCAAATCTGAGACCATGGTTCTCGCCCAGAGAAGGGTGGAATGCACCCTGCTGGGCAGGGACGGGGTCCTGCCCCAAGTGGAGGAGTTTAAGTATTTCTAATAATTTACCCAGCTAACAATTTTACATTGTGACAATGTTGTCATGACTTTCGGTACAACGTCCATAAAAAGTCCATTTGCGGACCCCACACAGCGTTCAGTTGACGCTGTGACAATTATTGCCATTGAAGTTCTGGGAAATAATTGGTACATGGATTTGGGGAAGTAATTGAATGATCTCAGTGTCTGAATGAAAATTTTTTTCAATTCTTCAACACATTTTCCGTTAACATGAACGTTGTCACAACTTTGCAACGACGTCATATCTAAAGTGACCAGAAAACGGCCTGACCGCAATGTTGCAAGAACATTGTGTGTTAGCTGGGTATTGGAATTCCAATTTTTAATCTAGTTTAAACTCTGTTTTGGTCTCTCTTTTTTGTAATGTATGACTACATTTGTGTCTTTTTTTTTTTATATATCTATTGTGTGACAGTCGTTGTTGTGCAGCTGCAACAACAAAAAAAATCTCTGGGGATTATTAAATCACCTCTGATCCCGATATTTTTTCTAGCACAAAAACAAAAGTTTGACTTTTTTGCTGAACACAAATTCATCCCATTAGCAATTTTTATTTGAAATATTTGCTAAATATCTCAGCCCCTGTGTAACTCCAAATAAACTATAAGAACAGATCTAGTTTTGTATAGCTTGTTGCGTTTCCTACAGTATAGTTCTATTTGCTTTGATTCAGAATGACACTATAACTTTTGAACTAATTAAGAAGTAAAAAACTGAAATGTTTAATGTGTCACGTTCAGTTTTGGAAGATCTGTCAAAATGTCTCAAATAATTATCCATAGAGTTCAAAGTTCAAATCACAGTTGCTGATGCATCGTGACAACATATTTGTTTTAAAAAAGCTAATTAATTTTTTATAATGTGCTGCCATTCGGTGATTCCAATAACGAAGCTTCAGTAATTTATCAAGCCTTAAGAGGGAGCTCATTTCACTAATGAATTTCAGAAGCCTTTTAGAAACCAAACAAGAAGAAATATCCATTTGTGGAGCTAAGTGTGATTGCAGTGTGAAAAGCAATGTGTTGTATTTCTTCCCATCTTTCACATTTTGTTCTCTCACAATAAATCAGAGTTTTGATGAATGTTACTGTTTCTGTGTTACAGATTTGCAAAGGAAATAAGTGTTATCTCTTATTAGGCTTCATTAATTCTTGGGATAGGTAGGCTAAGGGCAGAGGACACAGTAAAAGTTTAAGTCCCACATCAAAATGATATATTGCTTGAACAGAACCTAAAACAATAAATCTTTTATAAATTTGTCTTACACACAAAAATATATGAATATAATGTCACACTGTTGTAATGTTATTGTGTTTAATAAGAGTTTTTGTTGATTTTGGACCTGCTGACCCTTGAAACATGCACCTAATAAGCCAGCAAAAAACAACCAATAGGATGAGAAGAGGCTAACAGTTGTCAAATAATAGCAAATAAAAAAAACTTAATTATAACAAAGCCAATTACCATAAACCATAAAACATCATTTCTTGTCATCTTTTCCATCCATTAGTTGTGTGGTGTTGTTAATGAGTTGATCAGAGATAACATTTTATGAACTGACGTAAGGAAGAAAACGAGGTGTTTGAACATTGACTTGAAAACAAAAGTTTGTCATTCACTGTATGCTGTTTATTTTATTATTATGTATGCTGACAATTCAAGATGATCAAGAGCAAATTTTTGGCTAAAAAAAATACATCTAGTAAACTTTTAATCTGAAATATGCAAAAAAAAAAGTATGCTATGCAGATAATCCACCAAACACACTTTTTGAGGACAGCGAGGTGAAGATTCTAAGTAGAGAGAAAGGTTGGTTTGAAAGAGGGGTGAAAGAAGCCATCTTTGTGATGAAAGAGAATCCCTCATTGAATCGGAGTGGAGGCGTTAGATACGTTTTGCCCGGTATCTATAGCAGCCTTTTGAAGCCATGGACTAAAGATGACACCTCGTGACTCAGTTTCACGCCTCTCGTTAGCAGGTTTCTCTATTCACTAGGCTTTTAGCATTTTTATAATAGGTTTGTATCTGGTCTGTGGCTACAATAGGAGCCATTCACGGCCATCATAGGTAACACAGGCTCATTGGTCGAGCCCTTCTTACTATTTTTTTACCTGTTACTCAGGTTAGTATAAATGGATCCAGGTTTCAGTCCATTTCATTCAGATTGAAAATGATTTCCGGATGGAAGTCGAAACGTCTCGTTGAAGAATTAAACTGTCCAGAAGACTTTTTTTAAACTTTTTCTACTATGGATCACTCCTGGATGAATGAGGGACTACACGGATTTGTTGCTATGCAGATAACTGTTAGAGATCCATCAGCTAAGTTATCTGCTGATGATGACGTTGATTTACCTGTTAATGCATACTCACCTGGATGCATTTAGTAAATAAGCCTTCATATAGTTCAGGTGTCCAAAAAAGCTC
This sequence comes from Neostethus bicornis, assembly GCA_902685375.1. Lineage (NCBI taxonomy): Eukaryota > Metazoa > Chordata > Actinopteri > Atheriniformes > Phallostethidae > Neostethus > Neostethus bicornis. The sequence continues at coordinate 11,560,954 of LR738545.1, forward strand.
ACCTGTCAAAGAATGTTGCCAGCAGCCTCCTGAGCAGCACCTTATGTTTGACTCCAGCACACAAGTGACAGTTCATCAGTTGACCACGAGTCATGAACACACCTGAACCTGAACACATGGGAACACCATAAGAGTGGTGAGTTATTACTTCATTGAAACCCTAATACTATAATAACACTGTCCTACCTGCCACCAGCTCCACTTTTTCTCCCGGATCTCCCTCTGTGTAGAGAGATGGGTGGCAGCGGTATCCGATTTGACTGATCAGACTGGCAGGCAATGCCATGTTATCCCGACCAACTAGCACGCAGGGCCGCCGCTCATTAGCCAGTGGAAGGGGCAGCATGTCCAGCTTCTCTTGAACTGAAGCAACGAGAATCAGGAATAATTAGAAGTTGGTCAGAAGGTTCTGCCTTCCTGACTAAATTGATTGTGCCTAAATTACTGACAAATTATTTTATAGTCAGAATTATGTTTCATCCAGCATCCCGCTTAACCCCAATGGAATTGCAGGGTGCCGAAGCCTATCCCGGCTGATTTTAGGCGAGAGGTAGGGTGCACCCCAAACAGGTCACTAAGCACACACATTTGAGCCACACATAGACAACCATCCACACACACACATTCATTCCTAGGGGCAATTTTGTAGCGGCCAATCAAGATAACACACGTTTTTAGAGAGTGGGAGGAAAACGGAGTACTTGGAGAAAACCCACTCATACACAGGGAGAACATGCAAACTCCACACTGAAAGGCCAAAGTTTAGAGCCTCGACCCCACTCCAGGACTCGAAACCCCAACCTTGTTGCTGAGAGGCCACAATGCTAACCACTGCACCACCATGCAGCTGTTGTCAGAATTTTTTTCTCATGACATAAAAAAAAAGAAAAAAAAAGCAAAACAAAAAACCAACTCAAACAAGCATTTTTTTGTAAAAACCAAACTAGGTTTGTACTCACTGAACTGATTTCCATGATGACCATAGATGTGCTGGAAGAGTCCGGGGTGGACAGCATTGCTGTAGTACTCCTCTTCCAGCTCCTCCTCAGTAGGGTGTTGAGAGGGGGGAGAGTCTGTTGGGAGACTGGAACCCCCCGGACTGGAGCGCCCACCACCTGCCAGCAAGTAGGACTGGAGCCCCGAGACCAAACCTCCACCTGCGCTAAGGTAACACAAAGCGCTGCCCCGGGAGGACTGCAGTTCACCAACCATGTCCCCTCTAAACACAAAAAATAATTAAGACTTCATCAAACACTGTGACAAGTAGGATAGTGAGAAAATGTCAAATTTGACCCTAAAACTCTAAAAAAAAAAAGCTTAACCTTCTGTTAGTTCATCTGTTTTTACAAAAGTGAACCACCACTCAGACTTTATATATAAGGGCATATTGAGCTGTCAAAGTCAAGCCATAACTGAAAAGTATCTTAAAATGAATACATATTAATACATTTGAAATTGTGAAAGTTAGCTAAAACAAAAATTTCATAGAGAAGCACAAAAAGACTTAACATTTTTATACTTGTCTGCCGTTCACAGTTATTGTTCAAATTATTATGCTTTGGTTAAACCTGAGAAGTGTTGTCATTATTGTTTCCTGCCCAAACTAAAGGCCTTCTAAAAATATCATAGGAATAACACCATTTTCATGAGAAAAATGTAGTCAAAGTTGTTTTTACTACAATCCTTTTCATTTACAATAAAATATAATTGATTTTTTTTTACTTTGTACATAAATTAGCGATTAAAACACAGAATTGATTAGTTTTTTATGTATATAAGTGTAATGCATTATTATTTTTGTTAAAATCTTGGTTGTATTTCAAACTCTTGGCGGCAGTAATGAGTCAGTTCATTGCAATGACTGTGAATGGGAACTGGATATAGCACGTAGGTCCCTCCACGGGATAGATATGAAATAGCTTCTTGCTTCAAAAAGCCTCAGTTCCTCTAGGCTTCCATTGAAAAATTGACAGCTTTTACTTTGTCACAATTGTTGCCCGAGTAACCATTTTGGATTTTTTTTACCTTTGTTGTAACACATTCTTCGTAGTTCAGTTTTTGGGGAGGGGTTTGTCATTATTCACCCATATCACAAGTTATTAAAATTTAAATCCGATGCTGATTAAGTGTTTAGGGAGATGGGACATCCCCTCCCAGGCCATACCGGCCGGTCAATGGCTGTTCCTGTTAGACCTCAGAAGCTAGGCAGGCTGGGCCTGGGCAGTACTTGGAAGAATGGAAAAATGCTGGAACCCAAGGTGCCACGGTGGGACGGCTGTTGAAATTAAATTGTCGCAGTGCTCCTGGGCAAGACACTTCACCCATGTTGCCTAGCCTGGATGGTGTGTGTGATTAGTTGGTTATGGTCAGAGGGGCCGATAGCGCAAAATGGCAGCCTCGCTTCTGTCAGTCTGCCCCAGGGCAGCTGTGGTTACAATAGTAGCTTACTAAGTCTTTGAGTGTACTGAAAAGAGCTATATAAGTACAATGGATTAGTATTAATAGGTGCGGTAAAAACCTAAACTTATGAGTAAGATTGAGCAGTCTGGACTCACTGGACTCACGTCAATGCAGAACTTGAACCCTGAGACTAGTATCTCTATAAAGACATCTGCCTTTTTCCGACTTTGGAACAACTCATAGAGACAGACTTGAAGTTAGTGTAGGGACATTATTGATTCACCTGGGAGAAGGCAGAAAACACTGAGTCTAAATAGACCATGTTCCTTTTTTTTTATTGTTGAGGAGCCCAAATTGGAGCAGTAGCCTGTAGTAAAAGGTTGTGAGTGACCGTTGTGATGAACTGAACTGTTGTTAGTAGACTCAAGAGATGAGATTGTGTCAAGTGGAATAAAGAATTCTTTGGACCTTTTTGGACCAGTTGAACTCTACTTTGAAATGTTGAATGTCAGCACTCAAAGCTGAACACAGCTTCACCAGTCGCCAAAGTTAAAGACACAGGTGGAAAAGCAATAGGGAGTTATATTTTATTTGTTCCAGATGAGGGTAATGGTTCCCTATGTAGTCGTGCTGATTCCTATACAGTTTCAAATAATTCCAGTCAAAGAACACAGCTTAAAAAAACAATAAATGACATCAAGAGAAAACAGAACCCATTTTTGAGACTGCCAAAATGGATCACCTCTACACCTGGTCTTCAGACGGTACAAGAACAAAGTTGGTGGCAAAGGACATACTACTAGGTTGAGTCAGGTCTTCATCAAGAGCAAACTAAACTTAGAACTAAAAATGCAGACAGAGCTCTGACACTGGTTGTATAGGAACTGAACAAATACTTTAAAATGACCTGGGACTCTATTTGCCCAGGGCAGCCTCAACAGGAGTCTCCAGGTTAAACAGTAAAACTCTTTCTTGAAGTCAACAAAGGGACATGCAGACATCCAAGACCTCTGAGACGTAACAAGCCCTTCCCCTCAGTATCTCTGAGAAGTCCTTACCAAGAGGACTTTGGAGAATGGTATCCTTCCCACTGGAACTCCTTCTTTAGTGTCCCTTTTGTAAAGGTGGGCAACTCCCTCTGTCTGCTAATCAAAAGGCCATGTTACCAATGCCCATACGATGTTGCAAGTGCATGTCCGTGGAGAACTGAGAACCTCAAGAAAAAGTTAAGTGAACTTTCCACACCCCAGATTTTCTGCCATTAAGCAAACAATCAGAAATAGGAAGTCCAAAAACTCCTTTTCTGGATAATGTACCATTGGAATTGAGGAGCCGACTGAATTATTGCTCCCACTGACCAACATGGTATCTGAAAAAAAAAAATCATTTCAGATAAAACTTTTGGAAGTAGAGTTTTTGTCTTTTTCCACTGCAAGAATATAATTCCCTTTGGTTTCAAACACAGACAGACAAACAAGAGACTGTGGAGCCTCAGACTCTTATGGCACTCCCTTATTTGCCTGATTTATACGCCGAGTGTCATAAAGTCATCCTAATGCCCAACCAGACTCGATGGGTTTATTGACATCAGATGTAGCAAAGGAATTTTCTGTGTCTGTCTGATGTTGACCAATCACCTAGTACAAATCCAACAGTTAACCAATCACCTGATAAGAGCCGAACTTTTTGGTCAACCATTTTTAATTTGACCACGCATTTTGCCCCATGATGATTCTCTGACCCGATACCCAACAAATGTGTAGTAATAATTTTTTCATGATAAACAAGTTTTTTTCTATGAATCTAGGTTTGCCTCAAGAAGTGTTTTATTCCTCCTCATCTCTTAATCAGCGGAAACCACCTCACAAAGAACAATTTGAGGTGAGCAGTCATGGTTCTTACCATAGTCATTATTGATCATGGTCTGCTTTTCCCTCTCAAGTCACTGTATTGTGGACCAGAATTCTCTCAGACATTCAAAAAAATACATTAAATACATTCCAAAATTCTCCTATGATAAAGTTTTTGCCTATTTAGCCGTATTCATAATATTAAAAATCTCAAAAAATTTTAAAGGCCTAATGGTAAAAATGTTTACAGTACTTGTGTTTACCTGACATCTTCACCTCCTCCTCCATTCTCCTCGGCAGGAGGACTGTCAGCTCTCTCCTGCTTGATTCTGCTGACGGCCAATAGAAGTTCCTCTGGGCTCAGGGTCGGCTGGTCAGGACTTGCCTCCTGCAGAGAAGCAGTACGATGCTGCTGTTGTTGGACTGTTGATGCCTCAAATCCCCCAAGCTCGTCTGTGGAGGTGGTCTATCATGTAGAAGATTTGATAAAGTTAGGATTAGAGAAAATAACCCTCATCAGAACATCTGACAGTATTTGTAAGGGCCAGCTGTAATTCCACCACTGTCCACTAAATCCTGCTGCTTACCTGCTATAGAATTTGGTTTGGTTTTGTTCTGGTGATTACACCCACCTGAGAGTCACAACACAGCGGAGAGGATGAAGAGGAGGCCTTCATCATCATCAGCTCCATGCCTCTCTCCACAATGTTCTGGATCTGCAGGTAGCCAGCGGTGTACATGAGTACCAGCTGCTCACTGGCTGCCATGCTAAGACGGCCAGTGTAGCAGAAGGACAGGATCTGCTGGAAACAGGTAGGTGTCACCGAAGATGGAAGTTCAAACACCGCCTGGGAGGAGGATGGTGAAGAGCCTGAGGGGTCATTCACTGAGCTGAACAGGTCTCTGAAGTAGAGCGAAGAGGCAGCAAGTACAGCTCGATGCGCCTTGAAGGCTTGACCCTGGACCAGGATGGAGACATCGCAGTAATGACCCAGCAGCCGCTGCTCATTCAGACTGCCCAGCACACTGCTGCCGAAGTCAGGGATCTCCACCTGGAGCAGCCCCTCAGACATGGTGAAGGTGTTGGGTCTGGAAGGTGTGATGCAGAGTGGCTAGGGATCTGGGACTGGAGGGGATTTAAGTATAAGGGGCGCTGCAGAAAATTGAATGTTTCAGATCCATAAGGTCGCAGAGGGTCTGGTCTGAGGTGAGAAGAGGAGGAGGATTATCAGGATGAAGGCCAGCACAGTGCAGAAAACAGCTGGTGTGATGAAGAGGGAGGAAAAAAACAGGGGGAAGAGAGGTTTAAAGCTTAAACTACAAGCATCTAACATCCTTTTCTCTGGTTTATAAAAAGTCAAAATGATTTTGTTTGTCCTCAGTTCACTTTGCTGTGAGAAGGATTAAATTTGAGTGAAACAGAAAAAGCAAGAAGTTAAAAAATTTAAAAGAAGCTGATGCAGAATTAAGTTCAGGTTGCTCCCTTTTTTCTGTTTAAAAGAAATTTAAGAAAACCTAAATTCCAGAAAAGTTGGGACTTTTAGAAAAAAATGAAAACAAAAACCCTCAGGTATCAGTATTTATTCTTCATTACAATATAAATTATATATGAAAAAAAAATACAAAATAAAAAATGCCTCTATTTTTTTTTTTAACAAATAGAGTTCATGTCAATATTTTGTTGCTATTCTGACTGATAGGGCATCAAAAGTAGGATGTTAAAAAAAGTTTATCCAATAAAACATCTAAAAAATATTTCAGTTAATTAGTGAAAAGTCTGTGCTTTTATTGGCCATAAAAAATAATCTATCTGACCTGGAGCCTTTTAGAATTGAAAAAAGAATCTGAGGCTCTCCAACGCGACTGTGTAAAATGAACCTATTTTTGTTACAAAAAAAAAACTTCCTCAATATGTAATTGCAAAGAACTCACAACTCTCATCATCGAGATTCTATGACGTCATCATAAAATTAGAAAAAACCTGGGACGAGTGTTTGAGTAAGGAACAATGCTGGAGACTTTTGTTTGATGGTGATATTCACTAGGCTTTCAGACAACACTGAAACACTCTCAAGGACAATTGTGTCTATGACATCATTAAATGGGACCAGGAATACTTCCAGAAACCACTGTGGGTAATTCACCAGACCATCTGCAAATGCAACTAAAGCTCCATCTTATAGATTGAAACCCATATTTGAACATGGTCCAGAAACAGCATCACGTCCCGTGGGCCAAGTCTCATCTGAAACAGACTGGTACAGAGAAGAAACTAGTTCTTCCATTAGACCAGATCCTGAACTCTAGGTCAGTCAGAAAACCAGTTCTATTTCACACAGACAAATATCCTGCCTAAAAAGGAAGATAAGAAATTTTAAACATGGAGGAGTGTGTTGTTCCCGTACATGTACTGTTCTCAGCCTTCCAAACTTGTGTCGAATTTCACAAGGTGACAAGTTATCTGTTAATGGTTGTCTGTCAGTGTTTAACAACCAAATGAGCTGGTTGATGTAACATTAGTAGCTAGCTCCAGTCATCTCTCCCTGTGCTGGCTCAAATGTGATTTGCCCAATTGGCTTCATCTAATTTATTTTAGATACTATCAGGCAGACATAAAGCCAGGACACACTGCGTTTCCGCCTCCTGTTTAGTTTGTTTCTATAATTTATTGCTTGGCTGGTTTGAGGATGTTAGACAATGTTTCATTATTTTTGTGTGTTATTATAAAAAGTAACTATGTAAATTATTTTTGATTAACCAACGTCAACCAGTTAGCGATTTGGTGTCTGAAACTAATTTAGAGCCATTGATGATGACATAAAAAGGAAAAAGAAAAAAAAAACAAGTACAAGTGCTAAACCATGTTCTGGCTGTCATCACATACAAACAAGTTTTCAGTTTTCTTTTCATTTAGATTTTTTTTAAAAGCCCAACAATTCTGGATCTGGGTTGTAAATTTGTTGAGAGTGAAAGCAGGAATTTCTCAGTCGCCAGGCTTAGTTCAGTTTAGCAAATTTTCCAAACTCCACAGCAAAACTGAAATTTAAGTAAAATAAAACATTGGAAATTAAAGTAACTCATGCTTGCTTATTCTGGACTAATCTTTTACTGCTGTATCTGGAACATTTTGATGCCCATTTTCTGATATCTGTGCAAAAACATGCAACTGGTTGTAAGTAACACCACAAATGGTTTGATTGATGAACAATAAGCTGTGGTAACTTCCCTTCTACTGATTCTATTGTATTTTTATGTTTTACAAAATGCAGCATGCAAATAACTTATTTATAAAAATTAACTTAAATTAACTAATGTCACTCTAAGATGTTGCCAGTCCACTATAAAGAGTCCTAAATAGTCCAAATCCTGTACTATTGTCTGTTTCAGTAAAATCACCAATTTCCCAAATGAAGAATATTCGTTCATTCTTTCAACAATAGTGTTTTTTCTTAATTTTGTGTCATCTGCTGAAGTCCATGACAACACCATCATGTTCTAAATTTTACATACATTAAGTAAAAGTTCAATATTTTGTTACAAGAGATCATCCAAAACTTGCATCATGTGGCACCCAGTTCACCAACCATGACTTACAGTCTGTCTAAATTACCATTGTCTTCTGCAGCCTACTACGCCTAAGCATGTTGAAGTTTGAAGCAATCATCTACAGTAAGTACCAGACCCACAACCTGCTAAAATATAAACCTCAAATCTTTCCATTTCAGTGCAAGAAAATCCACCAGTCTCTGACTGTCCTCTATGTTCTATAACCTTTCGTGATGCAGCACAGACTTTCAAAGTCCTTGATAAAGCAGAACTTTTTTTTTAGAGAGAGATCTGAGAACTGTCCTCTAAAGCCCTTTGGATTCTGATGTGGTGCTGTTCAGTCCTCCACCACCCCTAAACAGTTCTCTACAGTCTGCCAGACATCCACCCAGTCAGTTTAGGACAGTCCTGTTTAGTCCCAGCAGAGTTGCTGTAACTCTATGACAGGACAGATCGGATAGTTCATGGAGAGTCCAGTTCAGGTGAGTTCAGGTCAATGTTATTGTTGTTTACAATCAGACAGACAGATGGACAAGAGACAGACGGATTGAGAAAATGACAGTTTCAGACAGAAGATACACAGGGTGATGGATGTCAGACAGGCTGCTCCTCACCTCCTTCTGCTCCTCTTTCTCCTCTGCTTCTCCTCCATGCAGCAGGCAGGACGGCTGGCTGGATGGCTGGGAGAGAGCTTTTCTTCTTCTCATCCGCTCAGTCAACGCATCGTCTGGCGTGTCACAGAGGAAGAGGAGGAGGTGGGGGAGGCAGAGCTACAGCAGACAAGCGAGGAGGAGGTGGAGGAGGAGTCATCTGAGGACATGCAGGGAGCTAATGCGGCTAACTGCCCTGCAGAAGATGAGAAGAGCGACAGCATGCATCAGCAGGAGCCCCAATCATTCAGGAAAACACCACAAAACATGCCACACACATGAGCAAAGCAACACTCACACATGCTGATGTGTGTGTATGAATCTGAGATCAGACTGCATTTGGGTGTGTGAGTGTGTCAATGTGTGTGTGTGTGTATGTGAGACATGACTTGGCCAAATGCACAGCGCTGCATTGCAGTGCCGGGCTGAGTTGGCATGCTGAGGACATAGCGTGCATACTGCGACTGTGTGCCAGCCTTCACTGCAGCCTCACCTTCCATCACCTCACACAGTTCAACTCAGTCTCTCACATGGGACACACACACACACACACATCTGGATGTGATTTTAAACATCTTGATTTAATGCTAATGAGACAGGTGAAGGGATGCTGGCTGAAAAAAAACTAAAAAGAACTCAGAACTACTCCAAAGTCTGTGAGCAAGAACATCTGTAAGGATGTTAACTGCGTTGTCATGCTCTCAGGACATGTTTTTGTTACTGGGACCTTGAGATTTGCTCAACTTTAGGATATAACTTTGAACATGGCTAAAAACCAAATAGACCTTCTATTTTAAGATATGCAAGAAGACCCTGTAATTTAAAAGGAATCTTCATAAAGACACAAGACTGTCAAGATTCGTTTCAGTACAAAAAGGTCTCTTAGATACAACCTCGGTTAAACCTCTACACAGAATATTAACCCAGTATGACTCAGTCCTCCTGATCACTATTGACCACTACAGTCCAGACCAATTAAATCCACTCTAATACCAAAGATTTTGAAGAACAGAACAGTCTATTCTCTGAAGGATCTAGGATGTAGGTGGAATATAACTGTATGACCATTGGTCTGAGTTCAGAGAGGTCATCAGTCTGCCAGGTCTGAGGGAGTAAAGGCAACACATGCAGTTTCTCACCAGAAGATAAATGATGACATCATTCTCAACCACTTCATAGCCTGGGCTACACCCAGATGGTCCAGTCTCCTTAAGTTCACTTGAAGTTAACAAAGACTGTGTCATTAAAAGGAGGTTTTAGATTATGTAAAGATGGATTGGGGAGGAGAGAAAAAAAAAAAGAGTAGAATAGATTTGGTGCAATGAGCTCTCACACTACTCTGTTTTGCCTTGTCCTTGTATTGCATTTTCTCTTTCACTGGCACCGCAAAATTCAACGAGACAGTCTAGAAATCCAAAAACACGCAATCACAAACTGACCAATCACAGGGGTGCGCCCATGTTATTGCACCACGTGCACCTCACGTTTGGAAAAGGTGCATGTCAGCGCAGAAACCAATCAGACTAAAACAAACCACAAAAAGGGTTCAGATCAGGTCACTGTTCATATTCAGACTCCTGATCTTAAAGACATCATAAACTGGTTATGAGAAAAGTTGTTGTAAATGAGATCTTTTATGGTTTAATTAGTAGATCAAACAATCTGGTGGGTTTTTGACGAGAAAAAAGCTTGTTTGAGAGTCTCACTTTTAGGGTTTGGATAAAATGAGTCAGCAAGATCAGCAGCAGAAGTGTGTGAAGGTAGGTCAGGAGGTCACCCAGCGGCCCCTACCTGACTCACCTGAGTCTGTCAGGTGGAATGATGTCATCTGAATGAACTGGATCAAACTGTGTCTGGAATATGTCACGATGACTGGGACTGTCGCTCCATGTGTTCAGTGAAACAGCTGACAACCCTGACATCTGCAGGCCATACAGTGAATTGCAACACGTTTTTATTAAAACTGATCAGTGAGGTTTTAATTAGTGACAAATCTGATGTCTCCACTAAAAAAAAAAAAAATCTTCATGTTTAACCACTGAAAAGAGTTCAGATGACTAAAACTAGTCAATTTTTTTCAACTGAACCGCAAGAGAGAAATAGACATACTTCATGTTTGGGAAGGGCTAGTGAGCAAAACTATCTCAATAAGAAAACATAAAACCAATTTATCACAGTGACGTGTGGTCAGGGGAGACAGGTGACGTATTGTCGTCAGGATAAAAAAAGTATGTATAGAAAAATTAATATTGTCCATGGTTGTGTTACAAATGCATTTGGAGTATGACTACACATTTCTGCTATTTTATTGAGTTTAAGTTGACGATTTAGATTTTTTTTTTTTTTTTTTATCAAATCCAAGTCAGAAACCCCAGGTGAGGCAGGGACAAACTGTGCCTCACATACGATCGCATGATCCAGTACCAACTGCGAACCATGATGCGTGTCGTTTTCTGTTCCTCAGCATGTCGCCAGTATGAACTTTACAGAAATATTAGTTATGAACCTCAACTTTCAATAGTCTATGTAATATATTTTGTATGTGCGTAGCATAACTATTGCTGTTTATCACACAATAAAGTGCAGAGAAAAGTCAGTAGGTGAGGCACGCATTACTTTGCCTCAACTGAAGAGGGCATAGATGGGTGCTCTATCCATAACTATAAAAGAAACAAATCTGTTCATGTGCATACAGTGGTGGTCAAAAGTTTACATACACTTGTAAAGAACATAATGTCATGGCTGTCTTGAGTTTCCAGTTATTTCAACAACTCTGATTTTTCTCTGATATAGTGATTGAAACAGATCCTTCTTTGTCACAAAAAACATTCATGAAGTTTGATTCTTTTATGACTTTATTATGGGTAAACTGAAAATGTGACGAAATCAGCTGGGTCAAAAATATACATACAGCAATGCTAATATTTGGTTACATGTCCTTTGGCCATTTTTACTTCAATTAGGCGCTTTTGGTAGCCATCCACAAGCTTCTGGCAAGTTTCTGGTTGAATCTTTGACCACTCCTCTTGACAGAATTGGTGCAGTTCAGTTAAATTTGTTGGCTTTCTGACATGGGCTTGTTTCTTCAGCATTATCCACATGTTCTCAATGGGATTTAAGTCAGGACTTTGGGAAGGCCATTCTAAAACCTTCATTCTAGCCTGATTTAGCCATTCCATTACCACTTTTGATGTGTGTTTGGGGTCATTGTCCTGTTGGAACACCCAACTGCGCCCAAGACCCAACCTTCGGGCTGATGACTTCAGGTTTTCTTGAAGAATTTGAAGGTAATCCTCCTTCTTCATTGTCCCATTGACTCTCTGTAAAGCACCAGTTCCATTGGCAGCAAAACAGGCCCACAGCATAATACTACCACCACCGTGCTTGATGGTAGGCACGGTGTTCTTGGGGTTAAAGGCCTCACCTTTTCTCCTCCAAACATATTGCTGGGCATTGTGGCCATACAGCTCAATTTTTGTTTCATCTGACCACAGAACTTTGTCTATGTGATCAGCAGCAAACTTTAGTCGAGCCTTAAGGTGCCGCTTTTGGAGCAAGGGCTTCCTTCTTGCACGGCAACCTTTCTGTCCATGGCGATGCAAAACACGCTTGACTGTGGACACTGACCTGTGTTCCAGCAGCTTCTAATTCTTGGCAGATCTGCTTTTTGGTGCTCTGGGTTGACTCTTCTCCCTCCTGACCAGTTTTCTCTCAGCAGCAGGTGACAGCTTGCGTTTTCTTCCTGATCGTGGCAGTGACAAAACAGTGCCATGCACTTTATACTTACAAACAATTGTTTGCACTGTTGCTCTTGGAACCTGCAGCTGCTTTGAAATGGCTCCAAGTGACTTTCCTGACTTCTTCAAGTCAATGATTCTCTTTTTCAAATCTGTGCTGAGCTCCTTTGACTTTCCCATTGTAGCGTTTGTGGGTGTTTTTATCCAATGAGCCCTTTTTAAATGGCCTCAGAGAAGTCACCAGCTGTAGTCACTCATAATCACTCACAAGAAGTTAAGAGGTCATGCTATGAAGCTCATGTCATTGACACAACTTTCTAAGTCTCCAAAATTGCTCATTCATGTTGCTGTATGTATATTTTTGACCCAGCTGATTTCGTCACATTTTCAGTTTACCCATAATAAAGTCATAAAAAAATCAAACTTGATGAATGTTTTTTGTGACAAAGAAGGATCTGTTCCAATCACTATGTCAGAGAAAAATCAGAGTTGTTGAAATAACTGGAAACTCAAGACAGCCATGACATTATGTTCTTTACAAGTGTATGTAAACTTTTGACCACCACTGTATGTTTGAGTTGGTTTGTAAGTGTAATTGAAACAAGATTGCTGATGAAATAGGAAGTATTATCAGGAGTTCAATGCTGTTGGATGAATGGTGAAATGAGATGCATTTTTCAGTTCTTACAATTGTAAATCTAACTGTTGAGGAGTCAGTGACTCACTAGCCATGAACCTCACCGCATGTCACTGATATCATAAGTTATATGTTAAACATAATTCAAACACTTACATTTTAAAGCAGTTTATGAAAAAAAAAATCAGGATCCTGACTTAATAACTAAGAATAACTTTACAAAGATTTTGAATTATTTCATATTTTATAAAATAAGACCTGGATTTTTTTTTTTTTTAAAAAAAAGCCATTTTAAAGGGATTTGAAACAAAAACTTCAACAAAGCATAAAAGTTGCGACAAGATTTATTCACTTATTTACAACACTTCACTTGACCAATCACAAAAATACATTGTGTATCAAACTTTGAGCAGAAACAGTTTAAAAAGTCACAGAGAGTGAATCAAAGTGGTCTAACATGATCATCTGTTTGTAAATGACACAGTTCTCATAGTAAAATAAAATTAATCTAAAAAAAAATGGTCACTCTAGTTATTTTTCATCACATAAATATTATTTTAGGCTCATTTTGAACAAAGATTTCTTCTGTTTGAAAAGTCTGTTAAACTTCATTTTTTGCAGTAGACTCGGAAGGCCGCCAGGTGGCGACAAAACTTCTCTAAATTATTCAGACAAAAAGAAACTTTGCAGAAAAACCGATTGCAATTTAATAATCTCTTTTTTCTTTTATGCATAACACATCAAATATATAATTTATGTTTATGTAGAACTCCACAACTGTTAGGTAATATCAAAGTCCTGAAAATTGACCAAATCCATATATAAATAATGTCAAAGGCAAAGGGAACTTGACAAATAAATTTTAAAAAGAACAAAATGTGTCTAAGGATCTAAATTATAAGCCAAACATTAACAGACAGACTAAAATCAAAACTAATTCTTACTGTGTCTTGATTATAGATGGCAAGATTTCTGAATGAATCTCCCTAATTTAAGATCTGAATCACATTAGTGGAACTTTACGTAGAAAAAAAATTATTCTGCTGGGGGTTTTTCTTACAGAACTCCAAGTAATATAGAGCAAAGGCCAAAAGTAAGAAACAAATAAACAAAATCACATTGTTAATTGCAGAAGCAATGATTCCCGTGTTACCAATTTATATATAAATGTAAAAAAAATAGTCTCTGATGTTTCAAATAGTATCAACCTGTCATAGCGATTTTCACTATTAAGTGTACAACAGTTTGTAGCAGAAAGATCAGATTTGTTATCTTGTTTATTTTCACTATTTATGTGAAATAACTGTCCTGAAGGAAAGCTTAAAGTGAAAGCAAGCGGCAGAATTTTTCTCAAATATCTCCTGCTGTTAGTTTTTAAGTCAACCTGGTTCAACCTGATGTGTGCTTTTAAGGACACGTTTGTGCTTATCATGACTTATTGACATGTGAAATGACTAATCTGATTAGAAATTAGCGTTGATGCGTGAGATTAATTCACTTTTATATTTAAAGAAACATACAAATATGTTTTCAAGAAAAATAACACTGATCCAGTGAAATAGAAATTAGAGAAAAAAAACATTATTAGTTACTTGAATTGTGACATTTTTTTTTTTAAAAAAATGTAACTGATGTTATCACTGGAGTAGTGAGATCATTTGAAAAGTTTTTCAAATATAAATTGTAACTTTGTCAAAGTTGCAACAGATCGTGAGACAAAAAGTTCTCTTTTGCATCCTGTTGATACTTTGAGGGACGTTTCAACGAGAGTGTCTAAGTTTTTCAGTAGTTTTGGTTCAGTTGATACAACTCCCAAACAGTTTTCTATGAGACAAAAAAAATCTCAGATTTTCATACATACAGTATAAGTAAAATCTCTAAAACTGGTGAACAGAAAAAGTTGTACATTTGAATTGAACTTTTACGAAGATTCTGACAAATGCGTGGGAGAAAATTTGTACCAAATTAAAAAGAGCAAAGAATGAATTAACACAAAGAAACACAATTAGGAAGAAAGAAAATGATGTGGACCTGCGTGCAATTCGTGTGACGTCTATCAAACTTTTAAAACAAGAAGATAAAATAAGCTGCAGTCATTGTAGATTTTAGCTTATAAATTATCAACATGATTGGTGTAAATTAATGGTTAGTTTAAAATAAAAGTTTTCTGGAACTAATAGGGATTTGCACTATTTTTCCAGAGCTAACATCTTCTTTTATGATGTTGCAATAAAAATTAAATAAAATTAAGTTACTATTCTTTACTGTCTCATTCATGAGGGGAAAAAAAGCAGAATGTTTGATCACAGACTGAGCAAGACTCAGAATTCTAAAAAACACTTGAGACTATTTTTAAAAAAAAGGGTTTTTTATACCCTCCTGAACTCAAGAGGTCTTCATTAACATAAAAACACACACGTATACACACATACAAACACTGCCTGTGCAAAAAAGGGCGGTGAGTCTGAGAGGTTGTGTGTTTTCCAATCAGAGGGATTTTGGCACTAAATGACCTCAATTCAGGTTCACAGTTCCATTGGTCTCACACAAACACACAGACCAATTCTGAGATTTCAGACCAAGTCTAGAATCAAGCAGCTCATCACATGATCTCCTGTTAAAATCAGGAAGCTAACAGACTTTATTCTTCTAGAATCACTACTAGGCAGAGCTCACTGGTTTACCCACCAAGTCGGACATTGACCTACCCCTGTTCTGTTAAAGATGATCTGCTCAGACGTGAAGACGAGAGTATCGGAGTTTCCACCTCCTGGAACGGACTTTGAAGAAAAAGAAGAGGAACATGAGGAAAAGACAGGAGCAGAAGTAGAGGATCACACAGATACTCATGTCCACGCTGTTGAAGCCCAGGCCCAGAATCCACGCTCCTTTTCCTTCTCCTTTCTCTAAAACCACACCCTCTTCCTTCACAACAGGTTGTCTGAGCAGATCTTTTGACTGCACATCAGACCTCCTGTCTGGTTCCTCCTTAGCAGCTTCAACTGGTCTTTTGTGCCCCACCTGAGGCTGGTGGGTAACAACGGGGTCTGGAGGTGGAGCGGGAAGTTGGAAGGGAGTGAGAGAGTATTTGGGGGAGAAGTTGGAGGCACCATAGTGATGTCTGAGAAAATGCAGGATGCTTTCAGAGTTCCACACGTGGACACCATTTTTCTCCTCATGACATGCGGGGCATAGGGACGGACTTGGCCATGGAGCTTTGGGAAAGAGAGGGTCATCGCTCAAAGAACCTGAAAGAAGAAAAGTTCATGAGAATTTTCAAACTGACATCAGGTGCTGCCTGTGAAGGTGTGTGTGCTTGTACCTGCTAGTCTAGTGTTGACTCGGTTGTGCTGCTTCCACAGCCACATAATCTCCTCTTTCGGGGTCTGGACGCTGTCCAGGCTGCTGGCCGCTGCCTGCTCAAAGTGCTGACCACACTCAATGCAGCCAAAGAAGGTCCGAATGTAGCGACGCATCACCTGGAGCACCGGCGCGGCCACGTCCTTTAGACCTGATTAAACACAACACACACGCGAGAGTTTAAAGTCCAGGAAATGTTTGGCAGTACAACAGAGATTTAGATAACCTGCTAAAGACAGAATTTCTTAAATTGACTAAACGTTGACAATTAATCACCTGATCAACCTAGTGACTTCCCACAAAGAGATCACAGACATTAAGAAGATTTTGATAGTTCCGAAGCATGAAGTTTTACAGTTGAGCTAACAGGTGGTGAGCTACTAGATTTTCCCACAATGCTCTGTTCAGTTCTATCCAAGTCAACTCATTTTAGCCACAATACATGGCTGCTTTTTGACAAGAAATAATTTTAAAAACAGGCTGCTCGTCCCAGGGAAGGGATCTCTACTTCATGCAGGCCTCAGAGAGGTCTCTTCTTTTTATTCCTACTTTTGGGTTTTTGGAGCTTTTTCTCACCGTGAAGGAGGCTCTAGAGGCAGGGAAGTGATTAAATTATTTAGCTAGCTTTAGTTTGTGAGTTGTTTGCTGTGTGTTTGTGTTTATACTTTTTTTTCTTTCTTTGTTTTTATATATATTTTTTTTCAATCTACAATTGAAGCCAGATAGATGGTTATTTTGTGACGTCAGACAAAAAAAAATACAAATGACTAATTCAATGCAACAAATCTTTTCAGGTTGAAAATTTTAGGCACTGAAAATGAATGTAAATGCTAGTATAAATGTTATTGCACCTATTCAGCAGAACCAAAAAATAAGTCCAACCCCTCATTTGTGTTCAAATTGATAAACTGAGAATCTGTTCTGAATAACTTTTGATCTTAAGATCTGGTTTTAGTGTCTAAACTTTGTTATGGTTCATGTGAGAGGGGGGTTTGTACCTGTGTTGTCCAGTGCGGTAGGCGTGGCGTCATGCTGAACGGTCAGAACATGAAACAGAGTCCAGAGAGAGCAAGGATAGCCTCGAAGACCTGCTTTGCTGCCCTGGCAACCAACCCAGCGAAGCTCCGCCCCCAAGAAGCCATCTGATATCTGCAGAGTAAGCAGAAGTTCAGCTACTGCTCCGTGTCTGTATGTGTGTATGTATCTCTGACCCTCATCTTATTGTCCACCAGGTCCAGGATGGCCTGGAATGGGATGCGTGGTAGTGGCAGACTGAGCAGCCCATCAGAGAGTGTCTCCATCAGCTTCACCACAGAACTTCTACCAGGATACAGCTTGAAAGAAAAACAGGAAGTCAGTCAGGTTCTGGTAACATAATCAGACCTAAAAATGAACCACCTTTACCTTGGCGAGCAAAACGACAAAATCCTTCAAAATCTGTAACTCCTCCCCCTCCAGGATGCTATGGGTGGCCAGTTCTACTCTGAACAGGTAGTGGAGCGCTGATTCTAGGTCTGCCGTGTAAACTTTGGACCTGCAGAGACCAGAAGAGTTCTAACAGATGTTCTGAAGATGTTCACTTTGAGCTGAACCTGACCTGTCAAAGTCTCGCCACGGTTCTGAGATTTGTTTGTTTTCCGATGGCTCCACCTCTGCTACTGAGGATCTGCTCCTGCGCTGGACGCCCGGCAATGTCCTCAGTAAGGAGGAGAAGAAGAAACGGAGACGTTTCTGGCTGTGGGTGGACAAGAATCTGGTTGCAGTTCTTGTTGAAACTTTAGACTCACGCAGGTCTGTTCACTTCAGCTGGACTCACCTGTCCAAGTTTGTATGGGTTCCATTAGGATGGAGAAGATGGACGGAAGGAAAGACGGAGATGTTTAGAGCCTCCAGAAGGGGACGCTCAGAACTAAGAACCCTTTTCACGTGCACACCAGAATATTGCAGCAGGTCAAGAATCAACTGAAGGATAGAATCAGGACCATGAAGCTTCATCTGGAACTCGAACCAGTCAGACCATCATTCTGTTTCCAACTCACCTCTCGTCCAACATAAGAACCCGGTTCCTCCACAATAATGGCAGTGTAATGATCGGACTGTCGGCCAATCAGTGGGAGAAGCTCAGCAGCGCTGTGGAAACACACATACACACAGAGGGTTAGTGAAGTAGTCCTGCTGATGTCTCAGTTCTAGATCAAGTACAGACACCTGTATGGTTCCAGACGAGGACATTGCTTGGGTCTGTCTGCTCCAGTGTGGTTCTGGAGGATGTCAACCATCAACTGACGAACGGACTGTAACTGCCGGTCAGCACCTGCACATGTTGTCATGTTTGCAACCCCGGGGTTGTTTCAGTGCTTATTCTTAATTGATAGTTTATTAAAAATGTCAGAGTTGACTTTTCACCTCGGTAGATGGTTCCTTTGTCTGTAGATGGACCGTGGGCCTTGAAGACCTGCAGGCAGAGACATCATGATGTCACAAAGCTCTGATCCTGATGAAGGTCTCTCATTTCCTCCAAAGTTTTGTTTCCTACCTTAAACGTTGGGTAGAACTTGATGTCGTATTCTTTGCAGACATCAAAGTTTTCCTCCTGAGCGCAGTCCAGCACAGCAAGGCTGATGGCCTCCTGCCAATCTGACACCCAGCAGACAACAGTTTTAAAGAGTTATCTTAAAGGTTCTGGGTGTTCACGTTCTTCACTGAAAATTCTTTTATCAGATTGTTTTACCTCTACTTAAACAGAGGAATTTTTTTAAGCACACGCTGGTTTGAGGACCCCGCATCTTCATATGGGATGTGAGGAGTCAGTGGCCATGCAAGCATGTTTATGGACCTACGTCCTCATGGGTGAAAAAGAAAGACTACATATATCTATGTTTTTAAAAAAGAATGATTTCCATCTAACATTTAGAATCTTCTACTTCCTCATGATTTCGCAACCATCAACAACACGAACACAATTGTTTCTTTAATAGTGAAGGTTTAAAGTCATTATGGCACTAAAGAGCTAGTCCTAAGGGACATTCTGAAAAGAACAATGACGGGGAGGGTTGTGCATCTGGCTTTCCATCTGCTGTGGAATGAAGATGAAGAGGAAAACCGCATGTCCGAGGAACCGCTACACATCCTGATTCAAACAGATAATTGAGATGAACCTTCTCTGTGGTACAAAGTTAATCTTTATTTACAACTTTTGATCCATCACATGGCAAATCACACAAACCACTAAATGGCTTTAACTCGAGCTCAAAGCCCTCTTAAAGCTGATGTTTCTGTGAGAGGTGAGAACCTTCACTATAATCACACCTGCTCTGGTTTATTTAAAGAGTAACAGATCTCACCATGTGGATTGATTTTGTTTGTTGAATGAAACTCCTTATCTGTCACACTGTTACAACAAAATGGTACAAAAGCAAACAACATGCACAGTATGTGGTTTGTATACATAGTAACATGTTTCTCCCTAAAATCATTTTTCACAACATTGAAAAAAAAACAACATTAATAACAAAACTGTGGAATGAGCCTGTGTAATCTCTCATTCATCCAGGAGTGATTTATCATAGAGAGAGCTTCAAAGATGCTTTCTGGACACTGTTATTTCATGATCGAGACATTTCAACTTCCATCCAGAAAGAATTGTCAAAATTTCTTGAAATCTGAAAAGAATTTTCATCCAAATTGATTTCTGGATGGAAGTCAGAACGTCTTAATCATCAAATACACTCTCCAAAAGACAACTTGGAAGCATTTTGTTTTGCAAAACCTTTTTATTTTGGTGATCTGAGGGATGATCTGTTAAAGAGCAAGAATAAGAGGAAGTCACATACGTTATTTTAGGGTTAAAGGTCTAGATTTAGTGGAATAGTAGATTTTAGGATTGGAAGTCATTGAAACCAGGAGATTGTGTGGGTGTGCGTGCGTGGTGTGTGCGTGTGTGACAGCTGGCAATTCTCCTGGGACACCATGAGGACAGATGGACTACAAAAACTAGTTCCCACAGAGTTTGTGTCCATAAGTAGACCATCCATTCTAGTTATCTGCAAATAACTAGTATTAATTAAGTAAATCAGTAAACAATCTGAAACAATTGGAAGTTCTCTTTAACCAGGATCAGGTTGAAACTTTAATAACTAGTTTATTATTACTGTTTTTTTAATCAAGATATTGAGAAATCGCTGAAAATAAGCCAGATTGTCGTTTAAAAAACAGTGAATTTTCTAAGAAAAAACTACAGAAATTACTCACAAAATTGAGAAATCGTTAGACGTAAAACACACATTTACGCAAATAAAATAGTTATTTTTTTCTTCATACATATGCCGAATTAAAAGTAATACCAAAATGTTATGTAGGACCAAATCTGGAGGAGAACGTTTGAATATTTTTAACACAATCATAAATTTAGATAAAAATAGCAATCTGATGAATGAAGCTTTGTTCAGTAGTACAGATCAACTGCTCCTACAACCGTGGGTGTGATTTGCTCTACCTTTTACGTCCTGGGCCAAAGCTTTCCATGTGCTGGAATACTGGATGCAGTGTCCACACCAAGATGAGTAGAACTGGACCAACCATGCTGAAGATGAGTTAGTAACGGTGAGACTCAAGCTGCTGCTGCTCAGGATCACCAGCGGATCCTCGTCAGTGTAAAGCCGAGTCGTGTCTCCAACGATACCGGGGATCAAACAAATAGCAGCTACCACCTCCACCCACATGAGAAGCATCGCTTTAGATAGTGGTGAAAGACACCAAGGAGGGATGGTCAGAGAACAGGGAAGTTTTTACTGAAAATGAGGAAGAAGAGCCGAGGCGACATGGCTGTTATTGTTCTAATACCTCACGACAGTGCTGGTCGCAGATGACTTACTCTTACTCACTTTCTGGTGAACAAAAAGGTCTCAACGTGGCAACAGAAACCAAAACAAAAACCTTTAATAAAATATCAAAACAGCTAAATATTTATTACCATATTGTACATGTACTTAAAAAAAAGCCCAATTTCTCTTTTGGTTCAAAGAGTGTTTTATTTTAAAAAATATGTTGGATTTTTTTGTTGGTTTGATTGGTTGCTCATCTTCATCCGAATAAACGATCTTTGCGTAATGAAAAATGGCTGATGTTCTAAAGGTGTTGCGTTCAAAAAACCCTCACATGTTTAAATGATAAATGTTTAAAGATCTGTTATTTGAAAAGTTCGGCTTTACTGCATTTTCTCTCTTTACCACTAATAAAAGTCTAGTCTGTTTATAGATCTTTCGACAAAAAATTTTCAAGTAAATTTGATTCCGTAAAATGAATGAATAATCATGTGATTTTTTTCCTTTCATACGTCTACGAGTGATCGAACCTGAAGTTTATGATCTTCTCTAAAAAAAATATACATTTCAAGAAAAATGTCCAAACTTTAAACTACTAAATTCAGTTAAATTCTTTACTTACTTTGAGTTTAACATAAATAATGGTAGAAGAGTTACAGATAAATCAAGATTTTAAAAAATCAATTTATTAGTTTTTCTATTTTACGTCCGCTATCGACACACTTGCTAATTTTTTTTTTTACTATTTTTGACTACAGTGGGCCGCTGTACTTGCTGCGGGCTGCAACACGTCAGCGTCGTGTTCCCATAGCAACGCAACCAAGTTGCCTTCACAACCAGGACCAAATTCCCGTGAGTCGATTTAAAATTTTAATTTTAAAATAAATTATTGTTCATTTTCCAATAATGAGGATTTAACCTCTTTTCAGCAGTTTATTTGAATGTGATTACATTTACTTTGTTTTTAGTTTGGTTGTTTTATTCTAAATATAACTGTTTCTAGAGCGCGATAAGTTTGTTTTTAAAACCGTAGAAACACCTTCAACTAAATCATATTATACCGATTTCCACCCTTTGCTTTGTAATTGTATTTATACTAATTATTATGGTTCAATGTGTTTGATGAGAATATAAATACATCAAATATACTCAATAAAAATGTAATTAAATAAAGTTTCAATAACATATCATTCCATTTAATACCGATACAGGTATTATCGGTTGACATGCTTTTGTCTCTAGAGACAATGGAGTGTGCACTTGGGTACTTATCTGTTTGTGCACCGTCGGCTGTGGCTGAATAAGCCGATGCGGGAGCTGCAGCTCCTTTAGAAATGTATAAATATGTGTATGGACGAAGTGATATGAAATTCAGAAAGTAATAATTTATATTTATGTGTGTGTGTGTGTGTGTGCGTGTGTACTTGACAATATGTGCTGATAAATGGACCTGAACTTTTGTTTTCTTTTAAGTCTGTTCAGTTGGTCTGGAGTTTTCAAACAAGAAGTATGTCATCCTCACCACGTCTTGGCATAGTCAGAAGCTCCATGCTAACTAACAACCTCTTTATCAAGGTGATCAAAATCATTACAATTCTGAAACTAAAGCAGAGGTTCAGATCTAACCAGTTCCCCAGGGTTAGATACTATTTTATTGAGGTTTTAATGACTTTTTATCATTAGTTTTCAAACAATGGATTAGCTCATTGGTTCAAATGGGAAATAAGCTTATCATAGTCAGATCAACATTTTGTGTTTTATGTTTCCAGTAAACTGTTTGTTTTGCTGATCCAAAATGGAAAAGCTTGGAATTAACACAGTCATTAGTGGAGTTAATCAACCAGATCACATCAGGGACTTTTCTGAGGGCATTACTTCAGTTCCATCCAACATTACAGAGTATAGTGACTGTTATTAATCTATAATTAGCCTAAAACTTGTGGTCCTGGTTCCAGCCTCCCCTCGGTAAAGCTCAGACAAGAGGTCATGTTCTTCCTGGACCAGACTTCACGTATGGAATTAAGAGCAAACCAAATCCAGATGGTGGCGTTGCTGGAGGTATGATACTTTTTCCAGGATTGTAACAAGATGTTACCTTTCAGTTACAGATAAACACTGTTCATCTTTAACTTTCAAGTCCAGGTTTGGGTATTTTATAAGAGAAAAGTTCTGTGACATGATCTTGCTTAACATAATTACCAGAATATCTGGAAGAGAACTAGTCCTGCCTTTGTATCCCTAAACCAGGGGTGGGCAAATTACGGCCCGAGGGCCTCATGTGGCCCCTGAACTTTTGAATCTGGCCTGCCAAACGTGAAGAAGTTACATAACTTTTTTTTTTCATAACTCTAGAATTTCCCAGTTTATGCATCAACTTTTTGGGGTTCTTTCATTTGTTCTTTCATTTGGGTTTTTTCATACAATAATATTAGACTTTCTGACTTATTTTCTCCAATATTTGATGTTGTTTTGTGAATTTTTCCAGTCAAAAAGTAATTTTTCAGACTACTCATACCCCACTTAGCTCTGAGTTTGGCCCTTTAGTTACACGATAGGATCCTTTGTGGGCTACCAGTCAAAAACCCCTGCTCGAATGTTCCCCTCCTTTTAATAATTTTTTGTTTAGTTACATCTCCACTTTTAAATATCACACGCAGACTATGGTGAGTGTATGTCGTGTGCATGGTACAATCTGAGTGCATAGAATTGTTCATCTCTGTCCGAGTTTATTTGTGGGAGGGAAAAGTGGCTTCAGGTATCTATCACAGCTGGCTGTCATACATCACATGCATGCATCTGCGCTGTTAAACTGACACACCAGGTGTGACTAAACCATCCTTTAATCTGTCAATCACACACACACAAAGCTGGGTTCGGTCTGTCATGAATGAGTTTATGTTTGAAGCTGGTGAAATCCATTCATCCATGCAATCCATGCATACACAGGGAGAACATACAAACTCCACACAAAAAGGCCCGAGTTCCAAACCTCGTCCCCACCTGGGATTCAAACCCACAACCTTCTTGCTGTGAGGCCACTGTGCTAACTACCGTGCCGCCATTGTCTTCCACTTACTCAGGGCTGGGTTGTGGAGTCAACAGACTCAAACAGGAAGCTCAGGCTTCTCTCACCCCAACTGCATCCTCCAGCTCACCCGTGAGGATCCCGAGGCATTCCTCAGCCAGTTGTGAGACATGGTCTCACCAGTAGATCCGGGATCTGCCTCTGATTCTCCTCCTGGTGGGACGTGCCCAAAACACCTCACCAGCGAGGTGCGTGGGAGGCATCATAACCAGATGCCTGAACCACCCCATCTGGCTTTTCTCAACTCGGAGGAGCGAGTTGAGAAAAGCCAACTCGGGAGGAGCTCTGTCAGCTCCTTTAGCTGACAGAGGTCTTCACCCTATCTCTGAGTGAGAGCCCAGCCACCCTGTGGAGGAATTTAGGTCGCTTGTATCCATGATCTCATTCTTTTGGTCACCACCCACTGCTGATGACCAAAGGTGAGGGTGGTAAATTATATCAACTTGTAAATCGAGAGCTTTTCAGTTCAGCTTTACCACAACGGACCGATGCAGCGTCCTCATTGTTGCGAATGTTTAATATTACATGCAGGATCAGCTGCTACAATCATTTTGTCACTGGAGAGAATTAGACCTGAGTTTCTTGTCCTCTCACTATTTCTGTTTTTTCAGCTCTCAAAACCTTGACAGCTGAGGTAGAAGTCAAATGTGAGAAAACCACGCGGAGTCTGGACTTTGTGGCTATGAACAAGAACGCAGTGATTGCTGGTTTGGTCACGACCAAAGAGCAAAAACAGCATCGCAAAGAGCAGCCCATAATCCGGAGCCTGACTCCCCCAGAACGCCAAGGCCGAACTCTACATCGCCAAACGTCGATGCCAGACATCACTCATGGAATAAAAAACAGGTGAAAATTTCTTGAGAACATCCGCATTACTGATTTATAAAACTGGACAGACACTAACTGGTAATTATTTTGCTAGGGTGTCTTCACCACTGTCTCTCCTTATCTCTCATGAATACGGGCGGCGCTGGCTGGAAAATGAGCTGAAGAAGAAACAACTCCTCCGTCAACAGAAAGAGAAAGAGAAGAAGGTGCGTGTGTGCCTGTGTTTGTTGTTAACACATTATTCTTTTCCTTGTAAATGGAGAACCAGGTACATTTCAACACTCACATCTATAAGGTGAATAAGGTTATTCTTTGAAAGTCAAAGGGATTTTTTTAACACTACACTGTAATTTATTATGGTTTATAAGTCCGGAAAGTACCCAATTAAAATATTTTCATTTTTTTTGAAACAAATGAACAGAATAAAAAGTAAATTTAGCAAAATAAGTTTATTAAGAAAATTCTTACCTAAACAGGCTTTTGCAATCTATTTTGGAAAAAAAGTTCAGAAAATGCCATTCTTTAAATCCTTGGCTGTAGAAAATATTTCCCACTCAACAGTATGCAGTTATTTATTACATGAGGAGACATTGGCTCAGTGGTAGAAAGTCTGTATTTGGACCAGGAGATGCCGGTTCGATCCCCACTGGGCCCATACCTAAGTATCCCTCGAGAATACACCTACCCCCAGTTACTCCTACCATTGCCGCCATTGGGGCTGCCTGCCGAGGTGCAATGCAGCTTAAGTAATTTTCCTACGAAGGATGAATATAGCACAATAAATAAAAAAAGAAAAAAAAACAGACCAAACAAGAGAACATTCCACAAACAGAGCGTCTCAATATGACAAATTGATATAAATTCACTATCATATAGAATAAGATTCTGAGCTGATTTCATTGTAATAATAAAGAAAATGTTTGTCATGTTTTCAGTTTAAATTGAGAGATGCAGCAGAAAACAAAACCTCCAGGCTGAGGAGGAGCAGATCTCTTCCGGCTAGGCCAAAACCTATACCATCTTGCTACAGAAAGGTAATACAGTACTCATGTCTTCGTGTACTCACTAACAACCCACATGATTCACATTGTCAGTCAGTTTGGACAAACACGCCACTACGCCCCAATACATCCCATTTTCAGTTTTGTGTCCATGTAAGCTTTCTTGAAAAGTCTTAAACAAGAAGGGAAGTCATAAGAGTTCTTTCTAGACTCAATATAAAAATGCATAACTATTTCATTTCTATGCAGATGATATGCAATTTTTTCTCTCTAAGTAATTGAACAGATCTGATGTCACTATGATCTGGAAAACTGTTATAAAATATAAAAAAACAAACTCAATACTTCGTTTAGAGTTTGCCTCCAAGGACACATGAACATAGAAGATAAAATCTGTTTCTATAGCAAAGAACGCAAGTCAGAAAAAATGGGAAAGTTCTCAGAAATTAAAATAGAGCTGTAGAACCGGAAATAGATGGTTGATTTCCTAAATGTTCAAGATCTATCCTCCTTGTTGTGATGTAAAGATTAGAAAATGATGGCAATTATGAGGAAGACAGCAGAGATAATACGGGTAATGAGGAGCATGATGATTTTGAAGACGATAAGAAAATATTGAGAACGATGAAGGTGATGAAGAAAGACCTTGGACCGTCTGCTTCGAGTCCAGGATATTGTGAAACATTCTTGAGTTTCTGTTGGAAAATGGTACAGGAAGATTCTCATCTGAAAGCAGAGCTGATCAACCTCACTGAAATATAATTTTTTTTCCGTCTCCCTGTCTCGTTTTTCTTTGATACGTGCTGTATCTTGCTGTATCTTTTCACAGCAGGTGGTACCGGCTCTGGACACGTTCCGGGACTACGAGGCTCAAGAGAGGAACTGCAGGGCTTGGTCGAATGTTGAGCCAAAGGACAAAACTGAAGGTCCAGAAACTGATGTGTCGAACTGATTTCAAATAAAGATTCAGACACACAAAGTTCCTACTGTATGGTTGTCTGTTTACACCTCAGATTGTGTGAGGACTCGGAGTTACTCAGGGCTCCTGTCTTCCACTTATTCAGTTTTCACCTAATAAGCAGGGTATTGACTTCAGGTTAATAAATACTAGTTTCTAAAAGCAAAAAAATTATGCTACACTCACTCATCAAGGTAACACGCAGGATGGGATTAGAGGGTAACTGATTTAAAAGTAGAATGCAAAACATGCTGAACAAAAATAGATCAAAAGAACAAACACATGGAACAAAAGTTGAGGCAGGTGGACTGGTCATGCCCGTGATTCAAAGGAACTTAATCGTGACAAGATAAAGCCACAGTACCATTTTCTATTCATTCCTTCTCCTGATTAGGCAGAGAGGTTCCAGGGCAATTTGATTTAACATCAGAAGCAACTTTTTCTGGGGTCTTTGAAGGAAAAGCCAGCACAACAAGTTTGTCATGTTTTCTATGTATTTACAGACACGACACATTTCTAAACTTAGTAGCTACCTAGACTCGGTTCATGAAAAGAATAGGATGTTACAAGGCTCACCGGGTTCATCTTAAAGTCCATTAGTCAGGTAGAAGTAATTTCTCCTAACTTCAGCAGTTTGTCTCTTGGAGTGGGCGCTGGGTGAGCCCCTCTGTGTCATTGGGACATGAAAGGCCAATAAAGAACCCATTAAGTAAAGTCTGGTGTGTTGAAGAAAAACACTAAAATACAGATAATCATTGGAAGAAAAAAAGCATCAATAACATATCAGTAACCACCTGGACCACCAGAAGCATCTTTCCCATCAGGATCAAATACAGGTGTGGACAGAAGTGTCAACTGGACGAGCAAAGCAATCATTTTTAGCATTTCTTAGCCCATTAAATGTAAAGAATGAGATGAATTTTTCTAAATCAGTGGGTAAATGAAGCCAATGCTTCTTCCTGCTTGTGGACACTTTCTAGTATTTGTAGACACTGCTGAAAGTGCATTATTACTAAACTGCTTCAAAAAAAGGCAAGATCTAACTTTTCTGCAAAAAAATTAACTGCTGCAAGCACAACAGTTATGTTACAACTATGAAACATGCAAAAACAATGACAGATACTTTTGAATCAAACACTGCGGACAAGTTGAGTCACTGCAACACAACT
Source organism: Neostethus bicornis (assembly GCA_902685375.1). Taxonomy (NCBI): domain Eukaryota; kingdom Metazoa; phylum Chordata; class Actinopteri; order Atheriniformes; family Phallostethidae; genus Neostethus; species Neostethus bicornis. Next base: position 11,588,998 of record LR738545.1, read on the forward strand.
CAACTACACAACTCACAGCACACTGAGTTGCACACTGAGTTGTGTAACTTCACATTATGATTTGTTTTTCTTTAAGGACAAAGTAAAAACGTTAGTCTGCTGTAGACCTGGAGCTCTTAGCTGCAACCACGACTTTCATAACCACATGCTTCTTGTGTCCAGCTGCCTTAATCATAGTGGATACTTTCCTATCCACATGCCACACACCCTCAACAGCCTGGCTCTACTGCCACCTGTCCTCTCTCACATGCAGTCCTGCTGACACGTACTGACCAAAAAAAACCAAAAATCTTCAAACTACCTGCCTCTTTAGCGGCTGATTTGAAAATTAGTCCTGGTTTACATTGGTGCTTTGGAGTTACTATTGCAAAAAAAAAGTTTCAATTTGCTGTCCCTATTAAAAGTTGAAAAAAAACCAAAATCACACATAAAATACATCATAAATAGCTCTTTAAGGTTTATGATCCATAAAAGTTTGAGTGATTAGAAATGTTAGATTTTGGGATTTGTTTGACTACTGATTCCAGATCTTACTAATAATGACCGGGTACTAACTATCTGTTGTTGACATGACGGGTTCGGGCTGACTTCATGTTACCAGATAATAAAATTTTGATGCTGGTGAAAGATGTAAAAACTTGGTTCTAAATGTGTGAATCAATTATTATTTTTATTTATTTTATTTTTATTATTTTTATTTTATATGTTTGCACACCAGTACCATAACAAGTTCCTAGTCTCTGATGTTTTTCACTGACATGGCAATAAAAGCATTCTGATTCTGAATTGGTCGGGTTTCTTGGAAGTTTGATCATCAGATTAAAACATACCAAGAAATACTGCAATACTTTTGATTTGTGTTGAAAAATCTGAAAACAGAACATTTTTATGCTCTTTTTTTAATCCGGTCAGAAAAAAACCCCACATTTGGTCAAATTTGTTTTCTACAAAGCCACAAATCTCAGAGAAATCACACTTTTGAAAGATTTCTGCTCAAACTCACTGAGGCCTGAGAAACCATCAGTTCCACTGGAGTTCCACACGTGTTATAGAAATGCAGGATGTTTGCTCAGTGTTCCCTTAACCATCAACGAGTCACACCCAGAAGCAACCCAAAGACGTGAACAAGTCCGTGTAATCACTCCATCGTCCAGGAGTGATCCATCGTAGAAAAGGCTTGTCTTTTGGACAGTGAATTTGTTGATCGAAATGTTTCAACTTCCATTTGGAAATAATTTTCCATCTAATAGAAAATACATTCTATTAATTAAAACCAACAGGAGAAAGTACTCCTCAGTGAGTCTATCTTCCTCAGATCCCATCTTCTACATCTTCACAACCTCATGAACCCTCTTCCTCTGACTCGGCCATCTTTCTTTTCTTCCTCTTTGTGGAATCGTTATTTTCCAACCCACTGGAAAACTCAGAGCAGACTAACCGGGCCTCTCTCTGACCCACACGAAACCTAAAACCAAACCAGAAAAATGAAATCAGTTGAGTTGAAGAATAAAAACTGAAGGTTTGATGAATGATTGTGTTCCTTCTGTGAATGTTCCAATATTTTCTCTGTGGGGAGCAGCATCATTGCAGTACCGCTGATGACCAATATGTAGCGCTAACAAGAACTCTCTAGCTTAATAAAAATCTGGCACGTTAAACATGATTTTTGACTCATTTAGAAACAAAATCTCACCTTTTTTTGCCAGCTTTCTTCTGGTTCTGTGTTTTGACCGGACTCCTGACAGTTTTAGCCTTGGATGTTTTATGAACCCCGCTGGAGGTCAAACCTCGCGGGGCATCTCTGAGACCAAAACTCTTAGCAGTATGTCCCAGGTGGAGAGAGCGGATGTGGAAGATGTGTTTGAGTTGGGCGGGGTAGGTGGTGTATGCTCGCACGAAGGAGTGCAATGCTGAAGACATCACAGACATGTCAGCCAATCAGAAAGCAGCTCGGTATCGTCAAGTCAAACATTATGCTCACCTTTCTTTGCTGTCTGCAGAGTCTGAGCTTCTGCATGGACGAAGTTCTCAAACTGTGTTTGGAGGACGGTGGCACGCTCTTGGACTTCTTGCTCCCAAGCTTTGACTGAACTCTGTCCAAACAGGAAATTAGCTTCAGATTAACCATCAATAAGAGAATCAGTAAAAATAAATTAGAATAGATTTTAATATAGGATTTTCCATAGTCTGCTCATCCCAAATTTCACTTAATTTCTTAAAATAATAAACCCAATTCAGCTTCTACAGGAGCTCGATTTGCCATGAGGCCCCACAACAGGTGACACACCTTGCTGTGGTACTTGCCCCGCCCCTTGTATGTATCATCCATCATCAGACAGGATAGCACGTCCAGTGCCTTCATTTCTGATAGGCTGAAACACACCACAAACACTTTCAGTCACAACCAACACATTAAACAATCACTTCTTTGTAAAGCGGTCAATCAACCGACCCGATGTTATGATTGGCTAGCTCGCTTATGAAGGCGGTTTCAGCGGGGGTGAGGAAGAGAAGGCTGTTTCCTTTTCCTCCGATACGAGCCGTCCGGCCAACCCGGTGAACATATTCAGCTGCTGATGTGGGAGGAGTATACTGAAAATACACAAAGAGAAAAGAACGTCCTGATAAGACATTTCTAAGCTTTAATTCACTTGAATCTTGTAGTCAGGCATCCATAAACTTTATAACAGAAACATGATAACCATAAAATAGAAAACCTCACATTAGTTATTGTGTTGTATATTTTCCCTTAGAAACAAATTCTGGGTCAATGAATTTAGTTTTTATTATTTTATACACTAAGAATAAAGTGACAGAATTGGTGACAAAGGGCAGTCTTGACGGAGTCCAACCCTCCCTGAAAATGTGACCGATCTCACCACGTATAAGCAGAAGACAACAGAACGAAAGAATAAAGTGACGTGATGGTCTGCTATCAGTTCTTCAAATTTACCTGAACGATCCAGGTGACCTGAGGAAGGTCCAAACCTCTGGCTGCAACATCCTGAAACAAAGTTTACACACGTGATCTTTCACTAAAACCAGAAAGCCCACATTTCTGACAATAACTAAAAACCTACTAACTCACTGACCGTGCAGAGCAGGACTCCAGAACCTGCTGGACCAGCAGCTGAAAACTGCTCAAAAACCTCACTGCGCTCCTGGTGAGCAAAACAAACAAATCGCTCAGCACACTGATGAAGTGAAAGTGATTAAAAAACTAGCTCAGGTACGACTAACCTCCTGCTTCATGTTGCCATGGAGTCTGAGAAAGTTAATCTTGTGATTGGCTGATGGACCGCAGAGGACGGACGTGAGCAGGAAGTGGAGGAACTCTGTCACTTCGCAGCTCGATAAAAAAACAATGACTTTGTTCTTTTGGGAAAACTGAAAAGAAAGTCTGTTTAGTAACCATGGCAACAGATTACCTATTTTCTGGCTCAGACTGATGCTCACCTTGCATTTGTCCAGGATAAAAGCAGCCAGGCAGACCAGTCGGACTTTACTGGGAACCACGACCACAAACTGCTGTAGAGCTTCTGGTATAGCAAAGCTTTCCGATTGGGTATCTGGTGTGGGGTCAAAAGTTACTGGTGAGGAGGAGGTGACATCAGAGGGAGAGGAGCCAGAAACATGGACGCTGACTGGATCCTTTAAGCAGATGTCTGCTAACCGGCTCACACCTGAAACACAACAGCTGCTTTTGTTAGAAGGTGATTCCTCCTTTAATTACCAGACTGTAACTCCATGCTGCTCAGTGTCTCCGTAAGATGTCTTTAAATCTACCGTGTGTCAGTGTAGCAGAGAGCAGAACGTTCTGTCGGGCTGGTCCTGTAGAATTCAGACTGTTCAGGATGACGGTCAGATCTTTCTCAAAGCCCAGGTCCAAAGTTCTGAGAGAAGATGCAGAGCCCATCAGTAACTCAGAGTTACCAGTTAATCCCTGAGGAGTTTTAAGGGTCTTGGAAGCAACATCACGATTTAAATACTGCTCACCTGTCAGCCTCGTCGAGAACGAGCCAGCGGACAGCGCTGAAGACAATGTTCAGTGTGTGTTTAATATGATCAACTAGGCGTCCAGGAGTGGACACTAGGATGTTAATTCCTTTACGAATCCTGAAAAAAGGAGGTACTAGTCAGATAACCAGGGATTAACAATTAAAAATTGTTAACGTTTTTATCAGTAAAACGTCTCATCTTCTCATTTTATTGGACACAGTGCGATATCTGTTCATAGATGTTACCAATGAATAACTTAAGACAAGTAAAAGAAAAAACCCACCTGGCCTTCTCTGCTTTCTTCTTCTCTCCTCCCATCAACACACCCGGGACGATCCAATTAAACGGCTGCAGATGGAGAGAAAGAATCAGAGAGACTTTAGTAGGAAGTTTCTCACATGAAAAAAGAAATAAGCAAATAAAGGTTTTACAGTCGTATCTGCTCTCGTTCAAACATGGAGTTTACACCTAAGCAGGTCGTCATAAATTGATACGGACATCATTCTTCACCAAATATTCCAAAAACTAATTTCCTGCCATTTCAGATATTTAAAGATCGCCCCGTCATTAGGGTTCACTCTACAATGGTAACCACAGCAACAATGGACATAAATGGACTGAAACCTTTTTTACAGCCAGCAGATTCACAATTAGGTTATTTAAAAGAAATAGAATAGAAATTCAAATAGGCATATGTTGTTCGTGTTTGACTGAAAATAGAATCTGGCTTTGTGAGATTCTATTTGTTTTTACATTTTGCTGCATCCACACTTCCAAACAAATGGGTTTCACAAACCAAAATAGAAGATAATTTGTTCATTAAATAAGTTTTAAACAAACCAGACTTGAGTAATTACTTTAGTTAACAAAGATGTGACCATATCACCTTCAGAAGTTTCTGGAAGCTCTGGAAGGTCTGCTGTGCGAGCTGAGGACCAAAAGGAAACGGAATCAGTCTGAGAACCAACACAAAGCTGTAAACTCACATGCAGCTGTGTTAAACTAGTCAAACCTCTCTGGTGGGGACGATAACAAGTGCCAGCGGACCGTCGGACCTGCTGACCTTTGGCTGGATCGATCCAAGACTCTGCACTATCGGGATGGCATAAGATAGGGTTTTACCTGCAGACACACCGAGCAGCAGCGGACACGTAAGTCAGGATCCACTTGCCTGTACACTAAACCATACCCCATCATGTACTGCTGCATGTCTGACAATTAAACATGAACTCAAACTTTTTCTAAAAGAAATGCTGACTTTGATAATCATACTTGTTATTCATTGGCCACAGGAAACTAAGGACAAATTTAAACATAGAAACCTGTCTTTATTCTGATCAGAATGGTCAACACATTGGCAGGTCTCTATACATAATGTTTGATTGGTCAGATTAATGTGGACAGGTGTTGGCTCAGTAGAATGTCCGCCCTTGTGGTTTGTGGTTTGATTCCCACTGAGCCCATGCCTACGTGTCCCTGGAGAAGACACCCAATCCCCAGTTGTCCCACAACTGGCTGTCTGCTGTGGTGCAATGCAGCAAAAGTAATTTCCCATGAGGGATCAATATAATGTGGTAAAAAATAAAAAATTGGTAGTTATAGAATTGAGGCTTGGACGCACGTCCAGCTGTCCCTGTCTTACCTGAGCCGGTTTGTGATCTGACGATTGCATCTCGGCCTGATAAGAGTGCAGGAATGGTCAACTTCTGGACACTGTGAGGACACACAAACACATCACTACAATGAGCGTTTACTCCTGAAATCAAGAAAACCAACTTAGACATTGAACAAAAATATCTAGCTAGTTGTTTGAAATAGTTTTTTAGTATCACTAAACTTAAAGTAGATCAATTCTTTTGATTTTATGAGGACAAAATCTTTGCAGATGGACTGACCTGGTGAGAGTAGAAACATTCAGCACTTTGTTCAGTGTTGCTACCTGATGGATTAAAATGTGCAGGTAAACACACAAAGCTCTTGGTTATTAAATCACAAGATCAGTATAGAAATGAATAAACTATCTTCAGAGAGGAAGAGGACCAAGTGGTGTGTGTGTGTGAAAGTGTTACCAGGTGAGGATGCAGATCGAGGTCAGAAAATGAGTCAGATGTAAAAATCTTTTCAGCTACGCTGGAAACAGGTGGTCTGCAGGACAAAAAGACAAGAAAAAAAAACAGGTTAGTAAAAAATAGGAGTGGAAGAAAACAGAAGAGGTGGAAAAAAACAGAAATCTTGGAAGACACAGAGCAGGAATCAGAAAAAAGGACTACAGGACATAAAAGTGACAAAAAAAAGAAATAAGTGAATAAAAGTAAATAAGGAAGAACGATAAGTGGACGGAGAGATGAACCAATCTGAATAAGTCCTGCATACTTGTGGAAGTCTGGGACGTCCGGATTGTGTTTAAACAGAGATGAAGTTTTAATGCCTCCATGTCCTGATTCCTTCACATCATCCTTCTCCACCTGATCTTTCTTCTTCTTCTTCTTTGGAGTTCTGTCTGACACATGAGGCGATGAAACCTGAACAAAAACACATTTGATCTTTCAGTAAAAGAAGCTCTCTGAGATTTTGTTAAGATTTTTCACATCAGATTCATCCAAAAGGATCCCGAGTCATTCCCCAGCCCATGTGAAACATAGTCTCTCCAGCGGGTACGGGGTCTGCCTCTTGGTCTCCTCCTTCCGGGTGAGCTGGAGGATGCAGCTGGGGTGAGAAAAGCCTGAGGAAAAGCCTGTCCCGTCTGAGGCTGTTGCCTCCGCGACCCGGCCCCAGATAAGCGGAAGATGATGGAATGGAACATCAGATTCAATTGTGACAAGAGTTTCTAACAACTTCGAGCTTCATCTTTTGAACATGTTCAAAAACAAAACGTTTTCAAAACAAAATATATAAGATATAAAACACTTGATAAAGCCGTTTAAAAAGCATATATTAAATTTAAGTGTAAGTTGGTAAGAGGTGATGGGGGTTTCAAGTAGGGCTGAAACAACTAATCGAATTAATCGATTATAATCGATTATTGAAATAATTGTCGACTAATTTAGTCATCGATTGTTTAGAAAGTTTTACTGTCAACTGCACTTAATATTACACAACTTGATTGTTTTTTTGTGTATTTTTACTCATGTTAACCTAGGCCATTTTTGTTTGGTACTGTACCTCTGAACAAGGTTAAATTTTCAAATCTAAAACTGTTAACGTTTTCTTGTTTTTAAATGTGATCCTGGATGGTCAACAGTTTACATTTTATGGTTTTTTTTTAGCCAGTACTATAAAACACATTTTATGGGTGCTCGTGATTTACTTTTACTGTATACAGTAAGTAGATTTATTATTTTATATTTGCTGTAAAATGGTAATATTCTCCCTCTTTATTTCACAGAAAGATTAACATTTTTACTTATTAGAATGAGCCCAACGTGTTGTTTAAGTGGTTATGAGTTGTGTTTTGCATAACTACATTCAATAAAATGACAAAAAACTATTATTTATTAAGTTGTCAATTTTACCAGATTAATCGAGCCAATAATCGCCAGATTAATCGATCATCAAAATAATCGTTAGTTGCAGCCCTAGTTTCAAGTTCAAGGGAAGGAGTCAATGTTCCAGATGTTAGGTGGGAGAGAGTTCCAGAAACAGAGAGCGTTTCTGAATCAATTTTTATAAAGCTAAAAGGTTCTTTTAGCAACGTTTCACTCTCTCTCAGAAAAAGATGAAAAATGAGCAACTAAACAAATTTTTAAACTGGAAGGTCTGTGAGACAAAAAAAAAGAAAAGCATTAACAACAAATTGATTCACAGCTTTTTATTAATTATTTTAATAAAGTTTTTAAATAATTTACTGACACATTATTTTATTTTATAGTCACCAAGTTACTTTCACCAAGTCATTTCTAAAACAAGTTGTATTTACTATGTGGTCTTACGTGTTTCTCTGCAGGTGGTGAGGTATTATTCTCCTCATTACGAGGAAGCCGTTTCGGGATTCTCGTATCTTTCGAGGAGTTGAGGATACTTTTTGTCTGATTCTTTGCTGCTTTCTGGAAGAAAATATAAAAACAGTATTAGAATTACCAGAACTTATATGGATCGAGATGATGACAGATTTGAATCTACATCTGCAACAACTTTGACCACTCAAATCAAACTTTATTTACAAAATACTTTTTAAACTTGAAGATATCTAGAGTGCTTAATAAAATGCTTATGACAGCTGTTTATGTCTGTCCCACTACTTGAGAGTTCTCCGAGTGCAAAAACTTTTTATGTTTGTGAACTTTTTATATTTTACGCGAAATGTCATGATCAGTTAGTTTGACTCCATAGTTTTGCTAAATTCTCATGTAAGTTCATTTAATTCTTATGTTTGGTCACTTTTTCTTCTAAAGCTCCACTTTAGAGAAATATTGAGTCCAATCTATCCCTCTCTATGCCTCAAATGGTTCATTTATTCATCTTCAATTATAACATAGAAAGAACTACAAAGTCATCTTCTGAACATTGTATTTGATGACGTTTTGATTTCATCAGATTGAAAATGATTTCTGGATGCAAGTCAAAACATCTCGATCAACAAATACACTGTCCAGAAAACAACTTTGAAACCTCTACAATGGATCACTCCTGGAGCAATGAGGGACTACATGAATTGATCATTTATAGTCATTTCTGGGTCATTTAAATAGAGATTGTGCTACCGTAGCTGTGTGTGTGTTTACTCACTGCAGCCCATCTCTGCTGGGTTGTCAAACGTTTCTTTCTGCTGGTCAGATGTGGTGATGATGGTGTGGACACATTGCTGCAGATGTTAAGGCACAGCTGTTCATCCGCTGGTGACATGATCACCTCACCTGGTCCACAAAAACATATTACATGTACATACACACAAGTTTAACCTCATCACCTCAGGCTTACTAATTCTGTTCCGTTGTCTTCCACTTATCTGGGGCCAAGTCGTGGTGGCAACAGCTTCAGACGGGAAGCTCAGGCTTCTTTCACCCCAGCTGCATCCTTCAACTCACCTTGGAGGATCCTGAGGTGTTCCCTGGTCAGCTAAGAGACATAGTATCTCCAGCGGGTCTGGGGTGTACCCCTGTATCTCCTACCGGTGGGACGTGCCCGAAACACCTCACCAGTGAAATGATCAGGGGTGGTTCGGGCATCCTAATCAGAGAGACTCCTTACCTGGAGTCTCACAACCTGGAGGAGCAACAGCTCTACTCCGAGCTCCTCCTGGAAGGCAGAGCTCCTCCCTCTATCACTGAGTGAGAGCCCAGCCACCCAGCAGAGGAAGCTCATTTCGGCCACTTGTCTGCATGATCTCGTTCTTTCAGTCACCACTCACAGGTGACCATAGGTGAGGGTAGGAACGTAGATCAACTGGTAAATCAAAAGCTTTGTTTTACGGCTCAGCTCTTCCTTTACCACAACGAACCGATGCATCGTCCTAATTATTGTGGATGCAGCACCGATCCAATGGGATTACTAATTTATTTCATCAAATAGTAACTGTGCAAAGCTGTTTTTCTGATACATAGATTGCACCTTTCAGATATTGAAATACATTTATCTGAAATAAAAATTCCAGTGGAATATACAGTATTTACATGAGATCTACATAATTTCCACATTCATTTCTAATCTCCTATAAATTATAAATCCAATGGATGTTAAACTACAAGAAAAGTTTAGCTGCTTTTCTTCTGGATCTCTCAGATTATTTTATCTATGGAGACAGGTAGCTAAAGACAGATGAAATGAGAAGATCAGGAGGTGATCAGTATCATTGTCAATCATCTTCGTTTTTTGTTACAATGTTTAATAGTTTTGATCACATTTTAGAAATTCCCATTGTGTGACAAAAAATGTACACAGAAAGCAAGCAGACAACTGGTTTAAAAAAGTAAATAGATAGTGGGAATCAGCAAAAACGGTAAATAGACTAACAGAGAAGCACTGGAATCTGGGAGAACAGTTTGATGTCTGACAGAAAGCGTAAGCTTCAGATTTAAGTTGATTCTGGATAAAAAACAAAGTTTATTCAAAATGGAACAGTAAAAAAATAAAAGCCACGTGGAGACACGTCTGTGTCCACTGGAGCTAAAACATTAACAGATTTACAGCTAAACTTCCGGTGTAAAAAAAATCAAGCAGGATTAAAATAAATGGTCAAATTTAATTAAAACATTGCGAGATGATAAAAAAAAAAGCCTCACCATGAAATGATCCTGTTACACACACGAGGAAATCTTTTCCTGGTACGTCACACTAGCCACGCCCATGTCCCAGCTGATGGTGAGGACATGCGCCGTAGCGTCATGTCGGCTCTTGATTATTTCATTTGTAGCACAATTTATACACAATGCCATTAAAAGTACCTTAGCTAAGAATGAAAATAAATAAATAAAAAGATAAAATTCTTTGATTTTTTTTCAATTCTTAGATTCATCCTTCTATAGACTCTACACTAAAGAGGTTTCATTCTTCTAAATGTTGTCCATCCAGGTTCCATCCAGATTCCCAACTGATCTTGGATGTTTTTTAATTTTAGATTATGAATCTAGTGTGATTAAACCAGAATCAACCCTAAATTATGAAAGTCCAAATATGTCGAAACTAGAAGGTTAGAAGAACGAGATGTTTTTTAAATCCATCTGTGTAAAACTAGATCTGAAGCTCAGCAGTAGATCTGAAGTTGCATGAAGTCTGGTATGATAATGGAAAACAGACCTTGAATACTCACGAATGTCCATAAAAGTATTTATTTTTAAACAAAGTACAACACAAAACAAGAAAACATCCTATTATCCAGGGAAGTCCAGGTGAGTCCAAGTTTTATTCAATCAGCAGTCTGCTCACCAGCTCCTCAAAAACAGTGTGAGGATCCTGATCTGCATTAATATGCATTCCTTCCGGAAACACAACCTAAACACACAATTGCTTTCTTAGTTTGATCAACTGTTTATGTGTATTTAAGGGAGCGGATGTGTGATGCCTGTCCCTACACGTTTGTACCTGCATAGGATCAGTCTGGACCCGGTACTGTTTGAGATTGGCCATCACGTTCTTTTTGAGGTCTTTAGGTAGTGCCTTAAGTCTCTCCTGAACATCAGCACTTGGAGGGGGCCGTGTCAGGATGTGGTACCTGCAGCAGCAGACATATATGTGTAAGAGGCAAAAGAGCTCAAACAGGTGAGATCCAGTCATTGTCCTGGAAGAACTGGCTCACTGACATGTCTCCAGCGACTGGGTCCACGGCTCTGTGAGTGAGTCTCTCCAGACAAACTTCATCTGGTATATCCAGGAAGAACACCCTGAAAACAAAAAGACAAAAAAAAACCCCAACTCATTTTAGGATCAAAAGAATGACTCAGTAACCAAAGTTTTTTCCTGTTTTTTTGTTCGCATGACATTTTGAAAATGAGCATTTTTCAAGGCTCGAACGCATTTTATTACCAGTGAGTTATAAAATGTTTGGGATGTTTTTTTTGTTTCAAAATACACAAAACAAGTATAAGCTGAAGAAACTTTTTTTTATCTAATTTTTGGCAACACTGTCCCATAATATTACGTGGAGGAAAAATAAGGTTTTTTTTTTCCCGACCTGAAGATTTTTTGTTTGATAAAAGACTTCTTAAAAAAATCTATTAATTTTCATGTTTGATTGTGTGTGCATCATTTCAGTGCATGTTTACTGTCCGTGCTTTCTGCATTTCCTGACATGTTGCCTATCCTTTAAAGTGTTGCTGTGGCTCACAAAAGTACACAAATCAATTTGTGTTTCATCTTGAAGCTCAAGTATGTGACAAATTTTGTGCACTGGGATTTTGATCTATCCCTGTTTCTAGGTTTCCAATTTTGTGTAATCCTTCATTCATCCTGGAGTGATTCATCATAAAAATGGCTTTAAAGTTGTCTTCCGGACAGTGTTTTTTTAATCGAGACTTTTCGACTTCCGTCCGGAAATTATTTTCAAAAAGTTTATATTTAACCTTCTTCCATAATGAGGCATGGAATGGTGCCAAAGGAATTTTGTTAATAAATAAAAAGATTGACATTAGTAAAGATGGTACCTGTTGGGCTGCAAGAATGTTTCCTTCAGGCCTTTAGCTTGCTGAAGCGTTCGAGGGAAGCTATGCAGAACCCACCCTCTGCAACAGCAGTCCAATTGGCCCAGTCGATCCTTCACAGCTCGCAGAACCAGAGAGTCTGCGACTGCAAGAAACAACAGTGATCAGTAAACACATCCTGACAAAACTGAGAACAGTTCTATGACAATATCAGAAGTGCAAAAGGCTGATTAAACCAGGCAGGGCTGGTGATAACAGATTCAAAATTAAAAAGAATACAATTAGGACCTGGAGTGGCCTGAAAAAGAAAACAAAAAATAGGCTGATGAGTAAAAGCCTTCTTACCTTGACGACCAACATCCAAGTATGACTGGATGTCATATCCTAGTTCAGAACCACTGTTCGCCACAGAAATCAGCAGCTGACCACAACAAACTAAAAAACATTTCAGAGAAACAAAGCCAGAAAACTTGACAAATGATAATTGGACACTCAGAGAAAACTTTTACTTGTCTAATTTTGACTCAAACAAAACAGACCTATCAACTTAAAAACCATGAATGTGCATTTACCATTCACCAAGGGAAACTTTCGTGACAGCAGTTCGGCCTGATGACTCGCTCCGGACCCCGGAGGACCAATCAGGAGAATCCTCGGAGTTCTCGACCGATAGCGAGTCTTCACAAAAGGCAAGACTGACAACAGACAATGTATACGTATAGATTATTCTGATGTTGTTATAGCTGTACTATTTTACTTGTGTGTAGAATACTAATTTAAACTGCACTTATTTAGAGAAAGTCTCTCACTCTGTCGTGACATAACATTTGTAATCCTAGGGAGAAGTTGTTTTTTCAGGAATTGGAAGGAATTTGTTTTTCCAGGAATCAAACAGGTTTAACCATAGCATGGCAAAATAAAAAAGAGCATTTCCAGCTTGTGTTTTTTTTTTAGTGATGGATAGTATAAATTTTTTCTAGCGGTATCCCTTGTGTTTGTACCTTGTTGAAGGATATCGGTAAGAGGCTGGTCAGCATCAAAGATTTTCAGCGCATGTTTATAGGCATACTTTATGCCAGTGATTTCACAGTTATAGCGCTGTAGCTCTCCCGAAAACTGGCTCTTTGTAAGGCGTCTCCCCTTCCTTAGGCGAAGAGCGACTTCTTCATCAGTCGGCAAAAGGAAGGTCTCATGGTAAATATCTGCAGAAAGAAAAAGATGCAATCACTCATTCATAAACAAGTTATTTTAACAAAACTAAACTTGGAGTTACCATTTTTCAATGGGTCGATGAGCCTGCCCTGGTTTCGCTCCATAAGAACATCATCGGGTGCCTCAATCAACACTGGTAATCAGCAAAGATCAATAGATATGATGGATGGAAGTGTTGAAGTTGAGCATTAAAGTCAAAATGACATTCATATGACATATCCTCACCAACATGTTCAGGGAGTATACCAGCCTGCTGCAGCTGTACAGCCTGCCAATGTGTGTGGACAATGCCCACCATCACCCAGCCCTGTGACAAACGGATCCAACATTTCACATTCAGTTTAATGACCTAATCAGTCTCTGGACCAACAAGAATGCTGACTGATCAGAGCTTTTAGATTCTTGAGTAAAAGACCCTAGGCAGAAAGGTGTCATGGCTACAGTCAGGTACTTAAGTCTCACAACCAAGAAGACATAAAGGGGAAAATATTGAGGCAATAAAGATACTTTAAAAGCTTTTGTTTCAAAGCACTACAAGGCAACCCTCCCATTTAAGAAAAGTTCCAGCTCTAACAGGATATGAAAGTATGTTTGCTGATTTAAGCGCCAGATTCTGGGATCTCTTTTAAGATATACACGCCATCCAAATAGGTCTGATCAGGTTGAACACATTTGTGAGGGAAATCTGCCTGACAGGCTGCAGGAAGAAACACTCATAATTTGTGAGAATGTGCTTCATTTAAAAATCTGTGTGTGAACATTTAAAAAGTCTATGAGTGAGTTGTGTTCTAAATAAGTCCATAAATGATTGTGTGAACCTTGTGGTTGAAGGTATTCTTGTGATGACAGCAGATTGTAACCGAAAAAAAGAAGTGGAAAATATTGACCATGTTCTTGGAACTGAAACTTCTGGATTTTCAACATTTTTTTTCTCAATACTACATTTCTATTTTTCTACTTTTAGGGGGAATGTGTTTCATCCCTTGAGGGGCTGTTTGTTGACGTGGTCAGACCAGGCTGAGATTGAATGTGACAACAGGAGAAAATACTTGCTGGAAACTGCCAATCATCCTGACACTTATGGGGTGGGAGGACCCCCTGTTGTACATTTGGTTAGTTTAACCTGAAGCTGAAGCTAAAATTTATCACAAGCAAATCAAAGTAAAAATTAAAACCCACTCGTGGACATTTAAGTCACAGGATGAAGCTGCCATCTGACACAAATTTGTACTCCTATGACAGGAGGATGAGGTTGGCCACGATATAATTTGTGTCACGATATAATTCTCAGACAATGTAGCCAAATTTTCTTCTTTGTTAAACTAGTAGACATTACTCAACTTCTTTGAATGACAGTCATTAGAAAACAAATTTATGATCAGACCTAATCAGGGGAGCGGCAACACCTTCAAACAAAACCACAGACTGACTGTAAGCCTGCTTCAAAAGTGCTCCAGTTTCTTTTTCCTGTTTTACTTAAAAATCAACTTGAAATCCTCTTCAGGAAACTTATTGCTTTGTTATCATTATGACATTGTGTTTGTGAGATTGGATTTTGTATGATGGCTAATACTCTGTATAGAGGCTTAAATATCCAAAAATCTGACTATTCGGAATAGCTGGGATGTGAAAGACTCTCTTGAATTAGAAACAATGTGATAGCTCAGTGAGTTAAATTTGATGCCCACTCAGAAATTAAGGAAGAAGGTGTAAAGAGAGACAGGCGGAGACAGGTAGCGGTGAGAGAAATACATTTTTATCCTGTATGGATGTGGTCAGCTTGATTCATGGTGGATTTGACCTGATATTTCTGTCTGAAAGAGAAACACTTGTGATACTCACCCTGTGCAGACAATCAATCTCCTTGAGTCTTTGACTGAGCAGTGGGATCAGACGGTGTTTTGGAAAACCCTGAAAAAAAGCACACATTTGTATAAAGAAAATACTACAACAAAAGTCTAAAAATGTTTCTATTACAAGATCTAAGGATGTGTTGAGGAAACATCTCCCCCAACTTATTTCCACACATTAATGCAGATTCTCCAAACCTGTTCGTTTTTTGTGGTCAGTCCTGAATTAAACACCACCAAACCCCTCATGTGCACAAGAACAGCTCTTATCTCATTGCACAGTTTCTTTGCCTTAAAAAAAAGAAAGGAAGAGTTGATCCCTAAGTGCAATCACCAGAGCAATAATTTGATAACCAGGAATATTCATTCAGACAATTGTAATAAACATCTCTGATTCCAGTCAGCAGATCAGCAGGTAAACAGGAATCATCATATTAGAGTAACTATTGTCTGAAAATGGTAATAAACCAATCTAATTTCTGGCTCATTATCAAACTGATTTGGGATTAACGCAGTAACCTAATTACAGCAGATTATCTGGTGATGCTAATTATAACAATAAAACTTTACACTGTTTTGATTACAGCATGTTATTACATACGTCTTATTCAATTTTTAAAGTGCAATTGTGCTTGCTTTGACTCACCAGACTCATTTTACCAACACAAGGAGGGCCAATTATTAAAATCCGTGGAACTGGTCACAGGTCAGGGATATGTGAAGAAAAAAAAACATGAAGAGCTTCACTGAAACAATAGATCGATGGATGGATGGATGGATGGATAGAAAGAGATAGATGGATGGGTAGGTGAGGGATGGATGAATGATTGCTTACATACCCTCTAAGAGGCTCCTGTCCAACATATCTATCAGAAAGGTGATGGGATCTTCAGGCTGATTGAGTACAAGAGCCGTAACTAAAGTCTGAAACACACACATAAAAATACAAGTACAAAAACACACACTTTGGAAAAAATTACAACTGAGAACATTAAAATCTTGTGGCTGGACATTTACCTTTATCAGATGGGATATGTGGTATTTTTCAGCATAGATGTAAATCTCAGGAGGAATCCTCAAAGGTCTCACTGTCTCATCCATCTGGCTACATCCCAAATATTATAATGTAACATATTAAGAAACATAAACATGAGAATGTCTTAAAACTGTACAGTATGATCTCCATTCTGTCGTCTTCCGCTCATCCGAGGCCGGGTCGCAGGAGCAACAGCTTCAGACAGGAAGCCCAGGCTTCTCTCTTCCCGGCTGCATCCTCCAGCTCACCCGTAAGGATCCCAAGTCGTTCCCCGGCCAGCCGTGAGACAGTCTCTACAGCGAGTCCGGGGTCAACCTCTCGGTGGGACGTGCCCGAAACACTACACCAGCGAGGCACTCAGGGGGGCATCTTGACCAGATGCCTGAACTACCCCATATGGCTCCTCTCGACCTGTAGGAGGAGCGGCTCGACACCAAGCTCCTCCCGGATGGCAGAGCTCCTCACCCGATCTCTGAGTGAGAGCCCATTTCGGCTGTTTGTATCCGCGATCTCATTCTTTCGGTCACCACCCACTGCTGGTGACCATAGGTGATGGTGGGAACATACAGGCATGTGAGAAAATTAGGACAGCCCATTAAATAATCAGCTCTTTATTTAGAAATGGTTCACATAACAATATCCAGTCATGTTTATATGTATTTTTCAAAAAGAAAGTGATTTGATTGCAATTTAACAACAAAAATGAACATTGTTTGACAAATCCAAAAAAAGAAAAAAAAATAAAGTATGTATTTTAATGGAGGAAAAAGTTAGGACACCCTGTCCCCTAATAGCTAATGTTGCCCCCTTTGGCTGATATAACTTCAACGAGACGCTTTTTGTAGCCTTTTACCAGTCTCTGACATCGATCAGGAGAAAGTTTGGCCCACTCCTCAATGCAGAATTCTTTTAGCTGTGAGATGTTTGAGGGGTGTCTTGCATGTACAGCCCATTTCAAGTCACCCCACAGCATTTCGATGGGATTAAGATCAGGGCTTTGACTTGGCCATTCCAGGACTCTCCACTTCTTTTTTAGCCAGTCCTTGGTGGATTTGCTGGTATGCTTTGGGTCATTGTCTTGTTGCAGTATCCAGTTACGCTTCAGCTTTAATTTTTTGACAGATGGTTTCACATTTTCTTCAAGCACCCTCTGATACACAGTAGAATTCATGGTAGATTCTATGATGGTGAGCTGGCCAGGTCCTGCTGCAGCAAAGCAACCCCAAACCATGGCACTGCCCCCTCCATGCTTTACAGTTGGTATGAGGTTCTTTTCTTGGAAAGCTGTATTTGGTTTACGCCAAACATGTCTTCTGTTCTGGTGTCCAAATAATTCAATTTTAGACTCATCTGTCCAAAGAACCTTATTCCAGAAGTCGTGGTCTTTGTCTATGTTCTCTCTGGCAAACTTCAGTCTGGCCTTGATGTTTTTTTTAGAGAGCAAAGGTTTCTTCCTTGCACACCTCCCATGCAAATCCCACTTGTGCAGTCTCTTTCTGATCGTAGAGTCATGCACTTTCACATCGACAGTTGCCAGAACCTGCTGTAATTCCCTTGACGACACGTTAGGATTATTCAGGACCTCTTTGAGCATCTTGCGTTCTGCTCTGGGGGTAAACTTGCCCGAACGGCCAGATCTTGGCATGGTGGCAGTTGTTTTAAATGTCCTCCACTTGTAAATAATTTTGCGAATGATGGGATGGCTGATGTTAAATTCTTTTGAAATCTTTTTAAATCCTTTACCAGACTCGTAAGCGGCCACAATCTTCTTTCTGAGGGCATCAGGAAGCTCTTTAGACCTCACCATGGCTTTCACCTCAACATCTCCACTGTCAGGGCCACACCAAACTAAATCTGAGGTTTAAATAGGGCAAGGCTCCATTCAAATGCTGGGCAACGATGTACTAATCATGTGCACCTGACGTGATGCACCTATATGGGATTTTCAACATTTTAAGAGAGTTAATATGGGGGTGTCCTTATTTATTCCTCACCAGAAATTGCATTATTCTTAATTAAATTTTACAGAAAGTTTTAAAAAGGCTTTTCTTATTTTTTTTATTGTTTAGTTATATTACTTGGATCCCTGAGTTTAATTAAAATTGACATTAACTACCCATATGTCCAAATATATTTTAAAATACACAAGATTTCATAAGATGTCCTAATTTTTTCACATGCCTGTAGATCGACTTGTAAATCGAGAGCTTTGCTTTTCGGCTCAGCTCTCTCTTTACCACGACGGACCGATGCAGCGTCCTAGTTATTGCTGACGCCGCACCGATCCGCTTGTCGATCTCCCGCTCCATCCTTCCCCCTCTCGTGAACAAGTTACTTAAACTCCTCCACTTGGGGCAGAACACAAGACCCTGTTCGTGATCCGCTGTAAAATCTCAATCTGGGTTAAACCCACAGAAGGAGGACTCAGTATTATTTCAATCATAAATAAATGATCCTGTATCTGCTTAAAGCAACTGACTTAAAGTAGTAATAAAACCCACAAAAACTTGTATCAAATCAATTTAAATTTAGGGAAGTTTGTTTCTGCTGCAGTGAAATAAATGTGTCTCACTTATTTTATTTACAATTTAATTTCAAACCCACAGAACTGAGTAAAATTATCAGAAATTCAGTCTGAAATTCACTTGCTGTGCTTTTTGTTTAGCTAAAGCTAACTTTAAACGCCCGTTAAGGACTGATTACTCACGGTTTCTCCGATTTGTACGAACGCAGAAAATTAAAAAGCCACACCTAAAATTTTAGAAAAAAGTTCACAAGTAGTATTAAATGGATTAAAAAAATCTTCGAGTAAACAATTACAAAGAACTGTTGCTAAATGTCCTCCGTTTGATCTGAAACGCGTCGTGTTGCCTAGCAACGAGACCAAAGCGTTTCTTTTTGTTTACACACACAAACACCCGCCTTCCCCCCGCTCCCCAACAAGTTCTGAATCGCGAATTTTTTTTTTAATTTAACATTTCTTTTTATCTCTCTAAGAGAAAAAAACATTATAGTAAATGTAAACAAACAAAATATTTTTTGTCATTTAGTTTTGATGTTTTCACAGTAACAAAGTATTAGAAATTAATACATTAGATTATGTCAAATTAAACCCAATACTTTGAAAAAAAAAATCCACAAAATGACGGCAAAATGTTTTTTAATGGCAGAATCAAAAACGATGGCTTCATTGACATGTAGCCTAGTATGGAAAGACATCAGAGCAACAACTCGTGCGAGCCTGAATAGGCGCAATAATGTGCAGCACGTTTTTTTTACGTATGGAAAGCATTCCGGGCCAATACACGACTTACACAAGCACGCTAAATGTTATATCAAGATGTGTCTCTTGCAGTCAAACATGCACTTCTTAAAATGAGGTGACTTATGGATATGTAGAAAGGCATCAGAGCCAACATAGACTCCATGCACCAGAGCCAATAAACACACTTAAACACGCTCGTTAGATTTTTAATGTAGTGCTCTAGATCAGTATGGAATGCCAGCTAGATTCAAACTTAAAGTGCACTACATTGAACATTTAGCGTGCTAGATTTATAATTTAGCCGACTAGACTATGTGCGTGTAGTGGCCCGTATGGCTTTTCATACTTGTCATACAGAGGCGCGTTTGTTTATGCGCTACTTAAGGCGCGTAAAAAACGTGCATTTTCATCACCAAATCAATTCATTTATCTTCTAATTCAGGAGTTATAAAAAGGCTTGGAAAAATACCCAAGATTAGAGTCTGTCATCCAAGTAGAAGATAAAGTGATTTCTTTCTTTCTGATTGGACAAAATAGATCCAGAGTTTCTCACCTTAACTTAGACAAAGTTTGAAGAAACCTATTCAGTTTAACCTAGTCCCACAATTAGCTTTTTTGATTTTGGCCACATTTTCTGCAGAAATAATTGATCACATCTGTATCAGTTTCAGTATGAAACTCTGGGTGACCAGAACTTATGTGTGATGTGTTGTTCAGCTTGATAACAATCACAACAATTGGAATAGAGTTCACAGTATACTTGGCAGTTTAATGGGGAATCAAAAATACATTTCTGAAATTAGACCCATTTTCAATCAAACTTCGCTCACATCCATCAAAACTCTGGAAGTGACTCGTTGTAGTCCATGATACTGAGCTCGGTCCTCCTCTGCTGGACGGTGAGAGGCGTGTCTGCAATGCTGGGCGATGTCACCATCTCAGGACTCCCGGAGAGAAGCATGGCCTCTTCCAACTCCTGTCCCAGGGGAGTCTCTACCTGGGCCACCTCCTCATTATCATTCTCATCCTTATTCCCTTGCTGTTCCTCCTCTTCTGGGCCCTGATTTGTTGCCCCGAAGAGCTCCCGTGCTCGCTGCTCCAGGAAGGACCCAACCGCCAGCGGGGACTCAATAGGAGAAGTTGAGCAGGAGGGAAGTTGCAGGGGAGATGTGGAGAGGGTTTCTACCGCTCCATTAACTATACCAACAGCAGTGGAAGAAGAGGTGTAGGACTTGTTACTTCCTAGAGGTGCAGGTGAAGAGATGCCATGTGACCTGAAGGAAAAAGAAAAGAGTCAATTCATTTCTGAATCAAACTGAAGAATCAAACACTGCATTAACTGAGATGGCTCGGCTGGTTCTGGTTTATGTGAACAAAACCTTGAACTGAAAAAA
This sequence comes from Neostethus bicornis, assembly GCA_902685375.1. Lineage (NCBI taxonomy): Eukaryota > Metazoa > Chordata > Actinopteri > Atheriniformes > Phallostethidae > Neostethus > Neostethus bicornis. Next base: position 11,609,826 of record LR738545.1, read on the forward strand.
AAAAAAAGCCACAGTCAGAGAAAAGGAAACCAATCAGAACACCAGGAGAAAATCCCAAAAATGGGAAAAAATGAAGAAGATTTCTAAACAGTCAAAGATTCAATCTGAACACTGGTAAAAAAAAAAAAAAAAGTTACTTTGATAAAAATGTTCACAACATTCACCAAAAAATAAAGCTTAGTTTATTAAAATTAACATTAAAACTTATTTCTACTTCAGAAAAAATAAAGACAAAAATTGTTCAATTATTTCTCTGAGATTGATACATTCTTCCTGCAACTCTGCATTTAAGAACAGCTTTAAACCTCCATGCTGTATTCAAATTTGCATGGTAAAAACTACCCAACCTACAATGTGGCAAAATAGGATTTGCCACATTAACAACTATTTTTTTTAAATTAATCTTGTTTTATACGTGTGGGGCTTCAGAAAATAATTGTATTTCAAATATTTTTTATTTAAATTAATCTTTTTAAATGATGACATTTGCTGAGTCATTAGTATAACACAATACATAAAGTGGATTTACCTAGAAGGTGAGTCCAGGTGGATCTGGCTGTACAGATAAAGCATCTCCGTCTGCAAAGCTTGGGATGCACTCCTCAGCGCAAGGCAGCGACTCTCTGAGGCACACAGCTCTTCCCTAAAACAGCAAATAAACTTATAAACTCAAATTGTGTGTCTAATGTAGGAGCCTGAAAAAACTAAACCTCAGAGAAGCTCTCTTTGCCGACTAGACCTAGAACTAGAACCACATCCAGTGAAAGTTAAAAGCCCAGGATTCTGACCTATTGTAGCTTTTGGTGTCCTCTAGGAGTTTCTTCTGGTCCAGAATCAGCTGCTCCTTCTTGGCCAGCTGATTCTCCAGCTCTGCTGCTCTATGATTGGCTGCTTCCAGCTTTTGTCTCAGCTGAACATTGCTGTCCTTCAGTCTCTGGAACTCCTTACCCACGTTGCTCTGCAACATGGTTTCCTCCTGCACGTCACACAACAGAATTACACCAGCAGAGTGTTTGTGATGCCGATGTGTTTATGGTCTTACAGTCCAGCTGCGGGGATGCCCTTCCTCCAGCTGCTCATTTAGAGATCGGTTAGTTTCTTTTAGGAGAACAAGTTGCTGATTCAGGAAGAAAATCTGCTGTTGAAGTTGCTCGCTGCTGCATACCTGCACAGAGAAAAATCCATCAGAAAAGGAAAAATCAGGATGCTCAAGCCCTTTTAGTAGGAGGGTGAGATGACCATGTTTCCATTCCAGAGTTTTCTGTTTAGAAGTCAAAGATCAAAGTGGTCAAAATATTTTAGTGTCTATTTTTGACAAAATTTGTAACAGGTTGCAGTATCTAACAAGATTGGAATGAATGTCCTCCCCAAAATGAAGGAGTTCTCAGAGTCATGTTCATGATGCCTTTAGTGAAGGAGTTGAGCCAAAACATTAAATGCATTGATTCATGATGCCTTACAGCAGTCTGGTAACCTGCTCAGTGTATAACCTGCCTCTCATCTGGTATTCTCAGCCGCATCCCATAATTGGGTCGATTGTTTTGATAAACATTCCCAATGTCACCTGGAGTCATATGCTTAACTAAGTGGCCAAAAAAGAACCAAATCACAAGCATGAGTGGACAATAAGTTTTCTCGATTCCTTCCAAAAGCATCAGAGAGACACTGCTTCACTGCAATAAGAGGAGCCAGATGGGGTAGTTCTGGCATCTAATTAGGAAGCTAAAACTGAGATGTGCATTCTGGGCACATGACCTTAATCTGTTTCTGCCTGAGATGGCGGCGCCTGAAAAAGGAGGCAGACATTATGGCGACTCGGCAACATCAGGCAGTAAAAAAAACCTTCTTACCTTAAGTGACAGCTGAGTCAGTTGGTGCTCAGCATTATAGGCATTTTGGTTTGCTTTTTGGAGTTCCTTCTCCAGTGCTTTCAGTCTACCTTGACTTTCCTGAAGTTCGCTCTAAAACAGCCAATCACAGTTGTCATAAGTCATGTAGCTGTGTGTGAGTGAGCGTGTACGTTCATGTGTGTATGTATGTATGTACCTGCACTCTCTGGGTGACCCTGGTCTCCTCCTGCTGGCACTGCAGCAACCGTCGGACGTGTTCCTGCAGCTGTTCACTCTGCATCAGCGCGTCCTGCTGCAGGTCGTAGAACCTTCGCTGCTCCTCTTCCAGACTCTTCTTCAGACAGCGGATTTCCTCATCCAGCACACCGACCTGCGATTTCTGCCGGGACAAAATAGAGGATGGTAAAAAGAAAAAAAAAAAATGCGTGGGGTCAGTGAGAGTAGAATATATAGCTCATGTGCATGTTACCATGGCCACATTGTGCTCTTCCAGCGCAGTGGCATTGATGACTCTGCGTAGCAGGCGACGGTTTCTGATAGCGTGCTGTTGTCGCTTGAAGCGTTCGTATTGAAGTTGACTGTGGACCAGGAGCAGCTGGCTCCGAAGAGACTGAAGCTCCTCTGCCTGGATGGGACCTGACACACACAGAGACACACACAATAGTGAGAAAACATGTTTACAGTACAAAACTTGTAAGAAACTTTGCTTTCTAGGATTTTGGTCAGTGTTTGAAACATTTTCTTGTTTCAGCCGAGAAGAAGATGATCAGAAGACTCGTAAACATGTGTGAATATCCAAAAGAAAAAAACACAAACAAAAAAAGTGCACAGCCTGAGTGACGCTCAGAGGTACATGAACAATCAAATGAACCAGGATGCACGCGTTCAGTCAAATTGAAAAATGAAAAACACACTTTTAACAAAGATGCAGATGACTCAAGATGCAGTCACTGACCCCGTCTTATTTAATTTGAACTCTAGCCCTTAAACCCCACTTGACTTCAAATTTAACACATCAGTAGTTAATTATTCAAAAGACTCATTTTTTAAAAAAAAAAATCATCTTTTCCTCCTTTTGACTCCTTTTAAGGAGCCCCCCGGTATTTGACTTTCCTCTGTTTACTGCATTTTCTTTTCTCACAACTACTACAAAACTTGTACAAAATTAGATATTTTATTGCAGCACGTCAGATGTTCTGCAATCTGTAAAACATCAAATTGTTTATCTAAGTAATTAAATTTGAGTAACGGACACTATTGTGGGTGATTACAGTAGTTGGGAGGAGCGTCAGATGTAAAAATTGAGCCAAACAACTATAATGCAAGTCAGTAACAGCATTACCACACTGGATCAGTTGTAGCTTGAGCTTCATTAAAGTCGTAGCTTTTTATTTTACATTCAAGCGAAAAAAAAAAATCTTTTCTGAAATGTATTTTATTGAAAATATTTTTTATGTTAAATGAGATTGTGATGCAAATGCAAAAGTTAACCGGTTTAAACACATTTAAAATGATTTAGTGTTTTTAAATAAAGTTAGCTGAGGAGAAAATTCATTCTAGTAATTTTTAGAACACACAAAAATATTGTAACAATGCTCATTTTATCGAAAATTGAAACGATCGGGAGCACACCAGAATAATCTGAGAGGAGTTGTTGAATCTGGGATCAAACCTGATAGTTAATGAGTGTTAGTTTCAGGTACCTTTGCTTCTCATGCTCTGCTGTTTACCTCCAGAGTACTTTCTGCTCCACCGGCCTGCTTCTACAGACGACCTGCCAGAACAAAGACACACTTTATCTCTTTTTCAGGACATTTCCTCCACTTGGACTTGGAATCAGTTATAAATATAAAAACAAATGCATTCCATACAGAACCCGAGGGTGATTCTGGTGCATAATAAAACGTATGGCATCCATTTGCCCATAAGGTATATTGACTACTGGGGCAAATCCAGGTGTGTGAATTAAAACAAGCTTAGAGCAGGGTTGGTCTGTTTTGATGAGACCCATCCAGATATTTTCGTTGGCTGTGAATCAGGAGGAAGAAAAAGAAAGATATGAACGATGTTTACTACCAGAACCGTAGCTGGTTTGGCTTCGACTCATGTAAGCTTAGGTTGGTTCTGGAAGGGATGATGAAATGTGTGGTGGGTGAGTGGACATGGTGATGAATCATCCAGACAAAGAAAGACCAGATTAAAACAAATACAAAGGATTGTTCATTTCAGAGGAAAACTAATGAAAATGTGTATAAAGTTTAGTGTAAAAAAGTAAATTTTGTTTTAGGCTGCTGGAGTTTGTTTTTTTCTGCTTGAAAAGTAACTTGTTAACCAGGGGTTGAGGAGTGGTATTAAATCATTTTGTCAGCTATAAAAGGACTTTTTACTCAAGTTTCTTTCAGTCTATTTGTGTTTTTTGTTAATGCCTGTATACTTTCTTTTCTTGTGTACATCAAGAGCACCTGATGAAGGAACCTTCAAAAAGTGAGTGTTAAAGAAAAGAAAATGTCTCACTTCTGGCTGAGACGTTCATGGGGCATCATGCCCAAGGATTATCATTTGGTCCAAAGCCTTCAGAGGAGAAACCGAGTCTTCTTCTGCATCTTCATTTTTCTCCCTCCTCCCAGCAACTTTCTCCATCACCTCCTGCAAGACAAAAAAATAAAGATGCAACAGACCGACCAGCAAAAAACTAAGCCTGAGTCAGCTCACCTGGGTTTGCCTTCCAATGAACAGAGCGGTAGCTTGGGGCAGACCAAGCTCAAACAGGCTCTCATAGAGAGGGGTGGGGCTTGCGAGAGGAAGGCTAGGCCCTCTGTTGGAAGGTGTGTAGGAGGAAGGATGAGGTGTGGTGAGAATAGGTGAAAAGAAGTTGGAAAGAGGCTGTGGAGTCGCTTCTTCCCTGAGGCTGGAAGTGAGGAAAAGATTCGGAGAGGAAGAAGCGGGGGAAAGTTGGCGGGACTCCTCTGCTTTAACATCTGCAGACAAACAGATGTTAGATAGCAACAGAGACAACAGAGATAGAAACATGTTAATTAATCACCAACATTATTTAGTTAATCGTTTCACCTGTACTGTGCTCGTTAGCTGTGACATTCCTCAGTGTCATTCGTTGCTGAGCAATGATTGGCTCTAACTGATTGTTCACCTGAGAATCCAACAACACTTGGATGTCTGTAATGGGGGGTGCTACAAAGACTGGTGTAGGACATTTTACACCTGGAAAAAAAACATGGAATTTAAGTTGTGTTAAAATGGACTTGGACACGACAAGGAATGGGATACCAAAATCACCATTTTACAGGCCCTGGGGCCACATCTTTAATTTTTACCAAACCAATAAATTTAAACCTTAATGATTTTGTTAACGGTACAGCACTGTGTTGCAATAACATGGCATGCACCACTCTTTGCTCACATTTTCTCACTCTGATCCGCAAGAAAAGCAGAGACTAAGAGCAAAAGGATCAAAAGTGGGATTGCATTTGCATTGCACGCTATCTCAAAAGTAATAAAAAAAGTAGCTGTCCAAACTTCTCGCTGAAATGCATCCTATGCTAGCAGAAAGTTGCAGACGGTAGTAGTACACAACAACTTAAGCGAGCTTATGAAAGATAAGTGCATAATTTTTTATAAAAAAGAGAGAGAAGCTCCCTCTCTTATCTGTTTCTAATAAGAAGATGTAAGCAGCTGAAAGGAGCTTCCTCTGCCGGGCGGCTGGGCTCTCACTCAGAGATAGAGTGAGGAGCTCTGCCATCTAGGAGGAGCTCAGGGTAGAGCCGTTGCTCCTCCGGGTTGAGAAAAGCCAGATGAGGTCATCCGGGCATCTAGAGGATGCCTCCCAAATGCCTCGCTGGTGAGGTGTTTTGGGCATGTCTCACTGGAATGAGACCCAGAGGCAGACCCCCGGACCCGCTGAAGAGACTATGTCTCACAGTTGGGTGAAGAACACCTCAGAATTCTCCTAGGTGAACTGGAGGATGCAGCTGGGGTCAGAGAAGCCTGGGTTTCCTGTCTGAGGCTGTTATCCCAGCGAGCTGGCCCCGGACAAGGGGAAGACAACGCATTGGAACAGAAGAGAGAAATTAATACCAATAATGTTAATATTAACATTGCATGAATATTAACATTATTTTAAATTAACAAACATGCAATATTAACAGGCTAAAACCTCAAAGTGTTTCATAACAATAAATAATCTAACATGCAATGTAAAACTGAGGTACAGCAAGTCAAATCCAAGTTAGCTTTCAGATTTGTTTTCTCACTCCTAAATTTTTTTTTGCACAGGAAAGTAATAGTAGAAATACTGATAAAACAGTGGATCAAAATAGTATCAATGAGAGGTAGAAAAAAATTCTTAACGATATCAACCCCAGAAACGAGTCTGCCTGGCGTGTTCTCACCTGAGACAGAGGTACACCTGCTTAGCGGAGGGGTGGGGCCAGAACTTGCCGTTTCAGGAGGCGGTGTAGACAACCCACAGTGAGAGGAGGGGCTCCAAGTGCAATCCTCAGCCTGTACTCAAACACACATAAACACACCTAGGGTGACTTTTTATCTGTACAGCTAATAAATACCGTTAGAACTGTGAGCAACATTACATGTGTAACTAGTAAGTGGTGTTACACATGTAGGTAGTTAACTGTGAGACTAACAGGTGGTAATCTGTGTGTAGGTTGTTTCTTGTGCAACAAACTGGTGAAGTTACCTGTGAGCAGGAGGTGATGGGTGTCAGCTTATGCGGACCTCTTAACAGAGCACTTTCTGTTTAAAACAAAACAAAAAAAGGATCAATCTCTTAATAATCTCGTGACAACAAATTAAAAATCATTATTTTTAATTATTTTGTTTACAGTTGCCCAGACTTTTTGCTCCTGCTCACACCAACCTGTGTTGCTAATGGGGTCTGAGAGGTGTGGCGTCGAGGTGAGATCCAGGTGAAGAAGAGGGAAGGATGGCTGATGGAAGTCTGGATGAGATAGAGGAGGAATACAAGTCCTCCTCACAGGACGACTCCAAAGGATCCAGAGACAGTCTAGAGCACTCAATCAAAATGTCGTGGACTTCATGATACCTCCACCTGAAGGAGAAGTACTTAGTCAGAACAGAAGCTACACACCTTCCATTTCATTAGAAAATACACACTTGTGTCACCAACAAGAGTTGGGTTTTAGGCAGAGAACTAGCATCGCTGCTCTAAAGATTTGAAGTTGGTTAATATTGGAGGAATAAATATCCCACATGACTGATCACAGGATTTTATCTCAGGAAAAAAAAAAAAAATCTATGTCTATGTGAGATTACTTTCCCTTACCTTTCACTTATCCGGGGCCAGGTTGCAAGGGCAACAGCTTCAGACGTGAAAGCTGGGCTTTTCTCACCTCGGCTGCATCCTCCAGCTCACCAGAGAAGATCCTGAGGTGTTCTCCGGCCAGCTGTGAGAAATCTTCTCTCCAGCAGGTCCGAGGTCTGCCTCTGGGTCTCCTCTCGATGGGACGTGCCCGAAACACCTCACCAGGAAGGCGTTCAGGAGGCATCCAATAGCTAGATGCTTCAAACCACCCATCTGGCTTCTCTTAGCCTGGGGAGGAGCACCTCCCAGATGGCAGAGCTTCCTCATCCTATCTCTGACTGAGAGCCCTACCAGAGGTGAGATCGGACCTAAAAATAGATCTTTGACGATCATCACTTTTGCCAGTACTGCTGTTTAAAATGCCTGCTCAGCGTCGAGGTGCCAGTCTTTTTGGTGTTGTATGAAAGCAAAAGCGCCACATTGACTACATCCAGCGAAGCCAACGCGAGTTTTCTGTAGCATTTTGAATAATCGATTTGAAGCTTTTCCACACCTCACTCTTACCGGTGCATGTTTGCCTTTAAAGTTCTCCTGCCTTTAGTTTATCCTTAACTTCCTGCTCCTTCATATTGGGGATACCAGTTCAAAATAGATTCAGACTTGCACAGGGGAATATTATCAAATTAAGAGGAGGCATTCACGTGCGCAGACCATGCTCTGGCACTGCAGATCCTGTTTAGTAGTTAAACATTACTTCTCTGTTTTATACAAATTATTAATTTTATAAAAGTATTCCTTGGTTTAGTACCCACAACTCTTTTTAGTTTACATTTCATAAACATATATTTATGCAAAAAAGGCAGCATAGAGAAGCCTGAGCCGACCCGACTCGAAGTAATGATTGACATTTTAGGCCTGGTCGGGTTCGGGCTTGAGATCTTACCTCTGAGCCCTACCACCCCAGGAAGCTCATTTTGGCCGCTTGGAGATTACTTTCCTCTGCCAAAAGTGGCAGACAAAGCTGTGGAGTGATATTTGGCTCTGATATTTGTCCCAAGCTCTCAAGGTGTTGATGCTGCTCAGTCTGCTTGGGTTTTTTCATTAACACTCTAGTGCCAAGGTTAGCATCTTGACTCAAATCAAACGCGGTGGCCCAACTTTAGACCAGCGGGAAAATATGGAAGAAATATACAGTATTGTATAGAGACGCTGACATATTCCCTTAAAACCAAAGTAGGTGCGTTTAAAAAAATTAAAACGGCTGGATTATAGAAAAATAAGCCATGTGTTGAATCTTTTATTGAGTCTGGATTAATTTTTGAAGGTCGAGCAAAGTTTCCCCAACAAGCACCACTAATTTAGTTGATTTATGTATTATTTTTTAGATATTTTAGATCGTCAGAAGTGTGCCTGCAATTTTTATATGCTTTTATTTGTTTTCTTTTTCCTTCTTTCTTGATTTTTTTGTGCATGCTTTATTAAAATGAAGTTCCAAAAAAAAAACTACACACAGGCAGAAAAGATTGTCTTAAACCATTGAAATTTGCTTCAGATTAAGGATTAAGTACAAGCTTTGTTTTCCCGGAATCTTCTGTGAATGAAGACAACTCAATGGTGTGACCTTCAAACTTCAAAGCAGAGTCAACTTCAAAGCAGAAAAGACTATGATGGATCTCATGTGTATCATAAAATACTTTTTATTGGTTCATTTTTCCATCTAGAAAAGTCACCAGGTTTAAGAACTATTCTGTGAAACTCACCTGGATGGGTCTAGTTCATAATCCTGAGTCCCAGTAACCAGTTCAGGGTGAACCCGAACATGTTCCAACATTGGCTAGAAGATGAGAAGAGACAAAACTAGTAACACTACTGTGTTCACACTCATCCTATCAGCCAAGCAAATAGCAAGGATATGTCTTATGATACGCAATAAAAAGCTCAAGGTCAAATCAAGAAACTGGTGTTAAGCCACAGTGAGTACGAACCTTCACCACCTCCTGGAAGGTGTCCAGGTTCTCTTTCATGCTGTAGTGTAGCCTTAGGTAGGAAATAAAGTTGCAGGGGAACATCCCATACAGACGGTGGAAAAGAGAGTAAACACCTGCCTGGAGATGGACTAGGTAGACCCCAGACACATGACCTGTTCAAGGCAAAAAACAGCTATCAAATCAATTTCACTAACTGATCACATAACTCTAAGCAAAGTTCACTTTGTGTTACCAGGGTTTTTGTAGCTCCATGATGTCAAGCGTCCAAATACATCAAAGAAGTCATAGATGTGTTGTTTCCCAGCCTGAGGGATCATGGGTAGCAGAGTGATGAGGACCAGGACTCCAATGATCAGGAACACCACCTCACTGTCAGTCTGAGAACATCAAACAGATCAGTACACCCTGACTGATTGAGCAGAAGCCAATGTAGATATGCACCTTGAGACAGCGGCAGAAGGGTGGACAGAAGCGGAGAGTGGCTAATCTGGTGAACCCAGGGAGCTGATTCCTGATCAGGTGACCCAGAAGCGTAACGGCAGCCAGTCTGGATCCAGGTCTGCTTATGGAGTCGTTGAGCTTCTCCAACAGGACCTGGAAGGTGTCAAACATGAATTACAACCACACACTAACGACCAGACACACATCCCTCACCTTGTGATGAGGCTCCCTGATGGAAGAGAGGAGTAGCACTGCTTGAGGGGAGGAGGATTCAAGGTAAGCCTCTACCAGAGAGGACAGCACCACCCCGCTTTGTCTGAGAACAAAACCTCATCTAAGCATGAAGGCAAAAACAAGTGCAGACATAACAAGAAGGTGGACTCACCTGTACTCAGCTGCTGATTTACAGCAGCTCGCACTTGTTTCTGCCTCCTGTAGATCAGAACTGTCCAATGAGAGCAGGAGCTCCGCAATGCCTCATCTGCTCCTTGGACATGCTGTCACACACAAACATCCGATATTTATCAGTTTAAATTATTTGGTCTTTTAAACTGCTTATACCTAATTGGGTCATGGGGGTTGCCAGAGCCTATCCTGGCTGATTTCAGATGAGAAGCGGAGTACACCCTGAACAGGTCGCTGGTCTGTTGCAGGGCCACACACACACACTCATTCTTTGGGGCAATTTTGTAGCAGCCAATCAACCTAACATGCATGTTTTTGGCCACTACAAAATATCATTTAGATATGCCAAAAAACCAGCTGCTGCAAGTTGATCCTTTATGTTTGTCCGAAATCAAATCAGGAGATGCACGTTATCACTATGGCCGTAATCAATATTAAAATAATTTAAGGAAGACTCTATTGTTGCACTAGAAGCAGAATTGATCACAACGATGTTGGTGTAAACATGGATCCACCATCGGGTTCATGTCAGAATGAAGCCAGCATTGGGTACGTCATGAAGGATCCACCACCGGGTTTATCTCATTAAGGATTCAGTCAGTCATCTTCTTATCCATCTTTCCCTCACAGGGTTGCGGGGGTTGCCGGAGCCCATCCCGGCTGAATCAAGGCAAGGGGCAGGGTACACCCCGAACAGGTCGCCAGTCTGTCGAGGGGCCACACACATACAACCATCCACACATGTATTCCTACGGGCAATTTAGGCACCAGCCAATCAACCTAGCATGCATGTCTTTGGAGGGTGGGAGGAAACCGGAGTACCCGGAGGAAACCCACGCAAACACGGGGAGAACATGCAAACTCCACACAGAAAGGACAGTGTTCCAAGCCTCGTCCCCACCCAGGACTCGAACCCTCGACCTTTTTGCTGTGAGGCCACTGAGCTACCCACTGCGCCGACGTGCCACCCTACGATGGATTCAATTCAATACAATTTCGACTTGTGTAGCCCAAAATCATAGATGGATCCACCACTGGGTTCACGTCGATGGATCTATCGGTCGGGTTCACGTCGCGATAGATCCCGCACCGGGTTCACGTCGCGATAGATCTATCGTCAGGTTCACGTCGCGATAGATCCACCATAGGGTTCACGTCACGATGAATCCACCGTCGGGTTCACGTCGCGATAGATCCACCATAGGGTTCACGTCAGGATGGAACCATCATGTAAATTAAACTAGCGATAAACGGAACCTCTCCGAAATCTATTTTTATGTGCTGGGAGACCTAATTAATAATTTTAAACCAGCTAACTTAAATACGTGTTTTCTTTTTAAATGAAAAAACAAGTTTGGTCTCGTTTATTTTTTCTACATTCTCATCACCAAAAGTTTTCTTCTTTTTGTGGCAAAATGAAAGAATCAATAAGTAAAAACTGCTCATAAATAAAAAAATATTTCTAAATTAGTAAAAATAAAAAATTGACATAGTTAAATATTAAATGATTAAAATGTGAAAATAACCAATCTTTTAAACATTCGATAATCAGCTGTTTACGTTGCGTCGCTGACGTCATCAACAGCTGGAGGCTAGCTCTAGATGCTAAGCTAACTGCTAAGTTCAGCACCAAGAGAGTAGCACGCAGCAGTCTGTCACTGTCACACACTGCTGAGAATAAGACATAATCAGACCACAGGCCGGACAGAACTGAGCTGCTCAGCTTAAACTAAGACCAAAAAAGATCAGACGTTACCTTCAGACCTGTTGATTCACGCGTGGAGCGGACATGTCAGGCCAAACGAAGCCCCGCCTCCTGTTGAAGCCTGACACCTCAAACTGAGGAAGCGTTCACTGTCGCTGATCCCGGTGGGAAAAGATAGTTACATATGAAAATCCTCCTTTTCTCTTTGTTTTTGTTGTTTCTGGAATATTCTTGATACTTACACATTTATTTTTAAAGCGCCTTTCTTGGCACTCAAGATTTACCGTACAAACGTATTTGAAAACAACAGTAAGCTTAACCACAACAAATTTGGACAACAGATATGTTGATCAGCATAAAAATATATAAGAACATAGATTTAGGAAAGAGAACAGTCATGGAAGGGCGGTACGGTGGCGCAGTGTAGCACAGTGGCCTCACAGCAAGATGGTCGTTGGTTCGAGTTCCGGGTGGGGACGAGGCTTGGAACACTGTCCTTTCTGTGTGAAGTTTGCATGTTCTCCCCGTGTCTGCGTGGGTTTCCTCCGGTACTCCGGTTTCCTCCCACCCACCAAAGACATGTATGCTAGGTTGATTGGCCGGTGCCGAATTGTCCCTAGGAATGAGTGTGTGTGTGGATGGTTGTATGTGTGTGGCCCCGTGACAGGCTGGCGACCTGTTTGGGGTGTACCCTGCCCTTTGCCTTAAATCAGCCGGGATGGGCTCCGGCACCCCCCCGCAACCCCGAAAGGGACAGACGGATAAGAAGATGACTGACTGACTGGAATATTCTTGATATTTACACATTTTATTTTTAAGGCGCCTCTCTGGGCACTCAAGATTTACCGTACAAACATATTTGAAAACAACAGTAAGCTTAACCACATACAAATTTGGACAACAGATATATTGATCAGCATAAAAATATATAAGAACATAGATTTAGGAAAGAGAATAGTCATGGAAGGGCGGCACGGTGGCGCAGTGTAGCACAGTGGCCTCATAGCAAGAAGGTCGTTGGTTCGAGTCCCGGGCGGGGATGAAGCTTGGAACACTGTCCTTTCTGTGTGGAGTTTGCATGTTCTCCCCAGGTCTGCGTGGGTTTTCTCCGGGTACTCCGGTTTCCTCCCACCCTCCAAAGACATGCATGCTAGGTTGATGGCCGGTGCCGAATTGTCCCTAGGAATGAATGTGTGTGGATGGTTGTATGTGTGTGGCCCCGCGACAGTCTGGTGACCTGTTCGGGGTGTACCCTGACCCTTGCCTTGAATCAGCCGGGATGGGCTCCGGCAACCCCCCACCAGCCCGTAGGGGATAGACGATATAAGAAGGTGACTGACTGACTGAACAGTCATGGTTGAAGAGACAAAGTCAGTTGGAAGAGATGAGGTTTTAACCTGAATTTGAAATATCAAAGTGTATCTGTGATGCAGAGATCAGCAAGGAAGCGATTCCAAAGCCGAAGAGCATAACGGCAAGAAGAGTGGAGGGAGAGGGAGCTGGATAGAGGAGGAGGAGAGAATGAGCAGGCTTGAAACATAAAACTCTTAAAATGTATTAGTTTAATACCACATTACACGTTTATGTTTGTGCCGTTCAAATAAGTTTTACTCTCAGTTGCAGAGGGAACAAGAAACTGGATAGAGGAGGAGGAGTGGAGAGAGCGAGCAGCTTAAAACGTAAAAACTCTAAAAGATTTTAGTTTATTCCCACATTACACGTTCATGTTTGTGTTTTTTAATAAGTTTTTACTCACAGTTGCTACTCACTTGCTGGCTACAGCTGTCTCTCATTGTGAAAGAAATACTCTCTTAAACGTCAAATTAGCTTTATGTATCAGATCTGCTACTATGGAGGACCGAGAGGCAAGTAGGTATAAATCACAAAAAAACTTCAGAGGTCTGCCCTCTCTGTCATGCTCAAATAGACCTTACATTACATTCTTCCTTTCACTCTCGTCTCTTGCTTCATGCCCACAGGAGGGGTTTAACCAGTGCATTTAACATTTTCTCTACATTTGTTTAATCCAGAGGGATCAAAATATGTTCCTGGGTAAGCCAGGAGATACAAGTAATTTCATCTTTGTGTCAATTTGGACGTTAGGTAGGGAATCTTTCTGGTGTGACCTGTGTGGTACACCTTAGGTTAGAAGCAATCCTGACCAGATACGCAAAGCCACCCCTTTTGAATCTTTTTTATAAAAATGGAGCAGCAGTTTTACCCTGATCATTTTCTATATGATCTTGCTTCTGTTCAAAAATAATATGGACTCTACTGAGTTCATGGATGGGGAAAAAAAGAATGAAAAAGTATTTAATCAGAAGTGAAAAAGATTATATGAACAATTCTCCACAAAGATATTTGGAGACTTGACATAGTACCATCCTCGAGGAAGCCTCAAAGAGTCTGAAGCCACTGTCCAATCAACCATTTTATCCCTTCTTTCTACCGCAGTTTTACGTACTCATTCATTCATGTCAGCAATTGCATATTCGTTGGAACATTCTGCACCCTGTTCTTGTACCAGTTCTTCCTGGTCAGCAGGAACATTTCATCTTGCTATCATGTCTGATGTGTTTCGCAGCACAAAAGGTGTCTATGCATCATGTTCATATCAGTCTGTGGGTTAGTCTCATGTCTGTCTACACCAAGGTCATTTCCAAATGATAAAACTTTTTTTAATGACACAATTGTCCATTCCCAACACTTCACACCTCATTTTTAAGGTGTAACCTGGCAAATATTTAAATCCCTCAATTTTCTGGTCAATTTTTCTTGCATAATTCCTTCTGTATAACTTTTGCAGTACAAGCTAAATGAACAACATTGATCCAAATATCATCAGGACATGCAAACTTTTTGCCACGGAAAGGTGGTTATTTGCAAATATTCAGACCCACCTACATAGGCATGTACGTAGTTCATTTGTCTCAGAGACAATAAAAATAGTTTGAAAAGCGCTGAAGATGGTTAAACTGCTTCAAAGTTGTGAGCAGACACAAATAATGGCGTCAAGTGTAATTGTTGTGTGTGTATATTTTTCCAATGCAAGGTTTTGTCTTTTCAAGTGGTTCATGGTTCATGATTAAAAGTAAGAAGTTGCATGGGTAAGTGACCTGTCCAGTTTGAGACAGGATAGATGTGTTCCTTTTCTGTTTTTTTAGTACAAATACCAGCTGTTTGTGTTCTCACTCAGTTGCTGATATAAAAAAAATGGGGTCATATTCGGCTGTAAGCGATTTACATAGAGCAATAATAAATTGGTTTTCCAAGTTAAATTTAAAAGACAATTAATCAGTACACATGTACTGTAATGAAAAATGTTCAAAGAGAAAAGCATTAAAACATGGTCATTTGCAGAAACAAATAAACCAAGTCATTGTTAAATTGGTAAAGGAAAATGCACAAAAATGCACGTTTTATTCCAGAATATTAGCATTTTTATTCTTGTTATATAAAAAATTACAAATGTAGCCATTTAGAAAAAATATGAGTTCATTGTTGATTTGTTTGCGTTACAAAATCTGTGTAAAGCAGTATGAGATTTCTGTTTCCTACTGATATGACAGTTATAATTATGTTACATCTTCACTTCCCTTCTCAGCTTTCAGTAAACATTTGTAATGCAAACAGTTGGCGAAGGTTTGAAAGAGCAACGATGTCTTTATCTCAGATGATGTAGTTTTACATATATATACGCAACACAAAAACAACATTTTTAGAGCTTCGAAAGCAATGTAATGTGATGTTTACGTAATAGTTTTCAGTGGCTGCGAACCTGTGAAACACAACAGTAGGCGTGTTCGAGATAAGAATTTTGTTGAGGTTAGTACAGCTTATAAAGCAACCGGCTCCTCTGCACGAGCCCACACGAGTTGTAATGATGATGTGGAAGCTGCTGGTCCTGTTCAGCTGCTGGCTAATTGGGGCCTCTGCTGCAAAGGTGAGTTTTCTAAAAATATTTCAGAACATGAGACAAACCATGAATCAAACGGTAGAATCTTTTTCCCTGGAGAGAAGATTAGAGAAATAGAAGCTTACGTTCTCTACTGAGATGAGATGGCAGAAGGAGAAATGAAAGATTCCGTTCCGTCGTCTTCTGCTTATCCAGGGCCGAGTCACGGGGGCAATAGCCTCAGATGGGAAGCCCAGGCTTCTCTCACCGCAGTTGCATCCTCCAGCTCCTCCCGATGGATCCCGAGTCGTTTCTCAGCCAGCTATGAGACATCGTCTCTCCAGCGAGTCTGGGGTCCGCCTCATGGTCTTCTCCCGGTGGGACGTGCCCGAAACACCTCCACAGCGAGGAGCTTGGGGGGCATCCTGACCCAAACCACCCAATCTGGCTCCTCTCAACCTGGAGGTGGACACCGAGCTCCTCCCGGTTGCCAGAGCTCCTCACCTGATCTGTGAGTGAGAGCCCAGCCATCCTGCAGAGGAAGCTCATTTCGGTCGCTTGTATCCGAACAAGCTTGTATGTACTGTATATCCGCTTGTATGGAAATGTGCTGAGACAAAAAAAATTGAAAAACAAAAATGTTTAAATAATTGATCATTTCTGTAGAACAGCATGGCACACTCCGTCTTCTTCCTCGTCTGCGGCATTTCTCTTCATAGGTCACCACATTAAGTCAGTTTCTTCCATCTAACCCTATCTGCTGCATCTTCTTCAGTCACATCAATGAGGATGGCACACTCCAAAACATCAAATTGTACTATCTAACCAAGTGTTATTGAAAGTTATCTCAATGTATCAGGTTAAACTATATGGTTAGGCATGTTATTGTGTCATACTACGTCAATATAAACTGAATTATATTAATTTTGCCGTCTATGGTGTTATCATCCCATCCAATCCATGTGATTCAGACATTATTTATTCTGATCAGCAGTATGAATTTGGTCATCAACTCCGTAATTCAATAATTGAAAAAGGGATTGTTTGTTATAAATCCTCAGTTAAAAAAACAGACAAAACTCTGTTCCTTATTTTTACATTTTTACACTCAGTGTTTGTGCTCTGTTCTCCAGCTGGTCCACAAGAGGTAGTGGAATAGTTTTCTTTTAGTTTTTGAAAGGGGTAAGTGCAACTGGTAACTCGTCATTTGTATGTTTTCTAATTATTTGTTATGTGTAGCTTGGTGTAGTGCGGACTGAATGCGGCTTTGTGGAGGGCAAGAACCACAAGGTGGGTCTCTTCAGATCCGTTGATGTCTTTAAAGGGATTCCATTTGCTGATGTTCCCAAGTTATGGGAGAAACCACAACCACATCCTGGCTGGGATGGTGCGTAAACTTTGGCTTTGCTTTGGATCGGTCAAGTGTTCCATGTATAGCTAATTTTACTTGGTGTTTCCAGGAATCCTGCAGGCTACAAAGTACCGTGATCGGTGTCTGCAGATGGACCTGTTGCAGATAATGACAAAGGGCAGCCTGGATTGTCTCTACTTGAACATATTTGTCCCACAAGGAACATCTTGTAAGCAACACACAACTGTCCTTTAATATTCCATAAAGACTTGTCATCTTTCTCTTAGATACCGTACTTAGGAGCTGAGAACAATGTTTAACTTAAAATGTTCTTATTTTATCTCGAGTGTCCACAAGCCTACCTGTGATGGTTTATCTGTTTGGAGGAGGATTCCTAATGGGAGCGTCCAATGATTTCGAGATCCTGGGAAATGCTCTCTATGATGGAGAAGATATGGCTGACAAAGGCGGGGTCATTGTTGTCACAGTGAACTACAGAGTTGGTACTCTGGGTTTTCTCAGTACTGGAGACTCTCGATTGCCAGGTTTGACTGATGCATAAATTAACTGAGCTAATTTTTTTTTTTTTAAAGAAATGAAAACCAAGGCCACTATGGTTTTATCTTGTGAGGATTTTTACAATCAATAAAATAAATAATGTGCTGTAGCTGAGACAGAAGAGTTCAGTGTGGGGGTGGGATTGCACCAGGGATGCGCTCTGAGTCATTTGCTGTGTGCTATGGTGATGGACAGGCTGACAGACGAGGTTAAACAGCAATCTCCATGAACAATGATGTTTGCAGATGACATTATGGTCTGTAGTGAGAGGAGGGCAGAGGTGGAGCAAAAGCTGGAGAGGTGGAGGTTTGCACTACAAAGAAGAGGAATGAAGATTAGTCAGAGTTATACAGAGTGCATGTGTCTGAATGAGAGGGATCCAAATGGAAAAGTGACGTTGTAGGGAGAAGAGATAAAGAAGGTGGAAGATTTTAAGTGCTTAAGATCAACAGTCCCGAACAATGGAGAGTGTGGAAAAGAGGTGAAGAAGCGTGTGCAGGCAGGATGAAATGGGTGGAGAAAAGTATCAGGTGTGATGTGTGATAGAAGAGTTTCAGCTAAAATGAAAGGGAAAGTGTACAAAACCGTGGTGAGACTGGCCATGCTGTTTGGTCTAGACTCTAGAGACAGTAGCACTGAGAAAAAGACAGGAAACAGAGATGGAGGTAGCAGAGATGTAGATGCTGAGGATCTCCCTGGGAGTGACCAGGATGGACAGGATTAGAAATAAGTATATCAGAGGAACAGCACATGTTAGAGGTTTTGGAGATAAAGTCCGAGAGGCCAGACTGAGATGGTTTGGACATGTACAGAGAAGAGAGAGAGAGTACATCGGAAGAAGGATGCTGGGTTTGGAACCACCAGGACGGAGGGCTAGAGGAAGACCAAAGAGGAGGTTCATGGACACAGTGAAGGAAGACATGAAGATAGTTGGTGTGACCGAAGAGGATGCGGCAGACAGGGTTAGATGGAAGAAACCGACTTGCTGTGGCGACCCCTGAACAGAAATGCCGGAAGAAGAAGAAAAACAAAAATATCCAAAAGGCTTGCAAAAGCAAACAAAAGTAAAATACTATAAACGGCTTAAACCCGAACCGCAAGCTAATGTCTCTTTAACTGAGTCAAATATAACGGTAAATAAAATCGACGTCTGGCCTGATGCTGCTCTGAGAAAACTATTCTATTACAGAAAGAAGGTGCAGAAAATATCCACAAAATTGGATTTTTTTTTCTAACCCACTGAGAATCTTTTTATTCAATCCATGTTCCTAAAGATTCCTGATCTTGTAGTATATTATAAACTGAAAAAATATTGTATTCAATAATTTATCACCAAATAATTTACAAGTAATGTTCAAAATGAGAGGACCAACTCATATTGGACATTTGAAATTGTCCGATGTCGAAACGGCTATCAAAATTTGTGTGTGCCTGTTTGTGGCGGGAAACTCAAAAACAGTCTCTGGACAAACGTCTCAATCAATGTTAATGTTTAATACAGGTTGTTAAAGACCAGTGGTCTGGTATATGGAACGTTGGTCTTAATACTGAAACAATTCTATATTTTGGAGTGCTTCCTGCTTTAGTACCATTCCTCTAATAGGCTGTAAATTATTATTACGTCTATGTGCTGTCTGTAAACATTGCTGGTACTTTATGACTTTCTCCATGGTGTTGTCTGTTTTCACACCTTGTGCTGCTGATACCTGTTTGTGATGTGCTAGCTTATCAGCATGTCTGCAAATAAGCTATGTGCTCTGCTGGTACTAACCACAGTGAAGGCAGTAGATGTAGAAATGTCATTGATGGAGGTGGATTGCGTGCATTTCAAACAACTTGTCAGATAGTTCTATTCAAGAACTCTTTGACTTGGTTGAAATTACAACCACATTTTGGGTATCCCATCAGTACCAATGTGTAACAGTGATCTGACTGGCCACAAAGTTATAAAACTGGATGAATGACAAATATGACTTGGTTTTAAATGGTTTTTCAAATTCTCTAAGACTTTTTTTTTGTTTTATTTTATATCATCTCAGTTGATGCCAACGCAACAAAACAACTGATTAACATTGTGTTTCTTTAAGGTAATTATGGCCTGTGGGACCAGCATGCTGCCATCATCTGGGTACGCAGAAACATTCAGGCATTTGGAGGAAACCCAGATAACATAAGCTTATTTGGCCAATCAGCTGGAGCCACCAGTGTTAGCTTTCAGGTAAACCCGTGTGTGATCATAGAACCACACCTGAATACCAATTGGCATTTCAGGCATGAGTCTCACGTCTTTGTCCACCTCTTTCTCAGATGCTATCCCCTTATAGTAAAGGATTATTCCGCAGAGCAATTACTCAGAGTGGTGTGGCCCTATGCCCATGGGCCTTGCAGAGGGATCCGCTGGCATTCACAAAGAAGGTTTGCTGCTGAACATTAACATAAGATTCACTTTAAAATCACACTTGTGAATAAAGAAATTCTTATATATCACAAAAAAACCCCACTTTGGTCTAAACTTTTGTCTTAATTTCTCAGGTTGTGAATGTATACTGTTTCAATAAATCTGATTTTCAGGAGTGGCAGTCACCAAAAGTAAACTGCTGAAAACAAATGTATCAATGCTTTCCTCTGATCATTTGCACTTTTCTTCTACAGATTGCTCGTAAAGTTGGCTGCAAAAGAACCGATGAAGAAGAAATGCTTAAGTGTCTAAAGAAGACCGACCCAGTTGGTCTGACTTTAGCAGGAAAAACTGATTGGTCGCGTGTCTTGGGAAAGGGTAAAAGATTTTTTTTCTGAAATCTTTATTTTTGGAATAGTTTGTTCATGAAGCAGGTCCTTTATTGATACAGGCAAGGGCTAAGGTTTTCATTCAGAACATTAAAAAATTCACAATCAAATATGTGCTTTGTTGCATTTATCAAACCTATTTTCGTTCAGTGTAAAATATTACATTTAAGTAATGACAAGTTTATTTATTAAAATTAAAACAAACATTTAATTTTTTTAACCCACCAAGTTAAATTTTTTTTAAACGTATTTGTTTAAGCACGGTGGCGCAGTGGGTAGCAGAGTGGCCTTACAGCAAGAAGGTCGTGGGTTTGAGTCCCGGGTGGGAGTTTGCAGTCTTTTTCTGTGTGGAGTTTGCATGTTCTCCCCGTGTTTGCGTGGGTTTCCTCCGGGTACCCCGGTTTCCTCCCACCCTCCAAAGACATGCATGCTAGGTTGATTGGCCGGTGCCAAATTGCCCCTAGAAATGATTGTGTGCGTGGATGGTTGTATGTGTGTGGCCCGCGACAGACTGGCGACCTGTTCGGGGTGTACCCTGCTCTTCGCCTTAAATCAGCCGGGATGGGCTCCGGCACCGCCCGCAACCCTGAAAAGGACAGACGGATAAGAAGATGACTGACTGACTGACTGACTGTATTTGTTTACGCGTATTCCACCAAGCTGCTGTTCCACCAAGCTGCTGTTCCTCCAAGCAACTGTTCCAGCTCCACCCAACTTGCCACCACCTAGCAACTGTTCTGAAGCTGTTTTGGAGCTCTCTCTTGGAATACTTGGAGCTCTACCAGACACAGAAATTTTCCCATAGGGGAAGTATAAAGTATTCTGAACCTGAATTAGCTGCTCTTGCCACTTACTCGTGGTCAATAACGGCTGCTTACAGCAAATTTTGGTTTATTCATAGGTTCTTCTTGTGCAGAAATGGTTTCTTCCTACCTCTGCTGAAGTTTTTTCATCTGTTTGGCGTCTGCAGGTGTGGCGTTGGACTTGGTGGAACTCGCTCCGGTGATAGATTGCGATTTTATTCCAAATGAGCCCAGTAAACTCTTTCACAATGCAGCTCAGTTTGATTACCTGGCTGGGATAAACAGCATGGGTGGACATCTTATGGCTGGAATTGATGTTCCTTCCATTAACTTCAAATCAGCTGACACCACAGAGTGAGTACAGATAGAAATCTGGCCAGGCATGGAAACATTTGGAAACATGTAACACTACTGGTGTATGATGTCCTATCTTATTCTTTATCATCCCTAGAGAACAGGTGAAAGGTCTTCTGGCTGGTCTAACAAAAGAGAAAGGGAGTGCTGCTATTCCCTCTGCACTAAGTGTCTACTCAGTACACTGGGGTTCGCTTCCAGACCCTTTAGTGGTAAAGAAGACGGTGGTGGACATAGAGACCGACTTTCTGTTCCTTGTTCCCACGCAGGTTGCCCTCCAGCTTCATGCCAACAACACAAGGTTAAATCTTATGGCTTCAAAAGTCGGACAATCACAAATGACTTTGTTTTGTAGATTCATATAAGGGAAATTGGGGTATGAACACATTATTGACAAAAGCGTAGGAACAATCCATAATCAAAGTTCTGTTCCAGGTATATGTGGGGTTCCTTATCAGAATCAGAAAGAGCTTTTATTGGCTTGTGTCCGTGAACAAGATTCAGAGACTAGGAACTTGCTGTGGTGCTAATGGCAAAGAAATAAAATAAATATAATAAATAAAAATAGGAAATGTAAACTATGATAAAAATTTAACAAAAAATTAACTAAACTAATTTTAACAAAACTAACAGTGTTCAGAGCAAAAATGTAACTGTAGTGCAAAAAAGACACTAGATAAAAAGAGGAAAGTGAGCAAAAGTAAAGTGACCAAGTGATGAGCAGATCCAGGTTATGAAGTGTTCAAAAGTCCAATGGCAGAAGGGAAGATCTGGTGTAGTCTGTATACAAGACCTTCTCTTAGTGAAGTTCAATTTTGATGAAAAGATATAGATAATCCAAAATTTACTGGATTAAAAAAAAAAAAGAAAGAAAAAAACCCAAGTGGTGCATGCTAGAATTTCTAGTCTCTGTAAATATGAAAGAAATATTTTGTTTTAATTAAAAAAAGTTAAAAAAATCGGACTCAAAATAAGACCTGTGCTTTTATTTGTCCCTAGTGGTTACCGCAGTACGTACTCATACCTGTTAAATGAGAAGACCCCGGATCCCAGGCTTCCCACGCTGGGTGGAGCAGAGAGCATTCTGAGGACCTGCAGTATGTATTTGGTAAACCTTTCATCTTTCCACTGATCTACTTCCCTCGACACCGAGATCTGTCACAGTATATGATCTCGTACTGGACCAACTTTGCCAAAACTGGGTGAGTTTTGCATGTTCTCAACCAGCAAAGTATTATTAATCAGGAGACTAACCAAAGCAAATAGCAGTCCTTGATTCTGAGTTCAATTAGCCTGTTGACTTTTAAACATCTGTTTCTCTGCTCGCCAGTGATCCGAATAGAGGGAACAACAATGTCCCAGTCACTTGGCCTCCTTTCACCAAAACTCGCAGCGCTTACCTGACAATCAACCATGAGATGAGCAAGTCCTCTGTCAGGTAGCACTCTTCTTAAGTTCTTTTGAACCAAACCTGTCTTTGCCCTCAGTGTATGTTCATAAATTTCTTTTTATCACAATTAAGAAGAGAAGATGTCCTACTCAGTCCATCTAAGGCTGCCAGATATTGTATTGTTTGTATTGCACAGGGACTGCATCAGATACATCAGCGTTTTTCAACCAGGGATTCGCAGCACACTATCTTGCCGTGAGAAATTGTCAGATTTGGCGTAGACAATGATCTTATTTTATATAATACGTCGATCGCAATCTACCGGCAGCTCCCAACAACTGTTTTGGTCAGGCTTGAGGTGTTTGTGCTAAGAAAAATGAATAAACAAATAAATGGATTAAAGTGTATATATTTATCTATTTATTCACAGACAGGCAGGGTCACAATAGCAACCCACTCAATCATTGTTGCTGGTAGTGTGTCTCCAGATTTTTCCAGATTAAAAAAGTACATTGGCTTACAAAAGGTTGAAAAACGCTGAGATACACTCTTGTACTATCTCACAATGAACTATGGTCATCCCTCGTTCACTATACCTAGATCCTAGTTTATCCTCCACTCTTTTCACTTGTTTTTCCTCCTGGTTATCTTTAGTAAAAACAGAAAAATTGTGAAAAGAATTGTGTGATTTGTCTCCTCAGCTGCAACCTAAGATCGTTCTACGTCGACTACTGGACTCAAGTCTACAGCCTGTTCCCTTCAAGTAAAGTCGAAAGTTCAACTCACTGACATTTTGAGTTTAATTGAAATGTGAATAATTGCTATTGTTAAAAAAACACATGAGTGTATTTCTAAACATATTCATTACAACTTAAACAGACGTTCTTTTGTGTACTTTTTAAAAAAGAGAGATGAACTTTTCTATCTGAACTCTTTACTAACTCATCCAGAGTATAATCACAGCTGGGTGTGATGCAAAGTAGAGATCGAATAGATCGAATCCAATCTTTGTTGATTAAAATAAATCAGTTTTTAATTGATTTACTTTCAACGTCTGGAACTAAAACTAATAGTTCGTAGTTTGCGTTTCATCATAAAAAAATAGCTCCAACTGGGTAAAAAAGTGTGCCGCAGAAATTACCAATCGATTTTTTTGGTGAAATTCTGGATGGAAAGTAAATGAGCAGTGACTAATTTGGATTTTATTCTGGACATTCACTGTTGATTCTGTCTTTAAGTTATCTGAAATAAGTTTTCATACTTTATTTTGGTTACATTTTTGTACAATCTATAATTGAGACGGTAAACTAAAAAAGTAACTTTACATGATTTTTTTTCTACTTTGTCTTAATTCCAATTTACATTTACAAATTTGTTTTGGTTCTGTATTAAAGGGGATTATTTTCTGTAACAACAAACATTCACAGATTTTATGGAAATGTATTTTAGTTCCTTCCGACTTTAGAAAGCCTTATAATTGAGTTTATTTCATGTTTCTTGATTTAAAAAAAAAATACTGAGAAATAAAAACAACTTCTTACTCTTTTTTACCATTTGGATTGAATTGGAAGACCCAAATTTATTTAGCTCATTATTATTATTTTTTTATTATTATTAGCTCAGTATTATGTGTTGTTACATTTTTTAAACAGAAAAATGATTAAATTTAATAAAAAGTAAAAAAATAATCTCAACGTTTTGCATCAAAAAGTGTTTTTCTTTTACTTACTCCTGCTCTGTTACCGAGACAACTTCTTTAAAAACTCTAAAAGCAAAATTTTTACACATTCATGAAAAAGGTATCATCAGTAAGCATGATGATACTGAAGACTGTTACAAACAGGAAGTCTAACTGGAGACACTTCCTGTTTTATACCTGAGACACAATTGACCTCTAAACTAAGTTTAGATGAGTTCAGAAACCAGGAGATCCTGGTCGAATCATGCTGTTTTTTACTTTTAAAAATGTAAACCAGATCTTGATAATTCTATTCCTGGACTTTCATTACTAGGGTTTCATTCTTATTTACAGTATCTGATTGGTTCCAACTGTTTTAAACGGGTCATCAGCCCTAAATAAAATGAAGCAACCTTAAAAAATTCGGCTGATGAATAAAACAAGTCTGAGCTGGTTTTTACATTGTTTATATATATGAATTATTTTGAAGTGATCTGAATTCATCTGAAACTCGTCAGGATTAATCCAATGTGATTGACCAAGTTTATATTTAAATCAATCCCAGATTTCATCCAAAATGCATTGGTTTAGATGAATTGATTCTAGAGCAGAACACTTATACCTGAGCTGGTTTTAGCGTTGTTTACTTATAACTATCTATATTGGATTAAACCAATGAAGATTGATCTGGAATGGATTAGGAGTAATCCACCGTAACATTACCTGGTTTATATTTAAATCAAACCTATAGTAGATCTTCATGGTTAAAACCCATGAAGTCCATAGCAGAATGCTGGTGTTCTTGTCAAAGCAGGTAGGTCTGAGCATTCAATGATAACAGTAAAAACCTGAGCATACTGTACCACCAAGTCTGTGCCAGTCTTACGGCTACCTGAACCAATCCCATCTGGTTCTGAACACGTCCCGCCTGATTTTAAATGAGGGGAGCGCAGTGTGCCGATGGAGATGAGAGTCTGGCAGGTGTTAGAATCGAGCCAAACAGACTCCACCAAATTGAAGTGCAGGAAGCCTAGAGCGAATCCACAACCGATGTCTGACAGGTGGTGTTTCCCCAGCAGCACCCGCGACACGCCCACCAAGAGGGTCCATAAGTAAAGTAGGATCCTGAGTGGTACCTGCAGGACAGACACTGTTATCACTATGACACCTGGACCAGGTTTCGACATCTATGTGCAGTGTTTGTGTTTGGTGATAGTGTAGGAAACCAGAAGCAACATCAGTCCATCATGATGAAGGGAGAGCCCACTAGGTAACCTTAGATAAGCCACAAGAAGATTCTATTACAGTTTGGGGAACTCAGTTTTATTTGATTAAATGATACTTTCTTCAAGTACGGTAAATGGAATTAGCTCTAATGCAGTTATAACAAATGTTCAGAGGTGATCTAACTAATACCAGTGCGGACCAAGCTAAAATAAATAAATAATAAATATATACTTTATTCATCCCTCAACGGGAAGATTTGTGTGCTGCATTACACTGCAGCACGCTGCCACGACGGCGCCAATGGTGGGAGAAACAGGGGGTTAGGTGTCTTCCCCAAGAACACATAGACATGAGCTCAGTTGGATTCGAACCCGCGAACTTCCTAACTCCTCTCCATAGAAGAGTTCAGTTGGATTCAATCCCGCAAAGTATTTAGGACGTATGCTGGATCATATCCCCAAGAACTGAGTTCCTCTAGGGAGAGGAGTTAAGAAGTACGGTGGATTGAATCCAACTGAGCTCATGAGTATGTGTTTAACCCTAAATCTTCAAGGGAACAAGGTCAAATGCTTTCTCCAGGTCCACAATGCACAAGAAGACTAGTTGAGCAAACCTCCATGATCCATACAAGAATCTGAAGAGGGTAAAGAGCTGGTCCACTGCTCTAGTGCCAGGATGAAAACCACACCAGCCCTCCTCAGACATATTCAGGAACTTCTGTTAGTACACAAGGTGACTACGCTCCGAACTGTGGCCATCCTCCAGTTAATTGCCAGTGTTAGTGTAATTGCACTTGTAAGCAGATTTTAAATACAAAAATTAGAGACTGACCGTAAGAACCAGATGGTTCAACAGAAACTTGCAGACCATTAATGCTCTGCTGGCGTGTGCTGCTGGGAAAGGTGGTTATTTGCAAATGTTCACACCCAACTACATAGGCATGTAGTTCATTTGTCTCAGAGACAATAAAAATTGTTTGAAAAGGAGCTGAAGCTGGTTAAAGTGCTTCAAAGTTGTTAGCAGACACAAATGATGGCGTCAAGTGTAATTGTTGTGTGTGTATATTTTTCCAATGCAAGGTTTTGTCTTTTCAAGTGGTTCATGGTTCATGATTAAAAGTAAGAAGTTGCATGGGTAGGTGACCTGTCCAGTTTGAGACAGGATAGATGTGTTCCTTTTCTGTTTTTTTAGTACAAATACCAGCTGTTTGTTTCTCACTCAGTTGCTGATATAAAAAAATGGGGTCATATTCAGCTGTAGGCCATTTCCATGGAGCAATAATAAATTGGTTTTCCAAGTTAAATTTAAAAGACAATTAATCAGTACACATGTACTGTAATGAAAAAGGTTCAAAGAGAAAAGCATTAAAACATGGTCATTTGCAGAAACGAATAAACCAAGTCATTGTTAAATAAAATGCAAAAAAATGCACGTTTTATTCCAGAATATTAGCATTTTTATTCTCGTTAAACAAAATATTACAAATGTAGCCATTTAGAGAAAATATGAGTTCATTGTTGATTTGTTTGCATTATCATATCTGTGTAAAGAAGTATGAGATTTCTGTTTCCTACTGATATGACAGTTATAATTATGTTACATCTTCACTTCCCTTCTCAACTTTCAGTAAACATTTATAATGCAAACAGTTGGCGAAGGTTTGAAAGAGCAACGATGTCTTTATCTCAGATGATGTAGTTTTACATATATACGCAACACAAAAACAACATTTTTAGAGCTTCGAAAGCAATGTAATGTGATGTTTACGTAATAGTTTCCAGTGGCTGCGAACCTGTGAAACACAACAGCAGGCGTGTTCGAGATAAGAATTTTGTTGAGGTTAGTACAGCTTATAAAGCAACCGGCTCCTCTGCACGAGCCCACACGAGTTGTAATGATGATGTGGAAGCTGCTGGTCCTGTTCGGCTGCTGGCTAATTGGGGCCTCTGCTGCAAAGGTGAGTTTTCTAAAAATATTTCAGAACGTGAGATAAACTATGAATCAAACAGTAGAATCTTTTTTCCTGGAGAGAAGATTAGAGAAATAGAAGCTTACGTTCTAAACTGAGATGAGATGGCAGAAGGAGAAATGAAAGATTCCGTTCCGTTCTGTCGTCTTCTGCTTATCCAGGGCCGAGTCGCGGGGGCAATAGCCTCAGATGGGAAGCCCAGGCTTCTCTCACCGCAGTTGCATGCTCCAGCTCACCCGGAAGGATCCCGAGTCGTTTTCCAGCAAGCTATGAGACATAGTTTCTCCAGCGGGTCTGGGGTCTGCCTCTTGGTCTTCTCCTGGTGGGACGTGCCCGAAACACCACCCCAGCGAGGCGCTCGGGGGCATCCTGACCAGATGCCCAAACCACCCAATCTGGCTCCTCTCAACCTGGAGGTGAAGCGGCTCGACACCGAGCTGCTCCCGGATGGCAGAGCTCCTCACTCGATCTGTGAGTGAGAGCCCAGCCACCCTGCAGAGGAAGCTCATTTCGGTCGCTTGTATCCGAACAAGCTTGTATGTACTGTATATCCGCTTGTGTGGAAATGAACTTGTATCTAACCAAGTGTTATTGAAAGTTATCTCAATGTATCAGGTTAAACTATATGGTTAGGCATGTTATTGTGTCATACTATGTACGTCAATATAAATTGAATTATATTAATTTTGCCATCTATGGTGTTGTCATCCCATCCAATCCGTGTGATTCAGACATTATTTATTCTGATCAGCAGTATGAATTTGGTCATCAACTCCGTAATTCAATAATTAAAAAAGGGATTGTTTGTTATAAATCCTCAGTTAAAAAACAGACAAAACTCTGTTGCTTATTTTTACATTTTTACACTCAGTGTTTGTGCTCTGTTCTCCGGCTGTTCCACAAGAGGAAGTGGAATAGTTTTCTTTTAGTTTTTGAAAGGGGTAAGTGTAACTGGTAACTCGTCATTTGTATGTTTTCTAATTATTTATTATGTGTAGCTTGGTGTAGTGCGGACTGAAAGCGGCTTTGTGGAGGGCAAAAACCACAAGGTGGGTCTCTTCAGATCCATTGATGTCTTTAAAGGGATTCCATTTGCTGATGTTCCCAAGTTATGGGAGAAACCACAACCACATCCTGGCTGGGATGGTGCGTAAACTTTGGCTTTGCTTTGGATCGGTCAAGTGTTCCATGTATAGCTAATTTTACTTGGTGTTTCCAGGAATCCTGCAGGCTACAAAGTACCGTGATCGGTGTCTGCAGGTGGACCTGTTGCAGATAAAGACAAAGGGCAGCGTGGATTGTCTCTACTTGAACATATTTGTCCCACAAGGAACATCTTGTAAGCAACACATGACTGTGCTTTAATATTCCATGAAGTCTTGTCATCTTTCTCTTGGATACCGTACTTGGGAGTTTAGAGCAATGCTTAACTTAAAATGTTATTATTTTATCTTGAGTGTCCACAAGCCTACCAGTGATGGTTTATCTGTTTGGAGGAGCATTCCTACTGGGAGCGTCCAATGATATCGAGATCCTGGGAAACGCTCTCTATGATGGAGAAGAGATGGCTGACAAAGGCGGGGTCATTGTCGTCACAGTGAACTACAGAGTTGGTACTCTGGGTTTTCTCAGTACTGGAGACTCTCGATTGCCAGGTTTGATGCATAAATTAACTGAGCTAATTTTTTAAAAGAAATTAAAACCAAGGTCACTATTGTTACGATTGTAAAAACCAAGGATTTTACAATCAATAAAAACAAAAATATCCAAAAGGCTTGTAATAGTAAAAAGTAAAATAGCAAAAGTAAAATACTACAGTATAAGTGGCTCAAAACCTGAACCGCCAGCTACTGTCTCTTTAACTGAGTTAAATATAATGGTAAATAAAATAAATATCTGGCCTGATCCTGCTCTGAAGAAACTATTTCATTACAGAAAGAAGGTGTTTAGAATATCCACAAAATTGGATTTTTTTTTTTTAACCCACCGAGAATCTTTTTATTCAATCCAAGCTCCTAAAGATTCCTGATCTTGTAATGCATTATAAACTGAAAAATTATTTAAAGTATTCAACAATTTACCACCAAATAATTTTCAAGTATTATTCAAAATGAGAGGACCAAATCATGTGCTAAGAGAGTATGGATATTTGAAATTGTCTGATGACAAAACGGCTATCAAAATTTGTGTGTGCCTATTCGTGGTGGGAAACTCTGGGACAGTCTCTGGACAAACATCTCAATCAATGTTAATGTTTAATGCAGGTTGTTAAAGACCAGCAGTCTGGTATGTAGAACGTTGGTCTTAATACTGAAACAATTATATATTTTGGAGTGCTTGCTGCTTTAGTACCATTCCTCTAATAGCCTCTAATTGGCTGTTAATTATTTTTACGTGCATGTGCTGTCTGTAAACATTGCTGGTACTTTATGACTTTCTCCATGGTGTTGTCTGTTTTCACACCTTGTGCTGCTGATACCTGTTTGTGATGTGCTAGCTTATCAGCATGTCTGAAAATAAGCTACGTGCTCAGCTAGTACTAACCACAGTGAAGGCAGTAGATTAAGAAATGTCATTGATGGAGGTGAATTGTATTTCAAACAACTTGTCAGATTGTTCTATTCAAGAACTCTTTGACTTGGCTGAAATTACAACAATATTTTAGGTATCCTATCAGTGTCAATGTGTAACAGTGATCTGACTGGCCACAAAGTGATAAAACTGGATGAATGAATCAGAATCAGAATGCTTTTATTGCCATGTCAATGAAGAATATCAGAGACTAGGAACTTGCTTTGATACAGGTGTGCAAAAATATAAAATAAAACAATAAAAAAAATAAATAAAAATAATTTTAACAAAACTAAGAGTGCTCAGAAAGAAAAAGAAAAGTAGTGCAATGTCATAGAAAATAATAAAGATAGTAAAGTGACAAGAGGGAAGTGACTAAGAGATGTGGGGATCCAGGTTATAAGGAGGATGGACTCGATGATGGCTCTGTAAAACTGCACCAACATCTGAGCGGGCAGCTTGGCTTTCTTCAACTGCCGCAGAAAGTACATCCTCTGCTGGGCCTTTTTGATCAGGGAGCTGATGGACGGCTCCTTCTTTAGGTCCTGTGTGATGGTAGTGCCGAGGAAGCGGAAAGAGTCTACAGTGGGGATGGGGGAGTCTGTCAATGCAAGGGGGTAATGGGAGCTGTGACTTTCCTAAAGTCCACCATCATCTCCACTGTCAATGACAAATATGACTTGGTTTTAAATGGTTTTTAAATTCTCTAAGACTTTTTATTTTATTTTATATAATCTCAGTTGATGCCAACGCAACAAAACAACTGATTAACATTGTGTTTCTTTAAGGTAATTATGGCCTGTGGGACCAGCATGCTGCCATCGTCTGGGTACGCAGAAACATTCAGGCATTTGGAGGAAACCCAGATAACATAAGCTTATTCGGCCAATCAGCTGGAGCCACCAGTGTTAGCTTTCAGGTAAACCCGTGTGTGATCATGGAACCACACCTGAATACCAATTGGCATTTCAGGCATGAGTCTCACAACGTCTTTGTCCACCTCTTTCTCAGATGCTATCCCCTCATAGTAAAGGATTATTCCGCAGAGCAATTACTCAGGGTGGTGTGGCCCTATGCCCATGGGCCTTGCAGAGGGACCCGCTGGCATTCGCAAAGAAGGTTTGCTGCTGAACATTAACATAAGATTCACTTTTAAAATCACACTTGTGAATAAAGAAATTCTTATATAATACAAAAAAACCCCACTTTGGTCTAAACTTTTGTCTTAATTTCTCAGGTTGTGAATTTATACTGTTTCAATAAATCTGATTTTCAGGGGTGGCAGTCACCAAAAGTAAACTGCTGAAAACAAATGTATCAATGCTTTCCTCTGATCATTTGCTCTTTTCTTCTACAGATTGCTCGTAAAGTTGGCTGCAAAAGAACCGATGAAGAGGAAATGCTTAAGTGTCTAAAGATGACCGACCCAGTTGGTCTGACCTTAGCAGGAAAAACTGATTGGCTGCGTCTCTTGGGAAAGGGTAATAGATTTTTTTTCTAAAATCTTTATTTTTGAAATACAAGTAGTTTGTTTATGAATCAGGTCCTTTATTGATACAGGCAAGGGCCAAGGTTTTCATTCAGAACATCAAAAAATTCATGATCAAATATGTGCTTTGTTGCATTTATCAAACCTATTTTTGTTCAGAGTAAAATATTACATTTAATTTATGACAAGTTTATTTATTAAAATTAAAACAAACGTTTAATTTTTTTAATCCACAAAGTTTAATTTTACTAAATGTTTGTATTTGTTTAAACGTATTTCACTAACCTGCTGTTCCATCAAGCAACTGTTCCAGCTCCACCCAACTCGCCACCACCTAGCAACTGTTCTGAAGCTGTTTTGGAGCTCTCTTTTGGAATACTCGGAGCTCTACCGGACACAGAAATTTGCCCATAGGGGATATATAAAGTATTCTGAACCTGAATTAGCTGCTCTTGCCACTTACTCATGGTCAATAACGGCTGCTTACAGCAAATTTTGGTTTATTCATAGGTTCTTCTTGTGCAGAAATTGTTTCTTCCTACCTCTGCTGAAGTTTTTCCATCTGTTTGGCGTCTGCAGGTGTGGCGTTGGACTTGGTGGAACTCGCTCCGGTGATAGATTGCGATTTTATTCCAAATGAGCCCAGTAAACTCTTTCACAATGCAGCTCAGTTTGATTACCTGGCTGGGATAAACAGCATGGATGGACATCTTATGGCTGGAATAGATGTTCCTTCCATTAACAGCAAATCAGCTAACACCACAGAGTGAGTACAGGTAGAAACCTGGGCCAGGCTTGGAAACATTTTTTATATTAATTTTGGCAATGCAAAACTTTATTTGATTTTTTTTTACTATTATTAAATGCTTGTTGTAATAAACATTATTCAAAGTTAAATCAAAACTAACTTGACGTTAGTTCAGACCTAGATCTGGGCCTGTTGTAATA
The DNA here is from genome assembly GCA_902685375.1 of Neostethus bicornis. Taxonomy (NCBI): domain Eukaryota; kingdom Metazoa; phylum Chordata; class Actinopteri; order Atheriniformes; family Phallostethidae; genus Neostethus; species Neostethus bicornis. The sequence continues at coordinate 11,642,531 of LR738545.1, forward strand.
CATGTGAAACTTCTGGTGTCTGAAGACCCACCTTATTCCTTATCATCCCTAGAGAACAGGTGAAAGGTCTTCTGGCTGGTCTAACAAAAGAGAAAGGAAGTGCTGCTATTCCCTCTGCACTAAGTGTCTACTCAGTACACTGGGGTTCGTTTCCAGACCCTGTAGTGGTAAAGAAGACGGTGGCGGACATAGAGACCGACTTTCTGTTCCTTGTTCCCACGCAGGTTGCCCTCCAGCTTCATGCCAACAACACAAGGTTAAATCTTATGGCTTCAAAAGTCGGACAATAAGAAATGACTTTGTTTTGTAGATTCATATAAGGGAAATTGGGGCATTAAAACATTATTGACAAAAGTGTAGGAGCAATCGATAATCAAGGTTCTTTCCCAGGTTAAGATCTATAGTTATTTGTGGGGTCTTATCAGAAAGACATTTATTGCCTTGGTCAGTGAACAAGATTCAGAGGCTAGGAACTTGCTGTGGTACTAATGTGCAAAGAATAAAATAAGTATAATAATAAAAATAGGAAATGTAAACTATGATAAAAATTAACAAATATTTAACAAATCTAATTTGACCAAAGTAGATTAGATAATATTTACCAAAACTCGCAAATCTAATCTGAACAGTGTTCAGAGCAAAAATGTAAACTGTAGTGCAGAAAAGATAATACATAAAAAGAGGGAAGTGACGAGAGCAAAGTGACCAAGTGATGAGCAGATCCAGATTATGAAGTGTTCATAAGTCCAACGGCAGGAGGGAAGATCTGGGGTAGTCTGTATAGCTGGGACCAGACCTTCAGTTGGTGAAGCTCAATTTTGACGAAAAGATGGAGATAATCCAAAATCCAAAGAAAAAAACCCCAAGTGGTGCACACTAGAATTTCTAGTCTCCATGGGTATAAAAGAGATATTTTGTTTTAATTAAAAAAGTAAAAAAAAAAATAGGACTCAACTCAGACCTGTGCTTTTATTTGTCCCTAGTGGTTACCGCAGTACGTACTCATACCTGTTTAATGAGAAGACCCGAATCCCGGGCTTCCCACGCTGGGTGCAGGCAGAGCATTCTGAGGACCTGCAGTATGTATTTGGTAAACCTTTCACCTTTCCACTGATCTACTTCCCTCGACACAGAGACCTGTCACAGTATATGATTTCGTACTGGACCAACTTTGCCAAAACCGGGTGAGTTCCGCATGCTCTCAACCAGCAAAGTTTTTTATCAGGAGACTAACCAAAGCAAATACCAGTCCTTGATTCTGAGTTCAATTAGCCTGTTGACTTTTAAACATCTGCTTCTCTGCTCGCCAGTGATCCGAATAGAGGGAACAACAATGTCCCAGTCACTTGGCCTCCTTTCACCAAAACTCGCAGCGCTTACCTGACAATCAACCATGAGATGAGCAAGTCCTCAGTCAGGTAGCACTCTTCTTAAGTTCTGTTGAACCAAACCTGTCTTTGCCCTCAGTGTACAGTATGTTCATAAATTTCTTTTTTTCACAATTAAAAAGAGAAGATGTCCTACTCAGTCCATCTAAGGCTGCCAGATATTGTATTGTTTGTATTGCACAGGGACTGCATCAGATACATCAGCGTTTTTCAACCAGTGATTCGCAAAATACTATCTTGCCGTGAGAAATCGTCAGATTTGGCGTAGACAATGATCTTATTTTATCTAATACGTCGATCGCAATCTACCGGCAGCTCCCAACAATTGCTTTGGTCAGTCTTGAGGTGTTTGTGCTAAGAAAAATGAATAAATACATAAATGGATTAAAGCATACATATTTATCTATTTATTTACAGACAGGCAGACTGTACTGATGTAGGTTGTTTATTGTAAACATAGCAACCCACTCAAGCATTTTTGCTGGTAGTGTGTCTCCACTTTTTTTCAGATTGAAAAAGTACATTGGCTTACAAAAGGTTGAAAAATGCTGAGATACACTCTTGTACTATCTCAAGATGAACTATGGTCATCCGTCGTTCATTACACCTAGATTCTAGTTCATCCTCCACTCTTTTCACTTGTTTTTCCTCCTGGTTATTTTTAGTAAAAACAGAAAAATTGTGAAAAGAATTGTGTGATTTGTCTCCTCAGCTACAACCTTAGATCGTTCTAACGTCGACTACTGGACTCAAGTCTACAGCCTGTTCCCTTCAAGTCATGTCGAAAGTTCGACTCACATGACATTCTGAGTTTAATTGAAATGTGAATTATCGCTATTGTTAAGAAAACACATGAGTGCATTTCTAAATATATTCATTACAACTAAAGCAGATGTTCTTTTGTGTACCTTTAAGAAAAGAGAGATGAAAAAGAGATGAAAAGAGAGATGAACTTTTCTATGTGAACTCTTTACTAGGTCATCCAAAGTATATACAGAGCTGGGTGTGATGCAAAGTAGAGATCAAATAGATCGAATCCAATCTTTGTTGATTAAAATAAATCAGTTTTTAATTGATTTACTTTCAACGTCTGGAATTAAAACTACTTGTTCGTAGTTTGAGTTTCATCATAAAAACTTAGCTCCAACTGGGTAAAAAAGTCTGTCGCAGGAATTACTAATCGATTGATGAAGTTCTTGGTGGAAAGTAAATGAGCAGTGACTAATTTGGATTTTATTCTGGACATTCACTGTTGATTCTGTCTTAAAGTTATCTGAAATAAGTTTTCATAGTTATTTTGGTTACATTTTTGTACGACCTACAATTGAGACGGTAAACTAAAAAAGTAACTTTACAGGATTTTTTTCCTACTTTGTCTTAATTCCAATTTACATTTACAAATTTGTTTTGGTTCTGTATTAAAGGAGATTATTTTTTGTAACAACAAACAATCACAGATTTTATGGAAATGTATTTTCTTCCTTCCCACTTTAGAAAGCCTCATAATTACGTTTATTTCATTTTTCTTGATTAAAAAAAATTCTTGATAAAATTCAGAGTTCTTCAAGTAATTTATATTCTTCATTTCACCGAATGATGTTCAAACTACAACTTTTCGTGTAAAAATGAGAGTTTCTTATGCTACGTGACTATGGGGTTATATTTAATATTATTTTAATCTCTTAGAAAAGATGCCTATTGTTTTCCTTTTTAAAGAAGGTGTCATCCCTGATGCAACATAACAATATGTCTTTCCATCTTTACGGTCATCCTGTCTGAGTCAAAAAAGTACGGGCAATTGTAGATAAAAATGGACTTTAATTAGAATAATATAAAATGTGTTAATGTTCAATTAGTTTATCTCCAGTTTTGAGTGTCAGTTATGGAATGGAACATCTTGACAAAATACTGAGAAATAAAAACAACTTCTTACTCTTTTTTACCATTTGAATTAAATTGGAAGATCCAAATTTATTTAGCTCATTTTTAAAAAACAAAAAACAAGTATTTTAATGTTGCTTCATTTTTTAAACAGAAAAATGATTAAATTTAATAAAAAGTCAAAAAATAATCTCAACGTTTTGCATCAAAAAGTGTTTTTCTTTAACTTTCTGCTACTCTGTTACCGAGACAACCTCTTTAAAAACCCTAAAAGCAAAATTTTTACACATTCATGAAAAAGGTATCATCAGTAAACATGATGATACTGAAGACTGTTACAAACAGGAAGTCTAACTGGAGACACTTCCTGTTTTATACCTGAGACACAATTTACCTCTAAACTAAGTTTAGATGAGTTCAGAAACCAGGAGATCCTGGTCGAATCATGCTGTTTTTTACTTTTAAAAATGTAAACCAGATCTTGATAATTCTATTCCTGGACTTTCATCACTAGGGTTTCATTCTTATTTACAGTATCTGCTTGGTTCCAACTGTTTTAAACGGGTCAAAAATACTCAGTGCAACAACAATTTCAATCCATCAGCCCCTAAATAAAATGAAGCAACCTTGAAATATTCGGCTGATGAATAAAACAAGCCTGAGCTGGTTTTTACATTGTTTATATATTTGAATTATTTTGAAGTGATCTGAATTCATCTGAAACTCGTCAGGATTAATCCAATGTGATTGACCAAGTTTATATTTAAATCAATCCCAGATTTCATCCAAAATGCATTGGTTTAGATCAATTGATTCTAGAGCAGAACACTTATACCTGAGCTGGTTTTAGCCTTGTTTACTTATAACTATCTATATTGGATTAAACCAATGAAGATTGATCTGGAATTGGTCAGGAGTAATCCACCGTAACATTACCTGGTTTATATTTAAAATCAAACCTATAGCAGATCTTTCCTAAATGCTTTGGTTAAAACCCATCAAGTCCAAAGCAGAATGCTGGTGTACTTGTCAAAGTAGGTAGGACTGAGCATTAAATGATAACAGTAAAAACCAGAGCATACTGTACCACCAAGTCTATAGCAGTCTTACGGCTACCTGAACCAATCCCATCTGGTTCTGAACACGTCCCGCCTGATTTTAAATGAGTGGAGCCCAGCGCAGTGTGCCGATAGAGATGAGAGTCTGGCAGGTGTTAGAATCGAGCCAAACAGACTCCACCAAATTGAAGTGCAGGAAGCCTAGAGCGAATCCACAACCGACGTCTGACAGGTGGTGTTTCCCCAGCAGCACCCGCGACACGCCCACCAAGAGGGTCCATAAGTAAAGTAGGATCCTGAGTGGTACCTGCAGGACAGACACTGTTATCACTATGACACCTGGACCAGGTTTCGACATCTATGTGCAGTGTTTGTGTTTGGCGATAGTGTAGGAAACCAGAAGCAACATCAGTCCATCATGATGAAGGGAGAGCCCACTAGGTAACCTTAGATAAGCCACAAGAAGATTCTATTACAGTTTGGGGAACTCAGTTTTATTTGATTAAATGATACTTTCTTCAAGTACGGTAAATGGAATTAGCTCTAATGCAGTTATAACAAATGTTCAGAGGTGATCTAACTAATACCAGTGTGGACCAAGCTAAAATAAATAAATAATAAATATATACTTTATTCATCCCTCAACGGGAAGATTTGTGTGCTGCATTACACTGCAGCACACTGCCACGACGGCGCCAATGGTGGGAGAAACAGGGGGTTAGGTGTCTTCCCCAAGAACACATCTGAGCTCATGTCTATGAGCTCAGATGGATTCGATCCCGCAAACTTCCTAACTCCTCTCCATAGAGGAGCTCAGTTGGATTCGATCCTGCAAAGTATTTAGGAAGTTTGCAGGATCAAATCCCCAAGAACTTAGCTCCTCTAGGGAGAGGAGTTAGGAAGTACGCTGGATCGAATCCAACTGAGCTCATGAGTATGTGTTTAACCCTAAATCTTCAAGGGAACAAGGTCAAATGCTTTCTCCAGGTCCACAATGCACAAGAAGACTAGTTGAGCAAACCTCCATGATCCATACAAGAATCTGAAGAGGGTAAAGAGCTGGTCCACTGCTGTAGTGCCAGGATGAAAACCACACTAGCTCTCCTCAGACATATTTAGGAACTTCTGTTAGTACACAAGGTGACTACGCTCCGAACTGTGGCCATCCTCCAGTTAATTGCCAGTGTTAGTGTAATTGCACTTGGAAGCAGATTTTAAATACAAAAATTAGAGACTGACCGCAAGAACCAGATGGTTCAACAGAAACTTGCAGACCATTAATGCTCTGCTGGCGTGTGCTGCTGGGAAAGAATATATATCCATGGCGATGTAGTCTAGAAACCCGGGAGACAAATCCCATGGTCCTTTACGCTTTACCAACTTTTGCATCCCAGCAACTGTCATCAGGTCAAGGATCAAGGCTAGCAAAGAAACCAACAGAAACAGGTTAGTCAACATTTCAGTCAGGTGTCTGAAGAATAATTTCTCTGCAAGGTTGTTCCAGGAGAAAGACAATTAATTGCAGAGCACAGCACCCTCATCTACTGAATCGGAAATTCAGCAAATGGTTCCATGGTTTTTCAGTTGTTTCAGTCATGAATAAAGTACAATAGATTTTAAAAATCCCCATCCTGTTTTTTGTGTTAATGTACACAAAAACAAGATTTAAAAAAGAAATCCACATCCTTTTTATACTTCTCACCGAGCAACAGATTGATGAGGACTTCCTGTCCAGCCAGTGTGTTGCTTCTCCACAGACAGATCAGAGTCCCAAAGATCCAGGGGAGAGCATGCCCAGTGAAGGCCAGCAAACTCACAATAGAGCGCAGTGAGCCACCGCTGCTATTGACCCCCACGCACATGCCCAGACGCTTGGATAGACTGATGTCAATGGCAAGCAAGGAGCTGATGGCAATGCCTCGAAATGTTGGGTTCAACTGCATGCAGTCCTGCTCTGGCCACCGGGATGTGTCTTTTGATCCTCCATCTACTGCATCTCCCCTATCAGAAGACTCCCTGGATCCCCTGTGAGACAAAGACACACAAAAGCCAAGTCAGGCAGATCAAGAAATGACAGATGATGAATGAGTAGTACCACTTCTCAAAAGTGGGAAGAGTATTTCTCAGTTCCCTGTTTCTGCTCTAGTTAATTATAGTAAATTACTTTTTGCCTTTCAAATGTATGCTTGTTGTATGTACACTGCACTGTGGTGCACATGGTTAGTACTGTGGTCTCACAGCAAGAACGAGGGGTTCAAGACTCAGGTGGGGTGAGCTCGAGACACTAGCCTTTCTGTGTCAAGTTTATATGTTCTCTTTGTATAAAAATGCACAATACTATATACCCACTGCCCTGCAACAGACTGGCAACCTGTTTGGGGTGTACCCCACCTCTTGCATGCAACCAGCTAGGATAAGTTCTGGTGCTCCCAGACCCCAACTGTGATATGTAGTAGAGAAGACGAATAAATTAGTTTCACAATATTTTATGTACAGATTAAAGCAGCCAAAGAACAAGAATTTGTATTGTTTTTCAAGTGGGTTAAAATTTATTAAGAAAATATTTGAAAAATTATTGTTCAATATGCAATTTTTTTATTTAATGTAATGAGACAAATCAGCAGACATATCAGCTAATATCCAATTAGCCAGTCTTCTTTGTCTCATCCAATCTCAACCATTCAGTGGAAATGGAACAAAAAAGTCCCAACGGGAATGAACTGCACTTGTCCTCCATAAAACATGGTTATTCATTGTTCATGGTCATATCAGAGGAACAGCAAATGTTAGAGGTTTTGGATATAAAGTCAGAGAGGCCAGACTGAAATGGTTTGGACATGTACAGAGGAGAGAGAGAGTACAGCAGCAGAAGGATGCTGGGTTTGGAACCACCAGGCAAGAGGCCTGGAGGAAGACTAAAGTGGAGGTTCATGGATACATTGAAGGAAGACATGAAGATAGTTGGCGTGACCGAAGAGGATGCAGATAGGGTTAGATGGAAGAAACTGTCTTGCTGTGGTGACCCCTGAAGGAAAATGGCAAAAGAAGAAGAATTCATTGTTCATGGTATGTGTAGTCTAATTTATAGGTAATCTCTTTATCGTCATTGGATTTTTTTTTTTTCCACCCACTGACACCTATACTACCCAATTCACCCTTGGTTGGACACCAGCCTGTCATTGAGTATAATCAGAATTTTGCACTTTCTAACAGCTTCATGAATCCGTAAGATTTCACAGATAATGTTTGATCGATTCCAAAACCCAAATAGAGGTTACAATTAGAAAAAGAGCTATTTTGCTCGAGATGGTAATTGATTGCCGGTATTTTCAGTTTTCAAGCTTGCTTTTAAACTAATGTGTTCATTATGAAGAGTTATCTGTTTCTAATAAAGAATTTATTAAAATAGTAAATAGCAAAACTAAAGTATTAAACTTTTTGGTCCATTTGATGTTCACTATTGTCCCATCTTGTTACTCTATACGTTCCATCATGTCTTCATAGATTTATTTGATGAATCAGCTGTGGTGCAAGTTTGAATGGCCACTCAGTTGGTATCCAGACACTGGGCAGTTACACACTGCTGTGAAGTGGAACTGAGCTGCAAAGGGGCGCAACTATGTAGGAAGAAAACTTCAGGATGCTGCAGAGAAACTACAACCCAGTTTTGAGGTCAAAACTAAAAAACTTTCTGATGGAAAAATTGAACTCTTAGGGTTTAACGCTGAGTCTAAAACTAAATCTATAATCTTTATTGATATATTATTAATGAAAGGCTTTGAATTGTCTGGGCTCTAATTTATTCAGATCAAGGACTAGAACCAAGTGAAATGTCAGAATGGTGTCTGTGGGTGGTGTTTCAGGCTCTTACCTCCCTCCTGTGTCTTCTTGCTGACTCTGCTGTCTATAAACGGGTCTTCTTGAACCACCACTTCCCCCCCTGCCCTCTCCTGGACCCTGCTCCCTTCGAAGTGGCTGGTTCAAAGACATAAACTCTGGTCGATTCAAGACATTGTTTCGGTCTCTGGTCCGGCTGCGGGTCTGGCTGCCGGGCATGGTGGACTTAGAAGGGTTTACAGAAGGAGGAGGTTTGTAGGAAAGACGGATCTGGTCTGAGACTCTGAGGGACTCTGCTATTAATAGATCAGCTGGCCTTCTTCTGCCGTCAGCTGTTCAGGCTGTGTGTGTGTGGGAGTGGTGGTTGGTGTGTGTTGGAAAAAACAGACAGCTGTTACATTAAAGGAACAAACCTCTAATTTCCTGCTGCAAAATCTCTGTAAACTTCCAAGTTGTGAAATCATGTGATGGTCACCTCCACCCTGCATTGTTTCTGGTCTACTTGTCTGTCTCACTGTAATGAACTCAAGAGTTCAGCTGATTGTTATAAAACTGGACGGAGTTAAACAAAAAACAAAAGTTAATCTCATCTTTTAATGTATGAAAGTGAAAACAAAAAAGGGAATTTAAAATAATCTAAACAAACCAGAAAAGTTTAAATACCAAAAACCACCACTATTTAGTCAGTCTAAAATTTGCACATTTATTTTTGTGACAGAAACATCTCATCTGAATATCAGTGGAAAGACCAAAAGAAATGTTCACAGTGGACAAAAGAATCTTTGGTAATGTTAGTTTGAATTTGAATTTTGATTTTGCAAAATCAAAATGACTACACAACTCAAAGACATCCCTAATTAAATCTAAAATGGTTCTATGTTGTATGGTTTTCTTCACCATTGTTTTTTTTTTTTCCATAGAGTTCAAAGTAATGAAAAAAATTTGATGAGATTGGAACCAAGAACTCTTTTGTGACGTTTGTAGACATAACCAGAAATCTGACAAATATCAGATTTATCAGGATTGTAACATGTGGAGTTTTGACCAGTAAATGCACCTGGGGATGCTGTAGCAGCTGGTATGGACAGCAGTATCAAAGTTAAAACTTTGGAATAATTGGGAGGAGAATCCAATAGCCTGTGATCAAATTAATTTAGTTTAAGAGGAATACGAATGGCAGGGGAAACAAGGCAGGATTGAAGAGTAGAAACCAGAAATGTAGACCTGCAGCCTGGGATGTAAACAGACTACCTGGTTCCAATAGGAGAACACGTGATTAGGACATTGTGTGGGCAACACATGGACATAGCCAGGTAATGAACTAGACGGCAGGATAGAAAAAAAAAAAGTACAGGAGGGATAGAGGACTGATGACAGAACTTCAATCCTCTAAACACTTATCCATTCAGGTTGTGATGGGCAAGGACCAAAATGTGACACTTTGTAAGTTTTAAATCTCAGTCTATTGTGAATAGTGAACGGGTTAGGAGGCTTGCTGAAAGGTATGTAACTAGACAGCCAGTTCAGGAACAGGAGCACCAAGAACGCAGAACCACTGACCATACCAACGGTTTGAAATGATTTAATAAAAAAAGCTAAAATTAGCAGTCTTTAAAAGGCACCTCCATGGAAGGCCTCCTCGCCCGTACCGCCGCCATTGCATCCAAGGCCCAGTGTAATCAGCCATCACATATCATGTTCCTTTTTAGGGGAGCCTTATCCCTCATAGCACGGTGGTGTGCTGGCCGACACACCACCTGTATAGTCTGCTACAAGGGCTCCCCACTACTGCCTCTTTGATGCAATCCAATTAGGGAGTGCATCACTTTTCAAAACACAATACACAAAACATTCAAAACAAAACCAAAAAAATGTATGCAGTAAAATACTCCACCTGTTACAAGTAGCAGGTGGTTATGATGCAGCTGGAGATCCGACAGACAGACGAGTTCCTTGATGGTTGGCTGGTGGTGTGCGGATCACCGAAAGGAGAGTTTTGTCAGAGGCTGGTCTTTATACATGGAAGCTGAGACACAAACTGGCTAATTCCAGGGGACAAGGTCGGAGACAGGTAGCCGGTCAGGTTACAAAGACAGTCTGGGCCAGTAACATGCAGACAGGGGGTTCAGGGTTCCAATGCTCCAACACCATGTCATAAATGATGATCTGACAGGGTCAAGATGAGTGCTGAGGGTTTATATCGGGGAGAGCAATAGATTCCAAGGTAGGTGATTGGACACAGGTGTGGCAGATAATGAGCAAGATAGGGAGGTGTTTCAGAAAAATACCACCCGCAGACCAATCTATGACACAGGTTGTGGTGGGTCCCAGCCTATTCCAGTCTGTTTTAGGGCCACATTTAAGACAGACAACTCGAGTTTTACATACCAAGTTAAATTGATTTGCCATCTTTATTTTATTCTTAATCATGTTCATAATGTGATACAACAACAGAGAAGAAAACACAAAAGAAGACACAAAAAACACTAAAGTTAGTCAGTCAGTCATCTTCTTATCCGTCTGTCCCTTTCGGGGTTGCGGTTGGTGCCGGAGCCCATCCCGGCTAATTTAAGGCGAAGGGCAAAACACTAAAGTTTTACATTAAAATGAAATAAATTTGCTTTCTTTTTTAAATTTATTGTAAAAGTGATTGTTAAGTCCAAAAAAGACTTTTATTCAAAATAGTAGTTTCAGAATCAAAACCAACAATAAAATTCACAAAACAGAGATTGACAATTGTCTTTTTCTGCTGCAGCAGGAGAGAGAGAGGAGAGCAAAGAGAGATCCCTCTCTCGCCAGTCCAAGTCAACCTCTGCTCTCTGTCTCCTGCTTTCTTCCCTTTAGCCAGCAAAAGGGAGTAGCTGAAAGTGGCCTTGAAGGCCAGCTGCTGATAAGAAGAAAAAATGTTCGTGTGAACAGTTTGTGGGAGAGCTAGCTGAAATGTTGGTTATAAAATGATGATTAGATGATTTGCACATTCTAGTATTAAAAGCAGAAGTTAAACACATGGTTATGTCTGATGTAAAAAACACACAAATACTTCATAATCGAGCTTACCATCTCTATTTTATTCTTAATCATGTTCATGATGTGATACAACAACAGAGAAGAAAACACAAAAGAAGACACAAAAAACACTAAAGTTTTTACATCAAATGACATAAATTTGCTTTCTTTTTTCTATTAATTGTAAAAGTGATATAACAACCTCATCAAGAAAAGAAGCCTAGTGACCCTTTTTTCTCATATATCTCAACTGTAAATGTTTCAGAAACCATTTTCTTTACTATTACATGTTTTCATTTATTACCCAACAGAGCAGTGTGCACAAAAGTGTTCAAAGCATCTTAGATTTATATTTTTTCTATCATTTAAACACTTTGAATTAAATTGGAATTAATGATCAATAAAAATAGTTTTACAACAGTTTTGCTTCACTTGATCATTTTCCCCCTTTTTGCAATCATACTCTAACTTTTACTCAGATACTCACACTGTTTTCTATCATCTTTGGGTCCAAGTATGTGTACGGCACATCCAGGCTCTTGTTCCGCTCTTGGATTTCTTCACTCAACTTTTTCAGCTCTTCCTGAAACTCTTTGATCTTTAGACATGGTACTTTTTCAGTGAAGCGTTCATCGGGATAGTCCCCGAGGAAGCGCTGAGGAGATTAGATAAATAAGCTTTAACTTTTCTTTCATCAACTTTTGATGTTCATTGTCAGAAAGTAATACCAAACGATGGTATTTTTGCCCATTTATCTTTAGCAATGAGCCAACATGGCATTGTCACATGGCACTTCAGTTTAAATTTAATTTTAAGTCGAGAAACATTTGTTCTCTGTATACAATCTCTTCTGCAATCCACTTCCAATCTAACAAAATTATTTTGGTGGATCAAAAGTAACTGAGCCAAAATATGCACGGACTGTGAACAACTAAGCAGCACCATAGATTTCACCAGATGATGACAGATGAGAGACTGGATCATGTAGTTTAATATGAAATATTTACAGATAACATTTTTAAAAAATCCCCATCTTTAAAAATCAAAATGACAAGAAATATCTTTTTGGTATTTCATCAATAAATGTCTTTTGTAGTTTTTATTATACATCTAGCTTCTCCTTATGAATTTAATGAGGTTTGTTACATTTCAACAAGTTTTGTTCACTTACTGCATCGGATGACACTGTGCTGAGCAACCAGACGGTTGCCATTACGTGAACCGTGGTCTTGATATCAGGGAGAGCTTTCAGTATCATGGCCTCGGTAACAGTCCCCTTTTTTGTTGGTGGGGGACGTTTCATGGTGGAAGGGGCGTTTGGTAACCAGCTTCCATAGTCGTACTGCAGTGAAGAAACACAATTATTTCACAAGATGATGGTTTTCTAGATTGTAGATTAAACTTCCCATCAATTTAAGAGGAGCCACTTATTTCTTTTAATGTAGACTTTGGCTGTGATGAGTTTTTTAAAAATCCCCTATTTTGTTTTCTGGTTTGAGTTGAACTTTGAAAACATAAAAAATGTTGGCTTGCCATTGTTGCTGGAATTGTTTGTCATGTAATAGTGATACGAGATGGGAATCTTTTATTCTCAATGTCTGACACAATAAACTGATCTTCTCATAATCAAAATTTTTTTTTTTACAAGTACTCACTTGTCCTGAATTCACAGCGGAGTGCTGTGCGGAGCAGGTAAAAATCACCATGACAACAAATTTGACCAAGTCGTCCAAGTTGGTAAATTTTTCTGGGATTTCTGATGTTTTAGAGAAAACGAACGGAAAGTTTGATCACGTGAGAAGAGAGTATCTCTGAGTATTTCTGATTCATTCTTTTAAGCCATGTTATTATGATGAAATTTTATTTTGATTAGTTATGTAATCATAATAAGATTTACTCACTTGAGTCTTTGTTGGAAAGAAATCCATGTTCAAAGATGTCCTGAATCCAGTTTTTCAGTATGGTGTCCTGCTGGACATCCGTGTCCTTTTTGTAGTAGTAGCTCAGCACTGACTTCACAAAACTTTAGAAATTAAGATGCATTAGCCTGATACATCACACTGTTTCTCACCGGTATAAAATGAAATTGAGCAGAGGCACTAAGTGTCACCAGCCTGGCTAGCACAACATAGCATTTCAATTTTAAACAGTTAAAAAAATATATCAACACATATGTTCTCGTATTCTCTAGTTTTTGGACCTTGCATGTTGCCTGTTGAAGATGTGTTTTTCAAACTTTCCTTAATATCATTGTTTAAATTATAAAAAACAAAGCAGTACATTGTACATTTCTAACTTAAAGTGAAGAAAAACCTTTAATTGAACCTGTGGATGATGTTCCAGAGCTTCAGCCCATCATCCCTGTAGTAGAAGTTTGGAATCTGTTTGAGACCACGATCCTCAATGTCATCGGGTATGCATAAAGAGCGGTAAGTCAGAGAGGACAGTGATCTCTGTAAAATGGGTAGGAGAGCTTTTCCACCACTACATGCAAACTAGAGTGGAGCACAATCTCAGTTAGACATAAAACATAAAATCATGGTCTTCTGGACTACACCATCTTTCCATACCTGAGTAAAGATTCCATTTTTGGATATGAGAAAATTTCGAGCCATGATGTTGATCTGCAGAGTGTAGCGAGTGTGAGGGATGAGAAGCTGTGTGAGAGAAGACGGAATCAGAATTTTAGTGTGGCTTTTTTTGTCTATGCCCTGCTGTAAAGTGTCACAACTAATTCTTTCCCCGGGTTGGACTTTACACCCTCCAACTTCCAAAACAAGTAAATTTTGTTCATTTGATGTGTGAAAATCAGATAGGTTTAACAGATAATCTGCAGACACCTTGTACAGAGGGTGCACTGTGGGAATGTTGCGCAGTAGGGCAACAGTGAAAACCTCAGCCAGCAGGTGGGTGTGCAGTAAGTGAGAATTGAGCTCGTGCAGGCTGAAATCAGCATTTCGCACAAAAATCTTTGCCAACATCCAGTCGCACTCAGAGTCGGAGGGAGTGAAGATGGGGTTGTTAGCTGCAGCAGCTTGTTTCAACTGTTGGAGAAATAAAATAATGACAGTACAAAGAAAATTTTCTCATCTTCCAAATTTTGTTGGTTATCAAGATTAGACAGTAGAACACATTGCTCAATACAAAGGCAAAGCATATGTGGATAAAGAAAGACTGTGTTGTCATTAAGTTGTTCATTTTACCTGGATGGCGATCGGTATCAGCTTTTCATCAGGAGTCTTGTGAAGAAGAACGAGTGGAGCCATTAAATACTGCTGTTTCCCTTTGATAATGTTTGCTTTTACTCCATCAAAAACTTTGTAGTCACACAAGAAAATGTTTCCGTTCTATTACATTTTGCACAAAGATGAAAGAAAAAGATTGTTAAACAAATCCACACATATTGCCAAATGTCACTAATTTAAAAAATGAACATTTGTTTTGTAATTTAAAAATAATAATGCAACTTACCTGTTCTGTGTTTTGTTTTTTTAAACCGAGTGATGCTTATTTTGAAACATATAAGAAAACTAAATAGAGCGGTATTATATTTACTAGTCAGTCAGTCACCTTCATTTCATCGTTCAGAGAGTAACAGCCATCTGGAAACACCATGCTATCGATGACAGGAAAATTGTTGGGCAGAGTTCTGCAGCACCGGATCAACATGGGGTTCATTCCATTCAAAAGCTGATAACCAAAGAAAGAATCCTCCATCCAGTGGTTACGGACATACTCTGAAGAAAGAGCTCAGTTTTTTATTATTAAAACCAAGATCAAAGCAGTTTTGGATATAAACCAACCAAAATTAGTTGGTTATTAAAAACAAAATCAAGTGAATCATATGTAAAACGCACATAAACAAAAGAAACTTTAATTGAAAAATTGCATAATTTTGTGGGCTGCATGGTGGTGCAGTGGTTAGCACGGTGGCTTGCCTCACAGCGCGAAGGTCAAGGTTTGTCAGAGTGGGACAAAGTTTGAAACACTGGCCTTGTGTGTGGAGTTTGCATGTTCTCCCCATGTATGCTTGGGTTTTCTCCAGGTATTCTGGTTTCCTTCCACCGCTATGAAATAGTCCGTAGGAATGTGTATGTGTGGAGAGGTGGGTGTGTGTGTGGCCCCGCAAAAGAGTGGCGACCTGTTCGGGGTGTACCCCGCCTCTTGCCTGAAATCAGCTGGATAGGCCCCCTGTAAATCCTACTGGGGATAAGCAGTTCAGAAGACGAAACATCATTTTGAACCTGCTAAAGTAAAAACGAAACTGACAGAGAAAATTTTGCATATTGAGTATAAGTTTGTTTTCACTTGTTTGTTGAACACAGTTAACATGATTGTACTATTTCCCTTGTGGAGCAACAAAGTCTTTCAATGTCTGGATCAATGTTGAATTTTAATTTAAGTTTTTTTAATGTAGTTTCAAACTCAAAGGGAAGTCAGATAAAGGACAACTTCAACAGGTTGACTATGACAAGAAAGACTTTTAGTATCATCAACGGAAGAACTTATTTTGGTAAAGTGAGGGAACTGCAAGAGGAGCGAGAGACAGCAAGAGAAATTGAAACCATTGAGACTTTAATAAATCAAAACGCTTCCATCAAATGTAAAACAAATCAGTTTGATATAAAAAAACACCTGCTATTTCAGTTCGATGGCAGGTGCAGAGTCGCTCAATATCGTGAAAACTGGTCCAAGTACTCTTACACTCTGCCAACTCAGTCAGTCCCAGAGCCATCATGCTAGAAATAAAACAAACTGATTTTAAATGTGGGACTTGAAACCTTTCCAGGTGCGGAAGCACAAAAAAAGGAGAAAAGTTTACTACACCCTTTGATTGCTGTTAGGTCAAACTCTGCAATTTTTGTGAAACTGAAGCGGTCATCAGGAGGCAATGACATGACATCTTTTGCCATGATGCAATAAGGTATTCCCAGGGCATATTTGCTCCATCTGGAAAACAGAACCAGAAGTCTTAAAGTCCAAACACAACATATCGGAGTGCGGTACATCTGAACGATAGTCTACAAACAATTGAAATCGGTTAAAACATACATAATGATCCTATCATCCTGGTTAAATAAAGGTTAATAAAATAAAAAATAAGAAAGCCCCAGCTTAAGGCACTGCGACATAGATGCCAAGCTACAGCTTGAAGATTTGGACATTGATTCATGTGAACTGTCATGAGTGCGGGTACAACTACATGCATTTTAACGATGCGTACAATATGCCAAC
Organism: Neostethus bicornis; assembly: GCA_902685375.1. NCBI lineage: Eukaryota > Metazoa > Chordata > Actinopteri > Atheriniformes > Phallostethidae > Neostethus > Neostethus bicornis. Next base: position 11,658,936 of record LR738545.1, read on the forward strand.
TTGGGGGACCAGATCCATTCCAGTCCCAAAAATGCCAAACTGGGGGAAGGCAACACACAACAAGTGGTTGAGCAGAGTTTATTCCCATCCCTCCTTCCCAAGCAAGTGTAGAAGAGACGCCCACCACACTGCCAGAGGCCCAGCAGGACTGAGCCATCTAGACCCATCCACCAGAGCACACCCACTCACCTGGCATTGCCCGTCTGGAGACTATAAGTACCTCCAGCTTCCCTCCTTACCAATCCATCTCTCATCCTTCCCTACCATCCTAATTAAGAGTGTAATTTTTAATGTCCTACCTATAAATTTTCTTAGGATCCTCGTTCCACTCCTTTGAGTTTCCTGGGTTCAGTAGAGCTGTAAGTAACATTAACAAGTGAATCTGCCAGAATCTCTTGTGTTAGTCAATTTCTCTGGATGCAGTGGAAGATGTTGAGGATCCACAAACCTTTTCCCTCCCAGAAGCTGTGCACCTTGTCGTCGATGATCCAGTGGTAGATGGGAAAGTTGTAAATGTCTCCAGAGGGAGATTTTATCACAAACTTAGCAGGGAACCATGAATGTTTTAGAAGTGTAAAGCAGGATTTCTTCCACAGCTGGATTAGTGTCAGCTTTCCAATATCTTTGAGAGAAGACACAGTAAATGTTGACACCTGGAGAAAAATAGAGAAAAAGAACTAAAAATGCCATTGACAGAAGTGCTGTTTGATAACGTCTTGTTCTAACAGGTTGTCATATAATGTCAGGATCTTTTTCTGGCTATTTTGGGGAATGATATCTTTAAATAGTTGGATACTGCAATATATAGTGCCTTATTGGAATTAGATTTTTGGTGTCTTTGGTGGAATAAACTATCAGAAATTGAAAATATTTTATTCTAGGCTTGGCGAATTTCAAACACATGCTGCAGGACTAAGTGCTTTAGGGGGTCGTTCATCCCTGCAGCCCTCAGGCAATTTAATCGATCGCATGTTTCTGGAAGGAACTGAGTCCTATTTTATTATTGTATGTATGTTGTTTTTATTTATTTTGTATGTACAGCTTATGTGATTCTGTTGCTGCTGGACACCAGAATTTCTCCTGCGGGAGATTAATAAAGTTTTTATCTATCTATCTATCTATCGAAAAAGCAGTTTTATATATATATATATATATATATATATATAAAACATATATACAGTATATATACTTTTTCTGCAATTGTTTTTTTTTACAATCTCAACTCACTTGTGCATCATTTATAGACATATCTTCTGTTTGATATTCTGTCCAGATTGATGAAAATCTACACAAGTAGATTTAAACAGAAAGCCTGAATATGAATAAAATTTCTTAAAACTTACATCTCCTCTGTGAAAGCAATGCCCCAATTTGTGCAGTTTGTGTTGTCCACTGTCTCCATTTGTTCCCACCAGCTTGATGAAAATGTTTTCAAAAGTACCAGAAAAAGCTAAATTTCCAGTGTACACAGTCACTTCATAATGCACCATTTTCTATATCAGAGTAGTCAACTGATTAAAGCAAGAGATAAATTATTACTCTTTCAAGAACAGGTATTTTGAAGAAGATATGCTGATAACTAGCTGTGTAGTTTGGAAAAGGATTCAGCAAACGCTTTTTATATGTGGTGGTAGGAGTGTATTTTTAGCTCCCAATCAGAGGATATGACTTCACCAGACTAATTATTGTAGTCATTCAATAACTTCTTGCATAAAAGAAAATGTTTCACGAAACAAGATCAAGCAAAGTATCTGAATCAAGCCTTTTGTTAAAATGTTAATTTTTCAACTCAAATATGTCAACAAGGAAATCTCTGACAAATACTACATGAAGGAAGTTCAAGGACTTTATTACAATCTGGTAAAAACCCAAACACATTGATATAATGGATTCTGAGGTGCTAAATTAAAAAAAAAAAAAAGGATCAAAAAAGTATTTAAAAAAATTAGCTAAAGAATTCTGTAAAAAAAAAAAAACAAAACAAAAAAAAACAGGAAAGAATGGCGTTTAAAATAAAACCACTGAAAATAGAATAGCACAGTGGTCTCACAACAAGAAGGTCCGGGGTTTGAGTCCGGGGTGGGTACATGGCTTAGAACACTGGTCTTTCTGTGTGGAGTTTGCATGTTCTTCTCGTATATGTGTGGGTTTCCTTCGGGTATTCCAAAGTCCTCCAACCCTTCATAAACATGCATGTTGGGTTGATTGGCCACTAGGAAATTGCCCATAGGAATGAATGTGTGTATAAATGGTTGTCTGTGTGCGTGTGTGGGGCGGGGAGGCGCAACATACTGGCAACCTGTTCATGGTGTACCTTGCCTCTCCCCTTGAATCAGTCAGGATAGGCTCAAGCAACCTCTCAGCCCTGATAGGAATGAATGGCTCAGTAGATGAATGAATGAATGAATGAAATTTAGAATGGAGGGGTATCATTTGTCACTAAGCCTTGGCCCAGCAAACATTTTCTTCCTGGAGCTGATGGGGGATCCTTTTGTGTGTGTTACATTTTTTCACCCCATTCTGCAGAGTACACAAAACAGTATTCAAGCATTCAGATTTTTTTTTCTATGAAGCACCTTTCAATAAAACATTTTATTGAACAAAAGTTTACAATTACACATTAACTTCTTTCTTGTTTCAAGTGGTCATAAAGAAATCATTTTACAGCTAAGAATATAAAACTACTTCCTACAAGTTTTAATGGTTAGCGTGTTACTGTATAACTAAATTTCAACTCAGATCTCCGCAATTGGTGAGCACTCGATTGTATTTTTAGTCAGTAGTTCCTGAAAAAACTTCCTGGAATGGTGAGAGGACAATGAGTTTCAGCTTTCAGGAGAATTACCTTTGTGTCTTTTCCTGGATACCTGAGTGTTATGTTGATTATACAACAAGCAGTAGTATCTGGACCGAAAAGAATTTTGTACTCTAAACCGTGAGTAAGTTTAGATATCACCAATTTCTCAGTGGTTCATGGTGCATTTTTACATGATTCATTTCTCTTTGAGCAACAAGAAACAAAACATTCTACATGAGAATCATTTACTTCAATTATATTCCTACTTCCTGCTGTCTTAAGTCAAGTTAAAAGGTCAGACATATTGTATACAGGCTCACATGATTCTCTGGGTTGTAGGAAGCATGTTGCGTTAGTATTTTCTTCATTTTCTTATTCACGCTCTGAAAGTAGCATCAGTGGGTTTTGATTAGGAATTATGTGCATTTTTTCTTTACATTACCTTTGAAGTTCAAACCTATTATGGTGGTTTTTGGCCGTGGGGTTCCCATTAAAGTTGAAAAAAAAGACACTTCTTGCAATAAACTTAGTGATATAAAAATTATGTTTATTACGAAAAAATCAGGGTAACAATTTGAATGGAAGCCAGACGAGGAAGCCACACCTACAGATTGTGAGGTCAATACTTAAAGCATTGATAAAAACATACCCATCTTCTTGTGCTAATTTAGCAAGTTTGAGAAGACAAAGAAATTTCTTTCCTACCATCCGGCTCCTATAAGTCATTAAGTCAACCTAAAGGTCACTAATTGACCTTTTGAGTCATCTCTCAAATAACTGGCACAGTTTTACTACTACGTATAGCTTTTGGCTGCACACAGTCTGGTTACTTTAAGTTTGAACCCTAAAGCGGATGTCTCAGTGAAAGAAATGTTTATCAGAAATTATCTATATTTTCAGACACAACACCATTTATCACTATCAAAAGATTAAAAACAAAAAAAGAAGTGGAAAAAACCAACAAATGCACATTCATACAACTAAAGATCGAAATTGCGGGCAGTTTTGCAACTTCTATTTAATTCAATTTTGTTTGTATAGCCCAAAATCATAAAATTTTTGTCTCAAGAACAAAAAAAAAAAAAAAGCATAATAAATACAATACACAGTAAAAAGCTAACTAACAAATACTAGATAGACAATTTTAGGACATTCCTGAGACTCTCCTTCACGGTGAGGAAAAACTCCTAAAAACCCAACAGTGTGGAAAAATAAGAATCCTCGTGGGGATCTACACGAAAGAAAGATCCCTCCCCCGGGATGAGCACCCAATGTGTCTAAGACTATTGCTTAAATGTTAGCTTATTTTATTCTGCAGTTTTGATATCTGAAGAAACCAGACGTTCTCAATCCTGATGGAAGCGGGATGGTTAAGCAAGCACAGGGGCCTCCTCCGCCTGGTGATGCTCAGGACGGAGATGAGTATATGGGTTAATCGTGATGGAGACGAGATGATAGATCAAGCGCGGGGGCCTCCTCGGTCTGGCCACGCCCGGACAGGAACCTAGAGAATCTGTCAGGAATTTGAAACAGAGCTCTCTCCCAAAGGGGAGGAAGAGAGAGGTGGACAGCATGTGAATTGTACTGTACCAACAATTGGTGTAAAAAGTAAAAACTAAAAAAAAAAGATATTAGAGAACAATGAATGAGATGGACAGCCAGGGTCCAGGGCGATGTGGATACATCAAGCGGGCAAAGCAGTCTGGCAGAGATTGGTGCTGGAATTAGAAGACAAAATCCCAATTTACCATACTTTCCCTATCTTCCAGTATCTACCAGCCAACTAGCAACTATATCAGCTAAATAACTCTGTTTCTAGCTGGCTTGGTGATAAGCTTGTTCAAAGAGGAATGCTTTAAGCCTAACTTCTCAAGCCAGACAGACTTTTGTTGGTTCTTGTGCACTTGTTTAATGTTGCGTTATAATTAATTTTTTTTATTATCAACATTTATTACACCTGTTCGGGGTGGCGACCTGTTGGAGGTGTATCCTTCCTCTTGTTGAACGAAATTCGTAGTTTGGTACCACTGCACCACCCAAAGCGGCCACGAGGTGGAGCCCGTGGTCAAACTGACCAACTAACCCACAGCAGAGGAAGCAGACCTGCGTTAGATCATGTTTACAAGTGTTTCTGACTGTTAATAGTAAACAGTTCTTTCCAATGGCAACAACTAGGTTAGTAGAGGTTTACTTGGATCTGCTGTCACAGCCCTGCCGTGCGATACAAATTCTGCTCAAATGCAACAAAATACCGCATCGGGTTTGTCCTGTGGCTCTGCGGAAAGGTGAGCAGGAAAATCAAAAAGAGTAAATATAGAAACATAACTAATCATCTGATTGGTTCACATTTTATCTTAATGAACAGATCAAATAGTGGATTTGAATATGATAGTGAGTTTTAAAGTTCATTTGATTGTATGTGATGGTGTGTGTGTGTTGTGTGTGTGCTCACCTTTACTCCAACACACCACATTGACATTGGACTCTGACCTCTTTTCAACCAGTTTGACTCAACTTTTAAGTTCTACATTTTCTTATTCTAAAAAGCAGAAACATAAATCTCCACCTCTTTTATCCTTTTTATGAACTGGTGGTCCAGGTGAGGCTAAAACATCAATATCATCAACAACTAATGTCAATTTCATATTGTTCATTTGACATTAAAACTTCTTATTTTAATACAGGAATGCAAAGAAAAACTCTATATTTAAGTCCATAATAAATTATCGTTATTGCCAAAACAGCCCTTTGTCACTAATTTTGTTCATTACTTTTATGGATAGAATTTCTAAGTGGTGGAGCAATCCGGTTTGGTGAGCTCAGGATTGGATCTCTGCATTTTGCGGGTGATGTGGTCCTCTTGGCTCCGTTGATCTCTAATACTCTCAGTGGACCAATTTGCTGGCAAGTGTGAAGCGGCCAGGATGGGAATTAGTGCCTCAATATTTGAGACAAGTGAGGTGCTCTGCCATCTGGGAGGAGCTCGGAGTAGAGACTTTGCTCCTCTGGGTTGAGATAAGCCAAATGAGGTGGTTTGGACATTTGGTTAGGATGCCTCCTGAACACCCTGTAGGTGGGGAGTACCTGGCATGTCCCACCGGGATAAGACACAGAGGCAAGCCCAGGACCCACCGGAGAGACTATGTCTCACAGCTCGCCAGGGAATGCCTCGGGATCCCCCTGGGTGAGCTGGAGTTTGTAGCTGGGGTGAGAGAAGCCTGGGTTTCTTGTCTGAGGCTGGCCCCAGATAAGCAGAAGACAATGGAAAAAAATTATCTCAACCTTAAATGTTGAAAATCACAGTTAAGGTGCAGTCTATTTATTCAATATGCACTGTAGAGTTAAACTCTGTATATGAAATTCCCCACATAATAACGTAGTATTATAATACTATAGTCAGGTAAACTGACAAAATTTACATGTTTTGGCAATTTATCAGTAAAATGTTAAAAATAATTGCAAATGAGTTTTGATTCTTGTAGAAGAACAGCATAAGAGTGACACATTGATCTGTTGTGCGTTTCTAAAGTCACCCTCACATGACTGAATGTGCAACTGTGGGCTCCAGGCCTGTGTGAAAGCGTCTGAAATAAATTCCAAACACAGTATCTATTAAAAAAGATAACTTTTAAAGATATTTATTTATGTCTCCAATGGGTTGAATCGAAGCAGGTGAAACGTTTGCCTGTGATGTATTTATCTGTATAAAATTATATGGTAAGACAACCACAAGTGTTATACATTATCAGAAAAAGCACACAAAAACATTTTTTTCTGTTATAGGACAACATCGAAGTCCAGAGTTCACAAAGTTGAACCCCATGCAAAAGGTCCCAGTCATGGTGGACGGGGGATTCGTCCTCACAGAGAGGTGAACACTCACAGCAGTGCTTAAAATGTCACTGAGCACAATGTTTAATGTTAGATGCAATCCTTTTTTTTTAAATGAACAAAATAAAGAAGCACACAGACGCACACACCTGCTTCAGTTTGATGTTAATTCTCATAGTGATGCCATTATGAAATATCTGACGACCAAGTACGACGTCCCTGAGCACTGGTATCCACGACAACTGGAGAGACGAGCCAGGGTGGATGAGTACACAGCCTGGCACCACACCAACACACGTCCACACGCTGCCAAAGTCTTCATTCTGGAGGTAAATACACACACTTCTTTATAGCAAGTCTAACCATTTTTCATCTCCAAAGAAACAGAAAACAGGTTGAGTGATAGACACAACAGGATTAGCACATTTTCAAAGTGGACTTAGATTCTTCTTAAAGGTCCTATATCATGCCTTTTTTCCCTTATTTTATCCTGTTCTATGTATCATTATATGCATAATTTTATATTCCGCCACAATGTCAACACAAAAGGTTATAAATAATACCCTGTTTGGGAGCGCAGTTTCATACCCGGAAGTCAAAACAGCTTGTTTCAGTTTTTTTTTCTTTTTTTTTTCCCGGGACCCGCCCTGTTGGTTGCGATTGGTTGTCATTCAGCGATTGGTGTTCAGCGATTGGTGTTTGAGCTGCAGGGGGCTGAACAAAAAACAGATGTACGTCACTATGTTCCACCACTCGTTAGAGGTTTGGAGAACACGCCCCTTACTTTGAATTTAAATATCTCAAAATAGCATGAATCACAATAAAACACACTTTGGGGAATTGTTTGGGGTAGTACTAAGTAAAATAAAAGGTTAAAACCTCATAAAAGTCCGTTTTGCATGATATAGGACCTTTAAACAAACCGTTGGCAGCAAACTGGGTTTTTAACTCCATCAGACAAACATCCTGGTGATGGCGTGGTTAGTGGGGCATCTTAAAAGATTACACTGAGTTAATAAAATAGATTGGTGGAAGTGAAAAACCAACTATCAATAGTAAACAGTCTGGTGATGTACCAGATGGTTTGTGGAGATATTTCCTGGATGTTTAGTGGAAGTATTAACTTCCTGGCAAAGCTCCTTACTCTATTTCTCAGTGAGAGTCCAGTCACCCTAGGGAGGATGCTCATTTCGGCTGCTTGTATTTGCCTTGGTGGTGAGGCGTTTCCGGCACGTCCAACTCGGAAGAGATCCAGAGGCTGGCCCCGGACTTGCTGGTGAGACTATGTCCCACAGCTGGCTGGGGAACACTTCGGAATCCTTCCAAGTGAGCTTGAGGATGCAGCCGGGGTCAGAGAAGCCTGGGCTTCCAGTCTGAAGCTGTTTCCCCTGCGACCTGATCTCGGATAAGCAGAAGACAATGGAACAGAACAATGGTTCAACCACAAGTTTATGCTTTTACTACCCTGAGTTAATTTTGACCTCATGTACTGCATGATTGAACATATTAGTATGAATTTGGAGTTTAAGTTGTGAGGTGGATTTGTTTTTGTTTTTTTTTTAAAAACCCTGCTTTCTTTTGCAGGTGCTGCTGCCGCTGCAGTTTAAAGCTAAAGTGGACGAAGAGCGTCTGAAGCTGGCGCTCACTGAACTTGACGGAACACTGGACAAATTGGAGTCCATGTTTCTTCGCAGGCAGCCGTTTCTCTGCGGTGATGACATCACTGTTGCTGACCTGCTCGCTATATGCGAGCTCATGCAGGTGAGATGATGTCTGTGCAGCTAGGGTGGAAAGAGGCAGTTCCAATCTTAAACATGCTCACCATGTGTCTGCAGCCTCTGGGAGGAGGGCGTGACATCCTGAAAGATCGTCCAGTGTTACAGCGGTGGAAGAGTCGCGTACAGTCAGTGGTCGGCGAGTCGTTTGATGAAGCTCACGCCGTGCTGTATGGAGTCAGGGACCGCCGAAAAGCCCGGCTGTGATGCCACCATGACCCAGTTTAAAACATCAGTAGGAAAAAGGAATTTAATTTTCCAACTGTGTGGAAGTCTAATTCCATTGTTCAATGTGTAATAAAAACTTCAGTAAATTAAAACATTTTTTAAAAGATATTTCTCACAAGAACTTTACAAAATAAATAGCTATATTTCTTTAAAAATGTATTAATGTTTGCAATGTAAACTTTTAATAAACTGATTTTATTTTCAACTTCTTCTTTCCGCATTTCCCTTCAGGGGTCGCCAAAGCAAGTCAGTTTCTTAAACTGAATTTATTTTCCAGTGTGTTTTTTAGTTCACCCACCAAGTTGTCCATCTGTCTCACTTTCGACATGGCAGTGAACTAGGATTAACTTTGATATCGAGAGAAAAAAACAATGAAAAAAATTTAGATGTATCACAAAAACACAGATCAACAAAGTCTTTTCTGGTGAAAGATCTTTGACTTGGTCATGATTCAGAATATTACCAACCGCCTTTAAGAGAGACAGTCTGTTCAAACAGTGATGTGGATTAACCGTTCTGTTGATAATTCACTTCACTAGTTTATCCTGTTGGGTGTCTACCAACCAGCAAAAGTCCTGTTCTTGAATCTGAGGCAAAGCTCCACAATGTACCACAATACAATGCACCTCCTCTGCTTCAACACCTGGACATTCTCTACAACCCAAAAACAGACTCATTCATCGAGGTGGACATTGGAACCTTCAACTTGACTACTCCAGCTCCATCACATTGTTCTGTTGTTCTGGTCTGCTTCTCACCGCTCAAAGAGAAATTACTGCCAGCGGTTGAATATGTCCTTGTGCGTCCTCAGGACGATAAACACAGCCACAGGCAGCTGCTTCAAAGTAAACTTTGGTTTACTGAGCACCTGCTCTCTCACTAATAAGGGCCATCTCATCCAGGATCTGGTGGTGGACCATAAGTTAACACTTTATGCTTGAGTGAATGTCTTCACAGAAGCAAAGGATGCTGCTAAATGCTAGTAAATGGTTTGTCTACTTCTCCCAACCACATGTCACAGGCCCAGGGGTGGTCTTAATATTCCATGGAAGCTTGAGATTAATTTCTGTGACAGTTCCTATGATCTGGTCATTTGATGCCTCTGTACATCAGCTGTTTGGATCAACCCCAAATGTTAGTGTCATTATTTACAAACCACTAAAGCACACATATTTCTGCACTTTCACCAAATGATGTACTGCTTGAAGACTTAAATATTTGCTTGGACACTGTCAAAACTTTTAGGAGAGCATCCAGTCGCTCTACGCCTTTGGAACTCCCCCCTTCCTGATCTCTGCAACATTGATACACTTTCACATTTCAAATCCAGATTAAAAACTCATCTCTTCCAACAGGCCAATTCTCTTCAACAATGACAATTCTTATTCTTACATCTATGTTTTTAAAAATATATTTATATGCTGAGATACATATATTTATTGTCTAAATTTGTGTATATTTTTTTACAAATGTAACTATATTGTAGTGCAATCTTGAGTGTCCAGAAACGTGCCAAAGTAATATAATGTATTATTATTGACATGTCAGACTGATAAACAGAACATTTCTAGAAAAAGACCAGCCAGAACCAAATAGGAAACATAATCAGCTTTAATTAAAAAAGATGTCTGTGTATCAAAAACAATATTTACAAAACGTTGTTAGGGATGGAGTTTAACTTCGCTTAGCCGGCGGCCCATCGTTATCATCTTCTCGCTCTCTTTTCCTTCCTCGTTTCTTTTGTGCATCCGATTCCGCCTCCTACCCAGAAAAGAAGTTGAGTCAGTTTGGAATGCAGCTTTTACCTCACAGGAACAAACTCTGGGTTATTGTGAACAGTATCATTTATTTCTGAGAGGGAATTCATTTTTAAAGCTCTGACTCTAGTCTAAATAAAGTTTCAATCATTTTAGTTTTAATATTTGGCATGGCTAATGATATTAATTTTATCTGCTCCCTGCAGTAGAGTGGCTTTCAGCTTACTGTTGTGGCACCAATAGGCTGAATGTGTGCATGTATGCTTACCATAGAAAGCGAAGCAGTGTTAATACTACTGACAGCATATCCTCCTGATGGGTACATGAGCTTGTGAGCTGTCTGCAACATGTCCTGATCCTGAAATATGATGAAATAATAAACCTGGCGTACAGTACACTTCCCATCATACAGGTTTCAACATCCCCATCAACCATAATTTAATGCTAGGGAAGCTGGGCCATAGTGGGACTTCACCTGTAGCCAGGGGTGCTGCAGAGCTTCATTGATCGTCAACCTCTTGGTGGGATTAACCACCAACAACTTCCTCACCATGTCTTTGGCTGAAAAGCACAATGACAAAAATTAGAGCTGACTGTAGCAAGAAGTTTATGTTTCAGCTGATAATGAAGATTCAAGCCTGTACCTTCATCTGAAACATTTTTCCACTTGGAAGGAACCATGGTGAACTCTCCTCGGAGGATCTGCTCAGTGACCGAATGCTCACTGAAGTTCTCGTGAAATGGAGCGTAACCACTCAGGCTGACAGACACAGACAAAAGCACTGAAACATCAACTTACAGACAGCAGGTAAGGTGAATGGAGGTGGATCTTACCAGACAAAGAGGAGCACTCCGAGGCTCCAGGCGTCCACGGCGAGGCTGTAGCCAGTGGAAGAAGCGTGGGTGAAGACTTCAGGAGCCAAATATGAAGGAGTCCCACACAGAGTCCTCATCAGAATTGCCTCCTCCAGGATGCGGGACTGGTTAAAATCAGTCACCTGAAACCAAAGGTGGTCTAAAGTCTTTCATTTCAAATCTAAATAAAGTATTGACTCTTTCAGCTACAATAATTATTCTAGTTTAATTAAAATTACTTTAAAAGGATAGAATCTAACCTAATTTTTATTCTGTAAAATGAAAATTTTATTTAATCACACCTATTAAAAAAAGGTTTTGTGCTTAATTTAGTTCAAGAAAATTGTTTTGAGCAACTTTTTTTCTTTGTGTTTCAGTTTTATTGTGTTAGACTGTGAGCAGCCACAGGGGGAATCGAAACAGGTTCTCCCGATCCAAAGACGGCAACTCTGCCACTAGGCCAATGCCCCTTGGGACCACTGAGCAACTTTTAATAATATTCCATCTCCCGTTATAGAATTATGTGGGGTTTGCAAACATCAAATCAAAAGAAATATTGATCAAAACTACAGTTTTTATATTTCCCGATTTAAAAAAGGGTTATACTGCAATTGACCCCTGCAGATCTGGGTTGTAAACTCTTAAAGATAAATCATCCTGAACCTTTTTAAAATATATTTTTTCCCCGGACCATTTGTTCTTTGTTGCAAACTTTTATTCCATAAAACTAAAATTAAAAGAGAAATATTTAGCATATAGGCAATTAATCAAAAAAGATATAAAGAAAAAAAAAAGGGTCAGAAACAAGTTTGTATTTTACACAAACACAATCCAAAAATGAGGACTAAAGACAAACACCTTGATAAGACACTTGTCTTCATTCGAGGACAGCAGGATGTTTTCTGGCTTTAAGTCTCGGTGTATAATCCCACTCTCGTGTAGATACTGCACACAGGTATACAGAGAGTTTAAAGGGTTGTTACCATAGCAGATAGCAAAGTAAATGTTTACCTGAACAGCCCGAAGCATTTGATAGAAATACAGCTTTGCGACTTCCTCTTCCAGCTGTTTCTTTAACTTCACTCGATTGAAGAGTTCTCCTCCCTCCATCCTAACACACAGTTTGTTTAATATCAACACATACAAACACAGACGCACACAGATAGCGCTCACATCTCCAGCACAATGTAGAAACTGTCTTCTGTCTGGTAGAAGTCTTCTGTCTTTATGAGACAAGGCTACAATAAAAATAGAGAGATGATAGATGTTACAGAGGAGACAACTCAATTGTAAATCTAAGATCTAAAATTCTCAACAAAGCAGTGACACCAAGAGTGTAAAATAAATTAGTAATTTAAAAGAAAAACACAAAAAAATTTACAGTAAAAATCTAAAGTATAATAAATACTAGTAGACGATAAAGTCTCTTGTTCAATGGTTTTATACTTACATGATCAATCCTTTGCAAAATCTCGATCTCTGTCTTTGCGTTTTTGGTCGCAGTCTATGATTGAATAAAAAAAAAAAGATATACTCATATGTATATTTTTTCAAACTTATTGTTGAAACGTCATTGGTCAATACCAAGAAGGGAACCATTTTTGTAGTTCCGATGTCATTTCTGATTCAGCAGGTGGTACATGAAAGAAAAAATAGAAGAAAACTGGGGAAGAGGTAGGACCTTTGACCAATCAGAAACAACTCACCCCCTCGGAGCGGAAGTTCTTCTTGTCGATGATTTTCACTGCAAATCTCTTGCAAGTGGATCGCTCGAACGCCAGACGCACCTCACCACACACCCCTCTGAAACATACAGCAGTCATGCACAGCAGTGCATCACATGCAGCAGGAAGTGAAAGGAAAGAAACTTACGTGCCTATTCGCCGAGTCAGCATGTATTTGTTCCGGAGGCCTTCAGGAAGACATGACTGGTCGTCCAGCATCAGGTCCATGTACACAAACACTGCAGACAATAACAGGGAGGAAAAAGGGCAGACAGGTGAGACAGAAGAGGAATAGTTAACAACAAGAGTAGGAATATGTGAGGTGGAGGTTTCACCTTTATTTTTTGGTTCTGCTAATGACAGGACAGCATTGTTTACCAGTGGCAATTTTTTTTCTTTTCCGACCAGAACCCCATCCACAAAAGTCCCATTGTTACTGTAGTCCTCCACAAAGACTTCAGAGTCTTTCTGTAACAAAGACAGATCTATGACAATTTGACCTGAATGAGTTCAACTCTAGGACAGACCAGTTTATCTGTGCAGCTTTTGCTTCTTACCCTGTAAATCTTGAAGTGTTTCTTGCTATAGATTCGGAACTTTGTGGAACCTCTTTCATTGGGATCATCCAGGACGTAGTCGCACTTGGAGTCCCGTCCAAACAGGTATTGGTCCTCCATGCAGTCTGTAAACAATTCAACGAGCATTCAATGTATCTAAGACTGTTAAGTATCAACTTATTCTATTCTACAGCTTTATAACTGAAGAAATCAGTTCATGGGCGTCATCCTGATGGAAACAGGATTTTTGATCAGCATAAAACTCCCAGCCTGGTTCATTTCTCAAAACCACAATCATGAGTAAGACTGCAGACATGACTGCTGTCCAGAAGGCCATCACTGACATCCTCAAGCAAGAGGGTAAGACACAAAAATAAATTTCTGAACGAAGAGGCTGTTCCCAGAGTGCTTTATCAAGGCGTCTCAATGGGAAGTTTCTGGTAAAAAAAAAAAGTGTGGCAGAAAACGCTGCACAACAAGAAGAGGTGACCGGGCTCTAAGGAAGATTGTAGAGAAGGACGGATTCCAGGCCTTGGGGGACCTGCGGAAGCAGTGGACTGAGTCTGGAGTAGAAACATCCAGAGCCAACGTGTACAGGTATGTGCAGGAAATGGGCTACAGGTGCCACATTACCCAGGACAAGTCACTTTTGTACCAGAAACAGCAGCAGAAGTGCCTGCAGAACCTTGGCTACAGAGACAAAGCATTGGTCTGTCGCTCAATTTTGGCATGTCATTCGGAAATCAAGGTACTAGGGTCTGGAAAAAGACTGGGGAGAGGGAAATACCAGAATGCCTGAAGTCCAGTGTCAAGTACCCACAGTCAGTGATAGTCTGGAGAGCCATGTCAGCTGCTGGTTTTGGTCCACTGTGTTTTATCAAGGGCGGGGTCAATGCAGCTGGCTACTGGGGGTTTGGCCCAACACATTGGGTCTTACCACTATCGAAGCCTCCTAGGTCTCCATGACACCTCAGGAGTACCACAGGCTGATTTGCCTCTATGCCACGCAGCATTGAAGCAGTCATTTCTCCAAAAAGACTACCGGCCGAGCATTGAGTGCATAACTGAACATAATTACTGAACGTTAACTTTTTTGTATAGAAACACTCTTCTTTTATTGGTCAGATGAAATAAGCTAATTTTTTTAAACAGAAATTTTGTGTTTTCAAGAGCTGTATGCCAAAATCCTCTTAATTAAAACAATAGACTTGAACTACTTTCAGTTGTGTGTAATGAATCTAAAATATATGAAAGTCTAATGTTTATCAGTACATTACAGAAAATAATGAAGTTAATTGTGATGTGCTATTTTTTTAAAAATGACATGTATACATACAAATGTACAATTGTGTATATGTCTTGTGGTTTCAGTGTGGTTACCATGGCTTTTGAATCCCTGGGCCATAGGCAGCAGACGACCCCAAGGTTGCGGTTCTGGTTCTTCAGGAACAGATGCCAGGGTGACAGGGATGGTATCTACACTGCTCAAAGTTCCTGAGCCACTGGATGACTGGCTACCTGATGCAGGTCCACTGGAGGAACTAGAACCAGTCTGGGATTGGGACCTGGCTTGGGATGGAGACAGAGTGGACTGGGTTTGGGAGGATTCTCCTGTGGGTGGGTTCTCCTCAGACATGTTGGTCCTGCAAATACAAGAGAGATCATGTTGGGTTTTTCATCCACAAATGGGACCAAAGGAAATCTCACAATCAAGCAACATTTCAAACCTTTTATTCCCAATCAGATTGAGAAAAAAAATAAATAAATCAAAATACAGGACAGTCACTGGTACACCTTCCTTGTCAGAAATCAGGAACCAGTAGTGCACCTAGATCATAAACACAAGTCACATTTTTGTTTATTCACAGAGATCATTTTTCCCTCCGAATGAAGCATGCAATGCCGTCCTAAAACATTCATTCTCACCAATCAGAAAGCCTTCTGGAATTTGGCTTCCTTCTGGTTCCCAGTGGGTCCAAAACGAACGGTCTGAACACACTCATGCAGGGATGAGGATGTTCCCTGAAAGTCTGCAGACTGAACTTCCTGTTTGCGCGTGTACGAAAGGGGAGGGGACTGCTGCAACACTGAACTGTCGATTCTTCGATACCAGTAACAACACACATCAAAATATCGACTTTAACAGATAAACATTGTTTAAACACCTTGAAATTTGACTTTTATTCGTATTCACTCTCCTTTTAACTATTATAATTTGAATAAAATTTTCTCAGTTAGCTTCATAAAATAAAAAAGTCAGAATAACAATAAACATTCATTTCTCCATGTTCTGATTTCTTCATCTTAAAAAAGTCCTATAAAATTATATTTGTCATTGTGATTTTTAGTATAAAAATAAACATAAATGATAGGTTAGAAATTATTTTGGGAATTTTTTCTTCCTACAATGTTTTTCAACCTTTTTAGGCATGAAAAAGACATTTTACCTTCATTTTCAACTAAATAGTAACTGTCAATTAGTGGCCACTATAAAGTCAATTAAAATATATTCATACAACCCAGTATCACAAAAACTATTGTCTGGCTTCACATTATAGATAGAAAAAAGTACAAAAAAGGGGAAAAAAAAAAAGGTAGAGACACAGCTAAAATGTATCTAAACAAAAGTTAGCTTAATAATTTCAGCACATTTCTGTCTTTAGACGGCGAGGAAAAACCCAGAAGCGGGGGAAAAAGAAGAAACCTCATGGCTACCCACATGAAGCAGGGATCCCTCCCACGGAACGAGCAGCCAATGTGTCAAAGACTGTTAATTCACTATTAGCTTATTCAACTCTACAGCTATACCATATATATCATTTTATGAATGAAATAATGATTAGAATTGAGTGGTGTTTTTTTTCTCCACTTCTCAGAGTTTTAAGTTGAGACTTGTTGAGACTAAATTGATAAACAAATGCAATCTTAATTACTGTGTGGAACATGTAGCAAATGAAAGCCAAAATTTTTTATATATATACATATATGTATATATATTTTCATTTTTCCAGATTAAAGTCTTATGAAGTTATAGATCTTTTTAACGAAAACAACATGGCGAAAGTCAGAAGCACACTTCACTATAAATGATTAGAATTAAAAAAAAGACCAAATTTAAAAAAGAATAGAAAAAGACAATAAAATGAGAACATTGAGTGTTGTGAAGTGCAGTAGCTCTGAGCATAGCAGTGTATACAATATACATGCAGCATTTGTTATTAGACTCGTGTGTGTTTAGGAATAGCAATAAAATATATATTTTTTTAAAAAATCTATTTTCTAGATTTTTTTTTATCTAGAAAAAAATGTGGTTCAATGGGAAAAAACATCTCAATAAAAATTAGATAAAATTTTCACTTTATGAAACTGAAACATTTTAAAAAGTTTCACTTTATAAAATCTAATGAAAAAAAAAAAATTTAAATCAAACAAAAAGCATGAGGGTCCCCCTCTATTTTGTTCATGAGGTTATCTAAATGTTCTAGTCAGAAATTGCTGAATATCTACATGCTCGTGTATCAAATACAAATAACAATTTACTTGGAAAGAAATGACAAACTTTTAGAAAGAAGTATAATCAGATATGATCCTATATGGTATCGACAAGCAAGTTTATTGCCTCATTTCCTGGTGATATCCATAATCATATCACGTGACAACCATAAGCCAATGCAAAGTTTCAAACAAGATCACATGTTTATACCGGACTCTACACTTCCGGGTTTGTCTCAGATCAAACTGAGAAAACAACAAATCGATACGATGATCAATAATTACAGTCTCTAACTCCAGGAAAGGAAATTGTCGCTTTCTCTGGATCAGCAATGGCCAGAAAGAGAGGAGGAAAGACATTAATTATTACTGATGGTGAGTCATGCTCAGTTTACCACATCCATCTGAATCTTTACAGAGATTTTACAAGATTCTGTGCAGAAAATGTCATTCACCCCAGTTTCCATCGATATCTTACTTTCTACCTAAACTATCAGTGCTGATAATGGGGGGCTGATGGAGGTTGCTATTTATGTAAACACAATTTTATTCAGCTCTTTGCCATTTGGAATAAACTCATGTTAAAGTTACATTAAACTTTTAACATGAATAATGATTCATGTCATGTATCAGTCATGTAGATTTACTCCTGGTCTGTTTTTTTGGGGGGTGTTAGGTAGAAAATGTAAATACTTATTTTCAATCATTCAAAAGTGTCTTTAGTCAATGTGATCCCTCAGCTGAAGGCAGTTTTTGGCTAGCTGTGTGACAGCTTTATGCTAACTAAGGAATGTACTGATACCCTGTGCTGAGCATCCAGCACCTTTCCACTTAACTGTAAGTGGGGTCTGGAACTTTGTTTACCCCACTACTCTATAAGAACACACTTCTTGTTTTCCCATTACTGTACAAATAAAGCAGACACGAATGCATATCTTCATAATGCTTTCTTTTATGCATAATTCTGATAATTCTGGTCTGGAGAGAATGCTACCCTTGTGACAAGTACAACAAAGTTCTCTCGTTTGTTCTCTGGTCAGCACAGCTTTGGGATAAAGATGATTTGTTTTTCCTCTAACAAGGGGAGTTGATCAGATTGAAAACTGTATTGAATCTTGAAATTCTGAATATGTGGTTCAACGAGGCTTACTGGTTCTTCATCAATCATTAGATGAGGGTGAGGAGGAGCGAGCTGAGGAGTTGAATCCCTTCTCCTTCAAAGAGTTTCTACGATGGCGGGACACTGATCAAGAACTGAACCAGAGTCTAGAAAAGGTAAAAAGAATCCATGTAGATTGGATCAACATTCACATCAGATTAATTGTTTTGATTGTATAAGTTTCTGCATCTATCCTGTGCATTTTGTCCAATCAGAATGAGGAGGACGATTGGGGTCATAGCTTCCTGTCTGAGGTGGACAGCTCATCCTCTCTCTGCACCGAAGAGGAGGAGACCAGGTGAGATGCTTGATTCAGATCCATGAAAGCTGCTACTGTATATGAGATGGAAACATTTCTGCAGAACAATGTCATACTTGCTCCTTCAGGTTCTCCTCCAAACCAGAAGATGATGCCACAGGAGAAGGAGACAATTACGAAGGTGATGATGAGATCTCCATGGCAGAAGTGTTTCCTGCCCCTAAGAGGAGCAGTTTGATTGATCAGGTGAGAAACCTGGTGGTCTGCGATCGACCAGGTTTAACCACATGTTCACACCTTCTGGTTGAGCGCCAGAAAATTATAGAAAGAAAACTATATTTGGAGTAAATGCCCTGCAGAAGACAGGGTTAGATGGAGAAAACTGACTTTTTGTGTTGACCCTAGAAAGGGTGAAGCCAAAAGGAGAGAACCCCTGTTAAACCACCAGAGGGTGCTCTGCTAGAAAACCTTTTAATATCACAACTTGTGTGTTTCAGCTTAAAGAGGAGAACATGTTACTGAAGAGGACTATAAGGGACTTGCAACAAAGAGCTGAAAACAACCATCGAAGGTCAGCAGCGGCCAATCATACTGCAGCATGGACGTGACTGTCTGTTTACTCAAAGTGCATTGCTCCTTCTACTTTTCCATGCAGGGCGTCGGAGCTGTCAGAGGAGCTTCTACAGCGGAGGCGTCAGGAAGAAAAGGAGGCTCAGGACCTGGAGAGCATGGTACACTCTGTGGAGCAGAACCTGCACTTGATGACGGTAACATACACACACTGATCAAAGCTATTAAAAGATTTTAGCTTCTGAGAAAAACTGAGCTGGCAGTGTGTATCCATTTGTGTGTTTTAGAGACGAGCAGTGAAAGCAGAAAACAGTGTCTCCAAACTGAAGGTGGAGCTTCAGCAGATGCAGGTGAGACCTCCAGCTTTGCATATGGATATAAACCAAATCCCTGCAATAGACTGGTGACCTGTTCGGTATTTAGTTTAATGCAATGCCTACTGTATATTATAAGCAGTTAAGATGAGAAATAGAAATTTGTGTGTCTTGTTGAACATCTTCTCCAGCTTGTTATTCACATTCATGAACTTGTTTCATACTAGGAGATGTTTGTTTGTGTTCTGTTAAATAGCTTCATCGGTCCAAGTGTTGATTGAAAGTCTTTGATGCAGGTTTGAGTGTTTTTTTTTTTTTCAAATGACTGTGTTTTTAAGGTGGAGATGGACTCGCTGCGCTCAGAGAACAACAGGTTGAAAACAACAGAGTCTCAAGTTATCATGACAATGCGACAAAATGCACAGGTGGCATCAGAGTACCTAAATAAGACTGCGAGCAATGCCCATTCCTCAATACGGTCGGTATTCCCACCTCCTCTTTCTGCATACAAAGCTACAAACTTGTGTACTTTTGGCCCTTTCCAAGAAAGAGGATTTGTTGAAATACTGTGTTGGTTAACCCTGAAGCCCATATATGAGATCGCCAAAGCAGCAGAAAAGTGTGGACGCCAACTTTATTTTGTTCATTTGGATAATTCTACCCCTTAGGGCAAAAAGGGTGTACACCATGATTTTGTGTGTGCACAAGCTTAATGAAATCAGGCCCCAGGAAATAAAACCTGCCGTGCTTCACTGGTAGGAGCTTTAAAAAAGAAAAAAAAAAACCTCCCATAAGAAATAATACATCTTTCTAGTGTATTGTCATTTTAAAACCCTCAGATGTTTCCGCAGATTCAGAAACTGGATCTTCACTATCTTATCAGCAGCGTCATCGGTTGCCATTTACAATCCCCTATTAGCTTTGTAGTTTCCTTTTGAGGCCAGAACTATTTAATTACCTTACAAACTGAAACCAAGTTTCTTTTTGCAGCTGCTACGGAGGTTTATTTTGAAGGAATTTTAACACCAAGTTTAATTGAATTTAATTAAAAATACTTTATTAATCCCCGAAGGGAACTTTGATGCTGCAGTGCAAACACCTCAATGCCACTTAATGTCGAGTGATTAAAGGTGTTGATGGCCCAACATTCAACTTTCAACAAACTTATTTCACAAACAAGTAAATACAACCAACTAATAAGTGTGGAAAAAAATTTCACAGGAAGTTCAGACTGAAACGAAACTTCAACTGAGCCTGGATCAGCTGTTACATTGAATATAGTTGATTCCCCTTAAGATTTCTTTGAACCAACAAATAACATGCATACTTGCCTCCAATTGCTCTTCAAAAAGCAACAGGATGATTGAAAGCCGCTCCACAAACTAGACAAAAAAACACATCTCCTACTTTTGAATTGGAATGTATTTTGTGGTTTCTTCTGTTTGTTGTGACGTTATTGTTTATCAGTGCTGTAAAGTTGGCCTAATTCCACTTCCTGTAACTTATGTGATGCAGTTAAAATACTCTTCGAAAAGCCTCCAGTGTGGATTTTTCACAAAAACTTTACATTATAAAATCATAAAAAACTTTTAGTATGTAATTAAATAGTTTTAAATCTCAAAAGAGGCTACTCTCTAATGTACCCTCATTTTCCTAATTATGTGTGTACATAAAGCTCGCAGCAATGGTGCCACCTACTTTACAATAGACAGCGGCACTGTGATCTGGTCAAATCTGGTAAATTGCAGGACCCAATTCCGACACTACAAAATCGGATTAAGGCTTAAAATGGTGGGAGATGGGCATTAACATGTCTACCAACTTCTTTTATTTTTGTTTTGTTTATTTTGTTTATTTTGAATTACTCTATTCATCCCTCACCGGGGAAATTTGTTTGCTGCACTCCTTACACCGCAGCAGGCTGCCCTTCAACGGCGCCAATGGTGGGAGAAGTGGGGCTTAGGTGTCTTCTCCAAGGACCCTAGACGTGCTCTCCGTGGGACGCGATCCCGCGACCTTCCGGTCCGCGGGCGAACGCGCTAACCACGCGGCCACCATCTCCACTATCCACCGTCACCACCTTATACGCCATAAACAGTAACATAATAGTGGGATTCGATCAGATCAATTGCAGGACACAATTTTGCAGTTTTCATACATAAAACAGAATTTATTATTATATTTAGGAACAGGATTTTCTTTTTCATTTCTATTTATTGATGTTTTACTTCAACTGAACTGTTGATTACACTGTGTGTTTTACAGGCAGCTTTTGAGTGAAGCCGAAACTCTCCATTTGGTTTCTCAACTTCTCCATTCCATTGATAAGATGTCCACCGTCCACACAGAGTCCTGAGTTTTTTTTCCAACCACCTCTCATGGACAAGAGAATAGGGTTACCATCGAAACGGCATATCAAACGTACAGCTATTTAACTTTAAAGGAACTCTTAAAAGGAAAAAAAATGGTGTCATGTGACCGATAAAACGTCTGCAGTGGTGTAAAACAGGCTTCTGGTTAACTTGCTGCTCAGAATGCTGCATGCCAATTGGTCAGTCTGGTGACCTAATTGATATTTTTATCTTCAGTCTTCTAGTTAAATATTTCACATTAATTTCTGTTTGTTTTTTATGTTTTTCTAAATCCCTATGTTTATGCAAATAAAAATACATGTTAAGTTATTGTGTGTCTGATATTTTACAGAAATGTACAAACAGTGATCTTGGTGACCTCTTTAGAATCAGAATCAGAATCAGAATATACTTTATTGATCCCACACAGGGGAAATTTGTGTGTCACAGCAACAACTTCCTATCTGCTAAGTGAGTCGTTGTAGAGCCCGATCACGTACGGAAAGAAAGACCTCCGGTAACGAGATGTTCTCGAGCGGAGCTGTCTGAGCCTCTTGGAGAAGGAGCTCCGTTGTTCGTCCAGGAGTGGGTAGAAAGGATGGTCATGGTTTTCCATGATGGACAAAAGTTTGTTCAGTGACCTCCTCTCTACCACTGCCTCAAGTGAGTCCTGTTTGCTGCCAATGACAGAGCCAGCCAGTCTGATTAGTTTATTCAGTCTGTTGGTGTCACTGGCTGCGATGCTGCTCCCCCAGCAGATGACAGAGAAGAATAAGGTGCTGGCCACCACAGACTGGTAGAAGGTCTCCAGGATCTTGCCGCACACATTGAAGGACCTCAGCTTCCTTAGAAAGTAAAGTCGGCTGCAAGTCTTCTTGTACACAGCAGTACTGTTGCTCCTCCAGCTCAGTCTACTGTCGATGGTCACTCCAAGGTATTTGTACTCCTCAACCACCTCCACATCTCTACCCAGAATGCAGAGCGGCTGCAAAGCAGTCCTCCTCCTCTTCCGGAAGTCAATCACCATCTCCCTGGTCTTGTCCACATTGAGGAGCAGGTGATTCTCTCCCGCCCACACCACAAATCCATCCACCACCCTCCTGTACTCCTCCTCCTGCCCACCACTTATACACCCTACAACTGCAGAGTCATCAGAGAATTTCTGTAGGTGGCATGAATCGGAGTTGTGCTGGAAGTCTGAAGTGTACAATGTGAAGAGGAATGGAGAGAGCACCGTGCCCTGTGGGGCTCCCACACCACTTAAAACCACATCAGACCGGACTTTCCCCAGCCGGACGAACTGTGGCCTGTCCGTCAGGTAATCAGTGATCCAGGAGACGGCGGACGCACCAGCACCCATCAGCCGCAGCTTATCACCCAGTAATGAGGGCTGGATGGTGTTAAAGGCACTAGAGAAATCAAAGAAGGTGATTCTCACCATGCCTCCACCGCCATCCAGATGTGAATGAGCTCGCTGCAGCAGATGGATGACAGCGTCGTCAACACCCAGGCGTGGCTGGTAGGCAAACTGCAGGGGGTCCAGAGAGGAATTCACCAGCGGTCTCATGTGGGCTAACACCAGCCTCTCCAGCACTTTCATCACATGAGATGTGAGGGCAACTGGACGGAAATCCTTGAGGTCAGATGAAGATGTTTTCTTGGGTACAGGGACCAGGCACGATGTCTTCCAGAGAAGCGGAACCCTCTCCAGCCTGAGGCTCAGGTTGAAGAGGTGCTGGAGAACCCCACACAGCTGGAGCGCACAGGTCCTCAGGGTATGGGGGTTGATGCCATCTGGGCCGGCTGCTTTGTGCTGGTTTAGCTTCTCCAGCTGTTTCTTCACCTGAAAGGTGGTCACAGTCAAACGGTTGGGTGGGGGGGGTTCAGGCACTAGTCCATTTAATCGCTGAGAAGGAGCAGACGCTGGTAGCAGGTGTGGTGGAGGTAGGGAAGAAGAGGTAGTGGTGGTGGCATTTGTAGAGCTAAACCTGTTGAAGAAGGTATTAAAGTCATTAGCTCTGTCTTTGCCACCACTAGTGGGTCTGCTTCTTCCCCCATATCCAGTGATCTTTTTCATTCCGGACCACACCGCCCTCATGTTGTCCTGCTGCAGTTTGGATTCCAGCCTCCTCCTGTATGCATCTTTTCCCTTCCTCAGCTGGTCTCGGAGTTGATGCTGCACCATCTTCTGCTCCTCCCGGTCTCCAGACCTGAAGGCTGCTTTCTTCCGGTTAAGGAGCGTCTTCAGGTCACAGGTGATCCAGGGTTTGTTGTTGGGGAAGCATCGAACAATCCGGGTGGGACAGACAGACTCCACACAGAACTTAATGTATTCTGTAATGCAGTCTGTCATGCCATCAATGTCTTCCCCGTGAGGTGTGCAGAGTGCATCCCAGTCCGTGGATCCGAGACAGTCCTGTAGAGCCCGCTCTGTTTCCGGAGTCCACTTCCTGACAGTCTTTTTGGACACGGGTTTTTGCAGGGCGATTGGGACATAACACGGCTTTAGATGGACCAGGTTGTGATCAGACCTGCCAAGGGGAGGAAGGGCTGTGGCTCTGTATGCATTTTGTATGTTTGCATACAGAAGGTCCAACGTTTTATTCTCCCTCGTGGGGCAGTCCACGTACTGGGTGAAGTCAACAAGTGATCTGTTCATGTTGATGTGGTTGAAATCACCAGTTATGATACAGAAGGCGTTGGGCTGCTGTGTTTGTAGGCGGGAAACGGTGGTTAAAATGACGTCACCAGCAGTTTCAGCATCAGCCGACGGAGGAACATAAACAGTCACCACCATAACCGATGTAAATTCCCTCGGCAGATAGTAAGGCCGAAGTCCAACCGCCAGTAACTCCACATGCGGTGTACAGAGACGCTCCTTGACACAGACATGTCTGGGATTGCACCAGCGCTCACTCACATAGAGCACAATCCCACCTCCTCTCTTCTTACAGCTGCTGGTTGCATCTCTGTCCGCCCGCACAGTCTCAAAACCAGGAACCTCGACACTGTTGTCTGGGATGTGGGAATGCAGCCATGTCTCAGTGAAGCTCAGTAAACTGCATTCATGATATTCCGCTTGTGTGTTAATTAGCGTCGTTAGCTCCTCGGTCTTATTAGCCAGTGAGCGCACATTTCCCATTATAACTGCAGGCACAGCAGGCTTGAATCTCCTCCTATTCATTTTAACGTGGGCCCCGGCTCTGCGTCCGCGACGTCTTTTCCGGATCTCTCTTGGAATTACATGCCGGGCTCCATGAAGCAGGCTAGGTTTACTCATAGCTAACAGTTGGTCGCGAGTGTAAACAATATCGGTGTGAGATAGATGATCATTAAAGTTACTCTCTCCATATGACTCATTTTTAACAAAAAGGAGATAATACACATTTTTTATGCAGCTATTCTGTTATGGATCGGAGAGGAAAAAGATCCAGATGCAGGACAAGGATTATGAAAATACAGTTTGTTAAATAAATAAAGGTGTCCACATGGAAGTGGAGATGAATCAGGTAGGACTCGACGAACTCAGGAGCACTGGGGCTGATGGGTTCCAGAAACTAACAGGTAATAGTTCGTTGGATAGGTGATGGTATTACCACAAAGATTATTGCTGAAGAACTGCCAAAGTCTTGAGCTGAGCTTTGGTCTTACATAATGAAGTGTATATAAGACCATATTTAAGGGGATGATCTTATATCATCCCCTTGGATGCAAGTGGATGTAGATGAACCTCATCAGGCCAGTCCACCAATCAGCAGCCACCAAAGTCCAGCAGCTAAGAGTAATTAAAGAAACTGAAAAACAAACAATACACTAAAATGGACACCAGAGGGTGCTACACTACATAGTCAAACTGTAAACTTGTAAAATCAGAGTTAGTGGACAAATCGTTTAAGGGCAGGACCAGAAACTAAATGAAAGGGTTAATTGGTCTTGTTTCAGACGTACAGCTTAAAGTGGTGAACAATTTGTATTTTTTAATCTATGCAGATTAAAATTTCTTTGGTATAATCTGGCTTCACTTTAAATGATATCCTATCACAAGAAACGAGTGAAGTTATAAAAAAAAAAACAGAAACATTTTGGAAGTGATTCAGCATTTTAAAACCTACTTTAGGTTATGTTCATGCACACAACTTTTCAACCCCATTGGCGGTAAATTGGTGTCCATCCGTTCCATTCCGTCATCACCCGCTTGTTCTGGGGCTGGGTCGCGGGGGCAATAGCCTCAAACGGGAAGCCCAGGCTTCTCTCACCCCGGCTGCATCCTCCAGCTCACCCGGAAGAATCACAAGTCATTCCCCGGCCAGCTGTGAGACATAGTCTCTCCAGCGGGTCCGCGGTCGCCCCTTGGTCTCCTCCCGGTGGGACGTGCATGAAACGCCCCGCCCTCGAGGCGCTCGGGGGGCATCATAACCAGATGCCCCGAATCACCCCATCTGGCTCCTCTCGACCTGGAGGAGGAGCGGCTCAACACCGAGCTCCTCCCGGATGGCAGAGGTCCTCACCCGATTTCTGAGAGAGAGCCCAGCCACCATGCGGAGGAAGCTCATTTCGGCCGCTTGTATCCGCGATCTCATTCTTTCGGTCACCATCCACAGCTGGTGACCATAGGTGAGGGATGGAACGTAGATCGACTTTTAAATCGAGAGCTTTGCTTTTCGGCTCCGCTCTCTCTTTACCACGACAGACCGATGCAGCGTCCTAGTTATTGCTGATGCCGCACCAATCCGCCTGTCGATCTCCCGCTCCATCCTTCCCCCACTCGTGAACAAGACGCCGAGATACTTAAACTCCTCCACTTGGGGCAGGTTTCAGGTTTCCATCCTGAATCTAATAATTGTAGGATAGTGCACACTTTAATTAAACTGAGTCTGGATACAAAAAAACATGTACTCAACAACAAAGGTGATTTCTTGCAAACATAGCACACAAATAACAAGCTGAACGTGACAAGAATTCAGTTGCCATTCAAAACAAACACACTAAAAAAAGGTGATATATAACGAAATGTATATAAATTCAAAAGTTTATTTTTCACTGTTATAAACTTCATCCAACTAAATCCATGCAAATTGGGGACACAACTATTTTTAATGTGAGTGTAAATAATGAGATTTGTTTGTTTTGGATCATTTTTATATCTTGACTTATTGTAGTTAGAGAAACCTGACCAAATATATACATCCTTGACATAACAAAAATTGTTTAGATGAGTCATTTATAAAAGAAAACAAGTTCAAGTGCAAATCCAAACTTGATATTGGCATTCAAAACACATGATTCATAAATGTTAGCAATGCCACAAAGACCTGACACGCTATTTGTATTTTTAAATTTTTCTCTCGGGTCGAGCATGACTTGTTTTTCTCTCTATTTGGGTTTGCAATGAGTCATTTAATTTGTTTTAACATGCCTGTCTGCCATCTGCAAAATGACACAGATTGCTACCATCACATAGAATGTCTAGATTTCCACCAAACGTCAGCATCTGGATGCACAGAGTAAACAAAAATTTGTTTGACATCAAACATCCATAGCTTGGATCAGGGCATCTTGCAGACAGATAGCCAGAACCTGCTCGATTGCACTTGGGGTAAATTCTAGAGCTACTGATAATTCTGCTCTTGCACCCTGTTGAAATTTGAGGAAATTGATAGGACCAAACAGAGGCTAACTTCTATCAAGGTACTTAGCCTTAAAGAACCAGGCCGAGGAGAACAAAGAGATCCAGCGCGAGAACACAAAGACCCAGAAAAAGCAAAAAAAAAAAGTCCGTCTGTCACTGCTCCTCCCATGACTCATGCCACTGATTCCATTTGCAACAATTGTGGTAGGAGCTGCAGCTCCCACATCGGCTTATTTAGCCACAACCAACGCTGCACAAACAGATAAGTATCCGGGTGCAGAATCTATTGTTTCTGGAGCTGGAGAGATGCCAACAACAGTATTAGGAGCCTTATTTCATCAGATGAACTGTAAGAGCAATGAAAACCAGACTGATTCAAAAATTCTGAACTGGCTTGTTGAACAACATTGCAGTTTAAGGTTTTTCCCACTTTGTTACTGTTTTTAGAATACCCATTCCATCAAAGTTATTTTTTATCACATTTTCTCTTAGGATGTCCATGTATTGTTGATTGGTTTTCACTTTCTGTTTGCCTGGTTTTTGTTTTGCCTCCATACGTATCAAAGTCAGTCTGGAAAAGACCAAGAATAGAATAGAATAGAATGGAATGCCTTTATTGAGTCTGTTGACAATCAAGATTTAACTGCTCAGTTTGTTACTGAACAATATTTTTCCAATTTTTCTTGTAGTTAGATTTATGTTCAATTTTTTTTGTTTTTTAAAAGTATTCCTACAGAAAAACAGAGTACCTGAAAAGGTCCCAGGTGGCCCTCCCATCATTTGTTGCTCCTCCTTTCTTCTGTTATGAGATGCTGCATCATCAAATATATATGAGCAATAGAATGGTATGTGACCAGCATCGGAGCAGAAAGGTGACACAGGAAAAGAACTCCCCAAACCGTGAAAAAGAATAAAAGGTATGTACTTTGTAGTTCAGGTTAAAAAAAATTGTGAAAAAATTCTTCTTAGTGTTTTTTTTTTCCTAGGTCAAAGTTTTTTTTTCTTTTTTATAATTACCTATGGACCAATTGAGATTTTATTGAAATAAATACCTTGAATGAATTTTTTTTTAAAAAATTGGACCTTTTTTAACCATTGTTTCGTCTTTATAATAGTACACTATGTTGGATCATTTGCAGTTACAATCTGGATTAAGTTATCACAGTCATCCAAATTACCAAAAGCAGTGTGCATTAATGAAAGGGTAATTTGACAGAAAAAAAAACTTTACAGACTTGTAAATTACTAAACCGAAAGTAAAGAACGGTCGAAATAGTTTCTTAGTTTTGATTGACTTTTCTGGCTGAATAATATTAAGGAAAGAGTTTTAATTGTGTAAAAGTTAGAAGGTCTGACTCATCTAGGCATCTTCTTTTCACAATTATTGATTCAACTTTTTAAATTTTACACTAGAATACATCTTGTTTTATTTTGAATTAATTTAACTTGTAATAAATGAATTCATTCATCATCTGAACTGTTTATTTCAGCTCGGATTGTGGGGGTGCTGCAGTCTATTCAAAATCTATTCAAATGCAGTTTCCTTAAAATTAAAACGATCTATCCCAACCGGTTACAGGCTAGAGATTGTGTATGCACTGAACAGGTCTTGTAATTAATCAATTAACTTTACTATGTGAACAACTTTAAAAAGAAAACATCATTTTTTCCTCCATTGTTTTGTGTCATGCAGGAAGCAACATGGCTCAACCAATCACAGACATTGGTGTTTCTGTAGACACTGATGAAGAACAGAACCTCTCTCAAAATGGTTTTATACAAATTAGTGTAGATCTGAGTTCAGGAGTTGGGGAAAACGCAACTTACCTCTGGTACAAGACAGGCAACTCCCCACCAATCACAAGGATCCAGCTTTCCTTTGACGATAACACGGAAAATAGATTTGCAGAAGCACAGTATACTAGAATTAACAACAACATCAGTGCTCATTCAGGCGGGAATGATATCTACCTGTGGATCCACAGAGGCAACTTAGAGTACGATGTTCCTATTGTAGAACTTCGTGTGGGCACAGATACAGATGATGATGCC
This sequence comes from Neostethus bicornis, assembly GCA_902685375.1. NCBI lineage: Eukaryota > Metazoa > Chordata > Actinopteri > Atheriniformes > Phallostethidae > Neostethus > Neostethus bicornis. The sequence continues at coordinate 11,688,286 of LR738545.1, forward strand.
CGGGCTTTTGGTGATGGTTGGGAGCGATTAGCTTGTGATCTGAACCGGGGCAATGATGAAGAAATGATGTTCATATTCCAAAGGAGAGAACAAACTCCCTACATTTGTGACATTACTGCCACTGCTGGTCATGATGAATATGTTGAGCTGCTCCAAAACGGTTATATTCGATTGGATGAAGACATTAACCAAGGTGCTGGAGGAGACTGGGTGTTTATCTGGTACCGTCACACCAACAATCCCAAAAGGATCATCACAGACCTGCAGGTTTTAGAAAGTCTACCACATCCAGACTATCAACAAGTGGCCCAGAATCTTATGCAGGGGCGTGGTGCAAACCAGATGTTCCTGTGGTTCACGACGATTCAAAATACAGGGGAACCCATCAGAACTATTACCTTAATCCCAGAAATGGCTCAGGAAGTATACCAACGTGCTGGGGTCAATGTTATTCAGCAAAACTTTAACAACGAGATGGGAGGGTTCAATGGATTCCTGTGTTTTTCCTGAATGAAATGGTTTTGTAGAAGATCTACAATCTATGTTCTATCTGCCTGACCCATATGGTCTAAATTGTTATTCATTTAGAAAACTTTGATATTTAATCTCGTGTGTTTCTGTCTCATGTTTTTGCTTTTATCTCTTTGGATTTGAGTGAACTTTATCTGACCAAAGGGCTGTTTGGTCTGTAAAATTCTCCATATACAACAACATATCACAGTCGCAGGTATTGTTAGATTTTCCAAGGTCGATGCTCCAGACTAGAGGTGGCGGGGTGATCACAATCTGCACTTTTCGGCTTTTGAACAACCTGCCTGAGGAGATAACGCTTCACCATTACTATCATCATTAAAATCTTGTCTTAAAACTCACTTGTGTTGAATAAAATTTTCAAAATATCTTATTTTATTCTATTTTTTGTTTTATATCCATCTGGTATTTCTGTCTGCAGATTTTTTTCATCTACCTGTATTGTTTTAATGTTTTTATTGTATTATCATAATGTGTGTGTAACACTTTGTAACCTGTTAGGAAATGCTATGTATATAAATAAAGATGATTGTTATAATTTTGTTTTTATTCATATTATTCATTGCTGAAATGTCTAGATGCTTAATCAGACATGGCTTGTAATAAGACCTACTCAATCAGACCAGGCTTGTGACAAAACACTTCCATTTAAATTATTGAGTGCCAAGACAAACGCAGGTGTGGTCACAAACCATACAAAAACAAACATAATGGGCGTTGGTCATGTTTGCATTGAAGAACAACTAATTTCTCACAATATTCAACTTTCAAACAATAAAATTAAAAAGAATTCACACTGCTGAATCATTTCTCAGTCTGCATTATAATGGTGATGGCATCTGGCCTCATGGGCTCTTGGGTTTGGTCCAATCCTTAAAAGTAACTTACTCCTGATGTTTTTGGCTTCTGATTTGACTGTTTTGACTGTTTTGCAACTTTAATTAATAAATTTTTAATTAAAAAACACAGAAGAGAAAGGTTGATTGGATTGTCGGAAGGAGCAGCAGTGTTAAAGAACAGACCAGCTGTATACCCTGATTGGGGTCCTAGAAAAGTCATTGTGTTTTTCCAAAACACTCTACAAAGATCTGGCATAGGCATTCAACTGTGTCCTTCAGGAACATCTGTAGGTGATACTGCTGGAATACCATGTCCACCTTACTGGTAGTAAGTCAGTTTAAGTCAGATGAAGATTGGACTCTCTCATTTCCCTCAAGTTGAGAAGAGCCAAATAGACTTTAACTGTACCACATATTAAAAGCTTCATTAAGAAATAAGTATACTTTATTCATCCCTCAGCAGGAAAATTTGTGTGCTGCATTACCCCGCAGCAGGCAACATGACAGCACCAATGGTGGGAGAAACAGGGGCTTAGGTGTCTTCCCCAAGGACACTTAGACATGAGCTCAGTGGGATTAGATTCCGCGAACTTCTGGTCCAAGGGCGAACGTTTTGCCACTGAGCTATCGCCTCCCCTAAAACAAGACTGCCTGATTATTCAAGTTACTTTAAAACAGAAACAACAATGCACCCAGCTTCTACCAGAAAGCAGTTATATGAAATTAAATATTGTACTGCAGACACACAAAAAGTAGATATATACTTCTGAAATGAATAGTTACACATTTCTTTAGAATATTCCTCATTTACAAATAAAAACCAGAAAATGAATCACTTACTGTTTCTAATATTACCAGATAAATAGCATCAGATCTGAATCATAGGGGTTTTTACAAATATCTGGTACATAGCTGTTTGAAGCATTTTGTTTTGTTTGTTTATGATGTCAACTTTTTAAAAATACAGTACACATTAGTTTGTGGGATTCGGAAACCGATGCGTACTATCTTTATATACATTTGCATCATGACATGATGTACATTTGCATCAACTGGCGTTGAAGTTTGGCTCCAAGAGAGGCCAGATGAGCAAAATTTCATGACTTTTCTATGATCCCAATGAGCACAGAGCTGGTTTGTTGTTCAATGTGTGAAACAAACAATACTGCTGTGCCTTCTGAACATCCAGGCAACCTTTTTCTGTCATTAAGTTAGAGTTTGTTAAATAGGTTATTGACCGCACTGGCCTTACAACAGAGTTTACAACATGTACGGCAATCACTACTTATGAGTTGTTTTCAAACGCTCTGTCTCATAATGTCTGGTCCAGTTTTTCTGGATGTTTTTGCCACAACATTCACATTTCTGACAACTAACCTGCTGATCATGTGTATCTTATATCAGCCTGTAAACAGGAAGTTTCATGTGTGATATTCTCATGCTTATGTACAGTAACTCGCAGGCTAACAGGTAGAACAGTTCAGAAGCAGCTGAGTTTAAATCAGACAAAAACTCTTTATTTATTCTTTCTAAAGAATTAAGAAGATCAAATAGATACGGATCAGACTGAAATAATAAAAGTGGACAAACACAGGATAATATCAGGCTACTCATCAACCAACCAGTAGCTGCAGCAGTGATTCGTGTAGATGCAGAAAAAAGTATTTGACAGAGTTAGTTAGGCTTTTCTTTTTAGGGTTTTAAAACATCCGTGTTTTAATTTTCATAAATTGCATTCAAACTTTGAATCACATCGTCACTGAAGGAAACAAGACTTTTGACTACCTGTCTGACTATAAAAGGCTGAGAAGAGGCACACGTCAGGGTTGTTGTCTTGCGTCTAGTCTTTTTGCATTCTTCATCCAAGCTGTCAGACAAGACAGTGAACTACTAGAAATTAATATTGAAAAGACTTTTTGCAGATGATATCACCATATGTATCCAGAACCCAGATCACCCTCTCCTTAAATTTAAAAAATAATGACAGGTTATCATTTGAATATTAGTAAAACACAAACATTTACAACTAATTTTAATCTTAAACAAACCCCTAACAGAATTATGTCCATGCTTTAAAAATCTACATCAGCAAACTAGTAAAAACTCTTTTGAATGTCAAATCCAAACAGGAACAGGAAATGACCATAGAACTGAGAGTGAACTTTTACAGAACACAGCATTTCTCTCTTAGTTCCAGAACTAGAAAGAATTGTGTTGGCGGTCTAAACTGCCAACACAAGAACTTATAGAACTTATAGTTATCACAGTTGGTTCTTAATCCTGGGTGCACACATCTAGTTGAGTTATTTTGACAATTGTATTAATTGCTTTCTTTAAATGAATACATTTTTCTTTGAGTTACCAGTTCCTTTGAGCAGCTGAGATCAGGTCATGGTCAGCAACAATCAGAGCCAACTGAGGGAAATCCCCTACTAGTAATCCTCCATTTGCCTGGTGTTGATTTATTTAAAACATCTTTTGCATTTATTTGTTTTGTACATTGTATGTCCTAACCTCGGTTTGTTAGATGTCTTCTTTCCCCTGTTGGTTACACTGTTGTAGAAATGTATTTGATGTCTATTGTTTTATTTGTTTTTTTTTTTGTTTAAGTCTCATCTCCCTCATGTGTCTATGGCAGGGGTGAGCAAACTTTTTGTTTGTGGGCCACATTCAGTTCTAACATTTGATAAGGGGGCAGGTACAGGAGCAGATGGATGGCATGCTTTGGTAACCACGAGATTAGACCGATAGAATGACACGCTAGATTTTAAACCAGCACGCTAAATGTTACATTAAGAGCGTTAAATTTCAAATGTAGTGGTGCTAGGTCTGAAATCTTGTCCGGTAGGGCTTAAAAACGTGCATTTGGCTGCGCTAGGTTAAAAATCTAAGCGCTCGATGTAACATTTTGCTTGTTTTAACATCTACCGGTAACACGCTTGTTTACGTGCGTGTATTGGGCCCAATGGCTTTCCATATCTGTGCACACTGTTTATTTTGACAGCGTGAAAGACACACACATTTTAATGAAACCAGTGCTGTCGTTTTCTCAACAAAGTCAATATATCAAGAGTGCACCATCTGGTGAGGAAACATCAGAATCGCAGGGGAAAGAAAACAAGGTTTATTTATTTGATTTTTCAAGTTCAGCGGGCCGGATTAAACTGTTTAACTGGACAAATGTGGCCCGCGGGCTGTAGTTTTCCCATGCCTGGTCTATGGTCTGATCAACCTGTAATTATGTTTCCCTCTTGTGTCAGTTCAGTTAAAACTTAAGATCATTACGTTAAAGTTTATTTTGTTGACCTCTTTTATGATCCCAGAGTTATCTTAAACTATATTTTTGCAAATCAAACCATTTTGACACATTTTTGCTCTGTTCTCATTCACATCTTGCTCAGTCCCTCACACACTGCTTATCAAAAGCAAACAACTGAGCGTCCTGCAAATCAAATCAAACTTTATTTGTAAAGCACTTTTCATACATAAAATGTAACACAAAGTGCTTTACACGTTAAAAACCCCAGAATACAAAAGCAAAATAAGTTCCCCACCCACAGATAAAAAAACCCCACTTACCCACATGCAGACATGCTGAAGACACTGTGGAACATTTTGTGTTATGTCCAACTCTGACATCACCAAAATAAATCAAATGAAAAATTTCAATTTTTGACCATTAAAAACATATAGGCGGATCGGTGCGGCATCAGCAATAACTAGGACGCTGCATCGGTCTGTCGTGGTAAAGAGAGAGCTGAGCCGAAAAGCTAAGCTCTCGATTTACAAGTTGATCTACGTTCCAACCCTCACCTATGGTCACCAGCTGTGGGTAGTGACTGAAAGAATGAGATCGCGGGTACAAGCGGCCGAAATGAGCTTCCTCCGCAGGGTGGCTGGGCTCTCACTCAGAGATCGGGTGAGGAGCTCTGCCATCCGGGAGGAGCTCGGTGTCGAGCCGCTCCTCCTCCAGGTCGAGAGGAGCCAGATGGGGTGGTTCGGGCATCTGCTCAGGATGCCCCCCGAGCGCCTTGCAGGCGAGGTGTTTCGGGCACGTCCCACCGGGAAGAGACCAAGGGGCAGACCCTGGACCCACTGGAAAGACTATGTCTCACGGCTGGCCAGGGAACGACTTGGGATTCTTCCAGGTGAGCTGGAGGATGCAGCCGGGGAGAGAGAGGCCTGGGCTGCCCGTTGGTGGCTGTTGCCCCCGCGACCCGACCCCGGAACAAGCGGAAGATGACGGAACGGAAACATATTGGGGAAGAAGTAAATTCTACGTGTAGCTGACATATAATTTAATAACCAAAGTAATTGAAATTTTGGCGAGGTTTGTCCAACAAATCCCATTTTTATTTTTTGGTTGGGAGAAGTGTGCTTGCCATTTTTAATGTTCAAAATTACAAAAAAAATAAATAAATAAAACGCTTTTTCAGTTTGGTTTCATTTTTACCACCAGATGACGCTAAAGTATTTTTAATACACGTGTTCTAACCAGTTGCAGGCCTTCAGACAAACAAAGCCAGCATCTCTAAAATAATGATAAAAAACGACCAAATCTAATGTATAAACTAAGTATGCATATGTGTTAATGAGTTTTTAAAGTAAAACAGAAGTCACAAAACAAGTTTGTTTTTTGGCGGACAAGTGGACGTCAATTCAAATCAAGAGGAAAAACAATGAATTATTTCAGTCTACATGGTACAGTAACTTTAGCGATGACAGTGATGGACCGAGCAGTAAAGGACCGACAGGCACTGGACTTTTAGTTTAAAAAAAAGGGGTTACTTTTATTAAACCCTTTCAAATGTCAAAGGTTAATAAATGTTTGAAGATTGGATAAAAGGTCAAAGTAACTAAACTCAGAATAAAATTTAACAGAACACAATTAACTCAGGCAGCACGGTGGCGCAGTGGGTAGCACAGTCGCTTCACAGCAAGAAGGTCGTGGGTACGAGTCCCGGGTGGGGACGAGGCTTGGAACACTGTCCTTTCTGTGTGGAGTTTGCATGTCCTCCCCATGTCTGCGTGGGTTTCCTCCGGGTACTCCAGTTTTCTCCCACCCTCCAAAGACATGCATGCTAGGTTGCCAAATTGCCCCTAGGAATGAGTGTGTGTGTGGATGGTTGTGTGTATGTGGCCCTGCAACAGACTGGCAACCTGTTCGAGGTGTACCCTGCCCTTCACCTTAAATCAGCCGGGATGGCCTCCGGCACTCGCCACTACCCCAGAAGGGACAGACGGATAAGAAGATGACTGACTGACAATTAACTCAAACAAACTCTTCCCAAACTGATTGGGAAAAGCTGAACTTAAATAAGAGCTGACAAAACCACTGCCAATAAAAAAGGTGCAGCTTAAACAAAACAACTTAAGTAGATCTAACCTAACAAAAACAATTTCACCTCTAAAGGAAGTGAATGGCATTGTCCAATTTAGGTTACTCTGCCCTGTGAACAGCAGGTGATTAGCCCAGGGTTTGGATCACCTGCAAAACTCAAGATTAAATTAATCAGTATCAACACAATATAAACCAAACTGTGCACCTGTCTAAACCTATTTTGAGTCTAAAACCTACAAAAGATTGAAATTAAAACTAAGTTAATAAATGATAAAGTTTATCTGGGCGGGGCAGTGGTTAGGACAGTAGCCTCACATCAAAAGGTTAACATTCAAGTTCTGGATGGGACGAGGCTTGGAATGCTGACCTCTCTGTGTGGAGTTTGCATGTTTTTCCCGTGAATGCGCGGACACTCCGGTTTCCTCCCGCCATCCAAAAACATGCATGTTAGGTCGATTGGCCACTTCAAAGTTGCCCCATAGGAATAAGTGTGTGAGTGGATGATTGTCTGTGTGTGTGGCACCGTGACACACTGGCGAACTGTTCAGGGTGTTCTCTGCCTCTCGCATTAACTCCACCGGGATAGGCTCCGGCAACCCCCGCATTAGGAATAAGCGGTTCAGAAGAAATAAAGTTTAACTGTTATGTGGCTGTAGCTGCAGCCATCACATTTAGTATTGGACTATAACATCTTTGTTTGGAAAGGTGTGCAATGTTGAAAAAGTTGATACTAATAGACAAAACTGCTTCCAAATGCTCAGATAATCTAACCCTGCAGCCAAACTCAAAAGAAGACCATAACACCCTGAAGTTATGCAATTACGCATGAGTCATTTCAGCTACTTTTATTTGCACACTTGACACTTTTGGCCACTGCTCATCCCCACAGGTGAGATTGGGAATGTAGACTGACTGGTAATTTAAAGGTGTGGATTGAAAATCAAGGTCCTTCATATTTCAGGGATCAAATAGAAACGTGTGTTACCATGTGACCACCAACCCAATCTATTCGCAATCAGTCTGTATATATTTATTATACTTTCCAACTCTGAAAAAGTTGGACATTTTCGTTCTGATCCCAGTTCTTTGGGATAACTTAAGTAAGAAACATGAAGGTAGAAGACAATTAGACTCTTGTAGTTGTAGATTAGTATCAGAACAACAATAAGTTGTTGCAAAACCATTATGCTCAGTTTTCCACGAAGAAAAATTGCCATCCTCCTCATAAAGATTTTGATGTTCCTCTGTGCATTGATCTAGGTTTTCGGGTGTTACTGTACATAGTTTGAAAGAAGCTCGCAGGAAAACTGGTTTGGGAGTCAACCATTGGCTTACCACCACAGTGTCTCCAATAAATTTCCACTCGATGGCTTCAAAATTAAGGTTGGCACACCTTGCTTTAATAAGTTTGCCATTCAATTCACATTGTTTTCAGTGGTAACATTTCGATCCTGACTAAACCCACAACCCCAAATTATCTTTACGCATGACATAATTCCTACTTCACTGTGGTCAGAAATGGAACCATTAAAGCATAGAAAAAGCTTTACGGTATCCTAATAGGCCTTTGTTGTTTGTGTCTATGGAAGTGTCAGGCTATTGTTGCATAAGCCATCAACTATCAGACCAACAACAAGTTTTGTGGTGTGCCTATCCGGAGTTTTAAACAAGAAACAATGTTTCTTTTCCCAGTAAACATGGATTTTATTTCTCCGCTGAAAGTTGACACAAGTTTAGGTGCTAAAGTGTCTTAAGCGGAGGTCATATTACCACAATTTTAGGTTGATTCAGATTTGACTTTCTGTCAAATCCAGAACAAAGTCTAAGCCATGAACATGTTGAAATCTGTTTAATTCCTGTTGCTCGCTGTTGTTGGCATATGTGTGTGGTTAAGTGTGCATTGTTGCATGCTTCAGACAGGTGTGTCTCCAGAGTGTTGGACAGTGTGGGGGCGGGGAGTTGTGTAACCATACAGGTAAAGTTACCTGCATTCTCTTTATTGTCTGTCAGAGTTTCAGGTGGAGCTCAGAGTGGGAAGATCTGCAAATAAGCCGAAGGTGAGTTTTTAATTACTTCTTCATTGAATATTTCCCCAGCAAATTTGTTCATTTTCTCTCTTTCTGAACATAAAAATGTCTATGTGTGTTACTCGAAAAACAAAATAACTTTAGCTTGTAATTTTTTTAAAGAATGGGCTTGATCTTGAACGGTTCAGATCAGTTTCTGGCTTTTGTACCTGTACATTGCCACTCTTTGCTCGTAAATCTAAAAAAAAAACATAGCTGTTAAACTTCTTTGATTCTTTTTCTTCCTCCTAAGGCTTAAGTAACGGCAGAGTTAACTGGGATTGGTCGTTTCATTTGAATTCACAGTGGGATTTTCTCTGGCACAGCTAACAACAGGTGACATCATGGTGTTTCATTCGGAGTTTGAGTCTGCTGGTAAAAAAGCAGGGCTTCAGGTGTGGCGTGTTGAGAACATGGAACTGGTTCCTGTTCCTGACACTCTGCATGGACGGTTCTATACTGGGGATGCTTATCTGGTTTTGAAGAGCACTGGAAATCGAGGAGGAAAACTCCAATATGATTTGCACTATTGGCAAGGTGAGTACTGGTTATAGCCACTCATCATTCCACAGCATCCATTAAGTGACCTAGTTTATATCTGGTCTACCTGTAGGTTCTGAATGCTCCCAGGATGAAAGTGGAGCAGCGGCCATTTTTGCTGTCCAAATGGATGACTTCCTGCAAGGAAGCCCAGTTCAGTACCGTGAGGTCCAGGGTCATGAATCTACTACTTTCACAGGGTACTTCAAAAGTGGTCTCACTTACATGGTAACCACCCAAACAGATTCATCAGGACCAAATATGGACTCCAAATTTGTCTCCTGTAAAATCTTACGCCCTTATGATGTAACTGTTTGTTTGTTACCTCATAGAATGGCGGAGTAGCCTCAGGGTTCAAACATGTTACGACCAACGATGAAGATGTTAAGAGGCTGCTTTGGGTCAAAGGGCGGCGAGTCGTCAGGGCAACAGAGGTCCCTGTCAGCTGGGAAAGCTTCAACCAAGGAGACAGTTTCATATTGGACATGGGACAGGTGAGATGGGTGGAGACAGAGATTGGGGGATGGGTGGAAACAAGAGACAAGTAAGTGGGAGGAAGATAATTGAAATGTGTCCAAATGAGAACAGAGGCTGCAAGGGTGTGAGATGGTTGGCAAGAATTTGATGGGTGGAGATGCAGAAGACAAGTATGGGTGGGGTGCTATGAGACAGGAAGAAACGAAAGACTAGCCTAAAGAGTGAGAAAAGTCTATCGGTAGTGGATGGGCGGAGAGCACATAGATAGAAGGAATGAGACAGGTGGACAAGTACAAGACAAATGGAGAGTGGGAAAAGTAAATAAGAAACGGGAGGAGTTGTGGATGAATAAAGTGTAGATAAAGGAAGATCAAATGTGTATTGATGATTTAATGAAGTAATTAAGCTCTTTCTGTTTATGCAGGAGATCATTCAGTGGTCTGGTTGCCACAGCAATGTTTTTGAAAAACTTAAAGCAACAATGGTAAGTGACAAAATCCTTAAGTCATGTTATCTTAACAGGTCAGCTGATTGAATGTATGAACGACAGGTTTCCAAGAGTATTCGTGACAACGAGAGATCTGGGCAGGCGAAAATTCTGATGTGCACTGAGGGGGGAGAGCCAGACCAGATGTTAGAGGTAATAAATCGGACATAATATACGTGCAAAACTAAATTTTCACACTTTTTTTTTAACGTACTGTATATGTTCCTGTTTTACTGTATATGGAAGAAGATATGTTCCTCAAATGGAGAAATTTCTGTGCTGTATTGCACCACTGCAGAATGCTAGGATGGCACCAATGGTGGGAGAAACAGGAGGTTAGGTGTCTTCCGCAAGGACACCTGGGCATGAGCTCAGTGGGAATCGAAACGGCTTTTCCCAGTCCAAGGGCGGACTTTCTATCACAGAGCTATTGCCACCTCCTGTCAATTCCTGTCACTCTTCTTGTTGGCATCTTCTCATTTCCTTTCCTCCTTTGACCACTTTTTGTTCATGTTGTGTTTAGATTCTGGGTGAAAAACCAGACCTTCCAGAGTCTCAGCAGGAGGACACCCAGACAGATGCTTCTCACAGAAAGGAGGTGCAACTCTACAAGGTACCACCTGCATTCAGTCATATGCGTCAGTGTAGTTGCTTTGGAATCTTTTCTCATCGTATTTGTTTCTCAGGTGTCTAATGCGGGTGGGGAAATGGAGGTTTCTTTGGTAGCAGAGCAAAGCCCATTCTCCCAGGATTCTTTGGTGTCCAGTGAATGTTTCATTCTTGATAATGGAGTAAAGGCACAGATCTTTGTTTGGAAAGGTGTGCACTTAATTTTATTTTTCAGAACCAGCAGTTTAGAAACGGGTCAGCTAATCTGCTGATTGGTTTATGTGAGGGAGCATATTATTGATTTATTTTGCGTCTTTGCCTCTGCAGGTATGGATGCTAACACCGAGGAACGTCTCGCCGTTTTGCAAAGTGCAGAGAAGTTCATTCAGCAAAAGAACTATGCACCACACACACAGGTAAACATGCACTATGGTAACTTATCATCACCCATCTGTCTCTGCTGTAACATACTGACTGGTTTTTCTCAGGTCCAGGTCCTTGCCCAGCATGGTGAAACTCCACTATTCAAGCAGTTCTTCAAGAACTGGAAGGACCCTGAGGACACTGTTGGCATGGGAAAGGCCTATGTTTCAAATAAGATTGCAAAGATCAAGAAGGTAACGATTGATTTCTAATTTAAGTCCCAATCGAAGCTGTTAAGAAACCAGAGGAAATCTAACTCCTCTGAATGGGCAGGTACCATTTGATGTGTCGAAGCTCCACCAGTCAGACTCCATGGCAGCACAATATGGGATGGTGGATCAAGGAAATGGGAAGAAACAGGTGAGCAGGTTCCTTTCATTTTTAGTTCAAACTACAGTTTGACTACAAAAAGGTCTAGAAATAAACAGCAACAGAAGGAGATGAGTTTTTGTGTACAAATAGTTCTGTAATAAAACAAGACTGGTACAACTTTTTCCAGCGTCATTTCAAACAAAACAAGACAATATGAGCTCAAACTGATCAATCTCTTAAACCAAATCTCTCAGAAGAATAACGTTATTTCTTTGTCATTGGTTCGATTGTAGGAGTTGTGTAGTGTCAGTAGTTATCACTGTATCTTCACAGTAAGGTTAAAAAATACTTTCCTGGCTGTTTGACAATGTGCAGGCAGTGCAAAACCATCTTTTTACAGTGCAAGATTATTTTTATATTATGCAGTGTCCTTGCACTTTCATGAGACCAGACTTCAGGCTCTTGTACAGATTCAGGCAAAAATTATTGACCCATTTGCAGCTGAATTGGGTTTCACATCAGGTTTTAACCTGATGGATATTTATAGTTAAGTCAGTCTTTTTAAAATATTAACACACATTTCAGGCCATCTTTTTGCTTCTTTCGTTTCTTATCATTTGTCATAGTATTTGACACAATATTCATAAGGAATCTTGTGTCCATTTTGATCACGGGATCTACCCTTTGAGGTGGCACACACCATACCAGATCTACAGAAACCAATTATAACTACGTATTTTAAAAAATTGATTATCATCAGTTTAGTTTTCAAGAGATTAAAATAATCATAATTCCCAAAAGGGATTTGAAGAGTTGCAAAATCTGTATCATGTCCACAGATCTGGCGGATTGAAGGATCTGATAAAGCCCCGGTGGATCCAGCGACATTTGGTCAGTTTTACGGAGGAGACAGTTATCTGATCTTGTATGAGTACAAACACGGTAACAGACAGGGTCAAATCATCTACATATGGTAAGATTTTTTTTTAAAAAGTGCTTTTCCCAGAAATACCAAAGTAAAACCAGTTTACTGTTATTAATCTCTTAGGCAGGGGGCAGAAACCAGTGCAGATGAGGCGGGGGCATCGGCCATCTTGGCCGTCAAACTGGATGACGAACTAGGAGGTGGAGCTGTCCAGGTATGCTCACACCTTTGCTACCCGTGGAAGTGAACCTTTCTGAGCATCAAACTTTCCACCTGTCTGTCCAGGTGCGTGTGGTTCAGGGAAAAGAACCTCCTCATCTTATGAGCCTGTTTGGAAAACACCCGATGGTGATTTACAAAGGTGGAACTTCCAAAGAGGGTGGTCAGTCAGCGGCTGCAGAGACCCGTTTGTTCCAAGTCCGAGCAAATGCAGCAGGAGACACCAGAGCTGTGGAGGTGAGCAGGAAGTTTGGCATTACAAGACCCCTCCAGTATAGCTACTGGGCTGCAACATGTTGGCAACGTGTATGCCAAATTTGGCAACATGTATGCCAAATCTTGTCAATCCTAAAATAACCCCATTTTAAAATTTACTTGGAGACTCTACATCAGCGTTGATGGAGAACTTCTGGTAGAACTGATGGCTTGAGGGGGTCTTGCCATTTAGTGAGCTCAGGAATGACTCCTTTGCCCTTTTCAGGTGGATCCATCATCCTCTAGCCTGAACTCCAATGATGTTTTCTTCCTGGTCTGCTCCTCCGGATCTTGGATGTGGAAGGGAAGTAACAGCAGTTCAGCTGAGGTCAAGGGTGCCGAACACCTGGCTGAGGTTCTTCAAGTGACCCCTACTTCTCTGGAGGAAGGGGGGGAGGAAGGTGAGGCAGAATTATTACAGGATGTGTTGTTTTGATTGCAGCAGATCAAAGAAAGAGGCCAATGTCTTTGTGGTTACAGATGCATTCTGGGATGCACTGGGTGGACAAGAGGACTACTGTCGCTCTCCTCGTGTAAGCAACAAGATGGATTCTCATCCTCCTCGTCTCTTTGCCTGTTCCAACAAAACGGGGAACTTTCAGGTAAGTGGAAGTGGGTTTACATGTCTGGTTCAGGTTTAGAGGTTTACTTAACTTGGGATGGGATTATTTAGGATACTGTAAAAATAAACTTCATGTCAAACGAAGAGTACAAATTTACTCATTTTTACTCAATAATTTACTTAATAATAATAAATGCAGTTTGACTTAAATAGTTGAACATAAATCTAAGTTTTGTTCAGATTGATCAGATCAGCTCAACTCAGCTTAGCATTACATCAAGTAAACTTCAAGTGGAATTGAATTAACTTCAAGTTTGATGAGGCGAACTCTAGATAACATGAAGTAAACACGGAATAACTAAGATTATTAGCTTTAACTGACATATTTAGATTTTCTTTCCCAAGTACCCTTTCATATTTTTTTTGATTCAGATGGAGGAAGTTCCTGGTGAGCTGACCCAAGATGATCTCGCTACTGACGATGTCATGATTTTAGATACCTGGCATCAAGTGAGTGTGTTGTGTTTGTATGGTTGTTATAAGATTGTGTGTATTTTATGTCCTCACTTCCTGTGTTCTCTTGCAGGTGTTTGTTTGGATTGGAAAAGACGCACATGAGGAAGAAAAGACAGAAGCTGCAGCATCAGGTAGGAAGTTGTTCTGAAAGAAAAAAAAAGCTTTACAATATCCAAGGCTCGCTTTCTTAAACCTGGAAGTGTTTCCAACTTTTGGGATTTGGTTTATGTTAATAATAACTCCTACTTTAACTAAAGTGATGGATTTTTATATGTAACCTTAGGTTTTCAAGAACTCAACCTACCTTTATTCATTCAGAGGGTGTCATAGACCCTTCGTATTCATAAAAATTTTAACACAATGAATTGATAACAAGGGAAGCTGGATAGGAGCGTCTCTCGGATTGAAGAGGAGCAATGTGATTTTTGCCCCGGATCAGGAACAACAGACCAGCTCCATACCCTCTTCGGGATCCTAGAACGGTATTGGGAGTTTGCCCAACCAGTTTACATGTGCTTTGTGGATCTGGAGAAGGCATTCAACTGTGTCTCTCGGTACTCCTGGAGTACGGAATCTCAGAGGCCTTGGTATGGCGTGTCCGGTCTGTGTGTGACCGGTGCCAGTCTCTGTGTAATCGTATTGCCAACAGCGTGTCGATTATATTCAAGGTGGATCGTTTTTACATAATTGATCCATGAACAAATTTTCATCCAGCTGCCCCTTTTTTACACACAAGAGGATTTTTCCACTTCTCATTGGTTTGAAGCTTTGTGCTAGACTTGATGGTACCATGTTTTTACTGAATTACAACACGTTATGTCTGATCGGATGATAAACAGTGATGGTATTTTTTGTGTGGTCTTTGTACAGCCAAACGCTACATTGAAAGTGATCCGGCTAAACGAGACCTGCGCACCCCCATTGTGACTGTGAAGCAAGAATTTGAACCACCAACCTTTACAGGCTGGTTTTTGGGTTGGAACTACGACTACTGGAGTGTCGACCCGCTGGAACGCCTCATGCAAAACCTGTGATATCAATTGAGTTAATCTCTCATTACCATAGCAACAGATTGATGACATATCATTTTATTGTCTCTTTATAAATACTGTAGATAAATAACAATAAGAGGATCTGGAACATAAATACAGAACAGACAGAAGCCACGGTGAACACAGCAGAGACAGAAGTGTATATGTGTGTGTTTACATGTGTGTGTTTGTGCATGTGTAGGATCACAACTATTCATCACAATTTAAAGTTGTTACTGTTTTACAATAAAATCTGCTGTTTACATTAAAATTCTCTGGAACAACACAAACTAGCATCTATCTCTGGCGGACCTCATCTGATCCACGAAACTAAATATTCAAAGCTACGGAAGCCCAGAGAGGCCAACACAATCACTGAAAGGTTTGAAGCTAGGCTAACACTTTCCACCTGCTTCCATTCTTTGTGCTAAACTAGGCTAACCTGGATGAAGCGATGCTGGACCCCGAAGGTAGAGTTAAAGAAAGATTGATATTGAGGCTCCAGATGGAGTAACTAGTGTGTTGCTATGGTTACCAATAACAGACACCTGTAAACACGAGAGCCATTCACAGGAGGAGTTGTATCAGGTAATACAGAGCAATTATTTTGGTTGTCACTGAGTTTGCCCTCTATACAGGAAGTTCTAAACGTAAACAGGAACAAAGTCAAACTTCATAAATCTCTGAAGAAAAACATGCAAAACAAAAGAGGAAGTGAGGAGTAACCTGCCAAGGAGGATAGGGTCAAAGGGTGATTGGTCTGTAAGTATATTTTTAAGGAGTCAGTGAGTTGCCCCGCCTTCATCACAATCCTGCTCAATAAAACTGCCTCGTCCCAGCCAATCACAGTCCTCATAACAGTCGCTCAGCAGTTGCCGGAGTTACGGAACTCCCCATTCTCTGTGATCTGAAGGGATGAGGTGTTGCTGGGAGACAGGCCATTTCTTTGTGATGTCACGGCGTATCGCTCTTTCAGCTGAGTTAACGCCGCCATCAGACGGGTGTTCGCTGCATCCAGACTTGCAATTCTCTTCTCCTAAGAGATGGTCAGACAGGTCAGAGGGAGGTGAGAGACAGGTGATAACTAGCGGAGCGATACAGGTAAGACATGGGGATACCTGGGCCTCTATAATCTTCTGTTTGGAGTCAACCACCGCCTGCATGTCAGAGTGATCTTTCTTTAGCTCTTCCTCAACCGCCATCAACCTACATAAGAAACAGTTTAACTTAGTTAAACTTGCACGTCAAGGTCACAGACATGTGGGTGTTGTTCTATAAGTTTCAGACCTGCTGATGATGCTATTCATCTGAAGGTCTTTGTCATCCTGGAGCCTCCTCAGTCTGCTCTCTGTGTCCTCCAGTCGAGCCTGAAACAAACATATGTAATGTGATTCTCCCGAGGGAAGTGCACTTTAAATAGACATATGAGGTGTGTCACTACCTGGTACTCTTGAAGCATTCGCTGGTTTTGCTGATCCTGGACCATCAGGCGAGCCTCACACTCTTCCTGTCTCAGAGCGGCAACTCGCAGCTTCTCCTGCAGCAATGCAATCTCCTGCTGGTACTAAAATCACACAAAAAATAGGTCAAAACCTTCAAAATGGATTCAGACCAACTGCCTGAAATAATTTACCTTCTCCACCAGGGCCTCATCATGGCGATCTTCTTCAGTCTCACCATAAGAGGAAGTAGAGTTCATGTTTAGCAGCCAGGCAGCTGTTCGATCCAGAGCACAAGGAGAGGGAGCCTGGACCAGAAACACATTTCGTTAGTCATGACTGAGCTTATATACAAAGACTTGTGTAGACCTTAAGCTCAGTGGGTATCTTTGTTCAGATTGTCCACAATGCTGATGTCCTAAAATTTGGGATATTGTAAGAACCTCTGTAGATCCCTTTATCTAACTGGCCCGACTGCTAAGACTGACAGCTGTGGCTGTTGCCATCGACAAACACCAGTGATTGTGTTCAGATAAGTGGATGTTACCTATGAATACGAGCCTATTACCTTGGCAGTGGACCGCTGTTTCTCAGGGCTGTCTCCTTTAGATGACGATGACATTTGTCTGAGCCGTGATTGGCCACCGCTTGGCCAGTCAGGGCTTGAAGACATCATGCTTCCAGAAGCAGGGCGTGGAGGGTAGGCAGAGCCGAGCATGCTGGGAGGTGTTCTTCCTCTGGGAGGACCGGGTGGAGCAGAGGATGGTGGAGGAGGCTGATCAATGCGTCGCTGAGGGCCTGAGTTCTGCCGAGGGGGGGCGGAGTTACCTGTAGAGCACAAAATAAGGGTCACGTGATCTGATTTGGTCTGGGATTTGAGCTGCGGATTGATCCTGGTTCGGCACCTGTAAGTGTATCAGTGAGGGAAAGAGCTCGTCTGGAGTATTCCTCTCCACTGCTGCTACTCGACATGGCTGATATCCTCTCCCCTCTTTCTACTGCCCCGAGCCCCACCGACATCTGTGTGAGGAACGCCGGTTTGGCTGCTGGGGCATTCCTGTCCTCAGCATTTCCCTGTGAGCCAACAGAACTGTCTGATGGTGTGGCGTCTGGCTGTTGATGGGGTTGTCGTGGTGATGTGGTGGTCATATGATAAACAGGGTTCTGGAAAGAGAGGGGGAGAAGCCCCGTCCTGCGCTGCCATTGACCATCTTCAAGCCCATCGCCAGGAGAGGAGTCCTGCAGATCCACCAGAGATAGACTGCGACTTTCATTGGTGAGCTCCTGCCCCTCCTTACGTGCTCCATTAGCCATTTCAAACCCCATATCATTCTCGTTGGGCTCTGAGTAGGACGAGCTTGGAGCTGGAGAGCCCCGCATACCTACAGAAAAAATACATTGGCATGGTAAAAGGTAAGCGGTTGAATCCTGCGGTCTGGACAAGCTGTTTGAGCAAAGACAAGAACTGACCCGATGCAGGTTGCAGGCTGGAGCCTTTGGTCACAAAGAACAAATCTTTGTTTTCTGGAGTTGGAGATGGAAGTCGAGTGAAGTCCACCATTCTGGACAAAGAAAACTTCATTAGTGACAAGAGTATAGACAAATAAATAAAGAAATATTCTAGAATTCCCACAGTTTGTGTCTGTGATAGAATAATTTACCCTCCATCCAGTCCTACACCCCCCTGCATGCCAACTGAAGGATTACAAGTTGCCAGGGGAGGAGACAGAGGAGGTGATAGAGGTGGCGGAGACACCACACGCTGAGGCTCTGGAGAGGATGCTGATACACCTCCAGCACAGGCCACTCCTCCAGGGTTCACAAGAGCTGCTGAGACATCTCTGAGGATCCGGGGGAGAGGACCGAGCTTGGACAGGCACACCTAGTAGTGAGGTTGGGAAAACGGTTGGTTTTTAGATGCACCAAGATCTACACGTAGACAATGTTTTTTTTTTCAATGTACAAATGTTTATAAAATATATTCCTTAATAGTTCCATTCCGTTGTCTTCCCCTGTCGCAGGGGCAACAGCCTCAGACGGGAAGCCCAGGCTTTGTAACTATTTGTAACTATTAAGGAATAGTTAATACTTTTACTGAGAAGAAAGAACCGTCTCTTGAAAGTATTTTGGCCTCAATTCCTGTTTATTAGCAAAGGCTGTACGTAAAAAATCTAGTCAGCCAGATATGTCCTTGCGATATTTGTGAGTTCATAATAGCCATAAAAATCCTTTACCAATATTCTGGCTACTGTGTCCATCAACTACCAACACTTTTTTTTTTTTAATCTCACACTTATTTTGGATGTATCATTTTGTGGGCACAAGTTGACAACACATCCAAAGAACTTGGAGTATATTAGCTAGAACAGGGTGTTTTTTAAACCTTTTTATGCCAAGGTAGATTTTTCCATCAAAACAAATGTTGAGGCACACACCACCAACCAAAAATGAATTAAAATAAAAATTTACAACTGCCTATATTAACTACATAGTGATTCTCACCAAAGTGTCCTGTATAGGAATAAAATCAACACTTAAAAACCTATTTTTTAAAATCTTTTCTGATTCTTCTTTCAAATAAAAAGTGCAGATACTTTTCCCTCTTGAATTTCTTGCAGAAAATGCAAGTTTTTATTAGAATCCACATTTTTTCTGCTTTAAAACACAACCGAAATGTTCTTTTAATGTCTCAAAAACAGGTGGAAAATACAATCCACTACATGTGGTAGTTTTTGGAAGTAATGACAGCAGCATGCAACAAAAAAGCAGGGTAGTGGGTTGCCATGGTCACAGGACAGCCCTGTCTGTCTCTAAGTAAAATGACAAGATTCTATAATGATAAACATAAATAAATACTCTTTAATGCATTATTTACACAAACACCATGAGATCAACCAAAACAATATTTGGTTGATCTCCAGTACCAGGAGTACCGGAATACCAGTAGATTCCGATCACCGTATGAGGTGAAATAGGATAATTTCCCACAAAACACTTGACAATCACTCACGGTACACTAGTGTGCCACAGAAGACTGGTCGAAAAACGCTGGCCTAATGTACCACCTTCTCGTGAATGCTTCCAGTAGGATGGGTTCCAGATGGATACTGTGGGGGAACTCAATACAGAGTTCAACACATCCATCTGGCGCAAGCAAAAGTTAGTAAGAAACCACAAAAAAATTATGGGTGTCATGAGAAATAGGAAAAAAAATGACACGACAAAAACTGAAAAGATGACACGCAGTAACTACTTATGGCCAACAAATCAAAGCGTTATTATCTGAAAACCCATGAATCAAAGCACATTTTCTTTGTAGATTCCAATAAAATTTGCCTGACTTCTTTCTTTCCACATCCTTTTTCTTTATACAAGTCATATTTATTTGAGCTTCACACTTAAACTGTTGCCATGATAACAACTGATTGAATAATTACCAATAATGCAAACCCTGATTTTGTAAAAGAGTGAATGCTATTCAGCACAAAATCAGGATTTTGTTATTTTCATGTTACCTGGTCAATCTCAGTCAGTAGAGTGTGTAGGCTGGACAGCTCTCTGCCCAGGTCAATGTATCCATCAAAACCAGCTGTGTGGTTCAATCCATCGGGGTTTGAGATCTCCTGTAAAAAGCGCTGCATGCTGCTCCACTGTCGCTCCACAAAGTCATTCATGAACAGCATGTACTCTTCCTTAGTGCCAAACCTGGAGCAAGAGATGACAAGCACATCAAATTTAGATATGAACAAAATGTTCTAAAAGTAACTGTTATAGAGGCACTCTTTTCAGAAGTATTGCTACACAAAGTAATATCTCAAAATAATATGAGCCCAACTTCAATCCCTTGGCTTACTTGCTGAAGTTGGCAAGATTTTGAATCACTTTGGCAATCAGAGTCAGAGTTCTTGCTGTTCGCTCATCTGGGTATTCTTGCATCAGGTCGAACAGTGATGGTGACATCACTGCAGGGCACAGAAATCGCAAGAACAACGAAGCACTGATGAGACGCTCACTGATGTCTGGTCGGCCCCGGTTACTGCACTCCTGCCTCCATGATGCAAAAACTTCTTTCAGCTCCCGGGGGAAAACCCTGAAGTGAGTGTCAGACATAAGAATGAACACAATATAATATTTACAGTATATCTTTGTGTTTTTATTTGTGCATACCTGTAGGAGTCGAGAATTTTACAAAACGCCAACTCGCAGCACATTCTTAAATTGGCCTGATGCTCTGCGAGATCCGAGGTTGCACAGCGAGATGGATCCACCTCACAGTTTTCATCAGACTCATACAGAGCTTTGATGAACTCACCTGAAGATCAGAAACCATTAATTTGCAGAAAACACAGAGAACTCGATATGTGTGTGGGAGATATTTTTACCAAGGGCATCTTGTAGATACTTCTGCCCGATTAACTTTAAGTATTCTTCAATACTTTTAGTTGCCAATGTGTTTTCTCTGAAGATCAACTGATCATTATCCCGACAACGGTCTACTTCTGACATCATTAGGTCGGTCAAGAAATCCTAGGAAGAAAATGAAAAATGTAGAAAGAACTAGGAGGAATAGTCGAGCAATGATTTGTATCCTTCATATCCCGTGCATTTTATCACCAGCACAACACAAACAGGGACCATTTTTTGGGTCAATCCATTAAAAAGTAATGTGCCTTAAAATGTTGTTTTGGCTTAACTTGAAATAGGTGGAGTCCGATATGGTGAGTGTGGGAAGGTGCCACAGAGTGAAGTAGAGTGAGTGGAGTCACCTTAGCCTTTCCAGTGCTGTGGAGAATGTGCACTAGTGCAGCTGCCAGCTCCTCTTTAGCTCTCAGACTGATGGAAGCTTCCAGAGTGGAGCAAAGCAACAAGTAGTTGGAACTGATGTATTCTGCAAACTCTTTGTACTGCTCCATCGGCAGGATGACAATACTCTGATAACGAGCTTTGACACGAACCGTTGGAATGGATGACTTCCCTGAAAAGCAATCATAAAGAAAGACACAATGAGACAGAAGAAAACTAATCATCAAAGACAAAGTTTTGATTTAGCTCTGTTGTACGTACCTCGAATTGTACTGGGTGTGCTCACAGTGTACCACTTTTCCACGAGCTGTCTCCCAGTCACTGTGACAACAGGAATGTTAACCAAACCAACATAGCTGCTCTTGTCTTTCTTCCTCTTTCTGTCAGTGTCTTTGTAGAGATGCAGCGTGATGGAGGCAATGGAGGGAAGGCTGCTGAAGTCAAAGCGTTCACCCCAAAAGATGTTGTCTGTCTTCAGTTTACATGATGTTCGGGCATAGAGACTGTCATCCAGACACAGCTCACAGAAATACCTAAGACGTAGAAGTATTCCTGTTACAGGAACGCCAGCACCAGGTGTGAGGGTTCGACGGGTAGACATTTTACCTTTTCTTAGCGGGCAGGTCTTTAGCCTCAATCACCCACACAGTTAGCATGTTTTCTAGACGCCGGCTGTTGTCCTTGTTTGGGTGGACTGCTCGGCGCAAGTTCTCCATCCATTTGTCTCTTTCTGCAGCTGAGCGACATGAGAAGCACTTGGTGCCTGTTGAGGTGGTCACCTAGGAGAAAGTACAGGGTTATCACAAATCATCATACAGAGTGGAGTCATGGTAGCACTGAGTATGCCAACTAGATGGGGTTATGATGTAGTATACTGCACGTCATTACAATAGATTGTGGGCATTCCCCATTACTGTATGCTGTATTAACTGAAACTGAAACTGCTGTATTAAGAATGTGTTACTTAGAATACATTATTTGTTAGTTACAGTTTTGGCTCCATTAGTCCCCAGTGTGTTTGCAATGTAATAAAAAGTACCTCAAAGCAGTAGTCTTGTCCCAGCAGGGAAGAGTGAACGGGTTTGATGATCACTGATTGGTCCATTCTGAGCTCCAGGGATGATACACACCCAGCACTTAGTAACGATTCTTGGCTACCACAACGCAGCCGCCGCATCACACACCTTAGAGACACACAGGTACTGTTAGTGCCTTGCTGATGGTCACAGTCTACATGCTCTCACATGTCCATTCTCTGTTCAGTTTGCTATAATTAAATTTTTAATTATATGTCTAAATGGCTGACGCTTGCTGTGCAGAAAAGTTCTGCAATACAAGTCTGTTTTCTCACCGGAGGCTATTTTGTCACCAGAAGCTGAAGCTGCTGCTTTCTCAAAGATGGAGATAATGGGCCAGAGACCAGAGTTAGGGCTAATGATTGTGTCCAGTTTTATTGTGACATCCTGAAACTGCTGAAACCACTATTTCTGAGGAAAACTCTATAAATGATCACAGAAATTACTGTAGAACTAAAACACATTAGTTGGTTATGTTTACAAATACTGTAACTCAATTTCTTTTAAACACATATCAGAAAAAAATGCAGTGGCTTGATAATCAATTTATCCACATTCAAATTAATTTTTATTTAGTTCAAGATCAGATTGCAATAAAGAAAAACACCAATGGTCATCTAATTTCCAAAAATCTACCTCTTAAAAGAAATTGGTTTATTTCACCAACATGACAAATTAATAGAGGTTTGAAAAAGCTGTGCCTAGCACTGGTCGTAAAAGTTTAGGCAAGATAGGAGCACTTGGAAGCTGGTAATTTCCAATGGGAAGTAACTGTGGCCAAAGAAAAAAAAAAATGAATGAAAAGCTAAAAGATAAGCACGACTGCTACATTAATAAATCTTTGACTTCTTCTTTCGGCATTTCCCTTCAGAGGTCGCCACAGCAAGTCAGTTTCTTCCATCTAACCCTATCTGCTGCATCTTCTTTGGTCACGCCAACTATTTTCATGTCTTCCTTCACTGTATCCATGAACCTCCTCTTTGGTCTTCCTCTAGTCCTCTTTCCTGGTGCTTTCAAACACAGAATCCTTCTGCCGATGTACTCTCTCTCTCTCCTCTGCGCATGTCCAAACCATCTCAGTCTGGCCTCTCTGACTTTATCTCCAAAACCTCTAACATGTGCTGTTCCCCTGATATACTAATTTCTAATCCTGTTCATCCTGGTCACTCTCAAAACGATCCTCAGCATCTTCATCTCTGCTACCTCCATCTCTGTTTCCTGTCTTTTCCTCAGTGCCACCGTCTCTAGACCAAACAGCATGGCCGGTCTTTGACTACTGCTGTTCATTATTGTTTTCAAGATGCGTTGGTAAGCAACATAAAAGAGATTTGTTATTCTGAATTGTGACAGCAATATGGCACCAAATTATGACAAATAATGGTGCTGTAAATGCACATATTAAATACATAATAACTATATCTGATTTTAAATTAAATAATAATATATGCCACGTTCCTATCCTCACCTATGATCACCAGCTGTGGGTGGTGACTGAAAGAATGAAATTGCAGATACAAGAGGCTGAAATGAGTTTCTTCCATGGGGTGGCTGGACTCACTCAGAGATAGAATGAGGAGCTCTGTCATCTGGAAGGAGATTGGAGTACAGCCGTTGCTCCTCCAAGTCGAGAGAAGCCAGATGATGTGGCTTGGGCATCTGGTTAGGATGCCTCACGAGCACCTCACTCGTGAGGTGTTTTGGGCACTTCCTACTGGGAGGAGACCTAGAGGTAGACCTTAGACCTGCTTGAGAGACTATGTCTAGCAGCTGACCAGGGAACAGCCCGAGATCATCCCAGGTGAGCTGTAGGACACAGCTGGGGTGAGAAAGCCTGGGTTTCACGTCTGAGGCTGTTACCACCATGACTTATCCCAAGATAAGCGGAAGACAATGGACCAAATGCTTTTTTGTTTGCTGGACTTGACTTTTTAGCCAGGTTGTGTCCCTTATGTCTTGAATCCATGAGAAAGAAAATAGCACAGTTTTCATCTGATCCCTTTCTGCGGTTTTCTTGGTCAGATATTGAAGGAGGATTGGTCAGAGCTGGCAGGTCCAAATGGGTTACCAGTGATCCACTGTGCCCCTAAACTTACAAACTAACGTAACGGGCAATTTTTACTAAAAGATAAAACCTTTCTGGTGAGCGACACCAATTACTGAAGTTATCAGGCTGAAGAATTAATACTGTACAGTGACATGAAAAAAAGTATTTGAACCTTTTTAGACTTTCTTACATTTCTGCATAAAATCACCATCAAAAGTGATCAAATTTTTGCCAAAATCACACAGATGAAAAAAAAAACTGTCCGCTTAAACTAAAACAACCCAAACATCTATTGATTTTCATATTTTTTAAATCAGGATAACAAGCAAACAATGACAGTAGGGAGACAAATTACATTTAATATCTGACAAATAATAATAACCGACAAATCACATTTAATATCTGGTTGTTCCTCCTTTGGCAGGAATAACTTCAACCAGACACTTCCTGCAGTCTTGCATATGCAATCAGGATTAATTTGAGACCATTATTCTTACAAAACTGCAGCAGTTCAGTCAGATTCATGACAGAACGGGGTGGCAGTATCCCATTTTAAGATCAGGGCCGGAAAAATGCTTCAACCATAAATGGTCCAAATAGGTTCTTTCTTCTTGGCACTTCTTACACACAGTGATAAGTTGGCCTGGAATTAGTAATGTCCACTAGATAGTCAAACTTCTATTGGTTTTGCATCAGTAGACCAGTATAACCTCTTCAGGGTTTTGTGAATGTATGAAAGTTCACCCGAAAAGTTCACAAGTGCTTTTGCAGGCTTTGCAAAGGAGCTTTGAGAGAATACGAATGGTTTACCCACGAGTGCATTGAGAGCTAGTTTTCATGACAGGTGCCAGAGCCGTTTGTATTGACTCCATTAAAAAAAAAAAATCTAATTGACAGAACTTTCATGTAAATCGGAGGTGTGAAAGGAATCTGATTTGGAGTCCACAAGATTGGGTCTTAACTTTTGGTGGACAATGTGGTGCCATTGGCTTATTGGCTTCATCAAGCTTTGTATGAGTGGGGAAACAGGAGATTGAGAGCTGGATTTGATGTTATCGCTACAAGAACGCAGACTCTGCATCAGCCTGTTGGGATATTGAGGGAATCTGGAAAAAAAAGCCCACGTTCTCTATTTAATATGACCCGCCTACATCTGAAAATTGTGGACCACAAACAAAATATTTTAATTATAAGAGGTCCAAAAAGTTTTTTCTTCAGGGTGGCTGGAATCTTTTTTCGAGAAAGTTGAGAAGGCAAATAATGCAGGAAGGTCTGCTGCCTAATTGTATGAAGAAGTGTCGAAAGAAGAAAAGAGAAATGGTGGTTTAGAAGTCTAGATGTCTTTTAGGCACCTCCTTGGATTGGTAATTTGTGTCTGTCTTAATTGGTTGGAGGCCCAGGACTAGCCATAAGAACTAAATGTCTCAGTTGGAATCCCATTTAGACTGGAGGACATTGAAGTCCAATGAGAAGTAAATAAAGCCAGGTATGGTAAAAATTGGAAAAATCTGTATCCTTCTGCAAAGGCTCTTCTCCCCTATGACTCAACCCCAAAGAAATAAAATAAAAAAATAAATCAGAAATAAAAAGAGTACAAGAGGCGTGTTGAGTCCTTACCTAATCGTTTTAATAATAGTCTAGCTGATAAAAGTTGTGTATCCTCACAATGCATCAAGGTTGTTTTGTCATAAATTGAATCAAGAGATGCTCAGAGTGTGGGAGAGGCTGAGGTTGGGAGAGTTTGCTCTATCTGGTCAGATATTCATCTTTTTATCAGATGAATAATGTTTGTGTTCCTACCTGAGCTTGGGAACATCAAACCTACCACCAATCAGTCTATGCATCAATTCATCTGTCTATCAATTGATCCATTAACCGATTCGTTTGTTCATTCATCCTGCTATCCTTTTATTTTGTA
Source organism: Neostethus bicornis (assembly GCA_902685375.1). NCBI lineage: Eukaryota > Metazoa > Chordata > Actinopteri > Atheriniformes > Phallostethidae > Neostethus > Neostethus bicornis. Next base: position 11,714,699 of record LR738545.1, read on the forward strand.
ATAGCTTGAATGAAGAAATATTTTGAGTGTTAAACAAGGTAAAATCGATGCCACGATGTCAAACAACATGCCTCCATCTGCCCAATAAATTTGAGACCATAACGTTTGCTTGTATGACCCTAAAAACTTGATCAATTTTGGTACTGAGTAAGTGTGGGAAGTTTAATTAAAATCCCCCCGGTCGTTTAGAAGATATTGCATTTGTGACCTTGACTTTAGTAGGTGTGACCTTTGGTCACGTAACCCTGAAAACCAAATCCGTTCATCTATAGTTGATACTGAGTAACTGTGGGTGACCTAATCAAAATTTCTTCAGTGGTTTTAGAGGTATTGTGTTCACAAGTGTTACAGAGGCACGGACAAATGGATGTCCTGAATATTTAACGCTTCCCCGAATTATGTGGGCGGAGTCACAAAAAGGAAGTTTGGTGAAATGAGAAGAATTATAGCAGGACTATGAGACATTTTATGTTTATATTCCTGTAAACAATAATGTTCAGCAACTTGAGGTGGGGAAACAATTTACCTTATAGCAGTCATTTTTCAAATGCCAATGTGAACTGGACATCGACTATTCATTCATCCTGAACATGTGCAGTATTAAGGATAAAAATAAAAAGGCTGAAACAAAACAATTGATGGGAAAATATCCGGACAAAAGCAATTTCTTCCCAAAAAAAATATTCCAGGTAAGAGTTTCAAATAAGATACGATGTAAATATTAGCTGGTATAAGGTTCCCAAGGCTAGTCTTTCTGTGTGGAGTTTGCACGTTCTCCCCATGTATGTGTGGGTCTTCTCCAGTTACTCCAGTTTCCTCCCATTCTCTAAAAACATGCTTAGTGGTTTCATTGGCCACAGTATAAATTACCGCTAGGAATGAGTGTGTGTGTAGATGGTTGTCCTTGTGTGCGGCCCTACAATAGACTGGCAACCTGTTTGGTGTTTACCCTGCCTCTCGCCTGAAATCAGCCGAGATAGACTCCGGCAACCCCCACAACCCTGTAAGAGATTGACGGTTCAGAAGATGACTGACTGACAAGGTTACCTAGGCTGGTTTTTCTGTGTGGGGTTTGCATTTTCCTTCCGGTGTATGCCTGGGTCTTCTCCAGGTACTCCGATTTCCTCCCACCCTCAAAAACCATGCTTGTTGGTTTAATTGGACACTGTGTAAATTGCCACTAGGAATGAGTGAGTGTGTAGATGGTTGTCCTTTTGTGTGGCCCTACAACAGACTGGCGACCTGTTTTGGGTGTACCCTGCCTCTCGCCTGAAATCAGCCGAGATAGACTTCGGCATCCCTGCGGCTCCTTTGGGGAAAAGCGTTTAGAAGACAAAACAAAAACAAGGTTCCCAGGGTACAAATAAGATGTGAAAAATCTATTGAAATCTATTGAAAAAGTTCACTTCTTCAGCAAAAATTGGCTTCATTTTTATAAGCCGATCCAAATAACTGGGGTATGTTGAGTCACTATGTGGGCAGTATCGTATAATGCTGCAGGTTCAGTAAAAATAAGACACTGGAAGCAGACCCAGCTCCCTTCTAAAAATACATATAGACATCTACATAAAAAAAGACATTTACCGTTTAAAGTTGGGAGGGGGGGGTTGTATTTATCTTACATGGGAAAAAAATGTGGCCCAACTACTGAGTTTGTTTATTTAGATAAACGTTCTCTGTACTTTAACACAATGAATTTTTCTGCAAAAGAAAAAGTCATTTGCCTGGAATCAGGCTCATTTGTGTTTCGTTGAGGCCACACAAACTCACTCTTTGAGGGAGATGCCTCAGGGTCTTTTCTGGGTTACAAAAGACAGATATCTATAACAAAGTGACACTGTTCTGGTCATTTGCAGTGTTATCAGTAATAATAGAACCTCCTGCCCTTTACAGGCAGCTGGGAGAATTTTGCAGCACGAATGATATTTTTACACGGACAATATTCCAAAATAACAAGAGAAGTCGAGGGTGAAAGACTTTAGAGCCGGTTTTGCAGGTCGAATAAATTTAAATGGAGTTTAAATGTTATTTTGAAAGAGAACATTTGATACCAATAATTTAACAATTTACATAAACCACACCTGATTCACAGAGTTATAAACTCTGATGTCCTCATGTTATAGTTTCATTAAAAGCTTTACTTCAACCATTAGAATTCAACACAGAAAAATGATTTGATCCAGAGGTGAAGTACAAAAGAAGAAACCAGAGGTATTGAAAGGAAGATGGCCGAGAGCCATAATAAGGAAATTTCTGATTGATGAATTTGAAAGATGCTTTCTGCAAACACAACCAGGTCCAATAAGAAGAACCCACAAAAGATCACAAACCAACAAAGCTCCAGAATACACAGTAAGGAGGTGGAGCTGTCCTGCTAGCTGATCTCCTCATCCTCCCAACAAGCTGCTTACATTGCTAATGCTGCTTGAATGTGTGTGCGTGTTGCTCATTATGTTTCAGTTAAACATGCTAACACTGTGTGTGTTAGCAAAGCCACATGCTAACAGAGCAGGCCAATAGTGTGGAACCTGCAGGCAGGCCAACACACACACACATGCACACCCACGCAAGCTGCGTGCATGAACATGCAAATCAGGTAGAAGACGCTGCTATGAATGCATCACTCCTCACAAATCCACCCCTTGTGCACACATGCACACACACACACACACTGCAGTAGATTTGTCTGTTCAGAGGACAAAGACGATGAATGAGACTCACCAAGCATTCTGTGAGGAGGAGGAGGAGGACAGGAGGGAGAGGTGTTATGGAGCCATGTCTTCCATCAGCAGGAAACAGGAGGAAGATGGAGAAGCTGCTGATCCTGATGCTGTTCAACGTTGCTTGTGTGTGTATGTGTGTGTGTGAGTTGGCAGCTGATGCTTCAGTCTGTCTGCAGCCTCAATACAAAGCTGCTGCTCTCTCTCTCTATCTGTCTTTATGTGACTCACCCCCTGCTCTGTCACCACTTGCCCCTCCCTACAGAGAAGCTGCCCTACTTCCTCCTCTCATCTTCTCCTTGCTCAAATAATCTCCTACTTCCTCACAATATCTCATATTTCCTATAACTTCGAAAGATGTGATGAATGTTTTGGAAAGAAGTGGATGTGGTGAAAACTCCATGATAGGGAAGATGTGAGGATTGGTCCATTACGGAGAAGATGTGATGAATAGTGCATAAAAGGGAAGATGTGGTCATGTCTCCACCAGAGAAGAGATGTGATGATTGGTCCCTCACAGAGAAGATATGAAGGATTGGTCTCTTACAGACTAGATGTGATTCTTTCTTGTTCAGAAAGAAGATGTGATGATTGTTCCATTACAGAGAAGATGTGATCCTTTCTCTGTCAGCGAGAGAATGTGATGATTGCTCCATTACAGAGAGATTTGATCTTTTCTTCATCAGAGAAGAGATGTGATGATGGTCTCTTAACAGAGAAGATGTGATTCTTTCTCCATCGGAAAGAAGATTTGATGATTGGTTCATTACAGAGAAGATGTGATCTTTTCTCTGTCAGCGAGAGAATGTGATGATTGGTCCATTACAATGGAGATGTGATCCTTTCTCCATCAGAGAGAAGTTGCGATGATTGGCTAATTACAGCAAAGATGTGATCATTTCTCCATCAAAGAGATGATGTGACGATTGGTCCCTTACAGAGAACAAGTGATGATTGGTCTCTTACAGAGAAGATGTGATTCTTTCTCCATCAGAAAGAAGATGTGATGATTGTTCCATTACAGAGAAGATGTGATCCTTTCTCTATCAGCGAGAGAATGTGATGATTGGTCCATTACAGAGAAGATGTGATCTTTTCTCAATCAAAGAGATGATGTGATGATTGGTACATTACAGAAAAGATGTGATCCTTTCTCCATCAGAAAGAAGATGTGATGATTGTTCCATTACAGAGAAGATGTGATCCTTTCTCTATCAGCGAGAGAATGTGATGATTGGTCCATTACAGAGAAGATGTGATCTTTTCTCAATCAAAGAGATGATGTGATGATTGGTACATTACAGAAAAGATGTGATCCTTTCTCCATCAGAAAGAAGATGTGATGATTGGTGTCTTACAGAGAAGATGTGATCGTTTCCCAATCAGAAAGAAGATGTGATGATTGGTCCATTACAATGGAGATGTGATCCTTTCTCCATTAGACAGGAGATGATTGGCCCATCACAGATAAGAGGTGATGATTGGTTCATTACAAAGAATATTTTCTGAGTGATATTGATAGTGATATTTTCTCCATCAGAGAGAAGATGTGATGATTGGCCAATCACAGAGAAGATGGGATCTTTTTTCCATCAGAGAGAAAAAATAACGATTGGTCCATCAAAACTAAGATGTGATGAACACTATGATAGAAGTAGTGATGAATGGTCCATCACAGTGAATACGTTGGAATTGTACCATAACATAGAGAATACGTGATAAATGGCTATCAGAAAGAAAATGTGATAATTTGTTCATCTGACACAAAATGTGATGGATATTTAATGAGAAAGAAGTTGTCTTAAAAACTTTGGGGTTTTAAGACATCTGTTGCCATCCGTTTGTGTGTGTTACCTGGTGTCTGTTCTGATCATGTCTGTTTTCACACTGCTGTGTCGAGATAGTTTGGGTTGGGATCGGGTCCGACGGAGAGACTGCTTCAACCTGCGTGACAGGTAACCCTGAGGAAGAGCAGGACAAAAAGGAAAATTCAGGTTGGCTTCGTTCCTTTTGAATTATTAACCTCACGATCTGATGAATTTTTAACTTTATTTTCATCATGCATCAATTCTACACAACTACTGGACAAACAAACAAGTTCAAACATCTTGTTCAGGTTAAGTTACATAGTAATAAAAATGATTTTCCATGAAAAAAAAAAAAAACCCTCTTAATGTCACTGGTATTCAATGTCAGAGAGTTCTGAAGAAGAGATGGGACGGAACATGTCAGATCATAACAGATCACACACATAAAGATCAGTTCATCATAACAGATCACACACTGATCAGATCATCATAACAGATCACACACACACAGAAATCAGTTCATCATAACAGATCACACACACAGATCAGATCAAAACCTTCAGAAATCAGCTGTGATGTGAAATCTCACCCCTAGGAGGGGCTGCTCAACTGAATAGCAGCTCCACTCCTGTTTCCATGGAAACAGCAGCCTGATCTGCACGACGGGAGGTATGAGTATGCGTGTGTGTGTTTGTGTGCTCACCGTCACTCTGGTAGTGGGTGTGCCCATGACGTAGCCACTGGGCATGCTCTGTCTGCGTAATTCCTTCTCTGCAGTTTCTGCAAGAAATAGAGAGCATCATGGGAATATTTGGAGTTTTAATCCTCTTTTATGCTCCTCTATTCTGGGAATTTGTGATGTATGGCTTTGCACGAGTCTTTGAATCAGAGTTAAAGGATGAAAAAAAACTTGCATAAATGTATTAACCCAAATTCAAAACTCTAACTACTTCTGGTGAGAAAATAAACCTAGGATCAGGCACGAGACCACTGTCTACATCAAGCCCCCCCCAAAAAAACTGAGTGTACAAGACACAGATATTGTTTCACTTCAACAAAAATATTTTACAGCATTACTAATCTGTGAAAGAGCTGCTCACTCAATTTGTTTCTTGACAAAATTTGCAGATATACAAAATATCAAGTTGATAAAAAAGTTATTTAACTAAACAATATCTTCACTAGACCGAAAGAACGAGATCGCAGATACGAGCCCCAAAAATGAGCCTCTTCTGTAAGGTGGCTGGGCTCTCACTCAGAGATAGAGTGAGGAGCTAAGAGTGGAGCAGTTGCTCCTCTGGGTTAAGAGAAGCCAGATGGGGTGGTTTGGGCATCTGGTTAGGATGAATCCCGAGTGCCTCGCTGGTAAAGTGTTTTGGGCACGTCCCACCGGGGAGAGACCCACACGCAGAACCCGCACCCGCTGGAGAGACCATGTTTCCCGGCTGGGCTGCTGCCCCTGTGACCCAGTCCCAGATAAGTCAAAGACAATGGAACAGATATCTTAACCACCATTCTTAACACTAATTTCTCGAGAGACAATTTGTATGAAAGCAGAGGTACAGCTGAATACAATGATCACTTGATGAGATGGAGACTAAGGGAAACTAGCTGCCACAATCAGAAATCATGTTTCAATTTAGCTGTTTTATATTGTAAATTTTTATTTCGGGGCTCAAAACTCTGCCTTTGGGGTTTAGAATGTTCTTTTGACCCCTTAACAGATATTACCCAAAGAGATTTGATTTGGGGAATGATGGTTTTTCTGAGGTTTTTCTTTCTCTCACTTACCAAGGTGTGGAAAAACAGTAAAAACTAAAAGTTTTAATGAATTTTGATCAAGCTTGAATCATTAAGATTTATGCAGCTTTGTGAGAATCAGAAACAGTCCTATAGATATAAACAACATCAACAACAACAACAAAAACCCAAGTCTTGCCCATCACTGTGTGCCTCATTTCCCCTCAATAAGATAAATACCCCTGATGCAGCGGTAATTGTTGTAATTGTTCTTGAAAAAATTACGGGGGGAAATAATTAGGGAGCATTTGTTGTTTGGCTGTGTAATCTGTTTTTGTTGTGCTGCATGTTGTGACGAAGACAAAATCACAGAGATTCATTGGAACAGGTTAGGATGTGGCTGGCTTTCGGCTACAAAGAATGAGTGTCCACAAAGCAGGATCATTTGACCCCAGTCACTGTGAACACATTGCTTTTGGACACAATTAATTTATAATTTGGTGTAGATGGTTTAAAGTTCACAAGTTTGCTTCATACATCTTACTTTAAATCCTCATGTTTTGAGTGGTTGATGAGGATTGACTATTTAAATTATTCACACCTTTACAACTCAAACTGGGCTATAATGACCCCAAACACAAAATCAAGATACCACATATGGGCAATTGGGAACATCTGTACAGATGTTGCAGTTAGCCTAAAGCTGGCACCTATTGGATGCTGCTGTGTTGGCTCCCCTGGATCTGCAAGGACCAGTATCTCATCAAAACAAACTTGATCAATTAACTCAACTGTCTAATTGAGATGTCTTAGCTGCTTCAGTAATTTTTCTTCTGAATAACTTCTGACCAAATGTCTGTGCCATCACCATGGTAACAGACATCAAATTCCAGATTATGAGATTATTTATATGACATTTTGTCAAGATTAAGAGATTAGATGATCTCTGGTCAGCTGCACACACAAAGTGACTCAAGTTGTTCTCTTACCGTCCTCAAAGTCCACGTCCATCATCGTTTAAAACATCCGATTGTCTGTCTCAAACTGTTCTCACTTTTTTAAAAAGATCTTCACTATCTTTAAACAGTCCAAGTCTAACTTCTTGTTCTTCTCTCAAACTATGTAACCCCCAACCCTTCTTCCTCACCTTTGTGGGCGGGGAGAGGAGGATTTGAGCTCACACGGAGGGTGTATCTTAGCAACCACACAGTACACGTCTCAGCTCTTTCTGCCAGCAGCAGTGGATGAACCTGAAGAAAAAGGAAGTCAGAGATTAGAACTGTGTGATTGGATGTTCATTAATCTGATAACAACGTCAGGCTTCTGCACTTCTTTACTTTGACAGAAAGGGTTGATTAGTTTAAATATTTTTCTGATTGACTGGACAAGCATTTAAATTGAGTGTAACAAATAAAATGAGTGGATTGTGTGTTTATTTTTTGGATCACATATTCACACGAGTGTGCATTTTTACCTCCAGATCGTCCAGCATCAGTAACTGTGAATCTGAGAGGATGCAGAACATCTTGGTCCAGATGTCTGTCTCTGCTCTTCGTCCACAGGACAGCCAATGAATAGAGGCGCTCTTCAGTTCTGTTACACAAAATGTCAAAGGTGTTCGTGTAACTTCTGTAAACTTTGAAGAAAGAATTATTTAGGCGTTGTGGTGGTTTATTACTGTCCAATCACAGCATTTCAACAGATCGGTGCGGCATCCACAACAATCAGGACACTGCATTGGTCCGTTAAGGTGAAGAAAGAGCTGAGCTGAAAAGCGACGGTCTCGATTTACCAGTCGATTTACGCTTCTACCTTCACCTATGGTCACCAGCTGTAGGTGGTGACCAAAATAATGAGATTATGGATACAGGCAGCCAAAATGAGCTTCCTCCTCAAGGTGGCTGGGCTCTCACTTAGAGATAGAGAGAGCTCTGAGCTTTGAGAAGCTCTATGCTTTGAGGAGCTCTGAGCTTTGAGGAACTCTGCAATCTGGGAGGAGCTCTGTGTGGAGCCATTGCTCCTCCAGGTTGAGAGAAGCCAGATGGGGTGGTTGGGGCATCTGGGTAGGGTGCCTCCTGAACGCCTCACTGGTGAGGTGTTTTGGGAACGTCCCACTGGGAGGAGACCCAGAGACAGACCCTGGACCTGCTGAAGAGACGATGTCTCACAATTTGCCAAGTAATGCCTCGGGAACCTCCCAGGTTAACTGGAGGATGCAGCCGGGGAGAGAGAAGACTGGGCTTCTTGTCTGAGGCTTTTGCCCCTGCGACCCAACCCCAGATAAGCGGAAGACGACAGAACGGAAAAGAGTAGTATCACTGTCCTGATATTCTATAATATTAATTATTAAGATTCCTGTTTACTTACCAATCACCTTCATCCAACCCAGATGTTGACACCTGGATAGGTGTTTGACTAGTTGCTCCATGGCAACAGGATGTTGAGAGCAGGAAACCTGAGATAGACATTGAAATGTAGGGTAGACATGGGAAAAAAATAGGTAGGACAGGTGAATGGATACACTGTTGTCACACCTGCCGTCCTGAAATTGTCCAGCTTGTCAATCAAAAGACCCAATGATGCTGGTCTCGGTTTCAGAATGCTGGTTATAATCAAACATCACAAAAATATGAGCGAAATCCATCTTATCGAGTTGATCTGAAGAGAAAAAAACAGGGAAACCAGAAAGATTTTTTTTAAATACATTGCTTCAATAAGGCTTTCTCTTTTCTCTAAACCACTGGAACGCTGACACTTTTTTTGTGTGTGTTTGACATTTTAAATGACATCAAATCAACATAATGGTATTTTTTCCATTTGGATCTGATAGACCCTAAAAAGCCTTATTTTGTAACAATACATTACAATTTAAGCTGAACTTAAACATATGGACATGTGATGGACGGGTGTTTGTTGTTGTCTGGGTGTGTGTTTTACACTGATCATCCGATCAACATTCACTGCAGAAGATGTGTGGAGTGGAGGAGAGATGGGAACTCAGTCAGAGCCATTGATCTGGTTCATTAATCACTTTCTGGGATGTCCTGAGGAAAAGAAAAAGTTCTGATAGATGGAGGAAAACATCAACAGAAGACTGAAACTTTGTGGGAACATCAAAGGCATCTAAACACCTCTTAGAAATATCGGAAACACATGTCATGGAGCAAACCAGTGGTGCTAGTTACGTCGATCGCAATCTACCGGTCGATTGCAGAGGGAGTACTGGTTGATTACAACGTGACATTAAAAAATAGGCTTGTTCAAGATGAGCCAGGCGCAATACATGCGGGTTAGTTTTTACATTCGGGATGCCACCAACTTGCTTTGCCGTTATTTATGCGCAGGAAACGAGAATTTCATGAGAGCAAGAAGAATGCACATTTTGAGTCAGTTGTTTTTGCAAGCGCAGTTGCTTTTTACCAATTGCGGCCACCCGCATGGACTACAAAGCCTAAAGTCATGATGGGAAATGAAGTCTTGTCAACATGTTCGTGATCAGATACTTTCTTGACTCCATGACCTCTGCAAAACTAATTCAACTCAATACATATTTGCTGTCTTTATATTGATTTTCACTGCTCCATCTATTTATGTGAGTGGGCCTTTTCCTACATGAAGATTACTTAGTCTAAATACCGTTCCAGCATGACTGATGAACATTTGGAAGTGTTTTTTAGGCTAGCTGTCAGCAGTTACTGTCCGTACTATTCATCCCTGGCTGATTCAATTCAGTGCATGTCATCAAAATAAACTCAGCTAATTGCAAAAAAGTTGATATATAATTGTTTTGCGTGTTTCGCAGTACTTGCTTATGGACGGTACACCATCATTATTTGTTGTTGTTATAATTAGATGTTTTGCATTTTTGTTGTGGATAGATCATTTGGAGTCTGTCATTTTATAAGTAGCTTGCATGTTGAAAAAGTGTTAGCAAATCTGCCGCAAACAGAAACATGTGCACGGAATTCTCTCAGATGTAAGGCCAGTTAAAGATTACTGTAAATACATAACAACAAATTTCCTTTTAGAACAATGACAAAATGTTAAGTATTGAAGCACAAGGACGTGTCAAGAACAACAAAGATTAGTATTTGCAGTTTAAACAACCTTTTCAATTTCACTGAATCACACGTTAAGTGGTTATGATGATGATATAAAAACTCAAAGTAAAGCAATGAACAACTACAAAAATATTCAACAATTAATCATGTTTTACTAAAGTTCATTTTAAAAGCTTAATGCTTAGTTGTAAGTTGCTACACATTATTACACAACTTGTTACGAACCTGTAACTTGGACATGGTTACATCAGTGCTGCAACAATCACCAAGGACAAAAATCTTACTTGACGAATCTCGATATTTTCCACTCATCTTTCTGATTGTTGGATCAGTTTACCATCCTGCGACCTGTACAAAACACTTGTCTGTCCATTAAGACACACAACCCAAAGCCAGAGTACGTACTCTGAGATTCGATGCCCATGCAAACCCTAACAATTTGTCAGCTCTCATTCTATCTAGGTTACTTTCTCATCTGCTCACCTGTCCACATTTTTGCAGGCCACATCTTGACCAGGTTAACTGTCCGTTTCACTGCTAACTTCTTGTTCCTGTCACTTCTGCTTATCACGTGCTCTTTAACACCTTAATGAGATTCTCAGATTATCACTTGGTGCACTCTCACTCCCGCACATTCATGTAAACACAAACACATAGGGTCAAAGGTCAAAAGGTTTTCTTTATTTCAGAAAAGGCTGAGTGCTGATTGGTTGGATGATCAGAAAAAACAAAAGGAGGAACATACAGTCACTTGATGTAAACAACTTTCAAACAGGCCAATGGGAGAATATGATTACCATGGCAGCAATAAGCAGCTGCAGATTTAAAGTGACAGAGTGACAGTTTAACGTCTCAAAGACTGTTAGCGCTGCTAGCATTTCTCATTCACAACATTAGGCTATGATAGCTTTACGCTAACCCCTGCACCACCAATCAATCGCTCTGATTGATCAAACATGTCATTTTAGTTGCATAGATACAGGATGAGACAAGTGCAAGGACACAAGAAGGAACTACACCTGAACAAATACTCTCCAGGTAACATTGTAGGGTGGGCGGGGCTGATAGAAGTGTGACTGGAACTTCACAGATAAACACCTTCAAAAACTTCAGTCCAGGTGTGACTGTTTGACAGTTCGGTTGCACCACAGAACATTACAGAAGGACTCAAAACTGCTGAAAAAAAAAAAAAAAAAATCAAGAGAAAAAACAGTTTGGTTCGTCATCAGAAAACAAAAAAAAGTTCTCCTACAGTCAACCTGAACAATAACACTGATTCTAAAACACCTCTAGCAACCGAATCTTTGGCTGAATGACATTATTTCCACTAAATACTGTCCAAACTGTTGCGTGATTGGCTAGTTCATCCACACGCACTTGAAGACACCTAAAAGGTAGCAACTAAACAGTCCCCGAAAAATAGTCTTGTAGATTTATAAGTACACGAGTTGGGAGTTTAATGTTTGATAACATTATTTTTATGAATACGTATTAAATAAGCGCTTAGGGAAAGAAACACTTGTAGCAGCTTGGCTATCTTTACCACAAGTGCATTGTAGGAGCGCCATGTTTTACAGGCACAAGAATGTTTCACATTTGTTATGGAGATACAGATGTTTGCAGCGGTTTTAAAGTAAAATTTCGCTTTACAGAGACACAGATGTTCCCAAGACGTTTTAGAATCACGTAACATGGATACCATGTTTTAACTCAGACTCAAGATACGTAACGGCTGACAAGAGCATGTGTTTTAGGGACATCGGGCAACATGTTTTACTTTTGTATTATGGGATGTTTATTTACTGTAGCTATTACAGTAGATCTTCATAAGCTATCATTTCAGTTTGGCACCTCTTTCTACCTGTTCAGATGCGAGTGAATGGAGTGGAACTAAAGCTTCTCACACACCCTAATACTGTGTCACTGTGTAAATGTCCTAATAAGGTGTTGTTCCCTCCCACTCTAGAAGGTACTGGACCTCTCCCTCAGAGGTGACACGCCGGGCTAACACATGATATCTCTCCCCGTTGGTCAGTCTACCCGCAGCTCCAAAATAAGAGGATATGGAGGAATGAAGTTGGGAGGAGTCTGATGGGATCTGGGATGATTCAGAGAAGAAGTGGGAGGAGTCTGTTGTCAACTGGGTGTCGTCTACAGCAGCCATATCATCGCCAGTCTCAGGTGGCTCCTCCCCTCCGAGCTCCTCCGCCGCTTCGGTGTGATTGAGCCAAAAGTTGTTGCTAGGTAACTTTCTCTTCCTGCTGCCCACTCTCCTCCTAAACACAGGTGAGAGATAAGTAATTTCAGAGTTTGAGAAGCAGAAAGATGGACAGCTTACCTGAAGTGGTAGGAGGAACTGGTTGCAGCTGAGCCGGAAGTGGAGGCATCTGTGGAGTCCTGGTCAATACTAACAGCTCGACTGGAACTACTGTGGTAAAGAGGAGGCGTTACGTATGTTGTCTGCTTGAATGGAAACGTTTCTGACCTGTGTGGCACCTCACCTCTTCAGGCTCTGTAGCTCATCCAGAGTGAAGTCAAAGATGTTGGCCATGTGGTGGTTTGATGTCCAACAACAGGAAAGCTCGTTCTATAAACGTTCAGGTAAGCATCAAGTGAACATGTTTTACCCTCACTGGATGTAGAACTTTGTTTTAAAATGAAGCTAAATCTTACTGTGGGAATGGCATCTTCCAAAAGCCATTTGGACTTCTTCTTTTTCCTCTCAGATAAACCGCTGTGCAAATAAAAAAAAAGAATAATTGTGATTTATGAATATTCTCATATGTGAATCATTCTTTGCTGATTTTCTTTAATACAACTCTTCTAAGGTCAGGTTTTGGGACTGAAGCAGATTTGGGATATCAGAAATAAGGAGCTACCTGGCTGAGGATTTCTTACGACCACGCCCTCCGTCATTCTGAGCACGTTCAGGAAAAAGCTTGGTGGGGGGATTGGGTGGGACTCGTGTCCTCAGACGAAAGATGCACTTTCTCTTCTTAATCTCCTTTCCACAGAGAAACCTGGGCACATGTTCTCATTGAAAGAAATACTCCCCAAAAATGCACACAAACAGTCTAATGTGTTTTGTCCCTTACTTGCTCTTGTACTTATTCAACGCATCCAACAGGTGCTGGGGCCTCTCTGCAGGAGGAGTATTTGAAAGCTGAAACAATACAAGTAAAAGACGGTCAGAACAATTTGATAGTCTAATACAGGGGTGTCTAATTCTGGCCCACGGGCCAAATCTGTCCCAAGGTCTAATAATACATGACCCATCAATTTCTGGCAAAATGACTGTAGTGGATGACTCATGTGGCAATGATACCACAAATCCCAAAATGTTCTGCTAGTGTTTTGACGCATCACTTAATCATACTCATAAACACTCTTCCTTCTCTGCTGGCACCTGTTATAGCAATATGATACATTTAAAAAAAAAAAAAAAGATCAAATACTGGCCGGGGCAATTTTCAGTAGCATATTACATATTATGGTTTGCTTGTTTCATTTTCAGATTCTAAGAAAAACTTGTTCAAGTTCATATGAAAGGACACATTGTTACATTCAAGGACATTTTTCTAATAATTACCAATGTTGGCCTGCAACTTTTGAATTTTGGCCCACTGGGTTTTTGAGTTTGGCACCCATAGTCTAATTTGTCCACTGACCAGTCTGAATCACTTAGAGCAGTTCAGTGTTCAGAACAATCCAGTTCGAGGAGTTGTGTTACCTTTCCCAGCTGCAAGTGGTCCCAGTCGGCTGTGACAAAGGCCAGAATCTCATCCAGTTCAAAGTATTTCTTCTTGCTGCTGACGGATAGGTTATAAAGAACCAGATGGACCACATCGACCCACCTGAGAGAGAGACGGCGGACACACTCTGACCCCTTATTACACACCGCACACAGGAAAAGGTAGAACCTGCAAAGTACAGAAACTTTAGGATCACACAGAATCAGCACTAAATGGGATTAAGAAACCCATTGTCTCACCTGTCTCCAAACATCATGGACTCCTGCAGAACCTGTGTGCACGCCTCATGAAACCACTGCTGGCACCGGAAACACTGCAGCATCTTCAGGTACCACCTACATAAAGATCATCATTAGTAACACCTGGAGTTGTTTGAGCCATCCAAAGCATTTGATTGGTTGATCTTACTCTCCAGGGCCGCCGCAGTAGCAGTAACACTGTTGCTGATTGGTTCGGTGTTGGGAGTCCCAGTCCAGAGAGTCCAATTCGTATGGCAGAACCTGCTTCATGGCTGAAAGAGCTTTGGCTATTGGTCCTTTTTTAAGGGCTCCACCTTTCTGTAGAGTGACAAGGAGATGGATGAGAAGAACTTAAGATCAATTTTGTGTACTGATGAAGAAAATGAAGAAAACTTTGTACCCTGACAGCAAGGGCAAAAACGCAACGTCGGCAGAACCATGGGCTTAGGCTGCTGCTGCCCTCTACTGGAGGAATGTGGCACAGCTGGTGGAAGCCTAAACACACACAGGTGATTTGTTCAGGTTTGCAGGAACATTTCTTTATTTATGAGATGTTCAGTAGCTCACTCACCAATACCACATTTCCCACAAATCAGGATTTGATTGTCCACGTTTGATTGACTGTCTGAAGTTTGCTCCGCCTCTCGACAGACAGAACAGCGAGGCTCCTCCCCCGGCACTCCAGCTGTCATGACATTGCACACAAAGAAGAGGATGGAGGAAACAGGAAAGTTAGAGAGGAGTTTAATCATATCTGTTCAGAATTTGTCTCCATCTGTACTTCACTAGCTATTCTTTTATTTTGACACTAATATAAGAGGTCACTTGTGGCACACCAGTGATATAAGTGGTCACACACCCCGTAACTCCGTGTCGTGACCTATCCCGGCTGATTTCAGTCAAGAGGCATGGTATACCTCGACCAGGTTGCCAATCTGTTGCAGAGCCACATACACAGGTATTCACTGGGGCAATTTCGTAGCAGCCAGTCTAAGATTAATGTTTTTGGACGGTTGGCTTCATCCTGGAAACCAGGAGAAAACCTATGCATACATGGGAAGAACATGCAAACCCTAAGTGATCAGAAAGGCCAGTGCTTCAAGCCTCGCCCCCACTCCTGGACTCAAACCCTGACCTTTATTGTTGTGAAGCCAGCGTGCAGCCATCTACTATTGTACTATGATAAAATTCTAACGATCCCTTACACACTTTGGAGCAAAGTTTAGATAGTTCAGGAAAACATGTCATGACTTCTCATGGTGTCCACCAAGCAAAGCAATAAGTCTGGGATCAATAAAGTAAATCTAATTCTAAAAAATACATGTAATATAATCACATAATGAACAAAAGTATCTATGACGTGTTTGGTGACACTTCTAGAGGGACATATCTTATGCACAACAGTTGATGTTCAATGTGACCTTCTTAAAGAAGATTCTAAAGCGTGATGGTACGAAAACCACTGACTCTAACAATGGAAGGGATTACATGCTCTGGAAGATAGATGAGGCTGAAAAGGGACTTAAGGACAGAATATCACAGAAACACCTGCAAACACCTAACAATCTCAAGAATACCAGCATAATTCCTGGTAATACTGAAAGATGTGAATTAAGAATGACAGCATCAGGAAAGCATCTAAAAACAGGAGCCTGGATTACCAAATGCTAGAAAAAAAAAATCTACGATGAGACATAGATCCAGCATTATGGTCCTCGCCTGTGGAACAGCCTGCCAGAGAAATTCAAGGCAGCAGAGTCTTTTTATGTTTTTAAGAAGAGGCTGAAAACCCACCTTTTTAACTTGGCTTTTACATAATTTTTATTTTTGTTTAATATAATTTTTTGTATTTATTGATATCTGTTTGTTAATTATTTATTTTTACACAGTTTTATTCACCTAATTTATTTTCAAGATAAACAGTTGTAACCTGTTTTACTGGTTTTAGTTACTGTATTATTCTATTGTTCTACTCTGTGTTTTAGTCCAGTGTTTCCTCATATGGATCCTCCATCCCAGGAGCTTTGCCTGCTTAGTCTGTGCGGTCCTTGCAGTGGGGGTTGGACTGGCCTAGGTGGTGCGGGTCCTTCACTTCAGCCATGTGGCTTTTGTGGGAGCTTGTGCCTCCTGGAGCCGGGTGGACTCCTGTG
Source organism: Neostethus bicornis (assembly GCA_902685375.1). Taxonomy (NCBI): domain Eukaryota; kingdom Metazoa; phylum Chordata; class Actinopteri; order Atheriniformes; family Phallostethidae; genus Neostethus; species Neostethus bicornis. The sequence continues at coordinate 11,731,169 of LR738545.1, forward strand.
GTTTTGGTCTCTGCAGTCATGAGCAGGCCGACTCATGGTGTGGATTGATCCCCAGTTATTGTTTCCTTACAGCACCATCAGGCCAGATGTTTGTTTGCATTACCATTATTTTCAACTCAGTTCAAGCGACAGTAGGTAGCGGTTCAGGGGAGGATCGGGGGCAACCAGGGACAGTACTTTGTGCAAATGAGTGATTTTTTTTTTAAATGCATGTAATGATCTAGATCAGAGGTCGGCAAACCTTTTGGTTCGCGGGCCACATTGAGTTCTAACATTTGACAAAGGGGCTGGAACAGGAGCAGATGGAGGGCATGCTTTGGTAACCTCACCTTATTGGAGAAAAAATATACATCTTGGGATGTGGAGAAAACATGTCCTTGAATTTGCTAGATTTTGAAATCCAACGTGCTTGTTTATGTGCGTGTATTGGCCCCGATGGCTTTCCATATCTGCGCGCACTGTTTATTTTGACAACATACACATCGCAAAGACACGCAGAAAACATCAGAATTGCATGGCAAATAAACATTAACACAGTTAATTTATTTACCATTTTTTCACGTTTGGCCACAGTCAAACGTTTAACGGGCTGCATGTGGCACGCATGCCGTAGTTTGCCCATGCCTGATCTAGATGTTAATTCTTGTTTGAGTTTTTATTTGTTCTGTTTTCACTTCATGTAACTATGTTTTAAAAGTGCTTTACAAATAAAGTTTGATTGGATTTGATAATAGTAAAACATCAATTTTATCTCACCATGCTGAATGTCTTTCCAGAGGACCCAGAACTTGGAGTTATCCTCAAATGTAACAAAGCAGCTCTGCCTGGGGGGGCTCACCTGCAACCACAAAGACACAGACACTCAGAATAACCAATCTGGTGAGCGGAGATTACCAGGTAACCATCGCCTCACCCTCTGGATCTTGCCAAGGTAGTACAGTCCATCTGACCAACGACAGAGGACAAACTGTCCCACAGTCAGACTGGACTCCAGACCCTCACTCTCCTCTGGAATCCCTCCTTTCTGGCAAGTGGACTCATTCCCAGGGGACACATCTGGCTCCAAACCGCAGAAGGCTTCTATCAGATCGTCAAACATCTGCAAGAGAAAAAGAGAGAGTAACATCCTGTCAGAGTGATTCATCTCTGAACTGTCAGGGACTTTCATACTGACTGTGCTGCACATCCTCCCATCAGAATCCGTTAACTTACCACGAACGGTATGTATAATAATTACAACATGATCCGTTTTCACAGACAAGCTATTTTCATGGAGGGATTTGTGCTTGTAATGGGTGTACCCCTCTGTTTTTTTTCCAGTAATCTGTCACTAATGGAACTTTCTGCACAAATGAAAATACTAGTGACCCAACTCAAAGCGATACGGAACAAACAAACCATGCTAAGCAATCTAAAATGAATTTCCCGGTTCATTCCACACTTTAAAACTCACACAAGATGAATAAACTCGTTAAAGTAAAGGAGTTTTGATGAATGAAGGAGTCTCACCTCCTTTATTCCGGATCAGTTTCCTCCTCCGTCCGATCCTTGGTTATTTAGAAAGAAACACAGTGTAAAGAAAGACAAGTGATGATTTTACAGCTTCAGGAAAAGAAGACCGTCTTTCTGAGTCGCTGATGTTTCGCGCCGCAACACTTCAAACTCCTACAGACGCCATTTTTTTCTTTTTCCCGCAAATCACAAGCGTCTGTTTTTTTAATGTAAGCGCGTAATTGCGTAATTACGTCAGCACCAGACACGCCCCCTTTTCTCAATTTCTCTCTTCCGACCACACAGACAAACAGACACAAACACAACACTCACATACACGCACATACGCGCACACACACACACACACACACGCGCACACACACTTAGGGATGTCAAATATCGGTACTAGAGCAGAGGTGGGCAAACCATGGTTTGGGGGTCTTTTATGGCCAACCAAATCTTTTAATCCTGCCAACAACCTGTGGGGAGATGATATAAATAAAACTTTTTACTGTTTTTTTCTCAAGGCTTGGAACACTGGCTTTTCTGTGTGAAGTTTGCATGTTCTCCCCGTGTATTCGTGGGTTTTCTTCGGGTTCTCCGGTTTCCTCCCACCCTCCAAAAACATGTGTGCTTGGTTTGATTGGCCTTCACATGATTGCCCGTTGGAATGAGTGTGTGTGCATATGGTTGTATGTGTGTGGCCCCATGACAGACTGGCGATCTGTTCGGGGTGTACCCTGCCCCTCACCTCGAATCAGCTGGCATGGGCTCCGGCATCCCCTGCAACCTCGTAAGGGATAGATGGCTAAGAAGGTGAGTGACTGTTTTTCCCCCTCCACATTTTTAGTGTTCCCCATCAAATGGCAGGCATGTTGAGAAATGATATTTCAGGAATATCAGACTGTAAAATTTCCCAGTCCAAAAGCCTTGTGTTCTTCTAACCTGCTTATCCCTAATCGGGTCGCCGAACCTATTCAGAATACAACCCAAACAGGTCACTAGTGTCTTGCGGGGCCACACACATACAACCATTGACATTTCTAAGGCCAATTTTATAGTGGCCAATCAACCTAACGTGCATATTTTTGGAGGATGGGAGTACACAGAGAAAACCCACACATACACAGGGAGAACATGCAAACTCCACACAAAAAGGCCAGTCTTTTAAACCTTGTTCTCACTCCACATACGTATACAGAGGTAGGTAGGTGGATAGTTAGATTCATCATCTTATTAAAGTTTTGATTTTTTTGGGAATATGGGTGAAATTTTTCTTTCAATTTTTTTTTTTTTTTTGATTATTTTGAATTACTCTATTCATCCCTCACCGGGGAAATTTGTTTGCTGCACTCCTTACACCGCAGCAGGCTGCCCTTCAACGGCGCCAATGGTGGGAGAAGTGGGGGCTAGGTGTCTTCTCCAAGGACCCTAGACGTGCTCTCCGTGGGACGCGAACCCGCGACCTTCCGGTCCGCGGGCGAACGCGCTAACCACGCGGCCACCGTCTCCACCCAAAATATTATTATTTTTTTTTTTTTTTTTGATTATTTTGAATTTGCTACCCTCTTTCACTGTTACGTGCTACATTTTATTATTCACATGTTAAATAAAGTGAAAACACTTAAATATAAACCCTTTAATGCTGAAAATCTTGTTTTTGCAATCACCAAACAACAATGGGTAGTTTACAGTATGGGTTATAACACAGGCAAAAGACAACAAGTCAAACAAATGGACACATATAAAATAGATGGGCAGTATTTGTGGCTACAAAAAGAATTGCTCTTAGTTTCAGGACACACGCCAGAATCTGAGGTAGACTGAATTTCTGGTTCAGGACTCAGATTTTCTAGGTCGGATCTTCATTTCAGAGAAACGCAGTGAGTACTGCCAGCCAGTCCAGCTAGACCACTCCACTCCGTCAGCATAAGAGGCATGACTTCCTCTTAAATATTGTCCATTCAGGTTAGATGTATGGCAGTTACGGTACCACCAAGCTCCCTGGTAGTATGCTGCACAGTTGTTTTCTGACTGGTCATGGTCTCTGTCTTTGGTGGTGAAGCGCATCCCAGAGTGCTTCAAGAGGGAGTCGCCTGGAAAAGGAAGACAACCATGTTGTAAAACATTTTATTACTGAATTCAGTCTTTTAACAGGTCTAACAGACACATGTTTATTTCAATTTTTAAAAGGTAAAATGGTAAAAAGTAAAATGTTTTGAAAAGAAATTGGATGTATTGAAAATGTGTGAGACCATTTCAGCAAAACAAGTCTCTTAGATAGAAAGATGGATAGTGGTTCATTGATCTGAAACAAACTTGGTGTAAACTATAATACTGTCCTACTTGCTGCTTATTTGTGGTTGGGTCGAGCCTTACCAGGGAAGCTGAGACTTCCCTCACTCTAGGAACATCTTCCAGCTCATCCAGGAGGGTTTCCGGCATTTTCTTTTTGAGTGTTTGTAACTGTGATCATGAGTGTTTGTAACATGGGACAGCCATTGAGAAAAAATGGTTGCTGTATCCCTGTGCAAGACACTTCACCCACATGCCTTGTCTGGATAGTGTGTGTGTGATTGGTTGGTGATGGCCAGAGGGGCAGATGGGGAAATATGGCAGCCTCACTTCTGTAATCTGCCCCAGTGCAGCTGTGGCTACAAAGCTTAATAAATTTCCCAGTTGATTCCACACTTGGAGTGTGGAACACCAGTTAGACACTTGGTCTGTCTGGTATGAAGTGGATGAAAAATGCATACAGTATGTGAAGCATCTTTGAGTGTCCTGGAAAAACTCTATATAACTACAATGCATTATATTTATGAGAAACATCACCTTTGAAGTACTTTATTTGACATGTTTGCTGCCCTAATTTTCTCAATATCATTTTCAACGAGATCCAAAAATGTATTGGTGCCATCGTCTGATGTAAAATTTGCATTTGTTATAAAACATGCCCTGTAGTGGATCTGTTAATTAGTTTAATACTTTGCCTTACCTGCCGTCCCAGAGTAGCCATCCACAATTAGCGGGTACCCATCCTCTTCGGCGTTCACTGAATCTCTTCCAACAGAAAAGTCAGAGTAACAAGCAAATGCGGTGGCATTGTCAAAGTCAGCCATGTCGATACGTAACTCAAATCCCCCAGACCTGGTGAGTGAGTACATCCTCTGCAGACCTGAAGGGACACACGGGTAAAGAAAAACATATTGACACATGAAGGTACTGAGATAGCAAAGAACAATATTTCCCCAAATTTGTCAAAGACTCATATTTGGTCTATACTCTGTGTGTGAAAAGATGCATCACAAACTATTTACAACATGCCCGTACAAGTCTGCGAATGACCCAAAGATTAATGAACAATGAGGGAAAGATCGTTGGGTTCAGAATTTTTGTGCTTGAGAAAGTCTTTCCTCACAGATTGGAAGAAAAATGCCTGACAAACATATGACCGACCTAGCCAGTGCTCCCCTGTTGTTGTTCCGAAGCCATCCCTGTAGGCCTCCCAGTCCCTGAAGAAATTCACTGAGCCGTCCTCTCTCCTCTGGATTACCTGTTAGACGTAAAAGGTCACACTTTTTGACATCCAAAGATGTTGTTTAGAAACCAGATCGTTCCTCTGATATCTTTATTCTTATGAGAATAAAGCATGCCGTGTATAAGTATGCTGCAGTTAACAATGCTTGTGCTCTCCGGGTTTGTGCAAAACAAATACAGATCCACAGTTAAAATAACAGAACTAATAACTTTGTGGAAGTAGCAGCATGGTTTCATCTCTGCTTGTTAAGCTAATAAGTCTTAGTGGTGAAGCAGTTGTTTGGCGGCTCAGGCTGACAAACTTCATTAAAGCATTAACAGTCTGCCGTTCCTCTGACATCCAACAGGACTGTATGTCAATGTGAACATACCGTCCACCCTCCTCCATCAGTAGTCATGTCGCAGTAAACCATGAAGCCATCACGATCATGAATTGGAAAGATGGAGTAAACTCCGTCTTCAGAGATGCCTGATTTCAGGATATCACTGCAGTCTTTAGGTCTTACAGCTGGAAGACACAGAAGTAAGACATCATTAATGTTGATGTCAAGAATACTGACGTGAGGTTAGACATTGGCCCTCTGTGTGATTTTTTTTATGTTTCCACATTTTATCTCCTTTCTCGTCCTGTGTTTATTTAATTTGTCCTGTTTTCTGTCTATTTTCTCACTTTATCATGTTTCTAGGAAAATGCTGTGTTTTGTCGTATTTTTTTCTGCATAACTTCTGTGTGTTACCTGTTCGGGTATTGTCTTGTCTCAGTTCATTTTTCAAAGACGTCAGAACCTCAATTTCTCTCTGCATGCTGAGTAGTGAATCACTGAAACGGTCAGCCAACCTTAACACACCTGAATGACTGTCATCCAACACCTGTTCAGTTAAAAAAAACATTATCGAATTGTCACCTTGTACAAGCAGCTGTTCATTCTACCAGCAGATATTTTATACCTGTAAAACTCGGTTCTGCTCAGTCTGCAGCCGATCCATCCGTTGGTCCAAGGCACCTTGACCTCTTTTCAGCAAATCTCCTTCTAGTCTCAGGTTGTGAGCATGACCTGATAAAATTTTCAGCTCATCATTCACCTTTTGCATCATTCCTCTGTCCTCCCAATCATCTGTGTTGTGATTGGTCAGGCTCCGGAGCAGTGAGCTTTGCAACTTCTCCCAACGCAGAAAATGTTCACTGAAATCTGGACAGTTTGGGTCCAAAAAGACGCTGACTGATTGTCCATCTATGACACGTGATATTGTCACCAAGGCACCGGAGTCTTTCTTGGTGGAAATGGCGGGCAAAGAGATTCCAGTCCTGTTACTATCAAGACAAAGACAATTCATGCAACAATGCAGCACCTTTAATAATAAATCAATAAAAGTTTATTGTCAGTCCACACAGAAAGATGCAGAATTTCCAAGCAAGTGTGTCTCAGGTTTAGATTTTGACAACCTCTATGTTAGCTTGCACAACTTAAAGAAGTAGGTGTGTAATCTGATCCTTCGAAGGTTGTTCATAAAAGTTTGGTTGTTTTAATAGTTTTTCTGCGAGAATGTCGTTTAATTCAAATTTAACTTAGAAAATCAAAGTTTGCATCACCTCCATTATTCTGACATGTCTTTTTTCATTAGTAAATATAGTTTTGTTAAAAGATTTATTTATTACTCCTGTTTCCTCCCACCCTCCAAAAACATGCACGCTAGGTTGATTGGCCAATCTGAAAAAACCCTACGAATGAGCGTGTGCATGGATTGTTGACTGTGTGGCCCTGCGACAAACTGGCAACCTGTTCAGGGAGCACCCTGCGTCTTGCCTTGAACCCTTCGCAACCTCTAAAGGGAATAAACGGTTCAGAAAACGAAATAAAGATTTATTTATTTGATCTTTTTTTAGTCCTCGTATTTTTTTCTCCAGGGGTTCTTAAGTCTGATATTGAAAGAAACTTTGCTTAATTACACAAAAGCTGAAATGAGTGTTAAATCTGTGCAAAGTTGCATTTATAAGCCTGGTCTTACATCTGGGAAACTCATACTTGCACAATCATAATTTTGTTGTCCACATCTGTTCTAACGATGGGCTCTCAAACCATACATGAAATTGTAAAAAACTTTCCGTCTGAATCAGTTGCGATGATTCTTGTGGTGGTTCTAATGTTTCGATGTGGTCCACCGTCTGTATTACAGAGCTTTAGTCACTTCTGCAGATGGCAGTGTGGGTTTTTTTAATGGTCTCTAAAATTAGTCCTAGATCCATTAGTGATGTCAAAGACATAATCTTACTGATGAGTAAATGAAGTACCATCTGAGGATGGATAAATAAAAATATCTCACGATCTTTCAGGCACTTTAAAACAGTAAATTTGCAGAGATAATCTCTGATTATCTTTGCTCCCGAGAGGTTTCAGGACATCTATTTTTACAAATAGTTATGCTACAATTCAAATGTAGACAAAAAAAATACCAAAATTACATTGATAGTTTTTTTATTCTTTTTAACATTAATTTCTATTTTACTTACTTGTCATCTCCCGTCTGGTTACTGTCAAATTTGTCGCTGCATCATGTTTGAAATGAGCTCAACAGAATTTCATTATGCACTTTTATATCAGTTTATATGAATTGTGTGAATCATGCCATTTTTATTTTGCTAAAATTTAAAGAAACCAATCATTTTTTGCGTTTAGGTTGGACTCAAAAAGTGGTAAGACAAGCAACTATAAAATTAGACTTGATTCTTCTTTCGGCATTTCCCTTCACGGATCACCACAGCAAGTAAGTTTCTTCCATCTAACCCTATCTGCTACATGTTCTTCGGTCACACCAACTATCTTCATGTCTTCCTTCACTGTATCCATGAACCTCCTCTTTGGTCTTCCTCTAGTCTTCTTTCCTGGTGGTTCCAAACCCAGCATCCTTCTTCCAATGTACTCTCTCCTCTGCACATGTCCAAACCACGTCTGGTCTCTCTGACTTTATCTCCAAAAGTCTGGTATATACCGGGGGTTCCTGAGGTTTGTCTTTTATCAAAATCTGATTCTTTCCTAAAATTTACTCCAAATCTGAAGCTGGCATTCTTGTTTTGTTTTTGTCTCAACATTTTTTGCTTTCTATCTGATTTTCTATTTCTTTGTTTCCCTATTTTTTCTCCTTCCTTTGTGCCCTCTTGTCATGTCAGTATAAACATCCAATAACATTCATGTGCAAACTTTCCTCAACAAATCACAAATCCCACAAGTTAATTATTGTTGGTAGAAATGTGCCTTGAGGTGTGGTACCTGCTAATGAAGGGCAGAGGGTAGTGGTTCAGGTACAGGATAGTGATTGTTAGTGTGATGGCAGCAGCTATGACGACTAATGTGATGACGAACCACAACAGGAAGGTGCAGCACCTCTGAAAACACACAAACACACTGATGTAAATCTGTAACAATAAATCACTGACTTCTTCTCTGTGTTCCAGGTTAACAGGAAACTTCTTAGCAAACAATTTCTATCAGATCTGACAAAGCGTCTGATCCAGTCATCTAGACAGCAATGTTAACATGTTTGAGGATTTATGAAATGAGACAAAAAAATGTTTTGACATCCGTTATCAGAATAAATCTGTGGGTTCCTGTCGTATTTAATCTGTAGATCCTCAGCTGATCAGAGAAGCCGACAGATGCTACAGATTAAACACACAGTTAAATGCCAGATTAACTGGAATTAACTCTTGAGAGATTGTACAGCCTATGTCTGCGTTACCTTGTACTTGCTGGGCCGCTTGGTGCCCAGCTCCGAGCTGCTGTTGTTCATGATTGTCCACTGATCGTTCAGCATCATCCTGAAAAAATATTAAGAAAAATTCATTTTAATCTAGATTAATAATCCAGAAACTCTTCTGAACATAACTCATCAACCTGAATCCTGTTTTTCAGCTGAAATGCTCAGTTAGTACAAAGAACCCACAAAACAGAGGAAAACATCTTAAACTGAGGAGTGTTTAAAAACTCCCCAGAAAACATTTTATATACTGTAGATATTTAATTTTTTTTAAGCGTTAGCATTTTTGTCTTGCCTGATGAACCGGATTTCCAAGCAGAACTATAATATATTTTTCATAATTTGAATCCGAGGTAATCGTGAGTGTTGCTAAGTTTCACAGTGTTTGCTGCCTTTAAGGCAGTCAGGTTTGCAGCACCGTTAAGCCTGGTCACATACTGACCCAATGACTGATAGTAACGTGACGTGTTACAAGCATTCAAGAAAGCTGGCTTTCTAACATTTATCAGACCCATAAAGTTTGGTTGTGGGCTCAGAAATGTTAGTTTTACATAATAAGAGGTATCAAAAGCAAAGTTACATTTTCACCCAAAAGAATCTATTATTAAAAAATGGTGGAAATCTTCTGATATATCTGCAGCATCATTCACATACAGGAGAACAAAATATCAAACAAGAAGAAAAGGATCATAAATAGTCTTAATAATCTTGTCTAAAACTTTTCTATCCAAATCTAGAACAACTTCAAGGTTTCTCTCTTTCTCAAAACACAGACTCATCCTTTGTGATTTTTTTTCTATTGAGTACTATAAAAAACGTACTGTGATTCAAATATGCCCCTGAAGAACATCTCCAAACTTCTACAAATTAAACATCCTCTAGAATCCGAAGATGCTGTCCTCAAAAATGAACTGTGGATGTCCCCAGTTTCTCAAACAGATCAGAAGCAGCAAGGAGCTTCCTTCAGAGTCCAGCCTTCTGCATCTTGTTGGTAAACTTTACAGATAAGCAGCTGGACCTGAACCTGTTGCTTTAGTTAGGAAAGGAGAACAGCAGGTTGGTTCTGTCACTTTTACTTAAATCCAACAGATTAACACTGACTTCAGCAACCTAACTGTCAGATTCACACGTCCACTCTGTGAAAGCTTCACGTGCACGCTTACAATCTGTCTTTGTCCTTTCTGGTAACTGGGTAATTAAAATACTTTGATCAGAACTTATTCCTAAGATCAACTGTCTATCTTTAAAGGATTTTATTGATATCTTTCTTACCTGAAGAGGTAAAACCTTTACAGGTTCAGAACCATACTTGCTGACACACTGATTTATCATATTCATATGGTTTCTGATTATTTTTTGCTAAAACTGATCAGTAAATCAAGAAAAAGTGGTTTATTAATTTTTTCCAAGTCACTTTATCTCCTCCATGGTCTCAGATTGGGCTGGAGTATTTCCCAGCTGGTTTGCTGCCAGAAATAGCAGACATCCTGGACTGGTCCCCACAACCAAGAACGCAGAATTCAAATCTCAGATTTTCTAATAACACATTTGAAAAATATCACACTCATGATCAAAAACTCACCTGCTTGACTTTAAACTTCCACAATAGCTTAAAAATCTTTAACCCTTGCTTCTCGTAGAACGTCGGCGGGCTCACGTCGTCATGGAAACAAATCCAAAGAGACATGAACCATCTGCTACTGGGCATCAGTTTGGTAGGAAAAAAGAGAGAGAGAGTGTGTGTGCAGTACGGATGGGCGAGACATATTGAGTCCAATGAGGAGAGAGAGAGAAGCTGCTTTATCTCAATCTGTCTAAACAACATCACTGGCTCTTTTAGTGGAGAAAAGTTGTTGTCTGGATTCTTTTTAATCTTGCAAATAAAAAATGAAGTTGTGCTTGAATGAACTGCAACAAGTCAGATCTATGTTGACATAGATGCTTAAACTCTCAACAGCAGAAAACAGAAAAGTAACCAAAGTATTTTCTGAACATCTGTAGTTCAACTCCTGATCCTTTTTCAAAATCTAATTTATCTTACAACATTCCCTTTCTAGGCTTTTTCATCTTAGGACCAAAAAAAAATGGTTCATCTGAAGGCTTTTTTATTGCAGGTTTTTGTTCCATGGCTCTAACAAATTTAGGCGATGTCATTTAAGGATACGTTAAAGACTTTTACATAGACTTAACTTGAGTCAACATTGTTGTTCATGCAGCTGATTTTTACGTTTCACTGAGTGCAGAAATGAATGAATTACTTAAGCGAAAACTAAATTTTTCCATAAGATACTACAAAATATCCACTCTATTCCATTGATTTCCATTCTACTCTATCTGTTCTGTTCTTCACTTTGGAAAACCTTGCTTGTAGTGGATTGTTGGTGATGGATCTTTTTTTGTCCGTTTTGTAACCCACATAAAGAGCAGACTGAACAAACTCAAATCACTGACCTGGAACTTAAATTTCAGATTTTCTCACAACTCTAAGAATTTTGTAATTGGCTTCCAGGAGTAGGACAAAAATATCACCCTGGCTTTTTGTCTCGCTTGGTTGGTTTTTGTTTTTTATGCTTCCTTGATTTGGTAATAAAAAAAATTTCGCTTGTTATGTTGTTTTTGTCAAGATTTCCAAAGCACTAACTGGTTTAAAATGTCCCAAAGAGGGAAGGATCAAGACCTGGATTGAGACAAAAATTTAGACCAGAACTTTAAAACCATTCCATCATTCCATTGTTACTGAGCCAATAAATGTGTTTTATTTATGTGTGTTTGTGCATGTGTGTGTTAAAAGTGCATTTCAACTGACACACTGGACAAAAGTCCTGAATTCTAAAATTTCTGACTTGAGTTTGGCTTGTTTCTATGGAAACAGACCTCCCTGGTCTTGTTAATTACTAACACATGTGGACCAGTTTGTGTGTGTGTGTGTGTGTGTGTTTGTGTCTGTGTGTGAGAGAGATTGTTTGAACAGGAAGTTAAACAGAGTTTCTCACAATCCAGAGAAAACTGAAGTCAGCTTTTGAAAATAAAATCACTCTGCCGTCACACATCCAATATTTTATTCATTCATTCATCTTCGTTACCACTTCATGTTCATGTCTCCGCATATAGAATAATAACTTGCATATAGAGTAATAGTTCTATAAGCAAGTTAGTCCTTAAGTGTAACTAAATCATTTCTTCATGAATCAAAACCAATTTTTCTAAAGAATACTGAAAAGTAACACAAGACATTTACATTCTGCCTTCCTGAGTTTAATTTTTGTATCAAAGCAACAACAACAATGACAGAAACTGACAAATTTTAATGAACCCAATGCAGTAGGCAATTAAATAAGTGTTAACTATTATTTTTTTTATTGTAATGAATTGTGTTTTTTTGGTTTAAACTGAGTTTTGGAGAGGTTAACCTTCTTTGAGTTGATGCTGATGAACTTGAAAAATTTGCCAAGCGTTTTTTCATCACTTGCTTCTTATCATTTCTAGAGTTGAATAACTTTAAAAATAGTTATTCAAAAAGTAATTCAAGGTTGATTACTTTTCCTTTAGAATAAAGTTTAATAACTGTTGCATTTTATTCTAAGAACATTGTATTTTGATGGTCTGGACAGGAAGCAGATGTTTGACTAACTGGAACCAACAGGCTGGAAAACTGCAACTGGTTTGAATTTTTTTTTCTTCTGAAGAGTAAAAAAGTGTAGAAGCAAAGACAAAGGAGCCGTTGGACTGTTGCTTAGCTGGTTTGTGGACACTGCATAGATGGAGGGAATATCTCCAAGCAGCAGAAAAAGGTCAGACTCAACCTGATAAACTTTAAAACTAATCAAAATCCTAGATTTATTTTACTGAGCTTCAATTTTAGTCAGTCAGATGGTAACTTTAAGGTTTGATGTTAAATGGACAAACTTTTATGGGAAATAATGTTGAGAGTTTATTTTTGTCAGTCTAAAGGAAATGATTAAGAAGACAAAAAAAATCAAACACTTTGTAACAAGAAAATCAGTGTCTATTAGGACTCCTTCTTTTACAGATGTTGGAACATCTGCTTAATTCTAAACCCACAAAAACACCAAATGTAATTGATTCTAAATTAATATTAATTGGTTACAAAAGTCTTGCTCCTATTTTATGACGTTTGAATTCTAATATTTGAATCTGATAGGTCTTTGTACTTTTAAAAAAAATTCACATGATTTTCAGAACATCTTATTTTGGTTCTTTTTTTGCTGTGTGTGTGTTTAGAAGTGTCAATTTGTAAAGATTCTAAGTGTTTATTTCTTGTTTTTTTTCTGTTTTGTGTGTTCAGTAAACCAATAATTGATTTGAACCCAATGCCAGCAATGTCGACCCGAAACCTGCAGAAGTAATTCTGTGTGTTTGTGTTAATCCGATAATCCAGCTCGTTAGTGTTAATCAGTGTGATGAGCTTCTTTTCTGTCTCAACTCATTTGTTTTTCTGATCTGAACTTTACTCATCGACCTTGCTGCATGTGCCAACAGACACGTCCCGTTTAGGAGTATGATATGTTCAATGTCCTTTCTAATGGCACAATTATTTTTTTGTTATAAAACAGCACGTAGGTTGACCACAGTGGTTGACCACAGTGGTTGACCACAGTGGTTGACCACAGTGTTTGACCACAGTGGTTGGCCACTTTAATCTCAAGACTAATAACCACATTGTTAAGCTTGGTCTTATGTGGGCTTGTACAAAAAGTGGATTTTCACACTCTGGGCAACTAAGTAAACTAGTGTGTGTGTCTAAATCTAACACAGTGAGGTCAAGATGATAAGATATAGATTCAATTTTGGCAGATGACAAAGTGTGCATTGATGGGGACTAAGACAAAGTCTTCCATGTTTAACATTGGCACATGTACGTAAGCATAGGGCGTGTGACTTTTTTATTATTATTTTTTTGGTACTATATTTATTCCTCATGGGGAAAATACTTTTGCTGCATTGCACCGCAGCAGGCAGCCATGACGACGCCAATGGTGGGAGTAACTGGGTGTCTTCTCCAAGGACAGTTAGACACAAGCCCAGTAGGAATCAAACCAACTTCTCTCGGTCCAAAGACCGAGTGGACTTTCTCCCACTGAGCTAACGCCTCCTCCTATAACAAGTTAATAAAATATGTTAATGCACAAGTTAAGACTTAACAAGTTAATGTACCACACTTCTATTTCAAACAAATGTTTTGGTTTAATTGTGGTCAAACGTGTGGGGATGAAATCAGACTGGATCAGGAATGAGTACATCAGAGTAGCAGCATATGTTAGAGGTTTTGGAGATAAAGTCAGAGAGGCCAAACTCAGATGGTTTGGACATGTGCAGAGAAAAGAGAGGAAGTAAATCATTAGAAGGATGCTGGGTTTGGAGCCACCGGGAAAGAGGCCTAGAGGAAGACCAAAGAGGAGGTTCATTGATACAGTGAAGGAAGACATGAAGATAGTTGGTGTGACCCAAGAGGATGCAGGAGACAGGATTATGTGGAAGAAACTGATCCATACAGCAACTGAGATTACTTCGTAGATGAATGATGATAGTTAACAAAGCGGCAGCAGCGGATCGCTGCTCAATAAGTCTCCATGGTAACTTAAGTCACATTATTTGACACCTCCACCTAACCTACTTTTGAACCAAACCCTGGTCAGGTTGAGCCAGTGGAACAAATGTGATTCAAATCTAAGCTTAAAACACATTTATTCAAACTGTAAAGCACTCTGTAACTAAATGTTGATTGATTGTCTTGATTTTAATATAAAAGGTTCTCATTCCTGATCATTAACACATTACATGATGGTAAATATGTGCTGATGACATCTCTTTTGAGGAAAGTGGAATTCATTTTAAACTTGACTCTTTTACGCCCTCTGCTGGTGATGTTAGGAATAGACTCTATGACAGAGCGGCTCCCCAACTGCAACAAGAAGCCCATCTGATATCAGGGTGTAAGAAGAGGTACAAAGACACTGAAAATGAATCTAAAATGAGGAGGAGAGAAGATGGTGGAAAGGAGAACAGAAATCCAGAAGAGCTGTTGTGCAGGACAAGAAGAACCCAGACTGGAAACAAGGACCAGAAGATGTAAGATCACATAAATCTATAAATAAGTAACCAAAGGATCCTTCCTAAAGTGATACTTTTTGTCTTTTTTTCAGGGTTCCACAGACCAGAACCAAGATCAGATCCACAACCAGGCTTTCTGCTGGAACTGCCTTTAGATATGCAAATGAGATCCACTCCTGCAAACCAGAAGTCCGTGTAGCTCAAGTCAAGAAAACCAAGATCCGAACATCAATTCAGGCCATAAAGTCTGAAAAATTTCCAAACCAAAAAGAGTCTACAACCACAGACACATGTGTGGACAAGAGTGAACCTACCAAACCCACTTCAGGGGTTAGTTGAAGAAAAACTAATCAGGACTCTGTTTCTGGACAATAAGTTTACCTAAATTTGTCTCTCTTGTTATAGACCAGACCTAGATCTACATGTGTATCTGAAGACTACTTAGACCCCAAAACAACTGAGAATAAGTCTGAAAAACTTGACAGACCAGGATTCTGCAGAGATGAGGAGGAACCATCAAAGTTTAGCTCTAAGTCTGTAGGGGGCCAAATTGAGGCCAGGACAAAGAAGAGAAGGAAGATCCATCCTTCAGCATTTAGAGGAAAAGGTACAATTAATCGACTGATTCATGAAACGACTGATCAAATAAAGTGAATCATTACTTAAATCCATGTTCTCTGTCTGCCTGGTTTCCTGTAGGTCAACTTCGGCTGTCAATCGTCCCGGAGATCGGACAGCTTGCCATTCACAGTGAGTGACCTCGCAGCCTGTGAAAGGAGTCATAAAATACAAAACAACCTAAAAATAAATGAAAAAGTTGTTGATTAGAAACATTTAGTAGGAAGTAAAATCTTACTAATGAATTACCAATTAGTTCTGATCAGTGTTTCATTTCTCTGTAGTCCACGAGGCTCGGGGTTTGATGGAAAAGTCACACAAATCATGTGATTCTTATGTGAAGGTAAGCATTCTTACTTGTGGCTCAATCGGGAAAAGTTTTCATTATTTTTTGGGCGACAGTTCTTTTGCGTGTGCTCTCAGCTGACAGTGACGTCTGACCTCCATCATGACATCGGAATGAAAACTCGTCTGATTCCGAACACCAAAAACCCCAAATACAACCGCAGCTTCAAACTGTGAGTCCATCTTACAGATTTCTGTCGCATTCTGAGACTAAAATTAAAAAGATTTTGTCTCATCGAGCTCAATGTGGTTTAAGTCCAAACAATCTAAACAAACTTTAAATATCAAATGTAATTTAAAACTTTCTTCTTCCGAAATCGGATCAAAATTCTCTAATTAGTTCACATTGTGTAATTTAAAATTCTGGATTAATAATTTATTTAAAGCTAAAGTGACAAGCAATTTGTGCGTTTATGAAAGCTACTGCCTGGCATCGTCTCAAGGGTGAGAAACACCATTATACAATCTGTTATTCAGCACGCTATATCATGTAAAAGCTGAGATTTGCATTAAACCACATGCTAACAAACAAAAATTATACTTAGCATTGTATTCAATGCTAAGTATAATTTTTTAAAGGAAAATAGAGATTTTTGAGTGATTTGAGGAAAAGAGAGAACAGAGACAAGTTTGAGACAGACTACAGTCTTATTATCAGAATCCACTTTGCTCCAACAGAAAATAAATCAGTACTGATCATGTATCATGTCCAACCAGAATAACTACACATACCGCCCCCTAAAACCATCAAATTTCCTTTTGTGAAACTATGAGGATGGCTCAGGGAAAGGATAGGTCAGTGGGTAGGGTGCCTGTAACTGTAGGGTCGTCAGTTCGATCCCCACCCGGAGTTCATTGCATGTCAGCTTCCACCATCAGATATGAATGTGTGTGTGAATGGGTAAATGTGAGCAACAATGTAAAGCCCTTTGAGTATCACAGCAGGTTTAAAATCACTATACAAATAGAGTCCATTTACCATTTATTGGTGAAGGGGAACTGAGGACAGTAACAGGAGTGTGTGTATGGTTGTTTCGTGAATGTATTCTGACCTGTGTGTCTCAGGTGTGTGAGGAGAAGTCTCCTCTCCAGCAGAGTGATGGTGTCAGTGATCAGACGTTTACCTGAAACCAGGTTGGTGATCATCTATCTGAACTTCCACTTAACTTAATCTAGACAGTCTTTTTAGTATTTTTAATTTAAAACAGACACACAAACACTAACACAAAGCACTGTCTCATCAGGCGCAGTCAGCTGCTTGGCTGTATGAGCTTCGGGATTGGCTCCCTCATGACGTCCTCCAAGGTGAGTTAGAGGATCCTGAACTCTGACTGGATATAGTCAATGCTGTTCACATTGAATGAAGTCAGTTTATCTATGTGTATGCTGTCTTGAATGCATCAGTCGTATGTCTTCTGTTTTTCTAGATGATCAGCGGTTGGTTCTATCTACTGGGGGAGGAGTTTGGTCAGAGCAAACACCTGAGGGTAACATCTCCATATGTCAAACCAACAAAAATCTCTGAGGGGGATGCTGGGCAAAGTGAGACGGCATCAGGAGGTGAGCATGTCCAAGATGTGCCATAAATGTCTGTTTGATGACAAGAGAAAGCTTTTTATGTTGTCTTTATGTTCAAATAATCCCTCAGGTTAATGAGGTCTTGTAATATCAGCAATCCGTTTCTTCTTTATTTTTTAGTTGTACTGAAGAGAAAAATTATTGAGCAATTATTTTCTGTAGAACCCAAAATTCAGGCACCTGTATCCAAAGATCTACGAAAAGAAAACAAATTTTAACCTCTTAACACCCACCTATTTTCGGGCTGTGCACAATAGTTGGACATACCCAAATGCCATTGCTTATTACAGCAGCATCTTTCAAGTCACATGCTTGTACTATACATCAAAATAAAGCTTAGACCTTCTAGTTTCTGTAGATATGTACATGGAGAGTGTCAGAATTTCAGAGCCTATCCTACAGTAGTTCAAACATAAAAAAAATTGTAGAATTTTAGCCTCGCCTAATTTTTTTTCATTTTCCAATGTCCCTAGCCAAGACATACTTCTTAGTAGGCATAATTCCTTCCATTTGTATGACAAAAATCTTGTTGACAACAACTGTGTAAAGTTTCAGATCTCTAGGTACAAGTGTTTTTGACCTATTGACCTTTTACTATAAAAAGTGTCCATTCGGCACAAGCTGTCCAAATCTGTGCCAAAATGTGCCAAAATGTGCCAAAGTGAATTTTTGCCATTCTATCACTTTTTTAGTCATAAAAAATCCATATTAGTGTTTCTGTGACTTTGAATGCCTCCCACAGATATTTTTTTTTCATAATTTTTTAAATGTATATTTTAATATTTTTTACTGTAATTATAAATTTTTCCATAAAAATTATGCACAAGAAATGAAATATACAACTGGATAAATGATATGTTGTGTATGACAACAACTGTGTAAAGTTTCAGATCTCTAGGTACAAAAGTTTTTGATTTATTGACCTTTTAGTATAAAAATGTCTAATCTGAACAAGCAACAAATTGAATTTTTGCCATTTTATCACCTTTTTAGTCATAAAAAATGCATATTAGTGTTTCTGTGACTTTAAAAACCTCCCACAGATCTTTTTTTTTTCCTTTTTTTTTTTTTTATTATTTTTTTTTTATTTACATAATTTTTGCTGTAATTATAATTTTTTTCATAAAAATCATGCACAATAAAAAATTTTCGGATAAAAAATATGTTCCAAAACCCCAGAAATATAGTTTGCTAAAAAAAAAAAAGTTGAAAATAAACTAAAAAATCTTTCTATCTGTGATCACCTCACTCACTCAGTGTCTGCTCCTCATTCGCGTCATGACGCACAAAATGGCGCCGTTTGTTTTGATAAAATTTCCCGTTACGCAGTTGAATAACACGCGATTCTATTGGTCCGGTTTTGAACCAATCCCCTCGTTTTGAAGGTGGAAGTATCAGCTTTCTTTATTGGCTAATCATATATTTGTAAGTGACGTCGTTAGCCCGCTAGAAGCTAACATGCTAGCAGTGCTGTTAGCTGAAGGAGAAGCGCTTGCTTCTTTCAAAGCCTTGTAAAAACCAAACTCTTTATCGGAATATTTTGCGAACGGTCTCAGTTTGTAGATAACTTCGTAAAGAAAAGAAACATACCCAGGATGAACTTAAAAACACAGCTAGGCAGTTATTATGGAGATTGGAACGCGACCGCTACTATTTCTCGCAGAAAACAAAATCACGTTTTCTGGAGTTTTTCTCCAAACTGGTTTACTTTTGAGAAAATACAATTTTATATAGTTATTCTGTGGATTGTTACGGACAAAATGAGACCAATCAGATGAAGATTGAACCTGTCTGAGCCCATTACGACTGGATCATAGGTGAGAAATGCGCTCCAAACAGTTTGATTTTATTTGCGAATAGTTTGCTATTTCTTCTTGAAACTAGTGAAAACATAAGAATGGATGCTATGATCGTTTTCTTGAAAGTCTAAGCTTTAAAACGAGGTATAACTTAGTGGAGTTGAACAAAGAATAAGTGTCTTTATGAGTGAAGAAAAAACAAAAACCCACAAACGTACCGTGGACGGGTCAGTGGATGTTAAGAGGTTAAAAGCAGTGGGATCATAGTTAACATAAACTCTATTACTTTGAAGCATCAAATGGAAAACTTGAGTTGTGTACTGTGTGTTCTAAGAAAAAGAACGGAGTGTTTAATATAAATATCAAAAATAAAACTGGAAAGTAAAACCCAGATCAGAAAAAAAATATATCCCACGAACTGAAAGATAAAAGTCAAGAGAGAAAGTCAAAGTAAAGAAGAAGGATAGAAACAAAAATCCCCTCAGGCTTTGGACACTGAGATGATGTTTAATCTGTTTGGACAGATGTGTCATGGGGTCAGCCAATCTGAAGGAGATCAACCTCCTCACTGGAAAAAAAAATGGGAAATAAACTCTACATAAGAATAAGTCTTTGTTTAGGAGAAACAACCAGTCGACATCATTGTCAATCCACAGGATGGTTAGCCAGTTAGTTCTTGTAGGATTATGAACCACTTTTATTGAAAGAGTCAGATGTTTTTCTTTGGGGCAAATTCAGTGATGTATCAACACACAAGGAGAAACTAATGTGTCGTAAAATTGGCACAGCTCTTTATAAAAATACATGTCATTGAGATAATGGCACAACAGAGAGATGTGAAGCGGTATTTATGTGTTAGTAAAAGCAGAAAACATTAGATTGTTAAGAAGGCCTGTTCAGCACAATGGGAAATATTTTTTCTACCAATTTATTGTGACTAAGTGGATGCAGAAAATCTAGTTTTTCTTTACTCTGTTGTTTAAAATGAAGATGGTTGAAGTTTGCTTCAAACTTAACCTGCTCAAGTTTTCTGTATTTGTCGGTATGGTTTTAATTGCTTTTCATCTCCTACAACACTTATCCCTAATTCGATTCCGGGAGGTGCTGGAGCCTATCCCTGCTTATTTGAGGTGAGAGGCGGGACACTTGTTTTAAAATGTCAACATTATCTGAATTAAGAATAACTCGATTATGACAAAACTCTATTTTGGGGATATGAAAATTTTGTAGTTGTATCTGGATATTTATGCAGGAGTTTTTGTCCATCTTCTGGGGCAGAAACTGTGACTGAACAGTCTGCTTAATTTTTGGTCCTTGCTCTACTTTCTCTCTTTCCAACTCCATATGTATGAATATACTGTACAATAATTGTTGAAGTTGGGAATTTATTTTACAGTCTGCCCCTCAGGATGAATGATGATTCATTTTTATCTGTGATGACATTACAGAAGGCTACAGTCCCTTAGAGCAGCTGGCATGGGTTCACATCTTGGTCTGAAGCTATTGGTGTCCCTCTTTGCGCTTTCCAACCTCCTTTTCTGTCAAACTACGGTCAAAAAGATCAGAAAAGCTCAAACCTTTCTTTGCAATCCTTTTCTTATTGTACTTGATGAGTTAAAATAGGTTTTTTTAATCTGATAGAAAGTTTTGGTTGAAATAAAAGTTGTTTTTTCACTCCTTGAATCTAATATCTTATAAAGTAACAATTTAATCTTTTGAATCTCAGTTTGCCCAGTGGTAGATCAATTGACAGAAGTCTGTATAGAATACAGAGTCATAAAAAGTAGAAGTTGAACTACTGTATGTATGAAACAAATTCACCTATTGATGTGTAAAGAAAAAAGAAACGTTTAAAATACTAACAACATCCTTGTTTAATCCCTTGCTGTATACATCAATGTGAATCAGCAAATGTTGAAAAGACTGAGGAATGGAAAGCAAATTCAATTCAAATGCTGATCCTTTGCTCAAATCTTACAACCAAATATCTGACCTGCCAGCTTTAAAGCAGCCAAGATTGAAAACTTGAATCCTTGAGCTCAGAAACTTTTTCCGTAGACTAACTAGGTCACATACTGTACATGGCAGCTATCTACCAATAGGAAGATCAAATACTTTTCCTTATGTTGAAGTTCCTGCAATACTAAAGCCTTCACCATGCCAGATGTGTCTTTAAGTAGATTGACCCTTAACCTTCATTACTTAACTGCAACGGCAGCTGGTTAGTCACATCTCCACATTTATGAGGCATAGATGTTCCTTGTGACAGTTTCCATGAGGGATTCCTGTCTGACACACCTCAGCTCATCATGAAGCTAAGATAGATTCATATATATTTAATTTGAGGCCATATGAGTAAAACCTTCAGTGAAATGACTCTGCTTTACATAATTCAGACTTTCATGACCTGATGTAAAGTGATTCTGTTTCAGCAGAAGAGTGAGAAAATTGGAGAACCTGTGGATGAGGACCCAAACTGTTTTCATTTGGTAGCTAAGTTTTGGATTATTTTGGCCAAGAAGAAATAAATTTGGGGAAATAGAAGTTTTATTTTTTCTGGTTTCCAATAGAACTTCGGGTTATCTCACACCGTTTTCAGTGTGATGTAGAAATGGAGCTTTTAGAAGTCAAAATGTTCCATTTAGAAAAAAATTGACAAGTTTTGCAAATTGTTTGTTTGGTTCTTTTTTAAGAAAAGGACATAAATAATCAAAAATAAAGCTGTTAAATGCACTTAAAAACATGTCAAATCTCAACTTGATTAGTTTCACATCATGAAGATGAGATTTAGAAATTGATTTTCTTCTTCCGGCATTTCCATTCTGAGGTTGCACCAGCAAGTCAGTTTCTTCCATCTAATGTCTGACTTGCATATATTTTATTTGACATAGTTTTACATTGGATATCCTTCCTGACAAAACCTCTGTGACTATCTGGGCTAATGCCCATTGCACAATCATTTAGACGGTTAGCAGTTAGATGTTTCACTGAGGAGTAAAACATCTAAAAGTGCAATGAAATGAAAATGGTAAATGGACTCCACTTATAAACACCTTTCCACCTTCGTAGGCACTCAAAGCGCTCTACTGTGAAGCTCACATTCACCCATTCACACACACAGTGGGATGGTGGGAGCTTCCATGCAAGGTGCAAGCCATCATCAGAAATTGATTTCCTAAGTAGCTTTATTTTATGGAAGCAAGCTTTCCTATAGTTTTTGTATAGCTTGTGTGATTACTATGTGTTCTGAGCTCAGATGAAACATCAGCAGCAATAGCTCACAATAAAATCTATTCAGTAGGTCAAATCATCTCCTTTCAACCAACATTCAACAACCACTGGGTAAATGACAGGTCGAAGCCTCAAGCACAAACTGCTCGGCTGGCTTGTTTCAACATTTCTGTTCTAAAATAACTTCTTCTTCAAAATCTTAAAGATTTCTATTGTTTTTTATTGTGTTCTACTTATTCTTTATGCTTTTATTTATTTTAGGATTGACCTGAAAGCATTTCAATCATTCATCTGAAATTTCCTTCAGGATCAATCAAGTTTATATCTATCTAATATCTTAATTTTAATTAATCCAAACTCTAATTCTAATCCTCAATTTGTAACTCGGGTGTTTTTTTCTTGATAGGTCCACGTGGTTTATGATTTTACTGCAATAAACAGGACAAAGGGAATGGATAAAATGAGTTGGATTACAATTCCTCCTGTTTCTTGTTCTGGTTGTGGATCAAAATGATGATGCCAACTTTTAGCACACCGATGGTTCAGACACCATTTTTACTAGCAAGTACAACAAAGATGTAATAAATAGGACCTCTAGACCGTTCAATCAGACAATATTTCAGCTCATTTTTGGTGTTAAACATTCAGTTTCACACAAAGGAAGATGTTTATTAGGTTGATTATAGTATTTTAAGCCAAACATGACTTCCAGAAATTTTACTTCATTGGTAAAAAGCAGTGATGAAGAAAAGGAAACTGTGTCCTTGTGTGGCATCAGTTGATGTGTTTATTCAGCTTTTAATAATTCCACTGTGTGGAAACGATTTCATGGTCATTCTTCTTTCCACTGTTCTCAGCCAACCGTTCTCCAATTCGGTATAATGTGTGAATCATGACAAGAATAAGTTCTTCTTGTGGTGTCAAATCCTGTGTGAAGCAAACATAACACACTTATTGAAGTTCTTTGAACCAAAGAAGGGGAGGTAACACCAACAATCTGAATGTCAGTATTTTATATTTTAGATCTGCTTAAGTGTCAGCATGGTGCCCTCACAGCATGAAGGAGGGGGATTCGAGTCTCGGGTGGGGATGGGGCTTTTAACAGTGGCCTTTCTGTATGGAGTTTGCATGTTCTCCCTGTGTATATGTCAGTTTCCTCCCACCCTCCAAAAACGTGTATGTAAGGCCCTCTATTAAATTGCCCCTAGGAATGAGTGTATGTGTGGATGGTTGTGAGTATGTTTGTGTGTGACCCTGCGAAAGACTGGCGACCTGTTCAGGTGTACCCTGCCTCTCGCCTTGAACAGCCGGGATAGGCTCTGACACTTGTTGTAGCCCCATTAGGGACGGACGGTTCAGAAGATGAATGAGAATGACTGAAGATCTGCTAAAGTTCTAAAAATGTAGCTAAACTAAATCTTAGAGAAGAACTAATACAAAAAGATCCTACCAGAAAAAAAATAGAGGAAAATAATTTAGCAGAAATTATATTAAGAATAACGCTGGAAATAAACATCACAACAAACAAAAACCAGTCACTCCACTTTGTTGTAGAGCAAGTTGTAGTTCAGAGTTTCTCAGGCAGTTTTTATTCTTCTAGTGTGACAACTTTTCTTTAAAAGGCCCTCCAAACCCTCAGAGCAAACAGTACAGTGACAGTTATAAAGAAAACCCCCTTTAACCCAAAGAAGCATGCAATTCTGGGTGGCGGGTAGGAGAGAGGGGGGCTTCTGCTCTCCAGAGATATAGGGGGTTGGCATGGAGAAAATCACTGCAAGCAGAGAGTTACATGTTCACCTTCAGATAGACCAACACATATGCCACAATTCTACATGATAGGTACAAGATAACATGGGAGGAGACTGGAAGTGGATAGAATGAAAAGAACCAGTGTTTAAACCATAAATTATGGAGCAGCGAAGCGACCCATAAGGATTCTGCTCCAAGAACAAAGCAGCGAGGCAGAAAAGTATGTCAGTGATGATAGCTGTTGTTCCGGGTGAGTAGGCCAGCACACTGTGGGCTTGTAGATGAATCATCAGTTGAGGGAAACAGAGCAACATTTTGATGTGATTGAACAGCTGGAGGCTAAAGGTGAGATGCTCATCAGGAGCTGAAGGTTCATGACTGATCTTTTAACTTCTTTGTTTATGGCTCTACATTTTTACACATTGGTCTCGATCAAGTTCTGTTTATTTACTCCCATAAAAACAGGAACTATATTTTCTTCTGATGTGTGTCCTTACAGACCTCTGATTCAATTGTACTGCATCAAGAAAAGATTTGCTCTTTCAAAACTATCTCAAATTAGAGGTCTCAAGATCACTTAAGGAGCTGGATAAATTATTGTCGGATAAAGACAAATTTTGAATTTTTTAGCTATCAAAAATAACAAATTTGATGCATCAATTTATGAAAAATCTGAATTTACAACTTTAGCAAATTTGCAACATTTCAGCCCAAGGTAAAAAAAAAAGGGGGCTTTGTTGCAGTGACGAGACCTCAGTTAACCCCAGTGAATTGAAAAAAAAAAAAATAGGCACAGTACAGATTTCCACTCAGTTTTAGGACTGAGGAACATCATAATAGCACATTAGCGCAATAATAGTTGTGAACACTAAATTTTGAGGTAAGGACTCATGGATCACTAAGACCCCACACCTCGCTGTTAGTTCCAGTCCAGTTCTTTAGCTTTCCCCTCTGTTTCCGCTCTGTCTTTATACAGTATCCCCACACTCCTTCATTGACACACAACTAGTTCATCCCTTGAGCTAATTGTTGTTTATGCTCCAGTAATCTATAAATTAACACCAACAAGCAAACAACCCCCCCCCCCCCCACCATATTACTCTGAATAAAGATAAAATGCCTCAAAATATAGAAAAAACCTTCCAGATCAAGTCCTGGGATTGGAACTATGATCACAACTGTAACCAGGTCCTCAGATGTGATGTTGGTGGGTGACATGTGTGTGTGAGAATACATACATCCTTCTATTTATAGCGGGGTGGGGGAGAAGGACCAAGCAAGCCTGAGTACGAATGACTCCTGTTCCCTCGCTCTCCCTCTGGGGGTCTACATAGTTACCATAGTGACCAGAAGCAGCCCAGTAACCATGTGACTCTCACAATACCTCTGCGCCTATGTCCCTCGACCACCCCTCTCTCTCTCTGACATCACACTGAGATCTGACACTCGTTTGCCCCAAGAGCACAGAGAGAGAGAGAGTGAGGGAGGAAAGAGAGCGGGACCACTGATGAAGAAGATCAGATGAGCTGCTGAGTGGCTACTGCCAGGACCACTGACCCATTTGGGTCCAGGAATTTTCAGAGACATGCTTTCTGTCACCAAAACTAGAAGGATGATGTAGCAGAGTTTTGGGTGCAGATCAGCTTTGATTCTAATCTTTGCCACTGATTCTCTTGACAAATTTGAAGCAAGAAACTTCCTGATTATCTTCTCTTTGTTTGCTGTTCATCGGAGCGCTAAACAAATCCTCAGAGGAAAATCAGTTTAAGGATATTTAATGTTTTGGTCAGGTTTCAATCCTACTTTTTTCATCTTGTTCTAGTCTTTTTGTTTTGGTCTGTCTTAGGGAGGGACGTTGAGATGTTCTGGAAGAACACAGCATGGTCTTGGGATGATACTGCAGGTCATGATGATGATGATGGTGGCTTTCTGCTCGCAGCGGACCTCAGGAGGACTCCAGACTCGGTTGCAGAGACAAACTTGAGCCCTGTTAACACCAACAGCACCGCTGCCACAACCAACCAGTCCACCTCGTCTTCTGCTGGACCCAAAGAGTTGACCCGACATGGCCTGACCTCTAGTAAAGCCCTCAGTCTCACCTCTGCTGATGCAAACTACAGCACCTACATGCCTACAGTGTGCACCAACAACAAGAACCAGGAGAACCGGGACACCAGCACACAGAAGCTAATGGTGAGTACAAAGAAATTTCTCTGGTATTGAAAACAGATCAGCATCTTCTTTCTGGAGATGAAAGATTGTGGTTGTGAGCTCATCAATATTGATTAATGTAGGTCAAGAAATGACCATCAGCACTTTAACCTCACAAATGGATTGCACAGGACTAGAGATTTAGACTAAACTTTTTGAGGGGTTTGGTATGATTTGCAACTTTTTTACACTAATTTTATCTACACATTGCAGCGCGGTTAATCTGATTTAATTCATATCAGACATAAATTGGAATGGAAATAGAATCATTCTCATGTTCCACTAAGAAAATTTCCACCATCATGTTGCTCAACAAAAGTTCACATTAAAACAAAACTTATTAGATGATCCAAACAGAATGAATAAGCTTTGTTCCTAAACAATTAGCTTAAGTAGCTGTTTTTGCATTATCAAAAACAAAAGTAAAAACTTTTGTTCATACAAATAAAACTGGATTCCTTCAAACGAAGGCCGGGATGAAACAAAAGAAAGAGCCAGTCCATCTATTTTCTGCATGATGAGTTCTGGTTGTGAGACCTGTCATCTGAGTGTTTACTGCAGCTTCTTTGAGACTGTTTAAGTGTTTCTGTAAGGACTCATCAAACATTCAGAAGTGATGAATTATAGAATGAAGCTGCTCCAAGTGTCCTCATCCATAGTAGAGCACCAACCCTGTCCTCATCTACGGTGGCGCACAAACCCGGGCCTTGTCTTCTCATTGGAGAACCAAAGAGGCTCTGGGCTCATCCATGCAGACCTGGATAATTCTTTAAACTTTATGAGTGATATAAAGTCAATATTTTTTAAGCAGATATTTTATTTGAACATGTTTCACTAAAACAATTTTAATAAATATTAAAAAAGTGCTAAAAAATTATGAAAATATAAAAATCACGCATTCATAAATTTGAAATAAAAAAAGTTTCAATAAAGATGGATTAAGAGTAATAAAGATGGATTAAGAGTTATTATTCAATTTATACATTAATTTAGAATAAAAATTTACCTAACAAATAACATAATTAAGTAGGTAAAATTTTACTAAATTTGGAACGTGCAGAGTGAAACTTTTTTACTTTATTGTTCCCTCTCTTCGACCAAAAAATTTACATTGCTGTGAAAAGTGGAGGCCTACAAATTTTAAAATGATTTCTTTATATATTTTTTTGTCACATAGTCACAGAAATGTATAAAAACAAAAACTTATTTTGTTTCTTGCTTTCTCAAGCATTCAGAGAACACATCAAAATAAATGATGTGAAACTTTAATTTAAAACATAGTAAATGGTTTCACAAATAAGAAAAATTAGTTTCATCATGAGCTTTTAACCCCTTAATATATCTCAATCTCTACTACAATAAAATAACTTAAATTATTGTATGTTTAATGTGTAAATTTTTTTATTTGTAATACGGTGTGATAAAGCCAAATACGTTTTTTTCCCCCTCTTTTTTTTTTTTTTTTTTTATAAATGATATCTTTACATTTATACTTTAGTACACAGCTATAGTTTTTTTATTATTTGAAGCTGTATTGATTAGGTCCTGCAATCAGTCTAATTCAGAGACTGGTTTCAGAGAGACTTCTTGTTTAGTGGAATGAGTTACCACAGAGGAGAAATTAAAGCCGGTTTATCATCAAAAACTGAAGCCAAAGCACTGGATGCTCTAATTTAAAAAAAATTTGATGCAACTGTTAAGTTTCATCATCCATTCAATTTCTAATCAATACTGAATAGAACACTTCAGTTTAATGTTAAAACATTGTATATGTGTGTGTGTGGCCCCACAACAGACTAGTGACCGGTTTGGGGTGTACCCTGCCTCACCCGAAATCAGGCGGGATAGATTCTGGCACCGCCCGCAACCTCGTAAGGAATAAGTGGTTCAGAAGATCAAACGAAACACTGTAAATTAAGATAACATTGTAAATCGGAGCTACATCATTTTTAAGTGAATAATATTCTGAACAAGAGGATTTTTTTTCTGCTTGATTTTGTTTTGTTTCAAATGAGAAATGCGGATGAAAGGCAATATTTCCAACTAAATTTTCTCAAACTTCCGTTGATGCTAAAATAACGAGCAATAGATGTATTAAAAGAAATATTTTGTTGTAAATGGTAATCAAGACGAAACTCACGAGTCTAAATAATCTAAGCTACTTTTCATCCACACATCATTCAGGTTTTTGTTTTCAGGAAGAAAAAAAGATATAATATCATAAAACAGAAAAAAAACAAAAAAACAAGCAGAGACAATCGACATATTTAAAATGTTTTCTCGTTTCCAGACATTTAACCTATTCACCTGCAAAACTGCAACTCAGCTGTTTTTTCATTAGAAAAAAAAAATTCTTGGCTGCAATCCAACCATTATTTTTGCACTTTCAAAACTTTCTGCCAGCTCATTAATCCATCATCTTTTTTTTTTTTTATTGAGAACATTGGTTTAATTTACAACACATGGACCTTTGAAGTAAAACCTGTTTTCAGGTTTTTACTGGATTCAGATTTCTGGAAATGTCCTCTCAAATATAGCAGGACAGTGTGTGCTTGTTCAGGAAATGTGTCTCTTATCGCAACAACACACACACTGTTTTTCTGATTTTATGTGTGTGTGAGTGTGTGTATGTGAGTTTCCTGCTATTATTCTGCCCACTGGTTCCCACACACATATCCAGTCCACCACTTACCCGTAGATCAGTCTCCCAGAGCCACCAGACCATGGTCAGATGTCGTTCTCATACCCAATCACACCTGATTGTTTCTGAGGAGTCTGGATTTACTGTGAAGCCAGTTGGGATTGGAGCTCTGTGGACCTATGTGATCTTGGTTCTGGGATTGTATCGTCCACATTTGGATTAGAACGGTTTTGTAGTGCGTGCCCGAATCTGTACCTAAACTGTTGGACTTGCAAATCTTGCTCTGTGAATCCTCGCTAGTTGGACGTTTAGCGCTACAGGTAAAACAGATGGTCATGTGGATCTGCAGAACCTAAGCCAACCTCCAGCCATGCACACCATCCACCGTCTCTGCCAAGTCTGCATTGAACAGAACCTTCCTCAGGTCTGAGACACTGTTTATTATTTGCAGAGGTCAGGCTGCCAGGTCACAATCTGGTTGGATGTGTATCTGGGTTTAATATAAAAATTTTTTAGTAGGCAGAAGATAAATTTTATGAATGGATTCCAGGGTGACAAAATTTTGCTGGGAACCTGAACAATCCCACACATCATGAGGAAACGAAAACAGCAGGAAACAAATGCCTTGTCTGATTGGCTGAATGGTGTGATGTCATCGCTGCCTGTTTGTCATTTCCCTGAAAAACCTCCAGTTTCCTCTTGTGTGTGTGTCTCTGTGTGTTTGTGTGTAAGAGAGAGTGACTGAAATAAATCTTTAAAATCTCCATCTGAAGACAGCTGCATTTGTATCGGTCTGTGTGTGTGAGAGTGATGTGATCCTGCTCATGTGTGTGATGTTCATCAATTATTCACACACATTAAAAGTGAATGATTTCACTGAAAAACTGAATGTGACAGCACAAAGAGAAACCATGTGTGAGGTCTGATCTTTTATGTACTCATGCATGCTTGGTTAGATTTGCTGTTGCTTCTGTGTGGTTGTTAGATATCTGTTTGTGTTGGATACCGATCAGCTGTTTTCCACTGTGATGCAGATCCATCGAAAAGCTGCAGAGCACAGCTGTTGTTCTATTGATTGTACAGAATGGCTTTATTGAGCAGTAGTTAGACAGCAACGGTAAAGTAGTGTCGCTGCATGAATCCATTAGCCCCATTTCCCCAGAAACACTGGCTTGTCACTCATTTTATTAAATCTCATTCAGCTTTGATTCCAGCAGCACAAGATTTATTCACATTTATGATCAGTCTGAAATCAAGAAAAATGCTTGTTTACAATATTAAGTTGGACATCTGAAGCTGGACCTGAGCACCTGCAGCACCCATTGTTCAAAGGCCTCTTACCATGCAGCCCTATTCTTTTCTTTCTTCGTTTTGTGATGCCTTGTTCCTTTAAATAGGGGGGAACCTGGACTCATTAAACCGTGGAAGTTTCTTTTGTTGGTTTTTCTAAACCCTTCAGGCTCTATGACTTTTTTCATCAATACAGACCCCAATATTTATAATTTTGTTTTGGCAAATTGTCAGATTCTTCTCTTGTTAGTCTAAAATGCTAGTGGTTTTCTTATGATTCAAAGCAAGCCAATCACGTTACCATCAATACACCCTACAATGTAATTTGGAAACTTTTGTAGTTTACCTCTCAAGCAACACCCTGAGCTCTACTGTTGCTTTTCTTACATTTGATTTCACCAAAATTCAAGCGATCACTGATTGCTGTTGTCAAGCTTGCGGCAATTACATTTTACCCACAGTAATATTTTTGCTCAGTGTGTGTGAGTGACTTATTGGGATCTTTAACCAAAGTTTGTGATTAGTTCTGATGCTTTGAACTAAATCAGACATTTCTATGTGGAGTTCTGTATGGTCAGTTGTTCATACCAGCTAGTTGTTCGTCAATTGATCCTACCATAACTTTTAATCTGTTTAGCAAGTTGGTAAGTAAGCAGAACATATACTTGTACAAAGTTTTTTTTTTTGTAGCACACAAGTTTAGATTAGATTAGAATTACTTTATTGATCCCACAGTTGGGAAATTTGTGTTTACAAGTTTACAATGATGGTCTAAATTCATATCTTGTTATTTTTTTTTTTTTTTATTTATTTATTTATTTCGGTCACAGTGCAACCTCATATCAATGAAATAAAGAAAACAACCATATTCCAGCAAAGGACCGAAAAGGTAACGGCTGAAGCAAACGCTTATTACGCCGACCCTTTTTTTTTTTTTTTTTTATGTCATAATAAAAGCAAAAAGACATAAGTAAATACTAAGTCATCATAATTGTTATAACACATAACATAATAATATCATAATACATCATAACATAATCATAACACATCATAACATATAACATAATCATAACACATATTCGTAACACATAACATAATCATAACACATCATAATTGTTTACTTTTTATAGAAGCTTGAATTTAACCATCAAGACTTGCATATTTTTTAAGTATTAATAACTTAAATTTCTTTTTTAAACATAAAAGATTTAAACACAATTTAAGTTCATCATTACAATTATTCCAAAGATCCACACCTTTAATAGAAATACAGAATTTTTTAACATTTGTTCTAAATTTATTTTTAATGAACACATCATTTCCTCTTAGTTCGTATGGACTTTTCCTAATAATAAACATATTTTGTAGAGAGTTTGACATCATGTTTTTTTTTATCTTAAACATAAATTTTAAAGTGTGTAATTCCACTAAATCATAGAACTTTAATGTTTTTAAATTTATAAATAGATTATTGGTAGGTTGATTATAAGATGAGAATGTTATTGCTCGTATTGCTTTTTTTTGTAAAATATAAATTGGTTTTGTGTTAGTTTTGTACGTATTTCCCCAAATCTCGATACAATAAGTTATATATGGAAGTACTAATGTATTATATAACATAAACAAACTTTTTTTATTTAGGACAAATCTGAATTTATAAATGATTGCTATTACTTTAGACAGTTTATTTTTTGTATAATTTATGTGTGATTTCCAGCTTAATTTGTGATCTATAATCATTCCAAGGAACTTACTGTCGTAAGCTCGTTCCAATGGGGTGTTATTAAGCATAATTTGAATTTGTTTAGGTACTTTTAATTTTGTAAATACTATAAATTTCGTTTTTTCAATATTTAATGATAATTTATTTATGTCAAACCATATTTTTATTTTACTCAATTCTCTTTCAACTGATTGTATCATTTGGTTCAGGTCTTTTCCTGAAAAATAAAGAGTTGTGTCGTCTGCAAACAGTACATAATTTATTAGTTTGGATGTGTAACACAAATCATTGATGTACAGGATAAAGAGTTTAGGCCCCAGCGTTGAGCCTTGTGGAATTCCACATATGACTTTTAATAAATCAGATTTTTCCTCCTTTATTTGTACATATTGATATCTATTTTCTAAGTAGCTCTGAAGCCATGTATATGCAGCTCCTCGAAAACCAAATCTGTCTAGTTTGCTCAGTAATATATTATGATCTATGGTATTAAAAATAATTTCCACCACTTTAGTCAGATTTAAACGAGTCTATGCAACTATATTCAAGATGCCATTGAAACTATTCATGTTTTTTCTCTTCTAAACTTCCGCCCATGGTTTCACAAAGTATTAACAACAATGTTAAATATTTCTGCACGGAAAGCACAGAGGATCCCATCATGGGATAGGAGTCTTTTTTGATGACAGCAGAACGTAAAGGACAGATAAGAGCCACAGAGCTGAAGGCAAAGTTTAAATGAAGCTAACTGTGAGACTTATCTGAAAAATTGAAGATTAGTTTAACTTAAAAGGATTGTCCATGAGGTTTAAAGTCAGAGTTGTGTTTTGAAAAGGATCTTGTTAACTGGGATTTGATTTCATAAAGAGGTTTGAGAATTTAAAGTTTACTTTCAGCTGTAGAGCTTTTAGGAAACTGAAAAGAAATGAAACCTCAAGCAACAAATATTAGTATCTGTGAAGAACATCAGATCAAAATCAGTCTCCCGGTGCTCTTTCTACTGGTAGCAGCACTGGGAACCGGGTGTGAAACAAAACAGTTCTCATTCCACCCCAGTAGCTGATCCAATTGAACATGCTGAATCCACAGGTATTTTTTGTTTCTCAAGTCAGTTCTTCTAAATCAAAGGTCTAGTTTTGGTCAGAAGACAGTTGTAAGTTTAGCAGAGTGGCTCCTTCACTGAAGAGAAAAACAAACACTGTCGCCAGGACCTGAAGATATCTCTGCTGGAGTTTTAATATCAACCTGTCAGTCTGAACTTGAGGACATTAAACTTCCTTTGTGGAGTAAAAACTCTCAGGACTACTCGACCTTTACTTGCTTTGCAGCTGTTTGCAGAGTCATGGAAACAGCTCGGAGACTAGGACCCAGATGGGCCTCTGGTCTGAATTTGAAACAAACATTGAGACTGTCAACAATGGTGGAGAGGAACTGGAGAGAACTTGGAGGCAGGTTCATGGAGACATGACTGAACTTGGACAAGGGTTCAGAGAATAGAATATGGAGATATATTAACTCCACACAGGACGGAGACAGAAAGATTCACAAATACAATCTGAAGGATATCTCATGATGAGAACAAGAACACAGTTTTGGGCTACTTTGTGTTTTTGTTAACCACCGCTTTCAAGTATTATCTTAAGATTTATTATCATGACTTTATTTACTTATTGAGTTCAAGCATGTCATACTGATACTGATTTGAAGATCTTGGAAATAAACTTACAAGACATATTTTCAAAGATCTCAGACTTTATTCACTGTGATTTTGTTTGCGATTTCTAATGACACTTGAAATGGTTTTGGCTTGTGAAAATGACTTTATGTGTGATAAAAAATAAAAGCAGTGTAACATATGTTTAAAGAATTGGTAAGCTTGTATCTCAAAGTTTAATTTACATTACGGTTTTTAGCAGTCCATAAGGTAAAATGATATCTGAGGTCTTATTACAGAAAGTAAAACATTTTAGATTTTTTCAAAAGGCACAAAATGCCACATGTTTAATTTCATTCTCCTGTTTTTTGATTATTTCTTTAGGTCAACATTGTTCGTGGAAAAGATGGCTTTGGATTCACAATTTGCTCTGATTGTCCAGTCCGAGTCCAGGCAGTAGATCCGGGTGAGACACACTTTGTATTCCCATTGTCTGCTGAACCACTCTTCTTACACCAACTTCCGTTTCCGTTCTGTTCCGTCGTCTTCCGCTTGTTCCGGGGTCGGGTCGCGGGGGCAACAGCCTCAAACGGGTAGCCCAGGCCTCTCTCACCTCGGCTGCATTCTCCAGCTCACCCGGAAGGATCCTAAGTCGTTCCTGTGAGACATAGTCTCTCCAGCGGGTCTGGGGTCTGCCCCTTGGTCTCCTCCCGGTGGGACGTGCCCGAAACACCTCGCCTGCGAGGCGCTCGGGGGGCATCCTGACCAGATGCCCGAACCACCCCATCTGGCTCTTCTCGACCTGGAGGAGGAGCGGCTCGACACCAAGCTCCTCCCGGATGGCAGAGCTCCTCACCCAATCTCTGAGTGAGAGCCCAGCCACCCTGCGGAGGAAGCTCATTTCGGCCATTTGTACCCGTGATCTCATTCTTTCGGTCACCACCCACAGCTGGTGACCATAGGTGAGAGTTAGAACGTAGATCGACTTGTAAATCGAGAGCTTTGCTTTTCAGCTCAGCTCTCTCTTTACCACGATGGACCGATGCAGCGTCCTACTTACACCAACTTAAACCAGTTTAATAGCATTCACTACTGAGAACATAATTTTATATTGAACCATCTAAACATTTTCCTAAAGGAGACTGATTTTGGTTTCCCAGGGGAGACCTACTGTCTATTCATAGAATATGTCAATATTGCAGTTTGGACTCCTCTCATTACTAGAGAGGTCATGATTTTATTGTTAGTGATCAATCAGAGGTTCTGTATTAAACCACTGCCAATTTCGCTCAAAAATATTCCAAGCCTGATGTCTTTTCCCATCAGTAGTGAGCTTAGGAAGGAGCAAAATTGCTCAGAGTTTGTGTGTCATGTTTTGGTGCAATGGGTTGCCTTGCTTCAAAACTCATTCAACTTTGCCACTGCTGAGCCTAGCTTCAGGAGACAAAATAAAAAAAAAAAAAAACTGAATGTCTTGGAGGGCTTCTGAGCTGCATTATGATAATGTGAACTTGGTGTGAACCCAACTTTTCCACTTGCAGCTGTGTGCAAATAAAACATTAAACAAACTCCCCAAAGGGATAAAACCATCGTGTGATTTACTCTGCCATGTCCAGGAGGCCCAGCGCACCAGTCTGGTCTCCACCAGGGAGACTCTGTACTACAGCTGAATGGACTTCCTGTGGAAACGTGGAAATGTGCCGACTTGGCACACGCCATCAGGTAACTGTATCGAACTCTTTATCTGGTCATGAAACTCCACGCCCTCAGATTCTTCATTATCTTCAGCTTTGGTTCCTCTAATGGTATCCTACCTACTCCACAGGAGCTGCCCAACTCAGATTGTGATGGTGGTGTGGAGAGGTTTGCCAGAGTTTGGATCAGGATGTGAAGCTTTACTTCGTCTACAAACCCACAACACAGTGAGTTAATAAGAAAACTTAAGTTGACTGGATTTCAAATGTGGCCAGAATTTATCCTTTAAAATAATTGCTTTTGATCCTGATAAAACCTCCTTTTTTCCAGACGACAGGGAGCAAGCTTTTGTCTCACCCCTCTCACAGCAAACATGGCCGCAAATGGGGTCAAGGCCTTGGAGTCCGTTCCAGTTTGGGAGCTCTAGGATCTATGTGGAAGGATAAGAAAGAAGACCAGAAGGAAGATCAGGAGGAGGAAGACGTAGAGCTGTACTCACCTCATACAACCACGTTAAAGGGCACCCGGGTGACATCATCAAACGGAGATAATTACATCATTCTGTCACCTCTTAATCCAGGAGGCCAGGTGGGTTTGAAGTTGGACCAAGATGTCAATTAATTCTAGCTTACAAGAGAAGACAAAAAAAGAATAAAATCCTAAGAACAAAGCTGTGACTAATAAATGCAGATGCATCCTGAGAGGTAAAACAGTCTTCTTTGGGCCTAGATGTCCTGTAGCTGAGAACCTTCTCACCAGAACTTTACAACTCTGGAACCGCCTTATATTAAGATGTTGGATAACACACACATTCCATCAAAACTATTTTATCTTGTAATGTTCTTGTGTAACTATCGAATGTTCCTGGTTTGTTTTCAGCTTTTGCAGCCAGTTTACCAGGATCGAAACGGGACCATTGGTACGGCCACTTTCTCCTGAATCTATTCTGAGACCTCATAAAATATTCAGAAAAAACTCATAAAACTTGTTCTTCAGGTCGCCTGTACCAAACTCATCCTAGCAGAAGTCAGAATCTCCCCCACAATCCTCGGCCTGTATCGTCACGACGACCATGCAAAACCCGAACCTCTACTCTGCCACCTCCTCCGCCCAAAACCTCTTCATCAGTCATACCTGGTAATTTCAATAACTACCAGAACTGCACCATGGTCCAGTCCCATTTGCCCCAGTCTGGGTATGGAACCTACGTCAGCCTTGCACCTAAAACTCTGATCTTTCCCATCTTTGTACAGGTCAGAACCAAATATCTTACTCTACTTGTGTTGTGGGAAATGCAAATCTTTTTGTTGTCTTTTAATGTTGATTTAACAACAGTTCCTAAAATCTTTTTTCCCCATCAATTCATAATAAAATGTTGATTTCAAAACCAGGAAGGTGTGTGTTTCCCATGTCATTATAATTATAATGCTGGGGTCTTTTTTGGTTTCAGCCGTTGGATCTTTGCAGCCCAGACAGAACCTTGCTACTGTCAGAAGAAATGATTCTCTACCAGGCGGACTTACTGCCAACCAAGGTAACCAGATGTAATCATGTTTTAGTTTTTGCAGGACTTCATTAAATCACCAGAAAGCACCAAACTCTGGATATCAAAGAAATTTTGGCTGTTTAAAAAGAATCACCATCCTGTTCTATATAGTTTTCTTTTATTCCTAAGTTTCTCCAGTATGAGCACCTTAGAGATTGGACTGCTGTTTATTTTGGTTCTGCGTAGTTTTTAACTTTGGGGATAAAATGACCTAGCATGCTCAGGTGGGATGTTGAGCCAAATTTGAGAGTAAAAGATATCCTCAGAGAGCAGATCCAGGATCAGTTTCTCACTAATGGATCCTCCTGCTGATGATGCTCACACACATACACACACAAAATGTCTATTTCTGGGAATTTGCTGCATCTCAGTTTCATGATTTCAGTAAAACTGAAGACGAGACATCTCTCTGATGAGGTCAGAAATTCTGGGGTGCAGACAGACTTGTTTGTGTCTCCTTTTTATTCGATCCTGAGGTGCATGCGTCAGGATCTTCCAATCTAAGGCATGTCTGAAAATAATTGATGAATCTGTAAGAGTAGCTAAACTCTTCATCAATTGTAATTTCTGCTGATAAAGATCTAAAAAAAAAAGAGATACTTCAGCTGACATCTGATACAATTTGTTCTGATCTGGTTTTGGTTTTTCTCATTCATTCTGATTTGTTCCATATTTTTTCTGTGTTTTTTGGTGGGTCTTCTGTTTCTTTTTTCCTCTCCAAGTATCTATGGACCCAGACTGGTTCAGTTTTTATTGGACATGCCGCTCAGGAAACATTTTTTTGTATCAAATGTTTAGCATTTATGCAGATGATTCTCAAATCTATTGGTTCATTCAGCATCATCCCAAAATACATCTGATGCCAAGTTTAAAAGTCAACATCATGTATGTAATTAGAATTTGCTTGGGTCTTTTTTTTTTTTTTTTTTTTAATATGCTTTATCAATCACTTACCGGAATTTTTTTGTGCTGCATTTCACCGCAGCAGGCTGCCACCTATGACAGCGCCAATGGTGAGAGAAACGAGGGGTTAAGTGTTTTTCTCCAAGGACCATTGACGCGCACTCAGTGGGATGCAAACCCACGAACTTCTGGTTGACTTCCGGTTCATGAACGAATGCTCTAACCACTGAGCCACTGTCTCCACATCACTCCCCATCACCATCTTGTTTCTGTTATTCCTCACAATGTCCTTTTCGTATTATTTATCAATCCTTGAAAAAAATATAAGCATGTCTTGCTATAGAGAACTTTATGTGCACAAACAGTAGAGACAAATTTTGTTCACATGTTGGACAGAATTTCTCCTCTAGAAAAATCCCCCAAATTGTTTGTAATTACAAAATTTTAATTGTTGTCCAGGACAAGTTCTTATATTTTTATGGGCAATTTGATTGTTTTTTTTTTTTATTTGTAACATGTACTTGTTGTGAAGAATTTACTGATCCATAATTTGTTTCTCAGAGCAGACTTTGTGTTGTGTGTTTCAGGTGACTGTGTTGATCTACAGTGACCTGCTGCTTTTTACCAGGGAGGATGAAGCGGGACGCTGTAACGTCCTACAAAGTCCGCTGTATCTAAACACAGTCCAAATCAGAGAAGGTAAACTTGGCAATTTCTTTTATCATATCTGCTCAGAAAATTAGATTTTTTAAATGTTCTGTGTCGAGTTTGCATGTTCTCCTTGTGTATGTGTGGGTTTTCTCCAGGTACTCCAGTTTCCTACCACTCTCCAAAAAATGCATGTTAGGTTAATTGGCTGCTGAAAAATTGCCCCTGGGAATGAGTGGGTGTGTGGAGGGTTGTTTGTATGTGTGTTGCCCTGCAACAAACTGGCGACCTATTCAGGATGTATTCTGCCTCTCGCCTGAAATCAGCCAGGATAAACTCCGGCAACCCCTGCAACTTCTTCAGAGATAAACAGTTCAGAAGACGAAACAAAACAAAATGTTTTGTTGTCTAATGCAGCAGTTGTTTTAACCTCTTCCTGAAGAGGAGGAGATTTTATGTCAGTAAGAACTTGGATTATCATCAAATTAGTTTTGCATCAGCACAAAGTTCAGATTATTTTACTCACCTGAGCATTCTATCAACACAATTAGCATGATTTGTTTCTGTGTGCAATAAACATGCATAACCAAAAAAAAAAAATCTGTTTCTTTCTTCCAGTGCCATCAGAACCCCTCCATATCTACTTCCTGCAGAGCTCTCAAGGTTCCTGGCGTTGTCTCTTCAGCCTGGAGGCTTTCAGTATTGAGCAGAAGGTTCGAGTCAGCCTCTGTCTTCATGACAATATACAACTCCAACTGGTTGCAACAGAGACAAGACACAACCAGCAGGTACCAATAGTTTTCTCTGACTTTTCTTTACTTGTGACACTAGCTGTGCTGTCCTCACGACACGTGACTGTGTGCAGCTAGACAGCCAGCTAACTCTTCCAATGAAAAAAGAGACTCCCACACAAGGCTTGCTTTTCTTGTTTATGTAGACTCTTTCTTCACAGGATTATACATATATGTACGTATATATATGTACGTGGTAATAGTAACTGAAACAAAACAAACAAAAGAAGTGTATTACGAGCTGTACATAACGCTGAGTCTCCATGATCAAACACACGTTAGCTTAGCTTGAAACATGCGCGCGTTAGCTTAGCTTGAAACATGCGCGCCCACATCCTAAATGGCTTACTACATAAGACGCGATTCACACGTTATCAAATGAAATACAATCTTGAGCATGCAAACAAAGCACATAAACACAAAAAATACTTACAAAGACTAAAGTTATCCCAGGTTTTAACAAGTTTTGAGCACAGTCTACTTCCGTCTTTTCAATTTCAGACTCATGCTAGATCTACTATTTTCGAGACCTCTCACTCTGCTGTTAGTTTAAGAAATTATAAAAGATCTTTAGAAGAGACAGACGTCTCACTATGACATATACTTCAATCAAAGACATAACACTCCCCGCTTGATATAAACATATTATATCACCACATATCGAAACATAAATTTTACATAGATAATATCTTACTCCGAAAGCAAAACAACAGTCTCTGAGACTGGTCTCAAAAACACCTTTGGAGTTCCCTCTTTGATGATCCGTATCTCCACTTTACGAACCTTCTTGTCACTACTGGGTAGAGTCTTAACTATCAGTCCCATAGGCCATTCATTCCTGTGGGCTAGAGGATCTTTTAACAACACAATGTCTCCTTCTTTGACATTTGGTTGGTTTTCAGTCCACTTTGTGCGCTTCTTCTTGCACCGAACGAATGATGACATTTTTGGCTTGAGTGAGTTCATTTGTGTTTACATTCTCTTTCAGACTTCTCCATCCTGCTTGTTTATTTGTCTTTTGTTTCAAAGAAACCACAACATGAATAAGTTTGGCTACTGCTCTGCATGCCGTTGTCCAACTTGAAAATCTTTCGAAACGTTTTGCACCTAACTGAGTTGTTGTGACGGTAGTTGCAAGTGTTTTTACATGAGCTCGTATTTCTTTGTCATTCTCAGGCTCTACAAGTGAGAATGAATAGTCTTTTTGAGATTCATTGAGTTTTTCTGAACACAGAAAGCTTGGGCCTGTAACCCAATTACTGTTTTTGAGTTCAACGGCTGGAATAAATCTAGTTGCTAGGTCAGCTGGATTCACATCTGTTGAAACGTAATGCCACTGGTCAGGTTGAGTGGATGACCTGATTCGTGTGACGCGGTTAGCTACATACATGTAGAATCTTTTTGAGGAGTTGTGTATGTAACCTAACACAATGCGACTGTCAGTGAAAAACTTGACACTGTCAATTTTGAGGTCTAACTCGTCTTTGATTAAGTCATACATTTCTACTGCAAGCACGGCAGCACAAAGTTCTAACCGTGGTACGGTGTGTGCAGGTCGGGGTGCTAGTTTTGACTTCCCCATCACAAAACCTACGTGATACTTGCCTTGAGTGTCTAAAGAGCGCAGGTAGGCTACCGCACCTATAGCTACAGTAGACGCATCTGAAAAAATACAGAGTTCATTAGTTTTCATTTCACCTAAAGAACCTGAACTGTAACACCTTTTGATTTGGAGATCTTCTAGAGTTTTCAGTGAGTTTCTCCATGAGATCCATGCGTCCTCTTTTTCTGGGGAAAGAGGTGCGTCCCAGTCGCTCTCCTCAGTTGAAAGTTCTCTGAGTAGCGCTTTGCCTTGCACGATTATAGGAGCTGCAAAACCCAACGGATCATACAAGCTATTGACAGTTGACAGTACTCCCCTACGTGTGAATGGTTTTGTCTCATTGGATACAAGGTAAGTAAAGCTGTCAGTTTGCAGGTTCCAACATAGTCCTAAGCTCCTTTGAACAGGAAGTGGATCTACACCGAGATCTAATTCTTTCAAGTCCTTTGCTAGATCGTCTGCAGGGAATGCTTCCATAACGAGGCTGCAGTTGGAGGCAACTTTGTGTAGTCGCAAATTGGACTCTGCTAACATGTTTTGTGTTCTCGTTAACAGGTCAACTGCTTGTTCAGGTGTGGCGACTGAAGTGAGCCCGTCATCTACATAAAATTGTCTTTCAACAAACCGTCTGGCATCTGAGCCATGTTCCAGCTCACCTTCGCTTGCTGCCCGCCGCATGCAGTAAATGGCAACAGCGGGTGATGGGCTATTCCCAAAAACATGCACTTTCATCCGATATTCGACCACATTTTTTGTGACGTCATTGTCCTCAAACCAGAGATAGCGCAGATAATCTCTGTGATCTTCACACACCTCAAAACAATAAAACATTTGTTGAACATCAGCTGTCAGGGCTATTGGCTCTTTTCTGAACCGTAACAGCACTCCTAACAGAGAATTATTCAGATCAGGTCCACTGAGTAGCACTTGGTTCAGGGATGTTCCTTCACACTCTGCACTAGAATCAAAAACAACACGTATTTGATCTGGCTTTTGCGGGTGGTATACACCAAACGTTGGCAGATACCAGTGTTCTTTACCTTCGGGCAGAGGTGGAGCGAGTTCAGCTTGATCGTTATCCAACATTTTCTGCATAAATCGGATGTAGTGATCTTTCATTTTTGGTTTCTTTTCCAACGTCTTTTTGAGTGAGTATAGACGTTTTGAGGCTTGAACTCTGTTGCTTGGGAGTCTCCTCCTTGGAGAGCGAAAGGGCAATGGAGCGACCCAGGTGTTTTCTTTGTTTTGTTGGACCGCCTTGTCCATTATTGTTAGAAAGTTTTTGTCATCTATAGACAGTGCCACCTTGTCATCTGACTCTGTACGTTCAAACACAGACTGACCTAGCTTGTGTGTGTTGCCTTTAATGTCCACACTATTTGAGATTAAAGGTGTGCTTTGCTGGGGCTGCTTGACATAGTCCTCTTTCACTGTAAAGACGTTTGGACATGGTTCAAAATGAGTAGTCCGTCCGTTGTCTAGCATGTGTGTTCTGTACACGTTGACTTCTGTTGTGTTGTGAGTTTTGCCCAAGCACACTTCCCCTATCACAACCCACCCCAAGTCTAACCTTTGGGCGTATGGTGCGTTATTTGGTCCATTGATCTGTTCTCTTACTTTATGAATGCTGAGGAGGTCCCTTCCCAGCAAAAGGAGAATAGGAGCATGATGATCGACCGGTTGGATTTTGCTTGCAATAGGGAGAAGGTGTGGATGGTGCTTAGCAATCTCAGGTGAGGGAATTTCAGATTTTTCGTCCGGCACTGAATCACACTCGATTAAAGGAGGCAGTTTGACATTTGTTTTTCCATCCATGGACTCTACTACAAAATGTTCTGCTCTCCTACCTGCAGTTTCAGCTTTTCCTAAGCATGTTTTCAGCGTGTATGGCACAGGTGCACTTTTTATTCCAAACAGGTTGAAAAAGTCCGTCCTAGCCAGGGACCTATTGCTCTGTTCGTCAATCACTGCATACATTTTTATAGCTCTGTCCTTTTGACCTTCTGGATATGCTTTCACCAAACAGATCTTTGAACATGAGCGTGGGCTGTCACTTTGTCCACATACCTCTGTGCACTTGGAGACTACTGCAGGATGGTCTTCTGAGTCCTCCTTAGCATCTACATTCTTTGAGGTGTCATCTTTTGGGACAG
Organism: Neostethus bicornis; assembly: GCA_902685375.1. Taxonomy (NCBI): domain Eukaryota; kingdom Metazoa; phylum Chordata; class Actinopteri; order Atheriniformes; family Phallostethidae; genus Neostethus; species Neostethus bicornis. Next base: position 11,774,200 of record LR738545.1, read on the forward strand.
GTGTGGGACCCGGATGGAGTGCTGACAAGTGTTTTGGACTGTCACACTCAACACACTTTACTGCTACTTTACAATCTTTGGCTATATGTTGCACAGACCCACAACACCTGTAGCATATACGATGCTCTCTCAGAAAAGCCTGTCGTTCCTCAATTGATTTGTCTCTGAATAACTTGCATTTTTTCAGAGGGTGTGGCTTCTTATGAATTGGACACAGACGATCTGGTTCTTCGATTTTCTTCTGTTCAAAACTCCCTTGTTTTCTTTCCTCAATTTCCGTTCTGTGTACTGCAACAGTAGCTTTTCGATTATATGGAATGGACTTTTCAGTGCGTGTGGTAACTTGGTTGCTGCAGCTGGATGGGGAAAAACTTGGATCATTTTTCATTTTTGCTTGTTGCTGTACAAATTGCACAAAGACAGAAAAAGGTGGAAATGACACCCTATTGACTTCTTTATACTGTGTACCTACAGTGGTCCACCTCTCCTGCATGTTAAAGGGGAGTTTTTCAACTATTTGTCTAACCCCTCGAGCCGTGTCTAAATATGCAAGACCTGGCAGTGTACCATCAGACTTAGCACACTGCAACTCCAACAAGATGTCACCCAGCTCCCTTAATTTGCCACTCTCTTTGTTTGTCAGCCTTGGAAACTCCTCCAACTTTTTTAACAGTGCATCCTCAATGACTTCTGAGGAGCCATAACATTCCTCTAGACGCTCCCATACCACTTTTACACCTGCAGCGGGATTGAGGGTGTGTACTGCGCGAAGCCTTTTTGCTTGCTCTGAAGATTTTGGCCCTAACCATTTTGTAAGCAAGTCTAGCTCTTCTCTAGGGGACAGATTCAAGTCTTTAGTAACACTCGTGAATGAGACTTTCCATGCCCAATAGTTTTCGGGTCTGTCATCATATTGGAGTAAGCCAGTGCTAACTATTTCTTTGCGGATGAGATATTTTGCAAAATCTTGTACGCTGTTTTGCTCTATTTGGTTGTGACTTGTAGGCAAAAAGGTGTGAGCTTGGGGTTTGAGTGAGAATGTGCTGGTTGGAACAGCTTCTGGTATGTACTCATGTTTAACATCGTTTTTCATAGGGGACTGGACATGAGTTTCTTTTGTTATTATTGATCGACTTGGCATTTGAAAATTTGTGCTATCATGTGTAGCGCTAGGTAGCGCCTTTAGCTTACATTGTTGTTCCACATAATCACTTGTGCGTTGTACTGCATTTAACGTCTCACCTGTAATAGGAAGTTCTGAGTCTGACTCCCCGCTCTGACTTTCTAATTCTTCATAGGCTGCAGCTTCTGCCTCAGCTGCTGCTATTTCCTTTTCACACTTCAAAACATGGAGACTGGCCTCCAAATCTGCCTTTTGTCTCGCCGAATCTGCTTCCAAATCTGCTTTTTGTCTCATCGAATCTGCTTTTTGTCTCATCGAGTCTGCTTCTTGTCTCATCGAGTCTGCTTCCAAATCTGCCTTTTGTCTCGCCGAATCTGCTTCCAAATCTGCTTTTTGTCTCATCAGACTAGCTTCTTTTTCTGCGAAACGGAGCTGGGCCTTTGCTGCTTGGGCTTTGGCGTATGCTTTTGTGGCTGACACACTTGAAGCTGCTGTGGTGTGCGACCGTCTGCTGGTGGCTCTGGACCTGACGCTGTGTGGAGGTGAATGCTGCGGCCTCTCTGACGGCTGCCTCTCAGGCGACAGCTGGTCTGCAGGAACCGGGTGATTGGTGGCAGCCTGGTCATCAGCTTGCTGCTCTGAGTTTGCCTCTGGCTCGAACTGTGATTCATAATCTCTCAAGTAACTCTTACCTGAGCGTAGACTCATGTTGACTGTGTAGCTCAGTGTTGTTTAACCCGCCGTATAGAAGTCTTTTTTCTTCTATTTAAGTCTTTTTACTGTGCTGTCCTCACGACACGTGACTGTGTGCAGCTAGACAGCCAGCTAACTCTTCCAATGAAAAAAGAGACTCCCACACAAGGCTTGCTTTTCTTGTTTATGTAGACTCTTTCTTCACAGGATTATACATATATGTACGTATATATATGTACGTGGTAATAGTAACTGAAACAAAACAAACAAAAGAAGTGTATTACGAGCTGTACATAACGCTGAGTCTCCATGATCAAACACACGTTAGCTTAGCTTGAAACATGCGCGCGTTAGCTTAGCTTGAAACATGCGCGCCCACATCCTAAATGGCTTACTACATAAGACGCGATTCACACGTTATCAAATGAAATACAATCTTGAGCATGCAAACAAAGCACATAAACACAAAAAATACTTACAAAGACTAAAGTTATCCCAGGTTTTAACAAGTTTTGAGCACAGTCTACTTCCGTCTTTTCAATTTCAGACTCATGCTAGATCTACTATTTTCGAGACCTCTCACTCTGCTGTTAGTTTAAGAAATTATAAAAGATCTTTAGAAGAGACAGACGTCTCACTATGACATATACTTCAATCAAAGACATAACACTAGCACTTCATAACTTGGTTCCTCCTCAAAGAGGAGATGCTGGTTGTTTCACCTGTTACTGAGGAGGTGATGGTCCCGATGAAAGCCTGGTCACAATTCATCTGCCTTAGAGAACTGGACCTGAAATTGTTTTTGTTTCTAAAATTGTATAGTCCCAAGGCTACGTAAGGAGGAAACGGTACAGAAGATGGATTAATTAATTAACTTGTCGAACGGAAAGATTCTTGGCTCCGCTCTTTCTTCACCACGATGGACCGATGCAGCCTCCTGTTTATTGCGGATGCTGCACCGATCCGTCTGTCAATCTCCCACTCCATCCTTCTCCCACTCTTGAAAAGGACCTCAAGATACTTAAACTTCTCCACTTGGGGCAGGGCCCTTGCCCCTGACCTGCAGGTGGCATTCCACCAGGCGAGGACCATTGTTATGGATTTGGAGACGGTGATTCCCATCCTGGCCGCTTCACACTCTGCAGCGAATCGATCCACCAAGAGTTGGAGATCACAGCCCGACAAAGCCAACAGGACCACATCCTCCTGGGTGAGATGGAGAATGCTGCCAGGGTGAGAGAGCGTCTGAGGTTGCACCCGCAACCTGCCACTGGATAAACGGAAGACAATGAAACAGAATGATTTTTGGTGTCAAAACCAAACATAACATATCAGATCCTTCATAATTCAGAACAGGATCAGAATCAGAAGACTGAATAGTTGCTCCCTATTCCGCACCTGCTCATTATCAAGGTTTTAACTGTGTCCTATTTGTCCAGTAGATGGCACAACCAGATCATCACTAAAGTTGTTTGTCCTCTTTCTCCCTATTTTTTTCTCTTCTTACTCTTCCATTTTCTTCCATTACTTTTCTTTAATTACGCTTTTCCTTTTGTTTTTTAATTTTTTTTCCTAATTTTCCTCATGCATCTCCTCTTTCATCTGTAACATTCTCTTCATTGCTTATTTCTTGTCCTCTTCTTTTCTTCTCAGCTCTCAGACCTTCCCTCAGAATTTGGCGTCCTTTCCCTGGGACAGTCTGACCTCCTTTATCATCCATCGTCACCTTATTCCTCCCTTTGTGACACTCAGAGACCTCCCTCTCCTTACTCTCCAAGATCTCCCCCATCCTCGTCCTCTCCTCCACCTCATCCTCCCTTTCCATCGCAATACACCACCTCCTCTCCTCCATCCAGGTTTGGCACTTCTTCGCCTCAGTTCATCTCTCCACCTTCCTCCTCTGCCTCCACCCTGAGGAGTCCCATCTGGAAAGAGAGGAGTGAAGCAAGTGAGGAGGAGAGGAGGAAGAGGAGACGGGAGGAGGAGTTGGTGGAGGAACGTCAACAGGGGGAAGGAGAGAGCGCCTCGGACACATCAGAGAATATTGTCGGAGTCGGGAGGAGAAGCCTCCTGCTGAGCCCCCACCACTTCATCCTGGGGGATGAGGAGGAAGGAGAGGAGACTGATGAGGAGGAGGAAAGAGGTGTTGAAGAATTCTTCAGCCACAGACCTGCAGGTTAGTTTCTAAAGAACAGTGGATGGATGGACAGATTTAGTAATATCTGATCTTTCTGTGCCTCAGCATTACGGCGCTCTCTCTCCGAGGGTTCTCTGCTTCAGGAACCACGATCTCCTCGCTTTCTGTCTGACAGCACCATCCACCGACTAACCCGCACTGCAACCTTTGACCTCAGCCCTTCTTCAGGCTGTGTTCCAAACCCACCGTCCCCACAGACTTTGAGGAAACACCTGACTAGGGAGGGAACATCTCTGCACCACATGCTGCAGCTTCTTTACGGCTCCAAGGTCGGTTCCTATGACCATGTTGAGAATAATTTCAAACAACATTCACTTTGATTTCAATTACTTTTTTGTTTTTAAACATCCTATATTTTTAGGGGTTTTGTCTGTATTCTTTTTATCCTCTTAGAAAAACCAGAATCAACATGTCTCATTGGGTTCAGATTCGATGGCTCTCCCAAGGCATTGAAGATACCTCTAAATGTTTGAACAACAGAATAATTGCAGCTGTTTCAACAAATTTTTACTTCGTCCCATTGAATCAGAACTCAACTGAAACATTGTTGTATCATCAAGCAGCATGCTGACGGAAGGACAGTGCCAGAAAATAGGCAAACTAAAACTGAGCTGGACGTTTGGTTTCTCACTTGTCTCTAGTTTAGGCTGAAAAATGTGAAAACTTATACTCATCAGATTAACTTAGATTTTTCAGATTCAGTTAACCATCCTTGAGTTGGTTCAGCCATGAGCACTGTCATTACGGGGATTCTCACGATTGAATTCATTATGGTGACTTCTCTCTACAAACAGGCTGTTTTATCCACGACAAGTGGGAGGCTCTTTTTGAAGTTTATGGGCAATTGAATTTTGTATGAATACTTTATATTTGGACTCTTTTGGAGAAAAAAATGGACAGAAGGCTACGTACTCCTCTGACTTTCAGAAATCCCATTTTTCAATTGTGTTTTTCTCTTTGTGACCACAAACACATCTGTCTTTCTAAATATACAATGAGTTGCAGTTGTTAATTATGAAATAACTTGTCTGTTTCAGCTCTTGAACATCTTTATTATTGAGCGTTTAGAAAAAAAGAAAATTTCTGATAATGTTTGAATGCCAGTCCATGCATGACTGCTGTTCCAGATGGGGGAGAGGGGTACAAACCCACTGTTTCTTCATGGAAAACCACCAACTCAGTAGCTTCACTACCAGTTGCTATTGTAATGGAATCAGCATTTTATCCAACTTAGATTTAACAGACTCAGTTTCACCATAACATACGTTCTGAGGTTGATCCTGAACTTCTGGGAAACACAAAACATTTTCGACCTTCACTGGACAGGAACCACAGAACTAAAGCGAGTCTTTAAACTTGGACTAAAGGTAAAAAGTCTTTTATTTTTTTGTTTTTCAGAATGATGAGTCAAGAAAAAAGAAACTGAAGAAGAACAAAAGTTTGTACGTAAAAAATTTTCTTTCTTTTTTGTTAACTTAAGATGTTTTTTTTTTTTGGTAAATCTTCTTTTGGTTGCACAGAGCCGCCGATGTCCGGAGCCGTTTGGCATTTCTGCGCAGACGAAAAAATGGTACCGGTATTCATGGAAACAGTCTGGAGAAAGCCTTGAGAAACAACAGGTAGAAAAGACAAAAATCTGAACAGGTTCTGGTTTTTGTTTTCTGTTTGTCTTGGTTGAGATGTCGTTTCATTTTTTCAGACCACCTGCCATGGAGGTGCTGAGGTGGGCCGACAGTTTGGAAGCTCTGCTAACCAATCAATGTAGGAACTTTCACTTGTTCTTTATTCCAAATAAACATTAGTAATGGGTTCCAGATGTTCAGGTTTGTTTCTAACTTAAAATTTTGCTTCCTCTGATTATGGTTGGTCAGATGGTCTGGCAGTTTTTCGTCACTTCTTGAGGTCAGAGTTCAGTGAGGAGAACCTAGACTTCTGGTTGGCTGTGGAAAGGTTTAAGACAACACGTCCCTTCAGTAAGATGGCTGCTAGAGCTGTAAAGATATATGAAGAGTTTATTTCTACAAATGCAGCCAGACAGGTGATCTCTTAGTCAATGTGCTCTGCTTTTTTGTTGGTTTAAAACGGTCTCATGACACAGGTGCTCCTTGTTTCCAGGTCAATGTGGACTCATCTGTCAGGGAATTGACCAACCAGAGCCTTTGCATGAGTGTTCATCCTGCTTCTTTCCAGATGGCTCAAGACCAGATTTTCAGCCTGATGGAAGCTGATAGTTACCCACGATTTCTTAAGTCCCGCCTCTACATCCAGCTGGCTAATCCGAGTGCTGAAACAGCCTCAGAGCTGGCTAATCTGACCGAGCCGATCGGTCAGTCATGGAGTTGAATAGTGGACAATTTATCACAGTAAGATATTAGCTGGCTTTTGCCTATTTATCTAACCAGCAAAGGCCTGTTTGTACAGCTGCATGATGGGAAATGTAGGATTCAGAGTTTGTGAGTTCTGTTGATGTTTGCATTTGATCCACTGTTATATTATCACTGATAAGAAAGATTAGTTTTTATTTGAATATTTATCCCACTGAGTCAGATGTTTGTTTTTTAAAATGTGTCAGACTTTTGTGAAGTTTTAACCCAAGACCTAAATGAGGTCAACATAAATTAATTGGAGACTTTGAGCTAATGTTTAACATGTTAGAAGCCACAACTGAAGCTGGTTGGCCACCATCTGGTTTATAAATAAATTAAACTGTGATATTAACACCAAATGTTAAAATATTTTCAATGAGTCCAGAACATATCTAACATACTAGACGAAGTTTATAATGTTTTCTTTGATCATCAATTCTCAAGTAGAAAAGACAGATGACTGTTTTACAATAAAAATGTCTTTGTTGGACTCTAATTCTTTGCTGTTTTATTTACTGGGACATGAATGGATTATTTCTCCAAACCACTCATCTAATACTTACTAGTTTACCAAAAAAATGGTCATTGAGAACACTGAAGTCCTCCAAATGGTAGGAAAAGTGACCATGTGGGATTGATTTATAAAAATCTTCATTTTGATTTTTTCATTTTTGTATACATGCTCCATGTTACTTATTTAAAGATATAGATCTATTTCTTTTTTCTAATGTGAGATTTGTTTTCATCACCAAAATTATCTGCAAAATTTGACCCAGTGGTGCTATAAGTTGAGTAAGAAAAGTAAATGTCAGAAAAGAAAACTTTGAGGCAAGTATAAGTTGTTTTTATTTTAGATTTCGTACAGCATAGAGGGATCTGGGCTCTTCTATCCAGCCAGGATGTGTTTTACAAACTCCGTGTAGTTGATGTGTCCATTGGCGTCTTCCTGTCCCACCATGAGACGATCCACCTCATCTTCTGTCATCTTCTCTCCCAGCGTCGCAAGGACATGACGGAGTTCTGCCCCCATCACTGTGCCATTTCCTTCTTTGTCAAAGACTCTCAGTCCTTCCACAAAATCCTCAAAGTTGCCCTGCTCTTTGGCCTTGGCTACATGCTGCAGCATGGGTAAAAAGGTGTCAAAGTCCAACAACTTGACTTGAAGATCCTCCACTTTCGGTCTCCCCAGTAACTTCATCACCTCGCCGTTGGTAGGGTTGTGTCCAAGAGCTCGCATGACGTTGCCACATTGAGCGTAGGTGATCTTCATCTCTCCTGTGGGGGTCTCATCAAACAGTGAAAAGGCATCTTTGAATTCCTCCACCTGGTCTGGTGTGAACTCCACCACAATGCTCTTTAGGTCAACCTCTGGAGGTTTAGGCTCTGGTTCAGCTGGCTTGGCTGGTGGAGGAGGTTCCTCTTTCTTTGCTTCTACCTTTTTTACCTCTGGCTTCTTTGGTTCCACTTTCTTTGGAGCCATGGTGGAGCTGAACGACAAAGGACAAGACTCTTCAGCTGTTTTATAGGGCCACGCAAGTGAAGCAGAAACAAATGACGAGGGGAAGAGAAAGAGAGCAGAGACCAGCTGACCAAAGATGGAAGAAAACCAAAATAGAAACCTATTTGAGATAAGAGAGAGAAGATAGGAGGCTTCCAGAAGCTTCTGAACCAGTGCAGGCTGAACTCATGTCCATAATTCAAAGCATGTCCACACACTTGCACATCTCCTTTGTGAAGCAGTTGCGCCAAACGTATGAAAATCATAACTCTACCAAAATTCACTTCTGGCCAACCTTGTCAAAGTGTTTAAAACATGTCCAGACACATTAATTTTATGTCATTGTGCTCCTGAAGTAGGACAAAAAAGCCTGCAGCAGGAAATTTTTCCCCAAATACTTCTCTGCAAAACTGGTTGAGTTGGAACTCTGATAAACTCAGATATGCTCACTCACTTTCTATTTAGAAACCATTAGTTCAACTTACCAGAAGTTTGAATTAACTGTTCAATTAATTATGATGGGGGCTGGATGGTGGCCTCACAGCAAGAGAGTCGGGGTTCGAGTCCTGGGTTGAATGAGACTTGAAACACTGACCTCTCTAAGTGGAGTTTGCACGTCCTCACCGTCTACATGTATGCGTGGGTATCTTCTGGGTACCCCAGTTTCCTCCCACTCTTCGAAAACATGCATGTTAGGTTGATTGAAATTGCCCCTAGGAATGAGTGTGTGTGGCCCCACAGCAAACCTGTTCGGCGTGTATTCTGCCTCTTGCCTGAAATCCCCAACCCCACGGGGAATAAGCAGTTCAGAAGACGAAACAAATTATTTATAACAGAAATTAATGTGTTCTTATAAAAGACATGTGCAAAATACTGATCAATGGATATTTAGAGTCTTGCTTGAAAAGAGTGATATGCTCTTTTTGCTGGTACTATTGTGCTTGTCATTTCATACGTAGTAACTCTCGACATTTTAAATGCCTCTTCATCCTTCATACAGTCTCATTTCATGAGGATTACTGTTTGTAGGTTTTTCCTGAAACTTCAGCTCAATTTTTTTATCCCTATTTTTTTTGCAGTGCCTGTTTAACTATCAGGTTTTGACTGAACAAGTTTAGATTGGGAACAGGACCCAGCTTTGGAAGCTCCTATGGGTCCAGGTGTACTGAAGGTTGATGAGGAGAGAATAAAACTGAATTATGTGTGATGTTAACATGTGCAGACAAGGTACTGACGTTCCTCTGACGTCTTATATGCTTTACAATCTTTATTTAACATGTCTATCTGCCTTCAGGCCTCATTCTATTTTTGTCTATTTATCTACTACAGCAGCAGTCACACAAGGAGGCCATTTCATTAACATTCCAGCTGATAACAATGATTCCACATGAGCCAGGATGTGACTGCTTTTTCACTTCTAACATCTTTTTTTTCAATCAAACTTGCCTGCAGATTGATCCTCTAAATACACTGCGATTATCTGAAAAGTTCTGATGATGGTGTTCTATCAATGGATCACATTTAAAAGAAAGAAAACATCTAGAACCTGTTGCAAGAACAAACTCTTCGTTAAGTTTGTCCAAATCTGGTCAGAAACTAAACTAGTTCTTCAGTCATTTTTTTTTTTTTTTTTAGCAAATCAAGGGTAAGCTTATTTTTCTAAATGAGCTAAGATAATGTTCATAAAAAGTCACCTGACAGTTTAGGCAGTGGTATTGAGGGTCTCAGCAAGAAATACTTGGAAAAGGTCAGAGATCCAGTATGAGAAAAAAAACCTACTACAAAAGACATCAGTCAAAAATTTGGATTTATTGACAGTTTCAAAATAAAATCTGTATTTAACTCAACATTTTAAATACTGACATTTAGTTAGGGATGTCCTTCTACCAAACATCTAGAACTGTGTGTGAATGGCATGTGCATCATAAATGATGTTTGAGTTTAATGGATTCAACAACAGACTGTTCTTTATCACCAAATGGTCAACAATAGTGAGGAGATTTTGTGACACAACACAGAGACACAAATGAATAAACAGAAGATTTTTGTGGGAAATGATAAAATTTAGAGTTTAGCCATATTGAAGGACTGTGCCTGATCAAATTATATGTTTTTAATGTGTACTGAATTTACAACAAACAGAACACAAAAGAAAATGTTAATTCAGCTATTTAAAGAAAATCTAACAGAAAAGATACTGTAAATATTGATGGAATGTCAGCTGAATTTAGTTTGCGTGACACTGAATAAATACGAGCACGGAGTCTCAATGTTGTTATACATTAAATGTGATATTTTCACAGGAAATGACCAAGCCGAAACCTCAGATCAGATTCCTCAGCAGCTAAATATCTAGAATTGTGTTACTATGACAACCCAACTCCCAAGTCACCTCAAGGCAATAATCAATTTGTTGGGGGTGACCCTACCTACTAGAAGTTTCAAGTACAGGATTAGAAGTATATATAATCCGATCCACAAGGACTCTTTTTTTCCCCTAATTTTATAAGATTTATGAACTCGAGGTTGCATAATGGGTCATGTGATCTTTGAACTTACGTTACATAATTTAACCGTCATTACTGTCACAACATATTTACTTCACCCTTCTAACCTTCTACATTCAGCAAGGGATGTCATGACAACAAACTACCATAAACTGGATGTACAGGAGTCAGATGATCACAGAATATTTTTGTTTTCTAGCAGAGCTCCAGAGATGTGAAAGGGGCCACTGGACCTGCAACATCTAAAAATATGGAAACCAAAAAAATTATTCATCAGACGTTCCAGACAAAGTAATAAAATAGAGGTGAAGAAATCAATATTAGTAAATACCTGACTGATCTTTAAAAAGAAACTTTTTTCTGACGACTGAACACAGATCATAAAACACAGACTCCTCGTCCCTGTTTCCATCCACCTGCAAAACAAAGGAACAAAATGAAAACAAGAAACCAAATCACAAGAGAAAAATTAATCTTCTGAACTTCGGGTTTGCTGAAATCTATCCAGACAGACAAGAGGTGGGTACAACCTGAAAAGGTCGCCAGTCTGGGCCACAGTTACAGACACACAACCATTCACAAACAAACTCATTTGTGGGGACCATCACCATCAGCAAATCAACCCAACATGCATGCCATTGGAGAGGGGAACTAAACCGGAATAAAACAGAAAAAAAAAACCCACACACATACACAAGGAGAACATGCAAACACCACACAAAAATCGACAGTGGGCTGGTCTTTCATCTGTGAGGCTCGAACCTCCAACCTTCTTGCTATGAGTTCATTGTGCTAGCTGCTGCGCTACCATGCATCCAAAAAAAAAATCTCCAGTAATAAAGAGTTTAAATACACATCAACCAAATAAAGCAGAAAACAACCAGTAAATGAAGAACTAATGAAGGAAAGATCAGGAGAATTCTGCTGATAAACTCACAAGACCAACCTGAGTGAGAAGATGCAGCTGTTTGTAGTATCTGCTGACGGAGACAATGTCCTTCTCATACCTGTCCAAGCGTCGGTGAAGGGCAGAGCTACTGTCTCCTAGGAGACCAAGTCCAGTTGCTCTCCGCTGCAGACGACAACGCAGCGTCTCATTGGTGCAGAGCAGAAGCAGCACCAGGTCAGGTGAGCCCACCTGTACATGGATGGGGTCAGAAAGTGACACACTCTAATGCGGAACACAAACTAGACCTTTTAGTTAGATGAACCCTTTGAACAACTTTGATTGGTCAGTACCTGATCCTGAAAACTTAGAGCCTGATGTATGTCTCGGGGGAAGCCATCAACAACAAACCCCTGGACAGCGTGGTGACCAGTAAGCTGCTTCCTGAGCTCAGGGACTGTATCCTCCTGCAAGCAAAAGCTATGTTCATAATCTGAATCCAAACTCTGTTCAAAGCTGTACATGAATCTTGTTTCACATGTAGAGAGACATGATTCAGAATCAAGTTTAACTTAAAGAAGTTTAATATGTCGAGGCCTGATGGTTTTGGCATGTTTGTAAAATTTCTGACCTGTGGGCCGAGCTCTCCATGACTCATCATTTCTGAAATGATCTCCCACTTTCTGCGAGTCGAGGCATTGTTTAGCATTTGCTTCCGGAGCAACTTGTCTAGTGAGACACTTTGCAGACCAAAGTGGTTAGTCAGCTTTGCAGTCTGACTTCCTTTTCCACTTCCTGGTCCACCTAGATCAAACAAAATTGAACCAAAATTACTTTCTGTTGTTGTTCTTCAATTTTAATTAATTTATTTTTTTACTATCAAAGATGTTACAATTACCATTAATTTAAATACTAGAAATTTTACTATTAGAATTTTTCATTTCTGATTTTGAAACACAAGTTTGAAGAACAGATGTTTGTTGTGCACACATTAATCAAAATCTGATTGTGTTTTTTTTTTCTTACCAAGGATAAATATAACTGGGGGGAATGACCGCAGTGGAGCGAGGATGTTCATCTCCTGCTGAAGTCCAGAACTTTCTGTCATGTCTGAATCTGAATCAATGGAAAGCTGAGAATGAAGTGCAGAAGGAGGAACTAAAGAGAAGTTGAGATATTAAAACAAGAGTTACATGTACAAACTCCAAAATCTTTAAAAAACGTCTGTATTTTTATTTACGACTGAAAGTTTCTCACTGGCTTTGCTGAGGGACTTTGCATCTGTTGTCTTCACCTCTGTGTGGACTGATACAATGACTAGAGGTCCAGCTGGAAGTCCACATAAAGCTCTATGGGTTGGAGGGCTTCCTGAAAGTCGAGGTGGAGAAAGGGCTTTGAGCGCTGCTGGATGTCCTGTAGGCCTGAATGGGTTCACAGGAAGTACAGGTTGAGTCGGGAGGAAGACCTCCTCAATGAGTGGAAGTGTTGGAGATGAAGGGACGGATGTTTTATATTTAATTGCAGGTAATTGAGGTAAAGGGGGAGGTGTTGGAGGTAACTGGGGTAGTGCCGGGAGTACTGGCGATAAAGTCGGAGGAGTTATGTGTTTCAACAAAGTTCCTGTTTGCGGTGAAATTTTGGTTGGTGTCAACACCAACTGGTCTTCTTCTCGGTGGATGAAGGTGTCCCATGTGATGGCCTCAGGGCCCCCCCTCTGTTTGGTTTTAATCAAGCAGCTCTGAAGAAAGCTGATGGGGTCATCAGGGCGATGATACAGGAGACCTGTGAGGAGACTCTGAAACAGACATCACATGAACTCGTCATATAAACTGTCATTTACCATGGCAACCCCCCGGCTCATCATGAGATGTTAATGATGTTTGTAAGACAGTTTATAGGTTTAATTTCCTGTTCATTTCCACTGATCTGTGGAAATTCCCCACCTCAGCACCAATGGTCGGCCACCGTTATGATCCTTGTTTTTTTCTGGGAACCACACGACATGTTCTGGTTCACAAGAATAAACTCCAAACAGGTTATCACAGCTCTTCTATTCACCACAAAACAACTGGAATAAAAAGGAGGAGATGGTCTCTACCAAGTAAATTTAAATGGATGAATACCCTTTCTGTCTGAGGTACCTCTTCCTCTTGGAACTTTTATGTTTTATAAAACTGTTCCTTGGGCGAAGACTCAAAGTGTCTTCAAAGAATGTTAAAAATAGGTTCTCATTTAAATAATCTTCTAGAATTAATACTTCTTCTTCTTCTTCTTCTTCTTTCGACATTCCCCTTAAGGGGTCGCCACATCAAGTCAGTTTCCTCCATCTAACCCTATCTGCTGTATCCTCTTCGGTCACACCAACTATCTACATGTCTTCCTTCACTGTATCCATGAACCTCCTCTTTGGTCCTCTTTCCTGGTGGTTCCGAACCCAGCATCCTTCTGCCGATGTACTCTCTCTCTATCCTCTGCACAAGTCAAAACCATCTCAGTCTGGCCTCTCTGACTTTATCTCCAAAACCTCTAACATGTGCTGTTCCTCTGATATACTCATTTATAATCCTGTCCATCCTGGTCACTCCCAGAGAGATCCTCAGCATTTTCATCTATGCTACCTCCATCTAGTTTCCTTTTTTTTAGTGCCACTGTCCCTAGACCAAACAGCATGGCCAGTCTCACCTCCACCTTTTATTTTAGCTGAAACTCTTCTACCACACATCATGCCTAATATATTTCTCCACCCGTTCCAGCCTGCCTGCACACGCTTCTTCACCTCTTTGCCACACTCTCCATTGCTCTGGACTGTTGATCCTAAGTACTTAAAATCTTCCACCTTCTTTATTTCTTCTCCCTGTAACCTCAGTTTTCCATTTGGATCCCTCTCATTCACATATGTACTCTATCTTACTCTGACTAATCTTCATTCCTCTTCTTTCCAGGGCAAACCTCCAGCTCTCCAGCTTTTCCTCCACCTGTTCCATCCTCTCAATACAGATTACAATGTTATCTGCAAACATCATTGTCCATGGCGATAGAATCTAGAAATAATACTAATTGTGTCTCATTTAAATTTAAATCTTTTTATACTTCTCACATTCAAATGCCCAAGCCAAGAAGCTACAGTGGTTGTCAAATCCGAAGTTTTCCCAACAGGGCTCTTCATTCTCAGTTTGCATGTTACTGGTGGTTCACAAAGAATCCAAAAGTGAATTCAGAGCATTAACTAATGTTTGGCTTCAGAATGCAACCTCTTTATTTTTAGACTCAGGCTTTTCTTAAAGATAAATGTTAAGTTAGTCAGTCTCAGCCAACCTTTTAAAGTTTAAACAGTTCTGCCATGGAACAAATTTGCTTGGAGACATCTAATGGTGCACCCCTGTCTTAGATCAGAAGTAGTACGCTTTGTGTGGCCAAATGTCTGGAAGCTTTTTCTGTCACTTTTATTTCTTGTCAGACAGAAACTCCAACCGTTACTAGTTTCTGCATTTGTTATGCAGCACACCCACCGTCAGCAAAACCCCACCATCGGTTTTAAAATTGAAAAGAGTTTTTTTTTTTTAGAAAAAAAAAACAGTTATTGTAGAAACAAACAAAAAGAAATTTACAGATTGTAAATATTTGAAAGGGAGAGAGGACTTTACAGAGGAAATCTCTACGCAATATTGATTGCTTTGTTATATTTGACAACTGAAAATTTTAGAACTGTCTGCTCTACATTGAAAGTAATGGATCTGAAATAATGTGCGACATACCAAAGTTTGATCAGGATGTCTCTCATATTGTCATACCCTGTTCTAAAGTTTTTTCAGAACCATGGGTTTTTAGGTATGCAGCTGGCAACCAGCAACACAGCAGCCACCAATGTGCTATGTCTTTCACACTTTTCAGGAGTTTGTAACAAGTTCAGGTTCGTCATTATATGGCACTGAGTTATGTGGAGCAGATTAAACTCCCTCACTTTACATCAAATCTAAGATTCATTACAACTTTAAACTGCAAACTTCTTACCTCCAGCAGATGACTGATGTGGTGCTGAGATAAATAACCCTTCACTTCTCCGCTACTCATCTTCTCCTTCCTCACGCTTTCACTGAATCCTGAAAAATTCACTTGACCTGTCCGTCGGTTTGTCCATTCATATGTCTGTCCGTCCACTTAGACCTTTAGTGCTAGTTTCTTTGGGATTGATTGTAGCATCTGGTGGCAACTATTGTTGCTCTGGAAACAGAAGCTGTGACATCACTGAGACATCAGGTGGTGAACTAGAGAAGTGTACAGCTGTGGACATTAAAATCCACACTACTTCATGGTTGTGGGTTGATTAATCTATTTGTAAAAGAAGAGAAATAGAAAAAAATATTTTAGATACTGTTTGCAAAACTTTTTGAGAAATTTTATTGTAATCCCAACCTGTGCAAACAAAATTGGCAGATGACAGTAATAACCGATAATAACCGTTTCTGAATAGTAATGATGGTGTAGGTATGAATCCATCAGTTACTTTATTTTATAGGCTTTGTAAACATTTCTCTTAGACTTGGTTTAGCTACTTTATGAAGTTGTTTCATAACTTTACCTCTTTAAAAGAGATGCATGATAAATTGGATCAAACTTTTTAAATTTAAAATGTTTGTCATGAGGTTTACTGTTTAAAAATGTTTTGATGGATATTGTTTTAGACCCTTTGAATGTGATTAATCCCCTAACTTTAAACAGTGGACAATGAGAAAAAGGCCCCCTTACAGACTGGCGATCTGTTCAGGGTGGACCCTGCCCCTCGCCTTGAAACAGCCGGGTTGGGCTCCGGGACCCCCTGTAACCCTGTATGGGATAGACGGTTAAGAAAGTGACTGACTGACAATGAGAAAAAGGATGTTTTGTAGGTTAATTTGCTTTCTTTTTTTGAAAAATTTTCAAAGATTGCATTCTGATTTAGAAACAATTTCCCCAGAATTCTGTCAAATATATTTACAACACAGCAAATGTATTTTGTAAGTCCAGGTAGGTGACCAGTTCTAACACTATCCATGCAGTCAGCAATATTGAGTCTTAACCATTAAGTTCAGCACAGTGGCCTCAGAGGAAGAAGTTTGGGGTTCAAGTCTCAGAGTGGGGGTGAGGCTTGAAACACTGACTTTTCTGTGTGGAATTTGCATGTTCTATCCGTGTATGCATGGGTTTTCTCCGGGTATTCCGGTTTCTTCCCACCCTCCAAAAACATATGTATCAGATTGATTGGCAGCTACAAAATTGCCCCCAGGAGTGAGTGTGTGTGTGTGTGTGTGTGTGTGTGTATAGTTGTGAGTATGTGTGGCCCTGCAACAGACTGGCGCCCTGTTCGGGGTGTACCCTGCCTCTTGCCTGAAATCAGCAGGGAAATTACCCTTTCTCTCTTCAAGTACAAGCGGTTCAGAAGATAAAACGAAACCATTGAATTCTAAGTTTTCCAAAAATAAAGCATCATCAGTCATGACTCCAGGAATTATGGTGAAAATATACATTTACAAGTATTACATTTTCCCTCAATTTATTTTGTAACTTTTTCCTTCATAATGTAAAATATCAGTTTTCACATAAAGGATGTAAAAAAAACAAAACTTTTATGCCTTCTTTCCAGTTAGAACTCTAATGTACAAAACTTTTTGTTCCTGCAGGCTGAGTTTGAACTGGTTTCTACTTTGCTGAGATGTGTGTTTGGGTCCAGTTTGGAAGGTTCTTGCATAGATGTGTGTGCTGATGAGAACAACCTGATAAAAGTCCTGATTAACGGTTTCTGTGTGTTTTGCTGTGTGTTTGTGAAGCCTGCAAATGAAGAGGAGAGTTCGGCTGGTTCAGCTGAATGAAGTTCAACAATGTAGGAATGTGTGTCTATGTGTGTGTGTCTATGTCCAGGATTTGGAAGCCTGTCGAGGTTCCCATAGAAACCATGATGTAAGCCCAGCCTGGGGAGTCTTTTTCATTGTGTGTGTATGTGTGTGTATGTGTGTGTATGTGTGGACAGGCCGAGAGAGGGATTTCACTTGATGGAAGAACGAGACGACAGAAGTGAGGAAAGGTGGATAAATAAAGAAAGAAGAAAGAAGTGACTTTACTGGAATTTGAAGAGATCAAGTTGGACAAACTTAGTGATGTTCAGGTACCAGAAATTTTCATACTTAAGGCATTCTGACTTCTTTTAGGGGGGCTCATTACTTTTGTAACAATCAAGCTTTGTGCTAATAATCCAGCTCCACGCAGGATGTATAACTCTGACTGTTTATTCCTCTGACTGAAGAGCTTTATATTTTCAAACTTTATTAGGTAGTTGTTCGCTATTCTTGTGCAGTTAACTCCTCTCACCGCTAGAGTCTGCTAAAGAGCATGTTATTCTGCAGATGACCGTGTGACATGAATGCGTTTTTGTGCGACTCTTTGTGTTGTAAATGTGATTAGACTCTCTGGGCTGCCGTGTTGTTACTGACCTACTTCTGCAGAAGCTGAATGAAGGCAAACATGGCCTCCTTTATTCTGTTTTTTTTGGGGCAGCACTGCTTGGTCATATGTTTGTCTGGTGAACTTTTTTCCCCACAAACTCAGTAATGATGATGGCTTTTTTTTTTTTTTTTAAAAAGCATGATCTTACCTTTGTCTAATTGGTATCTATTATCCCCACTTCAGACAAGTAAATCAAAGCATGATAAATAAAAACTTTGTCATGCTATTTGCTCTGAATGAGGGATGTCAAGATCCAGTCCTGGAGGGCCGGGGTCCAGAAGGTTTTTATTGTGTTCCTGGTTCAATTCAAGTAATGCACATAAAGTGCGATAGAAATCCCATAATCACCAGTCATTAGAATTTGGTACTTCAAATCAATAACCTGGGACAGGTGTGTAGATACAAGAACACAACGAAAACATTCAGGACACCGGTGCTCCGGGACCGGAGTTCTACATCCCTGCTATGGATCTTAAAAAATACCCTTTGAAGAATCTCGAGAAAGTTGAATCTTCTGATGATGATTAACTTTCCTTTGTTCCAGAAAATAAAAACTCTCCGAAAGTTATTACAGAAGGCCCAAGTGATGTAGTTTGATTGCCATCTATAGAACGGAAAAAGCATGGTATATCTATGATCGGGTCTAGCAGCAGCTGATCAGATTTAGTTTCATGTCTTGGTACAGCTGACTTACCGAAATGTGGAAAATGAGCAAATTAATCACAATTAATTGCAGGAAATTGTGAAGAAAGCTTCGGAAAAAAGATTTCCAAGTGTAGACTCAAACATGAACTTGATAGATTCAGACACCCCAGATCACAAAACTTTTGGTTTGGTCAGTGCATCTTAAATACCAAGAAGCAGCTCCGTTTTCACATGATTAGTTAGATTAAATCAAATTCATATAAATGATTTTTTTGTGTTATTTCTCGAGCTGCTGTAATCATAAAACTAAAAAGTTATTTCTATAAAATTCACTTAATCAATAAACGTTTACTTAAAGGGAAGAAGTTCAAGGTCATCTATTATGTTTGAGAAATTTCACTATCACGTCATAACGTGGATAAATCAAATCAATTGTACCAAAACAGGTTAAGATTCCCACTTTAAGTACCAACAAAATTCTCTAAACTCAGAGCTTAACTCAAAATTTGTCTTTGAAATTTCTGGTTCAGGGTCGACGTGTCAGCTGAAACTGTATGAGACTATTTTGCTCTTGGAATCAGATGTGTTCCAGCTGTGGTCCTGCCAAGTTCTGTCTGTGCTCCCGCTGTGAATTGATTGAGATGACACTGGCTTCCAACTGTGTCACAGCTGTAATCTGAATGTGTTTGAGCTATTTTCTAACCATATTGGGGCTATTTTTCATCTATAATATCTCACTCAAATCTTTCTTACTTTACGCATTCGGCGGAGACCTCAGAGAGAAGCTAATAAAACATGATGAGCTTTCTCACGTTATCTTTTTCATGTCCAGGTGTACCTTCACACCCTGATGAGACCCCTCTCAGAAAGTGTCAACAACTATCATTATGGCAGACAAAAACACATCAAGTTCATCAACCGTGTCTTCCCCTTCGCAACACAATGGAAAAGTAATGGGGGCTGAACCCAAACTTTCTTCAACTTCTCACCAAAATGGCAATGTGGAACCAGTAACAGGACACCCTAGTCCCAGTACCCCCAATACCACATCCACATCACCCCTTAGAACCTTTCGGACTCTTGGAGGCCTTTTATCTCCAAGACCACGGTCTAGTTCTGAAGGCCCTGGATCCAGCAAACCCGGGGATCAAAATCTTGAATCTGTGCCAAGATTGAGGACCAGGACAAACTACAAGGTAACTTTCTCACAGACCCATAGATCTACAGATTTCAGACCAGAAAATAGTTTGTTATCGAACATCCTAATTACTGTGTACTCATGTGTGTCTTTGTGATGATAGAACAGGTAGATGAAACCCTGACATCATGAAAATAGGCTTTGCTGTGGGTTAACTTGCATTATAGAAATCCAAAATCCATATATGTATGGAAATGTTGAAAAGAAAAGGGGACTACAAGTCCAACCTAACAATTTATTTATAATAAATCATTTTTAATCAGTGTTTCAGAGGGGCTGGTGTGAAGCAAGTTCCATCCTGGCCAAGTCATCAGCCTTTCACAATGCATCTGAAATGAGTTGAATATGATTTTGGTGGAAATACATACCATTGTTTGAAGAGTATGAACAAAGTGCCAAGGGTTGCATGGCAAGAAAATCTGTTTGATCAGGCAAAGGAGCTTGTTGTTGGAAACAGAAAAATTGGTTTATCCTGTGCTGGTGTACCAGTGTGTAAAACCAATTAACTTGGAACAAAATTTTACTTATGAAATATTTTTTTATGATAATTTCTAAAGAAATAACCACAAACCTGCTATTAATAGGGACCGAGATCATAAGCGCAAATATTTTTACACTACAAGTAGTTATAATTTTCCTGACTATAAATATGGATAAATAAGTAAGCAATGAACTTAGTATGTGTGATCCAATTCATATTTCTGTAGCTTAGAGATAGCCAGCAGATGGAAGCAGAGAACTTGTTGGACCTGATTCTGGATTCTCAATGTCAGAGGATGGAAGACCAGCGAGCCAGTCAGAGCCTTCTGCCTGAACCATCAACAGATGCTCTTTGTGGGGCCTGCAGTCCAGATCTGGACTTCTACTACATGCTCATACGTTACCAGGTAACAACTTATGAGAAAACATTTCTGTTCTAATGCAGACCCATTTGGGACACCTCAGGTTTTAATCTCACTTCAGATTGGAAAGAATTGAAAAGAGTATTAATCAAAGTTTTTGGTCTGTGTTCGTTTGGGGTGATTATGAGGGCAATCTTTTCCCTTCTTCCTCTGCAGTCTGACAGGATGGAAGACCAGAGATGCTCACTTCCAGATCTCGAAGATGTGATCAATCCTGTTCCCGAGGGCCAGGAGGATTTCTTCAGCCTGATCCAACGGGTCCAGTCCAGAAGGATGGACGAACAGAGAGCTTCATTGCTGCAGACACACCCTGAAGATGACCAGGAAATGAAGTTAACTGATTCTTCTCATAATCACCATCATTTTCATCACTGATGGAAATGGGAGGAACTGGACTTGTTTTTCTTATTTGTAGCTTAGTCCAGGTCTTCAGGCACCAGGAACTCTACATTGTGTTGTACTTGCCATGTCTCCTAGATCTGGATCAAGAATCTCTTGACTTATTGTATTCTCTTTGACTTACTGTTTGAAGGAGAAGTTGACATGTGCCTGATTTTTTCACTTGACCCACAGACTGCTTGACTGATCAGCTGATGACTGTTTTTGTAAGAAAGTTTTGGATAATGTAGTCTTACAGAGGCTGGTTAATGTAGTAACTACTTTGTAGAAACAAACAATGCACTGAATTAGCAGCTCATACTGAGTCGCAAAAACATCCTGTTTCGGGTTCTGGCGACAATGTCTTATTAGCTTTGATCCATTTTATTAGACCACCAATAAGGATGTGCTAAGAGGACGATTGTGGGTCTCTGGAGGAAATGCGAGGAACTTCTGGAGGCAAAACTCACAATAAGTCAAGAACACTCATTGTTGGGTTGTGGGAATGTGTTAATTCCCCCCACTACACAATACTCGGTATTTTGCTAGGTCTATTTCAAGTTTTAAAGCTCGCGTTTAAAGCAGTATCCGATGTGTGAGATTTAGTGTACAGATGTTATGGATAACCAGACAGATTAGTGTGACAGTAATTGCCCATCTGTTGTTCTTTTGTTGCTCAATTTGAAATAGAACAGTAGCAGGTTTCTCTGGAATCACAATAAATAAACATAGCTTCACAAATACTGAGTAAAACTCTGAATAGTATTCTTAAAATGTTCTATTATGGTGTGCACTAGCTGTATATCCAGTTCGTGGTTGGTTGCTAATGTCAGAATTGTAAGAAAAAAAGATTAAGATTAAGATTTGGTGAGTGATTTTGCCTTTATCCTGAAGAGTGACTGAAGCTGTTATGACAAGTGTTGTGGTACTGTCAGTTCAAAAGTTCAATCTTAGTTGACATCACCTTCTAAAAATCAAGTGCTCAAAATTCAGTCTTTCTGGTTATTTTGCAAGTGAAAGGCTTTCTTCAACCAAGATTCTTCTTCAGAATGTGAAGCCGACTTGTGAAAAATGCTCGAGTTGTTTGAATCGTAAACCATTTAGAGATGTCACGTTTAATTTCTAACAGATTGTTAATGGATAAAAAAATAAAAGTTCATCTAACAATGAATCATGTTTTATTTCAGATACTTAAAAATGAGTAAAACTATTTAGATTTTGAAATACAAGGCATTCTGGCACCTAGCAAGCATTTCCATGTTCTCATTGATTCAACCAGATCAAAGTCAGAAGATATTTTTTCAGATTTGGACTAGTTGTTCTAAATTGATCTAGCAACAGACCAAAACAATAGTCAATACACTACATTTTATGAAACACACAGATCTTGAATAATCGGTAATCAACTTGTTATTATTATTATTATCAACTTAATTTATCTTTGCCTTGGTAATAAATCTTCCATCAAGACACCATTCAGAATGAAAACATAATGTAATTTATTTAGTTTTTATTTAAAAGTTCACACATCAAAATGATCTGGAAATATTTGGGCATAAATAGTCTAAACCTCCATGAAGCTGGCCCCTCTTAAAAAATATATAAACAAAATTAAACAAAAAATATGTCAATTGTTTGTGCTGTAAAAATGTTCGTCTGTGCTATTTTGGTTTTTTTTTTTTAGATGTTTAGGATTCTTTGCAGGTCAATCCAGCCCCTCATTTTGCTTAAAAATGCGTGAAAACTCCTAAAAATTGTGTCAATCATTTGTGCTACGTTTGTGTTGTTATTTTCAGCAAAAATTTTTGTTTGTGCTATTTTATATATTTTTAAGAAATACAATTTGGACGATGACGTTATCCAGTCCCCTCATTTGGCCTAAAAATGCGAGACAACTCATAAAAATGGCGTAAATCTCTTGTGCTGTAAAAATTTTCGCTTGTGCTATTTTTTTTCTTTTGTTAGAAATACGATTTAGACGATGACGTCAACCAGACCTTCATTTATTTCCGGGCGTCGCCTTCTTTGATGACGTCATCGTTCAATTGTATTTCTTAAGCTAATTGAAAAAAAACTAAAATAGCGCAAAAAAATTTTACAGCACAAACGATTGACATCTTTTTTTTATATGAGTTTTCTTCATTATTTTTTTGGTGGAATGAGGGGCTGGGGCTGAAAATTTTTACAGCACAAAAGATTGACATATTTTTTGTTTATATGTTTTTTAAGAGGGGCCAGCTTCACGAAGGTATAGTCTAAACATGAAGAATTCAGGCTTCCTAGAATTGTCTTCCAGTTTCATCTCCTGACCCGCCTTGTTCTTATCTCTCCACTGCGCATGCTCCTCCTCTCACCCAGGAAGTGATACCGCAGTGTGCAGCAGAAGCAGCTTCAGACGGTGAGATACTATTTTCTATATCTCTACTGTTCATTGTATTTTATTCTATTTACAACTTTGTTCACTAAACTCGGATTTGAATCCCCACAATTCAATCGTGGCCAATAAAATATTTCGACCGCCAACGTGAGTCTGTCACTCGTGTATCCAGAATGTTGTGGTGTCTTGTGTGTCGATAAATGCCGTCCGGGTTGATCTGTGTGAGTAGGAACATAAATGGCAGACTTGTTATAAATATATATTTTTGTCGGTATTGTTTACCAGATTACTCTTATTAACTTGATAAATGTTCAGTTTGAACATCAGTAGATTTGATTAGTTATGTATCCTTCGGTAAAAATGTTCCCATCACATTTTTAATCCGATTGTTCCGTTCCGTCATCTTCTGCTTGTCCCAGGGTCGGGTCGCGGGGGCAACAGCCTCAAACGGGTAGCCCGGGCCTCTCTCATCCTCCAGCTCACCCGGAAGGATCACAAGTCGTTCCCCAGCCAGCTGTGAGACATAAGGCATGTATGAGATGATTTGTGCCTTGCCTGGATTTCAGACGAGACCAGGCGGCCGCCGCAGGGGGCGTTGAAAGGCGCCTGGAATAAAGTCGACCAGTTTTCTCAAAGTTTAGACAGACGAGAACAGGAAGTAACAGTTTATTTACATCCGGTTTTAAATTTTTACACAATAAATGTGTCTATTTGCAGAAAAAAACGCATCAAATCAAAACTTGTGAAAGTTAATTTAGTTTTTTTATGTTTTTAGACTCAGAAGTTATTGTAGATTATTTTAATATAAATGAAGTTAATTAAGTTCCATATTTTTATATGTTACAACCATTTACGTCATATTTGAAGAATTAAAGTAAAAACTTGTCAGTAAAAGATAAAAAGATAAATCTTAAAGCAGCAATGAAATAAAAATAAACAGAGCAGATATGTATTGATAAGAAATCAAAGAGTTTCTGATGAAAACATCACAGAGAGGCAATCAGCTCTCAGTACACATCTTTAAAATACTCCATTTCCCATCATGCCGGTTGCTTTGTAGTCCATACAGGCGGCGCAGTTGGAAAAAAGCAGCTTCGTCCGCCTGGCTCAAAGCCTGCGTCCGCCTTGCTCTCGCGAGAGTCTCGTTACCGGCGCACAGGTGACATCAGAGCAAGTCGGTGGCATCTCGAACGCAAAAACTAACCGGCATGCATTGCGCACCGATCTGCGCCGATCAGAACTGTGTCCGCCTGTGTCATCTCAAACACGCCTATAGCCTCCGACGGGTCCGGGGTCTGCCCCTTGGTCTCCTCCCTGTGAGATGTGCCCGAAACACCTCGCCCGCTAGGCGCTTGGGGGGGAATCCTGACCAGATGCCCGAACCACCCCATCTGGCTCCTCTCATCCTGGAGGAGGCAAATCGAGAGCTTTGCTTTCCGGCTCAGCTCTCTCTCTACCATGACAGACCGATGCAGCGTCCTAGTTATTGCTGATGCCGCACTAATCCGTCTGTCGATCTACCGCTCCATCCTTCCCCCACTCGTGAACAAGACCCCGAGATACTTAAACTCCTCCACTTGGGGCAGGACCCTGCCCCTGACCCGCAGGGGGCATTCCACCCTTTTCCAGACGAAAACAATGGTCTTGGATTTGGAGGCGCTAATCCGATTGTATACCATTTAAATACAAGAACTTAACGGCTGTTTATGTAGATATACAATATAATTTTTTAGTACTAATTACAATCATTTTATTATTTTAATTGAGTTATAAAAGGAATTATTTTGGTTTCTTCTCCTTTAGACATTTTCCTTCTTGGGTTGCCACAGCAAGTCTGTTTCTTCCATCTAACCCTATCTCCTCAGTCCTCTTCAGTCACACCAACTGTCTCCATGTCTTCCTTCACTGTGTCCATGTGAAGTAAATAAAAAAACTTTTTTTTTTCTTGGTTTTTAGTGTGAAGAACAGAAAACCAACTGGACTTCACCATGGTGATCACAAATGTTTTATTGTCTGCCAAGAAGAAAAAGAAGCGAAAGTTAGAAATTGTGGACCAACTTTTTCATGACTCACCAAAAAAGAAAAAAGATAAAACCGATCAGAAAAATGCTTCTGATAATGAAGATATTACCTTCATTTTAGAAAAGAAAAAGACCAAGAAACAGAAAAACAAGCAACTAAATGAAGGAAAGGAGGGTGTGGAAACTCAGAGTTGTCAAAACAACCTTACAAACACATCTGATGAAAGGGACCTCAAAGATTTATTGAGTGACACAGAAAAAAGTTTCCATGATAACATGGCATCCCATACAAAAAAGAAGAAAAAGAAGAAAAAACATAATGAAGAGGACTGTACTGATTCACAGGATCCTATAACAGTCAGTGATTCAGTTATAAACTCAGAAGTTGCTACGGAAACCAGCCATACAAAAAAGAAAAAGAAGAAAACGAAACATCAGGATGTAGAAGAGCATGTTAGCACAGATACCACTGATATACACATTGAAAACAAGAAGAACGATGAAAGAGTTACTGTAACGGGCAGTGATTCAGTGGGAGCTACAGGAAATCCCATGGAAACCAGCACCCAAAAAAAGAAGAAAAAAAAGAAACATCAGGAAGAAGAGGGCGGTCTTGCTGTGGAAGAGTTAGCCATAACTGACGTGAGTGTTGCAAGTAACTCATTTGAGCTCTATGGAGAACCCATTTATACACCAACAAAAAAAAAAAAGAGGAAAAAAAAGCATCATGATGAAGAGGATAATGTTACCATGGAAACCAGTGAGATAAATTGTACAGATGGACAGGGCAATGCATTTCATGCCACAGCAGTCGGTGAAATTAGAGAAACATCAGATGTTACCTTAGAAACCAAACTCGCGAAAAAGAAGAAAAATAAGCATCAGGATGAAGAGAATAATGTTTCCTTAGATACCGGTCAGGTGACTGTGGAGAACAGGGATGCAAGTGTCTGTGAAACAGTGGAAATTTCAGAACTTTCTCAGCAAACCAACCACACAAAAAGAAAAACGAAGCAGAAACTGGGAGACTTTATAAATGTGAGAGGCAACTATCTTGTCAACAATATGAATGGTAAGAGGGTTGACACAGCGACTTCCAACAACACGTTGGGAGCATCACAAGTTTCTATGGAAATCAGCCAAACGGATAAAAAGAATCAAATGCGAAAGACTGTTTCAGTGGAATTACCTGAGAGAAAAAAGGACATGCAGAAGATTGGGAATACTAAGACAACAACAAATCAAGACCAGATCAAACATTCTTCAGTTTCTGTTCAAACATGTGGTAATAGAAATCAAACTAACATGTCTTCTGCAACCAAGGAGGAAATGTCCGAACAAACGATCAAGAGACCTTTGAGGACATCTGCTACTGATGAGTAAGTACTTTTTTTTAGAAATGTTTGATTTCCATAGTGTGTCCTGATGCAGTAGTAGAGGGACGGAAAACAAAAACTATGGACTTTATTGCAGCATTCAGCATAGACTGCTATGTTGATTTTATCAATGATTTTTTTATTGTAGATGTTAACGTTATTGCCTAATTAACCAGTGTATTTATTTATTACCGTAGTTTAGTGAGGTTCAAAGCTTCACACCATTACTAAGTTTATATACTAATTCTTTAAATCCCTAATGTTTCATTTTGTTTTTTGAAACTACTCATCAAATCTGTAATTTATAAATGAATGACATCGATAAAATGTGTAAAGAGGATTTTTAAAAAGACAATTTTGGTAGATTGAT
This sequence comes from Neostethus bicornis, assembly GCA_902685375.1. NCBI lineage: Eukaryota > Metazoa > Chordata > Actinopteri > Atheriniformes > Phallostethidae > Neostethus > Neostethus bicornis. The sequence goes on from LR738545.1 coordinate 11,801,214, forward strand.
AAGAAAATAAGATTTTTTTAGAAAATAAAAAATATTTTTTGTAACACAGCCAATACACTGGATTCGTTATTTTTTCTATCGCTCATGCCATCAAACCATGCAACACAAATTTCTTGACTGATACTTTTTTCCTTCCTCTCCTCTCGCATCACTGGCATGAACCAAAGGAACAGGAAGATTACTTTATACAACGTTGCTCCTTTGCAAAATAATTCAAGTAAACATACAATTCGCTTTAACAACCTTTCCCCACCACTAACATGTTTACAATATGTGTTTGGATCTGCTTTCTTTTTTTATTGTAATCTGTTCTGTTCCTTCATCTTCCACTTATCCGGGACTGGGTCTCGGGTGCAACAGCCTCAGACGAGAAGCCCAGGCTTCTCTTACTCTGGCTGCATCTTCCAGCTTACCCGGGAGGATCCCAAGGTGTTCCCTGGCCAGCTGTGGGACATAGTCTCTCCAGAGGGTTTGAGGTCTGCTTCTGGGTCTCCTCCTGGTGGGTTGTGCCCAAAACACCTCACCAGCGAGGCGTTCAGGAGGCATCCTAGCCAGACGCCCGAACTACCCCATTTGGGTTCTCTCGACCCGGAGGAGCAACAACTCTACTTTGAGTTCCTCTTGGATGGAAGAGTCCAGAATCTGGACTCTTAGTTTAATCCCAGAGTTTAATTGCCTATGCAAAATCCATTGGTCTAAATACTATTATCTCCTATGGCCATCCTTCTTCCAAACAGGAACAAACACACACGTATTTTACACACAAATGGATATAAGAATGAAATAAGTTACATGCTGTAGCTAAGTCTGAGATTTTTTTGTCTATAGCACTCTCCATTTTTTTATGTTTTACCCCAATTTTATTTGCAAGTCTGCAAAGAAAACATTTACAAAGGTATTCAAGCTAGAAAGCGTCTTCCTTTCTTATGAAAGAGATTCCTTTGGTCTATTAAAATGCATCTGTTTTGAAATATTTACCTGCTTTCTTTCGGTTTGCAGGGTTGATGATGAACTATTAAAGGAGTTGAAGGAGTTTATTCCAAATGTCAACAAAAAATCAACTGACCAGATTAACAAGCTTTTGCGGTATGACCTGCCTCGCTTCCGCATGTTTAAAGAACAAGGTAATCCCATCAGTACAGAAACTGCTGGTTCCGTTAACATTACATTACTCTTCAATGTTAAACACCCATTTCTCCTCTTTGTACCTGAAGGTTTGACTCTTCGCTGGGGACAGTACTCTGAGCAGGAGAATCAGCAAATACGAGCAAATCTTCAAGACTTTCTGAATTTGACTGGCATTGATTCGTTGTCCGAGCTCCTGTTTCCCGACCGATTCAAGGATAAAGCTTATCAGATAAGAAAGCTAAAGAAACAGTACAGGTTCACAGAACGTATTGGTACGTATATGGTTGTTTCTGTTGAAAAATGTCCTCACTGGGCAAAACTAACACAAGAAGTGTCTATGTTTGCTGTCTGCTCACACACTCAGCAGCTAACTAACTAGTCACCCAAACAGTCAATAAACCAACCAGTGTAACAGCAATTGGCGACTGAAAATTTAGCTGTATTTCCAGATTGTTAGGTGGCGTTGAAACTATCTTTAGTTGATATTCTGACAGACTCTCTGTCCTCCACCTCTCTGCAGCGGAAGGCATCCCTCGGACTTGTGAGGCTGTGTACAAAAGAGCGAGGAAGATGCTTGATGAGACGAACCATTTGGGAAGGTCAGCCCAAACAGCTGTTAGATTTTAGAATATAGATCTAACTTTAATTTTTTGAGCTAAACCAAACTAAACAGTATATTAAATATGTTTGTGGATGTCAGTGAAGTCTATGGATCTATTTGTAAGACATAAAGATCCAGATGATATGTTTTATCTTTGGATCTCGGAACAATCTGTTCTCAGTGTAATCCATACATATAAGTCGGTGTAGTTTATAGAACTCATTGTAATCCAGAATCTTCTCTTAGATTTACAGAAGATGAGTTGCTATCCCTGAAAAGGTTGCACCAGCTTCATGGGAACGACTGGAAGGTCATCTCGGAAAAGACAGGTCGCAGCGTTTACTCTCTTCAGAAACGCTACGCCACACTTGGTAAGACTTGGTGGCTGGGAACTCACCTCAAAACCTGATTTAAAATATCGCACATGCTTTTTTGTGTCTAGAGTCACAATCTGGCCATTGGAACGAAGAGGAGGTGTTAAAGCTTAAACGAGCTATCCAGAGTCACCTGGAACCTCTGGCCTATCAGAGTCCTAATGGTCCAATGGTTTCCAGAGAACAGCTTTGTAACAACATTCCTTGGAAGATTATTGCTGAGAAAGTGAAGGACAGGTCGTGGATGCAGTGCCGTCTTAAGTGGTCAGTATGCATCCTGGGTCATCTGGTACGCTGTCACCATGGAAACTAGTATTTTTGAAAACATTTTCTCTAACCAGTCACAAACTATTAATTGATAAGTTACCAATGTTTTTTGTTCTGAGTAGTTGAACTAGAAGTTTTACCTTACTACACCAGCATTAAGCTGCATCTAGGAAACTAGAGTTTTGCTCCTTTTAGATGATATAACAACCTAAATTAACTTTGAGTCACCATTCTGTTTGTCTGTTGCAGGTTCAACATCCTGAAGAACAAAATGTTTCCCGGAGGAACTTTTTTTAAAAGGAATAAAAGCGGAATTCAAGCAAAAATGGACCTCATCAGCGCGTAAGATCTTGTTTCACTTTTGGAATTCAGTTTGTGGTCAGAGAACAATGAGGCTCAGATTCTCCGTTAAAAAATAAATGATTGCCTCTGTATTTTTAACTAAGTCACATAAATGCAGAAGTTCATCATCACCCTGGATCGGCTTGAGTGATGTAGATAAATGAGCACGTGGACACCACTAAACCATATCTGTGTTACAGGTTGTACACAAGGTACGGAAATGCCGAGGAAGAAGTTGCATCCATTGAGTGGGATGAAGTTATCAAGGATGTCAGGTGATTTCATGGGTCAATTTGTCTGAACTGACTGCAGTACGGTGGTACTATTAGTGGTCAGGGTGATGAGCCCTGATGAGAACGCTGATACTATGAGTGTTTGTGTTACAGGGGCGTGACACCTGTTTGTATCCAAAAGACGTTTCGAAGACTTAAAACTTCTAGAATTCCAAATTGGAGAAGTTTAACCAATAACCGTGAGTACAGCAAGTGCTAAAAGTTTTTTTTTTCAATAACATTTGGATTATTAGCTGAAAAGTTTGTCACGTTGCAGCAAAATCCAGATTAGATTTTTTTTTCTGCCTGTATTTTATTTTCAGCATGTAAAAAATAATAGGATGCAATTTTAGTTTTTCTATAATTTATTGCAAAATCAAATATTGATTTTTTTTTACATATATATGTAAAAGAAATGTATGAGAGAGAGAGAGAGCTTTACAAGCTGAAACTAACATTCTGAATCAATTATCATTATTTTTTTTATTATTATTAGCTTCAAAACTTTGTTCATTTGTGAGAGGTAGGAGTGAGCAGAGGCAGGGTACACCAAGGACTGGTTACCGGTCTGTCACAGACACAGACTATCAATTACTAGCCTTATGATAAAATACCTTTTCCTCAGGAAAAGGGTGGAATACCCCCTGCGGTTCAGGATCCTGCCCCAAGTGGAGGAGTTTAGGTATCTCGGGTCTTGTTCACGAGTGGGGGAGGATGGAGCGGGAGATTGAGCCGTAAGGCATTGATCTCGATTTACCAGTCGATCCACGTTCCTACCCTCACCTATGGTCACTTGCTGTGGGTGGTGACCGAAAAAACAAGATCACGGATACAATTGGCCGAAATAAGCTTCCTCCGTAGCGTGGCTGGGCTCTAACTCAGAGATCGTGTGAGGAGCTCTGCCATCCGGGTGGAACTCGAAGAAAAGCTGTTTCTCCTTTCGGTTGAAAGAAGCCAGATGGGGTGGACTGGGCATCTGGTCAGAATGCCTCCCAAATGCCTCACTGGTGAGGTGTTTCGGGGACGTTGCACTGGGAGCAGGTCCAGAGGCAAGCCCTGGACCCACTGGAGTGACTGTCTGACAGGTGGCTGGGGAGTGCTTCGGAATTCTCCCAGATACAGCTGGGGTGTGAGAAGTCTGGGTTTCCCGTCTAGGGCTGTTGTCCCTGCGACCCGGCCCCGGATAAGCGGAAGATAATGGAAAGAACAAAAAGATTAAAAAAAAGTTCTACTTTGCTGGGAAGCCAAATGATCAAATTGAGAGAAAAATTTAATGTGATGCAGATATGTTTTAATTTGTGGTAATTGTTGTTATGGTTACAACATCATGTGGAAGTCTGCATAATTAGCATCCAAAATTTTTTAGATGAAGAAGGACCACAGACATTTTGAGACATTTATTCATAAATTGCTTAATCAATTGAACTTTTCAATTTTGTATCTCTTATTTCTTTTGTCTAACTAATAGAGATGCCGTTACAGTTTCTGATTTGTCTTTATTGCTTTTCAGAAATAATAAAGTTCCTGTACATCACGGTTTTTCCTCAGTTGGCAGAAATGGCCGATGGAGAACAGATGTCTGACCAGATGGAGGACAGGTATAGACTGTTTGAAATCTTTGCAGAGGAGAGGGCACCCATCCAAATTGTGGAAACAGATGATTGACTGCCAAATAGAAAATAAGCCGGTCCGTTATTTGGGATGACATGTTGACGTGATCCTCACTTCTCGTGAATAAGGAAGTTGATCGAAAAATCATGATATATCATTCAGTTTCTGATGTTTGTTTTTTTAATCAATTTTTAACTTTTCTTATTCATAAAAAATGATAAAATATTTGCTGAACAAAGTTCAATAGAATGACATTTTGAGTTCACAGTGTCAGTATTTATTTGTCAATTTTCCATTTAAATGAATAAAATATTTTCTAAAAAGTCTTATTCAAGCTTCTTTGAATGGAATTAGCACATAAGTTATTTTCATCCGTCACATAAACAGTAACCAGAATACTCGTTCACAAAGCCGCAAAGGATTGTGGGTGCTAGAGTTCATCTAGATTTAATGGCCTGCAAGCTGCTTGTCTTCTTCATAATGTTCGGGACAAAAAGGAGACCTGATGCTCGCTCAATGGTCTCTATGGGAACCAAGAAACGCTCCAGGGGAATCTTGTCATCGACTGGTTCATTTGGTAACACATATGAGCGAAGTTCTACTCCTCGGCCATCCGCCTGCTCCAGGATCACCACCTCAACAAGAGAAAGAACCAAATAATTATCAAGAGCAATTTCTAACAAATATGAGTATTTGTCCAGGTTTTAAGGTAATTTTCAGACAATTGATTTACTTTGTGTATTTTGTTTTTAATTAGTTGGAAAAAAATAATAGTTTTATTAAAATTAAATATGTGTTGTGAGGGATTATTTATCCATAGTTATCATTGTAAGTAATGTTAAAAAATAAATACCTCACATTACAGAAAATTTGTCTCTAGAAATTCTAGATCGCATGTTTATACCTGGTCTACAACTTAAACATCTTATTCTAATATGTATATGTCACACTTCAGAAAACCGGAAAACCCACGCATACACGGGGAGGACATGCAAACTCCACATAGAAAAGTCAGTAATTAAAGCTGCCCCCCCACTATGGAACTCAATACCTGACAACCTTTTTGTGTGGCCACTGTGCAGCCCAGGAAAAGTAAAATACTGTCCTAAATATAATTAACCTTAACGAAAATAAATTGAGATGAGAAGAATTGAACTAAAAGAGATGGTTTAGTCGACAGGGAGGAACTAGTGATGACATCAAAGCTTACCTTGAAGAAATGTGTCGGCACAGCAACATGGTTTTTTCCTATGACTTGATATCTTACATAGAGTTTCCCGTCAGCTTCTTGTCTGAAAGAAAAATACCTGGTGATGTCATTTATTTTTTTTTTTGCACCAACCCAAGTACTTGTGTAAAAAGTATTTGTGTCGTGTACCTAATTTTTTTGTGTGAGTATTTTGGTATATAAGTTACCTGGGCAGGTAGAGTGGGCCCGTGCAGACATAAACATTCAGGTAATGTTTGGTTAAAGAGCGACAGAGCTTCTCCAAGTTGTTCCAGGTGTTCTGGTTCAGGTTGGGATTCTGTGCAAATAGAGACAATAAGCAGGCGTGTTAAAGAGCTATTTGATGTTTGCAATAAAGAATCATCCAATTAAAATTTTCTATAGGCAGGGCTGTTACATCGAGAAATCTGCAACATTTTCATTTAAACAGATTTTATTCTTAAATTGAAATTAACTGTTCAAATTGTTCTTTTACTTTTGAGTTTTACTGTAAACTTGCACTCACCTGTGGAGCGATGTTACTCAGGTAGAACGTGTCATCCATGGCTTTCTGACTCCACTTGTGATTGCCCGCAGCAGCCAGGTGACCTCTATCAAAGCCACTCCCTTTATAGTCTGAATTAGTTGACCTGTGGAAAATGTGCACACTGTGGAAAAGAAAACCAGTTAGCTTCATGCTCAGTCCATCAGTTCTTTAGTGTATCCGACCCACCTGTCATCCTCTTTGAAGTCACAGTACTTCCTGTCTGATGTACCATTCAGAGTGGCAGGATTCAGCCTCTCTATTACCCATGCTGCAGTGCGTGTGCGTGGATCATAAGACGTGACGTAAGATTCTCTGGTCTTAATGTTTGCCAGGGAGGGAAAGCCATATTTCATAACTGCTCCTGATCCACCAGGACTCACCTAAAGAGAAGATACAAATGCTCACTTGTGGAGCAAGGAACTCTTGGCATTAAAATCTCTCTTCTATCAGTAACTGTAATTATAGTGTAATTTATAGCGTCAATGTATATGACGCATTATTTGTGTTTAATTGTTTGCTTTTTTAAAATGTTTTTGGTATATTTTTTGTCATATTGACCATGCTCCCGATGATTGCCACCTTGATTGTTGTAGAGGTGGTTGCACGCAGCTCTATTATAGATGTCTAAGCTAGTTGGAGGACAAGTTATTTTATCCGGCATTTTGTACCATCCAAGAAAGAAAGAGAAGACTAAAAATTGTGATCCTGCTCTTTCATTTCGTCTTCTGAACTGCCTAGCCCTAGCGGAGTTGCCGGGGGTGCTGGAGCCTATACCAACTGATTTCAGACGAGAGGCAGGGTACACTTACACTTTGCGGGGCCACACTCAAAGACAACCATACAGTTACTCCTAGGGGCATTTTTGTAGTGGCCAATTAGCCTAACATTTGTTTTCGGAGAGTGTGAGGAAACCAGAGTATTTGGGAGAAAGCAAGGCATACGAGAAGAGAACATGCAAACTCCACACAGAAAAGCCTATGTTTCAAACCTTGTTCCAACTAGGACTCGAACCCTGACCATCTTGCTGTGAGCGTGCCTGCTCTTAATGAATACAGAACACACTGGTAGTAAATAGATGTGAAATGAAAGAATCCAAACCTACAAGTATTGGAGTCTGGAAACAGAAGTCTTTACTTTCAGATACTATTTCAAATGACCCTTCATGAAAAATGTTTTGACCAAATATGATCATTACTTTCCTTGGACATGATGGAAGTTGTCTTTCTTATTTATGGTTGTTTTAAATTTGAATAAAATAAAAACCAAAATATTTGTTAAGTGCACTCATTTTTTCTAAGAAAATTTATTACATAATGTTCAGATTACAGAAAGTTTTGATCGATTTGACAAATATTCAGAAAAACAGTTATTTGTCATTAATGAGACTGTAAAATTAATAAAAGTTTGATGTAAAGTGGATCAATAAAATCAAATTAGGATGACACGTCTATCCAATAAAAAAAGAGAGTGTATTAGCAGGACATCAGTGTCTTTATTAATCGTTAGGCAGTGTTTAAATCTTTAACTGTATCTAGTTATTTCTCAGATTGGTGTCATTCTATTTGCTCCTCTCAGGTCACAGTCTGTCAACTCACCACCAGCTCAGAGGCATGAACCAGTGGAACTCCCGGTAAAGGAAGAACCGGGATCCGGCTTAGGAGATCGGACTTCTCCTCTCCATCCTGCCAGGCTATGTCAGTCAGCAGGTGCTTTAAAGAGGCACCGATACCCGCTCCGATCAGCAAGGTCACACCGGTCCTACATACACGCCTCATGTTGTTCATAGATCTGCTTTGGACGCATGTTGATTACGTCACTAACCATTCACTGTTTACATCCTTAAATTTTTTTTATTTTTACGAGTTAAGAAAATTAAAATGTATTTTGACTTTATTAATGTAAAAAAAAGTGTGAAAAGTGCGATTATATTTTTGTTCTTAAAAAATTAAAAACGATCCCGATCTTTCACAAAATTTATTTGTTATTTTGATTTATAGCAGTCGTATTAATATAAAATTAAAACGTGTATAAGTTAATATTTCAATATTTTTTTTCTACAAAAAGTCAAGAATGTCTATAATATGTGTAAAATTATGCTTGTCTATGTATATATATATATATATATACATATATATATATATAATTTTACTAAAGCAAAATTGTGTCTGATTTTGAAAAGGTTATGTTTCTGAATTTAGGGTCCTACATTGACTGATTCTAATCATTTTAATGTTTTTATACAAATCAGGTTTGAAAATGTACAAACTATTTCATAGTAAAACTGTTCTTCACACGCTTTTAATAATTAATCTGGGAATATTATCAACATTATTTATTATTCTGTGAAAACAAAATTCATAGTTAATATTTAAAAACGCTTCAATTACTTTCCTCCTACTGACAAGGAAGATCCTGGTGCTAAATTTGCCAAAGATTGTCCTAAACTGTGGAAAGCCATCGCGGCTCTCAATTGCACGTAAATAACGCGCTAGGGGGTAGAATGGAAAAACTATATGGAAGGCCATCGGTGCCGCTACACGCATTTAATCGAGCGCGCTAAATTATAAATGTAGTTCACTATAGTTATTGGACACAAGGTGGCGCTCATTGTGGATTTTAGACAAAACAGGAGGAGATGATTGTTGAAAATACTTTTTTAATGTAAAAGGACAGATGTAGTTGTTATTTTGTGTTTTTAATACTTAAATCTAGGAGCATATTTAAATGTTGTTATTGTTACAGCACATTTATAATTAAAAACTCCCAAATTGCAATTAAAATCCACACAAGAGTGGATCAGGGAAGAAATACTGCTGTGTGTCTCTAGCGATTGAACCAGGCTATTTCACATTGATTGGCTTTGCTAGAGAAGAGGGAGGGAATATCCCTACAAGAAAGAGGATTGGCTTTGCAAGAATGAGGGAGGGGATGTTAACGGTCCAGTAGGGTCACTACAGGCACGTAATCTAGCGCGTTAGATTTCTAACTAGCGCATTAGATTTGAACATTTAGCACGCTAGATTGAACATTTTATCAATCATTTTGGATAAATGATGGATTTATCATTTAGCATGCTAAATTACGTGCATGTAGCAGCCTGAGTAGCATCCCATAAATCTAGAATATGGAAAGCCATCAAGACCAATAAACGGACTTAGCATCATGACCAACAGGGATGCAGGGAGATCTTTGACTTGATCAGGTTTACATATAAACAATGATAACGCCCAGAACTGGTTTAATCTTTCTTCTTAGAGTTCTTTGGTGGTGGTGGTGGTTTAGCACTAATATGCAAAATTAAGCAACCAGTTTTATTGGACTTGGAGAGCTTATTGGAGAATTTATCTTTCAACCATGAGGTAAGCGTAAAAAAAATTCCGTCAAAATAACCTAAGGTTTGTGTGGTCCTAAGATGTTTGGTAACAGTAGAAACAACTTAACTCCATCTTAGTTGTTGGCTTTATTTGGGGACAATGACCAACAGCTGGTTAATAGATCTTTGAAATTTAGCAGGGATTATGTGGAAAACTGGAGAAATAAAAGATACCAAACACATTTAAACACTAAAATCTTAAAAATCTTAAAATAACTTTGAAATTAACTGGAAGTGAGTGAATCAAAGCAGAACCAGATGTGATGTGAACTATTTTGAGTGCCAGCTAACATCTGGACTGCAGCACCTGAAAAGGAGCTGTTGCAGTGGTGAAGTGTTGAAGGAAAAATGTGTATAATTTTTTCAAAATCATAAAAAGAAAAATGGGCTCTTTGTTCAAATGACAACAGGCAGTCCTGTAAAAATGTTTTTATTTTTTGTTACAATTCTTTTATTTTCAGTAATTTATTGAACATTTCATGAACCAGACTTGTGTTCCTTTGATCAGGCATCATAAATGTTCAAATAAAAAGTAGATTTGATAAAGTGTGTGAAGTGACAAAGTAAAAAAAAAAAAACATCTCTCAAAGCTCTAGACTTTTAAAGTTTTCAAAAATGTATATTTCTTAAGAACGCCAAGACTCTCACCTTTCAACTACAACTTCAACATGAATTTTAGTAAAAACAAGACAGCCATTTTTTTTATTTTGTATTTAATTACACAATTTGAGATGTCACACAAGTCAGTAGTTTTATATGAGAGGCTGTAGTCAGGAGAACATGGAGATGATCAGACTGAGGACCAGAAGGTAAAACGGTATTGTCAGCAGGGAAGATGAGTTCTTACCATTACCCTGGCAACCAGTTTTCTTTAGACAAATAGCCTGCTCACAGAATGTACCTGTACACACAAACACATTCACACATGAACAATACCAGCAAGTTTCATCCCTGATCATCTCACCACATATGATCATCTATGTGTGTACCTGTGTAGTTACTAGGACAGGTGCAGCTCAGGAAGTCAACGCAGGTTCCTCCGTTCTGACAAATCAAACGTTCTTCATCACACAGGTTCTCTATGAAAGGAAACAGTTGACTATCAGAGAATTGCCAATCCTTTTTTTAAACTATTCTTTTAGGGATCTTTGCTGTCCCACTTAGTGTACCTGTGCATCCAACTCCACCTTCCCTCCAGGTATAACCAGGCAGACAGGCGTCACAGCGCCTCCCTGCAGCTCCGACTTTACAGCGACAGTCTCCGGAGTCGGCACAGTGAGGAGATAAGCTGCCTTCAGTGTTACAGTCACACTCTATGGAGACACATTAATATTCAGTTGGTGTCTTCTAAAACATTATCACATTAATTATTCCCCAGGGTTAAAGGAAGGATATTTGATATCTTTCTCTTCATGTCAAAAGTTCATTCTGATGTAAGTTCATAATACTGTATAAAACTTGAAACTACAAGAATCTTTATAAATAAGAATGTGGCTTGTGGTGAATTATGATCAAAACTGTGAGAAAGTATTTTTACATCAAACCAACAAGGATACGACTAAAGTTGTAATTATTTACTACAGTTTCAGAAATTTTAGATTGAAACAAAACAGAAAAATGTAGTTGTTCAAATCTAGTCTGACCTAATTTTTTAGATCATTGTAAAAACAATATGTTCCATTTTTATAAGGCATCATCAAATGTTTTGTTAGCTGGTCTATAAGAACACAAGTTCATCTATTCATGTGACACTGACCCACACAGAGTTTCTCGTCGTCCAGCGTGAGTGAAATATTTCTATAGTAACCGAGACGACAGAACTGACAGTTTTGCCCTCGTGTGTTGTGTTTACAGCTCACACACGTGACAACGTTGATGAAGTCGATGTAGCTGCAGCGGTTAGAGTGACCGTTACACTCGCAGTCTGGCAGAGAAAGACAAAGTGTTAGTAACTCATAAAGTTCAACATTAACAACCCACCAAGTGCACATAAACCCAACACAGAGACTATACAGATGGAGAAAAGGACAAGACTTGAAAATTTATTGCAGCATTTGGAGGATGATCAATACAACAAAGTGGATTATTTGTGTGGCAGGTTAGGGGGAGGATGGACTGGGAGCTAAAGAAAAAGTAAAAATATTTCATTGTTCTGTTGAAGTGATTTACTCTTCTGGTCAAAGTAGTCTTACCCTGAAAGTTGACATACATAATTTTGGAAAGTTCACCAAACTTTGGTCCCCCTGGAATCAGAATCTTCTGAGTTGCTTAAAACAAAAAATAAGTTGAATAACCATAGTAACATTTGGTCAGAGGTCAACTGTGTATCTGTCTCTACAGCTAGTACCTTTCTTTTCGTATTTCTCCTCTTTCCCTTTGGAATCGCCTTCTGTTTCCTCTTTGGAAACTGTTTCTGGTCAGTCCAACAACGAAAGATGTTCAAAAAGTTGTACAAAAAAGTTAACAAAAACACCTTGAATGTCATTGTATTAGACTCATACACCTTTTATGCACACAAACTCAAAGTTTCTACTACCTTTCTTTTCTTTTTGATCTTCTCTCTTCTTTTCTTTAACTTTCTTTTCCTCCACTTGTGATCCTTCTGATGGTCCACCTGTTTCCATCTCAGAAGACTTTCCCTCCTTTGGAGATAGAAGATCACCAGCAGACTCGGTTTCAATTTTTTTTTCAATTTTTTTTTTATCTAAACTGGCACCAGGTTCTGATGGGGTAGAAATTGCTCCTGATATCTGATCACCCTCTCCTGTTCCAGACAGAGGTGACAAGGGTGCATCTGGAGCTGAAGATTTTGCATCAGGGGGAGATTCATCAGGGGCATATTTATTAGGAGGAGATGCATCAGGAGGAGACGCGTCAGGAGGAGATGCATCAGGAGGCGATACATCAGGAGATGCATCGGGAGGAGACGCATCAGGAGGAGATGCATCAGGAGGCAATACATCAGGAGACGCATCGGGAGGAGACGCATCAGGAGGAGATGCATCAGGAGGAGACACATCAGGAGGAGATGCATCAGGAGGCAATACATCAGGAGATACATCAGGAGGAGACGCATCAGGAGAAGATGCATCAGGAGGTGATACATCAGGAGATGCACCAGGAGGAGATGTATCGGGAGGAGATACATCAGGAGATGGATCAGGGGAAGATGTATCAGGAGAAGATGTATCGGGAGGAGATGCATCAGGAAGAGATGCATCAGGGGGAGACAAATCAGGGGGAGATGCATCAGGAGGAGATGCATCAGGGGGAGATGCATCAGGGGGAGGTCCATCAGGAGATGCATCAGGAGAAGATGCATCGGGAGGTGATGCATCAGGAGGAGATGCATCAGGAGGAGATGCATCAGGGGGAGATCCATCTGGAGGTGCAACTTCAAGAGAGGAAGAGTCAGGAGGAGGTACATCAACCAATGAAGTGTCCAGAAGTGATGTTTCTTGATCTGAGTCAAATGAACGTGCATCAGGAAGAGATGTCTCAGGAGGAGATGAATCAGGAAGAAGAGTATCAGAAGAGGGTCCATCAGGCGGGGGTGAATTGGGAGGTGATGGTTCTAGAGGTAATGTATCAGGAGATGTATCAGATGGAGGTCCACCTGAAAAAGGGGTATCTAGAGAAGATCCATCAGGAGATCCCGCAGGAGGCTGTACATCAGGAAAAAGTACATCAGGAGGAGATATATCAGATGGTGGTCCACCTGAAAGAGGTGCATCTGGAGGAGATTCTTGGGAAGGAGGTCCACCTAGAGGGAATGCATCAGGAGAAGGTGCATCTGGAAGAGATGCAACAAGAAGTGTATCAGAAGGAGTCGACACATCCAACAGAGATGCATCAAGGGTTGGAACACCTGGAGAAAGTTCATCAGGAGCCAATATATCAATCAAAGTCTCCTGAGTTTTTGGAGGTGGAACTTTGGACGGAACTTCTAAATTAGGAACCTTTGCCAAATTGTCAGTTGTTGAAGATGATGGTTGTCCTGGAGTTACAGCGGAAGAAGTTACACCAGCAGGAGGTAAATCAGTGACTGCTACTTCAGAAAGTACATCAATGGGAAATGTCTCTGGTTGTTGTGAACCAGGAGGATATAAATCAGATGGAGGTACATTAGGCAATGATAAAGAAGGAGATGCCTCATTAGCAGGTGTATCCAGGGATAGATCATCCAATGGTCTATCTGGAGCAGGGATATTAGGAGGAGGAAGGTCCAGAGGAGGTTGGCTTTCAGATGAAATTTCCAGTTGTACACTTGGAGGAGTTACATCCAGGGTTACATCTGGAGGAACAGATGTTGGAATTTCTTCCACCTTGATGGTTGGAACAAACCCAGAGGTTAAAGTATCACCAGATGAAGCCTTCTCATCGGATGTAGTTATGGTTGTTGGTGGCACAATGGTAACAGATGGTGGATTAACAGTGGTCACCAGGTTGGTATTGGCAATCCCAGAGAAGATGTAGTCTGAAGTGGAGTCAGAGGGCGAAGTCACTGGATCAAACAAAGACACCCCCAAGTCACCAATGATTCCTATTTCAATGGGGCTGTAGGTATTAACTGTGATACTGGTAGAGACGGGGTCTAATGTAGTTAGACTCCCTCCAGTTTCTAGAGCCGGGTCGTTGGATGTAACTGTGTCTGCTGGTTGTCCTGTTGTCTCTAAAACTGAAGTACCAATACCACTACGGTTATTGTCAACTACAGAGCCAGGCTCAGAAGTCAGGACAAAACTAGAATCAGTCGTGGTACTGGAAGTCCTTCCCCTGTCAGGGCTTATATCAGTGGTAGTACTGGTCTCTGCCACAATGGTACTCCAGGGGTCCAGAGTAGTAGAACTAATGTCCAGATTAAATGTAAGAGCACTTTCTGTACTTTTATCTGTGGTTAGTGAGAATAGGAAGGTATTGTCTGTCGTGGCAGCAAGTATGTCTGTTACTGTAGTGGTATCTGGTACTGTAGTGACACTGTCAGTAATCGTAGTTGTGCTTTCAATGAATGTAGTAGTTTTGTCTGTTATTGTAGTACGGTCTGTAATTGTAGTGGTACTTTCAACAAATGTGGTAGTATAAAAAAATGTTGGACTACCTTCAGTTCCCATAGTAATACTCTCTACAAATAGACTGCTCTCAGTTCCTGTTATAGTATTGTCATAAAATGCAGTAGTACTGTCAGTATTTGAAGTTATAGAGCTCATAACAGTGAATGACTCAGTCTGGGTACTACTGGAAGTCATGGCAGAGGTGGTGGTGCTACTGTCAGTAGTAGTACTAGTAGGGTCAGTCACTCCATCTGATGAAGCAGAAGGTCCATCAGATGCTGCTGAGTTAGTGTCATCATCCGCTGTCAGAGAAGAAGAGTTGTGTCTCTTTAGTGAATTGTCGCAAACTGAGCTCTGATTTTCTCTACTTTCTGTATAAATGCAAAACTTGCTGGTACACTTGTTTGAGACTGCGTCCACATGGAGACGAGGCTGGTTTCTTTAGATGAATTAAATAACTACCTGTGAAAATGTTTTAGAAAATTTGTACTATATCTTCAAACAAGGTGGACACATTTCCCAACTTTCCCATCTAACCAGACCTTTTCTTGGACTCCTCTGGCTTCTGGTGAAGTATTATACCCCCTCAAACACATCTAAAACTTTTGGTTAGCCATTCTTTAACAAATAGGTTTAATCTCGTCTCCATGGGGACATGATCAAAGTTTAGAGAGTGTTGTAACCAACCATTGATCAAACATTTGAATTTCCTTTAGTTATTCAAACAAACTTTTCTAGACGCTAGTGATCATTTTATTGCAGTCAAATCAAAACTCTGGATGACCAGTAGACGTTCTGCCTCGGTTTGAGAGACTTTTTTTTATTTTTGCCCAGAAGTTTGAAAAAGAGCTGCTGTCACATCAAGAAGCATGTATATGCAGACGTAGCAAGCCACCACCACAAAAATTAAAAGTAGGTCATGATTTTCCTTTGCTTAATTTCAAACCATCAAGGATTCCTTCTGGATTGAAAGTCCATTCATGTTTTTTTTCATTTTCTGTACTGCTTGTCCAACACTGGGTATTAAGGGTGTACACAAGCAAGGCTCTATGCCACAAGTGAGATAGAGTACATCTCTGAATGAAAATAACTTTCCTTTCAATTTTTTGGGGTGAAGTGAAATTCGTCTCTTAAAAATTTCCACTTTTAAAATATTAACAGTAACTTTTGTATATCATTGGCCTTTTAGGAAGTTACAATATATCCAGATTGTCTGTTGCTCTGCATTGGAGGAAGCAATTTAGGAAATCGATGGATGATTAGATGGCAATGTCTTTGTGCCAATGACAAAACAGAGGAATCCAGACAACATGTTTATTTAGAGATTTGGAGCAGTTTTGCAGTCATCCAATCAAATCCATGTAATAAAAACATGGTCAGCCAGTCAGAGGCTCTGAGTCTGCAGAGACATACCGCAGGTTACATGTACACTACACTAGCTATCATTGGTTTATCTGTTCTACTTTATGCATTTTTTTTTCTGTTATTGTTGCATCTTGTTTTTGTTCATTTGTCATGGAGATTGTCCTATAATTATATTTTAAAACAAAAAAATTGTGAGCTTCTGATAAGATTTTAGTTAGATAATCCCTAGTGTTGTTTGGGTGTGAGTGTGTGTAGTACTGCTATTGGATTGGTTTAAGTTTTCAGGTTCATTCAGGGATGGGGTGCTGTGATAGTTCAAGCTGGCTTGCAGCCAAACAAATGTGTCTGTGAACGCGGTTAGGTGACTGAAAGGTTAACACAGACTAACAGAGATTAGGTACACAAATGCAAAGCATCTGTTAGTGTGTCACTGGCTCTGAAAGATTAATTTTCCAACTTTAGCCTTGGAAGGCTGTCATTTACCTTCTTATTAGAAAATGTATGAGAAGTGTAGGGGGACAGATCAGCTTGAGATCACCTGGAAAAACTGATGTAATAATCAGTCATTTTTAAAAATTTTAGGGCTTTCGGTTGAGGATTTTTTAACTGACTTCTGTAGGTGAAAAATTAATAAAAACAAAGACGCACAAGAACAGAAAAAATACACATCCTGACAACAAATGTACAAAAAAAAATACAGTAAAGGGTGATACGTAAACACAGGTAATGAATGAAACACAGGTAAGCATCCAGGTTAAACTTAACTTACTGGTCACAGTGTCAGTGACAGTGTCTGCTATGTCGCCTGTAAAAGACAGATGCACTTATAGAGGAGACACACAAATAGGCCGTTGGATTGTTCTTTAAGATACATACAAGTGTTGGCAGTGCCTTTCGGCAGAGGCAGGTATGAACCTGGTTTCCAGTTGCTGGAACTGAACTCTCGGCGACAACGTTCACAGTCTTGTCCACTTGTATTGTGATCACAGGCACACTGCAATGTTGCATCACTAATCACACACTGAGATGCATGAAGGTTACATTTGCACCTGAGAAACAAACAAGAACAAGAACACTCAATACAAATGTTTTACAGAAACTTTGACATGCTCATCAATGAAAGTTTGAGTAACGTAGGTTGTGACCCTTTGATTGATTGGGTCACAACCAATCAATCAAAGAATCAAAGAGAGTATTAGAAAGCATGGCTCTCTAATACTCTGAAGGCTGGGGACGTCTTTTATAGATGTCCATGTTATCTAGCTAGTTTCGTTCTTCAGCTAGGCACCAAATATTTCTGTTGAACCATATTAAACCCCAATAAGATCAAAGGCAAGGCAAATTTATTTGTATAGCACAATTCTTATAAAACGTTAATCAAAGTGCTTCACAAGACAGAAAAAAATGCAACAAGCTGCAAAGTCTTTTGTTATCTTAAAATTTTTACATCCTGTAAAGACTAGGTCTCATCTGTCAAATGAGATTTTATGCTAGACTTTTAGATGGATGCTGTCAGATATCAGACATATCTATAGTTGTGCTTGAAAGGTAAACTCTGATGTCAACTTAATCTTGTGACTCACCTGGCAGGGACATCGA
This sequence comes from Neostethus bicornis, assembly GCA_902685375.1. Lineage (NCBI taxonomy): Eukaryota > Metazoa > Chordata > Actinopteri > Atheriniformes > Phallostethidae > Neostethus > Neostethus bicornis. Next base: position 11,818,951 of record LR738545.1, read on the forward strand.
TGTTGGACACAGCATAAAAATACTTCAGTAGATTGTCTCTTTGAACATAGGTCCCTCCCAGTGCAGGGCGAAGGAGACGTAGGCGGAGGTTAGTGAAGGTGAAGAAATCTCTAAGTCCCTTCATTGTCTCCATTCGGGTATACAAGGCATCCATGTTAATTAGCTTTGGACCAGCAAACACACCAAACCGAGCACGCACCTCAAACACAACATTTTTTTCCTCCTGGTGGTAAAGCACAACTTCAATTCCAGATCCATGTTGTATGCATATTTTTTCTAAATTTCAGTAAGACCAGTATCTGAATACTGACCTTGGCTCCAACCCAACGAGAGTATCGCTCCGTGCAAATGACCCGGGTTAAATTACTCGGTGCCAACTCAGAAACTTCTTTAGGTGACATGCCAAAGGCCTCAAGACAGTCATCAGCATAGTACTGATATGGCTGCCATGTTACTCCTGGAAAACAAACACTGAGACTGTAAATGTGTTGGATCAAAGCAGAGACCATTCAAGACATTACTACTCAGATGATACTAGACATATTATCAGCTAAAGAAGTTGCATAAACTGGCCAGCTTGTGCAAATGTGAGATATTGCCTGGACATAAATGTCTGTGAACATTTCTTAAGGATGGATAAAGTAATCAGGGCTTTAGCTCCTCTGTTTTTACTCCATTGTAATGTACAGACCCGTAGCAAATGGTGGTTTCAAACTGAGAGAAAGTGGCGTTCTGCCAGTTTTCAGATGGGGAAATGTGATCAAGATCTTGTACTACTCAGACTTTGGAGCTCAAGCTGTTCTGAATTGGATACAATCAAGATCCAATTTTATGTTGGATGATGTTGTAAGTGATGTTTTGCATAGGGTTTTCACGCATTAGGAAACAATAATCTCAACATACTAGATGTCAAAATGACGTACAAAAACCTTCCAGCATTTAAAAACAACTTAAACACAATTTAAACCCCAGGCAATTATATTGCAGTTCTGTTCACTTGAAAGCTTCTGCTGAGTTCTCCACATCCAGCAAACCAAACCTTAAATGTGCCATCTTACAGTAGAGACAAATGATTTTAAATACGTCCATCTTGTCACTGTGGGAATGAAACTCCTAGAGGCACCTTACACAATCAGAAATCTTAGCCATTTGTTGTTCTAGTGTTGGTCCTTTGCAAAAAAATCTTTAAGAAATGGTCATCTTAAAGATGAAGATCAAATGTGTTTTGTACTGTGTTAGAAAGTTAGAAATGACTGATCTCTTTCTTTTATATTTACCATCTTGTAAACGATTGGCCTTGTAAGCCTGACCAATATAAGAACTGTAAGGGAATGTGCTCACCAACTAAAGTCTGCAGATTGTTGTTGACATAACGGAACAAAACTGGAAGATGAAAGTCATCCATCTTATTAGGAGATAATGAAGTTTTAAACTACCTAATTGTAAAAAACATTGATTCAATAACATCATCTTTCAACCGTGTCTCTCTGAAATCATCCTCACCTTTATCCATAGACTTTTCCAGCACCATGCTAGTTGGTCGGCCATACTCAAACGTGATGACAATGTCATCGACCACCTCTAAACTCTTGTTCCATGACAGAGTGATGTTGGCCATTAAAGGCTCGGGATATCTGGACCATGTGATTGTCTGCCAGTAGGTAATGAGACCACCTCTCTCCCTGTCCCCCATCAGCTGAGGAGGATGGGACAAGTCAGGACTGGAGGCATCACACTCATCGCTGCACAGGTATGGATTCTCCTGTAAGTGCAGAAACAAACAACTTAATCAAATGAAAGAGTTTAACTTGAAAAGATTTGTTGTAATGTATTCTTGTAGCATTTAAAGCCTCAGACTGAGGTCATTTGTTTTAAGTTTCATTTGATTTTACCCAATTGCAAGTATAAAACCTAGATCAAGACTTCCAATCTAGGTCACTGAACCCTTTAAGCCTTGGAGATCTCAGAGAATCTTAAATTTGGTGATTTGAGCGACCAGAACAGTTTAAAGGAGCATGACACATTTCGCCTTGCTTTTCCGCAAATAACTGACGTCTAGCATGGGTGTGAGAGGAACATGTGAGTTCAGCTAAGAGTTTGATCCATGTGTAGAGGCCAATTGGGAGTGACTCTAATCTGATCAGTAAGGATCATCCTTTAACTTCAGCTGCCGTTGCCAACTGTCACACTGCAACCACATGGCTGAAATGACTTACTATCCAACACTAACCAGCTTTAACTAGCCACGCACAGACCCAAATATCTGCGGTCCACTGGATTGTTCCAATGATACAATAGTTAATTTATTAAACCTGTGTGTGCTTGGTTACGTTTTCTTCTCTTATTTATACCACATATTGTTTTTAGAGTTTTCAAATGTCTGATAACTATCTTTCACAGCCTTGTATTTCTTGCAAGAGTAAGGCTTTTGCAAAATCAGCGACATAGAATATCTAGGATGAGTATGGGGTAGCCCATTCAAATATATGTAAAAATGTCCTGCTTTGGTCATCATCTGATCTGTTTTGTTACTTATGTGTCAAGAAGATTGCTGTTTTCTCAAAATAATTCAAAATATTTAAATAAATCTAAATAATTTGAAATATTGTTATGAATAGTAAAAATGAAAAAAAATATATTTATTTATGAGCTCTGTCCAATGAAAAGGACTAGAGGAGGTCAAAGAGAAGATTCATGGATGCATTGAAAGGAAGACATGAAGATAGTTGGTGTGACTGAAGATGATGCAGCAGATAGGGTTATATGGAGGACGCTGACTTGCTGTGGTGACCCCTGAAGGGAAATGCCGAAAGAAGAAGAAGTCAAATGAATGAAGATTAGTCAGAATAAGACAGAGAACATGTGTATAAATGAGAGGGATCCAAATGGAAAAGTGAGGTTATAGGGAGAAGAGATAAAGAAAGTGGAAGATTTTAAGCACTTAGGATCAACAGTCCAGAGCAATGGAGAGTGTGGACAAGAGGTGAAGAAGCAAGTGCAGGCAGGCTGGAACAGGTGGAGAAAAGAATCATGTGTGATGTGTGACAGAAGAGTTTCAACTAAAATGAAAGGGAAAGTGTAGAAAACCGTGGTGAGACTGGCCATGCTGTTTAGCTTAGAGACAGTGGCACTGAGGAAAAGACAAGAAACACAAATGAAGGGTGGCAGAGATGAAGATGCTGAGGATGTCTCTGGGAGTGACCAGGATGGACAGGATTAGAAATGAATATATTAGAGGAACAGCCCATGTTAGAGGTTTCCGAGATAAAGTCAGAGAGGACAGACTGAGATGTGCAGAGGAGAGAGAGACAGTACATCGGCAGAAGATGCTTGGTTTGGAACCACCAGAAAATAAGCGTAGAGGAAGACCAAAGAGGAGGTTCATGGATACAGTGAAGGAAGACATGAAGATAGTTGGTGTGACTGAAGAAGGTGCAGCAGATAGGATTAGATTAAAAAAACTGACTTGCTGTGGCGACTCCTGAAGGGAAATCCCGAAAGAAGAAGAAGTGAAATTATCCTTTTGAGAACTAATTCAGTTCACAAATCATTTAAGATTTAGTTTTCATTTATTCATCATCATTGCCTTTATCAATAATTGAGACAGAACATTAGTTCCCCAAAGGAACAATTAGACCCACAGCAGGAATCAGTGAAGCTAAAACTGTGGCTGCAGACCTCTGTAGGAGGTCACAACATGACTGAAAGTCAATCACTTTCTCTCTTTTTTTCCTTTAAATTATTGATTGATATGAATCCAATTGAACTTTAAGTGTTTCAGGGGAGGTATATTCTTCTGTAATTATGAATATTTCAGATGCATTTAGACCAACTTACACAAAGAACGCTGATATTTTTTTCTTTAGGTAATATTTAAAGTTTTTCAAGCTAAAGAAGTTGTGCTTGTTGTGCACAGTTTAAGTTTTAGTTTCTCTCTTCTGAATTATAACACGATGTAGTTGCCTGTTTGTTTTCAAGTGTGTGCTCAGTGCATCAGACTGACCAGTGTGCAGAATCTTTCAGGTGGATTTCCACAAGTGATTCCAGGAGGGTCGACTCTAATCTGCATGAACTCCTTCATGTTGGTGGGCGGGGGTTGACATGGGAAAAAGACCAATGCCGATCCTGTCTCCGAGCTTCGCAACGATCGGCAGATGTCGTACTGGCTGATGACTTGAGACCAACATGGTGGCAACAACAGAAGGTGGAGAATGAAATGGACATGAGAGTAGTGGGTCCGAAAAGGGCGGGTCATGGCAAACAGTCAGATGAACAGGAAGCTCATCAGCTCCCTCATCTCCTCTCAATAAGTTCAGTTTCTTCCCATTTTTAAAATTCCAGAAAACATGGACACTTGGTGTTCAGTGTGTGGTTGCCATGACAATCAGGTGGGAATTAACATCTGCGGTCATTGTTATAATTTTCTTCCCCTTTCAGACCTGAAACAACAATGAAAACAATCAGAAGCTAAAAAAAAAAATCAAGAGAAAACAAAGATAGATTCTAGCAAACTTTTGGGGATTTTCATCTTTTGGATGTTGGACCTTAAATTTTGAAGGAGTAGAATGGATTTATGATTTGCAGAACAGTGCACCAACTATAGCCTACGTTATTGATGGATTTTTGGAAAGGTAAAGGGAGTTTAACCAACCAATGAGTCGACATGTCTTCGTTGGTATGCTTTGTGGACTCAACAAGATATTTTGATGTAGTCGTCAAGTAATCTTAAAAATGCGTTTTAGCGTATGAGATATTAGACCTCGATTAGCTCTGATTTGATCTTTAACATACATATGGAGTACAACCATGGGATTGAGATGCTTTGACCACAATCTCCCCCTTTCAGTGGAGTGACTTGCAGCAGTAATGTGAACTTGGTCATTCTGGACATAAGTCAAGCTGCTACCCCTCCAGATTTAATGATGCCAGAGGACCTGGCTCATACATTTGATTAGAGTCTCTATTAAAGGTGCTCCTAATGAGGTGATAAGGCTACATCCTACTGGGAGGAAGACCTGGGGAAATCCTGGGTCATGCTGGGGAGACTATGTTGGTCAGTAGTTGTAGGAAGGTGTAAAGACCTCCAGCACAGGCCCCCTATGTGCCACTAAAAAAACGATAACGCCCCACCTCATCAATGAAAGCAGCAAATACCAATCAACTGGCATTTTTTCGCTAACCTGTGGTGGTATAAAACAGTCTGAATTTTTTATGAAAAAGTTTTTTCCATTTCCTTTTTTTTTTTTACAAATAGCAGCTAGGGGGAGGAAGTATTTAAAAAAATAAATAAAAATAAAAATAAAGGATTAAATAGCAGAACCCATCCAGCAATATTGTCAAAATCATTTTAAATGTTCCCTTTTTGGTGCATCCAATTGGATGCCAAATAGGATAAAATATTTAATGTCCTAGCTTGAAGTTAAGGATTGTTCTTGAAACCAAGTTGCAATGTTTGTTTGTTTTTGTCTTTTAGTTTTTTGGACTCCAGCTTTTGGGTTAACAGGTTGGACACAGTGTGACCAGACTGGAACGCCGGTGGATAGAGGTGAGGTGGCATCGAGGCATTTGCACTGCAGCACTCAGATTTTCCCTTGATGATTAATAAAGTACATATAATTCAATTCAATAATGCTGATTTTTTGGAGTTCTACATGCATCCAAAACCACTTTTTTTCCATTATTTATTCACCTACTGTACAGATTTACCACCTCTAACTAGAAATAAAATACAATGTACTTTATTAATCCCGAAGGGAAATTTGAGTGATGCAGTGCGAACGCCTTAAGAACCAGAGGGTTTGACATTGGGAATGTATGTTATTTGTCTGTTCTTCTAATGTTTTTGTATTTTTTCTTTGAGTGCGGTAAAATAGTACAAACCTACATGTATTTATGTTGTACATAGTTTTGTGATGGCACTAAAATGATTTTAACTATGTTGTTTTTCAATCATTTTACACTCATCGAGACTTGTGCTTGCAAACGTTATGGGATGCAAAACTCACGTTAACATATCTTAAAATATGCCACATTGGCTGGGCTCTCACTCAGAGATCAGGTGAAGAGCTCTGCCATCCAGGAGGAGCTCAGTGTCGAGCCGCTCCTCCTCCAGGTCGAGTGAAGCCAGATGGGGTGGTTCGGGCATCTGGTCAGGATGCCCCCCAATTGCCTCGCTGGTGAGGTGTTTCGGGCACGTCCCACCGAGAGGAGACCAAGAGGCAGACCCTGGCCTCGCTGGAAAGACTATGTCTCACAGCTGGCCAAGGAATGACTCAGTATCCTTCCAGGTGAGCTGGAGGATGCAGCTGGGGTGAGAGAAGCCTGTGCTTCCCGTCTGAGGCTGTTGCCCCCGCAACCCGGCCCCGGAAGACGACGGAACGGAATGCTACATAGAAGTGGTTTATAAACAGAGGTCACTTAATTGTGGAGCTTTTAGACACTTTTCATGAGAACTACCAGCTGACGTAGCAACTGAAAGTAGACCGAAAATAAAAAGTCTTCTGGCTTCTTGTTCGTAAATAATCCACAGTGAGCTTACAAATATCTAAACACAGAATCATATATGAAAAAGTCTTTATTTCCTCAGGACTGCAACCTGAGGGTTCCATTAACAGATCAGGGTGAACAGCCTTGTAGTGTTGTGGCTAAAGTGGAAAGTGGTGCACTACAAAATGGATTATCATTAGATCGATTGCTGAACCTGTTATGAGGATCAGAAAATTTTAACTTGAAAACACAGTGACACTTTCATCATAAAAAAATATAGCCAAAACTACATATGGTTTTCTCTAAACAATTTTTTTGGTACATAAACAGAAATGTCTTAAAATTTACCTTCAAATATGCTAAAACTGTCACACTGCAACCACATGGCTGAAATGACTTACTATCCAACACTAACCAGCTTTAACTAGCCACGCACAGACCCAAATATCTTAAATACAAATACAAATCAGACAAAAACCTTCAGTTTAAAAATATATATTTTTGGTATCGCTGATGAGGATTTTTTTTAAATATTCCCAATATCCAAATCTTAAAAACAAAGACTTTCTCTTGAGGTTAGTTTGAAATAGGATCAAATCCACATAAAAAATTCTGTCATCTGCCACATTTCCACTTTTTACAAAATATGATATAAGAACATAGTGTTTTAAAAACTATTGATGACTTAGATTGTAAACTTAGACTAAATGGCCCTACTTGTGTAATTTTATACTTTTGGCTGGACATTTAGTACTTCCTGAACCAAAGTTATTATTTACAAAGCAAAATTTCATAAAGTGATTTTTTTTTGTGAACCTGCATATTGTACTACAAGCATTCATACGCATCTTGCAGGTGAGTCCAGGTGTTTTACCATCCTGCTCAGGTTTTTGCCACCTCTAGAAGATGAAAAGATGTTCTTTTCTTCCAGCTTTGTTTATTTGTTTGTTTGTTCTGAGTATGAACTGATGAGAAACATGATTAAACTTATACACAGAGGACAAATGCCCTTACATTCACTGGCTTCTTTATTAAATCACTTCTCCTGGTCAGGTCAGATTCTCAAACGCAGAATTTGGATTTAATGAATCCTGTAGTATGTTTTTCTTGCACACGTGTGATTCTAAAGCCTTCTGCGCAAATTACAGACATTGGATGGGGTCTGCATGGTCCAAAGAGGAGATCCACTTGGACAAACTCAGAAACACCCTGAATGGTAGATGTGCTTCAGCCTTAACGAGAAAAAAGAAAAGTGTGTGTGTGTGTGTGTGTGTGTCTGTGTGTATGTGTGTGAGGACTGACCTTATAAAATCAGCATATTGTCATATTCCCCGACACCTGCCTTCGTCCCAAAGGGTCTTCTTCGGGTTAATTCTTAAGCTGATTGCAAGTTATCTTCAGTTGCCCCTCTTTTTTCTTTCGGTTTAGATGTCCCTCTCTTCCTCCCGTGTAATCCCTCACTTCTGCTCTGCTCCTCTAGTTTCTTTTTAATCCTTTTACTTCTCCTCTTCACAGAGGTCTGAATGATGTGACGACTAAAACTCTGCTGACTCTACTGTAAACCATGTGTAGTTTGTCCACCCTCTTGATTTCAAATTTAAACTCCTCCCTCTTACTGTCTCTTATAAACTATTTCTTTCTCTCTCTCACCCTGTCTTCCTCCCCCCTCTCTAAAAACAGATTCATCTAATGATACAGCTGTAACATTGCCATGAATGAACATTTGTGTGACCTCATGAGCAGTTTTCTGTTCCGATTTTTTCACTTTGACAGACTGAGACATTAAACTTAATTGATTTGTTTGCTTATTTTTACAGGCAATTGTGGTTGTAAAATATTCTCAGTCTGATATTTTCTGATTTAGTCTTTGAGACGTATATTTTCAGCTCAGAAAACAACGTATTTGCACAGTGGTGTTGTTTGCATAGAAATCTGTCAGATAACTGCTATTTTTCTCTGCAAGTAATGAAGATCAGTTACATTTATGTGTCCCACAGTGGGTTTTGCTCATCATACAAAAATGATTGGCAGAAGTTGTCTCTTTTCCACAGAGTCCACTTCTTTTTTCGGTACTTTGCTTTAGGGGTCACCACAGCAAGTCAGTTTCTTCCATTTAACCCTATCTGCTTCGGTCATGCCAACTATCTTCATGTCTTCTTTCACTGTATCCATGAACCTCCTCTCTGGTCTTCCTCTACGCCTCTTTTCTGGTGGTTCCAAACCCAGCATCCTTCTTCCGATGAACTCTATCTCTCTCCTCTGCACATGTCCAAACCATCTCAGTTTGGCCTCCTGACTTTATTTCCAAAACCTCTAACATGTACTGTTCCTCTGATACACTCATTTCTAATCCTGTCCATCCTGGTCACTCCCAGAGAGATCCTCAGCATCTTCATCTCTGCTACCTCCATCTCTGTTTCCTTTCTTTTCCTCAGTGCCACTGTCTCTAGACCAGTTTAGACCCTAGTCCATGGTTTATTCATGTATTCAACACGTTCCAAATGATTATGCTATGCATTTAAACATCATCAAGAAAATGTTTTTGTTTATCTGGATTGTTTTGCATCTCAGTTTTTTTTTTTTTTTGAATAACTGAAATCAGAGTTTTGTTATTGTAAGTCTCTCAGTCGAGGCCAATTAAAGAGAAAAAAAACTGAATTTTGTTCCACATTATTAAGAAGACCAATATTTTGGTGCTCTAAAACAGAAGATTGAACTCCACAGATGAATAGCCGTAAAAATGAGGATTAAAAAAAATTCCTTTTTTTTTTTTTTTTACGGAAATGCAGATTTGTCTCTTTTTGAGAGGTCATAATGTGCCGTGCAAATGAAGACATGATGAGGAAGGCCAGACAAATATGCCAGAATAACAGAGCAGCTGCGAAAATGACACCACATAGCAGCAAATAGGACGTGCTACCAACATTAAACTATTGGATCCTCTGTACAGAAAATCTCATCTGCAGAAGAATTTGAAACTTGTGGCTATTTTTTCAGGTATATTGTTTATGTACATGGGTTAACTTTGTACAGTTTGCAGAAACAAAGTGTCTGCCTCCTGACATTCAATTATATTATAATTATTTTTAGTTAACCTGTTAACCACCACACATGTGATTCTTAAGTTAATTCAATCATCTGTAGCTTTTAAAATTAATTTAATTGAAAAAAAATGTTTTAAATCATTTTTTGGACACCTCGGTGATTTGGTTCCTGATTGGCTGCAAGTGCAAAAACGACTCCGTGATGTCATTTCAGCGCGACACTGCAGATGAGGGAAAATGGCGGACGTGGTAAACGTTGGAGTGAATCTGGATGCGTTCTCACATGCAATCAGTGGCATTCAGGCGCTGCGCTCGAGTGTGAGCCGTGTGTTTGAGTCTTTAAAAGATGGCATGAAGAATCGTGAGACACTAGAGGGACGCGAAAAGCAGTTCATAGCAGAGTTTCAGGACAACCTGCAGGCAGTAAACAGAGACCTGAAGTGAGTTTAACGGATCTTAGAAAAGTTTCTACCTAGGGCAGTGTGATAGTAGTAGATATCTATTAGTTTTTATTCTATTGATTTAATAAAACTCTGCTAAACACTGATCCTGGCTGTGAATTCGCTTCATGTATTGCCCACATGACCCAGAGGGTTCCATAGGGGGCGGGGCTATTTAAATGAACTGATCGGATAAACTTACATTTAAAAAATCCCGATGAATGCGCTTCACCAGAAAAATGGTCAGATATGCACCACCCTGTTCTTCCTCAGACGCTTTTGTTCCTTCTTGCCTTTTTAATATATTTTTCTCCATCAACAACTAGCATACCCAGGGGCGGATCCAGGTTGCATCGGGGGGCAGGTTCGAGGCGCACGCCCCCGCTCTTTTGGTCCACAAAAAAAGTGTTCATACTTCTTTAATTATTATAAAATTTGGGCAAAATATGCACTAAAATGCAGAAAAATTACTTATTTTTCAAAATGTTCTGGGGGGCCGGGGGTGGCGATGCCCCCAGACCCTTCTATGCTGGCGAGCATCACATGTACTCGTTTTGTCTATGACCTCACGCCCTCACCCGACCCCTTTAAAAAATCCTGGATTCGCCTCTGATACCTGTCAAGTGATAACGGTTTTGCCGTATTTACATTTGCATTTGTAAATGTAAATACGGCAATTCCCGTATGAATGGGAAAATGCGAGTTTAGCAAATATGGGCGTATTGTCATTTCTATACGCCACAAAAAACTTGATTAAAAAAAGCCCATGTTTTTGACAACATTAAAATGCCTACAAAGTGACTGGCTTTCAAGCCGATTATGGTACATTCCAGGCTTCCATTGTTACAGTGCAGTCAGAGCTAGACTGGTTACTTCAACTTTTGTCATTTTAGCTTTGTATAGATTGACTGTGAACAGGTATCAATTAGTCACATCGATATTCTTAAACAAGGACATTTTAGTTCATAGTAATTCTTTTAATTGTGTTGCTTTACTACCAGAGGATGAAAAATTAACAAGATATTGATAGGACATGATCTTTGTTTTTTCTATAAACAAATTTACTGTTATTAAAGTGTGCAACTTTATTGACACTCATTTCCTTTTTCTGGAATCAAAACCACTTAAATCTCAAGTACTTGTGATGGCATCCATCCAAAAATATTTTTAGATAGCAAAGAAAAGGATCAAGTTTAAAAGGTAGAAAATTGTTTTATATAACTGAGCTACACAGAAACTGACTGGTTTTCTCCTTTGAATAGTGAGCTGGAGCGCCTCAGCGGTCTGGTGGGTCGTCCATCTGAGTCCCATCCACTTCATAACAGCGGTCTGCTCAGTCTGGACCCGGTTCAGGATAAGACTCCTTTATATTCACAGCTGCTCCAGGCCTACAAATGGTCAAATAAGGTAATAAAGTTAAAGACAAGCTGTTACCATGGTGATGAAATGTTTCTTTTCTTCACTTTGTTTTAAAGATGAGTATTCAGTTTGTCAAAACAAGTGCTTGTGTGTGTGCTTATAGTTGCAGTACCATGCTGGTTTGGCCTCTAGTTTGTTAAATCAACAGTCGCTTAAACGCTCGGCCAATCAGATGGGAGCGTCGGCAAAGAGACGTCCCAAAGTGCAACCCAACACTCTAGTTCTTCCTCCACAGTAAGTAGTTGATCACAATGATTCTTCATCAGACAAGTTGGCAACCTTAAAAAGCTTTTTTTATGCTAGCATGGTCAGAAATTGTAGAAAGTCTGATCCACGGCATGCTAGTTAAATTATTCTACAGACGACTAATGACATCTATGTGAACCTGGTAATAAACCGAAAGTTTTAGGATAGTTGTGAATGTAAAAAGTGAACCAGAGATGAGGAAATATGACAGTGGGTAGGATGATATAAAGTCTCATGTTAAATATTTTTCTCATGCAGCTATGTGGATGATGTCATCTCTCGAATCGGACGGATGTTTCCCGATATGACCGTTGAGTTGTTCAGACCCAACGGAACATCAGCTGTCCTCCTGGTATTGCATCACATCCACACACTTAGCTCTAGGTATGTTTTCAAACTTTTAACAAGAGTGTATGTCCACCAGGTGACACTGGGAAAGGTGCTTAAGGCTATTCTAGTCATGCGCTCGCTCTTCATAGACAGGACAGTCGTTCGAGGATTCAACGAAAACGTTTACAATGAGGATGGAAAGGTAAAAGCTCTGTAATGAATTGTTGACTCGTGCCTTTTGTCACTTTATGATAACCTCTCTGTTCATTTTACCAGCTGGACATTTGGACTAAGTCTCAGTATCAAGTGTTTCAGAAGGTAAGACTCACCTGATTGCTTCTTGGTCACTTGCTCTTAATGTCCAATAGTCTGACTTGTTGTGATGTTGCCAGGTAACAGATCATGCTACCACCGCCCTTCTGCACTACCAACTACCTCAGATGCCCGATGTAGTTGTCCGGTCCTTCATGGTGAGACATCAAATCCTCACACTACATGTTTCATTCATACCAGTTCAAGTTCTTTCACTTGTCTGATCAATTTATCGTGTTAGACTAGGTTTTGACTCACCTTTCTTTGCTGTTTCTCTGACAGACGTGGCTGCGGAGCTATATAAAGCTCTTCCAGTCTCCTTGCCAGCGGTGTGGTCGCTTCCTGCAGGATGGCCTTCCTCCGACATGGAGGGACTTTAGGACTCTGGAAGCATTTCATGACACTTGCCGGATGTAACTTTACACTATTTTGTTTGTTTATTGTATATAAAAAATTTTCAATAAAGTTTGTTTACATTTTTTTTCCCCAGAATTGTTTTTTCCCCAGCTGATAGATGAATTTATGACAAAAAAAACAATTGGTAACAGATTAATCAATAAAGTGGGGGCTCTAGATAAAGAGAAACGGACTGGAAATACAAATGATTGTGGCTTTTAAAAAATACTAAGTATAATTAATCAAGTTTTTTAAAAAGTTTATGAATAATATCTGTACAATATCTAATTTCTTACAGCTTTAATAACAAACACTCATGTTTGCTAGTTAGCAAACTGCAAGACAAAATTTATTTTACACACTCATGGGACAAAATTATGTATAATTACATTTAATCTATTTAGAAGTAACTTTTTTTAACGTGGAAACTCTTTCAGTGGCTTATTTTCTTAGGTTTTTTTGGCCGCGTGCAGGTTTGATGGTCCTGATTGTATGTAAATCTAATTTTGTGTCACAGAAGTCTTAACATTTAGGGTAAGCTGTAGTGATCAAATCTTGTTCTCATATTCATCATCTTAGAACCTGGACTTTCTGGGAAAGTCCAGCAAGATCTGATTTAGCTCCTGAACCAAACAAAATCTTGATTATGCTTTTTGTAAACCACACAAGCTCAAAAAAGTTATACACTTGTGTATTTGGCATTCTATAAAAACATGATCTGAAGAGATGTGAAAAAGTTTTATGACGTTACTTTGTTAGAAAAGAAAAAATATTTCTACTTCAAAAGATTTGGATGAGAGCTGCTGGACTTAAAAACTTCCGGTTGTGTTAGAATTTATTTTATTTTGAAAATCCTGAAAAGGAAACGCTCAAACTTACCTGGTACTGTGTGATAAAAGCTGTGGCCAGGGTTGCATCCTCAGATTGAGCATCAGAATGGATGGTGTGAAGAAGGAATGATAACTCAATGGACACTCCTCCTCACCTCGGAACGAACAGAAGGAAACATGTTTTTTCCCTGTAAAGTGCAGTTTTTATTAGTTTATGTTGGGATAGCAGGACTGGCTGTGGATTTGGTACATATTCATGGAGACCCAGGGCACACAGGTAACAATAAAGGACTTTTCCTTTTATCTGTAAAAATACAAAAAGAACAATGCACACTGAAAAGTGCTTGAGATTTGACTAGAACTTTTGATGTAAAGTGAAATGCACTGATGGAATTAAGTAAAACTCATTCAGCGTTTTAAAAAATATAATTATCCGCCATTTCTTTTAATTTATTAAAAAATGATGATCATCTTTGTGGATATTTTACTTTCATATAAAGAAACTTTAAATCTGCGTTGAAGTCTAACTCGCAGTACCATTAACATCCGAGTAGAGGCGTTGTTGGAGCATCAGCTGTGCTCCCGAATCTCATTTCTGCTTCGACACACTTGAAGTAATTGTACCAAATTTTACAGGATAATATATGTATCTTTTTAATTTGAGTTTTTTGTTTAACTTGGAAAATGTTTTAAAACGTTGGATATATTCAGAATATCTGCTTACAAATACCAGCCCAACCAATGGAGGCAGATTTAAGTAATACTTCAAAAATTAACTCAAGAAAATCCTTCATTCCACTTTAGGTCTAAAACTCTTAACTTTTGAAGTCACACTAATATTTCAGTTTAAAAAAAAAAAGAAAAGAAAGACTAAAACTTCAGTTAATTTTGTGCACAAATCCTCATTTTCTTTGAAATAAAATAAAGCAGGCAAGTTTCTACAAGCGATTGTTTAACTTAAATCAAAATGCCTTAATTAAGCTTTGTTTTATTATAAAAAGCGCTTAGATCTGGTTGATAATGATGTATTACGTGTTCACTTATTATGGCTGACCCAATTGCTACTAATGCGCATGCGCAAAAATGATCAGCAAAACGACTTGTTCCAATAAAAAAAAGTGATGTATTAATTTTTTCACATCGATTAAACTTAACAATCTCTTTATGGATGTTTAGACAGTGCATATTTATCTCATAAAAATAACCGAAAGCTTTCAGACTGGTAAGTGTAATGTTTAGCCTGATCTAATATCTAATTTCAATCTACTAGAGCAGTGGTTCCCAACCACCGGGCCGCAGACTGGTACCGGACGCACAGAAAGCAGAAATAACTTCCATTATTTCCATTTGGTTTATTATTCGAGTGTTAATGATGTTTTAATTTGAAAAGTTGCCCAATTTTGACGCATCATCCCATTAAATTTGAACCCATAAACTAGCAAAATGAGTAAAAAAACAAGGATCTAGGAAGCTTCTTTGCTAAGGGGAGTTACAGAGTTAAGAAGCAGACTGGACCTTAAAAACACTCTTCAGGTTTCAGGCCAAGTTGGGACTGTCTTCTTCTTTTTCTTTCGGCATTCCCCTTCAGGGGTTGCCACGGCAGGTCAGTTTCTTCCATCTAACCCTATCTGCTGCATCCTCTTCGGTCACACCAACTATCTCCATATCTTTCTTCACTGTATCCAGGAACCTCTTCTCTGGCCTTCCTCTAGGCCTCTTTCCTGGTGGTTCCAAACCCAGCATCCTTCTTCCGATGTACTCATTTTCTCCTTTGCACATGTCCAAACCATCTCAGTCTGGCTTCTCTGACTTCATCTGGAAAAAATAAAGTAATAAATGAATAAAATAAGATGGGACTGTCTGGTTGCAGCAAAACAAACTCAGAACTCCAATTGATTTCGTCTTTCTGTGAGGACCCTAAGTGGCATTTTGATTCACTTTGTTTTTGTGATGTCTTATATTTTGAGGGTATGTTGTGCCATTTGCCATAGCAACCAGAGTGGAATTAAGTATATTACTATTGATTTTAAGAAGCCAGTTTTTCAGGCTGGTCCTGTTTAGTTTTTCTGCTACACCTTTAAACTGGTCCATGAAAATTTTGTTAGAAACTAAGCCAGTCTGTGGTGCAGAAAAGGTTGGGGACCCCCAAACCCCAACCCCCTGCAACCTTTGCAGGAGTACTTTAAAGTACTCCTGCAGTTATCTATTGAATATTTTTAGAAAGATGGGTATTAAGTACCCTCAAGTTTTATTTCTAGGAGCAAATGGTACCTGGAATTATGATTGGTATAAATAATATAAATCCCTGCATTTTTGCTCTTTTTGTGTGCTTAGTCATGTGAAAACTGATCTGAAGCAGCAGATAATTACGGAAACTAGACACCAAATTCCTTCCTGTATATCAAAGATCGAGTCATATATATGTAATTTATCACATTTAATATGATAATAATGTGTATAAATAGTGTGTTGATTTCTCTAGCATTTTCTAAAGTGCTAGAGAAATCAAAGTATGTAAATGTTTACCTTAAAAACCCACAAATCTGTCCAATATTACAAATGTTGTTGATGTATTCTACCTTTTGCCTGTAATCAGCCAGCACCGGATCTGGCCTCCCATAACCCTGAGTTGGATAAATGGATCCTGTAGATGATGAAGGAATGACAATTGTAAATTCAGTTATTGCTTTTTGTTAAAGATAGTCTAATTTTTCCTGTCAGATCAGAAGTGGTGATCTCTACATGTGGAGCTGATTGTATTTCCTCCAGACAGGAATGTCCTCCTTCCTGCTGTAGGTACTGTGCTCCTATCTGTCAGCAGAAGGACTGACCAGACCGACCCCGTCATTCATCCTGACGCCAGGCTGCCAATCCCCAACCAGCCACACACTTTACTGCTGAAATGTAGCTAAAAAGTTTTCTAAAAGTTACACAAACTGGATTCTGTTGGAAAAATTGCTGATCTAACTCCAGTTTTATTCCTGATGCATAACTTAACGTGGTTAAACCCAGATATTTTAATGGTAATCCTAAACATGTGCTGCAGTTTCATGTGGAAAAAATTTTGTTTTTTCCATAGATCACCTACATCCAGCATTGATCTTCATGAGCACAAAAATTCTGCTCATTCTCTGACTAATGTTAAATACAGTTTCCTGGTGAACATTTTAACTCTATAAAAAAGTTTTTATTACAATTATTTGAGAGTTTTTAGACCCACTTCCTCTCAATTTTTTAACATTTTGACCCCCATTACCATCTGGTCATGGTAATGACTTTTTTGCTGATTGATCCAATTAGATCACAAATACTTTCTAGGTTTTTCAAAACTGTACAAACTAATTTGCTGCCTTTTTCAAAAAAATTCTAATTTGTTTATAGACAAATAGTTGTCATCAGGATTTCTTGAGCCTAATCATTCATGAGATATTTCATTTTGCTGAGAAAAAAAAAGATTTTGAATTGTAATCTTAGATTGGCCTTGAGCTCTGGGTCAACAGGACAAATCACATGGCCAATGTTCTTTGTAGAAACCGGAGGAGGATGTGTGGAGAAGTAAAGTGAACAGCCATT
This sequence comes from Neostethus bicornis, assembly GCA_902685375.1. Classification (NCBI taxonomy): domain Eukaryota; kingdom Metazoa; phylum Chordata; class Actinopteri; order Atheriniformes; family Phallostethidae; genus Neostethus; species Neostethus bicornis. The sequence continues at coordinate 11,836,027 of LR738545.1, forward strand.
CAGAGACACGGGATGGTTTCAACAGCTCCACTCAGGTGTTTCTCATCTGAAAATGTTATGGCTGCATATACTTTAAGGAACCAGTGACAGAACTCATTACTCATCATCCTTCCTCCTTCTGGACCGCAGTTACACATGGCTGAACTCTGATAATGAAAGGAAATCCACCATGAACCAGGAACGGCATTCCGCTCCTCTATCTAGGATTGTACAAGCCTGCTTGGGAAAATTTTAATGTGCGTTCATGAACAACCAGATGCTTTCATCAGTATGTACTCTGCACTGGGAACCGGATCTCAAAAGTTTAAAAAAAAAAAAGTTTTTTTTTAATACAATGGAATGTTCGCCATATATATATATATATATATATATATATGGATTATTTCTTATAAAGAGACGTTTAAGACAATACAGTGGCACATGTTAGAAATGTTTGGGTGATTCTTTGTGCACATTTGGCATGAAGCACACACACGTGGGAAGGTGTTATTTTTCAAAGCAGCCGAAGTGATGTGCAGGTGGAAAAAGACAGGCTGCCATCTTGACTCCATATGCGAGATAAGAGGAGAAACTTGACATGAGACCAGACGAATACGGAGCATCGAATGTTCTGCTGAAAAAAAGATCAGAATAAAAACAGCACTGTCTTCTTCACCTCAGTTCTGATGCTTTAATTTTTGTGTGAAGCAGAAAGATAAACAGCGGTCACTGGAAGAAAGAACAGAGATCAAAACAAGCTAGAAGTCTAGAATATTGCAGTGAAAATATTCTGTTTAGCATACTTTACGTCAATTGTTAATCACAACAATATTAGCAGAAATGTCCGCAGACACTTTCTATTAGAGAAGATGCTACATCGAAACATCCTCAAAACCTTCTTGATCAGTGATTTACAAGTAGATTTTTATCCATGCAAAAAGTATCACAATATAAATGTCACAAATTATCAGAAAGACACTCCTGCTCAGTCATTTTAAATGTATTTATATAGTCACACATAATTTGTTATTTGAACATTTACTATTCAGGCCATTTTAAAATTATTTAACAATGTGTTTAATTATGTTTTTCTTATAATTTCTCAAAAATGGATCATCACTAGGTCAAACCTAATTCATTTTTGTTGCTTTAATAAAACTCTGGAAACATTAAAAGTGACTTATAATCATGTCTGATTAAAATTTCTGTTTACACTCATTTATAGAGGATAGTATGGTAACCGTTTTTTTTTTCCGGGTTTCTCAACAGAAATAGTGGATTTGTTGCAGCTTTTATTCCAAACCAACATCTCGGATGTGTTCCTGACAACGGAAAGTCAGAAATGTCCAACTCTTCAACTAAATCCTAATACCAACTTCATTATGGATGGACAGAACACTTTTGGGCACAGGTATGACTCGAAACTTATTTATCGAAACGTTTATAAGAAATCAATGACAATTTTGTAGTAAGTATGTCCCTTATTTGTCCAGGAGTAATTCATTGTCAAAAAGTCTTTGAAGTTGTCTTCTGAACAGAGATTGAGACATTTCGACTTCCATCCAACAGTCCTTTTTTATCTGATAGAAGGGTCCTGATAATGGTTGTATATAAACAACCATTAAATACATAATGTTAACCTGAGTTTTACCCGAGATTCTCCTCAAGGATCGGGCAAAACTTTGAAAAAAAAATCTATAGAAAAATAACCTGAGCAATTACAAAAGTGAAATGAAATAAAAAAGATGTTCAATTCAACAAATATTGACTTTAAGTTTAAACCAATTGAAACAAGTAGTGTTTATTGTTCAGATATATGCTGGTTGGGGATTTTGTTTTCAAACTGATTACGCTCTGTAACAAAACCAGACCCTGTTTTTGTATAATTTAAATAGATCAATTCTTTTGCAATGCATGCCTCAACTTTGAGACATATGTAGCACCTGTTGCAATAACAAATGGCATTATTTCTTATTTATTTTTTGGCAGGTTTTTGGATGAATTCAGTTTGCTGGTAGAATTTCACTGCTCTCAGAAGGACGAGAGCAGTTTGGTGACTCTGTTAAATGCTCAGCATGACATTGACCTGCAGGTCCGCTTTGGACCACACTCCGTTACCCTCATCTCCACCCAGGAAAGAGAATATCAGTATGTTCCAGTCTAATTTAGTCATTTACAGGATGTCTAATGTGAGCAATAAAAGAAATTTATGCTTTCTAGATTGTGTTGTAGAAAATTAAATCCAAACAGATTGTTAGGAGACAGCATGTTTTTATTATTAAATAACTTTAAAATATGTGTCACCAAAAACTGTAGAACTAGTTTATCTAAGAGTTTGTTCAATTTTAAAAATTATTCACACCTAAAGATTATTTTTTAGATTTTCTCCTTCTTATCCTAAACCTGCCCTTTCTAAATAAAATCTAGATTCCAAGTGGCCTCTCTGTGTGACGGCCAGTGGCACCGGGTGTCCTTGGGAATGTCTCCTCTCTGGCTGGAGGTTCATGTCGACTGTTTTCTGGTAGAAAAGATCAACTGGGCCTATCCCTGGCAGAGTATCTCTATGAATGGCTTGTTGGTGATTGGAAGCAGCCTGGAGGAACAAGAAACACCCTTTGAAGTAAGAAAAAGTTTACCCAGTCAAGTGATGATTGTCTCATAAGGCAGTTGGGAAGATTGGAATTGTCGGTCCCTGTTATATCATTTGAACTTGAAAGAAATGAAACACAATGTGTGATATCCGAGTTCCAAGTGATTCATGCTGATTACTCCGACCTCTCTTGGTGCCCCTAGGGTGCTGTGAGACAAATAAAGTTTGTTTTGGGGAATCCAGATGCTGCGAGAGATCACTGCACCATTCACTATTCGTCATGCAACTCATCAAGCCCAAAAAGATTCAGGGTAAGAGCACCAAAGTCATTTTTCTTTGCTCTATGTGTTAACAACTTTAGTTCTCCATTTCCTCTCTGTGATACAAAACTTAGATCTTCTTTTCTCATCCCATGAACATTGGTACTCCTCACGTGAACATCAGGAATTAATTTATTGTGGCTCATGCTTGCAGTTTTTCATGTTGGGTTATTCCAGACACTGACAGCCGGTACATGGAATGACAGGAATGCTGGTTGGAACATGTCCCATATGATTTTGGACAGAAACTACAAAGACAAAACAAGAAATACATTATGCTTCATGTTCAGCTTTATTGTCTGCCCGCTGACCTTTTAAAAATAATTCAGGAATCCTAAAGATAATATTTTATTGTCTGAAAATTTTAGTGATGGAGTGTTAAACTCCAATCTTTGATGACCAAAGTGAGAGACATGTGCTTTAGTTGTCTTACATCTGAAGTATACACAAGCTTTTTCACTCTAAAAGAAAATGAAAAAGAAAATAAATGTCATTTTCTGAGTTTTGCAATCAAGCTTTAACATATTTAGTTCTATTTGACCTTTGATTTGTGAATTATTTTATTTTTATGTTTGAAAAGATACATTTATGCTCCTGGCGAACAATTCCCAGATATTTTTCACGATGATCAGATGTATTATGTGATTGAATCATTACGATTAGTGAGTTCCAGCCCTGTTACTGTATATGGAATAGTTGACCATTTTTGTTGGTTCGCAAAGTCATAGCAATAATTTACTGTATTTTTTGGACTATAAGTCGCAGTTTTTTAAAATAGTTTGGTCGGGGGTATGACTTATACTCTGGAGCGACTTGTACTGTATACAGTATGTTTCCCCTCTTTTTAATGCATGTTTTTGCTCTTGCGACTTATATTCAGGTGTGACTTATAGTACTTCTACAAAAAAATACTTCTACAAAATATTATCATCTACCAAAACATTTTTTTACCCTCCCAGCTGTTCAACCTGATATTCTTATAGTTTCTATCTGTCTTCTTTGGTATCATCAGGCTGAGGTGATCCCATCAGACTCCAGCCATCCAAATGCTGCCGAACATGGTCTTTCCTCTGTACCTCACACACTGTCAGCTGACAGAGATCAAAACTTCCAGTCCTCTCAGCAATACCAAACTACACATGAACCTATGTCACCAGATTTAAAGAAACACAGACAGACGACCTCGCCTCATCCTGTGCCACAGGTAGAGCCACAGCCAACTTTACCTGTCAGTAGATGGGACAGTATCCTGCACAGACCCGATCAAAATCTGTACTGGATTCGCAGAGGCTCAGCTGGTCCAACAGGACCGTGGGGAAGAAGAGTAAGCATGCCATAAATTAGACTTTAGTTCAAGTGCAAGCCTTTCATATTGAGTTCATTTTTAGATTATAAACAGACACAGTGTTGATCTTGTTTATAAGTTTATATACGTACGTATAATTGAAACAGTAACACTGGAAGATAAAAATTTATATGCTAATAAAGATAGAAACGTGCACGAGGAGATCCACCAGATGTCTTTGATATAAACAGAAATTATCTCTTTTTTTGTGAGTGAATGTTTTAATGCAAAATATCTACCAGCTATGAGATAACATTATTTTTCAAAGTCTACTTTTTAAAAATCAAAACTGTTTGTCTTGACGTAATCACAAAATAAAGGGTTGTACTTCAGGTAAGAATACTGTGCTATCAATTATAGATTTTTTTCAATACAAATGCTGTTCTTGTATTTTTTTTTAAAAAGGTAATGTTTTGCTATTGCAGGGGCATCCAGGGGAAGACGGCTACGTAGGAATTAAAGGTGACAAGGTGAGTAATAAAACACTGTAGTGAGTGTAAGGAAATTCACTCTGGTTATTCTTGTGCTTTATTTTTCAAAAATATTTATTCTAATCCACCTTAAAAATGAAGGATGAGTGTGTCAAAGTGAACATATGGGAGTTTATTTAGTATATTTGCAAGTTTTGCATTTATTTAGAAGGAAATACAGACCCTGAACCTCGATTTTTGTTTACATTATTCGTAATAAGATTCTGGTATTTGAAATTTTGATTTACCACTATGTAACAGCATTGTGCTTTTTATCTCTTGTTATACACAATAAAATGATTTTTTTTTCTTGTTACCACCTATTTGTTTAAGTCTAGGATTATTTGAGGCCATTTATTTTACAGAGGTTTGTTACATTATAACTATGTTCTGAATTGTCCCATAGTTTCTACCATTGCACTTTTTTTGCCACTGGTATTAAAGCCCATCAAGTCAGCAGGGTTCAATTTCAGTTCTGTTGGCCTTTCCTTCACCTTGGCTTAAGGGCAGCAAACCAGAGAATTCTTTAAACTATGTACGTCGTATTTCATAAATTCAGGAGAGTGTGAGTGCTTCCTTTAGTGTCTGGAAGCACTACTCCAAGAATTTACCTGGACATGGGTCTACAAATTTTGGCAAATTTCAGCCAATTTTTTCCTCTTCATATGCACTTAAAACAAAACAAAAAATTTAGCAATTTTATAATTCTTTAAGGACACATGTTAGACTTTTACAGAGAGCACAAAGTATATTTGGAGTCAGGTCAAAATGTGAAATGTGAATCCCTTCTCTCTAAGGATTGAAGGCACAAAGACTGAGTTTTGGCAAGTCACAAAAAATAAAGACCAGCATGTGCAGGATGGCTTGTGCCCTGATTGTGTGTTTTCAGAAGTTTCAAGTAGAAAATATGCACCACATCGCCCTCGAGTGTTTGGAACGGTGTGCTACAGAGGGATAAACTGCATCTGTGTAAAAAGTTGCAAAGGTTACAAAATCTGTAAATGTTCAGAGACCATGGTAAAAAATTATTTTAAGACTTTATGATCTTCATAGTTATCATTTAGTGTTGGTATCAAAGTGATCATTCCATACTTGTCTAATAGGAAGAACTGAATATTTAGGTCATAAGGTTCAAACTCTGGCCTGCAGGACAAATCTGGCCACATTCTAACAATATTTGGGCCTGCCGAGCTGTACCAAAATGACTGTAGTAGATGTTTCATATTGTGGTAATATTACAAATCCCAGAATGCTCTGCTGGAGTTTTGGTGGATCAATTGACAGGACCCACTAACAGTTTCTTGTCTTGTTGACACCTGTCATAGCAACCAAGTACTTTCATTAATTTTTTTAATCCAACTCTAGCAAATGTTATGAAGCAGGTATTTTTTTCTACTAGCCTTGGTTGAGTTGTTTGATCAATATTAAAATTGGATGAACCCCCTCTTTGCAAAAGTGTTCTTAGTTCAGTCTAGAAAAAACTACAACATAAAAATTAAAACAGTATGTATGTATGGCTGCACAAATAACAAACTTTTAAGAAATATTTTACAGTATTGTGGGTTACTAATGCAGTTTGATACAAACTAAGCGGAACAAACTGACTTCCAGTTAGCAGATGGTTTATTTTTCTGATCTATCTTTTAAAGAAACTACATGATAATTATGGGTTTTGTCTAAAACCACAATTTATTTTCAAATTGCCTTTTAATTTAGTAAATTCATCTGTTCTGCAGGGGGATCAAGGACCACCGGGATTCAATGGGATGCAAGGAAATCCAGGAGCTCCAGGACCACCGGGAGCTCCTAATGTCTACTTGTGGAAAACTCCTGAGGACGACGAGGCTGAATTTATGGTGAGTCCAAATTTAAACAGACATACACAAGAATCAACTAAAGATTTGAAGAGAATTTTTTTACACAAGTTTCCTTTGGGTCTTTAGTTGGCACTGAATAAAAAAATATTCGAAATGGTTAATTAAAATGAAAAAATTAAAATGTTGAGATTTTCGAAATCTGACCTTGGATTTAAGTTTGATTTTTGAATTTCCACGTGAGATCAGCATCTCATGTGAATGTTTGTTATATAATATTGTAGTTTTTTTTTTTATGTTGAATTGATTGCATAGTACAAATCCAAGAACAATTTACAAATTAACAAATATACCTCCAAACTCCTAAAAATCTCCATCAATCTACTCTAAAAATGGAAAAGAACCAGATGGGAATAGTTTTGGTGGGAATGGAGCAGGCCATTGCGTGGTTTGGATGTTTCAGCAAATAGTGATGTAACTTTACTAAACAGTTAGGATTAAATAGGTATTCATATTCAAAAGAAACTTATTTTCAGCAATACATACAGTACCTAACAAACCTGGCTTGTATGGCATCAAATTATTGGTAGCCTGTCATATAATATCTTGATCTCATAAATTCTCAATAGGTTGTCAAAGGAGGTGAAAGTTCAACCAATTATTTTATATGGAAAAGATTTTTTATGCTTTCTGTTATTACTATCTTATTACTTTGATTATTAGCAAAATATTTAGTTTATTAGTTTAATTCAGTTTGGTTTATTTGGGAATTCAAACGGCACATTTGCACATTTACATATATTTCAGATATTTGCATATCTAGCTAATTCCTATAAAAGGCCATCTTTCCTGCTTTGATTTTTTTTCCTGTAGATATCAACTTTCCATCAGATGCTCAGAGCTGGTTTGCCAGTAAGGATCTCAGTATTAAGACCACACCAAAGTTGCGTCTGTCAATAAATAAAAAGCTTTTATTTGTGTTCAGCTGATTCCCGGCCCACCTGGATACCTGGGTGAATTTGGCCTCCCTGGTCCTCCGGTGAGTTTACCTTAATCTGCGAATAAATAGATTTAAAAGTAGTTTTTTTATTTACTGTTGCTTCTCATATTATCTATGTGTTGGTTATTTTTCACAAGGATTTTAAAGTGGTTAATAAAATATGTGATTATTCAAAGGGAATTCCAGGACATCCAGGAAACAAAGGGAGGCTTGGAGCAAAGGGGGAAATGGTAAATGTATTAGCATTAAAATTTTTGTCAATGTTGCGTTCAACAGTGCAGCTAAAAATCAAATTAGCAAACAGCCTGGCACAAATTTATAATCCACGGCCAAGTCTGAACAGTACAAATTTGACGTATTTTCTGCCCAGTTTAGTAAAGTGATCAAAGAAATTTTGGGCAAACAATGCAACTCTAAAAAAGTTTTTTACCCCTTCATTTGTAAGGGACCTCCAGGTCCTAAGGGTATTTGTGGTAGAGCAGGCCGGCAGGGCAGGGATGGCAGTCCTGGGATAAATGGACATATAGGTCTACGAGGACTTCCTGGCCTCCAGGTGAGATTACACTGGTTACAGTGGTTTTAGTTACAAATCTGTATGAATGAACCATCTCAATATCTTTGTCTTTTAAAAGGGTCTTAAAGGTTTGGAAGGAGAAGATGGCTCAAAAGGGATAACTGGTGATGAGGTATGCAGTATGTTTAAGCTAAAACCAAGCTACTAAAATGTACTACAGTAAGTGTGAAAGTCATGTCAATACTAGCATGATGTAAATGTTCTTAGAGAAAGGAAGAAAAAAAAAGATCTTTAGTTTCATGAAAGTGTGATTCACTGCTTGATTAAACTAGACAAGGAAGAGTCTGTACAGTTCACATCACTGTTGTATTTTTTATCAGCCTTATCTTCATCTCCAGGCCATGAGGTGGCTGGATTGGGATTTGAAAGATATTAATTTCCTGTGAATTTTGTTGTCTAAAAATTTGGATTATCATAATATTTTTTCAGATTTGAAGACATTTTGTTAAATACCATGCCTGTCACTGTAAAAATGTCAATTGTAAATTGTTAAGGAAACAATACATAAATCAAAAATAAATCAAAAATATTCAATTGCACAACTAGTCAATGTCTAATGTAACTGCTCCACAATCTTTTTTCATCAATCATTATTACTGGTTTTATGAGCTTGCCACATTTTGCCATCATGCATTTATTAATTTTTCAGTTAGAACCTACCACAGATGCTTTAAATGTGACTCTGATTCTGATATTTTCATACGGAACACACAGTGACCGGTAACACACCGTCTACCACTGCAACCTCACAGTACAAAGGTCATGGGTACATACGTAGCACCGAGTGGGACAAGGCTTGAATTGCCGGCTTCTTCCCAAGCCCCCAAAAACATGTATGCTAGGTTAATTGGCTACTGAGAAACTGCCAATACTAATTTTTATCAAGTAAACGTGTGAATGATTGTCTGTCTCTATGTGGGGCCCTGCACCAGACTAGTGAACTGCTCAGGGTGTACCCCGCCTCTCGCCCACAATTAGCAAGGATAGGTTCCTGCTTTCCCACAATCCCAACTAGGTTAAGGGTCCAGAAGATAAATGAATTAAATTATTTGCTGACACCATGTAGAGCAATCTATTTTCTAGTGAATACATTTCAGAATAAAATGTTGATTTTTATTTTTATACAAACAGAACATAATGGAATTATTTACATAATGTGCAAAAGTAAGATCTAATTCCAAAGTAAACTAGACTTCAGTTTTTCTTGTTTTTTTTTCAGGGTTTCGCAGGTGGACCTGGACCCAGTGGAGAAAGAGGAAGAGCTGGACAAAAGGTTTGAAAGGAACTAAGATTATCTTTATTCTATTTAAAATAACACATTTGTGATGGAACAGTTCATTTGCAGATATTTTGAGAAACTTTTTTCTCATCTGAGCCTATTGAAATCATTCTGATATGAAATAAATGATCCAATAATGTTTCTGTTGTGGGTCAGAAAATCTTTCACATGATGTTTGTGTTTTTTAAGGGATGTAAAGGAGAAGTGGGAGAAGACGGACCACCAGGCCCCCCTGTAAGAGTTAATAACAGGTTCATGCACTTAGATATCTAAGAGGTCGGTTTAGCCTTGGAAATTAATTGCTCAGCAGTAAGATCAGCCTCTTTGAACAAGTCACGTAATTTCAGTATTTGACTGTTAAAATGAAAAAAAGGCAATACTTCACCATGAATGAAAGGACATGTTTCTTTTTCATTCCTTTGTACAAACTCATTCTTTGTTCGTTCAGTAACATACTGTATGTAAATGCTGCTTTAACTTAATTCATCACCAGCTAGCTAGCCTGTGGTACAACCGTGCCATAAATAAATATCTTTGCTCAAACTGTAATAGTTGAATGAGTTGAATGAGGACCAAATTAGAGACCAAATTAGAAATTAATACCAGTACAAACGCTTGTAAAGCATAGGACAGAAAAATGCTTTTTGTTGCCACAAACGTCCCCGGAGTCTAATACTTGCAGTTAACATTTCTGGCCACTGTCAAACTAATTTTGAATAATTTCTGTGGTAAAAGCCAAAAGTACAGGACAAATTCCTTTGTCTAATTCAGCTCATAACTGGTTTGGGTTTTGAAATGTTTTTACCAGAGCTCAATGGAAATTTGTGACTAAGTAAACCAAATCAATGTATGCTTAATCTTAGTGATTAGTAAGCTGTATTGTGCTTTGCTGTGTAGTTTCAGATGCATTAGAGACATTTGAGTGTCCAACAATGTGAGCTTGGTGTCAAATTGTGCTGTTTTTTAAGGGTCCATCAGGTGGAAGAGGGGGACAGGGATTTTCTGGACTACCTGGGCCTCAGGTAAGGACTCGAATTACTCTGATTATCTCTTCGATTTAACAAAGTGCTGCACGTCTTCTTTTCCAGGGAAACCATGGAGATGATGGAAAGAAGGGACCCTTCGGACTAACTGTGGGTGTCAAATATGTTTTTCTGTGTATTACACACAAAATGTCTAACATACTGTAATATTGGATTTTCTTTAGGGCCCACCTGGGGCTACTGGTGACATAGGAGTTCCTGGATGTGAAGGATCAGAGGTAAATGTTGAAAACTTGAACATGTGAAAAAAAAATTGATCTGTAAAAGAACACTCAATTAGTAGGAGTTTGAAAAATATTTCTGTTTGACCCTTTTAGGGGGACCGAGGTCCGACTGGTCCACGAGGTCGAATAGGCCCGGTTGTATGTCTAACTTCGACTCTACACTACATGAACAAATGCTCAAAATATGTAAATGGAAAATCAAAGCCACTGTATTGTTGTCTTTAACAGGGATTACGAGGACGAACAGGAGATCCTGGCCCACCTGGACCTCCAGGAGCTCAGGTAATTTATCTCTGAGTTTTATTCACAGAAATTGATGTTTATTCTTTGAGCTACTTTTGATCAATTGTTGTGGACACAATCAAACAGAATATATTGTTTCGCACATCTTGAGCCGGTTTGTCAACCTACAGATAATTTATTTTTTCAGGCCTGGGACACTTTTTCTATAGATATTACGTTTATCTGATGTTAAAAAGAGTATTTATTCTTCCAAAAGGGTTGTTGTACAGTTGTAGTTTATTTAGTATTGTATTTTTCTGGGTATAAGTCACAGTTTTTTCCATAGTTCGAAAATACGGTATGTATTTTGCCGCAAAGAGAAAACTAACATCACTATCCTTTAAGAAGTGAGACTTTCACTTGGATGGAGAATCCTTCTCAGGCTTAAATTTCTAAAAAGGTTTATATTCTTGCTAGATTAAGATTACCGTATTTTCACAACCAAAAGGCGCACCTTATTAAAAGGCGCAGTCCAAATTTCGCGTGCTCTGCATTTAACACACACATAAGGCGCACCCGATGATAGGGCGCAGGTTTTATATACATATTCTCTACACCGTCCGCCTTACATTAACAACAACACACACGCACGCGCACACACACCCACACACACAAGTGTGCGTATTTAAAAATAGATCGGGAGTAAAACTGAGTTTGGTTGTCTTTATTTAAATATTAGTTACAGTCCTCATAAAGTCATTTATCAAATCCATCCAAGTCCTCATCCTCTGTTTCAGAATCTAACAGCTGCACTAAATCTAACATCGTATGTTCACTTTCCTCGCTGTCAGAGTCACTTTCTGTACCGTGCAGCTCCGCGGAAATCTTCTTCTTCTTCTTTCGGCATTTCAGCAGGTCAGTTTCTTCCATCTGATCAGTTTCTTTCATCTTAAAATGCGTTTTTTCATTCCGCAAAAATGGAAATGATGCCTGCTTTTGCGAAAGCTTGGACAACAGTGCCAGCAGACACGTTAGCCCAAGCATCTACAATCCAATGGCAAACTGTGGCGTAACTCGCCCGACGCTGCCTTCCACCTTTCGTGAAGCTGTGGTCTCCTCTAGTCATCCCTCGCTGCTGGTATCTTTCCTCCAACTCTGGCCATCTCGCCTTATTTCCGAGGAAACTCAGCTGCGTCTTCTTCACCTGTCGCAGCTCGTTTTCCAGATTCCTTTACTTACGAGCCATCGACTTGTTCATTTTAAATTTTATTGCGGCAGCTCGATTCCCAATGTTTCTCCGCGTATCTGATGTCCATCAGTTTAAACTGAGCTTCATAATCGTGTCTCTTTTCCATTTTAAGTGTTGTTAAAACAGCAATGTTCTGCATAACGCACATACCTGTTTTTTTATACACAATCCACGCCCACACTTCTCCCTTTAACGGTCTCATGAGGTTTTCTAATACGTCCGCAAATCACAAATCACAGGGCGCACTGCACGATAGGGCGCACCGCTCATTTTGAAGGAAATTTGAGACTTTTATGTGCGCCTTACAGTCGTGAAAATACAGTAAGTGGCTCTGATTTAGATCCAAAATTAGGTGCATAGGCTCTTGTTAATTAACTAACTGCCATATTTGTGGTATTGCGTTTTGTTGTGTTATTCAGGGTCAGTCGGGCAATGATGGACCACCTGGTTCAAAAGGAGAAATTGTGAGTGAAAATGCAACAATTTTCTTAATTTTTTCTTGGATTAATACAACGAGAGTGGGCAACAACTAAACTCTGTTTTATAGGGTGAAGATGGACCAATTGGTGCAGAAGGATTGCGTGGTTTCGGAGGAATCATGGTAGATAGTTTCAATCATTTATTTACCATTTTTGTAGTGAATCAATATGTAATACAGTGTTTGCTTCCTCTTCCATTAACTTTTATGTGAAATCAAAAGTTTGTCATTTTTATTTTCTTAAGAAATAATTGATCAATCAAATACAAACAAAAAACTTAAAGGTCCTTTCTCATACAGTCATCTTTTCAGAACTTTCTGGCTTCTAGTACCGATGCACGGGCCTTGCATTTGTCACCAAATAGTTTTTTTTAGAATGGTTTAGCAATTTTTGAAAAAAATTGTTGAAGTATTTCTGCCCCCTTCCTATGAGATAACAAACAAATGCCTTCTACAGCAATGATGCGACCGGCTTTTTCCACTGCAGGAAGTATTTCACTCATGCTCCACTCTCCACATGCTCTTCTCGCTTTATAAGCTGAGCAGACGATGAGCGGCTCACTTAGGAACTGTGTCAAATTTCCAAGACTGTGCACTCTCAGGTCGGGCAGGAGGATGAGCTAGCCAGGCTTTTACATTCTCTGGCTAGTGGCAAAGCTCATCAAATTTTGTAACTTTTGTATTATGGATGTTCCAAAATCCTAATTGTGATTACTCATGTGCATGAGATACAATTAATTAGAGAATTCTTTTGCACGAGATGAGACCATTATTACTGAGTTTGGGCTTTAATGCTGTGAGATTTCTACTTACCAAATTTACTTAAGAATCAGTTTGAAGATACTTTGCCGACCCATATTCTGCTTTAAATTTAAAAAAACTGTATCCATTTATTTGAAACACAGTGTGTTAGAGGCATTAGATTTGTAAGCTTTATACACATTTTTATACTCCTCCCATTGTTTCTTTTTTCAGGGTATTTTGGGAGAATTCGGACCAAAAGGATATCAAGGAGCAGTAGTAAGAAGCAAATGTTGTTTCTTTGCAGTTAAATTATATCTTGAATTTACTCAACACACACACACACAAACATAATGTTCATACAACCAAAACAATACTGATACACAGTTGTATGCTAATTGATATACTGTATGCTGGTTTGAATTTTGTTAATGTTTTTGTTTAGGGCCTGAGGGGACCGCCTGGTGACAGAGGAGAATCCGGCCTGAAAGGAGACACGGTACGATTAAAAATGTTTTGGCCTACATGTAAGTAAACTTCAATGGCAATAAAAACAATTGTTGTTTTTATCTCACATTTAATCATCACATTGAATGGTGAGATTATAGTCAGCTGTAATTATGTCAATAAATGGCGCATAGTGATTTTTGCAGGATTTTGGCAGCTAAAACTACATGAGTGGCAACATAGACGTCATAAAGCCTTTGGATTCTTAACGTCTTCTAATTAAAATAACTGAAAGCTATTAGTTGCACAGACTTATGGTGTTGTTCTCCAGGGGCTGCCAGGTGGTACTGGGATCCAGGGCCATCAGGGGGAGAGAGGTGAACGGGGGCCCTCAGGTCTTCCAGGGGAAAGGGGTCACCCTGGGCCTCCAGGAGAAGAGGTAACTTTCTATAGTGAGCATGCGCTGGCAGCTGAAATGAAGCGTTTTACCTGAACTTAACCTCAGAGATTTGTACTCTTTTGTGACAAAAGAAGAGCTGATGAGCTATAAATCTGAAAAGGTTCTTGTTGTGTCGAAGGGAGAAGAGGGAGAGGCTGGTCTCCAAGGAGAAGTTGGGAAACAGGGGTTAAAGGTCAGAATCCTTTGCAATAAAGCTAAAAACAAGCTCTGTCACAACTAATTGTCTTTGAACATATTATGTGATCTTCTGGTTTTGCCACTGTTCCAACACAAGTTTTACCTAGTTTTAAGTAAATAGTGAAGTAGGTCCAGTGGACTTAAATTGTTTCATTTGTTTAAACAATATGTTGTTTGTCTTAGATTCCAAGGATTGTTACATCACTTTGTGGTAAACTCTAGTTACTATAAGCCAGCGCTTCTCAATTATTTTAAGTCATGCCCCCCAGGAAGAAGAAAACGTCCCGCGCCCCCGTGCAACCAGAAATAGTATAATTTGTCTATAAAAATTGTTATAAGCACACCTCTGCATAACAATAATGATAATAATAATACATTTAATTTATAACGCACTTTATATTTCCAGTGGAGATCTCAAAGTGGTAGACACTGTATCTTTATTTATAAGAGAAAAAAAAGGATCAATTTGCAACAAAAAATAACTTTATTAACTGTAACACCGATGGAATGCTCCGAGCGCACCACTGCCCCTCAATGTAATGGAGTGGTATTGCACTTTATTTTAGTAGAGTAAAAAAGATAGAATTAGAAAAAAAACAAAAAAAAAACATGTCAAGCAACCCTTGACGGAGCCTCGCATCCAACTATTTGAGAAGCACTGCATAAGGGCTGACGTCATCTTTCTAGAACTTTCTAACCTGCTTAAGTCTGATTGACAAGATTTTAGTGATGTCAACAGAGAGATGTCTAATGCCTGGTATTTTCTGAAGTAGGACTGTACAAAAACCACTAACAAAGAATGAAGACATATTATAGTTTCCTGAGATTAATTAACATCTTTTTTTTTTCTAATAAGGGCAACAGAGGAATGCTGGGACAGCGGGGCAGAGCTGGCTTTAGAGGATCACAGGTAGCTATTGCTTTCTGCTCAGCTTTTCATGACTTTCCTATTTTCTCTAATTGTCTTACTGATTAGATTGTGTCTGGCAGCCTCCTTGTTTGTCTGTTTAGCTATCACTTTTTCTTCTACTTTATAATCATCTCTCCGACTGTTTCTGTCCTCAAACATTTACAGGGTCGCCCAGGAATTGCTGGATCCTATGGTTTACCCGGCTCAACAGTAAGACCCAGCCATCTACTGAATGATTCTTCATGTCGACAGGAAGCTATAACCCTATTATTTCTGTAATATTTCAGGGTTTTAAAGGCCCAGCTGGGATTGAGGGAGGAAAAGGAAAGCCTGGTACACAGGTTCCCATTTAATCATTTCATTTAACAGCTTTTAGTATGTCATACGTATTTACACACTATCAGCAGTTCATTTTTATCCAGGTGTTTTATTGTTTTGCAGGGTGTCGTTGGTGATACTGGCACTCCTGGGCCTAAAGGAGACAAGGCAAGTTTTACATGTTTGCAACTTTAAAAGTGAAGTCGTATTTTCATATTTTGTGGTTTGAATTGCTTTCAGTATCTACTGTATATTGAACATTGTTGGAAATTTCGGATTGAGTCCTTTGAATGCTCCTGTTTGCAGATATTTAGTCTGATTTTAATACCATGTAGCTTCAATGCTAAGTTAGTATGAATAAAAAAAATTGAATGAAAGAAATTGACAAAAAGCCTCCCCCATAATTCTTCCTCTGGAAATATATTTTAAAATTTTCCTCAAGTCTCTGTTTTCATCTCTGTCACCTTCACCTAATGCTTTCTCATTTGATATGAACTGGTCAGACTTTCCTCTAAAGATAAACTGAAAAGGTCACAAAATTTCAAAGAACCCAATACACTTCCTTTAGGCTTATGCTTAAAAGCTTTTGTTAGAGTGACAGACCCGAGATATACATTATGGGCAGAGAAGAAGGTTGATCTTTTTGTACCAAATAATTTTTTTCTGTTTTAAAGGGTTTAAAAGGTGCTGCTGGTCACGAGGGTCCAGCAGGTTCTCTTGGATCTCCGGTAGGATAGTTTTCTAATCACAGACCAATAAATTAATCCTAACCTGATTAATGGACATATTTGTATTTTCACAGGGTCTTCCTGGGGAGTTAGGTCCATACGGGACAACAGGTGTACCAGGAGAGAAGGTAAGAAGAGGATATGCTTTATGACGATTGACATTAGGTACAGTATTTGTTCTTCTTTATCAATCAAAGTTTGATTACATCAACAATAAATTAGAAAAATTTTAAGCTTAATTAAAATTGTTAGTTTTGATAGTTTGATATTTGTCTAAAACATGTTATAGTATTAATGGTTTATTATTTGATCTTTTTTTTTAGGGCTTCACAGGAACACCAGGACCAATGGGACCCCAGGGGTCAATGGGTATTTTTGTAAGTAATGTAATTAAAGATATTTGACACCTCTGAACAACCCATCTTGTTATTTGGGTGAGGGGTTGCCAACCACTGAGCTGCAGGCCAGTCCGCTCGTCATGTGGTACCAGGCCACACAGAAAGAATAAATAACTTCCATTATTTCCATTTGATTTATTAGGCCTTAATGATGCTTTATTTTGTAAAGTCGACAGATTTTCTCCATTACATCCATCAATGAATCCCCTTTGTCACACCATCTTACTAATTTTAAACCCCTAACTTATAAAAATGAGTGAAAACAAAGATCTTTAGAAAGTTCCTTTGCTAAGAGGAGTTACAGAATTACAAAGTCAGAGAGCAGACTGGGCCTCAGAAACACTCTTCAGGTTTCAGCCCAAGATGGGACTGTCTGGTTACAGCAAAACAACCTCAGCTCTCCTACTGATTCAGTCTGTGTGGTAATATTTTTCTGCACTTTGTTTATGTGATTTTTTTTACATTTTGATGGTTTGTTTTAACATTACCATAGCAACCAGAGGGCATTAGTGCAGGGAGAATGTTTCTCATGTCAAATAAGACTCTGCAAATAAAGTTGAACATGAAGACAAAGTGGATTTAAGTAGATTGTTATTGATTAATTTCAATGCTGGTCTTATTTTAGTTTTTCTACAACACCTTTAAACCGGGTTGTGAAAATATTGTTAGATACTAAACTGGTATGCGGTGTAGAAAATGTCGGGCACCCCTGATTTGGGTGGTGAGAACATCAATCAGAATTCATTCATTCACACCTTTTAATAATTTGTTTATCAAAACTATAAATTAAACTACGTGTAACGTATAATGCCATTATTTTTTTGTGAATTTGAGGTGAAATAATTAAATTTGATTGAATTGAGTCAAATGTGAATTTTATACAGTCAAACAACAGACTCTGAATCACTGAAAGTAATGATTCAGGTAAATGTAGATCCAGAAATGATCTCCCTAATTTGTTATAAATTCCATTGCAAGGGTATTTAAGGCACCTTTTTTCTGTTTAACAGGGATACCCTGGAGAAGCAGGCCCAACAGGTGAACCAGGGACTACAGGGGAACGGGTAAGGCTTATAAACTGGCTCTAAATACTGCCTTCAAAAGATTTAAAACATGTTAGGAGACTATTCAGTCAGCTGCTGCTATTTTATTCTGCAGGGGCAGATTGGAAGTCCAGGGCTCCCAGGCCCACGGGGACAAACAGGAACTCCGGTAAATGTTCCATTAAATGCTTAACTTTACAAAAACAAATTTAGTTTGTAATAATTATTAAAATTATGTCTCCTCAGGGTCCACGAGGACCTCCTGGTAACAAAGGACCTGATGGACCGAAGGTCAGATAATGTATCGCTTTACTTTAAACCTTACCAAACCCATTGAACAGAGTTGTTCTTTTTTCAGTTTGGATTATTTACATTTCTATGTGTTCTTCAGGGTCATCGTGGAAATCTGGGACTAAAAGGTGTTCAAGGCCTGTCAGTAAGTAAGCCGGTTCTGAAAACTATTTTAACTGTAAGTTCATTTAATTTCTCATCCGCATGTTTTTAGGGCCCCCCAGGCCTCCAAGGACCAAAAGGTGACATCGGGCCTCCTGGTCCTCAGGGAAGTCAGGGGCTCCTGGGTCCACAGGGATCAGCAGGACCCACAGGGTTTTTAGTGAGTGGAATTTTATTTTCAAGTCTGATGCAGATTGCTTTAAAGCAAGTTTTTCAAACAACAATCAAATGTTTTTATTTTTAGGGAACACCAGGGACCATTGGCTTACCGGGCCTGTGTGGAGAGAAGGGTTCACAGGTTACTGACTGAACCCTTTTTAAAGTCAAGAGTTTAAGACTAAATAAAATTAATGGACAGACTATCAAGAGATGTACTTTCTTGCATTGCATAAAAATATTATTTTTGGTTTTAGGGAGAAATCGGACTAACAGGTTATGCTGGTGCTCCAGGTCTGCAGGGATACCAGGTTGGTTCGTCTTTTTCTCGTTCATTTTCATCATGAAATATTGGTGTATTATGTTATGTCAAATTCATTGTGTGACATATGAAATGAATACATTATAATTTCCACAAAATGTGAAAATAAGTGACAAAGTTTCTCATACCAGGGACTTCCTGGACTTGTTGGGGAAGTAGGGAGACCTGGAGCAAAAGGTGAACAGGTCTGTTTCATGAGCTCCAGCAGAAAATATTTAAACACCAAGAAATACTTTGATGAGATGATAACCTCATATTTGCGTTGTCTGATTTTCTCCAAAACAAGGTCAAATTTGTGAACAGGACATAGAGTATTTGTTTCTCCATTTCATGTCTTGTTCATCCATGATAAACACTGTATCTGTACATAAACAGGGAAACCTAGGCTCTGGAGGACAACCAGGACCTAGAGGACAAGATGGAGAGTCTGGACCACAGGGTTCCCATGGGCCACAGGGTGACCCTGGACAAAGAGGCCAAGAGGTTAGAGGCATATTGTTTTAGATTTCATGTTTAGGAACAGCTTAAATAAATTGAAAATGACAACGACACATAGATCCTTAAAACTTAGCCTTTCACTTCTGAGGTCAACGCTGTTTTTTTTGTCCTATAGAGCTGTTTTACTTCTTATCAAGCATAAATCCCCAAGATAACTTGCACTGAATGAATAACTTACTCTTTAATGGGTCAATTCCTGAACACAAGAACATAAAAACATGCCTTCATGATCAATTAGTTTTGTGGAAAAAGAACCAAGTTATCTAAGAGCATCTCGTTCCTTAAGGATGGATTCTATTAGAACCATTTGGAGAGGAAGAGTTTTGAGAAAAGATGTGACACTTTTGATATCCCAACTTAAATCTTATGACAAATGTGTGCCACTAAACGTTATGACTCTCATTAAAACTTTTTATGTTTGTAGTTGTCGAATTATCTAAAAAAACATTTGCAAAGTAGGCTTTTCTACTGATCGCTTTGAAGTATGTTCTCAATAATGCTCTAAGGTTGAAAATTTGTTCTATTTTCTTTGGTTTAAACACACAACCTGAGTGTGAATATAAACTAAACTTGTTGCTCTCCATTTATTCAACACATCTGATACATGAACGTTTTAAAAATCTTGTTAACTTCTTCTATCCATTGATTTGAAAAGTTATGCCAATGTGTAGTCGTAGAGAAATTGATGCCCGTACAAGCAATAAAACAGGTCAGACAGAGAAAACATTGGGTAGACTTGAACAAAGGCAGATAAAAAATTAAAAAGTAAGGTGCTGAGGCGCTAACTGTAGAGGAGGGAGACTGCAGGGCGATGGGGAGGAACTTTAAATGTTGTAGAAAGAGATTCTCAACAACAAACCAGTACAGTGGAATATCATCTCTGGATTGAGATACATAAAATATAACAAAATAAAAGCCTACTGAAAAAACTCTGGTCCCCAACAAACTGGAGGCGTAGGGACAGGTATTGAATCGCATAACTAAACTGAATCATGAGAACTCTTCTGGTCCGTTTTCTTCTGCTTATCTGGGGCTAGGTCGCGGGGGAAACAGCCTTAGACAGGAAACCCAGGTTTCTCTCACCCTGTCTGTATCCTCCAGCTCTCCCAGAAGCTTACTTCTCCAGCCATCTGTGAGACATAATCTGTCTGGCGGCTCTGGGGTCTGCTTCTGGGTCTCCTCCTGGTCGGGTGTGCCTGAAACACCTCACCAGCGAGGCATTTGGAAGGCATCCCAACCAGATGCCCGAACCACTCCATCTGGCTTCTCTCGACCCAGACGAGCAATAGTTCTATTCCAAGCGGCTCCCGGATGGCAGAGCTCCTCACTCTATCTCTGAGTGAGAGCCCAGCCACCCTGCAGAAGAAGCTCATTTTTGGCCACTTGTATCTGTGATCTCTTTTTTCCAGTCTGTACTATAACTGTAAATCATCTTTGTAGTAAAGTGCTTCAATCTCCAATAAAACAGTTCTCTCTAACAACAATTTTAAGCCCAACCGAACTTAAATAATTTGTTGTGTTTCCTGCAGGGAGATGTTGGAGAACCAGGGATCCCTGGAGATCCAGGCGCTACAGGGACAAAGGTTATTATCATTTCAACATTTTTCTTTGTTAGTCATTTTTTGTTTCAGTATTGCTGAATTTAAAACCACTCTTAAAACCCATGATTCATTTCCAATCTAATACTGTTTTGAACAAATTAAATAGACAAAAAGGGGCTTAGACATAATTTTACTCAACAGAAAACGTGTAAAACCTAGACTGAAGCACAAACACTCCGGTTTAGTACATTCTTACTCAGGTTTTGGAAAATAATGAACTTTGCAGGGAGATTTGGGAGATGTTGGCTCTTCAGGATCTGATGGAAACCCAGGAGTCCCTGGCACTCGAGGACAAAAAGGATCTAAAGGAGAAAAGGGTTTCACAGGTTGGATGGTAAATGAGTCTTGGTGCTAATTAATTGAAAAGTGTCGCCAAATAACATTTGTTATTTTATATGAGCATTGATTTTTATTTTCAGGGACGAGCGGGAATGATGGGAAAAGTTGGACCGATGGGGTCGTTAGGATTTCAGGTAATTTATTGACTGCTCCTCTGAATTTTCTGATCATATTAATACTTAAAATTTTTGTGCATACATTAGATATATTTAACTCGGAAAGTATATAGACCTCTGTCAAATTATCCACGCTCCTGTAAGCTGAAATTAGATTTATAAAGTTATTAAATAAAGAGAGAAATCAAAGCTTTCTTAAATTATCCCAATCATAGCTCTACCTGCATTGGCACTGAAAGTAGCTCACATTCAGTCACACATTCCTACCTGATGATGGGAGCAGCCATTCAAGGTGCAAACCACCATCAGAAAAAATTGGGGGTCTGGTGTCCTGCACACCTTGGCATGAACTTCAGGTTGGGTATTGAACCAGTAACCCTCTGGTTATAGGACAGTCGCCCTGCCCACTGATGTGATCAGATGAAAAAAAACATTTGAAATAGTTAGATATGTGAAATTCTTGGGCTTTAAATACTTCTGAAATGATGTATGTTTATTTGGATCTCAGATTAATTGGTTTAATTGTTCAATCCCCATCATCAGTGGATTTTTACAAATCATTCTATTGAAATGGACTTTTTACCAGGGTCTTCCTGGTATTTCTGGGACTCTAGGACCTGATGGACCACCTGGACAAAAGGTAGATATTCTGTTATTTCTGATTTCTATTATGCAAGAGACAAAAACAACTATGACAATGACGTTCAGAGCAGGTTATGACTGAAATGATGATGTATTGAAATTTACAACATGTTTTTTTTTTCTGTTTTTCCTCAGGGCGATTGTGGTCTTCCTGGTCTAATTGGAGAAACAGGAAAACAAGGCCCACAGGTGCACGACTGCTTTCTATTTTATGAATTTGTATTTTAACAATGAGTTTGTGAGGGAGCTTGTATCAGTCACTCCATTTACTTAGATTTTTCTTACTGTAGAAATATAATTAAAAACTGAAGTACAGAGGGCCACTGCTCTAAAATGATCTAAGCTCCACTCTTAAATCCATTTCTTAATCTGAGCTCTTTAATAAAGCTTATTTTTATAAACTAAAAAGTGTTTATGTGGTGAAATGTTGGAGTTTTATTGCTAAACATAGGTCTTGTATGATTGTTTTCTTCTTGTCACTCTCTTCTGCACAAAAATATCTAAGCGGTATTTGACTTTTAAATCCACTTATTGGGTAATGACGTTTGTACAAAAAAAGAGGAGATAATGCAACAGAAATAGCAGTTGTGTGGGTGGCGCTAAAAAATGCATGTTTTCCCTGCAATGCAGATGTAAAAGAAAAATGCAGACCATAAACACAGAGGCACACGTTATAATCTAAGCTAATAAAACAAGAAGGCAGTAAAAGGCTGTTTAACACAGAAACTTGTAAAACAAATTAGGTACCTTACATTATTTCCCAAAAATTGGTGGATGTAAATTATACAGTTCAATAGTTATAGAGTTCAAATAAATATATAAATAAAGTACAAATAACGATCAGCAGTGAACAACCAAACTTTGAAAACGTGTACTTTTTATGCTGTGTTTACTACCCCTTGAAAAATTCACTAAAACGCAAATGAATGCTGATTTATGAAAATATAGTGCTATTTATGAAAAGGGTGTTTCTTGGGGAAAAAAAACATATTCTGCAGGGATCAGGGATCAGCTGTGAAAAAAATGGGATAACTGTCTAGAGTTATTAAAACAATAGCTTATCTTAAAATAGAATTGCTATGATGAACATTAGAACAAGGAACTTCATGGCTGCATTGTAATGTTTTCAATCAGACGTGATCCTCCGACCAGCATATTATTCATTAGCCAGCTGTTAAACTGTAATTTTGACCGGCAAGCAAATTCAGTTACAGAAGGATGTTTTACATTACAGTTTGGTTTGTAGAAGAGAAAGAGGGTATTTAAAAGCTAAACAATTAAAACAGCTAGACAGTGAATTGGTTTGAAGTTATTTCTGATTTCTGTTTGATTTATTTTTATATGCTTTAGGGGATGGTGGGAAATCCAGGTGTACAAGGTGACATTGGAAATTTTGGACCAATGGTAGGTTGATAAAAAATAGCTCTAAGTTTTTTATTGTATTGCTTGTTAAGTGTTTGGTTTTAAGATTTGTATTTTGGTCTGCTTACTTATAAAAACTCATTGGGGAAATTGATCTCGGATAACTTTAGCTTTTTTGAGCTTTCAATTTATCAGTCGATTTACATTCCTATACTTTCCTATGAAAGAACAAGGTCGCAGATATAAGAGACCGAAATGAGCTTCCTCTGCAGGGTGACTGGGCTCTCACTCAGAGATAGAGTAAGGAGCTCTGCCATCTGAGAAGAGCTCGGAGTAGAGCTGTGGCTCCTCTAGGTTAAGGGAGGCCAAGTGGGGTGGTTCAAGCATCTGGTTAGGATGCCTCCCGAATGCCCCGCTGGTGATGTGTTTCGGGCATGTCCTACCTGGAAGAGACCCAGGGGCAAAACCTGGACCCACTGGTGAGACTATGTCTTGCAGATGGCCGGGGAACGCCCCGGGATCTTCGCGAGTAAGCTGGAGGATGTAGCCGGGGTGAGGAACGCCTGAGTTTCCCATCTGAGGCTGTTGCCCCCGCCACCTAGCCCCGCATAAGAGGAAGACAAAAGAATAGAAAAAAAATTGGCTTTTACATTTTGATATAAAAACAGACAAGCAAACCTGATGCAGTTGCAAAAAATATGAGAATTATCTGTGCTTTAGGGGTCAGCAGGAGAAACAGGAGATCCGGGTAGTCTTGGTCCAAAAGGTTTTGCTGGACCTGAAGGGTTGAGAGGAGATCCTGGACAGCAAGGAGACTTGGGAGCGGCGGTATGAATCCCAACGTGTTTGACACACTAAATCTACAATAGGGTCCCACATTCAAACCACTTTTTTATTTCTTACAAAAGACCCTGCTGATTAGAACACAGTAGTTTCTAAAGAAAAAAATATTAATAATCCTATAATCACCACCTATTTATAGGGTCCCAGTGGGCTGCCAGGAATTAAAGGACCTTCAGGACCACCAGGACTTGAGGTAAGACTTATATCCGGAGCACAGATGAAAAAAAAGAGACAATGATGCAGTTTGATTGTACATATCTACCATACATCATAGTAAAAATGTCCTTTGGTCAGATTTTTGTTTTATTCAAGTTTTTTTTCTTTTTTGACCAGAAATGTTGACATAATTTAATACTGAATATCAGATTATTAATGAGAACAATAAAGAGATTGACTTCTTAAGATTTTAATGTAGAATTGTTGAAATAAAATGACAGATTTTATTCTTGTTTAGTTCATGTCCAGATGGAAACCTACCGGTAAACACAGATTGGAAATGAAGTTTGCAAAACTAAACTGACACCAATCACAGATGAGAAAAAAGACACATGAAAGGGTTTTTTACCAGACTTTCTAATTTGAATTGAGGATAAAAAAATATATATATTTAATCCATCTATTTATCTGTATTAGAAAATTGTTTATTCCCAAGTTATGCATAATATGTACTGTTATGCTCACAAAACACTTTTTTTTTCAGGGCGATGAGGGAGAGCCTGGACTTGCCGGGCCAACTGGTCCTCCGGGGCCCGAGGTCAGAAAATACTTCTATTGCTTTCCAACTTTCATTTTCATCAGGGCTTATCCATTGACATGATGCAATTGCTGAGCTTCGACTACTTGGGTATCACTTGAACCTATAATTTCAATTGTAAATATACATATGTAATTTGGGATCTTAAGCGTTTTTAATTTTATTGTTAAAACAGAATCTCATCTTTCTTGGCAACAAACTTTTTTTCTCCGAAACATTCATGCACATATTTTAATGTAGACGGGAAGTGTTTTTGCAGCAAGCAAGAGGATGTCCTTGCTGTGAAAAAACTACAAGCTAATATTGACTCTTACCCATCAGCAAAGAAAGAACACACAGCCTGTAATGGCCTTATCACCTGATGTGTTAGCTGCCTGATCACAAATAGAAACATCATACAGATTCATTAGCTGCCAGTACAATCATATTTCTTTGTGAAGATGCAATTTCTGCACCACACGCAAAAAATTGTATGATTTTCCAATGCTGTCACATACAATTCTAAATTGATTTCTCATCTGTGTGACACTCATATTAACACATACCCAGGGGCTGTGACAAAGTGGGGAGTGAGATAAGGGGGAATATATTATGCCAAAAACTGAAGTGAAACAATGTAAATTTATTTTTATGCTTCTTTTTTTTTTTTTTTAAATATCACATATCTGAGCTTTCAAAAAAATACCCTGTACATCAATGCTGTGAGACAAGAATTATTACCCAAAAAAAGCACAATTCCATCACTTTAAAGTCTCCTTTTTGACCTAAAGAATGAATTTATTGAATGATCTTTTTTTTTCATCTCTGTTTCCCTCAGGGATCTCAGGGAAGAGAGGGGTCCATGGGAAGTAAAGGACAAGAAGGTTCAAAGGTCTGCTGTTTTGTCTACTTTCTTCTTTTTTTTTTCTCAACCCATCTACAGTATGTTGAGGGGAAATGGAAACAAGCATCAGCTTGAAACTGAGCATCCCCTGGGAAAGAAAAGCCAAATACTAGAAATTAAATTGATGTTTTCTCACTTTAAGGCAGTTCAAGGCAGTTTTTTCTTCACATTGCCCACTGAATATCAGAAAGTGGGAGGTTTAAACATCTTATCTAACACTTTCTTTCATTCATTTTGGAAAACAATCATTTTTAGATTTTGAAAGAAATGCTAATGTAACAATATTTCAATTTGAAAATGAATAGAGACGGGAGTGAAAATTTTCCCAAGATGTTTTAGACTAGACATTTCACTGAACTGGGAAATCTTTTTGAATTGAAAGATTAGCTTCTATTTAAATTAGAATTCCATAATTCATTCAACATTTTTGACAACATTTGAAAATTCGAAAATAATTGCTTCTTTTTTTATTTTGCACAATTTCCGGACCAGTTTATTTTCCACTACTCACAAAATGACTATTTGAGTTATTGAATAAATAATTTATCATTTTTAATTTTAGTTTACTGTCTAATAAATTCAATGTTGTTTTGTTTTTATTTTTTTCCGCATCTGCCTTCTTTTAAGGTGAAGAAGTGTCTATTTGACTGTCATCACCTGTAAAGTTACAGGTTGCTGTGCATCTGAAAGCTTCTCTCAAATAAAGATGTTTAATCACAAATAATAAATAGTTTGGTGCACTTAATTCAGAAATAATTCATTATTAACTTTCAGGGAGAAGATGGAGATCCAGGAAATCCTGGGCAGGCTGGACTTCCAGGGATCAAAGTGGGTGATGGGCTAAACATTAGACATGAATGATCTAAACTCACCTCTTATTCTCAGATGTTGTTATTCTTTACAGGGAAGACGAGGGAGAGATGGTAATGAAGGAAGAAGAGGAGACCAAGGAGAGAAGGTTGACCAGGGATTTTATTTGTTTTCATCGAATTAACAATCTTAATGTCGCTAAATGAAGATTGAACTGCTTTCTTATTCTTCAGGGTAAAAAGGGCAACAGGGGTCCAATTGGGCCCACAGGGAGACAGGGAATATTTGTAAGTATTTAAAATTAAAATGATTTTTTTTGGTCACCACCCACGAAAGAACGAGATTGTGAATACAAGCAGCCCAAATAAGCTTGCTCTGCAGGGTGGCTGGGCTCTCACTCAGAGATTGAGGGAGGACCTCTGCCATCTGGGAGGAGCTCGGAGTAGAGCCGTTGCTCCTCTGGGTCAACAGAAGACAGATGGGGTGGTTCGGGCATCTTGTTAGGATGCCTCCGGAACACCTCGCTGGTGAGGTGTTTTGGGCACGTCCCCCTGGAGGAGACCTGCATCTGGGTCTCCTCTGGGGGGAGATGCTAGACCAGCTGGAAAGACTATGTCTCACAACTGGCCGGGGAACACCTTTGGATAAAGGGTGCAGCCGGGTTGAAAATAGCTTAGGCTTCCCATCTGTGGCTGTTGACCCAGCCCCGCATAAGCGGAAGACAACGGAACAAACTTTGAACAACTTTAACATTTAATTTCTCATATTAATTTCCAACAGGGCAGTGCAGGGCCACAAGGAGAAAAAGGTGAAAGAGGAGAACGAGGTCCTGAGGTACAGTACACCTTTCCATTTGATATCTGCTGCATCCTCTCCGTTCACACCAACTATCTTCATGTCTTCCTTCACTGCATTCATGAACCTCCTCTTTGGCCTTCCTCTGGGCCTCTTTCCTGGTGGTTCCTAACCAAGCATCCTTCTTCTGAGGTACTCTCTCTCTTCTGCACATGTTACTATTAGCCTTTTTTATTCACCGCTAAAGTTGGCCCACGACTCTGGAATGAGCTCCCAGAACTCCTCAGGGCCCCACAAAGTGTGGACACATTCAAAAAAGGCCTAAAGACATTCATTTTTAATAAGGCTTTTAATTTTTGATTTTATGATTCTTTGTTTTCAGAATGTAAATTTTAGTTTTTAAAGTGTTTTTATTGTTTTTACCTTGCCTAGTTTCTATGTCGCGCTTTGGGATTTTTTTCTTAAAAAATCATACATTTTATTTACAAATAAAATGTATGATGATGATGATATGTGTTATGTTGGACAGAACTTTGAATTTGCTTCATAAAGTCCAGACAGAAGGAAAAAGAAAAGTTTAGATCACCTGTTGTTTTCTGTCAGCATTCCTTGTTGGATATCACTGCAGCAGCGGCATTACTAATTAGCCAGATTGTTTGCTTAAATTATTTTCTAGGTAATGGTTATATGCTCTGTGATGTATATACAATGTGATGTAAGCAGCTGTGTGGTTCTTCCATGTTTGTATTTTCACTTATTAAAACCTCTTCACTTTTTATGTCAACCACACTTTTTTTTTTTTTTATATATAATTTTATCGATGCAGGCAGAGCCTGGAGACGCTGGACCACAAGGGCTTCCCGGAATTGAAGGATTAAAGGTGAGTTTATTTTCTCTTCAGCAGAAAAATTAATCAGAGAGTGTTTCCTGCCTTTTATTTATTGTGATGATATTTCAGGGAATCAGAGGGCACACAGGGGGACAAGGAAAACCAGGTTTGAAGGGAGAGCAGGTAGGTTAACATTAAATTTAATTATAACATGAATTAAAATTAAAATGATTTTTTTTGGTCACCACCCACGAAAGAACAAGATTGTGAATACAAGCAGCCCAAATAAGCTTGCTCTGCAGGGTGGCTGGGCTCTCACTCAGAGATATTATATATTTTCCTCCCCAAATGTGCAAAAATAATAGGCTGCAGTTAAACCATGTTTGAAAACATCCAAACGGCTGGAATATTAGCTGGCCATACCATATCTGATCCCATCAGACCTCAGAGCAGGCTGGGCCTGGCCTGTACTTGGATGGGAGACCGCCGGAACCCCAGGTGCCACGGTGGGACGGCCGTTGAGATTAAATTGCCGTTGTGTCCCTGGGCACGACACTTCACTCACATTGCCTAGTCTGAATGGTGTGTGTACGATTGGTTGGTGATGGTCAGAATGGCCGATGGCACTAAATGGCATCCTCGCTTCTATCAGTTTGCCCCAGGGCAGCTGGGCTACACCAGTAGCTTACCATTACCTGGTATAGAGTGAATGAATAATACATATGTGAAGCGTCTTTGAGAGTCCTGAAAAGCGCTATATAAATACAACGCATTATTATCTCATCTGTGTTTTTCAAGCGATCCCACGATAAACTGCTCTCTGGTGTTTGTGCAGATTAAGAACTACTTTCTCTACTGAGAAACGTTCTGCCATTTAATTTCCTTTAATTATTATCTTACATGCTTTGCTGTTTTCCAGGGAGACATTGGTCCACCTGGAGAACAAGGTGATCCAGGACTACCTGGGCTACCAGTAGGTCACCTTTGATATACATTTCTTTATCTTTAAGGGACTAAAACTTACAAATATGCCAAAAAAAGTGTTTTGACCAAGATCGTAAAATAGCAGAAGGGTGTTCGTTTGTGGGCTTAAGACCAGACGAGAACGTCTTTTGAGTGACCTTGCAAAAATGTGCTGTCATCAATAATGTTTGTTTCTGTCCGCGCGCGCGCACACACACACACACATAATGTATGTTTTCTTCATCAATAAAACCATCACATATCCACACTTTTTATTTTTGACTTACAGTCATTAGTTTGAAGTAAAACAGTGAAGAATATCTTGTTTCATTGAAGTTCTGATAGATGCATGTCACACTGATCTAAATGTCACTTCTCTTCTGTTTCAGGGTTTATTTGGTCAGAAGGTGGGTAAATCTGGATGACTCTATGTCACTCTGAGGACATTAATGTAGTTTTAGTCCCATGCTTTTTTTCTGTTATCAGGGACTTAAAGGTTTTTCTGGATTACCTGGCCCAGCTGGCAGGACGGGACTACCTGTGGGTATAAAAAAACTTTCAGTAGAATTAGTTTTATATGACAAAAGAGACATGTTTTGTGTTCTTTATTCAATGTTTTCAGGGTCCACCAGGCCTTCCTGGACTTCCGGGGATTTCTCTAAATCTCACACTGACTCATTTAAAGGTATGAAGGGACTCCAACAAAGATTTGCAAAAATATTAGCACCTTTAAGACATTTTTTTACGTTTCAAGAATTTTTATGTAACTGTGGAGTTTTTTTTTCTTTCACAGTGATATGCAACACTGGCAGGGTCTCATATAAACTAAAAAAAGAATCCTCTAACAGTTATGTCTTTCTCTTTTTTGTGCTAAAACTTCAGGAGCTTATGCACATGTCGGACAAAGCCAGCTATGACCTCATTCTAAGTTATTTGAACTCCCTTCAGAGGGATCTTCACTGGTTCACAAAGCCCCACGATGGCAGCAGAAAATATCCAGTTACTACATGCTTGGAGCTTTGGCTCATCCATCCCAACTCTTCTAATGGTGAGGTACACAGAGGCTGAGTTTGATTTGAATTTTAAAAATTTATTTTGATTGCAACTTTGTATAATGTTTTTGTACATAATTTTGATGTTTGACAACTTGAACGAAATAATAGTTACATTTAAAAACAAATCAAAACAGCCGCAACAACAAACCACCGATCTGTTCTGTTGTCTTCCGCTAATTCGGGGCCAGAACGAGGGGCAAGCCTCCGACGAAAAGCCCAGGCTTCTCTCACTCCAGCTGCATCCTCCAGCTCACGCGGGTGGATCATGAGAAGTTCCGCAGCTGGCTGGGAGACATAGTCTTCCCAGCAAGTCCTGGGCCTACCTCTTAGTGCCTGAAACACCTCACTAGTAAGTCGTTTGTGAGACATCCTAACCATATGGCCGAACCACCCCATCTCGCTTCTCTCGTCCAGGAGAAGCAACGGCTCTACTATGAGCTCCTCCTGTACGGCAGAGCTCCTCACTCCATCTGTGAGTGAGAGCCCTGCCACCATGTGGAGGAAGCTCTTTTTGGCAGCTTGTATCCGCAATCTTGTTGTTTTGGACAGTGGAGGAGATACTTAAACTCCTTCACTTGAGGCAGGACCCTGTCCCTGAGATTCAGGGGCATTCCTTCATTTTCCAGATGAGGACCATTGTCTCGAATTTAGAGGTGCTTAATTCCCTTACCTACTGCTTCACAGTCAGCAGCAAATGGGTCCAGCGAGATTATTACCTTATGAACAGAATTTCAAGGTGCTGCCGAGGCATCGGAGGGATCTGGTTCAGTGATCTCAGGATTGAATCTCTGCTTTGTGTGTATGATGTGGTCCTGTTGGTTTCATTGGGCCATGATTTCCAACTCTCGCTGGACGAAACTATCAGTTTTGTAAAAGTACTTTTACCCAACACCGTACTTTATACCTTGACATAGCATTAACAGTGACAATCTAACATTGGAATGTTATTAATATGATAATTCTATGCATGCTTGAGAGGTTAACATTGAATTTTGGTTCACATTCTTTTGCCTAAAGTATAAAAGTTTAATGGTTAAACACTTTTTTCGCCAGGGTTATATTACATCGACCCGAACCAGGGCAGTCCAGAGGATGCTTTCCAAGCACACTGCGATTTCACTTCAGAGCCTAAAACATGTTTGTTTCCACTTCAGTCACAGGTGATTGCATTAAGTTAGTCAAGATTAGTAAGAAAATCCAAAGACACACAATAGGCATGTATTAATGTTTGTATGTGTGTCTGTATACATTGGTATATACTGCAACTTTATGGTAACATAAAAGAACAGAAATGACGCTTTTGTTAAGGTGAGTAAGCCTCTCATGAGATTATTTTCTCATCGATTACAGGTTCAGGTAAAAGCTTGGATGAGAGATTCCGGCTCTAACATTTCATTTCACTTGTTGAGTACCTTAAAAGATGGTTTTCAGGTCAGTTTTGCTTTCAAATATTCTGTCTTCTCCACTATTTCTCTACATCTCAACATGTCATTGTCTTCTTCCGGATCTAGTTTGATTATCCAGGAGGAACTGATGTGGTGCAGATGAGGTTTCTGAGGCTCAACAGCAGATTTTGCTCCCAAAACATCACCTATTCCTGTCAGACAGGTAATGGACTGAGCCAAAGAGAAAGAGAGATCAAGTTCCTGGCGAACGGTGGAAGACAAAGTTACATGGCAGCTTTACAGGATTGTATGGTAGGTGGCCTTTATTGATGTCTCAATCTGTTTCCTGACATCTGTCTCAGAGACAAAAAGACAATGGTATGAGACTACAAAAGCAACTAGGTAGTCAACTTGATATCTCTGAGCATAACTCACATAGACTCTGGAAGAAGACACACTGATGGAAAAGTATACAAAGAAAAGAACAAGTCCTGGTTTGATATTGTAATAGCTGTTTGGTCCCAGTTCAAGCAAATAACTTTGTAAAGGATGAACAATGTGTGGCTCAAAAGCTGCATGTCTATGCGCATTCATGATACTTGCATGTATGTTGATTTATTAATGTACAGTAATTCACGTTTTAAGATTATTTGGCCCAGTAACAGATTGTCAGCCTGTCAAAGATGATACCTTGAGTTTGCTCAGCCCAGCAATATACTATGTGTAGCCACTAAGACATGTCCTGCCTTACAAGGGAAAATGTCCAACATAGCAAAAAACAAAACAAAAATTGTACAAAGTATGTGTTACTATCTGAATTTTGAACTTGCAAGTCAAACTTTGATTGCATGATTTTCCAATGCTGTAGCATTTTTTTCTTTATTAAATTCTATGTGGACTTTTGATCTGTGTGATACTTTTAGTAGGAAAATCTCACAACTCTACCTACCTAAAAAATAGAAAAAACTTCACTTCAAATTGAGCAATTTCTGAATACAGTGTTTTGTACAAAAGTAAAGCACTTGTTAACAAATATTGATTGCCAAACAAAAATTATGAAAAAAGATAAGCTAGCAATGCTGTTTTTGCTCAATTTATTTGACTAGTAAAGACTAGTTTATGAATATGGTGATTGCAGATTCAAACCTGAATCCAAAGCAGAATGAATGAAATCAATTAACATTTTACAAGTTATGTATTATTGTTGCGTCCCATTTTCTTTCCCTTTTTCAAATAACAAATGATCATATTTGTGTTGACAGCCTCTGGCAGAGCTGTACTCAGAGAACCAACAAATCACATTCCAGTTTGAGAGTGAAGATCTGGATCTGCTTCCTCTCAGAGACGTAGCTGTGCATGGAAACCAAGACGTCCACCATGAGTTTGGCTTCACTGTTGGACCAGTTTGCTTCAGCTAACAGTGTTGCTTCTCTGAGCATGGACATATGTGCAGCTATAAAATAACCCAAACATCTGTATAAGTAATGTGTAGTTTTTTTGTTTTTTATTACATAGTATTTTATTTCAAATTTGATTTCTCTTTGACTCAAGTTTGGACTCAAAACAAAGCTGTAATGTACTAAGAGGTGAGAAAAGAAGACCTTAAAAGAAGAGATTTTTATCCGTTTTTATTGCAAGGATCTTCTGTATATTTTGTTTGTATTATATCTAAATATATATAAAAATATATTTTGTTCCATTTTTTTCCATACCATGTCTAGTGTCAAAGTAAAATGTAGATGATGCAGAAATCTCAAGAGATGTTAAAACTAATACACATAAAGATGTAATTATGTTTATGACTGTATAAATAAGCATGTACAGTAAGGGTTACATGTTAATAATTTGTTTCCAATTAACTTAAACTAGTTGTCAAATACTTCTCTAAGCACTAAGGATTAAGCTTTTTTCAATGTATGTTTCAGTCTTCGTTTGTTCCATTCTATTCTGTCATCTTCTGCTTATCTGGGGTCTGGGCATGCGGTCAACAGCCTCAGACAAGACACCCAGGCTTCTCTCACACTGGCTGCATCCTCTAGCTCACCCGGGAGGATCCCAAGGCGTTCCCTGTCCAGCTGTGACAGATTGTCTCTCCAGCGGATCCGGGGTTTGGTTGATGTGCCCGAAACACCTCACCAGCGAGGTGTTCGGGAAGGATCCTAACCAGATGCCCAAACCACCCCATCTGACTTTTCTCAACTAGGAGGAGCAACAGCTCTACTCCGAGCTCCTCCTTCATGGCGGAGCTCCTCACGCTACCTCATAGCAAGAGCCCAGCCACCTTTTGGTCACCACCCACAGCTGGTAACCCAGAGGTGGATGGTAAGATTGTAGATCAACCGGTAAATTGAAAGCTTTGCTTTTCGGCTCAACTTTTTCTTCACCACGATGGACTGATACAGCGTCCTAATTATTGCGGATGCTGCACCAATTCGAATTTTAAAAAGAATTTAAACATCAAATGTACTTGTGCTATTTTAGTTTAAATTAACCGTTTTCATTAAAAACTATTTTAGAAAATATTGTGTTTTAATTATATGTTTTAATTATTTCAATTAGATATAAAAGATCAATTATTCTCACGCATTTAGAAAAAAAAAACATATATAAGTACTTTATTATCAAAATGAAAAAAAGATTTTGTTTTTTCCTGAGATTTTTTTTAGTATTGTTGTTTACTACATCATAAGAAGGTCATTGAACGCCTCACACACCACAGCAGGTTCACAGCTACAAGTGTGTGTATTTTTGCAGGGGGACAAAAACCCCACTTCTTTGTGAATAAATTAATTATTTGTCACAAATGTAATCACCGCAGTGTTTGTTACTATGGTAGTATTAGAGGAATGTTTCAAACATGAGGACATCAACGGGGAGTTTTGATCGTCTTAAGAACGTTTGCTGTTTAACTGGTGCAAGTGAACATTTTCGTTAAAGGTAAAAAAAATAAATAAATGTCAAAATATTTCTTATAATTTTCTTTTTCCACTGTAGATTGTCTAATTATGTATTGAGACTTGTTTTTAGATTAAGTTAATGCTCTACTGGAATTATTTTGGACGTTTTGTGGGTTTGGTGTTTGTAGGCCTGAAGCTAAGCCTCGGATCTCAGAGTTAGCTAAGCATTCCTAAGGAAGGATCAACCAGATGCTATTAGTTTAAAAATGGAAAATATGTTCTTTAACTATAGGTAATTCATATACATATTGTACTGATAAATATATGTCAATGTTTATTAGTCATAATTTTGGTTTCGATCGTCCAACTAGTCAGGCTGTTTACATTTTAGGATGATACATGCTAACACGCTAACAACATTTAATGTAGATGTAGTTTATTTTCTGGATTTTTTTTTTTTTTTTTTTTTTTAGATTAATCCAGATTTGACATGTTTTACATCTGCCTCAATAAATGACAAGTGAGTTTAACTGGGTTGATTGTTGTCTACCTGATTGAGGCAGAATCTGATTATAATGTAATGTGATGCTAACCTTCAACTCATCTTCTTCCCTTCAGGGCTAAAACCAAACATGCATCCACCGAGCCAACAAGATTATATTGCTATAAATCTCACCCGACAGGGTACAAATGGAAGCTATAATAATAGTAAACAATGGAGGAGACAATCCTTCTGGAGGGTATGTTGTTTTTTTCTCATTAAGTAGTTATTTAGGCATGTAGGGTGTTTAGTTTTGATGATTATGTCCAATATGTCCATATAGGACTCCATATTGCCTACTTTTCTAATCCATTTTGATAAAGACGTAATTAATGCCTTCTTTAGAGAGGAGAATCGATAGAGTGAGGAGCACTGCCATCTGGGAGGAGCTCTGTGTAGAGCCGTTGCTCCTCCGGGTTGAGAGAACCCAGATGGGGTGGTTCGGGCAACTGGTTAGGATGCCACCTGAACGTCTCGCTGGTGAGGTGTATCAGGCATGTTCTACCGGAAGGAGATCCAGAGGTAGATCCTGGATTTGCTTGAGAGACTATGTCTCACAGCTGGACAGGGAACACCTCAGGATTCCTCCCTGGTGAGCTGGAGGATGCAGCCGGTGTGAAAGAAGCCTGGGCTTCCCATCTGAGGCTGTTGCCCTGCGATTCTGCAAACATTTGCTTCTCCTTTGCATTTTAGAAGTAAAGGAGAAAATAGTGGAACTGTATTTAGTTCCCATTTTAATCACAAACTCCCTAGTTCCATGTCATTTTCATTTGAGCAATAAAGAAACAGAAGACGATCAGGATAGGGAGGCATTAGAGTTATAAGTGTTAGAATGTCTGTCCTCAGTCTGGGAGAAGCTGGTTTTATTCCCACTGGGCTCATGCCCAAGTGTACCTGGAAAAGACACCTAAACCCCAGTTACTCCCATCATTAGCTGCCTGCTGCGATACAATGCAGCAAAAGTAATTCCCCATGAGGAATAAATATTATACAATACAATAAATAAATTATTTAAGTATTGTTGATTCAGTAAAAGTACATATCTTTGAATCTTGTTGCCTGTTCGATACATCTTTATTTTTTATTTCAGAAATGGAAGCAGCTATCCAGACTGCAGCGGAGCCTTATTCTCTTTACCTTGGTCCTTCTTTTTATTTGTGGATTTGCTTCCTATCCTTCTGTAACAGAACACCTGAGAGGTAACTTTTTGGCCTTCGTAGCGGTTCAGTTGTTATTAGTGAACTAGCAAGTTTTATTTTTTTTTAGGTGCTCCACCTGAAATCACGTTATATTTATATATTGCATGTGTTTTTTTGGATGCGTCCAGGTTTTTCAGATACTAGCAATATCCTTCAACCCGTCAACTCTCTTGGGCTGCCAGATCCCGCAAATCAAGGCCACAATACCCTGTCCGAGCTGCTTAACCAGGTCTGTTTGTGTAACAAAACCCACTATCTAATCAGGTGATTCTTACATGTAGAGTTTTCTCCTTAATGTTTGAAGTGACTCAGCAAAATCACTTTAGAATAATCTCGACAAGCACTGTGATTACATGAGTTTTTGTGATTGTTTTGTTTTTTTTAAACACAGCTAAGACATGTGATTTGATAACAGCAATCTTTGAATAAAAAAAAAGAGTATAACTGCGTCAGACTAAAGTCACCTAAACCAAAAAGACATTTCAATGAATATTGACCAATAAATTTGGGATTATGAGATCCACCTGAGAAACACAAGAGACATCCAGTAACACGCAAGGTCAAAGATTGTGTGTTAAAACTCTATAAAATGTTTCCTGTCATGGACACTTCCTGAACTTTCACAGTTTATTTCAAATCAGTATCATCATAGTAGATCAGTAGAAGTTTTAACAATTGTAGAGATCAATGTTGTTTTTGGCAGCCATCTGAATTTTAGTCTTGGTTGTTGGTAGGGGTGTGCGATACCGCAAGTTTTGGTATCGATCCGATACCAAGTAAACACCACCCAATATCGCCGATATCGATACCGATATTTAAATTTTTTAAACGACTATTTTTGCATCAAGGGTTAGGATCATATATATAGTATGACCAAGTATATGTATAAACACAGGTTGGTAGGTATATCCATAGAAGTGACCAGTTGCACACAAACAAATGTTAACTAATGTTAAAAATGATTATGTTGTACTTTCATAATTAAAATTGGAGCGTCTCTGTTAATGAGCGCTGCCTCTGGGAAACAGAAGGGGTCAGGGTTTTCTCCTCAGTTTCTGAAGTTTTTCTTTGGGGTGATTCTTTAATTTGTAGTGTTACCCCTATATTTAACAGCCTTTCTGCACATGGTGCCTCAAAGTACAGCCACACTCTACTTCTCTTTTTACCATCTCTCTCTACTTTTACTGACTTGCGTTTTTTTTTTTTTGTTTCTTGGACCCGAGTCGCTGAGTCATGCGACAAGTCAAAGCGAAAGAGAGGAGGGAGCGGGCGGGCCGCCTCGCTTTAGCATACAGGCGTGACACACAGCATTTATGTATATTTTGCAGACAAATCAGTTAGGTTAATTAAAAAAAAGAGAAAAACAGAAGCAAAGTGCGAGGGGTAAAACTTCAATCCCAGTATCGATATTGTAGTTGGAGTATCGATCGATATCGATACTAGCGTTGGTATCGATATTATCGATATCAGGATCGATCCGCCCACCCCTAGTTGTTGGTACAAAAATTTATTTAAATTTGAGTCACATTTTAGTCATCTCTATATATTTTAGTTTTGGTCTAGTTTAGTGTAAAAAAAAAAAAGCAAAGAACAACAAATATTCTTACTTTACCAATCGTGGCTTTATTACTGAGAATGATGCTGGTTATTTGTTAAAAAAAAAAAACTCAACCCGAGCTTTAACAAAACAGGAGTTAGGGTTAGTTCTAACCCTAAA
The DNA here is from genome assembly GCA_902685375.1 of Neostethus bicornis. Classification (NCBI taxonomy): domain Eukaryota; kingdom Metazoa; phylum Chordata; class Actinopteri; order Atheriniformes; family Phallostethidae; genus Neostethus; species Neostethus bicornis. Next base: position 11,873,996 of record LR738545.1, read on the forward strand.
AGGACTTATGACTTACGTTGGCATGAATATCAGGGTGATGAGCTTATAAGATGCCTCTTGAGATTTGTGGTATTCTTTCCACTTAGTTTGTATCCGCATTTACGTTCGTCTCCCTCAACAATGCATTTCGTTTTATTCTCTGATAAAGTATGCCCATAGATGATCGCGTCGTTTCCGACCACCAAGCTACCTTTGTTGTTGTCGCCATGGTGTGCGACTTTCTCCTGGCCGCAAATGTGTTGCACTACATCAAACATTCAGCGCGCTAAATTTCAAATTTAGCGCACTAGATTATGTCTGTGTAGCGTCCCGAATGGCTTCCCAAAGTGCAGACGGTGTGACGTGCAGCATTGTGGGGCGCGTGGCACCATGAGAGACAGAATGCAGCCGCCTATTTTGTTACATTTTTGTCTCGTCAACTGAAACTTACAAACGTCTCGTCACATTTTAGTCGCTAAAGAGCCGCATTTATTTGTTATCGTTATGTCATCCTCATGAAAAAAAAGCCTCGTCAACAAAATTATTTTGTTGTTGTTATCGTTGACGAAAACAACACTGGTAGAGATTGTTTTCTCTTCATGTTACTATGCTACATGTTCAGATCAATACGCCACCTGGCGGCTGAAAACATCATCTGTGCTTTTTTTTTTTTAAATCTAACTTGAAGTTTTACTTTTTTTCGTTTATCACAGAGGAAACTATCCCACAGGAGAGGTCCCCCTCGTCTCCACAACCGTAATCAGAACAAGGGAAATATTTCAGATATGGATGAGAAAGAATCTGAAAGTAAGAAGTCAGCAGGAGAGGAGGGGGTCATCAGGTGAGAAATGAGATATATCTTACTTCATCTTTTTTTGAGAACAACAAGGACTTTGTACACAAATGTTTGCATAAATAATGATTTCAAGCTTCAGAAATGTTGCATTATAAATTGAATGTTTTCAATGCTATTCATTTTTATAATGCAGTCATTTTAGAAGCAAAACAAAATTGGCTCAACTTTTTTTCATTTTATGTTTTAAAAAAAATGTGTGTTAGGTTAATTGGTTGCTACAAAATTGCCTCGACGATTGAGTGTGTGTGGATGGTTGTATGTGTGTCGCCCTGCAACTGACTGTTAAGCTTTTCCCGGGTGTATCTTCCATTTCACCTGATATCAACCAGGATAGGCTCCGACACCCTATATAACCTTTTTTTTTTTTTTCCATAAATTTGAGAACTCACTTAATTGCAGGCTTTACCACCATCTTGTGCTGACATGATGTTACTACAGACACCACAGTTTCAGTTTCTTCTATTTTAAAATGCATAATTATTTGACAGGGCTGCACGATGGTGCAGCTGGCTAGGACTGTGCCTTCACATCGAGGATGTCAGTGTTTGTGCCTCGGGAGGATGAGGCTCCGAATGCTGGTCTTTCTGTGTGAAGTTTGCATTTTCTCCCCGTATGATGTGGGTTTTTTTTATTCATTTGGTCAAACTTTACAATATCTTCACATAATATATAACAAAGAAATGGATAGGCTGAAGCATAGCTTATAACTGCCTATACTTTTACATCTATTTACATTTAACTGAAACAGCATTTTTACAATCAAACCAAAAAGAAATCTACAAAGTCCACATCTCCAATCAAACAAAAAACCAAAATAAATTATCCTCTTTTCTCTCTTATTTTTCTACTTATATCATTTACAGTCATGAATACTTTTATATTTGTCAACATTTCTTTAGAAAATATCATAAATTTAGTTTTAACTTTATTCAGGGGTAATTTCTTATAATCAAAATACTTTTTTTTATCAAAACAAATTCTTTTTCCACAACCTTCAATAAATCATTAATGTTTTTACTGCTACAAAAGAAGTTAGTGTCATCAGCAAACATAACAAATTTTAACTCTGTTGAGACTGTAAAAGTGTAAATCATTTTGGTCCAAGGACTGAACCTTGTGGGACCCCGCATACGACTCTGTCCACTTGGGAGTCAACATTATTTTATGGTTGTGTATTGAACTCTATTGTCTAGATAACTGTGCAGCCATTGATTAGTTTTGCCTCGAAAGCCATAGTTTTCACATTTCTTTAGTAAATGAAAATGATCTGTGTCAAACGCTTTACTTAAATCAACAAAAACACCCACAGTATAAAGTTTTTGATCCACAGCAGTTGCAACATTCTCAACAAAATCCATCACTGCAAGAGATGTTGGAACAGTTTGTCCTAAAACCATACTGGTGTTTGTTTAATAAGTTGTATTTTGTTATAAATTAATCGAGTTGATTTGCAATCAACATTTCCAGTATTTTAGAAAACTGTGGTAGCAGTGAGATCGGTTTAAGTTAGAAATAAAGTGTTTCCACTTTTGTAAACTGAGATCACCTTGACAATTTTCATTAGATCTGGAACAAGAAAAAGATTTACTACAAATAAACGTAAAGGCCTCAAGAATACAGTGAATGACCTCCTTGATGAGGGACATATCAATACCATGGCAATCTGTGGACTTCTTATTTTTGAATTGAGATACTATGTTTAACACTTTGTGTTACACCACTTAAAAACATTGCGTTACAATGAAAGAGCGTTTCACTTTTGACATCATCAGCAACCGGTACATTTTTAGCGAAGTTGGCTCCTACATTTAAAAAAAACGATATTGACAGAAATGACATGTTAAATGTTAAGTTTATCGGCCACTACAAAATTTCCCCAGGAGTGAGTGTGTGTGTGAGCTGTTGTCTGTCCGGCGTTCTGTTCGGGGTGTACACCACCTCTCGCCTTCAACTTGCCAGAGTAGGCTCAGATCATCCTTCGATCCCTGTAACAGGCGAACAGTCGTGAAGATTGAATAAATTATTTTACTTTTGTGCTTTCCTTTTTTCCTTCTGGTTTCAAAGCTGGCGTGGTGCTGTGATTGATACCGAACAAGAAGCAGACAGTCCAAAGGAGCCAGAAAATAAAGACGTTCCTCCTGTCAACGAGAACGTCCAACTCACAGAAGAACCTGGTATCTAAGCTTTGATCTTTTCTCTTAAATTTGATTTTTTTTTCTTTAATAATTTCAGGCTGTGATTCTAACTAATAAAGGCTTGTATGTCTTTGGTCATAAATACAAGTCTGAGCTTTTATCTTTTTATTTTTTTGTCAGATCCAAAAACGTCATGTTTTTGATCTCGCTTGAAAAATTGTGGCAAAGGATCAACCTTAAAAACGCATTTGTTTGGTTTGGTGTTTAACAATTAAGTTGTGCAGGGATTTTATATTGCGTTCATATACTTTTATTTACTTTTTTACTTGTAGTTTTTAATATTCTCTGTGCCTGTGATGCACTTGGGCGGATTGTGTTGTTGTAAATGTGGTATAAAAATGAATTCAAGTTGACAATAATGATGAAAAAGTAGTATTTATGAGATTAACGTGGGAGAAGTGATGCATAAATGTCTGATTTCTATGTCCTAACATTTGGCTTGTTTTGTGTGGCTGCAGGCAATCGGCAGTTAGCCGTCCAAGAGGCTTTCAGACATGCATGGAAAGGTTATAAAGACTTTGCTTGGGGCCACGATGAGCTGAGGCCTATCTCCAAGACACACAGTGAATGGTTTGGTCTGGGTCTGACGCTCATCGATGCCTTGGATACCATGTGGATTCTTGGTCTTAAACAAGGTAACTTAACATCCTGTTAGTAACTTTGTTCATGTTTTTTTTCTGTGTCTGTCAGACGTTCATCTGAGCACTAAACATGGCGTTATGTGTTTCAGAGTTTGAAGAAGCTAGAGAGTGGGTGTCCACAGAGCTCACCTTCAATAAAAATGTGGATGTAAATCTGTTTGAAAGCACCATTCGAATCCTTGGGGGCCTACTGAGCACCTACCATCTGACTGGAGACCCTCTGTTTCTGGACAAAGCTGTGAGCTTAAGCACTTCTTCCTGCTTTAAAAAAGGTGGAAAATAACATTTTTTTCTCAATAGATTGAAGAAATTTTGTTTTCTGCAGAAAGACATCGGTTCGCGGCTCATGCCTGCCTTTAACACCCGGTCCAAAATCCCTTACTCTGATGTAAACATCGGGAAAGGTGTTGCCCACCCGCCACGGTGGACCTCAGACAGCACTGTTGCGGAGGTTACGAGTATCCAGCTGGAGTTCAGAGAGTTAAGCCGCATCACCGAAGACCCTCGGTACCAGGTATCAGCCCCCCCATTTATATAAATAAGTATGGATGTGCTTCTAAACTATTAACAACCCTGATTGGTTGATTCTTTTTGAGCATCCTGCTTAGACTTTGTTTCATTAAAATTGTGTCAGATGAGTTTTATGTCTTAAAAGACACTCAATAACAATAAAAAAAAATATTAGAAAACATTTTTATGATAGAACATTTGTTTTTACAAAAATTAATAAATGAATTGCATGATAATTAAACATTTTTCAATTGTAGAAATATTATTTTAAAAAGTCTTACTTAAAGAATTTTTAATAATAAACATCAGAAAAAAACGTGTCTTATTATTTTTTTTGTATTATATTCATACATTACGGGAAAATGACTTTTGCTGCTGCATTGCACCGCAGCAGGCAGCCATGACAGCGCCTATTGTGGGAGTAACTGGGGGTTAAATGTCTTCTCTAAGGACACTTAAGCATGGGCTCAGTGGGAATCAAACCGGCTTCTCCTGGTCAGAGAACGGACAGTCTACCACTGAGCTAACACCTTCCCCAAATGACCAATTATCCTGATGTGCTTGTTTATTGATTATTTGATGCCTGAAACTTGCTGTTGGTTTTATTAAAGCCACCTGGACGTGTTAATAAAAAAGAATCACCTGTCCTCTGTTCAGTCTGCTGTGGCTGAAGTCATGACTCAGGTCCACAAGCTGGATGGCAAACTGGATGGTCTGGTTCCCATGTTCATCAGCACATACAGCGGACAGTTCACCCACCAGGGGATCTACACGCTGGGGGCCAGAGCTGACAGCTACTATGAATACCTGCTGAAGCAGTGGATCCAGGGAGGCAAACAAGAAAACCAGTGAGTCTATAAACATTTAGACACTCCTCTGATTAAAACTTAAAGTTAGACTAAATGACTCTAATGAAGTAAAAACTCATCTTAACGAGGTTTTGAAGAGTTCTGGAATAGGTCAGATTTAAAGACAGCTAAATCTATGTGTTTCACTCATTGTTTCTGAACTAAGAAACTGCATGCAGACATAAAATGATTACATGTTAAAGTCTGACAGCTCACACTCGACATTAGCCTCAGGATCTTGGCTTACTGAGCAGATTTTGACATTGAATTATTTATGTGTTTACTGTATAAATTCGTTCTCTCGCTGCAGGGTTTGGCTCATATTTCTCTCTAAATTAGATTTATGTTGATCTGTTTTTTAAACCCCAAATCTGTATGTCCAAAAACATGCGTGTTTGATGCTTTTAATGACGACTCAAGATTTTTTTGTGTGTAATTTTTTTTTCTAGATTTCTGGAGGACTATTTGCAAGCAATAGAGGGTGTAAGGAAGAACCTTCTGCAGAAATCTTCACCAAACGGCCTTACTTTTGTTGGAGAGCTCTCACACGGACAGTTCCGTCCTAAAATGGTCAGTACGGACTTCAAAGTCACATCAAACTAATGATAAATAAAACACCTGTAGATGGATGGAAGAGGCTTGAAGAAAGTCACCAGGTCGGATATTTTTTTAGGACCACTTGGTGTGTTTCCTGCCCGGTACACTTGCTCTCGGAGCGCACAACGGTCTGCCCGCTGAACACATGGAGCTGGCGAAACAGTTGATGGAAACCTGCTACCAGATGTACGTCCAGATGGAGACAGGTCTCAGTCCGGAGATTGTTCATTTCAATATGCATCAGGGCAGCACCAGAGATGTTGAAGTGAAGGTAATATATAAAAGACAAAACAGATGTATTTTAGTTGGGACTTTTCAACTGTGGTCATACAATAAAGCGCTTAAACCTATGTCTGCTAATCTTTTTTTTCTTTTTGCTTGCAGCCAGCAGATAGGCACAACCTCTTACGGCCAGAGACTGTTGAGAGTCTCTTTTACCTCTACAGATTCACGAAGGACCCAAAATACCAGGACTGGGGCTGGGAAATCCTCAAGAGTTTCAACAAGTACACAAAGGTCAGCATTGTAAATCTGGATAATCTGAACATCAGCCCACATGTTTATGAACCAAAAATCTATTGCTAGTCCTGTTAGGCACTGACATAAAAAAATTAGATAAAAAAGATGGAATTAAAACCAGAAATATATATATATATTTAAACAGATTTAGGTTCTAAGATGGAAACAAGTTCTGATGTTTGAAATCAAATATACCACAGATTTATTTGATTTAATTCAGCTACTTTTTTTTCATTATTTACCACATTTCCTGTCTGAATCTGACTCATGAGTTAAACTGTTGAATCGAACACACTGTTATTTTTTTTTCAAGTCAGGCAGGTTTGAGCAGGAAAATATTTCAAACCCTTCAAACCACAGCTTTGAATACTTTGAGTAATAGCTCTCAGATGACAATTACCTGTAAATAAGCCATGGATTGTTCTAGAAAAAAAAGATGACTTTTGTTGCACTTTCTAAATACAATGATGTTAAATTAACATTTTTAATTAAAATGTGCAAACATAACTGAAGGAGATCTATCTTTGTGTTTCTTCCAGGTTTCTTCTGGAGGCTACACGTCTATAAACAACGTGCGAGATCCAGAGTATCCGAGTCCTCGAGACAAGATGGAAAGTTTCTTCCTGGGAGAAACGCTGAAATATTTGTACCTGCTGTTTTCTGAGGATCAAGATCTGATCAGTCTAGACCAGTATGTGTTCAACACTGAAGCCCATCCACTACCGATCTGGCCCACCTCCACCAGCTGAAACATGGAGAAGTTCTCAGGTTTGGTGTGAAAATATTTTCTGTTTCTGGGACTGATCTGTACTCATGGAAGCCAACCACACGCAGACTTCACAAAGTGAGAAATGACAGAAAAAAGAAACAGCCTGACTTTGACTTGAAGAGAACAAAGACAAAAAATCCTAAAATATCATTCCAACGTTTATGTTTAAGAGAAAAAAAAAAAATCAAAAAGTATTTCTTCTTTCATCACGAGGGGCTCTTTTTTTCTATAATATTTCACCATCTAATTACAGTGCTCTTTCATTGTGAAGTTTTGTTTGCTCTGGCAAAGTTGGCCTTTTCTGCAAGTCTTCTTCTTTATTGTGGAAGGGTTTTTCCTGTCCTGTAATATTCCTCCATCATGAACGTTGTTGACACTTTATCATTGAAGGATTTGTTTTTTACTGTTGAATGTTTCTCCTCAATGTCTGAGCTGAAACAATCAGACTTTGTTCATTTCCTCTCTGCAGGTCAGCAAGTTTACAGAGATGAATCCATCCTTGTTTTGCATTTATGTCCCACTGGAAAATAAACGCTTAGAGAGGCTGGTGCTTCATCGCACTTCCTTTTCAGACTTGATTTTGGAAGAATCCCTTGTTTGAGTTGCTAGAGGATTATCTCCAAAGTTTCAACAAATCTTTCAGTAAATATTTGCTCCAGTAAGTGAAGAGGTTTGAGACGATGATCAGCTCCTCATTTATCCAGGATTTAAGTTTTTTGAGGTTGATTGAAGGCTGAAACCATCTTTTTTTTCTGATAATAATTGAGTTTTGGATTTGATGTGAAGCTGCATCAGGAAAACATCAGCAGCTCCTAGCTAAAATTTTCTAACACATGTTCCTTCTCTGTGTCAAATTGACTAAATCATAATTTCTGCTGATCCCTTTTTCTTCCCAGGTGACATGAATCCACTACGGTAGCATGATCTGTAAATTCCCAAATGAACAAGCTGTGAACTTTACGCTACGATGCAGGAGAGGGAATTATTTGATCTGAGCTGAAGAGTCTGTTAATTCTCCATTATATATAAATTTAGATTAATATATTGATTTGTGGTGTTTATTTAAAGTGATTTTTTTTACTTTCTTGGATCGGGCAAACGTGTACAGATGTTTCCATTGCTTCTTATTCTTGTTAATCTTACTGTGCTTTTTTTTTTCTCTGTTTGAGACCAAATTTGTGATTTTTTTTTTTTTTTTTTTTTTTTTTTTCTAAGTTGTGCCTTTAATATTGCCTCAGACTGAATGAAGTCCATTTGATTTGTAAATGTTAATTTACCATGACGTCCACGTGGAAAATATTTTTTCAGATGATTTTTGATGTTTTCTCTGTGTGCAAATTTGCCATCTAAGGGCTCTGATTCTTCATGAGAATCTTTCAGCATGAACCATGAGCTGATCCAGACCTCGCGGTTAGGATTGTAACAAGCCATTTTCTCCACAGGTGCCACTTCTGCTATTTCTAGCTATTTTCATAGGATTTGAAGTATTTTTCAGATAAAAATCTTATATTTCAGCCACAATGCAGCAACCCAGTCAAAAAAAAAAAAACCTTGACATTCATCACTGCATAGAGAAGAGAAAGATTTAGTCATGTTTCTGAATGTTTTCTAAAAGGAGGCAAAGCACAAAAAAAGCAACGAAAAATGAGTTTGTTTCCAATATGAAATGAAGAAAACAACAGCCTGATTGCTGGAAAAATTAAGTCAATCATTAACTAAAAACAGGTTAGATTTCTTCCAGATCAGCTTCTTTTGCATTCATGTTCTCCACCTACTGTAGTCCTGTTTTTGATACACTGAATGGAATATTTCCATAAAGGTTACAAACATGTTTGTGTTATCTTCATAATTTCCTGACCATAAAGTGGATCTCGGATTAAATGCGGTTGGGGTTAAAAGGTTTTAATAAAGAGATTCTATCATTAACTGCTGCTCAGACTTTATTAATTGTCCATACGTGTGTTTTAGTTGATTTTAGCAGGAATGAGGGGTTTTGAAGGTTAATGGGTCCTTTTTGTGTTTTGAGTATATTTATCTAGTTAGGCTATTTTGTTTTTAGTTACAGCTTGAAGTTACAAACGGGAAAATAATTCAAGAATTTTTTTGTTCAAATTAACCATTTTATTGTCAAATTTAGATGGAATTTCTACCCAATTTCTAACCTTTTTTGATCAATTTTTTTTGTTTTCAAGTTTCAAACCCCCTGATATTTACCAGTCCAATGTTAACGTTGCAAACCCACACAGATCGTAACATGTTTTGTTGTTGTTACACAACCATTGGCCATAACATCACCAACACACCCTCTCTCAAATACAGACACACAAACACAAAGACAAATTCCTCTCAAACACACACATATAACTTAGTCTTTCTCAAACACACAGAGACATGTTCCTGTCTCTCCATAACGGACACACAGGCAAATTCCTCTCTCAAACACACACACACGCTCCTCTTTATTGTTTTTCTAATGCCTAAAGACATTTTCTGTGCACACATGCAGTGCTACTGCAGGGTAAGGGGCCGCAGCAGCAGGTGCTGCTTATTGGTAACAGGCTTAACAACATGCTTTCACATCAGACTCCCAAAAATCTCATAACAATAGAAAAAGCCGCTAGATTGACACTTTTTAACATTTAACCGACTCTAGCAGCTAGGTCTGAATACTCGCTGAATATTGCATCAAAGTCGCTAAATTGGCAACACTGACTTAATCTCTACACCCCTGCTTTGAATTAACTTAATCCAGTCATCTGAATATGATGGTATGCCCCAGTGCAACATAAGCATTGGATAAATATCCAACCTGTGGGATTCACGATCCAGAGAACTTTGTAGAGGAGTTTCCTCTCCTACAAAAACAATATCATTTTGAGAGGGCATGAAACCATTACAAAGGCATGAACACACACTTCCTTTTTAAGTGCCCTTTCTATATCACATTTCTTCCACATTTCCTCTTGTCCACAATGAGCTGGATGCAGCTAGACTCAGATCTTTTTCATTAGGAAGATGAAAGAAGCAATTACATTCTCAAAGTTTTATTAAAACACGTAATTACAATTCATATTTGTTTGAAAGTTCATTTCTTGTTTGGGTCTTAGAGGACAGGAGGGTGATCCAAGTTTCCCATTATTATTTTAAATAACACCTGACTGCATCAAAAGTTCGTCTAGACATCCACTTTCTGGAAACGGTCCTGCTTCTAACTGGTTTGGTTGAACAAATATTTGACTCGTTGCATCGGTCCAAGATCATTCCATTCATGAGGAATGTTTAAATCGACTCCTTCAATCTTGTCCTCTCCATCTTCACCCACTGCTCGATAAGCTCTGCTTCCATCTTCCTGACTCTGATCACCGATGATGGATCGGCTTCATTAGACCCTCTGCAGGAAATCACATAGAAAAGACCCAATTTAATTTTATATCCAAACAAGTGATAAACCCTTAGTGGACACAATAACTGTGACATCACTCAACATTGTACCTCAAATCCAGATGATGAGCCCCTCCGGAAATGTTAAAGGCCACCAAAGATGGGCTTAAAGTTTTTCTGATCTGTGAGAAAAGACAGCAGATCAGCTCCTGGTCAGGCATGGACCAAACATGACTTATTGGACCTTTCTCATGAAGACTTACCCCTCCGTTTGCCCAGGGGTCCAAGTCTCCGTTAGAGAAAATGATGTTGCTGGCTGAGGAGAGAGCTGAACAGCAGAGTTTATTACAAACAAGCATCAGTTTGGGTCCAACTGATCTGCAGAAAACTTTTTACAGCTTTAATTCTATGTCTGTCTGTACATCAGAGGATATTTAAGATCCATAAGGGAGAATCTCAGAGCTCACCATCACCCCAAAATTGGATTTTGAGCCAGTCTGGTCTGGGAACCACCTTCCAGCGTTTGGAGCAGTAAGCCTCTCGGTCTTTCTGGGTGAATCTCAGTGGGGGAAACATGTCTGTCACATTGTTACTCTCATAACACAGGTCGATCTCCGTGCACGCCTGCAGACACAGTTATTTTATGCATGTGGTTCCAACAACTTTCTGTTGGTTTGTCCATGATTTACCTGGTAGTCCCAAGCAAGACTGTTCGGACCTAACCCACAGCCAGTGGGGTCAGCACACTCCACGTACAGACTGTAGAGGTCAAAACAAGGCAGAACTCCAGTGGAGTTGTAAACGATCCCTGTTGAAGATGTCAAAGTGAAAAACAAGCTGACTTTTCTATCTCTGGCTTGGTTTGTACCTGCAGTGTTCCTGAGGTTAGACAGCAGCTCGGATCCTTTCAGCATGGTCTCACAGCCCACCTGCAGAAGCACATAACCAATTGACTCAGGTAAGAAAACATTATTAAAGCAGAAAGTTGGAGTTTAAAAGTCATTACAGAATTTTTTTGATTTTCCAGTGCATAAATTTGACTTTTTACATCTAAAATTGAATTAATTTTAAAAGAAGGAAAACTGAAAATGAAGAAAAAAAAAAGAAATTATTATCATAATCACACAGCTTGTCGTAGTGAAAGTGGAACATCAAATAATAACATAAATATTCTAGTGGTTTGTAGATGTAGAGGTGTAAAACTATTCGTTTCGTGTACAGACAAGTCTCCTGAATGAAAAATTGTCAGGTTTGTCCATCTTTACCTTGACAGGGTTGGCAGGCATGCTGCCCATGAAGTGTGTGCTGTAAGGGTAATCCAGCATGGCCATCAGAGTGAAGGCATTTCTCAGGAGTCCATAGAGCTGGTGGATGTCCTGGCTGGATGCCAGAGGCTTACACAGAGCGAATTCTGACTGGATACGTCTGTAATCTGACAACAGCAGAACAAGAAGTTTCATTTTTTACTCCAACAAGAAATAATCGGTGTTAATTTACTGAATTCCTCTGATGTCACCTTGACGATCAGCCAAATCCTTCAGCTGAAGGAAAGCTCCTCTCACAGCATTCCTGCAGTCCACAGAAACCTCCTCAAAGTCCTGAAAACCACAAATGTTCAGGTTTTAGCTTTCCAAGATACAATATTTGATGTAGATCTTTAGGTGAGATCAACACGTCTGAAAACATTCTCGGTGCATAGGTGTTTCAGGTGACACAAAATGATGAAACAATTTAAAATGATCAGGATATAAAACACATTTAGATAAAAATTCTAGCTCAAATCCAGCAGGTCCTACTGGAGCGTTTCAACATTATCTCTTAGAACTGGAAGGTTTTCAAATCATTGTACTGCTTCAGCTTGAACTTTAGATGAAGTTAACAGATTTTGATCAATCCACGTTTTTCTTTGGAAGACGTATAAAAGTAATTTCTACAATCAGCCATGTTCATGAGCATCATCTTCTAACTGTCCTTCGTTGTGTCTCTACTTGATCTTCAGGATACAATAGTCACTTACAGCTGAAACATCTCTGAAGAACTGTCCTGGATCTCCGAGTCCAGCAGTAGACAGGATGGGAGCACTTGCTGCCAGAGCTCCGGCCACAACATTTGGATACTTTAGTCTAATGTAGACCGACAGCATCCCGCCATAACTGGAAGGAGAGATGAGATCATCTGGGATAATCGGATTAATATGTGACTATTTGCGCTTTTATTTTATTTTTTGTTTAAGATGATTTTATGTATTTAATGAGATTTATTTTTCTGATTAATTTCTTAAATAGTTTTAACCTGTTTTCCTGGTTTCAGTTTTTATTGTTTTATTCTGTGTCTTATTCCAGTGTTTCCTCATGGGGATCCTCCATCCTACGAGTTCTGCCTACTCAGTCTGTGGGGTTTTCTCTGTGGGGGTCTGACTGGCCTGGGTGGTGCAGGTGCTTCACTTTAGCCAGGTGGCTTCTGTGGGTGCCCATGTCGCCCTTGGAGCTGGGTGGACCCTTGTGGTTTTGGCAGCTGCAGTCATGGGCAGGCTGACTCCTGGTGTGAATCGATCCCCAGTTATTGTTTCCTCACAGCATCAGGCCAGATGTTTTTTTTTATTTCTGTTAAAGAGACAGTAGCTAGCGGTTCAGGTGTAATCCGGGTTGGGGCAGGATGGGCAGATGAGGGGTGGGGTAGGGTACTGTGTGAACGTCGATGCATGTGTGCAGTGTTTTGTGTGAGGGTGTGATTTTTGATGGATTCTTGTTTTTTGACTTACTGTTTTTTTTTTTTTTTTTTTAAAGATCTGGATTTTAATGTTGTTTACATTTTTGTTTGTTCCATTTGGCACTTTGTGTGACTTTGTGTTGGAAAAGTTCCGTTCCGTCATCTTCCGCTTGTTCCGGGGCCGGAAAAGTGCTTTATAAATAAAATTTGATTTGATTTTAATGGGGAAGAATGGATCAATGAGTTGGGCGACTGTTGGAGGGTCTAGCTGGGGTTCATGCTAAGGTGTCCCTGAGCAAGAAACCGAACGCCCAATTGCTCCTGATGGTGGTTTGCGGGTTGCATGGCAGCTTCCATCAGGTGTGAATGGGTGTGAATGGGTGAATGTAAGCAACACTGTAAAGCACTTTGAGTGCCAACGCAGGTGAAAAAGCACTGTATAAGTAGAGTCTATTTCCCATTTAATGGATGGAGATGGTGTGGAGGGTGGGGGTGGCAGGGAGCTCAGGGGGACTTACCTTCCACCAAATACAATAACTGGGCAGTCTGTGGCTCCAAGCTGCTGTTTCAGTTCAGTGATCATCAGGGCGTAGTCAGCAAGAGCCTGCTCTACCGTCAGCAAACCAACTTGAGGAATATTGAAGGAATCTTTACCAAAAGGCAGAGAACGACCATAATACCTCTGAGAACAAAGAAACAAGAGCAAGTACAAACTGAATAGGATTTCCTCCATAACACAGCAATAAAAAAAAGTCATGGGACAATCCTCACATGACATAACTTCCTTAAAAAACTTTTTTTCTTACATGTTCACCAAATATGACCAAAGCTTTCTGCTGAGCAGCTAACTCTGTGATGAAGCCAGAATTGAGTGCAAACTCCCAGATGTCTCCTTCATTTCCAGTGTAGAAGAAGATGGGTCCATAACCTTTACTCCAGTACTGATCTGTAGGACAGTCACCTCATTAGTTCCATCACACACACAGAAATCAGGATTGCAGATTTAGTGTGTTACCTGTGATCAGGTAACGCTGGTTGAAGGTTCCATTCCCCATGCTGTTGAAGTTGAAGTGATCCACAGTTTGACTGAAATACTTCTCTGTAAACTGGGGGTCCTTTTTACTCCCATGATGCTTTCTAGACTGGGGAAAGTGAACACAGCAAACCAGTTGGAATTCATAAGTAATCCCACAATTACAGACTCTCAGGCACATGTGAATAATGTGTCAGACTTAAACCAACTCTGATCACTGGGAGATAAATGGTTTTATGTACTGTAAAAGTACAATATATTCAAACTGCATTTGGTGAGGTCAGACTTGTCTGCAGTTAAAAAAAAACCCACACAAGATGATCAAAAACCAAGTCATACTGAACTGCTACCTGAGGATGATGTTGAGGCAGACCGTGAAGTGTGGAAGCAGAAAGGAAAGAAATTAGAAGCAGGAAAAAGCCTCCTCTCGTCTTCATTCTGCTGTTGAATTTGGATACTTGTCAACTATGGCGCATGCGTAGAACTAACCTCTCATATGACTTGTTGTGATCCGTGTTGCGTTGAAGTGCAGCTCGTAAAATCTGCTACCAGACACAATTTTTACTTCCTTGTTTAGCAGACACAATTTTTACTTCCTTGTTTAGTGTCACATGTAAAGTTCAGGAAATATGTTATATTTTCAAAATGCTTGTAAAATAACTACTTATTCCGGCGATTAAAAAGAAAAAAAAAGAATGGTTATATTAAATACATAAAAAGTTCAGACTATCAATTTATAAAATATTGTAAATAAAAAATATTAAAATGAAACAATGTTTTCTCAATAAAATACACAAAAATAAATTAAATTATCATTTAAACTAAAATAAATTAGTTCAATTCAATTGTATTTGTCTCGAAGGGTTACTTCACATTGTCGATTAAAAAAGTACAAAAACAAAGAATAAAAAAGGAAAAAATGTAGATACAAGAAACACACAGTAAAAGCTAACTTAAAAAAAGCTTGCTAAACAATTTTAGCACATTCCTGCCCTTATACCCTGCTTCACGGTAAGAAAAAACTCCAGCAGTAGGTTGAAAAAAGAGAAACTTCATGAGGTACCACATGAAAAAGGGATACCTCCATCAGGACGAGCTGCCAATGTGTCTAAGATTGTTGATTAAATATTAGCTTACTGGTAATCTACTCTATAACTATATATCTGAAGAAATGAGTAGATGAGTTTCATCCTGATGGGGACAGGGTGGTAGAACAAGCACAGAGGCCTCCTCAGTTTGGCAATGACAATTGTCTCCCACAAGGGTAGGAAGAGAGAGGCAGACAACATATGACTCGTACTGTACTAACTACTCGTGTAAAAAACTAAGTGAAACAAAACTTAGAGAATAATGAAATAGATGAGGGAGGGTTCACAATACAGAAAAGCTAGGGATCAGCCAAGGGCAATGTAGATATGTCAAGTAGTCAAGGCAGTCTAGCAGAGAATAGTACATACAGTGGTGGTCAAAAGTTTACATACACTTGTAAAGAACATAATGTCATGGCTGTCTTGAGTTTCCAGTTATTTCAACAACTCTGATTTTTCTCTGATATAGTGATTGGAACAGATCCTTCTTTGTCACAAAAAACATTCATGAAGTTTGATTCTTTTATGACTTTATTATGGGTAAACTGAAAATGTGACGAAATCAGCTGGGTCAAAAATATACATACAGCAATGCTAATATTTGGTTACATGTCCTTTGGCCATTTTTACTTCAATTAGGCGCTTTTGGTAGCCATCCACAAGCTTCTGGCAAGTTTCTGGTTGAATCTTTGACCACTCCTCTTGACAGAATTGGTGCAGTTCAGTTAAATTTGTTGGCTTTCTGACATGGACTTGTTTCTTCAGCATTATCCACATGTTCCCAATGGGATTTAAGTCAGGACTTTGGGAAGGCCATTCTAAAACCTTAATTCTAGCCTGATTTAGCCATTCCATTACCACTTTTGATGTGTGTTTGGGGTCATTGTCCTGTTGGAACACCCAACTGCGCCCAAGACCCAACCTTTGGGCTGATGACTTCAGGTTTTCTTGAAGAATTTGAAGGTAATCCTCCTTCTTCATTGTCCCATTGACTCTCTGTAAAGCACCAGTTCCATTGGCAGCAAAACAGGCCCACAGCATTGATGGTAGGCATGGTGTTCTTGGGGTTAAAGGCCTCACTTTTTCTCCTCCAAACATATTGCTGGGCATTGTGGCCAAACAGCTCAATTTTTGTTTCATCTGACCACAGAACTTTCCTCCAGAAGGTCTTATCTTTGTCCATGTGATCAGCAGCAAACTTTAGTCGAGCCTTAAGGTGCCGCTTTTGGAGCAAGGGCTTCCTTCTTGCACGGCAACCTCTCATTCCATGGCGATGCAAAACACGCTCGACTGTGGACACTGACACCTATGTTCCAGCAGCTTCTAATTCTTGGCAGATCTGCTTTTTGGTGCTCCTGCGTTGACTCTTCACCCTCCTGACCAGTTTTCTCTCAGCAGCAGGTGACAGCTTGCGTTTTCTTCCTGATCGTGGCAGTGACAAAACAGTGCCATGCACTTTATACTTACAAACAATTGTTTGCACTGTTGCTCTTGGAACCTGCAGCTGCTTTGAAATGGCTCCAAGTGACTTTCCTGACTTGTTCAAGTCAATGATTCTCTTTTTCAAATCTGTGCTGAGCTCCTTTGACTTTCCCATTGTAGCGTTTGTGGGTGTTTTTATCCAATGAGCCCTTTTTAAATGGCCTCAGAGAAGTCACCAGCTGTAGTCACTCATAATCACTCACAAGAAGTTAAGAGGTCATGCTATGATGCTCATGTCATTGACACAACTTTCTAAGTCTCCAAAATTGCTCATTCATGTTGCTGTATGTATATTTTTGACCCAGCTGATTTCGTCACATTTTCAGTTTACCCATAATAAAGTCATAAAAGAATCAAACTTCATGAATGTTTTTTGTGACAAAGAAGGATCTGTTCCAATCACTATATCAGAGAAAAATCAGAGTTGTTGAAATAACTGGAAACTCAAGACAGCCATGACATTATGTTCTTTACAAGTGTATGTAAACTTTTGACCACCACTGTAGTTTTATCTTCTTAAATTCTAAATAGTTTAAAACAAATAAAGGCTATCTCAATATAAAGAAAACTGTGATTTCATTTCTAGACTGGGAAATATCTAAAAAAAAATACATTGTTAAGCAGAAATTTGCTGATTAGTGTGTTTTTTATTATTATTACAAAGCTGTCACTGTTGTCTTTATTTTAAAATATTACTTCATTCTTCGGGGCATAAAATGATGTTTTATACATACATAAAATTATAATACAAATAGAGTAGTAATCTTGTACTTTCAGTAGGAAATATTCATGGTGATTTCTGATACAATTTCTTTTCGGTGAGATAGGAAAGTGGGCTGTTTAGAAGTTGGACATTGCCCAGTTTGCATTAATAACTAAATCCTATAAACCAAACTATAGTTTGGGTTGTTTTTATAGTTGGTTGGTTTTATAGTTGCTACTTATAAGTAGCAATAAAAAAATAAAAAAATGACTATGAGGGACTTTTTATTATGGAATATGAGAGCTGGATGGGCCTGTGCAGTAACCAGAAACGTCTTTTCATCCAAACTTTCCACATTTTCTTTCATCAGACTTTTCTTCTTTGGCTTCCTCTTGGGAGGTCAAAGTTTACTTTGAATAGAACTCATTCAACACTTCTCAGCAGTGACACAACAGGAGGATAAAAGGTGGCAGCTTCCTGGTGAAATAGTTACGTTGAACAGGAAGGGGCATTCATTACATGGGGCCAATCACCTCAATGTTTACAGGTAGTTTACTGATGGATTAACTCATAGTTTACTGGTATTTGATCAAAACAACTGGTTCATTTACTTGTTGATTTAAAGTTTACTGATTTTTTTCACGGATTGTTCACAAGTTCCATTGCCAGTTTTGTGCTAGTTGTTTTACAACTCTTTTACTGCATGTCTTACTGCTTGTTTACCGTTAGGATTACAAATAGTATAGTTAAATTTTTTCTTTGTTGTCCCCTTTTCGATGCAAAAAAGGTGGAGAAATTAAGAGCAAAATGGATAAATATTTAGTTGCTTACTAGTTGTTAACATTCAAATAATTTGCTAGTTTTTTACTTGGGGTTTTACTTGTTGTGTCACATGGTTTTGCATGGGTTTATTTGCAAATTGTCATCTGCTATTCGTTCTTGTTCGATGTTGCTTTGCTTGAACATTGGATTGGATTGGCTGCTTCATACCATGTGTAAAAAATAATGACGGAATCATTTTCAGAAAGACAAACTGCTCTGTTTTTTGTTGTTTACAGGTAGTCATCAGCTCAAGCAGGTATTTCTACATTCTGACTGGTTAATGAATGAGTAATGAGGCACCAGGAAGATTATCAGTTCATGGCTCGATTGTGGGGAATGTGGAGAGAAAACTTCCTTGTGGAAGCTGGGTGGAGACTCAGGTGAAGCTTGTTTCTATACAGGTAGCTCAGAACAGAAGGAAGGAGAGAAGAACACTGACAGATTTCACCAGCTTCTCATCCATTGGAAAGCAGTAAGTCTCTGGGAATGTTGAACATTTGGGGATTTTTTTGGGACACCTGTGTAGGTCTTAGTAAATACTTTAATTTGCAATCCTGGTCAGCCAAAATAAAATGTATCTAAATATTTGTATGAACTCATGTTCTTCTTTTTATTTTATAAGATAGAAATTCTCAGTTAAAATAGATCAGAGAATTGTGGTTCCCATTTCAAACAGTTACATCGATGCTAATTTTAATATTAAAAGATAGGCGGGTTAAAAGTTTCATTAGGAAGGTTATTGTCTGGAAAAATAACCTGGAAAAGTTAATCTTGATTTGTGAAAACTTTATTTCTCGTAACATGTCGCATATCTCTGAGGTGTTTTGGTTGTGAGACAATGTTTTTGAATCAACTCAAATCTCAGTGGTGGTCTGTCTAGTAAACAATAAGTTGAAATGAGCTTCAGAGTTTGGTTGTTTTATCCAATTTTCTCTCAAGCTTTTTGATATCTATGTACCTCCGCCACAGAGGTAATGGTGATGGTAGAATGTGTAAACAAGATAACTCAAAAATTTATCATGAATTTTTCAGGATATTCACAATGAAAAGATGAAGAAATATTTACATTTTGGGAGTAATGCAGATCACCGATTGGGTCCAGGAATGTTTTCAAAGGTTGTGTTTGAAGTCTCATATCTTGTCACATGCTGGCACTTTAAGAGGCAGAGCAGAGAACATAGGAACTCTACTGCATTATGAAATTCTTACGATGTGTCAAGTTTCTATTGGTTCTATTTGTTAATCTGCACTGATTGGCTGATTAAAAGGGCTAATTGCTTGAATGTCTGTAGCTTTAAAAGTAACTCTAGGTTTTTAGTTAACTTTAGCTAACTTTGACTTTTTTCTCCTTTTCAAGTGAACCATAGCTCTTGAGCTAACTTGAGCTTTTCTCGCTTTTATGCTGCACAGATAAAAGAAAATAAAACATGAGATTTTTTGTTTTCTCATTGTGCATATGTTGGTTCTTCCACCACTGAAATGATTCACAATTGGCTGATTAGTTTGTTCAAATTAACAATTAGTGTGAGTGTTCATGTGACTGGTCGTCACTCCTTCAATTTGGCTTTAGGACAGACTGGCGATCTGTTCAGGTTGTAAATCTGGACCCATTGGCTGGCAGGGGATGGGGCGGCTTTCCCCACAGATTTGGTGGAAGTCTGCACTCTGAGGGATATTCTAGTTTCTTATCTTACAAAAAAAATTCTCAACTCAAGTAAGAACACAGAGAGGTCTTCATTTTACTATGAATAATAAAGTGATCATCTAGAAGTGGGCACTTGACTTCGTCACATATACCAACCTGAAGTAGTTCACTCCACTATTCCTTTGTAAGAAGAAAAAAATGTTTGATTAGTTTGGTTTGTGAAAGAAAAAGACTTGAGTTTAATTTTCACTGTAAAATAAAAAAATCACTATCGGCAGCAGTCTTTCAGACTGCCGAAAACTCAGGAGCATTTGTTTCTTCTGTTTCGCAGCCTTTACTCTTCAAGATGCTTTACACTGAGTTACTGCAGCTGTGGAACCAGTCCGTCGAGGCAATGGATGCCAGAGATTGGCAGCGAGCTGTTGCTACTCTTGAAGAGATCACTGAACCCACTTCTCGCACCCTGTTTAACTTGGCGTCAGCTCATCTGGCCCTGGGAGGGCTGGAGATGGCTCTAAAGGTGCGTAAAACATGTTTTTCTAAAAGATAGTTTCAGATTCTTTTTAAGGATTTGTAATCCAGTAGACCAAATGAAAGAAGCCGTCAATCCCATAAGAATACCTCTGAGCTCTGCAGTTTGTTTTTGGACACAGTGGTCCTCAGGAAAGTTCTGGAAGTTTCTCTTCAAATAAGCCAGCATTAAGACAATCAATGCAAAATAAAAAAGGAAGAAAATAATGTGATAACATTGTCTTTGGGGATAATGTGAAAAACAAGCTGCCAGTATAATTTCATCTGCAAAAGATCATTCTGAATAATCCAGGTGTTTTTGAAGCAGTTGATCTCCAGTCACATCAGAGATTTTCTTATCTCTCAACTGGATAAAATCTCATTTTCCTCCTTCTTTTATGTGGTGTAGTTGTATTATTTGGTTCAAATTTTGGTATAGTCATGTAATTAAAATTTTTGTCAATGAATTCTGTAGTCCTAAACTTCTTTCCTATGTGATGTTCAGGCTCTGGATCTCACCATTTCCAAAGACGAGCGTCTGGCTGTTGGCTTCTTCCAGAGAGCTGCAGTTATGATGCAAATAAACAGGTCTGATTCTTTATCGGGACCACAAACCTCTAATTGTATGTCTACAACTGAGAGGATAGTAGTAGAATATCAAAATATACACCAATTGATTTTTATGAATTATATTTTAACTGAACCTTTTGTCCAGCATCTCCAGCAATGCTTTAAAAGGGCTTTCATGACTAAATAGGGCTTAGAAAGAGAGCAATTTGGATGAAAAAAAGTCATAAAATTAGATGTCATTTTTAATACATGAAATTGACACAAAACCTGTCAAAAATCACCTAAAAGGTCACAAACACACTGATACGCTCATGAAAAGTGTGGTGGCTAACAGTTTCTCTCTGTTTTTTTACAGATTGGAAGAGGCTCTCTCAGACTGCATCTGGGCTCAGAAACACATGAGAGAGAACGCTGTCATCGACTACAAACAGCTGGGACTGAGATATAAACTCTACAGCTGGCAGGTTGTACTTCTAACATACTTTACTCCTACTGTTCACATATCAGGAAACCAAACACCACCAAGTCTTTCAATACCAGCAAATCTACAGAAAGAGATGAGATGAGTGGCCAAACACACCTGGGAGCCCTCAGAGCTTTCCAGAGGGCGAAGGAGTTTAAAATGAGTAATAACTTGGTAAAAGTTTCTTGTGCTGGCAGGAAAACCTGCTGTGATTCAAGCTGAGTTTACATGACCATTGGGACTTATTTTCATCTAAGGAAAGCTGCTGATTGTTTAGATCAGACTATGTGTACAGATTTGACTTGGTCTGTACGATTTACTTAACAATTTTATCTCGGAGAAGCAGTACATTTTTTCACAAGACCCACATTGTTTAACTCAGCTTTACAAAAGTTATGTTGGCTAAAAAATGACCGATTTATTATCCTTCCCAACTTAACAGTTTCATTTAACAGATCTGATCCTAGTTTCTGGCACCACAGAAACTTCCTGCATTGGACTAAGTAGATTAGAAAATAAATGAATGTGCTGATGGATGATGATGCATCTTTCTTTTTTTCTTTAATAAATGTGTTTTTCTCACCAATGATCTTGGTTTAAAGATGGTAATCTCCTGGGTCTCTTTAGATTAATTGATACCTTTGTTTATTGTGTTAAATCTGATTCTTAGTCCATGTATTAACTCTGTTTATTGATGAAGCAGTTCCTTCTAGGATTCAGTTGTATTTCTTCAAGGTTGAAAATTTGCCGCAGGTCTTTGTTCTTACAAATGAATTCTGTTTTATTTCCACTGTCCTTGTTATTGGTGAAAACTGTAGCCTCCAGGAGTTTTTGTTCCAAACCAGAGAGAAACTTTCATTGCTCAGGGCTTCTGAAGCTGTACACTGTTTTATATTCTGCTTTGAAAAGTTTTCATTAGCTTTTTTTGTTAAAATATTTCCAAAAAAACGATGTGATTTATAATTATTTTTTATTGTAGGTTTTGTATAATGCAGCAGCTGTTTACTGCAGGATGGGCAATTGGGAGCAGGCTTGGGACATCCTGCTGAAAGCTTCCCAAGAGAGAGGAACAGGACGTGGAGGGAACATAGAGGTGGCTCTGGAGAACATTAAGGTGACTCTTGCCTCCTAAAACTAATGTTCTGGCTGTTTTAACACCAAACTGTCTGGATGACTTTCAGCTAAAAGCAAAAATGTGGTTTGTCATCATGCTCTAAGAAAAATGACTTTCCAGGAAGAACAATGAGTATGATTGATCTTACAAGATGACATGCTGCTGATCACGTAGCAGATGATGGACAAAGCAGTCACTCATTGTATATCACCAGCCGCATGCTTAGTAGTGGACCAGGAAGTAAGGAAGAGGAGGATGAAGAGTGGAAAGGCTCTCAGTCCAGGTGATTGACTGTGAAGCTAAAGGGAAGCTAAAGTGTAGCTGATGGGACGCTAAAGTGTAGCTGAAGTGAAGCTGAAGTGAAGCTAAAGTGAAGCTGAAGTGAAGCTGAAGGGAAGCTGAAGTGAAGCTGAAGTGAAGCTAAAGTGAAGCTGAAGGGAAGCTGAAGGGAAGCTGAAGTGAAGCTGAAGTGAAGCAGAAGTGAAGCTGAAGTGAAGATAAAGTGAAGCTGAAGTGAAGCTAAAGTTAAGATAAAGTGAAGCTGAAGTGAAGCTGAAGTGAAGCTAAAGTAAAGCTCAAGTGAAGCTCAAGTGAAGATAAAGTGAAGCTGAAGTGAAGCTGAAGTGAAGATAAAGTGAAGCTCAGGTGAAGCTCAAGTGAAGATAAAGTGAAGCTCAAGTGAAGCTGAAGTGAAGATAAAGTGAAGCTGAAGTGAAGATAAAGTGAAGATAAAGTGAAGCTGAAGTGAAGCTAAAGTAAAGCTCAAGTGAAGCTCAAGTGAAGATAAAGTGAAGCTGAAGTGAAGCTGAAGTGAAGATAAAGTGAAGCTCAGGTGAAGCTCAAGTGAAGATAAAGTGAAGCTCAAGTGAAGCTGAAGTGAAGCTGAAGTGAAGCTGAAGTGAAGATAAAGTGAAGCTGAAGTGAAGATAATGTGAAGCTGAAGTGAAGATAATGTGAAGCTGAAGTGAAGATAAAGTGAAGCTGAAGTGAAGATAAAGTGAAGCTGAAGTGAAGCTGAAGTGAAGCTGAAGTGAAGATAAAGTGAAGCTGAAGTGAAGCTTAGCTGGCAGTGGAGTGTCTGACTGGATTCTGACAGATTATCAAATAGTGAGATGCCTAATGAATGACAAAGAAGTGTGCTGGTTCCTATTTTTAAGAACAAGGGAGATGCACATAGTTGTGGTCACTACAGAGGAACATAGCTGGTTAGCCAAACAATATTATTTTTAATTTTGGGGTTAAAATGCCAAATCAAATTAATTTTCCATCAAGGATTAATAAAATGTATCTAATCTTGGAATGAAATTATGGGAAAGAGTAGTTGAAGATAGACTGGGGGCAAGTAGCATTTGTGAGCAATGGTTTAGTTTTATTCTAAAAAAAAAAAAAAAAAAAAGAGTGCTACGAATGCAGGATTTGTTTTGTTGATGTTGACAGTGAGGTACAGGAAAGGTCAAGGGAGCTGCAATTCTTTGTGAATCTGGAGAAAGGTTATGTTAGGGTGCCTCGAGAGGAATGCTGGTATTGCATGTGAAAGTTTCAAATGATAGAGAAGTATAGGACACGTATCCAGGCTGTAAGACTCAGGTGACGTGTGCTATAGGTGTGACAGAGGAGTTCAAAGTGACGATAAGACTATGTCAGAGGTCTGCTTGGCACCTTTTCGTTTGCTATGTTTCCCACGTTTTAAGCTTTAAAACAAGCTTACCCAGGAATCCCCATGGACTATAATGTTTTCAGATGACGTTATTTTATGTGGTGAGAGCAGGAACATTTGATGGAAAAGCTGGAGGTTCGCCTTGGAAAGGAGCGGAGGAAGGATATGAAATAGCGGTGAGAGAAGAGGATGAATGAGGTAGGGTTAGATAGAGGAAACTGACTTCCTGAGGCAAACGTTGAAGGGAAAAACTGAAAGCAGGAGAAGAAACATACTTTTTGTGTCTTCATTATTTAGAATTGAAATGATAGTACGTCGGTCAGATTAAACAAAATTATGTAAAATATCATAATGTGTTTTTAGTTAATGCGTATTACTAAGTTTTAACCACGTAAATGTTGTTCTGAATTGAAACTATTATATTAAACACAGATGAAGACGGTCCCAGCTCCTCTCCTGGTACCTGAAGGAATTGTGTTTCGTCCCAAAAAACAGGAAGTTGAGCAACTGAAGCAAAGAGACTTCCTGGGGAAGCCCAAGGTAGTATATTCTCATACTAAATATTGACCCCAGTCAGCTGCATCACATCCCAAACCAATAGGATGGTTAATAAATAAAAATAATTAAAAAAAAAATAAAATAATTGAAAATGTAACCATTTTCCGGCTTATGGATCAGGTCTAATAAGATTTTTAATGATTGTTCTCACACAGTTTTTTTTTTTGCTCACCATTGAGACTGTCATAGATGGTCTAAATAATAGTGATGGATCAGCTCGTCTATCTGTGTTCCAGGTCATTACTTCTATGATCCCGAATGATGATTTTGGAGGATTTGAACCGCTAAGGCTTCAGGTAAGTTAGACCCAGACTCTAGCTCATTCATGCACTTAAGAAATTCTCATGAATCAAAAATAAGATATTAATTGTCAAATGCTTTTCTAACCTTTGTGCTGTTTTCCCCCCACAGAAACCTGGTTTCTATGAACCCCAAATGGAGGGATCTCAGTGAGTTTCTTGTTGCTTCCTACTGTAGATGTGACCATGTGAAATTTCTTTTACTTACCTCGTAGTATTGAATCTATTCCTCTTTTCTCTCCATATCAGGGATTCTCGGTACATGCGTGTGAAGTCTCCGTACATGGCTCGTGGCGAAGGCCATCTGACTGTTCCTGGAGGAGCTATGGTGTTTTTATTTGGAGAAGAGGACAGAAATGCGATGATAAATGTCATTTATGATGGAAAGGTACAGGAGACTCAGACAGTTTTGAAAAGATGAAGGGTTAGATTAATAAATACAATCTTCTGGTTTTTGGTATTTGGAGATAAAGTCCCACTATGGTTTGAGGCTGCCAGCTCATCTGATTTCTGGTTATGGTTTTCCAGAGGGGCTTGCTGCCAGTGTCTCTGCTAGAACCTGTAGATGTGAAGACATCCAAAGGAAAAAAGAAAACAGTGGTACGTAACACAGTTTTGGGATTAAACATAATTTTTTTCCTTGAAAGATGACCGTGTTCCTCTTCTCCAGTCTGTTCCCAGTGGTATCCCACTCCCACCGGGACTGAAGCCACCGACACGCCCAGAGGCTAAGCCGGTTCCTGCCATTCGGTTGCACAGCAAAGGTCTCCTCCGTTTAGATGACCTTCCCACTCTCTTTAAATGTGTTCAGTATTCTCTCCTCGTGCTGCATGTTGTTACATGTTAGATAAATATGGAGTCTGTCAGAGCATCCATCATTTAAATAGAACAAAGCTCTTCACAGCTTTGACAGACACCTTATCCACCACTGAGATGCTTCAGTTCACTTCGCTTTCTTCTAAAAATGTCTTAAACCCTGTGAAGAACTTTAATCTTCATCATTAAAATACAAATAAGATCCGAGTTGGGGTTAAATAATCCCTATCGTTTGATATAACCAGAAACTCCTTCAGATAAAGTCTGACTTGTAATGTTTTTTTTTCTGCAGTTCCTGTTTCCACGGCCACCATCCCCGTGTCACCCACTGCCTCCCACGCACCACCGCTAGCCACTCAAATCCAGAAATCCACATCGAGTACAGCGAGTAGTCAGGTAACTGTGAATCAAATGAACCCAGATGCACAGAGCAATGTTATGTCTGATCTAAATATAGAAGGATTTTTAACAGATCTGAAAAAAGAAAGATGCCTTCTCTGAATGATCTTAGCAAGAACTGCTGATGTGTCCCAGTTAAGTCAGTGGGACGAGTGGGAAACAGATAAAAATATCTTTTTGTCTCTGCGTGTCAAAGTAACTTGAGGATGTTCATTGCTATGTGATAAATTAAGGATATTATGTTTTTGTCATAAAAAGGCAGTAAAGAAGATTCTTTTGAATTTCTGTGAATACTGGGCTTGGGGCCCACTTTGGATCTTTTGACTTCTTCTGGGTTTGGGTCTTCAACCAATACAATTACCTGCTTGTTCTCAAAACGTGGAAGTTGGTGGGATTGACAGGCTTTGGGCAAATAGTTTTTGCTCACCATACAAAAATGATTGGCTGAGGTTTTCAATGACCCACAGAGTGTACAGATTATTAGTGTAGGTATTTTTATTTTCAGTGCAATTATTTAGTAGCATAAGTTCAACTAGAAAAAGGAGTTTTCAATATTACAAAAAATTCATTCATAAAGATTTTCTGTACCGCCTTTAACTGTTTGGAATGATACTATGAATAATGACAACATGCCCAGACTGGCAAAACATTTTCTATTTTTTTTGTAGGCCACTGAGTCGCTGGCTGAGCATAGCGATGAAGGATCTGTGGTGGTAAAAGTTCACTACTCCTACACCGTGGCACTTTCTGTTCTTCCAAATACGACGTACCATGAACTGAAGCAACAAATTGCAAAGAAGTTGGAACTTCCAGCTGATCAGCTTCGCCTTCGGTAAATACACCCTGTTCTTTTTAACTAAAAACTTTTTAAAAATGTTTTTAACTTCCAACAAAATTTGATTACGGTATTTAACTAAAAACATTATTTCAATTACTAATGAAATGAATCAGCTTCAACGTTTTATTGTTTGAATTACCTGACATTTCATAGCCAAGCCTTCCATTTAAATCTTTTTTCTCTCTATCTCTCCACGTCAGACATAAATTACACGGCTCCCATGTGCTGTCACCCCTGAGAAGTGAGCTGGAGTCTGGCTGTTTGGTGCAGGATATGGCTGAGAGTGGCCGAGCAACTCTCTGGTGCCAGGTGAGCACCTCTGATAACCTTCAAATCGTCATCGGTTGAATCTGATTAATTACAATCAAATGAGCAACTGTCCTGTCTATGAGCATGTAATAGAAAGGACTAGTTAAGAAATTAATTAGGGCTGCACGGGGGTGCAGTGGTTAGCACAGTGACCTCAAAGCAATAAGGTCAGGGTTTGAGTCGTAGGTGAGACGAGGCTTGAAACATTGGCCTTTTTGTGTGGAGTTTGCATGTTCTCCCCATGTATGCATGGGGACTGGTAGGTCCAGTTTACTCCTACCCTCCAAAAACATGCATGTCAGGTTGATTGGCCACTATGCACACTCATGCCCCTAGGAAGGATTGGATGTGTGGATGGTTGTATGTGTTTGGCCCGCGGCAGACTGGCCACCTGTTTGGGGTGTACCCTGCCTCTCGTTGGAAATAAGCTGGGATAGATGAGGTTATAAACTAAAAACTTAAATTGAAATCCTAACGAGAAAACCTCCATCAGATCCAAGGATGAGGGAGGAAAGTTGATAAAACAAACTGTATCTGACCTTTTTAAAATCTTCCAGAAAGAAGATCCTCTAACCAGTCGCACAATTCTCTACCAAATGGTGGCACTATATGACTACGCTGCTCAAGGCCCAGAGGACCTGGAGTTCAGTGAAGGAGACACAATCGACATCCTGAGTGAAGGTTAGCTCCTTCACATTTAAGTCATGGAGTTTAACTAAAAAGTTCAGCTGTTCACAGCTTCATGTTTCTGCCTCCTAGTTAATGAGGAATGGCTGGAGGGTCACTGTGCAGGAAACATTGGCATCTTCCCCAGCTGCTTTGCCTACAGGGAAAACGACATCATCCCCAGCTCTCAGCTTTAGTGTCTAATGAAGCCAGCAAAGTGGAACTGCTGGTCAGAGGAGAGAACGTTCCAATTCCTTCATCTCACACTCCTGACCTCTTTTGGTCCTGTTCATAATGTCTTGGTGCACTTACACTCAGTTAAAAAGCAAAAACGAAATAAAGAAGAAAAGAGATAAAGTTGTTTTCACCCACACAAACGAAGAAGGAGAACTTTGTCTGACAGGACCAACTGGATTTAAATCTCTTATACCTTTTGTGTATTTAAAATGATAGAATAAAAATATTCAAAATCAAATGTACATGATGTTCCGTTCGTTCCGTCGTCTTCTGCTTATCCGGGGCCGGGTTGCGAGGTCAAGAGCTTCAGATGGAAAGCCCAGGCTTCTCTCACCCCAGCTGCATCCTCCTGCTCATCCGGAAGGATCCCGAGTCATTCCCCGGCCAGCTGTGAGACATAGTCTCTCCAGCGGGTCCGGGGTCTGCTTCTTGGTCTCCTCACGGTGGGACATGCCCAAAACACCTCACCAGCGGGACATCGCTCAGGGACATCCTGAGCGCCTCAGCCTGTAGGAGGAGTGGTTCGACACCGAGCACTTCCCGGATGGCAGAACTCCTCACCTGATTTCTGAGTGAGACCCCAACCACCCTACGGAAAACGTTCATTTCAGCCGCTTGTATTCTCGATCTCATTTTTTCGGTCAGCACCTACAGTTGGTGACCATAGGTGATGGTGGGAACGTAGATCAACTTGTAAATCGGGAGCTTTGCTTTTCGGCTCAGCTCTTTCTTTACCACGACGGATGAATGCAGCGTCCTATTTATTGCTGATGCCGCACCGATCCGCCTGTTGATCTCCCGCTCCATCCTTCCCCCACTTGTGAACAAGACCCCGCGATACTTAAACTCCTCCTCTTGGGGCATAGGATGTATGAAATTAATTCAAATATTGTTTTCAGTACCACCACTAATGCTGATTATGTCTGTAGTAACTATGGTTCTGTTGGTCTGACATAAATGCTTGTTAGTTCTCTAGTGAGAACCAAAAGACTGAAACTAACTTTACTCCTCTTGAGTCTACTCACACTGAGAAACTTGGGATTCATTTCCTACCTTCTTCTTTTACATTTTACTTTATTGAACAGTGGGAAGTTGATTTTGTCGCTAATGGCCATCCGGTGAAATGTCAGCCACTTTTAGCTGGCGGATGAAAAAAAAATTGCTGGCTGGAGCTGCCGAGAGCTTCATTCAGACAGCTCATGAAACACAGCCCTCTAATCATGGCCCTACTCTCTGAGGCGAAGCTTCAACGCCCACACTCTGCTGTAGGTACGCTGGAACCTGTGGGAGTTTATCAGCTTCAGATGCTGTGAGAGCACTCAGTCTACCATATAATGTCACTTCTTGTGGGGAGTGAGCACAGTATTCTCTCTCAGGATATAGGAAAAAGAAGTTATGCCAGAAATTTCCATCTCCAAAGTCCCAAAGTTTCATGAATAGTTAGATAAGAGGTATTAAGCTGAAGGGACTGGATTAAAGCGTTTAGATAAAACTGCTTAACCCACAAAACATTATTTTTGTTGACAGAAACACAAATTTAATTTACCCTGAGGTGGTTTAATCACTAACTGGGTTTAACTGAGTTCAGCCAAGCAGATCTTCCCTCCTCTGCTTCAACTTCTCAAAGGAAGCAGTTCAAGCCATTAAATATAGAAACAACTAAAAACATATTTATGTTCAGAAATCTGGATGCAGAAAAATCTGAAATGTTTTTGTATGAAAACAAACATTGACCTTTGATTTGCTCTTGAAGGATGGAGATTCAATTTCCTACATTATAAAGATCATCAACTTTATTGTCAACATTGCATCCTCAATACCTTTGTAGCATATTTTTAAAAAATGCTCCTGATTTAAATTTCTTGAGAAATTGAAACTATTGAACCACCAAATCAAAATAAAATGCAACATTAACTTCAATTTCTGCACATTGTTCTTGTGAAATTTAATTTACAGTCACTTTAACTCCAACCCAGGGTACAAAGCATTATTTTTTTAAAAATAACTGAAATTTTGAATGAAAAACAAATTAAACAAATTAAATTAATAGACACCTGTCCTAAAATAGAAAAACAAGCAAAAAAAAAAAAAACTTGCCAAAAACAAAACCCTTGCCTAAAAAGATTATTACTGGTTTGAAAAATAAGGTATAATAAAAAAGAACAAAGTGTCCAAACTGAATCTGAAAAAAAAAAAAAAAAAAATTAAAGAAAAGCTAAACTCGTTAAATGTATTTGATGGCCCAGATAAATGTTTAAATGTCACTTATGTCTTAATAAGTTTGATTTTTTTTTTTAACTCAGTCCTTGCTTTAAATTTTATCATAATACTTTTGGGGCTTTAAGTGCCATGGATGGGGTTGTGAGAAACCCTCCAAAAAAGTCAAAAAGAAAAAAACGAGGGTCCCCAAAATAGAACCATGTGGGATCCCAAACAACAAAAAAAACGAGTGTTAAAACCATCTGCATTTTCACAATCATTTTAAAACTGTAATGCTACGAATTCCCACTAGATGCTGTGAAAGAGAAGTTGCTGTGGGGCTGCTGTGTCCTGGTTGCAGTGGGGAAAAGGAATTTTGGTCAAGCATGACATAAGAAAAACTAAAGGATCTCATTGGATCTGGTTGAAGGCTTTGAGTAAATCAAACTGAAAATTTCTGTGAGAATATCATGCTTAGAAGAGTAGAATCAAGTCCCTATTGACTTGATTTCTGTAAGACGGAGCTGTCCAACTCCAGTCCTGGAGGGCCGGTGTCCTTACGGTTTTCATTGTGTTCCTGGTTCAATACAACTGATGCACATAAAGTGAAATCAACAGTCAATAAAATTTGGCTCAATGACTTAATAACCTGGATCAGGTGAGTAGATGCAAGAACATAATGAAAATCTTTTGGACTCAGGCCCTCCAGGACCAAAGTTGGACCCCCCTGCTTTAAGATGTTTGTGAAAACAGCAGATTGAAGACATGCCTAGTCATGGTGACTGGGATTTAAAACCCAGCAGTTAACAAGATTCACACCTGAATCTTCTGACTTGTCCTCGAGATCTGACTGACCTAAACCAGGGAATCCTTTTTAAAAAAGTTTACTGACTGCAGACAGGCAGCAGGGAAAAATATCTATTTAAATCTATTGATGCTTTTTGTTCACTGAACAGGAGTCCCAGCAGCTCCAGGAGGAGGTAGTCTGCTTTAGATACCAGTCCTGAAGAGGAGGACAACCCAGGATCTGTATAAAAATAGCCTAAAGCTCTTGTTATGATGAGGAGTCTCAGAGAGGATTTGAATGTGAAGCATCTTTATCAGCTTAGTCTGACAAGCAGCTGCCATCCATATGGAGAGATGGACATCCACCAACCTCTTCATGTTCTGTTCACCTTGTTCTGGTCAGATATTCACCAGCTGCTTTTATCTTTTATATTAAAGAAAAATATCTCATATAGAGGGTTATCATGGGAAATAGAAGTCTGTTCCACTTTGTCCAGCAGAGGATTTCTCACCACTTCTCCAGACATGCAGGGGTCAGATTTATGGAAATAAAATGTAAAAATATGTATTTAAATTATCTGGATAACATCTGTTAGGGGCAAAAATAATAATTCAAACAAGACTGAGTGATGTTTGTCAGTTTCCAAGCAACACACACCGTTCTGGACACACGTACACGCGCGCATTTCCATGCGTCATTTCCTGCAGACACTTTGCGTGCAGCAGTGCGCTCTTTCCAGTTGCGCCCAGTTTGGTCTGTGGGTTGGTCTGTAGAGGACTGGAGTTTCTCTGCGTTCTGTGTGTGTGGGCTGATGTTTCTAGTGAGGTTCTGAGATTCTCCAGAACGCGGACAGCTTTCTGCGCACTTTGGAGAGGAGCGGGATGGTGAGGAATGATCCAGCATCAGCTGCAGGACGTTTCCAGAACCTGTTGAAGATGCTCCTGCTCCAGGTGGGAAGACAAGTGTGAGTTAGTCCTCTAAACTGCGTGAAGCTCCTTTTCTCCACTCTGTAGGATGAGCGCAGAGCTGGAGCGCGTCTCATCCAGCACCTCAGTGAGTGTGAGCGGTCCTGGTGGCCGTGCGCTCTCCGCTAATGTCAGACGTCTCCATAACGCACTGAACCTTCTGCTTAGCGATCTGGAAAGAGAGCAGTTCATCCACTGCCTGAATGTTTACCACGCCAAGAGGAACGTCTACGACCTGGTCCAGACCCTACGAGTGATCCTTGACACTGGTGGGAAGCGACAGCTGCTCCCCCTGCTGCGCCTGGTCATCCCCCGTTCTGACCAACTTCTCTTTGACCAGTACACATCAGAGGGTCTCTACCTCAAACCGGACCTGCTGTCCAGCAACGGTCGCGGTGAGGTTTTTGGAGATGAGGGGGACCCCACTTTGCAGTCTTATGTCAACTCCATCCACCAAAAGCCCCTCACCAGCAGCTGTCCCAGCACGGATGCGTCCACAACCTCCTTCCAGGGGATCTTTGGAGACTTTAGACATGTTACCCTGACTAGAACCAGGAGCAATGAGGGTCTGGGATTCAGCATCCGTGGGGGATCTGAACACGGCGTCGGGATCTACGTGTCCCTGGTGGAGCCAGGCTCATCAGCTGAGAGGGAGGGTCTCAGGGTCGGGGACCAGATCGTCACAGCGAATGATTCCACGTTTGATCACGTATCTCACATCGAAGCAGTGAAGGTAGGATCTGATAGAGTTTGGGGGTTGAAGTGTTTCGTTTCGTCTTCTGAACTGCTTGTCCCTATTGAGTAGCCTTCCCCAGCTGATTTCAGACGAAAGGCAGGATACACCCTGAACAGGTCGCCAGTCTGAGGTTAAACTGTGTGTCTGCAAATGCATGGTCTCCTTGAACTCCTGGAGCTTGCATGTTTGTTGTGAGTGCCCCTCCAGAACCCCCTCCAGCCCCTCCAGTCTAACTACTTCCTCCGTTTCCTTTTTCTCTCTTGCTGAATTCTTCCACATCACTGGATGCCTCTTAATGCTTCATAGCTGCAGGCAAAGCTGGAGATGAACACAAATGTTTGCAGGCAGATGGGAAAAAACTGCTCAAGACTTCTTCAAATGTTTTTTTTCTCATCAAATTTTTAACCGTGTTACAGTTTAATGTAAAATGAAAACTTATTTAACTCATGTCAGCAACACTGCCATTCATGTAAGGTCGATGATTAAAATAGATTGAAAATCCCCCCTAATTCCTGAATGTGATTATTTAAAATAATGCTTTCAATTGCAGAAATTGAAAACCACGCTATGCAAAGTTTAGATGCATCATCCTGCAGCTGATTGGAAACAATCAGTTGTGAAAAGCAGCAGCAGCAGCTAAATGGGAATTCTTATAACTTCCACTAATACATATTAAATTAAGCTCCACTATATGGTGAGTGTTGCTGAATGATTAACTGCTCACTGGTCTGAAAAAAAAATTGTTCTATTTATGATGCAGAAGTTGTTTTCACTTCTTCCTGCACTCTGGGCCTTTCAGTCATTTTGTTTATATATTTCTGAAACTATTGCAATGATTGGCTTTTCTTAAAAGCCATTATAATAAAGCGAATTTAAACCTTTCTAAGTTTGCACATTTTACTGGTAAATTAACTATAATTGAAACAAAATAATAATTCCGTTAAGTTCCGTCGTCTTCCACTTATGCCGGG
The DNA here is from genome assembly GCA_902685375.1 of Neostethus bicornis. Lineage (NCBI taxonomy): Eukaryota > Metazoa > Chordata > Actinopteri > Atheriniformes > Phallostethidae > Neostethus > Neostethus bicornis. Next base: position 11,907,867 of record LR738545.1, read on the forward strand.
CCAGGTCGCGGGGGCAACAGCCTCAGATGGGAAGCCCAGGCTTATCTCACCCTAGCTGCCTCCTCCGGCTCACCTGGAAGGATCCTGAGTTGTTCCCCAGCCAGTTGCAAGACATAGTCTCTCCAGCAGGTTAGGGGTCGGCCTGTTGGTCTCCACCTGGTGGGACGTGCCCGAAACACCTTACCAGCGAGGCGCTCGGTGGCATCCTGACCAGATGCCCGAACCACCCCATTTGGCTTCTCTTGACCTGGAGGAAAAGCAGCTCGACACCGAGCTCCTCCCGGATGGCAGAGATCCTCACCCGATCTCTGAGGGAGGGCCAAGCCACCCTGCGGAGGAAGCTCATTTCGGCCGCTTGTATCCGCGATCTCATTCTTTCGGTCTTCACCCACAGCTGGTGACCATAGGTGAGGGTGGGAACGTAGATCGACTTGTAAAAAAAAAAAGAAGGGAAATAATTTATTACATAAAAATCAAAGTATAAATACAGGTAATTCTGGAAATATGTTCTTAATCAAGATATATTTTCTAGGTGTCAGAAATGTAATAATTCTAACAGCTTCAGGTAAAATTTAACAGCATAAAAAATAGTTTAAGGTTTCAAGGTCAAATATATTTTGTTATATGGAGTAATGTTTCCTTACCAAGCAATTTTTACTTATTACTATCAGTCAGAACATCTTCAGTTTAATTTTTATTGATATACAAAAAAAATTTCTGCCATAGAGATAAAAGTTTAATATCTTTTTTACAATAAATGAGACTGGATGTGTCCATCTGAACGGATCCCATATCCTTCAGACTAGCCTGACATTCTTTTTGACTTGTCTTGAACACACTGGACAGAAAGCTGTCAGAAGCAGACAAAAACTTGTAACCATGGTAACTCAGCTGGGACTCATTTATGATGGAAAGAAAGTTTCACTTTTACTAGACAGAACTATTTAAATAATCATGTTTTTTTTCTTCATCCTGCTATCTGGAAGTACATGTTGGGTTGCTTTGTGAAACATCTTGTGGTATCATTGATTAGTTTTTTTTATTTATTTAGTGACTCATTGAAAAATGAGTCATACAAAAAGGAAGTCAAACACTAAAAAAAAAAAAGAAATAGTGTATTTGTTTTTAGACCTGTGTAGTGCCCGCATTTGCATGTTCAAAACATAATTTCTTATCGTAACTGTTTTTCTTTAAATTAAAATGCATCTTTTTTTTTTTTCAAAATCGATCTACGCTCCCATCCTCAGCTATGGTCAAGGATTGTATCCGCGATCTCAAGCGAATACAAGCGGCTGAAATGAGCTTCCTCCACAGGGAGGCTGGGTTCTCCCTCAGAGATTGGGGGAGATGCTCTGTCATCCGGGAGGAGCTTGATGTCGAGCCACTCCTCCTCCAGGTTGAGAGAAGCAGAATGGGGTGGTTCGGGCATCTGGTCAGGATGCTGCCCGAGCGCCTCGCTGGTGAGGTGTTTTGGGCACGTCCCACCTGGAGGAGACCAAGAGGCAGACCCCGGACCCGCTGGAGAGACTATGTCTCATAGCTGGTCAGGGAACAACTCGGGATTCTTCCGAGTGAACTGGAGGATGCAGCTGGGGTTAGAGAAGCCTAGGCTGCCCGACTGAGGCTGTTACTCCCATGATCCTGCCCCGGATAAGTGGGAGACGACGGAACGGAACATCACTGTTTTTTTCTTTATTCATAAAGCCAAAAGTAGAAAAATGTGCAAAATCAACTTTTGGAGGTGGTGGCACTGTGGCACATTGGCCTCACAACAAAAAGGTTGGGGATCGAGTCCCAGGTGGAACGAGGCTTGGGACGTTGGCCTTTCTGTATGGAGTTTGCATGTCCTCTCCGTGGATGTGTGGGTTTTCTCTGGGTACTGCGGTTTCATTCCACCCTCCAAAAACATGCATGTTAGGTTGATTGGCCACAATAAAATTGCCCAAGGTACAGTATGAGTGTGTTTGTGAATGGTTTTGTGTGTGTGGCCCCGTGACAGACTGTACCCTGCCTCTCGCCGTGAATCAGCTGGGATAGGCTTCAGTACCCCCACAACCTTGTTAGGTTGAAGCTTCTCGTGGCTGAGAAACAACTTAAATAACTTCTCTTGCATGACACTGTGTGAAGTTACACCTGAGTTTAACCTTCCACAGTACATCACACATTTGCAAGCGTATCGATTCACATCTTCTGTTTTTGAACATTTACCGAGGTCACTTCACCACAGAAACCCAAACTGACATCACAATCGGAGATGAAGGAAAGAAGAGAAAAGTGCCAGAAGGAGAAATAAAAAAAAAAAACAGTATAAAAATGAGTCAGTGTAATGCTGACTTTTATTGATTGGACAGGAGTCAAAAAAAGAGACAGGGCGTAGAAGCTGAGTAAGATATTCATGGGGGACATTATTGTGAAAGTTTAGCAAAGGTCCTCTTTTCAGAAAAAACTTAAAGGCTAAGGTGGAAGTTGGAAGAAATATACTTTATTCATCCCTCAACGAGAAAATTTGTGTGCTGCATTACACCGCAGCAGGCTGCCACAACAGCGCAAATGGTGGGAGAAACAGGGGGTCAGGTGTCTTCCTCAAGGACACCTAGACATGAACTCAGTGGGATTTGATCCCCCAAACTTCGAGAGAACTTCCGGTCCAAGGGCGAATGTCCTACCCATGGAGAATGCTGAGCTATTGCCTCAGTTGCTGATAAAGCAGGTTTTACACCTACATGTGGTCAGACACAGAGGTACAAATATTGTAACGGACTCTTGGAATGCTGATAAATTTGACTAATATGATTGAGTAGGACTATTATAAAATCACGACCTCTTCAAAATCCACATGGACAACTAGAGAAACCACACGTTGTAGTTTCTGACCACCGTATTTCTATCTGATCCTCCTAACCCAAAGAGTGGTCTAGGAAGAAAACGGTTTAGAAAAACTACTGACCAGATCTCACACTAACTATATAGGAGGTGTAAGCGCATTGGTAGACTGTCTGTCTGAACTGTAACTGTCTGTCTTAACTGGAAGAAGCTGGTTTGATTCCTACTGAGTCCATGCCAAAGTGTCCCTATTGCAGACACCTAACGCCCAGTCACACTTCCTTCATTGGCACCGTCATGGCTGCTTGCTGCAATGCAAAGCAGCAAAATTAATTTCCCTATGAGGGATGTACTGTATATAGTACGCTAAAAAGAAATAAAAGATGTTTTGATGGAGATGTTCCTCCTTGAAGTGGATTGCTAAGGCATTTTCTTTTGAATGAATCTAAAGCTTCCCTGCATTGGTTTTGGCAACGATCAGTTCTGTGTACAATCACTTAGTTATTCTATTATAAAAACAATTTTATTTGGGCTCTGGAGACGTCTGCAGAGCTGCAGACTGATAGACGTTCAACCAATATGTGTGCATTGTGCAGGTAAAATGTTCATAAGACTTTACTGAAACTTGTGTGTGTCGATAGTTCTCAACCGTGTTTTACTCTTAAATGTAAAGTTTGACAAACTTTAAAATAATTTTTAGTTTTGTATATGAAAAATTAGTGAAGCTGTAAAATATGCTTTTGGACTTTAAAGGCGTCTTTTTCTGTCAGCTGAAGGTCCGTATGCAGAGTTAATCCTCCATGCTGCTGCGGACAGAAAAAAAAAAAACCCAACAACTATAAACCCACCCAGGAAGGAGTTTGAAATCCCCATGTGCATTCTGTTTTATCTTTTGCTGCATTATAACAGAATTTCAGTGCGAGGGAGGATAAATCATATGGTGGAGAAATTACTTCCCACCCTGATGAGACGCAGGTCTAAAGCAGCAAAATAAAAGTGCTCCTCAGCTGTTATCTGTGTTTAAAAATAGCCTGATGGAGACCAGCTCCATTGTCCCTGTCTCCTACACATGAATAGACTGCTTTTTGTGACATCTGTTTGTAGACATATTTGTTGACCTTGATAGCGTTTTCTTCTTTGACTAAAACTGTCTGTAAATGTTTCTGAGTAGAAACAAGACATTCCCGGGACTGAATGGTTCGGGCCTTGAGCAATGTCTTCTCTGAGAGAAAATAAAGAAGCCCTTTCACCTGCCTGCACAATTAGTCTGGCGGGAAGAAAATCAAATCTGCCATGTTTTATCATGTACCCGCTCATAAAAATGTGTTTAGTCATTTACATAAACAGAGTTGGGCGCCATTTAATCTGTTGTTATTGCTCCTTATTTCTGGAAACTGCATATATTACTTTAGAAATATTTTATGCCTCAGAAATGAAACCTTTTTAAACTATTTAAATTTACTCTCCCTGGAACTGATACATCATTGGTCAGAATTATTCAACAGGTAAATTTATTCATCAGTTGATGTTACTGACCCCAGAAGCGCAAGGGAGCACAACTTGATGGTTAAACTCAACAGATTAACATGAAGTTGGTGCAGGTTTTTGTCAAAAATGTTTTGTTTTGCCATCTGTGTGTTGCATTCTTAAACACCTCTGGTAAGATTGGCTGAAACTCTAAATCCCTAATGGGGCCACAGGGAGGGCCAGAGTCCATGTCCCTATCCCGGTTGATTTCAGGTTAGAGGTGGGGTACAGCCCAAACAGGTCACCATGTCGGTTGCCGCACACTCACAATCATCCACACACACAATCATTCTCCTAGGGGCAATTTATAGAGGCAAATCAATCTAACATGCATGGTTTTGGAGAGTGGGAAGAAACCGGGGTACACGGGGAGAACATACAAACTCCACACAGAAAGACCAGCGTTTCAAGCATCACGTCCACTCAGGGACTCAAACTCTGACCATCTTGCTGTGAGGCTACTGTGCTAATGGATACAAAAATCTACAGGCTATCCCAAACTGATCCTATCCACAACCTCCCACCACCCAAATGTCACAGCTTGTCATTTGTGTTGGGAGTAAATCATTGCATACGGAAAATGGTAATCTCATATGTTCCTTTTTTCAGATCCACAGTTAAGTATTGCGTACACTTGTTACAATCTTGGTAAACCAAGCTACAGACATATGTAAATTGAGTTCTTTGATATTGCGATAGTCTGATGAAAACAACAGCTGAAAAAAAAAGGTTTAGCTCTGAAATGTGGTATGGAAAAAAAATAACTTCCAGATTAGCGGCACACGCATCCAACCGGCTGCTAACGCCAACCTGTTTTATTATTGTGTTATACATGTTGGTATTTTCAGGCCCATTTTATTTTGAATTCTTATGTCTGTAATTAGTCTTATATAATATTTTACGGTATTAGAGTGAGTGGTTCTTACACGGATTGTCACCATGGAAAGCACTGGATAGTGACAGAAAACAAGCGCTCCCAGATGTGTTCCATTTATAGATGGCTTCCTGATGGCAGGTGATCAGGTATTCAGCAGGTGCCAATTGCAAAACAAGAGATTTGTGGTCCAAATAGGCCCTAATCAGAAAATTATCCTCAGGAAAGGGAAAAAACAGAATTAACAAAATGCAGGGATGTAAAAGCTAACAAAAGTTTTCCATATTCGACTGAGTGTGGCGTGGGTCCGATCGGGCTACTGTAGATGTAATGAATCTAACATTTTTACATTCAACTGTTCACAGAGGTATAAAACGATATTTATCAAAAAGATCTCTGCAGACTTTGAAGATCAGTCAAATCAAGATGAACTTGAAAGGAAACAAAACATTTTTTTATGGTTTCAAGACCTGAAATGACACAAAAACAGATGTGGACTATGTTCTCCCCACACATCAGAGATCTGACCAGTTTAAAAAAAAAAAGATTGATTTTCTATAGGTGGTTGTGATAAGTGTATAATTCACCAAGCGGCGAAAGACCTCAAAGCTTTTTCGCTGTCTCCTTTGAAATTGCATCAAAACATTCTGATAATAATTTGATTCTAAGATTCTCATAGACTGTATCATGAAGTGGTGTGCAGGTGAAAAGAGGAGGATCCAATTGCAGACAGAAAACATGGTTTATTTGAATTTGGTAGTTCGTTAATACTGTGAAAAGAACAAACAAAGTTTCGGTGGCATGGCAAAAGGTTATTGTCAGAATGTGTTCTTGGTCAGGCAATCAGGGAGACCTGGCTGGAAGGGATGGTCTGACCTGACAGGGAAGTCCAGGTTGATTGCCCTTAAACAGATGTCAGGGTCCACAGATGTGTGGCATCAGGATTCAATCTCAGGTGTCCCTAATCAGGGTGATTAGGAGCATCCAGGGCTCCCTCTGGCGGCAGGAGAAGGGATCATGACAGATTGTTCTTTAAAATGCAGTTGTCTTTGGTTCAAATAGGGACTTTGATTTAAAAACTGTAAATGACACATCCATACCACGCTACCCTCTAATCGCTGCATCAAGGTGATGGAGTGAATGAAAAGTAATTTTACTTTAAATTTGGTTGTCTTCCAAACCAACTTATTTCCTTGAGGACACTTAGTTTGACCATCCAAAACTTGTAGTTTCATATCATGGATTTGCAAGCAATCCTTCTGGCATGGGATGTGGATCTGGCGGGGACAGTAATGGTCGAACATAAAACAGAACATTTAACACCCATATTGTTAAATGTGGGGGTCACATTTATTCCTTACCTGTGCTCAGGGTGACTTCTGTTTGGAATGAGGAGGTCAAGGAAGGCTTTTCTATGAAAATCTTTTTTGGTAAAACTGCGTTATGTTGAACTGTAAATAAATAATATTAAAGGAAACTCAAAAGTAGGACTTTTGATAGGTCAATCCTAAATGCTTTATTCTCTGTGCTGGTTTCTAAACCTCATAGTTTGAAAAATGAAATGCAACTTAAACTTGCATTGATCTAAAACTTTTTTGGCTCGTTGTTAGTCCGCCCAGGAATCGTAGGGTCACCATGATGAGTAAAGCTTTGATCCTCACCTTTCTTCTAAACTTCACTTCTCTCCATGAGAGCTGTCACCTTGACTTGTCTCACCGTTGTTCTGTAGTCCTCAAATTCTCTCCGCAGCTCTCTATCTTTCCCTAGTGAAAGTCTGTTTTCTAAACCTCACTCAGAATATTAAATATGAAGTCTGTCCTCAGAGGAGCGACTGTCAACATCATCCATCTCTCACCCCTAGTTTAAAAATGGAGGAGACATTGATCACCTCTTGTTTATCTCTGTGTGAAGTTGGAATAAGAAAACAGTCGTGATGCATGACATGTCCCCGGTTGAAGTTTCCCGATTGATTTTCTGAACAATAAACTAGTTTTCTTTCAGAAACAATAAAAAGTCTTGAAAAGAAACAGATCGCATCAGGAGAAAGAAGCAAACATTTCAGGTTTTATTACTGATGCAGATGCAAATCATCCCGTTAGCATACTGGCAATACTTCTGCACATTTTTGAACCTAGAAATGTTCTGTTTCTATGACTTATATGTAATTATTTAGTTTGGTATTCTTCTTCTTCTTTTGGCTTTTTCCTTCATTGGTCGCCACAGCCAGTCAGTTTCTTCCATCCAACCCTATCTGCTGCATCTTCTTCAGTCACACTATCTTCATGTCTTCCTTCACTGCATCCATGAACCTCCTCTTTGGTTTTCCTCTAGGCCTCTTTCCTGGTGGTTCCAAACCCAGCATCCTTCTGTCAATGTACTCTCTCTTTCCTCTGCACATGTCCAAACCATCTCAGTCTGGCCTCTCTGACTTTATCTCCAAAATCTCTAACATGTGCTGTTCCTCTGATAGCCACATTTCTAACCCTGTCAATCCTGGTCACTCCCAGAGATCCTCAGCATCTTCTTGTCTGCTACCTCCATCTTTGTTTCCTGTCTTTTCTTCAGTGCTACGGTCTCTAGACCACACAGCATGGCCAGTCTCACCACGGTTTTGTACACTTTGCCTTTCATTTTAGCTGAAACTCTTCTATCAGACATCACGCCTGATACTTTTCTCCACCCATTCCAGCTTGCCTGCACATCCTTCTTCACCTCTTTTCCAAACTCTCCATTGCTCTGGACTGTTGATCCTAGATACTTAAAATCTTCCACCTTCTTTATTCCTTCTCCCTGTAACCTCACTTTTCCATTTGAATCCCTCTCATTCACACACATACTCTACCTTACTCTGACTAATCTTCATTCCTCTTCTTTCTATATAAGGTATAAAGTATGTATAAGGTGTAAGTTTCTGATATCCTGAGTTATCCACAGCTTTAGACCAGCTTCTCCAAAACTAACACAAATCTTTCAAAAAGCTCTCTTGTTTTAAATCACAGACATCTATTAAACCCAACAAATGACCCTTGACTGACATCATTCACAAAGTTACAAATATTTTCTACAGGCTGACTTTTATCTATTCTTAAAAAAACTTAAGGATATCATATTTAAAACGGTTGTATAGTTTATGTAGTGAGAAGTTTGCCTACCTGTCTTTCCACTCTGTTAAACCAGCTAGTAAATGGTGTAGAACTCTTCAACATCATCAGCAGTTTTTCATAAACTTTTCATCCTCGAAGCCAAGTCCAAGGAGACAATTTGCAAAGGAAAAGTAGCTCATTGTTGTTTTTTATATTATTCTGATAAGGTATTGCAGGAAAAATGTAGTTTTGTCTTCTTTCGGCATTTCCCTTCAGGGGTCACTACAGCAAGTCAGTTTCTTCCATCTAATCCTATCTGCTGCATCTTCTTCAGTCACATTAATTATTTTCATGTCTTCCTTCACTGTATGCATGAACCTTCGCTTTGGTCTTCCTCTAGTCCTCTTTCCTGGTGGTTCCAAACCCAGCATCCTTCTTCTGATGTTCTCTCTCTCTCTCCTCTGCACATGTCCAAACCATCTCAGTCTGGCCTCTGAGTTTTTCTCCAAAACCTCTAACATGTGCTGTTCCTCTGATATACTCATTTCTAGTCCTGTCCATTCTGGTCACTCCCAGAGAGATCCTCAGCATCTTCATCTCTGCTATCTCCATCTCTGTTTCCTTAGTGTCATTTAATTGCAATATTTTTTATGTCACAGCATGGCTATAGATCTACAAAATGTAAACATTTCCATAAATTTTAATGAACTGTACTAAAAATAAATCCAGAATGATAAATAAACGTTAACACTTTGCCAGAGTGACACAGTTTGTAGTGAAAACACACTTCACACCCCATCTGGTTTCCGACGGAACCATAAAAACAGTGTTTTAGTTCATGCCCCGCTGAACTAAAACACAGTAAATACTGTGACAATCTGCTACTTTACAGATTGGAGCACAAGATGGTAACCCCTGTGTTCACTCTGTCTGTCATTGTTATCACTCTACGGGGAGTTTCAGCAGATCTCCAACAGTTTCTCTAAGGTGGGATTTGCTGTCATAATTTTGCATCAGTCAGTGAAGCGGATCGCTGCTCAGACTGCGAGTAAAATGAAGCCGAACAAACATGCTTGATGGTTCCTGTCAGACTGACCCTTCTGGAACCACCAACGTTATCATCAATTCGTATCCACACGGACGTTTCACAAATAACCGTCTGATTTTATGAGACCTACCCTTTGACAGGTGGCCAGGTGGTTCTTCTAAGACTTTAAAATATTCTGTTAAACATAATCAGGGAAGAGATCGTGTTTAATAAAATATGATGGAGTCATTCTTATTAAATTATTTACTATAACCATTCTGCTTTGAAGAAAATGCTTAACCAACCAAAGATCAGCTTGTAAAGAAAGATGTTTATTAAAATGTGTTTTCTTTTAATTTGTGTTAATTTATCCTTATTTTTGTGAAGCTAGGAATATAGACTGACAGCTAAATTGATGGGGCTACCCTTTCAGCCTGAGCCTGACAATCTTTTAGCAATCACAGCATCTGACTCATACTTGCATTTAGTTTCCTACAATATTTTGCCATTTTAAGACAGTGTGGTGGAATGATTCCACTTCACTATAAGAAACAATATACTGGCACATCAAATTTTCTGTAGTTGGCCATTTAAAAAAAAACTGCTTCTGCAAGAAGAAAGTTTACAAAGGAAGTCAATTTAACCTAAAGTGTTCCATTCTAATGCTCAATGTTTAATTCAAATTAAAGTTAGACCCAGCTCAAACTTTTTAAAGCAGTTTGTTTAGAGGCTTAAGGGCTGCACAGGGACACAGTGGTAAGCACGAGGGCCTCACAGCAAGAAGGTCAAGGTTCGAGTCCCCAGTGGGGACGAGGCTTGAAACATTGGCCTTTTTCTGTGGAGTTTGCATGTTCTCCCCATGTATGCGTGGGTTTTTTCTGGGTACTCCAGTTAGGTAAATTGGCTGCTATAAAATTGTCCCTAGGAATGAGTGTGTGGCTCTGTAACAGACTGGTGACTTATTCAGGGTGTACCCTGCATCTCACCTGTAATCAGCCAGGATAGACTTCAGCTCCCCCTGGAACTCAATTAAGAATGAGCAGTTCAGAAGATGAAACAAAAATCCAAAAAAAACCCCAATATGAATAAAGAATTTTAAATGTTAAAACAAGGTGCTAAAATTGGACACACAATCAAAGACAATAACATTAAATAAAATTAATTCAAAAGTTTATTTTGCCAACTATCTATTTAAGTGCAATTAAATAGATGGAGGAGAGGTCTGTGTTTTGGACTGGTGTCCTAAAACAGGATAGTCTGGAGCCAAATGGATTTTTAAGTGAACACGCTGTAAAGGATTTCTGCCATTTTTTACTTAGAAAAAAATATTTTACCTTCAATTTTCATCAGATCAATTCAATATATGTAGTTAAGCCAAATGGTAAAAATGATGAAGAACCATTCCTGAGCTGACAAGGAGTGTTTAGAGAGAACAGAGCGTCAGAAAGCTAAATACTAAAGTTTCTTTTGAGAACAGTTTGTTACAGTAGCTTCATCTGGACTTAATAACTCTGAAAATATAGACCTTGAAGATATTTTTACAGTCATTATTTTATTTATGAAAATTGATAGAGAGAAGCCAGATGGGGTGGTTTGGGAATCTGGTTAGGATGCCTCCAGATCACCTCGCTGGGCAGGGTTTTTGGGCATGTCCCATCGAGAGGAAAGCAGTGCAGAGCAGAGCCCGGACCCCACTGAAGAGACTGTCTCACAGCTGGCTGAGGAACACCTTGGGAATTTTCGAGTGAGCTGGAGGATGAAGCCGGGGTGAGAAAAGCTTAGGTGAGGTATCCCCTCTGAGGATGACCCGGCCCTGGATAAGCTGAAGACAATGGAAAAAAATGGAAAAAAAACAATGTTGTTTGCATTGCAGTATGTCTGGGTTTATTTTACTAACTGCTACTATATGACATCATCTCCATTAACGATTCCAACAAAGGTTTCAGAAAATCGAATCGGAATTTTTTACCTAGAATAAAAGTCATTTTCTTTCTTTCAAGCAGGTGGATGTGTTGTGATTTTCCACTGCTCTGTTCTTTAAGCTATTTTTAGACAATGACATCTTCACTCTGCTTTTATGGAGAAAAAAGCTTACATAACTCAAACTAAGTGCTACACCTCACACACTAGCTTCTCAATGATTCTAAAAATGTAACTTTCCATCTCATTCCTCCACACGGGGGATCGAGTGCATCCAGGTCAGCTGATCCCAAAGCTGACAAAGATAACGTGATGCCACCTGCTTGTTGTCAGAACAAACCTTGTTGACGTCTCTAAAAACTTTGCTGTGAAGTGTCTCTGATGGTCCTTCACTTCCCAGGGCACATTTTCCTGATGAAAAGCACGAGTGTGTGGGAGAGGTGGATGAGAACCAGGTCCCTGATGTGGAGGAGCATTAGATCAGAACATCTACTCATACAAACAAAGCTATAAATATCAAATAGGACTGTCTGCTTCTTCTTCTTTACAGATATTTAAGGTAGATAAAATTGTTGTGTGTGGAGATCAAATTTTCTCTGTCCAGGTTTGCTATTTAAACATCCCATTTTTAAGAGTAAAGCTTCCAGTTATCGGTGGAAACTTGGGGAGAGGTTGTATCTTAGAAGCTCCCGGTCACCTCGGCAGCTTACTCTTTACGACTGTACAAATAACATTTCCTCAAATTTATGCTTTAGATTGATTCAGCCCAGTTGTGTCTGATTCAATCAGTTAGGAATTAGAGCCAATCCGTTGTCATCACTGCTAAAAACGAACAAATTATAAGTTGGTCTAAAAGTTTGAAACGCCCCATGGATCTCTGCTATCTGAAATCAATTTTTATAGATCAATGTCACTTTGTGGGTTTATTCAAAGAGCAGAAAACATCAGAGCCACAGCTGGAATACTTTCATGATAGGAATCACATCGGGAACAAAATGCCGAATTAAAACTGATTTTAAACTGTTTTGACAACTAATAAACAGTCCAAAAAGAAGAGGAAATGTTCCAGTTTTTTTTTTTCTTTCGGCATTTGTTTCAGGGGCTGCCACAGCAAGTCAGTTTCTTCCATATAACCCTATCTGCTGCATCTTCTTCGGTCACACCAACTATTTTCATGTCTTCTTTCACTGTATCAATGAACCTCCTCTTTGGTCTTCCTCTAGTCCTCTTTCCTAGTGGTTCCAAACCCAGCATCCTTCTTCTGATGTACTCTCTCCTCTGCACATGTCCAAACATCTCAGTCTGGCCTCTCTGACTTTATCTCCAAAAACCTCTAACATGTGCAGTTCTGATTCTGTTCATCCTGGTCACTCCCAGAGAGATCCTCAGCATCTTCTCCGCACCCTGAATAGTTGCCAATCGGCTGCGGGGCCACACACAACACACAACAATCCACACACATAAAAAAGATTTAGCAAGAACATTTGTGTGCATAGAAAAAAAATAGTCTTTGTGAGTTCATCAAATCATAAGTTTATTCTAAAATCCTTAAACATAAGTTAAGAAAAGTATGACATGTTGCTAAAAATATCTCCAGACAGGTAAATGGATGTAATCACTTCAAAACCGTTATTGCTCTTTATTAACTTTAACTCCATCTGCTGCAGTAATCTGTTACTCTTAAATTTACGGGGAAAGAATGATAAACACACTGAGCACATCATGTATGTATTTTGTGTTTAAGAGAGTGATGGAGGATCTGAGAGAACAATAACTGTGATGGATGAACTAGCACAAGAAAGCAGCTGGCATCAGAAATGTGAGATGACAGTCAATTTAGCTCCATTTTTTTTCACATCTTTGCCCACACACACACAACATCAGCAAAAAGCAACTACTAGAAATGATGGGATGTCATGACATAAATGCCCTGAGTGAGCACACATTGCAGATTAGGATTTCTCTAGTTTGGTTTTGTAAGCTTTTTAAAACAATTGTTTCCTTGTAAGAACAGCTAATGGTTTATTTAAACTTGAACAATCCTGTGGAGGATACGACAAAGCAAAAAGTAGTTTCAAAAACTTTTATCTTCAGGTTATTTTAAGATGATGCAGGCTAACACTGTGTGTGTGTGTGTGTGTGTGTGTGCGTGTGCATGTGTGTGTGTGTGTACGTCACATGTAAGTACTGGGACTCAAATAGGGGCAAAGGGGTGTCATACTCTGGTCCTGTAAGGCTGGTGTCCTCAAGGTTTTTCTTGTGTTCTTGCATCTACTGTACACACCTGATCCAAGATCAACACCATCACCTGATGCAACATCAACGCAGCAGATCTCGAGTCAGTGGCCTTTGACCGCTATAGGTGGCGGGCAACTGTAAAATCGGAATCAAGCAGGGACCCAGAAACAGCAAAAAAGTCAGTCTGATCCAAGTTTTTTAGTCAACTAGCAAAATGATTGAATGCTGATTTCACTTTATGTGCATCAGCTTTATTGAACAAGGAACACATGGAAAACCGTGAGGACACCGACCCTCCAGGACAGGATCTTGACACCCCTGCAAAGGGTGTTGTTCCCTTTCCTGGGATGATAGTCCTGTTGCTTAGGACTTTCCTTACGGAGCTTCCACGTGACTTTACTCACTGTGACAGAAAAGTCTTGTAAATGTCTGATATTTGTTTTGTTCACACTGTGGGCACTTAAAAAAAAATCAGTCAGTTTTTTTTACCCAAATTAGGGTGAAACTAAATACCAGGATGTTTAGTATGCTGAAATGACCCCGGTCTTCTTGACGGTCATTCTTTGTTCAATTCTGTCTCTTTAAAATTGAAAATTTAAATTCTTCTAATTTCGGCATTTCCCATTAGGGGTCGCCACAGCAAGTCAGTTTCTTCCATCAAACCCTATCTCCTGCATCCTCTTTGGTCACACCATCTATCTGTATGACCGCCATCACTGTATTCATGAACCTCCTCTTTGGTCTTCCTCTAGACCTCTTTCCTGGTGGTTCCAAACCCAGCTTTATTCTTCCGATGTACTCTCTCTCTCCTCTGCACATGTCCAAACCATCTCAGTCTGGCCTCTCTGACTTAAAATAACATAATTTAGTCAAATCTCAGACCTCCTTGAACTTGGGTGGCTATCCAAGGCTCATGTTACCATGAGTAGATGATGGAAAGGTTGGTTTAGTTGGTTTATGTCCAGAGGTGGCTCAGAGAAAAATAAATGGTTGTAGAATTTATATAAGCAAAACTGAGTGAAGAGCCTCCAGAAGAGCACCGCTAAGTATCTGAGTGACCGGCACTGATGTCTGCAGTGGCCTTTTGTCCAGCACATTACCTCACCTCCAGCAGAAAATTATATTTATGCAGCTTCCTCACAGAAACACTTTCTCTCTCCATCCACCCACCCATCCTGCCCCACGCTAAACCCACTGAGAGCTCCTCTTCCTCCCACTCCAACCCATCGCAACGCTGTGGGAAGGCAGATATAGCCTAAATCACACTTGATTGTCCCTCGCCTTCACCAGCTCTGCTGCCTCTGATCTTTGCCTCTCTTCAGCCTGAAGAAACATCAGGCCCAGAATAGAAAGCAAATAGTTCTGCTTCAGTCTTATTGTGGAGACACAGAGCAAAACAAAATGAATGGACCTGCCTGCGGAGACTTTCTTTGTACTCCTCCATTTTCCATCTTCCATATTTAGTCCAGCTTCAGTAGCAGACTGGCTTTGTGCTCTATGATCTGGGTCAACTCATATCATGCCTGCTGACTGGTGCTGGATGTTTACTTGTAGTGTTACTGGAAGGTTTTACTGGTTCAGCATAAACTGTTATAGTTGAGAAGTTGCAGTCACAGATGACGATTCTCATCTACAAACTCAGAAAATGAGCTTATTAATGAGATGCAGAAATAAAACATAGCAGTAGGTGGAACTTTTAGACTTGTATCAGAGCAGCTTTTCATCCCCTCTCCTTCAGCAATCTTTCTTTTCAGCTTTGTCTTTTACATAAGCTGTCACATCATTAAGTTGTTTTATGGGAGGCGGACAGAATTAGCAGAAGCCGGCCATCACTCTAACTCACTGAGATGTGCCGAAGACACCAGAAAACAGCTATGACGAAGGACAGTTTTCATTTGAATTAAACTCTCTTTTTTCCCCCAATAAAAATGAACATATTAGGCTGTTAATTTGTTTTTAGCCCAATAAAAATGAATGATTTTTTTTTTTTCCAAAAGCAGAGCTTGTCTCAATGTGTGTATGTGACTGCCAACAAAACGTCGTCTGCTGATTAATCCAAGTCACTTTTAATCGGGATAGCAAGAAGGTCAGGGTTCGAATCCCGGGTGGGGAGGAGGTTTGGACCCCACGCCTTTCTGTGTGGAGTTTTCATGTTCTCCCCGTGTATGCATGGGTTTTCTCCCGGTGCTCCAGTTTCCTCCCACTCTCCAAAAATATGCATCTTAGGTTGCAAACATGGCAAACGTCAGCCCCTAGGGTTTACGTAGTGTGTGTGTGGCCCTGCAACAGACAAGCGACCTGCTCGGGGTGCTTCTTGCCTGAAATCAGCCGGGATAGGTTCTGAGACGCCCCATGACCCTGTCGGTGATTAGCGCTTCAGAAGATGAATGAATGACTTTCTGATCGTTATTTAGCTATTTATCTGAGCTGTCTTATTTACAAGAGGATACAACAGATTAATTTGCATCCTAATGTGAGGATGTTGATGTTCTGTGTTAGCAAAGATTAATTGTACTTTGAGGTGTTTAAATTTTCAGTGTCTAGATAAACTTGGACACATCTGTTGGTCTCCCCACTCTTCTCCAGGGTCTCTGTTTGTTCTTTGTTATTGGTTCCCGTTGATCTAATCACAAGATAGAAGAAGTGTTTAGAACATGTGCAGACGTGATGCTTTAGAGTTGGAAAAGATTGTTCTTCATTTCTTTTTTTTATTTATGAACCATGTCTATTAATCCAAAAAGTTTGAGGGCTGAACTTCCTAAATAAAATAAATCAACAAAGAATATTAAAATGATTAAAACTACTGTATATTTTAAAGCTTTTTCTCACAGGAGGACAGTTTGTTTCTGTAAACATCTGGAATGTGGATAAATTAAATAAATTATCACACATTCGAGGAGACAAAAATTAATTTAATTTAGGAATCTGGAAGTTCATGTCATCAGTGTGTCAAGGAGAAGTTCTCTTTAAAGGGTTAAATCATGCTTTTAAGGTCACTGATTTTGCTGGAAAGAATCTTCCCATGCACCAGAATCTCACAAATGTTACATCAACGGGCTCTTAGAGGTGTGTACAGAACAACAGACCCTGGAACGCTTAAAACTATTGGATGCTGATATTGAGTGACATTATTAGATGAACATATGAGCCCCAAACAATCAGAGAGCATGTTAATATTTTCATGGGCAAAGTGATGCCCATGCACATGACCATCGATTTTTCCACCACAAATGGCTTCCAACATGACCGACTGTCCAACGTCCTCCTCATTCTTCACATCTTTTTCAAAGATGAAAATGATGAAACAAATCACCTTTTTTTCTAAACTACTCTATTTAAGCCCAACACAAACAGGAAGACCTTAGTTAGAAAGCAGGCCGGGCCAACACAACAAGGAGATTAAAAAATATATGTCATAAACTTGGTGTAAGTTTTGATGCATAAACACATAAAATTCCAATCAAAATTATGCAAGCTGCAAAATTTATTTTGTGATTATGTAACCGAGAACAAGGTTATGCAGTATTGAAAAAATGATAAAATTGTCCTTCTCTTTTGTGTCTATCAGTGTGACAAACTCAGAAAAAAAAGAAAAAAAAAGCTAACTGTGCAAAATAAAAAGCATAGGTTTTCTGAGTTTTAAAAATGGTTCCAGTCTGGATCACAGCAATACAAAAGATAGAAAATACAATCTGACAAGGAACAAAAAACATTTTATTTAACAAAAACTCAAAGGCTGTACGGACAACAGTGCCTCTAACTAATAGAAACACTTATTTGTTCTTGAACTCAGGAAATTAGAGCGATTGCATGCTCTGGGATGTAAAAAAAATATTGGCTGAGATTTTCAATGTCCCACAGAGTCTACATACAGTTCATTAAAAACATATATTTTCTTTCAATAATTCTACATAAGCACAAATTCAACCAGGGAAGACAGATCGAAATTACATTGCAAAAAAGAGGTTACAAAGTATTTCAATAACAGCTTAACTCAAGCTGCTGTGGAAATGATCCAATGGCTTCTACATGCTTCTCTATTAACAGCAAGTTGCACTAATGCCTTTTGGAGGATTTTATCAGTTGTTCAAGATTGGGGATTACTCTCAGAAGCTCCCCCAGCAGGTTTGTCCCCTTGAAGCAGCTGGATTGTCTAAACCAGGACTTGTGCGGAAATATTTTTTCTTCTTTAGCTATTTCATTCCACATTGTGTTTTCGCTCTGTAGGAGACAGACTGAGTCACACCTGACTGTCGGATACCGTTCATAATCTACTTAACGTCCACATTCTCATCATATCCCACCACCGTGTTTTTGGTTGCTTTTGATCATTTAGTACGCTGTCGTCTTCTGCGTATCATCAACAGCTGGATTTTAGGGAACACTTAGCTTCCTCCCATACTCCACAAACTATTAAAATGTTTGAAGCAGTGTTAATCTGTTTGATCGTGCAGGTGTGAGAGTAACATTAACAGAAACCTCTTTCCATTTGTTCTCTCTGCGTCATTCTGATTTCTCCTCTGGGTTGGGCTACACCTGAGTTTTCTGAGTAATACTCCAGAGCACTTGTTCTTCTGCTTACCTCCAGATTAGGAGATCAATAATGAATGATGCTATTTAAACCTAGCTGTTTTTCCTTCCTGCCCACCAGAACTTCTCTAATTGCTACAACTGAGAGTTGTGTACTTCAGCCCTGACTTGTGCTTTACTGGTTTGTTTTACGCCCGCAACAACTATGTGAGGTGAGCTTTATTGATATCTGTCAGTAGGGAGTTGATAAAGGCTCAGTGTTTAGTACCAAGACAGTGAACTTTCTCTCGTCGTGTATTTGCCCAGTTTGAGTCACTTTGTCCCAGTATGTAGTGGTTTGTAGTTTTAGAAGATCTATGAGACTTTAAATAAAAAAAAAAATATGCTGAAAGTTAAAGAGACTGCGTAAATAAAGGCTCAATCAGAAAAAAAAAAATGTCCCTGGGGGAAAATTACTTTGTTGCTGCAGTCAACACAAATATTCAAATGAAGAAAAACAAGAACAGAAACGAGAACATTCAAAACTGAGGAAAAAGACCAGAGAAGGTACAAAAATGTTAATCAATGCAATATTTTAGCTTGAGGAATACAGCGAAAGGGAATGTAAGATTTAGGGTGAAAATTGAGGTGCACAGTTGTGTGCTGTTTAAGTCCTTTGCTGTCACAGCTGGAAAGTTGCTGCTTCCAGCTTCAACCTTGGTCAATGCTGGTCTTGTTGAATGTGGATTTTACAAGTTAATCGTGTGTATGTGGGAGTCCGCTTCAGGTTTTCTGTCTTTTTGTCATTTGGAAGTTGCCTGACAAAGTGAGTTTAGTTTTCTGTCCCCACATGACTCTGTCTCAGACAAATGACTTGCCCTGGGTGTACCCTGTCTCTCACTTGATACTAGCCAGTGCAGGCCTCAGAATCCCATGCAAACATGTATTGGACAGGTTTTTTAGAAAATTGAACAAGGAAAGCTTAAAGCTTTTTTATCTTAAGGTTGGAAGTTTGGGAAAACTTTATGACTTTAAATTTAGATGATGTTTAGTAGATGGGGTGATTCCTTTGTGAGTCAAAATATAAGCAACAAATCATTATTATTTGTTGTTTTTAATTAATTTCTAACCCATGTTCTTATTTATACAATTTTTTAAGCAGCATGTAAAAAATGAAATGGAAAAGTGGGGTTACAGGGGGAAGAGAGGAAGAAGGTGGAAGACTTTAAGTACTTAGGATCAACAGTCCAGAGCAATGGAGAATGTAGAAAAGATGTGAAGAAGCGTGTGCAGGCAGGCTGGAATGGGTGGAGAAAAGTATCAGGCGTGGTGTGTGATAGAAGAGTTTCTGCTTAAAAGAAAGGGAAAGTGTACAAAACCGTAGTGAGACCGGCCATGCTGTTTGGTCTTGAGACAGTGGCACTGAGGAAAAGACAGGAAACAGAGATGGAGGTAGCAGAGATGAAGATGCTGAGGATGTCTCTGGGGTGACCAGGATGGATGGGATTAGAAATGAGTATATCAGGGGAACACCACATGTTAGAGGTTTTCGGGATAAAGTCAGAGAGGCCAGACGGAGATGGTTTGGACGTGTGCAGAAGAGAGAGAGTACATTGGCAGAAGGATGCTGGGTTTGGAACCACCAGGAAAGAGGCCCAGAGGAAGACCAAAAAGGGGGTTCATGGATACAGTGAAGGAAGACATCAAGATAGTTGGCGTGACCGAAGAAGATGCAGCAGATAGGGTTAGATGGAAGAAACTGACTTGCTGTGGCGACCCCTGAAGGGAAATGCCGGAAGAAGTGAAATTTATTGCAGCCATTTTGATTTGTTTTTCTACATTTCTCTCATTCAAGTTGTTCTTCAGTTTTGTTATAAATTCTACAAAAACGAAGTCATTAGGAGTTGAAGAAGCAGAGACGCTACCTGGACCTCTGACTTGTATTATTGACTAAATCAGCTAAACTTCTTCTCCTTATCGAGTTTGTCTAAACTAGCCGATGCAGCTTGTTTTCTGTGTGATTTAGAGTGCGGGGAGTAAATCAATGTCAGTGGAAGGTGGTGAGCAGGCAACCATGACCTGAACGACACAATTATTCTAACCCCAAACTGTTTATTCATGAGGGTGTTGAAAGAGGCTTTCTAAATGTATAAATTACACCGTGCACACTTATCCACATTAACAGAAGGTGGGCATTTTCAGTTTCTGAAAATTAGTTTGCACTTTCATTTTCCCTCAACAAGCTGCAGTTTTTAGATGCTTGGTGGGTGAGAAGTGTTCAATTTTATTTAAAGCTTTCTCTGTATTTTACCACGGAGATCTCATCCCACATTTGGGAATGAATAATTTGACTCAGTAAATAAACTTCTTTTTAGACTTCAGAAAAATAGATGATTCTTCTTCTTTTTTCGGCATTTCCCTTCAGGGGTCGCCACAGCAAGTCAGTTTCTTCTTTCTAACAATGATGATTCAAACAAAAAAAACAAAACAACAAAACTAGAAATTAGTTTCTGAAAATCTTAAGCATCAAACATTGTGGGAGATGAAAGTGTTTAGCATGGAGCAGACATTGTGTGGTCTGTATTTGGATGTAAACAGAGGAGGAGAGGAAAAAGCCACCCGGTCAGACATGATGAATGTACCTCCAGTTGGCATTTTTCCCTTTTAAACATCTACCCTTAAAGCTGCACTTAGCTAAATGAGATTAGTCAGATAACTCTGCTTTCTGCTGAAGTCCTCACTATATTAATTACTTTTAACACCTCTGCACAAATCAGCTGTCTGGGGAGCTGCAGAGAGATCCAAACCGACAGGAAAGTTATTGGTTCTAGTCTCAGTTTGGGCACTCCTGGGTATTCGATAACAGGTTTAATATTGTTTAGGATTGACATATTCTGTTTCAAGTTCTGGTTCTTGACTTTTCTTAGCTTTTTTTTTCTAGTTTCTGTTCAGGTTCTGTGAAAATGCAGAAAAAATAAGTTTATTATTCAGTTTTTTGACTATATATTGTTCACATGATAAAAACTTCCATCTATTCATCCATTCATTCACCTATCCATTCATCCATCGTTTATCTCTTTCCATTCCATTGTCTTCCACTTACCCAGGCTGGGTCGCAGCCTCAGATAGGAAGCCCAGGCTTCTCTCCCCCCGGCTGTATCCTCCAGGTCACCCGGGAGAATCCCGAGATGTTCCCCAACCAGCTATCAGACACAGTCTCATCAGCTAGTCCGGGGCCTGCCTCCAGGTCTCCCATCCCGGTGGGACGTGCCCGAAACACCTCACGTGCGAGGCACTCAGGAGACATGCAAACCAAATGCCCGAGTGACCTCATCTGACATCTCTCAACCCAGAGGAGCAACAGCTCTACTCCGAGCTCCTCCCGGATGGCAGAACTCCTCATTCTGTCTCTGAAGGACATCCCAGCCACCCATTTCGGCCACTTGTAACAATCTTACACAGGCCACTTGTTTCTGTGATATTGTTCTCTTGGTCACCACCCAAAGCTGGTGACCATAGGTAAGGGTGAGAATGTGAATTGACTGGTAAATCGAGAGCCTTGCTTCATCTATTTATTTTACTTAATGGGGTTTATTGCCACAAGAAGCCAGAGCTGATTTTAACCAATAACAAGTAAAGCGAGGATCTCCGATGACCATTGCGTGTTGACTCCATTGGGAGTGTTTTTTGTTTTTTTAGGCTCTAACCTAAACTGAAGTTTCTTATCCTCTTATATGCTCTTGCAGACCTACTATCTCTTCCTCCTTCTGCAGGTGCTGAAGGGATGTAAGAAGCTTACCATGTCCGTGTGCTCCATGGCTCACATACCTGGAGGCTACATCACCAACCATGTCTACAGCTGGGTGGACCCTCAAGGCAGAAGTGTGTCGCCACCACCGGACAGCCAAGAGGCCAACCAAAAGCAGGAACAGCGGAATGTAAGACCAACCAAAACTTTTAATGCTATAAAGTTATAGTAATTACTTTTTTCTCGGGACCCATGTGGAAGGTTCGCTTATTCAAGAACTGGTTATGATCTTGATAAAAAACATTGAGGATTTCTCTGAGTCAAGTTACGTGAAGATATGCAATTCAGATCAGCAGAACTACTAAGCTGGTTGTCTAATAATGTTGAGCATTTACCATCTGGATTACAAAAAGAGGTGTGGTTTGCATTATCTGGCCAATCAGAGACGTGAAGACACTCAGAGCTTTGTCACAGGAGATAAGAAACTAAATCATTAACACATCATTCAAGAGCAAAACTGTTACCACTGTAGTACTACAAAGGGAAAGCTAGCAGGAAATAACAACTTAAACTCATGTAAAACCTACTAAAGATAACAGGAACAGACAGCTCTCTTATCACTAGGCTTTACTTTATTACAGAAGACACTTCGGGCAAGTTGTCCTTTCCTTCATGATTTCCACTGGGGTTTTTTTGAGGCTCATCACCTCCAACGTATAAATAATTCCAGCTCCTCTCTTTCTGAACTTCACAGAAAAGAAAACCTCAGGTGACCCTTGAGGTTACCCTCATAAAAGAAAATCCGGCTTTGTAGAAAAGACTCTAGTGTGAGGCGTTCTGACAAGAGGGACCATCCTCCTTCTTCTGATGTGCTAGTTTAGCTTTGGTCCGATTTCATGTCGAGGATTAGTTTCAGGTGTTCTGAAATTTATTTTTTGACATTTGAAAGAAGGTTTGGAGAGGTTGTAATTTCTGACTTAAGTGCAACAACTTTTTTTAGTACATCTTTACAATATTTTTTGTTGCTTTTATTTGATTGCATAATAAATAAAAAAGATTTATGATTCAATTTGCAGCCAAGAAACCCAATCATCTTAAAGGAAAGACATTTTTTATCTTGATTATTAAAGTTACTCCATCATTGTCCAAGCACAGTCCCGATCATCATCTCCGTCAGATATGAGGTTGTTGGCAGTTGTTCACTATTTTAAATGCTGGTAATAAGGCAACTGCATCAATATGTTAAAGGCTTACATTAATTTATACTCAGATTGATATAAATGACTTCGTGGGTAAAAGCTGCATTTCTGGAGCATGGCCCAGAACCTGAAGCGAGTAAAGATGCAAAGAGAGAAAATGAGATACATGGAAGATGTGTTTGTCCTTATTTCGGTAAAATTGCAAGTTCCTATGTGTGAAATGCAAGCTGTCTGTGTTCAGCCGTACCACAACCTTGACCATCTGCAGAAACTGTGCCACAATTCTTTAAGATTCCACTGAGCAGATGGTGTACACATGAGGCATGTATTACATTTGTAGATTTAAAAAAAAGAATAAAATTATCAAATGATAAAAATAAAGTACCAATCTACCCAAAGATATATGAAATGATTTGTTTATCTAATTGTAATAAATTGAGAAACTGTTGTATTCTGACATTTTTCTCGTTTCTTATGATTGATAACAGAGTAGAAAGAATTGCTCTGAATGAAAATAAAAGACAGCAAATGTCTTGTTTCAATCTGAAAATGAATTATTTTACAGAGTAGGCCAGTCTGAAAAAAACACCTACAAGAATGAAAGAAAAAATCTATTGCAATCCACAAATTTTGCTAGATAATAATTCATAGAAAGAAGAAGCCAGATGTAAAAGGACAAAAAAAACCCCAAACAAGTCTATGAAAAAATCTAACGCTTCAATGCGTTGTCCTGCTGATGAAATGAGAAAAGAAATCTCCTGAATATATTAAGTGGGTGTATCGTCAGCGTCTATTTGTTGTGGACTCTGGTTGTTTTTCTGCCTGGTGCAGGTGGCTTATAAAGCAGCAGAGATTCATTAACGCTGAAAAGCTGATGGAAGTTTACAGTAATATATTTTCTCATTCTGGTCATACACTTTGAGGGAACGATACTAATTCCAGGACTGCTAAATTCAGAATTAGAACTTTTGGAATTAAAAGTTTTAGAGCAAAAGTGCTCATTATGTCAACTGCAATCAGCCACTAGCTAAAAGGAAAGTTTCGGTGGGTTTCATGATGTTAGGCGTTAGAAAAATTGACATTGGCACATTATTTGTCCTCAGGAAGGAATTTTATTGTGTCATTTACATACAGACAGGGTTGTCCGTAGAGAAAGATTGGCCTTTGACTCATTTTACAGTAACCAGATCAACCAAACAGCACAACTCTCTCGTGTTTGTCTTCTCTGCATTTTTTCCTTTTGCGCTGTCCCACCTCCCGGAAAACCCACCACAAAGTTTATGGACCTGCTCAATGTGGTTTACAGAGAATAATAATCACTTTGACTTATTTTTTAGACATTAAGAAAAAACTAAGGTAGTGTTGCTAGTTTTAGTCCTCATTTATCTGCCATATTAAAAGTGAGAAAAAGTCTGGGTAAAACTTCTAAAAAGCGCAGACTTTTTATTTAAAACCAAACATGTCAAAATGACAAATACAGCCTTGTTTTCTGAAAATTTAGCGGTACAAAAAATAATTAGGTGTTAAAAATAACATGCTTATACTGTATAGTAAAATTATTTTAAAATATGTTCTGTTCCGTCGTCTTATCTGGGGCTGGGTCGCAGGGGCAACAGCCTCAGACGGGAAGCCCAGGCTCCTCTTGCATCCTCCAGCTCACCCGAAAGGATCCTGAGTCTTTCCCCAGCCAGCTGTGAGACATAGTCTCTCCAGCGGGACCTGGGACTGCCTCTTGGTCTCCTTCCAGTGGGACGTGCCTCGAAAAACCTCAAGAGGGGGGGTGAGAGGAGCATCTTGACCAGATGCCCGAACTACCCCATCTGGTTTCTATCCACCTGGAGGAGGAGTGGGTCGACACCGAGCTCCTCAGAGCTCCTCAGAGCTCCTCAGAGCTCCTCACCTGATCTCTGAGTGTCAGCCCAGCCACCCTGCAAACGAAGCTCATTTCGGCCGCTTGTATACGCAATCTCATTCTTTTGGTCATCATGCACAGTTGGTGACCATAGGTGATGGTCACCTCCTCCCCTATATGAGAGTCACCTCACCTATTTTTATCATCTTTTAAAAATATACATTTCAACATTCATCAGTTCTACCTTCATCATTTCTTATCTTTGTGTGGTTAAAAAGACAACATTGTTCTAAATACTTGAGTAAAAAGAGATTAAAGTGAGTGAATAAATGATTTGTATGTAGACACTGAGACCTCAATTGTTCCTCCAGGTAACCCTGAACATGGACGACGGTCGCTCTCTGGGTCTTATGATCAGAGGTGGTGCTGAGTATGGCCTTGGGATCTACATCACGGGGGTTGATCCTGGTTCTGCTGCAGATGCAGGTGCACTCCAGGTAATGTCTCATCTTCCTGTATTTCTAAAGTAAACATACATACAGTATATGAGGTTTTAACAGAACTTAATGATCTTATCAATTCGTTAAAGATGAGCTATCACTGCTAATGTCTGCTAACTTAATTAAACCTTTACCTGTGGAAAAGTGCTAAACTTGTTAGCTATTCCTAGATCTACATCCTCACTTACATGACAATCCTAGGAAAATGCGTCATTGTAAACAAATCTGCTGTGTGCTTTTACTTCAGCTTGTGCTTCAACAAGCAGGTTCACCCGGCACTATTTTCATCCTGCCCGAGGCGAGGAGAATGGAGGCCAGTGTCTCATACCTGTAAACAATGTAGCTTTCTCCATAACATTTCACTGTGTCCTACTTAGAGATGAACAGTATCCGGTCTGTCGCTGGACTCTGCTGGCTTCAAACTAATTGGGACACCTTGAAAAAAAAAGCTTTCAAAAAGACAGTCACATTTCTCAACAGACTCTTAACAAACAGAATGGAAGTATTTTTTCATCACAAAAGAGAGATTAGTCACACTTAGGAGCTGTGTTTCACACAAAAGAAAAAAGGTTTTTAAAAAAAGAGCAGAAAATGGTTATTTTTTCTTCATCCTTTCCAATATTTATGGAGAAAGAGAGCTTCTGTCCATCTGTAGACGTTTCCTGAGTCACTGCAGCACATTTTTAGATCTTGGAAATCCATTCCTCCTACTTTCCTGAAGAAAATAGAATGAATGTGTAGAAGTGGTAGCAGGTTGCAAGGTCGAGGCATTTTACCTTCACACGGCTCTACCACTCAGCTTATTATTGATGCTGCGGCAGGTTCATTATGCAGAGGACAGATAAAATGAAAAATGACTTTTTTTGGACTGATGCTTTAGCACTTTTCCACACAGTTGAATTTTTGGTCATTGTGTTGCTGTGAAGCTGGAAATGTAACCTTGTGCACAGTTTAAACTGGCGTTAAAAATTCCTAAACTCAGCAGTGCTGGAAAACCAATAAATCCATCATGTCAGCTCAGTGTGAGCGGACCATGCAGAAACTTAAATTATTTATTTCTGTTTGTGCAACACTGTGACAGTTTCTGCTGGTCATTCAGGAGGAACTTTTCTTTATTCACTGGAAAGTGATATCAATCTCCTCTAAGTCTATTCAATTAGATTAACCTTGGATGGCAGGGTTTGATGACTGATTAGAAACAACCACAAATCACACTCAACATCTGCCACTGCATTGTTCGATAATCTTTTCCAAGATTAACGTTATATTTATTAAATGCTTGATATCAATCTCCTTTTAAGATGACACTATTTTCTTGCGTTTTAATAGAATTTAGCCTAATCCCTCTTTATTTTCCTATAATTGTTTTTTTATCTGATCTGTGACTTCTCTGAAAAAAAGTCAGAAATGTTGAGACTGAAATGTCTACTTTTTGTTTTTAAAATGTTTTCGCTTGTTTGGTTTTGTCATCTGAACCACTGATCCCTAACGTGATCGTACGGGTACCAGGGTACCCGGCTGATTTCAGACAAGAGGCAGGGTACAGCCTGGACAGGTGAACCACTCTTCTGAGGGGTCACACAAACAAACGCATTCCTCGGGGGGCAATTTCTCAGTGGCCAATAAACCTAACATCCATGACTTGGAAGATGCGAGGAAACCAGAGTACCTGGAGAAAACCCACACATACACGGAGAGAACATGCAAACTCCATACAGAAAGGACAGTGTTTAAAGTTCTCACCTCACTCCGGGACTCAAATCCCGACCTTCTTGGTGTGAGGCCACTGTATGTTAATCTTAAATGTGCCCTTGAGAAATTTGTTTTGAGCTCATTGCAGTGTTCTTTATAAGAATTCATATTTTGACATGAACACAAAAGATATTTTACCTTAACAGAGTGACAATAAGCCAGTGGATAGACACAAAAATGCCTCAAAATTTTTGCAATACTAGAACTTTAAGAACAAAAAAAAATGCTGCAGAAAAAAAACCATGGAGTTTGAACATAGATGTTTGGTCTGTGAGCGTGGGACAACTTATAACCAAACACATCATCCTAATCAGACTAAAATATTCTTCAAAGAACAGGATAGTATTTTAACATCCTCAACACCAATTCATACTTTTTGGGGCACCTGGAGTTCAATACGTTTTGCTACTTCTGAAATATGTTCTGTTATTAATCAGCCGTAAGTTACTTATGCACACATTGCGCTTCGTTATGCGCAAATTACAATATTTGCTTACTGGAATAAATCATGGATTTTTTTCCCATCTTACTCCATTTCATTACATAAATCTCCGCCGGCTGATAACCTGACACTTGCTCGGTATTCATTCATGATTACATTAATAGGTCAGGCCTAATCAATGTGACATAAATAAAAAGGTTTTTATTAACGATCATACAAAAGGCAACACGTTCCACAGCTTGAAGAAACAAAGCTTTGAAAGATTTGTAGTTATGAAACAATTGCTGTTTCTATGGAAACGTCCTGAGGTTTGACATTAAACCCCTGATGTAAATTAAAGTTACTCCTACTATTCCTGACAAGCTAAGAAAAAAAGCATCAAAGGAAAAGACATTTGCATGTACCCGCTGAGAGAGCCTCAGTCCTTCAGAGCTTTCAGAAAAGACTATTTTATTAGGACGCTAGGTAGAAGGTTTCATGGTTCATCAGAGTTCAAGTTCTTTTTAGAGTGTTTCAATAGTGCAAAAAATGAGGCAAACTGTACCAGATCGCATAGTCTCATCATGCAATGTTGGAGTTTTCATCACCTTTAACTGCAATCAGGGCTAAAAAATGAGCACCAAAAACCAGTTTCCAGAAATGAGTTAACATCCAATTCTTTAGGGTAAGTGGTTGGGGTCACGGGCCTCATTTAGAATTGATGTTCCTTTGATGTGAATCAAAGATTCCCATTTGGGAGAAAAAAAATTCTTCTGATCTATAAATTTTGCTGTTCAGCCGTCAGAGACAGACTTCAGTATGATGGACCCACCATGCAGCCTGTTCCATTTTATGTAGACATGTTCTTATATGTTCTCGGGTGAGACAAGGCTTGAAACACTGGCCTGTCTGTATAAAGTTTGGATGTTCTCCCTGTGTCACCACGGAATTTCTCGAGGTATTCTAGCTTCCTCCCACCCCCCTAAGTCATGCTTGTTGGACTAATTGGCCACTACAAAGTTGCCCCTCGGAATAAGTGTGTGTGTGTGTGTGTGTGTGTGGATGGTTGTGTGTGTGGCCTCGCAACATACTGTACTGGCGACATTTTCAGGGTGTAACTGCCTCTCCCAGATATTTGTCATCCGGAAGGATCCTGAGTCGTTCCCCGGCCAGCTGAGAGAACAAAACTCTCTGGCGGGTCGGGGTCTGTCTCTCATCCCAGTTGGACATGCCCAAAACACTTCTCCAGCGAGGCGCTTGGGAGGCATCCTGACCAGATGCCCGAACCACCCCATCTGGCTTCTCTCGATCTGGAGGAGTTGCGGTTCGACACCGAGCTCCTCCCGGATGGCAGAGCTCCTCACCCAATCTCTGAGTGACAGCCCAGCCACTCTGCGGAGGAAGCTCATTTCGGCCGCTTGTACCCACGATCTCATCCTTTTGGTCACCACCCACAGCTGGTGACCAAAGGTGAGGGTAGGAACATAGGTCAACTTGTCAATCGAGAGCTTTGCCTTTCGGCTCAGCTCTTTCTTTACCACGACAGAGCGATGCAGCGTCCTAGTTATTGCTGACGCTGCACCAATTGTTTGTCGATCTCCTGCTCCATCCTTTTTCAATTTTGTTAAAAACTAAAAACAAGAAGTTAGTAGCAAACTAAACATGTCTCTTAGGCGAGGTGTGTTTGTTTTTGTGATTAAAAAAGGACATTTATTGTGTAGTACATAAATAAAAGACAACTTTAGTCAATAAAAAACAACTTTACTTTGTATCAACTTTGTGATAATTGACTAAATTAACAAAATTTTGTTTCAAACTAAACTACCGCTGCATGCTATCCTGAGGACAGTGTCTTGTAATTGTCAGTCTGAGCATGATCATCATTCACTGATTCTTCAAAGGACAGCCAAGGAGGTTATTCCTGCTCATCCCAGATGACCTACTCTCTAATAACTCTTTTTAAGGGATACTGATTGACTTTTATTTGTAATAAACAGACATGACGTGCTGCATCGAAACTTCTATAATACAGAAAGGGCTGCCAGTGAAAGAGGGATGAAAACAACTGATCCTCAATGTGAAAGACATTCCCCCTCCTTACTGACAAACACTTTACCATAAATGATCAGTAAGAGTATCTCATAAATCAGCAGACAGATGATGACGGAGGAAGATGTTTAACTGAGGAGAATAAAAAGCTGTGGTCAGAGCAGAGAGAGGCTGAGTGATAACGGCTTGTCGGTTTAGGTTGTTAGTGGACCTTCCTCATGTCTTGACAGCATATGTTTTTAGCCCGAGGGTGAAGGTGCAAATTTTCCAGCCTTAGAGACAATACTCGTTATACATAAATGTATTAAATAATGCAAAAGGGGGTCTGGATGCCTGCTTCTAGGAATTTTAAAGTTTTACCTAGACTGCATTTGCTTTACATATCATATCAGCGTAGTGAGACCAACCACTTTTTTTTCTACTGAAATCTTGCTACAAAAGACTAGAAACTATTTTATGTGGCTTACGGTGTATAGTGTTTTTTCTGCCCAGCTTCATTTATATTCAATAAATGATCTATTCCACAAGTTCCTCATCCACCACTGGATGAGGATGAATTGTTTGTCCAAAACAACTTATTTTTCTAAAAAGACAAAGAAGAATGAAGTGTTGGGGAGCAGGGCATTACTGATAAACAATAAAAAGCCTGACAAAGCGGTTCTCTAACAAACATAGGAATCTTTGTGTTGCATCAACTGAAAGGTTTCCATTGTTCTCTCAATAAATGTTTTGATACTTCTATCTTTTCTGTCATCTTCTAGAGGTAAATTATGGATTACCTTGGTAATCAAAAAAAATTTTCTCTAAAATTTGCTTCAAGATGCGACAGATTTTTTAAGACACTATACATTTAACAACATGTTTCACAAAGTAAATGCTAAGTTTTGCGCATCAATTACTTTAATATAATTCAGAAAACAACAACAATATTTAAAGAAATATTCTTTAAAACATTTTCATTCAGCTAACGATAATTATTTGAGTCTAATTCAACACTTAATGGTATGCGCAGTGGTTCAGTGGTTACCACGTTGGCCTTGCGGTGCAAGTCCGACAGTGGAGGCGAGGCTTGAAATACTGGCCTTTCTTTGTGGAGTTGGCACGTTCTCCACGTCTGTGCATGGGTTTTCTCTGGGTACTCCGGTTTCCTCCCACTCTCCAAAAAGATGCATGTTAGGTTGATGGGACACTATGAAATTTCCCCTAGAAATGAATGTGTGTGTATAATTGTTGTCTGTGTGTTCCCCACAACAGACTGGTGACCTGTTCGGGGTGTACCCTGCCTGTCACCTGAAATTAGCAGGGATAGGCTACGGCATCCCGGTGACTTCATTATGAATAAGTGGTTCAGAAGACAAAACAAAACAACATTCCATCTTGCGAACATCCTGTTTTATGCAGCTAACTCCATTTTTTAAGAAACAAATGCTATATCATCCAGATAATAAACTGTTTCATGTATTTAAATACTTTATATTAGAAGGTAAATGCCACATTTAATGCTGGTAACGTGTTTTTTTTTTATAGCCAATGCCTCTCTTAAGGTCTCAAATATCTTGTTTTTCAGCAAATGCCATCTTTTAAAATGCTAATACCATGTTTAGCATCTCCATGCTAACTTGTTAGCATCTTCTTGCTAACTGGTGCAACAGTTGGCATCGAAGATGATTAGAAAATTATCTATAAAAGGCCACATTGCAATGACTTTAGAGGAAATGGTCCTTGTTGGTGTTTAATCAACAAGGCTGACCCTGAATCTTGTGGTCTGTGATGTCGTCCTCTGACTCAGTGCTGTAGGGAGGCCTGTACCTCAGCTGATATGTAGCTACTTCCAGGATGATAATGAGTCTGTCTGTGTGCAGTAAACTGTGGCAGATAATTAATGAGCATGAATTGTTGCAGCGACCTTGAGTATCACTTTTTGTTGATTTGTAAATTGCTGCCTAAGGTTATCACGATAACAATTATAGCCTGAATAAGTCTTTGGGCTGCTGTGCCAAGTGCTAGTGTTGGAGATGTTGCTCTGAAACAACCTGGGTTTGGAGGTACCAAACACAAAAAAAGAACCGTGTTTGAGATGTTCAAAGTTATTAAATACGTAAATTGTACATTTTCTTTTAAACAAGCTTTTTCTTTAATAAATGTCACATATTGCGATTAGATGGCAGAAAGTAAACTCAGAAAAATGAGCACATTTCAACACAAATGATATGTACAAATATTCCATATGGATTCTTTAACATTAGAGATGGTTGTTGTACAACCCAGGAATGCATGTGTTCTTTTATTCCAACATAAAGAAAATCGACAAAGACGCACAATTTGCCCAACCAGATACAATTGCAGTACCTCTTACATCACACTCAGCAATGACTCACCAATACGCTGGTGAAATGACCTGCTGTCATTTCTCTATCAAATAGGCTTTAAAAGATAGTGCTTCAATTCAGAATGTTCAGACATATTTTCTTTGTAAATACATTTGAATGATGGTTATGAAAATGCAGAACTATTTCTGCTTTGATGCAGGTTGGTGACCAAATCCTGGAAGTGAATGGACAAAGCTTTGTCACCATCTCCCACGATGAGGCCGTTAACATTCTCAAAACAGGACGTCACCTGCTAATGAAGGTGAGGGATGTTGGCCGACTCCCTCATGCTCGGACCATTATTGATGAAACCAAGTGGATGTGCAGTCAGGTCATGGCTGAAAGTATCCCTACAGCTAACTCCAGCACTGTTGTAAACCCCACTGGAGGTGCTAGCGTCACTGTCTGCAGTACAAGGTGAGTACCACAACCAAAATGACAAAATTCCTCATAAAGAAAAAAGATTTTCATTCTTAAGTTTTTGTTTTCATGAAGAAAGTGACTTTTTTTCTTTTTTTACAGTATGAAGACAAGAATAAATTTATGAGATTCGAAACTTTTACAGGGTGACCATTTCGTTTTTGTTTGATTTACTAACTATTGCTTTTTTTCTTGTTCTTTTAGACCTTTTTCTCCCAAAGTCACAGCATCATTTGGACAGGTGAGGATACTCAGCAGATAATTGTGAGCCTGGGGTTTTAGGTACGGTAATCAGTTGGATACTGATTGGTAAAATTGACAGCCATAAATGATTCCTCCTGTGGTTTTATGTCCTGGAATTCCTCCTCAGAGCCATTTTTATTCAACAATTCATGTGTACACAATGCAATGTCTGTCTCCCGTGCATTTTCATGCATAATTTGGTCAGTTTAGAAGTTGTTGAGCCACTGTGTTGGAATTCACGGGGGTAATGTTAATTAGTAGTTAATGTTTGAGTAGTAAGAGAAATGAAGCAGTGAAGGACAAGACGAATATGGAACGCCTTTTGAAAAGAGGCTTTCTGAGTGAGCTGGTTGATTGGATAGCATTACCGCCACAACTGACCTCAAAATGTTTAAACCAACTCTGAACTCACCACTGCTCTGTTATAGACATGTTGTCATTGTGACACAAAAGACTCGTCGGTGTGTGCACTGAAAAATCTGGTGTTTGAGACAGATGAACTCATTCCCTCACACAGAAAAATACAATTTAGGCTTAGATTTTTCCTTCAGTTTGGACATTTCCTTCAGAAACAGATTACTCTTTGGCTATCTGTTTGATTTCTTACTGTGATCTGTTAATCAATGAAAGCTGGCAGCAAGACTCAATCTCCCTGTTACCAGGTTTCCTACAAACACATGCTTTTCACATCATCTTAATAAGATCAAACTAAATCAGAGTAATTGAGCTTGAGGGACTTTAAGAACTGGTTTAGTACTAAGAATAGATTTTTTTAAATTCAAACCTTTTTTCATGTAGGAAACAGCAGTGAGTTCAGGTACTGCTGTTTAAATTATTTCACTACCCTGTTGATGTGCTTCTCCTAGAGCTTTGGGATTTGGACAGCAGTCCCATAAAGGAGTTACAGAGTCTAATTTGGCCTTCACCAATGGGACCACTTAAAACTTCTGTTGTGACTTGCAGGATGAAAATGTTTTCTGTAGTTTGCCCCAAGAGAATTGGTCAAGTCCATCTTGTTTCCCTTGATTTAGATCTGATGTGGTGAACTGGCTTGATAATAGGACCCAGCAAAGTTTTTGGAACTTCTAAACTCTCCACAACACAGACTGTTTCAGTCATTTGATTGATGCTCCCACCCATAAAGTGTCCTAGTCAATGTTTTACATTCTTCTACAACAAAATTTTCTGCATCTAGTAGTCTGAATTATGGTCCTTTGAGAATCCCTTTTCAAGCCCTTTGTTGCTTTGTATAATTTTTTTAATAGGTAAATTTTTTGAGGCTTGTTAAAATGTTTTATGATGATTGAAAAAAATTATTCAAATAGCTTTGAACATTTTTTATTAAAAAATAGTTTCTGTCCTCTATGACCGGTATTGGCAATGAAACAGTAATAAAAATAAGTTGAATAAAACAAAATAGTTCAAATTGGTAGAAAAAAACTTTTTATTATTTTCTTAAGATAGTTAAAGTACAATATGCTTACATGAGAAAAACCGAGGCAAAGTTAGAAATTTATACAAAGAAAAAGGTAGGGTTTTTTTATCCAGAAAAGTAAATTAATAGAAAAAAAGTAATTATGTCTGAAAAAATTGTTCACAAACAAAAAGATCCAGGTATCTGGAAAGGAATGATCAGAAAATGGCAAATTGTGTGTGAGTGTTACTGTACCATCCCGTCGAAGGTTGAATATTTAGTGTTTGCTTACTTCACGTTGCCTAGAGACCATTTTTTGAAAATTCTTCCAAAAAACCTCACAGAAATAATAGTTTAAATCATTATATGGGGGGAGATGGTGGCTCAGTGCTTAGAGCGTTCGCCCGCAGACCCGAAGTCAACCAGAAGTTTGCAGGTTCGCATTCCACTGAGTGCATGTCTAGGGTCCTTGGAGAAGACACCAAACCCCCTGTTTCTCCCACCATTGGCGTCATCGTGTGCAGCCTGCTGTGGCGTAGGAGTGCCGCACACAAATTTCCCTGGTGAGGGATGAATAGAATGAATAAAAAGGATATAAACCACAATCTAAAGATTTTAAGTCAAACCAAATTGTCAGAAATAACGTTAGAATTTTTAACTATTTTGTCATCTGCATAGTATGTTGTCCTGGAAATATAAGTTTAATCAATCTGGAGTTTCCCTTCTTTTTTCAGCCTACCATTGATCAAACCAACGGTATGTTCAACCTAAACTACTGACCTTTTAGAAACCAGATTACTGTATGTTTTATAGCGTGCAGGTCTTCCGGTTTCCTCACTTCAGCTCAAACAGAAGACATTAAAACAAATAAAAGCCTTGTTAGCACAGAAAAATCAATGTTTTCATAGTAGGTTGATCGGTGGCCAAAAATAATTAGTAAAAAACTAAGAAAATGAATATGAAAACAGCAGCTCAGTGTTATTATGAATGTCCTAAAAGCTTCTGTTAGAATATCAAGAATAAAGTTTGAGACTAGATTTTTTTTAACAGCAAATGTTTTACTAAGTAAATGATAAAAAGTAATTTTATTTTCCATTCATTTTAGTAAAAAGGACACACTTCAATCTGGTAATGTTTTTTTTTCAACACCTTTCAACACCTCCCCGCTGGGGAGAGACTTCCAGAGATTTTTAGAAGTCTCTCCCCAGGGGACACTACGTATATGCGTAGTAAAAAAAAAATACTATAACAAATTATTTTTTATAAAGTGGTTGGTTTCTGTTTGTTGTGCTTTTTATTTAATTATCTTTGCATTGGATGCAAGTATGAGTTTTTCAGTGTACTATCTTTTATGTAAATTTGGTTTATATAAACAAAACTGGGTTATGTTATTGCATTGTTTTTTAATTTATACAGTGAGCTGGAGAAGATGGAAGGAATACTTGAACATGCAGAATTCTTTGAATTAATCATTTCATTTATGATGTCGGTTCTTATATGGAATTCAAGGTTAAATCCATTTAGATGTCTTATGAAGTCCCATTTTGTTTCTATCATCAAATTAAAGGAAGTGCATCACTCCATCCCACTCATCTTTTCCCGTCTATTCATTTTTCCAAAGTCTCCTTCTTATCTTGATATTAACCTTGAGCATTGAAATGAGATGGTGTTTACCCATGCCATTTCTAATGACTGTCATGAAAGAGACCAGGAAGGATCGTTATGAAAGTTTGTTGAAGATTTTCACTTTTATTCTAGTGAAATCCTAAGTAGTTGAACTTGTTCAAAACTCAAACTTTTGATTTTATTTAGCTTTTTTTTTAAACAACATCCTGTCACAGTGCTGAGATGACTTGAATATTACAAGCATAAGAGAAAAAGAGCGGACTTGAGGGCACTACATATGTAGGGCAGGTAGGGTTTAAAGAAAAGCTGACAAACACTGATAAAATTTAGAAAAGAGAATCCACATTTTCACAATGTTACATTGAGACAATAAGAGCAGAATTTCTATAAGCAGATCTCACCAGGAAGGTGTTGAAATGCTTGTTATTTTCTTCCGTGACCTCTTCACGTGAACCAGCCAAGGCAAAAAAAAAGGCTCCCTTGGCTAGGTTTTAATAGAAGTTTTTTCTATGTGTCTGAAAAGATTTTTCACTTTCTACTGTCACCAATCACCCAATACAACGCAGGCTGGACGATTGAACCAAATAAGTGATCCATGCAATCTTCCTGATGAGTTCCACCATCCTTCTGCTGCTTGCTGACCTTTATCTGCGTGGTGATAGATTTGTGAAGAATTGTAAGGAGGAAAAAATAGAATTACGGACATTGAAAAAAATGGCTCTGATCAACTTGTGGCTAATAGTGCAACAAAATTAGAATATGCCGTGTTGTACTATATTTAGTACAACAATATTAGAACAAGAAAAAGTTTACTCCAGAGAATCAAATGGGATCCTACTGCCTGCCCTGCTTCACAAACTTTTAAAATGAAGGGTTTTTTACCTTAACGTAACCTGACCAGTTCATCTATAGTTGGTACTGAGTAACTGTGGGCAATTTAATAAGAACATATTCAGTGGTTTGGGACATACCGCGTTAACAAAACGTTACCGAAACAATGACCCATGTACAGATGGACGCATAGACTACCCGAGTGCTTCATTCCTCCTCCATATTCTGTAGGCATAAGCATAAAAATGGATTTCAGATTAATGGAGTTTCTATATATTCATGGAAACTGTGTTTCCCTGGTAAATAAATCATACCTTCTATTTTAGAGAGTACACAAATACCCCCCACCATGCCATCAGCAGTCAGTCTGAAAGCGGTACCAGATATGTTTTCTGCTTATAAAGATAACAGTGATGGAGTCTTGAAGGCAGGCAAGTTCAGACTGTCTCTCTCTGCAGCTTTACTTTGAAGTCTTGCTTTTTTCATAAATGTGATAAGCTTTGCCAGGGCATGTAGAGAAGAGGGGGTCTTCGAGATGCCGTGTTTCACACTATAGTATTTCTCATTGGTTTTGTAAGGGTGTGTAATTCTCAATTAATTTGTTTCTGATCTTTGTGTTTGCTTGCTGGATGTCTCGTTCTATCTTGTTTTCTACTTTTCTGTTTTCCAGACCACAGGACACAAAGTGGTTGCCCCACCTGGCGCTCAGGTATCTCTGGAGCAGCAGGCTTGTATGCTGCTGACAGAGCTGGAGAGACAGACCATGATCTACTACCTGCATGAATACCAAGAGAACCATATTGGAGTGGAGCCACTCACTATGGCTCTGTTTGAGCTTTTCAACACTCATGCAAAGGTACGGCAGAGATTCTTCGCTCCCTCCATTCCTTCCCCAATGATCTCTCTCAACTTTTTTCTTATCTCCTTTTGTTCCCTCTCAGCTGTCATTGCTGTCTGAGGTCAGGAGTATTGTGGCTCCTCATGACCTGGAGGTGTATGACAGGCTGGTGTTGCACCGTGAAAGAGAAGCTCATCAAGCCTGGCATGGAGGTCTTGGTGTCCTACATCCACCGACACACTGCAACCCCGCAGGCGCTGTCATCCACACATCCACAGGTCACACCATCCCTGTTACGGTACAAAACCCTGACATCTACAACTACCTTCCCTCTCATCAGCATTTAATTCATGTCCACAAAAAAATTGTAATATATTTGTTCTCATTTTCTTCCTCATTTGCTTTCTATTGTGTCTTTAAAATGTAATTTTCTGATAAACTTTAATTATAGCCCACTGCTGACCTCCAGTTGTGTGACATTTGAATTTTACTTGTCTGCCATCTTGTGGTTTAAAGTTTTAGCAGATTTAAGGTCGTTTCAGAAATTCTGCTGAGTCACACCGTGCAATAAAGTTTAAAAAATAGTAAATTATTAGTTCTTTATTTTATTAAAGGAATGATGACTAGATGGATGGGTCATCTGTTTTTAATGGCTTTTTCTTAGTGTCTGAACATTTCAGTTATTTTAGGGTTTGGGAAGATTAAGCTATAATTTGAGAAGACAACCATGAAGGAAAAGTCTATGAGTCAGCCTGAAGAAAACGTTTAATTTGAAAATCTAGTTCACTTCTATTCGGGTTATTTCTAATTATTTTAATACCAATTAATTCAAAGGATAACTAACTAGATGCATCAAATCTTTGGAAATTGTTTAATCAGCTGGGATGTGATGAAAAAACACATTTAACAG
This sequence comes from Neostethus bicornis, assembly GCA_902685375.1. Classification (NCBI taxonomy): domain Eukaryota; kingdom Metazoa; phylum Chordata; class Actinopteri; order Atheriniformes; family Phallostethidae; genus Neostethus; species Neostethus bicornis. The sequence continues at coordinate 11,946,040 of LR738545.1, forward strand.
AAGAATCTTATTTAAAAGACTCAAACCAAAGAACGTCTACCATCTGACTCACAATGAGTAGAAAAGCATCAGCTCAAATTCCAAATCAGCTTCTTAACTACTTCTTTTTCCTGTTTCCACCTGCATGAGATGTTCATTAAAGTCTTCTTAGCTTAAGGCCATGATCCTGATCCATCCCTGCAGCTTGAATGTCTCACCATGCCTCTAATGCTCACTAACACTCTCCTCATGCTTGGTGCATAGCCTGAACTGACCTTCAGGTGGAAATGTCATGATGTGCATGATGAACGGCCTCCACATTTTGCAACTGTGGTCTGAGCTTCATCTTTTGGTTAGCTTATTATCCCCACCAGCTGTCTGATCTATTTTGCAGGAAACAACATTTAATCACCTTGAACTATTTGCTACTGAGCTGATTTCTCATGAGTCATTAAAGAGATTATACAGTATCTGTAGCTCCGCTTTCCCTGTTCCTGATTACAGGGTTTCTTTAAAGTTCTTCTAGGTCTTTCTAAAATCTTAACTTCTGCTCTAAAGTATATTGTACCTGTCTTTGTAAAGGACAATCTTTGACAGCTTCATTGCATTTGCAGCAAAAGTGTTTGTCTTAATCAATACAGAATCGGCTCAAATCAGTTTGTAGCAGAAAGTTTTCTCATGTTTGACCCAGTCCGAGTCATTGACCTGTTCCTTCATTTCTATTCATTAGGTTGCTTCTGCAGAGCCCAGTTTGATGCCTTTCACATCATCTCCAGTAGCTCTGTCAATATGTTTAGAAACACAAGCTAAATGTGTTTCTACTTTGCCTTTTCGGTCAATTTTATGTCATGTTTGGCATAAAAAGCAACCTTTAAGTAATTTATTTTTAACCAAAATACGATGGACATACTTATGAACCCTTACATGTACTCTAGCGTCTGGTTTATTGGATTCATTAAATGTGAAATACGACTTAAAAGCAGCAGGATTGTGTGAAGTCTTTGGTTGGAAGTAACAAGCCAGCTGAACTTCTTGGTAAAGGTAACAAATTTTGGCTGGACAGGGATTGTGCTGAATAAAACAGAAACATAATTGTCTGTTATTTTCCACTGAAAGACCATCTGGAGCCCCTCTTTAGTAAATCGAAAGGCTCATTATGCTGTCCTTTGGGGCAATGCACATCCATCTGGCATCTGTGAAAACTAGGTTAGAGTAAAGCGAAGGATTTGGTTGGACCATATCACGATACTGTTTGTCCTTTTTTAGACAATCTGCTCCACTGGTGTCTGGGTGGACAAAGATCAGGAGAAGAACATAAATGCCTTCCAAAACATTTCACTGGTAGGTTTATAATTTCATCGTGCCAACACGGAATCATGTGCATCACTTTTAACACTGTCTTTCTACAAAAGGATGAAATGCAAGGCTCCAGGGAATGCTCCCCCTCCAAATCTGTTCAAGCCCATAATCGATCCACGAGGGAGAAAGAGCTCAGTCGAAAACCTTCAGCAAAACTTCTTCCTGGTTCCAGCTTGCTCTTTAATGGCCCACCGCAGTTACTCCAGGATTGCCTCCACAAGTCACACAAGCCTCTCCCCAACATCCAGATACCCCCCTCAAACTGTGTTGGGGGCAAACACCACGTCGCCTTCAATGTACTCCACCAAAGCTGCCAGAGCTCCCCACAGCTTTCTGACTCAGACCCTCCTAACCATTTTACCCACCACCATCCTTCTGTCTACCACCGACCTGGGTCAGGACACCACACCTGTCCAGGCTTTCTACATCACCGAGATGCCTCAGTGTCTGCTAAACCAGAGACTTCTGTCAAGCTCTCTTCTAGATCCAGCTCTTATGAAAAATCCTCAATCTTTTCAAAGTCTGCTTCTTCTTCCAAAGCGGGGTCTCCTTTACCATCTCCCCATCGATCTCCGCACCTTTCACCGTGTCCCTCTCCGTGTCCATCTCTCATAACATCGGCTCCTCCGTCCTGTAGTCCTGATCGGCCCTGTTCACCTGCGCTCTCTCAGAGAGTAAACGTTACGGACATGAATCGTCTTTCTGCAGATTCCAGGCCGCAGCAGAGAGGTATGACATCCGTCATACATCTAAGTTTCATCTCAAAATCAACTTTACAGAACTTTCTACCTTCTTCTAAAATGTAAAATGTCAGGGTGTTTCTAGAATTCAAATCTAAGTTATTAATTAATTTAAAAGTTGATTCATGTTGGATCAGAAATTTTTCTTAATCAATTGCTTCAGACCAGCTCCCATATGTCTACGCTTTTGGGAATGTGAAAAATCTTGGAAGTAGTTTATAATCAAATCCTAAGGAGTAAGTGATGTTACATGAATACAGTCAGTGGGGTATCAAGTCTGATTCATGTAGATTAATCATAGAGATTTACAACGTGATGTCAAAATAGAGATAACTTTTCCCTTTTTTATGAATGTATTTATCTCTTTCTAGGCGGTACTTTATCTCAGCTGTCAGACAGCGGCCAGACACTGAGTGAAGATAGCGGGGTGGATATAGCAGAGGCAGGTGGCCTCAGTAAAGATGGAAGTCCTCGGCCCAACAAGAATCAGCAGGGTCATCCAGAACAGTCAGGAGCCTGTGGGCATCCTTCAGGGGTCCTGAGACAAGTAAGAATACTGTATTGTCATTGTTCAAACATTACAGATGTACAACTTTTCTTTTCTACTTTTTTACATCATCGACTACTGTTCCCATCACTCAATCAATGCTTTCCTTTCTACATATACACACCTTAGTTATCTGCATGGATAAATCTTACAACCTGGTTTGTTTTCTCCGCTACAATTCTATCATTGGAAACAACTCAGATTAATCCCAGATAGGGATGGTTATCGATACCATCTTAATGATACTAGTACTCATATCGATACCGCATATCAATCTGGCAATCTTATCGGTATTCTTATCGATACTATTTTAGTGTAAAAAGTTGAGGAAGACAAGCAGGTGTTTGTTTAAATTGCTACTGTTTCCCTCTTTGCATTTTTGTTACATTTCGGACAGCACGTGCTGTCTAAATCAACTTTTAAAAAATGCAAGTACAGTTTTGATATTTTACACAACTTTGCTGCTCTGCCATTCTCTGTATTGTCTGAAAACTGTTCATAGTAAACAGAAAATTGACAATGTATGTAATATATACATACATTGTATAATAAGCTAGTAAAATAATAGAAAAACATGTATAATAAGCTAGTTGCTTTGTCCCGATATCCAAAGTTTTTAGGAAGTTTCCAAGACATCTTTTTGTTTTCGCAAGCTCAAAAGCCATTTATCATTTGCCACAGGAGATTAATGGAACACTGTCTGGTGTTTTACAAAAGTCTATTGGCGTTATGATGGAAATTTGTTGTAAATTTACAACTATTCTGTTGGACATTCACAGGAGGTGTGTGATTCAGATGAAAATGATCCCTGATGATTGTCTGATCCCTATGGTTTTCTTTCAGCTGACTAGTTCTCCGGTCCCATCTTATCCAGCTGTCTTGATACAAGTAATGAAAAATGCCAGCACATTGGGCATTGCAATAGAGGGAGGAGCTAACACACGCCAGCCTTTACCCCGGATAGTTACCATTCAGGTAAAAGCAAAGTATGCATATTAAACCAATGTGGGTAGATTTTTTTACCACTTTGGTATTTTTTTTGGCAGTACTTATTTTTTTAATTGGGAATTAATTATTTAAAGATCATTATAATATCACAGAATAGCAAAAAGCTGAATAAATTGAACATGTCTCATAATTTATTTGCCTTTTCTCTTTTTTGACCCCCTGATGTTCTCCTCCTTCTTGGTTTTGTTGACAGAAAGGAGGTTCAGCTCACATCTGCGGCCAGCTGAAGGTAGGCCAGGTCATCTTGGAAGTGGATGGTGTTTCTCTCAGAGGTCGGGAGCACAAAGAGGCTGCTCGGATAATAGCCGAGGCCTTCAAAACCAAAGAAAAGGAACACATGGACTTTCTGGTTGTTGAGCCAGGACTCTAGCTTTCTCTTCCTGGTGGAAAGATACGAGTTGCCTCCAGGAATCGCGTGAACATTTTCTTGTCGCCTCTTATTTCATCAACAATTTTTTTCTCAAATTGCTCATAATTTGCACAATTTCCATCTGGAAAAATATATATATTTTATCAATATTCCCCAGATTATAAATTATGTTTGTTTATGAGAGAATATTTTCTTGAACTAGTGGTCACAGCTGACTGGCGTTCATGCAGCAAGTAGAGCTAAATTAGATACTAATGCAAGCTGATAAACTTGAGCACCTTATATTAGAAAAATTTCTAAATGCATTGGCAGATACACCCTCAACAATATACTTGTTTTTGTTTTAATGTCATACTCAAGACATAAATGGGTAATTGTACCTACGAATTTGTTCAAAATGCTTTTATTTAATATTTAAGAGGATTTCTAACACTAAATATTCACACTAATATAATATGTCTATATATTGAATGCATTGGGACCCACAAGATCTCTTTTATAAAATAAATCATAGAATCTATTTTAGTCAAATATGTTCTTATTAAAAGAATTTTGATGTCAAACTAGTCTTGGGTGAATTAAAAATTGTGAAAATAAAAACCCCACATTTTTTGTAGCAACATTAAAAATCTCATTGGTCAAAACCCAAAGAAAATATTTCCAGAAGCACAGTTACGTACACAGGAAGGATGGTTTAAAAGAAAAACTTATGAAAAGAATATGATTGAATACCACAGTTCTCTCTTTTCTTTTTCTTTTTTTGCAAAAAAACAAAATTCAAATTGAAGCAAAGCATCGTGTTGTTCTTATATGCCATAAACCAAACGTATATCAATCAATCACAGTATAAAAAGAGATTAAATAAATGTCTAAGTGCGTCTTACTTGAATGATTTAAATGAAGATTTTTTTTTGGGAAACATTTTTGGAGGAAAAGGATTTTTTTTGATCTGCATTTCTATCTCCAATGTTTAGTGATGCCATCTATTCAGTATCAACAGCTCCAATGTGATTTTACACTGTGTATGTACTGTACAGTATTCACAGCGACCTGCACTATATAACACTTTACCGAATAACGAAAAGTTTGTCTCACATAATTTTCATGATGACGATATATAATCACTTCATACATCTGTTAACCTAAAGACAATTTTTTTTTTCATGTTAGGAAGTGGCTACAGGTACGGATATCTGTACCCCCCAGATTGACACGGTCAGATATGGATGTCACTGTTCTCGCGTGATTGAACAAGACACATTTTATTTTTGGTAGGTTTTCAAACATGCAAGATGGCGGCGCCTCCACAGTTCATTTTATATCCTGTTCAATTCTAATTCTGATTCTGAATTCACTCATTGCAAGAAAACATCAAAGCTTATAAATCTTTAAACGACTGCAAGCCAAAAACGTTCGTATTCTTAGCAGGTGAGATAGAGATGTGGATATCAACACATAGTAGCCACTGCCTTTACGATAAGAGACAAACAGTGTTTTATTCATTTAATAAAAAATATACTCATGATGTAAAAGAAGCCATACTGCACATCAATTTGTCTAAAAGTTTTGCAAAGTAGAAAACAACCAAAATGATGGTTCATGACCAGTTAATTAGAGAGCAGAAAACAGCAGTAAATCTTTCCATTTGTCTCCATTTATCTACATTTCTAGTCAAGTCTTGATGTGTTAAATTAACCCTCGTGTCCATGTTCCAGTTCAGGTTGGTTCATCAGTATTTATCGGCATAACGAACATAGCTTAAGCTACAACAACATTGTTTTCAGCGATGTACATCAGACTAGATTGAACATTTCCAACAATGTCACCTAAATGTCTAGTTCACGAGGGGTTATTGTGCTTTTATGGGGTATAATTTTTATCATGTTGCTTTTATAGATAAACATTGCGCCTTTGTTAGATCAGAAATGCAATATTCACCAAAACAAAGCTTAAAAAGGCATTTGTTCAACTTCACTTCCGGTTTTGGATTTTTCAATTCCCCCTCCTCTCGCTCCTTACCTACTTTACTCCCATGGGCTCATGCAGTATAAAGCACATCAAGTTAGCAAAGTTTGCACTTATTTCTTAATTTTCAGAGGGCATGCACTAAAACCCTTTCTGATTACATTAGAATGTGGTTTTGGCAGAGACAAAAGACGTGGCCAGGAACAACCTGGCAAAACTGGGAAATGACTCAGATAGACAAGAATGAAATAAAGTAAAACATTTCAGGTATGCTTTTGATGTGGGGATGACATGAAAAAAAGTGTAGATGCCTCCGAAAAGTTAATTTAGCATAAAATCCCCAATTTAAAAGTTTATTTCCATTTTTTTTAAAATGTTATGTTTGCGTGAGTTCTTTGGGTTTATGTAAAAAGACAGAGGTGTGTTGTTCAGGCCTTAGGTTTGTTTCTTCTTTGATGGTCTAACTCATCCACAACACAGTAGAAGGTTTTCATCTTTCGTTCCTCACATAACCAGTTTAGTTTTCTTCGTCTTTGTCCTGTTTGTCTTGTTCTTCTTTAATATCCTGATCTTTTCCTATGAGGTTATCAACACTTTGAATTATTTCATTTGATCAAGAAGCCAACCCCTGTTTGTAGTTGAAAACAAAATAATACTTTTCATCTGCTCGATGCTGCACTTGAAAACTGACACCCAAATAGACATATTTGTTACTTTTGTTTTTTTCCCCATTTATTTAGATTGTTTTGGGGTTTTAAAATGTTATTTCTTTAAAATAGATTATTTTGTCACATGTCTCTGCTTGCTGTACCATTATTAAGATTTAAAAAAGGTAACTTAAAAAAATTTGAACCAAATTTGAGTTCAGGTTACACTTGGAAGATGACCTCAGCTGCAAATTTTATAAAACTTTGTGACATGGAAAGCTATCTCAAACACTATGATGAAACACTATCTAGTGTTACATCATGTAGTGTTACATCTGATCATGTAAAACTATCTAGTGTTACATCAGATTTATATCAAGTTCATTCACAAGATTTGTTCACATTTTAATATTCTGTTCTCATAATCAAAATCCATTTTTTATGCAGTTAAGCCAAGTAAAAACAAATGAGCAATACAGGCTTTCAGTTTATTTTTCCCACTGCTCCAAGATTACACACAAAAATGATACATATACACATACAGTATATATTAAACTGTAGACACAAAGTATAGATATATATGTTATATGATTAATGAAATGTGATATTTAAACGTGTAAATGAACTGTTGCTTCTGTAAATGTAAATTGTTGAGTTAATCTGAATATATATTGTAAAAACAGATTTATATATGTAAATATGTATTTAGGAGAGAGTGAAAGGATGTTCTTTGGAAACTGCTTCTGGATCATCTTTGAGTTCCTATCAGCTGTTGAGCAGAAAAAATTCCATCAGAGGTGGCTGATCCCTGTTTGTTTTGCACCATGAAATATTCCCAGAAAGACATGAAGACACAATAAAATGTGTAATGAAGCTAAAAGTTTGTGTCATTTCTTTATTATGGTGACATGATGGGGCTGAAACCACATCCATAAAAGCTGCAGCTGTCTCTATAGTTTACTAAACTGTTCTGTGCTCCAAAAATGACTGGTTTCCATAGCAGTAGATGAATCATCTGACACTCCCTGTCTTCCTGCACTCATCGTCTCATTCATAAACACATCTTGAACCTGAGGAGATTAATCATTCAGCTTTTAACCCTATGGATCAGCAGCCACGTGTTGTTTTTGAAAATGATTCTACCTTTTCCAGGAAGATGTGAATGAATGCATCATCGGCGTACTTAGGGATTATAAATATCTTTTTTACCATAGCCAGAGTGTTAGAGGAGTCTCCTCTTTTTGAATTTTAATCAGAAAAAGCCTGTCTACTTCAGTTGTATGGATGTTTACACCACCTTAAGAACCTGACCACCAGCTGTGTGACTCATCATCATGTTAAATGTCTGTTTTCATGCCACAAATACAGAGCCCGACATGTGCCAACATGTTGTCTTTTTTTTTTTTTACTTATTTCAGTTGCATTGTATTAAACTTGAATTTTAAAATTGAATTAAAAATTGAATTTTCATTTAGTCTTCTGAACTGCTTATCTCACAACGGGATTGCGGGTGATGCCGAAGTCTATCCCAGCTGATTCGAGGTGAGAGGCAGGATACACCCTGAACAGGTTGCCAGTGTGTGACGGGGCCACACACTCACAAACATCCACATACACACAGTTCCAGGGTCAATTTCTCAGTGGAAAATTTGAGGGTGGGAGGAAACTGGAGTACCTGAAGAAAACCCAGATGTACACAGGTAGAACATGCAAACTCCACAAAGAAAGATAATTATTTCTAGTCCTGCACCATCTCCAGGACTCAAGCTTTGGCCTTCTCGCTGTGAGGCCATTGTGGTATGAATGATGACTGAGGGATAACAAAGAAAAGATCAATTATAGTGATTAATTTGCACTATAAGTTGCAGTTTTTGGGAAATTTGGCTAAACGTTGGTCACTCTGCAGGTTTTAGTGGTCAAACCACAGTATGTGGTATAATTCTGGAATAAATGTACCTGGTACATTTTTGGTCCCAAAGTTTAAAGTGACAACCAGTCATTTTGGATAAATTATTGTTGACTTCAGTTCACACACTAATATCCAGGGGCGGATCCAAAGGGGGCTCCCCCCCTTTTTGGTTCACAAAAAAGGGGGGACCAATGGCTTTGTCAATGATCCCACGCTCCCCCATTTAGAAAATGCTCGATTCACTCCTGATGTCCTGTGTGGTGACACAACGACGACACACATATTGAAAGAAAGAAATATTCGGGAGAAAGCTGCGGCGCTACTACTGGAAGCGGATGTTAAGAAGTCGAACCAGCGTGAACAAGAGTGACTCCACAGTTCCGATTACAGTAGCTTTGGAAGCGTTGACGTTAACTACGGGTCACGTGTCCCAAATTGAATTGTATTTGAAAAACACAATTACAAATTGAAACATAAATACAAATCTATTGTCCAGTTTTTATTTGTCCTGTAGCTTTGGCTGCATTCCTATAGATTTACGACTTACTATAAAATGAAGAAACACATTTATCCGTACAGAAAAACTCTTTGTCTCTTTAAACGTTAGCTCATTGTAGCTATCAGGAGCAAATGTTTGAATTGGAAATTTCTCTAATGTCCCTTACATTAACAAACAAACTCAAGACATTTAGGGAAGCCACTTTACTGTATTATCTGAACACATGTTGCAGTGAGGACTTCTCATGAACGTGGACGTAGAAGCTCTGATCATACAGACGCCACTGCTGCTAGAAAACAGGTCACTATAACTAAAACGAATAGAGTAAAACAAAACAAAAAAAAAAACAAGTCACCACAGACAATAAAACAGTTGAAAGAACAGCAAAGTGGGAATAGAAGAGACCATTCAGACTAATCACTAAAGTTCTACTTCCATTTAAACGGCTTCATGTTGCCATTTCAGACACTGTGCGACACAATAAATGATCTGATCAGCATCATGGATTTGGTTTAAAAAAAACATGGTACGAAGATCCTCCAAAAAAACAGATTATGTCGCACTCTGATTTTCACTGTCACCTAAAGTCATTAGCTTTGGTATCCACAAAATATTTTGGGCTGGTAAATTATTTGATATATTTCTATTAGTCAAAATGAACTATGTTGTCAGTTTATTTCTTGTTTTGAATTTTGTCTGAAAAGGACATTCATAATGGGCACAGTTTTTGTATTACAAGTATTTTTGTCAAATGTAAGTATTTTTCTTATAAATTTACCAAAAAATTCACTTTCAACTGCTAAGAAAAAAATTACACTTAAATCTCAAATTACAAATGATCTAAAACACATCTGCATACTTTTGTGATCTACAATCTGTATTTTACATTAAAAAATGGGACCAGATTTGTAAAAAGTTGACAAAAGAAATCTTAAAACAGTTTACAGCATCTGAATCGAATACAACATCGAACACATCATCGTTTCATCATGTTGGACAATCTGGGATGGGGTTTCAGGTCACTACGGGAGGGCATCTTTGCTGGTCTGTTCGTCTTTCTCCAAGTTTTTCAGGGTTTTTAGAAGGCGAGAAGGGGTGAAGATTTCAGTTGATCCTGGAAAAAAGAATTCAAGGTTATACCTCAAAGTATTTAAATCCCGAATTGCCTCTGTCGCATATCTCTTTCAATAATATAACATTAAAGCCAAAGATGAATGATGAAAACAAAGGTTGCATTAGTCTAAAGAAATAGGAACCAGGATCAGTAACTTCACACTGAGGGTTTTACTCTGAAACAGGGATATGAAGACAAGACCGGGTCAGGACTGGAAAGACTGGGATTCACAATCACTGGGATTCATGGTGCACACTGAGAGTTATGTTTACTTCCAAACATCTGTTCACTCTGCAGCTGGCTCCTCTGTCCCCTCTGGAGGGGCACTGGGGTCCATAAAGTCTGGGTGCTGCAGCTCCTTTAGAAACTTAGTGGGGGTGAGAATGTGTGTGCCACCTATAGGGGAGAAAACCCTGAAAGCTTAGAAAAGACCCTCTTCTCAAGGTCTCACAATAACTCGCATGAGAAAGGTTATAAAACACTGCTGAAAAAGAAGGGTTACACCAATGAAGCCAGCCTAATGTAACCCCATCCTCGTGTTGAGTGAAAAAGGCTTTTAAAGTGGACCAGATATTGCCTCTGAGAGTTATTCCTTTACACAGAAAACACAAAACTAAAACACTTCATGTGTTGAGAGCCAAACCATTTTCTACTTTCCTAAACTTGCAGAAAGTTTTTCAGAACAGTTTAAACAAGTGTATCAAGTAGTGACTATCTTTATCACAATCTGGTCAACAGTCAGTTGAATTACAACCAGATAGACGTTAAATTGAATTGGAAGAAAACTCCATTACACTCACCAATCAGAGCCTCCCACTTGCCATTGGCTTGAGTAACCTCATAGACACAGCGCATCTCACTGTAGGTCATCCCTCCGATGATGAAGACAATGACTCTGGGCCCCGTTTTTATTTCGGTGGGCCCTCTGTTCTTATGCCAGTTCCCATAGCGAGCGCTGCTGAAAGAGAGCAAAGCAGGCTGGTGTTTGTTGGATGGATCTGAAAGGTTTCTCTATCCTGGATTAAAATTGAGAAAATATACAAAGTTCCAGCAGTTTGTTCATGGTCACCTTGATGGAGCACTGGCTTTTGCAGACACCTGTCGCTGGGATATGTATGGGTACAACTTGGGGTCAAGTTTGTCTTCAATTGCATCCTGTGGAAAGCAGTAATGTTTGAAATTGTGTTGCATAATCTTTACATCATAGAGATTTTCTTTTACCACAAAGGTGAAAAGTATTGAGAGGAGTTTAGAGGTTAAAATATTTTTTAAAAAACAAGTCAATTTTTGTGTATCTTCAGCCTGCAGGTGGGGAGAGATTGTACCTCCATAAGGTCTTTGACATGTGGAGTCCACCTGGAGAGCTGGTAGGTCTGCTCGCTTACCCGCTCCTTACGATCTGGCTTTTTGGCTTTTTTGACAGTCCCCTGTAAAGAAAAAAAATGCCAATTTTTCTCAATCACCAATAGAACAACACTACCAGCTTTTAGAATGTTGCGCTGGACATTTCAGTGTGAGTTGGGGCCTTAGTTTTAAGCTTTACGGTGATGTTGTGATCTGAGTACTACCATTTTCTATGTTCTACAGGATATCTTACCAGATTGCACAAGGTTTTCTTGCGGTTTAGTTGTCATTAAAGTTCATTTTTTTTTACTTTTGTGGTTCTCAAACTTTTTTCAAAACTTCCTTTTGAACAAAACCAATGCACTGTTCAAAAATTGCTAACACATACACTCAAACAATTAAAACTGAAAGAAAAAAATAGTTGTGGTTAGCTGAGAAGATAAACATAAATGAACCGCTTCCGGACATTTAAGCAAGACAACCTAGTCTTTCATTCTTAACAGGTTCCTTCTTATCTAGCTCATGCCAGCAACTTGTCTGTTTAAAATTTGACCATCTCCTTGACAGTTGTCTTTAAGATTTTCATTGGCAACCCTCAAGCCATCCCAGGCCCCAGGCATTGTTTCTCCTCTTCCTAGTTCTTCACCACCTCCAGGTCTGAACCCTGGGGTCTTTTTCATTTCATCTGCAACCCTCCTGAAAGCTTCCCTCCGACGTGGTCATTGTACTTGAGTTTAACACAGCAAGCTATTTGTATTCAATATACAAAATCATTTCAAGTAATTACTTTAGAACTTTTGATCTGTTTTAAAATTCTCCTGATGATAATAACCGCTGTGATCCTGGCACATCTTACCTCTGAGACAATGGGAACCCCCATGTGAGCCATATTGGAAATTATGTCGCTGTCCTCAGGTGGGACGTTGGCATGCTGCAGAAGCTTGCACAAGTTCTCCTCAGTCACACCTGAAACACAAAGACATGCAAATTGAGTCAGACATAACATAATTTGGGTGGAGATGGTGGCCGCGTGGTTAGAGCGTTCGCCCGCGGACCGGAATGTCGCGGGTTCGCGTCCCACGGAGAGCACGTCTAGGGTCCTTGGAGAAGACACCTAACCCCCGCTTCTCCCACCATTGGTGCTGTTGAAGGGCAGCCTGCTGCGGTGTAAGGAGTGCAGCAAACAAATTTCCCCGGTGAGGGATGAATAGAGTAATTCATTTTTTTTTTTTTTTAACAACGATTAGAGTTGCAGCAAAAAAATAAAGATCTACGCCATGATAAACAGGACTTCCTGTATTCACTGTATTCATGAAGCAAACATACGGTGCTTCTCACCATTTTTAAGGAAGATGTAGAGCAAAATGATTCTGATCTTATCAAAGACACTGACGTTGGCATCCAGCAGGATGGGCACAATAAGCCTCATGGGATCCTTTATCTTCTCACCCTCTGCATCTGTGCCCATAGCCAGGTCCTGAAAGGAGCGAGGTTCAAAAGGGATTAGGTTCATGTGAGAGAAGACGTGAAAAAGAGTGAAAGGTTTACCTGCTCAACACGACAGAGTTTGTCGACCGCACCCTGGTAACGGTTCATACAGTCCTCTGCCAGATGGAGATGGGTAGAATACTGAGGAAAGACAGAAGACATGATGTTTGTAATGCTGCTGGGAAAAAAAAACTGAAACAAAATTTACAACTGAGCTCAACCTGCCACTTTTTCAATTTTTTTATTGGTATAGAAATTTGGCATGTGCACAAGTACAAAACCCCTGGATCTAACAACAATATGAGCACTGATTCTGTGGCAACACTCTGGAAGGAACGTTGCAGACAGAAAGCATTGTTACACCATAGAATGCGTTTGATAATAAGACCAAATTCTTTCCAGTCTAAATGCCCATTGCGAGGAGTGAGTAAAACCATACTGTAAATCTGTTTTAATTAATCCCGTTTTCTGTTAGTTTTCAAATTTATACATTTCCAGTTATGCTTTAAACCGACTATATATGGTTGTAACAAACTGAATACATCTGTGTGAAACATACTTTTCTGTCCAAGCTAAACATGTCCCAGATTTTTCCCATGTGAAAATGTTGGGGTCTTACCTTACTGAGCTCCTTCTGGTATTGTGGCATCTTCTTCAACATTTGAGACAGTTCTTTCATTGTGGTCTAAAAAAAAAAAACAACCAATTTACTTAACTATCAGAAAACTTGGTTTGAAAGTATTATTGGCAGCTATATCACTGATTAACTCAACATTTCAAAATGAGTTTGACATTTGGGGGATTTTAGGGCCTGCTGGGAATTAGCCTCTGGCTGCTTTTGAACATTAATCAGATTGTAAAAAGCTTCAGTTCTGCTGTGTTATTGGAATGATGTGAAAGAATTGATCTTATTTCAGTGAGTTAAAGATATTTTTAGATGGATTTTTGAAAATGCAAGAACATTTTGCAAAAAAAGTTTTTCTAAAACATATTTTATTCGCAGCACTGAGCTTTGATTTGTAGAAAAAAATATAAATCATCAGCTTTCACCAGTTTGTGCAGACATTAATCCTAAAATGTTTCAACCTTCATGGTCGTGTTCATAGTTTCTTTTCTCCAGTCAAGATTAAATCCTTACAAATTGATTCAATTCATTCGAGTGGTTATTGATTCAACTAGTCTTTTTGGGGCTTTTTTGTAATATGAACTACTTAGATTTGAGGGAGTTTGTGTGAGTATTGATACGAGTGAGGAATAGCTGAAAACTGAATACCATAATAGTTTCATCTACCTTTTCTCCAGTGTTCATCTTTTTGCTGGCGGAGAATTCCTTCAGAGACCGAGTCACAGCCCTGTGTAGAGGTGGAAGTAATAAAAGAGAGTGAACTGGTTGTGTAACATTCAGCATGTACTACATTATTTTTGTGCATGTGCAAGATCTGAGGTACTAACGTTGACACCTCTGCGATATGTTTGTGTCTCAGAGACAGCCAAAGGTCATCATCCTCGTCCAGAACCACCTCTTTAGTTCTGGTCTCTCCCATCCCACTGGTCTCAAAGCTGATAAAAAATATTTTAAATGCATTTCTCCTTCCAGAAAAGTCTTTTTCTCAATTCAAGCATAAAACTGTTTTGTCACGGAACTACCAAGAGTAACAGCAGGTTTTAGCACATGTAGGTTTGGTAATGATTTTTAAGAAAGTAAGAGAAATAAAAGCGATCCACGCTAGATTTCACCTGTAGACATCATTCTCGATGCCCAGCAGATCATAGGCCATGGCCTGCAGAGTGAGCTCATGAAGGAGTGGTGACACAGGGTCAAAGCCACGATCCAAAATGATCATCTGAGTGCGAGATTTGTCAGGACCCTGAAATTATCAGACCATAAACTTTAGTTTGAGCTTGATCTTTGCTGAAGCTTTCAGTATTTCATCCTAAAATACATAGAAATAAAAGGTAAATAATACCAAAAAATAAGAATAAGTACAGAAGTACATCAAAGACGTATTTAAAAATGAATCAAATGTAAAATATCCAGTAAGAATTATTCATTTATTCAATTTTTTTTCATATCTCTTCCTCCTCATCAGATCAGTAAAAGGAAATGAGAATGAGCAACTACATTCTAAACCAAAGTGCAGTGATGTGGCTAATATTCACTTATCACCTAAAAAAGAATGAGCTAAAAGATTTTGAACCATCTGATAAATCATTTAGCACCTACCTCTCCCATTGTGGGGTCATCAGCCTTGTAGCCATCCAGTTTCTCCTGAACCATCTGAGCCAGAGTGGCACAGTCTTTGTACTCCCTGATCAAACACACAGACACAGTGTCATGACAGGAGTTTGATATTTGGGGATTAGCGTCTTTTAGATTTCGGTTAAAGTGGTCACTGACTTATTTTATCATTCTTTATCTCTATGCCAGTCACCATATGCCACTAAATGTTCTGCTTGACATGCATCATGCTAACAATACTGCTGTCAGGCACTGAAATAATTTGGATTGCCATCAGTTAAACCATCACCTATGGTTTCAATAATTTCCCCTTTGATTTCAGTTGGTTTTCTTTAATACTTCCCTGATCACTTATTTGATTATAAACCATTTGATCTTGTACACTTTGTTAACTTTCAATCTGTAAAAAACAACGCATAAACTCACGCTCTGTATCGAACTCCAGGGTATTCTTTCAGTGTGGCACACAAGGTGGCAATCTGCTCGGCACAACGCTCCAACATGTTGTTCTTCACATCAGCTTTGAAGGGGCTATAGAAGTCCTGAAAGGCATCGCCTTTACCCAGAGAGAAGACCTAGGTAGAAAGAATTGATGCGACATTAGCTCCATGTCTCACAGTGTAAATCATTGTGCGACTTATCCTTTGATCTGACTAAACTTCTGCACCAACTGAACCCAGGGACACAGTTTTTGTGGTTGTTAGTAGAAGAGTAGGAATATATAAGGGTGTGAATGTATCAATAGATGGACATGTTGAAATGTAAGTGTATGAAAGTGAGATTCTATGGCTACAAAGACCAACTAGTGGATGTATGAAAAAGTAGATATTTGGATGTATAGAGACGTGATTGTTTCAATCCATAAACATACAGACATATGAACATGCTAATGTGTAAACTGGACATCAGTAGAATCTACTTGAACATGTGGACTTAGACCTTAGACATATAAAAACATTGGTATGTGGAAATGTGAACATTCAGAGTGATGTATGTTGAAAGAAAAAGAATTTTGAGAACTGTACAGGATAAACTTGTGAGGGGACTGATTTGTCCTTCATAAATTCATCTTTCTGTTTTGCTTTACAAAAAAAACACCTCCTCAAATCTTGTTTTGGTTTTGCTTTGATGACTTTGACTGGTCAGTGGTTAAAACAGCTTGAATTTATACTCAGCCCATGGAGCCCCGAGAGGGCAGCGTGTTCAGATAAAGATTTAGCAAATATGACTGTGAGCAGTAATGTGGCGAATTGTTCCCCAGCATACAGAAACTAATTTATTTCTCTTCTGCACTGCACAGTACATTTGTAATTCCATCACGTGTCAACAGTCCTTGAGCTTTCTCTCCTCAATCTGCACTCTGATTGGATGCTGAGTGTAGCCATTGGTTCTGTAAACCAATGACACGAGCAGATGGATTAGGATATGGGGCATGGCTAATGTGATGTGTTACTTCCTGTCAGCATTAAAACCACCAGAAAGCCATGGATACTAATAAAATACAACACGCTGCCCTAAATATTAAGTGTGCAAATTAGATTTCAGATGTATGCTGGCTCGTAGAGTTATTGATAACAAAACTGTGAAT
Organism: Neostethus bicornis; assembly: GCA_902685375.1. NCBI lineage: Eukaryota > Metazoa > Chordata > Actinopteri > Atheriniformes > Phallostethidae > Neostethus > Neostethus bicornis. Next base: position 11,962,836 of record LR738545.1, read on the forward strand.
AAATTGCTCCAGCAAGATAGAAAGACATGTAGTTTGGAAAATTTGTGAGGGTTTTGCATAGATATTTGTAAAAAAACAAAACTGTGGTGTAATCTAGTAGCAGATATGATCATACCTGAGATTCATAGGGCAGAAAGGCTATGTGGATCTCAGTCAAGGCCTTCATGGCTTTGGAGGCGCGGGATTTGGTCAGCAGTCCAAACAACATATCCGGAATTGCTATTGGAATCAGAGAGCAAACTTGAAGCTTCTTTCAAAATGAAACAAAAATTAAAACCCCTCTAGAATCCAAAATTGGCCATGTTATGTCAAAATCTAGCAGATTACATTTATAGTAACTGACATCTGTGTCATTAATGACAGACATGTTTTTTTTCTTCCCTCAGTTGGTTTCTCATTCTGTAGCCATTGGGATAGTCTGTTGTTTAACTTCAAATGAACCCTCTTTTAATATTCATTCATCAGACTGCCTCTTTGTTCTGATATCCTTTCACACTTTCACCAACTCCACCTGTTCCTATTGAGCTGACATCCATCCCTTAGGAATACCTCACTTTATCTGTGTCGGGGTAAATTTGAACAATCCGTGGAATAAAAGACAATGAAATGATTTACTCACTGTCGGTGAAGAAGACATGAGCTGCTCGGTATCTTGGAGACTGTGGATCTCTGAAGTCATCAATTAAACCTTCAACGGACTGAAACAGCACAAGGAAGGAGTTGTACACTTCAAGCTTCCAATTTTGGATGTCAGTCCTCTGTTTCAGTTCAGGCTTACCTCATCTGATGGTGTGATCAGATAGATAGCCTCCATGCTGGGCAGAGGTTCACGTCGTTTGGTTATGTCTTCTACAACTGAGGAGAGCATAATTGTCAAGAATCACAACTAATCCAATCAGACATGAAAACAGCTCAACTATAAATTCAGCTATTTGTGATTGATTCCCATCTGGACAGCTATCTTCAATTCAATACCCACAGTAAAAAAAAAAAAAAAAGACTTCTGAATCAATTTCTGTATCTCCTTCCTTGAAAAAAAACTATCCATGATAGACTGAAAGAAATCACGCATCACCCAGGTGTAACCATCAAATGAACCAAAAGATAAATAGTTTTTTCATAGGTAAATAGTATTTTCTTGTAGCCATTTCTTTTCAAACTAAAAATTTTTGATTACCAACTATGGTCAGATCTTAAAGCGCAACACAAGTAAGCAGGATGTAACTGATTTTTTCAAGTAAACCACCTGACAAATTGAACTGTTGCATTAAGAGAGGCATTAACTTTAAAAAAATTACAATAATTATTCATGAAGGTTGTGTTTTGTAGCGCTGTCATGAGAGAAGCGCTGACATTTCAGGTGCTTCCAGTGGTCGTGTACAGTGGCGTCCACGGATATTTTTTCGGGTCAGGTGCTCAGTGGCCCTGCGACCGTGACAAACATAAGTGGTTCAATAGATGACTGAGGTGCTCAGGGGAAAAATCAGAGCACTTTGTGTGCATGTGGATTAGCCAACTCTTACCAACCACAATAAACATTCCAATTTCTACAGCAATGCGGGGGTAAAGCGGTCAGACTGATGCATACGGTGCTACATTCATGTCTACTTGGATATATGTTTTTTTCCTGTCAGGATATTTTAGATTTAGCATTTGAGCGTTTCAGATTAGAAGTGCACCAGAGATGCATTTCAGTGTTAATATGAACCCCACCACATTGTAAAAACTAAAAACTTTCAGAAAGGCACCAAGGAGGTCCAGTGAACCGCAGGCACCCCATGGTGTCTCTCTGTGAACACACTTGACATTTTATCGATCACCCCCATAATAGCACTAATAAATTCTTCCGGTCAGTAATGCCAATGAATACTCCTGACTCACTGCTTGATGTTCGTTGTGCAGACTGGTGATAACAGGGGTTACAAAGATCTGTGGTTCCACCTCCCTTGAGCGTTTTGTCCTTCTTGTCTGTGTGCTTCATCATGAGTTTGGGTGCAGACACATTAGAATTCTGTAGATCCATCTATTTTTTTTATCAGCAATGCTGTGTTCCCCATCAAAATGATTTTAAAGGAATGGTTTTTATTTTCTCTATTTCCCACTTCATCCCACTCATGAGCTGCCTTCTTTTCTTTCTCAACTCCTTAAACGTGCTATTTTCTTAATTATCTTGATTTTGAAGCGCTTAGTTTTGTCAACCCCGCTGCTAGACCTTTTTTGTTACCATAGAAATTTATATTTTGAGTCCAAAATACACAAAAAAATCACTTTAACAGTATGAGTTGTAAACTACTGTGGAAAATATTGTGAAGAGAAATTTCAGGTTAACATTTTAGACCAGAATCTGCTTTTTGAGGACTTCTTTTATTCCTTATTTGATGAATAGTTGGGGATTCTCATTTTGAACTCAATTTGAAAGAATTAACAAAAACATAATGATGATAGACTAGCTTATGCAGCCAAGGCTCTGACCGCCAAGGTCTCCTTTGTCGGCTGGCGCCCATCTCTTCCATCACCCAACCCCTATGGCCCTTCCTGCAGATGATGAGTCCACTGGAAGGGCGCCCCATGTCCCCTGTTCAGGCTGAACCCAACCAGGTCTGGCCACCAGGCGCTCACTCCATGGTCACCAGCTGTGAGTGGTGACCGGAAGAATGGCAATGCGGATACAAGCGACTGAGATAGATATCTATTTATCAGACATCTACACTATTTATCAGAGATAGTGAGATAGTGAGGAGCTCTGCTATTTGGGAGGAGCTCAAAGTAGAGCTATTGCTCCTCTGGGTCGAGAGAAGCCAGATGGGGTGTCTGGTCAGGCATCTGGTTAGCATGCCTCCCGAGCGCCTCGCTGGTGAAGTGTTTCCGGCATGTCCCATCAGCAGGAGATCCAGAGGCAGACCCCAGCCCTGCTAGAGAAACTTTGTCTCACAGCTGGCCGGGGAAGGCCTCGCGATCCTCCCGTGTGATCTGGAGGATGCAGCCGGGATGAGAGAAGCCTGGGCTTTCCATTTGAGGGTGATGCCCCCACAACCCGGCCCCGGATGAGTTGAACACAAGCAACTTGATCTCTGCATTGTCTGTGTTAAATAAAATCCAGAGCAACTGATGAGTCAAGCTCAGAGTGTTACTTACTGGTGATTCCCTCCGACATAATGTCTGTCATCTTGCAGCAGGATGAAATCATCCTCATCGTTAGCTTGTCCACCACCAGAACCTGCAGCACCAGGAACACTACATTTAACATCAAACTACAGAGCACAGGAAAAGCCAGACATGACCTCAAGATTGGGATTGTTACCTTCCATTTTCCTTTTTCTCTGGCCTTCTTGATGACATTGTTCATTATCTCTGCAGAGATTAACAGAAAATAGAAGTTTGCAGGAGAAATAAGACGAGATTCTATCGAAAGCTGTAATCATATATGAATTAAAGGCAAATGGTTACAAATAAATATGCATAAAAAATTTGATGTGCAATAAGTAAACAAAAATACTACATCAATCGTTATTACACTTAATAATTAAACCAAACATGTATTTTTCAGATAAGTGTTGGAAAAAAATTATGATTCTATATTCAACATGTTGCAACAACGCACGCCCAGGCTGGGAAAATGTGAAACTAGAAATAATGGGAACGGGTTCTTACTTGTTCTGCAGGGAATTTTAAAACATAACTAGTTAGTTAACAACAATTTCAAAATGTATGCTTGAAATAAAATTCATATCAACGCAGGTTGATTTAAAAAAAAAAAATAGGAAAGTTTGAGTTTGTTGTGTGAAGAACGAATCAATTCCAAATTAATTAAAATTTTTAAAAACTGCCCCAAGAAAAGCTATTTTTCTTTTCAAACCCACACAGTATTTTCCAGTCCAGTTTACTGACCGTGTGAACAGTTTTGTCTTTGCATCAGAAACTTGGAGTTTTCAGACCAGCATGCTTGCATGTTTCAGCAGCTGCTTGGACAAACTACAACTTTCAAGAGTTGCATGAGTAGTAACTGGAGAATGAGCATTGTATGAGTTTTCCGTTACTAATTTCCAACCAGCTACATTCTTTTTGGTTAAATATGTACTAAGAAAATGGGGGGAAAAGGTTTTCAAAAGACATGTTACTCTGGTGCGATCCAATAAACGGTTTTTGCTGTAAACCCTGGGTGCCCAACCTTTTTTGTCCCGAGATCTGCTTTACAAATATCAAACCTCCTGAGATTTACCAGTCCCATGTTACCATCACAAACCCCAACAGATTATTTCCAGCCTGCTGTAACTGCCCCTACAACACGATTTGTTACATACTGTACAAACACGTACACTCTCGCAGCACTTTGCGAGGGGAAGGGGCCCAAGCAGCACAGTGGGCTGCTTATTGATTACAGGCTTAACAACGTGATTTCACATCACAGACTCCAAAAATTTCCAGAAACAGCAGAAAAGCCGCTAGATTGGCACTTTTGTGGAAAAAAAGAGTTCCTAAATTTTAGCAACCCTAGCGGCTGACTTCAGGGCAGATGTCTTTGTGAAGCTGATGATAGGCTGGCTTGTGCTTCTTTCTTTCTTTTTTTTCAATGCCATGCGATCTACCCCTAATGCCTTTGCGATCGACCAGTCGATTGCGATTGACATAGTGGGCACCCCTGCTGTAAACGGTCACTCAGATCAATTGTAGTATCAATTTATTAATACATCTGTCAATATGTATATTTATATGTGTATGTGTTTGTTTGCTTATCTTGATAGATATTTCCTACTGACTCATCACAAATACCACACAACTTCCTCTAAACTGTTTTATTTGGAATGCAGAAGTCCAAGGTGTGAATCAGACTCATGTTTGTCAAACATCAGTCTCAGTTTCAGTTTTCCATCAGTAGGCTTTAGCTTGGAAAAAACAATGATGGCCACGGCCTGCAATCACTGTCTCTAATCTCTTTCAATCCTCTTAACCCATCCACTGCTCCTGGACGCTATTTGTGGGCTATTTCTGTGTCAGCGGATGTGACATCATGGTTAAACAACCTCATTCACACATTTTTTCACGCACAAGTAAAGAATTATATCAAAATCTTGTCAGGTGTCTTTAAATAATACATTGCATCGATGAAGTTTTAATTATTGACCAATGTATATCTTGCTTTTTGATTTAATTATCAATTATTAAATCATTCTGTGGGTTGAAGAACAGCATGATAAGAGTATATACCAAGAAGTAAATTGTATGAATGGTCCGCATTAGCTATAGAGAACAGGACAGATTGTTTTTCCAGACTATATGGATAACAATGAGATGATAAAAATGACCACGAATAACACAAATCATGCTTTAACAGAATAGATATCCATCCATCTGTTCATTATAGTGTCTCTTCATTACTGTTTTATAGATATTTTAGCTGAGCATTCTTGAAATTTAGTGCTTTTTTTGCTTGTACATCGACAGTAGCAAACAGAAGGACAAAAGCTCTACATACAAAAAGAAGTCAGACAATATAGCATATGCATTATAATTAGAATCAGTCACTGGATTTTTTTTCTAGACGTGATTCCAAACTTGAGTTTGCAAGTTTCTTTTTTTTTTTTTTTTTATACCAAAATTTACATGCATTTTTTTGTGAAAATTAACCCCAATTATAAAAATGTAGATGCATATACAACACAGACTGTAACGACTTTTAAGTAACATTTTATGGGGAGAAAAAATGCAAAAACAAACCCTAATTTTATGGTGAACTCCATTTGTGAATTGATCATTTCTAATATTAATTTCTCAACTTTAAAGAAAATATGATTAAATTAAGCATGTTTTTTAAGTAGATCTAGATCACTATTATAATAAAAGTTATTACCACCCCACCCTTGTGTCAATCTTTAATGAAGTAGCATTTTAATATTTTATTGATCATAAAAATAGTTTATGTTTAGTATGAAATGGAATTTTATTCTCTCTGCTGTTGTTTATTTGTGATTGTGACAGTCAGGTCTTTCCTCCTCCACACATGATGTCACAGCCGTTAATCCACATGGACAAAGATTAGAGGGGCAGGATTTATCCAGAGCCCCTGCATCTCTTGTCCCAACTAACCTGAGAATGAAGCACTATAAAAAATAAAAAAAAATAAAAAATCATCTAACAAAGTCTGAATGAAGCTTCTTTGACTAGTTTGTATCAACGTCACTGACACAAAGTAGCATCACCTCTCAAGTGACATTCCTCTCAAGTTTATTATTACTCATTTATTACTGTTTCCTTTCTAATCTACACTCTTTTTCAAAATAATCAGATTTTTGCTCGTCCAGGTTATAGTCCAACTATAATCTCAGTGTATTTATATCGTTTTGTTTTTATTCAGATTATAATCCCACATGTTTCTACAGTCATCTACAAATTGTCCAATAAAATGAAATAATTTGTTTTAATAATATCAACTAAAATAATCTGATATTAAAGTTATATTCTCTACACAACAATTTCAAAGAAGGTCTTACTTTCTCCAACAATGGCTTTTAATCCAAGAGGTGCCATGATGAGTCCAATGCTGTGTGTGTCCACCAAAAGCTGAGCATGCACAGCTCTGGGATTAGAGGCGTAAGACTCACATTTCCTGTTTGGTCCCTAGAAAATAAAAATCTACAGCTCATCAATAAATCATTTAATAACAGATACCTGCATCAAACAATAAAACCCAAATATAAAAAACTATTTTTGGAGTAGTTTTTAAACTACTGGTAAAAACACATCCATAAAAGTTATTCCAGGATGACCCTTCATCCTGCAGAAATGATGAAGCTAAATTTGAATTCCTGCATTACTGATGAACTGTGTCAAACTTTTAGGATAATCATAGCTTTCTTATTCTCCAGAATCATTTGAGCTCGTCCTCTAGATTTTCTTTTTTTAACATACCGTATTCATCCCTCAAATGGGGACATTTCTGTGCTGCTTTGCACCGCAGCAGGCAGCCTCAAAGGCGCCAATAGTGGGAGAAACTGGGGGTTAGGTGTCTTCTCCAGGGACACTTAGGCATGGGCCCAGTGGGAATCAAACTAGCATCTCCTGGTCCAATGGCGGACATTCCACCACTGAGGGAGTGCCTCTTCTATAAAGAGAATTTGTGTCAGTACAGTGTAGAAAAGTTATCAGTATTGGGGGCTTTTTTTGGAGGGGAATAGCTTTCTTCCCCAATTTGTTTTCAATCTGTTCAACAATAAATAGTTTAGGCGTTAAAGATCATCATTAATAGATTTTTATGTTTGTTTGTAGCACAATTCATACAGAAGGCAATTCAAAGTGCTTTACAAGACAGAAAAAAATGCATTAAAATCACAAAACACAAAATTAAAAAAAGACAATTAATCTTCGGTCAAACTACTTTTTTATTCTAAATTTAAACATTGTGACAGTGTTGGCCTGTCTCGCAGCCTCAGGAAGTTTGTTCCCCATGTTTGGTCCTGACTCTAGACACCAGCAGTAGGCCGGTCCCAGAGGTCATCACAGTTCCAGATGGTTCATCAGATTTCACACTTAGACTTGAGCAGAGCAGCTTTAAAGTCTATTCTCTGAACTACAAGAAGCCAGTGCAGAGTCCTGGGCACAGGAATAATGCCATCCTATTTTCTGGTTCTTTTTAGGACTTTAACGCCACTTTTACACTGATGCATTCCTTTTTCACAAAATATTTTCATAGCAAAAAAAGAGACAGAATTTCCAGTCATCCAGTTCCTCCATGGTTAGATTGTGGGGTGAACCAAGGTGGTAAACAAGATGCAGGGCAGGCTGCCAGCGTGTTGCAGAGCCAAATAGAGGCAACCACACAAAATACACATTATTCACACAGACCAATTATCCATAAAACTGGGGAACCCAAAACCAAAACGAGGCAACACAAAAACAGGAAGAGGACACAAATTCCTCAAAGAAAGGCCACCACACACACCACACACACAGTTGCTCAATCAGTTCTCAGAGAGCAGCCTTCCACTGCTAAAGAAGCCTCCTCTAAATAAAATCAGTTTATTACATTATACCTCATTCATTTAACTTGGCAAATAGTGTGAGAAAGTAATGACATCATCCAGACAGATAAAAATCAAGTTTTTTTTTTAGGAAATTATGGAGAAATTATTTTTGTATCCAGTAGAGGGCAGCAGAAAACAATATCACAGCTGATATATGTTTCTGTTACATTTGGGGCACAAAATAATTTATTTACAAGATATTTCATATAGAAGATTATTTTAAAGATTATGTGTGTAAATAGTAAAAAAAAAAAAAAGGATTAGTTTTTTTTACTGATCATGTTGCTGCCTTGACAATTTAATCACTGCACACAATCTGTTCAAATAAATGGGACAAAAGCATAGTTTGCGTACACGGGATAAAATATGTACAACACCAAAGTAGATATAGGTACAAATATGTTGAAATGGTGTCAAATTGAAACGGTTTAGTTTGATTTGCAAATGAATGTATGTGGTGAAACAATAAGAAATGTAGGATTTTTTTGTACAACGCTGCACGGATGAAAACATTTGGTTTTCTTTAAAAGAAATTTCTTGAGAGTAGAACAGAATTCCTAACTTCTTACGGGCCCTGAACGTGTCATTTATAGAGTGGGCGTTTCCAGCTTACAGTAAAGAAGTGGGCGTGTCTATTGAAGAAAAACGCCACTAAAAGTTTGTCATTTGGAAACTTTGTTACTTTCAGTCGATCGCTTCTGTTCTTGTCATTAGATCTCCTCTCCTCGCGGCTGAGTGGGATTCTTAACCCCGATTTGTGTAAAGAAGAAGTGGTGGAGCTGGAGGTCTAGCTGTCAAGCAGCATGGGGGACGTCATCTCCAGCCACCTGGACGAAGCTAAACGGGACATGATCTCAGGTGAGGGGCGTTTTCCTCCTGTTTTACTCCACTAGCTCTTCTTGAGTATTTGATCTGCTGGAAAAACCGATTTATTAGACTCCTTTGAAGAAGATTTTAATGCTATTTTCTCCAATTAATCACTTTCAAAGACAATCTATGTCTTCTGTTTTCTCAGTGGGGGAAAAAAACTTGTAGGACTTTGTGTCTCACTCAAAAACTTATTTTTTTTTTTTTTGTTTGGCTGGTAGTTTTTGGCCTATCATTTGTCATTTGGAAGTTAATACGTTTGCTGATAAGTTCTGATGGCATGTAGAGTTGATTTCAAATGAGATCTGTAATGTTAAATCAGAGCCCTGCCCTGTTGGTTCACTTCCACAATCATACTTTTCTGCACTTCGCTCCCACACTAAATTATTATACATCAAGAAATCTTGAAGACAATAAGCCTTGGGTTCTATATTTCTTTTACAAATGTTAAATAAACCAGGTTACTTTTAGATCTTTCTTGAACCTGAGGCACAGCCCCAGTCTCCCATGGGCTGCACCCTTATCTCCTGCAATGAGAAGTTTACTAATGTGGCCTGTTTCAACTTGTTCTGATGAAGTCGGATCTTTAACCCAGTTGACATCTGCTGATAAGAGGAATAGCAGGCGGTGCAGTGTGTTACAAGAAGGAACATAAAACACTCTAATTATCAGCCCTGTTATGTGGTGTGTTGGAGCGTAAAGACCTCATAGCTGAGTTTTGGACTAATTTAAAATCCAGACTTTCAGTCTCATGTTGTTCTAAGCAATGGGGAAAGATCAAGTTCAGCTAATGTAAAGTTTATCTGCAAAACAAGCTTGGATCGAATATAAACCCTTTAAGAACTAAAATTTGAATGATTTAATCAGGCCTGCTGTTAGTAGGTGTTGGTGAAATAATTAGATTGACTGGTTTTTTTTGTTCTGTCATCTATCGCTTATCCGGGGCTGGGTCGTGGAGGCACAAGCCTCAGACCGGAAACCCAGGCTTCTCTCACCCCGACTGCATCCTCCAGCTCACCCGGGAAGATCCCGAGTCGTTCCCTGGCCAGCTGTGAGACAGTCTCTCCATCGAGTCCGGGGTCTACCTCTGGGTTTCCTCACTTTACCAACAAGGCGTCAGAAGGCATCTTACCCAGATGCCCGAACCACCCTATATGGCTTCTCTCGACCCGGAGGAGCAACGGCTCTACTCCGAGCTTCTCCCGGATGGCAGAGCTCCACACCCAATCTCTGAGAGAGAGCCCAGCCACCTAACAGAGGAAGCTCTTTTCGGCCGCTTGTATCCGTGATCTCGTTCTTTCGGTCTCCACCCCCAGTTGGATCGGTGCTTTTCTCAACTGGTTTTAAAATTAAGGACTGGTTAGACCCTTCGAATTTTGCTACTTTCCCACTATGACTCTTGAGTTCCATCTTTGCATTAGCAGACATGTTCCCAAGAGAAAATGGAAAGCAGGGTCCACATTAAAGACCAAACCTCCAATGCAGAGAAAGAGAGCCTAGAGAAATCCATCAGATGTGGAATCTGAGGAATGCATGAAAATGTGTGTTGTGGATTGAAACCTCATGGCCTTGAGCTGCTTAGCCTGCGCCACATGGCTTCCACAGCCAGACGAGCTCAATCTGGGTTTATCATTAAACTACCACACACACACACCCTAAGTACAAACCCCAAGTTACAAATGTATCAGTTTAATCATTGATATTTTTATCAGGGTTGATTGGATTAGATCTCTTGATATTGAGCAAATTTTTCTATCTTTCTCGAGTTAAGTGAAGCATTCCGCCACGTTTAAAACTTGATCTTATCAAGTTAAAGGCATCGATGGATTTCTGATTGAATCAGAAAACAAATTTCCATTCAAATGTAGAAGTTATGTCACCTTTCAGCTGATGGATGGCCCCTCACTTCAGTCATCTCACAGCTGGAAAAACTTGCTGATAAGAGAAACTGGAAGTAAACCTCAGAAATGCTTCTGATGGGGGGGACGTGAAGGGGTTTGCAGAGGGTGAAAATGACCACGGTCACATGACTAACTTTTCATTTCCTGTTTGAAAACTGTCATTAGTGAGCACGAGTCAGACTAGTGACTGAATAGATTGATTTAGTTCAAATAGACTGTTATCAATACAAAGTCTGATTGGGAAGAAGTCAATAAAGATTCTTTGATCTGATAGGTTTAAGCAACTTTTTAAAAATCAATCAATCGTCAATGCAGACCTTGAATTAAACGTTTTAACAAAAGAACTTTTAAAAGTATTTTTATGCTTGTTTATAGTTTCTATAGCTATGCATTTTTTGGGCTTTAATTTAAATACTTTTTATCACTTGTTTTTCTCTTAAAACATAACACGTCTCACATTCCTGAAACCATTTTGATAAGAAGACCACTGTTGGCCCGTCAAAGTCTGCCTTGTTTTTGGACATAATGATTTTCATTCACAAAGAGTTCTACTCATGCAGCCGGCAGCTGTTGTAGCTTCATTAGTGAGTGGACAGGAAACAGGAAATCCTAATGGGGAGCATTTTGCCTCTGTTAGACCTGCATGCTTTCTGTGGATTGGAGAGGCGTGGCACTCTCACCTTCAGCACACAAAGCTTGTTTCAAAGTGGTTTAAATGGAGAAAATGCAGGGCCCGTGGCACCTATAGAAGAACATGTCAGCAGATGAGGGGTCTCAAGGTGGAGTCATTCTGGTGTAGAGTTGTAACACAATGAATGCCAGAGTTGAAAAGGGATAGATTGAAACTCAGAAAGGAGGTGAAAGCAGGTCCTTCTGGATGACCGACAGAAATGATGTCATGTCTTCTTGGCTGAAAATGAAGTAATGTTGAACCAGCTGATTATAGACTAGTGAGGTGATGTCTGTTTTGTTTTTGGTTCAACAGATTCTAAAGCTCATGGTTAGGACATTATGACAACAAATCTTTATGAAAATGTTGTTTCAATCTTCTAGAAAAGAACCAAAGCAACTTGGATGCAACATCCATCCTACGCCTACAGAGAATTTCTTCGATATCAGATTGAGACAACCAGTTTTTCCAACTACACCAATAAATCCCTGAATCAGGGGTGCCCAACCTATTATTTTTTTATTTTTTTCATCCAAGACCTACCTTTTAAGTATCAAACCTCCTGAGATTTACCGGTCCTGGGTCATTTCAGGCACTGCTCATTTAGAACAAGTTTAACAACCTGATTTTACGTCACAGACTCCAAAAATCTCCAATAACACTAGAAAAACTTGCCTACATTGACGCTTTTTTAAAAAAAAAAAAATTTTTTTACACACCTGGCGGTCAGCTTGGCATCAGTCAGAGACCTACCAGTAGACCGTGATCGGCTGGTTGTGCACCCCTGCTCTAAATAATAATGGAATACTTTATTGATCTCTCGTGGGGAGAGTTTCTGTGCTGCTAAACACCGCAGTGGACAATATCTCTGGTCGGAGTAATTGGAGGTTGGTGTCTTCTTCAGGAACAATTTAGCTTGAGCTCATGGCGTAAATCAAACCTGGGATTCTTTGGACCAAAGACGGCCAGTCTACCATTGAGCCACAACTCCCTGAAAGTTGTAATTCGAATTGCAAAAGTTACTTGTGAGAAATGTTAAAATATATTAGTACCAACTCATTTCTTCATTCAGACAAAAAGAAAAACTGTAATCCTCCTTGAAACTCTCACAAAGCAACAGATAATTATAGATTCGGGAACAAAAATTTGTACTGTTGCACAAATTGTCTTTTTTTTTTTCTAAAAAAAAAAAAACTGGAGCTGAACTTTCCTCCAAAGTTTAGAAACATTCTGACATTTCTGAACATCATTTCTTATTCTTCTTCGCTTAATGATATTTTAACATGAAGTTGGAAAAACTTTGCGGTCGTGTGACAGAGCCTAACTTGTTTGTTTTTTTTAAACTCTTGGTTAAAGTTTGTATAACTCATTTCTTCATCCTTTCATCTCCTCTTGATCAGAATCAGACCAACAGGAAATAACAGACCCAGTGCATTTTTGGACCATTTTTCATTCCACCGAATGACTAGAGTCCTGTTTTTTTACTTTTTTGAGCCAACAATCTGTTAACATTGTGTGTGTCTGGATAAGTTATTGTCTTGCTGCGTTAACTTGGTTCACAGTAGAGGGTCTTGACTGGGCCTGGATTGTTGCTATGGATGCAAAAGTGAGATTAGGGCTTTCTGCACTTTACCGCTTATAGTTCTTACTTTTATCAACATGTGCCTGAATTTGAAGACGACGAGCGCTAGTTAAAGCTGGTACATTAGAAATTTAGCCCCTCATGCTAGAAAGAATTACACATTTAAATAAACAGTATTACCCACATCTTTTCCTTTCTGCTACTCTTGCCTATTTGGAGTCATTTGGGATCTCCATATGAGTGCTGACGCTCCACCTCTGTGGGTCTGGAAAGGTCTTCGACGTTAGTAATGAGATTTCCATTCTCTTTGCAAACAGCTTCATGATAATGTTTGAATTAAAACTCTGTTGAGCCTAAAATCCAAACACATTTGAGTCGAACAAAAACAAACTTAATTTGAACTTGTAGAGTCCTCAACCCAGTAGAGTTTCTGGTCCGTCATGATGGGAGCCAGTCTTTATTTATGAGTCAGCCTTTCTTAGTGGAATGTTTTTGTTAGGGTGCCGTGGGATGGCGGGGAGGGGGTCTTATTGGTCTGTAAGACATGCAGAACTCGTTGGACTGACGTCAGACAGAAACCAGGATCAGATTACCGGTTCGATTGAAGACCACGCTGACCTATCAATAAAGCTACTTTGACATCGGCAAGGCTGCAGGATAACTAACCTGTAGAATTCATGTAAAGGTGGTCTCTTAACAGAGGCAGACCCTAACAGGGCCCCAAACAACTCTCAAACACGTCCCTCTGACTTCTCCTGTTAGAGGAAAACAAGGCCGTCTGTGGAATGTGACCCTTTTTTTTATTAAGCTGTAAATTGGGAGATTTTTTTTTCTTCCATGTTCTTTAACATAGATTTTTTACCAAGTTAAAGACTTAAAGTTTCATGCTGATGGTTTGTTTCCACCAAGTTCAAATTAACTGTTCCCAAATGTAGGTGTAATAGTAGTAATGAAAATAGGCTTGATGTAATTATAGGTGTAAAATGCTTTTGATTAAGAGTTAACTTTTTTCTAAACAAACCCTGGTCGATTCACTACAGGATTGCATATTCATTCAGACTCAGAGTCTGTTTGTTCAGAATATAGAAGTAAACAAGAAACTTGAGTCAGAAACATTATAACTGTTACATTCTCTAAACAAGAAGGCGGACCATTTTGTGACTCTGTTGAAACGTTACACCAGAAGAATCCTGCAGGCCCACATCATACGAGTAGTCATTGCTGATTAGTCACTGACCTAAAACCTACACATTGTCCCGCGGTTGTGTCACTATATCTGCATTCAGCAACTGTTTATCTACTGTTTTGAACAGTTTGTAATGGAATGAAAATGATAATCTCATGGGAATACTTTAGTATCAAGCAAGAACAACCACATTGAGGTTGAAGACTTAAAGTCCTTCACAATCTAGCTTTGTTTTCCTTGGAAAGAGGTTGTGAAAGAAAGGAGCTTAAATAAATTAGTTATGTCTTCATATGAATGGACATCAGACAAGTTGTCACACCCTGACTAATCATTGATGAAGCTGAAGTCAAACAGGAAGTTTCTCTACTTGTGTTTGAGTCGTCGTGGAGACAAGAAAGCAGCTGTGTCCAGACAGAGTCTTTCCTCTCAGAAGTCTGTTAATCTGATCTGAACCTCAACCACTTGTTGTTTCTGAATGGAAACGTTTTGTACGAGCCCCGTGGAAAGCTAAACTTAGGAGAAAGAGATTAATCAGATTGGTTCTTAGATAAAAATATAGACATGTTATGTGAAATTATTTTAGGTTCATATAATCGTTTCGTCTTCTGAATCGCTTATCCTTAAAAAGGTCATAGGGATGCCTGAGTCTATCTTGGCTGCTTAGGCAGGGTACACCCCAAACCGATCGCCAGTCTGTTGTGGAGCCAAACACACACTCATTCCTAGGGGCAATTTCGTAGTGGCCAATTAACCTAATACACATGTTTTTTTGTAGTGTGGGAGGAAACTGGAGTACCTGGAGGAAACCCACGTATACATGGAGAGAATATGCAAACTCTACACAGAAAGCCCAGTGTTTCAAGCCTCATCCCCCATCCAGGATTCAAACCCTGCTGACCCCCCTGATCTTGTTGGGAGGCCGGTGTGCTAATAACAGCCCTGATTATTTCTATCGTTTAGTGAATTAGATTTAAAATCTAACAGACTGGCGACCTGTTTGGGGTGTACCCTGCCCCTCGCCTTGAATCAGCCGGGATGGGCACTGGCACCCCGAGAACCCTCTAAGGATTAGACTATTAAGAAGGTGACTGACTAGATTTAAAATCAACAGATTTCAAAGTGTCACTGTAGTTTTTATTGGTCCAACTTCTTTCTAATTTTCTGATGAAGAATGACTTGTTTCTGTCAGGGAACCACGTCGTCTGTCTTCGCCTAAGAGTTAAAACCAAAGATTAAAAGGTCATGTGAGTGCGTGTTTGCTTTTTGACCTTAGTGACCCAGAATGAGGTGGGATGTTGAAATCCTGATGTTGCTTCAGATGTGATTCATTGTGTGAAGGAAACTAAGAAGCTACTTTGCTGATCACGCCTTTTTAAAAAAAAAAATCCATTAGAAAAAATGCATGTGGATAACTCCTGACTTTCCCAAATACATAATTGTATGTGTCCAAATGCAAACGCAGTATTTTATAACCACAGCTGGAAGAAAGACTGAGCCGATCTCCATGCTGTTTGCAGATGGTTACCGTGTTTCTCATCATGCACATGGATCCTGTTTAACTCATTAAAGAGCCGTTGGTTTGTGACACACCAGGGTTTTTGTTCAACATTTGCAGATATTTTGTCTTTTATTTTTTCTACACTTTTGGAAAAAGTCAATTTTGCCCGTTTTAAACAAACAGCATTGGTTAGGGGATTAAGTCGGGGATTTGGTTATGGGTTTGACATTTTCACTCTGTGAGTAAGATTATTAGAAAACCATAATCATGTGATTATTACTCCAAAAAGTTAAGAAATAATTACCAAAGCCAGCTTATGTTTCTCTGCTGGATGGAAGCTTGAAGGCACAGGAGGAGGGAGAGGGTGTGGACGTGCTGTCAAGTTGTCAAGGTCACCAAGCTCTGTTTTAAAAAGTGGTAAATAGAAAAAATGTGTGCATAACCATTGGGATGGGGTCGGATCAGGAAAAAAAAAACCCAAAGAACTTTATTTTGTATGTAAAATGTCTTGGTTTTTAATCACAGCTTCAAGTGCAAACAATCCAACTGTCGAGATGATCTGTTTGCATCAACAATCTTATGCAAACGAATCTCTTAATGTTGTTTCGGTATTTATTGTTGGAGTAAATCCGGGGTGACTTTTCACTGGTTGGATTAGATAGTGAGTTCGCTACTGATTGAGTTTTAATCTCAGACTAATAGTGACGTCATGACTTCCTCTGCTCTGTCTGTACTGATATGGACGTTTTAGAGAAGAAGCTACAGTTTCCATAATTTGTAACCTGAAGAAAAAAAAACTGTTGAAACATGAAGGGAACTGTTTCCTTTTCAAAGAGGAAGCAGAAAAAAATCAGATTAGAAATGGTTTGAGTTTTTTTTTTTCTCTCCCTGACAAATGGTGGTGTGCCCACTCACGTTTGTTGTATTCTCGGCCTGACTTTGGAGACTCGGCTAAAGGACTGTAAGCTACTGGAAAGTAAGTGAAGCCTCACTGTGTCCACTATTAATTCAGAACTCATCACTTTACAAACTTTTCCACATGATTCAGATTTACAGAGTCACACGGTTCAGAATTGGAGTCCCTCTGGAATTATTGGGTCATACTAGAAGTATGTTGGTTCATGAAGATGATTCAGCACATGAATGAATGGCTTCTGACGTAGATGTGTCCGCAAAGCCTCTAGGTTTGTTTGAAAGGCAGATAATTGACGGGATGTCTGCTTGTGTGTGTTTGTGTTGCAGCCCGAACCGAGAAGTTGATGGGAGAGTTTGATCGCTTGTATGAGCAGCAGTATGCGGTGGCTCTATTCAACAAGATTCGCTACGACATTGAAGGAGGAGGTGGTCCACAACCACAGCTGCTGCATCGCAAGGTAAAACACTCATATGGGTTACAGCGAGTAGGTGAGAGGGGTCCTCTCCATCGTGTCTGCTCTTCTGATTATTCATCAACATGTAAAAACCTCTTAAGTTTGACAAAGAAAAAACAGAAGCTATGGGCATTTAAAATGAAAATGTAAGGATTTGTGTTCATTCATTTAGACCATAGATGTCCAATTCTCTTCAAGAGTAGATGGTCAAATAAACAGCCCTTCTAGGTCGACACGTTTTGTGTTTTTAAATCGAACTAATCCTACATGTTAACTTTGAAAACCCGCTTAAATTTGGCTTCAACATCATATTGAGAAAATGATCTCTGGTGCAGACTAGATGGTAACTTGTGGGGCTCTTTAGGGAACAGTAACCAACTTGCAACATCTTTTTCGAACGCCAAATAATTTGTGGGTAAAATGTTAAGTATTTCTAAAAATGCCCATAGGATTGAAGTCAGCATCATGCCAGATAAACATCAGGTCAATGATTACAGTGTGGAGGGCGTTGGCTCAATGGTAGAAAGTTCATCTTTGGATTCCTACTAGGCCCATGCCTAAGTGTCTATGAAGCAAAGAACTAACCCCTAGTTACTCCCACCATTGGTGCCGTTGTGGCTGCATGAATGTGTGTAATCTAAATGGTACGCAGCCACCTTGCATATAAAAAAAGATTATCTGTATCTTCCTCTTTTTTTAATTTGAGATTTTATATCCCACAGACTCCTTTGGGGAACAAGTCCATTTTCTCCGGGTCACTTTTTCAGTACTTGGAGGAGAACAAGAAATGGAGGAGTCGCTTCATCTTCGTGGAGGACTCCTACATCATCAGTTACTATGACAGCAAGACTGTGAGGGTGGAGAACAGTTGTGTTTCAGAGCCTCCTGGTTTGATTTGCTGACATGTTCATGGTTTTGTCTGTTTCGCCTCACAGCACCATGACAAACATCTCAATCCCAAAGGAACCATTAACTGTGCCGGATACAAAGTGCTGACCTCCATGGAGCAGTACCTGGATCTAATCAGTGATAGTCTACCTGGTGAGTGAGGAGGGGAAAAAAGACTCCAAATGGTGAAGCATTTTATTAACTGATTTATTTTAAAGGTGTGAAAGCCAAGGTGGGCAGTTCACCGTTCCTGAAGTTTCCGAGCCAGTTTTCTCTCATCTTGTGGCATCCATACGCTCGCCACTACTACTTCTGTGTGACGACGGAGAAAGAGCAGGAAAAGTGGCATGCTGTCCTCCAGGACTGTGTCAGACATGCAAACGATGGTGAGTCCCAGCAGGTCTGAGATCATTAACCTTCTAAAACACCAGAAACAACTTTTTTTTTCAACTTTTTCATGCATCAAAATCTAAAATAAAATGTAGGAATTTTTAAAAAATAACGACCACATCATTTTAAAATTTAAAGTGAGAGGCCAGACTGAGATGGTTTAGACATGAGCAGAGGAGAGAGTACCTTGGCAGAAGGATGCTTGGTTTGGAACGACCAGGAAAGAGGACTAGAGGAAGGCCAAAGAGGAGGTGACCGAAGAAAATGTAGCAGACAGGGTTAGATGGAAGAAACTGACCTGCTGTGGCGACCCCTGAAGGGTAATGCTGAAAGAAGAAGAAGATCATTTTTAAATTTAGAGATTTGTTCATTTTTCAACTCTGCAGCAAATCTGTAGAAGCTCACAGCAGCAATCAGAAATCATCTTTTATTGTTCTATGGGTAAAAAATCTTTCCTGCTCAAGAAAATCTGCTTTATGCAAATTCTAATAACTGCTTTTATGTGGAATGAATTATTAAGGTCGTGGTAGTTTCCATAGAGATTAAAAAATTTGGATCGTAAAAACATTGACTCATTAATAAGAACTTATTCATAAGCTTGAAGCTCTGCTTTTCCAATTCGAATGAAGTTTCTAAGTTAAATACAAAAGTAATATTCTGGATTTTTCCATGATGAAGTTAATCAGTAAATGACTAAATGAATAAAATTATTTCCTCAATAAAGTTTTTATTTGAAACTCCTGGATAACTCCAGCTCTCTTTTTACCTCCTGCTGCTGTACTTTAAATCTCAATTTACCATTCCTAGATTAAACCAGATTGCCTCTACTTTAGGAGGGCAGTTTTTACTTACATCTCTTTTAGAAAAAAATCGGATAATATTTACTTTGACACATGGCTTTAGAATATATTTAGGATATGAAATGGTGAGAAGAAAAAGGATGTTAGCATGACTTGCCATGAAAAGGGAGTTAGAATAGAATCTGAAGACAATAAAGCACACAGTGCAGAGACATTTAGATTCCTGTGGACTGGATTAATGATTCAGTTTGTGGTTGGAAGGCGTCAGCTAATCTCCAGTTTTTTTTGACTGTGGGAGAATAAATACAAGAGAATATTGAGCAACTTTATGTGTGACTTTCTGTTGAAACAATGATGCTCTCAGATCGGAAATGTTGACTGTCTGGTTTCTTATTTTGATATCGCTGCATTTAGAACTTTATTGCTTATTTCTATTCAAGCTCTGGGCTGTGAATGTCTAGGAGAGCAGGAAAAAATACTCTTGAGGATTACCTGAAGAAATAATAACAGTCCTGAGTTATTAAACTAGTTCAGATGGTCAGACTTGATTTCTTATTTGTTAAACTAGATTAAATTCTTCACTGAATAAGAAGTAAAAACAGATGGAACAATTGATAAATGCATTTAGTGAAAGATCCCATTGACTGATCAGTGTGATGTGCGCAATAATCGGGACGCTGCATGGGGCCATCGTGGTAAAGGAAAGAGCTGAGCTGAAAAGCAAAGCTATTGATTTACTATTTGATCTACGTTCCTACCCTCACATATGATCCCCATCTGTGGGTGGTGACCAAAAGAACAAGATCACGGGTACAAACGGCTGAAATGAGTTTTCTCCGCAGGGTAGCTGTTTTCTCACTCAGAGATAGCATGAGAAGCTTTGCTATCCGGAATGAGCTCAGAGTAGAGCCATTGCTCCTCCGAGTCGAGAGAAGCCAGATTGGGTTGGTTCAGAAATCTGGTTTGGATGCCTCCCTGACGACTTGCTGGCGAGGTTTTTAGGGCATGTCCCACTGGAAGGTGAGCCAGAGGCAAGTTCTGGACCTGGTGGAGAGACTATGTCTCAAAGCTGGCCAGGGAACACCTCAGGATCCTCCCTGAAGAGCTGGAGGATGCAGCCGGGGTGAGAGAAGCCTGGGCTTTCCGAAGTCTGAGGCTGTTGCCCCCACGACCTGGCCCCGGATAAGTAGAGGTTTTCCAATTAGGTTTGAAACTATATGATATCTTAGGTGTGATCCAAGTTGCGATGAAATTAAAAATAAAGACTTGACATGTAGGACTAGAGATTTTGTCATAAATAAACACCCACTCTTTTTTTGGCTGTATCTGCGTTGTGCATTCAGACAGTTTCTAAGCTGATGGAAACAACTCAGCTAGGCTCTGGATGAAGTTGACAAAATGAGACCAAAAAAAATCTCATTCAGTGCTTGATAAATGTGTTTGTAGTTTTCTCATCTGCTCCAATATTTGGTCAAAGTTTCCTAAAAGAAAGTTGAGAGGTTTGTGCGTGCATAGATTGTGGTTTCTTACGTTATTCTGACTCAATGCTTCCTAATTATACTTATTTTAATACCAGATGTTCCACACAAAGCTCCACACAAACCTTGGTTGCATTGTTTGTTTTGATTTTTTTTTTTTTTAGCTTAACAAATTGAAGTTTGGATATTTCAGTAAAAGCTCATGTTGGAACCTGAAAGATTTTTGACATGCTTGAGGCATGACAGGCAGCTGCATGCCAAGGGTTTGATCACAAACTGTGAATGTTCTGTGGAAAAATAAAACTTTCCGAGAAGTTGTAGCAATTTCAGCTCAACAATTTTGCCTTTTTACACAATCATGCAAACCTTTTAGCTGTGATTTTAGAATTACAGCATATAAAACCCACTTGCTGGAGAATGTTTTATTGGGTTTATAAGAAGGCTCCGAAGATGGTCCTGTTGCCACTGACTACTTTAATAACATAAACTAAATGTTCAGACTGACTCCACAAATCCTTCTCACAGCTTTGTCTTCTAAACCGCTTGCTGGAGCCTATCCAGGCTGATTTCAGGCGAGAGGCAGGGTACACCCTAAACAGGTCGCCAGTCTGTTGCGAGGCCATACACATACCACACACTCATTCCTAGGGACAATTCCATCGTGGGCAAATGTTTTTGGAGTGTGGCAGAAAACTGAAGTATCTGCAGAAAACCCACACATACATGGGGAGAACATGCAAACTCCACACAGAAACGCCAGTGCATATTGCCTCGTCTATCCTGGGACTGGAACACAGGCCTTCTTGCTGTGAGGCCACTGTGCTAACCACTGCACCACCGTCCCGCCCTAATGTAATGTTAGTTCTGTAAAATTTATCAGAAGGGAGGCAAAAAGGTTTGGAGGATTTCTTATGAACGCCCCCGGCTGCGTTGTAAAACGTGTATCATCAAGCAACTTAAATAATGTTGAGGTCAAATCTGCTTTTCCAAATTATTCATCTTGAATTTAGTTGTGTTACCATGGAAACAAGTAAAGTTGTGACGACAATGACGAAAGTTAGATCTGATGACAAAACTTTGCTTCATTTAAAAAGTGAACCTGAGTGGTTTTTAGAATGTAAATGTTTGGCAGGAAGACATCCCAGAATGCCATCGGCTGACTTTGATGAACACATCTATCATAGATCAAAGATTAATTAAAAAATAAAGCTCACTTCTTCACCGCAGAAACTCACTGAGAATCCAGAAACAAGTGGAGCCTGAAATGTTTTCTAAAGAGAATATAAAATCTCCTCCATCTCCATGGAAACCACAAGGATTTTTACAATGTGTTCTTTTGATTTAGTTTTAAATGCAATAGAAATGTTTCCAGAGTTAAAATCAAACACTTTTCTGTGAAACAGCAACATAAGAGTTTACTTTAGATTCAGAGTTTCTGTTCTACGGTGAGGAGAAACCGTTCCAGCTAGAACAAGTGAACACCCTGCAGGACTTCCTGACCCCTCCTTTCATCACATGGACACTTCCTGACTTTGTCATGACAATCTCATGAGTCCTCCACTGGTTCTTCTGGTTCTAGAAGTATATTTTTCCTGTGAAATGACTAGTTTGTTTACACATTTTTTAAAAAGTAGTTAACAAGATTTTTTTTTTGCAGATAAACCTGATTTTTTTAATAGTCAACTGTCATTTCTAGTCTGCAGTAAATGGTTGTCATATTTTTTGTGTCAGAAAATAGAGTCTTTACAAGATTTTTAATCCAATGTTTAGATGTATCAATGCTTTTTCTGTCCAATGTTTTTTTTCCGGTTCTGTGTTTTTGACATTGTGCCTTTATTTCGAAAAAGTGATGGTTTCAAATCTAACTTGTTGCAAACTTTTTGTGATCTGCAGGTTTGTGTGAGGAGGAGAAAGTTCAAACTCCAGCCTTTACTGATTCAGTAAGGCTCTACCGACAAGCTCAAGGGCACTACGGCACCTGGGAGATGATGTGTGGGGTCCCGTCACAGGTAACATTGTTACATACTGTAAATGATATTCTGGGGAGAAGCAGTGAAGTTTAATTGAATTAGATTTTTATTTCAAATATTCAATGGAGTTTATGAATGAAGTTCAGCATGACAAAGATTTTTACAAAAAAAATTAAACTTTTATTTTGAAAATATCCTGTTGACCTGAAATCTATTTTTTCATTTTAAAAAAATTCTGACTGGATCAATGAATTTTGTAATTCACAGTAAAAACATGGAGCCGATTCACTTAAAAAAGACAAACAATAAAAATTATTTATTTTAAGCTTTTCAAATTATTTTAAATATAAAATTTCTTTAATTTTTTGACATCATGGTTCACACCCGGTTATTTTTGTTCTGAGACACAACAGGCCTCTGTTTTTCCTCAGTGGGTTTAGTTTATTTTTATTCTATTAATTTTTTACTGGCCCGCAACAGACTGTTGACCTGTTCAAGGTGTACCCCGCCCTTTGCCTGAAGAGCAGCCAAGATAGGCTCCGGCATCCCCAGCGACCCAATTAGGAATAAAAAGTTGAGAAGATGAAACAAAACTTTCTACTGTTTAATATTCTCATTCCTCCTTGACAGATTCTGTCCAACTTGGTGATGGAGGACCTCCTTCCTGAGCTGAAGGAGCTCATTTCCCCCCGACTCAAAGGCAAACTTCACGACAGGCAGAGAAACTGGATGCTGGTAACGTGTCATCGCTTTCATTCAGTCCCATAGACTTACTGTTTCTGTAACTCACATCATCATCTTTCATGAAACTCACTCTCTCACGGTTTTTAGCCCTATCAAATGAATCCCTATTAGATGCATTGTGTTCTGCATGTTGATTGGCTGTAATGCAGAAGTACAAGGTGCCAGTAGAGGGTAAAACTGCTTTCTGCCACCCATTGTTTGGAAAACTCCCCTCCCAATTGTATTTTTTGTCTCCATTCATTTTATGGACCTGATAAAGATTTTTGTGATTGCAAAATTTTACGCATCTCGGAGAAGAACCAACGTAGTTAGATTTCCATTTTTGGGATAAAACACTAATTTTAAAAAAGGATTAAGCTTTGTTTTTGTGATATTTTTACAGAGAATTTTATCTTTGGCTGCATGGTAGCACAGTGGTTAGTACGGTGGCCTCACAGCAAGAAGGTGGGGGTTAGATTCCCAGGTAGGGACAAGGCTTTAAACACTGGCCTTTTGGTGTGGAGTTTGCATGTTCTCCTCCTGTATGCGTAGGTTTTCTGCGGTTACTCTAGTTTTCTCCCACCCTCCAAAAACATGCATGGTAGCTTCATTGACTACTATAAAATTGTCCCTAGGAATGAGTGTGTGAATGGTTGTGTATGTATGTGTGGCTCCGCAACAGACTGGTGACCTGTTGCGGAGCTCTGAAATCCCAGCTGATTTCAGAGCCTCTCGCCTGAAATCAGCTGGGAAAGGCTCTGGCACCCCTGCAAACTCATTAGGGTTAAGCAGTTCACTAGCCAGATGAATTATACCGTATAATTTCATATTATCTGTGTGATTTTGTCAGACATACAGAAATGTGCACATGCCTGTCTTATGATGGGCAGAGCAAATTTATTTATAAGAAGTACATATTGTTTACAAGATTATTCAAAGCTCTTTAGTTGCAACATTAAAAGTGTAGCAGGAGAAAAGAAAAAAATGCAATTAAAATTCACTGTTTCTTAGGGTTTTTCTATTATGAAGTTTTTCTTTTTAAATAAGAGAAAAAAGTGTGAAAATGTTTTGCTCGTCAGAGAAGTCTGTTGTGCAGAGTGAGGGTTTTACAATTTTGAAACAATTATTATAATTAAAAAACATAATAAAGATGACTAGTACGATGATTTTATCTACTGAGGATTACTTTTAGAACATTAATCTCTTTATTAACAATGAGAGATTTAACAAGAATACAAATCACTTTGTCCGTATCTTTCAAAACTTCCTTTGTGTTGTTTTTAACTTGCTGTGCTTGTGTTTGCAGATCAGCGATGCCGTGTACGGTCTGGTCAATGCTCAGTGCAGGAGCCGCTACGAACAGATGCTAAAAAAGTGTGAGGCTTCTCGCTCCACTCTGGAGGCTTCCATCCGGAAAGACATGGATCAAATCATCACATCCAAAGAACACGTCACCAATCAGATTAGAGGTCAGCAGCAGAACACCACACACCTTTTTTTTTATTTCTGGTTTCCCAGATCTACCATCTTATCTAATTCTTTTTGAAAAAATAAAGAAAATCAGTCATCTTTTTCTTTCTTAAAACTCTACTTCTTACACATGTAGAATTTGTAATGTTGGTCTTATCACCGTGGGAACAGACAGACATCATGTCAAATTTCAGTAGAAGAAAAGTATTCTGCTAGATAGTTTAGCTGTGATGCTAGGTGGTGTAGCTGCAGATCGTTTTGTCCAGAAAACTGATGTCCTGTTGCTTCCTGCAGCCACACTTCTACCCAAAGCTGAGAAGCTGCTGAAAGTCAGCATCCAGCCTTACATCAGCTCCATCCTGGATGCTCTCATGGAACCTACCAGCCGTGGATTCTTTGAGGTCCGAGATCTTTTCTTCAAGGAGTTGGTGGACATGAGCAAAAACACTCTGAATGATGAAAGCGAAGAGTTGGTGGCGCAGGTACAAAAGAAGAATAAATAAGTTGAAGATAATTATCAGCCCTACTTGAAACTTTCCCTCTTTCTTCTCCTCAGCACATGGAGAAGATCTCCATGCTGGCCTACCACCCAGTAAAGATGCAGAGCTGCTATGAGAAGGTGGAGCAGCTGAGTCTGGAGGGTTTACAGCAGAGGTTTGATGTTTCCAGCCCATCTGTGTTCGTCCAGAGAGCCCAAATCCTCATGAGAAAGGTGAGGTATTTTTAGAATTTTGAGGTCTGTCAGATTATTGGAGGAATTCATTGTAAACTTTTTCACATTTCTTTTCTGCAAAAAAAAATATAAGCAAAGGAGTCTTTAACAAAAAGGAAACCAATGAATGGGTTTGCAAGGAGGAAAAGATTAAAAAGTACATTTAGGGCTGGTTTTAATTTCTGTTTAGATTTTAATTATAATCAAATCCAGTCGCCACAAAAACTGCAAAGAAGTCATTAAACTTGTTTTTCTTCTTTTATAAATTGTGTAGCATATTGCCTCCCCAGATTAAACGACCAAGTATTCAAATACTCCGATGTTTTTAGTCCTTTATTCGATTTTTTTTTTTTTTATTATTATTATTTTTCAAAAATTATTTTGGGATTTCTTAAGTAATTTAAAATTGTTGTTAAGATTTCTTCCACCAGGAGGCGCTAAAATACAGGGTTTTCTTCAACAATCCAATTTCCTTTCTTTTTTTTTTTTCTTTTTTTTAACCAAAACATTAAACAAGAATTTCTTTTCTTTGACTTCTTTTTTTTTTTTTTTTTTTTTTTTTTTTTTTTTTTTTAAATAAAAAGTAGTTTTAAATGATTTTGTTTTTAATTCTAGAGTTTCCTGCATAAAAGCATCTAGTGCAATATTTTATTATAATTGTTTAATTTTGCAAGGATCTTTTAATCATCTGCTCATCTTGTCTTTATCCTGAATGTCTTTATGTATGTTTATGTCTCCCCACAGCAAATGGACGATGCAGTGTACACATTTGAGCAGATCCTCCACCAGACTCTGGAGTCTCAGGGTTCGGAAGATCTCTGTAAATCTCTGCAGCGCTGCCAGGACAGAGTCCTGAAGGTTGGAACACACCACCTACTTTGAGGATGGGTTTTGTTTTGTGCGTTTGTTAAAATACTTTTGTGGGTTTTGTTTTGCAGAAGTTTGACTACGACAGCAGCACAGTGAGAAAACGCTTTTTCCGAGAAGCTCTCCTTCAGATCTTCATCCCCTACATGCTGAAACAGCTCAGCCCATCCTGTGCCGCTGTGAGTCTCACACAAACAAAATCCATTAATCAAAGAAACAAACAAGCTCAAACCATTGTTTTTGTTCACATCAGGAGCTTCCACGCTTCCAGGAGCTGATTTTTGAGGATTTTTCTCATTTTATTCTGGTGAACAACATCTTTGAAGAAGTGGTTCTCAACTCGGTCATGAAGGACATCATGATGGGTCAGTCTGTCCTATTAGCATCTCTATCTCTGTTGACAGCTATACCTTCATATCTCTTTATGAATCTAGATCTACATCCAGATGCAGAAAAATTTCATCTTCCATGTTCATTAGAATCATCCAAACTAAACATGGCGGTGTGTTAACTCTTCCTTGTTCCTCCTCAGCGCTGAAAGAAGCTGCAATCCAGAGAAGACACAACCTGTTCAGGGACAGCATCGTCCTGGGAAACAGTGACCCTAGCCTCCATCTTCTGGGAGAAAATCCTTCTATTGATTGGACCGGGGAGTACGGGGGGAATCCAGATGAGGCTCCAGGGTCTGAAGCAAATGCTGCGGGAGGTGAGGAGGCCCTGAAGAAGAGGAGGATGAAACAGGTGGTGTCCATGATCGGAGATGGGAGCACCGAGATTGTGCTCGATGAGTCCTGCATTCAGGTGTGCAACAACAGCATCTTAGAAGAGGAGGAGAAAGATGGTGAGGACGACTCGAATGATGACTCCTCAAAGCAGGAAGTGTCTGCACCGTCCAGTGGAGAACAAAAAACAGCAGACATGATGAATGGTAGCACTCTAAAGGAGGCTTCAGAAGAACATCCTGAAGTAGAGGTTGTATCAACTGCTGAAACCGTGCAGGAACAATCCTCCAATCAGGAAGCATCTGATTCATCTCCTCCAATAAACACTCCAGCTGAAGACTCACTAGAAGAAAATTCAGAAAAACCGAAAGAAGCTGAATCTAAAATAGAGGAACAACGTGAGGATGTTTCTCTGCCGGCTGAATCAGCTGAAGGAACTCCAGTCGTTCAGGCAGTCGCAGTGGAGGAGGAGAAACCTCCTTCCAACCAGGAGGAACCAGTCCTAGCAGGACCTCCTGACTCCATTCAGCCTCCACATAACGACAGCGGCTTCCATTCTCCTACCAATGAGGTGATTGAGAAGCTCACCTCTTCTTCAACACACTCCACCACCCCCTCAGAGGAGCATCCTGTGAAGGAAGCAGAAGGTGTGGTGGCACTAAACTCAGAGCCCAGTACGGATCAAAACCAGTGAACACGGTCATGTTTTTAATGTTGGAAAACTTTGTGCTCATTTTTTCACCTTTGCTGAAATATCACTTGCTTTTTCACCACCTTCTAGAAACGTGGGCACTACAGCTGATTGTTCTCAATCAGTTTCAGCTCCAGAGTCTGGATAGTATTTGCTGAACTGATCAGCTGGAAAGCAAAACCAGAATTTTCCATTGAGAATGATCCAACAGAATAGTCTAAAGTTTACGTTGCTCATGTTTGAAGACTGGTTTAAAAAAAAAAAGATCCAAACGCACGTTTTGCTGGAATTTTAAGACTTTGATTATTTTCTGTATAAAATTGCATGAAACATGAACTGTCTTTCTTTCTATTTTTTAATTTTTATTTACTGTTCCATAAGTGAATGAATTAATTTCACCTCCTGTTATTTATTATTTTGCACCCATTTTCTATTTGATTTACTTTTAAATGATTTTTACTCTTGTGATACACAACTTTATGATAATAAATCATTATCCAATAAACTGAATTCTTTGATTTTTTTTATTTTTTTTTTTTTAATTTAATTCATTATTTTCTCGTACACTGGAGTCCCAAAATGTATTATTATTATTTTTTTTTTTTTACTGGACATAAAATTACTCGTGTAGAAACTAAAATAACATTTAAAACTTAGTTTTTTACTCGTAATGTTCGGGAATTAAAAAAAAAAACTACCGGTAGCAAATACACGGCCTTCTAAATCTTTGTGTTTTGCTTAAATTTACCTCAATTTTTTTTTTCATTTTTTAATAAACATTCCGTGTTCATTCCTCAAAGGAGGACATTTCTGTGCTGCTTTGTGCTGCAGCAGGCCTCCACAATGGTGGGAGAAACTGTGGGTTAGGTGTCTACTCTAAGGACACTTAGGCATGGGCCCAGTGGGAATCAAACCAGCTCCTCCTGATCTAAAGGCAGACATTCTACCACTGAGCTAATGTCTCCTACCTTTCAGTTTAATGACGCTTCCTGTGATTGGAAGAAAACAATAATTTTTGAAGAACACATTTTGTTGTATTAGAAGAAAATGAGAGCAGGGGCGGATCCAGGGGAGGAAGGGGTATGGGGCACACGCACCTCCCTTTTGGTCCACAAAAAAAAGAAAGGTGTTCTTACTACTTTATTATAAACTGTGGGCAAAATATGTACCAAAATGCATAAAAATAACTTATTTTTCAAAAATTTCCGGGAGGGAACACCTCGCGCTCCCCTTTAGAAAATTCTAGATTCGCCCCTGGAGACATTCATTAAAATGAGAAATTGAATCAATAAAATGAAGCCACAAGTGTTTATTAAAAAAAAATCATGTAAAATAGTGTTGGGATGAGATGAAAACTGAATCCAGTGTTATAACATTTAGGTTTAAACTAAATGATAATTTACTTGTTTGATGGTTTTGGACATTTTGTACCATTTAAGGCATTTTTTTGTCCACAGAGTTCATTTTAACTGCATTATTAATAGAATAAGGCCCATTTGTTGTGGTTACCTGCTAATACTCACATAGTGAATGAGCTACATTACTATCAATCTTATAAAGTAGCTTGTTTAACTATAGAATCAATCACTTCAAATGAAAACTTTTTTCTTTTTAATCAAACAGAACCCACAAGATAGTGCTTAAATTATATGTAGCTTTCTTTCTTTCTTTTTTTTTTTTAGATTGTATTAAACTGTCAAATAAAGCTCATGCCCTCAAGGTTGAAAGTTTGAGTCAGAACAAGGCTAGACATATTGTCTTTTCTGTGTTGAGTTTGAGTGTTCTCCCCATGTATGCGTGGGTTTCCTCCAGGGACTCCGGTTTCCTCTCGCCCTAACAAATCATGCATGTTAGGTTGATTGTCAACAATGAAAATGCCCCCAGGAATGAGTGTGTATTTGGCCCCGCGACAGCCTGGCGACCTGTTTGGGGTGTACCCTGCCTCTCGCCTTGAATCAGCTGGGATAGGTTTTGGCACCCCGCAACCCCATTAGAGATGGATGGCTCAGAAAATGAATTATTTTTTTTGCCTTTTAAAAAAGCAATTAGGGAGAGCTAAATTCTTAGATAAATTAAAACAATTTTCTCTAAATCTAGATTGATTTTTTTCTTTTTTTTTAAACTACCTGAAGTCAACATGAGGACCCTGACAACGTCCTGACGTCATAATTCTACGCGTCTCCTCCAGCTCAGCAGAAGGGTTTAGATTATCCTCCTCCACCTCCTCCTGTTCATCCTCCTCCACCAGGCTGCGCATCTTCTGCTCTCTCTTTGCTGCTTCTCTTTCCTCCTTGTTAGCTGGTTTGTTTGTGGTGTTTCCCCTCCCTGATCACCAAAGGATGGGGGGATGATTAGGACCACTTCTCCTCCACATCCTCCTCTCTCTCTACCTCCACTGGAGCTCTGTCCAGGATGCGGGCTGCTCTGCTGGGCCAGGCTGCGCTGTTTGCGGCCCTGCTGGCTCTCTGCTCCTGCCTGACAGGTAAGCTGGATGGATAGATGCGCCTTTTTATTTGTTTTATTTAATCTGATTAACTCACTGCTGTCTGTCAGTGAATGAGCTCGTTCTGTTTTAGATTTTATATGATTGATCAAGTAATGAATTTTATTTTTTTATGCTCACATTGAGTTTTTTTTCTCACAAAGACAGCATGTGTTGATTATCTAATGTGTGAATGAAATCTGGAGTTACATGGCAACAAACCTCTCACTCCTCTGATGTTCATTTAATCAAATTAACAGAGCCTCTTGAAAGATGAGAGCATGGAGATGAAGTGGTAGATTTAACTTTGAAGTACTGTATTCCCATAATAATCCCATAATTAACTCCATTTCTTGGAAACCATGAACAAAACAAAAATATAAATGGAAATTCTAGTGTTTCTCTGATGTGGATCATCAGTGGAGCGTTCAGCTTTATGATGAATAAAAACAGGAAGTCAGTGTGTCACCATGGTGACGTGGAAGCTGGCATCTGGTAGATTGAGCAGAAATCCTATTAGCTGAGAAACCGAGATGTTTTCAGGGCGTTAAGGTTATCTGTGTGAGAAAGGATTAACTCCATCTGGCTGCTGTCACAAACACATTCCTGCTGTCAGATGAAGAACCCACACCCCCTAACCTCAATCTCAGTACTGGATCACCTTACAACATCACCTCACACACTCTTGGAGGTACATCAGAGTTTGTTTGGGTTTTTTTAAGGGGGTGGGGGATTTCTGCATAAGTCAAATTAAAGTGTAGGTGATGTTCTGACGTGTACACATTTTACTCTTCCATCTTTTCTGGTTCTAGATAGGGTTGTACAGAATTATCATCAGCATACTTCAGTCAGTCCACCTTCTTAACTATCTATCCCTCTCGGCGTTGCGGGGGATAGATCCCGGCTGATTCAAGGCGAGGGGCAGGGTACACTCTGAACAGGTCGCCAGTCTGCCACTGGGCCACACACATACAACCATACACACACATTCCTAGGGACAATTTGGCACCGGCCAATCAGCCTAACATGCATGTTTTTGGAGAGTGGGAGGAAACCGGAGTACCCGGAGGAAACCCACGCAGACACATGGAGAACATGCAAACTCCACACAGAAAGGCCAGGGTTCCAAGCCTCGTCCCCACCCGGGACTCAAACCCACGACCTTCTTGCTGTGAGACCACTGTGCTACCCATTGCACCACCGTGCCGCCCAGGATACTTCAGCAGCAGATTAGTCATGGCAGTAGCCTTATTTTATCTCTGTCCCACTATAAAATGTCTTTAATTTTTTTGAAAACCATTGTTTGAAACTGGAATTTGACATTTCACCTCAAACACTAATTTTGATAAATAATTTTTTTAGTTTGCTGCTTATTCCCAGTTTCTTTCGCACAGAAATGAGAAAGACATGATTTATTCACGTGTTTCTGCTTTCATGGAAATCCAGGTGGTTCATGTGTTTTAAAGTTAACAGAAACTCTAAAGTCGACACTTGTCTTTTTGTTCATACATTTGTTGTAAATTTTGGGGTTTTGGATTGTTTTAAGTTTGGGTGTCATTGCTTTGAAGAACCATTTTATTTTGTCATGCTACGTACATACTGGGATGATGACGATGATCTTTACTGTCATTGCAACCCAAAGTGTCCAACACTCAGAGCAAAACTTTAAAAAAAAGTTATATTGATTATAGAACAAAAAACACAGAAATTATTTAAATCAATACAAAAAATAACAAAAAGTACATCAAACAAACAAACAAAAAACCTCCACAAAGCTGACCAACAAAAAGAGCCAATCCAACCCATCACATGAACACTCTGTCATTGTTCTTAAGATTGTTTAAAAGTAGGACTTCCTAGTTAAAAGGTTTCATGACAGAATATTAGATTACCAATTGGTTTCTGGTTTCTAGGCGTCTATCAGTTTTTCTTGTAACATGTCTTGTTTGTTCCATGAAGCTCCACTGTGTAGTGTTGATCTGTGATTAAACAGAAGTCAGATAAAAATGACTTTGATGTAGTAATTTTCTTGTTGAAACAAGAAAATAACTAAATAGAAAATTTGTTAAAACACAACTACATAAAAGATGTATTTCTTGCCCCAATGGGAACTTGTGTCCATACGCTATGACTTGTTACAACTGAGAATTGTTTGCTCAAAACCGTGTACAAAACCGTGGTGAGACCGGCCATGCTGTTTGGTCTAGAAACAGTAGCACTGAGAAAAAGACAGGAAACAGAGAAACAGGTAGCAGACATGAAGATGCTGAGGATCTCTCTGGGAGTGACCAGGATGGACAGGATTAGAAATGAGTACATCAGAGGAACAACACATGTTAGAGGTTTTGGAGATAAAGTCAGAGAGGCCAGACTAAGATGGTTTGGACATGTACAGAGGAGAGAGAGTGCATAGGAAGAAGGATACTGGATTTGGAACCACCAGGAAAGAGGACTAGAGGAAGGCCAAAGAGGAGGTTCATGGATACAGTGAAGGAAGACATGAGGATAGTTGGTGTGACTGAAGAAGATGCAGCAGATAGGGTTGGATGGAAGAAACTGACTTGCTGTGGCGCCCCCTGAAGGGAAATGCCGAAAGAAGAAAAAGAAGAAAATTGTTTGCTCTTTAAGTTTTTTATTATCATGTATGATGTGAATCTAGAAAAGCCATGCCTTGCAATAATAATCAGAATAAGTTGTTTTTTATTTCTTCTTACGACGTACAGTATGTAGCATCAGACAGACTTACACAGTCATGTTAGAAATGCGGATGAGAATTTAAAAAAAAAAGTAACACTTTATTTAAAAACCTTTTTTAAAAAAAAAAAAATTATTATTATTTGTAAGGACTAGGGTTTATTTGGGAATTGTATAAACTTGTGCAATTGTAACTCCAATTGTCAATCTCTGGGCTGAAGTGGGTCCACTGATGTCTTGTGTTGGCAACATTGGCATGTTAATGTCTGGTAGCGGCCAGAAAGGTTTTGTTTTTTTTGTTTTTTTTGTTTTTTTTTTTATGTAAAGTGCATGAAAATGTTAAAAATGTCAAACAAATAAAACATTTTGAAAAGTTAACCCAAAAAAAATAAAAATCAGCTAAATGAGCAGATGAGTATTTACAAGACAAACAGATGAACAAGTAAATTTTAATATGCTGCAATCATTAAATAAGGTCTATTTTTTTTTACAAGGATTTGGTCATTGTTCATGGGAGGAACAGAGAAAAGGGAGGATTGCTGTTCAACAGTTTCACAACCTGAGAGGAGAAGTGATTAATCAGTCTGGAATCCATGGTTGTTGCCTTGAAGCAGGTCAGGACACATGACGTGGATGATGGTATGCTGAAAATGGAGGTGAAAAAAATCACTTGTAGTCTTTCAGGTGCTGAAAGTGTGCGACAAGTGGATGAAAGGGCTGTTGGTGTTCCTAACCCTTACCCTAAAACAGGCATCGAAGAGATTCATGTCGGAGGTGTAGTTAGCAGAGAGTTGGTTTCCTATAATAGTCAGCGATGGCCCCTGTGCTCATCAGACCTAACTTGGAATTACATCAGCACCAAATTTGGCCTCAGGTTGTTGTCCCAGGACAACCATCACACACATGTAATTTATATCATCGGAAATGAATGGGGAGAAGATGAATGAAAGATTCACTAGTCTGATCACTAATCAGAGTGAAGAGTGTTAGTAGAGGTAAAGAAGAGCCTTTTGCCCCATTCAGGTCTGATATAGAATTTGGGTTTTCAAGTTCTAGACCTTTCTTTCCTTTTTCTTTAGTCTTTGACGTCAAAACATCAATGAGTAACCTGGGCAAGTGAAGTGTTTAAAAAGCCATGTTAAATAATCAGCACACTGATTAACAATCTTTTATTCAAAGATTTCCACCTAACACTGTGATGGTAGGCTTTCCATTCGCTTCACAACCCCATAACAGGTTGTGAAGTGCGACGTAATGTCATGATTTTTCAAAAGTTCAATCAGTTCAGGATCTAAATATCTTCTCATATGAAGTCATCTTGTCTTGGAGGCTGGATGTGGTTTATAAGTGTTTTGAGGAAATATGAAGGTCCTTCTCTGGAAGAGACATAAATAGCAGATGAGTCTTTACTTTTTGATGGAAGAAAATATCAAAGAAGTAAAAACTTTATTTCAATCACGGTACAAAAGTGTTCAAGATAAATGGTGAGGGGGAGAGAAAAAAAAAAGCATAAATAGTTTCTACACTTCTGTTTTCCAACACTTGCAGCTGTTGTGAACATTAAGAAATGTTGGACCTTCAGTTGAGATAAAAATGAGGTGAAGTGTTGAAGGCCGCTGACATAACATTGGAAAGTCTAAATATATCTGAAGAGCTCGTTGATCAGAGAGATTTTAGCATTGGCGTCATTTCCTGCTTCATATCAGCTGTGAAGGCATGAGTTGTTCTCACATTACATTTTGTTCCCATAATCACAGCCTCGATTTTATTTCTCTCTTAAATCAAAGTTCGGACAACAGGTTGTCAGAAGACAGACACAATGATGCTGGTGACATGTCCTCAGAGATCCAAGAGTTGATTCACGGTCAGAAATACAGCTAAATCTTCACCTTGTACGCCTCAATGAAGCTGCTTTGGTCTATTTAAATGGAAAAGTACTGAATCATTTAGTTGCACAAGAGATTAGAGACAGGCTTTTTTATTATTTGCCTGCTTAAAGCACTTCAATGCCAATATGAGAACAAAATGTTAGAAATCCTCATTTTTCTTGAATAAAATACTAATTTATACTGCAGATCAAAACAGAGGCTGCTGCAGTGATTTGTATTGAGTCATGTTTTGATATGCTAAAAGATGGCCCAGACATGCAGCAAAGCTTTGCATAGATTAGCGTGTCGTGTTTTACTTCAGATGGCAGCCCGTGTCATTAGGTTCAGCAGAAACGTTTTGCTTTCTTGTTAAACGGTCTTCATTCTTTACTCTGCATCTCTCTGAGACAAACCTTCATCACTCCTCTGTTCCCAAAGTGACTCACCCCCACTGATGATGTCACTCCCCCTCTGTTGCCATGGCAGCTGTCATGGCAACCGCTGCTCAAGTTCCCGCAGAGATGGAAGATTAATGTAATGAGGAGGGTTAAGACTGAAGGCTAGATCAGGTTTGTTGTGACTCCGTCCAGGCCATCGAAGGCCAAACCAGTCCGGTCTAGGAAACAGTTTGTTTTGATCCTTTTTGTCTGTGTTTAGACACTGGAGAATACTTTGAGGGTACATCTGAATAAAAAAAATGTGCATTTTATTTACACATTTTCTAACACAGAGTGTGTGTTACCACAGCTGCATGGACAATACAGTATCTGCTTCCATTTTTTTGTTATGAAACAAGCAATAACTTCTTCATAAAAGAAGAATCCAGAATTTACTCCTAAATAATTCTTCCTTGCATGCCTACATAGAAATTTGACCTGCATAAATCCTCCCACGTCTTAATTTATTTTTAATCTTTTATTTAAAAAATGTTGAAAGTAATTCCTCCTCATTTTTTTTTTTTTTTTTGCTTCTCAAAAACTGTGAGAAAAAAGACACGGTTAGTTTCCATGTCAACATGACTAATAGGTGACACAACGACGCGGGCACTGTGCGTAATTAGACACATAAATGGACAGTTTTAGCAACAAAATACTCTAGGTAAGAGTCTGATTAAAATTAGGCTGATGTAAAAATAAAACACAACAGCTGTTTGATTCACCGATCACTCGACATAGTAATTATGCAGGATTGTGTGAAGGTAAACACTCTTTGTAGGTGCCTGAGAGAGGTTGACACGTTGGCAGGAAAATGTAATGAGAAAAAAATCAAAGAGAATTATGGTTAAAACTTTACAGTTGAAATGTTTGAGTAATAATTTTCAGGATGTGAATAACATTCAGAAAAATCTTTGAGTAAAAAAATTAACTGGACATTGATTAACAATTATTTTGGAAATTTTAAAAGCAAAAATATTTTCTTGTTAGCAGTAAAGGTGAGCAATATATCAATCCTTATGAAAAAAATGACAGAAATATTCATGAGGGGTTGGATTTAAATTTGAACTCAATAAAGAAGTTATTTAATTACAATAAACATTCAAGCATATGACTTATTGGACAGTTTAATCAAATAAAAAAATGAATGCATCAATAATTAAACACTCTAAACCAATGTGTCCCGACCACTTCAATATACAATATAAGATACAATATAAGAAAAATATTCAGAACCCACATATTTTTCTCACTTGAAGGCTGTTCTCTGTCCTCAATTTTATTCATCTAAGCCTAATTTCAGACCAAGAGGAACGATTTCTATTTCCTGAAGGCATTTAATTGTGTGCACTTTGGTTGACGTTTCTGTGTTATAGCTTCAAAGTCATTATCGGAATCTATTAGTAGAGAAGTGTCATGAATAATTGTATTATCAGGGTTTGCAGCTTATTTGACTTCTGGCTGTTTGACAAATAAAGTTAAAACCAAGGATTTGCTTTCTGCCCCTAAAGATAAAGAAAGTAATTAAATGTGCCCTTGAGTTTTCATGTTTAAATTTAGCGTTTTACTTTGATCTTGGGGCGGCACAGTGGTGCAGTGGTTGGCAAGAGGCAACAAGAAATTTGGGGGGTTCGATTCGAGACAAGGCTTGGGACACTGGCCTTCCTGTGTAGAGTTTGGATGTTCCTCTGTAGAGGTTGCATGTTCTCCCCATGTACACCGGTTTCCTCCCACCCTCCAAAAACATGCATGTTAGGTTGATTGGCCACTATGAAATTGCCCCTAGGAATGATTGTGCGTGTGCGTGCGTGTTCGTGTGCTTGTACGTGTGTGTGTGTGTGTGGTCCAGCAACAGACTGGCGAACTGTTCGGGGTGTATCCTATCTCTTGCCGGGAATAGACTTCAGCACCCTCCGCAGCCCCGTTAAGGAGGAACGGTTCAGAAGAGGAATGAAGTTTAATCTTGCATAAAACACTTGTGTTGATAATTCTCCACATAAAACATAATAGATCAGCCAGTAGAGGGCATGAATACAAACTTTTGAGAACCATGAATCTGTAATAATAAAATTCATAAACACATTCCAGTTAAAAAGTTCTGTAGTTTATGAAAAGCTCTGATATATCTTAGTTTTCTCTGGATTAAAACAGAAGAATTGAAGGTTAAATTTTAAATTTCCAAGAATCCAAGAAGTCCCCCTCCCCCCTTTATTTTTTTTCAGCAAAAATTCTCAAATCACCGAGAAAAAGTTTGAAAAAAAGTTTAAACATACACTTGGCAAGAGATTTTTATAATTCCCTGACCCCCCCAAAAAAAGGGTAATTTGAGCTTATGTGATATTAATGCTACATAAAGCATGCTCCAACAATGCTTAGAACATCCTGCTGTGTTGGCATGCCATAGAACAAAAAGCATGTCTAAGAACAAACTGACATTCAAAGCTATCCGAATGGTCCGAATTGCAAACTTCTCAAAAAAATAAAAAACACTTCAGGAGTGATTTTGTTGTGGAAATAACACTCAACCATGGCAGAAACCTACAAAAGGTTTATTTTGCACTACCGGTACTTACCCTGCCCATCTTTAATTTTCTTAACAGTGAGAAAGATGGACCCCAGCTTTTCATTATCTTTCTCTCAAATTGTATCTCCATCTGCAGGAAATCATCTATGCCCTCGCAGCTTGGACTGCGCCCAAGCAGGACGACACTTTTGCAGGCCAGGAAGTTCTCAGTGTGGTCCATGTTTGAGTCCACTGGTGGAAAACTCCCACGGCAACTGTGTCCTCAAGAAAAGACGTCAACACCATCAACCCAGCAAAGGTAATAGTCCATTGCTAGTCCATGTTCTTGGTCAATCAGTTGACACTTACCAAGTTGGTTGTCATGGTCTTCATAGTCATCGTTATTCCTTTTTGGTACAACCGTTATGGTTGTATTGACAGTTGTACATACGGATGTTCTCATGGCTATCATGATGAAAATTGTCATTCTAATCAACATATTCACTCAACCTGTTTTGGTTGGCCTACATTCTATTATGATGTGGAAGAAGGAGGACCCAAATGCAGGACATAAACAGGATTTATTTAATAGACGTATGGCAAGGCTGTAAGGCAAACGCATGGGATTG
Source organism: Neostethus bicornis (assembly GCA_902685375.1). Taxonomy (NCBI): domain Eukaryota; kingdom Metazoa; phylum Chordata; class Actinopteri; order Atheriniformes; family Phallostethidae; genus Neostethus; species Neostethus bicornis. The sequence goes on from LR738545.1 coordinate 12,001,249, forward strand.
ATCACAAGGAATGTCTTTAAGTCCAAAAATATAACCGAGTCCAATGATAAACTTGGTCAACCTGGCTGGGAAGGATGGTAATGACCCAACAAGGAAACCTGGAGTGATTGCCTTTAAATAGGCAGCAGGCTGATAATGCACAGCTGATTAGCACCGGGCTAATTACCCAAAGGTGTTTAGGATCAGGCTGGAATCTAGGAGAGGAAGGAAGGTCCAGGGCTCCCTGTGGTGGCAGGTGAGGGAACATGACACATTCAATGAGAAGGTGGGATTCTAAAATGTTCATGTGACAGAACGTGAACAGATTTGTTTGGTAAGTTGTGCGTAAACGCCCCATGTTCAACCAAGATGAAAAACAATTTTAGGGCAGGTTAATCTGTCTGGTTTGCTGATGATGATGTGCATACCATTAAATCATCTCTTCAACATGTTTTGGTGCTTAACTCATTACGTTTGTTTTACTCCAGGTAAAACGAACTCTTACCCTGAGCTAGATGAGGAAATCGACTTTCTTTCCGCCATCATCAGTGAGCAGAGATCCGCAGTAGCAGGTACAAACAGTCCAACATTTCAACCGTGCATACTCTGAAATGTTCTCCTGCTTTTATAATTCCAAACTTATCTTCATCTTAGCTCCAGCCTCCCAAGATGACACACCCAAGGAGGTTGAACCTAGTCCTGAATCTTCAACAGAGCAGCCCAGTAATGCCTCTTCTCCCATCACCAGTAACCACACCCCGGCTATGCTCAGAGATCCTATCATCCTTCCCTATCCAACTAATGACCATGTGTTCATTAGTAAGTATGCCTTTATCTTTAACCATAATTTTGAAATATTAGTGATTTTGGAACCCCCACTCACCAAGCAGTGCAGTGGTCTGTAAAGAAAGCAGGAACGCAGGGATTGTTCTTGTGGTGGGAATCTGGGAAGCAGAGTTACTCTGAATAAGAAAAAGGTCATGTACCGAGTCAACAAGGTCATTTGTGACGTTTTATCCACATATTATTGAATGATGACGTTTAGGACATCGATATGCAGATTGGTGCTAAGTTTCCATGAATGAACGGAGATTTAGTGAGAAAGAAAGACTCTGTTTATTAATAATTTACCAGAAACCGTCCAACAGACAGAGACAATTCTTGTGCAAGATGAACATCTCGCTGTTGGTTTTAAATGTGGAACATTTGGGTCAGATTAGTTTAAAGATCTTCTTTGTAATCACTAAATGCTGAAATCTTGGGACTCTCCTTTTTTTTTTCTTTCACATGAAGTTCACATAGAAAGGTTTTTTATGTTGATGTCGGTTTGTTTTGCAACACCCAATTTACTGCAGTTTTTATCCTGGTTTGGTGTTAGTTTGATGAACTGGGACTCTAGATTCAGCTCTCAGCCAGAGATGATGAAGAAATTGTTCACTACACACAGATCTGCTCAGCATTACCTCCTTCTCATGTTGTGTTCTTATCTTTTCTTAGTCATGAGCACCGTCTTCATTGTGGTGGGTTCAATGGTGTTGATCGTAGCAGGAGCCTGTTGGGTTAGGTAAGATGTTTCCTCTCTGTCTTTATCCTTTTTTTTATCTTACAACTACCACTATTTGTCTGACTTTGGATATCCTTGTTACACACTCTAAAACTGAATTGTCAAACTGTCAGAACCAGAATAAAAAATTGCCAGTGCCAAGAAGCACAGCTACCAACATAGAGATACATATTCTATCATTTATAAACATTTGTCTGTTTAAAACCTGTACTGTGTTTTTCATTACGTGTCCCCTCCGTGTTCTGTATCTGTTGTGAGATGATGAAAGAATCACTTATTGTATGTGTTTTTAGTTTTCCTCTAATTCCATCTTTTTTATTGCAACCTGCAAAATTATTATATCAAAAGTGAAATGCAAAGCTATTCATCCATTTCCTCAAACACTTCTTTGTTTTTCTCCTGTTTTTTTTATTCATTTTATTTTGATCTCAGAATGCAGAAAGGTGTCCAGCTGACTCAGAAAGTGGACCACCCTGCATATGGACCAATGAGAGCACACAACTTCTCTAGCTCTGTAAGTAACTTTTCTGATGAATGACTTTTTTACGCAAGGATAAAATCTATGTTTTGACAACCTTCAACTATCCACAATTTTACTGTAGATCGATTTTTTTTCTTGATGTTCCAGAATTTCTTTTGTACATCTGTTCCCCTGTGGAAAGTTTCCAGGAAAAAAAAAACAAATACTCACTTGTTAACTCTTGGTGGCCTCTTCAGAAACGATTTAATCTTAATATTATAAGAGTACATTCACATTGGGATCCCAGAGAACTCTGATTGGAATTCAAATGGAGGACGAAACATTGTTCTGGACTGAGGTCATTTTCAGATATGTTGGATCTTTCAAACATGATGTTTAGCTCTTCACCAGAGGCAAAGCAACATTAAACATTACTTAAGTGAAAGATAAAAAAATCACACAAACAAGAAATCTGGTTAATCTAGTGATTAATGTACAGACCATGACAAATAGCCATCCAAAGTCATCCATGTATTTTAGGTTACGTTGCCCCACCCTGATCGTTGAGTCCATGTTGCTTTGTATCTCCAGTACAAATTCTCCTGACAATGTTTGCATTTTGGTCATGTCAGCTGCTGAAGCTACAGTCTCACATGTGTTTTAAATGTCATCTTTTCTGAGCCTTTTCAAAACCTGATTTCTTCTATGTTTCTTCGTTCCAGCCCGGGGACAGAAAGCTGGCCCACAGTGCTCACATGTACCACTACCAGCATCAGAAGCAGCAGATGCTATCCATGGAAAAGTAAGTCACATTTTGCATGTTATATCTTTGCTCTGGTTTGTCCCACATGTCTTTTGGCTTTCTATTGTCATTCTCTTTGAATATGTGTAATTATTGTTGAACTATAATTGACTATCTGTGTGTACAGACGCAGGGATGAACCAAAAGTTCCCGATTCAGGAGCATCAACTGATGAGGAGAACGAGGATGGAGATTTCACCGTTTATGAATGTCCAGGACTTGCCCCAGTAAGTAAATAGTGATAAGTGGACAATCCTGCTTACCAGGATTGTCCACCAACTTGTATAAAGGTCTTCATTTATAAACTGGAGCCTTCATGGACATTTTGTTTTGTAAAATCAACCTGGCAAAATTTGACACTTGCTATTAAATGTCATGTTAACTATGTGTGACATTATTTTTACTTTTTACTTTGTCTGAGTAAAAATATCGTTTGACCAATGAATAAAAAATGTTTTCATAAGGAAAAGAAAAAAAACCTATTGTTTACTGACATACGTGCTTTGTGTTGACCGACAGACCGGAGAAATGGAGGTGAAGAACCCGTTGTTCGATGACTCAGCTATCTACCTACAGAGATTCCAGCAGTAAACCTGAACCTTCATGTGGTTCACACTCCAAATGCAACAACTGTGTGTGTTTCTACATCTGTTTACACACACAAACATCTGTTCTCACTTTTCTGAGAGCAGTATTAAGAGGAAGATGAGGAGCGCGGCATCCAGCAGGACTGTTCTGTAGCCAGTCTCTTCTGTTTTATTTCCCATCAGGACGAAGATGTAAAGCTGATCTGAAGCAGAGACCAAACAGGCCTCCACTGAATGGGAGCCAGTGGTTTTATTCCCAGTATTATTTTAGAACAAAGTTGTTTTATTAAGCATGGCTCCATGCAGCACCTGGTTCGTACCTGGATGTTCTGTAGCCTTTTAGTTTCCAGTGTCGTTTCTATGCATGAAGTGAAGATGAGTGGATATGCATTTAATGTAAAATATTATTTCAAATCATCTGAAATGTATATTGTAAATGGGATTGACATGGCTTGTTTTGGTTGCTGTAGATCTTTACTTGTGTCCTCTAATCATCTAAGGCGTCCCTGTCTTTCTGACACATGATTGCCTCCAGGTTTTAACTTCTTCATCTACCTTTTGTTTCACTGGAATGTTGTTTAATAGGTAAAAAAAATGAAATGTGGAAAATATTGAAATATTTTTATGTAACTTTTTTTATTTCCCTGAGAAAGTATTCAACTGTGGTGGTTAAAGTTTTGATTAATGGAAAAATCTTTTTAAAAAATCTCAAAACTGTCCATATCAATGACATCTGACTTTTTGTGAGAAATGAAAAGTGCTCAAAGAGATCAGGTCTACCTCAACAAATTTTGTTTTACTTCATTGATTTGGTAAAAAGCTCTCATATTAATTCACACACTGCACCCAACCATTGGTGTTGAGATGATGTCTCGCCTCAGAAACCTTAAAGATAAGCTTGGAGTTAGAAAATCAATCTATTCAGTTCCTGATGTCAGAAATTACACAATGCTCTAGACCACTTTCTTCATGGTCAAGCAGATGCAAACATCCTGAACGTGCAGAACTTCTCGATGTGTGCTTGATTGAGGAATTATGGCTCTTTAATCAAATCTTGTATTGTCCGTAAGACACTTTTCTCTTTGTCTTTCCATCACATTTTTGGAGAGGTTGCCATGTTCAGGGCCTGATGAGGAACACTGAAGGAACATCCAACAGTTTGGGAATCAAATACAATTGGGAAATTATAAAAAAAAGACATACAACACACTCTGGTCTACAATCATCTGCTCTACCATCACTACTCTGGTGTGTGGGTCCTGTCATGTTATCCTTTTGCAGTAATCTGGTACTTTGGAGTGAATGTAATTAAATGTAACTGTATAATCTGGAATAATCTGGTATCAGATGGGTTTGGTCTACTTTTCCTAAATCTGTCAGACTAATGGAAACCTCCATGTTCACATCTGCAACCTTCTGTAATATCCCACTCAGATCATTCATATTGTGAATTAGACATCCATGGAGATCATTAGAGTCCAGGGAGTTGAACATGCATTTAGTCAGTGTGAACTGCGAGGCCATGCTGGAGTTTCGGTGGATGTCTACATCACCCACTTGGACTGTTACCTGAATGAGGACTTTTTATCTGAACATGCTGAGCTTGAGGAACAAAATGATGCACAAGAGAAAGCCTGAAAAGCTTCAGTTTGTATGCTGCTATCTCTTATTTTATGTTCAATGTTTTGTTATTCCGCTTTCCTTCTACTAGTGCTGCAGGCTGAACAAATCCCAGCTGGTTGTTCTTCCTCTGATTATGAGTACCTCGCTTGGCTAGCGACCTTTGATACAAACTGTTTTTGGGCTATATGTAATGTGTCACAGCCATGTTTAGCTTGCATGTGGATATTAAAGCTGGAAATAAATATTTATATGATCTGATTTGAACATGTTGGGGTTTTTTCTTCAATTTCCTAATCTTCTTCTTCTCCTTTCGGCACTTCCCTTCAGGGGTCGCCATAGTAAGTTAGTTTCTTCCATCTAACCCTGTCTCCTGCATCCTCTTCAGTGTCTTCCTTCACGTTTTCCTTCAATGTGGACATGACTAGGCAAGACCCTAGACTAGGAAGACTAGACAAGACCCTAGTCTTCCTCTGGGATCTTGCCTAGAGGAAGACCCTCTCTTTGGTCTTCCTCTTGGCCTCCTGCCTGGGAATTACAAACCTAGCATCCTTCTTCCAATGTACTTCCTCTCTCTTCTCTGCACATTCAAACCATATCAGTCTGGTCCATCTGACTCTATGTCTAAACCTGTAACATGTGCTGTTCCTCTGATCCTGTTCATCTTGGTCACTCAGCTTCTTCATCTCTGCTACAAACATCTCTGCTTCCTGTCTTTTTTCTTGTCTTTTCATCAGTGCCACTGTCTTTAAATCAGACAGTATGGCTGGTCTCACTACCTCACATCATCTCATATCTCTTCAATTTCTAAATAATGTGACCAAACATTTAATTAAAAAAAAGCCCATTTCCATTCGGGCAAAAAAGTCTGCATCTTGGTGAAAAAAAAAAAGTATATATGTATATATATATACATACAGTATATATATATATGTATATATACGTATATATATATACACAATGAAGTAGTCTCTATGAATCCAGTTTGGTTTCATGTTTGAGTATGGTTTAAGTACAATACTGGTACAATTATATCCAATATAAAGTAATATTAATTTCCAAAGTGATACCTCTATTTGTCTGCCAGCGTAAAAAAAATAAGTAGCAAGTCCAACAGTGAGCAAAACAATCGCAGACCTTTAAGCTTTGTTTCAATATTAATATTTGCCTTTCTAATATTAATAGTGTAAAATTGAGTTTGTAAAAGTTGGACAAACGTAACTTATTTTTATTTAATTTATTTTCTTCGATTAAAAAACATGGAACATATTTTCTCGACACGTGTTCCTTGACACTCTTTGCTGCCATCTAGCGTTTTTTTGATCACATACTAATCTTAAAACTTCCCTACAGTAGATCTGATAAAAGTTTATCCAATTTTTACTGGGGTTTTTTTCTCTGCGGGAAAGTTTATTCTTATTCCTACCACACATTGTGCGCGCCTTAAGCATGCACGTGCCGTGGTGTCACGTTGTTTAAAATGAAAAATCATGTGGAAATGATCTATAACAGTGATTTTAGATTTAAAAAAACAAACAACAAAAAAAAAAACTATACTTTCATCCTCTCAGTAACTCGAAAGATAGAATCTTACTGAAGTAAAAGTCCACCTACAGGGTGATGGGGGTACATAGGGAGGAATTCACATTGGTCAATTCTCAACTATTTTATGTAATAACTCTTGCATACTAGATGTGTTGTCTTGTTCCACATGAAAATGTTGGTCAAGTGAACAGAAACCAAGCAGAATTTGAGGTAAAAGATTCAATTTCATTTGTGGTACTATTATGTTACAATAAAATGACAAATGATGAAATTAAGAACATAATGTGAAAAAAGGATGACAAAACTGAGTTTCATGTTGCTTTATTTTTGGTTTTGACACCCCTTCCTCTTTCTGCATGTTGTAATGGTTTCACATCAAAGCCAATCACCAACATCTATTCTGTGGCATTAACCGAAGTTCCTGTTAACTGTTCTCTGTGGGTTTATAGCTCAGCGGAGATGTCTTCACTCTCTTCACCCAGCCCTCCAGGTCCTGATAAACTTTTTTAGTTGGTAAATTAGAGTAGTTCACACAAATCTGGCAGAGTCGCTCTCTCCAATCAGTAATCATTTTTATTCTGTGAGTTTTGTGCCACTGGAAGTATTTCTCATAGACCTCTTTGTTTGATGCCACATAAGTCAGGTATTTAGCCAGGTCTGACATTCTTTTGAAATCATTTACATGGATAAAGGAATGAGGTGGTGCCAAGGCCTCGTAGGTTTTCCTGCTTGGGCCAAGAACAACAGGGATGACCCCTGCTTGGAAAGCATTCTTCCATAGCTTTTCACTGATGTAATCTTTGGATTGCGAGTTCTCGAAGGAAAGATAAAAATGACATTTTGAGATGGTGGAAAGCAAACTTGAGTCATTTAAAGGTTTTTTATTCCACCTTCCAAACACTTGAATGGGGATAAATTTTCTGAGACTCTGGTAAACAGCAGAACGTGTCTGGGTGGGTATGTATCTACTGACCACCCAGGCGACTAAGCAGGAGCGATTGGCAGATCTCTCATAGATCTGGTCTCCAGCTCCATTTATTGCCTGTCCATAAGGAATGGAGATGTCTGCATCACGCCGGTAGCTCATTGTCCAGTTGAAGAGGCCGTTGAACCGCTGGAGGTTTCTATTGTTGTCGGGAGGTTCCAGGGACATCCACACCCAGTGTTGGGTGGATGGGCGAGGAAGGTGGAAAGGCAGAATTGAATTTCCTGTGCTCAGCTCCCGGTGGTGAAACACCACCACATCAGCAGTAGAAAATCTGTAGGTGTTATCAGTTAGGAGGCAGTGTTTGATGTTGTACATCTCCAAACATTTGTTCCCACCCAAATCATAGGAGCGTTTGAAAGGCCAGTGCCAGAGCAGGATGCTGACATTCCTCTGAGGAGCAGAAATTTGTTCTCGATGCACAACAAACTTTTCATTAAGAGAGTTATTGAAGAACAGTAGAAACAAGGAGCTGGAGACCAAAATGAAAATGAAGAGTCTGAATGCAGGTGAGAACATTGCTGTTGGGGATTCGGGTCAGAAAGGTTGTTCTCGCTGATCTGGGACTCCTGACAGGAAGAAAGCAATAAAAGATAGATCAGAAAGCAGATAAGAATTTCACATATTTTTACTATCTGAACATTTGTAAACATAAAGTCTGTAAATAATTCCAATATTTTTATTGAACATGCTTTTTGTGGTGATGTTCAAAATGAACAGACGCTTTGAAGAAGGAGTCGAGTCATCAGCGTTTCTGTTAAGCAAAGTGTTGTTCGAAGTGTGTTTTGGTACCGAAATGATGACATGTGAACCGCCGTGAAGCACCACCTCACGTGAGAGATTCAGGAAGTGATTTGCTGGTTCGGAAGTGCCATGCACCTTTAAAAGGTTCTGCAAATGACAATATTGTTTCACGAGCGTCTTGTCTTAGCGTATTTCCCTGCCCAAACAGGCAATTATGTATCTTTCAACACCAGCATCATCTGTGCCATTTGCTCCTTTTAATAAGAGTATTAGCAATCAATCATGAGATTTATCCACTAGCTGGCACACACACAAAAAAAAAATAATTTATTCATCTTCTGAACTGCTTGTCCATAACGGGTTGCGGGAAGACCACCCCAGCTGATTACAAGCAGGAGGCGGGATATACCCCTAACAGGTTGCCAATCTAGTGCGGGGCCACACACAAGGACAACCATCCACACACACATTCTTAGGGGCAATTTCAAGGTGTTCAATCCACCCGATACGCATGCTTTTGGAGGGTGGGAAGAAATCATGCGGAAAGACCAGTGATTCAAGCCTCATTTCCACTCTAGGACTTGAACCCAAGAACCTTCTTGCCATGAGGCAACCATGCCAACCAATGCACTACCGTGCAGCCCACAAAAAATATTTTTAAAGAAAAATTATGTGAATAATAACGCTTCACATTGGACTGAATATTTACAAACTGTAATTTATTTACTAAGGCAATGTAATGTGGTGGCCAGTTATTCTGTAAAACCTTCCTCTTTCAGATGTTTCCACCACAAGATTGTTTTCTCAGGTTTATGAACTTGATTGATAAAATGTTATCTTGGCAAAAAAGATTTTCCCTTACCTTGGAGAGATTGTGGCAGGTTGTTCACTTCCAGCCCGTTCCCCTTTTTAATTTCTTAAAGGAAGTCCAACCCCAGCAAATGTTTGAGTCACCTTTTTTTTTCACACAGTGCAGTCGGTAATATTTTGTGTTTGTCATTGGCCAGCAACACGTCAGAAGCATCATCACAAGATTCAAAAGCATTTACTAGTTTCATCAACACAAACACCCACTTGTGTCACAATTATTCATTTGTCAGTTAAACCACTCAGGTCTGTGCAAAATCATCTCAACGTCCTGGAGTAGTTCAGAACATGAACATTTACACATTTAGAGATCTTCTGCTTCCTGTCCCTGTACCGAAAAAAGAGGCCCCAAGTTTCACAACTGCAGCAGGCACATCCTGCTGCCTGCAGCTTTTGGAGTTTACCTCTCCCACATTGTGAACAGGAAACCTCAGCATATTTCCAGATTCAGAGACAGATATTGGGCCAATAAAGCAAATGAAAATCTACGTAGTTCTATTTTTATATTACGAAATAACAGAGGCTGTTTGGAACATTCAAACATATCATTCTTATTAATTGTGTTTTCTCAGCCATCCAAAATGGATGCCCCATTGCTGAAGGGATGCCCCACTGTGTAAGAGACCAAGAAAAATTCAGATTAAGCTGGAGGGATCAAAACTCAAACTGGTCTGAGTGTTTGCACCACTCCACACCCTTGGATGAATTAGAAAAAGTGCCTGAGTAGAGAGGTGTCTGAACCTTCCTGGTTGTTGACAGCTGAAACTGTTGAAAGGAGCCTTTTTGTTCATTTAAACTGTTCAAGATTCAGTACTGGTGGTTGACTGATGTCCAAGTGCTGGTCTTGCCTCGTCTTGCAGGCAATGAGTTTTTAACTGGGTTGTTTTATGGGATTTTGTAACTGGACTGGTCTCACTCAAAGCGTGTTTCTATTTTATTTTATTTTATTTACGTGATTATTATGACATTTTTAGTGAGATTTTGTGCCGCAAATTGCCAAAAGAAAGCTGTAAAATAATTGCCCTGTGGGACTAAGAGACTGCTGATTCAGATCCTTCCTTATCTTAGCCTTGGAGCACTTCTTTTGTATATTTAAGCAAGGACCTTCCAACAGAAATAAATGACAAAATATTCTGAAGGAACACGCTGTAAAAATACTGGCAGCTGATGTTGCCAGTAAAAGACATAAAAAATGGAGTAAAAAAAGTGTTTAATCTTTGCAGTAAAATCTTGTTGTCTGCAGTTGACAAACACTACCGTTAAAGATATAGTGTGAAAGAAAATTTATCCTTACTCCAAAATAAATTAGTTAAAACCGAAGCATTTTGGTGTCACATGTGAGCTGGTCTGTCCTGTACCTTTTCGTCTCTCACAGTCAAAAGGTTTTTGCCCAGATACTCCTTATCTCTTTTCAGGACTAATTCCTTCCTGGCCTTGAAAACCTAGAAGTTTTATTTTTCCACCTGTGACTAAGACTACAAGGTTTTAGCCTTGACAAAAATATTTTTCTCTTTTTCTCTTTTCTACTTTCAACATAAACAAACTCCTTAAATTTTTTGTACATAAGAGGTCTGCCATTTTGGAGGCATCGATCAAGATGAAACTATCCACAACGCCGTATTTTTTAAAAAAAAAACTTTTTTCATCTTATGTTGCTATTCAGAGGTACAATTGGTTTTCCCCCAACTTAGCAAAATACGGCAGAAAATCGACTAGTCTTGGAGCAGAAGAAAAGAGGCAATATTCAGAAAAACTACAGTTGATTGGTTTTTCATGTATGGATCCAGTCTTTTAAAGATCTTTAGATCTGCACTGTGTAGAAATTTGAAGTGAAAAAAGGTAATTCATGTGACATTCATATGACAGTCAATTTTCTTCACGCTAATGACAAAGAAAATAATTGCACCTCTAAATAGCATCAAAACATAAAAAAAGGGGTGGGATACTGCTTTTTCGATAGTTTTATACTGATCTATGCCTGATTTATACCTCCAAAATGACCGACTTCCTGGTTGGGGGCATCACGTGAAAGCACTTTATTGTTTAGCGGGGGGGAGTGGGGGGGCAGAACAAATGTGACGGCGGGCCGGATTCTGACCGCAGGCCGTAGTTTGGGGACCCCTGGGTCATGTAAATATAGTTGAATTCCTGGTTTAAAAAAAAGTAATTCACTTTTTATCCCATTTTACTTTTTAACGTTGTTTTAAAAATGTCTTGGACTAAAATAATAAAATGGAAATAAAATATCGCTAGTTTAATCTTGTTTTCTCAGATTGATGAGGTGGCGGAGGAGAACAGGGGGACTTTTGTTTTGATCACACCGGAAGTACAGCCCCATCTGTACTCAGCTCAGTATCCACTCCACTCTCAAACCGCATTCCCACAGCATTTCCAGACAGGACGCTTTCCACGAGGGAGCGCCCTCTCAGGAATGACAGGACACAGAGGTTGGACCTGAGAGAGTTGGAGTTATGTCTTCCATCACAGCGTGAGGACAGAGTGAAATGCCCGGAAACAGAGCAGAGATCTACCGGTTGTTTGGATCCAGCTACAGGCCGCCGGACACAATCTGAAGCAACATGGGGTTCCTCCACCAGCTCCACCTGCTCCTATGGAAGAACATCTCTCTGAAGAGGAGGGGTCCGGTAAGAAGAAGAGAGAAATGCAGGGGGATTATGGTTTATTTGTAAAGCAGACGGGCGGAGGCTCCTCTCCATCTTCCTGCTGCATTGGCTGCAGCTATCTGTGAACATGATGCAGGAAAATAGAGAAACCCGGCATATTAAGTCTTCTGTCATCAGGAGGAGATGGAGAAGGGAAACAGGTTGTTGTTGAAGTTACAAATCTTCAGTTCTAGAGGGATCGCATGCTTTTTTTCGAACCTATTTCTTTTTATATGATCAATATTTATTGCTGCATTTTTTTTTTAAATTATAACTTGATTACTCATAGATTTGCATTACACCGCACACATCTTGCTGGACACTCCCTGTTGGATGCAAATCATCATTTAAATCCACACTAATGGAGCTTCCAGGCACGCTAATGTCAGATTCTCCTGTTTTCTTCAGGCTATAATTTATCCAAGAAGTTGTTGCTTATTATATTATAATAACCAGTCACCAAGCAATTTAGTCTTAAAGAGGATCAATGATCTATTCATCAATCTAGTTTCCAAAAACCAGGATGCATTCTCCTGCATGTTCTCCTGTTTCAAGTCATAGAAAGACAGACACACTTCAGAGGAATATTTAAGATAGGCGTGTCAAGCTCCAATCCTGGATGGCTGGTGTCCTGAACCTGAAGGTTTTACATGTGTTCTTGTATCTACATACCTGATCCGGGTCATTTTGTCAGTGTGGTAAATTTTATAGACTATTGATTTTACTTTATGATCATCATCTGTATTGAAACAGGAACACAATAAAAACTATCAGGACATCGGCCCTCCAGGACTGGATCTTGACACCCCTGATTTAAAATATCAACAAACCTAACATGCATGTTTTTGGCCTTTGAGAGGAATCCAGAGAGACTGTAGTGAACCCACTTATGCACAAAGCAAATAAGCGGGGAATCAAATCAGTGACTTTCTTGCCATTGGGATGCAAGAATCAACATCCCCCTGTTTCTTGTGTGAATTGAATGTTGAAAATGAATCCGGTGAAATTGAGGTTTTAAGATTAACTCTGATTACTGATATTTTCTCAGCACATAAAGAACTTAGTTGAATTTGGCATTTGTTTCATCTTTAGAGATCAGAAAATCTATTGTGAATTTTTAAAGTTGCATAATTCATGACACAATAACCATTAAAGTACAAGTTTTTATTACATTATTTATCCCTCATAAATATGGAGAGAAAATTGGTCCTGATTTTTTCTTTATCAGCTTGGATCAGTTGGAAATAATATAATTTGTGCTTCACGTGGTACCAGTGAGGTCAGCTCTGGTTTACAATTTGCTGGTGGTGAAAGTGGAATTCTTGGTTTTCCTTGAACATGTAGCAGCAGTGATGCTATCTGGATTTCATTCTAGTGGCATAGTTTGTTGGTCAGTAAAGCTGTATCTGTCTTTCTTGCATCGCTTTGTCAGTCATCCGAGGTGACATCTGGTTATTCACATTTCAAAGGTGGTCACTATCAACCCGGTTACTTATCTACCTCCTCCATTAGTATGATTGCTTAAAAGTAAAATATGGCAAGCCACTACAACTGGTAAAGACACTGAAGATGTTCAGTTTTTCTCTTGTTTGTCTCTAAAAAGACATTGAATAGATTGAAAAGAAACACAATGAATGTCTACCTTCATCCTGTTAATATCAAATTACCAATAAAATCTAACCTGGAAGCAGATGGTGCTAAGATTTTACTGACCTATTGTAAATGCAAATTGCTCACCAGCTGCACAGCAGCCCAGAGAAAAATCCCCCAGAGAGTCATAAACATCGCTCAAAAACATTATCTGCTGTTCTCTTGACACAACAGAAGATCTACACTGTTCCTGCTGTCTGAAAATGCTTTTTAATGCACTGACCTGAGTGCACTTCCAATCTCATTAGATTCGATACTTTGACTGTAAGAAATGATTCGATCTCTATGTCATGGATAATATTCACAATTATGTGTCAAACTCACATTCTAAATGTGTAAAATGTAAAATGACTTCCAATTGGGCTTTATGTTCAGTTTTTGGACCTAACGAATAATGGATTATTATAAAATCTGAAATTGGCGTGGCTGTGTAAGAGCCTGGTCACGATCCTGTATATTCTGTTCTGTCGTCTTCCGCTTATCCAGAGCCGTTGTCGCAGGGGCAACAGCCTCAGACGGGCAGCCCAGGCTTCTCTCACGCCAGCTCTCTGCATCCTCCAGCTCACCCGGAAGGATCCCGAATCGTTCCCCGGCCAGGTGTGAGACATAGTCTCTCCAGCGGGTCTAAGGTCTGCTTCTTGGTCTCCTCCCGGTGGGTTGTGCCCAAAACACCTCACCAGCATGTGCTCGGGGGGCATCCTGGCAATTTTATAATTTTTTTTTTGCAAGTGTTTTTCAGTATTATTATGATTGGATAGGAAGGGTGACGGATGGATCGGTGTGGCGTCCGCAATAATCAGGATGCTGCATCAGTCTGTCGTGGGGAAGAAAAAGCTGAGCCAAAAAACAAAGCTCTCAGTTTACCAGTTGATCTACATTCCTGTCCTCACCTATGGCCACCAGCTGTGGGGGGTGACCGAAAAAAGCGAGGTCACGGATACAAGCAGCCAAAATGAGCTTCCTCCGCAGGGTGGCTGGGCTCTCACTTAGAGATACGGTGAGCGTCTCTGCCATCCAGGAGGAGCTTGGAGTAGAATCATTGCTCCTCTGAGTCGAGAGAATTCGAGTAGTGTGGTTCAGGCATCTGGTTAGGATGCCTCCTGAGCGCCTCTCTGGTGAGGTGTTTCAGGCATGTTCAACTGGGTGGAGACCAAGAGGTAGACCCCAGAGCCGCTAGAGAGACTATGTCTCACAGCTGTACAGGGAACGCCTTGGAATCCTCCTGGGTGAGCTGAAGGATGCAACTGGGGTGAGAGAATCCTGGACTGTCTGAGGCTGTTGCCCCCATTACCTGGCCCAGATAAACAGAAGACAACAGAACGGGTGACATAAATTAGTACCTTTTAACGATTGTGTCTTATTAATTATGAAAATGATTAATGGTGACATTCATGTACAGTCAAGAGCAGTTGAGAAAACAATCAATTTAATTGCATAGTTCAGATGAGTTGTTTTTTCTTTTTCTTTTTTTTAATCAGGTGATTTTTCTAAAAGTGTTAGCCTCCTGTTGGAATTTTTTTCCAGCTACAGTATGGAAATCACAAATTATTTGCAAATTAAAAGTTATATAACAGATGCACAATACAACATTTAAAGCTTTATGAGTATAATCTAATGTGGTGACCTCTGTAGCTGTTCCATGGAATCGTGCATAGTGTGATGGCCTTAATCCCTCCATCAAAAACCCTGATCTCTACTGGTCACTTCATCTTTTAGATGTGTGTGTTGTTCCCAAAAAGCTTAAATCTGCTAGCACCTCTTGCTTGAAGGGTTGTTAACTCTACCTGCAAAACACAAACTGCTGTTGTTTGTGTTTTGCCCTCCTCTGTCAGGGGCGGGGTGGGAAAAGAATGTATTTTTAGCCCATTTACCTGCAGACATTGAACTAGTTTTGGGCAGAAGAGAAACACTGGGAAGCTTATGTTATATTAATAGTAACAGCTGCGTCACTTCTGTTAGATTTATCTTTGGGCTGCTCTGGTTTGGCCTCGATAAAGCTGTCCACAGAATGGATGAGAAAGCTGAACAGGCTTGTCAGCATTTAGCGAAAATGGCAACGATCCCAGATGTTTGGAGCAGCAGTTTCCTGAGAGGCATTTTAAATATAGTCTCTTTGAGGAAATAAAAATAGGTAATGTATAGGGCTGCAGGAAATAAATGCATAGACTGTCAAGTATTCTTTTTTTTTGTTTATGTGTGACACTATGGGGTAAGAATAAACCAATCACAGCTGGTGTGCATGTGCAACCAGCTGTTTCATTGGAATTAACAGCAATTATGTTCATCTTACATTTGATTTAAAAGCTGTTAATTTCAAGACTCTATCCCTCCCAAAACTGAGACCCCAGTGATCGATCAAAGAGTTGTCCCAATTGTTAAATAGATAACACTATCAAATATGAAACCAATATTGGATAAATAAAATGCTTCTCAAACTACTGACTCACAGATAATCAGAAAGAAGGCTTGGGTTTGTTAAAATATGGAAAAAATGGTCTATTAGCTGTTAGAGGAGAGGGATAGCTTAGTTGTAGACTCGCTATTTTTGGACCGAAGCGTTGCCGGTTTGATTGCTGATGAGCTCATGCCCAAGAGTCCCTTGAGAAGTTACCTTACTCCAGTTACTCTCACCATTGGTTCCGTCACGGCTGCCTGCTGCAGTGCAATGTAGCACACTAAGATTGGTATGCTGTGAGGTAGAGATAGTTTTGTGAAGATAGAAAGGTGCGTGTGAAAAAATGAGGTTGATACTGTTCCTGATAAAACATTTAGAGTTGAATAATCTGTCGCTGAAACTGCTTTATAAAATCTGCATGTCATTGCTGACATCCATTTCTTGGTTTTTAGTTTGTTTTTGTTTTATTTTCTGTAGTTTGGTCTTCCTCCCTGATTTTTTTTCCCTAACTTTCCAGGTCACTGATGATCCGGGGCTTGTTAATAATATATAAAGGTATATCCGTGTTTTTGTTTGGATAATGCACGCAACACAGGAGTTGATATAATCTGTTCTGTTTTTGGTGATGGTTCACTGGAACATGGTTCTAAGTACCGGTATATTAAAAACCTGAAAGATTTCTGTACGGTGAACAAAAATTATTGGCTCAGAGGTTAGCCAATCACTCCAACTTCCAGTTTTGATAAAAAGTATTTCTTTTGATTGAGGGCACAAACACAGAAGAAGACAAAAGAAAAGACCAAAGCGGGTTTTAACACATGCCCAATGTTCGCAGAGTTGCTTGGCTGTCTGCACTAGAAAATCTACCTCATTGCTTTTAATTGAGATAATTCCAGCGTCAAATATTGATATAAAGGCTCACGATACCAATGTCAAAATCAGAATTTTAGATGATCAGATGCAAATGAAGATTTTTTTTTTTTTAAATTTCACTTATTTGTGTGTGACTGACTTTTTAAGTCAGCGTTGTAATCATCTCAATGTATTAGGCGTTTTTGAGAGGGGAGATTTTCACCCATCAGTGGTCCGTTGTCTTGGCCTAAAAGACCCATTTGTTCGTCATGACCTTCTCATTTATCAGCACACACTTTGGATAGTGTGTGTGTTTGCGCAGCTATTCCACAATGGCACAGAAAGACGTTATGGTTGTCGTGGTTCTGTTTGGACAATGTTTAAATAGCTCCATTCACCATCACACGCTCTCATTTTGACAGAAGACTGAGTGTCCTCCTGTCCTTGTCATCATGTAATACAATGTCACATTTTAACAGGGTCAGATAACAACATCGCACATTAAACTGCAGCTCAGAAAAATCTGGAGGCAGGAAGCTCGTCTTTAATTTCAAAACAGTTAAACTCTGTGTTAGAAGATGGGGAGATAGGGACCTCAATGTTGTTAATAATAGACTCATATGGACTGACTTTAATTATGTCTGATGGTAGATGTGCTAAATTATTTCTGTTTCTATTTTCTCTCTTTAGTGGGTACTGGCCTTTGAAATTTTCATCCCGCTTGTCCTCTTCTTCATTCTTCTGGGGCTGAGGCAGAAGAAACCAGCGATTCCAGTTAAGGAAGGTAGGCAGATGGAGTAGGACGTGGATGTAGATGGAAGGTTCATCCACCAGATGGAAGGTGGATTTTATAAATGTAGTGTTCACCTTGTGTAACCAAAAAAGAAAAAAAAGACCTCATGTCCACTCAAACTGAATCATCTGACCAGCTGGGGCTTGGAAACAAAACAAATGTGTGGGTGTCTCTTGGAGATCTTTTCCATCCGTGCGATATGTTGCCACACGGTAATTAGTCATTATTGAGGCAGGTTTTTTTTTCTTTAATTCATGTTGTTCTTTGAAAACAAATCATTTAAAGCTATACATAATGACAGTCAGTATATATCAATATATCCAAGAAGACTTAGTATTTATTTAATTCAATCTGTGTGATATGTGAAAAAGTTACGTGCTTCCTCTCAATTTATACCAGATGGATTTAAAACCCTCTAAAAGACAACAGAAATAAATTGAAATTATAATAAATATCTACTGTATTTTCACGACCATAAGGCGCACCGTACTAAAAGGTGCAGTCTCAGTTACGTATACCTGCCATTACTGTTTTTAACACCTACACAAGGTGCACCTGATTATAAGGCGCCGGTTTTAAATGCAAATAATGCTCACACTTCCCCATTTAACATTTTCATAGTGTCCTCTACAATGTCCGCCTTACAACAAAAACAACACACAGAAGCATACAAGTGTGCCTTTTTTAAAAACAGAGCAGGAGCAAAACTGAGTTTGGTTGTGCTTTATTCGAGTATTGATTAAAAAGTACTAACAATTTCTTAAATCATCAATCAATCATCAATAGGCGCAGGCAAGAACATATCAAACCAATCGAAATCCTCATCCTCTGTTTCTGAAATGAATATCTGCACTAAATCTCCATCAAACATGCCAGGTTCTCTTTCTTCACAGTCAGTCACTTTCTGTGCCGTGCAATCCCTTGGAAATGATGTCAGCTTTTCAAAAACAGTGCCAGCAAATAACGTTAGCCCAAGCATCTACAATCCATTCACAAACTGTGGCGTAACTCGCCTGGCGCTGCTTTCCACTCTTGGTGAAACGGTGGTCTCCATCTGTCATCCATTGGTCATCCTTTGCTCCCACACCACTCACAGCTTTACTTTGAACGGCCGGTCCACAACACACAATAACACATAGGACGCACTGCGCTAATGGGCGTGCTGCACATTTTTGAGCCTTATAGTCGTGAAAACACGGTAATAGTTTGACTTACATTTAGCACGTTACATCCCTGAGTCTGAAGGCTGAAATAATTAGTAATGGACATTCACAGTTGGAGGGATAGTTTACCACCATTATCTAGCTTTCAATACATGATGACTGTTGATTCAATCCAGAAAAGTATAAAGTATACTAATAAATTTGTAAAGACTACATTGGTGGGGAAGGATGTACCACAGCAGATCCAGATACTAGGACTTCACTGTAAAACTTCTATTTTATGCATTATATAATTTCTTTTTCCTCTTCTCATGGAACATTTACTTTTTTCTATTCATCTACAATACAATCCATTTCACTCTATTTCTGAATGAGAGCCCAGCCACTCGGAGAAGGAAGCCCATTTCAGCTTGTACCCGTGATCTCATTCTTTTGGTCATCACCCACAGCTGGTGACCTTACGTGAGGGTAGGAACATAGCTCGACTGGATCGTAGATTGAGAGCTTTGCTTTTCGGCTCAGCTCTTTCTTCACCACAATGGACCAATGCAGTGTCCCGATCATTGTGGACACAGCACCGATCTGTCCTTCCGCCTCTCGTGCACAAGTACTCAGTATAAATTTTTAGTTAGCTCTTTTGTGTAAATAAGGTTTTTGTTTTTTATATGAAATTCCAGCTAATTGCTAGAGGCTATTGCAACTAGCAGGTGAATAAAAGGCAGGGCACACCCTGGTCAGGTCACCAGTCTCTCACATGTACACTAAAATGTGTACCCATTCTTAGGGACAGTTTTACAACAACCAAACAGCCTAACATGCAGAATTTTGGTGTACAAGAGGAATGTTTATTGATGATAATGGAGAAAAAATAACAGCAATTATGCTCTCCATCTTTTATTTGACTGCCTCAATTTTTTTTCCCCCTGTGGTGATTATGTTCTCAAATTTAGCTTAATCTTTTGTTGCTCTGCAGCTGTTAGAAACATCTGTTTTGTTGCCTCTGAGTTGCACTGGTGTTGTCCTCGTTCTCAGGTTCATGTTTTATAGTTTGTCCTTTATCACTTTCTGTTGTAGCACCCAGTTTATTTCTTGTTTTTTTGTTTTTTCACTTCATCCCTGTCCTGTTTCTGCTTTCTTTTCCGTTTCTGTGGTTTTTCTCTCGTTTCCTGCGCATGATGCATGCTCTCAACATGTTGGATGGACCAGTGTGTAAGTGTCATCATCATTTTGTATTACCTCGAAAGCTGATTCCATTCCAAGCAGAATAACAAACAACTAAACTGGAATTTGCTCATAATTTTTGAGGATTGAGAAGGGTCCCATGTCTTTATGTTGTACTTGTGAATAAAACCTTGAAGCAGATTTACCATCACTTTTAATAATTTAAAAATATAATTGACTTAATATATTGTTCTTGCTGTCAAAAGGTGATAATAAACACCAGTAATAGGAAGTCCCAAATGAATGATATATGTGATATATTTTTTATTCCAAGGCACAGACTTTTTTTTTATTTTAGCAAAAATTTGGCACTCTTTAATCAGTACTTACACTCGCTTGTACAAAAAAACGCATAAAACAGGCAGATCTTCACAAAATTTTAGAGGGACCTCAGATTCTTTGGATGGGTCTTATATTCTTTGGAACCAGACCTACTCTTGTAGAAGATGTTCCAGCTGCTAAAAGAATTTGATCTGTTTTGCAATTAAACAAATATAATGATCTTTTTTCTAAACCAAAGACTCATTTTCTGACTTATACCAATAAATCACATTTGTTGATTTACAAATGTGAAAGTTCCGTTCCGTCGTCTCCTGCTCATCTGGGGCCGCGTTGCGGGGGCAACAGCCTCGGACAGGTGAGTCCACTGGAAGGGTGTCCCCTGTTCGGGCTGAGCCTGGCCACCAGATGCTCGCTCTCGTATCCCACTCTCGGGCCTGGCTGCAAAGGGGGGCCCGGTGAACCGCAACTGGGCAAGGGCAACTTGGTCTTGCTTGATCCGGGCTTGAGCTTGGTGTTTGAGCCGGGCTTTGTCTGGCCCCTCACATAGGACCTGTTTGCCTTGGGTGACCCTAGCAGGGGCTTAAGCCCTGGACAGCATAACTCCTAGGATCATTACGGCACGCAAACCCTTCCAACACAATAAGGTGTTGGCTCAAGGAGGAGATGAAATGTGAAAGTTTACGGATTCAAATTTTATCCTTCTGTATTTCTTAGAATGGCCACTGAAGTTGAGCCCAAACACATTCGTATCAGGGAGGGTACACCTTGTACAGGTAGCCAGTCTGCTGTAGATTTGATCAAATTATAATTTGATAAATATTGTCTTCCTACTTGGATGGTAAATCTGCCTCAAGGTTAAACCTGAATTAGCATATTCCAGTCATTTAACAACACATGACATCTTCATTCATAAGCAGTAAAACTGAAATATTAAAACAGGACAGAAAAGGAACTCTACTCTTGTGAAAAAAATCTTCCACCTCAATCATAGAGATTATAATTTCTTTAAATGAGACGGTATTCTGACCGGTCTAGCTCACTTAGCACTTTCTAAATTAAGCATTAGCCTTGTCAAAAATAATAGATAATGTAGTCAATAATTGTTTTCTAATTTATTCATTTTTTGCTGACGGTCAGATTTTTTTGTTTCTGTCGTTGAATAGACGTAACTTTTCATTTCATTGATAAATTGCCTCAGTAAATTAATCATTTTATTAATGAGGTGCATCACTCTTCCTTAACGGTCCACCTAACATCTTCCTTTATTTCCACAGCAGTTTTCCTTATAATGTGATTGTTTTTTTTAAAAAAGAAACTAAACTCTTCCTTTCTTTTCGCATCATCTGTCCTTACCACCCTCCCACCTGACTTCTTAAAAAACAACTCCTGTGTGTGGCTTTCTTTCTCTCTCCTTGTCTCTCGCCCTCTTTCATGTCCAGCTTTCTACAGTGCTGCACCGCTCACCTCAGCTGGCATCATTCCCATCATGCAGTCATTATGTCCAGATGGACAGAGAGATGAGTTTGGTTTCCTGCAGTACAAAAACTCAACGTAAGTACATCTTATCCATAAAGTAGTATTTCAGCCTGACTCAGAAATGTAATTTATTTTACAAGAAAATAATTGTTAAAAAGCATTTTCAAATCTTTCAAACACACTTTGTACTCACATAGCTTAAATACTTTTATTACATTTGAAATATATTTTATTGGCTTTTTAAATCTATAAATGCATTGTTACATATTTAGAAATCCTTTTTTTTTTTAATTAAAAATCTGCTTAAAATTAAAGTAAAAAGAAGTTCTTGTCTTGCTCTAAAATGTCCACATGTTCCCATGTCAGAGTGACCCAGCTTCTAGAGCGACTCAGTGAGGTGGTGGAACAAAATCGACTCTTCATGTCTGACCGACCGGGATTGGGTCAGGAGCTTGACACATTACAGCAGCACCTGGAAAGTCTCAGCTCCGCTTCTTTACCTTCAGACTACAACATCAACAAGAGCCAAGGTCTCACATGCAACCCTACTTTCTCATCTGTAGTCAGGGACAGAAAAAAAAACAGTTATGGGGATATGATGAAAGGCACTGAGATAGAGATGTTAATTAACAACAGGATAGTGGGTGTGTGAATGAAACATGTTTTTATTTACTGGTTTCAGGCTTCACTCTGGCCAGTGTGTTAAAGAACCAGATGGTTTTCCAGCAGTTCCTACTTTCCAATCTTTCCCTGTCCAACTCCTCAGCCAACCTTCTGCTCAATACCCCCATCAGCCTTAGAGAGGTCAGTGTGTTTCACACAAACACAGTTTGATGTCTTCACTGACTGTTATGTTACGAACAACATTTACAGTGCAGATGCCCTATTGATATCGAATTGAATATAACATGTCTCCACTTTCAGCTGTGATGACAGATAATCAGGAGCAGAAATAGGCCTATCAGAGATTGGATAAATCAGATGTATTCATTAGCTGGCCTGATTTGTTATAATATTTTCTTTGAACGGGCGGTGTTTCTACCTCTTGCAGGTGTATGGTATCATTTTTGGCTCCTCTCACAGAAATATCAGAGGAACTCAGACTTTGATTCATGGGGTGAAGGACAGGAAGCAAAAATCTGGAGACAAAATTCTACAATTAAAAGTAAGTTCAAGCATGCACGTCATTTGATATTAAACAGATTTAGACCCTTTTTAAATTCAATATTAAAATTGAAGAAGCAGAAGCCTCATCGGATGTTTTATCAAAGAGGTTCTGTGTGATCCCAAGAGCTGAGTTGTCATCTTCATGCTCTTGATTGAATTATCCAGAGCGTGGGGGGTACTGTCGGCTGAAATTAAAGACAGATAAATGTATTAATGTTTTTTTATATAAAAAAAATCGTTTGAACAAGGTGAGCATCTACTCTGTTTGCCTCAGCCATCTGCTTTAAATACCACATTCACCTCCACTCTGGTCCTTTAGGAGAAACTGTTGGGAGGTGCCGGAAGTCAGGATGGAGGTCTGATACACAAAATCCTGCACGATTCCACAAAAGGCCAACACAAACAGGCCGTGTTCAGACTGATGTCTCGCGTGTTGGGCTTCCCAGAAGTCTCGGGAGCCCAAACGAACGACCAGCAGGGAATAAAGGAATTGGAGGTATGCTAACACATTACACTGCTAACAAGACAAAGATAAACAACAGAGAAAACTGTTGATCTGAATAGCACTGCACACCTGCTCTGATTTTTTAAAATGACCTACTATCTCATTTAAAAGTGACTTGGGATTTGTTCCATATCTCAAAATAAAAATATCACAGTAATCATGCAATCACATTCTTTAAACTAATTTCAGATCAGAAAATTTTGTTTTAACTATCATAAGAGGATTTATTTTTTCTGTTGGAAACTCAACAGATTAGCCTGGAATAGTCAAATAATTACAGTTATAATCCCTGGCTGGCCAAATGTTGTTAAAGGCAGTAAAATGAATGATCCAACCTTTCCCAGTTTTTGCAAGATAACAAAACTATCTTCATCTGTGTAGGAAAGATGGTGGGAGGAGAAAAAACAAAATTAGGTTAATGATTTTCCACCTTTGAAGATGAAACGTATCAACTGTGTTCCTTCAAACTCTAGATTGTGGTATTTGGCTCCTGGGATGGTTTGAACAACTCCCTACTTGAACAAGGGCCAGTAAATACCTCAGGCCAGATTAATATTTCTTTTAACTTCATTATGAGTCTCAGCAATCTGTACCAATGGGATTGTTCGATACAGAATAAGCTATTCTAAAATGTTCAAAACATACAAACACATTCTGGGATTGCAAAACAAGAGCTTCAACTAAGAAGATAAAATAAGAACAAGTTGTCAGGTGATGGTGCCAACATGTCTTTTCCACTAGGAGATGTTCTGGGATTAATGGAAAAACATATGAATAAATAATAACTCTTAGCAGATGCTCCCACAGCAACACCGGTGGCCCTAAGTGGTTCAACAGCAAGCAGGCATTCATCATCATTTCATTTTTCTGTCAAAAGTCTTTCCAAGGTCAACATCTTTGCGTAGCTGGGTCTAACTTTCATCAAAGAAAACCATGTGGATTGTTGTGTTCATCTAAAATTTCCTCACATGTTGAGATGTTTAATTACATTCAGAATTTAGAGTTTTAGTCAAAGTTTCATGTCCTTTACCAGGTCAGGTTCTTCAGACGGTATCTTGTTCTGTCCTCTACAGGGAGTTCTTCTGACTGGATCCATGCTGGAGTTTCTTACCTGTGGAGATGGCAGCACAAGCGAGCTCAATAAGATTTTCTTAGTTCCTGAGAAGCAGCGACCGGTACTGGAGGCTTACCACAGAGCAGTATGTGTTGAAGGAGAAACTCAGAGATCAGAGCGCTTCAGGCAGCTGGGCCAAGAGCTCAGGGAACAGATCAACACAGAAAGTGTCACTAAGAAGGTAAATTCAAATTAAAACGCTGGAAAATTTGTATCAGTTTCTTTACATGATGAAGATACACACCTTTTGCATTAGAAATAATGAGCATATTTTAATGTTTAAACAGTAAACAATCAAATCAATCTATGATCAAAGAGTTAACAATCAAATCAAACTTTATTTATAAAGCACTTTTCAAGCATAAATTTGTACAAAGTGCTTAACAGAGCAAATAGAAACCCATCCAAAAATTATTACCAAATCAAATAACAATAAAAAATGTAAAGCAAGCAAACACTCACAAATTCTCAGACACACTACACACGTGCATCGACATTCACGCGCCTCACATCCACCCCTGAATTAACTGCTAGCAACTGTTTCTTTAACTAAATTGAAAATATAGGTAAATAAAACGAACCTCTGGCCTGATGCATTTGTACCTCTGAACACTGAACATTTCTAATTCTGCTACCTTCAGTTCTGCTCTTCTACAATTTTCCTTTGATTTCAGCTGAAACTTCAAACTATGTTTTAGACATTTATCTCTAAACTTTCTCCTCCAGCTCCATCTTGAGGCCCCTGGCTCTTTGGCCCCGCTCTCTGAGTCTCACCTTGGAACCTTGTTGAAAGATCTGGTAGAGTTGAAGAGGCTTCTCAAAGATGTGGATTTGCTCTCAGGCTTGGCTCGGCTCCTGCCCAAAGGAGCCTGCACAGGTCAAAATCCAACATCCCCAACCAACGCAACACTGTCCCCAAACACAACTACCTGGGGACCCAATATGACTTCCAGTCCTGGAGAAGAAGGAGAACAAGAGGTTAAAGGAAAGGGGAAGGAAGAAGCAGAAAACCCTCATTCCCAGTTTTCAGCGTTTGTGCAGCTTTGGGCTGGCCTTCAGCCTATTCTGTGTGGGAACAACAGGTAGGTGAGGAAAAGTCATTCAATGCTGGTTGCATACTTACAATCAAAATTTCTTAAAACTAGAAAAAACATTCATTCCTTCATATTTGACTTTTCTGAAAAAAAAAAAAAAAAGAAAAAAATGGGCTTGGCATTTATCCATGAAAAGCTGTGGTCATATATATATTTTTAATTTATTTGACTGTTTTGTAGGAAATGAGCTGAAGCAGAGAGGAAGTCCAGTAAACTGAGATGTCTGTTGTTGCAGGATCATTGAGCCGGAGGCGCTGAAGCAGGGGAACATGAGCTCTCTGGGTTTCACCAGCAAAGAGCAAAGGAATCTGGGGCTGCTGGTTCACCTGATGACTGCAAACCCCAAGATCCTCTACTCCCCCATCGGCTCCCAAGTGGACAAAGTGATTCAGAAGGCATGTGATTTAATTAACCCTTGATTTTTCTCATACGACTTCAATTTCATGATCATGCCACATATACATGCACATTAAGACATTCCACCTATAGAAAATATTTTGGATGTATGCCTTCATCCAAATCTGAAACAATGGCCCTCATCCTGAAAAGAGTGGGGTGGTTTGAGCATCTGGTTAGGATCCCTCCTGTAAGCCTCACTAAGGTGTGGTGAGGAATATCTGTTTTTCTCTACTAACAATCCTGTCCCCACAGCCCGGATAACTTTAAGTGGCAAAAGACAGTACAGTTTTTATTCAGATGGAAAACCAGACTGAGATTAAGAAAATTTTGGGAACTTTGTGGATTTGTGGACGTCACATAATTTTTAGCCTAAAAGGAAAGACAATTAGTAGCAATATTCAATAGGAAATTTTCTTTAAATGAAACCCTTTTGCATAAAACAAAACATAATCTAATTAAATATATATGTTGTATGTTTTTGTGTGTCCTCTTTTTTTTCGGCAGGCAAACGAGACATTTGCTTTTGTTGGAAATGTGACACATTACACTCGAGTCTGGCTAAACATCTCAGCCCAGCTCCGGACCTTTCTAGAGGAGGGCAGACTACAAAGCCATCTGATGTGGTTGGAACAGGTGAGCAGCCCATACTCTGTAGCTAAGTAATTCACTGTTTACTGGGAGGTCAGTTCATCTTCTGCATCTTCTCTTTGTAGCTGTCCTCAGAGCTTCAGCAGCATCCTGAACTGCTTAATGGCTCAGACGCTGAGCTGATGCAGAGTCTGTTGGAGGGAAATTACACACTTCCAAACACTACCACCCTACTGGAGCAGCTGGATACGATCGATAATGCTGCTTGTGGTTGGACACGATTCATGTCTAAGGTCAGTTTAGCATAAATTAATCTGTTCTATCAGGTTAGAGATCTGGGGGATTATATCAGAAATATGACGTGCTATGTAAGATTGTGTTGATATTTTGATAAATTTCTTTAAAACTGTATTAGATATAACTTTAATTGAGTTTATTATCTGTAACATTGTGTTATAAATGTGTAATTTTGCCACAACTACCAGAAATGTAAAGGCTACATGCTTTTCTCAAAAACAAAAATGTATACTGTAGATACAATAGATGTCATCGCTTAAATCTGTTACTACAGAATTATGTTAAATCTAACAGCTGTAAAATATTTGCCAGAAGTTGGATGACTGGGACTGTTTTCCATCATGGATTCATTTTTCTTTTCAGGTCAGTGTGGACGTCTTCAAAGGGTTTCCTGACGAGGACAGCATTGTGAACTACACCCTGAACCAGGCCTACCAAGACAATGTGTCCGTGTTTGCCAGTGAGTATCCGGCCCAGAATAAGATCATATTCACATACACGTTTCACATACACGTTTAACTCTTGTGTCATGAATAGGATGAGAAATTATGTTAACTTGCGTATCTTATGTAGTTACTGTACCCAATGATGGGTCACACTTTGCATCTCTTTTCTTCTTCTAAGGTGTAATTTTCCAGACTAACAGAGATGGATCTTTGCCACCTCACGTCCTGTATAAAATCAGACAGAACTCAAGTTTCACTGAAAAGACTAACGAGATCAGACGAGCCTACTGGAGACCCGGGCCCAACACTGGAGGAAAGTTCTACTTCCTTTATGGCTTTGTTTGGATCCAAGGTGAGAGACTGATGAAAAATGTGAAATATTCTATAATTACATATTGTTTTAACATAATTTAATAATAAAAAAAAAAAAAAAAAGACGCTTGAGGTAATGAACAGGATAGAGGTGTTACTGGAATGACCAATTTGTGTGATGTTCACACAACGAGATGTTCTAATGCAATGCTTAGCTATGTGAAATGTGAAACTAGAGCACCTGTAAAAATGCAGACAATGCAAAAGCTCTTTGTCACAAAGAGTCATATTTTATTCAGGAAGCCGGGCGAGCGGAACACTGCTCATCTGATAGAAAGATGATCCCTCACCGGGCATCAATTCATCCTTTCATGACTTACTCAAAATTAGTACCAGAGGCAAATAGAGCCTGCATACAGGTCTTTTTCTGATCCTTTATAACCCCAATCCAAAAAAGTAAAATAAAAAATCTCAACAATAATCCACATAGCTTCTCAAAATAATTCATTTATGTTTAGCTAAGAGCTCACAATGTATTGGGAAACCTCGGCAATGCTGGCAGAATGCAAACATGTTGAATTTTATTGAAGGATTTTAGATCAGCTTTTAAATTTATGCAGAGATTTTTACTTTTTTGCATAAGTGTTTGGTTTTAATACAAACAGTTGGTCAATATATTCTTGATTGAAGTTTTTGTTTTACTTTCTGAGCACATTGCCATCCACTTTCTGTACCTCAGTTTAGATGACTGTGATGGTTTATTCATTTTCTGTGCTGCTCACTTTCTGGGTGAGAACTGAGTTATCCCCAAAAAGCTAATGTCAGTGCTTTAGTTTTAGTAAATCAATTAAGAACTTACTTTCCTTCCTTTCTCGTCTAACAAAAGTGAAACAGTAGAAATCAATCAGAGAAATGTTTTAAATCTCTGCAGATCAAAACTGTAATAAAACAAGTCAACCAATTACAGTAAAGTTCATTACCTCAGAGCAGTGCTGCAGAGTCCCACAGGGGAAAGGAAAATAATTAAAGGATATTTTTTCCTCACTGTTTGGCTGCCGGGTGGATAAACATGCACTTATTGTTACTGTGTTTGTTTTAGACATGATAGAGAGAGCTATTATCAACACTTTTGTGGGCCATGATGTGGTGGAACCCGGGAACTACGTTCAGATGTTTCCATACCCATGTTACACCAGAGACGAGTAAGATCATTGACTTTATTCATTCCTTCATAAACATTTCCTACCTCTTACTTTAAGTGTTTTTTGTTGTTTCCTTGTAGCTTCCTGTTTGTGATTGAACACATGATGCCTCTGTGCATGGTGATATCCTGGGTTTACTCTGTTGCCATGATGATTCAGCATATCGTTGCTGAGAAGGAGCATCGCCTCAAAGAGGTCATTATTTACATAAGAAATCTCTATTGTTATTTTAATTCAAAATCTATTTCTCCCCTTTGGCCCAACAGTGATTTGAGTTGGTGCCAATATTTGTTTAGTTTTGTTTTCAAACCCAAAATGGCTTTTAAATTGTTCTTCAGAATTTTTTTTTTTAACTCTTGATTGTTTTCAATGCATAGCAGAGGGGATTCATAGTGGTGCGAAGGGGGTGAATGATAATTCTACCCTGACCGAATGATATGATTGAGCTGGTTTCTCACATCTATGCATCATATACCGTAGTAGGTTCTCTCAAAACCAACCAGATGAGAGAGTTAGGATAGCTTTATTTCAGCTGGAGCAGATGGGCTTCATACAGAAAGTCTGTAAGGAAGTGGCTCTTGTAACTTTATGTTAGAAAAATGCTTTACAAATAAAATTTGATTTGATTGACCCGGTTGTCTCAGGTGATGAAGATGATGGGTTTAAACAACGCGGTCCACTGGGTGGCATGGTTCATAACCGGCTTTGTCCAGCTGTCCATTTCTGTCACTGCTCTCACAGCCATTTTGAAGTACGGCCGGGTGTTGCTTCACAGTGACCCCGTGATCATCTGGCTGTTTCTTACGATCTATGCCGTGGCCACCATCATGTTCTGGTGAGTGAACTTTTCCAGCTGTTTTCCAAATGCAAACAGCTAATAATCAAATCTTCATTTTTTTTTTTGTCTCAAGTTTAATTTTTTGTACTCGTATTAGTTTTGTTATATTTGGTTTAAAATATAAGGTCATTAAGGTTAACTTGTGTTTTCCAGTTTCTTGGTGTCAGTGATCTACTCCAAAGCTAAACTGGCTTCAGCTTGTGGAGGAATCATCTACTTCCTCAGCTATGTGCCCTACATGTATGTCGCCATCAGAGAGGAGGTGGCACATGATAAGATCACTGCCTTTGAGAAGTGCATCGCTGTAAGCTGCTTTACATTTGAATCTGTTTTGAGATTAAATAAAAAATCATAAAATAATAAATACCTGGTTTCTTGCCATCTTCTGCAGTCTCTCATGTCCACCACAGCCTTTGGCCTTGGCTCCAAGTACTTTGCGTTGTATGAGGTCGCAGGTGTGGGTATCCAGTGGCGAACTATCAGCCAATCACCAGTAGAAGGAGATGACTTTAATCTTGGACTCTCCATGATGATGCTGATTATTGATGCTGCAGTGTATGGCGTACTAACCTGGTACATTGAGGCAGTTCATCCAGGTAAGAAATCAGTTTATTCTATCCAAAGTTTCTAAGATTAACACAAGATTTTTTTTTTCTTTTTAGGGATGTATGGACTACCACGCCCGTGGTACTTTCCTCTGCAGAGGTCCTATTGGTCAGGTAGTGGGCGAGTGGAGACCTGGGACTGGCCATGGTGTGGAGGAGGGGCTTCTAGACTCAGTGTGATGGAGGAGGATCAGGCATGTGCCATGGACCAACGGAGATCTGGTAAAAAAAAATTCTCTCATTTACAAATTGTTTTAAGCTTCAGCAAGATTTGAAAATCTTTAAGCTGTTGAGAAAGAGAAATAACTCTTTGCTTCGAACTAGCTGCTGATTTGGGTTTATAAAACCTGTGTTTATAAAAGGGAGATAAAATTGATTAGATTGATGGAATGCTGATAAGTGGACCTAAGCATAAATATTATTGGATGGTGATACACATCCTTCTCAAAACATTTAGTCAAAAAGATGCATTTATAAAAAAAAATTATATTAAAACCAAATATCAGAATGCAAAAAAACCTTTGGAAAGGCGATAAAACAACTGTGATGAAGAAGTTTATTTTTCTATGGAGTCCTAACTTCAATGGGTTTTATTTTTCTCACCAGAGGAACTTCGAGGCATCGAGGAAGAACCAAGCCATCTTCCTCTGGTGGTTTGTATCGACAAACTAACCAAAGTTTACAAGAATGGAAGCAAGTTGGCGCTCAATAAACTGAGCCTGAATCTTCATGAAAACCAGGTGGTCTCTTTTCTGGGACACAATGGTGCTGGGAAGACCACAACCATGTAAGGAGGACACAAATGATGCAGAAAATCAATCATGTTTTTCGCAGAGAAAATGAATCAGTGACTAAAGATTAGTTTAAAATGATCTGACAATAACATGAAATGTTGCTCAGTTACTGTCTAGGATTGTGATTTTTATGCATAATGTATCCACCATCACTATAATATTATCCAAGCACAAAATAAACTAGTCATTTATAATCTGGAGGAAACTCTTTTTGTTGGATTCATATAATTTTTTTGTCCTATAGGAATGAAACAGTTTAGGCATTTAAAAATGAATGGCTGGATGAGTGCTGAGTGTTGATAGCTTTTATCAATTCTCTCCAATTTTTATTTCCCAGGTCCATCCTGACAGGCTTGTTTCCACCCACATCTGGCTCTGCTATCATTTACGGTCACGACATCCGCACCGAAATGGAGCGAATTCGTCAGAACATGGGGATGTGTCCACAGCATAATGTCTTGTTTGACAAGCTGAGTGTGGAGGAACATCTCTGGTTCTACTCCAGACTGAAGGGCATGGCTGAAGAAGATATTCGCAAGGAGATGGGAAAGTGAGTTCCTGCATGTTGTCTGAATGTTTTTAAATCAGATGAGATGGAGGACTGAAAACTTTTCTTCTTGTACAGAATGATTATTGACCTGGAGTTATCCCACAAGCGTCACTGCCTGGTCCAAACACTGTCTGGAGGGATGAAAAGGAAGTTGTCTGTAGCCATTGCGTTTGTTGGAGGCTCAAGAGCTGTGATTCTGGATGAGCCTACAGCAGGTGTAGACCCGTACTCCCGCAGAGCCATCTGGGATCTTATCCTCAAGTACAAGCAAGGTGAGGGATTCTAATGAACAACTCTGTGTATACATGCATCTACAATGAAGGATATGGATGTTTTTATTGATTTGCTACGTTTGCATCTGCTTGATTAAGGTCATACGTGCACTTACAACTTTTTTAAAGAAAATTAATAAGATAAGAAAAAAAAACTAACTTCATATTCAATTTTTACTTTAAAGTTTATCATTTATTATGTATTTTACTTTGACAAAATATCTGATGGTGTGTGTTTGTCACAGGCCGAACGATACTGCTATCCACTCACCACATGGACGAAGCAGACCTCCTAGGGGATCGTATCGCCATCATCTCACATGGGAAACTGAAGTGTTGTGGTTCTCCTCTCTTCTTGAAAAGCACCTACGGAGATGGATACAAACTGACACTAGTTAAAAAGCAGCTGGAAGGACAAGGTGACCTGACCTTAAATTTAACAAAACCTTCCTTTTTGAAACTCGTAACTTTGTAGATGTTAAATCAAAAACTTGACCAAAAACACAGAGAAACTTTGTTTAGACAAGTTTTTTTTTTTTTTTTTGCCCAATTGATGTTTACCAGCTTTTTTTTTTTTTTTTTTTTCTAGAGCCGAATAGTCAGCTCCAGTCGCTTTCATCGCTCTCTCCAACCTCATCTTTATCATCTTGCTCAGAGGCTCGGGTCACACAGTTCATTCAGCAGTTTGTTGCGTCCTGCATGCTGGTGTTGGACTCCAACACTGAGCTCTCCTACATCCTGCCCTCCGAGGCCGTCAAGAAAGGTTGTTTCGAGAGGTTGTTCCAGGTACCCAAACTCAATCAAACCCTCCTTACAACAGATTGTAGCTCGGCAGTTTCTTTGATCAAATATCTAAATATAAGTTTGTACTTGGGTACGATTGTAAAATGAAAACAATTTGTTGCTATATTAACAGTTTGCTTAAACTTTGGCTGGTGATGAACTGATGAAAACAATCCACAGATCATTTAAAAAAAAAAAGCCATGTCAGAGCTTTTTCTGTCATCTTTATGATCGTTTTCTGTTGGTATGTTTTTTCTTTGGTGGACATTACCTTCAGGCTTTGGAACAGAACTTGAACAACTTGGCTCTGACTAGTTTTGGAGTGATGGACACCACCTTGGAGGAAGTGTTCCTCAAAGTCTCTGAGGAGGACCAATCAATGGAGAACAGTGATGCAGGTGAGACTGTGTTACTATTTAACATCTCCTCCAAGATTTTATTGTATGTCCTTCAAAATGCTTCTTTGTTAATCCCGGCAGTGGTGATAATCCTCTCTCTGTCTCCTCCTCTTTGTTCCTGAGCAGATATGAAAGGTTCTCCTGGGGGCAGTTCAACAGGAAAATCTTCTGTAGGTTCAGGAACCCAGGTGGGACCTCAAGCTGAGTCGGGGTCCATGATGCAGAAGCCAGAAGTGGAGTTGAGCAACCTAGTCTTCTGCTCCAAGCTGAGCCAGAGCCAGTCCTCTCTGAAATCCTCCTCTTCTGTCGGCTCAGTCAGAGGAGATGAAGGAGGACTTTATGCAGACTTTTATGGAGAGTACTGTCCCCTGTTTGATAACGACCAAGAGTCTGATTCAGCCAGCCTCAGAGGTGAGACCATAGTTTACTAAACCAAGTAGATGGAAATGTGACTCAGTCTATGGTTTTAGGAACTGAGAGGGATTCAGTAGGTCACCATTTCATTATTTCTACTTTTTATTTCTTCACCTTCAGAAAATGCGGAGAACTCACCATCCCCAGAAATGGAAGGACTAGAGGGGCAGGGCAGCTTCAAGTTGGAGGGTTGGTGGTTGAAATTAAGTCAGTTCCATGGACTCATCGTGAAAAGGTTTCATTGTGCCAAAAGGAACACCAAAGGTCTTTTCTCTCAGATCCTACTGCCTGCGTTTTTCGTCTGTGTCGCCATGACCGTCGCTTTATCTGTTCCTGAGATTGGTGAGCTTCTTTTAAGTCTTTCTTCTGATTCATAAATAAAACAGGCTAAAGTGTGATAACTATGGCTGTTCAATTAGGCGAGTAGGTTTTTGCTGATAAGTGGAAGAAACACCATGTGGTTCCGTTTTTGTTGTCCCATGAAATGATAAACAATGCTTTATTAAAGTAAAACAGTTTAGAATCAGAATGGATTTATATGGTTCATGCTGAGTGTTTTGTGTTTATTTCACAGGTGATTTACCACCACTGATCTTGTCTCCATCTCAATATCATAACTACACCCAACCGAGAGGCAACTTCATCCCATATGCTAATGAAGACAGACCACAGTACAGGTAAAATCACTTTTTTAATGTTCTTTTTAATTAATTTCACTTCCATAAGTTCCAGAAGATCAATGATTACTAACATTATCACGTGTAATGGTCCTTCTACTTTCAGAATTAAGCTGTCCCCAGATGCCAGTCCACTGAAGATTATCAACACCCTCCGTCTGCCTTCGGGTGTGGGTGCCACATGTGTCCTTAAGACACCGTTTAACTCCACCCTGGACCAACTAGCACAGACTCTCAATCCCTATGCCAACAACTCCAAGACGTTGGCTGCTCAGTACTTTGACCCCATGTGTCTAGACTCCTTCACCCAAGGAGTCCCGCTGTCAAACTTTGTTCCTCCTCCACCTTCACCTGCACCTTCGGATGATCCAGATTCTCATTTTGAAGATGGAATGTGGAACTTTACTGCTATACCTCCGACTACGGCTCACGGTGAGTACGTAGATCCCTAACAAATATAACTCTGCTTTTTTGATCTAATGGAGCAAGCATTCCGTCTGCGGAATTGTTTTAATCCCTCTTTAGAGTATTTGTGAGATAATTTAAGAATAATGTTGTTTCTGCTGTGTTTTCTTAGAGCCTGTCACATCTCCTCCAACCCTACCTTTATCCATACACGAACCTGTGCGGTGCATCTGCTCCATGCAGGGTACAGGCTTCTCCTGCCCAAGTGGTGTAGGAGGACACCCCCCTCTGATGAAGGTGGTCACTGGGGACATCTTGGTAGACATCACAGGCAGGAACGTGTCTGAATATCTGCTTTTCACATCAGACCGACTGAGGCTGCACAGGTGGGAAAGAAAAATGTCAATATGTTAGAAAAAAAACTTTTTATTAGCTTTCCATTGTTTTCCAGTTAACTGGGGCCAGATTGCAGGGGTAACAGCCTCAGACAGGAAACCCAGGCTTCTCTCACCTCGGCTGCATCCTCCAACTCACCTGGGAGGATCTCCAGGTGTTTGCCGGCCAACTGTGAGACATAGTCTCTCCAGTGGGTCTGCCTCTGGGTCTCCTCTTGGTGAGACGTGCCCGAAACACCTCACCAGAGAGGCGATCGGGTTAGCATCCTAACTAGATGCTCGAACCATCCCATTTGTCTTCTCTCGACCTGTAGGAGCAACGCTTCTATTCCGAGCTCCTCCTGGATGGCAGAGCTCCTCACTCTGTCTCTGACTGAGAGCCCAGCCACCCTGCGAGGAAGCTTATTTCGGCCACTTTTTCAAAATGATATTATTAATAATCTGACTGATTGTTTTAGAAGCCATTTATACTTTTTTTCTTTCCAAAAGAAGTTTTTTAGTAATCATTAATTGGTGGAAGATGCAGTGTGTGGTCAGGTGTTGCTGCTTGGTAGGAACACGTGTTGGATTTTTTAAATGACTTTTCTTTGCAAGCTTCGAGGATACATTACTTATTTTTTTTCTTTAATTTTTGCCTTTATATTCTAAAATAATAACAATGTGATACATGAAAGGACATTGTTATCCGACCGCTTCAGCACTCTAACTGAACACTGTTGGGTCAGGTTGTTCTCAAATTTCAATTTCCCTAAGGGGATATTAAACTGTAATCTAATCAAATATTCTGAAGAGTCCCTGGGTGAAGAGGGAAATATGTGAAATGATTTTCTGTCCTTATGGTGCTTGAAGCATAAAAGATGTCTAGAGATACCAGGAAGGTCCTCACATGTTGCACAGCAACACGATGAAACATCAAAGATTTTTGCATCCAAAACCAATTTTTTTACACATTGTTTTTCATCTCTAAAAAGTGTCAAAAGTTTTTTCCTCCACCTTTCCATAACAGATATGGTGGCCTAACAGTGGGAAACATCCAGAAAGCAGTTCCCGCTTCTTTTGGTAGAAAAATTCCACCGATGGTTCGTAAGATCGCCGTCCGCAGATCAGCTCAGGTAAGCTGCATGGAATCATAAACCAAACTACTTTAAACACCCATGTTATAAAGCAACTACTTTTTTGCAGGTTCTGTACAACAACAAAGGTTACCACTCCATGCCTGTGTATCTGAACGTTCTGAACAACGCCATCCTACGTGCCAATCTGCCTCCATCTAAAGGGAACCCTGCTGCTTATGGTAAACATCTGGGAGAGAGAGATCAGATTTCTTGTTTGCCTTCATGCCAACTCAGTCCTGTTTGTTTTTGTAGGAATCACTCTCACAAACCACCCGATGAACCGAACCAGTGCCAGTCTCTCTCTGGACTACCTGTAGGTTCCTCACCGAGTCCTTTTGCCACATGTAGAGAAGAATAGTAATAAATCTAAACTGGATTTTATGGTTTACTATTGTACTATTTCCAGGCTCCAGGGCACAGATGTAGTCATCGCCATCTTCATTATTGTGGCCATGTCCTTTGTGCCAGCCAGCTTTGTAGTTTTCTTGGTTGCAGAGAAATCTACTAAAGCCAAACATCTGCAGTTTGTCAGCGGCTGTGACCCCGTCATCTACTGGCTAGCAAACTACATCTGGGACATGGTAAGGAGGAAAGAATCAGACTGGCTGAAGGCAACATCTCCAATGATCTGGTTCATCTAAACATGTTCTGTTGCTCCAGCTGAACTACCTGGTCCCCGCCACATGCTGCATCATCATCCTGTTTGTGTTTGACCTGCCGGCCTACACGTCTACCACCAACTTCCCCGCTGTCCTCTCACTCTTTCTTCTTTATGGGTAAGAGTGCTTACAAATCAAGGAGCTTTCAGGTTATAAACATGTTGATGTTTTTTGTTTTATAAATGCTTTGTTATCCCCAGGTGGTCCATCACTCCCATTATGTATCCAGCCTCTTTCTGGTTTGAGGTTCCCAGTACAGCCTACGTCTTCCTCATAGTCATCAATCTCTTCATTGGCATCACTGCGACGGTGGCCACATTCCTCCTTCAGCTTTTTGAGCACGATAAGGTAGATTGCACTCTCTTAACTGCTGCAGGTTGTGTGAACAAGGACATATTTGTCCTTGGAAATAAGCCTTCTAAGACTGTTTTAATTCTGTCGTGCTGTAGTTTTCATCTCAGATTTTAGTTCATCAGAGTTTTTGTTCTTCATCAGGATTTGAAAAGAGTGAACAGCTACTTGAAGTCGTGTTTTCTTATCTTCCCCAACTACAACCTGGGCCACGGCCTGATGGAGATGGCTTACAATGAGTACATCAATGAGTACTATGCCAAAATAGGTACTTGTCATACAATGCTGGGGTGAACACTAACCAAAGACTTTCTCATCACCACTGATACACGTTAACTCCAATTTATATAATTATAAGGTCACTTTTTCACACCTAGTATTGTTTCAATTGCACAAAAACAAAGGCCAGCGAGGATAATCTACAGATGAGCAATAAATATAAAAGGACAGGCAGAATTACCAAAAAGAGCTTCTGACCGATAAGCTGAAAAAAGATTTTTCATGTGTGCATTCAGAATACTAAGCACTCTTTTTTTGGCAGCGCTAGAATTACTCCTACTCTGATCATTTGAATGACAATGTCACCTCTTGGATTAACCTCAACTACATGATAATCCCAACCGTTTGGAGTATTCCAGCAGGAATGTAGACGTTAGGATAAACTTTTTGTTCATGAAATAGACTTTTTCATTTTAGACTAAATTAAGTCCAAATCTTAGTGTTTTTTTAAGGGCAGTTTTTAATGTGAAACTTAACCTCTTTAAACTTGTGTTTCAGGACAGTTTGACAAAATGAAGTCTCCGTTCGAGTGGGACATTGTTACTCGAGGACTGGTTGCCATGACGATAGAGGGCTTCGTCGGCTTCCTCATCACCATTCTCTGCCAGTACAACTTCCTCAGGAAACCTTCGTAAGTGGAGTTGATCTCGACATGTTGTAGAAGTAATAAATCTAAGTGAGATGATCCGGTCTGTGGAGGAACAGTTTTACAGTTACAACCATTAGAACACACACACGGTATGATCGCCAGCAGATTGTTGGTTTTGGACGACCAAAACATTCAGATCAGGACTTTGTTGCAGGTGATTGTTTACAGCTACTTTAACTGAATATGGAAGTGATCCCATGCTTCCAGATGGGGTGAATCGGGCATCTGGTTAGGATGCCTCCCAAGCGCCTTGGGATTCATTGGTTAATATACTAGAAAAAATGCATTAACAAAGAAAATAAAATTACATCTGGAAGCAGCAAAAAAAGGTCCCTGGCACCTGAACAATGCAACATCTACTAGGTTTGAAAAACATTCAAACTGGAACAAATAGAAAGACTTCCTGTTCCTAAAAACTTTCAAATTCAACGCAGATTATTATTTTGTACATTTTCAAAAGGATTTTGTCACAAAGGACTAATGCTTTTCTCATCGTGTTTCAGGTTCATATGTGATAATATGTGATGTTTATTCAAATATTAAAGAAAGGTCATAAAAAGAAAAACTTAATTCTAAATAACCAACTTTTTGTTGGATTCAGGCCCTAAAGGCTGTAGTTCATTTTTTTGCATATCTTAGGGTTTTGTTAATGACTGTCAATAAGGTGGGCGTCACGGTCCAGACCTTAATTCAGATGTGGACTTCTTCTCATGTTTAGCGACGCCGATTGTAAGAAATTTTCAGGGAAGATAAACATGCTGAAACATTATATGAGTGTTCATTTAGGAGAGTCCCGGTTAGCTGCCAGCCTATTGACGATGACGATGTAGATGTCGCCTCTGAGAGAAGAAGAGTTCTACGAGGAGACGCCGACAATGATATGCTGAAGATCGAAAACCTAACAAAGGTACATATCTTTGTTCTTTCCTCCAAATCAAAGCAGAAATCAGTTGCAAAAAGAATCAAAGACTAAGAAAGGGTTGGGTGGGTTGAACTTTTCTTCTCAGGTGTACAAATCCAGGAAGATGGGTCACATCCTAGCCGTGGACCGCTTGTGTCTCGGTGTCCGACCCGGTGAATGTTTCGGTCTGTTGGGAGTGAACGGAGCTGGAAAAACGACCACGTTTAAAATGCTAACGGGAGATGAGTGCACAACCGGAGGAGAAGCTTTCATCAATGGAAACAGGTTGGAACAAAAAAAAAAAACGATTTCCATTCTTAACATAATTACAGTACTAGAAAAATGTAAACAAAACATGTCAGTCAATTAAAACCTCAACCTTTTATTTAATTAACTTTTTTTACAGTTTGACTACATGCAGATTAGATTCACTCTGTCTTTATGGCTTTTGAACATAACCTGCAAAGCTCATCCATTAGATCCATGAATGTAGAGGAAATATCTTGGCAAATAGAGATGCTGTACATCAGCATGTACTTATCTGTTGTCAGCATCCTGAAGGACCTGTTACGAGTCCAGCAGAGTATTGGTTACTGCCCACAGTTTGACGCTTTGTTTGATGACCTGACTGCCCGCGAGCACCTGGAGCTTTATACTCGCCTGCGTGGGATTCCCTGGAAGGATCAGGCCAGGGTTGGTAGAATATTACAATCTCTCACATAGCTTTCTGTGTTTGTAGGAATTCTTATTAACTGAACAACAAAGATAGACAAAATGACTCCTCAAATTAGAGCTACACAAATAAAAACAATGCAAACGTTTATAGCTAAAACATTTTTCAGAAAAAAGTACCAAACAAAAATGAAAACAAGATATGTCAAATTTTCTTCAAATTTTTTTTTTTTTAAAAAAAGAAAACAAAACCAAGAGAACCAATAAGTGGGTTTGAATATGTGACAAAACATTGATTTTATATTAAAAAGACCCCACATGGAAGTTCAATGCCTCAATTATGGGTTGTTCACATAGATTCACTCTCACTAATAGACCATTTCAGTTTTCCCTTAAAA
The DNA here is from genome assembly GCA_902685375.1 of Neostethus bicornis. Taxonomy (NCBI): domain Eukaryota; kingdom Metazoa; phylum Chordata; class Actinopteri; order Atheriniformes; family Phallostethidae; genus Neostethus; species Neostethus bicornis. The sequence goes on from LR738545.1 coordinate 12,041,176, forward strand.
GAAAATCCAGTTTGACCAAACAACAATCCCTATAAACCAGGTTACCCATAAAGTCTCAGTGTTCACATGAACTCCTCCATCAGTCCTTGTCTCACATTAGGTTTATCAGAAAAAACTTTTTTGAACTTGAACTGCTAGGAGCTGCCATGACCTGTTCTCTCTGCAGGTGGTGCAGTGGGCGTTGGAAAAGTTGGAGCTGTCCAAGTATGCAGATAAACCTGTTGGCACCTACAGCGGAGGGAATAAACGGAAACTGTCCACTGCAATTGCTCTGATTGGTTATCCACCGCTCATCTTCCTGGTAAGACCAGTTCAGATCTTTCAGCTGAACCGCAGCACTGGTCCGGTATGAATAAGAATTTAAATAATAATACATTGGGATTAAAAATTATCCCAAAAAACTTTTGGTTTAGTTTTTTTGTTATTTTTTTTAAGATGAAGTTCTACTCACTAATGTCACCTAATGATGAAGTTTGTATCACATCATCAAATTATATCATTTTTCACTTGCTGCTGGATAAGTAGATTATTTTTTGTCACTCTTGAAATGAGCTTCCTCTGCAGGGTGGCTGGGCCCTCACTTAGCGATATAGTGGGGAGCTCTGCCATCCGGGAGGAGCTCGGAGTAGAGCCGTTGCTCCTCCGGGTCGAGAGAAGCCAAATGGGGTGGTTAGGGCATCTTGTTGGAATGCCTTCCGACTGCCTTGTTGGTGAGGTGTTTCAGGCACTTCCCACTCGGAGGAGACCCAGAGGCAGACCCCAGCCTCGCTGGAGAGACTGTCTCACAGCTGGCCGGGGAACGCTGAAAGATGCAGCTTGGGTGAGAAAAGCCTGGGCTTCCCGTCTGAGGCTTTTACCCCCGGAACCCGACCCCGGATAAGCAGAAGACGACAGAACAGAGATCTTGCAGTATTTTATTTTCTTTGATTATTTCCAGGATGAGCCGACCACTGGCATGGACCCAAAGGCTCGTAGGTTTCTTTGGAATTTAATCCTGGACATTATAAAGACCGGCCGCTCCGTAGTGTTGACTTCTCACAGGTGGGACACCAGGTTTGATTTGATTGCTTCTGTCTTTGTTTTTGTTCAGTAATTTTTCTGATGTTCCCCACAGCATGGAGGAGTGTGAAGCCTTGTGTACCAGGTTAGGGATTATGGTGAATGGAAGGTTTAAATGTCTGGGGAGCATCCAGCACCTGAAAAACAGGTCAGTTTCCTTCTGCATGTACAGTTTCTGTAAATGATATCAAAGGGGTTGAAAAGAATAGAAAAGGAATGTCGTTATTAGATTAAGAAATAACATTTTTTTGCTATTCTTTTCAGGTTTGGAGATGGCTACATGATCACAGTGAGAACTAAGAGCAGCTCCAATGTGAAGGAGGTGGTGCGATTCTTCAACAGAAACTTTCCTGAAGCAGTTCTCAAGGTAAGCACAGCCTTTCCCGCTGACGAAACAAACACCAGAAGCTTTTAAAAGCAGGCTTTACTCAGTTTCTTCTTTATGTTGCAGGAGCGCCACCACACCAAAGTCCAGTACCAGCTGAAGTCAGACTCCATCTCCCTCGCTCAGGTTTTCAGCAAGATGGAACAGGTTGTGGAAGTTCTGGGTATTGAGGACTACTCTGTCAGTCAGACCACTCTGGATAATGTTCGTCTAACTCCGCACATGCGATTTGCAGAACACAGACGAGGGAAAATAAAATGAGAGCAATCTTTTATTCTGTCCAGGTTTTTGTGAACTTCGCCAAGAAGCAGAGCGACAACTTGGAGCAGCAGGTGGTGCTGCCCACCGGAGGGGGACAGTCACCCTTACAACGCATCCTAAACTTCTTGAGGTCTAGACCAGCTGTGACAGAGCTCAATGCTCTGATCAGTGAGGCCCCCGAGGAGCTGGAGACCGATGATGATGAAGGACTTATAAGTTTTGAAGAGGAAAGGGTAAATAAATTTTTACTTGTTATGTAATTTATTCATTATTGCACAACAATTACACAAGAAAAAAAAACAGAAACAGACTCCCCTGGATGACTAGTTGGGGAAGGAACGCAAATGAGATCAGCTTGGTCCAAAAAAATATGTGGGAAATCCATCAATACCCCATACTTCCATCAGTTTCTGCCACTTCATAACCTAAAAGTAGCACCATGTAAATGTGACAGTGTTCCACACAGTGTAGCATTGTCCAGAACTTTCCTGTGTATGCAAACCAGACTGGGTGTTTTTAAATGGAAGTTCTCATGTTTGTGTTTTGGGCAGGTGCAGCTGTCCTTCAACACAGACACCCTCTGCTAAAAGCCACCATGAGAAAGTCAAAGAGACTGAGATGGAAACCAAAACTTGATCCTGTCCGACTCAATAGAGCTCCAGATTTAACCTGGTGAGGACCAAAGTAACCCGGGACAGCTGGTCCACAACCTTCCAGAAGGTTTTGCAGCTGGATTGGGGAACGTTTCCAGATTTATTTACTTTGAGAATGTCTGTAGATCCGAGTCGTGTATTAGGCAAGTTTACTACTGACGTTACCTACTTGAAAGGTTCTTTAAGGAATGTTTGGCTCTGCTCTGCTGAAAGTTTGGGTGTAACCAGCGAGTCCGTGCTACTCTACCAAACTCAGCCTGCCTTCAGAGCATGCCGCAACAACTGAAATGTAATAGTCTATTTTTCTGGGACAAGAAGAATGATCTATTTTAGATATAAAGGCACTTGTATGGGTTATTTAAAGGTATTGCAACAGGCAGGAGGCCTTTAATGATGTCAGATGCAGAAAGAATCTACTTTGCTTGGATTTGTAATTTATGTATAATTTTTTGCTTTTAAATCTGAATTTGTTGTTAAAAAGCAGATGAAGTGTAAATTGTGACAATGAATCCAAATGTTGTCTAAGGAACGGATGTCAAGCCTGCGACTGCACTACCATCACTGTGACACTCAACTCCTGGACCAGAAAGATGGTTTTACTTCACGTTTTATGATTTATTAATCCTGTAACATTGAAGATGTGCTACATTTACAAAACATGTTTTTCTGAGAAATGTTGGCTTGTGGTTTTTATCAGCTTGTCTCCGTTTCTGGGATTTATTTCACAACTGATTGCACTGTATTTGTGATTATAATGGGCTTTTATCTATTAAATAAATGAAAACAGCAGGTTAATTGTTGACCAAGAATGGTAAGCTGGTACGGCATCAATTATTATTTGTATAAATTTGATTGTAAAACAGATCTTTTTTTTTTGTAAAGCATATAAAAGTTGTTTTGATCATTACAAACATGAACTTTGTTTTTCTTCACTTACAGGTTGAAAGAAAAATTGAGCTTAATGAGTTTAATCTCAAAGAAACATTTATCCATAGGGCAAGAATTCATGTCACCAGCAGCCACTGGGCTTATGTGCAATCAATGAAATGTAGAAGGTATGCTTCTTATTTAAAGTGAAGTTCTGTGTTTTGAGATAATTCAGCAGATTGTAATTGTAAATAACATGGATATTAAAGTTCCTTTATGATTAAACTTGTTCTCGAACTCTGGATTTACATGTTAGTTACATGTTCTGTCATAAAATGCACTCATTACGAAGACATGCTGAGTAAAAGAGGAGGGTGTGTATAGCTGTGCCGCCTTCCTGACACTCGTCACTTACTTGTTGAAAAATCATCTTGGCTGCTTCTATTTGCAATCTTGTTTTTTCCGTCATCAGAGTTGAGAGCTAGAACATCAAGAGATTTTTGACTCTGCACTTTCTTCTCTACCACAGACCAATGCAGCATCCTAATTATTGCAGACACTGCACCGATCAATCAATTTTTTGTTCCATCCATCCCTTTACAGAAGCAGTCTGACAGCATACTTTGGTAATTGCTAGATTGGACCGATAGAATGGCGCTCTAGATTTTAAAGGTCCCCTATTATGCAAAACTGACTTTTATGAGGTTTTAACCTTTTATTTTACTTAGTACTACCCCAAACAATCCCCCAAAGTGTGTTTTATTTTGATTCATGCTATTTTGAGATATTTAAATTCAAAGTAAGGGGCGTGTTCTCCAAACCTCTAACGACTGGTGGAACATAGTGACGTACATCTGTTTTTTGTTCAGCCCCCTGCAGCTCAAACACCCTCCCCCACTTCTACCTGCTCTCCACCCGAACCGCTTTGTTTACTCAATACGTCTCACACCTCGCCCCTCCCGCTCCACGCTGTGCTGGGTGGGTGGGGAAATCACAATGAATGACAACCAATCGCAACCAACGGGGCGGGTCCCGGGAAAAAAAAAAGAAAAAAAGACTGAAACAAGCTGTTTTGAGTTCCGGGTATGAAACTGCGCTCCCAAACAGGGTATAATTTATAACCTTTTGTGTTTAGATTGTGGCGGAATGTAAAATTAAGCATATCAGATACATAGCAACAGGATAAAATAAGAGAAAAAAGGCATAATATAGGACCTTTAAGCAAGCGAGCTAAATGTTACATCAAGAGCATTAAATTTCAAATCTAGCAGCACTAGTGCAATAGCGCTTAAAAACGCGTACTTAGCTGCGCTAGGTTTGAAATCTAAGCACTTGATGTAACATTTTGCTTGTTTTAACATCTAATACGCCTGTTTACGTGCGTGTATTGGGCCCGATGGCTTTCCATATCTGTACACACTGTTTATTTTGTCAGCGTGCGCATCAGGGAGACACATTTTAATGGGAGCAGTGTTGTTGTATTCTCAACAAAGCCAATAAATCTAGAGTGCGCCATCTAGTGAGGAAACTTCAGAATTAGCCTTGGAATTAAAACATTAACAAGGTTTTTTTTTTTCTTCAAGTTTGGCGAGCCGGATTAAAATGTTTAACGGACCGCATGTGTCCCGCGAGCCATAGTTTGCCCATGCTTGAATTAGTTTGTAAGTAAAGTTCAAAGATATGAACGGTTCAGCAGACATAGCCGAGTTTATAACTATAAACACCTGAGCACTGAAAATGTTTTTTTTTAAAAAACTTTGGTGCAGGGAATGGCCTTTTCAGTGCAGCTCACAGCCAACATTAACCAGTCCGGTTTTGCAGAAGTCTTCAATCTCTAAAAGGACACCACAGACTCAAAAGTACAGGTGCTAATGTTCAGGAGGCCCACATTTACTGATGAAGTTGAAATGTCCAAACTTCAGGTTAAACAAAAGTCAGTTCCACAGGTTCAGAATGTAATAGTGAAGGTACTTTATGGATGTAGTAAAAAGACATGGAAGTAATTTGTGAGAGAGAAAAGAAGACAGTGTTAGAGAAATTTTTTTTAAAAAATATATACCGGTATGTATCTTTCAACCAATTCAGAAAACTGGAATGTAAACTTAGTAGATAGATTAAGCTTCATAAATAAAAGCCTTTAGTTGTCCCACCTGTGCCAATAAAGTTTTTCAGAGAACTTGTGTTTTAGGATTTTCCTATTTAATGCAAATAAAAGAAACTCCAGTTCCTGGAAAACAGAAAAATATCCAAATGTGTAGATGGTGAATTTTACAAGGTTGCAGACTAAATGCAACTAAAGAAACAAGACAGTAAAAATGTTAGGATGCATAAAGAAAGATTAGGAGAATTTGTGTGAGAATGGCTGCTTCAGCTTTTCAACAGTACTTCTTGTTTTCTGTTAAATCACAATGAAAAAAAAAAGAACAAACTGTCACCAAACTGTTTTGCATTATATAACAATAATTTAGTTCTCTTGCAGCATTTATTTCAATGTTCTTCTTCTTTCGGCATTTCCCTGTAGGGATCGCCACAGCAAGTCAGTTTCTTCCATTTAACCCTATCTCCTGCATCCTCTTCGGTCACGTTAACTGTCTTCATGTGTTCCTTCACTGTATGCATGAACCTCCTCTTTGGTCTTCCTCTAGTCCACTTTCCTGGTGGTTCCAAACCCAGCATCCTTCTTCTGATGTGCTCTCTCCTCTGCACATGTCCAAACCATCTCAGTCTGGCTTCTCTGACTTTATCTCCAAAACCTCTAACATGTGTTGTTCCTCTTATATACTCATTTCTAAGCCTGTCCATCCTGGTAACTTCCAGAGAGATCCCCAGCATCTTCATCTCTGCTACCTCCATCTCTGCTTCCTGTCTTTTCCTCAGTGCCAGTGTCTCTAGACCAAACAGCATGGCCGATCTTTCATTTTGGCTGAAACTCTTTTGTCACACATCACACCTGATACTTTTCTCCACCCAAAGACACATGCCTGCACACACTTCTTCACCTCTTTTCCACACTCTCCATTGCTCTTAAAATCTTCTAAGATCTACTTAAAATCTTCCACCTTATTTATCTTCTTTATCTTTTCTCCCTGTAACCTCACTTTTCCATTTGGATCCCTCTCATCTACATACGTACTCTGTTTTACTCTGACTAATCTTCATTCCTCTTCTTTCTAGTGCAAACCTCCACCTCTCCAGCTTTTCCTCCACCTTTTTCCTCCTCTCACTACAGATCACAATGTCATCTGCAATTTCAATCTAATTTCAATCCTACTTACAAAAACAAACAAAAAAACTCCTTCCACACAAAAATTCTTGAGAAAAAAAACTAAAAAGAAATCAACCATCAAGTTTAAGATTAGATTTATTAAAGTTAACCAGAAAACAGATAGTACAAGCTTTGCTTAAATGTATAAATACATAAAAATATTTTATTTTACAATAAAACTAGTCTTAACTTTGTTAAAATGTAAAGGAATGAACATCCGGCGATTGGAGACAAACAGCTTTTCTACTACTTTTCCATTTCAGCACAAATATTCAGTCTTTCCAGCTTAGAGTGCATTTGCTAAAATACATTTTTCTAATAAAATAAAACTTTCAGAAAGTTTTACTAGGACTGTCATCGGGAAAGTAAAACCAATGCAGCAACCTGAGAGGGGGTTAAAACAAAGCTTGTTTAAATTCCTAGATGTGAAAAAAATATTTAAAACAAACTCCTGATGATCCTTTTAGTTTTGATTGAAACCATCATTTTTATAGATCATGTGTGAGTACAAATTAATTACATGTCTAAAATATCAAGGAAATGGCAGCTTCAGCGGAGACGACGGACTGACCAAAAGAGACAACACCAGTTTTTATGGAACATCATACCAGTAATGAATGAACTGCTTTCAGACTGGATCACTAATTAAATTCATCACTTTGTCATTTCTGATATTCCCTTGGTGTTGAGATACGAGTTGAAGTTAAAAGTTAGATAAATGCATAATCTGTGCAGCTTCATTTAAAAAAATGTTGTGGTTTTAAACTTTGTTAAAAAATTGTTGAAGATATTGGTCCCAAAAGTCATTGCGAATCCTTTTTCATGAGGTATATGGTAATGCCCATGAGGGCCAGCATCATCATCAGCACTGTTGTGAGGAGGAAGGCCCGACACAATGGCCTGCCCGTTAACCGGAACAGAGTCCCCCCAAAGCCGCTTCTGCGTCTAACCGGTTCGGTGGTCGGACTTGGAGTTCCCACGTCTAGGGTGCGGTTGATTGAGCGTAGAGATGTCACTGACCTCCGATCCTGACGCTGACCGTCATCAGTGGCCCTAAAAACAATGAAACTCAAACAGTGTCTCGGTTTGCTTTGAACAAGGATGCCATTAAAATCATGGCATTTTATCAAAGTTGGAGAATCAAAAAAACAAAATGTGGTACCATCAACATTCCTGTACACACAGTTACACAGTATGTTTTGAAAGTTGTTGTATGCTAATTTGTCAAGAGGGTCACATGAGTGATTGAAAATTTGCCATGCAAGATTTCATTTGTAATACACAGACGTCAGGCAATTTACATCCTCCAAAGTGGTGTATATTAATGATTTACAGAAGACTTGACCAATGGCTGACACTGACTTACTCAGAGTAAGACATTGATGGCCTGTTTCTTGGGGTCTGTACCAGATCATTTGGAGATCTCCCCTGTCCTATTGTAACACATTTCTCTCACCAAAGGCCAGCTATCGTCCTACAAATGCTAAGTTTCAGGACTCACAATGTCCTTTGATTTGTAGTTTGGCCAATAGTTCCCCCCAAATCAAAGACTTTTGCGGCATTCAAACTCAAATCCTGATTTAAAAGAAAAAGTCAGTGTGCAAAACATATCTTATGTAAATTTCTATTTAAAAATTGTCATCACAAAATACTGCTCACTAAAATTTGTTGAGAAATGTGTCTTTCAAAATGTTATAGTCAATTTGCAGTCAGTCAAGAAATAGATGAATTTCACGGGATCGTAAAGAATTTTGCAACAGAAACTGTAGCAGTAGCCAAATTATTAGAGAAAACCGTGTAATGTCAATTATGTCTGTTCAGGTAGAAAAAGTCCAGGGGCTGCCCAGGTCCATATGTGACACAGCTATATGTCCGAGGAACAAAATCACAATTTTATCCTAATTTGACTTCTAGACTTAATCTCACAAGGTGTGTCACATTAGGAAAAAAAATTAGTTCCTTTTATACAGAGATCTTGAAAACTTAAGTCCAAAATAGCCCAGATTTATCACCCGTTAAGACATTCCATAGAGTGTAAATGACCTGGTTAACACGTTTCCTTGAGACAAGATGCAATGCAAAAACTGTAGATTCCGAGAGTCATTATCAGCCTTTTTCTTTGGTCTCAATAGTATGAAAGAAAATTCTTAAGTATTAAGAGATGTGCAGGGAATGTCGCACCAGAAATAATTATATACCATAATTCTTGCAACAAATCGACCAAATCTCTAATGCTCCTTTTCTGCTGCTTCATTATTCAAAGTATTACAGTATTAAATGGATTTTTAATTTTAAAATAATGTAACAGAACATGTACATTTTAAAAGCCAATACTTGTTGGAATTGAAGTCTCACCTTTTGATCTGCAGCTTCCCCTTATTGCGGACAAAGCGAATGCTGTAGACTCTTTGCATGGCAGCTGGCAGGCAGGACAGCACGTTCAGGTCTGTGTTGAGTTTGGGCAAACCGAGCTCAGGCAGCGGGGTGAGGCCGCGGCACAGCGGGCACTGGATGGTGCTGGGCTCAGATGATTTTACATTGATGCGTGCCAGACACTCCAGGCAGAAGGTGTGGTTGCATTGGAGCATCTTAGGACAGCGGAAGATGTTGTTAAACTGACTGAAGCAGATTGCGCACTCCAGGTCTCGACAGGATTCTTCAGAGCACTGAGAGCTAACAGACAAGCGTAAGTTCGAAGACTGATGAAGATGTGGAGACTGGGAGATTAGCGCTGGCTGGGGAGCGTAGGGGTTTTGCGTGGAATGAGGCAATGAGGAAGACTCTGGGACAGATTGACTGTAGGCTGGAAGGGACAGGTCAGAGGTTGGTAATTGAACATGTGGGTTTGGTGCGTTCAAGGTGTGAAAAGAACCCGTAGAGCTGTGACCGGTCTGAATGAGTGGAGGAGGTCGTAAAGTGGGTGATGCTCTCTGATCAAAGTCTGCATAGGGATTCATAGTTGGAAGATAAAGTTTGTAAAAAAGGACTATAAAACGACAGGGAGGACCAGGATGGCAAGTCAAGAGAAGACAACAAGCTGGACTACGGTGCCTTGGTTTAAAATTCAAAATCTTCTTGTGCAGGTCTTTAGATTATGCTTCCATTAAAACTCTGTAAAATGGAAGAAAAAATTAGCCCTAGATGAATACCAAAACAGCAAGAAGCAACATCAGTCAGAAGCATGGGGAGCTGGTAGACAAGTTGTCTAGTTTCCAAACTGGCTCATATCTAGACTGGTGAACCAAAGACCAGCATGATGCAGTAAGTGATACAACTACAATTCGTATGGCGAAGTGAAAAGCAGGCATTTCTGGAAATATTTACAGACAAAATGAGAAAAATAAAAATTAACTGAAGGAATAATGACTCTACATGAGCGACCGGATCAAACATGAGTCTGCATAGTTAAATTTCTCATCTGGTTCTAGAGAAGTTGATACAAAAATCGATTACCGTTGAGACAAAATGTGATTTTGGGCTATACAAATAAAATTGAATTGAAGTTAACAGAAAGCTTCTGCTTTTCATAACATGCTTTTCAGATGATTTATTTAAATAAATTTAAAACTAACATTTAGTTTTTAAAAATAATGAAAGACAGACAACAGTGGTTGTCTGCTCTCTATTCAGGAATAGAACAACAACAGATCATAGTTTCCATAAACAAAGAAATACCTTGGTGATGCCATTTCTGTAGCTATGAATGATGAAAATGTTTCCATTACAGCTGGTCAATAAGTTAGAGAACAGACAGAAGCAGTGGTTTAAGAGATCCGTTTGAAAACTTCAACAAAAACCTCATAAAACCAAAAATTTGAGAAAACAGGATCAGACGGTGTGCTCTCCTTCCATTGGCTTCTTTTAAAGAGTTTTCAGTCGTTAGACGTTTCCAGTTGATGGATACCGAGCAGGCCAGTCAAGTCTGTCTTATGATAAGGAACAATAAAAAACAGGAAGGCAAACTTCTGTAGACGATTTCCCCTGGCTACATCCTCTAAAATATACGCAGATGACTGGTACGAGTAATATCCTCACATCATAATGAATAGAAGTAAATTCAATTTTTCAGCTTCACAGTATCCAGTCCTCAAACACCTCTCTGGACCAAAATAAGCCGTTTGTTTTTTTTATGGTTTGCATACGTCTATGTAAAACTGGTTGCGGACTGAATGAGAGTCCCTGTCTCCGACAAATGGATCAATGTCGTAGCTAAGCAGCTGATATGAACAGAAATTTGCATGGTCCGTTTTATTTACACAAGGAACTAACATGCAAAACACGTAATGTATTCTGATGAGGAAACTCTGAGCTGGAATCAGCTGGCTTCTCAAAACACTGAAAGCATCCATCTGTTCTACCTATATGGTCGGGCAAGGTGGACACTAACTACACCCAGCTTCATATAGGAACAGAGACTTAACGAAGGGTTATTCTGGCCAACATTAAGTGATGGAAGATTAATGCAGCAAAGTTGATTTTAATGCTACAAGATAATCTAGATTTCTGTTACACATCAAGACTTCATTGTGGGAACTCAAAAAAGGATGCCATGCCTAAATTGTTTGCTATTAATGTGAACATCGATTCACATTGTTCAGAGGTCACCACAGCAAGTCAGTTTCTTCCATCTAACTCGATCTGCTGCATCTTCTTCAGTCACGCCAACTATCTTCATGTCTTACTTCCCCGCATCCATGAACCTCCTCTTTGGCCTTCCTCTAGTCCTCTTTCCTGGTGGTTCCAAACCGAGCATGCTTCTTCCGATGTAATCCCTCTCTCTCCTCTGCAGATGTCCAAACCATCTCAGTCTGGCCTCTCTGACTTTATCTCCAAAACCTCTAACATGTGCTGTTCCTCTGATGTACTCATTTCTAATCCTGTCCATCCTGGTCACTCCCAGAGAGATCCTCAGCATCTTCATCTCTGCTACCTCCATCTCTGTTTCCTGTCTTTTCCTCAGTGCCACTGTCTCTAGACCAAACAGCATGGCCAGTCTCACCACGGTTTTGTACACTTTCCCTTTCATTTTAGCTGAAACTCTTCTATCACACATCACACCTGAAACTTTTCTCCATCCCTTCCAGCCTGCCTGCACATGTTTCTTCACTTATTTTCCACACTCTCCATTGCTCTGTACTGTTGATCCTAAGTACTTAAAACCTTCCACCTTCTTTATCTCTTCTCCCTGTAACCTCATTTTTCCATTTGATCCCTGTCATCCACACACATAATCCCTGCTCTCCCAGCCCCCCCACATACCCGTAGCAACAAGTTCAGTATGGCATATTTTATCTACTGTATGTGATTTAATTTTGTTATTTATTATTTTATCAATTTTTTTCTTTAATTTAGTTAAAGAACTGTGCATTTTATGTTTTTACATAAAGTAATTTGAATGATCTGGACATAAAATAAGCTTTTTAAATTTATTTGCCTTGTCCTCCTACGCAAGCTCACAACTGATTTCCCTACTAGAAGCTGCTGTTTGTGTTTTTTTAATAAAAACATATTTGCATGTTCCATACAGTTAATTATGGTCTTCTTGTGAGAAATGAAACAGTAATACTGACATTTTATTTATCTGTTTTTCTCTTTAACCAAAGATGTATTCTGTCATTTAGAAAAACTGGGTTAAAATTTAGCATATTTTGATTACTCTCAACTTTACAGTTAAATCATTTGATATCTCCTCCTGGTGTAATTAAATTAAAATGCCCTATGATTGATCATTTCAGGCATTTTTTTCTAATAGACATACATTTAAATTTTAATTGATTATCATTCCACCAGGTTATGATTGAAGGAGCTAAATAATCAAAATTAAGCATTTATAATATGCAGAAAATAAAAATTTATTTTGGACAATAAAACTCACAATGAATCCCAGATTAATCAAACCAGGATCAGACCCCAAAGTAAATGAATACATGTATTTTTCAGCTTTATTTGTGAGTTCTTACCATTATTATTGCTGTTTTGGAGGATTTTAGCTGCAATGATGCACCTGCAGTTTTCACACAGTTTAACACGTGATGACAATTAGACTGGAAATTTAAGCACTTTTTGACGCATGCGCACAGCTGCACTACAAAAAATATTAAAAATTCTTATTTCTGTTCTTTTGTGTATAAAGTTTATGAACATAAATACTACACATAAGATAAAATCCACCTATTTATACATTTTTTATATATGTTTTACACTGTGCTGCTGACAATGTGATAAAAAAGTTGGTTTCCATTTGAGGTTCTTTTTATTGGTTACCATTTGTAGTTTTAATTGGTTATAATTCGTAGTTCTTTTTATTGGTTTCCATTTGTAGTTCTTTTTATTTGGTTACCATTTGTAGTTTTTTATTGGTTACTATTTGTAGTTCTTTTTATTGGTTTTCAATGGTTTCAATTCGTAGTTCTTTTTATTGGTTTCCATTTGTAGTTCTTTTTATTTGGTTACCATTTGTAGTTTTTATTGGTTACTATTTGTAGTTCTTTTTATTGGTTTTCAATGGTTTCTATTTGTAGTTATTTTTATTGGTTTTAATTCGTAGTTCTTTTTATTGGTTTCCATTTGTAGTTCTTTTTATTCGCTTACCATTTGTAGTTTTTTATTGGTTACTATTTGTAGTTCTTTTTATTGGTTTCCATTTGTAGTTCTTTTTATTTGGTTACCATTTGTAGTTTTTTATTGGTTACTATTTATAGTTATTTTTATTGGTTTTCAATGGTGTCCATTTGTAGTTATTTTTATTGGTTTCCATTGATAGTTCTTTTTAGTGTCCAAAACTACAAGTTTAGTTATGTTTAAGTTTTCTCTGAAATTGAGTGTTTGGATCCCTCTAGCTGTCACTAGAACATATCTGATTAATGATGATATTTCCCCCTCTGTTATTACATTTTCTCTTAAAAATGTAAGAAATTTTAAAACCAAATTCAAATTTCACTTTAATTCATATTTAAATTATGCATGAATTTCTTCACAGATCACAGATTTTAAAATAGAGCATAATCTTTGGTCCTAGTATAAGAAATCAAAGATAAAATCTCACCCTATTATTTATTTAACATAGAAAATAAAGAAAAAAAAAGTAGCTCAACAAAAAAAAAAAATGCATGATCGTGATTCTTAAAGCTCTCATATGTGTATTCTGGAAGCTTTTTATTCTTTAATCCTGAGATAAGCCAGTTATCAGGAAAGAAAACAATTAACCTTGTGAAGAACTTCACTATCCTCATGAGAGAGGGACATTTGGGTGAAGCCATACCTCTCAGTCTCATGCACACACACACACGCATACACACACACATTTATTAAAGACAAAAAAAAATCAATATTGTTGATCTTCATTGGGGAAAAAAAACACTTCTATTAATCCTGATTTCTGCAGCAGATTGACTGATTGTTGTCATGCGTTACCAGGGCGGGGCCGCCATTGCGCATGCGCTGTACTACACGTACATGTATACACACCTACACACAGACACACGCTCATGCATCCCGACGACAAAAGAGTTGCAACAGAGATTCTCGCCTTGCGTGTTCACGTCTTCCGCCAGTGCTGCTGCACACACGCACTCACACGCACACAGGCAGCAGGTGGAAGAGTGAGGATGCACGAGGCTAGCAGCTGCACCGCGAACTGATTTCTTTTATTCACGGAGCTGTAGAGGAAGAACAGAGCGGAATCATGAGCTGCAACTGGGGAACAGAACTGTGGGTAAGATCCGAATAAAAAACGTGAACTCAATGACCGTTCATCCAGTAACCTGCCGGTAACTGGGCGGTCCATGTGTGTGTACGTGCGTGTGTGTGGGGGCCCTCGTGCATCTGTCTGCTCTGCCATAGCAACACCGTCCGGTGACGACAGCCGCTCTCTGCAGCATCATGGAGGTGCAGAGCATTAGTCTCCAGTCTGATCAATTACACCCTTTGTTCTGTGCACGTGCGTCTGGTGTCTAATGAGTTTACACTGATCACATTTAAAATGAATAAATGATAATTAAAAAAAATATATCCAAGATTAATTAAGGTGAACCTGCTGCAGAAAACTGTGGGTCTGAATTCAAGAAAAACTGTCTAGATGATGTCATAATTGAACAGGTGTGACGTCATTGATTGTGTTGAGAAATTTATACCAGTCAAGACATTCCTCCTGCTTCCCGTTTTGGGGAGGCTTTTATACCGTACTGAGTATGTAAGAACCGTATTTATCATTCATTTTGAAAATCACAAAAAAAATTGTCCATGCATTCAATTTCTAATGAGTCAGAGTGACGTAAGGAGAGGTAATCAGTCTAGCTTTGACTGTGCTGTTAGAATGGCCAACTAGAATGGACTATAATTGGCTTGAAATCTAGTAATTTTGTAGTCATTTTAACGTATGATGCAAGTTGACCAAAAAAAATGTTATTTTTTTCCAATTTTTTGGGTGATTTTTTTTTTTTTTTTTTGGCTGTATAAATATGACAATAAGACCAAATTGCTAAAATCGCATTTTCCCATATTAAAATACCTCAAAATCGTATCTCTTCCCAGGTACAAAAAATTTATTAATTCCTTACTCCACTGTTTGGACTTGTGCTTGTGAATAAACATTAAATTGAAAATGAAAAAATATACATTCATAAACGATAGGCTCTGTGGAACATTGGAAATCTCAGCCAATCATTTATTATGGTGACCCAAAAACTATTGGCCTGTAGCTTCTCAATCACTCCAACTTCCTGATTTTTGTGACAAATATTTTTATTGGTTGGAGATGCAAATCCAGAAGAAACCAGAAAAATCAAGACAGGTTTGAAAGAAATGGATTAATAAGTTAAAGATTCTCTAGATCGATATGAATCAATTTGATAGATCTATGTCAGAGATGTTGTCTGTTATTGTAGGATCAATATGACAACCTGGAGAAACACACCAGCTGGGGTATCGACTTCCTTGAAAGATACACCAAGTTCGTCAAAGAGCGAGCTGACATCGAGCTCAGCTACGCCAAGCAGATCAGGTAACACCTTTATCATCAAAATGCTTTCATCATTTTCATCATCATCACTAACATTTAGCTGAGCTTTGCCTAGATGATTAGATAACTTCTTCATCATCTCTATCATCATCATCCTCATCATCACTAACATCAAGCCGAGTTATGCCCCAGAGATCAGGTAACATCCTCATCATAATCATGTTCTTCACCATCTCCGTTCATCATCTTCACCTGCTTTGTTTTCTGTCCCGGGATTGGACTGATTGACGAGACATACGTCCTTCCGTTTGTTGTCCTCCATCTGTCTCTCTGCAGGAGCCTATCTAAGAAGTACCATCCCAAACGCAGCAGAGAGGATGAAAGCAGGTGAGTCATGGTTTGGGCCATCTGATTGGGTAGAAACTGAGATGAAACAGTCGGACACACCTTGTCACTTTGTGCTCCCACAGCAGGTGCTTTCTGTTCGTAGATAAGAGTCTTTTCAGAATGAAAAAATGAAATTGATTAAATTTTTGCAATATTGAAAAAATCAAGATTTTTTTTTTTTTTCCACCCAGGGGTAGCGATAATAATCAATTACACCCCCCCCCCCCCCCCCCCCCCGCACCCCCACCCACCCACACACACACTCCCTCCCAGTAGTAATTGATTGTATTTTTTTTTTTTATAGAATGGGTCATCTTTGTTTGGGATCGGATGTATCAAATCATACATATGTTGTTGTCATGAGAACAAGTGTGCAGGCATTTCTGGGTCAACATCTTCGTTGTTTTTTGACAATAGAGAGATTGATGTTGTGGCAACATGTCTGCACAGATGTTCAGCATCAATGAATATTTGTTTTATTTTATTATTTGTGTGTGTAGTTCATGCAGAAATGGATGTCCGATGGAGTTGGGTCCTACATGTGTCATTTTAACTGTCTCAGGTACACGTGGTGCGTGGCGTTTGCGGCGACGCTGCAGCAGCTGAATGAGATGGCGGTTCAGAGGGAGGACCTCGCGGAAAACCTGAACTCTCACATCGTCTGCGAGTTGATGCGTTACGTTCAGGAGCTGAAAGCAGAGAGGAAGACGGTGAGTAAACACTCTGAAAATGGCCTGTGGTTAATCTACAAACGAAATAGTTGTCACGACAACCAGAGGCTGCCAATCAAAATGTCAAAATCAGGAGATTAGTGCTGATCCTGAAAAATGTTTGTCTTTTAGTTATGGGAACAATTTAGATCCAAGGTTTTTATGTGTTATCATTTAATGTGTAAGATTTACGTATATTTATCATGTCTACACAAAAGTTTCTGATCACGTGTCGATCTTTGGTCGCTTCTGATTGGACAGTAGCATTTATTTCTCTTTGGTTGAAATTTTAACAGGACATAATTTTATACTAGCATCTGAACGAAAATAGATTTTGTTTTTTGCATGTATTAGATTTAATAATTTTTTTTATTATTCTAATAATTAAATGATAGTGTCATTATGGACCAATCAGTGAGAAATTGGCTGTATAAACAGTTCATGCATGCAGGTGGATTGTAAATATCTTCAACTACTTGCAAAAATTTCCTGCCTCACCTAGAAAATAAGAAATGTTCTCAGCCTGTTTTCTACTGCAGCATCAGCAGAATTATGTCACGGCTGGTCGCGAACATCTCGCTCCACCGCATCCATCTGACCTAGTAGAGAAAACACGCCACGCCTCCTTCAGGCGCTGTTATTAACATTTACAGCTGTAACCAATCAGAAAGCAGGCAGCCGCTTTTGTTTTATTCAGAAATTTCTGACATCTCAAAAGATGCAACATTAGGAAACTGGGTCACTGACACAATCCTCAGTGTCCACGTTACTTCCACCCAATGCTTCTGAACACTACTCAGTGTATCTGTGTTCAGGACCATGTGGCCTATATTCGGTATTTCATCTAAAAAAAAAAATTCCAGACCTTGTTCTTTAGCTTTTTCTCACTCATGTTTGACTAGACAGTTTTATGTGAAAATTTTTTTTTTTTTTTTTGTTGAGAAGATTAGAAAATTACATTTTCATCAGATCAAAATGTTGAGCAGCTACCAGTCTTTAAAAGGTTAAATATCATCATGGTCAAACAGCACAAGAAGTTGTAATGACAGGGGTGTAAACTTGTCCTGTGTCAGAGTGGAAGTATAAATGACTGTTTGAAATAACTCTGGTGCTTTAGTTTTAATAACTTTGAGAATTTTTTTTTTTTATCTAACCAAAGCAGAGCTTAATATTAACTAAATAAGTCTCTGATTTGGGTGGCACGGTGGCGCCATGGGTTGTACAGTGGTCTCACAGCAAGAAAGTTGGGGGTTCGAGGCCCGGATGAGGGTTGGAACACTGGCCTTCATGTATGGAGTTTTCATGTTCAACCCGTGTATGCGTGGGTTGTCTCCGGGTACTCTGGTTTCCTCCCACCCTCCAAAAACATGCATGCTTGGTTGTTTGGCCACTACACGATTGCCACTAGGAATGAGTGTGTGTGTGGCCCCATGACAGACTGGCGACCTTTTCAGGGTGCACCCTGCCCCTCACCTTGAATCAGCCGGGATGATGACACGCCCTGTAAGGGATAGACGGTGAAGAAGGGGAAGTCTCTAATTATTTTAATTAAAAAAAAAAAAGTCTGTGCAATGTAGAAAATTATCTGACCCTGAAGAACTCCACAATTTACTGTATTTTTTGGAGTATGAGTCAGTTTTTTTTTTAAAGCTTGGTTCGGGGTGCGACTCATACTCCCGAGCGATTATATGAGTGCTTGATCAATGGGCTGAAGGGAGAGGCTTGTCATCAAATGCAACCTATACTCCGGTGCAACTTATATATTTATTAATTTATTTTCCTCTTTATTATGCTTTTTAATTTATTTATTGTTTGGCTGGTGCGACTTATATTCCGAAAAACATTGTACTTTTGTCTGAGGAAGAATTCTGTTAGATAAATCTAATTTAGAAAGAAATTCTATACCTAATCTTTTTTTTTTTTTTTTTTTAGATGGACTGATAAAATTTATTTCGATTAATCTAATAAGGCATAAGTTTATAAAAACAAAACCTGAATTCAAATCTGCTTTTCAATCTCCCTGGAATCTTTAAGAACTTCATACTCAGACAGATTCCATTATTAGATTGTCAAGATCTTAAAGCGGCTTCAGATTAATGACCAAAAATCACCTCAATTTGGAGATCCTTAAATCTGACCAGTTTGTCTTTTTTTTTGTAGCATTTCCAAGATGGTCGACGTGCTCAGCAGCACATCGAGAGCTCCTGGAAACAGCTGGAATCTGTAAGTGTCCTATTTGGCTGTGACATGTTCTACTCAGCAGTAACTTGGTTTCCAATGTTTTTCATATTTTGTGTCGTATAGAGTAAACGCCGTTTTGAACGAGACTGTAAGGAGGCGGAGCGAGCCCAACATGCTTCTGACAGAATTGACCTGGACAACAAGGCGGATGGAGAGAAGGTGTGACATCTTAAGCATCTTGATTCAAACTCAGTAGATTCTCTTTTAAATCTCCTTCCTTGTTACATTAACCTGTGTGTTCTTGTGTTTCAGCGCTGCTCCCTGAAGGTACCGTTTATTACTCATATCGTACATTTTATTCAAGAATTCATTTATTTGTAACAGTTTAAAGTTCTCCTGCTCCTCTCAGGCTCGGCAAACGGCTCAGCAGAAACAGCAAGCGGCTGAGGAGTCCAGGAAAGAGTATGTGACGAGTTTAAACCAGTTTAACCAGGACCAGCACCAGCATTACCATACACTGGTACCAGTTATATACCAGGTAAATCCTAAAAAAAAAAAAAAAAAAAAAAACTTTTACTGATTTGGATTATTAAATGTCCGTCGTGGTAAAGAGAGAGCTGAGCCGAAATACAAAGCTCTCGATTTACAAGTCGATCTACATTCCAACCCTCACCTATGGTAACCAGCTGTGGTTAGTGCCCGAAAGAATGAGATCGCGGATACAAGCGGCCAAAATGAGCTTCCTCCGCAGGGTGGCTGGGCTCTCACTCAGAGAGCGGGTGAGGAGTTCTGCCATCCGGGAGGAGCTCGGTGTCAAGCCGCTCCTCCTTCAGGTCAAGAGGAGCCAGCTGGGGTGGTTAGGGCATCTGGTCAGGATGCCCCCCGAGCGCCTCGCGGCCGAGGTTGTTTTGGTCACGTCCCACCGGGAGGAGACCAAGGAGCAGACCCCGGTCCAGCTATGTCTCACAACTGGCCGGGGAACGACTTAGAATCCTTCCGGATGAGCTGGAGGATGCAACCGGGGTGAGAGAGGCCTGGGCTGCCCGTTTGAGACTGTTGCCCCCGCGATGCGACCCCGGAACAAGCGGAACATGACGGAACGGGTTATTAAATCAAAATATTTGCTTCATATGGTCGAATGTTTAGAACAAAAAAGTTGAATCTTCTGGTAACTGAACCGCTTTAGTTGTTGAAAACTAAACTTCGACTGCTGTGAACCTGGATGCATCTTTTTTGTATGTGGGACATAAAACCAAATTAGAAAAAAATAATTGCAAGACAACCAAATCTAAAGTGCATTAAATGAAAATAAGAAAAAGACAAACGGAATCAATCACAATAAAAAAATCTAAAAACACCTGGACACTCTTTTGTTTGGCAGCGTATCCAGGACATGGAAGAGCGGCGAATTGAGAGAGTTGGAGAAGCGATGCGTTTATCAGCGGAGGCCGAAAGGAAAGTTCTTCCTGTAGCGAGTCGCTGTCTGGACGCCATAATGAACGCTGCTGAGAGCATCCAGCCCAGGAAGGTGAGACCAAATATCAGATTGATTGCATCATTTCTCATTTTAAAAGATGCTCTTCTCCTGTCGTCCTCTCCTGCTCATCTCATCACCCCCTCTGTATGTGTTCACCTGTTTTTAACCCCTACTCATCTTAGATCCTCAGAACATCTTTCCATTCTGATCGCAGGACGGAACACTATTAAATCCACCAGCTTGATTTATCCAGACTGCTTTAAAAACATGTACAGAAGTCTTAGAATGAAAAGTGTATTTCTGAGCTTCCTGTATGTGTGTATGTGTGCAGGATACCCGTCAGGTGGTGGAGGTGTACAAATCTGGCTTTGATCCTCCGGGCGACATCGAGTTTGAAGATTACAGTGCCACAATGAGGCGGAGCATTTCTGAATCCAGTTATCTTGACAACCGGGCAGAAGGGCGGAGACATAGCAGGAGACTGTGGCCCTTCCTAAGAAAAAACAAGGTTAAAGGTCACACATCTCTTAGTACCTGAAGAAACTCTTTGTCACATCTTTATTCTTTGTTTTTTTCTTCTCTCTTTCCAGTTGTTAACCCTGCTTTCCTCACCTCGCCAACCCCCACCTCCACCCCCCACCTCTCCTTCACCTGGAGGTGTGGTTAACAGCCCCCAGTCACCACCACCTGCCTCTAGAGAGCCAATCACACAACGGCTTAATGACCTCATGAGTTCTGGTTCTAGAACAAGGAAGCAATGTCTGCGGAGTCTCAAGAGAGGGGTACACACACACACACTAAACCCACTGATGAGACAGAGACCTTAATGAGAAGATTTAAGAATAACATCTTGATATCCACCTTTAGCAGGGAGATTATGTGATGAGCAGCGTCTGTGTGTAAACAAGATAAATATCAAGGGTGATCTGATCACTATTTGGGTCCAGGAAGGTTTTAAAGATTCTGTTTTAAGTCTAAAGTCTTATCACATGTTGGCACTTTAAAGAGGCGGAGCAGAAAACATTTGAACTTTGCTGTTTATGGAAAAAAGAAAATAAGGCGGGATCAAGTTTCTACTGGTTCTAGTTTGTTAATGGGCTGATTATGTCGTTCAAATGACAATAGGTGTGAGTGTGCATGTGACTAGTTGTCGATCCCTCTAAGTGGCCCTTCGACAAACTGGCAACCTGTTCAGGTTGTTAATCTGCACACATTGGCTGGCAGAGAAGAGGTGCATCCTTTTTCTGCAGACCTTGGTGGAGGTCTGCACTCTAGAAGTGATTATCTAGTTACATATATTTTGGGTTTATTGTACTATGCAAGCTAAATCTCAGAGTCAACAAAGAGACTGTTCCAGGTTTCTTTCTACCACAGCTGATCAGAAGATTTCTGTCACTCTAGAAGATACAGGATCACCATAACACACATGCTTAATCTCAGAATTGTTTTCCAGATTCTAACATATTTTATTTCTTTCCTCTTTGATCTGATGTCTCACTCTCTGGTTGGACAGCTGTCTCTCAAACTGGTGAGTATCTGACCCGCATTTGGCCCTAGGTCCATCAGATCATCACGAGTTGACACTGTTCCTGTTCCAGGGATCCAGTCCTGCCGACTGCAGCCACCTTCAGCCCGAGCAGCGGCGCAAGAAACTTCAGAGCAGAATTAACAACATCAACCAGGAAATCCAGAAGGAAAAAGAGCAGAGGTCACACACACATTAATATTAAGAATGATTAAAGAATAGTAGTAGTTAAGATAATAGTTATGGTAAAGTTAAATTTGTCTGCTTCATCATTTAAAAAAAAAACTCTTAATTTGATAAAATCTAATTAGAGTTTTTTTTGTCTTTAAAATGATTAAAATAAATCTTAATTTGTATTTATACACTGTTGCTATAGAAAAACAGAAAAGATTTTGTTTTAAAATATTTTTTTATAAATAAATGTAAAAGTTTTAGAAAATTTCAATCTAGTTTTATTTAAAAAAAAAACTGAGTAAAAAAAAAAAAGACTTTCTCAGTTTAATAACTAGTTAACTTTAATCTAGCTCTCACCTGGACATAATCCTCACTCATGTGTGACTGTGTTCAGAGACGCACTCCTGAAGATGAGGGAAGTTTATGAACGAAGTCCTCAGATGGGTGACGCTGGCAGTTTGGATCCACGGTTGGAGGAAGTGAAACAGAATCTGCAGAGGCTGGAGGAGGAGCTGAGGAGAAACCAGGTGCCCACTTCACACACTGCCCACTTTAACACCAGCCTGATATTGTCTCACACACACACACACACACACACAACCATCTGTACGGTTTACAGAAGATAATCTTATGAAGAGAAAACATCCAGAACGCAGCAATTGTCAGCCACATTCTTAACCGTCTATCGCTTATGGGGTTCCGAAGGGTACCGGAGCCCATCCGGGCTGATTCAAGGCGAGGGGCCGGGTACCCTCCAAACAGGTCGCCAGGCTGTCGTGGGGCCACACACTTACAACCATACACACACACATACTCATTCATTCCTAAGAGCAATCACTACATGATTGCCCTAACAACCTAACATGCATGTTTTTGGAGGGTTGGAGAAAACAGGAGTAGCCAGAGAAAATCCACGCATGCACAAGGAGAACATGCAAACTTCACACAGAAAGACAGTGTTCCAAACCTACGACCTTCTTGCTGTGAGGCTCCTGTGCATAGAAAAAGCCATAGAGGTTTTTATACTGTGAGTTTGCGTTGCTCAAGCTTTTACATCTATACAAGCCTCGTATCTTCTATGGAGTTTCAGTAGCTGCGTGGTACAGTCAGGCCAGTTTGAAGCAAACAATATCAGAGTCCGAAAAGCTGTGAAACCACAATAAGAATTTTACAGGTTTGTTCCAATAATCGAAGATGTACAATACCTGATGGTGTCTGTGTTTGTTTTGCTGCAGGTGTGGTTGTCGGAGGCAGACAGCAGAATGTCTGATCACAACAGCAGGAGACAAAGTGGAGGTTGTGGATTAAATTCTCAAGCAACAACACCAGGCAGTAGCAGCATGAAACAGCTGGATAACCGCAGTCCAGCCAGCAGAGAGAGGTGAGGAGGTGATCGGTTCATCCACATTCTGTTTCTCCACCATTCAAACTGAACTCCTGCTTTCTGTCTTTAGTCCGGATGGAAGTTACACAGAAGATCACAGCGCTGAGCTCCACTTTAAATCCAGAAGTTCAGAATTTGATGATGACTTTGAAGATGAGGAACCACTACCGAGTATCGGCACTTGCAAATCCCTTTACCCGTTTCAAGGTAATCATTATTGCAGGAATCACCATGGGATGGAAATCAGATATTTTGGGTTAATCCAACAATTCAAATGTTGGCTTTTTTAAAATTAATCGGTGGGAAACTGACTTACAGATTTTATCTGATGTTTTGATGTTTTTCCAACATCACAATTAACATGTGACGTTTGTGTTTCTTTTCACAAAATGTACAAACTTCAAAACTTAAGTGGTGTATCTGATGTTTTATGTGTTGACAGTGAGAGTCTGATATCTTATTGTGGTTTAACACACACAAGTCGGATCTCAAACAACCAGAAAATATCTCTGACAGCTCAGCACATAGTTATTTGGACATTCTGATAAAGTTACAGATGTGTTTTTAGATGGTTGCTACTTATAGGACAGAATATATTTGTTTGCTATGTACTATAAAAGTACATTTTACTGCTGAGTATGCAGCCAAACATTCTGCATCCCTGTTGTGCATCAACATGTTTTTGTCTACCACACATGTTTTCGTCCACATCTCTTTGGATTTTATCCCCTGCATTATAGATGGATGGATTATTATTATCCCTTGGAAAGTCTCTCCTTGAATCCTGTTTGTGTGCAACTGCATTTTTTTGGAAATAGCTTAAATCTTTGAAATTAAAGCAATATATAGTAGAATGTAAGTTATTGGTGATTGAAGCTGCAGTTAGAAATGTTTTTTAAAATACAACAAGAAAATAATCAAATGGCTGACAATTGTCTGAAATCAGATGCTCCTCAATTCAATTCAATTTTTTTTGTATAGTCCAAAATCACAGAATTTCCGTCTCAATGGGCTTCACAAGAAAAAGAGAAATGTATTAACACAAATACACAGCAAGAAAAATAACTAACAAATGCTAACTAAACAAGACTAGCACATTTATGCCCTTAGACTCTCCTTCACGGTGAGGAAAAACTCCTAAAAAAAAAAAAACTATCAGTGGGGAAAAAATAAGAAACCTCGTCGGGATCCTCATGAAAGAGAGATCCCTCCCCGGGATGAGCAACCAATGTGTCTAAGATTATTGTTTAAATATTAGCTTATTCTACTCTACAGCTAAGTATCTAAAGAAGTCAATAGATGTTCTTCATCCTGATGGAAACACCTTCCATCTTTAATAGTATGTGAAATTTGATTGGTGTAGTTACATGGGTTCTTCAGATCTGCTTAAATTACAAAATGTTTTCATTTGAATTAATTAAATTTTATAACATTATTCCTGACTCTAATTACAGTAGGGGAGACAGTGTGGAAGAAATACTGACGCCTTGTGGTAACAACTGGTAATTCAAATATGTCATTAAGCAGCAGCGAATATGAATAATGTCAGTGGGCAAACTTTCACCATCTGCATGTTTTATTTGTGTTAGTGGATACAGCAATGCACTCAAGGTATCGTTTCTGTGGCCTTTATAGAAAAATTAATCGAAAAGCTTCTGCTCGCTCTCTAACAAAACCAGTATGGGTGTGTGTAATGTACTAAAACAAACAAAAGAGTAGACACAGGTTAACCATCGTAGAAAAGGCTTTAAAGATGTCTTTTGGACAGTATATTTGCTGATGAAGACGTTTCGACTTTCATCCAGGAATCATTTCCAATCTTGATTTTCAGATGGAAGTCGAAATGTCGCAATCAGCAAATACAGGGTACACTCTAAACAGGTCTCCAGTCTGTTGCAGGGCCACTGACATACATAACTATCCACACACCATCATTACTAGAGGCAATTTTGTAGCAGCCAATTAAACTAACGTACATGCTTCTAACTATTTTTTTTTTTAAAACCTTTTTCTTCAATATTGTTGATTTTACTTATAAGCTGAGTTATGACTGAAGTCTATGCTAAATGTCCTACAGGTCAGAATGAAGGCACCCTGTCGATGCTAGAGGGAGAGTTACTGTCGGTGGTGGAGGAGGACAAAGGTGATGGTTGGACCAGAGTTCGGAGAAATCTGGAGGAGGAAGGATACGTTCCTACATCCTACATCAAAGTCTTCTTGGACAGCAGCGCCAAAGGTGCCATGACCTACATATAACCTCTGTGACCTGTGAATGTCTCCACATTAGTTACTATGGTAACAAGTCCACATACTGTGTCCCTGCTGCTGCTTTAAACCCATCACACCTGTGATGTCCGAGAGTCTGTGTCCACAGCTCAGTCACACCAGTGACGATGCTTTCAGATGCTCCTGAGTAGTTTTGCAAACATTTCTGTGCTTGATCAGGATCACTGGTGTCCAGTGCATTTTTTTTTCCCGACCATGCAATGTGAAACTTGACAGCGACATGTCTGTACTATTTTTCATATGAATGTTGGTTTTATTCTTCAAGCTTTAACAGTGTAGCAATTTTTTTTAATAAAATTAGTCAGTTAAATTCAGTCTGAGACTAAAGTTCAGAGTCTCAGATTCAGTCAGAAAACTGAAGCAAAAATAGTTAAAAGTGTATCAATTCAAACTAAAAGACTTTAACCAAATCAGGTCAAAACCAAATTGATAAAAGAAGATTCAAAACTTCCGAATCAGCGCCTCCAAATCCAAGACTATGGTCCTCGCCTGGAAAAAGGTGGAGTGGCCCTCGCAGGTCCTGTCCCAAGTGGAGGAGTTTAAATATATTGAGGTCTTGTTCACGAGTGGGGGAAGAATGGAGTGGGAAATCAACAGACAGATGAAGAAAGAGTTGAACCATAAATCAAAGCTCTTAATTTACAGGTTAATCTACATTCCTACCCTCAACTATGTTCACCAGCTGTGGGTGGTGACCGAAAGAACGAGACCATCGATACAAACGGCCAAAATGAGCTTGCTCTGCAGGGTGGCTGGGCTTTCACACAGAGATAAAGTGAGGAGGTCTGCCACCTGGGAGGAGCTCAGAGTCAAGCAGTTGCTACTTTGGGTCAAGAAAAGCCTGATGGGGTGGTTCGGGCATCTGGTTAAGATGCCTCCAGAGTGCCTCGCTGGTGAGATGTTTCGGGTACGTCCCACCGGAAGGAGACCCACAGGCAGACCCTGGATCAGCTGGAGAACCTATGTCTTAAAGCTGGACAGGGCACACCTCAGGATCCTTCCGGGTGAGCTGGAGGATGCAGCTGGGGTGAGAGAAGACTGGGTTTATCGTCTG
Source organism: Neostethus bicornis (assembly GCA_902685375.1). Lineage (NCBI taxonomy): Eukaryota > Metazoa > Chordata > Actinopteri > Atheriniformes > Phallostethidae > Neostethus > Neostethus bicornis. Next base: position 12,067,803 of record LR738545.1, read on the forward strand.
AGGCTCGTGCCTATGTGACCCGGCCCCAGATAAGCAGAAAATGATGGAACGGAATAGAATCAAAACTGATTGATTCTATACTGTTCTATTCTATCTGAAATTCTATTGATTCAAAACTGATTTTCAGTTGGAAATTTTAGCCAGACTGAACCAATTCAATCTGAAGTTTTTAAAAAAATGGATTCTAAACTGACTGTAAGTTGAAACCAACGTCAACGACTAAGTAGGCCTTCACTATAAAAGATGGAGTTCGTGCACTCAGAAAGACGTCTCTCTTTTATCTACTTCAAAAACATTGAGAAGTTAATATGTTTTCCACATGCTGCTGCTCTAAGTGTCCATTTGAATTTATTAACACCCTGAAATAAATGTTAAAAACACTATTGTTGTGTTTTTTATTTATAACTCAAAACTTTTTTTGTCTTTAACTAAAAATCACATATTTAAATACTTTACACCAGAAAAACCAAATTATTTTCCGTGTTCATACAAAGTTATCAGACTGCTGCTTAAGTAAATATAAACCCGTCTTTACTGTGTTCTGTCGGCATTCCTCTTCATGTGTTGCCGTGGCGACTGTGTGAAGCAACACAGGCCTGAGTTGTGAGTTCATATTTGTCATATTGTTAAAGAATAACAGTCTGTTTCTATATGGTGAAGTGTGTGGCTCGTTGGGTGTGTTATATTTGCTTTCCCCGGCTTGAAACACTCTTTTTATGTGATCCAGACGGAAACTCTCTGGTTGAATTAGTTGAAGCACCTTTGATCAAGAATGTGAATGTCTGTCCATATCAAGACGGGTAAAGAAGAAATGTCTCTGATGTTTTCGTGCTTCTTCGTAGTACAGGCAATAAGAGAGATGGATTTTATTCTTTTCATCCCTCCAAACAAATATTTCTAAAACTCTTAAAATGGCTACTTTTATTTGTCTCCAAATATAAAAAACAATAAAAACAGACTGCTCCGATTCAGCTGAACTAAAATTCTTCCTGTACACAATGCGAACATCTGGCCTCCTGACCTCTTCCTGCTCTAACATCTGTCTGTTTGTCTGTCTGTCTGTCTTGTAGGCTTTGTGCAGAGTAGTCGGCTAGTCTAGCACGTTAGTCGACCAATGAGGACATCTCGCCAGAGGAAGGGATGTAAAGTGCTCACAGGAGGTCTGGTGACAGCTTCTTTTTTTTTTTTGGACATGCCGATGAATCAGTCACCAGACGGCTTTTAATATTTGACAGACATAAACTTACAGATCAGAGACCAGTCAGAGGTTGGCCACTTTGCTCCTTGTTCAGATTCTTAATGAATGTTTTCGCAAGAAAAAAAAAAAAAAACCTTAATCCTGATCTTGTTTACTCTTTTCAGCTCTCTGTAAAAAAAAAATTAACTAAACTTTACTAACTTTTAAACTTTATGGATAAATTTTAATAGCAAACGGTTCGGAGATTGTTCTTGTAGTTGCACACAGATCTTTTTAAAGCAACATCTGCTGCCTTCAGGCAGTGAGGTCATTAAGCTGTGACGTTGTGGGCGTGTAAATATAGACGGTAGCTTCTAAGTATTACCCCCTAACCTCCGAATAACAGCCCATGTAGGCTCTACCCATATCCTGCTTGTTGATCAACGATCATGTATCTGATTGTGTGAAATGTGAAACTTTTTCTGATGTACTGTTAAGCTATTGATCAGCTTTTTATTGATTCTTTTGTTTAGAAGGAAACAAAATGTAAAATTGCTGATCAGGCTCTTTTCAACTTCTTGTATGTTAGATTTGAAAATAAAGTCAAATTTGAGTTGAGCGTGTTGATCATTTTCTTTTTACGTAAAAAAAAAAAAAAAAAAATTTTAAATAGAAAATTTGAATTGTAATAGTGTGCTTAAGCTGCACGGTGGTCTCACAGCAAGAAGATTGGGGGTTTGAGTGCTGGAATGGAGTGAGGCTTGCGACACTGGTCTTTCTGTGTGGAGTTTGCATGTTTTCCCTATGTATGTGCAGGTTTTCTCCAGGTACGGTATTCTGATTTCCTCCCACCCTCAAAAACATGCATGCTAGGTTGATTGGCCACTATAAAGTTGTCCATAGCAGTGAGTGTGTGTCTTTGTGTGTGGATGGTTGTGTGTGTAGCACTGCAACAGAATGGCAACCTGTTTGAGGTGTATCCTGCCTCTCGCCTGATAGACTCCGGCACTCCCTGCAACCCTTCTAGGAATAAACGGTTCAGAAAATTCTTCTGGTCATGAGGATGGAGGAGTTCCAGAGATTGTATCCTGATGAATCTTTAAAGTAAATGGCAGCCATCCTGCTGGTAAGTGCAAAATGGATCGAAAAGGCCTCAATGTTTCTATAAAATGCTACTCATTAATAATCTGAATCTACTGTATGTAGCAAAACCCCAAACTTAAACCACAGACCATATAACACAGGGACATCTCAGGGGTTACAGAAAACCATTTTTAAGTAAAAAAGGTTTGTTTACGTGACTAGTTTGATATTATTTCCAAAGTATTATTATAGTAATTCAATTCTTCCAATAAATTAAAATAAGGCTGCCATTTGGAAAATTTTATTTGAGGAAAATTTTCCATCAATAAAAAAAGGGTTGTGATAAAGGTGATAGGTACATTATTATATTCATATAAAAGATCTTCATATTTATAGTTCTTAATTTTCTCAGAAATAAAATTTCAATGTGACTCAATAAAACAAGAGATGAGACTCAAAGAAAAATTTTCTCTGACTCATAAAAAAATGAGGACAGTGGCCTCACAGCAAGAAGGTCTAGGTTCGAAGATCTAGACAATGTAACCAGGTTTTGATCTCATGTCTAAAATCTACTCTTTTTTTTTTTTTTTTTTTTTTTTTTTTTTTTTTTTTTTTGAGGCTTGAAACACTAGCCTGTCTGTGTGGAGTTTGCATGTTCTCCCTGTGTCTGTGTGGGTTTTCTCCAGGTGCTCTAGATTCCTCCCACTCTGTAAAAACATGCATGTTAAGTTGATTCGCCGCTACGAATTTGACCCTAGTGACAGACTGGCGACCTGTTGGGGGTGTACCCTGCCTATCACCTTAGATCAGCTGGGATAGTCTCCAGCACCTTGCAGGGATAAGCAGCTCAGAAGACAAAACAAAACTTGATAGAGGATTTAAAAAAAAAAAAAAAAAATCAGATAGGATAGTTAAATACAAACTACAGACATGAGTTTTAGATTAAACTTCTCTGCAGCTTTATTTATTCAAAAGGAGGTGGAGCCTGTCATGTTTTTGATTTCCATGGTAACGGTTTTGTTATTGCCAGTCGGTCAGTCATGGAGGAAGATCAGGACACTAAGATAACTAAAAATGTTCGAACCTGCGATGTTTATAGAACGGATCCAAAGCTGCCGCATAAATTTAACAATCCGGATTGTTTCCGTGGTTACGGGTAAGGTGACAACAAATGTTATAACACATGTTTACTTTTACTTGATTTTCTTCAAAAATGAATTGATCGGTGTTCAGTGAGGTTCTGGATACCTCTAATCTGATATAAATAGATTTTTATATAAATAAATAGATCTATTTTGATGTATATTATTCAGCTCTTTACTTCATTAGCTGGTATTAATATACACCACTGCCATCATGTGGTACTCAAATACAGTCCAGAATAACCCAGATCAGTAATGATAACATTGATATATCCTTGTATTGTTAATGTGTTTTGTCTGGTTATGTTTCAGAGGTAAAAAGGTTCATCCACTCTATAGAACTACCAACCAGACTTATGGGAGCGTCAGGCCAACAGTACATGAAATGCCAGTGAGTCTTAAACTAACTAAATATATTTAGTTTTAAAATCTTTAGCTTTGCACATTTCACTTCATTTTGTAAGCTTTTTGTAGTTTTATTTTTGTAAAACTTGGATTACTATTTTAATGCATGCTGTAACTATGGCAACAAAAAGCCATAAGTGTATGTATGTGTGTTTCAGCTTTCGTTCAAAGCCTCATCTCACTGGTTTTCTGAGCCTTTGCTGAAGGCCGGGATGTACCGGGATGACGGGTTCAATACAGCTACTGATAAATCCATAATAATGGTTCCCATGGCAACTTACCACAAAAAGGCTCAAGATTATTCCTATAATCTTGAACTCCAGGTCCACAATGCAACCCACGCCCGTGGCCACCGTGGAGGCCACCACCATTCTGGACACCATGGCTACCAGGGAGGTCCCCAGCATTCTGGACACTATGCCTACCATGGCTACCATCATCCTGCACACCATGGTTACCATGGCTTCCATGGAAGTCACCACCAGTCTGGACACCATGGCCATGGAGGCCACCACCATTCTGGTCACACAAGCCACCATTCTAGCCGCCCGCATTCTGGACACCATGGCCGTACCACCCATTAAAGCCATCCTCATTCTGAACATCACTAATAAATAGCAACAAAAAGCTTACAACTTGTTTTCTTGTTTTTATGCAGACATCATATGGATTTATTCACAACACCGTGAGAAAAAACTGGTTGTGATTTGTGGGACCAGACCTTTAATCATCACAACATGTTAATTCATTTCAAGGTTTTAAAATAAAAATTGTTACAGTACAGAAAACATCTATCCACACTGATCCAGATTTGTTGTGTGATGATCAATCCAAATACAGAATTTGTATTAATTAAATCATTCCCATATGTAATGATTGCATTGATACTGATTAAAATATTTACTTTCAGAAGTATTTTTATTGAGTGATGCATAATCAAACTGTTTGAATCTTGAATATCTGAAAAAGAATAAGATTCTAATAAATAAGTGTGACGCGTGTTAAGCTCTGGTTTTGATGATGTGCATTTCTTCTTGGTAGGCAATTAGACAGTTGCTTCAGTTATCTCTAGATTAATTCTGTTAGCCTTTGGTTAGATTAATTGTGTTAATTTAGAACTTGTAATGCTGTTTTGTCTTTTATTAAATAGTTGAAAGCAAGCATTGACTTATTGTCCCAATTATACCTTTTTATTTGTTTTCTGAACTGTCCATCTTTATTAGAGTTGCAGGGCTGCTGGAGCCTATCCCACTGATTTCAGGGTACACCCTGAATAGGTCATGTCGCTAGTCTATTGCAGGGCCAACCATCCATCCATACATTCATTCCGAAAGGCAATTTCACGTAGCCAATCAACCTAACATGCATATTTTTGGGAGAAAACCCACACATACATGGGGAGAACATGCAAACTCCACACAAAAAAGTCAGTGTTCCAAGCCTAGTCACACCTGGGACTCAAACCCCGAACAGTCTTGCTGTGAAGCCACTGTGCTAACCGCTGCACCAACGTGCTGCCCTATGTGTTTTTATATCATTTTAAAATACATTGTGTTCCCTGGTAAATTACTGTACAATAATAGTGTCAACAACTTCAACAGATCACAATTTTATTCATTTTGATAACTCACCGCACCTCATGAACAGCAAGGTTGATGTACAAAAAACTTCCAGGTAAATGCTTCTTCTTTCGGCATTTCTCTTCAGGGGTCACCACAGCAAGTCAGTTTCTTCCATCTAACCCTATCTGCTGCATCTTCTTCGGTCACGCCAACTATCTTCATGTCTTCCTTCACTGTATCCATGAAGCTCTTAGGTCTTCCTCTGGGCCTCTTTCCTGGTGGTTCCAAACCCAGAATCCTTCTACAGATATACTATACTATACTATATCCTCTGCACATTTCCAAACCATCTCAGTCTGGCCTCTCTGACTATATCTCCAAAACTTCTAACATGTGTTGTTCTCCTGATATTTTGGATCCCTCTCATTCACACACGTACTATGTCTTACTCTGACTAATCTTTATTCCTCTTCTTTCTAGTGCAAACCTCCACCTCTCCAGCTTTTCCTCCACCTCTTCTCTTATCTCACTACAGATCACAATATCATCGTAAATGTGGTCTCAAATTTGGAAGTCGAATTTTTATCCCATCTGCATTATGTTTCAGACCAAATTGTTTCCATCCAGTTTAAAATCCTATTATATTAAAGTAAAAGAATTACCTTTATTTATTCAGAAAACACATGTCCTGAAGGCTGACTTTGACCCTCATTCCACTCAAAACTACCTGAATATTTGGGTTAGAACAAGAACGGTCACACCATACACATGCCCACATTTTACTTTCTTTTCTGGAGATTAAACATCTCACGAAAACCTTCCCATTGCTTCCCAAAATTTCTCTCAACTGTAATATCAAAACAATACCAGAAGGTGGGAGCACTGCTATAGGGTTTGCATAGAAAACACAGAATCTTAAGTTTCTGTTCTCAAGAAACAAGGATTCAAGCCTTGAGCAGGTAGACACTACAAAGATCAATTGAACTTACTAAATGCTCTCATTATGAGAATAACTTCAGAACCTAATTTAGTTTCAAACGTATTTCCTGTTTTTTTTTTTTTTTTCATTTTTTCCAACAATACTTATTATTTTCCATGATTTTTTTTTACCATGGTTTGCAAATTTTTTTTTGAAAAATTAGACAATGTGGTTTAATGGATTTTTTTTCTCATTTTGTTTCCTTTTGTTTCATTTTCATTAATTTTAATCTTTCTTAAGAGGGAGAACTTGCACATTTGGTGGCTGACTAAATACTTTTCTCCCCCCCACTGTGGTGTGAGGCCTTTTAGGCCTGCTTGTTTGTTTTTTTTTCTCCCCCAAAACTCACAGGTGCTGGATGGCTTCTAACGGGAGGATTGGCTGATTGCTCCCAGCTGCACAGACTTACCGGTGGCTATAAAAGACCTGGTGTCACCCACAGTCTCTGTCAGGTCTTCTGTTGTGTAGGAGAGGGAATGAGGAGGATCCAAATGCAGGTTTAACAGTTTATTAAGTGTTGAACAAAGGAATCCACAGCAGAGAGATAACGGCTTCAGGCAGAGCTGGATGGCCAAGAGGAAGGGCTGAAGGTTCCTGTGAGGAGAATAAGAAAATTAGTCTGATATCAAAATTTGACTCAGCTTAGAGGTGGTCAGTTTACCACTAGAATCGTTGAAGACCGCGGACCTTCGAATCAGACAAAGTTAAGAATTTGTACATTGTGGGTCTTCTTCGGGGCAGGGCACTGGAGTGGGCCGAGGCCGAAGACGCGGCAGCCCCCCTGGCTGATCGCTCAACATCTGATTTTCTGAGTTTATTCAGAACCATGTTCGAGGTGCCGGACCGGGCTGGAGATGCCTCCCAGCGTCTACTCCACCTTTCCCAGGGAACTCTATCTGTGGCGGAGTTCTCCATCTCATTCCGGACCCTAGCAGTAGAGGCTGGCTGGGGACAGAAGGCACTAAGAGGGGTGTTCCTAAATGCCCTGAATGATCCTCTGAAGGATGAGCTAGCTGGCAGGGGGACCCCATCCACATTGGAGGAACTCATTTCGCTGGCAATACAGTTAGACAATCGTCAAAGAGAGAAACGATATGAAAATACCACCCGGGCCCTACACCCTACTCCAGTTCACAGCCATCGACAGCCTTCCTCGGTCTGCCCCCCACCTAGGGCATTTGCATCTGTTCCACAAGAGGCTGAGCAGCCTTCCACAGAACCAATACAGTTGGTTCAGATGCATCTAACCAAAAAGGAAAGAGAGGTTAGACTAAAAGAAGGGAGGTGTCTCTATTGCGGGTCGAGAAGTCACTTACTCTCAGCTTGCCCTTGTCGCCCAAAAGACGGGGCCCACCGGTAGACCTAAGGTTACGGGTGGGCACAACTAGATGTCATGGTACCCCTAGGCTTATGATTCTTGTGACACTAACCTTTGGTTGTTCCTCTTCTTTTCCGGTCGAAGCGTTGGTGGATTCCGGGGCCGACGGCAACTTCATCGACGCAGATTTTCTCCGTCAGTGTGGATTCCAGTCCCAACCACTCGGAGAACCCATTAATGCCACGGCGATCGATGGACACGTTATCACCAGGGTGACCCACCAGTCCTCCCCGTTGGAGATGGTGGTATCGGGTAATCACCGTGAGCACCTTTCGTTTAACGTTATTTCTTCACCCGGCTCACCCCTTGTGTTAGGTTTCCCCTGGCTTAGGTTGCACAATCCACAGGTCGACTGGCAAAACCGGCGTATCGTCGGGTGGAGCAATCAGTGCCATGCAACTTGCCTCCAATCTGCCGTGACAACCGTCTCTTCTGACACGGTAGGCTCAATCGACCCGGTGGACGTTGCGTCTATCCCGGCAGAGTATCATGACCTCAAAGAGGTCTTCAGTAAGGAGAGGGCACAATCTCTCCCGCCTCATCGGCCATATGATTGCGCCATCGACCTCCTCCCTGGGGCAACCTTACCCGCCAGTCGCCTGTACAATCTGTCTGCTCCAGAGAGGGGGGCGATGGAGAAGTACATCAATGAGTCCCTGGTGTCGGGGCTTATCCGCCCTTCCTCGGCACCCATAGCAGCGGGGTCCTTTTTTGTGGGTAAGAAGGATGGTTCCCTCCGTTCGTGCGTCGATTATCGGGGTCTTAATAACATCACCGTTCGCAACAAATACCCGTTGCCCCTCATTAATTGGGCGTTCGAGCTACTTCAGGGAGCCCGGGTCTTTACAAAACTCGATCTGCGTTGCGCCTACCATCTCGTCCGAATGCGGGAGGGGGACGAGTGGAAGACGGCGTTCAACACCCACCTGGGCCAATTCGAATACTTGGTCATGCCTTTCGGGTTAACTAACGCTCCCGCAGTCTTCCAGGCATTCATTAACGATGTGCTCCGTGACTTCCTTAATCGTTTTGTCTTTGTTTATCTGGACGACATTCTTATTTTTTCGCCCACTGTTGAGGAGCACATCGTCCATGTCCGTGCGGTACTCCAGCGACTCCTTGAGAATCGTCTGTTTGTAAAGGCTGAGAAGTGCGAGTTCCATTCTCAGTCCGTCAACTTCCTTGGTTTTATTGTACACGCTGGGCAGGTTTGCCCGGACCCCGAAAAAGTTAGCGCGGTGGCTGAGTGGCCTCGACCCAACACCCGTCGCAAACTAAAACAATTTCTGGGTTTCGCAAATTTTTACAGGCGTTTCATTCGCAATTACAGTCAGGTAGCTCTTCCCCTTACCCAGCTTACTTCCACAGCCAGACCGTTCGTTTGGTCTCCCCAAGCAGAGGGTGCATTCACTGCGCTTAAAAAGAAGTTTACCTCGGCCCCCGTTCTGGTCCAGCCCGACCCCTTGAGGCAGTTTATTGTGGAGGTGGACGCCTCGGATTCAGGGGTGGGTGCTGTGCTGTCCCAATACCATCAGGAGGATGGCAAACTCCATCCCTGTGCCTTTTTCTCGAAGCGTCTCTCTGCAGCTGAACAAAACTACGATGTGGGGAATAGAGAACTGCTCGCAGTCAAACTGGCACTCGAGGAATGGAGGCACTGGCTCGAGGGCGCAGAACACCCATTCGTGGTCTGGACAGACCACAAAAACCTTGCTTACATCCAAGCAGCTAAGAGACTCAACTCTCGACAGGCCCGGTGGCAGCTGTTCTTTACACGCTTTAATTTTACCCTCACTTACAGGCCGGGCGACCGCAATACCAAACCTGACGCCCTCTCCCGCCTGCATGATGGTCATCAGTCCAGATCGGAGCCGGAGCCCATTCTACCCCCCTCCTGCGTCATTGGGGCAATCACTTGGGAGATCGAGACTGCAATAAGGGATGGTCTGCAGCATGATCCGGACCCAGGTACTGGTCCAGCTAACCGTTCGTATGTGCCATCCTCTGCCCGCTCCCAGGTTCTCCTATGGGCACATGCATCCCGGTGGTCCTGTCACCCTGGGATTCGCCGTACAATGGCGCTTCTTCAGCGCCGGTTCTGGTGGCCAACGATGGAGGCAGACACTAGGAATTTTGTCGCTGCCTGTTCTGCCTGTTCCCGGGGCAAGGTCCCTCATCGTCCTCCTGCGGGGCTGCTCCATCCCCTACCGGTTCCCAGTCGTCCCTGGTCCCATATCGCACTGTACTTTGTGACCGGACTCCCTCCCTCAGAAGGTAACACTGTTGTGGTCACGATTGTGGACCGATTCTCCAAAGCTGTACATCTGGTGCCTCTTCCTAAACTCCCTTCAGCCTTGGAGACTGCCCAGCTCATGGTGACCCATGTGTTCCGTCTGCATGGTATCCCTCTGGACATAGTCTCTGACCGGGGTCCGCAATTCACATCAGCTGTTTGGAAGTCCTTCTGTAAGGCGCTGGGGGCTTCCGTCAGCTTGTCATCTGGCTTCCACCCCCAATCCAACGGCCAGTCGGAGCGGGCTAACCAACACCTGGAATCCACATTACGGTGCGTGTTGGCCTCTGCCCAGTCCACGTGGTCGTCTCATCTCCCGTGGATTGAGTATGCCCATAATTCCCAAGTTAGTTCCTCCACAGGATTGTCCCCGTTCGAGGCTTCTCTGGGTTACCAACCCCCATTGTTCCCGGATCAGGAACAGGAGCTGGCCGTCCCTTCGGTGCAGCTCCATATCAGACGGTGTCGTCGGATCTGGAGGAAAACTAGGAGGGCCCTCCAACAGGCCTGCGGCCGGGCTCGGCGCCAAGCTAATCGCCACCGTCAGCCAGCCCCAGCATATCAGGTTGGTCAGTCTGTCCTTCTGTCTACCAGGAACATTCCCATCAGGGCAGAGTCTCGCAAGCTTTCACCCCGCTTCATTGGCCCTTTCCGGATCCTGCGGCTGGTCAACCCGGTCTCGGTAAAGCTCGCCCTGCCCTCTTCCATGAAGGTACATCCTGTGTTCCACGTCTCTCAGATCAAACCGGTTTCTACCAGTCCCCTCCAGCCTCCTTCTGCTCCCCCTCCACCTCCTCGCCTTGTCGACGGCTCGGATGCGTACACGGTCAACCGTCTTTTGGATGTTCGTCGCCGAGGTCGGGGTCTACAGTACCTCGTGGACTGGGAGGGTTATGGCCCGGAGGAACGGTGCTGGGTGCCCCGTTCAGCAATCCTGGACCCTGGCTTGGTCCGGGACTTTCACCGCCGCTTTCCGGACAGGCCTGGTGGTCCGCCAGGTGGCGTCCGTAGAGGGGGGGGTACTGTGGTGTGAGGCCTTTTAGGCCTGCTTGTTTGTTTTTTTTTCTCCCCCAAAACTCACAGGTGCTGGATGGCTTCTAACGGGAGGATTGGCTGATTGCTCCCAGCTGCACAGACTTACCGGTGGCTATAAAAGACCTGGTGTCACCCACAGTCTCTGTCAGGTCTTCAACGATTCTAGTGGTAAACTGACCACCTCTAAGCTGAGTCAAATTTTGATATCAGACTAATTTTCTTATTCTCCTCACAGGAACCTTCAGCCCTTCCTCTTGGCCATCCAGCACTGCCTGAAGCCGTTATCTCTCTGCTGTGGATTCCTTTGTTCAACACTTAATAAACTGTTAAACCTGCATTTGGATCCTCCTCATTCCCTCTCCTACACAACACCCTCTATAACCAGACATATTTGAGATTGCTGTGTTGAGATGAACCCAAACAAATCTATCATATGCCATTCAGCCTTGTGCACCATCTCAGCATTAATTCCTTCTGGATTGGAGACGATTCAGTTTGCTGCAGCTGACTTGTACTCCAGACAGACCCATTGCTGGTGTTTCCATCTAACCAGGCCTTTAAGTGACATTTGTGCCCACGAGAATTTTGTGTTTTTTACAAAACCTACCGGCCAAGAAATTAATGTGACCTCAAAGTAAGGAGAAAAAAACCCTAAAAATTTGGTTCAAATATCTTCTGGTACGTACATTTCTTATCTTTAGCTCCACTTAGATGCTCTTTATTCGTAATAGTCTCAATAAAGAAAAGTTAGAAAAACTTGCATTTTTGCAATTGGGTGAGTTGTATCATATTTTTATGTGGCATATGATTCAGAGAGACGTTTGCTTCTGTCAGCTGGTCAGATGGAAAACTGATGAGAGATTTTTTTTGGTGACAGAGAGCTGACGGGATAGACTGGAGGTTTGATGGGATGTCTCATATGTCCTGCAGCTGTAGATGGACAGATTGAGTTCTTGGTTGCAGACAGAGATTAATCAGCTTCACACGTTTGAGTCATTAAATAAACCACAGTTGGTTCAGTTTCCTGATCCAAAAACCAAGAAACCTTGGAAGAAGGAAGAATAGCTTTAAAATCCTTACGTCTCAGCACCAGATGATCCAAAAATACTTCATTCAAGACAATCTAAGAGGAAGTAAAAAAATTACACCTGTTTAGAAACGGGTCAACGTAAGTGATGTAGCAAGCTATTGGAGATGTTTCATATCTACAAACACAGTTTGAAAAAAGAAGTAAAACCATACCATGTCGCACGTACCAGAAACAAATAATTCAATTGGGAATAAATTATGTTAATCTCCGTTCCGTCGTCTTCCGCTCATCTGGGGCTGGGTCGCGGGGGCAACAGCCTCAGACGGGAAGCCCAGGCTTCTTTCACCCCGGCTGCATCCTCCAGCTCACCCAGAAGGATCCCGAGTCGTTCCCCAGCCAGCTGTGAGACATAGTCTCTCCAGCGGGTCCGGGGTCTGCCTCTGGGTCTCCTCCTGGTGGGACGTGCCCGAAACACCTCACTAGCGAAGTGCTCGGGGAGCATCCTGACCAGATGCCCGAACCACCCATCTGGCTCTTCTTGACCTGGAGGAGAAGCGGCTTAACACCGAGCTCCTCCCAGATGGCAGAGCTCCTCACCCGATCTGTGAGAGAAATGAGCTTCCCTGCGAAGGAAGCTCATTTTGGCCGCTTGTATCTGCGATCTCATTCTTTCGGTCACCCCCCACAGCTGGTGACCATAGGTGAGGGTGGGAACGTAGATCGACTTGTAAATCGAGGGCTTTGCTTTTCGGCTCAGCTCTCTCTTTACCACGACAGACCGATGCAGCGTCCAATATGTTAATGTCTTTCTTGTTGATTAAATAACTATGTCCCGCACTACACGTAGGAGAGTTTTATCCCTCTTATGGTATCAATATGTGCTTCATTTTCAGAAAATACACAACTTCTTTGCATGGTTTTAAAAAAAACAACTAACTTTAGAAATAAAATCAAGATTAATTTAGGTTTCAAGATTGTGAGCAGATAGGCTGCATAATGCGGTGTGTTTGGTATGTTTGATGTGTTTTTGCTTCAGTTTTACACTTTTCACATTTCAGTTGCAAGTTATGCAGTTAACATTAGACCCAAAATTCAGTGAGGGAATGAAAAAAATATTCTTCAAAGATAAATAAATTTGGAAAAGAAAATTTTTATTTGAGAGCTTTTATTCCACTGTACTTTTATGAGAGGAGATTATCTCTGTACCGGTCAACAACTCCTGCTGTTTTATGGCACTGTTTTCATCACAGATGGCTTGGTGCTTTAATCTGGCTTGATTAGAATTTTCTTTGGGGTTTCAAATGGGTTTTTACTGCTCTGGTCTACCTTACCTTTCACATCAGACACACCTGCACCCCAACACAATGTCTTACCTGTAAGTATAAAGTAGAAATTCCTTGAAGCATTCTGTTCAATCTTTATCATTTGATAATTTTTTTATTTCCGCTAATCTAAATTCCCATTTTTTTGTTCTATTTTTACTTGAATTAATGACTGTTATTTTCATTTTTTAGCTTTGAACCCAGCATGTTCTCTCTAGAAATATTAGACTAATGTTGTATCTAACATGCAGCCTCGGTCATCAGTTCAATTCCTGATCATCGTGGAAGGAAATAACCGGAGAACAGAGATTGGTTTTCCAGAGCTTTATTGTTATAACTTTGCACACGCACACAGAGGAACAGGCTGGTCATGAGAATTGCGTTATCTTCCTTATGTTATGTCAGAAAGTGTCAGGGAGATTGAAGACCACCCTTAAGCCTTCAAAATGTGGTTATTGAGATGTTTCTGTTCTGCTAGAACTAAGGCAGCCTGTTCATGTCCTTTCACGTCTATCAGTCATCCTAAAGATAGACCATGTCCCATTGGACCATTCACTCTCTTAATAACAGTGGCTCATGTGATTATTCCTTCTAATTATTATGGCCCTGGAATATTCCGCTGCTTTATTGTTACAAACCAGTCCGTGGTCTCAGGTTATTGCCATTTCCACAACTTCATCAGGGATCAAAAGGATAGCCGAGGAAGCATGTTAGATACAACATTAGCTTCATTAAATAGCAGTCAAAACATTTTCAAAATGGTTGCTAATAAATGCCTCATTTCTTCCTCTCTCCAAGAAATGTTGGTTTCCGTCCAACACGTTGAGTGTGTATGTGTGTGTGCTCAAAGCCCCGCTGAGGAGCATCTGACACACACACGCACCTAAGCCCACACTCTCTAAAATACACACACACAAACGTAGTCTCTAGATGGGGATGTTGTTTCCATGGCAACCCAATGTGGAACATGATTAATTTAAAGAGCTCCACTCCTCCATCTCTTCTTCTCCTGCTGCCTGGTTTTTTATATCTCAGTTTGTTAGGAGCACATTGGTGGGTGAAACCTGGACGTGTACCGACGCTGTTGGAGTACACAAAAACACGGATGTAGACCAAATTAAACCGACATCTTGACAGAGAATGCTGGGAATTTTATCTGAAGGCAAATTTACTGCAGACAGAAAGTGTGAAGCAGCATATCTCATTTCACACATTGTGTTAATTTTAAACAAGTGCAAGCTCACAGTTTCATCCTCTTCTCAAATTAACCACAGCTGAGCAATGATTCCTAACAAGATGGAGTTGGTTTGAACAAACACTGAAAATCTGCTAATAAAAAACTACCCCATTCTGCTCTTCTGCCTGGATCACAGAAATATAACATTACTGTCACAACTTTTTGAATGAGTTACCACTCCCCCCTCTGAGCTTTTCACATTGACCATCATCCTATCATGATGCTACTTCATTTATGAAATTTATCAGAAGGTAAAGCATCTAAAATGAATGCTCTTATGATTGCATCATGCAAAACTGGGCATAACTGTGGCTTCATTTTCTGCTCATCAAGGGTCAGGTCATGGGGGCAACAGCCTACGCAGGGAAGCCCAGACTTCCCTCATTCCAGTTATATATTCCAGCTCATCCAGTAGGATCCAGAGATGATCCCTGGCCAGCTGTGAGACATAGTTCTTCCAGCATGTTCTTATTCTACTTCTCAGTTTCCTATGTCATACCTCCTAAATAAAGCATCTGAGAGGCATCCTGATCAGATCCCTGAGCCACAGCATCTGACTTCTCTCACTCTAGAGGGGTAACAGCTCCAATCTGAGCTACTCCTCGATGGCAAAGCTCCTCACCATATTTCTGAGCAAGAGCCCAGTTCAATCAAAGTTGGGAAGCACAGTCCAATGAACCCAACAGAACCAGATTATCTGCCAGAAGCAGAGCCATAATACTGAGGTCACTTGAACCAGATCCCCTGACCAACTTGGTTGCACCAAGAAAATCTATCTGTAAAAGCATTGAAGAGAATTAGTGATTAAAAAGAAGGTATTCTGAAGTCCTACTTTCACCAGAAATTGATTCGATTTACAACCACCAACATGGGCTAAGGTCTTTCACCTGTCATACAGAGGTGCCAGAAATCTGTATCCTAAACAAAATTCATTTTTACCACAAATTTGAGGTTAAAAATGCTTTAAGGGAAATGCTTAGTATTCCAAATTCTCCACCAGAAATATGTGCGGAAAACCAACTTTGGACAGTTAAAAATGGCTGAATGACCATGAGAAGTTCATGGTAACCAACAACACCCTTTTAAGTTATTTTTACCATACTTTGAGAAAATTACTATAAAATATTCCTACATTCACAAAATAAGCTACAGGGTATTGCTCCTCACTGAATGCAGAACATGTGCTACATAGACACTAACATGGGATGTCATTAAATTTAAATCCTATTCAATCAAATCAAAATTTACGTATGTTGCACTTTTCAAACAGTGAGTTACTTAAAATGCTTCACACATTAAAAAGACATCTAAAAATCAGTTTATTTCATTATCATTATACCTTCCTCAATGCTCAGTATTCTTACTTTCTGTTCTTGGTAAAATTGTGTTTCAGCCCATACAAATACAGTATATGTACATATTTAAATACTGCATATGAGGTGGCAGCAGGGTTGATCATTAGGTTTATACCAATATAAAAATTCAACGACTAACAGCCAATTGTCCTATAAAAATTAATCTGATTTTTTTACTCCAGATGTTGGATCTCAGGTGCCAGACTGACAGAACCCCTGCATATTAAGTCTGCTGTTTGGTTGCAGTGTAGAGAGGCTTCTGGGAATACTGAGCTGATTCCTGCATAGATAAGATGACAGCTTCTTGTGGCAGTAGTGAGACGTGTGGAGCAACATCTCCCATCCTAGATAGCAAGGTCTTCAAAATGAAAGCATGGGGATGAGACTGAAACTGTTGCAGGGTCTAGTCTGGACTGGATACACCCAACGTATGCACATTGCAAGCACATCCTTTTAGACATTAATTAGAAAAATATTACACTGGTACCTCTTTTTGTTAGTTTTGCACTGTTAATTCTTTTTCGGTTTTATTTTTTATGACATATGTTGCCATCTCTCTAAAAAAAAAGAATTTTTACAGTGACTCAAAATTGCAGTCTAAAAAAATGTCGTATACAAATGGTAAAATCTCTATAAAGAAATTGGAGGTATTTTCAGACAAAATAATAAATCACTGGCAAAAAAAAATACATTAAATTATAAATTGATATTGAAATTTTTAGCCTATTTTTTTTTTTAAAGCAAAGACATTTTCTTCCCTGAGGAGAAATGGCTTCCAGCAAACCCACAGGAGGAGGGTGACACTCGACAGTGTGGACCGCTCCTCCTCCTTATCCTCATCCCTATCCTCATCCTGCTGCTTCACAGATCTTTTCACCAGCCGAGCTGTGACATCATCTCTCACTCTCTATTTCAAACGCACACACACACAAAGCTGGATGATCTGGTTTCCACTCGACTGATTTTTGGCATTGCATCACAGAGAAGAACGAAGGGGAGGAGGAGGAAAGAAAGAGGAGAGCAGGAGAGGAGCAGCAGATAGCCAGAGTTATAGTTGGTTAAACAGGTTAACAAATCAGTTGGTTTGCACAGAAACCAGGTTGGAAGGAGCTGAGTGAGTACATCTGTGTTTCCAGATGGAGTCTGAGGAGAATCTGCTGAGTGCTTATTTGGTGCTGCTGCTTTTTGGATCTCATTTCACTCTGGTAACCTTTCATCCTCCTTATGGTATTGCTTCTGATGCTGTAACACCTTGTCTGATGTTTTCTATGCCGCTTATCTTTTTGTAGTTGATCTCATTTAGATGGTATTGAATAGATCATCATGATCATGGATCACTATTTGAACATCAAACCTCAACATTGCATCTGAGATCATTTCACTGACTGTTCTAATGCTATCTAATCTAATTTTTGGTTGGCTACATGTGGTTTAAAATGTTTTTGCTTGCACCAAATACTGTATTTTCCCTCCACATCATCCCATTTATCCAACCGACAACAATGTACCTGCAGCTCATTAATCTGAGGTGCACTAGAAGCCATTAACCTGGATTGTGAGATCAAATTAAGATCAATATCAGACCAAGTCAGACTGCTCTCCTGCTGCAGAATGCAATAAATCTTCCATAAATTTCACAAATACCGCAGGGAAAATACAACAGCAGAAACGTTCATAAATAATTTATTGTGAAGGTGATGAATAAAAATGGTCATTTTCTGTGTCCAGTGGAAAGAAACCAAAACTCCACCCAAAGCGTGTTGTGTTCAACCAGCATGTTGGCTGGAGGTGATGCTCCACCCAATGTTTACTGAGATTAGAAGAGCACAAAACAGTGAAGCAGGATAGAAGGAGGACTTTACTGAAAATTGATGCAAGCTCTTATTTTGATGGGGCAAATTGGGACCAAGATGTAAAACAAGAAATGTGCTATAATAAAAAAAAAAAAGGAAAGGGTGGTAAAAACCGGTGGTGTGAGAGATGAACAATTACTTCACACTTTATTAGATCTGTGTGTCTTTCACACGTTTTTTAACATCCAGTTCTTTCTCTGTGAATATTTTTAAGCTGACGATTTAGTCCCACAGACACAGAAAACAAACTCATTGTAGCTGTGAGAAGAAAAAGTCTCCACATATTCCTTTTAATCATTTCATTCTACAGTCATTTTATGTCATTTTTTAAACATTTTTTAAAAAAGCCCCAAAACAGAAGACAACCACACTTGAGCGAAGTGATTATTCGGGCTGATATATTTAATGATTGAGCACAGAAAAATAGGTCACAATGTTTTATTGAAGGTCAGCCTCCACAGGGCAAAACACAAACAGCAAACTGTAATTTTTAAAAAAATAACATGATCAAAATTGAGGTTAAGGCAAATTGAAAATAGCAGTAGAAATTTGATGGCTACCATAAGTCTGTGACATTTTCTTTTAAAGAAATAATTCTTCTAATAGGTGGGTCCAGCAGTCCCAGAGGAGGGTTGGCAAGTGTACAGCTCAGCCCAGGACACTGACGGTCGGTGTGTTTGCACTGTGGTGGCTCCTCAGCAGACCGTCTGTTCCAGAGATGCCCGAACCAAACAGCTACGACAACTGCTCGAGAAGGTTACAAAAATAGAAATAACCCAACAGCTAGTGGAGATCAAACTGCATGTGATGCTCAACATATTATTGACAAATTCTTCATGTGCTGTTCTTCAGGTGCAGAATATGAGTCAGTCTATTGAGGTTCTAGAGAGGCGAACACGGATTGACATGCAATTTGTGGAGAAGATGGAGAGCCAGGTGAAAGGCCTGCAGGATAAATTTAAAGAAGTGGAGAATGGACATGAGAGCAACATTGCGCGACAATACAAGGTAGCTATTTTCATATGTCATCCACTCATTACACGCCTGTTTCCAGAAGTGAATTGATATCTGAAGGGTAGGGAGCACAGTAACACGCTATAATAAGCAAAATAATTTAGCTATATTTACAGTAGAAGAGAGGCATTTATTGCAGTTTTAAAAAATAGGAAAAAGAAACTGTTCAACCAACTATTCAAAAGAGTTAATAAGAGTAAACAAGAGAGATGTCTTGTATGTTTTGGGCCACAATGAAGGAGAGACTGATTTAAGTTGGCAAAGACAGTGACTGACGAGACGAGGAAGTAACAAAGATTAGTAAGAACGAAGTGAGGAGTGCATTGAAGAGGATGAAGAATGCTAAGACACTTGGTCCGGATAATGCATCTGTTGTGGTACTGTAGTGTCCAGGAACAAGTTTGACAGGAGCAGGTAATCAGAAGAAGCCAGACTGAGATGGTTTAGACTTGTTTAGAGGACAGAGGAGAGAAATGATCTGAAAGATGCTGAGTTTTGAACTGCCTGGCAGGCGGTTAAGACAAAGAGATTAATGGATGTAGTGATAGGGAAAATGAAGGTGGTTGGTGTGAGAGAAAAAAATGAAGAAGACAGGGGTAATGAAGACAAATAATTTGGTGCACCTTTGGGGTAAAATTTGAATGAAAATGGTACATAAAATAAAGTATTTTAGCCTTAATTAAATTGTTTATCAAGAAAAAAAAGAAAGTAAGAGTGTCAAAAACCTTTAGCCAGATCAGTACAGCAAAAAAAAACCTGCAAAATAACTACTAAAACATGTTAATTAATGTGTGTGGTGATAGCTAAACATAGTGAACGTTAATAAAGAAGATCAATAAAAACTGAAAGATTGATTGGGATGTTCAATTCATGCAAAATTGACTTTGACTGGTCTCGTTTGAAAAAAAAAGAAAAAAACCCCAAGCAGTAAGTGATTTCATTCTTTAGACCAGCTCAAAAACCTGATTCTGTATCCTGTGTGTAGACGGTGTTTCTCTTTGAAGTCTGATTTATTTCCCTTTGTCTCTCTTTAAAAACCTGGCGGGCTGAGTTCCCGCGGCGCCTCTCAGTATAGTCTACCTTTTACAGCTCAGAAGATGAGACGCAGTGGAAATTAATTTGCATTACTGAATATTTGATTGCTACATTCTGATTAAGCACCTCTCAAATATCTTTCAAAGCAGGTTGTATCTAATCAAGTGATAAGCATTTTAAATATTGATCAAATATCATCAAATATAGATTATAATAAAAGCATCAGTGATCTAACATTACTCTCTTAACCTTTGCCATACTAAATTTTTATTGAGTTTTGTTAACACTGTAGTTAAAGAAACATTAATATTACAGTAATTGTCTTCATGAACAAAAAACTCTTAGAACTCCAAGAAGAGATCTTATATGAATTGTTTATCATTTCAAAGTATAATAAAATGGTACAAAATTGTTTTGATTATTTTTTTTGGAACTTTATGAGTCCTGTCAAAATAAAATAGAATTTTATGGATACTGCTTTTCCATGTACTGTATGTAAAGTTTACAGTTAGTGACCCAGAAATTAAAACAAAAAGAAAATACAGCCTATGAGTTGGGACGGCAAATTCTTGTCTCGAAGAGAGTTGCTTATGGAGTTCTGTTCCTTATCAATGTTTCTTTTTAAGTGGGAGGAAGAATGTATTGATTGTTTCATTTTATTGCTTGGAAAATCTCAGTCTGTCTCTTAAATTCTCCAGCTAAGATTAATCCATTTAAGAGATTGTGGTCTCAAAACAACCATCTCAATTGTGAATCCTGTGGATCTATGCAGATTTTTAAAATGTTTTGATTTTAGTTATTATTTGCCCCATGGGATTGAAAGGAATTTGGACATTTTCAGCAACAAAGTTTATGCTCTTTAAATCTTTAGAAGTCAAGCATCCTTTTAGCAAGAGATACCACCAGGTAACAGGTTTTGTTCTGTTCAGTTCGGCTCTCACCATTTGATCATCCCATCAGCAAATTTATTCATTTAATGTTATCACTTTATCTTTTGTTAAAATAAATTTATTGATACTTTGCCTCCTTTCTTGTCACGGATCCTGAGCCGGTCTGTAACAATATTAAGTTACATTAAGCTGGATTAAGTTACAGTAAGCAACATTAAGCTGTACTAAGCTACATTAAACTATATTAAGCTACATTAAGTTGTATTAAGCTACATCAAGTTGTTTAACATTAAGCTATATTATGCTACATTAAGCTACACTATGCTACTTTAAGTTGTATTGGGCTACATCAAGCTACCTTAAGCTTTTCAGCCATCTTTAGTTTTTTAGCTATGTCCAGTTTTTTAACTCTTTGTTTTAAGCATTTAGACATTACAGACAATGCTTTCAGTTGAAAGGGATTACAGTTTAGAATTACAATAGAATCTATCCTTCTCACAGATGTGCTTTACCTAGATGCTGAAGCGATAGCATGATTATTGCAAGGATGTGCCTCAGACCAGCCACAATAAAAGGCCACTCTGAAACATACAGTTTTGTTTTACTGGGGGTGCTACTGGGAGGCCTGGGGACTCCGGACAGTATCTGGTTTCCCCACCATTGGCATCATGCAATGCAACATATCTCCTTTGCATAAAGTTGATTGATTGTGTCGATTGTGGAATATTTGTCCATTCCTCTTCAATGGCTGTGCGAAGTTGCTGGATATTCCCTGAATAGGCTGTCATCGATAAAATTCATCTGTGTTCTTCGTCCATAGCATAAGCCATCCATACCATAACCCTGCCGCCACCATGGGCCACTTGATCCCCAACAGTGACATCAGAAAACTACTCACCCACACTACGCCACACATGCTGTCAGCCATCTGCTCAGAAACGTGTAAACCGGGATTCATTCGTGAAGAGAATAGCTCTCCAACCTGCCAGGCGCCATTGCATTTGCCCAATCAAGTCAGTTACGATAACGATCTGAAGTCAGGTCGAGACTTCAATAAGGACGATGGGCTTTCCTCTGATGATTTCTGACTATTTGTGCAGAAATTATTTGATTATGCAAACCGATTGTTTAAGCAGCTGCCTGAGTGGCTGGTCTCAGTTGATCTTGGAGGTGGACATGCTGGTCTGGTGTGGTTACATGTTGACTATGGTTATGAGGCTGGTTGGATGTACTGCCAAATTCTCTGAAACGCCTTTGGAGACGGCTTATGATAGAGAAAAGAATATTCACGAGCAACAGCTCTGGTGGACGTTCCTGCCGTCAGCTTGCCAATTGCATACTCTCTCAAAACTTGTGACATCTGTGGCTATGTGCTGTGGGATTAAACTGCACATTTCAAAGTGGCCTTTTATTGTGCCCAGTCTGAGGCACAGCTGTGTAATAATCATGCTGTCTCATCAGCATGTGGATACGGCAGACCTATGAGGAGGGATAGATTATCTTGCCAAAGGAGAAGTGCTCGCCATCACAGACTTGATATATTTGTGAACATTATTTAAGAAATATGGTTGTTTTGTGAGTTTCAGATCTTGAGTTCATCACATAAAAAATGGGAGCGGAAGTGTTGCGTTTATATTTTTGTTCAGTGTATTTCAGATGTGAATTTAGAATAAACCCAATGCTAACATCAACACTCAGTTTAAGTACAGCTCTAACAAACATGTTTTTATTCACAGAGCTTGGAGAGCTCTCAGAGAAGTACAGAAGAAGTAGGAATAAATAGATAATTGAGAAAAACAGAAAAACAATACTTGATGTAGAAATATTAATTCTATGAAGCTCAAATCAATAAGAAGCTTCCTTTCATTTGAATTTTTTTCTCTCTGTTTCAGTCCATTAAGGAAAAGATGACCCAGTTAATCCCGTTAATACCAGTCCTGGAGTCCTACAAAGCAGACGCACTACTCGTTCGAAAGTTCAAAGAAGAGGTAGCTAACGTGACGGCGCTGTTGGGGTCGCTACAAGAACAAGTGGGGGGCTTGGACTACCAAGACATCCACAGCCGGGTAACTGACCTGGAGGAGCGGCTCAGGGCTTGTATGCAAAAGCTTGGTGAGTAAACGCTGATTGAAAGATTCATTAAGATTTTTCAAATTGTAGACTGTTTTAAGTTTGAATGGCTTCATCCATTCAAACTTGTGAAACCTTTTAGATTTCTAAACAACAATCAATGACATTTTATCATATTTCCCATCCGTAGAGATGGAAAACTGAAGCCTTTTGAAGCATCGACACGTTTGAAGTAAAATTCTTTGAAATGGGATGAAATCTCTAAGGCCTCGGAAAAATACCGACCTCTTGTGGACAAATTAAATCACTACAAACCCGCACGGGTTCCCAACCATAATTTGGGAATCCAAAACTATTTTCTAATGAGAAATAGAAATGTATTCTAAATTGAATAGTTAGAAAATGAAAATAATTTATTTCTCACGTGTTTTTATTCAGAAATAAAAGTTTTTTAATAGTTGGTTTAATAAAATCTCTAAGATGCACACAATAAGTAAATGTTATAAAATCTGGTAAAATGTGATAAATGCCATTAGATCTATTAAGAGCATGCTGTAAATAAGAAAATATGTTCCTCTAATTAAAAATAATATGTTTAAAGCAACATAAAAACATGCTATAAATAATAAAATATGTCAAATAATAAGAAAGATTTAATCAGAGATCCTTAAAACGTGGATCTTTTTTTTCTTTACTACCTGTTAACTACTAGGTTCAACTACCTTGGAGTGGGAGATCGACAGGAGGATCAGTGCGGCGTCAGCAATAACAAGGACGCTGCATCGGTCCTTCGTGGTAGAGAAAGAGCTGAGCCGAAAAGCAAAGCTCTCGATTTACATGTCGATCTACGTTCCAACCCTCGCCTATGGTCACCAGATGTGGGTGGTGACCGAAAGAATGAGATCGCAGATACAAGCGGCCGAAATGAGCTTCTGAGTGGCTGGGCTCTCACTCAGAGATCGGGTGAGGAGCTCTGCCATTCGGGAAGAGCTCGGTGTTGAGGCTCTCCTCCTCCGGGTCGAGAGGAGCCAGATGGGGTGGTTCGGGCATCTGGTCAAGATGCCCCCCGAGCGCCTCGCGGGCGTGGTGTTTTGGGTACGTTTCACCGGGAGGAGACCAAGGGGCAGACACCGAACTCGCTGGAGAGACTATGTCTCACAGCTGGCCGGGGAACGACTTGGGATCCTTCCGGGTGAGATAGAGGAGGCAGCTGGAGTGAGAGAAGCCTGGGCTTTCCATTTGAGGCTGTTGCCTCCGTGACCCGGCCCCGGAACAAGCAGAAGATGATGGAACGGAACCTGTTAACATAAACTAAAGCTAAAAGTCACCAAAATCCCCACAAACTTCTCACAATCCTCCTCTCTGTTCAACATACCAACACATTTTATAGAAACGCGATGATCTCAGGATGAGTTTTGAAGTTTAGCGCTTCTAAAAACCAGAAATAGTCCTGAGCGCTGTGTCTCGATATAGTGACGTCATTGACTCGCAAAAGAAAGTGGAAAGGGAAGGAGTTGAAACTTGAACCCTTTAGTGACGTCAGCAGCGGAAATGAAGCAAGTTCCAGGACAAAATCTCAAGACAAAATGTTTCATAAAGATCGACATATGCTGCGGAGCTCCGTCTTATTTTTCTTATCTCTAATTATCCCTTTTCTTTCAGCATGTGGCAAGTTGACTGGAATCTCTGAACCAGTCACTATTAAGACTTCTGGATCTCGATTTGGGTCATGGATGACCGACCCAGTCGCTCCTGCTGGAGACAACAGAGTAAGTGTTACATCATCAGAATTGATCAAAGAATCTATATTTTTAGGGTGTATCTTGGTAGATATACGTAGATGTCTTTATATATGAATGATGATAATATTAAATATAATAGTAACTATATATCATCAAGATATATCTACATAGACATGTATGTTTACATGTCTGTGTAGTCTCATGTAAACATGTAAACATACACAGACATGTATGTTTACATGTCTGTGCAAATATATAGGGACATCTTTTCTGACATTACTTACTGAGTTCTTTCCCTTGTAGGTGTGGTACATGGATGGTTACCATAACAATCGCTTTGTCAGGGAGTACCAGTCGATGTACGACTTTATGACGACAGATAACTTCACATCTCACCGTCTGCCTCATCCCTGGTCTGGAACTGGTCAAGTGGTTTATAATGGATCCCTTTACTTTAACAAGTATCAGAGTCACACTATTATCAAGTTTGACTTCAGCACATCAGTGGTTAGTCGCTCCCAACAGCTCGACTTTGCTGGTTACAACAACATGTATCATTACTCTTGGGGAGGGCACTCTGACATTGATCTGATGGTAGATGAAGGCGGGCTCTGGGCGGTTTATGCCACCAATCAAAATGCTGGTAACATTGTATTAAGCCAGTTAAATCCAGGCACGCTTCAGATAATTCGCAGTTGGACCACCAACCATCCCAAACGTAGCGCTGGTGAGGCCTTCATGATTTGTGGTACTTTATATGTTACCAATGGGTATTCAGGTGGAACCAAAGTGTACTATGCCTATTCCACTAACTCCTCCACATACGAATACATCGACATTCCTCTGACAAATAAATACAGCCACCTGTCCATGCTAGATTACAATCCTAGAGACAGAGCCCTATACGCCTGGAATAACGGTCATCAAGTCATTTACAATGTCACCCTCTATCACATCATACAGTGACATGAATTATCAGCAGAACATCTGATGTCATCCTCTGATATGTAACAAGTTCTTCACAACACCATACGATCATACACTTCCATGTTTTTTTAAACAATGAACCCACTAATTCTCTGATTTGTAGAGAATTAGATTAAAATATCAGGTTATTTTCTGTACTTCCAGGACGGAGAGAGGTTACTTAAGCTGATTATGACATATGAAGACAATCTGCCCTACAACAAGATCTGAACTATCAGAGATTATTGATATACAATATATATACTTACAAATGTAAATACATCTACAAATCTTGTAGATTTTGGATTCAGTTCTTTCAGAAATGTCATCATTTGTTTTTATAGATTTAGCTACACTTTTTATGTCCATAGGTAGATATTGTACAGCACCGATGCCCTTCTAATCTAATCTGTGGGTGGCATGTTTTTTTTTAGATAGTGACGAGTTCAAATTTTACTTGCTGGCTTTTGCATCAATTTCAAATAGCAATGAACATATGACGGATATCATAAAGTTTGAAAATGTGCACAGACAAAAAGACTTAAAAAAGTGGCAGCACAGAAGTAATGATCTGCTCTGGGATTTTTCACCTGACAGCATCTGGTTGGGTTCTGCATGTTGACCATCTCACCTCATATTCTACTCTGTTAGGTTGAATATTTTTAGTCATTTCTGATGCCTGACTGTTTAAAATGTATTGATGGTAACATTGACAAATGCAACTTGCCTTGTGCTTTATTTTACATGTTGTTAGACAGTATTTCCGCTAGAGGGCAGTGTAGAGTTACATCTAAGCTGCTCGTACCAAATTACTAGCGATAAATAAAACGAAACACAACCATACAGCATTTTTTTTCCCAAAAAAGTTGGGCTATTTCTGTCCTCTTCTTCCTTTTGTTAATAAACCACACAGCTCAGTGTTGCCCCCTGATTTCTACCGGCCTCTATTTGCAGAGATTGGCAATGCACATGCAGCCTTTCAGAAAATTGGCTAAATGTGCATAAAATGCCCACAAAGGACTAAAATGTTTTACTGTAGCGAAACGATCCTTTGGCTGAAAACGTATTTGCTTCCTAGCATTTTAGCCGTGCAAAAATAATGACGTTGTAAATGTGACGGCTCTCATGTTGTGTAGTTGCTTAAACGGTCCACTAGAGGGCGCCAACGTCACCCTCTGATTTGATGAATTTTTTGGGATGTACATTAGATTAAACGAAAGACTAAACAGTACAGTTCATCCCTTGGAAGTTGTTCTTTCTCTCTAAAAAGGTCATGTGAGAAATTTAAGATCCGGAATAAAGACATTTCAACATAATCTAAACCCGTATACACCTTAGATCACTTTTTCCAAAAACATTTAAGTTGTAAAATTCTATTCAGCAGAAAAAGCTTCAACATGCACGGTGCAATGTTAGACTCTGTCATTTTTATTCCCCCCCATTTCATTTAAGTTAAGAGTTGAAATAATTATTTAAGCAACCAGAGAAAGAGGTGTGTTTCATCATCCCCATCATGATTGACCTCTCTCAGTGCTGGAACTTTACACAAAGCACTAGACTGTTAACTCTGGTACATCGGAGTGTTTTTACTGGAAAATAAAATCCCTTTCTCTTTAAAGCAATGTCTTTTTTTAGGAAAGTGGCTGTATTTGTCAGAAGCCCATGTAAAATCTGAACAGATTAATATTAGATTTTGACACAGTTTGAATGTTTAGACACTTTTTTATAATTTGATTGTACTTCTGTGATTTTTTTTTTTCTTTTTTCTTTTATAAGGCTTAGTCCAATTCTCACATCAGACACTATGATGATGTATTTTTTATTGTTATGTATCAAAGAGCAATACAATCTGCTTTCTCTCCAGTTCTCTTTGTTCTTTAAGTTTTTATACATCTGTGTCTTGGTGAAGGTGGGAGACAGATACAGTATGCCTGAAATCTACCAGAAAAATCACCTGAATTTGGATTATTATATCCAAAAAAATCAATCTTTCCATTTCTTCAAAAACATTTAAATTCCACATACATAAGGTGATTGATCTTTTTTTTTTAATAATTTTTTTTTTCCAGCAGTAGCAATGGGTGCTTACCAAAAACCAACGATAGTTACAATTTAATCTAGTTACTTGTCCAACAAGTCAAGTTATTTATCAAAATGTTTTTAACCTATCAGATGAATTCATCTAGAATTTTAATTGCATTAGGATGGACAGAATGAGTTATCATAGGAACAGCACGTTAGAGGTTTTGGAGATAAAGGCAGAAAGGTTAGACTGAGATGGTTTGAACATGTGCAGAGGAGAGAGAGAGAGTACATCGGGGTACACCAGGAAAGAGGCCTAGAGGAAGACCAAAGTGGAGGTTCATGGATACAGTGAAGGAAAACATGAAGATAGTTGGTGTGACCGAAGAGGATGCAGCAGATAGGGTTAGATGGAAGAAACTGACTGTGGTGACCCCTGAAGGGAAATGCTGAAGTGAAAACATTACAATATTGTCTCAAAAAGCAGTCATAAATAATATGAAAACTAATACTAAAAAAAACAGGTTTTTTTATGAATTGGAAATTGCATTTGATATTTTGCCAATCCAGTCTTAAGGGATTAAACTACTGCACAATTGTCTAAGAACTAAATCTTTTGCGAGCATGAGGAGCTACTGTACTTTGGATGTTTCAGAGAGACATCCAATACAATGTAGGAGATATAATTAAGAAAAAATTAAGCACTACATGATACTGTTATAATAGGATATAATAGGATGCAGCAGATAGGGTTAGTTGGAAGAAACTGACTTGCTGTGGCGACCTCTGAAGGGAAATGCCGAAAGAAGATGATACTGTTATAACCAAAAATGTGATGATCAGCAAAAATCAAAAACCAAGACACTTTGCTTTAGACGGAGTATTCTTTATTATTATTCTTCATTAGGGCACTCTTAAACAACTACTTAAAAAGAAAAAAAAAACTGGGAGGCCTGATCTGGATGCATTTGCCAGAACAAAGTGGAGATATTTTATGACACTTTTTTAACAATATTTTTTTTTTCTCCCATACAACATGTTAGGCTTTCAGGACAATGTTAAAATAAAATTAATGCGACCAAACTTTTTGTTTTAAAACAGGAAAAAATCCGTAAACAGTGAAGACTCCCTTTAAAGCACCAACTAAAAAACACAAGTTTTTAAGTTGCACTTTATTTCAACTAGAATAAAGTGCAACAGGAGAGTTTTCCAGAAACATGACTATTCTGTTTTTAC
Organism: Neostethus bicornis; assembly: GCA_902685375.1. NCBI lineage: Eukaryota > Metazoa > Chordata > Actinopteri > Atheriniformes > Phallostethidae > Neostethus > Neostethus bicornis. The sequence goes on from LR738545.1 coordinate 12,096,629, forward strand.
AATAAACACAAGAGGAATGATTCCTGTTTCTTTACCGCTATCTGATAGCAAAGTTAGTCACATTCATAGTGTGTCGAGTTGCTGCACAACGGCAAAACTAAATGTTTTAAAGCTGAATTCATTGTTGTAAATCTTTTGGCAAACTTTAACTCTGAATAAATACAACATTTTCTATTTTACCAAAACAACCCACTTGCAACATGAATGTTCCATTTTTTTTTTTTTTTGGATCATTGGATGGATCATTCCATGTTTTATAAAATATGTGGATTTTTTTCAGATTATTCCTGGTTTTAAAACAAATAACTTTATTCTAGAGAAACCTGATTTCTATTTTTCTTCACTCAATTAAAACAGAAAAAAACTCCGAAACTTCTGAGTATGAAGCGACCAGGATGGGAATCAGCGCTTCCAAATCCGAGACCATGTACTTGACATACAGTAGCAATACTTGACATACAAATCATCATTCTGCTTGTCACAACGCCGGACAGGGCAGGTTAAAAAAAACAAACAAACAACAAAAAACAAACAAATTCAAGACCATGGTCCTTACCCGAAAAAGGGTGGAGGGCTCCTTGGAAGTTAGGGATAGAGTACCGCTCCAAGTGGAGGAGTCTACATACCTTTGGATCTTATTCACAAGAGTGAAATCATCAGACAGATTGTTACAGTGTCTGCAATAATCAGGATGCTACTTCTACCCCCATGGTAAAGAAAGCGCTGAGCCAATGAGCAAAGCTCTCAAATTTACTAGCAGATCTACGTTCCTACTCTCACCAATGGTCACCAGCTATGGGGGGTAACTGAAAGAACAAGATCACCTATACAAGCGGTCGGAATGAGTTTCCTCTACAGGGTGGCTATCTCCACTGCTAGGAGATACATTGATGAGCTCTGCCATCCAGGAGGAGCTTGGTGTAGAACCGTTGCTCCTCAAGTCGAGAGAAGCCAGATGGCATAGTTTGGGCATTTGGTCAGGATGCCTCCCCGAAATTTTACTGGTGAGGTATTACGAGCATGTGCCATTGAGAGCAGACCCAGATTCTGCTTGAGAGACTATTTCTCACAGCTGGCCAGGAAACACCACCAGATCCTCTCAGGAGAGCTGAAGGATGTGGCTGGGGTGAGGGAAGCTGGAACTTACTGGCTGAGGCTGTTGCCCTACTGTCCCTTCAACTAAACTCACCCACCTTCTCTCATTTGTCTGGTTTACTGGTGAGAGGGAAATTCAAACTCCACATGGTCCAAATAAAACTCTGAGAAATTCAACAGCAGGAGTTGGAACTGTGTTTTGCACAGAGTCAAAATAAATAAAACATCATCATGCTAAATTTCCAAGCATGAAATCAGAAATTAAAACCTTAGCCTAGAATTCAGGCCAGGATGAATGCACTAGGAGTAACAGCACTGTCTTGCTACTACTTCAAGTCTCTTTGATTCCAATACTTCAGATGCCGTACTTAATTATTGGAGAGTCAGCCGGCTGGCTTCTAGCCATAATGACCGCAGAACCACATTAGCGGCATTCAACAAAGAGCATCAGCTATCAACCTGAAAAAAATCTTCATTAAATATGAATAAATTTCCCTTTGATCCTAAGAGGATAATCTGTTTATGTATCAGTTTTGTGAACCTAAGTTCAGAGGAAAATGTTGATTTTAGCTGACACAACTTTGCAGCCGGTGGTGGAAAAGTATTTTCCAGGTACGGGATTGTAGCCCAAGTTCTCTCCTACCGCCTCTATCACGTCCCAGCGTCCACAGCTGTCCAGCTGGCATAGCAGAGCGCGGGCGCAGCGCTCCACGTGGGTCCGGGTTAGTGGCAGGAAAGGGACGAAACGAGTGATCAGTTTCTGCTTTATGACGCTGGACTTGAAGAAACCACCTAGAGAGGCATAAAAAAAATCTTTAGGGAAAAAAAAAACTCTTTTGGCTGGTCTTTGGGGTTGAAAGTATTGATAGACACACAATACTTCTTAGCTAAGCAGCTACAACGTGCGGACACTGAACAAACAAGATATTTGGCAGGTGAAAGTTGAAATGATTGTTAGACAACAGGAACAGATTTCTAAGATCTGTGTGAGGACATGCTGGACCTTTTTCACAATGAGTTGTGAATCTTCAGACGTGGAGGATCAACCGAAGAAGAGGAAGAACTTCATAACTCAGGATGGTACTGATACCGCTATCATTTAGCATCAGTCCCATGTCATCAATTTTAACAAGATTGAAAAGTTTCAGCCTTATTGTTATTAACGGAACTGGCATTGGGGTCTTGCCTTAATTTGTTTTGAAAAAACAGGGGGGGCTGCTCTCACTATTTTAAACTTGCAACTAATAAAACCCTAGCTTACAAGGTGGTAACACCAGAAACCAGCTTAATCACTCCGTATTCCAGCAGAAAGTTGCACTATCTCTAATGTCTGATTGAGACGTGTTGCGCCACAATTGTTTCAATTGGTATGTGGGTTGGCATATAAGTACACATGAAGCACATAACTCCATGTGCAGAAAAAAAACATGGCTACTAGCATTATTAAAAAACAACAATGTTGAATTAATATGTTGAAACTTCATATTGTGCCTCATCAATAATAAATTAACTGAAATAACTAATTAAAATACACACTGTGTAAATAAAATATAGGGCCTTTTCAAGTTTGGACAATTTTGACAACAGAGGAATTTATTTCTTAACTTTTTTTTTTCCAAAAAGCAACCTTCCACCTCATCATCTTCAATAGACTCTGAGAGAAATTCTTCCACACTAGCAGCAGAATGATGTTAAATTGTTATGTTGTGTTTAAAATAGTTCTAAACTAAAAAGGTCTCCATGCACTAGGTTTTGTCATCTCTTTCCTTGTTTTCATACAGAAAGGTTTCAATAACATTCCCGATAAGCGACTGGATTGAGGAGAAATATCTTACTGTTATCCGCGCTTGTTTAAATCAGAGAACCACCAGGAGCAGAATGTGTTTTTACGTTTAAATACAATAAAATGAATGACATACTCATGGAGCTTTTTCCCATCAGACCAGTGACTCAGTGTAAGGCTGTTTGAGCACAATTCTGAAATGAATCAGACTTGTTCTGACTCAAGTTTACATTTTTACTTATTTTTACGCAACTTCCCCATTGTGGGACAAATAAAGGTTTCCTTGATTCTTGATAGTTTTGGAAAAAGAACATGATGAATAGAGAGAAAAAGCTTAAGAGTCCACGGGAACAGAAGCAGCATTTATCCAGATGTGTGTGGGAAACAAAAATGATGCTCTGAGGAACAGATTTAATGACTCCAAAAGGACTTTGATCCCTTAGAAATTTCTTCAAACCAAAGTTTGTTCCTTTTGAGTTATTGTAGATTACCTTGTCATTCTTTTACAACAAATATTCACCTAAAATAATTTGATTGAGAATCAGAAATACTTACTGGTCTTGGTTTTGTAAGCGGCCTCTGCAATGGACTCCTCTAGGTCAGACAACTTGATCTCCTCTCGTTCTTTTTCAGCCTGGCGGTTTTCCAAGGTCACCTTGTAAATCTCATCCTGCCCAGTGGTACTGCAAACCAAAAGAAAATACACACCTATTCACTGATATACACAGCTTTAGATTACAAACATGTTCTGACCATGTCAGAAACAAACCTGAATGTTCGGATTTGACAAAAATGGTTAATGAAACATTCAGCACAAGCTGGAGACCCACAAACATCCTTTCACTTTTATCATGGGAGATGCATGTGGGATTACGTAACAGACAGACAGTTGACCAACTTGTTTGTGAGATAATTCTTTTGGTTTTCATCTGGTCAGCCAAAAGTCACACAATTCGTAGCTGAACAATGTTATAACATAAAAACTTGAAAAAACTTAATTAGAAGTTGCAATTTGGTCTGTTTTCTTATTTAAACACATGGAAATGATTAACATGCACACATAGGGAATTAAGCCTTCATGAAATTAGTGTGTGTGTGTGTAAATTACATTTGAATTATAAATGAATCAATCATAATTATGTACAAACTGATTTTCGTCACAATAAAAACACAAACGTGCTTGTGAAACATTGAGGCGGTGCTTTTAGAATCTGATTCTGAATTAAATAGGTCTTACCTGATAAATATGTAGATGGCCTTTCGGTAATTAGTACGAAACACCACATGAGAGGGCCCCAAGAAGGGCTCCAGAACATCAATTAAACCTGGAGGTATCTTCTCCATCTCATCAAAAATGAAGACCGAACGTGCACACTCTGTCAGGTTTCCCTGCACCCAGGTCTTCAGGTCTATCTGCAAACCAGAATGACCACAAAATAGATCAAACTCACTTCTAGCATTTTAAAATGTATTTTTTGGAGATAAATGATGATTTTTATCTCAGCTGCATTAGTATATATCTTTATGATTTAATCTACTCATCATCTACTGTAGTTCAGTTACAAATTATCAGTAAACTACTTGAATGTACATCATCATTGTTACTTAGCACTAATTTGACTTAAATATTAGAATTTGTTATAGATTTAAATTTGCTTGACTTACTTTGTACTGGTTGACCTTCTTAGCTGAAGGGAAGTGAAGAGTGGGAACAAACTGGTGGACATATGGACTACTCATAGCAGGGCCATATAAATGATTACCCAGCATGGAGCTGACCAGTGTCTTTCCTGTACCCGAAGAGCCATGGAAAGATAAAACTAAGGGACGATCAGGGTTTTTATTTTTGAGGAACTTTCCCACCTCCTCCGACACAATATCCTGTGCCAGATGTTGACCGATGAGATTTTTATAAAGGTCCCACTCCAAATCTGTTCAACAGGGGAAAAAAAGGTAATATTTGGAATAATGGTTGTTTTTTTCATCATTACAAACGTAAACCTGACACACATAAAATATTGGTTATCAAAAGACCCATTCTGTCGTCTTCCGCTTATCCAAGATTGGGTCATGAGATCAACAGCCTCAGATGGGAAACAAAGGCTTGTCCTCCAGCTCACTCGGGAGAATCTCGAGGTGTTTTCCAGCCAGCTGTGAGACATAAACTCTCTAACGGCTCCGTGGTCTACCTCTAAGTCACCTCTCGGTGGGACGTGCCTGAAACACCCCACAAGCAAGGTGTTCGGGAAGCATACTAACAAGATGCCCAAACCACCCCATCTGGCAACTCTCTACCCAAGATGTCTTAAGACCCCTTATTCTTTATTGGAGGTTTCAGTGGTGGAAACATGCTAAAATAATACTCCTAACATTTCTGACAAAACACACAGTGGAACAGAACATCAGCTATTCAAAGAAATGTACCGTATTTTCACGACCAAAAGGCGCAGTTTATTAAAAGGCGTAGTCCCACTTTTATGTGCTCTGTATTTAACACACTCATAAGCCGCACCTGATGATAGGGCGCAAGTTTTATAGACATATCCTCTACTACGTACGTCCACACGCAGACAAATGTGCGTATTTAAAAATAGATCTGGAGCAAAATTGAGTTTGGTTGGTTTTATTTAAATATTAGTTACAGTCGTCATAAAGTCATTTATCAAATCCATCCAAGTCCTCATTCTCTGTTTCGGAATCGAACAGCAGCGCTAAATCTTTTTGGTCATTGTAGCACTTTGAGATCTCCACTGGAGATATAAAGTGCGTTACAAATAAAATTTTTATTATTATTATATGGTACCAGGTTCACTTTCTTCGCTGTCAGAGTCACTTTCTGTACCGTGCAGCTCCTCGGAAATGATAAAGCTCGGACAACAGCCCCAGCAAACACGGCAGCCCAAGCATCTACAATCCACTGGCAAATTGTGGCATAACTCGCCCGGCGCTCCCTTCCACACTTCATGAAGCTGTGGTCTCCTTCGGTCACCCAACACTCCCACGCCTTTCTTTGAACGGCCGGTTCACGCCCATGTCTCGGCGTTGGAGTTCCTTTGTCAGACCTCCCAGAATCACAACAAGCGTAGTTCATCTGCTTCACTTGTTTTTTCACAATAAGGCGCACAGCAGTATACGGCGCGCCGCTCATTTAGAAGAAAATCTAAGACTTTTGTATGCGCCTTATGGTCGTGAAATTACGGTATTAGTTTACATTTATCACAACTTTTCATTTTCAAATCAATTCTTGAATTTTAAGCTAAACTCAACATTTAAACTCAACAACTTTTCAAACATGAAGTCACACAAAGGGTTGGACAGAACACATAAAAACAAGAATTAAAACATAGATCATTAATCAATAACTAATCAAGTGCAAATATAGGATTCAAAATCACAGACTTGCACAAAACACTGCATACATGTAGGGACATTAACACACACCCACTTCCCCTGAACCACTCGTTAGTGTCTGTTTAACTGAGTTTAAAATATTGGTAAATAAAACATCTGGCCTGATGTTGCCATTTTGACATGGACAAATATATTTGTGTTGATCTCATTGATCATCTAATAGCGGAACTAACAACTTAAAGCAGATGAACAGTTTCCTTACCTCTTATGCTAGGCTTAAAGTAGCAGTCGCAGCTTTCTGATAGTGCGCAGTAGAGTTTTTAAAAACGCAAGAGACCGGCTTACATATTAATAAAACCAAGACAAATTGTTCGAATAGCATTTTGACCGTCTGTAAGGGACGGAAAACACAACTGCAGCACACTCATTTCTCAACAATTACTTCCGCATAGCTTTTCAATAAAAAGTTGTAGTTTTTTATTTAGAGAGACGAAAGCGAGGAAGCGTGGTTGCCACCCAATAATGATAAGATAATAAGAAGCTTCCTTTCATTTGAATTTTTTTCTCTCTGTTTCAGTCCATTAAGGAAAAGATGACCCAGTTAATCCCGTTAATACCAGTCCTGGAGTCCTACAAAGCAGACGCACTACTCGTTCGAAAGTTCAAAGAAGAGGTAGCTAACGTGACGGCGCTGTTGGGGTCGCTACAAGAACAAGTGGGGGGCTTGGACTACCAAGACATCCACAGCCGGGTAACTGACCTGGAGGAGCGGCTCAGGGCTTGTATGCAAAAGCTTGGTGAGTAAACGCTGATTGAAAGATTCATTAAGATTTTTCAAATTGTAGACTGTTTTAAGTTTGAATGGCTTCATCCATTCAAACTTGTGAAACCTTTTAGATTTCTAAACAACAATCAATGACATTTGAAAGAATCCGGGGTTTCTATTTCTTCTCAGGTTTGATTATATCCAATATTTGCTTCAACTATAGTTCATTAAATAATCTCACCACCCGGTCTTTCTTGCGTGTCCAGACTGAAGAGAGAAGGCCAGTGATTCCAATACTAAGATAACTAAATATTAAGCATACCAAGTATTTAAAATACCACCAGGATTCAATTATTTTCTCAATTTCCAATATTTATTCCTCAACATTAAAATCTAAACAGATGCATCTGGGTTTCATTGTCCTCACAGAGCACACCTATGTCTCTCTGTGAGGTTACAATAAAGAACACACATAATACTGCTATTGACATCTTTATAGAAAACCCCAGTTCATGAATATTCTTTAATTAAGGCGTCTTCTCTTTCCTCCAATTGGTCATTCGTTCTCCTTCTCCCATTCCTTTTTCAGCAGACAACAGATGTCCCTTTCTCATCTTTCTCACCTCCTGAAAAACAAACAAAGCATTCCTGCCCAGGAGTCACTGATTGAAGATAGTTGGCTTCCTGTGACTCATTGACTCCCCAATGACCCTTTACATAGCAACTCCCCAATGACCCTTTACACTCAGTAAGCTTTTATCCCCCAGGCACAACCTTAGCAGATAAAACATTCACGAACATACCTTTATTGAATACAAAGTAAATTAAACATTCATAAGCATATCTTTATTAAATAAAAAATAAAATGTTATTCTTTTTAAAATGTTTAAAAGTAAAGAGTAAAATATCAAAGAGTAAATATATCAACTTCCTTCATTCCCCCTTTTGAGATCTCCAAGATCTCACCAAATCACATGACCAGGAAAGGATACTGTTCTTGCCCCCTTCTGACAGATCCTACAGTGGTGTGTCCCTGTGCTGCTCAGCTGGGTTTGCAGCTGCTTTAAAGAGAGCATCCATCTGTTTGGGAGAAAAGTCAATAGATGGAGAATAAACCTGCCCCACATGCATGTTATGTATAGATCTCTGTACGAACATGCCAACGGACAGCCTCGAAACGGATCTGGAAATCAACTTCATTATAAATGGCAAAACACATCCAAAAACAATCAAACATAGTAACAAAAAGCAAGCAATAAGGATACAAATCCTTTGGAGTACCGTAGTCCAGCTTCCAGAGTTAAGCCAACTGAGCTACAGTATGTTCATTGTGGGATATTGTCCTCTTGTGAGGCCAAAAAGTGTTTCAAATGTCTAACCTTATCATATAAAGCAGTCCAATTATCACTAGAGTCAGGGATATATGTACAGCAATAACGTAACGTCCACCAATATGTACCCAACATGGTGTAGTGATATTTGTAATGTTGGTTTTCGCCCTCATTCGCCCCCATTGGTTTTCGCCCTCAAGGTGTTCGAGTTACAGCTCGCTGGTGTCTGGATGGTAGGATAAACTCCTCTAGATCTGCTTCCAGTGTATTAAACCATAGGCCTCCTAAAAATGCAGGCAAAAATATAAAAAGAATAAAAAAGAACAAACAACAAGAACAAACAAGACAAACAACACAAGATGTTACTTGTCACCGTTCCCATCACCCCCTTCAGTGGGAACAGAGTTTCCACTCTCCCCAGTAGGCGTCTGCTGCGAGATATAATGTAGACAAGCTCTCAGTAATGCATGAAGTTCTGCAAATTGTGCTAAACAGTTTTAAGACCAATTAGTTCTGTGTCTGTAGTGCTTCCCAAATCTACAGTCAATCTACAGCTTAGATTCCAAACATCTTCTATGTAAGCACCTCCTCTCATGTAATTTTTTTATTATTATTATTATTATTTATTTATTTTTTTAACATTTGTTCTAAATTTATTTTTAATGAACTAATGTATTATATAACATAAACAAGCTGTTTTTATTTTAAGACAAATCTGAATTTATAAATGATTGCTATTCCTTTAGACAGTTTATTTTTTGTATAATTTATGTGTGATTTCCAGCTTAATTTAAGATCTATAATCATTCCAAGGAACTTACTGTCATAAGCTCGTTCTAAAGGGGTGTTATTAAGCATAATTTGAATTTGTTTAGGTACTTTTAATTCTGTAAATATTATAAATTTAGTTTTTTTCTAATATTTAATGATAATTTATTCATGTCAAACCATATTTTTATTTTACCCAATTCTCTTTCAACTGATTGTATCATTTGGTTCAGGTCTTTTCCTGAAAATTAAAGAGTAGTGTCGTCTGCAAATAGTACATAATTTATTAGTTAGGATGTGTAACACATCCAAAATCTGAACAGTTTAGTTTCTCATCATAGTGTAACAATGATCCTGTGGTCTGCTGGGGTCCCTATTATCTGGAATGCCAGGTGTCCTGGGGAGTCGGAACAGACTGGTACCATCCCCCGGTGTCTTATCTGACTCTAATGCTTATATGACCTCTAAACTCTAGTTGTAAAAGGGAGGTTAAACCTTCAAAGGTGGTATGGCCAGAAACTTAGGGAGACATTTTCTACAGCTTTTCACATATACACATTTGATATAAACTTGTAAAGAAATCAGTCGACTTTGTCTTCCACCGAGGCTGTTTTCCACCACAACTTCAAAACTTATCACAGCAAGCTTATTCTAAAAACACAAAAGAGTTTTAATAAAACCACTGCTAATCTAAAAATTAAGTATGTACATTTTTACAACATAAAATTAGTAGTAACATCTGACTCCCAATAAACACTTATCTGCAGATTTAACTTACTTTAATATTTATTACTTCTATTTATTCATTAATTTTGATTATTTATTTTTGATTATTTTGAATTACTCTATTCATCCCTCACCGGGGAAATTTGTTTGCTGCACCCCTTACACCGCAGCAGGCTGCCCTTCAACGGCGCCAATGGTGGGAGAAGTGGGGGCTAGGTGTCTTCTCCAAGGACCCTAGACGTGCTCTCCGTGGGACGCGAACCCGCGACCTTCCGGTCCGCGGACGAACGCGCTAACCACGCGGCCACCGTCTCCACCAAAGTTCAGCACAAAACAAAATATTTTCTGAACAAAAATTATTATACATCCTGTACAATTCTCTCATGTGACCATATCTAAGCTACTGTGCTGAAAAATGGGGTGTCAATTTCAAAGGAAAAATCAACTCTGCAAATTATTTGATTAGAGAAAAACTTAATTGTTGGTAAGGCTGAAGTTTTGGATCAAACTAATGCTCTGATCTCTAAAGATAGAATTTAAATTAAACAAACTAGTAGAATTAAAAATTGTCTAAAATATGTTTCAAGTTCATCAAAAAGCATCTGTCTCAGTATTCAAAAACATTTTATTCCACATCACAGTGTTTAAAATCTAATTAACAGGTTTCAGAACATAAACGAAAAGTTCCTATCTTTCCAAATCTGGTGCCTGTGCTTATCTCTGGAATGTTGGTGTGTGACCTTAACTTGCAGGCTGCAGCTCTGCTGCCTGGTAAAAGCAGACGTGTCTTTTTCGCGGACAAGATAAAACATTTTTAAAATCTCATTCGTCCCTAATTTCTGATGATGTTGAAAAAGAAATATAAAGAAATTGTCTTCACCAAATATAAAACAATTAATGTTAATCTGTTTCTCTCATTTACTTTTCCCTTTTTCCAAGACACACAAACAAACTGCATCCTCAAGAACAATCATATCATGTAACCATTCCTACAAAATCAAACACACAACCACACAATGTCTAAACATATAAACTGCTTATGAGGAAGTCACACAGACCAGGCACGCTCACACACGCACGCACTCACACAGCGCTGCAGAACAGAGATACACAAAGATCGATCCTTCTCACAATCACAAACTTTAGTGAAAAACTAGCATTTTTTGAGCCATTTCAGGATGAATTTGTAACAAGACACTTTAACCAAATCTAAGGCTCTTTTAAACTTCTAACTTTTATAGTTTGTTCCTCATTTACTAATGTTTTGTCATTTTTACTAATTTGATTTTAATGAGGTTATATTTTACAAACTTCTTTTGATCTCAAAAACTGGCATCATAAACCGGCTTTCTAAGTCCCAAAAATTAACCTGGCCAGGGTCAATTTTATAAACACTGTGGACAGTCATTCAGCGAGATGATGTGCCAGTCTTACAGATCTGCGCTTCTTTTTATTATTTTATCATTATTACTGGCGCCGTGCCGGCAGCATGCTACGTGTGATGCAGCACACAAATTTTCCCAACTAATCATTTTGTCTCCTTATTCAGTTCTGAGATCTCTAACCCTACTTTTCTCTTTCTCCTCTTTTTCTTGTTCTATTGTCTGCCTAAGTTCTAACTGCAGGTTTCCCTGTATCAAATCTTGCAGCTGATACTTTTCTCCACTCGTTCCAGTTTGCCTGCACAGCTTCTTCACCTCTTTTTCCTTGTTTTTTCACTCACTTTATTCCTTATCCCTGTAACCTCTTTTGTCCATTTGGATCCCTCTCCTTCACACACATGTACTCTGTTTTACTCTGACTAATCTTCATTCCTCTTCTTCCTAGTGCAAACCTCCACCTTTCCAGCTTTTCCTCCACGTCTCACATCCTCTCACTACAGATCACACTGTCAGGTTTGAATAGAAATGCTAAGTGTGAAGCCTATCCCCCTGCGTGTTTGGCTGCTGTGTCAGCGTGATCGTTACCTGTTTTGGTGAATGAACCAACCTTGGAGTGTCCTGTCACCTTTACCACAGCCACAGCTTGCGGAACCATCAGAAACTCGCCAATTTCCCTGCAAATAGTCTCATGTGCAACAGGCTTACCTTTAGCAGTCAGGAAGCCAGATCTCTGCCAAGCCGCCAGCTCTCATACCTGTTTCATGATTTCTATGAGAGTGTCCATCAGTAAAAAGATGTAATGAGTCTGGGAGTGGTGTTTTCAATAGGTTACCTCTGAGTGTCAGTGTCCTATCCGCTTCAGCGCAAATGTCTGACTGAATATAAGCAATGATACTATGTGATGTATGAATCACTAGCTGGTGGCCCATGACAACATGAGCACACTTAGTTCAGTCAATGCTGATTCTACACTAGTTTCTGCTCGGTCATCCTAAATGGTCGTTGTGGAACCCCGATCTTAGCTCCTTCCACCACCTCTAGTGTAACAGGTTCCACATGGAGACAATGTCCTATGTCAGAGGATCCTAGTAATCACAACTGTTTTAGGAATACTGTCAACATCGTCTGTGCATGTTCATGGTCAGTCTGTTCTCTACCATGTATTCTAGAAATGTGTCGTGATTCTAGAATGATGTCATCTTTGGTGTCTGTGAGAAAAAAATTTTCAGCTTCTTGTGATGCACTAAAATGTAGATTAGGTATTGGGGTTACCTCCCAATCAGAAATCTCGTTGAGCAGTCCACAGAGTGGTCCAAGCTCTCTCAGGCCTCAAGCCAGGTCCCAAAAACAGAGATATGTGTGGTGCAGTACAGGTATCACGTCTGAAAAACTCAAGCACAGGTTCAGGTAAATTCACAGATGCAACAACACCTTTTTCATGTACATATATGTAATTTGTAAATATCATGCAAATTTTCCCCTCATGTTATTTAAATATTAACTCATAGTGTGTGTCATGGTCCCTGTCGTAATTTAAGGTAACGTGGTAGGGATCAGAGAGAGAGAGGAATAAGGACATACAGTGGTGAACCACGGTTTCCATAGTAACATCTGTGACAACAGTCCAGTGTCAATGGCAGCTGCAGGTTGCAAAAGTCCCCAGTATATGGTGGCAAAGTCCAAAAATTCAGTGTCTGTAACCGCTGCCAGCCAACACCCTCCATATGTTCATTTCACAATATGTCCATTTGGCCAGTGCACCTCAATGCCATCAGGGCTGCATTTTATGGTGGCTCTTGTTGCAATCAATAAATCTCTGTTTAACAGATTCACAGGTCTTTTTTGGTGAACACCCCAGTGATGCTTGGAGTTTCTGTCCCGCCAGCTCAACAGGAAACATCTTGTAGAGGTCTGAGTTTTCCCGTGAGGCCTGTCATGTAGACTTTTCTGGATTTAAATTTGATGTCTTAGTGCCCTTGATAGTTGGAAGTGAGGCACCTGTGTCCACAAGCACAGAATAAGTCTTTCCAGCCATGGATGGTAAGATGATGTAGGATGATGTTGGAGGTTCCATTGGTATCCCATTCTGCACATGTCAGCAGTTCCTGGCTCAGTGGCTGGGGTTTCCACAGTTATAGCAACCTTGAAAGTTCATTGGTCCAACTGATGACCCTCATCCTCTGCCCCTGAAACCCCCACACGTTCTAAATCTTCCCCCATCGAATGCCCTCATGTTTTCCCAGATTACCCTGTCCCCAGCTAGGCCTCTGTTGCTGCTAATATACATTGTGTCATGTTTAAGGGAGGTGTCGCGTATAATACGCTTGCGGGTGATGGGCCAGGTGCTGGTGTCTGAGTCTGTGGTGCAGCTGTAAACACAGCAACTAAGTTACCTGGTGTGTTGCTTCTGTCTTTACCTTCTTTCCTGTATTGTCTGACTTTTGTAGCTTTCTCTCTGGCCTTGTTCAATTATAATCTAATCAGGTCTGTTTCACTCTCAATAACCTTCTGAGCTTCTTCCACATGGTTTCTTGTTAAAAATTTCAAGGTGGCGCTCTAGGTAAATTCCAAATTGTGTGTGATCATTTGTAATACCAGGTATGGCTTCTAAGGCCTGTTTTACTGGTGTTGGTAGTTTATCCAAAACTACCTGCAGAAACAATGTGAGTGCAGGAGTGTGCATGCATGGCGTCTGAATATGTATTAATGCATAAGTCCATGTGATCAGTCACAGTCTGTCCTGGTTTATACCGAGATAATGTTGAGTTAGTCAGGTTTGGTCGTAGAAACATTTCCGTCAGTACCAGTAAAAATCTACCTATGTATGCCTCAAAAGGTTCGTCATTTAACATTCGTCTAAGTCCAGTTCTTCTCATAATAATCTCATATCTATCTAACGTGTTGGATGCCGCCAGTAATCCTCTAATATCACCTACACAAAGTTCTGTGTGTGTAGTGTGTGAATTTGAACGTGTGTGTGCTACAGGAGAACAGTGCTGCAGCGGTACCATAAAACTTCTAAAGCATGTGTGCCTGCGTGCAAAGCTGTGTCCATTAAAACAACAGCTTGCTGGTGAGAGGTATCCCTCTGTGTGTGTGTATGTGTGTGTGTGTGTGTGTGTGTGTGTGTGTGTGTGTGTGTGTGTGTGTGTGTGTGTGTGTGTGCAGACCCTTTGTCTCCTCCTCTTTGGGTCTGGCCAAAAGTTCCTGTTTTCTCTAACCCAGATGGGGTTAGCCACTGTCTGAATAGGACATAACAGTTCAACTCTCTCCCATTCATACTCATCAAGCTGAACAACATTCTGTGTCTCTCATTCTCCCTCATTTTACCCCAATCAACAAACTCTTATACAGATGCTCTCTTTCACATTTCTCTTAGCGGTTGCTTTTCTCACTTTTCTTACCTTCTTTGTCCTCCATTACCTGTTTATACAACTCCAACCTCGTCTCCACTGCCCTCAATCATTCATCCAGTGCTTTCACCACAGTGTGTATCATACAATCTTTACCCGTTGGCACACCCAATTCACTCATCACACTGAAAAACATGCTTTGTCTCTCTTTCAACTTACTTTTTCTTCCTTTATTTAACATTTTCAATCAATAAACTCCACCATTCACTCAGCAGCATTTTCTCCGATGCACTCATGCTGTAAGATTTCTCAGGTCTATTTTATATAAAATAGAAAATGGTTTGTCCTCTGTGTCCAGTTATTTCCCTATTCTAAAATATTTGAAATTTCGTCGCGCTGCGACGGGGACTCTAACCCGGGTGTTTCTTGTCCGAATCCACACAAAGGCTTACTACACCCATAACCTTTATAAGGGTTTTAGTCAGGCCCTCAGTCTGACAACGGCCCCCCAGTAACGTTTTAGTTTACTTCAGACGTCTCCTACCGCAAGGGAGTCCCACCTAGATAGCCGAGAATACGACTTTTACGGGCTACTTTTTGCTCACCTGTGGTCTCTTTCTATCTTTTTCTTTTAATATCTCTGTATTTCATTTCTTCTTCTTCTATATTCTGGATTTCTAAACTTAGCTGTACTATGACCTTATGGTCTTTAAATGTGTTTAAGACACCTATGCTATGGACAAGAAGGACTTTTAAAACGCGGTGTCCCTAACATCCTGATTCCACCATCAATTTTCAGATTTTCAACAAAACGTGTTTCTCCAAAATTTAGATTAACCAATAGAACATCCTTTGACCTTTTCTTAAAGGTAACAGGTGATGTTCTTACCTTTTAGTTGTGAAGGCCTTCAGAAGATTCACAATCTGTTGTTGGAACCAGGAAACTTGGTATGATAACACGAACGGGTTAAAAATCACCATCACTCTTCCTCCTCCCTCAGGCGCATCGGGGTCACCACTTGAAAGAATCCGGGGTTTCTATTTCTTCTCAGGTTTGATTATATCCAATATTTGCTTCAACTATAGTTCATTAAATAATCTCACCACCCGGTCTTTCTTGCGTGTCCAGACTGAAGAGAGAAGGCCAGTGATTCCAATACTAAGATAACTAAATATTAAGCATACCAAGTATTTAAAATACCACCAGGATTAAATTATTTTCTCAATTTCCAATATTTATTCCTCAACATTAAAATCTAAACAGATGCATCTGGGTTTCATTGTCCTCACAGAGCACACCTATGTCTCTCTGTGAGGTTACAATAAAGAACACACATAATACTGCTATTGACATCTTTATAGAAAACCCCAGTTCATGAATATTCATTAATTAAGGCATCTTCTCTTTCCTCCAATTGGTCATTCGTTCTCCTTCTCCCATTCCTTTTTCAGCAGACAACAGATGTCCCTTTCTCATCTTTCTCACCTCCTGAAAAACAAACAAAGCATTCCTGCCCAGGAGTCACTGATTGAAGATAGTTGGCTTCCTGTGACTCATTGACTCCCCAATGACCCTTTACACTCAGTAAGCTTTTATCCCCCAGGCACAACCTTAGCAGATAAAACATTCACGAACATACCTTTATTGAATACAAAGTAAATTAAACATTCATAAGCATATCTTTATTAAATAAAAAATAAAATGTTATTCTTTTTAAAATCAGAATCAGAATCAGAATATACAAGTACTTTATTGATCCCACACAGGGGAAATTTGTGTGTCACAGCAACAACTTCCTATCTGCTAAGTGAGTCGTTGTAGAGCCCGATCACGTACGGAAAGAAAGACCTCCGGTAACGAGATGTTCTCGAGCGGAGTTGTCTGAGCCTCTTGGAGAAGGAGCTCCGTTGTTCGTCCAGGAGTGGGTAGAGAGGATGGTCATGGTTTTCCATGATGGACAAAAGTTTGTTCAGTGACCTCCTCTCTACCACTGCCTCAAGTGAGTCCTGTTTGCTGCCAATGACAGAGCCAGCCAGTCTGATTAGTTTATTCAGTCTGTTGGTGTCACTGGCTGCGATGCTGCTCCCCCAGCAGATGACAGAGAAGAACAAGGTGCTGGCCACCACAGACTGGTAGAAGGTCTCCAGGATCTTGCCGCACACATTGAAGGACCTCAGCTTCCTTAGAAAGTAAAGTCGGCTGCAAGTCTTCTTGTACACAGCAGTACTGTTGCTCCTCCAGCTCAGTCTACTGTCGATGGTCACTCCAAGGTACAGTATTTGTACTCCTCAACCACCTCCACATCTCTACCCAGAATGCAGAGCGGCTGCAAAGCAGTCCTCCTCCTCTTCCGGAAGTCAATCACCATCTCCCTGGTCTTGTCCACATTGAGGAGCAGGTGATTCTCTCCCGCCCACACCACAAATCCATCCACCACCCTCCTGTACTCCTCCTCCTGCCCACCACTTATACACCCTACAACTGCAGAGTCATCAGAGAATTTCTGTAGGTGGCATGAATCGGAGTTGTGCTGGAAGTCTGAAGTGTACAATGTGAAGAGGAATGGAGAGAGCACCGTGCCCTGTGGGGCTCCCACACCACTTAAAACCACATCAGACCGGACTTTCCCCAGCCGGACGAACTGTGGCCTGTCCGTCAGGTAATCAGTGATCCAGGAGACGGCGGACGCACCAGCACCCATCAGCCGCAGCTTATCACCCAGTAATGAGGGCTGGATGGTGTTAAAGGCACTAGAGAAATCAAAGAAGGTGATTCTCACCATGCCTCCACCGCCATCCAGATGTGAATGAGCTCGCTGCAGCAGATGGATGACAGCATCGTCAACACCCAGGCGTGGCTGGTAGGCAAACTGCAAGGGGTCCAGAGAGGAATTCACCAGCGGTCTCATGTGGGCTAACACCAGCCTCTCCAGCACTTTCATCACATGAGATGTGAGGGCAACTGGACGGAAATCCTTGAGGTCAGATGAAGATGGTTTCTTGGGTACAGGGACCAGGCACGATGTCTTCCAGAGAAGCGGAACCCTCTCCAGCCTGAGGCTCAGGTTGAAGAGGTGCTGGAGAACCCCACACAGCTGGAGCGCACAGGTCCTCAGGGTATGGGGATTGATGCCATCTGGGCCGGCTGCTTTGTGCTGGTTTAGCTTCTCCAGCTGTTTCTTCACCTGAAAGGTGGTCACAGAAGGTCCAACGTTTTATTCTCCCTCGTGGGGCAGTCCACGTACTGGGTGAAGTCAACAAGTGATCTGTTCATGTTGATGTGGTTGAAATCACCAGTTATGATACAGAAGGCGTTGGGCTGCTGTGTTTGTAGGCGGGAAACGGTGGTTAAAATGACGTCACCAGCAGTTTCAGCATCAGCCGATGGAGGAACATAAACAGTCACCACCATAACCGATGTAAATTCCCTCGGCAGATAGTAAGGCCGAAGTCCAACCGCCAGTAACTCCACATGCGGTGTACAGAGACGCTCCTTGACACAGACATGTCTGGGATTGCACCAGCGCTCACTCACATAGAGCACAATCCCACCTCCTCTCTTCTTACAGCTGCTGGTTGCATTTCTGTCCGCCCGCACAGTCTCAAAACCAGGAACCTCGACACTGTTGTCTGGGATGTGGGAATGCAGCCATGTCTCAGTGAAGCTCAGTAAACTGCATTCATGATATTCCGCTTGTGTGTTTATTAGCGCCGTTAGCTCCTCGGTCTTATTAGCCAGTGAGCGCACATTTCCCATTATAACTGCAGGCACAGCAGGCTTGAATCTCCTCCTATTCATTTTAACGTGGGCCCCGGCTCTGCGTCCGCGACGTCTTTTCCGGATCTCTCTTGGAATTACATGCCAGGCTCCATGAAGCAGGCTAGGTTTACTCATAGCTAACAGTTGGTCGCGAGTGTAAACAATAGCCATACTTCTAGTATAAAAAAAGACTTAGTTTTTAAAGAAAACATTCAAGAAAAAAAAAGTTTCCAAGTTGGAAAATAAACTAGCCAACACTAAAAAAATTTGGAAAAAGAACCCAATAACGACTGGATGACAGTTAGCACAAGACGAGGAGCTGCTGTAACAGGCGTCCGTACACGGCGCCATCTTGGAAAAAGATTAAAATGTTTAAAAGTAAAGAGTAAAATATCAAAGAGTAAATATATCAACTTCCTTCACATTTTATCATATTTCCCATCCGTAGAGATGGAAAACTGAAGCCTTTTGAAGCATCGACACGTTTGAAGTAAAATTCTTTGAAATGGGATGAAATCTCTAAGGCCTCGGAAAAATACCGACCTCTTGTGGACAAATTAAATCACTACAAACCCGCACGGGTTCCCAACCATAATTTGGGAATCCAAAACTATTTTCTAATGAGAAATAGAAATGTATTCTAAATTGAATAGTTAGAAAATAAAAATAATTTATTTCTCACGTGTTTTTATTCAGAAATAAAAGTTTTTTAATAGTTGGTTTAATAAAATCTCTAAGATGCACACAATAAGTAAATGTTATAAAATCTGGTAAAATGTGATAAATGCCATTAGATCTATTAAGAGCATGCTGTAAATAAGAAAATATGTTCCTCCAATTAAAAATAATATGTTTAAAGCAACATAAAAAACATGCTATAAATAATAAAATATGTCAAATAATAAGAAAGATTTAATCAGAGATCCTTAAAACGTGGATCTTTTTTTTCTTTACTACCTGTTAACTACCAGGTTCAACTACCTTGGAGTGGGAGATCGACAGGAGGATCAGTGCGGCGTCAGCAATAACAAGGACGCTGCATCGGTCCTTCGTGGTAGAGAAAGAGCTGAGCCGAAAAGCAAAGCTCTCAATTTACATGTCGATCTACGTTCCAACCCTCGCCTATGGTCACCAGATGTGGGTGGTGACCGAAAGAATGAGATCGCAGATACAAGCGGCCGAAATGAGCTTCTGAGTGGCTGGGCTCTCACTCAGAGATCGGGTGAGGAGCTCTGCCATTCGGGAAGAGCTCGGTGTTGAGGCTCTCCTCCTCCGGGTCGAGAGGAGCCAGATGGGGTGTTTCGGGCATCTGGTCAAGATGCCCCCCGAGCGCCTCGCGGGCGTGGTGTTTTGGGTACGTTTCACCGGGAGGAGACCAAGGGGCAGACACCGAACCCGCTGGAGAGACTATGTCTCACAGCTGGCCGGGGAACGACTTGGGATCCTTCCGGGTGAGATAGAGGAGGCAGCTGGAGTGAGAGAAGCCTGGGCTTTCCATTTGAGGCTGTTGCCTCCGTGACCCGGCCCCGGAACAAGCAGAAGATGATGGAACGGAACCTGTTAACATAAACTAAAGCTAAAAGTCACCAAAATCCCCACAAACTTCTCACAATCCTCCTCTCTGTTCAACATACCAACACATTTTATAGAAACGCGATGATCTCAGGATGAGTTTTGAAGTTTAGCGCTTCTAAAAACCAGAAATAGTCCTGAGCGCTGTGTCTCGATATAGTGACGTCATTGACTCGCAAAAGAAAGTGGAAAGGGAAGGAGTTGAAACTTGAACCCTTTAGTGACGTCAGCAGCGGAAATGAAGCAAGTTCCAGGACAAAATGTTTCATAAAGATCGACATATGCTGCGGAGCTCCGTCTTATTTTTCTTATCTCTAATTATCCCTTTTCTTTCAGCATGTGGCAAGTTGACTGGAATCTCTGAACCAGTCACTATTAAGACTTCTGGATCTCGATTTGGGTCATGGATGACCGACCCAGTCGCTCCTGCTGGAGACAACAGAGTAAGTGTTACATCATCAGATCAAAGAATCTATACTTTTAGGGTGTATCTTGGTAGATATACGTAGATGTCTTTAATATTAAATATAATAGTAACTACTGTATATATTATCAAGATATACGTATCTACACAGACATGTATGTTTGCATGTCTGTGTAGTCTCATGTAAACATGTAAACATACACAGACATGTATGTTTGCATGTCTGTGTATTCTCATGTAAACATGTAAACATACACAGATATGTATGTTTACATGTCTGTGCAAATATATAGGGACATCTTTTCTGACATTACTTACTGAGTTCTTTCCCTTGTAGGTGTGGTACATGGATGGTTACCATAACAATCGGTTTGTCAGGGAGTACCAGTCGATGTACGACTTTATGACGAAAGACAACGTCACATCTCACCGTCTGCCTCATCCCTGGTCTGGAACTGGTCAAGTGGTTTATAATGGATCCCTTTACTTTAACAAGTATCAGAGTCACACTATTATCAAGTTTGACTTCAGCACATCAGTGGTTAGTCGCTCCCAACAGCTCGACTTTGCTGGTTACAACAACATGTATCATTACTCTTGGGGAGGGCAGTCTGACATTGATCTGATGGTAGATGAAGGCGGGCTCTGGGCGGTTTATGCCACCAATCAAAATGCTGGTAACATTGTATTAAGCCAGTTAAACCCAGGCACGCTTCAGATAATTCGCAGTTGGACCACCAACCATCCCAAACGTAGCGCTGGTGAGGCCTTCATGATTTGTGGTACTTTATATGTTACCAATGGGTATTTAGGTGGAACCAAAGTGTACTATGCCTATTCCACTAACTCCTCCACATACGAATACATCGACATTCCTCTGACAAATAAATACAGCCACCTGTCCATGCTAGATTACAATCCTAGAGACAGAGCCCTATACGCCTGGAATAACGGTCATCAAGTCATTTACAATGTCACCCTCTATCACATCATACAGTGACATGAATTTATCAGCAGAACATCTGATGTCATCCTCTGATATGTAACAAGTTCTTCACAACACCATAGTATCATACACTTCTATGTTTTTTTAAACAATGAACCCACTAATTCTCTGATTTGTAGAGAATTAGATTAAAATATCAGGTTATTTTCTGTACTTCCAGGACGGAGAGAGGTTACTTAAGCTGATTATGACATATGAAGACAATCTGCCCTACAACAAGTTCTGAACGATCAGAGATTACTGATATACAATATATATACTTACAAATGTAAATACATCTACAAATCTTGTAGTTTTTGGATTCAGTTCTTTCAGAAATGTCATCATTTGTTTTTATAGACTTAGCTACACTTTAATGTCCATAGGTAGATATTGTACAGCACCGATGCCCTTCTAATCTAATCTTTGGGTGGCATGTTTTGTTTTTAGATCGTGACGAGTTCAAATTTTACTTGCTGGCTTTTGCATTAATTTCAAATAGCAATGAACATATGACGGATATCATAAAGTTTGAAAATGTGCACAGACAAAAAGACTTAAAAAGTGGCAGCACAGAAGTAATGATCTGCTCTGGGATTTTTCACCTGACAGCATCTGGTTGGGTTCTGCATGTTGACCATCTCACCTCATATTCCACTCTGTTAGTTTGAATATTTTAGGACATTTCTGATGCCTGACTGTTTAAAATGTATTGATGGTAACATTGACAAATGCAACTTGCCTTGTGCTTTATTTTACATGTTGTTAGACAGTATTTCCGCTAGAGTGCAGTGTAGCTGCTCGTACCAACTTACTAGCGATAAATAAAATGAAACACAACCATAAGCCATTTTTTTCCCCAAAAAAGTTTGGCTATTTCTGTCCTCTTCTTCCTTTTTGTTAATAAACCACACAGCTCACTGTTACCCCCTGATTTCTACCGGCCTCTATTTGCAGAGATTGGCAATGCACATGCAGCCTTTCAGAAAATTGGCTAAATGCGCATAACATGCCCACAAAGGACTAAAACGTTTTACTGTAGCGAAACGATCCTTTGGCTGAAAACGTATTTGCTTCCTAGCATTTTAGCCGTGCAAAAATAATGACGTTGTAAGTGTGACGGCTCTCATGTTGTGTAGTTGCTTAAACGGTCCACTAGAGGGCGCCAAAGTCACCCTCTGATTTGATGAATTTTTTGGGATGTACAGTAGATTAAAAGAAAGACTAAACAGTACAGTTCATCCCTTGGAAGTTGTTCTTTCTCTCTAAAAAGGTCAAGTGAGAAATTTAAGATCCGGAATAAAGACATTTCAACATAATCTAAACCCGTATACACCTTAGATCACTTTTTCCAAAAACATTTAACTTGTAAAATTCTATTCAGCAGAAAAAGCTTCAACATGCACGGTGCAATGTTAGACTCTGTCATTTTTATTCCCCCCCCATTTCATTTAAGTTAAGAGTTGAAATAATTATTTAAGCAACCAGAGGAAGAGGTGTGTTTCATCATCCCCATCATGATTGACCTCTCTCAGTGCTGGAACTTTACACAAACCACTAGACTGTTAACTCTGGTACATCGGAGTGTTTTTACTGGAAAATAAAATCCCTTTCTCTTTAAAGCAATGTCTTTTTTTAGGAAAGTGGCTGTATTTGTCAGAAGCCCATGTAAAATCTGAACAGATTAATATTAGATTTTGACACAGTTTGAATGTTTAGACACTTTTTTATAATTTGATTGTACTTCTGTGATTTTTTTTTCTTTTTTCTTTTATAAGGCTTAGTCCAATTCTCACATCAGACACTATGATGATGTATTTTTTATTGTTATGTATCAAAGAGCAATACAATCTGCTTTCTCTCCAGTTCTCTTTGTTCTTTAAGTTTTTATACATCTGTGTCTTGGTGAAGGTGGGAGACAGATACAGTATGCCTGAAATCTACCAGAAAAATCACCTGAATTTGGATTATTATATCCAAAAAAATCAATCTTTCCATTTCTTCAAAAACATTTAAATTCCACATACATAAGGTGATTGATCTTTTTTTTTTCAATAATTTTTTTTTTCCAGCAGTAGCAATGGGTGGTTACCAAAAACCAACGATAGTTACAATTTAATCTAGTTACTTGTCCAACAAGTCAAGTTATTTATCAAAATGTTTTTAACCTATCAGATGAATTCATCTAGAATTTTAATTGCATTAGGATGGACAGAATGAGTTATCATAGGAACAGCACGTTAGAGGTTTTGGAGATAAAGGCAGAAAGGTTAGACTGAGATGGTTTGAACATGTGCAGAGGAGAGAGAGAGAGTACATCGGGGTACACCAGGAAAGAGGCCTAGAGGAAGACCAAAGTGGAGGTTCATGGATACAGTGAAGGAAAACATGAAGATAGTTGGTGTGACCGAAGAGGATGCAGCAGATAGGGTTAGATGGAAGAAACTGACTGTGGTGACCCCTGAAGGGAAATGCTGAAGTGAAAACATTACAATATTGTCTCAAAAAGCAGTCATAAATAATATGAAAACTAATACTAAAAAAAACAGTTTTTTTTATGAATTGGAAATTGCATTTGATATTTTGCCAATCCAGTCTTAAGGGATTAAACTACTGCACAATTGTCTAAGAACTAAATCTTTTGCGAGCATGAGAAGCTACTGTACTTTGGATGTTTCAGAGAGACATCCAATACAATGTAGGAGATATAATTAAGAAAAAATTAAGCACTACATGATACTGTTATAATAGGATATAATAGGATGCAGCAGATAGGGTTAGTTGGAAGAAACTGACTTGCTGTGGCGACCCCTGAAGGGAAATGCCGAAAGAAGATGATACTGTTATAACCAAAAATGTGATGATCAGCAAAAATCAAAAACCAAGACACTTTGCTTTAGACGGAGTATTCTTTATTATTATTCTTCATTAGGGCACTCTTAAACAACTACTTAAAAAGAAAAAAAAAACTGGGAGGCCTGATCTGGATGCATTTGCCAGAACAAAGTGGAGATATTTTATGACACTTTTTTAACAATATTTTTTTTTTCTCCCATACAACATGTTAGGCTTTCAGGACAATGTTAAAATAAAATTAATGCGACCAAACTTTTTGTTTTAAAACAGGAAAAAATCCGTAAACAGTGAAGACTCCCTTTAAAGCACCAACTAAAAAACACAAGTTTTTAAGTTGCACTTTATTTTAACTAGAATAAAGTGCAACAGGAGAGTTTTCCAGAAACATGACTATTCTGTTTTTACAATAAACACAAGAGGAATGATTCCTGTTTCTTTACTGCTACCTGATAGCAAAGTTAGTCACATTCATAGTGTGTCGAGTTGCTGCACAACGGCAAAACTAAATGTTTTAAAGCTGAATTCATTGTTGTAAATCTTTTGGCAAACTTTAACTCTGAATAAATACAACATTTTCTATTTTACCAAAACAACCCACTTGCAACATGAATGTTACATTTTTTTTTTAAA
The DNA here is from genome assembly GCA_902685375.1 of Neostethus bicornis. Taxonomy (NCBI): domain Eukaryota; kingdom Metazoa; phylum Chordata; class Actinopteri; order Atheriniformes; family Phallostethidae; genus Neostethus; species Neostethus bicornis. The sequence continues at coordinate 12,121,411 of LR738545.1, forward strand.
AAATGGATCATTCCATGTTTTATAAAATATGTGGATTTTTTTCAGATTATTCCTGGTTTTAAAACAAATAACTTTTTGTTCTAGAGAAACCTGTTTTCTATTTTTCTTCACTCAATTAAAACAGAAAAAAACTCCCAAACGTCTGAGTATGAAGCGACCAGGATGGGAATCAGTGCTTCCAAATCCGAGACCATGTACTTGACATACAGTAGCAATACTTGACATACAAATCATCATTCTGCTTGTCACAACGCCGGACAGGGCAGGTTAAAAAAACAAACAACAAAAAACAAACAAATTCAAGACCATAGTCCTTACCCGAAAAAGGGTGGAGGGCTCCTTGGAAGTTAGGGATAGAGTACCGCTCCAAGTGGAGGAGTTTAAATACCTTTGGATCTTATTCACAAGAGTGAGATCATCAGACAGATTGTTACAGTGTCTGCAATAATCAGGATGCTACTTCTACCCCCATGGTAAAGAAAGCGCTAAGCCAATGAGCAAAGCTCTCAAATTTACTAGCAGATCTACGTTCCTACTCTCACCAATGGTCACCAGCTATGGGGGGTAACTGAAAGAACAAGATCACCTATACAAGCGGTCGGAATGAGTTTCCTCTGCAGGGTGGATATCTCCACTACTAGGAGATACATTGATGAGCTCTGCCATCCAGGAGGAGCTTGGTGTAGAACCGTTGCTCCTCAAGTCGAGAGAAGCCAGATGGCATAGTTTGGGCATTTGGTTAGGATGCCTCCCCCGAAATTTTACTGGTGAGGTATTACGAGCATGTGCCATTGAGAGCAGACCCAGATTCTGCTGGAGAGACTATTTCTCACAGCTGGCCAGGAAACACCACCAGATCCTCTCAGAAGAGCTGAAGGATGTGGCTGGGGTGAGGGAAGCCAGAACTTACTGGCCGAGGCTGTTGCCCTCGTGATCCAATACTGAATAAGCGGAAGACAACGGAACAAAACTGTCCCTTCAACTAAACTCACCCACCTTCTCTCATTTGTCTGGTTTACTGGTGAGAGGGAAATTCAAACTCCACATGGTCCAAATAAAACTCTGAGAAATTCAACAGCAGGAGTTGGAACTGTGTTTTACACAGAGTCAAAATAAATAAAACATCATCATGCTAAATTTCCAAGCATGAAATCAGAAATTAAAACCTTAGCCTAGAATTCAGGCCAGGATGAATGCACTAGGAGTAACAGCACTGTCTTGCTATTACTTCAAGTCTCTTTGATTCCAATACTTCAGATGCCGTATTTAATTATTGGAGAGTCAGCCGGCTGGCTTCTAGCCACAATGACCGCAGAACCACATTAGCGGCATTCAACAAAGAGCATCAGCTATCAACCTGAAAAAAATCTTCATTAAATATGAATAAATTTCCCTTTGATCCTGAGAGGATAATCTGTTTATGCTTCAGTTTTGTGAACCTAAGTTCAGAGGAAAATGTTGATTTTAGCTGACACAACTTTGCAGCCGGTGGTGGAAAAGTATTTTCCAGGTACGGGATCGTAGCCCAAGTTCTCTCCTACCGCCTCTATCACGTCCCAGCGTCCACAGCTGTCCAGCTGGCATAGCAGAGCGCGGGCGCAGCGCTCCACGTGGGTCCGGGTTAATGGCAGGAAAGGGACGAAACGAGTGATCAGTTTCTGCTTTATGACGCTGGACTTGAAGAAACCACCTAGAGAGGCATAAAAAAAAATCTTTAGGGAAAAAAAAAACTCTTTTGGCTGGTCTTTGGGGTTGAAAGTATTGACAGACACACAATACTTCTTAGCTAAGCAGCTACAACGTGCGGACACTGAACAAACAAGATATTTGGCAGGTGAAAGTTGAAATGATTGTTAGACAACAGGAACAGATTTCTAAGATCTGTGTGAGGACATGCTGGACCTTTTTCACAATGAGTTGTGAATCTTCAGACGTGGAGGATCAACTGAAGAAGAAGAGGAAGAACTTCATAACTCAGGATGGTACTGATACCGCTATCATTTAGCATCAGTCCCATGTCATCAATTTTAACAAGATTGAAAAGTTTCAGCCTCATTGTTATTAACGGAACTGGCATTGGGGTCTTGCCTTAATTTGTTTTGAAAAAACAGGGGGGGCTGCTCTCACTATTTTAAACTTGCAACTAATAAAACCCTAGCTTACAAGGTGGTAACACCAGAAACCAGCTTAATCACTCCGTATTCCAGCAGAAAGTTGCACTATCTCTAATGTCTGATTGAGACGTGTTGCGCCACAATTGTTTCAATTGGTATGTGGGTTGGCATATAAGTACACATGAAGCACATAACTCCATGTGCAGAAAATAAATATGGCTACTAGCATTATTAAAAAACAACAATGTTGAATTAATATGTTGAAACTTCATATTGTGCCTCATCAATAATAAATTAACTGAAATAACTAATTAAAATACACACTGTGTAAATAAAATATAGGGCCTTTTCAAGTTTGGACAATTTTGACAACAGAGGAATTTATTTCTTAACTTTTTTTTTCCAAAAAGCAACCTTCCACCTCATCATCTTCAATAGACTCTGAGAGAAATTCTTCCACACTAGCAGCAGAATGATGTTAAATTGTTATGTTGTGTTTAAAATAGTTCTAAACTAAAAAGGTCTCCATGCACTAGGTTTTGTCATCTCTTTCCTTGTTTTCATACAGAAAGGTTTCAATAACATTCCCGATAAGCGACTGGATTGAGGAGAAATATCTTACTGTTATCCGCGCTTGTTTAAATCAGAGAACCACCAGGAGCAGAATGTGTTTTCACGTTTAAACACATTAAAATGAATGACATACTCATGGAGCTTTTTCCCATCAGACCAGTGACTCAGTGTAAGGCTGTTTGAGCACAATTCTGAAATGAATCAGACTTGTTCTGACTCAAGTTTACATTTTTACTTATTTTTACGCAACTTCCCCATTGTGGGACAAATAAAGGTTTCCTTGATTCTTGATAGTTTTGGAAAAAGAACATGATGAATAGAGAGAAAAAGCTTAAGAGTCCACGGGAACAGAAGCAGCATTTATCCAGATGTGTGTGGGAAACAAAAATGATGCTCTGAGGAACAGATTTAATGACTCCAAAAGGACTTTGATCCCTTAGAAATTTCTTCAAACCAAAGTTTGTTCCTTTTGAGTTATTGTAGATTACCTTGTCATTCTTTTACAACAAATATTCACCTAAAATAATTTGATTGAGAATCAGAAATACTTACTGGTCTTGGTTTTGTAAGCGGCCTCTGCGATGGACTCCTCTAGGTCAGACAACTTGATCTCCTCTCGTTCTTTTTCAGCCTGGCGGTTTTCCAAGGTCACCTTGTAAATCTCATCCTGCCCAGTGGTACTGCAAACCAAAAGAAAATACACACCTATTCACTGATATACACAGCTTTAGATTACAAACATGTTCTGACCATGTCAGAAACAAACCTGAATGTTCGGATTTGACAAAAATGGTTAATGAAACATTCAGCACAAGCTGGAGACCCACAAACATCCTTTCACTTTTATCATGGGAGATGCATGTGGGATTACGTAACAGACAGACAGTTGACCAACTTGTTTGTGAGATAATTCTTTTGGTTTTCATCTGGTCAGCCAAAAGTCACACAATTCGTAGCTGAACAATGTTATAACATAAAAACTTGAAAAAACTTAATTAGAAGTTGCAATTTGGTCTGTTTTCTTATTTAAACACATGGAAATGATTAACATGCACACATAGGGAATTAAGCCTTCATGAAATTAGTGTGTGTGTGTGTGTGTGTGTAAATTACGTTTGAATTATAAATGAATCAATTATAATTATGTATAAACTGATTTTCGTCACAATAAAAACACAAACGTGCTTGTGAAACATTGAGGTGGCGCTATTAGAATCTGATTCTAAATTAAATAGTTCTTACCTGATAAATATGTAGATGGCCTTTCGGTAATTAGTGCGAAACACCACATGGGAGGGCCCCAAGAAGGGCTCCAGAACATCAATTAAACCTGGAGGCATCTTCTCCATCTCATCAAAAATGAAGACCGAACGTGCACACTCTGTCAGGTTTCCCTGCACCCAGGTCTTCAGGTCTATCTGCAAAACAGAATGACCACAGAATAGATCAAACTCCGTTCAAACATTTTAAAATGTATTATTTGGAGATAAATGATGATTTTATCCCAGGTGCATTAGTATATCTCTTTATGATTTAATCTACTCCTCATCTACTGTAGTTCAGTTACAAATTATCAGTAAACTACTTGAACGTATATTATCATTGTTACTTAGCACTAATTTGTCTTAAATATTAAAATTTGTTATAGAATTATTTAAATTTGCTTGACTTACTTTGTACTGGTTGACCTTCTTAGGTGAAGGGAAGTGAAGAGTGGGAACAAACTGGTGGACATATGGACTACTCATAGCAGAGCCATATAAATGATTACCCAGCATGGAGCTGACCAGTGTCTTTCCTGTACCCGAAGAGCCATGGAAAGATAAAACTAAGGGACGATCAGGGTTTTTATTTTTGAGGAACTTTCCCACCTCCTCCGACACAATATCCTGTGCCAGATGTTGACCGATGAGATTTTTATAAAGGTCCCACTCCAAATCTGTTCAACAGGGGAAAAAAAAGGTAATACTTGGAATAATGGTTGTTTTTTTATCATTACAAACGTAAACCTGACACACATAAAATATTGGTTATCAAAAGACCCATTCTGTCGTCTTCCGCTTATCCAAGATTGGGTCATGAGATCAACAGCCTCAGATGGGAAACAAAAGCTTGTCCTCCAGCTCACTCGGGAGAATCTCGAGGTGTTTTCCGGCCAGCTGTGAGACATAAACTCTCTAACGGCTCCGTGGTCTACCTCTAAGTCACCTCTCGGTGGGACGTGCCTGAAACACCCCACAAGCAAGGCGTTCGGGAAGCATACTAACAAGATGCCCAAACCACCCCATCTGGCAACTCTCTACCCAAGATGTCTTAAGACCCCTTATTCTTAATTGGAGGTTTCAGTGGTGGAAACATGCTAAAATAATACTCCTAACATTTCTGACAAAACACACAGTGGAACAGAACATCAGCTATTCAAAGAAATGTACCGTATTTTCACGACCAAAAGGCGCAGTTTATTAAAAGGCGTAGTCCCACTTTATAGTGCTCTGTATTTAACACACTCATAAGGCGCACCTGATGATAGGGCGCGGGTTTTATATACATATCCTCTACTACGTACGTCCACACGCAGACAAATGTGCGTATTTAAAAATAGATCTGGAGCAAAATTGAGTTTGGTTGGTTTTATTTAAATATTAGTTACAGTCGTCATAAAGTCATTTATCAAATCCATCCAAGTCCTCATTCTCTGTTTCGGAATCGAACAGCAGCGCTAAATCTTTTTGGTCATTGTAGCACTTTGAGATCTCCACTGGAGATATAAAGTGCCTTACAAATAAAATTTTTATTATTATTATTATTATTATTATTATTATTATTATTATATGGTAGCAGGTTCACTTTCTTCGCTGTCAGAGTCACTTTCTGTACCGTGCAGCTCCTCGGAAATGATGAAGCTCGGACAAAAGCCCCAGGAAACACGGCAGCCCAAGCATCTACAATCCACTGGCAAACTGTGGCGTAACTCGCCCGGCGCTCCCTTCCGCACTTCATGAAGCTGTGGTCTCCTTCGGTCACCCAACACTCCCACGCCTTTCTTTGAACGGCCGGTTCACGCCCATGTCTCGGCGTTGGAGTTCCTTTGTCAGACCTCCCAGAATCACAACAAGTGTAGTTCATCTGCTTCACTTGTTTTTTCACAATACACATAAGGCGCGCAGCAGTATAGGGCGCGCCGCTCATTTAGAAGAAAATCCAAGACTTTTGTATGCGCCTTATGGTCGTGAAATTACGGTATTAGTTTACATTTATCACAACTTTTCATTTTCAAATCAATTCTTGAATTTTAAGCTAAACTCAACATTTAAACTCAACAACTTTTCAAACATGAAGTCACACAAAGGGTTGGACAGAACACATAAAAACAAGAATTAAAACATAGATCATTAATCAATAACTAATCAAGTGCAAATATAGGATTCAAAATCACAGACTTGCACAAAACACTGCACACATGTAGGGACATTAACACACACCCACTTCCCCTGAACCACTCGTTAGTGTCTATTTAACTGAGTTTAAAATATTGGTAAATAAAACATCTGGCCTGATGTTGCCATTTTGACATGGACAAATATATTTGTGTTGATCTCATTGATCATCTAATAGCGGAACTAACAACTTAAAGCAGATGAACAGTTTCTTACCTCTTATGCTAGGCTTAAAGTCGCAGTCGCAGCTTTCTGATAGTGCGCAGTAGAGTTTTTTAAAAACGCAAGAGACCGGCTTACATATTAATAAAACCAAGACAATTTGTTCGAATAGCATTTTGACCGTCTGTAAGGGACGGAAAAGACAACTGCAGCACACTCATTTCTCAACAATTACTTCCGCATAGCTTTTCAATAAAAAGTTGTAGTTTTTTATTTAGGGAGACGAAAGCGAGGAAGCGTGGTTGCCACCCAATAATGACTACATATCCCAGAGTGCACTGCAAAAAAATGACACGTTGGAAGGTTACAGTACAAAAAGACGTTTGGAAATATGTGTCAATTTTTTTTATACAAGGCTGAGGGGTTAAAATTCTTTAAAAGCATCACATTCATTTTTTTTTTTACAATGTTAAAAATAAAATAAATTACAAATTGATTCATAAAGTTAAAAAAAGAATAAATCTAAATTTAACAGTGTAACATTTTCAAAATCAGTCATTTATTTTCTCCTAATTACCTATTTTTTAACCTAACAAAAAGCATTTTTAGTTGATCTTTTGTTAATGTTAACTAACAAAATTTGCATTGCAAAGTAATAATGCTGCACTAATTACTTTGATTTTACAAACTATCACAAGAACTAGTTCAAACATGTTGGAAATAAACTTTACTCAACAACATCCAACCCAATAAAGAGTTGTGTTTAGAAAACTGTGGAAATTGTAATACATAACGATCTACATATTTCAGAAACTCCTATTTTATGCAGAAGGATCAAGTTCCGGGTGTGGACAAGGCTTGAAACACTGGCCTTTCTGTGTGGAGTTTGCATGTTCTCCTGGTGTAAGTGTGGGTTGACAAATTATCATTATGGTATCAACTGCAGATTTTTTGGAGTTGAGGAAGGATAATGCACATGTTTGGTAGTCTGTTGCTCAACTGAAACTATACGACACAAGACAATAACATGTGGCTATGGATTTGAATCATGATCATTCATTTAAACATAATCAGTACAATCTTGAAATCTATTTAAAAACTGTTGGAGCATGCGAAAAAATTCTAAAAAAGGATCAAAGTTCCCTGATTTATCGAGCATCACTGGAGACAAATTTTGAAAAGTCTGTTAAGGGGATTTTCATTAGGACTAAGAAATGGTTTTTAAATTATCACAATGTACTGCGAACAAAATAGAAACACAAAAAGTGTCTTTAGAAGGTTAACAAATTATTAAAATTAAAAACTCTTTTAGATGATTACAATAGGACCAAGCAACTTTTAATTTTAAGATGGGAGGGCTGGGGAGTTGGTTCTTTGTGTTTTTTTTTTTTTAGAAATTTATTAAAATGAATATGTATTTTTAATCTAGGTTTCTTTGAAACTGATCTTCTCGTAGTTTACCCAAAGCCCAACAGATGGCAGAATATGCATCTCTAACTGCTCAATCCAAGACAAATTCTTGCAGAGACAGATGTTTTCTCAGTGAGGATGAAAGACTTACATTATTGTAGTGTTTCATCTTCTGAACTGCTCATCCCTAACAGGAGTCTATCTTGGCTGCTTTAAGGCGAGAGCCAGGGTACACCTTGAACAGGTCACCAGTCTGTTGTGGGGCCACATATGCAACCATTCACTCACACACTCATTCATGTGGGCAATTTTACAGTGGCCATTCAACCTGACACACTTTTTTCGAAGATGGTAGGAAACTGACGTATCTGGAGAAACCCACGCACTCACTACACCACCGGGCAGCCCTTATTGTAATATGTACACCAAATTTCAATTGGATGACTTGATACTTACGCACACAAGGAATCAAAAATGATTTATTGACATTGTCAGTGAAAATCTACTGACTGGGAACTTGCTTCAGCATCAAACATGAAAAATAAAATCTGGCTAAATAGAATAAAATATATATATATATATACGTATATACTTTAAAATAAAAATCCCTCTGCATGTAGCATCATAAAATTTAGAACAAAAGAGAATATTAAAGTGGCAAGCGACAGTCAGACAGAGGAGCGAAAGTTTTCAAGTGTCCAGTTTATTAAAGAGACAGGTCAGGTAGTGTTCATTAGTCTTATGCAGACTGCAAAACAAATGTACCTGTGCGTATAGAGTATTTTAACTTGAACCTGATTGTTATCCACTTTTTATTTGTTTTGACATATAGGTAACAATCTGAAATCAACTGTGGTTTATTTTTTTTTATTGAATCCAAACAGCACTCACAACATGCTGGATGAATCCTGCTATTGTACTTCGATCCCGTGTAAGACTTCTGTAATTCACATCCTAACAATTCAGTGGGTTCAGGGAATGACAGTGGTCTTTGGAACTTCTTCTGTTTTTTTAACCAATCCCTTTCTTAACAAAATATGGAATGGACAACACAGAACTCCATTCAAGTAATTGGACCATTTTGTTTACAACGAGATAAACCCAGAGTAAATGGGATGTGCTACTTCACAGTGTCCACCAGAACTATTTTTCCACCATCAATTCCAACACTTTTATTTAATCTACTGTTCATAATATTTTATTACAAAGGCGCCTGAAAACGAATATTTTCCACTTTTAAAACTTGGTTACCGAGAGTCCAACCTGCTGCTAAGCAACACAAAAAAGTCATTGGTTAAATCTAGTCATTGCATACTTCATACTTATGTATGTTAGTGTCTGCAGCACACCTGCTCATATGCTGCATGAACAATGACCAGGTTATTACTAGCATTGCCAGCAATAAGGCCACTTATTGCTACTCTGTGCTCTCTGCTGTCATCACTCCTATTAGACTGTGTGGAGGAATGTGCAGGCCATGGCTTCCTGCTGCCCTGCTGCTGGGGCAGGTGCCAGCTCAATGCAAGACTCCGCTGTGTGTAACTGCAAGACAACCACACCTATCGACTACATTTGCAGGATTGACCCACTTTCTCATTATATTTTACTTTCTCAGAGATTTTAGGACTATGTGGAACTCTAAAGCACAACTGTTATTGGATTCTGTCCAAGTGCATGTGGCCAAATACTTTGTTTGTGTATCTAAAAATGAATCAAAACATGTCATTTCACTTAGATTAAGAAATTTGAATTGCTATCTGTAACTTTGTTCCTGACAATGTGGAGTTGAGGATGTTCCTCATCACCCTGATTGAAAAGTCTGTTTCGTGAGATTGATTCCTGATGCCACACATCTGTGGACCCTGCCATCTAGTATATAAGGGCAATCACCCCTGACTTCCCTGTCAGGTCAAACCATAGCTTCCAGCCAGGTTTCACTGGCTGCCTGACAGAGAACCCATTCTGACAACAATTTTTTGCCATGCCACTAAAACTTTCTTTGTCTTTCACAGCAATACTGGACTGCCATTCACAAATAAACCATGTTTTCTGTCCTGCATTTGGGTCCTCCTCATTCTACCTGAACACCGCTTCATCACAAAACTAAATCTGTAACCTAAAAGCTCTAAAATAATTATTTAAAATAATTCCACTCAAAAGCTGAACCCTTCAAATTGTCTCATGCTTTGTTGGCTGTTGTCTTCTTCATCTGTTTTTTTCACATTATCATTGATCAACATTTGTTAAATAAGAAGACTGATTACAGGAGTTTTGTCTGTGGAACATTTTACCCTTCTTGTTTTGATCTTCTGGATTGAAGAGCCCTCAAAGGTCCTGAATTCTTGGTGGTGTGGACGGTCGGATAGATCAGTTCAACACCTGCAATCTTCTCTACGTATCATTAGACATTGTCGTGCAGGAACCTACAAAGCACTGGCAAAACCATCTCAGTATTTGCAAATGTTGCTGCAAAACCTTCATGAGACTTTTTAAGTATTGCTGGAACTTTATAGATGTCGATGATTTGGAGATCATAGACCTCTCACCTGCACAACTGTTCCCTAAAAAACAATTTGGAATCAGTCTCTTGCATGGCTTCTTTTTTGCATTGTTGATTTTCTACCTGAGTTTTTATCATTTAGAATACATTCACATTTACTGAAATTGATGATAAATTTTTGTGAGTCTCTGATCATATTTATGATGTGTTTTTAATTTTACATTCAATTTTCAGTCATTTCTAGGTATTTCTAATTTGATTTTATAGTTAAATTCATTTTTAGAACCCAGCTCTGTTTTTCCTCCCAATCATTTTAAACAATTCTTTCATTTGTTTCCAATTAACAAGATTAGTAGTGAAATAGGGATGTTCAAATGTGACACATTTTCTTAACCAGATACCCTAACCACCCCATCAGGTCTGTTTCGATCCAAAGCAGCAACAGCTCCAAAACCAAAAACAGCTTTGTTGTGGATGTAATGAAAATATAGGTTGATCAAAATGAGTGAAACGTGACTTTAAGTTTCATTTGTTGCCACTTTTTTTGTTAATATTTATTCTGTTCTGCTCCTAAATTACAGACACAAAGAAACCAGACTCAACCCTTGTATTTTTTGTCTTTGTGAATGTACTAGTTTTGACTTCTGCGGAGTCCTTGGAACTCACCTGCACTGACTTTCTACTGTAACTGAACAGTAACAGAGGATTTAGTTTTCTTAATTCATTTCCTGGAGATCATTCCATTTGCATTAACATAACATCAATTTAGATTTCCACAGAAGTGTTGCCATGTCAACATATCAACTTTGCCAACAACCCTTCCTCAGTCCAGCTCCACCACAGAGTCAGTCAATTCCATAATGTTTCATCCTAATTCCTGATCCTCTGAGGCTCTTCAAGCCAAATTTTCTCTACAGAGAAACTGCTGTTTCATGTCATGATGTCAGATGAGTGTGTCAGCTTGGTGGAGAGGTGAGACTCAAACGTTTAGTTTGGGCAAATAGAAACATCTATGTTTAATCAGGATGAAGGAAACTTTTATATCGACTGGCAGTGGAGTGCTGATGTGTAAACATCTGCTGCTGGTTATGGCCATTCAAACGAACTGCAGCTCTTGACGTAATCTGCTCACACTCGTCTTAGAAATCTGAGACTGAGTCAGAGATGTACTCATTCGATTTGGTCTGAGTATGGACAGTAGAAACGTCAGAGCATATAAAATGGAAATTGTGCCAAACAAGGGATGTCTGACAACTCTGAGGCTGTTGGAGTGTTCCTCAATGATGTGAGGAATGGTATGGAGCAAAAAACAGAGTAAGAGCTCAGGTGCTATGGACTCAAAACACATTCACACACCTACAAAACACAATTCAAAAAGTCAGAAAGAAAAAAATAAATGAATGAATAAATAAAAATAACAATTTGCCTTGAAAAATTTTTACAAATTCAGATTGGTCCTCAACTTTCTACCCATGATGATGCTTTTCCATGGCAAATTGGCTTGAAGAACAAATGTAGTTTAATTCCTATAAATTAAACTATTATTTAGTGTGAAACACTGTTTTAGGTGCTGCATTTTATGGAAACCAGTAAGTTCTTCATGAATTCCCTTCTTGTGCTAATAGTGATACTTTACTCTGCATAAATTCTTATTCCAGTCCAACATAAACTCTTTCTGATCTTCTCGCCGCTGTCGGTTTTACTGTGTTTTTTGCTCAAATTCTGAAGCAGCAGCTTCTTCTCCGGCTTGCTGCACACACTTCCCGTTTGCCTCCTGGCTCGGTGTGAAAGGCTCCTTCTGGGATTTTCTGCAGGCTTTGCGGAACAAACTTTCATTAACATCCCGTCAAAACACGAGCTTGAAAATGACCTTCTATCAGAGACATGGCTTCATTCAGGAGCAGCATTTCCACAGACGCGGTTTCTGTGAAGAAGCCATTTTTTATTCATAAAGCACTTATCGAAATGGAAATCCCAATCAAATAAAACTGAGTAAAAAAAAGATGTTTTTTTTAAAAATTAGTTTTCAGGGTAAATGAATAAGTACAGATCTCAGACAGAGAAGAAAGGGGTTCCAGGATATAAAAACTTTCATTAAAAAGGATTCACCACTTCCAATTGCTTCAAGCAATCATAGCTTGAACTCAAAGATGTGTGGAAGTGGAACAGAATGCTGCTGAAAACGTATTTTTTATAGTTCTAAATATCAAAACTTTAGTCTGTAGAACAGGGACTTGTTTGGCAACATTAGGGTAGAGTCTACTCCGTCAAGGGGTTGGTGTTGGACATGGAGCTGAAAAAACAAACAGGGGGATGGCAGTGTGATAAATTACTGATGACTTCTGACCTCTATGTGTTTTGGAAATGTTTGCTGGCTTTAAAAACAATGGCTGGTCCATTTCCAGGCAGCAGACCGCCAAACTGGCAGCCCCCCCAGTCCTTTTCCATCAGTCCAACGCTGCATGGCCAGTGCACACATCCTGCCTTTGTGGGCCAGGAATGCTAAGAATCCAGACTGCTACCCTCCTCTCTGCTGTTACCCGACAAGGTCCTCACCTCGCACACCCCCTCTCATCTCACCTTAGCGTCCCAGTAGTTTTACTGGCCGGCTGGCCGTGGCTGCTTACGCAAGTCAGCCTGCAAGGTCCGGTTTGATGGTTTACTCTCTGTACACAGTAAAAATAACTTGTCCATCAGCAGCTGCAGCACCTGCTCACAGGAAGTCAGCTGAAAGACTAACAACTAATTCACAGCGTCTGTTTTCTGCTGCAGATGGAAGGGAGGCGTACAGGATGATGCAGACCCTCCACTCCCATCCCAGCAGATGTATTGAGTTTATTTTCCAAAATCAACCAAGCTGAAAAGTTTTCAGAGTGAAGGAGCTATTTTTGACTCAAGCAGTAGAAAAATGCATTTTTTTTTCTACAGTTAAATCTGGTATGTCCAGCTTTGAATATAAAGTGTTCCATTCTCCCATTCCAACATACCAAACTCACATTCACAAGTTTTTATGTAGAGCTCAGTGAATTGTTGGATTCAGGTAAAGGGTAATGCATCTGATTGTTTTTAACAGTCTGCCCTCTCAACTGTGGGGTTTATTTGCTCCACGAGGGGCAGGTACCTTTTTTTTCACTTAATCAAGTAATGCTTTTCAGGGTCTGTACAGTGGTATGGTGGTGCAGTGGTTAGCACTGAGACCTCACAGCATGAACAGGAGTGATTCGAGTCTCATACGGGGTGAGACTTGCATCACTGACCTCTATGCCGGGAGTTCACATGTTCTGCCCGAGTATGTGTGGGTTTTCTTTGGGTGCTCCAGTTTCCCCCCACCCTCCAAAAAACACACATGTTAGGTTTATTGATCAATGTGAAATTGCTTCTATGAATGAATGTGTGTGTGTAAGGTTGTGAGTGTTACCCTAAAACAGACTGGGATGTGTTCAGAGTGTACCCCCACCTTTCAACTGTAATCATCCAGAATAGGCATATCTGTTTGCTGATTGGACGAATCGCTGAGACTGACAAGCTTGCTACAGTTGTAAGCTAATGCGTGGAATCCCCAACAAGTAGCTGAAGTCAAATGAAATGAAATTAAGGGAAAAGCTTTAGGTGGCGCCACCTTGGCTAGGAATAATGTTCACATATAGAAACTTAAAAAGCTTAAAAAGCGGGTTTAGCTTGACATACCCCTGTCCTTTAAGTTGGAGCAGGAAATTCTTGTTCGATTAGAATTTTTACTTGTGGGGTCCTCTTAGTCCTGATGTCGACCTTTGAACTTCAAGTGCCACTAGCACATAGGTTGTTGTTGTTGACCCTGTCCAACAAACTTGGTAAAGAACTTGGGAACAACATTTTAGATGGTTTTATTTGAATTGGGTGTGCAAAAAGAAAAACTGTAAAATTCCACCGCTCAAACACACCCTCAAGTTAGAGCAACCGTAGTTATGTGTATCATTGATAAACATCTTTCAGATGACTACATATCATTTTTTTCACTTATGGTACAAAATTTCTCAAATAAAATGTGTTTATCTGAAATAAAAGTAAACACTCTGAAGGAAGAAGCTTCTTTTCAGACTTCATGACTTTCATGTTGACTCAAACAGTGAGTAAAGCAAATAATTTTTTTAGAGAGAGTATGGGCCTCACTGAAAAAATAAGTACACAGGCTGGTTGGTTAAGATAAACAGCTAGTGGGGCTAATTCTGCTACACTGCAGAAGAGAACGTTCCAGATGAGAAACGTTTGTGAATATTAAAAGTGTGTTTCTGACTTTGTAGCCCATAGGCGCTAAGTATGTCTTAGGGGAACCATGGATGAACTCAAATGATACCTTTACCACATGAAACCTATTTAAAACACAAGCTAGAACGAACTCTCCAGCTGTCATCATATTTTTCTTCATTTAGAGAGAAAAAAACCTAGAAAGAATAGCTGGTTGTGCGAGTGTGAACTTGCAAGTACGTAGTTATTTTGTCCCAATTTGTGTCGTATTTGTTCTGTATTTTTAGCGCTGCGGTAGCAAATCTCTACAACCCCACGCCCAATTTAAACATGACTTTGAACTGTAACTACATTACCGTATTAATGACCATTTTTAAATGTCTTAAACCCACAAAAAATAAATCAGATTTTTAAACAAGTGACATTTTAACATTTATTTGACAGTTTGAACTGATTGTAAATCTGATGGCACCAACACTTTGATGGAAACGCGTCTGTTGTTGGCATCCTTCTTTCTCTAGAGACAATGGAGTCTATACCTGGATACCTATCTGTTTGTGCAGCATCGGCTATGGCTAAATAAGCCAATGTGGGAGTTGAAGCTCCTACCACACTTGCTGCAAATATGGTAGGTGTTATGAGTCATGGGGGGAGCAGTGGCAGACTGACTTTTTTACTGTTTCCAGGTCTTTGTGGTCTCTCTGTTCAACCTTGTTCTGCTTGATACCGATTTTGACAGTTGCACGCCACCTATACCGGTCAGAGGTTACTGACGCAAGATCTTGCTGTGTTGATGTTGCACGACTTGAGATCCCTCTTGCAGGCATTTTTGTACCGCAGGGCAGGTGGTCTAGTTGACCGTGTTCCTCTGGTGAGGAAGGATATGTTTTGGAATTGTCCATCCTGCATACATGGAAATAGTTGTTGGACTTTGACTACAATTACCTTGGTTACCGTTGAAAAGAATCCCATGTTCAGTTAATTTTGACATAGACAGGATATTTGGGAGAAAAAGATTGCTGGTTGATGTTGAATCTTTACTGATCTCATCTATACTCATGTTCTGACTCGTATCCTGATCTCTGAACCTTTTAAATGTTGACATATACGTACATACATACTGTATATGCACACAGTGTCCAGTGTTAGCATTGTGCTGCCTTATCAAACAACAAGAATGTTTCCCATGTTTTATTCACCTTATACAATTCCTGCTTCCTTTTCAGCTCCCGACACATGACAATGTGAATGCAGAGATTTTCCTACCAAACATGGGAACCTCGGGGTAATCCCGGTGTTCTTGGAGTGTGGCCCATTAGGAAGGCAAAAAAGAACACAGGATGTCCTGAGTAGAGTGTTTTGCAGCACAGAGAGCAGCTCTTACTAGGGGTTTTCTCCACGACATCAGTCTCCTTGACAGGCTGGGATTCCCTGCTCTGGTTTTCCTAAACACCTGCTTGTCCTCCTTGTTGAAGATGTTTGCTAAAGATAACCTGACCTGGCTTCTGAGTTGCCATGTAACGTTACATATATTTAGCATGAAACCAGTTGGTAAATCGGGTGTTTCTTTTTTAGTAATTTTCACCATCAAAGTAAAGCACCTCCTTCCTTTTGGATGGTCTCCAGTCTTTTTAAGAAGAGTCTTGGTGATGTCAGTGTGGAGGCGGAGACACAAGTGTCTATAAGTTCACAGAAAAAGTTATATGAAGTAGAACTGAGCTGCACTTCACAGGAGAGTGAAGAAAATCCGATATATACTCCTTTCTCAGAAGGAATTCTATTTTTCCCACCTTTTGGATTTAGACCATAATTAGCTGTTGGACTTGATGAGGATGCTGAAAGCTGCCAGTTTAGCACAAATGATTTCAACCCTGTTTGTGCTGTCCAGTGCTGCAAAGGTGAGTTTATAGTACTTATGATTGTTATTGCTCTGATATCTTATGGACGCTCCACTCAGTTGACTTTTGACCCTGCTTTTCAGGCAGAGCTACAATGCCCTGCTCAGTGCTCCTGCAGCCTGTCACCTCCACAATGCCCCCCTGGTGTGAGCTGGGTGACAGATCACTGTGGCTGCTGTAAAATCTGTGCTCGTCAGTTCAATGAGAACTGTAGCAGCACAGAACCCTGTGATCACATCAAGGGGCTGCGCTGCCACCTGGGGGCTGGTGGGGACCCCGACAGAGGAGTGTGCAGAGGTGAGAATTGGGGGATGAAAACCATGGCTTGCCTAATTTCTCTTCTATAGTTTGCAACATTTTATTCATTATGAATGTCGGGTACTTTTACTATATTTTAAAAGCATTTACTTATTAGTCTTTTAGCTTTATTTTTATTCATCCATCCCTTTGTTCATGTAAATACAGAAATGAGTATTTACGGTATAGACATGCAATTTTTGACAGTTTGAACTCATTAAAGAAGTTAAAAAGGGGATCAAGATTGAGTGATGCCAAAACAAAACCTTCAAGAATCTATCTTGTGTTTTAGTTTTGTTGCTTTGTTACTTGATTTAATTGTAATTTTACCTCCTTTTTAAAGGGATTTTGTTTTTTCCAAAAAGATGCTTCTAAATGTTGCTATATTGCAGGTGTTTTTACTTTAATTAGCTGCTTCAGTCAGTCAGCTAATGGAATAACGGTACATAAAGTGTCATTTACTTCAGCTGTATTTCCTTTTCTTCCCTCATGTCATCAGCCGATGCCTATGGATTACCCTGTGCCTTTAATGGCTTTGTCTACCAACATGGTGAAAACTTCCAGCCCATCTGCCAGCACCAATGCACCTGCATGAATGGCGTGGTGGGCTGCATGCCCCTCTGTCCTTTCCTGCTACCCGTGCCCAAGTGGCGGTGCTCAAGTCCGCGGCTGATAAGGCCCCAAGGTGGCTGCTGCGAAGAGTGGGTTTGTGATGACGATAATCACATCAATGAGAAACCACATGAGTCTACACACACCTTGCTGCCAGACAGCCTGCCCCATCCCAACCACATCAGACCAGTGTTGCAGCCTTGGCACTCTGTCACCGGTGGAGGTAAACAGCAGACTTTCTTCATCCGCAACATGAAGGTCTGAGGGAAGAGCTTAATAGACCACACTAAGACTTCTTCAAACAAGTTTTATGTTTTGATTTCCCCACAGAGACAGGGTCCTTCCCCACATCAGAGGGGTCAATCCTGCAACATTGTCTCCCGCAAACCACCGTCTGGACTCCATGTTCCACCACCTGTGGGATGGGTTTTTCAAGCAGAGAGACCAATGACAACTCAGAATGTAAGCTGGTCAAAGAAACCAGACTGTGCCAGATTCAGCTCTGTGATGCTCATCTTCCTGCTCTCAGCAAGGTAACACCTCCACACCAAAGAGCTTCTAGTAAACATGGTTGACATCACTCATAACTTGCTTCTGTTACTCTGAAGGGAAAGAAGTGCCACCGCACCATTCGTCCACAGGAGCCAGTCGCCATCGCCTTTGCTGGATGCTCGACAGCAAGGCGATATCGCCCCAGGACCTGCGGGCTGTGCATTGATGGCCGCTGCTGTACACCGTCTCTCAGTCGCACCATCCAGCTGCGCTTCTTCTGCCCCGATGGACCCATGTTTTACAGTATGATGTGGATTCAACGCTGTAGCTGCAGAAAGAGCTGTCACAAGGATGACCTGCTCTCTGGCTTCTCACTCAGCCTGTACAATGACATTCACACCTTCAGGGATTGAGGCTGACTCATTTGGACCAGATTCCACCCCTCCGTCCACAACTGCCACACTGTCTCTCAGCTGAGTGAGAGAAAAGAACTTGCGTGCACTTTGAGTTTTCTGATATGGTTATGTCAGTTTGTCCACATTGAGGCCAAAACTATAGTGTGTATATACTGTATGTGTTTTGTCACACTGAGAGCAAAAAACTTTTCTATTTATTTGTAACTTGGTATTAGCAATCCACAACTCATGCATCTTATTTTTGATGCATTTTGAAGTATAAAAAAAATACAGATGTCTTAGACGTATTCATAAGATATGACAGAGGCTGTATTTGTTACGGTCTATCCTACCACATGACAAGTTTTTTATACTCCCGATGAGACATCAAGCCTTATCTGGAAGAAACTTCTATTTTAGGAAAGATTAAAAGTTACATTTGATTAAAATAACTGTATATAATCTGACGTTTATTCATAATCATAAGCAAGTTAGAAACAAAAACACAAAGAAATGTAATATCTTATTTAATTTTAGAATAAAAATTTTAAAGTATCTCATTTGAGGATAAATTGAATCTGAAATCTACTGTGGGCATCGTGTGTTTATTGGAGACGAATAATTCAAATTGTCCAGTATAAAAAGAAGATGGATTTTTTTTATTGTTTACCACAACGCACAAATGTGTGAAAAGGGATTATGAAATGGTTAAATTACAGAGGCTATTTGATTACTGATACTAAATTACTTCAAATAAGAAATAAAAAAGTCCTTAGATAAGTTTTTTTTTTTGCATATAAAAAAATATTGTGTCACTGGCATCAAGATGTTTTTGTATCATTTTGGTCTAAATAATTTAGACAAATTCATCCTAAATTATCAAGTGAACCTATTTTGGGGTTTTTATGTAAATATTAGAAAGACCATGTGCTGCATGCACTGATTTTATTCTGAGAGGTTATCTACAAGCTCATTTGGTAATTTCTAAAACAAACACGGGAAGTTCTGTCTTATTCTCAAACTCTATGATGTCACAGAATTTGATATAAATATATTTATCTTTTCAGGGTTTTTATTTTTTTACTTTCTTTATTTTCATGTCAGTTCTGTGGTCCCAGGGACGGCTTGGGCCTAGCAGGAATCGAACCAGGTTCTCCCGGTCAAAAGACGGTATCTTTACCACTAGTCCAACGCCCCCTGGGACCACAGAATTATATTCTTTTTCTTAATTTTAATAGTTCAAAACTTCATAGACTATTTGATCCATGCTTTGTGTTGGCTGTGTTGGAACAGAATATTAATAAAACAAAAAAACAGCTCGTAAGTGATCTGGGTTAACTAAGCTTTTTTTTCAGTGTGATCCTAAAAATTGCAGCACAGTATTGTTTGATATCAAGAACATTTTCAGCTTTATTCAAACTTGCAAACCAAATAGATGGTGATTTATGTGTTTGTAAGACAAAAAAAAACTTACAGTGTAATTAGACTTCACTCTCACCGGTGGAGTGGTACGTTTTATACGTTCTAGGATCACCTCATTTTTCGGGGTGTGATTTACTGTTGCTTTTATTTCTTTTATTTCTTTAATGTAAGTCCTTTATAATGCTGATAGTCATTTGGAAAAATGCAATGTTTCTATGTTCGTTAAATCATACAAAATTGATGTTTTTTTGAAGATATTTGTGTTCAAAAAATACTTGTGATCTTTGTTGATTGTTGTTTGTGATGTGAGTTAAAACTTCACATTTTCCAGGTTTTTAAATATGAAATTAACATTAAAAATTGAAAGACACGTTTTGTCCTTGTGCCTGTAAGTACCATGGAGATGATTGTTATTCAATTTAATTATATAGATCTGTGACACAGTTCACATGTTTCAATTACATTTCTGGCCATCGAAGGTGGTATTGACATCATTCCAGACAGAGAAAGGTTTAACTCTTCTATGAGTTGTTAGTCTTCATTCTGTTTATCGCACAGTGAAAAATGACTCTTCAATTTCTAGGGTGAAATTATTTAGCACCGAATTATGAATTTATTGCACCATCATTTGTGGGTTCTTTGTGCAACTTAAAGAACAGTTTAATCTTTAATTCTGATTCTGATTCATGTATCTTGCACAATACACCGGCTGGTTTGCCAGTACAAACATGACAGTGGCTCACAAAATTCCACACTTCTGTCTCTTCTGTCTGTTTCTAGGACGTAGAAGGAATGCAGTAAACTGCTCCAATAAGCATGCATGGTATGCTTTGGCAGTTCTGGTATCCTGAAGACTTGTAACTGACATAAATATGAAAGAGATATGCGTTTTGTCAATTGTTGGATGGATGCTGAGATGCAAAATAAAGTTGAGAATTTTTACAATAATCAGATTTTTTTTGTGTTACATTCCACCCCAAAAACACTATAAGTGTAGCTGATCGGCTTATTCAGCTACAACCGACGCTTAACAAGTAGTTAAGTATCCAGGTGCAGACACCTCTGTCTCTAAAGACAAAAGGATGTCTTCATAGCGTATGCCTTACATGTCTTCATATGTCCATAAAAATCTTCATCTAAAATATAAAATATCTGGACTGGCACTTTGATCAGATTTTTTCCAGTTAGATCACGATGTTTTGCATTTACTGAACCATAAAAATAAAATATAAATGTGTGTCATTTTTATTCTTTTTATCCTGACTTAATTAAACGTTTCCATCGTGTGCTTTGATCTCTGCAGTCTTTCAGCGATCAAATTCTGCAAAAAAAAAGATTCGATCTTCTGTTTGAATTATATTACCGTAATCTAAATGTGGAGCATAGCAACTTTCCAATCATTTGTTTAAAATTTTAACTCTTCAAAAATACATTAGCTTTGAACCTTCAACCGTGATGCTTTCTTTTCAGAAAACTAACAAAGGAAGTTTCCGCTTCTTAACCTCATCTTTGCAGATTTTTAACCGATTGGAGTATTTCTAAACTGTCAAATGCATGCTAAATAAGAATTTAACACACATTTTGTGAAAAATGCATTTTAAAAAACAGTTTTCATTTGGCTATTTTATAACTGCTTTAAAAACTGTGCTGGAGGCAATCCCATTTGAAGCAAGAATTACCAGCAGAGTCAGAATAAGCTACTTGAACTGGTGTTGAAAGTTTGAATGAACACCAAACCTCATGCACCTGAACCTGCACTTATTTTGAAAGGAATTTGTTCATGACCAAATCATGACAATCATCAAAAAAGAATACCCGGTACATTGGCTGGTCAATGGCGGGCAACTTATACAGTTTGTCTTAAAAAGGATGTTTTGTATAGCAAAATAAGTAAAAAAAACACTGATTTATAAAACTTATCAGTTGATAAGAAAAATCGCGAAGCACAATAAAACTGGGACAGTCAAAATCGGCATCAAGCAGGGCGAGAATAAAACAGAGAGATCCTGCACAAGGCCACAAAGACCTGGAAACAGCAAAAATGTCATTCTGCCACTGCTCACCCATGACTCAGACCACCTATCACATTTGCAGCAAGAGTGGTTGGAGCTGTTGCTCCTGGATCGGCTTATTCAGCTACAACCGACGCTTAACAAGTAGTTAAGTATCCAGGTGCAGACACCTCTGTCTCTAAAGACAAAAGGATGTCTTCATAGCGTATGCCTTACATGTCTTCATATGTCAATAAAAATCTTCATCTAAAATATAAAATATCTGGACTGGCACTTTGATCAGATTTTTTCCAATGAGATCACGATGTTTTGCATTTACTGAACCATCATTTTGGTTTTTTTCTTCAAGTTTCATCGTGTCATCTGTCATTAGAAAGTCCAATTGTTTCAATTTGTTTTCAGCAATAGTTTTAAATGTTTACAATTAATAAATCACATATTTTAAGAAAAGATCCACTGACTCTGCAAATGTCTTTTAACCAAATGGTGGGAACCCAAGAGCAGACGTGTTGCCTTGGAGACCTCTAACCATCTGCTTTCGTCACTGACTGTGTGACTGACCCATATTCTCATTCTGCTCGTCACGACAAAGTTTGTCCAGTGCTGCTGTAAATCCTAGGAAATGATACCTAAACAAAGTTCCTATACAACAAAACTGGTCTCCCATGACAACAGTTCATCGTTCATTTGTTTAACGATGACGTTGGTATTTCAGTCAAAATTATGAACTCACAGCAGAAAAGTAGAAGAAACACAGTGTGTTATTTGAAGCATCCAGATGTTTCTCACTGTTTCAGCAAACTAAACCCATTGTTTGTGTTTCATAAATTAAAACCACAAAATCTAATGGATCCCCAACAGAGTAAAAATGAAGCTTCAGCTCTAAGGAATACGACAGTTTCACTGTGGCAGGGCTGTGAACCTGCAGAGTGGTTTATTTCGACTGGGAACTCAGACAGGAAGTAACAGGTGTTGTTGCGCCTTGCAGAGAGCTGTGAATTTCAGCATGGCCTTGATGGTGGAACAGGAAATATGTCGGAAATCACTGGGGGCCTCGGAAAGTGGGGAGAATTGGCTCAGGATACGACTCTGAATGTAGCAGAGGAAACGCCAACCCAGACACACCTGCTAGTCAGAGAAAGAGACTTTTAATGAGAAAAAAATCTTCACATGAAATATCAATTTGAAATGGTTATTTTGAGGAGACAAACAGTGATTTAAAGATTTCTGTAACTATACTTCTTTTGTTTTATTTCATCTTCTAAATCTCTTATTCCTGTTTGGCTTGCAGGGGGTGCTGGAGCCATGCCCGGGTGATTACAGGTGAAAGGTGGGGTACAGCCCGAACAAGTTACCAGTCTGTTGCAGAGCCACACTCCCAGATAACCAACCACACTCATTCCTAGGGGCAGTTTTATAGCAGACAATAAATCAATCATGCATGTTTCTTTGGAGAGTGGGAGGAAACTGGAGTACCTGGAGAAAAACCATGACAAACGGAGAGAACATGCAAACTCCACATAGAAAGGTCAGTGATTCAAGCCTTGCCCCCATTCTGGGATGTGAATCCTGATCTTCTTGCTCTGAAGCCACTGTGCTAAGGTAATATGCATGTTTTTTCTGACACTGCTCTGACTTGTCCGGACATATGTCCAAGCTCTGGCTTGAGCTGTGATCTGAGTCCATGTCTGTCTCTGGCTTTTGGATCGGATTGTATCCAATAGCTTTTTTAGACTTACGTATATCTTGGCACTTATGATCTGAATACAAAGAAGATATTTCTAAATAAATATCTGTGACAGCCTGGAAACCATTATGGACTTAAACCTGCTGTATCAGCATTATAAAACTGATGTGATCTGCTTAAACAAATTGAAACTCTGATGCACATTTTGAATGTGCTGCACAAATTTATTGATCTTTGAAAGCCCAAAAAATTAGTCATCAAGTCATTCTTAATAAGAATGAGTTGCAGTTATAGAATATTGATAAACATGCCATATATGTATATGTTTTAAACATGTGATGAGCCACACAATGCGCTCTAATCCTCACTGAGATTATCAAATAAACGTAAAATTTTGCAAGAAATCTTTGATTTCTTTTGTCTTTGGAGCTGCCCATCTCTCACGGGATAGCGAAGGGTGCCAGAGCTTATCCCGGCTGATTTTAGGCAAGAGGAAGGTTACACTCCAAACAGGTCGCCAGTCTGTCGTGGGGCCACAAACACACTCAACCACAGACACACACATTACTAGGGATAGGGCCCAATCAACCTAACACGAATGTTTTTGCCAGAGGAAAGCAGAGTACCTGGAGGATACTCATATATAAAAGGGGAGATAATGCAAACTCCACACAGAAATTACAATGTTCCATACCTCGTTCCATCCAGGACTCGAACCCAGACGTTCTTGCTGTGAGGCCACTGTGCCAAACATTGCACCCCATGCCGCCCAGCAATCTATTATAAATTTATTTTTTCTTCTTCTGTTTAGTTTTGACTTGTATTGATTGTGTCTAGTCTGATTGTGAGTCTGTTTGATTAATTGTGTACAGAGCCGTCCCAAGACAATATGGGGCCCCCAGACAAGAGGGACAACTGTCCCATACATGGAACAAATGTAAAATTCTATTTTAGAAGTAGAAGTGTCTTTATTGTCGCACCAAAAAGGAAGAACATTTGTTTTACAGCACCATCAGTTTAAAAACAACTCTACATTTAAAAATAAGTATATTAGACCAATGATATTTTTAATAAGAGATTAATGTAAAATAATAGTTAAACTCTCTAATGGCCTTTTTCAGACCCAGTGCCTAGCGCTGGAAATCCCTGCTGTAAATATTGTGGCTTCTTTATTTTTTTTTTTTTTATTTTAATGTTAGTAATAATTTCCGCCATTTCAAAGTTCTCAGCAACATGGCGGACTTAAGTTCAGTGTGCATGTGCCAAAACTCTATGTTAGAGTGACAACGCTTTGTTAGTAACCGCTTTGAAAAACAAACAACAAAAGAAATGGAAATTAGAATGTTCTTTCATGATGTCACTGAGTCTATATAGCGCAATAATCCCAAACTCCGGAACATTCCAATCCTAACCAGGAGAAGAAGCAGACCTAAAGAAGCAGAAGCTGAAGAAGCTACTGCTCGTAGCATGCCCTAAGTCTTCCCTAAAAAGTCTTCAGCTGGTTCAAAATGCAGCAGCAAGACTATTAGCAGGAACTCATAGACGAGATCATATTACTCCCGTGCTAGCGTCTCTCCATTGGCTTCCTATTGAGTTTAGGATCAAGTTTAAAATCATCTTACTAACCTACAAGGCCCTAAACGGCATGGCTCCATCTTACATTAGTGAACTTATAGTACCTTATCAACCAAGCAGAACACTCCGCTCACAAAATGCAGGGCTGTTGGTGGTTCCTAGGATTTCAAAAAGTACAGTTGGAGGTAGAGCCTTTAGCTACCAAGCTCCAGTTTTATGGAATAAGCTCCCAGCTCAAGTGAGAGAGGCAGACAGTGTTCCTACATTTAAAGGGAGGCTTAAAGCATTCCTGTTTGAACAAGCTTATCAATAGGCCAGATAGAAACAGATTCAATTAGCTGATATAATTACTAGTTGGCTGCTAGATAGTAAAAGCTGGGGAAAGTATGGTACATTGGGGTTCTGTCCTCTAATTCTATCTACTATTCTCTGCCAGACTGCCTTGGCTCTTTCCCCGTATCCCCTACTCTAACCCTCTACCCTAAACCCCTGGCTTTCTATCTCATTCATTGTTCTCAATTGTCTGTTTATTTAGAATTACACTGCTAGTTGGTACAATACAATTCACATGTTGTCCACCTCTCTCCCTCCTCTCTGGGAGAGAGCCCCATCCAGGACTCTGCGTTCCTGTCCTGGGCATGGCCACACCGAGGAGACCTCCGCGCTTCTTCATCCCCGCTCCATCAGGATGAAATCCATCTACTCATCCCCGCGGTGGGCATCGCTGGGCTGAGGAGTCTCCCGTGTTTCCATCAGGATGAAGAACATCTACTCATCCCCGTACTTGACATCTCCGGGCTGAGGAGTCCCCCGTGTTTCCATCAGCATGAAGAACATCTACTCATCCCCGTTCTGGACATCTCCGGGCTGAGGAGTCCCCCAGTGTTTCCATCAGGATGAAGAACATCTACTCATCCCCGTTCTTGACATCTCCGGGCTGAGGAGTCCCCCGTGTTTCCATCAGGATGAAGAACATTTATTGACTTCTTTAGATATTTAGCTGTAGATTAGATTAAGCTAATATTTAAACAATAATTTTTGACACATTGTTTGCTCGTCCCGGGGGAGGGATCTCTCTTTCACGTGGATCCCCATGAGGTTTCTTATTTTTTCCCCACTGATGGGTTTTTTAGGAGTTTTTCCTCATCGAGAAGGAGAGTCTAAGTGCATAAATGTGCTAGTCTTGTTTAGTTAGCATTTGTTAGTTATTTTTCTTGTTGTGTATTTGTGTTAATACATTCCTCTTTTTCTTGTGAAGCCCATTGAGACGGACATTCTGTGATTTTGGGCTATACAAATAAAATTGAATTGAATTAGCAACATTTACTCTCTCATCATGAAAGAAATCACTGATTTTCAAGACAAAAATCAGCGAACATTTTTCCTATTGTTACAAAACATTGTGACAAAATCAGCAAAGCACAGTTCACCATGCTTGCTGCTGGTATTTGTGACGATGCCATGGAAGCCATTTTCAATGATTTAATTGTGGAAATTATCCAAAAAGTCACCATGGATATTGTTGAAGATTTCCTCCCTTGCATTAGAAAGAAAGTAACTTCACCACCACAAGAGGAGTTCGAAGTTTTATTCAGAGATTGCATTACAGCCAGTTTTACCACTGCTCTTAGTGTCCCGCAAACAACCTGTAACGCGTTTCAAGAGCTGACGGCACTTTTTGAGGATGAGATCCAAGCAAAGATAACCTCCATAATTTATGTCATCAAGAAGATCAAAGTTTGGCCGGTACAACCTGCTGTGTACGTCAGCAGTCTGCTTACAAGTAGACTGCTGACGTATTTGTAAGCAGTCTACGTACCATGATCTTCCACGTTTCCACCTACACCAGGAAGCTTTTGGAAAACCAAAAGAAGAACTATCTAAGACAATGCCGTCGAGAACGAAAAACAACCGGGTACAGCTCCAGCATTAAGAATTGAGACATCAGTTAGAAGCAATTGAGACATCAGTTAGAAGCAATTGAGACATCAGTTTTTTATGTGTCTGAGCAAACACAGAAGCTTCCTGAGAAGAAGAGGGCGGAGCAAAAACTTTTACTCTATTGTGACGTCAGCAGCAGTGACGAGCCAAACTCCAAAGCAGCGCTTTGAAGCTATTTGTTTCAGAAAGAAAGAAGAAAGAGATATGTTCCGGAGCTTTGTCTCATTTTACCATCTTTAGTTTAAATTGAGTTTTATTTTGTGCGCTGCATAGGTTTTCTTGTGCGCTATCAATCTGCTAACAGTGCGCAATTGCGCAGGCGCGCAGCTTAGAGGGAACATTGGTTAGAAGTCAAAAACCCTCCAGGAGTTTTATGTCTTCTGTTCATACAAGGATCAGAGACATCATTCATAAGTATCTTGATCAATCAAACAAGTCTGTCACTCATTCATATGACATAATTTCTTTTGATCTGCTGAAATTGCAAATGTCATCATTGATGAACTGACGTCCAAATTTCAAGCCAATGATGACAATTGTGAATGTTCATTCAACTCTTATTTCAGCAAAATAGTTACAATACTTAAAGACATTTTCATCCATGTGAAGCCATCAGGAACAGTTACAAGAACTGAAAAGAAATTCCTCTTTCAAAACCACGCTCTAGCAAGGCCCTTCATGAACTCTATGAACTCACGGTGGCAGAGTTGAAAAAGGCCTCAGAAAATAAGGACAAAGAAAAATATTTACAAACTCTTTCAGGATACAAAGAATAAAAACTTTCAGGATACACAAGATACACACTCTTTCAGAATACATAGGATACAAACTCTTTCAGGATACACAGGATACAAACTCTTTCAGGATACACAAGATACAAACTTTTTCAGGATATACAGGATGTATCTCTTTCAGGATGGTGAAGACGACAATGACCCGATGTGGAAGTCTGGGGTGATTACCATTAAATAGGCAGCAGGATGCACGGGTGTGTGGCATCAGAAATTAATGTCAGGTGTCCCTAATCGGGGGGGATGAAGAAGATCTAGGGCTCCCTCTACCGGTATGCGAGGCGACAGTACTCCCTGTCAACTACCAACTTCAGATGGCCAACGATCAATGGGCAGGCATGAGACTTGACTTGGGCCAGAGGACTGTGCAGTGATTCCTCATGGGAATGAGTTTCTTCTTTTTGTGTATTTTAGTTTCAGAATCAGATTCAGAATATACTTTAATGATCCCACACATGGGAAATTTGTTTGCTAAGGATACATACGATTCAAACTTTTTCAGTATACACACGATTCAAACTCTCACAGGTTCAGGAAACAAACTTTTTCAGGATAAACAGGATAAAAACTCTTTCAGGCTACAAACTCTTTCAGGAGACACGTGATACAAACTCTTTCAGGATACACGGGATACAAACTGTTTCAACATATACAGGATACAAACGCTTTCAGGATACACAGGCTACAAACTCTTTCAGGATACACAGGCTACTAACTCTTTCATAATACACAGGATACAAACTCTTTCTAGATACACAGGATAAAAACTCTTACAGAATACACAGGATAAAAACTTACAGCATACACGGGATACAAATTCTTACAGGAAAGACGGGATACAAACCCTTTCTGGATACATAGAATACAAACTCTTTCAGGATACAAAATCTTTCAGGATACAAACTCTTCCTGGATACAAAGTATACAAATTCTTTCAGGATACACAGGATGCATACTCTTTCAGGATGCAAACTGTCTCAGGATACAAAGTCTTTCAGGATACACAGGATACAAACTATTTCAGGAGACACGGGTTATAAACACTTTCTGGATACACAGGATACAAACCTTTTCAGGATACAAGTTCTTTCGGAATAACAAGAATACAAACTCTTTCAGAATACACAGGATACAAACCTTTTCAGGATACAAACTCTTTTGAAATACAAAAGATACAAACTTTTTTCAGGATACACTGGATACAAACTCTTTCAGGATACACAGGGTATGAACCTTTTCAGGATCCAAACTCTTTCGGGATACAGATGATACATACTCTTTCGGGATACAAAAGATACAAACTCTTTCGGAATACACAGGATACAAACTCTAAGGATACACAGGACAGGATTTACCAACACAATTAAAGGATGTTGGAATTGAGAGGTTAAAAGAGTCTTTGCATGAATTATGTGAGAGAGTGAAAGGTGAGTCTGTGTTTCTGTGTTCAAGTTCCATAGACAGGAAGGGTAAATGGATGGAGAACCAATTCTTTTTTAATAGTCACAACCGGGAGCGTCACCTGAGAATGACAATTTGTGGGACCTGCTGGACAGCCGGGTTGGTACGTACAGTATTTGCATCTGATCAGTTGTACTCATGTTCTATGGTTTTACAAACTACAAGAGGAATTGCCCAACAAAAACCCACATTTCATCTTCTAGTAAGATAAAATGTGAGCCCCAGATTCTTTTTGTCTTGCGGTTTGTTTTTCCTCTACGCATGCGCAGCCTGCAGATGTGCCGACTCCTGGTGCCGTCTTTTCGCATTGCTCGAAGTTGGTCGATGAGTCGCTAGGCATCGGAATCCCCATCCCTAATGATCGGGTCATTCTGTTGTGATGTGGAAAGAAGAGGACTCAAATGCAGAACAAAAACGGAATTTATTAACAGAAGTCAGGTAAGTCTGTAAAGCAAAGGGCACAGGAGTAACTCAGGATCCAAATGTTCAAATGATACAACAGAGTTCACAGACAACTCATGGTCAGGCAGCCAGGAGGACTTGGCTAGGAAGGATGACAACAGGATCTCTTTCAGGATGGTGAAAGAGATCCTGTTGAGATCTGGAGCGATTGCCCTTAAATATGCAGCGGGATCCACAGGTGTGTGGCATTAGAAATTAATCTCAGGTGTCCCTAATCAGGGTGATGAGAAAGGTCCAGGGCTCCCTCTGACAGCAGGCAAGGAGATTACGACACTTTTCTCATAACAACAAAATGATTCAAACAGGAGCGCCCCAATCTTAACACTAATAGATACTTTTTGTGTATTTTAGTGTAAAACTCGAGAGAGGACAACTAAGAAAATCTTCGGTTCATCTAAGAAGAATGGTATCAACCCAAATCGGTGATTGGGAGAATTGGCGCAAACTATTTTTTATTATATATAAAAAAACATGAGTATTTAGTAGTCTAACCAATGGTAAAACACCCTGATTCAGAAAGAAGCCCAGAACTAACATCAACATATCTCTATATCTTCCAGGAATATGTGACAAAATTCAATAAAATTTAAAAACTGTGTCTTTCTTTGTGTTTCTTAGTGTTACAAATCAAGGTTTTATATGTACACATCAGCACAGGCCCTGACAGATGAAGTTAGACTGTGATGTTTGCAGATGACATTGTGATGTATAGTGAGAGCAGAGAACAGGTGGAGGGAACCCTGAAGAGGTGGAGATTAACCTGAAGAGTTAGGTAACAGTAGGAAAAAATGAAGAAAGTGGGGGATTTTATGTCTCAATAGAGGAGGTGGAGAGTTAGTTTCCAGATGCACAGGTAGTTTTACTCAGTTTATTGAGAACAGGTTTGGGAAGAGGGGCAGGCAGGTGCACCATGGTAGACATTCTAACCTGGTGGGACAAGACATGGCAGGACTAGACCTGGAGGTTTCACCAGATGTTGGGAAAAGAGTAGAACAAGACACTCTTGAGTGAAGGTCACCAGGATTTATAAAGCAAGGGGCACAGGTGCAAACATTAAACAGAGGCACAAGGGGCGAAGAAATGACAGAAGATAAGGGAAAAGGGCACAACAAGGAGGGCAGAAAACAGTCTGCAAGAGAGGAAGTTATTAATTACATGAAGGAGAGTTCGGTTAAGCATACATAGACTTAAGTAAATTGAGTGATTTATAGATGAGGGAGATTGTATCGGCTGTTGTGTAAATTTAGTGCGAGTCAGTTACTACTATAAGCAAATCATAATGTCGTCAGAACCGTTCCAGAGCCTCCCTTTTTTTTCTTCACAAAAAAAGGGAGTGTGTAGAAAATGTAAAATTGAAATCTAAATCTGTGTGTTTACTGTCCTCTAGCGACCAAAAGGAGGAATTAAACGTGCTCATTCTTCATTTTTGTGAAAGTTCTTTCTTTAAGTAATAGTTTGTATGAAAAATGAAGGAAAATATTTTTTTTAAATAATCATGTTAAACTGAATGCCTTTCCCCATTATGCAAAGTGATATTACAAAGTCAAAAACCACCAGCACAAAACTTCTGATATGAGATTTGTCATATCAAAAATGATGGTGTGACTACTGCATGTTCATCTTCAAAAAATAAATTAATTAAAACGCCTAATCAGAGCTGCCTGGTTGTGCAGTGGCCTCACAAAAGAATGTCTGGGTTTGAGTTTTGGGTGGGGACAAGGCTTGAAACACTGGTCTTTTAGTGTGGCGTTTGCATGTTCTCTCTGTGTCTGCGTGGGTTTTTCTCCAGGTACTCTGATTTCCTCCCACCCTCCAAAGTTAACCCAATACATGTTAGGTTAATTGACCGCTACGAAATTATCTCTTGGAATGAGTGTGTGTGGATGGTTGTGTTTGTGGTGTTTGTGGCCTCGCGACAGACTGGCGAGTGGTTCGGGGTGCACCCTGACTCTCGCCTTGAATCAGCCAGGATAGGCTCCAGCATCCCCTTGACTCCATTAGAGTTGGACAGTTCAGAAGATGAAATGAAAGATGATGAATGCTGATTTATTGTGTCTTGTTGGAAAAGAATTACAAGAGGGACTAAGAAACAAGAGAAGTCACAGGAAAATTTGAACATAAAGCACAGGCCTGCAGTGTTGTACAGAGCAAAATGGAAGATACACACACCCACGACCGATTAAGAATCATCAATTAAGCCAACATGTGTGCTTCTGTACTGTAGGAGGAAGCCCACACAGGCACAGGGAGGACATTCATAGACCTCTCATTACAAAGATGAATACACATCAGAGAACTTGGTGGTTTAAAAACCACAAGGACTTAGCACACAGGGATGTGGATAGAAATACTGAGTCATCTTTAACTTTGTTCTAGACAATTTGGAGAGTGTGTGTGGTTTTGTTGCAGAACCTTTGAGCTTGAACTCTACTTGAAGGAACCAAAAACTTAAAATTTCTGAAATGAAGTTCGTCCGATTGTTCATTAATACTCTGAAGTTACTTTTAAGTTTGACCGTTGTGTTTTTTGACAATTACCTTTTTTATTTGGAAACACCACAAAGTTGAAATACATGACTTGCTGTGATGATCCCTGAAGGGAAATGCCGAAAGAAGAAGGTCACCACATCCAAACTCAGCTAAACTAACCTGATTGCTTATTTCTGCCAACTTTGGCGTTGCTATTTACAATTTATGTTTATAAGAATAAATTTAAAGATTTTTAAGATACATATCTTAAAACAAAGATCATCTTAAATTTCGTTCCGTTTCGTCGTCTTCTGCTTGCTCGCGGCAGGGTCGCGGGGACAACAGCCTCAGACAAGAAGCCCAGGCTTCTCTCACCCCAGCTGCTTCCTCCAGCTCACCCGAAAGGATCCCAAGTCATTACCCGGCCAGCTGGGAGACATAGTCTCTCCAGCGGGTCCGGGGTCTGCTTCTTGGTCTCCTCCCAGTGGAACATGCCCGAGACACCTCATCAACAAAGCGCTCAGGAGGCATCCTGACCAGATGCCTAAACCACCCCATCTGGCTTCTCTCAACCTGGAGGAGGAGCGGCTCTACTCCGAGCTCCTCCCGGATGGCAGTACTGACACGATCTCTGAATGATAGGCCAGCCACTCTGCAGAGGAAGCTCATTTCAGACGCTTGTGTCCGTGATCTCGTTCTTTCGGTCATCTTAAGTTATTTGAAGTATTCAGACACATGTTTAGGATACATACCAAAAATTGAGTAGTTAGTGAAATGTGAATTTGAAAAAATAGTGTTCTTTTGTAATAATAATGATATTAATCTGTTATTTGATTTGATGTAATGATCTGTTTTAAAACCATTTTCAACACAATTTACCTTTTCTTCAGACAAGATTGGATTCCAGTGGTTTGAATCCAAGATATTTGATCAATTTATTGCCAAAAATCTTGATTTTGATGTAACTATCCAGCAAACACAAATTTTCTTATTTATTTTCTCCTGTCACGTTCTGATATTTAGAACAGAAATGCATCATAATATATAAAAAAAATCTTAATTATCATATTGAATGAGAATAGTTTGGTATTTTTATCATTTGCAATATTAAAATGTGTACCTGAATGAGGTGTTTCTGTTACAGATGGATGTAAATCAAGATTTCTGAGGGTTTTTTTCAATTTTTTTCCTCATCTTACTTTCCCAGAAAGAAAAGTTTCAAATCACCACACAATCCTAATTGTAATCTGGTATTAATCTATTTTATATGTAGTAAACAATCTCTCACAGGTATTGTGTTGCTCATTTCCAAGAATTGAAGGCCAGAAACTTTTTAGCATTTGATTTTGTAGCAAAAGGGAAGAAATTCAGACCAGAAAACCCTCTGAATTTGATATTTATTCAGTGTACATTTAAAAGAAAAACAACTTTATCATTGAAAATATTAGTCTGTAAAGTCTAGTTAATTAAAATATCACATCTTAAAACCCAGAAATTTATTTCCCACATTCTCTTCAGTATTCATTTTTATTTTGGTCTCCCAAAAAAGAGGGAAATTACAACAAAGATGTTTTTCTAGATAAGAGTCTGAAAATGTTTCCATTTCCAAATTAATCATTGTTAACATAGTTTGCTTCTTTGACATTATAAAACCAAAAAATTTGACAGATTTAAGAAGAATTTCTTAATGTGTTTTAATCTCAAACTGTACAGGTTACAGTTTTTGTAAGGATAACTTCCAGATTGCATTCTACTATTCTCTTAATTTATTTTTGGACAGCATCGCTTTGAAGCACATCATCATATTCATTTATCTAACTTTCATATTGAGTTGTGACACACAGAAACTATTTACTAAAAGTTCTAAGCATTCATTCATCTTCTGAACCGCTTATGTCTGTCAGGATTGATGTGTGTGCCTCAGTCCATTCTGGCTGATTATTGGCAAGAGGCGGGGTACACCCTTTACGGGTCCCCTAGTCTATTGCAGGGTCACACAGACAACCAATCACGCTCATTCATAGGGGTAATTTCACATTGATTAACCAGACTTCTTCTTCTTCTTTTGGCATTTCCCTTAAGGGGCGCCACAGCAAGTCAGTTTCTTCCATCTAACCCTATCTGCTGCATCCTCTTCGGTCACACCAACTATCTTCAAATGCCTAATATGCATGTTTTTAAAGAGTGGGAGGAAACTAGAGAAAACCCACACATGCACAGGGAGAATATGCAAACTCCACACGGAAAGGACAATGTTTCAAGCCCCTGACCTTTTGCTGTGAGGCCTCTGTGCAAACCACTGTGCCACAAAATCGTAACAACAAAACAATATTTTTTGAGACTATGTAAAAGATAGTCATTTAAGATGCGGTAAATATTTTCTTTGGGTTAATTTGAACTTTGAAGAACAACTCTTGATCAACAGGGAGAAAATGTGTTAAATTTGTGTACCTATTTGTAAATCGTGATATTACAATATTTATTATAACATTTTTTTGCAAATAGTAAAAAACAAACAAAAAACCCACACAAAAGCCAAACATATTTTTATTGCTTGTTTTTCTTGGAGTAAATTACAAATTTGGACACAAATCTCAGTTGATTATGGTTGGATGGTGTAATGTTGGAAACATCCAGGTTATTAATCAGTTCATGCATCAACATACCCTGTGGAAACAGCTTTAGGTGTGTGTGTGTGTGTGTGTGTGTGTGTGTGTGTGCATATTAATGAGCCACTACACAGTCATTAATCATTCTGACTGAAGCCACGCCTCCTCTGCGCTCTGATTGGCTCTGTTAGTAATTTAAGCGACCCCCTTTTGCGCAATTTGATGAATAGAGTTGCTGTCAAAATCGCAAAAAGAAGAACTGCTTGTTCGTGGATGAACATCTGTGACAGAAAGGAGGAGAAGAGACGCTGCGTCATGTCTCCAAATACTTACAGACAGTTATCTTGTTATTTCTAGGAGACTTTTTTTTCAGTTGATTCCTCTTAGTGGTTCATTTTGTCTCAAATCTGCCCCGATCTGCTTTTTTTTCTTCTTTTTTTTCCCCTTTTCTTCTTCACGTGTAATGGGATCGAGGCAACATGTCGTGTTTAAGGGCTGTTTTACAACTCTAACTTGAGGATTCTGCAGAGATCTGTCACAGTTTCTGAAAAGTTGAAACTAAAAGAGGAAAAGCTTTGTCTCAGAAAGGTAATGCATCTATTCTTTTTTTTCTTTCTTCTTCTTTCCTCCGGTGCTTTCCCCGCGCATTCCGTAGTACAGCTTCCCCACAAACTGGAAACTCATAAAACCATGTCGATCATGCTTTTCAAGAAATCAAATCAGTGAGTTGTAAATGTCTTTTGAAGCTAACATTTGAAACCATACTCAGCCAGGTTAGGTTTGTTGATTGCGTTAAACTGCAAACTTTAGGAGGATTTTTATCATTTCATAGCCAACTGTGTGCTTTTTATTTCTTCTTTCCACATCTATGATTCATTTTATCATGTAAGATGTCACTGTGTGATGTTTTAGGTCAATTTATCACAAAAAAAAACAAGTTTTCCTTTCAATAGTTCAGGTTTGATGAAGCTAAAAATGCATTGAACCTTAAACTTTCAGAGCATTTTAGTTACATGTTGTGCTTTGCATTTCTTCTGAATATTTTTAGACGTTTTCCTTTCAATACAAATGAGAAGTATTTTCAAATTTACTTCTAAAAGTTTTATGCCTGCTCATTAAAGCTGGACGAAACACCTGCCTTAACTTTTTTTGTGTCCTCTCACCTTGTCCAGGAACCTGAGGAGACTACAGTCCTATTGGTCAACAGCCAAGTGTCTGGGATGTCATCAGTCCCCCGGTTGTGTGCTGGATGTGGGGGGAAGATTGCTGATCGCTTTCTGCTCTTCTCCATGGAGCGCTACTGGCACACGCGCTGCCTCAAGTGTTCCTGCTGCCAAGCCCAGCTGGGAGACATCGGCACCACCTGCTACAGCAAAGGGGGCATGATTCTGTGTCGCAGCGACTACATCAGGTGAGAAGGATGGGATGATGAAGTGGCACAGCTAGCATGGATGGATGGAGAGGTAAGGTGGTGAAGATGAGTAATGTGTGTGTCTTGTTGTGTTTGCAGGTTGTTTGGACACAGCGGAGCGTGCAGTGCCTGCAGCCAGTCCATTCCAGCAAACGAAATGGTGATGAGGGCGCAGGGAAATGTTTACCACCTCAAGGTGAATCTCCAAATTTCTCACTGCTTGCATGACAGACTTGTGTAAGATTTGGTTTGGAAACCCGACGTGTCAAAGCTGTGATTTCGTCTTATGAAACAGCTCATTTCATTTTTTATCCTAATCTTTTTATCTACGATGAAATCACTCACCAGATTAAATGAACTTAACTTTTTAGGTTTATTAAAAAGAATAAACATTATTTTGTGTCCTAATATAGAATATTTAGATTTTCTAAAATTTGTTAAAAACCTTTTCTTCTTATTTCTTCTCAGTGTTTCAGTTGTGCCACCTGTAGAAACAGACTAATGCCTGGAGATCGCTTCCATTACATAAATGGTACAATCTTCTGTGAACATGACCGACCTGGTGCTGCCTTGCTCAACAGCCACCTGCCCCCACTTCAGAGCAGTTCCGTGATGACAGACCAGAAGGTAAATAAAGTAAACTGGGGCATAACCTGTATGCTAGGATAATCCTGTTGGAATGATCATCGATTTAGTCTTTTGTGTCTCTCATCTGTTTATTGCCAGGTATAAATGGTGTTTTATAACAGATGTACCACATGATTTGTGTAACACTATCTTCTTGTCCTGGGTTTCTGTCCACAGGTGTGCTGAATCCCTCTTTCCTCTCATCCCTCGTTCTGCGTCCGTCGCCATTGTCGTGCAGCCTCATCGCCTTTCTCCCTTTTCCTGGAGTGGATGTAGAAATCAACAAATTCCTGCACAGCGAGGTCCAGTTTTTGTTTCATTCAGTGTTAAAGTGACATAAATGTGGACACATTTCCTTCAAGACTGAACCAAAGCTGGAGGAAAGCTTTGGTTCCACACGGGAAACGGAGGATAGCCGCACGAACGTTTGACAGACTGCTGTAAAATAACCCATCATCCCATGTTACATTGCTTCTCCTCAGTTTCTCTCCCTTTTGGTTTTATGATCCACTAGAAGTCATATGTACGACTTGTTGGTCAAGTATGGAAGTTAAGAAACAAGAATCAGAAAGTTTGCACGTGACTGACGTGCACGCCTTTCAAAAAGAAAGTCGAATGCTCCAGTTGTGGTTTGCTATTTTGTTTTTCCCTCTATAGCGTTTCCTTATCAGATGCCTGTGCAATGTGTTAAAAAACAAACAGTGGGGATGAAAACTCCGATTCCCTATTAAAGCTGTTTTATATGACAAAGCGAGCTGAGCTAATTGTGGTGTTACAGTAGCATGAAGCTGCACCGCACCTAGCATGGGGGATGTTACTGGCTCTCTCACTCTCTTTAGCCCTGTATGGTGAAAACATGCCTGATTACCCTGAGGAATGGAATTAGGGGGCTTGAGCTCTGACCATTTACAGAAGCAATTAAACATGAGCCCTGTATCTGTGCTGCTGGAGCTCCTGGGAGGCTGAACTTGGGGCATATCCTGTGGCTGACTGGCTCGATGGCTGCCTGCCTGCCTGCCTGCCTCTAATAAAGCCTAATCTGAAAGCAGGCTAATTAAAGGGGAGTGGCCCCTTCTACATCCAGGGCATTTGAAGCAATCTGATGTATTTACTGTTTACCATGTTCCAATTAAAGCTCCCACACAGCCTGGTTTGTTTCCCATCATAGCTCTTTGTTCTTTGCCACACTCTGCGTGGCTTCTGAAAAGTATGCATCTAATTTGGTGCGCCTTTCCAGTGCTACAAGAAAAACTTTAAAGCCCCGGTACACCGTCAGAGGTTGGGAGTTAATCTTTGGAGTGCGCTTTATGCACGAAGCAGCCGATAGCATCTGCTCCACTTTCACACCTTGCTTTGGAGCGTGGCAGCCATCAAACTTGCACCTTAATGCTCTTAGCTATTTCCAAACGTCCCACTTGTCATGGTTGGTGCTGATATCGCATCAATTATTTATTCCACGTCTGATCAAGAAGCGTCACGCAAATTCATTAACGTATGCAAATGATCACAATTACAATTATCTTGGTATCGTGATGGTGAAGAAATAAAACCTCGGCACATTCCCCGGTCCCACCGCACCACAAGTTACACTTTGCATTCAAACTAATCAAGCCTCATCTGCCTTTTCCTAATTAGCCAGAACGTTTTCAGATGCCAATTAGCAGGTCTCATGAAAACGCTCTCTGCCACGAGGCGTTGCCTTTTATCAGAGCTTCTGCAGGTGTGTGGCTCACCATGTAGCCTGTGTCATAGGAAAGTGTTTATTCCTGCTAATTAATCATATTAACACATGCAGATGAGTGTAATTGCCTAAGCTTCTCCACCTCACACTGCGTGAAGGCAAAAGAAGATGGCACGGTATTTTTATATGTTTGTAACTCTGAACTGAGATGTTGAGAAACCCTTCTTTGGTGATGACTGAGAAGTCCATCTGAGTGTTTGGGATGGGGGAATTTACCGGTGTTGGCTTAAATATTTGGGACAGCTCATTTTGCCGTGTTTCAGATTTATTTAAACTTGTTTTGGTGCATTTTCATCCTAAAATAAATGAACTCATCGAGTTCGAAAGTTGTGAAAAACCTTTGAAGCCAAACGTTTGTTAGCTGCATGTCACTGAAATTGTTTTTCACCTGGTTCTTGTGTGTAAATACTCTGCTGATCCAGCAACAGGAGTCTCATTTTTAACCTAATGCTAGATCACATCATCACAGATAACTTTTACCACAAAACTTTTGATTCTCACAAGCAGTCTCTGGTTCTGAAAATCTTCCTACTTGCTGTTTTTCTGCTACCAATGCCTCATTTTCATTGTGGTATTTTTTATCGTATGTGATAAGAAAAATTGCCCATAAAGCAGGAAAAGTTTGAATGAAAACATCTTTGTTAAACCCGTACGACAATCATGCCATTTTGTGGGAAAAGTGGACAATTTAGAGAGTTTAGAGCTAAAAAAAATTGAACAAATCTATTGATTTTCATCCATCTGCTGTATGTTAGGAAAGATTTACATAAATACAACAATCTTCACCATTTCCTGGACTCCAGGGGAGATAAGTGAGTGTTTTTTTCATAATAAACCAATCTTTTGTTTGTGACCTTTAACTTGTCAGATGTTGTATTTGCTACCATAAAGCGGTTTGTGATGTTAGCATTTGTGACCAGTGCTTTTATTTTACAAACTGAGTTTGTCATCTAGCTTCTTGGAGATGGAGAAGTTTGATCTGCATTTGGTCTGGGATGCGGTACGTTAGTCGTGCTCTACAAGTATCCCTAACAAACCAGTGGATAGCAATAGTTTTTATTCAGACTGCACTTCATTTTATTGAATCTCAACGTTGCAGTAAGATCAGACTTAAAAACAATACGAATGAATTAAAAAATGAGCACTTAATAAAACATACGAATGATATCCAAAGCATAAACAATTTTATGCCTTTTTAAAACGAAATGTCTTTAAAAGAGTTCAGGCTGTGTTGTTTGCAGTTTAACAGATGGGTAACATCACATGCATTAGGTTTGTTATATTTACTCATATACATGCTATAGAAATATGAAGTATGACTTTAAACTGAGTACCCATCAATGTCAAAACATAGGTTTTTCTGTTAACTGTAACAATACAAAAGCAAGGTATGGTGTGATGAGTTTTATGCTTTTCCCCCTCTAAATGAATGCTGATAGACAGGTCTTGTCCACCCTGAGGCACTGAGCTCAGCATAAGTATGTTTGCTATAAAACTACCATCTGGTTGTCACCATTTTTTTTCCAAACCCGAGCATGTTAATTTAATTTTAGTGCGCTGAAAAATGTTAACAGTGCTGACAATCCTTCTGATAGCTGCTTTTTATGGTGGCTTCAAATCCCAAAGCATCAGCTGAACGCTTCCAACACACACTCAATTTGTCACAAGCACAGTGAGACACAGAACAAGTTTTCCTATCGTCTTTGAACTTGTTTTAGGCCACATTGCTGCATGCATACCCAACATTGTATCGGTGTGAAACACGAGACAGTGCAGGGACATGAAGGAAGTGAGGCAT
Organism: Neostethus bicornis; assembly: GCA_902685375.1. Classification (NCBI taxonomy): domain Eukaryota; kingdom Metazoa; phylum Chordata; class Actinopteri; order Atheriniformes; family Phallostethidae; genus Neostethus; species Neostethus bicornis. The sequence goes on from LR738545.1 coordinate 12,161,530, forward strand.
GTTGCAGCCATAATTCACTGTTCAGCAGGGGAGTGGAGAAGCATGATGACAAAGGGAGAGACTTTACAACTCAGAGCCTCATTCAGGAATGTCAGAGAAAGGAGAGGGAGAAAAGTTCTCCTGGCCAATCGGAACGCTTTGAATAATTAAAGTGATCGGCTTAATTAGCTCAATTACGTTAATTTGACCACGGAACATGGCCATATGGTGAAAGGAAACAAAAGAGGGGGGAACTAATTAAAAGTAAAATAATGAGGATTTTAATTAACTGGCTCCCCAGACAGCAGAGCACAGGGATCAGGAGCCTGCTACCATAATTAAAGTGCTGTAACGCTGGCAACATCTCTCCTCTCTTTCTTATATCTGTGAGGGCTCTATCCATCTAATTAAATCTGTAAATAAATTAGCAACATTGAGGGTTCCTGCTTGACTTAACACCGCTTGCAAAACCCCCTCCCTCTCTTGCTCCCCCCACCACCTTACCAATAACATGCTCACCTTATTTTCAGCACACAACACCACGCAAACGTGTGTTAGGAAAGGTTGAGCAAAGGTCTGTCATTAGCAAAAAGGATGTGGGTAGATGGTGTATGTGTGTGTTCCAGTCATATTTGTGTTTGTAAACCCCCGCTTCATTCAGACGGAGTTGGGATCATAACCAAATATCATACAATGCAATATTTAGAAGACACGTTGGCTCTATGTTCATGTGTAACACACACATAATGTGGTAATATGTGTTTTCATGGCATCCAGATAGCCAAAACTCTTGCTGCTGTTTGTTCTACCTGTTCAGGGCCTCCTGTGTTTTTACTTTCTACACCACACACACACACACACATCCCAAGACTACCAGCAGCTCCCTCTTTCCTGCAGAGGCAGGAGCCTTTTCATTAAAAATGCATTCAGATTGACAAGAGACTTATTTGCATATTAAATTAACAAGCACTTAAGAGTTCATAGTACACTGTTACACTACCAGCTCTGAGCAAATGAGAAGCAAGCGAGCGTTCGACAGTCATCACCCACTGCTGTCACTGATAGATACGGTTGAGGGATGGTGTGTTTAGAGATTGAGAAACACTCAAATAGATTAATCTGAACTCATTTATCCTTTTTTTTAAACTGCTGTCCAAAAGATATAGCTCTATTAATGCAGAAATGGATTAAGTGGATAAAAAAGTCTGACATTTTTAGATAAATATTGTTAGCTAGATTTTGTTAGTCATGTGGTAATTATGTCAAGGATATTGTATTTCAACAACAGAATAAGATATTGGTATTGCTGGTTCCAGTTTGATAAGTAATCAAAACAAAAAAAACAAAAAGATATTTAGACATAGTTGATTTAAGTTTTTAAGGCTTGCGTGAGAATTTTTTAAAAAATCACATCAATGTCAGAAGATATTAATATCAAAACATTTTTATGTCTATTAATCACTTCTCTTTTACACTTATTTTTGTAATAACGGGTGGTAATTAATTGGCCTCTTAAATTGCCTATTGATCATTTTAGTCAAATAAAAAACCATTAAAAACATGTTTTGATGAAGTAGTTACTTTAATGACTTTGTCAGAGCTGAGTTTAGCAGATTTAACATTGTCACAAACTTTGGCTAGTTTTCAAATCTTTTCAGCTTTTTTTTAATGAAAATGAGTGTTTCCAAGCCTGGTGACTTGTGTGTTATTATTATAGCTATGAAATAAGCTTAATGTAAGCTATCATGTATACTTTTTGGAGTAGGGGCTGCCACAAGTGATGTCGTCACCTGTGACATTGATTTAAGTTTAAGATACTTTATTTGTCCCCGAAGAAAAATTTCAGGGCTGCAGTGAGACAGTCATGCAAAGTCATACAACATCATGATTTATTATTTTTTAACTGTTGTGAGTGAAAGTTTAAAGGTTCGAAAGTGAAAGGTCGATTAGTTTGTTGGAGGATGGTAAGGATGATTTTCTGTACCGTTCCTTTGAGCAGCGGGGTTGCAGGAGTCTGTTGCTGAAGCTGCTCTTCAGATGGTCCACAGATTTATGGAGACGGCGAAATGGATTTAGCATGACATAAAATCCAAGTCTGCTTCAGACAAGACGACAAAGGAGGCCTGTAGTTTTGTAACAAGATTAATTACTTAATTACTTAAAGATTGATTTTAATTAAAAAATATACTTTTTAAATTGATTTAAATTGTTTGTTTTTTTTGTGGCTGTATTCATTTGTATAGTCCCACAAAAAGCCACCTGAGAACTTCAACTTAGTAAAAAATCAACAGATTCAACCATTGCAATAATTTTCGTTTGCAAATAAGCCAGTAGCGAGTCGTTAGCTATGCGTCATATTGACTGGAGTTTTGGACTAAGAAACTGAATAACTTGAACTTATGCTGCTTATATAATGAGAACAGTTTTACGAATTATGATCTGAGGAACAGGAATGTATTGACTTTTTGTTTTCGAGTATTTTACTTTTTCATATGACATACACTCACTTTACAAACACACTGTGTGTATGACTAATTGCTTTAATAATTTTTGGCAAATTGCGATCAAATAAAGTTGCTTTTTTGTGTTTTTGTTTGTGCAGAAAGCAAAAAAAAAAAAAAAAAAAAACCCACAGGTTTGCAAGCCACCTTGCAGCTTGAGGCTGCATGCTGTCCAGATAGCCAAAACTCTGGCCTCCAGAGTGAGACCAGGCTTGAAACACTAGTCTTTCTGTGTGGAGTTTGCATGTTCTCACCTTGAATGTGTGGGTTTTCGAAAGGTACTTCCAAAAACATGCATTTTAGGTTGATAGGCCACTAGGAATTCCCCCGAAAAAGGAGTGTGTGGGGATGGTTGTGTGTGTGTGCCACAACAGGATAGGTCAGACATGTTCAAAGTGTATCCTGCCTCTTGCCTGAAATCAACCAGGATACACTCCGGCACCCTCCCCAATACCATTGAGTAAAAGTAGTTCAGCATATGAAACAAAAAGCAAACATAAGACTGAGACCTCGTAAAAATATGATTTTCAAAGCTTTTGATGTCATTGCACCTGTTTCTGCACAAAAACTTTATGATTCAAACTAAGTAAATTTAACGTAGCTGTGATCAAGTGCTGTTTTACATTGGTTTTGGTTTAAACACATCTTTTATTTTAACGTTTGCCGTACAAAAATGGCAATAGCATCTTCTTTTGTTAATGCAACAACCTCATCAATGAGCTTTTAAGTGTGAGAGAACAGATCTATGTTAACGGTAACTTAAGATGTGTTTAGCTGGACACAAAGTTCAGCATGAGTCTAATTTCACAAACCCACACCTGCTTGCAGCCATTAGGGATGATTACTAAACTTGAGCCGTTTTCCATTGATATCTCCTGGTGAAATCAGGACTGGACTTGACCTGCGTATTAACTTATTTGGTAATTGCCTGAACACCCTGTCCTCTATTACCAACAACATTTTGTATAGGCTTATCCGTATAATATGTCATTGTCTTTGAAGAACCGGTCATTTAAGAAAAAAGCCTGCTTGATTGGAAGGAAAACACAAGTGGCATAGGTCAAGTTGTCCTGTCAATAGATTAAAAAACAATAGAACCATCAATTTTGAGCTATAATTAATTGATTTAAATAATTAGATTGGACTATCTAATTTATTTTTTATTTATTACCACCTAAAAATGGCTGAGAAAAGCTCTTTTATTTCTTACGTCATTTATGATTTTTTTAAAAACAAATTCTACCACAGCAATGTCAAACTCAAACACCCAATCGATCAAAATTCAATACCAGGCCAAAGTCACAATCCAACGTTGATATTTATTGAAAACTTTTTGGACTCCTTGGATCTTTCTACTTAAAAAAGTCTCCTTGAACTTGAAAAAGTTTTACTTAAAAACTCTATAAGGAACAACCTAACTATGACACACAATACAATTATTTAAAATAGTAAACACACAAAACTGCACCATGCATGAGTGTTGGTTAAACTTTTTTTTAAAGCATCAAGTTGTTATCACAAGTGTCCATACAGAAGAACAAGTGTTTCTGTGTCAATTTATGCACCAAACACAAGCAGATCATTCAAGAATATGTAGTATTATTTGCAAATGGGCAAAATCTTCTCATTTCAGCTGAGTTTTATGAGCTAATTATTGTTAAACTCTGGGCCGGAATTGACCTGTGGACCAGAGTTTGACACCTTTGCTCTAACAAATGCACCAAAATAAAGAAAGATTTAGTCACTCTTTAAGTCTACCACAGTTAGTGTCATTTAAATTATTAGCAGGGAATTTGTTGGTTTTTCTAAACAAAAAAGACCAGTGTGACCACCCAGAGTCCAAACCTATCATCAGTGAAGTTATAGGTTTGTCCCATCAATGTGGATGCTGAAACGTTTGCAAAGATTTTGGAATAAAGTGGACTGCTTTCATTGGTGTCTCTGGCAGAACGAGGGTGGGTTTTTTTTCCAAATTAAAAGATTGCATCCTTTTTTGTTCTTTATTAAAATGTGTGGGTAGATAAAATTAATTTATTTCTTTACTGCATTTGCTAAACCTGCCAACTTCCTTCATTAAATATATATAAATAACGATGACTATCCCCTTAGCAGAATGAGATCCAGGTGTAGAATCTGCATCTACTAGGGAAAATGTGAGCTGCGTGCAATGGTAATTAGGTGAACTAAAGAAACATTGCAGCTTATATGCAGAAACAATCAGGGCGGGGCGCGGGCTTGCAATTATTAACATTTATTTATAGACTTCATTTTTAATTGTTGGCACAGAGCATATCAGTTTTTCATCCCAGCAAATTAAAAGATTGCACACAATCTAATCAGACACCATTTCCAGCAGCTACTAAGCTAGTTAAACACACCAGAGTGTTACATCAATACCAATCTTTGTAAAGTGAAACCCGAGGGGAACTTTTTACCACAGAGGATCATGAAGGTAACAAAAGACTTGTTTCCAAAGTGATCCGTGATTCGTTTGTTCCTAGTCCCACTAATATACTGGGAATATTTTTGCTCTTTTTCCGTTACAATTGTTACTTTTTAGTTTTTATTTCAAAACAGAGAATAAAGATCAAGCACAGATAAAAATTTGCATTGAAAAAGCAATATTTGTTAAACCTTCTTAACCTTTTTTTCTTCATACAGAAGATATGAGCCTTCACAGAAATTTTTGATTGTTGTACAGGAACAGCTAATTAATTTCTACATTTTCTGAACCACTGTTTCAATTTTTCTGGGTCAAAATTTGCCAGAACATTTCCTGACTACTATCAGGCAAGAGGTGGAGGCCTCTGTTTCAAAGACATACAGTAAAACCAATCCACTTATACGAGTGGGCAACTTGAATTGACCAATCAACCAAAGCTTGATTTCATGATTCACAATGATATGCTCAGTCTCTCCCAGTCCGCTGTTGCTATATTTCCCGAGTTCCACCAAAAATCAAGCTGCCACTATGACTAGACATTTTTCCAACTTTTCTCTGTAATAAGGGCCCTATTTAATTTTTTCCCGGTACAGTCAGAGTCCTACTCAGCAGGGCATCACCTTCATCATTAGAGGAGGAACCAGCAAACTGTTGTCAGATGAGCGTCTGGGGATTAAACTCTCCTGTTAGTCTGGAGATAGTTTTTACGATAGGCGAGCTGGGAAAGGCCAGGCCCTCATCAACCCCCTCCGACTCCAGCGAGCCAGGTGGAACACACGTGCATTCATTAGCGCCCTTTAATGAGGAGCAGATGCAATAACGCCACCTTTCATTCTACTGCTCTCCCACACAAAGAGCTGTGAATGAGGAGCACACACACACACACACACACACACACATTCCCTAAAAAACAGTTAAATTAATACAACAGAAGATCCTATTGATATGTTATTACACTCAGACATACACAGGTCAAAAGATAAACTTTCTCAGATTAAAACCTCAAAAATATTCTCACCAATAAAAACACACACCATAGCTCATTCAGCCCCATCCTGAAAGGGGTGCCAATAGAGGGGGGTCTTTCACACCTCAAACCTATGGGCCTCATTTGTCCAATTTAGATAAATGACTGCGATCATATATCATTCCCTTTATGTCAGACTATTTTTATCTTGAAGGAAGTCGAAGCAGGAGCCAGAAAAATGCACCATCTGTGGTTTTGGATTGGGCCAAGTTTGATGTCAACCTCCCATTAGTCTGCATGTATTATCAAACTGGTAAAACCAGTATGAGTGTTAGGTTGTTTATATAATCTCTTTAAAGCTGGAAGCTGTAACTGAAATTTTTTCTCTTTAATTTTTTTTTTTTATTACCTAATTGACTTTATCTTTTAGAAAAAAAATATTGTTACTTAAAAATTTGAGGGACAAAAAGTTTAGTTTTTAATGCAATTTTACTGCGGTAACAAAATATCAGATTTGTGTGTTTTTGTTAGAATCCATTTCTTTATAGATGGAAATAAAAATTCTGCTTATTCGCGTGTATATTTTAAAATACTTTAGGCTATGAAATAAAAGCAGACTCTAACTACAAATTGTTGGACCAATTAGTAAGCCTCTACATACTTCTGTTTCATTATTACCAAGCACTAATTTACATTTTGAAATGTGTTTAAAATTAGATTAGATAGTGATTAGATAGGGGCTGGTGGTAAAAACACGATGAGGGGGAGGATCTCTTACAGTGAGCTGCTTGGAATCCAGTAAATGTGGCTGTATTGTTTACTGTGCAGGCACCTCATAAAAAAACTTTTCATAGACTTGACTGTATAGAAAATGAAACAGAACCAAAACAAAACCATGGCTTTTCTTTGTAACGTCAATGATCAGGCTGAACAGAAACTATGTAAAAAAATGATAATGGAACTTGTATTCAGTTAAACATACAGGTGAATGTGTCTGTGCACATAGATCTTAAAACAAAAATGTGAATGCATGTAATAGTTTTTTTTTAACGTACTGTGTTCATCCCTCAAATGGGGACATTTCTGTGCTGCATTGCACCGCAGCAGGCAGCCATGACAGCATGAGAAACAGGGGTTAGGTATCTTCCCCGAGGGCCCTGTGGGAATCAAAACGGCATCTTCTAGTCTAAGGGTGGACATTCTACCACTGAACCGGCACGTCCTTCTTTTTAAAACAGTGATAGAGGTATTACGACTGCTTCTGTTGGAGTTTCAATGCAAATATGTTTAGTTTCGTTCCGTCATCTTCCGCTTGTTCTGGGGCCAGGTCGCAGGGACAACAGCCTCAAACGGGAAGCCCAGGCTTCTCTCACCTCAGCTGCATCCTCCAGCTTACCCGGAAGGATCCCAAGTCGTTCCCCGGCCAGCTGTGAGACATAGTCTCTCCATCGAGTCCAGGGTCTGCCCCTTGGTCTCCTCCCAAATGGACGTGCCCAAAACACCTCGCCCGCGAGGCGCTTGGGGGGCATCCTGACCAGATGCCCGAACCACCCCGTTTGGCTCCTCTCGACCTGGAGGAGGAGCGGCTCGACACCGAGCTCCTCCCGACTGGCAGAGCTACTCACCCCATCTCTGAGTGAGAGCCCAGCCACCCTGCAGAGGAAGCTTTTTCGGCCGCTTGTGTCTGCGATCTCATTCTTTCGGTCACCACCCACATCTGGTGACCATAGGTGAGGGTGGGAATGTAGATCGACTTGTATGTTACTAGTAAATTTTTAAGTTACTATGTAAAGAAAAGACAAACAAGGCAAGTACTAAGATCACACCATACAGACTCTTTATATTTGCGTCTATATGCTGGGGACATTTTGTTGAAGTTGTATGAAAAACTTTGTTCCAAGATACAGTACACACTTCTGTCATGTTTTTTTTCTCACCAACAAAAATAGCATTGATACCTTTTCTTCTTCTTTCGGCATGTCCCTTCAGGGGTTGCCACAACAAGTAAGTTCTTTCATCAAACATTGATACCTTTTCATCAAAACAATTAAGTGAATTCAAAATACTGTTTAGAATTAAAATCAGAATTAGTCTTTGTCTCAGTAAGAGAATTCCATTGGGTGTTTTTAGGTTATTGTAAAAGCAGTGAACCAAATCTACCACAACCTATTTTCTTCTTCTTTATGGAGTTACAGCCAGTTTCCCATCCTTCGATTTAGAGGATGTCTGCAGGATGACCCTCTGAAAAATACAATGAAGCAAATTGCAGCCTTCCTACCACGAAGGAAACAAGAAGGTCAGATTGGGAACAGTGTGGCATGAGACAACCTGAAAAAAAAACTGTTGACAATTTAGAGGCTTAGCTGGAGAATCTGAAAAGTTTCTATTTGAAGCACTTTGTCACCACAATGCACTCTGCCTTTGTGCTTTGCAAGTTTAGGCAAATTTAGAAATTAAACATCTACAAATCTTCAGAGGAGGAAGAGTTAAGTGTTTATATTTTATAACGTGATCAATCCACTGCTAACCAGTGATTTTTCAAAATACTGATGCAATGCAATATACTGTGCATCAATTATAAATATAATACAAAATATATATCTATAAGTTTAACAACGTCTTCCTCATCTTACTTCCATTCTTCACTCTACATGCTCTTGGATAGCAGCTGATGAGAAAAAGTTCAGTTGAAATGTCAACGTGTTGTTTGTGTGTGAGTGGGAGAGTGAGAGAGTTTGAGGTTTGGCATTTCAGACAGAGATATCATTGCAGAGCAGGGTGAGAGGTGCTCGGTGCTGGTTCAGAGAGGGGGTGGGGCATGTGTTTAGTCTCACCCTCAGACGGCTGCTCTGTGGTTTCCTGACTCAAGCGTGGCCTTGATGGCAGACTCAACTGGGTGAGTTTCTGGGATGTAGGGTAGGAGTTCAAGTCCCCATGGCTCTGCCTGGTGTCTGGTCCTAAGCTGCACTGATAAGCACTGTAGCTTTTGCCCTCTTCAGTACAACCTTCCCAACATGGAAATGCCAGTTTAGGGGTCAGGGCAGAACTCAGCCCTCACCTTGATGTACCATGGGGCGCCCATGCTTCTTATCAGCACCCACACACCTGCATAGCCAGTACAAAAGGATATATGTGTAGGTAGTGGTTGCTGAGAATGCAAGCACATGTACAGTGAGGGAAAGCCCAGCTCACTACAATGTTTTGGGGTTTTTTTTACTTGAGGAGCAGAAATAAAAAAAAAAACAAAAACAAAGAGAAAATCAGGTCAGTGTCTGCCGTTTATTACCTCAGCACCTCTGACTGTTTCTGCAGTTGACCCAAGTTCAGTTTAGGTGCTGGAGGTTTCACAAAGATGCTCATAGATAACAAATCAGGCCAACAGCTCTCCACCAATCTCCCGCTTCATCTTCTGCTCTGTTTGTTTTCTCTGTTTTTCATGACCTGAGAAGTGAGGGGAAACTGAAACAGAGCCTCGTGTGTTTAGATGAGGATTAGTGTTTATGACTGTATGAGACTCATTTCATTTGAGCTTTATTTGTTAGCAGATATACAAATAAAGTATGAGTAAGGTCTAAGTTGATGATGCATTTGTTACAAAATGGCTCTACTTCTTTAAATACAATGAGAGCCTCAGAGTCAGATCTTCAAATGAGTTAGAACTTCTTCTTGGTCTTCAAAATCTAGTTTGAAGATAAACAGGATTTACTTCATTTTGAGATCCTATGTTGCCTTCTTTAGCCCCTCCAATCCGTTTGACTACTGTTCCTTATGTCACCTGGTCAACTTGGGTCTGCGACTGCGCTGGAATGCCCATCGATGGCTACGTGAATTGGCCTCTTTAAGCTCTTCTGGTCTGCACAGCTACACTCCTGCTTCAAGAAGGATAAGTTGATCTATTTTTGCTTTAAGTGGGTTTATAAATACCACTTTACACAAGTGTGTTTTTGCATGCACACAACCATGACTTTGGGAGCATGTGTAGCTCCACACTTTTGTAATTGTGTAAGCCAATGAGGAACTGATAAGCCTCGTGGAGCCAGACGACAGACTCCCAAAGATGACGGCAGTGATAATAAAGGAGAGTTTGGTTCTGGGAATCTTTACTTCTACAAACATTTAGAAAATAATGCATTATTTTTTTATCTTCGAAGCATGAACTGTGTTCAAAGATTCACCTTTTGATGTATAAACAGTTCTTCGATAAGAAAAAGTGATTTTACTGGTGTAGTGGATGAAGCTGAGGTTAATTCCTGTGCTGAGTGATGGTACAAGGGTGCCATTTGTTGTCATAACCGTCTCCTTTCGTGGCGTTACATTCCCCTGCTCCAACCGGTTAGGGCTGCTCTGTGATTTGAGCGCAACTCTGCACCACTTGTGTTTGACTTCCCATTTTGCTTCATAGTTTTGTCAAAGAAATAGTTACGTCGTTTGTGTTATTGACATTTTAGTGCTTACTGTAACTTCCAACTAAAAAAAACTTGATGTAAATGTTTAGGTATTCTTACAAATTATTTTTGCATTCAGTATTATTTCTACAACAGTGTATTTTATCGTAAAATAGAGGGAACACGGCAGAAAAAATATTTGAAAAAAAATTTCAGCAGTTTTTTGTAAGTGGAGAACGAAAACTGAAAAGTGAACAAAATGAACAGAGGTTTAATATTAAAAACTAAAAACCTAAGTGCATACATTAGAGCATGAGACAACCAGCGTTTTATCATCCACAAATTCCAATTATCACCACTGATTCCTACTTAAATCTTGTGAATTTTCATTACAAATTAAATTTTTGTCTGTGAATGACATTTTGTCACATGGGAGATACTTTTTTGTCAATGCAACTTACAAGTGAGATTAAAGTAGAGCAAGAAAACTTAATGCTTGGACATTAAACACATACATTGTAGTTGTAAGTTGACCACAACCTGGACTGTCCTTGCAACTCCACTGCATCGATACCTGGCTCCTCTGTGACCTGAAACCTTCATGTTGGTAGCTGTGGACATTTGAATGTCTGCAGAGCATCAACTTGAGTTTGAGCGGGATCAAAGCACACGACAGACAGTGTAGAAGCAAGCTTATCTAACCACTTGGACTGGGGGTCAGTGAGCTTACAGCAATGATCTCAGCGCTCTGCGAAATGATTCTTCCACCACTAAACCCTCAGCAACCGCGGCCTTGAAAGAACCCGACCGCAAAAAAAAAAAAGGAAAAAGAGGTTAACAGCTAATTGATTTCATGTTGTCAGAGAGCATGGATTGTGTCTCTGCCTGTGCAGCATATCTGCACACAAGGACATTACAAGGGAGTGTTTTTGCGTGGCGTCCCTGGCCCCCTTCCCTCCTGTCTGTTTTTGAACTTGGAGATGAAGCCATCTGCACTGCTCTCTGGAGACACCGGGCTCCCCCGTCTCTCCTCCATTTTCTGCTCCTGCTGTAATGGGAAAATTGCTCTGTCTTTCCGCTCTAGTTGGGATTGGCAGCGTTGATAAGCACTGCGGGGACAATTAGAGGTAGGAGTTTTCATTGAGAGGCTTTCAAACGCTGCTGACATGTCATTGGTGGCTGATATCCTGTGGGACATAGCATGGGGTTGAAAATGACTCCCTCCTTAGTGAGGTAAAGTCCACTTCTTGGGTGCAGCAACGATCTGCTAAGAAATAGCTTCTTTTCATAGCCATAATTGCATTGATTTAGCTTCAGCGTTCACTCAGACAATAAACCGTAGCAGCTGGACAGACTCTTCCATGTTCCTTTTCACGCACTTCTCTTGTGAGGCTGGGTGCACACAATGAGAACAACAAAAAAGAGTTGTTTTTTTTCTTTTTCCACACCAAGTCTGGTCTTTGTTTGGAAGTGTATGATGAGCTTGTCATTATCTCAGCAGGCTCCAAGCAGCGGAGCTTTACCTTTCCATTCTTTCTATCCCAGAGATGCAGATAAATGAGGGAAATGTCTAGCTGTGCTGCAGTCCCTCAACTAATTATTGTTAAAAGGTCTGATATGGCTTGGAGGTAGGCAGGCAAGCTCATATTCAAGCAGAAATATGAAGGTGTAGAAGGGGCTGGGGGCCTTGTTTATGAGCTAAGTGAAGTGGACCATCACAGAGGGAGTCAAGCAAAGGCCAAGTAAGTGATGGAGGGAACGATTAGAAGAGTGAGGGGGAGTTAGAGGGCGGGTGAGCAGGAGCAACATTCCTATGTAGGACTTGATCCTACTTTTCCGTAACAGGACACTCTTGTCTCTGCATGTTGCCCGTATCCCGTTAGCAGCCCTCCTGTTTTGCTTTTTTTGGGTTTTCCTGTTCAGTGGTGGAGTTGGAAGTTCCTCCTCACATCTGCTAATTGTGTTCACGGCTCCAGGTCTCCAGTTTCCTCACACATCCAGGGTCAAGCAAGTATCCAGAGCCAAATGTGGAGACTTCATGTATCTGTTGAGTTGAGATAAAGCTGTAATAATAACAATGCTAGGTGAGTCTGTGTAGCTATGTTCACACACACTAATTGGCCATAAATGAGCCCATCTGGTTTGACTTGATGTTGGGTTTAGGCAGCAGGGTTGAAGCTCCCACCCTGATCAGCCCTACAGCCCTGCTAACCACCCAGACCACCAAAGCCGAACTCATAATGTGAAACCTGAACTACACTTCTCTACAGCAATAAATAACAAAACTGTAGGTATGGCTTAGTCCTAAGCCAGCCCCTAATGGCTGCATTAGGAACGCACCCTCAACTAAGACATTCATTAAGATGTGTTTAATACTCATGTCTAAGTTTGTGAAAAGAGGTCACCAGAGTGAGCAGCTGGCGGAAATGGTAAGGTTTTATTTTTAAAAGGAAACTAATTACACAAATTTAGCAGAATTGAAAGGCTCTGAGTCAGCAATATTAATTCTCTGTATGATTTTAAAATGTTCTTATTATTTGATTCCAAATAAAATGAGGATTTTTTAATGCTATTTTTGTATTGCAATTGAATAAACAAGTGTATTAGTGCTGTGATATTTAGGTTATTTGGCCTCTTATTTAACGTCTTTGATAAGAACTTTTCCAAAGTTTGTAAAAAGTTAGCAAATTAATGTAGCTTCAAATCTTTATTTATTAAAACTGTCTTTCATTCAGTGTAAAATAGGGCCTCATATGCATATGTATCAGATATGTAGATGTGGCAACACTGTGTTCTCACAAAATTTCTAAATCTTTTTTAGGTCAGTGGAGGTCACCTTCCTCTCATATTTTTACCTTCGACCAAAGTGGAACAATACACTTGAGCCAAAACTTCAAAAAGTAATGAATCTACAAAATAACAACTCATCTAATTAAATATTCAGAAGTTTTTGGGATGAAGTTCCAGTTGGAGTGGAGGCGTTGGCTCAGTGGTGGAATTTCCGGCCTTGGACCAAGAGAAGCTGGTTCGCTTCCCACTGGGCCCATGCCTAAGTATCGCTGGAGAAGACACCTAACTCCCAGTTACTCCCACCATTGATGCCATTGTGGCTGCCTGCTGCGGTGCAATGCGGTAAAAGTAATTTCCCCATTGAGAGATAAATATTGTAAGGCTGCAAGAAAAAAAAATGGTTCAACTGGGTACCAAATTTCTGAAAGATGGGAAGATGTGTGAAACGTAACCAGAATAAGTATAAAATAATTTGTAGCCATCATTAACTCAAGTTTTATTTCCGACAGATAAAACAAACAGCAGATCATTGATGCAATACATTAAATAAAAATTTTTATTGAAAGGGCATGGTACACAAATCAAAACCTTTGTTTGGCTAACGAGCTGCATCTCTGATGATTTTGAGCAGCATCATTGACTATTGCTACATGGACGGCTTCACATTTGTGAAGCTCCATCAATTCTGACAGGAACATGGAGATTTTGGAACAACATCTGCTGCCATTCAGACAACGATCTTTGCAGGAAAGACCTCACTTGTTTCTGCAGGAGTCGAGCCACATACTGCGTCCATCATCAAAGCATGCTTTCACGTTTACAGAACGTCTACACAAATAGCCTCACTGTCAACAACGTTTTACAAACATGTTGTAGGTGTCGTTACGTCAGCTAATTTCTTCTCTAAGATGCTGAAATAATTTACTTTTATATTCATTTATTGCTCATGTTTTACTGGGGGCAAATATGGTAGCCAATATTTGTCTTATTTTTTTCAACATTTTACACAAACTTTTTTTAAATTTATAGTTAAAACATGATAAAACATTACGACAACTCTCGATTTACAAGTCGATCTACGTTCCCACCCTCACCTATGGTCACCAGCTGTGGGTGGTGACCAAAAGAATGAAATTGCGAATACAAGCGGCCGAAAGAAGCTTCCTCTGCAGGGTGGCTGGGTTCTCACTCAGAAATCGGGTGAGGAGCGCTGCCATCCGGGTGGAGCTCGGTGTCGAGGCGCTCCTCCTCCAGGACGAGGAGGAGCGGCTCGACATCGAGGGAAGCCAGATGGAGTAGTTCGGGCATCTGATCATGATGCCCCCCAAGCGTTTCACTGGTGAGGTGTTTTGGGCACGTCCCACTGGGAGGAGACCAAGAGGCAGACCCTCGACCCGCTGGAAAAAGTATGTCTCAGAGCTGGCTAGGGAACGACTTGGGATCCTTCCGGGTGAGCTGGAAGATGCAGCTGGGGTGAAAGAAGCCTGGGCTTCCCGTTTGAGGCTGTTGCCGCAGCGACCCGGCCCTGGATAAGCAGAAGACGACAAAATGGAACAGCATTAATCCGTTGGCTTATTTATTGCCCAGGATAATTATAACATTATTTTATTTATGACATATTTACTTGAAAAACCATGGCAAAAATTTCCCAAGTTGTCTTTTTTTTGTTAGAATTACTAATAAATAGGAATGATGGTTACTAAGAATAGAATTCAAATTGATAATAAACTCAAATTTATTCACTCAGAGTGTGGATAAAGTGCTAGAAAATAATGAGCCAAATAATTTTGTAAAGTTTTTATGTGTGATTGAAGCCAAGAAGACAGACAGTTGTAGTTCACAGTGGGTAAAGTAGAGGAACTAGATTCCTGGTACTGATAAATACATCAACAAACCTGGTTACTTCAAACTGATTGTAGAGTATCTGTTTTCTCTCAAGATTCAAAGTTCTGTCACACAAAAAGAGAAGGAAAAACTCATTCATTTGTTTGACTCAACTAGGCGAAATGACCGCAGCAGTCTTTAACTGGACTTTCTTTCACAGAGCATTAAAATCTGCCAGTCCTCTCCTGGATTTCACCTGGACTAAAGCCTGAACACATCTCATTGTAGAATTGTTTCTGTTGGGCACAGAACAAACTTTAAGATCCTATTGATGGTTTATAAATGCTTTGAAAACCACTGTAATATGCTTACAGAATTCATATCTGGCAGCACACTTAAAGAGAAAGGGTCAGTAACTCCAGACCTTCCTGAGACAAATTATTGAACAAACTCCAAATCCATAGCTCTATGCCCAGACTAAAGACTGGGCCAGAGTTTGACTAAACCTGGATGATCCAAGTTTAACAAGCTTTTAGCAAATATTAAAGCATTTGAATCCAGGACAATGTTTTTCTTTTAAAATGACCCTATGAGTAAAATTTCCATGACATCTTTATTTAATTTCTTGGATTCTTTTTAACAGGTGACCAAGTACAAACGAAACATAAAAGTTTCCATTTAATGCACTATATCAGAGTTAGTCAGGCTAATTTACATCTACTGTCCCTAGCCTGGATAAGGGACAATGACTTTATGTGATTTATAACATTAATAGAACTGTACACAAAAAAGAAACACTTTAAAGATAAAACTCACAAATACACTAAAAATATTACATCTATAACAGCCAAATGGAGTAGTACGACCACACAAATTACCAAACTTATTTACAGAGCCAGAACCTCTAGAATGTGGAACTGTAAGTAACTAGAGGCTACATCGCCGGCCACTTTTTACACGTTTTTTCAAAGTTATTTTTTCAGAAATTTTTGTGTAACACATGCTTTTAAAAATTCTGTCAGCATGTTCAACTGTGCTGAAGGCTTTTGTTGAAAATTATGCCTGGTTAAAGGTGGAAGAGTGAAGAAGGATTGTGCCTTTGTTAGACCGATATCTTTTGTTTTTGTATCATTATCTATTCTGTACCATCTGAAAAAACAATGAAGTAACAGTTCCAAAGTCGTCGACTTCATTAACCTTTGCTTAGTTTTTACTCAAATAATGTTAAATTTGACTGGTTCCACTCTACAGGGTCCAGACCTGTTGGCACCAGTTCACCACCTTTAGACTCGGATCAGTCCCAGCACATCCCATCAGTTCTGTTTGCACAGCTTGCCTCCCAGTGCTCATACTAATACAATACATCACCTCAAAGCAGAACAAACTGTAGCAATCTGTCAGAAAGTCAATTGGAAACAGCTGGAACGTCACGTGGGCGAACCAGTTGGATCTGTGATGCCCTGAACAAGATTTGGGTTGACTTTAAAGTCTGAATATCTAATTTAACAGTCTGATGGAAACAACTGGGTGGTCAAATCTGGAGACGTACAGATAGTCCCGTAATGTTTCTGATGCTATCGCGCCCTGCACTCCAAAGCTTATTTGGGTTATAATAATATCAGTTCATTCTGCATGGCTATTTGACTTGCAAATGATCCCTCTGGGCCACATTCGAGCTGTTTAAACCCCATTAATGCACCGTTTCCTCCAGTCTTCACACAATATGTACAGTTTGTTGCTGCACAACTCATGTGAGCTTTGTCATCATTTAAATGTAAACATAGAAATTTGTGTGAAGAAAAAAAACAATTGAACTTGTGAAAATTTGCATTAGCAAGCCAGTTATCAGTACTTTGTTTCATCTGAGTTTTAGATGACAGTATGATGATGTTTTCTGCATTGAATTGCATTAAAATGAGCTATCACATTAGTGGAGCTTTGGGTGATGTGTTGTGTCCCAGAGGCCAGTAATAAGCATTGGACACATTAATAAAAAAACTTCCTACACATTGCTTCTTTTCTTTGCCTAAGGAATGAATCAGCACAAACTTTCATTTGTCTAATGTGTTTTTTTTTAGTTTGTTAAAAAAAAAAAATCAATGGAAAAAGTCTATTTAAATAACACAATTGAACAATTTTTACCATTGATGCTGTTATTAGAAACATCCTAGACAATATCTTTGTTTGGAAATGTTGCCGCACCAATAAATGTCAAGTGATGGGTCATCTTATGCAAATTACAAGCTGTATTATACTGCAGAGTTTTTCAAATGTAAAGTATCTGAAAATAAAAGATTCAATACTACAGAAGAAATTTCTGGATGAGAAAACAATTAAGATAGAAATTTAAAGGTATCATTAAGCAACAGGACAATTGTATTTTATTTTAGTTAACAAAAGACTCGGGCTACACGATGGCACCACGGTTGGCATTGTGGCCTCAGAGCAAGAAGGTCGGGGATTCGAGTTCCGCAGTGGAGGCAAGGCTTGGAACGCTGGCCTTACTGTGTGGAGTTTGCATTGTATGTGTGGGTTTTCTCTGGGGTACTCTGGTTTCTTCCCACTCTTCAAAAACATGTATGTTAGGTTGATTGGCTATTACAGAATTGCTGCTTGGAATGAGTGTTTGAATGGTGACTAGTTTCGAGTATACCCTTCCTCTCACCTGAAATGAACCGGGATAGGTTCCGGCATTCCCATAACGCCATGAGAGATAAGCAGATCAGAAGACGAAACAAAAGTCTCAACAAAATAAAGTTTTTCTTGTGCAGAACCAGCTTTAGGGGAACACAGGTGGTATGATTGTGGAGAGAGTAGTCATGTTTCTTTTCCTCAACTGTCCAATCCAATTAAGACCAGTAAGCAGGAGCCAACAACAAAATCAGCTGTGTATCTCTTTTCCATTAATCCACAAACTCAACTTTCTGGTTATCACACATTCATTTTTTTCTGTCAAATACGGCTCCACTTCTAAAGGAAATAAATACTTTTCCTAACAATTATCTTTAAGCATTTATACAACAAATAACGTTGAAGTCTTTTCTTTAACTATCGATGTTTCAAATTAATAACAGCAGTTACGTTCGAGTCTTTCTTTTTGATAACAAAAGGGTTTTTTCACTGCGTAAAAATCAATTTGGAAACAGTTTATTTATTTATTTATTTACAGCATTGTTGGAGCAAAATAATGATCTGGAAGTTGTTTTGAAGTTGAACCGATTTTCTGCATCAAGAGGAGTATCATGGCTATAAAGGCTCCATTTGTTTCTCAGAATTTGAAGGCCTCTTTGAAAAAAAAAAAAACTTTACCCAAACTTCTCTGCCCTCTAATAACTTTTCCTTTGGATAGTTTCAGCCATGGATTTTTCATCCTTCAAGTGCCCGAAGACAAAGCTACTGCTCTCTGAATGAAAGGTCATCCGAGTAAGTTTAAACAAAGTGTGTCAAAAGCATTAAAGAGTGTAAATGAGGCAAACTCGTTTGCTCACGTTTATTTTTGTAATGAAAGTGGTGCTCAGGAATTTTTCCAATGATACATAACTTCCACACCGACAAAAGTAGATCCTTAATCTCATTATCTCTGAAACAGCTATGCAGGTGGAGAGAGTGAGAGAGAAACGAAGCTACTGAGTGTGTGACTGTTCATAAATCAGTGTGTTTGAGAGGGGGGAGAACAGAGAAAAAGCAAGAGGGGGCACAGATATGCACCCTCGCTTCCTCCCACCCCCGGGTGCTCTAATTGAGTGGAAGCTTTTGTTATATAAACAAGAAGCACACCTCTAGTTGAAAATTAAATAGTTGGAGAGCAGGCAGCGTGCATTTGAAAGAGATATATTTTCCAGTGGGTGAATAGTGGTGTCAAAGGGGTGCTGATGAAGAGGTGGTTATTGGCATGGAGAGCCCGCTCTCTGCACCAAAGCCAATCCTCGGCTTGCTTCCCCTTTACAACATTGAGCACAACAGCCTCTAAAGCTCTATTTCTGTACGCTCCGACTGGATCCTGCTGCCGATGATTGTTCCACATTTCAATAGGTTGTTAAAGCGGTAATCGGCAAGTTCCTTGTTATTCTCCATCTTTAGTTTGTCTACATGTTTAGAGGTAAGCGCTCATTACTGCAGTTTTTGCTCACTTCCCAGAGAGTCTTGTAGTTAGACCTCTTTGTTTCCGGGGTTTTCTGAAGTCAGAGTTTCTCTAAATGGAACAATTTTCCTCCTCGGCTGTGCGGCTATTGCTGCTCCTGCTAGTTTGAGTTTCAGAAAGTTGGAGTCTGACGATAAAGAGGTATATTATGTTAGTGAAACAAACGCACACAAAAAACTATAAATCAGTTCTTTGGTTTGCTGCAATGGTAAAAACAGACCTTCCCAAGTTGGTCTGACCATATGTTAGAGAACAGTCATTCACAGGCAGCTCACCTTGCCCTTTGGCTCTGCCTTCACATTTATTTATATTTGCTTTCATTTGTTCTAACTGCACCTTATATGTCTTTGTGGAAATATTTGCCAACCTTTTACTTAATATTTCATTTTGAGCGCTGTGGTTAAAATGTGTCCTTTTGAGAACAGAAACCCAATCAGACAGTTTGCTTCCGCTTCAAACTCTGGTTGCAGCAGTGCTAATGAATGGCTCAAACTGAGGAAGCCAATTAAATCCTTTCCCACTGCCAGTAGTAGCATGTTGACCCTCAGCATACTGAAGGCTACCAAGGACACAGAAATGAAATTATATCTGCTAACTATAACTACCTCCCAGGGCACATGCCCGCAAGCTAAAACAACATGAAGGAATGACACTACACTGTACCCCGTAGTTCATTCGGGACTATAGTTTCTAATAAGCCCAATTTTTCAGAGTTAGAGAGGTTAGTTTTTTCAGCTGGCCTGCAGATGTCAAGCCCACAAAGAAGAATGGACACTGATCCAATCACTGTTTGGAGTTTTTGCTCCAGTTTCACAGCCTCAATGTGAAAAGTTAATGTTGGATAACATGTTTAGACGGTAAATATGAAGAATGAGTAAAATGAGGCCGCTCTCACTGCCCTAAGTGAAGCACACTCTCTGACAATTTATAACACTCTGGGGAACTCTTGATTTTGATAGGGATTTAGAAAATATACATAAGAACATAACATGAGAGCACATGTGTAGGAGGAGAGGCGGTGAATTATTTTGCTATCTACATCAATACCACTTTTACTGCAGAATAGGAGCTTTCACAAAATAAACCAAACACACTGAAATTTACATGCAGTTTGATTTCCTAATCCATAAGACCAAACTTAGTGCCACTCTTGTTTGCAAAGAACAAAAACAGAAGGCTTCCAGGAACACAAAGTGGACAAAAGAAGTCAGGGATAATGTTGCCAAGTGTTTCTGAGTATTTCAGCTTCACATTGAATGAGAATTCAGCGGAAACAACATAAAAGCATAAATCCATCCTGCATTTGATCAATACTTCAAACTATTTTTAGCAGAGCATGTCGGAGATGTTTTGGTTGCTGAATACCACCAAGCTATGGTTCACCCACCACCTTGATAAAATACTGTCACTTGTTTTTCTAAACATAATCAACGGATTTTTTAAAAAAGAAAGTGGCGGTTCTCAACTTGTTTTTTTATGAAGACTGCAGAACTTCCCAGAACCCCACCAAAAAAGAAGGTTATAAAGTTGAACACAAACTTTGCAAAAAAATCTTAACTTGAACTCTTGAAATCCTCTGTAAGCAAACATACAGAACAAACTGTGAGTAGAATTGATTGTCGAGCTGCTCCTCCTCCAGGTCGAGAGGAGCCAGATGGGGTGGTTCGGGCATCTGGTCAGGATGCCCCTGAGCACCTCGATGGTGAGGTGTTTCGGGCACATTCCATCGGGAAGAGACCAAGAGGCTGACCCCGGACCTGCTGGAGTAATTATGTCTCACAGCTGGCCAGGGAACGACTCGGGATCTTTCTGGGTGAGCTGGAGGATGCAGCCAGGGAGAGAGAAGCCTGGGCTTCCCGTCTGACGCTTTTGCCCCCACGACCCGGCCCCGGATCAGCGGAAGACCACTGAACGGAATGTTGAAGCCTTCATCAAGTAAAAAAAAGTCTTGTTATTGTGCAAAAGAATGACACAGCACACTTGTTTTTATATTGCTCTACATTTACTACTTTAATGATTTTAAAGTTCATGAAAACAACTTTGAAATACTGTATTTCATATAAAAATGTCTTTTATAGAAAAAATTTCTTGAGCACTGAGAAGGACACTTCTCATCACAAGGACACTTGTAGTTGTAAAGCTACTGTTGAGTAGAAGATTTCAGTGACTCCCTGTAAACAGTTTTCAGGATCCAGAAATGCTGATTTCCATGAACAAAATGCCAGAATAATCTTTAAATTTGATCTAATTTCCACATGGCTTAGCCCATGTCCAAACGTAGCCGTGTATTTTTGAAAACACATATTTGCTGTCCTTTGTTTTAGGAAAACGCTCGTGTCCACACGTAACCGTTTTCAAAATATCCGCGTCCACACCGAGCCGTATAAATGCACTTCTGAGTGCGATTATGAGCATGCCAGACCAGTGGTCGGCAGTATTGACGTAAACGCAAGTTCTGAGCTATCCAATCAGAGCACCTCTCTCGTCATTTCTGCTTTTGTAAACAAGGACGCACACGAATGACGTACAGTATGTGCATTACTTGTCGCAGGTAGTGACGCATAAAAACGCAAATCTCCGTTTTCGCACGTCCACATGCGAACGGAAAAACTGAGTTTTCCAAAATCTCTACTTTGGCCGGAGTTTTCAAAAACGCCGGTTTTGAGTGAAAAAAAACTTCAGTTTTCGTGTGGATGGCAAGCCGAAATGGATAAAAATATATGTGTTTTCAAAAATACCCGGCTACGTGTGAACAGGGCCTTAATCTAACGCTAGGACACAAGAAAAAGGAAAAAACAAACAGTTAAAATGACTCTACAACGCGCATGCAGCTGAATTCACCCTCCTGTAAAGATTAGCCTGATTTTAAAACAGACAAACCTGAGGGGCTTTCTATGATCAAATCCTTGTGGACCCTTTGTACTCCTTCGAGACCCGAGGTCTGAATCCACTGCAGTGATGTGCCTTTGAGACAGTACTTGTAGTCCCTGATGTACTGCTGATGGATCGGCACTACTACTGATGTTTTAATGCTAATATGAAGCAAAATGAAGAATTCTCCTTTTGAGCAAGAGGCATTGGCGTTCAATACACATTGTTTCACTGTGTAAAACAGTCTGAACCTGGTGGTTATGTTCAGCTGCGTGTTCATGGGCTTATTCAAGACTCAACAGTGTTATGATGGTTGTTAAAGCCTGAAGTTCATAAGTAGTCAGTATAAGAGATGTACGCGTTTCTAGATTATAAATGCATGAATAATTATGAACATTTTGAACTAAAACAGCTTTACGTGAGAGGCAGAAGCACCACGACACTAATCAACAAGAAGAAAGTGTCCTTATGCATGAGTGGAACAGCATAACACTTCCTAACAATAGCTATCTCCACAGTTCTGCTGCTATCTAAAAAAAATTGAACAGCATAGCAGAGGGTAAATGGGAGATGCAGAGTCTGGTGTGAATCAATAAAACCCATCAAACACCTGAGGGGTCCCCCAATTTTCCCACAAAACACTCCACCCCCTGGGCAGGGGGGGAACAATGGCGGAGCATCAATACCTGCAATTGGGGAAGGAAGGGCAAGAGACAGCGGGCAAACCACACAAGCAGGTCAACTCTCCTTCAGACAGCAAATGGACACACGATCGTTTGCATCAATTCGGTCCAGTGGGAGATAGAGGACAGTATGGGGATGGGGTGCCATTAAGAGAGTATTGGTATAGAAGGTGGGCGCCACAGAAGAAGAAGGGGTGTGGAGGTTTTTAAAGCAGGTAGAGATGGAGACACAGGGGGATAGAGGTGTTTTCAATTACCCGCAAATTCAGAACGATTTCCTCTTCTTTCTGACCACACTTCCCACTGCGAGACTGATGGGAGGCCTGAACAGAGAGGCGTGGAGATGGCAATTGTTTGACTGTGGGTTGGTGGGGAAAAACAGGAGGAGGTCGGTTTTCATCCGCCTGCTTTGTTCAACCTTTTTCTGTCACCTTGCAGCTTTTATTGGAGCTTTTCCCTCTTTTTTTATGTGCACTGGCTAGAAACATCAAAGTGCATTTTAACTTCTGTGTAGATGTTGATAAGCCACTTCCGGAGAGCAAGAGAAACTCTTGTGCTGCTCATAGATAACAAGCAAACTTATACACAAGCACAAACAGAACATTGTTCCATTTAACAGTACGCGACTATGTTTTTGCTGTGTGGAAAATGCATGCATTATCTCCCTGATTGCAGTCGCTTTGACCTAAAACTTATTTACATGGTCTTTTTCTAAAGCAAAAAGAGAATTCAGTGTGTTCCTGAAACCAAAGCTGCAAAAAAAATAATAACCTTTGCAAGATGCTGCAAATACTCGCCAATTTTTTAATTGGATCTCATCTTTTTTCTTGCATATAAGTTGAGAATATTGTTCATTGGTTGTCTATGTGTCTGGCCTCGCAACAGACTAACGACTTGTTTGGGGTGTACCCTGCCTCTGACCTCTCAGGAATAAGCGGTTTTCAAAACAAATTTTGAAAATTTCAACATCCTCCAAATAAAAATTGATTAAAATAATGACAATAAAATAAAAAATAAAATAATAAAAATTGTGTCGGCAGTGTTTTTTTATATTTTGCCGTGCATAATATTTTATTTTATGGTATTCTTATTTTTAAATTATTTTATTATTATTTTATAATTATTGTACTTTTTATATATTAAATTTGTTGTGCAAAACCTGGGCTCAATTGCAAACGGCATGTATTTGGTTACTTTGAGATACAAAGTAAAAAGACAACAAAAATTATAATAATTTATTTATATACATGTGGCAAATCCAGGCATCTCTGTGTAGGTTTGGCCTCCAACTCTAATTTATGTTCATGTCATGTTCAAATAACTCCCGACCCTCACAACACTTTTCTTTACCTACATCCAAGCTGACATCTGGCCCGCATAACAGTTGCCAGTGTTTTTAACTGAGCCATTTGCAGCTCAGATTGGGTCCAAATGTGTCAAAAGTGTCAGGATAAACTTCCACAAAGAACGTCATTGTCTCGGGGAGAGGTGAAGACTCACAGCTGGACGTAAAGCTGCTCCTCAGGGGAATCCTCCTTCCTATCTGAAGTCCTATATCTCTAACATGCTCATTAACCTTAACCTCTTACACATCCACATTTTATCATAGCAGACAAAGAAGGATCTTTACAAAGTAAAATGCGGAGCACAGCTTAATCTTATACCTTCATCTTCAAGACAGTCTTGTACACAGACTAAAAACTTCACATCGGAGACAGGAAGTGTCCCCTACTTGTAGATATTGCTACATGAGCATATGAGAGGATAGATAGGAGTCTCTATCAACCATGTCACTTCCTTTGTTCCCAGCTCAGCTATGAAGAACAACTATGAAGCCCTTTTACATGCACTGATAATACATCTGAAGTTGTGTGTGCCTGAGTTTGGTTAAGGTTATTTCTGGATGATTCCCCTTATCTCCTCTCCCATGCATATTACGATATATACTGCTCCAGATGGTCAGAGGAACAGAGCCACTAATGGCGGTACTTGATCACGCTTGCTCCTTCTATAAATCAGTATATTAACAGCATACATAAATGCTGTTCAGAGAGAATTTGATTGAACCTCGTGTGGCACATAAAGCCTTTTCATATGAGGAGAAACGGCACTTAAAGGATCACGCAAATTCAGCCTTGAGTGTGTAAGTGTTATTGTGAAAGGATGATCTCAAGGGGAATCATACACATTTTTAAATACACCTAATTAAAATGGCTCCTCATGCTTGCCTTAACATAGACAGCGCTCTTAAATTATGATGGAGTAAGTGGGCTGATGGAGGTGCACGATGGGTTAATTGGCATTTTCTGATTCAACGCTCAAACCCTCTTTATTTGGGAGTTGGCTGTGACAAGGAGTTATGAGCTTTATCAGATGAGGTTATGAGAGCTTTGAGATTCATGGGCCTTCTGTACACGTGTGTATGAACACACACCAGTGTGTCTTTGGGAACACAGTGCCCCAGTGTGGTGAGACTTGGGCATTACAGGAGGAAACTGATCAGCCTCCAGACACTGAAGTTAGTAATGTGACTCACAGTTTTTTTTATTTAATAATCCAGAAAATATCCAACAAAATTTATTCTAATGTTGTTAGATAACTCAATCCCACTTAAAAAAAACATTTGGACTATTTCAAAATCAGGAAACCTCCTAATGCTGACAACAAAAACTAATTTGGAAAGAAATGTGCTGAATTAAAAAAAGCAGCACATCTGGAAAGAAACAATAAAAGCTTGGGAACATCATTATTGACGTATCATTTTACTGACATATAAAACAAAAAACCTTTGCAGATGGTCTCTTCGATGGAAATATGTTCACTCATATGGGATAAAAAATAATACTAAATTGGTGGAACAGATAAAAGTATTTCTGAATGTGAAACTTTAAAATCATCTATGTTGGAGCTCAAACTTGCAACTTCCCAACTCCAAGATTGCAGTGCTAACCAGGAGCGGATCCAGGATTTTCTAAAGGGGGTCGGGGGAGAGGCATGAGGTCATTAACAAAGCCAGTATAGGAAGGGCTGGGGACTATTCCCCCCAGACCATTTTGAAAAATAAGAGTCAATTTCCCACATTTTGGTGGCCCATTCTCTGGCCCTGCGAGGGAATAGCTTGACTAGTCCCCTTTCCTTTCTTCTTCGGTTTTTTTGTGGACCAAAGGGAGGGGGGAGGCGGTGAGGAATGGGGGGGCCTGCACCCCCCACACTCCCCTTGGATCCGCCCCTGCTAACTCCTTTGCAGCCCCTTCCCCTCCCATTAGAAGTAACTCCGATATCCAAAATTATTAAAGAATTTAATTGATTAAATTCTTTAATAATTTAATGTACAAGGTCGACTAAACATGTACACCCAAATTAACCAACTATTCCACCTTTGTCTGATCCTTAAAAGAGGTACAGACCTAATAGTTCTAAACAGAACGACAAATTAAAGTATAAACTAAAAATAACAGATTATTTATTCAGTATAGTTTAAAAAAACAACACAAGTGAGCAAGAACTGATGAAACTATAACAGCACCAAGTGATCGATGACTAAATAAGATCAGTAAATCCGTATAAATCAGTACTTTCAGACCAGGGAGGCCCTCAAAAGTTAAACTTCTTTCATCTCCTACACGTACAATGAAGCCATTCAGTCTGTAAAACATGCACTATCGTTCTTTATCACATTTATGTTTCACTGGAATATGCAAAGCAATTCAAATAAACATCAAAGAAAAGGTTAAATGTTCTGTCGGTTGTTCTCTGCCTTCTTTCATGAGGCCAACATCATTGTTGCACGAGAAGGAAAAAAACAGTTTTACATACATATCCCCTAATGTGACGTTCTAACTAATTGATAAATATATACATGCTTTTTTATGAAGCCGTCTCCACTATGGTGACCATCCTCCTGATTTAGACGCAGTATGTGTTGGAATGAAGATGCGTGTCAGGATTGCTACCATCATGTACGTGAGTGTCAGTTTCCAACAAGGGCTCTATATTTAGCAAGTGAGGGGACTGGGTGAGCCGGACCACTTGAACACAAACAAATGTACACGTCTAACTGCCCACAACTAGTTTTACGTCGTGAAGACTAAAGATGTGAGACATGGATATTGTCATAATTTTTTCTTTAGAACTGCAACTTTCCAACTCAGATGGACCATTTCCAGGACGGTGAAAGTGAGAATGGGTGCTGTTTGGTTGTAGTCTGATGAGAAAGTGGTCACTGAAGTCAAAGGCGAACGTGTGTGAGTCACAGGAACCAGAGGTCGGAAAGGGCCTGAACAGTCCTGACCCCTTGGTAAGAGAGGCTTTTCTGATGGCATATGATTATATAGACTATGTATCCAAAGGGGGAGCTGATGGAACTATGGGTCCTGCTCCTACGACCCCCACAGCAGCCCTGCGACATGCTGGAGATGAACTTCTCACTCGCTTCCCCATCTTCTTCAGGCGCTGGCCTAGAGTGTTCCAGGATGTGACAGAGAACACAGCATGCCCGATGCTCATTAAGATCCTGGATGAAAACTTCTTTGCCCCAGTCCCTAGAGGGAGACACAGGGACCTGGCTTGGAGTGCTGTGCTTTCTGTCTACGTGCTGGCTGGACAGATGGCTCTTCATTGCAATGATAGAGGTATGAAGATGGTCCTGCCTCAGCTCAAAGAGTCTGTTGGTGCTTATGTAGAGAAAGTCATCTGCCCTGAAATACGAGATAAAGGAGGATGGGTGAGTTATTTCTTATTTGAGAAACTTCAAAACAAGTTTCACTCTAATTAATCATCAACTCTACATGGGTTGTTTTGTCTTTTCTCCACTTGTTAGGCTGGCTTTGTGTCTCGGTTTGGAAAAAAGGAGAACTTGGAGAGTAAAGTGAAGAAAGTCTGCTGTTGGACACTTTTGGTTCTGAGCATCTCCATCCTTAGCTACTTCATTTGGAAGAAAATCTAACACTGCCATCTACTGACTTATTGCTGTTCAGCATCCATAACCAACCAAAAATCCCCAGCTTACTGCAGCAGTCCTGGTCATCTTATATTAGGCTAGTTTAATAATTGTTCTTATTCTGTTTTGGGATCAATTTACATATTAGTACAGTGGTCTTACAGCAAGAAGGGTGGGGTTCAAATTCTGGGTGGGGACGAGGTTTGGAACACTGGCCTTTCTTTGTGGAGTTTGCTTGTTCTCCCTGTACATGTGTGGGTTTCTTCCACCCTCCAAAAACATGCATGTTAGGTTAATTGGTCACTATAAAATTTCCCCTAGTATTGTGTGGCACTGCGACAGACCAGTGACCTGTTCAGGGTATACCCTGGCTCTCGCCTTATCCAGCTGGGATAGGCTGTGACCCTGTTAGGGATAAGCAGGTCAGAAGACTATTGTTTTATATGGGTGCCAGCAGCAGGTCATATAGATTTTTTTTAAGAATTAATAAAGTTCATCTATTAAATTATGAGCTTAATATCTTATTGAGTTTGATTAAACAAAGTTGTAAATATTTGGTTTATACCAAATTCATTTTCAGTGATATTTTAATTTAACTGTTTATTTCAGTTTGTGTAATTCTTTAAAAAATAAAAACCACAAGGCATAACTCATGCTCAGGACTTTATTTCTCATCAGTATTAAACAGTGATTGTAAGCAGAGACTGGAGAACATTGAAAAAGCAACAGACAGGAAATCTCAGCAGTAATTGTACAGCCTGGTTTTTAAGCCAGCTCTTCCTCTCCATCCTCCTCAAACTCTCCTTCCTCCTCAGCTGTTGCTTCCTGGTACTGCTGGTACTCTGACACCAGGTCGTTCATGTTGCTCTCTGCCTCTGTGAACTCCATCTCATCCATACCCTCTCCGGTGTACCAGTGGAGGAAAGCTTTGCGCCTGAACATGGCAGTGAACTGCTCGGAGATACGCTTGAACAGCTCCTGGATGGCTGTGCTGTTACCGATGAAGGTGGCGGCCATCTTCAGACCACGAGGAGGAATGTCGCAGACAGCGGTCTTAACGTTGTTTGGGATCCATTCGACGAAGTAGCTGCTGTTCTTGTTCTGCACATTCAGCATCTGTTCGTCCACCTCCTTCATGGACATGCGGCCACGGAAGATGGCGGCTACAGTGAGGTAGCGGCCGTGACGTGGGTCGCAGGCTGCCATCATGTTCTTGGCGTCGAACATCTGCTGGGTGAGCTCTGGGACTGTGAGAGACCTGTACTGCTGGCTGCCTCTGCTTGTGAGGGGAGCGAAGCCTGGCATAAAGAAGTGCAAGCGAGGGAATGGCACCATGTTGACGGCCAGCTTACGCAAATCAGCGTTGAGCTGTCCAGGGAACCGGAGACAGGTAGTGACGCCGCTCATGGTTGCAGAAACCAAGTGGTTGAGGTCTCCATATGAGGGAGTTGTGAGTTTAAGTGTGCGGAAGCAGATATCGTAAAGGGCCTCGTTATCGATACAATATGTCTCGTCTGTGTTCTCTACGAGCTGATGGACTGACAGTGTGGCGTTGTAGGGCTCCACCACGGTATCGGACACTTTAGGGGAAGGCACCACACTGAAGGTGTTCATAATACGGTCGGGGTACTCTTCACGGATCTTGCTGATAAGCAGGGTGCCCATACCAGAGCCTGTGCCACCACCAAGGGAATGTGTGAGCTGGAAACCCTGGAGACAGTCACAGCTCTCAGCCTCCTTCCTCACCACATCCAGGACAGAGTCCACCAGCTCTGCACCCTCTGTGTAATGACCCTTGGCCCAGTTGTTACCAGCACCACTCTGACCTGCAGAAACACCATGAAAGATTTAGTTGAAGAACAATTTTCTGATGCTAAACACTTCATCACTGTGACAACCTACCAAAAACAAAGTTGTCAGGCCTGAACACCTGGCCAAAAGGTCCGGATCTCACGGAATCCATAGTTCCTGGCTCCAGATCCACCAACACAGCACGAGGAACATATTTACCACCTGAAAGAAATTAAAAAAGGGTTAATTAAAAAAATACATAAATATGAAAGAATAAAAAATAAATAAATAAAGTAGGATTACAGACCGGAAGCTTCATTGTAATAAACATTGATCCTATCCAGCTGCAGATCACTGTCTCCATGATAGGTTCCAGTTGGATCAATTCCATGTTCATCACTGATGACCTCCCAGAACTGAAAAAACAAAGTTAAGAGTTTAAAAACTAGAAAAACTTCTTGAAACCTTCATAATGGCCGACATTTGCCCGCCATAAGACAGGAGGCGCGGGCGGCCTCGTTCCTGATTGGCTGAGCGCCTATGAATTCAAACGTGTCATGCTACGTCACTAACCGCTTCAACAGCAGGCCTAAAGAAGCGGGACAGAAATTTAAATAAATAATAATAAAATAACTAAAAATGATTTCTTTCAACATTGTTAGGATCAGCAAAAAGATTTTTCTTAAATATTTTTTTTCCAAAGAGAAAAAGCTTTTTTTGTTTCAAAGAAAAAAAAAAAAGAAAAGCTAGTTAATCCCCATAATACAAAAGATCATCTATTAAACAAAAAATTTTTTTTACAGGATCAAACTTTAAGTTTTATAATCAATTTTTTAACACGTGATGAGTTTTTAGGGAGAGAAAACAAGTACTTGAATTAAAATATAAAAATTAAAAAGTGGAAAAAAATGCCGAATCTATAGTTAATCCTTAAAGAATCCTGTTTACATTGACAAAATATAAATATATTTTATTAAATTCAGATTGAATAACTGTAAAGTAGGACACGTTGGAGTGAGTGATCAGGGTGTGGTTTACTGAGCACAAAGCACCGGCACGCACACACAGATTATGGCCATTTTAAGCAATAAAATGTGAATAAAACTAAAAAAATACAAAGATCGGGTTATTTACCTTGGCACCAATCTGGTTACCGCATTGACCAGCCTGCAGATGAACGATTTCCCTCATATTTGCTGATTTAACACCGGAGCGTCACGTCTATACCCTCGCTTGTTCTCAAAGTGCGTGTTCACTGGTTCAACCCTCCTATTTATACTGCAACATGGCACTCCCTATTTTGAAGAACTCATGCGCCAATTGGTCAAATGAGCATCACTTTTTGACTGACGTAAATTTTAAACCAATTGTATTTTCAAGTACTCAAATCTCATTGGTTGAGATTCATGTCTATCATGTGGACAAACCTAATCTGTTTCCTTGTCTGAATGGCGGAACGGAAATGCGACACTGTCCAGATTTTATCCAGCCCTTTAGCTGCCTTGCTAACTCCTCATTTATAGATCAAATCATATCAAAATGGTTGATTTTTATTTTGATTTTTAAAAGTAATCCGCATACTGATGACTGAAAACATGCTTAAAACTGGAGATCTGAAAAGAACCACTCCCTCCCTTCATAAACTTCCACATCTATCATTTTTACAACATCATTCTTTAAGCTCTACAGCAATAAAAAAAAACATACCACTGGTATTTTATCTTAGAGATGATAAAGCTGTAAAATCATAACATGAATCCACCCTCACATGGAATAAATAAAGAGAGACTAACGGTAACAGGCCATATGATGATGACTAGTGAGGGACAAAGAGCAAATCATGATGTGTTCCTCTTTCAGTAGCTGAAAGGTGATTCTGGTCACTAGCAACGCCTAAAACAAAAGAAAAATGGAAGTAGGCCCACATAAAAGCCACATCCAGCTGTCACAATTGTAGAGAACTGTCTGGATTGAGGATATCTGTGTTTATTAATGTGTAATCTGAATGCTGTCTCCCTTAAATGTTACAGTTGCTCCAGTCATTCCAGTGGGGTCTGTTGCTATGGTGATCAGTCTTACCCCTTTGGACATTTTCTGAGTTGCTGTGCATGGGGTAGGGCTTTGCTTAAGCTTCGACCTCCTCGGCCTTCAGGTCAGTTAAATAACATGCCATACATTTTTATGTAGATTAGTTTTTGTGGAGACGTGTACAGTTGAATTAAATCTCAGTTCGTTCTCGTTCGGATCAGGTTGTTTCAACTGGCACACCCACTGGCTATCATGTCATTTATTATGTAGGGCATGCTAATAATCTTTACTCTGTTCATTGTAATCTGATACACAAAGGCCTTCTCTGTTTCCTCTAGTACTGATCTGCCCAAGAGAGATGAGTCAGGACTAAAGCAAATGAGTTGCTGTTTCCCATATCTGCACATGTTCCTGTTTGTTTTCATTCCATTTTAATCACTCCTGTGATGCCAGCTGAAATATGTCAGTATTTGCCTGCAATCCCACAGAAATAAATCCATAACTGTTTTGATGAAGCACAAGCAGGGGAAATTTTTGCTTCAAAATTTTGTTTCTTTTCGTTATCTTAACTGCTTATCTATTAATGAGGTTGCAGGGGTGCCCAAACCGATCACAGCTGATTTCAGACGAGAGGCAGGGTACACCCCAAATAGGTCACCAGTCTCTTACAGGGCCCCACACACTCATTTCTAGGGGATATTTTGTATCAGTCAATTAATCTAATATACATGTTTTCGGAGGGTGGGAGGAAACCAGAGTACCTGGAGAAAAAACAAATGCATACTCCACAGTGTTTCAAGCCTCAAGCTCACTTTGGGACTTGAACCCGAACCTTCTAATTCTGAGGACCCCGTTCTAACCACTGCGCCACCATGCAGCCCAAACAATATTAACTATTTGTGGATTTCTTTGTGAGGAGCTCTGCCATCCGGGAAGAGCTCGGTGTCGAGCCGCTCCTCCTCCAGGTCGAGAGGAGCCAGATAAGGTGGTTCGGGCATCCAGTCAGGATGCCCCCCAAGCGCCTCGCTGGTGAGGTGTTTCAGGCACATCCCACCGGGAGGAGACCAAGAGGCAGACCCCGGACTTGCTAGAGACACTATGTCTCACAGCTGGGTGGGGAACAACTTGGGATCCTTCCGGGTGAGCTGGAGGATGCAGCTGGGGTGAAAAAAGCCTGAGGCTGTTGCACCCGCGACCTGGCCCCAGATAAGCGGAAGACGACGGAACGGATTTCTTTGTTAAATTTTTTGTGTAAAACCCATCAAACAACTGTTTTGACTGGCTGTTGATAGAATTTCATTGACATACTGTATGTATGACTTCAGTTTTTTTACAACGTTAAAATGAATTGTAAAACATTAAAAACAACAAAAAACTCTACATTTACTAATAATAGTTAAAATGAACTTTGGAATGGAAATCGGACAGCATGTCTGACATTATCAAAAGGGGAATTGACTGGTTGGAAAAGTCTTCTTTCTTCAAAGAGCTGATGTATTATTTCAGCATTTTTGGAGAAATAAAATTTGGAAGTAATTTGTCGTTGTTTATTTACACTTTGGACATGTTCAAGTTTTTATGATAGAGGTGGTGTATTTTATGGTCACACTCCAGATCTACAGGGCAGATTTTCTCTCTGAGGCACTTCGGAATAAAAGCCGACGAAGAAATAAATATTTCCCTACTTACAGACTATCCCAATGAGACGCTTCCGGCACTTACAACACAGCACATAGTGTTCCTTTGTAAATGGCTACAGACCAGGACTACATCTCCTGATTCAGCATTTCTCAAGCTCCTGCTGCACTAAGCTTTCAGCCTCCAGCCAGTTCAACATTGCAATAATAAACAGGGTCCTGCAGAGGCAGGGCCACCAGTTGAAATTAATTGCCAGATTTTAGGTGATGTTTTTTGAAGTCTTTATAATCAAAATGTCTATGCCCATTTCTTAGGGTTGTGACCCCCCAAAAAAATCTTAGCGCATTTTCAGATTATTGTTTCTATATTGAATTCCAGCTTCTAATTTGTTGACAATTTGTCAGATAATCGCCAGTGTAATCAAATGTGATTGTAGATTCACATTTGACCAAAACGTCTCCATAAAGGAATACAGTTTTGCACACCCTCCTAGTTAGGAGTTACATGTGTGCCAGTTTGTAAACTCACAACCAACTGTTAGGGATAAAGTTATCTGCTGAGGCCTTTATTGATGGAACGATAAGCTGTGACCATGACGCTCTCCATGCACCGTAACAAAAAAGCTTCCCAGACTTGTTATTCAACTCTAGTTTACTATGAAAATTGAGTATATTTCACTCCATCACAAGCTGAATACTTGCCAGGTTCTTCTTCATTCAATAAGATATAGACAAACTTCAACCTTCAACTTGAAACATTTTAACTGCTCTTTCTCACCAGCTTCAGTCATTTTTTGTGCAGGATTGTAACCAAATGTGAATAACTACTTCATTTCCAAAGCAGATTTGTAGTCTCCAGGGCAACACTGATGTTGTGGGAAGTGGGTTATTAGAGCAGACGGATGAAACAGCTGGTTCTACACCTGCTGAGAGAAGGACTGATTCATTCACATCTCAAGTTACCATCACCCTACAGAATTCATCCAGTCCAACTGAATGATCACCACAGCCTTTTCAGGCCATATACAAAGATAATAGATCCCAGGCATGTCTATGAAGACATTTTGTGTTTGATTGAAGGTTACATCCTGCGTTGGCTTTGTAAAGCCTTTTGAAATACAATGGTTGTGCCGGGAAAAAGCACAATGACTCCTTCAATAGAAAACAAATCATCTATGGAGTGCAGTGGTGAGATGAAGACATCACTTGAAACCCTTCACAAAGACCAGAGGCAGTATCATTAGGCAGTATGATACTGTATGAAACACAGTATCATAATCTGTGCTGCGAAACTGCATACCTGCACTGGCATCAGATTTTGAGGCCTAAACAGCTGACAGCTGTTAATGACTGGGGGAGCTAATGGAGTATTTTTTTTTGTGTTGTTCATTCCTTCACCATCAGTTCAGATGATTAAAGATCAAGATAACAAATGTTCTCTTTTTTTTTTTTTTTTTTATGAACGGACTTAGCAAAACAGGTTTAGCTTTAAGCAAGTAAGGATGTTGTAGTGATGCATCCACTTGTATCTGCGATCTCATTCTTTTGGTCCCCACCCACAGCTGGTGACCAAAGGTGAGGGTGGGAACGTAAATCAATTTGTAAATCAAGTATTTTGCTTTTCGACTCAGCTCTTTCTTTACCACAACAGATTGATGCAACGTCCTGGTTATTGCTGACGCTGCACTGATCCGCCTGACGATCTCCAGCTCTCACTGGATTGATTTGCTGCTGAGTGTGAACAGGCCAGGATCAGAATCAGCGCCTCCAAATCCGAGACCATGGTCCTCGCCCAGAAAACGGTGGAATGCCCCAGCAGGTCAGGGACAGGATTCTGCCCCAAGTGGAGGAGTTTAAGTATCTCTGGGTCTTGTTCACGAGTGGGGGAAGGATGAAATGAGTGTGTGTGATGGAAAAAGGGATATCATGAAATAGTTATTAATACCAAGATAAAAGCAAAACACCCACACTTTAATGTTTTGTTGTATTGTTTTTTGCACAAAAACATCTTCTAAATAAAGTTTGATTAATCTAACACTCCTTTTCTTTCATTTTAACAGAAACAGAACCTTACAGAGAAAAAAAAGACAGACTCAAGTTCAATTTCTTCTGACATAATTTATTCTTAATCATTAGATTAAACTCAAATTTTTGTTCTTCCAATGCAAACTTTGTAGACATTTGCCTTTTTGCAGAAAGGTGAACCTACTCACTCTCTTTTTTTTTGCATAACTACCTAAAATAGACTTCCTGAATTCAAATGA
Source organism: Neostethus bicornis (assembly GCA_902685375.1). Lineage (NCBI taxonomy): Eukaryota > Metazoa > Chordata > Actinopteri > Atheriniformes > Phallostethidae > Neostethus > Neostethus bicornis. Next base: position 12,196,773 of record LR738545.1, read on the forward strand.
TTTCCAAATGATTGAAATATTTTCTTGAATGCCTCTCACAGTAGAATTTTCAGGATGTTCCCTTCCTGCTAGTGCTGCTTGGTTTAATACTTTTTTTTTTTTCCTGTTTTTAAAATCCGCTCTGTGTGATATGTCTTTAAGACTGCTGTTTGGCTGCTTTCTGAAGAGTCAGGAAGTCCATATGATGCTAATACAGCCTGACAGTCACTGCCAGAATATGCAGCCACAGCACTCCATTTCATGCTCAGCATGTTTCGAAGAGAAGTCAGCAAACCCTATGACCAGACACTCAGACAGGGTTTTTATGTAACAAAAATACACACAGGTCATAATTTTGAGAAAAGACTCTGATTTAATCTGGGTATTTTATTTAGATGACATTAATTACCAGCTTTCTAATTTGACCAGATCAAAAGTAAAAAGAACAGAAATCGTCATTCATTTTTACTCTAGAGAGTGTTCTTAATATTGAGCTTTTATTTATGTCTTTAGCCTTATGAATTCTAAATGAAACACTTGATTGTTTCTGGAAAATTGGACCATAACTGTCCGGTTTTATTTAGTAATGTTTTTTGAAAGTCTTAATGGTCTTGAGCCTTCTTATTTACTTGACCACCTTGTGAGGTATGACCCCTCACGGACCTTGAGGTCTTCTGATACTGGCCTTTTACTAAAACCAAATGTTAGAACAAAACCCCATGTTGAGCCAGGTGAGGGCCAGCATTATGGTCCTCACCTGTGGAACAGCCAGCCAGAGGAGCTCAGAGCTGCAGAGTCTGTTTTTAAGTTGAGGCTGAACACCAACCTTTCTAACTTGGCTATTACTTGAGTTTTTTTATTTTATTTTAATATGATTTTATGTGGGATGCCGGTGGCTCCCAGCAAAAAGGTCGGTGGGGACAACGCTTGGGACGTTGGCCTTTCTGTGTAAAGTTTGCATGTTATCCTGTGTACGTGTGGATTTTCTCTGGGTACACTGGTTTCCTCCAACCCTCCAAAACATACATGTTAGTTTGATTGTCACTATAAAATTGCCCTCGGAATGAGTGTGTGTGAGTGTGTATGGTTGTCTGTGTGTGTGGCCCCACAGTAGACTGGCGACCTGTTTGCGGTGTACCCTGCCTCTTGCCTGAAATCAGCCAAATCAGCTTATGTTGGTTTGCACATTGCATGGCAGCATCCCCATCAGGTATGAATGTGTATGTATGAATGAGTGAATGTGAGCGACACTCTAAAGCGCCTTGAGTGCCAACGCAGGTAGAAAAGCGCTATACAAGTAGAGTCACTTTACCAAATTAGGCTCCAGCACCTCTTGCTACCCTGTTAGGGATAAACAGTTCAGAAACAAAACAGTAATTACCAGTTCTCCAATTTGACCAGAACAAACGTTCACTAATTTTGAATCGCAGGAGAGTCTTCAGAAGGATGCTGAGTTTGGAACTGCCAGGGAGGAGGCCTAGAAGAAGTTCAAAGAGAAGGTCATGGGTCATGAAGTACATGAAGATAGTTAGTGTGACTGAAAAAGATGCAGAAGACAGGATTAGATGGAAGAAACTGACCTGCTGTGGTGACCTTTGAAATGCCGAAAAGAGAAGAGAGTCGTTAATACTGAGCATTTATTTATGACTTTACCCTTATGAATTCTAAATGAAACACTAGATTGTTTTAGAAAAACATCAGATCACAACAGTCCAGTTTCATCTGGTGTGTTTTATTCATTGTTATTTTATTATTAAGATTTTAAAACAGACAAAGAAAAGAACAAAGTGTGTTCATGCTGACCATTTGTCTTTATCTTCTTTAATCCTTAGCAAGCATTCATATACATTTAGGTTCATGTGCAGGTGCTCATATAAAAAGAAAACCACAATAAACTGGGAGAAAACCATCTGGTTTTTATGATCAGGGTCATTATTCTGTGGTGCTTCATTGTGCTCCATAGCTCTAATGTTAGAGGGAAAAAAATCATTAAGGAAACGTGAAGCAATCTGGTTTCCTTGTGATCCGGAAAAGGTGGAGCCAGTAATAAAAGAAAGAAAGGGAAAGTTGAATGTCCAAACAACCCTGTCAATAGAGAAATAAAATTGAAACATAAACTTGCACACGTTTTTCAGACTCTTGTAGCTATTTTGATGAAGATCATTAATTTCTGTCTCAAAAATTTCTGTAAAAATAGTTTAAAGTGAATGATGTTACTTTTCTGCTGCCAGAGGTTTAAAGAACACTAAAATGTTTTAAAGATTTGAAACGTCAATTTCTGAAGTATTAAATATCTACATTCAAAACGTGTTCATTTCACTTCTCACATATTTCTGTTTTTGCTGCCATCTAGTGGCAATATTTTAAAATTCAGCCAGTGGAAAAATCTAGAACTAATAATGAACGTTGTAATCAGGGGCGGATCCGGTGAAGAGGAGGAGGAGGTCGTGGGGCCGCACGCTCTCCTTTACCCCGTCTTTGGTTTACAAAAAAAAAAGTGTTCTTACTACTTCAATTATGATAAACTTTGGGCAAAATATGCACCAAAATGAAGAAAATATACTTAATTTTTAAAATGGTTTGTGTAGGGGGGAAGACCACCCTATACTGGCAAGCACCACAGGTTTCTTACGTGGGTTTCCTCCGAGTACTCCGGTTTCCTCACACCCTCCAAAGACATGCATGCTAGCTTGATTGGCCGGTGCCAAATTGCCCCTAGGAATGAGTGTGTGGCCCCGCGACGGACCGGCAACCTGTTCGGGGTGTACCCTGCCCTTCGCCTTAAATTAGCCGGGATGGGCTCCGGCACCCACTGCAATCCTGTAGGAGATAAACAGTTAAGAAGATGACTGACTAACTGTCTACATGTGTGGCCTTCTTCCCAACTCTTCAACATGTAACAACTTTTAAAAGAGATTGATCTGTCTTGTAAACAATAAATTACATTAATAAGATAAAAAAGCTTTTGTATTCTGGCCGACAAAATAATGGGCATGAAATTGAAGTGCTTCAAAACTAAAAATTTCTTTCGTCAATCAATTCTTTGTTGAAACTGTTATAACACAAGAGAGCCAGTAGAGGGCAGTGTCTGTCTTAGAAGGTACTTCAAATGCAAAGGGCTTTTATCTCAGAAATAGGGGTGTGCGATACCGCAAGTTTTGGTATCGATCCGATACCAAGTAAACACCACCCAATATGGCCGATACCGATATCGATACCGATATTTAAATTTTTTAAACGACTATTTTTGCATCAAGGGTTAGGATCATATATATAGTATGACCAAGTATATGTATAAACACAGGTTGGTAGGTATATCCATAGAAGTGACCAGTTGCACACAAACAAATGTTAACTAATGTTAAAAATGATTATGTTGTACTTTCATAATTAAAATTGGAGCGTCTCTGTTAATGAGCGCTGCCTCTTGGAAACAGAAGGGGTCGGGGTTTTCTCCTCCGTTTCTGAAGTTTTTCTTTGGGGTGATTCTTTAATTTGTAGTGTTACCCCTATATTTAACAGCCTTTCTGCACATGGTGCCTCAAAGTACAGCCACACTCTACTTCTCTTTTTACCATCTCTCTCTACTTTTACCGACTTGCGTTTTTTTTTTTGTTTCTTGGACCCGAGTCGCTGAGTCATGCGACAAGTCAAAGCGAAAGAGAGGAGGTAGGGGGCGGGCCGCCTCGCTTTAGCATACAGGCGTGACACACAGCATTTACGTATATTTTGCAGACAAATCAGTTAGGTTAATTAAAAAAAAAAGAGAAAAACAGAAGCAAAGTGCGAGGGGTAAAACTTCAATCCCAGTATCGATATTGTAGTTGGAGTATCGATCGATATCGATACTAGCGTTGGTATCGATATTATCGATATCAGGATCGATCCGCCCACCCCTACTCAGAAAGTGTGGAACCGATATTACATGTAAATTTGTTGTAAATCAATGACACAAATCAATGAAGAAACACACATTTTTTTCTTTTATTTTCAAGTAGCTTTATGTTTTTAAAGCTAGTACGTGAAAACACAACATTAACAACTACACCATCTACGTATTTATGTCTATTGTGAACAGAGTCAAACTTCATTTAAGAAATGGGATTTGTTCTGAGATCAGATGCCTGATATCTCTAACTTGTATCCCAATAATTTTTTAAGTATCCGTGGTTCGTTTTCTTTCTTTCTGTGAGTCTGCAGTGTTAGTAGAAATGAGTCCAGTTTACTTTCTTTTTGACAGTTTATTTGTATTCAGTTCAGTTCACTCAGGTCTCACTCTCTGGTATCTACATAAGTTAATAATACACATGATCGCCCTCTAGCGGCGAATCTATTGAACTCACTATTTACATACAATATCATATTGTTAAATCTTTTCTTTTTTTTAAAGTTGTTTTTAGTTGTTTCTTTCCTCAACAAAATATGCCTGACTAACTAACAAAGTCTTTGTAGCATTGTGGCTTGCGAATAACTCTAGCACTTCTGGTTGTTATAGGGGCCTTAATGATGATCTGAGAGTCTGGTTGCATACGTCCCGGTTATGGTGGATCTAAAAACTCAATGTCCATAAGTCCTGACAGTGGCACGTCATGGCTACGCCTGAGGTGTCTCCGATTCCTCCTGAGCACTGCACCAGATTCCATCTCAACCTCATATGATCTACAATCGATGCGCCTTTTTACTGTGCCTCGCCTCCATTCATTGTGAGATGGAAAAAGCTGATGCAGTCTTTTTGCAAAATGTATCAAACAGTACCAGACACTGAAGAGAGGGGACTGTGGCTGGTGACATCTAAACTTAACTGGATACACCAAACTGTTTTGCACACGTTTTACAGGTGCTTGCTTAACCTAAAACTCATTTGAGTTGTTTAGAGAAAACCTTAGGAGAAAACATTCCCCTAAGGCCGAGGTGAGTCTCTCAGATCCAGATTGTCTCAGGTTTATGAAATCGATGTTGGCGATTTTGACATTTTGCGTCTGTTCCAGCTGAACAACATTCTTGCGTAGATCTCATTTTATATCAAAATGAGATTAGGCTTGAAGGTCAAAGATAGTGCCAATTAACTCTGAAACTTTGTGCAAATTTAAGTCACAAATGCCTCCCACTCACACAATTTTTTTTATGTATAAACACTGTGTTCAAATGGGTGCACATTTTTTTTACCTAGCAATTAATGAGAAATTTATGAGGCATGTTCGTGTAATTACACAATTCACACTCATATTTTACCACACAAATTTATATCCACATATTAGTATTAAATCCCTATTGCCGGCAGTATGTTGATTCATTTTCCAGTGAGAGTTGGACTCCGCCAAGGCGGCCCTTTGACTACAATTCTGTTCATTATTTTACTGACCAGATTTCTGAGCGCAGCCGAGGCAGTAAACGGATCTGGTTTGGTGATCTCAGGATTGGATTTCAGCTTTTGCGGATGATGTGGTCCTGTTGGCTTCATCGGGCTGTGACTCCAACTCTCACTGAACCGAATTGCTGAATGTGAAGCGGCTGGAGTGGATATCAGTGCTTTTAAATCCGAGATCATGGATTCCTCGCCTGGAAAAGGGTCGAATGCATCCTGTGGGTCGGGTAGAGGGTCATGCCCCAAGTGGTGGAGTTTTAGTATCTTGGGGTCTTGTTGAATGGAGTGGGAGATCAACAGAGGGATTGGTGAGGTATCCGCTGTTATCAGGAAACTGCATCAGTCCACCGTGGTGAAGAAAGAGCTAAGCTGAAAAGCAAAGCCCTCGATATTCCAGTCAATCTACATTCCTACCCTCACCATGGGCACCAGCTGTGATTGGCGACCGAAAGAACGAGATTGTGGATACAATCAGTATCAGAAAACTTTTTTGGTCCCACAGGCCAATTATTTTATAGTTTTCCTTTGGTAATTTGCCGCAACACACAAAATCTCACTAAAAACAAAAGACAATTAAATCACATGAATAATGTGATAAAAACACACACGTTGGCTCAAACCAGTCCAGTTAAAATATCCCATACAAAAACCCAGTTAAAACCCCGGTAAGGGGCTGGCACTGCTGGGTGGCAGGGCTCTCACTCAGGGATAGGGTAAGGAGCTCTGCCATCCGGGAGGAGCTTGAAGTAGAGCTGCTGCTCCTCTGAGTTGAGAGGAACCAGATGAGGTGATTTGGGCATTTGGTCAGGACACCTCCTGGGTGCCTCGCTGATGGTGAGGTGTTTCAGGGACGCCCCACCGGGAAGAGACTCAGAGGCAGGTCCTAGATCACTGGGTGAGCTGGAGGATGTAGCCGGGCTGAGAGAAGCCTAGGTTTACTGTTTGAGGCTGTTGCCACCATGACCCGGCACCGGATAAGCCGAATCTGACGGAACGGAAATGATATGTAATTGAGCCTCAACCTGCTTATTTCTGCAGCTTCGAGAACAAAAACAAAATAAGTATTGTATATTCTCGGATTAGTTGCTAATTAAAGCATTTACACATAACTTCTGCACAAATGACTGAATGAATATTGAAAATTTGATGGGAGTATTATCTCTATGTGAGTGAACCAACATATAAGGAAAAGTGACACGTTAATGTTGATCACCTCTTCTAGGTCTTCTGCAAGCTCCTTTGATGTCCAAGTGGTAACCAATACAGTCAGCGCGTGTGTGGTCCAAGGCGTCACATGTCTGCTCATTTTTGTAGGAAGATCTCCTTCAGAAAAAAAGGTTGGTTAGTCTGTTCTTATGCACCAAACCACACAGATATGGTGTAGATTGGTGTTTAACTTTCAGCAGACTGAAAATAGAGGCTTTATCAAATCTTTTATCACACTGTACAAGACTTTTGTTCCTGAAATGACAAACATTTTTTCAGAATCAGCAGAGATAAAAACTACTCACTGTAGATTTTTTTTCATTTACAGAAATAAACAGACTTGGTGCATGTGATTGCTGATGAGACACACTTTAAAAATAAGACAAATGAACATTTGTCACACTTTGAATTTACACAAATGTTGGCCAGGAAAATTAAATGAAACATTTTGGAGATCTCATTTTGAATTCATGGTTTCTTCTCGGAAGGTATTACGGAACAATAAGACAAAGGTTTCACACAGAGCGTGACGCAGAACATTTTATTTTGTACGGTTGAGAAAATTATTTTCTGTGTTTGATAAAATCAGTTGGTTAAAACAAATTTGCACAATACAAAAGTAGCTTGTGTTTAAAAAAACAAACAAATAAAAAAACCTAGTCTTTAAAAGCTTTGAAATGCTCATTTTGAAAGCCAAAGTGGTTTTTCAAACTAGTACAGCGTGTTTCTCCACTTTGATCCTGGAAAACAGTTAAAAAGATAAGGTTAAAGACTTTTTTTTATAAAGGTCAGAGGACAGGGAGACGAGGAGGTCATGTTCTAGAATTTAAAGCATCTGGACATTCCTGCTGGAATCACGCAGAAAAACTTGATTTGATCATTATTTTGAAAAAGTTAATCTAGTTTCTGGTAGGCTCTGGAATTAATTTATTTAAATTTCTCACACTAAAAACAGTAAAAATATACTCCAATTTTTTTTATTTCAAGTTAGGTTATAAAAAATTTTCTGCTCTTCAGAACTTTCAGAAGAAGTTGATAAACCTCAAGTTATCTGAAACCTTATTCTTTCTAAAGACTACCTCATTGAAATTATGTTTGTGTCTTAATTTAAATACTAAGAAACATTTGTTTCATGAAAATAAATCTGAGGCCAAAACAAATAAACTTGATCTATTCCTTGATGAGGAATCATTCCTTGATGAAATTGAAAAGAGTAGGTCTAGGTTTGAGTATATCTCAGTTTCGACATGTCATCTGTCGTTTTATCTTGTGATGTAATTAAAGGGTGTGATGAGAATTTTTTGTAATAGTTCCACTATTACAAACTTCTTGGTTTCAATGGTTTCTAACAACATTTCTCTGGTGCTGTTATTTCCCCAACAAAATGAGTGTTATCAAATTTAGCGATACGGTGTACCAGTAAAACCACAGTTCTTACTATAATAGTATGAAATGTGGTGTTTTTCTGGTAAACTGATGATGCTTTTTAACAACCTTTTCCTGGAATCCTCCCACTCTCTAAAATATTTTGTCTAAAATTTTGCCTGCAGCATTTTAACCAGTTGTCTGTAATCATTAACCTCTGTGGTGAAACCACATACCTGACCATTGTATGATTCACAGTAGCCAATTTGCGTTTCAACTGCTTTGTGTCATCCTCTTGAGATTGGGGTGCCGGAAGTGGAGATTTCGTTATTTCCTTTGTTGTTCAATGACAAAGTTTTCTGTCTGCCAGTCAAAAACAAAGCAACAGGAAAATCTTGTAATGTTGCTTGATTGGGATTTGGGTGTCTGACTCCTCCTACATTTGAGGTGGGGAGCTGGAGCAATGGATGGCATAAGTTTGTCCACAAATATAAGCCACAATGAAACAGTGGAGCCAGACTCATCAGACTTAACCAGACCTGAAAGACACTGAACCAGGTGAGATATTTGATCTCTCTCTTATTCTCCCTCTCTGATAACAGAGATTGTGCGTGGTTAAATTTAGGTTACAGAATGTCTTTAACATGTCTTTATTTTGTTTCAGCCCCTAAAATCAAACCAACAATGCCAGGTAAGGAAAAAAAAAATTAACAGCGTTAAAACCATTATTTCATCACCGTTACAATCTGTTGCAATATTTTTCTGGTCTGCTTGTTTCCACTGGTTAAGAAAATATGCACAGTTGACTGTTTCCTTTTCAGGTGAAAGTTTTCGTAATGAGTTCCTTGCCAGTCACAACAGATACAGAGCAATGCACAATGCACCCCCACTGACCTATAACGCTGAGCTAAATGCAGCTGCACAGAGATGGGCAAATCACCTGCTGCAAAGGAACAGCCTAGGTCACAGCAACACCAAGGATGGAGAAAATGTTTACTATGCATATAGTTCTGCATCTATTCATCTATCTGGTAAAAATTCTGAATCTCATGTCACATTCTCAGCTTGATCTTATATGATTGATGCTGAGTTTTGATTAAATCTGTTTGCTTTTTTGTGTAATATTTTAGGTAAAGAAGCTGTGGATTCTTGGTACAACGAGATTAAAGATTACAACTTTTGTCATCCTGGATTTCAAAGCAATACAGGTAAAATTAACATAAAAAGTGCATGTTAGGTTGACTGCCTCTGACCGAGGACACTCTTGAAAAAGAGATTTTCAATCTCAGTGGGTTTTTCCTGGTTAAATAAAAGTTAAATTATAATAATAGAACATTTCATATATAAAAAATCCGCAAGTGTTTCATTTGATAAAAAGTTTAATCATTCATGCGCTTGTGTTTCTTACTGCAGGGCATTTCACCCAAGTGGTGTGGAAGGGGAGTAAAGAACTGGGTGTCGGCATGGCTACTGATGGTAAAAAGGTCTATGTGGTTGGACAGTACCGGCCTGCTGGCAACTTCACCAATCCGGGATACTTCGAGAGAAATGTCGAGCGAAGAAGTAATAAAAATCTCACTAACCTACACTATTTGTAAAAATATTTAAAGCAATTGAAGAACAGATTTTTTTTCCCCTTCAATAGCAGTTTATTTTATTTAGCTATCTAAAAAAACTTTTAACGATTATTTCAATTCAATTTCAACATATACAGTAAAGTGGTTTATGTAAGCGTAAAATTTAACCTGAGCCAGGCCTGCATTAAGAGGTATCTCAGACCAATACACCTCGTCTCTGCTAGCTTTTATAACCGGAGCATATTTATTCAGGACAAAGAAACTTGTTTAAACTCTACAGTTTGCATAAAACTGTTTTGTTATAAAACTTCAGCCAGATATTTAATTTCTGTCAACTGTAAACCTGTCATTACATTTCTGTCAGCTCTTTTAATTTTTGGTGCACAACATTCTCACACATATGTATTTGGTGAAGCTTTGAATATATTTTCTAATCACTTGCCTAAAACTGAAATCCCACTTTTGTATCTTTTCAGAGTGAATCCAGTTAATTTTACGGCCAGCAGAAGGAAGTGCTAAAGAAGAAGCGCTACATCTGGTTTCTGCAATCTACCTGCCAAGTTATTAAAATTTTACAGTTTGCAAATTTCAGAATAAAAGGTGTCAGTAGATTGTATTTAACTGAGATTTAGCAATCCAATAAATAAAAAAATGTATTAAAAGTTATTTTATAGGGTCAGGGTGATGTAACATTTTTATTAATCTGCTATGATTTAATAAAGTTGTATTTAAAAAATATTAATATGAAGAAATTGATGTGAAACAGACTGTTTAATTTTTTTTTTAATTTGAACCCCCAAATAAAAGAGAAAGTTTTATTCCTAGTAATTATTCTTTTAGATGAAAAAAAAAGGAAAAAAAGGAACAAAAAAGGCGGGAGATCGACAGACGGATCGGTGCGGCATCCACAATAATCAGGACACTGCATTGGTTTGTCGTGGGGAAGAAAGAGCTGACCTGGAAAGCAAAGCTTTTGATTTACTGTTGATCTATGTTTCTAACCTCACCGTCGCCAGTTGTGGGTGGTCACTGAAAGAACGTGATCGCAGATACCAGCGGCTGCAATGAGCTTCCTCCTCAGGATGTTGGGCTCTCACTCAGAGATAGAGTGAGGAGCTCTGCTATCTGGAAGAAGCTCAAAGTAGAGCCGTTGCTCCTCTGCATGGAGAGAAACCAGATGGGGCTGGTTAGGGTTTATGGTTAAGATGCCTCTCGAATGCCTAGCTGGTGAGGAGTTTCTGGCATGTAACGTCCCACTGGGAGGAGTCCCAGAGGCAGGCCCCGGACCCACTGGACCTACTGGAGAGACTATTTCTCACAGCTGGACAGGGAATGCCTTGGGATCTTGCCATGGTGACCTGGAAGATACAGCAGGGGTGAAAAAGCCTGGGTTCACCGTCTGAGGCTGTTGACCCTGCGACCCTGGATAAGTGGAAGACAACTGAACTGAAAAAAAAAAAATCAATAAAAATTTGCTCTTTGTTTTATATTTTCAATCAGTTTGCATTTTTTCAAATATGTTTTATTTGAACTATTTTTTTGAACAAATCAAAGACATATCAAGTTATTGTTCTGAATTTTTTGCTCACTCAACATGCAGTTCTCCTGCATGTAAAGCTACAGCCATAGAGCAAGTTAAATTAATTTTGGTTACCCACAAGTTAAATAGATTTTTTCATTATGAAAACTGTTTGAACAGGCATTAGCCTGTAAATAAACTCAGTAGTTTTAGGATTGAGTCTTTACACCCTCAGAAATAGGAGCCGCTGACAAGCATCAATTCAAAGTACAGGTTTTGTTTTTGTAGTATCAACGGGAAACTGGAAAAACAGCTTCAGTCTTATTGGATAGTGAATACTCATGTCATTATCCTTTGGGCATGATACCATATAATCCATTGTGTATGATACCCAACATGCACTAAGAGTAATAATAATAATAATAATAATAATGTATTTTATTTATAATGCACTCTATACTTGAAATCAAGCCTCAGAGTGCTACATGGATTAAAACATTAAAACTTAAAACAATTAAAACAGTACAGTACAATAAAAACAAATGTACAATGCAAACAAATTTAAAAATTATAAGCTTTTTTAAAAAGGTGGGTTTTTAGTCCTTTTTTAAAGGCATCCTCCGTCTGTGGGGCCCTGAGGTAGTCTGGGAGGGCATTCCACAGGCTTAGTGCATACTCATGCACTAAGAGTATGCATGTACATACATGTACGTATATAAAAACATAGATGTCACATCCTCAGGTTATCACTGCACAAATTAAACAGACCAATTGAAATTTGTTGAGGAGATTTAGAGAACAGGCCTAGTTCATGCAGTCTTTGGTTGCAAAGCAGGTCGGGCCCATAGTCCAACAGTTGTGAAGAGGAAAAACTACTTCTACCTGCCAGTGACACATCAGGTCACAAGAGAGCAGTATTAGACTGGGATTTGTTGTACTTTAGCGTGCTAATAATTTGCAAAACGCAAATTCCTTTGAAAAACAAAGTTAGTTTGTTCTCTGATTATATTTAGTGACATACAAAGGTGTGTCACCAAATAGAAACTTTTTTAGTCCACACTACCATTTTGGATTCCCATGTTAGGTTTCTGCAGCTATATTTTACCGCCAGAGAGCAGTGTTGGGTTGGAATTTCTTTTCATTTTTAATGAAGTTATGATAACTTTTCTAATATTCATTCATCTTCTGATTCACAAATCCCTAATGAGGTCACCGGGCCTACCTCGGCTGATTTCAGGCGAGAGGCATGGCACTCTCCGAACAGGTCGCCAGTCTGTACACAAATAAGCATTCACACATTCATTCCCAGTGGCAAGTTTTTATCAGCCAATTAACCTAACATGAATGTTTGGAGTACAAACTGGTGTACTCTGAGAAAACCGGTGCATACACAGGGGTGACATGCAAACTCCACACAGAAAAGCCAGTGTTTTTAAGCCTTGCGCTCATTCCGGGACACGAACGTCTGACCTCTTTGCTGTGAGGCCACTGTGCGGCCCAATTTTAACAACAAAATAATAAAAACAATCATTTTAAAAAGCCACGACGTTAGAACCTTATAAAATAAGTATCTATATGTTTAATTTTTTAGTGACCCTCCTTTCAGATAAACCTCGGTATCATTTTGGGCTCTCATCATAGGTTCAACCTTTTTAGAATTTCAGAACAATCTTCAATTTTTGTATGCTGGTTAGTTCTTTTTTAAGCAAAGCCTTAAACCCTCTGTCCAATATTTGCTGAGATGCAAAACTATTAATGCATTCATTCTTCTTCTAAACCATCCATTCCTAACAGAGTTGCAGGGGGTGCCGGAACCTATCCCAGCTGATTTAAGGCGAGAGCCACGGTACATGCCAAACAGGTTGCCAGTCTATTGCTGGCCACACACAAACAACCATTCACACTCACTCATTCCTAGAGTCAATTTCATAGCAGCCAATTAACCTAAGGACCCAGAGAAAACCCGTGCATGCACGGGTAGAACATGCAAATTCCACACAGAAAAGCCAGTGTTCCAAGCGCCGTTGAACCCTTAACCTTTTTGCTGTGAGGCCACCATGCTTCCCTTTTAATGCAATTCATGTAAATACATTTGAAAAATAGGACAGGACCCTAGCCATTGCACTGGTTCTACCAGCAGAACTTTTATTTCTGAATTACCTTTGTTTTGGTCAAGAAATCTTTTAAATTTTTTACCATAATGTATTGAGGGATGAGTCCACGGGTACAGTAGAATAAGAACTTGATAGCATGAAAGACAAGTTATGTAAATTCTAAATTGGTTCATTTTTCATATCAAGTTGAAACTGTCCTGTCATCTTTCGAGATGCAAAATAGTAATTAAAGGAAACAAACAAAATGAGAACAGTCATTAATCATCACAAGTTAAACTTAAGATATGTTTTGTAATTTAAGGTGTGTTTTAACATGTATACACTGGCTTCAACCGAAGAAACCTGAGATTGATTAATACCTTAAACACAGAATTTAAAGGTCATGAAAACTGTGCCAATAGAAAAATGGGGTTAACAGCACAAAAACCTCCTGTCAGACCACATCAGCTTAGAGATCATGTCTGCATCTTTTAAACATGATACAACCTCAGTGACCCTCTGGTCCCAGCTGATTAGTCACATCACTCAGTAAGAGCATGGTGATAATAGGTACGGATTTAAACTAGTTCCGGGGCCTTGGAGCGGGGGGCGGTCGGGGTCTTCATGCATCCACAGGGTCTGGTGTCATCCTGGTCCTGGGGCTCTAATTGGCCGGGGCGTGGAGCGGCTCGCTTGACTACCGAGGGAATCGGAATCTCTGTGCTGGCTCCTGCTGGGTACGGGGCTGCCGGCCTGAGACGGCGTTGGTGGGACCCTGGTTGGGGTTGGTTGTCATGGTGGGGGCCGGGTTGGGGGGGTCAGCTTTGGGGAACTGGGGGCTTGCTTCTGCGGGCTGGGGCTCTTGCCTGGGTCCTGGGGGGGCCTAGGCTGTCCTGCGGTGGTCACTGCGGTGGTCACTGCGGTCGGACCACCTGGTGCCTGACCTGGGGATCGACGTCTCACCTGCTGCACGGAGGGGTTGCGGAGGGGATTATGGGAGGAAGTAGGGTGCAGCAGAAAGAAAGGAGAGGTAAGACGAGGCTGTGTGGTGACGGGGTGCCTCGGAGAGTGGGGTGGGTCTGGGTCCTTGGGCCTGTTGGAGGTTGTTTCTGATGGCTCTGGGGTCTCCTGCTGCTCTTTTGTGGCGGAGGACACTACCTCGGTGGCTGTGTCCCGCATGGCTGCCTCTTTTTGGAGCGTGCTGTTCGCCTCGTGGTTACCTGGCTGGTTCGGAGGGCCTTTGGCGCTTACCGTGTCCGGCTGGGGAGCCGGTCGCCTGGGGGGATGTTTCCCTCCCCCCGGTTGTGCCCATCCGCCTGCTCTCTCCCGGTCCCACACTGCCACATGCTCACTGTCACTTAGGGCACGAGGTCTGGATGGGTGGGGCACGCTGACGAGGCTTGGGGAGGGTGATCCCCCTTCTGAGTCCCCGTCTGCACCCACCCTCCACTCCACTTTTATCTGCATCTTAGTCATTTATATTCATATAGGGTCTTGAGGGGTATTTCGGAGAGGGAGTGCCAAGTGGGGACACCTGCACTCCCCTCATGCCGTTCCCCCTCAATTTTAAATCCCACCTTAGACACTGAACATGACACAATGGCACCACACACATTCCTAACTAAACTACACACAGAGAGGTCCTCGGGTTGGGGGGCAATGCCACTTGGCAACGACAGGGCCCGCGACCTGCAAGCGCTCTCTCGCCCACTTCAATTGCAGCACATACATACACAGGTGGGACCGGGGGAGGGCGGACGGTCTTCAGCCGTCTGTGTCCCTTCGAATCGGCCGGGATCTTGGGGCTCTGCTGCCTGGAGGGGGGCTGGGTTTGCGGGACTTGGAGGCCAGTCACTTCTGTGTTGCCCGCTTCCGGGGGGCGGGAGACACCCAGAGATACAGTTGTGTGGTTTTTTTTTTATGGGGGGAAACGGGCCTGGGGGCGGTCTCGCCTGGCCCTGCCGGGGCCCCTCGTCACCAGTTGGGGTTAAGAGGTGCAATTGGGTGAGCAACACTAGAGAGTTGGCAGGACTACAGGTGAGGGGCTAGGGTAGTGAAGAGGGACGTTAGGTGTGCGGAGGTGGTCTTTGGGCTGCCTGGGTCGGGCACCTGGCTGGGTGTTGGGCTGTGGTGGCTGCATATGGGGTAGCCTGGCCCTGCTGGGCCCCCGGTTGAGCCCTGGCTCGGGGATTGTCGGGTCCCTGGGCCCTTGGGGTGAGTGCTCCCCTCTCGGTCTGGGCCTTGACTTCTGTCACCCCTGGGCTCGCCTAGGGCCGTGGGGTACGGTTGCCGCGTCTGCCCCGAGGCCTGTGGGTCCTGGCATCGGGGAGGCCCGTGCTCCTTGGTGCTGGGGTGGCCCTGGCAGGGGTTTCTCTATGCGCCTTGCTGGGTGGGTGGGCGGCTCCTCGGCCCGGCCTCGGGGTCCCGGGATCTGGATGGGCGTGGGCCCGGGTAGCGTGTGTCTCTGCCTCCCTCGTTCCAATCCTTTGGGGCTGGTGACAATCCGTTGGTCCTAATAAGCACATGGTTCACATCGGCAGCATGCATGTACTTTCACTCACACTCGCACGCTGTATCACTCTGTTTACTGTCCGCTATGTTCCTTGCTCCCAGCTCTAGTAACATGTGTTTGTGTTGTACATCATTTGCTATAGAAGGTTTTGTTGTGTGTGTCAGTTTTATCACCGGTTTAAACTCTTGTTTGTACTTTTTTTTCCCCCTCAGATAATCCAGCAGGTTGGTTGTGATGCAGAATACTACAACTTCAGATTTTCTTTTTGCTTTCTCCCCCTTTCTTCTTCTTCTTCTTCTGTACCCTGCCCCTCTCCTTAGTAATTCCTGTCAGGTCCAGCGCAGAAGGCATATATATCTTGATTGTAAAGCATTTAAAATAAACAAATAAAGCTTGTCAGGGTCGGGCCATTGTGCTGACCCTGGTAGAACAAAACTGCCCAGCAATACTTGACATACAGATCATCATTCTGCTTGTCACAACGCTGGACAGGACAGGTAAAAAAAAAAAAAAAAAAAAAGAAAAATGGGGTTAAAAAATTACGTGTCTTGAGGCTTACAATATTGATAAAAAAATAATTTGCTACCACCGTAATCTACACCTAGACAACTTGTCGTAATAAATTGATCAAAGTCAGAAACTGAAAGCTGCTCAAAATATTTTACTGAAGTTTTGTTTGTATTACTTTTTGTATTGACGTTGATTGAGACACAGTCAGAAACTTGGCAGATGTGCCCCACCTCTACCTGTTTCTGGAGAAATGCTAATCCTGCTTAGTCCATTTCTGAAAGACTTATCTTATTGAATTTAAAACATCTAAACTATGTCTCTGTCATCTCAGACAATCATAGGGTTTCAATGGAAATAATTGTCTGTTCTGGTACAGAAATAAAAACGCAACACGTCAACACATCTTTCCACAAGATTAGTTAAGACAATTTCAAACGTTCTAAGGAATTAAAAGGCAAGAAGGAATGAACTTTAACAAGGAATTTCTCTTTCCGTTTTTTTAAACATTCATTGTGCTCAGTTTTGAAGAAAGCTGTGATTACTTTCGGATGAACTGACATGCAGACATGGTGTCTGGAGATAAAAAAAAGCACATTCAACAAACAAAAATGCTGAACAGTTGTGCAACCAGGAGTACAGTAGTTCTTGTATTTCAGCATTTTATGTCTTACTGCTGGGATAAACAAACTTTTTCCAAAGAAGCTGAATGAGGCATGAATTATGCCAACTTGTAATAACCTGGCAATCATAACTAATAAATTATCTGCTTGGCAAGACTTTATGTAACTGTTTCCGTTAAAAAAAAAAACTGCTTTCTAGTGTAAAAAACATTGTAATCAAACAGGTTTTAGAGCTACAGTAGAGGGATGCTGAAAAAAAATTTAGTAGTTGGTTTTAAAGCCAACAAGAAAACGATGTTTATCAGAAGTGATTTTTTGCAGAAACTAGATTAATTTAAAGTGACTGTTTCTTTTCATCAGTTGCACAATGCCACTGAGATTTTCTGCAGTGGTGCAGTTAAGAATCTTTAGTGAAAACATTTACATAGTTTTTTGTCATTTTATTGCTATTATCAACCAACTATTTGAACAAAACAAGAGACAAAAAACAAAAAACAACCCACCGAACAATAAGCTGCTGTGTGTGATAAATCTGCCATACAAAAGAAAATAAAAAGAAGGGTCATGAATCAATCTTTTGTTATTCAGTTGAGTGAATTTTTATTTCTTTATTGAAAGTCAGTAATATATTTACTTTTCCTCTCCAAATAAAGTTGTACTTTTGCAGGTGAATAATTTTTTAGTCTTTTGACAGGTCGAAGTTCATTTCTTGTTTTGTATGTAAATGTCCCCACCCCTGATTGGGGGGTGGGGACATTTGGATTGGAACACTGGCCTTTCTGTGTAAAGTTCTCCCCGTGTATGCGTAGTTTTTCTCCGGGCATTCTGGTCCACCCTCCAAAAACATGCATGTTAGGTTGATTGGCTGCCATGAAAATGCCACTTGGAAATAGTGTGTGTGTGGATGGTTGTGTGTGTGTCCAGGACATTACCATGTCACATTCAAGTCGTGTGGTTGTTTCATGCCCAAAATAAAGATCCAGTAGTTTTTTTTTTTGCCAAATATTTTAGGACGATACAGACCCAAAGCGTCCTGATGAGCAGTTTCTGCTCCTCATCTTGTTATATTGATTCCTCATGAATCAATTGTTCAATAACTAGGATGCTGCATTGGTCTGTCGTGGTAAAGAAAGAACTGAGCTGAAAAGCGAAGCTCTCGATTTAGAAGTCGATTTACGTTCCAACTCTCGACTATGGTCACCAGCTGTGGGTGGTGACTGAAAGAGTGAGATCGCTGATACAAATGGCTGAAATGAGCTTCCTCTGCAGGGTGGCTGGGCTCTCACTCAGAGATCAGGTGTGGAGCTCTGCCATCTGGTAGGAGCTTGGTGTTGAGCCTCTCCTCCTCCAGGTTGAGAGGAGCAGATGAGGTGGTTGGGTCATCTGGTCAGGATGCCTCACCAGTGCCTCCCTGGTGAGGTGTTTCAGGCACGTCCCACCGGGAGGAGACCAAGAGGCAGACCCCGGGCCCGCTGGAGAGACTACGTCTCACAGCAGGCTGGGGAACGACTTGGGATCCTTTTGAGTGAGCTGGAGGATGCACCTGGGGTGAGAGAAGCCTGGGCTTCCCGTCTGAGGCTCTTGCCCTCGCGACCTGGCACTGGATAAGCGGAAGACGACGGAACGGAACGAACGGAATTATTTCTTTAGTTCATGAACAACATTATCTACAGGTAAAAGGGACTGCGATAGTGCCAGCCAAAACAGACATATTTATGAGTTTTTGGAAGAAAGAAGCTATGGCAAAATACTCCCAAAAAACAGATTATAATCTTTGGTAAGACGATTATCTGGGGTCTTTTGGACAGAATAGATCCTGAAATTTAAATATTCACACTTTGATCTTGTGACCTCTTTAGATAACTCCTCAGGTTATACAAAGTATTTGGACTTCTGTACTTTGGCTGCAGATAAATATGAATCTAAAGGTTTTTTTACTCACCTACTCGTCACTTCTGTATTCCAGCTCCAAAGCCTTCAGCCTCCTAACAGCCTCTATACAGAAATATTGTACATGTTGACCTGATCGAATTTTCAATAACTTTACTAGTCCCACTTCGAAGAGATTCGAAGTGGGACAGTCGGCAGCTCAGTGGGAGGAGACGGCAGCTCAGTGGTTAGAGCGTTCGTGCGCGGACTGGAAGTTCATGGGTTCACGTCACACAGAGAGCACGTCTAGGGTCCTTTTTTTTTTTTGTTTAGGTGATTATTATTGTTGCTAAATGTTGATAGATTTCAAAATATCAATGCAACATTTTTTATTTGAAATCAAATTTCTTTATTTTGTTGGGAGATTTCTTTCAAAGTAATCATGATTCAAATCACAAAGTGGCACAAAATACAAATTAAAAGGTACATTACAAGTTGAATTTTCTCCACATGGTATACAGCTAGTAAAATTATATTTCTGAACATGATACTGTAAAACAAGACAGGTTGAATGCAGTTTCTTCTCAGGTTTCCCCCTATTGGAACTTCTACGTCACAAAAGGGATACAGATATACATGTTTTATTTCTAGAGCCCTTGTTGAGATAAAAATTGAGGAGAGGATAGGAAAAATGATTGATTTGTCTTATATAATATATAAATAGAGTAATGCATAATCATAAAATGTTAGGTGCTGGGGCAGGAGAAAAATCCAAATGAAGGTGTAAGTAAGTGGATTCTAATGAGTATGATCCGTCCTGTAACAGTAAATTAATGGAGTTTGAAAGGAGTAGATAAAGTCTGGGGTTTTGTTAGAATCACGTAGCATTATCTCACAGGAAAATTGATGTTTTATGGTGTGTTTTTTGAATTAGAAGTTTTAGTAAAAAGTTCAAATTCTCTAGTCATCACTTTAGAACAATGCCGTCACCTAGAAGAAATTAGGCAAAAAAACGAACCTACATGGGCAAAAAAAAAAAAAAAAAGGCACTAGATGGCATTACACTTCACACTTAGGATTTTATCATTTATTAGAACTTTGGGAAAACATTTCTCTCAAAGTAGCCTTTGTTGGTGATATTGCCCGCTTTCCGATACTGTCCGACCACAAAGGCAGTTGTACAATCAGTAGCCACTCCGACGCCAAGTTCTGTTGACTCCTTCCACACCACCTGGGTGAAATGTCCTGCAGAAAGAAAAATATCCATGTGGACTGTTTAATATTGAAATAAAAGCTGTCATAAGAGTTAAAGAAGTAAAACTGAAGTTATCTTACCTGTGTTTTTCTGGAATCCAGGCTTGCTGAAGTCATAATCTTTGATTTCATTGTACCATGAATCCACAGCTTCTTTACCTGAAACATTAAAAAGTGAACAGTGTAGGTAACAATTATCATTAATAATGCTGAAAATGTGACATAACTTGCTGATTGTATACCAGATAGGTTGATAGAATCAGAATTAAATGCATAAAACACGTTCTCTCCATCCTGTGTGTCACTGTGTGCCATTAAGTTTTCCCTCAGGAGATGATCAGCCCATTTTTGAGCTGCTTCAGTCAGCTCTTGGTTGTAGCTCAGTGGCGGTGCATTATGCATCGCTCTGTATTTGTTGTGAGTGTCCAGGAATTCCTTCTGGAAACTTTCATCTGCAAAAAAGAATGATTCACAAATGTAGAAAGTTAATGTTAGGCAAGTGGCGACAACAACTATAATAAAATTTCTTCATAGCTTCACCAAAAAAGAGATATGTGTGGATTTTAATGGTGGTGATAAATCAGTTTGCAAACCGAAAACAGAACTAATAAAAATGTGATGACAAGGTTTTATCTGGCAGAAAAACAAAATCAAGGAACCATTTACATGTTCAAATATCTAATATAATAAATTAAGTATCATATTTAATAATATATAACGATGAAATGTTATTGATTATTTCTCAATCATCACGTTTTGAGAAAAGAGTAAAGCTTCTGTTCAGTTTAGAATGAAAAAAATCCTCCTGCCTGGATGAATATGTCGTGACCCCTTCTTCTGCCTTGAAGGGTGTGTCTTTTTCTTTAACTACCAGCTCACCACCCACAGGCGATTAGAAATTATTATCATTTAGCTACTCAAACCACAATGCACCTCCAGCCTCTGCCAGATTGTTGGTTCCCATGCAGTATTCTGTTTACTCCTTTCATGGAATCTGCCTGACTTAGCCAACCAGCCTGCCTCAGTCAACTAGCCTGCCTCAGTCAACCAACCTGTCTCAGTCAACCAGCCTGCCTCAGTCAACCAACCTGTCTCAGTCAACCAACCTGTCTCAGTCAACCAGCCTGCCTCAGTCAACCAACCTGTCTCAGTCAACCAGCCTGCCTCAGTCAACCAACCTGTCTCAGTCAACCAACCTGCCTCAGTCAACCAGCCTGCCTCAGTCAACTAGCCTACCTTAGTCAACCCACCTGTCTCAGTCAACCAACCTGCCTCAGTCAACCAGCCTACCTCTAACTTCTGGAAAATCTTGATTTCCACCTTGTGTTTGTGTCTGTTCTTTGATCCGGTCAGAACTTTACATAACAGCATATGTGCTAAATACAAAGACATCCACAAGGAAAGGCTGTCTGTCTTAACTGTCTGTCTTAACATACTTGGCATCATTTAAACTTTAATGCTTTCATTTCTATAAACTTTAAAATAAATCGTCAGAAACTTGGTCACATTTATAGAAACATCAATAAAACATTTGTTTGAGTAAAATGAAAAGTGTTACAATCTTTTCACTGGAATTCAGAAATTCTAGATTTGTGATCTTTTCCCTTTACTGCATGAACCTACATCTTCATTATGGGATAGATTAATTCTTTCATCTTCTGAACCACTTATCTCAGAGGTGGTGGTGAGGAGCAGCAATCTGTCCCAGCTGGTTACAACCCGAAAAGGTCTACAAACTGTTGCTGGGCCACATACTGTATGAAGACCAAAAGCCTTTAATTTATACACTAATGTACCAAAGTGGTGCACCATTGTGCTTACCTGTTACATTAAGCAGAAATGTAAACATATTAAGCCATCAAGATGTGTAATTCTACAAGTTAAACTAAACATATAAAGACTTGGGGAAATAGCTTTTACAGTGTTAGATAAATAGCATCTTTATTGTCTTACTATGTTCCGCATAGTTCCACTTGTTGCTCATTTTCTGAGCCACTGCAGCAACATCCAAGTCTGGGACTGGAAAAGTGTTCTGCATTCTTTCACCTGCAAATAAAACATAGTACATTAAATATATTTTACTCTTAAAAGTAATGTCTTACAAAAGGCATTCTTGGCAAAAAACATGAAATGATCTTTAACATAATTTGTTGGATAATCAAACTTGAAACTCCAGAGATCTCCAACAAACTACTACACTGAAGAAGTTCTGCTGAAACGTCAACTGCAAACAGGTTTTTAATCTTCCATCAAATACTGCTTCCTCAGAAAATCGTGTTGTCAGAGAGCCATTTAAAATAGGATTACTGGTCTAAGACAAATATTGTAAATATCGGCGTTTTTGTTAACCGTCCCCCCAAAAAAACCTAACAAGCATATTTTTGGCGAATGGGAGGACGCCGAAGTACCCAGAGGAAACCCATACAATAACAGGAGAACATTCAAACTCCACACAGAAAGGCAAGCCTTGTCCGATCCCACCCGAACCCTAACCTTCCTGCTATGAGGCCACTGTATGCTGCATCATTCGTTAATAGTTGTCTAAAATACAGGGTAAATATAAAAATAAAGTATGTGTTGTCATTAAATATGTAAATTGCATTAAATGATCTACCTTTTGGGAGAACGTTTCTCTCAAAGTAGCCTTTGTTGGAGATGTTCCCGGCTTTCCGATACTGTCCGACCACAAAGGCAGTTGTACCATCAGTAGCCACACCGACACCCAGTTCTGTTGTTTCCTTCCACACAACCTGGGTGAAATGTCCTGCAGAGAGAAAAACATTCATATGAACTCTTTACTTGAAAAAAAAGCTGCCATAAAAGATTAGGAAATAAAATTGAAATTTATCTTACCTGTGTTACTCTGAAATCCAGGCTTGCTGAAGTCATAATCTTTGATTTCATTGTACCATGAATCCACAGCTTCTTTACCTGAAACATTAGAAGAGTGAACAAAGTTTGGTAACAATTATCATTAATAATGCTGAAAATGTGACATAACTTGCTGATTGTATACCAGATAGGTTGATAGAATCAGAATTAAATGCATAAAAGACGTTCTCTCCATCCTCTGTGTCACTGTGTGCCATTAAGTTTTCCCTCAGGAGATGATCAGCCCATTTTTGGGCCGCTTCAGTCAGCTCTTGGTTGTAGGTCAGTGGCGGTGCATTATGCATCGCTCTGTATTTGTTGTGAGTGTCCAGGAATTCCTTCTGGAAACTTTCACCTGTAATAAAAGAATGATTCACAAATGTAGAAAGTTAATGTTAGGCAAGTGGCAACAACAATAATAAAATTTCTTCGAAGCTTCACCAAAAAAGAGATATGTGTGAATTTTAATGAAGTGATGAATCAGTTTGCAAACCGAAAACAGAACTAATAAAAATGTGATGACAAGGTTTTATCTGGCTGAAAAAAACAAACAATCAAGCAAACATTTAATTATTCAAATACCAAATATAATAAATAAAATATTATATTTAATACAATTTAATAATATTGATTATCTTCTTAAACATCATGTTTTGAGAAAATAGTAAAGTTTTGGTTCAGTTTAGACTGAAAAAATTCTATTCATTCTGCCTGGATGAATATGTTATGTTCCCTGCTCCTGCCTCAAAGCGTGTGTCTGTTTCTTTGACAACCTGCTTACAACCTGCACGTGATCAGAAATTATCATCGTCCAGCTACTTAAACCACAATGCACCTCCAGCCTCTGCCAGATTGTTGGTTCCCATGCAGTCTGTTTGATAGTATAACTTTTACTCTTTCCAAGGAATCTGCCTGTCTCAGTAAACCAGCCTACATCTGACTTCTGGAAAATCTTTATTTCCACCTGATGATTGTGTTTGTGCTTTAATCCAGTCAGATCTTTCCATAACAGAATAAGGAAAGTTATTCTACATTTAAAGGTAGGCTTAAAGCATTCCTCTTTGAACAAGCTTATCACCAGGTCAGCTAGAAACAGAGACATTTAGCTGACATAGTTGCTAGTTGGCTGCTAGATAGTAAAAGCAGGGGAAAGTATGGTACAATGGGGTTCTGTCCTTTAATTCTATCTACTATTCTCTGCCAGACTGCTTTGGTCACTTGATGTATTTACATCGCCCTTGGCAGATACCTGGCTTTCCATCTCATTCATTGTTCTCTATTGTCTGTACCACTATTAGTTGATACAGTACAATTCACATGCTGTCCACCTCTCTCTCCCTCCTCTTTGGGAGAGAGCTCTGTTTCAGATCCCTGATGGATACTCTGCGTTCCTGTCCTGGGCATGGCCAAACTGAGAAGACCTCTGCGCTTCATCATCCGCGCTCCATCAGGATGAAATCCATCTACTCATCCCCATCCTGGGCATTGCCGGGCTAAGGAGTCCCCCGTATTTCCATCAGAAGGCAGAACATTTATTGACTTTTTTAGATATCTAGCTGTAGAGTAGAATAAGCTAATATTTAAACAATAGGTTTAGACACATTGAATGCTTGTCCCGGGGGAGGAATTTCTCTTTCGTGGGAACCCCACAAGGTTTCTCATTTTTTCCCCCTGATGGGTCTTTTTTTAGGAGTTTTTACTCACCGTGAAGGAGAGTCTAACGGCAGGAATGTGCTAATTTTGTCTAGCTAGCATTTGTTAGTTAGTTTTTGTGCAGTGTATTTTTGTTTATACATTCCTCTTTTTCTTGTTTTTCTTCTTTCTGAATCTGCAATGTGAAGCCCGTTGAGACAAAAATTCTGTGATTTTGTGCTGTACAAATAAAATGGAATTGAATGTGCCAAATACAAAAACATCCGGACATAAAGGCTTAGCATTAAAAGTAACTGTACGTCTAACATACTTGGCATTATTTAAACTTTGGTTCTTTCATTTTTATAAACGTTAAAAATATTTATTTTGTATAAACACTTATCTAAAATGGTCAGAAACTTGGTCATATTTATAGAAACAGGAATAAAACATTTTT
The DNA here is from genome assembly GCA_902685375.1 of Neostethus bicornis. NCBI lineage: Eukaryota > Metazoa > Chordata > Actinopteri > Atheriniformes > Phallostethidae > Neostethus > Neostethus bicornis. The sequence continues at coordinate 12,221,602 of LR738545.1, forward strand.
CTTGAGTAAAATGAAAAATGTTATGATCTCTTCACTCAATTTCAAAAATTCTAGATTTGTGATCTTTTCCCTTTACTGCATGAACCTACATCTTCATCATGGGATAGATTCATTCTTTCATCTTCTGAACCACTTATCTCAGAGGTGATGGTGAGGAGCAGCAATCTATCCCAGCTGGTTACAACCCGAAAAGGTCTACAAACTGTTGCTGGGCCACATATAAAGACCGAAAGCCTGTAATTTATACACTAATGTACCAAATTGGTTCACCGTTGTGCTTACCTGTTACATTAGGCAGAAATTTAAACATATTAAGCCATCAAGATGTGTAATTGTACAATTGAAACTAAACATATTAAGACTTGGGGAAATAGCTTTTACAATGTTAGACAAATAGCATCTTTATTGTCTTACTATGTTCCGGATAGTTCCACTTGTTGCTCATTTTCTGAGCCACTGCAGCAACATCCAAGTCTGGAACTGGAAAAGTGTTCTGCATTCTTTCACCTGCAAATAAAACATAGTACATTAAATGTATTTTACTCTTAAAAGTAATGTCTTATAAAAATGAGGCATTCTTGGCAAAAAACATGAAATGATCTTTAACATAATTTGTTGGATAATCAAACTTGAAACTCCAGAGATCTCCATCAAACTACTACACTGAAGAAGTTCTGCTGAAACGTCAACTGCAAACAGGTTTTTAATCTTCCATCAAATACTGTTTCCTCAGAAAATCGTGTTGTCAGAGAGCCATTTAAAATAGGATTACTGGTCTAAGACAAATATTGTAAATATCGGAGTTTTTGTTAATGATCCACCCAAAAAAACCTGACAAGCCTATTTTTGGCGAATGGGAGGACGCCGAAGTACCCAGAGGAAACCCATACAATAACAGGAGAACATTCAAACTCCACACAGAAGGGGAAGCCTTGTCCGATCCCACCCGAACCCTAACCTTCCTGCTATGAGGCCACTGTATGCTGCATCATTCGTTAATAGTTGTTTAAAATACAGGGTAAATATAAAAATAAAGTCTGTGTTATCATTAAATATGTAAATTGCATTAAATGATCTACCTTTTGGGAGAATGTTTCTCTCAAAGTAGCCTTTGTTGGAGATGTTCCCGGCTTTTCGATACTGTCCGACCACAAAGGCAGTTGTACCATCAGTAGCCACACCGACACCCAGTTCTGTTGTTTCCTTCCACACCACCTGGGTGAAATGTCCTGCAGGAAGACAAACATCCACGTGGACTGTTTAAAAAAAAAGTTGCCATAAAAGATCAAGAAATAAAACTGAAATTATCTTACCTGTGTTTCTCTGGAATCCAGGCTTGCTGAAGTCATAATCTTTGATTTCATTGTACCATGAATCCACAGCTTCTTTACCTGAAACATTACAAAAGTGAACCGAGTTTGGTAACAATTATCAATAATAATGCTGGAAAATGTGACATAACTTGCTGATTGTATACCAGATAGGTTGATAGAATCAGAATTAAATGCATGAAAGACATTCTCTCCATCTTCTGTGTCACTGTGTGCCAGTAAGTTTTCCCTCAGGAGATGATCAGCCCATTTTTGAGCCGCTTCAGTCAGCTCTTGGTTGTAGGTCAGTGGCGGTGCATTATGCATCGCTCTGTATTTGTTGTGAGTGTCCAGGAATTCCTTCTGGAAACTTTCATCTGCAAAAAAAGAATGATTCACAAATGTAGAAAGTTAATGTTAGGCAAGTGGCGACAACAACTATAATAAAATTTCTTCAAAGCTTCAACAAAAAAGAGAAATGTGTGGATTTTAATGGTGGTGATAAATCCGTTTACAAACCGAAAACAGAACTAATAAAAATGTGATGACACGTTTTTATATGGTAGAAAAAACAATCAAAGAAACATTAAATTATTCAAATATCAAATATAATAAATAAAATATCATATTTAGTAAAACACAATAATATTGATTATCTTCTCAAATATCATGTTTTGAGACAAGAGTAAAGCTTCGGTTCAGTTTAGAATGAAAAAATCCTCCTGCCTGGATGAATATGTTATCACCCCTTCTCCTGCCTCGAAGGGTGTGTCTTTTTCTTTAACTACCTGCTTACCACCCGCAGGCGATTAGAAATTATCGTCATCCAGACACTGAAACCATAATGCACCTCCAGGTCTGCAAGAATTTGGTTCCCATGCTGTCTGTTTGATTGTATTCTGTTTACTCCTTCCAAGGAATCTGCCTGACTCATTCAACCAGCCTGCCTCTAACTTCTGGAAAATCTTGATTTCCACATTGGGTTTGTGTCCTTGCTTTGATCTAGCCAGAACTTTCCATAACAGAATATGTGCCAAATACAAACATCTCCACAAAGAAAGGCTTAGCATTAAAAGCAACTGTCCGTCTACTTTGTAACATACAGTACTTGGCATTATTTAAACTTTTTTCATTTTTATTAGCTTTGAAATATTTATTTTGTATACATAATTATCTGAAATGGTCAGAAACTTGTCATGTTTATAGAAACAACAATATATTTTTTTTTTGCGTAAAATGAAAAATGTCACGATCTCTTCACTGGAATTCAGAAATTCTAGACTTGTAATATTTTCCTTTACCATGTGAATCTATATCTTCATCATGGGTTACATTCATTCTTTCATCTTCTAAAACACTTATCTCAGAGGTCGTGGTGAGGCGCAGCAACCTTTCCCAGCTGGTTACAACCGGAAAAGGTCTACAAACTATTGCCGAGCCACATACAAAGACAGAATGCTCAGAATGCATACACTTATGCCTAGGGGCAATTTCCAAGTGACTATTCTACCTTACATGCATTCATTTACACATTGTACCCAGAGTGTACAGAGAGATCTATCTTATACACAAAGGAGATCAAGCATGCTACACACAGAAAAGCCAGTGATTAAAGTCTCCCTCCACCTTGGACTTGAACCCAAACCTTTTTGCTGTGAGGCCAGAGTACTAACCAACTGCACCAATATGCTTTCCTGTTACATTGAGCAGAAATTCAAGCATATTAAGCCATCAAGATTTGTAATTTTACAAGTTGAACTAAACATATAAAGACTGGAGGAAATAGCTTTTACAGTGTCAGATAAAGTAATATTTTTATAGCATTCATACTGTATGTCCATCTATTGTCTTACAATGATCCGTATTGTTCCACAAGTTGCTCATTTTCTGAGCTACCGCAGCAACATCCAAGTCTGGGGCTCGGAAAGGGTTCTGCATTCTTTCACCTGCAAATAAAACATAGTACATTAAATGTATTTTACTCTTAAAAGTAATGTCTTATAAAAATGAGGCATTCTTGGCAATAAACAAGAAATGATTTTTAACATATTTTGTTGGATAATCAGACTTGAGTTTGAGAAACTCCAGAGAACTCCATCAAACAAATTCATTGAAGAAGTTCTCCTGAAATGTCAACTGCAAACAGGTTTTTAATCTTCCCTCAAATACTGTTTCCTTAGCAAACAGTATTTAAAACGAGGTTGTTGGTCTAAGACAAATATTTTAAATGTCAGAGTTTTTGTTAAACCATCCCCCCAAAAAAACCTAACAAGCATGTTTTTGGCGAATGGGAGGACGCTGAAGTACCCAGAAGAAACCCATACAATAACAGGGAGAACTTTCAAATTCCACACAGAAAGGCCAGTGTTGCAATTCTTGTCCAATCCTGGACTCAAACCCTAACCTTCCTGCTCTGAGGCCACTGTACGCTGCATCATTCGTTAATAGTTGTCTAAAATACAGGGTAAATATAAAAATAAAGTATGTGTTATCATTAAATATGTAAATTGCATTAAATATTCTACCTTTTGGGAGAACGTTTCTCTCAAAGTAGCCTTTGTTGGTGATGTTGCCCGCTTTCCGATACTGTCCGACCACAAAGGCAGTTGTACCATCAGTGGCCACACCGACACCCAGTTCTGTTGTTTCCTTCCACACCACCTGGGTGAAATGTCCTGCAGGAAGACAAACATCCACGTGGACTGTTTAAAAAAAAAGTTGTCATAAAAGATCAAGAAATAAAACTGAAATGATCTTACCTGTGTTACTCTGGAATCCAGGCTTGCTGAAGTCATAATCTTTGATTTCATTGTACCATGAATCCACAGCTTCTTTACCTGAAACATTAGAAGAGTGAACAGAGTTTGGTAACAATTATCAATAATAATGCTGAAAATGTGACATAACTTGCTGATTGTATACCAGATAGGTTGACAGAATCAGAATTAAATGCATAAAAGACGTTCTCCCCATCCTGTGTGTCACTGTGTGCCATTAAGTTTTCCCTCAGGAGATGATCAGCCCATTTTTGAGCCGCTTCAGTCAGCTCTTGGTTGTAGGTCAGTGGCGGTGCATTATGCATCGCTCTGTATTTGTTGTGAGTGTCCAGGAATTCTTTCTGGAAACTTTCATCTGCAAAAAACGAATGATTCACAAACGTAGGATGTCAATGTTAAGCAAGTGGCAACACTAAATATAAATTTTTTTTCCAAGTTTCTCAAAAAAAAATATGTACATGGATTTTAATGACAGGGATAAATCAGTTTGCAAACAAATGATAAAAACTGACTGAAATGTGATGGCAAGTTTTTATCCTGCATAAATAAATAAATTAAGAAAACATTAAGTCATTCAAAAATCAAATATGATCAATCAATATCATACAGTATATAATGAAATACAACAATCCAAAATAATCAATCCGTTTTTCAAAATACCATGTTTGAATGAAAAAACACTAAAGTTTTGGCAGTACTTAGACATTGATGGGGAAATGAAAGATAGCAGAGAGGCGTTTAAAACGAGTTTGATGGTCGAAAACAAACAGACAACTGAGAATTTCGGCTACGAAAATTATCTTTACCTGCCATCTTGCTTCAATTTTAGAATCTGAAAAATAAATAAAGACATTATTAAAGAGATAGTTGTTAAATTAAATTTGTGCATCGTCTGTGTTCTAAGAGAGAGTAAAGTTTCTGAAATCTCACCTGCTACAGGTCTGGTGACAACTCTTTCACTATATCTTACATGTTTGTACTTATAGACACAAACCTGACTTGTCACTTTTCACACGTAGGAGGAGTCTGACTGTCAATCAAGCAAAGACAAGAAGAGTTTCCAGTTGCAGAGTTTTTGCTCATATGAAATGTGATTACCAGAAAACTATTAAGTCATTATGAATCATAATTCCAAGGAATTAACTTTCTCAACATGCCACTTGTAAAGTATTTGACCAAACATTTTTTAAGCTGCATCAAAGCATTTCAATTTAATTTAATAAAACGGGTTATTACATGGTGTTACTCTAGTTTATAAAAAACAATCAGCAGGTAGGAACATGTGATGAAAGTTGGCTGGATTTGGATGGTAATAAAATAGACACATGCAGACACATGCAGAAAAATCTCATTAATGAAATAAAAAGGCTTTTAAAATACACTAATTAGATCATATCTTTGCAAATTTCATTTTGTCTTCTAAACCGTCCATTCCTATGTGGGTTGCGGGGGTGCCAAAGCTTATTCCGTCTGACTTAAGGTGAGAGGCAGGATACACCCTAAACAAGTCACCAGTCTGTTGTGCCCCACACCTCCACACACTCTTATAAAATTCGGTTAAATCTAAAAATACAATGGAGCGCAAGTAATCCATTGAGTGTGTGTGTGTGTGTGTGTGTGTGTGTGTGTGTGCGTTTCAGTTGTTTAAAACCCCAACAATTGAAACATTCAGGATATGTTTATTTTAGACATATTTATTCTTTTTCAAAACAGCTATTTCTAAATCAGAACAATTTCCACCTTGCAATACTAGCACAATTTGAACTTTTCAATTTATCTGTAACACATTAAAACAAAATCAATGAAAGCCAAACTTAGCAACTTAAGAAATTAGTAAAATTGCAGAAAAAAACTAGTAGTAAAAACGCAAATAGCTTGGTTTTCAAAAGAAAAACAATCTAAATACTTAAAATGATTTGTTGTTAATTTCAAATTTACTGAATATTTAAAACTTTTTTCACAAATAAAAGATTAAATTGGTGGGAAAGAAAATGTTTATGTAGTTTAACAATAATAATAATGCATTGTATTTAGATTAGATTAGAATTACTTTATTGATCCAACACTTGGGAAAGAAATAGACAGTATATATACAAGAAGGAAAATAAAAAACAATAAAATAAAATATTAAAATAATAAAATAGAAGGAATAATGTGACAAAACATTGAGGTCAATACGGACTGAAAGCGCAAAAGGAGGCAAAAAAAAGTGACACAAGAAGCATAAGTGACAAACAGTGATGAACCACATGAGCATGAACCAGTTATTTGCTATTCTGTGAGTTATTAGAAAGTGTTATTGTGTTGGGAATAAAAGATTTCCGGTACCGGGCGGTTTTTGAGCGGAGCTGTCTGAGCCTCTTGGAGAAGGAGCTCCGCTGCTTGTCCAGAACTGGGTCGAGAGGATGGTTAGGGTTGTCTATGATGGATAAAAGTTTATTCAGTGACCTCCTCTCCATCACTGCTTCGAGTGGGTCCTGTTGGCAGCCAATGACAGAGCCAGGCTTTCTTATCAGTTTATTAAGTCTGTTGGCGTCACTGGCTGCGATGCTGCTCCCCCAACAGATGACGAGAGAAGAACAAGGTGCTGGCCACCACAGACTGATAGAAGGTCTCCAGCATCGTGCAGCACACATTGAAGGACCTCGGCTTCCTTAGGAAGTAAAGTCGGCTGCAGATCTTCTTGTACACAGTAGTAAATTGTACTTATATAGCACTTTTCAGGACCCTCAATGATGCTTCACATATGCATTATTCATTCCCTCCATACCAGTTAATGGTAAGCTACTGTTGTAGCCCAGCTGCCCTGGGGCAAACTGATAGAAGTGAGGCTGCCATTTTGCGCCATCGGCCCTTCTGACCATCACCAACCAATCGCACACACACCATTCAGACTAGGCAACGTGGGTGAAGTGTCTTGCCGAGGGACACAACGGCAATTTAATCTCAACGGCCGTCACACTGTGGCACCTGACTGCTTTAAATGCATTTCAATGTTTACTTTGTTTACAGGGTTTTTAAAGAGGTGTCATTTTTAAGTATGCATAAGTTACAACGTTTCTCACTCACTGAAGAATTTTTATTTATTTTACGTTGTTTCACAATGTTTGATGTTTTGCGCAAGTAGAGCTCGGCAGAGTTTTTTTTTTAACAAATAACCTGCATCATTCTCAGTAATAAAGACACGATTGTTAAAGTAAGAATATTTTTTTACACTAAAACTAGACTAAAAACGTTCTAAGTCTTCACTGACAAAAACTAGACGAAAACTCTTTTGGGTTTTTGTTGACTAAAACAAAAATATAAAGAGATGACTAAAACGTGACTAAAACTTAAATTAATATTCGTCCAAAGACAAAGACTAAAAACTTAGATGGCTGCCAAAAACAACAATGAGTAGGAGAAGTTCAAGCAGAGGTGAAGTTCAAGCAAAGGAAGCCTAGACAACCTCAGGAGAGTGCAGCTGGAATGGAAAGCAGAACTGATTATTTGTTAGCAAATTGTTTTTTTGTGTAACTACTGTATGACTTGTGCTTTGCTAATAGTACAATAAAAAGATAAACGGGGCAGCTGAACTCCAACAGTCTGAAGGAACGATCACAGAGATGAGAGTTCTGCTGTCCCTCGCGAGCAGAAAAGACAATCTTGGCTGGTGTGAGTTTATTCTTTTACAACTGGGCTATGTTCAGTGAGTAATATTTTAAAGATTCTCTGACAATTGGGCATGCAAATTTATTCTGCCCCTAATAGTTTGTAGCGCCACCTTTTGCTGTGATGATATTTCCTGTGTTCTGATTATTGCAGACGCTGCACCTATCCATCTGCTGATCTCCCGTTCCATCCTTTTCCCACTCATGAATAAGACCCAAAGAAACTTAAACTTCTCCACTTGGGGGATGTTTCTAAAATTTTTTGCACTTCAAGAAGCCGTTCCTCCTCGCATAACAGCTTGAGCTTACTAAGGTTTGTTAGAGAGCACTTGTTAAAAGCAGTTTTCAGTTCGTCCTACAGATTCTCAATTGGTTTCAAATCTGGACAATAAATTGGCCATTCTAACGCCTAGATAAGATTATGCATGAACTATTCCGGTTTTTCTTTATATTTTCTACTAGCAAGAACTTGAGAGGCAGACAAACACAATTTTTTGATTCTGCTTGTGAGCAAGATGAATTTTTAAATTTTTTTTTACCAGTTTTGCCATTTTTTTTATCAGTTTTCTCTTCTATTCAGTTCAATTATATTTGTATAACCCAATATCATAAAACTGATATTGTTTGATATTGTACAGGCTTTACATACTGCACATAAAGCAGCCTAGACCTTTGTACTGTAGATCAAATTAGAGGACAAAACCCCAATGTGCCATACTTTCCCCAGCTTCTAGTATCTAGCTGCCAACTAGCAACTGTACATGCTAAATTTATCGCTTCATAGCGGGCCTGGTGATAAGCTTGTTCAAACAGGAATGTTCTTAAGCCTACCCTTAAATGTAAGAATGATGTCTGTCTCTCACTTGAGTTGGAAGCTTATTCCATAAAACTGGACCTTGTGGCTGAAGGTTCTACCCCCAACTGTACTTTTGAAAAATCCAAGGAACCACTAATTGCCTTGTGTTTTGTGAGCGTACTGTTCTGGTTGGTTGATAAGGTACTAAGGTCCAAATGTAAAATGGGGCCATGCCCTTTTGAGCCTTGTAGGTTAGTAAGAGGATTTTAAACTTGTTTCGAAACCCAATTGGGAGCCAGTGGAGAGACGCTAGCACAGGAGTAATATGTTCTCTTTGTCAAGGAAGACTGCCTGATCAGCAAAAACATCTCTCGGATATTTGCAACCTACTATAATGACCTAAGTCTTATCTGGGTTTAAGAGGAGATAATTGATTGTTATCTAGGTCTCTCGGTGCTGATGCAGGCATTAAGTTTTTCAAAATGGTCAGTCTGGTCAGATTTTACTGAGAAATACAACTGTGTATCATCTAAGAGTGAAAATTATTTTCTATTTTCTGATTATGTTTCCAAGGGACAGCATGTAGAGTATAAACAGAATAGGTCCAAAAACTGAATTATGTGGGATGCAAAGCTAACTTAAGTAGAAGTAGAGAACTGAATATTTATGTACATGAACAAACTGGTAGCTATCAAATAAATAAGATTTAAACCATTGAAGAGCTGCTCTTCTGATTCGTAGGTCATATTCTAATCTTTTAAGTAAAATACCGTTGACAATTGTATCAAAGGCTGCACTAAGATCTAACAGGACTAAGATTGAAATTAGTCCCTTTTCTGAGGCCAAGGGAAGGTTGTTTGTTACTCTAGTACAGTTTCTACGCTATGGTGTGGTCTTAATTTTGAAATTCTTCAAAAAGGCTTTTCCCCTTCAAGTGGAAGTACAGCTTACCTGCAACTCTTTCTAGAAATTTTGAGATAAAAGAAAGATTTAATATTGGTCAACAGTTGACCAAAACGCCAGAATCTTCCCTTGTTTGAGAAGAGTTCAGTCACCAGTCAGAGCATAGTTCCTATTTTTCAGCTGAGTTTTTAGAGTTAATCTAGAGCTGTTCAAATTTTAGCCCCACTATCTTGGATTTATATTATATAAATCACTTCAAAGAGTCTACCTAAAGCCCTTCTCAAGTTCAACAGTCCCCTATACACTGGTCTCAAGTGACAGACGGAGCCATTTTAAAAATGTCTAAAACCTTTAATTTGTGGAGTATAGGCTCTCTTGTTCAGGATGAATGAACTCAAACAGACTTAATGGGGGCAAAATGGGGGTAGCGGGCACTATGGATCCCTGTGTGCAAACACATTCATAGGATAAATAAAAGGAAACCTTATTAAGATTTGAGTAAGTGCACTACCTGTTTTAAATATTACTTGAGTTTTAACGTGCCTAAAGTAATTTGTTCCACTTTGAAGACTTCCATTTACTAAACAAACATGTTTAAACTCGCTCTAAGTTTATTGTTACTCAGGCAGGTGATCTAGATGTTGATATATTCAAAACATTCAAAGCAATACTTATTAGTTTCAAATATTGCTTTTACCATACAAAGATATGTTAAAAAAAAAGAAACATTTTGAAATATTACAAAGGAGTCAAAAAGCTTCAAATTATGCTTCATATCAATTTTATTGTTTTCTTTTTTTTTTCATTTGACAAGATAAGATAAAACTGATCAAATGTAATCAATGCTGATTTGTATTTAGTTATATATTTAAATGTACGTAAAGGACGCAGGTTTTCTTCTCTGGTTTTCCTCCACTGGAGCCTCCATTTGCAGGCGCCTCTCTGCCGGCTGTTAAATGTGCAGCATTTACTCTGGAAAGTCACATCAAACACAATGTGGCATGTAAGTGTTAGGCAAGGAACGAAAACATCTTCATAGCTTCACTAAAGAGATGTTTGTGGTTTTTATGGAGCTCCAGGTGGTAAGTAAAAAAAAAAAAACTGTGATAATGGATTATGGGTTCAGGACAGCAAGGGTAATAATTCCGCTGTTGCGGTTTTTAATTAAACTTATCTGACAGAACATCATAGTTGGATTATTTAACAACATTTTAAGATTGATGTTGACTGCAAAACAAATTATGCTCTATGGATAATTACGCTCGAAGTGCAAAGCTGGCAACAAGTCAGAAGCATCACACACAAATTTTTTGGTGAAAAAAAACTATTTTGATCATTTAAGCTCTCATTTTTCAATTTTGTCAAATTTAGAAAGAAACGTAGTTTGAATAAAATAAAGTAATAAAGTAAGTTATTTTTCAGGAATAACATGCCTATGATGCTCATTTACTAACTTTTTGGGAGGACATTTTTCTCAAAGTAGCCTTCATTGGTCATGTTGCCGGCTGGACGGTATTGTCCAACCACAAATACTGTTTTACCATCAGTTGCCATGCCAACACCCAATTCAGTGCTCTCCTTCCACACCACTTGTGTGAAATGCCCTACGGAAAGAAACAAACCAGCCTGAGTAATTTGATACCAAAAGACACCTAACTTAAAGGAATGAAAGAAGATAGTATATTCATTATACCAGTATTGCCCTGGAATCCGGGATTGCTGAAGTTGTAATCTTTGATTTCACTGTACCACGAATCAACAGCTTCTTTTCCTGAAACATTTGACAAAAAAGTGAACAGACAGAACTTACAAAAAGCTAAAATAATATAGTTCTTGACAGTAAATGTGTCCTAAAGAGCAAACAGCTCACCTGTTGGGTTGACAGACGTAGAACTGGACATGAAGAAGACGTTCTCTCCATCCTGAGTCTCGCTATGTTGCAGTCTGTTTATTTTAAGCAGATGATCGGCCCACTTTTGGGCCGCTTTGTTCAGTTCAGAGTTATAGGTCATTGCTGGCGCGTTGTGCATGGCTCTGTAGTTGTTGTGAGTGGCCAAGAACTCATTCATGAAACTGTCACCTGAAAGAGAAACATGAAGACTGAATATCCATTTTTTTACATCTTAAACAATTTTGTGTGTGGGCAAGTGACACACACAAAAAAAAATCAAAGTTCTTGAAAAACATTTTTTTTATGAACAAATGGTGTTACCTGGCATCTTTGGTTTGATTTTAGAGGCTGAAATAAAACAAAGTCATTGTTAAAGCCATTTAAGAAATTATAGATAAAATGAACATGCATCATCTTTGTTCTCAGAGAAATATCGAGAAATCAGAAATCCCACCTGGTTAAGGGTCCTTCTGGTTGGATGAAGTCTTTGCCCCACCGTTTCTGTGAAGCTGGTATTTATGGACACAAACTTGACATGTCCCTCCTCACAAGAAGGAGGAGACTGGTAGCCACTTCACAATCAAGCAACTTCACAAGGTTTTCCTGTTTTTGTTTTTTCATTAAAAACACAAACCCCACGCAAATAGTTTTGTCTTGATGATTCATAATGATTGGGTACGTGTGTGTTTAAAATGCAACAGGTACAGTGTTACAATAGAGGTTTTGTGAGGCTGAGTTGAAGCATTCCAGGATGCCATCATATAGGTTGTTATATAGTGTTTTTGCAGTGTGATAGCAGTAGCCTGCAGGTAGGAGCATGTGAATGAAAGTCGGATGGAATTTAACACAAGCAAGCAGAAGTCTTCACGAGCAGATGGATCTCATTAACTTACCATGAAACCACCTCCTTTCTAATCTTTACAGCATGCTTCCGTTCATGGAAACCCAACAAACATCAAATTTGAAACTAACACAAAATGGGTTTTGCTCTAATTAGCAGATAATATTAATAGATTCAATCCCGCGTCCCAAAATATTTTTGTCATAAAAAGTCCACTTATGGGCTGCACAGTGGTGCAGGGGTTAGCACGGTGGGCTCACAGCAAGAAGGTTAGGGTTCAAATCCCGGATGGGTACAAGACTTGGATTGCTGGACTTTCTGTGTGGAGTTTGCATGTTCTACCTGTGTATGTGTGGATTTTCTCCAAGTACCCCGGTTTCCTCCCACCCTCCAAAAACATGCATGTTAGGTTAATTGACCACTACAAAACTGTCCCTAGGAATGAGTGTGTGTGTGTATGTATATGTTTGGGTGTGTGGCCCTGCGGCAGACTGGTGACCTGTTTAACGTATATCCTGCCTCTTGTCTTGAATTAGCCTGAGAATAGGCTACGGCACACCCAGCAATCCCATCAGGGAATAAGCAGTTCAGAAGATGAAATGAAAGTCCAGTAATGGAAAAATACCAAAAATGTATCTGTTAATACTTTTGTTTTGGAAAGAAGAAAAACTGCATGTGATTTTTAAAATAGATGTACAATTTATTGCCCCATTTTAACAAATTTTGAGCATAGTTGTTGCAACTTTACCATCAGTACAGTTAAACAAAAAGTTGAAAAAGTATTTGACATGATTTAAAAAATTCTGATATTCATTCGTGCAGAAATGGCTACTCCAACACAAAATCTGTAGCTTTTCAGCAACTTGATTAATTCCTAGGTTGGATTTTCATCTGAACTGTGATCACAATTGCTTAAAATTGAAGAGATCAAGTCGTTTAGCATTTTCAGTGATTATCTTTTGTTGTGGTGAAGGGAGAGCTGAGCCAAAAACTGAAATTGATGTTTTATGCTACCCAGCCAGTGTGAGCAAAAGAACAGGTTTACCACTACAAGCAGCTGGAAAGAATGGCCAGGCTCCAGCTACCACATTGGGTAGTTTGCGTAAGATGATTTGATGCCTCGAAAGCACCTTGATTGAGCTACAGAGAATGCATTGAAAGACTTCAAGGCTGAAATATCAAATCGAGGTCCCCTTTGTTTCCTGATGGGGCTATTGTCAAAATTAATAAATCCTTTAGAAAAACTTTTTTTCATTACTTTACCAGAAAGAAAAACGTTTTCATTTCAATATCGTGGGGTTCAAAAATGAAAAAAAAAAAAAAAAAAAAAGAGATCCAATAAAACTCACTAAAGCTTTCACCATACTGCAAAAAATATTTATTCAATTAAAATTTATTTGTATAGACCAAATTTGCAAATTTCAAATGCATAAAACTATAGATCCGACTCCTTCCTGCTCAAAGCTCAGTTACATTCCAATACAAAGCGTACAGAAGAAGAATCTGGAGCTGTCTTCAGCTTCAAATGCATAAAACTATAGATCCGACTCCTTCCTGCTCAAAGCTCAGTTACATTCCAATACAAAGCGTACAGAAGAAGAATCTGGAGCTGTCTTCATCTTTGTGGTGCTGTGCAATTAAAATGTTCTTTTCTTCCTTTGTTTAAAGCGTTTTACTGCCTGTAGCTACATTACATATGAAGTAGAACACAACTTGCTGTGGCCTGTCATCTCAAATAATCCTACATGGCATAAAATAACTTTACATTTCTTACAGGTTAACAACATGTACTGGCAAGGACCTATTTGTTAGGGTCTTGGAGAACTCTCTGTACATCCAGTCTACACTTTTCTATAGCTTCTCTTTGGAAAAGCAGGAACGGAAGATTTTCAAATCATTCATGGTGTCAAATGGATATCAAACGGATTTCAATTTTATTTAAATTGAAATCCATTTTCAAATTTCAATTAATTTAGACTTTATTAAATGTTAAATCAAAACCTTTGATCAATATCTTCTAAAACTCTTCCAACAGATTTTACTCTTGGTCCAAAATTCTGTTTGAAATGTTAAAAAGACACAAAAATACAATTTATTTACTGATAGGTACACAACGACCATTGTTTTTGTGTTTTTAAAGAGAAGAAATCTTCATTGAAAAACACTACACAGTTTATTTCTGACAAGAAAGCTTAGAACTATCTGGAGAATGTGTGTGACAATCAAAGAATGTTAAAAAATACAGTATAATACAGTGCATTTATCTGAGTATGAATACCTTTTAAAAAATAATAATCCAAAATAACCTTCCATTGATTTTACTTGCCATGCAATTGAGCTGCAGAATAGCCACAAGTCACAGTCTATTATAATCCCATTCACATTAACTCATGTCCACTCCTGGAAAGGTTTAAAGTTACCATTAACCTGACTTGCATACTTTGGCCGCGACGGACTGGCGACCTGTTTGGGGTGTACCCTGCCCTTCGCCTTAAATTAGCCGGGATGGGCTCCGGCACCCACCGCAACCCCGAAAGGGACAGACAGATAAGACGATGACTGACTGACTGCATACCTTGGGTGGGTGGAACAGAACCTAAATACACAGGCAGAACATGCAAATTTCACACAAGACTTGCTGTCTCCTGTGCAACAATGAACATTGCACAGTTTTATGATATCAGTTTCCATACAATTCTAAACTTGGATTTTTGTTGTTGTTGAAGGGAGAAAAAAATAGATGCCTCAAGGGAGAAATATCTCAGCACACACATAATGCATGTGACAATGTTAAAAATGATATCCCTCTGGGTTGTGCAAGAAAGTTCTCTCAAATTTTCTTTTGTTGTGGTTCGCATGAAAGAGGAGCAAGTGTAGTATGTCTGATATTTTTTCTTAATGCAACTAAATGAAGTTTTGCTGCAGTTTTTTTTTCACTCAAGGCCTTGTCAGAGGTTTACTTTTTGACTCGGAAAAATTCAGTCTTTTTCTTGAAAAACTGTGAATCCACGATTGTCCACAATTAACATGGAGAAAAGTGAGAGAACTCAAGAGCAATAAATACCTGAAAGGTCCTCAAAAATCAAACCTAGTAAAACTAAGGTTGGACAAACACCTTAAATTGTAGTCTGTCCAACTTTCATGTTAACAATTTTTCAAATGAACCAGGCTGCTGGTGCTTGTAACAACATTCTGTAAAACTGAGCATAGTAAAATTTAAGAAGAAATTATTGTGAAAAAAGTTGTGTAGAAAAAAAAGTTGTGTTTTCTTTCAGGGTAAAATTGTATTTTGTTGTGCTTATTTATAACATTGAAATGATCTGTCTGGTACATGTATTAGTTGTTTCTGCTCAAGGGGCTGCACGGTGGCACAGTGATTAGCACAGTGGCCTCACAGCAAGAAGATTGGTCTTCGAGTCCCAGGTGTGGAAGAGGCTCATAACACTGGCTTCTGTGTGGCGTTTGCATATTATCCCAGTGTATGAGTGGATATCCACGAATACTCCAGTTTCCTCTCATCCTCCAAAAACATGCATTTTAGGTTGATTGGTCACTACAAAATCGCCCCTTGGAACGAGTATGTGTATGGTTGTGTCTGTGTGGCCCAGCGACAGACTGGCAATCGGTATACTCAGCCTCTCACTTTGAATCAGCCATGGATATGCTCTGGCATCCCCGGGACATGGTTCAGCAGATGAAATGAAATGTTTCTGATCGTAAAGATATTGCCACATTACTACTTTAATCAATTGTTGGGAATCATATAATTTAAGATTTTATTGTGAGTCTCAAATAACGTAAAAAGAAATAACACAAAAATTCTAGTCATTGTATTTTTGCATACAATGTGAAGTTGTATGTGTTCCACGTGAAGTAATCATTTTGCATGGAAATCAGCATTTTTTTCAGAGCACAAATTCAAGGAATGTCTTTTCTGCATGTCAGGACTTGCTTTTTATAGTGGGACACATTTTTTCTCACCCATACCACTTAAATTCTGTTTATTTTTTTTCTAAAGATCTGACTTATTTTAGTTAACTCATTAACTTATTTTAGTTAATGAGAAAAGAACACACAAAGGAGTAATGACTAAATTGCAAATGTTTTAATGAGTAAGTTGATAAAAACTATCTCTAACAGCGAAAAAAAAGAGAAAGAACAGCTCTGGTTTTCCTTTTCTGTTAGAATATGTAACATTTTCAGCAGGATCGGGTCAGCTGAGCATTGCCTGTTTTGCATATAAGAAAACTCGTCTAAACAAGCTTTCAATTTTTTTTAACTTCCCTTCCTTCACTTTTGCTTCAGGTCTAGATTGAAGCTCTTAAAATTTTTACAAGCCTTTTCAGACTTCAAACCCCAGCTAATTACAACATATACCATATAATTTAGCTGCTTTTCAGTGATGTAGGTGGTGTTTTACATTTTCTATACGGCCGTCTGGAACAGCCTGATCTCATTGATGGTCTGTGATTAATCAGAAACACAGCGCTGACGTGTATTAGAAAAAATACTTACAGACACTGATTGTGGTGAAAATGTGCCAGATACAGTTAAAAACACCAATGTGGACTCTGTTAGTAGACTTCGTTGTCGGAGTGTGATGGACCGAGCAGTGAAAACAGACAGGCACAGGGTTTTAAGTAAAAAGGGTTCTTTTTATTTAACCCAAAAATTTAAAAAATGTTTAACAATTATAAAAAGGTCAAAGTAACAAGCTAAACTCAGTATAGGGTTTAACAAAAGGGAATTAACCCAAACGAACAAACGTCTCTGACTGAGAAAAGCTAGAATTTAAATGAGCGCTGACCAAACCACTGCCAACACAAAAAGGAGGTTTAAACAAAACAGCTTAACTAAACCTAAATTAACAAAACCAATTTCCTCCCTAAAGGAAATAAATGTCACAATACTATTTAGGTACTCCCCTTCGTAGACAACAAGTGATCCTTCAGCCCAGGAACTGGAGCACCTGCAAAAGTCAAGAAAATCAATTTGAAGAAATTAATTTGAATCAACAACATTAACCAAACATGTGTACTAATCTGAAACCTAGAACAAAGTAAACGTTTAAGTTATATTTCTAAAGTGAATCAATTTTAAAATGAATAAACTAAGTTGTGTGGCAGTAGCCATCACAATGAGTAAGTAGTAATTCTGTTCTGAACAATGTGGCAACAGTCTCTGTTAATTGCAACACACTGTTATGTTAAAAGGCGTCTTTGACCAAACAGTGTATTTTTCTGATGATAGGAGCGCCGGATGACACAAATTTGAGCGACTATGGCATAAACAGGGCTGTTGTCCTTCTTCTGTGAGACAGGTTTTTAATGTTTTCTTTCATTATTTTATTGTTATTTTTCTGGGTGTTTCGTCTGGACCTGAGACCTTTTCATTGTTTCATTGTTTCATTATTACTATATTTCTGTTTGTCTGTCTTCACCTGATGATGATACACCAGTTGATGATGCTACAGTTTCAATGACGGAGATTCTGGTCCTCACTGTGCTGTGTGGCCATTAGTCAGACTCAGGTGTTGATGTGTTAAGACAATAGAGTGTAAATTGTACTTTTAATTCCCCCACCAATCCCATTATTTCTGGGTGTTGGGGTAGGATAATTGTCTCCTAAAAAAGACGAGACTGCCATGAGGTAGTGAAATTGAAAAAGTAGAACCCAGATGCATAGCCCATTTTGACCAGTTTATTGCAGGTAATCAGGCGTTAGGGAAGACATGAAGATAGTTGATGTGACAGAAGAGGATGCAGCAGATAGGGTTAGATGGAAGAATCTGACTTACTATGGGGACCCCTGAAGGGAAATGCAGAAAGAAGAAGAATCAGAAGTTAGGGAAAAAGAGTAGACATGTGCAGTCTGGAAACCATCCATCCAATACATCCACATCCTTTAGGGTCAATAAAAGAACCTATTGTTTATAATGACTCTTAGTGTCTTTTGCCTCACTTTTTGGTCCCTCACAATCTTATTTGTTATTCCGGTGGTTCATGCAGCAAGACAGCCCCCAAACCCTTCTCCGAAACATCAGTGTAAAAGACAAACGTTTTGTCAAAAAACGGAGCTCTTACTTGGAGATTGTTGCAGGTTGACAAAAGCTGCCCTCGCCTCCTCGGTCCAGTGGATCTTGTTTGGATTTTGGGAGCCGGTGAGGTCTGTCAAAGAAGCAGCCCTGGCAGAAAAATGGGGAACAAAGTGGTGATAGAATCCTGCCATACCAAAGAATGATTTTAAATGCTTCCTGGTATCTGGCAAGGAACAGGACTCTATGGTAGCAACTTTATTTACTTGTGGCTTTATCACTCCATTTCCAATTGTGAATCCAAGGTAGTTAACCTCATCTTTGGCAAAAGCACACTTTGCTGGATTTACAGTCGACCTAGCAGAGTCGAGTCACTCCAAAACTCTTCTCAAGTGTTCTAAATGTTCTTCCCAGGTAAAACTGAAAATGATGATTTCATAAAGGCACGCAGCAGCAAAATTATTCATATCAGACAGTACCTGATCCATCAGTCTCTGGAATGTCGCTGGAGCTCCATGCAATCCAAAAGGCATGACTGTAAACTATAGCAGGCCCCACAGAATCCGGCAGGCAGTCAGTTCCTTTGAGCGTTCAGTGAGTGGCACCTGCCAATGACCCTTACAGAGATTTATGGTGATTAGATATCTGACCTCGCCCAGTCTCTCAACCATGTCATCTATACGGGGAGTTGGTTAAGAGTCAAACTGTGATATTGCATACAAATACCTGAAGTCAATGCTGCTGTAAGTAAGCTGCTGTCATTTTTGGGAACCAGGACCACTGGGTTGCAGCATTCACTCCTCGAAGACTCAATTATCTTGAGTGATAACATCAAGCCTATCTCCTTTTTCAGGGAACCAACAGACGCTCAGGTATTCTGTAACTCATTCTTCTCACAGAAGCTCCATTTTTAAGCACAATGTTGTGCTTTACAATGTCTGTCTTGCCTTGACTTTCTCTAAATACTGTAAAATTGCACAACTCTCTCACTTGAGCTTGCTTATTCTCAGAAAGATGGTTGAGATTTAAGTCCTGAAAATAGCAAGTTGGTAGATATTGTTTTCATCCACTTCTTCCTCCTCTGGAACATCCTGGATTAGTAAAATGTTTGCTGTCTTTGGCCTCTCCACCCATTCCTTAAGCAAGTTAATGTTTAGTAGTTTTTTTTGGAATGGGATAGGTTGGGCATTGACACTTGGCATGCAGTTTTTGTAAGTTTTTTCTGTATTTCATATGGGTCCAAGCAGTTTACTGTCCTCACTTGGGAGCAGCACTGGCACTTTCTGGCCATGGTTGAAAGATCTCTGTCGAGCTAACTGATCCTACCAGCTGCTGTGCTTCTTTCATGTGAGACTGGGCCAACTCAGTCATCTTTTCCAATCGCTCTCACATCTGGACAACATGGAAGACAACATTAACAGAGTCTGAAACATCTTTAACCCCTTGCCAAGTCTCCTTCAGAAGAGAAAGAGGTCCACGTACCTCATGGCCATACAACAATTCAAAAGATGAAAAAACAGCAGAAGTTTGGGGCACCTCTTGACATGCAAAGAGAAGGTAGGGGAGCCACTGATGCCAGTTCCTGCCAGTCTCATTGACAAACTTACACAGCATTTGCTTTAAGGTCTGGTTGAAACGTTCAGTAAGGCCATCAGTCTGTTGGTGGTATGAGTCAGCACCTAAGCTCCTTATTCCCTGGAGCTGGTACACCTGTTTCAACAGACTGAACATAAAGTTAGTTCCACGGTCTGTGAGAATTTTTTTTAAAATTCAACTCTTGAAAATAGTTGAACCAGAAAAAGAGTAACCATTTTTGCTTTTATACACCTCAGGGGAAAGACTTCTGGATATTTGGTGGCATGATCTGTTACTACAAGCAATTAACGGTTACCTGCCTTGATTCTCTCCAGAGGCCCAACAATGTCCATTCCAAGTCGTTCAAATGGAATACTGATGATAGGTAGAGGCTGGAGTGGTACCCTGGAGGGAATATTTAAACAATTTTTGGCACTGAGGGCAGCTTTTACAATACTGAACACCATATGTTCTCAATACAGCCCAATCGAAGTGTTTTTGAATGCGATCCATGGTCTTATGTTTTCCAAGGTGACCAGCCGATGAAACTGAGTGCCCCAGAGACAGCACCACCTCCTGGCCCTTCCGAGGAACCATCAACTACAAAACCAATTCCTGTTGACGATAAAGTTCCATCTCCTTCATCAAAAAGGTTTCTTTGCTGCAGAAGTGTTCAGATCTCTGCTTTCCCTCTGCTTTCTGAAAAAGAGGTGTTAGAGTTGAATCTTCATGATGCATTTCAATGATATTTTCAGGAATCTTGAAACCCAAAGGAGACTCCAACTCAGTGTTAGCAGATAGTTTTGCATTGTGATTGAATTTATCCTAGCTTTTTTTGTCTGCGTGACTTACAAGACTTTCCTGGTTTTGTCCCCAGATCTGCATCAAGAAAGGCCAAAGCATGAAGTATGTGTGGAGATTATTCTATTTCATAGCTAGAGCTCTGGTTACAGCAATATTGCATGTCTGGTTAGAATTAAGCAAGTCAGACAACACAAGCAGATCTTGATCTAATACAGCTGCAAATAGCAGATTCTCATAGACTCCAATGTTTTGCAGGTATGTTTGCCCTTCTACCTTAACATACATTTCTGCTGTTGGATATGGCTTTTCATCCCCATGAGCACAGCGAACTGGGATTCTGTCAGCAATGTTGACTTTATTTCCTGGAACAAAGTCTCTGTGCACAAGGGTCTGGGTACTTCCTGAGTCAGTTAGAGCTTTTATAGATTTACCAAGTAGCTTAGCAAATGCCACCCTTAAACCATTCTGCAGCTCCATTGTTGATATGCTGACATTGTTGATATGCTGACAAGGGACAAAACACATTTGGCTTATTTTAGTTGAATTTTGTGGGCACATTGGCTTTGTGTGGCCCTCCATTCACACAAATAACAAATCACTGTCTTGGATCTTGAGGGCACTGTGATGCACTGAAAAGGGTTTACTCACCCTTTTCTAGTAGGTTTGAAATTTCTTAAAGTTCTTCGTTTTCCAAGTCGTCTCACTCCATGGTTGCCTCTTTTCCCGTGCCGCCACAAACGCATCAGCCAGCTGTACAGCCTTAGCAGCAGTGTTTGGATTATGCTCTTTAATCCATATCTGTAATTCAGGAGACAGCATTCTCAAGTATTGTTTCAGAAGTAAGATTTCACCAATTTCCTGCACGATTTTCCATTTGGTTTAATCCATTTACTGTACAATTCTTTTAAACGTGCATAGAGTTCTTTTGGACTTTCATCCAGCTTTACCTCTAGAGAACGGAATCTCTGACACACCGTTTCAGGGATAATGTCATATTTCTCAAGAATTATTGCTTTCACTTTATCATTAACCACATCACACTCGTCCTTCAAAAACTCCACTGGCTCCCAATTTCATACCGCATACAATACAAAATTCTGCTCTATGCATTATAATCATTACACAACCTTGCACCTCCATATCTCTCTGATCTTCTCAATGTTGCCACACCTGCTCACTCTCTCCGCTCCTCCTCTATTCAGTTTTCTGTCCCCTTCGCCCGTCTTGTAACTATGGGGAGCAGAGCTTTCAGCCGTTCTGCTCCTCATCTCTGGAATTCCCTCCCTCCTGACCTCCTCAACATTAACACACTCTCACATTTCAAATCTGGATTAAAAACTCATCATGTTCAACAGGCTTATTCTCTTTCTTAAATCTGTTTTTTATACTGATAAATGTTTAAATTTGTATGTGTTTGATATTTTATGTTGTTTTGAACTATTACTGTATTTCTTTTTATTTCTAAATGTGATGTACGGCGACCTTGAGTGCCTAGAAAGGCGCCTATGAAATAAAATGTATTATTATTATAAACTAATGAATTATCCATATCCATATGAACATACACACCTCTTGCTTTGCCAGTTAGCAGGGGGATCAGCCGAAAAACCCGGTCTTGTTTTGGCCATCGGCAAGCGAGGGCAATACACTCATAGGTCATTAGAAAATGTTCAATGTCATCATCATTTGTTAGTTTTTCCATTGTTGGTGCATAAAAGTGGAACTGACTTGCTTGAACATGCTCTTTATGATTAGGAGCAGAGCAGTTGTTCTCAGCTTCCAAAGGCTCCACATCTGAAGGTCCAAGTTCATTCGTTTGATTTTCTGGAGCTGGGGATGTACGAGCTTGTACTTTCACCTGTAAAGGCTGAAACTGATGTTGCAATGCTCTGAAACTGTTCTTGGCGGATGAATTCCTCTCTTCATCTTGCTTCCTGGGGCTCCTGTTGACCCATATAAGAACGTAGAATAGAAATCATTTCCGATATTGTTGACTCCTTACCGTAGCCCACAGTGCCATCCATCCACCCAAGGGGTTCATTTTCCTCTCCGTCATGAACTTGGATTGCTATTTCAACAGGCTGGTTTTGACCATGTCCTTTCACTCCCTTGCCACTCCGTCAAAATCTTTGCGTTGTTCAGTCAGTGAGGAATTATGGAGAAAAAATAAAATAGAAATAATAATAAAAACCTACCTTGTGCCTTCATCTGCAAGATCCCACTTCTTTTTATTTCACCCAAAATTAAAAAAAAATGTTTTGACAATTATAAAAGAGGCCAAAGTAACAAATTAAACTCAATATATGGTTTAACAAAAGAGAATTAACTCAAACAAACCTGTCTGACTGACAAAAGCTGGAACTTAAATGACCGCTGACCCAACCACTGCCAACACAAAAAGGGGTGTTTAAACCAAAAAGCTTAACTAAATCTAAATTGGCAAAACCAATTTCACCCCTAAAGGAAATAAGTGGCCCAGTCCTATTTAGTTACCCCACCCTGTGGACAGCAGAAACTGGCGCACTTCCAAAAGTCAAGAAAATCAAATTAATTTGAATCAACATCATAAACCAAACCAGTGCACTAATCTAAACCTATACTGTGTATTAAACCCAAAGTAAATAAAACTGGTTTAACAAAGAAAAGATCTAAATATTATTTCTAAAGTTAATAAAGCATAAAGTTGACATGTGTGGCTGTTGCCATCACAATGAGTAAGTAGTAATTCTGTTCTGAACAATGTGGCAGTTTTTGTTAATTGCAACACAGTGTTATGTTAAAAGGCGCCTTTGACCAAACAGTGTATTTTTCTGATGATAGGAGTTCCCGATGCCACAAATTTTATCAACGATGTCATAAACAGTGCTGTTGTCCTTCGTCTGTGAGACAGGTTTTAAATGCTGTCTTTCATTATTTTATTGATATTTTTCTGGGTGTTTCATCTGGGCCTGAGAACTTTTCATTGTTCATTTGTACCAAAAGACCTTATTACTATATTTCTGGTTTTTTTTTTGTCTTCACCTGATGATGATACTACAGTCGATCATGCTACAGTTTCAATTCAATGCAAATGCTATTTTGAGTGTTGGGGTGGAATAATTGTCTAATTGTCCTGTTGGGGTGGAATAATTGTCCTAAAAAAGATGAGACTGCCATGAGGTAGTGAAGTTGGAAAAGTAGGACCCAGATGCGTAGCCCATTTTGACCAGTTTATTGCAGGTAGTCAGGCATTAGGGAAAAAGAGTAGGCATGTGCAGTCAGGAAGCCATCTCTCCAATACATCCACATTCTTTAGGGTAAATAAAAGAACCCATTGTTTATAATGACTCGGTGTCTTTTGCCTCACTTTTTGGTCCCTCACAGTCTTGTTTGTTATATTTCTGTTTAGCCTCTAACAATGTGACCTGTGACTTACATCCCCTATTCGAGGGGTCTCACCTTCTCCCATCAGGACGCAGGTTTCTGGTACCAAGCTGCAAGACAAAGCGCTATAGGAGCAGTTTGTCCCATTCGCAGCTGTCCTACTTAATAGTGCTTTCTTTTAACAAACTTTTATATGTGTTTTACTGAGGTAATGTATTACCTGGTGTGGATGTTTACATGTCTCTGATGCAAATGTGTGTCTCACACCAATGTTCACAGCTACAGAGCAAATCTACCTATGGGTACAAATAGTCGTAGACAAATAGTCATCCACCAGATTTCTAAAATCTGTGCCACGTGGACTTCAGAAAGTCACAATCCAGACAGAGGGGTCCGTGGTCTGGGGAGGCAATGCCACTTGGCAGCAACAGGGCCCGCCATCCGCAAGCGCTCTCTCACTCACTTCATTTGCACCACATACATACACAGGTGATACCGGGGTGTGCAGCCGGTTCTCACACGTCTGTGTATCACCTGTGCACATACATACACAGGTGATACCGGGGGAGGGCAGCCGGTTCTCACACGTCTGTGTCCCTTCGGTGAGGCCAGGATCATGGGGCTCTGCTATCTGGGGAGAGGTTGGGCCAGTCACTTCTGTGTTTCCCTCTGCTGGGGGGTAGGAGGCACCCAGAGATATGGTTGTGTGTTTTTTTTGGGCAGCATGAGAGAGTTGGCAGGCCTACAGGTGAGGGGATAAGACAGTGTAGAGGGATATTGCAGAGGTGCAAGATTAAACAAAATAGCTGTTTAAATAATAAAGGGTATTTTAAATTAATTACTCTATTCATCCCTCACCGGGGAAATTTGTGTGCTGCACTCCTTACACCGCAGCAGGCTGCCCTTCGACAGCGCCAATGATGGGAGAAGCGGGGGTTAGGTGTCTTCTCCAAGGACCTTAGACGGTGGTCTCGATGGGAATCGAACAAGCGAACTTCCGGTCCGCGGGCGAGCGCTCAAGCGCTGATCCACCGTCCCTCACCATTTTCTATAGTTAATAATATATTAATATATAATAATAATATATAATAATTAATCATTTTCTACAATTAAAATTACAGCAAAACAATTGCAAAATTAAGAAGTTGAGTTGACAGAGTTTTGTCTGAAAAAATTCATTCCCACTCGTGAAGGTTATTTTATTACTTTCAGATATTTCCATTGAAAGGGAGTTCAATCTATCAATACAACAAGAACACGTTTGTTCTTTTCAAGACATCAAGCAACAAAAACAAGAGCTTCCTGTGTGGGCAAATCAGGCCAATCATTTAACTGTTCCCAGTTTTGGTTGCCTGGTCCTTCCGGCACCAGCGCAAAATTCAACCACTACAGGGCTGGCCTGCGTCCTAGTGGCTGACATCTTTCTTGTCTTTGAACGCACCACTGCAAAAGTCTTTGACTGCACCACATAATAAGTAATTTGTATTTGTGCAAGCCAAAATAAAAACTCTCAATCTGCAACAGATATACAAGGGAGTAGAAAGTTCTCTCAAAGCAATGACTCCTCGTGCGCATTTGGAAAGACTGTATACAGAAACAAAATGAGTCCTACCGAAAGGATAAAGGATTTCTCTATTCATCCCTCACTGGGGAAATTTGTGTGCTGCACTCCTTACACCGCAGCAGGCTGCTCACGACTGTGCCAATGGTGGGAGAAACGGGGGTTAGATTGTGGAATTTGGGGGCCTGCACAGGTACTCCTTTGAAAAGTGCACTTGTACACACAAGTACACGACACGTACAGGGCAAGATTAAATCTTTTATGTATTTATCCACTGTGGTGGAGACTATGAGTCAGACAAAAGAGAAGACAATGTGGCTCTTGAAGTACTGGTTGAGCTACATTTTACCCTCATAATTATTATGAGCTGTGGACAGTACCAGACTTTAATGACACCTTGATGAAATGTGTTCTTTTAATACGTCATGACAGAGTGCTTTTTTAAAAAACAAAACAAAAAAAATGATAACATTTGTTCTGGTTTGGTTGAGAATTTTAAATTGGTTTAGTTTCAACAGACAAAAACATATTAAAAAAACTCAGTGGAGTCGGAGTTCAATTTTTAACAGGTCAATGATGAGTTAGTAAATGTTCGTCCATCAGCCTATCTTGAGTGATTCAAGGCAAGAGAAAGGGTACACCCCAAATAAATCGCCAGTCTGTCACTGGGATACACATACACACGCTTTCCTAGGGACAATTTTGTAGTAGCCAGTTAATCTAACATGCATGTTTTTGGAGGGTGGGAGGAAACTGGAGTACTCAAAAGAAACCCCACCCCAACACACACACGCAGGGAGAACATGGAAACTCCACACAGAAAGGCCAGTGTTCCAACCTCGTCCCACCTGGGACTTGAAATGAAACTTTCTTGTTGTGAGGCCATTGTGCTAACCCCTGCACCATCGTGCAGCCCTTTAAAATTTCAATCAAGACAATTTTTAAATTTTGTCGTCAGGACGTTATTCTATCAAAGACACAACAACTGATCCTGCTATGTGCAAAACATGCTATAGACAATTTCTTCACACTTTAAGAAATCATCTCTTACAAAAACAAATCGACTACTTTTAAACCAGCAGCAAATGAAGGACCTGTAATTTGTGCTTATGATGCATTTTAAAAATCTAAAATAGATCCACAGAATATTCCAACATTGACCATTAAACACAGAATTTAGGTCAAACTAGTATTTTCCTTCCTTCAGAGAATCTAATAAAGGTAAGAATGACTGGGTCTCCACCCAATAGAAGGAAAATAGTAGTTTTAAAAAAGTTTCAAAGCTATAATTAGGCTTTACATTCCATTGTTTAATTACACTTGTCGTATGAAGACGGTAGAAACTTTTCCCTCTTTTTTATGTATGTTGAAAACGTTTTAAGAAATCAATTCGGAGTATGTGCCTCTTTATGTGTATCCCACCTCCGGCAGTTTGCTTTTATGAGGCCGAAGACAAGTTGTGCAAACAGCCACCACATGGGGAAAAGGAGGCTAGGGGAAACCATCAGAAATGTTCACTATTTCTCACGGCAAATCTGCAAGAACTTAAAAGCAGATGTTAGTAGTAATTAAACCTGTTCAACAAACATCACATTGTTTATCATCATTTTTGACTGTAAGATGCTTTTTTCAAATGTAATCTAACATATAATTTCCAGAGCCTTATTGTGCATGTTCATATTTGTTTCACAAAATATTTTGCATCCTGATAAGCCTACAAACTAATACTTTTGTGGTTGAGCTGCTACAGAGCAAAAAACAAAAACAGAGACTTAAGCTCAAGGGCATACAACAATTTATGCATCACACCAGTTTTGCTGAACATGCAAACCCAACAGTAATAATTATTTCTTGATAAAGTACATCGATTCTTTTGAAGAGGGACAATTCAAAATAGGGAGTGGGGAGGATTGAGGCAAAATGCTAAACTTTTCTGTCACTTAGCAATTATGGGGTGTGTCTTAATATTGGGGCTTGGAACAGAAGTGTTTATGATCTCTCAATTTCCATTGACATCTCCAAAGTAATCAAACCTATTTGATTTACTTAAAAAAAAAAAAATCAAAAAGCACTGATGATCTTAGCCTTGGATCTTACAGTAAAACTGATAAATAACAGAAATAACATCCAGTCTTTAACTAAAACATTTAATCCATCTCAAATTATCCCAAGTAGTATCAGGCAAGAGGCAGGGTACAGGGCTCATCATGAATGGGCCGCCGGTCTGTTGCATTTGCAATGACATATCTGTCAAGATTTTTTTATGGTGGGCCTGGGAAAGCCAGAGTCAATGACGAAATCCCATTTATACATACAGTACAGCCTCCACATTGGAATTCTTTTAGAGGTTGTTCATACCTTCAGCCCTCTGGCAATTTATTTTAACAAATGTGCCAGGAAAGAACTGAGTCAATCACACGTAGTAATTTTTATTATTGTACTGCTGTTTTATTTATTTGTATGTATGCCTGTACATGTGTGATTTGTCGCTTCTTGACACTAGAATTTCTCCTGTAGGCGAAGAATAAAGTTGTACCTATTTATCTACACATGAACTTGAATGATTCATACCTTACATCAGCTGGGACTCAAACCTGTGAGCTTTTGCTTTCCACCACACAGCTTGACATAAAACATGACAAAACTCTAAATATCTTATCTGAAAGTTTTTTTTTGATAAAGTGAAAGCATTAAACCCAAAAATAATTTCTAAAGAGTTATATCTTCACGAGGCTGGGAATCAACAAGAGAAGAACTACTTTGAAAAATTGTTGGTTCTAAATACTTAAATTAAGATTTCCTGGGCTCTGAAATTTATTGAATTTTTGCCACCAATGTATTGTCCAGAAACACTGTTATTCTGCGGATCGATGCCAAAGTAGAAGAAAATCTGAAGCTCTCAAATCAATATTTTGGTATTACTGGGCAAAGTTTTGTTTCATCTTCTGAACCTTTTATCCGTAGCAGAGACTCAGGGGTGACAGAGCCTATCCTAGCTCATTTCTGGCGAGAGGCAGGATACACCCCGAGCAGGTCATCAGTCTGTTTCAGGGCCACACACACAGTCAACCATCCACCAACACACTCATTCCTAGTAAACACATTCCTACTCATAACGGCCGAGCAACCAAACATGAATGTTTTTGGAGGGTGGATGGAAACCGGAGTATGCAGAGAAAACCCATGCATACACAGGGAGAACCTACAAACTCCACATTGAAATGCCAGTGTTCTAAGCCTTGACCCCATTCCAAGACTCAAACCCCTCACATTCTTGCTGTGAGGCCATCCAGCTAATCACTACAACACCATGCAAAGCATCCACTGGTAATAAACAAAGTACCATGAAATGTAGTGTCCTGTGGAGCAGCTGAACTTTAAATCCTATTTAAAGTGAATCATCTGACTCTTAGAGTATAGATGTCGTTTTTCTTGTTTGTTTTTGTTAGCTAAAAATGTTTTCTATGGAATTCTTGAGTATTCTGTAGTGTTTCTTTTTCTTTTTTACTTTACTTCTGCTAAAAGATTAACTTCTTCATGAGGTTCTAATTTTTATTCTCACGATACCTTCCAAAGCATGTCTGGCAGCTCTTGTTTCAAACCTGTCACTTAAAGGAAACTTCACAGCAGGTTTCTTATTACCTTTGTGGAAATGAGCCTCTTTTAGTCTTATGTAACATCCACACCCCCTCTCCTTTGCTCCCACTGTGTCTGTGGGCACACATAGCAGACATTGGCTCACCGCAGAAAACATCAAAACATCTGGAACTCACTTTTTGTACTTAAATAAAGGTACAAATAATTGGGCAAAAAATTACTTAAGTAAAAGTACCAATAAAAAAATCTACTTAAGTAAAAGTACAAAAGTAATTGATGTAAATTTTACTTTTTAAGTAAAAAGTTAAAGTATTCAACCATAATTCAAATGTTGTTTTTTTTGTGCTTTAGGGTCACAGATAAATCCTCTGTGTAATGATGGGTCAACTTTTTATTTAAAAGTAAACACAACGAACAACGATCTTCTGACTCTTTTTCAATTTGTGCTATATTTGATGTTTGCTTTTTGGTGGTGAATGACTGCAGAAAATGTTGACTCTCGATTCTGATTGGTCCTCGATTTATTACTTCTTCTTCCTCTTGGAGACCGCAGGTGATCAGCTGGTCCCTCTACAGATTGATTTTGGCTATGCGGCTTCAAGATGCGCTAAAAAAAACTGTATATTTTTCAAATTCCTGACCAAAAATGTTACGAAAAATGCAAAACATACTTTTAAAAAGTAGCGGCGTAAAAGTACAGATATTTGCTCAAAAAATGTAGTGAAGTAAAAGTAAAAAGTACAGCTCTCAAATTTGACTTAAGTAGAGCATAGATACACAATTCTTTTTACTTAAGTAAGAACACAGTAAAGTAAAGGGTACAGCAGCACTGTCATCTAGTGGGTAAATCTGAAAGCACAGCATGCAAACCTCCTGTATCTTGAGCCCACATTGAGTGGATTAAATCAGAAAAAGCAGGTTCTGCCAGATCCAGATGGACCTCCCACATGTAGAGAGGACAATAATGTCTTTCTGCTCCTAACGGGAGGTATTTACCCTGTAGGAGTGTTGAAATATCAGAAAGTGGCAGGCCATTGTTGCATTGTTTATGGGCTACAAATATTGTTTACGTTCAATAATTAACTTGAGATCTTAGTTGACATTTTCAGGTACTCATTTAAATTGGTCATATTTTTCATTTATTATCATAAAATTACAACATAAACGTGTTTGTATAGTGATAAATAAATTATGCTTTTCAGGGTATTCATTTATAGACCCCATATAATACCTACGGTACAGTATATGTTTTCTATACGGACATTCTATGGGATGTTCTTTGCAGATCTGTTTTAAATTGTTCGTATCAAACTCATCATTCTATTTGTACAACTTAACTGGTTACAGCCTTCCCAGAGGTGTGAACTACACTGGATTCAACTGATTTTTAAAAATATTTATGTTTCTTGTCCCCATTATCTCAAGCAATTTTTAGTTCTAGTAGCCTATTCATTTTCATGTAGAAGTACTCACTGTCACACTTAACTCAAACCCACTCATACAGTCACTAGTATTTTAAGTTCAGAGTGGAAACAAGAGAAGTTTATGAAAGTTTTACTCTAGTATTTTGAAATAGTCAGTCACTGCTTATTCAGCCAGGTGTTACTCTTGTATGATTTGGAGAAAATTAGAAAATTTTAGAAAATAAAAAATACCCAATACAATGCAAACTGCCTTTTGTTTCATTTACACGCAGATGCTTTCTTTGCAAACCAGCATGAGAATCAGCATGGAGTCTTCTCAGAAACGAAACATTTATAATGTCAAAGCAGCACTTTCTTCTTCTCTTTTTATTGGGTCGTTATTTTCTGCATTTATTATTTATAGATGTGTTTAAATTGTCTGTGATTGTTAAGAAACAGCTGACACTGTAGACCTGGAAAAGGAGAAGAATTTAATTTAAGAAGCTAATCTGGTTTTAGGAATCTAGCCAAGATGATATGATGTTGCGTGCCAAGCTCTAGAAGTATCAAGGTTTCATCAGAGGAATCTGCTGGGAGAGGAAAGTACCAATGTTGGAAAAAAATGGAAAGAATTATGCAGACGACACAACTTTATACCAGTACGCAAATGAAAGTTCAAATGCATATTTAGAAAGTATAGTTTTATGGAATACTTCTTCAGTTTTTTATGTTGTTCATTGAAAACAAAGATTGTTCTGCATCTATTTGTCAACATTAAATAAACACTAATGTGATCAATTCCACACAATCCATGAGATGTTTATTTTTATCGTGGCTTTATGTGGATATTTTTCTGAATATGTGCAATATTTACTTTAGTTTTTAAATTTTGCAACAAAAAAATTAAGCATTGTTTTGGAGAAACAAACTACATGCACCAGAAACCGTAACCGTGAAATGACAAGATGAGGTAAACCTCTGTTCATTCGATCATTTGTTCATCTTCCGAACCGTGTCAGAGCCTATTCTGGCTGATTCAAGGTGAGAGGAAGGGTACACCCCAAACAGGTCGCCAGTCTATCGCAGGGCCGCACACACACAGCCATCAAAACACACACATTCTTTGGGGCAATTTTATAGTGGCCAATCAACCTAACATGCATGATTTTTGGATAGTGGGAGGAAACCAGTGTACCTGGAGAAAATTCAATCCATGTTTATGGAGCATTAACTGCTAAATTCAGCCAAATTCAGTCTGGACTATGATTGAAACAAGCTGACCTTAGTTTGTAGATCTGAGTTCTGTTGTGTTTGTATTGTCTAGAAAAATGCATTCTGGGATTTAATAATTTGAGAATTTCTAAATAATGGTTAAAGTCTAAAAATGTTTTACTTAGACAAAATTGAAACCAGTAAAAACTATAAATCAGGAAGTGTAACTTATTTGTGGGATAAATTAAGACCCTGGTTTTAATTTAAGCGGGATTGTTCTGAATGATCTGTGACTGATCATTGTTCTTTTTTGAAAGGCCCTTTTTGAATGGTCTCACAGCCAGACCGTCTGGGGTTTGAGTTCCAAAGAGGGGGTCAGGCTTAAAGCACAGGTCTTTCTGTGTGTAGTTTGCATGTTGTCCCCATGTTTACGTGGGTTTTTTCTCCAGCACTCTGGTCTCCTTTCATCCTCCAAAAACATGTGGTGTATTAAGTTAATTAACCACTGATAAATTGTTCCTAGGAATGAATATGTGTGGATGGTTGTCTGTGTCAGGTCCTGCAACACACTGGTGAACTGTTTGGGGTATATTTTTGCCTCTCGTCTGAAATCAGCCAGGCCCCCATTGGGTTAACAACATCGGGATGACAGATAAGCGTTTCAAAAGATAAAATAAAATGACATCATTATTGACTTTAACATTCAATCGGTATCATTTGTTCGACACAAACTGCGTTCCTTTGCTCTAATAAAAAAGATAAATAAACACCAAAAATAAGTTTCATCCAGTAACGGAACATTACAGAGGAGATAAACATGTCTTTACTCCCCTACTGGGAATTCCTGGCTGTAATGTCAGAGCTAAGCCGACAGACAGACACAATTTTAAAACTGGAATGCCATTTTTGATTTTAATATTTACCTTCCAAACATAACCAGAGGTATTCAGCTTTGATCTACCTCAGCTCTCTTCAAATCCCTTTCATTACTGGAGCAGTTGAGCAGACATACCTGAGCCTTTTTTTGGGTCATGACGGGTTAACTGATGATGTTTAGGAGGGTCACGGGTCCCTGTGGGAGGATTGGAAGAGGCTGCAGCTGGATACCCTGTCTTTCAGGCTTGTTAGCCTCTCGTCAAGATTACAGAAGACAGGAACCAGAGGATGAGACAAAAGAGGCCGGAGACCTGACGTCTGTTTCAAATCTGACAGGGGAAACTTTATTTGTGGAGCAACCAGCTGTTCTAAAACCCCTTTGCATAATCAGTTTTCTCGTTTAAACACTGAATTTTGCAGTTGGAATCGTGACTGTAAATTATTTATTTGTTTTAAATGTATTTGTTCTCAAATTCAGTCCCAAAGTGATTCTAAGAGGAAATGAACCAAAACAGGGACTCCAAAAAAGACAGCAAACAAAACAGTTGGTCACGTACTCCCTTTGCTGTACTAACCAAGTTTAGAGACTATAGAACAATTACTAAAATGGCAACAAAGATTTATTTTAGTGACTTGCAGTCAGTCAGCAATATTTCTCCCACTAATGAGAAACCTGAAGGATTTTAACTGTACAAGGTTACTGCTTTTTAAGAGTCTGGAAAAACTTAGAATCCTCTTACGGGATCTTCCATTGTTAACACTAATTCTTCTGAAAAGACGAAGAAGGCAGGCATGGCCGTGGTTATCACTTTAAGCTGTCAGACAGAAAACTCTTATTTGATCTAACCTGTGTTTAACCTCTGTAATAGGTATCAGCTGTATCCCCAAGTTCTGGCTGCAGTTTGCTCGGACAGTGGAAGAGGGCACTAGTGAGAGCATGAGAACATTTTCTCAGAACATTAAGAAACAACATTTCAAGACTAAGAGGAGGCTGTAGTGTCTTTAGCCTCTAATTTGAAGTAAATTAAAATATTGGGTAAAAAATAATGCGGTTTGAAAGTTTAATGCTAAATGTAGCTAGAAATCTTTGTACAACAGCGGATAATGTTACAATTCCAAGCAAAGAGATGTATGAAGATTGACCAACCGTGAGTTTTGGGGGGGATTTCTAGGGTCAAATTCTGTTGAAATCATCCCTAATCTCCCAAAAACCATTATTGTACCAAATGCAAAATTGTACTGATGTTGGTATGTAAACTCTGGTGTGAGTAATGGAGTAATTGGACATTAAATTGATTTTGAATGTCTCCCTTTAGAGCTTTAGTAACATTCTTTGGTGACAGAGTTTAAAAAGGAGGATTTGGGGGGGTTTAAGTTTGGGGTCACAAGGCAATCAGAGGTCTTTTCAGATGTTATTGTGGTGCAGGGTTAGACTGGAAGGGATGGTGAGGTGTAGAGGAGAAGAGAATGTGAGGTTTCCAAGCAGGAGAAAGAAAGAGAGGGAGAGAAACACACATAAGCAGATTGTAAGAACAAATGGGAAAGAGGATGAGGACCCAGAGTGACTCTTATGTCTGGAACTTTAAGAGACTCATAAATAATAGCCCCCCGGACCTGTTCTCTTCATGTTGTTGGGATTTAGAAATGACATACCAAAAGAAGCAGACAGAGACTAGAGGGCGATCTATTTATCTAGCCGTCCGTCCGTTCATCCGTCTGTCCGCCCGCCCGTTCGTCCGCCAACCCAGCCGGCTATCTTACTAGTTGACTAGCTTTTCACATACAGTGAATTAAAATCAAATGCTTAACAAAGGGATTTATTCGGACCCCAATTATTTGATCAAATCTGAGCTTGGGCAATTAAACTAAGCAAAATAGTTTTTTTATGTCCCTCTGTGGCCCATCATGTTTCAAAGTTATGTCGGGCACTTGAGTTGTAAATTCAAGACCTATTTTTGAAATAATATCCCATCATCAAAAGTCTTATGCGATAAATAAACGGATGGAAAATAGATGCCAGTTTTATTGTTTTGAACCTTTTATAGAAGTATTTTATCACCAGTGAACTCCTCTGTTTGCCATAATAGCTTGTTACAAAGTCTCATTACCATTAAATAGTGGAATTAACATTAGCCGGCAATTAGCAGACAGCTGCCATTCTTCCCACTACTTGTAAAATGCCACCAACAGAGAATTCTCTTGAACAGCTTTGTACATCCATGAAAGCCCAAACAGGCAGACAGAAATTAGAATTTAGGACACATACAAGCTTTTCTTCACTTGTACTTAAGCAGTAGCAAATCTCATGATTCAGAAGGAGTTATTTTTTTGTTAAAGTTTACGAAGTTTTTTTTTTGCTGATGAGACCGGTAGCTACCTACAGATACTTTATCTCAGTGGTAATTTTTTGTATCCGTGTGGTGTTCCAGTCTGTGTTTATTGCAGAGCATGACTGAGTTAAAGCTTGTTTGACAGTATACACTTGTCATAGTCGATAAGGAGCTTTTCTAGGAATGGTAACATTTGGCAATCAGAGAACATCTGTATTTTATTGACTGGCTAAAAGGATTTAAATCTCCTTAAGTTTTAGCATAAAGATCATATAAAATGGTTTTAAAGGATTAGAAAACTGATAAAGACAGATAATTTATAAAATGAAAATGCCTGTGTGGTGTTCGGTTGAAAAAACATACTACTGAAGAGGGATCAAAATCAGAATGAAAAATGTCTGCCTCTTCAACCTCCTAAATCTGGGCACAAGTAAACTTTTACAACCGAGATGTGACTCTGTCATCACCATGGTGATGTCATACTTGTGTGAAGTGAATCTTTAAACTCCACCTCAGTTTTAGGTGGGAAAGAGGATTAAAAGTTACGATCCTGCTATCAGCTGGATTGTGTGTTATATGGATGTTTGTTTATGAAAGCACAAAAGCTTTGAGTACAACTTTAACAAACTGCTGTGTTGTACAATCTAATGCGTTCATCTTATCATTTGTCCATCAGGGCAATATTTGCTTGTTTGTGCCATAGAAGGGAATGGATATCTTGTTTCTTTACATTCTTCACTGATAACTTTGTCTCATATCTGCAAGGATGATGACAAGAAAACCCAACAAAAGCCTCTTCGGCAGATAAATGTGTAACATTGATGTAGTTTTTACAAATTATGGCCTTCTGCATTTATACAATGATACTCATGTTATGCAGGACACGAGTACAAGTTGTAAGACTAAATAATGGTGTCTTGATGGTACAAGAGCTCCTCCTATGCTGGTAAATTCCTCTTTTTCAAAGGTTCGTTGCAGCTACGTCAGCACAAGACTTCCCCACAATAAATCACGTCTTCCCTGAGACCTTTCCACCTCCATAAAGCGTACAATAATGTTGATGTGTGGGACTGAGCCCAATGAGGCCTTTGTGGGTCTGTGTGAGCGTGTTTTTCAGGGAAGGAGGAGTAAATGATAAACAGCTTGTTTTGGTGAAATTAATCAGCTCTAAGACTACGCCAACTTCAAAAATGCATTTACTTGGATTTTAGGCATTCTGAGCTGTTTTTGTCTTGATAAGTACGTAATACACATCTAATCTAAAGAATGATCACATCCATCTACTTTCTTGGCTTTTTAGAGGTCTTAAAATAACTTTTTATTATTTCCACAAAAACAGCACTATTTTTTTGCATTCAAATATATTTACTTATTTTTTTCCAGCTCTGAAGTCGATCGCTTACAATCGAAAAAACTTTTTTGAACTTCAACTGATGAGTTTGTCTTCTATTTACTCACACGATTTACAAGTAAGAGAACAAATATGTTTCCGTTTGTCTGACCATGAGACAGTTTTCTAAAGCGAGATAAACGTGTGCTCGTCGTTGTAGTTCTATGAAACTCAGTGCATCTCGTACACAAATGCTATTTCTATTCAACAGCATAATAGATCGTCCACCTGTGCTTTTGACAATCCTGCACAATTAGTCAAATAACTTTGGATTCACCTCCACTTCAACAAGTTTGATTAAAATAAAGTTATAATTTTTTTTGACAAACTTTGACTATTTTTTTTTGCTCTAAAAAAATTGAATGTAAAAAGCTCTAAAAACATGAAACCTGGTCAATAATGCCGTCTTTAAGATTTTTTAATAGAATGCTTGTAAGGCTTCATAATAGCAAGTCAGGATTTTATCGATGTACTCACAGTTTTTAAAAAAAATCTGATTCCCTGATTGTGAATCCAGGGAACGAAAATGCTACATTTTCCTAAAAAGTTACTGTGTTTATCTCATTAACTGACAAAACTTTTTTTCTGATTTTCTGGGCTTTGCCAATAAGCAAATGATGACAAAGCTTTAAAAACCTTCTACTACATGTGGGTGGATGTATCTAGACAAGAAATACAAGGTTCGAAATGTGCCAAAGTGTAAACATGGCAACCGTAATGCAACAAACTCACAACTCCCAAGAAAATAAAAACTGATTTCCAGAGTTCTCTGCTTTCACATTCTCTGACATCATAGTTTAGTTGGAAAAATGAAGACATTTAATCAGTGCTAATTGAGACAAAAACTTTCAACAAAAAATATTGTAGAGGACACGCATACAAAATGGTGACCAACTGATAGAGTCAGTAAAAATAGTGAAAATAAAAAAAATGGATCATTTAAGTTATTTAATTGAAATAATTTTAAAGTTGTAGAGTTTAATGAAGCACACATACACGCACATGCAACAAACACACACACATCTACACTAAAAAAATAGCAAAAATGGAAAAATAAATAAATTATGTATGGTTTCAGTTGCGTGTATTACGATGGAGAACTGCAAATCAGAATTTTTCATTTTTACACATTAAGTGACAATCCTGTTCCCAATTAACTTGATTAGTTGTCAACCCCTCCTTCAGCTGTTTTTGATTTGAACAAATGACTCTCCCACCCACATTTACCCAACTTTTCACAGATGTGTTGCAGCACTCAAATAACAGCAAAAGTTGCTCATATTTTTATGCACAAGTAAATTCCTCTGAGGTGTTTGTTAACTGTTGCATCCTTTTTAAATACAAATCAATATCTTAACAATACCTTAACTTGGGAAAATAGCGCACCAAGTTAACGCATCTTCTTTTAAATTCTGTTTGTGGTGCAGTTACATGATAATGTGAGGTGAGGGAGAGCAGTACCCGAGGGGTACTGGCCAAGAAGAACATGAAGTTTGGATATTATCTAAATATTGGATGGATGGGCTTGCAAATATCTCAAAGATGCATGAATGAAACAGAAACACTTTAGGTATGATTTTGATCTATTTAATAAACTTATACAGTATGTTTCTTAAAAATCAGTTACAAAACACTAAAGTTACACATTCTACAGAACAGTAACTCACAACTGCAATCCCAGCGCCATCTGCTCCTCCAACAGCAAAACGTTCTCTTAACTGTTTTTGCTCTTCTCGTTGGCTGCACGTGTCAGTAACGCAATCTCTCTTTCACAATGTGAGTCTGTGGGGGGTCCGATGGAGACCGCTTCTTTACTGTTTACAATGGATAATTGTCACCTCTTTGCTCTTCCCTGAGAGATGGATGTCAGAATAGCAAGTGCCACAAATATTTAGGAAGATAAGAAAAAGAAGTGAAAGGCCAGGATGTGGTTGAGTAACGTAATACTGTGGATCTGCTGTGAATCACTGCTTCAAACATTAAACATTGCTTGTTTTAGCCCCCACTTCTTCACCCCTTTTCTCTTACCCTCTCCTTCCCCTCTTTGCTTGGTGTTTAATTAAAACTTCTCTGGTTGTGGACAACGCAGCAGGTTGGAGGTAAGCCTGGTGCTGGGCTTAGGGACTGAGTTTGCAGGGTGCACAGTTGGGGGATGGGGAATGTATGTGGGAGCGTGGGGTGTGTGTGTGTGTGGGAGACATTTGTCAAGCTGCCATCCTGATAGGAGCTGGATAAGCTCGCTGCACCCCCTCTCTGTGAGTACAATCCATTGATCCCAGACTGGACTCCATTTTTGTGTAAACAATCAGTAAATAAAAAAAGTCATATTTTTCCTTTTTAAGTAATTAATTTAATTATCATAAATGTAAGTTTCAAGTTTGAGCATTTTAAAATGATGTAGCAGATCACATTACTAAGAAAAAACAAAGGAACAAAAACAAGCATCAGTCCACCTGCCTGGTGTTGTTGGAAAGACCAGAAATTAAGTCCTTAATCCCTAACACGACCAAGAAAGACCTTTCCAACAGCAAAGCAAATAAAATTCACAGCTTTTCTATCAGCAACCAATAAAGCTCGGAGAGTTTTAAAGTTATCTGAATTTAGGTATATTTGAGAGTAAAAAGGGTCATTGTGGAGCTTTGTTATTGGAAATTGAAGTAACTCTAAAATAATAGCAGAAAATGTTTGATTTATCCATAGCGTGCCTAATCTGAATTTATATGGTTTGGAAAGGATTTATTCCTGCAAATTTGGTTCTGATCGGCAGTCGACTCGACTCAACAGACAGACTGATAAATAGTAGATGGATGAGTAGAAACTATTAAAAATAACTTTTCTCACAGATTCACTAATTGTGATAATAATGCATTTATAAACTCTGACTGAATACTTTTTTTCAGCATTTCTTAAGTTAAAAAAACGATGCACAGAGAAACTTTACTACAAATAGTGTAGAAATTCCCCAAAATAAAAAGACCCAACAGAAGTAACGATCCTCCTTTTTTGGTATTTGTTTATATAATTACTCATGATAACTTGTTATAAACCACAGAGAAGAGTGATCCTCTGGGTTTTTTTTTTTTGGACATAGATACTTGTTTCAAATTCAGA
Organism: Neostethus bicornis; assembly: GCA_902685375.1. Taxonomy (NCBI): domain Eukaryota; kingdom Metazoa; phylum Chordata; class Actinopteri; order Atheriniformes; family Phallostethidae; genus Neostethus; species Neostethus bicornis. The sequence continues at coordinate 12,261,026 of LR738545.1, forward strand.
AAATCAATTAATTAATGTAACGAGGAAGAAATAAAAGAACAATTATTCTGTGTCACATCTCCTTAAAGCATGCCACTTCTATTGTTTTTTTGATGAAGGTTGACATGAGCACCCGAATATTTTGAGCGTCAAATCCAATCCATCAATCCACTCTGTGTTTTCCATTCCACACTCTATGCTGGGGTGATTACTCTGCTTTACTCCATCCCTGCTTGGTCTCTTGAGAGCCTCATACACACACACACACACACATTCAGAACACACTCCCAAATAGACTAAAAACCCTGTTGTCCAGCATGGAGGTGCTGGGGCTCCTTCTCAGCTGCTAAGTTGGGTCACCGTGCACAGAGGGATGCTGGATAGAGACCCTGCAGACTGACAGCATCCTTTTACTCTGACAGGGGACATCAAGCAACCTGTTGAAGATGGAGTTTGGAAGAGTTTGGTCCAGACATCAGAGGACGCTGCTCATCACCATGATGATGTTCAAACTGGGTAAGACATCAGCAACTTTACCGTTACATGGACAATAAACTTGATTTGAGAACAGGCATGTAAAAACATTTAGGCTTTTTTTCACAGTTTTAGTCACAAGCTGAAAACTTTTTTGTGTGAGTTGTTGTGGATTCCTACTTTTAGGTGTTGATGACTATGATCCAATATCGATGCGTAAATAGTTAATAGTAGTTTTTGGAACTTCTTATTCAGTAAAAAAGTTTTTTTTTTTTTTTATAAAAAGTTGCACAATATTTCATTTTCCTTCAAATTTTCTTAATTTTAATTTGTGGCTTGTGCCCCTCTTAAGTGGGGGTGTTGTGTGTGTGGTCAGTCCACCCCTGGAACCTCACGAAGCCCTGCTGACCCCTTCCTCCCGCGACCTTCATTTGTGTGAGGCGTCTGAAGCTCGTCTAAGTGGTGACACCCCAGCCACAGGGATTGGCTGGGGTTGGCATTGTTGAAGATCACCATAGTAACGAGTTGAGCGTCCGGCTGCACAGTTTTTTTGTTTCCTTTTGAATGGAACGGTTGATGGGCATTAAGGAGCATGGAGAGAGGTCTGAGGCTCTGCTCTAACGATTTAAAGAAAAAACAGAAAGAACACACGGCGGCCTGGGTTGTTGAGATGGTGGGATGAGGAAACACCACGTGAGGAGGGGAAAAAAGTAAAAAAGATAAAAAGTTTTTAGAAACACTTAATCAGATGCAGCATTCTTGATAGAATTCTTAGAATAGAGCAAGTTCCAAAATGAGAAAAAAATGAACCTCCAGCCCTCTAAGGCCTTCTTTAAGATCCTGTCAGCTCCAGATGACATGAAAACATTTGGTGTTGACAGGCCAGCATCTGTCTCCTGAGACTAAAATGGATCTATTTTGTGTTTAAATACTCGTTTTGGAGTTCCTAAAGAATATGCTTCAGGCATTAAAAATTGGGAGTAAATTTCTGGCAGAGCCTCTAATCCATTTTCATTCACTCCAACGTGTCTTAAAGTTTATAACAGAATGAAGAATAAACAAAATACTTTTTTTTTACTTCAAGACAAAAAACTCTTGAGAACAGCTCAAAGAAGGTAAATGTCTCTGTGTCACACACTTTGTGTGTAGAAGCCAGTGAATCACAGAGGATTTGTGCATTTTTCTTGCATAAAGCTGAGCAGCCACCTGCTGCGGAGCACAATACCGAACCCAATGGAGCACTCAGTGTTTTGAAGTGATTCACTAAAATTCCTTTCAATTCATCTTATGTGTTAGCCAGGGGCTTCCCTTTCTCTGATTCATGGTGCTGCTGCTTCTTTAGTCTTTTAGCATGAGTCTCTGTTGATTTCATGTTGCTGTGACTCAGGATAACCCCCTCCCTGCCCCTCTGTCTTCTGCTGAAAAAAAAACTGATGGCTGTGTTGCGCCAGACAAATTTACTTTGCCAAGGGGAGTTTCACTGTTATTCATTTCTGATGAAGGAAATGAAGCTTTATGAACATAAAGCTTCAAGAAACTTAGATATTACCTAATATTTTTCTGTTTATAGCTAAATTGCATATTACAACAAGATCAGACAGGATTTACTGAAAAGGAGGGAGAGAAAGAAAGAAAGAGAAAACAACTTCAAAAAATGAAAAACATCAGTAACAATTTGGACCAAAAAAGAAAGGACAATATTGTAAATGCACACAAAAAAATAACAAAGAGAAAAACGAGAAAAGGCCAAAAAAATATGTGAAGAACAAACACAAGAAGATAATAAGAACAAAACTAACCACAATAGCAGAAACAAGAAGGTTGAAGAAACTCTTTGTTATTTAAATACACCTTTTACTCTTTAAAAAAAAAAACATGCACGATTGAGAAGCAGTGATTTCTGATTTTCTGATCCTGAATGATGTGTTGTAGCGTTAACATTTGAAACATCCACGAAAACTATAAATTTATATTATTAATAATAATGTAAAATTGAATACAATTCTATTTTCTCTGCATCAAATCAATTTAACCCAATCAAATCAGCTACATTATTTTTGCTGGTAAAATCTGCTTCTTATTATTTTGCAAAGTAGTTTTTCAACTTTTTGATGAACCTTTTTCAAATTGTTTAAAGATTTGTTACAGACACAATCAGCACACATTTTCATAAAACCTCACTTTCAACAGTTGTTTTTTTAGACATATGTATGCTTTATTAAAATTAGAAGGTGATGACATCATTTTTATTTGCGGTACATTTAATAAAAGTTGATCATGCATCAAATATATTCTAAGCAGGTTTTTCATGTTAAACCATGTTCTTAAAAGAGCAGATTTTAAAAATCTTGTATGACAATCAATGCTTTACATGTGAACCCACTCAGCGGGTGACTGATAACACAGTACCCTCATCCTGAGGTGTCTGGAAAGCGTCCTGTGCTACGCTACCTGCTAAAAGCTTTAAGCTCCGCTCAATGATCCAGCTGGTACCAGTCAGTACCAGGATAAACCCTGTCCGGCCATAACCATGATCTATGAAGTGCTTTGAAATGGGGAGGGGTGGATGGGTATCTGAGGGAGGAGCTGTTATCAGCTCCCTGGAATGTGTGAGGGGTTGATTGGGTTTGGATGAAGGGGTGAAGAGTGAGGAAAGCCTTGCTGCCTGTAAGGCCACTTAGACAGGATTCATTAGATTATAGCTGCAAAGCAGAGGGAAACCTTTTTATTCAGCTGCATGGGGTCCTGGGGAGGATCTTTAGAGGCTTTTACAAAAAGGAGTAAAAAAGAAATAAAATACATAAGATACACTGAGGAGAAAAGGGGGCACTTGTGAAAACAATACTACATGAAAGATTATGCAAGATTAAAGGACTGACTGGAAAACATGTCGCAGCATTGGAGGAGATAAGAAAAAAAAACTGTACATCTTTAAACCTCATAATATCACACTCATTGAAAGATGTTTTCACTCCTAACCACATTTCAAAGAGCACAAGTTTCTAAAATAATTATATTGTGCTACAAATGGCACTTCATTAAGGTTGAATTATTGTATTTGGATTTATATGACACATAAAAAGCACAAATTAGACATCACATTTGAGGATTTATCAGGTATGGAAACCAGGAGGGACATGAGAAGCGAAAGGAAGGTGGAAGTGATGGTAGGAGTGTGTGAAAGGAAGCGGAGGTGTAAAAGTGGTTACAGAGGGAAATGTGGGTGTTAGATGGAAGAAATAAACACTTTGTTGGAGAAAGAAATCTCTGTCTTCTGTTTAATTGGAAGGTTTTTATTCAACCCCATCCTGTGGTTTCTGTAACTCTCTACAAGATCTTTGTGCATGCAGAACAAATCAAACACCTCGTAGGAAGACAAAGGAAAGTGTCAGAGTTGCTCTGTTTGATAAACCAAAGTTTTATCTCTTTGGAGGTCAAGAAAGGGCCATTTCAAAGCCTGAGAGGATGAAGTAAAACAGTCCAACTCTGAAAGGAGATAGTTGAGTTTTAAAATAGACTCTTACTACCTCGACCTTTTCCAGTCTAATTAACTATAAAAATGATCTTTGTTAATGCACCACTCCTCCCACTGAAGCTGATTAACTTGTTCACAGCACCTACAAGACATTTTCATATAAGTTCAGGTCATTTTTAGTAGTTTGCTTTCTCTATTAATATTCCCTTGGCATTTTTTTTTTTTAGAAAAATAACGTTCAACAGAATTTTTGCCTCCCATCCACTTATCTACCTCCCTCCCATCTACCTGTTCAATTTGCTCTACCGGGACAGCATAAGAAATTTATTGAAATTTGGTGGTTTCTTCAAAAAAAATAAACAAACCACATTTTAATTCTATAACCATTAAATTTAAACTCACCCACTGCTGGCTGCACGGTGGTGCAATCATTAAGCACAGTGGCCTCACAGCAAGGAGGTTGGGGAATTGAGTTGAGGTGGGTGCAAGGCTTGAAACACTGGCCTTTCTGTGTGTAGTTTGCATGTTCTCCCTTTGTAAGCATGGATTTTCAATGGGTTTTCTGGTGTCCTACCATCCTCCAAAAACATGCATGTCATATAAGCCACTGTGAAATTCCCTCTAGGGTTCCATGTGTGTGGATGGTTATGAGTGTGTGGCCCAGCAATAGACTGGTGACCTGTTTGGGGTGTACCCTACCGCTCACCTGAAGTCAACCGGGATAGGCTCCGGCACCCCCTGCGTTAGGAATAACTGAATGTGGTTCAGAATAATTGGTTTTTATTTTGCTGCCTGTACCCTTGCTTTTTTGTCATTACCGTTTTATGTTTGGAAAAAAAAAAAAAGAAAAAAACCCATAAATTACATTTACCAGACATTTCTGAGAAATCCTCCACGAAAGTAAAAATAAGAAAAAAGTTATCTGTAGACAAAATAGGCAACTCAGAACTCTTTGAAATTAAACAAAGCTTGTTCAACAACAGCTACAGATGAAAAGATAAGATTTTGTTTGTAAAACACAAGAAAATAATCTCTGTTTAAGGAGGCATTAATAAAATGACTTAAACCAGCTCTGGTTCTGGTTCTACCACCTGATTTCTGGCTCTCACTCAGAGATCGGGTGAGGAGCTCTGCCATCCGGGAGGAGATTGGTGTCAAGCCACTTGTCCTTCAGGTTGAGAGAAGCCAGATGTGGTAGTTCAAACATCTGGTCAGGATGCCTCCCGAGCGCCTCGCAGGGTGAGGTGTTTCGGGCACGTCCCACCAGGAAGAGACCAAAAGGCAGACCCTGGACCCGCTGGGGAGACTATGTCTCACGGCTGGCCGGGGAAGGCGTTGGGATCCCGCCAGGTGAGCTGGAGGATGCAGCTGGGGGGAGAGAAGCCTGGGCTTCACATCTGAGGCTGTTGCCCCTGTGACCTGGCCCGGGATTAGCGGGGGCTTAGTTATTCATATTAAATAAATTTCTTCCGGTTGTGTCTCAATTTGTTTTAAATGTAGCCCTAAGAGGGGACAGTAAAAAAGTAGATCAAATAAAGACAAAACTAACTTGATGTTAATTTTGGTCATATTTGAATAATTTTTGTACAGGTGTTTCATTTGTTACCATTAGTTATTTAAAGTGTTAGTTGCTCATTTGTTGTTTTTTTATTAATGATGTTTCTATGCATAAAAACACAATTTAATGCACTTTTTTTAATATGTTGACATATTTGATATTTCCATGATTTGTTTTCTTGTCAACAGGCTTACTGTGCACAGCAGCAGCAGACAAATGTTTATCTTCTCCGTGCCACAATGGAGGGACCTGTGTTTACAATCTGGGTGAATATGTATGCGTCTGTCCCAAAGGACCTGTGTGGTATATGGGCAAAAACTGTGAAGAGCTCTACGATGCTTGTCTGATCAAACCTTGTAGGAACTGTACAAGCAAACTTGGGACCGATCAGTTTACCTGCCACTGCCCAGATGGCTTCACAGGCCTTAGGTGTGACAAGGACATTGATGAATGTCAGAGCAACCCTTGCACAGGACTCAGATCCTACTGTGTTGATGGAGTGAATGGCTTTTCTTGCCACTGTCCCATAGGACAGGGAGGAGCTGACTGCCAGGATAACGTGACCACTTGTTCATTGGAAACATGCCAGAATGGTGGCACCTGTGTGGACATTCCTGAGAGCGGACACCAATGCCAGTGCGTTGCTGGATTCCAGGGGAGCCACTGTGAGGAGAATATTGATGAGTGCCAGTCTGAACCGTGCCAGAATGGCGCCATCTGTAAGGACAGAGTCAATGGTTACCAGTGTTTCTGCGTGCCTGGATTTCAAGGTTACCACTGTGACTTGGACATCAATGAGTGTGCCTCCAGACCCTGCCAAAACAACGGCACATGTCTGGACAAGGTGGATCATTACGTATGCGAGTGCGCTCGCGGTTTTAAAGGTAAGACAGCCTAAAATTATTTAGTTAAAAAAATTGTCACCAGAACAAAAACAAACCTTGCCATTTTATCAGCAAAACAAAAATTTTAAAAGTAAACCAAAGTACACGTGTTTAAAAAATTTTTCTCTTTAAACTTACACTACATTTGTTGATGAATTCCTACCCTGCCCTTTTGGTCTGGGTGAAGTCCAGCTGCCACATCATGTAAACATTAATTATTAAATGATTGTTTTAGATTAACCAATCTGTCCTACAGCACATGGTGACCTGTTTGGGGTGTACCCTGCTTCCCGTCTGTATTCAGATGATATAAGCTTTGGCTCCTCCTGTGACCCCAACTGGGATAAGCTGTTCAGAAGATGAATAAATTAACTAATCTTTAATTAACAGTCTTGGACTCACTCCCCACATCTCTCCTGGGTGGGAATCTCACATTTATGGGAAGTTTTTTTTCCTGCTGGGAGTGTGTTTTTTGCCTTTAGTCATCTTTTTCTGGTGTTCTGCAGGGATTAACTGTGAGGTGGAGATCGACGAGTGTGAGGTCCTTCCTTGTGAGAACGGCGCTACCTGCCACGACCATGTTGCCATGTATTCATGTGAATGTGTGGCTGGTTTCCAGGGTCAAAACTGTGAGATCGACATTGATGAGTGCATCAGCATGCCTTGTCTGAATGAGGGCAAGTGCATAGATGGGGTGAACAGGTAGAAATGAGCACACACACATACTGTATATGAAAAGATCCCCAAACATACTGACAAATGTTTTCATTAGTCTACATCTAAACCCATACCACCTATACCATCTACATCTATACCACCTTGTTATACTTTTAGGTTACGACAGAGGATAAAACTAAAAAAAAATAAAAAAAAAATAAATAAACTTCTATTGTTTCCATGGCTATTGAAGTGAGGTATCCCTCTTTTTTGTCTGTAAAACTCCAGGAGGTGACTGGACTAGCTTCTAGAGTTTCAAGCAAATAAGTTTGCCCCTTTCTGGTTTGATGCAAGATTCCAGTTTCTAAGTAAATTTTTGAAAGTTTTTCTTAATCCATAACAAGGTTTCCAGTAAAAATGATTTTTTATGCTGTGCATCCCTTCACTCTCTGTTTTAACCACTGGCACCAAGTAATTAAAAATTCTCAGATGTAACCCTAAAACCAATTTCAATCTTTACATTCACTCTACATCTGAATAACACTTATGTCTTAAAATTCTGTGGCTAACTGTTCTAAATATTCTTCAGTTGTTTTTGATTCACAAATTATTCACCAGCTTTTTGATGTCACATATGCAAATGCAGCACCAATTTTTTCAAGATTTGGTGCTGCCCATGGATTCAGTTAAATAATATTTGATTGAACAGTATCTAGTTTTTAACGCATAACATCTCATTTTTGTTCTTCTGGGAATAAAATATGGACCCATGGATTAACTATAGATTATTTTCTTCCTACTATTTATTTAGTGATAATTTCAACTTTTTGGAGTTGATCTTGTCTTTGATGTTTGTACACAACCTGCTGACTAAAATGTTTCTGTTCTGTTCAAATCAGAAGAAAAAAATAGTAGCAAAATACTGTAAATCTGACAGTGTTTTTACAAAATGTCAAATACACATTCACAGTGAGTTATTTGGCAGGCTTTTAACTTATCTCCTATTGTTTACTGATTAGATACCATAGAAACAGAACAGCTTGGTAGTTTAAAGCTTAAATCATTCAAACAAATGAAAAACTATCAGGATTCTCACACACATAAAGAAATAGCATCATCCAAAACACAGGCTGTACCAGCTCCTAAACAGTAACGGAATAAGCCTGTCTTGTTTATTCTCATCTCCTTGGCAACATATAGACTCTTCAGGAGTGTGCCAAGTAAAACTAATGTGTCATGCATAAGTCATGTGATTTGTGTAGACATTTTCAACAGGGATGAGAATTACTGGTAGTTCTTGACTTTCAGTGAAAATGATGAGTCTTGAGTTGCTCTGATTACCATGTGTGGTATTAACACTGATAGAATAAAACCACACTGAATGTAACTTGGAATGATCAACTTTTGAAACGATACAGTCACTCTGAACCAGAGGTGTCAAAAGTACCAACATTTTCTACTCAAGTAGAAGTATAAATACCGAGTTAAAAACCTACTTTAGTAAAAGTAGAAGTATCAACTCAAGTTTTCTACTTAAGTAAAAGTAAAAAGTAACCTATTTTAAAACTACTTCAAGTAAAAAAAGTAAAAGTAATTTTCAGAAAAAAAGGAATATTGTTAACAAAAGCGTATGAACATATTTTTTAACTATTATCACATACTTTAAGGAGCAGAAAATATGATAATAAATGAAAGTGTTTTGGTGAAACTTTATGAATCAGAAACATTTATTTCTTAATAATCTTTATTGGAAATCGATTAATTAACACAATCAAATGTATTAACATAAGCAGGGCATTATGTAACGTCCCTTCAGCTACCAAGCTTCACTCTGCATCACCTAATTTAACCAACTTCATCAGACACAAACACACTCAATGTAAAAAAATAAATAAATAAATGAAAAAAAAAATGACCAAAAGGCTTTTTCAAGCCTTGAAGGCAGCTAGTTTTCAAAGTTCTTTGAGGCAATACTGAATAGTCTTTATCAAGTTGATAAGGTTGGGAGTGCCACATAAAGCCTGCGTGACACCTGGAACCAGCGTTGCCAGGTGGGAGGTGCTGGATTATCGTACTAATGACGTAAAATTATCGTATTTTACAAAAAATATCGTACACCCAGTAAAACCACGCCCATTGACAAAATAACACCCTTTACATGCACTTGTAACGCAGTGGGAGTGAAGGAAACACACAGGAGGCAAAATCATTGGATTCTTTTTCTAAAATTTTAAGAACTGTAAAAATGAAAAAATAACCAGGGAAACAAGATTTTAAAAAACCAGTAGGGGCGGGACCTAGGAGACGGTATATATAAATTTATATATATATACATATCTAAATATATGTGTACATATAAGGTTTTTTTAATGTTAACCCAAACATCTTCATGATACAAAATCTAAGCGATGTGTAGTTTTAATCTCCTCAGTCAGTCTTTATAAACTAATCAATAACATTTTGGAGGCTTTTAAGCACAAATACTTCATCCACTACTATTTATGGATTAATCAGTTCAATTAGCTTTGTTTCTAAAGATAAAATAGTGCGTCACAGATCAAAGTTATTTTTATAAAAATACCATCTACAACATTTTCAGCAAAGACGTTTACAATAACCGCAGACTGAAAATAATAATAAAAAAAAATATTTCTTTGCTGTTGTTTTTTTTTAAAAATTGATAATTCAATCAAAGTTCAGTGTTGCAGCATCAGAAACACTTTGATTTCCGAGCCCGAGTCTCAAACACGGAAATTGACGTCCCTGCTCTTTAAAAGTTTGTGGGCGGGGCTACTCGCCCCAAAGTAATGATTGACTGGACCTTTCAGCCAATCATTCATCTGTTCCTTTGTTTGACGCATTCAGGGTTCATAAAAAAAAAAAACTCCGACAAACAGTCGCGGCATTTTAACGGTGACAAAATGGCGAAAGTAGCGACTACTTTTTATAAAATGAACGAAGTAAAAGTACAGATAATTGCATAAAAAAGTAGTGAGTAAAAGTAAAAAGTAGACAAAAAATAATTACTTCGTTAAAGTAAAGATAACGAGATTTTCTACTTGAGTAAGGTAACGAAGTAGTCTTACTTCGTTACTTGACACCTCTGCTCTGAACTCAGATCAGACCTTCAGCAGCACATGCATAAAAAGACTGAGATGTGAATTTACAATTTTATTATCCAAACTGACTCAGTCTTTACTTGTTTGTGTCTTATTTTCAGATATGTGTGTGACTGTGAAGGAACTGGCTTCGAAGGTGACCACTGTACTGAAGATATTCTTGAATGTGCATCAAACCCCTGCCAGCACGAAGCCACGTGTTTAGATGGTGTAAACCAGTACAAATGTCTCTGCTGGGAAGGTACGATCCAGGCTCATGCATCAAATCATCACACTATTGAGGAATAAAAACCTACTTTGTTACTTAGTGGATACAAGAATATATTCAGATGAATAAAAATATGTGTAGTAAAGTTTGTTACGTGATAAATCAAATGTTTTCATGCACGTGTTCTCAGGTTTTACAGGAGAGAACTGCCAAATTGATGTAAACGAGTGTGAACAGCATCCGTGTGACAATGGAGGCGAGTGTTTCCAGCGCTCAGATGTCCTAAACTACGAAACAGTTCCAGAACTCAGCACAACTAGTTTCAGCTACGACTCAGCGGCTGGCTTTATTTGTCGTTGCCTACCAGGATTCACTGGTATGCTTTGCGAATTTTTCATTTTTTTTATACTTAATTTCCCGTGTTTATTTGTCCGTGTTTTCCTTTCACAGGAGAAAACTGCTCTGTCAACGTGGACGAGTGTGTGTCTGCTCCATGTCAGCATGGAGGAAGCTGTCAGGACCTGGTCAATGCTTATCAGTGTGTGTGCCCAGAAGGCTTTAGAGGTATGAGGGACATTCAACACTTCTTTAATCTCAAGAAAATTCTTTCTGCTTTACTTTCATCGACAAATACTAGCGCAGAAATTTTTATTGTCCACCTGCACTTATTTACGTTGGTATGTTGGAATGACATAATTTAACTTTCTACACTGGAAAACGTTGGGAAATTACTTTCTGCACAACCCTGCTTTTTATCAATTTCAGAGACTAAAAAGACAGAGAAGGAGAGAAGGAGAGTAGATATACTGAGTGTCCAGGGGACTAGATGGAAAGATAGCAAGGCTAGAAGTCTGGGAGCGGGGTTCAAGTTGTTCTATCTCGGTGACGATAGGAAGAGGAATGGTGTTGGAGTTATTGTGAAGGAAGAGTTTGTTGAGAATGTTCTGGAGGTAAAAAGAAGGTCAGACAGGATGACAAGCCTCAAACTAGAAATTGAAGGGGTGATGTTCGACATTGTTTGTGGGTATGCTCCACAGGTAGGATGTGAGATTTGAGGAGAAAGAGAAATTCTGAGCATCCCTAGAAGCGAGAGAGTTGTTATTGGGGCAGACCTCTAACGTCATGTTAGAGGTTTTGGAGATAAAGTCAGAGAGGCCAGACTGAGATGGTTTGGACATGTGCAGAGGAGAGAGAGTAAATTGGCAGAAAGATGGTGGGTTTGGAACTACCAGGAAAGAGGCCTCGAGAAAGACCAAAGAGGAGGTTCATGGACACAGTGAAGGAAGACATGAAGATAGTTGGTGTGACTGATGTGGATGCAGGAGACAGGATTAGATGGAAGAAACTGACTTGGTATGGTGACCCCTGAAGGGAAATGCTGAAAGAAGAGGAAGAAAAAGACATGTTCAACCATTTTTTTCTCAGATTTTGAATCAGTTTGTTTTTGCTGCAGTGTCACACTGACCTGCAACTCAATGTTGGTACACTGGCCATTCAAAAAAAGTGTTGATTCAGCTAAAAAGGGGAACAAGACTTGATTGAAGTGGCAACAAATTTAAATATACAATGGCAGTGAGAGAGAACAGAAGAGAGCAAAAATCTTGGTGGCTATTAATGGCTTGAGTTATATTTTTTAACAAAACTCCACAGGATCTTTTTATGTAAGTGGGGCCTCACAATGATGACTGCATCTTCTTCTCTAAAATCCTTCCAGATGGACAAATATGTTCAAAAGTAACTCTTGTCTTATCTTTCGCTGAGGCAAAATGTCAGAGAGAACTACTAAAAGAAACAAACCCTTCTTTTTAAAGAACTATCTTAAAAGATTCAATGAAATAAATACTGATAAGCGGCTTTCTATGAATTCAGACAACTGGTTAACTTTTCTCTCTACATATCCTCCTCCCATAAAAGGGAAAAAATTCTGCTCACAGACAGAAACATTTTTAAGGGTTTACAGGAGATTTTGAGGAACCCAGTAATAATCAACATGGTCTAATAAGCTTTCTGTGTGCATCAAAATGCCAAAACTGAACATTATTAAATAAGTTGCCCGGACAAGCAGTTGCACAGTCGACATCCCCATTGTCCATTTTCATCTTTAAGTCATAACAAAGCATTTACCTACATGGACATATGGATACACAATAAATCACATACAGTATGGGGCAATTTTATGGACGCTCACAATCCCATTTTTTATGGCAGGTTTTATTTAACTTCCTTTCTTATCATTTTAATTTAATTTAAACAAATTTAAAAGAGTCAGTCACATTTTCTTGATTTGTGGACACATTTCGGCATTAAAATAATCTGTCATAGCATTCTTTAGTCTAAACGCTCCCTTTAAAACTGATACAAATAAAAAGCTTCAAGGTCTCTGAAACCCCTTGACCAGCCAGTAAAGGGTTAATTCTCCTCCTGCTGATTATTCCTCATGACTAACAAATGTATTCATTCCTCATTAAAGGAGATTTGCCACCGCATCACTCAAAACAGTAGGAACCATGCCAAACATTGACCTTGTAACTCACAAATCTGGACTTCACAGGGAAGAATTCAGTGAAAATCTGTCTTTAACAGAATGAAACAGCATTACGAAGACACAACACAGTGAAGGATAGGAAGGGATGAGAGGGCATATGGAGGAGTATAGCAGAAAACAACAAAGCCAATAAAAGGTGCCATATGTCAGGCATTCGTCTCGGGCATTAAATGGGGGTCTCCTTAGAAATTTGTCAGGGGTTGAGGGATTAAAGCAAATCAGCTTAAGAGCCTAATTAAAATGTCTGAAGTAAAGACAATAGAGAAGGGGGCTTGCAAAACAAGGCTGGTTGATCTGTTGTTCATTCCTTTGATATATTTTCTAATACAAACGCGCTACATTCAGCAGACAGTGCAAGAGGAAACTGACACAAATTTTAAATGATTATGGCAGGATAAGTGGCTGCTAATCAACACTAGAGTACATGTACTACTCTCATTTGAGTTTCTTAATGTGACTTATACATGATAATCAAAAGTAAAAAAAAAAACATGCACATACAGCCGCTTACCGGTGCTTTAGAGTTTGAACGAGAAGTCCTTAGATTAGGATATAAATTGTCTGTTTTTAACAATACTTCTTGATACAAATTCGTAAATCATAAAAAAGAAGGGTTCTTCTCTTTATCAATGAAGCCACGTTTTTTGAGAATTTTTTCTTTTTGATTGCGTTAACGAGCCAATTAGTCAAACTGTGCAGGTCTCTTTTGCTGGCATCTGGTACAACAAACCCCATCAGTTTAGTAGCAACTTGAATTTACACAAGTTTTTTTATTTTAAAATCAAAGACCATTAGTATCAGGACATTACCTTAGCATCATATTAAAATTGAAAGCAAAGTTTCATACAACAAGTAAGAGAATGGTCCTCATTTATCAAAGCTACTAACTAAATGAAGTAAATCTTCAGTGTCTATATAAAATTAGGCAGAGGGTATGTGGGAATTATGAAGAGAGGCTTAACTGTCTCTCTAGAATTATGTAAGCCTTGATCTTGATACATAAGCTCATTTGTAATGAACACGCTTATTATCATATCTGACCTCGGTCACAGTCGTATTTCGCAAAATGAAGTGACAGAAGAGAGCAAATAAAAAGAAGTTCACTGAACAGTGTTGTCTGTTCACAAATTGATAATTTTTTTGCACCAGAAAGTAACTTGCTGCCTAAAAGGAGTCCTGTGAATTTATTTGAATTTGTCTGTTTCTCAAGCCTACATAAAAACACCAATAAGTGTATGCAATTAAAAAAAAAAAAAGTGTGTAATTAGTCAATTATTTTCCACAAGTGTACACAAAAAGACACACTGTGATTATAAAAGAATGATGACTCAGTTTGTAAAAGGATGAATATTGAGCATTAGTCGGAGACAGCAGCAGTCACTTTTGCTATAGCCCTTGACCAATAATTAAAAATGTATTTCCTAGTTAAATAGGTTGTGGTCAGTCTAATATTTATCATTGCAAGCACTGTCCATGTCATAGTTTACATTTTCACTGTCATTCCATCCTTGCTAGATTTGGGTGTGCAATTACACAATCTCTCAATTTGGTGCAGCATTTTGTGCGGATCTGAATGAGGGCATTGTTTTGATCTGCATCACCTATCCACGCAAATTTTGTCTTACGCACCTTGGGTAAAAGAGGGCCAAAGATTATTTTCAGAATGGGCAGTTTTGTTTGTCATCTGCAGTCTAGGATTGCTGGAAGCATGTCAAACCCTCGTCTTTTTCAACCCTATTGGCTTTAGATCAGTCTTCAGTGTAACACACCACATCAACATCAAACAGGTCCCACAATTTTTGAGAACTAATTTAAAATGATCCAATAATTTTAGTCAGGTGTTGTTAAGCAGGGAAACAACAAACGGCAGACTGCCCCCTACAGAAGCAATCTGGATCAGACCGCATGACCTAACCTTACCCGCAGACCGGTCATGACATCCCATCACCTCCACAAGCTTATTTGCACTTGTGTCAGCAAGACTTACGCTGGAATCTAGACATGTGGCAGGAGCATAAGGGTGTAGTGTTGAGATGACAAAAAATATTTTCTTGCGTCGACAAAGTAAAAAAAATTGATGGAGGCAAAGTGACGATGTAAGCCTGTATGTGCCAGACTGTAAATTAAAACTTGTCGTTTCTAAAGCTTATCTTAATGAGAGAAATGTGAAGATTGGAATCTGCTACCAGTAATGCTTCAGTATCTTTACTCGTACTCAACTAATACCAAGTTATATTCTATGATGAAAACTTTGAATGTATTACTACATTGAACACTTGTATCACACAGACGACTGATGGCTCCAGAGTGATCATCACTTGCTACATCCTCTACATCCCCTTACTCAACATCAGAAAAACAAAAGAGAAAAAAAAATTGGCATCAATTCATTAACATTTAGAAGCGGCATTGTGGCACAGTGTTTAGTACGGTGGTCTTAAGAAGATCTGGGGGTCGAGTCCCGGGTGCGACGATGCTTGAAGCACTGGTTTTTCTGTGTGGAGTTTGCATGTTCTCCCCGTCTATGCATGGGTTTTCTCTAGGTACTCCGGTTTCCTCCCACTTTCCAAAACATGCATGTTAGGTTGATAGGCCGCCTTAAAATTGCGTGGATGGTTGTCTGTAAGTGTGGCCCTGCGACAGACTGGCGACCTGCTCAGGCTGTACCCTGCCTCTCGCCTTCAATCAGCCGATGCCCCCCGCAACTAATTAGGGATGGATGGTTCAGGAGACAAAACAAAACATTAACACTCAGCAAAAAAAGGGCAATGACACACAGGCCCAAACACTTCTACCAGACGTCACACTTTAACTAGAATGTGCACCAAAAATGAAATAATAAGTGAAACAGTGAAGCACTAAAAAAATAAATAAATAAACCTAGCACTTTATGATCATGGATAAGTAACATATAAAATGTTTGAATTAAAATATTTTTTGTTAATGGCTTATGATCATTCAACAGTAACAGATAAACAAATGTACATAAACATGCATCAGCTGTTATCTTGTAAGTGCCACACCCATTCCCAGGTCCACATGTTACTCAGTTGTTGTGTGTGTATAACACAATAATTACTTGATTTCCAAAAACATCACAGACAGAAATCCCATGTGGACTTAAAGCACTGAAGGCATTCATGACATCAATGTGATTTCATATGAAATATACTTTTTTAAAGTTGACCTTCTATTGAAGCCAATTTGTACACTATCACTCACGCAAGATCCATTTGGAAAACGCCTACATATAAATTTTTATTAAAATAAAAAATTTAGATTAGTTTATAATTAATACCATTTTTGTCCATTTTTGTCCGACAAACATAGCTTATTTGGCAGATAAAGTACAACAAAGTTTTTTAAAACAAGTATTACAGAATCCATGTTTCCCGGCCTGACCTGTGCACAGCAGTGAACTCGCAGCACCTCCTGCTGGTTCCAGGCATCTGTAAAGTTGCACATGGAGCTGCGAGTGCAGGAGGTTGGGAGGGGGACACTGCAGCACTGCATTCCTCTTGTCAATTGACAGGAGCCAGATGGAGGCTTACTGCAGACAGGCGAGGAGGAAGGGGTGTGAGGGAGAGAGGGAGGATGAGTTTCAGGGAGGGGTGACGGAGGGAGGAAAAGAAGAGAGGTGGGCAGGGCCGTGGCATAATCACTTCTGCCTGGTACTGAGTGGAGGAGTGAAGGTAGTGTAAACCAGAGAGAAAGAAGGAGAAAACACCCTGAGGACAGCTTTGGTTCTGGTTTCAGTGGATCATGAGAGGACGATGGTTGGTGCTGTTGGTGTGCTGCTGGTGTGGGTCAGGTATGAGGGTATAATGGTACTTTTTCATTCTAGAAGAGCCAAAGGGAAAGTTGTAGGATTTGTGTGTGTGTGGAGAAGTCCTGTGGCAGGTGGGATGAGGAGCTTTAGTAGGAGTAGAGTTTTTTTAAAAGACGATGTTAATGGAAGCTGACTGCTGCTAGGGCTTAATACTGAACACAGGTTGATGAGGCAGCCCTGACTACCAGTCACAGTCAGGGTTCAGTGAACAGGATGTCTGAATCTGGTACAAAGTAATCTCGGTCTGAAACAAACATCATAACACACACATAATCTTATTTCATCAAGTCATTTCCTCATCTTCTAAATGAATGTTCTGCTCATCTGTTGCTAATGAATTGATTTTCCTGTCGGTTGGTTTTCGAAGAATTAACAATATTTTTGGTTAAATTAAGAGAAATCAAACTTTGTTTGAACTTTTATTGTAGCTGTGTGTTTTATCAATGTTTTGACTTATTTGTACTTTACACGCGCTTTCTTTACGCTAAGGTGTTCACTGCGAGGTGGACATCAACGAGTGTGACAGCAACCCGTGCCAGAATGGTGCCACGTGTGAAGACTCTGCCAACTCCTACAGGTGTCACTGCCCTAAGCCACAGCGAGGTCAGGAACCCTGGGGTGGCCCAAATTGTGACGTCCGTCTGGTTGGGTGTCGACGACATCAGTGTCAGCACGAAGCTACGTGTGACCCCATTCTGAATGACACTGGTAACCACGGCTACAACTGCTTATGTCAGCCTGGCTGGACTGGAGAACTCTGCAACATCTCCACCACTTTTTCGTTCAACTCTGAGGGTTACGTCCACATCCAGCTGCCTGTCTTCAAGAAAAGAGTAAAACGAGATGCTAACAATCACAGCAATGGACTTCACATCCAGCTTAGATTCAAGACAACTTTGCCCGACATGGTGCTCTACTACTGGGGTACGTTGGAGCGCTTTATTTCCCTGGAACTTGTTGATGGATCCCTTCAGGCTCGTGTCAAATCAGGCAAGGTTTTGCAGCTTTCTTATCCAGGACCGGTCAATGATGGAAGATGGTATCAGGTGACTGTTACTATGGACGAGAGGCTAGTCATGACTGTAAAAGGACCGAGGTGTGATGATGGTTGTCAAGTGAAGAACGAAGCCCATAACTACCTGATTTTTCTTCAGCCTACGTTCTTTCAAGAACTTTATGTGGGAGGAGCACCACAGGAATTTTTGGCACACTTATCCAATGCAAAAGGATTTATAGGTTGTATGAAAGACCTTAAAGTCGACCACACACTTCTGCTGCCTCAGGATCTCCTCAGGGAGGAGAATAAAGGCCTAGAACTGGGATGTAGAAAGATAGACTGGTGCCAGGATGACCCCTGCAAGCAGCACGGATTGTGTGTGGACATGTGGGTTCGAGCTACCTGCCAGTGTTATCGACCGTTCTACGGGGAGAACTGTGAGAAAGGTAAGGTTTAATTTTGTTTCCAACTATTTTTTCAAAGTTTTTGTGAAGTTGGGCAATCGACTATTTCAAGAGTGTGGATAATACAGTTCCAACGATATCAAAAGGCTCATAACGTGAAGTAATCGTGTTCAAAAGATAAGCCAGGGAAAGTTTGTGTCTTTTGAAATGATAATAAGACTTTTTATCTCATCAAAACACATGCGTGTAAATCGATTAGAGCTTCCTTACCAAATATTCTTAAACATTATCAGAAGAGGAGGAAATTTGTAAGATCTAAAAGTAAGATTAAAAATTATTAGCCAGTAATGCTAAAAAAAAAAAATAAATGTAATTTTGGTCTTAAATACATCAGATGGGATTTAAACTCCATCACAAAACTAAAGACATCTTTTTTGAGTTTTTTTTATGTTACATTTCAAATGATAAGTTGAATATTTATTTGAATATATAATACAATTCAAACACCTTCTAAATACTTTTATTTAATTATGCCACCTCTATACTTTTTCTTTCTTTTTTTTTACCTTTTTGTTCTCAGTCAGTTAGTCACTTTTGCGGGGGTGCCGGAGCCCATCCCGGCTCCTCATAATAAAATATCTTGTCTTCTTTGTGACATTCATAATTTACTACACAGTGTTTTGGAGTAGCCAACTAATCATGTTTTTTTGTCTACATTCATTCAGAATATACTTCTTGGACATTTGGTCATGAAAACACTACCAGCTACTCCTCGTTCAACATTTCAGAGACTCATGGAGAGAACTTCACCATTTCCTTTAGGATGCGCTCCCTTAAACACAGCGGCTTGTTGTTGCAATTCTACAGAGAAGAAAAAGCCTACCTGAGCATCTACTTGAAGGAAGGAACCATTGCACTCTACAGTCCTCACACCATGCTGCTATCAGAGGCCAAATCAGTCACTGACGGCAACTATCATTTGGTGACCATAAAGTTTCACAATGGACATGTGGTGTTCCCTAAAGCAGGACACAGTCGTGCACTGGGGAATGTGAGCATAGAGGCTGAAGATATGGTATATGTTGGAGGGCTGCCCCCAGGAAAGAACATGAATCCCTGGGGTGGGCACTTCAAGGGCTGCCTGCAGGACATTCGGTTGGACAACAAACAGCTGACAGCTAGGGATCATCTGGAGGGGTTAGAGGTTTACCAGGGAAGCATAGACAATGTTTTACAAGGATGCCGCAGTGACAACACCTGCCAGGTGAGGACAATTCAAATTATCTATATGTGATCTTTATGTGAACAACTACCAGTATGTCCACAAGACATGAAAGATGGAAGACATGATTTAAGATTTAAGCTATTGCTCTGTTGAGATATTTATAAATTGGTCAATCAATGATAGATTGTGGGCTATGTCTGCTTTATTGATGGTTATTAGTCCAAGATGCATATTGATTTTAAAGTTAATAGTTTGAATGCCAATCTGAATAAATTGTTTAACTATTTTTGAAGTGTGCATATGTGTATTGATTCAATCTCACCCCCATCTGCAGCTTTTGGTAGTGCGGTTGCATCAGGTAACAGATTCTCTTTGCATTCATTTAATCCATCCACCTGTCTCCGTCTGTACTCAGGATAAGCCCTGTTTCAATGGTGGAGAGTGTCAGATCACCTGGAACGACTTCAAGTGTCTCTGCCCCAATAACTACTCTGGCCGTCTGTGTGAAACTCGTCTGTGGTGCAAAGACAGGCCTTGTTATGATGGAGTGCTTTGTAAAGATCTTCATGATGGATATGAATGTGAGTTATCCTTATGATTTTTGTCTTTTTTTCCCCAATGAAGCCAAGTTCATTTTGTTCAATTGTTGAACCCCGTTCTTTTGCTTGTAGTCAGACGGGATAGTCTAAAGTATCCCTGCCTAGACTGGAATAAACATTTTAGAAGATGAATGAGTGAATCCCAGTTGGAGTCTGGATGAACATAGAAAACTCTTATTGTTCAGGGCTAGTGACATTGAAGTAATTACTGACTCTAGACATTTGCAGATCAATTTGGTCATGCTGCTTGGTCAGTCTTTTCTACAGTTTAGATGTTTGAACAATAATAGCTCCTGCCTATGAAATAAGATTTTATAGTCAGCGAAAAAAATCTCAGCAAACTGCTGTTCTTTAGCAATGTTCCCCTTAATATCAAGTTTCAGAGGAAAGAATAAAGTGAACCCAAAGAGCAATTGTTGCCAAAAACAATGCTCTTTTTTTTCCTGTGTTTGTCCTGTCAACAATGAGTTTATTTTTGGGAGATAAGCAGATAGATGAAGGAGCAAAAATATAGATTTAAGGTGTTGTAAAAATGGACATTATTTTGTTGTCTTTTTTGTTCTCATGTGTAAATCTTGGCTTTACTCATCTTTGATTTGAACTTGGGTTTGAGAAACAGAATCTGGAGTTTGTCGTTTTAGGAATCCATCACAGTCTGAAAAATAAATTGGTAGAGAAACTGGCGTAATGCTTTTGTTTGAGAAATTAGATTCTTTCTAGATTCAAAATGATAGCCATAGTGCTATTTTATCTAACATTATTTTATTCCACAGGTCTGACTGAAGCCACCTTTAGAGATAACGCTCTCCATTACACTGCCAACGGCTCCCTGCGAAGTCCCATGACCAACATCAGCTTGAACATACGAACACGGGATGAAAACGGGATCTTGATACGAGCATCTGGTAAAACCGAGGTCTTCTGTCTGGGCTTGCTGAACTCTAGCTTGCTGGTCAAACTGGACAGTGGGGCCGGGGCCGAATTGCTGGCCTTCACAAGTAACAAGATCATTGCAGATGGAGGGTGGCACCACATCCAGATCAGTATGGTGGACCCTACAAGGTCTTTGTCCCGTTGGCGTCTCACAGTAGATGGCCGGAGAGCAGGTGGAAGCCTTACAGATGGTGGAAATCTTAACTTCCTCAACAGTTCCAAAATCCAGCTAGCAGAGAAGTACTCAGGATGTTTAAGTGAGGTGAGAGTGGGAGGCGTCTACCTGCCTCTCATAAAAGTACAAGATGTCCCTCAGCTGAGCCACTTCTCCAGGCTTAGTGGACAAGAGCCAACAATCGGATGCCATAGTGCACCCGTGTGTGACTCCCAGCCCTGCCTTAACCAGGGTGTGTGCCTGGACCAGTTTAATGAGTTCAACTGCAGCTGCAGCCCAGGTTGGGAAGGGGAGGTGTGTGAGATGGAAATAAACGAGTGCGCTTCAGCTCCCTGTGTCTACGGTTCATGCACAGACCTTGTGGCAGACTTCAAGTGTACTTGTGAGCCCGGATACAAGGGGAAGCACTGTCAGGATGAGGTGGATAACTGCATGGAGTTCAGCTGTGTGAATGGTGGAGTCTGCACGAAAACTGTGGGGACACACACATGTTCATGTCCTCCTGGCTACATCGGCAAGCGATGCCAGTAAGTACAACCCTTTTTTTTTGTAGAGATAACAATGCTCTGTTATTTATTGTGCAACTTGGGATTGTTAAAAAAGGCATTAAAACCATTTTTTTCATTTCACATTTATTAACTTACACAAAATAAATTTTGGTGTAATTTGTTTTATTGAAGATTCAGATTTTATGTGCCCTAAAACACTCAAGATATTGTGTAGGATAATAATAAAGGAGCCTGGTAATTAAAAGCAAGGGTCGACAAGAGGGTGTGATAAGTCCTGTTGAAGTAGTCTTGTGTCTAACTTTTATTCTGATTCTATAAAGTTAAAGACCAGTGCAGTGTTACAGTCCTGTCTGTACTTCATTGATGTTTTTCAAAGACTCAAAACAAAGCAGAAAAAGACAAAATGTGTCTGTACCAGATAGTGAAAGAAAGACATGCCCATCTTATTCAGAACTGAATGAAGCTACCACTGATAAACAATGAGAGTACAGTGTGTTGTTGATATGACAGTCTCATCATATTTGTTTGTGTTTGCGTGCCTTCACTTCCTGTTTTCATCAGGAACAAAACTCTGAAAAGGACAGAAAGCAATGTAAAAGAGATCTTTATCTAATTTAATAAAATGTTAGCAATAACTATTTACGCCGAAAGCTGCAGAAAACAATTAAAATTAATAATAATGTAAACTTTATTGATCCCTCACCGGAGAAATTTGTGTGCTGCATTACACCGTAGCAGGCTGCCACAACAGTACCAATCGTGGGAGAACCGGGTTGAGTGTCTTCCCCAGGGACCCTAGACGTGAACTCATTGGGAATCGAAATCGCAAACTTTCAGTTAACTTCTGGTCCAAGGGAAAAGGCTCTACCACTGAGCCACTGCCTCCCTAAATAAAACGAGCTTTTTATTTATTCTAGTGTAACAACAAAGTTACAACAAAAGGCTGAAACCTCCACACACAATCAGACTAAATATAATCAACACAATTAATAATAATTTACATGCATTAAATGTAGCAGATGGGCTTCATTCAGACAAGAGAACGAAGGTCAGGGAGGGATTTAAGTTATTCCATTGACTTTTTTCATCCATCTGTGCTACATCTTTTGCAAACTTTCTTTCTAAACTTTTTCCAACAGGTGGCGTTTCCCTCCGGTGGTGTGTGAAACAAACGCAGACTGTCTGAATGGAGGGGTGTGCATAGGAGACAAATCAGGAGGCAACTGTACCTGCAAGCCTGGATACACAGGTGCCAGGTGAGAGTAGCACTCCTGCTCACCATGTCCAAGTGTGCAGGCCAGGAGTGTACACGTTCTTCATCTCTGTCACACAGAGTTGTGATAAAACCCTCTGATGTGTTTCAGGTGTGAGACAGAAATAAACGAGTGCGAGTCCAATCCTTGTCTCAATGGTGCCACCTGTCTGGACCGACTTAATCACTTCCAGTGTGTGTGTGTCCCGGGTTTTAGTGGCAAATCATGTGAGCGTAATGTAAGTGTTTCCTCTACTACTCTAATAAGGTCAATGAGTCTTAGGGATAAAAGCCACAAAGAACATGGCTTTTTATAATAAATTCTAAAAGATTTCAGAAAGATAGGAAATAAAGTGGCATCACATTTTGTTGGACACCCAGCATTTTTTGTAAATTTTGAATTTTTATAATTATTTCTGCTCAATAAGCAGCACTTTTCACACAATCCTTATGGTGGTATTATGAGCTTTGCTCCTTCTCAGGCAAATCCCTCCAAGCTTTCAACTACTACAGTTTATGTCTATCTCATTCTTCCTGACACGTCCTCTGGAGCTCAGTCAGGTTGAATGGAAAGTGTGTAAAGACAACTGATCCTACGTCAGTTCAAATGTTCTTTGGCTTTACCACAAGATGTCAGTAATTCTTGTACGATATTCTTTTCCCTTCAAGGGTAAACATAACTTCCCCCCAACCTGACAAGCCTTGTGTAAATGACTGAATTATTCCAGAAGTCAAAGTATGCATGACCTTTTGTGATCTTCCAACAGAAAGAAGAACAGGTGGAGAGAGTACCCTGGCTGGCAGTGACTATCCCGCTGACCACCCTGTGTGTGTTATTAGCCATCCTGGTGGTGTTTTTTCTCGTCATAACAGCACGAAAGAAGCGTCAATCAGAGGGCACGTACAGTCCCAGCTCACAGGAAGTGGCTGGTGCCAGACTGGAAATGGGCAGCGTTCTCAAAGTGCCTCCAGAGGAGAGGTTGATATGAGGCCCAAAGCCCTGCCACATAGTTTTACATCCAAAGGATGCATATTAAGCACAAAGAACATATGTTCTGCAGTATCATGCACTGGTTGCTTCCTTCCTGCAGGGAAGATATGAAGGACATTAAACGATAGGTCTACAGACGGAAGTTACTACTGATGTTGGACCTCATAGGTGGGGTGGGGGGGGGGGTAAAAGACCAAGAGGCTGGTAAATGATTTGCTGACCCTCTAAAGGCACAAGGCA
This sequence comes from Neostethus bicornis, assembly GCA_902685375.1. Classification (NCBI taxonomy): domain Eukaryota; kingdom Metazoa; phylum Chordata; class Actinopteri; order Atheriniformes; family Phallostethidae; genus Neostethus; species Neostethus bicornis. The sequence continues at coordinate 12,285,079 of LR738545.1, forward strand.
CTGAAAGGTTGACATATTAAGGACAAGTTGTAATCAAAACTCTCATGTAACACTGGAAAGACAAAGAGGATCCTTCTGTTTTGTGGAAAGGCTCATCCGATCAGTCTCAGATGAACTGGTTTGATATGCAAAAAAAAAAAAAAAAAAAACACACAAAAGAAAAAACTGAAGATGTCAAAGCCCATAAAAGTCAAATTGATTTATTTATAAATGTAAAAAAAAAACAACCCACGTTTAAGATTAATAAGAGACACAAAAAAACAAACAAACAAAAAAAACATTTACACTTTTGTAATGTTTCTGTGGGTAAAAAAAATCAGTCTAAATTTAAATTCAAGCCAAATTTTAAACCGATAAATATTATATTCCATTTTTCTTTAGGTTAAAAAATACCCGAAACAGATTAAGGGTGTCACCCTTTATAAATAGCTACAAAGTGGCTCTCGCAACGCTGATCTTTAACAATTCTACATGTTGATTAAATGTCATTGTATTCATCTCAACATCTTTTTTTTTTTAATTTCTTCACGACTTTAGTTTTGGATGATGTAATTTTTTTTGGCTTTTATTTGTATTTGAGTATCCTTACTTCAAATGACAAGGACATTGATTTTGTGTGTGAAAATGTTAAAATGATCAAACATTAGTCTAGTTATAAGTGTGTGCAACTGCAGCCTTCAAAGAGTCTCAAACTAACTGCTGTGTTAAACCACCAGCGTGCACTGAGGGACTCAACAGGCTGATCCAAACACTTTGTTTTCTTCTATTTTTGTATGAATGTAAATATGTGCTGCCCAAGTTGAAGTCACTGTATTTTTGTGTTTAGTTTGTTGACTGGAGATATTTTTAAGAAAAAAAAAGGATTTTACTGTACAGTATTTTTCTTTCTGTGATCTGATGACATGTTACCAGCTTCTTAAAGTTACTGGATCATAAGACAGGAGAGACTGTTCGTAACCCTGCATTCACTTTATAAACAATTATAATGTTTTGGTTTGATAAAGAAAATTGACTGTTAAAATATTGGACAATCGGCTTTGATATTCTGGTAATTCCAATTTAAAAATTTAGCATACTAACAAGTTACTGTACCATCTTCGATCATTTATTCAATTTTCATTGAGTCTCTCAAAGATAAACTTCAGAAGATGAATGAATGAATGAGGATGTCAATGTAGTTTTATGAGTTCCGGACCTGCCTAAGTTCTACCTTTCGAGTTATGTCTCATCACTTTCTATCAAGTTTCCTGTTGTGTTGAGAGTAATTTTAAAGTCTTTAATTCTTGAAGTTAGTACTAGTCTATTCCTCCACTGACCAGCAAACGTACCACCCACAAGCCTTTCAACACTCACCATTGCCACTTACTTCATCGTTACTTCAAACCTGGTGCTCTCACAGTTCATGCAACTGGCTTAGTATTTCTAATCTGATGGTCAAAATGTGTTTTGTAAACAGAAAGTTGAAGGATCCAAACATCACTTCCAAAATATATATGATTTCGGAGTCATGCACTGAACTAACACAAATCCAATCCCTATTAGCTTGCAACCACTGTGAAGTAGAGATTATTGTGTGCAAAATCTACCTATAAAACACCACATATAAAAATAGGAGAGCTTAGTAGATTATTTCTCCATTACAGCTATTGTATACTTTAAAATATAAACGGTCCAACTGGTAAAATTTATTTGAGAAAACAAAATTGTGGAGGAAGAGTTTCTTTTTTTGCGGATTGCTAAACAAATGATTCTGCTGTTAATTGAAATTTTCTCCTAGGACGACGATATGTATTCTAAGATTACTGCGAGTGCTCAAAGCCATGAATTGTTTAGATTTTGTTGGCCACAATTGCCTACTTCTGTACTAATTTTTACATCTATATGTTGCTCATTAGAAGGTAAACAACTTGGCACAGCAACTTTACCGGCGGGTACTGAGACGAAGAATCATTTTTAGTTGGTTTAAAAACAACATTTTACTGCTCATCTGACAAACATTTCTTCAAAAAACCAATAAAAATTAGATAATTTATTGACCAAATCATTGTGAGATTAAGTGATGATCCACCAAAACCTTTTTTGTTTTCAGTTTGCAATGTGCAGCAATACTTGCCAGGAGGTTTTTGAAATTAGAGTTACTCTTTTTTTCAAAAAGTTATCCATCACATTTTTTTTTACTGTGAAAACAGTTGTATCGGAAGGATCGAAAACAAGCTCAACATCCCATATTTGAAAGATGTTTTATAAAGTTTTGACATCATTTGGTATTTTTATGCTACAAAAAGGCAAAATTTTTGCTGTGAAGAATGAAAGTTTAAAATCTAAAATCTAAAAATGAAACCATTACTTATTGTTGAAACGTTTAAAATTGATTAATTTTATTTTGAATCATGGATTCAGGAGTTAAATTTGGGCTGGGTCTTATAGAAATACTTTTATTGCTGACTGAAACTGCTCACACTTGGTGGAAAATTTAAGTTTTTTTTTAATGGAAATTAGATCTATTTATAACTCAGTGGGATTTCATTTTTTGTTTGGCATTTACCACAGCACACGGTGTAACTTTTATGGGATAAGAAGGAATTTAATTCTCCTTTTGAAATGGATTCTGAGTATGTACAGGTATAAGCATGTTGAAGTGGTAAAATGTGCCTTCATGTTCTTCTCCATCTGAAAAACCTGAGTGTCCTTTGAATTTCTTTCCAGTTTTTTATGTAGAGATGCATCAATATTTTTGATTGTTCATTACACCAAAAATGACTTAAGCATTTTCTCCAGATGTTTCCAGGATAATAAATTCTTTCATACATAATTGTATTGAAATACGTACATCATACAAAAACTGTTGAAGAAAAGGTAGTTTTTTCCCCACTGAAATGTAATTTAATTTAATTGCCTCAACTGGTAAAACGATGTTTGAATAAAAACTTTGTGGCATTTTGCATAACAAAGATGTTTTAGAAATGCACCTGTTAACATCTAACAGTTAGTTTTCCTGGAAATAATGTCGCTGCCACTGGTTTTCCAATCACTTTCCGGTGAGGTATTGTTTATTTGAAGATATTTGTGATGTAAGATGTACACTTTCACTTCTTGCTTCTGTAAATAGAAGGAAATGATTTAAATGATTTGATCTGAATTAAAGTTGTGTTTACAAAGTTTGTATTTAATGACTTTTAGTTAAAAAATAAATCAAGGAATAAAAAAAAAACAAAATGCCTGTTTTTACGTATAAATTTAAAAACAGAATTATTGAACAATCTTTTTTTTTTTTAATTCTGATTTTATTCTGATGCTTGCACCAGTGTATGGATATTCATTTGTAAGCATGAGACATGAAGTCGGTTCTATGAAATTAAAAACATTTGGGGTCTACTTGGGGTTTTTCATTCTTAGCAGTTGGTTTACTTTCCCCCAGTTTAAGTTACCAGGGTAACGTTCACTGAGACGCTAATCTGCTCCTATGCAGGTGATGTGGGTCCTATTCTGGGCTCATCAGCTTTCTTTTTTTTTGTTTTTTTTTTAAATTCCCTTCTATGTCTGAGGTTTGAATGTCCAACAGAGCCAACAATTTATAAATTGAATTGAAAATACTTTATTTATCCCCAAAGGGAAACTTAAGTGCTGCAGTGAAAGACCAAAGAAGAACCTGTAACTACCCACATCCTAGAAGACAAAAAGCCAAAGAGTTTGAGGGAGGACAACAGAAATAATTTCTGTGCCGCTCCTCCGAGCTGCAGGGTTGCAGGAATATGTAACTGATGCTGCTGCTCCAAGTGGTCCACAGAATCATGGAGGAGTTGGGAGAGGTTTAACATGATTGCCAACAGTTTTGCCAACATTCTGTCTCTCGCCACCTCCTCTACCCAGGGCAGGTGTGATCCAACAAGAGATCCAGCTTTTTAATTTATATCTATTTTTAATTTTAATTTTAGTAAAGATAGAAATAAGTTAAATTTTTTTTTTCAAAATTTTTTTTTGAAGATTTTTTATACTGTCTTTAATGGCCTTGGATTTTCACAATTTTCTCTATGTTTCCTTAAACAAGTAGTTATAGTAACAAGAAGATAAAGAAATTAGTCTTAAAAACTCTATGAATACTTTCACAACCGTAATCTGAAACTGCAACTATATTAGTATCAGATGTGAGGATGTAGAGGATAGGAGTGAAATGATAAAAGACTCTGAAATATTTTCTGTGTTTATGTTGAAAGAAAGACAAAATCAAACTTCCATCCTAAGAAAAACTCTAACACAAGACAAAGTGAATGAGAAAAATTTTATCCATCCTGCCAAACATGATGCTTTAAAGTTGCTACCGGCACTGGAAGCTCTGACTGAGATCTTAAAAAGCATGAGAGAAAGATGGAACGGCCTGCTGAGAGCTCCACATGTCTTTTTCCGAAACACCTTTTTTCTCACCTTCCTCTGCTCCAGCCTTTACCTGTCTCTTCGCCTGTCTTTGAAGCTGTAACGGTACATTCTTTTGTGTCTGAGTGACTCCCGCCTAGGGGGGCTGACGGTCAGAGCTTTTCTGCATAATAATTCCAGAGAAGTAGGACAAACACAGCTCTGCTCTCCCTCCCTGATCCTCCTCACCGTGGGAGTGAAGAAGCCAGGAATGCTGAACCGAAAATGAGATGGCATGCTGTCACTGAATTTCAGTATAAGCAAAAGACACTTTTTGGATTCTATGAATCGAGGCAAAAAAGGAGGAATAGTTTAAAAATTGATGCTGGGAACTTCTAATTTCTGACTGCTAGATTCAATCTGACTCTCGTAAGTTTTTCAGTTAAATTATAAAGACCTGAAATATCTAAAAATTTAAAAATCTCTTTTTAAAACAGTTCATGTATCCAGAATGTTCTTTATTGTTCATTACATTAAAAACAAACACTGCAAGTCAAATCTTTTAACTTTAAACATGGCATTTATAAAATACGACGTTCTTTCGTATATTTGCTAACAAAACTTGGATACAAGTTGTAACATTCATTTATTCATCTTGAATGCAGCTTACCTCTGGTTGTGGGGGTGCCAGAGTTTATACCAGCTAGTGACAGGCGAGAGGCGGGGCACACACCAAAGATGTCTCCAGTCTGATGCGGGTACAGGTTGTAGTATTGTACTTTCTGTCATTATAGGTGTGGGTTTATTGATTCTTAAGGCTTCCCTATTTATAAGAAGTTTCTGATCATGCACTATGCTTACATGGATGTACATCTCTCATTTCCATTTTGGAAGTGGACAAAATCATCTGAACGTTCACCCACATGCATTGCTGACATCTACTAAATACTGAAGCTCTAAAAGATCTGCAGATGATGTTGAACAGTCCCTGACCACTCCACTTCTGAAAAGTTTTTCCCAGAGTTCATACAGCAGCACATCTGCGTCGTTCAACAGGATCATCAACAATTTCTTCTGGATCAAATGAGTCACACAAACATTAAAATAATCACAGTAAACATGATGAAAGGATCATTACATTACATTCATTACATTCTGGATGTAAGAATCCAGACATATTTTTTTAATTAAACTAGCCTACTCCTATAACTGCTGACTCAGCAATACCTGTTACTGTTATCCTTGGATGATGTTCTTCTCACTGAACTGACCCCTGAAGCCATGCTGCAGGACTACCTCTGTTTTCAACCCACTGCTTTTGAGAGGAAGGGCTTGTCAGTAACTTGTGTTGAGCGTCAAACCTGCGCTGGGTGGAAAATAAGTGTCAATCCAAGTTCACAAATGCTTTTTTTTCTCCAACCATGTAAAAAAATGATGGGATTCCTTACTAGGAATGTTGTTTACTCAAATTCTTGTAACAGCCAACCAATAATTAATTCCAAAAGAATCTGTTTTCCCCTGATCTCAGATTGTCGACATAAATTAAATCTCAAAAAAACTTGTTCTTTCTCAGTTTGGTTGCTTAAAGATGATTTAGACCAGGCATGGGCAAACTACAGCCCTCGGGCCACATGCGGACCGTTAAACATTTTAATCCGGCCCACTGAGCTTGAAATAAATAAATAAATAAACCTTGTTAGTGTTTTATTTTCCTGCAATTCCGATGTTTCCTCACTAAATGGCGCACTTTATGATATGGAAAGCCATCTGGCCCGATACACGCAGGTAAACAAATGTGTTAGTTGTTAAAAGCAAGCAAAATGTTACATCAAGCGCTTAGATTTCAAACCTATTGTTGCTAAATGCGCGTTTTTAAATGCCATTGCACTAGATTTAAGACATAGCGCGTTAGATTTGAAATTTATCAATCTTGATGTAACATTTAGCTCGCTTGTTCAAAATCTAGCGTGCCATTCTATCGGTCTAGTCTAGCGGTTACCAAAGCATGCCATCCACCTGCTCCTGTTCCGGTCATTTGGGCAAATGTTACAACTCAATGTGGCCCACGAATCAAAAAGTTTGCCACCCCTGATTTAGACCAAATTAGGATAGCCATCAGTCTTGTAGGTTATGAACTCTGCTTTGTAAGAAAATTAACTTTGGACTCTAATCTAAAACGTCAGAATGTGATAATACATAAAAAAAAAAAACATGTTTTAAAATTAGTGAGGGAATGAAAATGCCTTTTCGTTCCCAATTTGCATCTCAGCTTCAGGAGAAAAATAGTTTTTTTTGCAAATGATTAGTGATCTTTTCATGACAGTAAAAATGATTTTCCTGCTAAGAAAAATCTCTGCATGTCTGTGATGAGACATGACAACTCTGGCTTTACCAGGAAGGTCAGGAAGACAGAATCAGAAAATAGAGAATGATTTCTGGATGTGATCCAAATAGAAGCACTCTGAATAAAAACGGTGATGGTGTCACTTTGAGAAGAGAAAACTTTGATCAATAAATTCACTTGTATACCTATATGCAAGTAACTATTTATTTATAGATATCTGCCTCTGTCTGATATTTAAAGATATATTTCTATGTGTCTATACATGGCAATGTAAACCCACACCTATATTTCCTCCTCTCTCTCTAAATATATCTCCCTCTGTTGGTGTTACACTGCTCTGGGTGAATTTTGCAGCAGCCCAACTGAATGATGAAGATTGTCAGAAAGAGATTTTTCTGTCAGCACTTTTACCCGGGTCACTTGGAAACATTATGATGTACAGTGTATTGACATTGTGCTTTACAAATAAACTTCATTATAGTCTCTCTGGCTCTTGGAGAGGAGTGGATCATGCACCCTCACACCCACTCAGCACCCCCTACACACCTCATCCTCTACCCATCTGCCCCTCGCTCGCTCTGACTGGATGCCTGGCTGGCAAGTGACAAGGCTGACAGACGAGGCCTGTTCCTGGGTTAGTATCGTGTCGGTGGGGAGCGAAGCCTCCCGGCGGTGTCAGCCATCATGGTGCCAGCTCCAGGTCTAATGAGGGAGACTGCCGCCTCGGCATTCCCTCCTCGGTGTCAGGAATCGGCCGACAAATCAGCAGTGCATCACGGGCCCAGCACAAATGATATGTTGACAAATGCAGATATTTCACTTTTAATTGACACTAAGAGATGGAGATGATCCGGCTGCCAGGGCTTCTGAAGAGACGAGGACAAGACAAGATGGGGGAGAGAGAACAGAAGGAGGGTGGGAACAGCGATACAGAAAAGAAGATGTTGGAATAGGCCTTGGAAGATGTTTAATATTTACACAGGGTGTCATTTTCTCTGTGTGTTACGGTTGAAGAGGAGCGAATGAGGGGGGTTGAGATTAGAGGTGTGCTTTTCTGAGACTTGTCAGTCCTGACAGCCGCTGTTCTACACGGCAGCCTCACAGCAGACCGACTTCTCTAAACTCTGACAACGTTGCCTGTTCATTTAGCCAGGTGGGTTTTCTTTGCAAAGCGCCTGACAAAGCCTGAATTACAACTGATATTTCTTGCTTCTTTGCGTTTTGCTCTGAGCATCTTCCAGGTGATTCATTTCTGAGCCCATTAGGCTGGTCTGCAGAAAAGACTGTCAAAAGTCAAGAGTGTCAAAGTGCAATAAGCCATGTTTTATTCCCAGTTTGCAAGACAATTAAATAATAAAAAAATACATTTAAAGAGTATTTTTAGTTTTTCATCGCGTGTGAAAATAAAGATGTCACATCGTCAAACCATTTAACTGCACTTTTTTGTAAACAACTAAACCAGGCGGGCTGTACGGTGGCGCAGTGGGTAGCACAGTAGCCCCACAGCAAGAAGGTTGTGTGTTCAAGTCTCGGGTGGGGACAAGACTTGGAACACTGGCCTTTCTGTGTGGAGTTTGTATGTTCTCCCTGTGCATGTATGGGTTTCCCCGGGTATTCCGGTTTCCTCCCACTCTCTAAAAACATGCATGCTAGGTTGATTGGCCTCTACATGATTGCTCCTGGGAATGAATGTGTGTATGGTTGTATGTGTGTGGTCCCACGACAGACTGGCAACCTGTTCAGGGTGTACCCTGCCTCTTGCCTAGTATCAGCTGGGATGGCATCTGGCACTCATTGCAACCCCCTAAGTGATAGTAGGTTAAGAAGGTGACTGATTGACTAAACCAGGCTGGAATTGGTAAATGAGATTAGTCTATAGATCCATAAAAAAATGCTGCTACATTTAAAAAAAAAAAAAAAAAAATATTATTTTATAAAATAACCAACTGCTTTCATACAAATTAACACAAAATGAAAAAAACATCATAAGACAAAGAAACTTTTACTAGAAAAAATAAAAATGTTCATAATGGAGCCAAATTTTAAACCTTAAAAAAACTGGCAGAAAAATCTTTCTTTACTCGCTGAAGTAGAAGTTGTTAAAATATACACATTTCAGTAAAAATTAAATTTATTTTAAGCTATTTTTGGGAATGTGGTTGGAGTAATAACTTCCTGAAGGCTGTGTGGGTTGAAATAGCATCGCCTTTTTTTTATGAATTTGTTCGCTTCTCCAAATTTATGTTACTTTTGCACCTTTTAATAGTTAAGCCCAGTATTTCTATTTACCAGGAAGATGTTTCATCACCATGATGCTGATCAGCAGCTTCTACAAAACTCTCAGCCATTTCTCTCCACAAACCTGCTAGGTTGATGGTCATACTACATGGACGATTGGCTGGCCGAATAAAAAGTTATTTAATCTCTACCCCAGATCATAATTTTCTGTTTTATTCATAACTTTTACTTTGGTCAGGGGGAAAAAAAAACTCTATTTGTATTATGTTATTTTATTTTACTTTCATTACATTAAGGCACAATATCAGTACATGTATTTTAGATTATAAATTTTCTGATGTTTCTAAAAAAAGGCTCAAAAGATTATTGGTCTGTTTAAACTAGTTATTGGAATGAGTCAACATGATTAGTTGTTCGTCTGTTTGTGAGGCCTTATAAACAACTGGCAACCTGTAGAGGTTGTGACCTGCCTTTTGTCTGCTAGCCATCTAAGACAGGATCTGACAATTTTCACCTCCCAAAATGGAAAAAGCTGTTTAAAAAGAGAATGAAACAACTTTTTAAAAAAATATAGTGTAGTAAAAGACATTTTAGGGACCAGTAAGAAGAGACACATATTTCGATTGAGTTCCACTTGTTCCAGGGCCAGGTTGCAGTGGCAACGGCCTCAGACGGGAAGCGCAGGCTTCTCACCCCTCGGCTGCATCCTCCAGCTCACCTGGAGAGATCCAGATGTGTTCCCCGGCCAGCTGTGAGAAACAGTTTCTCAAGCGGGTCAAGTGTCTGCCTCTGGGTCTCCACCCAGTGGGATGGACCCGAAATACCTCACCAGCGAGGCCATCGGGAAGCATCCTAACCAGATGCCTGAACCACCCCATCGGACTTCTCTCAACCCGGCTCTAGTCCAAACTCCTCTCGGATGACGGAGCTCCTACGTCTATCTTTGACTAAGAGCCCAGCCACCCTGTAGAGGAAGCTCATTTCGGTCGCTTGTATCTGCAATCTATTTTTCTCGGTCATGACCCACAGCTGGTCCCCATGGGGGAGGCAAGGAACATAGATCGACTGGTAAATCGAGAGCTTTCCTTTTTTGGCTCAGCTCTTTCTCAGACATAATATGTTTTTGATATTATTATTCTGTGGACTGTAATACAAGCAAAGTTGATTGCGTGGGCAAACACAGGGATGATGCCAATTTGGGATGGGGATGACTCAGGCAGGTTGTAAATCTTCAATAGGCTTAAAATGTTTTTAAAAAGTCTTAAACTTACTCTATTAGTCAAATTAAATATTTTAGCCCCATTTTAAGCTGATGTATAAAGATGCCCGACAGAAAACTGCTACATGTTTGAAAAAAAAGGCAGCATCGCTAGGCGATGAAAATGTATATTTTGAGGCTTCATCGCCTAGTTCCTCTGATTGAATCTGGATGCAGTGGGTAGGATTTACCAACAGAGGACATCCATGAGCTGCTGTTCTTCCACAAGGATTCAATGTGTTTATTTCACATCCTTGGGCATCCCTCATCAGATGAGTTTAAATAACGAACCCTCCTGGCTCCCATAGCTCTCTCATGAATAAAGCTTCAGCTCATTGTGCCGCATGTATCTTAGTAACGCCACACTGCTTTCTGAAGCCCAACACACACGCTCACATTAGCACACAAAACCTACACACAGCATGGGTGAAAGTGGTGGGGTCACAACAGAAACATCATTAGATTTCCAGCTGTCAGACGCGTTCCTGGATCCTAAATTGGAAAACTAGACAAGAGGGAAACAGTGCAGCCTAATAATGACTTGGTTCCAGATTGTCTCATGTGTTGAATAAGAAAGAAAAAAAAACTTTTTCCATCTTTAAGTGTCTGCTGAAAGTTAAGACAAACACATTTTAAACTACCTAAGGCATCAAGTCTGGTTCTTGTTGAATGTCTTGACTTGAGCAGTTGAGCCTGTTTTCTGAAGGAATGAAGGGTTGACGCAAAGTTTTGCACAAGAGAGATTGTATTTACTCTGCTGATGAATTTGTGGTTAATTGTGAATGTTAGTGTGTATGGCTATGTGGGGGGAATGTTAATATGTACCCCTGGGTAGGGTTGATAGAGACGGAGACATCCCTCATTAAAATAATTAGACCTGCAGGAGAGGATCCCCCGGCCCGCAAATAGAAATACACTGAGACACACACACACACACATTAAAACATGCAGAGCTGTGGGGATTTTTCCAACCTAAGACATTTTAAACATGCATTTACACCACGCGTTCACATTTCAGCTCACATTGCCCAAACTATTATGACAACTGCTGTGAGCGTCAATGTGTGAAAGTCATCAAAAAGAAAATTTTTCTGATATTATTTAGAAAAATCTCATCATTCACAAAATACTTCCCCAGTTTCCAGGTGAAGAATGGGATGCCCTTTCCACAAGTCACCAAACTGTTATTTCCTGTAGTATCCTTATTTACATAATAATAAAAACAAAGGTGTGGAAAAAGTTTCGTTCAATTTGGGACTAGGTATGAGAACTAAAAAAAAAAAAAAAAATCAAAGTTTTTTTTTTTTTTTTTAGATTTATAAAAAGAGATGAAGCAACTTGCTGAAGTCATAACGTCAGAGTACAGGATTATAAACCCAACAAACACTCATCCGGATTATAAAATTGAATCGATATGCTTTAATCACAATCTAAAATAACTAAATATTATTCAGATACATGGTACAACAGTAGCAATCTACATGGTCAAAAAGAACGTAATTAAATGAGTGGAAATCAAGACGTAAGCTCTAATTTAGTGTGTGTAGATATGTTTGTGGGTGTAATAATGCATGTTGAGGTACAAACTCGTGTTTTTAGTTCAGAGCACAATGAAAATGCATAATGGAAAATAATGGAGAATTGGTGATGAAGGCCAATGAACGGCAAATGGCATTCATGTGGATTGAAATTAAGAAAGCGAGTCATACATTTACTGTTTGATTTAATTTCATATAATCAATAATGAAAGAATGATGACCACAAAATATATATTTAAATATATATTCAAAAGTTTTGGAAACTACTAAAAAATGAAGGTCTAACGTGGTAACATCATCATCCAGGATAACAGAACTTTTTAATGAACTTTCAATGGTGGGAAGGATTTTACAACTAATTTTCAAAATCTTTATGGCTGTAAAAGGGTTTGATTTAAAACTCATACAGAATGTATTTCCAGGGAAATTGTTTGCAGGTAGATATATTTATAAATTAGACATCTGTTCCGTTCCTTTCCGTCGTCTTCCGTTTATCCGGGGCTGGGTCGCGGGGGCAACAGCTTCAGACGGGAAGCCCAGCCTTCTCTTGCCCCAGCTGCATTCTCCAGCTCACCCGGAAAGATCTCAAGTTGTTCCCCAGCCAGCTGTTAGATGGAGTCTCTCCAGCGGGTCCGGTGTCTGCCTCTAGGTCTCCTCCCGGTGGGACGTGCCCGAAACATCTCACCAGCGAGGCGCATGAGGGGCATCCTGACCAGATCCCCGAACCACCCCATCTGGCTCCTCTCGAACTGGGGGAGGAGCGGCTCGACACCAAGCTCCTCCTGGATGGCAGAGCTCCTCACTTGATCTCTGAGTGAGATCATGAAATATTTTATTGCATATTCATTTAATAAATATACATTATATTTAATATAAGAAATAAGAAATACAATATTGGTAGTATATAATAAATTTATACTATTCAAACATAATAAAATATATATTATAATGATTATAATAATTATTTAATTATTAATTAAATTATCCATCTTAATTGTTCAAATGCTGGATTACTTTAATTTTTAGTGGTAGAAATGACCAAGGTCATTTCGTTCAAAAATGCCTTGTAAAATGACAGTTTTTAAGAACTGGACAGATAAAGTGTAAACTTTCTTACGTTTGCTCGAAGGTGTTTTAAACATTACTTTCATATGGAAATAATGGCTGAAAACAGGATTCCTCACATGAATGAGAGAATAATGAAATGCATATTCTCCCGCTTGGTACAGAATCATTTGGCGACTTTCAGCAGTGTCAGAAGCTCTACCTGGTCCACACCTGCTGTGGTGGAGAAAGCAGTGGGCCTGGTTCACATGAAAAGATTCATACATATTGAAACCACAGCAGGTCTGATCCCGCCTTCATTCATAATCCATATTCCTTAAGAGTTGCAAGAACAAAATACCTCTTAGTGCTCAGCTTTGGCATTCATTACAATACATTCTCCCACTGTTGCCTTGTTCTGACCTGCAAAGGTAGAGACGGATTGGGGGGGATAAAGCAGTGTGGCCCACGTATGATTCCATTATACATGCAAGGCATAATACATTTAGTACCGCAGAGGCTTTCTTTCTTCTGTTTTATTATTGAGCAGATAGATAAGGTCAACTGACAAAGCAGAAGGATTTGGCAGATTGTGGATGGAGGCCATGTGCTCAGATTAGATCTACTGAATGAAGCTGATGTTAATGAAGGAAGAAGCAGCTGGAAGGACTGAAATATATTAAGAGCACCAAAAGTTTTCATTTGCATTTCAACTCTACTTAAAACAATCCAAATTTTTTTCTTCCTGAACTGGATATATAAAAAAGAAAAGCTCACTAAAACAAAAATAAACATCAAAACTAATTTTTTTTCCAAAGCTAAGAGGCTTAAAATGACCAAGAAACAATGAAAAAACAAAGAACAAACCCACAATAAATGTACATTTTGTTTTTCACATAACATTTTATATTTTGTTTCATTCCATTGTCTTCTGCTTTTCCGGGGCCGGGTTGCAGGGGCAACAGCCTCAGATGGGAAGCCCAGGCTTATCACCCTGACTGCATCCTCAAACTCACTCGAAAAGATTCCAATGTGTTCCTCAGCCCAACTATGAGACTATGAGAGAAAAGTAAAAGTTTAATTATAAAGTTTATCTTCTGTCCAGTCTTTTCTTTCTGCACGAGTCACAACGTTGCATTAATTTTGAGGAAATGGTGAAGAAACCTGGATTTTCCTTCTGCAAGTAACAACCTGTTTTCTTTGTCTGACAAACCCAATTGAAATGAACTAATATGTTTTCAGAATTTTTTTGTTGTTGTTTTGCAAGTTATTTTACAAAAGTGTAGCAATAAATTTTGTTGTACTGTAGCAAATTGCAGTAAAAAGCATGTCCAAAAACTAACAGTAAAATATTGTTTTTCATAAAAACCATGCCGTGCTGTGGAAAACAATGCATTCTGAGAAATTATATAAAAGTATGTTATTCCGTGTAGTCCCTCATTCATCCAGGAGTGATCCATAGTAGAAAAAGTTTCAAAAAAGTCGTCTGGACAGTTTAATTCTTGAGTTTAATTCGATCAAGAATTAAACTGTCCAGAAGACTTTTTTAAAACTTTTTCTACTATAAAAGTATATTATACTATTCACAAAATATTGTGATATACTGTGACTAGTTTTGCATTCTTGGAATGATCTAGAAATTCACTGTGAGGAGATTGAATGAAAACAGAATTCTACAGGAAATGTCAGTGGGACTTGTAAAACCAAACCTCTCTTTTTACCAGAATTATACAATTAAATCCAAAATTGAATAAAAACACATTCCAAGGTAAATTGCAATGTTCTCCTTGTTTCCCTTTAATACAGAATACAACAATGTGAGCCGAAAAGCAAAGCTCTTGATTACAAGTTGATCTACGTTCCCACCCTCATCTATGGAAAGAATGAGATTGCGGATACAAGCAGCCGAAATTAACTTCCTCCGCAGGGTGGCTGGGCTCTCACTCAAAGATCGGATGAAGAACTCTGCCATCCAGGAGGAGCTCGGTGTTGAGCTGCTCCTCCTGCAGGTCGAGAGAAGCCAGACGGGATGGTTTAGGCATCTGGTCAGGATGCCCCACCCAAGCGCCTTGCTGGTGAGGTGTTTCGGGCACATCCCACTGGGAGTAAACCAAGAGGCAAACCCCAAACATGCAGACATGCGGGCAGCAGCTTTGCCAGCATCATATTGTGAAAAACCTCAACGATTTGTTACAGTGTGTCTATTCCAATTTATTGTTTGTGCCTAAAACTAAAAGACTGCATGACTGAAACTTATTGTCATTACTTTTAGTAAAATTTACTTTCCTTTTATCAGTTTTTTTTTCTTGTGTTAACTAAATCTTTTCTTTTTCCTTCTTCATCTTCTTTTCACCACCAGGACAGGAAGTTAAACCTGTCATCAACAACTCCCTGGGCAGAAACAGCCTGCAAATAAACCTGCTGCACAGCAGACTAACCGTGTGTATGTGCAAAAACGTGAGTGATGGACCACTGATTAACAAGAGTGGTGAGTGGTTGGAGGAGAAAAAAAAACAACAGAAAAACACACAGATGCAAATGTGTTTGTCAGTCTGACAGGACGTCTCAATTAAGGCCCAAAAAGCCGAGTGACGCCAGGCTGAGCTGCCATCTTTTCTGACCCCACCCCGCCAACCTCGGCAAATATTATGTCCACACACTTTCTTAAAGCATAGCAAGCACTGAAAAGAACAAAGAAGTGAGGGAAAACTGAAGAAAATGAGGAAGAGGAAGGTTTCAGTGACTTGACAACAGGGGGGAAATTCTTCAGAGGGGGACCGTCCGATAAATTGACAAGCGGAGAGCTTCAGCAAGGCAGGTCTGTAATGATAAGACCGGCTGGAGCGTGCACAGCACTGATGCCGGCACTGACTGTAATGACAGCAATAATAGCAAACCATAAACACGCAGAGCCTTGTCATTTCATACATCTCTGCACACACGCGCACACACACACACGCAAAGTTAACCACAATATGAATTTCTATGCTTACACGTCTCTGTGTGCACAATGAAGACACAACTAGAAAAAAAAAAAAAATCAGCCAACAATAAGACTACTTTGAAAAATGACACAATATGCAGCTGTGCAGCATGATAAGTGCATTCATTTTAAGAGCGTGTGTGTATGTGTGTAGCCGAGCCTCCTAGCCCACTGTGGAAGTGGGCTGATGGTGAGGAGATCTTGATGATGGCTAGTGTGGCAGTGGCTGGCTGGGTAGCCCATTTAATTAATCTCCAGACAGGCAGTGGCATCACACAGCGAGAGAGGGAGGGAAAAGAAGAGTGAGGGGAGAGCAGAGGAAGACAGAGAGAGTATCAGGAAAAATAAAGACAGTGGCAGCGACAGGCACACAGAGGCTGTGTCTGTCTTTCTGTCAGCCCCCAGGACACATCAGAAGACGCACTGCAGGAGTCTCCCCCAAAAAAATATGATGTGACGAATCTCAAATGGCCATCTCTGGCATTGCAGAGGACTCCCAAGTCTGAGTTTATGGAGTACACAGGAACGGATAGATGGGCTGAAGTGTGAAGGGTGACACTGAGCTCTGGTGGAAGGGGCATGTTCAGACTGCCAGCTGGGATGGGAAGCAACATTCACTTGGATGGCTCAACACAAACTCCATCTTTTACATGGCTGTCTGTTTAGCAAACCTGTGCACATCGATCGAATTAGGTAAAAAATAAAACTTGGATATTTTTCATAAAATTGTTTAAACATTATTGAACTACCATGTTTTTATAGAAAGATCAAGCAATACTTACAATTTACTTCTTAGTTCTTCATTAAGGCAATTTAATGTTGAAATAAAATTAGATACAGAAAATAATTACAAAAAAATCTGCATTTCAATTCTTGGGTAACACAAGTCTAAGCTGGATGAGACAAAAGAAAGAAAAATGTTTTATTCTTTCATGTCCTCAAAGTATGAAATGCCTTTATAATTTTTTTTTGCCATATTATTGCTTATAAATAGTCACAATGAAAACAAAACTATATTATTGTTAATAAACTGCACAATTTGTGAAAAATTGAAAACCTCTATTTTGTACAGTGAACACGAGATACTGTCCCAGACCCTGTCGATCCCTCCAACAATCTGGTTTTGGCAACATGCATTAATTTCTAGATGCAAATTTAGAAAAAAACAGAGTTGACCAAAGTGGATTCTAATGCTTACTCAGAATTAACAAGAAGTTGTTGGGCTGTTAGCGCTAGGATATCTCTAAATTAGAACAAAGAATGAATGTGTCCAAATTAATTAGAAATACGAGCAAAATAGTTTTTTGTTTTTCTTTTTTGATCAGATGACGGGAGCAAAGGATTAAACTTTCCCATTACTTACTGTTGGATCTACTCCCTCTTGTCAGGACGTGCTGTGGTTCCTTACTGTTCCAGAGTGAAGCTGCAGCTCACCAGGTTGACAGTTTTAAAGCTTCCCGTGAGGCAAAATGGCATCATAATCAGATCTTAATTAGATTAATTGCCAGCAGGTAACTTTCATTTAAAGAGAAAGTCTGTCAATGGAAGAGAGGAAGTGAATAGATTCTTCAAAGTGTAAAGAGAGATTTCAGAATGAAACCTTGTAACAGGGGTCTTAAATGGATCTTAACCTGCGGGTCAGTAGAGAACAAGCAGAGGACAGACTCCTCAATTTTTTTGATAGATTCTTTAGAAGATGAATGTTTTCTCAGATCTTGAATAGCTTCTCAGATTAGGAAGTGTTCCCTGAACATAAACATGCTTTCAGATCTTTCAATACACGAACAGTTCCCAGGACATTAAGAACAATGTTTTAGTTAAGGATTTCTTTTAGGCCATGGCTATTTTTTTTTTTTAGAAAATAAGTCTCCACAAGATTTTAAAAAAATCTTCTGAACAGATTTAAGCTTGCAGAACACAAGCTCTTCATATTATAAAAGGTTCCTGGAAAAGTAGACTAAAAAGTACATTCTTAAAAGAACAAAAACCTTTCGGAATATGTTGGCTTCAATTCAGGTGTATCCAAAGCATGTCTGGAGGTGTGGACTAATGACGAGAAAGAAAAAAAAAATCATGCTGTACGAAAATATCTTTCTAGTACAGGACTGAACATCTCATAAAACGTCACCAATCAAACGTGACCTTTCATAACAGGAAAAGTTGCAACCAAACTTAAACAACAAACTTACCATTTACTATCTCTTACGACAAACTCATAAATTTGACACAAACTGTTGAATCTATCGATGTTCAACTGTTTATCTGACTGCTGAACATTACTTTGAATTTACATAAAAAATTTGAACTTTGATGATAATCAAGTTTCAGAATTTTGAGGACTTTCTAAAGTATTCAAATTTGACTTAATCTGTGTCTTGTTTTTTTTCTTCAACGTCATTTTTTTTCCACAAAAACCAACAAATAATGAAAATAATTAGGTGAACATCAAACTGGAGAGTTCTATTTACTATGAAATAATGAGTGACAAATTGAGCGTTTTTTGGTAGAATATCCTAATATTTGGTATTTTAAGGTTTAAATGAGAAATTTTCAGACAATAACAGTTGCATAACTTATAACGAGGACAAAACTGTCAAAATGGTGAAAAACTTTGCTGTTATGAAATGTTTTTACCATGCAGGGCTATTTATTCTTGTATGACACTTGGTAAGAAAAAAAAAACTTTTCGGAAAACAATGATATTGATGGTGATGGAGTTTCTCAAATCTAGAAAATCAGTAGGGTGGTTCATTTTTTTAAAGTTCATATACCTGGAGCTGGATTTTTATGACTTTAAGTTTTCTGGGCGAGCAGTTTACAAATGAATGCATGCAGATTAGTGCAAATTAAAATGTTAAAATATGTTATTTTGAAATTTTCATACTAGACCTAGCAAGAAATAATATTTTTTTTTTTTTAAAAAAAGAGGTTTGACAAAACTTTTTTTACTATAAAATAACTTTGTGCATTTTAATTCACGTAGTATTTGGTTTGCATGAGATAAGAAAAAGCTAATTTTTCTTATTAATTTTTGTATTTATGACTCTTGTAAAATAAAAAAAATGAAATAATATTACAATGTAACTTTTTAGATAATGATTTTTGTCTTGAGTTTGAATGAGCTAACGAGCTCCAATCAGTACGTAACTAGCATATTACATCACATCTGTCATTTCAGAGTAAGAACACCTGATTGTGTGAAATATGACTCAACATAATTACTGATGCAGTTCCAATGAAAGCTGATAGCATGTGTTGTGTGTGTGTGTGTGTGTGTGCTATTATGCTACATGTATGGGCCTGTATAAAAGTGATGTCGTGCTTACCTGTTCAGTATGAATTTGTCTGAGGTCCCCTGGTGTGGAGGACTCAGTAACGGGGCTAATTGGGTGTAAAGGGAGGTGTGTGTATCTACCTATGTGTGTGTGTGCTCTCCAGCATCAGCTGCACCCGATCAGGCTGCCTGATTAAGCTGTGTAATCTCCTTCATGAAACAACAGCTGACCAGCTCCCTGGGGTGCTGGCCACACACTAACACACAAACACACACATGCACACCTGTGCTGGTGGCCATGACAGCAGGCACCTTGTGCTCCCTGAGGAAAGTACCCTCTATCACACACCTGCTATCTACAGCTCGCCGTCTCAGAGGTGAAGTCTTACAAGAGAAAAACAGGTGAACTCCTCAGCAGTGTGTATGTGTGTGTTTCGCTCCGGTAAAGGTTTCACATTCACAGCTGGGATTGTGGGAAAGTGAAAAGGGATTTGTAAATAAATCTAGTAACGTACTCACACATATTTAAAACATGAAAAGAGTCCAAAAACAAAGTGAAGATGGAGGAAATTTTTTAAAGAGAGGAAGAAAATCCAGTTATTGACTCATCCGGTTTTTAATGTGCCAGTTCTCTGCAGATCTGCTGAGACCAGGATCCCATGGGGGCTGCACCATCTGTTGCAGGACCTCCTGCTTTCTTTTTAGGTAAGAGGATCTCTATTAACTATTGGCTAGGATTTTAAGCTTGTTGTCTTGATGTAGTGACTTAAAGCTTCTCACAGCATTCTTTGATTCAACTTGACTTATTTTATCAAAGAAAATCTCACTTATATTGAATCAATCTTCTGCTCACAAGTAGACCTTGATTTATTTATTCCACTAAACATTTTGTGCTGGTAAGTATTTAAACCACATCTCACTTTATTGTATTTCTTATGCAAATAATAAAACGTCACCTGAAATATTTAATCAGATTTTGAATTGTTCAACAACTTCGTCAGTTCTGTAGATTATCAATAATAAAGTTATGGTGTGGCAGACTCGTTTTTCACAGTTGTCCTTTTAATATTTCTATGCAGCTGCAATTATAACAAAAAAGGATCAATTTGCATCCAAATAAACCATGTCCAAAAAAGGTTTTCAAAACATCATCAAAAACGTTCAACACAAATTATGGCAATCCGCCACCGACGTTCGCATGCAGTGGTCACCAATGCCACTTAACAATAATGTGTTACTTTTGATTGCTATTTCTTTTTAATCCTAATTAAAATAAGCAGATCCGGATAATTTTTAACCACCAAATAACTTTCCAACAATAAATAATTGTAATAAAACTTTAAACATTCTAATTCCTATTCCAAAGCACTTTTGCATTTCATTCATGAAGCTGCAGATTAGACTGAATGTGCTCACGATGTGTTTGAAATTATCCAAAGCAACTAAAGTGGTTTGAAAATGTGGTGTGCATAGCGTTCAGGGAGGGGAAAAAACCTGCTTTGCTTTGCTGATTTGTTTTACATTGTCAACATATAGTTGGGTGGTGCAGGGGTTAGCACAAAGCTCTCACAGCAAGAAGGTTGGGGATTGAGTACCGGGTGGGACGAGGTTTGAAACACTGGTCTTTCTGTGTGTAGTTTACATATTCTCCCCGTGTATGCGTGGGTTTCCTTCAGGTACTCTGGTTTCCTCCCATTCTCCAAAAACATGTATGTTTGGTTGATTTGCCACTAGGAATCTACCCCTTGGAACGAGTGTGTGTGTGTGTGTGGATAGTTGTGTGCGTGTGACCCCACAACTGACTGGCGACCAGTTCATGGTGTACCCATTCTCTCGTCTGAAATCAGCCAGGATAGGCTCCAGCACCTCCTGCGACCCTGTTAGAAATAAGCAGTTCAGAAGACAAAAAGAGAACATATAGTTTGCATTTTTCTCTTTGTGACTGTACCTGTGTGCTTGCATGCATGAAAATGCAAAGAGAATAAAGATGAAATGTTCAAAATCAATGGTGAAAATGTATGTCTAAATGTGCACAATAATGTAAATATGAACATAATAAATGCCATATATTTTTTATTGTATGTGTTTGGACAGAATATATACAATGATTGGTAAAAGAATGAATTGATGGATAGAAGAGCTATGTATAGATGGGTGGATGCATTACTAGAATGATGGATAGATAAATAGGTAAACAGACAGACAGATGCATTGATTAATTGATAAAATAATAAATAACAGAATAATTGATGGATAGAATGTTGGATAATCAATAGATAGATGAGCTGAGTGGATAGATGGATGACAATCCACTGCTGCACGGTGACTTGTTTTTCTCTTTGATGCAGACAAAAATTTCTGCAGATTATTCACAAATTATTCAGACATTCCAGAATGCAGAGCGCCACTGGAGGTCTCTGATGAACACACACACATGCACACACGACTCCAATAACTTCCCTTCCTCAGCGGTGTGCTGTGGGAGCTGGTCAGCAGCGTCAGTCAATTGATCGAGCATAGAGAAGGAGGAGGAAGATGCTGCAGGCCATGAATAGCAGAAGAGTTGAAGACCTATCGGAAATCAGTGCACCAGGAGAGGTTCTGCTGTGCACGGGCAGTGTGCACACACCCACACAACTGCCACAGCCCTTTGCATCCAGCCTCAACACACACTGGGGTCAGAGAATTCTTTTATCACTAAATTGCACATGGTCATTTCTATCATACAGTATGTTTAAAACAAGAACACAAAAACAAAGACAATCAAATTTGTTTAGTTTCATCTTCTAAACTGCTCGTGGGGAATGCTGGAGCCTATTCTGGCTGACTGCGGGACATGGGTACACCCCGAACAAGTCACCAGTCTGCTGCGGGGTCACACTGACTCATTCCTAGGGGAAAGTTCATAGTGGTCAGTTATCCTAACATGCATGCTTTTAGATGGTGGAAGGAAACTAGGGTACCCAGAAAGAACCTACACATACATGGGGAGAACATGCAAACTCTACACAGAAAGGCAAGTGTGCAAAACCTTACCCTACCTCTGACCACCGTATTAACCCCTGCACCACCATGCATCCCAATTATATTTCCATAAATACAAAATATTTTAGGTGTATTTTTCTAGGATTTACCAGCAGAACTAACCAGTATAGGTGTTAAAGGTATAAAAAGTACTGAAAGAGGTGTTTGAGTTTGTACTAAATTTGTAGAGAAGACTTCTTATTAGATGTTACATTTTTGTAAAGGAACAAAAGTACATTCTCTAAATAGTTTTAAACAACACTGATTCAACTCGAAATTTTAAAAACACATCATTGCAGATCATTATATTTACACGCCTGCATTGTGAAGGATTTGACTTTTTGCTCTTTTATCGAAAGGCAAAGAACCTTTTGGCCCTCCTCCTTTACAGAGAGAGCAGACCTCTGTAGATACAAGGCAACAAACAGCGAAAACAACATCTCCAAAGGTACAGAGCTCTGCTTAATTAGACTATTTATAGACTAGGTGGGTTGACACTAATGAACTGCAGTACTCGGAGTGGCCTCTAGATGCCAGTGTGGTGTCAGTAACAACGTGCCCATGAAGAAGCGGGAAAACGAGGCTGATGAAAGTCTTCGACGAGCTGGTTGAAGTTGAGGAGGAGCCAATTTTCAGAGGCGACTGGAGTCTTTTCCTTCCTTCTTTTTCTCTCTGTTGTCCTCTCCAGCCTCACCTACCAGTTCCCCCAAATTCTGCTCTGAATTCTGCCCCTCTGTCCGCTTCGCTCTTTTTCCAGCATGTGATGGAGGTAGACCATAGTGTGGCAGACTTGTAGGCTGCCTAATTAATGCTCTAGAGCCTGGGAGGTGTGTATGTGTGTGTGAGTGTAAAAGTGTGCATGTATTTGCACTATCAGTCACATGTGCATGGTGTGACTGCATGCACGCAAGCATCTGAGGGATGTGTGTATGTTTATGTGTGTTACCCCCCGCCACCCTTACCCCTGGGGCGTGAAGCAGACTGCAGGGGCTGGTGCAGGAACAGAGCTGGGATCATGGAGGCAGCACTGCAGGCATCTGCCCCCAGGAAGCAGCACCAGCCCCGCACAGCTGGCACCGAGGCCTTCGTGAGCCAGGAAATGGCACACCTCCCCGACAACACCCTCCCTTCCACCATCAAACACACACACACTCTTCAAACTGTTCATCAAACAAGCTAACCTCATAGTTCCATTAGAAAAAAAATGGTGAATGGAAGTGGCTTCATGGTTTGGTTTTCTTTGGGAAGAGTTTCATTTGCTTTCTGTCGAGTTATAGTTATTGAGACAACTTGCAAAAGTTACAAAAATTGAAGCATTATTTATCTATTTTTGTGGTCATGTTTTCTCTCACTTTCATTTATCATTTACCATCAGCAAATGGGACAGAGTATCCTTAAGATTCTGTTCATCATATTTACATATTTAGTTCTATAGGGAATTCCAAGATGGACAATTTGACAATTACAACCCCCTTCTACTCCCCTCACCCCACCTCCCCTCACGCTGAAATCCTCAGATTCCCATAAGAATACACCGTGCATGACATAAGTGCACTTCTGGATTTATCCTCCTCCTCCTAGCTTTCATCTAAACGCAGTTTGATTTATTGTTTGCATGTGTAGCGAGTGGGTGTTTGTGCAACCCTGTACATATGTGTGTTCGGTGGTGGGTTTCACAGAGACATATCTGCATGTTATGAAGAGTTGTGCATTCATCATGTGTATCCAGTAGACAACCAGCTGACAGAGCGACAGGCCCTCACCTTGGATTAGTTGCATGCTGAGCAGGCTGCTCTGGGCCTGGCCGCCAGGACAAGCAGGGCGCTAACAGGCCTGGGCCTCAGCCATCCTCTCTGCACCCACACACAGGCAGGACTGCAGGGTACAATTAGGCGGACAGGACGCCATACCACTGCTCACCTGTCAGCCAAACCGGCGACGTGCGTGGGGTGCAAATTGACACGAGTGCCACAACCAGGGCGACAGGAGATCCACGGCAGGGACAAATCTCCCTAACAAACCCCGGTGTCCTGTCAGTCAACGAAAGGGCCATCTCTCACTGACCCCTCAGACCAGGCGCTGGGCTCCACCTCTTTCTCGGCACTCCCCTCGCAGATGCCAGCTACCGTAGGCCCTGTCACTGAGCTGAGATGACACGGTCACATGCAAGCACCGCAAGCACCACCATCAGCCTCTCAGTCATTACCTTCCATCAGCCGACCAGAAAATAGACTGGTAGAATCTGTAGGGGAAAATGACCTAAAGGGCTGACCTGAAAATGGCACGAAAAGCAGAGATATGGTGCTCCTCACTCCCTAAAATAATAGTGTATGTCAGCACACCTGGCTACTAGCCACTGGCCATGTCAGTGGCTCCCAAACGAGACGGTGAAGCACAAAATAACTAGATTCTATGGAAAATTGCCTCTACTCTCAGCGCTAAACCCTAAAAGAGCATTCAAAATTCAAAGTTTTCTTTTTTCTTGCAAACAAAGTTGATCATTACTGATAGAACGCCCTTTACTCTAGAAAAAAAAAAAACTTTCTGTGGTTGGCAGAGGGAAGAAAAACATGAATCCAGGCAAAAGATTAGGACGAGCAGAAACTCTGCTAATCCAGTAGCCCGACTGCAAAATGCCATTTGAAATGTAGCTGAGGTAATGCACCGCTAAATTTACTGACGTTTGCACTAATCCATTTAATTCTCTTTTAAGGGGGAAAGTGTTCACTTGAGTGAGCGGTGCGTTTTAATGTTGATGATTTAAAGATGGACGGAGTTATGGGAGCGGACAGATCTGTGCACGCAGCCGCCCGGCCGGCCTGGTTAAGGGTGCTCCGGGTTGGAGGGTCGCATCCCAAAAGGGTGGGGTGACAGTAGGGGGAATGCCACAGCTTCGAAGGTGGCCATTTGCTCTATCTGCTTTTAGTCTTTTTTATTTCTTTCTGAAAATAGAGTTCAGATTTGCTGAGAAGGAAGGTAGCACTCAATTAGGCTTTGCCTCTCCTTTAACACAAGTAATGGTTTTCCATACTGGGGACTGTATGAGAGCCAAACGCTGGGGCTGTATGCAGGGCCGGTTCCCCTGGTGAGGCGGGCTCATCCCAGCCCATTGTTCTCTATCAGTGGACAAGGCTGATTCCTGTAATTAGCTGTCAGCGCAGAGCCCTCAGCAGCTTAGTGCTGTCCGCTCAAATCAAACTAATGAAATGCAATCCGCTCAAATGTCCTGGATGCATATCTGTAACAGGCCTGCGCACACGAGAGGGGAAGCAGGGGGAGCTCCGCCATGGAAGGGAGGCATCCCAACCCCCCAACCCCTAACTCCCCCTTACCAAACTTAGGATTCAAATCCACGCTCATTAATCCGTTAATTCAGCACATTTTTGACAGCCAATTAATGCGGATGAAGAGTGGGTGATCCAGGCAGGACAGGAGGTGCCTGAGTACGGTTAGAGGACCAGGCGTGAGAGGGTGAAGAG
Organism: Neostethus bicornis; assembly: GCA_902685375.1. NCBI lineage: Eukaryota > Metazoa > Chordata > Actinopteri > Atheriniformes > Phallostethidae > Neostethus > Neostethus bicornis. The sequence continues at coordinate 12,310,611 of LR738545.1, forward strand.
GTAGTGGACCCCGACATCACTCAACCATTTCATTCTCCACAGTAAACCTGGCAACCAACAAGCCTAGTGTAGCGACAATTCCCAGCACGACGGTAGCACTCGTATTTATTCACTTAATCCGTGCATGAGACAGCAGAAGATATTTTAGATTTTTTTCTCAAGAGAACACTAGCTCAGATGAAGCTGCAGCACTGCCAAGATCTTTCATGCTAAATTTGATATTTTAATGTTAGATGTAGTTATTCTAAAAGTTCCAAGTATCAGAGGCCCATTGTGTGTGTTCTGTATACAAAACCCAGAAAAGGATTTAGTTTGTTCATGCCTGCTGATTTGGTTTAAGATGTGAAAATCAACGTAACAGAGAAAAACCCATTTTTTAAAAATGACTTTATTGATCCCACATGTGCGAAATTTACTAAATTCCCCAGTTTAGTTTATGCTGGTTCGTTAATGCTACTAGATTTAAACACACTTTGATTGGCAGGAATTTTACAAATCACACTGGATAGATCAGATTCAAGTAGAAGAACAGAAGCTAAAGTTAGGACTGTAGAAGTAGGTTCAGGGTAAATCAGAAAAATAGAAATAGCAGCATTATTAGAATAAAAGTTCAATCAACTAATTTCAACCCCAAAAAGCCAAATTTCAACATACAGGTTAAAATCAACAAAAGTCAAAACAGTTGATTTATAAGATCAATGTGAGTTGTTTATTTGGATTTGATTTTGTAATATTCTTTTTAAAAGATGACTCATGGACTATTTGAATGTTTGTGGCCCTGAAACAGCAGAAATTTGTGATATACTGAATGACCAAATAAAACTAAAACCTCAACAAATCTCTGTTAAACAGTGGAAAAGTAGCAATCTACAGGTTTTTAGGAGTTATAAAAATAAATGTGCAGCTTTAACATTTACTTTTTTCCCTTTTCAAGCAGATTCCTCACATACAAAATCTTTTCAAAGGTTTGAAAACTACAAACGTATCATCATTTTTTTTCATCTATCGCAGTAAGTTTAGAGAAGAAAAATTTTAGTATGTGCTGTGTGCACAAAATCCTCTGGATCTCACCTTTCCTTCTAACTTTTCTCAGTCCAAGCCAAAGATAATCTTAACAAAATCAAGAAAAATATTTAAATTAATTATTGAACTAAAAATTCAAATTTTTTTATAATCACAAATACTCTTAATTCTTTTAGATATTGCCAAATTGAAACCATTTTGCCCTTTGAGTTGTTTTGTTTGCAGCGGTGAGGAAAAATTTCAAAGGGGGTAAAAACAAATGGAAAACATCCGAAGTCAATTGTTAGTGAGCAGAGGAATAATCATAGATCCACTTGAAAAATAATCTCTGGACAAACAACAAAAAAATAGTACTAGCATTATTTTAAACTATTAATAATATATTTCAATTGTCTCTATTTATTTGCTAAAAAATACACCCTTTTTAAAAATTTCAAAATAAAAATATTGAAAATGAAAAATGATTTGTTTGGAGACAGGATCAAAAACAGGTGAAACATTTTTGCTCAAGCATTTCGTACAAATCAACCAGTTGCAGGAGCAGGATTGTATTTTCCAGAAAACAGCTGGGTGAGGAGATCATAACTGGAACTGAATTAAACATTTTGACTTTATTATAAAATGTGAGCTAATTTTATCTTTACAACCAGGAAATGTATTTTGCCCCAGATCGGTGTCAAGATATTTATAAGCTTCATTATTATTTAATGTTACAACCGAGTCAGTGGAGTTTTGGGAATTAAAGGGAAGATTTGTTGCTGGGATGCAGCCTGAGCAGATTACAGAATCTGACTTTCTCCATGTTTGCCCTGCTCTCATCAAGTTCTGCTGACTCATGTCTATTTATGCCAGTTAGATGAATGAATGTGTTTCTGATGTCTCCAGCCGATGGGAGCAGATTCCACTCTGCTTATTTTGTTTACATGTCTCACTGACATTGTTAAATCCCATTTGTTTGGCATGTTAACGTTTTTGCAGCATCAAATTATGCCGTCAATCACTTCATTCATCTCCTCCCTCCACTTTCTCTCTTCCTCTACTCCTTCTGCCGTGCCATGTAGGCGTTTGTGTGTGCAGGATCATGTGGATATGATGGAAGCCTGAGGGCATTAAAAGCACTCAGGGTTTTAGTGTGGTGTTGGTGGGCTCCTGGTCTCCAGTGAGCCGTGATCAGATGGGTCTGGGATGCACAGGGACTCGGCCTGGGGCGCTCGACAACACCGCCAGCTTCACCATGTGTGAACACTTGTTCTCTTCAATTAAAACAGTCATCTGAATATTCAAATCACTTTGCTCGATAACAAATTTTCAGCATTTATGAAATACAACTGGGGGTCAATGAGCTCTGACAAGGACATGGATATGCTGACATGGCTAGAAAACCGGCAAAGTCTTCGAGGTCTTTGACCAGCTTTTGTCAATTAATTGATATTTCCCTCAAAAATAAGTAAAGCTAAAATGTGAGAAAAGGCAAAAAGATTATGATCCACTCGTAATTAATCATTATTTTATTACATATAGAAATAGAAGCATGTCTGCATCAGGATGTAGCCGGGCCCAACTTTGTTGTCATTTTTAAAATATATCATCCAATCTCATTCTATTTATCAAGGTAAAAATAATGCCTATTTGTAAAATAACTATTGTCCGGATATATTGTATTTAAACAAAACTTATAAAGTTACACATGCTACATAAGCACATCATTTTATTGAGCCAGTCCGTCGTGAAACAGTTGCAGTTCATATCACACTTGGTTATGTATCCATCCGTCTGGTGTGTGTATTTGTGTGAATTTGATGCGATCCGGCAGGCTCTAGGCATTCATTCTTATACTGTCACACAATCTGATGGAAGTGTGGTCAGCCGTCACCAGCCACCAACTCTAAGCAGGATCATTGTGTGTGCGCCTTTCTGAATGAGCGGATACACACTTATCGGACATCAAGCTTCTCCCTCAGTTTTGAGGATGCAAATGCATTTTTTTTTTTTACAAACCCATGAATGTTTTCTCTACGTTATTCTATAATATTTGAGTAAAATTTTACTTTACACCAGTTTGTTTTATCAATTGTAGACACAAGCTACAATTTACAATAGGATGTGAACACATTTTTTCCATGTATATCTTTTTCAAAGGTCAGTAATTCATGCTGTTTGTGATCCTTTACCTGGAGCTGTGTGTGAGTATTTTGTGAGTATTTTTTCTCCTTTGTCTCACAGCATGTGAATGTGCAACACCATACAGAGTAGTTTGTGCTCATCATCGTGGGAATTGAAAAAGCAGTCAAGTTGTTCATTTGAACCTGGCCATATTGAGGCCTCGCCGAGCAAGCTCAGGTATGGCAGCTTTTAAATACAGCTCATTACTCATTACCGCTGAGCCCAGGCCCTTTAATTTGTGGAGCTTGGCAGCTGGACCACCTGGCCACACATTAAACACTAAAGGCTGCTCTCCCTAATGGCCGCAGATTAGATCATTACCTTAACAAATCAGAGAGAAGCCTGCCTGGGTCGCGCTGGCAGCTGGGAGGGACACAAAAAGAGGAAGGTAAACACTGCTTGGGTTTACATGCGGGGACATATTTCCATTCAGTTGTGGGTCAGTGTCCACTGCTTAGTTCAGTTTGTTTGTACCGCATCTCTTTTTAAAGCAAACTCAATATTAATTTTCCAACAACAATATAAAAGATCTTCTCCTCTTTGAAATAAAGATAAACCAAATAGAAATGGTGCGTTTATGTTCTGCTGACTGCAGTCGTCTTTTTCTGAGTGATCTTTGCATCACAAAAAGCCTTGGTTTTTGACAGCACTTGGTTTTGATTCCGCTCAAGGCCATTTTTTCTAGTTCCAGAAACTTCTGTATGTAACATTTTCTGTCAGATCAATGTTAACAGATGTTAGCATCAGTCAATGAAACCAAAATGTCATGCTGAGATGGAAAGGGACAGAAATAAGTCACTGAGGGTCTTGACTTGGAAAACTTCTGAAATCTATATGACATGCTATACAGTACATACTTCCCAGTGTGTATGCGTGTGTGCGTGAGAAAGAGGTCTCAATTTTTTTTGTGTGAAAATATGTGTATGTGTGTTTGTCTGAATCTACTGTTTATGAAGCAATGCCTGTTCCCGTTCTGCAGACTATTCCTTCTGGGTCAAAACTAATTGGTGCAGCAACGTCGAGACTTTTGCTCTGATAATGACCACAAGCATTCGGGCTGCTTTCGCATGACCGACCCTCTCCCAATGTCTCCCATCCCCACCACTGAGCACACTTACACAGGCCAGTGCCTGAGCAAGTGATGTTAAGGGAAACGGAGGGAAGGAAAATGGGTGTTCGAAGCCAAATTAGTTAAAAGATAGTAAAACTGTAGGTACTCATCAGGACCTATGTAGAAACAGTTTGAAAAGCAAGAATCTGCAGCCACGCTTTAAATATAAAATCAACACACTAAACATAACATTTAGAATCAAAGATATGTGGACATGTACATATGTGCATATGTCTTTACTCTACCTGGTTTTCACAGTTAAATGATGTCATTTGCAGCTGTCTCATCTTAGTATGAACTTTTTAGAGATTTGCTAAAAACAATTTTACCTGTTTAAACATTAGTTGGTTTCTCATGCTTCTCCTTGGTGACCAGTATAAAATTGTGACCACAATAAAACTAAACTTCCCTTTCAGTTCTCTTATTCTTGTAAGACTCCGTCAACTCATCACCTTCAACTGATCGGAACACGAACAGTTCTCGGTCCTCAGCCCCCACTTCATGCTTGCCTGACGTTGAGTCCTTTCCCCTTCCAGCAGTGCATGCTGCCCGGCTTGCTGCTGTTTAACAAGAGCCCAGAATGTAAACAGCGACATTATTTCACTCGACTACACAGCAAGCAGCCCCATTTTAGCTCTGCAACTTTGTCTGTTTCTTTGCTATTTCTCTATATGTAATTTAATTGTTTTCTCATTTTCTCTCGCTCAAACATATTAGACAGAGGCTAAAAAGCCCAGCAAAGGCTAATTCAATAAAATCCTGATAATGGCTTCAACAAGATGAGCACACTAACTCATACTCCCTTCATAGGAATACGTAGAGAGTGAACACATGAATAAGCATCAAATACACTCACTTGTTTCTTCTCTACTCCATCCAGGCAGCATTGGGACGAGCACCTGACATCATATGGATTTCTCGACCTGTTGATTTACACGGAATTTAAGCCACTCTGAAATACTGGGCTGAAATGGTATAAAATGTGTTCTGAGGCACGCGAGACACACTCAAGTTAAAAGCTAGGCAACCAGATTAGAAAAGGTGTCAGATGGTCAACAAAAACAAAAAAATAACGAGGAGAATGAGGTCTGCAGGAAATGAGGATTTGTAAATGACATATTATTTAATTACATGTTATTAGAATGACTAAAATGTAATGCAACCATAAAGCTTTTTTATTTGATTTTCTGTGCCTTTTTCTCCCACTGAGACAAGCTTTTGTCACTTAATTTTGACCTAAAATTACCTTAGGGACAGATAACAGAGCAGCCAAGAAACTGAAGAAATATGTGAGCTCATTTTTCATTTGGCAGAATTTGCCTTACTTTGAATTAGCAGGCGATAAAGGAACCATTTGAGGTGAACACCTGTGGTTTTGCACAGGTAAGAGAAGGTGAGTTGCACTAGTTAGTGTAGTCGTGGAACACAGTAGGAGGAGAAATTCAGCAAGAAGTGATAATAAGCACCCGTTCTACAAGCAGACGTTATGATTCTGCCCAAAATAATTACTAAAAACTTCTATTTTTCTTCTCTTTGGCTTTCTTTAAATAGAAGCGTTTGATATGTTAATACCATTTTTTTTCAACCTTATTTTACAGTGTTATTGTTGTTCAGGTGATTCTTTTTTTGGCGGCATACTAAAAGCGAGTTTCAGACACCTGCTTGGCCACTCGATGGTCAGCTAAATAGTTGTTTGGAACAAACCAACATCCAACATGCCTGACAAAAGCGGTATCTCAGATGTTGTTTTCCTTAACATCTACAGTCTGTCACTTCCTCCTTTTTCTTTTGTGATCTTTTTTACTTATCAGACTACTCTAAAATTCCAATGAGTTTGCCCTTTTATCCTAATTAGTTTTTAAGCTAGAGTGATTTTGATATAGACTAGATGTTCTCAATCTTTAAGCGGCAAAACTTTCCTGCACATTTTGACATGTTTGAGTAACCAGTAAAACTGAGGAAATTATGCCTTTGAATGCAACATGCATTTTAGCTACCGTAGTGACCAACAAAGTTGGTCGGAGAAAATCACCACAAATTTCTTGTTTTTGAAGTATCAGAGTTATTTTTACTGGGGATTAGCTCAGCTCTTGAAAATAAACCGACACCATTGTACCCACCCTCCTGCCCACACACACACACTCAGATGATGATAGAAATAATTGAATAAACACAAATGTTTGTAAACCTTAAACTTGTTTTGAGTGTCTCAAATCAGATTCCACAAGTTTCCAGCTAATGGCTCAGGAATGCCTTCAAAGTTTTAAAAGAGTGATAGCGGATGTTTGGGCTCATGAGCTTTTTAGTAACTGAGAGTAGAAAGAAAAACCGTGCTACTTATCCAGGGATTGACAAGTCGGAAATTCTATGCCGAAATTGTTGGAGTGTCAACTTTACAGCAGCAGGTCCCCGAAGTGGAAGCAGCACATTTAACCGCAAAAACATAGTCTATCTGTTCCATATGTGGCTTGTTGCTGTGCAAATCTCCATATGTCTGCCTCTATCTCAGCTATACTATTCACTTCTTCTATCAAACCTTCTGAAACCAGCTTTTAATCACACTTCATCTGCCTAATTTACTTTTTGGTTGTGTCTTGTGTCACCTCAGACAAGTGAACGTGACACCTGAACGACACTTGAAAACATGAGACAAATTAAATCCATCAATCAGTATTTGGGACAGCAAAGTGAAGCAAGGTGGAAGTAAATTATGGGAAGGATGGGGGGAGTTAAAGCTTTATGACATTCTTGTGTAGATGGTGATGGGGGTTTGGTGGGGTGGCCTCTGATGTTCCACAGTGGTCCCAGAACCCCACTTTCATTAGTGGACTGGCTCATAAAAGAGCACCCAGAACACCTGACTGCCGGCCCAGCCAGCGCCAGCCCCCCTCTGCTTACTGCCTGCCTCCGCCATGCTGCCTGCCTAATAAAACATCTGGTGACACAAGACCTCGACTGTTTCAGCCAAGTCTGCCCACCACACTCATAAACAGTCTATGGCCTAATGCAAGACAGAGGTGGCGTGACAATCCAGACCCAGACAAACCAGATATGGTGCTCATATTCAGAAGATGCCGTTGAACTTCTATAGTGCAGGAAGCATACGGTCTGGTGTTTATTCTAACATCAGATGAAGCAGAGCACAAATAATACATCAAACAGACTGTGGAAACATATAAACAGACTTATTAAAGGTGATAGTTAACAACCTTTTTGATTGGTCCAGTGAGAGATGGGACCTTTCCAGGTACCTCCACAGGAGGTTTCAATTCTTGATTGGTTATCTACTTCTATTTATTATGCTGCCATCTTTTATCAGACAAAGCAGTCACTCACATCAAACAAAATGCAATGGACAGTAAATGCAACAACTTATGAGAAGAAAAAACACTGAGCTGAAAGAAACATGTCCCTCTATATTTAATTTAAGGTCGGCTGCTTTCGAGGAGGCTGGTGCCATGCGATCAAAGGCCAGCGGTGTGCTTCTGGAGCTCCTAAACACTTTGCACCTTTTCACTGCCTTTGATCTGATAATTAAGAGGCTACTCCAAGAACAGGTGGCACTGATAAGTGTACTGCTAAACCAACAGCCAAGTGCATACACGCCAACGTCCCGTTGTATAACTGGATGCACAACAGCACTCAGATACAAAAAGACTGCAGCATGTCTATTCAAATCAAGCTAAAGCATTAGCTAGCTACGTGCAAACAGCACAAACCACTTCAGTAAATGATGAGGTAGAGATGAAAGTCATAATAGTCCAGGTCTGATGGAGGATGTTGACTGCTGAAAGCTTGGTGGCAAAACGTAAAACATAGTAAGACAGGGAGGATTTCTGGGGAAAGGTGGAGAGTTCAAGGCACACTGAAATGCCCCGTCCATTACTGGACATGATGGGTGAGGAAAGTCCCGGAGGCGGATGTGAAACGACAGATCCCTGTTGTTTTGTTGGCTACGGAGAAACAGGAAGCAGAGGTGTGTGCACCATGTCATTACACCAGCTTTGAAGATGTCCCTATCTAAGAGAAGAGGCTCCACATTAAAACACAGCTCAGGGGGTATGCTCCAAACCAGCCTCAAAAACAAAGGAACGCATTTCATGTGAGGGACGGAATCGTGAAACACCTTTTTACTGTTACAAAGTCCTCAGGACAAAATTTCCTACCACAAAAACTCTTTACTTAATGGTTAAAAGGATGTTTTAAAATTGTATTGCATTTAGATCACAAAAATGTTCAACTTTTATGTGAAATGGACTTAATTTTAATGTAATTTAGATTTAGTCAGTTCTTCCGTGATTCAAGAATGATTCAGGCCATCATAAAGGACCATCATAGTCCTTTATGATGGTCTACAGTTGAGGTTCAATGTAAATAAAACTTCATAAGATTTAACAGTTTCCACAGAAAAGAAATCCTCTTTAAACAGCCAACATACTCATGCACTTCCTGTACTTCCTGTAGTTGACTCAGTCTTCTTGTAACCTTTTAGTGTGTCAACTTTAACAACCAAAATACATGGCCGTCTGTCTACAGTCAGCCAGTCCTGTGGAGATCAATGGAGCAGTCTGGCTGGGAATATGACTGTTATCTGTGTTCATCCCAGAGGAGGATGAGGAGGAACTTACTCCTCTTAGCACCCTTTTGAAGTGGTTTTAGGGTGGACTGTGTTGCTATGTATCATGCAGTGACAAATGAGGTAACGAGAGACAAGATGGAGGAAAAGATATCAACCACAGGTAGTGGACCTGCATCCCCAGATGGCTTCCATAAATCATTGCCTTAAGCAACTCAAGAGGAAAGATTAAGGAAATATAAATCTCACCTCACCTCCAAAACTGGTTTAGACAAACTGGATTGATACTAGTGTTAAAAGTGTATTAGTAATTGATCTTGGTAGACGTAAAAGCGCAATAAAGCAAGGCGTTAAAAGCATATGGGATTGTAATGGAAGAAGGATTTTGAGAAAGGCCTGGCTATCATATGGAACTAAAAACAAATCATCCAATCATCTCTCAAGTAAAACATTCTTCAAGATCCAAAATGCATCCAGCATTATTTTGTATCTATTGGATTTTTCTTAGGAGCATTTTAGGGTTTTTACTGGCTGGGTATCACATCTAATTTCCGGAAGTAAGTCAATGCAAATTTTAAAAATGGGTTAAATTACATTTTGATTAAATCATTGCGGAGGCAAAGATCACAAAATGTTCTGTAAAGAACCATTTGAGGTCTTTTTGTGACTTTAAGACAACCTCAAATGGCCGTCTTAAAGTCATCTTCATGACTATATGAAGATGTCATGAACTAAGCCTGCTTTTTCAAGTTAGAAAATGCTAAGGAGTTTGTGTTTTTCCTAACAACTAGCAGTCAGTAGGATATTGTTGAACGTATCACCATCTGATCATTGAATCAACTAAAAAATTCTCTGAAATTTCCTTTTAATCTCAGACATTGTTTTCGAGTCTATTGAAATGCCAAACCGCAACAGACAACCACTCACACCAGAGTTGATTTAAAGCCACCAATAAACCTGTCAAGGGTGGTTTTTGGCCAATCAGAGATAGCCAGAGCACCCGTAGAGAACTTATATTTACACACACGGAACATGGAAACTTCACAAAGAGAGGCGTGTAAGTTCGTTTTTTTGCCAGCCGGGGCTTGAACCAGTGACCTTCTTGCTGTGCAAACCACCACAGCACTATGCAGCTTGGATAAATAAGATATAAATTAGATGTAAACATTTACACAACAGCTCTATATGATCACAGCGGCTGTAGCTGAGAAGAGCAAGCAAAATGGCAGTCAGAACATCAGTGGTACCCTGAGTCCAGATGTCAAAGTCTTTGAGCAAGGCATTAAACGCAAGGCTAAGCTTGCTTCTTGGCTCTTTGCTATTTATATTATACATTAGTGGCCTGTGTTGAATGATTAAAATATATACATTATGAGGCAGATGATGTTGCAAAAAGTTAACGACTGAGATAAACAAAATTGCAATGATATTATGAAAGATTTACAGTCGAGATGATGAATTGAAAGTGATGTCAAATTGTGGGTTTAGTTTTTTTTTTAAGGTAAAAAAAGAGTAAAGTTAACAATTACAAAACAAAACAAAAAGAAGTGTTGAAAATAAATAGGAAGACGCAGGTTCTATAATTTGGGGTTTTTGAACCACATCACACCCATGTGGATTGGGAATGTTGGAATTAATGGGAGTAACTAATTATTAAAAATATTCCGAATATAGTATCTGCATTCTGTTGAATTTTGACTGAACATTTTTTAACTAAGGTCATTAAAGTTTGAGCCATTACACACCTGTGAAGCTTCAAACATGTAAACCTCAGTGAATTTTCTCCCTTCATCAATGCAGGGGAGAGGTTCCTCACTAGAATTGTAAAACTTTAAATAAATTAAAACTCCAGAATATTTTCAAGTCTGAAGTAAAGACAATTTCATTCAATTATCCCTCGTATAATCTATCGATGGCAATCACCGTCCATAGAGCTGGGTCAAAACTGGGTCAGAGGTTGTCTTCATCATGAACCAGATGATGAATTTCTTCCACCTTTTTCATATCAACCTCCACAAACACAGAAATCCACCACTTTTTCCCGACAGCTAACAGCACATGGGTGAAAAAAGGTTTCGGGCGAAAAAGAGAAAGGAGAGAAAAATAATTGGACTTTCCCTCCCCCAATCTTTCTGCCTACTATTCTGCTCTCCCCCATCCTCGACCACAGACATAATTAAGACAGACCAAGTGTGGAGGCCTGGAGAGAAAATCTGCTGTTTGGACAAAAAAATGACCAGTAACATATTGTCTGGTTTATATACATGCATGCAAATAGTGCCGGTTGCTTGTCCAATGTAATGAAGCCCTGTAAAGAAGCTGGCAAAGTCATTCATTCATAAAATCCCAATGTGTGACTATTACTCTAATTACAGAGCACGTCGGCCCCAATTAGCCCAGTGCTTTTCCTCTGTTTCATTCTTGATTAACAGAGCCCTGGTAATTATAGGTTTCAAGAGAGGGGGGTTTTAAGGCATTAGCCAGCCCGCACAGCAAGCTGTTAACTCCATCCATGTCCCTTCCACGCTGCAGGACCTTGCTGTACATCCGTGATCCATCCCGCACCAGTGAGTGCTCGCCTTTTTAGTCGGTGTGTTATCTTTGTCTTATGCACCTACTTCCACCACAGCATGAGTTGGCTCTGCAGCCTTTAGATTTAATAATGAAGAGAAAAAAAAATAAAGGATGATGAAATAAATTGAGAAAAGAAAAGAGAAAGAAAATCCTGGTGGCAGGAGCAGTGCTAAAGCTACGGCCGGCCGGGCAGCGGTGCCATGTGTTAATTACACATGTAAAGCCTATTACATCCAGAGCGGACACCTGCTGGCAGGGGAAATGAGGCCAGCACCAACGCCTGCCACGCAGTCAAATGAAGCCTTGGTTTGCTGGTGAGATGATAGTACTCTGATTACATTTTCATACAGTGCCCGGATTGGAGGGCACACTTAACATTCAAATCATTCTCCAGGGAGTCATCACAGGTTGAAATTGAAATGTTCCAGGTTGAAGGGTCATCACTTAGAGTGCTCAGCAGCCACCGCCGCGACAGGTCAGTGTCGCTGTGAAGGTGTCGCAGATGAAGAGAGACTGAAATCAACCGGTGTACAATGAAGTGTGCTCACACATACACACACCTACACAGCTGTGCTTTTCTAACTTTGTGGACTCCTGTCATTGACACATCCAATTACTTCCAACCTAATTTCAACCATAACCCCACCATAAAACAAGAAAACAACTTTAAGATTCAAAATGTTCTCTTACTTTTCATCATGAAGCAATTCACAACTTCCTATAGTTCAGGTAAACAAAAGCTGAAAAATCTGTTGTTAGTTTTTGCACACGATGAGATCAGCAATTTATTATTTTTCATTACTATAAGGCTGTACGGCAGGAGTACTTTAAAAATGCAAAATCTGGACCAAATTATACAAGCATGAGTGGTTCTTTACTTCTTTTCTTTTTTTTTTAATTGATATCTGACTTTATCAAAGTGCATTGATAAAAAAGTAAAGAAAATCAAATTAAAAGCATGTGCAACAAAAATGTGATAAAACCCTTTATTTAATTTCAGGAGCATTATTTTTCCATCACGTGTTTTTTTTTTTTATTTATTTACCAGAACAGAGTAAATGCAGTTTATATTATTCTGGTTAGAAAATATTTTATTTGTAAAACTATGCTGCTAAATATATTTTTCCACTTTCTCATTTAGCCAATAAATGTCGACATTAAATATTAAGATTAAAATAAAAAGACACATCATTCCCATTCATAAATTCATAAACTGTTTCATAAACTTAACTTGTGATTTTCACCATCTGATTTTTACTTTTTTTTTTTTTTTAAGTAGAGCATCAATATTGAAAATGTTCATTAGGATAATTTACGTATATTTATATTTGGTATGATTAGATTGGTGTAATCATGAACATACAGTATTTGTTTGATAGTCTTAAATGATGTCTTCTATATTAGACGATATTTCAAGAGCATAAAAAAATGCTCCCTGAAAACTAGATTGTTAAAGAAAATAAATATGCTAATAATGAGAACAAAATTGGTCTTCTAAGTTATGTGGTGCGAGAAAATGCATTCATTGCAAGATTTTATTAAAATTTTTCTGTGTTGGTTGAGCCGAGCTCAATCGCACCTGCAGGAGGACCAGACCCCCACATGGCATCATCTCACCTCAAATGCTCCCAATGACTGAGATGGATCGCTGCACCTGATAGCTGTGTTTGGTCTTTAAATGTACACACAGTCAGTGAAAAATAGACCATAAATGGCTAGATCAGCACCCATCTTCCATCCCACTTGTACAGCGAGTTGTTTAGACAGTCAGACTTACATTCTCTCTTGTCTTATCTGTCTTCCAAGTGATAAGTGTCTTTTCTGATAACTTTGTTATTGGTCCAATGTTTTGCATTTAAAAAGACAGTGGATTGATTTTGATCTGCTTTGTAATGTGTTTAGAAAACGTAGATTTTTGAGCCCCAGGATGCTGCTATACTGTACTGGAGTGTGCAAATATATAGCATTGTAATTTCAAAGAGTCCTAAATGCAAAAATTTAAACATACCTGAAATGTTTTTCTATTTAGTTCACTTATATTTGAGCAGATTACTCGAACGCTAAGTTTTACAAAGTTTTACTTGACTGTGCTTTATGTTCTTCATCAAGCCCACTAAGTTGAGAAGGAAGTATTCTAGTGTGCATGCGCTCCTTACAGTCAGTCCTACAACAGAGAGTGATATTTAAAGAAGTATCGATAAAAATATACCCTAGCTTTGCTAACTTGATGCCCTTTACTCTGTATTGGGGCCTCAGGTGTAATTTATGCTGTGTTGTGCATGTGCCCAGAGTGGAGTGAAGCCAGTGTTTAACTTGTCAGTCAAAAATATAAAAAAAAAACCCTCTCTTTAACTACTAAAAGTATTATCGGACCTCTTTTGGGGATAATAACTGTTTTTTAGGGTTTGAAAAGAAATACATATAATTAGACAAAACTATTTTTAGCTAAAAAAAATATGATCCAATCTAAGAAAAACAGGCACAAGTGTCTGATGTTCAAATTGGGTTTTTATTTTTATAAACTGCACATCCTAAACTTTAAGATTAGTCATCAACCATCTTTCTACATTACATAGTTCTTGAGAAATGGTCAATTGGACTTTAAACTTAATGTCCCAAAAGAAATTCCAAATGCTGAGAAAAATGGACTAAAAAATTTGAATACAGACACTGAAACATTTCTGTGAAATGCCACACAACTAACCCAAGTCCGTTCAAAAACTTAATTATTGCCAATAAACAGACAAATACAATGATCTCTCTAAAATATGAATACATTTCTCTTCCTTTAGGCTTTGCTTCCCTGTGCTTCCTTTCCTTTCTTTTTTTTTTTTATTTCAAGAAAGCTGGTAAGACGAATTGTGGCAGAGATTTTATTTCTGTTGCAGGATGGGGGCAAGATGATGAATGAGACATTGAAAGGTAATGATCATAATTATAATATATTGTTCAAATACCTGGAAATGCCAATAAATAATTGCTTAAGATGGTTCGGCCAATTTTTGTTGATAAAATAACACTAAAGAAAAGAAAAAAAGATGATTTCAAGCCTATATTTTATTTAATCTAATCATAGTTCTCTTTGAGCTTTGGCAACTTATATCTGGTTTTCTCAGATCTGGCCACAAATATATATTGGATCATTTTTACATACCGGTAACTTGAAACACCATACTGAATCAATACTTGTATAACACACCGGCATAATGGTAAAGAAATAATGGAGGTAATCCACAAAGTTGAAAATAAAGAGAAACTCCAAAACTTTCCTCCTGCTCTATTTCCTCTAAAACTTAACCACTTTACCAGGAACTGCCCCGGATTTAACTCAGCACCAAATGAGGCATGGTCTTTGGAAGGAAGTGATACAATCTACTTCACACCCATCAGGGGAGCTTGTGTACATCTTGGTTTGGGTCTCACATCCTCATACATATTCAAAGGCCTTTCACAGTTCATTATAAACTCGCAAAATCTCTGCTCCTTCCTATCCTAGATGGCCATGTTACATTCATTAAAAGGGAAGAATACAAAGCCTCCCCAAATTATAACGATACAAATTCCTCATGCAATTAGAATTTAACTATTCACCATCTAACATCTAGGTCCCGCATCAGAAAACATCAAACGCAAGCTTGCCTAATGGATGTCTCTCTACGTTGCACAATTAACACTCAAGGACAAACAATAAAGAAGTGGGAATCATAGATGTCTGATGTTTAGTTTCTTTAAGGGTTTTTTGTCCTTCAAGGCCATTTGATATTCAGGTCTAAAAAGTAAACACCTTTGTTTTCTTCTATCGAGAGTGGCCCCATGAGAGGAAATAAATGGGATACAGCCATGCAGATTAGTGTTTGCTATAGATAGGCTGAGAAAGTGAATAAAAATCATTCAAAATGAAAGATACAAAAGAACAAGGAGCAAGTTTTTAATGCAACTGTTTACTGGAAATTGGCTCATGAGCAGGATTGACTCACATTTCTCAAAATAACTCTGATTAAAGTGCATGAAAGTTTGAGAAAAGAAAGGGGGGTGGGGGTGAGATAGATGTGTGGATGCTTGTTTCAGCGAGACCCTGGCTGTGCAGATCAGTGTATGTGTGGATGTTAGATCAAACTAGATGATGATCTGGTTGACTGGTGTTAGCAGAGCTGATCTCACACTTTCCGGCTTCTGGAGAGCTGAACGCCAATCGCCTCTCCTGCTGCTTCCCAGACCAAACTGCCTGTTTCTAATGAGACAGGCGGACAGGGAGCTGTCACACTGATGGGGGCACCTGACACATGAAAATGAGACCCGCAACCCGCATGCTGGGATAAAGAAGGAACACTGGGAGCGACCAGCAGGGCGAAGGAGCGAAAAAAGGGGGGGGAAGCAAGATAAGGAGAGGGGGACAGCCTACCAGCTGTCAGAGAACTGAGTGACAGGTCAAGGAAGGTGGCTGAGCAGCAAAACTCCTCCAAGTGACAAGAGACGAAAGGCACATCCCTGCATGTTCAGCAGCTACCGCTAACTCTCCTGTCTGACTCGTCTCTGTCATCTGACAGGTCTACAAGGACCAATCCTGTTCCTCTCAGAGACCATTCAGCAGTCAGCAACATGAGCAGAACATGTCTCATTGATCTGCCCTTAGTACTTCTGGCTCTTCTGTTAGCTCTGCCAAAATTGAAAATGCCAGTTTTTTCTTATCTAAAATCTTCCCGCCATTTCTCGCTTTTGATTTGAACTCAAAGAAACACAGTGGTGACGCTTAGCATCTAAATGTTGTAAAGCATATCGGGCTATTCCTCCGCGATGCCCTGCAGACATGCCTTTCTGAGTGATGTCTGTGGGATTATCTCTCCATTACAGTGATTCTATCTGACAAGCTATTCTGTCACATCTCAAACGGCTGCTTCCCTTGAAAAGCCAGGTGCTCTCTGCGCGTCGCTCACATCCGCAGATTGCAGGAGATTTGAGACAGGCCCCGTGTTACGTTTCATCTGCGGGGGAGAAAGCAGCGCTTGGGCTCGACGACACTCCCATCCTTCAAGGTGTTCTTGTTCCATCTGCTGGATGGTCCGGCGGGAATACTTCTCTCTGAGCTCCTTCCTCAGTCCTAGTGAGCAGCCTTTCATGTCAGACAGGATACCAGACAGGAATCCTAGCTAGCATTCGGCTTCACTTAAGACTTACATGTTGACAGAGAGAAGGAGAAGTGTTCTCTTATCTCTGAAAGGTCTTTTTTTTTCACTTCCAAAGCCTGTACTCAGATGACAAACTCAAAACACATGCAGGATTATAGAACATGGATCAAGAAATCACATAAATAATGTAATTATGTTGTATGAGCACAGTCATGCCTCAAATGCATTTCTTCAATTTATTGACTAAATGATGCTAAAATAAAAACACATTTGTAAGTTTAATATGTTCATATGAAATAATACCTCATGCATGATTGATGGTGTAGGATTCTATCAGTTAGACCGAAATAAATATTACGTTCTATTGATTCATACTTTAGACGTTACATTTTGAGATTTCAACATGCCAAACACTGGAATTATTAAAAAAATGAATAACAGTAAATCATTTGTTTTTTGTTTTTTTTTGTCCATTTTCAATTCTCCACAGCCAATCTTTTCATGTCCAGCGGATGAGAAGAAAAATGCTGTGTAGTAAGAGTTGCACAACAAAGCAGACATTTGCAATCAATTGATGACCGATGGCTTCACTGTTTCCAAATCATCAATCCATTTTCTCCACCTGCATATCTCTCAAAGGTCAGGAAGGTACCCACAACCCAGATGCAGGATCTACATAACTTAATATAGTTTGAGATTAAATGAATAGAATATCAATCTAATTTGGGTTAAAATAGAAGAAAGAACAAACTTAAACTGAACAATAAATAAAATTGAATAATTTAGATTAGTTTCAATTTAGGTCCAATAAATACGTCTGATATTACCAAACAGCAAGATCTTTAGTATTTGTAGCGAACAAGAAATCCCGTTTGTGTCATGTCAGAAGGCTTATTAGTCACAGGTTCTTTTTCCTGTGTCTCATAATTCTTTTAAATTTTTTTCAGAAATGATCAATTCTAAACAAAATGTTGACACAAGGAACGAAAGAAACTTTCCTTTCCTGCTGCTAATGCTGTGATGTTATTACCTTGCTAGCTTGATGCTAACATTGTGTGTTTCTATCACCATGGTTCTTTCTACATATGTTTGATGTAGATCAAGCAAGACTTTTTAAAAATCATTAACATGAAAGTTGTTTTAAATTTGTCCCCCGCCCCCAACCCCATTTTTCTGAAATAGCGGTGAAGTTGTGTGTGTCTGCTGAGCAGCTGAGGTCGTACTGATTATGTTTTATCTATATTTGGGAGATACATAAGACCATTTGCACAGTATACACTATTTAGGACACTTTGGACAAAGACAGTAAAAAAAAAAAGAAAGATGAAAATAAGACTGTTTGTAACCTAAAATGTTTTAAGAGAGGTGTTGTGCACAAAATGAACTTTTTTGGATGTTTCTACCGTGTTTAAATATTATTCCCACATCAAAATATATATGAGGTGGTTTTGTATTTGATTCATGCATATTTAAGCAATTTGTGAACTCTCATGTCCAGTACTTGGATACCATTTGAATGCAAGTTGTTCTTGGTCATGGATTTCACTCTTTGCCACACCCAAATTCTAACATAAACAGTTAAGTATTTTTGTAAGAGCAATGCTCCGCTTGCACTCAGTCTCTGTACAACAAAGGATACCTTTTTATGTAAATGCACCAACTTGAGATTATGAAAATGTGGAGAATAAATCTAAAAGGCGGACTTCCTAGTGTAAAAAATAATGTGAAACGTCAAACGTGTTTATAAGTTGTTGTTGTTGTTTTTAGAAGGTTTTTTTCTACTGTATGTATGCTATGAGACAGTAGAGTCTTGGAATTATTACTTCACAAAAGCGAAGACTCTCCCTCAAATGAGAGTCGAAGTTAAGTTTGGTCTTCTGGTCGACTTTTGGTCAACTGAACGTATAAATATTGTCCAAGTTTGAGTAATGCTAGTAGTTGCTGCATAGGGTAATTATTTTCTGGGGTTACTTTCTATACAATAAAGAGTTGTATAGAAAGTGCCAACAAAATAAAACCAGGGTGGTCAAAACGGTCATTCGAAATCAGATTTTCAGACATGGTTTAATGTTAGCATGAAAACATCATCCTTTGATGGCTTCTGTGGAGTTCAAATACAATTACAAAAAATTTATTTAAACAAACTGGCTAAAGATAATTAGTTTTGATTACAAATTCTTGTTGCTTCTTTAACATAAAACACCTTCCAACACAAGGATATAGAACAAACATATCCACCCATTGAAATTGTTTTTCTTGACAGCAGTGCAGTCACATCTCACTGTCACCGGCATACATCTGAAAGCAAAAATCAATACACATTAGGGGGTTAAAAGAAACTACATTCTAAATACTTTTGCTTTTTCAGGTGACAACACATGTACATGTTTTCTAAGATGGCATCGCCATTGATGGATGAGCGTGTCTTGAAAAGCCTTAATATTCATCCTCTTTTTCTCTACTCTTTCAAACATATCTTCCAGTACACAGACTTCTGCAAACAACAACAAATTGAATGGGATGGATTTTTCATCACAGTAGAGCTAAAATGGACAAAATGTGAAGAGTGTGAGAGCAGAGGTGGGAAAAGGGACAGACCGACGTCGCTGGTGAGAGCAGAAAATGGGTGCAGATGACAAAGTGGTTGATTTAAAAGAGGAAAAACAAACATGTTGGAGAGATATGGACAAAGATGAAGCTTAAGAGCGGACTGCACCCAAAATATCTGGACCAGGAATCAATACAAGGGCTACTGTTGGAGCTTAGCTAGCTGGACTGAGGAGAAAGCACATCAGTGCTCAAGGTTGTTAAATCTGTAGAGCTGGGAGCAGAAAGGGTTATCTGTCAATGAAATGTGTGTGTTGACTATGTGTCTGTGAGTGTGTGTGAAGTGGGCAAGGAGATGTGGCCTATGAGGCCTCACCTCTCCAGTGAAGTGGTAAATCAGCCATCAGCCATGTGACAGGCTCAGTGGCCCCCTGCTCTGCCCAATGAGACATGACCCTCTCAGCCCTGGCCCCGCCCCCTCCTCGACTGAGCTTTGATATCCCTCCTCGCTCCACTGACCAACCGATGGGAGGGGGTACACCCGGAGCATTCCTCCAAACCAGCGGAATGGAACAGCTGAATATATCCCATCATGCAGTAAAAAGGAAAAAAAAAGCCCAGAGGAACCAGTATGGCATTTAGGAAGAGAAAGGATGTGAGGGGTGAGGAGAGAAGGGGAGGTATTCACTCATCCCCATCAGCCCAAGCCACCAATGACCCGATGGGATCCAGCAACTGCTTCCTGTCTGCTGGCATTAGCGTGGCTAGCAGTGAGGTTTAGCTTGCTGCGCTTAGAGGCCAAGACACACTGACCTGGCCACAGCTCACTGAGTACCTCACCGGGTGACTACAGACACAACACAGCTGTCAACAGAAGAGAGACAAACATTTAAGAAACAAAGATACAAAGATACAACATCACACTTTTTCTAGAACCAATCTTGGGACTCTCAAAAAAAAAAAAATCAGTTCTTTGGAAAGTCAGGTAATCACTTCCAAGTAAAGTTGGAGCTGAGATTAAGCAATTTCATAAAATTAAACAAAAGATTTGAAGGTCACTTTTTTGGCTATCATACTTTTTAAAACTACTGATGTTGCCATGTGAACTACTTTTATAACCCGACAGTTTTGATGAAAAAAAAAGGACTGAGATTGTCAATGTCTTGTCAGATTTTTTTTTTTTAATAAAATGGAATCGTTGTTAATAAAAGGACAAAAGAATTATGCTAAATATTAGTATTTCCATGCAAAAGTTTCTATCATCATTCACTATTGGAGCACCAAGGCCAAACTCTGTAAGAGCTGCCATCTTGCAACTTTTAGATGCATTCCTTTTCAAATCCACCTAAATCCAATGGCTGAGTACTCTCATGCTCATGTCGTTTATCTCCACAGCGCCATGGTAGCATGCCTTTTATTTCCTTCAGCTGGGTTAGACAAGAGTGCATAAAAATTTGCAGTGAGATAAACATGTACGTATGGTTGTCTCCATAACTTTAACTGAGCGCTGTACTTCGTGAACTACGAGTTGGACTCACTTCATCTTTAGTGTGTTTTATACAGTACGAAGTTTTTTTCTTTGCTGAACTTTTCAAGTTGTTATCATGGGTTTCAAATCTTATTTCCAAAGAAACTTTGCATACCCTCTGCTTATGAATGTGTGGGTTCTCTTCAACTATTCTCGCTTCCTCCTCCCACAGAATAAAAACAAACATGTTGTATTGATCAGTGGTACATTTTTATCAAAAAGTGGGTGTGAGTCTGAGATTTTTTTTTCTGTGTGATGAACAAGTATTGCAACAAATAGGTGAATAAATGCTAGGAGTATTTATTGAATAAACAAGTTAAGTTAGTCAATTTTTGTTCGAAGACTGAGAATTTTGACTTCTGCTTTTATGCTAGAAGTGGTTCTTTTTCTTCGTTCCATTACGGCTCATTAAAAACAAGTAATTTTTGTTATGCAAAAAATGTAAGATCAAAAGTCAGAATGTAGTTGATCGCGTTTTTTGATACATTTCAGATGGTTGATGGTTACAAACTGAAGTATAAAAAAGATTTAATAAAGTCTGAGCAGTAAATGTTAATATTAATGACTAATATTTCAGCTTATTCAAATCTTAACAGATGTCAACAGCATTTTGTACAAATTATTTTCCACACAATGTAAACACATGTCCCAACTAGAAATTTGAAAATCCACATTACGAAACTTCAAATTATTTTTTTTTTTGTTATTTAAATCTACAATTACAAGCTTTCTTTTGTGTTTAACTATCTTTTCTTTTGACCCCAACTGTATAACTTGAGATAAAAAGTTACATGAGCCAGTACATGAAGTTCATGGGTTAAAGCATCCTACCAATTCAACCAATCCATCTATTTTTAGACCACTTCATCCAATTCCACAGAGAATGCCATAGCAAGGTTGCCATAGGAAGCTGTAACTTATCTCTGTAGTGAAAATGGAGCCATGTTTTATACTCTTACTTGCAAACTGTAAAACTCTCCCAGCAAAAGCTGACTCTCTACAGTTTGTGGGCTCCAGGGTTCTCGAAATAATTTGGCAACTTTTAAAGGAAGGTTCAGATAGGATGACATTCGCAGTGTCAGCAAAGTCAGCTTCGAGTGACAGGGCTGAGTGAGCTGGCAGAGCTGACAGCGTTGGTGTTTGCTGTATCTATGGCATCAGCATCAGAGTGAAGCCACCAGAGTGTAACTCTCTGGAGGCTCAGGAGCACGCTGCACATGTGTTCCCTCCATCACCCAATGCCACCGGTTGCATGGAGCGCAAACACTGCCTCCGCCTCGCCATCGTCCTCTGGGACACTAACTCACTGTTGCACTCAAACGCATTCAGCTTGCATCACTTCAGAGTTGAAGTAAACCAAACTCCAGCGTCAAAGAGAGACAGGGATTAAGGAATTAACTTCCACCCGCCAGGTGGAGCTGAGACTTTTCAGGGGATTAAAAACTTGATATAAAAGTGCGGTGAAAAAAAAAATCTTCCTATGTGCATAGGATCAGATCTCTGCCCAATAGCAGAGGAAAAGTAGTTACATTTTCATGGATATTCAGGTTGTCTAATAAGGAGATGAAAGAAGCCATTTAATCCCACCAACAAGATTTCTAAGATGTTTAAAGCCTCTGTGAATTTGAGATTAGATTGTTTTTAATTGGAAAAGTGAATCATGGAAAGGAGCTCAGTGCTGGAAAGTGTGTGATACTGAAACTAAACAGCTGAGTTTGAATTGACTGGGGACAGACTGACAGAGCTAATCTGGATTAGAAAAATATCTAAGCTGATATATTTTTTTTTTTTTTAGAAAAACTGTCCTGGAAACTAACAAAATCTAATTATTCTAGTTTAGAATTTTTCTTCTTTTTAAATTTTTACAGCTCTTTAATTTAAGAAACATACTATTTCTTTACATTTAAATTTCTATCTTTTTTTTGTCATATGCTGAATTTTTTGAAATATCTAATATTGCTGGGGCAGCATTCATTTTAAAACTTTGGCCATCGCTGGCATTAATTTATTATTGTTGTTTTGGCATAAAACCCATTGCCTCAGGCTTTTCCCTTCTCTTTTGATTTTCCATGTATAAACTAATGACAGTATCAGCATCATTAACTTTTTCTTCTTTCAGCAAGTCTCTTATGCAGACTGTGCGGGTGTATCTCTCTCTCCTGATCAGTCAAAGGCAGCATATAGTCATTGTTTTTCAGCCAAGTTCTGCTAGAGGCGTTTGTCTTCATGTAAAAAGGTTTTCTCCTGTTCAAAGTGTCCACTGCAGCCCTTGCTCAAGCTGAGTGATAGACAACATCCTGATTTGATTAGTTTTCTTAGATAGATGAGGAGGACATGTTGGATTTTTTTTTTATCTTAGAAGTAAACTATACAAGGTTTAATTTTATTTATAACGTCTCAGAGATAAATCGAGGTTATGCAAAAAAAAAAAAGTTTCTCAGAAAGCCAAGGCATTGATATCAAAATTTTCAGAGTTAACAAACTTGCTGTCATGTGGGTTTCCAAATACTTCACTAAGCTCTAAAGCTAAACCCACTCATCAGGCTTGGGTCAGACATCCATGTATCCGTGGCGACTGACAGTCACTTAGTTCACAACTTGTGGGGTCAGAACTTTAAAAAAAAAAAAAAATCAGGAAAAGGAAACATCAGAAAAGAGCAGGCAATTTGGGGTTCTGTGGTTGGATCAAAGTGATGTGTCAACTGCTAAAATCTTCAGTTTTTGGCAGCAAGCTGATGTTATTAGTGTTACTTTCTCACAACTGGGAACGTCTGGAATCTGGTTTATTCTATGACACATTACTTTTTGGTGTTTCGGATTTAACTTTGCTTTTTTCTTGTGCTACCTTAAATAAGCTGGGAGCATGTGCAGCTTTTATAATTCTGTATTCCGACACATTAAATCTTTTTGTTCATGTGGTTTTATTTTATGTAATAACATATCCATAAAATACAGTGAAACCAACTTAAATAAAGACTTTTGTGATTCATGGATTGTTCCATTAGAAATTAATAATTCAAATCCTTTTATAAGCGGTAACGTCTTCATTAGGGAATAATAACAATGAATTAAAACCACAGATCCCATGACAAAGTGTATAGATGGTACGTTTGCTTTAATTGCAGCTTAAGCAAAGTAGTTTAAAATTATTTTATGATAGTTTACACAATGAAAACAGGCTAATTTCCCAAAGTCCTTCCTATAAAAGAGTAATGATATCTACAAGCCTGATAATTATCTCCACTAGCAAATTAAATGCTTGTAAATGGATGAATATCCGTGGAAATGCAAACAAAGAATAATTACCACTTTCACTTCGGGGCACCAAGAAATCACCACAGAGTGGAAGTGGAGCAAACAGCCAGCGTCGACGCTGCAAGGCACTGAAACATGGAGCCGCCTTCATTCCTATTTATAGTGCACTCACATATCGTAAACAACTCATTTGAATTGGTCCGCTGCCAAGCCACTCTCGCTCCCTCTTAACAAACAAACACAACTACAATATTGTGAGTCAAGCTGTTGTTTGTTACTGGGCAGCAAGATGACGGCGGCTCTGTGACTCCGTCATCACAAACCAGTGTGTAGTGACCTGACCTGCTGCTGAATGAGTGTGTGAGGATGCTAAGGATAAGAAAGGAGACATCAAACTCAGGCAGATGGGATGAAACAATGGCATGATGCAGCCTGTTTGTGACAGCCAGCACCACCTGATCAAGGCCAGACCATTTTACTGGCAATGAGAGAAACTCTTGCAACCACCAAATGTTACCAAATAGAAGAGCTTTGGTTTCAAAATGACTAATTTGTCTCCTGACAGGTTCTATATGAGCAATTTCCTTTTCTTATTATCTCTTTTAAGGATCCAGTGATACAGGGACTTTTATTTTTCCTTTGTATTGTTCTTTATTGGATGGAACACAGAACATTACTCAGTGACATGTCAAGTCTTGCTATTTCCTATGTAGGCTATGTTGTCTACATCCACTTAGCTAATTAAGACAGTCACAGCAATGCAGATTTCAGGGCAGATCAAACAGAACAATGTTGATATGGGAAACAGAGGAAAACTAGTCTCCACCAACTCCGTTATATCATAATCCCTGTTCCTTCAGCCTGATTAAAACATTTCAACATGAGCCCGGGTTGCCTACCGAGGTAGCGCCGTAGTTAGGCTTGGTGTAGACATATCACAGCTCCCTCATTAGTGAGAGGGGATTTCATTTGGAATATCTCACCGAGCACTTTGAGAGATGCTGCTGTATTTACATTTAAAATATCCAAAGTGGCCGTCTGAAGCTTGCTACCTCTTTCCTTAATTGCTGGCTTCAGTTGTCCATGAATAGATCCACTTTATTACCGGCTCTCATTACTGGACGGTACAGAGGAAAAGTCTCTTTCTCCTCTAACTCCATCTCCGCCTCTCCCCCTCTCTCCTCTTTGTCTCCCTCTGTAGCACTGCAGGACCACATCAGAGTTCTCCCAGTGGCCAAAAGACACAAACAATCGAGAGGGATTAGACTGTAATCCTGTTTTTACTTTCATCTGCCACATATTCAAAAGGGAAGCTCTGTGAAGCATGGGATTCGTGAAGGATGTTCTCCATCGAGAAATGAGGGGAAGTAGAGTAAACAATGCAACTCTGAGGGGATTACAAGTTTTAAATGACAAGAAGACAATCAGTTTGACAACAGATTTGGATTTTGTCTTCAATAAATCTCAGCTCAACAGTGGATTTAGACGCTGACTGTGTTGGAAAGTGGACAGAGATTAATTAGCTGTATTCTGTGGCTGACACAAGTCTTCACAAACTCATACTAGTTGTCTCCCTTTACCAAGAGAAACTTAACTACCCTCCGATCTGGCTTTTCTTAGGACATCCAACATGCCAAGCCTCTGTTTTAATGCTGCTATAAACAGTATTTTACTTCAGTCAAGAACATGTTCTTTCATCAGATGCATACAGTTGAAATGCAGAAAGAAGAAATGTGCAGTTTGTGTTGAAGAACAAATTTGAGATTCGTTTTGAAATTCCAAAAAGTGGAATCTCCTGCTATTGGAAGAAACAGGTGTTGATAATTCATTGTGTAAAAGATTGATATTTACACAAAAAACACCAGCATTTTCACACAATCTCTAGAATCACAGGGTCTTCTTTGGAAGTCTAAAAAAGGTTGCAAGCTAAATTTTGGCCAGGACACTTGAAGGCCTTTTTGAGTAAATTACTCAACATTCCTTTTTGGTAATCCCCTAACGTCATCAGAATCTCCATTGCATTCCATTTACTTTCTCAGATCCCTACAACTAGTAAAAAGTCAGCAAAATGTGGGCTTGTTTCTTATCTTTTGCACTATCACTTTCTCCATTTTTGGTCTTCCTTCCTGTAATAATATCCTCTTTAGTTTCTTT
Organism: Neostethus bicornis; assembly: GCA_902685375.1. NCBI lineage: Eukaryota > Metazoa > Chordata > Actinopteri > Atheriniformes > Phallostethidae > Neostethus > Neostethus bicornis. The sequence goes on from LR738545.1 coordinate 12,336,668, forward strand.
ACTGAGATAGCCTTGGTGTGTATTCAAAGTAGCAGACATGAAGTTACCAGTGTCTGACACTCTCCATCTCTCCAGTGGGGGAAAAGTTAGGAAAATTCAAACATTTTAAGTTTTCTATTTAATCTCTGGTGTAATTTAACATACAATTACATGGCTGTCTTTGTTAGATTCATCTGTTTTCTTTAGGTGTGAACGTTCTAGTTTGATTATAATAACCTTGAAGATGAAAGAAGAATCAAATTTGTATCTTTTCCCTGAAAGCAGCAGATGCACTCGTGTCAAGTTTCTACAGAAATGCAGCTAAGCAGTTGGTGTGACTCCTGTGGGCTCCGGAGTTCAGTGCTGAGTAATCCAAACCAGTGTGTACCGCTGCACCACTCCCAGAGGGGAGATTGAGACTGCCATATCTAAACAGGAATGACCTTGTTTCCCTAAGCCCATTTCCCTATCCTTTCCATCGCACAAACATCACTGCATGGACGACAAACATCTGACCCTCGTCTCTCAACACAAGCAACACACGCCTACACACGGGCCTAAACAACACCAGTGTCCACACTGTTCCCACTTTGTTTGTGCGTGTGTGTGTGTCGGACGTTTTGAAAAGTGCTTCTGAGATTGGATTTCATCAGGCAGAAATGTGACGATATTACATGTGTATCATTTATCACATTCTTTGTGGAGTTTAACGCAGGCTGTGTTGTTTAACTGTCAACACTGCTCAGCCCAAAGTCCCAAGATTACACACGGCCTGATGGCAAGGCTTCAGTAGAAAGTGAGTGCTAAGTGCATATTGCATTTCCGATCTCAACCTCAGGATTTACTTAGTTTGTTTTTGTCTTTTCAAACGCCGCCACGATGAAAGTTACACAAGAAGCTGCTGGTTGAATTAATTGCTGGTTCTTTGGTTTACATGGATTCTGCTGTGCCCGTTGTTCTCAGTTACTGTCAATAAAACAGTGACGAGAAAAAAATTCTCGAACAAAATGCAAACATCATTCCTGCTAAATGTAGTACAAGACAAACAATGAAAAGACAAATGTTGAAAACTGCTGTACCCACATTGTTTAGTCTGGAAACAGTGGCGCTGAGAAAAAGACAGTTAGTAGAGCAGGTAGCAGAAATGAAGACGCTGAAGGTTTTTTTTTTTTTTTTGAGAATAACTAAAATGGACAAGGGCACAGCAGGTTAGACGTTTTGGTGATACTTTTTACTATGGTCATCTTTAAGGAGGAACTTTACAAGGATTGAACGAGTAAATGTGTTGTACTTATTTAAATAATGTGAATCATTACTGTTTATGTACAAACCTGCACCGGCAAGATGGATAAAGAATACTTGACTCTGAAACATATGAGAAAACTTCTGATCATGTTTGAACTGGAATTTTTTGAGAAATTTATCAGGTTGCAAACATACAAGTTCTGCTCTTTTGTGAATAATGTGATTTGTTGCCTATTTATTCTAGACCGTTTAACCATCATTAAACCACCAGTTTATGTGTGGGAAACTTTGCTGAACGAATAATCCTTCATTTGGGTACGACCACTCTGGTATACCTAAAAGCACCTTATATACTTCTTTACAATGTTTGTTTGTACCAAACTTCCTGTTTCTTGCACACTATTTTCTTTCCTTTCCTGACACCTGGGATCCATCTTGTCATTGGTTCAGCCATCACCCAGATCCCCTTTGAAAAGCTGAGATGGAGTGAGGTCTTAAAACTTTATGGTGAGAGTCCCGGTACCACATGCCGTTTCAGTAGCAGCACTGCTGGCAGGCCCACCGATTTATGACTCATGACACACATATATTTAATTTGTAACCAAACACTTCCTCTTCACCTCAGTTTCCTCAGAACTCCAGGGCACATTTTGTTTTCTTAGGTCAGAGGTTAAACAAAGGAAACATAGTGCTGGCTAGCTGAAGGACCAGAGCATGGGGCCTGTCAGGGTCACCTAAACTTCATAATCAAAAAGACCAGAGAAAAGTGGGAGACAGGAAAAGGTTAAAAGCTTAACCGTGATATCTGTCATTTCTTGGTCGCAGCAAAGATGTTGACATGAATGAGATAGTAGTCACATATTCCATATTATATAATAGCTCTACATGAGATGCCGGACCCCACCTCCCACAACTGCTTGCAGAACGTGACATCTTTACGGCCCTATTCGCAATATACCCCCTGAGGGGCGGGTCTAAACACAGTTACACGCCCCACTAGTTCTCCACCTCTGTGCAGTGATGTATAAACATATAAGTTTATTTTGTGTGAATGTCCCGCAGCGTTCACTACTCGTCTGCTACATAAAGCTCACATCAACATGAGTGAAGTTAACCACTGGAGACATTAGAGGGAAGAAGAACACATTCAATATAAAGAGACAGAATGCAGAAACACTCCATCACTGATCACGTTTTTCTCATTAGTTACCAGTTGTCTCGACATGTACACAAGTTAGAAATGTCTTAACAGAACAGGATTGCATTTGAACATTGTTATAGATATAAAAGTGTGGAGATAAGACATTTTAACCAGATAGTGTTTATAGTGGAAATAGTCTTCATATTTTAATATTTCATATTTGGTTCAATAACCTTTTTTTTATTTATTAACCTTTTTTTAACCAGAATAAAAACTCATTGAGATTATAAATCTCTTTTTCAAGAGTGTCCTGGCCAAGAGGCAAAACATGCACAGGACATTAACACTCATAAACACATACAATAGCAGACCTAATTAAAACATTTGCAAATTAAAAGTGTGCTTTCATAAAAAGTCTCTTAAATGAGTTCAATAAAATAAACTCATTCTACTCTGAATGATGCACCTTCTTAATCATCTGTCCTTTATGGGATGGCAGAGGGTGCCGGAGCCACCCTGAACAGGTCATCAGTCTGTCGCAGGGCCACACACATACAACCATAAACATACTCATTCCTGGGGGCAATTTGGCACCGGCCAATCTACCTTACATGCATGTTTTTGGAGAGTGGGAGGAAACCAGAGTACCTGGAAAAAAACCACAAATAACATGCAAACTCTACACAGAAAGACCAGTGTTCCAAGCCTCATCCCCACCCAGGAATCGAACCCGCGACATTCTCACTGTGAGGCTACTGTGCTACCCACTGCGCCACTGTGCTGCCCCGAACATTAGGAAACATCAAAAATAGAAAAGATATCACTTTTACACTTTTTTACACTTTTCACAACATACATACTAACACTTTTTCAGGTTTTTATTAAAAATTTTTGGTAAATGTTTGTCTTGAAAACGCAGAAAAAATATAATCTGATGGTACCACTAAACACCTCTAGTTTCAAAGCATCTCTTTTTTGTTGGCACATTAACCTAATTATATAGTTTAATTTTCTTTAGCTTTAACTTGAAAAACCTATCTGGCCATGTTTATTTGTCCATGGTTTAAGTGGATAAAAACACAATCATAAAAAAAAGCTGTTTATGATGTTGATTGGTGATTAAATTGAAGCTTAGTAAATACTGCTGGAGGTGTAATTTGACTGCTCTCAGGTCAATGGCACAGTTAACCTGGCAGCTGCAGCAGAGTGACAGATACATGGATGTGACATTAGTTTTGGTAAAGACACACAACTTGTTTCTGCTGAAACCTGGACAACGGAAGTTAGATCTAGAAGTTATCATTTGCTTTGAAAACAAAATCTATGATAAGTGTTTTTTTTTTTTAACTAATTTGACATTTTACTTGTAGTACCTTAGACTTTTATCTCTAAATGTTCTACAAAAACTACACATAAACTCTTTGGGATCATTGTATGCAGTAAAGTTGAAAAAGGGAATTTTTGAAGAACAATTTTGAATGTTTACTGGTCAAAATAACCAGTTGATTTGAAGCTCTTTTTTCTATAAAATCAGCTTTGATACTATTATTTAATAAAATAAAAGATTCATCTATAACAAACAAGATGCTGTTGAGAGACGGATTTCAACTTAATCATTGACTGAATGTTAATAATTTGCAGTAAACTGTTTTTGGTCTCAGTTTAAAGGTCCCATCCTGTGCAAAATACACTTTTCAGATTGTCACAATTTTGTGACCATGATGTGTTGGGCCTTGTATTTGTCTCCAAAGTGGTTTTAAGAATGGTTCTGTGTTTTCTTTTGTGTTTTAATTTTTTTTAACAGTATTTCTACTCCCTCTCATGTGACAATAACTGAGAGCCTGCTACAGCAATGACTGACCTAGCTACAGACATGACAGCTGGAAGTAAAAAAAAAAACCTCATGCTCCTCTACTCTTTATGAGTTGTGCAGAGGACGGGTGATTCATTAAGGACTTGTTATATTTCAGAAGTGTAGCCTGTGTTTCTCAGAATGGGTGGGAAGATGACTAATAGTCAGACTTTCACACTTTCTGCACTGAGATAAATCTTTGTAAATCTATAAGATTTCATAAGTTATTGTGTGATGGATGTTCCAAAACCAAAATTCTGGTTGTTTATGCACATGACATACAATGAGTTAGTTTGCTTGTAAAGGATTTTTAAAGAAGCTACTGTTCCCCCCCCCCCCCCCCCCCCCCTTTTCATCGTGATGATAGCTGTTTCTACTACTTTTTGATTCCAGTAATCTCAGAAGTAACACATTAGTAAGTGCATATTATGCTACGACAGCCACACTGGTAAGTAGATGGATTTTAAAAATATATATTTTATATTCATACATTCATAAATCTATCATTTGGCTAATACTATTGAATGAGGTTTTTTTTAAATGGATTTAATTAATTTAAATAATGTGAATGTATTACATCTGATTGTATTCGTTATTAATGTTGACAGAAACATTTTTTCTTAACAAGCTCTACATCAACTTGCCTTCTATTCTCACACAGTACACATGAAGAGGGTTGATTAATACATTGACAATGCTTTTAAATAACACTGAAAATGTCTGCACATAACAAATTGAACAAATTTTACCCTGCGAGCATGCTTGATACAACATTGACACGTTATTTTGAAATGTCAGCTAACCTGTTGATTCATTTCTAGCTAATTTTTCTAAATGTGATCAAATAGAACTTTGGTCAAGGAACTGCAGACATTTCAGAAAAAACTGCTTTTTTATAGTGTTTCTTTTTTATAAACTTAGGGGCATCAGTGCTTTCCTTCTCTATATTTTTCTCTCCATCTAACAAGCAGTTGCTGCGGTAACTGGAACACTTTCTTGTTAGCATCAGTGGTGACATGCAAGAGTGTCCGCAAAGGTAAAAAAAAAAAAAAAATTACAGAGAATGATAGAACTCTGCCCATTATATAGAAGAAAGCCATTTATTTGACCATAAAAGTGGGTAAAGAAGAAGAGAAATCCATGACAGTTCTCCAATTATTATGCCGAACAAAACTTTCTTCAATAAAAATATTTTAATACTTTTCTTTAAATGAAACTAACTCACATTGGCCAGTTTCTAAGAACAACCTTCTATTTTAACTGCCCTAGTCAACAATATTCACACTGTGGAAATGTAACAATTATACCTGGTTCACGGTCAAAATACTTTAATTAAAACGCATGATACTATTTCATTCACATTTTGCCAAAAGTTTTGAGGTTTCCGTTCAACACATACAAAAATAAAGGTATTGTTGCAACATGTACTTTTCTCACTCTTCAATTCGATGGTCAATGCGGAAGATTTTTAGAAATGTTACAGAATATCTACCAAACAACCGTTAATCTGCTTTATTTAACAAAGAAGGATTATTTACCCAGTTTAACAAATCATCACCACCACTCAATTCGAAATCATTTGATGAGCACTATCCTAAGCTGTATTGGATTGAAAATATACCATTGGAAGTGCATCATTCTATTCAAGGTTTACGTATGGTTAGGGTTATTGCTGCTGAGGTGACTTATACACTTTAATCTTTTCAATTTAATTATTTATTCTATTTTCACTCAAATGAAGGAGGACATGAAGATAGTTGATGTGACCAAAGAGGATGTAGAAGACAGGGTTAGATGGAAGAAACTGACTTGCTGTGGTGACCCCTGAAAGGAAATGCCAGGTACTTTGGGAAATGCTTTGTACTTAAATTAATTGAGTCATATCAACTATAGATAAAAAACAAACATTTGCTTAATTGAGCCCAATCAAGTGGTTCTTTTCTTTCCTCCTGTTTTATGCTTGTATAATCTCAGCAAAAGAGGTGGAAGTGATGGCTCAGTGATAAAATGTTCACCCTTGGACCAGAAGTTATCCAAAAGTTTGCAATGAATCCCACTGAGCTCAAGTCTAGGTGTCTTTGGGGAAGACACCTAACCCCCTGTTTCTCTCACCATTGGTGCTGTTATGGCAGCCTGCTGGAGTGTAATGCAGCACACAAATTTCCCTTTTGAGGGGTGAATAAAGGATATTTAATTTCAAAAGAACGTCAATTAACCTTGTTGCAGAATTACTATCTGCACATTTGGCTTTATTTGCTGCTGAACTTTTTAATACATTTTTTGCCAGCTTCACCCTAAAAATGACATGTTTTCCCCCTCACCCACTCAGCACAAACTTTCCTCTTCTTCTATGATGAAATCTTGCTTAAAGTTTCACTGCTGCCACCTACAGATCTGTGATCTGAGACGTCAAACTGAGAGGATAAACATGATATGTGTATGGTGCAGGTATTGTTGCCATTACACCTTCATGTGGTGGGCGGCTGTAAGCACATCTAGTGCTTCTCTAAAACCCACAGATGGCTTGTCCACCTCTGCCAGCTCCATCAGCTCCCACTGCCTATCTTTCCATATTTCAAATTTAAACTGCCCATTTGCTGCCACATCATAGACTGCTATTCATTCAACCCGGTAACGAACTTGTTAGACTCTGTTTGGATGTGTATATGATCCAATAAACCCTGCTAAGTAAATAAAACGACTATTTCATCTGCAGAATTGAGGAATAAAAGTCAGAAGTTGGAACAGTTTATCATAGGATGGTTAAGAACCGTATTTAGTTGTGAATGTTGGAAGAAACCAATGGAGAAAAAACTTCGTAGCACCAAACATATAGCAGGATAGTCATCTCAGTTTTTGCAATACAGTTACATCATTTATTCTTGTCACCACAAATAGAAAACAATAATTTGTCTTTTTGGTTTTGAACAGTTTCTTCAACTGAGTAATTAGTGAATTTTAAAATCTAAATTGCAGAAAATGTGTGTATGTTTTATGTGTCATGTAACTAATACTGTATGTACAAACTACAGAGCCTCCACATAGAAAGAAACACACACACATTTTATAAAACATAATATCAGAAAAACGAAAAAAAAAAAAAATATGCAAGCAAACAAACTACAAGTGGTGGAGTGTACTATCCTGAAAGGTTTGTGTTATTAACTCTTTATGACATGAATAAAAAAAAATATTAAATTGCAAGACTTAGAACAAAAATAGAGTAAGAAAATCAAAAAAATGGTGACATCATCCATCTGTAGTGCATCAGTAACTGAATAACTGCAGAATGCTAAATGAATGAATGTAATCACTTTAAATTGTAATGCCAAAGTTACGTGATGTATTAAATTATTGCTTATGATCCTTGGTTTGGGAGCTGTTAGGGACTGTCGAAATTTCTTTAAGCTTTTATGTAAACATAATCATGGCATGAATCCAAACATATTGCTGTTGTGTAGTTTTATTGGCCGATGACTCCAAAAAACATTTTTGATTTTATAATTTCATTCATCATTATTGTTTTTTTTTAACACAAAATTTTCCATAGCAAACAAAAATCACTTATTCTGAAAAGTAATTTTGTAAACTTCTCACGAGCTAAAAAAATGTGTTTACATATAAAAATGTTTCTCCACCTTCATCTTTATTTTTCTGAATTACATACAATTTTTTTTAGCCCAGATTCCTGGAAAAAATTGCTTTCATGGTTTGATTTAGGCAGGAGAAGCAAAAATATGTGACTGTTACTTTATATTAATTCTCTACATCCATCAGGTGATTGACCAAATTACAAATTACATAAAAGCAAATAATGTTATGTAGACACAAAGAAAGAGAAACAGCAGTAAGAGGAGACATATCTTTATATTGTAGGAGAAGCGGCGGCCAAAATCTCTCTTCACTCCATCTGCTCAGCTCGAGAAGCTGCCAGCTTCAGCTCTGCAACCGCTCACACATCCACTCATTACATGGAAATCCACATTAGTCCACACTTTGAGCTGCTGTATACATGTAATCCTGTCTGTGATGCAGGGCGACACGACCTCACTTCCACAGCAGCACAGCAGTGTTTAGATTTGATATATGATAATCTAAATGTATTTAAACTAAACATAACTGCTTGACAGCTTAGTGGTGTGCAGTCCAAAAGCCCCAGCCAGCAGAGCCGGGCTCCATGCTGCAGCCACAGCTGAGGCAGGGGTCTGGCCTGTCTTCATAACTCCCAGCTCCTCCAGAGCTGTCTTTATGGGCCATTGTTCACCATATGGAGCACGTTAAAGTCAGGGACAGCAGGTAAATCACAGGCCTGAAACCAGCACTTAATTCAGCCAGCAGAATGGAGGTGACTGTGACCACCAGTCTGTGCACATGTGTGTGTATGTGTAGCTCTGTGAAAGAGAGAAAGCGCAAAGGAAAAAAGAGGGAGTTCATTATGTCCACCATGGGTAAAACACCGATTTGGCTTTGATAATAAATGAAAACCATTCATTCATGCATCTTTTATATGAGGTCGTGGGAAATCACTGGTTGAGAGTGTTTCTATGAATAAACTGGGAGATTTACGACATTATTTTCCATTTTTATGATCTTTTTAAGCATTAACTTCTCCTCAGTTCAACTCATGCTTGCCACTATATTTCTATTTCCTACTTTGGACCGAAAGATCCCTTTAGATTGCATGAACTCACTCTAAAACTCACTCTATCAGTCTTCAGTCGAGTTTTTTTCTAAATTAAGCTGTTGTGCACACCTTCGTCTTTTATCCCTCCTCCCTTTACCTCCGCCTCTTTCCCTCCACTGTTGCCGGGCTGCTTGCCAGCAGGGGGGCCTGTAATCCCAGCAGCACCATTGTGCGGACCGGCAGGTATTTCCCCCGTGCTGCTGAGCAGTGGACTCAGCTGACTGGCAGCACTGTGGGAGCAGGAGGAGCTCTCCTTCTTAAAGCTTAACTTGCTCGCTTCCTGTCTGTTCACCCGCCTCCACACTAAACTAAACCATGAAGACAAAGCTGTTTGTCGTCGTGATCTGCTACGAGTTTTTCCACCAGGTTTACGTTTCACAATCACAGTGTGTGCAAAGTGTGTTCATGTGTGCTAAGATGTTTGCCCGGTCAATTCCTAACCTTCTATCAGCACCAGAGAAGACCACTTAGTCTCCAGCAGCTTTCTATTCAGACCTGAGAACGGATACACTTATTTAATCTGGACTGTTCCGGCCAAACCGGTCAGTAGTTGAAGTCCTGTCTGTGAGTGGGCACCTTCTCACATCGGCACAGCCACACCCCGCCAAAACCTATTTGATGTAAAGATGGAGACTCAGAGGGGCTTCAAACTGCTGCTCAGTAAGTTTTTTATTTCCTGAACACACTTGGCTGCAACATTTCTCACTTGTTCAATGATTTTATTTTCATTTCTCCACAGGGTATTCACGAGTGAAAATCACTGCACTTCAAGAACTTAAAGCCACTGCCAATTGCAGTTTTGTTGATAATTTTTTTTTTGTTGCCTTCAGCAAAATTAATTGTCGGTGATGAATCTGTCTAAAGAGTTCTTTTAAAATGCCCCAATAACTTTTCTACACCAATTTAAATGGAAAAATAGAGTCTGCTTGTCAGTCTAATTTTTATTTATTAGAAATAACTCAGTGTTTTGGAACTCCAAAATTTCCAATTGATTTGATGTTAATTGTAAAAGACACAAAGATGAACTTTGTGCTTGAAATTCTCTTTCATTTGGCAAGTGAGCATGTTCGGCAGCTTTGTGTTGTCATTGAGAAACATCAATGTATCAACGGTTTTCATTTGTCGGTTTATAACATTTTTAAATATTAATATCAGCTCATTTGTTCAAAATCCTCTCAATCGCAGAGTATTTCACACAGAGAGTAAGGCCGTGTTGTGTCTTATGTTTGTGAGGTCCATGCTGGAAGCCCATGGTGAAATCAAAGCATTGAACTAGTGCTTTGCAAACAGTGGCACACTACTGTAGCTGCCTGTTCGAGGTTGTGTCCTGCTGCCTGTGGCCTTTGCAGCCCTGGTGGGGCGCATTTGTCCCCCCTGCACCGCTGCCCTGCCAGTTGGCAAGCCAAAGCCAGGAAACTGTCAGTGTCGATTGAGTTGAGTAGAGGAGGTCCTGCTAAAGGAGACTTGCTAGTTCCAAGGCCCACCTCTGTTTCCAAAGCATGGGAATAAAGAGCTCTGCATTCCACAGGTCTGAGCTGCCAGCTTTCCCCCTGCCCACAGTTCACAGAGAGCCCTGAATGAGATTAACAAAAGCGTTCTGTTGGACCCCTCTTGGCCAGCTTCCACATCAACAGCTCGCAGGGTCAGGGGTCACACTAACTACATTCATTCCCAGCAGACCCCTTGCTCCAAACACAAGCTGCCAGTCGCACAAACTCCCAGCTTTCCCTCTAATCCCCCGAGATATGTCTGATCTCTCCACATGTTTCTGCACAATTAAAGCAATATCACACCTTGCAAATGGAACGGAGAGGAAGGGAGAAAAGTAGGAGAGAGTGGAGTCACAAAGAAAGAGAGAGACGTATGAATGAAGGAACGAAAGAAGGGTTAAAGACAGTGGGGATTATTAATCTCCTTGTGCAGGGCACTCACACAAGTCTGTGACATGATGACACTGCAGGAAAAAACTTCATGAAGGACACAAGACTCTTCAACACAGACACACACCTGTGTTGTATTTTAACTCAAATGTGTGGAAACTTAGTCTTGCATTTTGGATATATGTACTTTCTAAAGAACATCATCTTGAACTCAAAAAAGTTTACAAATTTGCCTGATTGTCTGATTTATTATGTTGAATATTGATCATGTTTAACTGTGAGTGACACGCTAAATTATGCCATCCCTAAATGTTTTGCTGGTACAACTTAGTCCATTTAACTCTGTTTTGTACTAGGATATATCTACCTTTTAAAATTTTTGGACAGTTTTTGGCCAGAGTCTCTAATTTCATTCATTTTCTTGTCTTATCTCATTTGCATATTTGTTTTAATTTCTTGAGAAGTTGGGAGAAATGTTTCTTTTCTTTACCTCTCCATATTTAATATTTATGGATGTTACGGACGTTCTACATTTATATTAGTCATTGGTGAAGCCATTCTTGGAGTACAAGTCAAAAGCTCCATTAAACTTTCTGTGACCCATAACATCAGAATCAGTCTCCATTAAGCTCTTTTTTCTAGAGCGAAATGCATTTGACGTTTTCCAAAAAACCCTTTCATCGTTAGATTTTCTTTTTCTTTACAACATAATAGTTTTCCCCTTTGCAAAAATGGCACAGCCTGTTGATAGGAAGGACAGATTTTGAGCAGTAAAACTCTTTATGTTATATCTGAATACGGGCGTGGTGGAGAACAAAGGGTGTGGTCAAGAACAACTTCACAATCAAATACTATTTAAATAATGGACTGGAGAGCTCACAAGTTTTTTTGTTTTTTTTTTGAGAGCATGTGAGAATAATGCTGAAAGATAATATAAAGCTCCAAAAACTTTTATTTTGTGTGAAGAGCCCCTTTAAATGATCAAATACTTGGCCATCGTTATCGAGCCAGATCATAAAAACTCCTCTGCACTCAATAGTTCTAAATTCTAAATGCTCCAAGACTTTATAAGCTTAGGTGTATGAACAGGTAAATGGCTTTTCAGGTAGTTAATTAAATTGCATCTAAAGAAATCTTAGAAATAACAGACGAAACCGTGATAAGATGTAGATGGAACCTTACTTTCACCCGGCTTATCAGATTCCCAGTGAGAGCAAGTATCCATCATGGTTGTTTATCTATGTGTGGGTGTGTAACGTTGATCTGTCCAGTGTGTACTGTGCTTTTACCTGCCCAAAAGTTGAGATAATCTTCAGCGCATGCAAGACCCTAAAAGTGATAAAGGTTGGAAAATTACTCAACATGGATACACAGTAATCATTTCTGTTATTATACCTTTTTAGGCCATTAGTTTAATTTTTTTCCATTTTTGCTCTATATTTGGAATTAAATGTAACATAAAGAAAAGAAAATTTTAGCTTTGTTTTGTACATGGAAATGATTTACCTACCTGCTGGTATCATTTCAAGACACATTTACAATGACTTAAAAAAGGCAATAGTGATTTAAGGCTCTTAATCACAGTCAGATGGGGGGAACAATAAATAACCAAAAAATGACTAAGAGTTGCTCATTTCCACAACCATTTAGATCAGCAAATGCTAACCGGCTAAGCAGATGTGCTTTCACCAACATCCATTTAATTAAAAATACAAACAAGTAATTTTCTGAAATCAATACACCAGGGCTGAAATCTGAAAATCACTCTAGCACATAAGTAGGAAAACAAAAAACAAAACTGGATTGCTATCTCAGGATTCAATGACATTTTGGATATTTATGTTCAAAATTCATTTGGTCTTTTGTTTTTCAGAACTGTATTTTCAATTTATGGGGTTTGATGGAGTCTGCTTCTATGCATGCAGGTTGGGTGCATCTTTTGATGGGTCACCATTTTATTATTGCACACACAATTGTTCAAGGGGCTGCATAGTGGCACAGTGGTTAGTACAGTGGCCTCACAGCAAGAAGGTCGGGGTTTGAGTCCCAGGTGGGATGAGACTTGAAACACTGGGCTTTCTCTATGAAGTTAGGGGGAAGGATGGCTCAGTGAATAGGGCGACCGCCCTGTAATTAGAGGGTTGCCAGTTCGATCCCCTGCCAGAAGTTCATGCCGAGGTGTCCTTGAGCAAGACGTCGAACCCCCAATTGCTATTGATGGTGGTTTGCACCTTGCATGGCAGCATTCCCATCAGGTATGAATGTGTTTGTGTGAATGGGTGAATGTGAACTACAATGTAAAGCACTTTGAGTACCAACAGAGGTGAAAAAGCGCTATATACTGTAAATGGAGTCAATTAAGTTTGCATGTTCTCCCTGTGTATGCGTGGGTTTCCTCCGGGTACTCTGGTTTTCTCCCACATGCAAAACATGCATGTTAGGCCGATTAGCCGCTATAAAAATGACCCTAGGAATGAGGTTGTGTGTGGATTGTTTTGGGTGTGAGGCCCCACAGCAGACTGGTGACCTGTTTGGTGTGTACCCTGCTTCTCACCTAAAATCCTGCAGGATAGGCTCTGGCATACTCTGCAACCCTGTTAGGAATGAGCTGTCCAGAGGATGACACAAAACATTTAATTTAGTGCATTTTTGTCTTTAGAATGACATGCAAATTAAATACTGTTCTAGGGTTTTAAAATTATAAACCCTAGAATCTAAGAGAAAAAATATTCTTTGACAGTGAGTTTTCACCTGATGTATGTTAATAGGATGTACTTTTATAAGGAAATAGTAATATAAAATGATTTGCTTCAGCCACCTCCCCCTTTTCAAACCGAGCAAATCCAATTTTCTCAGTGTGTGTTTAATGTGTATGTGATGCAGATTTGAAATAAAAACACATCACATGAAACATTGACTATTGGTTTATAAAGGTATGTTACGGAAAAAACTTTACAAAAATTCTATTGAATTAAGAGTACAAGAAATTGTTTCCTTGAGCTTTTGAAATCTTTGACCTTTTGGAAAAACTTGTGAAAAAAATGGGGTTAAACTCATTAATTGAATCTAATTTATAGTCAGCGTGTTCCTAAATATAATGGTGGTAAAGGTTATTCTGTAAAAAATAATAGAGTAATTATGTGTTCAAGTAGGATACATCAGCGCTGACCTCTCAATACTTTATATTATGATGTGAACATAATAACGATACATTTGATTTCTGTGGCAACTTATAAAGCAGGGTTTACATAGTCCTGCAAACAGCTTGCCGACAACATAAAATTTTCGGTTCCGTAGTCTTCCACTAATCCGGCTCGGGTTGCTCAGACAAGAAACCCAGGCTTCTCTCACCCTCTTTGCATCCTCCTGCTCACCCGGAAGATCTCGAAATGTTCCCTGGCCAGCTGTGTGACATAGTCTCTCCAGCGGGTGTGGGTCTCCTCCTGGAGGGACGTGCTTGAAACACATCACCTGAGGCATCCGGCACGCATCCTAACAAGATTCCTGAGCCACCCCATCTAGCTTCACTCAACCTGGAGGCGCAATGGCTCTACTCCAAGCTCTGTCTAGATGGCAGAGCTCCTCACTCTATCTATGAGTGAGAGCTCAGCCACCCTGCAGAGGAAGCTCATTTTGGCCGGTTGTATCGGTGATGCCGCACTTTCTGTCACCAAACACAGCTGGTGACATAAAATTATTTTAAAAATGTATATGTGTTGAAACAAGATTACAAAAGCAATAACTGAAAACCAAATAAGCAGGGAAACAAAAAACAAAAAATAACAAGTCAATAGAAAACCAAAAAGTTAAAAGAAGGGCATTTGATAAAAGTGCGTTTATCACAACTTTGTCACAATTTTTGTGTTTATGCACCAAACAAAAAAGAATCATTCCATAGTTTATCTCATATTTTTTTCATTCTCAATCTGAAAAGAGTTAAGCCAAACAGCAGTGGTAAACTAAACTAAGAGGAGATCAGGAGGAAGTGGTGAGCGCAGATATGTAGAAATGTTGGTAAGGGGGTGCGGGTGGTTGTTAAGGATTGTTCACAGAGGATCATACGTTACTTTTTTCTTTTCTTCCTCAGTATTTCTTGCCCTTGATCTGCCTGCTTTTCTTTAAGCTGGATCCAGAGCCCCACCCCCTGCCGAGCCCAGAGGAGGGGAGGCCTCGGCCAGCTGCAGACTTCTCCAGAACTCTACACACAGAGGTGGAGGGGATGATGTGGGGGTGGAGGTTTAAGGGGTTTTGGGGGAGATGGAAGCAGAGTCACAGTGAGAGAAAAAAAGTCAAGAGAGGTGGCTGATGACAGCGTGAGTGCAGCAGAGGAAATTGCAGTCAGAGACACAACACGGGCACCCTGACAGATTTAGTTTCAAAGCAGGAAAAAGGGCAAAGCATTCTCCGGCCGGTCTGCATCTGTACCTCAGGACATCTATGAACGGTCATCCGAGCAGTACACCTGATTTACATCCACATGGCACAGAGTCTTCACCATCAGAACTTACCTGCTGTAACTAATCGATTATTACTAGACTAACTGAAAATATTTATTCCACTTATCATTTACAACAAAAGAACAAAATCTAAGTCACATTTTTTAAATTTGATCTCTTTCATATTCTTTAAACATAAAAACCAAATTTTAAAATGAATGATCTTAGTCTTCACTACAAAAATTACTGGTTTGTTTTGTCTTCTGACCTGCTTATGCCTAACGGGGTCACAGGCACTATGAAAACTGCCCCTAGAAATAAGTATGTGGATGGTTGTGTTTGTGAGCGTCGTAGCAGACTGGCAACCTGTTCTAGGTGTACCCTGCCTCTGGCCTGAAAATTATTTGTGATATCTTTTTTACTTTTCAGTTAAAAAATATTCTAATTTGTGCTGATGTGAAATAGAACAAAAGTTATTTGTTTGAATAATTACATCTACAAATTAAATGCAATCAAATGTATCCTATTGTAAAAATTTGAATGTCAGCTTCACCATATGTTAAAGAGCACACAATGAAAGGTAGAAAATCTTACCATGCAACATATAAACTTGGCTGCAATGAACATAAAAAAGTTAGTAAGGGATTATTCATGTGTCCAGAAAGTGTGTGATGTGGTCAGTCTGTGGGTCCTATCAATAGAGGGCGCTAAGACTCAATATGTGGATGAGAAAAGCCTCAAAGGATTAAGTTAAATGGCTTGAAAGAAATTATTTTGGGATGAATTTTTTTCTATCTATCTGTCTGTCTTTCTGTCTATATCCATATTTGTAAAATTATACACGGGTAAGGCATCTATCGATAAGACGGTAGATACATAAAAGGCTGAGGTCTGACAGCACTGAGTGTTTAAATCAACGTAAAAGACGAATAAATCAGTTGGTGTAAATTTTTAGAAAGATGGACATGTCGAAATACTTTCACCTGAAATCTAGACGACATCCTGTCTGCATGAGGAAAATTTGTCAGAATGAGCACCAATCAGTTTTCTAGAATCAGATTAGCCTAATTATACAGTGTACAATAAAAAAAAGACGATGAACACTTAATAAAGAAAACATGACAGACGTTGTCTGTTGTGCAAACATGCAGAGAACCAACAGCATTACCATAAAGAGCAGCTCCAACATGTGTAACCAAACAGTCAAATCCCAGAGATGGTGTTTTATGATCTGTTTGATAACTTGTGTGAAACAGCACTCCCTGTTCATTTATAAATCCCTGGTAATCCCCGTGAGGTTGTGACAGCTGATTTAGAGACGCCCAGGGCTCCATTGCTGAAGATAAACTGAGGTGCTTTCTAGCAGCGAGTTCTGCAGAGAGCCCAGAGAGTCTAAATCACTCTTTAAAGAGACAAGGAGCCTCGGATACAGTCACGGGGGGCCTTGAATGTTGTAGCACCACTAGGTAGCTGCCATCCGGTCAGCTCTTTGCCAAAACCTTAGGTGTAGTGTTGACTCAAACTTCACTGTTTCTCCAAAAAGTTTCCTGTAGAAAAGAAAAAAAAAAGACAATTCATGAATGTAAAGGGAGCCATAAATCCTCATGTTAACTTCACTGCATTGCAAAGAAGGGCACGGCCCAGAGAAATAAGAGACAGATGAGGCCAGGAAAGAACAGAAACGTGAGTTAAAAGGTAGAGGAGTGAGAATAGGAGGGGATTTTTAACAGAAGATAACGAAACATGTAGGAAAGATCTGGGTTCACATGAAACATGATCCAGACAATCAAAAGAAGAGGGAGGGGAGCACCACAAAGGAAGACGGGGTATAAGGGACGAAAGGGTGATGACTGGGGTGAGACAGGAGGCGAGAGGGGCCTGGTGGCAGGGCGCAGGCCTGGGTGGTGCAGCACTAACAGGCCCCCGGGGACCCTGCGCTGCAGGACCATATGGGGAGCAGTGAAAGGGAGAGGAGCAGTGGGAGCCCCAGGCTGACAAGCCACCGCTGCCCCTGCTTCAGCTGTTCCCCTGGAGCCCCGGGGACCTGGGGATTAAAGACACACAACAAAGACAACACATAGAAGACAACACACACACACACACACACACACACACACACAAGATAGACGCCAGTAAAAAGAGGGCATCCACTTATAGTTCAACAAAGACAGGTACGCACACACTCACTGCTATGGACTCATTCATGTACAATTGATGCATTGCCAAAATACAGCAGAAAGCCCAGAGTTCATCCAATGGGCTACAACAAAGAAAGATTTTACCACACAAACACACACCACACACACACTACCAGGAGATAGCAGCAAGGCCAAATCCCCTCCATTTAGAAGAATAAATGATTGGTGTAACCCAAAGACCACACAACACACAAGCAGCATGCACAACCAGTTTCACATATATACACACACTCTTGGATGCATGCACGTGTGCTCCAGTCATGCACTCAGCAGATACTTTGGGAGTAGACAGCAACACGTGTTATCGTCACTCAGAGGGATTAGCCTGCTTTCTAATAGATGTAAAAACACTGAAAGAACAAGTACATTAATCCACATCTTTAAAGACTCTTTTAGAAGTTTGAGACTAAATGTGTGCACACCTGACCTGATGCAAGCGATGAGAAGGACAGCAACCAGTAAAAAAAGGCAGAGATGTGTGCATAGTGTGGCCATTGGATCTGAGAATGATTTTATTGGAGCAACTGTCGAATTTCATGGTAACAAGAAACAAACTCCCTACAATGATGTGATGGAGATGATCACTACTATAAACATTCAATTGTGAATTAATTCATTAAATATGCCATTTACCAAATATAATTCAAATGATCAATAAATTTTCCTCATCTTATTTCTTGAATTAGATGGCTTTGCTACAGCTTGCATTCAGATGACTTGATAACTTGATTAGTGTTGATTAGTGTCTCTGTTGTGAGAAAGTTTTCTAGAATAATTCTGATCCTGGTGATCACTTATTATCACACAAGTCAAGCTTAAGAAGATATTCTTCGTTGTGTTTGTTATTAATTGTTTCACATTCAAACACAAAGACTTATTAATCAATTTTCTTTTAAGTAAACTAGAAATGCACCACATAACTTTTTACCATTAAAGTTTTAACTCAGACAAGAACAATGAAACAATGAAGATTTAGTTTGAACATACTTTTGTTGCACCTTTAAATCAGGCAGGACGGAGGTTAGTTATTTTAATTGATGAGATCCCAATATTGTCCAACATTCTTTGATCATTCAAATTTATTACGTTTCAAGCTCTCCCATCAAGAATACAGTATACTGTTCAAATGCCAGGTTGTTCCTGGCCACGGATTTTGGTCTCCGTCACACCCATATTAAGTGGCTCTGTAAAAAACTATTTGTTGCTATTGGTTTGTTCTGCAGACAGGAAGTACTGCTCAACATAATTCAATTGCCGTGTTCCAAGAGGATTTGAGAAAAAAACAATTTATTATAAATAATATTTGGGTTTTTATTTTGAATAACCGAAAGACGCTTGAGATGCAGCTTTTACAATAGTTGTATCTAGTCTTCTCCATATGTGTCCTCTTTACCTTCTTAACCATCTATTCCTTATGGGGTTGTGGAGGGTGCCGGAGCCCATCCCAGCTGATTTGGGGCAAGCGGCAGGGTACAACCCAAACAGGTCACCAGTCTTCTGTGGGGCCACACACATACAACCATACACACATCCACACATTCTTAGGGACAATCACGCAGTAGTGGCCAATCAACCTAACATGCAAGTTTTGGGAGGGTGGGAGGAAATTGGAGTACCCAGACAAAACCCACGCATACACGGGGACAACATGCAAACTCTTTACAGAAAGGCCAGTGTTCCATGCCTCATCCCAACCCAGGACTTGAACCCACAACCTTCTTGCTGTGAGGTCACTGTGCCACCCACTGCACCACCATGTTTCCATTTTTGACAAATATCATAGAGTAAAAGGTGGTATTAATCAGATCAGGTGTGGGATTTCAGATTGGAAGTAGAGCTTTAAATGTGAAGAAGAATGTCACTCAGTACTGTGAATGAATGTGGTTCCCCATTTTTTTGGTGACCATCACAACACCTCTCTGGTGGTTGGTCTCCAGTCATCACCATACTGTTGGTACTTACTGACAGCACCGATCGGTTTTGGTCAGATCATATCACTTGTTCGTCAACACTTCTAGACCTCCCAGCACTGCTTGCTGCTGATTTTGACCCCTTTACTAATAGTAAAGGGGTGAACCACACCCCATACTCAATATTTGGATTCGGATAGGACCTTCAAATGTTTCTGTTCATAAATACATTGTATTTTTTCTCATCTGAAACTGATTTCAGATGGACTACATCCTGATGGAAAATGAATAATAGATCAAGCACTAAGGCCTCCTCAGCCTGGCGATGCCCACGACAAAAATCAGTCAAATAGTCATGTCTTTTAGGGCCTTGTGGATTTGCAAGAGGACTTTAGAGTTGATTCCAAACTTGATTGGGAGCCAGTGGAGAAATGCTAACATCGAAATGATATGCTAGCTTCTACTAGTTCCTGCTAATAGCCTTGCTGCTGCATTTTGAAGAAGCTGAAGACTTTTTAGGGAAGATTTAGGGCATGCTGCTAACAAAGCATTACAATAATTCAACCTTGATGTAACAAATGCATGGAGTTTCTCAGCAAGTTTTTTGCTTTGACATAAAGTATTTAGGATTCTAGCAATGTAGTGCAGGTGGGAAAAAGACTGTTTTACAAGCAGGCATTATGTAAACCGTAAAAGAACGCCAGAAAAGTCAGAACCAGACATTTTATTTGAATTGTCATACGAAATTTAGCAAGCTCTATTACATAGGCAGAGCTTGTGTTTTCTCAAACTGGGTGGAGGGATCGGACATAGTCTGGTTTTCACACTTTTGGGTCTGTGATAACGTTTTATAAATTAATAAGATTCCATAACTACTGTGTAATTGATGTTCTAAAACCTGAGTTGTTTATGCAATACAAGGAGGAAATAGTTATTTGCATGAGATGGGATTTTTAAGACAGTTTTTGTAAATCTATTCACTGAACCGTAAATTATGATTACAACACAACTTTGAGATAACAAGGAAATTTGTCATAGAATTTAATTTAAGTTTATATTGTGTAAAGCAGGTCTGGAAAGAACACTTGTTCAGCCACCTGCTCTGGTTCAGCTGCCAAGTTTCTGTCAAGCCTAATTCCAAACTTTCAGCTTTATCTGTTCGTCTCCATAACCAGCTATCGTGGAGGTGCAAAAAGTCACCTGCCTGATCAAATAACAAAGTGGGGTAGTGTGTTTGTGTGTATGTATGCAGGACCAAATCGGAAGCTTCACACTGTTGCTAAATCTACCCCATGCCAGCGAGTACCTGCTGCCTGCTACCTCCGTCCCTCCTGTAGCCTGAGGCCATGAAAGCAGCCTTGGCTAACATTAAGCTGTATTTCCTAAGGCTCAGTGAAACAGAGTACCACCTGTCCTCCTTTAATAACAGAAAAAAGTAGCTTCTTCTGTCTGTGTCTACAGTCTTGACAAAGACGATGAGCTGCTGTTTTCTTTACACCCTACACGGAAGTTGGACTTGTGGGCAAACCTTCCTACAAGCTTAAGTAGAAGGATTTGTGGTGTCATGTCATAGCCTTCTAGTGAACCAACCAAGCAGCTTTCAGTCTACCCCAGCCTTGGTGTTGCCAGTCTGCCATTTAGTCTCAAGTCTTCTCCCAATTCCCCTAGTTCGGCTCAGGATGACAAACAGCTAATTAATTTCCCTGACACAAGGAAAAGCAAGACTCAAGCTGGGGAGGAAGACTGCCTTTAGCAAAAATAGGAGTGCAATAGGAGAGATTAATTCATGAGGCCATTTTTTTCTAGAGGTAGGATTTGCATGAGGAGTTCTTGTTGTGGACTTCAGTATGCTGTCCTCTCCTCTCACTTCTTTTTTACACACAAATACACACACTTTTAATTCACATTCACCACCATCTCATCTAAATTTCGCTCAACTTTAGCCTTTGGCGCTCTCCTTTTTCAATAACCTTATATATCAATATGAACCCAAATGCATACATTAAACTCTTTGAAATTCATTTTCATTTTTAATAGTTATGAGACTAGAGCAATAAAACAATAGCTGACAATTTATAAATGTGGTTTTACCTTCATTCCTCATACGATAAGTTTAATTTAACCAAAGAAAACAAAAAAGACAAACAACACCATTTTCGCCCGTAAGGGAAAGAATTTTCCATATGCAATTTTAAAATCTGATGGAGATAAACAACTAATACTCTTTCTGTTTCTCTTAAAGTGAGAAGAGGGACTGGTTCGGGGAGGTGATTGATCTTGTTATGTCACTATTCAGTACTTTTATGGTCATTACATCACTAGGTTGTGTTATGGTGTATTTTGTTCAATTCTGTCACAATAAACTGACCGTAATTAGTTTCAGAATCAAACTGATGTACAGAAAGGTTACTCTGCAGGATATATTGCTGCTTTGGTTTTAACGAGTGCATATATCATAAAGCAATCTGAGGGCAATAATCCTTCATCATTATTGAGACAGGGAAGCTTCTTTGGGGACTTGGTGGTGGTGTGGAAAACACGTCTCCTTCATGGGCTCAGGGGTTTCCATGGCACAGAGGAACCTTAGAAAATACAGATAAAATCAAGGTTTGTACCAATATGCTTTAGTTAGCTTGATATTTTCTTTTGTTTTGTTTGTTTTAATAATTCTCATCTTGTGAAAGCCTTTTGCGTCTTAGAGATAAGGACGTGATCTGCATTAACATCCCCACATCAGCTACAGCAGGAGTAGATATTCAGTGAAATAGAAAGTAGTGAACAACAATCTCATTTTGAGCTTTAACCAGCCTATCATTTTATCTTCACATTAACTTTGACTTAGTGAACATAGAGTATGGCCTGAATTTGGGTTAAAAGTCTCTATTTAATACAACTGCTTTTCCCTGTTAGGAAAAAGCAGTTCAGAAGACAAAATGACAAAAAAAATAAATTTTTTTGGTCCTGTTTTTTAAAGTGTTTTGTTTAGTCGAGAGGATTCTACAATCTTAACACAAACCACTTTTAACCAATATCAATAAAATGTATTAACTACAAGCAAAAGATTCTTAAAAAACATTAATAAAAATGTATATCTGGCTCTGGTTTATATAATAAATATGTTCATAATTGAACTAAGTCATCATTTTGAATTTTAGGATTAGAAAAAAAGCCACAGAATACGAAGGTGTGTGATGTTTCATTCGGTGTGTTGTCGGTTACTATTAACCTTGTAGGTTGTTAAAAGGTATGACCTAGTTTGTATGCTGATTTGATAGAATTCAATCAAATCGTTGGAGTTGTATGTCACGTTTTCACAATGTGCATCTTAAAAGCTTAATCAACATATTAAAATGTTTCATCACATAATTTTATAACTGATCCGATAAGTTTATCCGACACCCATGTAAACACATCGGAGGAATCCAATCAGATTGATTTCAGGCAGAGAAATGGCATATTCACTCATGTCAGTGTAGTTATTGATCTTCCTGTTTTCATTATGGGCAATTCCCCATGTTTAATTGGAGTTAAAACATAACATGAACTAAAACATCAGTGGAGCTTTTTTTTTTTGCTCAACATTAAATCTGCCACCAGTTTCCAAAGCTGGCAAAACAAGAAAAAGAAAAGCCCAAAAAAAAGCCCCGCAAATTTTACAAATTAAAATAGTTTTTAGAAGAGAGAAGCTAGATGGGGTGGTTCGGGCATCTGGGTAGAATGCCTCCCGAAAGCCTCGGTGGTGAAGTGTTTCGGGCATGTCCCACTAGGAGGAAACCTAGAGGCAGAACCCGGACCCGGTGGAGAAACTATGTCTCACAGCCGGCTAGAGGAACGTGTCGTGATCTTCCTGGTGAGCTGAAGGTTGCAGCCAGGGTGAGGGAGCCCCGGGTTTCCCATCTGAGGTTGTTGCCCGCATAACCTGGCTCCGGGTACGCGCAAGACAATGAAAAAATAAACTACATTATTTATCATCTATAAATTAAAATATTTAATTTAGCTGTAAAAGAAAAAAAATAGATTTTGATTTGGATTTGGATATTGATTTTTTTGTATTTTTTTTAGATCTTATGTGAAATTACCTTAAAATTACCTTGAAATTACCTTAAGTGAAATGTCAGAGAACAGTATCAGCAAGCTTCCCGAGCTCATTTGGCAACCACATAAAGAGGAAAAAAAAATCTTATTATTAAAAACTTTGTAAATTGGTAATTTCATATTCATTACTGAAAACAAGAAGAACAGATATCTTTTAATGAATCAATATGAAGAAAACTCCAGCACAACCATTTCCTAAACTACTTTGGTGTCATCCTCGTTTTCCTCACAAAGGAAGTTTGTTTTATTAAAGAGCAAAACTGACAGTGGTGCTCAGGATGTGATGCTTTCAAATCATCTACCACCTTGCACACTAAGTGTTGCATTGATTTTTTTCCCCCTCTCTGTTCAAACTTGTTGAACTCTTTTTTTGACTGCAGAAAGGTGGAAATAAAACTTCCCAGTTCCCACTTTTCTACATTTCCTCCACCCACCTCAACTCTGACCAGTCACACAATAGTGGCTGGACATTACACAAGAAAAAAAAAACTGCACAGATGATGTGTTGAGAACTATCTGTGACAACTCACAAATCTGCTGTAAGGAAAAGGAAGGTGTTATCTGTGTCTCTTTGTCTTAATCGAGGGAACATTTTCTGTAGAAGAATATACTATAAAGTATGTCGTATGTTGTAATGTATGTAATGTTAATGTGATCATGTGCAATAAAGTAATAGGCGGTGAGAATAATCAGTTGAAGGTTGTTTTTTTTTTTTCCTCTCGATTTACAAGTCGATCTACGTTCCAACCTTCATCTATGGTCACCAGCTGTGGGTGGTGACCGAAATTATGAAATCGCGGACAAAAGCGGTCAAAATGAGCTTTCTACGCAGGCTGGCTGGGCTCTCACTTAGAGATCGGGTGAGGAGCTCTGCCATTCGGGAGGAGTTCGGTGTGAAGCCGTTCCTCCTCCAAGTCGAGAGAAGCCAGATGGGGTGGTTCAAGTATATGGTTAGGATGCCCCCTGAGCGCCTCGCTGGTGAGGTGTTTCGGGTACGTCCCGCCGGTAGGAGACCAAGAAGCAGACCGCGGACCGGCTGGAGAGATTGTGTCTCACAGCTGGCTGGGGAACGACTTGGGATCCTTCTCGGTGAGCTGAAGGATGCTGCCGGGATGAGAGAAGCCTGGGCTTCTCGTCTGAGGCTGTTGCCTCCGCAACCCGGCCCCGGATAAGCGGAAGACGATGGAACGTTTTGTGGTTTTTTTTAGTTTTCTGTCTGCAAAACAGCAAAATTTAGTTTTTATATTATTATTGTTGTAGAAATGCAAAGAAAAACCTTCTCAAAAATTCCACGGTTTTACTAAACAATAGCTCTAAAAAAGGTAAAGCAGTAAAATCAACTTCTTTTAAACCCAAATCTAAAGTTTCTTCTGTTCATTATTGTTAGGGTCTTCTGTTCCAGTTCAGTATTAATTTAAATGAAAGGCACAAAAAACAGAACAGATAGCAATAATTTGGGTAGCCAATAAAAATCATCACTTTTTCTTCTTTTTCTAAAAATACTTTGATCAAACATTGACTATATTGGTGAACTTCACTCTCAGTTTAAGCAGTACAAAGGCTCATTTTAGCATTCTTGGCAGTGGAGAAGGTGCAAGAGATAAAAATGCAAATAGCTTTAATCATTCATATTTTTTAGTGATACAATTTTCAGAAAATTCACATTTAATTCCTCCACAAATGTTGCTAAAGGATTTATGCTTTCAGCTGTTTTTTTTTTTTGTCATAAAGATAAATAACCTTTTGTACTTCTCTACACTATTATTTACTGATTCCAGGAAAGTAATCAGAAAAAAAATACAGTGCAATCAAGCAAGTAACAACATAAAAGTCACATTTTGAGAATACATATTTTAAAATGGCAGAATTTGGAAATACTAGCATCAAACCATCAATTTCTGATGAACTGATTAATGGACTGAAGAAATCATCTTGTGCATGTTCACATGTGTGAGTGTCTGTCCTGGTCATGAGGCTAAGGTGAGAGAGTCGTTTTGCTCTGTTTTAATTCACTCCAGCCTGCAACTGAGCCAGACTTTTTAATTGCTGTGTTGGCTGTGGGAGGGGTTGCCGGGGCTGCTCGTCACCCTGCTGCCGTGAGCTGGGAAGCTTTGAGTCAGGGCAGGTCCTGATCTCCTCCCAGGGGACTCTGGGCCCCACCAAACTGTCACCTCTACCTCCTGACGCAGCACACCTGAGGCTCCCGGCATCGCAACCACGCCTCCCCCAACCACCCCTCCCCAAGTTTTTTCTTCTAACCCCAACAGCCCTCCTGACATTATGCAGCTCACAACGTCTGTCTATACGCATCTGCTGATCAATAGGCTTGACTCGGAGGATATTGACGCTGGCATCGGCCTCATTGATCACATCCAGCCCGCATGGCTGGGTTTTCAAAGATAATTGGGCTTGGGAACCTTCCTCCTTATGAGTGACAGTGTGCTGAAATGATAATCAACTGGATCCAGTCCAAGTACAATCCCAGCAGGTCTGGCTGGACTCGAGGCAGGCAGCAGGGTTTCCTATTTTTAAAAGGATTTTAGCTAAGCTGCTGCCTCCAACGGACACTCAGAAATCATAAATACTGCATCTAAGGCTAGCATGCAGCTAAAAAAAAACCCAATCACGTCACAGTATATGTCCAAGTTCCAGAAATAAAGTCAAACATTAACATATCTAAATCTAGATGCCAACTTTATTGAATTATTTCCTAAAGCAGAAAAAGAAAGCACCACAACCACTGCATTAAAAAAAGTTTTCCCACTGGACCATTAGCGCCCTTTCAAATTAAGTGTCTAAGAAATGATGTAAAGCTTTAATAAAAGGCCAGGCAGCTGATATTGATACTCATTATTACGTGGCCCAAGCTAACCCCATTATGTTCCCATTAGAGCTAATAACACATACAACTAACTCATTTGTTTCATTTAGCCACTCTGCATATACAAAAAAAAAATGGCGACGAGTTGAGTCTTAAGGAGATTGAATGTTTTCAGCTGTTCTGCACAAATTTTAAACACATTTGCAAAGATTTTAATAAATTAGAGTTATTGAAATATTATGATGTATCTGTAGAAGGTAATGAGTCGGACAATAAATAGTTTATATGTGGAGGTTTAATTAGTGCTGTATTGTGTGTCGGGCAGCAATTCTCTTTTTTTTCCTGACACAAATTTTTCGCGGCTTTCCAGCAGGTAGCCACAACACAGCAGCACCAGAATAGCTATGTGAGGTAGAGTTGGTGAATTGGGTGAACGACAGCGAGCCCAGGGCATAGGCCTACATATGCAGTGAGAACAGAACTCAACCTGCTTTTGGAGGATGAAGGCTGCTAAAAATAAGCCAGAGGAGCAAAAAAAAAAAAAAATCACAGAGGGTGAGAGAGAGTAAAAAGACAGAGAGAATAAGGAACTGCCATCAGCAGGCTGGGTTGGGTTTTGCCCCTCGCTGATTTAAGCCAGAAAGCTCCCACATCTCCACCACTGCCCCCGCTGCCCCTGCTGCCCCATCTCTGAGCCCAAACCCCCTGTGAGACACTGTGCCCCTGTGCTCAGGCTGTCAGGCCAGCACACCAGCTCGCTACCGAGAGGCATTATGCTAATGGGAGTGCCTCCTTCCCTCTTTCCCTCTCTCCACAGCCCTGCACCGCTCAGTGGATCGGCTTGCCTTAGGGCCCTGCTGCTTGTTTTGACAGAGCATCCCCTGATAGTTGGGATTAGTCCAGCTTGTTTGGCTAAACTAGGAGAAGGGGATCTTAGGCTACTTTGAGTTTTTGGAGCTCCGCTGGAGCCAGATGCCTCCTGCTTTTATCCCCACCAGGAGAGGCTCTACTCCCCCCAAGGCCTGCCTACAGCCATGGGCAGCCATAACCATCCATGCAGAGTCAGGACCCAAACGGCACACACATCCAACACAGAGATAGACTTTTACTCATAAACACACACTCCTTATACCATATCCAGAAGACAAAATATTCATGATACATAAATAGTCATGTAACACCATGAGAAAAGGAGGCAGGCGCAGGCTTCAACCCACAACCATCATCATTCTGTGATAGGAGGCAAGGCTTAGAATCTAGAGTTTTTCCCATTATAGAGGATAAAGCACCAGGTCCCCAGTTTTTTTTCAAGGAAACCTACTTACTACTTACATGAGGAAGTGCTGTTTTATGGCTACATTCCTGCTCCACATTAATGGAGGCGTCAGGCTGCTGCTATTCCTTTGAGAGAGGGTTGAACCTCTCTATTAAAGTGGCTGACCTGTGGTCGGTGGTTCAAACAGCCGGTATGCACATTAACGTCACATTCCCGGCGTTAGTGTCTGAAGAAGGAGGAAAGAGAATAAATAAGAGGAGGTGGGGTGATCTCCCTTTCAGCAACTATCCCCGACAGGAGGCCTCTGCTATATTTTATTCACTAATGTCAGGTGGGTTCAGACTGTCTCAGGGTCATCTGTGGACGGCCCTGCTCCCCGGTTTTCATCAAGGTCAGTAAGATAAAAAATAGTACCCCCAACCTGCTCTCAATAGAATGACAAAACAACTAGTGGAGAAAATTGCAGAGATTTTGGAGGAGAGGGGAAGAACGAAAAGGTAAGGAACAGCGAGGACAGGTGGAATTGAGAGAAAAGTTCAAAACAGGGAACATGAGATTAATTTAATTTTCAATAGATAAAGGAATTGGAAAAACATGAACAAATTGGACACTGAACATGTAGGAATTGGAACTGATGACAAAATAGGAGATGATAAAAATCAAAGAGATATAAAAAAAGAAAGATAACAGGACGAAAACAATTACAGGTGAAAACAAAAAAACAAATAATAAGGAAAAGTGGAAAAGGTAGAGAAAAGGAAACAGGAGGGAGAAACTATAAGAAAAAGAGACGGTAGGGTTGAAGGGGGGGGTCTCATGAGGGCTGGGTCATGGAGGCCCAGGGGTGATGTCAGTCTATTAAACTGATTTCACAAGTTCCCTTAACGAAGCCTCTGGCATGTTAAAGGGCAGGAAGCATCCTATTTCAGCCTTTTCTTCCACTCCCCTTTAAAGCTGACTGAGTGTGGGACTTATCGACAGCTACTGACAAACAGGCATGAAGAAGGGCAGCTGCTGGGGCGCTCCTCTTAGGACCTGAACACAAGGTGGGATTCAGCCATGGACCTGGTGATCCTTAAAGCTGAGCAGGGCACTGTCTTATTGCTCTGCACCGCCCGGACAGAAACCTGATCTTGAATGTTGAGCAGAGCGCACTTCAATATGATGAGGGGTTACTGCAGGCCGATAACACTGCTGATATTTTTGGTGGGTAGTTTGTGATGGAATTTCAAATTGAAAAAAAAAAAAGCATGAAACATAATCTGAAAACACGTTTGCTACTTTACACTGTCTTCTTCATGAAAGTCAAACTCATGTTTTTGTTTGAAATGATGGGATGATGCATGTGTGTGTGTCAAAGTGTGTGTCACACGTACACAATCTGCTGAATCGTCCTGTCTGTTGTCTGCAGCTGGCACTCTGTTGCCATGCTATCAGTCCCTGCAGCATATGTTACCAGGTGTTTCCTCCCACCGAACGCAATCTTTCATCAAGGTAACCGAACTGCAGACAAATTAATTAGGAGACTATCAATTCAACAGAGTCAGGCCCACTAGTGGAAGTTGTGGCATATCAAAGCAAAAGACAGATTTCTTGGCTCCTGTACATATTTTTCTTTACTTTTTTGCCCCGATGTAGATTCTTCTTTTTATCCCTGAACTAAAAAGTTATAACCACATTAATAAAATGGGGGGGGGGGGGGGGGGGGGGGGGACAGATGTTTTTCAGTATTCACTGAAAGTTGATGATGAAATTTTATAAAAATCCTGAATTCCAACTTTAACATTTCAAGCTATCTTCAAGGTCTTGGGTTTGGTCATTTTGAGACATTTTTGCTTCTGTTTACCGTGAATCAACTCACATGTACAGTATGTGCACATGAATGTGAATGCTGTCAAGTGTTAGATGTAGCGTAGATATATTTCTTAACACTCCCATCAAAACCACCACTTTCTGTTTTTATCTATGGCCAGAGTTTGTAGTTATTTGTGTAAAAGTATGTACATATGTCACAAGTTGTGCTTCCCCTAAAATGAAAAAATAAGCAATGTTAGTTCAAGTTCCAAAAAAAGAAACTGAATGATATTTATTCTTAACATGATGCAGAGTCTCAGGAGTAGATCTGCCATTAGCTTGGCGGGTAGAAAGAGGACAGTTGGAAATGTTAGATCAGGTACAGGTACAACCACATGCTTCTCGTGTCTACAGCAAAGTTCTTGCCTGAGATTTTATGTTTTTTGGGTAGCTGATAGCAGTATTGAAACAATAAACCAAGGCAATTAACCTCAATATGATTTACTGAGAGAATCACAAAGGTGGTCCGGGCAGAGTTCTCTAGGTCTGTCTAGAGATGTTTTGAACAGTTGAGACATGAGAACAGTTAAGGCTAATTTATAGTCCACCCTAAAAACGCATGCAAAAAACTTTTATAAAGCTGATTTACCTTCTCTTGGGTCTCCAAGACCCTTCTACCTTCTTGTGAGTTCTTCTCTTTCTAGGTGGCAAATTTAAATTGGCATAACCTGAGGAGGTTCAGACAACAAAACTCCGATGAAGAACCCCCCTCTGCGTTCTCACTAGCTTCCTTTGACACTCAAACCAATAATTTGCAACTTTGTAGACAATCATTTTCCGACCATTTATCAAAGAACTATCACAAACGTAATGAATAGATGAGTGATTTAATCCATTTACAGAACTTTGGGGAGACAACAGAACCACCCGCCCTGCATTACTCAATGGAGCCATTAGGCAACCAGTAAATGGAACAACAAAGATAAAAAAAGGGAAACTGTTTTACGGAGCAGCTTTTTCTCTCTTCTCAGGACCTTCGGTCTTCTTCCCAGAACATTTGAGACGTTTGCCACTCTAACACATCTTATTCATATTAGTTGAAATGCTCGGGAAGTTATTTGCATGCTTGCCAATAATTATGGCAGTCAAATCTGACAAAAAACCAAAAACTAAACAGTCACATCTTAGGGGTGCTGAGCACCAGTTCAAAGAAACATTAACATAGAGAACATATGCAGGATGGTGGGCTTGATCATTTTCAGAAGCTTTGCATTAGGGTTGTGTTGTCATCTTTTTCTTATCTTGTACTTTTCAAAACTATTGGATCTCTTTAAATCGGTACTGAATCATGTTTTCAGAAGGTGTGGCTGAAATAAGGTTACCATACGAGGAGGACTGGGTTGATTTTGAAGCTCATTTGGCCTTAAAAGTAAGAGAAGTAATGATGATCGTGGTTGTGAAATTGCTACAATACACATAAAATTAATTATCAAAGAGAAAATGAGAAGGTAAATGTGATCAAAGTAGTGACAAAGGTTGCTGGATTTAAGATGTTATGAAAGATCTCTCTTCGTGGGAACCCACTAATACATTTACTAAATTTTACTTTCACATTTGACCCATCAGTTCCCCTGTTCACTGTGCACGACAGAGCATAAATTGTGTTTATGGCCGCAAATACAGTACAAAGCACATGAAGTTGACAAACCTAATTCATATACTTTTATTTTCTTATTTTGGTGCTTTTACACAAAAATCACTCTCCCTGTTGAGGCGAAAGACTTGGCTTGAACAAAACAGAGGCTCTAAAACACTCTATACTTACCCAAGAATGTAGTCACGGCAAAGAACAAAACGTGCGGCGAAGAACAACCAAGCATTAGAACAGTATTTGTACATCAGGTGAGATGAGTTATAATTTACTCAAACAGGCAGATGAATAAAAAACGACTTCATGTGAGTTTTTGATGTGGTAATAAAATTCAAGCGAGGCAAAAACCTCCAAAACGTTGATTATGCATGATTGCCTTTCCCCCATTCCTACACTCAAAAATCAGAAAGTCAGTGTGATTGACTAGCTGTGGACAGTGGTTTTTGCTCACCACCACAAATATGAATGGCTTGTTTTATTTTAATATAGCGTTCATAGTTTATCAAACTCCTTACTTTCAGAACACTGTAAATTTGAGTCCAGCCAATGGAGGCAGTTTCAAGCAATATTACAAAAGCTGCATTTATAAAGATCTTCCAAACCCCATTTAATAAAATTGGACAAGTCGGGAGTAGTGGGGACAAGTCGGCACTGACTTGCTATGGCGACCACTAAAGGGAAAAGCCGAAAGAAGAAGAAGAAGGACAAGTCGGGAGTATTCACCCATTTTGACAGTAGAATATTTCTCTTTTTGAAAAAAGTGTGGGCATTAGTTAATCTCAGACAGTTTTTTGAGGACACAAAGAATTGTACTTTATTGTTTTTTTATTTACATTTTTCCAAAATCAACTAAATGTTAAAGTTTATAATATTTAACTCTTTTACTTCATTAGACTCATTTTCTCCATAATGTCAATGCAGTTCACTTCTGCAAATGAGATTAATTGAGAACAAAATCATTCCATCCTTTTCAAGACATGATGAGATAAATGACACTTATAGTGAGTTTCAAACATATTTTTCAGAAAAATGAAGATGGAAAAACAAAAAGTGCAAGAAAGCCTTCTTAGATAAGTGATTTCTCCTTTCATAAAAATTCATCCACCTAGCCCCATATTCTTTTGACTTCACTACCAGTTAAATGTGCCATTTATGAGCAAACTCTCCTTTTCTTTCTTACCTCAGGTAAGTATGTCTTCATATAGATTATAGGGCCTGCTAACAATGAGATCATCACCATTCACACAAACATCCACACACACATCAAGAGGACTGGCTTTGTGCTCTTACTAGAAGTCTCTCAGCTCTTAGCTAAATGGATCTCAGTGCCATCCCTCAGACACTGGTGACCTTCAGTCATTTAACGGGCAGTATGACGGAAACACGATATCAACACCTGAACAAAGCCCAGTGTAAAGCACCACATCAAGCTGCTGTTTATTCATAACGCAGTTGGTTGGGTCTGTCATCTAGAGGTCAGTCATTTGAATACTCCCCCATTACAGGCAACCACCGTCCCTTTACCTTCCAGTTAAAACAGTCGCACATCAGCCACTTCAAACGGGCTCAGCTTCAAACATCTCGTTTCCAGTGTGACAAACGTACTTCACAGCAATAGCTCTGACAAAATAGGCAGCAGCTGCCTAACGTAAAGGATGAAACGTGTAAAAATCAAGACGGCACAGTGCCTATGTCAAAGAGGAGACACAAAGAGGCAGAGAACACGAGATGGAGTGAGGAGGAAAGGATGGCAGAGAGATGAGGAAGATGGGGATTTGAGAAAAAGGAGATGGAGTAATACCCAACCAGGCTTTGTTTTAATTACTAGCACTAGAAAGGCAGAGAAAAGCGTTGAGTTTTGCTCGTTAGACCATCGCTTTGGATCAAACAGTGTAGTTACATATCAGATTAAACTGCTCCCGTATACAGTGAGATCTGAGCTGCTAAAAACATCTTAAGAAGCAATCTTCCTTGCTCACATTCAAGGCAGGAGATAACGCTGGCAAAACAACCAATCTATACTTATTAGAGAGAGCATAGAACTTTGAGGTGTAGAACTAGTTAATGCAGCAGACACAAGACGAGCGAGCCAACAAACAGCAATCGTACATCACAGCCGGAGGAAGAAGATTTTAGAAAAGTGGAAGACCAAGGAGTGGACTAAAACCCCTACACTACAACTCCTTACTGTGCCAGCCAATTAGAGGGCCTGGCAGGTCAGAGTGTATTATGGGAGGTGGTTGGAGTTCAGTAGTAAATACACTGTCAGGAACGACACCCACTCCTTTCATCCTGCCTTTCTTCTGTATCCTTTCTTCTCTCTTCTGTGTGGGGAGAAGAGGTAGATTTGTGGCTCTGGGGATCCAAACGACTGGCTGTTATTATTCCCTCTCAGTTGCCAGCCTCAAAGCACACCAACCCCCTTACCCCCTCCAGCCAAAGCACCACGACCACTGCCACTAGGCCTTCCTGATCTCCATCACTCCTTACACAGCCCGCCACAGAAGCTACAGCATGTGGCTTTTAGCTGTTTGGAAAGACTTGTAAGGGTATGAACTGCACTACCAAAGAACCATTGTCACTCATAGTAAGTAAAGGACAAATAGCAACGACTGATAATTGTTTGTGCGTGAGAGAGAGAGTACTGAAAGCAGAAACAAATATGCACTAGAATAGCAAAGTTAGCATCAAAGTGATTGGAGCTAACAACCCTAATCACCCAGCTCTGCAATTTGAAACATATGTCATGTTGTTGCGCATCAGTGATAAAAACTAATAACAGTATTCCCTTACAGCCCTGTGTGAGTGAGAATCAGACACAAAGCCCTGGCAGAGCGCAGATCCCCCGCCGCCCTCCTACCCCACAATGTCAGATATATCAGCAATGCTAATGCCCAGGCAGCATCCTGCACCACTCTCCCTGAACCACTGAAAACACAACCATTTAGGCTTTAAAAGACACACATAAACAAAAAAGGAAGAGATGAAAAGCAACAAAAAAATGAAGGAAATGAAACGTGGGGGGAGGAAGAAAGAACGAAGGGAAGCTTAGGTTGGGAAGAGGGGGGGCAAAAAAGGAAGTTAATTACATATTCTGAACCTGGCCGATGTAGTCCTTGGGGATCTGCCTCCGCACCTCAGGATCTGTAAATAATTGACAGATAATATTAATTGGCTTTGGATTAGTGAGCAAGCTCAGTATCACACATTAATATTTGATCAGAGGATGATAGGGACCCTGGCAGGGGATCCGAAGGGGCAGCTGAGGCTGTTTTGTTGATTAGGCCAGAGATGGGAGGAGACGGAGGCAAGTGGTAGAGGTAGTGGCAGCAGCAGCAACAACAGCAGCTCCACACAAGCACACAGATGGCAACACACAGCCGTGGTTTGATGCTCCTGTTAGCTCCAGGCTGCAGAAGCTGCGACTGCCAGCAAACTGCTGGCTTCACATTTCACCGTCAAGAAGTGGAGGACCTTCGCAGTTACTTTGATTGCTTTTCGTTACATTGGAAAGTATTTTTCTTATTGGACATATTGGACCACGTTTTACAATCTAAGAGCTGATCAGTATGTTTTCTTTTATTAGGTAAATTTAGATAAAAACATAAATACAAATATACCTCTGAAAATTTAAGTCATCGTTACCGCAGTCCAACACAATTTTACTTTTTTGGTGTTTTTAAGTTCACTTGTATTCCACGCAATCTACTTTTATTCTTGCAGAAGGTCCAAAACATACAAACTTTCTTTAACAAAACTTAACTTTACTCTCTTTTTCTTTCTGCATTTCCTTTCAGAAGGCACCCCTTGAAACAATTTCCTCCGGTTAACCCTGCCTCCTGCATTCTCTAATACCAATTGCCTTCATGTCCTTGTTCTCTACATCCATAAACCTTCTGTTTGGCCTCCCTCTAGGCTGCCTACCAAGCGGTTCCAAACTTCCCCCAATATATTCGATCTCTCTTCTCTGGACTTATTTGAACAATCTCAGTCTGGCCCATCTGACAAATTGTTTATCAAATTAATCAATGTAAGGATAAAATAGATATGTCCCGGGACGTACTGATGCCCTAGACAAAGTTTGATTGAAATCCCTTTAGATGCACCTGCATAAAGATGCCTCACATGGCACATCTGTTTACAGTTGGGAGGAAAAAAAGTTAAAAATGAAGGCTGCGCTTGGAGGCGTGTGGGGTTTCCTGCAGCAGCGCTAATCCTCCGAGTGGGAGAAAACAAACAAGACAGATTTACGCGGCAAAACAAGCTGGCAGACATACATGCGCAATTAAACTCATGGAGGCTAATTAAAGTGTTACTGGAAGCACGCAGCTAGAGTGTGACAACATAATGAAAGATTGAAGAGGGGAGGAACACACGGACACCCCACTCTCCAACCTCAGTACACCCACCCTTCCTTTCTTTAAAAACAATGCCACATCTCCCTTATTCTACTCTTTTGCTCTCTCTCATCTACCATATGCTGCCATTTGTTTAGTCAAATGTCTTTTAAGCAGTCCAGCTTTGCAGCTCCACCACTTGGATTGAGCTCGCAGACACATTCGGCAGCTCGTATCCCTCATGGCCTGTGTCACGCGGCTAGCTAGAAGAGTCTCTTGGGAGCAACTTTTTATTGCTTTTCCACATCATTTGTCTGGCCATTACAGCTAGCCTTGCTCGAACCAGGGGAATAATCGCAATATTTCAATTTAAAGATAGCAGGGGTGTGAAAGCGAAGGGCCAGTTTGATTAGGAGACTATTCCCGCATCCTGCTGTGGAGAGGGCGCTGGTAGGAAGAGTTATAGATCATCTCATGACACAAATGGCTGCTTAACTTTATCAAGATACTTAAAGTGACTTAAGCTGTGGATTTATCTGACTGAGTATGACCCTATTGTACAAACTTCTTCGTAGGGTTGGGGAAACGTTTTCTTGTACGAGCTTTTTTTTTACTTGCTCAACAAAAAGAGTCAATAATTTTGATGAACTATTCTTTTTATTAGCACTACCTAGACAAGTATTTACCATTTGATGTTAACAAGACTGCGATACAACAAGCAATTTCTACATTTTTTTGAAGTCACTCAATATCTCAATGCCTTGAAAACACAATGGAAAATTGTGGTGTAATTTCTATACATTTTCTATGAGTTAAGCACCAGTAAATACACACACACACACACACACACACACACACACACACACACACACACACACACACACACACACACACACACACACATACTGTACATATACAATACTGATGATTGTCTGCTTTGTTTTTTTGTTTTTTTTGCTCGGCTATTTTCAGCTGAGTTTGTTGTCATGTTGTCTGGTTTGTCTTTTTTTTTTGTTTTCTGTGTCCTTTTTGTTCTTCACATTTTTCCTCTGTCTTTTTCACACTCTCTCCCATTTTTTTTCTTGTTAAATCCATGGTAATCTTTTAAGTGAACAAATGCCATATTTTTTGAAAATGGTTTGTAAACTCACCCTCGCAACAGACTAGTGACTTATATGGGGTGTGCCCTGCCTCTCGCCTTGTATTAGCAGGACCAGGCTCCGGCAACGAGTTTGAAAAATGAATGCATAGAGGGTTTGTGAAATGGATCTACTACCCTTTACACCTAGTTTTAATAAAGGTATGTTTAAAAAGTTCAAATTCATCATAATATATTAATTTCTCATGGGGAAATTTTTGTGCTGAATTGCACCACAGCAGGCAGTCAATGACATGAGAAACTAGGGTTATCTGTATTCTCCACGAACACATGAGTTCAGTAGGATTCAAACCAGCAACTCTTCGGTTCAAAGATGGCCATTTTACCACTCATCTATGCCTCCCCTTTTTATAGCGTGACGGCAGTAAAACAAAGCCTAAATCAATCCCCGGTAACCGCACACTTTACTTAACAAGAATGAAACTCTGATCATAAGAAAAAAAAACAAGAACCGTATAAATAAACCCTCCCATGCAATGTTCCGTGTAAGCTGCGCGCCTGCGCAATTGTGTACTGCTCTCAAATTATTAGCGCACAAGAAAACTT
Source organism: Neostethus bicornis (assembly GCA_902685375.1). NCBI lineage: Eukaryota > Metazoa > Chordata > Actinopteri > Atheriniformes > Phallostethidae > Neostethus > Neostethus bicornis. The sequence goes on from LR738545.1 coordinate 12,373,672, forward strand.
ACGCAGCACACAAAATTAAACTCAAATTAAGCTAGAGATGGTAAAATGAGACAGAGCCCCGGATCTTATCTCTTTCTTCTTTCTATCTGAAACAAATTGCTTCAAATCGCTGCTTCGGAGTTTGACTCGTCACTGCTGCCGACGTCACAAAAGTTTTTGCTCCACCCCCTTATGCTCAGGAAGCTAGTGTGCTTGCTTAGACACATAAAAATTTAGAGGGAACATTGCTCCCAAGGCCTCCCTATTCTCAGTTTTAAGAATGAGAACTGATGCTATGTTAAAATGGGGGAAAAAAAGCAAGAGGAAAACTCCAATAAATTATTCTGTTAACAATGTCATTTTAAGTATTGTATTCCCTATTTTCAATTTTTTTTAAATTGACATTTTGTTTTTGAGTTTTTAGGCAAGGTGCAGTGCAAAGAGAAGAAACAAGTTGGACTTTCAAACAATGTCGTTTTCATATTGATGAAAAAGTCTCACTTTCCCACCTGGCATGTTAATGAGCATTAAATCATAACAATGGAAGGTGAAAATGATCATCTTTTTATGCAACAGAATGAGCGGAAAGTAAAATGGGGAAAATACAGCAGATCTGTAAAACAGCATATGGTCTCCTTGTGGACTTGACACTGCAGAAGATCTGCACACGGGATGCTAGACGAGCATAGGCTTTGACACAATCAGATAGGTCATTGGTGGGCTGCGTATTTATGCCGTAGTCAGCACGGTTAGAAAACAGCAACATGCCTCTACAGAGATGATTCTTCAGGCATGCTCCAATACCAAATGATGAAAGACATTATTTGTGCAGTTTTTATTCTTGGTTTCCTATTAATGTATTCTTTTTTCCAAACCTGTCATATTGTTTCTCACCTTCACCTCCTTGCTCTGTATATAAAAGATACACAGTCATTGTCTGACAAAAAACATACTAACACTGTAAAAGAAAGAAAAATTGGAACCTGATGTTTACCTGCTATGGGGTCTACTTTATCCACCTGATAAGTAGCTTCCATGTAAAACCACAAAAGACTTCAGTTACCAGAAGCGCATCTGGTCTGAAGAGGACTTCTACAAATCTTTCTTCACTTTCTTCATATAGAAATGATCACACACTTTAAGTTTATTGAGTTGTTTTACGACCCTAAATATTAGTTGCAAGTCTCTGTTGATGATCTAGGCTAAACTGGTGGATTTGAAGAAAAGAAAAAAACTGAACACAAAGAGATGAAAAGCAGACGTGAATAAGGGCAATCCATTTCAGAGCGGATTGCTTCAGACTTATGCATGGACCCCATAATCCCATTGCTCCATTTCATGGAGTTTTAGCCAGACAAGCTTATCCCCAGCTTCTAACCGTTCGCTTACTCCACTTGGTTAGATGGGAACCAGACAGAGGAGAAGCATGGGGCTGATGGGAAAGTTCCGCAGGAGGGCTGCTCGCTCTCATGAAGTTCTCCAATAAAATTTTCAAGTAAAAAAAATATAAAACCAGGCATGTTTCAGATGGTGGTCAATTGGCCCGCTGAACCTGGCATTGCATTTACTGAGTTTAATGAAGGAGTGTGATAACCAGTAGCCAAAAGATTTTGTCATCATATGAGGTTTTTTTAATTGAAGTGAGGTTGAGCTCTGATGTGTTCAGTTTAATGAAGAGAAGTACTCACCAGAGTTTGGGAAATTTAAAGAGGGAATATTGAGAAGATGTTTAAAAATCTGGATCACTTCTAGCTTTCTGTTCATAAAAACACGAGAGAAAAATATTTACGGTTTTTGGAATTCAAATAAGTTTTATTTCTATCACAAGGCATTTCTCACAGCGAGCTTCTAGGTAATTAATTCTAGGTAGTTTAAAAAAATCCACAAAAGTCAAACTTATGATAAATATCAGCTAATTATTATACGAAACTCAAGACATCCTTGCCGTTGGACACACTTTCTTGTTGAGAAAAAACTCCTGAAAGAAATCCAGCAGTGAGAATTGACGAAGAAAAACTATTGGTGATCTACATGAAGATGTAGGAGAAATCCCCTCCCAAGATTTTTTTTTTTTTAAAATCCTTCAGAAAACTATAAACGTTTCTGGAGAATCTTGTCATCTCCATGCTTGAAGAACTCAAAATAAAAGCTCCTCCGGTTACTTCCAAATGTTTAGACAATCTGCTTATTAATCGGCTAGAACCTGTTGTTCAAGAAATCCAGAGGCTAGATGCCAATATGTTGGATCTAACTTTTAGATTTTGTTAGATAAACAAGTCATGTTGATGGGGTTTGTAGATCAAACCCCACGGTAATGTGATGCTCAGTAGAGTTTTTTCTGATTTTGAACATCCGTTCATTTTTCGTTCTATTTATCCTCTTCATTTTACATTTTCAAAACATGACATCTAGCCGTTGTTGCAAGTTTAAGGTCCACGAGCAAAGAAAACCTGGTTTGTCCGATGAGATAAAGTTGAGGGAAGATATTGTAGAGAAGAAGATAATTTTCTATCTGTCTTCATCCAGAGAGGATAGATTGGAGGAGAGTGTGAAGTCCTGACCTGAGGGAGGGATGCTATAGTGATCCAGTCTTAGCTTTTGATCCCTAGGATGACCTGAGACACCACTTGGATCTTGGAAATGAACACACTAGAGGCCTGTGGTGCTGCTTTTTGTTTCTTCTGTAGCTTGTATGAACGTGAACATGGAAAGCACATATATTGTTGGAAAATCTGCTGGCTTAACAACTTGTTAATTTGTTGCTGAGTGGAGCAATGAGGCTTTAAATGTTATTAAAATCTCCATTCAAGTGTTGCACATACTTACCAGTTACAAGTACATCAACCAAGGGAGCAATTTAAACTTTAAAACTGAAAGTATTTTTGATATAAAACTAAATAGAAAGCTCAGAAAAAAAATTCTCTGATGCAACAAATTAAAACATGTGTAGCTTCATGAGTGAGGAAAAAATTGCTTCCACTTCCAAAATAAAAGTGCCTAAGCAGTGCAGAAGGGAGCACATGTTAAATCTCATTAGACAGAGCAATACCCAGAGCAAATTAAACCATTAGCCTCCGACATGTTTAAAAGAACACTTTAAGATCACTTCCTATTAAGGCCTGCCAGTAAACAGGCCTTTGAAATGGAGCCCTCAACTCAGAGCAGAGCAGTGTTGCAGACATCTGCCATACCCAGCCAAGCCCACAGTAAACTGCTTTCTGTGCTTCACATCGTGCTACATAACACTCCACATGCTCGTACAAGGGGAAAACAAACCCTGGGGATTCATGGCCTCGTAGAGTAGAAGGCATAAAAGCAAGACTTTGTAGTTTGACATTGATGTCTGCACTGTTCATGTAGTCAATTAATAGATCCAAAAATATTTCATACGCATACATTTGTTGCCCGGGTGGCCGCAGTCGCATCACAAACCAAAGAAGATTTGGAGCCGTTATATTTAGATTTTTCTCAGAAAAGATAACAGCAAAATCTGTTTACAAAATCTGACTGTGGAAAATATGTTGGAGCCTAGAAGAAAAGCTTTTAAAAGAATCTGTGCATTCTGATCCAGCATTCACACAAAAATACCAAGAGTGTTTCTTTGCCACTTTACACAAAGAGTAGGTTTCTGTAAATTACTACCATCTGCTGAAGTCAGCATAATTCACTACGGAAATGGAGACACACCTCCTGCAGTTTACTGAGAGGAGCCCAGGAGGAGTGAACTTTAACCACCATGTAAAAAACACCACATTTCAGATCGGTTTAAAACACCAGCATTTCTCTACATTTTATATACATTCCCTCCATTTAGGTCCCAGTCCCTTTTTTTAAGAGCTAAGAACAATAAAGCTTGCTTAAATTGAAAGTAACTTTATTTGTGCTTAAATTTTATATTAAAAATGCCAAGACGAGACTTGGAAAAAATATAACATTAATCCAATTTGGTATCATCTCTCACGTTCTTTGGCAACACCAAATTTGCAAACCCAAATTACACAAAAATGAAGTAAACGAGTCAGTAATTGGTATCTGCTATTAGCAAATGAATTGTTTTGTACTATATTTGTCATTTGTGGTGTTTTCAACCCATTGACCTCAATTGGCTAGCTTGCTTGTTTCCAGGCATTTGCTAATGCAATTTTTTCACTAATTAGCTGAAATTACTTTTGCTGCTGTTTTAACTTTGATATAAACAGAGGACCTAAGCAATGGACTCCTCTGGGTTGAGAGAAGCCAGATGGGGTGGTTCGGGCATCTGGTCAGGATGCATCCTGAACGCCTTGCTGGTGAGGTGTTTTAGGTATGTTGCACTGGAATGAGAGACAGAGGTAGGCCTCGGACCTGCTGGAGAGACTGTTTCACAGCTGGCCGTGGAACATCTCGGGTTTGCCCCAGGTGAGCTGGAGGATGCAGCCGGGGTGAGAGAAGCCTGAGTTTCCTGTCTGAGGCTTTTGCCCCTGTCACCCAAGAACAGATAAGTGGAAGATGACGAACGAACAAACCTTAATATACCGTGAATTAATTATATCATCTGCGTATTGGCTAAAGCATGACTCTTCACTCAGAATAAAAGCATTAAACCAGTTCACGTGATCATAATCCGATAACAGTTTACTCTAAAGTTAGGATTCGGTGTGTTTATATCAATTTATGATGTGTGATATTTGAAAAAAAATTGGTCACCATTTTAGCAGGTCATGGGGGTTTCTGATACATTATTTCTTTGACCAATATTGATATCAATAGTAGGATCTGATGTGTGATCAGATCAAATATATTCGGGCCTTAAATATTTGTTGTCATTTGGGTTCATAAGTTGTTGAGCCTGTGTTGCCTAACCTAAACAATGAAAACTGTTAGGATGAATTGAACAATTAAATAATTGTTTGGCTCCAGAATCCTGAAAGATATTAGATTAGAGTTTTCTGAAAGAGTTTTTTGGTCTAGAGACAGTGGCTGTGAGGAAAAGACAGGAAAAAGAGATGGAGGTAGCAGAGATGAAGATGCTGAGGATCTCTCTGGGAGTGACCAAGATGAACAGGTTCAGAAATGAGTATATCAGAGGAACAGCACATATTAGAGGTTTTGGAGATAAAGTCAGAGAGGCCAGAATGAGATGGTTTGAACATGTGCAGAGGAGAGAGAGAGTACATCAGAAGAAGGATACTGGGTTTGGAATCACTAGGAAAGAGGTCTAGAGGAAGGCCAAGGAGGAGGTTCATGGATACAGTGAGGGAAGACATGAAGATAGTTGGTGTGTGAGAAGAAGCTGCAGCAGACAGGGTTAGATGGCAGAAACTGACTTGTGGCAACCCCTGAAGGGAAATGCCGAAAGGAGAAGGTCTGACCTTCCGTTTTTACATGTCACAAATAACAGCAATTGGAATCTAAATTAGCCAATTGTCTACTGTTAAGTTGATACATAAATTAAAAAAAAGTATTTATTGTTTTACACCTGTAATTTATGAGCACTGACATCCTTTTATTTTTAATAGATGTCATCGGAAGTGTTTTGTACTGATCGAGATATTCAACATTTCACTCACTGCTTTACGTCAAGGTTTTTTTTTGTTTTTTAGCTTTTTCTGCATTCCTTTCTATGAATAAAAATGCACATCTCTTGTCCTTTTTTCCTTTTTTTAAGTTTCCATGCTAAATCTGTGACACAAGTTGGGTTTTTTTTGTCCTCCATCTGAGAAATCTTTACATCTGCAGAGAGCAGTTAATTCTTTAGTGTATCACTTGTGTACTCTGAGGTCTTGTGTGGTTTGGATCCAAGCGTCAGTGGTTAGGCTCGGGGAGTAGCTTGTCTACCATGGTCAAAGCCAGTTCCATGTGTTGAGAACAGTTTTAATAGGGTACTGGGGAGGTATAACACTGCAGAGAGGAGCGACCATAGGTTCCCTGCAGGAGGAGTGAGAGACAGTTGTGCCAGCCGCTGGTCAGAATCACACACATTCACATTCCAGTCTAACTGAATATTGCCCCAAAGTCCCCCTGAGGAGATTAACCACAGCTGAGTGTTAACTCCTTCAACTCTGAGAGTGTTTTGCAAGCAAAATCTAGGTAGCTGAATGCACACTTATTTCTATCAATTTTTGAGCCAGGATTGTCCCAAACAAAATCATCTGACTAGCTGCCGTGGTTATGCAGATTGGGGAACATAGAGGCACATGAAGCTCTTTTATTATAAGAAAAAATCGACAATGTACGCAACAGTCAAGATGTCTCACTTGCTTGGATTCCAAAGGTTTCTTGAAATACAGGTTTAGGCATCCAGTAGCTTTCTTAAATCAATTGAAAAATTGCTTGATGCGTATCAACATAAATACCTTCAGCTCACATGTGCATTCTTAAATAAAATAAAACTTATTTGTTCATGTTGGTATTATATGTTTATCTGAATGGTCCACATATAATCAAGTATTTTACTAACATGAACGAAAATTTAGGTGTGAGTAAGAACTCTTAAACATTATTCTGAGTGGTAGCGTTGCTCTTTATTTTTTTCCGATTGGCTGCAAAATTATAATGCATTGATAATGCTTTGATAATGATTGCAGCAATAACTAGGACGCTGCATCGGTCCGTCGTGGTAGAGAGACATCTGAGCTGAAAAGCAACGCTCTCGATATGCAAGACGATCTACGTTCCTACCCTCACTTATGGTCACAAGCTGTGGGTGGAAAGAATGCGATCGCGGATACAAGCGGCCAAAATAAGGGCACGTCCCATGGGAGGAGACCAAGAGGTAGACCCCAAACCCGCTGGAGAGACTATGTCTGACAGCTGGCCGGGAAACAACTCTGGATCCTTCCGGGTGAGCTGAAGGTTGCAGCCAGGGAGAGAGAAGCCCGGGCTTCCCATCTGAGGCTGTTGCCCCTGCGACCCGGCCCCGGATGAGCGGAAGATGACGGAATGGAACGGTAGCTTTGCTCTTTAATTTGCTTCGACTGGCCGGAAATTGTAATGCATTAAAAAGAAAAGAAATGTTTGGTTTACATTTATTTTTTTAAGTTTAACTAAATAGAATTTTTCTACACTTAATAGTAAACTTGATGCTCTTCATGCATGAATCAGTACATTTTGTTGATGTAACATACACTGCCGGCCCACTCCACATGGCCATGCACGATATTGAACAAAACAAACTAAAATGATTAATCAGTTCCACAGACCCACACACCAAACAAAAGATTTGGGTTTACATTACGTAAGTTAAATATCAACAAGAACAGAGTACTTGTTGTCTTGTTGTCTCCTATTCTGGGATTTGCAAAAAAAAAAAAATTCTGCTGATGTTTTATAATTATTTTTTATAAAAACTGTTTTTATGTTTTAGTCCAATTCAGCTCATATATGCTTTAAAGTAAACCTACATTTCTAACCAAACACACATGATTCATTATAAATGTCTCAAGAAGTGAACTTTAACCTTAAAGATTGATAAACTTTACAATGACCGGTAACACCTTTAAACTGGCAACCAGTTTATTGAACTGCATGAGCTGGTTAATGTCTCAAGAGAGAGCAATAGTGCCTTTTGTTTCAATTTCCTACTATTTTCTCCACCTAAAATTTTCTCTCAGCAACCTCCTCAAGAACATTCACATTAAACATACATGTTCTCTTGTCCTGCAGGCTTGAACCCTGGCTGTCTCAGAATTAACCACTTCCTCTGTGATGGCAATAAAAGAGCACACACACCCATGAGTGCAGCATGCAGCGGATGCTTTGCTGACCCTGTTTCACATATGAGTACGCTGAAAGTTCTGCGTCCTTGAGATCCAACTTTTTAAGCATCAAACACACTGAAAAGTCATGCTAATTGATGGCGCATCTGATTAAAATGAGTAGCTAATGAGTATCGGGCCAGAAAGAATGCGAGAGAATCAGTGTTCAAGCTCAACTTTTAACCTTTCTGTTGGAGGGTGGACCACTTTGATGTTCCTCAGTCTTTTCATCAGCCTCATTTTTGGTTTTGAAAAAGGCATTTTTAAAAGTACAAAGGCAAAGCTTACATTTATAATTTGTTTCCTTTTCAGGAACAAAATGGTCATCAAAAACACTGTTTTTTGCCTCTGTGAACTATACAAAAGGGGTCTAAAAATAAAGCCAAAAAGTGAATGGAGAAACAGGGGGGTAAAGCACTGCACTGTCAATCTACCAAGTAGATTGGGAGGTTTGGATCCGCAGCCGTTCTGCTTGGAGTCTTACACCCAGAGCAACTATTCTGTGATCACACCCTCTACAGACTTCGAGGATCTCGCCTAGTTAGAAAGAGAGAGCGGGAATTGCCGAGGCTTGGTAAGGGTTGTACATGTGGGTGTGTGTATGTGTGTGTACATGTGTGTCACAGGGGGTGTGAAGGGGAGTGCAGGCGGTACTTGGATGGAAATAAAGGTCGAAATCCTTGACTGTGAAAACTGTCATAGCAGGGGACATGTGCACAGCCTGTTTGCCTAATAACCTGGGTCTCGTAAAAATATGAATGTGGGGTCCTCTGGAGCACATAATTTAACACCCCTATGTCAGGGGAGATGAGTGAGAATTGAAGCTAGTACACCTTGACAAAGGCTATTCTCTTGGTTTCACACCAGGCAGGATGCTGCTGCAGAGGCTAAGGGGTGGCACAGCAACCAGCCAGCATGAATCGAAGCTGCAAAAAAGTCAAATTTGTGCAATTTATACACCTCTTACACTCATTCTTAGAATTGCAAATTCCCTATAGAATGCTTAACACATTCCTGCCATGAATTCATTGGCAACACAGAACACAAGCAGAGGTATAGCACTGAGAAAAAGAGACACGTTTTCTATCTTGGTAATGGAATATGATAGTTTAATGGTTAAAATGAATTCTGAGCAAATTGAAGCCATGCCTTATCACCGTCTTAGCTGCCAGAAGAACCAACTCATGGCAAGGGTCGGAGAAGTGAATACACAGTGCCTTGGCTTTGAGCAGCTAAAAAACTTGTCAATCAAAAATCCCACCTATAAAACACATTTTCATTTTATTTGTTTTATAAACCCACTTTATCTAGTTTTGGTTCCAGAGACGATTTTGGAGGAAGAACAGTTGGAAAATTGGAGGTAGAAAAGATTTTCAATCCTACTTTGTCTTTTTTTTTTCTATTGACCGCATTATAAATTTATGTAAGAAAGAGAAACAGCACAACTTAAGAAAAAAAAAAAAACAGTAGGCAAGAATATACTTGCTTTTTGTTGCACACATTTGTGTGCGGTGGGAAACTTATGTATTTTGGAGTTGTTTGATTATTTGTGCACATTTCAGAAATTCACCCATATTTGTAGGCCGCAACTTGTTATTTAAGCAGTAGGAAGCAGAGAAAAACTGAACTGATTTCAGCATGAATGCAAACATTTTTTGGGCTGCATACATTGCGTTTGGTTCATGAGTTTTATACATTGTTTATAATTTGCCTTTTTTGACATAGTTATGTATGAAGTTCTAAGTGCAAATTGATTAACATGACTTGGGGTGTAAAACTTTACCGTGAAACGGTGTAGTCCAATTTCTATCTTCAGAAAATTCAAGCTGTCAAGGTGCTACTTTTGTACTAAAATAATTAGATAAAAAAAAAACCTCTTTCATCCATTTCTACATGGGACGCAATAACAAAGTACTATTTCTCAGTATATGTAAGACTGAAAAAATATTCCTTCATTATTCTTCTTGAATTCTTATTTTCAGGATGTGCTCCTCTCCAAACTGTAATTCCTCAAATAAAAAGTGAATGAGCAAAGTCTTTTCTATTTTTCAGAAGAAAAAAAAGAAAATAACATTTTTCTTTACACAATTTTTTTTTTTGGATCCTCTATCTTCAAAATGCTGTAAGGTTTTGTTATCTATAAAACGATCATTAATTAAAAATTGACTCATGAACCCATCTCGTCAGACTTCTGGGGTCTTTTGTAAAGTAGAAAAAGAGATTTGTTCTTACTACATTTGAACTGGTGCCCAAGGATTTAAACTAACAAGACCTTCACAAGTGATGATCAATGGTTACACATGGACACCTAAAAACCACACAGTCACAGTGGCTGATGGGAACTTCTGTATAGAGAAATCTGTTACTGGAATTTTTCATTTATTTATTTTTAATCATAGATGGTAAAAATTTAGCAGCGAGTTTAAGTCCAAACTATGCATGGCTTCAAATTAAAACTAAAACTGCCATTTAATGACCGTCTAAATCATTTCAATCTACAGGTTGTGTTATTTTTTCCAAGCTAACCATTAAAAAAGTTTGTCCCTATTTTTGAATACTTTCATGCTCTGAAATCAAAATCATCTTGATTTTAAAGAATGAGGTGGTAGTGATAAATAAAACAGGACAGACTCTGTTTTATGTGAAGTCTCAAACCTTGTCAGAAACTGATGGCTTTAGCTACACTTGAGGTGAAAGTCCAGACAACCATCAACCTGAAAGTCAATGCACTGATTCCAGATTTCCTCTGACTGCTAGAATGTCCTCAGGCAAGACACTGACCCTTACATTGCCCCTTGAAGTGTCCACAGGGGCACCGATGTATCTATAGACTGATGGAGGTGCAGTCTGGGGGTGTCTTATCCTGGATGACATGGAGTGTAGTCATACTTCCAGTGGTGTACATTTGACAACGTAGTACAGCTACCTTTGACAACGTGCATTGTACAGTATTGAAGTGAAGTGAAAACATAATGCAGTAAATATATATTTTTTTAGAAATTTATCTGGAGTCTTACTTTAACAACAAAATTATGAAATTGTCAGATGTAAATAAATCAGCAAGTCAGATTTCTGACTTCATAGTTATCGTACAAAATATTGTCCCTGGATGAAAGTTTATGTTGCATAAGGAAGTGTAAATGTCTTGCTGTGTTGAAGATGAAACTAAGATGAAACCAAACTAAGCAGAAGAAAAGTGCAAAAATAATTCCCATCTCGTTGAATAAAGTTGCCCAAGCTTTCTAAGAAGAAGAAGAAGAATTTTTTTCACAACAAGTTGTCTAATTTCTCTTCTTCAGCATAAAACCAGTTTAATTGAATTCAATAACAAAGTATTTTCATATAATTCATTAATCTTCTAAACCATCCATCCCTAATGGGGTCTCTAGGGAAGCCGGAGCCTATCCTGGCTGATTCAAGGCGAGAGGCAGGATACACCCCAAACAGGTTGCCAGTCTGTGGTTGGGCCACACACGTACAGAACCATCCACGCGCAAACTCATTCCTAGGAGCAATTTTATAGCGGCCAATTGATCCTTTTTTGGAGGTTGGGAGGAAATCAGAGTACCCAGAGAAAACCCACACATACATGGGGAGAACATGCAAACTCCAGACAGAAAGGACAGTGTTTCAATCCTTGTCCCCTTGTCATCTGGAACCCCCGACCTTCTTGCTAATCACTGCACCACCATGTCACCAGTATTTTAATAAGCAAGGACATTTTTAATAAGTGTGGGTTTGTTGTAGTACTTACTTGAGTCCCATATGTTGCTGCTTCTTATTCCGATTAACAGAACAAATAAAACTTCTTTGATACAAAACAGACAACAAGATGGCCAATAGCATCCGCACCATGTTGTAAAACCGCAGTACGTGCCCTTGCCATAAAAAAATAGCTGAAAATAAAATGTTGTCTACTTAAAACAAAACACATACCAAACACGTAGTTAAAAGCTACTTTAAACACTCTAAACTTCCGCCCTTTCCTCTCCTGAACCAGGACCAGGCTGCATCTGTTATTAAAATGCAACCTGCAGACAGTCTTTAAAGACTGCAATGCCTGGCACATTTAGGAAAGAGACCACCTGGGTCAATGAACACAGAAATTGACTTTTTGCTTCTTTTTAGATGCTGTATATGAGCCAGAAAAGAAATGAACAATTAAAAAAAATCAATCTGTAAGGGTTTTTTTTTTATGCTAAATTTCCTCTGATTTGAGGATTCAAACATGCAATTCTACATCAATGGTAATCATCCGTTTATTAGTTCAGGCAAAACAACCCTCCATTGGAAAAAGCAGTTTAGTAGATGAATTAAGGGATAAATGATCAATATCCATTCATCAAAATTATGGTTTATTGACCTTCTTAGAACATTTACTTAAAATTTAATTTAACTTGTTAGTATTTGACCACATTTTTTTCCTGGTAGGGAAGTTGTTTTGTCTGTGAGAAATCAGCAGGGTACTGCATGGAAGTTGTGTGTTGTAGACCAGCATGACCCATTCTCATTCATAGTTTCCACCGTGCTCATAGCTCTTGACAGGCTCAGCCTCAAGTTATTCGCTAAGTTCAGCTCTGAGGTTGTGGAGGACCTCTGCTGCTGGGATGGACCCAGAAACCAGAGTGCTGCTTTCTTTTGTCTGCTTTTCCTCGCTCCTCCTCGCAGCTCTGTCCTGCATCTGGGAGGAGGATCAGCCTGACAAGACGGAGGTTGCATTATGTCCTGAGGGGGCTTTACAGTAAGGTTCGCTACCAGCTTTCACTCTCTCTGTCTTTCCCCCACTTAATATACTGCTTCCCTCAAAAGCAGCTAAATCTTTGTTAACAGGGAAACTATGAACTCACAGGGAATTAATCAGAGTCAGTGCAAGACTGCTTATTTGCATGTGAATTGGCTGTGCCTGTATACCAGGCCTCTTTATGTCATTCACTCCTCAGTGCCTCAGGCTTCTGTCCTTTGAGGCATCATACTGGCATAGGTGGATGTTAGAAAATACCTGCACCTGCATATGTAGAGCTTCTAATGTTACCATGTCAAGAGGAAACAAGATGCAAAAAGCAGATTTCTCTGGTTTTTTTATCTTTTACACAGCACGTTGGGATGGTTTCTATGATTAATCCAACAAGTCAAACACCCTTTTTGGCATTGGCATGCATGAGCTGCTCGCTTCAAATGGTGTATTCAGTTTGACAAGTGTTTTAACCAAGTTGTTTAATTCTTCATTAAATATGATGTGGAAAACTATATGAGATCCTCTCTCATTTTCAGAATTCCCATCTTCTTGCATCTCTACATAGTTTTATTTAGCAAGGCAATTGGTGGTGGGGGGAGATGTTACAGGAGAGAGTAAATCTGATGTGGAAATGTAGACTTAGTGGGATTTATCCATTTGAGAAAAGACCTTTTCACTTGTTTTGTTGGTTTATCCCCTAAACCCTGTCTCAACCCCCCTCTCCTACGCTACACCCCCTCACCCCCTTTCCCTGCCTAAAAGCTTTTGACATCTTCATCTTGTTCACAGTGGGCAGGCTTTGTTTGCTCTGCTTGAAAAAGCGGATGAGGCTCGGCCCTCCCCTCTCCGTGGCACAAGTGTAGGACTTTGCCATGGCAAAGGGGGGATTTCTCTTTCCTCCTGCCCCCTCCTCTTCCACATAACTACAATATGGTCATTGTCTGCCGGTGAATAATGTGGCCACTCGGGCAGCATGGACTGCTCCTCGGGCTTTGACTGTGAACCAGCTCTTTTCTTCAACGTGAAAGGACTCTAATCCATGTAAATATAAGACTCCGAGTACAGCTTGGCCACGGTGGGGAGAGCAAGTGGGAGGAATAGAGGGGAGGGTCAGCAATTTAACCTTTGACCCAACAAATAAGAGGCATGTAAGTTTTAGAATTGCTCTCTAAAGAGGGGCTCCTGTGGCAGAATGAGTGTCTTTTGTAATCCTCGCAGTCTGGGGCTGATTGACAGGAGACGAGGTGGGAGCACGGAGCTGTTAAAAAAAAAACCAGTAGAAAAACACAAGCAGCACTCTGTTAAGAGAAACAAGACAAACCGACCATGCTAATTATTGATTATCTCCATTCAGGATGCTATTGTTAGCAGGAGTAAACCTTGTAATCTCACTTTTGCAGATCAAAAAATAGTTTTGTAGGAATTAAAAGATCACATGATCAGATTGAGGAGGTTCCATACAGGAGCCAATATTTAATTTACGTACAGTGGGTGAGAATGGTACCAGTTTACTTTCTACAAATAGAACATTACCTCAAAGAACACACAAGATTATACTTTTAAAAACATTGTCTGAGAATTTGATCAATTCAAATAAATCTATGCAAGTATCATGAATTTAAACCAAATATTTTTTCCACTTTTAACAAGTTTTTGATTCAAACTTTAAGTGAAAGTGTTTTTTGTTAGTTGAAGAATGTCCCCAAATTTTCTTAAAGTGAAATATTTTGGGGTGCATTCCAGACTGCAGTCGGTCATGGATCTGTCCTGTTCGTAGTTTATGTACTTTAATGTCTGTTTCAGCAAATAATAGAGAAACATAAAGCTTATTTTTACACCATCAGGAATTAAATTGAGAAACTTCTGGGATTTCTGATTTGTAGAAAAATGGTGATGTTACACTGTTTCTTCTTAAACAAAAAATCAGCCTAATTTAAGTCTAAATCTTGACAGAGAAAAGCCACAATGTTTGCTGCTGTGTCTGTGGGAAACTTAGGTCTTGATTCCATGTAATCAGAGTCAATTCGGGTTGGAGTTTATTTAAACTTTTTTCATTAAATTACTTCAACTTCAACTGAACTTTTAAACTCTCTAAACATAGGAATCTGTATTTGTAGAACTGATTAACTTAATTGAATGTAGTTTAGCTGATTTGTTGAACATCTTTGACTCTCTAATGAAGGAATCTATTCTGACTTGTACTGAATATCAAAGCTAACATCATTTTGGGAATGAATATGTGGTAGTAAACTGAAATGGCTGATGTTTAGAAACCAATGATGCCAAAATTTCCAAATTCCCGGTTTCTGGTCATAACTCGTTGTCATTTATATTTTATTCAAAAAGGTTAAGTTGATTTTTTTTTTTTAATAAATCCATCATTGTAAATTATTAAAACAAACAAAAAATTATCTTATGAGATGAGATACGGGCTGCGAGTGGTGCAGTGGTTAACAAAAGGAACTCATAGCAAGAAGGTCAGTGATCGAGTCCATGGTGGTTCGAGACCTGAAAGACTTGCCTTTCTATGTATAGTTTGCATGTTCTCCCTGTGGATGTGTGGGTTTTCTCCAGGTACTCTGGTTTTCTTCCCACTCTCCAAAAGCAGTCATGTTAGGTTGATTGGCCCTAGGTATGACTGTGTGGGTGGATGGTTGTGTGTATGTGTGTGGCCCTACGACAAACTGTCGACCAGTTCAGGGTGTATCCTGCCACTCTTCTTAAATTAGCCAGGGTAAGCTTCAGCACCACCCACAACTCCGTTCAAGAATAAATGGTTCAGAAGACAAGATTGGATGATATGCAAAATCAACATTTCGGAAGTTTCTACCACTTTTGTAAATTATTCCAACGTCAAAAACCTACCTGGAGTGGTTTTCTTTTTCTTTCATGGAGGATCGAGTAATCTGCAAGCTTTCCCATATAGTATACAAATTCAAGGTTGTTCTGGCCACAAATTTTGTTCTCTGCCATGCCCAAGTTTTAATGTAAAGCAAGGACTGTTTTTGTTGCAGTAGTGTACACACTCTGCTCATGCTCAGTCCCTTCCAAAAGTTATTGCTCTCTTTTTCCTCACAGAGCTTCCATCAGCGATAGCAGACTCCCATCGGCATCATTCACGATGCTTTTCTATATTGTATTTGGGGCCTAAAAATATATCTCGCTCGCACAGAGGGGTGTCTCTGTAAGAGGAAAATGGGAAAATTCAGAGTGTAAAAACGTAAGGAAATACACTCTGAATTTATTGTTTTTGAGCACATTTATTGCTTAAAAACACAAATATCCCATTTCTGAGCCAACCAAATGTACCATGTTTATATACGTTTATCTATGTATACTGTGAGATATGAATTATTACAACACAAAAGCACTATCCGGTCCTTGATGTGAAACTGCAAGAAGGGTACATGATCATATAAATGAAACAGTGTAACATTGTGCCTCCTGCTAGTTGTCCAGAATTTGGTAACAGCACTAACAGGACATAAATTCTCATCTCAACCTTGGAAAAAATATGAATCCCTGCTCCATTTTTGCTCTTCTTCAACATCACATCTCTCATGCCAAAATGTGGGGTTGGTCATTTGCTAAAAACTGGTTCGTTGACTGCTTTAGACAGTTGAACTAATGAGTCCAGAATTAACAGACATTCATGTCTTCTAACTTCTCACATCCTGCATTTACTGATTTTTTTTACTCGTACCATTTCTGTCACTACCTGTGATTATTGGAAGGTCATTGTAGTTCTTTTTGGCTCATGAAGGACAACATGGAGAACCATGAAGTATTGAAAGCACGCTGATCCAAGCTGGTAAAATTTAGCTTCGTTTGAGTGGTTTAGAAAGTAAAAAGTTAAGTATTTCCCTCTCTGGTTGTGAAGTCATATTCTAAAAGAAAAGAAAGAATGTGATCAGAAAAATAAGTGGTTTATGGATGTAAATCTCTGGATTTTTCCAATTGTCCACATTTTGACTCTAACAGGCCTACATTGTGAAATTGTTCTTTTATTTGACATAAACTCCATTATTGTTATTTTTTCTTTTTATCAGGGAACCGGTGAAGAAAAGGCTAATTGAATTTTAGATTTCTCAATTTAACAGATTAAATTGAGAAATTTAATCTCAATCTAATGATTTTTTTGGGACAAAATGCAAACCAGACATTTATGGATGATATCAAACCAACTTCTATCCAATCAAATTGTGTTCCAATAGCCATATGATGCCATCATTAGATAGTTTATGGGTAATGAAGTAATTCAAAATGCCAATATGTCAACCTGATTGGAATTAAACGTTCTTTGCATCAATCCAAACACTGGACAGGTATACCTCATTTATCTACAATGTGTTGACAAAATAAGTCAGCGATGTTCATAAAATCACCTTGAAAGTTCTGACTTTGAAAAAAAATGTAATAAAACCAGTTACAAATTGTCCAAGGTATGATCATTAAGTGAAAATAATTATGCTTTTAATGGGAAAAATATAATTGAAAGACATTTTTTTATGCCAAAATGTAAGGTTTGTCATTTTTTAAACAGTCATATGAAAAGCATAACTTGATTAAATTGAATGGATTTTAATATGATCCTTCAAATTATGAAATTGGTTTTGGTATTTTTGGTCGTCATGGTGGTAAATTTAAAAGAAAGTTCTTTGTTTAGTTGTGAATGACGAAAGTATGTTTTAAAATCTGTTTTATTTTACTATCAAAATTCCAAGTTTTTATCCCCAAAATTTAATATATCAAACACAAATAATGATTTTCATTCATATTTATGACTTTTTAAATTTGTTAAGATCTTTTCATTTTCTACATTGTTGGACTTTAAAAATAAGAGGTTTAATTTTTTAAAGAAAGCATTATTTAAATAAATGTCGACACAAAAAAATGTTTGTGCACCGTTTCATTCTCTTATATTTTTATCTCTGGTTTGTCTAACATTGCATTCTGGACACCAATCAAACTAAATCCTTTTTTTTTCTATGATCACATGCCGTTAAAACAAATTTTACTGAATAAAATCTGAAAAACTACGTGATTCACAAATTTAAAAACACACATTTTCAAAAAAATTCTTCCTCTTTTCTGCTTTTACACACATGCAACACACATGCAGCATTGCCTCACCTTCACACATACAACTTCTAACCACCAGCTCCTCTCTAGACTTTAACTGTACATTAAAATTTTAAAGAAAGTATTTTTCACTGACTTACTCCCATTCTTTTTAGGTTCATTGTGTTTTTTCATCTATCAAAAATGTCCTTCTTATTGATTTTATTGATTAAAAAAAGATCAAAAAAGCGTTTTTTAATCATATGTGTAGCGTGCAAACCCTTAAACAATTTTAAACAGTATTTAATTATTAAAGCAAAATTCAAATTTCTTTTTAAAAAGTGCAGCAATGTCGTTTTCTCTTATGTCATAAAATAATGTGATTTAACAAGAAATGCTTCGTTCACATGATTCTCGTAATTTATCTGTTTTTGTTGTAAAGTCATAAAAATTAAGAAAGCACAAAATATTGTGTTTAAAATAAATGTGTTTTTATATGTAAATGTAACCATACAGCCATATTCCTAACTAAATGTGAACGTGTAAACACATTTTTTTGTTTTGTACTTTTATGTAATATTTATTCATGTGTTGCATCATGGGCGAATAAACTATCTTCAAACCTAAACATGTCTGCTGTACATTTGTTCTGCAGTCATTTTTCTACTTTCAAAATTCAACAAAAACCTTGTGCAATCGTCTAATCTTTAAATACACTCTAAGAAATTTATGTTCAGCTGAGATCTCATATTTTTAGAACTACACAGTTGAGTTTTTTTTAAATTTTATATATCGTTCACATTTGGACAATGTTCCTGAAATGCTTGGCTCTTTTTGACTGGCTTAAGAACCATGAGTCCCACCACCTTAGTTATGTAATAATTGTGTGAAGGTCTCTACGAAGTATTACTCAATTCAGCCTTTTGGATAAATTTTATTCAGCCTCTTGTTATTAATATCAAAACAATTTTACCCAATCATTGGTTTCTACTGGATCACAGTTGTGACTTTAGGTTATTTTCTCTCTTTTTTCATTTAATTTAGTCTGATATTTAAGGAAACCTGCTGATGAGTAAGTAGTTTATCAAAAAGAAATCATGAGTTCTTTTTTTTTTGTCCTCACTACGTCTATTTCAGATTGTAGATTTAATTTGAAATGGTTAAACTAATCCATGATGAGAAGTCTATTTTTCTGCTTGATTTGGATTAAAACTACTATTTTATGTAACTTATAAATGTGTTTCCCACTGGACTCATAAAATTCTCTTTGGGGCCCTTTTGTGTGCCTCCAACCAGAGATTTGCAACCACCAAAATGGTTTAATGAGTCATTTGTCTTGGTATAAATGAATGAGATGTTTCTGTTGTGTCTCATATGAAAAAAAGTGGGTTCCCAATAATAAAAAGGGCCTTTAGGGGCAGAATGACTGACAGAGAGGAGGCTCAGGTGTTCTGTCTGAGCCTGTCCATGAGTTTGTGCATGTGCATGACCGTTCAGTGCATCAAAAGTCTGTTTATTTGGCGGCGAGAGAAGCACGTCCAGTGATTAGGTGATCTCCCTCCTAAACACACACACACACACACACACACACACACACACACACACACACACACACACACAAACACACACACAGCCTCCCTCTCTCCCCACTTTCATGTGTTTTTACTCTTCCCTGCTTTGTTCCCTTTCTTAATTACAGCCGAGGTCTCCTCAGAGAGTGGGGAACCCACTCCCCACCTCCACAGCAGCATCCCATTAAAGCCATGCACGCCGACGCCTCCTGACTACCTTTATGCAGAATACAATTAAAAAATGTGCACCAGATCAAACATGCCAGAAGCCTGACGAGCATGATATTTTTCTGAGAAATGCAGATTTGTCTTATTGATGGAAATCATTATGGGACAAGCAGTAAAATCAGAGGAGCTGCATCAGCATTTCAACTGTGGACGTGCACACGCGCACTTTCACATTTTGTTGAAATGAATATAAAAAGTTTGTCATAAAAATTTAACTCTCCAAATTTAATAAGTCTAAAATCTTGCTGGATGTGACCTATTTGTCACTTAAAGGATCATAATAAAAACAGGGTTTTTTTTTTGTCCATCAGCAATCGAAATTCATCTTTTATTCATTTGAATTCAGACAATAATTCTATTTCTAAAGAAATTTCTAAAGAACTTGTGAAATCAACATGAAGATAAACATATGCATATTTAAAAATCTGAATAACTATAATTATTATTTTATAATGAATAAGGAGAATTAAATGTGTGCCATTGATAACATGATTTTGGAAAAGAAAAAGATTTTTTTTATAACATTTGTATAGAATTCAGTTGATAATAATATTCTGACTTATTTCTTATTTTAAAAAATTCAGATCTCTTAAAATTTTGTTAAGAATGATTTTTTTCCTTAAAAACTCTTCAAATCAAATAGCTTCTGAATTTTTTTTTTTCAAATGATACGTTATTTCATTTCTTTTGGTAAGAATTTTAATATGATAAATGTTCTCCAACGTATAATGAGGATTTGTTTCAAATCAGCAGGTCAGTGCAGGTTAATGGGATTAATTTAATGTTTTTAAGTAAAACTTATTCAAATGCAGGCTATTCTTTTTTTTTTTTTTATCTTTTCTGGCTCTACCTCTGGATGTCCAGGCCCTAATCCAGAGGATTGAAACAGGAGACTGATCTTTTTACAGAGTGATGGAGTCCCTTACAGAGCTGATGATGATGATGGTTCTTCTTTTTCAGCCTCTTCCTGCCATCTTTTTATCCCCTTTTTCTGAAGATGTGAGTCTGCTGCCCCCCATGTTTAAAAAGACAAATTGTATGTGTGCGTGTGTGTGTGTGTGTGTGTGGATGAGCACACAGAGACTATTTACATGTATTTTTTCTAATTATACTACTTTTAATAATAATTTTTTTTAATCACATCTATTTAATCAACACAAGTTTTATTCTTATTCAATGTAGTGTGTGTGACTTCTTATTATTATATTTGGGCAAACATGAGTGATATTATTCCAACATCTTACACACACTCAGGACCTTCACATAACGCATGCATTTGCATAATTTCTCCCCAAATTTTTAATTCTCTCTCAATTTATAAAAAAACCCCCAAAAAAACAGAAACAAGTATTTCTTTCACCTCAGATGCAAAATCATACAAACTGATGTTTTCTCTTTTTTTCTTTCTTAATCCTACACCAGCACCTAATATCATATT
The DNA here is from genome assembly GCA_902685375.1 of Neostethus bicornis. Taxonomy (NCBI): domain Eukaryota; kingdom Metazoa; phylum Chordata; class Actinopteri; order Atheriniformes; family Phallostethidae; genus Neostethus; species Neostethus bicornis. Next base: position 12,394,420 of record LR738545.1, read on the forward strand.
TCATACACGCCTGCAGACATGCCCGCTGCTGCTATGTTTAATGTATAAAGGCAGCATTATAGCAGATAGAAAACGCACATGATAAATATGCATGTATTCAATTAAGGGTATTACAGCGGAAGTGATTTGCATAAGGATTTAGGAGCTTAACATCATATTTGTGCTATAAAACCTCACAATAGCCTAAACGCAAGCTGTTACAGGCAGGAGGGGCACAGGTATGCCCTTTTTTAAAAAGTAGAAGTGGAAAAATTAAAAATAGAAGGGAATCATTTCAGGTTATATTTTAGCACTATAACACACTTTATCTAGATTTGAGATTTTAGCTTCAAATTTATTTCTTTTCTTTTTTTTTAATCCTTGTTTTAACATGCCATCTTCTGCTTTGCTGCAACTCTCCAGTCTTTTGTGCACAGATCAAACCTCTCCTCAGGTTCTCAAACACGTCCTCTGATGACGAAGTCTATATCCCTCCCTTCCCAACAACACCCCCAAAACACACTCACACACAAAGCACACCCCGTCCCACCTTCCCCCCACCCAATTAAGAGCAGAGAGCTAATTAGAAGGAGCGGATCAGGCGCTGCTGTGCCCAAAATGCGCACCGCGCTCCGTCTGGGAGAAAAGATGCATGAGAGGCTGCAAATGATACTGAATCACACTGGGAAGTTCAGGAGATGAGAAGCTCTCTCGGAGGGTCTGAACATGCTTTCAAATCAAAGATTTGAAATTTTACAGAAAGGAAATTGATTTTGGCATCAAGTAAAAAAAAGAAGAAGAAATAAAGAAAAAAAAAACATGCAAACAAACGAAAAAGAAAAGAGTCACTTTTGGTCTAATTTTCTTACAAGGAAGTAAATGTTGGTGCCTTTTACAACTTTAGAATATATTTAAGATTTTTCTGTTAAATTTAGTTTGAAAAAAATAGCTTTTTCCTACTTTTGTCATGATTGTAATAAACATTTTATTCGTTTATTTCTCATCTCAATATGTGAAAATTAATTATTTGTTTCGTCTTCTGAAACGCTTATCCCTGATGAGATCGTAAGCGGTTCCGGAGCCTACACCGTCTGATTTCACTCGAGTGGCAGGGTACACCCCAAACAGGTCGCCAGTCTGTTGCGAGGCCACACGAACACACTCAAAAATTATATGTATGATTTAAGTTGTGCAGGAGGCGCATGATTGGATTGGTAGTAATGGAAAGAGGTTGGTGGTGAATGTGTGTGTGTGTATGTGAGTGTGTTTATGTGTGTGTGTGTTTAAAAGATTCTGTCATTGGAGTAAAAAGTCCCAGTAGAGTTTCCCAAAACCACAAACACACTGAGAAACAAGCAAGTCCAACACATCCTGCAACACTGCTTTCTCCTTTTAAGCTACTGCTGCGGACAGAGGCGTGAGGACAAGGTGCTGGTAGTGGTGGTGGTCAGGGTGGGGGTTTTGTAGAGGGGAGAGGAAAATTTGGCCGGTGGTCCGTGCTTTAAACAAGAGGCAAAAGGGGGGACGCAGATTTTTCAGTTTAAAAACTCCAGCAAACCAGTTCAGTGACGGTGGAACAGCCAATGAAGAAAAATGGTGCGTCATGACGCAACAGGGCCCCGTAGATAAGGAGCGGAAAGTCCAACCGGGGACCTGAGAAGGAGGACCGGCAGTTTTGGGGGTCCAGCAGACACTCTCCTATCATCAGTCACCGTGAAGCCAACTCCTCCTCCTCCTCTGCTGCTGTTACACACACACATGCAGCTCCATGGCTGAGCTACTTCTTCAGGCGGGATTTTATCACTAAAAAAAGACTAATTTTCTTTTTTATTTTCCTTTATTTTTTCCAAAGAAGCTTAACTTATTCCAACAAAATAATTCAGCATCAACTTGGACTTTTGATCGTGGAAGAAGATTCAGTTTTTATCCGTTTATTTGGCTTTTTTTCCGATCATCCAGAAGTTTGGCTTTTAAAGCTACCAATTTTCTAATTTCAATTAAAAAAAAAAAAAAGAGGAGGACTTTTTGTTAATGTGTTGAAAATCTTCGTAAATTGAAATTTGAAATCTGTTTCCTTGCGATCAGGAGGCTCCGCTGCGCTTCCACATTGGGTATGTTTACATCCCATAAATGGAGAAAAAAGACTTAGACACATCTACTGGTATTATTAGAAAAAAATACCTTTAAAGTGAGAATAATTTGAATGAATTAATCATAGCTTATTAATAATGAGAGCTGCAGTGGTTGGAATGACGCTTTCCATTGGCAGATGAGCGGTAGTGTGGGGAACACGTGTCCAATTTTTTTCATCAGATTTTTTTTTTCTTAAACTGATCTGGATTTGTTACTTGTCATCGCAAGACAGGAAAGCTCTTCACCTCTAAAAATTAAAGTAAAAAAAAGAATTTCAGTTGCGATCTTGCCGCTGATGGACATCTTGGCTTGCAGATCCGAAGAGAACAGTTATAATATCTTCGCTTCTGCTGCAACCATGCTTTTCCATGGCCTCCCTGGAGGCGACGTGCACGGTGTTGTGGAAGAAATGGACCGCAGAGGAAAAAGCGAGTCAGCAGCAATCAGTTCAGCCATCGATATGGGAGAATCAGAAACGGTGAGGAGAGTTTAAAAAATATATATTTGGTTGTTTGATGCAGGCAACATGGCAGCTAAACATGTGTCTGTCTGCACCTACTCTTAAATATCTAACTCTTAATCTAATTTGAAGTTTAAAACTATTTCAACCTTTTGAAAAAGCTAAAAGATTTAGTTTAAGAATATTTCTCCAAAGTTTTCCTTTCAGAAGGCCTTTAGAAAATTAATTGAAAAAATGACAGAGAACTTCTTCAAATTAAAAAAAGCTCTGAATTTTTAGTGATAAGATATATTTCTTTCTAATTTTCTCTTTTTATCATTTTAGGTAAAAATGATACAATTTATTCCAATACAAAAATATGATGCATTAATAATCATTTAAATCACATTGTTTTACAATCATATTGTTATTAGATTTGTTTTCTCTTTTAATTAAAAATAAGAACGTTTTTCTGTTTCCAATCTGAGAAATAAGATGAATTAAATCAAAATGCAGATTTATACAAATTTTAGTTTTTGTTTGTTGTTTTAAAGAGAATAAGAATTATTTCTGAAGTAAAAATTATGTAAACTAGGTTTTAGAAAAATTTTAAAGAAGAAAGGGTTGAGAAAACAAAATTAAAGTTTGATTCAAAATTGTGAGAAAAGAAAGAAAATGTATTTTTTAAAAGAGTTTGCTTTGTGGAGTTATTTAGTCCTTAAAATGTGTGGATTTTCAGAAAAACGCATTTTTCTAATTAATAATTTGCATTTGAAAATAAAAACAACACCGAATTTGTTTCTTTTCTTTTTTTTAAAAAAAAAAAGTCTGCTCAATAATATTATTTAAAAAACTACTAAATTGAGTTTGATTTTTTTTTCACTATTTTATTATCTATTCATACAATAAAAATTAAAGCTTTCTTTCTATATAAAAATCGAACTATTATTTACTTTAAAATGATCATTGATGTATGAAGAATGATTCAAATCGACCTTGTTAATATTAAATCATAACGTTTTGTTATTAAGAAAAATATCATTTATTTTATTTTAAATTTCTGTCTAAAACTGTGCAGATATTTATAATAATTGATTTATTAAGATGTTGTTTATTAGGAGCTTTGTTCAAATCTAATTTGTATGCTGATATGAAAATAATTGTTAGTGATCTTTTTCTCTATTTTAATGTTCCCCCTGACCCACAGTCCATGCCGTGTCTGACCAGCGAGAGGGTGGCTCTGTGTGCAGGCTGTGGCAGGAAGATTGCAGATCGGTACTACCTGCTGGCGGTGGACAAGCAGTGGCACATGAGATGCCTCAAATGCTGCGAGTGTAAACTCAACCTGGAATCTGAGCTCACCTGCTTCAGCAAGGACGGCAGCATCTATTGCAAAGAGGACTACTACAGGTAGGAGGGGGGCAACTTCTCACAGCTAAATCTGATGCAAGAAATTTAGTTCAGCTGAAACAATGAGGAGCAAAAAAAAATAAAATAGCCTTCCATGCTACAAAATATATATTTGCTTTTTCAAATAGAAACTACAGATGAAATTTTGCTCCTATTTGATTTATTTTTTTGTATTTTATTTATGGCTGTAAATGCATTAGAGTTAGCCAAAATATTTTTTTTCAAGCCAAAAAAAGGCACAAATTCTTCACTTTTGAAATAAACAAACATAAAAAATGAAGTTAATGTCTATGAAAAAGGAAAAGAAAAGTCTATAAAAAAACAGCAAGTGTGCAAAGAGCAACTTTGAATGAAATACAACACGATAATAGAATAAGATATAACATGATACAGTATGTGAGGCTAATTATAATGAAATTATCAAAACAGATATTTTGAAGCATAACAAAAAAGAGTGATATCACTTTGACCATGTTCACACATAAAAACAGTTCTGGAAGACTCTAAAACTAAAACCCAAAAAATTGTATTAATTTGAGTTGAGACAAACTTTACACACAGTTTTTACTTTGTTAAAGTCAAAATAATTGTGTGTAAGACGAGGTTTAACAACAACTCCCCCTCCTTCTTAATCCCCCTCCAAGGGCCCTCAGGGACACCAGTGTGGAGCTGTGGGCCCCAGCGCCTGGCTCTACTTTCAGCCGCTGATTATGTTTCTGTGTTGTCCGCAGAAGATTTTCGGTGCAAAGGTGTGCACGATGCCATCTGGGGATCTCAGCCTCAGAGATGGTGATGCGAGCACGGGACCTGGTCTATCACCTGAACTGCTTCACCTGCACCACCTGCAGCAAGATGCTGACCACTGGGGACCATTTTGGCATGAAGGACAGCCTGGTGTACTGCCGCCTGCACTTTGAGACTCTCATTCAGGGAGAATATCAGACACATTTTAACCATGCGGACGTTGTGTCACACAAAGGCCTGGGCCCGGCCAACACACTCGGACTATCTTACTTTAATGGTGTTGGGACGGTGCAGAAAGGCAGACCTAGGAAGAGGAAAAGCCCGGGGCCTGGAGCTGAGCTGGCTGCTTATAATGCAGGTAGGACAATCAAAAACCCAGAATTTGCTTTTTCTTTTTAAAACCCCTAAGTTGATCCTGTTTTCTTTACTATCTTAACAACTTCACATTTAAAACAAACTAAAATAATATTAGGAGCTTGACTAATTGTGCTGATCATGCAAAATGTTGCCTTAGCAGAAACAATTTTACCCCAAACAACCTAAGCTGACTTGTTTTTTTTTTTTTTTTTTAACACTCATTTAGGTCATAATGTCATGTCATTGGGCGTGCTCATTGGTGTAAAATACATTTATCAGGGTTAAAAGTGGTTTTAAAGTAAATTGATGATTTTATTAAACTTTGTAAAGTGTTTGTGTTTTACACAATTTAAATGTAATTATATGTTTAAAAAAGAAAACACTTGCCAACTTTTTTGTATGAATGAGTTGAACACAAGAATAGCCGTCTAAAAAAAGAAAAAGTTTAAAAAATGCCAATAAGGTGACAAAATGTTCAGGTATATCATTTCCACGACAGTTACAACTATGGTTGAGTGTTTGGATGAACTTTTTTTATCTTTAGAAATAATTCAGCAAAATCTTAGCTTTCTTAAATTGCATTATTATGAGATAATAAGTGTTAAAATTCTGTGGAGTTTTGGTATGTCTTTTTTTTTTTCTCATGTCTTCTTTAAGGGGATAAAAACAGACTTTCCCGCCCCCCAATGTTCCGGCTTTTGCTTTCACCCTTTTCCACTTGTCAGGCTTCATACATGTCTACAAACCCTAACAACACCCCCCTTAACATTTTCAACTATTCCCTACCACACACACACTGATGGAGCCTCTTTGCATTGGGGCCAGGCCAAAACGGGTGTACCAGCCAGATCAATGTGATTTGATGAGTTATTCACTGGAAGAGAGAACAGGGAGCACAGTAACTTTCTAACACTCACATTTTTTTTGGCGTCTATTTTTTCATTTCACGATTCAACTTTTACTTTCTTTTCTTTTGTTTTTGTTCTATTTTACATTTATGAAAAAAAATATTGTCTTTCAAACATTATATCAGTATCTAATCCATGTAGTTGAAAATTGTTTCCTTTGTTACATTTTTAAGTGGCATTTTTGTTGACTGCTGCAACAAGTGCAACTATTTTTGTTTCTAAAACTTTTTTTTAACTTTTGTTTTTATTGTTCATGATTGTTCATGTGTAGGATTTTTTTTCTTGTTTTTGTCTTTCTTGCTTAGATTAACATGATGCATGTAGAGCATCTCTTTTTAAGAGTCAAACTATTTCACTTTATTACTTATTTACTACTTTACAATGTTGTATTGGATCAAAGTATAGCAGAAATAGAATTGAAGAAGCAGTGCGCCCTCTTCTGTTTGTATCCAGTTTAAACATCCAAGCCTGAAGAAGGAGTGTGTGTGCTGACCCACAGCAGCAGGTCGATAAACTCTATGCATTCTGCTGGATGATGAGGAGATTCGCTCAAACCGCCAACAAGCTGCGTTTTTAGATTTTGTTTGCTTGAAACGCTGCAGCATATGCTTGGCCAGAAAGCAACATTTGTTCTGCCTGGTGTGTATGGGCTAATTAAGTGAAGTGTTATTCTTGTGGTTTTCACTTCTTCATATTCATCATTTGCAGCGTTCTGATATTGAACTGTTATGCATGCAGCAACACCTTGAATTTTGCCAAGAAATTTGTAGGCAGGGACTAATACATGTGTGGAATTGTGTGTGTGTGTGTACACACTTGCAGAAACCAGGTTTACACCTCTTCCCAGGATAGATGGACAGAGATAGAGACAGGCAGACACATGTGGTGAGGAGACGAGGATGAACTGCAGCTGGAAGAAACAGCTGTCAGGTCACAGCAGGTCTAACAATTGATTTCGGGGAATTAAATGGAGACAAACAACCGATTTATCGAACACACTGGGTAAAAAAAAAAAAAAAAAAAAAAATGATGCTAACAACTTTGTATTGCAAACCTACTTCTTTTCTTATGCTTTTATTTCTTTACAACTGGTGGAAAATGTATGAATGCATCTATAAAAAGAAAACCAATGTTCATAATACACAGTCATTATTTGGACTTAGTTTTAAGGGGTTTTTTTTGTCTTGATATCTACATTCCTGTATTTTTACGAATTTTATTTTATTTAGCTTTTAAAAATATTTGGAGACAAAAGATAAGGACAGTCGTGATATAAAAGATATTTGTTACACTAAAATTACATTAAAATACCCTACACAACTCTACTCTTAATTTAGGAGTAATTTGATGAAATATCAATAATGTAGGAAGCTAAAATTTTAAATAATCTGATCTGCATGCCCTGGATCAACTGAGTTTTTGTTACTTTAACTTTTCAGTCAAAGATCTCATGAGATTTGTACGTGTTACTTATAATTTTACTGAAACTTTTAGTTACAGGTAGTAGAATATCTTTGGAATCAAACAAGTAAGAACACAAGTTCTTACTTGTTTGATCCTTTTGTGGATCCACATGACATCCACAAAAGAATCATGTGGATGTAAAAAATACATGCTGGAATTAAAAGGAAGCAATGGAAGGGTTTCTGAGAGTGGTGATCTTAAATTCTGCTCATTTAAGCACAACTGGGGTCAGGAACTCTTTTTGGGGACGAAGTGAGTGTTCATCTGCTGTAGTGAAATGCAAAGATGATGATGAAGTTCTGTGGTCTCAACCTGCTCTTCTGACCTTTTTCCTACAGCGCTGAGCTGTAACGAGAACGATGGCGAGTCGATGGACCGGGACTCTCAGTACAGCTCCAGTCAGAAGACCAAGCGCATGCGGACCTCTTTTAAGCACCACCAGCTGAGGACGATGAAGTCCTACTTCGCCATCAACCACAACCCAGACGCCAAGGACCTCAAGCAACTGGCTCAGAAGACCGGCCTCACAAAGCGGGTTTTACAGGTAACTATATTTTATGCAAAACCCTTTGTTTTCTTCAACTTAGGATTAATTCAGAAGGAAGATTTTCATGTCTATGCTGAACAATTACCTCAGTTATGCAATAATAGATGTTTTATCACCCATAAAAAAGTAACATTGAAAAATAATGCAGCCAGGGAAAAATATTCCGCATGTATATTCATAAGGTAGAATAGAAGAATGAAAAAATGAAAGAAAACACCCTAAATGGTCTTTATGTCTAGTGAGGATGATAAATGAGAGATGAAAACAATATTGTTCAGTAATACATGCAAAGACAGCACTGAGGAGGATTTGATTTCTACCACAGACGACAGTAAATTATCTAGGGTGCTAAGAAGGAGGGGAAAAAATGAGACAAAAAGGTTTTTGACTAAGAAAAAATCCCAAAAAGATGAGGGGGGGTACAAAAAAAACCCTCCCACTGCTTTAATTAACGCTTGTGGGAAACAAAGCATTCGTTTTGCTTTGATGCATTTTGAGTTTTCATGCCTGCTATTCCAGCTGAAGCGGCGCTGCTGCCGCCCGTTTCCCATGGCTCCGGCATCATTTCCGCCGCTAACATGCTCCAACACTCAGCTCAGCACTCATTCCACACATCACACACACTGAGCCTTTATTTCCAGAAAGAGAGAGATGCTTAAATGCTTCGAAAAAAGAAAGAAGATAAACTAGAAGCTGGCTTGCATTGGAGTGGTTTGCTTCCAACGTCCAGTTAGAGGCATCCTGAGGAGGAAAAAAATGATCTTTGCTTAAACATGATTATAATGAGTGGAATCACAGCTTCTGTTATCCACACACACTACCAGTGTGGACAATTAGCATTTTTTCTGCAAATACAGGAAGCCACGCTCTCATTTTTATCTACAAAGATAAAAGAGGAGAGTTGGTTTCTTTGTGGCTTTTTTTCTTTGTGACTACCCAGAAAAAGTAAAGGCTTTTAAAACTTTTATACACAGCAGCAAAGCACCGGCACTTTGTCATAACTTTCCTTTTTAATTCAACTTGAGAGAGCTGCTAGCATTTCCTCTCTTTTTTCGAAGTCAAAGATAAACATGCCTAAAACCTCAATGGTAGTGTGGGTTTATTTGGAATTCCGAGATATTACCACACCTTTTACCGATTTCAATTTGTTATATGTTATTTTAAACCATAACAATCTAGGACAAAAAAAACCCAAAAATGGACTGTTGCTAGAGTTTTGTGCTGTTCAGGCATTCTTCACAACAAGTGTGGTTCATGGGAAAACATCCGCTTTAGAGAATCAGAGATGTTTGTTTCAGTTTTGATGTGGGATTTTGTCATGTAGATGATGAATGTGAAGCTTTTCTAAGTTGAGCTAATTTACAAGAGTCATTTCCACAGCTGAGGCCTAAATCCCGACCCCGTGGCTTTTCGCTAAGCTCACTTCCCTCTGCTCCCTTTACTGTCCATTCACAAGTTTCTGTGGTTGTAAAACATTTTGCTGCTCTGTCTTTTGTTTGTTTTGTGGGTTTGTTTTTTTTTGTTGGAAAATGTCGAAAAGCTCCTCTGTGTTCAGCAAGCTTCTCTTTTTTTTCTTGTTTGCTACTGAAGCATTACAGAACAGTGGGTTTGCAAGAGTTTTATGAACTGATGAGACCACAAAAAAAAAAACAACAAAAAAAAAACAGCAAAGATAAACTGAAAACCACAGGAGCTAAATGATAATACAAAAAAAACAAAACAAAATTTAAAAGTAAACCAGAAGGTTCTTGTCATGATTTTCTGCAGGTTTTTCTCTTTCTAACCCCTGCATTAGAGTAAGAAGTCAACTATTATGTTGTAACCAAGTCATGGGATTCATCATGTCTGCCTGAAAGGGATTTAAAGCTCATAACAACACTTTTCCTCTCGATTTATCCCTGACACAATGCAGAGATGGACTTAGATTTTAACAAGCGGCTAATATCTTCTATGAATAGGTTGTTATCATCTGTATCCAGCCATCATAATGCGTAACGTGTGAAGCTATGATGGGATGCAGAGTAAATGAAAAAAAAAAAAAACGTTGTTACAATGACTGAATGAATAAGAACAGACATCAGGTCTGTTGGGATGTCGTAAAATGCGATGCTCCTCTAAATATTATTATCTATTACAATTCCAACTAGATTTGACAAGCTGGTAAGTTAGTTTTCTAAGGGGAAGTTCCACTTACTTTTTCTTTTTAGACCTTATATTTTCAACCTTCTTAGAACATTTTTTTTTTTATTTAATGAACTTTCAAATAATGATTAAATGTTTCCCATCCAAGAAAATTAAAAATACATTCTAGTAAACCTAGTTTTTATTCAGCTCTTTCTTTTTCTGTTTTCATAAAGATCCTTTTTCCTGCAACAAAACATTTTCCGGTCACCGTAACGGCCAATGTTGTTTCAGTGCAACAATGTTCTCGGTGTACAGTTCAGATTACCTCTTGGGATATTGGTTCATATTATGGATAATAAAATTAAAATATCTTTTATTTATCATAATGTCATTGGTGTGTTCACATTTAATAAACATAATTGATCATAAATGCTCAATAAGCTTAAAATATTTTATTATGTCAGGTCTTTAACCTGTTAGTTTTTAGTTCTTTCAACTCTGGACAGTTAAGGTATTTTCAGGCAACTGGCTTCCCAGAGAGGTTCCTGGAAGCTGAAACCAGCAGGGTTCTCCACAGGTCACAGATGAGATGGTTTACCTGCGGTGAGGGTCGGTAGAAATTATCGAGTCCAGAAAATAAGGCCGGAAATTTTTTAACCTCCAGTTATATCCACAATTATGGATTTTATTTTTTTTCCCCTCGTGCTTTGGCATTCAGTTGTTTATAAAAATGGAAAAATGGAAGAAAAATTTGAGATGTAGATCTCACAGCTCATAAAGTCTCTACATAAGCAGATCAGTGTGGACGGACCTGTAGAGAAAGCTCATGGTTACCCTTTTTATTGAAATTTCTTTGGAAAAAACAAATTCAATAAAAATAGTTGAAACATTTTTCATTTATCATCTACCTCAGCCTAGTTGGGGAAGTTTTGAACGTTAAATCTTTTATAAATAAATAATCTGTATGGAGATGGATGTTTTGTCTGGATTAACACAGAAGATTTTTCTGCAGGTCTGGTTCCAAAATGCTCGGGCCAAGTTCAGAAGGAATTTGCTGCGGCAAGAGAGCACTGGAGTGGATAAGGCATCTGATGGGTCCACATTGCAAGGAGGAACACCTTCAGGTCCGGCATCGGAAATCTCCAACGCCTCCATGAGCCCCTCCAGCACCCCTACCACTCTAACAGACTTAACCAACCCCACCATGCCCACCGTCACCTCTGTTCTCACCTCAGTGCCGGGCGGCATGGACGTCCACGAGTGCCGGAGCCCATCACAGACCACCCTGACCAGTCTCTTCTGATGGTCGGAGTTCTAACCCCTTCCTTTAAAATTCACCTTTCCTCTCCCCCCCCACACACACACACCCTCTGGATCTAACAATGAGCACTGTTAACACCATTAGACTTTCACCAGATTAGAAAAAAGAAGGAAAGAATTATGAAAAGAGAAATTCTGCAAGTCTATTAGAGGCTGTTTGCATCGGCCAAGGCTCACACAAACACACAGACCCACACACACGGAACAGTTGTTGTTATTTTGATGTTGTCTTGTTGAGAATTGAGGAGACCTAATTTGCATTTTTCAATGTTTACAGAAAGAGACTGCTGGGGAAAAAAAAACTGCTTCATTTCTGGGGGAAATAAGTTTTTTTTTTCCAGCACAGTATTTATGTTGTTGTTCAAGAGTCACTGTTAGAAGGATTGTAAAAAAATTATTATTTTTTTCTCTCTTTTTTTTTTTTCATTTTTGGAAATCTGAGATTAAACACAGGTTAAAAATATTCTGATTGCCAAACGGCTTCCAGTCCATTTATTGCCGCTGCTGTTTTCAACGAAGTGTGTGTGTGTATGTGAGAATGTGTGTTTGGCTTCATTTTCATTTTGGTTGTGTGTTCATACAAACGAACAGACTTTCTCTGCTTGCATTGAAAACACACTCAATGAAAACTAGTTAGATGGTATTTCCTAAAACTAATTTGAAAATTTTATTTACATGAAAACAAAATATTCTGTTATGACGCTTATTAATTGTTTTTAAAGACATTAAATTACAACTCTGGATCTGAAATTTGCAGGTAAAAATGAATCTAGTCCCTGAGCTTTTTAAAGCACATCTCTGAGTCCATTTGTGTTTTTTTTTTGTTTTTTTTTAAATACAATCACACATCTTTCAAACCTGAGACAAAAATCTTTACTTGGAAACATTATCAATAACACAATTAATCTCAGAAATATTTATGAACAAATACATTGTTTAAACTTACAAAGTATATACATTTATAAATAGAAATGTATGGAAATATATTCATATTCTTTATCTTGGGTTAAAAAATAGAAAAACATGATCACCTCTATCCTTATATTGGCATTTAGTTTTAAGTAGTGGGGTCATAGTACGTATGAGTTTATCATTACCAGAATTGTCCTTCGATTGAGCAGGGTGGGCTCAAGACCAATTGTGCTTGAAAATTTTATTTTTTGCTCTCGTTCCCTGTTTGTGACTTGTTCAGAAACATCCCTTACTGCAGTTTACAACTGCTGTGCCTGCTGTGACACTGCCAAATTCGAGACAGAAGAATGATATCAAGCATCATCTATCACCTTCATCTTTGATTATAGAAAACAAATTTTCTAGCACCATCATCCTAATATTGGCATTTAATTCAGAATCATCAGCTTGTTTGATACTTAGTAGTATATCTAATCCATTTTTAGCCAGATAATGGAGAGCTGCAGACGTATCACAAATCAAGAATACCTTAATTAGTCCCACAATGGGGAAATTGTAGGTACAAATAGGCAAAATCTCTTTCAACTCCTATTTGTCTCCAGTTTAACAGGAAAAAGTTACTAAATGTTTGCACACACATTGTAAAACGACAAGAAAAATCTATCAAATCAAATTTGTTTTAAGGACATCAACAAAAATGTATCAATTTCACCTATACTGCATATGGAGCAGGTTTGAACAGTTTTTACAATGTGCCTGCGGCTCAAAAATATACATACATATATTTTTTCTTGTTGATGTCCAGATGTAGACAGAATTAAGTTACATGTAAATTTGACAAATGTAGATTGAAATTCTAGTCACATTTAATCTAGACTTTTGTGAAGCTTAAGTGGCCAGACTTTTCTTGAGGTTTTATATAACATACATCATGAAGGATGACTAGCTATGATGGATCATAGATTTACCCATGGAGATTAATGTGCGGTAAGTTTTCGCAGCAAATACTGGGGACGACTTTTATTTCTCATAAGCGAATCCAGGTGCTCGTTGTCTACTAACTCATCCCTAGGGGAAGCTTGCAGAAAACCACATTTCAAAACTTAGTAAACATAACATTTATTCGTGCTCATTTCACACAGCGAGGAGTTATGTCATGCATCAAAGCGGTGTGCATGTGTGCTGCCACTACTGTCTGCGGTTATTACAGACCTGCTTCCTTCCAAATGCACCACTAAAAAAAAATAATCATTTTAACAAAAAAAAAGGAAAAACTTTACTTTCTCAGTCACTTTAAATGAGCATATGTGCCAAAGCTGAGAGTGATATTCGCTGGCAGCCTTCCTGAAAGTATAATCATTAAAAATCTGTTTCCACTAGCAGTTTTTCTTCCCTCCGCTGAAGCAAAATGTTCCATTTTCTCAGCTGTGGTATGCACCATAAAACTAGAAATTTGAAATATCTCATTTTTTCACAATGGAAGGTGGTGTTGGAGGGACAGGTCTGGGAAACAACGGTTTGAATGCTTTGTGAGTGAAACATGAATTATGAAAAACAGACCTTAACTTCCCCTGCAGTGCATAATTAGAAATGGCTGCACATAAAAAAGAAGAGAGGAGTCCCTTGCAGCGTACAGACTTGGTAATTATCTTTGAGTTGGTGTGAAGAGTTTGAGGACATGATCGGGGGACAAAACCACCCCCAAGCAATGAAGAATGCTTGTCTTTTGTCCAGAGTGTTGGCCACATCCCTGCCTGTGAAACACACCAGCAACAATACAGTGTATGCGTGTGTAAACCAGTGGATTAAAGAGAGAGAAACGTCCAATTGCGGAAAATCATTGAGGTCAAATAAACATGTGGATGCCTCTGCAAAAATTGGCTGAAAATACTCGCGAGTATGGGATATAAGAAAAAAAACATAAATCGGGCTATAAATTTCCTATGTTGGAATAAACGTTTTTGGCTGCTTGTTTCATAATAATGTGTGATGTGAATTTAATCCAATGATTACAGAGTAAAAAAGAGCCAAGGCAGGTATTAGAGAGAGGGAACACAACAGGCTCGTAACCCAATCTTTACTGTGTGTTAATGGATGCTTGTTTTTTTTATTTTCTTTGTGTTTTTATTGTACGGGCGATAAACCGGGTGTCAGGGATTTTCCAAAGCAGTTGAGGATTATTCAAAACCTTTGAAATGAGGATTTTACTCTTTAAAAAAAACAACAAAAAACAAAAAAAAAACCCAAAAGAAAACCAACAGAAAAACCCATGGGATTCAGAAAATGTGGACCGATTGAGCAAACTCCCATGATTCCAAAAAAAAAAAACACTTTATTGAAGGTTTTTTGCGAATTGGTCATCCCATGATGTTAAAAAAAAACAAGCAAAAAAAAACACAATCACAAATCCGCAGTTGAAGACAAAGTGAGTTAAATGAATGAAAAGAATGAAAATGATAGCACAAAAAAACCCTGCAAAACTAAAGACAAAAGCCAAGATGAGTGACTCATCAACACAAGAATCATCATTAGCATGGGTTAAAGGTTTGCAAACTCAAAGACCTCACTGTTTATATGTAAAAGCATATAAGAGAAAGATAGAGTACAAGAAAAACTTGTTTTCATAATCCATGGTTTACAGGGGGCATATTTTAAAATAAAGCTAAACGAAAAGAATTGGTTCAATCCTAGTTTTTCTGTGCACTGTGCATTGTGCACTGGCACAGCACAGTGTTTTAATGCACTGGCAAGCCTGATTTAAGAGCATTGGCGTTCGAAGTCAGTCTATGCAACCCCTAACCTACAGGTTTTCAATGTTTGTATTCTTTGACACACTTCCCTCAAAAGAAAAACATGACGTGCATTAAACCAGTGGGTTCTCTCTAAACCTAGTGAATCGTTACATCCTAGAATAATCACCCAGTGACAATTATTCTGAGTACCTTTTTTTTTCTTGCATTGCAGCTTTTTGAGCCTGAACAAAAATGAGGTTTTATTTATGAACTGGGTTACAGGCAAGTAAACAGATTTGATGACACCAGCCTTTTGAAACGGAGTGAGGACAATTTTTAAAAAGAGAGATTCCTCTATTGAGTGGGCAGAGGTGACACCACAGATAAAAAAGGAGTGACAAATTAAATCTGCAGTAGACTTGAAGTACTTTTGAGTCCTTTTTTAGATTTAGAGAATAATCCTGATAACATCCCGATGGGAGACAAAAATATGTAAGCATAAACTGACTGCCACTATTCTTTTTCACAGTTAAAAACAATGACTAATAGATTATAAATACACACAAACGGTAGGTCCTAGGTGAGCGGCCAGAAAAAAAGTTGCCAAATTTTCTTGACCCAGAGAAGTGGTAGCTCTATTCTAAACTCCTCCTGAATGTAGAAGCTCCTAACACTATTGATGAATGAGTCCAACCACCGTGGAGAGAAAATTCATCTCTGAATTTTATTTCTTTGGTCACCATTAAAAAATCGCTATGAAGAAGATGATTGTGGCGACATAGTTTCCCTTACCAGGACACAGATCACTGGCGGGCCCCTCTGGATCAGGCCTGTGGATGGGGTACAGGAGTGTAGGGCCCTGTTGTGCTCAAATGGGCTTAAAAGGAACAAGGAACATGAACACCCCTTCCATGGGACTCATGTCCTATCTGAGAGGATATTGGGGCCAGGTGAAAGAGGAGATGGGAGGGACCTCAGCGGTTGGACCCTCGGCTGCCGAAACTTGCTCTGGAGGACTGCCAGTGCAGGTTGTGAGCATTTTTAACTAGATGTAGTCAAAACTGGAAAACAATAAATGTGCATACATTTATAGATATACACACAAGCCAACCCCAGTTCAAGCATCTGGTCAGAATGCCTGCCAAACGGCTCACTGGTGAGGTGATCTTTCGATGTCCCACCGGGTTGTCAACGGCCAACCCAATTCCTGCTGGAGGGACTATTTCTTCATAATCTTAGGATTCTCCTGGTTGGGCTAGAGCAGAGGTGTCAAATTCTGGTCCTGCAGGGCTGGTGTCCTGATGGTATTCCATGTGTTCTTGCATCCACACACCTGGTCCAGGTTATTTACGCAATGTGCCTAATTTGACTGGCCAGTGATTTCACTTTATCTGCATCATCTGTATTGAACCAGGAACACAATGAAAACTGGCAGCTCGTGACCCTTCAGGACTGGATCTTGACACCCCTTACCTAGCGGATGTGGCCAGAGTGAAGGTATCTCGGCTTCTTGTCTGAAGCTGTTGTCCTTGCAACCCAATCCCAGGTAAATGGAAACAAGGCTGTTGGTATGATCTAAGCTTCATGTTTTAAAACTTTAACCAAATTGAAAAAGAACTGAACCGTTTTATTAATTGAATTGTAAAAAAGTAAAAATAAAAACTTAATATTTCCCCTGTTGCTTTGAAACAGATCTATCATCATTCCCCATAAACAGTCTTACACCCACATTAATAAGTAAACCTCAACCCATTTGGCATGGACAGTTGAGCACAAAAACATAGAATCAATCTTAAAACATTTTTTATTAGCTCCACTGTCTCAATGTAATTTCTGACTTCATTTGAAATCATGAATAGGAGGAGTGGCGAGAGTCTTTTTCCAACAAATTTACAGACATGAAGACAAAGATCGTGGGCAGATTGATGATTCTTAATATAGCCAGCACAAATTGGCAAACTTATGCTTTCTCCTCAATAGATTTTAAAAGAGCAAATAATCCAAAATGCGTGTCGATGATCAGAAGGTAGAAAGTGATGTAGCTATTGAAATCCTAAGAACACAAAAAGTGTAGAAAATCTTGCAAAGAGAAAACATTGTTTCTAACCTGCATCAGCCTTGAGCCACAAGTAGCAACTTTTTTAGAGATGGCGACGTTTTCCATTTTCCCATACTAACAGCGAATTGAGAAGTTTGCGAATATTTGCCATCTGCCTAATAACTGAGTCATGTTCAGATGATTTTTGTAGTTTGACTATGTGGGGAATTTTTTTCTGTTGACCAGTAGTTGTAAAAAAAAAAGAACCTTGATGAATTTCCATGTTCAGTTTTCATTTATTTAACTTCATTTTGATCTGGTGTTCATTTCATAGGTTTTTTGCGATTTTTACATGAATTCAGCGGATAAGCTTTATTTGGGAATCTACGTCATGTACTGTATGTCCATTTGCTGTTCATGCTTCCTGTCTCTTTATATTGTTTGAGTGATCTTTTGTTTTTTCTTAAGCTTTCAAAACTTTCACTTGTTGTTTTTTTTCAAAAACCATGCCTTTTTGTCTCCATCAGCCTTCATTTGACTCCTTCCATTTTCAACTCAAACTTCACTCAATGACAAAGACAAGCTTTGACCCAGCAGGCTATTGGCCAAACCAAATAGATTGAAAGTGTAATCGAAAGTGTCCTCTTCTTCTTCTTCTTTTAGCATTCACCTTCAGGGGTTGCCACACCAACTCGGTTTCTTCCATCTAACCCTATCTTCTGAATCCTCCTGAAAGTGTAATCGAAAGTGTAATTGAAAGAAATAAACGTGATAAAAAGTGTAACATGTTTAAGTCTTCTCTAGAAAAGAAAAACACAATGACAGACGTGTTTGAAAATGGCAAATTTGGACAAAAAACAAATACTGGAGACTGGTTCAAAATGTACTGCCGATCAATTCAGATAGAATGAAGATGTGCTCATTTGAAAATGCTCTGGAATGCTAGGAATGCTCTGTAGAAACAAAGGTGAGTATATGCGTTGCTGGATTGCTTGTAATTAGTTAGGTTTGATTTCGTTTGAAGTTTCTTAAAATTAAATATTACACACAAGAGTCTGTTGTCAGCATTTTTGTTTATTCATTCATTAATTTTACTAAACATATTTCTTTTAATTGTTCCCTTCAGAATTTTCTTTTCCGCTGTGCATTTTTTAATCTAATGACAATTTAACTAATCTATTAGTTTGCAGCTATTTTCAAAATAGATAAACAATGTTGTTAATGTGTTTAACAGTTTTTTTTAATGCAACTTGTATTTAAACACTCAGTTGAATGCAATATTCCTTACCAAAAGTGTGTTAATTAAATTTCTGGTTATTATTGATTACATTTGACAAATAATCCTTGCGTTCCTGCAGATACACACACAAGTACACATATAGATATTTATGTTTTCAAATATTAAAGAAGAATGGACAATAATTTGCTTTGCTTTGCTTGCTTTATTGATCAAGTACCTTTACACATAAGTTGTGTTTTTACCCACAACTTCTTTTAAATGCTTGTTGGTTTGCATTTGCATGAGGAAGAAATCATTGAATGTAAAATATACAAAATCTAAAGTATTTTTGACAAAAATTTTACTACTGATTTTCATACAATATGTATGACTTTTTCGGGCTCCATCTTTTGAAGATGATACATGGCTGACTGTCCTATTTTCATTTCAAGCATCTAGTTTGTCATACTTCTGTACAGTAGCCACTTACAGCTCCTTTCAGAATAATAAGAGAAAGCTCAAAATCTTGGAGTGATATGACCGCAAGCAACCAACAATAAGTAAAGCAACCGTCAGGGTCTCTTTCTTGACATCCCATACACACATGCACACAGAAGGAAATCTCAATCTCATCCTTACTGTCTGTTTTTCATGGTCCAGATTTCCCAAGACAGCGTGTGCCAGGCATACAAGATGCCAGGGGTTTTAGGTCTCATGTTAGGTGTCTGAGCCAGACTTTACACAGGACGCCAAATACATTGGCCAGATGTACCCACACACTCATATAAAGTGCTGTGATGAAGGCTTTAATAGAGAGAGGCTGGTTTTAACAACTTGTGACAGGCAATACAGAAACACCCGGGCTTGTAAAGTTTAATATGCAGGCACAGTGCCAAATCTCAGCATAAATACTCTGAAAAATTTCTTTGAAGCAAGTCCACACTCTCTGGACATGGCTAAAATGTGTTACTAATCACAACTTGTCATGCAAATTGCATGCTATTGTATCTCAGTCTCAACAAGAAAATGAAGATGAGAAATGATAGTGACTTTTGTCCAATACAGAGAAGTTTTACAATTCAGGTGTAAAATTATGATATTCAGTATTTTATTCAACGATTGTTACTGAAAGACCAAACATAAAGGTAGTAGTTCAGGCTGCCAATCAATTGCCCATTGGAGCTCTATATGTGTGACTGTGGACATGTTCAGCGTGTACCCTGCCATTCACATTCTGAATGGATCCAGTAGAATCCACCCTGGCAAACTCTCCATCTAGATTTGGCACAATGGAAAATACAACGACAAAAGTATTTTAATAAATACATATCAAAGGCGGCACGTGGTGCAATGATTAGCGCAGTGGCCTCACAGCAAGAAGGTGGGGGTACAAGTCCCGGGTCGAACAAGACTTGAAAACACAAACCTTTCTGTCAAAAGTTTGTATGTTCTCCCTCTGTATGAAAACTCCAGTTTCCTCCCACCCTCCAAAAACATGCATGTCAGGTTGATTGGCCACAATAAAATTGCCTGTAGGAATGTTTGTATGGTTGTGTTTGTGACCCTGTGAAAGACTGACAACCTGTTCAGGGTGTGCCCTGCCTTTTGCCTTAAATCAGCAGGGATTGGCTCAGGCACCCCTCATGACCCTGTTAGGGAATAAGCATTTCATGAGGACGAAATGAAATACGTAATAAAACCTACTTCTTATGAAAGAAACAACATACCTTTGCCAATTTAACTACTTTTGTTAATTTACCGACTAGTGAAACTAGTTTCAGCATTGATAACTAAAGTATGTGTTACACTTATTTATTGTGAGCAGCCATCTTCATCAGTATGAATAAATTACTCCATTCATTGGGGAAATTTGCGGGCTGCACTCCTTACACTGCAGCAGGCTGCCCTTCGACAGCGCCAATGGTGGGAAAAGCGGGGGTTAGATGTCTTCTCCAAAGACTCTAGACGTGCTCTCTGTGGGAGGCGAACCCGCGAACTTCTGATCTGTGCGCGAATACTCTAACCACTGAGCTGCCGTCTCCTCCCCAGTATGAAAACAGTCAGTCAAATTGAACCTCTTTTTCACAAAATTGGATCTATTCAACCTTTTTGCCCTCATGTTACATCTTGTTTAATGTGTTATAAGACATTTAGATCATTTTTATGCAGGCAGAGATAGACCAGTTTACAAATGTTATATCAAACACCCCATTTGTTCAAATCGGTCTGGTGTACTCATAAACTCACTGCTACTCATGTGATGAGTTTGGAAAATTTCTCTCAATAGATCTGTGCAAATTGAACCATTGATTTCACAGAAAGTAGAACATTAGTGACATTTGTTAGTGATATCTACTACCTCGTTTAAATGTTTTGGTAACTTCATGTACTGCCTCGATTCATTTTCAAGTTCCTTGACACCAAAAAAAACCAGACAAAACAACTGCTTTTGACATCACCCATGATTGGAAGTAAAGTAACAAGAACAATATTCAAGTGGACTGGACAAACCCAACAAAAAGTTGTGAGGACCGTGGTTTAATTTTTCTTATCAGAGCTGATGAGCATGTATTTCAGTAGAAAAGTCAATGTACGAGCATAGCTTCTCATGTGATTCTTTAGTATGTACTAATTTGTGTGGTAGGGAGACAATGGACGTTGGGGTCACAAAGGGTTGGCTGGAAAACTTGAATTTAATATGGAATGAAAATGAGCTGCGACTCCAACTCCTGTTTGCTTGGTCATTATGTAGTCATTTAGGCCAAGTTTAGCCCCTTACATCTTACCCTGAGGGCTTCTCCATCTCAGGGCTTGCAGCTAATTACCATGAGGAGGCTTGGCTAGTGCAGAGACAGTTCTCTCTGATCACATTCACTCAATGGCCGAGGACGCATGGAGAGATGAAATTAGAGTGATTAATTAGACTTTGACACTCCGCCAAAGGTTCTCAATTTAGTGCTGTCACATCAATAAAAAGGCATCCCCTCAGCCACACGACGAAATGACCTAAAAGAAAACGACGTGGGGGTATTACCAACAATTAAGACCAATTAGTAGCAGCAATTCTCCAATGGGAAGACATGTAAACACATGACGGAGCTTTCAGGAAGTTACTCCAAGTCATCAAATAACAAGACCTACTCACAAGCACTGTCCAATTATGTTTAATTCTGTAATGCTATTTGGTTTTGAAAAGTGGATATGATGACACTGAGAACAAACAACATTCCACAGTTGAAATAATTAAACACAAAGAAAGATTTTTTTTTTGACCATGTAGACACAGAGATAATTTTTTTCCCTTTATTTTATTAACAACTTGAAAATAGTTTGAGTCCATTTCCCCTGTGTTCATTTGTCTGCAAGTTAAATAGTCTACATGGCAGGGAGTTTTTTTTCAAGTACCAGATAAGTTATTTAAAAACAGGATGTCATTTTTTTCTCCCTCAACATTATCTACAACTCACGTAACAGTATTTCTGTAACTGTCTCAAAATATAATTTGGCTTCAATATTAAAAAGTTTAAAAAAAAAAAAGCAACTCTATGCTGCATTTCTAAATCACACACCTATAAAACCAATTATCATCGCCAATCTCAATTTCTTTGTTTCTAGATTAGTTTGAAGTTGAAAAACAGCAGAAGTTTTTGGGCCAGTGTACTTTTTTTATTGGTCACTAAATTGGTGCAAAAAGGGTTTATCTGAATCGGAGATCAACTCAAATTTAATGTTTCAACTAAACATGCTTTTGCTCTTGGTTTCAGGTTTTTACATTTTATTGATAATTACCTAATTACTTTTGGTGCGAGTGTGTGGTCCGTGACAGACTGGCGACCTGTTTGGGGTGTATCCTGCCTTTCGTCTGAAATCAGATCGGATAGGCCCGGGCACCCCGCAATCGTATTAAGGTTGAGTGGTTCAGAAGACGGAACAAAACTTTGTGGTATTGCTGTAAACGTGAATAAAACTGGGGTGAAGCCTCCAAGACAAGGTTTCAAAGGATTTTTTTTAAATCAACATGTTATAATTAAATACACTTGGACCAAAGCTCAGAGAACTAAATTAGTTTTTCTAATGGCTAGTGGAGCCATTCACAAGAAACGAAGCATTACATGCTAACTGTCACAACTTAGAAGAAAACGTATCAAATTATAATATGAAAATTCACATGTTCTGATTCTGATTTTTTGATTCTGTATAAGTTGGTCAACAAATAAATGAGTAGATACCAAAACAAAAGTCAATTTCTCAGTTTGGTGTTTCAACATTCGTGAAGCATTTGGTTACAAAGTTTAAACACCCAGGCCAGTCTCTCTTTCTTTTTTGGGGGGGAAATGTTTTGACCCTTATACACCATTTCATTTTTTGTTGTTGGCTTAACTTTGATAGATATTTTTAGCAGTTAACATCATATTAGGTTTATTGCAGGTTTTTGTATAGCATCTCATTTTTGTGCACTTATTTTTAAATTTCTATTTTGACAACTCATTGAAAATGTCTTCATTCAAACATTTTTTTATTTCCCACCAAATCCTCTGTATTTAATACTCTCTATGTCTAAGACAAAAGCCAAATATTTCAGAGATCCCACGCTGACTGACAGAGAGAAGAGCTCATTTAATCCAATCCAGCCATTACTACGTCTGTTGAAAGAACTGCCTTGAAGAACCAGAGAAGAAACAGCTGCTTCATTATCCTCCTTCCCAGGTGACAAATCCTCCCTGAACGGAGGCGAATGTAAAAGTTTCCCTGGGACACGCTGGGCTCCTGCTCTATTTAGATATATAGTGAAGTGCTGTCAGGGCAACGTGTGGCAGGTTTGGGGATCTGTACTGTGGTTGGCAGCACATGGAGTTAGGTGGGGAGCTGCCGGGCTTTCCCTGCGGGTGCCGGCGTGAACGCAGCACAGGCAGCTGTCAGCTGAGAAGTGCCATTTCCTGGTCTGAAGCTGACAGAGGCTGTCTACAGGCAGCAGGAGCACAGCTAGACTGACACCCTGTTTATTCACAGATGACATCCGGGCCAGGGATGGGTGTCACTGGCATTTTGATTCACCTACCAATGTGAAAACTTCCTGCGAAACACTGTGTGATGAAGTCTTTGTAGAGTACATATAACCAGAATAATTGAGGAGTTCCAGTATGTGTGGGCTCCATCATTTGCCGACTGAGCAACAGCTACTATGAACCTAATGTACAGTAGGTACACACACACATACACACACGCGTGCGATAAAAAGAACATGTTTTTTGACTTGGTACCACCCACACATTTGGTGTAAAATCTCTCCAAGATTTGCTGCCTTAAAGAACATAAACAACCACCCAAATTGTATCTATAAAAGCTGAAAAAATATAAAAAAGCGTTATATTGGGGGGTATAAAAATATTTTATACAGGCTGACTAACACCTTCCCCATGTGATGTAAAAATATGGCATCTTATTTTATTCTGGAAGATACGCTCAGAATACAACAAGTCCAATTGTGAAACAATTTATTATTTGTTTCACGTTGATGTCTATTGTGCATGAACACATTTTTAATTCTGTCTAGTCTAAAATTAGTTTTTCAAGCTTTATTCTTTGCATGTCGGATTGTTTCAGAATGCAGATAGAGTCACATTTATAAAAGTTCTAAATAAAATTGAAAGAAAAAAGGTAATTTGATTGCAAGTATGTCAAAGAATTTGGAGTTCTTTATCATTTACTGTACTTGTTAACCCCCTGAGTCTTTTATACTTTTTGTGACATGTACAGTGTATGAATACTTTTACACTTAAAAGAGATCATCTAAATCTAGAGTTGCATTACCCATTCAGTCTATTCTCAATTTCCAAGAGGATTTTGAAACCTGAGAGACACAATCTCTAATAGCAGTGACACGCAGTTCACAATAAATCATGGCCCTGATTCAAGTTATTCAGTTTTTTAAACAAGGCATGCAAATATAAAATTTATGAATTATATATTTGAAAGATTACACTTTCTTATCTATGGATGCAAATGGTGGAGTTGGGTGATAATATTGATTAAAAAAAAAAAAAACTTTAAGTGCTTTAAGATCTAAAAAAAATGTTGCAACCACATCGAAGTTGTGACCAGTCTTAAGATCATATATGTTTACAATCATGTCACAGACACTGAAATAGTTGAACCCATAAGATAAAATTGTGGATGCAAGATCTTGACAATCTGTCACAATTTAGCTGAATAACAGCTTGGTTCATAATTTGGCTTAATAAAGGAAAGTATCAAGTAAAGAAAGGAAGGTGTGGCGATCTGGTTTTCTGCTCCTACCTAATCATTACAGTCTTGATTTATTTCTGTATTCTATTGGATTTTATTTATGTACAGTATGATTGATGTTTCAATGTGTGATTTAGAAATGATTTTATATTTTATGTGTGTTTCATGGGATCACATATACTGTTACAAATTAATTTTCCCTCCCAACAACAACGAAGTTCAATTGAAATTTGTTACTGTTATTCCAACTTCTGTCGCAAGGCTGCTGGAGCCTAACCTGGATGTTTACAGGCAAGGGGTGGGGTACACCCTAAGCAGGTTGCCAGTCTTATTGCGATGCCATACAGAGAAAGGAAACAACCACTCATATACACACACTCAGTACTTACGGTAATATCCAACAGCCAATCAACTAAAGTTCTTAGAGGGCGGGAAGAAACCCACCTGAAAAAACCCACATGTGTACGGAGAGAACAAGGAAACGCCACACAAAAAGGTCAGTATTACCAGCCTTGTCTCACTGGAGCGAGAATACCGACTTTCTCTCCTTGAGGCTACAGTACTAACTAACTATGCCACTGAACAGCCTCGACCAATCTCTGATATAAAACAATAATAAGGATTCCATTTGGGTGTGGACACTGACATAATCTCAAAGTTTTCTTCGGTTTTATCCTCAAAAATGCACTTTGGCATTATTTCAACACATCTCTTTATTCATCAAGCAAGTTAGAACTAGGGACAAAAATGATCCCCACCATTTTTTAATCATCCTACCACTCTGTTGCGCTCTGAAGTAAACTTAACTCTAAATGAAACTACATACTTTTAAAAAGTCTGTAAATACAATAATAGAATTACCTTTACAGTACAAGTTTTAGTTAGTTTTTTTTTTTTTAACTTCAGCATTATGTTGTGCGATACGTGACTAAGTTAGTCTTCAAGTATTTACAAAAGAAGAAAAAACTTGTAATTGTAATTGAACAATTGTGTTTGTTCAGGGTAAC
The DNA here is from genome assembly GCA_902685375.1 of Neostethus bicornis. Taxonomy (NCBI): domain Eukaryota; kingdom Metazoa; phylum Chordata; class Actinopteri; order Atheriniformes; family Phallostethidae; genus Neostethus; species Neostethus bicornis. The sequence continues at coordinate 12,419,999 of LR738545.1, forward strand.
AAAAACACAGAGCGAGCACAAAGAAAGCATGGCTATAAATAAAGTGAGTTTGTAGTGCCAAGGAGCAGTGGCATATGATTGGAGGGACCACGCACATGAGAAAGGTTACAAGCAGCCAGTGGCCCATTTGTCTTGTTTGGTTACAAACTACTTGATTCCCTAAATGAGTGGTGAGGAATCCTGTGACTTGAGCACTTAATCACAGCCAGTTCACTATTATAAATCAGTTGAACCTCTGACACCTGAACTTTATTCTGTGCACACTGTAAAGGCCACAGGCTGAAGCTCATGCTATTAGCAGCCGGCTGATCCATTGCATGTGCATTCAGGTCACAAAGCGGGGCAGAGGATACACCATGCATGCATCACTGGTGCTTTTTGAGCACAAAAGTAATAATAATGCAAGTGGCAAAAACAAGATCTGAGAGTGTCACTTGACAGTGCCAGAAAAATGAAAGCGGACCAAATAACAAATAATTTCCCCTCCCTCTCAACAATGTGTATTTGTTTTTTTTCCCAAAAAGAAGAGACAAGAATCATGTTTCGTCCACTGGAAATCTAAAACGTCCTCTGTTTGCTCCTAATTTTATAGAATAATTCTTTGTCTGATTAAGTTATTGAAATAGATTACACTAAATTTAATTTTTTTAAAACGCTTTGGGATTAGGAATTTCCAGGATTTCTATGCAAGAATTCAAATTGATCAATTTATTTAAATTTTTTATGAGAATGTGCAAAAAATATGTGCAACAAAGATGCAGCAGCTTGTCCACTACATAAACACAAAGGATCTACTACATCCGGGAATATACGTATATGCAAGTCAATTTAAATAAGAAATATTGCTCTGAAACAATATTTCTTTTCTGAGATTGTGTATCAATGATTCAAAATCAATTAAATTGGTTTTTCCATTTTGTGAGTGTAAGTATCGAGCCATCAACATGTAACTAAGTTTTACTTTTTTATCCAAGACACAGAAAAACTAATTGCTGCTCCATTTGTTTAACGTCACCCATTCACAGCCTTTATTTACAGGGAACAAGGTCAGTTCTTCACTTGTGGATCCACATTAACTCATTTGAGGGGCTTAGAATGAGCCCGTGTAGGAGCCGTGTTATGACCCTCTTGCATTCAAACTGATATTGTGAAAGATTTTGAAGAGCGAACGAAAAGAAAAGAGCAGAATACCATACAAATAAATAATTGAACAATAATTCAAGAAAATTACTCAAAATATTTTTTGACAAAGATAAGATAAACTGGAATTAATAGCTGTGTTTGTTTAAAAAGGTCACAATACTTTGTGTTCTGTCTTTGTCTTATTCATGGTGAGGGCATCATACTTGTTCTTTTGATGCATCAATGACATGATCAATGAATGTGTGTGTGCACTGCACCAGCTTTTGGGGTTGAGTTGTAAAGCCTCATCCACAGCTAGCACTGCCTTTATGTAGTCCAGACAATAGGCAGACCTCCCAGCACTGCAGCTGGGCCAGCCTCTTCATCCAGCAGTACTCATCTTTACACTATAAAACTAGCATGGTCAACTTTACTTATTCAATTCCTATTAATCAGGGGTGCACATAACTGGTGCACAACTGCAGATGCATTATCAAAGTGCATGCTGCAACGCAGCAAAGAAAGTTGCATTTAAAAGAACTGTGAAAACAGACTTTTCCCAATGGGGTAAAACGCTGCTTAAAAGCAATTCTCAATGACCATGTTTAAAAAGAGTCAAAAAAACTTTGGAATAAGGTTCAAGGTGCATAAAAATACAACCATAAAGTCACTTAAATGGGATCAAACTCACTCATGCATACAATTAATGTGTTTTAACCTAATAATTAAAAAATATCTTGTTAATTTATTTCTAAATAAATTAAGTGGGGGGTTTTGTAGTTTCAAGTGCTGGGCCACCAAAATATGCCAGACCAAAGAAGTAAAAAGGAATCCTTGAAAAACCACATCAACACAGAAAGAGTAAAAAAAAAAAAAATTCAATTTCTATCACTCGAACACTTTTATTTCAGTAAAATAAACAATGGTCTTCACCAATCATCATAAATGAGGCTTGAGAGGTTGACCTTCCACAATGGTACAAACTATTTTGTCTTATTGAAAAATATAAGGTTTTGAGCAAAGAAGAATAATCAAACATATTTTAAAACAACCTGATCTAACATGAATTTTTTGCAGTGCAGCCACCTGATCTCATGTACTTGGGAAAGTTCCCTGTGATTCAACTGTCACTCATGAGTGACCAGAAGCCTGGTGAAAGGCATTGTGCCAGCTGAGTGGTGAGCATTTCTGAGGCCCAGGCGGGTGGGGAAGAAAAGCTTTTGTTTGGAGCTTTCCACTCAACCAGCCTGCTTTTGGGCACTCTGGAAACGGGGCCACAGTAAACAAACAATACGTCCTGATGAATGGATAATGATGCACATGTTTACTGAAAGAAAATTCTGTAGGACATTCGCTCACCAAAAAAAGAAGGTGCACAGATAAAGAGGTGTTTCAGTCTTTTATTTCATTTCAGTCTCAATTATCAACAGAGTTCATTGACACGTTTATCTCTCATGGTGGATATTTAATCTTTCTTACCAGTTTTAAAACTCCAGTCAGCACCTTTGAAATTGTTCACATACAAGCATCTTGTTTTTAAAAAAAAAAAGTTAAGCCAAATAATTATTTAGTTAAAAAAAATTCCAGTTACATTTAATTAACTTTTTATCAAATAGAAATAAAACACAATGTATTAACTTGTTCTGTTTATTTTCTATGTATGTTTGGATTAAAAGTTCTTTTTTTCTAAAGATTTGAAACATTAAGCCGAAACAGCAGATTGAAGAAGGTTTTTTCCTACACAGACTGGGGACCCTGGCTTGCATTGTTCTGTGTGCTGCTCATTGGGAGATTCGAGGTTTATAGCACACCGGAAGAGAAGCTGGGAACAATAGACCGCACACAAATCCCTCTCCTCACCTCAGAGGGGCCTCTGCCTTCCATTCCCATGTCAAAAAAGCGTCGGGCTCTGGGGGCAGCCTATCAAAGTCACTTGACTCAAGAGCGCTCCTGTGAGAGTGGGGGGCAATGTCCTCTATGTGACAATTAAACACCAGCAACATGGTGCATACTTGTTTTAAATCTGAAGGAGAGATCGACTTGTTAAACTTCTCTTCTTTGTGATTTTGCTTTTGTAACTGTTTTGGACATTTTTATTTAAAAAAAACCAAAACAAAACTATTTTAACATGTGATGAGACTGAGTTTTGTTTAACGTGATTCACAATCCTTCTTAATTTAGTTCTTTCATTCTGGGAATCTAGGTTGATGACATAGAGCCCAATAAAATGGGACAAACACTTTTTCAATTCTATTTAGTTTTATTTATGGTCCGTAACTTGGATGCCTAAAATTGTTGAGATTTGTTTTATACGTATATACATGTGTAAGTCACATTTCAATTTGACCTGCATGAGGGTGTAGTGGTTAGCACAGTGGCCTCGTAGTATGAAGGTTTGGGATGAGGTTTAAAACACTGGCTTTTCTGTGTGGAGTTTGCATGTTCTCCTTGTGTATGTGTGGGTTTCCTCCCACCCTCAAAAATTCAAGAGTTTTCAAGAGTTTTCAAGAGTTCAAGAATAAATACAAGAGGTTCTTGAAAAGCATTTAAAATTTGCACAAGTTGACTTTTTCGGTAGATAACAAACACAAAAGAGATAATCCAATCACCAAAAATGAATTGTTATTATGTTTTATCACTTATTAGACTTCATATATTGTTAAAAGGCATATTTGCTCGGTGAGGTTTGATTCACTGACAAACACAGACAAACATGCTTTCTGACTCTTTCTTTCCTTGCTTGTGCGTACAAACACGAGAACACGCACGCACAGACACATACACACAGACACACACACACACAAACCTCCTGTGCAAACTTCAAAAGGTGCTTTGATCAGAAATCTGGCACCCAGCTCACTGGATCTTCTTTTCTGAGGTGCATTAAGTCTTTTACGACTTTCTCTTCTATCGGCTTATGAGCATCAGATCCACAGAGCTACGCAGGCCTTGTGTTTGTATTGTTGTATTTAAGGCTTCACCATATGCCAGCCGCCTGCCATCCTTAGAAGAACACAAAGGATCAAAATCATGTCAGAAGGTAGAGATTGAGTGGTTTTAGATGTGGGTTTAATAACAAAGATCCTAATTTTATTTCAACCTGCAGGCAAGAGATAAAATAAAGAAAGTGATATACAAAAGGGAGTACAAGAAATGATGATGAAAAAACTGTGATTTTCTCTTAACACTGATTAAGGACTACAATATCAGACACTAATTATTTCACTTCTGTATGCTGACAGGAACAGAGATCATCTGTTTCAACATGCTGTTTTATGAGGTGCAGTTCCACCTATAACCCCGGAGTCTAATCATCTGCACTGTGTTTTGTATCCATTTATTGTTCAATGATAGCCAGATCTTACTATTAGCTGAGGGAAGAGAGGGGGTGAGCAGGAACTGGCGCTGCGTGGATAGCTGTGGGTATATTATTCACATGAAAACACTGTTTCACCGAAACAACTTAATCTACCTGTGTTTCTCCCTAAAGGTATGAATTATGAAGGCATTTATGAGCGCCCCATATATGGCTGTATTTATTTTCAATTTATGGCTGACAGAAGCAAGAGGAGGAAAGCCACTTTGAAACCTATAAAAACCTTGTTTTATTGCGCCACTGCAGCATGCACAGTTACAGTAGGACCACAAACGACTCCCTGTGGACCAGTCTGAACAGCCTTCCTTACATTCTTAATTTCTCAGGAATAATTCTCTTCAGAAACACTCAGCTTGGCTGGAAGAACATGTTTATAAAGGTGATGAATTACCCTCATAAAGGTACATTTTTTTCTTATAAGAGTCTGAGAAGGAAAATCCATTCCACTGTTTCGATTAAAGAAGGATCCTTTGGGACAAAGTGGGATGTGATGATGTGCAGGAGAAGAACGGAAAAGAAAATAATTACATACAGATAAAAGGAGCTTGACCACAGGTACCATCGGGGTAAACGTTTTACCTGGATTTTTTCTGGGATTTAAAGTTACTGTAAAACTTTGTGTGAAGTCTGGTTTACAGACTTTGTATGTGTTTTGGAAGCAAAAGCACTTTGGAAGAATATGCCATCTTATTTCAAACATTGTTTCTCAATTAATGTGGTCCAGAATGTGGAGCACATCAGGTTAAATTGACCATTTAAAATGACAACAATTAATAAAACTAAAACATTGATTTATGATTCATCAAATGTTGAGGGTTACAGCACATCTTTGCAAGAAAATATTCAAACTAGAAGTATTTTTTAAAAGTCATTATTGAAATATAATCATACTTTGGGTTCTGTGCCCCAGATTTTTATTTTCCTCATCAGTGACACATATGCGGTGGGAATTAGATGAAAAACAGAACGACCTTGTTAATTGTCTAAAGCTCTATGTATTTAATCTTAATGCATTTGATTTTTTTTTTAACTAGTCTACTAGACATGGCCATGTAAAGTTTCCTTTTCAGTTGATTATTACTTTCCAATGATGTGTTCAAAAGTTGTGTTGCACCCCATAGTAAACCATGTTGTTTTTTACTTGAAAATCAAAAATAAAAAATTATCATTTTTATATGTTATTTTGAAACAAATACATGAAGATATACGTATATTCAAATTAATACATATGTGTGTACTATGGAAATGTCTGTGTTTATTAAAATATTATATGACAATAAATATGTCGCTTTATTTATATTACATGTGTAATTTGTTGAAGTACCATAAATTTAAAACAGCAAATCTGTAATTGACAGATGCGAAGCAGAGGTTCATGCATAGAAGGATTTTATGTGGAGACTCTGTTACATTTGACATGTACTCCATCAAAATGAACTTCCATTGCAATAAAAGAGGCCCAGTAATGATGAACTCTATTCATCTTCATTTGATTTATTTCATGACAAGTCTTATTCAATCAACCTGTGGGGAAAATTTAATTTCATCAACTGCTATAAGCAGTCAAATTGTTTTTAACAACACGTACGAGTTGCGCGTAAATTTTTCCATGTTCCACGCAGGATGTGAGTGTGTAGATCAGGTAAAGTAGCTGCAGGTACAGTACATCACACACTGATAAATTTTTCATTACCTGTGTTCCTCAGCGAAGCAGCAAAGTGACTGTTGCAGTATCTGTTTCTGCACCCAGGGGAGCACTGTTTTGCTCTACAATTCACTCACTTTCATAGATGACTTGGCTTAGTCCTCCTGGGGAAAGGGAGCATGGAGACACCCTTTGGAGAAAATCCTTGCTTCCTTTCTGTGATTTAAGGGAGTTGTGTGAAGATCAAAGCTTCAGTCCCAGTCCTCATAGTCTCTGCTGTTTAGGAGGGGAAAGTCAGGGGTGCTGGGAAATGGATGACCCCAGGGGATCTGCCAACAAGTGCGCCGAAATGCTCAAAAAACACACGGTAAGGTAACTGTACATGTTCTGCTCTTTGTGACGTTCTGTGTGTAGTTGTCTTTTTTGTACTCAGAAAATGTGTCAACTTTGTATGATGTACGCTAACAAATATGCAAGTGTATGTGTGTGTGCATGAGTGGGTTGGCTGTTGTGTGTGTAATGGGTGCTCGGGGCAAGGAGTAGAAAGGTCAGTAAAGGATAACAAGAATTAGGAAGCTTTGCATTGTTTTTCACCTCATATAGAAGTTGATCATTAGTTGAAAACTGGAATTCATCAACCTCCAGCATGTCCCCCATGAGGAAGCCTGTGAAGTTCATCTTAATGAACCCCCCTCCCAAAACATGCTGTACAGCTTTTCGCGGGGATGGAGAGTAGGAGGCACACATCATGCATGGCAGGAAGCAATGCACTGTTGGTTATTGATTTTGTGTTGCTTAACAATTCCATGAGAAGCCCAGAGAGCTGATCCCTCTTACCTTGATAGGTGTGTTAATACCATCTGCATGGTGGGTAACCCCTACCGCCTGTGTGGAGCACACATTCAGACCTTACCCCTCTCACCACCCGCACCCCTTTCCAAGGGAGCGCTGAGGGGGAGGACCAGCCTTGCTAATTAATAATTCACCCCAGGCCAGTCTTCCTCCCCAGTGGCTCCACGTGATTACAGCAAGCAGCCAGGAGTCAAGGTTAGTGGTAATGATAGAATGGCACAATAACAATAACTAGCTCAGGATTGGCCTTCCCACTGGTGGATAGGAAGGAGTCCAAGAAGAAGCGAAGAATGAAGCCTTTAGTGAAGCACACAGAGAGGGAGTGTTGGTGTGTTTGGGTGGTGTGAAGAGTGCTGCATAAGGCCCTTTGCAGGGGTTTTTAGATAAACCCTCTTAGAAGTATGGTGTAAAATTAATGCAGAGGTCCTGGAGAGTAAATATTGAATAAGTGCAGCTCAATGGAGTTGAAAATCAAAAGAACCTCCTCGGGAGATATTGGCCTCCAAAAACTATGTGCTAGTTTGCTGACCTTTGCATTAGCATTATTTTAACAGACGGGACTAGAGAGATGTCGGGAAAGCAAGATGGTGATTGGTATGATGTAGTTGGGTGGCGGGGGTACATGGGCAACTTCATGAGAGAGAAGAGCAGAGTCTGCAGGGCTGGGGTCCTTCTACTTCGCCAGAACCTTGCCACGCATTTGCAAAAGATAACACAGAAGGAAGAGGAAGAGGAAGAAGGAGGGTTACTTGCGGACAGTTGCCGTTGGGAGAGCCAAGGCCCGAGGCCCTGACTGGCCAACTCACTGAGTGAAACCTTGACTCTGTGCGCTAACACAGCCCACACTCTGGATGGGAAACCTGACCCAAAACAGATTTTTGGCAGAAATCTGGATTTAGACGAAGAAAGCTTGGCAAACTTTAACCCCGGACGTGTAACATTGGATTCCAAGCAGTTAAGGATCTCAAAGAGCATGTTATTCCTGCTAACATTTTACTATATCTGTCACAATCAATTAAAAAAAACAACTACTGAATCACATTTGTCCAGGAGGCAAGTTCTGCATTAGGGTGATCAGCTTTTAAAGATTTCAAGTTTACCACTTTTCTGTTATGGGATCATATTTGGTGCTCAACAAAAAAAAATCAAATCCAAAAATATTTCTATTGTTTGCTACACTTCTGCTTTTCCAATGGAATTCAGTTGACCAAATGGAGAAGTTGAAGTTCAAAAGTCATTTGGTAAAGACTTTGAGCATAAGTTTACCCGTCTATGCATTAAAATAAGCTTGTTTATTTAAAGACTTAAATACTTCATTTGTCATGCTGTAACTTAAAATTTGTTTCACAGTTTTGGAAAACGTTTAAACATTTAAATTTGTGGTCATGCTTGTCAGCTATTTGCCTATGGGAAGAATTTTAAAAAAAGCTTTCCAGGCGTGTGAAGTCCTTCATGATGTCATGAATCTCCCCTTCAAATTAAAAGGTGAACAAGCTAGAACAGGGGGGCAGTGTGAGGAGGTCTGGGCTTGCATAGAACGATTGCTGTCCCTAACACCCATACCCAGATGAATGGAAGGAGACTATAGTAAAACTCTTCAAATTGATTTAAAGATATTTGGAAATGCTATACATTGCTTTAAATTGTGTCAGTCTTGCAGTCTTGCATTTCTTTTATCTCATCATCAGGTTGCATGAGCACATTTACTGTACCTACTTGCTCTTCTGGGGATTCATATAAAAAGACTTGTGTAGATCTCAAGCAGAGCAAGTTCTTTTGGTTGCTTATGCATCCTACTTATGCCACGCAAGTGCAGTCTTTATAAAAAACCTCTATAACTCCATTTTATGCAATATAAGCTTAATAGATCACACTTCCAAAAAATCTCAGGCATGAGCCAACTTGATTTCCATTCTACCCCAACAACCCAACAGTGTCTCTGGAACTTCACATATGGATAATACAAACGACCTGATATGTATGCAATCATCTTGTAATGAGTTATTCTCATGCACAACAGTGGAGTGTTTGCATTGAGCAGTCATGATCACGTGTCCAACAAGCAAAAGACAGTGGAGTGTGAGGTGGTCACAATGGCCTACAACTCTGTAAAAAACACACCAATCTGTCACTGAAATTACAAAGAAATGCCCAGACTATTTACGTATAGGATGTGATAACCTTGTAAACAGCCATCACCATAGTAAGGTCTGGTAACTCGGTATCTTTAGAGTTCAGTTAAATGTTAAGTTTCATTCATCATTTTCACACTTTCAGTTAAGACAATTTATTTGTCTATTTAGATGCACACATTTAGTTTTTTTTTTTTTTTTGTCCCTGGGATAATAAGACTTCTTTAAACTAATATAGTTTCCTTTAAATTAGCATTTCCTCTGGGTGGGGCATGGCCAACTATGGCAGAACCAGCCGGAAGATACTACCTAATTGGACCACTTCATTTGCCAACATAAAAAGTACTGATTTATTTAAAATGACTTTTGCATTTATTTGTTTTGTTAACTTTACATGCTTTGACTTGAGTTTCTTAAATGTTTTAATTTTCTCATAGAATAAGCTTTTGCAGGAAATTATTTAAATGATCTATTGTGGTTGTTTTTTTGTTAGTTTAAATCTCCGCTCCCTCTTGCATCTCTGGACTGATAAGCCTATATATGAGAATGAGAATTACTTCATTGATCCCAGACATGGGGAATTTGTGTGTATTTTGTATATATTTTTTCTGTGTATATTTGTGTGTATGTGGAAATTTTTCTTTTCTTTTCATGGCAGTAAACGCTTAAGTTTATTATGTACAAAAAAAAAGTTTATTATGTACAGTTGTACGTTGAGGTTTATTTTGCTGACCTATATTATGGGCCTGTAATGTTATTTTGTAAATAAATCAAAGCATTTTTGGAAGAATTCCATGCGCCTCCTATCTTCCTTGGCTCAGTCGGTCACAGACATGTTACATAGAACTAGCAGGACAACAGTCTACAATTTCAACATGTTCAAATATGGTGAATGACAATCTTTTCCGTTATGTGTCGTGGCCAAATTGACTTACATTGACAGACATTTTTGTGTATTTTCTAATTATTTCCTTGCTGCTTCGGTAGCTTCATTTCACTATCCTCAGTTCACTTCAGGTCCTATCCAAATGTCCTCTTTTTCAACTTCTTCTAATGTGCTTTCAGCAGCTAGTAATTTTGCACAGAGCTACGTAAAAGTCAATGTATTCCTCCACCTTAATAGATCACTAAATTTGTGTGGAAGTTGGCGTACTCTTAGATTTTGGAGTAAGCAGGTTTTATAAATGAAGCCTCAGATCAACGATCTGAGAAAATCAATTTTTAGTGAGACTAAAAACAGACTCTTCTAAAGTTTTTCACAGACAGATTTGTTTCTTCTTCACTTTGTAGTAAAAAAGAGAAACCTTTGGGAGAACTTTCAAATTGTGCCTCCTATTAGTGGTGATGGGAAGTATACCGATCATGTTTCTGCATTCTTTTTCCTAAAAGGGAATAGTGTCAAGCAAATCAGTTCAATTATGGGAATGCCTGTGGATTTGCACTATAAAGAGCAGCATGTACAGCAAGTCCATGAGTTTCATCAACACAGAGGGTGGTCCTTAACTATTGCTGGTCGTTTAACTCGTTCTCAATAGCAGCCATGTTTTAATCCACCAGTAAAGGGGAGTTCCCTTAAAACAGATGAAAGACAAGATATGCAAGAGTGTTTAAAATTTTATGTCAGACTTATAGACTTAGGCCTTTTCTTTCATGTATTAATAAGCTCAGAGAACATCTGAGCTGAGAGATTACGGACTGAAATCAGCCTAAATATGAATAAGTCAGCTCGTGTTAATGTGATCTCGATCTCTGCTTTTCATCTTCTCAAGTGTCAGGGTGGAGACGGAACGAATCATTATTTGTATCGGGTCGTGAAGCTCAGTTATCCCCAAAAATTACACCCTCTATGTAGAAATCAAGTTGACTACATTGTACTGGACAGCGAGAACCTATGTTAAAGTTTATTTCCCTCTGAGTTTTTTTAAGCCAAATTCACAATTCACTAACAAATTATCTATTCAAACTTCAGAAAAACAATCAAACAAATAGAAAAGAATAGTGATCCTTATTCAATTAATAAAACTTCAGGTTAAGAATTACGTTATGAAACTTTAGATTCTATTCAACTGTAGTGCAGATGAACAAAAATTTGCGTAGGTGCCTGCACACACAATCAATATCCTTGAGGTTTTGAGGTTAGATTTAAATGTATCAGCCTATTATAAACCTCTAAAAAACCACAAACCAGCTTCCTATTTCTCAGATTTATAAAGTGCCGGGAGACATCCTAACTAGTTGCCCAAACCACCCCAACTGGTTTTTCTCAACCCGAAGGAGTTGCTCTACTCCTAGATGGGGGAGCTCCTCGTCCAATCTCTGATTTACTCACTAATTTACTTGATAAAAAGATCAATGACTGGCAGAAAATGATTGGCAGATTTTAAAACTCGCTTTTTTGTTTTATTTTTTTGCAGAGGGATTTGTTTGGAATTTCTGTAAATTTCTGTAAATTTTTCAAAATATAAGTTTCAACTCTTGAAAATAGTTTTGGCTATTTTATGAAAGACTGGAATCCACATGTAGGGATGTCTGTTCAGTGTCTGAACCAACTACCAACAACTTTAATAACAAATTTAAAATTGATTGGAAAAGATACATAAAACATCAAAGAATGACAATTTGATGGGAATAAAAGGTAAAGCGGCAACATTTTTACTCATGTCAATGGGAAGGTATTGGTATGGAGACAATCATATGAGTGCACAGCAGATAAACAAAAGACTTAGCAGTACAACCGTTTTCATCTACATTTTTAAACAATGTTCATGTTTTAGGGAATCGATTGCACATTTACCAGCTCCAAGAGCCAGTTTGAGTTAACAATAATTTAAAAAAAATCATTTTATCTCTCACGTTAAAGTTTTTCTTCTACTTTTTCTCAAATTACTTTCACCAAAAATGGCTCTGTAATGTCATACTTTTCAATTGAATAAAAGTAAAATAATACAGAAAAGAAATCACATTACACCAGACTCCTTTAAAGTACAAGAGGTCTTTGCAAAAAGTGTCTTTTGCTGTTTTTGTTTTGTATATTTGCATGTATCTTCTTCTTCGTGTACATTGGATTAAAATTCAGTGGCATTTTCAAAACTTTGCAAACTGGTAACTTCTGTGCAAGAATTTAAAAAAAAGAAAAAATTATATTTGGGAGGAGTTTTTATTTCTTCTTGTATATTCGTGTTTTCTCCGAGTACTCCAGTTTCCTCCCACGCTCCAAAAACATGCATGTTTGGTTGATTGGCCACTATGAAATTGTCCCCTAGGAATGAGTGTGTGTGGGGATGGACATGTGTATGTGGTCCTGCGACCGACTGGCGACTTGTTCAGGGTGTACCCTGCCTCTCGCCTTAAAGCAATCAGGATAGGCTCCGGCAACAAGGGAATAAGCAGTTCAGAAGACAAAACAAAAGTTTTTTTTAATTTTTTTTTTATTTCAGCCTTACTGTCACTACCTGGGAAAAGATCACCATCTAACAGTTATTTTTCTTGGAGAAAGAGATGACCAAGTCACGGCAGTTTCTAGATTCACTGCTGTTTCCTCAAAGTCTATAACCCATCTGGTGCTAGTTTTGATTCTACCTGCATAAATATAACTCAGACTTTCCTTTAATACTTTCACACAGTACTGCCTCTCATTGTCAAATTTCAGAATTAGTCTTCTCTTTTACAGACATAAAATGCTAATTTCAACGTTCCACTCATATTTACGTAATCACATGAGGAGAATGTTTGTTGGTGTAGGTCAATAATGCAACATTTACTCCAGACTGCATCATGGACAGTTAACCATGTCCATGATGCTCTTCCTTATACATGTTTCTATTTCAGCACATTAATTTATTACACCTCATCTCGGTTATTTAGTTAGCAGCAGCACATCCATTAGTCTGAGTTGCTTGCAGATGATCAAAGCCTCATGGAAGCTGCATGGATAAAGAATGTAAGAATGTAAAATTCTGACCTTTTTAAAATGCACACAAGCCACACTGGACAGTGTGTGTGTGTGTTACCTTCTTTTCTCCTCTGGGCTTTACTGGGGAGATAGTCTCAAAAGGCTAAACATTTCCTCATCAGGTATTGTTAGCTTTATTTAACTTTAAAGACCAGGGAATAAGTGGAGTGGCAAAAGTTTGGAGAAACTTTAGCTGCTGTAATTTGAAGCCACCAGCAGAGATTCAGATGATTTGCTTTGATTCAATGTGCTGGAAGTAGACTGATTAATTTGGTGTCTAATTGGCATGAATGCAGAGCGACTGGCTAACTGTTGGGTAGTGTCAAGAGTGTGTGTGCATGTGAGTAGTGACACTGCCTTTGCTGCGCCTGGAGGACCCGGGCTCACCCCTCTGCTCCCACCTGGTCTCCTAGGGAAGCTTCTGCTAGTGGAAATTAGCAAAGATGGAGCTTTCAGGGGACACAATGAGAACTGGAGAGCTCCTGTGGTTTTAAATACAGGGAGTGCCCCCGGCTCAATTACTGTCTCACGGAAAGTGGAAGAGCCATAATTGAATATGACACAAGCAAGCTGTGTGCACTTGGCTGTGGCGGTGCCTTTTGCAGTTGGAACGCTGCTCTGACAGCGATCTGCCGCAACTTGCACACACCAACAACACCATGTGCAACCAAATTGGTAGAGACATCATTAAAGCAGCGTTAAGCAGGCTTTTTTTCCCCCATGAAAACACATCTGTCTCATCAACGTGAGACAATGGGTAAAATAGCAGCAAAGAGAGGCATCGCTGCCCTCAAAGCCTTATTGGGTTTTTTTTCCCAGGAAACTGAATTAATAAAAGTCTGAAAATAAAAAACTTGACAAATATGAGAAAATAGAGTTTACACATGCCACCTGATAGGATTTCTTGGAATTAATGGTTGAATTAGTTTTCAATGTCATCGAATCAAACAGTAGAATTGAAACTTTTACATCCATGAAAACATATTAAAGTGGGTCCATCCTTAAGCTGCATTTCAATTTTATGCTGCAAAAGTCTGGAACAAACTTCCTGAGGCCGTGAGACAGGCCTCTACTGTGACAATGTTTAAATCTAGGCTGAAAACAGTTCTGTTTAACTGTGCTTTTTATTAATTGCTCAATTTTTAATCTGTTTTAATGATTTTATTTATTTAATTTTTAAACTTTTTGATTCTATGTTTTGTGATTTTAATGCATTCTTTTTATTTTCTTTCTTGTGAAGCACTTTGAATTACATTTTGTATGAATTGTGCTATACAAATAAACTTGCCTTGCCTTGCCTTGCCTTAAGTGGTGACAATGAAATTTAAGTTGGTACGCTTTTATAATAACAATCAAAAACTAAGTCATCATTTATGGCAATCTAACTTTTTACAATAATATATGAATCAAGAACTCTTTCTACAGAGATCTGGAATGTATAAGCACCAGATTCATCCATGATGTTAAAAATGTATTCTACTTTTTTTATTCAATGTAAACTGTTCCAATGAGTGTAAAAACAGGACTCTGAATATTTGATGATAAATTTTGTGGTTCATCACCGTTCTCTCTTGGCTGAATCGACATCATAGCAGTTATTAAATATTCAAACACAAAAAATGTGCGTATAATTCAGTTTAAAACCACAGATTCTGAATCATTTCTGGGTAAAAAGTCCAAGTTTTTTTTTTTTACTCATTTCTGAGAAATCCATGGAACTCCTGTATTTATCTTTGTAAATATTCAGATTCAAAATAGTAATCTCTTTTTGTGAAATTTGTGAGCTTAGTTAACAAGAATAAGAGCGTGTAAGACATGTGTAAAGGATGGTTACATGTTTGAATCATTTTTAAACTTGTTTTCATTTTCCAGAAGCATTTTTACTCTATGCAAGGTTTTGGTCCCAGACACTTCTTGCTAAGCCATGCTAGTGAATTCCTAAATATTGCTCAAATTAGGCTAGACTAACAAAAAGGTATCGTGTTTTTGCTGTTAAAACTTGTGATGGCAAAATCACAAGTATCCATACAGAAAAGTGTTTAGTTTCAGGCAGCAAGAGGACATACCCACAAAATCTATTTAGATGTTCATTATTGTATTTAAGTCTTGAAACATCCATTCATTCTTTCATCTTCTGAGTCGTTCATAGCTAACAAGGCGGGGGATGCCAGAGCCTATCCTTGCTGATTCAAGGCGAGAGGCAGGTCACACCCCGAACAGATCGCCAGTCTGTTGCAGGGCCACACAGACAACCATACACACACTCACCCTTAGGGACAATATCATCACAGCCAATCAACCTAAAACGCATGTTTTTGGAGGGTGGGAGGAAACTGGAATACACACACAAAAAAACCACACATTACACAGGGAGAAAATGCAAACTGCACAGAGAAAGGCCAGTGTCCCAAGCCTCATCCCCACCCGGGACTCAAACCCTCAACCTTCTTGCTGTGAGTTGACTGTGCTAACCACTGTGCCACCCATGTTGAGACAGAGATGAAAAACAGCTACCAAACAAGTGACTACCAAGGTTGAACTAAAGCCTACATCAACATTTGTCTGAAGTCTGGTTGAATTCTGCTGAACCATCACTTTCCATCTACAAAGTAACAACTTGCTCATAAAAACTGGCTTTTTCATGTTTGCAACATGAGAAATAAACTGTACAAAATAAAACAATCAATTTTTGATGTAAATACATAATTTCATATGTCTAACTACGTATGTTTGTAATGTAAATGCAAAAAGATCAAGTCATTGAAGTTTTTTTGTCATGAAGCATTACTTTATAAAACAGTTTGTCAGTTGCATTCCTGTTATAATTGTTTCTAAATACATTATAAAACTATAACATTCCAAGAACTGTACCATATGAGTATGCTAAAGAGTTTGTCTGCAAAGTGCACGTGTGTGTATGCATGCACATGTGTGTCTCTGTGTGCATGTGTGTGACTGCTCTCACTGCGGCAGGTGTCTGTCTGACAGCCGTGTGATGAATTGAGCCTTGCATTGAGCCTGTCTAAGCCCAGTGACTGGGCTTCCACTCTATCCCAATAAGCTGCCCTGGGTCTGCTGGGCTGATTTTTGAGTCCCTACCTCAACCCTCCACCTTTGACTGCACCAGTACCTGGAATACCAATGATTCAATGTCCCTCACTTCTCACCCTGCCATCTATGCATATTTGATGCTTTGGACTGCAAGAGATTTTTTTTCTCTCTCTCTCTTTTGTAGTATCACGTTATGCCTCTTTTCTTCCAGTTAAGCATTTTAAATCTAAAATTGAGCGTTAATCATGCCGTTTTTTTTTTTTGTATGTTTTAAGAAGAAATATAATCCTACAAGAATAAATTGGGTGGGATATGTCAAGTTGGCTAAATTAAAGGAAGAATATGCAATTCTATAAAAAATATCTTTTAAAAAAAATGAGGTAACATGATGTTTTACAGTCAAATGTTGTGAACAATAAAGTATTTCCATATTAAAATAATAAGTGTGACAGTGAAAAACTTTTTGTTTATGCACTTTAAACACACTTTCCAAATATACAGGAAGGTTTGAGAAATGCAACCATTAAAAGATTATTTTGGAGGAAAATTTACACTTTTTTAATGTAGACTGCAGAGGAGAAGATAGAAGACGAACCAAAGTTCTTACCTTTTGTAAACAAGATCATGCTGGATCGAACCAAAGACACTATGTGACATACAGAAACAAGCTACATCACCTGTGTGCCAAGTAGGAAGTCCTTCGTGATCCTCCATCGCATCCATTCAGTATTCGTTTCCAGTTTACATTTGTTTGGATGAATTCTGACTCTCTTACCACGATTAGAACTCTTTTATGAAAGTCCAATTTAAAAAAGAAAAAGTGTCATTATTTACCCCGTAAGACGAGATCATTCAAGTTCAATGTTTCCTCTAAGCCCCGCGCCCACGCAATTGCACACCGCTTACAGATTAATAGCGCACAAGAAAACCCATGCAGCGCACAAAATAAAATTCAATTTAAACTAAAGATGGTAAAATGAGACAGATGTCCAGATCTCTTTCTTCTTTCATTCGGAAACAAATTGCTTCAAACAGCCGCTTCAGCGTTTGGCTCGTCACTGCCGCTGACATCACAAAAGAGTAAAAGTTTTTGCTCCGCCCCCTTCTGCTCAGGAAACTTTCGTGTTTGCTCAGACACATAAAAAATTAGAGGGAACATTGTTCACGTTATTACCTGGTAACCACATACACCAATTTAAAACAATGTAGCGACTGTTGCCAAATGGGAACATTTGACAGATTTGACTCAGACAAATTGCCCGTTGTTAGGGCTTCCAGTGACAGGTGCGTGTATCTTCAAAAAGCTCACTCCTGGTTGGCACTGTAGTTGCCATGCAGACACAGACTAGATCACAGACTGGATCACTGACTGTATTTATATTTTTGTATAATAAAAAAAAACTGACTGTATAGTTTTGACTCCACAGATTCAACCTGACGCCATGTAAATTGCCAGAAAATTGCGACTGAACTGCCCTCATTTGGTCAGAACTGAACACTATAGGTTATGTCACACTCATAAGGTCCAACTTTACGAGCACATGCTCATTGTGTGTGCCGTTTAAGGTTCTCATTGCAACACCTTGTCTTGTCAATCCAATTTTCAAAAATAATCTAGTTTTTTTAAGAGTCCAAAAGGGGCTAAAAAAACACTATGTGGTCAATGTGGCTTGTGTAATATAGAAACTAATTAGATTCTAAACACCTGCCTACAGACCAGTGTGACTTAATGATTCACTAATGAACCAGGAAATCAACGTTTCTACTCAATGAGATTATTTTGGAGCAAAAGTTTAGATCATGCCTGTTCCCTATCAATAGGCAATGGCGTTGTGACCATGACAAACTAAGAAATCACTTAGTTTGCAAATACATTCAAATGATGTTAAATAAAATCAGCTTACAAAAACATACAATTTTGTTATTTTTATTTTAAATGTAACAGGAAGTAAATTATACATACTGACAGTTGAAGACACAGTTACACACTTTGATGGAAAGTTAGGATCTGGCAACTCCATCACCGTCATATAACTCAGCATCCTGTACAGCAAATGTTTAAGCAACTCGAATTTATTCGGGTGCACCAACCCCACCCCCATACTTCACCCGAGCACCCTGTGGTTTCGCTGTTTGCATGCGTAGAGCAGCATATCTGTTGGAGAGGTCGAACAATAAGAAAATGCTGCATTCACAACAATACGAACAATAGCGGGGAACAGTGAAGCAGTAAAATGTTTATTCAGCACATTAAAGAGTAATGAGGAGCCTCCTCCAATGACTGAGACCACATTACTAACATACTCTCAGTTAAAGGGGGCTCTCTCCTAGGTTTAATGGGTTACTTGAGTAAACATAAACAACACCATAATGAGCTAAGATCCATATTTTCCTCATTTTCTGTTGATAAGCAAAAATGGTTCTGGTAAGCAAAATTAGCCTCTTGCATCTTTAGGCAAAAAGATTTACACACACAGAGTTGTGTGCATTGATCCCCCCACACACAAACACACACCAAACAGGTTCTCTCTGTATACAATTAGTAGCCTAGCATTATGCAGCTAATTTTCAGCAGAACTTTAAAGGCTTGTCCTCCTCTCTTGATCCAAAAATTTCCACTTTTGCTCTGTTACGCTATGAGAGTTTTAGTGGGGGTGGATTGGGTGAAGCTGGTTGGGGTGTTGGTCTCCTTTTACCACACAGCTGGAGATGCTCTGGTAGTGGCTTGTTTTCACTGCTTCATCAAAAAAACAAGGATCACAACTTTGTCGGCAAAAGACAAGCTTGCAATGTCATCATATTTACTGCCATGCGAGTGAAGTTTTTGTTCACACTATCTACATTTCGCTGAGCAAGCCAAAAAAAGCAGTCTTCTTCTGGGCAGCAGGTACATTAGGAGAATGGGAGGTGAGGTCCCTCGCCTATTAAAAGTGAACGTGGTATGGAGTATAAGCTGCAGGACAGTGTGGCATCCATTCAGCACTCGTTTCCACTTTACATTAGTTTGGATGAATGCTCGTTCAGCAGTTCCAGGCTTTCAGATGCGGACACCTTTACCAGCAACAGGAAACTTCATACTGAAAGGCTGACTAATGGTTTTACTGGAGCCCAACTTTGGAATCCAGAAATGAAAATTTGTCCAAAAATTTAAAGTATGTACATGTAATAAAAAACTTACTTGGAAAAAAATATACTTTGCCACTAAATTCAGAATAATTGCAAGCAAAAGCAGATGAGAATGTTGCATCCCAGTCGTAAACTGATTTTTATTGCTATTGTTGTTGTTTTTGGAATCTAAAACCTATTTCAATTAAGAGAGAATTGACCATTTTTCTAAAATACTAAAGTTATTCTTTTCTTTTTATTTCCCTCTATCACCTGCAGCTTATGTAGAAGAACAAAAAACCTTGATGGAGGTGGAAAATAGTGTAAGGATTTGTTCATATGAAAAGGAGGTTTGAGGCAAAGTTCAAGTGCACGTTAAGGCCGGGTCAGCATCGATTACTATTTGTTTTTCACCATGGCAACGCAGCCATTATTGAGACCTTTCAGATACAAACGGAAAAATGCATGCTTCACTTTTAAGTGTCTCCTTAAAATAGTTTCACCATAAGATATATTTGCCACAGATAAGAAACATCCCAACGGGACTTTTATACATACTTCGAGATTCATTTAACATGGCTACTTTTAAATTAGTATTCCATAATTAACATTTTCTAAAATTATAATGAGGTTTTCAGCTTTTATGTACAGTAAATATCTATATTTATCAAGCATTAAATTGAATCTTTTTTGTTCTCAGAAAAGAAACATTTCTTGGTTCAGAAATAATTCCCAATATATGCAAGAGATAAATTCATCCCAACACACTCATCTATTACATAATTTGCTTCCCTTTATGCGAGGTAGGAGCTGATATTTTTCATGAAGTGGGTGATTAGTTTTATGGAGCGCGGGGACAGTGGGCATCTCAGCTCACAGCCTGAGCCTAACTGAATAAGCTCAGACCTGGGATCACTAGCAGCAGGAGAAAAGGCCTTGAGCTAATAGATCACTGGTGCCACTTCAGATTCTCAAGCAATTTACCATATTAAGTCGCTTAGTCACATCCACTTCCCCCTAATTCATTCACTGCTAATGCCCCAACGCTGTTTGGGAATTAAGGTTAATCATCTTCTTATTCATCAAAGCTGAGAGGGCAATTACTGCATGGAGAGCAGGGGTGGCTCTGGCTGGAGAGCCACAGTTTAGTTTTTGTCAAAACACTCTGGATGTTGTGATTACATCGTAATTAAGTGTAATTAGTTAATGAATGAGAGCATATGTTGCCAATGATAAGAAGTAATCCTGTTGGTTTTTTTGCCCCTGTGCACGAATCCTATCTACCCCTGCACTTGTGAAAGTGACTCCTTATATTGTGGATGCGCACATGCTGTGTGGCTTTTTTCCAGCCTTTAGATTTTAAAAATGAATGTTCTAAACAATATCAAAAATTGAGCAGAAACTAAAGTATGTGCAACATGAACAACAGTCCAACTAAATAAAAAAAAAAAAAAAGATTTTCTTACCTACCCAATACCTCTTCTTTCTGACCTACTATTGTTGCATTTTTTTCTAAGAACATTTTTTTTTTAACTTAGTAGTTCACAGTTGTCATGTGTAATGCGTTATTGGAATATAACACCTAACTAAAACTTTAGGGTAAATATTTATATCAGTTTGACTCAATTCAATTTAGCTGCTATTCAGCACCAATTAACAACCAACTCATCGCAATGCACCTTTACCCAGTTCAATCATAGTAATATATATTACTAATATATAATTCAGTTCAGTATGTATTAACCATAATCAACTATAACTTAATTATAATTTAATTGGAGTAAATTTGAAAAAAAAAAATCACATTATTACTTTGGATTCTCATTATCATATTAAAACCAATTAGAAAAGCAAATGGTGGAGACGTGCGCGTGGTTAGCGCGTTCGCCCGCGGACCGGAAGGTCGCGGGTTCGCGTCCCACGGAGAGCACGTCTAGGGTCCTTGGAGAAGACACCTAGCCCCCACTTCTCCCACCATTGGCGCCGTTGAAGGGCAGCCTGCTGCGGTGTAAGGAGTGCAGCAAACAAATTTCCCCGGTGAGGGATGAATAGAGTAATTCAAAATACAAAAATACAAAATACAAATAATTACCGAGCAAAGGCAACTGAATGGAGTCAGTCAAATTGTTGTATGGATTGATACTCAGGAATAACAATCTAAATAAAGAAAATTTGGAAACGCTGCAAAGACAGCATTAATGGACCACATTTTCTCTGTATTATGATTAGAAATTATCACTTATACTATTTTGTTTGGGAAGGCGCAAAGGACCGTATTGGCTCCCTGTGCATTTCCAGATTGATTTTACGGTTCTTTTGATGTTTTTTTTAAAAAAGTCTTATTGGTCATGAGCAATGAGTCATCTCGGACCTTGAGGTCCTCTCTTAGTTGTCCTCTTTTAGTTGTCCCCAGAGTAAGGACCAGAACCTACAGTGAAGAATTATTTCATCATTATGGTTCCCTTACCTGTGGAACAGCCTGCTAGAGGACTTCAGGGCTGGAGAGACGGTTCATGCTTTCAAAAAGAGGCTGAAGACCTACCTTTTTTAACTTAACTTTAAAAAACTTTTCAAAGATATTTCAATTACATTTCCCATAAAAATTAAATATCTATTCGTTTGTTTTATTTTTATTCTTCTACATTCACGACAGCCATTCAGTTCTATCTTTTTTTTTCCTTGTTACATTTTTGAAATTATTAATTTATTTGTTATTATTAAACTCCATTGTTTAATCATGGAGACCCTCCATAATGGCAGACATGCCAACTCAGTTTATGAAGTCATTGTATTGGGGGGCTGCCTTGTTCAGGTGGTTTTGGTCCAACACTGCAGCCCTGTGGCTGGGTTGTTGACACCGGTCTCCGAGGATCCAAGACGTCCCACGTGTCTACATATATTTGTAAGCATGGGTGGGCTGGCTTCCAGTATGGGGGGTTCCAAGTTAATATTTCCTCACAGCAGTGTCAAACCAATGCAAACATTTATAAAATTTGGGGTTTTTCAAGTGTGTGTTTTATTTTTTTACAACTGTTTTATGTATATTCTGTCTTTTCTATACTTTTTGCAAAAAAGGTGCACAATAAAATAAAGTTGATTTGAAAATATGTTTTTATGTATTTATGTATTTTTTATAAGGTCAATAAATACAAATATAATTCCTTTTGTAATCACTGAAGTTTGTACACCACAGTCTGAAAACATCAGGAGGCATTATACAAGAAAATAAATTAGTTATTATTTTTTTATATTACGCAGTCTAATATTAATCAACACTAATCGTCCAAAGAAGAAAAAATGGGCTCTATGGCTTCATTGGATTACCCCTGATGAAAAGAAATATTTAATAACAATAAAAGGTAAAATGTGACAAATAAGTGGAAAAGATAATTACTATGATGGTTAAAAAGCAGTATTTTTATTACTCTTCAAACTTTGTTTTTGAAAATGACCATCAAAATTCTATGGGATAATCACCAATTACTTCTTTCTAAAAGTCAGTCAGATGCCAATTTCTTCATTGTTTCAGTGAGTAAACATGTAAGGAGTGGCGTAGAGACCCACACGGAGGTTTCTATGGTCATCCAGGATGGGCGTCACTTTAACCACACCACTCTAATCAGTGTTGATGGAGTGTGAGGACAGATACTAATCTGGGTCATTGCATATGTAAATGCACAGCTGGGATCTTCGCAGTGCCAAAACACATCAGCCAGGGTGTCTGAGTGTCACCCAAAATTAGCTCAAACACACATTAGATTGGAGTGATGAACACATCCTTGCGTGGGCAGTCTTCTGTAAGAGGTGAAGATTAGTGCAGTAGTGTCCACATCTACATCAGTCTCATTAGAAAAAAACCCAAGAACCAGCATTTCAGGATTGATTAGTTATAGCAGGATTCATCTTGGCAACAATTCTTAGTCTTTGTGATTTAAGCTGTGGTGTACCTAGTTTGCAAACTCTCCCTCTTTCCCGGCTTCTCATGGGACCTTCTAGGAGGGCTCAAGCCTCAGGGGAAGCATTTGCCCGAGGACCCCCGAGAGGACCCCAAAGATGAGATTATTGCATCTAGTACAGACACATCCACCCAACTAAATGGTCTCATACATATGACAAACTACTCTCTATTTCTTACAAGGATTGGGAGTTATTTCATTGTTGCATAAAAATCAAAGAAAGCAATAAAAGGGTTTTCCTCTACATATTATTTGATGTAAGAAGCTGCTACTTTGCCACACCAAACCTCCTAATTTGAACTATTTTTGAAGTTTGAAACTCTGTGACTTGAACTCATAAATCCAAATTTCTCTTAAGTCCAAGTTATTTCATTAGTCCACTTATCCTGAATCTGGTCTTTAACTGATACCTCCACAGCCTCTTTTAATGTTTTGAACATGCATCTTTTTCACTTGAGATTGAATCTCCATGTTTACCAAAGCCCATGTTTCTCTTGGTGGAGCGCCATTGAGATTCTGCTCATGCATATTTTGAAACACAACATCCAGCTGTTAAGAATCAAACCTACATTAAGGTTGTATTGTATTATCACAAAGTATTTCATTATGAAATCTCCCCTAGGAAGACGAGTAAAACATTTATCTTTGCATCTTTCTATGTGAGACTCTTCAGGTGGAACACAACTATCGAAACGGCCAGTCTTTGTGCATCTTGTGGTGAATGATACAGAAAGAAATGTGATTGCTAGCTGCCCCTCATCAGAGCCTCTTCTTGTGGCAGAAGTGCGACCATTAGCAGGTACTTGAGTCGCCGAGGGCTTTGTCCCTCTGATCTCCTGCATTGAATACAGAAACCTTTTGTGCTCAAGCAGCACTAATTTCATGGAGTGTTTCATCCAGCCATTACCACTGTGTTAGTGTCTCACAGCAGCCTTGAATCCCCAAATCCAACTCACTTGAAAGAAATGTCGTAATCTAAAATTAGAGTTAGAGTTTCAGTTTCAATCAATTATTACTCAACTCTATCAAATATTGTGATGAAAAGTATTAATCGTGGTAAGATAAAATGTTGTGAGAACAAAATGATTGTTTTTTTTTTTACAAAGATGAGTTTAACTTATTAGTTTTATTATTACCGGGGAAAGTGTTCCTTATTTAGACCAGTCCAGGTGTGACCTTCCTGTTGGAGATCGCCAATGTTACATCATCCAAGTCACGGAGGAGCAAGAATTTCCAAGCTGTTATCTGTATATATTACTAAAACCAGCAAGTCTACTGTTTTAGTGAGGCAGATGATAATACAGTATAATTGGCATGAAATGTGAGTGCAGAAGAGTGATTAAAAGTTTTTGGGAGAATATTTCTTCACATCTAGACTGTGTATTATCCTACTGTTATCCTACTTGGAAATGTAAAATTGATCAACTTGGTCATTTGCATGATTTGACCAAATCATGCAATAATAAAAAGAGTAGCAGCATCTAAAAGCAGAATAATCTGACTTAAATTAAAAAGGTTTTATTGGATAGGAAGTCAAGTGACTTTCAATAAGGTCAAGCATTGGCATTGTAAAGTAACCATACACTACGACGCTGGCTGTAGGACCAAAGCGACTTTGGTGCTGCTATTGATAAAGACAATTTTCAAACGTCCCGGCTGATTGCGATGTACATAACACACCTACTTAAGCGTTACACGCTCTGTTGAAATCTAGTTTAAACTTTTTTTATTTGCAGATGGAGCTGCACATCTCATAGCAAGAAGACCACTTGTTCAATTCAATTCAATTTCCTTTGTATAGCCCAAAATCACAGAATTTCAAGCCTCAAACTGGTTGAAAAATTGAAAACTGTCCTTTCTGTGTATGTTTTTGCTTTGTTTACGAGTCCCTGCCAGAACTACCATTTAAAAAAAAAACACACACTCCTCGGCTAAATTTTGAAGTAATCAATTAGCCCAAAATGTAAAAGTGTATATGCTGATCTGTCTTTGAGACCCAGTGACAGACTGGTGTCGCATCAGAGTGTACACTGCTTATAACACGCTTATTACTTTGAACACTTATTTTGTTCAAACTGGAAGAAAAAAGTACTTAAATATTTCTTGAATCTAAATGAAATGTTTCACTTAAAACCACAGTAAAACAAGTCAAATTCAATTAGCATATCTTTTTCAAAGGTCAGGTACAGCAAGCAGACAAAGAAATGAAGGATTCCAATTTAACGGAATGCTAACAAAGAAATGTGTTGTCATATGTTTGACACACAGACTCCGCACAGTCACCTTTTGTCATCTACAATTTCTCATGTCTCCCTTCTTCTGCCTCCTCTCATCCCGCTCGCAGCTGACTTAGATGAGTGTGTTTGGCATCAAATCCGATTCCATTCGGCTGATGCTGGAGAGAGGACGTGGATGTGAGGAGGTGATGGGGAGTGGAATGATGATCAGAGCGGCTTGTGCCCTTTTCTTCTGATCACATATTACTGTGCAACAGACTTGTGTCAGAACAGGAGCAGCAGCACTGATATGTGCACAAAGGCCAACGTCAATCAAAAGGGTTATTCATCTGTCCGGAGCTGTAACCCCCACACCTCATCTGTTCCCGCTTCCTGTACGTCTGACAGCTGGATGTACAAGCAGGTCTAAGCTGCCAACTGCAATGCAAGCAAGATGAATAAAGACACTCACTATGAAATGGGAAATTATTTTAATAATGTAGAGTGACAACTGCTCAAAAAAAGTCTTGTGTTTTAATGAAACAGAAATAAAGTTATGTTCTTTTTAGATAATTTTATATTGTACCTTTCATTTATCAGACTATCCAAAAAAATGTGAAAAAATATTTAGTCGCTGTTTAACTAAAACTTTTTATTTTACTGAATATTATTACTTGCTAAAAAGTAAATAGAGAAGCGGGTTAGTAGTTTTTTTTTTTTTTTATCATAGAGGAGCGATTACAATAGTTAATACATGTGAACACACTAAAAAATAAACACATAAAAATCTTAAAGATTGTCACCACCTTAGGTTTTTCAACGATGATCAATTTTGGACTATGCACCTGCAGGTGTCCGAACAATCTAGTAAATAAATAAGTGAATTACTCTATTCATCCCTCACCGGGGAAATTTGTGTGCTGCACTCCTTACACCGCAGCAGGCTGCCCTTCGACGGCGCCAATAGTGGGAGAAGCGGGGGTTAGGTGTCTTCTCCAAGGACTCTAGACGGTGGTCTCAATGGTAATCAAACCCGCGACCTTCCAGTCCGTGGGCGAGCGCTCTAGCGCTGATCCATCGAAATAGATCAATGTCAAGATTGATTGGCTCTTTTGAAAACTTGAAGAACATTTAGTGTATGCTCTGGATATCTTGCCATACCTGTTCCTTCCCTCTCTGGTCCCATGTACCCAAGTTTAACGATCACCGGTTCAAAACTACATTAACCATAATCTCTTTGCTGCCATCTTGGACTCGTCACCTCTCATGTTTATCACCTGTGTCCTCGTTCACCTCATTAACCCATACCAACCTCCCTTATTAACCTTTGTGTTCTTCCTGTTCAGTATGCATCCTGTTTAGACAATGTTTTTTGTTGTAATATACTGTACATATACCCTTCATTTGATACCACTATTTGTGTCCGCCTTTTTAGACGGAAGCTTGACATACCCATCTTTTCATTCTACTGTACTAATTCAAACTTGAGTTGTTAAAAAGTGTATGAATATGTCAAGGGGATAACATTTGGAGGCAGTTATGTAAAAAGGCACTTCTTCAATTATAAAAATTTGTGATTTCAGACTATATATTTTCTTCCTTTTGATGTACAGTAACTCTACAGTTAAAATCTCTTGATCAGTCGGGTGAGAGACTATGTATCCTCATATACAATCCACATAAAAGTGTAACTTAAAACACATTTTTTTTATGGACAGATCATGATACAAATAGTCATTCAGGCCCTTCTTTTGAGGTAGATACAACTATTTTAGGTGTTTACACAAAGATTTCATGAGATAATAATCTAGTTCTCACACTTTTATGTGTCCAACTTCTGAATATACTGTACGAATTTTAAAAAATCATCTCTCACCCATTCTTCTTTTTGCCTCAAACGTGGCCAGTATTAGCAAAAAACAATCTACAAATATCCCACTTTACGTTTGAAAAAGCTTAAGTAATGAGGATAGCTAATGAGATTGACATGATAACCCATCTTAGCTAATCAAGTACTCAATATGAAATTTAGACAAACTAAGCTCAATATTACAGTGAAACATTTAAATATCTAAAATGAGCTCATTAGCTTGATGACACACATGCTAGAGGTAAAAGTGTAATGAATAAGGAAGACGTAAGCATATAAGACGGTATAAAGCAGGAAAGTAGAGAGAAATAGAAGTAAATCTGGCATGAAGGGTGAAAGAGTGAGAAAGAGACAGCGACAGCCCCAGCTGTTGTTGGTGTCGTGCTCATAGCGGCCTCCTCCTGCTTTTGCTCCTTCATAATAACTTGTCAGATCAATGGATCCCCAGACAGCAGGGGCTTTTTACTGCTGCACAAATGAAGCGAGTGACATTTCTGCCACTTTCACAGGTCACTGCTGCTATATTCTTACAGTTCTGGCTGGCCAACAACAAGGGGTACTAGGTGTTTTTCTCATCCTCCATGGGGTTCATCCTCTGGAGACAAGCACAGAAACTCCAGAACAAAACAAAACAAGTATCTGCTATTATTCCATTTCTTTCACTATCAAAGAGAAGTATTAGACCTGTTATAAATTCTCCATTCAAACTGATTGTTTGTTGTGATTTACCTTTTAATAGACTGGCGACATTCCCAATGGGTATGCTGAATTTTACCTATTGATGAGCAGGGATAGCATATGCAAATAATAAAATATAAAAATGCAATTACTACTTCTCAAAATTATTTTTTCAAATGTCTTTATTTTGAATCTTTCAATAGATATTTATTTTTTTTATTTATTGCCTTTTTTTTATTATTTAATGGTACTATATTCATCCCTCATGGGGTAATGACTTTTGCTACATTACACTGCAGCAAGCAGCTATGACGGCACCAATGATGGGAGTTACTGGGGGTAAGGTGTTTTCTTCAGGAACAATTAGGCATGGGCCCAGTGGGAATCAAACTGGCTTCTCCCTGTCCAAAGACGGACTTTCTACAGCTGAGCTAATGCCTCCCATTATTTGTCAGTTATAATGTTTATGATTTTGTCATCTATTTAACAATGAAATAAGAAAGGTCAACAATGTTCGGATTACTTTTAATGCATTATTTCATTTCAACAGTTTGGTTTGAGCGGCAAATCAAACCAAAACTGTATTATGAACAGTTTGAGATATTGGTAGACATTAATTTGACATGTATTAGATACTAAGAAAGTGCTACTTTCACCAAACCAGTAGGTCTCCTATAGCTTGCCACATATTGCGTCCCAAATGAAACCTCTGTTCCAAATTCATACTTAATATTTTTCTAGACAAATAACTCAAGAATTCTGATCATTATTCTTATTGTTGTTAATGTATTGAGAAACAAGAGGAGGTAAAACACATGTAAAAAGATAGCAATCCTCACAACTCAATATGCGAGCAAGAGTTTTGAAGCCAGAAGGAAGAAGAAAGAGGTTTAAGTGAGAGAGGAGAATGAAGTGAAGATATCGAAGGATTCAACTAGGTGCAAGGGTGGTGCTGCCGATCTGTTCAACAACTGTCAAAGAGGATTTTCATTGCCTCCCACAGCACCACTGAGGTGGAGGAAGCAGAGGTATACCCCATGAACCTGCATGAAAATCAATGGGCGCACTCCAAACATGAAATCGATGCAGTCGACTGAAAAAGGAGAAGAGGTGGGGCTGAGTAGACGGCTAGAGGAGGACATTTGCATCCTTAGCTGGGCCACACATGGGAGTAGAAGTCAAGGTAATGTGGAGAAGGGAAACAAGGGGATGAAGTTAGGTCATGTAATAACGCTAAATGTATAGGAAGGATTTAAAAGTATTAAGTTGCTTGCGCAAAAGACTTTTACAAGCATTTGTTTTTGCAAAGAAACAAGCACTTATCATGTAGTGAACAAAACTGGTTTAGAATAATGTTTTTTTTAAAAACAGGTTATAACTTGAAACGAAATCTAAGCAAAATTATGTTGCGTGTCATTCGTTTGCCAAGTTATGTGTTTGATGTTGCAGACTCACAACCTCTCTCCTGCCAACTACCTGGGGCAGGTTCCTGCGCCACCTGCTACTGAGTAATGAATTGAGCAGTTTAATAAGAGTTAAAATGAATAAAATCCACCGTCCAAACGACTCAATTTAAACAAAACCCACTAACTTTTCATAGTTACTTCCAACCCACATCAGCTAATCACATGCATATCCATCATCTGTGACCTTGCTTTTGCTTCATGAGTTAAAAACAAAAGAACAAAAACATTTGGCAGCTGGAAGAGAAAAACCGCTCTGTAATGGACCTGTCAGAGAGCAGCTGAGTGGGCCAACACAGCAGTGACCTCAACATCTTGCAGCTGTACACAGAAAAAATGGCGCACAGATTGAAGTCTGGTCTCCACTCACTAAAAAGTCATTTATCATCATATACTACTTGTCATAACAGCCAAAGAATGATTGGTTTTTAATACAGTTACAACAAATAAAAACAACTTTCTCTCTCATGGACTTCCTGAACCTCCACTTAATCCTTAACTTTTAAAACCTGCAGAATCCATAGAAACATGACAACAATTAACATGAGATATGACAAGCTTTTCAATTCTCTATCTATGATGCATTTGAAGACAGCATGAATGGTTATTCCAATTATGTTCAGTTTTTATAAACAGTTGGATCTGTTTGCAACTGGGAGGTATTTAGATAAACTTTTACCCCTCACCCCCGTAATGCCTGTGTCAATAGACATTACTTTTGTGCAATAAAATTGCTTTGTTTTCAAGAATAGACATTTGCAATCTTATAAGGGAGAAAGCAAGCTTGGTGTTAACCAGGAAGCTTCTCCAGGATAATTATATGAGAATAATTCACGTTGGGTAAAAAAGTGGAGCTGCATTTTTTTTCTATTGATGCATTATTGATGATCATTGGTGGTCCAAATCTTCAGTTAAATTCAGGTCTGCTCTGTTTGGAATTTTAAAAAATGTGGGTGTTGTCTTCCCTCTTGACAGCAATGAGACAGCTGGTCTATCTGATGTGCAGAGTTTCTTTCCACAGCTATCTTACTGGAAGTCAGCTTGTCAATAAATGTGACTCTGGCAGTGAGTTGACCCAGAAGGCCAGACAACAAGCTGGTGATTGATTCCTTATACAAGGATCCGTTGTTGAAAGGTCTCTAGAGCTGTGTGGCATTTCAGTGAGTGCCGAGCTAACAGGTCAGGGGTTCCTTACCTGCTCCGGTGGTGGGGCATCCAAGGACTAGGGGTGTGAAGGTAGTGCACTATATCATCTACCTCACTGTGGAGCTGAGAGCTCAAACTAGGGTTCTTGTTAAAGGCAGGCAGAAGCATGCTAATAATGGGACCAGTCAAGCTCAGACACCTGGGTACATATCTGTCACCGACGCTCCCCTGGCCTCAACCAGACTGACTGACATGACATGATATGAGGAGCTGCTTAGCATGTTGATACAAGAAAAAAAACTTGCATCCTATCAATCACATCACGGTCAGGGCAGTGAAGTGCTCCTAGCCACCATTTACACTATCATTGGAGCAGTTTTCTGTGTCTGAGATGCAGTTCAGTTGGATATATTTTGCCTTCATATTCTTTAGTGATGTTCATAGGTGTCTGTATATATATATATATATATATTGTGTGTGTGTGTGTGTGTGTGTGTGTGTGTGCGTGCGTGCGTGCGTGCGTGCGTGCGTGCGTGCGTGCGTGTGTGGTTTGCGTGATTCCATTTTTTTTTTCTATCAGTGTGTGAAGTTTTCCCAGAATACCAACCGTTAGTTGGTTGGTATTCAAAGCGGTTCTTCTACCCACTTCGTCTGGAGCATGCAGCGGTTGGGGCCTCCTCCAGGTCAGAGCAGGGGTAAGGGGGTTTGCCAGAAGCATTGCCCCCAGCAGACTGAGCCCTCACTGGGCACTACTCTCTGATCTGCTCCTCCTCCCTCTCTAACTCTTGCACGAGACAATACCAGACTATTGATATCTCAGAAATGCACAGTAGCAATGCTTTCTCACTTTCACTTTTATTTCTTATTTTTGATGTATTTTCAGCTTAAATTTTCCACGTGCTTCAAATGTGTACTTTTCTTGGTTTAGAAGCAAAGACACAGTGGGTGTGGGGTAAATGGGAGAGTAAAATGAGTAGAGTTGTGTCCTTCAGGGTGTTGGAGGACAGTGTCTGAGCTTTGATAATGGTCAAGCCGCATCCATCTGGGTGCCCTGATGCCAGGGGCAGTTTGCCAGCCTACTTAGTACATTGGATGTCAACTCGTCCACTGGGGACATGTCAACGAGACTTGAAACATGGACTCGATTGGGGTAGAGTATCCTTCAACTCTTTTGGCTTATGCATATCTGACCCTTTTACCAAGAAATAAATTAACTCAGGCTCTCCATAAAGGACATTCCATAATGATGCCGTAACAATCACAGAATAAATCAGTGCTGGCAGCTCATCTCTCCTCCAGTTCAAAGGAAGGCCTTTATTAGGAGTCAGGGTCCTCTTTTGCATAAAACTCCACGGTGCCATGGTGTAAAAGGGCAGCATGGAGCAGCAACACTGCACTTTACTACCACCAAATGAGAGGCCTAATGAAGGCCACAAGCAGCACTGCTATATATAGACATAATGACCACAGTCACTACAGATGGGTGTGGAAGAGAGAGCTGATACTCCAACCTTATTTGTGTTTTCTCAGCTCACAAACTGCAGCTATTCTTCCAGAATTAATTGTTACTTTCAGGAACAACAATTTTTTATCAATTTGGTTGGTGAAAATAACATTACAACAACATGAAGTAGTTGGTTCTGGTGTTGGACGATGAAAACAAAATCAGAGTGATAGCTGATTTGATGTACTCGAATAAAACAATAAAACATTTGGTCAACATGAAATTTTGTATTAAAATGAAAAATAAACTGTCAAATAATAAGAAGTGGAGTTTGAAGCAACCTCCTGAAAAGTGCTTTAAATCCAAAATTTTGATGGGTTGAGTATATCTAGTAGACGGTAATGTGAAGGAATTGTGCTGCATCATTTTGTAGACAGGGTTGGACAAAACATTCTGATTAAAAAAATATGGAATTATTTCTAATCTTTACTCATACTATGTATCGAAAGTGGCAACCTAATTTGAAATATCTTTTGTACATTTTCTTGAGTTGATTTATGCTCATTTCCATTTTTTTTAACCATAATTGAGACTCATATATTTCAATGACCGATGAATGGAATCCAGTGGATGTGCAATGCCGCGCAAAAATTATGGTTTAGTTTAAACGTTAGTTTTGAGGTCACAATTCGATTAATTTTGGCGTAATGTGGTATACTATATTTAGAGCTGAATCAGTCCCACCTTTCCTCTGAACTCCTCTGTAAAACCTACGTGTCTTACACCGCTGTAACATTTCTCCTCCACTTCAACTTCATTTTGTTTTGTCTTCTAAACCACTTATTCCCTGACGGGGTCGCAATGAGTACTGGAGCCTATTCTGGCCGATTCAAGGCGAGAGGCAGGGTACACCTTGAACAGATTACCAGTCTGTCACAGGGCGCACTTACAGTACACTTGCATTGTAATTTTTTTTGGTTGCACTACATGCAAAAATATTTGAATAAAGAGTTTAAAAGAGCCAAATGAAAAGAGGTACCTCCTACTCTGAAATGAAGACTGACACGAGTAAAAGAGAAAGTAAACATGCTAAGAACAGGTGTGTAATACTGTATAGAAAAACAGCAATATTATTGCAAAAGTTTTGTGAACAAAATGAGAGGATTAATACCAGAAATGATAGAATAGTATAAATTTTGAAAAATTTCTAGTAATACTGAGTGCATCACGCTCATGATGAATTGTAACCTCTTATTATGCCGGTGAATGCTTGACAAAAAAGCTGATTAGTCATCGAGCATAATAAAATACTGTAATATTTCAAAACAGTGTGCAACAAAGCAAACAACTCCACAGTTCACAAGAACAAGAATCAACTGAAATAAATAAATTCATGTACACTGTAAAATTAAATAAACAAATACATTGTTGAAGTGCAAAAACAACATCAATCGACAGAGGCATAAGTGATTCTTTTTTTCCGGTATCATTTTCAGTTTACTACAACTTCCGAGCAACCTGGAGTGCAGACATTGATGGGAGACTGCAGTAAATAGAGAACAATAATCAATACTTATATTAATAATAAAGCAGTTAATTGCCACCATTGCTGTGCCTGTGGAAGGCAAACCTCAGTCTGCATAGAAGGAACAGTAAATACAACCACCTGAAAGGAACAAAAGTATCTGTTGTGGAGCAGGACACGTACTGGACACATTTATGCAGTTAGAAAAAATAGCATACAATGAGAGGACAGACTTCTTAAAAGAAAATAGTATTTGTCTCTACTATTTTCCAGGATGTCTCTTCTGAATACAATGTTGATGCCTGACATATATTGACTATGTTAGGTGTCTATGACAAACCCAGAAGTTCCACATCTCTACACAATCAGTTCAATTAAAAGTTTAAGAAAGTTAAACTTTGGCAGCTAATGCCATTACACTGGCATTATCTGGAATTATGTTAGATCAGACAACATCATGGACAACTCAAATCAGTAACATTGTTAATAAAAATGTGAGTATTTGAACTATTTAGGCATAATGCATAGTATGTGTCAATGGACGTTATAAAATTAGTTTTGCAGTCTTTAGTTTTTTGTCATATACATTATCAAAAAAGGCAAGGGCGTGTCAGACAAGTTGCATATGGAAGACTCATTTTTTTGTCGGACTTAAGCCTTGCTGTGTTCAAGTTTCAGGAAAAACAGGGGTGTGCTTGTTTTAGAAAGTGTGCTTCTATTGGGAAAAGCAACTTGCAAACATAACCTGTTTTTGCAAATGAACTTTTATTATCTAACCTTGCCTGTTGTAACTCACACTTTGTTGACTAATATATTAATTAATTTCATGCATTTAAACGTCAGTACTGTTGGGTTTCTTAAGCTGTTTGGTCCACACTACACATATTGTACATTTACATGTAAAGTTCAGTATTTTTCAACAGTGCTGAAATACAGTGCAGGAGTGGACATAGATTATATGCGAAGGATGAGAGTGTAATTTGTGGTTCTCACTTCTTTGTTTGTCAATTTACCTTTATGTAACTTTTTTTTTTTTTTAAAGAGGACATATTTCCAACATAAATTTGTTTCTCGATTACAAGTTCAGTTTTCACACACATTGTAATGCCAAGCAGCCAAACCAGCAAGTTTGCTGTGCCTGTTGTCACACAATGCACACACAAACACACAGCTTGCATGCACATTATCATGCAGGGTGGAGTCCCAGACCTGCTGCATTATGCATGGGGCTCAGGGGAGCCAGACCAGTGGAGTGTGAGCAAGAGGCCCAGGAGCGAGCACTGCTGTCGGACACATGTCAGCGCAGTCACACCACCTCTCAGTGGACCCTCCAACACACACACACTCAAGAACACAAGGTACAAACTCACGATCATAGCTCAGTAGCCTGACAAATCTGTACACAGACTCACTCACCCGCAGCCTGTCAGACAAAAGTCAATGTGATGTGTTCCGTGTCTTGTTTCCTCATCTTGTGAGATGGTTTCATTGATGCAACCCAACACAGGCCTGCCACAACCTGATGGACCTTGGATCAGTCTTTTCAGCTTAGCAGCTGTACCACATGCAGCTGGGTGTCATGCAGTAGCTTAAGACCATTTGTGTTAATTATGTGGAACATTCGCATGCTGTCGAGCCTCATTACACTACAGGTACTAATTGGCCTCTAAAGGTGGAAGGGAGCAAGTTAAACTCGTTGAAAAATGAATAATTCTTTTGATGCTGAACAGCGTTCTGGCTGTTTTGTGAAAGTCAATAAGAGCTTGTGTGTGTGTGGTTTGCAGTTGTGTGTGAGCATGGAATTTCCAAACCACTATGTCCTCACAGGGTAAAACTCTATAAATATTTGTGGAGTTGTATTTGTCACACATGGTTATTGTGCAGCTGGAAACTTGTGTGGTGTTGGAGCAGAAAGACAAGATGGCCCCATGAGAGCCATAGCGCACACTGTTTGTTAACACTGCCTTGAAGCACAAGTCTATTCTTCGGGTAGATGGTGCGCACAGAAAGGTTGGCCGTCCATCGGCCAGCTCTTGCCATGGGTTTGGCCTGCAGGCTTGCCTGCTGTGCCTCAAACCCTGTACACAATGGATGGATCCCACTGTCAGCAGCCTAAGGTGACAAAGGGTCAATGAATATGAAATAATCAACAGGCAACAGCAGTTAGAACATCACTTACTGCGATGTATGCCGCATGTTTACCCGTGCTAACAATGAATTTTCTTTTGACACAAAAAATACCACATTAATCAGGAGTTTAGAAACTTCTAGAAATTTTTTACAATTACTTTTAATGTTAGTTACATACAAGTAGGGCTGCAACCACCAATTATTTTAATAACTAATTTATCTATTGTTTGATCAGTTAATTATTTATTGAATTGATTATTTTATCAGTTATTTAAGTTAAATCTTTACATTCAATAGGATAAAAACGACATCAAATGAATTATGAGGTTTTTTCGACATTTCATTTGTCTTCAACTTTCTGAATAAAAGAAAAGTGTGTTTCGGAACAGTGTTACAAACACGTCATACGTGTGTTAGACATGTCTAGACAAACATTGATTTATTTCACAGATCCTTTGCAACTTCTGTTCAAATGTTTTAGCATGCTATTCTAAATGTCATTGACTGCCTACTCCCATTTTTCTCTGCAATTTTTGCCTTTTTTAATTTAGACATAGTTCCATCATTTAGACAGATTGTGCCATTTACTTCGTCTATTGTGTGTTGTTTGTATGTTTGGAGGGGTTTTTTGTTGTTGTTGTTGCTTTAATCGGCAATCAATATTTGCATACCTGTCAAATATTTAAAATCCATCATCTTCTACCTCCCATACTGTGGAGAGTTTCAGACCTTATGGAGTACTTACTAATGGTAGATGTATTCATCTACCATTTTGAAAATCACAAAAGATTGTACATGCACAGTAACAATGACCTCCTGGAATGTACCATAATTGGCTTGGCTTGTTTCTCTTTATAATATGAATGTTTTAATGCAGGCATGGGCAAACTACGGCCCGTGGGCCACATCCGGCCCGATAAATGTTTTAATCCGGCCCACCGAACTTGAAAAAATGAAATAAATAAACCTTAATGTTTTATTTCCCCTGCAATTCTTCTGTTTCATCAGTACATGCCGCACTCTAGATTTATTGGCTTTGTTGAGAAAACAACAACACTGCTCCCATTAAAATGTGTGAGTCCCTATGATGCGCACATTGTCAAAATAAAGAGTGTGCACAGATATGGAAAGCCATTGGGCCCAATTTACACTGTAAACAAGCGTGTTAGATGTTAAAAAATAGCAAAATATTACATGAAGGGCTTAGATTTTAAACTTAGCGCTGCTAAATGCAAGTTTTTAAGCACTTTCGTACTAGATTTCAGACCCAGCGCACTAGATTTGAAATTTAACATTCTTGATGTAACATTTAGCACACTTGTTTAAAATTTAGCGGGTCATTCTATCAGTCTAATCTAGCGGTTACCAGAGCATGTCATCCATCTGCTCCTGTTCCGGCCCCCTGGTCAAATGTTAGAGCTCAATGTGGTCCACGAACCACAAAGTTTCTCCATCCCTGTTTTATTGTATGAAACGCCTTGACAAAGCACTCTGTATTGTTTACTCTGTCCCAAAATGATGGTTTCATTGTATTTTTCTTATCCACTACTTGTATACACTGATACAGCAATGTCAAGATCAGTACATGCAAAAAAGGAAATGAAGCAGCAGATTTTCATCCTACATTGCCATCTTAGAGGCTGTGCTCTGATAAAATTATTCCAAGGAACAAAAACATCTCCAAAAGGTGCTTCTGACTTACCAGGGGTTGTAAACTAAGGACAATTTGGATTCAGTGGGAGCTGAAGTAAAGATGGTATTTACGGGGTCAAAGGGATGAGAAAAAGGTGTCAGACCTATTTACTATTTGATCAGAATAATACTATTCTGATCAAGTTGAGCTTTTTTGAGGGCAGATGTTTGCTTTTCTCAGACTCACAAAAATCATTTATTTCTTGCGTTGGAATAAATTTGTGGTTTTGTTTTATTCTTAGGGGGACAAGTAAAAAAGTCATTTAATTTTCAGACAACTAGCTAAATACTGTATGATGCTTTATTACGTATAAATACATTGAAATCAGAACACAAGTGGTGTTTTACATGTATACTCAGTATGACTAGTTTTATTGATAGTTTGTGGACGTGCAGATTAAATCTGCTTGTAAAATTGGTTTGTAAACGTTTATGGAGGTTTTTTTTTTTAATCTTTGACGATTGCTGGAATTCACACTAAACACTGACCAATGAGACCAGAACGTGTGTGAAAATCAATGTCTAATTTTAGGTAATAAAATAGCAATTTTGGATAAAAAAATATTTTGTTTGTAATAAAATGCTTTTTTTTACTTCAGTTCAAGTTCTAAACATAGTTTACAAATAAGAAAATTAAAGCCCTTGGTAACAACAAAAGCCACAGGATCCAAAATAGCTGAAAATGTCCTAGTGATGTCATGTTTCCATATACATTCTCTGGAAAGTTAGAATACGATCTTAGAAAAAGACTTTTAGTTTCAAAGAAAAAAAGACTAAAGTTTCTAAGCTGCTTTTCTGGTGTCGGAGCATGACATAGTTCACCTCTGGTAGACTTTTTGTTTTTCTTTTTACCAAATCTTCTTGTTAAAGACTTTATTTGTGTCTAAATCTAAGAATGAGATTTTTTTTTTTTCAGTTTAATTTGATAACCTGGTATAATGCCGTCGTTCAAACCCAATACACAATGTGTAATGATGGGATGTGATACTTTATTTTAATGAACACCTATTTCTCTTTAGTTTCACTTCGAAGGGAGCCAATCAAACTGTTCTTGAGATATTTTTTAGAAATCTGTCAAAATGACTGTTTTTACCAACTCATCTAAGTTGACATTTTCTAAGTTAAAAATAAGTACTTGGAACATCTGCTACAGAAATTTGGAAATTGTTATCCGGATGTGTCACTCAAAGTTTGCATTTCAGTGAAAAGGTACTTTGTGTCGTTTCTCTTTTCCCCTCCGTCTCTCATTCTTTGCTTGCTTTCTAAGTGTGTGGGTGCGTGTAAGTGTGCGTGTGGAAGTGTGCAAGCTGGCTGGTGGATGAGGTCCCAAGGGGCTGGATTACCCCTCTGCATGCCCCAGGCCAAGCAGCTCTTGGGGGGATTACTGTGAGACCTGCACCCTGGCTGGATTAGAGCACTGGACCTCATTTCCATCTCCTTATTTACCTCGGCCCACCAGAGGAAACGCTCAGCTGCACAGACACATGCTAATTGATGCTGAGAAAGCCACGGCAAGGCGGAACTCTCACTCAGTAAGCCTATATTTTAGGAAGGTGGAGGGACTTGGGGGGTACTTGTATTTATTTTATTTTTTTAAGATGTGATGTTACAAAAACTCTCTCAAAGGATAGAAGCTCAATGCTGTACTCTTTGTGTGTTTTTATTTTTGCATGCTAAATTTTGCTCCTTGTTTTTGCGAGTATGCCCCAGACATGCACACATACATGCACATTTTTTTCTAAATTCATCTTTTACATGAATGTTTTTAGTTAATTTTGCTGTGTATTACTTTTATATTAGTGTATGTGAAACTGTTGTTTTGTGTGTGAATGTGGGGATGCAATGTGTGTGTGGATGAATGGGTGTCATGGCGGAGGTCCTCATTACTTGGCGGGGTCGCATACAGACATGGCCACAGCACGGAGAGGACAGTTGGCGGGCCCATTCCTATTCCCGTAGCTCTTTAACGAGCTAGTGATGGGGAGAACAGCCCAGTTACCCCGGCAACCAGGCTGAACTTCGACCCCTGAGGTTGGCAACCTGTATATATTAGGATCACAGGCGTATGCAAATGGAGCGCCGGTCCTTTTCCACCTCCTTTTCTTCTGCCAGAATGTCCTTCTTGTTCCATCCTCGACTTGACATGTGTGCTAACTGTGCCCTTGCTCTGAAGGGCGGGGAGGCGAAGAAGGGGTTGCTGCGACTTCCATTAGTGATTGCCGGGGTGACAGGAGCTCACACATCGGCTCGGACTCCACCGACATATGACCTGCCGCCCTGCAGAACAACCTGAGTGCCAGGAAAGTAGATCATTAGCAGAGAAAGCCTATGCTTACAGTGATTAGATTTCCTCCAACCATATCTTCTATTTTTGGTTCTTATTTTTGTTTCTCTAAAAGTCTTGGTAAGCTTTTGTATGGTAAATCTGGAAGTATGTGTTTCCAGCATTGAAAGAAAATGCCTTCATGCCTCAGTCTTAAGCTTAAACTTGCAGGATCACAGTAACAAAAACACACAACAGGGAGTCGTTAGCTTGCCACAATTATAAGATCAAATCTGAAATAAATCCCTTAATGAATCCTGTAGCATTCGCCACAGGAATTAATATGCAGCTATCAGACTGGTGTTGTCTGTGTGGGTTTGTATCATTCACTTTGCTGAATTGACAACTTCAAGAAGAGAGATTCACAATCAACTTCTCTTTTATGTTGACAAGCATAACATGTTATGAATGCCATGTTTGTTTTTGATTTGAGGACCAGGATGCAGAAGCTTTGAAAATCCTTCACAATCAAATGGGACATAGAACAGGAATTTCATCCTGTCTTTAGTTTATGTTTCCTTTCCAAAGCACTTTACAAAAGCAAAAAGCCAGGCATATGGTGTCTCTTCTCAATTTCATTTCACTCCAGCTACTAGGTCAGTGATCAATGCTTCAGGGATCATTTGTGAGCCTGAAAAAACAGTTGGTTCTTCAGCAAATAAAGATGTCACTGTGGAGTCAACTGCAAGCATCTGTCCAGGTCTGTTCCTCTGCTTTCTGAACTACCCTGACTGTTTGGGTTCATTACCGTACAGTCTTGATCAGAGAGCAGCGATTGGTTAAAGCATAAAAGTACCCACCCGCTGTGGAGCAAACAAACTCCCAATGCTGCAAGATCAGGCAGTTTCCATAAAGAAAAAGAATTGTTTGATTCAGCAGGCCAAAAAACAGACCAAACCACGCTGACAACAACAAGTAGTTACAATAACTGGCCAAAAGAGGCAGTAGTCTTAAAACAAGTTTATTATACGGGAAAAAGAGTAGAGCTAGGAAAAAACGGTGCATCCACTGACTGGTCTTAGAGTTGAGATTTCTGTATGTTCTTTTGTGATGATACCTAATTTTGTCTGTAGAGCCATATTAAACATTAAAAACACATGGTTATTAATGGTTTGAACAAAACTATTTTGAGGAGAAGAGGTGGAAGTAAAAAAAAAAAATATCTAATGTAGTGAATGAATTACACAATCGTTCCAATAGTTTGCTTGCGTACGAATGTGGTGTGCTGGAACATAAACATAGACATTGTTTTGTTCTTTTTTTATTCAGCTTGAATATATTGTGAACATTGTGACACGGCGACCTTTGAAGGGAAATGCTGAAAGAAGAAGAAGCGGCGTAAGGCTTTATACATATGCCTTTGGAAGAACTCAAACAAAACTGATATTTGTAGATGGCTTGAATGCACAAAGTAAAAATATTTGAAATGTAAAAAAAATTATATTTGATCTAATTTTGCCTTGAACCAACTTGTAATTTTGAAGATTTATTTTATGTAAAGAAATTTTACTTCAATGCGTTTTAGTTACATTACTGGCATTTCTATGCTCGGTTAAAAAGTGGTGGTACGGTGAAGAAAGATATTGTGGGCATGTTTCAGGAAAAGTCTTTCAATTAACTTAGATGCAAAAAATGAATATGCACAAATTAATTCAAATGCATCTGAAATTTTTGTACTTAAGACATTTTCTGTTTGTTAAGTTCAATGATGAAATCCCACTATTCAGGAAACATTCACTATTTGATATCCACATCCACCTTATAAAGAAAGGCCTCAAAGTCTGGTTCTGAACTCATCAAGGCTTAACGCCTCAAGAGAACACACAATAATGACCAAAAGCTTTAGAATATGTTCAGAACAAAGCTGTCGATCCATACGTATAAAGTTTGAGTTTAAGTAATGATGGAAAAACTAGCCTCTCCAAAAAGTTGATTTTGAAATCCAAAGTTAATAAAATATTTCTGCTGTGGCAAAGCAAGCCAATCTGATCCTCTCTCAGACTTAACAAGGTCCAGTATTACAAGAAGAAATGTATTTCAAGAAGCACAAAGCCTTTACAAGACCTACCTAAAACACCAAAGACAGACAACACTTCAAGAAAGTTTGTTTAAATGTTTCCAGTTTTTACTAATTTGAGGGATATCTTGTACTGGTTTTATATCGTCGATATTGGTTTTGTTACTAATAAGTTTTGTTTGTAAGACTTAGTGCAGAACTGTTCAGTTTGCGCTGCACGGATCTGGAGAGCAGAAGCT
The DNA here is from genome assembly GCA_902685375.1 of Neostethus bicornis. Classification (NCBI taxonomy): domain Eukaryota; kingdom Metazoa; phylum Chordata; class Actinopteri; order Atheriniformes; family Phallostethidae; genus Neostethus; species Neostethus bicornis. The sequence continues at coordinate 12,461,933 of LR738545.1, forward strand.
GCAGAGAAACAATTTGCTGGGAAACATCTTTTTTCTCTCATCTTTCAAGGAACAATGGAGTCCCTAGAAAGTTAAGTGCAGTGGCGGATGTCACTGTTCTCCTTCGCCCGCTGTTTTATGTTTGACTTTATTTGTCTTCGATCATTTACTTGCTACATGCTCACATTAACCAGATGAAACAGAAGCAAAGAAACCAAACAGATGGTTGAAATGTTTCTTCGACTTTCATAAAGCAGTTTTTGACAGCGCTGAAAAATTATGGTACAAAGTAAAAACAAGGTTGTATTTGTGCACAATTTGGTTTATAGGAAAGATAGTGAGAAAGATAAAAAATGCATTTCAGTGTCTGAATTTACATTTTATTTTTTACATGATTGCCAGTGCACAAATAAATACACGTGGTTATTGAAAACAACTCCCCAAATGAGAAATGCATTAAGTGGACCTCCAGTGAAAACTGCATTAAACATAAAACAAATGATGGAAAAAAGTGTATTTAATTGGATATTACAAAAAACTAGTATATTAGTATATTATTACTTATCTTTTTTATATGTATTGTAAATGAGGAGCCAACAAATTTTAATAATTTTTTGTACATTTTGCTGATATCTCATGCACAACATGAGAGTATGAAAGTTTCGAAAGGATTTCTGCAGCATTTTATAGACCTCATAGTTGCATTCAACAGAGCTAGTGTTCTTTCAAAAAGGGTTATGAAAATGCTGAAATTGTGGCTCTGCTACAACATCTTGTAATGGGTTAGAGTTTCTCTCTGCACGCTGACCAACCAAGCAGTGCCTTATCCCCCACCAATCATTGGGCCTCAAGTTGTGCATCCGGTGTTCTATCGAGATCTGTAACGTATCTGCAGACAGGCAGATGTGAACAACCGGTCACAGAACTTAAAGTAAATGCAAATTCAACAAATAAATATCACTTGTACTTTTAAAACTAGAACCCTCACAAGCAAGTCAATTGACCACCACTACCTGAAAGCCCATGGAAGTGTCTCAAGACACCAGGCCTTCTGCTTGGGTTATTAAAACAAGACACTTAAGAGTCATTTGGGCACTTAACACTCGGAGACTAGGACTAGGAGACTCTAATTGAATTGCAAAAATGACTCTGCTCCTCAGTGTGCAGGTCAGATAGAGGTGTCAGATCACTCTTTCTGGGGTAGACAGGAGGTTGACAAAATCCGGGAGCTTCCAATGTTAAAATTGTAGATTTTTTGTCAAAAAATGCAGAACAGGTGCAAAGAAATGCTAATTCCAAAAGACGTTAGCATCATGTCAGGTCGCAGATCACAATAGTCTGGAAGGGAGTGGGACGGGGAGCTGGATGTCGTGTTCTGGCCATGCACAGAGGCGCAAAGTTGCAGATCTCAATGGTTGCAGATCTCGATAGAACAACAGCGATGCTAAATACTGGATGGAGTCTATCTGACCAGGTTTAAGGTCTCATTTTCTACTACTAAACAGCAAGTGTCTGCTTTCTATTTGTGCGGTTGTACTTTAAAGTGTGGACTCCGAACTTGAGATATGGTCCAATGCAAGTTTTATGAGGTCTTCAGCGGCCCTGGTTCCATCAGAACCGTCCACTCAAATTAGAAATTGTTTTGAAACATTGTCCAAAATTGACCTTTGGTTGGGTGAATGTCAAAGTTGAGTAAAATCAGTAGCCTTCAACATAATAGAAATAGGTGACATTGCAGACTTTATTTTATAGTTTCAGATTTAAATAACCTTTAAAAACTTCTACCATGGCATTGATAAGTAATAAATAAGTGACTGTTTATATTCATCTATTCAATTAACCAATTAAAAGTTTTAACTGAGAGAGATTGATTTGTTTAGCTCTAGTTTAGCAACACTTACACAGCTCTATGCTGTAGTTCTTTGTCTGCCAAAAAACACAAGAAGAAAAAAAGATTTTCAAATTATGGACTTTATATCTAAAATTATGCAAGGGAAATTTCCTTTAGTTTTTCATCATTTCAGCATTACCAAACATTACAAATAATGTGACCGTGATGAAATAGACAGTTTTCCTGTTTGGGTCTGTGTGTGCTTTTTGAAGATGAAGAGAAAGCCCACCAAAGCACAGTCGGGAACATTGTAAACTATACTACGTACTCTGGGTGTATGATTTCAATATTATTTGCATGTTTGGTAAGAATTATGTTCGCCATTAAAACATAACAGCAAAAACTTTGGAAGCAGTGTGTGGGATAAACTATTGAAGCAACAATGACATGATCCCTCACTGTCTTCCCACCCACAAACTCTGTTCATTGTGATGGATGGAGTGCCTTGCAAAGCCAGGAGCACAGCTGCGGGGACTGAACTGTAAATTGGTCTCAGGGGTGGATGGTGAGAGCTTTTACTCACATTTGGCTGAATTCCGCACTTTTTAAATGTTCATTGTTGATCGACAATTCTGTCCCACAATACGAGCATGAGAGAGGGGGAGCTTTTCTCAGCAGGCAAAGCAGCCAGTAACTGCCAACGCTGGGCTCTTATCGGTCCATATATTAGCTTTTGGTCCATGAGACGAGTCTCTTATGAGTCTCTGAACAATGCTTCATGACATTCTGTTTGTTTACTGCTTTGTGTGTAGCAAAACCAACACTGTGTCTCAGCTAACAAGAAAAACGATTTCTATGTAATGTCAGCATCTATTTAGATGTTTGCTCTGCATTACTGGAACCTTGTTTGTTGTGAGACTTTATTTCATTCATGCTACTGTGGCATTTAAGTATTTTGTTTAATCATCATTTTTGAGATATTTCGTGTTTGTGAGAAGGGTGCACCCACAAACACCTTTTTGGTACCACTTGACTGTCTTTAGGTCTTGCTGCAATCCGCTTCTCTGTCCAGAGCATTGAGGAGGATGAACCTTGTTTCACGACTCAACCCTCACCTCTGTGGAAGCAGGACTAAGTGAGAGTTTAATTCTATTAACATACTGCTCTTTACACAGTGGGCAAGCCAGGCTCAATGGGGCCTGATTTATGTGCTGACAGGCTGTGGAGGCCTGGTCTGTTCTGTGTGCAGTGGAAGACATATCACTGCTGGAAGCTAAATAAAAAATCAATGAGAGTTGGGCTGGTTGGTTAGGGAGAGTGTCCGCTCGGCTGGAGTTTAACAGCGTTTTAACTCTCTGTTGACTGAGATGGGGGGACCAGCCATTGATTTATCCTGCTTCACCCTCCCACTCTCTTTTAATAAATCAGTCTGGTGTGCCTGTGTGTGTGCATGTGTGTACGGCGTAACACTTCAGTTTCCTCCTGTCAGCCAAGGGGATGTAAGTGGTTGTGCAGTAACACTTTCAATTCAAACAAAACTTTACACATAAATAGACAATCTGTCCATCCAGATACACAACGTGACTGACACTTATCGGCTCAGTGACGTTGCTTAAAAATGTTTTTTGAGCACTGAGATGCTTAGTAACTCCCCAGAGTCTATACACAGTTTGGTTCAGCCTTGCTTCTTTACGACATCTTGGCTGAAACTTCTAAATCCAATGAACAAATGAAACAGTTTCTATTTTGAGTTTTAGAAAAAGATGTCTTTTCAGCATGCAATCTAACCACATCCTGGGTGGACGGAGCAATGTGGACAAACAAACAGATCCAAACAGCTATAAAATCAAATTACAAAGTTGCAGTCTCTGTCTTGATGAATAGTGATGTTATTGATCTTCAGGCAGCAATTTCTCTTCACAGTTGTCAATAAACATAATACTATTTAGTGACACTTTTTTTTTAACAATAAAATGACCAAACATGGTGTTGTGAGATAACCTTAGCTCATCTTAAGACATATTTGACTAATGAGTCAGGCAAATAGCACATTTTTCATTCAAAGTCAGTCAGTCACCTTCTTAACTGTCTATCCCTTACTGGGTTGCGGAGGGTGCCGGGGCCCATCCCGGCTGATTCAAGGCAAGGGGTAGGGTACACCCCAAACAGGTCGCCAGTCTGTTGCGTGCCATTCACATACAACCATGCACACACTCATTACTAGGCACTGGCCGATCAACCGAACATGCACGCTTTTGGAGGGTGGGAGGAAACCAGAGTACCTGGAGAAAACCCACGAAGACACACGGAGAACAAGCAAACTCCACACAGAAAGGCCAGTGTTCCAAGCCTCATCTTCACCCGGGACTTGAACCCATGACCTTCTTGCTGTGAGGCCACGGTGCTATCCACTGCGCCAGCGTGCTGCCGTTCATTCAAAGTGAGAAGGGAAATATAAAATTTGAAGATTCACATAAAATGTTTTGAAGATTTTATTAATATTCAGTTTTTCTTTTTGTATTCACACAGCATTTTTTTTTTTTGTCTTCAGAGGAGTCATTCTTCAATTTGAGAAGTCAAGGCAAGTTTTTAATAAAAAAATCTACTGTATGCTTGAACGGATATGCAAGATAAAAGCTACACAGGGATCTTTCAGGCAATGACAAACCGTTACAGTACAAATAGAATTGAGATTTTGTTGAGACTTGTTCCAGAAACACAATGTTAACAAGAGATGAAAAACAGTCTTCCAAAAAAACATTATTAACAACTTGGGTAAGTTTGTTGAAGATCTGCTCAAATGAACTAGATAGGAGAAATAATAAAACTTGTGCAAAAATAAACAAAAACATTGGTTTAAGAGTGCCTCCCTTCTCGTTTGTAAAAACAACTTGAACCAATTAACAAAGAAACAATTGCCGAAGTATTGCAGTTTCACAAATACAATGTCACCAGTTTAAACTCAGGCTTCAGCTGTAAGAAGGCTCTGAGCTTTGGTTCACACCAGCTTCCTCCAAAACTCCAAATGCTTGCATTTTATTCTGATGGCCAAAACAGTCCAGGTAATTGCAAGCACGATGGCAAATGAAAAGCAAAACCTAAAAATGAGTGTGGATGTGTGACCCTCTGACAGGCAAGTGGCCTGTCCTGCCTTAAACTACAGATTGGGGTAGACTTCATCACTTATCTTACATGTTTTGAGATGGATAAATGCATTAATGCAGGGATCCTGGAAATGCTATGATTCAGCACACATAAAATTAAATTGTTTGGTTTGGACTTTTTCTTGCTTTAATCATAATTTCAGTGTCACACCTGCAAGGGTTGCAATTGATTTCTGCAAATATGAGTGGTTATTTGGAACAGATAATCTTTTAAAAGAATATAAACAATTATTAGTTTTACAGTTTTTTTAAGTGTCTTTAAATACAATCAATGCCCAGTGTAAGTGACCCATCTGATTTAATTCAGTAGACTGTTGGTAGCTCGTTAAACAAGTAGATGAAACAAAAAGTCATTTATTAATGAGTGGACGAAAGGATAAAATAGAGGCAATAATTAATGGTCTACTTTTATTGTTATTACAACAATCTGAACAAACATTGTTGCATTATTCTTGGTTTAAAAGCGTGTAACATTTTGGAAATTTGATATCCCTTAATGAAATATATCTATGACACTCTTTCTCAGATAAATAAGTGTTCTGTGTTGTGACCCCTTAACCCAGCTGCAGACCTCTCTGACTGGCACTCCCTGATCACCCTAATGAGGCTCTGGCAAAAACCAGGGTGGGAGGGCATGGCCATTATCTGGTGTCTCCCCCATTAAAATCACCTCCAACAGCTCAAACCGTCAAACATTTGGGTTTTTTCCTCCACAATTAGCGGAAAAGCTTATGCAAATATAAACCAGGGGAGCTGTTGTAACGTAGCACAACACGGAGTCTTGTAAAGGTGGGGAGGTGATATGAAGGAAAAGCGGCGAGGCGCATTGTCCAGAGGGAAGCCAGTGATTAGTAGCATCAACACATCCATCGTCACAGCGATGATGTTATTTGGGTGGGGACTGAGTGAGGTGACTGAGTGACAGGGGTAATTACTTAGGAGAGGTCACCCTGGGGTGATGAAGAGGGGAGTCGAGCCAACACTACCAAGACCCTAGTGGCCCCACATGTAACTGACAGCAACCTACTGAACTCTGGACAGCTCTACTATAGCTACTGTGTGCAAGCTATACTAATAACTGTAATCACCAAGGTGTATGTCACTTGTAAATTTGGCTTTACACACACACTTGTACACATGTATTTATTCATACATCTGAAATGTATCCAAAATGCCAGAACATGGTTTTACTACTTCTTTGACAAAATGTTTTATGTATCATCAGGACAGTATGTCAATGTGTTTAAGACTGTTAATTAAATATTAGCTTGTTCTACTCTACAGTTTTATATTTGAAGAAATCAGTAGATAGGCTTCATCCAGACGGGATGGTAGATTGAGCAAAGAGACCTCCTGTCCAGGTGATGCCCTGGACAGGAAAAATGTCCAAATTTTGAATCTGAAGGAGTTGAATCTGAAAAGACTTTCTCCATAGCAGAGAAGTTTTATAGTGTAAGAATCCAAACTGTGGTTTTCTTTTCTTTTGGGATATAATGATCTTGATCCTAAAGCAGCTCTTAGACCTGCGGAAAACTGAGCATCAGAAAAAAATCTTTTTAAAAAGCTCAAACTGATTCACATAATAATCGAAGCACCCTCACACACACGTAAACAGACAAAACCTGAGGGAAAATGACAGAGCCACCAGGAAGAGTTGCATTGCCTGCTGTGAATGGAGGAGAGCAGTTCTATCTCCACAGATCTACTCCACAAAGGCCTCTCTGTCAGTGGTTTACCTCTCTTCCTCTTACTTGTCACCGTGCTCTTCCTCTTTAGCGCTTCTCTGGAGAAGATGAAGCCATGTAAGAGTGAAGGTTGAGGCATTTCACTCTGCTGCATTCAGAGGAGATTGGTTGTGAAGTCTGGCTCCCCCATGCTCTTCCTCAGAGGCTGCCCTATTGATTGTTGTGTGTGTTCCTGTTTCCTGAGATCCGCGTCAAGCCTTATTACAGCGCTGGCGTTCCTCTGCTTCTGCACAGCACGCAGCTTCAGTGAAGCAGTTCTGGATGTTAGCAGCTCTGAAGCAAAACCAGACACTTTGTGTTCATTTTTAACATGTCCAAGCTCCTACGTGTGCAGGGTTTCAGCATGCAATTGAAATTCTTCAGCTACTTTTTCTGTAAATAATAATTTGTTTGAGTATCTTTACATTTTTTTAAAAGAACTTTGTTCTTGTACATTTTGGAGATCAGAAAGTTATTTGACTGAATTAAACTGAACATTACAGTTAGGTTTACTCATTTCAGTGGCAACGCCAAGACAGAGGAAAAAACAGAGGAAAAAACAACATTAACTTAGAGTCATCTTTACATCATTCAAACTTGTATAGGATATAGCAGACTCAGAGAAGAGACAGAGTGAAAAGCATATAAAGAATTATTGTACAGAGCACGTTAGTGCCACCTTGAAGGTCTCCAGAAGTCCAGAGTTGGTCTTTCACACTAAAAAATGGATTCTGAAATTTCTGTCAAAGGCATTAATTTACTGATTTGTATCAGAAAGCTGGTGGGTGTTCATTTTAAGCTAAAAAACCTCTTTTGGCTAACAGTGGAATTTAACAGATAGGAGTTCTGCACTTTTCCCTGGTTAGTACGATGTCCAATAATCTACAACCTTCACGATTTGTGTATGTCATAAAATATTGTCAAACTACATCAAAAAAGACAACGAAGTATGTTTTTAATGTATAATTCTCATAAAAGTTTTAACACTTTATGCATCATGTTTTACTTTAGAACATCAGATTTTGGTTGATAGAATAATCAAGGAAGCAATACCAGTCACAACTTACGTAAATCCCATGAAAGTACTGTAGAGTATTCCACTAATCAGTTAATCATCAGGGCTATCGAATTGGGTTTCAATCACAAAAAATATTTAAAAAAAAAAAAAAATCAAGTACAACTCCAATGTTTCCCCAAGTATAAAAAACCCAAAGTTTCACATTGTTTTAAATATGTCTAAAGTTATGCAAATGACCATCTCTATTTTCTGGGAATAGTCAAAACCTTTGGAGAATAAATCCCAAATATTCAGCTTTTCGTTTGGTGAGTTACTGAGTGGGTGTTTTGGTGAATGAATGAATGAAGTGATTCCGGCTTTTCGGAACTTGTTCAGACCACTATGTTCCCACAGCCCACCACACACACTGTGTATTTCACAGAGAGCTTGTAAAGAGTTAGTCCAAGTAAATATTTTATGCGGGCTGTTTTTTGTGTTTGATTACCCAGCTTGCCCTCCCATCCTGGCCTGCGAGTACAAGGAGGATGAACTCGGCTCTCCCTTCACCACTCATACGATGCACTCATCCATGCAGCCTCCCTCCTTTGCTCTCTCTAACCCCATCGCTCTCCGCTCTGCCCATTAACTTCAATTAATGTGATGGTTCATCAGTGGTGAGGACTCTGTCACGGGGCTGTACCCCACTACTTATCTGATTACTCTTAATGGGAGAAAATACGATAAACAAATTCAATTATCTCTGACCTATTTCCAATGGTTGGGACCACGGATTATTATTCATGTCATCTCTAAAGTATGAATATGAAGAGATCTAATTACCTTAGTGTCACGTTATGGATGGACAGGGTATGTAAATATATTCTATATTCATAATGATGAACTAGCCTGCTTTGTAAAGGCCAGAGAGGGAGTGAGTGATACTGAAGATGAACACCCCCTGTTGTGTCCTCAGTGGCCATCAATTCTTCATTGAGAGCAACCTCCATCCTCCTGTATTGATGATGGTCATGTCGGCACCACGGACTCCTCCAGCAACCCCTCAAATGATGAAGATAGATGGATACAGATTTAATTAAATCTGGCCCTGACTATATGAAGATGGAAGGCGGTAATTGAAGATGAATGCATGCTATGGCTGTTAGAGCAATCTCATGTGTGAATCCTTGTTCGTGCACGTCACAAATGTTCTTTAGGACAAATTAAAATGACCGTACATGGAAGCTGTACTCTAAACAATGACATATCGCTTAACAAAGAATATAAAGACTAATTTGGCTTCATTCACATGAACAATCATTGAAGAAAATGAAATATGATCAACTATTTGTTTCACCCCAACTGTGATACCTTGCTTTAAGTTGGTCAAATGTTGTTTCCAAAGCTTTGAAAGTGGATTTTAATGGTTCATTTTGTGTCGACACAAAACATGAATGTGTTTCCCTCTACGGAAAATATAAATACTTTGGCTCAGTGTTTTCTGAGGAAAAAAGTTTTTCGTTTTAAAGGCATGAAGAAGAACATGAGAAAGTTTGAACTTGTGAATAATGGGGTTCGGTGGTGTTTTTTTGGTACATATGAAGCCTTTCATAAAAAAGACTGCATGGTTTAGTTTGTGGCGAGCTCACAATTTCCATTATACAAGCAAATTTTAATCTGGTTTACCAAAAAATTTGTTTTCTTCTGAATAAAATTGTAACAATTTTTACAGATCATCCTGGTTTTAAATTTCACTTATACACCCACTGCAAATTTTCTGTATTAAACATGTTTGTTGAGGATGTGTTTCTAAGAGGATGTTGCCTAGATTAAAACTTTTCATTCTCTAGGTTTGAGTTCAAAATTGATTAAAGACCTAATGCTACTCAAAACAAAAAAAAATCAATTAAATGAATTAAAAAATAGAAAATTACACTTTGATTAGAAACATGCACTTATTGACATATCAAAACAATGTAAGAAATGGTAAAACTTAATTTCTTCAACGAGATAACTAGTAAATATATATATAAAAATATAAAAATAAAGTACATGTGGGAGAGATGGGTAGCGGGAGGTGAAGGGGTGGAAGCAGCTTCAAATGTGAACAGAAAAATAAAAGTAATGACAACCACAGAAAAGCATGTCTTTAACTGAATTAAATATAATTGTTTGGGGGAGGGGGTTAGAGAATACTTGATCCAAGAAAAAATTGTGTAAGATTATTCATTTTTCTCAGATGTTCCTTTCTATGATTTGGATGTGTGTCTTTGGAAAAGCGTGGGCTCCCTCTGTTGGCTTGTGACTGCCATCTAAAGAGGGATGCAGGGCCAGTGTGGCTGTCACCAGAGATAAATGAAGCCTGAGTGTGTTAGGGCCTTTGTTCCAAAAAAAAAGTCCAGAAATGAAGAAACTCACTTGATTTAACCTCCACTGAGAACCAGTGACATCCATTCTGAAGCGTGTGCTTTTCTATTGAGCTGCGCACTACTTCTGTTTAAACCCTTGTGTTTGTGTCCACTTTCATTTCTCTTTTTTTCCCCCTCCTCTTCTCCCTCGCACAGCTTTTTTGGACTGTCTTTTTGGAGAAAGAGTGTATTTCTTTCTCCGTCTCCGAATGTGCTGCCGCTTGTGTCTCGAAGAGTTCACTGACTCTAAAGGATCGATGAAGGGAAGAGATTCAGAGCCAATTATTTTCAGCTTAATGGTCCCTGGGGTGCAGGGTTGAGAAACAACAAAACGCCTTCAAGAGACATCAATTCTGGACAAGCCAGCTCCTCCATTTCTGCACTGCCACAGTATGGGCATCAACTCCTAGCTCTCTGGAGGAGAGAGAAAGAAACACACACTGAAACACACACACACACATCATAAGAGCAGCTGGAAAGTGTTGAGACGGAGCATCAATAGCTCATGTGAACAGATTTCTGTCCTCTATCTGTTTGCCATCAAGTCGCTTTCCTGTTTCAGTCTGTCAGAAAAAAGGGAAATGAATCCAGCTGGAGGAACATTTGGGGGTCTTGGAATTTCTGAAATGCATCTAAAGACATCGGCTGGAGTTCTTTATTTCATCATGTGTAAGGAGTCAAATTTTCTGACTATATTTGGCTTCATTTGCAAAGTTATCCACTTATTTTTTGATGTTGAAGCGAAAAATGGATCTGTTTTGGCTCGTAGATGTATTCACATGGTTTAGGAAAGCAAGAAATCTAAAGCAAATTGATTTATTTTATGAAAATAAGTTTAAGGTAATGGCAAACAAATAAAGTTAAAAAAAATAGTCAGAACCTATTTTTCTTACAAACAAAAGGGAAGATTTCAGAAACAAAAACGAAGAAGTTTTCAACTCCTGCAAAATTTATGTGTAATGATAGATTTTATTGACCACCAAACTCCTGCACTTGCCTTTTCCGAAGGTTGATACCACAACTAAACAGTTTTTAGGAGATTACAAACCCCAAAAATGAAATAAACACATAAGACTTCTTCCATCAGACAGCATCACCAGAGGGGATGATCCTTATTGAATCCCTAAAAACTCTGCTGTGCTCTGACTTCTATTGGAGGGAAAAATACAGTTATGTCCTCTGATAACTATCTTGAAAAGAAAAAAAAAATTGGGGAGGTGAACAACCTGCTGGGCTTGGAACTGTCTTCTTTCCCGGGCTGCAGAGCGGTGGGACGCCAGCTTGTTTAAAGCAGTCCCACCGGGCATCTGTGAGGCGCCGCCGGCGACACTATCCCCTAACAGCTTAGTGCTCATCAACTATTTAGATATGCACTTAACGCTCTTGGGGAAGCTAATGTTTAGCTGCTGGCGAGCAGAGGGAGAGGAAACACTCATCAAACTAATGGCCAGGAGATAAGAAAGAAGAATTCTTTGCAAGAATCTTCAAGGCCGGAATCAAAACTGATTATAACTTATACAGCAGAGGTGAGGTTAGTTTCCTTTGCAAGAGTGGAGGGGAGAGCAGAAAAGGGGGGTGTTTGTGGTCTCATGAGTACCACCCCACCCTCCACCCCCGTTCCCTCACTATTCTTCCTTTAAGTCGGTCCCCAGGCACTGAGCCATGAGGTCCCTTCCTCTTCTCCGAGACGTCGTCCCCAGACTATGGAGATATCCCTCTCTGTCTGTCTGCTCTCACACTCCCCCCTTACCCTGTTTCTCCATCGCCCACTCCATCCCTCCCTCCTCCACCAGCAGACCTCCTCCTCCTCCGTCACTTCCATCTCCACCGCATCCCCACAATCCCACAAGCAACTCCATGAGGGGTCGCATGATGAATGAGCAGAGAGTCAGCAGGACCTCTGTGGTGTGTATGTGAGCATGTGTGTGTGTAGAGGAAGTTTGCATGCGAGTGCATCCGCATGTGTGCATGTGTGTGTGTCTTGGTCAGAGAGTGATGACCACAACTGGCAGAGTGATCACAGTGGGATTCATTACGGCGACAGACAGGGCCGCCTTTAAAACACTGACCGGGTGTGTGTTTGAGCATGAATTTGAGTGTGTGTGTGTCTGTGTGCATGTCTTGACAGGCCCTCCACTAAAATGGCGTCAGAGGATTACACTGACTGCGATGGAATAAACAGTGCCGTGTGTGTGTGTGTAGGTTTGATAAATTATTTACATCACTGAGAAAGCAGCGTCGACACTGTTTATGCCCGCACCTGCTCTTCTCAGTGCTTAAAAGATGATTTATGTGTTATGGTCACATTGGATTTCAGCAACTATTGGTCTGCTGTCTTTTGGGACATAAAGCGGCGGTTACAAAGTGCCGCAGGCTCGTTTGGGAGGCGGCACAGAGAGAGGAGAGCAGCATCATATAACTGGACCAGGCAAACTCCTGTCCAGAGGGCTGTTACAGCAGTTTGTTTGCTCTTACACTAAAATGAGTTATGGACACACTGAGGGAGGGAGGGCCGGCAATGCTCGCTATGAATCTTGTAGAGTAAAAAGGTATCATCAGGAAAGGTACACTCTGCAGGAAGTTAAAGTACCAGCTAACGCTAAACTTAGGGTGAAAAGGAAAATTCAGCTAAAACTTTTCCGCTTTAAGAGCTCCCCAACCAGACATGTTGTCTGCAGACACATTTCAGCTCATTTTAACAACACAATCAGCTCATTTGGAAAAGAAATTTATTAAGCTTTCACAGGCATAACATTTTTCTACCAGAATATATATTTCAACCCCCAATTAGAAAGAAAACTTGTGCCATGTCACATGAGCAATTAAGGGATATAAGTGAACATTAAAGCACCTAATATGGAACAAATTTATCACTTTTCTGTGGAATTTAATAATCCCACAAAAAATAACTGGTGAAAATTTTTTCTTGTTTTGTTTTTTTTTTAAATAGCATTTGGATAAAAGAGACAGGACATCGAATATTTGTTAGCAAATTAAAAATACACCATCTCAGCACTTTAAAAAACCTGTTAAGTTTTTACAAACTTTTAAAACAAAATTCCACACAACCAAACAAAATCCTAATAACTATGATGATGACATTCTTTTATGATAATATTCGATCAATATACACTCTAAATTCAGTACATTCAGTGCATTTGTATTTTGTAGTATACGTATGTTCTAGTTTCTGAGAGAAGAGAGAGTGAGTACATCGGCAGAAGGATGCTGGGTTTGGAACCACCAGGAAAGAGGACTAGAGGAAGGCCAAAGAGGAGGTTCATGGTTACAGTAAAGGAAGACATGAAGATAGTTGGTGTGACCAAAAAGGATTCAGCAGATAGGGTTAAATGGAAGAAACTGACATGCTGTGGCAACCCCTGAAGGCAAATGACGAAAAGAGAAGAAGAAGATGTTCTAGTTTCTGATAAAACATTTTGACATATGTTCAAGTATACTTGAAGATAAACCAAAGAAAGAAAACAATCAAATTTGCCATTATGTTTGCACTAAATTGTAGTATTACGCCCAAATCTGTCTTGTCTGTACATCATATTTCACCTCGTGTTTTTATTTATTGAGCTTGTGATACAAATGAACGAGTTCTGTTTTTTCATTTTAAGTCAAATAAAACTGAAACGTGCATTTAAACATAAACCAACATATCTCAAATTTAATATGTGAAAGACCCTTTTTCTTCTTCAGATTTACCTTCTAACTCTTCTAAAAATACATTTCTGATTCATGGGCTCAAAACTTGACCTATTTCAAACATCTCACAACAACCTGCCCTCAAAGTTGCACCCGTATTACTCTGCTGAAGCAATGAGAACATAACATGAAACTTGGAATGTCTTAGCTTCAGATTGCATCACTTTTCCTGTAGAATCACCAAACACGTCCCAGATATCAGTCTGCTACAGACAAGGGTGTCGCAGTCAGATTTACATACAACCCCAACAACACAGACACCCAGTGGTTCCTCAACGGCTCACACCCGCTCAATATTTCATAGGCATATGAAATATGCCTGAATGTGTGCATGGCATCTGCCATCTATGGGACTTTGCAGCACCCAGGAGGGCCGTTTGATGTGTAATTGGGAAGTGTGCTGAATTAATCAGCAGTTTATCCGCTTTTTAATTGAAATAACACTTTCAGAAAATCCAGATAACACGAAGAACAGCACCATAGATCCTTCCCATATTGTCTTTTGCCCATTGTTAATTTTCATCTGTGCGCTCGCTAATGGCCCATTGAGATTCAAGGGAAAAATAACATTGTTTGAAATCAAAAACTGCTAATAAAAAAAAACCTTCTTGGTGTAGACAAAACACTGGCTGACTGTTCTGCAGAGAATTGATCTCATGCTGATCGAATTATATTTTTAATGCCTTGTTGTTTTGCCTGATCTTTTGTTAATTTGTTCCTCCCTGGAATCTTTCCCGGTTAATAAAAAAATCTTTGTCATATAATAGTGGATTATATAATCTTCAGTGTCTATTTTGTGTTGCAGCTCAGGGATGCCTTAGGCAATGAGATTCTGGCAATGCCGCCACCCAAAAACCTTGGCTCGTAACCACCATCAAGCCATTAGAAAACTCAAGTAGCAATAAGATGTATTTTATTGCTACCAGAAGGCTTTTTAAAAAATCTCTTCCAGTCTCAGAGTGAACATTTTATGCTTCCTAGTTCAGCCAAAATGACAGCACAGCTGTTAGCAGTTTGCTTGAGTTAAAGAATTTCAAATGTGAAAATGACTTGGACGTTTTTACAAGCTCTTCTGGATGTGAAACATTAGTGAACTGAATAACTACATGAATATAAAAGTAAATAATATTTGAAGCCCACTGGAATAATAATCTTGAATCATAAATGATGGAAGAAAACGATCAAGTCATTGAGTTGATCATTTAATGCCGTTTGTTAAGCTGAAGTAGTCTCTGACTGGACATACAACCTTATGTTGAGCATCACATCAAACACAAATTTTCCACCCAGAACTTGTGTTTATAAAAGAAACAACCTACTTTGTGTTGACATTATTTTTCTCTTGTATTTTACAAAAATGTTCCCTGAGATTTCAAACGATGGGGGACCCAATCTTCTTCTTTCTCCATTTCCATTCAGGGTTCGCCACAACAAGTCAGTTTCTTCCCTACCTGCTGAATCCTCTTCAGTCACACCAACTATCTTCATGTCTTCCTTCACTGTATCCATGAACCTCCTCTTTGGTTTTCCCGCAGGCCTCTTTCCTGGTGGTTCCAAACCCAGCATCCTTCTGCCGATGTACTCTCTCTGTCTCCTCTGCACATGTCCAAACCATCAATTCTAGCATTTCTGACTTTATCTCCAAAATCTCTAACATGTGGTGTTCCCCTGATATACTCATTTCTAATCCTGTCCGTCCTGGTCCCTCCAAGAGATCCTCAGCATCTTCATCTCTGGTACCTCCATCTCTTTTTCCTGTCTTTTTCTCAGTGCCACTGTCTTTAGACCAAACAGCATGGCCGGTCTCACCACGGTTATGTACACTTTCCCTTTCATTTTAGCTGAAACTCTTCTATCACACATCATACCTGATAGTTTTCTCCACCCATTCCAGCCTGCCTGTACGCGCTTCTTCACCTCTTTTCCACACTCTCCATTGCTCTGGACTGTTGATCGTAAGTACTTATAATCTTCCACCTTCTTTATCTCTTCTCCTTGCGACCTCACAGTATTTAAATAATTTCCAATAATTTGTTTGGAACATTTCACACTCTTTTCCACTTTTCGCTTGTTGAGTTTAACCTTGTTTTGTCCAGCATCAAGACAGACGGAACAATCAGCAATCATGTAATAAATGTGTTTGTCAAAAAGACTCAACAAACTTTTTTTGTGGTGCTCAACAAGTCACTTCCTCTCTTTAGTTACCAGAAGGGTTAATTGTTTTTCAGATGGTTTTCCAACGAGACAAAGATTCGAGAAAGGTGAAATTCCCTTTTTCAAGTGAATTAAAACCTTCCTCCTAATTCTACAGGAGTGTGGGAATATGTGTCCACAGTGCTCCAAACAAACCGGTATTCGTGGAAACTACTGTTATTTATTAATTGAATCTTATTGAATTGAATATTCATATAACAATATCCCCATCTGAGCGTGACTCATGGGAAATAAGTAGTGAAGGAGTTTGTGGAGTTGCTTGCTCAGTGGAAATTGCAAGAAACGTCCTATGGAATCTGTTAAAGAATCTACTCGTTGAAATACAAATTGTGCAATTTTTACCAAATGAAAAGAAACAACTTACTTTTAGCAGGAACAAACTTCCAGTTGAACCCAAAACTGTGAGATTGAGTGAACAAATATTTTATAACAGTAAAGGAATGAGACTAACTGTTGAGATTGATCATTTGAAACATGTAAAAACATCTCAAACTCATGCATGAAATGAAGCAAAGTGGAGAACTAAAATGCTGCTAGTGTTGTGATTGCCCAACAAATCATCGTAAGGAACGGAAGAAAACGGAAAAAAAAAAAAGCTCAATTGTACCTTGTTTTATGGGATCTACCGGATGGTATTTTCTTTTTTCAAGTATGTTTGTCTTAAAAATTACAAGTAGCTACAAAGAAGGTAGAATGATTTCTGTGCTTCGTTATGTTATAACATGACATAGTGGTTGAAAAAAATGTTTTGCTTTGAAAAAAAGTATGTAAGTTTCATTTATGTTTTTTTTTTTTAACTTTTGTTTTACATTTCATTCATTCATTCATCTTCTAAACTCCTTGTCTCTGTCAGGGCAGCGGGAGTGCGTGAGACTGTGCTGGCTGACTACAGGCGAAATGCGGGGTACACCCCAAACAGAGGTCCCCAGTCTGTCCTGTATTTTTTGCTGTAAAAAAAAAAGGCTCAAGCAATATTAAACTTCTTGTTAAATCGAGGTAAGCATTAAATAAAATCTTACCTAAAGGGAGGATTAGTTGTTTCTTCCCACCATTTCCATTACTCATGTCTCCAATCCAAATTAGATTGAATTGAATATACTACTTTATTAATCCCCAAAGGGAAATTTAAGTGCTGCAGTGCAAACACCTCAATGCCCTTTCGTCCCTATTCACCGGTGTTCCAGTCTGGTCTAAGACGCTCATATTCTTCTTTTTTTTTTTAAACATTTTGCTGTAATCAGATGATATTAAACAGATTAATGAATAAATAAAGTCAAACCAGCTGAGTGCTTTAAGACTACAAGATTTCTTATAAATATTTCCAACACTACATATGAACATTTGTACAAATATTGTACTATCATGTAATTTTCTGACCCCCAGGAAGGCTTTCATGGTCCACAAATTGTCCTAGTATTTAATTCTTAACAAAGTAAAAAATATCAAAATCCCTATATCCAATTTGGATATTTACAAAGAATTGTTTTAATTGAAATTACTTTATTTAGTCCCGAACATGCCTTTTTCAACCCCGACCTTTCATTCATCAGTCTGTCGAGATTAAATTCAATCTTTTTCTTTTCTTCAAACATCAATACACACCAATTACTAGTAGTATCATTCTATGAATGCTTGAGTAACTTGAAAATCCCAGATTTACCTTCTAGATGTTGTCTTAAATAATTAAAGTCTTCTTTTCTGATTTGATTTCTTGTACTGATTAGAAGCATCAGAAGATCAAAGTCCTGATTCCTTGTTAATAAGACCACTGACCAACCTCCCAACTCACCTAAAGGTTTTATCAGATTTATCAGATGCACCACTCGCTTCATCGACACCTCACATCTTAAAAAGATTCCACAGCAGGAGGTCATTTGCCTACAAACTGTCTTTTCAGTATGTACAGAGAGATGGAAATGTATTCAGTGGTGTTTGGCTTCCATGTGTTTGTCCTGAAACTCTTATTGGACCTGACCGCCATCCAAGTTTTAGAGTAATTAATTGTGGAGTTTCACAAAAATCTGGTTTAAATAGTCTGAATCTCAAAAAAGTTTCGCATTAAAAGTATTTTGATCTCAAATGATGAAGACAAATATGCACACATCTTTATCATTATTTCTTTTTAGGAATATTAAAGCCATATTATGTTTTCAAAATTGCACAAAAAAAACTTTTAAAGACAAATTATGGGTGTTAATCCTTTAAAATTTAGATCAAATTAGATTAATTAAATACACAAAGTTTGTAAACATAAAAAATTATTTTACATAAAATATTGTAATACCATTTAAGAACAATTTAGGATTAAAATATTTGGATTTGTCTGATTCTATTTCAGAACGTTTACTGAAATCTAATTATTATCATCATTTAGATCATTCATATTGAATCATTTGTTTTCACTTTTACTTGATGCATCCAGTCAGTTACTCCGTGTTACTCAGAAGCTCGTTCAAAGAAAATAAGCTGAGAGCATCCATGTGCTGTCAATATGCCAGAGATGTTGCTATATTTATAGAGATCGCACAGACCATTAGACAAAAGCATGGAAGTGTCTCTCACCATACCCCTGGCAGCAGTTGTAGCAGAGGTAATAAATTGTTACAGTGAAGATCAATGTCTGAAGGAGGAGGGGAAGGAAAGGGGGAGTGATTCTCATTGTTCCTGCTCTCTGTGTTTCCTCTCTTTAAGGAAAATCCCACCTGCCCACATGACGGATGGCAACCATTCTGGAGTGGCCGTTTGGTACTTGGCATCATTGTGAACTGGGAGTTGGGGCCGTCAGGTCCAAGAGTAGCTCTCCCCAGCGCCCTCCAGGCAAGGCCTCCAGGGCCTCTGCACTGCCTGGATAGAAAGAAGCCATCATAAATCAGTCCATCTGGGGGCTGATCTGCTTCACCATCCATCTTAGACCCTGTTCCCTGATGGCAAAAATGGGGCAAGAGGGGTTGCAAGGCAGAGGGTAGAAGACGGTTCACATACCTGGGGAGTGTGAAGAGAAGATGCAGGGAGGCAGGGCAGGGGTCTCT
The DNA here is from genome assembly GCA_902685375.1 of Neostethus bicornis. NCBI lineage: Eukaryota > Metazoa > Chordata > Actinopteri > Atheriniformes > Phallostethidae > Neostethus > Neostethus bicornis. The sequence continues at coordinate 12,480,987 of LR738545.1, forward strand.
ACCAGTGCAATGATCCAGTAATCCAGGGGTCAGGATGTGCTGTGAAGAGAGGAACCACCAGAGAGGCCACACCAAGAGTGTTCATCCACATAACCTTTTTCTTTTTGTAAGTTTTAAACTTAACTTCTGCAAGGAAACATATGCCTTATAAACTTTTCTCAGTTATTCCAAAGTCGGACACTGAGCTAAGTCTTAAATAGTGCATAATATTGAGAAAGTCTTTACATTGAACAGGTCATTACAGGTCATGACTTCATAAAGTTCACATAGTGCTTTACAGTAGATCTACAAGAAGGACGTCTGTATGCAAGCACTAGCATTTGCTAGCAATGCCGTTAGTCTAAATTGATCCATTGGTGCATAAAAACGGCTCAGTCATCATTCCTAGTTATCAAAGATGGCTTTAAAAATCACTAACAAGGCATAATTGTGATATTATTTCAATCTTTTAGCTCATGAGAGAGTGTGTAATGTAAGCTGGTTTGTTTTTATCTTCAGCTTCCTGAAGCACTTTGTAGCTGGGAGGATGGAGAAAAGGTAATGCACAAGATGTGTGGGGTCTTTTAATCATGCAGCCAGCTTCCAACGAGTCAGCCGGTCGAGATGCCTATGGGGGGTGGTCCCAGTCACCAGCCCTGCTACTCAGGTCAGCGGGCTCTCAGTGGTGGATGTGTTTATGAGCAGGTGTGGAAGAAGGTAGGCCTGACACAGCTTCCTGGGGAAGAAAAGCCTCTGCCGTGGTTTAAAACTTGTGTGGGGGAAGTCAGAGGTCAGCAAAGAAAGGAAACTCAAGAAGCTAACACGCTTTTTACCACTTCTTCACCGATAAAAACAGGTTCTGCTGGAGGTTTTTTGTCTTAATGATAGGAAGTGGGATTGTTTTAAGCAATTTTTAATAGCATCAAAATGATTTTGCAGTAATATCACGGATATCGCTAGGATTTCATTGCTAATAAATGAGCATGGATTATTTGCAGCATTTACAATTTTTTAAACTCGTAATCCATGAAATTGAGAGGAAAAAAATACTATTTTGCGTAAACCCTCTACAGCTGTATACTTTTATGTTCATCCAGTGCAATGAAATAAAGTCATACAACTGGATATTTTGCCAAGTTAGAGTGATTACAGTTCAGTCTTTTTTTTTTTTCTGTTGAGGTTTATGCTATCATCTTTCCATCTTGTAAATCCAGCTGATCAGAATCCTTACTCCAGCAGCCCTGTTAAGTGTCTCATTTAAATTGGATGAGTGATAGTTTTTAAACTAAAACCCACTAATCAGATGAATTATTTTCACACATGTAGATAAATGACCAGTCACGTATGCACTTTGAGGCGATTAAGCCAATCAACCACAATCAAAATAATCTTTTTTTAAGTAATTGAAAACGTCTTTTGTGTAGTCCGAGCTCATTTTGCCAAATGGAATGAAACATCCACACTACCATTAGATCATGGCGGCTTGGAGGATCAACAGTCCCTTTAATTATTAATAATGACATTTTTCTAAAAATCATTTTAACAAAAGCAGAAGTAAACTTGGTTAGAAAATGTTCAAAGTTTTTAAAAGCAGATCTAAAGGAAATGTTATTGTTCAACTATACAAGCCTTGATGTTGCTTGTTACTGAAGACTGAGAGGGTGGGAGTCTGAGACAGGAGCATGAGCACAAATCAAAGGCTAACAAGAAGAAGCTATGACTGATTTTGACTGCATGAGTTAGTGTGTGTGGTGTTATGAGCGTGTGTGCTTATGTGTGTATGTGTGTGTGCCTGTGGCAGTAGCAGGGGTCGAGCACAGAAAGCTTTTGCTCTACATCTTCAAACAGCAGCATGGTTCTGTGCAGCAGGACCCCGCAGACAGTGGCAATGCCAGCGGCTGCCGGGGTAGCTTAGAGGAGTCACACTGCTTCAAAGACACAAGACACAACTGCAGGGCAGAGCATCTGATCCGAGCACGCGCTTCCACCCTCCAACTAACCACAGCATGGAGGAGACGGGGTGTATATTAGGGGATGACTTCTCTATTCACCGCTGCCTAACTTGCTCTCCAGTGCAAACAAGAAAAAAGTGAAAAAGTTACAATTACAGCCGTCATGCAGCTTAAAATTTCTGCCCCATCTCCACCATCAACTCTCTTGGGAATGAAACACCAGAAAAAAGAGGAAGGAAAAGAGTTTTAAACTGTTTCTTACAATTGTAAAATACATTTATGCCAGTTAAAATATGTTACTGTGTCAGAGTATCTAAATGTTGGAGGCAGAAATTGGGCCTATGTGATTGGGCCGGTAACCCGCTGTTGAGTCTGCAAACCAATCTGCTGGAAAACAACCAGATGGATTCTAAATGAGATTCTAAAAGATCTCCAGACAAAAATGATTGCTTCCACAATTATTCTTACACTGATTTTGAGACACAGCCAAAGGCCTAGACCAGTGTACATAAGATGATCTGGATCTATTCACCATTTATTTTCAAAAGGATTTGTAACTAAGCAAGTACCTGTATGTGGTAGTTACTAACAAACATACACACTATAAACGGCAATTAAAAGGGACCAAAAAGCACAACACATATTTTTTTGCCTGGCGGATAGAAGCCCTCAGAATACAATACTGAGAACATCCGAACATCCACACATTTCAAGCCTCAAATCCAGCCAGCGTGTAAAGTTGAGACCCTTCTGCTGAGAAGCTTGAGACACAACCACCACTTTGCAGCAGAAATATACCACAACCACTTTTTCAATCTATTTTGCAAGTAAAGTGAGTCATTTCCACACATGCAACCAAATTCTACTTGGAAAAATTTAGTTTTTTTATTACAAAACTAAAGATATGTGATGATAACAACAACAGGCAGTGGTTCTTTTTATGTAGGATAAGGAGACAGGAGAGTACCTCGTGAATGTTGGGGATTGTAGAGAGTACAGACTGGTGACAAGCAACAAAAAGGAATGGTTGAAGAGTGGGGAGAAACAAAAAAAAGAAGAAGAATGAAGTGTTGAACTTTGTCGTATGATGCTAAATTTGGAAGTAATCTCTAAGGTCTGATATCTTTTGTTCACATATGATCCTTCAAATTCTGATGCAGGGTGTACCCTGCCTCTCATCTGCTGCCCTTTATTTGATTAAGTGATGTTACAATGAGTAAAGTCCTGTCTTTCATCCAATCGCTCCGCAGTCATGTAAGCTTTATCAAAACTAAATCAAAATATTACTCAGCAGGGAAAACGTATGATTTGTAATTATAGTTAAAAAAAATTAATCTGATGACCTTGACTAATGTATATTGAATAGTTTTGAGAATTAATTTCTTGCCGTGATAGTTGTAATGTATTGGCAGCAGTAAAGGGGCCTTCGACTGTGACTAAGATGAATAAGACGCCTTCCAAGAACGAAAGAAGAACTTCAGGGAAGAACATCTGATTCAACCACACACTTCCATCCTCCAACCATCATGGCAAAGAGGAGTTAGTAACTTCTCAACTCTCCACAGTGCAAACAAGAAAGAAAAAGTGCTAAAGTTTCCATTTTAGTCCGTCACACATCTTAAACACCCTGCTCCATCGCTCTCCATGTCTCCTCTTGGGAGTGGAACACCAGAAATGTGCCAAAAGCCACAGAATAAATAACAGAGCTCGGTGGGGAGGGGGTTCTCTTCAAATGAATGCTAATTCTTCTCGTACCCCCATCCCTGCCACCACTACCCTCCATCACCACTGCCACTGCACCCGAGCACCAACAACTTTGTTCACATATTGATGTGTTCTGCAATCAACTTCAATGGCACGAGCCATCTTATGGGAAGAAAGGACGATCGAGCCAGAGTGCTGGGGAGAGAGAGAAAGTCGGAACAAGCTGGGGAAAGTAAAACGGGGCTCCCAGATTATTTCTCCACTCGAGCCCAACCACTGCTTTCATTAGCCCCCCAATTAATTAGCCTTCTTGCACTCATTTGCAAGTCAATGGCTGTGGCTGTAGGACCGGCGGCTTTGAGCCGCAGCGCCCGTGTGATCTCTGGGTCCTCCAGCCCCTCCACCCCTCACACACTGGATGCAAGCTTTCCTGACAATTAGTACAAAAGAGATTCATGCTCCGTATAGCCGATACATTATTCATATTTTCTCCTCACTTAAATAAATCATAATGTTCTTGAGGGTTTTACTTAAACAACATGCTTTCTTACCCTCTCCCAGCTACAGCCCGCTCTCCTGCTAACATCCAAATGAAATGGGTGGCAATGACCTTGCCCTATGTTTAAGCTACTTCTCTAACAGTGCGAGATGAGCATGAACTTTGACATCTGCTCACCCGGTCCATCTCAACAATGATCAGGATATATCCTCCGTATGCTTCTCAAGTCTAAAAGAACCGCTCAAACTCAATGTGTTTAACTTACATCAGTTCTATATTTTCATATTTAATCAAACACTGTCCTGCGTTCATAATGTGCAGTTTGTTTTTTGATGCTTACGACTAATCAGCTTCTTTTTTACCGCAGACATTGAGTTGAAAGTCCTCCTGAGTTCTGACTTCTCCCTCAAAGAGTAAGCTGAGACTTCATCTGGAAGATTGTGGGTTTCGATGCCTCTTATGTCCTCTTCATTGATCTGATCTGTTAGAGCTGTTGTGCTGAACCCGGGCTGTCTGGACAGAGCAGAGCAGCTGTCTCAATGATTTAGCAACCCTTTGTACTATTATTCATCTGACTGGAGGGAGTCAGTGTCCAGCTGAGGGTTTGCATCTTTTATGACCACTTGCAGTCCATTCAGACAAAGGTACTTCCATGGAATACTTTCGGGACCTCCAGCACATGTATATTGATGTATATGGCTGCATATTGATTTTAAACATCTTTATTTCATTGTGAAAGGCAAAAACTTGCAACGGTTAGAAATGGATTTCTGCAGTTCCTTCTTAAAGCGCTGGATTCGTCGTTCCTCTTTTTTGAAGTTGATTTTAATAGACAGATGCCGCAAATTTTCTCGACACACTCATCATGTTAGTTAATCCATCAACGCATGTCTGACAGCTGTCTCTTTTAGCTCCAAACTTTGCCGCTCATTTGACGAGTTGCATTGTTTGTTTGAAGATAAACAACGCTCCCTTTCGTGATGCTCAGCCTCATTGTTGCTGCTGGTTGAGTGTTTTACTCCATTATTGCAGGGTCCAGGAGATCTGAGGCTTTAGGTAGACACAGCCGGCTTGTCACTTGAGAATGGGTAAAAACAGGTTGTGCAATTAGCCAGGAGAGAACATGTTTATCTGTCAGCCCAAAGACAGGTTGGGATGACTTTGAGGAGAAGGGGGGTTACACTGCGCCTTTTAACTGTGTATGGGCGATTAGACTATTTCAAAGAACTCATTTTATGATACAAAAAGGGGAATACTTGTCCTCGCCCCCACCCCAAACTCACCAATTAGTCCAAGAATCTCCCTTTTTCAGCATTTATTACACCTATTCAGTATTCGAGATGCTACTATCAGTTTTCCATAACTAGGCTGCACAAAGAGCAAACGCTCCATTTGGTGTGATTTGTTGCCCTGCTTGACCACTTCTTTGTCTCGGCCGGGCTGGTTAAGCGCTGTGGAATGGTGCACCCCTGCTGTTTTATCAAGTCTGCTGAATCCGTAATGAAATAAGTGAGGGTGACAGTGGCATGTGAGGGAGGGGTGGCGGAGGAAAAAGCAACAGACCGCCTTATTTGAATCATTTAAGCAAGATGCAATTACGGCTGTGCCTGACGCGGAGGAAACAGCCCATTTTAAAGGCAACACAAATCAATGGGCACAGCGATGGTGATGTGTTTGACAGAAGTGCCTGTTAGTGGTATACGGCTGCTCTTGAGGATCATTACACACCCTGTAGACAATACATTATCACTAAAAGAGGCGAATGAAAACAAAGAGCAGAGGGAGGTGAGGAGGGGCCATTGGGCCATGCTCAAAATGGCTGTGGAAGGTCTTTTGAAAAAAGAAAAAGCTGTACCGTTTCCACCTTTTCAGGTAGATTTTAATAGTATTTTTTTAAAGATTTAAGTCAAATTCTGCGAGCTTTCTCAACAATTTTCGGTAAAAATTTCACTTTTACTTTAAGCAGCACCTTGTTTTACCATAAAACCAATTACAGCTAAACTCATGGTAACCCAGCGTATCCCATGCTCAATACAATTCTGACTATTTATTTATGTTTAGCCTCTTGCTTCTAAGGTTTAGTGGACTTTTGGCTCCAGGTTACCCAAGTGCATGACCCTGGCCTTACCCGCTTCCACCCATAGTTAATTTAACTTTTGAAAAACTCTGAATTGTTTATCAAGATAAATAAAATGTGAGTGTAAGTGTAAACTAATCTTTTCCTGTGGTTGACAGTTTAATCAACATATAACGTACATTTTTTTTAAATTGTACAGTTTGGTGTTAGTTTTTTGAAGATGCCATGCTTCGAATGGGAGGTTTAATTATTTTAAACATCTTACAAATCAAAAGATTTCCTTCTTTATTCATAAAGAGCTGATAGCTGAGGGCTACAAGGACGTGCACTAGCTAGCATGTGCTTGTAGCCTGGGGCTTAAGGCTTTGAGATAAAACATCTTGTTGCATTTGAACTGCAAGGTTGCTGGCTCAGGGGTATCAACTCCAAACCTGCATCAATGTGAACATTATTCACCTTTTTTAACTCATGTGACTCTGTATCTGACAATTTAGTGATCATTAAGAGCTCAAATTACACATGATATTTATGTCTGCAATCTGTTTGGAATGTGAACCGATATTAGAAGATACCATTGATACTTCTCTTCAAACTTTGTTTCTAGATTCTACTCCACAAAAGCAATGCTGGGAGAATTTTTACAATAATAGGTGCGGTGCCCAAAGATACCGAGCACTTTTCCACTGGAGCACTGCCCATGCTTTCTTTTGGAAATTAGTGCCATACCACCAAAGGGTGCAAATACTGGGCAGCTAATGAGGCCAGTTCGAACAGAACAATTTGAAGAGAAAAATAAAAATGTGTTTAGTTGGTTTATTTAATTTAAATAATGGATATTCTTCTTTTGTTTTGTTCTCTCCAAAATCAAAATACTAACGAAGAAATCCAGCAATTTCCATGCCAAGTTTTTATAACATGCCTCCTGATGGATGCGTTTCAGAAATACATAATCCAATCAAGAATGTGAAAAACTTTGCCCATCATCTCCTCACGGTTCATCGTCGAGATATCTCTTAAATCATATTAAACACTTGTCTTCAGTTGCTCTTAAGTGACACGTGAGCCCTTAAACCTAAATAGTTACAATGATAAAATTGTTTCATATTTCGGAAAAAACTTCTTTCTGATTGAAAAAAAAATTGAGGCAGAAGACTAGCAAAATTTTTAACCTGCTTCTCCTTCTTATATGCAAATGATATTTTGTTGTCTATGTGTGAGTATTGAAGTGCAAATCTTTTTTTTTTTTTTTTTAACTTTCTTACTGGTATTTTATACTGCTCCTTCTTCAAAGTGTTTGAGAGTTTTCTGTTGAAATTGATCAAAAGTAAATTTTTTACGGTGATTTGAGAAGTTCTAATACGTAATGAGACAAAAAGAAGGAGGAAAAATTTGAGGCTGTGACAGTTTTGGGGAATTTGGGCTTTTCCAGTTAGTTAGTCTGTACATTAGATGAGCTCCAGTGGCATCTAGGCCCAGTGTTGGATATAACTTTGACTGAGCCTGGCACCTCTGGGACATGTCAAGCACCAGTGCTTTCTCCTTCTCGCTTTCCCTGTGATTTTCTCTCCCTTTCTTTCTTTGCCTGAGGATGAGGCCATCTGCTGAATGCTGCTGAAGTTAGACTAGCTGATTGGAGTGGTTGCGTAGTGAAACACAACTCGGTTTTGTAATGTACCCTTGTTTTGGCCAGAGAGAGCCTCATCGATCCACCTCAGCAGGACGCTTTACCCTTAAAACATTCTTACATGCACGTACGCTCATTCAGTTGAGCCCCGGAACAGATAGCAAGTGGCATCATGAATAAAATTATCATATCAAAATATAAGCAGCAGAATTATCCATTTTTGAATGTGTTTTAGCCTCCTTCTCTCACGGAGGGGGGGAAGCGAAAAGGAGGAGGACGCTGGGGATTGAGAAGCAACTGTGAGAACTTGTCAGAGGAAATTAGAGGGGGTTTCTCGACCATGGACCCACTGACTGGAAAACAGGAATCAGAAGAGAGACCCAAGACTTTGGGCTAGCCATGTGTGAAAAGAAAAGATTCTCTCTTCGTTCAACAGCCTTTTAGTCTCTTTTCGCCAATTCAAGTGATCTCTCATCCAAGTCTGGAGTCTAGAAAGCTTGAAACTGCCAAGTCAACATCAGCATGGACTACCAGTGGCTTGGCCCACTAAATTTTAATATATGCACAGGTTAAAGTTAACCCTCCATCCTGTCTGTTTCCAGTGCAAGCCTTCTCTGTACCTGATGCCTCCCACTCCCCATGTCTCTGTGGCTTTCAATGAAGGACTGTGGCTGGCCATTGGGGCTCCAAGCAAGACCACCCCTCATCTATCAGTGACACTACTGGCTGACAGAGCACTTATTCACGCTCACTCATGAATATTCAATTTACTCCTACTTCAAGGGTACAAAGACATACTGTATCTATACACAAGAGAGAGATGAGGCATCTCTCCCTGTTTGTTCTTTTTCTGTCTCCTTCCACTCCTCTTCCTGTACCTCCTTCTAAAACACTGGAACATCCTAAAAAATTGGCAGCAATGTGCAGGCATTAATTTCATGTGCATGTTTCATTAAAGGTGTCGACCAGGAGACATTTTTTTCTCTGACACTTCGAGCAAGCCAACACAATCCTGCATCGTTTGCGCGAAGGAAAAATCCCATTTGTCCTTTGTCAGCACAAACACTTTAATTTGAGGCTTTCACTCCTGAGTAAGCAGCAGATCTCTTCAGAAGCCCAGAGAGACACAGGAAACGCATGTGGGTCCTTCAATCTCTCCCTCATCAGCAGAGGCACAGCTCATTCCGCATGGCCTCCATGTTTTTATCAGTCAGCGAGGGCATGCATAAGTCAGGAGGAGAGGAGCGAGTTCAGGTGTGTCAGCGTATAAATAGCTGCCAGGACCTAGCGGTCACATTTTTGTTGCACAGTCTTGAGATGCTGTTTTTGCTATCAAGTCATCCATGCAGTCCTATAGTGGTAAGTCAAGCATTTGGTCAGAGTAATGGATGGAATAAAAGCACAAAAAATAGAAAAAAGATTTCTTGAAGTGAGGAGCACTTTAAAGATTCCAAATAATAGTTGGATGTACACATCAGTATCAGAGCTGCCAGACATTAGGATACTTGTTAGAGTTCACATTTGAGAGAACTTTAGGAGTGAGAGTATCCACGTTGCATTTTGTTCTTTGTTAAGAACAGAAACTCTCCCGTTCCGTTCCGTCATCTTCCGCTCATCCAGGGCCGGGTCGCGGGGGCAACAGCTTCAGACAGAAAGCCCAGGCTTTTCCTCCCCGGCTGCATCCTCCAGCTCACCCAGGAGGATCACGAGCCATTCCCGGCCAGTTGTGATACATAGTCTCTCCAGCAGGTCTGAGGTCTGCCTCTTGGTCTCCTCCCGGTGGGACGTGCCCTAAACACCTCACAAGCGAGGCACTCGGGGGGGCATCCTGACCAGATGCCCGAACCACCCTATGTGGCTCCTCTCGACCTGGAGGAGCGGCTCGACACCTCTCCCTATTCTTTTAAATAAATTGATTTAGCAAATATCTAAGAGGACTTTTTTAATGGAGAAAAGTGATGCCCGAGTTATAACAATTTTTCTTTGTTTATTTGCATAGTTTTCAAAAGTTAAACTAAAACTATGATTTAATTTTATGAAAAATGATTATCACACAATGAAATTGCAGTCATGAGATCATTCAAATCAATCATGTTTCTTAGAAGCCACTCACATATTTTCTTGTCAGCTTAATTTTATTGTTGAACGTAATCCCAAGAGATGCCTAATGCTATCCTGGCTATTTGGCATGCTTAGGGAGGGTACACCTGGTACGGGTAAAAAATCTGGCCTTGGGTCACATGGAGAAACACTCAACTGGTATGTTAAAAAAAAAAAAAAATACAAAAACTTCTTTAAATGGCTGAAACCACTGAAAAAGTACCTTCTGATTTTATGTTCTGGGACAACATCTCATAGCTTCCAGTAGTTAATGTTTCCCATTCAGCGCTTTTTAGCTGAAAAACACCTTCACATGAGACGTGGCAACACTTTGAGCATCACAGGAGCTGTTGGATTAAACACACGCACACACATCATATCACATCATCCAGCATTAGTTCCCTGAATGCAATTATTCTGTAACTTCATGTATCCATCATCCCATCTACAGCCTCTTTTTACTCAAAACTGAAGCTGTTTAAACTTAAGAACCTTCAATATTCCAAAGAAAATACTTTTTTTCTACTGGTTTTAATGCTTTAAATTTTTATTCAATAAAGAGCTAAAAGCACAACTACAACAAATCACAAGATCTGGTGTAACTTCTTTCAGAAAAAGCTACCATATTATTTGTCTGTCAAGATTGCTTACAGTAGATTAATTCCCAGCGGTCTATTCAACAAGCCATATATCTATAAGCAACTTTGTCACACAACAAGTCCCACAGTTTTAAATCAAAGAGGAAAAAAAAATAGTGGTGGACTTTACGGTTGCTGCAAGAAAAGTGTTTATTTTGGCTGAAATTTAATTACGGTTGCTATTCGTTGGATAAGGTGATATCATAAACTTCTTCTCCTTTTGGCATTTCGCTTCAGGGGTCGCCACAGCAAGTCAGTTTCTTCCATCTAACCCTATCTGCTGCATCCTTTTAGGTCACGCCAACTATCTTCATGTCTTCCTTCACTGTATCCATGAACCTTCTCTTTAGTCTTGCTCTAGGCCTCATTCCTGGTGGTTCCAAACCCAGCATCCTTCTCCCGATGTACTCTCTCTCCGTTCTCCTAATATATAATAGACTATCAGATATAAACCATATCCATGGTCTAGAGTCCAAAAAATACATTGGCGGAGTAGGGGCATATTTTTTTTGCCCCTACCCTAAAAAAATAGTCTTAGTGTAATAACGTCGGTGATTCTCATCTGCTTTTGGAAACGCTTTTTCTTGCTGAAGAGTTACAGATAGTTAGCATTTTTTTGGTCAAGATTGCCACTGTTAATGCTGTAAACTGTCACCAGTCTGAAATTATTTCAGTTTTATTTCCTTTTACTATTATATTCTATGCTATAACATTCAGGAATGATACCTGCTCATATATCTGAATGTCTGTGGTGCCTACTTTATTATGCAATGTAATTTATTTGACTTTTTTTTTTGAAACGGTAAAGATGATAAATAACTTAATGAATCAATCAGTTTGTAAGAAATGTTTCATTAAAATGTGTACATTTATGGTTGTGGCTTACCTGCTGTAGAAGACTAACTTAGTAAACTGATGATTCCATCTGTAGAAGTGAGTGACACTATCCGTCCATCTGGTGGCTGGAAACAATCTAATAGCCAGGTGGTAAAATGATGACCTGTCCTTGCTTCATTCTGCCTCTTAGCCTCTGTCAGTGGAAATGGACTGTGAGGCTCGGACCTGCATCTCCTGACAAAAAGTCAAGTGTATAACAACTAGAAGTCAACAGAACAAATGTTGATATGTCATGGAATCAAAGAGCTTGAACAGCAGGTCAGGAGCTGTGCGATTTCACATTTGCTCTCTATCAATGTATGTGAGCTTAAATATTTTATAAGACATCAACAAAAAAGAAACAATGCATTTTGACTTGTGTTTTAGCTACAAAAACAACTTAAAAAGAGATCTGCCATATCGTGACAGGTATAAATAGAATATTTTGGCACTTTTGTGTATAAGTCTGGATTTAAAATGTTTTTAGATTTGGTAGTAGTAAATGCTAGCATTTACTAGTAAGGTATTTAATTTTTAGCTACAACAGTATCAGTGTAAAATTTTAGTCCTTTGGTTTAGATCAATCTGCTCACGACATCTTATACAAAGACTTTTTGGACTTGCAGAATTAAACAAGGTCAACTACAGAAGATTAGCATTGCTTTTTTTACTGCTTAAATTGCAATTAAATGTGTCCTCTAGTAAATTTTTAAACTGGTGATTAACAAGCGTTTTGTCCATGCGCAACATTCTCCTTAACATTTGCCCAGATTGTAATTTGTAGTGCACGATGTACGGTCAGTTATAATTAAATCAGCAATGTGGTTGTGTAAAAGGTAACGTGAAGGTGGTCTCTGTTTTCACAAGTCCAGCATTTAGCTATGGAACCATTTGAGTTATCTGGTTTCTTTGACCTTTCATGGTGGTCATGAGTAGAAACATGATCACACATCATAATAGATTACTGCACTTTTTTTTTAAATGATCGGAAATGAAGAGCTCATACATTAATGACACCTAAAAGTCATAAACTACACCTATCTGCAGTCCTAAGTTATAGATCTTTTTGAAGCTCTTCCCAACTCCCTCAAAATGAATCAGTGCAACAAAAGATGATGCATTTCCTGCCAGAGCGGGTTAAGATAAGCAGCAAATTTGACTCTGACTCATGTTTGCGATGATCAGTGCTTGTAGCTCTCTGGGTTTGATGAGAACTTAATTAGCTGTTTGTGGATTTGGCTGCTGTGGATTGCATTGTGAATTGCTACTTAGACACTGGGGCAATGAGCAGGCTAAGTGCAAACCTCTGTTCTCATAATTGCACATCTGTTTTCCGTTGCTTGCTCCTGTAATTGCCTCCTCCTCTGTCATCCCTGCGGAGGCTGGCTCCAGGTGACTGCAGGTAAAAGTGGACCAGAAAAGCTGTCTGCTCCCAGATAAGCAGAGATGTGCAGGGACAACTGGGATGGATGTTTTGACAGCATCTCCTGGGTATGCACACACACACTCCCACTTACAGCAAGGATGCAAGCGTGATACACCGTCAAATCTTACACCACAGTATCACCTAGTGGTTGAAGACAAAGCTGCATGTAGAGCAAGCAATAATGAACAGTAAAGAAGCAATAAACAAATTTGTCTTAACAGCAAACTTTTTTCTTCTTTTGGAGAGAGCAAGCCAGTTTCCTTCATCTAATCTTGTCCCCTGTATCTTCCTTTATCATACTAACTAACTTCATGTACTTCTTCATGCATAAACTTCCTCTGGCCTTCATCCAGACTTCCCACCTAGCAGTTCCAAAGTCGGCATCCATCTGCTGGTATATTCCCTCTCTCTCTTTTCTGGACCGTCCAAACCATCTCAATCTAGCCTCTCTGACGTTATGCCCAAAATCTCTAAGATGTGTCTCTCTCTAATGTCCTCATTCTTGATTCTGTACATCCGGGTCACTCCCAAAGAGAAAAAGTTATATTTTCAGCATCTTCGTTTCGGCTATCAACAGACAATCGACAATCAACAGTCTCCTGATCAGCGTCTCTCCACCTGTTTACAGTTCTGCACTGTCTGTTTTCCTGACGCGTGTAGAGGCAGGTCGTGTTTTCTATCATGTCTCAGATGCAGTGGACTCTGGTTAAGTGGGTAACTTATTTCTCTAGAACTGTCTCATCAGCTTTACTTTCCCTTTCTCATCAGCTCCATTCACTTATTGCTGTCCAACCCATTGATAGAAGACCCGTCTGAGAAGGTAGGGCCTCCTGTAGACCTGTGGGACCTGTTGAACTCACGGTATGCGGCTTGCCTTAAATGTCTATCACTTGTTGTTCTTCCTATTCCCATGTCTCGACATCCCCGAGTCCTCAGTCTGCCATAGCTCACTGCTCACAATTGTGAGCAGGGTCAACAGCTTCAGAGAGAAAACCCAGGTTTCTCTCCCACCAGCTGCATCCTCCCATTTACCCGGGAAGATCCCAAAGCATTCCCCAGTCTGCTGCGAAATGTTTGGGAGGCATCCTAACCAGATGCCTGAACTACCCCATCTGGCTTCTTTGGATCCGGAGGAGCGATGGCTCTACTCCGAGCTCCTACCGGATGGCAGAGCTCTTCACTCTATCTCTAAGTGTGAGCCCAGCCATCCTGCTGAAGAAGCTTCTTGTGACCGCTTGTATCCGTGATTTCATTTTATCAGTCACCACCAACAGCTGGTTACCATAGGTGAGGGTAGTAACGTCAATCAACTGGTAAATCAAGAGCTTTGCTTTTTGGCTGAGCTCTTTCTTCATGACTGACCAATGCAGTGTCCTGATTATTGCAAACCAATCTGTCTGCGGATCTCCCACTCCATACTTATTCACTCATCAACAAGACTTAAACTCCTCCATTTGGGCCAGAACCCTGTCCTTGACCTGCAGGGAAAGTCCAAAAGTACTTTCCAGTCTTTCTGACCTGCAGGGACAGGAGGCATTCCACCCTTTTCCTTTTTATTCTCACCAATAAGTTCCTCAGTCAACTTCTTAACTGTCTATTCCTTATGGGGTTGTAGGGGGTGCTGGAGCCCATCCCGGCAGATTCAGGGCGAGGGGCAGGGTACACCCCGAACAGGTTGCCCCACTGTCGCGGAGCTACACACATACAACCATACACACACATGGTCACATGGTGGCCAATCAACCTAGCATGTATGTTTTCAAAGAGTGGGAGGAAACTGGAGTATCACCTACGCATGGACGGGGAGAACATGCAAACTCTACACAGAAAGGTCAGTGTTCCAAGCCTCGTCCTCACCCGGGACTTGAACCAACGACCTTCTGTGAGACCACTGTGCTATCCGTTGCGCCACCGTGCCGCTCCTCACCTATCAAAGTTGTTCTAGTTTTGTCTTATTTTACAACCCAGTAAAATCTGATTTTATTTCAGAATATTTAATCATAGCTATGTTCTTAGTCATTCTTTAAAAGAGCTGTGTCAGGTTGAGTGTGTGGTTTTGGACACAATCGCAGGACAGTTGCAGTTTTAACAGAAAACAGATTTATCACGATTTAATATTTTCAAAAACAACTCAAATCTCATAAATAAACAATGACATCAACCTGAAGTCCAAAGGAAGACATTAAGAACCTGGCAAAGAAACAAGGACAAGTCACACATTATATACAGTCAGGAGGGAAAGACAATGAGACACACGTGTGACACATCGGGAAGGAAGCTGGTAATCACCAGAACGCAGGGACACAGGAGAGGCCTGGAGACATCTGAAATGACAGAGTAGTCAATATTAAAAAATAAAACAGGAAACAAACCTAAATAACAAAAAAATCATTGGTAAAACCTGAAACCCTGACAGGCTGGGTAAATTTGGTGTTATTTGTAGTTTAAAAATTTAGGCCAAATACAACTTAACCTGAGATAAAAAAAAAAAAAAGTAAGGAAAAATTGTGCAACATGTTGCCACAAGATGCCAGCGTCGCTTAGAAAATAAGAGGTTGTACTGAGGAAGTTTGTACATTTATATGAATATGAGTGTGTATATGTTTATACATATATATTGAGACAGATAGAATGAAAAAAAAAGTAGATTGATTTTAGAGTTTAATGTAGTCTTCTATGGTCAGTCAAAAAACACTTGTGTATTTCTTCATGAAGAAATCGATAAAAGAATCAATTTATAGTATCCCTCAAAGTGCTTAATTGAAGATGAAGCAACAGTAAGTTTAGTCATGGATCTAAAGTTTCTGTATCTTCTTCCTTATTCATATCTAAGGATGCTAAGGTGCTAAGTAACTGGTGCTGGGTTTTTTTCACTTGCCCTGCTGCACTGACCTTGGTGGTGAAGCCGGGTGACTTTTTTTTTTTAAACACCGAATCTACCCTCTCTTCCCATTGTATCTCTATCTCTTCAACAAACGTAGCGCTGTTGTATGTGGCTGCAGGCCTTAATTCTTGCAATTTCCCCACTGTGGTAAATTAGTGCTGTGGGACTAATAACGTTTTTCTTGATTCTTGATTTCAATACACATCCTTAACACCATATCTGCAGTGAACAGTTTGAAGGCAGGTGGGAAAAAATATGTGTATGAAGATATATATATACATACTGTATGTATATTTATACACATATAAATAAATCTTAGTTTTAATCTGATTTGTAGGTTTTATTGTAAGAAATTTAAGGTGTTTACAAACACATTTTCTCAGCTTCATCTTTTGCCCATGTACATTTTTCAGTTATGGCTGTTATGGATCAGGGGAGGAAAGAGATCCAGACGCAGGTCAATGATCAGGGGGGAAAAAACCCCAAAGCAATTTACTAAATAACAAAAGGCGTCCATATGGAAATGGGCATGAACTAGGTGGGACTGGGTGGCAGAAGAGCTCAGGAGGACCAGGGCTGAAGGGTTCCTGAGAAAAAGAGAGCAATTGTCAGTTCCAGAAAAATAACAGGCAATAGTTCTTTGGGTTAGTGATAGTGTTACCACGAGGGTTATTGAAGATATGACAAATTGTTCTTCTCCTTTCAGTTTAAAGGAGCGAAGCACCAATACAGGTTCATTACCGCCACCTAAGTATTTACTCGCAAGACACTTGAGCCTTGATATTAGGGGCAAATGGATGCAGGTGAACCTCATCAGACCAGTCCTCCAATCAGCACCCACCACAGTCCAGCTCCTGGGGATAATCCGAGAAATGAAAAAACAAGACACAATGAACAGCAGAGGGTGTCACACTACAAAAGGAGGTTGCTTGTCATTTACACCGATGTTATCAGATGATAATAGTTTGGAAAAAAGCTAAATCAGGGAATCATCTGTAGAACGGTGATAGGATACGTTACTGGCACATTGCAATGGGCGAAAGGGGAAAATGTAAAGATTGAACCGTAGAGTTTCTAGTATGGATCCATTGGGTAACCCAAAAGTTATGGCTATTAAATCTGAAGCACAAATACTAATTTCAAAAAGTACTTCCAGTCCTCTTTGATTGTGATTAAACCTAAAAAGAATCCCCACGGGGGTTTGCTTACCTATCAATTCTGTGATAAGAGAGAGAACAAGTTGATACTTAAGCAGCATTGGTACAAAATTTGTATCATGTGTCTCTTTTCATTTTGTAGTCACCCATTTAAACAAACTACAAAATTTCTGGAAGTTTGTTCAAATTGAGTTTCTCAAAACATTGTTATTAAAGCTCTACAATGTATTTGTCAGCTTTACGTTATGTGGTTTTATGAAAGCATGACTTTCAATCTTGTAAAACGTATCATTTTTTGAGGCAAAAACTTGCTGTTTTTATAATTATTGGGGAGGAGGTATTGTCCCCTTTGAGTCCATCCTGTCCAAAGTGGACATTGCTAACCCTAGGCCAGCCCATCTTTCTCTCCCTGTATCTTTCTCTTTGTATCATGCCAACACCCTATTTTGTTTATGACTGTTTTTAAAGCCTGTCTCCATGGCGATGGTGTGACCCCTGCTGCTGTTCTTCAGTAGCGGGCCTGATTGATGGCTGATGGGCGGCCATAAAGGCTATCTGCTGTTGCCAGATTAGGGAGGACAAACATAGCCCCAATTGCTGAGCCATTAGAAACTCATGCAAGAAGAATTCTGAAAAATTTCTCTCTGTTATTCACAGATATTAGAACTTTTGTGAGTGTCAAACATCAATCTTATTCAGTTAATAATCATTACTTTTTTTATTGCTGTTCTAAATTTTTATTCATAAATCAGTGTTCAGAAGGTTTATTGTCTTTTGTCTACGATTTTAATTTTATTTCAGCTCTCTTCTCCAGACTGTGAAACTAAAGAATAAATGAAGGGCAGATGCTATTTTTCAGCCCTGTCCTCTCACTGGGCTGTTCTTCTGGGAAAAGGCTTCAATCCTCTCTCCACATGTATGTCACTGGCCTTTTGTGTGTGACGATGCTCGCCCACAGAGTGTTTGACGTTTCCATACCTCTCTTACTATTCGCAGGTTGTCATGGAAATGCATTTGGCTAGCAGCGGTGGCAAAGTTACAGTGGAGGGAAGAACAAGCAGAAAAGAGAGGTCAATTAGCCCAGTCTGCTTTTGTTAGGTTCTGCTTTCTGTGGTCTGTTGATTAAGAAAGTTTTGATTTGAGGTGTTTGTCCACATGAGCTGAAAAATACCACAAATTAACTAAAGTTGCGGGGAGAAAAATAGAGGTAAGAACTCTGGTAAGAAACCATCTCTGACAAAACTTCATCTCCTTGGAGTTGTCTGGAAAATGTGGTGAAAGATTTTAAGATTTATGTAAGTTTACGCTGTCTTTTGAACCAGCCTCCCAAACCTGAATAACTCAGCTGAATGCTAATCTTCTGAAGAGCTGACTTTTTTTTACAGCATTACTTCCTTTGAAAACATCTTGAACAACTGTTTATACATGGATCTCCCAGCATGGAATAAGATTAAACTATGTACATAAGCATCCAACAATTCTCTCTCCAGCCTTCAGACATTCTGCTATTATGGCTGCAAAAGCAATATAAACATGTTTATGTGTCAATGGTTGACTGCAGGCGGAGGACACAATAGAGAAAATTTGTTATGAAAATATGTAACTTACTAATAATTAGAATGAGGTAAAATAGGTCAGAGTAACTTTTGACCGGTGAACGTGTTGTTCTTGGATGCAAAAAAAAAAAAACGACTGACGTTGCTTCGTTTTGATTCATGCTTTTGATTCTTTTTTAGAATGATACAAAAAGCTGTATTAAAGCAGTACAGCACCATGTTGTTACCAATAAATGTCTGCTACACAGAAATATTGCAGAAGTCATCGAAATGATTAAGCTCATATTAAAGTAGGTAGTTTATTTTATTTTATTTTTTTTTTGGATAATAATTTCAGGCAACTGGTGTCTTTGCAGATAGAAAGTATTGCACATGCATAAAACAAATCCAAAGAGTTTGTTGTTCTTCAATTTATAAGACGCTGCAACACATAAAAAATATATAAATATATACATACAATATATTTGTACACTTTCTTGTTGAACATTTTGATTGGTTGAACTTCAGCAAACAAGATTTTTTGCTATTTTTTTTATTCTTATAAGACATCATTTAAAGTTTCTAATATGTTCATTTACACTATTCTAGATGCTTTTTGAATGGATTGAGTGTTGTTAGAAAATGTGGATAATTTTCACAAAATGTGGTCATGGTAAACCACAATGTCAGGCCAGTATTTAGTTTTAATCTGTTGTCTTTATCTGCACTCACTAAGGTTTAGTTTGTTCCTTTAAAATTTATTTAGCCTCCCCTGAGTTCATTCAGATACAACACCCATCTAATGATTGATGATTAGAATTTATATTTACATATAAAAACAGTTTCCTTGGTCTTGAATGAACAATAGAGTTGTCAAATGAGATAAGGCATGACAATTGATTTAACCAAGGTTTTAAACAATTTTTTTCCAACCACAATTTTGTTACAAAGTAACAGCCTAAGTAGGGACTTCTAGACATCCCCGACCCCAGCAACATCTTCAAGCTCATCCTGGGGATCCTCAGGTTTCCCCAAAGAAGCCACGAGACAGTCGGTACAGTATGTCCACAGTATACCACTGAGCTCCCTCTGGAACACCTACCAAGCAAAGCTTCTGGGAAGCATCCTGACCAAATGACCGAACCACTCCATCCAGCTCCTCTCAGAATACAGCAGCAGTAACTCTACTTCAAGTGCTGTAGCATTTATTTTGCGACCCGAGTGTTAGTTTCTTACTCAGTACTCTTTTCACAACAATTTACAGATGGAGCTTAGAATTTCCTGCGGATACAGCAGGTTGATCTCCAGAGTCAATCTTCCCTCATTCATGAACAAGTCCATGAAATACATAAAGTCCTCCACTTGGTGCAGGATTTGTTTCCTTACCAGTGGAGCGTGCGTCACTCTTCTTTGAATGAGGATCAAGGTCCCAAATTTGGAGGTGCTGATTCCAATTCTGGTCGCTTCACACTCAGCTGCAAATCAGTTCAGTAAGAGTTGGAGATTAATTGAAGCCAAAAAGACTGCATAAAAAGCAAAAAAAAAAACAAAAAACAGATTATCTCTTCCTGAGGCGTGCAAACCAGATCCCCT
The DNA here is from genome assembly GCA_902685375.1 of Neostethus bicornis. Taxonomy (NCBI): domain Eukaryota; kingdom Metazoa; phylum Chordata; class Actinopteri; order Atheriniformes; family Phallostethidae; genus Neostethus; species Neostethus bicornis. The sequence goes on from LR738545.1 coordinate 12,501,031, forward strand.
CTTCCAACTCAGGTGCTGTTAGATATTCTATTTATAAAAGTAATGAAAAAAATTGATGATTAAGGGCAGCTTTGGGGAATTCTGTTGCAATGTGGACCAACTTTAGAACCAAACTCTTGAACAAAAAGCTAAAGACTGGGTAGATGGTATCAAATGCAGCCCTATTTTTGGAGTACTTCCCACATTGTAAATGCATCTTTTTTGTCATTTAAAATCTGTTTACTTCTTTCATTCCCTCTTTAGTTTTAGATGCAATTGACAACTATTTCCAAAGCAGCTTTTATCTTCTTTGACCAGAAGTAAATCTTAGCTCAGAAAATATCCTACTGGTTTTATTTTTCCATTCATGTTAAAGAATTTCTATTTAAATGCTAAATTTTTCACAAGCTCAATTTTGAACCGTCTTTAAAGAAATCTGCCAAATGAAGGCTTAGGATTTTTTGGTGATGTGTCATTGTACCAAAAGGAAAAAAGAGAGTGGCTTTTTTGGATGAATAGGTGATTGGAGACAAGAACGCAGAAACCAGGGATATTCAGAAGTTTAAGGACTCTCAGAAGAGTAGCTCAGGCATTATTCCACCGGGCACTCGTCCAATGTTTCACGCTGAGCTCTTATCTAAGTGGAATACTGATAGTCGGTCCTGCCTCTGTCAGTCTTTCACAGGATGATTGAATTCAAGATGCTATTGTGGTAAGATTTTACCACTACTCACTCAAACAACACATTGCTTTGGAGTGCTTATAAAATGTTCTGATTGGAATTTGCAAAATTGCTGCAACATTGAATAATTTTTTTTTTTTAAACTTCAACAAAGTCGATTAGATTTTAACTTTTATTTTTATATTTAGGCTAAGTACACATACTGTAAGTTTACATATATTCACAAGATTTTTGTCACAATTCACTAATAAATTTGGTATTCTTAGAACAAAAAAGGTGGCATTGGCTCAGTGTTACAGTGTCTGTCTTTGGATTAGGAGAAGAAGCTGGTTCATTTCCCACTGAGCCCATGCCAAAAGTGTCCCTGGAGACACCTAAAACCTTAGTTGCTCTCACCCATGGCTTTATCGTGAGGACCTGCTGCGGTGCAATGCACCAAAAGGAATTTTCCCATTGAGAGGTAAATGGACAGTGTGGAAAAGAGGTGACGAAGCATGTGTAGGCAGGCTGGAAGGGGCGGAGAAAAGTATCAGGTGTGATGTGTGACAAAAGAGTTTCAGCTAAAATGAAAGGGAAAGTGCACAAAATCGTGGTGAGACCGGCCATGCTGTTTGGTCTGGAAACAGTAGCACTGAGAAAAAGACAGGAAACAGAGATGGAGGTAGCAGAGATGAAGATGCTGAGGATCTCTCTGGGAGTGACCAGGATGGACAGGATTAGAAATCAGTATGTCAGGGGAACAGCACAGGTTAGAGGTTTTGGGGATAAAGTCCAACAGGTCAGACTAAGATGGTTTGGACATGTGAAGAGGAGAGAGAGAGTACATTGGAAGAAAGATGCTGGATTTGGAACCATCAGGAAAGAGGCCTAGAGGAAGGCCAAAGAGGAGAGGTTCATGGACGCAGTGAAGGAAGACATGAGGATAGTTGGTGTGACCGAAGAGGATGCAGCAGATAGGGTAGATGGAAGAAACTGACTTGCCACAGCGACCCCTGAAGGAAAATGCCAAAAGAAGAAAAAAAAAACAAAACACAAAGCTATTCTAACTTTTTTGTTTTTAACTATATATTAAATTGTACATTGAACTATACATTAATTTACATCAACACAAATTAGGTAAAAACATGTATCAGGACCCTAAGCGGAATACTCTGACCGATTTGGCAAAAAATAGGTTTTCTTTACTTACCTGCATAGAAAACAAGTTTAATTTTAAATGTATGACTAGATGAAGCAATGCCATTGAAAAATTTGGAAAACATGGTCATTTTGTCTATTTGCAATGAAAGAGTCTGAATGCAAAAAAAAAAAAAAAGACCATTGATATATCAAGCATACAATAAATATCAACAATCACAGTTATTTTTTTTAGTCATTTATTGTTATTAACTAGAAAAATCCCAGAAAAGGTGATAACATCTTAGCACACTGAAAATGTCCTGAAGCATGTGGCAGAAAAGCTGCTGATGGTGTTCTACTATGATTTAGTATGCACTGGTAACATGGGGAGAACTAATCTTTTACTGTCTATGAAGTACAGCAATGAAACTGATGTGACAATTAACTGAAGAGAGTCTTGTTGAAGGCATAAATAAGGGCTAGGTGGTAAAAATGTCTGCCGCCCTGCTGCTGTTCATGAACTCTCTGAGCCAAATGCTTGACACTGCTTGCGCAAGAAGGGTTCTTTTAAAAAATGACCCCATTTGCATAAAAAAGGCTCATTGCTTCAGGGTGGCAGAGAGAGAGGGAGGGCTGTTGGGTCTGGATGAGACAGACGGAGTCTCTTGGACCGATACACGGGGATCGCTGGCTCTTCCCCAGTCAAGAAACCGGAGATACTGGATATGATCATTTCTTTGGTGCTGGATGAGGAATCTTGGCTTGATCTGGATTAAGCTCTCCAATTTATGGCTAATGTTCCCAAAGTTCTTGAAGAAACTTCTCAGTGTCTGGCAAATAGATGGGATTCTATGAAGAGTAACTATGAATGGTGTGAAGACACTTCCGAGAATTTCTGAAAAGCATTTTCGGATGAGAAACTTACTAAACCGAGTCTGACTAACCTTCCTCTGCCTTTCTTGAAACTGTTTTTTTTTTTTTCAGACTACTGCTCTTTTGGTTGTCAGAGACACACATTGGATTCAAGGACAAGATATCTTTCCAGGTGAACTGAGTCATTCATTCAGGTGGAGACAACACACAGAAATGATTCGAGCCCTGTTTATTGGGTTCCTACTCTTCCTACTGAAGGTAAAAAAATAAACTTTTCATCATAGTACAGTTATGGTTACCAATGACAGAAATTTTAAGGTTTTATTGAGAAACTGTAGGACCTGCATAAAAATACGCTAAAATATCAATAATTTTTTATGATTTATATCATCGTTCCAAAGGCAAACAAGGTACATTTTAATTGTTTATTTGGCAGGGTGCTTATAAATGTGAGCCAACACAGGCTGGTACAAACAGAGTGGAGGACTTGAATGGTGAGAACATACTGTACATTGTCTGCACCCATCAGTTCTTTTTTCGGAGTCATTTCTATTTGTAGACTTTCAATGGTATATTATATAATGCAAATTATATTTCACTTCATTTTCTTCCTGATGTCTGTCATTTCTTACTTTCTAGTCTACCTAACATCACAGTGGGCTCTCCAGTTGGTCAACGACTCGCTGTCTTTCTCCAGAGCTGACAGCTCCTGTAGAGGACAGTTTGGTTCTCTTCTTCCACTGGACACGTTAGAAGAGCAGGAGGAAGCACTGAAGTTCCTACGAGAGATAGGGCTCAGCTCATCCATATGGATCAGGGATTCCAGAAGACCAGTATCTAAGCCTGTGGCAGTCTCAAAGCAGTGTGAGCAGATTCAGACAGGCCACACACAATATGTTTGTCTTTTGTCTTTTTATTTCCAAAGTTTGACTTTTTTTTTTCTTGTTCAGACTTGCAGTTCTCAGCTCTAAACTTTCCAAGAGAATCCCATGAAGGCTTTGCCCATGTCAACATCTCCTTACCTGCACTATCATCGATCAGTGTATGTGTTCGAGTTCAGTGGGACCCAGAGTGGAACGAGGTGTCCACTATCTTCTCCTATGCAGCACCTATCTTTACCAATGAGTTTCAGCTTCGAGGCCAAGTGGACATGCAGGGTCGCATCCTTCTGGCACTCATCATTCATGGAAAGCATTTTCCATACAAGGCGTCCTTCCAAAACGATGGAGAATGGCATCACATCTGCGTGACATGGCGTCGGAGTAGCAACCAGTGGGCTATCTATGTGGATGGAGACAGGAAAGACACGGGTACAAGTAACGATATGGACAGGGATATCTATGGGGAAGGAATTCTGATTCTAGGTCAGGACCAAGACTCGTTTGGTGGGAATTTCACTGAGCCCTTTTTTGGGAATATAACAGATCTGAATGTTTGGAACGTGTCTTTGGAAGCAAGACATGTTCGTGGCTTGAGCTCATGTTTACCTATAACCCAGGACAGGCTTTTCAGTTGGAATCTTGACGTCGTGAGCAGCCATCGTGTGGTCAAAAGAGTGGAGGCTCCTCTGTTTTGTCCAGGTAATGTGACACATGGGCACAGTACAACATATACATATACAAATGCATTGAGTTTAATTGACACATCTTTTCACTTGACTAAGAAATAAAGATAGAAGAGCTGTTATGTGTAATAAAACCCAAGGTTTTTCCAATGTTGACCCCGAGAATATTGAAGTGTGCCCTTTTCATAGACACAAAACATAGATCATTACTGAGTACATTGATATGACATGAGAAGATTACCTAAATAAATTTACTATTATTATTTATTTCTGAGCTTCTAAAAATGGTGATGTTTAGCCGTCTGTAAATGCTTATCCTTTGCATTTTTTTTGAAAACCAGCTTTCTGCATGAAAAATGTACACAAAATACGAATAGCTAGGAAACACCTACAGTATATGTCAAATATGAGGTCAACAAAAATGAATGTCTACGTCAATTTAGTTTGATACTGTTGGTTTGGATGAAGTAGAACTTTAAATCAAAAGCTTAATTTATTCAGTTTTGAGCTTTTCCCTTATTAGCTAGCTGACAAGATTTTTCTTCTTCTTACGGTATTTCCTTTCAGGGGTCACCACCAAGTTCTGATGTCAATTTCTTTGCAACCCTAGTGGCCCAAAGAGTTCCAAAAATGGTCTGAATGTAAAAGTAACATTTAGATTTTTAAAGTATTAATTCTGGACTTTAAAGCAAGATGAGGGACATTTTTTGCCAGCATCACTGTCATTAAATGTTGTTTGCAAAGATCGGTGAGCCTGTTAGCAAAAAGTGCTCTGCTAGTGTATTTACTGGAGGTGAAGTCGATAAGGCTTAAGTTCCATTAGGTCATCTACCGCTTATCCGGGGCCAGGTTGAGGGGGCAACAGCCTCAGATAGGAAACCCAGGCTTCTCTCATGCTGGCTGCATCCTCCAGCTCACCCGGGAGGACCCCAAGGCGTTCCCTAGCCAGATGTGAGAAATAGCTGAGAGTCGGAATAGAGATTCCTACCCGAAAGCTCTTTCTTCACTACGACAGGCCAATGCAGCGTCCAAATTGTTGCGGACACCTCGACGATCTTTCAGCTTAAGAAGTGGACATAGTAATAATTCATCGGTTTAAAAAAATGAAAAAAATTGTTTGTTAAACCAGCTGATTTTGATGACAAATGGTTGGAATACCACATTAAGGGGACAAAAAAGGTAAAGTCGATGATGGAAACAACAGAAATATTCTGCTTAACAGCCAGCTGTTGATCCTAAAGACAGCTTTAAAACCCAATTTTCTCTTTGCTTTAATAAAAACAGATGGATGGATTATTTTTATAGCCTTACTTTATGGATTGGGCGGCACGGTGGCGCAGTGGATAGCACAGTGGCCTCACAGCAAGAAGGTCGTGGGTTCGAGTCCCGGGTGGGGACGAGGCTTGGTACACTGTCCATTCTGTGTGGAGTTTGCATGTTCTCCCTGTGTTTGCGTGGGTTTCCTCCGGGTACTCCGGTTTCCTTCCACCCTCCAAAGACATGCATGCTAGGTTGATTGGCTGGTGCAAAATTGCCCCAATGAATGGGTGTGTGTGTGTGTGGATGGTTGTATGTGTGTGGCCCCGCGACAGACTGGCGACTTGTACGGGGTGTACTCTGCCCTTCGCATTAAATTTGCTGGGATGGCCTCCGGCACCCCCTCAACCCTAAAAGGGATAGACGGATAAGAAGATGATGACTTTATGGATTTTATTTTATTAAGAAACTGCTGAGCAAATGAAAGAAACACCAGAATTGGTTGGTAAGAAACCAGCTTTTAAAAAGTTTATTTCTTTCCCTTCATTCCTAAATATTCTTGCAAGAAAAAAATCACAAGAATATTTATGTTGCTTAGACAGCAGCCAATGATTAATCACAACCATATTTCCTACAAAATAAATGTCATTTTCATTTTGCATGTTGTCTTCTTTCTGTGCAACAACACTGATGTGTGTGCAGGAATCCACCAGCAGATGATGCTGCAGGGCTGCAGGACTCTGCAGAGCTGGTCTGATCAGCAGCCATTAGTAGGACTCACTGATTGTTCTGACCTCTTGCCATTTATCTGCAGGAGCACCAGAGGTGAGTCTTAATGTCCCCAACATCAATGTTTCTGAAAGCTGATGTGTAGATGAGCATCAAGAGCTGAACAAATGAGTAAAACCCACAAGCTCCTCATTTGAAAACACAAATGATTCATTTCTTGAAAAGAAAAATGTAAAAAAAAAAAAAAAAACATCCTTCAGAGTATTGTTATTTTCATGCTTTAACTGTAATATTTGAATAGAAAGTCTGTCTTCACCATTCTCTCTGTTCCAAGAAAACAATAAGCTGATCATATTCAGTTGAAAAAATATATCGGAGAGCATTTTTCCTGTCCTTCAATCTAAGTTCCTCTTTGTTTCTCCTTTGTTTTTGCTGGTTTATTTATAGCCAGCGTAAAACATAAGCGGGAAGTAGTTTATTGTTTACAGATTAGGACACGGCCATTCTCCATCACAGACACCACTAAGTTTCACACAGCAATTGTTCAGTAGTTGATAAAAGAGTGAAAGCGAAGGAAACAGACCCCACTTTACTGAAGAATCAGTTCCATGCTGTAAGGACGGAAATAACCTTAAGCTTTAAGTTCAATGACAGCTCAGCAGGGTGGTGGTTATGTTATGATTATTCATGTTTTAGACAGAACATGTTGTATTTAATACACATTCGTTACACTGATGTTTTGCTTTTTGATGTAGAGAGATACCTGAGAATGAAGCAGATGAGAGCATCGCAGAGCTCCCAGCCAACAGCTTTCATGAACCAACTGATGAAGGTTTCTAACAAGAGCCAGGTACAAAATCCCACAAAGCATGATCAAAGTAAACTTTAACCCATCAAAAGTTTTATGCGTGCTAATGTTTTCGATCATTTGTGATCAAGATTTTAGTAAGGATGAAACAGAACAAAAATGGAAAGTCTAAATGAAAGCATGTAGGTTTCAATATTGATGCTAAAAGACATCGTGTGTTAAGTATTCATTTTAGCAAATATATATTAATATTTCTTCTTGAGTCTATGTTATACATAGATATAAAAATAAACAGATACATAGAGGCATTGATTAATTTGAAGCATGAGTTCAAAACATAATCATAATTTTCTTATTTTCTTATTTCTTATTTAACTGATTAATAACACATGACCATTGTTTTACTTGTTTCCACATTTAGCCAGTACTGGGGCTGGACAGCTTATCAGAGGCCTCGGTCCTGTTGAACATTTCTGCTCAGACCCTTGAAGACACACAGGAAGGACTGCAGCCATCCGACATGGTGTCACTCATCCAGCTGCTCTCTGTCACTGCTGATGTTCCCTCACTGTCTTCTCAAGTTGAAAATGGCAGCCAGGAAAACATCCAGGAGCTCAGTCAGCACTTCATCACCGTTGCAGACAGCGTTATCAGCGAAGACGATACACACAAGTGGCAAGATATTAAAGAGGTAGATCATAAAATCCAGGCAGGAGTTGTGCGGTCCTCTATTCAGATTCAATCTGAGGTGTCTAGGTGTGTACATTTGACACTCTGTTGCAAAATAAAAGCAGAAAACATCCTTATTTTCAATGGTTTTCTCAGATTTGTTTTGGACTGCACATCATATGTATTTGATGTAAAGAAGTAAATAGAAATAGACTACTTAACTCATAGAGCGTCTTTAATAAACTATTACGTCTTACTACCGTGAATACGGATGTTTTAATACAGGTCGAAAGGACTCATTTGATAATTCAATGGGAATGTGAGCCACAATGTGAACCTGCGTTGCACTAAGTTTGTCCAAAGAAACACTGAATGAGACAATATAGGAGGAAACATCTCTGGTATGAAAGATCAGCTTTAGATTGCATTTCTTTCATTATAAATCTCAGGGTTTTTCTGTATTTATTCATTACATGTAGGGGGTTCGTTTCTATTTTGTGTAACAGCCTTTGCTAATTTTATGACAGGGGGAAAGAGCAGTAGTGCAGGATCTTCGCTCAGACAACAGAGGTGGAAAAATTAACGTTAGGAGAAAGTTTATACTTGAAAATGGTGTTTTGTTCTTTTGGAGCTCCTTGTGCTCTGAATACTGATAGGCTGTGAACATCTCTGCTGATTTTATTCAAACCACTAGAGGACAGTCTGATTCTGTGGGTGCACTACTTGGGGGGAAAATCCAGCTGGAATAATAAAGATTCAAGTGAAAGAATCCAAACTCTGTCTTTAAGATAATATTGAATTCTTATTTTTTTTACCTAGTTTTTAAAGAAACTACTCATACATTTTGTTGTTGGAATGCTGTTTTTCTTATTTTTGGTTAAGAATTTTTTACATCCATCTTACAGCATTGATGTGTGGGTATATAGATGTGCACCTTATGTGAAGAGCTGTTCTTCTCAACACTTTGCCTCTCTTCCTTCCCCCCTCCACTCCCTCAGCCTCTCAACGCTCCAAGGCCACCTCGGTGCAGACTCAATGGATGAGAGGCACTCTGAAGAACCGTGGCTATAACTACAACCTCACACAAACCTCTCTCTCCGCTTCTAGCTCAGTCTCCAAGGCTCAGCTTAGATGGGAACACTGAAATCAGAATGCAGGGTTTCACAAACAATGACTAAATCTATGAGCTCTGCGTTAAAGGCCTATCTCCTGAGCTTTTGTGTGTCCTCTTCAGCTGAACCGTGCACCTTCACAAACAGTTAACTGTACTGAAAGCGTTTCTTTTTTGTGTTGTGATGAATGGTCATTTTTAAGTGCCCTCAGCTTTGATGAGTTTGTGGTGCAGAATAGAGTTGGTGGGTGCTGACACACGGGTGCTCTCTGTATTTTAGGTGGTGAACGGCCCCATGGAGGTTGTCAAAAGCATTGACCGAATGGTGACCCGCTTAAGCCCTCGCTTGATGGCGGAGACCGATCACTTGACCATCCGGAGTCCCAACATCAGTGAGTCAACTTGAAATGTAGAAAACAGAAAAATCTACCAGAGGAATTTTATTATAGAGAAATGACACATTTCATCCAGGGTCTGGATCTGTCATCCAGACCATACAAACACTGTTATTTAACACCTGACCTTCAAAAAAAGAAACCAACTATTACCCAGCGATGTCAGAAACTGCTATTTTAAAAAAAAAAAAGTGCAATTTTGGAAAAAATTATATTCACTGAACTTCAGAATCTCGAGAAGCTTCAATTTAAGTCCCCAAAACTCGTTTTTTTTTTTTCTATTTATTTGCTTTTACAATTAGAAACAACTAACAAGAAACCATTTCAGCATTTTAAAACATCTTTTCTAGAAGTTGCGCTGATAAAAAAACATAAGTACTAAAAATTATAACATGACAAATGTCCATTTTAAAGGTATAATTTAAAGTGAATTTAGCTAACTGAGCGTAAGATTTGAAAGTCAATTTGATTCAGAGAGTTGGTTAAAAAACCAACATAAACATCAACGACTTAATGAAGAATCATTATTAATGTCACATGTAATATCCACAATCTGACTGTTCCGACAGTTCTTTATCCCTCCTACATAGTGCTGACATCTATTTTTTCAAAGTATTTATCGTTTTCATCTTTGCATACCTAATTGTATGTTTTTATGTACATGTGCCATTCTTTAGACAGGTCCTCTCCTTTTTCATCCAATCAAAAATATGAATAGGCTGGGTCATTTTATTTCCTGGTAATTGTTGAAACTCCAGAGCTCCAAGGAATAGATTCAATAAATATACAATAGATTTGATAACGAGAAATTACAATGTATTAAACTATGGCGTGCAATTGTGAATGAAACTTGCCGACGAACTGAGATCTCCTTGGTCTCATTCCTTTTTGGAAACAGTTATCTCACCCAATGTCTTGATAGAGATCTGACACAATTATTAGTTTCAAATGTATTGTCCCTGAAAACTGACACAAACTGACTCCTGTCACTTTGACTCAAGATAACAAATTAAAATCCTAAAAAAAAAAGTGGACTCAGCTTTGATTGAGAGAGTTGAAATTAGAGTTATGGGACATAAGTTTATGATATTTGATATTTCACGTTAAATGTACTGATGTTAAATTACGAGTGAATGAAATTGTGACAATTGTCCAGGCCAAGTTTAGTTTGTGGTTGCTGACAGTAGACACATGAGAACCTCACCATGTTTCATTATCCATTCAAAAGCATCTAGCATATTTTCAGTGGTGGTTTTTGATGGGAGTAAGATAGAGTACCCAGAAACCCACGCATACCCGAGGAAACCAAACTCCACACAGAAAGGCCTGTGATTAAAGCCTCACCTCACACGGGACTTAAACCTCCTAAAATTCTGTGTCACCACACTGCCATCACCACAATAGTAAAACAAAAATAGATATTTTCATTTTCACCCTCTATATATTTGACTTAAAATTCTTAGTTTGACGTTAAATATGTTGTTTGGTTATTTACTACTCAGAGCTAGAAGTGCGGCAACAGTGGCTGGAGGACGGATCCAAAACAGCAAGTTTCTGTGGGCCTGAGACAAAACAACCAACCAATCTAGACTGTATTTCAGTCCCACGTCAGAAAATACAAGATCTCCATAACAACGGTGAGAGATTGTTGTAAAAAAAAGAAAAGAAAAAAAAAAGCAATTAAATACCACAGTTTACTCCTTCAGCATCCACTCAGAGTTAAGTTTAGCAAATGAATTCAGAGGACAAAGTAAAAATTCTTAGAATGAAATGTATAGTACAGCGGTTTTATTTGTTTAGTATAAAGAAAAGAAGGAGCATGCTTCTTATGTTTACTTTGACTGCCTAATTAAATCAATCTGTTGTCTTGAATGCACAGGCTTTTACAAGCTCACCTTAGTCAACACATGGTATGGATCTCTGAAGCCACTTTTCAATCCAGAGGAGAATATCAGCATGGTTCCTACGGTTACGGACGGTAGCCAGAGGTAAAAATGTAGCTCAACGATGACTGTAAACATTGTGAGATTGTCTGGTATTCGCTACTGAGTTTTAAAAACTCGTTGTACAAAACTACTAAATATATTCAACATTAGTAACTGCATTTCTTTTGTTTACCACTGGATCCTGTTTTATCTTCTCCTATTTTCTCTTATTTTTAAACTTGGAAGGGAAAAAGTCAACCATTGTCTGTATCATTCTCAACCAAAGCTAGTCCTAATCACAGGAACTAATAAACACCACCTCCATCAACACAGTGAGTCACAGTAGACAGACAATAACCAAAAAAGGTAGGAATTGCAGCTGCTAAGTTAGATGTTCTTTGAAATAGACAAATAAAGTGTTCATGCATGTTGAAGAGAAGGTTGGAGGCTCCGTTTTGTAGAGCTTTGTTGAGTTTATAAAAAATGATGTTAAAAAGAGAAGGCTTCATTTCCAGGGAGAGTTAGACTCTGCCAAGGCTGCCCTTTGTTACCGATTCCATTCATTACATTTATGGACAGAATTTCTAGGCACAGCCGAGGCGTTGGAGGGATCTGGTTTAGTGACCTCAGGACCAGATCACTCCATTTTTGCAGATAATGTTGTCCGGTTGGCTCTGCTGGCTCAGCGGCTCTGCTATCTGGAAGCAGCTCGGACTAGAGTCGTTGCTCCTCCGAGTCAAGAGAAGCCAGATGGGGGGGTTCGGGCATCTGGATAGGATGCCTCCCAAGCGCATCGCTGGTGAGGTGTTTTGGGCATGTCCCACCAGGAGGAGATCCAGAGGCAGACCTCGGACATGCTGTAGAGGCAGCTGGCCGGGAGAACACCTCGGAATCCTCTCAGGTGAGCTGGAGGATGCAGCGGGGATGAGACTGTTCCCCCCACAACCCAGCCCTAGATTAGCGGAAGACTACGGAACCAAGCGTGCATAGAGTTCTTGCTAGATTACAGAAAGCCTTCTAATGTTTGATTCAAATGGAACTTTTTAAATCCAGTCAAATTTGTAGGACTGCTAGTTTTGCATAATTTTCTCACTTCAATTGATTTATTTTGTTTGTTTTCTCTTAACCAGGTATCTGGGTACAGTCTTAGGTTCTTCTGTTATATCTACGACAGTACTGGGAGATGACCAACCAGTTAGTATGGCAGTGCATTTCCAGCTCCAGCATAGAGTACAGGTCAGGAACATCTTTTATCAATCCTTTATGATGTATTCACCAAAATCTGTACCCATATTATACCGTATCTAACTAAACAGGGTTCTATTGGCACCATCTACGACCCTGTGTGTGCCTTTTGGGACTTTGACCTCACGTAAGTTATGTCAGCTTCAAAAAGTGTATTACAAGTAGATGGTTTGCATTGCAACAAAGTAAAAAAGAAAATTATATCTCAAAAAAAGAAAAAATAGTGAAATGGAATACCTTCACATAAATCTAAATATGAGAATTTGATTATCAGACCAGAAGCCGGTGGTTGGTGGAACACCAAAGGTTGCGAGGTGGTGTCCAAACATTACGGCTACACTGTGTGCTACTGTAACCACACCACCAATTTTGCATTGCTGCTTCAAGTTTACGAAGCTCAGGTAACATTTCTCAGCAATCAAAAAGACTTTTATAGGCTCATCAACACCAGGTTATGAAGTACATGCTTTGTTTGTGTTTGTGTGTTAGAGGAGCCCAGAGAACGAAAAAGCTCTCCAGGTCCTGACGTTTATTGGTTGTGGAGTGTCTCTGTGTGGCCTCCTCTTCACCTTCATCCTCTTCATTGCTGTTGGGTGAGTCACAAACATCACGAGGGGCATGTTGAAAGCATCAAGGGTGAAAGATGTTTCATAAATCCCTGCCAGTTTAAATGAAAAAGGGAAAAAAAAAGAAACCAAAACATGTTCAGTCGGAGTGAAAATATCACAACAGCAGAAGATTTCTTCTTGATTTCTCAGAACTATTTAAAGTATACTGAATGGTTTTTATATTTTCTTTTTGTATAGAGTTCCTAAATCAGATCGTACAACCGTACATAAGAACCTGATAGTTGCTTTGGGAATTGCTGAGCTGCTGCTGATGTGCAGCGACTGGGCATCTGAAAATGAGGTGAGTCCCTCTGAAGAATAATAATAATAATAATAAAAAAATGTATCTATTTCAAAGCTAAAAAAAAGTTGGGTATAAATTTGGCCAAAAATTGATTTGGCCCAAAACAGATTTAAGGGTTTAAAAGGAGAACTGAGTGAAAAGAGTGGAAGTTTGATCACAGAAATCTCTATGCTCCTAAAATGTTTTTTTTTTAATTAACTGTAATAAAATTCCTTATAAGGTACCAATATTTGGATGTTAAGCAAAATTCAGTTTTAGAAATGTAGTAAATAAATCAAATGAAGCTGGTACAGTGGCTCAGTGGTTAACAAAGTTGTCTCACAGCAAGAAGTTTGGGGTTTGAGTCCCGTGGGGGCGAGGCTTAAAAGACTGGCCTTACGTGTGGAGTTTGTACGTATGTGGGGTTTTTTTCTTAGTACTCCGGTTTCCTCCCACCGTCCAAAAACATATATGTTGGGTTTATTGGCTGTTATAAAATTGTCCCTATGAATGAGTGCGAGTGTGGATGGTTGTGTGTGTGTGTGGCCCTGTAACAGACTGGTGACTTGTTTGGGATGTTTCCTGCCTCACGCTTGAAATCAGCCGGAATAGGCTCCGGCAAGCCCCGTAACTCCGACAGGGATAAGTGGTCCAGAAGATGAAACAAAATCAAATAAAAATGTCAGCAACTCAAAATTTGACACCATGATCCTCAACTAGAAAAGAGTAGCGTATTTCCAACAGGTCAAGGACAGGGTTCCCTGTGTCTTGGGATCTTATTCACAAGTGAGTGATTTGAAATAAGAAAAATGCATGGGAGAGACGAAATTTGGAAGAACACCAGCAATACCTGTTTCGAGCACGAATTGTGGAGAAAAATGTACTAATAGTTGATAGGAATGCTGGCAAGTCTGTGTAGTTTCAGTCACTTTACAGAAGCCACGCAGCCTTGCAGTCTAATTAAGCCACTTGGAGTGACAGAAAATGAAGGATAGAAAATCGATTAAAAAATTTTATGAACATTTTAAAAATTTAAAAAAAAAAGAAGTTAAAGTTGAGATTAGATTGAAAGAGACTTTTTAGAGCTTTAAGAAAATGTTAGATTGCACACAGGGATATAATGAAAACAACTTTGTTTAGTGATGCACACTTATTTCTCTATCTTTGACCCGAGAAAGGATCAGATATGGTTGAAATGACCCTGCAAAGTAAACAGAGTCACAATAGTTTAAAATTATAGCATGAATGCCAGAAATGTTTGAACATTTTTTATTAAAGTTGAGCTAAAGAAATAACGCTACATGACCTTGAAATCCCATGAGACAATGTTTTATTCACAACAAAACATACATCACACAACAACTATTCAAACTGGGAAAATTTTTAACATTCTTTTTACAAAATGAGCTCATGTCAAATGTGATGCCGTGGAAATAACGAAAATAGTTCAAAGTATGAGTTTGATGTGATGGATTTACGGCAGTATGGCATAAAAAAAAAATCAAACGTGTGACAAAAACAAAAATTATAACAAATAATTGCTGTGGAACAAAAAGTTCTGTGGATGGAGTCTTGACATGCATGCTTCCTTTTCATGGAAAACAATGATACAAGCAACCAGAAGTCAAAGCAATTTACAAACAAGGACAGTGTTGTATACATAGGATCAGTGTGCCAAAAAGGAAACATATTCTTTAACAGATTTTTCAAAATGACATCTTGGTTTTTTTTTTTATTAAATAAAAAACAAAAGTTCATGAAGTTCATAGATTAGAGAGAAACAGCAACCTCAGCAGGAAGTACATTAAACTGCAGTTAGGAAAAACAAAATCAAGTAAAAAAAAAAAAAAACAGGCTTTAGTTCATGTTTGTCCATTCTGACTTTAATACTTAACTAGGGATATAAGTTGATGAAAACCGTTATACTGAATATTTCAGTACGCAAACCCATCAAATGGTTATGGGCAATATTCCCTCTAAGCTGCGCGACTGCGCAATTGCGCACTGCTCGCAGATCACTAACGCACAGGAAAACCTATGCAGTTCACAAATTAAACCCATTTAACTAAAGATGGGAAAATCAGACGAAGATCCGGAGCAAATCTCATTCTTCTTTCGTTTTGAAACAAATTGTTTCAAAGCGCTGCTTCGGTGTTAGGCTCGTCACTGCTGGTGACGTCACAAAAGAGTAAACGGTTTTGCTCCGCCCCCTTCGGCTCAGAAAGCTTGTGTTTTTGCTCAGACACATAAAAAATTAGAGGGAACGTTGGTTATGGGCCTCTCTTTGATATTGCTGTAATTACTGTAGTCACCTTAATATACTTATATATAGTATATATATATATTTTGAAATTGCATAGTAGTTTTCAATAATGCGGTGAAAATATTCATTCATTCATACGTCTACTGAACTGCTTATCATTGTCAGAGTCGTGGGGGTTGCCGGAGCCAATCCCGGGTGATTCGAAGCGAGAGGCAGGGTACACCCCAAAACAGGTCATCAGTCTGTTGCAGGGCAACACGCACAACCATCCACACACATTCATTGCTAGTGGCAATTTTGTAGCGACCAATCAACCTAACATGAATGGTTTGGAGGGTGGAAAAACCTGGAGTACCCGGAGGATACCCACGTGTACACGAGGAGAACATGCAAACTCTACACAGGAAACCCAGTGTTCCAATTGCCCCCTGTGGCAAGATTTGTATCTGCCACAGAAACCTGAGATTTGTATCTTGACCTTCATGCTGTGCAGCCACTCTGCTTGCCACTTTGCAGCCAAAAATATTTTTAAATTGTACAAAGTTTTTTATGAAAATGTTTTTGTTTATGATGCAATTTTTTTGTGATCTGAGATTTGCCCCTATTGGTGGTTACTGTGTTGTTGTAAGAGGAAAGAGAAAAAAGTAAAATATCACAACTGATGTAATCATGCTATCTAAACAATTAAGAAGAGAACAATGAAATAGTTTTTTCAAAATCTCTTTTGAAATACATTTTCATACATTGTATTGTATTTCATGTTGCGTTCAAGAAAAAAAATGTTACCAAGAAATTTTTTTTTGGCTACATCACCTTCTTGCATAGATAAAGAATGCATTGATACTTTCTGTGTGACACCAGTAACCCATGTCAGTGGTGACTTCTCTATCACCCTAGGGGCCGCATCAAATAAGATGTTTCCACATAAGTCATCAAATTTATAAGTGCGGTTTATCTTGGTCATTTGATGAACAGATAAACTACCTGTTCACCAGTGCTTTCCTACACCTTTCATCTTTCAGGCCGCGTGTTTCCTTGTCACTGCCCTGCTTCACCTTTTCTTCATGGCCTCCTTCTCCTGGATGCTGGTAGAGGGTCTGTTGCTGTGGAGCAAAGTTGTGTCTGTAAACATTAGCGAGGACCGCAGGATGAAGCTCTACTATGTCATTGGTTGGGGTAAGTTGTTTTAATCTTTGAGAGAGATACGCATTTCTGATAAATGATGAGCTAAAGCAGTGTTTTTCAACCTTTTTCATGCCAAGGTACATTTTTTCTTCGTTAAAGGGATACAGGTTTGAGTTTTTGGGGTGAATGCTGGCTGATACAGAGTGTCTTTGTGGCATTTGGCTTAGAGCAATGCTGCTTTTTTTTGCCACTGACCTTCACAGAGCTGTAGTCACCTTTGCATGAGAATGATAAATGAAATATCTTGCTTCTGCATTCCAGTAAAATCAATAAATAATTCTGTCAGCTCAAATGATTACTTTTTTCTTTCTGAGCTACATGCCTTTCTTTTTTGCATTTTTTTTTTAAATATTCATTTAAGTTTTCACCTCCTTTATTTTTCAGCTGGTCTGTTCACTCTAGATGCCTTCTAAGATTGTGAGCCAGATTGAACAATATATGTTATTTGTTTGCTCTTTTAAGTATCCATTTGAGTTTAAAGCTTTGATATCTCTGTATTTTCTCTTTAATATTTCTATTAGGTAAGTCCTGAACCCTATTTGTGTCTCTCTTTGTGAAGTCCATCAAATGCTGGTTAAAATGCAAACAAAATCTGAATTTAAATTTGTCCATCAAAAGGAACCTCACCATTGTATTGTAAAAAAAATAAAATAAATCTATTCAAATCAAACACAGCTATGATGTCAACATAACATTTTGATGATACTGGTTGGGATCAACTTTATTTATCTATTTATTTTTTAAATGATTTTCCACACTTTGCCCACAAGTCCACCACGTGAAGTATACTCATAAGTTCTCTTTACAACATACTTCTTCTTTCGGCATTTCCCTTCAGGGGTCACCGCAGCAAGTCAGTTTCTTCCATCTAACCCTATCTGCTGCATCTTCTTCAGTCACGCCAATTATCTTTGTGTCTTCCTTCATTGTATCCATGAACCTCTTCTTTGGTCTTCCTCTAGGCCTCTTTCCTGTTGGTTCCAAACCCAGCATCTTTCTGCTGATGTACTCTCTCTCTCCTCTGCATATGTCCAAACCATCTCAGTCTGGCCTCTCTGACTTTATCTCCAAAACCTCTAACATGTGCTGTTCCTCTGATATATTCATTTCTAATCCTGTCCATTCTGGTTCCTCCTAGAGAAATCCTCAGCATCTTCATCTCTGATACCTCCATCTCTGTTTCCTGTCTTTTCCTCAGTGCCACTGTCTCTAGACCAAACAGGTTTTGTACACTTTCCTCTTCATTTTAGCCTGAATTCTTCTATCACACCTGATACTTTTCTCCACCCATTTCAGCCTGCCTGCACACCTCTTCACCTCTTTTCCACACTCTCCATTGCTATGGACTGTTGATCCTAACTACTTAAAATCTTCCACCTTCTTTATGTTAGGTTACCTGCTCCCTGTAACCTCACTTTTCTACTTGGGTCCCTCTCATTCACACACACGTACTCTGTTTTAGTCTGACTGATCTTCATTCCTCTTCTTTCCAGTGCAAACCTCCACCTCTCCAGCTTTTCCTCCACCTCTTCCCTCCTCTCACTACAGATCACAATGTCATCACAATGTTCTCTTTACAACCTACAGACTTAAAATTCCCAAAGAATTGTTCTAATTAGACTTATTCAAACTTTTTTTGTACCCACAAGTAATATAGTTTTTCATAGATTTGCTGTAGTTCTCTGCTGAATGAATGAAGAGCTTTCCATTTTTTCTTATTTTTTTTTGTTGGGCTTCAGGCATACTTCATTTTCTGGCCTTTTGACCTGTTATTTAATGAAAGGAGGAATAACTGAAGAGTCCCGTGCGTGCACAAAAAAATCTGTTATGTAAAATTTGTTGCATTTAAGCTCTGCAAACAGAAGAATCCACATCTTACAGATAACTTTAAAACAATTCCTCACCGTGTGATGTTAAATTGAAAATGTCTTTGCCTGAAAGCAACATTTAGTGTTTATTTGCATGCACCCCTCGGTGACTTTTGCAGATCTCCTGTATGGACTTTTTATCCTTTTCACCTCTTCATCTTTTACATTTACAGGACTCTTGGGTCGGCAATGTTGCAAAAGAGAGAAACCAAACATAAAAAGAAAATATATTAAAAGCCCTTCAAATACTGAAAAAAAAGTATTTGAAGCTGTACTTAAAAACTTAAATTTGATATTTCAACTCAACATTTTTTTTTTCAAAGATTCAATAGATGTAAAAAAAAAAAAAAAAAAGCATGACTTGGTATTTAGACAGTGAGCAAAGCTAATTTTCAGAAACTATTTTGAAAATATTTTCCCAAAAAAAAAATCCTCCTTATTTTTAAGGATTCTGATAGTTTGAAATCACATTTTGGATGAAAAAGGAATGTTGGAAAAGCTATTTGAAACCCATGAAACACACCAACTTGAGAGACTTATTAAATTCTATATTAATATGTATAAAATTAACACGCTGCACTGTCTCATTTAGTTTTCTCAACAGTAGTGGGTTTAGGATGTTTGATGTCAGTTTTCAGATGTTTTTTTTAATGTGGAAAGGATCCATGCTAGATAACTTTAGCAAACATGCCATACAACGAGAACCTGGCCATTTTCGCTAAAAATCTCATTTAATTTTTTCTTATGGCAGTTTTGAAGCAATGGTGAAATCAGCCATGCTGTTTGGTCGAGGGACAGTGGCACTGATGAAAAGACAGGAAACAGAGATGGAAGTAGCAGGGATGAAGATCCTGGGGATCTCTCCGGGAGTGATCAGGATGGACTGGATTGGAAATTAGTACATGTTAGAGGTTTTGGAGATAAAGTCAGAGAGGCCAGTCTGAGATGGTTTGGACATGTGCAGAGGAGAAAGAGAGAGAGTACATCGGAAGGACATAAGGATAGTTGGTGTGACCAAAGAGGATGCAGCAGATAGGGTTAGATGGAAGAAACTGACTTGCCACGGCGACCCCTGAAGGGAAATGCCGAAAGAAGAAGAAGAAATTTTACAGCAACAATTTTTGCTGGTGTTGTTTAAAGTTCTTCTTTGTAAAGCAAAAGATAAAACTATATATGCATCCACTTTTAAAATGCGTGGAGACATGAAGCACTCGAGCTGTCAATGCATTCATCTGTACCAATTCAGTATTCATTACCAACTACGGATTAACTGATTAGTTTTTCAGGGTTATGTGACTAAAGGTGAAGATCACAAAAGTTGAGATCCCAAATTGTTCAGTTCTCCCAAACTATTGAAGAAATTTTAATGAAACTGCTTTCACTTGCTCAGCACCAACCCTAGATTTTTAGTCACAGTTTTATAGGAAAAGCGGATACCTATTGGCGTTGACATCCTTGTTTAGTAGTGTACACAAAATCCAAATGCTAGCTTTTTTTCTTTGGATCGTTAAACATCGTACCAATGCTGCACTGTCACCAAATGGGAGGGAGGTGTATTACAACTGATCATCTACCTGTTGGCAGTAATAATATACTCTAAGCAAATTTAATTATTTCTTTGGGTAACTGGTCTCACCAAACGGACAGTGTTGGTAGCGCTCAGGCCCTTGTGTCTCTGCATAAACAACAGCCCTCCTGTTTGCTTTTCTACTTCATGATTTACTCTAATTTTTAATCTTTATTGTCCCTTGCCAGGGTTAATTATTTCCACCATGTGCAGTGTAATCATTTATTTCACCGCCTTCTCTTTTTGTGTGACAATAACATAATGTGATGTTATGTTGTGTTACATGGCAGCCTTAACCTAGATCTTCTTTTGTTATTTTAAGTTTTTTTTAAACATCCTGCAGCTGCTACCGTTCAGGTTCCCAAATCCATCTGTGAGTGTGTGTTATGTCGAATGATTAGCAAAGAACACAGTGTGAGTCAGTGGCACAAACAGGCAACCTTCCAGGTGTTACGCTCATCTTTCTGTGCTGATGTTCGAAAGGCTGCCTGAGACTAAACAGAACCACAACCAGAACAGACAAAATATTTCACATGAACGGTCTCCGCAGCAGTCACTGTTGTAGAAATATGTCTTTAAACATATATGTTTTGATTGTTTCAGCGGCTCTAGCTTTTCTCTCCTCTTTTTTTAGGACTCCCGGTCCTGATAGTTGGCGTAACATTGCTGATATCATTGAACAAGTACAAGGCAGATGATCACTGCTGGCTCAACGTGCAGACTGACACAATCTGGGCTTTTGTAGGACCTGTTATATTTGTGTTGGTGGTATGTATACAGATTGTAAAAAAATATTTTATCCAAAGTTGTGACTTGTTTTCAGTCAAACTGCAAATTCATAGCAAGAAATGTGGATGCCAAAAGGAATCAAAATACTGAATTCTAAAAGTTTAGCAATCAACACTTGATTGAAAGGTTTTGAAAAGGTCAAATGTTTAGCTCCACGTGTAAAATTAGATTTCAGTTCTGGTTTGATCTGACCTCATTTAACAATGTTTTTTTTATTCTCTGTGTGAAACAGTCTAGCACACATACTGTCTCTTTAAATTTAGTTTTCTGTTATTCGATAGTCTTCTAGTTCAAGCAAGACAAAACAGTGATACTAATAAAATCCTCTCAGACACCATGACTAACACCTCGGAATCAGGCTTGGAACCAGATTTAACCAAAACAATTACAACATTAAACTTCAGGCTGGACTTATTTGGTTTTCATTTTGAAGACACACACAACCAGATACTTTTCTCTTGTTTACAGCCAGCCTAATTTTTCTTTAGAGAAAGATAAACTATTTTCAAGATAGATCAGTGTGCACAATGCGAACCAAAGTAAAATTGCAAAGTTTATTAATGTTTTACATTTCTGGTCTGAAGCCAATGCTAAGATCTGCCAGAGTGCGACCCAAGTGTGCCCATCTGGAATCGTAGTTTGAATATAATCCTCAAATTATTTTGAACAGCCATTAAATTCAAAACTATTCATAAATGTTTTCAGACTACACATTTCTCCTCCAGAGCTTGCTTTATTTGTCTACTCTGAGTGTGGCTCGGAGCTGTGGCACTGATTCTAAAAGCTGTGAGTGATGGTTTCTCTGCCTGAGCAGAAGAGTAACTCTTCATGTGAGCTGGAGGCCAAGTGGATCTGCAGCGGCACAGCTCGTGTTCGCTCGAGGCCGTGTTGATGCTGTTGTCCTCTGCCTGCAGGTCAACGCAGTTGTGCTGTGTCGGGTTGTCATGGTGACCGTTTCCAGCGCTCATCGCCGTGCAAAGATGCTCAGTCCAAGCTCAGCATCAAAGATTCAGACCTTTGACCTCACCTGGTGAGAGACTGCAGCATCTCTTTCTCACTCCCTTCTTGCTTTTTTTCTGTGCTCTCTTTCATGAGTTGTTTTTCTTGTACGCCCACGCTTTCTATCTCACACACTTCCTCCTCTCACGCACATACACACAAACTTTGGTCAAGCAGCTCGTAGTCAATAGAGACAGTGAAGAAGATTAGGAGTTCACAGAGGGAGTTGTGAGGTCTTATCAACTTAACACCTGGTCAGGCATGGATGTGTGCGCACACACACATCTTTATTAAATACATTTTATGTCTGTTTTTCAGTCCTCGGCTCAGCTACATGTGTGTTCATGTTGTTTTTCACGTGTAGCAGCTTAGGGTTTAAAACAAGGAGCACAAAAGTTCAAGTATTAACTTTCTGCCAATTTATTCGTTTCACAAAGTTTCTATAGCGAGGATATGAAGTCCAAACATTTGCTATTTTAATAGCAAAAAGCCAGTGAAAGATGGCCTTTTTAAAGACACTGAAATTACAGTCTTGATTTTATTTTCTAGAAAAAAAACAAACCTGCTGGAAATCAGAACATTCTCCATCTGTGTTCAAACAGGAAACACTCACACAGATCCAGAACGGTTGAAATCTTTGTGTGGTTTCACAAACGTCTCAAATAATTTATTTACAGTCAATATAGGCACAGTAAATGTTTTGGGGGATTTTGGCTTCTTAAGATTAAAAACTGTTAAAGGTGTAATGAAAAATAATGTTGTACCATTAAGTTAATTTTTGCAATATGACTTAAAACCATTGCCCAGAACCTGTCAATGACTCCAGTTTTCTGGTTTTGGTGGCAAGTTATTTCTACAGCTTGAAAAAAACCCATAAATGCTTGAAACTTTGAAAAGGCAGTATTGTTTTCCTGTTTTTTTTTAAATTATTTCTCATTTTTCCCCTTCACGTCCCTATTATTTTCCCTTTTTTGATGTATATGATGTCCCAGGTAGGATTGACCAATTTTAGTGATTTTAGGCTCAAAACAATCGGCTTTATTGAGAGTCGCAAAGGTTGGGCGGAGATCAGAAAGTGAGTAAATGGGTAAATTTGACAGGATTATTTATCCTTATAGATGTTTTAATACATCACTAGTTGAAATAGCATACTGTATCTAGTGTGTGTAAGAAACAATTAAATTATGCTCAGTCTTCGTACTGATTTATTGACAAAAAGGAAGAAATAAATGTATGGAAAGAGGATTATTAAAATCTGCCAAATCTACAGAGGCTTTCCTCCTTTGAACAAAACTGTTCTACACTAGCACAAACATGATGGAAATGCCTTTTAATGCTGTTCCATTTTCTCCTTTTGTCTCTTCATTCCCTCACAAACTGAGAGTAGATGTGTACGTGCCAGCTGTGTTACGTCAGTTCGGGAAACTAGAGGGAAAACGACTTTCAGAAATAAAGAGAAGAGCGAGTGCGCTTTGTCCTTGCAGACACACTGCAGTCTGAAAACTCAATTTCTCTACCCAGGTGCAGCAATATGACAACAATAGTGGTTTGAACAAAGACAACCTTTTCTGCTTGGCCCCATGAAATGGTGGTAGGCTGAATGAGTGCAGGGTTCACTAAAAGCATGAATGCAAACATGGAGACTTTTTATGATGAGGTTGAAAAATCTGATAATAATTTTAAAAAGATATTAAACATCTCCTATCACAACTTATTTTCAATAACTCCTATCCAAATCATTTCTTCTTTTGCGTTTTCCAAATATGCCTGTGCGTCATCAGAACGATACAAAAAATAAAAAGTCAAAAAGAAACAGTAAAAATGAACAGAATAATAAATTGTTCTTCCTAATGACCAGATACATCTAAATAGTGTAGCAATGGATCCACACATTCCTCTCTGAACAAATGACTTAGTAATCTTTTCTCCACATGGGTCATATGCCGCTCATTCCTAAAACATTGTAGCATCAACAAACTGAGATACCCACATGGAAACAAAGTATTCTAATAAATTGTGAATACTTCAAGGCATGCTACATACTGTATCAGATCCATGTTTTGGTTTACATGATGTCACATTCGGTTACTCAGTGTTGTGTATTTACGGACATTACTTATCAGTATTTATTTGTTATGAATCAACATGGCTGCATGCTGTTTTTTCTAGCTGCTTTTTCATCCGTTGCACATCAGTAAGGCTTTTACGGCTACAATAAAAACAGAGCGAAACCTGGAGTTGATTCATAAATTAATGACATTATATGAACATGATGGGTTTGTTCTAAAAAGCAAAAAAAAAGTGGTTGTAATCAAGCAGTTGTGTGATTCCCAACTGTTGCATCCATGAGCCAGTTCTGTGCAACCAGGCTCAAGGTTAGTACATCATTACCAGTCAAAAGGAAGGGTTTGAGAGATTAGCTTTAGGTGGCTTTTTACATTCTGGTTACATCAAGCCAAAATATCCAAACACACATGTGTAGACAGATTTGTTTAGAATGTACTATTTCTTTGTATTCTTTTTATTGCTGGAATCTGATTGGTTAATCCACCTCGCAATAAATATTATAATATTTTTAATAAATAATATAAATAATTTTTAATAATTAGCTGCTGATAATAAATACATATTATAATATATTATAATTAAAAAAAGAATGGGAAAAAAAAGAATGGGAAAAAAAAGAATGGGGAGCTAATTTAAAAGTTAATAGTATTCAACCACCATTGTAACTCATAAATGATGGTGCGATATAACACTAGTTCACAACACTGTCAAGCCACATCTCTCTCTTGTTTTCAAGTTGGAACAATTAATGCACACAGTTTTTTTTTAACCTTGTATAAATAATCAGTAATCATTCCTGATGAGTGTCTGTCCTCCTCCAAAGGGCCGTCACCCGCCCGGTTCTCATCCTGCTGCCTGTTCTGGGTCTAACATGGTTGTGTGGGGTGCTGGTCCATCTGTCTGTGGTGATTGCCTACATCTTTATTGCCCTCAACTCCTTCCAAGTAAGCAATACATACCCTGTTACCATGGTAATATTATATCAGGAATTATTTCTGCAGGGAAACAATACAAAAGCAGTGCGGTTGTACCATAGTTGTATTATTGTGTAATGCTAAAGGTTCTGTCACCATGTTTGTGCATGTTTAAGCATGAAAAGAAAGATTGTGAATAACACAAATTGAATTAAAGAAGCCAGAAAAGCTCTTATCGACAGGAGTTATCGGCAGAGTTTTCTTTATCTTAATAGAAAGTGTTGCAAACAGCAAGTATGAAAATATTACAAATATTTTTGTTGGTTTCTAAAACTTTGCAAAACCTCTCGCAATTGAAACTTAAGTAGAAACAGAAATGTGTTAGCTGTTTCTTTGCAAAGATTGGATTTTTTAAGGTATTTGTTGGGTTTTCTACATTTTATGAAGTGAAACTTGGGTTGTTAACAAAAATAAACTTTTTAAGAGCTGTTTAAACAAACTTGGATGCATAATGAATTATTAGTGTTGTAGTTTTATGTATTTCTAACATTCAATGGTGTGTTTTTTTTTTATTTGGTCCTTTACTTTCCTGCTTAGAAATAAAATAATGCAATTTAGTTATATTTCTTTACATGCCTTTGCTGTTTATGATCATTACTCAGGGCAGGCCAATGTGGCCGAAAAATGGAATCTCAGATTTTCTTTTTTACACTAAACTCGATTTCTGATTTAATTTTTTTATGCTACCCACAAACAAATAAAAGATGACAAATGTATGTATATATTTTTATAAAAATGGATTTTTATTAAAAACACATTGTAATGGGGGTGCTGAAGCCTATCCAGGCCAGTTTCAGGGTGAGAGGCAAGCTACACCCCAAACAAGTCACTGGTCTGTTGCGGGGCCAGACATGTAAAGAACCAACCACACACACACTCTCATTTCTAAGCGCAATTTTGTAGCAGCCAATTAACCCAACACGCATGTTTTTGGACTGTGAGAGGAAACCGAAGTAGACAGAAAAAACCCACGCAAACACGGAAAGAACATGCAAATCCCACACAGAAAGACTAATTATTGAAGCTACTAGTACAGAAAATCCCAACCTTCTTGATGTGAAGTCACTGTGCTTACCTCTGTTCCCCAATGCAGCCTTAAGAATACGGAGTGTTTTTTTACCATAAATTTGAGTTAATAAATTCATTGCTCAGTCCTACAATTCAGTGTTACAAAGTTTCACGTTTTACAAATAACTTAAAATTTGTTCGCATGTTTCTGTTGTGCACATATTAGTTGACTCATTAAATCAGGTGCATGTAAATCTTGTGTATTCAATCAGTTGCATAAAATATAAGTATACAGTCTGTCACATCTAACATTTTGATTTAGGGCCAAGCCAAAATGCACCTTATCTCACAGATGTTGTCCCGTAGATATTATAACTTTTCCAATAAGTCCGTGTAGTCCCTCATTCATCCAGGAGTGATCCATTGTATCCATTCAGATTGAATTTCTGATTGAAATTCATTCAGATTGAAAATGATTTCCGGATGGAAGTCGAAACGTCTCGATCAAGAATTAAACTGTCCAGAAGACTTTTTTGAAACTTTTTCTACAACTTTTCCAATACAAAATCTTGTCTCAGTCTTTTTATTCCTATTTGGCTTTCTTTAAAATTGGTTGTGTTTTGTTAATTCACTGTGATGTTTCCTTATGTGATGTCTAGTCTAAGCTATGAAGACACAACTGTTCCTTTAGAGGCAGTTGGGAAAATAGGACATTTACATTTTTGTACTGGTTGCAAAACATCAATAAGTTGTAAAATGGGGACAAAAAATTTACAGCTAACAATGGTGAATCATCGTGGAACATTTCACCTGAAGACTTATGACAACATTGGTGGATTTATTCCCACTTCTGGGTGACTTATTTCTTCCAGCAATCAAAACCTTGATTAACAAGTTTGGAAACCATTCATTAATTGTGGAAGTTATGCTCCAAAAATAATTACATTTGGCAAGGTACCAATAGTCAACTTGATTTTTTTTCTCCAGTTATCAGAGTTGTTGTAAGCCTGTAAACCCCTCACCAAACACTTTATGGACTTTTTTCAGGCAGGCATTAACATCTTCACACTTTTCTATTATGTTGAAAAACAAAGTTCAAATCTCTATAGAAAAATAAAATGAAGTAAAAACTGTGTGAGCTTCAATTGCATTAGAATGTAGTTCGCTTGCCTTTGTGTGCGTAGGGCTAAAATACTGTGACACGTTACCGTATTTTCTAGCTTGAAGCATTGTCAAAACAATGATTTATTACGATTTATCTTGTTTCATGGCATTTTCAACCCAAATTAAATTAAAATTAAAGTCTACAAACTAACTAGAAAGTCATAAGCCAGCTGGAAGTGTAAGTTTTGTGAACAATGTGTGTTTTTACCCAATGTGGGTGGCAGACATGTTTCCTTCCCTGATTTTCTAAATACACTGCCAATCAGTATGCAGAACACAGTGCGTTAGTTTTGACACAAAAAACAATGGTCTCTAGAAAATAAAGCAGTTAAAAAATCTTTAGAAAACAGCGAGGTGGCAGAAGGTCAACCACGTTTGAGCAAGGAACCCCTTTATTTTTATGACCACAGGGCACACTGGATTATATGTGTAGCTTCAGTTACGAGATCTTCTTCTGTATTTAACACAACACTATGTGTTTCTTAAAGGTAGCAAGAGCAAAACTGGGCTCAGTTGTGATTTTTTAAACTATTTAGCAACATACTGTACACACATTACACTTTCAATTGTTGATCAATTAGCATTCAAAAAATCCATCAAAGTCCTCCTCATCTCTATCTGAAAAGAACAACTGGGCTTGTTTTCTATCAAACACATCAGGTTCCGTTTCATCATTGTTAGAGTCCATCTTGTTACTGATTGGCTTCTCATTGCCAATGCTGAGGTTTTTTTTTGCAAAAGCTCGAAGAACAGTGCTGGTGGAAATGTTAGCCAAAGAATCTGCAATCCATTCATAGATTGTGGCATAGTTGCCCGGTGCTGCCTCCCAGTCTTAGTAAAAGTGTGCTCTCCTTCTTTTTTTCACACCTACACTTCCCCCTTTACTGTTTTCAGGCTATAATCTCCTACATCTGCTTTCCCAAAGTTGCAACAGTTTCTTAGGCGCATCACATCATTGGGCGTTTTGTACATTTTGGAGAAAATTCAAGGCTTTTAAGTGTCCCTAAAAGTCATAAAAATATGGTCATTGTTATTAATTCAATTATATTGTGTAGTCCAATACCACAAAACAATTGTCCCAATGGGCTTCACATTGTAGATTAAATAAAGTACAAAAACAAAGAACAACAACAAAAGAAAATGTAGACACACAAATACACAGCTAAAAAATAAACTAAACAAAAGCCTGCTAACCAATTGTATCATATTACTGCCCTTAGACCCCTTAAACTCCGCAGTGGGGGGGAAGAAGAAACATCATGGGGACCCACACAAAAGAGAGATCCCTCCTCCGGGATGAGCATCTAATGTGTCTGAGACTGTAAATTAGATATTAGCTTAATCTATTCCACAGCTATACATCTAGACATTATACCTAAGGTCATCTATTTATTTGATTACCTTAGAAATCTGTTTAGAGATTTTTTCTCAAAATTTTGAACACCATTGTACAGTTTAGTTGCCAACAACACACAAAAGCACACAAAAACTGGCTAAGATTTTTATTTAAGCATGTCCACACAAAACATAACAAACCACTTTTCTTGGGATTTAAAAAGACCACTTTAAAAATCCCATCTCTTCCTCCTTCTTACATTTATGATGATGACTGTGTACTCATGCACCTGTGTGTGTGTTTGGTGTGTGTGTGGGAGGCGGCAGCCAGTGCTTTGAACGACAGGTCATACCAAATCTACCTCCAACTCTCCTCCCCAGATAACATAACACTCATTTCCTTTCTCTCACACAATTCCTTCACTTCCCATTTTTCTACACGCTGTCCCTGTTTTCATTTACTTTTCTGTAATTCTCCGTCTGTGTTTATCCTTTCGTACCCCCTCCCACTCTCCGTTGCCCTTCCCAGGTCTTTAATTAATCAAATTGAGCTAGCCCCTGGATGACCCTCAGAGAGCTGCTAGTTAATTTAGATTTACTGCCAGTGTCCAGTTGAGGCCAGATAACACTACAGTAGGAGTTCTTCCTCATGAAGGTAGGAGGACCATGCTGAGCCAACCCATCTCTTACTTAACAAAAAAAGAGAGAAGAAAACAGTGAGAAAGAAAAAGCAAAGACTGAAGACTGAGACTAAACAATGCTGACTTTGATCCAACTGAGAGCAGATGTTCCTTAGGCCAGTTTGGGAAAAGAACTTGATGTTTTGGTGTTTTTGATAATGAACTTTTGTCTGTGTTTTTACAAATTATTAGAAATCAAACTTGCAGGAAGTTTAAAGTAGTTTTGAAGTTAACCAGTGACTTAAAGGAATAACATTTCTCTACATAAAAAAGCTAATTGGACTTTTAGGAAATGCTGTTTTTTTCTGAATTGTCAAGAGATTGTAACCATTTGGCATTATCATACCCCCGAATTTTTTTTTGTATGTTTTGTAGCATTTAACCTTGACCTGAATGTTTTAATAGTATTACAGCCCCATTTACCCATTCAGGACACAACATGTAGATGGGCTGGGGAAAAAAATTTGTAGTTTTTATCGTAAGAGTGTTAAAAAAAAAAAAGATAGACATGACACTCGTGTTAACAGCTGGTGTGTGTGTGTGTGTGTGTGTGTATGTGTGAAACTTAAATATCTATTATTTGAAAAATGAAAAACTCCACTGTTTCTTTTGGTTTGAAATAGACAAAAAAAGAGCCATGGGATATTTTCGTTTTGTTGTCTTCCGCTTACCCAGAGTCGGGTTGCGGGCGCAACAGCCTCAGACGGGAAGCCCAGGCTTCTCTCACCCTGGCTGCATCCTCCAGCTCACCTGGGAGGATCCTGAGTCGTTCCCCGGCCATCTGTCAGACATAGTCTCTCCAGCAGGTCCAGGGTCTGCCTCTTGGTCTCTTCATTGTAGGATGTGACCAAAAATCCTCACCAGCGAGATGCTCGGAAGGCATCCTAACAGATGCCCAAACCACCCCATCTGGCTTCTCTCAACCTGGAGGAGCAACGGCTCTACTTCGAACTCCTCCTAGATGACAGAGCTCCTCACTCTATCTCTGAGTGAAAACCCAGCCACCCTCCAGAGGAAGCTCATTTCAGTTGCTTGTATCTGCAATCTCATTCTTTCGGTCACCACCCACAGCTGTAGACCATAGTTGAGGGTAGCAACATAGATCTACTTCCTGTTACTAAAGAGCAGTATTGGGGAAATTAATTGTATATTGTGAGGAAGTAAGAGTTATCCTGAGTCGCCAGGAGAAGCTAACATGAGTGTTTATGCCAACAAAAAATACCCTCAGCAGTATTCATTTGGATATTATGATCTGCTGACGGAGGCCTGGAATTTCTTGAATAGTTTTAGAATGAACTCAACTTCATTTTTAAAATCGGTATCAGATTGTATACTCCTGAAATGAACATGAGGCTATGTGTACAAAGGCCTGGTGGTCTATCTAAATCTGCCTCATGATCACTAGGCCCAGTGACATCCCCAACTCTTTTAGTTGAGCAGATTATGTTTCACAAGAACACATGTATGTAGTTTAATATACAATAATTAGCTTGAATGTTTGTCTAGAAGCCAAAGTTTTGGCCATTTTTTTCACTGTGTAAATTATTTTGGTTTACTCACACTTCTATTAGTCAGGCTAATTTACTGTTAGTTAGATAAATTTGTTTACCCATTTCTTTGCAACTGGTCCATCAGCTGGAAAACTCAAGCCTATCATGGCTAGGATCAGGCAAAAGGCAGGTTACACCCTAGTCATGTCACCAGTGTGTTGCAAAGTCATTTTGTACTCATTGAAGTTGAATATTTCAAGTTTTACTCATGGGTGAGAATCCTTTAAGTTGCTCTCTTAAACAGGTCAGCTGATTTTAAAGGATGAAAAAATTACTCATGTGATTTTATCTAAGATTTGTTTTATCAACTTGAAACAGACAGATTATGCTTTGATTCATTCTTGTTTCTATAAAATGAAATGTTGTCTCAAAATTACCATCCTGGCCATCCAGATAAATTCTCGCAATATTTCTGATTCCGCAAGTTCTTGAGAATCCATCTGATTGTTTTCCATCAGATTTGTTTGCAGCCCACCCCAGCAGGATAACGGCCCAATCGCATGGCATCAGGACAGGTGGTCCTGGGAGTTAAGCAAGCATCCAATATCCAAACATCTTTCAATGTACTTATTTTGAGCTACTTTAGTCAGTTAAAAAACAAGTTATTTAGGATGCCTTTCTCCCACAAATTAGTGCTAAAAAGCATTGAAAATCTTTTACCAGCATGACAGCGACTGTATCCATCAACAACGTAATGTGATACATGTATTTTTTTTATCTAACTTGCATTTTGATTATGTTGTTACATTTTGTTGCTGTGATTGGCTAAGAGGAATCTCTGTTAGTCGAGTACAAGTTGACTATACACCCAATAAGCTCGAGATATATCATTCATCATCCGACCTCCTTCTGAATTTTTTCAGCTGGACAAGGTCAAGAATACCATAAGAGAACTCATTGTAGAGTTTATCAATATCCATCAGGCACAAGCCCAGTTGCAACTTTACATGATTGTTATCAAATAACACAAACTACTTCTTTTACAGACTTGATGCCATTGCTGTTGCATAAAGCCGACACCACACTACTCTATTATTTAAACATTTTAGACATTCTCAGTCTGCCTACTGCAATCATTGAAATCAATTTATTTTCAAATAATAATTGGAGGGTTTTTTTTCTGTATTTCTTTAACAGTAGAGATACATTTTGCACTTAGCTGGGATTTGAAAACTATTTTATCTTTGTTAGTGTAGAGAAAAGCAAAGCTTTGACTGAGGTCAAATTGTGAACCACTTAGTGAATTCAACGAAGATCTATTGTCAATAAAAGTCTATTTTTCTTCTTGACAAGTTCCTTTTCCTTTTCACAGGGCCTCTATATTTTCTTAGTGTACGCTGTTTACAACAGTGAGGTAAGATGACATTCGATGCTTTGTCCGCTCTGCTGTTGCCTCCGCAGTAGATTATCAAACCGCATCCCTGTAGTATTTCAGACCTTTTCCACATAGACTGTCTCTCATTTAGGTGAGGAATGCCATAAAGAGGATCAAAGAAAAAAGAAAAGCCTTATCTTTCACGGTGAGTGGGCATAGAGTACAGAGTAGTCACAGAAATTATACCCCTCTATTCCCTTCTCTGCATTAACTCTGATTGGGGTGTGGATTTTTTTTCAGAACTGCTCACAGCCAACCAGCTTCCTACCATCTCAGAGAGCTCCAATAACATCATGGAGCCGCAGTCCCCCAACCCCTTCCAGCCCAGAGACCAGCGAGACGTCTGGACCCAGCAGCTCCACTTCAACATCACTGGTCATTAAGAATGGTGAAACATGCTTTGTACTAAAGTTCATTTTTAGTTTTAACAGATGACTTATGAAGCACCACTGGGCTGAGGACAGGTACTGCTCCGTTGGTAGTGTGGAACCGGGCCGCACAGAAAAAAATAAATTACTTCCATTATTTCCATTTAGCTCATTATCAAAGCCTTAATGATGTTTCACTTTGAAAAGTCAGCAGGTTATCTGCTTTGGATTTGGCAATGACTCGCCTGTGACGCATCATTCCGCTAAATTTAAATAAATGAATTACTCTATTTATCCCTCACCGGGGAAATTTGTGTGCTGCACTCCTTACACTGCAGCAGGCTGCCCTTCGACGGCGCCAATGGTGGGACAAGCGGGGGTTAGATATCTTCTCCAAGGACCCTAGACGGTGGTCTCAATGGGAATGGAACCCGCGACCTTCCGGTCGGCGGGCAAGCGCTCTAGCACTGATCCACCGTCTCCCACCAATCCTCAAACTAGAAAAATGAATAAAAAAAACAGAATTGTTTAGAAAGTTTTGTTGCTAAAGAGAGTTACACAGTTACAGAGTGTTGTAGACCCTAGCGTCACTCTACACATTTCAGACCTAGCTGGAACTGTCTGGTTGCAGCCAAACAAGCTCAGGACTCTCCCTGATTAAGTTTTATTGCGAGGAGCCTTACTGATATTTTTTGCCCTTTTTTTTGTGATATCTTATATTTTGAGGGTATGTTTTAATGTTACCACAGCAACCGGAGTGCGTTAGAGCAAAAAGAATGTTACTTGTGTTATAAAGATGCTGCTAATATTGAGTTCCTCATGAAGACAACATGGATTTAAGTTTACTATAATTTTGAGAAAATACCAGTTATCAATGCTGGTCTAATTTACTTTTTCTGCTAAACTTTTAACCAGTCCATAAAAACATTTTGAGACACGAAACCGGTCTGCGGTGCAGAAAAGGTTGAGGACCGATGTTACAACACAACCTGGTCAACATACTTTCTTGTTTTCTTGTTTGCTGCTGTAACACACAAATTTTCCAAGTGTGGGATCAATAAAGTAATTCTAATCTAAGTATAGTGAAAGTCATGGAGAGAGTTTCACAAGAACAAAGATATGCTGTCAAGGGGATACAAAACATTTTTTAGGTCAGTCAGGAAAATCTCCCAGAAAGACATGTGTGGCATCCTTACCCAGATCCCTAAGCCACTTAATCGGGCTCTTCTCAATGAAGAGGAGTAGTAGCTCCAGTTTGAGTACTTCCTGGAAATACTCTGGAGGTCTTTCCTGAATCATTCATGAGATTTGTTCCTTGGCTAAGCAAAAACAATAACACCAATTAGAAGGTACCAGGAAGCCATGGGGCTTCCTTGATTTAAAAAAAAAAAACAAAACAAAATAGGAGCCTACTCTAATCAAGCCAAGTTGAGAAGATCATCTGAAATAGAAACCCAAACCTTCCACACAGCACCCAGTTTTGGACGCTATGGAGTAACCGAAACGTAGCATCTCAGGGTTGATTTGACCTGTTTACTGAGTTTCTTCAGCATCACAGTGACAATGAAGTAAAATATTTCCTACACTGATTGCCAGTGATATGAAGCAATATACAACCTGGTCATGTGTCCTGAACCTGGTCATAAAGAAAAACCTAAGCTGTTGCCATGCAAACAACCTCTACATCATTTGCTTTATGACACACGAAAATGAAAATCAAACCACAGGTGTGCTGTCATTCTACCAGAATGCATCACAAAAGCAGCAATCTGACTTTTTGGCACAAAGTTATGATTAAATAGCTCAGTGCTGAGAATCAGGAGGACAAACAAAGCAAATCCACAGGCAGGAACAATGAAACAAATTCGTCCTTAAGTCTCATCGTGTTCTTTTGTCATTCAGATTATTTCCAGTTTTGTTTCTGTGAATGTGCTTTAGAAAGACAGCTTTGTGCTGCAGTCAGTATGTTTGACTTTGTCTCGCTAGGTCTGGCCTTGCATAAACAAATGTCCTGAAAAACAGAAGAAAACTTTAAATTCTTAATTTTTTTTCTTGTTTTAGAGAGTTTCAGAAAGGAGAGCTTTGTGAGTTTCTCTTTGAAGCAAGCATCTGGAAACCAAGTGAGTAGCAATTACAGTTTATAATAGAAGTGTGTTATATATTGTATATTATTTTTTCGCCTGAATGTGACTGCTGTTTTATTTTTTCTTCAAACAGGTAGTTCAGCTGACAGGGTTCAAGCCGTCAGGTAAAAAGCTGATAGAACACCATGCTGTTTCAGTTGGCACACACGTAAACTAAAATGCTTAGCGACATACGTAATTATTTTCAAATAAAACTCAAATTTTAAATAGATTTTTTTAAACTATCATATTAATCAAACTACTCACTGTATTACATGATCATATGGGTCATAGCTTTTCTTTTAAAAATTTATGAAACTACTTTGATCAACACCACCACCACTTATCTTCACCAGAAAAGCACATTTTTATACCTGGTTCTACACGTTCTTTTTTCATTATTTCTGTACATCTGCGGCAGCCTTGAGAACAGAATAAAAGCATGTATTTGAAGTGGTGAAGGAATTATTCTGATATTTACGTTAGGAGAATGAAGTGACTCATTGATGATTTATGTGGTCTGTAATCCTGTTGCTGGACAGAGTTTATTCTGTTAATACAAAAGACTTGTACAACATTTTTGTCTACTATAACAATTTGCACATCTTTGGAGAAAAGCTTTGTTCGGATTACTTCCATCCTGAGCTGAGGGAGTAAAAATGAAGATTCACATGGATGTTTAGTCTCTATACCTTCTCTGTGTGCAGTATCAAACCTGTCTAGAATTTACTTCCATCTCCTTTGTTGAAGGGAACATATGGGGAACACAACAGATGGCCCTCATGCTTCCAGAGGGGCTAAGTCAGCAGTATTCGGCCTAAATTAGCCAGCAGTGAAGAGAAGGTAGTCAGGATGAGATTTATTAAATGTTGACGCGTCTGAGAGCTGCGCCTGATGGACTGTCCTCATTGTTGATGGCAGAGAGAAAATACAAAGTTTATTCCCTCAATCAGAGAAAAACAGTGGTAGCCATTCACACTATCAGCCATTAAGCACTCCAACACCTGCTCTCTCTCACTAAGCCTTTCACTCTCCTCCCTTCTTCTGTTCTCTATTGTACACACACTCAACACCCAGAAACCCCAACCATCGGACAGAGCTGCTAATGTTTTTTGCTTTATCTCACTCAGGTTGTTGAACAGCAAACATAGTGGACACTGTTCTCATTTACCACACACTCATCATGGCTTAAAGAACTGGACAGACAAGATGGAGAGTACGGGAGATGAAGCTCCTCATCTCGTCTCTTCTATAATACATTGGTGTGGACAGCTGTGGTCATCTCGTCACTGTGCAGCAGGATGTTTTTCAGTCTACTACCAGCAGAAAAAGAATACAAACTTTTTTAGAGTTGTCTAAAATCTGTGACGAAGCATCGGGACTCTCTTTAAGCAACCACCAACTATTGTTGTATTGTAAAAAAAACTAAAGTAAAATAACGGACATCTGTTGTTGGCACCATTGCTTAGAGCTTTTTTAAAAAAAAAATCAACCCAGAACAAAAAAAGATCTGAAATACAAGTTTTCCACCTTTAAACAAATCTTAGGAAGCTTCACACGCTAAAGCGAAGAAATTAGGTTTGGTTTCCTCTTATTCTGTCCAATGTGCAACATGTGATTTCTCTAGTTTTTCTTCCTAAGCCTCAGTAAAGTGTGCACATTAACCTATATTTGCTTCTAAATACTATTTGTCCTTTTTTCTTTCACACACTGTGTGAAATGTGTTTTTACAGCAGCATCTCCCTGACAGAGAGCCTTGCAGGTTATTGGCTTCACATGACTCATCACAAAAGATCATGGTATAAAAAAAATCACACTATTATTGATATTAGAAGTCTTGTTTGGCATCCTGATGACCTCAACAGCCTCAGCCTTTATCCACTTATTATATATTTAGACATTTACAGTGTGACGGACATCGCTGAAAGAGAGAAAAATGCTATGGGCACAAAATAAACAGATACAGAAAAGTGAAATGAAATAAGTTACATGTAAATCTTTAGGAAATGTACAAATCTCAGAGTGACACTTGTAAATGTTAAGAGTAAATGTGTTTCTGCAATGTTGAGGCTTCACCTCAGGATTAAACTGTAAATATGAACTTTGATCCATCTATACAAAAAGACTCCACACATCTTGCCTTGTTGAATTTTATTGGTTTGATGATATTACAATAAAATATATCTAAAGAAAACATTTTGGTCGTTTTCTCTTTTTGGAGAAAAGCACTCCATATAAAGACAAACAGACTGTCAAGTCACAAGAAGAAGAAAAAAAAAAAACAAAAAAAGCCCCAAAGAAACCAATATCAAGAGAATCAATTCCACAACAATAGCGATTGAACCTCAACAAAAAGCAGAGATAACTTCTGTGGTAAAATGTTGAAATCTTATTGTGGTAGATATTCACTTCACAACATAAATATACTGTACAGAGTGATAACACATCGGGCTCAACTTGGAAAGTTTTTTTGTGTGTGTGTATATTTGTGTTTGACAGACACTATTAAGGCAGGAGGAGTGATTGTCTATGACACCTTCCAATGGAAAACAAAAAATACTGTCAGCAAAAAGTTAACACTTTTGTGAGACCAGTGTGGGACAAAACATAATGATAAGTTCCACACAGTGCAGCTTTTTCACCCAAACCAGTTTCTGATTATGTCAAATGTTTGGATAAGAGGGGCCACTTCTTCACTAATATCAGTAATTATCATGGATAAAGAAGCAGAGTTACAGTGACCTGGGATGGTTTCACCCTGACATAAAATATCCTGGATTTAATGCAAACTTGTCAATTGGATTACGTTGAAGAATAACGTACAAGTTTCTCCTAACCCACTGTCCACAGCTCTGAATCTCAGCCTTGTTCCATTCTGTCAAATTCCACTTATCTGGAGCCGGGACATGGAGGTAACAGCCTCAGATGAGAAACCCAGGGTTTTCTTGCCTCGGCTACATCCTCCAGCTCACCCGGGAGGATCCTGAGGTTTTCCCCGGCCAGCTGTAAGACATAGTCTTCCCAGCAGGTCCAGGGCCAGCCTCTGGCTCTCCTCCTGGTGGGACGTGCCCGAAACACCTCACCAGTGAGGCACTCAGGAGGCATGCTAATCAGATGCCCAAACCACCCCATTTGGCTTCTCTTGACCTGAGGAGCAACAGCTCTACTCCGAGCTCCTCCCAGATGCCAGTGCTCCTTACCTTATATCTGGGTGAGAGCCCAACCATTCTGTGGAGGAAGCTCATTTTAGCCGCCTGTATCCACGATCTCATTTGTACGGTCATCACTCACAGCTGGTGACCATAGGTCCCCATCTCTCATTTGGAACAGATTTTATTTTAATGCTGGTTTATTGCTATGCTGTCAGTCTTCCATCATAGCTTGTCAGCGACTTGGCTTAAAGCTAAAGCGAAAATGGAAAAAAGAAAAGTGGAATTAAATAACTGACAGAAGCCTTATTCACATCTTATCACCCTGTTTTTTTTTTTCATTTTATCAACAAATATATTCTTATATAAATTTAGGAACGTTGGTAGTTTAGTTACGTGACCCAATATGGCGGAACCCCGCGCTGCTAGCGTGAATGCTGCTAGCATGAGTGCCACTTGCGTTGTTTGCTCTTTGAAGAATTCGAAAGCAGAGAAAACAGGTTTGGCTAAACTGGCATTTTATCTCCTTACAAGCTACAAATAAATACGGGTACTGTTCTTTCTTTTCTAAAATAGTTTAAATATTTAATATAGGAAGTAGAAATTCATCTATGATGTGGCCACCACTGTGATGGCACGGAAAAGCCAACACACGCCTCATTATGTATTTCTGGTGCTTAAATTAAAAAGAAAAATGTCCCAATTCATATTTCTCTGATAACATTATGTTACACATTTCCTCTGCATTTTACACTAGTCCAACACAACGCACAGCTCACTCTATTGTTGTGCACATTTCTTCAATTTTGGTTAATTTTCTAGTGGCCAACCTTTCTCCATTTTTATTCTTTTAAAAAATATTAAATTCTCACTTAAAGAGGAACATTTTTCTTCAAATGTTTGATTTGATAAATTTAAACAAAACTGTGCTTTGCTAATTTAAAGTTTTTATTTTTGGTTGTTCAGTCAAGCTAATGATAACAAGGGTTTCATCTGGTCTGTAGATAAGTATTTTAAAATAGCTCTGCATCAGTTTTGCACGTAAAAACTTGGTCATCACAACTTTTTTTCTCTCTGAAAAGACACATTAAAACGTCCATTTAAAAGTGCAGAAAATATCTCTGATCTAATAGTCTCAGCCTATCAACATCATTCAAAGTGTCAATGGAACATATCCTGCTGGGGCACTCGACAAATATCCTTGTGTGAATATCAGAAGAAAAGCAGGACACAGTAATATTCTCCTAGACAATGTGTTTAAATAGCCACTAAACACCAGCTTCAATTAAAAACTTTTTCCAAATTTAAACTTTAGATGTGAGGCTGCCTGTGGTGGGTAGAAAAATATCCACAGAGTTGAATCCCTTTTATATTAAGTCAAAAGAAAGATAAAATGTTGCTCCACCCATGAACTGAATTTTCATTGTTTGAAAACAGGGTAGAAAATCCAGTTTATCAAGATCCCATTAAAGTAGCTGTGCAGGATATGAAAAAGACTATTCAATATCTTTACACTATCTTGCATGTTTTCCCAAACTCTAACAAAGATCTTCATTTTCACTCCAAAGAAAAGCCCAAACAGAGACATCCCAGTCTTTTACTTTCTTACCAGTCTCACCTATACATATAACAAAAGAATGATCTGCATGGATTTCTCACACACATGCTCTTTTGGCATGCAGCATCTCAATGAGCAGGTTGTTGCAGGGTACTTCTCCACTCAGATGCATGTAGCAGAGGTAGTCCTCAGCCTGCGTGCTGAGGGAGCGCAGCTCCGGCAGCCGCATCACCAGCTGACTGAACTTGTCCTGGAACTGCGGATAGGTGGACAACGTGTACTCCAGCAGGGCACCGTTTACCTGCTCCTGGACGCCATCCACAAATGCCTGGTTTTCTAGCATCTTCACATCTGCGTGTGCACAGAGGACATGATTATAAGACAATGAGCAATTATCAGAGTTTCAAAACCATGTTTAGGCTTTGAATAAAAAAATTAACAAAATTATGTGAATTCAACAAATGTTTTGTAGATTATGTCTAACCAGAGCAATAAAGGAACATGTCAGAGTTTATCCATATTCCAGTATGCTGTTTGCTAAATTCAGATGAGTTGATTCAAAGCTCCCTTTCCTGTCTTAAGTGTGTGGCCTTAACTGCTACAGTAGATAGTGCCACTGAGCAAAACTTAGATTCAAGTACACTGAGTGATCCCATTACACAATCCAAATTACATGGCACATTTGGTTCCAAATATGATGCCATTCCTAGAGTGATTGAAGGCACATACTGAGAGGGAGCAGTAGTATTCACTCATCTTGTAACAACACAAACTTGGATTGTTTAATGAAAATATATATATTTTAACAACTTTGATAAGTTTAAGCAAAAGTTTGGGCTTTCGATGGTACTCATCAGACATTTTTGATGACTTCGTTCACTTCAGAACCTGGTTTTAAAATTCTATTTCCAAGCTATAAAAATGGCAAAAATGTAACGCTGCAAAAGTAAAATACATGTATGGCTGAACGTGGGTTTAATTTGATCAAGTACAGTATGTAAGCACTACGGCATCTTCTAAACCCAGATATCCTTCTGTCTTCACTTTAGATGTTAAATGGCCAAAAGTCGGGACGAATTGTTCCGTACATTACTCGCCATCAGGGAGCCCAGTAAGGCCATTTTCTAAAATTTCTTGTACAAAAGTATTTTTGACTGCTTACATGCAAAGCCCAGTATTTATGTCACTGCATCTACTATATAAGAAGTAACGTGCTCACAGGACATAAGTGAAGAAGCAATGAAAGGAAGATAATGACATGACAAATTAAAAAATACTTTGTGTAAATTACTACATAATAAAATAATCTTGTTATTTCCTGTTTGTACTATAAGGTCTGGTCCAGTCTTATAAATCTTTCATTTTTTTTCATTATCATCAACATATCACTGCTGCAGCCAATCAAAGCAGTTGCTATGCTGCTCCTTGAAGTATAACTGATGCTTTGAACAAGCAAGAAAAAACAATAAAATGCTTGCATAGCAGTGATTAAAATGTAATAAAATTGTTCTATCATAAATTTGCATTTTGGACACCTTTTAAAGCTTTCAAAATTAAATAACATCTACAGTGTAGCTGCTATAGATTTTGCTGTGCGCATCATCCACAGTGACTGTTTTAGGCATGCATCATCATGAATTTAGTCAAGGAACCAGAAAAAACATTTGGTAAAAGAAAGAGAAGAACCAGCTCTCATGCTACATTGATGCTGCTGCACATCACAGAGAAATTGTAATGATTCACTAATGTGTTTTGTTTGGAAGTAACTGGAAAGCGTTAGAAAAGCAGAATTTTCCTTTTCTCCTGAGGAAGTTCAAATCTTATTTCGCTACTCTTTCTCGTGTTAAGTTTGGCTGATACAGACACTGATCTGGATACAACTACACTAGGAGTAAGTTTCGTATTCAGAGTTTTAATTTTCTATTTCATAAACAAAAATGTGAAGTTGAATCCTGTTGTCACATATTTGCAAAGTAGAGTTGTTGAACTAAAACAAGGTTAAAAAAAATGAAGGTTTTATATCAAATCTTTATTTTGCGACAGAGCAGTAGTGTACTCTGACATACTCAAGTGTGAAAAATCACTCAGTTCAACTGAGATACAAATGTATATACAATGTCTACTTTAAATATTATACAGTGATGTGGTGTGTGGGTGATTTAATGAGTGTGTGTACGTACATAAGTGTGTATTTGTTTGCAAAGGTGAGACAATAGCCGAGCCGTCTCGCTCAATCGCATTCAGTATCAGCTGAGCCCATCTCTAAAAATCTATTCATAGAGTAATTAAATGTTTTGAATCAATGTTTTGAATCTTCTTTTCAAACTGCTTAAGGGCAATTAAATTACCCCCAACAAACCTGACTCTGAGCACGAGCAAAGAAGCTGCTGGCAAAGATGGCAAATATTTTCTGCGTATGACAAGTGCTCTCCCTCTTCAAAAGCTCTTTGTTCCCTGCTTAGCCATTGCTAAACAGCAAACACTTCTGGGAATCTGGGCAAGCCACGTCTATGCTCTCTCCATCTGTGCAAACCACCGCATGAATGTCGGTCCCACTATCAAATGATAGACCCATCCATTACTCTGCCTCTGAATGCCATTAGTGGACAATAGATGAGGTCGTCTTTGGTGCAGTTGGTTTTTGTCAAGCCTGGAAATTTAATTAAGTGAATTTAATTGAGGGGGTAAGGTTAGTTTAGAAAACACTTGTAACCTTATTTCAATAGAAGCTGCAGATAATCTGCAATTATAACATATTTTTCATTAAGAAGTCAGCATTGCTATTCAAATTCTGAGATGTGCATGGCCATGTCGACCCTACAAGTTGATTGATTTTTCACAAAAACATTTCTTATGTGACTGCATATAAATGGTTCACACACGGTACACACACATACAAATACACACACATATATATATATATATATATATATATATATATATATATATATATATATATACAGACATGTCAATTAAATCCAATCCTCGACTAGACTCACTAGGATTGAATAGAAGCAGGAACTTTAGACATGCAATCTCTCTGCGGTCGACCTGCAGCACCCGCAGCCTCGTCACCAGCTCCTGACCTCTCTGGACCAGGCTGGACAGTGTTGATTCACCTTGCAGAAGAATAGACGACATTTCCACCTGCAACCACAGAGAAACATTTATTTTAATGTACCAGTAAAAAAAAAGACTTCTGTAAAAGTAAAAGTTGCACATTTTGGTACCATTTAAAAAAATGCTGGTGTATTAACTTTTTTCCCACATTTTGACAAAGAAATAAAGCATTTAACCTCAAATCATTTAGTTAGTGTTTAGAACATTGATTCTGTTTCTTTGTTCATTTGGATATCAATCATGCTTGGTTTGAATCAATGTGTTTTAAAAAGCTTTTCAATACTTCATGGTAAGCTAAAACTAACAGTGCAAAACAATTTAAATGTAAGTACCAAACTTTTAAACCATCTTATTTTCCATTTCGGGACATATACATACATATTCTTTGTGTTGCATGTAAATGAAGTTAGTTTTGCTATTGTTTCTCTAGTCTAAATCCACACTGTGCGGCTATGATTTGTCATTCAGAGTGGATGACTTCATTCATTTTTTTGTGTGAACAGCAGTAAAAAGTCACTGCTGAGTTCATTCATGCTTTGCTACTTTTCCTGTTGGAAATGCAGAGCGTAAAAGACGTGGCATAAAAATGAACGAATGCACAGCTACTTGTATCCAGAGAGCTGTCCATAGCTTCAGATAGGAAAAAATCCAAAACAATAAAAAGAGATTAAGGAAGGAAACTTCGTTCAACACATTCAGAATTAAGTTGAGTGAAAAAAATGGTGAATGAGGCAGACTATGCACTGGTCAGATGTGGTCAGATGTGTAAGGGAGTTATTCTACCTCTTGGCCAGTCACCAGCAGGATACTGTCCTCCTTTCCATGCTGGACTTGTCTGAAAATGTGATCCAGAACCAGAAGTTCAGACCAGCAGTTGTGAAGCAGCTTCATTTGATCTCCCACCTTTAGAAAACCAGGAAGTGAGGTTAGGACAAAACAGGCCAAAAAATTCTTTAAGCAAACACTGACAGGGCGAACGTTTTATGAAATACTTGAAAATGGTACAAATAGTTCATTTAAGAACATGGCAGTGTGCAAAAAACATAAATTAAGCTTGTATCATGTCTGTGTGTGTATGTGTGTATTTCTGTCTCTCAGGTAAAGTACTCTTGCAATGCTGCACCGTTTTGTGTATTTACGAGCAGCGTCTGAGACCTCTCAACCTTAACATTCTCACCTTTCCCAGTCACATCTGCTTCATTCTGGGGGATGGGTGTGTGTGTTCTCCGATTGAGCTGCCCTCGTCCTCCTACTCCACTGCAATATTGTCAGTGAAGTGAAGGACGTGGCGGACAGTTAATTCTGCAGCCGCAGCTGCTAATAGGCCCCAACTCACATTCATCTGACACAAGCTGACAGAATTACTGTTCATCTGAATGAAACTATATATCAGTGGCAGAGAAGAAGGTCCAATCTTGTTGGCGACACTCATCTGTACCGCTGCAGTGGTGGAGGGGTGAATGCACACTGATAAAGGAAGGGGTTAAGGAAGTAAGAGGTCTGAGTGACCTCTTGTGCTTCCTCTCCAAGAAGAGTTGGACACAGCCAAGAAAATTGAAAGGAAGAGCCCCTCAAGCATGTTAGATGCAGGGAGATGGACTTCGTTTAGCCCCCCACACAGATTCTTAATGTTTGCTGTGTCAGAACAGGGATAAAAAAATGCTACATGTAGTCAGACAGCCAAACAGGGAAGTAGTTTCATCCCAAAAAAAGAAACTTCTGTGAGCTGTGCTGACTGCCGGTCAGGGTGGGAAATTGGTTTAGAAAATGATCTAATCTCTATGTAAATGTACGATAACTATTTTCATCCACGTTCTTTCATTCTTAATCTTTGACATATTTGGATTAAACTAGGAACTAAAGTTTGAAGTAATTGTACAGTCAGCAGATAAAAGAAAAGCAAAGTCCTGTTGGACCAAAGTAAAACTGATTTTTAAGGGGTTTTACACTGTCCACCCATAAACTTTTAATGGGTAGCTTTGATATCAATCATCTCATGCAAGATGTTTAAAACTACTTTGTCTAATTCAAAACGTAAGATGTAACCTCTTGAATTTGAAAAAAAAAAAAACCCTACTATTTTCTAAACAGTTTTATGTGATCCAAAATGCAGGCATGACAAACATTACATGATTTTCTATCCCAGAAAGTTTGGTGACCCCGATTTTAATCTGCTTTTTTTTTTTAACTCAAGTATTTTTTGTTAAAGTTTTATAGTAAATACTATTGCCAGATGCTTCTTTCTTCATTTGTTTTGTCTTTATTGTTAAGTTGTTATACTAGTTTTTCTGCTTTTGTATCTTTATCTGCTGTTTCTTCCTTTCATAAACCCCTTTTGTGTTTTACTGTCCTTACCACATCTCTCTTTAATTATACTCCTGTCAGGTTGAACATCATTGTGTCATACAGGATGGGTGCTAATCAGTGTCAGCTTGAAGGCTACTAACAAAAACACTAGAAAAGGTCTACCAAGAAACAAAATTAGAAATATTTTGTAACTGTTGATATTTCAATGATGACATAGATGAAAATAAATTATTATATTACTTTATTAATGATTATTTTATGTGTGTCATGTTGAACACTTTTGGAAGTTTTGGACGTGTAG
Organism: Neostethus bicornis; assembly: GCA_902685375.1. NCBI lineage: Eukaryota > Metazoa > Chordata > Actinopteri > Atheriniformes > Phallostethidae > Neostethus > Neostethus bicornis. The sequence continues at coordinate 12,546,028 of LR738545.1, forward strand.
ACCTTACTTATTATGCTGACATAATTTGGACATAAATGGCCGATATAAGGTCATTTAAATCGGCCACTTAAATGGCTTTAAATGGGTTAGCCATTTAAATGGCTTTAAATGGGTCAGCCATTTAAAGTCACAGGCTCAACACAGCCTGTGACTTTAAATGGTTTCACCCAGAATTCAAGATGTACTATTTTCACTTAAATGTCACACAGAGTTAGAATTTTGACTAAAACCGCAATTTTTCTGACATGAAAAGACAATCATAATTGTTTTTCAAGCGGATAGAGTTGCTATGGTTACAAATAACCAGCTTATTGGCAGACTTTCTCAACATGCAGTTCTGTCTGTCTGCAAATAAAATTGTAAGACTTTGTATTCATACCGAAAATAAATAGATAGGCTAAACTCCTTTTAAAAAAAAAACTCTAAGATTGACCAAAACAATATGTCTGATCATCTAGTAGATTGCGATCGACAAAATGCATACATTTTTGATATAAGCATCTTTGTTCATACATTAGTTACCAAAGCAGACATAGAGAGTTTTTGTTATTATAATTACTTACTTAAGGTGATAACACCAACTGTTTTATAATATTTTTTTGCAAAGGATAAATATTGGACCCTAAATCAAACTGGTGACTCTTCAGGATGTGCGCTGCCTCTTTGTTAAAACTGGTTGAGATAGAAAGTGGTAGTCTCAATTCCCCAGGTGAATAAGTGTATAAAAAAATGCATTGATAAATGGGAAGGAAGCTGTGCTAATGTAATAATGTTTATTGAAAATCTGAATCACACTTCCCTACAAATCACTCTGCAAACATTTTTTGATGTTTTTTTTTTAATCAAAATTATGTTTTATTAACGAGCATATTACTATTACATGAAAATCTGATTAATTTTTATTTCATTAAATGAAGCCAAGTTCAATAAAAAAAAGTCAGTCAGTCACCTCTTAACCTTCTATCCCTTATGGGGCCACAGGGGGTGCCGGAGCCCATCCCAGTTGGTTTGACGCGAGAGGCAGGGTACACCCCAAACAGGTCGCCAATCTGCCGCGGGGCCACACACATACAGTATAACCATAGACACACACACACTCATTCCTAGGGGCAATCATGTAGTGGCTAATCAACCTAACATGCATGTTTTTGGAGGGTGGGAGGAAACTGGAGTGCCTGGAGAAAACCCACGCATACACGGGGAGAGCATGCAAACTCCACACAGAAAGACTAATGTTCCAAGCCTCGTTCCGACGACCTTCACGCTGCGAGGCCACTGTGCTACCACCGTGCAGCCATTCAATAGAAAAGTATTTTTAAATATTTATGAACTCTACATGGTTATGAAAATAACTATGATGGCAGTGTAATTGAACATATTTCCCATTAAATTCAAAACACAAAAAAGTTCAATGTTGCCACTAAAACTAACTCTAACTACTGAAAACTGAAAACTAACTCTTTCTACTGATCCACCCTGTACAATGTGTCCAGCCAACCTATCCTTAGTGTCATTTACATTCTGCTTTTTTTTTTTCATTTAGTTGAGGGATCAAACAGGATCCCTTTGTGAACAGATGTGAACACCCTTGCCACGTAGGCGACAATAATTCCATTTTATCATCTTTGTTTTGTATTCAGAGTTTAGAAAATGACTACATTTCATTTGGTCACATCAAACATTAATTAAACCTCTCATATTCATTCATTCATTCGTTCATCTTCTAAACTTCTTTTAACCTGTCAGGGCTGCAGAAGGTGCCAGAGCCTAACCGGACTGATTCAAGGTGAGAGGCAAGGTACACCCTCGACAGGTCACCAGTCTGTCGCAGGGCTACACACACACAATCATTCACTCATTATTAGGGGCAATTTTGCAGTAGCCAATAAACCTAATATGCATGGGTGGTTTTTTTTTGTTTTTTTTTTTTTGGAGAGTGGGAGGAAACTGGAGAACCTGGAGGAAATTCATGCATATACGAGGAGAACAGACAAACTCCACACAAAAAAGGCCAGTGTTCCAAGCCTCATACCACCCGGGATTCGAACCCCGACCTTCTTATTTTCATAACTACATTAAAACATACTCCTTTTATTCACTGTTAATTTTTATAGACTGAGTGAGGACATTTACCATTAATTTAATATTCTTTTTTGTTTGAGAAGAAATCCCAGTTAAATGAGCTTCCAAAATGATACAATGACAGTAAAACCAATGAGGTCACTGCTAAAGTGAATGTCCTCCAGTGTTACGGTGTGTTTTTTAAAAATCCTTCCCAAGTCTTTTCTTCTTATCAGATATAACATTTATTGTCTAGTTTAAATGTATAAACCATGTGCTGTAATCCATGTCACTGTGACAATATTTTGCCATTGCTAGCCAGTCAAGTCCTGCTTTTTAATTTATTTTATTTCTGCCATGTTGTTACAACTAAACCTCATCAAACCAGAGATTCACATTACTGACTTTGAAGCAAATGTGTGTTAGATTAGGTTCAACAATTAAAATGAATTGGTTTAAAACAAATTGAATCTATGCAGACTAGGTCTAAAAGGGTTGTTTGGCTTTTCAAACCTTTAGATTGGCAAACCAAATGATTACATGAAATTCCACTCAGCAAAGTTTGATTTGAATACAGTCAAGCACAATCTGCCATTTTTCCTGGACAGTCAGTGTATAATGTTATGCTGCAGACATGTTATGAATCCCAGGAACCATCTGAGACATAGTAAAGTATTCTATTTGCAGACATAAATGAAGGCTATTTCCAAAGAGAGAAAAAAACATCATTGTATGGTGCACTGCTCATGACAAGAGAATATAAGAGCAAGCTGTCTGAAGTAAGGAACACACACAGACTCAAACACAAATCACACAACACTGACTCACAACCACTCAAACTGCAGCTCGCCCATCACTAATCTGTTTCTCTCACTGCTGCTCTCTCTTTATTGATATACATATATGTGTTTATAATGTATAAATGTGTAGCAATAGATAGATAATAGATAGATGTATCTTATAGACATCCTTTATTGTGTGCAGGGTTTGAACCGTCAATGTTTAACAGGTGAATGGAAGGCCAAACATAACGCATGATAAACGCCCCCATTGGGGGACGACAGAAATCAATAGCTCCCATTCCACAAACAATTTAATAACAATGTAGGCGAGCACAGAGCAGAGCTGCAGCGAGAGCTGACATTCCCCCGTTATCGTCTGCGTGGAATGTAATTATCCGGCCCAGGGAAACAGTTCTTTCAGCAGGAGGCTTTCTTGGCAAAATATGCACAGCTTTATTCTCACCGTCCTTTTTGGCTATTCGCTGTTCTGATTCTCGATAGGAATAAATCAGAAGTGAATAAAAGGAGGCCCGAGGGGGAGGCAGCAAAATAAAAACTGTTGAATTACTGAAGTAAAAAATGCTTGAGAAATCCATTACCGATTTTAATGTTCCTCAATGTTAAAATCAAAACTGTTTGAGAGGACAATGTCCGTTTTCAAATCACATCTCATTATTGAAGACACATAATGTCTTTGAAAGAACTTTATCATTATTTTGATCACCTTCTGTGTCTGTCGAAACAGCATTTAGATGCTTATAAAATTTTTAATTATCAATTTAATGCATATTCGACATTTTGTTCATTTGTTTTTTTCTTTACTATAATAAATTTTATAAAAAAAATAAAAAGAAATGTGTTACTTTAACAAAATATTTGTTAGAACGTTTAGACAAAAACTAAACTTCTCAAAATGATCAAATTAACTTTGATTTGTGGTCAAATAAAAGTACTGGAGTCATTTAAAGTGTGTGATTATTTTCATCCAGCATCATTAAAGATGCAAAAATATAGATATTGTGTAGGATGCAGCAGATAGGGTTAGATGGAAGAAACTGACTTGCTGTTGCGACCCCTGAAGGGAAATGCCGAAAGAAGAAGATAGGGAAGAAATAAAACCACATGGTAGTATATGATGAAAGTCTCTTCCTGTAAAACTATTTTACAGTGTTTGTTTTGTAGGAGGAAGAATGAAGCAACCTTTGTACTTGGTGGCAGAAATAGTAAGCATCCCTCCAACACAGACAGCACAAAGATACCTTGTTTTATTTTGGAAAGAGTATTTCATCATTCACACAAAGTGGACTTTGTTTCTGAGAGAGCGAGTTCACAAATGTAACAACTGAAAATTTAGGGAGGAAAGAATGAATTGCTATTTATCGGTGACGTTTACAGTTTGGCATCATGTGTTTGAAAAGTGTTAAAATAAGCTGTAAAAGTAATCAGAAGTAAAATTGACATGTGTGGTTGTTCAATCAGTGATGAACAACCACACATGTTAATAATCTTGCTGCAAGCAGAGTTGGAGCATACCAGATCTCAATGGTATTGTTGCCATGGGAACTAGATTTGACAAATTTAAAATGAATTGCACTCACTGAAAAAAAAAAAGTTTTGTTTGATTTTGTCTTTTTAATTGACTAAATAAATTCTGGAAATGATCTTTCAAATTTTTTTTTTGGCTAAAGATTTTTGATTTACTGTGCAAGGACCAATGACAATGCAACGCCCCCAAACCACCATTTTGTCGAAACATTTGTCATAGGAACAAAGCAGATGATTTGTCTTTTTAACATTAAACACCACTAACAAACTGGTAAGATGTTTACAGGCCATTCTGAGGGATCCTCAGACAGTAAACCCCCATTGGGGAATAAATGGGTACTAAACCCCCATTTGTCACCACTGACATTGTTTTTAACTGTCCAATGAGGTGTTCAATGCAGCACAGAAACTTCAATAAAGTACGTCATTAATATTACTGTGGTATCAATACATGCCAAAAAAATACAGGAGGAAATGTGGTGGTAACAAACTAGAACCCACCGATACAAAGTTGCTCATGAGCATCTCTGAAACATAGAAACATCTGATCCTATGCTATCGCTCAACCAGCAAATATCGCTCACTAAAAAATGTTATCTTTTCCTCTGTGATAAAGTTTAAACACCAGTTACACTTTTGGCTCCATAAGTATGTCTATCGAGATTCAAAAACATACATACAGATGCAACCAGATCAATTAGAAGGTAGGTAAGTAATTAGTTGAATGGATCTATTTAACAATAATGATGTACACTATTAAATCTTTCAGGTTTTCCCGCTTGCAAATTAAATATAGTGTGATATAATATAAATATCTATTCATTAACTTACTATACAACTTATCCCAATTAACTATCAAAGCAGGCGGAACAGATTTGCAATAGCTTCAAAAATTAGATTTTTTTCATGTTATTACAACTTAATTTGGCCCCGAGAGGGTTAAGTGGGTGCTGCCCAACAAACAGCAAACCTCCAGGGATCGTTAGCCTGAAGTTCTCTAAAGGTTTGTTTTTAACTAAACAAAAACTAATGTTCCCTAAACATTAGTTGTTAGTTATGTTAGAACCTATCCTTCCTAGAACGTTGAGAGAACCAAATTCTAAATGTTATGGTTAAAATGAAAATTAGAGGAACGTTCTGAAAACTGAAAAATAACTTTTCAGAACCGTCATAAAACTTTTTATTTGAACCTTTAGAGAACCAAAAATAACCTTTAAGGAACGTTCTGCTAACCTTTAAAAAAAAACCTTCCCAGAACATTCTGGGAAGGTCAAATTGTTAGCTGGGTGAAAACTATTCAAGTTGGTTACAGGTGAGAGGTGGGGTACACCTTAAACGGTCACCAGTCAGTTGCAAGGCCGTAACATAATTAAATACACGTAATATCTCAAATTCATGTAATATTTGACTATATTTTAAACATACGCATTATATATAAATGTATAATTATTAGTATAAATAGATACATATGTGTGTTCTTAAATATAAAATTTAGTTTGGGAAAAACAAAAACAAAGATGAACTGAGTAACTGGTCGTTGTGCACAGCACAGGTCCTGGTGACATGGCAGTAAAAATGGAGAAGAGCTCTAACTGTACTTGAGAAAATTCTGTCTGAGCCAAAAACACACAAGCTCCACAAACCCCTTCAAGCAGTGGGAGGGATTAATTAATTAAAACACTTTGTCCATCTTGTGTTGACGTGTGTTTGTCAGTGAAAACTAATTGTGTAATGACCAGAGGTGTCAAAAGTACCAACATTTTCTACTTAAGTAGAAGTATAAATACCGAGTTAAAAAACTACTTTAGTAAAAGTAGAAGTATCAACTCAAGTTTTCTACTTAAGTAAAAGTAAAAAGTAACCTATTTTAAAACTACTTAAAGTAAAAAAAGTAAAAGTAATTTTCAGAAAAAAAGGAATATTGTTAACAAAAGCGTATGAACATATTTTTAAACTATTATCACATGCTTTAAGGAGCAGAAAATATGATAATAAATGAAAGTGTTTTGGTGTTAAACTTTATGAATCAGAAACATTTATTTCTTAATCTTTATTGGAAATCGATTAATTAACACAATCAAATGTATTAACATAAGCAGGGCATTATGTAACGTCCCTTCAGCTATCAAGCTTCACTCTGCATCACCTAATTTAACCAACTTTAAGACACAAACACACTCAATGTTAAAAAAAAATAAATAAATGAAAAAAAAATGACCAAAAGGCTTTTTCAAGCCTTGAAGGCAGCTAGTTTTCAAAGTTCTTTGAGGCAATACTGAATAGTCTTTAACAAGTTAGTAAGTATGGGAGTGCCACATACAGCCTGGGCAGCGTTGCCAGGTGGGAGGTGCTGGATTATCGTACTAATGACGTAAAATTATCGTATTTCACAAAAAATATCGTACACCCAGTAAAACCACGCCCATTGACAAAATAACACCCTTTACATGCACTCGTAAGGCAGTGGGAGTGAAGGAAACACACAGGAGGCAAAATCCTTGGATTCTTTTTCTAAAATTTTAAGAACTGTAAAAATGAAAAAATAACCAGGGAAACAAGATTTTAAAAAACCAGTAGGGGCGGGACCTAGGAGACGGTATACCGTAATTTCACGGCCATAAGGCGCACCTAAAAGTCTAAAAATTTTTTCAAAATGAGCGGTGCGCCCTTTCGTGCGGTGCGCCTTGTGTGTGACCTAAAAAAAAAAAGCGGTGCCCGTGAGGCGAGGCGGACCTGAAAGAAAAGCATGACAACGTTAAAGAGTGAAGTGTGAGCGTGGATTGTGTATAAAAAAGGTATGTTCTGTATGCACAACATTGCTGTTTTAACCCTGAAAATGGAAAAGAGACACGCTTATGACGCTCAGTTTAAGCTGAAGACAATCAGCTACGCGGAGGAACATTGGAATCGAGCCGCCGCGAGTAATTTCAGCATAAACGAGTCAATGGATTGTAGATGCTTGGACTAACGCAGTGCTTCTCAATTATATCCTGTTGGGCCCCCCCTAGAAAGAAGAAAATATTTCGACCCCCGCTCTCCCCCACTCTCCGCCATGACCATAATTAGTATCATTTGTCTATGAAATTGTTATAAGCAGTGGTCCCCAACCACCAGGTGGACCACCCCTGGTGTGAGGGGCCTAACTAGTATTTTTATTCACTTTGTTTTTGTGATGTCTTTATTTTGAAGGTATGTTTACCGTTACCAAGGCAACCAGAGTGCGTTCGAGCAGAGAGAATGTTTCCACGTTATAAAGACGCTGCTAATAAATTTTCTCGTGAAGACAACGTGGGTTTAAATGTATTATTATTGATTAAAAAAGCCAGGTTTTTCCGGCTGGTCTTATCACCTGTAGACCGGTCCATGAAAACATTATCAGACACTAAACCGGTCCGTGGCGCAGAAAAGGTTGGGGACCCCTGGTTCTAAGTACACTTCTATATAACATTGTATCCTCGTTAACATTAAAGAAAAAAAAAAGAACATCTTTATTAACATTGTTTTTTAGTGTGTAAAAGAAAATATTTAAAGTGCATCAATTAACTTGAATTTAAAAAAATAATAATACTTATTTAAACTATAAACTACAACTACTGTAGTGGATGTACAATTACACTTTATTCTAGTATGGCAAAAAAGAAAAACGTGTTCCACAGGATCACACGCGCCCCACTATTTGAGAAGCACTGGACTATTTTTTTAATACGCACATTTGCATGCTTGCGTGTGTGTTGTTGTAAAGCGGTGTGTGACTGAGACTGCGCCTTTTCGTACGGTGCGCCCTATGTGTGTGTTAAATCCTGCTACGGCGCACAAAACTGAGGCTGCGCCTTTTCGTACGGTGCGCCTAATAGCCGTGAAATTACGGTATATAAATTTACATAAATACTTATCTACACATATATGTGTACATATAAGGTTTTTTGTTTATGTCAACCCAAACATCTACATGATACAAAATCTAAGCGATGTGTAGTTTTAATCTCCTTAGTCAGTCTTTATAAACTAATCAATAACATTTTGGATGCTTTTAAGCACAAATACTTCATCCACTACTATTTATGGATTAATCAGTTCAATTAGCTTTGTTTCTAAAGATAAAATAGTGCGTCACAGATCAAAGTTATTTTTATAAAAATACCATCTACAATATTTTCAGCAAAGACGCTTACAATAACCGCAGACTGAAAATAATAATAATAATAAAAAACATTTCTTTGCTGTTGTTTTTTAAAAAAATTGATAATTCAATCAAAGTTCAGTGTTGCAGCATCAGAAACACTTTGATTTCCGAGCCCGAGTCTCAAACACGGAAATTGACGTCCCTGCTCTTTAAAAGTTTGTGGGCGGGGCTACTCGCCCCAAAGTAAGGATTGACTGGACCTTTCAGCCAATCATTCATCTGTTCCTTTGTTTGATGCATTCAGGGTTCATAAAAAAAAAAAAAAAAACTCCGACAAACAGTCGCGGCATTTTAACGGTGACAAAATGGCGAAAGTAGCGACTACTTTTTATCAAATGAACGAAGTAAAAGTACAGATAATTGCATAAAAAAGTAGTGAGTAAAAGTAAAAAGTAGACAAAAAAATAATTACTTCGTTAAAGTAAAGATAACGAGATTTTCTACTTGAGTAAGGTAACGAAGTAGACTTACTTCGTTACTTGACACCTCTGGTAATGACCACGAGAATCAGGAAGAAGTATAACGTTTCTTATCTCGTTAAGTTTTCTTACAAAATTAAATACACAACTTGCACTCTATGTAAGTGACATCGTTAAACACAAACTTGTTGATTTCAGTTTGATTGCGTGAAGAGATAATCTGAGTAAACTCAAGTAAAAAGGCAATGACAGATAGCGTGAGCCTCTGGTGAGTGTTCACGGTCACTCTGAAATGAGAGTGTGGTCTCAAAAATGTCTTTTAAAAAACAGAAAGAAAAAATACCCACTCTAGCAAATTTCTCTCTTTTCCACATTTTTTTTCCCCGATTTCCAATCCACTCAAAGAGAACTGCTGTGATCACAAAATTGATCATTCATTTTGCTTTTCTGCGTTATAAAGAAACCTTTTACCTCCTCAATATATTTCTATTGGATCTACAAACTGCTCAGGTTGTTTGTTTCCTTCTCATAAAAATTGAATAAACACATTACTGATTCCCTGCCAGCAAAACTGTGTTTCCAGAAATTCTCAGAAAAATGCTAAAAATACAAAAAGAAAAAAACAGTATTAAACCAATGTCGTAAAGAGCTTAATTTTTTGTTCCCTCTTTTCTCTGGTAACAATTTAAGAAGCTTTTAGTTTAGATTTCCAAGCCATTGATTTTTTACAACACACAGCTTTTAAATCTGCTTTTAGTAGTGAAATAGAAAACTATAGAAAAAAATACTGAAAAACATCAAATTTATTCAACCAATTCAAAACCGATCAAACGAAAAATGATGGATCTAGTCAATGCAGAGCCATGACTTACCCAGCACACACACACACACACACACACACACACACACACACACACACACACACACACACACACACACAGGCACAGAGTTATTTGTCCTGTCAGAGCAGGAAAAAAAATCTTTTGAAATTGTAAAAAAAAAAAAAAAAGAAAGAGGAATGACAAATTTATTAGAAATTTGAATGAAGTTAAGCAATTTTCAATCATTTAAACCTCAGAACCTTCAAAATGATGATAGAGAACTTGTCTAAGTGTGTAAGTACATCAGATTGTGTGGCTTAGATGAGAAATTTTGTACTCACCCTCAGCTCCTTGAAGAAGATGCAGCTCCGAGCCCATTCCACAATGGAGAAGAGAGTCTGGTCTGCCATGCGACACATGAGGCTGAAGGTGCTGGGCTTCTCCATCCGGCCTCGGCCACTCTGTTCCTGCTGCAGGTGAGCCACAATCTTATTCTGCACCACCAGTTCATCTGGGTCACAGCGCAGCAGCTCCAGCACCAGTGGGGGCAGGCTGGGCGGCTGAGGGGAGGCTGATGGGTACATGTCTGGGTAGGGGTATCCTGTTAGGGATTCAGGAGAGCTGGTGTAATCTGGACACTCGGCTTTAATCGCCCTGCTGGGAAAAGCTGTATACTGGTACTGTGTGTTGATGGGTACATGAGACTGCATGGCCATGCCCAAAGAAGTGGGTCCAAAAAGATTGGCATCGTAGTCTGTGGGAGTGATGGAGTTTGGGGTTGAGGGGAGCAGGGTTTTAGAGATGGTGGGCAGCGTGTGCAGTGTGCCAGTAAAGTTGTAGTCAGTCTGCAGAGGAGAGGCCGGCGGAGGGGCCGCGCTCTCCAGCTTGAACCCGTTGGATCGTATCAAAGCCTTCTTCTGCTGCTTCAAGGCCCTGTCTCTCTTGTACATCGGGCCAAATTTATTCCTCCCCCCACGCATACGATCTGCACGCACCGCTATCACACAAGAGACAAAAGGTGAAAAACAGATTTACAGATGAAACAGCAGCTAGTTTTGTACAAATCCTGCACGAGAGTAAACAGAGAGCTCCGATTTCAGCAGGATCTACACTGATTCCCACAGATGGAACAACACACATGTAGCTTGTTCTTGCTTCCCTTTTTAGGGCTGAGAAGAATCCCCAGAGTCTGTGCAGCTCTACTCCTTCTTTCCTGGGGAGTCTCCAGAGCTTTATCAGTAAGTCAAGAATGTGTCTTTTTTTTTTTTTCTTTCTTTTTCTTTTTCTTTTCTCTACTACGGAAGCAGGTGCTTTCCTTTGGACTGCTGTCTGAAGAACAGATCCCGTATGTGTAGCAAACAACGTGTAAACCCCAACCCAATAAATTGTCATTATTTTCCATTTTTTCCTCAGTAATTTGTTTGTGTTGTAATTGTAATGAAAAGATTGTAAAAGAAAAAAACATGTGTATTTAAAAATAATTTTTGATTAAATGGGGATGTGACAGGAATTTTTTACCCATTTCTTCTTGTAATTATGATTTTGGGGAACAGAGTCCTACCTTCTAGCCGCATTCCGACATTCAGGCACTTCTGGAAGCGACAGAAGGGACATCTTTTCCTCTGTGTTTTGTCTATTTTACACTCCTGGTTTTCTGCACACGTATATCTCTTGTTGTTCTGCACTGTTCTCTTGAAGAAACCCTAGAATGGAATTAGGACGTCAAACAGAGACCCAGAAAAATTTGTTTTCAGATAAAAACTGAAGGAATGTCAGGCTGCATCGAGTTTATGAAACGTCCATACTTGCACATTTTATTTATTTATCTGCTAGGATCTAATTCATAAGTGTCAATTTGAACTTTACAAATGTGCCCAAGACTCCTAGATAAATCAAACTACTCAAGCTGGTTGTGATGAGAAGGGGGGGACACACCTTGCAGCTCTCACAGGTGAGCAGACCATAGTGATACCCTGATACTTTGTCTCCACAGACAGGACACAGCTCTTCGAGGTCGTCATCATATGTGTATTCCATCACCTTCAGAGTCACACCTGACACAAACACACACACACACACACACAGCGTGTATCAATACCTTTGCAGTACTCGTACTTGTAACCAAACAAAAAAGTTCCCCTTTAAAAAATTTTTTTACACGCCCTTTGATTTTTTTTTTAAATGATTGCATAATGAACAAATTGTGTGTAAATAAAAATACATTATTTTAATTTGCCTACCCTATTCATAAAACAAACACGACAAGGCTTTTTGTGTGAATTATTGCAAAAATGTACCCATTACGATAAAAGTTTGTAGACATTGTTGATAAAATGTGTCCAACTTTTAACTGTTAAAATTTGAAAACAGCTCGCTTGTAAATGTGGCTTACACCCTGTTCTTTGACCAAGGCATTTAAAAACCTTTTTCTATTTAACTTAGTCTAATTTTGCCAGAAATTTACCCTAAACCAGATAGAAAAGGATAATTAGCTAGTGGGATCATTCTAATCTGAAGCGGTCCGTCATGAACTACAGAAGAAAAAATTAAGGAAACGGTTCAAAGATTTTTGTTGAAAAAATTAAAAGAGAAATAAAGGACAAAGAAAATAAAAGAAAATAAAAAAGTAAGAAAAGGATTAAAGGAACTATTTTCTGCTGGTTTAAAGTAATTTTTTTTAGGCCGCAAACGGGTTAAAATTAAAAGCGCGCAGTTTTTGATTCAATCAGCAAATAATTTAAATCCTCTGTTTTTTATTTAATTATTGCTACTTTTTAAAAAATTAATTTAATAAAAAAATCTTAAAATTTTTTCCAGTTATTTTTTACGTTTTAATATCATCACTATTTTTTTCTCAATCATCTCGCATTTAAAATGTTTTAATGCTTTAAAATGAATTCATTTTTGCAAAAATGCTAACTGTAAATTATGCGTACTAAAAAAAATCAGTCGGAATTTTAATATTTTTTGTGATTCCTAGTTTTTTTCTTTTTAAAATAAAATAAGCCTCATTCTTAAATGTTTTTGATCAGCTCTAGATTTAAAATATTCTCATAAATCTAAGCCAGATCAATTTAGATTTTTTTCTAAAATAGATTTTGCTTCTTTGTAGTTTATTTTTGACACTGAATCTTTTTACATGTTTTCTTTTTTTAAACAGTGACAAAAAAATAAAACGATATTTTTCAATCAAATGAATAAAATGCAGAAATATAGATCACGATCATGAAAGTTGTCAATAATAATAATAATACAATAATAATGAATTAGATTGAACTCACTCTGAGCCTTGTCTCCCAACATCTGATCTGCAGCCAGTCAGTGATGATTGTTTGATTTAAACCCTGATGGATGTTCTGCTGCAGCCTTACATGGGCTTATGAGGAAAATCAAAATCAATTCAAATCTGCTCCAGATGGGCTTTAAATGTGCTTTAGGAAGCAGAAAAAGAAAAGATGGCAATAGCGATGAGCATTGACGATCAGAGTGAAAACTCTGGTAGTCAGATCGCTTTTTTACTCTCTTTCCGTTATCGCTAAAGTTAGTCTGTGTGGTTCTTATTGGTCCATGTGTGGTCACATGGTGGATGCTGGATGCCTCCCTGGAGAAAAATGCCTGGACACACAAGAGTGTGTGGATGGAGAGACAGATCTAGTGGAAAAAAAAGACTTTATCCTTTTTAATCCAAAGAAAAATTACTAATAAATCGAATTAAGCTCAAATGAATGGTAAAAAAAAAAAAAGCAAATCCAAAGAAAATAGTGTTCAAATGATCAAATGAATCATGATTAGTTGCTTCATGGGGTTCATCACCTAAAAATCTCTTAGCACACATTTACTAAACAATATAAAATAAATACAGTTGGTTACAAGAGGTGATCAAAACTAAAAAATACAGTAAAATATTCTATTTCACAGAGATTTGAACTCATCTCTTTCTTGAGATCACTAATGTTGGTCACTTTAATATTAGATGGTCACTTATTCCTGTAAATAACTGTTTTCTGCACATGTTCCAGCCAGATGAAGATTTATTTCCCCCTCTGTTTGCTGTCTGGTGGAGGTCTTTTATAACTCAGACAACAGACATAGAAAGGTTTTTATAAACCAAATTATTTTTTTTTAAATGTCTTTTGTAGCAGATTTATTTTAACATCTATTTGGATGCTTGATTCTTATAGTTTTTTACAAACAACATACCTTTCAGTGTTTTCTCTGTTTAACTTAAAAGCTTAAGTTTAACTTAAAAATAGTGTTTCAGAACTAATAATTGTGTTCCAGCAGAATAAAGAAAATGTGCATTAATAATAATTGACTGTCAGGACATTTTTGCAGCGTAAGCGTGATTAAAAGTACCTATTGTTAGCTGAGGCAGGAAGCAGTGGGTGGCTGCAGAGGGTCATTGTGGAGAAACATGAACAAACCTGAGAGGGTCTTTACTGGACCATTAAAGACAAAAAAAAGACATCACAGACACTGAGGCTTCACTTTTATACTTTTATTATTTAGCTCTGATTTACAGAAAAAAGACATGAGAAATAAGATTTCTGCAGATTTATATAAAATTTAGATCAGTTATAATCAATTAAATCATTTCACTTTAACACTCATAGTATGATTTTCAAACTTCTTTTGAAATCAAATCTTATTTGACTTGACTATAATATAAATAATAAAATAATGGTCAGTAAAATCACATTGATGATTAAAACCAAATTGATTTGATTACAATTCAGATTACGAAAATGATTAGATCTAAAAATGTATCAAAATAAAAGATATTATCAATATTATTTAAATGCTCTGATTATTTTTTAATAAGTTTTTGGTTTCAATTTTTTTTTGTTGATTTTGAATCAGCCCAGAAGTTAGTTAAACCAATGCAAACATAGCTCATGCATAAAAAAATAACACAAATGATTAAACCTTTCTGTGTATAATGTGCATTAAAGATTATAAATGAACCTCTCAGGCAAATAAAAGTCTCAATTTCACCAAAAAAAAAAAGTGGGTTTATATTTGTTGGGTTTTTTCTTTTTGCCAACAAGAATAAATAGTAATGCAAGACAAGTTTAAATGTATTAAAGTGAAACAAAAAAGAATAAATAGAATAAATCTATTGCTTAAAAATGAAGATTTAAAAAAACTCTGAATGTAGCGACATCTAGTGGTAACTTTGAAAAAAACAATCAAGACATCAAGATGATTTTATCTTTTTTTTTTTTTAATTATTTGTCTTTTTGTCCATCTTTCAATATAATAATATGCTGGCATTAGTCTGAACACAATGAATGAATAATTTCATTGTCAGCTGGATTTTACAAAATCACATCATTATTTTAACAAAATAAAAGCTCTCCTGTGGGAACTCTAACTATAAAAAGTTTATAAAGTATTTTAATTCACAGTTCATTAAGCAGCACACATCTCACAGTGTGACACCAGCTTGCTTACTTAGCACAGGGTGTGAGGACAGAATCACTTCTATCTATCAATGTGTGTCACCTCTGACCCCAAAATTCCCAATAAAACCCTTCCTCAGCTTAAATCCCCTCGTCCTGCAACTAGAAGCAGGCTGACTAAAGATGGGAGGGGTCCGGTAAGCAGGGCCCTCTGTCACAAGGGCCAAGAAATATGTCCTATCTCCTGTTTGTTCCTAGCGTGATTTTGTTTTGCAAGTGTGCTGTGGCTACCGATGAGCGGAGCCCCAGCATCAGACAAGCTCTGTCTCTGTCTCCCAGATATATTTGTACAATAAATAAGGAGGATGGGCTATGAGCAGACGGGTGTTTTGACTTCATCATTTATAGTTTGTTCATTTTCTGCCACCTCTCCCCTCTACATGGACCCACACCCATAGAGATTTTCTGCTGCAGAAGCAGGATCTCAGTGGATAAGAGAAGATAATGCTGCAATCGCTCTGGGTGAAAGCTACAGAAAGATGAGGCTTTGCGTAGAATCTTCAGATTACTTTTTCAGATTTCAGATTGTGTGCTTGTTGATTAGTTGGATATGTTGGAACAGTTGGAAAGTAAACAGGAAATGCTTTTGTTTCACGAGCGTACATCCCTTTATAGCAATGTTTGAAAAATGAAACGGTCCTTTTTCTTACTCTCAATTTCTATAAAATGACCGCTTTTTTTGTGGAGCTTTGTTTAGACCCATTAGGACCAATAAAAATAGTCATGTGTATTGAAACCAATTGTTGCTCAAATCATCCAAGTTCAGAAATCCTAGATTCACTCTTCTGAAATTACAGAAAAATAAAGTAAAACTATTTCACTATTTTTTGAATATATTTACGAGATAGTTAGTTTAGTCACAAGTCTTTCCATGTGTCCCTGAGTTGTAAGCACATAGATGTTAGTAATTGTTAATTTAAAGCATTTCTATTTAAGGTCCTACATCATGTTAAAAGCGCATTTATGAAGGTCTTAGAATATACCTTTAAAAATGGCATGAAGCGGTGTGCAGGTGGCAATTTCCAATTGCAGGACAGGAAATGTGGTTTATTTGTGAAATGCAGTTCAGCAATGCTGTACTGCAGAACAGAAGAAAAACACAAAGTTTAAGCGACATGGAAAGAGGTTATTGTTTCAGAATGTGTTTCTTGGTCAGGCAACCAGGGAAACCTGGCTGGAAGGGATGGTATGACCCCACGAGAATGTCTGGGGCGATTGCCTTTAAATAGGAAGCAAGCTCCACAGGTGGGTGGCATCAGAATAATCACCCTCAGATGTCTCAATCAGGGTGATGAGGGAAGATTCAGGGTTCCCTCTGGTGGCAAGAGAGGAGATCATGACAAAATTAGTGGGTTTGAAATTTTTTGTTGAAACTGTAAATGTGAAGACTTTTCCAATATCACAAGTTGAAATTATTGAGAAAACATTGAGAAAGAAACAGGGATTCCCGCTGGGCCCAAGCCTAAGTGTCCTTGAAGACGACATCTAACCCCCTAGTTACTCTCACCATTGGCACCATGTGGCTGCCTGCTGCGGTGACTGTTTAAGCACCAACTACACAAGTATCATTCTATTACACTGTCATAATTCAGACATATGTTTAAGCTAATCAGCCGAATGAAGATCAGGTCTTGGCTGTTGAGTTTTTCTTAGAAACCACTGATCCTTTTCAAAGGATCACACTTCTTTTCAAAGGGTACTTTGGTACCAACAGGACATTGCTTTAGGACCACAACTAACAGTAGTAAGTGGGGCAGGACTTTATTCCCAACTTGAAGTAACCACTCTACTGACTGAGGACCATGGTCTCAGATTTGGAGGAGCTAAATACCATCCTGAAAGCCTCAGGAAACCATCCTGAAACCCCTTACCCACGAATTGATCCAAATGCAAGATAGATATCACTGCCTAAAAAAGCAAGCAGTCCCACCACATCTGCAAAAAAAAACCACCTAATTCCAATCAAACAAGATCTTCCAAGAGCTGAGTGAATGATACAGTGAGAGACAGACATGGTACCTATGTGTACTAGCCAGTGGTCTATTCTTAGTAAAGAAGAAGCTGAGCCTTAAAGAAAGGCTCACAATCTTCTTCTTTTGCTAACCCATTAAACCGAATTTTGAATACAAGTGGCCTAGATTAGATTTTTTAGATTAGTTTTTTCTGATGGATGGCTGGGCTCACACCTAAGGAGGAATGAGGTGTTCAGTCAATCAGGGCCTCACAGTTAAATAAGTTGCTCGTCCAAATCAAGAAGAATCATTGGCTGATTGCTAGAAAACCTATTGATGAGGCTTTCGAAGAGACACAACAAATACTGGAAAGACAGCTTCTCAAGGCTGTTGAGGAGGTGGGATCCTCCCCTGACAAATGGAAGGCAAAGAAAATTACGGTAACTATTACTGCTTATGCTTCAACTTCAACCCTGGAAGAAATGGTTATTAAATTTCTGCGGAAAAATTTTAACTTGCCTGGAAACTAGCTTCAGTACTGTACCAGCCATTGAATCTGGTCGTGTATGAATCAACATCTATTCAAGGGGTTGGGGGGGCGAACCTGGGTAAACAGACAGTAGAGCGAACCAGTCAACAACGCAATCAAAATATGGCTTGGTTGTGAACACGAAGGAGTTGACTCATCACATCCAGCACAAGTAAAACTGATATTTATGACTATGATCAATGATTGTGTGTTTTAAGATGGATTTTACAGAAGAACAGACCTAATTCTAAGTTCATTGCTGCACCATTTTTCTCCTAGTTTTTGGAAAAATTCAACTGTGCAAAAATGAGGTTGCTCACAAATGATACACAATGGAAGCAAACAATTTTCATGGCATGGTTCTTTCTGTATTTAAATTGAACTCCCCTTTAAAAATATAAATTCGTGGCAAACTCACGAATAATAATTTTAATATAAGATTTAGTAAAAATCTTATATTAAAGTCAGTTGTGAAGAAAAACTTGGGAGTTTGTTGTAGTACAGGGAAAGTGAGTTTGATTACACGATAATTGTTTTTTGGATGACACATAGAGTTTATGAATGTTTTTTGACCCTCTAAAAGTTTTGCACCTTGTCCAAGATGATATCTGTATTTCTCATGCTTTCTAATCAAATGCACTCCAGCATCTCCTGCAACCCTCTGCGTTTGACGAATCGGTTAGGACATTGATGAATACAGTACTTAGTTTTCTATGCATGTAATTATTTTCCTCTAAATGGTATAAAAGTTAGTTTCTTTTATGTTTCTATTTTCAATTCCTACTCTGACTCACAAAAAAACGCCTGCAGCTTTTTCCTTTTAAATTTGTCACGTCTGTCATTAGTTAATCTTTGACATAACCAGAAATGAAATCAATCGTCTAAGCTCATTTATGAAACTGGAAACATGTTTTCCCCCCCACAATCAATTCTTTTCTATGGCTCTTATTGCACTCCACTACATCAGGTCTTTGGTTTACATTTCTCGGTCGGAAAAACATTGGTGATGGCAGTCAACCTTTATGTCAACCATCATGAATGGACACACAATCTGAGCGTGGTTGCTTGGAAACCGGTTCATCTAAGCTGTTGAACCATGTCACATCCTTTGTTCGTAGCAACATCTAATTATGAGAAAGTTGAACATGTGACAGCTTTACATAAGAAATTAATTAGACATTCATTTTTCTTATTAATACAAAAACACAATGTCTCTAAAGTTTCAGCTCTGAAGTTTTTCCTACACTCGTGTATAGCCTCAGATGTCTAGAAATAAATTCATAAAAATGTTTGATATTTTGACAAACAAATATTTTGCTCATGCTGAGGCCAATGTATCTGAGGTAAATTTATGCATAAAAAAAGATTAAAGGAAACCCAACGAATGAACAAACACAGAAAAAGGCTGCATACTGTATCAGAATCAGAATCAGAATCAGAATGCTTTTATTGCCATGTCAGTGAAAAACATCAGAGACTAGGAACTTGTTCTGGTACTGGTGTGCAAACATATAAAATAAAACATATAAAATAAGAATAATAAAAATAAAATAAATAAAAATAATAATAATTTTTACAAAACTAAGAGTGCTCAGAAGAAAAAGAAAAGTAGTGCAATGTCATAGAAAATAATAGAATGTATGACCAATAATGAGCAATTTTATTATTGGAAATAAATTGGAGACATTTCATATTTCATAGTTGACAAGTCAACTTGTTCTGAAAATTACAAGCAGAAAAAAAATTGGAAAAATCTTGTAAAACTTGCAGATTTCATGTATCACCATCATAAATGCAAAATCAGTTAATATGTTAAATTCCAAGGCTAGATTTCACTGCCAATTACCATTTTAAAAAAACAAGCCACTACTTTTGTCTCAGTAAAAATATGTTGTATTTTGATAGAAAATCCAACTTAGAAAAAAACCCAAACTCCAATGCGGTCAAATACATGCTTTCAAGAACATAAATGAGGTACTTACCCGTCTCACTGTATTATCATGGACTAGGACAGTCATTGGCAAACTACGGCCCGCGGGCCACATGCGGCCCCTTAAATGGTTTAATATGGCCCTGCGAACTTCAAATAAGTACAATGCATTATTACTATGTTAAGGTTCTATTTTCTCCGCAATTTTTTTTATATTTCCTCACTAGATGGCGCACTCTAGATTTATTGGCTTTGTTGAGAAAACAACAACACTGCTCCCATTCAAATGTGTGTGTCTCCGTGAAGCGCACGTTGTTAAAATAAACGATGCGCGCACACATAGAAAGCCATTGGGACCATTGGACAATACACGCATGTAAACAAGCACGTTAGATTTCAAACCTTGTGCACTAATATAGAAAGCCATATGGGTCAGGTCACGTGCGTAATGTAGCGCTAAATGTGAAATCTAGCGCGCTAGATACACGTTTTTTAAGCGCCAGCGCGCAAATTTGACGTGCTTGATATTTTTGGAGAAAAAAAAGACACGCAGGAGGAGTGATGGTGATATTGTGAAGTATAAAAGAACTTTGTGTGCTTTAAAAAATGGTTATTCATTTGATTTTTATTGTTTAAAAACTCATTTCAATGTCAGAGATTTTGTTGTTATCCTTTACTTCATTTTCATTGGAAATTAAAGCACACGTTTTCTCCACATCCCAACATGTGTATATATTTATTTTTTTTTTGTGCATGATCATCGTTACAGTAAATATGAAGGTGACCACTGTGGAGAAGTACAATACTTATCAATCTACCTCTCATTGACTAATTGGATTAGGGCAGAAACCTCTTTCCAATTATGTAGAACAATTTGTGACAGCTCCTCTGGGTCAAGTATTGCTAGATTGGGTGGTTTGAGCATCTGGTTAGGATGGTTCGTGGTTAGGATGGTTCGTCCCACCAAGAGGAGACCCAGAGGCAGGCCCCGGACCTGCTGGAGAGACTATTTCTCACAGCTGGCTGGACAACGCCTAAAGATACTCCCGGGTGGGCAAGAGGATGCAGCCGGGTTGAGAGAAACTTGTGTTTCCCATTTGAGGCTCTTACCATCACATTTCACCCCCGGATAAGTGAAAGACAAAGGAACAGAATAGAAAATTTGTGACCAATAAAGCAGATCCCTGCTGACATCATTAATTTTACACATTAGCTAACTTGTGAAATAATTGTAGTTTTAAGTTAGTGTTTTACATGTCACACCATTACTGGTTTCACTTCACATGGATCTAATTGATCCAATAACAACAAAAAAAGATATTTCAACATTTTGCATCTCAACATTCAGAGTCCCCATCTCTGTCCTTGACCACATACAAGCACAACAAACCACTTCAAAAAGGGAAATTAAGAAGGATGCCCACAATGGTGGTGAGAAAAAGCAAGCTTTGCAGGGGGTTTTCCTAAGTGTCATCCTGCAAGGTCAACAAAAAAAAAAAACAACAAACCCACCAAGGAGCCTGAATGACCTCTGCCTCCTGCTGACAAACTTCACACACTACAACGCAGATAGAGTTTGGGCAAAGTCAACTAAGTTCTATAACTTGTTAAAAAAGATTTACATACACAATTACATACAAATTTGCATATATTTTTAGAAAAAATTTAGCAATCATTTTGAGGCTTAAATCCTCAAATGTACTAATACAGAGTCTATATGTTTATTCAAAATTTTTTTTACATTTTTTGCATTTTGAAATACATCACAAACCAGAAGAGAATTTTACTTACAAGTACTTTAATTCTACTGGAAGACAAAATATGTGACATGTACCTCAAATACCACCTTCTTGTCCTTCTTATTTTACCTTTCAGACAACCAAAATACTGCTAAACTGAACTCAAAGCTTGAGTTGTATTATTTCTGGATCCAATTTTGAGGTAGGCTGCACGGTGGCACATAGGTTAGCACGGTGGCCTCACAGCACAGTGGTCGGAGTTAGAGTCTTAGTGGGATGAGGCATGAAATATTGGCCTTTATGTGTGAAGTTTGCATGTTCTCCCTGTGTACAGCATGTGTGGGTTTTCTACGGGTACTCCGGTTTCCTCCCACCCTTCAAAGACGTCCGTGTTAGGTTGATTAGTCACTATGAAGTTGCACTTGGGGAAGAGTGTGTCTGAGCAGCCCTGCACAGACTGGCAACTTGCTCAGCGTGTATCCTGCCTCTAGCGTAAAATTAGCCAGGATTAGCTCCAGCAACCCCATGACCCTGAAAGGGATAAGTGTTTCCGAAGACAAAACTTTTATTTTTAAAGTCAGCAACCATGATGGAAAAAAATACTTTGTTGTCACAATGCTGCATAAGAGTAACACAGACTAATAAATAATAAAAACAGTAAAATTATTAGAACATTTTTATAAAACTGACCAGCAAGTTTCTGTAAATTATGTCATGACTTTGGCGTAATATAGAACGATAACCCCAGATCATTTAAATTTATGTTTCTTCTTTCTTGTGATTCCTCTTATAATGTCTTATTATTTCATTTGTCTCTTATTATTTAATCTATTGTGTCCTGCGAGCATTAATAAAGTACTTTCGGTTCAATTTTAAATATGAATTTTGACATTTCGAAGACCAGTTTGGATTATGGTGGAACACTAGGCGTTCAAGAATAAACTTCACCGTAATTCTAGTACACCATTCTCCTTTTCTGTAGGATGTTTTCTGTGTCTATGGAAGTGTTCAGGCTGCTAGGCAACCATCTGTTAGAGGAGCAGCTCTCAGTTCTATTGGATTGAAAAAAGTCTGTGCACTATTTCCTTTTTTATTAATAATCTCTAATGAATTTTCATGTTACAAACAAGTTCGATGATGAGCAAAGATTAAAAAAAAGTATGAATATATCTTTTTATTCCATTGAACATACATGTAATGGATTTTCAAAAACTAACATGTAGCCTTTCAAAAACATTAACTGACCATATCAATATTTAGCGAACTGTAAAACTGAAGTCTGAAAATGAAATATTTAATGAATAACACTGTCAGATGTAACAAGATACTTTCACTAAATAATGCAACTCGTTTAAAAAAAAGAAAATAATACCATGTCTTTTCAGTGCAATAAGTTCTTGTTGTTCAATACATTTTTCAACCTTTTTTAAATAATTACATTTATTTTGACATTTCATGTCAGTGATTCACATTCACATTTTTATCTGGAACAGAATCAAACACAGCAATGTCGATTCTTTGTATACTTGAAAACATAATTAAAATCAAATAGAATAAAAGTCAATTGCATGATCCTCCACAAAGATTGTGTAGTTGTGCAAGGTGATTTTTCTTTTTATTTTAGTACCATTGAAAATGGTCCATACTTAATTCTTTACACAAATTACAACACACATATAGAAACATTTCTATTCTTTTTTTAAAATATGAAAAGTAAAAACATACAATGGAATTAAAAGAAGATCATAAATTGAATTTTTTAAGTGGAAACTTCTATCGACTCTGAATAGAAATTCACCTGCCCAAAAGTATCTCTACGGTACACAGAGAGGAAGTCATTATCAAGACAGTGAATGCTACATGAATAACTGCAGTAAAAACATCATGTCAGACGTGCAGATAGAGATTCATAAAAGCTGTGCAGCAGAGGATACAGAGCGGTGTGGGTATAGGACTGTGTATGTGGGAGGGGGTGGGGGCAATGGAATAAATCATCACCACTTCTTGCCCTTGACAGAGTTCCTGATTTTGAACTGCAGAGAAGTTTGCTTTTGTGTTTAGCTAACAATAGAGAAACACAGTTAGTTAAGGTTAAACTCAATTGCAACCTTGTTCGTTCTTGTATATATATCTCCTGGAATAATCCATCACAGTAGTCAGTACACTCCGGATTTGCATGAATTCAGATGTAAAAGAAGTTGGGTAGGGCTACTTATCAACGGATTTGTAACAAAGGAATGGCGGTTTTCATTCTTGTAATTACTTTCACAACTAATTTTAATCAGAAATTATTATTTCTGTCTGTTGAAAAAGGTTATTTATCAAAAACCGCTGTTCGACACCAATAAACCGTCTTCACCAAACTTTACACATGACAAGATACAATCAATACACAGTACAATTTGTTCTAAAGACAACTAAACCAAGACTCCTCAATCGGGTTTCCAGATTATGTGATTCCTCTCCCTATTATTTTATTTGTTTAACCTTTGTTTAACCAGGAAAGTCCCACTGAGATTAAAAACGTCTTTTCAAGGGAGTCCTGGACAAGAGGCAGCAAAATTCAGAACAATATATACATACATAAGGAGGAGAGACTAAGCATGCAGACGATTTTATGTACTTAGGATCAACTGTCCAGAGCAATGGAGAGTGTGGAAAAGAGGTGAAGAAGCGTGTGCAGGCAGGCTGGAATGGGTGGAGAAAAGTATCAGGTGTGATGTGTGATAGAAGAGTTTTAGCTAAAATGAAAGGAAACATGTACAAAACCGTGGTGAGACCGCCCATGCTGTTTGGTCTAGAGACAGTCATTGAGGAAAAGACAGGAAGCAGAGATGGAGAAAGCAGAGATGAAGATGCTGAGGATCTCTCTGGGAGTGACCAGGATGAACAGGATCAGAGGAACAGCACATGTTAGAGGTTTCGGAGATAAAGTCAGAGAAGCCAGACTGAGATAGTTTGGACATGTGCAGAGGAGAGAGAGTAATCCCTGTAGTGAAATGCCGAAAGAAGAAGTTAGATCTGATACAAAATATGGCTTGAGTTTACTTTGAGAAATCTGTGTAATCCCTCATTTATCCAGAGTGTAGAAAAGGCTTCATCGTTGTCGTCTGGACAGTGTATTTGTTGATCGAGACTTTTTGACTTCTATTCAGAAATTATTTTCAATCTGATAAAATAAATAAACTATACCTATATTATATATTAATACATTTTATTTCTAAGGCGCCTTTCTAGGAACTCAAGGTCGCCATACATCACTTAGTTGGGTTGGACAAACTCAGGATATACTGTATTTACCTGCGTTTGGCCAACCCCCTAAGGAAAGGCCGACCCCAACACATCTGTAACAAACAGTGTTTTTGAGGTTATGTGACTAGTTTACATAGGTTGGGGTAGATCTTTGCAGTTTTGGTTTGGACAATAATTACCTTCTATTGTCCAAACCAAAACTGACAAACCAGTTCAACACCCCCTTATTATACACATGCTAATAGCCCTATGAGCTGAAACCGGTTGAGGAATTTTCCAACATCTTAGATTTCTTCACCCTGGAAAAATCTCCTGAAAAGTTTCAATAAAAACATGGTGCATGATAACAAAAAATCACACTTTTGACTTACTGATCATTTATGACGTATAGTTTTTTTTAAAACAAATTGTCGCAATGCCTCAAATTTCAAAATCAAATACATCCTCTTAAGTAGTTTTCAATCTTATTTATGCCTATAAATGACTGATTCTCAAGAGCCTGGTAATTTGATGAAAGAAAATTAAAATGTAGGATTAATGTCATGGACGGCAAATAAAAGTGCAAAAAAAAGCAATACAAAAAAAATACAAGGACATAAACTCATGTACTGTATAGTTCAATTCATTGGTGTTAGTGTCACACTGCAGGCATTAGGCAATAATAAAAACTGGATTGCGAGATTTAGTTGACTGATTATTGGCTAATTGTAATTTCCAAGCCAAACAAATCAATTGATCTCTGATTCAAGATCTTAATCCACAAAATTTCAATACAAGTTCAAATTAGACTGTCCGTAACAAACCCTGTAAGAACTCTTGAACATGTTATCCCTAAGAAACCTTGCAGCTTTGGTAACCTTGTCTCTAGCTTCCAACTTGATGTTACGTATTCAGTTACTGACAAGGACGGACTGGTCATCTGGTCATGAATTCCAAGCCAGACTAGATGAAATGATCTCTGCTTCGAGAACTGAATCTACAAAATTAATTACAAGTTAAAATTAGACTGTCCCTAACAAACCTTTTAAGAACTGCTGAACATATTCTCCCTCAGAAACTTTCCAGCTTTGCTAACCTTGTCTCTGGCTTCCAACTTGATGTTACGTATTCAGTTACTGACAAGGACGGACTGGTCATTTGATGAAGAGGAAAAGAGTGATAAAATCTATGTGATTGGTTCAATCTGGTCGAGAGTCTAAAATGTTAGAAAAATAACTATTTTCCTGTCTTGCCAGGAAAGACAGTCAGTCCTGAACCTTTGCTTTACCAAACCATTTGAAATATAAAATGCAGAGTGTTTTTATATATTTTTTCTGTATGAATCTAGTGAATTGAAAAAATGTAACAATTTAGCTTGAGAGCCAACTGAATGAATTAAATTTAATGAGTACAGTTTTGTATCACCAAAGTCATTATTTCCTTGGCTGAAATTACTATGGATTGAATGAGGTGTTTTATTTTTTAGTAAGAACAACCTAAATGAATGCACACAAATTTCTATGCACATATTTCAGCACCTCAATAAGAGTGTTTACAATCTGTGAAAACTCCATGCTGAACACTATCCATTCCCCCTGCACAAAATCCTTGACTTTTACTCCCCTTTGACTGTTTGGAGAGAGATCTTAAAAGTTTCTGTATGCACTTCCCAACAAGTGAAAATTAGAAATAAAAAGAACTCCTTTTAGGTTTATTAAGTCTCCTCTCCTCACTAGATACTTGCCAGCCTTATCACTATTTATTTTAAACATGTTTTTTTTCTCTTTTTTTGCATTATGAGAGTGTTTTAGACTAATCTTATTATCAGAACACCAGATGTTCAAGTGTAGATTTATGCCAGAGTCACATTCATTTTCAAGGCCACAACAGACTGGTTGGTAATTAGCTGTCATAAAAGAAGCTTTTTACAAAGCCATGGACACCGGACTGAGGACCGAGCACAACACAAGCAAGAGAAAAGAACTTCTAAATGCATTCGCTTTCAAAACACTGTGACAAAATGTGAACTCAATTAAAATCAATTGAGTCTCTTTCCTCATCTTTTCCATTCAAAGCTCGGTTGGTTCGGATGCCCCTGAGTAATTATGAGGTCACTCGGTTCAACGCAGACACAACTAGAGATTCTTTGTAAAGTTTATTAATTGAACACTGAATACCGTAGCAGCTCGGAGTTTTTTTTTTTTAATAATCAAACATAAATAAATGCTCCTGGATTCATGTATAAAGTTAGATTTATAACTAAATGTTTCTACAACAATGAAGGTTGATTCAATTTAAATCTCTTCATTACTCTGATTTAATGTTTGAGTCTTTAAGTGCTTTTGATGAAAAGATATTGAAAAAATAAATTTCTGGTACATGCAGTTTTTTTTGGTTTTTTTTTCAGTTTATTTCAGCACATCCAGAAAACTGAGAAACCTGTTTTAATTGGTTCTTAATTTTGTAACATTGTTGTGTTGGTCGTTAACTTCCTTAAAAAATGTTTTTTGACAAGTTTGTATGAAAATATTTCCAATTTTCTAACAATTCCTTTATGAAAATCTGATCAACGTTTCAGTAAGTTATTTTTGATCATTTGTGGAATAAAGTGTTGGGTCGTCTGTCCAAACAATATAGGTATGTTTTGTGATATACGTTTCCAGGAACATTGAGTTTTGCAGAAATTCCCACAGTTTACTTTGAGAATTTACTGGGGTTTTTTTTTTTCACATAAGGCAGCAGAATGGAACAAATATCATCATTAAAATATTTTAAGCACAAAATAACCTGAGAACCCAAAGCAAAGAAATATAAAAATAGTCAAATAACACAAACATTTAATTTAAAATATTAATTCAATGGTTTTTATTTTTCTAAGTTACGTGTCCACCATCTTTAAAAAAGAACTGTTTACTTCCTCTGGTTTTCACAAGGCAATGTGTTACATCCTGTTTCTTTTCTTAGCTCTTCACAGTCGGTAAAAGTCAGTTTGATGGTGTTGTTTGTTTCACCTCTTTACCTATCACTTTTTCTTTCCTTATAAAATTTTTTTAAGTTTTTTTTTTTTTCTAATCCTTGCTTTGCATGTAGCCTGTGCCAGTCGTGGTTGCGTGCTGATGACATCTCTGTAAATTAAAGTACCGTAAGCAGAACTGTGGAAAGAATGGACCTCAACCCTTTTCGGCTGGATGTTTAGTTAGAAATACAGATTTCTTTTTGTGATCTGAAAAAATGTTCGTAATATTTACTTTGGTTTAAGTACTCGGAGGCCAGTTTATTTTATTACAATATGACTTTTTGAAGAACGATATGCAACCTCTACGTCCAGCTCTAGATATGGATAAAACATTCAATCTTTACTTTTACGTATTTTTGGGGTTTATATTTAATATTTTATATCTTTTGTCTTATTGATGGGCTGCACGGTGGTGTAGCGGTTAACACTTTGAGTTTCACAACTGTAGTGACTGGTTCAAACCCACCTAGAGCCGAGGCCGATAACACTAGTAAGTGGTTTACAAACACCACCTGCGTGTGGTTTGCATGTTCCCCTTTCTGTACGTGAGTTCTCTTAGGATACTCTGTCTTCTTCCCACACAAAAAGTTGCAGGTGGGTGGTCATTCATTGTCGAAATACCCATGGAAATGAGTGTCTTTGTGACTGGCCACCAACATGGCCAGAGTTTAACCTCCACCTGCTAAAGACCTCAGCAATTCCCCACAAATACTTAAAAAACTAAGTATACTTGTTCATTTTCATCAAAAACCTTCCCAATCAAATCCTTAAATATCAAATATGTTTGCTTGGTTAACAGTTCCCCATTCTACCCCTAGCACTGACAGACTCCCCCATCACCACTGTAGACTCTTTCCGCTTCCTCGGCACTACCATCACACAGGACCTAAAGTGGGGGCCGTCCATCAGCTCCCTGATCAAATAGGCCCAGCAGAGGATATGCTTTCTGCGGCAGCTGAAGAAAGCCAAGCCTAGATGTTGGTGCAGTTTTACAAAGCCATCATCGAGTCCATCCTCACCTTCTTCATCACCG
Organism: Neostethus bicornis; assembly: GCA_902685375.1. NCBI lineage: Eukaryota > Metazoa > Chordata > Actinopteri > Atheriniformes > Phallostethidae > Neostethus > Neostethus bicornis. The sequence continues at coordinate 12,574,731 of LR738545.1, forward strand.
TGTGGTACACTGGAGCCACAGCCAGGAACAAACACAGACTGCAGCGCATTGTGCGCTCGGTAGAGAAGATGATCGGCTGCAGCCTTCCATCTCTCGAAGACCTGTACGTCTCCAAGACTTGGGGGCGTGCAGTTTGAGTAGCATGTGACCCTTCCTACCCTGGGCATGGACTTTTTGAGCGACTCCCCTCAGGCAGGAAGCTCCGGTCGATTCGGACCAGAACGTCCCGCCACAAAGACAGCTTCTTCCCTTCTGCCGTTGGACTTATGAACACTTCATAACACTAGTACCACAGCAAGTTCCTAGTCTCTGATCCTCTTCATTGACCATGGCAATAAAAGCATTTTGATTCTGATTTCATTAGTCACTGCAACACCTCCAGAATATAGACTGTATTGAGAAATCACTTTCAATACAATTTGCCAAAAACTTCCACAAAGCAGAATCAAGATTGACTATTTCTTTCAAACGTTGCAGGTGCTTTTTTTTATACATTGATCTTTCTTCCAATGATTTATAAAAATTCATTCGTGCACGTAGAAAAAAAACTAGAAATTTCACCTCACGTATCTGGCAAGTTACTTGCCTTCATTAAGTTGAGTTTGCTTAGGATACTTTGCATTATAACCCCAAAAAAAATCAGTTTGTGGTATGTACCCAGTTGTTGAAGGCCATAAATAATTTTAAAAAAGCAATAAACTTCTACATTTTAATCCTCTGTATCCCTCCTGTTTGCTGTGAAGAAGCCGTTGGCAGAAAGTGGCTGATTTGTTATAAAATTGTCCCATAAACTTAACAAAATAAGACATCTAAAAGCAAGAAGGGATTAAGTTCTTGTAGGAGATATAACAGCAGGGAATTTGGAGAGAGGCAAGGGGACAAGGTTATCCCCTTCTGGATGTGTGTCAGTTGGCGAGGGGTGAGGAATGGTGGGGCTGTCGTCCTGTTATCAGCGTCTAGGTTGCACTGTGTCAGGGTCAAGGGGAACTAGATGAGAGGGATCTGGGAAGAGGAGGGGTTGTAGGAGGACCACACCTGGTGAAGGCACGCTTCAGGAGCGTGTTGGAGCGTGTGCAGTCTGTTAACACGAGCCAGGAAAAGGCAAAAAGAGGGAGAGTTTAACCAGAGCTGCACAGTCAGTTCTGGCCTTGACATGACTGACGTAAATACAGTAGGCCAAAACCAAACGAACAAGTGTGGTTGTGGGGGTGGGGCTTTAAAATTTCAAATGAACTTTTGAAACATCTTGATGAGGGATTTGATTCGATTCGATTGTGTGGATGGTCTATTAATCGTGGCGTGTGGGTGAAAAAGGAGCAAGGACGCTTTCTTCAAACTAAGATCAGGTCCTCGAACACAAAACCGGCTCAGGCTCAAAGTTATCATCATAAATCAGAAATGAAAGCGAAAAACTTTCCAAAAAATAAGCTGATTAGAAGTGCAGCAAAAAAAGCTTTTGAAATCATTTGTAACCGAGGACTTTTTAAATTTAAGAAATAGCAAAAGATGTTGGCAGTTATTTTTAACCTGTGAACTTTCATTTTTAGGCTTAAAGAGCTACTAAATAATTCTAAAAGCAGGTTTATTTTAGATAATTACATAATTTAACACTTTTTAAAGTGTCTGAATTTCTTAATACTTGTATGCTGTGCAGCCAAAAAGATTTTAGTTTGAAACTTTTAAAGCAATAAGTGAGTTTTTTACAGAAAGACATTTTCTAAAGTCTCCCCTTGACCGTGCCAAGGAATGTTCCACAACCATCAGACTGTGTACGAAAAGTAAAATAAAGGAAACTGTTTACAGGATTCTACCTGATAGGGTCATTTAGGACAAAACGGAATTGCTAAGAATCAATTTCTTATCTGTAGTTGTTTTTTTGTTTGTTGGTGTTGTTTGTTTTGTTTTGTTTTGTTTTTCAGATTTCCCAGTATGACTTTTAGAAGAACAACTTTAACCAGAAAATTTTCAAATTGCTCATGAAACATTTTCCATACAGAATAAATATAGAATAAATTCATCTCTATTTGGAAATGTTATTTGTTGCTGTAGTATTGTACACAGACGTAAGGAAAAATGAAATAAACATATGTAATAAATTAAATCTATGCAGAAAAAGTAATAAACAGAGACAGAAATATGCAAAAGGAAATTTGGTAATGCAGGTGTTTATTACCTGCAGAACTGGTCCAGCAGCAAAATAACTGACTGACAAAAAAATTGTGCAAATTTTTAGGTGAAATGAGAGAAATAGAAAATGTAACTTTTTTCTTTCCTTTACGTCGGACAGTCCCATGGTATGCCTAAATAGTTCAGTTTTCACATAAAGATGGCTGCCAGTGGACCCCACTTTATAATGCAGTGTTTGCACAATGCTGAACATTGTAGACATTAAAAGTTTAGTATGATTAAAATCTCATTTAAATCCTTTTCAAGTATTTGTAAATAGAGTTCAAATTTATATTTGCATTTCGATAGCGATGCTTGCTCATTTTATTTCATTCATTTAATTTTTTCGCCACTAAAGTTCAAATTGGAAAAAACCTCCACCACCCATCACAGGTTGCGGAGGTTGCCGAAGCCTAAGCTGATTCAAGGTGAGAGGCAGGGTACACTTTGAACAAGTCGCTAGTCTGTCGCAGGGCCACACACAACCATCCACACACACACTCATTCCTAGCAGCAATTTATAGCAGCCAATCAACCTAACATGCATGTTTTTTGAGAGTGGGAGGAGACCGGAGTAACCGGAGAAAACCCATGCATATTCGGGAGAACATGCAAACTCCACACAGAAAAGCCAGTGTTCAAAGCCTCGTCCCCACCCGGGACACGAACCCTGACCTCCTTGCTGTGAGGTCACTGTGCTACTCACTGTGCCTCCTAATTAAAAATGTTTCTATTTGATATAATTTTGTTAGCCCTATAATGCCCTTAGATGTTATTTCAAAATAATCTCTTTAATGTTGATTCTGCAGCTCAAGAATGATGATTAACGGAGCAAATAATAGTTAACTCAAGGACTCTAAATTTATTTCAATCGGTGATTCTTTTTTTTTTACGTATTTTGTAAATTTCCCCATAAATCTGTGTTTGTGGGCATTGCCTGTTTCAATGGTTCCCTTTGGGTGTGTGAGGGGATGAAAAGTGATACGGTGCTTTTTTAAAAAAAGTATCTTTCATCACGTACCGTCTTCACCTGAATGTCAGCGGACCACTTAAAACCCAGAATAAATCAGGCGAAGGGTCAACATGATGCCTTTCAGTACATCCCACAGCACAAAGACTTCTCCAGCGACTGACTCAGCTCTCTGTGTTTGGGAGAGTTCACCGATTTGATGTCAAAGTTGTTTTATTAGCAAAACAGTTGTGACGTGAAACATCTCAGGGTCATCTTTTCAAATAGTAAGCAATGGTATTATTGTCCCAGTGGTTGGTTGAAATCTACACCAAATAAAGAAAGCAAAGAACAAAAACAGAAGGAACGATGTTTGAGTGATGGTCTTTGTCTGAATTTTTAATCTCATCATTAATTCAAAATTGAACCTTTTTTTTTTTTCTCACAGCTTTCTCGGTTCATTTGTTGTGTTTTGTGATTTCTGAAAAGCTCCATATGCCATGTAGCCTTGAACGTGCCTACAGCCACTTTCCAGCAAAATTCTTCAGTTCAACTGACAAAGACAGAGCCTGATGGAGTTGAGGAATAAAAAATGGCATTGCCTCTGCTGAAGGTAAAACAGGGACTGCAGATCCAAGTTTATTGAAAAGTTTTAAATAGGAAACACATCGACTGATTCTGACCAAAAGTTTTATCCAATCATTCGTAAAATATTAGTAAAATTAGTTCAAATTGAAGTTTTAGAAGATTTTTTCTGATACATCTCAATCAATAAAATGTTCTCCTTAACATAGTGAGAGGAGGGAAGAGGTGGAAGACAAGCTAGAGAGGTGGAGGTTTGCACTAGAAAGAAGAGGAATAAAGATTAGTCAGAGTAAGACAGAGTACATGTGTCTGAATGAGAGGGATCCAAATGGAAAAGTGAGGTTACAGGGGGGAGATTTTTTTTTTTTTTTTTTTAACATGTTTATTGGTTCTTTTTACAGCATAAATAGCATCACCTTTAAAACATTGCTCTTGTAATAAAATCTGTTTAAATTTACTGTAAAACCATATCTATGTTTGTAAAAACGGAGATACGAGTAAAAACCTACAAAAACAGAATGTTTAAAAACAGGTAATACTATTTAAAAAACCTACATGTACTAAAAAAAGAAGGATTACAGTCTTTAAAATCAAGTAAAATGAAGAACAGTTTCTGCAGGAGCGGGAGGGCGTGTCCTCTAAAGATGAACCTCTCCGCTCCTCCAAGCATTTGGTCTCTCGGGAACCCGTCCGGTGCTCAGAGGGGATCCCCTCCTTCTTGCTCCTTCCCACCGTCCGCACCCGGAGAGCCAGGTCGCCGCTGCCTCGACCTTTCTCGTGTAACACCGGCTCCCACGTCCGACGAGGTACAGACGATTCTTCTTTGCAGCTGTGTCCTAGGCCTGCTGCCGGCAGAGATGATGGTGTTCATGTTGTCTGCGGCCATTCGGAGCACAGCTGCGGGGGGGATCTGCCTGTACCTCCTTACCAGCAAGTCTCTGGAGGTCCACATGGCGTCTTTAATGGCAGCCAGGGCGAGCCACTGCCTCCCAAACTCTTCCTTACTTAGATTGTGGCCCACCCCGAACAGCACCAGCTGTGCTGATAGGACCCCCCTTGCTGGCAAGTTCGGGAATTTCTGGGAGCCGGCCAATGCCCACAGGTCGACGGCAGCGCTGCACTCCCAGAGCAGGTGCCTCACCGACTCGGGCGCGCCACAACCAGGTCGGGGGCACGTTGAGATCGCCGACATGCCCCGGGAGTGCATGACGTCCCTGACCGAGAGGATCCCGTGAGCCACCATCCACGACAGGTCCCGGAGTCTGTTTGGAAGAACGGAGTGGTTCACGTTGTGCCAAACGGTTGCGGACTCACCGGTTCCCGCTCCTGCACAACAGAAATCATAAAACGATGATTAGTAAAAACATGCAATCCTTCTTCCTCAAGTTTAAAATCTTTTAAAAACTTTTCTATAAAAGCGTAAGACGGGGGCAGATTAAAAGACACTGGAACTCTAAGATCAGTTTTAAACAGCTTCTTCTTTCTTAAAAAGGAGCCCATCCAGAACCTTGTAAAGGCTGCTGACTTTGGGTTTCTGGATGGGTCCGTTATCTGATTAAAACTAAGAGCCACGTACCTACTTCCTAAAAACAAGAGGAGATCAGGAACTCCTTTACCTCCTTTATCTTTAGTCTTTTTCAGTTCCTGTCTCCTCAGTCGTTCCCACTTGGACGACCAGATGAAGTTAAAAATGGCTCTTTCCAGGTCTAAAATCACCCTCCGTGGCGGCATAAAAACAGAACTGACTAATAAAAGCAAAGGTAAAATCACTGCCTTGATGATTAAAACCTTACCTTCTATCGTCAGTCCTCTAAGTCCCCAGAATCCTTGTCTCTGTCTGACTTTCCCTGTAAGGTCAGCCCAGTTCGTACTTCCTCCCCCGTTTTTGTCGAAAGTGACCCCCAGTATCTTTTGGTCGGTCTGGGTCACGGTCAGTGGGAGTCCCGTCGTGTCCGTCTCTCCCCAGGGTCCGTAGGACTGGGCTTTAGTCTTGTCTCGGTTAAGTTTGGAGCCGGAGGCGCGTCCAAACCAGTCGGTCAGGTCCAAGGTCCTGTGGATTGCTAAAATGTCGATACATAAAATGTTAAAATCGTCCATGTATAAAATCACCTTCGTCTGTAGTCCGCCGCTCCCTGGTATGCCCACTCCTTGGATTCGTTGATCCCTTCTCAAGACCTGTGCCAGAGGTTCGATGCATGCCACGTACAGGAGGGCAGATAAAGGACACCCCTGACGGACACCGCAGCTGATATCCACTGCTTTTGTCAGGAACCCGTTAACCACAAATTTGCTGCTGATATCCCGGTAGAGCAGCCCCACTCACGCAATAAATCTGTCCGGGAATCCCATTTTTTGCAGCACTTTGAAAAGGTACTGGTGCGAGACCCGATCGAAAGCTTTCTCAAAGTCTAGATTTAACACTACCAGCCGAATGTTTCTGTCTCTCGCATAACAGATGGTGTCTCTGATCAGTACGAGGCTGTCCGTGATCTTCCTCCCTGGCACAGCACAGGCTTGATCCGGGTGAATCAAGGTCTCTAAAACCGTCGTCATACGTGTTGCTAAAAGTTTGCTAAAAAGTTTGCAGTCCACGTATAAAAGAGTGATGGGTCTCCAGTTTTTCAGGTCGGTCCTGTCTTTGTCCTTGTGGAGCAGCGTCACTATCCCTACTCTAAAACTTGCTGGCAGTCTGTCCAAGGTCTCAAATTCTTTAAAAACAGCAAGTAGGTCAGGTGCTAAAATGTCCCAGAAGGTCAGGTAAAATTCCAAGGGAAGTCCATCCTGTCCAGGGGACTTCCTTTTCTTAAAAGATAAAAGACACTTGTTGATCTCTAAAACAGTAAAATCTTGGGTTAAAAGCACACTTTTCGTGACTTTTTTATCAATAAAATCCAAGATTTCCGTCATAATTGTCTGGTCAACTGTTTTTTCTTCATATAGATCGTCATAAAAGAGTTCAACAGTTTTTAAAATGTCTTCAGTCTTTTCAGATAAAATCCCGTCCTCCCTTCTTAAACATGTAAAACCACCCCCTTGCTTAAAATTTTCTTAAAAAAGTACCTTGAACATTTTTCTCCTTCTTCTAAGTCTCTTTCTTTACTTCGTAAAATAATTCCTTTGCTTTGGATTTCTGCCAGTTTTAGCATTTCTTTTTTGACTTCTTTAATTTCTTTATTAAAATCAAGTCCGTATTCATTTAATTTAAAATATTGTTGTAAGCGTTTTTGCAGCCCCATCATGCGTCGTTGTTCTAAAACCTTTTTCTTCTTACCTATCCTCTTAAAAAAGGTCTGGGTCCGTCCCTTCACCATCTCCCACCACTGTGAGCGTGTACGGTATAGGTCCTGGAGGGTCTGCCAATCCTGATACCGCTCCCTGTACTGTTGGACGATGTTCTGGTCCTCCAGCAGGGAGCAGTTCAGTTTCCACAGACCCCCACCGTGAGTCACACCTGAAGAAAGTGACAGGGTGCAAGACAGCATGAGGTGATCAGAGAAGAAAACAGGGGTTAATCTAGCATCGGTTGGCGAGCAGTCCCGTGTAAAAACATAGTCTATTCGAGAGGCTCTGGTGCCGTCATCACTGAACCAGGTGAAGCCCTCCTCTCTTGAATGCATGGTTTTAAAACAGTCGGTCAGTTTAAAATCCCTCACCATGCCCTGCAGTAAAACCGATGTCTTATCAATTTTAACATCATCCCTCGCTCTTCTCTTATCTTTTCTTGATAAAATACAATTAAAATCACCTCCTAAAATCAACGGGGTTCGACCCAGCATGTGGGGCTGCAGGCTTTCTAGAAGGTCGTACCGCTCTTGTTTATCAGTAAAACCATAAATATTTAAAAGTTTAAAATCCCGTCCCATAAAAGTCAGATGCGTTAAAAGTGCCCGCCCCTCCTTCACCACAGTGCTGCCCTTCACCAAAATCTGGGGATTCTTGATTAAAATGGCCACTCCATCGTTTTTATTTTGATTGGAGCCACTCCACAGTGAGGTGTGGGGCCACTTTTTCTCCCACTGGGTATAATTTTTTAAAAAGGGTAAACCACACTCTTGTAATAAAAACACATCCGACTTAAAAGACAGTAAAGAACTAAAAACACTCTGGGCTCTAACTCTCAACTTCACACTTCTGACATTTATGGTCGAGAAGGTGAGAGCCATGAGTACGGTTAAAAAAAAGGTACGCCATTTAAAATATGCTTACAACTTAAAAAATGAATACAAACCTGGTTCACACGAGAGAGGACGAATCGTGTAAATGGAGCTCTTCCTCCGTCTCATGGGGTGGAGGCGGAGGGGGTTGAGCTCCATTGTCCTTGTGGACTCGGTGGGTCGACCTCGGAGGGCCTTCCCTCCTGTCCTTCGGGGTTGATTGTTGCGGGATGGTCAGGAAGGGAGCCTCATTCGGTGAGCTAGGGGAGAAGATTCTAGACTCCTCCACAGATGAACTGTCTGAGAAAGTCGTAGCTCTTCCCCTCTTCTCCACAGACATGGCAGAGTCCGAAGACAACTCTGACGCTGGCCTCTTTGTCGGTTGGGCGTCGGGGATATGGGTTTCATCGCTATCTTCTGTTCCTTCCTCCGCGCCGGACACAGACATAGCTCCACCTGATGACTGCATGTCCCCATCTACACCGTTACCGGATGTGGTCGGGGGTTGCGCAGCCACCACCCCTTCACCCTCCTCACCTGACTTCCGCTGCCCTCTCTCAGTTTGCGGAGGGGGAGCGGAACTTTCCGTCTCCTCCTCTCCCGTAAAAATCACTTGACCCACTGTACCGGTTTTGGACGCTTTCAGCTTGTTGACGAAAGACTTCGGGCAGTCTCTGAAGAGATGGTTCGTCTCCCCACAGAGGTTGCACCGTCTGCCATTGGGACACTCATCAAAAGTGTGCCCAATTTCTCTGCATTTTCCGCACATTATCTTATCACAAGCTTCTACCAGGTGCCCGTGCTCACCACACTTGCGGCAGAGCTTGGGCATTCCCTGGTAGTGGATGTAGCCACGGTTGTCACCCAGCACTACCATAGAAGGCAGGTGTTTCAGGCCCTGGTAGCCTGAAGGGTCCTGCCATTGTTGGATGGGGACCCTCCAAACACAGTTCCAGATACCGTCTACATCCATAACCTTGGTAGGCTGGCCTTTCACCGTGCAGTATCTCCCCAGCCATGTCTTAATATCCTCTGTGTGGCAATAGGACATTATTGCTTGGGAGCAGCTGGCCAATCCACGGGTAGTAGGAAACTATTTAAGGGCGGACTTCCGGCACACCCTTAGAGGCACGACTTCCGGGAAGGAAGGTAGATCTGTCGTGGCATGGTTTCTGTAAAAGGGTGGCCGGTAAGTAAACAAAACATCTTAGTTTGGTGGTGGATTGGCCGGCTGCTAATAATGTCCTTCCATAGTAAAGTGCGACCGACCCACTGACAAAGTTGAGACGTCCAAGCTGCCTTTCAGATGTTCTTACAGGTCAGTATTTAGAATTAAAAATATATATCAATATTTTTAATCCTTTTCTATATTGCTTTTAGGACTGAATTAAGGACTGAATTAAGGGGCTCGGCGCTGCAGGACGCAGGTGGACGTGCTGCTGCTTTGCTTTACAGCTGCTCTTTTAAGAGTAGCGATAGAAATGTTTTTTTATTCATCTTAAACTGTTTTAACCTGTTTTAACAAGTTTTCTTTCTTTTTGTGTATTTTAACCGTTTTAACCTGTTTGACTTTTAGTTGAAAACGTTCCAGTGGGGTTGTGGTTTTATTGGGTGGATCCCCCTTGTGTTCTTTGCATGTTGCATGTATTTAATTCACGTGTGGTTTTTTTTGCTGTGCTGTGTTTTCTCCACGTGTGCCGGGGATCCCCCCCCTCGAAATAATCCCCACTGGTAAGCGTTAATTTATTTATCTGTTTTTAGGTTTCCAGATTATGTGGAGTTGCGCATTCCCTTGTTTTTAAATAAATTTGATTTTGTGGAACCTTGTCTCAGACTCCAGTGAATGTTTGAACCTACGTAATTTTAGGAATCCTTGGGTGCAAGTCCCAAGGTGGCGTTGTGATTTTCGTGGCGGGGGCATTCCCTAGCCCTCTTGCCACATTTGCATTCACAGTCTCATTGAACATCCTGACAATAACTGTTTTAAGGCTATTGTCAGTCAGTTTCTCAACCGTGAATGCAGAAAACTGGGTTTCCACACTCTCGTACCGGGTCCAAAACTCTTTTAATCCATTTCCGGAGACAAAACTGACATCAAATCCCTTATTGAAAGGAAGTGACAAAATACAATTCAGGTCAACAGGTTTGAATTTCAACAACCCCTGGACGTATTTCCTGGAGAAATCCAGGCGGGAAATCTCCATGGCTTCTCCATTAATGGTTTTTAAAATAAAACGCACACTGTGGTGCCTCCGCACCCCGGCAAAGTTTGCCGACATGCTGGAGGCACCACAACGCAACTAAAAAATAAATAACAATAAATAAGATAAAAGCAATAAAATAATAACTTACCTTAAAAAGCTGTAAAAACAACAAGATAAAAGGACAAACAAAACAAAGAAACACACACAGACACAAAAAAAGACAAAGAACAAAACAAAAAGATCTCCCCACGTGGAATTAACTCAGGTGTCACAAAGACACCGGAATCACCGCCCTATGGAGTTGATCGCGACTCGATCTAAGACCAAAAACCAGGCAGTACTCCTGATCTTAGCCAAAAGGCCGAGAAGCGATCAGGGGGGAGAGATAGAGAAGGCGGAAGGTTTTAAGAACTTAGGATCAACTGTCCAGAGCAATGGAGAGTTTGGAAAAGAGGTGAAGAAGCGTGTGCAGGCAGGCTGGAACGGGTGGAGAAAAGTATCAGGTGTGATGTGCGACAGAAGCGTTCCAGCTAAAATGAAAGGGAACGTGTACAAAACCGTGGTGAGACCGGCCGTGCTATTTGGTCTAGAGACAGTGGCACTGAAGAAAAGACAGGAAGCAGAGATGGAGGTAGCAGAGATGAAGATGCTAAGGATTTCTCTGGGAGTGACCAGGATTAGAAATGAATATATCAGAGAAACAGCACATGTTAGAGGTTTTGGATATAAAGTCAGAAAGGCCAGACTGAGATGGTTTGGACATGTGTGGTGGAGAGAGAGAGTACATCGGCAGAAGGATGCTGGGTTTGAAACCACCAGGAAGGAGGCCTAGAGGAAGACTGTGCTGTCCTCACGACACGTGACTGTGTGCAGCTAGACAGCCAGCTAACTCTTCCAATGAAAAAAGAGACTCCCACACAAGGCTTGCTTTTCTTGTTTATGTAGACTCTTTTCTTCACAGGATTATACATATATGTACGTATATATATGTACGTGATAATAGTAACTGAAACAAACAAACAAAAGAAGTGCATTATAAGCTGTACAAAACGCTGAGTCTCCATGATCAAACACACGTTAGCTTAGCTTGAAACATGCGCACGTTAGCTTAGCTTGAAACATGCGCGCCCACATCCTAAGTGGCTTACTACATAAGACGCGATTCACACGTTATCAAATGAAATACAATCTTAAGCATGCAAACAAAGCACATAAACACAAAAAATACTTACAAAGACTAAAGTTATCCCAGGTTTTTAACAAGTTTTGAGCGCAGTCTACTTCCGTCTTTACAGTTGCAGACTCATCCAAGATCTACTATTTTCGAGACCTCTCACTCTGCTGTTAGTTTAAGAAATCATAAAAGATCTTTGGAAGAGACAGACGTCTCACTCTGACATATACCCCAATCAAGACATAACACTCCCCGCTTGATATAAACATATTATATCACCATATATCGAAACATAAAATTTACATAGATAATATCTTACTCCGAAAGCAAAACAACAGTCTCTGAGACTGGTCTCAAAAACACCTTTTGATTTGGAGATCTTCTAGAGTTTTCAGTGAGTTTCTCCATGAGATCCATGCGTCCTCTTTTTCTGGGGAAAGAGGTGCGTCCCAGTCGCTCTCCTCAGTTGAAAGTTCTCTGAGTAGCGCTTTGCCTTGCACGATTATAGGAGCTGCAAAACCCAACGGATCATACAAGCTATTGACAGTTGACAGTACTCCCCTACGTGTGAATGGTTTTGTCTCATTGGATACAAGGTAAGTAAAGCTGTCAGTTTGCAGGTTCCAACATAGTCCTAAGCTCCTTTGAACAGGAAGTGGATCTACACCAAGATCTAATTCTTTCAAGTCCTTTGCTAGATCGTCTGCAGGGAATGCTTCCATAACGAGGCTGCAGTTGGAGGCAACTTTGTGTAGTCGTAAATTGGACTCTGCTAACATGTTTTGTGTTCTCGTTAACAGGTCAACTGCTTGTTCAGGTGTGGCGACTGAAGTGAGCCCGTCATCTACATAAAATTGTCTTTCAACAAACCGTCTGGCATCTGAGCCATGTTCCAGCTCACCTTCGCTTGCTGCCCGCCGCATGCAGTAAATGGCAACAGCGGGTGATGGGCTATTCCCAAAAACATGCACTTTCATCCGATATTCGACCACATTTTTTGTGACGTCATTGTCCTCAAACCAGAGATAGCGCAGATAGTCTCTGTGATCTTCACACACCTCAAAACAATAAAACATTTGTTGAACATCAGCTGTCAGGGCTATTGGCTCTTTTCTGAACCGTAACAGCACTCCTAACAGAGAATTATTCAGATCAGGTCCACTGAGTAGCACTTGGTTCAGGGATGTTCCTTCACACTCTGCACTAGAATCAAAAACAACACGTATTTGATCTGGCTTTTGCGGGTGGTATACACCAAACGTTGGCAGATACCAGTGTTCTTTACCTTCGGGCAGAGGTGGAGCGAGTTCAGCTTGATCGTTATCCAACATTTTCTGCATAAATCGGATGTAGTGATCTTTCATTTTTGGTTTCTTTTCTAACGTCTTTTTGAGTGAGTATAGACGTTTTGAGGCTTGAACTCTGTTGCTTGGGAGTCTCCTCCTTGGAGAGCGAAAGGGCAATGGAGCGACCCAGGTGTTTTCTTTGTTTTGTTGGACCGCCTTGTCCATTATTGTTAGAAAGTTTTTGTCATCTATAGACAGTGCCACCTTGTCATCTGACTCTGTACGTTCAAACACAGACTGACCTAGCTTGTGTGTGTTGCCTTTAATGTCCACACTATTTGAGATTAAAGGTGTGCTTTGCTGGGACTGCTTGACATAGTCCTCTTTCACTGTAAAGACGTTTGGACATGGTTCAAAATGAGTAGTCCTTCCGTTGTCTAGCATGTGTGTTCTGTACACGTTGACTTCTGTTGTGTTGTGAGTTCTGCCCAAGCACACTTCCCCTATCACAACCCACCCCAAGTCTAACCTTTGGGCGTATGGTGCGTTATTTGGTCCATTGATCTGTTCTCTTACTTTATGAATGCTGAGGAGGTCCCTTCCCAGCAAAAGGAGAATAGGAGCATGATGATCGACCGGTTGGATTTTGCTTGCAATAGGGAGAAGGTGTGGATGGTGCTTAGCAATCTCAGGTGAAGGAATTTCAGATCTTTCGTCCGGCACTGAATCACACTCGATTAAAGGAGGCAGTTTGACATTTGTTTTTCCATCCATGGACTCTACTACAAAATGTTCTGCTCTCCTACCTGCAGTTTCAGCTTTTCCTAAGCATGTTTTCAGCGTGTATGGCACAGGTGCACTTTTTATTCCAAACAGGTTGAAAAAGTCCGTCCTAGCCAGGGACCTATTGCTCTGTTCGTCAATCACTGCATACATCTTTATAGCTCTGTCCTTTTGACCTTCTGGATATGCTTTCACCAAACAGATCTTTGAACATGAGCGTGGGCTGTCGCTTTGTCCACATACCTCTGTGCACTTGGAGACCACTGCAGGATGGTCCTCCGAGTCCTCCTTAGTATCTACATTCTTTGAGGTGTCATCTTTTGGGACAGGTGTGGGACCCGGATGGAGTGCTGACAAGTGTTTTGGACTGTCACACTCAACACACTTTACTGCTACTTTACAATCTTTGGCTATATGTTGCACAGACCCACAACACCTGTAGCATATACGATGCTCTCTCAGAAAAGCCTGTCGTTCCTCAATTGATTTGTTTCTGAATAACTTGCATTTTTTCAGAGGGTGTGGCTTCTTATGAATTGGACACAGACGATCTGGTTCTTCGATTTTCTTCTGTTCAAAACTCCCTTGTTTTCTTTCCTCAATTTCCGTTCTGTGTACTGCAACAGTAGCTTTTCGATTATATGGAATGGACTTTTCATTGCGTGTGGTAACTTGGTTGCTGCAGCTGGATGGGGAAAAACTTGGGTCATTTTTCATTTTTGCTTGTTGCTGTACAAATTGCACAAAGACAGAAAAAGGTGGAAATGACACTCTATTGACTTCTTTATACTTTGTACCTACAGTGATCCACCTCTCCTGCATGTTAAAGGGGAGTTTTTCAACTATTTGTCTAACCCCTCGAGCCGTGTCTAAATATGCAAGACCTGGCAGTGTACCATCAGACTTAGCACACTGCAACTCCAACAAGATGTCACCCAGCTCCCTTAATTTGCCACTCTCTTTGTTTGTCAGCCTTGGAAAATCCTCCAACTTTTTTAACAGTGCATCCTCAATGACTTCTGAGGAGCCATAACATTCCTCTAGACGCTCCCATACCACTTTTACACCTGCAGCGGGATTGAGGGTGTGTACTGCGCGAAGCCTTTTTGCTTGCTCTGAAGATTTTGGCCCTAACCATTTTGTGAGCAAGTCTAGCTCTTCTCTAGGGGACAGATTCAAGTCTTTAGTAACACTCGTGAATGAGACTTTCCATGCCCAATAGTTTTCGGGTCTGTCATCATATTGGAGTAAGCCAGTGCTAACTATTTCTTTGCGGATGAGATATTTTGCAAAATCTTGTACGCTGTTTTGCTCTATTTGGTTGTGACTTGTAGGCAAAAAGGTGTGAGCTTGGGGTTTGAGTGAGAATGTGCTGGTTGGAACAGCTTCTGGTATGTACTCATGTTTAACATCGTTTTTCATTGGGGACTGGACATGAGTTTCTTTTGTTATTATTGATCGACTTGGCATTTGAAATTTTGTGCTATCATGTGTAGCACTAGGTAGCGCCTTTAGCTTACATTGTTGTTCCACATAATCACTTGTGCGTTGTACTGCATTTAACGTCTCACCTATAATAGGAAGTTCTGGGTCTGACTCCCCGCTCTGACTTTCTAATTCTTCATAGGCTGCAGCTTCTGCCTCAGCTGCTGCTATCTCCTTTTCACACTTCAAAACATGGAGACTGGCCTCCAAATCTGCCTTTTGTCTCGCCGAATCTGCTTCCAAATCTGCTTTTTGTCTCATCGAATCTGCTTTTTGTCTCATCGAGTCTGCTTCCAAATCTGCTTTTTGTCTCATCGAGTCTGCTTCCAAATCTGCTTTTTGTCTCGCCGAATCTGCTTCTTGTCTCATCGAGTCTGCTTCCAAATCTGCTTTTTGTCTCGCCGAATCTGCTTCCAAATCTGCTTTTTGTCTCATCAGACTAGCTTCTTTTTCTGCGAAACGGAGCTGGGCCTTTGCTGCTTGGGCTTTGGCGTATGCTTTTGTGGCTGACACACTTGAAGCTGCTGTGGTGTGCGACCGTCTGCTGGTGGCTCTGGACCTGACGCTGTGTGGAGGTGAATGCTGCGGCCTCTCTGACGGCTGCCTCTCAGGCGACAGCTGGTCTGCAGGAACCGGGTGATTGGTGGCAGCCTGGTCATCAGCTTGCTGCTCTGAGTTTGCCTCTGGCTCGAACTGTGATTCATAATCTCTCAAGTAACTCTTACCTGAGCGTAGACTCATGTTGACTGTGTAGCTCAGTGTTGTTTAACCCGCCGTATAGAAGTCTTTTTTCTTCTATTTAAGTCTTTTTACTTCTATAAGTCTTTTTACTGTGCTGTCCTCACGACACGTGACTGTGTGCAGCTAGACAGCCAGCTAACTCTTCCAATGAAAAAAGAGACTCCCACACAAGGCTTGCTTTTCTTGTTTATGTAGACTCTTTTCTTCACAGGATTATACATATATGTACGTATATATATGTACGTGATAATAGTAACTGAAACAAACAAACAAAAGAAGTGCATTATAAGCTGTACAAAACGCTGAGTCTCCATGATCAAACACACGTTAGCTTAGCTTGAAACATGCGCACGTTAGCTTAGCTTGAAACATGCGCGCCCACATCCTAAGTGGCTTACTACATAAGACGCGATTCACACGTTATCAAATGAAATACAATCTTAAGCATGCAAACAAAGCACATAAACACAAAAAATACTTACAAAGACTAAAGTTATCCCAGGTTTTTAACAAGTTTTGAGCGCAGTCTACTTCCGTCTTTACAGTTGCAGACTCATCCAAGATCTACTATTTTCGAGACCTCTCACTCTGCTGTTAGTTTAAGAAATCATAAAAGATCTTTGGAAGAGACAGACGTCTCACTCTGACATATACCCCAATCAAGACATAACAAAGACCAACTAGGAGGTTCATGAATACAGTGAGGGAAGACATGAAGATAGCTGGTGTGACCGAAGAAAATGCAGCAGATAGGGTTAGATGAAAGAAATCGAATTGCTGTGGCGACCCCTGAAGGGAAATGCCGAAAGAAGAAGAACATCTTTCTCTCCGAGCACCAAGGATACTAATTCACAAAATCTAAAAAAAAAAAAAGTTAGAGTTCCGTTGCATTAATCTTTGACAGATATTATGTTTGATGCAGTGTTGTTTTCGTCAATGATGACGAAATGATTTTGGTGACGAAAATGTGACGAGACGTTTGCAAGTTTCTGTTGACGAGACGAAAATGTAACGAAATAGGCATCAGACTTTCACATTTCTGTCTGTGAAAAGAAAAAGCACAGTGGCTGCATCTGTCTCTCACGGCGGCACGTCCCCCACAATGCTGCACATTCACACCGTCTACACAACACACCTCCAGCCATGAGGAAGTCACAAACCATGGAGAAAACAGCAGTAAAGAGGCTTGATGGTCAGAAACTTCCATCTGACCATCAACAGCATGCTGTTTCCACATATTTTCCACATATTTTGCGCAAACAGCGTGCTAACTTCAAGCTAATGCTAGCTTGTCGGCGCTGCTAACTTCTTTAGTTAGCTTGGTTGCGCTAACCACTTATTTAAAGACACAATGCAGTGTTTACTTTGTTTACAGGGTTATTAAGAGATGTCATTTTTAAATGTACATTCTGTAAGTTACAACATTCCTCACTCACTGAAAAATGTCTATTTTATGTTGTTTTACAACGTTTGCTGTTTTTGCGCAAATTAAAGCTCAGCAGAGGTTTTTTTTAAAACAAATAACCTGCATCATTCTCAGTAATAAAGACACGATTTTTAAAGTAAGTTGTTGTTTTTTTTGTTGTTGTTTTTTTTACACTAAAACTAGACTAAAAACGTTCTTAGACTTCCCTGACGAAAACTCTTTTGGGTTTTCGTTGACTAAAACGTGACTAAAACGAAAATATAAAGAGATGCCAAAAACGTGACTGTGACGTGAGGGTCTGACTGCCATGACAACGCCACCCAGGAAGCTTCGCCCTGGGACAATGGAGGCCTGGTTACTGTAAAACACCAGGACCGCGCTAGGTCTGGACACGAGTCGGGTGCACAAAATACGACAAACAAAATGACTTTAATTACAAAATACAATGAAAAATGAAATGAATATACAAGAAAAGCTACACGCAGACAGAGAAACTGTTGATCAGATAAATCAAATTCAAATAAAACAAAAGAGTAGGATCAGTTCCTTGTCTGAGAAGCACAGGATTAAACAGACCTGACGTGCGCATTCTGTCTAGGGTGAGGGACAGGGAACTGGAGAACCTAGCAGGTCTCAAGTGGTCCTGTAGATCAGGACGAGGTTTGGATCCTCTGATCCACACCGCGAGTCCACTCACTCAAGCCTGTTGTGTGGAGGCGAACACATGTCCAAAATGGCGCTAGTACCGCCCACCAGACACGTCATAGAAGTCCCACCTGCCACATGACTAAAACTTAAATTAATATTCGTCCAACGCCGAAGACTAAAACGAAAACTTAGATGGCTGCCAAAAACTACAATGGTTTGATGTTGCACGCTATGCCAAAGCTAGTTCCAGGTCTGTGAATTTTCATTGACAATGACAATAAACAGCTCTTGATTCCTTATCAAGTTAATTAGAAAGCACATTTTAAACAACCAAAAGGTACCTTGATTCCTTGATTAAAAAGGATCCCTCGCAATGTTTTTATTTTATAATAAGCTTCAATGATATGATTCAAGATTCTTTCTATTGTCACCATTCTCACAGTAAAATTTAGACAGGTGTCAGGCTAAAAAACACATATATATTAATAAGAAATGGAAATAAAAGTAAAAATAACAAAAAGACACAAAAACTGTATAAATAACTGTGAAAATAGGCAACTGGATTATTTTTTCAAACCTTATTAACAGTGCAATGTTGTTAAAGTGTGTGTTGTTGTAAAATCTCCTAGTACTCATCAGATGAGTGTGCAAGAGGATGGAGGTTAGAGGGGTGATTGCTTTGACAGCTCTTGGAAAAAAACTGTCTCTAAGACGTGAAGTGGTGGTTTTTATGGTCCTGTATCATTTCCCTGATTGGAGAGGTACAAACAGTACCTTTAATAATTGTGTCTTTCCACATTTGAAAAACCAAGCCAAAAAAAAAAAAAGCTGGTGCATCATGTTTCAGAGATCTTTGATCACATTTGTTTGGAAGGTCCAGGCCAGGAATTTTATCTTGATGTGAAACATCCGTATGTTTTATCAAGTAAAAGAGGATATTGGACTTTTAAGTACAGATAACACACCGGCAGTGGTTGGCATCCATGAAGGGCAGTGAGTGATGGTGTGTGCCAAGGTGAGACCAGAAACACCAACACATCAGGCAAATAAACACTGATAGGAACAGGTCCTGCCAGATCTTATCAGCTGATAGTGTTGTTCAGGTCCTGCTCTCATATAATTATGGATAAAAACCATCCTCTTCCTCAGCAGGATTTGTTGTGCCCAGGGGGATCGGCAGCCTTGACTGATCTGATTAGAATTTGCAGGAACTTGGGGGAGAGATGAGGGGGTCACTCTGAGGGGTCAGCACAGCTTGTCAAAAAGCCACTCCACCAGCCTTGAAGTGATAAAGCAATGCCTCCTGGACCTTTGACCTGCAGGATTCTCATGATGCAATCAGCAGCTGAGATGACAACCATCAGTCACCGATAAGATAACTTGTGTAGATTAATGTGTGTTTGTGCGCAAACACTGTTTCTTAGTGTTTACGTGTTTTATCAAAGAAAATATTCAATATATGTATATATTTTAATAAAATCAATCTGTTTAAAGAAAAATATCCATGTTTTAAACACTGACAATTTAATTTTGACACTTTAAATGTGTATTTTATTGAGAAATAATAAGATAGTCTAATCTCTGATCAAATTTAGTCTTAAATTAAACATGCCCAAAAATAAGTACCACAGCCCTGGAAGAATGTTGGAATATTCCATGGTTGCTAATCCCAAACTGGGGACGTGCAGCCTTCTCCTTGTCAGCGATTTTACAACCCATAATTCACCATAACGATGAGGCAGGAACATAGTGATGATCACACTACAGCATGTCATCTAAGTTCACTATTTTTTATTTAGGAAAAAGAGTTGTGTTTGCTTTTTATTTCTTATTTATCTGGAGCAGAAGTGTGTGCTGGGTCACCACTGAGGTCACAACGTCTGAGCGTTAACAGAAAGCTTCAAAACTATCTCGCCCTGAGGCTGTCATTTCTCAGCATCACCGACCTGGAAATTACGTACTTTAGATGTAACAGAAAGACGCAATAAAAGCAGGATAAAAGTCGGGTTAAACTGGAAGGCTTACTCCGTGTCCTCCTCCCTAAAGGAGGTCAAAGACATTTCTTAGACACACACATTTTATTCAGCTCAGCACTTTATACACATTATGCTTTCTAAACACTCAGGAGTGAGGGATGTTTCAAAGTTGTGTTTAAAGAAGACATTTAGATGTGCGGTGTGTGTGATCAGATCGGCTGTTGATGGGATCTTAGCAGACAGAAGAGCACCCAATAAGCTTCACCCACACAGTTTTATTCTGAAAGCAAATTGAGGGGTTTAAAAAATACATGCTGATAATTCAGACAGTACGAATTAGATTATAGACACTCTGTAAATAACAAAAAATTGAAAGTTATGAAAAGTATCCTTATGAAAACTGTTTCTCTGGAGTTATTTTTCTATTTTTCTCCCCATTTTCTACACACACAAAAACCCCAGTAAGACATTTACTGACTTGATTTCCTAGATGGGTTTCCATCTACATGCATCAGATCGGTGTAGTGTCCACAATAATCAGGACGCAGCATCAGATCATTGTGGTGAAGAAAGAAAGCGAGCCAAAAGCAAAGCTCGAGATTTACAAGTCTATCTCCGTTCCTATCTTCACCTGTGATCACCAGATGTGGGTGGTGACTGAAAGAACGAGATGACGAATACAAGCGGCCTCTGCAGGGTGGCTGGACTCTCACTCAGAGATAGAGTGAGGAGCTCTGCCATTCGGGAGGGGTTTGGAGAAGAGCCGTTGCTTCTCCGGGTTCAAGAGAAGCCAGATGGGGTGGTTTGGGCACCCGAACGCAGAACGCCTCGCTGGTAAGGTGTCTCGGGCACGCTCAACGGGGAGGATACCCAGGGGTAGACCCCAAAACTGCTGGAGAGACTATGTCTCACAGCTGGAAAGGGAACACCTTGGGATCCTTCTGGGTGAGCTGGAGGATGCTGCCGGGGTGAGAGAAGCCTGGGTTTCCAATCTGAGGCTGTTGACCCTGCAAACCAAGCCCCAGATAAGTGGAAGACAACAGAACGGGTGTCTATATTCATTTTTCAAAGCTTCTTTTTTGGTAGTTCTTTTGTAGCACAGAAGAACTATTTGCATGTTGTATCCTGACCAATAAGTTTGTGTTTGAATAGTTTGATCTGTTGCGAAAGACCAAATGATTTCAAATTATTTTGATAAAAAGGTTGTAATAGAACTATGAAATGATTTTTTAATGCTCATCTTGATTCCTAACAGAAACTGTCTAGATGTGCACAACACGAGTGAGTGTGAACCAAGAGAAGCTCATCTAGATCTCAATCGATCGTAAGATCTTCCATAACAAACGATTGTGTTCTACAAACAGAAACTTGACGATGGTTTGATTTTGCATAACATTCACATTTATTTGGTTTCAAGACCTAACACATTCTAAACATGCTTTAAACACATAATGATCACATTCTTCACAGGTAGTTACAGTAAAATGAGCAGACATGAAGTTTCCAAATGGAAAACCATAAAACAAAACAAAGAAAAAAAGATATTTTGGGTTGTTAGATGAACGTGTGAACATTTATTTCTTCCCTGAGACACGTCATCTGTTATTTTTTAACTTCTCCATCTTTCAAACTGCACTCCGATGATTGAACACGGTATGCAAAACGGCCATTGAAACCCGTTTCTCATCATATTTTTCAGCAATTTGTCATTAAGATTCCAAACATTTTACGAATACAATGTGAGAAATTTTTTATTGAATTTATTTTAGACTAAATGTCCTTTTTTTAAAAAAGAAAAACAAACTTGTGCGCTTGAAAAAAAATGTTTAGTTTGAGTGTTGAAAGAGTAATAAATCTGGGTGTGGCGTTAAAGGCAGGAGCAGACTCCCCGCCCCGAGCCTCACTGGGTGTCGTCACGCTTTGCATCACATTGGTCCAACCTCAGTGATAACACTGCATCAGTGTGTCTGTGGTCTCGTGCCACAACTCCAGGGTCACACGAGCGAGTGAAAGCGTGTCAACACGAGAAGATGTCAGTTTGACCAGTTTCATCCTCTGATTGATAATCGATCACAAGCAGTCTGATATGATAAGACTTTGGTTCACCTTGAACTGCATCCCCAAAAAACAACAATCAAGGAACACAAAGTGGATTTATATATGTTTAAAAAAACAGGAACCAAAAACACATACACACACACGCTGGCATATCATAGTGTGGAGAAGACGATGTACACAAACTTTCATGAGATAACGAGGCATTTTCTGATAAGATTTAAGGAACGGAGTCCTGGATGCTTCACCAGCACACCGTCATTCACATTCTTTCATCATCGGTATGAATTCATGATAAGAGGGCAGGAGTGAAATGTGTGATTATGCTAGCGTAATCCGAAAAAAAAATGGTAAAAAGTAGCAGAAATCTGAGGTAGAGCAACGTGAGGCAACACCGTAAAAAAAAAAAATGTCATGAGGTATAAGAGAGGTTGATTGTAGACACGTTAACAGAATATTGTTGCAATGAAACCAATAAATAAAAAAACATGTTAACAAATAAAGAGGTAGTTTTAGTCCAGAAATCATGTGAGACGAAACGATCACCCTTGTCTGACAATTACAGAAAAAAACAAACACTTTCTCCAGAATGTGTGAACAAAATGTAACACTAGCCGTGTTCTACTGCAAGTCTCATGTTGATTCACTTTTGCTACATAAAGGAAAAACCCCAAAGTCTGACCCTTGGATCTTTGCTGTGTACGATTTTTACTCCACCTGATAAAAAAAAAAACCACAGACTAAAGACCTTTTTAGAGGCAGTTTTTTTTTTTTTTTTTTTTTTAAAAGAAATTCCATCAACTTGCTCAGACGTCTATGGTATAAAAAGAGAATTCCTGAGATTCTGAAACAGCTCGTTTCTTAATTGCAAATTTGTTGTAGCATTAGGAAGTTTGTTCATCATCCTTCTGACCAACACGACGTATGTAAATGGGATTGCTAAGAAAATGGAAAGAAGTCACATTCCTAATCATGAGCTGCTTAGGAAATCTCATGCACATTGTCTCAGCCAAAACAGTACGAGGATAAGAATAAAAAACTTTCATCTGAATGGCTAAATGCATCCAAAAAATGTTCATTACATTAAGACAAACCACTTGTTTTGCAAGAGGCTGCTGCACATTTGATCTAATTGAAGTAATCAAATGTGACTTCAGTCAAATTTTGATCCAACATCGACTTCAAGACAGTGACGACGTTCGAGAAAACATAAAAAAGCCCCTACAAAAGATGTCAATTTCATCTGTCCATAGTCTGTAGCTGTATAATACTTTGTGCGATGTGTGTGGCAGCACACACTGTGGACGACGGAATGAGTTATGTCAGAGCGAAAAAGTTAAGAATATCTTTTTTATTTTCCCCCATTAAATGAAACAGATTGTGTTGGGAAAAATAAAAACCCAAAAAACTCAATAGCAACAAAAATACATGAAAAAAAAACATAAAAAAAAAAGAAAGAAAATATGGGAAGAGGCTGTCTGTCGTTCTTGAAAAAGAACCAAGGCTTTTGCACGGGTGGCATTGTTCAAGCTTTACACAAACAGATGGAAAGCAATAATAAAAAAAAAGAAGCTGCGACATTCATAAGATGCCACAGCCTCTCATGCCATCCATCGCCAATGCCAAGAGATAGAAATCCTCCAGCAAGCCTCACCTTCAGACAGTTTTCACTTTCCCTGAATGAAGGGACGGTGGGGCGGGAACCTTGAGCAAAATACAATGATAAAGATTAAAAAAAAAAAACATTTTCTACACGCGGACCTACGATGTCCTGAACCTACATCTACTAACACTACAAGCACATCAGCATGGTCACTGATGAGCACCTGAATGCAACATATAACACTCACTTTACCCTGTTTAGATCCAGGTCGGCAGGGACCTGAGAGAGAGGAACACACTGAGGTGGAAGAGAGGCCGTGGTCAAGCATCCAAGTCCTCAAACCTCACCACTGTGTGCAAAAAAGAGAGTCGTTGCGAGGACTGCATTTTATCTGCATTTTTATCTGTTCGTTCATCGTGAAAAGAAAAAAAAAAAAAAAGACAGCTAAAACCTCTCAGGGATCCACAAGGACCCTTTGAACGGTTGGAAACAATGCAAACTTCAAAAATACAAACCATTTCTCATGGCTACTCTTTTATTCTTTAAAACAATGTGCATAACTGTCACAGAAGGGAAGTCACCTATCGGGTTTTCGCCTGTTCCACCGAGTCCATGTTGCATCCTGCTCACTGAGAAAAAAATTCCTCAAATATAATCGTTGACTCTTTTTCTGGTACTTTTATGCATCAAATGGACTGAGGGAAAGCACGAACAACCCAGTTCTGTTGGCCAACAGAACTTTGAACGGTATGAACAGATTTAATTGATTGTTTGAGCCATGCAGGTGGTGCCTTTTGTGTCTTTGGTTTATGAGAGTAAACCGTAGACCTGCAGAACCCACTTAGCCAGAGGTGTAAAAGTAAAATGCACGCTGTTCTGTGACCGCAAAGGCTGCAAAAGGCCCTGAAATAAACGAGAAGCACACATCCGCCCCAAGCATACGAACGTGTATTTAGCAGCATATCAAATGAACTCTGGTGACTAACTCGTCCGTCCAGCAGTGGGTCTCCCCTCTGATACATATTGATTAATTTCTTATCCTGATCCTTCATTGATAAGAAAGATAGTTTTTTAAATTCACTTAATTCTTTTTTTTGTTGAGCTGTCAGCTCTTTACCCATCAGTGGGTGTTTGAAAAAAGCATTGCATAACACTTTGGTCAAGAAAGGAAAAAAAACAAAAAAAAAACAGCAAACCTAGCTATCCTCCCTTTCCCCTGCAATAAAGCCATAAATCCCTAGTCTATGATTGTGAAAAATACCCGTAAGCTCCTTTTTTAGTTTTCTCTCCAAAGATCCTAAAGATCCAAACTGTCACCTTAACTCATGGAATGTTAAATTGACAGGACCGCCTCCCAAAAGCAGGATATCTGAGAGTCCATGCATATAAAAGTAGCTCAATTTCACTAATTATTTCTGCATTTCCAGTGTAGCCAAACACCGCTTTTCAAACTCTGATTTTATGCAGCTCATTTGAACATTCAGTCTCTGATTGAGATGCCGAAGCATCCACAGGTTTGGTTTTAGACTAGGCAACTCTTCATTTAATAGCAAGAAAAGGTACCTGAAAAATAGCAACAACTTCTTCCTGAGGTAGTCACAAATCACAAATGTGTCTCGCTGCCCCGTCTGAATAAAATAAACTCTTTTAAAGTCTAGTCTAACAATGGCAACACTGACACATTGAGCAAACTGGATATACACTTGTAAACTCCAAAGACCAATGCATCTACGAGCATTTGTTTTGTACAGAAGCATGTGCACAGTGTAAATCAGCATACATTCAGCTCTGTCGTGTAATAAATATTATAAGGAAAAATATTACAAAAAAAAAAAGAGAAATAAACAAACTAGCTGCTTGTCACATTCACAGGAGGGGACCCCGGTCCCATGACTCAGGCGGTCAGGGAGGGTGCTTAGTTTCCGGAGGAGGCGGTCACGCAGGGCGACGGGCCGGTCCTGCAGCTGGTCAGGCTGGATTTACAGGAGTGCAAGACTGCTTTGAACAAAAGGGGGAGCTGCTCCAGAGGGACATTCACAAGCTTTCCTGTGAGAAAAAACAAAGATTCGTAAGTTAAACTTCCTTCACAATCACTTTAATTTTGTTCTTTCTGCCTCTAGGTTGGTTCATTTTAATTTAAAAAAAAAAAAAAAAGCAATATTTTGAATATTTTACGTAGCAAAATCCTTTCTACTTGATTCTAAATAATTTTAGGAAAAGTCAGAATAAAGACATTATTATGTAACATCTATAGATCATTGTTCAGTCTAATAGCTGATAAAATCACAATCAATTACCAACAGTTTTATCAGCTGGTTATTCAGAAAGCCTGTAGACAGCAGAGATTGTTAGTAAGAAACAATCAGATTCTGACTGCTGAGTCTGGCTCAAAGGAGGCCGACTTCAAACACTCAGATACCAGAATCAATGAGCTGACAGTTATTTGGCCTCAATGGTCACGTCATGCAAAGTCAACTTTTCAGAGCTTTTAAACCTATCTTGAAGCAATTTGTGCCTCATAAACACATCTGAAGCAGTTTTCCAATTGATGGCTGCTTGTTTGAGTTTAAGCTCGGGAAGATGCAAAGAAAGAAACAGGCTGACAGCACCTTACACGGACTACGCCTCCAGGAAGTACTTCTGTCACCAACCAACCTCACTCAGTGTGCTAGTCTCTCTATCGTATGTCCGTTTGCTCTGCTTCTTTTTTCTTATTGCTAAATGAATAAATCCAACACAATGCAGCGCTTGTGTAGATAATTTTTTCCCCACTTACAATTACCTGTGCACACGTTTTTGTGTTTACAAGTTACAGGTACAGTGGGCTTATAAAATACTGATACGTAAAAAATTGCATGATATGGATCCCTTAAGCAGAATCTTAAGTCGTGTTTACCTGCAATGCAGCGGATCTCTGGCAGACACATCATGATCTCGGGGAAGCGTTTGGGCTGGTGGGGGTACTTGTACTCGGTGTAGTCCTGACACACGTACCAGTAACGCTTGTTCAGCTGCTCAAGCTGAGAGATATTGGACAATCCTCTGATATCTAAAGCCGGAGATAAACATTGTGTCATGTCCCAGATGGGTTTAGAGATGAGTAGTTTTGCAGAGTGAGGAAATTTTTTTTTACCTTGGTTGAGAAAGTTGATGGCTTTCATGCAGGCGTACTCTTCATTGCTGATCTTCAACTGGTGGAACTTGCGGAACAGATATATCAACCTCTCCATCACCTCCATCCCATCCTCACTGAAACTGGTGGAGAAAACAAACACTTTGAAGATTTTGAGAAAAATTGCCACATATTGGTGGGATGTAGCACCATTTGAAAACAATCATTCAAAGTTAAAATTAAAGATAATGTTAAACTGTTTGAAAGAAAGTCAGAAAAAATAGTAAACTCCCTCGTCTGAAGCGGCCACCCTTCAACGAACACGGAAAAAAAAACGAAGGTGAGAATAAGTCAGATATACTCAAAAAATTTAGCTGATCTTTAGAAAAGGAATTTGAAAGATTTACACAGTTTAATTATCCTAATCAAACCACACTTTTTGACTTTCTCACAGACTTTTTGGCACTTGGGCCGTAAATCAGACGTCTCCTGAACACAGTGAACTGAAAGGGAATTGTCTGGAGTGGCAGAGCACCACCATATTTTAAGAGAATGTGTGTCATAAGGTCAGATTATCCCTACTTGATTCATCAGAACCCTAACTCCCCCTCATCCTTTTCTACTGACCCCCGTATAGTTCACATGCCAGGCGGTGCTAGTTACAGCTCCGTCCATAGGAGGAGTCCCGTTCACGCACTGATTCACAGGCCCTTAGCCAAGAAAAATAATGTCCCTGCTGTGATGGAGAGAAATATACAATCCTTTCAGACATACCGAGCACACCGTTATTATAGAGGACTGTGTTTGCAGTGTGGAACATTAAATTTCTGATATCTACCTTTCATTATAGTGAAATATTATAGTGTCTAATCTCCAGCAGCTGACATCTTGGCAGCTAATATCAAAGCTATGCTAATGGTGAGAAAAAGAGGTAGGAGGCAGTGTTAGTCAGTATGGATGAGATAACATCAACTCATGCCCTCATCAACCATAATATTTAAACGGGTCGACTAACTTACTTAGAACTCCATCAAGAGAGGTCAACATTTGGCTTAAAGCAGTATTAAGTTATCATGATGCCAAAGTGTCTCTTTAACACGATAACGAGTATATGGAGGTATACAGACAGGGTAAGCACCAAGAGAGCAGCTGCATTCATTTCATGCACGTTCCCTTTTTCTATTGATTTTTAGTTTTAAAAAGCAGCCTTTCCAAGGTGTGTCCTGCCTCCCACCTACTAACTAGCCGGGATAAGACCCGGCATCCCTGATTACCAGGTAAGGAAAAGTTTGTAAAGAAAACGCTCTACTCTGTGGAGCATTGGTAAACCGCTAAGTTAATTGCCCAGGCTGTTTACGTACATTTAAAAGAAGAAAACTGACTTTAAAAATATGTTTGACACATGTTTTGATAAAGTTGCAGCTTTTAGATAAACATTGGTGCAATTTTGTGGACTTGGGTTGATTTTGGATTGATTGTAGTAACCATACAACGGCTTATAAACGCCATAGAGTGAGAGAATAAAAATGTTAAAAATGTCTACATTAGGGCTGCACGGTGGCACAGTGGTTAGCACAGTGGCCTCACAACGAGATGGGTGGGGTTCGAGTCCCAGAGTGGGGACGAGGCTTGAAACGCTGGCCTTTCTGTTTTAAAGATTGCATGTTCCGTTCGTGTATGTGTAGGTTTTCTTCAGATACTCTGGTTTCCTCCCATCCTCCAAAAACATGTGTGTTAGGTTGATTGGCCACTATAAAATTGCCCCTAGGAATGAATGTGTGTGTGGCTCTGCAACAGACTGGTGACCTGTTCGGGGTTCATCCCACCTCTCGTCTGGAATCATGATTCCTGCTGTAAACAGCGCAGTAAGCAACGACATATATATTTAAAAAAAAGGGATCAAATAACTATATTTGAAAAAATACATTTGTTTTAACACCGGTCTAGTCGTTTAGTCCTTCTGTGGAAATGATTACTTTTTTTTCCCAAACATTGCTACTTTAACGTAGACATTTTTACATTTCTACTTAATTCTTGTCATTTCAACTTCAATATCAATTTGGAAATTGGCTTTTCAAGCTATTTGTTCCTTCTTTACAACATTTTTTTGAAGCTATATATTGCTGCCAACTGCCTCGAAATGAGAAAAATATTGCACATTATTTCAAGGTATTTGATGCTTTTTTATGTAGAAAAATGTGTCTTGAAGAGTATTTTCTTTCACAGTGACTGTCACTATAAACTAACATTGATTTTATATCTCACAATTGAACGGTTAAAGCCTGAAGGCTCACACATTCAGAAATGTGGAACCAGAAAATAAAAAAGAAGTATGCAACATATGGTCACGTATGGCCACCAGCTGTGGGTGGTGACCAAAAGAATGAGATCGCAGATAAAGCGGCCAAGATAAGTTTCCTCTGCAGGGTGGCTGGGCTGACACTCAGAGATAGCGTGAGGAGCTCTGACATCCACGAGGAGCTCAGAGCCGATGCTCCTCCGGGTCGAGAAAAGCCAGGTGGGGTGGTTCAGACATCTGGCTGCCGACACCTTGCTGGTGAGGTGTTTCGAGCACGTCTCACCGCAAGGTGACTCAGCGGTAGACCCCGGACTTGCTGTAGAGACTATGTCACACAGCTGTCCAGGGAACACCTTGGGATCCTCCTGGATAATCTGGAGGATGCAGCCAGGGTGGGAGAAGCCTAGATTTACCATCTGAGGGGGTTGCCCCCGTGACCCGGATAAGCAGAAGACAACGAAATGGAAGCAACATATGGGTCACAAGTAGACAAACTTGTTTTAAAAAAAGGGGTTTTCTAACAAAAAATGTGTTTTTTTTTCACTTCAAGTTCTTGCCACTCACCCCTGTAGCTCATCATCAGATGGCGTGTACTTGGCTGTGACGTCAGCCAGGTCTCCAAAGATCTGGGCACTGTAGATGGTGAGGCAACAGAGTAGGATGAGCTCCTGCCAGGTGGAACTGAGAAGGCAGGTGTAGTCCTCTATGGAGAGCTCGCAAAAGAAAGGCAACTTCTTGATCCAGGAGATCTGACGGAACAGCAGCTCGTCTGCCAGGCGGCACAGCAGAGCAAACAGCTCCACCTGGGTTACCTTGTACCTGCGATTCAGAGAAAATTTTAATTTTGTTAGAGCAGTACAGTAAAGTTTTTTTAAGCACATTATTATTTGTTTGTTTCATTATTAAAAATGATTTACAAAACTCCAGAAGTATGTTAAAAAAATATACTTGATCAAATGAGCCATCAACATTTGTTAAATGGTAGGAGTGAAAAATATACCTTTGTTTCATTCACTATTTAAGTCATACGACACATGAACAGAAAATTGTGCAATGTCTCAGTTTTAGAATTTAAATTCTGTGACAGGACACAGTTATTTTCCAGGGTTCTCTTGGGAGAATGTGATCATTGTAATTGTAACATGCCAGGCGGCATGTGAATGTGCTCAAACTTGAGATTTGAGACTAAAAATCTCAGGTTTTTAGTCCCAAACATGAGATTCACAGAATTTCTAATGTAGTTGTATTTTAACAGCACTTTTTCATCAAACCAAGTTTTTAACATTCAGTGCAAAAGTGATATTTAGCTATCATGTGGAACAATTGGAAGAATTTCAACCCTCCAAAAATTATACTTTGTCAACACATCTTTGTGTTTCTATCTGGGTTATCTACTTCTGGGAAGCTACAAGTTCATGTAAAAAAAAAAAAAAAAAGCTGGTCCTGTTTACATTGCATTCTCTGCAGGAGCGCCTCAAGGCTCTACGTTTGGACTGCAGACTTTTACATTCTTTTTTATTAGATGATATTCTAAAGGTTTCATTTTATGAAGGTGTTTTTCATTTATGAAACTAGTTTATATTTTATTAGCATTTTGCATAAAAAAATCTGCAGAGCAAAAAAATTGAATACTGGTACCAGTACAAGTTGCACATGCTCGGTAACACCATTTAAAGTGCTATTTAAAAGGATAAGAACATGTCAGACATGAGCTAAAGTTGGATATGGAGGATTTATTTTATTCGGACTTAAGCTTTTTGGTATTCAATTTTCAGAACAACACAAGTGTGTACAAAGTGCTACGTTACGTGCTTCTACTTACCCGTCTTCAATAAGCATGGGAGTGGTCAGAGGGGCCAGATCTTCAGCAGCCAAGAGCTGCAGTACCAAAGGGTGGGATTGTGGGTAGAGGCCGCGTGCTTGAGACGTGAGAAGGCTTGGCTGTGTAGTGTAGCTGAACAGGTGGGGAAGGAGCTGGTAGTGTGTAGACATGGATGTGTTTATGTACTGGTCCCTGAGGGCCGCTGTGTAGCCATTCATTTCTATTGAGCGACTGAAAGCACAGAGATCAGAGGTTACACAGATCTAGCCATAATCATATACAAAGCCCATATGTATACAGTATATTCAAGTAGTCATTTTTTACTACTTAATTTATAAGTAACTCATGCTGAAGCATATTTGGATTCCTTTTTTTTTTTTTTTTGCATTAACTAAAACATGCATATCGTACCAGCAATGCAAAGGTCACATTTACCAGATTTCTGTGGATGCTGTTCATTTCTGCAAAGATTTTGTTTGATAAAACAACTATTTCTCTGAATAGATATCAGGCAAAAAGCCTGCTGAGACAAACCTAATGTTTACAAAAAAAAAGGTCTAAAATAAATGCCGTCATGCAAGTTCCTAGACAATATTTGTCCTTGATGAGCACAGATAGACAATGTGCTTGACTCTATGGCAAGAATAGCAGATAGTGCGGTGAGTTCTTTTTGTCTGCTATCCTCATCGAACCTGAGGTGCTGCATATTCATGCATTCTTTAGCTGCTGAATACCTAACTACAGTCTGGGCAAGATGGGAACGAGGCGTTAGGACTGTCAGGGCCAGCTCATTGTCTCAGAGATGGGTCAAGGGCTGGCACTGTTCTAACGAGTGGTTTGAGAGGAGCAACTTACTTGGATGACAGAGTGGAGGCTGGCGACGGTTGGTTGCCCTCTGAAGCCCCGTTACTGGGAGAGCTATGGTCGCTGTCACCATTATTGCCCCAGGTATGCTCTGGGGCATCTTCCTTGAACTCCTGCCCGGACATGATTCGTTCGATCTCCTCTTCTGTGATCTAAAACACATTCACACACACACTTTTGTAGCCGATTTTGAAACAAGTCTGCATGCTTCATTTTAGTTGATTAACGTGGATGGGCAGCACCCTGCTTTTCACTCAAATGTTAAGTAGCAAGGACAAAATCTCACACTGAAACAAGGGGAAAAAAAAACAGAAAGCATTTGTTTGTGTCTGTGTGAAAGAAATTTGAGAGGTACATGCACCTAAACTAATAGAAGCCTTGCAGGTGAGCATGAGCAGAAAACAGAGACCAAACCCATTCAGAAGGGCATTCTAAGCTGAAAAAATGTGGAGTCTTGTGTCTTTGACTGGGGTCAATACTCTGCGTACTCTTGAATCAGAACGGGAATCAAAATAGGCAATTCATCCCTCATTGATGAGAGAAAGGTCCACCTTCCAGTGTGTTAGGAAGAGGGGGGAAAAAAGAGCCTTTTAATGGATACATATGCTTTTGTTTTTACATTTTTTGAACTGAACAGAAAAAGATTGACCAAATCCTTCTACCAAATAGCCTCTGTGGCACTTATCTTTATGTCACATGTTTTCCTGACCACTTGTGTTCTTCCCACCATTGATAATGAACCTGAAGCTGAAAATGAATCTACAGCGTCGGTGATATAACAAGGTCAAGGCTCATTCTCTTTCTATGTTCTAAAACCAAATATGAAACAAAGATATCACATAAACTCATTGTTATCAAGTGGTTCGTTCTTTATTTCCATCTTTTTATGCAATCAAGCCTTAAACTCTGGTAGAGTGTATTTGAAATGTAGTAGCGGGGTTAGAAAATAGAACAAAAGAAACATTTAAACTGATTTACCTGCACAGGCCCAATACTTTTGTTCCTCCCTCCTGGCATACCATCCTCCCTGATTGCTGTAAAAATGTAAAAAAAAAAAAAAAGTCAGTTTTCATTGAACTGTCATTAAAAGTGTCACAGCTCCACCAAGTGGCTGGATGATGGTAATTCTTGTCTCCTGTTTCAGTTGGTATATTCAAATAGAAATATTTTCTGATAGGATTTCAACAGATCATGATCTGTAAAATATTTGGTTATAATTAAATTGGAGTTACTAGAAAATGAAATCTAAATTAAATCATTTTGAAACTAAGCTTTCAGAATGGTTAATGGAAAATGCAATTATGAGCTTTCGCCATCAGAGGACAGCACATTTCAAAGGAAGGCACGAGACTAAAGTGCCAGTAAACCTACTCACTAACAAAACATCCCCAGTCAAACTGGATTAGTGTACTGAATGGTGCATCAAAGACTTTCACACATCTTTAAAATTATGCTGAAGCTAGAAAGTCATTCCTTTCATGCAGACTTGTAAATTCTAAGGTTTGTGATGCAAACAGATATCCAAAGGTAGGCATATTCAAAGGTTTGCAAAGCTTAATTAGCAACTTTGGTAGGTGAAAGCATCCTCACATAAGTCAGCTAACCTTGGGTGAATCATTTCTACAACAACGTGCACAAAATTAGTTTAAACTTTTCTATACTGTTGGCTTTTTATATCCTTAATATTCTTTTTTAAAAATGAGTTTCTATTATTAGAGAATCACCCTTATGCAAGCAATCCATATATGTACTCAAAGACATTTGGGGCCCTCCCAAAGAAACATTGCACTGTCTCTTAGAGTAAACACAGCAAACAAGACGTGACAACGTGCGTTATATATTTACTGAAAGCTGTCATGCATAGCATACAAACACTAATCAGATAAATAATTATACTTATTGATTACAGTTAAACATAGCAACAGGTGATGACAAGGAGGGCTGATATTACAATCTTCTCACTGCTTTTACCTTTGCGGTTCATTCCCATCTGCAGACACTTGAGCAAGCGGCAATATTGGCAGCGATTGCGCTGCTTGCGCGACATCTCGCAGTTCTTGTCACGGCTGCAGCGATACACCCGCTTGTTGCAGATGCTGCGCTTGAAGAAGCCCTTGCAGCCCTCGCAGGAGATGATGCCATAGTGCAGGCCTGTGGCGCGATCTCCACAGATAAGGCATGTACGCTGGTCAGCCGCATCATCTAGAGAGGAGACATAAATCGTGTGGGAAGAGAAAATATGATTTAAAACCCATTTCCACCTACAAATGTCCTACTTCTAATCCAACGGCAGTATTATTAAGTTAATAAGCACGCAGTAGGTGCAAGAACCTTGCTGATGGCACAAATTCTCAGTTGTGAACATGTGGGTGGATGGGGCTTAAGAAGGCCGCATGCACAGCTTAATCCACAGAATTCTTAAGCCTTGACTCTTCCTTAGTGAAAGTTTAAGTGTAATGGGGAGTAGGATGGAGAGTGGAGATGTCTTCCGTATGTTTTATTCAGCAACTCCAATGAGCTGAAACGATGAGACTGATTTGTTTACAGTCTCTTCTTTCTCTTCCTTAACAACGGCAGTGTCATACTATATGGTTTCTTTCTAAGAAGATGTAAGCTAACATAGCACTAAAGAAACGTCACCGAGAATTTGTAATGTATATGTGTCGCTTAGACATTCTGCACAGGCACATTTGCAATAATTTTTGAATGATGCGTACCAATCTGTAGTGAATAGAGTTGACTAGAAAAGGGTGGACACCATAAGGGGCCATGACAGACACCATTCAAATGATTTAAAAAGATTTAACACTGTGTGGTTGAAAGTAGCACAGGTTAGCAGGGTGGAAAAGGATCAAAGAGATGGATCATACTCAAAAGCTACTTTGCTAATCACAGCAGTGCTCCAAAACTGTGAGGACAGTAATATGAGAAAGCCGTTGAAAATCTTCTTTTAATCCCCATCTACCTCCAGGCCTCATAATACACATAATCAACGTCTCTGAAGAAGTGGAGAATTAAGTTTGAGCGCATATTCTTTGCTGTCAAAGACATTAAGCTTCATCACACATGCCCACACACACTCTGTATGAAGCTTTGACCACCTCTTCTTACCACATAATGTGGTGACATTACCACCATGAAGGAAGTTAGAATAATCTGTAAAGTTTCCAGAGCAGGTTGGATGTGTTACATCAGACATCCAGCAGTGTGCCGATACTTGGTAAATGTCTTGTCATATTTTCACACACTTATGATTTAATCCCAAGAATATTCAGTGTTTGATTTTTTTTTTTTCTTTCCAAAAGGAAGTTTGAAATTTGTTGTAGAGCAGTTGGGCTTTTCCCATCTATGCCTATGATCTCTACTCATCTATATCTTTATATAACTTTGCCCCAACTGAATCTTACCTTAATCTTGCTCTCCATAAGGTTACATTTTGGGGTTGGTTTTTGACTCAGTGCTGGTTTTTGCTATTTTTTTCCTCATCGAGAAGATGTCTAAAAACCAAAATAATTTGAATTTGTCCAGTTTAGGTTTTACTTGTGTTGATTGTTAAAATTCTGATTGTGTCTTTCTGTTTGATTAATTACGTGAAAGCCTTTGACGGCAAAGATTTAGATACAGGGCTGTTTAAATAAAATTCAACAGCACATGATAGCATGTTGCCGGTTAAGGAGTTGATGGAACTGGTCAGCTTTTTTTTTAATTCCGGTATTTTTTTCAGGTTTTGTGTCCATGGCTTTTCAGCAATAATCTATAAACAAATTAAAGTCTATACAAAGTTATACATATTCATTTGAGTTCTTTTAAGAGGAAGACCAAGGTCTTCTATCTTTTAATAATACAATTTACAATAGTCAAAATAAAAAGTAGAAATATTAAAAATGTAAGAATTTTTTTTTACCCAATCTAATGTTCACTGACGTACGTTTTTCAGCACTGTATGACAGACTTGTCCGATTATATGTTTTGACACCAATGACGCAGTTGTACATCGCCTCAGGCCGTTACAGAAATCACACCCAGTCTTACAGGGTCTTATAAACATGTCAAATCCTGTCCTGGTAGGTTACAATTGTCCTCCGTTGTTATTGTCAGTAGACATTATTACGTGCACCAAATTGACCCGC
This sequence comes from Neostethus bicornis, assembly GCA_902685375.1. Classification (NCBI taxonomy): domain Eukaryota; kingdom Metazoa; phylum Chordata; class Actinopteri; order Atheriniformes; family Phallostethidae; genus Neostethus; species Neostethus bicornis. Next base: position 12,610,193 of record LR738545.1, read on the forward strand.
AAAAAAATTAAAAAAATGGTACATACACATACAGAGACTTTATTACTTGTACTAGTAGCAGGTTTTGATGTGTTAACGGACTGTATGGACTAAAGTATCCTGATTATTTTGGCATTTAGTCCAATAACAATAAAATAAAAAAACACCAATAGCCCAGTTTTCAAAAACAGATCCTGATGTCATGCTGCAAAGCATAGTAGATGGAAACAGGTTTCAAGTGACATGGAAATAAAGGTTGTTATGGAGTGTATAATTCTAGGCAGTGAGTGTGTTGCACAGTTAAATATGTCGGCCAGAGATTTTTTATAATACTTCTTATTCTGGACAAATTTGTACACAAATACTATGTGGGAGGGGTCTCAGTTCCCAGGGGTCTCAGTTCGCACACTGATGTAGTGTAGCAACCTCTAAAAAAAACTATCATATTTAGTACCTGCAAGAGGAAGCCCCCGATGCAAGAAGAAATGTGCAATCAAAGAAATATATGTGAATGGCCAATCAGGAGATCTCGTAGGTCTGAGATTGTTCCCCGCCAGGTTAATACCACCTGCTGAGCTCTGGGATTACGCTGCACATCTGATTAATGTAAGACTCTTGTGTAGAGCAACAAACTGCAGCAAGGAGACGTTGAGACCTTTGCCCTCCTTTGGGACTTTGTGGTTGGAATGAAAATGAGTTTTCTGAACCAGACTGAGGTGGGTTTTAATAACAGGTTGATACGTGCTTTAAAAGCTCTTCAGTAGTTGGAAAAATCAGACTTAAGTATTAAAACACTGTTTGGGGTTGTCTGTTTATTGTCATTTAATATCCCCAACAGAAAAATCTGTATTGATATTTGATGATATTCTACAGTGAAATAAAGTTAAACTGGGCTACGTGTTACTACATGCATTTTTTAAACTTTAATGCCTAATTTACAAAAAACCAATGACATGCAATTACAAAACACAAGACTCAAATGAATCATAGTTTTGTCATTTTTTTTGTAGGTCAGCCAACAAATTTTCTCTTTTAAACAAGCATCATCGGACATGTGGACTTGTTAAAGAATTTGACTGTTGAACCTGTTTGTGTGTGGTTAAAACAGATGCAGCCCAAACACACACAAACAGACAGATGCTATTTACCCCCGTGGGACACAACTCCAGGACACCTGATACTATGACCGCTGTAAACGGTTGACCCTGTTATCCTTCCTTGATTAAAAAGCAGAATGTTTAGACAACAGGTCACACAATTAACACAATTTTTAATATTCCAATGAACGGGATTAGGCTTTTGTATGTATGCTTTAAAGGGGCAGCCCACCAGAGGCATGTGACTGAGCTAAGGACTAAGCCTCCCAGAGAGACGGGGTTTTCAGAGCAGGCTGCATGGGTTCATGTACTGAAGGTAATTAGAGGAAGGTGGATGGGAGGGTGGGGGTGCATATGGCATAAAGCCTCTCTTAGATAATGAATGGTGAATAGAGGTCTCCTAAAGCCCAGAGAAAGATTACCATTTAAATAGTGCGAGGTTTAAGTTTGCTGCCTGCAGGAGACTACAGGGGCAGCTGTACTGTACGGAGACAATGGCGCTTCACACAGCGGGATTAGAATTTAACTATTTTGGTGATTAACTCTGCACAGCGAGGAGGTTAAGTAGATGTGAGAAGAAGACCTTCCACTCAGCAACAACCTCTGTTGCTGCTGTTAAGACATTCAGGGGCTCTGCAGTGCTACAAAACCACAAAGCTCATTAAGACTTCAACATAATCTAATCATTTTTAGACAAATTTTCTTTTTGATTAAATTTTAATGAGAACTGTTTAAAAGAAAAAAACTTTAAAATGTCAGTTTTAACTGTTTTAGGTATGTTACATTGTGCTGGGGAAGACCGTGTGCCCCAAATCAGAAGTAGGTACAGAGTTTTTAAGATGTTAACAGATGAGATTCTGTTCCAAATCAGCATCTTCATTGTTTTCTTCATGGATGAATAATTTTTTTCTAGGTTAATTCCTAAAAATCATAAACTAAGTAACTTTATGAACCCTTGACCCTGTTTTACCCCTTCATGTTGCCTTTCTGGAGAAGCTTGTGAACCAACATTTAATTTTATTCGACACGTACAAGCAACAGTCCAAACAAACACATGGTTAAACAACTTTTTAATTATAATTTTTTTTTATAAAAAATCTGGCTAAAGTGAGCAAATCTTCGAAACACTAGGGCAGCAAGAATCAATTTATTACTTAATGTAAACCGTTAGATTTTGTATGATAGATAAAATAGTAGCACTATTTTTCTTCAACCTTCCAAAGAAAAGAAAAATATGTATTTCAAAGCAATCACATTATTAATTAAACCAATACTTTTTCTTCTTTGCAATTTTTTGAATAAAACAAAACTGTACTTTTAAGCAGTCAAAAATAAAAAAATTTCACTTGAAAATGAATGCTTTTTACATTATGTGCAGGTAAGGCAACACACGTTATCTTAACATCGCAAGTGTCTTTTTGGGTGTGATGCAGCCAAATATTTGAATTCAAATTGTACAAAAAATTATTAATTGGTCAACAAACTGCTCTAATCATCAGTGGGTCACAGAGTTACTGAAGTCTATCCCGGCCACTTAGCAGATGAAAGGCTGGGTATGCACTGAACAGGTTGGCAGTCTGTTACAGGGCAACACCAGATATGGACAACATATCAAACACACGATCAGGACAATTTACACTGACCAATCAGAAGAAACCAGAGCACTTAAAATCCACCACAGAAACACCAGTGTCCTTTAGTGAGACTCAGTCCAGTAACCTTCTTGTTACTGGACGGCTTTGTTAGCCACTGTTCCGTTCCGTCATCTTTCGCTCATCTGAGGCCGGGTCACGGGACCAACAGCCTCGGACGGGAAGCCCAGGCTTCTCTCACCCCGGCTGCATCCTCCAGCTAACCCGGAGGGATCCCGAGTCCTTCCCTGGCCAGGTGTGAGACATAGTCTCGTTAGCGGGTCCGGGGTCTGCCTCTCGGTCTCCTCCCGGTGGGACATGCCCGAAACACCTCACCAGCGAGGCGCCACCCTCAAATAGAAAAACGTATGCTTTCTTTTCCATTTTGTTTTAAAAATTCTTAGTAAAACATCAATCTTTTTTGTTATTCTTCATGTATCTTCAATAAAACAGAGAATCAACCTGTTTTTCAGTGCCAATTAGTACAAAAACAGAAGTGTAATTTTTGCTTTATAGTTAATAGAAAACTAAATTTAGCGTATAGTGGCTCGAAGGAGCACATTACACAACAATAACATTGGTACAAACAAATTGAACTAAAGATGATGATTTGACGCAGAAAAAGTGCACGAGCAATGAGCAAGACTTTTTAAACCCGTGGCCACATAGTTATAAGCTCCCACAAACTAAAAAATATGTACAAACTAAAAGGATACCCTATATTTGGTTCATTCATTTCAAAAGTCTTTAAATCTTCACACAGGAACGAGTAGCAGAATTTTCCAGAGTTGAGAAACAGTTCAGCTGCCGTCTGAACATAAAGAGCTTTTAACTTGATGAGATTTGAAAATAAACTAGAGTGAAACCTCCGTCAAGTAGCAGAAGTTTAACAAACTTTTACACTTCTAATGCAGTCTTTGCGTGTGTGTAAAGGAAATGATGTGTTTACTGTAAACTGAGGACGTCAATTTATCATCAACAAACATGTGGCAGCTCAAATAAAAAGATCGTATCCATCCTCACCTCCTCAGCCAGCCATTTGTCTTACCAAACAGAGAACCATATATCCTCACCGGCCACCTCACGTGAAACTTTCGACTTCCTTCTCTTAGCTTAAAGCACAATGGCCGCTAGCTCACCTCACTCAAGCTTATTTGCTAAATCTATCACTCTCTCTTTCAAGTGCATGGCCACCATATAAACAAGCAGATTCACACCTCTACACACTTGATCTCAGCATGCCGTGTCCTTTGACTTCTCTTCCTCCCGCCTGTAGATGATAGTTAAATATTCATGACATTTACGTCAGGACTTTACTTCAAAAAGGTCACGCCTGCAGAGGTTTAGATAGCGACTCTAGACCTAGTTGGAATAACCCGGCCTTTCCCATACTGTAAAATCTGAACATAGAAGAACTTTGTTTTATGTCATTTAAAACGTTCAAAATATTCAAATAAATCATCAAGGACCAGCACAAATTAGGTGACAGTTATCAGTTTTGACACCAGGGTTGCACTTCGTTTTAGAATACTTGAGAGAAAGTCTTCTTAGATCAGAAACCTAAACAGTTTCATTCATCAGGAATCCATCAAGATTAAATCAAAGACTCATTCAAACATCTCACAAATGCCTCAGGATAAAGCTACTTAATATCTCATCAGAGGCATTGAGAAGAGATGAGCAGGTAGAGAAGATGGACAGAGCTCTTTGAGACATTTGAATGCTTTATGCATTAGATCATAAACTCCACGACACATGGTAATTGTGTCAGGTTGAAACAGTGACCTGACAGATCTGATTGTGTAATTGCTTTGTTTTAGTTTACGGAGACTAGAAGTCTGTGACGGCTCTACTTTATTACAGCAGTCGTAGAAGAAGATGCATCATGGAGAAGGTATGTCAGAAATTTTGGTGACGTAAGAAAATAGAAAGGGGAAATTATCAAAATGAAAATATAAAAAGCTGAAACAATGTCTGAAGAAACAAGTCATACAAATTATATTTTAGATTTTTTAGTAGCCTAAATGTTTATTGGCTTTAGCTCTGATTTGCAGGGATGCAATCAAATCAATCTAGCATTCATTTTTGGCGTTTTTTTTTTCTTCTAAAAAGGAATCAACAAAAAGCCATCTTTAAGTTAAATTGACAACGCTCTTTACTGAATAAGAACATTCAAACTATTTCTAACACTAGCGGATTAAAAGTAAATTTACTTGCTCTTAATTGTCATTTTAGAGACAACATAGTCTTGCTTTAAGGGATAAAATAAATTGCCATTTTTGGTGGTTCCTCTTTGGTATTAAATATTCCCCAATGGTCTGTCCTCAAATACATCAAAACAACATTAAGAGATGCACTAAGTAATAAGCGCATCGCTGGTTGGATCCAACATGCTCCGTGTGGCTGTTTAACAACAACTTTTCCTCCAAATAGATTTTTTTCTCAGAACATCTGATGCTATTGATGACCTTTCAAGAAAAGAAACTATGGCTATAACCTGCAAATGACTCCCAATTTAGAAAACAGATGGAGATTTTTTTCAAATTGGAAGACAATAATGGAAATATTTAGAGTACCATTCATGAGAGAACAGAAACAGCTGGACAAACGAACCTCTGTCGATTTCTTGCATATATTAATTTAAGTGGAAAACAAAACCTCAGATATACAGTATATTTAAATTAATACAGAATAAGTGGTGATCTCAGCATCTAAGCCCTGAACTCATCTTTCACGTTTTGGAAAAGCGCTACAACAAAAGTCACATCCTGAGACCAGATGTATGAAAGTGGAAGCATTCTCCACAAGATAGGGAACATTCAACCATTTCGAAGAATAATTGAGGTTGTGAAATCTATCACAAGGTTATGAAGGAGACGAGATGACTGAATTCCCCCGAGGTGATGATAAACAGTCATAAAGACACTGCTTCATCTTGAACTCCACCCTCTTTTCCCTCTTCTATAGTCTGGGTGCAGGAACCCCCGATACCGTGTGTCACCCTGCAACATTCACAAAAGTAAACCCCACAGCCCCCACCAGCACCTCCCCAGGCTCATTAAAGCTGGTATTGTTTCCCAGGGGTCAGCCTGAGTTTCATTCCTGACTTTAACTGGGAGATGCATTTTTAAACCTCCTGTTAGTGATGGGAACAGCACTGGAGTTAACAAACGGAATTTCTAATGAAGGAACATATTTAATGTTTTGTGTTTCTATGCATACGTGTTCCATTACTTTTTTTGACTCTTTTCTACAGATTTAGGATAACTGATGCAAAAAATGAGGCCAAATCTTCCTATTGTCCACACCTTCTGCACACAGAGCCTTATATATAGTGTAAGGCAGCCTTTTGAGTGGCTGACAGAGTGAGGTCTGCCAGTGGACGGGTTTTCTCTTAAGGTTTTGTCTCAGGCTTTCCATCACAATCATGCCCAGCTGAGACTTGAAGCGGGGGTTGCAGGAATTTGCTGTACTTTTCCGCTTCCAGCGCCCACCTCCTCCCCTCCTTCCCTTCATTCCCAGCTTCTCATTTTCCGCTTTTAGCCCTCCTAAAACCTTTTGATTTCTGAAAAGCATCTCTTCTTTCTGGTGGAGTTAAGAGGAGAACGTAACCCCACCCAAGACTAGTTTACTGGTATAGACACGAAGAGTCAAAACATTTGCAGAGGTTGAAGGCATGTGAAGACCCTGTGGGACTGGGATCAAGCATTCCAGGCAGCCCACACTGTGATGCTAATCTTCAAAGTTAGGTGCATGCAGTTGCAAGCAGAACTCATTCAGGAGACAATGGTGACCCGTTGACTTTGCTGTCGTGATAATATACACATGGCTTAAAGGCTAAATCATTAACATTGAGTAATGGCACACCAAAGGCAAGCCTCATATTAGTGTTATGGTAATCTCGAGCAACGGGTGCTACAGCATCATAAAATAATACGGGAAAGGATCTTCATGTCGGTGCCCCGAATAACAATCTCCATTTCGTCTGCATCTGAATAGATCACCAAAACAATTTGTTAATCAAAATGTTGAGGATTTTATGACACCACCTGGGAATCCCAAAACAAGAACTTTAGGACTGTGACCAGGAATGTGTTTTTCTAAGTTGTTTTTCAGGCATTAAAGGCAATAACACAACCCCACAAATCAAGTCGCCCACATGTTTCCTGAGGGAATTTCAACAGATAAAACTTTTCTGAAACAAAGTCATTTTCTTATTCCTCCAAAGATAAACACTGAATAGTTAAAATGAGTTCATTTATATCTATTAGTTAAATAATAAAAAAGTTGGTTAAACAGTGTTAAAAAATAATCTAATCATCTAGCAAATATATTAGTTAATTAAGCAACAAGTCATACGTGTTTCAAATGATTTTCAGACTATCTCTCTTCTTTCCCCACAAAAAAAAAAAAAAATCTGATTTTAAATTTACTTTTTTTGGACAAGGTAGAGTACCAAAATATTCCAAAACTTTTGTTTTTAGCCTAACTTTCTCAAACAGATATTCATCACAATTAAAAAAAATGTTTGTGTTCCAATTTGGCAATTAAAGACAAACAAAAAAACAACATTTTCCACCTGTTTTGTAAGCAAATTCGAGCCTTTTATTAGATCTCAGTATGATTAAAAAACAAAAATAAAAGGAAACGTGCAATTGAGGCAATTTTGATATGGATATTTTATGACTCGCATTTAAAGACCATGAGAAAGATGAAATCTAATCAAGTCCAAACATGTTTGGTGATGTTCTTATCCTATAGTTTTACAGCTTATGTTTTCCTGTAACAACCCCAAACAGCTGTTTAATGAAATGTATCGTCTCTATATGAAGGGGGGTGGTGACATGAAGGTCAGGTACTGATAGGTAACATGTCTGTGTGAACTAAAGATGACCATGTCTTGATTATCTTTTGCACCATCTGATCTGAAACATTGAGTAAAGACAAAAACACCCAAGATGCATCAGTATAGTTTCTATCCTGTGACCCTGCGAGTGTGTTTGTGCTGGGGGGAAGGGTGCAGTTGAAATAACACACCCTTGAAAGACAAAGATCTCTAGCATGAAGGACCTGATGGTTTGGTTTGACATGGCCACAGAGATGGATATGTTTCAGGGAAACTGAGAGAAAACCAGCATGTGCTGCAGGAATAAACGGGGTTTCTGTCACCGGCTATTTTTAGGGCAGGCATTATGGAGTTGCACAAGTCGCTGGCCTCCCCCCACCACAACTATTGATCTTCCTAGATTGATCTATCCCCTCAATCTGCATCCACATAAACAATCTCTTGTGCTTTATTCCATTTCATATGTTCGCTTCTGGATTCATACACCTTTAATCATGCAAAACCTTTTTATTGGTGCATCGCAAACAGAATGAAGCAAACCCTCTTTCAGTTGGAGCACAAACAAACAAGGCTGCTGGCTGAGGGATTAGCATGAGGAGGGGGGAGGGGATGAATACAGTAACATGCTTCTTCAACATGTCACTCCTTCAAGGCAAAACCTCCGAAAGCATGCTCATTTAAAGCCTTTACACACCAAAGAAGATTTGTTTCAACCAATTAATGTTGAAAAAATGTAGTAAAGTGATAAAAAAAATAAATGAATAAAAAGAGGTCAGGGGAGATCCCTTTGGTGATCCATGTAGGGTAAATCTTAAAGTGTGAGAAAGGGATCACATTCCAAATTCCTGCTATACAGGCAAAGAGGGAGGGGCAGTTTGGTGGTCCAGTGGGTGGGACGGTCAGCTAAAAACTACCAAAAAGAAGTTTCATCTCTTCTCCTATAATTTCTACACCACACTTAAGGTCATTTGCGTAAATGGCCAAATGAAGTAACAAAAGAGCATCGTAAACAGAGCACAAGGAGCAATCACCCACATGTGAAAAAAGAGCTCTTTGTTTGCAACCACAGCATGAAAAAAGAAAAGAAAAATAGAAGAATATGTAAAAGTCCACTCAGTGCCTTTTTTTTTTAAATCAACACTGCTGACTGTGGAAAAACTTACAGATACAACAGGGATCAATTCATAAGGAGGTGAAGAAGGTAGTGTGATTCACAGCACTGCTAATATATGTCATAACACACACATAAACAAAGCACTTGAAGCCATCGATCACTGTAAGAAGCTGGAATTTCTCTCTACTCATTAGCTTAGGCTGAAAATCATTAACTATTCACAGCAGGAAGACCTATCAGCTGAAGCAGAAATTCAACCACAACTCAAAGCGAACAAATAGCCACAACAAACCAGATTTATTTGATTTTTTTTAATGGTTATTCATTGATTATCCCAAGGCTTACTCAATTATCTGTAGAGAAGAAATAAAGCAGACATTATACTACAGTTGGTTGGAGAGAGGACCCACTATCAATCCATTTCAGATAGAGACTGGACAGTTTAATTGCAAAAAAAGAAGAAGAAAGAAGATTGGTCAATATAAAGTAGTTTAAGCACTTTCAGGGCTTTACTACACACACACATTTATGCATGCAAAAATGGGCATGTATTCAGCTGGGACTATTCAACAATTGCAAGATTAAAAAAAGCCTTTTTAAAAAACCTTCCTTACCTTCCCATGTATCCATTTCATGCTTCTTCCAGTCTGCCTGGACCCCATTCAAGCATGGACTCAGTTAAAGAAGACCGGGCCTGGTCTTCTCATGACTCTTTTTTGATCTGACTCTGCCCTTTCTCTCTGCTCTCGCTCCTAGCAACCTCTTTCCTTGACAGCCTGCCCCTCTCTGGCCACAGTCAGAGCCCAGCTACACCACTGGTCACTTTACTGCTTTATCACGTGACCAATAGAGTTCAAGCCCCTGAGGTCACCACTTGGCTTGAGGTCCAATGACAGATAGGGTTATCTGAGTGGAACTGATAGTCCTATTTTCTCTTGCGTTCAACAATACCACCCCTTCCTTCTCCTTCCCCCTTTACCCAAATTAGCCTCCCCTTAAACCATGCCTTTGGCACTCCTAAGGAGGACCAAAGTGCACGCCCAAGCATAAACACAGGTTCAAGCTGACAAAACACACAGACATTAACTAATTGAAGCACTTAGTTGAACAGGTGAAGCAGGTTAAAATTTCAGTTTCATAGGTGGTTAATTTGGCCAAAAAAACCTCAATGGAACCAACAAACCAAAAGGACATTTACCTGAAGAAACTTTCCTCTGTATCTCCTTTGTTGATCAAATTGGATTAAATTAAAAAAAAAAAAGACTAGGTTACAAGAAAAGTTCTTCAATTCAACAAAGTTTCTTTCCCAAGACTTTGACCTAACAGAAAACATAAACCATACCTTTAATCCAGAATGTGAACTTTGCTCATCATCTTATAGATTTAATGCTTTGTAAGGAATGCGACTGATGTAAGCGAAACAAAGATATTTGGCTTGCTCATTTTGCAAGACTGTGTTGGGAATTTGATGACGAATCATTTTAGTAGTGTCAAAAAATAAATCATGTATTTCTGTGTTTGAATGACTCAATGCTTAATCATTACTTTGCATTGAATGTTGACCTTTATTTTAGCTTGAGCAAAGCTAAACTCTCAAACCGAGCCTTGAGTGATGCTTAGTGGCGTGACAACAGCTGATTGCGGCACGTCAACAAAAACTATCCAGATAAAGCTATGAAATGTCATATTAGAACCAAATCTTTGGATAAATAAGTAGTTACATGTGGCTTTGATTCTTTTGGCTTTGTCGGTCTTTTTCAATTGACTTCTGGGTAAAGACTTTCAATCTCACATGTATTACAATAACATGCAATAAAGCAATCTTGCACTGTAGTTTTTCTTTGCCAAAAGGAGGCAGCGGGTGAAATATTTTACAACTCAGACCAGACCACTCAAATTTGTTTTTCAAAGACCTTCTTAGTTTTGTTACGGGGGTAAGAACAACAAATGAAAGAATACTTCAAAGTTTTATTTTATAGTGGGCTCATGTGTCTCTGAGCATAACAGTCACTGTTTTTAGGTTCAACACCTAGTTTATACTAATGTTTTCAAAAGAATTGATGCCCAGACACAAATCAATAGTAAAATGAGTGTCAAAGTGCAAATGGAGGTACTTTAGATGTGAAACAAACAAATTAGGTGCGCCAAAAAATGGATGATCCCATATGTAAAATTTGGAATGAGTGTGGGGGGAGGAAAGCTGTTGGAGCAGCAACGAAGGTATGAACCCATGTAAGTTTCGTTCCATTGTCTCCCGCTTATCTGGGGCCTGGTCGTGGGGGCAACAGCCTCAGACAGGAAGCCTAGGTTTCTCTCATTGTGACTGCATCCTCTAGCTAGCTGTGAGACATAGTATCTCTTGTGGGCCAGGTTTCTGCCTCTGGGTCTCCTCCCAATGGGATGTGCCCGAAACACCTCACCAGCGAGTCGTTCAGGAGGCATCTAATTAGATGCCCATACCACCCCATCTGGCTTTTCTCTACTCGGTGGAGCAAAGGCTCTACTCTGAGCTCCTTCCGGATGGTAGAGCTCCTCACTGTTTTTCTATTTTACTAATCTATCTCAAGTTCAATACAAGGTGTTTTTTTGTTTTTTGTTTTTTTTAATTGTGGTGTTAAAAATGATAGCGTATCAAGTAGCTTTCCAGTATCAAATTCAGGTTGAAATTTTAGTATCATATCAACATCTAGAAACAAACTCACTAAGTTTCATCTTAAATAATCTCGTGGGGAAATTGTCAAAAATCACAAAGCAGCTCGCTCTGATTCATTGCCCACATGTACTTCATAATGGATTTTAATAATAGTCTAAACAACTTTACATGTCTAAAACACGCTGTGTGACCTTTGTCGGACAGGCTGCATTGAGAGCCATTATGAACTCATCTGCTTTAAAGTCACAGAAGTGAGACATGTTTAAAATCTACAGTGACAGAGATAATGAGGTCCGATATAAAAGAAATGGTATCCAATAATGCTACTTCACATTTTCTAGCAATAAATTACTTTTGGCTATAAAGTGGAAGCGCCCTAACTTGTATGAAGCTGTTGCTGTGTCCCAGGTCATAGATGTTTAGCATCTATAGTTAGACAACAGAACATCTGCCGCACATCTGTATCATCTCACATTCAAAATTTAAACATTTAAATACAGTAATAGTGTTGCTGTTCTGAATCTAATCAGAGCAGCAGATATCTTACCATCCTGTGGGTTTTCTTCCTTCATCCCCTCCAGTTGGCTGGCTAGGAGATCATCATGAAACACATTCAGTGTTTCACCATGGAGCCACACCCTAAACTTTACAGTCCTTCCACACCAACCTGATTTTAACCTCGAAGCCTGTCCTGGTCATCCAACCAGCCCCTTTGACAGCTCCACCCTACATGAAAGCACTTGTTCACTCTCACGGCAGCAGCGCTCACCCACACTCCTCCAGGGTCCCTACCCCCAATGTGAATGCTAATGACCTGGGTCATGCTAAGTCACATTTAAGAAGCTTTTCACATTCAAAGACAAAGGAAGATGCCTTCAGTTAATGCACTCATTCCGAGAAAACAGGGATGTGTAGTTGGCCTCAAGAGGCAATACAGGAGGAGCCGTGGGGCCATGCGGGCATGTGAGCAGGTGGAAATATGAGGACGGGTCTAACTTGCTGGTCTGATCAAAGGTGGCCTAGCTGTCTCCCACTTTACACTATTACCATGACAGTCAGCCATGCATGGTCTCTTTGTCAGTGTTGCAGTTTTTGGGAGGATGTAATCAAAGGGATTTTAAATTGGTGATTGGCTATAAACAGTCTCTCTAAAGCTAAGTGTGGTAAACACAGAATAGGAAAAACATCTTTATCTTGCTTTAAATTTTTTTGAGAACAATCTTTAAATGACAAAAAATGTCATTTCTGTTTACCATTAAAAAAACAAAACAAACAATTTACGCTGAAAAAAAAACCCGAACGAAGGACAAGTTTGTAATCCTCTTGTGATCCCTAAAATTCCACTTGTTACAGTCAAATGAATTTTTTTTGGCAAAACCGTTTTTCTCGTTGAAACAAATGTGAACTCGCACTTGCTCGGTGTCAAGGAAGAGGATTTGGTGGACTCACCTTTTACCTCTTATGACCTGTGCTGCTTTTGATCTTTGCAACAAAAAACGAGTGACATAATGAGCCCAGCTGTCTTTAACCTTGAAGTCAGGTGCGGCTACGGCTGGGCTGGGTCAGTTATTTGTGTTGTGAGGTGTTAACTGACACTCAGGGAGAGTCCAGAGGGCCAACAGTTTACACACCTGCTGGTCAATTCATTTACTATTTTTATTTTTTGTTTGCAAATTAAAAAAAAATTGGAAGGTGATAACTTTGATGTAATAATGAGGTATTTTAATTCTAAATGGGATAAGTACCGGATCCACAACTGTTTTTTTCTTAAAACCAAAAACCTGTGCTCGCTCAGTTTTATAGACAAAATGACTGATTCCATTTTTTAAAAACAGTTGAAGTCTCTTTCCTATCGCGTAAAGATTTTTTTTTCGATTTTTATACTAGGTATATGACGAACTTTCCAAAACAGAACCTCTATGGGGCACTCACTAAAGGAACACAACTAAGTGGACGACCTGCTCTGCGCTACAAAAATGCCTGCAAGATGGATCTGAAGTCTGCAACATCAACGCAGCAAATGTCAAGTCAGTGACCTCTGACCGCTCTAGGTGGTGTGCAACTGTCAAAATCAGTATCAAGCAGGTTGAGGAGAACAGAGATCAGGCACGAGGCCGCAAATACCGAGAAACAACAAAAAGGTCAGTCTGCCACTGCTCCCCTCATGACTCATACCGCCTATCACATTTGCATCAAGAGTGGTAGGAGCTGCAGCTCCCGCATTGGTTTATTCAGCCACAGCCGATGCTGCACAAACAAATATCAAGGCGCACACTCAATTGTCTCCAGAGACAGAAGGATGCCAACAAAGAAAAAATGTCAGACTACAGCAATTGTACAATAAACAAATTGAAATGTTTTTAAAAGTAAATCAATCATTTTTGGATAAAGTTTGTCTAATTTCACAAACTTTTATTAACAGCACTTTTTTTTCTAAAACCGTTACAGCACTTTTAAGGTTGAGTTAGAGGAGAAGAGAGAGATGAACAGCTTGTCTGCAATTCTGACACAGCACAAGTCAGAGTCCAAGTAGAGAAAGCTAATCAAGGAAACTGCTTATTTAGCAGGAAATTTTTGCTACATACTTCTGCGTCAAACACTGGAAGAAAAATTGACACTGAATGAATTATACTTATTTTGTTTCGGCTAAATGCATTTGAGGTTAGAGTGTTTGTTTCATCTGGTGAAGCAGCCCAGTTACAGAATTCTTTGTACCCACTTTTTTTTACCTCGTTGTGGAACCATTGAAAACACTTGATACACGTAGTGAAAAACACTTTTGAACAAGAATAATAATGAAAAAAAGGGTTGCACACTCAAATCTTTTGCTGGGTTTATTGAACCATGGTCCAAACTAGTTGTGCAATTATTTCAATAAGATTGTGTAATGCCAAAAGATACATATCTATTTATTGTTGCATTCAGTGTTTTTAATTTTCACCAGTAGTTTGAATTGATAGCAAAGTCTGACCACTACAAAAAAAAAATTCACTGTCACAGCCCAGTAATTCTCAAGGAGGTTAAAGTCTGGATTGTCTGGTGACCAATTTATCGTCACAATTTGAATCCTGTCATTGCCAAGTTAACATGACCACGTCATCAGGGGAGAAAAGAACGAAGAATTAATTGAACTGACAAACTGGAGCAACTTCAAATTATAATACTCCCTGCACATGCTTGTGAACAGGGCTACTGACTGTCTTCTTCCCTAACACATTGATTACTCCGGAACAGGGTAAATCTGGACATTTTTGACCACATGGCCTATTTATTTTGTGTCTAATCTTTATGCTCGTTATCGAACTTAAAAGTTAGCCTCACTGATATGGGATTTTCTTAACTATTTTGTCCTCATTCTTTGAATTCCTTTTGCACTGTACATATGAAAATTCTCTTTTTCGCAGTGAACATTGACATAAGTGTTACTGTTTATTTTCTTCTTCGATTTGATTTTAAAAACATGCATACATTCATAAAGTCATTGGGGGCTTCTTTCGAGCTACATTCTTTCCTCAAATATAATGCAACTTTTTTCAATGTACAAACAAAAAAATCTCTCTTTTTTTTTTTTTTTTTTTTTTTTTTAGATTTTTACATACCGTGTCTTTGCTTTGCCCTGCACAAGTTCATTTGGTGGTCGCATTGTCCCAGCAAGAAGCAAGCCTTCCACTTTTGTGGTCTATTTGTGCTGTCTCTGTTAGTCATTTTAAAAGTTTTGTTGTGATTGTCAAACTTATATAATTTATTGTGTAAAAACTATTGTGATTTAAGTTAATAAGTCTACTGATGTATTAATTTACCCAGCCTTAAATCATACAAGTCACAAAACTTGGAACCACCAGGAAAGAGGCCAAGAAGAAGATGAAAGAGAAGGTTCATGGATACAGTGAAGGAAGACATGAAGATAGTTGGCATGACCAAAAAAGATGCAGCAGATATAGTTAGATGGAAGAAACTAACTTGCTGTGGTGACCCCTGACGGAAAATGCCAAAAGAAGAAGACAAAAAAAAAAAAAAAAACTGAAATATTCCACAGAGAACACTTCTCAAAGTTTATTTTTGGAAATTAAGTTAATGTAATTTGTTTTTTACATGATTATATTATCTCAGGAAAATTAATGTAGCTCAATTACCAGGACAAACCGACCTAAAATAGTTCAAACGTGAAGAAGTGGGTAATACTTTGACAAACCATTAAATAGGTTAAGCATTAACGAATATATTTAGAGACAAAAACATGTGCTATTCATTGAAGGGCAAAAATACCCTTCGAATGAACCCATTTACTTTGCTGTATGTATTTAATTGGCAAATTATTGGAGTTTTATGGAATATATGATTTTTATCTTCATAAACCTTTGGATTGTTTTACGTTTTCTCGGAATACAGCTCACATTTTCTATGACGCATATCCAGTTTTTACCAAAACTTTTCCAATGACTCTGTGGACTCAAAAGAAAAATCATAAAGCCATGGTATTTCAATCTTATATGGTGACACAGGAACATCTGTAAAAACATTTTCTGGGAACGTAGAAGGTGACTTAGTCAAAAGAGGTTGTGATAGTCTGGTTTTAAAATGCCTGATTTAGTTAAAATTGCCTTTGAAAATCTGACTCCATGTCAGCCTAAATGAGCTGTTTAGTGACTTGTTTTCTGCATTTCCCAGAGCATTTGAGTAACAAAGGGCATTTCTTTTGTGTGACCTCCCCTCCCCCGCCACACTGTCACAAACCTTTCTATTCTTCAAACAAAGAGCTTCAAGAAAAACAGGAATAGGCGACAGCTTTTTCTTCTTCTGAAACACATGAACACACTCAAAGTGAGCTCATGTCATGTCTCATCAAAACAATCTGTTCATCTCCCTGTAAGAGCCCGAGGTTTACCTTCAATTTCAGAAAATGAGTGAGCAAAGCAAGGCCACCTCCAAGATCTGACTGTAAAAGTTCTAACCAGTACACAATCAATATATATATATATTTTTTACATGATTCTGGTCATCTAGTTATGCTGTGATGCTCCAAGCTCGGTGAACTGGCCGTGAAGTAGACAAGATTGCTGAAAATCAATGACACATTGTTTTAAGTCAACCTCTTTACCCCACTAATGAAAGATTTTCCTCCTTATGACAGTGAACACATCCATAAAAGACAAGAGGTCACTGATTTTAGGTCATCATGTGGTAAATACAAACAAGATGGAAAATACAAGGAGGCATGCGGTAACCTGGTCTTTATCACTTGAAGACTCTGGAGGAAAACTGGGCCTGTTCAGGACAGCTTTTCTGCAATTAGTCATTAATGATGCTATTTTAAAGAATAAAAGAGGCAACACATTCCGCAGATGACGCAATACATTAAAACTCCACTGCAACAGACTGGGTAACTGTCCAGAGCAAGAAGAGTCAATGTAAAAATAGTCCCTTTTTTATGTCTACTCAAAATATTCTTACAATATCAATGAAAGGGCAGTGTTTTTTGTGTAAAATATTCAACAAAATGCACTAATCCTGACTTTTGGCTTTACCAATCTCTGCAAGACAAATAGATTATCTTGCCAAAATACTGAATCATGCAAAACAAATCATGCAAACATCTTCCATCGGTCAACCATTTACATCGTCAATTCATTACAGAGACTAATTTAAATTCCCCTCTGGGACTTGAAATAAAAAACACAATCTCTGCATTTGATCAGCTGCAACTCGGGCATGCTGATATCTCAAACTCACACAGACTTTAAATGATTAATCAATTACCAAAACAGACGTGGAATCTATCTCACAATCAATTGATTGACTAAGTTGGTTGTTATCAGCACTTGAACCAGCCCCTTTATGGCTAGTAGATAAATCTGTGGGGCCATAAGATGAATTAAAGATATCATCAACTACTTTGTTGTATAAAATTATTTCCTTTTCATTGTCTTTTTCTAAATCATCATAAGAAGCCAACAGTTGTTTTCTAAACTTTGCAACTATATGACTGCAATAGCAAAAAACTCAAATAGATTTTCTTTAAGAGGTCAGAGGCTAGAAACTTTTGAAACCAGTGGATTTTACAGCATTTATGTGTGCACACTATCAGGGCTACTGTCTGTTAGGAATAAACATGTTCCTCAACTGATTACAGACTCTTCATGCTTTGACCGCACAAAGCTCTGGCCACACATCTGTCAGGACTTTTTACTGTGGGTCGCCGCAGAGGCAACTGATCGTTTGTTTTAGGTGGTTGCGGGTGTACGGGAGCTGACCTCAGCGTGCCCAGGTCATGCTGTTAGCTTTACAATGATCCACGCTACATTCCACAGATGCATTTGCTTTTTAGAGGCTGATGAGCTGCAGATCAATGCAGCAGTTCTTCTGAATTTCCAAAGGGCATATAAAACCAAGCTGCCCTGGTCACCACCACTATTAAAATAGTCCGTTTTACATTACAAGCCACACTGGACAGCCTCAATCTGACAAAAAGAATTTACTCAATACTCACATTTCAACTAATGAACTAAAGTTTATAGTTTTTATTTAGATTTCAGACAAATTAAAGTTTCCCTCTGCTCTAATTATCAGAAGTTACTAATTATTTTCGGTGGTAAGTTCTGTGAGGGAAGCTTGTGTGAACTTTTTAAGAATTACTGACCTCTTCTGGTCAGATTGTCATCTTGTGAGAGTTTTTAATGATTTAATTTTAATGACGCTTAAGAACATGGTTTATCTTGTGTCTATGTAAATAACTGACCACAATTGAGCTGTGTTGTATTTATGTTTTACTGTACAGTGCTGATGGTATTGCATTGCTGTGTTTCTTTTTTTCTTAAACACAATCAAGGACAAACATTAAGAATTAGGCAGTGCTGCATGGTTTCTGCCGCAAGGCGGTAAACACCACAATATGTACCAGTATTTACAGTCTTGGCGAAAACAGGTTTTGGAAACCCAAAAAATTCTTTATTTTTAGCACAAATGTATAAAAAAAAAAGGTTTCCAATGCAAAGAGAATCAATATTAGCCAAATCTAATACTTACTCATAATGCAATTATCTTTTCAAGCTATTTTAGGGTATGAGATTGTTAAATAGCTGTTTACAGCAATATACACTGTCTTATTGTAATTAGATTTCTGATGTCTTAAGAATCTGAAAATATCTTATTCTAAGCTAAGTGCATTTCAAACATATTCACTTCACGCTCAACTTAATACCATGAATTAAATCCTTAATTCTGCCAGAAATATATTTCTAAATTTGATCTGTTTTCAGGCCTACAGTTTTTAGATGTTTTATGGTTCTACGGAACCAAGTAGAACTCAAATACAAGTCTTTGGTTTCTCCCCAGAGGTTTAAGACAGTTTACGCCACCGTCTCAGCGGAAATGCAACCCTGGAATTAGGCTCAACTAAAATTTTGTAGTGTGTGACATGAGTTCATGAAAGAGACTTATCAAATAAAGCTAAATAGATAAAGAAAAATATAAATTGTTGAACGTGACTATATATAACTTGAAAGGAGAGAATTTCTGAAACAGTTTTAAACCTCTCCTTTCATCATTGCCCCTTCAGGGATCGCCACAGCAAGTTAGTTCTTCCATCTAACCCTATCTTGCGCATACTCTTCAGTCACACCAACTATCTTCATGTCCTCCTCCACTGCATCCTCTAGGCCTCTTGCCATGGTGGTTCCGAACACAACATCCTTCTTCCGATGTACTCCTTCTCTCCCCTCTGCACATGTCTAAACCATATCAGTCTGGGCTCTCTTACTTTATCTTCAAAACCTCCAATATATGCTGTTCCTCTTAGGTACCATATTAGGCAATATATACAGTTTTAACGTTCAGATTAAATAAAACAACATTCATTCATCTTCGGAACCATCTATCCCTAGTAAGGTTGCAGGGGGTGCCCGAGCCTATCCCGGCTGATTCAAGGCGAAAGGCAGGGTATACCCTGAACAGGTTGCCAGTCTGTCTCGGGGGCACACACACATTCCTAGGGGCAATCTTACAGCGGCCAATCAACCTTACAAGCATGTTATTGCAGAGTGGGAAGAAACCGGAGTACCCAGAGAAAATCCACACATACATGAGGAGAACATGCAAACTCCACATAAAAGACCAGTGTACAAAGCCTCATATCCCCCAGGGACATGAACCCCTGACCATCTTGCTGTGAGGCCACTGTGCAGCGTTACATTTGAAAGATATTCTTATAATTTATTCTCACTTTTAAGTCTTTTTCCTCTTAGGTTTTATTTGTATCAATTGTGTGAAGTGAGAACCCTGCTCAGAATGATATCTTGAAAAGCACATTGAAAATACATGTGCTTCCTACAAAAATAATTCATTTTTAAGTTGTTAACATCAATTTATCAAAACATTTGTTATTTTTTATGATAAGAGACATCGACCGAAGATATGCAAAGAGAAGTGTGTTTTCATTGCATTTTGGCCACTAGTCACTTTTGTTTAGCTTGTGCAATTACCGTGCGTCAGCAGTGTTGCCAAACTAGGTCAGGGATGGGAATCAACTAACAGTTTGGGATAGCAAATGTGTAGTCAAATTTACGTGCACATTCTTACACAATTAGTTTATCTGAAGCTGGAGATGTTTGCATTGTGGACAAGTTGCAATGTGAAAGGGATTTAAAAATAAAATCATTTTCTTCTAAAACAAAAAAACTAAAGAATTGATCTTGCAAATAACTTGAGAATTTGTAATAAAATAAAAAAGCTGGTAAATGGTTGTTATTTTCAGAAACTTTCCAGATTCTTTGTAAACAGGTTTATCTGACAATTGACTAAACATGAGTCTGAATTTGAGCCAGCAAAAACAAAGAGCAGGGTAATCACCTGAAGAGACCAAAGGTGAAACCAAATCATCATCACAAGATTTGAAAGAGGGGGAAATTTCTCATTGATTTTTTTTCCATCATGAAGTGTGGAGCATTTCTCAAAACTGAAGAGACTGTTTCACAGACAAAGCCCCTGTTTCTATGAATCCAGTCATGATTAATCAAGGTTGGTGCCTATTTCACACAATCTCATGCAAAAGGGATTTCAAAAACACTTTTCACCCCATGGGAAAATACAATTAGGGCAAGACAAAAAATAATACTACAATATGTCTACATTAAAAGCTGGATACTGAAAGAAGCGCTTAACATTTTTGGGGGTATTTCCACAACAGAAAAAAAATCCATCTGTATTACTAGGCATAATTTTTTAAAATATCCTTTCAGCACATTGAATCATGGGTTAAGTAACATTACAGATTAGGCATGTTGTGTGGTGGGCTCATTGGTTTAAAGTCTCACCTAAACAGAAACAATACTATTTTATGTGCAAAATTTAACACGCATTTTTTTTTAACTATAGCACATGTTTTTGCTGCTCAAACAAACCACTGGATGTTTTATACTTTGTCTCCTTGTTGCTCTTCTGTTTTCTAAAAAAGGCCTCACACAAATAGGTTTACTGCTACCCTCACCTTTAAAAACTAACTAGAAAATAATTCTAGGGAAATGTAGTGCCACCTAGCGGCAATTAGTTCGGTATTGCAGGTTTCAACTTACATTGCGGCGACTCGAAAACGTCCGTCCAATCAGAATACAAAGATAACTCCGTAGTGTTACCGCCAGAGTACGCACAGGCCATGCTGATAGTTCGTTAGCTAAAACAACAATCCGATACTGTCCGTGTTAGCGACAATTCCCGACAATGGGAATTTAAAACCAGAAAAGCCAATAGTTAAAAAGTTTTTCCAACCGAAAAACGTGGATTCCTTTTGTTGACGGAAGTGTTTGGTTTTACCTTATTTCCGGATACTGCTAACTAGTCAAGCATTTATTATACGTCACTTCCGGTACACACCGGAGTGGGAATTTAAAATTAGACCAAATATAGTGTTTAGAAAGTTTTTTAACTGAAAAAGGTGAATGCCCTTCAATCGATGGCTAAAAAAAAATGTTTTTACGCAGATTTTCTGATAGCGTCAAATCGTCAGACATTAGTAAATGTCACTTCCGGTACAGACCGGTAAGCGTGATATGGTTAATTGATCCCACACATGGGAAATTTATGTGTTAAGCAGCACTGCAATTATGACCAAAAGAAAAGAAATAGAACAAATATAAGAAATAGCTTGACTAATAAAAACAAAACAAAAACGTGAGTATATAAAATGAAAGTAAGGAATAAAACTACTAATATGATTTAAAATCTATTATAACAATCAGTTTTTTCTTAATACACTATTAATCCCTGACCGGGAAATTTGCGTACTAAACTACACCACAGCAAGCTACCACCTATTACGTCACCAATAGTGGGAGAAACAGGGGGTTAGGTGTCTTCTCCAAGGACCCTTGACGTGAACTCAGTGAGATGCAAACCCGTGAACTTCCGGTGCGCGGAAAAATACTCTAATCACTGAGCCAACGTCTCACCAAAAGTTGGGGAGCACGGTGGCGTTGTAGGTAGCACAGTGGCCCCACAACAAGAAGGTTCGAGTGGGTTTGAGTCTCGAGGGGGCGAGGCTTGGAACACTGTCCTTTCTGTGTGGAGTTTGTATGTTCTCCTCATGTATGCATTTGAGTCCTGTGGGGGCGAGGCTTGGAAAACTGGCCTTTCTGTGTGGAGCTTGCATGTTCTCCCCATGTATGGGTTTGAGTCCTGTGGGGGCGAGGCTTGGAACACTGGCCTTTCTGTGTGGAGTTTGCATGTTCTCCCCATGTATGCGTTTGAGTCCTGTGGGGGTGAGGCTTGGAACACTGGCCTTTCTGTGTGGAGTTTGCATGCTCTCCCTCATGTATGCGTTGTTTTTCTCCAAGTACTCCGGTTTCCGCCCACCCTCCAAAACCATGTATGCAAGGCTGATTGGCCTAGCATATTGATGTGAGTGTCCCCCCCGCAAGTGTCCCCCCGCGACAGACTGGCGACCTGTTTGGGGTGTACCCTGCCTCTAAAATCAGCCGGAATGGACTCCGGCACCCAGTTGCTCTGTGAGTTATTGTAAAGTGTTATTGTATTGAGAATGACAAATTTCCTGTAAAGGGTGGTTTTTGAGCAGAGATGTCTGAACTTCTTAGAGAAGAAGCTCCGCTGTTTGTCCAGAACAGGGTAGAAAGGCCGGTCAGGGTAATCCATGATGGATAAAAGTTTGTTGAGTGACCTCCTGTCTTATTTTCTCTATGAATACTTTAGGTATTGTGTGAGAAAACAATGACAGAGAAAATAATAATGCACTAGTGCTAATGTCACTGTGCCAACCATTTGCCAACGATGGCGAAAATATATACATTGAAAATAATTAAGAGTTCATATAATTTTGAATTTCATCAGAAAACTTTGATAGTACCAGAGGGCAATTATTTTACAGCTTTCCTTTGGCTGTTTGCCGCATCACACAAAATTTAACTAAAAACAACACTACAAACAAAGATAATAAAAATCACATCAATAATAAAATTTAAAAAAAAAACCTTGGGTCAGACCAGTCCAGTTAAAAAACAATGAAAAACAATGAATTACTCTATTCATCCCTCACCGGGGAAATTTGTTTGCTGCACTCCTTACACCACAGCAGGCTGCCCTTCAACAGCGCCAATGGTGGGAGAAGCGGGGGGTTAGGTGTCTTCTCCAAGGACCCTAGACGTGCTCTCCGTGGGACGCGAACCCGCGACCTTCCGGTCCGCGGGCGAACGCTCTAACCACGCGGCCACCGTCTCCACCCAAGAATAAGAAATCCCATACAAAAATCCAATTATCACTATTACTATAATGAAACACATTCATTTCTAATGGTGCTTGAGAAAACGTGTGTTTTGACATGTGCTTATGTGATCTTATGTTAGAATTGCTTATTGAGACATAACAACAAACAAAACAGATACCGATGCAAAATGTGAAGCACTCATGACAGAAAAAGAAACAAAAAAAAAATCTATTTTAAGTTACAAACTAGCAAAGAGAAGTAAAGTCTGATTCTATTGGGAAAAAAAATGTGATTTAATTTAATCTTTGACTTGATATTTTACACAATGTTTAATGTAATGAGTTTATCACACCTCTTTTATCCACAGGCACAACTGTGTAGATTTTCCTGTGTTTTTTTTTTTTTTGTTTTTTTATTGTTTTGGGATCTTTTATTCTTTTTCTATCTCATTAATCCGTTAAAAAATATATTTAAATCGAGTCGGGACAGAGACAGCACAATTTTATTTCCAGCATGCAAAAAATTTAAGCCCCTTTTTGTTTTAGCAGAAAGTAAAAGAACCCCATTAATAAGTAGTTTAATTAATTGCATTTAAGTAAACTTTTTTGGTAATTATAATGAACAAAAATTTCTTTGGAAAAAATCCATCAAACTTTTTATTCAAAATAACCAAAAAGTACATTAATTAATACAGTTAAAAGCTGTAATGAGGACGAAAATCTGTAGTAAATACAGCATGTCAATTCATTTTCACATACTGGTGACTTGTTTGGGTTGTACCCTGCCTCTCGCCTTCAGTCAGCCAAGAGAGGATCTGGCACCCTCTGCAATCCCGTAAGGGATAAGCGGGTTATAAGACAAAACGAAAAAAATCATTTTCAGATTTCTTTAGCAATCATGACAACAAAAACTCTTAAAATTCAAACTGAATTTAAATGTACTTTTAGATATTTTAAGTAATCACTCGCTTTAAGAAAGTGACTTCATTTAAACAAATAAAAAAATACAACTAGATAATACCTGTAATACTGCTCGGTAACATATAGGATAGAAGGTTTTCTTGGTTGCAGTACGACCACATTTCACCACCAGATGACAGTGTCACATAGAACAAAACAGAGTTTTCCTTCAGAGGACAAAGAGCACACAAGTTTGCAGCATGAGCTGACTTGTTCTCTCACAAATACCAACAGGCTGATCAAAGAGGATCAGTGTGTGACCTGAAAGACAGCACAGCAGCAGTTTTCATCTATAGATGTGGGCCAGCAGCTTTAATGATGGAGGGTGTTGAGGGGCGCTGTGTATTCTAATCGTCTTATCTCCTGCCAAACAACCCCATGCAACCTTTGATGTTGTTTATTTGCCGTTAATGTAAGTGTTTTTCCTTCCAGCAGTGACTGACCGCTATGAATATTGCAACAAATCAGGACACAAAGCTCTTACAAAGTAAATTTGAGACAATTTTAGCCTTATTTTGGTGACATTGAGTAACATTCATGCATCACTGTGGCAAGTATGAGTCGGTTGGTATGCGTGAACGGTAAAATAGTTGTATGAAACTCCTCGCATAGATGAAAAAATGCAGGCAAGCCCAAACAGAAACCACTAGGAGCAGGTTTTAGAAGTGACTTCAGAACAAGGACCCCAAACCTAAAACTTATGTGCTCTGCCTCAGCACAGCTGCTTCACTGACTGTTTTTGTTATATTTTTACCAGTGACTTAATGAAAGGTTTCTCCAATCTAATGTTTGTACTGCCAGCTAAAATAGTTCGTATTGAAAAATAGACATACATTTTCTATTTGAGACACTGAAGCTTAAAATAGGACTTTAGTCTTTTTATAAGGAGCTAATGACGGGTTTTGCTGGCGGTAGGGTGTCTGTTATTCTTCCCTCAAAAGAAGTGATGCTGAAGCCCGAATGGGACTGGAGCCTGTCAAATTAAAGAAGGATCTTGCCTCACTTCCCACTTCATCTTCGATATGTCTGCCGTCTTTTTCCACAGTGGCACCCCGCCTCTTCAAATTTTTCGTTGATATGTAACGGTTTAGAAAGCAAAAAAAGGGTTGTAGAACCAAACGATTCTCCAGACAACTTGACCTGTAGGTGCCAGCACACCCTTAAATCTTGGACAGACATTGGAATTTGTGAAATGTTTTGAGAGCATTTCTGGAATTGTCTTCAAGGCAGATTTTCAAAATGGCAGCTGTTTGTCACGCTGTGGACGTACAAAGACTCTGAATCTGCATTTCACTCAAAATGTCTGAAAAGTTACAGCGACTAGCTTAGAGGCCGCCTCGGTACTCGTATTTCAAGATGTCGGGGTTTTTTTTTTTAAGACTTCGATAACTGCTGCGGCACTCAGAGGCCACAGATCTTGTACGGAGGGTAACAATGGAGGTCTCCACTGTATCAGCTCTTTTGCCCTTCCCCTCCTACATGCCTCATCCCCGCTTTGTCCATATCTAGCTCATCCACCATTTCTCTCTCATCTAACACCCCCCCATCCCTTCTCCACCCGACTCTATCTCTTGACACCCCCCTTCTTCTCTCCTCCTTTTCTGTCCAGCCCTCCTCTTCTTGCTCCAGAACTGTCAGATGGTATTAGCTCCTTTCACGCTCATGGCCTGTAGGAATAACAGCCGTGAACCTCGCCGAAAAGCGCCATTCTCCTGCTCCAGTTAGCTCTCCACTCAGCACAGGCTACTGCGCAAATACCAATGTTATTCACGTTGTGCCCCTTCACTTACACAACAGGCTCTGGTAAAGGGCAAAGTTAGGCATACACAAACCTCCGCAGAGAAGGTCACAGGGCTGAGTAAAGATGTGCATGCACTGTATAACACGGTCATGCTCACTCCTAATTACGGGCTCGTCCCCCTGACTCAAGGATCGACCCACAGCTTTGCTAAGATCTGGCTCATGTGGATCAAAATGGATCCTCTTCTTATCTACTTACAGAGCTGCAGGCTCAAAAATTTGTTAAATATATCACGCTCAGCTTATTTCCCATGAAGCTTCAGCTGCAGGGCAAGTTGTGGTTGGTATTAAAAGCCCACCGTGACCAATAAGCTGTAAAATGTGCAGAAGTTTTCATTGTGTGGAGAACCGGGGTGAAATGACACCAATATGGCGCGCACACACGTGTAACCGATGCGTCGTACAGGCTGCTGATTGTTATGTCAAAACCCGGCCGGTAGTCAAGGCTTTCCT
Source organism: Neostethus bicornis (assembly GCA_902685375.1). Lineage (NCBI taxonomy): Eukaryota > Metazoa > Chordata > Actinopteri > Atheriniformes > Phallostethidae > Neostethus > Neostethus bicornis. The sequence continues at coordinate 12,636,432 of LR738545.1, forward strand.
TTCTTAGATATATTACAATCTTAAAGGAATTTATTTTCAAAGATATGTGAAATTATATCAGTTACAATATTAACAAGATACAGAGACATTGAGATGCTGAGAAGTCAAGGACCGGCCAGCACTGGTGAGGATGGAAAATAACACCTGAAACTAATAAAAAAGCAGCTGTTTAGAAGGTTGTCACCGCATTCACATGCGTTATCTGCGCATTTTAATCTGAGTGAAATAACTGGAGAAATTTTGGCATTTCTCAAGAGTAAAACTGCAAGCCTTGGTGATCTGAATGTGGCCGATACATTTATCAGTTTGACAAGTAAGGACAGATAGATTAATACCAATACGAGTGGAGTGCAATTTCTCATCACTCCCTACTTGACAAGCCCAGCATGGAAGGAAGGCTTAGAGGCTAATAATCAAAGCAGATTAGCCTGAGCTGTGATGAATGCTACGCAAGCCTGCTAATCATCAGAATGATAACCATGAATCATCCAATCACAGTCAGAAATGAGCAGTGTGTTTCAAATTAGGATTTTGATGGAATGATCTTGGTATCAGCGGCCCATCAAAGAGCCACTCTTTGACTTCCATTTGCCTCCTCCGGTCCATGTCGCAGTAATTTGTCCGTATTAATACAGTATGTGTACGTCGGTGTGTATTAAGTGCTGCAAGGAAGAGTGGGCGGAAACTTGTAGAGTTTCAGAGCACCAGTGTGACTGATCTCTGGCCTTCCTGCCCTGTGATTTAGCCTCAAAATGACAGACTTGCTCCTCAATGAGCTACAGGAGGAGAGCTAATGACATACTGCGTGGGCTAACGTGACTATTAGCCCACTCTGAGCAGCAGGAACTGACAAAAACACAATTCTGTCATTACACTGTGAGGAGACCTTTAATCAGGGAGGCAGGGACACTAGGAGAGACTGATCGCATTGGATTTAACGCAGAGATAAAGATGCAGCAGATTGGTACAGCTGCTGGAGGCCTAAACACTGAAGTGTGTTTCAGCTGATACCGGAAATGCAAAATATTTTACTTAGTTAATTTATTTTAAGCAAATTTGGATGTAAATTTCTTTCCATTTTCAGAGTTAAAATTTTATGTTTTGCTTAATATTTATTATTCCCATTTAATTTTTTTTTTGTTGATAAAACTATTCAGAAAATTTACATCCCATTGCACTTATGTTATGGTTTGCATCCCTAATTTTGTAGCATATGAGAGCCCCAGAAATAAAATAAATGTTCAAATACGTAATAAAAATTTTGTGATTGAATATGATACAATCAATAGACATTTTTTCTAACAGCTTATCATTTTGTGATAATATTTGTTGCTCTTGTGGAAGCCCAAATTAAAAAAAAATACTGTATATGAGATGCATTATGATGAGATAACTAACATCCACTAGTTGACTTGCAAACAGTTCATTCACCTTTTTAACCCTCAGACCAAGTAGGATAAGGAGGAGGGAGCAACGTGTGAAATTTTAGTGACTTCTACTGGTGAGGCTACAGAATGCAACAAACTTAATGAAGAGTTGGGGTTTAAAAAACAAAAACCTAACTGAACAAAACAAAAAAATTAACTGAAGAAATCAAATTTGATTTTTTAAAATTACTTAGAAGAGAAAAAAAATTAAACAATAAAATTGTACATGGGCTGCTGTTGGTGCTATGGTAAGGAAAGTGGCTTCACAGCAATAAGGTTGGGGTTTGAGTCCCGGAGCAGGGCTGAGGCTTGAAACACTGGCCTTTTTGTGTGGAATTTGCATGTTCTCCCATGTGTAAATGGGTTTTCCCTGGTTTACTCCCTCTCTCCAAAAACATGCTTGTGTAGGTTTATTGGCCCTAGGAAAGAGTGCATGTGTGGATGGTTGTCTATGTGTGTGGCTCCGCAACAGACTGACAATCTGTTCAGGGTGTATCCTGACACTTGCCTGAAATCAGCCGGGATAGGCTCAGGCACCCCCTGCAATCGCACTAGGGAAAAGCATTTTTTTCTTAAACTACATTTTTGTAACCCCAAATTGGGTTTTGACATAATAAGAAAAAATAGTAGAATGTTAGTTTTTGCATTGCCCTGATGAGTAAATCTTTATCTGCTGGTGTGGAGGAATAACAAAGAGGGACAAGAGAAAACTGGTAAGGAGGGCTAGCTCTGTCCTTGGCTGTTCTTTGGACTCGGTAGGTCAGAGGAGGATGAAGCTGCACAAGATCTGAACAACCTCTTATATCCTCCGTATGAGACAGTGAGGAGTTTGAGCAGCTCGTTCAGCCAGAGACTGCTGCACCTGCTGTGTAACAGGAAGCACTTCCATGCAGTTTTTTCCGTCAGTAGTGAGATTATTCAATCTGATTGTTTAAAAGAAAAATACTTTGAATAAAATGATCTTACTCCTATTTTTATTTTTTGGATTTTTGTCAATTAAACTGCTGTAACAAATGTTTTTTTCTCCGGTAATAAATAAAGTCACTCATCTCTCACGAGACACATGAGATGATACTAAAAGAAAGTAAAAAGGTTGAAAAAACTCCAGGAGAAATGTAAGATAATTGGCGCAGCAATAAAAATTGTTTAAATATGTGTTAACTGCCATTTGATTCAAAATCATTTATAATTCTTTTTAAATGGTAAAATGTCTTTTTGACTCGTTTTTGGTACACTATGAAAAAGATTTTTAGTAAATCCGATTGTACAGATGATGAAACGATTAGTAAAACGAAGGTTGCAGAAAATGCACCTCAAAAGAACCATAACATGTACATCCTGAGAATGCCATAATGTATATAAGCATATTTTCAACACATCCTCGACGTGTGTGAAATCCCACATCACAGTAAAACCTCTTCATCTCACACTTCAAGCGGATTAAAGCAACACAGGGAATTATTAGCAGGCAGCACTGAGGCAGGTTTGTCCAGACTTTCTACCCTACAGGGAAGAAGGCAAGAATGTAACGAGCCTGTACGCCGAAGCCCACAGCCTCTATCCTCATTGTAATCATACATTAAAATCAGTAGAGGCACATACCTACCTGTCTGGTTTCAGGGTTATGATCCGGAAAAGCCACGGAAATCATCCGATTCATGTCTTGCATGATTTACCTACCACATCGTTCTGCTCTGGGAAATATTAGATTTACCATTTCATGTGAAGGAATAAAGATCTGACACGGTCTACTAAAAGCAAGATGTACACATGAAAGACAAACGGAGAAAGTAGATCTTGATTTTAACTTTAATTCAAGATTTCTTGGGCATTTTTACCAATTTTGGCTTACCTGTGCACTGGGATGAGTTAGAGTGTTAGAAAAATCCCGACCAGCTCTGGTAAACCCATCCAGGGAAAACAAACCCTTATTGATTCATAAATTGTTGTAAAAGAATATAAATCTGAAACTTAACTGGTAAAAAGAAAATAATCCTTATCTAGAAAACCTCTCAATTAAAAAACTGAAACCCCTGAAACAATAACAATTATGTTAATCTAAAATAATCGAAATAATTAAAAAAAAAATAGATTCAAGTAAATTTAGATTAATTTTTTGGGACTTTTTGAAAATTTTAACATTATTTCTTGTCTTCTTTTTATTGTTGTTTTAAACAATTGCCAATGTGTTTTTTCAGAGGTCTAAATTGTTCTCATGCTGGAGTTAAAATAGCACACTCTAGCCCCCAAAAACATGTGTTAGGTTGATTGGCTGCTTTGATATGGACTGTGTGGATGGCTCTGTGTGTGTGGCCCCACAACAGACTGGCGACCTGTTTGGAGCTTATCCCCCCTCTGATAGACTCTGACACCTCTGCGACCCTATTAGGAATAGGCGTTTCAGGAGACACAACAAAACTTTTGCTTTTCTTTCATTTTCCCCTGTTTTATGTCTTTTTTTTTTCACAAACTTTAGCCCCATTTATAAAGAGGTCCACACTAGTTGTATGTGAATGTGTACAAGTTCAAATTAATAATAACAAGACAGATGGAAAAAAAACAACAAGAGGAAAATTTTTTAGAAACACTGTAGTTTATTAACCAGTGTATAGGACCTTTCTTTTGAGGTTCATCTCCATAATGGGATAGTTAGGTCTTAATTTATAATCTCAAAGTATGAGTACGCTAGATGCAAAATGAAATCAAACATCATTCTTACACAAAGTCAGATCTGGATTGTCTTTAGAGATAGTTTTCTGAGTTATCTGAGATTCATATGCTTCAATCATAAGAGTAATTAACCCAAGCCGGTATGTGTTTTAGTGCTATGAGGAAAAACAATCAAATTGTTACAGCATTCGACCAAAGTTAAGAATTCAAATAGCAGAACTTTGTGCATAAGATGTCAGGAGACCACGGAGCAGGTGGGTGTATCTGAAGTCACACAGTCTTACAAATACAGACAAAGCTACAGGAAGAAGGAGTACTTACGGTTCATTTTCACAGAAATATGGCCATTTTAGACAAACTTTATTTAACTATAGGTAGCAAATTTTTCTGTGTGTTTAACTTTTGTGATTCAAGGCAGATTCAGTACTTAACGTCAGCGACATTGATAATTCACAACATGTAAAAGTTCATATTGTTAATCAGGATCGTAGTGTTTCACTTACCTAGATTACTTTCATTGATTGCATCTGTAAAAAAAAAAAAAGAAACAGAAAACAAAACTCATATCAGTATACGTGGTCAATTGCAAAGGAATGTCAGTGCATACTTTAAAAGAACTGACTGTAGGCTTATTCATCAGTAATGTTTTGTCTGAGAGCCCAGTTGGGACATTCTGCCCGGCATGCCGAGGCCTGTTCTAAAGAGGAAAGGAGCAGGTATGCAGACTGAACTCAGTCCAGGGTCACACAATCTTTTACAGTTCATTCATAAAGATCTGTAAAGACTCATTAAAATTTGATTATTTTATCTGAAAACTTGCTTGATTTTGCCTGCCACGTGGTTTGGGGATGAAATTCCAAAAGACCCTACATAAAAAACAACCATCTCAACCATTTCTTAAATAGATGAGGAATCAATATTCTTCTTATCAAATAAAATTAGGCGTTGGCTCAGTGGTAGAAAGTCTGCCATTGGACTGGAAGAAGCTGGTTCGATTCTTAATAGGCCCTAAGTGCCTAAGTGTCACTGGAGAAGACACCTACCCCCTAATTACTCCCACCATTGGCACCATCATGGATGCCTGCTACAGTACAATGCAGAAAAAGTCATTTCCCCATAAGGGATGGATACAGTACAATAAAAAAATATATATATATGGTTATTTCTATTTACACGCGGAAATAGAATGTGTGGAAGGATAGCTTGGTGGGTAGAGTGACCACCCTGTAACCAGAGGGTTGCCGGTTCGATCCCCCCGCCTGGAGTTCATGTTAAGGTGTCCTTGAGCAAGATATTGAACCCTCAAATGCTCCTGATGGTGGTTTGCACCTTGCATGGCGGCATCCCCATCAGGTAGGAATGTGCGGTACACTGTAAAGTGCTTTGAGGGCTTGCGCAGGTAGAAAAGCGCTATAAAAGTAGAGTCCATTTACATGTAACGGTGCCGAATAAATTTACTTCCTAATCTAAATTTAATATTCTTATCACTGAAACAAACAACTTATAAATCTAGACATTCAGATTGATTTTGAAAACATGATAAAAAAAAAATTGGTTCCTCTCAATGACTCTGGGAGTTCTAGACTGAAAACGTGATAGGATACTGACAATTTTTAATATTTGTTGGTAAAATTGTTTTGTAATTTTGTAAGCACATGATGGGTGAATCTGGGCTTGGTAGTTCAAAGGAAAACATCACTTGTCTGACAACAATGCTACAAATATTAATAATAATACATTTAATTTACAAGTATAACGCACTTTACATTTCCAATGGAGACCTCAAATGAAATGTTTGGTCAAGGAGCAATTCATTTAGTTTAGTCTTCTGAACCGCTTGCTCCTATTGGTCCGCAGGCTTCACAACCTATCCCAGCTGATTTCAAGCGAGAGGCAGGGTACACCCGGAACAGGTCACCAGTCTGTTGCATTGCCACACAGACAATAATTCACACACACTCATTCCTAGGGGCAATTTTATGGTGGCCAATTTACCTAACATGCATGTTTTTGGAGAGTGGGAGAAAACCCACACATACACAGGGAGAACATGGAAACTCCACAAAGAAAGAACAGCGTTTCAAACCTCACTTCCACTCCGGGACTCAAATCCCTGATCTTCTTGCTTGGAGGCCACCATGCTAAACACTGTCACCATGCAGTTGAGGAGCGATTGTGATGTAGATTTTTTTTTTTCCTTAGACAGCTTCAATTAAAGCAACACTGAATTTTTCAACATACTAAGACATTTCAGACAATTCCCAACTTAGTGAGGCTACTAAGTTTGACACGGCCAGTTTCTTTTACTTCAGAACTGTGCACCAGAGCACAGAGCAAGATCTGTAAAGACCTAAAAACAGTTTACTGTTGGTGACAGGCCTGCACAAAAACCCTGACTTCAACACAATTGGACAACTCTAAGATGACAGGGACAAGTCAAAACTTTCAGAGATTATTTAAAGTTTCAATAACTTATGTCAATGAAAAATTCCTGATGTAATTTGAGTGAAGGCAGGTGAGGGAATACTTTTGAAATTTTATTGAAAGCAACTAAAATAAAATATTTTTATGTGAGTTCAGTCTGATTTCTAATAAAAAGGGATACATCCTAATAAAATCAGTCTTTTACGCTTCACATCTTTTTAGACCAAATGAATGATTGTCTGTTGGTGAATCATTGTTTATGGTCTTGGAGGAGTACAAAATCAATACTGATTTATGTGGTTAACTATTTCTTACAGTGACACTTGTGAATCACATTAGTGTTGTTATATTTTACAACGACTAACCTTCTAAAATCAAATCAAGAATGTTTTAAAGGAGATTTTTCTAATCTAAAAGGATTGTTGCCAAGATCTGAAGCCGTCTTTCAGGTAACTAAAAATCATATTTAGGCTTTCATTTCATCTAAAAAAGACCACTGGGAAGTTTTTTTATTGTGACACTCAAAGCGCTTTTCCAAAATCCTTCAGCTTATTCAAAATATTGCTGCCAGGGTGCTGCCAGGAGGGACTACATATCTGTTTTAGCTTTCCTTCATTGGCTTCTTGTCAAATTTATAATGGAGCTTAAAATGCATTTAATAAGTTTAAAAGCCCCTAATGGTCTGCCACTATTGAACGTATTGTTCCATTAAACCGCCAAAGAAAATTTTTGTTCTCAGAATGCAACTGGGAACAAAGAGCAGTAAGTCCAGAAGAGTTTTGAGTTTTCAGGTTCTTCACCAGTGGAACCAGCTGCCAACTTGGATTTGAAATGCTGACACCCTATGATTTTAAGAAAAGTAACCGTCTTCTTTCCGTCTTCAACTCATTCTACCATGTTGTGTTTCCTGTTCGTATTTATGTGGCATCACAAATCCTTCCCTTGTCGACCTTCTTTTGTAAAATTCATTCTTATCTTGACTTTCGTCTAATCTCAAGCTTCATCGCTTTCTTTCCCTCTCTTTACTCGATATTGTCTTCTTGCATGTCTTTGATAAATCTGTCACGGTGTGCGTTACAAACACCTAGTTTGTTTAGGTCCACTGGCTAGTTTGAGGATAAATAAAAACTAACCTGCAAGGTACTTTATGTTCTACAAGGAAAAGAGAAAAGTTTTCCCAGTTCGTAATGTGTACCGGCAGACATCGACTCCTCAAGATATGAGCTTATTAATTATTCCTTTGACATAGTTCAACACATATACAGTATGTATACATGTGTGTTATTAACGCCTCATGATATAAACGCATATACAAAATTCAATGAAGTAATCTTTTACAAATTTATAAACGTATTGCAAATGAGTATGTTTCATCAGCAGTTGAAAACAAGCTGATTTTTAGTACTTCCCTCGGGAAAATGTCAAATGCACAAGGGTCAGTGAGCACAGATTTTATTAAACCGATATACAAATTTTGTCTTGCATCATCTCATTTACCTTTTCTAGAAAATCGGTCATAAAAAAATGAGACCAAACAACTGAAACTTTTTTTCTATTCATTTATTTCAAGTGAGTTTTTTGCCTAATTGTGTTGGTAGGAACTAATTAGAATTTTTTTTTTTTTTTTTACTTATGCGAGAGGCTTGGCATGGCAGGCACTGTTGTCCGAGGTTTTGCAAAAGCTGGCATCATTTCTGAGGAGCCGCGCGGTTCAGAAAATGACTCTGACAGCAAGGAAAGTGAACATGCTATGTTGGATTTAGCACACCTGTTAGATTCCGAAATAGAGGATGAGGACTTGGATGGATTTGATAAATGACTTGTTGTGTGAGGCCTTTAAGGGCCTGCCTTTTTCTTTGTTTCTCCTTTCTCCCCTTCTGCAACACTCACAGGTGCTGGATGGCTTCTGATGAGAGGATTGGCTGATTTCCCCCAGCTGCGTGTACTTAACCTTTGGATATAAAAGACCTGGTCTGACCTACAGTCATCGTCAGTTCTTCAGCTAACCCTGTGGTAAACTGACCACTTTCACTGTTTATTTTTTTTGTCACATGAACTTATATTTTTCATTCTCCCCCCAGGAACCGTCAGCCTTTCCTCCTGGCCATCCAGCACTTCCCTTTGGACACTTTTGGACCCTTCCTTTGTTACGTACTTTGAATAAACTGTTAAAAACCTGCATGTGGATCCTCATCCCTTCATCCTCATCCTCCTCACACCACCCCACACAACATGAGTACGTGATGACTGTAATTAATATGACAATGACAAATACTTTATTAATCCCGAGGGAAATTGTCTTGGCATCTGCTGCTCTCATTCACACATCAGGACACACAACAACAGTTCAGATAAAAGATTAAAAACAGATAAGAAACAATAAAACAAGTAAAAGACTAAAAATGATAAAGTGTTTCTCAAAAATGTAAAAAGTCAATCGATAAAAATAGTAAAAAACAGTAGGAATCAGTAAAATCACTGCAGCTCTCTACTGCTCCTGCCCGACGTGGCTGCATTAAAAAGTCTGATGGCATAAGGTACAAAAGAATTCTTCAGTCTGTTATTGAGTCCAATATTTAAATAAAGACAACCTAACTCAGTTTTGCTCCCGATCTATTTTTAAACATATACACTTGTCTGCTTGTGTGTGTGTGTGTTGTTGTAAGGCGGACGTACGTAGTAAAGGATATGTATATAAAATCCGTGCCCTATCATCAGGTGCGCCTTATGTGAATCACATTAGTGTTGTTAAATACAGAGCCCACAAAACTGGAACTACACCTTTTAATACGGTGCGCCTTTTGGTAGTGAAAATACGGTACATCGTAATTATAACTTTTGTCAATTTTCAGACCGGAATCTCCACAATCTTGTAAAAGCGAAGATATTATTTTGGTTAAACAACTTAATACCTCTTTTACGGTTACAACAATGCAGCTCTATCGCCAAGCCTGAGAATCCCCACTACATGACTCCTAAACCAGTGGTTTTTTAAACCTAGAATCAGTCTGGTCATATTTGGCAGCGGTGACTGTTTGAATATTTAGCAGTGGTTAATAGATGTCTTACAAACAGTTCCGCAACCGGCTCGGTTGACTTATCAGATTAATCCAAAGGGCACACAACCCCTGCCCTCCTCATCACCAGCTTAGTTAAATTCTCTTGACATCCTCACACTGAGTGCCGAGAGCGAGCAGCCTTACGAGGCAAAAACGGTGACATCACTCCAACAACAGCTAAACAAAATAGGCCACAGCTGTTTGCTTCTTTAGGCTACAAATTAGACTCAATATGTCATCCAGAATCACATCAGAGGCAGGACGGGAGAAAGAAGCAGCCTTCGCCTCTGTTATCTTTTTCTGCTCACTTCCATTCTTCTCTCCCGTTTTCCACAAATGCGCAGATACAGAGCTCATGCTAATTTGTGCTAGACGAGGAATGAGCAACAGAGGGTGTATTGATGGAGAATGGATGAATTATGGAAGGATTTAAATAATAAATGGACCCCTTTCAGCCAGCCGAAAGTCTTAAAAGATGCGAGGTATACAGGGAGGTAGTGGGACACTTTGTGGAAGCCACACTCTCAAAAGAGATCTGGGGCATATGAATTATACCTTACTGGATCCATTATCGCTTATCAAAGCATCAAATGAATTATTCCATGCGTGGGGGAGCTTGTGAATACACGTTCAGAGCTGCTATAGTTCCACTTGAACAAGAAAACAGAAGGACGGATGGATTCTTCCATATGCACACATATGGAAACAGAGATGAAACACCTGGGAGGAATCACTTAGCTGTCAACACACAGACATTAAGTCTTCATATATAAAACAGCTCATAAAGCCTTTAATGATCCAGACACTGTGTTTACACCACATGACAGATTAAACACTAAGCATAATTCTCACATTTATCCTTCCAGATAAACTTACAGTAATCCTCAGAAAAACTTTCACCACCCAATCTGGAGGCATGATGAGGAGGAAATGGAGAATCTGGAGTGATCACTAGTTTTTACTCTCAAACCTCCCTTTAGTCTAAAAATACTCCAGCCAGGCTCTGTGGGAAGGCTTCCCCCAACAGCCAACTCAATATTTCCCCAGCAGCATGTGGAGGGCATCCAATTCTTGTTTGAGGCTTCAGCTCACGCCACAAAAAGTCAGGACAATAAGCAGTGTGTTCCTTCAATCCAATTACTCTGAGTTTACCGTGAAATGAACAACTGAGTGCCATGTAAAACTTGAAATTAAAGGGTTGTCATTTGTCAGATTATGTGGTTCCAGTTCAAGTGGCCATTACCGCTGATCTACGTTTCCCCCTCCGAGTTGACAGCATCTTAGTTGAATCCTGAATCCATGCACATTGTGAATATGACACATTTGATCATATCCCATCATGTGGCGCATACACTCAACTGTGATTGTGTTATAAGTTCAGATGGCTTTACAGACAGTTTTTAATCAAACTCTCCAATGTTGTGATAAAAGGAAACACCGAAAACAGTTAATAATCTGTTAAATCTACAGATTACGAGTGTCATTTAAGCCCAAATCCATGCGTATGCAAGCTTCAACAAAATTGAGTGAGTTATGAAGGTGACGGAGGGAATGAACTTTTGCTTTACTTTAAGCTACTCCAGAGTTGCTTCATGCAAATTGTAAGACATTGGGAAAGGCCTACAGTTGTGAACATAACCCAAAGTGAACTGTGAGAAGTGAAATGAAGCCTTTGAAGGGTCAAGGAAACTATTAAAAACACACAATTTGGAGATGAAGTCATAGAGGCCAGACTGAGATGGTTTGGACATGTGCAGAGGAGAGAGAGAGTACATCGGAAGAAGGATGCTGGGTTTGGAACCACAAGGAAAGAGGACTAGAGGAAGACCAAAGAGGAGGTTCATGGACACAGTGAAGGAAGACATGAAGATAGTTGGCGTGACTGAAGAGGGTGCAGCAGATAGGGTTAGATGGAAGAAACTGACTTGCTGTAGCGACACCTGAAGGGAAATGCCAAAAGAAGAAGAAGATAAATGCCTGTCATAGAAAAAAAAAAAGGACTACATCACAAAAAGTATTTTCAAGATATATGTCCATTGTCAATCACCGCATTTGAACTTATTTTCAAAGTCTTTCAAACTTATTTTCAAAGTCTGTTTTTTTCAACTAAGCCACCTGGGGTCCAGACCTTCCACTAATAAAAATATTTAGAGCATCATGAAAGCAAAAACCAGCAAAGATGTTCCAGAACTGCAGAGCAGCTTGAATCTTGCATCAGATCAAAAAGGACAAAATTCTTCTTCTTATCACTTCCCAGAAAATTAGACACAATCTGAAAAAAGAAAAGATGATACCAATGCAAATAAAAAACCATTTGAAACTACTGTTTGCAAGCATCTGGTTGGCACGACATTTCTAATTAAACCATCATTTTCCATCAAAAAGAAAAACATTCTATTTTCATCATTTGTACCTTACAAATGTTACAGTGGGAACAAAATCAGAAGAGATTTTAAAACATTTGTATTGGTGCTATTATTTGCAGCATACCACTAAAAATATTTTTTATGTAAAACCAGGCTGTTAAATGATTATTTCAGGATGTCTGAAGACATAAGTTCAAATTCAATTCAGCTCTTTTCACGTTTAAAGTCAGTCGCGAAGTGATCACCGCTGAATTCGGGAAATTTTTAAATAATGCCCCACAGTCCCAATACTATGGGTTGGATAGCTCTTGCCAAGTGATTAAAAGGAAGGCTTAATGTGTTTTTGAACCATATCTATCATTGTTCAAACCAGTTTTCAGGTTGGTTTTCAAGGTTTTTTTTTATAAATCATATTCTTGCAATGTGTGTAATTATCAGTGAAGACATCAGTGACGTACGGTGAGGTTCATGTCGGGGGGGGGCACTGACTCCTCAAGAGTTAAATTTACAATTGAACTGAAAAATGCATCTTATTTCAGCATTCATCCAACAGCAACAAACTCAACAAATTAAAGTATAGAGATTGCATTTTCAGTAAAAACAAACAAAAAAATATTCTGTTATTTTTCACATTTTAAATTCTGATGTTTTAATAAATTTTTTAAAAGTTTGCCTTTTAAAATGATCAGAAAAAAGAAAAAAAAAATCTTCAAGGCCAAACATGTATCTATATTATTTTTCCCATTTTATTAAAAAAAAAAAACCGAACAGAACCAATAGTGTCCATACTTTTACTTATAAATGAAAAGTTTTATGACTTTGTAGAAGTCGTCTTCATTTTTTCTTTAAGAGTTTCTCTGTTTTAATGAAGATTTTGTCAACAGAAGAAGTGACAGGTTCTTGCTCGCTAAAAGAAAGGAGCTGCCAGTGTGCGCGCGCCCCTTAAGTGGAAGCGGAGTACATACCTGCCTCCTCTGCCAAATTTTCAAGGTGTGTTTTGTGTGATCAGCAGCAGTAGTTTTCTAACACACACATAAAATACATTATTTAGACTGCAGAAAATTGTGGTGTTTCATAAATATTTCTGTAAAGTTCATACTGGTGATTTACTGAGGAACAGAAACTAGCACTCATCAAGTCACCCAGTTTGTATTGAAAAATACAGTCAGAAGGGAAGCACAGCTCGTCTCTGCCTCCATTGGGGTTTCTGACCTGTATTTGATAGGAAAAAATAAATAAATTTGGCTATTTTTAATCAATAAAATAGCAGAAATGTGAAGCCATATTCCAAATGCATTTTTAACACATAACAGTGGAAAATATTACACTTTCATTTTTTTTTTCTTTTTTGTCATGATGACAGGAGAGGCACTGTTTCCCCTGCCTCCCCTGACCGCACATGACTGGAACATTTACAAAAATTTACTTTCTTCTTGCACTTTTATGTAGCAAGCTAAAGACTAGTAGCTCAAACACAAGTAATGTACGGTATATTAAAAAAACTATCCTCTATGCTTCCTTACATCGTAAATATCCCTTAAAGCAAGCTTCTCAGTCTTTATTGTTCCATCCTGACTTCTATTAAAAAAAAATTGTTAGATAATAACAATCCGATCCCCTGAATTGTCTTAAATCAAACTCAAAATCGAACCTTCAGCATGTTAACCTGTTCAAAAACAGGCCAACATAGCTATAGTAGTTTAAAAAGTTAATTTTAGCCTCCAGAAATGTTCACAGCAAAGCTTCAGTTCGGCAAAGTCACCCCTTCATCTCACTTTGGTGCAGTGTGATAGGAAATGCTTATGCTGTTTTTAACTAAGTAAGAATATGATTTCTTCTCTGAAACATGCTCAGAACATCAATGAGCTGAGAAATGCTGTTAAGAGTTCACCGTGCCGGTTCATGATCAAAGAAAAAAATTGAAATTATTGGGAATAAAACATTGAAATTTGTGTGGTTCACGGTTACAAGATTCACTGAGATTTCCAAACCTAAAGCATAACATTCTGTGATAACAAATAGTATAGGAGCAATATTAAATAGAACAATTATAGAAGCAGTGTGTTCCTGCATGCAGAGCCACCTCCAACAGTTCACCACTGTTTGTGTTTCGTCTCAGGGTGCAACAGTATCTGAGGCCCGGCCTGGGCGTGTCGCCCCTCAGCTGTGTCCCCAGAGATGTCCTTTCACCCTCAAGCTTACAATCTTAAAGGGATGAGGAGAGGGGGATATAAGGGTCAGTTTGGTGACATTGTTGCTCACCCTTCTGTTACCCCTGCTGGCCCCATCCTGACACCCAACCCCTCCATCGCCCCCAGTGCTCAAAGTGAAGGTCACAGAGCTGAGAAGGATGTACTAGGGCGGCTTGATCAAAGTCTTGCGGCACCTCCTGGAATCTGGAAACATATTTTTAAGTCATGTCTAACAAATGGTTTTCATCTGAATGCCAGCTCCCATTTTAGAATGATGTTTCTAGTATAGCTAACAATTACTGTTGTATACCAAAAACAAAATTTTGAATAAATACACTTATATATGTTGATTAAAGATAGCTTATTTTTGACATTCTGACATGTATCCATGCTGTCCTGTCCAGTGTGTTCTTTTAGAAGTTGGGGTTTTTCTACAGCACAGCTGTGAATGACAAAGCTGAAATGAGGAAAATATTTTTTTTCATTTAGCAAGCGTTTGGAAGTGTTTCATCTTACTGCAAGAATGACGGCTTTAATGCCGCTGCATTCATAACCCATGCTTCTTATCACAGCTTCTTCCAACACTTGATGGAATTTGCCATCACACAATGGTTGGAAAATACACTTCAAAGGCGAGACGCATCTAATCTCCTCCACTCTGCACATTGCAAATTTGCTGTGATTATAAGATCCTGCCTTCCCGAGCGTTCTTAGGGATCTGAACGAAGGATGAGAATTTCATCTCTTCGTTTTTCTTTCCTTCGGTTTCTTTCGATCTTGCTTTCTCCCAGTGTGGCATCACAAGGATCTAGGTGAAGGAGGGGTGGGCGGTGGGGTAGTGCCGCAGTTTAAGAGAACCTCTGCAACAGCAATATTGCGTATCTGTGGAAGCCATCCTGTCCTTATGTAAAAGCCCCATTTTCCACTTTTACTGCACACACACATATATAAGAGACACACAACTGACAGCACAGCACAGTGACCTAGTTTCAATGTGGCCCAGAAATATCAAGCATGACTCCCTCAGAACTGCTGTGGGCACAAAAACCTTGTTCAGTGCTTTTCGGTCAGGCCACTGCACATCAGCCAGCCTATCACTGCCTCTGAAACAAAAAGCTGGTGTAGCTGACGTAGCTGGAGTGCTGAGAGGAACAGCTGAGATTCTAAAGCACATTGAGAAAATTCAAGACACAAGTGGAATGGCAACCAAAACGGAGGTAAGTATCTTTCCAGAAACCGAGTGACGCATTAAGTCTACCAGAGTGCAGGTCGAAGGTAAGTTTGTCATTGTGGCCACAGCTGCAACGTTAGCCAGCTTCCACTTCTTCAGTCCCGACTCGCCGCGTCCTACATAAACTGCTTCATCCCCTCCAGGTTATCTTTACACATGGAGAAGGTTATGGATGGAGATGCTATCTCAGGAAGTGCATTTGCACAACAAAGAGGTGTTTCAGAGACAAGCCCGCCAGGATAATTAGCTGATCTCTTAGCAAGATTCCATGTTCGATAGAGCACGACAAGCTAATGTGACGAGGCAACACTGGATGCAGAGGGAGGAGATGTAATTTGAGCAGCGGTCATAGTAGAATATGTACATAAAAGCAAAAAAGACCTTACTGTGAAATTACAGTGCTGATCATCTGACTCCCCACCTGCATTTGAACCCTTGCATTTTAAGTAAAAACAATAAGAAAACTCCAAAGTTTTAGCCAAAAAACTCATGAGTAATTTACTTTTGCAGGGTAACATCAAACTTTTTGTAATCCTGACCATCTAACTTCAACTCATCCAATGCAAATGTTTTTGTACTTACTTTGTAGTTAAATTTCAGCTAAAACCACTTAAAACGTTGACATGCTTATAAATCTACTTCCAAATAAACATTTGATTTTTGGTATTTTGAAGAGGATGCACAGGTAAGCACCACTGATGGATTTCCAAACTGGTCCTCAAAAATGAGCTGCAAAGATCAACAATAGTTGAATCTAATCTTGACGTACCATCCGACGACAATCATACAAAGTATGCTCGTTCTTTTGCTTTTAGATTTTTTAAAATAATTTGTTTGTTTTTTCTCAAATACTGAATATCAGATTGATAAATCAAAATGATGTCAAGAGTTTGACACAGGTATGATGTCTATTATTCAAGTAATTTAATCTCTGTATTTTGATCTCTTGACAACATTTATTAATAATATGTAGTAAAAGATTTCTATAAAATGGTGTCACACTATTCAGTATCATCCACGAGCCATTCCCAACACACTTGTGTGTGCGTTCCATGAGTTTTTACGTCGTGTCCTACTTACAGCGATCTCTACTGGTATAGCTATTCACCAAGCTCCTTTCATTTTATGTACACAGGTTTTACAACTAATCTCTGGTGATGATTTCATACCACAGAAAACTGTCAAAGATTTCTAAACACAAGTTTTCATTTATGAATTTTCAGTTTTATAACAAGCCATGATCTTAAGAAGACTTTTCACAAGTTTGAACGAAATGTGATATACAAATTCAGTGGTTCAAAGTCTGTTAATACAAACAGCCACATCAGTAGAATTAGAGAGGATCAAGATGCACTGATTAATGAGAGACATGTTAACTGATCCTCAACACTTTTACACATCTCAAATTACTGGAAAAACAAACAACTGATATAATGAAACTAAATTTTCCTTCATGGATACATTTAAATTAAGCAATTGGGATTATTTAACATATAGGTAAAGCACATTCCTTTCTGTATGGAGTTTGCATGTTCTCTCCATGTATGCGTGGATTTTCTCCAGGCACTCAGTTTTCCTCCCACCCTCCAAAAACGTGCATATTAGGTTGGTTGGCTGCTACATATTTTCCCCTAAAGAATGAGTGTAAGTGGATGGTTGTGTGACCCCGTATCAAATTGGCGACCTGTTTGTGGTATATCCTGCCCATCGCCTGAAATCAGCCAGAATAGGCTTTAGCACCCCACGACTGCATTGGTGATACGCAGTTCAGAATCGATACAAAAGAACATTCGCTGCCAAATTTATACCAAATTATATACAAAGTTGAAAATGAAAGTAAAACTCAATTTTACAGTTTTTGAGCACAAATTTACAAACAATGTGACAGACATAAAAATTGTGTTTTTAGATTAGATTTAAAGACTAAATACAATTGATATCAATTTATAAAATATACACAATATGCACTGATTGATCAATTTTGACTCATCAGCACATCAAAGTTAGAGCTCGGCAGCCATTTGCGCTGTATCTGCTGCATAACATCAATATTTCTTTGCATTTTATTTCTGTTATATTTAAATAGAAAACCAAATCTTCCAAAAAGTGGACTAGTCTAGTGTTCATTTTGATGTTACTTTTAGAAAATAGTTGATGATGACTTAATGCATTACTCTAAAATTGTTTCGCTCCACGTGTCTAACCAACTCTGCCATCACTACATGCTGAGACAATGTTGCAGAACTTTGTTATTTTGTTACAAATTAATCTGTGTTGTAGCTTTTAGTGAGGTTTTTCTACTGAACATGTTTCAACTCATTCTGTTGCAATTTTTGTGTCGCTTTTGCCAAATCGGCAATCTTGACAACAAGTCCAGCAGCTGTTCGTGTGCTGTCAGAAACTTTCATGTGAAAGCATGTATCGTCTTTTTCTTCAAGAGGGTGACATTCTGGATATTTTATAAAATTCTAATAAACAGGATTAAATTGAAATTTCAGAATTGTGACATCCCTGATTTGATAAGTTTGCATGACCAACTGGGGTTCTATTCGACAACAAATTAGTTTATTCAACAACAGAACAGTTTCATTATTAAAGGAAGCATTTCGGAGAGGCGCAGTCTCTAAACACACGGCTATAAAGATGGTGAGAGAACTTTTTACAGATGAGTTGCTGCCATTCGAATAAATAATAGCTTGTATGCAGTTTTAATGGGAAACACTAACAAATTCAGGGATAAAATCTCTCTTTGTTTTATCTAATTTTTTAAGAATACAATGAATGATTAAAGTTGCATTTATCAGATTCATTACTTTGTGACTAACCGTACAAGAACACTAAACCAAGTATTTAAACAAACTCTAAAGTAAACGCTTTAGTCAAGTTCTCTCTAACGGATGCTAATGTGTAATCAAACCTTCTCCTGCTGAACCTTTAAAATTTTATATCCTTCTATTTTATGTCCATAACTTGAGAAATTACCAAATCCATTCAAATCTGCACAACGTGGCTGAGTTGAGGAATAGGTAGATCAACCGTCGTCTCGACATGCTGAATGGTGCCCACTTTAAAACATCAGAGGATGAGTGGAAAGCAAGTGATGCTGCGGTGGGATTTAGTTAAAGCCAAACAAAAGATGTGTGCGGCAGCGCGCTGCCGAGCGTTGCGTGTTATCCAGGTCAGAGTGATCTAATCAGGTGTGAATGAAAGCACTTGGCTGTGCTCCAGGCCTCACTACGCCATCATCACTCAGGAGGAAGAGAAACACACATACCCACAGGTTTGTCTTGGTACGCTTGTGAGGACTCATCTATGTGAGAACGCAACAGTCCGAGTGAGAGAGCGCGGCCGATTTTTATTGATTGTGACTTGTGCTGTGTGTCGTGTCAGCACTGGGAGATGAATCATGCTGTTCACAAAGTAGGAAAAAAAACATTATCATAAGACTACATGTACTAATTTAACAAACTAATAGAAGAAATCTAACAGAAAATAAGTATGTAAATGATTATTTAAAAGAGTAATATTAGAAATTATAAGATCAACCTTTGGAAGTCAGTTCCATGATAAGAAAAATTTCACAATGGAGGAAGATTGTCTAAACTTAGTTTCCCCAAAAACAACATAAGTTGAGTTCTGACATCATAACATTTTTACAGAAATGGGTTTTACCCACTGGGCTACTGATCTGCTGCACACACAAGTGGCATACTGTATAATTCCCAATTGAAGCACACTTTCTAAAAGAAGCACACCCGTTTTTTTCCTGAAACTTGAATACAGCAAACCTTAGTCCAACAAAAATTAGTCATCCATTTGAAACTTTAGCTCAAGTCTGACATGCCCTTGTCCTTTTAAATAGCCCACAATAACACTTAAAACAGAGCTGACGCGCTTGTGTATCTTGTGCTAGTATTGGTGTTGTGCTCGAAAAGGACTATGAGGTGTTTTTTGTACTAATAATGACCAAAAAAAAAAGAAACTTTTTGTCTGATAATGTAAAGGACAGTTCAAAGATTACCGTAATACCATGCAATAAAATCCTTGAAGGTTTTTTTGGTAGTTGCATTTGAGTACGTAGTCCTTTTTGAGCGCAACACCGATACTGTGCCAAGCTGATTTTTTTTTTTGCAAATAGCTTATTTGTAGACGTGCACATCAGTGCAGCCACGCATGCATGAGTACTGGGAATAATATAGTAAACCGTTTTGTATTTGGCTATAACATCCCGAAAACCACATTAAACCGTGTATGTGGATGACATGATGCTGAATTCCGTGAAAACATCCGGAAGATTGTAACAGCAAATGTTGAAACAATTTTTATGTGGACTTTAGCCTCATGCTCTATCAAAAAAGCAAAAAAATCTAAAAGACTATAACCAAATAGTTGTGAAAGTTTAACTTACACTTTAAAACTTACACTTAAAACTTTAACTTATTTCTCAATTTCAAAGCAGTTACTTGATTTTCAGGCAATGATTGCCCTTTTTTTCCTTTCTTTAAAGCATTTAATTAAATGTATGTGATGTGTACCAAAATAAGGTCGTATTTTAGAGACGCTAGGTAATCTATGCTTAATAATATTTCATGGCTTAATACGGTATTCAGCTAAAATGAAAGGGAAAGTGTACAAAACCGTGGTGAGACTGGCCATGCTGTTTGGTCTATAGACAATAGCACTGAGAAAAAGACAGGAAGGTGGAGGTAGCAGAGATGAAGATGCTGAGGATCTCTCTGGGAGTGACCAGGATGGACAGGATTAGAAATGAGTACATCAGGGGAACAGGACATGTTAGAGGTTTTGGAGATAAAGTCAGAGAGGCCAGACTGAGATGGTTTGGACATGTGCAGAGGAGAGAGAGAGAGTACATCGGCAGAAGGATGCTGGGTTTGGAACCACCAGGAAAGAGGCCTAGAGGAAGACCAAAGAGGAGGTTCATGGATACAATGAAGGAAGACATGAAGATACTTTGCATGACTGAAGAAGATGCAGCAGATAGGGTTAGATGGAAGAAACTGACTTGCTGTGACGACCCCTGAAGGAAAATGTCGAAAGAAGAAGCTTAATACGGTATTTTTACGACTATGGGTAGCACATAAAAGTCTTAAATTAGCTCTAAAATGTACCTCGTGCCATTATGTGTTGTGTGACTTCTGGAACGTGGACGTAGGAGAGGACAGCATGAAAACGGTAAAGGGAGAAGTGTGGGCGTGAGAGAAGACACACTGCAGAATAGTACAAAAGTACATTTTCAAGGAGGTCCGTCTTGGTACTTTCGTTTTATTAAACAGTGCCAGTTTTCCATCCGGGCAAGGTCTACAGTGGCACAGTAACTGCCAGTAATTACAATAAAAAGCTGTTCATCTTCCATTCCTACCAAAGTAAATACTATTTAGTAAAGCTAAATTAAAACCAAACTCAGTTTTGTTCCCGCTGCCTTTTTAAAAACACACACTAGCATGCATGTTTTACTGGCTTGTTGTAACATTACCATGCCCTAAAGCCCAGTGCACCTTTTGCATGTGTTAAATACAGAAAAGCACCCTTAATAATAATCCAATAATCCAGTGCCCCCAATGGTCATGAAAATACGGTAGATTTCAAGTAGTTTTACCATCAAAAACTGACAAATAAGCACATCTTGATGATCCAGTATTTACATATTGACTACTTCACAAATTTAAATAGCAAACTAAATCGACATCTTGCATGTTTGGTTTTTAAGTAAGAGATTAACTACCAGAAATCAAATTTCCAGGTGAAATTTCTGTACTTCCTGCCTGACATGGTCCGTATAATTGGATATTGTTACAAACAAAGCATACATCTCTCCGCTCAAGCACGGCAGGTTTATAAATCAGTAATCTGCCTGTTTACGAGCGAGATATCAGATTATTCAAGCTCATTAATATAAAGCTCTGTGACCTGATTTTGGATTATTTGTCAGGTTTTTGTATCTAGTCCTCGAAATGTCTTCAATCGTAAATGCTCCTGTAATATTTTTGTGATGGGATGTGTTTGACATAGATGCCAAATTATTTATCATCATAAACCGTTGTTACTTTTGGTGATTTTGTTAAAAATACTAATTTCTCGTTAGTTGAAATTATCATTGTTAAGTCTAGAATCGTATCAAATGAAAGCTTTCCATTTTCTTCAAATGTCTTCGAAGGTATAAGAAAACCTTTTCGGTAAACCAACATAAGTTCTGACTTGTCGCCTATCTCTGACTAATACTTTGAACGTTCCCAAATGATCAGTGATCCCATTCCTGAGTGAATAATCATGTTGACATAAAGCAAGTAAAGCGGTGAATCATCCGACCACCTTCAAACGCTCCTGGCTCAGTAGTTAACACTTCAATAAAGACACAAAACTCCCAGGATGTTGGGTCATTTCTATTCTTCCAGCAGTGTTACTCAAACTCCACCAAGAGCAGCAGCCATTCAATAAAGAAGCTTTCAATGGTCTGAGCTTCAGCCAATCAAAGCTTGCCTACTCCTCCCTCCCGCCACCGGCTCCCAGACCCCTAAACCAATCATAGACGTTCTCTCTTTACACATGACTTTGTGTGCTACTGTCCATCAACTGCCTCATATATAGTGCATGCGTGAAAATGTGGAACAGTTTAATAACTTTTGCTGAAGCCGGGTTCTCGGGTGTGTGTGCGTGGGTTGGAAGTGAACGGGTTTGTGTGGGAATGTGTATGCTTGTTTATTTATACAGACACACAGAAGAAACAGGAGCACAGGAAGGTGAGAGAGAGAGAGCGAGAGAGGGAGAAAAAGATTTGTGAGACACTTGTATTTGAAAACTGCTGGCTGACTTCCCGCTGGAGACACGGAGATCAGACTGAAAGGCTGTGTGTCAGGAGTGTGTAACCACAAGTATGTGTGTGTGTGTGCGTCTGGGAGAGATACACAGAAATGGGAGGGGGGTGAGAGAAACAGAGAGAGAGAGAGAGAGAGAGAGGAACCCGTTCAACCCATTTCAGCAGCAACTTTTCTGTCCGTCTACATGAGGTCTCTCCCTGAATATGGAAGCTTTTTGCTCTCGTCTTTTTCTTCATCCGGGCACAGCAGCTTCATGCGGCTCAACTTTTGGCTTCGTTTTATGTGAGTATAAAAACTACTTGCCTTCTCTTTTGTCAAAACTTCAACACTTTTCTCTTTTTTTCTATTTTCTTAAATTTTATAACCAAAAATAATTCAAACACAAGCAGAGCAAAAAGTAATCATTTTTCCTTTTTAGGCGACTAATAATTTGTAAATGTTGTCATTTCACCTGCAGCAGGACTTTCTAAACAGGTCCTAATGTGTGTGTGTTTGTGCGTGTGTGTATGTGTGTGTGTGTGTGTGTGTGTGTGAGAGAGGGAGACAGTTTGTGCTCTACAGTTTGGGAAACTAGACAAGATACTGGGAGGGATGTACGTGCAAGACAGAAGGAAGACAGCGCGCCGGACAAAGTGTGCCAAGTGTGAAAAAGTGTGTGATTGTGCGTCTGTGCTTGTGTAATCTCTTTTTTTTTTTTCGGAGGCTTTCTCTGTGGGAATGTGGACTGCGGTAGCCAGTAGCGATGTTTGACTGGGGAGGAACTGAGCCAGACAGTAGACAAAAGCGAGCAGGGCCGACCAGACAGGGCAGGTCAGCCATTAGGGGCTACAGCGGAGGGACAGGTCAGCCAGCTGCTGCCCTGCTCCACCGCGGGGGCAGGCAGGGTGGGGTTAGGGCACACTAGCCTTTAGGCTTAAGTTTTTAGGGGGTCGCCATGCTTCATGACCACCTCTCAATGTGCTCACCTAGCATCTCTCCTTCTTAGAACCCCCAACATGCTTTGCACTTTAAACGTGGGATAAAAAAGGCGGCTAAGTCATTGTTCGAATGAGCTCAAATGAAACATATATTTATAACTGATTATAAACTTCTTTTTGGTCCAGATGTTTTTAAATATTCTATATAGAATATTTTTGAAGTTTGAAGGTGAAAAAGAAACTGTTAGGAAGGAAATATGAATGTAGAGGAGGGTTGCATATAGAAAGTAGTAAAAGAGGAAGAATAAGAGAAACAGCTTGTTAATTTCTATTCTTCTTTTTGTTGGTTTTGTCTGCAGACTTGTGTTGGGGGAGAGTTGGGAGGTGTTGAGGGGGTCAGTGGGTTTGGAATGTATTTAGTGACAGGAAACGCTTTCCGTCGCCATATATAAATATATATATTTTTTAAGTTGTTGTTGTTTCCTAGTCTGCTTTTGTCTAAAGCTCTTAATCCACTGCGAAAGGCGTGCGTGAGGGAGTAGCAAAAACTGAGGAACAAACATCTCTCAACTGACAAAAACATCTCTCCACATCACAGATGTACAGTGCGTCTGCCACCTCATAAAAAAAATTGGTAGGCTTAACGAATCCAAAGACGAATGATTGTGATGCTACTGTTTTAAAAATAACCCTCAAACAAATGTCACAACGGGGTAAATTAAAAAAAAAAACCTATTACTTTTTATTATAAAAAATAGGAAAAACGAAAACAACAGCCTGAAGCTCTTTTTAGGAAAAAACAAAAAGTATGTGACACATCTGCCAGCTTTCGAGGTTGAAAAAAAAAACAAAAAACGAGTCATTCCTAAATGCCTCTACATGTACAGTCTTGTTACTCAGATTCACATATCAGCTCTCGCTACCGGCAGCAGCTGGCGACTTGAGACATCCTCTTCATAACTTCAATCAATTCATTCTTTCAGACAAATGCGGGCCGCTAAAACTTCACGACATCCTGCATGGAGCTGGTGATAAAGAGGAAACGAGAATGAAACGTTTGTTCTCAGCGGAAACGGTCTAATTTATTATCAAGTTAAAAACCATTACACTAGAGAGATGATGTTTGGAGGTGTTCTGGAAGTGAACTTGAATTTCTTTTTGCCTTTTTGGAAGTGGATCTGTAAAATCTGGTGTCACTTGTTGATCAGCTGGTGAGTTCAGGGAAGGCAAGAGTTGTGTAAGCAGCTTCCGTGACCCCGGCCCCTTAGCGTCCATTTGGCCTCCGAGCTGAGGTCTGGATGGACTTTGGTCCTAGGCTTGGGACTGCGTAAGCCCCACTGCACCCCGCGCTCCCTCCCAGGGGCCTGTGTGGATACCTGGATTTGAATAGAAACCAGACAGCTATGCCCCCTCCTCTTCTCCAGTCAGCGCTCCCACATGGGACAATGGGGATTTGTTAGTGCTCAGCCTGCTGACACAAAGCGTACAGCCTCACAGTCCCCAGCCCTGGAGTGTACCAAGCGTAAGCACAGGCGGGCAGGACACCAGTAGGGGGGCCCCGGGTGGGGGTTGGAGGGTGTGTTTGTGCAAAGCGAGTTGGGGGGAAGGGGGGTTTAGTTTGGAGAGCTGGGATTAGCAGACAAGAGCTCAGAGATGGGGGATGGTGTTCTGAAATGAACAGGAAATTACTGCCTTTGATGAGGCATAGGCAGATTCGTGCAGGCTGAACTCCTCAGAGGCCACTCCCCTCCATCCCCACCGCCACCCCAGGATCATAAAAAAAAAAATTAAAAACCTGTTTGAGCTGAAAATGTCAAAACACTTCTAGACCACCAATGTGTCACCTCCCTGTGGCTTCCACAGCGCTGTTACGCAGGTACTAAGCAAACACTTGGAGAAGTTCACCCCCATCACCACCGCTGCCCCATCCTTTCCCTTTCCATCCAATTCCTCCTCAGCCCCCCGAACATGTCATGAGAATCCTATTAAGCTCTGTGTCCATCTGACCCAATTTCACCCGCTGGAAAATGGTCGCTCAGTACGCATCGCAATGTGGGGAGAACGCAAACCTCAGACAATTAAATTTAGCTGCTCGCACATAAATATTTCACAGCTGATAAAAGCATGAGGAAAAACCCTCTGATTAATAGTGATTACATCAGCGGAGAAAGCAAAAATATGCTGATATGAACATTGTTTGCAACTGTTGAAGTTCTGCACAGCCTTCTTTCCACCGGCACAGAGTCCAATTTGTTCTTTTAAAATGTCACGTCGAGGTATTTCTTGTCTTTGCGTGTGCGTTCAGGAGCGTGAGGAGAGATGTAAATGTGTGTTCAGTGAATATCAGGGTCGATTAGAGAGCCTCGTCTGGTCAGGCTGCAGCAGATTAGACAGGCGGAGCAGATACAGGCCGCGGGCTGGTCGTCTGGCGTTCTGACCCACATTGCTCTGATGTGCACGTCACTTCCCATTATGCTGACAATTGGACGCCACATCAGCTGAGCGCGTACCCTCCCCGCGGGCGAGGCCTCACTGCCCGTAACCTCATGCTGTCGTGCACCGCTGCCTGGCCACAGGACGTGTTGATGAGTCACAGAGACGCACTGCCGCCCAGCTCCTTCGGCCTGCGTTGGTGGAAGATCTGGCACGCAAGCATGATGTTGACCTTGATGCTAATACACTAATAAGTTAGCTCCAGAATGTCAAGTCGGATGATTAAAAGTTCATCATAGGGGTTTGTAACTAAACGAGACAGCTATTTATTGTGTTACAAACACGGTTTAGACATTTGTTGTTTATTCTCATCATCTTCTAAGTAGAGATGCCGGCTATCCCATCAGCGCCCGATGTTCCTATTCTTCGTCAACCCTTTCCATATCCTCCCCCTCCACAGGTGAAACCGATGCAAGTTTAAGTTCCTCTCAATCTGACATTTCAGGAAGA
This sequence comes from Neostethus bicornis, assembly GCA_902685375.1. NCBI lineage: Eukaryota > Metazoa > Chordata > Actinopteri > Atheriniformes > Phallostethidae > Neostethus > Neostethus bicornis. The sequence goes on from LR738545.1 coordinate 12,662,497, forward strand.
ACTCGAAGCAGAAATATGTCTGTGTGTGTGTGTGTGTGTGTGTGTGTGTGTGTGTGTGTGTGTGTGTGTGTGTGTGTGTGTGTAAGAAGCATAAGAGGTCTCAGTGACGGATCTGCAGCTGGCTGACTGAGACAGGTCTGTTTGCCGGCTGCCTCAGAGATAACTGGCAGCTATGGAGTGAAAAGCGGGCTCAGCAACAGATTAAAGCCTTGTGGAAAGCTCCGTAATCAGCATGGATTAGCAAATGATAAATCAGAGGTTCGCACAACTGTGCTGTCACTGCTAGGTAAGAAGGAGAGAGGGAGCGGATGAGGAGGAATAGCAGGAAGAGAGCCTGTGACAGAGGAGGGAAGAAATTGTATGGAAGATGTGGATGTGAGGGTTTTTTTTTTTTTTTTTTGCTGTAATTTAAAAGAAAAACATAATAATACCATCTAGCAGGTCAGCAGGAGATGCAGGCTGAGTGGGGGAAATGAAAAGAGAGAAGAAATTAAAAGCTCTGCCAAAACTCCAGCTAATACAATCTTCTGCCTGTCAGATTACCTTCTTTAATCCAGAAAGGTTTAACGCCTCTTAGAAATCTGAAAGGAGACACAAATTCAGCGGAGATTTTCCTCTGCTAGAAAGGGCGGTGGTGTGTGTGCACGAGTGGGGGGTTAAGTCTTGGAGCATCTTTCTAAAGCACTGGCCTCGACAACTCTGCTGCACAGTCGTCAAACTGCCTTGCAGAGGATCATCCGATTCAACCTGAAGCAAACGTTAGAACCGGAAAAGCGTCGACTTGTGCCGCATTGCCTACGCAGCGGCTGAAGATGTGGTGTGTTTAGGCATCTCTAAAAATACCCATATGTGTCGCATAGAAAAGACACGTGCACATTTTGGTTTGAGGAAAAAAAAAAGCTTAACTCACGCTTAGAGGGTACTGACCAGTCAAACAGTGCAGAAAGCGTCACACCATCGAGAACATCATGTTCTTGCCAGTGTGATGCAGCGATGCGCCACACCCACTTCTTCTCCAGAGACCGGGGACAATGACTTTGAAGGCTTGTTAGGCAAAGGAAAACTTGATTTTGAGGGTTCGTGGGAAAAACGGTTAAGTAACGATATTGGGTGATCAGATCAAACGCTCGCAAAATGTTCACAGTGGCAGGGTTAGTGATTAATAATCCAAGCTGTGTTTCATCTGTAAAACTTGAAACAAAGCAATCAAGAGGTTAGATTCCGATCTCAGGGCAAATGATAGTTGAATTAATCTTTATTTTTTCTTGAGGGCACGGGGTGTGACATCAAACATCCTCTATATTGGATTTTGTCCCTTTTTCAACTTTTGCTCTGTAGTTGACTTTTGTGTGTTTATACTCTTGACTGGAGCAAATTCTGTTTGCAAAATAATGTTCCATCAGAATCCAGGTCGTTCGGCTTCACTTCGCTGGTTCCAACTGATAACAAAAATCCAAAAATCAGACTGTGATTTGCCCTCTTCTGCACCTCAAAGCTGTGCCGTTTCTAAATTTGTAGAAATGAGCCTCTCCTGCCTCTCGGTTGGAATTGGATCAGTGGAGATGGAAAGCGATGCTGGTGAAGGCCAAAGTCAGGGAAAATGCTACTGAAAACAACAAATTCCAAATGGGAACATTTAGCCAACACCACATTAACCTAAACCGAGAAAAAAAAAAAACACAGACAACCCCTTTTGTTTTGAGTTTTTCTACGGGTGCATGGACACGGGTTTTTTGCGTCATTTTAGTTCATTTCCAGTATCAGAAATTGAGTTTTTAATTGCTAAAAAAAAATATGCTAGACAGAGGGCAGGCCATGGGTTGAGAGCCTCAACAATGGCAGTGTTAAAAAGTAGCCGAAAGTCTGACCTGCGGATAAAGTCTGCTCAAGATAAAAAATGGCAGCATGCAGCAGTAAAGCGTCACGGTTAAATCCAGAAGACAACCTCAAAGGGCTTTCTCATCTTGCTTTGTTGGGGATCCTCAGAATGGCTGAGAGGAAAAAAAAAACCTTTGGATACATATTCATCAGCTTTACTTTTCTTTAAATGAGCCAGCAAAGCTTTAGAGAAAGAGTGTGACATATAGTGCAGCTCTGTGGAATCGGATAAGTCAACCAAAGCCAAACTCGGGTGAAGTGATCAAATGTATCAACATTAACTTGAAAAGAAGAGCGAAGGAAAAAAAAAAAGGGATTGGAATCAAACCCGGAAGTCGGCACGGAAACAAGCAAAGGTTTGGTAGAAAACAACAAAACAGGAGGTCATCGAGTAGCCAGGCGACAATACCGAGAAAAGAGCTGGCCACGGTTAAAGCTGCAAATGAAACTCCTGGGGATTTGGCCGGGTGAAACATGGCACGTGGAGGCAGGATGTTTCTGGAAAAGCTTGGCATGCAGCTTGAAGTAGTCTGCACTGGAGCAGTGCCACTCTGAACACTCCAGGTTTACATCAATTGGCTTTCCACAGATTTAAACGTCCTAACCGATATAGGATCCAAATGAAATCACTAGAACCCAGAAGACCAAAGTTTGTACCTAAGATTATTATTTGTATTGAATCCTAATCCAAAGCTGTGAACAGTCTAAATTATCGAAGCAATTTATCAACGTAAAGTGAGACTGTGGTGAAGTCTGGAGACAAATTTTTGGCCATTTCGTAATCTGTAATCAAACGAGTGGTATTATCCCGGATGCCGTGTGACGAATATTCTGTTTCTGTTTACATCCACTCGTGCCTAACTACCTCTGACATATTTACTTATTTCTTTTTTTATACTCAGTGTTACATAAAAGACTTTTCCCCAAGAACCTGATTGGTGTGACAGCTAAATATGAAGCTAAGTGACCTCGTTGCACCACTAAATCTCATTACAAACTTCTTAATTCGAGCAGATATTAAAATGTCCGATGTGACTTAAAGCCTATTTTGCTACTGACATGGCAATTAAGGCCCATTTGTGGAATCTGATTGAGTTTGCTCACGAAGAGGATCACTCACAGCATGAGTGATTTTAGCAATCTAATCGCTTCATGCGCTTCCATTAGGAGATGTTTGACTGTGCCAGCGGATTGTATAATAATAATTGTCAAGAAGTATGATGGGATGGGAAAGTGTGTGGGAGCACATGCTGGCAGCCGCCCAGCCTGAGTATTTTTGAACAGGCATCTGAGCTATGCTGGGAGTGTCAGGTTAACTGTGGGCACGCTTAACCGCATAATATTTGTCCTGTCAGAGGAAACGAGCTGATATCAAGCAAGTTTTGGGGGTCCAGCGGTGGCAAAAGATCCTACATGTTTTTTTTCACACCTCATCCCTAAATGAGCAAGAACCAAAAAATAAAGACCGCTCCGAAAGTTGATCAGTTTGATGAAAAACAGTGAAGGTTTTTATGCTGCACAATTCTGCTTAAATTTAGACTTATAAAAAAATTTGGGGGCTTTTTTAATAGATGAATTCATTCAACTCCTTATCCAAAGACTCAATCTGCATTTTAAACTCATGGCTCAGTCAGATTTTACTTCAGGCTTAACCTATCCAGCCACCTGACCTCAAGCCTAACCACAAGGAACAGGATGTACAGCACCCAGTGCCTCTTGTACAACCTCTGTCCATTTGGGTTTTAGTCTGAGAATAGATTCCCACAAGGATCTCGTGCTTATGCTTCAGTCTAGCTCAGTATGTTGTAGGCCTTCAAAAGTTTAGTCCTATGAATGGTGACACAGATCATCGCTTTGTATTTGTTCTGTTTTTGTTGTTGTTGTTATTTTTGTTCAAAACCCTCAACTCTTTTAGTAAGAGTGAACTTTGTGTCTAATCCATATGAAACAGCACTACTGACATTTGTTCTTTTAAACAAATCACAGTTCAATTTGCAGACTTATGTGAATCTGTGTTGTACTGGCCTTGTTTCAGACAGTACTGACTCCAGGCTGTAGGCCAGCCAGCTATGCAGCACGACACAGAGAGAACACAGTGTGCTTCTTATTGTCCAACCCCTGGAATGTGCTGACGACGCAGGGTTCATGCTGGTTCAGTCACACTGTTGCACTGTTCGCTCGGGTCCCGTCAGGCTCTCATGCTCACCCAGCTATTTCTACATGATACACTTTAGAAAGTTTGTCGGTTATGCAAAGTTTCTGGGGCGCACGCCAGCAGTGGTATTATCAAGATTTGCAACGTGGAAGTTTGACCCCACCTCAAGCAGATGAATGAGTCAGTGTGCTTGTAGCCAGCTAACGTATATTTCCCATAACTTCTCATGAGTGCAGAAGAAGCGGAAGTCAGTTCACCCAGAAGGGGGTGGGGGACGTATTTGAGAATGAAAAAGGCCTCTGTGTGTCTCGGGCACATAGCCAAACGGTACAAGTGCCAAGGAGGGAAACCGCTGAAGCTCAAGCCAGGGTGACTGAAAAAACTATTACTTCCCACCTTGTCTGCGCTTTAAAACACAAAAAGAAATCAGGGAAATGTCTTTAAAAAAAACTCAAAAGAATGTAAAAGCTGAAATCTTTACAAAGATAAATAGGAATAAAACAAAAATGTATAAAAGACTTTAAAAAAAAAAATTAATTAAGTGTTGATTCTGAATGCCACTTTTGATATTATAGTTCAAGAATTGTGATCACTTTTCATCTGAATTTCTACTGAAAAGGTTGTATGCATCTGTGCCCACATGGCAGAAACTAGAAATAATTCATGGAAGCTGAGAAATGTTTTCATACTATGCTGTGGTAATAATGATGTCTCCTCCATGGTCAGTGAACTGTGTCAAACCAGTAGAGAGTGAATTGTGCTTTTCTCTTCTCAAAGTGATCATTCATTATGCAGGGAGCAGGACAGTGCAGCTCCTCTCTGAAATCCCTGTCCTGTACAAAAGAAAAGGACCACAAAACCTGCACTTCTAATTTCCCCTCATTTTCCATCTGATTGATCTAACAGAAGCCATGTCCGGGAGAAGCCAAACAAATCTCTCTATGTCAAGTTGTATCATGATTTCAAACAGGTGTCAGGAATTTAAAACCTCATCCAGCATTAATTGGCTGAAGCTTAATGTAAAAATGAAGACGCCAAGTCAAGAAAATGTGGCGTTTCAATTCATTTTTTTTTTTTGGGTGTTGAGGGAAGCACAGAGAACAGAGACAAAAAAGGGAGCGACAGACAGGGAAAACATTAATAAAACATGACTGCATGATATTTCCAACCTCAAAGAGGCGAACGCAGGAAGGCGCGCTCCCTGAGCAGTAGCTAGGGTTCAGCGCAGGGTAAAGGGAACAGTAATCTCTAACTAGCTCAATGTTGCGGTTCTCTTGTTTAAGCTGTGGGGCACAGCGGTGTACTCTAATCAAACTTGCACCAATTCCCTTTCTTCCATAAGTACGCTGCCACCTTCTTCCTTCTGTTCATGCTTCTTTTTTTTTGTCCTCTTTCTCACTGCAGGTCGGCGATGAGGGGTGTGTGTCCGTGCTCTTCTGTTGGGGTTTTCTGAGTGCTATTTGAAGAGGTGAGAGTGATCCAGCAATGACAGAGTCCAGCATGTCTGTCGGGCTGGTCACAATCTTTGCATCATCACCTGTCCTTGGACTCTCCTGCTGGCTGCTCATCAAAATCATTCCCGTTGCCAAAGCGACGAGGGTGGAAACATGTCCCGGCATAAAAGTGCCAAGTGTAGGCCAAGATAAACAGAAGCTTGCACACACACAGCGTCAAAGACAGACCGATAAAAAGGTGGTCATCCAGATTCTCTTTTGTATTTTCCACTCTTGTAACCAGATGTTGACAGCTGAGGTGGAAAACGCCAGCCGGTCTGACATCAGAGAGGTTTTCAGACATCACAAGAAGTATTTTGATTGGAACTGCAGACATCTAAACTACATGTGGTTTGACTAAAGGGACAGGAGCAAGTTTTACTGATTTTTCCACCGGTGTCAGACAGAAGCTTATAGACCAATAAAAACAAATGTAGAGTTTTAAATTTTTCTCCATCGAACCGATTTCAGTGCCCACGGGGAACATTCAACGCTGTCGGTGAGTTTTTGCTTTAACCAAAACCATCGACCGTTGACTGTACCCTGAGGGACACCACAGGACACAAAACGCTTCAGGAGCCATGCGGTGGTCAGCATACACATGCCGGATCTAACCTGTGACCGACAGAATCTGCAGGAGTCATTTCACCCGACACTGGGTCAGCTGTGACGCAGATGTTCATGCTTAAGGCTGCAATAAACATTCATTGCTGTCGGTGGGTTTCCAAAAGAATAACTCACTGATCAATGAATGCAGACTGCGGTTCAAACACGCCTGTGGATGCAGCGAGACAAAGGTGACGTATTACTTTATGCAGCTCTGAAAGTGCTTAAAATGATCTTGTAAAAAAACAATGGAGTCTTTACCAAAAAATAGATAGCTAGCAGGGTGGAGAATTTTGTACGTATGGGTAAACAACGCTGGAAGCTTTTAACAAAGCAGATTAACACATTACAACATCCTTATTCTTTGTTGCTTTTCACCATCTCTAAGTTGCTCATATATTCTCCAACATTCAGCACGTTGCCTAGAATACATCACCACCAATAAAACGATCTGATCTTATGAAAGACTGTTTAAAATTTGTCCATGGGAACACATTTCATTATTAATAATGTCATGAATAATCTGTCTTGAATGCCCGTTTATTCCAGACGAAGCAGTTTCACTTCATCTGTGCGGTTAGAAACTACACTGGCTGCTTTGCTGCTTTGACATTTAATTTTTTCTGTTTGTGGCTGTGCAGATATCACTTCATACGAGCCGTGAGAGGGACTTTTCCAACCAATTGAATAAAAAAAAAGAGCCATAGTCAGGTCAGGTAGGGGAATTTTGACACAATTCCCATCATGATATGTTTAAAATACCTTTTCTTTAACTCACTCAGCATGTGGATTCAGACCAGACATTCCAGTTTGCATCAGACTTTTCCAACACATTTAAACTCTATGTTCCTTCCTTCATCTTTTCAGCCAGAGTTGACCATTTTTACTTGATGTGTATCAATTCCTGTCATGGACAATTTGCACCAGAGCAGCTCAATAAAAGTCTTCTGTATAAAACTAACGTCTGTTCTTTTCCTGCACTGACAAAGACATTTTCACACGCGGAAATTTCTAAATTAGACGTAACGCAGACGCATTAATTTACTGCTTGTATTTGGGTTTATTTACTCTCATCTACTTTTTAAGCACCAAATATTCAAATGAACAAAATGTTATTAAAAAAAAAAAATTTTTCTTCTTAACTTCTTCTCAACTTTTTTCGTCTAATATGGAAGAAAAAAGACATTTAAATATCATCAGCTCATTTTTTTCAACTGCTGCAAAACTCAAAATTTTGAGTGAACCAAGAACACTTCATTTTCAAATGAATAACTTTTTCCTTTTTATTAAATATCATATCAAGTGCTGGTTTTATTTAACTGACTGCAAACTTTCTATGTCACTAATTCAATTCATTCTCTTTAAATTTTAAATCCTATGTACACTATATTTAGAGGAAGCTTAGCCTCTGATATTGGTGCGTATTATCCTGTTTTATTTTCAGCCCATCCTGTGTTTGAAGGCAGAACAGGTAGAAATCTACGGGTTTCCCACCACAACCCAGATGTTAAATTCCTCAACTTCTTCTCAATTTTCCATCCTGAACTGCAGCCATTTTTCCTCCTGCTCTCCTGCTTACTCAGGCAGGAAGTTGTCTATTTCGAAAGCACGCGAAACAAACTCAAAACTGAGTCGGCCAAGTTCCGTTAAGGCCGTGGCTCCTTCTCCATTCTGATGCACCTCTAACCTACAATCACTGGATTCTAAGGACATCCGTATTATGGATTACAGCTCAAGACAAGCAGACAGTAATGTAGGAGATGACCCCATTATTTCTATAATGACAAATCTAACAGGACGACATCATGTTGTGCCACTAATATTTTTTTTAATGTGCGTGGTTTAAATTTAATAACATTTTGTACCAAGCATTGTACGCTTTGTCGGCTATATTAGTGTATAATCGGAGGAAATATGAACACATAGAAATAATCTGGCTGTAATTGGTCTGTAAGGTTATGTTTACATGCTCGGAAATTTCAAATGCATGAGCGAGTTGCATCCTGAGCAAAATGTACCATCATTAATTTTCTATTTAAAAAACATAGTTTTTTTTTTATGGTGCATTTTTGCACAAATTTAACTTTCAAAATTAATAGTTTTTTTTTTAAACTCAAATTAAAAACATACATTTTAGAATAAAATTGAAATAAATGAACAATTTCTAAGATCAAAAACATCAAAGAAAAAACTTTGCAATTCATCAGCGTTTTTAAAAATATGAAGCATCATTGGCTTCAAATGAGGGATTAAGTGTCCAAATAAGTGAATTAAATGTCAGTGAAGGTTTAGCACAAGCTTGGAATAATGCTGCATATCTCCAAAGTCTTGCACGCAGTGAGGAAAAGCCTTCTGCTGTGTATACTGTATCAGCGACACACAAAAGTGTGTGTGTTTATCCCTGTGGAGATGGGCTTTGTCATCACACACTGTGAAGTTATAGGCACTGACACTGGGAACAGTGTGACCCACTTCTCCCTGACCTGGAAACACTCCGCGGGCTGACCCTGACTTTAACGCGAGTAGCATCAAGCAAAATCTTTAAAGAAGGGACTGTTAAAAAAAAAAAAAAAAAACTGGGCTAATCATAAATTATTTAAGCTAAAATGATAAGAAAGTACAGAGATCGGAAGCAGTAGCAGCTCCATAAACACACAGTAGCACCTACGCAGACTGTGCACATTCAGAGGGCATGTTTAGAGTGCTAAAGTCCAGGGAAGAAGAAATAATTCAAAATAAACACAACTCACAACAAGTCCTTGATATCTATTATTAATCCTCTTTAAACGTTCGCTTCAGAAAACTGAAGGTGAGGAAACAAAGAGAGAAACAAAGGAACAATAACAGGAGATCTGAAGCAGTGTCAAGTGTTTGGCTGCGCTGTAATGCAGCACGTAGTAAAAATGAAAACCTGGTGATCTTAAATGACTTTTAGACACAGCTATATGAACTTAGTCCAGTTATGTGAGGACAAAGGAAAGGCATGTGCTGGGATTAAGCCAAGTAGTTCCATATGGGTGTTGAGTTCATCGAGTCCAGGTGGCATGTTGGAGAAAACGCAACACGGAGGGATCAGCACATATCTGCTGCTCCCCTGTGGTTTAAATGGAGCAGTGCTGCACGACCGCTAAACCCTTAAGGTAGGCTGAAAGGGCATTGATGCATGACAAAGAGAAAAATTATTTGTAGCTATAGAATCAAAATCGATCCAAAATCAAGTTTGGATAAAAGTCCCCAAATGCAATGTTTATATTATTTTATTAAAATTGGTAGAAATATATTTGAAAAAAAACTTTGGTTCAGAAGGCAAAACAAAATTCTTTTCAGGTACAAAGAGCACTTATTCCCTAACAGGGTCGCAGGAGAACCAGAACGAATCCCGGGCGATTTCAGGCAAGAGGCAGGATACACCCTAAACAGTTTGCCAAACATCCACACACTCATTAATTCCTAGGGACAATTTATAGCGGCCAATAAACCTGACATGCATGTTTTTTGGAGAGTGGGGGGAAACCGGAGTACCCAGAGAAAACCTATGCATACACATGGAGAGCATGCATAATCCACACAGAAAGGCCACTGTTTCAAGCCTCGCCCCCTATACAGAACACGGACCTTCTTGCTATGAGGCCACTTGCTAACCCCTGCACCACAGTGCGACCCCTTGAAAAGAATGACCAACAAATTTTATCAACTAACCATTAGACTAAATAGAAAAAAAGTCATATTTTTGTATGTGACGTGAAGAAAAAAAAACTTGACCATAACAGCTAATTATAAATCTGCGGGTGAGAAAAGTGCTTATAACCTGAAAAAAAAAAGCACACTTGATGAACAGACTACATTAGATCCGAAAGACTTATGGAAAAAAAGGGCCCAAAGTCTACCTCATATGCAAGTTAGAACTTTATCATGTAAAATAAAAAGCATACGTGCAAAATTTTTTAGAAGCACTATTCACTGAGATCAAACTTATTAAAAAACATCAGGAAGAAAATCAAAGTTTAGTTGAAAAGCAAATAATTAATCAAGTTTTTGCCACAACGCAGTTTAATTGCTTGAATTTCACCATGTATGTTTTGGTATCTGATCCAAGCAATGTTCTCTCTAAGCTGCACGCCTGCACAATTACGCACTGCTTGCAGATTTATAGCGCAAAAGAAAACCTAATCAGCGCACAAAATAAAACTCAATTTAAACTAAAGATGGGAAAATGAGACAGAGCTCCGGAGCATATCTCTTTCTTCCTTCTTACGTTCCTCCTAACATGCATGTTTTTTTTGGAGGGTGGGAGAAAACCAAAGTACCCGGAGGAAACTCACAGATACACAAGCAGAACATACAAACTTCACACAGAAAGGCCAGTAAGTAAAGCTTGTTCAAGCCTCACGCCACTCTGGGACATATAGATGTTTTATAAATGTTTTCTTACAATTTAGATGTTTTAAATTTTAATCAACATTTAGTTTTTCAGATGTTATAACATAAGTATGTTTAATATGTCTTTTTTTAATAAAAAAACTATGGTCTTTTAATCCTTGAAAACATTTTAATGTTGTTAAATTTTCAATGTTTCCTGTCAAATTTGTAGAAATCTGCAAAATAAAAGTAATTACAAAATTCCTATTACCAGCTCATTTCTTTTTAAATTTTATTCCTCTCAAATTGGAGGAATGATATCACAGCACATGCTTCAACACAATGAACCCCAAGATCAACATCTGATAAGTCATTAACCAGATGCTTCATAATGACTGCAAAACAAGCTGCAACTTCATGGAAATACATTGAGAAAATGGGGGAAATCATAGACGGGGACAAAAAATTTTTATTTGATCTACACAAGCTGGCATAAATTGTGCATCTATGGGGCTACTGTTGCAAACAGCTGTTGCCAACTCAGCTATTTGGCTCCTGACCTGGGTTTTTTGGTCACTGAATGGAGGCCTCAGAATTCCCACCCCTGTCAGAGTATTTACAAGCCCTTCCTCAGCCCCCCTTGACCTCAGCATCACCCTTGCCCAGTGCATGTACAGAGGCATTCTGGGAGCAGAATAGGGCCAGTAGAGAGAGAGATAGAGAGAGGGGGAGAGTGAGTGGCCGTGGCAGCAAGCCCACCTTGTCAAGTTTACAACCCAATCAGGCTCTACCTCATAAATCCAGGAGAAGGGAAACAATGCTGGGCATTCAGTGTGTGTGCAGGTTTAATAGTTCCTCTCCAGCTTCCTTCCACTGCCTAGCAGCACCCCCCTGCTCTTCCTCTTCCTTTATGCCCTCACTGGTTTATAGAGGGATGATGAGAAAGCCCATGTCGAAGGAGAGCTGCACACAATCAGGTCAACACTGAGTCACGGCGAGGTCAGCACTTTCTGAACTGTGTTCGACCTCTGACCCCCTCTGCGCTGCCACCTGGCGCTGTAATGGCAGCCGGAGAGTCTCGAGTGAACTTCGCCTGAACCTGGACCTTAACATTGGACCACTACGTCACCCCATCCAGCCACTCTGCTCCAGTTTTCCTCCAGGCTTAAAGGGTCACACATTTCTGAAATTTTTACACCTCATGCCTTTATGTAAGGCCGAAAAATGACAGCTTGCCATCTTCAAGCCTGAGTCTGCGATGACTGAGCTGACTCATAAAAAAAGATGTCCCCTCATTCTCTGCTGATGTATCTGCAGCTTTTTGTTTTTTTAGCACCACAAAATGTGCATTTGTTCACATGGCCTTACCTGGTAGCTCAGGACATTAAATCAGCAGCCTTGTAAAGGAAAGGCTGCACATTCTGCTGAGTTTATACTCCCCTCTTGTGGATCAGAGTGAAAATCATAGCCGATTTGTTCAATTTCTACCACAGGATGGTGCCATTTGTTAGATGATGGTAGTGTATGAATGTGTAAAATTAGATCAGAAGGGAAGTAGTTGTTTTATTGATCAGTGGATTTTTCCCAAAGTAATGAAGGAATCTACAAATTTTAAATAAATTAAGTAAAAAAAACTAATGAAATGCTAATAATGGACATACGTACGAACATTTAAACTTACCCATGCTGTCGTTTTGTTCAGGTTCCAGCGAAGCACCACTGAACAAACCTGGTGAGACACACAAAGGTACTGGTTAGGTTTCAGGGAGTGGGAGCTACAAATTCTCACATATTTCAGAGAAGCAATCATTTTTCCTTCCTCTCACCGCGCTACATCCTCCAGCTCACTCAGGAGGATCCCAGGGTGTTCCCTGACCAGCTGTGAGACATAGTCTCTCCAGCAGGTCTGGAGACTGCCTCTGGGTCTCCCCTCATTGGGATGGACTCGAAACACCTCACCACCAAGGCGTTTGGCAGGGCAACCCCATCTGGCTTCTTTCCACCTGGAGGAACAGCAGTTCTACTCCAAGCTCCTCCCAGATGGCAGAACTCCTCACTCCATCTCTGAGTGAGAGCCCAGCCACCCTGCGGAGGAAGTTCATTTTGGCTGCTTGTATCTACGATCTTGTTCTTCCAGTCCCCAGCTGTGGGTGACCAAAAGAATGAGATAGCTAAGGGTAGGAATGTAGATCAACTGGTAAATCAAGAGCTTTGCTTTACGGCTCAGCACTTTCTTCACCACAACGGACCGATACAGCATCCTGATTGTTGCGAATGCCACACCGAATAGTCTGTCAACATTCTGCTCCATCCTTCCTCAACTCGTGAACAAGACCCTGACATACATAAACTTCTCCGTTTGGGGCAGAACCCTGTTCCTCACCCGGAGGGGGCATTACACCCTTTTCGGGCAAGGACCATGTTCTTTGGAGTTCTGAATAGAATGTTGAACTCCAATATTGGACATTTCCATCCATCCGGAATGAGTTAGGTTAGGTTAAATGTTAGGTTAGGTTCCTAAAGTCTTCAATCACCACCGGTGCTCTTATAAAGCGGACACCAGTTACACCAGTTCTCATTAATCATTTTTACTGAGAACAGATATGTCCCATAAGGAGCAGACTTCCAGCTCTGCATCTTCCCCACACTCTGATATCAACTTAGTGAAGTTAGCAGACCTTGATGGGGTTGATCTCTAGGGATGATGACTCAGCCCACACAGACGAGGTCCTCAAACGGCCTTTGTGGTATCAGGTTAACAACCTCATGCTAAACACTACAAGACTACAAAACAAGGGAGCTCATCCCAGACGCCGATCTGTAATAGTAGAGAATGCGTGGAGAGGATCCACAGCTCTAGCTTCCTGCACATCCTGGTCATCTCAACAGAATTCACATACTCTAACACACACCGGATCCCTTGTAGAAGAGAAGTTTTGGCAAGCTTCCCGGTACAATTCTGCCACTGCTCTGAGAAGAGCAGATAAGACATTAGAGGATAAGAAAGTCCTTTACTAGTCTGAGAGGTTTATGTGTTACACTGGCAGGTATCACCAGGGACTGCAGGCGTTTTGCTTTCTTCGTGTTTGACCTGACGCCCTGTGGTAGGACACACAGATCTATGAGAACCAGAATTCACTACAGTTTCCAATGTGCGTACATAGATAAGTTTTAATAGTATGTATTTGCTTTCTGTGTCCTGTTACATCATTTGTGTCCTATTACTTAATCCATTTGATTGTTTTCTTGTCTCTGAATCTTTTGTTTTCTTGTTTTTGGCTTCTGTATTTGCACTGCTGCACTCAAATTTCCCTTTGGGAATGAATAAGTACTTTCAGATATAGATACTTTATTGATCTCCTATGAGGACAGTTGTGTGTCTAGTAGCACTCCAGGGTCCAACAGAGAGTTGAAAACAGTTTCAGAACAGCTGCTTGGTGGTGCCAAGTTGATAGAGGGTGAAGCTAGAACAGTCGCTTGATGGAACACACATTAGTTGGCTCTGTCCTGGGCAGAATGCAATTCAATGCAATTCAGTTCTGACTCTGCAGGCATGTCGGTGCCTGCCTATCGTCCTATTGTTAATTTCTAATGTATGTAGATAGTACTTATTATGCTCAATTTACCTTGAATTATTTTTTTTTTAATCTTGTGTAGTCAATCCAATAAGGTCCATTTTTTAGATATAAAGTTGTGTTTACGGGCAAAGATTTTGTTGTACTGTAAAGAATAGCCATAAAGATAACTAAACAAATCTCGCAAAATGAAATCTTTAATTTCAGCAAAGAAACACATAACATTGTAAAATTGAATTGTGCTCTGTGCCACCCACACCGCAGAAGACAAGTTGGAATCAATACTCGGGAGCATGATTGAATTTTTTGGGACTTTTTCTCCCCAACCTAAGAGAGCCTAACAAGCCAAGCCACACTGTAAATATCCAAAGAGTCTTATTTTCTGATGCACAGATGTATCAACTGACCTTCAAACCTCCGAACAATCTGTCTGCTTCATATTGGTTACCCTCCCTGCCTCCAAGTATTATTTTTTTCCCCGATTTTTTTTCTCATTTTGCGCCCATCAGCAGCCAGACCATCTGTGCATCCACCGAGTGACCGCTTCTCACTTACACGCCACCCGCCGGCCTCCATCACTCATGTTCAGGATGGAGCATAGTGTGGGTTGTTGTTGGCTACAATACACCCCCGCCCCACCACACAATCCTGATCTGTGTCACTATACCTCCCTGCTATCAACAGCTGTAGACCCCTGACCCGACACACGCCAGCTGCCCCCCTACTTCTACCCGCCCTTTCTCTTGCCTCCAGCAAGCCCCATAGTCAACATCAGCATATGTTCTCCCTGGAGCTTACACCAACACACGTGCCTCCCTCCCCCGAACAGATATGCACACATATTGACGAGTAATACACATGTAGCAAACACTGTCTGTGGCTTTCCTCACGCATTAACTCAAGTCATGAGTTTAAATGTTTCTCTGATTAAAGTCCATTTTAAGCTTTTTGTTGATCGTATCTGCCAGAATTAATGAGTTTGTTTACATTCTAAACGAAGAAGAATGTATGACATGGGCAGTTTTCTGCATTTGGTGATTTATTACTAAAAAGATAAAATTATCTTACCTAAAACTACTTCTATTTAATGATTCAGATACTTTGGTTAATCTCGGGAATATTTGTTACCAATCACAATGGAGAGTGTGGAAAAGAGGTGAAGAGGCGTGTGCAGGCAGGCCAGAACAGGTGGAGAAAAGTATCAGAAGAGTTTCAGCTAAAATAAAAGGGAAAGTGTACAAAACCGTGGTGAGACCGGCCATGCTGTTTGGTCTAGAGACAGTAGCACTGAAGAAAAGACAGGAAGCAGAGATGGAGGTAGCAGAGATGAAGATGCGGAGGATCTCTCTGGGAGTGACCAGGATGGACAGGATTAGAAATGAATACATCCGAGGAACAGCACATGTTAGAGGTTTGGAGATAAAGTTAGAGAGGTCAGACTAAGATGGTTTGGACATGTGTAGAGGAGAGAGAGAGAGTACATCGGCAGAAGGATGCTGGGTTTGGAACCACCAGGAAAAAGGCCTAGAGGAAGACCAAAGAGGAGGTTCATAGATACGGTGAAGGAAGACATAAAGATTGACCGAAGTTGACGTGACCGAAGAAGATGCAGCAGATAGGGTTAGATGGAAGAAACTGACTTGCTGTGGCGACCCATGAAGGGATATGCGAAATCAACAGCACAACTGAATGAATAATAATAAATGGATACTATTCCTCTCTCATTATACCGGGTAAAATGTGTCCAAACTTTAAAAATTTTAATGACTATAGAAAATGGAACAACTTACAGTAACAGGGAGGCTTCGTGTGTTTCTTATTGACATATTATATTGACTCAATGAATAATATTTGAATGTTAGCTAATAGCTCACACTCTGACGTGATGCAATTTCTATTGATGAAAAAAAGTTTGTTATTGAGGCGTCAATAATCCTAGCGATGCAAAAGTATGAATAGAAAATTTACTTGAAAACACACTCTTAAAATATTTTGATCATTTTCAAAAATGAAAAATGCATCTATGCTTGTATCATATGACCGATAACCCATTATATGGTACTGCACACAACGCTCAAAACTCTATCAAAATGCTTTAACACGACCTCGGTAAGTTACAGAGCTACAATGACAGATGTACAGTCGAAGCATTACGCTCACTGAAGACTGTTTAAAAAGTTATATGTACAGCTCTATGTGCGAGAATCTGACAACATGAATGATTTCATTCATTAATTATTCATAATCGCTACTCCAAAAATGGCTCTTGTAAGAGACAAGCTTATGAAGTGGATTTAAATTCAATGCTTGGTTACACGGGCTATTGTTTGGTGGTTTCTTTAACGCACTGTATTTATCGCTTATGGTGAAATTATTTTTTGCTGCATTGCACCGCAGTAGGCAGCAATGACGGCACCAGTGGTGGGAGTAACTGGGGTTAGATGTCATCTTTAAGAACACTTCGACATGAGCCCAGTGGGAATCGAAACAGCTTCTCCTGGTCCAAGGATGGATATTCTACCACGGAGCCAACTCCTTGTTCCCAGTCATTGTAAAATGTACATTATTATAGATTATGTGTCACAACTGAACAATTTTCTTCTTATTTCAGCATATCCCTTCAGGGGTCACCACAGCAGGTCAGTTTCTTCCATCTAACCCTCTGAACCTCCTCTTTGGCCTTCCTCTAAGCCTCTTTCCTGAGCACAAATAAGGTTTGAATATGATTTCAAGAACTCTGATAAAACATCTGTAATGTTTAACCAGAAACAAAAGCTTTATCAGTAATTCAGCACATCATTGTAACAATTTTTTCAGGTGAAACTTCTTTTCATTCATATTCCAAATCTTTAGTGTTCAGTCAAGATGGATCAGAGGTGAGAAAGAATGAAACCCTCAAGTGTGTGGTCTCTGTCGCTAATCCTCATGACAGTTTATTGACCATTATAGCCCAAGGCTGGGATGGCTTCCAGCAGCAGCCAATACAGCCGGAGCATACTCTGTTGTGACCCATTGTGTGTTGACAAAGAAAGGCTGCATCTTTAACCTTTCACCTTTAAAACCTCTGCAACCTCCAGCACAATCAGCTCCCCATCAAAATAACATACCATCTCTTGTCCCTGCTGTCTCCCTACTTGTGTATTGAAACATGCTAGCCATGCTTAAAACGATGTTCAGCACCGGCCTGGTCAATACTGTATCAGCCAACAATCTCTGGTACCTCTGACCTGCTCCAGGCTGACAGACTAAAAGGAGACGTTTCAAGCAAAGACGTCACAACTTTTATTTTGCTTCCATCTTTAAAGGCTTCAAAAGGACATGCTTTTCTTAAAATTGCTTTTGCAATGTTTTTTTTTTCTGTTTTAACAATATTGGCAAAATTAAATTTTAGACTTATAGTATAACATTTCTGTTTACTTGTACTTTTCTTCTGCCCTCTGGTGGACTCCTTCTGCAGAAAAGTAACCGAAAAACCAGAAATGAATGCAGTAACAATGAATGTTTTCTGTAACATTTTGTTTCATTACATTTTTTTAATAAAACCGCTGCAGCCATAAAAAAAAAAAAATTAAAAAAAAGTTATTACAAAAACACCATAAATCTGAGCTAATGTGTCTCATATTTTATTTTTGCATGACATATAGAATCTATGGCATCTACAGTAAACTGCAGTGTTCTCATAGTTTGTAAAAGCATTAGTTAAATTTTTCTTCAGACAAAATATAGCAAGAAATTTTCTTATGCAATAATCAAAACTTTGCACAACTTAAACCTGCATCTGAATGATTGTAATAGTTTCCTTGCCCAATTTAAAGTTCGGAAACTGACCATCAAAATTGGGTACTTAAAACAGAAGTGTTAAAGCTTAAAATGAAAACTTTATTCAGTACAAGAAAACGATGGGGTCAGGATTAAGATTTCTAGCAGCGCAGTCCAGGAATCCTTCCTGAACATCTAGGCATCGCTTCATCAGCCCATCGCTGCTCCCGCTCCTCACTCCCAGATGGTTAGGGTTCCGCATGGCCAGCGGAGGGCAACAGCAGTGTGTCATTTGAGTAGGTTGGCCGGGCGGCTCTGTTGCTGGTTTGATCTCAGTGCCAAAACCCACACAGTGCTTTGTCGACATCCATCATATGCCACAGTCACTGTGCTGGTAGAAAAGCTCTTAGCACAGCTCACTCAGGGGGTGACACAGAAGAGTCAGAAAGAATGTGATCCCAGATTAACAAGGCCCCCAATGAGATCTAAATTCTGTGAGGTCTTAGGAGTAGGGGGTAGGGAGTATTTTTTTGACCCTTTGATACTACCAATTATCTCCCCCACGACCACAAATAAGCCTGTTAATAGGATATTCTCTGCCTCTTTGTAGCCAGGCTGCTAAATCATAAAGCACGAAGAAAAGACTTTTTCTCCCCTTCAAAATTGGCTTTAAATTAACCAGAAGTGTGAAGCCTGAAGACTTGTTTAACCCAATTTAAACATGTCCTCTGTGAATGTGAAGTACTGTTGCACATGCTGGGAAATGGTTGCATGTTTTCAAAACAAGTGATAAATTAAGGCAAAGAATAGTTTTACAGGTTTTCAGGAAACTGCAAATTTAAGTCTTCAAGAATAATTTGATTGAAGAAATCTAACATTCACCTAATTTTTAGACTAATTGATTATAAAAAAAAAAAAAAGAGAGATGAGTAATTGTGCCTATTGGGACAGGGTTACCGAGAGACCCTGTACCTGTCTCTGTCGTCCAACTTTGATGCAGTGCGGACAATTCAGGTGGTAAATGACATCTGAACAATGCAATTCAGGGTTGTGTGACGTCAGCTCTCCTCCATCCATCAATCACCCATTCAAACTATAAGATGGATGAGAGGAAGCACTGGCTACAGATAGAGCTTTGTTTTCTCTCTGCAGCAGCAGCAGGACATAATGAATCCTGCTCTTGCTGAGAGGTCAGAGTAAAGAGGGTTTCTTTACCCCTTGGGCACCACTCGATCCTCCCACCTCCAACAGAGACACCCATGCATGACAGTAAGAAGTTTCAGTTTGCTTCGGACAGTCTTCGAGGAGCAGATGGGATTAAAACCAAATCTGGAGGGGAGATGCTACCTCAGTGTGACCACCTGGCAAAGATAGGGGGGTGGTTTCTGCTGTTTCGGGATCAACTTAATCAGAGACTTATGCTTCTTGAATGTGCATTGTTTTTGATTTGAATTACATTTGTACAACTTTGTATGAGATGTATAAAAATTTTTATTAGTTTAATAAAGTTGATGTTGAAAAAAATGGGGGAAAAGCGAATGCAAAAATAAATATGCATAATGAGATTTTCTTTAAAAATGGTTGTATTTTTAAATGAAATATAGTTTCTTACAAATATGAGTTAATCACCAACTCTTTACGGCTTGACTGATAAAATCACAGCTCTGTTCAGCCTCTATCTTTAAAGTCATTTTGATCACAGAAAAAACCCTCATCTGGAAATCTCAGTAATACTCTAAAAAAAGCTGAGTTGCTTGCAATTTGAGCAAAATAGAAATAATGTCAGTACAAACATTTGAAGCAGCTGTGAATAATAGTTTTTCAAGATAATATTTCAGACAATGTTTAAGTTTTAAACTGAAAAGGCGAGATTATTCTATCAACAAACACAAATGGTGAATGGAGCATTTCACACCTACAGTGCTTTTACTTGAAATCTCCTCAAAAGTTTTATGGTTATGCAACTATTTTTTTCATGCAAAAACTCTACGTCACAACAAAAAATGCTTTCCTCAATAAACAAATCTCCTACTGAAGCTATAACAACCATACACATAAACTATTAGTATTAAAATCTGTACATTTAAACCCTAATCAGTGATGCCAAAAGTCCACCCTGTCTAATTGTATTCCTGGCACAAGTTTCACTTATTTTTAGGGCTGAAATGTGCACTGGACAGAAGTAATATACGCACATAGTAATGGTCACCAGCAAATATACAGGTATCCAATGCTGTTCAGATTGGACAGCATTCCAGACAAATCTGTCTGGAAAATGATCTGTCCAGTAACTGAGTCTAATTTTTTTCTTTTCTTTGCCCAGTGATTGTGGGCTAACAAAATAGTTGACAATGTTACATTTCCACTTGGAAAACTGCCCAAAATGCTGTTTTTGTCTTCAGCCGGAAGCCAAAAAAAAACCATCAAAAGCTGACTATCAAACCACCTGGTCTGGATTCAATATTTATGACCTATAATAGCGAATGAAGATTAGTCAGAGTCAGACAGAGTACATGTGTGTGAATGAGAGGGATCCAAATGGAAAAGTGAGGTTACAGGGAGAAGAGATAAAGAAGGTAGAAGATTTTAAGTATCTAGGATCAACAGTCCAGAGCAATGGAGAGTGTGGAAAAGAGGTGAAGAAGCGTGTTCAGGCAGGCTGCAACGGGTGGAGGAAAGTATCAGGTACGATGTGTGATAGAAGAGTTTCAGCTAAAATGAAAGGAAAAGTGTACAAAACCCTGGTGAGACCCGCTATGCTGTTTGGTCTAGAGACAGTGGCACTGAGGAAAAGACAGGAAATACAGATGGAGGTAGCAGAGATGAAGATGCTGAGGATCTCTCTGGGAGTGACCAGGATGGATAGGATCAGAAATGAACATATCAGAGAAACAGCACATGTTAGAGGTTTTGGGGATAAAGTCAGAGAAGCCAGACTGAGATGGTTTGGACATGTGCAGAGGAGAGAGAGAGAGTACATCAGCAGAAGGATGCTAGATTTGGAACCACCAGGTAAGAGGCCTTCAGGAAAACCAAAGAGGAGGTTCATGGATACAATGAAGGAAGACATGAAGATAGTTGGTGTGACCCAAAAAGATGAAGCAGATAGGATTAGATAGAAGAAACTGACTTGCTGTGACAACCCCTGAAGGGAAATGCCCAAAGAAGAAGTAGAATAGCAATAGCATTAGTAAAGACTTGATGAACCCAGCTCAGAATCTGATTAGTTGAAGAAAAAAGTTTCACCGATATGTTTTGTATTTTGAGGGGCAGAAAAATAAATTTTAAAGGTCTTCCGATACTTTCTTAAATGTGAAAATACAAGTATAGGAGGGAAAATATGAAAGAAAAAGGAGAGACATTGGAAATTATTCAATAAATGTTCATGAAAGAAACATGAGGGGGTTTAAGGCCATGACAGGTTTTAATGGCTGCCAAATAGTAAGGAATTATTTAATGGCACTACGTGACTGATTTCAAAATTATGCTTTTGAAAGTTTGATGGTTTGATGGTATATTTAATTAGCCTGCACACATTTGAAAGGCAGAAACATGGCAGAAACTCTTAAAAGAAATATGTGTTCATGACAATTTCAGTTTTTAATAATCTCTTTAGAGATTATATTTAAAAATCTTAGTTTAATCTTATTAACCACAATCTAAGTGTATAGTTTGAAATTCAATCAAACATCTGTAGTGCTTTAATCTTGTGACAGGGTCGACTCTTAACATGAGCATAACCCATCAATCGATCTGCTCCACACAGAAAACCTGCAAAAATAAGAAATAAAACTGATTTCTTTCATTCTCTATATGAATCTGAGACGCTCTTCTGTTTAGGGAAAGCTGCTGGAGCTGGTGTTGCCAGATCTTATGACAGAAATAGGCAACCTGATCTATGAAAACAAGCGCAAACCAAGCAACTGGCTTCCTAAAAAAGAAGCCAAAAGTCACTTGTTATAAGTGGCTCAGACAACTGTGGAGTTCAGAATGCCTTGAAAACTCCAGTGAGATGTAACATAGTATTTGATACATGTTCCTAAAAGGGGAGTAGGGCGTAATCCACTGAAGTTCTTGTTTTGTTTGAACCTCAAAGCTACAATGACTAAAAAATGGCGTTGACATTTCTTTTTTTAATTAAAGCAAAAATCTTCCACCATAGCATCTTTTTTTCTTAGATTTTTTGTACACTGCAGCTTAAAAACCAGAAGACTATTTATTTGCTCTCCTAGACTTTAATCTGATCTGTGATTACCAGTCTGATTTCAGGTCTTTTCTGTTTTGGACCTCTCAGCACACAATGACTGATATCAGATTTGACAGATTGTGATGGAACTCAAAAGCTGGTTTCACAGGCTGCTCGGCAATCGTCCTATGACCTCAACACCTGACCCTTGACCTCTCCGTGCAACACGGCACATCGTCTACTCCATCTTTACACGCTGCTCATGACTGGCGAAGGTGGCCGCTTCGCTGAACCATTCAAGTTCACAGACTTTACATGATATGGTAATAGATATGAGTCTCCTGTCAGACCTAGTTTTAGTTTTTTGTTATATTATTTTATAATATTTTATATTATTTAATAGATAATCCAGATTTTACAAATAATAAAGCAAAGTTGTTTTGCATGGCTCCAATAAATGTTTCAAACTTTCCAGACTTTGAATTAATGTTATGCAGTAACAAATGCAATTACGTACTTTTGTTTTTATACACATTTAATGAACACAAACTAAGCACACGGACATTTGAAAAGACAACAAAACCTTGTCAAACAGTTTTGTGAAATAATTTTTATAAAACAGTCATCAAATAAAAAAATTTTGGTCTACTGATTTATAGACCGAGTTTGAATCAGAGTCACACATCATTACTTTCTCTACACGAACATAGGACAGCGTAATTAAAAACATTGTGGATTGGTTGCCCGTGACAACTGATCACTAGAGACTAAATGAATATGTAACATGCCAGCCAACCCTGAGCACCTGGCTGATAAAGGTTAGAGGATTTGAAATAAGATTGCTTGAGATATTCACCAAATAATGCTTTTGTTCTTGTGGATGATGATGCACAGATCATCATCCACAAGATTGCTTTTCTCCCAACCCTTCTATTACGCTTAGTTGGCTTCTTTCTCACACTCACGGAGCCTCAATTTTTATTGAACAGCCATCAGCGTGTAGCGCACGCAGCTTATCAGCATATATGTTAACTCTGCTAATCCTGACGTGCGGCCGAGCCGAGGGTCACGCTGTGGTCAGAGGGGTGGGGTGGCGGGTGGAGAGGGACTATCACTGCCACTTGACACGCTCAAAGGAGCAACTTCCCTTTCATCATACCAGGGGTCAGAGTTTTACTGCCTTGCAGAGCCCGCGAGCATACAGCGCTGAGCAAACTCAGGTCTATGGCTGCCATCTGACAATAATCATCTCACAAACAGAAGAAAACCTCCTCACCAGTATCCAAACACTCTCAGAGAACAGAGAAAATAAAAAAAATAGTTCATTGTAGATTTCACAATGACTTATTAGCATAATATAAGAGGGTCATTAACCCTCATTTAATTTGGCTGTTTCAGTCATTTGATCACTTGATATATTTTATGTTTGTGTCTAAAAGTCTAAGCGTTTAACTTCTATTAAATTCTTTTATATTAAATTTTTTAAACAGGACTGGGATGTTATGTCAGTTGCCCATTACTTTTATTACTAAAAGTAATCAGTTACTTAACTTTAACACCCATACAAACTTATTCTCTCAACCAGGTTTATGAAAACGGAGCCTTTCATGCTGGTTCCCTGAAAACAAAGGACTGTTGCTTCCACATTTCCTGCTCCTCATCCTGAAGTTATTGCTTTATTGTGGAGAGATCAGAGGGAATAAGGAGGGCTTTTGGAAGCAGAACGAGCCCATATCTTTAGAACCTGCGATATTTCTTGTGACTTTGCAGAAAAAAGCTTAGTCATTAAAACAAGTGAAGATGCAGCGTGTGAGTCATGATTAATGAGCAAGCGGTGCGGGAATGGGGTGAGAAGGGTTTTAGATCCACAGCTTTAAAAAAAAAAAGAACATCTCAAATTAGTTCCTAGAGAAGTTTTGAGAACAAAACTTTGTAATATTGCAAAACGTTACAGTGATCAATAACTTTTATTTTTCATTTATTTAGTCATCCCAATTATATTTTTATAATTTGAATTTTTTTTTATAAAAAATAAATTTGATCAAAGTGAGAAGGTAATAGCTCCATATTCAGCATTATGACCAAGAAAACCATCAGGTTGGTGCAAACCAACAAATAAAAAATGCATCACATGCATCGTTGACTTCTTGTCAGGCAGTTGATATTTGGCCACTAAATTTAAAGAAATGTTATCTTCTAAAGGTAACCTGAGAGCCAATCAGACTTCAGGAAAGACCCTTGCCTTCAGGACATCCCTCTGGCCTTCCTATGGATCTAGCTTCCTGGCAAACCGAGCCGTCTCTCTCTGAAATTACCAGCTAGTATAAACCTTTTTGACATCATCAAGGCAAATTCCAGAGGCAGGGCGACTGCAGGAGGGAGGCTGATTTACTTCCATTCAACCTGGATTACAGATACTTTTGAAAATGATAACAAAGCACAATGCCATCAAAGAGAATAACGGTTACAACCCCATCAAAGAAAACTCGGTGTCATAAATAGTTTAAACCGATTCAAACTTTACCAATAATGTGGCAAAAGTACAAACATTCAATCGAAATGATAACACAAAAAATGTAATTTTAAAAACTCTACTATGTAACAAAAAGTCACATTTATTAGATTTAAACAGTCGCTGTACCATGTTCTCGCGTTTCCACATTTATGGGTAGCAAATCAACAAAAACAAAAGAGGAATTGCAAACACTCAATGAAACTTGAACCAAAATTCTTTGTGTGTGTGTGTGTGTGTGTGTGTGTGTGTGTGTGTGTGTGTGTGTGCTGAGGTAATGAGAACACAAAGAGTTTAGTAAATTCCTTTGTCAATGCACAGAGGTTTGTGTGTTTTTTCTGTTGACTGTGAAATGACATGTTACTGAGCCTCGACAGCTCGTCTCAGTGAGCAGCCTCCTGCGTGCACCAGCTCGTAATCCTCCTATTTTAGATATCTACATACACACCTCGCTGCTGCGGTTACAATCACAAGCTTTTTTTTCTCCAAAATGAAAATATCTCTGCTCCTCAGCTGCTTTTTTTTATAACCCCTCAACAACTGCATCCTGCAGTTCTGCTTCACAGGAAGGCCATCCCTACTCTACACACCAAGTTCAGTGTTTTACAGCTGCCTGTAAACTCATCCTCCACCCAAATTCAAACTCAAATTGAAGACATTTATGGCCTCTGGCTAGGCTACGTGATGAATATCACAGAAGCTTGACAAAAGCGCAGCCCATAGATCCAGCATCGCTGTACCATGTGATCCCACCACCCCCCCCTCTTCTTCATTCACTTGCTGTAATACATCCCTCTGCCCCCTTTTCCACCACTCCCCCTCCCAAACAGAAACTATATTTCATAGAGGGGCATCATTTCCTCCCTAATCTTCTTGCTCCTGCAGCTCATTAGAAGATCCGCCTGCACCGGGACTGATCCGACACAAACCTCTTGAGCGCGAGCGGCTCCAGTGCCGGTCCAAGGCCCGCAGCTCATGGATCAAGTGGAGGCCGTAAATACTTTCCCAGGTTATACCGAGGTCAGCGGAGAGCAGAGCCATTAAAGCTTCAAGAGCAACATCCCACTGACCCTGGTCACTGTTCCCATAGCACTCATTGGTCACCTCCCCCATTGGTCCATCACAGCAAACACTAAACACAACAAATTCATAAAGAAAAAAATCAAACACGACAAGCTAAATCTGTCCACGGGTGATTTATTAAACCCCAAATTTGGGATGATAAGGATGACAAAAGCTTTCTAAGTGTTATGGTTTGATTTAGAAAGAAATACTATTGTTTGAAGAAATGATGTGTCGTAAATATTAGTGGAAGGAAAAAAAAAGTACCATAAATCTAAACATTTATTTACAAAGTAATTTAGAAAACTTTTTTTTTTTTTTGTAAAACCAAAAACAAAATTCTTTATAAAATTTTAAAATAACTAAAAATATAGTTAGATGCAAGAAACAAAAAAAAAATCTTAAGACTTAATTTTAATAAAATGCTATTTCATGTTTATTTAATCTCAGATATAAACAAAGATTTATTATTTATTGATAGGCTCATGATTGATGAACAACTTTGCCATTTTATTTATTTAGATTTTTCTTAGGGGTTAATAATTGTTTTATTTTTTCAAAATTCAGCTAATGTTTTTAAATCAGAACATTGTGTTGCACTCTAAATGAAACGTGTTTCATAATATTAAATTTATTTTAATACAAAAATAAAATACTTTGGGTGTGGATTAAAGTTTGCAAAAACTAACGTTTTTATTGAAAAAACATATTTCTCTGTTTATTTATATTTTTAAAAAATGCTACATTGTTACATCAAATCGAATATAAAAAAATTGAGGTTTAAATATTTTTGGCTTTTTTCTCACAATGCAAACAATTTCAATAAAACCGCAAGTGCACAAAAAATTGAATTTGTGTTCTTATTTCCTAATTTTATGCCCAAATTTGCATATTTTCACATATATTTATTGTGTTCTGTTTGTGTTGATAATATTTTATTAGATTGTTTAAACATTTTTGATCCAATATTTGTTTTAGGACTGATTTTGTTGAACTGGTGCCAACACGGCACAATAAACCAATAAAAACAGAACCTTCATTTGAGTTCAGATTAATCCAAAAATGAAGTAACAGTTAAATATGTGGCAATATGTGCTGACAAAGCAAGATGAGACCATTTGTGATTAAATAAACATGCACAATAACTTGAGAGATGATCATTAAAATCCGTATAAAGTCCTTCTTTTCCTGATGAGCTACCGTCATACCGGTCATCATACTAAATCTACACATGTGTTGCCAAGTAACAAAGGCCATTACATGAAGGTCGTTTGACCAGTAAACCTCCAGAGCATATGAAATGCTTCAACATTAGCATCAAAGTCCATGTTGCTGAGATCTGAGTTGACCTTCGATTAAAGAGAAGCATATTAACAATTATATCAATACTAGACAAGTCGTCAATAAATTTGTCAGCTAATATAATTATGTGTGAATCATTGTTTTTCATCTGAACATGCTGCTGCTTAAAAAAAATCATTAACTTAAGTGCTCCCAAGATCAAAAGGAGTTAACAGTTAACATTATGTAGATATTTATTCCAAATAGAAAAAAATCTTGCTCAGATTAAAGGCAGAAATAAAACTTTCAAACCTAGTTTCCAAGCAATAAATGATGTCATGACATTAATTAGCCACTTTGAACATAAATCACATCACGTTCAACAATAAAAATATAAATAACGCTGAAGAAAAAAATAGTCAAAAAGTACATAAATACCAGAAATTTAACTAAATAAGTTTTTTTTGTTACATTTTTTCTTTGCAATGTAAATAGACCAATACATTTTTTTAAGTTCTAAATTTAACTACAATTTCCCGAAATAAGACTGATTTTGTCGTATTCGTTACATGCAGATGAAAAAAAAATCGTTGACCAAAATCTGTTTGCAAGTTTTCTTATTATTACAAAATAAAAATAAAAAAAAAATAAAAAATCAGAAGTAATCTTATAGTTAATTCAAATTTTAATAACAAATAAAAAAAATAAAGCTAATGTCAGGGACTTCCAAACGTAAATTAAAATTTTACTTTTTACTCAGATTTATTTTGATTACTTTTTTTTTTATCATTAATTTATTTATTTTTTTAAAAATCAATGAACGGCTTTCTTTTGGTTTTGTTAATTTTTACAACTTTACTTTTATAACACTGAAGTTTTTTTTTTTTTTTTTTTTTTTTTTAAAGTGTTGATCCAGAGCAGCTTAATGTGAAGTAGGTACATGTTAAAGTCGATTTGACCGAAAATCAAGTTGATTAAACATATCAAAGAATCAGCCTGAAAATAAAGAAATATTTAATTTATATAAAGATTTTGTGTTATTGGAGTTAAGAATTTTTTTATTTTTTTTTATGATGAAGTATTAAGCTTTTTACTGTTCTCACAAAAAAGCCAAACTTTTATCATTCCTGACAATTTCTCATGTTTAAGCTCATTTGATGATCAATAATAAGGAAATCAAAATACTTCACAGAAGTTTTAAAAAGTTACGCTGCTACGTCACTTGAAGAAATAAAATGTAGAGATATTTGTAGTTTCTCGAGCCAAGAAGAAAACAGAACATGATTGATGACATCTCCCTGTGTCCCCCCCTTCCTTTATCTCCACCTCCTCTTACTGTACTCTTTGTGGCTCATCATTCAAGCGTCACAGCAGGATGAAGGAGAAAATGAGGGGGTGGGCTCACATCCTGTCCCTACCCCACTCACTGCCAATCGTCCTGCTCACCCTGTCCCTTAGGGAAAAACAGACCTCACAACTGTCCCTGTAGGAGCCAGAGCGGAGGCTGACAAAGCATTTTCTTTCAGCTTAACCGCCTGCTCGTGCCAGCCTGGAGGAAGAAAAAAAAAACTTCCTCTTTTCTTTCTAGTTCTTTCTTCATCCTCTCAGTTCAATTACATTAAAACAAGCACAGTTGACTGAGCAGATAGTGGAAGAGAGGGGGGAAGCCCAATTCAGGGATCAATGGGAATTGAGTCTCTTCTTTAAATGTGGTTACACGGAGAAGCAGGAATGAAGAGAGCCTGCAGCTGCTTTGTTTCTGCAGGACAATGAAGCTTCAGCAGTCCACTTATCACTATTCAACTGCTCAACCAGCTGGACTTCTGCATCTGCAACATCTGGCAGCTCATATCTACAACCATCGCTCATCGATGGGGGGCACAGACTGATAGGGAGATGGAGAAGTAGGATTTGATTATGAGAAGGATGTGGAGGTGATGCAGTCAGGTGAAAATTAGGCTATGAAATGTTGGTTTTTGAGTGTAAATAAAAGCGTTTTCTCAAAAACTTTGCTTCCTATTTTTATTTTTTTTAATCTCATAAAAATTCTATTAACTTGTTTTAGTTATTTATTGAAAAATTGACTAAAATATAAACTCATCAATAATTAGCACTAAATAAACATACAATAGATTGGAATAAATAGATCAGATGGATGTAAATAGAATATTTATTCATGTGCAAATGCTCATGGTATGTAATTTTTTGTACATTTATAAATAACTAACCTAATCAATCTTTTTTTTTTTAACTCTGCTTGGGATTTTAGTTGCATCTTTCTAGGATTTTATCTTGCTTCCATTTTTTTCCTCCAAAAGAACAAAAAGTGATTTTTTTTCTCTATTATTAAAGATTAACCGGAAATCAAATGTGACAAATTCTTTAATAAAATTTAATAGTTCAAAATAGGATTTTTTGTTGAAACATTTCTATTTAAATAGATAAGAAAAACTCTCACTTGCTGAACAAATATGAACACATCAAGTCAGTTTTTCGGATGACCTGGACAAGTAGCTCCCCTGCAAATATTTAACTTCATACATCTCTTGCACCCCATAAATCTTGGGGATAAACTCATGACATATTAACTATCTTAAAAGTTCCTTGTATTTTCCCAGAGTAGTAAATAAAAATCAAACTTCCCATGATGTCATGGTGATTGTGTAAAAAACAGATTTGCAGAGTAAAGTAGGAATAAAATGGAAATGGTGATAAATCTTAGAGGGGGAGGATGGGGAGGGCTGATGGGTGAGACTGGCGCCTGTGTGGAGTAAATGGGGCTCAGTTTGGGGCTGGAGCAGGTCGCTATTATGATGGAGGAATAATAAATCGTTCAATCACAGTGAGATCAGCAGAGATGTAAGATCTCCTGCAGAAAGAAACACGTCAAACATCCAGCTGATGACGCCATCCTGTCTTCTCCAAAACATCTTTCTACAACTTTTCCTCCTTTTTTTTTTTTTTTTTTTTTTTTGTATGGTGTGAAGACTAAAAATCTAATGGCTTCAGGGCGTTCTCCAAGTTCAAAAGTTCACCTTTTACGATCTCCCCAAGCCTGGCTGACCACCTCCAAATAAAAACATTCCGACCTCTGTCCCAAGCATCCACACAAACTCATCAAGCTAGCAAACACACACACTCAACACAATCATTTCAAACAAGGAATCAATCCAAAAACACATCTCATTTTAAAATGTTAAAGCTCACAATTATGAGAAGAAATAAATAAATAAAATAAAAAATGAGTTTTGATTATTTGGACATGAGTGAGTGAATAAGCTTAACAAGAAAGAGGAGAGTACTTTTTTTTTTTATTTACAAAAATAATTAATAAAGTGGGGTCACACATACACAGGACAGGAACATTTTAAACATATTCGCGTGGATGTAAAAAGATGAACTTACCATTCACTGGTTTAGCATTGTTTCTCTCCGGGAAGTCGAACCCATTCGTCCTCTTCTCTATCTCCATCCTCCAGGATGGGCTGAACACGTGTCAGCCCGCTACCCCGCCAGCCAGGTGACACCGGCGCTGATCCGGAGCTTTTTTTTTCTACTTCACACTGTTTCTATCCTTGTCCACACTGCTTGATTGCTTTCAGGACTCGGAGCACTGTGCCATGCCTCAACAAACTGCCTCTAGTCAGCAGCAGGGAATTACAAGATCCACACACCCCTCTCACATGCTGCCTTTAAGGTCTAACATCAAAGAGGAATTTAGCCTTCTCACTACACTAAAGTATATTAAATGTAAATTTATTAACTGTTTTCATTTAAATGACAAATAGAAGATTAATATACTCATAATTAAATTGTAAAAGTAGGAAACTTATTTTTAAATCATTAGAAGAGTTACTGATGTAGTAGAAAACCATAACATGCTCTATTGCCTTAAGTGCTGCGCGAAAAAGTGAAAGTTCCTACAGAACGTGAAGGCAGCACAATGAACATGCTACTTTAGCATCACTGTGAATGTTTGTATTTGTACGAGTTTACGAATTAAGTTATTAATTAGCCTAACATGTGTTTTTAACGTAGATGGACAAAAAGTTAGCAGGTTAATTGTGGTTACTAAAGATGTTTCCATCATAAATAGAAGAAGTTTAAGTTATCTTATTGATTAAGTTGGTTAATGTCCTCTTGTTTGTTTCTTTTAATTTTTTTCTCCACCCGACTTTATTTTAGTCCAGCAACTAGGTCAATGATTGCACGCGTTAGCTTGCAAATGTAGTAATTAGATCATTTTATCCAATCAGCAAACAGAGGTGATGACCTCACATGAACACATGTTTGTGAACGCCATGTTTGTAGTTCTTTAGTTGAAAATAGAGGATAATCATGCTAAAAGTTTGTTGGAAACAATTTCCGCAATTGAGATTTAAGAACTATGTTTGGAAAGTTTATTCAGAGGAAATATGTAGTTACCATCCTGCTGAAAGGAAAAGTTTGTTTTTATGGTCTGTTTTTGGGCATCATCTGGAGCACTACGTACGTCACATACAGTTTCGATCGGGAAACTTGTTTGTTTGCCCGCCGTGGAGTTACTATATTGACAGAAAAGATTTAAACCTTTGGTGCAACAAATTTTTCTTAACTGCTGTATGTTTATGTTACACTTTGCTCAGATCCCAATTAATGAATAAAATGTCAACATCCCCGAATAAATCTTATCCGCAGGTGATATAGTCATTTTTCAGATGTTCAGAAATGAGACATAAAAATCAAATAACTTTTTGAAATGCTGATATATGATTAGTTGAGGATCCACGGTGGCACAGGGGTTAGCTCTGCGGCCTTGCAGCAAGAAGGTTGGGGTTCGAGGCAGGGCAATGCTCACATCACAGGCCTGTGTGGAGTTTGCATGTTTTTGCCGTGTATGCTTGAGTTTACTTTGGGTACTCCAGTTTCTTTCCAACCTTCCAAAGCATGCATGTTAGGCTGATTGGCCATGGGCATAAGAGTGTGTGTGTGACTGGTTGTCCGTCTCAATCTAGAGTATGGCCCCACAACAGACTGGCGACCTTTTCGGGTTGTACCCTGCCTCTAACCTGTAATCAGCTGGCATAGGCACCAGCACCCCTCGTGGCCTGTAACAAACAAGATGTCCTGAAGAAGAATGATTCGTGATTGAGTGGCTTTTATTTTGTTGAGTCGTATTATCTTGATGCAGATTAAATACTAGCAGAAAACATGCTTTTTGCGCACTGCTGTATTGCTTTTAAGTGTATTTTGGTCAGTTTTTGGGAAACCACTTATACCAGCTGGAGAAGTGTTGACCTAGCAGTATAGTACATCGGACTGTGATGTATACCATAGTGAGTTTTTTCCGCTCACTTAAAATAGTCTACCTCCGCAGTGTACCCCTGCAAGTTCAGTACTTTCTTCATTTAACCAATTGTTCCTTTCAGATCGGGACAGGACGTGGCACAGGTAATGCACCCAAACAGTGATTGTAGTCCAGAAAACAGAGCATATAAACAGACTTTTTCTGTTGACAACAAAGCAATGTCTTTCCTCTAAATAGACTTTCTATACCATATAGCATTGTTGACCTCTTTTTTTCAGCTATTGAACTACAAACATGGCGCAGGCTTGTGTTCATGTGAGGTTGTCCTATCTGTTTGCTGATTGGGTAGGACATTTTCCAATCACTGCAATTGGAACCTAATGCCTACAATCTCTGACCTTTTTTATTTATTTTATTGTATTCATCCCTCAATGAGTAAATTTCTGCATTGCATTGCACCGCAGCAGGCTGCGAGGATGGCGCCAATGGTGGGAGAAACGGGGGTTAGGTGTCTTACCCAAGGACACCTAGGCATGAGCTTAGAGGGATTTGAACCAGCTTCTCCGGGTCCAAGTGCAAACGTTCTACCATTGAGCTATCGCCTCTTCCCCAAGGAACTTTAGTTCTAGTTCTCCAAGCCCTAGTGGCTGGAATGAATTTGAATTGAGCTAAATTTTTTGTGTTAGTGTAACATTAATATGTCACACACCAACTCCAAAGTGCAGCAATAGGCAAGAAGCATTTTAACATAAGTTTTTTCTTTTTTTTTTTAGATGAACTTAAAATTGTGTAATTAAAATTTGATTAACCCTCCCAATTATTTGAAATTGATGACTGAGTTTCTTCAATAATTGAAACAGACTCAGATTTTTGTCATTCACCTTAGTTTTACAAAGTCAAATCAATCCAATTCAAATAGATCACAATACGTCATTTTACATCACCTTTGGTCACTTTGTAACTCCTTATGCATATTCTTTTAGTAATGCTTGTTAATAGATTTTAAGTTATATCACTTATTTTATTTGTTACGTTCACATAATTCATTTCAGATATTTTTTAAATTCCTTATTTTTGTACATTTACTATTTCTTTTTTCATGGTTACAGTGCTGCTGTAGCACACCATTTTCCTTGTATGGGATCAATAAAATATTTATGATTCTGAATGTAGTGAGATATACTTTCTTATTGAAATGGGAAAAAACACTTCGAGGTCAATTCATTCTTTCATCTTTTGAACCTTCCTTCCCTATCAGGGTTGCAGGGGTGCTGGAGCTTGTCCCTGCTGATTCAATGCAAGAGGCAGGGTACACCAGTCTTTCGTGGGACTACTCATACACACAACCAGGTAAATATTAATTTATGTTAAAGTCAAGACAGCATTGACCTTTCAGTGGGATTTTATATAATTTGTTACAATGCTCAAATAATTTCCAACTTCTTTTATTTGCAAGATGTTCTCAATAAAGATTTGAAAGGAACTTTGTGATGCATGAGTTTAGCATTCATTGGGACCAGGAGTATTTTAAAAAATTGTGTCCAAAGTCAAAATTATTATATGTAGTCTTGCTGATTCAATCATTTCTAGGGCCATCTTTTCACGTGTCACACAAGGCTGAAAAAGAAAGATTAAAGTCACAACATAGTCACAATGTCACACACGATGGCGCTAAAAGCCTTCTCATTCTTGGAATTCTCTCTGAACCCATTTTCATGATCACCCTCTCATCTGGTTCATTAGTGACTTTGTAATAACTCATTTGTGAAGGTTCAACAAATTTAAGTAATTTGATCTTGCAATCAAAAGAATGCATTTATCTTATGATAAAATTGACTTTATTATGGGGATGAAATTATCTTTGTTGTACATAAAACCCCTCCCACCTGTAGAGAACAGAACATTATGGATGATGCGCACAGTGTGCACGCCTGCATTCAGAGCGCAGTCCAGACACTGCGCACAATAATCCCGCAACATAAACGCAACATTCATAGACCCTGATGAAAATGATGCACAAATAGAAGAATTTCTTCACCTTATGGACTTTTTGCATTGACTGTTACTTTGGATTTATTAACTTTGGCACTCAGACAACTAAAGAAAAAATGTGGAGATACATCAACTTATTTGCCTATCTGCTGGTACTGTGTAAGGAAGCATCCTCACAGGGCAAGGTAAGAATCTCAGAGGATTATTTTTAATTTGCATGCATATTAATAGATCACAAACTAAACCATGCACATTTTTGTTTATGTGTTATCCAAACTTTTCATTTCATTCAACTCTTCCATTCCTCCCAGCTTCACCTGCATCCCATCCCCATGTCATGGTGCATTTGCTTTGAGTAATGATGCAACTTGACCAATAAACAACATCTTTCCTAGTTAGACCCAATATTTTCTGCCTAAAGTAAGCAGCTGGTTTGGGTTAAGTGTGATTTCTTGTGATCCCACCAATAAGAGCTTTTGTAAAACATTGAGTAAACAAGGGTTTTGCATAATTATACCTCCAGAGTCAACAGGCTTGGTGCCAGCTGAGTATGAAGGGATGGCACTCCTTGAGGGCACTCCTTGAGGTAACAGTAATATCTGTCTGGCTATGTTTGTACAGCTGCTGAGTTGCAGTAACCCCTCACTCTCCCTCAGCCTAATCCAGGTCCAATAACACATGAGGTCCACAGATAAATCACATGTGCAGTGTTTAACATGGAGTGTGTGTCTGTCTTTGCTGGTCTGCTTTGGATCCCAAAACAAAGCTAAAATCCCCCCGGACAGCAGAAATCAAAACTATTTAGAAAGAAAAGAGGATAAAAACACCAGAGATTGTAGGAACCCATACTGTACTGCTCATTTGCAGGTTATTCAACTTTTATGTTCAGTTTGCTGCACCAAAATAACTCTTTATCGAATGCAATAAATTATACAAGATGTAACACATTCCTCTAAGAAAAGTAAGATTGATTAGGGTAACATTCACAACTCTCATGATCAATTGGAGGAAAAAAATGTACTCTGGATTTGTTTTATAGCTTTGTTTGTTTTCTGATATAACTGTACAGTTTTAAATAATTTTAATTAACTTTGACAGCAGCATGTGCAGCAACAAAGTCTAAAAGACATTTAGACTTGAGATCTGTGGGCAAGAAAATTGTTTAGTGAATTGTAGTTGGATCTCATCAACAGAGCTCTTAATGGAATCAAGAGAAAACACTATTAATGCATTAATTTGTTCATTTATTTGTTAATGCAAGCCATGTATTAATTGCAATTTTGAATAACAAAAATATAGTATGTAATTTGAAAGGTCCAACAGTAAAGGTAGGTTTCATCCAGGTTTTCGATGCTTGATTGAAATGAATCATTCTCTCATGATTCGGCCAAACATGACAGACCTGTAGGGAGTCAAAGTTCCAGTAGGTGTGAAACAAGCACATCTCGAAAAAAAATCCACAACCTGCAGAAATTTGTAAGCAAATACTGAACATTCTTGCAGCACATTATTCAAAAGCATGAACTCTGATTTTTAAAATTGTGATTTTAAAAAATATGAATAGAGAAATTACATAAAAATCAAACAAATACACCAACGCAGTATGTATAAAGCCATAAACCGTTGTAACAACAACCAAAATTAACCTTGACTTTTCAATGTGACTCCCCAAATCTGTGCAATTAGACATGCATAACCAACTCAAAGCTACACCTAATCAAATCCTATTTTACTTTTTTATAAGAATAGAAATGTATATAAAAATAATCCATGTATACGTTTTTGTTGTTTTTTTGTTTTTTTTATCATAAATGCACGTGCAGCAGACTTGCTAAGTTTCTTTTTGAAGGAGCCTCTGACTCAATACAGTAAGGCTTCCTGAATATGTTTTGTAGGGTGTGAAGAATTGTTCATCAATCCAAGGAACTTCCTTTGATGTGAGAAATATTACAGATGATTCTAGAGTTTTAATTCAATTCAATTCAATTTTATTTGTATAGCCCAAAATCACAGAATGTCCGTCTCAATGGGCTTCACAAGAAAAAGAGGAATGTATTAACACAAATACACAACAAGAAAAATAACTAACAAATGCTAACTAAACAAGACTAGCACATTAATGCACTTAGACTCTCCTTCTCGGTGAGGAAAAACTCCTAAAAAACCCATCAGTGGGGAAAAAATAAGAAACCTCATGGGGATCCACGTGAAAGAGAGATCCCTCCCCCGGGACGAGCAAACAATGTGTCAAAGATTATTGTTTAAACATGAAATATTGGGTTTCCTCCTGGTGGGATATGCTCGGAAGGCTTTGCCAGCGAGGTGTTCGGGAGGCATCGTAACCAGATGCCCGAACCACCCAATCTGGCTTCTCTTGACCAGGAGGAGCAACGGCTCTACTCCAAGCTCCTTCCGGATGGCAGCGCTCTGCACTCTAGTTCTCGCAAGAGCCTAGCCGCCCTGTGAAGCATGCTCATTTCAGCCTTTATTATACATGATGTTGTTCTTCGGGTCACCACCCGCAGCCGGTGTACATACAGTATCTTGTAGGTGAGAGTAGGAACGTAGATTGACTGGTAAATTGAGAGCTTCCCTTTTTAAGCTCTTGACCTACAGTATGATGTACAGTATGTATGATGCAGCATCCTAAATATTGCTGTGGCTGCATAGATCCATCTGTCATTGTACCGCTCCAGCCGTTCAACACTTATGAACAAAACTCCGAGATACTTACAAAAGAAATTACTTTGTAAATAGCAACAAGATTTTCTTCAAATCAATTTCAGAAAGTGTTTCTATTGTTGTTAGAATTTTTTTTCTTCTGCGGAACCAACATTAGAAAAAATTCTGTTAAACACTGGATGTCATTTGCAAAGTGAGGTTGTCCTCAACACCAATTTTAAAAGTAACTCAACAACATTAATCCTGTTAAAGTAATAATTTTACAATATTTTTAATCTTTCCAAATAAAACAAAAAAATTTATTTCATCTTAAGAATCATTAAATATGAAATTTCTTTTCTCTTTTGTGTTACTAAACAGAACTAACTTTGTAATGTGCGACCACCTGACCTAAAATTCCGCCTGAAGTAAGAAAATGAGTGTAAATAAGAAGAGAAGTGTCATGGGACACAGCAAATAAGCATGAGAAAACAAAATTCCTGTTTTTTTATTATTAGATCCTTTATGGCTGTTTTCACATTTGTAAGTGGGTAATGAAATCAGCATGCTTTTGAAATGTTCTAACAGAGTTCAATAAGGTTGCTTGTAGGCAGTTTTGCCTGACTTGTCCTGGTGGGAATAGATCCTAGAAAGACCTGGGAGGCAATGTCGTAATTTTACCACCCAGGTGGTGTGGCAATACCTTAGAATCTGCACATAAACTGGGAATAACTCAAGAAAAATGTAGGTTTACCTGCAAATACTGGTACACCTTTGACCCAATTCTTTAATTCTGGACAATAGAGAATTAAAAAATTCCTTTTTTTTAACTGTAGAAAGTTCAGACAGACCTCGCACCACAGCACAATGAGTTTGTGTATTTCTATGTGCCAATTTGTGGATAACTCCACAACTTTTACAAGAGTTTTAGCACAAACATTCCTGTGATGACAGATACAACTGCATAACACAGAGTAGTTCAGAATGAATCACTCTTTGAGAACATTATTGCATAACCAAATCTTCACAAATATTCAGTATTTGACCTCTATTTTGTAGCATCTAACATGCCCCACTGCCCCACAGACCACATGAGTTGTAAATGAACTGGAAAATAAAATAAGCTTCTTATTAAAATGTATTCAGACTCCATATTGCTCCAGTTTGAAATCTTGTTAGATCATTATACTGAATGCCATGTTGGCTTGACATAAATACATCTAATTTATTACACATGTTATTGTTTTGAATTAGTCTTTTTCTCATTAGTCATCCTGCAAGCAAAAACATTCAATTCCCTTTTTAGTTACTCATGTGGACAAAATTTAATGTCTTTGAGTATGAAGTTGAATTTAGACCCAATTCATGTCAAGCGTAATTCATCTCAGACGCACATATGCAGTCCAAACTAAAGCAACACTTTAAGCAACTATTTCATATTTTTGTAGATGCAAAAGTGGTTCGAAAGAGACTTTTCCACTGCAAATAAAATTAGCTGAAACCAACAAAAAGATGCTTTTGTGTTTACTTTATTCACTTAGTTAAGCAAAAAAAGTAACCCGAAATAACCATTCTAGATAGTGTCATTTTGTCCAGTCATTTTGCACAAAAAATTGCCTTGTTCCGAATGATCAAATTCATAAAAATAGTTATATTTAAAATGATTTACCAGCTATGGGATCAAATATTTAATTTTATTCTCCATCTAACATAGACTGATTGAAAGAGAAATTAGGTTGCTGTGCTTACTTTGATTTGAGTAGCTGTAAGTTACTCCAATTCAAAATCAAATCTTGGAAATTTCTCAGACTGGATGAAATAACTTCCTACATCTGGTGTGAAAAAGGTCTCATGAGTGAAGTTGTTCCTACCTAAATCATTCTTAAAATATGTTAGCCTGTTTGGCATTTCAGGACCTGTGATAATGACGTAATCGTTTGGATCAGAAATGTCTTTTTTTTTTGTCTTCTGAACCGCATACCCCAATAGGGTCACGGAGGGTGCCGGACTCTATCCCGGCTGATTTCAGGCGAAAGACTAGGTAATCCCCGAACAGGTTGCCAGTCTGTTGCGGAGCCACACACACAACCAAGCACACACACACTCATTCCTAAGGGTCGTTTTGTCGCAGCCAATCAACCTAACATGCATGTTTTTGGAGAGTGGGAGAAAACTAGAGTTCCCAGAGAAAACCCACACATAAACAGTGAGAACATGCAAACTCCACTCGGACACACCAGTGTTTCAAGTCTCATTCCACCTCAGACTGGAACCCTAACCTTTTTTGCAGTGAGGCCACTGTGCTTATGTTCCACTGTGCAGCCCACTCAATCAGAAATATCAATCTTAATTGATACAATACATGTTTACATATGTACTGTATGTATACATGCGTATATATACTGTATATATATGAAAAAATAGGTTAACTTCCAAGACTCCCAAAAGTCTCGTAAAGGAATACATGATAAAACATCCAACAAAAAACATCCAACATTTAGCTGACTCAATGAACATCTGTTTTTGAGAAATCATCTGTGAAAAAATCATTGGCAACATCGTCTTCTCTTCTATTGTCATATTCCAACAAACATCTCTGGAGAAATGGTTCTTTGTGCCTATAAATGAATTACTTCAGTGTGTGGATTTTATTGTAAAACTCTTCTGACAGCTTGATTTTCAACTTTTTTGTTTTGTTTTGTTAGTTGATGAAATAAAAACTTCTGTGTTACTGTGTGAATAAAGGTAGTTTAAATAAGTTGTGAATTTGAATAGCCCCAAAAGCTTTCAATGATCACCACATTTGTTGGAACTGGCGGTTAATATGTGTTTGTGTGGTTTGTATGTTTCACCAGCTGAGACTTTCAAAGGGTTTCCGGACATATAAACAGGCTCTCCAGGAATGTAGTTGTGTACCCTGAAAAGCATCAAGTGCTTGATACACTTTTTGTTCAGCTAATTAGCACGCCTGTGCTAATTCTGCTACTTTAATCGAATCATTAGAGTTTACTCCAAACACAAATGTGGACTCTGTGTAGATTTTTAAAAGGTTCAGTTTGGTTTTGAGGACTTTTTGTGCACTTGCTTCAAAACAAGGGGAAATGTCTGCAGATCATAACAGGATTGATATGTTTGTAGCATGCTACTGGACATACCTGCTCTTTAGAGTTCCCACTGATTATAAACTGGCAGAGGGCTCAAAGCAAGGATACAATAGGCCATGCAACCAAAACAATGATTTAAACTCAAAGGTTAACGAATGCACTAGCCACTTGTGTAAGACATCCTGTCTTTCATACTGTACAACTCTGAGCACTGCTGTGGATTTCATTTCATCCCCGTCAGTACATACTGATAGCGTCGCTGTGGTTGATCTAATTGAGTTCACCATTGCTCTCTTCCTCCCATTGTGTAGACATGTGTTCGCATGAGTTGTGTTCTTTTTGACCTGAAACTTGACTGCACTTGACAGGTCAAAGCTCAAAGCATGCGTTAAATACCTAGAACTGGTCATTATTGCCAGTCTTAATTGTGTTGCCTGTCCTCCTGCTGGCAGGTCAGCGTAGCATTAGAAGTGGGATGAAACGTTATGCATACCAGCACAAGGGATTTGACAAGAGGAGGAAGCAGCTGTCACGACAGGCAGAGCAGTTCAACCCTGTTTACACTACAATGCTGAGATAGTAAGACTCTTGTTTTCAGATTAACAGAGTTTCAGGTTGATAAAACTGGAAAAAATTTGGCAACTTCTTCCAAAAGGAATTTTTTGGCAATGTAAAGTGAGTACTCTCAGAGTAAACCTGACCTGGAAACCTTTGAGAACAACAACATCTTTCACATCATCTCGCAAATAAAACAGATTTGTGTTACGCAGAAACTTACAACAACAAAGATCAACCTTTGGGTATTTTATTGCTGCTGCTTTAAAAAAAATTTAAATAAAGTCTATCGATGTCCAATCTCTCTATTGGAACATTTATGCTAAGAGCACACATGCAGAGGTACTGTATTAGCATGTAGAGCTTTATTGCCACAATGGTAGATTGTGCAATTTTCACCTACGCCCCCTGTAGTACTGGGCCTAACTTAATACACACAACAATATACGTCAAAACTCATTTTCTTATCAAGAAATAGAAAACTCCATCATAAATGTCTTTATTTGATCAAATTTTGCAGTAACCAGGTTTCCTTCTACTGCTGTACGGTTTTATAAACTTGTAGTTTTTAGAAACATTTTAACATCTTACTTGCCAAAAGCTGTGGATTATCCTCCTTCTTCCCCACAAATGCTGAATATCCATCCCATCCTGTTGAATTTTTTGGCACGAGATTCAAACAAATAGGTACAGCTGTCCCACACCACTCATATGTCTTTACTTAACTCAGCTTTACTTTAGAAAGTAAAAACTATGTCTTGAAACTAATCTTGTCAGTAAATTCACCACTAAATGTATTTCTTCTCTTTGTAGACATGTAGCTCACTATTTCACTTTTGCAAGCTTTAGCCATTACCCTCTTTGACTGTCTAATCCAATGGCCTGATTCAAAAAATGTAGCCTGGGGAACTTGGAAGGCTTTTTGCACACAAAAACTGATTTGATTGTTGTTGAGGGCCAATAGAACATATGGAGAAGATCTTCAGGGAAACACAACAGATTTTGAAAGGAAGTGGATACTTCATTTGGAAATAATTCTTAATTAATAGTAATCAAAATATAATTGACATCAGTCTGTGATTTAGTTCTTTTTCAGGCTGGCAAAGAAGGCTATGAAGGTGCTGATGGCTTGTTTCTAATTGCCAAAAAAACTACGTCATGCCACATCTTTTCCGTGCTTCCCTCCTCAGAGACATTCCTTGACTCATTTTTGCAAAAAGTAAAGGTTTTCCATTGAAACTTTATATAAAATAAAATCTCAAATCTATTGTGATTGGCTGTATCTGAACATTCAGCTCAACAGGTATGAAAGTGCAGTCACAGCTAATTTACTCTGGGTTTTTTAAAGGCTAAGGGATTTGTCAAGCCGCTGCCTTTTCACTTGACATGGGTCAGGATTTGCTTGGTGCTGCACACAGGAACCCTGCCCCACATGAGACCTTCTTTAAGTATGTCTGCAGTGTTAGAAAGGAAAAGTGCACACACCACCCTCCACTCTGTGCCCATCTCTCAACCTGCATTCCTGCACTAATGAGACCCCACTACTACTATTCCCCCTTCACCTTCTCCAAGCCAGCAGCTGCACTTCCCAAAGACGTTCCAAATCTGTGAAATATTGTGACCATGGGAACCAACCAAATAACATCTAAATATTCTCATTTTTAATGCCAAGATGTCTAATTTTTTCCTTAGTACCCTTCATGTCATCTATAAGCTAGAATTCAAAATTTTGTTGGCAGGACTTTGATGAAGACAAATTTAGATAAAATCAACATGTACTCGACAAATTAAATAATTTTGCATGTGAGTACTCTTCAATTAGAAAACACACTAAAGGCCTGTGTTCTTACATGTATTTGTACATTGAAGGTATCAGAGGAAGATTTCAGGTATTATTTTAAGTCATTCTTAGTTATGTCTCTTTGGACGTAAATGAGTGTGCGCTATGTGTTGAGTGTTTCTATGTTTGCTTAGAGACAAGAGCACAGATGAGTAGGGTGTGTATGGATTCCTGAATGTTTTACACAGCAGAAGTATTTTGGTATGATTTGCAAACGGGTCAACTTGGGGAAAAAATGAAAGTAATGAGGCAAAGAGAAGGGAAAAGCGTGTAGGAATGCACAAAAAAGATGAGTAAGAGAAGGATAAAATGAGTATTATCTCATTATAAACAGACATGTATGTAAAAAAATGTTGTGTTGAAGATGAATGACGAGAAAATAAAATAAGTTGAACAGCGTTTAGCTCTGTGACTCAGAAAGTCACACTAAAACATGATGTTCTGGTCCTAATGAAGATGCCTGGGTTCACAAATAACTTCCCACCCAATGGTAACCTTCCGCACGACAGATGGATTTCCAAACTGAGTTCGCCCACTTTATGTATCTTAAACCCTGCCAGGTTAAAACATTCAGGAGATTGTGTGAATATTCATCTTGAGCCCAACTTCCGGCAAAACACAATGATGTATGAAAATTCATCAGAGGATAATGTGTCGCTTCATCTTTTAGTTTATGAAACACAAACTTCTGTCAGGGTTTGTGGATGTGGAAGGAGGAGGACCCAATTGCAGGACAAAAAAAACCTAGGATTTTTTTAACACAAGTCACGTAAGTCTGTAAGGCAAAGGGCACAGGATTAACTCAGGATTCAAATGTTCAAAACATAATATTCTCATGGTCAGGAAACCAGGGAGACTTGGCCGGAAGGAATGGTATTGACCCGACCAGAAAGTCTGGGGTGATTGCCTTTAAATAGGCAGCAGGCTGGCGATGCACAACTGATTGGTACCAGGCTAATCACCCAGGTGTTCAGTATAAAGTTGGAATCCAGGTGAAGGAGGAAAGTCCAGGGCTCCCTCTGGTGGCAGGCGAGGGGATCATGACAACTTCAGCAAAACTAGTCTCATTTTGAAACCACTACCTCCGCACAATGGATTCAATGCAAATAATGAAAGGTTCAACTTTTTTTGAGGTAGCTCGAGATGAGTTTTGAGAAAGTCCCACCCTCTCTTTCCCCACATGTTTTCGACCACTATTTTGGTATTTCCAAGACTTCCAACTGAGTGCTTTTACCTCTTCTCTGAAGGCTTTCATCAACTCTTGGGGGGCTGAAGTTCTCTAAGGCCAGCACTTCCATTTGCTGCTGGCTAAGATCTAGAAACACATTGCCTGGATCTGCAAAAGAGAAAAAAATTCAGCAGGAACAACCAAAGGTCAAAATGAAATGACTTCAGGTTGATGAACATTGAGATATGTATTTGTGATGTCACTCTCTGTCTTTGATGTAGGAAGTTAAACTCCCTGTACACCTGTGCATTGGAAGCTGTCACTGATAAAAGCTTGCTTTTACGGAAACTGGATAATCCAATCACACTTTATCCAACCCTAACCTTAAGCTTAAGTGAAAACATGTTGAAATGTTAAAATGAGAAGATTGAATGCAGCAAGATCAAATTTAACAAATGAATGGAGAATTCTTTGAAAATCTGTGAATTTGAAT
The DNA here is from genome assembly GCA_902685375.1 of Neostethus bicornis. Taxonomy (NCBI): domain Eukaryota; kingdom Metazoa; phylum Chordata; class Actinopteri; order Atheriniformes; family Phallostethidae; genus Neostethus; species Neostethus bicornis. The sequence goes on from LR738545.1 coordinate 12,706,463, forward strand.
TTATGCCAACAATTTAGCAAACATTTATTCTATTCCCAGCCTGTGTTTATATTGAAGAGTGTGACCTCTAGAACTTTAATGCAAATTACGTGATGCATATGTGATAGTCCTCAAATGAGCCGATGACGCTTGTTATACAATAGTAAGGTGCTGCTATTGTGCAGCCATCATGGTATTAAGGAGTGAGATGCGATCACTGAGGGCTGAAACTCTGGAAGTGGGACGCAACATCCACCTTTGAAATAAAAAAGAAATTGTTTGCGCTTAAATTGCAGGAAAACAAGTTTGCAATGCTAAATGTTGACAGTGTACAATTTCAAAATGAGAGATTTACAATGTGGATGTTATATTAATTAATCTCTTGCATAAAATGGGTTATTTTTGCCTATGACAGGTGTTTGTGCTGTGGAATGGTTTCCTCACTGCTCCGAAAGCTTCATTTCCCTGCCCTCATTTCAAGTTGTTTTCATAAGTGTTGTCTTTTGGGATTTGCATACCGCCGTTTTTGACTTGGTTTAGAGTTATGCAATCGTCAATGCACTCTGCCACCTTATAGGTATCTCAATGTATGTATAAGTTGGCGTACGTATGGGTTGAGCTCAAGCACACTTTCCAAAATGTCAGACCCTGGTTCTTATGTTCTCTAATACCACAGATATTGCTGTGAATGTCCTTTTTCTGAAGGAAAACCATCACTGAAAAGGCACATAGAGTAAAAGCACTCACAAACCTTACAAACGTCCTTATTATTTGTTGTTCCTTTCCAACAAAACCTCATAAAAACTGGACTTGATCCCACAGCACAAAGTCATTTTTGCCAGTTCTCGGAAAGGTTATAGGTTCTATCTCGTGCAAAATCTGAGCTTTGTATGTTCTAATAGCAATTTGTAGGCATTGTACAGTATATCAGTATAATTTGACAACTGTTATGCAATGGATGCTCCAAAACTCAATTTGTGGTTGTTTATGTGCATAACATACAATGGAATTGAGCTGTTTTTTTGGGACCTCAAACTTACTTTCTTCTTTGCCTAATAAATTTTTAATTAAAAATTAAAAGATAGTTTGTTATTTTACTGGATTTGTGTGAGTCTATCAACTAGTACTGAACGCTTGTGATGAACCACCTCTCAGTCATACAGCGACAGCATGCCGGTCGTAAATGAAGAATCTGTGAAATGAGACCACATGTGCATCTTTTCTGTGGTTTGGACACGTCTCTAAGTCTCAGCAGAAGTATGACAGGTTGAACTTATTCCAACTCATGTTGCAACTGCAATTACTTTTTCTGATAGCATCAAGAAAAACAACAGAAATCTAAACATAACACATCAGGGTTTACAGGCCAAACATTTTGAAATACTTTAAATTACAAAAGTGGTGGATGTTATATTAAATAATTTAATACTGTGATACATTTGGTATTTTTTTCAATTGGAAGACATTTGCATTTCATACCTAATCATTTTAAGCTTCATTTTCATTTTCAACTGTTTTTTCTGTCATTAGGGAAAGTGTGTAACTTCACTTAAAATGAAGTCCAGGCAAATATTGTTTATCAACCACATAATTTTGGTTTTTGATTCAATTTAGTACGACTCATACTTATTTTTCTCTGCCTTTGATTACTCGTAACGCAATGTGCTAAACAAGAAATGATTACTTTCCCCTTATGTGAATCTAGTGCTCTATCTTACTGGAGTCTTCTTCCCCTGACTATCTCCTGACATCTCTAAAAAAATATTAAAATACATCTGAGGAGCTCATCAAGAAGATGAGGTCTTAGTTGGAAGACAAATGTACGACGCCTCAGCAGAGTTGAGTGTGCCAGCTCTTTATACCTGTTTTTATTTTTTTAAAGTGTGATAAATCTGATCATTATTCACCATTACTGTGTATGTCTCACATACAAGGAGTTTAATAGGTAAGGCATGGATATTCCACATTTCTGCCATGATGTGTGGCCGCCAAAGTCCAGTTGGTGGTCCCACAATGTGCATTGTCTTTTTCCCACTGTGTTTCCTCTGAGTCACACCGCCTGGCATTCATAGGAAGGGAAGTGCATATTTACTTTCCAAAATCACTTTCCTTCCCTTGTTATAGATGACTAAGCAGAAGAAATAAAAGTCTTTGCTTTCACTAGAAAAGGAAGGAGCGGGCTAGCCTGGCATGTATCCTCAATAATTACCTCTCTTGAAAAATAATGTTTTATACAAACATGTGGTGCAGCGGTGACTACTTTCAAAGTTACTTGTTTAAACCCATGCATACAGACGATTAAATAAAAGCAAAAGAATGTCTAAAAATTGTACTAAGATTAAACACATTATGTTTATTACGTCTTTCAGGTTTTTGGGGAAACAGAGCCTGTTCGGATGACATCAGAAGGCTCAGACTGTCGCTGTAAGTGCATCATGCGCCCTCTAAGCAAAGATGCCTGCCTCCGGCTGCGGAGTGGCACTGTGCGTGTGGAAGACTTCTATACTGTAGAAACAGTCAGCTCAGGATCAGACTGTAAGTGCTCATGCACAGCACCTCCGTCCTCACTAAACCCCTGTGAGAATGAGTGGAAGATGGAGAAGCTAAAGAAACAAGCCCCAGAGCTTCTGAAGGTGAGAAATGAAGCTGAAATGATACTAAAACTTTCTCTATGTCACACATTTGGGGAATGTTCAGAACAAATGATGACAGAATGTAGACCCCTACCAAGACCTGGTTTAAATGATCTACTTGTAAACTTCTCCAATTATGTCCGACTGTCACCATTAAAGTTGATCTTTGCAAAAATCTTATTCTCAATTTTATTTAAAGCCTGTTAGATTGAAAGCTTTTTCAAAAGATTTGTCCACACACACTCGAAAAGTTTTTAATTTTCATTTGTTAGATTAAGCCATACAGCTGATTTTGATGGGGACAGTGCTCAAGAAACATAACAAAAAACTAGTTCCAAAACTCACCATCATTTATCTTCTGAACCACTCATCCCTGATGGGGTTGCAGAAGGTGCCAGAGTCTTTCCCTGCTGATTCAAGGCGAGAGGCAGGGTACACTCTGAACAGGTCGCCATTCTGTCGCAGGATGCACACACACTCATTTCAATGGGAAATTTTTATGGCAGCCAATCAACCTAACATGCATGTTTTTAGAGGTTAGGAGAAAATCGGAGTACTCGAAGAAAACTCACACATACACAGAGAGAACATGCAAACTCCACACAAAAAGGCCAGTGTTACAAATCTCGTCCTCACCTGGGATTCAAACTCCAACCTTCTTGCTGTGAGGTCACTGTGCTAACCACAGCGCAATTAAAGAACTAGTAAAAAAAAAAAAAAAAGTTCAGATTCATTGTATCGTGTATTAAAGTATGCCTACAACATAGATTGGTTTTTAAAGCCAGAAATGTATCATTTAGTGGGCTTGAACTGCTACATTCTTTAACCAAAATCCACACACACCCTTATTTGTGCATGTAAAAATCTCTGTGGGCTGCACGTATTAAAAAAACCTCACAAACTTCACCAAACTGGGTTGCATAATAAAATATGTGGTATTTTGACTTGCTTTGAAATGTGCGTAAATACAAAATCCATCAGTATGTTCATAAAAAATTTTGTTTCGTGTTGACATTTGGTCGGTTCAGTTAGTTTGTGGGTTGGTTGTTAAATAGATGATCTAAATGTACAAATGGAGCTACAATTGAAAGTCTCAGACTGTAACTGTCTGATGTAACTAAGATAAACCCATCACATCTCCAGTTTCAAAGTTTTCTTTAACTCTGCTTCCAACTTCTTTTTGGCTAACACATCTGCATGTTTCTGCACATACCTTAAGCCCGCTTTCATTTTTCACAAGCAGAGACACACCACGTAATATATTACTGAAAATCCACTTTCCAGACAGTCTGTCTTGACTTCAAACTACAGAATAACCCAATTTGGAGGAAGTATTCAAGATGAAAAAGGAATATGCAATACAGTTAAAGGTAGACTTTAAGCTGAGAACCTTTCACTTCCTTTGAAGTTGTCAATAGAGGCAATCAGTGTAAAAGTTTTCCTTTGACTTTCATGCTATCACGGTTCAATAGTGAAACATAAAACTGTCGAGTTGGTGTTTAGTTAATGGTGAATGATGTCTTTCCCTTTTTTGTGGCCTCAATGAGCAGCTTCAATCCATGGTGGATCTCCTTGAGGGAACCCTGTTCAGCGTGGATCTTTTAAAAGTCCACTCCTACATCAACAAGGTGGTCTCTCAGATGAACACTCTTGAAGAGGTAAGATGAAAAGACCTCGCTGCCTGACACAGTTTAAAAAATGAGACAAATTTATCATTAAAGACCTTTAAATGCCACATGTTTTTTATTTCTCTTCCAGACAATCAAGACAAATCTAACACGAGATAATGAATTTGTGAGGGACAGCATGATGACCCTAACCAACCAGTTTAAAAGATATGAGAACTACTCCAACATTATGACGAGCATAAAGAAGGAGATCTCCAGTCTGAGTCTGCAGCTGTTGCAAAAAGACTCTACGGAGAACAAAGCACAGGTCATATGGAGCATGCTTTCAGTCGTTTTGCATCTGCTTCAAACTTCCATGATGGATCGCAGACTTTTTAATAACATAAACAAGATGTGTTCTTGTGGATGGCTGATTTAAAATACATGAAACTCATTCATTTGAAATCTAGAAATGGCCACATCTGTGCAGCTAACTTCTCTTGTTTGTTATGAAAGTTATCCAAATGTGCAAATTTGTACTGCACTTTGACGTAGAACACTTCAAATGTTGAGTGATTTTTTTTTTTTTTTACACCATCAGCAGAAAAATCTCATGTGATATTTACATATTCCACTGAACATTTAAAAACCTGACCAGGAGGTCACATAGTTGCATGTAAAACACACGCTCTATTGATCCAATTATCTTAATGTAACCCTATGTTTTTACAGGACACTCGTGATGAGAAAACCAAGACGGCTGAAAAAATACCAAACAAAAAGACTCCTGCAGCCAAACCTGCTCCCAAGCAACCTAAAGAAAAGCCAGTAAAGCCCAAAAAAGAGCTTATAAAGCCTGTGAAGCCAGCCAAGCCTGACCCTACAGCTAAAGCCAAGGTGGTCGGCAATCAGCCTGGTGTTGTGAGAGGTATCACATACTATAAAGCCACCAAAGCAGATGAAGATGCACACAAAGGAGGTGAGGATTTCAAACCACTGTTGCACCAAACAGAAATAACTATGCAGAGTCCTTTTAAATATAGTTGTAGCATAAATGAAACTGCAAATTTTTCTTTTAACCAAAAAATCTGGGATTTAATTAAGTGTTGAGCTGCAAAAATAAAATGATTGGTCGCTGTGGTTGGGCATGCACACATGCAGGTGGATTACTAAAAGTCCAGAGAGAAGGAAAGTGAAGTGACTGAATGCACAATGCTGCCATTCCAGTGTCATGCTTTCCCTTCACTTCTAACAATAAAGTAATTCAATCTGCACAAGTACAGGGAAGACACAGCCAGACTTCAGTGAACTCTGTTGCTTTACATTTTGTTATTGACCGGAAACTTTTGACGTTGAAAATACAAAAAATTCTTAATAAAATACTAGCTCATTACACATTTAAACACTTTCATATGTATCATAAAGTTTCCCAAAATATATCTTAAATAGTCAAAACTGCTCAAAATGATTTCAATACAGTGACTCGAGTGGTTAGTGCTGTTTAAAGAGGAAGTGTTAAACAAAATAAGCTTGTTGAAGGTTTTTACTTGGTTTAAACGTTATTCCCTCACCAAAACATAAAAAATACCTGAAGTGGTTTTCTATTTCATTCTTGCATGTCTGAGTTCTTTCGATTCAGCATTCAAGCACAAGGATGTTCTCGGCAATGAGTTTTGTTATCCACAATACCCAGATTCAAAGCGGAAGGGGTTTTTGCAGCATGCATTCATTCATTCACTCATTTCTAACACGGAGTACCTTTTTTGTAAATGCACCAATAGGTATATTCATCTTATTATCACTAACAGTGTTACGGGGGTGCTGCCAAAGCCTATCCCGGCTGTTTTCAGGCGAGGGGCAGGATACAACCTGAAAAGGTTGTCAGTGCACCAATAAATGAATAAAAAATAAGATCCAATAGCTTTGCTAACTTGATGCAATTCACACTGTATTTGTGGTCTCAAACAAAATTTGCGCTGTAAAGTGCACATGGCTAAGGGGGCAAGACTAAGTGGAACTTGAGAGGTGGAGACAATTAAATATTTAAAAAAATGGAAGTGAAACTGAAAAAAAAAATGTATTTCTAAACTTTTTTTTGTAAATGTTGCATTTCTGAACAAATTCAATTTACCATGTTTGTTTAAATATGCAATGATGCTATGAAACAACAACTAATCATCACCTAAAATCACTTTAGTCTCTGCTGCCAATTTAAGTTTTTAAATCATAAATCGTGCATTTTCAGCTGCACGTTTCAAGATCTTTTATCATCTGCTTAACACCGAGTTGTGCTGACTAACATATCGAGCTGTCCTGGATATTTGGGAATGCCTAAAAACATCCTGAGTATTACTCAACAACTTTTTTGAGCTAGAAATGATTTATTTTTGTTTTTAATTGATTTTTGTTCCTCTCACTGCAACTTCCCAGCCCTCTCAAAATTAAGGCAAGTTTATGTCCACATCACAAGATGTAAAGTTTAAAACAGAGAAAGGGAATGAGTTACAGGATCTTTTACAACAAGGTAATCCAATTTTTTTGGAAAGCTGTATTGAATTGATAATGTTTTACTATGACTCTGAAAACACGCACAGTTCCCATCGTACTTTTAGCTAAATATTACCTTTTTGAAAAAAAAGATTTTTTTTACGCTGTAAATCAGCTACAAGGCTGAGTGGCTACACACATTTAAGTGCTGTCAAGTTGCATTTTCTACCATGTCAGTCTTAAGACAACCCAGCCAGCCTTACAAAGTCTGGGAGCTGCTGCTTTGTATTCTGCCATTTGTAGCCAAGAGCAAACTGCTGGAACCACTTATCTACCTAAAAAGGTGCTGAGGCGTCCTTTTAAGGTACTAGATGAGGAAGAAAAGGGGTAAAAAAAAATATACAGCAAGAAAAATGTCACACATTCTGAAACTTCTCCCAGATTGCATAAAACAATCCCTTTTCAGAAAGGGACAAAAAAAAAACAATTGATGTCCATACCGCGACATGAGACAGCCAATGATCATCTACCTGCATCTTAACAAAGCAATCTAACATTTGAAAAGTTTTCTGCAAAATGAAATATTTCATTGTTGTTTTTGGCTAAACATGAAAGTATGTGAGAGAATAACTCAGGGTAAGGACTTGCATGATCAGCATAAAAATGTGAAAAATTCTGCAAACACAGTTGCTCTTGTGTGCAAATTATCACACAGAAACAATAGAAAAAATTTGAAATCAAACATGTGAAGATAAAACAGATGTGTCTTGAATTGAAAATACTTTATTGATCGCTGTAGAGACACTTGAATGCTGCAGTGCAAACAGAAATACCAGAAAAAGAGGAAACTGTAACTACTTTCAGACTGGTTGTTACAGACTAGAGGAGGAAAGACTAAAGAGTTGTCAATTATGTCGATTAATGGAGAACGGCAGAAAGGATTTTCTGTACCGTTCTTTTGAGCAACAGGGTTGCGAGAATAAGAATCTTTCATCTAAAAAAAACAAAACAAAAAAAATACACAAGCTTTTAAAATTACTTTTGTTCTTAACATCCATTTTGCATACTGACTGTTTGGCATTGTGTATCATAATTACCGGTAATTTATCTCAGCAGATTTTTTTTTTTGTTTTTTTTGTAGTGTGCTACTTGCTGATCTACAAGATAGCTTTGCATGATTTTATAACCTAGAGTAAAAGTAGCAAGTAAATACTGATGTCCATTCATAAATAGAGCTGGTCAGAAACATTAGATAACAACTTCGCAATAAATAAATAGTTTGGCAATAAATTCTTTGTGACTTTGTGACTAAATAAATAAATTAATGAATCAATGATTTTATAGATAACAGAACATCCTTACAGTTTGAAAATGTATGTCAGCAGTCTTTGATCTCTTTGAGGCCAAAGTTAAATCAAAGCTGCACAATGTGCGCCCCATCTGCTTCTTCGTAACTCCTCCATCTATCAATAAATTACAGATGCACTTTTTCATCCAATAACGACAGTGCATAGAGTTAATTTGTTCTTTAGTCTACTTCAGAAATTTTCATCATCCAAACAAACCATAAATAAGAGATTGACCAAAGCTCAAAACTTGTGTTGCTATTAATTTGTTTCTTGTTGTTTGGTTTTTTTTTTAGAGATTTGTTGGCTGCTACTTTGTCAAATTTAACTTGGTTAACTTCATGCAATCTGACTTGATACTTAAATCTTTTAATTGTCTGAATGTTTTTTTTTCTTGTCGCCAGGTTCATCTGTTTACAATTTGTTTTCCAGGAAATAACTGAGTATGTGTCATTTCCCCCCACATCTGTCAGGCAGAACCGATCATCGCTAAATACTGACCCGAGCACAGTGTACTTGATGCATCCTGTTGACAAATTTACCAAATGCCAAAATCTGATTCACAATAAGCTTTAAGAAGCACATCTTTTTAATCCAAACATTATGTTTTAAGAAAATAAACTCATTTGTGTTTTCTTAATTATCACTCATAATTTTCACTAACTGAATCAGTAGACAAACATGATTATTGAATCTTGAGATTTGGCAAGAATTAATTTAGCACAGCAGGACATTTACAGCTATAAAAAGTTAACAGCTCTTCTCTGTTTTGGCTAAACAAGGTCATTCTAAGGACTGATCGACCTTGTGTCACCATCTGTAGGATTGAGAATGAAAACTAAATGCGATGAGTTAGCTTTTATCTTTTTCTTTCTTTCCTCCTTTTTAGATCAGCCAGCTAAAACATACACAGTCCATCATGTGACAGAAACCCAGTCTGAGGACGAAGGAGCAGAAATAATCTTTGAAGCAATAGAAACCACAACGGCAGAGCCCGCCGACACCACAAAAGCTCCCCCTGCAACCACCATTAGTACCACTGCTACCACTATAACTACAGCCACGACAACCCCGACCACTATAGTACCTCCTACTGTCCTCGTTCAAAGCACTATACCACCTGAACGACCAGCTCCGACAATTATGCTGATGTTGGATAACTCGAATAACAACAGCAGACCAAATCTCCATAAAGCAGGTGAATCCAGGAGAAAATCTGTTGGTAGATAAGACATGGTCTGCATGAATGGATGTAGTTTTACTTCTTAATGTACTGTAAGACGATCAAATTTCATCTTTACAATATACTCTACTTCTAGGAAAGATTCTCAACTGTGAAGGGACTCTAGCATCTATTGAGCAGCCGGAGAAGCATCACAGTTACGGGAGAAATGAAGGAGCCTGGATGAAGGATCCTCTGGCTAAGGACTCCAAAATCTATATTACCAACTATTATTACGGAAACAACCTGGTGGAGTTTCGCAATCTGGACAGCTTCAAGCAAGGTGTGTATCAACTTAGTCTGTTAGTATTTTTCGCTACAAAACACGTGGCTGTTTAGTTGAACCAATGAAAGAAAAACCACAGTTTCTTGTTTTAATTATGCGGAACTGTGCTTTTTCCGGGTAAGTGAGTCATTTGTCCTCATTTATCGCAATGAAATAAAATAGTTTTACACATTCAAAGAGAAAAGAAAAACATTTGAAACTGTTAAGTTTTTTCACCACAAGAAGTTAAAAACACATTCAAAACAAGAAGCTTAAATGCTTGACCAACAATGGGTGGATGTTAATGTCTTTGCCTTACCTAAGCCAGGGGGATAAAATGTATTTTTTTCCATACCAGACAAGTTCAATATACTACATATAAGCTCTCAAGTTGAAAAAAACTTCCATATTTTAATTTGATAAGTAAATAAAATCTGAACAGTGGAATAAAATATTTTTGCTCACTTAGCATTTTTTTTAGCTACTTTTATTGTTCATTTTACCCATTTGATTCAATTTTTTTTTTTTTTTAAATGTTACAGTTATACATTTCATAAGTTATTATGTTAAAAAAATATGGATTTTCTTTAGAATGCTTAAAAATATGGAAATAAATGCAGGCACTAGTATTTTTTGGTTATTTTGATTAAGGCAGGCCTGCACGGAAGGCAGCTATGACGACACCAATGGTGGGATTAACTAGGGGTTGGAAGTCTTCACCAGGGACACTTGGGCATGAGCTCAGTGGGAATCTGACCAGTTTCTCCTGGTCCAAGGAAGGACATTTTATCCTTGAGCTAACACATCCCCATTTGTGTTGTAGTGGGGGATTTGTTCGCTCTAGTTGAGTGCAGTTTGAAAGGAAACCAGACCAAAAAACCTGTGCCAATAATGTTGTATTTGTACTTTATGCTTCTATTACATGTTTTGGAAACCAGAAAAAACACTTTTGCAAACACTTCATTTGTGTCTACATTTGTGCATGCTAGGCACCAGACAAACTGAGATGTACAGTTGAAAAAAGTAAAAGTATTTCTATTCTGCTTAAAACAACACACCCATGCCAAGACTGACACAGCAACACTTCCCCCACGCCCAGGTCTATCTAAAGCTTTTATTGTGTAAAGACAACAAAAGAAAAGACCTAGAGGTTGCTAATGATTATGCTTTTCATTCTTTGATATCAGATCCTGTTGCCTCACTACTCAGTGTAGGAGTACTGTTTTTGTAACAATATCAGTGGGATAAATTTCTACCAAATATTTCCAATGCTTTTTCATACAGATGAAATCTGTTGAGTTGCTTGCTTTTGTTGTTTTATGGCTTCAGTGGGTGGGAAAGTCCACTCCTTACACTTACAAATCAACTGAGGAATTGGATTACTCTTTCTGAGGGAGTTAAGATGATCCACAGTTGTTGGACTTGGCTTGTTGATCTTGATGCGCTTGGACAGTGGGATTTCTAAATGCACTTGCATGTTGGAGGTCCTGTGGCGCGGTGAGCTCACAGCTGTGTGCGGATGACTTGGTATCTTGGTGAGTGGCGGTGATGCCTGCTGTTCCTTGACATGTGCTTTGGCCTTTCCTTTGAACTGAGCACAGCAGAGGGGGATTAAGAGTGTGGACCTGCCTAAGGCATAAAGCTAATGCTCAATAGAAAGTGGGGGAAGCTTGGACTTCACTCCATATTGCTTTTGTTTTTCACTGGTTTTCAGCTGTCATTATCTACATCAAACTTCCTGAGGTTGGATGGTTTGGATAGCAGAAAGGATGTGATTAAATAATGACACAAATAGTACAAAGTGTGTTTTTTCAGGAGTGAACTCCTAAACAAACCACACCACTGTCATGTTGAGCCAGTGTGCATACAGTCTGGCATTGTCCAAACATAATCCCAGCAAGAGCAACTCCATGTATTTGTATCGTAAGTAAAACATAATGTATCACTTCCTTGGTAATTTCCTGTAGAATTGGGCAGCTTGGACCTAATGACCCAGTGACACTGATACTTTAACTACCGGACTATTTTTGTTTTTGTTACTGATACATATCTGAGGTTAATTTCTCTGAAGTTGAGCCGTTTGGCAAGAATCATAACAGACTTCTCAATTCCGCTTAACAATTACTTCTTCTTGCTTGGTCTAGAGACAGTGGCACTGAGGAAAGACAGGAAACAGAGATGGAGGTAGCAGAGATGAAGATGCTGAGGATCTCTCTGGGAGTGATCAGAATGAATAGGATCAGAAGAACAGCACATGTTAGAGGTTTTGGAGATAAAGTCAGAGAGGCCAGACTGAGATGGTTTGGACATGTGCAGAGTACATCGACTAGGCAGAAGGCCTAAAAAGACCAAAGAGTAGGTAAATGGATACAGTAAAGGAAGACATGAAGATAGTTGGTGTGACCAAAGAGGATGCAGGAGAAAGGATTAGATGGAAAAAACTGACTTGATGTGGCGACCCCTGAAGGGAAATACTGAAAGGAGAAGAAGGAGAGGTACTTCTTCTCGCTCATCTGGAGTGTCCCAAAATGCTTTCAAAGGATGTATTTTGTTTTGTTATCCACCCAGGTCTTCCTTCCGGACCTCCTTTCCCAGGACGATTTCTACTGCCTGTTTGTTATCTGTCATTTTGTTCTTTAAAACACACAAAACTCAATAAAGACAATGTTAAGATGTGCTGTAAATGAAAGAAAATTCAATGATAGAGGTTATCTTTGTCTTCTGAAGCCGAGAATCAGGCGGCCTAGATTAAGTTTAGATTGTAATCATCTTTTTTCGTCCCCTCCACCGGTGGGAACATATGGCAAGGGGAACTCACCATGTCCCTTGGGGCTCCGTGTTGGCTGAGCTTTGTGAATTTAGGCCCGCAAAGCAAGCACTTAGCATTAGGCTCTGATCCCAGCCCTTGCTTCAGATAAGTGTGTACGTGAGTCCAAACATTGTGAGACAAAATTAAATGAAACATTTTTCACCCCTTCCGAGATAAAACAACCTTCTTTAGTGTCTCACCTGGAACCTGTTTTCACTGGGAAGCTCAACAGCGTGCAAAAATCCCACATAATCCAAGTTTTGGATCATTGCGGTTCTAATTCTTCTCCACTCCAAATACAGCTAAAGCTCAAGGGTAGAAATTATCAGATTGTCTGCATTTACTTGTCAAAACAAGATGGGTTTTATTTCTAAATTGAGTGATTTACAAAACCACAAATTCAGTCAAACTCTTGTTTAATTTCATCGCATCATCATCTACCCACCAACACTGCGTTGACACAGCTCTGTATCCTGATTTAAACAAGCACTCCCATAGATTGACTGAATCAATATATCTGGAAAAACTCAGCTTTGTTGGGTACTGTGGGAGGTAATGAGAAAATCCCTTTGGTCATTTATGTTGGCACTGAAGCTCGAATGTAAACTAAAACTCGAGCAGTGGGGTAACCTAACTGAAAGAAAGCATGAAACAATAAGCTACATGTAGCGCACATGGAGAAATGTAATGTAGAAAAGCTGAGTCATTGCCTCTAGCAGACCACAAACTGAGTTCTGTAACAAGGCGAGCACATAAGCTTGGTTACACATTTTCTTTTTCCCTTCGTCCTAATTATTAGAAGTCAATGAATAATGTAAATGATTGGTTGAAGTCATGTAGAAGAAAAGTTAGACATCAGTCTCTGGCCCTGTCCACAAGTAGCCGGGTATTTTTGAAAACGCATATCTGCTGTCCTCTTTTTCAGAAAAACACTCGCGTCCACACGTAACCGTTTTCAAAATATCCGCGTCCACACGGAGCTGTAGAAATACGCTTCTGAGTGCGATTATGAGCAGGCCAGACCAGTAGTCGGCAGTATTAAGTGGAGGAGGAGGGATGCTTATGTGATTAATAATCACCGATTGCAACGCATTTCTCCTCCTTTGTTCCTCAACAAGAAGCAAGAGCAGTTGAGAGTGGACAAAAAGGCATGAAGAGAGGGTCTGCCCACTGTCTACTTTTGTAAACAAGGACGCGCACGAATGACGTATGTGCATTACTGGTCGCAGGTAGTGACGCATAAAAACATAAATCTCCGTTTTCGCACGTCCACACGCAAACGCAAAAATGGAGTTTTCCAAAATCTCCACTTTGGCCGGAGTTTTCAAAAACGCCGGTTTTGAGTGAAAAAACCCTCCGTTTTTGTGTGTACGGCAGGCCGAAATTGATAAAAATATATGCGTTTTCAGAAATACCTGGCTACGTGTGGACAGGGCCTCTGTCTCTGGTAAAAACGCAAAACAAAACACACAGCTTTTGATTTATATTATAATTAAATAGTGATTTATAGCAATATGTAGACTTCCTGTATGTCTTTGTTTTCCATATTGCTCATGTAATTACAGGAGGTATTTCTCATATAGAAAGACCACACAGTGCTGGGAAAAGAAGACAAGAGCAGAAAGAAAAGCCTTTCTCTACTTTTAGGCTTATCTTGGATCAAAATGAAAGTCACCCGGGGTAACATTCAAATTGGCAGTTGTAGATCTCACACATACAGATTACATCAGTGTTTTTGCACAGTAGTGTGTGTGCTTTGGCAACTGAAATGGAGTCCTAGTGAACTCAATAAGTAAAAGCTAACAAGATATTCTTGTTTGTCACAGGCCGTTGGAGTAACCTTTTCAAGCTGCCGTACAACTGGATTGGAACGGGCCACGTGGTCTACAATGGAGCTTTCTACTACAACAGAGCTTTCACTAGGAACATCATCAAGTACGACCTGAGGATGCGTTACGTGGCAGCCTGGACGCTGCTGCATGATGTCGTTTATGAAGACACTACTCCTTGGAAATGGAGAGGCCATTCGGACATTGACTTTGCAGTCGACGAAAGTGGCTTGTGGGTGATCTATCCTTCCATGGACTATGACTACAACCAGCAAGAGATGATTGTCATCAGTAAACTGGATCCAGGAGACCTGTCCTTGAAAAAGGAGACCACCTACCGGACAGGTCTCAAACGAAAGTCCTACGGAAACTGTTTTATCATATGTGGCGTGTTGTACGCTGTTGATGTGTACAACCAAAAAGAGGGTGAGGTGAATTACGCATACGACACCCACACAAACACAGAAGCGATCCCTCGCTTGCCTTTCACCAATGAGTACGCCTACACCACTCAGATAGACTATAACCCGAAGGACAAGCTACTGTATGCATGGGACAATGGCCATCAACTCACATACCAGGTAAACTTTCTTGATGACTGAGCACAGTTTATTTGTGAAACAAGGAAACAACATGACTAGAAACGACCATATAGAAGATTCTCACATTTTTGCCATCCTGAAGCAACCAGTTGGACTGTGAGAGGAAAAAAAAAACCAAAGAGAACCGACACACAGTGGACCAAATGTAAAAATATCAAATATATTGAGGTGAAAAGACAAAGTGTAAAAGAAAAGGAAATCATTTCTCAAGGTAAAATTGCCATTTTTGAGCTTTCTGCTTAAAACTTTCTACGGCTAATGGTGCTTTGATCATAAACCTTTATCAACAAAATGAGATGTTGTACTACAGTCATTCCTAATTATTCTCTTACTGTACATTCTTGTTTGTTTTGAGAAAAACGTTTTTGCAGTTTACATCCACCAATCTCTCATGATGGGGAAAAATATGGTTAAATATTTCATAAACAAGTTACAATTGCAATTGTGTTAAGTTCTCTGGAGCTCAAGAAAAAAAACAAATATGGACAAATTGGACCTATCTTCTTGATTGGTGTCTGAGGTCTCATCAGTTCTGCTCATTTCAACTAATTTTTAAGAAGTTTGGACATTTGCTCAAGAAAACTTCATTTTAACCACTCTGTTTTTGGGCTATCAATTTCACTCTGTTGCTGATTACTTTGATCTAAACAAAATCCAATTATTCTTCCAGTTTCACACTTCCTGTCTCATTACCACTGATATTTTTATGAGAAAACAAACTTTGTGTTCCAAAGCTTTTTTAATATGTACATAGACTATTTGGATATATCTTTTTTTTTGTATAAACTGCTGCCTTTTTTCATTTAATATCCATTTAACCACTATTTGCTATTGAATATTGAATGCTTTCGCCTCTAAATAGTTGTGATCAATTATGTACATATGAGAACCTCATTTTAATAACAAGTCACAAAAAAGGGGGGTTTGTTCAGAGAGTTATTGACATTTTGGAAAAGTATTAAATTCGCAAATAATTGGGTGTTTTCCAGATCAATTTTAAAATATCTTGAGTAGGAACTTGTTTTAACCTCATTACCTATTTAACTTTTGATGTGTTGCTGAAAAACTGTTCCAGTCAGTCATTCCAATTACAAATTTCTTTGTTCATTGCTTAAAAAAAACTTGTTTTAATGTAACATAGAGCTTAACATGAATTGTGTGTGCACTTTGTGCCATAAAATAAAATTTCCATTACCAAAATTTGTTGTGAGCTTTGTGAATCTGTGGAAAAGCAATAAAAAAACAAAGAATAGCGTGTTGAAGAGCAGATGACCAGTGACTCAGATCTCCCAATATTTCTGGACAGCGAGACTCTCATGAGCTCTGTTCAGTCCTGGGGTAAAGGTCACTGTGCTCTGCTTGATGTCAATCCCAAAATACACAAGGAGCATCCCCTGGTCGGAATAATAAGGGCACGGCTCTGTGCAGTTTGGCTGGGGATTTTAAAATCTCAGTCTAACTCAGAGTCAATTCAGGAGGGAGAGGCAGACGTAGAAGGAGATGGATTGTGGGTGTGGCTCTTCTTTGCATGCCGTCTTCATTTGGTCTAATAAAGTGTTAAAGTCAAGTTATCCATTTGTCAAACCAAGTCTTTTTATACAGTACAACACTTCATTTCACTAATGTAAAACCTGTTAAATCCGTAAAACCAGAATGCAGGTTTGATGAGTTCAACCATAATAATGCATCCAATCATTACATGTTGTTGTGATGGAACAATCATGTTAACACCAGATGTGGTGATGAACACTGACAATTCACACGACCTGCAGTGCTTTGGTGCCTGAACCTCAGGTTAAACACAAAAGCTGAATCTTGCGCACATCAGCGGGGCTCTCTGTTTACTGTCACCACAGACTGTACAACGGTCAACCTGAAACATCATGTCCTCACAAAACCCGGGATGTTAAACATTTGTTTCCAAGTTTACATGCCAGTAACTGATCCATGTCTACCATGTTCAAACATCGGCTTAATTCAAAAATAATTCTTTGAAACTCCTCCACAAGTCCGCACTCTTCGGGTATGTTGGGCTTCAAGTCTACCCACATTTGGAACATGTTTACAACTCCTCATGAGGATGGCAGTGTATTGCTCAGGCAGCATGTTGAGTCACATCTAAAAGAGCAACTCAGTAATCATCTGAGTGGCATGGTGAGTTAGGTTGGTGAAATAAAACCTCCGACCGATGCAGCCAAGTAAAATCTCACACTCCTAAAATCACCGCGTGAAACCATTCAGTGGAATAATAAGATGTAAGAAGCGTTTGAGTCTGATTCAAACATTTTACAAGCAGTTTTTAGGAAAGAACAAAATGTGCGCCTGCACGGTGGTGCAGTGGTTTGCACGATAGCCTCACAGCAAAAAAGTTCCAAATTTGAGTCCTGGAGTAGGGGACGAAGCTTGAATCACTGGACTTTTTGTCTGGAGTTTGCATGTTCTCCCTGTGCATGTGTGGAATTTCTTCAGGTACTCAAGTTTCCTCCCAAACTTCAAAAACATGCATGCTATTGATTGGTCACCACAAAATTGCCCTAGTAATGAGTATGTGTGTATGTGTGTGTGTGTGTGTGTGTGTGTGTGTGTGTGTGTGTGTGTGTGTGTGTGTGTGTATGCTTGTTTGTGTGTGTGTGCCCTGCAATGGACTGGTGACCTGTTCGGTGTGTGTCCTTACCTGAAATTAGCTGGGAAAGCCTCTGGCAACCCATACAACCATATTAGGGATAAGTGGTTCAAAAGAAGAAATTAAATGTACAAAATACGTTATTTTTGTTCAAATCTGATGAGGAAAAAAAAAAAACAGACACAAAAAAAAATCAGGCAATACATTCTGTATAGCAGACACATAGCAGCACACAATAAGCATGTCAAAAGAAAATAGAGACGCTAGTCAGCGGGACCTTACTTTTTTAGTCACTTCTTGTTACATGGAGCGATGGGAATGTCCTTGTTTTGTCGAAGCAAAACGAGGACACTCAACATGGATTTTTGAAGACCAACAGGAACATTTCTCTTGTTCAGTCCTACTGTCAGACTCTGTGTGAGAGCTCATTTTTGGCATCAGTAAAAATCCAATTACGTTGTGCTTTTGTCTGAAACTTGTCTAGAGTGGCTGCCACACATTAAGAATGTGCCATGTTCTTTACAGACATGCTTATCTCCATGAGGTCCAAACAACTGTGAGAGGGAAACTCCAAAGAGAGCCATTGTTTGAGATACAATAGAGTCCTTTAGAAGTAATCGAAGCTGAGTGGTCTTGTCAAAATCTCCCGTCAATATTTTGAAGCAGAGGCGCCGACAACTGCACGCCGAACCACCCACAGATTCGGCTATGGGGTTGAGCAGATAGACTGCAGGGCAAAAACTAATCTTAACACGTCTTATTTATGAGTGTTAAATGTTTTTTTTAATATATGCCAAGTTGTTTTTATGATTTGTTTAACTTCTATCTGAGCAGAATTTTCACACGAGCACAATAGAGTCTCTCATTAAATCAGAAGGTAATTAGTTAGTTTGGTAAAGTCAATCTGAAACTAAAAAAATGATCAACTTTGATTGAAGATTTGTTGGGGCGACACCCAAGATCTCCGTCATGGTGACAAAAAATACATCTGTCAGCAATCATGAACAATAAAGTTGTTTAGCATCTGGAACTAATCTGAGAGATTAAATTCCCAATGCAAAGTGGAAAAGCAAACTAAGCATTTAGCAAAGCCGTGTTTCACATTAATTTTATGCCAGGCAGTCAAACTTCAGTCTGTGAGCTGTTGGAACCTGCTGTGAAGATGTACTAAAGGAGATGAAGGCATGTGACCTCCAGTCACACCCTATACTTTACTTCTCTTAGAAACTGTTTCTCAATATATAGAAACAATATGATTTGCTGATTTGAAGATGAAGTCAAATAAGCTGGTGTTCTCCTGGGAAATCTCTCATCAGATTTCAAGGTCTTTCAGAAGATTGTCGTTACAGGATCCTGATGTTTGTTTTGATTTCTTTAAAAAACTTGTGAAGATGTGCCGAAAGCAGTCAGAGGAGAGACCTTCTGGAAAATACAACACTTTTGACACAGGGAGGCTAAAACAAAAAGCAAACATGAGGGAAGGTTCTTCATGTTGTGTGGGTTTGTTTGTAGAAATGGGGATTTTTGGCACAGCACAATCATTTTTTTTCCTATCTAGCAATCGTTAGGGACAGGACTGAGCAGCTGGAAATCCAAGAAAGGATATGTGTCCTCTGAGCCATAAACAAGCTGTCGACACAATAATACAACTATTACAGTAAACTTTGTCAACTTAGCAAAGTAAATTGAATTCTCTCAGCATTTTGATTCAAGATGGCATAGGAAGTATTTTACATGAAAACAATTTTAACAAAGAGGGTGCATGGTGGTGTAGTTGCCTCACTGCAAAAAGGGTTTGAGTCCCAGAGAGGGCTGAGGCTTGAAACACTGTCTTTTCTGTGTGGAGTTTGCATGTTCTCTCCCCATGCATGCATGGCTTTTCTCCAGGCACTCAAATTTACTCCTACCTGCAGGTTAGGATAATTGGACAGTATAATATGTGTGTGTATGAGTGTGTTGTCTTGTAACAGACTGATGACCTGTTCTGGGTGTATCCCGTTTCCCACCGGAAAGCAGCCGGGATAAGCTCCAGCATCCCTCGCAACTCCATTATGGACAAGTGGTTAAGAGGACGAAACAATTTTAGCAAATAAAAATCTATTTGTTGGAAGCCACGGTTATTCCCCTTCATTACAGGACATAAAATAAAATACACAATGAACTTCTACAAACCCCCTAAAACTTAAGATATCAACAAAAACGTCTATTCTCCCCTGGGACTGACCAAATATCATTCCTTCATTTATGGAGTTTCCTACCATTTGTGGGAAATACTTGCCTAAAAACAACTTTAGAGCTCAGTGATGTTATTGATCCAACAAATTTTTATGGGTTACCAAGATTAAATCACTCCACAAGGATTTATTTTCAATGCATATTTTGATTGACTTCCTTAAATAAAATTTTTTTAAAGGGCACATTTATTTTCAGCCACTCATTGGACTCCAGACAAAATCAATCCTGGCTGGTCTTGCATAAGGAGCACCCTGAGCAGGTTGCCAGTCCCTTGCAGAGCCCCACAGCAGAAGATGAAGACACATTCACTCCTAAATACAATTTGGCAGTAAACTAACTACCTAACCTGCAGGTGTTTAGAGAGTGGGAGGAAATTAAAGCAGATGGTGGGATCAGACGATCTCAGGAGAACATGCAAACTCTACATGTTAAACCATGACATGTTAAACCATGATTAAACCAGCAACCTTTGTGTTGTGAGACTGTATTGCAAATATACATTAAACTACATCATCCAAATGCAGGTTAATGCAAATAAACCAAAAACAAATCCATCTTTATCCTTCAACAAATTAAAATTCCAAATTCAGATCATTTCACTTTTTTAAAGCATGTCATCAAAATCTGGTAACAAATCTTGAAGAAAATCTGAATATGCAATCAGAATTGGATGCTAAATGAAGTAAATGGATACACACAAGTTGACTTGATGATGAGAGTATGGAAAAAGCAAGAAAAAGGAAAATATAGAACTTACAAGTCATCATTTTCATCTTTGATTATTTGGTTGTGATGCATTCCATATTGTAATGTGTCCTTTCAAACGTCAGGGCATTTATTCAACTTTGGACAACTAAGAATAGTAACTTATCGTTTAATGGGGAAAAGCACATCTCCCAGAGCTACTCTGCCCAAATTACGAAAGGAAAGTTTTGCAAATGTAGCTGTAATAAAGTTTAATTCCCCGTAAAGAAAAGTTTACAAATGCCTTTCAGATTGATTAATTTACAAAACTATAGGGAAACACTGTTTCTTAACAGGCTGAACATGACTAGTCACGAAGTATTAGATGTAAAATTTAAAGATGACTGTAGTGGAAGACATGTGTGACCTGATCCTGGTGTGAAGCCAAGAACAACGTTCTGCAGAGTTCAATCAGCAGAAGACCTAATGGAAGCCATGCAGTCTGCTAGTCCATCCTGACAGCTGGTCTGGCTGGCACAGAAAGTCCCACCAACTCTTACATTACCCCATCCTGAGCCAGAAACTTCACCACCACCTTGCAGCTGTGAGGGGGAGTCAACAGAGTGTTGATGCATCACCTCATCGGAAACAAGAACGATTGGATTTAAATGTCAAATCTTTTTCTTCAGCTGTCAAATATTGTCCAAAAGCGTACGCTACGGGTGTCCGAGAGACACAGCAATCAAACAAGTGGAAAGTCTGACTTTAGTTAAGGCTGAAGAAAGCGTCATGCCAGTCTGATGTAAAGTTTGAGGTCAACATGTTTTCACGTCTTATGTTTCATGCTTATTTTAAACGGACAGATTGGCATAAACGAGAGGTTTCTTTCAGGGTTTTCGTAACCTCTGGAACATGTGTGAGCCCTTTATGTTTCAGTTTGTGTGGCTTTTCTTTTGTTTTTAATAATGCATAGCAGATGGATGTGGGGTTTGTGTGTTAGCGTGAGTAACACAATAAACCAGAAACAGGACATTTGTATGGGATATGTTATTACAGTGTTTATTTTAACACTGGTGTTAAATAATGCCAACTAAACTTTCTTTTTTCTCTTGCTTGTGGTGCTACCTCCCATCTCATTTGACCCAAATGGCTTTCCGTAGTCTTGATTTCTAAATTTGTATTTGCACTCATTTGATATTATGTCAGTTTGTGTGATGTAACGTGCACTAATAGCTTCATTCGTCTGTCGTTGGGATTAGCTGGTTGGATAACTCACAGAATCATTTTGCAGTTTTATTGCATTGGAAATTTTGTTGTTTTATCCAATTTATTAGAGCATAGAAATCCAAATTCTGAAAATTAGAAATTAAAAATTTGATGTGCACCAGTTTTTAAAACACAAAACATTTTTACAAATGATCGATGATCAAGTGACCTAACCAATCATGGGGAGATTTTAGGACTTAAATGAATGTGACTGTTTAAGCACTGGATAGTTTATTTTGCAACTAAAAAGACAAAGCATGCATGTATAATTACTTGTTAAAAAATTATTTTCCAACAAGCAAATAAATAAATGTTTTACTAAAGAACTTTCACAGATGATATTTTGGCCTTTCTGAAAGAAAGCTGTTTAATCATCTATCTTTTTTCTGTTAAGGACCAGATAGAGGGTGCCACATCAACAAAGGAAAACAATAACCTGAGCCGTTACTTTAGCTTAGCCGCATTAGTCGTTTACTTGAGCTGAGCCGTTTTAGTATGCGACCATGTTTCTCCAATCTAACGAAGATATAACACGCCTTTCGAACAATAAACATTGGTAAAACATCCCTTAAACACTCAAAAACAACTTATGACACCGAAACCTCGATTCTAACTACAAATAAATCGATTAAGCTGATTATGTGGCTGCTGATTCTGTGGCTGCCTTGTTGCTTCGTCTGTCGAAAACACAGGAAGTGACATAACCAAAACCAGCCATGTCAATACTACAAAATTTAAGAATCACACAACGGATCGTGGGGCAGAACAGATCTCTTTAGCCTTCACATTTCAAGTCGATTCACAATCTGAATCCAATTCCATTTGTAAATATTTACTCTCTAGTGTTGTTTAATTTGAAATTAGTAAACAGAAGAAAAAAAATGCATTTTTGTTAGAAAAATATATAATGGCATTTATTCATTCAGTTATTTTCTAAACTATCCATCCCTAACAGGGTTGCGGGGGGGAGAGCCCATCCCGGCTGATTCAAGGTGTTAGACAGGGTACACCCAGAATAGGTTGCCAGTCTGCCGCGCGGTCACAGACATACAACAATACCCAGGGGCAATTTCATGGCAGGCAATCAACCTAACATGCATGTTCTTGGAAAGTGACAGGAAACCGGAGTACCCAGAGGAAACCCATGCAGACACAAGGAGAACATGCAAACTCTACACAGAAAGGCCAGTATTTCAGGCCTCGTCCCCAACTGGGACTTGAACCTCAACCTCCTGGCTGTGAGGTCATTGTGGTCACTTTGCCACCGCGCAGCCAAAAAATATGATACATGCATAAAATGAAATGGAAATTTTATATCAAATCCTTTTATCCACAACTTTAATGTTACATTTTGAAGATGTGCTTTAACTTTTAGACAAATATTTTGGGAATATGATCTGTATTTTATTATGATAATACTTTTATTGCAATATATATCTGCTGTAAATCTGAGTTGTCTGAATGAAGACACATTTTTCTCAATTATCTGTAAGACTTTATGGAAAGTTTGGCTTATTTTCTCTGTCATAATTGTATCCGTACAGTTGTTGTACTTGTGAATGTCAGCCTGAAAAGACTTTTGTCGCCACTGTCTGGTGGAATGCAAGCTTATTACAGTTTAAATCTGTGAAGAATGATGAAGAATGAAGAATGTGAGCATTGTCCAGATGGTCAAATCTTCCAGAGCCGCCACAGACGACTGTTGTGTCGAGGCTAAAGGTCCTCACAAATATTTCAATTGTGTGTAAGTGCTCACACAGACGTTATTGATCAAGAAAACAAGAAGGGACTTTTTGAGTGACTCTGCAATGTTTCCAACAAATGAAAAAGAGGGGAAATTTTAAATAAGATAGGAGTGTTCCCACTTAGTAGAAAGGTCAACCACTTTTTTTTTTTAAGACAAGGGAATCCCATTACTTCACTGATTTATGCAGCCAAACGTGCTAAAGCATCAGATTCCTTTATTTATGACCCTTTTCAGTTCTTTGTTTAATTCTGGTCATCAGTGAATCTGATCATTCTACTCAAGTTAGTCATTACGGATGTGATGGTGGTGATGGGGAAGGACCATAATGTGACACTTTGTAAGGTTGTTGTAAATGGTGAACGAGTTAGGAAGCCGGCTGAGAAATTGATTGCTGGTCAAGATCTAGCTGCAAGTCCAACAGAGGGATGAGTCACCTAGTGGTGTCTGGATTACAGAAAGGTGAATTTTGTCTAAGGTTGGTCTTTATGCATGAAAGCTTAGGCACAGACTGGGTAATTCCAGGAGACGTGTTCAGCGGCAGGAGAAGTTACCTGGTCAAGAGATCAGGGAAAACCAGAACAGCCAAGATCAGTAACAGGCTGGCAAGAGCACAGCGTTTTAGAGTTGAGTCACCGTGTTATAAAAGACAACCTGACAGGGTCTGGATGAGTGCTGAGGGTTTAAATTATGCTTGACAATTTACAAAACACAGGCTTCTATTTTTTTTCTTTTTTAACAAGTTAGGTAAACTGACAATTAATTTTTTATTTTTAAAAAGACACCCAAGGAGAGCTAGTTGAATAACATGAGAGTTGATTGTATACAAGTGTGGCAGATAATGAACAGGAGAGGGAAATCCCAGCTGCAGCCCAAACCAAGACAACTGATTTACTGATATCTGATGACATTTTTTTTTTTCCAAATTAAACAGATCCAGATTTTTTTTTTTTTTTTGCTACTTAGATCATAGTTTGTGCTTCTTCTGAAAACCATCTGCCTTTGTTCTGGTTTATGGTCTCCTAATATGTTTAATAATAGCCACAAGCTGAAATTTACATTTGCAGACTTTTCAGAATGGTGTTGGCTAAAAATGTAAACGTAAAAATTTACATTTTTTTCTAAATTATAACAGAATGTGAGTTTAAATTTTACTATGTCAAGATGTTACTACTATGTAATAAGAGTTTTAAAGTATCACCCAAATGAGAATTTTTTTTTAACTTATGGCGTTATTTGAAAAATGAAAGTATATTAGTACATGATGAGATTCTATCATTTTCACTGATAAATCCAAGTCGTTTTGTAAGACGCTGTAAAAACATACCAACAGAGGAGAAAACTATGCCAGAGTGTGCAAACCCACAGTCAAACACGATGGGGTTATTTATGTGAGAGCCCAAAGCTATGCCACCTATGCCAAATCAACTCCACCCTGGTTAAAGAGAAAAACACAATATTCCTCAGAGAAGTGCTGAATTTTGCATTTTAGTGGAAAAGCACTGCAGCAGCATAATGAGCTGGAAAACACCTCATTATTAAATGCTGGTATGTTGTGCCCAAGTAGTAAAAATGTTCATTTCTAATCCACTAACAGGACAGTGACATAAACAAGAAAAATGAAACATCAGGACTTTAGAAGCCAAGGAATCAGGGAGGAGGAGGAAGACAGTGGTCAGATTGTAAATGGACAGGCCAAACCAAAGTAGAGATTCCAAGCCACACACACCCAAACACAAAGTAATTTTTGGTGTTTTGTGGTGAGAACATCTTTTCTATTAACCGTCTCCTGCCAGAGTTTCTCCATCTCAGTCTTTGAAAAAGAACAAGTTCTTATGTTACCACAGATGTGTCACAGAAGCAGTGAGATGATTACAGTTTTATTAATTCTTTTTTTGTTCTGTTTAGATGACCTGATGTAACCTCTTATTTAGACCATGTGAAAATAAACTTGTAATATTGAGCCACCCGTGTGTGTTTTTATCCCAAACCCTATGCATATTTTTATTTACTTCCAAACCTCACCACATATTTCTATGTCTATTTCTAACCAACCACAGCTGTTGCAAAAGCCAGAAAGTTGAAAAGGTGATCCTCTCACTTGACAAATCTTGGTATGTTCCTATCCATCTCCTATCTAACTTTTCTCAAGCAGGAGGATGAAAAAAGTTTATTAAAGCCTCCTTTTCAAAGTTGTAATTAGAAAATGTAAATACTTTTTTGTTACTACAACTTTTGTTACTACTTCTTTTATTACTTCTTTTACTTTTATCACTCAAAAGTGTCTTTTGTTAATGTGATCCCCCAGCTTGACCCGCTGCTGTGTGACTCATTTCTACGTCAACTACAGGATGTACTGATGCTGCTGAGCATCCCCATCTCACCTATATTCTGTCTCCACTTACCTGTAAGTAGAGATCTGGAACTTTCTTTTCTGTAAGAACACACCTCTTGTTTTTCCACATCTGTATAAATAAAGCAGACAGGGATGCATTTCTTTGTGGATACTCCAGTCTGGAGAAAATGCTGCATTTGTGACAAGTCAAACTGTTATGATCCCCTCACCTGCTGCCAGAGGCAGCTCTGGACCTTCCTTATCACCCTGATTAGGGACATCTGAGATTGATTTCTGATACCACACACCTGTGGATCCTGCTGCCTATTTAAGGACAACCACCTCAGACTTTCAC
Source organism: Neostethus bicornis (assembly GCA_902685375.1). Taxonomy (NCBI): domain Eukaryota; kingdom Metazoa; phylum Chordata; class Actinopteri; order Atheriniformes; family Phallostethidae; genus Neostethus; species Neostethus bicornis. The sequence goes on from LR738545.1 coordinate 12,732,484, forward strand.
GTTGGGTCATTGTCGTCTTCACCATCCTCCCTAACGATGAGTTACATCCTGGAACTCTGTTGTATTATTATCGGAACGTTTTATCCTGGGTTAATCCTGTGCCCTTTACCTTACAGACTTACCTGACTTCTGTTAATAAATACTGTTTTTGTCCTGCATTTGGGTCCTCCTTCTACATCACAACAAAAGCAGAGTCTCCCATTTGTTCTCTGGTCCGCAAAGATTTGAGATAAAGATGAATAACCTTTCCATCTGACAAAAGTCATGTGAATCAAAGCAGACTGTGTATTATATTGCTGTATTTAACTGGAAATAAAGTTCCAGTCTGTATTTTCTGTGGCTGATATAATTATGACTCAAACAGCTAAGTTTTGTTTTGTTGTTGTTTTTTCAAAAAAGCAAAAAATGTAATTGCATAAAGTTAAAGAAGACAAAATGAGCATGCTTTATAAGTTAATGGGTGAAGATAAAAAAGCTCAGTTACAGTATTTTATTGGGTTGGCCTGTTCAGTTGTTCAGAAGCCAAAAAGCTAAAAAATGCAAAGGGTTTAAAGTATTTGCATGACTGCATGTTAACTTAGTTCTACCAAACTGGGTCTGAGGTCACAGAAAATAAATAATTCGAATAGCAGCATTGAGTCATTTGCCAAGAATATGTTTTGAAGCTTACTGGTCCTGCTCCAGATGTTCTCCACTCATGTTCATAACAGGTCATTTAAAACACAATAAAATTCGAATCTAGGTGACTAAACAGTAGTAAAAACGTGCTTTTTAAACTTCTCTGTCTAGCATGTACACACACTTTCATGACACACTACACACATTCATCTATATTCACAAAATGTTCCTTTAATTGCTAGTAAAAAAGTAAAACACCAAGACTGAACAATAGATGGTAGAAACTGTTAAGGATCTGATGACAAACTTTCCAAGGCAGCCTCAACCTATTTAAGTACATCTGAAATGATTTTACCTGGTGTGTAATCCCTTGCAGGCTGTTTTAGTTATGTCCACAGCTGCAGATCAATTTCACTACTACACATGTTGCGGTTTCACAAAAAGCACCACTGAGATGTGTCAGATTATCTGCACTTATACTCGCCACAAGAATTAGTCGTCCTGAGCATGAGAAACCCACAAATATAGACATTTTATACATGATGTAGTGGGGTGAAAGAGAGGGTTGTGGTGACTCATTAAATAGGAGATTCATGTACTAGTATAGCATCGTGTTATGAAATGAAAAATGGTTCATTTTGATTCCTGTGTTTATGTGAATGATCATTAAAAGATGGGATTTATTTGTCACATCTGGAGCAACCACGTACTGTGGAGAATCTAAACTTTACCCATCCAAGACACAGCTTTGTCCTAAGAGAAAAAGCTTCCGAAGAGAAAGAAAATACACACTACCATCTTCATGTTGATGTTTCAATGCTTCCTTAAGCCTTACATATCTCCTGCTGCAAGAGCTCTTGTTCTGGAGATAAAAGCAAGATGTAATTCAATCTCTAAAGGCAAGCTTTGGGAGCAGAGGCTGTTTGACTTCCGGCGTAGCAGTAATTTCACCCAACCGGTCAGTTGTGCTGAACATATCAGTGAGAGAAAAACAGTGTTTGCTTCGCTTCATCCTCAAAGACAAGGATCAGATATCAGATCCCAGCATGCTGGATGGGAAAGAGTCAAATTTGAAAGTAGATTTACTGCCAGATGTTGGCTGGGCATGCTTCATTTTACTTTTAAAACAGAAGAAAACAGCTTAAAAAGCTCGAAGCATTCCAGAGCGTTAAAACATTGTTTGAGTTGTCGTGAGGAGAGAAGGATAAAAAAGAAAATAGAGAAGTAGCAACAGAAATTACTGAGCGTTCAAAATATTATTTATTTGGATGATTTTTTTTCGCACAGAACGACACAAAGTGCAGACATTTTTTTTATTTGACCTATTAGCCGAAAAGCAAAGCTCTGGGTTTACAAGTTGATCTACGTTCCAACCCTCACCTATGGTCACCAGCAGTGGGAGATGACCAAAAGAAGGAGATCGCGGATACAAGCGGCCGAAAAGAGCTTCCTCTGCAGGGTGGCCGGGCTCTCACTCAGAGATCGGGTGAGGAGCTCCTCCGGGTTGAGAGAAGCCAGATGGGGTGGTTCAAGCATCTGGTCGGGATGCCCCAGGAGGCCTCGCTGGTGAGGTGTTTCAGGCCCGTCCCACCGGGAGGAGACCAAGGGGCAGACCCCGGACCCACTGGAGAGACTATGTCCCAAAGCTGGCCGGGGAAAGACTCAGGATCCTTCCGGGTGAGCTGGAGGATGCAGCTGGGGTGAGCCTATCCGCCTGTCTATCACCACAACAAACAGCAAAGGACTCAGAGCAGATCCGTGGTGCAGTCCCACCCCCACACTGAACTCCTCTGTCTCACCTACGGCACACCTCACCACTGTATTACAGCCCTCATACATGTCCTGCACTGCTCTAACATACTTCTCTGTCACACCAGACTTCCTCATATAATGCCATAGTTCTTCTCTAGGTACACTGTCATACGCTTTCTCTAGATCTACAAAGACACAGTGCAGCTCCCTCTGACCTTCCCTGTACTTCTCTATCAGCATCCTCAAGGCAAATACTGCATCTGTAGTGCTCTTTTTAGGCATAAAACCATACTGCTGCTCACAAATTTGTACTTCAAACCTTAGCCTAGCTTCGAATACTTTTTCCCATAACTTCATCGTTTGACTGATCAGCTTTATTCCTCTGTAGTTACCACAACTCTGCACATCTCCCTTGTTCTTAAAAACAGGAACCAGCACACTTTCTAATATCTTGTTGAACAGCCCAGTCAGAAACTCTACTGCCACCTCACCTAAACACTTCCATACTTCTACAGGGATATATATACTTTGATGATCTTTTATTAGTGAGGAAGTTTATGCTATTCTCTGGTGATAAAAAGGGTCAACCTGACTCTGAATAAACAGTTACCCATTGAAATTTCTGTTTTTTTTTTCATGTTTCCACCAACAATCCCAAAATACAGCAAAGAAAACCAATAAAACTGAACCAGAAGAATAAAATTAGAAAGCAGCTGTTCAAACCAAAGAGCCTGAAGATCCAATAGGTTACAGTATGAACATTTTCTCTGGAATTCTTTTTCAAAGTTAACACCCGTACATCATTTCAGAAAATTGATAGCAGCATATAAGAATACGTCATTGCAAAAGTAGGTGTGCATGGAACACAAGAGGAGAAAATGAGAAGTTTATTTTGGATTTCATGTCCCATTTTATACCCAAACACACATTCCTCTGCTGTGGCAATCACTCCCTCACTTGGCTGACTCTCCTTACAAAAAAAAGCCTTGTGAAGAGAAAAATGACCCTGGGTTCTCCTAACATATTTGAAATGATGTAAAAGGCTGGTATTCTACATGGACAACATATGCAGAGATGTGTTGTTTCTTCTAATTTGCACCACATGCATTACTGAGAGGGGGGAGGGAGGTTGTTTTGTTTTGTTTTAAAAGAGAAATTACTCTCTTGATTCATAACAGTCATGAAAAAAAATCCTTGGAAATCCTTGCTTGCATCTGCTCGGAGGAATATCTTCCCCCATCTAACAAATCAAAATTTCGTCAGTTGTAGCAAATAACACAGACAAACTGGAGTTATGCTGCAGCCTTGTAATCTTACAACTTTTAACATGAACATTTTATCAATGTTCTTCCAAGTTCAACAATATCTACCGTTAAATAATTACTGTAAAAACAAAGAAAACCAAAAGACAAATCCATTGCTTCTGTTCATTTATCTCCTTTGTAAAATCTTTTCTCCAACACCATCTGATTGTGTTTTGGGTTGAAGGTGTCTGACAATTTCTCCCCTCCAGATTTTATCAAGATGTATTATGGCATTATGGCAAACTACAAAAAGTCAGCAAGCTTAATAAAATCAGTTCTCCAAAATAAAAAGTAATCAAAATCTTCTAATCTGAGTTGCTCTCATTGAAACAAATTAAGCTCTTTCACTGCATCAGACTTTTTTTTTTTTTTTTTGCAAAGTTGTGTTATTCTGGGCTTACTACAAATCCAGATTTCACAAAGACATTCCGTTCCGCTGCCTTCCGCTTATCAGGGGCCGGGTCGCAGGGGCAATAGCCTCAGAAGGAAAGCCTAGAATTCTCTCTCCGTGGCTGCATCCTCCAGCTCACCCAGGAGGATCCCGAAGTCTTTCCGGCCAGCTGTGAGACATAGTCTCTCCAGCAGGTCTGCGTCTGGATCTACTCCCGGTGGGCCGTTCTCAAAAAACCTCACCAGTGAGGCATTCAGGAGGCATCCTAACCAGGTGCCCGAACCACCCCATCTGGCTTATCTTGTCCTGGACGAGCAATGGCTCTACTCCGAGCTCCTCCCAAATGGCAGAGTGAGAGCCCAGCCACCCTGCAGAGGAAGGTCATTTCGGCCGCTTGTATCCTCAATCTTGTTCTTTTAGGTGAGCGTGGGAATGTAGATCGACTTGTAAATTGAGAGCTTTGCTCTTGCCTCACCTCTTTCTTTACCACGACGGATTGATACAGCATCCTGATTATTGTGGACACTGCACCAATCCATCTGTCGATCTCCAGCTCCAGCCTTCCCCCACTCGTGAACAAGACGCCAAGATACTTAAACTCTTCCACTTGAGGCATGACAAAGACATTTGATTGAAAATCTGTTTCCATTCTGATTTTTTGCGAAATTTTAAACGCATTTGAAGTTTTACTCTGATCATCATAGAACACTTTACTTTTTAAAGATTATAGAAGTTCATAGAAGTTCACCCACTTTGATAATTCAAAAGTTTTGTCATTTTTTGGCATCTCAAGCTCCTCTAACCAAATTGATCACTGCTGTAACAGAGATCCGTGTTACTTCAGGCTAGTAACAGCTGTATGCGAAGTAGTATGAAGGGTGTAACATTCTCCTCTCCCAGCTGAAGCCACACAGGCCTGCACGAGGTGTAATGAAACACCTCATCAGTGTTTTGGGGATTAGAGAAAGATGGGTGGAAGTCTTACACAATAAGCTTTACTGCAACCCCCAACCACGGAACGCAGAACATTGGTGTGAAGGAGGATTACTGACGTCATGATTCAAAGACGGAAAACCCCTAAAATATTGTTATAGAGACAAGGCATAAAAAAATTTTGGACAAGGTTGAAAAGTTTTCCACATTCTCGCCCATCGACTCTCACTGGGATTCTATGAAGAAAGAAAGATCGCAGAAGGAGATGGGAGGAATTATAAAATGATCTAAACTATCAAATGTTTAAAAAGTAACTTTCCCCAAAAGATTAAAATCCCAAAAGAAAAAGTAATAAAATCTAATTTTATAGCTCATTAGACATTAGAGTTTTCAAGATTGCAAGTAGCTTGTCTCTGAAAATCATAGAGCATTGCCTCATGGATCCTTTTTTTGCGTGAAATCACTCAAATTTGAAGGATTTTCCCACATGCAATTTAATTTTGATAACTTCATTGCATGCCGCTGGTTTTGAGTGCAAGCTGCTTACTTGTTCCACTTCAACGCAAACTTATTCAATTATAATCTGGTGTCAGTGGAAATCCCTGAAGTGAACTCAGTGACATGTTGAAGATTGCAGTTAGAGATGAATTGAGTTTTTCCAACTAAACTTTGTTGTAGAAATCTATCGAGTTGGGAAACACACATGGGCCGCTTTCAATTTTTAGGTGGGTTGTGTCGGTTAAGCAGATGCATAAAATATTTTTCTGTAAATTCAAAAGACTATTGTGTGATGGTCTGAATTTCGTCCAATCACAATCATGTGATTGGACGATTAGATTTTTGTGTCAGGAAAAAAAAAGGAAAAGAGACAAATTTGGAATGACTGACCTCTGATGGTTCCTGTGAGAAAAAAAGTGCATAAATCTAGGGAAAAAAAGAATATTTGGTACAAAGATTATGCACTCGATGAGTTGGAAACTGGATGGAATCCAAAATTGGTACTACCAACGCACCCACACACACACACAAAAAAAAAAAACTCAAAACAATGTTTTTCAGCATCAAAATTCTATTTACTTGGTGTTTTAAAGCCAAAATTTAGTAGATGAAGCAGCACTGTCTTAATTGATCTGGCTTTATAAAGTGATACAATTGAGAATCTACAAGTAATTTATTTGGATTTTCTACTTCTTTATTATCTTCTGAGCCATCCATCCCTAGCGAGGCTGCAGGAGGTGCAGGAGCCTATCTTGGCTGACACAAGGCGAGAGGCGTTCCAGACCTCGTCCCCACTCGGGACACCAGATCCTGACCTTTTTGCTGTGAAGCCACTGTGCTAACCACTGGATCCCTGTGCAGCCTGGATCTTCACACTGCAGAAGAAATTATGCAATCATTAAAATATGAGTTCCTACAAGTCAGAGAAACCCATATCTGAGGAAGGCACAATGCAGAAATTTATTGCTAAACATACCAAATAATAAGTATTGAACTGTATTATATTGTAAAAGAAATCATTGTAAAATCATAAGCCATTTCTTCGAAAGTTTACATTCAGAACCATATGGAGCTAAAAGGTAAGACAATAGGAGGACAGTAAATCAACTCAAAGTGAACGTGTGAGGAGACTGAAACAGTAATGACACTTTATTTCTTTCAGTTGTGAAAAATTCAGTTGCTAATTGCTTCTCAATGAGCGTTCACATCAATGTGTAGTTGAAACAAGTTTGAATGTGGATATTTATTTAGTTTTACAAAGAAATTACTTTATCTGTGGCACAGGTTTTGAATTGGTTTGCAATTTTGTTGAAGTGTAGACTCAATAAAGAAAACAGTTATGAAAGAAAAGCGTGTCAAAATTTTGCCAAAAAGGCCGCTATTAAGATTCTTTCTCACCATCTAGATTAAAATAAGACATTTTGGAATTTTCCTCTTTGCAATTTAACAATGAGTTGATCGACAAGGAATTGTACACAAACATGTCATTAAACTGGGTTTAAAATAATTGATAGAGCGAGTCCAAAAAGGCAAATATGGTAGTAAATAATCGCAAAGACAGCAGAGTAGTAGACACAAAAAAACAGCACACTGATAGAAATCTTGAATCACTCCCAATTTAAGCCCAAATAGGTGAAAATAGACAGATTTCAGCTGTTTGATTCTGTTGGCCGCTCTCATGTGTTCGCTCCATGCAGACACGCCCAACCTCACTCAGGGGGATAGTAGTGACACACCACATGAATTACAAAACTTAAACAAATACTGTCCAACATGTGCAAAACTTTCACCTTAGTGACTTTATCTGGCTCACCAAATCCTCACAAAGCTCAAAACACAAATTTTTTACATTCATAGCATTAACTTTACGTCAGTCAATAAATTATGAGAACATATTGAACCCACCGCTGACTGAATACGCACCCACAAAATAATATTAATATTTCAAGATGAGTTGTGTTTTCCTGGTAATTTGGCCAAAGTAGTTTTTCAGCAGTCCAGCAGACTGATACTGACATTTATGAGATTTTCTTTGGCCTTACGTAAATGTGCCAAATGGGAAATAATGTCAGAAATGTACAACATGATGTTGGACTAATTGAATGTGAGTTGAGCGATGGGGAAGAATTGGCACATTGAGAAAATTTATTGCAGTTTTTATTGAAATTTATGAAAAAGATTAAAAGACACATAATTGTAAGACATTCAATGACTTAGAGCGACTCTCAGGGGCGTGTGGAGGAGTGAAGAAAAATACAGGAAGTTATTGCCATGACCTAGTTACCCCTCTGGGAAACTTACTTTGCTCACATGGCAGCTGATATAACTGTCATCACTCACAACTCTCAACATTTTATTGACTTGTTTTGTCCCAACACCGTGGAGATGTCCAGCCTGAGTAAAACCAAGGTGAGAAACACCGCAGAGCTCTTTGCTTATGGTGGTCAAAGAAAAAGGTCATGTGAAGCATTGTCCATTGAGGATTGTGGGAAGCATGCAAGCACACTGTCTAATATAATCTCAAACATGAGGCCACTTTGCTAATGTACTAAACACAAACATCCTTAATGGCTCATGTCCAAAGTTGCCAGTATTCTTTTTTTTTTCATACACGTCTTTGATCCGCCATTTAGTGTGAACTTTTTACAGCCAGAGAAATTAATCATACATACATTTTCGTGCTGTACTATCCAACACTGGGTCATGGGCGGGTTTTAAATTCCTGCACATGTGATTTGTTCAGAACTGACTGGATCAGGAATGACTACATCAGCAAACAACTGCTTGTTTTGAACATAAAGTGGCCAGACTAAGATAGTTCAAACTTTTCTGGAAGGAAAGAAAGAAGTATCCTTTTTTTCATCTCTCAACAGGGAAATTTGTGTGCTGCTTTACACCGCACCAAGCTGCCACGACGGTGCCAATGGTGGGAGAAACGGGGGGGTTAGGTGTCTTCCACAAGGACGCCTAGATGTGAGCTACACATGAGAACAAAGGACGAAGAAATTGGTTTAAGGATGCTGTAATGGAGTACACGAAGGTAGTTGGTTTGAGAGAAGTGGATGTAGAAAACGAGGTTAGATGGAGATAACTGATCTACTTTAATAATTCCTGAAGAAAAAAGTTGAAAAAATCCAAAAGGAAAAATGGCTAAGTACTAGAACGTTTGATACAGGCGTGTGATAGGATTAATTCTATATTTAGCCTCAACTTTTTGTCATGGTTATGGATGTGGAAGAAGGAGGACCCAATTGCAGGACATCAAAACAAGGTTTATTAACACAATTCAGGTAAGTCTGTAAAGCAAAGGGCAGACGATTATCTCAGGATTTCCAAAGTCCAAATAATAAGAGTATTACAACATGGTCATGCAATACTGGTGACCTGGCTGGAAGGGATGGTATGATCCAACATGGAAGTCTGGGATGGTTGCCCTTACATAGATGGCAGGGTCCACAGATGTGTGGCATCAGGAATCAATCTCAGGTGTCCCTAATCAGGGTGACGAGGAACATCCAGGGCTCCCTCTGGTGGCAGGCGAGGGAATCCTGACACTTTTCCCCTTCTAAAGAGGAGTTGTAACTGTACATCACGTTGCAAACAAGTTTTGCCTCACAACACAACATTTTGAGACCATTTTTTGGGCACTAAACCTTGTTGTTATGAGACGTTTTGGGGAATGAGATTGAAAGAAAAAAAAGGAAATGAGTTACAAAGAAAAGATTTTACAAAAGTCAACATGAGGATTTCACTTGCAAGCAGGATCTCAGAAAAGAGGCAGGATTCAAAATGATGCAAAACAAGCAGTTCTTATAGGTAGAAAATTACTAAAAGTACAGATTGTGCCTTGTTCATGCTGGAATGAATACATAACCTGCTCGGGATAAATAAATCTAACTAAATCTCAGCTTAAAATGAATCAGAATGATGTTGTGAACCCATCATAAATTAGCAGATTTATAGATTTTGCTTGTTTTTCTTTTGGATTAACTTCTTTGACTTTTTCCTTCTGCTGTCCAAACATGCCTATGATTGTCTTTCTGCGCTGGCCATTGGACTGACTGTGATCACATGGCTAATACTTTAAAAAAGTGTTTTAAGTACCGCTGCAGAACTCTGTGAACTGAAGCAAAATCCTGTTAAAAACTTGACACCATTTAATTTTTTTTAATGAATTATAAATCTCACACCTCCGTCATGTTTCCATGTCTGTGTATCCAAAAAACTTTTTTACTATAAATGGGAAATTCTAGGAACAAGTTTGCAATAACTGGTGAATCTTTAAACAATGATCAGGGTCACAAAAATATTGGTGATATTTATGTTTCCTCCGAAAGCCTCTTTTAGTTTAAGAGGGTGTTTAATGCTCAAGACTTTACAATAAACCAATAAATCTTTCAGCACTGTTCGGTTCATATGGAAATCTAAAACCAAAAGACTTTTGATGAATTAGTCATGTGTGGATTCTTTCATGATGTCAGCACCACAGGCAATAAGACAAATAGTTATTGCAATAAAATGTTCAGCCTCATCATAAATAGCTGCAACTTAATACCAGTGGTGTTTTGAACTGGTATGAAAAAAAGTACACTTTTTCAAGGTGTCCTTCTAAGGAAAATTCTTAGAGAGATGGCCATATTTGTGAAAAGCATGGTTGATTAGCAACAGACTGAGACGTTTGAAGTGGAGCTAGACAGATGGACAATCTGCTGCACTTTTCATTGATAAAGATTCATCTTGATACATTCTTGTTTGAGCAAGTTTTTGCTTTTTCTCTCTTTTTTTTTTTTTTTTTTACCTCCGCTCAGTCTGCGGTATGGCATTAAACTGATTCTGGTGTCAGCTCAGCTTCTGTGTTCACATGGATATCATCAAAAAGCAAGCTCCATCTTGCTGATGTAATGGGCATTTAAATGAAAACAGACAACGACTCTTGAGAGCCACAAATCCTCTCTGCTGTATTTAGTCCCAAGTGTGGGTGAAAGTGAAGACAGACGTGGAGCAGACTCTATGAATTCCTTCTACACCTGCCCCCCTTTTAAGTTAAATCAGTACGACGTGGTGATAAAAGAACCCTAAATCCAAGGAGTAAAGTTAAGCTGACTCCTCACGCATGAACCTCAGTTTTTTGGTCATTCACGTTTAGAATTATGACTGTGGCTAATAGCTAGCCGGTTTATGATATGATCTGATGTTACTGTGAGATGGAGCACACATGCAAAAGAAGGTGTAAGAATTTCCTCTACGAGCAGACTCCACATTTGTTTCCCACATGTCCTCACAGCAGCCTGTTAAGCCCGAGTTCGCTGGTGAGTTGGCGTCAATAAAACAGGCAAACAATCACACCAGCCAACTTCAATGAACATTTGGCACCTCACTTTTATACCAAGTTGTCAGTTATTATCATTTATTATCCTTTTTTAAAATATTTGGGTTTGTATTGTGTCGTCTTTTGACTCAAAGAATAATGCAATGTCCACAAAAATATAAGAAGCTATCCCTGCGCTGAATGATTGCAATAAAAGAAAGAAGTGTAATAAATAACGCAAGAACCAATCCTGGGGGCAAGATTTCAAGAAAAGGAGACCTCCAATCAAGCCTATTTTGGAAATCTAATCAAAAAGCCATAAAAATCAACCATCAAGTGTCCCAAAATAAAAATTGCCAAACAAAGTGGTATCACTAATTTTTTGTGGGTTTTGTTTTTACTTCGGTGGTTAATTCTAATGAATTGTTTAGCATTCATTAGAGTGATTTGGAACAGAGTGTGAAGCAAATGAAAATGGAGTTAGTGTCTTAAGTTCTTAAGTCCTCAGCCAGAAAGGGTGGTGATTCCACTCCAAAGTTTTGCCCAAAAAAGGGAGTGAATATTAGTGTGTCTTTGGACTGTGCTCAAACATGAGGAAACGATGAGGCCGTAGATTGACAAGCAGGTTGGGATGGTGTCTGCGCTGAAAGAAAAGAGCAGAAAGACAAAAGTCTGTAAATAGACAACTTACATCTGCTGTTGGTGATTAAATGAGGGCATTGACCAAGAGAACCATGTTTTGAATAACACAGCTATAAATAGTTTCCCTTGTGTATTCACTGTCTTCTTCCCTTGGGTTAGAATGAGGAGATTAGTCATTAGAGGCTAAAGTCAATAGGTCAGATATTTGGTCAGTGTTTTCTGGAGACGAGGCAAGATGTTGTGGCCATTGGTGGAACGTAATGAAGTAAATGTACTTTATTACTGTTCTTAAGTTAAAAAAAAATTGTGTATCTGTACTTTCTTAAATTAAATTTGAGACCTGTACTTTTTAGAGCAAATATCAGTACTTTTACTTTGCTACTTTTTAAAAGTGTGTTTCACATTTTTTGTTACATTTTCCATCAGAAATTTGAAAAGTATACAGCTTTTTCTTTTTTTAGTGCATCTTGAAGCCGCATCGCCAAAATCAACCTGTAGAGGAAGCAGGTTGCCTGCGTTCTCCAAGAGGGAAAAGAAGTAATAAATCGAGAACCAATCAGAATCAAGAGTTTTCCGCGAATGACATTTTCCGCAGTCATTCACCGCCAAAAGGCTAACATCAAATATAGTACAGATTGAAAAAGAGTCAGAGGATTGTTGTTTGTTGTGTTTCCTTTTATATAAAAAAGTCTATGGCCGTACACCACAAAAATAACATTTGAATTATGGTCGAATATCTTTACTTTTTACTTAAAAAGTAAAATTCAAAACAATTACTTTTGTAGAAGTACTACTTAAGTAGATTTTTTTATTGGTAATTTTACTTAAGTAATTTTTTTTTTTGCCCAATTATCTGTACTTTTACATAAGTACAAAAAGTGTGTACTTCATCCACCACTGGTTGTGGCTGTGCCAGGACAAGAGGACCTGGCACAGTATAACTCTCTTCAGGAAAGCTCAGAAAACCATGACACCAACCACCCCTACAAACACATTTACAGTATACAGTATATACACATAGTTCCCCTCCCGACCACCGATGATCGGAGTCCTCTAAAAACCATTGAATGAATCTGAAGTAATCACACCAATGCTCAAATCAGGATTTAGGTGTGACTCTTTAATCAGAGAAACATAACAAAAGGTTTCTTGGAAAGACAGAACAGCTATAACCTCCAAATGAGAGGAGGACATTTTTTAATCATTCGGTCAAGTTGTTGAGAAGCTGTGAAATGAACTGTAACCCAAATACTCACGCACATGCTTGATGTTAAAAAAGTTTTGGTTCACATGTTGCTTTTGCCAGTGCTCTACAATTATCACACTAATCAGTCTTTGAGTTGCATATCTCCTGTTTTTCTTTAAAACGTTCCCTTCAACGGTCTGTTAAAACCCCTGTAGAGTGTTCTGGGGTGGAAAGGGAAATCTGCTGGGTTTCCCAATCAAACAAGTTAAGAAAGCATTGCCAAACGCTAGTCCTTTTGGAATGGGACGAACCGTTGAATGTTATTAACAATCACATGCTCTAGTATATGAGCAATGATTTTTAACAGGGTTGGATCTCCGTGTCACCATAAATCACGCAAAAAAGATGGAACTCTGGAAGTGTCTCCGGAGTTAAATTTCATCACTGACCAACCTCTGTTCAAAGCCAAACTAAAATTGTGCATTTTACTACGGTATTTTCAAGTTGCTTGTTTATTCAGATATTCTTGTTCATCATGGGAAACCAAAATCAAACAAGGTCATTGAGGATACATTCATATGCCAGAAGTACAAAACCTTTTATGTTCAGATCTTCGACTGTAAAGAGGTGCCAAGTGGAAACAAAGTGGATCAGAAAAAGTTCCGTCAAAGACATTTTTTTAATGGAGAAAATATTGTAAGTTTGCATGCAAGGTCTTCTTACATGTTGTGGGAAACATGCACATCTGGACTGACTACTGGAATCCAGACTCCATCTGCAAGAATGATTACACAAGCCAATTTTATTTTCATTTTCTTTCTCAATGTAGTCTATTACTCTGTTTTAATGTCTCTGCAAGTCCCGTGACATTTAGTGGCAGTAACATTTTATGGGATTTATTTAGTATTTAACAACAAAAACCTGGCCAAAAATAGAGAAATGACTGGGATGTTTTATATAACCAAAACCATTTGAAGCATAACCACCATAACTATGACAAGCCTTATCTCAAGAACTTTATCAATTTTTAAAAAAATGACATTTGACAAAACATTCTCCTCAAAAACAGAAGTCATCTTCAGAAGAACAATTTTGATCACCTTTTTGCTTGATGAAAACCAAGCATATATATTGGACAGGAATATTTCAGTTCAAAAACAATGAATAAAATTAAAAAGCAGCGCAGATCATTGATAGTTCTTTGAATGTTTTACATATACTGTAAGTGTTACTACTGTCACAATCCTCCTCATCTGGAACATTTCCTCCTTCCTAATCCTGCCCTCGGCCCTAATTTTGCACACCTGACCCCAATCGCCTCTCTCTGACGTTTCTAGGTGTGTCTTGTTTCCCCCCTGATTTTAAGCCCTGGTGTCCTTTACTACTGTGTCAGATCGTCTGCATTGTTGCTGGCATGCACTCCTCCTGCAGCAATGATAGTACCCCTCCACGTTTGGTCCTTCGCCCTACTTCTGCTGCACCCAGCTGTCCTGCTGAGCTCTACCTCCAGTTCCCTCATCCTGCTGAGCTCTACCTCTGCTCCCCTCATCGTGCTGAGCTCTACCTCTGGTCCCCTCATTGTGCTGAGTCCTACCTCTGCTCCCCTCAACGTGCTGAGCTCTGACTGTGGTCCCCTTATTGTGCTGAGCTCTACCTCTGGTTCCCTCATCGTGCTGAGCTCTACCTCTGGTTCCCTCATCGTGCTGAGCTCTACCTCTGGTCCCCTTATCGAGTTGAACTCTACCTCTGGTCCCTCATCCTGCTGAGCTCTACCTCTGGTCCCTTCATGGTGCTGAGCTCTACCTCTGGTCCCCTCATCGTGCTGAGCTCTACCTCTGGTCCATTATCTTGCTGAGCTCTACCTCTGGTTCCCCCATCCTGCTGAGTTCTACCTCTGGTCCATTATCCTGCTGAGCTCTACCTCTGGTCCATTACCCTGCTGAGTTCTACCTCTGGTCCATTATCCTGCTGAGCTCTACCTCTGGTCCCTTATCCTGCTGAGTTCTACCTCTGGTCCATTATCCTGCTGAGCACTATCTCAGGTCCCCTCATTATGCTGAGCTCTATCTCTGGTCCCTTCATCGTGCTGAGCACTACCTCTGATCCCCTCATCCTACTGACCTCTGTCTGGTTCTGCACTCTTGCTACTTGCAATAAACTCACTATGCATCTGGGTCCTACTTCACCACCACCATGATAGTTACATCTAAAAGTTTAGGAACATCCAATGGTAAAATGCTGCTGCAAGTTTTGAAACTCTTGCAAATTGAAAGAAATTTGACTGAAGTGCTCATCAATGCAGACAAAGTCAAGAAATATAAAAGTGATTATTAATCTTTGATTCTCTTTACAATAATGATGCAAGTCTTACAGTTGATCACATTGTCTGAAATAAATAACTTACGAAGGTTTAAGTCTAGATGTGTATCCAAAGTTTAAAATATTTTGGGAGAAGTTGGACCAGCTGAAAGTGTATGTGGTATTTTCAAGCATAAATTTGATACCTCGGGCAGTCGTGTCTATTTGGATTATGGTTGGTGGTTGCAGCTGCTGTGGTGGTAAATGGAAGATGCACATATAGTGTACTCACACGCTGTTATTTGATCTTATTTTGTCCTCTTTGATTTTATTTGGGTTTTTGTTTCTTTAGACATCTGCCATTTCAGCATTCCTGGTTTAATTTTCTGCAACTTTCTAAAACCCCAGTGGACTGTTGATTTGATTTACTTGCGCTGACATTTTTGACAGTAACAAATGCATTTGGGTTTCATTTTAAAGAAATTAGACAAGATCATTTCCCATTTCAATGAGGGGAATATGTCTACTTCTACAAAAACCCAGCAGTGGGAAGATGACAAATAAAAAAAAACTCCACAGAGCAGAAAGGAAGAAGATTGGAAGCTGATGCAGCCAAGCAGTTTCAAAGGAAGTCTGGAGAGCAGATCTTTTCCGATATGAAAAGGCCAGAGATAACTCCAGAAAGCAGAACTACAACTATAATGCACCGGAGAGGTCCAATCAGCATGTATAAAACAACAAGTTGAGAAAAATGTTGGAATTCAGCTAAAATGTCTTTGACTCTTTAGAGCTTAACAAAAATGAGGGGGCTGGGGGAAAAAAATCTTTTAAAAGCTTTTGTTTTAATATGAGTGCAGTGATAATATGTATACCTTTGTAAGTGTGTGGAAGAAGGAGAACCCAAATGCAGGACATCATAACAAGGTTTATTGAACACAACTCAGGTAAGTCTGTAAAGCAAAGGGCACAGGATTAACTCAGGATTTCAAAAGTTGAAACAATAACAGAGTTCAAAAATGGTCAGGCAACCATGGGGACCTGGCTGGAAGGGATGGTACCAATATGGAAGTCTGGGGTGATTGCCCTAAAATAAATGGCAGGGTCCACAGATGTGTGGCATTAGGAATCAATTTCAGGTGTCCCTAATCAGGGTGATGATGAACATACAGGGCTCTCTCTGGCGGCAGGGTGAGGGGATCACAACAATAGAAGCTAAAAATGAAAAAGAAAACTCCACAAAGTTTTATTTAACATGTAAATTTCTGCGTTGGTAAAGGCATTCTTAATGGAGCAGGAAAGTGGCCTTTTTAAAAAGCATTAAATAACGTTAAAGTTCTTCTAAATTTTAACCAATACCACTCATGAGCCATTAAAGTTACACATTGTGAATTGATTGAATTTTCTTGCATTTTTTATGTGATACCAAACATACCATATTTTTCATCATAGACGTATAAAAATGTAACTGACTAATTCCTAATAGAACAGAAAGATCCGTTTAATTAGCACATACTGTATGAACAACAAACCCAGTTTGAAGTTAAAGTACATCAACAATCTCATCAACATACAACTGGTCAACAGTTGCCATCATTTTTTGTGACTGCAAACCAATTAAGAGTTACTTTCAAACTGTTCTAAAACATTCTCTATTTTTCCTGCAATTTTGTGTTTTTTGAATTGGCACACTCATCATTTGGACCAATGGATGAATGCTTTCTTATATTTTTGGATGGCTGCCTTTTGGATATCCTTCAGTGATAAGCAGACACTGTTGTT
Organism: Neostethus bicornis; assembly: GCA_902685375.1. Classification (NCBI taxonomy): domain Eukaryota; kingdom Metazoa; phylum Chordata; class Actinopteri; order Atheriniformes; family Phallostethidae; genus Neostethus; species Neostethus bicornis. Next base: position 12,749,193 of record LR738545.1, read on the forward strand.
CAGATGTTCTGATCCATCCATCATCTACTTCTAGACAGAAATATTTACATGACTGCTGAATATTTAATTTCATCTGTGCTGTGGATGTGACTGAGACTAGAGCTGCTCCTCGCAGGGCGGGTAACATTTTGAAACATATTTTCCCTTCAGACATTCCTACAACATCCAGCAGCAATGTGGTACAAGATATCCCAGGACGACCTGACGCCAATGGCACTTGCCAAATTTAATCTAAATCTCCCTTCAACTCTGTGTGAGGAAGAAGGTCTGACACTGGTGTTAGATGTTGTGTAGGAACCAGCAAGTCAAAAGCAAAGGAATCTGCAGAAAACTTTCTTAAATCCTGCTCATATCAAAGTTTGATCATTAGTACAAAGTTTTGCAATAGAACAGATTCCTTTAAAAAAAAAAAAGTAGGTTTAAGAATGATCTCAGTCAGAGGGAGGGGTGACAAAAACTATTTTCCCAAGCAATTAGAACAACTGCAAAGCATGGGAAGGCATGCCTACTGGGAACAATGGGATATGTTACTGTATATCCATGGAATCCCTCTGAGGATGAAATTACATTTTGATGAAAACACAGAGGAGTAGGTAACAGCTCACTTTGTTAACATTATCAGAAATGTTGGGGTTTTAGAGCAACAAGCAGGAAAACTTGCGTAACATCGATCTTTATGATTGATTTTAGGCATTTGAAAAAGTTTTCGAGCATCAATCTTTCTGTTTTCTTGTTTTATCACCCATTTTTCTGTTTTTTAAAATTGAATTAAATTGATTGAGTAGAAAAATAATATTTAAAAATTTATTTCAGTCAGAACTTTTTGTGTCATTAAAAATGTTCATGATGTTGGAAAATAAATTGATTTTTTTTCTCTCCATTGAATCTTGAATAATGAAGTGCATTTTTTTTTCACATTTTGCAACTTAAACAACATTGTTTTTATTCATTGGACCACCATTTTTTTCAGCAAAAATACACAAACCTGAAAGATTTATAGGATGGAAAACAATTCATTTTATTGCACTCATTCAGGATGCAGTCTGAAATTGTGCAACCTCAACACAGCAGATCTCAAGTCAGTGACCTCTTACTGCTATGCACGCCTATTTCCGGCATGCAACTTTCAAAATCAGTATCAAGCAGCCCGAGGAGAACAGAGAGGTCCAGCGCGATGTCACAAAGACCCGGAAACAGGAAAAAAGGTCAGTATGCCACTGCCCCGCCCTTGACTCATATCTCCTATCACATTTGCAGCAGCAAGTGTGATAGGAGTAGCAGCTGCTGCATCGGCTTATTAAGCCACAGTCTACGCTGCACAAACAAATAAGTATCCTGGTGCAGACTTCATTGTCTCGAGAGACAGAAAGATGTCAACAAAAGCAGCTTAAGAGACACATTTTTCTTTTTCAGTGTCAGAATTAATGCCACTATCATACAAAGTGACTTACACAAATAATCTCAGTTAATAATCACAATGCACCTTTTGGCAAAGGGTTTAATTAAATTTAAAGGTTTTAAGCCATTTTTGGCTTCTTTTTAAGAACTTGATTTCCCTTTTAGGTACTTTTATGTACCAGAAATCAAATAACCAAAATTACTTTCTTAAAATATGAAGATTAACCATATTTTTCTTTTTTTTCCAAGTACTTAACATCTAAAAATGTTCGAGTTACTTCATTACTTCATTAGAGCTGAATAAACCAATGGCATCCTGCATAAAATAAATATTTTACAAATCCATTTAGGTCCCAGCATACAAATATAAATGGTCTGTGACTGTTGTGATTATCTCAACATATTCCAGGGCCTGGACTTTGATTTTAAAACATTGGACATTTAGCTTGTAAAGTGGATTCAATCTCAAAAAGCTGGACGTGTGGTTGGCTCACCCCTCGCCTGCATGAAAGAAGTGGCGAGGGACAGAAAAAAAACAAAACTGTCTTCAATCATGCTAAATCCCTCCCACCGTCTCCATGAATCTGTAGACCATCGAAGAGCAGCTTCAGCGACAGACTCCTGCAACCCCTCTGCTCAAAGGAACGGTACAGGTATTTCTGCCGTCCTGCATCAAAATATTCAACCTTTCACTTTCAAACCTTTAAACTCTCACTCACAACAGCTAAAAAAATAATAATAATAATGTTGTTGTATGACATTGTATGATTGTAACACTGTAGCTCTCAAATTTTCCTTCGGGGATAAATAAAGTATCTTCAATTCAATTTGATGAAGATCATCATGTGTTGTGCATTTGGATGTATGTGATTTGTGATAACAATTTAAAATATAAACTGAAGACTAAATTGAGTGCCGTATTTTTCGGACTGTAAGTTGTATCCCCGGCCAAACTATGGAAAACTGTGACATATACTGTACTCCAAAAAATATGGTATATAATTATCTCTACATTCATTTTACTGACTGGAAAATAGCTTTTTAGATGTTCACATTTAGCAAATAGTTAACAAATCTTAACCTTTTTTGAACAAGCTTTCGGAACTGAACAATAGGTGTCAGTCAGATTCATAGAAAAAAGTTTAGACTAGAAGCAAAACTACTGTAAGTAACTTATATTTTTAATTGTGTAAATTGTGACTAATAATTTATCTGTACACTGTCATAAACTCAAGTCATCCAAGTATATGTTTAACTTGCTGCATTCAAATGAGTCACGGTTATAAAAGAGAAGGAAAAACATAAAGTTGTGTTTTTGGGATTGGATGTGTAAGGCCGCTATTCTACAAAGACGTGACCAGGATTTGTTTAACTCATTGAAGTTATCAATGCTTTGCGTCACCCTACATGAATGTTTCTGCTGTTCCTACAGGAATTCAGATGATGAGACCATGACACAAGAATTTGAGGTCAAACTAAACAACTTTGACTACTTTTCATACACACGTGGAGACAAATATGTAAATGTAAATGTTTTAGTGATGTCACACAAGCAACAGACTGTGGATCAGATAACAAATTGAGCAAATTAACCTCCGGAGTAACTCCACATGGGCAGAAAAGAAATGTGAGCATACCTCAGCTGATAAGGCATGCAGCTGTCCTCTGTGGCACACATGTGCACACATATTACAACATGGCCTCCTCAATAATATGCTGTTGAATAGGCCCGAATTAGAGCGATGAAGTCACTGATGAGAAGGTCCAAACACTCAGTGCAGAATAAAAGCTTATTCTTTATAGATCTATTTAAAAACAACGCTGATGTATTAAGACGCCTGTGAGCAACTGTAGAGCTAATCCCTTACAAATTACTTTTAGTAAAACAGGTGCATTTGTCTTAAAAATAAAGCGGGATAAAGACAGCAGCTGCAGACACAAGACGTGACCACACACGGAGAAAGATAAGAAAGAAAAAAGAAAAAAACTACTTATTAGTCACAGAGATTAAGCATGTGAGTTGTGGAGATGATAATCTCTTTGTGGTCAATTTTTGAAAGCAACCTAATTAATTTTAAACACATCACAGATGATTTGTTGTCTACGCTCCAGGGGGTGAAATAGCTGCTGCCAATAACATGACATTGTGGGTCTATAAACTGATGGTAACAAACAATGAGTTTGACTTTGGTAATCATGACAAAGTTGATTTGGAGTTGCATACATAAAAATTTATTACCATAATTTAAATACCTGCCAATAAGTCTCATGTTATTATTTTGTATTGCTGTTGGCAAAAGGAACGATGGAGGCCTTAACTAGGAAATCTGCAGGTGAACAAAATATTAACCAACTTCAAAAGCTCAACTATGGACAATTGGTGCAGAAAAGATGTTGAGAACAACATTCTGATTGGAGGTTGTGTGATGATATGGTACAGCATTAGACGGTACTTTTATACATTATCTCCAAAATCTTAAATTGAGATCCCTTTTTTCCAAGATTTTGCAGCCCTGACTTCAGCCACTAGTAAATATTTGTGAGATCACCTGGAGCTCTGGTTTTGGCCAACACATCGACTAATTCCCATTCCATAAACATGTGAATAATCGTTTTGAACAAGGGTAGGTGTGACTCTTTTTTAGTAAATTGATTTTGTTTCGTCTTCTGAACCACTTATCCCTATCATGGTCAAAGGGGATGCTGGAGCTTATTCCGGGTCCTTTCAGGCGAGAGGCGGGGTACACCCTGAACAGGTCACCAGTCTGTTGTGGGGCTATGCACTCATAACCCTCCACACACATTCATTCCTAAAAGCAGTTTCATAGTGGCCAGTCGACCTAACATGCATGTTTTTGGAGAATGGGAGGAAACCAGAGTACCTGGAGAAAACCCATGCATACACAGGGAGAACATGCAAACTCCACAAAGAAAGACCAATGTTTCAAGCTTCAAACCCACTCCAGGACTTGAACCCCGTAATTCTTGCTGTGAGGCCACTGTGCTACCGTGCAGCCTTGATTTTATGTATAAATTTAAATTTTGTTGAAAATAAGATACATAACTTTATTTTTTAAACTCATTTGGCAGCAAAGTGAGAACGGTTACTTTCCTTTCTGAATCCAGTATCCCTTAGAAACATGCTCAAACTGTACAATTACATGACACTGCTTTTGAAAGTGACCCTCCCTTTATTGCCCAAAGATCCTGCTAACAAGTGGAGGAGAAAAAAAATCATTTATTTAGAAGTACATTATGTGGATTCAGCAAACACTCACAAAACCTTTTTAGAAGACAATTAAAAAAAACAAAAAAAAAATAAGATAAGTGTCATGCCATTAATTTTTTTACAAAGATTTCTGTGATTTTTAGTCCATAAAACAATCCGTAAAATTACATTTTAATCATTAATGTAGTTTTACATTAATGATTAATGTTTGGTATAATTTTAACAAATAATCTTTGGGCATGAAACACCAATATTCTCAGGAAAATAGTAAAGAAATAGAACAAATGCTATTATGACAATAATAAGATTGTAAGATGCTGTCATCTTCTGTGTTCCTCACCAGTCTACCTGACTTATTACCTGCATCCAGATTACAAGAAACTTTTGGAGCAGATTCAACCATCACTAAGTATCTCATATATCAGAATCAACATGACTCCTGACAGCTGGATGAAAAGAACGATGGCAGGTGAAGACAGGTTGCATTCTCCTAAAATAATTCTCTAGTGTATGTGTGTGTGTGTGTGCTAGGTCTGGGTGTGTGTGAGGTCTGCGTAGTGCCTCCCTCCTGGCCTCCTGTCACCGCAGAGGTAGCAGACGTTGCACCACAGACTACGTTCTGGAAAGATCTGCACTCCGCTGTCACTGCGAACAGGTTTGAGAGCACAAGAACCTGCAAGCAGAGAAGTCAGACATGTTTGGTGTGTGATCTAGTGATCCAGTTCCTTCTGGAGGCCACCATGCAGCTCTTTTGTTGTATTTCTTGGTTTTAAACTGGTTGTATTTTTTTTCACAAATCTAAGCACAAATAACAGTTATCTTCTGTTTGTTTGCGTACAATTTTTTTCCAAAAATGAAATAAAATGCATTACCAAGTATAAAGTATGCTGCTGCACTGAGTGCGAGGATGATGAGGAAGATGGTACCCAGGCCCAGATCTCCCATAGCACAGGCGTTGGGACAAGCACATGGGCTCTCCACCCAGATCTGCAGGTGCTCCGTGGTGCTGAGGCTGTGCTCTCGGACGAAGGAGATGGATTGGTTAGGATTACAGTGATAATGCACGACTGTCATCGGCTGTTTGCTGTAAGCTGTAACCAGAAGACATCAGGAATCAGATCAGAAGAGGGAATGTGTAGAAATGAGATCCAAAAGTTGGGTTGATGTTGAAATATTTACCAAAATATGAGACAGAAAGCATCTTCAGAGAGTGATTGTAATGGAATTCATTCCCTTCGTGTCTTCCATAGTTGATGTGTCGGCTGAAGTATCCACTAACGTCCTGATGCCTGCACACAGAAACAACACAACAGTGATCATGTTTGACACACTACAAAAACTGGAAATATACATGAGCTTTTATTCATGTAATTTGAACAAAAAAAGTTAAGAAGCTGTAACATAATTTGTGGTAACACATCTGTATTCACACAAGAAGACTTAAAATATTTGATGTTTTTTTTAAATATATTTAAAAGACCATTTCAAACTCTAAACAGTGACATTTATGGATGATAATGAAGCGTGTGAAATGGTTCCCTCTAGTGGCTGTTATCAGATGTACAGGAGAGATTCAAAATCAACTGATGGAAATCAGTAATCATTAAAAGTAGATTATTAAAAAGTCTGATCATCTGCTTTTAAACAGAGTAATATTGATCAGAAATATACATTTATGAATGATAATCAAAGAAGAGAACAGAAGTTGTATCTACTACAAGACTCAGCAAACAAGAGGAACAAAATGAATGTAATTTTTTTTTTTTTTAATTAAAAAAAGGAAAGAAATTCTTGCAATCTATAGTTTGAATTTTTTCAAGTATCTCCCAAGAAAAAAGATAGAATTAACTTAGTGTCTGAGAGGATCCATGATTTCACAAATGTTTATAAAACTAAGTTTATATTATTTTAGTGTTGCCATTGTGTCAGGTTGACTGTGAGGTTGGGGACACGTGCAGGACAGTATGCAGGTTTAAACATGAAACAGATTTATTTCTAGAAACATCGAGGACAACATGTAGTCTAAAGGAAGACAACAGACAACCTGGCAAAGAATCAAAGACAAGATACACAGTGTGTACAGATGGGATTGAAAGAAAACGAGACACAGGTGAGACCCAAGGCAGGATCAACGAAGGAGGAACATGAGGAGTGAAGTCAAGACATCTGGAATGAGACGGTCAGACTTTCAAAATAAAACAGGAAACAACTAAACCACTGGTAGACCTGAAACTCAAACATTTTGATAGGAAAACTTGATTTTGATCATGAATAAACATGCAAGTCATGCCATGTTGGTTCTGATAAATTAATTAAACATTCAATTCAATAAAACCCAGTCTAAAATCATCAATGTTTGACTTTATTAAATTTTGAAAAGTGCATCCCAGATTAGATTAAACACCATCATACCTGATGACAAGACATGCAGCAACATTGGTGCAGTCACTCCCAGTTGGATCCTCAGGTTGGGAGAAGTGTTGGCATGGACTGAAAGAGAACAGGATCTCCACATTGGCTGACATGTTTTCCACTTTTACAGGTCTTAAATGACCCAAAAATCCTTCAGCATCTCCCATTGCTTTAAGGTTTATTATCCCAGTTCCATCCTTCATGATGCATTTGCAGCTGTTGACTTTGAAACAGCCAGGCTTCTCAGTGGAGTCTGGATGTGTGCAGAAAGATGAGGATAGCAGACTTACTGTAACATAGAAGAAACATGTCTGTAGGCTCATGGTAGCTTGAATGCATCCAGAAAAAGAAAGTGACAAGTTCACTGTTGTTTGGAAACTAAAGCTCAGCTGACAGCATGGTGATGAGAGGACAGTGATTAGAGGAAAGGTGTTGATCATTCTCAACATTCCAGAGACCTGCAAAGATTCATTAGTCTTTCTATACACATGTTCACATAGTTAAAGCCCATTTTTAAAATGCATTTATATAAACAAAGAAAGTTAAAATACTTTAAACCTAAATTGGAGTTGCATTGACTGAGAATAAGCCAATCAGAAATTTATTAGACAGTAAAAACGACTTAAGTAATGTGGAAATTTAAGTTCTTCTACAACTAGTTTTGAGTTTCAGAACTTTGATCTCTCTCATTTCTTTATGTAAGTGCATAATACATGTCTTTCAAAATGGATTTCCATCCATGGAGACAGACTTTTAATCTAATTCATTTATAATGTACTTTTAAATATCTTTCAGCAGAATGATCTGGTTTAAAAATAGATACATAAAAAGGTTTTTGTTTACAGATTTTTTTTTTTAGATTTTGATGTCTGACAATATTAAATGTAGAAAATAAGATGTTTTATGAGACCACTCAGCTTTAGCAGTACAATCCAGTAGCACGGAAATAGTTAAAACCATTCTCAAGTTGTTCATTGCATTTTGCTAAATTCAGCAAAAAACTGACACACTTTTTCCTCTTTTGTATTAATCAGTACTGTCCTGGTTGGAATCTTATTTTGAATCTTTACATGCTTGCATTTTTAGTGCCCGACATATTTAACATTAACAATTAATTTTGCAAACTTGATTTTTCACTTAACCATCAATTCTTGACATAGAAGAGGTTTACTCTGTTGTAACTTATTTTAAGTTTTAGCAGCAAAGTCAACAAGAGTTTGAAAAACACAATGCAAAGCTCATCTAAAAATGTCTTAAGTTCTTTTTTCGGTTGTTACATAAAATTAAATGTCAAACCCTGAATGTTTACAGAAGAAAAATGTGGTATGCCCTTCCATTTGGAGAAAAAAATTGTTTCATTTTTCATCCTTTTTAAGTCATTTAGAGACTGATCTCAGTGGGATATTTGTGAAAGTAAACATAGAACAAAGTGTCTTTTTAACAGAGTTTATTTTGTCACCAAAAACAGCCTTTAAACTTTGACGGCATATTTGCGCACAGAGTAGAGGAGGTCTTTCCTCTGCTGTTTCTTGGTACGCAGACTCTCTTCATGCTTGTTGAGCCGGCGGCGCAAAGCTCTGGTCTTCTTGGGTCTCAGATCCAGGGGCTTGTATTTCTTGCCCTGAGAAACATTGGATCAGCAAAGAAAAAAAACACCAGAATTAAAACAATATCAAACATCTAAGGATGTTTTAACACGATAATACAGCAAAGACTTAAAAGGTTAAGAGTTGCGTGCATTTTAGTGATGAAAAACATTCCCCACACCGGGAGGAAAAACAGGCATACGGAATTTATTCCAGATGGAATTAATTCAACTGTTTGAACACACACTAGTATGCAAACAACTCTTAGAAACATGACAAAGCAGCAACGTGTTTACACTGATCACAAAAACAAAATGACGTTTCAAGCAAATGACGTTTCAAGCAAAACCTGATTGATTATATCTTCGTCCATCAGTGTAAACAGAGAGTAGAGAGAAAGGGAAACTTTAGGTTATCTTAAGTCTCATTCTTTTGGTAAGCAGCTGGGATTTGCATCATTCCAGCATCAGCTGAGCAGGTATAATCTTTGACCAGACAACCAAGAAGGAAACATGCCAGTAGGAAACAGTCAGCAGCTCTCACCTTGTAGAACTTCCTCAAGTTCTCCTTCTGCGTCTGGTTGATTACAGTCAGAACTCTGGCGATGGATTTTCGGACAACGCGGCTAGAAATACATCAAACAAAACGTCAGGAAACAACAAACATGACCCAGTAAACTATTTGTATTACCATATTTTATAGCTGTGCTTCTCGATTATTTTCTGTTGCACCAATTTGCATCCCTCGAAACATTTGTTTACTTCCCGTTGCCTATCATCGAGCTAAAACTCCCTGCGCACACCGACAATGAGATCATCACTGCCAGATCCTGCCGTGGATGTGCAATCACACTTTAACCTAGTATGGTAAAAAATAAAATGTTTCTACGAGGTCACATTTGCTCCACCACCCTGTCATTTCACCGGGTGTGCCCCACTATTTCAGAAATACCGTTTATAGAGACTATTGCAACTACTTTCCTTTAATCTACTTCCTGTGATAGCAGTGACAACTTTACACAATAACGCAGCTACGTTTTTTTAGTTTTCTGCATTGACTTGAAGTTAACATTTAGTTTTTAAAATGAACACATTTCAATAAACGTACGCGAGCACCTTTAAAACATCTTTCAAAGAAAGCCTTTTTGTCTTTAAATATTCCAATTCAGCATTTTAAAGGTTAAAAATATCGATCTAAATAATTTAATTGATTTAGTTCTCCCTCCACAAATGTTCGTTCCGCTGTCTTTCGCTTATCCGAGACCGGGTCTCAGATGCAACAGCCTCAGACTGAAAGCCCAGGCCTCGCTTAGGCTGCAACCTCCAGCTCACCTGGGAGAATCCCGATGCATCCCCAGCCAGCTGTGAGACAGCCGCTCCACCAAGTTTGGGGTCTGCCTCTGGAATTCCTTCTGATGGGACGTGCCCAAAACACCTCATCAGTGAGGTGCTCGGTAGGCATCCTATCCAGATGCCAAACTACCTCATCTGGCTTCTCTTGACCCGGCGGAGCAATGGCTCCCCCACAAATATATTTTTTAACTTCATTTAATTTATATTGCTTCAATGTTTTTATACGAAGCACTTTTAATTGTTTTACACACAAAAAGCACATTGGAAAATTTGCCCCACGTTAAATCTTTCAACAGAGATTAGTTTTTTGGGTTTTTTTTTTTTTTTAAATCACAAGATTATAGGAATCTTTTAGAAAACATTTAAATCATGGAACCCTTAGAGATCATTTTGATCAAAAAGTTTGTGGGACATAATTTGCTGTTTATTCTTTTTCTATTAAGTCTAAATGTAATTGATTTTTATGTCTAAATCAGGTGTTTTGTGCTTTTATAGTTTTCGTCTTTGAAACCTCTTAATCCTTAAGACTGCTGGAGCCTATCCCCGGGTGATTCAAGGTGAGAGGAAGGGTACACCAGGAACAGGTCACCTGTTTGGTGCTGGGCTACACACACACTCATGCCTAAGGGCATTTTAACAGCCAATTAACCCAACATGCATGTTTTTAGACAGTGGGAGGGTAAAAGTCATCATTTTGTTTGGACAGAAGCAGATTGAGGTATCAAAAACATTTAAACAAGTTGATCAGAAGAAACTATTGGCATTGGTTTATGAAATATTCAGTCATGATCTTCTCATTAGGCTCCAGCATGGAGTGATTTGGGTTCATTAAGTGGATCTGCAGTGATCTGCTAGTTTGTGTGTGTTTCCATGTTAAAAACCTACATCTTGGAGAGTTTAGAAGCAGCTCCTCCAGTGACTTTAGCCACACGGAGCTGAGACAGTTCGTTCTTCAGATCATCAAGCTGTTTCAGCAGCTCCTCCTTCTTCTTACCCCGAAGATCTCTAGCCTTAATCTTGGCCTGAGAGAAAACGACAAAATTCACATTAATCAAAATGATTAAAACCCAGTATGTTAATTCTGATCATCCATACGCACAGCGCTAGCTAGCTGTTAGCCGTGTTTACAGATGCAAACTAACTCTTAAGCTGTTTGGATCTTTTTGTAATTAAACATATTTCAAAATTATTGCTCTGTTTAAGTATTTCATTAAGCTATGTTGTCCAGATTTCAGGTGGTAACATCATTTCCTAGCAGGCTCTGATAGCTTTAGCTAACGGTTAGCAATTAGCAGCGCCGATTTTGTTCCGGAATTTGACATTTTTAATCAATTTTATGAGCTAATCCCCTTTTTCAAACACGCATAAGAGTGTAAAAACATCTTATGTACACGCGTGAGGCTAAATAAGTACGTTCCCGACACTTAAACGGAATTCTTTTGATAAATATCAGAAGAGGGTCGGGCTCTCACCATGTTCTTTATCGCAGCTCTGTTGGAAAGGCCGGACGTACCGCGTGTTCAGAAAAAAGAGCTTCCGGAAAATTTCTTCTTCTTGGATGCAATTTTATAATGAGAGAAACAGCGCGCCCGTGTGGTGTGGAGGTTTAAAGGTAACTCAGGTAATGAATAAACTATTGAAACTTAGATACTAAATGCCAAGGGTGTCCAAACTTTTCCCCCAAAGATTTACTTTTCAAGTTATGAAACCACCTGAACTTTAATTGTCCAGTTTCAACCTCACAAACCCTCACAGATCGTTTCCAGCCTACAGTAAAACTAAACTCACAACATGTTTTGTTGTTGTTTCACAACCATTAAATATCACACACACACAGACAAATTTCTCTTTCACTCTCAAACACACACACACACACACAGACATTTTTTGCATGCGGTGCTTTGCCACAGCAGCAGGCGCTGTTCATTGAGAACAGACTAAACAACGGGCTTTCATGTAACAGACTCCAAAAATTTCCAATAAATCTAGATAAAAAACCGGACGATTGTCACTTGTTCTGAAAAAAAAAAAGTCTCTAGAGGGTCTGAAACTCGCTAAAAAATAGTGTTAACGTTGCTGAGTTGGGAACAGTGACTTCACACTTCATGGTCGACTTGGGATCAGTCAGCGGGCTACCAGTATACCGCGATCGACTGGTTGGACACCCGTGCAATATGCACATACCTATATTTCTTTTAGTTTTCTTTTTTGAAAAGAATTTCAAGAGTCAAACACAGTAACATTTGCATTTGTTTATTTGTAAAGGTGGAAATGGAAAACAATACCAGTAATTGTAAAATTATTGTTTTAAATTCTGTAGTGATTGTGCTGATGTTGAAGAATTTTCAACACAGCCAAATAGATGCAATTTAAAAAATATTCCTTCAACTTTTGCTTGATTTCTGAAAGAATACTTAATTTCCTCCCCAGTCCAGGTAGTGACATCAGTCTGCTACTTTTTTCTTGAGTAATACATAATGACAAGTTTGCATTCAATAACTTTCTCTTACATTTGAATATTTACATGATGAAACATAAAATCAACCTGAAAATGGCATAAAAATCCCAGATTGTGCTCTGATCAACATATTTCACAAGGGCAGCATAACAACAAACTTGAAGACTATGATGGTAAGGCAGTGGAGTAGACAAAGCTGAGAGGTGATGCAGTCAATTATTAGTGTTAGGGTGTATGTATGCATTGCAAATCAATCACAAAACTTTTTACATCCACTGATTTATAAAGTTCTCAATGCATACAGTATGTACATATTTCTATACATAAATAGACAAGTGGAATGTAATTTGATTTACATTACCAAAGGCAAGTAAAGGTAGGACATTATATACATAGCATTCACTTTTTTAAAATCACATACAGTAGTTTTTACCGGTCAAACACAGTTTCTTATTGTTTGCACCATCACTAAAGGGCCTATAACGGTCAACATGTACAGCTGACCAAGAGTCATTCTAAAAGGCAAATCATTCCAGCCATGTCAAGACATTTCGATGTTAAAATCAAATGACAGTTCAAATGAAAGAAGAATTAACAAAAAGTCAGATTGAATATCTAACTAAGAGAGTGTGGCAGCTTGAAAATGAACTTTTCATTTATTTTCTAATAATGTTTTACACACTAATCAGCCCAAGTTTGTTTTTCGATCACCAGATATTTGTTATATCTGTAAATAGCACAGATGGATCATAAAAAAAAAAAAAATTAGTAAAGAGTCAATTTGTCACTAATGCAGTGAAGCCTGTTTAAAATAATGATTTACTCTTTTTGAATAGTCTCCATATTTTCAAAGGTTTTTTTTCGTTTCATTTTCTGAACCGCTTATCCCTAATAGGATTGTCAGAACCTATCCCAACTAAATTTGTAGGGCCAAATTGAATGGGAGGAAACCGGAGTACCTGGAGGAAACCCACGCATACACGAGGAGAACATGCAAACTCCATTCAGAAAGGCCAGTGTCACAACCCACACTCTCACTCTAGGACTCAAACCCTCGACCTTCTTGCCGTGTGGCCACCGTGCTAACCACCGTGCTAACCACCGTGCTAACCACTGCACAGCTTTCAAAGTATTGTAGTAGAAATTCTTGCAGTCAAATTACAGGTCATAATAATTTTAAATTCTCAACCTTTTAGGGATTTAGAATACATTTCTATCATAATGCAATAATTTACTTAACATGAACACAAACAAGTTTTGTTAAAACCATAATATTTCATATTTGACAGGTGCTGTCTAACTTACTGATACTGAAGCTGACGTGGCTTCAGTATCTTGTGCAGATTAGTACAACAAAGCATTTGCATAAAAGAGCCCTCTGATTTACAATAAGGAAAATGTCCAGAAACCAAGGTGTCAGGTTGTTTATCACTCAGAAGTAGTACCATCACTCAGAGACTACCGTCTCGTGTTGATCCAAGTTCTGGTGGTCTGATATAACCACTTTTTTCTTTTTTTTATACCAAACCCCAAGTTGTGTAATAAGAGGTCAAATTAGAGGCTGTCAAATAAAATAATGTTTATGAATTCATCTGTATCCCTTCAAGTTATTCTAAAGCCCCTCTGAGTTTATCACAGCATAATAACAACAGTTCTTTCACAACCGAGGAGGAAAGCTGTTGGAGTTCACTTCAAGTTTAAAGCTGCTCAGTGGCCGGTGAGACAAAGAAAGGAGGTGATCCTTTGATGTCTTGTTGTTCCTACATCCTCATAGGTCTTTCTGACTCTCATCAGACCCAGTTAGGTGAAGAACCTGAGATTGAAGGCCGAATAATACCTTTTGGTGACGGCTTGGAACCAAACCAGGACATCTAGAAGACAAACGGTCACAAAAAAAATTTCAGGGTTAAAAGAGTTTCTGCATTCTAAAAGCGCTTTTTTTTTTTTTTTTAGCTCTTTTTAGCTTTTAACTTTATTTGACAATGAGTTATTCTGGACAGTGACATACTAGTTTTACATCTTTTGGACTGCATATCATGATGCCAGCTCTGGCCAAACTGTGCCTCATACTGTGCCAATAAGAATACAATGGCTTGGTGCCCTGAGATGATAGGGTTTAGTTTTATGGATCTCATTTATAAGAGAAACAACCAAACTCAATTAAAAAAAATTCTACCAGCCTGGACCAATATTGGGATTTTATAGGATTTTGTAACTGAAACATCACCCACCTTGTACTCCAGAGTTTGCTTCAGCATGTCTTCTTCTTCTCGGGTAAAGTTCAGTAGCACAGATACGGCTCGGATCAGCTGGAAAGCCTGACAAAGCAAGAGCAAAGTTAGTGTCATTCATATATGAATATAAATAAAAAATTAAAAACAATATTGGGGAAAAATTAAATTACAGATCAATAGTATTCAAATTTATGACAAACACCTCTGATTCTCTGCAGGACATGAACTTAAGGACGACGTGCTTGAGATATTCAAAGTTGATTTCTCGTGAGTCGTTGAGGTCGGATGTGTTGGTCACGGTGGTGTTAGAGGTCGGCGGCCTTAGGGTAGATGTTGGTGGGGGGTCGGTTGGAACCGCTTCCTGCTTTTCTGCTTGACACTCTGATAACTTCTCCTTCGCTTCTGTTTCTGGCTCAGGTTTTAGTTTCTGCAGCACAAAGATGGACTGATGTTTATCTCTACTTACACACATAGATTTAAATTTTTATGCACATGTTTTTGTTTTGTCTTTTAATCCTATGTTTGTACAATGCTGTTGCAACAAGTCAATTTCCCTGATTTGGGATCAACAAAGAAATGGTATTCTATTCCATACCCATTCCAAATACAGCACAAAATCCTGAAAATTTCAACCCTAGTTGACATAAATCCACTTCCTTGTGTTTTCATGTTGGTGCAAAATGTCTCACCAGTTCTTTCTGCAGAGTCCTCTTTAACTCCGCCAATCTTTGCTGCAGCTGCTTGATGGTCTGTAAAGTTTTTTTAAATTATTTGAACATTCAAAACAAACAAGTTGAGATTAAAATACATAAAATGTATTTCTGACCCTGTTCTTGTCACTGAGCTGTTGCTCTAATTCTCTGTTGGCCTTCTGGATGTGATCCAAGTCATCTACAGTCACACTACCATTCTGGTCCTCCTCACAAACCACGGGGCTTTGAAGTTGTTCCGTAAGAGTCTCCACCTCCACCTCTAGATAGGATATCTGAGCAAAATACATCAAATTATGAGCTTTAATTAAAAATATAATTCTCCACGAGGGAAATTTAACTTTACAATAATGACATGCTCTAAAAGTCCATTTAGTCAAACTGTCTGTGAGGCATGTTAAACATTTCACAAAGTTTCTTTATTTAGATGATTTTTGGCTGTGCTGACCCGCTCCTGACAGCGGTCCAGTTGCTGCGTCTGTCCCAGCAGCTCCTCCTTTTGCTTCATCAGCTGGGTGTCTTTCTCCTGCTCCGTCTGCTGCAACTTGTTCTGCAACTGCACCAGCGAGTCCTGCCGACTCTGCAACTCTAAGAAACACATGTGAGTAGTCAGTTAGTTCAAAAGTAGATAAAAACGTGAAAAAGATCAGCAAAACCACATTTTTAATCACATATTTTTATAATCCATTTGATTTTTTTTTTTTTCTGATAAGTTAAAAATGAAGAAATAATCATAAATTTAAACGGCACAGTTTGCGTTGCATTATTATTTTAAATAAATATATTGTGAATTTGTTTAAAATGTCAATTTAGTGTTATAGAAATATGAATCAGAGTGTGTTTGTACCGTTCTGGAGTGTTTTCACTTTATCCTCTTTAAGCATTAGTTTCTCAGATACAGAAGAAAGTTCCTGCTGGGACTTTTGCAGAGCTTCCGTTGCATCTCTGAACTGTAAAAAAAAAAAAAAAATCACAGTAAAACACTTGTATTACATAACTATTACCTCATGTGTACTTTCACACTCTTACAGAATATCCTTTAGGTCTTATCATCAGTAAATAAAACCCTGGTGATAATCCTTCACATAAAAGCATCTCATGCGAAGTTATTGAAAACGTTTCCAGATCCACACCTGTGTCTGCAAGTCCTCCTTCTGCCGCCTGGTTTCTTCTAAAGCTTTGGCGATTTCTGTGCTTACCATCTGTCGGCTACTCAGCTCCGCCTGAAAACACACAAACACGGAAGGTGAGATGATACAATTTTTATTGTTGTAAACATGTTGTGATTCAAACACTTTCTGGTCATTAACAAGATTTTCTAAATTAATAAACCCTTTTACATATTAACTACAGGCAAATTTTTTGGTTTCTTCTCTGGTTTAAAACCTGATAACTTATGCTTGTTTTTTATTAAAATTGAAAACATATGGGAATGAGTAGAAAAAAAGATGTTCTTATTTATTGTTTATAGTACAGCATTATTACAAAATGCTTTTTTTACAATTATATTTAAATATATATATATATATATATATATATATATATATACCATGAAAATTTCCACCGCGTTTTAGATTAATCAAAATCAACAAAAGATTTTTATGGCACCAAATTATTTTGCATTACGTCAGCCGTTTGTTTCTTATTTTTTAATAATAACAATGATGACTTACATAAAAATGACAAAAAAAATTTTTTTCCAATCATCGGTATCTTAGTGGTGCGTGAGCTTCTTGCTACTTATTTTAAAAAAAGAAAGAATGTTGGAGAAGAAAATTTCAATTATAATTGATTTAAATCCATATTTAAAGAATACAGAGGTTCTTACCTTACTCTGCTCCAGCTCGTCTGTTCTCTGCTTCAGATCAGACTTCACTTCATTAGCCTGCTTTTCTAGATCAGCCTAAAAACAAAAAACAAAGGACCGAGATATTCTACCATCTTTAACACAAATATAAATACAATAAAATTGTTTCACAACTACAAAGTAATATTTTAGCCTCCATTTGTCAGATTACGGACTTTATCTGTAAAAAGTTGATGAGAAATGTTATTTTTTTTTTATCTTAGCACAAACTGTCTGTTAGGAGGTTTGTACAAGACAAGAAGAAAAATGAGTAAAAAAAACAAAGCTGCAAACAAACCAGTCTGTCCAACAGATTCTGTTTATCTGTCTCTAAGGAGCAGAAGCTTTCTTCCAGTCGGCTCATCCTCTCCAGATTCTGTTGTTCCAACAAAGACAACTGCTGATCCAGAAAAGCTTTTTCTGCACTCCACTCTCCCTGCTGAACAAAACACATCAAAACATAGATTTAGAGCGTTGAGCCTTTCATGAGAGAAGCGATTTTAAAAGTAGAAACAAAGAAAACACAATAATTCTTTTTTTTTTTCACTCATTCAAGGTTGAAAGTTTATTACAAAATAAGCTCACTGATCACTTTCTGCTATTCTTATAGCTGGAAGTGATCCGTTTTTCCTTGGGGACCAGTTTGACAGTACATTAGGACGAGGAGATGAAATAAAAAACCCATTCTGAATCAGAACGGTTTCCTCATTAAAGGTCCTATATCATGCAAAACGGACTTTTATGAGGTTTTAACCTTTTATTTTACTTAGTACTACCCCAAACAATCCCCCAAAGTGTGTTTTATTGTGATTCATGCTATTTTGAGATATTTAAATTCAAAGTAAGGGGCGTGTTCTCCAAACCTCTAACGACTGGTGGAACATAGTGACGTACATCTGTTTTTTGTTCAGCCTCCTGCAGCTCAAACACCCTCCCCCACTTCTACCTGCTCTCCACCCTCATATCCACCCATTTCCGTTTCACTTGGATCTGTTTGGCGGTATTTTTTCTCCTCAAAAGCTGTATACACCATGGCAACAAAGAGAAAATGTGAATTTGGTTGTGCTGATGTCTCAACTTTGTTTACTATTCCGAAGACAGAAGACCTACGTAAAGAGTGGTTAGCTTTCATTTTTGGAGACCCTCATTACACCACCAGCTCAAATGTCTTCGTGTGCCAACGGCATTTTTCTGAAACCTGCTTTCAAAACTTTGGCCTTTTCAAAAGTGGTTTTGCCAAAAAGCTGGTTTTACAAACTGGAGCTGTTCCCACAAACAGAGGAGAAGAGGAACCTGCAGCTGTAAGTAACACTGGCGCTAGCATGCTAACGCTATATTCCGAATGTATTTATAGATGTTAGCATCAAATTTGGCACGATAGACGTGTACAAACGGAATACAGCTGACATGTTTTGTCCCAGAATTTTCAGTCAAAAGTTTACAGTCAAATTTACAGTCAAAGTTTATTCCTTCCTCCGAAACGCTTTGTTTACTCAATACGTCTCGCCCCTCCCGCTCCACGCTGTGCTGGGTGGGTGGGGAAATCACAATGAATGACAACCAATCGCAACCAACGGGGCGGGTCCCGGGAAAAAAAAAAGAAAAAAAAACTGAAACAAGCTGTTTTGACTTCCGGGTATGAAACTGCGCTCCCAAACAGGGTATTATTTATAACCTTTTGTGTTGACATTGTGGCGGAATGTAAAATTATGCATATAATGATACATAGAACAGGATAAAATAAGGGAAAAAAGGCATGATATAGGACCTTTAAGCTTTAAATAACTGAGCTAAAAGATAGTTGATGAGTTCAGACAAAAAAAAAATCCCTCCAGGTTCTCTTGTTTCCTCCTATTCTCCAAAAATATGCACATTAGCTTGATCAGTCTCAATGTGACCTTGTGTTATCCTAGCGACCTATCCAGCGATGTACGCCGCCTCTCGCGGATGTGAATAATAATGAGAAGCTCTCTAGGTTTATGATTATTTAGTTAGATTGCTCAGTAGAAGTGTATAATGAGCTGTTTCTGTTTGAAGCGGATTGATTATGGTGGTACCTGTTTTTCAAAGTGTTGCTGTTTCTCTGTTATCTGCTGCTCTGCAGACTTCAGCCTCTCTGCATTCTCCATGACCTGTTTCTCCAGACTGAAAATCTGAAATAAAAATAATGAATTGACAAGGATGAAATATCCGAACGTTCATTACTTCCTTGTTTCAGAATCAATTGTTGGAGATCTTACCTGTGCGTCTGTTCTTTCTCTGTAAGCTCTGGAAGATTCATCTTTGTGTCGCAGAAGAGTCTGAAGTTCGGTGATACTAACACTCTTTTTAGACACCTGGAGTCAGCGAGTGAGGAAAGAGACATACCATAAAATAATCACATCTAAAATAATCACACTCGTTCATACATTTTTATTTTTTATTGTACTATATTCATCTCAAATGGAGAATTACTTTTGCTGCATTGCACCACAGCAGGCAGCTATGATGGTGTCAATGGTGGAAGTACACTCAACAAAAATATAAACGCAATACTTTTGTTTTTGCTCCCATTTTTCATGAGATGGACTTGAAGATCTAAAATTCATTCCAGATACACAATATTACCATTCCTCTCAAACATTGTTCACAAATCTGTCTAAATGTGTGATAGTGAGCACTTCTGCTTTGCTGAGATAATCCATCCCACCTCACAGGTGTGCCACATCAAGATGCTGATCTGACATCATGATTAGTACACAAGTGTTCCTTGTACTGCCCACAATAAAAGGCCACCCTGAAATGTGCATTTTGTTTTTGCTTTATTGGCGGTCTGGGGACTCAGAACCACTCAGTATCTGGTGTGACCATCATTTGCCTCATGCAGTGCTACACATCTTCTTCGCATAGAGTTTATCAGATTGTCTATTGTGGCCTGTGGAATGTTGGTCCACTCCTCTTCAATGGCTGAGCGAAGTTGCTGGATATTAGTGGGAACTGGTGCACGCTGTCGTATACGCCGGTCAAGCACATCCCAAACATGTTCAATTGGTGACATGTCCGGTGAGTATGCTGGCCATGCAAGAACTGGGACATTTTCAGCTACCAAGAATTGTGTACAGATCCTTGCAACATGGGGCCGTGCATTATCTTGCTGAAACATGAGGTGATGTTCATGGATGTATGGCACAACAATGGGCCTCAGGATCTCATCACGATATCTCTATGCATTCAAAATGCCATCAATAAAATGCACCTGTGTTCTTCGTCCATAACAGATGCCTGCCCATACCATAACCCCACCATCACCATGGGCCACTCGATCCACATTATTGACATCAGCAAAGCGCTCACCCACACGACGCCACACACCCTGTCTGCCATCTGCCCTGACCAATGTAAACCGAGATTCATCCGTGAAGAGAACACCTCTCCAACGTGCTAGACGCCATCGGATGTGAGCATTTGCCCACTCAAGTCTGTTACGGCGACGATCTGAAGTCAGGTTAAGACCCCAATGAGGACGACGAGCATGCAGTTGAGCTTCCCTGAGACTGTTTCTGACAGTTTGTGCAGAAATTGTTTGGTTATGCAAACCAATTGTTTCAGCAGCTGTCTGAGTGGCTGGTCTCAGACGATCTCGGAGGTGAACCTGCTGGATGTGGAGGTCCTGGGCTGGTGTGGTTACTCGTGGTCTGCGGTTGTGAGGCCGGTTGGATGTACTGCCATATTCTCTGAAACGCCTTTGGAGACGGCTTATGGTGGAGAAATGAACATTCAATGCACGAGCAACAGATCTGGTTGACATTCCTGCTGTCAGCATGCCAATTGCACACTCCCTCAATGCTTGCGGCATCTGTGGCATTTTGCTGTGAGACAAAACTGCACATTTCAGGGTGGCCTTTTATTGTGGGCAGTATAAGGAACACCTGTGCACTAATCATGATGTCAGATCAGCATCTTGATGTGGCACACTTGTGAGGGGGGATGGATTATCTCAGCAAAGCAGAAGTGCTCACTATCACACATTTAGACAGATTTGTGAACAATGTTTGAGAGAAATGGTAATATTGTGTATCTGGAATGAATTTTAGATCTTCAAATCCATCTCATGAAAAATGGGAGCAAAAACAAAAGTGTTGCGTTTATATTTTTGTTGAGTGTAATTGGGGGTTAGGTGTCTGCTAGGGACACAGGCCCTGTGGGATTTGGACCAGCTTCTCCCGATCCAAGGACAGACATTCTACTACCAAGTTAATAGGGATGTCCTGGGTTTGATTAGTCCAGTAATCAGCAATTAATTATCTTGAGACTACTTTTTTTTTTTTTATCAGTTAACTCCATGAAGCCCGTTAAGACAACTACATTGTAATATTGGGCTGTAAAAAAAAAAAATTAGATCAACTGAAAATTGAATATATTCCTCAAACTGTATAGCTTTAAATTGATGCTTCACAGTCAAAAAAAATGCACTTGTTTATTATTCATGTGTACATCTGAAGAGTGTGGGAGGTGTAAGAAAAACTTTAGACAACTTGTTTTTACTCCATTTTTACCCTTTTCTTAAAAAGAAAGCTTCACCAAGAACAAAAATCCACGTTTGTATTTACAATCAGCCTTCTCGCCATCCTGCCTTAGGTTAGATTCTTTAAAATATTTGCACAAAAATAGATAATGAATGTCTGGTTGATTTTATTTACTGTAGAAATCCTTCCTGATGTTGAAATCTTGAAATGATATATTTCAAATTAAAAAAAAAAAAACAGTGAGGGTCAGAGTTGAGAGAGTTTGTTGAACTCTTCAAGAAAAAAAAAGATATTTAATTAACAACTAATCACAGCAAAAATATTTCTCTTTTTTTTTTTTTTTTGCAATTTGTGTGCATTTCTTCACTTTTCATATCTTTTTAATTTAGATAATGTCATAATTAGCTTATTTCATCCTTGTGCTGAATAGCATCATAATTTTATGTAGAGTTTAAAGATTCATCACCATTCATGAGGATGAACAGCATACCTCAGCTTCAAAAGAACTGACTGTGTCTGCGTGATTGGTCCGAACAGCCAACAGCTCCGTCCTAGTGTCTTCTAGACTTTTTTCCAAGCTGGATTTCTAAAATAAAAATAAAATAAATTATTCTGTTTTATTTCTAATCCTGGCAAACAAGTTTTGAGGTCATAATGAGTTTGTTTAAATCTTAATAAACTCTACCTCCTGGAGGAGCTCCTTCAGATGTTCATCCTGACTCAGGTTTCCTTCTAAGCGTCTCTCTAAGGAGGACACTTTCTTTTGAAGTTCTGTCAATAAGCGGTCCTTTTCCTCCTCTGTTACGGCAGCCTGGTGGTAAAAAGAAAACATGTCAGAAAGCAAGCTTTTAAACTTTATTAGACATTTTTTTATTCCATCTTTCATTTGAATCTGCAAGACATCAGCAGGTTGTGACCTTTTGTTGTTGAAGCTTTAGTGAGTCGTATTCAGTCTGCAAGTCGTGAAGTGTTTTCTCTAAAGATGATACCATGTTTTGTGACTAAAAGAAAAACAGACAAAGGTAAAAGTCAGTGACAGGTGAGGCCATTAAATAAAACCTGTGAATCCCAGAAATACAACAGACCTTCTGAAAGTCCTCAGAAACCTGCTGAATGACTGACTGCAGTTCCTGGCACCGTCCTTCTAGATCACTGACCTTCTTGTCTGCTTCCTCTCTGAATAGCAGCAACTCTTCTCTGAAAAAAAACACACACGTAATGGCCCTCATTTAGCAAAGTTACACACAAATTAGTTTCAACTTTAAGTGTACGCAAAAATGACACCAGAGGGCGTGTGACAATTATATAAAGAGGTATACTTGTCCCTTTTAGCTGTACATGGGGTAAATATGGCAGCAATAAATAAGCGTAAATACAATGAACACGCCTACATATATCCAGACTCAGTCACACCCTTATTTTAGAAAAGGGACGGAAGACAGAACATAAGAAGAAAATCCAACTACAAACTAGAAATACCAAAGCCGCCAATTTGACAGTTCTCAGAAGTTGACAACTAATTACTGCAGTTAAGTTGATCTTTGACGATCCTGGGCTTTTGACTTTTTCTAAATTTTTTTGTATATTGTTTCTATGTTGTAATTTAACTGAAATAAAACACTAAAAACGAGTAACTCACTGCCAGTCATTAGCCTGTAAATGCATGTCAGTTTGTAAATGTATCCAGTCTCAAACAAATTGAAACAACAAAGCAATTTAAAAAGGTATTTGAGTTACAAAAAAAAAACATGTCAAGTACATTTTCTTTAGATTTTTTTTTCTCCAACGTACACACACATACATTGAAATTTTCCGCACGCATGGACGCAGCGCTTTCCGAGAGGGAGAGGCCACAACAGCAACAGGCGCTGCTTATTGCTTTCATGTCACAGACTCCAAAAACTCCAATAACACTAGAAAAAGCCGCCAGGTTGACGCTTTTTTAAAAGAAAGTCGCTAAATTTTACTGACTATAACGGCTAGAGGGTCTGAATACTCACTAAATTTAGTGTCAAAGTTGCTGAGTTGGCTAAACTGACTTCGTTTAATTTTTGTCTCTACACCCCTGGCGGTCAACTTGGAATCAGTCCAGACAATTAACTATTAAAATGTATCTTCTAATTAAATATGAGGTTGAAAAACTAATATATACTGTGGCAATGGTGGTCTATACAATGGCTTACATTTTTATTATGGTTCCAGTGTTCTTGTCTTCCCCTGTTTAGTGTATATCCATGCATATTTACACAACTTTTTAATCTTGTTCAGCAATTTGAGCGCATTGTATGCTCAGTTTGTTTTGATTAATTCAAATGAGCGCATTACTGTAGTGACACACAACGTAAAGACCCAAATTTTGATAAATGCAAACTAATAAGAGAGGACTTGACTATACTTGTAAATGATTTCCTGTTTTTGTGTAAAAACAAACAAAAAATATTACCGCTCTATTTCCAGCTCTGAGTTTAGTCTGCAGCTCTCCTCATGCTGCTGCTGGAGAAGCCGGAGTTTCCCTCGAGCCTCAGACATCCCTCGTTTTGCTGACTGTGCATCGGCCTCTTTCTGCTGGAGTTCCTGCTCCCGTTGGCTGAGTAGCTCCTCCTTTCTCAGCAACTTTTAGGGATAGAGAGAAATCAAGATTATAAAAGATAATAGACATATTTGAAGGCCTTTTTATCTTTGAATGGGAATCCACTCACAAAGCACATCTTTAAAACTCCTCACGTCTTCCCTGACTTATTTCTAGTGATAATTTAAAAAGTCGCCATTGAACTCCACATGTACGCACCATGTGTTTAACTTTAGCGAGTTCTTGCTGCTGAAAGCCCTCCAGTTCATCCAGGTCATCTCTTTTCTGGAAGAGAGCTAAGCTTTGTTCCTTCATGTCTTCTAGACGGGCTGACAGGGCTGCCTTTTCCTAAACAAACACAACAGCTGTGTCACACCATTGTTTCTGCATTAACCATCGCCGAGCCAAAAAAATAAAATAAATCAAAAGCTTTTGTAATTCTCCCTATGGAGTTTCAGTAGTGCTCCTGAGCAGAGTTTGTTTCACATTTAGACAGTATGTGTCAAAATGTAAATATGCAAAAAAAAAAAAACGGTCATCTTGCATCACAAACAGTCTGCTGGGTAGTTATGACATATGTGACCTTGACCAATAAAAAACAATCTAGGAATCTGGTTATGTCAAATCCAAGACATTTTGCTTTGGTTGTCTAACTTGGAATAATTTTCAATTCAATTTCATGACCACTGCACCATTAAAAAACGACCAAAAACTTAAATTTTAAAACCTAAATTTTCACCATTTTGTGCGTGACCTGTTGTGCAAGATGAAAAAAAAAGAGAATTTTATTCCTTTTTTCTGCTCAAAGATGCCAGAGACAAAAAGTGACCTCACTTGGCAGCACTGCTTCCGTAAGCAGCGAATGTCAAATGAACTTTCACTTGACTGGCGTGGCCCAAATCGTTACTGCAGGGAAATGCGTTGATACTCTCACAGTCAGCAAAACACAACCGCGCCACCCTCCATGCCACGCTTCAACCGAGTAAAATATTATTAAACACAAGCTGTGACATTTACTGCCAAGGACTGTTCAAGTACAAACTGGACGGCTGTGTATGTACTATCGATGGAGCCCAAAATGTTTACAAATGAAATATTTCTCACTTTGTTCCACTTTCTAAATAACTTTAAGGACAAAACATTTTTTTCTGTTAGGCCTAATTTCTCAAAACTTCTGAAAAAACAAAAAACAAATACAAAACCACATGGAACTAAATGGTGGCAGGAATTTTCACTGAGACAGAAGGTTTTTTTTTTGTTACCTCTGCCTCAACCGATCAACAAAAGCTGGATCATTTCTTTACCTGTTCAACATCAGCAAGCTTATCCATCCATTCCTACAACAAACAGATATCAAGTAGTTAGTATGGTCATAATTCAGAATGACAAACAATAAAACAGTAGGGCATTCACCTGGTCCTTCTTTTCTAAAGCCAGAGCCATTCCCTCGGCCATTTTGGCTCTGCTAGCCTGATGAGACTCATTCTGCTCTTGCAGTTTCTTTATGGATGCTGTGCAGTGAGAGGAAAGAAGAAAACAGAGCATACACACAGGTTTGTACAGAAACCAGAAATATTCCACAGTAAAGAAAAGATTATTAGTCATTAATAGCTGTGAAAAAGGTTAATTGTGTCATCGTAGAAGCGAACGGTGTGCAAAGCCAAGCGATGCGTGACAGCTGACATTAAAACAAATAACTCAGTCATCTGTGTGAAAGGAAAGTCCAGATTAAATTGTAATACAAGCTTGGAAAAGCCTGAGAGTTGCATTTCTGCATTTTGTGTGGATTGCGGCTTTTATTTTCAGTTTTAGATTTTGCCTGTAAACCTCTCGACCTCGAGAATACAAAATAAATGTATAGAAATTGATGGCACTAAGGACATCTGAACTTCTTGGGTTGTCTAATGTATAAATGATTTAACTCTGACACACAATGGGTGTGTGATGAAACTCTGAGGAAAAACTGTGTGGAAAACTGTCCACACGATCATCGCAACAAGAGTTGTAAAAAAGATCAACTTCCTGTTTTCTTCTAAAGAATTTCACACAAACAAAAGAAAATATTTGCATGTTATTTGAGGAATATCGTTCTGTTGTCTTACGCTAATCTGGGGCTGGGTCGCGGGGGCAACAGCCTCAAATTACATTAAATGTAATTGTAAAATAAATTTGAGCAATTTTATCAATAGATATGAGAAATTAAAGTTAAAAAATTTAGACATCTGATGTGTGATAGAAAAAAAATGATTCAGACTAAAATAGCTGTGTGATATTGCTGCCAAAAATATAATGTAGCTTTGAGAAAAGAAAACTTCACTCTTAAATGTAAAATGTTGCTTTTGAACCATCAGTACTGAGAAAAACTGGACTCAAACAAAAAATAAATTTTTTTTGAGCTTGCCATTTTTGTTGAATTTTCTGCTATTCTGGAGCAAATGTGCTGTTGTCTTTTTATCAAAGGCAAAAAATTACACATCCACACAATTTCCTTTTAAAAAAATGACTTAACTACTGCATTTTCTAATTTACTTGCTGATCTCAATATTTTTATATAGTTATTTTACATTTGATTCAAAATTTTTAGGTCAGAGCTGATTGATTTATTGAAGTATTTTTTAATGCTAATTTGACGCTTGATTGAAAAACTTGCATCAAAAGTTTTTCTACCAAACTTTTGGTGGAAAAGGTTTGGCAAGTTTCTCTCTTTACACACAAAGCAAACTAATCTTAATCTCTTGTACTGAAAAAGATGTGTTTTAATCTAAATCGTGGAATGTGGCAAGGTTACATAGGTGAACTAGAAATATAAAGTTTAAACAAATTTGGGTCGACAATTAACATGTCCATCTTTAATTTAACCACATCAGAAATTGTTATTTGGAGGGGGGAAAAAGAAGTTTCTCTATATATTCATCTTGATGTGAAAAAAAAATACGTGTGAAATACAGATTAATATATACGAACATTTCTACCTGCGTACACTTCAGTATTTTCGGCCAAAAATAACTTTTTAGTAAGAACGTGATCAGATTATTCTTTTAAAAAAATTACTCATAAAACAAGGACAGTGATTAAGAGAAACAATAAACCATCAATACTCTATCAACATGAATGTTTCATGTTTTAAATGATTTTTTAAACAGTTGAACTGGGTTTTAAATTGTAACACTTAGAATAAACATAGACACTGCAGGCACAGACAGAAAATGTGGGTTTTTATGGCCAGAAACTTTAGACCAGACAAAGTTGTTTTCCCTCAAAACACTCACAGTTTTGAGGGAACTCTAAGAATAGCACATCATGATAGAGGAACAAACATCAACATACTGTAGTGTGCAATTTTATGCTTATCAAAAGATTTCTATCAGGCTACTGAACAGAAGATTTGTTTTAAATACTGCATTATCACACTGTTCTTTTCACCCATTACTGCTAAATAGTAATTAAATTCTTCAACCAAAATCAATCTTTCACAAGTTGTTGATATATTTTTTAGAAAAAGTGAAGTGACAGAGCAAACTGAGAGAAAGAGGCAGCCGATGCATCAAAATTTTTGATTCCAAGTGCCGACAAGTACATGTGTGAAGAGTGTTTTTAAGATTAAGAAAAGGGGAAAAAAAAGCAGAAAAGGCGACTAGCGTTGTTAAATAAAACATCTAAAGCCCATGAAATCAGCATCAGCAGTCAAGAGTTTGAGTGGAGCGATAAAGAAAGGATGCTATTCGGCAGGAGAGAAGGGGTACGTACAATCCTGATGCCTTTCTAAGGCAATTTCAAGCTTCTCCTTGGTCTTCTGCATATTTCGAAGCTGCTCAGCGTAGTCTAGTGTTTGAGAGGAGGGCGTTGGGGGGGGATACCAGCACACAAACGCAGACAAACGACACCAAAAAAAGGCACACAAATGGGAGTCAAACAGGCAAGGGGATAAAACAAAAGGAAAAGGAGAAAACAAAAGGGGGAAAATGATTGAGAAATAATGAAAGGTAAAGTTACAAATGATTTTCTTCTTTTGAGAAAACCATACTGGTTCAAAGGCTTCATAACCTTTTCAAAAGAAAGTAACGACTGAAGTTGATTTAAGAAAAGCAAAGAGGAACAGCAGGAACACGTGATCCTGTATTTACACGTAAAGATTAATAAATAAACCAGTCCGCAGGCAAAAAAACTACAACTTATCACAATTTCTATGCAAAATTGGAGTTATCTAACAGCTGCTTGAATGTCAATATTACTGACAAAACATATTGTGATCATAATGGACATTTAAAATCAACCAGTTTAAAGATATATATTTATAGAAAGTGGTCATTCCAAGATGTGAGCTTAGAAGTTTTTCAGATTTCCTTCAGTATAGTTTAGCTGACATGGCATGTGATAATTATGAGTATTTATAGATACATTATACTGTCTTTATAGATAAGCATGTGTATGTGAATGCTATCCATGTGTGTAAGTATGTATAAAAGAAGACATCCACATTTGGCTGCTGGTTAAAACATTTCACAAAAAATACATCCCTGAAGTAATGGGATTGTATTTGGATTATGGTAAATACATTTTGGTTTTAAATGATCCACTTTACCATTCCTTATGCAGTTTAGAAGTTTCTGCATCTCTTATGAAGTTGTTTCTATTCAAAGCATATAATTAGAAAATTCTAAAACAAATGATAAAGACGTGTGTTTCTACATGGTTGTTTAAAATAACTCGTATCAATTCAAACATCATTCTTTTGGGCGAGATGCTCTAAAAAGTTCACTTTGCATAGATAATATGTCAAATATAACGTATATGAGCCCACAGCTTACGGGCCTGTTTATCGCAGCCACGTCTTGTTTTAGGAGCGGTTTTCTCTAGAGCTAACAGAGTATTTTCTAACATGTCCTACCGGACAGCTTGGCCTCCAGTTTACGGATCTGTCCATTTCTTCTGAGGAGCTGAGCTGACAGGTCGTCCCTGGAGCTGCTGCCATCAGAAGCCTGGATGGAGACACACACACACACACACACACACACACACACACACACACACACACACACACACACAGACATCTTAAATACATATTCAACAATAAGAATAAAAACAAAACATTTTCTCATCAATTTGATTTATATATTCATCTCACATCAATTGCACGTAGAAATCAACATGTGTAAATATGACAAATTTTAGAAAAGACAACATTTTTAATCTGCTGAACAGGAAGCAACACAAAGAGCAAATTAAAGTAAAAAAATAAATAAGAAGAGAGATTGGTGTCCACAGAACATGTAATAATAATTCCTAAGTTGTATATTGTTATTTTCCTGTTATATATTATAACATAGTCTATATATGTATCAATTATTAGTAACAACTAAATAAAAGAGAGTTAAACAATCAAAAGTTTTTAAATGTCTCCATTTCAGTGGTTGAACCCAGATTACATTTTTTTCATGATAAAACTTTACGACAATTTGTAGTAAACATATCCGTTCTTTTCAGCTACATGCATGTAAAAGAGTAGAATGTAGAAACAACGTGGCAGCGTTGTGCAAGGAAAGGGGATAGAATCATTTTTGTCGTAATAAAAACAAGGCCTGAAATGTTAGACCAGAGTTCAGCTCCTCACTGAATTATTTAAACTTGTGTAACTGAGACGATTCATGTTCTTGAAGGAGCGACACAGCGGCCGTTCATTTGTCTAAGTGAATGAGGTTTTAAGAAAAGATGGAGTTTCATTAGAAGTTACAACATGTACAGTATGTTTAAAACTACAGAACAGATCGGTTTTAAGATATGTACAAGTAGATAAATGTATTATTAGTGTAATCAAAGAAAGAACAAAAGCTGTGTATTTCACACTCATTAATCAAACCAGTCAGTCACACCCATGTTCTACAACACGGACCTGCTTGACCGGTGATTATTTTTAAATCCAGTGGGAGTTAAAGTACAAACATTATCCAATGATTTTAAAATGTGTTTATATCTTTAATTCATTCCAAGAAAGAAATTTGAACAATAATACCAAACTCACAGATCTCTAAAAAGAAATATTTTAGATGTCTTTTAAATGAGGCTCATACCTAAAATAAATAAAGATAACTTTTATTTTGTCTTCTGAGCCGCTTACTCCTCATGGCGTTGCGAGGTTGCCGGATCTTGGCTGAATTAAGGCTCGAGGCTGTGTACACCACAAACAGGTCGCCAGTCTGTTGCGTGGCCACACACAGTATTTGCTTAACCAAAGGTGTTTAAACAGAAGGGATGTGACACAGATTGCATCTATTTCCTCAAACAGAAGTGGTAAGAAGTTTTTATCTAAAAATGTTGAAAATAACTGATACAGCTGATTTACAATTACAAGCATCAATACAGAATACAAACAAAAAAAAATGCAAAAACTAGATATGACAATGCTTCTATTGTAAAAGCTTTCCTCATTCCTCATTTCCTCATTATCTGGAAAGTAGTAAATACTCAGACATGTCCCTAAAACAGAAAACTTGTCTCACTCTCCCTCTACTTGATTTTCTGGTAATTAGCTTTTACTTACAACTTTATTCAACTTTCTAGATGTATGAACATAATATGACAACGCAACTTTATGCGACGATGAAGGTAACCTGCACCAGAGTTTTCACATCGTTTAAAACAAGTTGTTGAATTATGAACACAAATGATCTCTAATTATGTGATCATGTTAGCCAACTTCCTGATTTTGAATGGAGATGTTTTTTTTCCAGAGAATCATGTGGTGTGGTACCCCACAACCCCATACTGTACGTCTCATGTCATAACTATATAGAAACTAAATAATAATAAAAGTTGTATTTATAACGCACTTTAAATGACAATAACTACAATTTCCTCTCAGTTTTTCTATGAGGAGTTGCAATGAAAAACTTTTTGAGGTGTGATTTGTTCTACAAAGCTGGCCAGTTCTCAATCCAAGCTTACATCTTAAAATATTTCACTTTCATAATTGACGGTGGTTTGAGTCACTAAAAAAACTGAAAATTATAATTCATTCCATAACAGCAAGCGTTTCCATTTATTGGTTTTATTTTTACAGAAACAGATTTTATCCACACACTTTTCTTAGTGGCTGCACAGAGTGCGGTGTTTAGTACAGAGGCCTCACAGCAAGAGGGTTTGTGGGTTCAAGTCCTAGAGTGGACATGAGGCTTGAAACACTGGTCTTTCTCCCCATATGTGTGGGTTTTCTTCAGGTACTTCGATTTCCTCCCACTCTCCAAAAAAAACGCATGTTAGCATGGCCACTACAAAAATTGCTTCTGGGAATAAGTATATGTGTGTGTAACCCGACAACACACTAGCGACCTGTTCAGAGTGTACCCTGCCTCTCATCTGAAATCAGCCAAGATCTGGCACGTCGTGACTCTATAAGGAATAAGCAGTTCAGAAAACTAAAATGGTAAACAAAAGTGGTAAACAAAACTTTTTTTGGGCTTACAAATATCCTAGATTCTCAGTTGGGATGAGGACAAAAAGAGCATGCTCTTTTTTTAAAAAAAAAGCAAAAAAATTACATACATTTTTCTAAGAAGCAGATATTGTGTCAGCGTACTTACAAAGTCATCTCCAGAGTCTGCTCCTACTGATGTGATAGATTCCTTACTATTGGTACGGGGTATTATACCAGTCCTTGGTCCTGTAGCTGCCTCCTCTGCAAGCTTTTTCTTCAACTTAGTAAACATATTTCTCCCTTTGACGTCTCTTTTTCAGCACAAGTTGCACCTTCTGTTGAGTTTGCGACTGCAACCGATGCATGAACTTCACAGATTCTTGATCATGAGATCAGGACAAAGCTGCAGTTTTATGTGATGACACTTCATCCAGGATTGTTGAGTTGTTCCCATTCTGCATGATCTAAAAAGGAAAAATAATGACATGCATTTTAATTTACCTTGTATTATTACAGAATTCAGTTTGCAACATTTCATACTAAATTGTTCAACTGGATCAATAATTTTTAATCAATTGTTGTTTTTTTACTCTAAATATCAGGGTTTATTATCCTTGAAAAATAACATGATAGTTTGACTGGTGGATAATTTATTTATTTTTTACAGATCTTCAATAATTCTATTAAATCTCAACAATTGACAATCTTGATTTCTTTGTTTGAGACCCAACTTGGTTCAGATTTAAAGAACAAAACACTTCTTTTTGAGAATTTGATCACAGCTATGTTCAGTAATAACATGTTTGTTAATGATTTCTATGTTGCCAAATTAACTGACAACCTCCAAAAGAAATATTTAAATCTTTTTCAGTGTCTACATAGTCATAAATCTAATAAACATGTCTTTTAAAAGAGATTTAAGCGTGTATTTTAAAACGTCATAACAATAAGAGTTTAACAACCGGCTGCTAGCTGTTTGTTAGCTTGTAGCTTTACTCTTACCATAACATCTTTAAAAATACTCTTCAGTAGCGTTTTTAATTCTTAAAAAAATATATATCTTCCACTGGGATTCAAAGAATTGTTCAAACCGTGACAGTCGAATGATATTTAAGTCTGGTAGTGTCTCGTCTGTCAAGCTAGCTGCTTCAGCTACACCAAGCTACACGTAACCAGAGCAGGTCAGATGACGTCATACGTCACAACAAAAGTGGTCATTTGGGGGAAAGTGCGACAGCTAGTGGCTGACAGGGAGTGTTACAATTTCATAAAATATTCAACTAGCAAAAAATAGCATTAATTTAAAGTTACATTAGTAAATATCAGTGGGTATTAGTTTAATAAAATTATAGGGAAAAGGTACAATCGTCCGTAATTTTAGAACTGACTCAAAACAGTAAGCATTGGAGATCTCGATTTTTAGAATAATTACAAAATTAAATCTAATTGAAATGTGTAATACAAAAGGATTTCTATGTGATTTGTATTTTTTTGTGTGATAATAAAGATCAAATTTTAAAATACAAAAGAGTGTATCTAGATCCAGAAGCTGGAATAAAATACATTTGTTGAATGACTCAAAGTTGTTTCTAGTTCATACCCATAATCATTTTCTCTATTCTAAAATACTTAAATTTCAAGATATTTTAAGCCTGCCTTTTACATCAAACCTTTACCAAATGAAATATCTTACACTCAAATAAACAATTTATAGTTTCAGATGTTATAACAAGTTTTTACTTCCAACTGTTTGATTTACTTGTATATAGAATATTATACAATTGAGAATATAAAAACGTGGAGTGGTGAAAATCAAAATCCACAAGAAGTTTATACCTAAAATGTATTAAAACTTTGATATACTTATTTGTCTTTTTTAAGTAAGTTTTTTTAACAGCCCAATTACTTTTGATAGAAGTAGTGATTAAAAAAAAAAATTAGATCAGAGATACAAACAGCCAAAATGAGCTTCCTGCGCTGGCTGGGATCTCACTCAGAGATAGAGTGAGGAGTTCAGAGTAGAGCCGTTGCTCTTTCAGGCTAAGAGAAGCCTGATGGGGTGGTTCAGATGCCTCCTGAACAGCTTGCTAGTGAAGTGTTTCGAACATGTCCCACTGGAAGGAGACCAAGGGCAGGCCATAGACTCGCTGGAGAGACTATGTCTCACAGCTGGCCAGGGAATACCTTGGGATCCTCCAAGGTGAGCCGGAAGATGCAGCCGGGGTGAGAGAAGACTGGGTTTCTTGTCTGAGTCCGTGACCTGGTCCCAGGTAAGCGGAAGACGACAAAACGGAAAGAAGAATTAAATATTGAAATTGAGAGACAATTTGAGAAGTTTTTGGATGAGGTGTTTATTCTGTTAATTGAATGCACAGCTCTTCCTTTTTAAAGTATACAGACAAACATACACAGAAAAATAACGCTGAGAACAGCTTTCAAATGGAACATTTCAGACAATCTTTATGATATTACTGGATATACAGGATAGAAATGTCTAACAAAAACTGAGATTATCATTATTTCAGATTGATGAGATAAAATGATTAATCTGTGTAACTGTCTAACCATCCTACAGTGCTCTCATGTTCCATCAACCTTAATACAAAAATGTGATGCTACACGGGGAATTTAAGTTTTTTTTGTGAAATTTTATCTTACGAGCAAATTTACACCAATAAATATGATCATTTTCAAGGGTGAAGATTTAAATTCTTTTAATACATCGGCAACCTTAATCTGTCGTTAAATTTTATTATGATTAAAGCTGCAGGGTAATGGCAATAGATGCACAGAGCGAGAAGAACAGCTGGCAGTTGGCACCACAACACGCACAGTAAACACCCTAAATGCAAATGGGTCGATAAGGACCTCTGTCCCACTCTGGAACGATGCACTGAACAAATAAAATCTTAATTTAATTGGTTTACAGGAAATAAGGAGTTGTTGTCCTGGGTGGTATGACCCTTTCAGAATCAGGCACTGCTCTGAAGAGCTTAGGCTCTCTTGTGCTTGCGTCTTTGAAGACCATGATGGATGCGATGTTGCCGCAGCGATAGCAATAGTTGGGAGCTGACCAGACTGTTACGAGCTTCTCATCAAACATGAACTTGTATCCTTCATGGACGAGCTGATGTGCTCTGCAGATCAGCTTCAGGTTGTTAATGTGAACAAACTGCAGGGAGAAAAAGAAACCCAACAAAATCACATTGTTTGAATGGATGACCAATAGAGTGTAATTCAAGCAGGAACGATATTTAACACAATACTTCTACATTTATTAGAACTGATGTGTAGTTATAAATTTAATAATTTCATCTGATAAAATCCAACTCATCATTGTAGTAAAATTTTCTAGGTATAGAATAAATATTTATTATATAGAATTTTAAGCATCAATAATGAACACCGGAAACAACAAGAACCTCTTTTTTTCATTGGAAAATTGAGAGGATTCAAACAAAATCAAAGTCGATCAAATTAGGATAATTACAATGTAACATAAGTGTAACTTACAGTTTCTTAAACTGAACTTAGGAAGAAGTTAGAGGTCATTTTGTGATCTACTGTATTAATTTTAATAACTGTATTGGGGACTTTAGGGTTTCAACTGAAGAGAAATGTCTCTGTGTTGTGATAAATACTATGACTAAACTCATGGCATTTTAGACTAATTAAGCTTATGTAAAAACATAAATGAGACCTTTGACTATTTATTTATTTATTCAAACCAACACTTTGCTGTATTTAATCACTAACCTCATTTGTGACTTTGGCACCGAAAAGCCAGCCAGCTCCTCTGGGACTGATAGCCCACGTGTCTACATCCTCAGGGTCGGACCACACCAGGTCACAAAAAGCTCCTTTGTGAGGAATCTCTTGGTTCCGTTCAATGGTTCGAATTTGGTCAAGAGTCTTAATATCTGGAGAGAGACCACCGTGGACGCACAGGATCTGCTCGTCCATCAGCTAAAGAAAATTAAGACAAAAGTTGGAACTGCAAAATTATCTGATGTTTTGTAATGACAAAAGAAAAAGATCTCACAGTGTGTGCAACTGATTTTTTCAAAACTACCTCTGCTTTTTTAGGCACAAATCCAGCAAATTATTGAATGTGAATGTATATTCTTCGTTTTTCTATGAGTAAATAAATTGTTGTAGTATGCAAATGCACCTCAACAATTCCACAAAGTAAGTGTGGGAAGACAAAAAAAAAAATTCAAGACACAGAAATCAATTAATAATCAGTGATACGAAAGGACAGGTGTTACGCTCTCATGTTTTTGGAAATTGAGCACAAACATTTTTCTTTAAGCAACATGTGAAGCAAAACCTCAAGTAAAGTTAGTATTTTCTCTTCAGAGTTCACAAGAAATCATTCATTGATCAAAGAATGTACTATTTGAAATATGGGTGTGCAATTTAGATGTACAGTACGTAGATGTGGAAAATTTGCATGTATTTAAATCCGGAACGTTCGAACTTATTCGCTTCAATTGTTTAGCATTTGAACTAAAAATGTGTTGGATAGTACTTACAGCTGCAACTGTTAACATGTCAAACACTTTGGTACAATAACGCCAGGCATTCGCATTCCCATACTTTGTCTGGCACTCATCTGCAAGATTAAAAAAATTATTCAGAAATGAAGTTACATTTCAGCATCTTTCATATTTAGCCTCACCATAAAAACCATAAACTTGGGTGATCTGCCTGCTCTCGTGGTTTCCACGTAGAAGAGTTATGCGATCGGGCCATTTGGCTTTCAATACCAGGAGATAGGTGAATGTTTCCAAGCTGTAATACCCCCTATCTACAAAATCACCCTACAAACAGAAGCGTGTAAGAAAGAAAATGTCTTGATACTGCAGTAGAAAGTTTTCTTTTGTCCAAGGTGACATATAGAAACAAACCATGAAGATGTAATTTGTGTCCGGGACTTGTCCACCAGTTCGGAACAACTCACAGAGGTCATAAAACTGTAGCAAAACAAAGCACAGTTTTCAAATTACATACTTGATTTGTAAATTACAACCAAATAGTGAAAAAGTAAATGCAAAAACATCAAAAGAGAAAGTTTTAGAATGCTAAAAATATTGTTACCTGTCCATGAATGTCGCCGCACACCGTTACAGGAGTAGAAACAGGCTGAACGTTGGATTCCTCCAGCAGAAGATCACACACGTAGTCACATAATCTCTGTGTCATAAAGAAAACAATTGGTTGACAACTGGTCATACCTCACCTTGGACTTATGGAATACCAGCTAAAGCATATTCTTGAAAGCACTATTATTCAATCTTTTTATTCCCTCATGGACTCTATTTCTATCCTTAAACTTTTCCGTCATCCTCTGCTTGTCTGAGGCCGAGTCATGGTGGTAACAGCCATAGACAGGAAACCCAGGCTTCTCTCACCATGGTTGCATCCTCCAGCTCACCCCGGAGGATCCTGAGGCATTCCCCAGTCAGCTGTGAGACAGTCTCTCCGCTGGTTCGGGAGTCTGCCCTTGGGTCTTCACCCAGTGGGACGTGCACAAAACACCTCACCAGTGAGGCTGATCACCAGTTCAAGAGGCATCCTAACCAAAATGCCTGAACTAACCCATCTGGCTTCTCTCAACCCAGAGGAGCAATGGCTGTAACCCGATCTCCTCCCGGATGGCATTACTTCTCATTATCACTGGATGAGAGCCCAACCACCCTGAAGAGGAAGTTTATTTCAGCCGCTTGTATCCGTGATCTCATCCTTTCAGTGTCTGGAAAAGGCTCCAACGAGAAGGTTTAAGGTTATTCCAGAAATTGTGAATAGTGTTGGTTCTAACCTAACAAGTCTGCAGGGACAAAAGCAATGAGATTTCAATGAAGTCTAAGAAAAGTTATGAAGTAAGACATCACACAGAGGACAATGAAACACTAATTTTCAGTTCAATATTCCATTTTAAAATCCATCTTTAAAAAAAATACATTAGGCCCACCCTAGATTAATAGGATAGTATATGTTCTTTAGTTTAAGAACGCTGATTTCTGATTTGCAACTTAAACACCACAGTCTGACTAATGAATCAGGGTAATCATCTGTCTTTGTAAAAATCTATATATGTAATTAAATCGGATAATAATTACCGGTCAGATACCTCAATAATATTATACCATGATGACTTATCAGTCATTTATAGCTTCTGATCTGTTTTTAATTCATGATCTCATCATGTAACAAGTTTTCTAAACATGCTTTTAAAAAGCCCAACAAGTCAGCGTAATCAAATCAATAACTAATTTATTATACTTACAAATCTACAATTGCATAAAACATAACCAAGCAGACCAGTTAAATCTAGCTTTTATTGCAAATTTAGAAACCGATCGCTTCGGATAGAGTTTATAAACGCTAACACGATTTGTTTTATTCACTAGAATGTTTTGAACTTCCTTTCTGTGGGTCTCGTTAGCATGACTAGCATGGAAAGCTAACGTTGCCAAGTTACAAGGTAAGAAATCGGAGGTTTCATTCAAAATAGTTATGATCGATTATGGAAAAATAAAAAGATCAAACGTCTACTTTACCTTGAGGTCATTTTCCGGGAGATATTTACATTGTTTGGCAATCTCCGCATATTTATCCAAATCTAGAGGCGCCATTGTGCAGGGAATAGTTTTTATGCGCAACTTCCGGTTATGATCACAGTGGATGTGTCGATACTAGGAAGTCGAATCAATTTTGATAATGTAAAAGAAAAAAAAGTCATATAAATATCAATATAATTATAAACTAAATTAATTATAATCTAAATTATAAATATAAACTTAGCTTATTGTTTTCTCTTTGTGATTTGTAAGTTAAAAGACTGGAATATTGTTTTTTTTTTAACTTTTGTTTCAAGCTCACCATTGATTTTGGGAATATTCTATTTAATTACAATCATTTAGCTCAATATCTTAAAAAAATGATCTCAACTAGCTTCACATTATAGATTGAAAAAAATGGACCAAAACAAAGAGCAAAAAATAGATTCACAAATAAACAGTCAAAAGCTAACTAAACAAAAATAATAATAAAAAATTTATTTGTAACGCACTTTATATCTCCAGTGGAGATCTCAAAGTGCTACAATGACCAAAAGCAACAACAAACAGCAAAATTAAATAAAACCACAACACAAAAAACAACACTAAAAACTTTAGAAATAAAAATGTCTTCAGTCTTTTCTTAAAAACCTCAACGCTTTGTGGAGCCCTCAAGCTCTCGGGAAGAGCGTTCCAGAGCTGTGGAGCAGCTGCCTGGAAGGCCCTGTCCCCAATAGTGGACAGTTTGGTCCTTGGTTGGTGCAGGCAGTGGAAGGAGGAGGAGGGGCGCCGGTCTCGGACAGTGGTGTGGAGGGTTAGGAGTTCTTGGAGATAAACAGGTGCAGTGCCGTGTATGCACTGATGGGTAAGGAGGCAGAGCGTGTACTGAATTCTGTATTTAACGGGTAGCCAGTGGAGGGATTTGAGGATGGGAGTGATATGGTCATATTTCCGCTTACTTATCAAGGTCCGGGCAGTGCAGTTCTGGATGTGCTGGAGCTTAAAAGCCATCTAAACAATTTCCTTCATGGCAAAAACAAAAAAACTCCCCAAAACCCAGCAGCAGGTGAGAAAAAAACAGAAGAAACCTTATGGCGACCCAAATGAAGAAGAGAACTTTTCCCTGGGAGGAACAGTCCATTTCTAGGCTTAAATATCTAAGATTAAATGTTGAAACAGCACTATTGTTTGTCATTGAAGATAAGATCATTTTCCATACAAAAGAGGGATTTAAGGGCTAAAAAGGTTACATTCAAATGTACAAATACAAAAATATATAGATTTTGGCAGCACATCTGAGGGTTGTTAAAAATCACGTTGATTTTTGATAAAATGTTTCTAAATCTATTAATTCTGCAGGAGAAAGTGCATTTTAGGTTTGGATTTTTAATATTTTCCATGTGGCTTCAAGAAGCTCTTATGAGATAAAATTTCTGAAGTTTCAGATTTTAATATCAATCAAACTCTTTTTCCCCGTGTATTGTTTAAATGCTACTTTACTAGATTAAGAAGAAAATGTTTGAATAGTTAGTTTAATCTACTAGAAAAGGTAGGCTTAATCTTACAATTGGGGGCCGAGGTTGGGGGGACTAATTATATTTGGTTATTGAAAATTATGAGTAGTTTTATTTCATATAACCTTTTATGAAAAAGAAAACAAGTTGTAGAAAAACAATAAAATCCACTGTAAAATAAAAAAAATAGTTAAACTGATTTCAACAGTCTGAACAGTAGAGGGCAATGTGGTAACAAATTGTTCAGTAAAATCACATTATTTAAGTTTATTGATTAAAACTAACTTAAATTGAGCTGAAAGAGAACAATTTCTTAATTACAACAATATGTTGGTAAAAAATAAAAATCAGGTAGCCTATAAAATAATTACACTTTAACTGTGAACACTTATAATATCTACTTATTAAATTTATTTTTGATTAAATTTTCTAAATTTTGATTAAAAACAAAATACTAAAATAAAAAGTTAATCCTGTTTGAACAAAAATAGCTTTATTTTTTGTATTGACAGAGTGGAATGCAGCGCTCCTATTGGCTCGTCAGCCTATCAATCTGTGTGAGGGTAGGTTGAGCTGTGGCTTGAAGTGTTGACGTTGGTTCAGAGAGGAAACGCACCGAGGGACATCAATGGTGGAGTACACGTCCATTCAGGGAAAGGTCTGACAGAGACCATTACTGGAGCTTACATGGAGAGCTGAAACGTCCTTAATGATGTACATATCTCCGGTTCTGATATTTATTTTCTATGTATATAATGGATTTTCTGAAGCGGCACCTCGCATCAGCCCTTACGATGCGGCTCCTATCTCCATGAAGCCCGGTTCATCTTCCCTCACCTGGGAGACTTTCCTCACCGACATGCCTCCTTCTTCACCCGAGATCAGCATCCTTCTCGGGCCGAAAGCCACATTTTCAGACACCGATCATAGTGTTTCAGCAAAAACTGAAACCATCTTCAGTGATGAAGATGACACCACCTCAAGCAATCCAGCCATCATAGATAATAACGGAGTAATCTCATCTTCTAAGGAGCATATTTCCAGATTGAGGAAGAGATCTGGTGATGATCATACATCACAATTTCCTCCAGAGAAAATGCTGCAGACCATGGTGTCTATGGTTTCTCAGCGATCAGCTAATGATGCATGGGCTGGAGATAATATTGGTACATCTCTTACCTCAATAGATAACAGTCAAGGTAAGAAATCCAACCAACGTGATATTTTAGACTGCATCAATGTATAATTTTTGCAACTTCTTGATGTTAGAAAAAGGGGATTGTGGTGCAATGAGGAAACAAGATGTCTATGTCTTCAATGAGCTGCTTGATGTTGTGATTTTTGACGCAGAGAGCAACAGAAAAACCAGATTGCAACAATAGGCAGACCTCCTAATTTTCATTATGCACCCTTTCAAATTACCAAGAAAATCTCAAATAAGCAATGCTTAATTAAAACGGTATCATTTTCATTTGAGAAGATAATTAGCATTGATTCTTTTTTATTAAGATGAACTCCATAATATTACAGCGAAGCTGGAAAACAGAGAGAATGGGGGGAGTCAGTGAGGGGGTGTAAGGTTAATTCTGTTATTCAGTGTATTGATGTGATTCTAACAGTATCCGTACAGGTTTGAGATGCCTCAGAATAGGACATGGCCTTGTTTTAAAAAGGATCACATAAGAACATAAAGGATCTCAGAAGGAAGCTTTGTTCATCTTTTGTTGCTTGGATGCCAAATTCTATCCAACCAAAATGGCCAGGCAGACCCTAGCCATGAATGAGCAATGACAGCAGAGCCCCTC
Source organism: Neostethus bicornis (assembly GCA_902685375.1). NCBI lineage: Eukaryota > Metazoa > Chordata > Actinopteri > Atheriniformes > Phallostethidae > Neostethus > Neostethus bicornis. Next base: position 12,790,785 of record LR738545.1, read on the forward strand.
CTCTTTTACACACCTCTCTCACACACACCCCAGCATGCGTGTGTGGATGTTGTTCTCCATCAACAACAGTCAGAATGAGGTTGTTTTATTCCCCAAAAAAATGTTCCATACTGAAAATAACATTTTAAAAAGGCTTATTTGTCTTTTCACTCTGCAGTTTGTTCTGCTTGTTAGATGCAATAGCCCCAGGCCCTTGAGAGGAGTACAGTCTAGACCACTGTATTGAAAATTCTCACTGATATGGGCCTTTCACACCAGGGGTCCTGCCCTTGTTTTCTCTTTAATGTTGCCCCTGTTTTCACTTTTGTTGTACTACCCGTAAGATCAATCATAAAGAGGATAAGCAAAGTGGTGCAGTTGTTAGCACAGTCGCCTCACAGCAAGAAGGTTGGGAGTTCAAGTCCTGTAGTGGGGGCAAGGCTTGAAACCCTGGTCTTTCTGCATGGTGTTTGCATGTTCTCTCTGTGTGTATGCGTGGATTTTGTCATGGTACTCTGTGGTACTCCCCACAAACATGCGTATTAGGTTGATTGGCCACTATGAAATTGCTCCTAGGGAGCACCAGTCTGTGCGCGGCCCCGCAGTAGACTGGTGACTTGTTTGGGGTGTGATTGAGCTTGAAACACTCTGGCATGTGAAAGTGGCACCGTTGCAGTGGTTCGCACAGTGGCCTCACAGCAAGAGGGTTTGGGTTCAAGTTTCTAGTTGGACGAGCCTTGAAACACTGGCCTTTCAGTGTAGAGCCTGCATGTTCTCCCCGTGTATGCATGTGTTTTCCGCTGGTATTCTGGTTTCCTCCCACTCTCCAAAAACACACATAGTTGATTGGCTGCTATGAAATTGCTACAAAAGTATGTATTTGGGGTGTACCCTGCCTCTCGCCTGAAATCAGCCGGGACAGGCTCCCGGATGAACCCCATCACGAATAAGCAGTTCAGAAGACGAAACAAAAACATGGTAACATTGAACATGCTCCACCTGATATTGCTGAGAAGACTTCAGCCAGAAACTAGAATGGTAGAAAAATAAAGAAACAGAAGCCGATTGTTTGATTAGTCCCAGGAGGTACAGATTCCTTTTGGGGGGAAAAAAAGTTGGCCAGAAATAGACTTTTATATCTTTTCTGTCCATGTGTTTATCTCGAAAACCAGAGGCAAAAGAGAATAGATACAGAAAGTAGATAACACTTTCTTATGTGTGATATCCTCAAGTACAGTTTGCTGACTTATTTTTAGTAAATGATAGATTATATTTTACAAGCCTGCTTGTTTGTTTTATTTAGCTTTTCAATGTCTGGAATCAGGTTTTGTAACAATTGCATTAAATTGAAGGAAAAAAAGTATCTTCAAATGAAAAAAACAGATGCTAGCAGTCAAATTTAGTTCACAAATAGAGTTACTATGGAAACAGGAATATCCAATAAGACATAGCTTTAGGAAGGAAAAGCTGGGATTTTATCCACATTCTGTTATAGTTTTATTTATCTTTTTTGTCCATTTCAGTACGTATGTGAAGTTCTCGCAAACAAGAGAACTTAACAAAGAATTTCTTCTGAACTGTCACCAGCGTTAGTGCCTCTTAGCCAGAGGCAAAGTGCCACTAAACAGATGTTTATCGACGAATAAAATAGAATAAGCTATCTACACTTTTTTTTTTCATGTAGAAACGCGCCACGTTTTGGATGCATACTAAAGAATCTAAACTGAAATGCATATACCGTTACACCCTCGGGGGACGACACACAGGAGCAGATTCCATAACTGATTCAAATAGCACAATAAATAGATTTTATATAGGTCAGTAAATAGGAAATTTGACATCTGAGCTATTCAAATTTACGTGTATTGAAGGTGAATTCTTAGAAATTATCATTTATACTGTCAATGTATTTAATTTGTGTAAATCTATGATGTATTAAACTGATTAATTTAAAATGTTCTGAAGATCTACAAAGTACTTGCTCTATGTTTATACCACTACACATGTGTATGGGTGTATAAAGTTAGAATTCATATTTGAATGATCAATTTATCAGTTGGTTACCTGGACACTTTAGTAGTTCTGCCATTTGTAACCATCAGCATCTTCTGAACTGTCCATCCCTTACAGGATTGGGGGGTGGTGCTGTAGCCTATTCTGGCTGATTCAGACGTGAGGCAGGGTACAACCCGAACAGGTTGCCAGTCTATTGCGGGGCCACACACGCAACCATCCACACACACTTACTCCTACGGGCAATTTCATAGTTGCCAATCAACCAACAATGCATGTTTTTGGAGGGTGGGAGGAAAACGGAGAACTCGGAGAAAACCCACGCATTAACGAGGAAAACATGCAAACTCCACACAGAAAGGCTGGTGTTTTAAACCGTCCCCACCCAGGATTTGAACCCATGTTCTTCTTACTGTCGACCCCACCGTCCATTTGTAGCCAATTCAGTTTAAAATATTATTGATATGAACTCTTGAATAATTTTATTACCAGAATAAAACAAAAGCTTCTTATTTTTTATACAACAAATTTAACCTGAGGAGTGTAATTAAATCCTGTTAGATTTACACTAGTGAAGGGCACCTGCATAATAGCATGACATCAACAGCATGACATCAACAGAGGCGTCACCTGAGTAAACGCCTTGCTCCTGATTTACATTCTCTACCAGACAGGTGTGTTTTCATCGCTCACTTTCCCTTTAAAATAAATTTTTTGACCATCTTTCAAATAGAACTCAGTCACGGGAGCTTTCAAGCTTTGGTCCCAAGTCTTCACATCGGGCGGGCCTCAGCAGTTCACTGCCAGTCAGACAGATAAATAAAAGTGGTGAACCCTGCCTCGGTTACTCCCTAACCATTGCTTCCCTGCTACACACATCTAGTCCAATCTACATCAAACTTGTTGTGGTGTGAGTTTGCAGAAACAGCTCAGTGTGCCCACAATGCACCAGGTGGAAGCTGGATTCAAAGAATGAGCTGAATGTGATGTATTTTCCAGCATAAACAGGGGATCATTTTGGCAGTAGACGCTGCTCCGGTAAAGGGCTGGACTCTCCGCTCTACAGGCTTGCATAACTAACCCTTCATTGGTTACATAAAGTCCAAGGAGCAGTAAGCTGGGACGGCTAAAGCAGGAATATTTATATTCAGCTTAGATTACAGGTTTTGTGCTTCCCCTTATGGGCAAGGCATGCTGTCATGATAGCTCGCTTTCTTTGTTTGACTGCTGAGCATCAAAAGGGGGCAAAAAAAAGGAGCCTTCAATTGCCACACCTAGCTTAACATCTAATAAATAATGGATTGCCACTTTCATTCTCTACTGCCGTTATCCACGGCAGTCATTGGGTTTGACAAAGTCCCCAGTTTTTATACTACAAATTCAGTACATTTCACTCTATAAATTTACGAGTTATATTATTAGAAAAAAGCACTGAGCTTGTAAAAGCATTTAATAAAATCCTTCAAGCTTTGTTTAAAGACACCAACTGGATTCTTTTATGTAAGCCAGAAACAGAGACATGCTCCAACTAGAAATGGCCTCATTTAAATTTCTTGTTTGAGGAGGGTTTTTGTGGATATGCAAGGGGAATTAGCAGCATGGTTTCTCCTCGTAAGCATGTTGTAGTTCCCAGGAGTTCTAAACAGCTTTCAGTGTTACTCTTCTTTGCATGACAGCGCTCTGTCCATAGCTGCGTGGCATTTCCCAGTTAAAACTTGTATACTTTTACCTGTAAAAATTTGAGCAGAACAGGTTAGTGACACATGTTGAGACAAATTACTTCCTTATTTCAGGAACAATGTGCTTCGATTTTTCTGTTGTCCACACGCGATCATACTAAGAGGAAGGTGCCACTGTCACCGTTTGTAAATCTTGTCTTACAGGTTAAATTATTCAACCATTGAAATGCCACAGCTTTGTTGTTTTTACCTGTTTTAAAAATGGGGGTTGGGGGTGTTTGACCTAAGTAATCATTCTTCATGAACAACCTCAGTTGTCAGATCACCCAGAATAAAGTGATTTGTATTGCACAACTTTTCAGAAATACCACATGGATCAACCGTCATGAGGACTTTTATTGTCTATATTATGTCATCTCTGGTTTCACTTTAAAAAAATGTTATCTATGCAGAGCATAGAGTTACACACTCTCAAAAATTATTGTCAGAATAAACTTTATTGCTTGCGAATGAGGATTTTTAAGAGTTTAAGGCTTTATAGTAAATATTGAAATCCACTGTATGTATAAAGCAATTTTTTCCAACATAAACAATTAAAATTTCTGCTCAAGATAAAACCCATAATATGAGAAATTTTCCTTCTTTTTTTTTAAAAGAATGTTAAATGGTTGTTCTGAGCACACATGTAGGACTTCTAAAAGAAATTCAGAGAAATCCCTAAAAACAGATGTCCAAGATGCTAGCATTCAGAATAAACTACAACCAAATGTTGGCATGTGGACACAAATGTGGTAGCTGAAATCCACAATATGTTCATTTTTCTAACAATCTGTCCCGTAGCTTCGTCTTCTTGTATACCTGAACGAGGGGGTATTTAGCTTTTGTGGGGTAGTAATTCTTATGTAATAGTATACTGGTATGTAATTTAACATGTCATTCTTTCTTGGCTCAGAAATTTGATATCTGCAGAAAAAAACGTATAAATACATTGATTCAGTTTTGCTTATGTTCTCGACACTGGGACTCCCTGACTCGTCTTCCTCTATGCTTACTCCTGCCCACTGGGTGTGCACACTACAACGTAAATATTATTTCAGACTGTAAATTTAGTGTTAAATATGCCAATACAGCAAAGCTAGCTCATATTCTTTTCTTTATATTCTTAATGTGGTGCCTTTGAATAAAAATGGCACTCTTGTTGAGATTGAGCATGAGTTGATCATGTGCACCAAAACACTTCCTGCTTACATTAGAATGTGGGCGTGGTGGAGAACGAAAAGGGTAGTTAAAAACAATGTGGTGTTTACAGATGAACGGATAAGCTTGAAAATTGCTCAAACATGACCATGAATGAAAAATAAAATCACTTTAGTTTTATGTTTCTTATCCATGTAATTTCTCATTCGTCCAGGAGTGATCTAGTGTAGAAAGTTGTCTTCTGGACAGAGTATTTGATTATCGAGACGTTTTGACTTTCATTCGGAAACTTATCAGATTGAAATAATTTTTGGAAAGAAGTTGAAACGGCTCGATCCAGAAGACAACTTTGAAACCCTTTCTATGTTTCTGATGTCAAAATAGTGTTCAAGCAGTTTTCATCTCTAAAAAGTTGATTTAGCCTGAAATCCCTTCTTTTAAGACAAAATACCAAACTGCACCATTAATGTAATTTTGTAATCATTAAGACAGTTAATGTGAATGGAAGAGGTCGTGAGCTACTGTTTTCTTTTTATAATTTTTTCTCCTCTTCCATTTTTTCCCCAGAGGGCTTGTGTAACTGCAGCAGTGGAAGTGAGGGGATTGCAGAGCCAGACGAGTGTGACCAAAGCACCGGTCAGTGTGTGTGTCTGCCTGGCTACATCGGGCTACAATGTGAAGACTGCGAGGAAGGTTATTTCACCAACGGCACCAGCGGCTGTCTGCAGTGCTCCTGTGACTCCTTTGGGGCTGTGAACCTTCTCTGTGACAGGTTAACTTGCTTTTCTTTCGTCTATCCACACCGATGTTTGTTTTGTCAACATGAACTACTATCTCTGGTCAATCAGGTAAATGATTGGAAAGTCGAATACTAATGGAATTTGTTCAGATGTTTGATATCAAACTTGATCAAAAGAATTTGTTTTTAAAGCGTGTTTCCAATCTTTATTTTTATTCATCTTGTCAGCAGCAAGGAATTTTTCTAAACTTCAATTTAGCATCTGTTCTTCAGATTTCTATAAATTCATTACATTTTTTTCTGCTTTTGTCTCTTATTTTTAACCCAGTAAGTGCATATGCCTGATTATTAAAGAAGAAAAACATACTTGCAATGTTTTAGAATATTTTACACAACCCTCTATTAGAACACGATAATGTCATAATGATGACAATTTAAAAAAAACAAACCGGTTTGAGTCAACAGACACTAGACAGTTTACAGCAAAGCAGTTTAAAAAGTTTACTGAATTACTTCCCTGCTGTATATTTCTCTGTTTCCGTCTTGTTTTGATTGCACTGTGACATTTATTGCATACATTCCTGTTGCTGTTGTTACCCTGCAGCATCCCGAGATTGAGAAACTGCATGTCACAACTTTTTTCTCCTCCAGGATGTGTCACGTTACTGCTGAGTTTCATTTTACACACTGCACCACACGCCAGTAACTGGAAATCAGGATTGGTGGATCTGAACGCAGACCATGACTGATTTAGCAAAGAAAACCCCAAGGACAATCTGGTGTTGTTGAGGGTTACTATTGACCAGCTGCTTTGCTTATGAATGAAAGGAACATCATTGGGTCACTGCAAGAAACATAAAGTATATCAGAATAGAAAGCATCTATAAACTGAGTAAGAATCTTGAGGGGAAAAAAAAGAAAAGCCTCACGTGAATGGGAAATAGAAAAACATTGTTAAGAAAAAAATCTACTGTAAATAATTGTTGAAATACGGTCTTGGTAGCACGGACTTGGTCGCATGGTGTTAAGGATTACATTTAAACATTTTTGTGTGAAACATCAAAACCTAGAAGAGAAAAAATCCTTTTGGCAACCAATGCAGGTCTGTAAGTAATATTCCACAAAGTAAGATTTCATTTTGCAAAAAACCTGAACTTAAGATAATTTTTTTGAACTTGAGGTAACTTACTTTGAGCCAAAGCATCATCAGAATTTGCTTTTTATAAAAACAAGTTCAACGGAAGCCATATTTTAAATAAAGGAAAACAGAAAGAAAAGTTTGATGTATGGTACAGGACATAAAAACTGAACAATAAATCAGAAGCGCAATAAAACACGAAAGGACAAAACATTCCCAGAGCTCATACCTCATATTGATACAATCTGGGCTCATGTGGACAGATAAGGAAGAAAAAGTAAAAACAATAAAGTGATGTTGCTGTTAATCTGGTCAGTGTATTCGGTAACCATGAGTTTGCTCCTCAGTAACTGTTCATTCGTGACTCAGCCCTGTGTGAGAATCATATTGAATAATTGTGTGTTTTTATGACCTTCCTTATTCTTGCTATAGGTTTCCAAAGTAAATTCTTGATAAGACAAAGCCAAATGTGACCTCTCTAAGATTGGTTAGGCAGGCCTGCCAAGTCCACATTACTGTGAGATAATGTTTGCCATCTTTTCCTGAGTCAAGATACTCAAGGGCTCAGCTTTCTCTCACACGGTGTTCATCACAGTCCCGCAAAGTCATTATTCGGCACATTGACCCAAGCAGGCTTCAATAAATACAATATACTGTTCTCGACTTGCTTACTCCTCAAGTTTAGAGCTGAAGCTCATACAGCAGACCTCACATTTAGCGTCTCCTTACGTTGCAGGAACTGTGACCGGGGAAATAAAGTGTGTGGGTTGGGAATGTGGTAAAAATAGCGGCTGTACTTTCTGTCTCTTACCGTGAAAGAGCAATGCTGTTTCTCTTTAGCTGTTTGAATCAAAGTCTACGGTTTTGTGAAGTATGACACTATTCTGTGTCAGTGTCATACTTCACTGAATAGTATTACGTAAGCCACATAAATCTTTATAGACAAAACCTTTAGGTGGGAACACAAGAAGCCTTTATTTCTAAGCTGAATAAAAGATTGAATTCATTTTGACAAGATGCAGCATGAGTTTAAGGCATGAGGGTTATACCAGGGTTCGTACAGAGACTAAAGTCTGAGCCATACCACTGATAATTCTACTCACCAAGACCCATTCAAGAGCTTATCGTTGTAAATTACAGAGATTAACCAGCTTTCCGACCCCCTAGTCTGATGGGTTAGGTATCTCTCCCATTAGGTAATGAGTACCGATTCAAACAGTAAGTGTTCATCCTCTAAATAAGTTACTATATCTGTACTGTCTTCCGTTTATCTGGGTTCGGGTCATAGGGACAACAGCCTCAGCAGGGAAGCCTGGACTTCCCTCATCATAATCATGATCAACTTCTATGCATGTGCAACCACTTGACCAATATGAAGAATCATCATCCATTGTTCATAATGGAAACAACATCAAACCACAGTTAAGGTGGTAAAAGAAAAAGAATAGAAACCCCAAACTCACACAGAAGGAATGGGATTCATTTGTTTCGTTAGTTCCACATTAAAGACTAAAGAGGATGAGGAAGTTTACTCAACAAAGATGCTATAGTTCTGTTACATAAAAACAAATAGCTTTGAAACAAACCCAGTTCCCCTCTTTTCCAATGAGGCAAAGTGAAGATAGTTCCATGCTGTGGAGGTAGTTATTGTCTTTGAATATAAACTACTAAACACAAGTTAAGGGGACACATTTGATCTTCTTGGACAGGTCAAAACAAATCCAAGTCGATGTGAGAATTTGGAGGGTGAATTCTTTCATAAATACACATGGTAGCTAAATTACCCATTTTTTTTAAAATTCAGGTGAAACAAAAGAATTGCATGCTTTACAAATTTCATTTGTGTGCCTCAATTGAAGCATCATGACCAGTTTTGATATTAATAAACAGTCTTACGTTTCTATTTATCCTCCTTTTGGTAGTTTTTAAGCATAATATCAGTGTGGAAGTTTTAAAATAATGGTGTGTGGAAGTTTAGGTTGGGTTTATTGTAAAAGAAAAAGTAGAAGTCACAAGTGGAAACTTTTTGTTCATGGTTGAAAAAAAATCTTTTTAAGATACTTCACTGAGCTATTGTCTGGTTTTCAGACACGCTTTTTGTGTGCGTCATCCTTGTCATGATGAAATCAGATGTTATCTCCCTTTTGGCTCCGGGTCAAACTTGGCTATCTGTGTTCAACCTATGACCTGTAATCGTTCGGGAAAATTTCCCTCAAAGCCATCTCCACTCAGGGAACATCCTAGATCTTTTACTCAAAGTGGAAAATACTTTTGAGTTTTTAGAAATGAAACCATTTTTTTTACTCTGGAGTATTTGCTGTGTCCATATTTAATGGGAAAAACTTAGTTGGTTTTGGACATGAATGCTAAAGAGGCTCAGGAGAGAGTTTAATCTGGACTTTTTAGAGAAGCTCTTTACAAAAGTCGTTGCTAGAAATGTGAGGGAGAAGTGCCGGCATGTAGTATGTAATATAAAAAGTACCTTTATAAAAATGAGATACAACGATGATGAAAACATCCACAGTTTCAAATATATGTGGATGTTTTCATCATCAGGAAAAACTCAGTCTTTCTTTTCATACACAAATATTTCTTTAGCTGGATTGAAAGTTTTCTTGGGCTCGATCTGAAGTGTTGACATAAGGGATTTCATTCTAATCAGATTAAAAATCTGATTAAAAGAGGGAGGCCCACATGGGAAGAAGTGATCTGAAGGAATGCTAAATGTTTAATCAGACAAAACAAATTTTAAAATTCTACACAAGCTGCATATTTTTCCAATTCGGGGCAACTTAACAGCTTTCCTACATATGGAATCAATCTCAGAAAAATTCCAAAATCATTTTCTCCATGTCTGCGTTCAAATAACCTTTTTGATTTTCTTGGGTTTGTTCTTACCCTGTTTATTTTATTAATTCCAAGAAAATCTATTATGAATTATTCAACCATTTTTTAAGCAAAATATAGTAAAAAAGTAAAACTGTTGCTGCAATCCTGCAAGATTTTATGATTATGAGTTTTTTCCAAGTTTTGGCCCTCAAATTGTACCAGACTGTTTATTTGAAAAGACGTCCTACATTGGAATCTAGGCAAATACGAATAAGAGTAAATATACTTTTCAAAGAAATAATATTACAACAGATCAGAAATTATTAGCTGTAATGAGATAGTGGAAGACTATGAACCTCTTGCGTGTTTTATGAGAGAAAAAAAAAACCAAGAGGACAGATTGTTTCAACCATGAGATTATCCGACCTACTTTAGACATCATCACCTTCATATTATGGCAAGAAATACACTTGTGACTTGTTGCTACTGTACTTAGAAAATGGGGCATACAAGTTGTGTTTCTGCATTGGTCCAAGTTATTTGTTTTCATTCCGTGTTTCCAACTGATTAATACGAAAAATGAGACTGCTACATAAAAATAAAACGGATTTGAAATGCTTTAAATTGATATTTTGATAATCCGGTGTATATTTTAGACCACAAAGGTACCTTGAATGATAAAAATGGAAATAGTATAAAAGTTTTTAAGCTTGAGGAGGTGATAGCTCAGTGGTAGAATGTTCGCTCTTGAACCAGGAGAAGCTGGATCGAATCCCACTGAGCTCATAGCTAGGTGTCCTTGGGAAAGACACCAACCCGCTCGGCCCCTGTTTTTTCCTCCATTGGCGCCGTCTTGGTAGCCTGCTGCAGTGCAATGCAGCATGGAAATTTTCCCGTTGAGGGATGAATACAGTACATTAAAATTAAAAAGTAAAATTAATATTTGAGCCTCTAGATACTTGGGGAAAAAACAAACAGATGCAGACATAGAAATAGATAGCTTTTCCAAATGCTAATCAGTTATATAAGTTTGAATAACCTGGCTTGCTTTCTGACTGAGTTCTAGTTGAAATCATTGTCTATCTGAATTTGACACACTCCGCTGAACTGAATGTGTTGTTAAATCTACTCGACCAGTAACTGATAAATAGGTAGCATCACAAGATGTTTTCATAATAATTAGACATTATTTAAGACCTATTTTTGGCCATTTAAAACCTTGCAGGACACGCTCCACTCCCTTTAACTCTAAATATTCTGTTTGAGCAGAACTCTTTCAAAGACAGCTGAACCATTTTTTTATCATCTCTTTAATCTTTTGCAAGTATGTTATGATGTACTGTATGTAAAGTTTATTACCTTATCTGATCAAAAAGCAGAAGTGTTGAAGTTCCCACAAAATCTCAACTCCAAAAAGTCTAACTGCAAAACAAAGAAATTCTAGATAAAAATGGAATACACTTTCTTGGAAATTCAATAAACCAGTGATTTATTGTTTTCCCACAACTCTAGTAACTGGTCTCTGCATTCCACTATGTTTCCAGATATTTGTTAGAAGAAGGAAGGACACCACACAACAGGAAACATTGTGATTTTTTTTTTTTCTGTTTTACAAATGAGTTTAGTCACCAGCTGTGGGTGGTGACCGAAAGAATGAGATTGCGGGTACAAGCGGCCGAAATGAGCTTCCTCCACAGGGTGGCTGGGCTCTCACTCAGAGATCGGGTGAGGAGCTCTGCCATCCGGGAGGAGCTCGGTGTCGAGCCGCTCCTCCTCCAGGTCAGAGGAGCCAGATGGGGTGGTTCGGGCATCTGGTCAGGATGCCCCCCGAGCGCCTCGCAGGCGAGGTGTTTCGGGCACGTCCCACCGGGAGGAGACCAAGGGGCAGACCCCGGACCCGCTGGAGAGACTATGTCTCACCGGGGAACGACTTGGGATCCTTCCAGGTGAGCTAGAGGATGCAGCCGGGGAGAGAGAGGCCTGGGCTGCCCGTTTGAGGCTGTTGCCCCCGCGACTTGACCCCGGAACAAGCGGAAGATGACGGAACGGAACAAATGAGTTTTTCCCATTGAGTTGACAATCGGCTCATTTATCATACGATATTCAATTTTTTACAATGTTATTATTCAAGTGGGAATAAAATATGTGTAAATGAGTTTTTAAATCTTTGCACTTTGCTTTTATTTGAATTTGAGATATTTTCAAAAGTTTTGAGAAATCACCTGCTTATAAAAAGTTGCAATTGCAGTAAAATAAGACCTTAACCAAGAACATTGGATTTGCCTCTGAAATATTCTGAAGTATTTTGTGTTTGCAGAAAAAAAAGACTGGAGGACAACGTGATCTTTTTTAAATCTAATTTGTATTGCATCACATCATTTATCTATTCATCTTTCTACATCACAAACACAGAGGCTTTCGGAGTTTTTCTAAAGAAGTTTTCTTTTTCTTACGAGAAAGGCAAATCTATCACCCTTCTTGTCATTTCCAAATAATTCTTTGAAACGGCTCACGACAGCCTAGCAACTTGTTCGGCGTGTACCTTTTGCCTTGAATCAGCCTGGATAGGCTCCAGCACCCCCATTAGGGACTAGCAGCTCAGAAGACTGATACAAAATTTCAAAGACTTTTCAAAGACTAAAAAACGCAATTTCGTTTCATCTTCTGAACCATGTATCCCTAATGAGGGCACGGGAGTTGACAAAGCCTGACTGATGAAAGGCAGGAGGCAGGGTACACCCTGATCAGGTTTCCAGCCTGCAGGGCCTGATATATATGTATATAGATATGAAAAATCTCTCTTGCTAAACAAATATGAAGATATCAAGTCATTTTTGGCATGACCTAAACAAGTAGTTTCTCTGCAAATATTGAACTTCATCCATCTCTTGATCCCCATAAATCTTGGGGATAAACGTATGAACTATTTTATAAGTTTCTTGTGTTTTCCCTTCTGGATCACTTTCAAAAAGTTTGTTCAGCATGAGGTTAAAATGTGATCTAAAAGCAAGATTAGGATTTATAATATCTTATAGCAAAAAGATTTTGAGGATAAGTGAGATTTAAGAGTCTTTTTTTTAAAAAAAAAAAAAAAAAAGAAACTTGACTATGGCATTATGTTGAATGAAAATCATGCACGGTTTATAAAAAAAAAAAAAGATAATTTTGCAACATGTTAAGTGAAAAAAATTCTTTATAGACTCTCTAGGATCTACTTGCAACCAATTAAAGTTGTTTTTTTTTTTTTAATGTTTTTGTATCTTTTATTGGTACTGCCCATTTTTATTTTCACTTTTCAGGGATTTGTGTGTTTACATTATATATTTTTTTCAATTACCCTTCAATAGAAAAGCTGTTAAGGTACTACTTGACCCCCATCAAATCCAGTAAACGGTTGTTTGTGATGATGTCAGTTTAGTCAGCCAGCCACCATAAATGATTCCCACCTTGTGCATTATTTATGTGTAGCATACATGTCGACAAAGCCACCAGGTCTGAAGTGACTTTCAGACCCAGATCAGGGGATCTACTTCTGTTCCATTTCAACTTAAGAGTTTTAATCTTCTTCAAAAATCAACCTCCCAAAACCTGCAAATTTGCTCTAAATTTAACCCCAACTCGGTGTAATGAAATTCCTTCGAGATTATTTGTTCTCTAAAACCCTGTGACAACTGTAATTGCATCTAAACTCTGTGTTCCTGACAAACCTAATGAGATTTTGCTCCCTTTTCACTAATGTGACATTTTTGTCTATAATGGGCTGTGAAAGGGTTGCACAATAGTAAGGTCAATACGTTACAGATGAACTGAATTAGCTGCTGATTTCTGTCATAACGTTTTTTCCCATCTATTTACATCAGTTTCTGTTTGTATGGTGTGTAAAACTTTTTTTTTCTGCAACAATATACGGTACGTGACAGACCAGGCTGTAATGAAATATTGATCGTTGCTGCAGATGTTTCATACCAGACATCATGTCGCTGTCTAACAGCAGTCATGTGACCTTTAATCTTCAGCTCGACACTGAAAAGAGGTTATAGTGCACCAGGTAATCAATGAACAGGGAGAAATAGCTGAAATTTGATCATATTTTGTGGTGCATTTCGGTGCACTTTGAGTTTTGTGTAAAAAGTTAAATGGACCAGATCAAAGATTTTTACCTAAAAAAGTATTTGTGTCATTACATGCTCTAATCAAATTTGTGTTGATGCCTTATCAAGTTAAATCACCAAGGTAATTTTGTGTAGTGTGCTGTTTTTAGACACAAAGTAGGACTGGAGAAGGAAGCAGCTGCATATTTGAGTCTTATGGTTGACCACGAGGTGAGAAATTTATACCCTCTTAGATGTGAAAAAACTCCATCTAACATGTTTCCTCTGCCATGGTAACAAGGTCAGATTTTATAACTTAACCAGCTCTTGTGTGGGATTGTATTGCTGTTAAACTTTGATGGGAATCCTGGTTTATTTTGAAACAACTAACCCTGTCCACATTGTCCACATAATGCCCCTAGTAGTCACAGTATTGGGGTGACACAACAAGTCTTTCTGGATTTGGCTTTGCATCCAACAACACAACTAAACCTGGTCAGTGTAGTTTCCTGTTAATTCCTGCCAACCGCTCTGTGCTGGCTGATTAAACCGGTGACCCCCTCTATGATGCTGTGAGGATGTTTGCCACTGTCTGCTCTGATGCAACACATGTAGCAGCAGAACAGGGTTAAGCTTCATCGGCTCTGTAATACTGACCTACTTAACATGCGGATCTTAGGCAAAGCAGCTGGGCCAACACGGTTCTCTGAAATCATTCAAAACAATAACAAAACCCCTCCTCCCGGTCAAGAGGCCACAAATTATCAGCAGGCTTTTTAAGCCCTGAGGGAGATGGTTTTTTATATCCCCCTGAGCTTCATTTTCATTTGCCTGGGACTCCTTAAGCTCTCTTTCCATCTTCTCTGCCAGAGGGGATGGTGGGTGTGATAAACCCTCCGCACGGGAGGACGAAGCCTCATTAGAAACAGGAGATTGATTGTATCACATCCACACAGTTTAGGGTCTAACTGACTGTCAGCCAATCACTGTAGAGATCATCATAGTCATCTAAAAAGCAGCTGCAGTATTATTTGTTCTTCACATTGGAAAGTCCCTGTGATTTTATGTGGCTTCGATTTTTTTCTTATAACTTTAAAGGGTACAAACAATAAAAATTCAATTTTGGGGTGCTTATTGATTTGCAAGAAAGTGACATGTAAAATTTTACTCCACTGATTTTTAAACATCAGCAAGTGATCGTCAATAACAAAATGGGATAAAACAGTAGTCGAAAATTTATTTGCTCCTTAGTTTTTATCACGATTGCTTCGTTTGACAGTTAAACTTGTCAGATCATTACAGTGATTATTGGATCAGCGCTAGAGCGCTTGCCCGTGGACCGGAAGGTCGCGGGTTCGATTCCCACTGAACAAAACAGCCTGCTGTGGTGTAAGGAGTGCAGCACACAAATTTCCCTGGTGAGGGATGAATAGAGTAATTCATTTTTTTATTTATTTATTTAATGAAAGAAATATTTGAAATATGATCTCGTCAAATGTCTGATAACAATGGTGTCTTTTACAAGAAGGACCAAAGTCGCTTCCCCCTCCAGAGGAGACCTGATGTCTTTTAATGGCCATAGGACACTGCTAAAGAACTTTTCTGACACCATTGTTGCATTAGCAACTTCCTTCGCTGTCGCCTACTGGTGTGGAGGAATACCGGAGACAGAAAAGAGGAAACACACCAACTGGTCAGGAGGGCTATCTACAGTACGTATGTAATGAGCTGTTCTGTGGACTCAGTGGACTCTGTAGATCAGAGCAGCACAAGATCCGTAAAGATCCTCCCCCATTCAATGTATGAGACAGTGAGAAGCTTGTTCAGCCAGAGACTGCAGCACCCGTCATGCAAAAAGGAGCTCTACAAGTGGACTTTTTGTACCATCAGAAGTGAGATTTTTTAAGTCGGTTGTCTAAAAAAGATAACTTTTATGGGCGGGAGGATTTTTCTAATTGAACTACTGTGACAAATCAATTTCCCTTTGTGGATAAATAAAAATCATTTTAGTTTATCTTAGATAGTACATCAGGATATATTCAAAAAATTTTGGAGATACAGTTACTATTTTTTATTTTGACCAGCCTGAGCCCTTTCAAAGTACCGGTAATCTAAAATGTGAAGCATGCAAGTACAGTATGTTTCCCAAGTTTTTGAGCAAGTCTTTTCCAGTTAGCGGCACCAGTTTGGCCAGCTCATGTTTCTACATGTTCCTCATGTCTGCTGCATGTTTTTGCTTTGCATGATTGGTTGTGGCGGTTGCTGTGGCAAGTTGAAACATGTCATACATCCGTTAATGGGATTATTCAGAATTTAGTTTTACAGATTGAAGAAGATAACTTATTGCATTGGAACACAAACACAGATGTCTTTGCACCTTTACATCAAACCTACATAAGCTGAGTTAAAGATTTTAAACTTCATTTATGAAACATTAACAATTTGCCATTTACTGTAGTTTCATCTAACTTCTCTGCACTTTCTCACTTTTCTTTGAGTATTTCTTTGAGTATTTTTCTTGGGTTATTTTATAAAATCTTCCGAACTGCTTATTCCTAACGCGGGCACGGGGGTGCCAGAGCCTATCCCGGCTGATTTACAGGCAAGAGGCAGGGTACTCCTCGAACAGGTTGCCAGTCTGCTGTGGGCCCACACACACAGACAACCATCCACACTCATTCCTAAGGGCAATTTCATAGCAGCCAATCAACCTAACACACATGTTTTTGGAGGGTGGGAGGAAACTGGATTACCTGGAGGAAACTCACGCCTACACAGGGAGAACATGCAAACTTCACACAGAAAGGCCAGTGTTTCAACCCCCGCCCCCAATCCGGTACTCGAACCCCAACCTTCATGCTGTGAAGCCACTGTGTAGTCCTATCTTAGTCTATGTTATTATAATGTATCTTATTACTTCTTCTCCCCTCTCTGCTGACTTAGTCATGCCTTCCTGATGTGTTGAGGCTATAGTGTACATGGCAGATATGGCTGGCTGTGTTTACTAAGAGGAAAGAGGATTGTAGATCTTCCTCTATCGTGCCCACGCCCCACTGAGCATCGCCATGGGCCTCTTCATTTGCATTAAGTGCAGTTGTTTTAACAAAGCCCTGTTTGTGTCAAGACCCACGCACACGCTCATGAAAAGTGCTCCCAGTCACTCTTAATTTACTTGAGTTGGTTTGAAGTCATTGTTTCTGAATTGTACTTTTGTGGTCATTGTTTGGGTTTAGCAAATTTACAGTTGTAGGATGCTGGGAGATTTCTTGGAGTTAGTCTTAGATTCAAAAGAAAAAAAACTTCCTGTCATTTTGACAATTTGCTTTGAGTTTTTGCAGGCAAATGTTAATTTTTTTGAAAATTTTATTGAATCAGAATATTATAAATGTTTTAGCACTAGTTTGGACTCATCTAGTATTACATAACATCATTTACAAATTTCAAAGCGAATGAGAACACAAATACACATTCCATCAATACTTTATCAATATCCAGTTATAAACAATGTAAAGCCTATGCAGCATGGTTCCTTTTTATATGGAATAATCCCCTGGCTCATGTGAGAGAGGCAGACACAGTTTCTACATTTCAGGGTATAACGCACCAGCTAGAAACCAAGAATATTAATTAATGTTGTTATTTTTTGGCTGCATGAAACTGTAATCTGGGTAAAGTTCATCTACTGTTCTTTCTAAAATCTTTTTATTTAATATTTCACACTACTATTTGGTGCAGTGTGATTCACATTTTATTTTTAAATCAATTTACTGTGTGAAACCCATTGGGACAACTGTTTTGTAATATAAACCATAGAATTAAAATTGAATGTTTGTTAGATGTAATGTTGGCATATGATTTTCAGAGACCCCTACATGAATGCTTTTTTCAAAAGTCTTTTTAATACTATCTTGACTAAGAGAGATTATAAATTTCAGACAAGGCTGAAGCATGCTCTTGCCAATATGTGGGAGGCAGAGTACACCTTAAACTGGTTGCTAGTAATCCTCTTTCTTGTAGTTGTATTTTAAATGAGATGAACCCATCTGATAATGATGAAGCAACAACCTTTACCCAGTCAGGTATAGAACATGTCATGTCTGTAGAAACATGATCAATTTGAGGCTGTGAATCCTCATTCCAACCTGGAACAGACTTCTGAAAAGCAGATGGATTGATGTGAGAACCTGCAGGACTAATGGCTGCTTTCCAACAAGCATAAACCTTTCATTGCACGCAGAGCTCCCAGCTTGGATTTCTGTTCCACAAAATACGCTTCATCCTCCACGTTTGTGTTTTTGATCTTTTTGCCTTCCTGTTTTATTTTCCAGCTCAGGGATCTGTGCGTGCAAGACTGGGGTGTACGGGCCCAAATGTGACGAGTGCCATCCAGGATTCTTCCACTTCAGCAGCACCGGCTGTCGGCCATGCCAGTGCAACAACCACACCAGCTATTGCCATCCACAGTCTGGTGAGGAACATGTGGGGAAAACAACTGCACCGTATTTAATCGTGCTTATAAAAATAGTTTGTTTTGTCTTCTGAACCGCTTTTCCGTAGTGGTGGTTGCGGGGGGTGCTGGAGCCTATCCAGATTGATTTCAGGCGAGAGGCAGGGTACACCCCGAACAGTCGACAGTCTGTTGTAGGGCTACATAAATACAACCATGCACACACACACTCATTACTTGGCGAAATTTTAGTGTGGCAAATTAACCTAACATACTGTACATTTCTTTGGAGAGTGGAAGGAAACCGGAGTACACGGAATGCTAAAGATAAATGTTCAATAAAAACTAAATGAAAACTAAAAATGGAATGGATGAATTACTAAATAGATCAATCTAAACAATTGTAATGTAACACACATCCTTAAAAAAATAGAAAACATTTATAATGCAAATTTATTTATACCAAAGCAGCATCTGATTTTTTTTTTTTTTTTTACTTTTTCCTATAATTAACATTTGTTAAAAAAAAAAAGGCAGCTGGATCTGCTTTTCAGCTCTTTGGCTTTTTTGAAAAAACAAGAGTTTTTGAAGAGTCCAACCTCACTAACAAAAACCTAATCAAGCACCCCATAAATTTACCCAGTGGGTTTTAGTTGAAGTTAGCACCTGTCCGCCATCTCCTGAGGGTAATCTGCAGTGTACAGAGAGGGGCAAAGCAAACCTCTCAGCTCCTCTAAAGTAAATATTTAGCGTGGTAACAAGACAGAAGGCGCTCAGCTGGTTAGAGAGAGATGGGGAATGCTACAGATGGAGAAGAAATTAACAAAAAAATCTCATTTCTAGTCATTGATTTAAAATGAACATGTTCTCTTCTGTGCCCCGAATCACCTTCAAAAAGGACGATAGCTGTTTAACATCCAGAAATGAAAGAAACCAGCTGCTAGTAAGAGGCGAAAGAGCAAAGGTAGCAGGGGACGGTGTGGGGGCGGTTTTGTGAGAAGCCATATGTCTTTCCATTTTAATGTAGGGGCAGATGGAGAGTTGAAGCCTTTGCCGGGGCTCAGTGGTCACAGTGCCGTGGATTAACATAGCTCAGGTTTGACAGCTCCTTTTAAAGACGCAGCCGGGCTAACACAAGAGAAACCAGTATAAGCCCCCCAAAAAACTTCTTTCTCTCATTGAAAGACCTCATTCCTAATGTTTTCCATGAACTGCAACTATGTTTTATTTCTCTCATTTGAAACAAGCTTACATGATGGTTTAGTTGATTGGTGGGAATTAGGCACTAAAAGCCCCTGTTAATCACTCCCCCCCTTTTCTAGTAGCATTTTAACCCTGCGGAGGGTCAGCCTCTGTAATCGGTCTCAGAGAGATAAAGCAGGAGCTGGTAGACGTGTTGAGTCACATCTTCATGACCTTTCTTGAGGTGCCAAAAGTTTGAAACAAAACAAAACTACAAAGACCACTTTGAAGCGTATATTTTTATGTTGTCTTTGAAATGTTAACGCTGTAGAAAAAAAATGTTAAACACGTTTTAAAAATGCTCTGTTGTTAAGAAGGAACTTTTAAGTGATTTCCATCAAATTGGACTGATTATCTTTTATTATTTATAGGTGAAGGTGAACTTGTTTTTTTCTCTGATTTGTGTTCTCACGATGTCTTAATCTCATGAGGACTGCTTTTCTTGTTAAATTAAACACTCCAAATTATTCAAATTTTTTTTTCTGCCTGATGCATGAAACGATCACTTTGCAGTGTATCCAGAATTACTCACCAAAGCAGCCAAGAGGAATCACATTTTCTCCTGCAAGCAGATCAAGTAAAAAATTGCTTATACTGTGATGTTTGATCTCTTTAGGAGTGTGTCTG
Organism: Neostethus bicornis; assembly: GCA_902685375.1. Lineage (NCBI taxonomy): Eukaryota > Metazoa > Chordata > Actinopteri > Atheriniformes > Phallostethidae > Neostethus > Neostethus bicornis. The sequence goes on from LR738545.1 coordinate 12,810,766, forward strand.
AACTGTGAAGGAAACACCCAGGGGTCCAAATGTGAAGACTGTAAGCCTGGATTCCACCGCAGCCCAGGAGCCGCTCTAATCGAACCCTGCGTTCCGTGTCCCTGCTCCAACTCCACCTCCACTGGCACCTGTCACACCGGTCAGTCCTCACTCATTTTCTCTTTCAGAAAGTAGATCCAAAACTCTCTGCTCTGTTATTAACTCTGCTTATTCAGAAAAGTTTAAAACATGAAAGGGAAAACCATTGCAATTTCATTTAAAAAAAAAAAAACAGGATTTAAAAATAGCTGACTCATTGTACCTGCTGAATGTGTCTGACAAAACAATTCTCCCTTTCTTCACACGTGGGTGAGGCTGTTTATAAAACGGCATGTGACATCTTTATGTCATGAGTCTCTTAGATTGCAAGTAAACAGAAGTTGGCAGACAACCAGTTCTGTAAGTGGTGTATCCATGTGTGTGAACTACAGTTTATGTTAAAAACTTCTAGTTTCGTTTTGACATAAGCGAGATCTCCCCTAAAGATATTCAGAAGTTTTGATTGTTTTTTTAACTTAAAATTGATTTATTATTTAAGTATTTTCTTTTCTTTTTTTTTGTGCTTAAAAATGTAAAACAGGAAACATGTTTTTTCTTCATTTCAACAGACCTCCTTAAAGCCACACAACTGTCGATATTTTGACAACCTGGAAAACAAAACATGACAGATTGAGAGAAATCCTAATTAAAAAAATTTAAAAAACTGAAGGAACTGCAGCTGAAACGTTGTTTTAAAACGTTTTTAGCAAGAATATATGAAGCATAGTTTTGTAACATTAGTTTGGTTCTGTCACACAGACACCCACACTCGCACCTTTCTAATGTCATTTTACTCCATGCTCTCCTCTCTGTTCTGTTGTCTTCCTCTTATCTGGGGCTGGGTCGCGGGGGCAACAGCTTCAGACTGGAAGTCCAGGTTCTCTCATCCCGGCTGCATCCTGCAGCTCACCCAGGAGGATCCCGAGGTGTTCCCCAGCCTAGTCTTTCCAGTGGGTCCAGGGCCTGCCTCTTGGTCTCCCCCCGGTGGGACGTGCCTGAAAGACCTAACTAGCAAGGCGCTAAGGTGACATCCTAACCAGATGCCCGAAAGATCCCATCTGGCTTCTCTCGACTCAGAGGAGCAAACACTCTACTTCAAGCTCCTCCTGGATGGCAGAGATCCTCACTCTATCTATGAGTCCAGCCACCCGGTGGAGGAAGCTCATTTCGGCTGTTTGTATCTGCGATCTTGTTCTTTCGGTCACCACCCTTAGCTGGTGACCATAGGTGACAATAGAACGGCTTGTAAATCGAGGGCTTTGCTTTTCGGCTCAGTTCCTACTTCACCACGGCGGACCAATGCAGCGTTTTGATTATTGCAGACGCCACACCGATCCATCTGTTGATCTGCCGCTCCATCTTTCCACAAATCCAATAATCCAATCCTTGTTTCAATAAAGTTTTGACCTTTGAGAAGATTTAATCAAGATAGAAAAGTGGGGAAATGCTAATGTATGCAGTGACAGGTTTTACATCCTAAAGAATAATTGGAAAAAATATTTACTACATTGCAGGTTTTGTCTAGTGAGGATTATTTTTTATGCATAGCTCCAGCAGATAACAAAAAGTCAATGTATTATGGTCTAATCCAATGACAACAAAAGGCTCAAAAGTGAAGCAAGAGCTAAAGAGCTGGCCCAAAAGATGAGAGCCCATTCCTAAAATCTGAGCACCTAAATTCCAAATAAAACCAACTTTAAATGTTACTCGGCACAGCATTTATAGGATGCATCACTATGAGTAGACTTACAGAAAACAGTGGGACATCTAGTGGTTGTGGAAAAGTAAAACTTTTGCATCAAAGTGAGAAAAATAAAAAAGATGACGGTGGCCTACAAATCTTGTTATTTTGTAACGTTACTAATAATTTCTTTTCTCAACATGCTGGGGAGAATCAGAGTTTTCTCTGGATGGGCATCCATTTCATAGTGAGACCAACAGAAAAAAAAAACTTCACTCATATTCTCAGTCAATTCGAATGAGAATTAAAAGCAAACAATAAACTTTGCATTGATTATCCGTTCCATTCCATCGTCTTTCCGCTTATCTGGGACCGGGTTGTGGGAGCAGCAGCCGCAGACGGGGAAGCTTAGGCTTCTCTCTCCCCAGCTGCACCCAGCTCACCCGGCTTCTGAGTCGTTCCCCGGCCAGCTGTGAGACATAGTCTCTCCAGCAAATTCGGGGTCTGCCTCTTGGTCTCCTCCCGGTGGGACATGCCCAGAACACCTCACCAGCGAGGTGCTCAGGGGCATCCTGACCAGATGCCCGAACCACCGCATCTGGCTTCTCTCAACATGGAGGAGGAGCGGCTTGACACCGAGCTCCTCCCAGATGGCAGAACTCCTCACCCGATCTTTAAGTGAGAGCCCAGCCACTCTGCGTCAGTCCGTCGTGGTAAAGAAAGAGCTGAGCCAAAAAGCAAAGCTCTTGATTTACAAATCGATCTACGTTCCTACCCTCACCTATGGTCACCAGCTGCGGGTGGTGACCGAAAGAACTGAAATCTTTTCATGTTAACCAATAAAAAAGTATTTTCTTTCGTAAAAGAAATTTTTTTTTCAAAATTCCAAATAATTTCCTAGATTCAGAGCATTTTTTAAAAATATTTGTTGATTCCAGATGATCTGCGATTAATTCTGACCTTTAACATGACCTCACTTTTCTAACCTCCGGGCTGCTGCCGCCCTACTTGCACAACATATTCAAAGGTCTCTACTGGCCGTAAATCTGGGTTGAACTGCAGTCGCTGTACTGTTCTATGTACCTCATTTCTGCCTGATGTTTTATCACAGGGAAGCTCAGTAAACTGTGACTGAAAACATCTGCTAGCTGATTTAAAAAAAAAAAAAAAAAACTAAACTAAGAGTACAGACGGCCTGACTCAGTCCATTTACTTGATAAACAAAGTAAAAAAGATTATAAATTCTAGCCCCTGCTTGAATTTTTTTATGCAGTAACGAATATGGTATTTTTTTGGAAGATGCTATATATTTTGTTGGTATAATCTTTTAATTTTTGTGAGAAAATATCACAATAACAAAGCTACTGGAGAACGTAAACACAACGTTCAAACAACAAAATGAAATTAAATATGATAAAAAGAGGAGAAAAAATTCAAAAGTATGAAAAATAAAAACGTACACAGGAAGGTACAGAACAATAAAATAGTTGAAAAAAGACAGCAAAAACATGAGGTGAGAAAGACAAGGTGTGAAATAATAATAGTAAAAAAGATATTTTATATGCAGATTCAAGGACTAATATTAAATTAAAGCAAAAATCCTTCCTGTTAGATGGAGCAGTGCTGGACGGATATTAGATGACTTAATTCAGCCGTGCTAAGCAGGTAAGCCTTTAATTACAACACGATCAGGAACAATGATGATGTCATCATCCGGTCACAGTTTGAGCTCATCCCAGGTCAACGTGAAACTGCCCGCTGAGGTTTTCCTTCATACTTGCATCATTGCATTTAGTTCACCTCTTCTTGAAAGCCCTCTCACCTTACTCACTTCTCCATCCGGACCAATCATAAGCCTCTCTGATACGTACTGACCCCCACCTCACCTCTCTTGGATGGCAACAGCCGTGCATAAATGCACTTAGACTGCCGTGTTGCATTTGGCCCTGCTAGGGGCCACAGCAGAGGTTGCACAACGTGGGAGGCAGAGAAGGGGACGTGAACCAGGCTGAGCGGAGCGCGAGCACAGCTGGAGCATTTCAGAGCCATTCAGCCAGTAACAGACACGCAGGGACACGAGGGGGAGAAGATGGGAAGCATCACACTGTTTAGTGGCGTCACTACAGTAAAAAGATGATCAAAAAAGCTGCTTTGGAATATATACTTTTATACAAAATCAAAGATATTTGTTTCCTCTGCAACAATAGGAAGTGAGAAGATGCTGCAGTGCAGAATAAACACTCCGCTGTAAAGGCAGCTTTTTGTTAATGTGCTGATGAGGCCTGTCACTGTAATAAATACCCCTTCACTCTGATGGAGAGGTGAAATGGAGCATTGCACCAGCGTAGAAAATAGGTCACACACACGAAGTCATCCATGTGTGATTGTGTCTCTGTGGAAGAGGATGCAGGGATTCATAAAGATCATCAAATATCCTCCATTCAATTCTGCTTTTTCCCTCTTTCATTATGTGAGACGGAGCGTGTGGGTCTATAATAACTGTCGCCCAAACCATTGTGTATGTGTCGTAGCACAATAAAGTAAACAAGCAGGTCAAGTCCTCCGGCCCCATGCGGAGCCGCACATCTCCCCTGGTTATATAATCTCACCCGGTAGGCCGACTCCCTTTGAACCCCCAGCAGAGGTTAAATCAAGCTTATCAGGAGCAGTCTGCTCACTGCTGGAATTATAACACAATCATGTGACCACACTAGATAGTCCAGCTTCTAGGCCAGTTCAAGGCTGTTATTTGTGTCTAAATCATTCAACAGCGAGAGCCCGGCTATGCGGTAGAGTGGATTATAAATTCTCTTCGCATCGTCTGGTTCTTAGAGTTGCACCGAGCATATATAGGTCTGTCTGTACTTGTGCATCAATTTGAATTATTTTATCATCTATACTGACCTCATTGAAGGATCATCAAAATTCAAGTAGATGATGGTGCAATAGTTAGAAATACGTTATATATAAGAATAATTTATTTGTTTATTTAAGGATCCAATAAGTTCACATCAGAGCAAAGACTATTCTTCCTAAGGTTTGCTTTAACGAATGTATACAGAATATTTAAACAATAATGACATTGAATACTCAGCAAATGTATCAACAACTACTCAAAGTCCCAAAAAGATTCAAATGAATGGAAAGGACAAGATGAAATATTATCCCAACTTGAAGCAGATAGATCAGGCTTTTAAATTACCGTAGCTTTAGATGAATTATTATCATTGATTCAAGTTATAGTTATACTTATTTATTCAGAGACCAAAGTAGATTACCAAAAATGAGCACAACAAATTAATTTATGATGCTATTAATCATCCACATGTTGGTGGACAGTTCATGTTTTTCTTATTAAATTGAAAGGAAAGGCCGTTTAACTCTTTTTTTTTTTTTTTTTTTCTTTCCGAGGGGTTGGGATTAAGATCCACACAAAAACAATGACTTTACAAAATCCCCAAATATTAAACTAGATAAACCTGAAACCTCACTCTACATTTCTCAGGGGAAAAGTATTATTAGGAATAATTTGAGTGAATGTCAGGCATATAAAACATTTTTATGCACAAACAGGGAGTGAAACTGTCCAACTGTAGAACAGCAGGAAACACAACCAGACAAATGTACTCCTGTTGTCACGGATCAATAGGAAGAGGACTCCCAGCAGGATTACATATTTTTCCTTACATATGTAAATCAGATAATATGGGTCATCCCCCACAACTGTCTTACTAAGATGTGACGTACTGATGTAGCAGGGAGGGGGTTATCTGGGGTCTGACACTTTGGGGAACTGGACACAGCCTTCATAGAAAGAAAAAAAAAATTAGGTAAGCAATATATTTTTGTTGTGAGAAATTTTAACATTGAATGTTAGTTCCAAAACAATTTCCTAAAAGGTGACTTGTTCTTGCCGGATTGCAATCCAGAATTAGATAAATGTTAGAGAAGAACGTAAATTTCCAAAAGACATAAAAACTCGACAGGAATTATTTTCATAAAATATTACACTTGAACACAAAGATCTGCATTAAAAGTCACAATCTTCATAAAACATTGACAAAAAGAACTAACGTATCAAGTAAGGATTGGAAAATAAAATCCTCTGTGATTTCATTTTAAAAAGGAGTTGATAAGGTAACTCCCATCCTGTTGCTCCTTTGGGAGGACACCACTGAACAAACATGCTGGGGGGGAGGATAACTCTTATGTAGCCTGGGGATTCTGGGAAATCCCAGAGAAGGTGCCGGAATATGAAGGGACATCTGTTCTTTTCAAGATGACTGCATTTAATTTAATATTTTTTGCTTGGATGAAATTCAAAAGAAAAACAATAATAATAATAATAATAATAAAGGTAAAAAAAAAAGGAAATATCACTTTAACTGCAATTTTAGTACTGAATTATTTAACCCTTGGGATGGTTGAGTGTTCTGCCAACAATGCCAAAATAGTAAAGTAAAATTATTCTTAGAATTTTTTTTTTTTAACTTCTAGTCCGTTCGTTAGTTGTTTTTAGATGGTAAAATTACAACACAAGTCTTTATCCAGAAGTTAATTGCAAAGGAGCGATCATTTGTTTTAAACTACTTGTAAATTATGGGACACATTTCCTCAATTAACAAATATCTAGTCAACAGTAGAAATTAGAAACTATAATTATATGCAGCTCATTTATATCAGCCAGCTTTGTAAATTTGGATTTTATTATTATTTTGCGAAAAATTTGCGTTGCAGTCATGACCGAAATGCAACATAATTGGTATCCTATCTGGACATTTCTAGCCCTAACTTTCATTCCACATTTTGGTGCAGTTGATGATGGTGCTTCCTAATTCTGCCAGACCTTTCTGACATGCCAGAAGGTGTTGCAGTATCACATTTCCAGTGACTGAAGCTTGCAGAAGAAAGCTGACACTTAGAAACAGCATGTACTTGATGCTATAACACAATAATGCTCCTCTCAGGGGGACTGAGGAACAGTATGGAGTGAAATCAAACTGTACCTGAATTTAGAAAAAAAAGTTGTTTTCCATGAAGTGATGAAGGGAATTGAACTTAAAATATTCTAGTAAATGTCACTGATTGGGTTCAGAAAACATTTAGGATGAATGTTTTTCACCTCAAACTCCTACGACAGGTTGTATGGTTTTCATTGTGTGTGAGTTTAGCTTTCAAAACACGTTCCCTTATTTTGTGTATTTGAAATAATATCGCTGATGCCGGTGGGTGTCAAATGAGGGGCGACATGTGGACCCATCTGCTTGTTTGTGTTCCTTGACACGTTTGTTAATCTGATACTTATCTATCAACTTTTTAAAAGCACATTTACTAGAATGATGTGTTCAAAATCAAATGGATGTTTTACTCAATCTACTTCAAAGTTAACAAAAAGAAACTGGATTCTGTAGAAAGTGTTCATGTTCTGTCATCTGGCTCTATCTAGTGGTGACAATATGCACTCCAATTCACACAAAGAAATGTTTGACCTTATTTAACTGAGAACATTTGGTTCCTCTGATAGACATTATTTGAGTCTGTATGAACATGTTATAATAGAATACCGTTTCCAATCAAAAGCAAACACTCAATTTAATTTTTGTCTTTTCAGATTCCAGTGGCTCTCTAGTTTGTGACCAGTGCCTTCCCCAGTACACCGGCTCTCGCTGTGACAAGTGCAGTAATGGATTTTACAAAGTATCCGGAGCTTGTGTCCCATGCGACTGCAACGGGAATGCAGATCCTCAAGGTCCCGAGCAGCTTTGCAACCCGGACACAGGCCACTGTCTCCGCTGCATCAACAACACCGATGGGCCTCAGTGCCAGCGGTGTGCCCCCGGATTTGTAGGGGATGCCCGGGTGCACAACTGCACACGTCTAAGTAAGGCCAAACAACAATATGTAGTTTAAATATGGATATAATTACATTTTTAATAGGTTTTTATTTCTCTGTGAAGTAACAGAAACAATACAATACAAAGCCTGGGAGACTGATCAGGGTTTTGCATGATTTAAGGGAGTTAACTAACGTTCTTATACAAGTTCAGACAATTTTCTTCATGTTCTCATTATGCGGCACTCTGCAAAAAATGAAAAGATCTGTGTTGAAAAAAAGAAAGTGAAAATAAAGCTTAAAATTGTCAAACAAAATAAAATTCCAGCACATTTTTATTAAACAGTAGTACACTGGTAAACTGGCTTTTAAAATCTAGAAGTGTGTCATTTATGTGTTATAAAACATTAACAATAAAAAGACATAATCAATGCCAAATGAAAATTCCTGCCATATTTTTTTTTCCAGACCAAACCAAACGATCAGGTGTAGATTGTAAATAAGAGTACAAAAGCATCTTTGTCACTGTTAGTTCCTCATAAACTAACTGATTTAAACAAAGTGTGCAGAAAATGAGGGGGGGGGACCCAAAGCCTCAGGAAAGGAAGTAGTCTCATATTGACAACTTTTAAAAACTAAAAAAACCTGTTTTAGGAATAAAAAATGTGTATTAGGACTGTACAGTGGCAGAATGGTTAGCACCGTGTCCTCACAACTAGAAGGTTGGGGTTCAAGTCCCGTAGTGGGGGTGAGGCTTGAAACACTAGCCTGTCTGTGCGGAGTTTGCATGTTCTCCCTGTGTATGTGTGGGTTTTGTCCAGGTACTCTGGTTTCCTCCCATCCTCCAAAAAACATGCTTGTTAGGTTAATTGGCTGCTACAAAATTGCCACAAAAAAGAATTTAATGTTTCAATTAAAGTGGAAGTAAACACACACCCACTCCCTAAAATGCTCATTCCGACACGACGGTGTGATCAGTAGTCTGTCCCAGTTAGTGTCAGGCCACAGGCGGGGTACATCCTTGACAGCTCACCAGTGAACAAGTGTGAAAATGACATCAAAATTAGTCTTATTTTGAATTAGAAATTATGTCTGATGTGTTTTTAGGTATTAATAAAGTAATTTATTGATTACTTTTCTTTTTCTTCTCTTCAGCCCCCCGGCTCATTCCAACACCAGCTACTTCAACCACAACCCGGCAAAGTTCGTCCACTTCCTCCTCTTCAACGTCTTACACCAGCACCACTTTGACCTCAACCACAGCCAGAGAAAGTTCCCCCTCCAAGACCACTAGTAATGCGAGCACCTTCCCGAGTACTACCATAACTACAACCACTACTCAGGCCCTGCTCACCAGCCTGAGCAGTCCCACCGACAACACCACCGCCGCCCTCACCGAAGTCTCATGGACGCAGTTCAACATCATCATCCTGGCCGTCATCATTCTTGTGGTGGTGCTGCTGCTGGGCTTTGTGGGAGGTGTGTATACTTATCGGGAGTACCAGAACCGCAAGCTCAACGCCCCCTTCTGGACCATAGAGCTGAAAGAGGACAACATCAGCTTCAGCAGCTATCACGACAGCATTCCCAACGCAGATGTTTCAGGCCTGCTGGAGGACGAGGCCAATGAGGTGGCTCCAAACGGCCAGCTTGCCCTCACCACACAAGGAAATTGCTACAAGGCCTAGAAAGGAATTCTTTACCCAATCAGACTTCGATGACTTAACGCTGCTGGAACGTACCAAATCCAAAGCTCCTCCATGTAAACCTGCTTGTTTTCTTGCCTATCTGCAGCATTCAGAATACGTGACAAGCACAGATCAAACTAATTTAGGTACAAATACAGAAAAAGTTGGGGTTTTATTTATTTAATTTTTTCTATCCCTTTTTTTTCCCCACAAAATGTGTGATCAATAAAAAGGGATAAAGATTTTTTTTTTTTTTTTAGTGGAGCCACTTGAGGGCACTGTTATGCAGATGAAATGGGTGACGGTCATGATGTGAGACGGGTTCGAGTGCTAACCTGTCTACTGAAACACACCAGTTTGAAGACATTCAGGAGCCTTGCATTTCATATATTTTTTAAAAAAATGGATTTTGGACAGCTTAAGTTATAACCGGATCACTAATGATCTCTAATTGAGACAATGATTGTTATTTAATGAATTTTAATTCTGCTCTTATTTATTTGGTTGACGTTTCATTCTCGGGAGAAATGCTGCACATTTACAATGTGATTATTCGATGTGTTTTTATCTGGCGTGCTGGTCGAATGGCATTTTGGAATCGGCCATTATGTTTTTTATGTGTACGATGAAGAGAGATTCTCAGTGGACGACAACGACTGCAGGCACAGGATTTTATTGACCTCATTTCTTCGGCTCTAGCATCCTGTCTTTTGTGCCCATGTATGTAAGAGGAGTGTTTCTCTCAGAGAAACAATAGTTACCATTTATGCGCTCACCATCAGGCAGGAAAGTGACACATCTCGACTTGGCCATAATTGTGAAGTATTTCTGCTCCTTCGCTGCCTACCTCAGAAAAACCACAGACAAACCATTTGAAAATAGCTTTGTAGATTTAAGTAAGGAGTGGATGATGTGACTTAGATGAGGTCTAAAATTAAAGAGACAACCATTCCTGTTAACCGCTTTGACTGGAGCAGTGATTTGCTGTTAAATCAGTGTAACCACACGTCTAATCCCAGCACAGATCTCCCATTATCTGTGTCACATAGGCTACCATTGGTTCAATGTGTTTTTGTTCATTAATGGTGAATGAGTAAAAAGCTAATTATGGAACTAACTCCTCAGGTACTGTCTCTCTCTCTCTCTCTCCAATGTGATCACTGTAAATAGAACGGCTGTACAAATGAATGTGAATAGTAGCACTATTATTGTACAGGTAGATTACTGTGTGTACACTGTTGCTCAGCAAGCTCCAAACCTTTCACTTTTCAGGGTGCGATGTCGCAGTCAACCCACAGCTTTTTCTATTGTTTTTATTCCTTATCGTCAGTGGACTTTTGCCATATACAGCTGCAGGACTATTTGAAATAAAATTTTAAAAAAGGCCCCAAATTCATAAGAAAGAATGAGGACTGTGTAAATATCATCTAAAATTCAGAACTCAACTCTCAAATAAAAAGTGGGTTTACCTGTTGGCTATGTGTCGCTTACTTGTCTCATTCTAAAAAAAAAATAAAAATAGCAATTACTGATGAGTTTTGTAAAGGAAGAGTCTAAATTGGATTTTTACCTTTATGGTTTTTTTTTATGTTTTTTTGGGGTTATTTCACGTTTTCTTCCACAAGCATTGAGGTGTGGGTTCAGACAAAGATTTATCCTTCCAGCAGACCCGTTGCCGCTAGTTTTCATCATTGTTAGAGTTTTGTATTGCTTTTTTTTTTGCTTCGTCAGCAAATCTTTCACAGAAACCATTTGCCGAGCACCTGAACTTTAAACTTGCATTCCAATCAAACCTGTTCCAAGTTTCTGGAGGTGTTTTCTTTTAGCATTTATTATAGGTTAACTATTTTATTCCTGATGATTTTTAGTGTGTCTGCCCACTTTTCCTCAGAAGTTTTCAAGGTTAATTAAATTGTGTGAAAAATCTGCGTGGTTTGTGAAACCAGCTTGGTCTTGAATTCCAGCTTCTTCGGTTTCAGTGTTGTTTGAATACAACATACCAGAAAATCAAGTTTGGATTTTCATTTAAAGTTATGTCATTTGTTGAGACAACACTGATGCTTCCTGACTGTAGTCTGACTGAGTCTTTTCCCAGATAATTAATTTAACCAATCGGCATCAGCAGACAAAAAGATTCTGTACAAGTGGAAGAATATCAGATGAGAAAAAAAAACAGTACTTGAAAATTTATTAAAGATCATTGAAATGCTATAAAATAAGTTTGGATTGAATGAATAATTTGTATGCCCCACTTGTCAAATGGCTGTTAAATCATCACAACAGGTGTGAAAACATTTTGAATGAACTTTGCTGTTCTTTGCAAATCATTTTCTTTAGCATCAGTTTTTAAAATTTGGATCAAAATTGAAGGTTTGATATTCTTTCACACATTTTTTCCTCCCATGTTACGACCAATAATAACCTCTCATAGAAATTGGTGGATCATCTTTAAATTTGAGTTTAAATTGACCTGCCCGTAACTGCAGTTTCTCAACCTCGAAACTCAATTCTTTTTCGGAGATAGTGTTGCTTAATGTGAACTTTTCTTGTTTGACTTTGAAGCAAAAACTCGTCCTTTTCTCCTTCCAACTAAACTTTTCAGCCTCATTAAAATATCAGAACTTTTCATTTTTAAAAACTACTCATGAAGTTTGCATTTGTTTGGAAGTTAACCACATCTTTTCCAGACACTTTCGGTGCACCTCCTACCCTCTTTGACCCCTATGAAAATATTAAAACCTGTTAAGTTTAGTGTCTTGCTTCGTTGCATTTGTAAGTGTCTCAGCGTGTTCACATTCCATTTGTTCTGATAAATAAGTGACATGATCCTCAACCAAAACAAAGTGTGTAAGAGTAGACATACCTGGGTTATACCCTTACATCAATATCAGATTTGGAAACTGTACTGCACATGTAAGTGTGTGAATGGGTGAGTGAATGAATGTGGTAAGTTCTCCTTTTTCCGATAGATCTTGTTAGGAGTGGATCAAATGAGACCACAGAAAGAATCAGACAAACGTAGTGGTACTTGCTCAGCAAGGGTAGCAGAACTCGGTGCAGAGTGACCAAAGTCCAGACTACAAGCAGCTGCCGCTGAACTAAATACAAAAGCTGATAATAAATGTAGAAGTTTGGGTTGTGTCCAAATAAGAATATGGTACGTGTGTGAGACAGACAGACATTACAAGAATCAAAAGAACAAAACATTTTTATGATCATAATTTATTTAGATAAATATTTATAACGTATCTATTCACCATAGTTCCTGTGTCTATCCCAGCTGATTTCAAGTAAGAGGCAGGGTACACCCTAAGCAGGTCACCAGTCTGTTACAGGGTTCCTGTGTGTTTATAAAAATAAGAAAATGCTCAGTAAAATTTTTTTTAGTTAACAAAAGAAAAAGTTACCCTCCATAAGCAATCATAAAAAAAAGAAGAAAAAACATGCATGGTGATGATTTCCAGGAATTTACTGTAAGTTTACACAACAAAATAAAATCTGCAAGTAAACTAGAAAAATCTTTATTTAAACATCAAACTGTTTGAAATTCTAGATAAATAAATAAAAAAATTAAATATGATGCATAAATGTGTTGATTATAATTTTTGTGTTCATTAGGTCAAAAATTGACCAAAGTATGACGCATTGAGAGGTATGTCTGGGTATGGGCGTGAGACGCGATCTCCGGTTTTGTGTGTGGTCGTTGTTAAAGACGTGGGCGATTAAGAGGATACTTAAGAATGGCAGGAGAAAAGAAAACGCTATTTCACTTGTGGGAAGTGACAAGAATGGAGGAAACAGCACCGTTCACCAGTCAAGGCGTTGAGGAAGGATCAGAGGCTGGATTTCATTCTAATGATCAACAGGATCTGCATGTTTGTCGAAGACACGCTGCTCGGGTTTCGACTGGAGTTCTACTGCTCCTGGTCTCATCTCTTCTCGTTGCACTGATTGTGGTTATACTACACCTGGAACCCCACGATACACCCACCAAGGTAACTACATTAACTAGTTATTACTCTGTAATAAACTTTGTTTTATAGGTTAAAGATTACCTCCTGCAAAACTATTTAAAATCACTGCATGAGTGATCCTTTTACTTTTCATTCAGGTATTTAACCCGATTCCACAGATCTTAGATTTTTAATCACCAGACTCACTTTTTTTTATTATTTTAAAACTGTTATCAGCTGTTCTTCTGGACACACCTTTTAAACTTTCTTTCCATAGATCTAATTATTTACACACATTATGAGAAACATGACTTAGATCATGCTTTATTAGTTTTTTTTTAAATGCTTTATAATTGCTCAGTAGTGTGTGATTTTTTTTTAAACACTGAATTAAACAATGGGATTTGTTGCAAAATGAAAATAAAGATATTCAAAGTAAATCTATGGGATACTTTCATTACATTACCACATGTTACCCTTTGGAATTCATCACGTAGGTAACCTTATATGCCCTGCATGAACCCTATGTTATCCAGGGTCGGATCCAGGGAGGGACGTGCCTTTTGGGCCACAAAAAAAAAAAGAAGAAGAAGAAGAAAGGGGACTAGTCAAACTATTTCCTTCTGGGGCCAGGGAAGGGCCACCAAAGGGTAGAAAAATCACTCTTATTTTTCAAAATGTTCTGGTGGGGAATGCCCCCAGCCGCCCTATACTAGTTTTGTCAATGACCTTATGCTGATCCCCCTTTAGAAAATTCTGGATCCGCCCCTGTTACCCTACATGAATCCTATAGGAAACTTTCTTTACATTACGACATGTTACCCTATGGGGTAATCATGTAGCTCCAGGGTAACCCTATGTTATTGGGGCGCACAGAAGGAAGAACTACTGTTTTTTAATTCGCGCCTTAATGATGTTTTAATTTAAAAAGCCGCTGGATTTTCTTCTTTACATCTGTCAATGACTCACGTTTGACGCATCACCCCAGTAAATTTAAGGCCATAAACAAGTAAAATGAGTAAAAAACACAAATCAATGGGAAGTTTCTTTGCTAAGGAGAGTTACAGAGTTTCAAAGCTGAGTGGGCCTTAGAAACACTCTTCAGGTTTCAGGGCAAGATGGGACTGTTTTGGTTGCAACAAAACAAACTCAGAAAATGTTATAAACTTTATATGAACTTTTATGGTCTGGAACACGTAGGAATGTAATGAGTACTGAGTGAAACCTCAAAGTATTCTACTATAGTATTAATTTTATAAACTCAAGTGCTATTTAAAGTATTCATCATGTATCAAATCTAAAAATCGAATGGCAAAATCAATATTTGTTGCAGTTATAATGCATGGTTTTATCTGCTAGGACACACTGCTTCGTATTCATTTATAAAATTAAAACTAATTTTATTCGTCATAGATACTTAGGCGGGAAATCTAATCTACTTAGGCGTCTAAGAAAACAAAAATAATGTTGTTTTCTTATTTTTTAAGAAAACAACATTACAACCACAAATCCCTAAAAACACAATTGCATTTTTTTTTTAAATCTCTCACGACCCACATTATAATTAATTTCTGATCATTTTCAAGTCAGATTTCTAATCTGTGATATCTTGGTTAAAATTTGATAGATTTTTAGTGCTTCGTTTAACTAGAAAATCTGGTTTGAAATAACACGAAACTTATTAATCTACTAATATGAAGGTGAAGTCATGTGTTTACAACAGACTTGTTAAGATACTGTGTAAAAATAGTTCATCTCATTATCAATGAACGTCTACTTTTTGCTTCTTTACAGAGCAAGCTGACTGGAGGGGATTTATCAGGTAAAAAACTTTTCAAGCGATAAAATAAAAGCTCATTTTATGGATGCAGCAAAAATGTGTGTTTTTTTTTTTTTTTTTGTAGATTACGATGAAAATCAGCCGACAGTTGGAACCCGTCTGGAACGCCCCATGGCCCTGTTAACAGGTGAAAGTGAACACAACGCAAGCTTTAATAATAGTTGTAACACAGCAGATGAAAATTTTACTAATGCACTTAATCTAGAACAAAATGGGAACAAAAAAATTGGATTAAAAATGTAGCTACTAAAATGACATCATTAATAGGAGCGATATAAATCCTATTTCTGGCAGTTTTGCTCTGCCAGGGTTGGCATCATGCGCTGACCTGGGCAAGCTCAATTTAATTGTTTTTTTTTAACTGCTTTACATCCAAAATATCCGTGCTTTTTGAGGTTCTTTTTGCTGGACTTGACAGGTAATGCTGAGTAGAGATGGAGTGGGAAAGGACCAAGAAAAAAAAGACAAGGGTTTAGAGGAAGAGAGGGGGATAAAGAGAAGAGATAATCTGTAGTTAAAATATTCAACATTACAACTATCTGGTCAGGTTGCCTCCCGATCGCCTCGCTGGTGAGGTGTTTCGGGCACGTTGCACCGGGAGGAGACCAAGAGGCAGACCCCGGACCTTCTAGAGAGACTATGTCTCACAGCTGGCCGGGGAACGTCTCAGGATCCTTCCAGGTGAGCTGGAGGATGCAGCTGGGGAGAGAGTCTAAGGCTGTTGCTGTTGCTCTTGCGACCTGGCCCCGGATAAGTGGAAGGCAACGGATCGGAACAACCAACCTGCTGAATTGTCTAAGGAAAAAAAAATACAAACAAGAGTTTAAAACAGAAATAAAGCTAACACACACAACAAAACCTTCTCCAACAAATGATTAAGAACACTTAAGCTATAATAATACTGGTTGGGAGAAACAAACATAGCGGGCAGTAAACAGTGTGGCACACAAGATGTTTCTAAAGTCAACCTATAGTGTCTCAATTGAGAGCGGTTCCAAAACCAGTCAAATTATGTGAGAATATCCAGCAGATATCACCAAATAATTTCAAATTACATAAAAACGGTGGCAAATGTGTAAATTCCCACCTATATGTTTTTATATGCATATTTTACAATATTAATGAAACTCCAAATATTTGTGGACAAGTATTTTTGTTTTTTGCGCTTAACATTTGTCAGAATTAATTGAATAAAACAATATTCTATTTTGTTTCCACTGCACAATTTCAACTCTAAATGTGTCTTTATGTTTCCTTTCTTTAGCAAATGATAACAAAATCAGTGATGGAAAATATCTTCAATGGATACCCACTCTTGGAAACGCTCACTGTAAAGGTTTTGAGTACTCAAATGGCAGGCTGGTGGTGCCCATTGACGGCTTCTATAGGATCTACCTTCAAGTCACATTCCAGGATGATAAAAACAACATTTCTTCAATAGTCCTCAACTCTAATGTGGTCTACGTCAATAAGGAGCATTATGCTGATGAGGTTATTCTCCTATCAGCATACGACACGGTGGTGCCTCCCGATGATGGCTGGATTAAGTCACAGCACACATCTGGCACATTTGAACTGCGGGCCAATGGCAAACTTTCTGTAACTTCAACACATGAAGGGTTACTGGTAGCAAATGAACATAAAACATTTTTTGGAGTTGAACTTTTGGATACTTTTTAGCTCGCTGTTATACAGTGAGTGGACACCCAGAAGAGACTGGCTGCATCTTCTAAGCAGACAGTTTTCTTCGTTTCACGTCATAAGCTGCGTAATATTTAATATCTGGTGTAGACTAGTTCTTTCACTTCGTGGAAACAGTCCAACCTCGCATCATTTGGGTTTGTTTTTTTTGCATGGGGGAGGGGCGGTGTTATCATTTGCTTTAACCAATCAATGCTTTCTGATCTGAGCTTGGTTTCAGCTTGGTTGACCATCGGATTAGCTAAAAGAGTTAAAAACAAACCCAGAATGACGCCTTTGGGTTTAACGTCAAAGTGTCATCTTTTGATGCTGAATTTGTTGACTGTTTTTTTTTTAAGGGATCTCAGTTTTACAATTGCATGTATTTTATGTATTGCATATATTCAGTGCAATACCTGACGCTTGCCTGGCCAGCTAGAGACTTGACGTTGCAAAAATATCCTTGACATATCAATGCATTACATTAAAAATGAACTAAATTTCCATCAATACTTGCTAGTATTGACCTCAAATTTGCTTTTTCTTTTATGTAGTCAAGGAAGTTGCTTGTAGGACTAGTAAATTTCCCTTGGTTTTCTACCTACTCTAATGCTCTTGTTACTTTATTCCCACCATTATGTGGTTACTATGCTGCACTTTTTATTTCTAACAACACAGTCTTTTTTTTTTTTTTCTATTAACTAAAAGCAAGAGAAATTTGTTCATTTGCAACCTGGGTGTCCCAAGGTGGAGTGAAAGCGTAATGATGTTGTCTCTTTGACCTCCCACGGTACAGAAAGCATTAAACACTATGGTCAACTGTAGGGATGGAAACAATGTTTTTGCATGCAATAAATTGCTAATATTTTTTCACACATTACTTTATAACTAAGATTTGTTCTCTTTTCTCCTGATAAGCACAATCCACCAGACTTTATGCTGTTGTATTATTTTAAGAATTCAAAGCTGATCCTCTTTTATCCTCGTCATGTTACTGATTTGTTTTCAGTTTTATTATCTGTAAAATGTTTCCTTAGAGGCTTTTGACATCCAAGAACCCTTTGTTTTCCTGCCACAACTTTTCACTCAAAAGCATACTCAATGTGGGACAGGATCAAATTTCATCTCTAACATCTGACATGTGTTTTTTTTAAAGTGAATAAGAAATGTTAATAAAAACTTTTCATTTTTACATTCACTAAACACCTTGGTTTTGTTTTAAATGTGGAACAATTAATGTATTTAAATTCGATTTTTTTATTGTCAACCAAATTTTCTAAAGTTATGTAATGTAAATGTTTCAAACATGGTTGTTTTTTTTTGTTTTTTTTAAAAACAAATAAAAGTGGTTTTGACCAATCATCATTCTGTTTTCTGACTCCGATGCTCAATGTACAGGCGAAAAGTTTGAAAAACTCTCAACACATCTACCATAAGTCGTCAATAAAGAGAAATTTATTTGATGTCCAGCTACAAGTCTGGAAAATGATTATTTGACACTGTATAATAGTAAAGAAGGTCACAGCAAGAAGGTCAGAGTTTGGGTCCCGAAGTGGGGGTGTGGCTTGAACAATTGGCCTTTCTGTGTGGAGTTTGCATGTTCTCCCCATGTATTTGTAGGCTTTCTCCAAGTCTCTGGTTTCCTCCCACCTTCCAGAAACATACATTTTAGGTTGATTGTCTACAAAATTGTCACTCTGAATGAATGAGTGTGTATATAGTCGTCTATGTGGCCCCCTAACAAACTGGTGACCTGTTCGACTTGGCTCCGGCAGGGATTTAGAGTACAAAACAAAACGTTTCATAGCCTTAGGAAGGATTGATAAATCCACCTTTCTAATGTAGAAATGCTTTTCCGAGAATATTTTGGCTAGTCATGGTGAGTGGTTGTTGCATATGCCTCAAATTGCCCCTTTAGGAATTAATAAAGTACCTCTTATGTACAAAAATATTTTGTTAACTCACTCACTGGCCTATTAGCCGAAAAATTATCAACTTGTTCATTGAAACTTGTTGTAACTACCTCAGCATTACAACACAACAAATAAACCCCTAATCACTTACAGGGTCTCATTTGGAAAGTTGAAAACATTTGGCAACATTTTCTGCCACTAAGAGATAAAATATTTGCTTCCAGAAAAAAAAAAAAATTTATGTTCTTTATCTTAAAACATTTGTTTGTTTAAATGCTTATGTGATAAAAAAAAAAAAAAAAAGAAATCCTTCTGCCGCAAGACATCTTGAATCATAAAACAATCCATAGACAAAAACTTCAAACTGCTTCCCAGAAAGATGATAAAGTCGTAATAAGATAAGCACAAATGAGTTAAAAATCATTAGATTGTTTTTAACCATTTAATATGTGGAATCCACCTCAGTCATTTTATCATACAGTATTGATCCCTCATGGGGGAAACTCCTGTGCTGCACTGCACCGCAGCAGAAAGCCAATGGCAGCGCCATTGGTGGGAGTAACTGGGGTAAAGTGTTGTCTCTAGGGACCCTAAGGCATGAGCTCAGCAGGAGTCAAACCAGACACTCTTTGGTCCAAAGATGACATGAAGATATGAAGATAGTTGGTGTGACTGAAGAGGATACAGCAGATAGGGTTAGATGGAAGAAACTGACTTGTTGTGGTGAATCCTGGAGGGAAATGCTGAAAGAAGAAGAAAAACATCCTCTCCTGTAATGTTTTGATTTGGCTATATGCTTAGATAGAGGGGTGAAAAAAGAATGAAAGATGAATCATCTATATTACGGGCGTGTACTTTAGCTGGACATAGCTTCGTATTTTGAGTGGAAAAAGTGACTAATCCAGTATGTACGTCCCTTGTGGGTTCTACAATTGTGCTGGTTTTGTGAATTCAATTTAATAACCACTGCTCTCTGTCTAGACTCTAAACACTAGAGGAATAACAAGCTGGTTTTACTTTAAAAAATTCTACTGTAAAGAGGACATCCATAGACGATCTGGATATAAGAGTTTTTTTGAAGAAACAGTCTTTCTGGAGATCTTTTAATTTACTAAAGATTTTCAATCTCTTCTCTTTGGTGCCAGCTACGTGCACATCCCTTTTCACTGATCTAAGTGTGGGCATGCTGGTTTTGAGGAGAGTGTTTAATGTTTGATTGCTCTGGTGTTTCAAGATTCTTTATTGTCGTAATGCAACCATGGTGACATTTTGGGTTTGTGTGTGTTTTGACTTGACTTAGTGATGTTCCTGTGTGTGTTCCGTCTGTGTTGTATTTGTTATATCACTTTGGATGTTTGAATCTGTGTCTGAGTGTGTTGTATGACTACATGATACATATGAGTATGGTTTGGAGAAAGTTTCGGTTTCCTCTCACCTTCCAAAAACATGCATGTTAGGTTAATTGTCTGCTATAAGATTGTCCCCAGGAATGAATGTGTGTGTGTGAATGTGTGCGTGCCCCTGCGACAGACTGGCGACCTGGCCTTGAATCAGCCGGGAAAGGCTCCGGGATGCTTACCCCTCCACCCCTCTCGTTGAGGCAACAGATGTTGCAGGTGACACATCAAAGCAGCTGGTTGATAAACTCAGACAGATAACAATTTCTTGAAGTACATTGTGAGTGGCGGGGGTGAAATATTTCAGCTGTTAGTGTCTGAAAGGTTGCAAAATCCGGGGGTTTAGTTTGGCAGAAACAACCCTTTATGTGGTTTGATCTGAATGGGGCTCTGTGGACTCTGAATAATCCACCGGTCTGCAATTACCATAATGGAAATACTTAAGTTCTTGTATAATATCAAAGACATCTGTAGATCTTTCATCTTTTCATTTTCTTTCATTTCACCTGATATTTTCATGTATACTCTCAATTTGCTCATTCAACTTTTCATACCTTTGGGCTACAAATTCTATTTGAATTTTAGAACATGTGACAATTATCTGCACAAAAGCCAACTTTGATCAAACAGAAAACTGAGCGTAAAGGTTGTACAACAAATACTGCATAATGTTTGACTCAATAACTATATTTTAAATATTGGCAATGTTGAAATTTTCAGACAACGTTGTATTTTTCTTATCAGGCAATCACAGAACCAATGCTATTCATAAATCTCAAATGGTTTACAATCGAACGTCATCAGCATAGACATGGAATGCAATTATAGCATTATCTTTGGTCTACTTTTAGATAGAGAAAATTATTAGTATGAATGCTACCTGCATCTTGGAATAACACGACGCCTCTGCTGTCTAAGGATTTTTAATCCTAATAAAGAACTAAACCTGAGGCCCAGGAAGCATCACACAGTACCATAGTTGCTGTTAAATGTCATTGAATAGATAAGAGCTGGACAGTTAAGCTGTAAAATAAGAGTAATCTAACCCAAGTTCCTTTAAGCAGATAATGTCAGGACACTCTTGAAATAATTCAAATGCAGTTCTATATGCAATAAATCCTTATTAATGAATTTCACTTTGACCTCACAGCAAGAAGGTAGGTGATTCAAGCCCTGGTTGGGTGACGCTTGACAGTCTAGTCTTTCTGTGTGGAATTGGCATATTCTCCCTCTGTGGGTTCTTTCTGGGTACGCTGACTACCTTCTACTTTCCAAAAGAAGCATTTTAGGGCACAGTTTTTGGTCTCTATCAATTGACCCTAGGAATGAGTGTGCACACATGAATGTGGGCCCAGACAAGCGACCTGGGGCATGTTGCTAGATCTATTGTTCCTGTGCCATCTTTGACCCATTCACTATTCCCAAACAGTCTGCTGGACATATGACTGCTCTGAGTTCATGGAAATGATTTGGTTTCAAAACAAGTGCATGTGTAATTGGAGTCAAAATGCCTAAAGAAAACTGCTGTGCGTTTTATGAAAAATAGTTTCCCATATTCGGTACGCCAAAGTAACATTGTAGTTGAACTTGTTTTTCATGCTTTTCATGTTAGATTGCTGTGGGCACAACAGCGATGAGCTTCTTTAAAAAAATATTTTTCTGCTTGAGTCTGCAAAACTATAACGCTTGCATACCTTAACAGTGAAACAATTACGTCAACTAAAGTGTGCTCATAAGGGATTCCTTGTGACTTTAATCTGTACAGATCAAAGACATATACTGAATGGTAAAATTAAGGTTGGAAGCCAAATCCTTGTGAGCATTTTAAAGGTAAAATTATTATATTTTTAGCTGTATGTTACATGAGATTAAGAGGTTTGAAGAGCATAAACATGTTTGTGGAAAATTTCTAAATTCACTTCATGTGTATGGGGCAAAAAAAAATCAATAAAACTGATATATTTAAAAAAATAAGCAAAAATTAAAAAGTTTGGAATATTTGCCAACCATTCCAGATAAAGCCGGTTCTTTTGAGACCAAAATTGTCCAAATCAGTCGCTACTGTTGAGACAAGATAGAGGTAAAAAAATGTAAGAAAAAAAAAAGGAATAAGTACAGTACATAATAATAATGCATTGTATTTATATAGCACTTTTTAGGCTCTCAAGGACACTTCACATATGCATTATTCATTCTCTCCATACCAGGTGATGGTAAGCTACTGTTGTAGCCACAGCTGCCCTGGGACAAACTGACATAAGCGAGGCTGCCACTTTGCGCCATCGGTCCTTGTGACCATCACCAACTAATCGCACACACACCATTCAGACTAGGCGACGTAGGTGAAGTGTCTTGCCCAGGGACACAACGGCAATTTTAATCTCAACGGCTGTCCCACCGTGGCACCTGGGGTTCTAGAGGTCTCCCATCCAAGTACTGCCTAGGCCCAGCATGCTTACCTTCTGTGAAAATAAAGAAAACCAGGAAAATGATACTTGATGCCTTTCAAGGCATTAAGCAACAAGCTATCGATGAAGTCTAATTTGTAGAGGAAGCACAAATTTTAGGTCGAGTTTACATTTACTACCTTGCATTTCTTTTGCAATGTAGTTGTCATGCACAGTGAGTAAGGCTAAACCAAACACATTTCTAGAGTTTTTCCAAAAAAAATGGAAAATTGAATTCTGATTATTTAATTACTGTAGTTGTAGGAGAACCATTGAAAGAAGGTAGTCGACCCATTCGTCATCTAAACTACTAGTAATTAAGGCCTGGTGAATTGCTGAAGATTTTTTCTGTTAGCATAAGGTGACAGTTAGGCTACACCCTGACATTGTCTCCAGAACGGACAATCACACACACCCATTCAATTTTGCAGTGACCAAAAAAGTTTTTGGAGAGTGGGAGGAAGCTGAAGAACCTACGGATACACAGGGAGAACATGCAGTCTAACAAGGCCAAAGCTGTAAAGGGATAGGATTTTAACCAGCGACTTTCTCACTATGAGTTTGTGATACCATGCACCACATCAGCATAGTATTAAAATGAGTCGAAAATGTCCATCTGGAGAAATATCAATATTGCTGAAGTTAAATTTCTGATAAAATTGTAAATGGTATCAAATTGAGATTTGAAAGTGTTAATAAAGCTTTAAGAAACACGTACATGAAAAGTACAAAACTTCCTTTAAAATTCCATCACAAAACTAATGTAAAATGTAACATGCTGATCTGTTATAACTCTTTGAAAGCCTAGTTACAGTTATTCTGTTAATTGCCACCCAGACACATAAATCATAATTGTTTTTAATATGCACAAATCACAATGTGAAGAAATGGGAAAGAGTCAAAATTTGAATACAAAGAATCTTGAATTTTATAAATGGTGCATGTCAGTGGTTTCTTTCCTTTTTTAAAAATCAGAAACCAACATTTGATAACCAGGCGTGTTCTACAAAAATAATCTGAATTTGTTTTTTTAAACTTCCACAACCGAGTCTTTCAAGTCTGCCTCGTAAGGCTAAAAATAAAAAAATTACAAAAATATTCAGAATTAGTTGAATCTGAAGGGATTTTGGATGTCTCTGTTTCTATTCTTTGGGTCTTCTTTGTTGTTCTAACCTCTGCCACCTACACACAGGTGTTCATCTGAAATTATACTGGATGCTTTGTTAACTGTTTGATCTTGATCAGGAGCTATATGAAAAGTATAGCAAAAATGTGGGCTGGTGTGAAAAGCATACAAGCAAAATCAAAGACAAGTCTATTGAAACAAGTGAGAAAAGTTTCAAAAGAATTCTTAAAGACAAAAAACTTTCCCGAAAGTCTTTTATGTATTGGTAGAATAGGATTTTCTCCCCCGCACACAGTCAGGCGTGGCTGTTTGCTTCAAAAATGGACAGTCAGCATTCCTTATTTTTCATCTGTTAGTGTGTAGCAGATAGCAGACAAAGGCTTCTTCCTTTTTGTTTCCTTACTGAATAATAGGTTTTGTGTTGCAACTTACATCTTTTTTGTAAATTTATTTCAAGGTAACCTATGTTGTAAAAACTAAGCTTTATTGGGCACACACGCATTTTTTTGCTTCAGCCTGTTCTTGGTCACCTGTATTATTTGAGTATGAGGATTTGTTTTGTTAATGTATATATTCATGTAATAGGAGACTGAGTACAAAATAAAAAAGTTTCAAGTTTCTTTTTCCTCCCTCCGGTTTCGGCTATTTGACATCCGTCCTGTACTATACCATCATTGTCTGTTCACCCAAGCCTGGGGAGAGCCAAAGCAAGGAAATGTAGACTTTGATCTGCCTGATCTCACATGATATTCTGAGACCAGCCATGTCTGGCATCTTCCCTGGAGTTTCCCTATAACATGTGCCTGTGAGATCTTCGTAGAGAGATATCTGGTAGTCATCGCAACCAGACACCCACACTACTCTGGTCAAATGAGTCCAAAACTTAACTATTTGGGCTAAATCCAAAATGTTATTTTTGTTGTATGAGTAACACTGCCCATCACCCTGAGTGCACACTTCCCTCTGTCAGGCATGGTGATGGCAGCATCATGGTTGGGACTTGTTTTTACTTTTTTTTTTTTTTAGGAAGGATTGGGACGATACTTGGGACGATTGTTAGAGTTGATAGAAAGATTTATGGAGACAACGGATGTTCACTGTCCAACAGGACGATAGTCTGTTGGAATTATAAAACAATAACCAGCTAAAATTAAATAAAACAAGGTAATCATTTGCTACACATCATGTAGATGTATTTATACTAGGATGTACGGTATGTAGAACCTCTTACCCTACAACTGAGAAGTGTTAATAATACACTGTTTTTGATTAAAGTTACTTGGAGCTTGCGTCACAGATTGGTTTTTGATGAAACTTCTTTGATTCAAATTGTACACGTTACGATTTGAAATAACGTGTTTTGCTTTCTATGGAAATCGGGGACTGATGTTGTGCTCTTCGGTCATGGGTTTTCCATCAAAGTTGAAAAAAAACACTTCTTGCAACAAACTTAGTGACATAAAAAGATGTTTATTACTGAAAAATCATAGTAACAAATCAGAGGAAAGCTAAGACAAAAAATGCCCCACCAAGAGATTGTGAGATCACTATTTAAAGTATATGATTGAAAATGTCCATCCTATTATGGTGATTATCAAATGTGAGCGGACAAACAATATTCTGTTCTTACTTCTGTTTTCCATCAACCGTCTTCTCTGGTGGGGCAGGGAGATGACGGATCTCACTTCAGGTGATTTGGTGACCTCTAGCAAATTCATCAGGTGGTTTGTTAGATTTGGGTGCTTTCAAAGTACTAAAATTTTTGGTGATAGGACTTTACCTGTGGTTTAGTTTCCTGTTGATCTGTTCTAGTTTATGTGACCTTGTGGGGATTGTGTGAAAGGTGGAGTAAGCAGTAGCATGCATCTGGGGACATTGGGTTTTAGACTGTCAGCAAACATAGGTCATGTTTGGGTTAGTAACAATTTGTCACATCTCTTCTTCTAGACCAGTTTAGGGCAGGTGACTCAAATGCATGCTTAAAATACACAACATGGCAACATATGGGCATAAGATTGCCAACTATATATGTTCAAAAATGTAAGAAAAAAAAGGAACAAGTACAGTAGCTAATAATAATGCATTGTATTTATATAGCACTTTTTAGGCTCTCAAGGACACTTCACATATGCATTATTCATTCCCTCCATACCAGGTGATGTAAGCTACTGTTGTAGCCACAGCTGCCCTGGGACAAACTGACATAAGCAAGGCTGCCACTTTGCGCCATCGGCCCTTCTGACCATCACCAACCAATCACACACACACCATTCAGACTAGGCGACGTGGGTGTCTTGCCCTGGGACACAACGGCAATTTTAATCTCAACAACCGTCCCAACGTGGCACTTGGGGTTCCGGCATTTCACATCTTTTAAATATGCTCTGCATTAGATTGGCAACCTGTTTGGGGTGTAGCACGCCTCTCACCTGTAACAAACCAGGATAGACTCCAGCACCACACAAACCCGATCGGGGTAAGCAGTACAGAAGACAAATAGAATATCTTAGTTACACCTAGTTATCTTAGTTACACCTAGTTATCTTAGTTAACCCTTGTGTTTACTATTCCAATATACAGTGACACCCCAGGAACAAAGAGTGTTCCTAAATATGTTAACAATTCAAATAAACAATGACAGTGAGCTTACATTTTTTAAAACCTGCAGATTAGTTTCACACTCTGCAGTTTTCATTCAGGTTTTGGTGTAGTAAAATCATTCAATTCAACCCAGTTGGAAAACAACTCTTACAATATAAAATTAGTGAAAGTCTTTATGGGGTTTGAAAGGTTTCGATTCACAAGAAGAAAGGCAGACTAAAACAGAATTACAAGCATTCCTCAAGGCAATCTTCCTAAAATGGCCTAACTAGGGGCATTCTCCCTCCAGAACATTTAGAAAAATAAGAGTAATTTTCCTGCATTTTGGTGACTCATTCGCTTGACCTGCAAGCAAAGGTAAGATCTTAAGCCCGAGCCCGGCCCGGCCCGAGCCCGACCCGAAAGCCGGGTCGGGCCTAAAAATGTCAATCATTACTTCAGGTCGGGTCGGGCTTCTCTCTCGCTGACTTTTTTTTTTCAAAAAAATAAATAAATATATGTTTTTAAAAAAACTAAAACGAGGTGTGGGCAGTGGTGGATGAAGTACTCACTATTTGTACTTAAGTAAAAGTACAGATACTTAGGCAAAAAATTTACTTAAGTAAAAGTATCAATAAAAAAATCTACTTAAGTAAAAGTACAAAAGTAGTTGGTGTAAATTGTACTTTTTAAGTAAAAAGTAAAAGTATTTGATCATAATTCAAATGTTATTTTTTGTGCCAAAGGGCGTCACCATGGTAACCAGGATAAATACTCTGCAGGGGTGTGACCCCCGCCCCTCTCCCACCTCTTTTGGTCCACAAAATAAATAAATAAATAAAATAAAAGGAAAGGGGACAAGTCAAGCTATACCCTAAAAGGGCCAGTGAATGGGCCGCCAAAATGGAGGAAAATGACACTTATTTTTAAAAATGTTTTGGGGGGGGGAGGCCCCCAGTCACTATATATTGGCTTTGTCAAAGCCCCACCCCCCTTTGGAAAATTCTAGATCCGCCCCTGCTCTGTGTAATGATGGCTCAACTTTTTATTTATAAGTTAACACAACGAACAACGATCTTCTGACTCTTTAATTTGTACTAAATGTTTCTCATTCATGACTTCTTCTCCCGATCAACTGCTTCTTTTGATTTTGGCGATGCGGCTTCAAGATGCGCTAAAAAAACTGTGTATTTTTCAAATTCCTGAACGAAAATGTAACGAAAAATGTAAAACACACTTTTAAAAAATAGCAAAGTAAAAGTACAGATATTTGCTCTAAAAAGTACAGTAACGAAGTACATTTACTTCGTTACGTTCCGCCACTGGGTGTGGGTACTAAACTAATAAATACTTGTTATAAAATTATTTAATTTGGCTAAAACAGAGAAGTAATGTTTAACTACTAAACAGGACCTGCAGAGCAAGCGCATGCTCTGCGCACGTAAACGCCCCCTCTCAGTTTGGTAATCCTCCCCTGCGCACGTTTTTTTTTAATTTATTTTGAACTGGTATCCCCGATATGAAGGAGTAAGAAGTTAAGGATAAACTAAAAGCAGGAGTACTGAAAAGACAAACACGCACCGGTAAGAGTGAGGTGTGGAAAAGCTTCAAATTTATTGTTCAAAATGCTACAGAAACTTGTGTTAGCTTCACTGGATGTAGTGTCAATGTGGTGCTTTGCTTTCATACGACACTAAAAAAGACTGGCACCTCTACCCTGAGTGGGCATTTAAACACCTGTACTGGCAAAAGTGATGATCGTCTAAGATCTATTTTGTCATTTGTTTCAAAGACCGTCCCTCCTCTTCGGCTAAGCCGGCCATCACAGACAAGTGCGTTAGGGGTCCGATAGTGTGATTTTTTTTTTTTTTTCATTAAAAAACATGTTCTTGAAAATGTTCCAATTTATAAATAACCCTCGCCCTCACAAATAAAATATGACATTTCGGGCTTGTTTCGGGCTAGGGCCCGCAAATCACGTTGAATGGTCGGGCTCGGCCGGGTCGGGATTTAATATCCGCGGGCTCGGGTCGGGCTGAATTTTTTAGGCCCAATCTCACCTCTGCCTGCAAGGGGATAGCTTGACTAGTCCCCTTTCTTTAGATCAAAGGGGGAGGGGTGTCGCCCCCTTTTCCTGGATCAGCCCCTGGAAAAGGTTTAAAACCCACCATACCCGGTTCACCTTCCTCCCTTTATCCTCTTCATCCTCCTCTTCCTCCTGGGAATTACTCTAATAGCAATCACTGAAAAAGAATTTGCTGAATCACTGGCTGTAACATCTCTGCAACTGGAAACCTCATAGAGTCAATCTATAAATAGTTTGCAGGGGATACACCCTAGATAATAAAACCCAGACTCCCCTCACCCCAGCCACATCTTTCAGTTCATCAGAAAGAAAATAACATATCCGACTCGGCCTCAAAAGATAGTTTCCCCAACAACAAGCAAAGTTAAAGTTTTCCTCTAAACAAGTGAGCATCCACAGGTATTCGGGAGCCTCGTGAAGATACTATCATAACCACCTTATCTGGCTAAAACAGGAGAGAACCACATCCAGTGCCCAGTCCTGGATGGATAGCAGAGATCCACACCTTACACATGAGTGAAGCTGCTTGTATTTGCTATCTTAAGGTAGATTGATTGTTAAGTCAAGAATTTCACTTTTTGGTTCAGCTCTCTCTTCACCAGTTAAGGTCCATTCAACATCCTAATTATTGCTAAAGCCACAACAGTCGGCCCATTAATTTTTTTTGCCGTTTTTAAAGTTCTATAATGAAAAGTATTGATTTTAGTTGATAACGTAAGACATTTTTTTAAATAATAAAGAAGCCACATTCAAATAAATAGCTGACTTTATTAAATCCCACACATTTCAGTCTTTTAACAGGCAAAACAATGTAACAAACCAATATAAAATAGGAGCATAAAACAAATTCTGAAAGACACGGGTGAGGCAGGCAGAACACGAAAAGGCAAAATAACTTTAAAACTCTAGTTTCACAAAAACCTGTCAAACAGAGCAATGTAAACCAAACAAGTACCCGAATGTAGACTGGATGTGAGAACTTGCTGGTTTTATCACACACAGTCAGACTTTTTAACTCTGTCACACACATTTCTAGCAGAAAAGGCTACGAGCTTGTAGCACATGCAGTACTGAGAGGACATTTCTGTGTAAACAAACAGGCAACATCATAAATAAAAAAGACACTAAAAAGCAGACACATGGAAAGAAAAAAATACAAGTATTATTTCTTCCTTCTCATGGCATAAACACATCTTGCCAATCTTCTTAAGGCAGTCGGGATGTTGGACGTATGTTTTTTTAATGCTCCAGGTATCTATGCTGCTATATATCATTTGTACTGTAGCGTGAAGGAAGAATACAGAGAAGAAAGGCAAAAAAAAATTAAACCCGTATATATTTATATCTGGTTAGAGCAGGCTCGGGCCCTGTATAAGAAAGGACAGAGCAGGCTAATTTTCCTGAGAAGGCTGAGGTCTTTTGACATATGTAGTGACACGCTGTACATTTTTTATCAGTCTGTCACGGCGAGTGCTGTTTTCTTTGCGGTCATCCACTGGGGTTTGACTGCAAGGGACAATAATCGGCTGGACAGAGTGGTTGAGAAATGTGAAGCTGTGGTGAGGAGTAAGGTGGACACTGTGGGAGCTGCTTTGGAGAGGAGGATGAGATATCTAATACAAGGCATCCTGAAAAATCCCCGTCACCTTCTGCATGATGTGGTTACAACCCAGAAAAGTAACAGGTTCCCCTCGTTACACTGCAAGACTGAGCACTTTAAGAGGTTGTTTATCCCCTCGGGCAATTTAATTGAACAGTTGTGCCTGAAAGAAACTGAGTCTAATGGGGCATCTGAATTACTAGTAATTGTAACTTTTTTTTTTTTATTGTACTTTTATTTGTATGTGTGATTTGTTCCTTCTGGACACCAGAATATCTCGTACAGGAGTTTAATAAAGTTTTTTTCTCTCTATTCTATCTATCCATACCAAATATCAAAAAAGATGACCACAAGCAAATGTTACATTCACGTCAAACATCTGTTAAGGCTAATCTTCTCAGGAGTAAAGGATGACAGAACATCCAAGAGGAGGTTTATTTGCGATTTTGCGTCGTGTATGAAAAAATTCTAAGACTTAAGAGTGGAAGGAAGTGGTTGCTTTTGAAATCATAAAAGACATTACAAAATAGGTTTGCAACTTCTTTTTCTTTTCTTAAGGAGATTAATGGGGGAAATTGGTTTGCTACTGTGCTTACTTCTGCTAATGAATTGTACAAAGTACGTCATTGGAGCGTTTTTGACCCCGTGCCTGTTTCACATCTTCTTTCAACAAACATCCCTCTAACAAAAAAATAAAGGGAAACCGTCCTCCCTGATTCAACTTTTAAAATCTGCGTTTGACAGTGATAAACATACCGGTAAATAATTACATTTCTTGAATCTCCCTCAAAGTTTAACAAGGAGTTTATGAACATGTTCAAACACAAATCAGAGCATTATTAGAAGAAAAGAAGTCTGAACATTTGGAATGAGGTCAAATAAAAAGAAACTAACATAAAAATATTATTAAGTTTTCCTTCATTCTGTAACAATTTGACTGCTTTAGTGCTTAATGAACACATTTCTGTGTCGTTGTAGGTGACGTGTGATACGTGTTAGTGTAAAAGTGTGAGTTTCACTTGAGTTAACATAAATATCCATGTGGCTTCGGTTTGCACAGTCACACTCATGCACATGCATTTGTGTTCCTTTTAACTGAGAAGCTCCAGGTATGTGACAGGCACTTTTCCTTTTTGATTTCCTCTCTCCCCGATCAGCCAATCAGAGTCCATTCCTGGCACCGTGTAAACGGTAATCAGCTGAAACACAAAAGACACTCCCATTAATCCAAAGGATTAAAGATAAACACACACACACAAAAAGCAAAAACATTTTATGATCAAATGGTTCCAGCAGCTTTAGATGTGGTGATGACATTTATGAGATAAAATTATGAGTATATTTCTGGCTACTTTTTTTTTTTTTTTTTACTTTTTATCCACATGAAAAGCAAATCTATTGTGGTTAAAAATGAGGAGCATAATTAGGACGCTTCATTGGTCTGCCACGGTGAAAAAAGAGCTGCGTTTTGGTGGCCCTACAAGGGAATAGCTTGACTAGTAACCTTTCCTCTCTTCTTTTTTTTTTTTTTGTGGACCAAAAAGGGGGTCAGGGTGTGCACCCCCCTGAATCCGCCCCTGTTTAGTATCCTGTGGGTGGAAAATTAACAGCTGCACGTTCCGTTTACCCACAATGCCCTGTTTGAACTCAAAGCCACAGTCTACTTCCTATATTTGAATCACAAGATGTGATTCATGTGATTCAGTGCTGTCATGTTTCCCACATTGGGACGTAGTCAGAACACCACAACAGCAGAACAAGTGATGTATTCCGACCAGACCCCATCTGGATTGTGTGTATTCTCTCTACTAGACGCTTTCCCGGATGGCAGAGCACCTTACCCAATCTTTGAACAACAGCCCAGCAATGCAGCAATAAAGCTTATCTGAGCCACTTATATTTGTGATTTTGTTCTTTTAGTTTTGGCCCCACAACAGACTGGTGACCTGTTCGGGGTGTATCCAGCCTCTCGCCTGAAATCAGACGGTATGCTGTAAAGATGTGCAAACGTTGAGATCTGAGATCGGTCGCTTCCATGCATACCCATGACGTATCTAAACTCCGCCCTCATTCTGCAATCCCTGTCAAATTAAGCTTCTGTTTAGAATGAGGTTTGGGTTTGGGCATTATTACAAGTTTAGGTGTAGATAAAAATTATGTGTCAGTGAAATGGAGGCGATCACATGCAACAATGTCATACAACAGAGTGGGGCGAAGTTTGATTACATCATAGAAGTTTGGTTGCATAATGGGCATGCGCAGAAGCTACTGGTCGTGGATCACTGGGATAGGCTTTGCCAGCCCCCGCCACCCGATTATGCATAAGCAGTTCAGAAGAGGAATGAATATCATCCACAGCTAATGATCATAAGAGAGAGATTGATCGTTAATCGACCAATATAGAGCTCTGCTTTTATAATATTGTGTCCTAATTATTGTGGATGCTGCACCTTCTCATCTGTTGATTTAAACCACACCAAAAGGTAGAAACATATTTTGTAAAAGGAAAATGGACAAGAACCACATGAATCTTTTTTCATAAAAATATTCTTGAGCATTTAAAATTGACCTTTTTATTAGTTTAGATGGAAATAAAGATAGGTGGTGGTTTCCACTAGAAAGAAGAGGAATGAAGATTACTCAGAGTAAGACAGAGTACATGTGTGTGAATGAGAGGTATCCAAATGGAAAAGTGAGGTTACAAGGAGAAGAGATAAGGAAGGTGGAAGATATTAAGTACTTAGGATCAACAGTCCAGAGTAATGGAGAGTGTGGAAAAGAGGTGAAGAAGCGTGTGCAGGCAGGATGGAACAGGTGGAGAAAAGTATCAGGTGTGATGTGTGACAGAAGAGTTTCAGCTAAAATGAAGGGAAAGTGTACAAAACTGTGGTGAGATTGGCCATGCTGTTTGGTCTAGAAACAGTGGCACTGAGGAAAAGACAGAAAAACAGAGATGGAGGTAGCAGAGATGAAGATGCTGAGGATCTCTCTGGGGGTGACCAAGATGGACAGGATCAGAGGAACAGCACATGTTAGAGGTTTTGGAGATAAAGTCCGAGAGGCCAGACTGAGATGGTTTGGACATGTGCAGAGGAGAGAGATAGAGTACATCGGGAGAAGGATGCTGGGTTTGGAACCACCAGGAAAGAGGCCTATAGAAAGACCAAAGAGGAGGTTCATGGACACAGTGAAGGAAGACATAAAGATAGTTGGCGTGACCGAAAAAGATGCAGCAGATGGGGTTAGATGGAAGAAACTGACTTGCTGTGGCGACCCCTGAAGGGAAATGCCAAAAGAAGAAGAAGAAAACGGAAATAAAGATCATTATGTTTTGCTGGGATTGCAGAAGTATTTCCAGCATTGACAAGCTTTTCACTAATCAGGGCTTTATAAAGGTTTGAAGTTTCGTTTAGCTCTAAGAAAAAATTGTGTGAAATGAATCAAAGTTCTTACAGGATGCACAGATGTTTGGCAAGAGAAATAACTCATGCTTCTCCGCCCACGCAAAATCTATTCTCGGTCGACAGACAATGTTGAGTTAGAGGAATGGCATGCCATGCATACAGTAAACCAATCCAACTTTCTACAATCTACATGCTAATTTATTTACTTCAACATATTTTACCTTTGTTTGCTCTTGAGTATCATCTCCTTATTAGGCTTGACTACTCTTCTCTTGTAAAAACAAATATTTTCTCTCATGCTCTGCTTTCTAATGAAATAGTAAAGACTGAGAGAGTTCTTGGTTTTCAGTATGTTTCACATTTTAAATGACAGAGTAGTTACCCATCCAAGTAATAATCTAGGTTTTACAAAGAGAATATTTTAAATCCTTGAGGCAAAACTTAATGTTGATAAAATAAAATTTAAAAAATAGTTGTTACAAACCGGTCCAAATGAAACGCGTCCAGTTCCAGTATCATTAGAAAAAAAACATTAGCAATGAGGAAATGAAAGTTTCTTCAGGAGCGCACTAGGTGGGTGTTCGAGACACAGATTAGCAAAAGGAATGTGTGTAATCTTAAGCTATACTACAGATTAAATAATAAAGGAAGTAAAGCTTCATTGTTTTCTTTCGTGTGGGTGTGAAACCTCACCTCATCAGCGAGTAAAGAGAGCTCACTGGAGTCGGCGGCATCGTAATCGTAAAGAACTTTGGCTTTGCGAGTTCCTGTGGCTGGTGCTTGAACTTCTTCGATCTTCAGCGTGTCAGTCTCCACTGGGCTGCTGATGGCCTCTGATGCAGCATCGGGTGCCGCCATGGAGTGAGTGGAGTTGAGAGTGAAAGCATTGGGAAGCCTGATGACGAGAAGGTAAATGTTATAGTGAAAGTATATCATAAAATACTCAGATGATATGAAAATAAACCCGAAAGTGCACATTTGTTTAAAACTTTCTGTACAGTTAAAGATCTTTGTATTCAGTTTCTTATTGAATAAATATCCAAAGTAGATTTGAGAAGCAAAAAAATCAATAACAATTATTTCTACTTTTTATAGAAGCACAAAAATAAAAATCATGAACACACACATCCAAAGATTTGAAAAAAGGTGGAAAGAGAAAAATAAAACTTTCTTTATGAAAACTTCATACTTAAATTAGTTTCAGTGTGACGTGTCACAAAATGTTTAAAAAAATTAAATAAACAGCTGTCAGATGATAAAAGATAAGTATCTCTGAACAGTTTTTGATTGGTGTGAAGTTATTTTACTCTCAGAGTTTCAACAAATGTCTAAAAAGTTTTGTTCTTCTGCTGCATACATTTTTTTTTTCAGGTAAATTTCTTTTTCCTGCTGCGGCATAAAGCAAACCAGAGAAAAATGATGTCT
Source organism: Neostethus bicornis (assembly GCA_902685375.1). NCBI lineage: Eukaryota > Metazoa > Chordata > Actinopteri > Atheriniformes > Phallostethidae > Neostethus > Neostethus bicornis. The sequence goes on from LR738545.1 coordinate 12,845,497, forward strand.
CAATTACAGAGGTGAAAACAAAACCACCCGTCGTACTCACACGTCTTCATCAGCGCTGACAGCATGGGACAGCAGACAGAGGAATTGTACTTTTTCATTACTCACAAAACATTTTAATTTATTATTAACTACTAAACTTATTCAACAGCTTAGGCATAGTTTCTTATCAAACTTACAAACTCATAAGACAAACTGACAAAATAAAGAAAGAGCAGCATATAACCAATTCTAGGTATGACATGTGGTCATTTTATTTACGTGCAGACAGGACTGTCTGTCTCGATTTACAAGTCGATCTATGTTCCAACCCTAACCTATGGTCACCAGCTGTGGGTGGTGACCCAAAGAATGAGATCACGGATACAAGCGGCTGAAATGAGCTTCCTCCACAAGGTTGCTGGGCTCTCACTCAGAGATCGGGTGAGGAGCTCTGCCATCCAAGCGGAGCTTGGTGTTGAGCTGCTCCTCCTCCAGGTCGAGAGTAGCCAGATAGGATAGTTTGGACATCTGGTCGGGAATCCCCCCCTGAGTGCCTTACTGGGCATGTCCCACCGGGAGGATACCAACAGGCAGATGATACGATGAAGGCTAATGTGTGCTAATCATCATCATTTGTTAGTACGTGCTGACTAAGTATGGATCTCAGTCTGAGTATGGACTCCATACTCAGATGGGGTATGGAGTCCATACTCAGTCTGACTCAGTCGTCTCACAGCTGGCCGGGGAACAAATCGGGATCCTTCCGGGTGAGCTGGAGGATACAGCCGCGGAGAGAGAAGCCTGGGCTTCCTGTCTGAGGCTGTTATTCCTGCGACCCGGCTTCGGATGAGCGGAAGATGACGGAATGGAACAGAAGGACTGTCTGAAGAGACAAATCGTCTGTTGTTAAACTTACAGCAACCACACAGCCAATTCTTCACCTTTGCATCACTGTTGCATGTTTGTCCCCATCCTACAAAATCCCTCAGAGATCAAAAGCTGGTAAGTAGTAAAGTGAACCACAAGTTTTGAAGCACAGAAGTGTTTCGCACATCAAGGTTTTGTGCTTATTAAATTTACAGTTTGTCAACATGTATGGATGAAATTATAAGTAGGTTTTAAAAAACAAACCACAATCCAAATCTAAAGGTTGAATGTCTCTTAAAATTGTCTGCTGGTGAATAGGAGTTTAATTTTTTTTTTAATTACAAGCTCATTTTTTTCAATACAAACTATAACAAGGGCAAAAAAATTGTGAGCTTCCTGATCCGTTCCACTGCACTGTGTGAGATCAGATGTCATCCACTACTAAAGGTCAACACTTGAGTGATGCAAAAACATGAACTTGATATGTTTAGCTGTACGCAATACTTTCTGTTAGCAGCCGCAGGGTGTGTGTGCAGAAGCAGTGTCTCTCGGCTGATTTCCCGTTCTTCCCCACCGCCATTAGTCACAGCAATAATTTTCCATCCTAAAGTCTGTAGCGCCCAAGATTTTTCCTTTTCTCGTATTTTTTTCATCAGTCATGTGATGTACTCCTGTGTGCATTCTTCCAACATTAGTTACACTGTAACGACTTTTTCATTTTTCTCAATTTACGTAGTTAGGAGGAGCCAGTGAAAAATGTAGTTTACCACAGGACTCATCAGATTTGGTACAAAAAAATGTAAATACTAAAAATATTTATATTTAGAGCAATAATTCCCAAGGGCAATATTTTAGCGGCCAATTAATCCAACTTGCATGTTTTGGAGGGTGGGAGGAAATCAGAGTACCCGGAGAAAACCTATGCATACATAGGGAGAACATGGAAACTCCACACAGAAAGGCCAGTGTTTCAAGGCTCGTCCCATCTACATAGGACTCGAACCATGACCTTCTTGCTGTGAGCCCACTGCGCTAACCCCTGCCCCACTGTTTCCCCCTATTATAATATGTTGATAGAGAAATTTATCTTACTTGGTGTTACACAAACATGCAACTGGGATCCACAATGAGTTTTCTATTGCCAAAAAATAAAATAGAATTTCCTCACCTTCCCAGCTCTTTCTGGAGTTCTTGCATATGGAGGTGGCATTGCTTGTAATATGCTGCTTGAGCTTCCACAAACTCATGGAGACACCTCAAGTGGTTCACCTAAAAATGGCCAAACATTAGCCGTGGTTAACTTTTATGTTACAAACTTAGTAAAGATAGTTTGATGGTTTGGCTACCGACTGTTTGTAAGAATACAGAAAAATCTTATTTGTCCATAATTTACAAGATAAAACTGGATGCAATAATTGATAGGATGCCATATTTTGATGTCAACACAAATATTTAGATCTGTAGTGCTTTATGCACGGATAATTGCTTGAGCTGAAGTTATTGGCCATTAAAATTAAGTCGGTCTAGTTGAAAATATTGCACAAAATTCCCCAAGTTACTTTGATTTTATTCCTTAAACAAACTATCACTAACAGTTACAGTTATAAAACAGATTATTATAGTTCCATAAATCAGGTTACGTGTGTCTGGGGAATCTTCAAGATTACAGATACAGATTTGTACGTGCACATTTGACCTACATGTGTACTACTAATGCCTTCCAAAAGCAACCGTGTGACTTCTGCTTGGCGATCGAACTCTGTCTGAGCCAGTCGCAGCTCCTGTTCAGCCTGAAACCAAAAATAAATTAATTTTACCTTGGGGATAAATTGAAAGAGACGACTAGATTGATACAATAAAAGATATACTTGATTCAACCCCTAGTGGGGAAATTCAACAATAACTTAAGAGGTTTCTTTTCCAACCTACCAGGCCGTGTGAATGATTTATTTCTATTCAAGGCAAAATATAAGACAGCAATTTGTTTCTATTACTGTGAATCATTTGCCCATGATGTTTAGACTTGCTGGACATACAACTAAAACCATGTTTACCTTCTTGATCTTTCAGCTGCGAGGATGAGCATGTGATAAAGACGTGTGTTTTGGGAACTGTGTTGTGTGTGAGTGAATGAGACGACCTAACTAAAATGACTCCTGTTTTGTTACAGGAGTCACTTAAAAAGTCTCCAATATCCAAACACCATGATGCCAATTCCAATTATGAAGAGCCAGAAGTGAAAAACTTACTTTCTCAACCTCCTCTGTCCAGAGCTGGTAGGCCAAAACAAAGAGCAAAGAAGAGGAAAGTGTCATTAAGAATCAAAGTTTAGTTACACACTTACGTAGACTAGTTCTCTATTAAACATTCTTCTTTACATTAAAATATTCATCTCGGAGTTATGTGATAAGACTTTTTGTTGATGACTATAATACTTTCCTTTCAAATCAAATTAAATCAAACTTTATTTGTGAAGCACTTTTCAAACATAGTTCCACAATGTGAACAGAAAAAAGATAGAATTAAAATACAAATCATTAAACAATAACAAATTCAAAGCAAGCACACATTAAAGTTCACACACATAAAACACTGCACACATGGATTGACATACACACAAAGTCCTGAGAATTGCTACTGTCTCTTTAACTGAGTTCAAAATAATGGTAAACCAAAAATTCCTTGGCCTGATGCTGTTGTGAGGAAACAATAATTGGGGATCAAACCACACCAGGAGTCGGTCTGCTCATGACTGGAGAGACTGAAACTACAGGGGTTGGCACGGAACCCAGAGGCACAGGCATCCACAAAAGCCACATGGGTAAGTTAGGGACCCACATCATCTAGGCTAGTCGGACCCCCACACCAAGGACCCCACAGACTGAGCAGAGGGCAGAGTTGCTAGGATAGAGGATCCCCATGAGGAGGAAACACTGGACTAAGAAAAAAATCAATAGAATAATAACTAAAATCAGTAGAACAAGTTAGAACTGTTTAAGAACAGATAATTAAACAGATATCAATAAATACATAAAATCATAATAACCAAGAATAAAAACCAAGTAAAAGGCAAGTTAAAAAATTGACTTTTCAGCCTCTTAAAACATAAATGGATTCTGTGGCCCTGAGTTCCTCTGGCAGGCTATTCCACAGGTGAGGACCATAATACCGGAATGAGTATCATTGTTTAATACAGGATGGTTTAAACAGTTATTCGTAAAAAGTATTTGAAAAGAATATGTTTTAACATATTCACATAGCATAACACATAGCATTCACGTTTATGTCAGCATCTTTCAGCAGGAACGAATATAATTTACTACCACACGATTGAAACTTACACACGACATCAGTTTGTTTGATGTTCCACCTACACATTATTTTCAGTAATGCATTCCATTGCTGCCGCGGTATCTGCAAACTTCATTGCATGACAGCTTTCAGACAGAAATTTGGTTGTGAGCAGAAGGGCGGGTGTGGCACACAGCCTTGGCATGAGCTGTTGCTGAGTGAGGAGCATACACTGGAAGGTTATGGATGAACAAATAGCTTATGGAAGCATTTAATATTTGTTCATTTATCACTGAGCTTTGAGGAATTCTTCTACAGACATAAAAACATGATGTTATAAGTTGTTAGAGGTAGTGCAATTTTTATTTTTGTTGTGTTTCAATAATTTCTCAATAGTTATGTTAATCTTTCATTACTGGAATCACAAATCAGGGTCAAAATTAGCTTCTCCTTGGTCACAAATAATTGTTTATAAATTAATATGCAGAAAATATTTCAGTTAAAAGCTTGATAAAGTGGCTTTGTGGTGGGAGGATGGGATTTTGTTTTGCATTGTTTTGTCAACATTTGCACGTCCATGATGGATCTTCGAACTTTGTGTCTATTATGCTCAATAAAAATGAATAATTAAAAAGGAAATATGCCCTCATTAATCTGTCTGAATGTGCAAAAAAAAGGCAGATAACCAGCTGTAACAAGTTAATGTACAACACACTCATGATTTTTATCAATCATCTGACAACATTCAACAGGACGACTCATACGTTTAAAGTAGTCTGGTATGTAACAGTGTCACACTTCACTACTTCGCTCATCATTATTGGAAACACCCATTTCACAATTGTAATTGGCAACTTTACAGCTGCTTTAAAAAAATAGAACCGTTGTGTGACCTATCACAAATATTTGAAACAAAAAAAATAAGAAACATCACTCATTAAGGAAATAAAAATACAGTGAACCCTCGTTTATTGCGGTAGATAAGTTCAAAAACCATCTGCGATAGCTGAAAATCTGCAAAGTAGGGACACCATATTTACAGTATTTAGAAGCTGTTGCGGGTCGGAAAAGTGGTCAAAACACCAATCCTAGGCTAGATTACAAAACTTAGGAGCTGATTCATCATCTATCTGATCTATCAGCATTGGAACCAATCACAGCCCGACATACATGCTAGTTACAAATTCAAATACAAGGTGTACAGGCTTTACGCTAAATAACGCTTGTTTTGTTGTAAGATTGACTTGTTCGAGATGTGATTTTTGCAACAAATAATATTATTGGATGCAATAAAAAGATTCATGGAAAAGATGCACATTGATTACATTCCGACTATTTTTAAAATTTTCGGAAAATCTGCAATATACCTGTATTTCTCTAATAAAATACATACAGTACGTAATGAAAAAAAATCCGCAAAGTCATGAATCCGTAATGGTCGAAGCGCGAAGCAGCGAGGACTCACTGTACACAAACTAATTTGTGAATGTAGCTCGAGACCAACAAGCATCTCAGACAAAACCACACACCGTAACATTAGCATGTTTCACTGCTGAAAAAATAACATTAGTCACTATCCTCACTAAAGTTTCTTCTTGTCTTCTACACTCAACCCCCACTGAACTTATAAATGAACCGCTGTCATAATTAAAGAATCCATACTGACTATAATGAAATATCTCACTACAGAAAATTATCGCATCATCTCTAATCATTAAAATCTAATTTAATGATGATGAAAATGCTGACACATCAAATACTTATTTCCCCCACTGTACATGATAAATACCAGTTGTACAGTGTAATGAACAGTCCAGGAATTACAATCAAGTCGCAAAGATCAGTTATGTAAACCTCTATTTGTGCTTTACATATTGCTCTTAAAAATAATCAGAAATCACAGCAATTATTTTATACGATCATGCAAATAATATACTATGGCATTTATCCATTAAATCTGTCTGAGTGACTAGACACAAAAAGATTAAGAAATATCTAGATGACGATGAACTGTCTCTTTTTAAACTTGGAAAAACTGTGATTTTTACTGTAGTTCCTAAAATTACGTTTTTTTTCCACCGTTTTTACACTAATATTTTGATTGTCTAAGATTATTTTAAGTTACTTTTTTTGGAGCAACTGTGTTTGGTCTAATTCTGCTGCTGTTCTTTGATTAAGTGTCTAAAAAGTCTTTTGACAGAACCTGTTCAATTTAATTCTGTTTTATTGTTTGGTCAAGTATCACAACAGAGTTATGGATAAATGACTGAGAAGCATGAAAAGTATGAATTCTGATTCTGTAGGTGTTTGAAAACAGATTGCCGTTCCTACCGCGGAAGCACTGGCAGACAGCACATAGTTGCGAGGTCGCGTTTCCTGAAAATCTGGAACCACCTACACACAAAAAAAAAACACCAGTCAACTCTTTCAAATATGGAAATCCTTTTTTCAATCTCCACACGTGTTAAAAGGAAACTTGTGTCATTTAGTGTTATTTGATAGTGCAATGAGGGGGTAAAGATTAGTCAGCATAAATTCACAAGAGGTGTGTCTGAAGCAATAAAACAAAGAGTCAAACGGTGATGCAATATGAGTGCAAATCGAGGTAACTTGCAGATTTTGCAATGAACAGACTATTCTTAGTCATACAGGTTACTTAGGATATAGTACCTACTTCAAAAGGAGGAAACAAATTTTTATCATGCACATGCCTTTAAAACAGTCTGGAGCAAAATGACTATTAAAGCAGATTTTAAGATGGAAAAGAAAGATGAGTGCAGTGGTAAATGGGAGCTTTTATTTCCAGAATAAAAAAGTAATATTGCTCTATGAAATTGACATCTGATGAGCTAATATCAGCAAATTCCTTAACTATTTATCATTTTTCATTTGGCTGCATACAGGTTGCACATAGCTGGAGGGTGTGGTTTTCCGACAACAACCAGCAATAAATGAAGCAGACAGGTTTTTTTTCCACCACATATTGTAAAGGAGAAAGTATGCTCTGTCTCACTTCCACCTCGCATCAATAAAACCCTGAGAATACTTTCATGTTAAGGTGTGTCTATAGTGTTCATCGAAAGGAGTGGGCAGTCATGATGTAACATGACTGGTTAAAAGTAATTCCTACTGCACCTGCGAAACTGGAGTTTGTTGGCTCATTTTCTGCACAAACTGATACTTGATTTCGGAAAATTAGCGCTACATTTAGCTAAACAAAAATAAACAAGAGTTTTCCTCGTGCACATGCCTTCAAGCAAGAAGGACAGAAACTCTGTTTAAATATTTAACAGTGAGAAAAATATTTCAGTAGCGTCTTCATTCTTAATGCTTTACAAGATTAACAAGAAGTGGCTGTTTACACAAATTACAAATGACGACATAGTGAGAAGTGAGCCATAAAGAACCGCTCGTTTTTCTTTTACTACGTTACTTAGACTGAAAATACCAAACAACATCATAGTATTTCAACCTTATTCTTTATTCAATTCTTAAAAAAAAAAAGAAATTCAATAGAAGATTTAAAAATATACATAGAAAAGATGGCTATGATTTGATGACGTCCAAACTGCTTCAGTCTTCTGTCAACACTTTCCATGTCGTTATTGTTATTTTAACTTTCACTTAAATAGTTCTGAAGTTTTATTTTACTTTTTATTTTTTAAAAAAAGAATTGTGCCCAAACTAAATGAAATCAAATCCGAGAAATGAGTTGTCCACCTTTATTATAACTTGTAAACAAAAAAGTAATTGCAAAACAAGGACAATGAGTCTGGTTTGTTCAGTTTAAGTGTCACTGATTTTATTTTATTTAGTTTGAGCACAATTTTTTTCTTAAAAGTAAAATCAAACTCGCACAGTGGCCTCAAAGCAAGACGGTCGGGGGTTTGAGCCCCGGAGTGGGATGAGGCTTGGAACACTAGGTTTTCGGTGTGTGCATGTTCTCCTCATTTATGGACGGGTTTTCTCAGGGCACTGCGGTTTTCACCCACTCTCCAAAAAAAAAAAAAAAAAAGCATGTTATGTTGATTGAGCACTATAAAAAAAAAGATTCCCCCCTAGGAATGAGTGTGTATCTGGCCTCGCGACAAACTGGCAACCTGTTCAGGGTGTAACCTGCCTCTCGCCTTGAATGAGCTCAGATGATGAATAAATGAATGAAACATTCAAAACTTTTTAAGTGAAAGTTAAAACAATGATGACAACATTGAAAGTGCTAACAGAAGACTGAATCAGTTTAGACGTCATTAAAGGATAGCCAATTTTTTGTATGTAATCCTCTGTGGAATTTCTATCTTTTTTTTTTTTTTTTTAAGAATTGGAGAAAATAAGACCAAAAACTACGTCAAAAACCTGGGGAAAAAAGTTTTATACTATGATGCAAAAAATAAATCTAAATAAATATTTGAATAACCGCTCATATTGTCATCTATAGTTTAAGAATAATAGATGATTATTAATCATAAAATCATTTTAGTTATTTATTCTATCAACAATAAAACGAATAAAAATGTCACGTAATCAAAACCAGTGGTTTTGAAAAGAAAAAAAAAATAAAGAAAAAGAACTGCATCAAAAAAAAAAAAAGAGTTTCCACTCTTTTAAAAAATATAATTTGATTGAATTTATTTATTTAAAAGTAAAAACAATATTTCATTGTGAATTATTTGAGTCATTTGGAAGACAAAATTTTTAATATAAATACTTTACTGCCACCTTCTGGAAAATGAATGGGTTAAACAAACAAAGAAAGATTTAGGTCTTAAATAACCGAATGAATTTTTTTTATCTGTATGGGGATTTTAGTATAATGTCAAAGCAGCGTGTTTTTAAAAGCAGATAAAGAACATGAATCTTTTCAGAGTTTGAAACAGCTAAATAACAAAAGAATAAAGACAAACAGATGCAAGCAAATAACAACGCAGGGTCTCAGCAATTCATCAGCAAATTCATTCATATCCTTGTGCAATGATCAAAGTCAATATGAGAATGTAGAAAAAAATTCCCAGTCCTCTGTTTTGTTTTAGTTATTCTTTTAAAGATCTGAGTATTTTCTTTTTAAAGTCAATGTTGCACAGAAGATTAAATCAAAGTCAGAGGACTGGAAAAACTCCCATATTGGTGTCATATTAGAAGTTTTAAAGTTATTTTCAATACTCACATCACCCTCGCACTGCGAAGTTTGCGAATACAAAATTTTAGTCGTTATTAATTACAGCAGCAAAAAAATATCAGTGTAAAACAGGTGACATGTTTGAGTCACATGACTTACTGCAGCTTTAGCCTCTGCCACCTTTGCTTTTTTCACACGTGCTTTACAAGCGTCCAGGTCCAGGCGGAGATTCTCCAGTAGACGACGTTCTTTCTGATAAGAAAAGAAATGAGAAAAATTTTAGCTTTACATTTCGTTTTGTTTTCTAAACCGCTTTTTCCTAACGGGATCGCAAGGGGTGCCGGAGCATATCCCGGCTGATATGAGGCAAGAGGCACGGTACACCCCCGAGCAGGTGGCCAGTCACACACAATCATCCACACACACCCATTCTTATGGGCAATTTTATAGCAGCCAATCAACCTAACATGCATGCTTTTGGAACGTGGGAGGAAACCGGAGTACCAAGAGAAAACCTACACATACACAGGGAGAACCTGCAAACTCCACACAGACAGGACAGTGTTTCAAGCCTCACTCCCACAATCTTTTAAGTGCATTGCATTTTTTCCATAATGGAATTGAAAGTGAAAATGTTATTTTTAAACAGTGTCAGCATCTAGTGTCACCGTAACACAACCAAAGTGTAGCTGGGTTTTCTCTCTTTTTTTTCTGTCCCGATGCACCACATTTGATTTAAACAAAATGGAACATCTCCAAGCAGCTCAACGTTTCTACAGAGTTACAGTCTCAATTAAATAAAGGATTACAACACATGAGCACGAGACATTTCCTCTAAGCGTTTGTTTTTTCTTTCTTTATTGCACCACCTTAAGTTGCTTTCGAGGATTAATTTGATAGAAAACTGCCTTTGCAACTGCCTTTCTTCGAAATTACCATTTAAAGAGTTCTGTGTCCGATTAAAAAAAAAAAAAACTGCAACAACTCACAGAAATGGTCCGCCAATCTCCTTCCAGAAAGTTCCTGAGGGGGTGCAGAAAGCTGATGGCTGATGTCTGGATGAACTCTCTTTCTGCTGCTCCTAATCTTTTCTCACATTCTCCAACTTGAATCAGTGTGCTACCTGCAACAAACACACAGCAAAGGTGGTTCATGACTTTGACCTGTTTTTATAGAAACGGTCATTGTCGGATTCCTCATTAAAATTAAGTCAGATTAAAGCAAATTCAGGGATTTACATGAGAAAAAACTACGTGTGTTTTAAATATTTGAAAAATGGCTGCAAGTTGGTGCAATGATTAGACCGGTGGCCTACAGCAAGAAGGTCGAGGTTCAAGCCCTGGGTGGGACGAGGAAGAAAAAGAGTTTGCATGTTCTCCCTGTGTATGCGTGGGTTTACTCTGGATTCCTACTACTCGCCAAAAAACATGCATGTTAGGTTGATTGGCCACTATCAAATTCCCCTTAGGAATGAGTTTGTGTCTGTGTGTGGCCTCGCGACAGACTGGCGACCTGTTCCGGGTGTATCCTGCCACTCGCCTGGAATCAGCTGGGATAGGCTCCGGCAACCCCGCGTGGAATGGTTGATTATCAAGCATGCACAAAGGTGTGTCAACGGCAAGTTGCTTTTTTCCCAAATGAGAGAAAATGAGAGAAATGGGCTTTAAATTTTATTCACTGATGCTTTACTGGGTGAAAAGCAAAACATTTACCTTTAATGTGTCAAAGTAACATGTAAATTTACACATTTTATTCTAAATTTATTTGGTCTGTCTGTTGGAATGCTCGTATTTTATGTAAGCATCAGTGTGTCTTGCACAAGCGGGACATGTAGATTTAGTCTGAAAATGCTAAAAGTCATAAATAAAATTAAAGACAGGAATTTTAAAGCCATGTACAGTATGACACATACGACATGACTCAGAATGACTCAAGAATAATGACGGGGTAAGAGGTTACGCTGTGAACAAACTCTAACACCCAGATTAAATCCAGATGTTTGGCACATTATTTCACAGCTAAGAAATATTAAAAGTCAAAAGAATGCATCGTGCTTCTATATCGCTTCTCAGTACACTCAAAGACACTTCACATATGCATTATTCATTCACTCTATACCAGGAAATGGTAACAGGTTACTGTTGTAACCATGGCTTCTGAGGTCTGACAGGATCAGATATTGACATGGAGGTATGGTCAGACGCTCGTGGTATGGCCACATGTCTGCGATATGGCCACAAAAATGTGTTGGGCTGAGTTTTAGTGATGGAATAGCTCCTTTTGGCCACTTGGATCCGCGGTCTTGTTCTTTCAGTCACCACCCACAGCTGGTGACCATAGGTGAGGGTAGTAACATAAACCTTTTACTGAGGATGTATTCCGGGATGCTCAACAAGTCGACCGCAACCTACTGGTAGATCGCGGACTGGTCCCGAGTCGAATTGGAAAAAAAATTAAGAAAAAAAAATATTTTATGCCTTCTTTTTTTTTTAACAACAGAAAATCAGTGTTGCCAATTTAGCAACTTTGACACTAAATTTAGCGACCATTCAGCCACTCGAAAAAGCGATCAGCAACAATCTAGCGCCTTTCTTGTGTTATAGAACGCAGTAACCCACGTGACTAAAACCCGGAAGTCGGGCAGGATAAGGATGAAACTATCAAAGCAATATTATTTGTTGATTGGTGGAGAAGATCCTTATAAAATTCTAAATCATTTATTTTCAAACGATCCCGTTTTGATGCCTGCAATTCACCCCAAATTTCTACTCAGCTGCAGATCTGAAGGCTAATAAAGGAATGGACGCATACTTCCGGATTGATGGCGTCATGCGCGTCATCATCACATGACGTCGCTGGACTGGTAGATCTCAAGAGGTTTGCTAGTTGAAAAGTAGATCTTGGGACAAAAAAAGTTGGGCACCCCTGATGTATTTTAAGTAAAACGTTAAGTGATTATTATTAAGAGTACTTTGATATATTCTGCAAATGTGAGGCATTACTGTATATTTTAGATACTTTATTATTTATTTAAATAGCTTAATGTCTGGTTGTGACAATAAGAACTTTAAAACCAAAATTGACTTCTTTGTTAAATTTCTTCTTGTATAAGTTATTCTGCGGAGCTGGATTCAGAGAAATGTCTAGCGAAGCCTTCCATAAAATGATCAGCCAACCTGAAACTTTGTATGAAATGTCATCATTAATTATTGACCACTTGTAATGTGATGCTAAAGGAGAGTGCAGGGACATTATTGGATTGTTTCAATCTTCATTAATACATTTGAGAACCAAAGCATGAAGAGCTATTGAGTCCCTTTTTTAAAAAAATTAAATATGTATGACAGTTTCTCCACAAGGTGTCACTTTTATGATTTTAAATGAAGATATAAAAGTCTAAAATAATTCAATCTTTTAATATCAGTTGTCAACCAGTTAATACCATACCCCTGTGAATGCATAAATCATTTTTATACCAAATCTCAAAATGAGATTCAAAAACCAAGAAAAAACATCCTGTACTGCCTGAAAAATCCCTTCAGAGGTCACAGCGATAACAAACAGATCCCAGGGCTGCCAAACTCCTGCGTAAATTAGATTCACTTATTGGTTTTCTGGGTAATGAATTTCCCTCCTGCCATCCATGCAGCACCTAGCCGACTGACGCAGAAAACACATGACCTCATTTGAAACTGTATTGATTGGTGGACTTCTACAAAGAGAACGAGTCCTAATCCATTGGCCCCACATACGCCTGAACTAACTGAGTACAAAGAACGTGACAAAAAGAAGACCAGGTAGTTTAGTTTTTTAAGCTGATGGATAGAGATAAGGGTTCAGAAGTAGCACAAAGAGCTGTTTCTCTTCAAACTTCTCTTTAATGCTGATATCAGTGGATATGTCGGAGCATATGTCGGATATCGGATGTCTCTGCAAATTTCTTCTTTCGGCATTTCCCTTCAGGGGTTGCCACAGCTGCTGCATCCTCTTCGGTCACACCAACTATCTTCATGTCTTCCTTCACTGTATCCATGAACCTCCTCTTTGGTCTTCCTCTAGGCCTCTTTCCTAATAGTTCCAAACCCCGATGTACTCTCTCTCTCCACATGTCCAAACCATCTCAGTCTGGCCTCTCTGACTTTATCTCCAAAACCTCTAACATGTGCTGTTCCTCTGATATACTCATTTCTAATCCTGTCCATCCTGGTCACTCCCAGAGAGATCCTCTGCATCTTGATCTCTTCACCTCCATCTTTGTTTACTGTCTTTTCCTCAGTGCTACTGTCTCTGTGAACAAGAATTTAAAATTAAATTTCTTTACTGCTTATCCCTAATGGATTATCAGGGGTTGCCGTAGCCTATCCTGGCTGATTTCAGGCGAGGTACACCCCGAACAGGTTGCCAGTCTGCTGCGGGGCCATACAAAACCATCCAATCATACACTAATTCTTAGGGGCAATTTCATAGCAGCCAATCAACCTAACACAAATGTTTTTGAAAGGTTGGAAGTAAACTGGAGTGGAAAACCCTTTCATACAAACTCCACACAGAAAGGCAAGTAATTCAAGCCTCGTCCCACTTGGTCCTTGAACCCCGACCTTCTTTGCTGTGCGGCCCTAATTTGTTTGTATCCTTGTAAAAAATTTTGTGCTATTTAATTCTAAAGCTTTATTAAGTAGTGGTTTTTAAAGGGGTTTTCAGAAGTTTCAACTATGTTTAAATGTTATTCCCACATCACATCATATCTGGACACTATTCAAACACCAAGTGGTTCTTGGCCATGCCTTTTGTTCTCTACCACAACCTAATATAAGCAGAAGGTGTTTTACTGCATGTGTTCTGTTCATGCTTCCTCCCCTCAATAGGAAGTATCATTTTTATGTAAATGCACCAAAATAAGAATAAAAAGAAAATGTTAGCTTTGCAAACTTGTGCCCTCAAACAAGATTCATATTGTGTCATACACAAGCCTGGGGGTTAACAAAAGAACCACGTTTAGCTAAATGAGATAAGAATCCTTACAATATACCGCTTATTTAAGATTTTTTAAAATCCTTTTAGGTAGGTCATCATGTGCTTATAAACTCACCATATGGAGTCGCAGGGCCAAATTCCTGTGCTGCGTCTTCCATGTACTGACCCAGCAGCTCTGCATTGGTGGCCCTGGATGGTGCCTTCATGTCCAGTTTCTCATATAGAAATTCTTCAATACGGGCACCTGTACAAAAGATAAATAAAAAGTAATGGTAATAATTTTAGGCTGCAAAGCCAGAAAAACAAATGATGACAGCAACAGATGATGTCATTTAAAAAACGAGTAGAAAAGCTTTTGGATGCTCCGTGCATTGCAAATGTTACAGTCAGGCTGATCTCTAGGTGTGTAATTTACTGTAAGTACAGTCTCAGACTAATGACTTAACTGTTGTTTATGTTTTATTGTGACGTGGCGTCACCTAACAGACACAACTAGAGAAATGAGTTTGCTGCCTCTGTGGATTTGGTTTCTCAACTGTTTATTGTTAAATCTGCAATCCAGATTTTGGAAAAAAAAAAAAATCAAAATTTGCCTAGTTTTTTTTTTTTTTTTAGCAAAAAAGATTTTCATAATAATTTTTAGGGTAGACTAGCAGATGATTACAAAAAAAGTCCAGAAACAGTGGCCAAAACCATTTTTTTTTTCTTTGATCCACTTTTATGGTTTATTTAGTTTCTAAAGTGAAAAAAAAAAATCTTTGTATTATCATATTCTTAAATGCATTTGTTTTTTTAACTATTTAAAATTTTTAAACTATTAAAAATACTTTTCTTTTAAAACTTGTAAAATTTTTAAGGTTTTCAAAATTTTTTACAACAACATTCGGCTGTCAAACTAGCACTTAGAGGTAAATGAAAAAGAAAAATAATCTTATAGCTTAAAAGTAAAAAAAAAAAAAAAAAAAGTAAAGCAAATTTTAAACCAAATTTTAACCTCTTAGGATTTGTGTTGTGAGAAAAAACGTGCACTTTTTTAATTGATCAAAGTATTCACCAGGGCAGAAAAGGTTTCAAAGTTGTTTTCTGGACAGTGTATTTGATGAGCGAGACGTTTCAACTTCCATCCAGAAATCATTTTCATTTTGATGTTTTCCGGGTGGAAGTTGGAACGTCTCAATCAGAAAATACCCTTTCCAGAAAACAACTTTGAAGCTTTTTCTACGATGGATCACTCCGGAATGAATGAGGGATTACACTGACTATTCACCATGCCATTAGATTATAATCCAAATCAAACTTGTATTTTATTTTGTTTTGGGGAAAAAAAAACTAAAGTGAAAATGATTTTAAATTTGTGAAAACAGTCATCAGATTATTTCATCTCTGTATGTTTTGTATACTGTAATTTGTTCTATGTTTGACCAAACTGAGACGCAATAATGAAGTAACATTCATAATCCCATTTAGTTGTAAATGGTCCAACGGACCAACAAATTGTAAAAAATTAAATTGTGGAAAACTATAAATCACACTTCACTGCACTACAGATTTTTTGCATGAAGAGTTAGTAAAGGAAATGAAAGGAGCAGTTCAGCGAGATGAATGGATGATAAACTGGATCAATGTGGTGAAAATGGGGAAGAAAACCTGCCAAAAATGAAATAAAAAAACCAAAAATGCCAAGATATTCTTTATTATCATACCTCTAAACAGAAACACTCACTCCTAAAACAAACCCAGTTCAAACAGTAAACAACCGTTTCTAATGATCAGGATAATAAACTTAAGACATACATATATGTATACTGTATTTTCCGCACTATAAAGCGTACCTTCAATTTAAAATCTTTTTTTCATTTATAAGGCGCACTGCATTATAAGACGCATAACGAAACTACCGTACTGTGGTGTGTGTGGTTGCGTTATGCATCCAACGAGATCAGAGGTCCCCAAACTTTTCTGCACCAGGACCGGTCTGACAATATTTTCACGGATCAATCTAAAGGTGTAACAGAAAAACTCAAAACCAGCCTAAAAAACTGGGTTTTCTAATCAATAATAATAAACCTAAATCCATTTTCTCTTCACGAGAAAATGTACTAGCAGCGTCTTTAAATGTGGTAACATTCTGTCTGCCCTCATGCACTCTGGTTGCTATGGTAACGGGAAACATACCCTCAAAATTTAATGAGCTGATGCCTCAAAAGTGAGTCATTGACAGATATAAGGAAGAAAATCTGATCACTTTTCAAATTAAAACATTGGTAACTACAATGAACCTGTATTGACTCATATAAAAGGTGCACCGGATAATAAGGCGCACTGTCGGCTGTTCGGTGCGCCTAATATTGCGGAAAATACACACTATAATTATATGCAGTTATAGCAGCGATGTAATTTTAAAACACATTACATTGGTGCTTCTTCCTTTGTATAAATCAGATCACATTAAACTTCCCAATGATCTTGAAGATAAGCAGACATTAAAACAAAATAAAAATACATGCATTTTAACTTTTTCAGAACCATAAAGAGTAACAGAAAAAAAAAGACAAATATAACAATAAAATTGGCCAAAAAGACTAAATAGACCCATTGTTTTTAAAGTTTTATGAATCGAGTTAATTTAAATTGCAAAAAAGTTTACGAAAATGTTTGCATAGTAATGACAATATCATACACCCATATACACTTTCTTGAAGGTGTAATTAGATTATAGTGATAGTCTAATTAAATAAGAATACAGTTGTTTACAGTCTGTGTTCGTCACTGAATTGGGAGTTCAGGAAGACTCAAAAAGTTCACAGTTGATGCAACTAAAATTGAATTAGTCACATCTGATTCTGTATATCAGCTGATTTTCAAGCGAGACATGCAATTTTTACACTGCCTTTGTCAAAATATCAGGACCTCAATGATCATAACGTTTCACAAGAGTAACATTTCTGTTCAGACTAGAATTGGAAAAATTTGAAAAAAAAAAAAAAAAAAGGTAGTTTTTTTTAGTAGGTTTTTTTCCCACCCAATAGTAACAATTGACATTAAACAACACACATCACCATCCAATGCATGTTGGATGGTTCAAGAATTGAACCGGTCAAGAAAGAAGTCACCAAAACCATGAATGTCTGAAGATGAAAAATGGATAGGTCAGCAAACGCTACTGTAACACCAAACAGCTCTTTAGTTTCTATCTGTGGACTAAAAATCTTAAAGGTATGACTGGATTTCACAGCAGAGCACTACAATGAAGGACGATGCAGAATACTCACCAGTATGATCAACTGTGGCATGGAGAGTCAAAAAATAACAAGTTAGAGCTCCCTCTGCAAATTAAATGTAACCTGCACATGTTTTACAACTAGACAGAGTAGTTTAGAAGGATGAGGGCTGATACATATTTTTGTCTATCTACAGTCCTATCTGATCTACACAATTTTAAAGGAGACTCAACAAATTTAGGGGGTCCTAATTTTACTTACCCAGCCCAAAAAGATGGAGCTTGCCATAGTGCAATCTGTTGATTGGTTAAACAAATCAGTGTTTTACGTTAAACTTGGCACTACGATAATAATTTAAATGGTGCAATAATTAGGAATGCAGTACATTTTGTTTTTTAAAGTTATGAAAAAAGAAGGCACATGAACTGCTGGATTATTATCATGACAATTCTTAAAGTCTGAGTCACGGTCTTTCTTTGGTATGACAAGGCTGACATGTTGCCTACTTGGAGCATTGAAAGGAACTAGTTTTAAAAATACATTTTGCACAATTCAGCAATCAAAGTGAAATTTGTTTCTATGACTAACAAAAGAAGAAGATTTTTTTCTGACTAATTTTTTGGTGGTGATATTAAACTAGAGGTACTTTACAGCTACATGCATTGGATCAATTCTGTTCCATTCTCTTCTGCTTATCCGGGGCTAGGTTGCATGATCAACAGCCTCAGATGGAAACTCCGGCTTCAATCACCCTGGCTGCATCCTCTAGCTCACAAGGGAGGATTCTGAGGTGTTCCCCGGCCAGCTGTGAGACATAGTCTCGTCATTAGGTCTGGGATCTATTTCTCGACCTCCTCCTGGAGGGACATGCAAGAAACACCTCACCAGCAAGGCATTCGGGAGGCATCCTAACCAGGTGCCCGAACCATCCCATCTAGCTTCCTTCGACCCGGAGGAGCAACGGTTCTACTCCAGCCTCATCCCGGATAGCACAGCTCCTCACTCTATCTCTGCGTGAGAGCCCAGCAACCCTGCGGAAGGACCTCATTTCGGCAGCTTGTTCTTTTGGTCACCACCCGCAGCTGGTGAATTTTTTTATTTTTTTTTATTTTATTTAATCTTTTTATTTTAATATACTTTATTAATCCCTCACTGGGAAAATTATGTGCTGCATTTCACCGCAGCAGGCAGCCCCCTATGATGGTGCTAAAGGTGGGAGAAAGGAGGGGTTAGGTGTCTTCTTCAAGGACCCTAGACGTGCACTGGACCCGAGACGTGCACTATAGGTAAGGGTACGAAGTACATCGACTGGTAAATCGAGAACTTTGCTTTTTGACTCAACTCTTTCTTTGCCATGACAGGCCGATGCAGCGCCCTAATTATTGCGGACGCCGCACCAATCCATTTATCAATCTCCCGCTTCATCCTTCCACCACTTGTGAACAAGACTCCTAGATACATAAACGTCTCCATTTGGGACAGTGGATCAAAATTATTGAATCGATATTTTTAAAAAAAAAAAATATATATATATATATATATATATATTGTGTGGTAAAGAGAATAACTACGCATTTATAATACAGCTTTGCATTGTGGGAGTGAATTATATCAAAATCAATTGGTGGTGAAGAACCTCACCAGTATGACGAAAGAGTAGGATTTCTGCAGAAATGCAACAGATAAGATTAACCTAAATTTTTCTGCACCAATCGGGATCTATAGATCCTCAAAAAAAAAAAAACCTAGATGTTTCTGTGCCAAAGCAGGGCATCCTTTATTTGATGACTACTCAGCTTTACTCAGTCTGCTCTCTACTGCTTGGCAATCATGCATGAGTTGAATCTGTTCATTTCTTTAATTACAATCTATTTTAGTGGTGTCATACTTGGGTTGGGCTGCAGCAGAGCTTCAGTCTGTCTAAAGATCTTCTCAGTCCAGTTTTTGGTGCAGTCTGCTCGGATCATCAGGTTTTCAAAGTGAGCATCCAGCTCTGTTTTCTCAGCCTGACCCAACTTCTCTTCTGTAAACTGAAAGAAAACAGTCACATCTCCAACAATCAGGCTCTTTTCATCTTATCTTCTTTATTAGATGTCTTTTAAAAATCCATTATCTTCTCATTCAAAGTTAAAACAACCACAGCATAACCATTTATTTTCTATAAATGACTTATTAATGTGAACAACCGGACACCTAAAGGCTAACACTGATAGTAACAGCCTCAAGTTTAAATAAAATATCCACCTGAAATGCGACCAAGATCAAATAAATTAATTAAATCCATTAGATAATTAATATATCTAAATGAATTGTTACGATTGAGGGGGAAAAAAACACGCATTGCGAGGTCAAACGTATAATTACAATAAAAACATAACAGCATAACATCAGGAGGAAATAATTACCTGTACTGCTCGTGTGAAAAACAATCCAGCTCCAGATGCTAATTTCTTAACGTTAAAATCCATTTTTAAAGCTTTTTTTTGGGTTAATATTTTATCTAATGATGTTTCACTACTGATGCAGTTTAACAACGATCAGGAAATTATGGCACAAATGAAAAGGTACGTCATCAATGTGGACGTGTTTACGTCAAACGCACCATTCTAATGAAAACCTAAAATTACACTAAATTATTTTCTCAAAGCTGGATTAATTTATGTTAAAGCTATCATGAAAAAGGACTGTTGTTCTTCTAATTTTTAAACGTAATTTAAAAAAATAGTTTGAAGTTCGAAGCTGTTTTCATTAGTATAAGCAGTTTGGAACGTGAACGCACGATGACGCAATGACGCATTTTGACTCAAGCCTGATACACGTGTAAGTTTTGTTTATAATGACTGTTTAGCTTGATTATTAATTAAATATAGTTGCTTAAATAATTCAAAACATAATTTCACTGCTTTAAGCAACAAAAAAAATCCTCTAAAATAATCTGTGCTTGTTTGATTATGGGCAAACATAATAGTTAGCTTAGTTAGCTAAATACAAGTTAGCTACACATTAACTTGAATACATGTTTAAATCGGTTTTAATTTGACTTTTTGTTTGATCTTTTGTAGCTATAAAGTAATGTTGAAGAGGGTATCATGTCGTGGAAGTCGAAGACCAGAAGTCTACAGGTGTTTGACACGGAGTTGAGCGCGGACACTGTGGAGTGGTGTCCTGTTCCACAGAGTCACGACATACTCGCCTGTGGGACATATCAGCTGGAGAAAGGAGTGAGATTACACACTCTTTTCTGTCTTCTGTCAACATTTTTCCATCAAAATACCGTAACTTCACATCTAAATCAGATAATGAGCTTTATTTGTAATAAAAGGCGGATTTATTTGTAGGACAAAGTCTATGGTCTGAGCCACAGGAAGCCAGTTCAGTCCTGAGCGCAGGAAGTCAGAATCAGAATATACTTTAATGATCCACACATGGGAAATTTGTGTGTCACAGTAACAACTTCCTATCTGCTAAGTGAGTCGTTGTAGAATCCGATCACGTACGGAAAGAAAGACCTCCGGTATTGAGATGTTCTCCAGCGGAGCTGTCTGAGCCTCTTGGAGAAGGAGCTCCGCTGTTCGTCCAGGAGTGGGTACAGAGTATGGTCATGATTGTCCATGATGGATAAAAGTTTGTTCAGTGACCTCCTCTCTACCACTGCCTCAAGTGAGTCCTGTTTGCTGCCAATGACAGAGCCAGCCAGTCTGATTAGTTTATTCAGTCTGTTGGTGTCACTGGCTGCGATGCTGCTCCCCCAGCAGATGACAGAGAAGAACAAGGTGCTGGCCACCACAGACTGGTAGAAGGTCTCCAGGATCTTGCCGCACACATTGAAGGACCTAAGCTTCCTTAGAAAGTAAAGTCGGCTGCAAGTCTTCTTGTACACAGCAGTACTGTTGCTCCTCCAGCTCAGTCTACTGTCGATGGTCACTCCAAGGTATTTAAGTCCCACATCAGTCCTGAAAACAGCTGCATTTTGAATGAACTGCAGCTGTTTTAAGGCCTTTTTGTTCAGACCATTTAGTTGACAATTCCAATAATCTAACCCAATTTGTCTTTTTTCCCCAAACTTTTTCATGCCAAGGCACATTTTTCCATAAAAAAAAAAAAAATCTGAGGCACATTATCGACCAAAAATGGTACATATATTTATAAATAGTTCCAGACAATGAACCTTTAGGATTTACCCAGAATGCAAGAGAATCTTTTCTCCTCTTTAATGTCTTGCAGAAAATGTGAAATTTCTTTAAAATGCAACCTAAATTTTTCTCACAATGTCTCAAAAACTTGTAGAATTTGCAATCCACTAGATGACGTAGTTGCGGGGTGGGATGAATTGCAGCACGCAAAAAAAAAAAGCAGAGAAGAAGAGTGGGTTGCTATGGTTACAGTTAAACAACCTATCACAGGACAGACATGCCTTCTTAAAAACTGTGGATTTTATGTCTATTTTTATGTCATTTCTTATTTCTAAATGGTTGTAAATATAATTTTACTATAGTATGCAGCAGTGTTTATTTTGTGTTTATTTCAAACCCCTAATTTTGCAGTCTTTGTATCTTAACACATTCGGCATTATTAATTTGTGACCCCCTCATTTCCAGGGTGGAGAGGATAATGCTACCCCCAGCAGAACCGGTCGCCTCTACCTTTTTGAATTCCACCAAGATGGAGAGATGAGCCCTCCTCTGGCGGAGCTGCAGCGCATTGACACAGCAGCTATTTTAGATATGAAATGGTAAAACATATGGTCTAATCTGTGTGTTTGCTGTTTCTACCACATCTCTCTTAGTTTGGTCTTTTTTTTGCATGTTCTTGAAGGTGCCATGTGCCTCTCTGTGAGAAGCCAGTGTTGGGAATAGCTGCTGCTACAGGAGACCTGCAGCTTCATCAACTCTCAAATGTTCAGGTTAGAAATGTGGCATTTAAAGCATTGAAGAGATGGGGGGCATCATTAGTTTTTATCTGACTGTATTTTTGGGACTGACAAAAATTATAGAGCTTTAATCTGTTAGATGAAGCACCAGGATTTTAATTAGAATAGATGAGAACATCTCAGTCACTTGAGTAACTGCTTAAGATGAGATCCACTTATTGACCTGCGGTTCTCAAACTAGGAATCAGAACTTCAATGGT
The DNA here is from genome assembly GCA_902685375.1 of Neostethus bicornis. Taxonomy (NCBI): domain Eukaryota; kingdom Metazoa; phylum Chordata; class Actinopteri; order Atheriniformes; family Phallostethidae; genus Neostethus; species Neostethus bicornis. Next base: position 12,868,072 of record LR738545.1, read on the forward strand.
GGTCCAAGGACAATTTCAGGTGCTCATCAAATCATTGAAAATAAGTATATAATACACATTGTGGCCCCACCTGCGGTTGTTTTGAAGAGACATTAGTAATAACTGCCTGTCCGGTGGTCCTCACTGTCCGCAGATGTGAACTGGCTGTAATCTGCTGAATTTAATGTCACCAAAAAAGGGAGGATGGACTTGATCCAGAGATGATGCATTGTTTATTTACCATGATGATGCTTGGGATGAAATGGAGGAAGTCTCTCTTTAAAGTTTCAGACTGCTGGAATTTGAGGTCATTTACAACGATCGTGGAAACAGATGAATTTTGGAGAGACAATTGATGTGGTGATGCTGTTGGTAACAGCACCTGGTTTGCAGAAAGTGAGGCTGACTGCCACACAAACATGGCTGACCAAACAATCCTCAACAGAGTGCTGGGGCCAGCACTGATTGTGGACCCTGATGAAGGAGCCCTGTAGGTTTCCACCACAGAGCTGGCAGGAGGTGTGGTCGTTGGTCTGCGCTGCAGACCAGCACAGGCCATGCCTTGGGCCACCAGCACGCCAGCACCACTCCTCCGGGCAGATTGAGGGTGCTTACAGGAGTAGGAGGCATGGTGGTGGTTCCCAGAGCAGAGCATACAGGAGAAGTGGTGGGATGGGTGGGGTCGCTGTGAGCTTCAGCATGCCCTCCCACTGCAACATTTAGAAGTTCTCTGTGCTTCTGTGAGGACAAAGTCCCGGATGACTGGACCCCTGCATTCCCTGCTTTGCAGCAATCTATCACTTCTCTGTCATTTCTAATGTGTCAGTGTTTATTAGGATAAAACATAACTATTTTTTTTTTTTTTTTTTGGAGACTATATTGATCCCTCACCAGGGAAATTTGTGTGCTGCATCACACCGCAGCAGGCTGCAATGACGGCGCCAATGGTGGGAGAACGGGGGGTTAGGTGTCTTCTCCATGGACCCTAGACGTGAACTCAGTGGGAATCAAACCCGCGAACGTCCGGTTAGCTTCTGGTCCGCGGGCAAATGCTCTACCACTGAGCCAAAGTATTGGTCGGTGTAACAGGCTGTATGTCGATTCCATTTCCAGTGAGTCGGACGGGCTCCGCCGATGCTGCTCTTTGTCACCAATTCTCTTCATTACTTTTATGGACAGAATCTTAAACACAGACCAGGTGGTGTTGAGACCCACTTCGGTTGCTTTTAGATTTTTTTTATTTTTTTCTGATGACATCCCCAAGAGGCAACATGGGGAGCAACAGTTGTGTTGCTAATCTCAGAAGATAATTAGCAACACAATAATAGATGTGTGGTAAAAGTGAACAGACTCACCAGCTCAAAAAAATGTACTAGATGAAAACAAACAGAAACCAATGCTCTCTGACTCTGCTCAGACTGCTGATGGCGATCCATCAGAAACATAAATCCATCAAGCTGGCCCATCTTGTGGAAGCTTCCTGCTCCTCACAGTAAAAGCTGCAGTCTGTTTTTTTTATGGTTGACATTTGCAATCCAACATTTCTTGCAATTAAGTGAAGTTGCTTTACCAGTTTATAAATATAGTTCCAGGAGAATAAGAGCACCAATTCATATAAAAAGTGAGTTTGCACAAAACAGCCGTTGGCATAGTATGGTTGGTAAAATATATCTCTGAACTACGTTGTTGTAATTTATCTGGTTTTGTGTTAGATAATCCATTTCTGGATAGGATGTGTTGTTCTGTTATGCAGCTGCCGATGTGGCTGCTTGCAGTCATGATTGTGTGTCTCCAGTAGAAAGGCAGGCGCAGTCTGCAGCCTCTTTGCAGTTCTAATGTTGGAGCGGAACGACTGGCCTTGTCATTAGACTGGTCTACGGGACGAATGGACAGGTACTGTGAGGTGACTGTTACTGATTCATGCGTCCTGTGCAGGGTGGAGATTTATTTTAACTTGTCTCCAACAGCAGCGACATACGAGTGGCATGCAGCGACTCTGGAGGTTGTGTAAGCGTGTTCTCCCTGGCTGATGGTTCTCTGATGGCTCTGGCTCAATGGAAAGCACACGACTTTGAGGCCTGGATCACAGCATTTTCTTACTGGGACACACAACTGGTCTATTCAGGTAGTACTTCATTAGTTTCTCATCCTTCCAACAAAATCCTAAACTGTCTTTGGTTATAAAAACCAACAACAGTTTATATAACCTGTTTCAGAGTTTTACACACAACCCCTGTGTGAGTAAGTGTGCTGTCTACCCAGGTGGTGATGACTGTAAACTCAAAGGCTGGGACCTCAGAATCGATTCCTCCACACCTGCTTTCACTAGTAAAAAGTAAAAATAAAATTCTAGAGTTAGACTCTATGCAGAAAGGTTCTGTTTTGCACACTGTTTTGACACATTTCTCATTTTTTTTCCTCCAAGGCACACGATGGGTGTGTGCAGCATTCACAGTAACCCCCACCGGGAACATATCTTGGCCACTGGCAGGTGAGCTACCTCACACATACCTGGTTCAAGAAAAATGTATTGACTGTTTTATGCTTCTGCAGCTATGATGAGCAGGTTTTACTATGGGATGGCAGGAACATGCGGCAGCCCCTCAGTGAGAGTTCACTTGGTGGTGGCGTGTGGAGGCTAAAGTGGCACCCATCCAATCAAGACCTGCTGCTTGCAGCCTGCATGCACAATGACTTCCACATCCTGCACTGCCAGCAGGCTTTGGGTTAGTAACACACACACCCTGGGCTACATGTACAGTGGCGGTCAAAAGTTTACATACACTTGTAAAGAACATAATGTCATGGCTGTCTTGAGTTTCCAGTTATTTCAACAACTCTGATTTTTCTCTGATATAGTGATTGGAACAGATCCTTCTTTGTCACAAAAAATATTCATGAAGTCTGAGTCTTTTATGACTTTATTATGGGTAAACTGAAAATGTGACAAAATCAGCTGGGTCAAAAATATACATACAGCAATGCTAATATTTGGTTACATGTCCTTTGGCCATTTTTACTTCAATTAGGCGCTTTTGGTAGCCATCCACTAGCTTCTGGCAAGTTTCTGGTTGAATCTTTGACCACTCCTCGACAGAATTGGTGCAGTTCAGTTAAATTTGTCGGCTTTCTGACATGGACTTGTTTCTTCAGCGTTATCCACATGTTCTCGATGGGATTTAAGTCAGGACTTTGGGAAGGCCATTCTAAAACCTTAATTCTAGCCTGATTTAGCCATTCCATTACCACTTTTGATGTGTGTTTGGGGTCATTGTCCTGTTGGAACACCCAACTGCGCCCAAGACCCAACCTTCGGGCTGGTGACTTCAGGTTTTCTTGAAAAATTTGAAGGTAATCCTCCTTCTTCATTGTCCCATTGACTCTCTGTAAAGGACCAGTTCCTTTGGCAGCAAAACAGGCCCACCGTGCTTGATGGTAGGCGTGGTGTTCTTGGGGTTAAAGGCCTCACCTTTTCTCCTCCAAACATATTGCTGGGCATTGTGGCCAAACAGATCAATTTTTGTTTCATCTGACCACAGAACTTTCCTCCAGAAGGTCTTATCTTTGTCCATGTGATCAGCAGCAAACTTTAGTCGAGCCTTAAGGTGCCGCTTTTGGAGCAAGGGCTTCCTTCTTGCACGGCAACCTCTCAGTCCATGGCGATGCAAAACACGCTTGACTGTGGACACTGACACCTGTGTTCCAGCAGCTTCTAATTCTTGGCAGATCTGCTTTTTGGTGCTCCTGGGTTGACTCTTCACCCTCCTGACCAGTTTTCTCTCAGCAGCAGGTGACAGCTTGCGTTTTCTTCCTGATTGTGGCAGTGACAAAACAGTGCAATGCACTTTATACTTACAAACAATTGTTTGCACTGTTGCTCTTGGAACCTGCAGCTGCTTTGAAATGGCTCCAAGTGACTTTCCTGACTTGTTCAAGTCAATGATTCTCTTTTTCAAATCTGTGCTGAGCTCCTTTGACTTTCCCATTGTAGCGTGTGTGGGTGTTTTTATCCAATGAGCCCTTTTTAAATGGCCTCAGAGAAGTCACCAGCTGTAGTCACTCATAATCACTCACAAGAAGTTAAGAGGTCATGCTATGAAGCTCATGTCATTGACACAACTTTTTAAGTCTCCAAAATTGCTCATTCATGTTGCTGTATGTATATTTTTGACCCAGCTGATTTCGTAACATTTTCAGTTTACCCATAATAAAGTCATAAAAGAATCAAACTTCATGAATGTTTTTTGTGACAAAGAAGGATCTGTTCCAATCACTATATCAGAGAAAAATCAGAGTTGTTGAAATAACTGGAAACTCAAGACAGCCATGACATTATGTTCTTTACAAGTGTATGTAAACTTTTGACCACCACTGTATACACCAGCTTCCATATGTACTCATACTATTTGTTTTTTAAAAAAAACTATGTATTTTTTTTCTTCCTGTTTAGCAAGTCATGGTTTTTCTTTTCCAAAACAAGTTGTCTGAGATCATTATGTGATGAGACTTTATGAGCTAAAGGCATGTGAATACTTATTAAAAGTCACTACATGCATTCCTTTTGGTAATTTAATGTAAACTTCCTGTTAGAGTCAGAGTAGACAACTTCCTGTTAGTTTGGACCTGCAACAAACTTTTTCCTATCGTCCTTTATGAGCAAAACTTCATTTGCGTTTACAATAAACGAATGTTAATTAGTGTTTACTGACCTGCTTTTAGCATGTCTCGCTGGCATGTTACCCATTTATCTTCAACAATAAGCGCCATCTCTTCAAATGCATGTTGCTTTAATTCAGATGTAAATAAAAGTATAGTTGTTTGTTTTAATTTTACACACTATTATCTCTTGCAATGTCTTATCATTTGGAAGAAGCCTGTGTCACTTCGAGTTGAAAAATAATAATTTTTGTGATCAAAAGTAACTTTAAATAAAATTTGCCAGTGCTATAGATGTTTAGCTTACAGAGTTTACTGCTGCACATTTGAAGACCTCAAAGATGACATACATTAAGTGTACTTCTTTTTTTCTTCATTTGCATGTTCAGAGGGCAGCGGCAAAGCCTGTCCTATTGTGGCTTCCTACATTCTTCATAATTCCTTGGCATATGGAGCCGACTGGTCCAGGCTGCCTCTCGGAGGTCCTGCTCTCATAGCATCTCCCGTCACAGAACCAAAAGAAAGCATCGCGGAGAGCAAAGGACATGTACGAATTCAGTATGAATCTCCCACTGCTAGCTTTGACACTTCTATGGAGGACGATAGTGGAAAATACATCCCAGAAGCAGTAACACCTCCTAGCAATGCTGCTGCAGCATTCCACCCGGAACAGGATGCCGCCTCGGTGTCTTGCCTGCTGGCTAGCTGCTCTTTCTATGACCACATGCTTCATGTGTGGCGTTGGGACTGGACTCCAGACGAGACTCAGACGGATTCTCATCAATCTTGATCAACCCCAAACATCTGAATCGTTAAATATTTTGATATTTAACCATGTACTAATATAGAATATGTAGCTGAAATGCAAACCTAATCATGATATTATTTTTACTCACTTCAGTCGTCAATTCAAAGGATGTTCCATTAAAAAAATCCTCTATTTTTATATTTAACCAAGTCCTGTAATCTTGTGCTGTATGAGAACACAGATCACCTTCACTTCCCGGTACTTTTAATTTAAGTACTGTATTTCACAAATAAAACACTTAAGCATCCAAAAGCATCGAGTTTAATTGAATCCATCCACGATGTGCTACAAATTGGTTGCATCCAGACCATATTGGAGCAGATTATGTTAGCACATTTTAGAAAACCTGTTGTATTACTGCTGTAATTACATGGACTCATTTTGGATTTGTTTGCTTTTGTAGCCAGTGGAAAAAATCCCTGGTTTGAATTACACTCAACATTTTACTGACCACAATTCAACAGAACAATTTCTTAGAAATACATAGTTACAGTTAGTAGTTAGTACAGTCTCATGTGGAGATCTTTCTGCATAATTAAGCTCAAATTTGAATAATGCAGTCATTCATGATTAGCGCACATAGTTCTTGGGATACAGTTTTAAGAGCTTTCCTTCTTGCGTAGGCTCAAACCCGTATTTCTCCAGCTGCTCTTTGCTGAACTTGCCCTCCACAAAGTCTTTTTTAATCAGAGGAGCAACAGCTTCGTCAAATAAACTTTGCGCCGTCATCGGTGCCTCTGTTCCTTTTGGTGTGCGATATGATACGTATGGCCTGAGTTTGAATCCATCCAAATTAGGCACCACAAACTCAGGGATCATAGCCCGGATAGCAATAAACTTGTTGCTGGACACCATAAATCCAGCGGGCCTAGAGCCACGGCCTTTGTTATGAGTTCTTGAACCACGTTTACTGGTGAACTCGGACATTCTGTCTGCTCCTCGGACCAGACCTCTCGTTAATGTGGATAACACACCCATGCTTCCACACTGTTATCTTCTCCTAGAAAGAAAAAAAAAAAAATCACATTAGCTATCAAATTAGACTGGATTTTTTCTGAGCTTAAACCAATAAAACATTGGTCATGACCTGATTGTGGTTTGATTGATATTAATGCCCATAAAATTGAACCAGAGAAACTTATTTTAAAGAGTTATCTTGTTTCGAACAATCAATGTCTTTTCCTTTCGGCATTTCTCTTCAGGGGTCGCCATAGCAAGTCAGTTTCTTCCATCTAACCCTATCTTCTGCATCCTCTTCAGTCACATCAACTATCTTAATGACTTCCTTCACTGTATCAACAAATCTTCACTTAAGTCTTCCTCTAGGCCTCTTGTCTGGCGGTTCCAGACTCATGCCGATGTACTCTCTCTCTCTCTCTCCTCTGTACATGTCCAAACCATCTCAGTCTGGCCTCTCTGACTTCATCTCTAAAACCTTTAACATGTGCTGTTCCTCTGATATACTTTCTTACATTTCTAATCCTGTTCATCCTGGTCACTCCCAGAGACATCCTCGGCATTTTCATCTCTGCTACCTCCATCTCTGTTTCCTGTCTTTTCCTCAGTGATACTGTTTCCAGACCAAACAGCATGGTCGGTTTCACCACGGTTTTGTACACTTTTCCTTTCATTTAGCTGAAACTCTTCTGTCACACATCACACCTGATACTTTTCTCCACCCGTTCCATCCTGCCTGCACACGCTTCTTCACCTCTTTTCCACACTCTCCATTGCTCTGGACTGTTGATCCTAGATACTTAAAATCTTCCACCTTCTTTATCTCTTCTCCCTGTAACCTCACTTTTCCATTTGGATCCCTCTCATTCACACACATGTACTCTGTCTTTCTCTGACTAATCTTCATTCCTCTTCTTTCTAGTGTAAACCTCCACCTCTCCAGCTTTTCCTCCACCTCTTTCCTCCTCTCACTACAGATCACAATGTCATCTGCAAACATCATTATCCATGGAGATTCCTGTCTAACCTCGTCTGTCAGCCTGTCCACCAATAATGCAAACAACAATGGACTCAGAACAGATCCCTGGTGAACTCCTCTGGAATTAGCTATAATGCCTATCCAGAACACTGTAGTTCAAATCCTAACACACCATTAAACTAACATTAAAGCTAATAACTTTATATAATTTCCACTTTTGGACATAAAAGATTTAAATTACAGTTACATGTAAATAAGTATTTAGCAAAAACTGAGCATGCTAGCATACATTTGTTATAAAGATAATCAGGAATCTAGTCACATATTTATTATTCTATTTAATTTAATGTTATAGTTACAAAAATACCATTTGATTTTTTTCAAATGTCATAAATTACGTATTTTTTCCTAACCTTGAACACGTTTCTTCTGTTGCACACTCGGACAGTATCTTGCTCACCACCCAACAAAACTGTCTCTGATTGGTCGAAAGTCAGCATCAACCAATAGAACTACAAATAACTCTTTTACAAGCTGTCAAGTTAGAACATGTTAGAATAACTTCCTTCAAAATTCAATTTTCAAAATAAATGTCTAACACTGACATTTTATTAAAAATAGATATCTTATTTTGAACTAATAATTACCTGTTAATATCTTTTAATTTGTTAAAAAAAGATACCATCACATATTTGCGTTATTACGTTTTTCTTCCATATGGATACCTATGTTTAATATAACCGGAAGTTTATTTTAAGAGCTGACACAAGTAAAATTAAACGTCTGACTTTACACGTTTGTATTTCATGAATACGCAAAAAACTTCAGCACATGAAAGGTAAATAAATAACGGCTTCATTCATGTAAATATCATATTCCGATCTAAAATCAGACTCATTTGCTGATTCTTTTTGCTACTTTTACACGACTTTTACCGATTGCTCTTGTGTGCAGAGATTGAACAGCTTCCCACGATTACAATGTCGATCACAATTAAAAATTGTATTATCATTGGTGTTTTTAAAAATATTATTAACGTGTTTCATTACAATTAATCACGTTATGGATAGAAATCTATTAAAATTCCTCATGCATAACTCAATCTGATGCAGCATAGAAACACATTCAATTGATTTTTTTTTTTCTGCAGACAAAGAAAACGTTAGAAGATTATCATTTAAAAGAAATCTACTCTAACTGTTATGTTTCAGATGAACCTTGTACCATGTGTTGTTGCACAGAGTGTGAGTGAGTGTCTGGTTTCATACATGCTGATCTTTAACCCAGATTTTTGGTTTACCAAGTGGTCCCGTGTTGGTCAGCTGGGTGTTTTCTTCTAGTTTACTATCTACATATGGTCATTAAATCCAATCAAAACCACAATATGACTTCTAAATCATTCTGATTGCATTTAGAAGTAGTTTGCTTTGAAAATGTTTGAATTATTTAATCATATTTAACAGATAGCAGCCATGGCAGATCCCCCTGAAGATGAAAAGTACAATAAATACCAAGTACCGGTATGTTATTTTTAATTTACATGTATTTTATGTTTAAAATGTGAAAAAAATCTAACCTACATAACCTGCAAATATACATACTGTATATTCAAGGTCTACTCACTGGTCGAAACAAAAACAGCTGCAGTTTATTCAAAATGCTGCAGAACTAGAAAATATGATATCATTTTTGTGCTCAGGTCACTGCACTGGCTTCCTGTGGCTCAGAATAGACTTTATTAAAGCGGAAGTGTTTTAGTCTCTTTATGAGACTTATGAACAATCTAGAACTCTGAGGACCTCTGAAACCGACCTCCTGCTCTTGCCTAGAGTCAGGACTGAACATTGAGAACAAACTTTCTGAGGCTGTGAGACAGCCCTCTTACTGCACGAGTGCTCTACGCTTTTCGTATCAAACTTCCCGACATCTACCATTCCAAAGTCAAAATCGCAATCCCCAAAAGTTTGTTTTCAGCCTGCAGTAAAACTACATTTCTCTCACACACAGACAAATTCCCCTCTCTCAAATACACACACACACACACACAGACAAATTCCTCTTGCTCAAAAAGACATACACATTTCTCTCTCTCTGTCTGTGTTTTTTGTTGTTTTTTTCAAGTGTACATAGTGTACACCATGTGAACTGTGCCGTTTGGTATTGGTGATATTGTGTATTTTGGGTTCTGTGTAAACGCAAATGTAAGTTGTAGAATGTTTTTTCTACAGGCAGGTCTGTTAAAAATAAAAAAAATCTTTCTCTCTCTCTCTCCCTACATCTCTCTCTCTCGCTCTCTCTCTCTCTAATTATTCTCTCGACATACATACACAGACAAGTTCCTCTCAAACAAAGACACACACAGACAAATTCTTGTTGCTCTAAAATACACACACACACACACACACACACACAGACAAATCTCTCTCTCTCAAACACACAGACAAATTCCGCAAGCAATGCTTTGGGAGGGAAAGGGGCCGCAGCAGCAGGCGCTTTTTCATGAGAATGGCTTAACAATGTGCTTTCACGTTACCGACTGCAAAAATAATAATAATGCATTGAACTTATATAGCGCTTTTCTAGACACTCAAAGACGCTTTACATATATATATGCATTATTCATTCACTCCATACAATCATTCACACACACAACGTTCATTCCTGATGATGGGAGCTACCATGCAAGGCGCAGACCACTATCATCAGAAGCAACTGGGGGTTCGGTGTCTTGCTCAAGGACACCTCGGCATGGACTCTGGGCGGGGTATCGAACCTGCGACCTTCCGGTTACAGAGCGGTCGCCCTACCCACCGAGCCATCCTTTCCCTCTCCAACAATACTAGAAAAAGCCGCTAGATTGTCGCTTTTTTGAAAAGGAAAAAAAAAAAAAAGAGTCGATCGAGGGTCTGAATATTTGCTAAAAACAGCGTCAAATTTGCTTAATTGGTGACACTAAATTCCTGGCATTGTTTTTTTTCCACACACCTGGCGGTTACCTGGTTGGGCAGCCTCGCTCTACAGTGACGATGTTTAAATATCGGCTGAAAACAGTTCTGTTTATTCGTGCATTTGACTGAAGATTAATCACTTTTTTTTTTTCATCATTTTTAAAATTACGTTTTGTAATTTTAATGTATTTTTCTGTCTTGTAAAGCAATTTGAATTATCTTGTGTAAGAATTGTGCTATGCAAATAAACTTACCTTGCTATGTGTATTATTTTAGGGGCTGGCGGTTCCGTTCGGTAGTGAGCTTAAAGCCAAGATGGAGCAGTTTGTGGCAGAAAGAACAGAAGCCAGTTTGGTGAGCAATCACTTTTAATTATGATGGTTTCTCCACAGTTTGGTAAGATCAAGTACGGTTAAATGTAAGAAAAATCCTTGTGTGACTTCTTTTTAACTCTAGTGGATTTCTTTGCTGGTGGGGGCTGCCGTTGCTGTCCTATGTGTTGGAGTTGTGGTGCTGCTTTTATACAGAAGATACAAACTGTCAAGTTAGTATGTCCTATGCATCCCACAGATCTGCATGTTTTGACTTTTTTTTAAACAATATTGCATGCAAAAATATATTGTTAAACAATGCATTGCTGTTTCTACCAATGAATGATTAATTGTAGTAATTATTCTAAAAGCTAACAACAAATCAGAGAAGTGCATTTATAGAGCAAACATAGTCATGTCTGTTTGGAAACACTAATATCAGGATGTTTTTTATTGCAGGGGATGAGGCTGGTGTTCCTCGCTATCGCTTCAGAAAGAGAGATAAAGTGATGTTCTACGGCAGAAAGATCATGAGAAAGGTTTGTGTTTTTTCTATAAACATGCTTACACACTTTTATAGTGAGATTTGATATGTCTTACTTGCAAATACGTGGGAGAACCAACCTAGGACACTGTGCACCAGGACATTCTAGGCCATAATTCTATGACCAACTCCACAGTTGTGTTGTTGAATTCGTGGCTGCAGGTTTTGATAGCAGCTTTAAGACCAGCTTCTGACACAGATCTGAAACTGATCAGCTCTATTAGGCACAAACGTGTTGTTGGAACATCTTCAGAGGGCTTTAATTCCCACCCTCAGTAAAGCTGTAACTAGTCTTACAATGCATTCTCAGCCTGTTAGCGCTCTGGAAGATGGCTGATTGGTACTGACGAGCTAACACAGCTTTGGTGGCTGCAGAGACAAAAACTCAGGTATGAAAAGAGCTTGCCATGACCACGGGAAATTAATTCATAGATTCTGGTCCACCATGTAGCAGTCCATCATCAGCACCAGTGGACTGGCTTTGTCTTGATGCGTTGTGGATCCGTCACACTTCAAGTTTTTGCAAAACAGGAAATACTCTTTCACGTTTTCCTGAAAAGTATGTGTTTCGACGCAAGTTGATTTGCTTTATTCCAGTGGATTAAAAAAAGTGTATTTAACAAACAATGCAGCTGTTTATAGAGTAGATACATCTGCAGAGCCAATGCATTATCACACAGACACACACCAATTTCTTTGTAAACTTGGTATAATTTGTTACCTGCTGTGTTTGTCTCTACAACTCTTCATGCAGTTGCCTTTATTCCAGGTTTGCTGTGAAATGCATGAGTTGAAAACTTGAACGGACAAGTTTCCTGTTCAAATCCAATCAATTTGATAGAAGAATGCTGGTTTCTGACAAAGGCATAGAACTATCTAAAAAAAAAATAGAGACCGACCTGTGAATGTCTTTTAAACAAGTTTGCAAACTTAGTTTTTGTGTTCACTTCTTTTTAACTTCAGGTTCAAACATTGTCCACGACTCCTCCGTCCAACTCAAACTCAACCTTGAGACAGAAACCGAGGAAGAGGGTCAAAGTCCTGTCAATAGCTCGCAAGTGAGGCTTTTATTTATGACTTTTTTTTTTATTATTAACCACATGTTTAAAATATCAGTTAAGAGGAAAAAAAAGAACTTTGAGTTGGTTTCTTGATTGATCCTTTAATTTGATTAGATTTCTACGACTCCGGCGAGAGCCTCCTACCCTAGAACCCAAGGAGCCCCCTCCCTGTCTCTTGGAGGCTGACTTGACTGAGTTTGATGTGCAGAACTCTCATCTGCCCTCTGAGGTGCTGTACATGCTGAAAAATGTCAGGTTGGTTGGAGTCATTATCTTTCCAGTAAATAAAACCACACTTTTTAGTTTTCAGATTGTTTGAAAGATTTAGATTGATGATGCGTAGCAAACAGCGGTTTTGTCGGTTCAGAATTAATGATTGAATCAAATTTATGATGCTTGTTAAAAAAAAACAGAAGGCGATATCGTCTGAAAAAATGTTGACTCAGCACATTTCTTTGAGGAGAACAAAAAATGACAACAAGCTTCGTTATGTTTTTTCTGCTTATTGGGATGTTATTAGTTGTTTTGAACATCAGCAGTATTTCACCTGGGCTGTTTGTGTTTAGGGTGCTCGGACACTTTGAGAAGCCTCTCTTCCTGGAGTTGTGTCGCCACATGGTGCTGATGCAGCTACATCAGGGAGAAGCGCTGTTCCGACCCGGTGACATTGACGACAGCATTTACGTTGTCCAAGATGGCCTCCTGGAGCTGTGTATCCATGAGAGTGTAAGACCTAAATGTTCAGAATGTATCCAGTCATTGACTTTGTAGCAAAATGAAAAGTTGTAACAATGAGATTTTCTAAATTTAGTTTAGATGGAAAGCAGCGTTTATCTGCTTTCCAGATGTTGAATATCAAAGTATTTTTCATGTGTATTCAGATCAAATGGTCGCATTAACACCTACAGTCTCAAAGATAATGAATATAGGGAAAATGTATAAATCCCAAACTTTTTTGTTTACTTTTCAATTGTACCTTGAAATGATCAAGACTTCCCTGTGTGAATTTTCTCTGACACTGATTATACTGCGTTCCAAATTATTATGCAAATTGTATTTAAGTGTCTTAAAACAATTACATTTTGTGTTTTTCAGTTAAACTCATGATGGTGTTGTGTCTCAGGGCTCTGTGAATCACTGAAATCAATCACATACACCCGTAATAATTAGTGGGCGAGGTGAGCCCAATTAAGGGAAAAACGGCTTAAGAAGGATGTTCCACATTATTAAGCAAACCACCATTTTCAAGCAATATGGGAAAGAAAAAGGATCTCTCTCTGCTGAAAAGCGTGAAATAGTTGAATGCCTTGGACAAGGTATGAGAACTTTAGATATTTCACGAAAACTTAAGCGTGATCATCGTACCATTAAGAGATTTGTGGCTGATTCAGAGCACACACGGGTTCATGTGGATAAAGGCAAAATGAGGAAGGTTTCTGCTAGACAAATCGGATAAAGAGAAATCGGACTCATTGGATAAAGAGAGAAGCTGCTAAAATGTCATTACAAAGCAGCAAAGAGGTATTTGAAGCTGCTGATGTCCCTGGAGTCCCACGAACATCAAGGTGTAGGATCCTCCAGAGGCTTGCAGTTATGCATAAACCCTCTATTCGACCACCCCTAAACAATGCTCACAAGCAGAAATACATGAAGACCGGTTTGCAAACAGTCTTGTTCACTGATGAGTGCCGTGCAAGTCTGGATGGTCCAGATGGATGGAGTAGTGGATGGCCACCATGTCCCAACAAGGCTGCGACGTCAGCAAGGAGGTGGCGGAGTCATGTTTGGGCCGGAATCCTAGGGGAAGATCTGCTTGGCCCCTTTAGGGTCCCTGACGGTGTGAAAATGACTTCTGCAAAGTATGTTGAGTTTCTGACTGACCACTTCCTTCCATGGTACAAAAGAAGAGTCGTGCTTTCTGAAACAAAATCATATTCATGAACGACAATGCACCATCTCATGCTGCAAGGAGTACCTCTGCTTCATTGGCTGCTATGGGCATAAAAGGGGAGAAACTTATGGTGTGGCCCCCATCATCCCCTGATTTCAACCCTATTGAGAATCTCTGGAGCATCATCAAGCAAAAGATCTATGCAGGTGGGAGGCAGTTCACATCCAAACAGCAACTTTGGGAGGCTGTTCTGACATCCTGCAAAGACATTCAAGCAGAAACTCTCCATAAACTCACAAGTTCTATGGATGCAAGAATTGTGAAGCTGCTATCAAACAAGGGGTCCTATGTTAACATGTAACTTGACCTGTTAAGATGTTTTGGATTGAAATGGCTTTTTATTTCAGTGAATATGACCTCTTATTGCTGTAAATTCAACAAATTACTATTTTCAGTTCTTTATAAACTAGAAAAAGTCTTGAAACTATGTTATGCATCATAATTTGGAACAGTGCATTTTAAGTTTTTCATTTATTTTTTAAATACTGTTTTCATTAGGAGGTTTGTTCAATAATATTTGAAATACAATTTGACAGCTAATGACTTGAAAATGATGCTGATCGTCATTTGCATCAAGTATTTTGGAAAATCAAACAAAAACATCATTTGCATAATAATTTGGAACGCAGTGTAGATCAGGGGTGGGCCAACTTTTTGGTTCGCGGGCCACTTTAAGTTCTATCATTTGATCAGGGGGCCGGCGCAGGAGCAGATGGATGGCATGCTTTGGTAACCGCTAGATTAGACCGATAGAATGACTTTACATCAATAGTGTTAAATCTAGCAGCTCTAGGTCTTAAATCTAGTGCAATAGCGCTTAAAAACGTGCATTTAGCGGCGCTAAGTTTGAAATCTAAGCGCGTGTATTGGGCCCAATGGCTTTCCATATCTGTACACATGTTTATTTTGACAGCATGCGCATCACGGAGACACACACATTTTAATGGGAGCAGTGTTGATGTATTCTCAACAAAGCCAATAAATCTAGAGTGCGACATCTAGTGACAAAACACCAGAATTGCATGGGAAATGAAACATTAACAAGTTTTATTTGTTTAATTTTTTCAAGTCCCGACGGGCCGGATCATAACGTCTAGTGGGCCGCTTGTGGCCCGCGGGCCGCAGTTTGCCCATGCCTGGATTAGCTTCATCTTTTAGTTAAAACAATAAATCTAATCTTTGTCTTGTATTAAAAATGATTTATGTCTCAGTGTAATAAATCTTTCCTTTTTACTGCCGTTCCTCTTCTGAGCCAAATTAATGATGCCAGCATTACAGTAAGTTGTTGGACTCAATTCCACAAGTATTTGTCGGTAATGACAGATAATGAGTTTTGTTTGTGTAAAGATCTTTATAGCTTTCATTATCACCTTGGTGAGTGTGTTTAGGGTGAGTCAATGATTCCTGTCATTCAGGATGTTGTTGGTTTAAATTGATTACCTTAATTATAAATTTACAGTCTCGTCACTAGTTTATTAACTGGTTTGAATTGCACGTCATTGTCCAGACTCACACAATTGTTCCGTTCTCACCCTGTCATGTGGTGATGATGTGTGTCTGCAGGATGGTACAGATGCTGTGGTGAAGGACGTGCTGCCAGGAGACAGTGTCCACAGTTTGCTTAGTATCCTGGATGTGATCACTGTAAGCCTCCACTCCATTTTTTTCCACTCATGTTTCTCTCTTTTTCTTTTATTTAGAAGCACTTTTCTAATCTTTTTCTCATCAAGTCGTGCTTCTTGGGATTTTTTTTAGGGGTACCCCGCTCCATATAAAACGGTGTCTGCGAGAGCCGCCGTCCCGTCCTCCATCCTGCGTCTTCCCGCGTTGGCTTTTCAGGCAGTTTTTGAGAAATACCCTGAAACTCAGATACGTGTAATCCAGGTAAAACATAAAGCAAAACACAGAAATGTTTTTTTGAAGAGTACATACAGTAAATCTATGTTTTTATATATTTTTCTGTAGATTATAATGGTGCGACTTCAGAGAGTGACCTTCCTTGCCTTACACAACTACCTCGGCCTCACCACCGAGCTCTTCAACCCGGTACGGTTATTTCATGAGTACAAGTTCAATGTAATCTAAAACATAAATGGCTTAAACTTTGATTCTAAAGTTGTGTAAAATTGATTCATTTTGCAAAGTGAAAATGAGAGTCCACAACACTTTAAAATTTATTCTCAATTGCTCTTCTCACACATCAAAATTTTTTTGGGGAAATATTAATTCCTTCAACATGAAATTGTCAGGATGTGTGAAGTTGAGAACGCACATGCAGGACAGTTTGCAGTTTTTAAATACAGAAGGGTGGGACAAACAATGAGACATACGTGAGACACATTAGGAAGGAGCAGGTAATCATCAAAACAAAGGGAGAACACAAGGTGGGGAAGTCAAGACACCTGGAATGAGAGGGAGATCAGTATTTCAAAATAAGACAGGAAGCAAACCTAAATCACAACAAAACCATCGACAAAGATCTGAAACCCTGACAGAAATGAAGTTTTAAATCTTTTTTGACTTGAAAAAAATAGTAACATAATTTTTTTTAACTTTTTTTTTCTGTTTAAGATAAGCTGACATTAAGATTTAGATGAAAATTTGTGTCTATGTGTCTAAAAGGAAAGCCAAGCCATCTCTCTGGTGTCGGTGGCCAACGTTCTTGGTGAGACTCATCCACATAAAGGTTTCCGCAAGCAGCATTCCCACTCTGAAGATGGGACGTCTGAAAAATCGGACGCAGGTCTGACACGACGCACTTCTTCAATATAACATGCAAAATATTTCTAGTAATTTTTTTTCAGCAGACTTTTTTTTATTTCTGTTTAAACATTTGCAGAAAAACTCAGCAGCTCTGAGATGCCCACACTAAAACACAGAAGATCATCTTCATGCTCCGCCACCACTGGAGCTGGAGGTAAACAGATCTGCATAGTTTTTCTCTTTTTGAATATTCAGAAATTATACATTAATAATACATTTTTATTCTAAATGCTACTGTACAACTCGATATTCTGCTACCTGGAAGTAACAAAAAACTTTCAATCTTCATTTCTTTTGCAGGTGACGTGTCGTTCGACCCTCACCGAGTTTATGAAACTCAAACATCTAAAGATGAATCTCACAGTCCTGTGAAGGTCTATAAGTTACAGTAATATTCTCTAATGGTTGAACAGTTCCACCAAATTGCTCTTATTTTCATTCATTTCTCAGATAAAGCCATTAAAGTTGACTTTTAAAATGAGTTTCTAGGGTCTAGATTTCTCTGTACAGGTGTTCTCATTTGATATCTCTTATTTTCGTCTTCTCAGTCCATCCTAAAGAAGACCGTGACCATGCAGTACGCTCCGTCTGCAGTCTACCACTACAGCGATACAGGAGGAGGACCCATCCACCATAATAAAGTCAATGTCATTTTTCAAGCTGCTAAAAAAGATCTACTACAGGTCATCCAAATACAGGTAGTTATTTAATACGTATAACCAAACAACTTGAATCTTTGCAGTGAGATTCAAGTTTTATGAAAAACAATACAAATGATTGTTTTGGTTTTTTTTTTAGAATCCTTCTCTGCTGGAAGGAAGAGTGACTCTACGTCAGGTCAAAGCTGGCTCAGTGGTGGCTCACCAAGGAGATCAGGTGAGTGTGCTGAGTGGATACACTCAAACTACAGCAAGACATCAGATGATGGACCTGTTTTGATATTCATTTTTTATCGTTTCCTCAGGACGTGAGCGTGGCGTTCGTCATCTCGGGCCTACTTCACGTCTACCAGCGTATGATTGATCGTGAAGAGGAAAGCCTGCTTTTTATTACCCATCCAGGAGAAATGGTGGGTCACCTGGCCGTTCTCACTGGAGAGCCTCTCATCTTCACGGTGCGAGCTCATCGAGACTGCACCTTCCTCTCCATTTCCAAAGCCCACTTCTACGAGTAGGATCACACCTAAAACATTTTGGTGCTTTTATTTTTGTATTGGATGTGAAGAATCTATTTTTTCCTTGCAGGATAATGCGCGAGGAGCCGAGGGTAGTGCTGAACGTTGCCCACACTGTGGTGAGGAGGGTGTCACCATTTGTCAGGCAGATAGACTTTGCTCTGGACTGGATGGCTGTAGAAGCTGGTCGGGCGGTCTATAGGCAGGTTTTCCCACTATAAACGACATATTTACTTATAAATAAACCAGTTTAGTGAGGTTTTATTCTTTTAACAGACAAGGAGACAAGTCCGACAGCACATTCATTGTCCTAAGTGGCCGACTTCGCTCTGTCATTGCAAAGGATGATGGGAAGAAGGAGCTGGCTGGGGAGTATGGTCGTGGAGATCTCATCGGCGTGGTAAGCTGGCAAAATAGTTTTCATCATGAGTTTCATCATGAAGATGTTAACGCTTGCTATCTGACCAGGTAGAGGCTTTGACTCATCTCAACCGAGCCACCACAGTTCATGCCGTCAGAGACTCTGAGCTGGCGAAGCTGCCCGAGGGAGCTCTGAACTCCATCAAGAGGAGGTACCCCCAAGTTGTCACCAGACTGATTCATGTGCTGGGACAGAAAATTCTGGGCAACATGCAGCAGGTCAACGGACCTCTGGCTGGTAAGTCACTACTTGCTCACTTTGTTTGGGCTCAGAATGAAATATCTACTAGTTCTGAGAGCCCAGGAACTCTTTGTGAATACCAGACAAGTGTTAAGATGGATTTCTTCTGGGTTTGTGTCTCAAAGCAATAAAAATACTTGCTCGCAGCCAAATTTGGGAAGTTTGAGTGATCGACAGCCAGGAACAGCAATAGTTTTTGTTCACCACACACAAATAATCGGCTGAGATTTTCAATATCCCACAGCATTTGCAATTCATGACTATATGTCTTATTTTCAGTACACCTAGTTATGGGTACGAGTTCAACCAGTAAAGACATATTTATAAAGAAAAACATTTTTTTTTCATATTCTCTTTTATTTTTGGCTGCTTAAATCCAGTAAATAGTTTTCTTTTTGTCCTGTAGGGAATCGTCTGGCCATGCACACCCCTGCCAGTAAGTGGGACACCGGGAATCCCGTCTCTAATCTGTCCACGGTGGCCATCCTGCCAGTTTCTGATGAGATCCCCCTCACTGCCTTCACGCTAGAGCTGCAGCATGCACTCAGTGGCATTGGTAATATATCACTCACATACACAATCTTTCAAATGCAGATTTATGATCAATAAGGGCGGCTTTTACTTCAGAGTAAATGTGTCAAAAGAGCTCAAAAAACTTTGCTTTTTCTGTCTTGTTTTTTTCCAAAGGCCCCGTTCTGCTTCTGACCAGCGACAACATCAAACAAAGACTGGGCTCCACTGCTCTGGACAGGTGAGTCCACCGTTTGACCAAAAAAAAAATGGACACAAATGTTTTTGTTCAGTTTTGATTGATTTTTGAATCAGTAAAGTTGGATTAAAAATTTTTGCATGTTTGTAATGTTAAGTTCTGCATCCTATAATATTAAGCTTTACTTGTTCCATATTGAACAAGACTGTTTTTGGTGCATATGAAAAGGCCTTGCCCCATCGGGTAGATAAGTTTGACTCCCCTGTTTTAAAGCGTCCATGAGTACCGTCTATCCAGCTGGCTGGGACAGCAGGAAGACATTCATCGCATCGTTCTGTACCAGTCAGACCCTGGACTCACGCCCTGGACGCAGCGCTGCATCCGTCAGGCCGATTGCATCATCATTGTGGGACTGGGTGAGCAGGAGCCGACAGTAGGAGAGGTTAGTTTGTATTCCACAAGAACCCCCTGAATGATTTCACTTTTATTCCATCATGTTTATTTTTTCTCTTGCAGCTGGAGCGGATGTTGGAAAGCAGTTCCGTTCGGGCTCAGAAACAACTGGTGCTGCTGCACAGAGAAGACGGACCTCCGCCCAGCGGGACCGCAGAGTGGCTGAACATGCGCAGCTGGATCTCCAGGCATCATCACCTGTCGTGTCCACGCAGAGTTTTCTCCAGGAGGAGTTTACCTAAACTAGTACGGAACACCTTAAAATCTTAACAGGAAACTCAGTAGAATTTTTTTCAATCTTCATCCTTGTTTATGAATTCTCAGAAAGAGTTGTACCAACGGGTGTTTGAGAAATGCCCCGATCGTTTCTCCGATTTCTCCCGACTGGCGAGGATCCTGACTGGAAACAGCATCGCTCTGGTGCTGGGGGGAGGAGGTGCCAGGTGAGTTCACTTTAAAAAAACCTGAGGGCAACAATTCTGAGTTTGAGTTTTAAAATTTCTTTAGAACCATTTCCAATTTTACTAGATAGTTTCACAGATCAATTTTAAACTCATAAACCATTTCTGTCTCCTAAAAGTTATAATTCCATACAATATGGATGACCAGTAACATCTATCGTTTTGCAATCTCCACTGACATTTCTGATTAAAAGAAAGTTAAAAATCAAAATTTCCTTACATTTATTCAACTTTTTCTGAGCCTAGAGGGTGCTCACAGGTTGGTATCCTGAAGGCGCTAAACGAATCTGGAATCCCGATCGATATGGTAGGCGGTACATCCATCGGCTCTTTCATGGGGGCGCTGTATGCCGAAGAGAAGAGCAGTAGCAGGATGAGGGTCCGGGCTCATGAGTGGGCGATGGTGAGAAGCAAAAAAAGACAACTCTTTTACACAGAAAAGTTGAATTTTCATCCTTTAAAACTCTTCATCTCCTTCAGGATATGACATCTCACTACAAAAAAATCTTGGACCTGACCTACCCCGTTACATCCATGTTTACTGGAGCTTCTTTTAACTCCAGTATCGCCACCATCTTCAAGGACAAACAAATTGAGGTAAAATCTCCAAAACCTCAACAAATAAGTTCATTAATAAAAAAAGAAGGGGAAAAATTACTCCAAATCTGAGAACAGAGATAAAGATGAGGAGCTAAGAGTAAAGCTGTCGCTCGTCCGGGACGAGAGAAGCCAGATGGGGTGGTTCGGGCATCTGGTTAGGATGCCTCTCGAATACCTTGCTGGTGAGGTCATTTGGGCACTTTACACTCGGAGGCGACCCAGAGGGAGACCCCAGACCCGCTGGAGAGACTACGTCTCACAGCTGGCCGGGGAACACCTCAGGATCCTCCCAGGTGAGCTGGAGGATGCAGCCGGGGTAAGAGAAGCCTGAGTTTCCCGTCTAAGGCTGTTACTGCCGTGACTCCACCCCGGACAGGCGGAAGATAGCGGACCTGGAAAAAAGGATTGATTTTAAGAGAAATTAATTGTTTTTAAAAATCTAACCCTTAGAACTAATTTTAGGTTCAACATGTTTGATTTTAATTTTCTTCTTTACATTCAGGACCTGTGGTTACCGTACTTCTGCATTACAACAGACATCACAGCTTCCTCCATGAGAGTCCACACTGATGGTACTTTTGATTTTATCTTCGAACCCTTAAAACATATAAAATTAGACTCAAGAGCTGTTCCATATTCATTGCTGTTGCTAAACATCTTTCTTTCCTCTTCAGGCTCATTGTGGCGTTATGTACGAGCGAGTATGTCGCTGTCTGGTTACCTTCCGCCTCTGTGTGACCCTAAAGATGGACACTTGCTGATGGACGGAGGCTATATAAATAACCTTCCTGGTGAGTAATGTTACAGATTTGAAATGAAAATGTTTCATTTTAAGTAAATGAGAATCTGTGGATGGAACATGACTAAGTTCACTCAAAATCTTACCAATGTGTGACCCGGTCTTTGTTTTTTTTTTATTTTTTATTTTCAAAAAACACAGAAAAACTAGTCATAATTATGTATTTCTGGCTTCAAACTAAAAACAAGTCGTACTTGTTCCTTTTTAACATCCAAACCACTACATGTTACACAAATTTCACTTTAAGAATTTTGTGTTGAATACAAATAAGAAGCTTGAAGTAGAAACAGCTTCAGTTTTCTGTTTCTTTCTGGTTCCCAGCTGATGTTGCTCGCTCTATGGGTGCCAAGGTTGTGATTGCGATAGATGTCGGAAGCCGTGATGAAACCAGTCTGACCAACTACGGTGACTATTTAAGTGGTTGGTGGCTGCTGTGGAACCGCTTAAACCCCTTGGCAGAGAAAGTAAAGGTACGTCACCATGTTCCACAGTTTCCACATCTGGTGGATCGAGGAAACTATCACACTCTCCTCTCACAGGTTCTGAACATGGCAGAGATCCAAACCCGCCTTGCCTATGTGTGCTGCGTGCGGCAGATGGACTTGGTCAGAGACAGTGACTACTGCGAGTACATCCGGCCGCCGATCGACCGTTATGGCACGCTGGACTTTGGGAAGTTTGATGAAATTGCAGTAAGTTTTTCTGTTTATCTTTAGGCTTTGTATTATTGTTGTTTTCTTTAACCTGACTCCTCTGCTGTAGGAAGTGGGGTACCAGCATGGTAAGACTGTGTTTGATGTGTGGCACCGCAGCGGTGTGGTGGACAGCATGCTGAAGGACAGACATCAGGAGGAGTTCCATAAGACAAAAGCCGGTCATGTAAGAACCAAAATCCACGTGTCATATTTGCCATTGTTCATTCTTTAGTGGTCCTATTTTAAGCAAAATGGACTTTGCAGAACTTCCAACCTCCTACTAGTGTAGTCTTGTATGAGTTGAGCAGTTCACTTAAGACCCGGATCAAAATGGGAAAGACAATCAGCAGTGGTCAGGCTTTCACTACTGCATGAGAAATTGCACAAAAAAACTAGTGTCCAGCAACAACAAATCACCCATGCACAGTGTACACATATAGGCCGTAGATACTCATATTGGACTCAGTTCCTTCCAGGCACATCTGTTAAATAAAATTGCCTGAGGACTGAAAGCATGAACGACCTTTTAAAGAACTCAGTCCTGCAGCAGAGTGAGAAGAACCTGTTGCTTTGTGCACTATTTTGGGTTGTGACCACATCATGCAGAAGGTACTGGGGATTTTTCAGGATGCTGTGCATAAAAGCCGTCACTCTCCAAAACAGCTGCCACTGAATCTACGGTTTTCTTATCAGTCTGCCCAATCGATTGTTGTGCCTTGATCCATATAAGTAAGATTTCATATCTATTGTATAATAGATGTTCCAAAGCTCCAAAGTTGTTTATGTTCAAATGTTTAGCTTTATTTACTAAAGCTAAACATACTGGATATGCTTAATACTTCGGCTAACAGACATGACCGAACAGTCGAGTTTGTTGTTAGATCTTAACATCTGTTTGATCACATACATTTAGGCTCCTTCGAATCAAACTAATTTGTAGGTTTTAATGTTTGACACCACCGCATTCAAGAATAATTGTGTCATTGCCATCAGGATGTCAACACTACAGACCTTCAGATGTGATTGAGATGTTTTTCTTTTAGGTGGTCACATGTCCGAACGCCTCCTTCACTGATCTGGCGGAGATCGTGTCAAGAATTGAACCAGTTAAAAATGCTATCATAGACGGTCAGTGTGGATTACTGTAATCTTGATGACAGTAACAATAGTAACTTAATGTAATTTGATGCTAATCTTATATGTTAGTGTTCAAGTAAAAACAAACCACTTACATATCTACTTAAAGTTGTAAAGGTCCTTCTCAGAGTTCATTTATTTGGACTTGTTTATAACAAACAAGCTGCTTTCATTCGTTTTCTGATGCTCCATCATCCAGACGAACCATCTGATGAGTACCAGACAGACTACGATGAAGAGGCAGTGGAGAGTGCCCTGTCTGACTTCGAGGCTTTCACACCAGGCAGTGAACACACAGAAGGAGAGGAGACAGCGGACACAGCTGAAACTGTACGTCTATCATCCTTCAATTGATATGATAGCGTGAACATGTGTAAAATAATGTCTTCACATCAAATTATTTTCCAGGATGAAGAAGATCCAGTTCGACATCGATGGCGAGCAAAGAACACTTCTCAAAATACACACCTGTGATGTCCATGAAAGCAGTGGATCCTCAAAGTTCCAGCCATCAGTTGAAGTCACCATTTCCGTTATTTATCTGGTTGAAATAAACTGAACTGAGGCTTAAAAATGGAAGAATTGTGAACACCACTGAAATCAAAGTCACTTTCTGTCATCTTAAAGGTGATCGAGGTTTAGTGTTTTACTAATCTGTCGAGTTCTAGCTGCTGAATTCAATTTTTTTGTAGGACACTTTTACACAACTTGTTCCTTGTTTGGAATTTACAGCTTAGTATTTTGTTCATCTAACTTGATTATTTAAAATAATATTATTTTACACGTGTACGGTGCACTTAGATTACAAATACCGAGTTTTTAATAAAGTTCTCATTTTTCTATTTACTTGAATTTAGATGAGACTAGGCCAGTCATTTGGCTGCTTTTGGTGAACATCTAAAGTAATTTATGCTGTAATCAAATGCAGAAGCCAAGCGATACACTAAGTTTGTATGTACATTATTTTCTTTATTTTATGCATTTACTACAAAATTTTTCAACTGTATCAACTTACACTTTTGCCAGTAAAGATTTTATACGTTCTCGTGAAATAGTAAAGCTGCTCACAATGGGAACTATAAGCTATGTTTAACCATTTGTTACCTTATTCAGTGCGCTTATTAACCTCAGGGAGGAGATGAGAAAAGTTTGTGAACACACAAGTAAATAATAAAGAAAACAGATCTTAACGTAGCTTTAAAAATTAAGGAACTAAACCCACTCTTTGATTGCGTTGCTTAAACAGTTAACGTCTCAGCATGATTTTTTTTTATATAAGTGTGGTTCCAGTCACAGTTACCTGAGAAGTTTTGGAAACAACATGCTGCATGGTAGTTAGCAGTTTACACCATAATCCAGTAGTTAAAAGGATTTTTTTTTTTACTTCTAAGCAATGCAATTATCCAGCCTGTCTGCCTTACGTCAATTCTGACTGTGATTGTTTAAGAGATTCAGTCACAGTTTATGTTTTTAGGACTTTCTAGAAGTGTTTGATATCAGTATTAATACAAAAAAAAAAAAACAACTAGAAAATCTTCTCTCATGTTTGACGCTGGAATGTAGCAATTTAGAAGTTAAAGACAAACGTTTAGGGTTTTTTTGTGCAAGTATATGAAAAAGATGCAACTGTACCGATTTGTTATGAATAAATTTGTCTTTATGGAAATCTAAAGTAGAGCTTTTTATGTTGGGATTTTTAGCTGTTGAATTGGTTATACTTAAAGAAAAGTCCTGATTAAAACTTGATTTAATGGAAATATGAGGTGTCATTTAAATAAAATGTAGTCTAGTAACACATAAAATCTGATTTATTAAACCGGATTATTAGAGTATAATAATTTTAAAAAGGAAAGTTTTGGATTTACATCCAGGCATTACTTTTGGTGTCCCCCAGGGATTAGTACTAAGACCACAATTTTTCATATTACTGGTCAACCTAGGAGGGTCAAAAGTAACACGTTTTCTGTTTTTTCTTTTAAATGTAACATTTTCAGTTATGTTATGAAAGAGAAAGTTTGATTAAATGACTTCAGTTTCATAAAATCTTCCTGATTGTGTTATTTGATTGGAAATTTAATAAAACTGTAATGCCGAACGACGACAATTTGGATAAACTTTCTAGCTTTTACTATTATTTTCTTGTTTTTCCAGTTAGTCAGATGTGCAGTAGTGAACCTTATTTGTGAAATTAAACCAAGATACTGTAAAAAAAAAAAATGTAAAACTATTGACAAGATTGTCAATATGACAAACACTGTCCAATAAGGAAACAAAAAATTACAAATCAAATTAAAAGAAATAAACCTTGGATGACCAAAAGTCTAACAAAATCCTGCAAAAAGAAGAGACATTTGTACAACCAGTTCATAAAATACAGAACCAAAGAGTCTGAGATCAAATATAAAACTTACAAAAATATGTTAACAAACATAATAAGAATTAGGAAAAAAAACTATTATCACAACTTATTAGAACGGCATAAAAACTCTACTCAGGGTACCTGGAAAGTCTTAAATGGTATCATCAAAAATGACAAAACTAAAAGATCTCCATACCCTGATTACATCTCCATACCCTGATTACTTTATTGGTGAAAATGGTGAAATTATAAACAAAGTGGAGGACATTACAAATGCTTTCAACCATTTTTTTTGTTAATGTTGGTCCTACTTTGGCCAATGAAATGACTGTTTCCACTCTAACGAACAAAATTGACTCAAAAATCTCCAACCCACATTTAAACTCTTTCTTTCTAAGAAATGTTGAAAGTAATGAAATCATGGACATTGTAAACAAATTCAAGAATAAGACATCAACTGATTGTTTGGGACTGGATATGAAGTTGTTGAAAGAAATTATTTTTTGTGTTGTTCAGCCTTTCACTTACATATGTAATCAATCTTTTAACACTGGTATTTTTCCATCAAAAATGAAAACTGCAAAGGTGATACCCATCTTTAAAAGCGGAGATCAACATAAATTTACAAACTATAGGCCCATCTCATTATTAACCCAATTTTCAAAAATTTTAGAAAAACTCTATGCAAAACGTCTTGATAACTACCTGGATAAGTTCAATCTTATTAGTGACTTTCAGTTTGGTTTCAGGTCAAATCGATCAACTTCAATGGCAGTCATGGAGTTAGTGGAGGACATATCTACTGCAGTAGATAAAAGTGGATACACAGTTGGAATATTTATAGATCTGAGCAAGGCCTTTGACACCATTGACCACAAATTGCTTTTACAGAAAATGAACGGATATGGTGTCAGAGGTCTTGCTCACGACTGGCTGAAAAGCTATCTCAGTGAAAGAGACCAATATGTGCAAATGCAAAACTTTGAATCCAAAAAACTAACTATTACTCATGGTGTTCCGCAAGGTTCCATTCTGGGACCTAAGTTGTTTATAATATATATAAATGACATTTCAAAGCAACTTAAAAATATGCACTGCATTTTATTTGCCGATGACACCAGTCTGTACTTCTCTGGACCTGATCTCAACCTGCTCTTAGACACTGCCCAAAAAGATCTTGAAATACTAAAAAAATGGTGTGATTATAACAAATTATCAATAAACTGGGTCAAAACAAAATATATAGTGATTGGAAACAGAAAAATAGATGAAAAAACTACAATACAAATTGATAATACTGAAATAGAGAGAGTCACATATATAAAATTTTTGGGCATCAATATTGATGAGAAATTAAATTGGAAGGAACATGTAGCCTATCTCAAAACTAAAATATCTAAAACTGTAGGAATACTGTGTAAATTTAAAGACATCTTGGATCAAAACTCTTTACACTTACTATATAACTCTCTTATATTTCCTTATTTGTGTTACTGTCTAGAAATTTGGGGAAACAATTATAAAACAACTCTACAACCCATTTTTCAGTTACAAAAAAAGGCAATCAGAATTATTAACAATGCAAATTATTATGCTCCTTCAAACCCTTTGTTCATAAAACTAAATAGAATCAAATTACCGGATCTAGTCGACTTCACAACAGCAATAGCAATGTATAAAGTCCATAATAACCAACTTCCAGAATGTATTCAAAACAGGTTTAAAGTTAAAGAAACACAATATGACCTAAGAGGAAAAAATCTGTATCAACAAAATCTGGTCAGAACAAATACAAAAAGTAGATGTGTATCAATCAGAGGTGTAACTCTACGGAACAGTCTAGAGGATTCTCTAAAAAACTCAACCTCCTTAAAAACATTTAAAATAAAGTATAAAAACAAAATAATACATGATTATAAAACACTAGAAATATCAACTTAATTAGTAAGAAAAAATAAAACACAGGGGAAACTTGGTTGGTAAAGATCAGGTCCAGAAAACTTTATTTTTTTCTACTTTTTTGTATATGTGTTCATGTGTGATTGTTATTATTATGTTCAGGACGTACTGTTTTTGTCATTATTTTAATTTAAGTCCAGTCAAATGCTTGTTTTTTAGGTCTTTAATAGTTTTGTAAAATGGGGTTAGGCTTAAAATAAGTTTCTTTTTACTTCTGCCTAAACCCCTTTTTCAGTCTCTGTTTGTCTGTTTTCTTTGTTGTTTGTTAAACATGTAAAAACACTGAAAAAATAAATAAACTCAAACTCAATAGTGTGAAAATGGGAAGATGGACCATTGAAACGAAACAAAATTTTGGAATTTCTAAAAAAATAAGCCCAAAAAAGTTTCCGTCTTTATGTTACTGAATTATTTGACTTTTTCCTGCTTTAGGACTTTAGTGGTTCTTTTTAGCTACATAGTTTTTTCTGTATATGAAATATTGGATTTTGTTCTCTGTTGTTCATTTATTCAGATGTCTTGCCTCTGGTTTTATTCAACGGGTCGAATCTACTTTGTTTTTGTTTCGGTTTAATTTCCTGAAAAAAAGAACATTAAATTAATAAGTACAGACAGAATTAGATTGCTGTTGGTTTAGATGAACCTGAACATGGATGAGGTGAGGTGCTGTCACCACAACATCACAAATGGAACAATAACCCCAGTTGGAAACGTTTGATTCATTTCGACCTTTGAACATATTGATTTGAGGAAGTGGTGCTTTCGATTAGATGCAGTTTAATATTTGTTCTAATTATAAAAGCCCAAAACCAGAGATTAGTTATTTGGGGGCTTAAAAAAAAAAACACATTCACAGTGTGGGTTTCCACAAACGTACAAAGTACAAACGAAACACCTCTTGCATACCTGAGAGTGGAAAAAATGATGATATATAATTTATATATAATATGGAGCTTCTAAGTTTCATGTTAAAACAAAATCTCAGAATTTTACTACTAATTTTTTGACTAGCAAGAGAATTTATATTAATTTAAATTGATGTTAAATGACATCTGATTTTGGTTCATACATACATCCTGTGAAACAATGACTAAATTTTCTACCAAGTTCCACCTACTATCATAGGCCTTCCTCCATGCTACACACTGATCACATCTGCTTGTAACAGCTCACCCACTCAACATCTAACAATTAAATCAAGACAAAGTACATCAAAGAACCCTTCTCTTTGTTATTCCAAGTGGATGTCATCAATAAATATATCAGTATACTTACTTTGATACTGTATGGTGAGGACATACAAGTGTTTGACTACTTAATTTATTTTTTCTACATTTTGTAAGATGTATAAAGTTAACTTTTATATTAAAATAGAAGTGAATGCAAAGAAGTGTATTTTTATGAGTAAAAGTCATTATAGAGCGTTGGGCCAGTGGGTTGCTTGTTTTGTGTCAAAAACTCATTCCAACTACTGTTATCGTACAGAAATAAGAATTTTTTATTTTTAATGGCTTAATTAAATCAAGAACATAACAATCCTTCAAATTACTGCTCAATATTATTCTCTTTCTACTTTATTTTCTTAAATTAGAAAAATTATTACAGCACCGTTTTAACAAAGACACCTTTGATTTCTGTCTTCTTTTGGGTTTGGGTGATTGATTTTCATATTCTAATGCTCAACGTTAATCCTTTTACTCACTGCGTCGCCAGTTGGCTGCTAGTTACCAGAAGCTGAAGACAGTAATTGGGGTTCTGTACTTTAATTCTATTTACTATTCTCTACCAGACTGCCTTGGCCGCTTAATGTATCCCCATCCCCAGTGACTGATCCCTGGCTTTTATTTCTTGTGGCTCTTTCCTCATCTCATTCATTGTACTTTAATGTCTTCTCACTTGGTGTTTTTCATCTCTAGTTGGTATGATTCGTGTTTCTGTACAGTACAATTCTGTTTCAGATTCCTGATGAATCCTCTGTGCTGGATCCACCATCATCAGGGTGAAGCCCATCTACTGATTTCTTCAGATGTATCAGGTGCGATGTGTGACAGAAGAGTTTCAGCTAAAACAAAAGGGAAAGTGTACAAAACCGTGGTGAGACCAGCCATGCTGTTTGGTCTAGAAACAGTAGCACTGAGAAAAAGACAGGAAGCAGAGATGGAGGTAGCAGAGATGAAGATGCTGAGGATCTCTCTGGGAGTGACCAGGATGGACAGGATTAGAAATGAGTATATCAGAGGAACAGTGCATTTTAGAGGTTTTGGAGATAAAATCAGAGGCCAGACTGAGATGGTTTGGAGATGTGCAGAGGAGAGAGAGACAGTACATAGGTAGAAGGATGTTGGATTTGGAACCACCAGGAAAAAGGCCTGGAGGAAGACCAAAGAGGAGGTTCCTGGATACAGTGAAGGGTTAGATGGAAGAAACTGACTTGCTGTGGCGACCCCTGAAGGGAAATGCCGAAAGAAGAAGAAGAATACCAGTAGCTGAACCGTCTTAGACACAATGGCTGCTCGCCTCGAGGACGG
The DNA here is from genome assembly GCA_902685375.1 of Neostethus bicornis. Classification (NCBI taxonomy): domain Eukaryota; kingdom Metazoa; phylum Chordata; class Actinopteri; order Atheriniformes; family Phallostethidae; genus Neostethus; species Neostethus bicornis. The sequence continues at coordinate 12,898,564 of LR738545.1, forward strand.
TCCCTCCTTCATGCGGGTCGCCATGAGGTTTCTTCTTTTTTTTCTCTCCTCTACTGGGTTCTTCGGAGGTTTTCAACCATGTTTAGGAGGGCCTAAGCAAATGAATGCTCTGGAATTGTAAAGCTAGCTTTTGTTTAGCTTGCTTTGAACTGTGTATATGTGTATCTACGATAAAAACCCTTTGAGACAATTGTTTAGTTCTATAGGACAATACAAAGAGAATTGAATCACATTTTACTGCTCAACATTCGTCCTTTTACACACAGTCATTAAAGAATTTTTCGATCGCAGTGGATCTTTTTGCCAGCACTTGAAAAGTTACATAGAAAATTTATGTTCAAATGGTTTTGTCCCTACAAGCCTTTAGGCCACCTGTTTCAAGAAGAAAAGAGAGAGACTGTGTGGATTTGAGTTTAGGTTTAATGGCTATAATAAGCATTGTGTCACAAACAAATGACTTCTTTCTTCATCATTTCCTGCACCCAGCTACACCCTATCAGTCACAGACTTTTCCATGTTGTAAAGAGGAAGTAAGAAAACCCCATGAACCATTTTGTTCACTTTGCAGCTCAACAAGAGGAAGTGTAAAAACTGAGACAAGCTTCAAAAACAGACATTCAAATTCTTCTTAAAGGTAAAATCTTAATTTTGTTCTTCAGTCTTTAAACTTTTTTTTTTTTTTTACATGAGATGCTATTAAAACTAAGCGTGATTAGTTCATGGTTCTTTTCTTTACATCCTGTCTGAAAATTAAACCATCAAAACCAAATTTTGATGTTTTTATCCCAGATTAAATTATTTCAAGCTTTCCAATTTGACTAGATTGAAGATTTTTACTGTTTAAAAGGCTTCTTTTCCACATTTATATGTATTTATGTGAAATTTATTTGAGAAAATAAGATAAAAAAAACTTAAAATGAATGTCTGTTAAAATGAAGACAACAGTAAAAGTGTTGGTTTTAGTTTTTCTGCTAATAAATGATCAATCAAACTTATGCTGAATAATTAATAAAGTTTTTGAAGTGAAAGCTGAATTTAATCTTTTTTTGTTCCTGTACAGGTTTGGTGGACAGCTTAACAACATGGCTCAGGGTTGTCTCAAGTGTTTAAAGTTCACCATGTGTGCAGTCAACTTTCTTTGCTTTGTAAGTAAGCATCCCATTCAGACAAAACATCACAAGGATGACTTTTAGGAGGTTACACCATAAAATACAACTGATCGGCTTAGTTTACACTTGATTTCTTCTGATTAAGAATATGTTAGATATTTAAAGGCAGGGTACACCCCGAACAGGTCTCCAGTCTGTTGCAGGGCCTCACATAGACATACTCATTCCTAGAGGCAATTTCATAGTAGCTAATCAACTTATCATGGATGTTTTTGGAGGGTGAGAGGAAACCAGAGTACCTGAAGAAACCCCACACACGTAGAAGGAGAACATGCAAACTCCACACAGAAAGACAAGTGTTTCAAGCCTCACATCCACTCCAGGACTCAAACCCGTGGCCGTCTTGCTGTGAGGCCACTAAACAGTGATGGAATTCATTTTATTTAAGAATTAATATAGATTTTATCACTGTCCCTGTGTCAAGATTTATTAATACGTGTTTTTAATAACGATGAAATGAGATTACTTATTAAAAAATTACAATTTGTAGATCAAGTGGATAAAAAAAAAAAAAGAATTGTTTAGTAAAATATCCCAATATGGTTTTTGGTGAAAACAGAAGTTTTTGCTCTTATTTTTGGACATCCATTTTTAAGTTCTTAAAACTTAGTGAACAAAATGCTGAAAACAGCATCTTTTATTTTCAGTGATATATTATTAATCTCTTCCATATGCTTAAACAGATACGTTTATTTTGTGTTTTTACATATTTAATCATTTGAATTTCTGAAATAAAATTTCACTAAATGTTTTTTCTCCAGCTGTTTAGATGGTGTGGTTATAGATATTAATATTGTTTAGGTATTAGTATACAGTGTTTATTACCATGAATGAAGGATAAAAAAAACTATAACAAGAAAAAAATGATTGTAAAATACTTAGATAAATGAATGAGTGAATGATTATTTAACTCATTCAAAAAATTGATGTTTTTGGGTAAAAGTGGAACAAATTTATATAAATTGGTATTACAATTTAAAAATAAATAAATAAAAATTAATTTAAAAATTGTCCTAAAGAAAAGAAAAAAATATATATTTCTTTTGTTGCTTGCTGTGAATGTTGAATCTTTTTTCTCTACAGCTCTGTGGGGTGGCCGTCCTAGGTTTAGGTGCTTATTTAATGGCACACTTCAAACTGGCTGCTCTCACGCCCGATCTCATCGACATTAACATACCCAAGATGCTGCTAATCAGTGGTATCACCATTACCTGTGTGTCTTTCCTTGGATTTCTGGGAGCTCTGAAAGAAAACCGCTGTCTCCTGCTCACGGTACGACACACATACAGTATATACTTAGAGCTGTTTGTCCACTGGGATGCTATCTGAGTCTTGTCAATTTGTCAATGTTATAAGGGATTTTGATACAAATAGGTAGCTTAACAAAACATCTCTTATATACAACTTGGTGATAAATCTGTGATGTGATCTTAACGAGATGCCCGAACCACCCCATCTGGCTTCTCTTAACTCGGAGGAGCAACAGCTCCAGTTCGAGCTCCTCACTCTATCTCTGACTGAGAGCCCAGCTACCCTGCGGAGAAAGTTAAAAATGTTTTAATAGGATCATATTTGTACAAAATCAGCAGTTTGCATCTAGAAATGAGAAAAATTCTGATTGCAACATGTTAGGGTTTTATTTTATTGAACCCCAAATCCTGAAAGTCCAAATCCTGGAACAAACTCATAAAGAAGCTCATAAAGAAACGACAACAGCATGTTAGATGTGTTCTCTTCATACTGATCAGATATGAAGATGCTGAGGATCTCTCTGTGAGTGACCAGGATGGACAGGATTAGAAATAGGTATATCACAGGAACAGCACATGTTAGAGGTTTTGGAGATAAAGTCAGAGAGGCCAGACTGAGATAGTTTGGTCATGTGCAGAGGAGAGAGAGAAAGTACATCGGAAGCAGGATGCTGGATTTGGAACGACCAGAAAAGAGGCCTAGAGGAAGACCAAGGAGTAGGTTTGTGGAGACAGTGAAGGAAGACATGAAGATAATTGGCGTGACCGAAGAAGATGCGGTAGATAAGGTTAGATGGAAGAAACTGACTTGCTGTGGCGACCCCTGAAGGGAAATGTCAGAATAATAATACGGGTTAACATCTGTCACACCATGGATGGACAAACACCGGTCTGTTTCCCATTGAGTTTCTGATCTCCAAATTAGAAGAAATGAAAGAAATAAAGCGTTTTTTTTCCCTCCAGCAACAGGGCCATGTTCCACAACATGGCACATACTGTGATCATTTTTTCTCTGAGATTTGCCAAAAACACTGTGCATCTGCTCGTAGTGCTACCCTTTCATCACATTTTAGAACCACTGGTTAAATATATCTTTTTCTACATTTCTTTGCATCATCTTTATTGGCAAATTTGTTCTTTTCATTGGCTGAACAAACTTTTTTCTTCAAACGTCAAGGATAAAAATCAATTCCTCTCCAAATGTAAGGAAACAAAGCATGACATTATTACCAAGACATCCAAACAGATGTGAAACAATTCACTAAACATTATTTTGTTTAGTGAGTTTTAGTGAGTTTGTTCCCTTCCACTTCATTGTCTTCCACTTATCCGGGGCTGGGTCATAGGGTCAACAGCCTCAGATGGGAAGCCCATGCTTCTCTCATCCGGGAAGATCCAGAGGCGTTTCCCGGTCAGCTGTGAAACATAGTTTTTCCAGCAGGCCCAGGGTCTGCCTCCGGATCTCCTCCTGGTTGGACGTACTCGAAACACTGCACCAGTGAAGTGTTTGGGAGGTATAGTAACCAGATGCCCTGATACCCAGAGAACCACCCCATCTGGCTTCTTTCGACCTAGAGGAGCAATGGCTCTACTTCGAGCTCCTCTCAGATGGCAGAGCTCCTCAGTGAACAGAATTGTGAAACAAACTTGAAGCCTAAAGATAAGAAATGCTTACATTAGGACTAGTTATATTAGTTCAGATGACAGATTTAGGCTGTGATCATTTGACTTCTTGTTCTATTTCTTAGTAAAGAAGTTTTTTATAGAATTAGGAAGCAGACACTGTTAATAACACTCTTGTGTAAGACGTGAGTTTTAAAACAAACTGCTTTGTCTGCAGTTTTTCCTCTTGATCTTCACGTTGATGGTGGTAGAGCTGATTGTAGCATGCCTTTTGCTCATCAAGGGGGAAGAGGTAAAGTTTGCACATGTTTAGAGAACGCTTCAGTAAAAAGGGGAGATATGCAAATCTAATTGTACTTACTGACCTTATCTTCAGATTAATGATCAACTGCCAAATGAGCTCATGAAAGGATTGAATAAAACAAAAAATGTCAATTCAACATCTGGGAGTGACTGGGACTGGTTGCAGAACACGGTAAGAAAACAAATCATTTAACAATTTACCCAACTTGTAAATTTTACTGAATGTTTTTTTTCTTCTTAGTTTGATTGTTGCGGGGTCTATAATGTCACAGACTGGGGAAATAAAGTCCCTAGATCCTGCTGCCTGGGTACATGTGATGTAGCAAACCCCCAATACAAGGCAAAGGTAGAGATAGTACCTGGATTTACAAAGTTGGTCTAAAGTTTGTCATTTAGAAAAGATTGGAGGTCATGCATCGTGTATGTGCTGCATTTTTGCAGGGTTGTTTGGTGAAATTGACTGCCTGGTATGAGGAAAACTTCCTTCCTATTGGGGTCGGTGTAATTACTCTCTGTGTGATTGAGGTAAGTTGGTGATCAATTCTAAAAGTAAGTGAAGGCACACATAACATTCAATCTTCTTTCTCAAGCATACCACAAGGAATTGTGCCGTACGTGATTGTCATGTTCTATTAAAAAAATCCTTAAACTGATTCAAATTATTAAGTTTTTTTAAATTGGGTTGCGCGATAATGCAGTGGTTGGCACGGTGGCCACACAGCAAAAAGGTAGAGGTTCAAGTCCCAGTGTGCAAGACTTGAAAAGCTGGCCATTCTGTGTGGAGTTCACATGTTCTCGCCAGCAGGATACACCCGTAACAGGTCAGCAGTCTGCTGCGGGGCCACACACACACTCATTCCTACGGGCAATATAATAGTGGCCAATCATCGTAACATACATGTTTTTGGAGGGTGGAAGGAAACCGAAATACCTGGAGGAAAAAAAAAACATACGCAGGGAAAACATGCAAGGTCCATACAGAAAGGCTTGTTTTTCAAGCCTTGTCCCACCTGCGACTCGAACCCTGACCTTCTTGCTGTGAGGCTATAAAAAAATTTGGATAATCTGTAAATAAAATCCATCCTTCTGTCCTGAGTTATGTTGAAAGTCCAACCTGTCTAATGTGGTGAAAATTTCAGATACAGATGTGAACAGCTGCAGCACTGCTTAGACTTCTTTAAACTTTTAGAATCAGAATCAGAATATACTTTATTGATCCCACACAGGGGAAATTTGTGTGTCACAGCAACAACTTCCTATCTGCTAAGTGAGTCGTTGTAGAGCCCGATCACGTACGGAAAGAAAGACCTCCGGTAACGAGATGTTCTCGAGCGGAGCTGTCTGAGCCTCTTGGAGAAGGAGCTCCGTTGTTCGTCCAGGAGTGGGTAGAGAGGATGGTCATGGTTTTCCATGATGGACAAAAGTTTGTTCAGTGACCTCCTCTCTACCACTGCCTCAAGTGAGTCCTGTTTGCTGCCAATGACAGAGCCAGCCAGTCTGATTAGTTTATTCAGTCTGTTGGTGTCACTGGCTGCGATGCTGCTCCCCCAGCAGATGACAGAGAAGAATAAGGTGCTGGCCACCACAGACTGGTAGAAGGTCTCCAGGATCTTGCCGCACACATTGAAGGACCTCAGCTTCCTTAGAAAGTAAAGTCGGCTGCAAGTCTTCTTGTACACAGCAGTACTGTTGCTCCTCCAGCTCAGTCTACTGTCGATGGTCACTCCAAGGTATTTGTACTCCTCAACCACCTCCACATCTCTACCCAGAATGCAGAGCGGCTGCAAAGCAGTCCTCCTCCTCTTCCGGAAGTCAATCACCATCTCCCTGGTCTTGTCCACATTGAGGAGCAGGTGATTCTCTCCCGCCCACACCACAAATCCATCCACCACCCTCCTGTACTCCTCCTCCTGCCCACCACTTATACACCCTACAACTGCAGAGTCATCAGAGAATTTCTGTAGGTGGCATGAATCGGAGTTGTGCTGGAAGTCTGAAGTGTACAATGTGAAGAGGAATGGAGAGAGCACCGTGCCCTGTGGGGCTCCCACACCACTTAAAACCACATCAGACCGGACTTTGCCCATCCGGACGAACTGTGGCCTGTCCGTCAGGTAATCAGTGATCCAGGAGACGGCGGACGCACCAGCACCCATCAGCCGCAGCTTATCACCCAGGAATGAGGGCTGGATGGTGTTAAAGGCACTAGAGAAATCAAAGAAGGTGATTCTCACCATGCCTCCACCGCCATCCAGATGTGAATGAGCTCGCTGCAGCAGATGGATGACAGCGTCGTCAACACCCAGGCGTGGCTGGTAGGCAAACTGCAGGGGGTCCAGAGAGGAATTCACCAGCGGTCTCATGTGGGCTAACACCAGCCTCTCCAGCACTTTCATCACATGAGATGTGAGGGCAACTGGACGGAAATCCTTGAGGTCAGATGAAGATGGTTTCTTGGGTACAGGGACCAGGCACGATGTCTTCCAGAGAAGCGGAACCCTCTCCAGCCTGAGGCTCAGGTTGAAGAGGTGCTGGAGAACCCCACACAGCTGGAGCGCACAGGTCCTCAGGGTATGGGGGTTGATGCCATCTGGGCCGGCTGCTTTGTGCTGGTTTAGCTTCTCCAGCTGTTTCTTCACCTGAAAGGTGGTCACAGTCAAACGGTTGGGTGGGGGGGGTTCAGGCACTAGTCCATTTAATCGCTGAGAAGGAGCAGACGCTGGTAGCAGGTGTGGTGGAGGTAAGGAAGAAGAGGTAGTGGTGGTGGCATTTGTAGAGCTAAACCTGTTGAAGAAGGTATTAAAGTCATTAGCTCTATCTTTGCCACCACTAGTGGGTCTGCCCCCATATCCAGTGATCTTTTTCATTCCGGACCACACCGCCCTCATGTTGTCCTGCTGCAGTTTGGATTCCAGCTTCCTCCTGTATGCATCTTTTCCCTTCCTCAGCTGGTCTCGGAGTTGATGCTGCACCATCTTCTGCTCCTCCCGGTCTCCAGACCTGAAGGCTGCTTTCTTCCGGTTAAGGAGCATCTTCAGGTCACAGGTGATCCAGGGTTTGTTGTTGGGGAAGCATCGAACAATCCGGGTGGGACAGACAGACTCCACACAGAACTTAATGTATTCTGTAATGCAGTCTGTCATGCCATCAATGTCTTCCCCGTGAGGTGTGCAGAGTGCATCCCAGTCCGTGGATCTGAGACAGTCCTGTAGAGCCCGCTCTGTTTCCGGAGTCCACTTCCTGACAGTCTTTTTGGACACGGGTTTTTGCAGGGCGATTGGGACATAACACGGCTTTAGATGGACCAGGTTGTGATCAGACCTGCCAAGGGGAGGAAGGGCTGTGGCTCTGTATGCATTTTGTATGTTTGCATACAGAAGGTCCAACGTTTTATTCTCCCTCGTGGGGCAGTCCACGTACTGGGTGAAGTCAACAAGTGATCTGTTCATGTTGATGTGGTTGAAATCACCAGTTATGATACAGAAGGCGTTGGGCTGCTGTGTTTGTAGGCGGGAAACGGTGGTTAAAATGACGTCACCAGCAGTTTCAGTTATTCAGCAGTTTCAATTATTTACTTGAAATTAAGGAGTGACCATAGATGTTTTAGGACTAAATAACATTTTTGTCCTCTTTGTTTAGGTGTTGGCGATGTGTTTTGCCATGACACTCTTCTGCCACATCAGCAGATCTGGACTGGGATACAAGTTATAGATATTACCTCATTTTTAACTTTAAACTGGATCATACTGGGAGAAGCAACTTTTAAGATGCTTGTTCTGCTTTGTAAATGTTTTTCTGCACATTTCATAAGTCTAAGCTCGTTTTAATGTAAGCTTCAGGGAACAAAAAGCCACTGTTTTAAATACTGTTTTTTTTTTTTTAAATTTGTTGTTAATTTTGTTTGAGAAGTAATTGAATTGCATTTCAAGAAAACATTTAACTGATTTTTATAATTATTAACTGTCATTTCTTTAACAATTTTCTTTTAAGAAAATCATTTGTACATCTGAAAACGTATCTAAAACAACTAATAAAAAGTTTTTAAAATAAACTCAACTATTTAGTGTATTTCCTATAACTCAGCTCGCTGATGTGTGGTGAAGCTTCTAGAGAACCACTTCCTCTTCATAAGGACATCTACATTCTGTTATACACCTGACAAAAAAAAAAGACGCATAGAAACAGATTAATTTATTTATTTCAAGAATAAATCCTGCATCAATATCTTAAGACCAAAAAAAAAAAAAAAAAAGCTAAAAAAATACTAAGATTTCTTTTACACTTAAAATTATTTTGTTCTTTTCGAAACCATCACACAAAAATAACGAGTAGAATTTTTGTAATTAAAAAAAAAAATGTAACTGTACACAGCAGAAAATAGCATTTTATTGCAAACTGAACACCCCTGCCACCACAAAAGACTTGTATTGCAATTCACCTACAGATATGAAGAGAAATAAAAACTATTCTGATTCAGCTCTTGTCTTCTGAGAAACGGTTTGGTTTCCCCCTCGTGGTGCTGCTGTGAATCCCCAAATGCAGTGGTGTATTTCGTGTTAATGTGAAGCACAAATTTCTGGAGCTCTGGCACTTGTTCCTCATTCTTTAGAACAAACAGAAACACAGTTGTCTTTGGGAGCAACCCACACTTACTGCCAAGCCAAGATCATTCATTACGCTTTTTGAGCAGAAATGAAAGCACAAAGCAACAATATTCCTAATAAACCTATCCTGGTGTTGTAAAGCACAACTTAATCAGGTAAAAATATCTTTTGTTTACAAAAAAAAATACCTGCAACTCTTGTTGCCATTTCTTGAAGGTTAAAAAGCAGCAAGTTTACAAAGAGATTTCAATCAGCAGCCTCAGGCTTTTCCAGCGTTTAAGAAACACTTAAACACGACTGAACAGGCTCAAGTTTTAACACTGTGCCTACCACATAAATTACCTTAACAGTTTTTTAAGTGTTGCTACATGTGCTTGTGTAGTGAATCCCTAGAAACAACATGTTGCTTCGAAGTTTGATAGCTAGCTCGAGCGATAACAAGATGCCCTTGCAGCAGACATTATCAGGATTTGAGGGGAGCAGACGGTACCGTGTGCAAGAGAGCGAGTCTGGCAAGGACATGAAAGCTTTGAGGAAGGAAACCTTCTCCGTAGGGCTGGGCAATGAGAACACGTCATTATTAGATTATCTTTGTGTTTCCATTGATCTCGGCTTATCATTGCACACAGGTTTGTTCTTTACTGCTTTCGACAATCTCAGAGAAGATTAAAAAATAAAGAAAGAAACAGTCTGGTTGATAATCTGGAAGAGGTTTCAGTCCAGTAACAAAAAAAAAAAAAAAAAAACAGTATGAAGACCATCAAGACAAAACAAATTATTTCAATACCTCTGTAATAAACGTTTTAATCATCAGAAAAAGAAAAAAAACAAAACACCTGATGATATTTTCTGCCATATTGTCCAGCTCCAGGTCCTTGTAAACACGTTATTAACCCAAACCAGAGAGGCAGGTCCAAACTGGATCCTCTGCAGAAACATTAATAAATAAAAAGACACCCTGGTTCACCCATACCCCCCACCAGTAAGACCAACCCACATCCATGGCTGGAGCTGGAATGAGTTCGAAGTGTCAGGGTACCCAGCCCCTAAGATTCAACACTCTAAAATATCAAGATTAGTCATCATAATGTACACTGTGACATGTTCTACTCACACATACCACCCCCCAACACACACCCACACACACACCTGGCAGTCCAGTGTTGTACGAACACCATTAAGACTTGTTACTATCATAAAGCAGAGGACCACACCGCACCGTGAAAACTGGGACGTACAGGAGGAAAGGTTTTTTTTTTTTAAACCACGGATCGGAGACTTCAGCTGAATAGTCTCAAAACACTTTTTGCTCTCTTTTTTTTTTTACTTGGTATCTGAAAGTTAAGGGGAAATTTTAGCCTGCAGTTCTACATCGGTGTGAGAAAGCTGTGAGGTGAGACGGTTTCACATCCACCAGTTAAAACGGGAGTTCACCAGAAAGTCGAGTTGCTATAAGCTGTAGAGGCTGACGTATTTAGAGGAACCTTAGCCGGCATGCTTAAACAGAAAATATGTTGTGGTCCTGCAGAGGGACACGTGGACTCACAAACCTCATGAAGGACAAACTAACAGAGTTTGTTTCGCATGAAGAATCAAACAGGCTCATCGGCAGGAATATGGGACGGCCAATCATTAAAAGAGATGTTAATGAAATTTATAGCTGATTTACTTGCTTCTAAAAGTTGAAATATTTTACATTAAGTCTATTTCTAGAAAAACTGTGCCTCTACACATGGTGCAGGAAAGACTATGCCCGTCGGAATAAGGCACAGCTAGTTATTAAACAACCTGAGGAGCTCCAGCTATCTGGAGCAGAAGGCAGCAGCTTCAACTAACAGGGCACTTTTACTAGAACCAAACTCTTCTATAATGATTCTAAACTATAAAAACTGACTTGATTTAAAGAAAAAAAAAAGGTTTCAATTTAAGCTCTAACAAGAGAAATAAACAGGTCTTTATTTTTAATCCAACATAAACTCGTCCCGTTTCATTTTCTACCCAAAGAAATTGACTCAACAGTTGTTCACGTTTACCTCACGTTAATTCCGAGTCATATTTTTTCTCTCTCTTCTTCGATTAGAAAGACTCCATTAACAGGCTGCTTATGTCGTGTCTAAACTCAGTCCGGCTGATTAATTTGCTGTTCGGCAATAAGAATTGGGATGAAAAGCAAAAACACGTGCCAGTAATCTGAAGCTAATAAACGCAGTAATGAGCTTAATGATTAAACTTTTTGGACAATGAGACGCTTTTGAGGCAGTCTAGCTTTTATACCAGCGGGAAAGTAACCAGAGAAAAAAAGAAGAAAAAACAAGAAAAATATGTCATCTACTTGTGTTCAGTGAATAACATCAGAGTCTGAAAAGTTTTTTTGTCTTTTTAACTTGACTTGATCTGTGAGCTGCAGGATCACTGATAACTTTTACATGACTTGGTCATACTTTACTACCTCTATTCTGTCACTTGGAACCAAAAGTCAAGATTACAAAGCAATTTTATCCTGTTTTATATTCTAATTGACTCAATGTATTTTTTTCTCTTTTTGCAGACTGAAGTGATCCAACTTCTCTTCTCGAACAGCGTGTAGCTATAACATATTTATTTCAAAGTGGATCTAATTGTTTTGCCCCACTCCACTGAGGTGTCATTGTGTTTCCCTCTGAGGGTGGTTAGGTGATCTGGACACAGATATTAAAACATTATGACACATGGCTGACCTTTCAGACAGTTGTACGTCCGCTTCTCTGTTCCATTATGAATGAGTAAAAGCGTTTTAGCATCGCTAAGTTGAGTGTTACCATTATCCAGCCAAAAGGGGGCTGCACCTGTAGCGCAAAGTGGAATATGGGGGGTGTTTTTAATTGTCTGATGTGACAGCCAGCTGTGGCCTCGCAGGCACAGGAATGCTGCAGTGTGGTCATGATGACAGAGGCCTACAGCGGCATCAACCTGGTGGTGTGGAAAAGGAGAGGGTTCAGGTCCTCGGCGTGGACGGCCCGATGTAGAGACGGCTCAGAGCGACTGCGTTCGATTTTTGGCAGCAGATCCTGAACCTGCTCTATGGCTACCAGGATCTGATGAGGAACAACAAAGCAGAGATACGTGGATGTTAGACATTCATGGAGAACAGCAACGCAAACAACTAAAGTTACTTCATCTTCTTTCCTTCATGGTAGTGAGTTTACACACCTGTGGAAAGAGGGGCCTCTCATCACGTTTGAACTTCAGGCAGTCGATGATGAGCCTTTTCATCGACTTGGGTGAGGTACTGTACAGTTTTGTGAGGTCTGGAGACACGTAACCACGTCCAACCATAAAGATTATCTGCAGGGAAAATAGAAAGTTTGCTTAGAAGTTTTAAAATTCACCTGAAGTCATTCTGTTCTGAAACAACTCTTAAAATAGGTCTTTACAACTTATTTCAGTTGGATCTGACCACAATTGATCAGTAATGGGGCAGAATATTTCCTCTATGTTTTGTATTTTAGAGTTCACCTTTTTTTTTTGGAAGAGACCGACCTAACGGGAGAACTCATTGGAGCATTTTCACATCTTTAAAACATGTTTAGTTCAAACACGTTTACACAAAGAGTGAAATAAAAGAACAATTGACATCAAACCTGGTCTCTGTTGTTGATGTTTGTGTAAGGCAGAGTTCCTGACATTAGCTCAAAGAGCACAACACCATAACCGTAGACATCGGACTGGAACGTGTACGGGTTGCTGTCCTGCATGCGGATCACCTCAGGAGCCTTGAGGAATGAAAATAAAATTTAATTTTTTATTAAATATTATGTGTTAAAAGCATTATGAACAACTCTAAAACTTCAATAAGATAATGTGAGATATTTGAAATATATTTATTTGTCCTCACAAACATCCCAACCCTCTTCTTTGAATTTAACTTAATATCATATCGCACTCAAAAATCTGAACGAACACTCGGGAGCTGCTGGAGGCCTGCTGAGCAACGAGACATGATAACCACATTGGTATAAAGTAGACAGTTTAAAAGCCTATCGTCCACCAAACAGCCAATCCTACGGTGTCCCTGTCTCTTGGACAGATTGTATGAGATTGTATACATCTGATTGTCATACAATCTGATTGTCATACAATCAGATTGTATGACAACATAACCCAATTTGTTTCACACTATTTATCACGGAAAATGATTCTGATGTTATAGTTCCCTATCTAACCTTCATTGTTTGTTTCTTATATTGAAAAGTTTACTGTGGTTAATTCGGTCAAATGCTGTAGGTGCATCGAGGAAACACAAAAACATGAAGTTGTTCTTTCTGTATCTGCTTACGGCTTTCTTCAACAAGTATGGACATTTTCACCGCATGTCCACTTTTTAAACCAAATTGGTCATCAGCATAGCCGATATAAAGCTAACAAAAATTCACACATTCAATGCAATGCCGATCATTTCACTGCAGAGATTTGAATGAAACTGCCCCCAGGTACTCTGTACCAACTATTAGTGACCTGGCTAGGTTTTCCAGGTCATGCAACCAGAGGTTTATAAAAGTTGAGGTTTGGATGTATTTATTATTCTTATTAATGATTTGAAATTTTGCGCAGAAAAGCATCACAACTTATGTTCATAACTGCTCAAGTTTAGAGATACACTCGCAGTGACGTCAAGAAGAAATTTTATTAAGCAGAGTGTAATTTTTTTTTTTTTTTATGGTTTTGAATATTTTTTAAAATTCTATTCTTTTTTTATGAAGTTGCACCTACATTTTTTGTATTGTATAAGTCATAGGGCTCAGTAATGGTTTAACTTTCTCACATGCACAGAGAAGAGAAACAAGCCTGAACACACCACTGGTACGACCGACTACTTACTGAATTTCTTATGTGCAACTTGCCCAAAAACCATAACTATGGAGTTACTCCACTACTTACTGTAACATGGTTACACTTCAAGTATTTCCCTAGCAAACATGGTAGTTTTATTTGGAATATTTCTACATTTTTGTCAGATAAGATATAATCTTATTTTAAATGGCTAAAACTTAAGAACTAAACCTCGACTTAAAAAACTCTGACACATGCATGAAAGTTTTTTTATAGCTTTTGGTGATGGCTAAGCTGACGTAACGTTAAATGTTAAATAAAAAATAGATTTACAAATGTGTTTGTAGAACAGGTCAGAGCTATCGAACACATTCCTTCTGTGTACCAGACGGAGGGTGAAAAAAATAAATAGACAAATGTTTCGGCTTGTATAAACCACAAATATTTCCAACTCCTCAAACAATAAAAAACAACTTAGGTATCTTTGTAAGTGGAATGATAACATGCATAACATCATTTCATTAAATTAGAAAGACAAACATAATTATATTAAACTCCAAACAACAGGTTTCAGTTCGATGGTGACATTTACTCTAATAAAGAAAACAGATGACCACATATTTTTTTGCTTTTTAATCACTCTATTCATCCCTCACCGGGAAAATTTGTGTGCTGCACTACTACACCGCAGCAGGCTGCCACGACGGCGCCAATAGTGGGAGAACGGGGGGTTAGATTTCTTCTCTAAGGACCCTCGACGTGCACTCAGTGGGATGTCAACCCGCGAATTTTCAGGCTACTTATAAAAATGTAAAATATTTACACACACGTCCGCACACGGAGACACTAAAATATACATGGATATTGGTATTTTAAGAAGACGTAATGGGCTAATCTTTTTAAATCTAAAAGCTATTAATGTATGGAAGTAAATATGGGTCAATAAAAGCTGAAATATGAAGTTTTGTTATCTATAGATTTGGATGCTTTGAATTTAAGAGAATTTACCCAGAATGCAGAGGAAGATATTCTACATTTTTAATGTAGCAGACAATGTGTTAAGAATCTCTTTAAATTTGTTAAATAAAATATTCTAAAACCAGCATGTTAGCCATTAACAAACTTTTAATTTTGTTTTTCTGGTTCAGATGGGGTCGTTCGGACATTTGGTTAGGATGTCCGAACCACCCTGGACACCTCCCAAATGCATTGCTGGTGAGGTGTTTTGAGGAGACCCAGAGACAGCCCTCCGACTTGCTGGAGAGACTATGTCTCACAGCTGGCTCTTTTTTATTTAACATTGAGCGTTACCTAAGCAACATGATGGAGGCCCCTAAGCAACATAACAGCCAAGTTTCTACTTGAATTCTATTTAACTGCACAATTACAATTTATATGTCATGTCTTGATGACATAATCATGCAGGTTATTGATTAGTCCGGTAAAAAATTATTAAAATAATATTTTAAAAAATTAGATGCTTCAACATTATTTCGCTTTGTGTTGATTCTTGTGATAAACATGAGAAAACAACCTCTTGGCAGGTAATTCTGAGCTCCAAGGGATTTGTACACTTTACGTTTCTTTAACATTTATAAATTTTTGCAAAGTGAACAAGCAGTTATAGATGTCAGCCTAAGATCTCTTGATAAAACTGGCAGCAAGTATTCACCAAGTTTACTCCACTGACAAGTTAAAAGTTTTATGTTCATGTTTTCATGTGTTCATATTTTCATTTTCACTTTCTTTGTGTCCGGAAAAAGTGGTTTAAATAATGCTCACCATCCAAAGTATGGATCCACTGGGTTGTTCTACTTGTTGGGAGCCGCTCCATCGGGATTTTACTGTGGCTAAGCCAAAGTCACCAATCTTTACAGTCCAGCCCTCATGGAGAAAAATATCTGAAAGGAACGCTCAAGAAAATGATACAACACACATTGGGTGAACAAGATCATGTGTTAGTCATCAGAAGAACTACTAAGAGATAGTTATTAAGAGAAAGCTCATCAGAGTTGCAGAACGTGTGTTTTTTTTTTCTCCGGCAGCAAACTAAAACACACACCTCAGAAAATATAAAGCACTTTCTTTAACCGGTAAAAATGCAGCAAAGAAAAGGATACTGTTTGATTTCAGATCTCGATGAATTATGTTTTTGGCGTGAAGGTAGCTGCAAGAGAAAATAAAAAATATAAGTATAACAGTCTCATTTTAATAAATAGAAAGTGATTTGTAGTTAAATTATCTTTTTGCATTTACAAAATGAGTTATTTAAAAAGTAAAAAATGTTGCATTGGTCTTACTCCATGCCCTGTGCTGTCTGTCTGGCCACATCAATGCGTCGCATAGTGTCAAACTTAGTTTCTGTGACATGCAGGTGGCGGTACAAGCTGCTGCCTTCACACCACTGTGTGATGATGGCAAAGTTGGGTTTAGTCATGTAGCCCATGAACAGCAGGATGTTGACATGACGGGTTTTTCTGCAGAGAACAAGTGCAGTGCAGTGGTTGTTAAAAATTTACCTGAGGTATATTCAGAGTTAAACCATCCTCATGCAATTTTGTTATCTTTTTTTGAGATGTAATATAATGTAGTATAACTCCCAACTGTAAACGTCTTAAGGTTACAACCCACAATACACAACAAAGTATATCTGATGCTGATGTCTTGATATACGTTTTGACGAGGGTACAATGTTTAAACCGTGAGATGATTTCACATTTGAGTGAGCAAGGTGAGATAAAGCAGTGAGTGGGAGGAATTTTATAACGCTGCTCATTAAAGAAGATGTATTTATTATCAAAATTTAACACATGGTCCTGAAGCTGGCACTTCTGCCACCAACAAAATTACATAAGGCTAAGACAAAAACAACCTGCTGCTACTAACTTAACAGTAAGTTAGTGATGAGACACTTTTTGATAATCTTTCAAATTGTAAAATAGCATGTTGCCTCATTAGGTTCACTACTTCTACAGCCAACAGACCAAAAACAATTACAGTGTGTTCCAAAATTTTACACAAATATATTTAAGTGTAATCCAGCATACTGCTTTGGTTTATCTGGATTGTGTTGAATCTTAAGGTTTTTGGATTCCTGAAATCAGATTTATGTGATAATCAGTTAGTCGGTTGACCTCAACTAAAAAAAAAACTCCTGAAGGCTGTTTAACACTTTAGAGCAGATCAAATTTTTTACTCCATACTTTGTTTACGCCCAATGACGCAGTGATAATTTTTCATCACTTTTTAGAGTAAATGATCAGCATTTAACAGCAGAAGACGTGTGTGTGTGCCACTCACCTTAAGACCTGCATTTCATTCTTGAAGGCCTGTAGCTGCTCAGGCGTTGGCTCTTTGACTTTAAGGATCTTGATCGCCACATCTCCGTGCCATTTGCCCTTGAAGACTGTTCCAAAGGAACCCGTGCCTATTCGCTTTTGGAAGTTGACCTCTTTCGAGTGGACTTCCCAGTAGTAACTAGAGTCTCTGTAGCCGCCTCGGTGCTGAAACAACATTTTTTTTTCTTTAGTCCATTCAGTCATTTCTTTCTTTTTTTCCTGAACACAACTAAGTTATGATTTAAACCACTCACCACTTTCTTTTTGTCATCAGACGACGAGGGTTTGCGTTCCTTGTGTTCGCAGGGTGACTTTGGAGGCCTCCGTCCAGGAGAACCAAGAGAAGAGGGAGGACTGGTGGAAGGTTTGGGTGAGGGCTCTGATCAAAGAAAAACAAGACGCGTCAAAACATAAATAAAAATATAATAACAAATTTAAAACAGAAAGCGGAGTAGAGGGCATACCTATCGTGTTGCATTTCAGCACTTCCTATAAAGCAGATCAACATAGCACAGTTAAAATGTTTGAAATTCATCAAAAAACTGTGTTTCATTTAACACTGACCTCAATGACACCAACACTGTTTGGGTCCACTGTGCTGACCATGTGAACATTTGGGGTGGAGGTAGAGCGATGCCTCTGTAGAGACTGACCATCTCCACCTGCGATGGGGAAGTGAAAAGTTGAGGGCGGAGACAGGAGGTCCATCCTGAAAGATAAAATCAAATGTTGATCAATTTTGTATCCGACATGCTGATGTCGTCAGAAGTTAGTGGATTTTACCCCGCAGGCTCAGGTGTTAAGGCTAAGTTGCTCTGCGACGGGGAATTTTCTGGCAAAAGCATTTGTGGGTAATCCTCTGAGCAGGAGTTGGAGTCAACTCTGGAGAAAGTTACAGAAAAACAGTGAGACACGGACCAAAAAAATTCAGATTTTGCTGAAAACGTCCAGACCGATGTGTTAATAGATACTTTAAAAAAATTGCAAAACACCTGCACTGATAAAAAATGTTTCATAAAATTTAGTAAACAGAACATAATAAACCTTCTTTCAATCTCTAACATGATGACTTTACCACGTGGGATGGATGAGCTCATTTTTTAAATGACTGACTGCAAATCATTTTTCTTTTAGAAATTTGTTCATTCATATTAAGCTTTTATAGACAGAACTTAAGTGTTTGCATTATTGTCCATTTTAAATACAGTCTAAAACTTATGAGACATTTAGCTGGATGAAGCTTGAAGCCAATTGTTAATTAAAGTTAATGAGTTAATTAGATAGTGATGGACGCATCAGAAATCAGTAACATGGAGCCTTTGTTAACAATGACAAAAAACGACTGTAATAACAAAAAAAGTTCCGTTCCGTCATCTTCTGCTTGTTCCGCGGTCGGGTCGCGGGGGCAACAGCCTCAAATGGGCAGACCAGGCCTCTCTCTCCCCGGCTGCATCCTCTAGCTCACCCGGAAGGATCCCAAGTCGTTCCCCGGCCAGCTGTGAGACATAGTCTCTCCAGCGGGTCCGGGGTCTGCCCCTTGGTCTACACCCGGTGGGATGTGCCCGAAACACCTCGCCTGCGAGACACTCGGGGGGGCATCCTGACCAGATGCCCGAACCACCCCATCTGGCTCCTCTCGACCTGGAGGAGGAGCGGCTCGACACCGAGCTCCTCCCGGATGGCAGAGCTCCTCACCCGATCTCGGAGTGAGAGCCCAGCCACCCTGCGGAGGAAGCTCTTTTCGGCCGCTTGTACCCGCGATCTCATTCTTTCGGTCACCACTCATAGGTGAGGGTAGATCGACTTGAGGGTAGATCGACTTGTAAATCGAGAGCTTTGCTTTTCGGCTCAGCTCTTTCTTTACCACGACGGACCGAAGCAGCGGTCCGTCCGTCAAAACAAAAAAAGTATGTCATAAATTTTTCTTGATGATGTTCTTCACGATGAGTTGCTCACAAAAAGATGATTGTTTGAACTAACTAAGAGATTGCAGCATGTAAAGTTTCATCCTTTAGAGCTTCTTACTCACACAGCAGTGCGATGGTCATGACGCTTTTTTTTTTTTTTTTTTTTTTTAGAAAAATGGCTGAAATATAGCTAAACTGAACAATCATGCATTTCATTCATTTTATCATCCAAGAAGTCTGATGAAAGGCTTGTTTCATCTCCAAGTGAGATGAGCCTTTAAGCTCTTGTGGTACTGTATTTTTTTTAATGTATGTGTTCAAATTATGAAATGGGGAAAAAAATGCTGCTATAGCACATACTTCTTGAACTTCAAAGTTGTACTAATAAAACTGAGGGTAGAATCCAAATTTAACAATGTACACGGAACATGCTGCATGTGACTATCCATAGAAGTTTACATGATATTGTGTATATTTCACTTCAAAGTCTGACTGAGGTTGCTCCGTTCCGTTCCGCCATCTTCCGCTTGTTCTAGGGTCGGGTCGCGGGGGCAACAGCCTCAAACGGGCAGCCTAGGCCTCTCTCTCCCCAGCTGCATCCTCCAGCTCACCTGGAAGGATCCCGAGTCGTTCCCCAGCCAGCTGTGAGACATAGTCTCTTCAGCGGGTCCGGGGTCTGCCCCTTGGTCTCCTCCCGGTGGGACGTGCCCGAAAAACCTCAGCAATAACTGAGGTTGCATTTTAATAAAAAAAAAAAATTGGGACACTCCCCAACGGGAGGAGACCAAGAGGCAGACCCCGGACGCGCTGGAGAGACCATGTCTCACAGCTGGCCAGGGAATGCCTCGGGATCCTACCGGGTGAGCTGGAGAGAGGGAGGCAAATTCAAGAGGGGACAATTTATGCAGGATGTTTTGTTAAACATCTCAGTTTTTGTCAGTTGAAACAGAAAAAACTGCATACAAATCTGCTGGTAGTAATAAATCTTATTATTGATAGACACAATTCTGCCCATCTTAGATATAGCTTCTGCTGTGTGTATAAACTGGGAAAGTGAGATATCAATTTGTTGTGTGTATTCATTTCTGTTTGGCCATGTTGAAGCAAAAACAAGCAATGATTGTGCTATAAGCAAACTTGAAGAAAAAAGTGCTGGTTGTTGGATTTGAAAAGAAAGATATTCATTCTTTTCGATAACTTTGCTTTGTCAGAAGTAAATGACTTCTTTGAGCTAAAAAAAAAAAAAAGGAGCAAACAAAATATGACAAACTTATTTTATGTATAGAGTAATTTGACAAATTTTGATTTTTATCATTTGTACATAAACTGAACACCAAACCAATCACTTTAACTCACCGTTTGCTTACAGTATCCATGTCCAGACACACAGTAGGAACTTTACTGCTACAGTGCTGGTGAAATTTGTAGCCGCATGTCTGACATCTGAAGCCGTTAAAAAGAAATTTGTGACAAAAGTCACAATAAGCCAGCTTGAAAAAAGTCTTCCGTACCTGTAAAATAAAAAGCAAACTAAGAGGTGGAGCAACAACAACAACACAGTAGTAATAAGAAAGTGTACAAACATTACTTACAAAATTGTGCATGGTGAGTGGAATGTCATCCAGGATTTCAACTAAAAGCTCCTCGCCCACCAAAGGAGTGATGTCTGTATCCCAGTCTGTCAGTCTTTTACGGCTGGAGTGAATGAGATCATGAAGGAAAAGAAAAAACCTCAAATGAAAGCTTTTGCATATCTATGCTTCAAAGAAAAAGCTCCTAGGTTTGCAGTGAGTGTTAAAACATATGTAAAATAAATCTGTTTTTTTTTTTTTTTTTTTGCTGTTTAGGCTCACTGTATTGGTAAGCAAGGTCACCTCAATGCCTGTGATGTTTAGTGCTGCATGCACGCTTGTGCACCAGTTTTGCACATCCATGTCTGCAAACCCTTTTGAATGTGAAAAATAAAACAATATGACAGATTTACCCTCCATGGAGGCGAAATACAGCACAGCAGTCTTGGCTCAGGCCTCTCACTTTGAGCGCTTTGTCTAGAATCTCGTACACGGTTTGTCCTTGACGAACATTTACCTGCCAATAGAAACACAATACAGAACATGAGGAGAAAACTGATATTCACACAAGGAAATGTTGAGTCTTCATAAACTGAGTGGCACTTCAGTCCAGTTTTCAGATTCCTTTTTCATCTAAATAATAGCACTGCATTCCTGTTCTGACCACAACAAAGCTCCAACAGATGACAGCGTGGGATGCCTGTCAGCTCCAGACGCTTGTTCCTTGGCAACATTACAACATGCGTTTTCAGAAGTATGTGTGCATTTTTTTGGAGTCACAATGCATAACAAATACTATGCATGCAACATTTAGAAAAAAAAATATTTTCACATTTAACATTCACAGCATAAACACACCAGATTTATGGGGAAAGTGTTCATTGCTCTGCTACATGGAAAATCTGGTCTTTTCTCTTGTTCATTCAAAGCAAATCGTAGATTGTACGAATAGCCGTGGAGTGACTAACACGACTCTTTCAGGCAACTTTTACCTGTTTTCTTAAAGAAGTACAAAGTTTACACCTACTGCACGAGCTCCTGGTAGGTGTCAAATAACACACTAAAACAGCTCAGGGTAATCTTTGCCTGAGGCAAAACTCTTAAAACTTCGCTATACTTCAAACTGTCAGTGGTTACATGCACAGTTGAGCTGTGATTAGCCTGTGAGAATGGGTTAGTCATTTAAATCTATCACCATAATATTTTCGGTATTCATTAAAAAGGAGAAGTGGAAAAAAAGTCTTTTTGAGTTGGTTATATTAATGAATAAGTAAAAAAATTAGAATATGTTCAAATTATAATTTGAAAAAGTTCAAATGCTCTTCCTTCTAATTTTAATAGCAAATCAAAAGCCTAAAAGTAAAACTTTTTAAGTCATTGAAATACTGCTGAATAAATTACGCAAAATATATAAAAATGGTTTTAAACACATATTTCGTCTGTGCATTAAATGGACCTTCAGTCTGAAAATAAAGATATGATGATGTTCATAGAAGTTAAGTTATGGACCAAACAATAATTGGAAATGTTAAACTCCAATCAGCAAATAAAAATATGGCACATAAATGTTGTTCCCCCAGTGTTACATAAAGACTTATGTGACAATTTCGCAGGATGACAAAGCGACAGGACAATCTAACAACAATTTTTGAAAGTGTAGAAACACGACACCGATGTCTGATATGAGCTGCGAGTCACACGGAGGATGTCAGTGCGCACCATCTGTGACAACTGATGCCAACTGTTCACTGGTTTACTCACTAAAATTTTGCATAACAGTCAACCTAAATACCGCAATTCTTTTCACAACAATGACAACCATCTTATATAAAACAGGTAAAGGAGCAAATTTTCTCACCACTGTCCTCTGTTTATTAGGGAGGTAGACTCGGATGGTACCACCACCTCGGGGTGCATCCTCAGGACTAACCTCCCCTGAGGAGGAATACGAGGAGGAGGTGGAGGACATGATGAGAGGGAAGCAGAGCTGAAGGGGGACACAGCACTTAGACACCGAATCCTCAAGAGAGCTTCATGCACTGCAGGTTCAATGAAGCCCTTTACTTGGAACCTGTAACAAAACAAACACACTGTAGTTTAAACACAACATATCTCCTGTGTACCATTAACGTAGGCTACCAGGGAAATGAGCATTACTAACAATACATAATGAAGGAAATTAGTAATGAACAATAAAAGGAAATATTATCGGGATCAAAGCTCTTGGTCTACCAGCCGATCCACGTTCCTTCCCTCACCTAGTGTCAGCATCTATAGGTGGTGACCGTAAGAACGACATAGCACATACAAGCGGCCGAAATGAGCTCGGGTGGCAGGGCTCTCACTCAGCGATAGAGTGAGGAGCTCTGCCATCCAGGAGTAGGTCGGAGTAGAGCCGTTGCTCCTCCGGGTCAAGAAAAGCCAGATGGGGTGTTCGGGCACCTGGCTACGATGTCTCCCGAAAGCCTTGCTGCTGAGGAGTTTTGGGCACGTCCCACAGGGAGGAGATCCAAAGGCGGACCCGCTGGAGGGACTATGTCTCACAATTGGTCGGAGAAAGCCTCGGGACACTCCTGGGTGAACCAGCCGGGCTGAGAGAAGCCTTGGCTTTCCATCTGAGGCTGTTGCATCCGTGAACGGGTCTCGGACAAGCGGAAGACGACAAATTTATTTATTATGAGAGGCCTTCAAAAAAGCTTTTGTCACAAACTTATTAAATGATATGAAAAATATTTCAAAAGAGGATTAATAAATTACTAACAATCCAAATTAAATGATGAGATGTTTCATTGTGACACAAAATGAATTGTGTTGCAAATCAAAGGAAGGACAAAACTGAGAGAAACACATTTTCCACGAAGATATTGAAATATTTCTATCATTATTAAGACAACTGTGGAAATAAAATAAGTTTTTTCCCATGATAAGCAAGAATATATTAATTCTTGATGGGAGCAGCTTTATTTCGAACAGGTAGATCATAGTTTAATGTGGGTTTTCTTTGCAGAACTACTTTTATTACAGTGATCTAATCACTTAAACATAACTCTCAAAATAATTGTTTTGTTTGCCTTTTCCCCCCCATTTAGAAATACAACCCTATCAATAGCGATCGTTTTAAAAAATCCTTTTTAGGTTGGTGGAGATCACACCACTAAAGATTTAGTAATCACTAACATGAATTAAGGGACTTTTTTCTGCATAACACCGGCTGATCACACTGTCCTACACCAGAGAAATGTAAAGTCAAAACTTTACAAAGTAATTCATCCAATACAAAGTGTTTATTCACATTCAAATCTACTTATTAAGACTTGAAATGAAGCGTAGATGTTCCTGTAAACTTGTGAATGCTAACCAGAGTTAGCTTTTTTAACTTTAGCCTTGGATCTGTCTGCTGCTATGTAATATGACATTTCCAGTTTGAGGAGGCCATGTTTCTCCTTTAGCTAACTTTAGCAAACTACTTTTAAAAAAAGAAGCTTTAAAGTACATAAACAACACGCTTCGTAATGCTGCCGTAATGCACAGAAAGAAACCATCAGAAAAGAAAGATTTTGTTCATTTTCTTTCAGTTTAGCTTGCAAAGTGACTGGTGTTTTGCTTGCTTGAGTGAGAAAGGAGATTATCCTGCTCAGTAGAAATGCTTTGATGCTAGTTCTAACCAGCTAATGTTAGCCAACCTGAGTTTATTAGTTACTTTTTCAGATTAAAACAGCAAAAATTCTGTCGGTCAGGCTTATAACAACACAAACTAAGCATTGCTTAGAAGTTGTCACGATGACACGGATATTTAACGCGTGTTAGTTTTAGAAATCAGCTCGAGTTGAGAAGCTGAACGCTTACCTGGAGCAGCCATCTTGAAATTCTCTGTCTGTAAAGTCAGATCTGTCAGAAACCGGAAAACCCAAAAAGCTGCTGGGACTTTTAGAGGAGGAGACTGTCTTCATTTGTCATTTAATTTATTTTCTCTTTTATACTATAATTTATTGCACTACTTTTGCTTGCACAAATTTGAATTATTCAATCTAAGTGAGAAAAGACATGTAGTGAATGTTTACTTTCACTTTCGACAAATATATGCATTAAAATGCACTGTAAACCCAGTCATGTGTTTAATTTCAATAAAATGATAGTTTAATGTGACAAAATTAAATTAATTTCTCATCAAATCATTCATATTTGGTTTTATTTTATGCAAACTTTTATATGCAAAGTATTTTTAATGTCAGATTACTTATTAGCCAAATTGATTACTGTTATAAAATCTTAAAACACTTTAACATATGTGTTAAAATCTCTAACTTTTTTGCAAAATAAATCAAGGTGTTTCAAAGATGATCCATGAACTATACGAGTTATTCTTTTCCCTCATGCAATGATCAGAAGCTGAAATATCTTTAAATCTGCTTTTTCTTATTCTGATCTTTCATGTAGTTATTTTATGTTCAAGCCAAAAAGAAAAAGAAAACAACCAACACAACCAGATGTGTAAAATCTTTTTTTATTCCAAAGCAAATATAATAATCAGGAACAAAACCTTTACAAAATGGAATTTAATTCAACAATTCTTGGTTCGGTCATCATCACTTTTGATTTGATGAAAAAAAAAAAATATTCAGATTGTTTTGTTTCAAATATACATTTTTAACTTTACTCCCCAATATACTTTTTCTCCTACTGAACACTCAGAAACTCTCTTTTCTTTGCCGTGTGTGTAAATGCGTGATGACGCCATTCAACATCTGCGGTGCTCTCGTTCTCCAGGGTTCCAAGTTTGATCATGTATACTAATGAGGAGAAAAACATTGAAAAGCGTCACTCAGACAATAGGAGTCAGTCAGTCAATTTTATTCTGATATTAACAGAACCTACTCGATACCGATCATAAATTAATTTGTAAGTTTTCTCATTCACTGAAAGGACATTTGCTCAGTCTATAAATGAAAACTGAAGTTTCACAACTGTTCAAATTCTGATTTTTAATGGAAATATCAAGCGTTACAAGGTTCAGTACAAGAACTAACCACAGATTTGAACACATACTGTATAATCAAGACATTCACTGCCAGATGAAACTAAATAGTTGTTAGATATAAGGAATGCACTCAAATTATTTGTTGGAGAATATTCCAAATGAGTTGGAAAAAAAATAAAGTAAAAAAGAATGAGAGGATGTGCATTGATTTTCTCCATTTAATACTAAATAAACAAATTAACACAATAGATGTGGGGTTTTTTTTTTAGTGAAACTACATTTTTACTTTTGGATTTATGATGCAGACACCCAACTTGATACACATGCAGCAGTTGCCAACATAAGGATGGAGTTTTATTCCCTTCATATCAGAATCAGAATCATATCTTGTGAGCAATCTTAAGATACACTTATTAGATGGAAAAGACATTAATCTTTATTCCAAAGCTGTGCTGACAAGAGAACAAAACCAGAGACTCTCATATTTCACCTGTCGGACAAGGATAGACACTCAAGCAGACTTTTCCAAAGCATCTGCAGGGAATATGCATTCTGTCTGCTTTATACAGTTGTGAAAGTAGAGGGGGTATAAAGAAGGGTACAACAAAAAGGTGTTTTTTTTTTTTTTTTTTTTTTTTACAAAGTAATGGAGATAATGGTTATACTGTTATGGGTTCAACCTAGTAGGGACATCTGCGTTTTGCGGGCTACAGCTGGGAATCAAATGAACCGAAAAGACACTTTTAAATGATAATAATAGAAGAAGTAACAAAAGAATTTGTAACAAAAGAAATACTGTATACAGACATTTACATTTTCTACCTAACGATACTCAACTGTACAGAAAAAAAAAAAAAGCAATTTTTGAAAAAATAAAGTTCTTTTTGTATTTCTGGGCTGCAGAGAAGGACACCAGATTTCATTTGGAAAAAAAACACCTGACCACGACATCCTTTTTTAACAAAACTAGAAGCCCCTTCTTTGTTACAATTATCTGGCTCCAACTTAGTTTTGTGATTGTTCAGGACTTCTCTTTATCAAAGACATGATCATGAAACACTTGATTTTATTCAATAGGCAAATTAAAAACACCTGAGTTTCTAAATTGAGAGGTGATCTCCTTACAACTGGTCTGGCTTTTCAAAGAACATTAATACTTACATTTCATTTCAAACCTGGGTCCTACTTCTGTCAGCTCTATATTCTTGTGATCTGTTTTCTTGTAGGTGTGGTGCCTTTGTAAGAGGATACAAAAGACACAATACTTATATTTACTTTCAAATCAACATAAAATATTGTAGAGCGTGTTTTCACAAAGAAGAGGCTTTCATACCAACCTGAAAGAAATAAAGTCTTCTTGGTTGGCAAACGTGATTACACGCTTGCTGTCTTCCTTCGGTACTGGAAAAAGATACTTGAGGATATTCGATACCTGTGCAAGGAGAGCTAATTAGCTATATGCACACAAATGATGAAAGAGAATATCCCAGGCATGAGTACAGCTGTTTGCTCACCCTCTTGCCGAGCCGTGAGGAGAAGTTGTGAAAAATGAGGTGGGGGTACGCCTCGGACATGGTGCCGATTTCGGGAACATCGTGCCTCATTACCACATTAAAAAGAGTGAAATAAGCTGTAGGTCCAAAAGGCAGGTGGCACACTACAAGTCCATCTGATAACACAAAAAAATTTAAACTGTGGTTGGTTTACACACAAATGTTGTGTTATTACAACATAATTGAAGTCTTTTATTAAAAAGTACATAATAAACTTTTATACCACAAATTTGCATAAAATGTTTTTCTCCTGCTAAATGTTGTGAGTAAACAAGGCATTGTCATTCATTAAAAGTCTGTCTTATCTGGGCTACAAATACCAATCACACTTAATCACATTAATGCCACGCACACTGTTTATTTACACCATCTTGTGCACAACTTTCATATGTATGGGGCAATGTGACAGTATAGTTTAAAGAAGAGGCATACCTGGCCGTCCTCTTGTTTCATGCACGATAACAAGGTCTGTCACATTGTTAGCTTTGCAGGCTCGCACCAGAGCTGGGATCTCATGACCTCCTCTGTTCATCCTCTGGGCTCCAGGGAACATCAACTTTACTTCCTTAAAAAAAAAGACCCAAGTTCAGTTTGTTTCTTCATTTTTTACATTACACAACTCAAATTTAGTCACAAAATGTCATTTCCACCCTTTGTTCTTATTAGATGGAAAAGTTATTTATCTTTATTCCAAAGTTGTGCTGACCAGAAAACAAAAATGAGAGACTGTCTTATTTTACTTATTAGACAAGCAAAAGACAAACTAAAAGCACACTTTTGAGTAATAAAATAAAAGTAGTAACAAAAGAAATAGTATCAAAAAAAGTGGTAACAAAGGAAGTACACAAAGATTTACATTTTTTGCCAAACAATTAATCTTTTATGTATTTCTGAAGCCTCTAAATAAAATTGATTTTAACTCATTATTTTTCCAAAATATCAATTTAATCCAAACAAATCTAATAATGATTCCCCTTACCGTAAGTAAAATAAAAAAAAAAATTTTTAATCTCAGAGAGAAATAGAAAGAAGTGTCAGAAGATCAGGAGCAAGCGGTTAAAAACTATTAAATACTTGTTTCCAAACAAGCATGCTTTACTCTGCTCAAATGTGAAAATAACCAAGACACACCTTAGCAAACATTTTAAGTCTGGAACTTGGGTCTCTGGATGTCGTCACCATAATTTTTGGATCTTCTACTCCTGCCCATTTATACTCGTCATCCATATGAGAACTGACACCTGGAGTGAGAATATGTTCATGGGTCAACTACAATACGATCAAACTGATCAGACAATTATTGCAAAATTAAAAACAGCACTTGCCTTCTGCTCCTTCATCGTCGTACTCCAGTAGTTTGTGTAGCTGCAGTGCTTCGTTACGCACCTCCGTTGGAATGAGACGGTTTTCTGCAGCCAAGAAATATTTAGCATGCTTTTAATATGTGGATATTCTCCTAACCATGCAAATGAATACAATTGCACTTACCTTCAAGTGCACCCTTCAGCTTCTGTTTTTTCTCCTCTATGGTACGAAGCCTGTCCTCTCTAGCCTTCCTGTACAGGTACTCCCTCCGCAGTCTAACTTCTCGGCGAAGCTGCAATATTAAAAACAATGTAGTGAATTATAAACTTTATCAGAACAAGAATCAAGGTTTCCTTAAAGATGACGGTTCCGTTCCATCATCTGCTGCGTATCGGGGGCCGGGCCGGGAATAACCTCAGATGTGAATCCCAGGTTTCTCTCACCCTGGCTGCATCCTCCAGCTCACCCAGGAGCATCTTGAGGTGTACTCGACCAGCTGCGAGATAAAGTCTCTCCAGTAGGTCCGGGGTTAACTCTGGGTCTCCCCAGTTGGACATGCCCGAAACACCTCACCAGTAAGGCATTCAGGAGTCATTCTAACCAGTTGCCTGAACCACCCGATTTGACTTTTCTTAACTTGGAGGAGCAACGGGTCTATTCCGAGCTCATTCCGGATGGCAGAGCTCCTTACTCTATCTCTAAGTGAGAGCCCAGCCACTCTGCGGAGGAAGCTCATTTCATCTGCTTGTATCCACAATGTCGTTCTTTATGTGAGGGTAGGAATTTGGATCAACTGGTAAATCAAGAGCTTTGCTTTTTGGGTCAGCTCTGTCTTCACCATGACGGACTGATGTCGCGTCCCGATTTTTGCAGATACCACACAGTTCTTCCAACAGACTGAATTAGTATGTGCAAGTAAAGAGAAGAAGCATTTTTGCTGTAACTTGCATTAGAAGTCAAATTCCCTTCCTGTTCCACAAATACAAAAAATTGTACTTAATGTCTTCAGGCTCCCTAAAATGATCATTTATCAAAGATCTTTTTTATGTGACCTTTGCAAGTTTTTATGAATATTTTAACTTCCCATCTCGGGACTTAAAATGCCACTATTTCTAAAACATGGGGAAGCTGCAAAAGTCTGTAACAAACTTCCTGAGGCTGTGAGACAGGCCTCTACTGTGACAACCAGGGCTGAAAACAGCTCAGTCAGGCACTTTATTGAAGAGTAACCCACTCTGACCAAAGACTATGTCCTTTTGAATTGTGCAATAGAAATAAATTTGCATAACCTTTTCTAGATGTCTTTCAACCTGACTCTTTTTTTCTTTTAATAGATGTGTGCATGCAGTACAGGATTACTGCGTTATTAAAGAATTTCGTGGCTAAAACTGATCAGTGTTATTTTATCTAGTGAATACTTTCAGTGGATGCAGAAATTTTGCAGGATTCTTTCCATATGATAGATCAAACAGGACTTTGAGATCGTCAAAGATTATTCATCCCTTTAGAAACTTCTCAACCCATCACAGACCAAATCAATTCAGATCATGAATAGGATTAACTGTCTTTAGTTAGTTAGAATCAGAATATACTTTATCGATCCCACACAGGGGAGATTTGTTACTACCTTTAATTAACTTTGTAACCACTGGACACCTCTTTGTATTGATAGAAAAATAATCGGAATACATTTACACACTTAGAAATGCATACACACAAAATTGATCGTAAGACAAACAGTAAGTTTTTAAAAAGTTAGAAACACATGGCTAACTGTGGTACTAGCTAATGCTAGCTACTCTGCCTGATGAAAGGGAAAGAAAAGTGTAAAATCAAACCAAGAAACACTTCAAAGACTTTTTTTTATAACTCTTGAGCTTACATTCTGTACATATATTAAAAATATAACTTGGCAGTATTAATATAGAACTAGATCTTACCATTTTTCTGGTTTCTAGCTAGCACCAACTCACATGGAGAATTTACACTACCAAACAAGACCGTTTCTCATTGGTGGAAAACAGTGACGTTGGTACGGGAACATTAAAAGGCCAAAAAGCTAAAACTGTCAACTCATTATTATTATTATTTTTTTTTAGTGAATCAAACTAAGTTATAAATTAATGTGGATCTGACTGTGGAGTCAACGTGTATCACATAATGAGGACCACCCACGTACAAAATGTTTTTCCCATATTGAGTGATTTCAGTTTTTACTTCATTTTTATGCCATTTTTTTTGCTTTGTATACATTGGTTTCCATGTAACTTTTTCCAAAAAAAGGAAACCGCCAAAAATGAAAAGATTGAACAATCAATAAAATATGTAATCAATAAGAACTGTTACAAGGTTTGATGATAATTAGATTAAGGGTTGTAGTGATTCCAGATACATTAAGAGTGTATCTGGAACCTCAAGCACACGTTTCTTAAAAGTAAGCTTTAACTAAGATTTGTGGATTTTATGATTCTTATGATTATAAAAAAAAAATCCTAGCATCCTTTGCTATAATGTTGGGAATCGTGTTAGCTTTTTGTATCACAGAGAAGCTCGGAGTAAAGCTGTTGCTACTCCGAGTCGGGAGAAGCCAGACGGGGTGGTTTGGGCATCTGGTTAGGATGCCTCCCAAACTGGCGAGGTGTTCACTATGTTCCACCAGGAGGAGAGCCAGAGGCAGACCTTGGACACGCTGGAGAAATTATGTCTTGCGACCCCATATAAGCGGAAGACAACGAAAGAGAAATTAGTGCTGATCTTTAAAGAGAAAACAAAAAAAACTTTTCTCACTTCTTATGAAGAAATAAGTTTGCATTTATTAGACAAACAAAGGCAAACTCACACATAGTGTAAAGATGGGACATGTCATGGGGTGAAAAATATATGAAGAGTTTTATTCCAAAATGCATAACATCCATTTGAGGAAAAAAATGACTTGAAACACAATATTTCTAAAGTGCATATTATTCTGAGGAATGTTACGATGTCAGCAAAATTTGACCCAACCGTTCTTTCTTTGCATTGTTTCCTCAGAGTGCATGTCATTTTGGAACAAAGTTCTTCAAATGTATATATTTATATTCTTATTTACTTTATACATTCTTTTCTTGCTGTACATTTAAGTCTCATGCTTTGTTTGAAACTGCATTTACCCTTAAACAAAGCAAAAAAAAAAAAGCACATAGTATTCAAATGTAACGCTGCATAATGTCAACTTTGGAATTTCATATGTTTCTTTGTAAACCAACAAATTGTTACAGTCTGCTTGTAGGTGAAAAAAATGTAATATATCTATCAGCTTGTGAAATTTTGTTTAAAAAACTTCCCTTGGATGTTTTACCTGCTTGCTGGGAGTCATGGAAGATTCATTTAGAGTTTATAGCAAGCAGTCAAGTTCTGTAAAGAGTTCAGCAGCAGCTAATGATGTGCACGCATTTCCAGAAAAAGCTGCATGCTCAAAGATATGTGAACAGCTCTAAACCACAACACAATGGGCCAATTAGCACAAAAAAAACACAAAAAAAAAAACCTGGAAGATTAGCAACAAAACAAAAACAAGCAATAATAAATAACAAGAATATAATGATCGAAAACCATGGGGAAGGTTGCATCGAACCGAAGAATATGAACAGTGTTTCTGTAAAAGGAGTGAGGATCAAAACTAAAACAAAAAAATAACAGTATTAGGCATTGGAATCCATGAGAAAAAAGTGGAACAACTTTTTAAAACCAAACAGTAAGAACACTTCAAATGATTGTGGGATTACAGTTGCACATCGTTCCCTTGTTGTGACAATTATTAAGGCAATCACAGAGGAAATGAGAAGAATGGCTGGGTGGTCGTGCAAATTGGGCAAAGCCTGACGAAAAAAGACTATGTGAGAGGTCGATGTGACCCACAAACTTACCACATGCTAACACTGAGCTCTTTCACTTTTGGATGTTAAATTTAAGGTGATTTTCCACAAAATTCATATTACCTTATCAAACCAAACATGTTCAATTAGTATGAATCCACAGAGGCATGAAAATGTTCGAAAGTCTCTGGGAATCATCTGAATATGAAGTGACACCTCCATTTTTTGCCTCAATAACTTGCTTGGAAGTTGCTGTGAGAAAGAAAAAAAACCTAACTAAAATGTCTCATATTTAAAGTGACATAATCTAAATGTACAAAAAAAACTGACAGGAAGGTTAAATAGAAGCATGGAAGAAGTTAAACTGTGCTGTAAACTCATTTTTAGTGCAGAACTTTTAGGGTTTCTTTGTATTAGTCTGTCCAAGTTTGACCTATTAACTTGTTTCCAGAAGTGTGAATCTACCATAAATATAATGTGGTTAAACTAGCTCAGTATCTCTTTAACCACAACAAGTAGAAGAAAAAGCAGAAATAATAAAATTCTCAAAATCCTAATTGGGATGGTTGATCAGTTATTGATAAGAACATAACAAATCAAGAAAGAAGCTGACAGTTAATCTGATCAAGGAAACAAGGAGTCATTCATAAATGGGATTATGATTTGAAATGATTATTTTACAATTAGACACAAGACTAAATCTGTCATAACCTTTTGAGCTGACAAGTAGGAAGTCAGGAAGGAGGAGGGAGTCAGTCATCACTTAGAGCATGCTCGCAACTACGACATCCAGCACAACATTCAGACTAAACCATATTTACAGCAGCTGATTCGTAGTATAGAAACAAAACAAAAAAAGTCTTAAATCAACTTGTTTCGATCATGATAAAGTACAAAGAGCTGATCTGTGTCCCGTCTGTCTTTCTTACTGATGGAAGTGGAGGGGCAGCAGAGGGGATATGGGTGCTGTCTATAGTCTTGCAAAGTGTGTATGGCTTGGAAACACACTGTCCTGAAACCTGCAGTCCTGCTGACCTTCTACAGATCTGCATCTTTTATAGTTCTTCATAATCGCCGTCTTCTCTTTTCACTGCTCCCGCTCCCCCACCCAGGAAGTCCTCCAGTT
Source organism: Neostethus bicornis (assembly GCA_902685375.1). NCBI lineage: Eukaryota > Metazoa > Chordata > Actinopteri > Atheriniformes > Phallostethidae > Neostethus > Neostethus bicornis. The sequence continues at coordinate 12,931,954 of LR738545.1, forward strand.
CATCCATTTCACTTTTCTTAGGTCGAGATTTCTTCTTCTTTGTTTTCTCTTTTTCATCTACTACGGCAACCACGCCGTCATCCTTTTCCTTTTTCTTGTGTTTGTGTTTCTTCTTGGTTTTCTCATCCTCCTGCAAACACAAATTGAGAGACAAGAAAAAGCTTTACTTTTTGTGTCAAAATAAAGAGTCCTCTGACAATTTTTATTAATGGAGGCGTTCCAATAAATAAACTTTTTAGAGGTTTCTACCATCTTTGAATATTATTCCCACATCTAAAATGATTTTCTTTTACAATTATGCGTGTTAGATAAAATTATGAGTTCTCCAGTTGATGCTATCATCATGATGCTATTCAAACATCAAGTTGTCTTGGCCACACCCACATTCCATCATAAGCGGGACGTTTTTTAGTGCATACATTTTGCTCACGCTCGGTCTTTTCCCAGAAAAGGTCTTATGCAATAAACCAATATAACAATCTAAAAGAATATGGACTAGCTTTGCTACTAACTTGGGTTCCCACTGTATTTGGGGTTTCAAACAAGATTTATGATGTGCCGTGCATGCGCACAGGGGGTGGGACGTAACAAGGAGTCAGAAGAGGTGGGAATTAACCGAGTTGAAAACAAAATTGAAAGGATTGGCAACAATACCATGTGATTACTCATTCATCCAGGAGTGCTCCATTGTGGAAAAAGATTCAAAGTTGTCTTTTGAAAAGTGTAATTTCTGTTCGAGGCATTTCCAGATGGATGTCAAAACTTCTCGATCAGAAATGACGCTGTTTAAAAGACAACTTTGAATCTTTTTCCACAAAAAAATTGAAGGTGAATAAATGTATTTAAAAACTGTTTTTTATTTTTACTATTGCATTTCTGAGCTAATAAAATGTACAAATGTTTGTATAGTTGTACTATGAGTTAAAAATTATTACCCCACAAAAGCACAATCCCTCCTCTTTAAATACACTCAGATTTCCCCTTTCATATGTTATAAAAATGATCCACCTCTTTGCTTTTCTTCTTTTTCTTCTTCTTCTCTTTGGAGGAGTGTTTGGTTTCTTTCTCTGGAAGAGAAACAGAACACTGCATCACAGGTTTGACTTAAAGCAAAAGGATTAAACATCCAGAGGAAAAAACTATTCTTTAAGTGTTTCAAGTGCTCTTCAAGGAGTCAATGGATTATAATAATTATTGCACACTGTATCGCCTCGTTATGCCTCAACTTTTTTTTTTTTAATTGCATTATATTCATCTCTAATGGGGAAATTACTTTTGCTGCATTGCACTGCAGCAGGCAGCCACAACAGCTCCAATGGTGGGAGTAACTGGGGTTAGGCATCTTCTCCAGAAACACGGGCTCAGTGGGACTTGAACCAGTTTTTTGTGATCCAGGGACGGATGCCTCCTCCAATAATAAATTTTAGCTTTTATATTGTATCAGAACAAAAATTATAAAGGATAAAGGATTACTCTGTTCATCCCTCACCGGGAAAATTTGTGTGCTGCACTCCTTACACCACAGCAGGGTGCCCTTTGACGACGCCAATGGTGGGAGAAACGGGGGTTAGGTGTCTTCTCCAAGGACCTTAGATGTGCTCTCTGAGGGATGCGAACCCACAAATTTCCGGTCCGCGTGCGAACGTTCTAACCACTGAGCTGCCGTCTCCCCCCCCTTATGTCTAAGTAAATAAATACATTTTTTCGGTACTTCTTTGATGGTGAATTGCCTTTAACAAAAAATGAGAGATTTCGTGAGGAAATATGGCAACTAGCCAAGCATAATTAAGTGTGAGTGCTTCTGGGATGAAAGCAAGAACAAAGTAGAGCTCTGAAAGTTTTCATTTTCTCTACTGAGAGCTTCAAAATATGCATTTAAACTAAACTTTCCGTTTTTCAAATTCATAATGCTGATGATGATAACCTTTTTGTGCATCAGAAACTCCTGTAGAACATCATGGTGGTGGTAGTGATGGTAAAGCTCTGCAATCACCTTGTTTGAGTGAGCTAAAATTCCCAGGTGGTTGAAGTGTGCAACCTTTGTACTCATAATTAGACAGTGGCACACCACAAATAAAAGAGCATTGTCAGTGGAGTAACATGCTATGTCTACTAGAAAATATCAAACATTGAAAGAACTGAATTTGTCATTTGAAAGAAGGCATGTTTTGTGAATTTGTCTGGTAAACACTTATATAACTAAGCTCATATTTCAAAGTTCAGTCACGTGCAAACTTCATCCCAAAGAAAATCTGAAAGTTGATGGCAGCAAAACTGCATGGAAGTGCAAATTCTTTCTTTTAATTGATTTTTCAGAAGCATTAGGCAGTGATAAAAATTTTGTAGGGACAAACAATACGCAAAAATGGGATGTGAAACTGTGAGGGATGACATCACTTAATATTATGTAGTTATTTTGTGTCACCCAACAGTGTGCTATGTGGGATTACCGAGATTCAGGAAAGCACCATCCCACTGCATCCAATGTGAAATCCATATGAAACATGCAGCTCGGTGTGCTAGTGGTGGTTTAGTGAGACTGAGAAGAGGGATTTTTTTTTTTTACCTGTTTCCTTATTCAGGTAAAAACTTTTTTGTTTTCCTGGTTAAAAATACATAAAAAGTTGATTTTTCAAAGGCTTGAATAAAAATGTATTGTTTCTCACTGCAAATAGCTTTTGGTCGCCCTCTTTAACACCCAGTTGATATTCATTTTCTTTAAATATTAACTCCAACAAGTTCAGTTAAAAAGTACAAGTCATCTTAAGCTTTTAGCCGGCTACACCATACAACTCATTTGAATGCTTTAGTTTAAGACTTGCCTTCTTGGTCTTCACTGCTTTCTTTTGTTGCAAGAGGCTCCTCTTGAAATCCCAGACCAAACAGGTCAGCATCGTCTTTAGGTTTAAAGGTGATCACAGTGGGCTTCAGTGGTTCTGGCACCTTGGCAAAATGCTGGTCATCATCAGAGAGGTCAGACAGAAGCTCATCTCGGGCTGGAAATACATCCTGTGGGTGATTCAAAGAGTTAAATGTGGACGTATAAAAGTTTTCAAGAAACAAATGAAGAGCTTTTATTAGTAGAAAGTTGACACACTGACATAAAATTGATCAGAACCGATATTTTACTATGAATCTAATCTGTGCACCTTTGTTACTTTCGGTGTGTCTGATGCTTCGGACTCAAAGTCAGGGTCATCCATGACAAACGAGAGCATCTGCTGGGCGACAGGAGCATCTGGATCTGTGTCAGAATCCTCGGCTTTGGGAGTGTTTGCCTTCTTTTTACTTCGAGCCGGCTGCTCTGCTGCTGGGGTTATGGTGAGAGAGATTGGGGCTGTGGTCTGGCCTCTGGCCTCCAAAGTTTTAGACGTTTCCTTTGGTTTTGTCAGGTGGATCACTGATCTGAAACATTTTGATAAAGGAAATAAGTTTAGTCACGTTCTGCATGAAACGTTGAATATAACTTCTAGTTCACGTGTCTAAACCTCATGTGTGGCTAAAATTCACAGTTATCATCCCACACGTCTTGGAACACACACTGTGACACCCAAATGTCGTCACTGCAAGTTTTTCCTCTTAGATCGGTATCAGCGTGACAAACGGTGCATTTTAACCACAAAAATAACACGTTTTTTTTCTTTTTGCATAAACACATGAAATGAATAATCAGTTTACACGTTATAAATTATATTAACAGAGAAGACAACGGCCTTTTTTGTAAAAATGAAACAGTGAAAACAGTCAATCTCTGCAGGTTTACTGATTCAACAGAGGAGAAAGTTTCAACTGTCAAGAAAAATAAATCTGTAGTTTAAAAAAAAAAAAAATCAATGGGTGTGCATAATGTTAGATCAACACAGTCACTCAATAGTCATGTTTATATGTATGTCGGTTGGGTCTTATTCCAAAGCTGGTCCTACCCTGGGAAAAATATTAATGCTCCTAAGATGAGTTTGATCTCAGTCCACAGGGAGACGGTGGCCGCGTGGTTAGAGCATTCGCGCGCGGACCGGAAGGTCGCGGGTTTGCGTCCCACGGAGAGCACGTCTAGGGTCCTTGGAGAAGACACCTAACCCCCGCTTCTCCCACCATTGGCGCCGTTGAAGGGCAGCCTGCTGCGGTGTAAGGAGTGCAGCAAACAAATTTCCCCGTTGAGGGATGAATAGAGTAATTCATTTTTTTTTTTTTTTTTATTTATTAAAATCCTTCATGTTTGAAAAACACTGCAAATACTTGAAGCTATCATGAAACATTCTTCCACAAATCAGTCATTTGTTATCTTCTTCTTTCGGCTTTTCCCTTTAAGGGTCGCCGCAGCAGGTCAGTTTCTTCCATCTAATCCTATCTGCTGTATCCTCTTTGGTCACACCAACTATCTTCATGTCTTCTTTCACTGCGTCCATGAACCTCCTCTTTGGCCTTCCTCTAGTTCTCTTTCCTGGTGGTTCCAAATCCAGCATCCTTCTTCCTATGTACTCTCTCTTTCTCCTCTGCACATGTCCAAACCATCTCAGTCTGGCCTCTCTGACTTTTTCCCCAAAACCTCTAACATGTGCTGTTACCCTGATGTATTCATTTCTAATCCTGTCCATTCTGGTCACTCCCAGAGAGATCCTCAGCATCTTCATCTCTGCTACCTCCATCTCTTTTTCCTGTCTTTTCCTCAGTGCCACTGTTTCTAGACCAAACAGCATGGCCGGTCTCACCACGGTTTTGTACACTTTCCCTTTCATTCTAGCTGAAACTCTTCTGTCACACATCTGATATATGAAATCAACGATACACCTTACCAACCTATTATTGATCTATACGAGGATCTGAACAGAGTTTCATTCAATTTTTTTTTTTCACCAATGCCACCCCTTGTATTTCTCCTTTAGGCATCTTTTGAATTGTACATACACTCTATCCTATTTGTAGTTTTTTCAACAATCCGAAGCCCAACGTGGCAATTATTTTGTGATACTGGATTATACAAATAAAATTTATTTGAATTTTATCAGCTGTTTGCACAGCGATCAAAATGCTGCTACAAGCAAATAGGCAGCTTGACAGCGCCTGTTTGATCTAAACAAGTAATGGTTCTTAAAACCAGGTTTTAATTCATTGAAGTGTTGAATAAATGTAAAGATTTCAGTTGCTCTTAAACAGAAGTTTCTCTTCTAAATATGCAGATAACGGTTTGTGACCAAATGTTTGTTTATGTGATGTCTTTTTTTCTGTTTAATTCCAGATCATGCTTGGGCTCACCGTGTAAAAGTTCTTTAATGCATTTGATTTGCAGCATAACATGCATTTTGACAGTGCATGCACACTCAGGCACCACTTAACTTGTGCATGTGCTTATAAACTCTCTTTTTTTAATGCTAAAAATACTAAATATTAGTTGAGTCCCTGTAATTTTCTAAAATGAGTTGTTAATGTAATTAAGCAGTTTAAATGAATTTAAAATGTGATTTAATGTTCTTTAAATGAATAAATGACAGATGTAAACGTACGATTTCAGCTCGGGCTCACTGTCCAGGTCTTGGTCTAGTGTGACGGTGGGGGCTGCTTGATCTCCTTCCTCCTCATCACTGGTCAGTGTGATGTCTTTACTGGGTGGGGCAGTTTTAACAGCAGGGAGGCTCGGTCCTGTGTCGTCGGGGTCCAGTTCATCCTGGAAACCTGATACCATTGGGTTTGCTCTGCCTTCACCGTCACTAAGATAGGAAGACAAAAATAATCAGGTACTGTAATTCATTAAAGGTTTCACCTTGTAGCTTTTCTGATCCAGACCAGCTTAAAAACACTCAAAAACTCCTGACCTGTCGCTGTCCACAGTATGAGCTGCTGCATTCTGTGAGGCCTTTCCTTTCGATGGAAGGCTGTCATCAAGAAAACTCCTGTCCAGTCCTTCTTCTGGCACAAAGTCATCCACGCTCTGCACCTTAGCGGGACACGTCGGAGCCGGTGGTTCCTCTGAGGAAAACATTTGAGATGAATGAAAACGAAACAATCACAGAAGTCACCTAGACTAATTCGTAGCAACACTACAGCCTCCCATGATGCTGTTTGTTCGCCAGCTTAATCACACAAAAACTGCAAAGAAAGAAGAAAATCACATGACATTCCTCCACCAGGCACCACCTCCTAAGCCTCAAATCTTGTGACCACTCACAGTCGTTTAAGATTTTGCTCCGGTTAAAACGATTTGTTCTCCTATATTACTGGAGGAAAAAACTCATTTTAAGACTTGTTACATTGCAGTAAACTTCTATTTTATATTGCAAATATATGTTAATATTCTGTCAACTAAAGTTACTTCTATTAAAAAATATCCAACCGAAAGAATACTTTTGACAAAGTACTTTTTTCCCTGTAAGTTTTGTATCTTTTTAAGATTGTGCTGTGATTTTAAAAAAAAGACAAAAAAACAAAAAGTGCAGCCAACGTGGATTTAGTTACAGAGAATAAAAATGAAATATATTTATAGAATTTAATTAAATACCTGGTGCATTTTGTTGTGATCAGGTTTTTAAATTTACTTTGGGAAAATTTAACGAATTAAGAAACCTATAATTCCAAAAAAATCGTACTTCAAAAAATATAAAAAGGTGAAAAAAAGAAGTCAAACGATCGCATTACAAAAATGTTACAGTGGCACTTTAGTATCCTCTTTTCAACATCTTTTTTGTGTGTAACTTTCTCTGACGCTTCAATTCTTATTTTCTGTTTCTGAAATATTATACTTCTTGTTTCGTTGTTTTCCGTTTATCCGGGGCCGGGCCGTGCGGGCAACACCATCAGGCGAGAAGCCCAGGCTTTTCTCACCCTGCCTGCATCCTCCACCTCACTCGAGAGGATTCCACAACGTTCCCTGTCCACCTGTGAGGCAAAGTCTCTCCAGCAGGTCCAGGTTCTGCCTCTGGGTCTCCCCCGGGTGGGCCATGCCCAAAAAACCCCACCTGGGAGGCGTTCAGGAGGCATCCTAATCAGATGCCTGAACCACATCATCTGACTTCTCACTACGCAAAGGAGCAACAGGTCAACTCTGAGCCGCTCTCAGATGGCAGAGTTCCTCACTCTATCTCTGAGTGAGAGCCAAGTCACCCTATGGAGGAAACTCCTTTCAGGCGCTTGTATCCGTGATCTCATTCTTTTGGTCACCACCCACAGCTGGTGACCATAGGTGAGGGTGGGAACGTAGATCAACTTGTAAATAGAGAACTTTGCATTTCGGCTCAGCTCTTTCTTTACCACGACAGACTGATGCAGCATCCTGATTACTGCGAACACCGCACCAATCTTAATTATGAAAATTGTTTTGCATCAACTGTAATATTGCAGGCTGAGTTAAACAAAAAAACAACACTGTTGCTTGTTGTTTACACGGACCTCCTATATTGGTGTGTGAGTGTATATGTGCAAACAAAAGTAGAACAATAATTTTGCATGTTTGAAAGATTTGCGACTGACACATATTCACAAGATAATGGTGATCTTGAATAAAATAAAAGAAGGACTGACCCGACATAGAAGCAGGAGCATCAGAAGCAGGGGAAGAGCCAAACCAGCGAGAAATAAAACTGCGTTTCTGAGACCCTGCAGGTGCAACTGCTGACTGCTGGTGTTCCGGCGACTGGGCGGATGATTTTATCTCTGCTGTAGGTGAGGCTGCCACCGCTGGAGCAGGCGGTGGGGATGAGGCAGTGACAGACGGTGACTGTGGAAGCGCCTGGGATGGGAGAGGAGGCTGAGGAGTGCTGGGGCTAGAGCTGCCAGTTGATGCCCCGCTGGGGGGAACGATAGGGGACTGAGAGCCGTCAGAAGGACTCTGACCGTTAGCTGGACCCGGAGAGCCATAGCCCTTACTGCGAGACTCCAGATTCTCCAGAAATCTGTAAAAAACACGAGAGGCTTAATAAATGAAAAGATCTAAGCAAGACAGGGAGATATTAACACTTCTACAAAATCAAGAGCTATCAATAAAAAAAGCAGAATTTACCAGAATGTGTGAGAAATATCACACAGCTTCATATACTAATGCTGTTTCTACATCTGCATCAGATCAACACAGCTGCAAAACAGGATCTCAGAGAGCAGAAAAGCTGAAACTGTTGCTTCAGCATCCTCTAGTGGTTAAGAACTGAACTACAACAATAAATATAAAGTGAAAAATTATTGGGTGTTAATTAAATTTTTTTATCTATTCAAGAACATCTCACCATACTTTTCCCGTCATCTATTTGTTTGGGTTTTTCTTAGGTTAAAAACCAAATTGACATACGTTTACAAGTTGATAACTCTTTGACAGAGTCATTTTTATGTTCAAAACTAGTGTTGTGTACTTTGATAAATGAGGGCGATTGGTGATGGAGACGATCTAATGTATCTGTGATAGATTTGGCTTTTGTTATTATGTGATATCAAAGTCTTTTGTTATCATCCCATCTTGTGTTCTTTATATCTTCTCTGACTCGCTTCACTTTCCATCATCTCTTCTTAAACTCTCCAAACTTTGGAAAGACAATACAAAATTTTTAACTCCATTGATTGTAAGTCTTCTTCATAAACTCACGTTTAGTAGTGTTACTGCTGTTCTTTAAATGTCATCATTTTCACACAAAGCAAGCCCCAATTTGTCCTTTGTGTCTTTATTACTGGTCCCATAATTTGAAGCCATGTCAGTAACATCTCTACTCACATGTCATAGTTCTGATCTTCAGTCTCTTGCTGGACACACAGCTCCTCCAGAGTAGCGTCCATGTCCAGCTGATTGGTCTCCAGCTGCCTTAGGAGCGTCTCTCTCTGCACACGCAAACACACAGTTAAAGTCTCCATTCTGATGAGCAATGAAGAAAAGAAAAGCTTACCTGTAGCTGAAGGAAGGGGATGTTGAAAAACCGATGCAGATACTTTAGACCAAAGCCATTCTTCATAGATGATTCAGCATAGTGAATATAAGATGATCCCATTGGTCTAAAAAAAAAAAAAAAAATCAGATATAACATACTTATCTTAAATCAAATCACCTACTGCTAGCAAACTATTGATCAGAAGCACAAAAGGGTTTCGGGGTGACTTCAAATGATTATTGAAGAAAAAAAATGGCTTCAAACTTTCTAGATTCATGAGAACTAAAGCTGAGGACTTTTTGCTTCTAACACTCTTTTACAAAGAATGACAAAAACTAATGCTACGTTTTTGTGTTTTGTACCTGTTAAGCCCAGAAATAAGGTCTCGTATGTCATCAGGCAGAATGACACGGTGCTCGCCCATGTCTCTGTGGTTTCCCAAAACACACACGGGTACGTGAGTGGGTACTTTCGGCAACTCCCTCAAAATATAGTTAAAAGTCCTATAAGTGACAAAAAACATCAAAAGTTAATTTACTAATTTCTTAAAAAAAGAAAAAATATGAACAGTTATGATTATTGCTTTGTTCTGAAGACAGGACGTAGCCAGTTATTAATATGCATTTTAAAATGTAATTTTTATATGTACTTCAAATGCACATTCCTGCAATTTAATCTGTGGTAAATTTGTTTCCATGCATGGAAGAGTGTGAACTGTTGTAAAAGCCACTTTTCTCATTTTAAAGGAAATTCTGAAGAAAATACCTAAAACCATTCATGTAAAATGGTAACAGAATAAAAAAAAAACTTCTATAAAACATTTTAAGTTAAAAAATTAGATAAAAGTGATTTAAAAATAATTTGATCCTCTGAAACAACTGTATTAGTGTATATTTCCTTTTTGGAAGAAAGAAGAGTATGTCATCTGCATATTGGGATTTCCTAGACCAACTTTTACACAAGAAACAGAAACTTCAAATAAAGATATTTTCCAGTGGTTCAATAAAAGACTATTCTCATTTAAAAACTCATTTCTGACACCAGACACTTTCACAGATGGGATGCCCAGGCTCCTCTCACCCCAGCTGGATCCCGAGGTATTCTCTGCCCAGCTGTGAGACATAACCTCTCCACTGGTTCCAGGGCCTACCTCTGGGTCTCCTCCTGGTGGGATATGCCTGAAGCACCTCACCAGCGAGACATTGGGGAAGCATTCTAATGATCACCACCAGACACTTATATCTAGAAAATGTAAGTTAACTCGAGTTGTTAAACCAGTTTGTTTTAATCTTATATCCGGACTTGGCCTGTAATCAGTGGAGCCTCTTTGACTGTCCTATATAATAAAAATAACAACAACAACCTTATTTAATCCAATAAACAGAATATACCTTAACTTATCGATCCACATTACAGCAATAGTTGCCATAGTTTCCAGCCATAAAGATTCTTACCACTGCTTGGTTATGTCAAACATCATGATGACTCCATTGCAATTTTTGTAGACATCTAGAAACTCTGCATCCAGGGCTACTTCATCAGACTGAAAAGAATTTAAAATTGAACATCAAACAATATTTATCATAACAGGAACAAATAAGTATGTACGTACTGGAAAATTAGCATGATTTGTTTGTTTCCATTTCAGTGTGTAGCGTTAAATTGTAAAAATGATCCCAAACAGAGGTGAAAGTATGTTAAAATGTTTTCAATTTATTAAAATGTGACAAAAAGTTTTAATATTATTTAAACTTGACAAATCGCACAAAAAGTAGATTTATGCTGTTTCGATGTTTGTATTGAGCAACTGATTATTTATGTGTTAATAATTGGGGAAAATACAACTAACATAGATCATTTTCTTTATTCTTCCTTTTTGTATGAGTGTACTAAAATATTCTCTTAATTTGTCTGAGTTTAATTTATTGCTGTATAGCTGTCTGAAAATAAAAAAAAGACCATACTACAGAGAGCATCTATTCATGACTAAATACTTTTAAGCTTAAACACATGACATCCATGTGATAATCACCTCCTGCGGCTCATTCTCCAACTTTAAATTTTCTCCTCGTCGTTTTCCTTTGCCTGAAAAAAAAGAAAAGTTTATAGATGTAGAAAAAAATAAAAAGGCGAATCTTTAGCTAAAATGGCACCAAAAACTGAGTTCATAAATGAAGCAAGCAGAACAAGTGCGTTTTCCGTAAGGAAAAGCACCTTGCTGACTAGCTGACTACTGCATTAGGTGACGGCTCACAGAGTGCAGAAGCTCTGACTCTAGCTAAAAAGATAAAACATAAAAAAGGCAAACTCGGATGAAGCCACACAGCAAACCTGGATTCAGCCAAACTGAGGAGTAAGGGGAAACTGGGGTACTAAATGAGTATAATCCCACAGCAAACAAGCGGTTAAATCTCAACACTACAGTAGCGCTCACCTACACCTTCAGGAAGAGGGTATTTTTGGCCTGAGATGAGTGTAAGAGAAACAACATCAACAACAAGGACAAACACAAACAGCCAAATTGGACAAGCGTTTCTCTGATGTCCTCAAAAAATAAGACCAGAAGACCTTCTGCAGTGAGTTTGGTGTCAGCAGTGAAGTCTCTGAAGGTCAACACTCACCTTTGTCTACGACGTCCCACACTTCAACTTTCACCACATCATCAGTTGCTGAAGAGAATCAGAAGAAAAAAAAAAAAACATTAAAAAAAATTTCTTGGAGGCTCAGAGAGAAGGGAATCTAAAAACAGACTAGAATCCTAAACCTTTTGAAGCACTCTGGTTGCTTTTTTGTGAAAGGTGCTATACAAATAAAGTTATTATTATTAATAGGCAGTATGGAAGATCTTCCAGCGCTGAGAATCCAGCAACTCTTTGTGAATTCTGAGCAAGCATTACAACCCACGTCGTTTTTTTTTTTTTTTTCTGGGTTTGTGTCTCCAACCAATAGAAACACTTATTTGTCACCCAAACCAGGAAGTTAGAGAAGCTGACAAGTTGTTGGCCAATGGTTTTTGCTCACCATACAAAAATGATTGGCTGAGGTTTTCAATAACCCACAAGTTCACTATTTATTAATATATAAATTTCAAAACAGCTGTTCAACAACATGATTCCAGCCAATGAGGGCATATTCAAGTGACGTAACAACAACAACAAAAAAAAAAGAATTTATCAAAATCTTCCATACCACCTTTAAAACGCAGACTCAGTAGAAAGGCGCTAACACAAACCACCTCATCTACAATCAGGCAGCTTTAACTACCTCCTCATATTTTACCTTGATATGGCGCCACTGAAATAAACCACCAGGCACAAAGAGCAGATGTTAAACATTCTTGGAGAATAAATATGGTTTAGAATAAACTCAGCAGAAGCAGGATGGATTGACTTACTTTTGTAATTCCAATGAATACTCGTAACTTGGATCTCCTGAGTAGGTATGTACTCCTCTACAAACTTCTTTCCTTGCAATCGATGCCATAAAGTACTCTTTCCAGTGTTTCTGTCACCACGGATAACTATTTTCACTGAAAGGGGAAGAACATCAAGGGTTTTATTAAATGCATTCAATTTAGTTTAGTTGTTTAGACAGATCGAATTTTTTCTTACTGTTGTATTGAACTCCTTTGGCGAATCGCCTTTGCAAGCTTTGGTTCATGGACTGGAGGCCAGCAGGGATGTTTTTATCCCTAAACTGGCCTTGCTCAGACCCCACCAATTTCTTTAGGGCCGAAAACATTTTGAGGCTTCAGAAACAACCAAGTTGTAAAACAGTCGGACTCCACCAGATGGCTCCTTTGCTGGACAACAGAAGGAAATGTTACAGAGTGTCCTGATGACCAAGTCAGTAGTCCATCTTTAGAAGAAATTGTCACTAAACATGAACCCTTACATTTAAATAGGGTCAGATAGTCTTCTGTGATGGTCAGGAGTGGAGGTAACTACCATGTTGTCACGAGCATCATCTAGAAAACAACAACAAAAGAAAGTCGATGTGATTAAACAAATAATTTCATGGGCATCTTTGAAATTCTTACATTATTAATACAGCTTTTTGTTCCGTTCCGTTATCTTCCGCTTGTTCCGGGGTCAGGTCGCAGGGGCAACAGCCTCAAACGGGCAGCCCAGGCCTCTCTCACCCCGGCTGCATCCCCCAGCTAACGGATGGATCCCAAGTCTTTCCCCGGCCAGCTGTGAAACATAGTCTCTCCAGCGGGTCCGAGGTCTGCTCCTTGGTCTCCTCCTGGTGGGATGTGCCCGAAACACCTCGCCCGCGAGGCGCTCGGGGGGCATCTTGACCAGATGCCCGAACCAGATGGCTCCTCTCAACCGGGAGGAGGAGCGGCTCGACACCAAGCTCCTCCCGGATGGCAGAGCTCCTCACCCGATCTCTGAGTGAGAGCCCAGCTACCCTGCGGGCGATAGCTTTTTGTACTGGTGAATTTTGCTTAATTTACTTTATGAGGTCACCATTAAATAAAATGCATATTTATCTAAATATTCATTTTCCGTTTATTTTTTTTGTTCGTTTGTTTTGTAGTATATTCATCCCTCAAGGGGATATTACTTTTTCTGCATTGCACTGCAGCAGGCAGCCATGACAGCGCCAATGGTGGGAGCAACTAGGTAGTTAGATGTCTTATCCAGTCTTATCCAGCTCAGTTGGAGTATGGGCATATCCTGGTCCAAGGACTGACTTTGGACCGGGATACGTTTCAAGTGGATTGCAACACCCACTTGAAACATCATTTAAGGAACATCACAACAACATATTTAGCCTTCCAATGCATGTTTGCTATGTATGTGTTAAATCAACTTGAGGCGAAAATTTTGCAGTAAAAGATTTTGTGCCCTAAGTTGAGACTTTTGGTTAAAACAATATTCTAAATAATTACTGTCATAATCATGGCATTGATGAAAGTAATTGATTTTTTATTTACTTATCTTTAAAAAGCTAAATAAAAGCTCAAATTAGCTCTTTTAAAAACATCTTTGGATCAGTAGGTAAGGAGGTGAATATTTTCTAAGTACAGCGTCTGAAGTGGTGGTAGAACATTTTCAACACCCTCCATTCTTTTATTCCTGTTCAACTTAGTGTTAATTTTAAAATTAAAGACCCCCAAGAAGTGTAACATAAACTGTGATCAACAATTTAATCAAATGTGTTACGGTGAAAATCAGTTTTTCCTTTCGTGAATAGTTAAGCATAATAACTCAGAGTAAACAGCTGAAGTAAGATTAGAAACACAGTATACATAGACTGAACACAGAATTAAGATGCACCATCAAATTTGTGCTAATTTTAGCATCAAACCTATCTCCTAAAATAGCACGGGACACAACATAAATGAAACGTGCCTGAGTCTCCCAATGACCACAATGTTGTAATGTACGTACAAGACGCTCAGAGAATTAGGATGAGGTAGAAGAATATCAAGGGAGAAAATTCAACTCAGCTTGACATTGGTTAACACAATTATACAATTTCTAGTCATTTGCAAACAAATGTTTAATAAGTCTTTGATCACAAATTTCCCATGTGTGGGATCATTAAAGTATATTCTGATTCTGATTGCTCATAACAGCAGAAAGACTAAAGTGGAATATGTCCGTGTATTCCCATTTTCATCCAGGAGTGATCCATCGTAGAAAAATCTTCAAAGTTTTGGACACTGTATTTGCTGATTGAGACGTTTTTGACTTCCATCTGTAAATCATTTGAAATCTTTCTGATCATTCTAGCAGATTGAAAATATTAATTTCCTCTCTCTGGTCTTCATGGGCCACTTTCTTCTTGCGCCTTCCATACATTCGTATGGAAGACAAAACGTCTCGATCAGCAAGTACATCATGCAGAAGACAACTTTAAAGCTTTTTCTATGACGAAGCAGGATATGTTTGAACAAACCACTGACAAATATTGGTTTTAAGCTATTTTTTTTAACTTCAGCCACTGAACCACTTATTCCTAACGAGTTTGCAAAGGTAGCCAGAGCCCATCACGGCAGATCTCAGGCGAGAAGCAGGGGACACCTCAGGTTGCCAGCCTGTTGTAGGGCCACATGCTCATTCCTAGGGGCAATTTCATAGTTAGTGACCAATCAACCTAACACATATAGTTTTGGAGGGTAGGAGGAAAACTGGGTACCCGGAGAAAACACACGCATACATGGGGAGAACATGCAAACTTCACACAGATAGGTCAGTGTTTCAAGCCGTGCGCCCTGTTGATGACTCAAATCCTGACATTTATCCTGTGCTAAACACTTCATCACCATGTAGCCTGGTTGGCAAACTGTTTGCCAACATATATAAGTGAATGATTATGATGGGGTTTAGTGGCAGTAGTGCTGAATTTACACACATTTCTGACATGCTTTATTTCAGATGACATTTATTAGCACATCCCGGAGTGGAGCGAGGCTTAAAACACTTTCTGTATGGAGTTTGCATGTTCTCCCCGCATATGCATGTGTTTATCAGGGTACTCTGGTTTCTACCCACCCTCCAAAAACATGTTAGGTTAATTGACCACTATGAAATTGCCCATAAGAATACGTGTGCTTGTGGCCCTTCCACACGTTGGTGACCTAATCGGGGTGTCCTCTGCCTATTGCCTAAAAGCCGCTGGGAGAAGCTCCTGCATCCCTGTTAGGGATAAGCGGTTCAGAAGACGAAACATCATTACGCCTGTAAAACACTCTGGGAGACTCTGAATTAAATTCAAACAAAAAAAATATGGTGTCACTGTTCTTGATTTATTGGGAGTTAATGTTCTCTGGTCCAGGAAAAAAACCCACCCTGAATGAAGACATACTGAGATGTATAATCGCAATATGGAAATGATCTTAGCATAAAAGTCAAGGATCAAAGATGATGACTTTTATGATCACCAACATTTTGGAAAATCTAGAGGAAACACTGTTAAATCCTCCAGTGTTTTCTCAAAAAATATCAAGAGCCTTTTAGGAATTTCACACAATCCTGCAAAACTGACTGGACATCCAGCAGATTTGAGTAGTTAATAAGGAATAGATCAGTTATGTTTTGTACAAAAAAGGGACAAACAAGAGATTGAACTAAATAGAAGACAGTGATAACAGTAAGTAACAGTAAGTAAAATCAGAATTAAGCCCTGAAATCTTATCAATGAAAGCATCCCTATCTTTCATAATCAAAGCCAGTTATTGATCTCTAATTAGCACTAATTTTAGAATATCAATCTGACATAAAAAAAAAGCAGATCATTAAAAATCTTTAAAAAAGAAAAAAAAAATGAAACAGCTTGAAGCTTCCACGTCTGTTCTCTTTGTCGGAAACCAGTTAGCATTAGCTGCCTACACGATCTCTCTGTTTAACAGCGTCTTGTAGCGATAATAAATGTTCAAACTCATTTATGTGGATGGTTTTGTGAAGGTCAGATGAGGTTTTAAAAGAATGATGAGGCACTGAGTCAGTGTTACAACCTGCATACTGTTACCTTAGCAAACAGGTAACGTTATCCCTCACTATGTTTTAGCTAGCTCATATATTAGCTTAGCATTATTTACTCAGTTAACAGCTTTACCCCAGCAGGGCTACATGACTGTGTAAGATCAGAGACAAATACTCACGGTTATTTGATCAAAATGATCAGGTGTAGATCTAACATTTTATCCTAAAAACATCTGTCAAACATCCATCCTCTCAGAAAAGCTGCTGCCACATTCCTTCGCTGCGACCAGGCATCAAGCCGCGGATACAAGCACAACTTCCGGTTAGTTCCTTCCAAAACAAAACATCACAAATGTTTCAATGGTAAAATATAAGCTATATATATATATGTGTGTATATAAGCTAAAATCAAATGTACTTTATTGATCCCTCACGTTGAAATCTCTTTGTTACAGCACAACTGTAATCATGTAAATTAAATAGTCATTCAAAGACAACACCACAAAGACCCAAAAATAAGCAAAAGAAAAGTTAGTCTGCCACTGCTCCCCCATGACTCATACCACCTATCACATGCAGCAGCAGCAAGTGTTGCAGGAGCTGCAGTTCCCGCATTGGCTTATTCAGCCACACCCAACGCTGCACAAACAGATAACCATTTAGGCACAGACTCCAAACTCCACGTAAATGTACAAAAAAAAATTGGTCTGGGAAAAAAAATACCAAACAAATAAAAGAAATAATGTGAAAGTAAGTGATAAAATAATAGTCGCAGTTTTTATAGTTTGGTTGAATGTGCGACTTATACTCCGGAGCGACTGGTGCGTGGAATTATTATAGACAGAATGTTCATAAAGGTAATCAAAAGGGACGTCAGATGTCAGTAAAATAGTTAATCTTCAATTGTGATGTATAAACATTCTCTTTGTGGAATGTGCTTAAATTTCACGCAGTGTTTCATGCATTCATTCATTCATTCATTCATTCATAAAATAAAAATTAATCATGCATGAATTCAAACATCGAGACTGAATGTTTTAAAAAGTTGTTAATGCATCTGAAGGTCATCTAGAGGTTTTATTATAAGCAAAAAAAAGATGTATTATTGCTGAAAATTATATCCTTTTTTAACATCAGAGTTTTTATTCTTTACATCCACATAATGATTTTTGTCCAGATGTGGATATCTGCACAACTTCTTTATTGGAGATCAGAAACAAATAACATCTTCTTCCCCTTAAAATAAAAATTGCACACACACATCTTCTAATTTTGTTTTGAATGGAGCAAAAATAAAAAATATGTATTTAAATCATTTAGAAAAAGCAACAAGTCCAGAAATTGTTCAAAATAAAATTCAGCTCTTAAAATGTAACCTAAGAGGTTACATTTACCTCTTAGGAGGTTTACATTTACCTCTAAGGAGGTAAATGTAATATTTTTTGCCACCTATGATTAATCTTCAACAGATTTTTCCATGAGGAGATTTTATTTTCAGGAGGCTTTTTTAAATTTCATCTCTGATTTAAGACTTTGACTCTTATTTTATGTATTTTTTTTAAATATTTGGTCATTTGTGACTGAGATAATCTCAAAGAATTGGAAGCTTTTCTCTGTTCATCTTAAAGGTTCAATATGTGAATGATTTAGATTCTCTAGTGTAAACTTAAAAAAAAAAAAAACCTTTGCATACTCTTACCAATTCTTATTTAAAGTTGTTTTTTCAGGTCATGAGAAAAAAGATTTAACCTGAAGAATAACTTGATCCCCTGTTTTCAGCAGTAAAGTGTCATCTTGGCCTTTGGCCATGATTTCAAGTGTGGACACTGTGGACAGACTAGTTCATGTGAGTTTTTCCTCTGAGTTGTGAATTTCTTCAATAAGAATAAATAAAGAAGTTGAGAAGCAAACAAAAAAAAAAACATACAGAAAAACTTAATCGATTAAATTTTTTTCCTTGACAAAAAAGCACATTAGAATTCTATTCTATCAAAGTCTTTGAAAAAAATTCAAACTTCTAATTGGAGTTAGATATAATTATCTACTCAAGTTAGCTACACTGGTAAATAATTCAACATGAAGACATGTGAACCACTATTTATTCTATGTAGGTTGCGTCAGTATGAATCATTTAAACCTTTAAAAAAATAAAAAATTTTTTGTGAACTTCTTAACAAATTAAACAGAATTACCACAGAAATAACACATTAGTTTTGAAGATAGAACTTTTCTGGTGACAGTGACGATTGGTATTCATTAAAAATTGATATTGTTTGATTTTGTTATGTTGGTAGTTGATACTACTTTCCTGCTTTTGGTTGCGGCATGTGTTTCTGTATCTGATCGGTCAGGCTACCATTGATCTGATTTCACATAATGATCCTCATGCTGTGAGTTACAGACAAAAAAAAAAAATAAAAATAAAAATTCTGCATAGAATTTTTCCCAAGGTTAAATTTCTTTTGGTACTTTTGGTGTTTAAATTCAAGCATTAACCGAACACTCTGCTTAATTATCTGAAATTAAATATGCTGGTATTCATTGAACAAGACCCCAAGATATTTAAGCTCTCGATTTACAAGTCGATCTACGTTCCCAATCTCACCTATGGTTACCAGCTATGGGTGGTGACCGAAAGAATGAGATTGCGTTTACAAGCGGCCAATATGAGCTTCCTCCGTTGGGTGGCTGGGCTCTCACTCAGAGATCGGGTGAAGAGCTCTGCCATCTGGGAGCAGCGTGGTGTGGAGCTGCTCCTCCTCCAGGTCAAGAGAAGCCAGATGGGGTGGTTTGGGCATCTGGTCAGGAGGCCCCCGAGCGCCTCGCTGGTGAGGTGTTTCGGGCACGTCCCACCAGGAGGAAACCAGGAGGCAGATCCTGGACCCTTTGGAGAGATTATGTCTCACAGCTGGCCGGGGAACGACTCGGGATCATTCCTCAAGATCCTGGGTGAGCTGGATGATGCAGCTGGGGTGAGAGAAGCCTGGGCTTCCCATCTGAGGTTGTTGCCCCCGCAACCTGGTCCCAGATAAGCGGAAGACGACAGAAGGGAAAGTATTCATTGATGGTAGTAATGTCTTAAAGTCAGACTTGAGTGAGCTCTAAGCAATAAGTTTCGTTAATCAACTATGTTTAAAGGTCTAATTAGCCTGATCAACAAACACACCATCATCATCATCAAGGTTTTATTGAGGTAAATGATCATGAGAAAAGTTCAACTGTTAATTCTATTTTAAATTAAATAAAATTGTGTTGTGTGACTTTAAACTGCCTAAGTCACACAACTCATTAAATAATGATTGTAGATTCTTATTTTTTGAAAATATGAACTAACAGCTAGTCAATGTCTCCTAAAATTTGGATTTATAAACCTCAAATGTGTCAGATAACCACATAACGTCACCACAATTAAATTTAAAAGATTTTTTTGTTTTATTCCTTTGCTGCTTCACTTTAAGGAGGATTCATTTGGAAAATAGCTGACTGCTTTTAAACATGCTAGTTTCAGGCTTTCATCATAAATTTTACAAATGCATTCAGACATTGTGTCAATGACAGCAGCCCAATCAGAATTATAGGACAGTCTGAGAAATGTACTTTCCACTCTCTGAAGATTCCACATTATGTGTTATAACCTCATATGATGTACTTTTTGGTGTGTTGTCGTGTCTCCAGAACATACTAGATTTAACGTTTTTATTGTTATCAGCCTAGCGCGATTGCTCCTCTGAGTCAAGATAAGCCAGACAGGGTGGTTTGGGCATCTGGTTAGTATACCTCCCAAATGCCTCGCTGGTGAGGCATACCTATTCATGTTCATCCAGAAGAGTTTTCTTACACCGCTTCTTACACCGCTTCTTATCCAGCTTATCCTACACGGGATATTCCCGAGTGAGCTGGAGGATGCAGCCGGCGTGAGATAAGCCTGGGTTTCCTGTCTGAAGTTGTTGGCCTCGCAACCTAACCGCGGATAAATGGAAGACCATCGAACGAAAATTGTAATCAGATGAGGGCATACATCTTGTTAACAGTTGATCTAATTGATTTTTTTTTTTTATGATTCATTCTTCCAACTAATCATCTTGGTTTGGAGGTATATGGAAAGCAATCAGGGCCAATATACATACTTAAACTTCTTCTTCTTCTTTCGTCATTTCCCTTCAGAGGTCGCCACAGCAAGTCAGTTTCTTCCATCTAACCCTATCTGTTGTAAACAATATATACTTAAACAAGCGCATTATATTGGCCTGGATGGCTTTCCATACAGGGATACTATAGCTGAGGCAAGGAGTGAGAGCACACAATGGGCAGGTGTTAAATAGGAAATATAGAAACTAACCGGTAAAAATTTTGTCGGCATCACTGGGAAAAAGTTTTTTAGAATTTTTAAATCCCTACCTGCACCACCCAAATGATAAACTCAACTTTTTTTTTTTTTTACATTCTGTGACTTTCATGGGTGAGGGCACAACATAGTAGTGATCCAGATCCCCAAAATGGCTAGCACCGGCCCTGGTTTAAACAAGAAAAAAATCCAAACATCATCCACCTCTTCCAGGCACAGATGGCAACAGACATCCTTTATTGTGAAGACAGAAGTACAGGTCTGCAGAGATTTCCGTTGCTTGAGTGGTCCTTTCCATGTTCACACCGGGGCTGCTTCCTGATGCTGCCCGGCTTCATGCTCCTCTGTCGGGCTTGCTGTGCAGCATCCTCCGCCGTCACATGAAAGCGTCCGGTTTGCTCATTTTAGCAGCAACGATCCTCGTCACATAAGCAGGTATATTTTAAATAAATCTATAAAAGAGAAATGGATTGCGTTTATTTGGTAAATGACACCCGATGGTGTATTTTGAACACACCCCAGTGAGCCCCTTAGATATTGTTGAAGGGGAATAATGGCTGCACTGGAGCCTTCTCCACCATCTTCCCTGGAAGGGAACAAACCAGGCTTCCCAAAGAAAATCTTGGCAAACAATCTGGAAGACAAACATTTGTGTAACTCGTGTCAAAAAATCTTGCGGAGGCCTTTACAAGCTCAATGCGGACATCGCTTTTGTTCCTTCTGTTTCAACAAAATAGTGAGGTAAGTGGTGTCATGGATGCTAGTCTGCTTAGCCATGTTGTCTGCTGCTCTTGAACATTCACATCACATTTCACACTCATATTCGCAATCTGACACTCATCTCATGCAACATCCCATAATATAAGATGTAGGTTTAACTGAATGGATTAGTTGGAAAACTTGACATGAAAGCGATTGTTCATAGTTTTTGACTAAACATCCACAAGTGATCCCAGATTGATCCACGTGTCCAGATTGAGCCACTTCTTGTATATATTTAACAATCACATCACTTTACACACACACACACACACACATATATATATATACATTTAAATAAAATATCCTGTATTTAAATATTCTGGATCTCTGTATTTTATTAAATGGCTTGATCTTCCCAAACTGGACATGTTTGGTGACCTTTTCAACAGAACAAATGAGTCATACTCTTCCATTGAGATTCTTTTCATATAAAAATGACAGTTTGAATAAATATGTGCATAAATACATTTTTTTACACCTTTAAATATTTTTTAAAACTTAATCAATGAATGAAAAAGATGTGATCTTGATACTTGTGGTAAAAATGTGGTGAGATCACCTTCTTTCTTTCATCATACTGCGCATGCTCCTGTTGAAACTAAGCAGTTTTTCTCACAATATCTTCTTTTTTTTTTAATTTTTTTAAAAAATTAAAAAAAAAACTTTTTTAATCTTGTTTCATAAATATATGGAATCAGTGTGTAGATCTAATATCAATCCACACTCACAGAGCATTTTCTACTTATGTGATCCATCTAGGAAAGGCTTCAAAGTTTTCTTCTGGACAGTGTACTCGATGATAATCAAATACTTCAGCATGACATACACTGCTGATTTATATCAGGACCACATCTGGAGTGATCTACGATGGATCACTTCTGATGTGATCATCACAACAGGAGTGATCTACATTGGATCGCTCCTAGATGAATGAGGGATTACACAGATTTATACAGAATTCAACTAATCCCAATATTGCATCCATGCGTCACTCGTTCATTCATTGTTGGGATCTTACTTTTCTTTACTTCCCTTTCAATGAATAGCAACATTAAAAATCCTTCAAATACAACAGATCAGGGTCACACAATGAAATAATCTAATTGGTGTTGGTGCATCACAACTTCAAATGACTTCTGATTAGCTGATGTGTAAAGTCTGTTTTTGGCTAAGTTAAGTTTCATTTCGTCTTCTGAACCGCTTATCCCTAAGGGGGTCACAGGGAGTGCCGGAGCCTATCCCAAGTGATTTCATGCAAGAGGCTGAAATCAAACAAGTTGCCAGTCTGTTGCGGGACCACACACACTCATTCCTAGAGACAATTTCGTAGTGTCCAATTTACCCTACGTGCATGTTTTTGGAGGGTGGGAGGAAAGCGTAGTACCTGGAAAAAACCCACACATACACAGAGTGATCATGCAAACTCCACACAGAAAGGTGTTTCAAGCCACATCCTTATTCCGGGTCTCAAACCCCTGACCTTCTTGCTGTGAGGCCACTGTGCTAACCACTGCACCACCGTGCATCCCTAAGTTAAGTTGTGACACAAAAAGTATTTTTCTTTGTGTTTTACATCATTTTAGTTCTGGACCCCAGAACTGCAGTGCATGCATCAAAGAAGACTTCTTCGAGGAACCAACCTCCATCCTGAAGCAAGGGGGTGTAAGTTCATTTTTACTTCTGCTACATGTCTGGGATTGAAGTTTAACTTTTCAGAGGTAACACAAGACTTTTCATATTCATTTTATAACTATGCAAAAAATGGAAATAGTTTCAGTACCAAGAGGAGGGTGATTGTATACAGTATGCAGGAGAAATTTGAGCTGAGAGAGAAAAGTGAGCTTGCAGTATCTTGACTCCCTTGCAGAGTGTTTGTAACATTAGCTGTCGTACTGCAACCTGACACAAAAACTCAACCACAACGTACAAACAAGGTTGTTTCTTGTTTTCCCATCAAGGCTTTCCCTGATAATGCAGCTCGGAGAGAGGTGGAGGCCTTGGATGCAGTTTGCCCTAATGAAGGCTGCTCATGGACTGGAACTGTCAAAGAATATGAAGTAAATGAAGAGATTTATTTGCCAACAGTCACCCTAAGCATTACTACCCAAACTTTCCTGTAACTATCACAACGGAACATTAATCTTTGTCATTTTTAAATGCAAAAAGAGTTGGAAAATAAACATAAAAATGTAGCTTTACAAGCATTTCCATGGTAAACAAAAAAGAAAAACACTTTCAATTTTTTTGGGTGGGGGGCATTGACACCTTAAATTTTCTTGCAGGGGTTAATAAATTATTTTCAAAATTATTTTTGTTAATCTTTATTATCACCACTAGTGCCATCAAGCTGTCAAATAACCAGTTAGTAAAGATGAATACTCTGTTCTGTTGTTTTCTGATTATCTGGGGGCTGCGTGGCTGGGGTAACAGCCTCAGACAGGAAGCACAGGCTTCTCCCATTCCGGCTGCATCCTCCAGCTCACCCGGAAAGATTTGAGTTGTTCCCCAGCCAGCTGTGAGTTATAGTCTCTCTAGCAGGTCTGGGGTCTACCTCTGGGGCTCTTGGTGGAAATGGTCCGAAAACACCACCAGTTCTCAGGAGGCATCATAACCAGATGCCTGAACCTCCCCATCTGCCTTCTCTCAACTCATATGGTGCAAATAGAACACATTTTTTTTTGTTATTTACTAGTAAAGATTTTATTTTTGAAGTTTCCTAAAATGTTATGTCCAATTTTGGTATAGCTGTTTTATTATTATTTAAATTTTTTTTTAGTTTCTCTAAATTTTTAATATATCACATCAGGTATTTACCTTATTTAGATAGGTCACAGCTATCAGTAATTTGTGTTTGAAATTTAAAGCAGTTCGTGATGTAATGAGTAAAATTCTTTGTAAACAAAAATGTAAAAACATGCGTTTCATGTGTTCATTAACAGGTTGGTCACGAGGGCAACTGTGACTTTATGATCATCATGTGTCCTTCGTGTAAAGAGCTGATGCGAGCCAATGAACAGGAGCGGCACAATGAGAGGGAGTGTCCAGAGAGGACGCTCAACTGTAAATACTGCAAGGAGCCATTTCTCTTAAAGAACATCAAGGTCAGACTTTCCTACACAACTCCTGCAATACTACTCAGGTTTATTTGCGATGTAACAATTTCATTTCAGCTAGTTAGTGATTCATATTAAGAGTCGGATTATTGCAAAAAGAGAGGGTACAAAACCTAGATGAGACTAAATTATGGATAGATTTCATCAAATTTATTTCATAAGCGCCAAAACATGTCTTTTTTTTCCCCCCTTAAGGCCCATGATGAAATATGCCCAAAATATCCAATGATTTGCGAGGGCTGCGCGAAGAAAAAGATCCCAAGAGAAAAGGTATCGCCAAAAATGAAGTAATTTTTCATAATTTTGTTAGATTAATCTCATTCGCCATTTTTGATAGGGATCAACGTATACAACATATTCTCTTCATCATTGGCTTCTTTCATTTTTTTTGTTTTGTTTTGCAGTATGTGGAGCATATTAAGTTCTGCAGTAAATTTAAAACACCATGCAGATTTCATGTTGTTGGCTGCAATACGTCTGTAAGTAGATATTTTTGTCATGAATTGCTGTTTGTGTGTCACTGGCTTATGTCAGATCTGTCCAGTCATGCTATAGTGCCGCAATTTCAAGTTCTCCTCGCATCAGGTGAAATACTAATAAATAAGTATAATTATTTTTTCATACATTAGACAAATACTGAATGATTACATCAAATTTTCTACACATTTTATTCCACCAGATAATCACTAACAATAGAAATGTTTATTCTGTTCTGTGCATTGAGAAATTTTTAGGTTCTCCATTGGTTTATAGTTTAGTATTTGGGTTAATGAGCTTGTTGGTCATATTTTCCAAAGGTAATACCAAATATTGTCAATTTCTGCTTTTAATTTGCTCCAGAAACTGTAATTGCACCATGATACTGCCACTGCCATGCCCTATGCTTGGAGTAGTATTATTATTTTCGAGTGTCAATTTTTATTTGAAAAGATTAGGATTCATCAAGAAAAAGTTTTGTTCCTTTTTTAATGATTTTAGATTTAAACAATAAGCAGTTGTGATAAAATGATAATTTTAGTATCTTTGATATAATTAAAAAAAAAACTACCTTTGTTTACTAAGAACAACAATACAAAGGCAACTATCTGATATTGGTTTAAAGGTGCTGTTAGATAAACTCAATTTATCTAAACTGAGTTTTTATTTTTTCCACATTTGTGTGACTTAGCTTGCCTGCTGCACTCAGTGTTAATATTTCAATAATTCCAGCTGTGGAACGATCAGATTACTCTGCAGAGAAATGTGATAACACAGTGTAGAGTAGAACAAGAGAATATTTACACTTCCCAGCATGGTGCTCGTTCAGCATCAAAGCTTTTACAATACGCAATGTTAACGCACATTGTCAAGAAACAGGTTTTTGATGGTTTGTTGAATTATAAATGTGTTGCATTGTTTTAAATCGTTTATTGTTTTATACTCTTTCACTTTGCTTTTGAAAGAAGGAACATTTGCAAAAAATAAAAACACATTACACTCAGTTATGCATGTTCGTGGCACGTATATAAATACCTACACCGTCAGGGCAATACTTTCATATTTAAACTATAGACAAATTTCTTCAATGTTTCGATACAAGTTGATCTCACTCTTCAAAGTCCCTCAGGACTTTAAACTAAGCTAATTTTTCCGTTAAAATTATGAAAGCAATAGTATTTGTTTTTCATATTTCCATCTTTTATTTCATTCTTGTCCATTTTCATCACAGATGATGAATGAGAGATTGTTTTTAAACTCACCAGATTCTTATCAAAAGGCCGCTCTCTATCGCACTCTACTAATTCTAATAGTTCAGATTAATGTTTCATGTTCTTTTCAAACAACATCCTCAATTACGCCTTTGATACTTTTTTAATCGGATCGTTCATTTATTCCTTCCTTCCCGCAGAGTTGCAACACTTTCAGCAATGACTGAGGTTTAAGCTTCTATCTTGATGTGTTTTTCTTTCTTTCCTCTAAGGTGGAGAAAGAGAAGATCCAAGACCATGAGCGGCAGTGTTCATACGAGCACCTCAACCTGCTGCTGCATTTCATCATGGGAATTAAAGTGAGTTTGGAGAGCCTGCAGCCACAGAGCCTAGAGGTGGCCGGCCAGAAGCTGCAGGAGCTCCACTTGTCCCTCAGAGAGCTGGAGCTGAAAATGAGCCAGCTGGGTGGTGGAGGGGGTCCTTTGCAGGGTGCATGTGGCCCTGCCCTTACCACCTCTTTCACGCCCCTCCCCAGCGCTGTGGGTGCTGCCCTGGAGCTGCAGCTGCAGAGTGAAAAGACCAAAGTAGCTGAGCTGAGTTGGCGTTGCCAAGAGCTGGAGCTCAAAGTGAACACATTTGAAAATATTGTTTGTGTCCTCAATCGAGAGATGGAGCGATCTTGTGCCACAATGGACGCCTACAACCGCCAGCACCGACTGGACCAAGACAAAATAGAGATCCTAAACAATAAGGTAAAAATATATTTTGAATACATCAGTAAAATTGAACAAATCCAATCACTTTTTTATTATTTTAGCATTTTCAGTCAGTGTTGGTAAAAGAAATAAAAGCCGGTTTTGTTCTTGCGATACTTTGCTGCAGGTTCGTCAGCTGGAGAGAACAGTGAGCCTGAGGGACCTGTCCATCGTGGAGATGGAGGGGAAGATGAGGGAAATGTCCGCAGCGACCTACGATGGCATCTTCATCTGGAAAATCTCTGACTTCACTAAGAAGAGGCAGGATGCCGTAGCTGGCCGCGCTCCCGCTATGTTCTCTCCTGGTATGACAGGATTTTCACTACTTTCTGAAAATTCCCAGACATCGTGACGTTTCATGTTAAAATATTGTTTTGCAGCGTTTTATACAAGTAAATATGGCTACAAAATGTGCCTGCGGATCTACTTGAATGGTGACGGGACGGGCCGCGGAACTCATTTATCTCTGTTTTTTGTGGTGATGAGAGGGCACAGTGATGCACTGCTCAAGTGGCCTTTTAATCAGAAGGTAAACATGGTTATAACTATTGGACACTTAATCTTTCATTCCTATGCATTATGTTTATGTCTTTATTCAAGACCTTGTTTAAGACCGTCAAAATTTAATTCAGCATAATTTTTGTTTTCCCAATCTTATGCATTCTGTTACTCATATAGTTACTTTTTAAATTATATATCAATTTTAATTTTATGTAAAAACTGTCCCAACAGTGATTAAAATGCTGCTGATCGCAAATAAGCAGCATGATTGCGGCTAGTTTTTCCACACAAAGGTACTTTATTAGTCCCACTTGGAGAAATTACTTTTGCTGCATTGCATTGCAACAGGCCATGATGGGAATTACTGAGAGTTAGATCACTTCTTCGGGGACATATAGGCATGAGCTCATCAGGAACCAAACCGGACATTCCACCAATGAGCTACGCCTCCCATGCATGCGCACTAGTTATGTGCAGCTATGCTTTAAATGCAGCATTTCTATTACTAAAACTTCCTGATCAAACTTAATCACACTCACATGTTCTGTTGGAACATTTTAAAACAAAAGCATTTTTAATTTCTGTTATAAAATTTTTGCTTGACGTCTGCATGCAGGTTACTCTTATGCTGCTCGACCAGAACAACAGAGAGCACATCATCGATGCCTTCCGACCCGACATCTCCTCCTCGTCCTTCCAGAGGCCCGTCAGCGACATGAACATTGCCAGCGGCTGTCCTCTCTTCTGTCCCCTCTCTAAGCTAGACTCTAAAAACTCCTACATACGTGACGACACCATTTTCATCAAAGCCATCGTAGACCTCACCGGCCTGTAGAGAGAATGTGAGGCTGTAAAATCCAACTCTGCCTTTTGTTGCTACTAACCCATCTGATGTACTGTATTATCAGAAAACCGATGTCCGTTTTTTTTTTTTTTGGATGTTTGTTGACAGTAGGTGAGATTACAGATCAGTCAGTAGGATCCTTGTGACAGATTTCTACCAGAAAATTTCATTTACTCCTCATCACTTTGACAAACACGTTTCCCAAGTAATCTGCTTATTTAACTCGGTAAAGTAACTTTAATACTTCAATACTGCCTTTAAAACTTCAGCACTCATATTGTGGCTTCCAGTAATAATGACGAGTCCCGTTATTTTTAGTTTTATTTGAGACAAATTGCAAAAAAAAAAATGAGCCGATCTTTGCATAATGCAAATGAAGCTCTGGTTTGTTTGCTAGTACTTGTTCACATTTTAATTCTAAAGAGTGCTCAGATGTCCCCAAAAGAAAAGAAGCATTTTTAACTGCAATACCGTAAGAAAAAGAAAGTCGAGCTACTTTTAAATAAGGCAATAGATGAAGTATTTCTCAGCTGTGGCTACATACTGCCTAATATTTGATCACGACTATTTTAATGATTTAAAATTACAATGTAGTGTTCTCTCAGCTTTCAAAATATCATCCAGTTTTACAGTTTGAGGTGTATCAGACTTTAAATCATTTTTCAAAAACGGCTTTGGGGTTTCATTGGCAGTCATTTGTGTTGGAATTTTGCTTGAATTCCATGAATTCTGACTATTTCAGTGTTTTTCTGTATGTGGATGTTCGGAAGCTGTTGGTCTTGTTTTTGGATTTGTTGTGACTGCATTGGAGATTGTCAGTTTCTCAGCTGCTCACCCAGAAAATCTGGTCAAAATATAGCATATTTTATTAAAAAAAACAAAACGTATATACTACTTTTTTTTTCAAAGTGAATTTAGTTTTATTTTTTTATCATTAACAGTTGCACCATCAGCGTTCAGTGTATTGTACAGTTATGTTTGTGAGGTGCTTGCTGCAAAAATGACTTAACCGATTACCAGTAAAAGCTTTAGCATTTTTGAAATCTAAAAATAAAATCTGCTCATTTTGTCTTCCTTAAAGGTCCTATATCATGCAAAACGGACTTTTATGAGGTTTTAACCTTTTATTTTACTTAGTACTACCCCAAACAATCCCCCAAAGTGTGTTTTATTGTGATTCATGCTATTTTGAGATATTTAAATTCAAAGTAAGGGGCGTGTTCTCAAACCTCTAACGACTGGTGGAACATAGTGACGTACATCTGTTTTTTGTTCAGCCCCCTGCAGCTCAAACACCCTCCCCCACCCATCCAGCGCTCCACGCTGTGCTGGGTGGGTGGGGAAATCACAATGAATGACAACCAATCGCAACCAACGGGGCGGGTCCCGGGAAAAAAAAAAAGAAAAAAAAACTGAAACAAGCTGTTTTGACTTCCGGGTATGAAACTGCGCTCCCAAACAGGGTATTATTTATAACCTTTTGTGTTGACATTGTGGCGGAATGTAAAATTATGCATATAATGATACATAGAACAGGATAAAATAAGGGAAAAAAGGCATGATATAGGACCTTTAAGACATTCTGTTTACGAAGAAAACGTTTAAATTTTTTTTATGTTTCTCAAAAGTACAAACACTACTAGGATTTGCATTTTTTGCGCCAGAATGAAATGGATTAAATAATCTTTTGTGTGATGGAGTGACGTCGAGCGGCTCAAGTTGCACATTGCATAAAAAACTAATTCCATTTGTGATAACACTAATATCCAAAACTTTTACATTCCGGGAAAAAAACTTTTATTTGGAAATGCCGTGCATCCATACGTTTAAAAAAGAAGTGACATAATCACAGACATGTGAGATTAGTCTGAAGCAACTGTCTCTACAGTCTGTGTTTAAGATGTTATCTGGTTTCACAAATCCAGAAAACAGATCCAGGGTCAGATGAGATCAAACATCTCTTTACTGGACATTTGAAAGGAAAATGTCATTGCTTTATTACATTGACAATCATTAAATCAATTTATAATGTCAGCCTTAAACCTACGGAACTACATTTTGGAAAGACGACCCATAATTAATGGCAATTTAGCATCCTGTTTCTTCTTTGAAGTTTTTCCAGTCAGTAAAAATCAATGACTCTTGTCTTATTTGCTCTATTCATTTCCTTACTTTCCCAATGCCATTTTATTGGTGTCTTTGATAAATCAGCTTTGGTTTGGGTGTATAAAAAGTTGCTAGCATGTGAAGTGGTGCCATGAGGTGAAACGCAGCTGTACGTTTGAGACCCCAGACTGGAAAAGAGGACTTTGTGAAAGATGAGGCTGGTGCAATGATTCCAAGAATGTTAATGATGAATGTTAGTGTGCCATGAAAACGAGGCAAAAGCTTGTAGCTTGCAAAAAAGCAGCTTTAATGTGAGATTTATTCTGACACGTTACATTTCCAACTCGATGTGAGCTCATTGTCTTTCTTACTTTCACATTAAAGCCATATATGCAGCCAGTGAAGGATGGAGGTCTTTATGAATGAAACAGACTGGTAATGTTACTGTGAGAATTTTAGCAGTTTATTTTTAATTTGACCTACTTTTTTACAGAAAATAAAGTGCCTGGGTCTCTATTGTTTCTTTCCATTTTCTTTCATCTTTCTCAAACCCATTGATTGTAATTTTAGTGTGAACATTAAACCAAATTTGCTAAGCAAATCTAAGGAGATTAAGGGATGGATCATGTATGTTTGTCTACGAGCTGAATATTGTATTTGATGTTTTATGTAAACCAGGCTCAGAACTTGATTGTCTTCCAGGTTTTTGGCATTTTCATCCAAACATCCAGCATGATTTTAAACTTTTTAACATATACAGATACTTTTATGTGAATGAGAGATGTCTGTATAAAAGTGCACGCTGATTTTTGTCAGTTTTTATACATTTCTTTACTTCGTCTTATCCAGGGCTGGGGTCATGTGGTGGAGGCAACAGCCTCAGACGGCAAGCCCAGGTTTCTTTCACCCCGGCAGCATCCTCCAGCTCACCGGGGAGGATCCTGACATGTTCCCTGGCCAGATGTGAGACATAGTCTCTCCAGCAAATCTGGGGTCTGCCTCTGGGTCTCATCCCGGTGGGATGTGCCCAAAACACCTCACCAGCAAGGCGCTCGGGAGGCATCCTAACCGGATGCCCGAACCACCCCATCTGGCTTCTCTCAACCTGGATGAGCAACAGCTCTACTCCGAGCTCCTTCCAGATGGCAGAGTTCCCCTCACTATCTCTTAGTGAGAGCCCAGCCACGTTGTGGAGGATGCTCATTTAGGTCACTTGTATTCGTGATCTCGTTTCATAAGTGAGGGTAGGAACGTAGATCGACTTGTAAATTGAGAGCTTTGCTTTTCGGCTCAGCTTCTTGTATACCACCACGGACCGTTTATATACTTTTAAAAATAATAAGCATAAGTGTGCAAATTATTTCTGCATATCTAATTATTATACATCAGATCCTGCCTTGCTGGAGTTTACAGTCATGCTGGACCATCTTTAAAAAAGTGTTTTTACATTCAGTAAGAATCAAACAGCTGCCATATTTATTCATGCCTGAACTATGTGCTGGTTT
The DNA here is from genome assembly GCA_902685375.1 of Neostethus bicornis. Classification (NCBI taxonomy): domain Eukaryota; kingdom Metazoa; phylum Chordata; class Actinopteri; order Atheriniformes; family Phallostethidae; genus Neostethus; species Neostethus bicornis. Next base: position 12,963,849 of record LR738545.1, read on the forward strand.
AAGTCTCAAGGGTCATTTTTACTCCTTATTGTGAAAAGTTCAAATGGTTCTCCTAAACAATTTCCAACTAAAGGGCTTCACATTTCTTTTCCATTGACTAAATGTCACACACAAGCTAGGATACACATCCATCTGATTCCCCCTCTGGCTTATACCTCAAACTGTGCAGCTGGCCTGAAGGAGACCTGGAGTTGGAGACATATTACATCTGAGCTGTTTGGTGTAAATGCTGCATCAGCAATGTGAATTTGTAGAAAATGCCACACCGCCTCAATGTTATCGCAACCAAATAATTGGTTGATAATGTGTTTGTTGCAAGCATCACTTTAAAAATGTCAAAACTGGAACAGATGAGTATGTTTTCATGTGTGTGCTTGTTCCTTCTTTGACATTAAACTTAAGAGACTTCATCTGTCTTACTTGTTATTTCTGTGGATAGTTGAATCACTTGTTGGTAAACAATTTGTATAAAAAGAAAATTTATTCCATATTTGTATTTTACTTTATTAAAGGTTTTGAGATGCACTCAATGAAAAGTATTGTTTCTTTTTTGTGGAGTTTTTTTTTTGCAGCTATTTGTTTCTCTTTACCACATGAGGGCATCACACACCAGGAAGACTGACTCCCAGTACAAAGGTAGTGGGAAGGGGTATTCTAGTGTAGACTTATATGGACATTAAATGCATATCTATTAGCAATGTTATCTGTTTTGCATGAGCAGGTTTATTGATCATTCAACATCATAGCTTGGCCAATGTAACAGTGGAAGATAATCTGATCTTGTAACCAGAAGAAATTTGATATTTTTTTTAAATGATATTTAGAGACTGATTAAAAATTTATAATGTTTCAAATTTTATTCTCTTTTTTGTGACAAAAAGGATAATTTCATGATCACAAAGCAACAACACCAACCAAAACGTACCAATCAGTTCAATTTTATTATATGTACAGTAGGGAAAAAAAAGAATCAAATCAAATTGTTTGGTCTAGAGACAGTGAAACTGAGGAAAAGACAGGAAGCAGAGATGGAGGTAGCAGAGATGAAGATGCTGAGGATGGGAGTGACCAGGATGGACAGGATCAGAGGAACAGCAGCACATGTTAGATGTTTTGGAGATAAAGTCAGAGAGGCCAGACTCAGATGGTTTGGACATGTGCAGAAGGGAGAGAGAGGGAGGATGCTGGCTTTTGAACCACCAGGCAGGAGGCCTAGACAAAGACCAAAGAGGAGGTTTATGGATACAGTGAAGGAAGACATGAAGATAGTTGGTGTGACCAAAGAAGTTCCAGCAGATAGGGTTAGATTAAAGACACAACTGACTTGCTGTGGTGACCCCTCAGGGAAATGCTGCAAGAAGAGGAAGAAAAAAAAAATCTAAACTTTAATGTGCAGATATTATAGTATACTGTGCATGTACAAATAGATGAATATAAATGTAGATGAATGAATAAGTATTTTGTGAGGCCAGAGTGTTGCTTGGGAAAAAAGAAGCAAACTTCAATGCAATTTCCAATCATTTTCAATGAGAACAGATTTCAACCACTTTCCTCATAAAGCAAGGAGGTAGCTGTATAAAACCACGTTGTTCTAGAAAAAAAAACCCAAAATTTTTTATCACCAAAATTGAATGAAGCTTTTTAAAAAGAAAAGTTTTCCCATTACACTGCTGTTGAACTTTAACTGTGGTGCAGCTTCATCTATTAGTGAACCAGAGATGATGATTTATGTTGTTAAGTCATTAAATTTTATCACCTTTGCTGCACGTTTTACTTGTACTCTAGAGTAAAGGGAAAATCTACTTCACAGCTGGCCATACCATGGCAAAAACGTTTGTAAAAATAGAAGCAGAGGTTTTACAGTTAAAGCTTGAACACAAAATTTTGATTGCATTTCTTGGTGTTGAAAGATTATTTAACTGTGTATTCCTGATGGCCTTCAAAATCTGGCACAATAATTACTATGATGACAGTTTTGCTTCAACTAATCAGATCTTAAATAGTTTTAGGGGGTGCTTCTTTAGAATTCATATAACCCAGAATAATTTATTGGACAGTAAGCGAGATTTCTTGTTAAGTAAGCGAGCTGCATATCTAAAATTTTGTTAGTGTTTGCCATTTTGTCAGCCTACAACAAGCGAAGAGAGAGAAGATTTAGTTTTTGTGTCAGATGTTATATCAAGCGCATTTTAAAGAAGATTTTCTTAAAGAAAAACTTTTTTTTAGTCTACACTAAAACTTATCAGCATCAGGCTGCAAGTAAAAGAGTCCAAAAAAATTCTCTTTAAAGTAAATTTATTCATTTAATCTTGAAGGTAACACAGTGGCCTCACAGCAAAAAGGTTAAGCGTTCGAGGCCAGGCGCGGTGGCGAGGCTTGAAACACTGGCCTTTCTGTGTGGAGTTTGCATGTTCTCCCCATGTATGCATAGGTTTTCTCCAAGTACTCCCGTTTCCTCCCACCCTCCAAAAACATTCATGTTAGGTTGATTGGCCACTACATGATTCCCTCTAGGAATGAGTGTGTGTGTATTGTTGTATGTGTGTGCCCCTACAACAAACTGGCGACCTGTCCGGGCTGAACCCTGCCCCTTGCCTCAAATCAGCCGGGATGGGGTATCCAGCTAAGGAGAAGAGAAAACATCAGCGTTTACTGAAAAACTTCAAACCTTGTTAATGTTAGAGAAGTTTCTACAGTGAGTCATTTTAATTTCTATTGTATACTAGAATCATATTAGTGTACAGTAACATTCACCACACTAGAACAAACACAATTATACCAACCCCTTTAGTTTGATGTTCATCACTTCCACTTCCAATTTTCTTCATTCAAAGAATTAAACTTTTAAAAAAATCATCATGAACAACTGGAAGAAAATGAGAGGTTTTATGGTAAACACAACAATCTTCATCCATAAAACTGTGAGACTGCATTGTGTTTCTGTGGTTATGTTTTTTCATTGAAATTTCCGTATATGTTAGTCAGTGGTTAAATAAAACTTTCTGTTTTAGTTTCCATCTGTCGACCACAATTTCCAACTACCAGAAAGCTAAAGAATAAAAAGTGCTGTTGGGATCATTATAATGGATGAATCATTTTCTGTCACAGTGGGTTTAAGTCCGTTACGGTTAACATGCATTTTCTGGATTCCTTCTTTCTTAAGCATCTGGGGTTCCCCTTCGCACTGGTACTTGCTTGTTCTTTCTTTCGTTTAGTCTTCAAAACCACTTATCCCTAACAGGGTCGTGAGGTGAGCTGGAGCCTATCCTGGCTCTCGCCTCCTCCATGTAAAAACTCCCAACAGTGATCAAAATGCTGCTGATCACAAATAAGCAGCAAGACTGCGGCTAGTTTTTCTACACAAGTTTTTACACACAATGGTACTTTATTAGTCTGTCTTGGGGAAATTGCTTTTGCTGCATTGCATCGCAGCAGGCAGCCATAGTAGGCTCTCGCCTTTCCCAGGCGAGAGCCAGGATACACCCCAAACAAGCCAGCAGTCTGTTGCGGGGCCACAGACAACCTTATACACTCACAATCATCGGAGCAATTTCGTGGCAGAATATTAACCTTTGACATACATGTTTTTGGATGTTTTTGGAGGGTGGAAGGAAATCAAAATACCTGGAGAAAATCGATACATGAGGAGAATATGCAAACTCCACACAGAAAGGCCAGTGTTTCAAGCCTCTCCCCCACTCCTGGACTCGAACCCCCAACCTTCCTGCTGTGAGGTCACCGTGCTAACCACTCCACCACCCGTACAACCCTATTTCTTTCTTTCTTACTTTTTTTTTTTTTTAAAGAAAATGAGTTTAAACAATTTATGGTTGTATGTGTGTGACCCGCGACGGACTGGCAACCTGTTCAGAGTGTACCCTGCCCCTCGCCTCGAATCAGCCAGGATGGGCTCCAACACCCCCCCGGCACATCATAAGGGATAGACGGTTAAAAAGAAGGAGTTTAAACAATTGCTTAAATTAAATTTACCTATCCACCTCCCTGATCTTCATTAATAGATAAATCTATCTGTCCTTTCATCCATCTGTCTGTGCAAGTAAAGATTAAAACATGAGAGCAGCAACATTTTGTGGAAAAACCCCTTCTTTTTTAAACTGTCGAAAGGCTCCTTTTTTTTTCCAGTCCATATCCTTCATCTTTTAATAAAACAAGTCATTTTAGAAACAGAAGCCCACTGTTGCCGGGACTGAGTGGGTCAATGAGCCGTGCTGATCCTTTTTCCTGGAGCATTGCCGCAGTGCTGTTTTGTAAAAAGGTTCAGTTGTGTGATTCCTGAGAAAAAGCAGATCCCAATCAGAAACTTATGAGGTAAAACTGGATCCCAGCTGTATTGTGGGATTAGAAGATGACTCCATGACTTTACAACATCTAATGTTACGCGCAATTATAAGCACACAATGATGATAACACATTTGTCTTTGGATACTCAAGCGGAAAGAAGCTACTTACTGTCATTTGGCTGAATGTTGGATGAGGTAGTTTAGACACATTTCAACATGTGTTGGTGTATCTGAGCAGAAAAACTACCAAGTAAGGTTATAAAATTCAAGTTGGACCAGGTTAATGGAGTGCTAACTATAAAAAATAGTGCTGCAGAATGAGATTCTTACCCAAGTAGATACTGAAAAAGATTCATAACAGGTGTCAGTATCAAGCAGTAGACAGCAGAGATAAAATCAAATTTTGAAATGGGGTTAAATATTAGTCAGAATACTTGTTGGTACTGGGAAGGATGTTACACAATTCAATATGAAACTGCGTTATCTGAGTGTAGTACAGTCCTGATGATTACGTTGTCCTATGAAAAACCACCTGTCAAAGATTACAATCAAAGCTTAGTGCTTAAATACAATCACACATTTGTTTCACATGCGTATTCAAAACCGCAATGTGTCCAAACCACTCTTTTCTTGCTTTGTCGTCAGCACTAAAGCATGTCAGACGTTTTTTTGATTCATCATTTACAGCAGATTTTTTTTCCCGTCTGGCCTTGAGTTGAGCAAAAGTCGTCATAACTTTCAGCTTCTTGATTGTCTCCTGATGTGTGCGTGTGTGTGTTTCTTATCCACAGGTGTATTATGAGGAATTGTTCTCCTCAATTCCTCATCATCCTCTTTATTTTGTCATCCCATGCCTTTCTTTACTCTCTTCCAAATTGCTATAAATAGTAAATTGAATGACAAACCAAAAACAATTTCCCTTACAATTACCTTCTGCATCAAATTGAGAACATGTACATTTGAGGTACATGAGTTGAATTGGCGTGACTAGGATCCATAATAAGTTTGGATTTTGAAAGTTGCACACCGCTGGGCCATTGAAAAAACCCCAAAAAAAGACAAATCAGATTGTTTCAAAATTTGATTCACCACCTAAAAAGGCCAGACACAGAAAGACCAGTCTCATCAGGGCAACCCAGACTTCAGTCTTGAAGCTTTGCCAACATACATAGTTGAGAAAAAAGTCTTTCCAATGTGCTTTGGGCTTTCTGTGGAACCATCTGTGATACATGCTAAACAGGTCACCAACCAATCTTACTTTAGCAGCTGTGAAAGTGCAGTGGCTTCAGATGAAACTTTTGGAAAATTGGGGAAAACCTGGTCACCATCCAGTGGAAAGCCATTACTACTGTTTAAATTCAGCTTGTTGTTAAGATTTGCTGTTATGACTACCAATCACAGAAAGTGACATTAGGCAGGCGAAGGACATGTTTTGTCTTTTAAATCTAGAGGGTTTTTTTTTTTTTACTCATGTTCTTCCTTTTGACAGATTAATACAGATTGCAATCAGTTTGCCAAACTTTCTTTTGCTCTTTGCTGAGGATCATGTCTTGCATTGAGAACTTGCAAGATGGGCTTTGCCTCAATGGGGTTCCCTCTTAAAGTCGGTGTTGTAAGGCTCATGCCAGCTGACTCATGGCCATTTCTATAGGTGTACACTGTCATCTTTCCATGTACAAAGGGGTCTGAATTATTATGATATGTTACTGTACCGGTCATGCTGTTTGGTCAGGGACAGTGGCACTGAGGAAAAGACAGGAAGCAGAGATGGAGGTAGCAGAGATGAAGATGCTGAGGATCTCTCTGGGAGTGACCAGGATGGACAGGATTTGAAATGAATATATCAGAGGAACAGCACATGTTAGAGGTTTTGGAGATAAAGTCAGAGAGGCCAGACTGAGATGGTTTAGACATGTTCAGAGCAGAGAGAGAGTGCATCGGCAGAATGATGCTAGGTTTGGAACCACCAGCAAAGAGGCCTAGAGGAAGACCAAAGAGGAAGTTAATGGATACAGTGAAGGAAGACATGAAGATAGTTGGCATGACCGAAAAAGATGCAGCAGGTAGGGCTAGATGGAAGAAACTGACTTGCTGTGGCGACCCCTGAAGGGAAATGTCGAAAGGAGAAGAAGAAAGAACTGGACTTGTCCATATGCAAACTCTGTCTTTAACTATTAATGCTATTTTGAAAGCTCTGGAAGATTCTCATCAGCCTTCTGGCTATTAGCAGAAGATTATCTTGCTTTTACAAATCTTGAACCAGAGTCAATGTTATATGACTTGCTCATCATTTCCTCCGACACGCTTGACTCAGCTCATCCTGCAACGGGTGTTGCAAGAAAGTCTCCAAATTCCCTGAAACTACTACTGTCATAGTGGTAATGTTTTATATATTCACCGACTAAATTTATTTGTTACTGACTCCTCTCCTTGAGTCATTTAGCAGTCTCCTTCTGGAGCTGTTTTTTAGTGCTCTAATTTTGTTGGACATGTCATCATGTAGGAAAAGGCTGATAATAGGGGTTAAAGCGGACACGTTCTACAACCAATTGACTTGCTTTGTGGTCTTTTTATTTCCAATCTTCCGGTGTTTCTATGTGGATTCCCTGGAAATCATGACGTTTAGCTACTGTCTAGCTCCCATCTGTTAAACAGCTCACTGCATCCCTCTGACACACTTCCTTCCTTTTGTCTGTCTATATTTTTTCTCCTTGTAATTCTTACATCTTCTCACAACCTTTTGTACTTCAGTAGCTTTCCTCTATTTATATAAAAAACATTTCTTGGTTTCTTCTGAAAACTCTGCTGAATGCATAGCTTCAAAGAGTAGCCAGCAGCCATGGAAAAGAGTTTACAGAAAATGACCTGTTAAAAGCACTCAGAATAATGGTGTGTTTGTCTGGAGGGTGAGGAAACATTACCTCCTGTTTCTCAGAGTGAATTTGTCCACTCACAGAAACATTGACTCTCCGGTTTTAATAAGTGAGTCAAATGACTTGGTAGTTAATGTGAGAACTGTAGAAACACAAACCAAGCAGTAATCCAAACCCCCTAAAAAAAGTATCACAGCTTTCATTTGAAACTTCCCATTAACTTCCAGGTTTTTGACTATTTGTGTAAAATGATTTTTTTCTTCACAATTTAACTGCTTTGAAGCTGTAACTTTTTAAAACTCCACCATCTTCCAAACTCCCATAATTACTTTGGGTTGGATAGTTTCTTTATTGGATATTTTTCTAAACCTCCTCTGGTCTTTTCTTTATTTATTCAGTTCCATCTTTATGGATGACCTAATGCTAACCTCAAGATGAATAAAACAAAATGAAGGATTTTAAAATGTGGGCACAGAAAGAAGTCATGCTTGACAGAAAAATATGACGCTTTCATTAAATTAGGAAAAATATCTCTCACACAATCGAGAATTGTTTAGTTGGTTCCATAACGACGAGACTGAAGAAGAGAATAACCTCCTTTTTAAAAGGGCTTATTACCCTATTTCATTTACTGGGAAAGTCCACATGACCTTTACATGATGTACAGACTCCCTTGGAACTTTTGAGTAAATCTTCACCAAATACACCTTATTCATCTTCACAAAATTTGATTTTTTTCATCCGGCCATCTGGCACTGCTTGTCTAACTGGGTTGCAGAAATCTGCAAAAAAAGGCTAGAGGTGGATCACATTCTAAACAGATTGCCAGCTCCTAAATTCAAAGGATACTAAAACTCCATACGAATGAATATATTGAACCCAGGCTTCTCTCCCCCCGGCTGCATCCTTCAGCTCACCTGGGACGATCCTGAGGCGTTTCCCAGCCACCTGTGAGACGTAGTCTCTCCAGCGGGTCCGAGGCCTGCCTCTGGGTCTCCTCCTGATGGGATGGCTCAAAAACCCCTAATGAAGAGAACAACCATAGCCAAGTTTCCCTTGCTCAGACGCGGGTCACCTGGCCCCCCCAATAGAGCCAGGCTTGAGGTTGGAGCACGAGAGCGAGTGCCAGGTGGCTAGGATTTTACCCATTTTTATTAAACTGCATATATACAACTTAATGTTTCCTTTAATCAACTTGTAGTAAAAAGAAATTGCAGATTTGGGTTGTTGAAAGGTCCCTTCTCCTTCAAAATAATTCTTTTCTGTTTGCGAAAAGCAACGCTGGTCACAATTAATGCATTCAATTAACTGGTTAAACTGTTATGAATTTGTTGTTGGAAAAATTTCATGGGAAAACTGATATGTCATGTAAAAATGGAAGAAACATTAGGTGAAAAAAAATCATTTCAATTGAAGAGAAGACAAACCTTTGCCAAAAAAAGTGAATTATGTAAACCGTATGAGCTTTTATTACATTACCACAGAGATTATCTGTGCAGTCAGAGTGGACCAGAGCATCACTCTTACGTACCGAGCATGGAATTAGATTCCTAATAACCTCTGCAGTCTGTGAGCAGAGCCAGGGCTGTTGGCCTGTTACGTGGATTATCATGGGGGATATCCTAGAGGGAGCGTTTCCTTTAATACAGGAGTCATCCTGGGACAAACTGTAAATCCATATTCAGGCCAGTCCAGGAAACGCTCTATATCGACCGATCAGTGTCATTGTGAACAAATTGCCCAAGGACAAAAAACACAAAGGAATGTGCAATGGAAGCAGAAAAAAATTATAGCCAGCTTAGCCCCATTTATGGAAAGATAAAATTACTTTAGGTAATAAGGGAATGAACTTTTCTGGAGGAAAACAGCTGGTTAACATATCTAACAAATAGGAAAATGGTGTGTTGTTGGAATTATTGTTGGCATGTTTAATAGTTTTATTATTTTTTGGAGATTTATTCACACAGTACTCAGATCTTATTTCTTGTTTCATGCTCCGGCACAGATCGATGCTCCTGCAGCCGTGGGAAATGATTATAAATTTTTATAACATGTTCACAGATATTGCAAAGAAGCTCAACTCACACCAGAAATGATTGATTCTAAAAAGTAAAGACCTTTATTTTTATTTTTTTGTTACCTTTTTTGTGCTGAAATTTAAACCAGAATATACCTAACACTTTTTTATGACCAGGATGCTGATGATGATGTGAGGGTGTGCATAGAGGGAGTTGATTTACAGTATGTCTTTGTGACAAAAGTCATGTCTGATGAACAGTAATTAAATGGCTGGCATTTCTGAAGTTTTTAGCCGCAGATAACAATGACTTTACAAACTTTAACATCTAGTTTCAATAGATTCCTTCCTTATGTTGGATGAATGGATCTTTTGTATCTTTTTTATTAAACAACACACTGTTGTAGTAGGATGAAAGTTTGGGAAAATATAGTTGACTGGCAAGGAGAATGAATAATGCACTGTCTTCTACAGTTAAAATTTTTTTTCAATCTGCGCTTGTTATCCATTCCAGAACTGTCCCGTCACAGGAGGATGCTTCAGTTCTACCATAAAGCATCCCAATTGCAACTGTTTCTGTCCTGCAATAGTGGGAAAATGTTCGTATGTTGTGTTTCATTTGTTATTGTGAAAGCTGTGAAACCCTCATATTGTCCTCAACAGTAGCTTCAAAAAATTTCTCGACATGGACAGCATATCTTATCAAATCTTAGTGAAAGTGGAAACTGCTCCAGTTTCTTCTTTTTTATATTTTTCTTTTCAAATTTCCACTTTTAACTGATTGCATGTTTATTTAAAGTGTTGTCAGTGACTTCTTTGAAGCCAGAATGTGTACATATTCCCCACTGCATATGATGTCACTTTATGGTTGTAGCTTGTTTACACAAAAGTTAGATGACGGTCTTGTTGAAATTGTTTAATGAACAACACAAACTCAAAAATAATCAGATCACGACCAGCAAGACCAGCAGTCTAGGCATGACGTAATTGAAGCAAATGTTGCTTCTTATCCTGCTGGGAATATTTTAAAAACATTTCCAAACATTTTAATTAAAAAGATCATTTACAGCAGTAAATGTTTAAGACAGCTGCCAATCTTTCTGAAAACTGGCGTCCCAGACGATTAGTCTGAAGTCAGACCGTGCAATGTTTGGACAACCCCAGAACCCAGGCTCTTCAAGCCTTCATTAACATTGTAAATGTCAAAGTTTATGTCAATACCACCAGAAGAAAGCTGAACAACTTGTTGTTTGAAGGGGTTTCAGGAAAAAGGACTCCTAACCCTGAAAAGAAAGTGGTACTTCACGTGGCAATTTACTCCAACAGAACCAGCCAAAGTGGGCATTTTGTTGTAGTTTGTTCTGTCATGATGACCATCATGGACAGAACAATAAAAGTAAACTACACCTATCAAAGTCATTCTTGAGGGCTTTTGTCTGACCTGTAAGTTATACTCCTCTGTGAAAAAGGTCATTATGAAGTGCTGTGCAGTGATGTAGTGGTTAGCAGTGTGGGCTCTCAGCAGGAAGACCAGTGGTTTGAGTCCCGTCCCAACCGAGGTTTGGAACACTGGTCTTTTGTGCGGAGCTTGTTCATTCTCAGTCTGCACATGTGGGTTTTCTTCGAGTACCCCAGCTTCTTTTTACCATCCAAATACATTTTTGTTTGTCTCATTTTGCCTTTGTAAAATTGGTCAATGGAATGAGTATCTGTGGAATTGTTTGTTTGTCGCCATGTGGCTTCGTGATGGACTGGTGACCTGCCTACGGTGCACCCTAACCCTCAACTTTTACTGGTTAGTATAGGCTCAGTTGCCAAACAGTTCAGAAAATGAATGGACGAATATAAGTATAGGGGGAAAACCAGTAGTTCCATAAAATATTCAACATACTGTTACAGGCTGTAATTTTCTTCTTTAAAGTAAATTTGATATAATGATTATCTTCCTGGGAAATATCTTTTAAAACATTTATCAAGCAGTGCAGCTTACCAAAGTAGCCTTTACAAAGGTCAAATGTTTATTTTCTTTAATGTAATAAGTTACATTTATTCTTCAGCTCAGTCGTTAGTGGTAAATTTTACCATCTTGACTCCCTCTGGTGTCTCTCTTGGCAGAGATGTGATGGACTCTTTTCAGCACTTACATTTGTCTTCAATTCGCCTGACAATAACTTATTATAGTTTTTGGGAAGACACTGAACTGTTTGTTCTCTAGTTTGTTTTGCTTTTTGGCCAGGAGCTGCTTACTACTCAGTGGTAACAGTAAATGGGATTCAGGAAATATTACTTGGCTTTCAAATTTTTTTTTTTTTTTTACTTTTTTGCGGTAGTATCCATTGTCATAGAAAAAGGTAATTTTTTTTTATCCATCAGCCAAGATGGAAAAATTGTTGTCTAGCTGTAACTCAGCATGACAACTTCACTTTTTTGTTTCTTCATCTTTATTATTATACAAAATAAGTTCCTAAAATAGTCATAGTAGACTCCACATCTGAATGAACAGTAGTTCATTTGCTGTGTTCATGGATCACTTAGCAACACCATTCAACACATGATCATCTTGGAGACCCCTGTCTGGAAAACTCCAGCAGCAGGGGGGAGGGAAAAAACACTCAGATACCCACAAACCCAAAGGAGTCTGTTTTATGTGGGTTTTTAACAGTGGAAGGCACATTGTGGTGTTCTGAGCTCACTTCCACATTTCACAATGTGCGTCTGCCTCCATGGCTGATGCAGTAAATGCAACTTCTCATACCGTTCATCATTAGTTCCTGCACCCACTTTTAAACAGATGTATATAGTCAGCAAGAATGAACAAACCCCAAAATATGGGAGGCTAAACTCCTACCAGTCCTTGAAAGTTTCCCAAGCCGAACTATCTGCTTTTTCTTTTTAACAATGTATCTGCATTGTTTTTGTTGGGAAAATAATTTCTTGTGGAAAAAGTTTCACATGAAGAATTATTGAGCTGCTATTACTCAAACACCAGTATTGGTTCCAAATGCGTACTGTATTTATTTGTGTTTAACCAATACATTGTGTGGGATGTAGGGTTCTGAGGATTGTCATTTCCTCTTCTTGGGATAGCTATGGGCATCACTCTTCAACCACAAGCAACATTTCCAGTATACACCTCCCAGATTGCAAACATCAGGTTGTTAAGACAAAACAAATGCGGCATGCAAAGTCAGCATGGCTTTGACTATTTAACCAGAAGTTAGAGCGTTGGATTCAGGATTGGTTTCACCACCAAGGACGCAATTCAGCAGTAAACGTTCTGGTGAAAGATGCAACATAGACTCATTTTGAGTCGAAGTTCCCAAGAAAGAAACTACAGGTGGTGAAGGACCTCAACATGAGTCAGGGCTTCCCATTACGTGGATAGGAAGCAACGTGGTTAAAACAGGAGAGATGAGTTACAGATGTGGCGGTTGGTTGGAGGTGGATATTGGCATGCCCTCTCCTGAGAATTGAGATGATGAAGTGGCTGTCGGATGACTTTCTGTCGAGGTCATTTTTCATTTATAATAAGGAAAGTCCTCCAAAGTTTTGTGCTTACAGATGAAGATTTTAGATTTTTCTGTGTTATTACTGATGCTGAAGAGCTAAAAGCGCAACCTTACAAATATAAAGTAGTACGCCACTTCACAACCTCCATTTCTAAAATCTATAGATATTTTTTCTCGTTTTCCAATTCATAAACTTGACACTTGGGCTAATAACGATACAGTAAGAAACGCACAAAAGAAAATGTAAATGCGAATTTAATTTAAAAGCTAAAACTACATTTTAAAGCAGACAGAATAATGTCTCCACTCGCCCTACATCATAAACTACATTAATAATGAATGCTTGAGGTCTATTTGATAACTAGGCTGTCAAATGTACAAGGTTTTTAAATTTTGTGACCTTGGCCTTTGGTTGCACAGCCCTGGTACTGAGTAACTGTAGGCAGTTTAATTTCTTTCAAATTCCTTCAGTGGCTAGGAAGAGATCCCATTCACAAGAATTTGTGACCTCGTTTTTGTGCCCTTGAGCTTTAATCCCATGATCCTAAAAACCTAGTAAGTTCATTTACAGTTGGTACCAAGTCAGTGGAATTAAGATATAATCCATTCAGTGCTTTAGGAGATTTTGCTTTTATAGAGGTTTTGCACAAGTGCACACACACAAACAGCCTGAGGGCTTAAAATCACCTCCATATTCTGTAGGTAAAGGTGTAAAAATATAATAATGCAGGACTATAAATCCTTTCATCTGCTCTTTTTAACCTGTTTAGACCTTTTTTTTTGCTCCGATTCTGCAAACATGAAGTTATTTCTTATGGTAGTTTCAGTTTAGCATTTGAACCAAAGTCTGTAAATGACATTAAGTTTCTGCAAAAGAACTACTATTTAAAGTGGTTTACATATTTTTTTTATTTTAGTGTTTTAAATAACAATAATAAAAAAAGTTAATTTTTTTTACTATTAAATGAGAAATTCCTCAACCCTTCAAAAATATTTTTTGTATAAATTTTGTGTTTGAATTTTATGGTGAAAGACGAGTCGACAATGATTAGTAAAATAAATGCAAAAAAAGTTTTTCCTTTTTTAGACTTTTTCTTACTCGAAACTAAATTTAGAGGTTAGTGTAATCATCTGGTACATCTTTATTTGATTTAGCTGTAATAGGTCTTCAAGATAACGATCAACTTTTCAAAGTTTCCTTTTAATAAAGAAGACTGCCACAGTCCAAAATGTGCTGAAATTCAATTATGGCCTTTTCCTTCGACTCATGAGTTGATTGAATTTGACTGCTGACTGCCAGCTATGTCTTTCCTAAACGCTCCATGCCACTGGAGATGAATGAGGTCTTTGTTGAGGTGCCCTTCCTCAAAATACAACAGACAATCTGTTGAATTGGAAATAATATACAAATCTTCCTTTGGTTCCTCGCTTGGAATTAGTTTAGTATAGATTTGAAGAAAATTATAATTTTTCACAAAACACCACAGCTCTCTAACCACAGGTGTCAAAGTCCGGTCTTTGAGGGCCGGTGTCCTGAAGGTTTTCCATGTGTTCTTGCATTTACACACTTGATCCAGGTTAGTGAATCATTGTGCCAAATTTTATTGGTTGTTGATTTCCTTCACGTGCATTGGCTGTGTTGAAGCAGGAACACAATAAAAACCTGGCCCTCAAGGACCAGACTTTGACAGACTGTTTTTCAGTGGTTGTCTTACCACACAATTTGGAGAAGAACATTTGTTTGAACTTTAATCATTTTGCTTTCCATCTCTCCTTATTTTAAATCACTTTTTTCAAGGCTGAGCTACAGCGGTGTCAAACTCCGATCCTCAAGGGCCAGTGTCCTGAAAGTTTTCCATGTGTTCCTGATTCATTAAAGCTGATGCCCATAAAGTGAAATCAACAGCCAATAAAATTTGGCACATTGACTCTATAACCTGGATCAGGTATGTAGATGCAAAGAACATATGGAAAACCTTCAGGACACCAGTCCTGCAGGACCTGAGTTTGACACCTGTGGTCTCAAGAATACTAAAAACATTTAAAAAAAAAAACCAGCCACATGAACACAAGTTGAATGAACATCAAGTCTGTGCAAAACTAAATATTTTGGTTCTTGTATGTGATTAGGACATAGCTTTATATGCTTTCTAGACATCTCAGCCTTTTTGACACTGACTTTATCTTATTGATAATAAAAATAAGAGAACAAATGTTTTATGTTTACAAAACTATATCTTAGACTCTGGTCTGAGAAAAATTGGTCACTGCATTTTTTTCTCAAACTATTCTCCATAAACCTAAACTTATGAATATGAAGGAAAACTTAAGCAGGTCAATGAAAGTCACCCTAAATTTCTGTTATGGACCAATATCAAATCAATACCAAATTTTTCTTCAGGGATCAATAAAGTTTTTTCAATTGAATCAAAGTTTGAACAATATTCATCACTGTGTACTTTTATTTTAAGTAATAAGATGAGGATTGTCTTAGTCGATCACTGACATTAGTAAAAATTAGGCTGTAAATATTGACAGTTAATCCGAAAGATGAATTGGTGACCTGACCTTGTTGTACCCTGCTTTTCTTCAGATACTAGCGGGGTTAGGCCCTTGCACCATGAATGTAAGTTGGATTAAATAGTTGAAAAAATAATTCATGGATTTGGAGACCAAATAAACAAATTGGCTGTAGTATTAATTCCATCTTAAATTGGATAAGATTATTGAATACCTACTCAACTACCTGTTGCATCAGGTTTGCCTGATGCATCATCCTATTATGATGTGTCTTATCAAAATCTATTCTCCACACTGTCTACACATGCACACATAAATTTAATAAGTGTCTTCCTTATGCATGCACATGAAATGAAAAAAAAGAAGTAAATGCTTTCAGACTGTATTATTTATTTGAACGCCCAGAGTGCAAAGATGGCAAAGTTTTATCCAACAGTACACAGGCGAACTCAGCTGATTTCAAACAGAAAAACTTATGTCTTTTCCTTTAAACACTGGCCATTCAGTGTGCAGTTTGCATATTCTCTCCATATCTTTGGGTTTTCTCTGGGTACTCCAGTTTCCTCCCATGCATTTGCAAAAACATGCATTTTTGGTTAATTGACCACTATAACATATCCCCTAGTGATGAGCATATGTGTGGATGGTTGTGTGTGTGGCCCTGTGACAGCCAAGGCGACCTGTTCAAGGTGTACTCTACCTCTCGCCTTAAATCAACCAGGATAGCCTCTGGGACCCCTCGCAAACCCATTGGGGATTGGATGGTTCAGAAGATGAAACAGTTCAGAATAGTCCAGTAATTGGAGATAATTGTCTTTTTTTTTTTTTTTTTTACTGGATGAGTTTTCTTTAAAAATAAGCCTAAAAAATTCTCATTTGAATCTGTTATTGATCTGTCAGCAAACAATTGCAATGTCTCAATTTTAGGGGGCAGTTCACTCCCAGCAGTCTTAACCTGTCTGTCTATCTTTAGAACGTCTGGACTTACACGTGGCTTTCCTTTCATTACGGGGAGCCATATCCTCTGATGCATCAAGGTCTCTCACCAGGACAGTGTTTTTCTTGTCAACGGCTACTGTTTTCTTTCGAGGCCTTTTTCTCTCAGCAATAGAGCTGTCCAAGCAGAAGGTAAAGGGCTTCCCCTCTGAGTGACATTTGGGTTGGCTGGAGAGAAAAAAACAGTCATTGTGAAGGAAAGTTCATGTATGGTTCTCATTATCACACATTCAGCAAAACTTTCAGTCTATGAGGCGATCATGGCTCTGGATGGAATGCTACACAGATGTTGCTTTTTTCTGAAAGAATGGGGAATATAAGTCATGCTCAGTGGCTACAGCCTTCTAATTTAGACTTGACCCTGCAACAGTAGGCCCTCAGTAGCACACTTACTGACTAATATCCTGCAGATGTGAGCAACCTATTTTAGAAATTAGGATGCATGTCTTCTATGATGCAGGAAAATGGTCCATTCTTTCAACTTGGTCCCCACAGCAGCAACTTTTAGACTGCATTTCATTTAAGGTCACTGGCTGTTTTCTCTGACAATGCAGAAACAATTTGTAGCACGTTCCAAACCTTATGTAATACTAAATTCTCAGTCATAGTTAAATATCCCTCACATAACATATCTACAAAATGAATTTAAATTATTTTATAATAATTAGTAGAAACAACCTTGAAGCAATATGAATATGTTTCAGTCAGAACATTTTGTAATTTCTGTTGTATATTTGAGGCATTTTTATACGAGAGGGATCCAAACGAAAAAGTGAGGTTACCGGGAGAAGAGATAAAGAAGGTGGAAGATTTCTAGTACTTAGGATCAACAGTACAGAACAATGTAGAATGTGGAAAAGAGATGAAGAAGCATGTACACGCAGGCTGGAACGGGTGGAGAAAAGTAACAGGTGTGAAGTATGTTAGAAGAGTTTCAGCTAAAATGAAAGGGAAAGTGTACAAAATCGTGGTGAGACTGGCCATGCTGTTTGGTCTAGAGCAGGCATGGGCAAACTACAGCCCACGGGCCACATGCGGCCCGTTTAATGTTTTAATCCAGCCTGCTGAACTTGAAAAAAATAACTAAATAAACCTTGTTAGTGTTTTATTTCCCCATTCTGATGTTTCCTCACTAGATGGCGCACTCTATGATATGGAAAGCCATCAGGCCTAGTACACGCACATAAACAAGCGTGTTAGATGTTAAAACAAGCAAAATGTTACATCAAGCGCTTAGATTTCAAACCTAGCGCCACTAAATGAACGTTTTTACGCGCTATCGCACTAGATTCCAGACCTAGCATGCTAGATTTGAAATTTACCACTCTTGATGTAACATTTAATGTGCTTTTTAAAAATCTAGTGCGCCATGCTATTGGTCTAATCTAGCGGTTACCAACGCATGCCATCCATCTGGTAGTATTCCGTTTGTCAAATGTTAGAACAAAATGTGGCTCGCGAGTCAAAAAGTTTGCCCACCCTTGGTCTAGAGACAGTGGCACCGAGGAAAAGACAGGAAACAGAAATGGAGGTAGCAGAGATGAAGATACTGAGAATCCCTGTGGGAGTGGCCAGGATAGACAGGATTAGAAATGAGTATATCAGAGGAACAGCACATGTTAGAGGTTTTGGAGATAAGGTCAGAGAGGCCAGACTGAGATGGTTTGGGCATGTGCTGAGGAGAGAGAGAAAGTACATTTGCAGAAGGATGCTGGGTTTGGAACCACCAGGAAAGAGGCCTAGAGGAGGACCAAAGAGGAGGCTCATGGATACAATGAAGGAAGACATGAAGATAGTTGGTGTGACCGAAGAGGATGCAGCAGATAGAGTTCGATGGAAGAAACTGACTTGCTGTGGCGACCCCTGAAGGGAAATGCCGAAAGAAGAAGAATTTGAGGCATTTTTTTAAGTTATCCAAATGAACACAAAAGTGGTTTTAAAGAATTATGTTGGTCATTTTTTTTGTTTTACAGCTCAATTTATTGCCTAAAAACCAAACAGAATTCCTAGAAATTGGGGTGAAGGTATTCATCTTTTGAAATGAGGTACATGCTGTCCCTCACACGAGCAGAACATTGAGCCATTAAACAGTTTTAGGACATGGGGCTCCAATCTCAGAAACATGAATACATGTAATGAGTAACAAGTGAGAGGAAGAAGAAGAATTATGTTGTGAAAAGCTACAGGTTTGGAAAGTCTGCTTCACCTTTGAAGCCCCAGCTTTAAATCACTGCTTGAACACCACACTCACAAAACTGCTTGAATGAACCGAGGCTCCCGCAGGAAATTCAAAATTGTCATTCATTAAAATGCCAACTTTTACTTTTCAGTACTGAGCGTAAAGCTGTTGTGATGATGTAGCATTGTGTGTATCACCTTACGATATAAAAGACAGTGTTTGTGCATTTCAAGTCCTCCTCCTGACCTATGATCATTCATGTTCAAAGACAGATGGGCTACAAGCACCTGGATTCCTCTCAAGCTTTCCAACATGCAACCATGAGGTAAAAATGCTAATAACTGTTATTATTTCTTCCTGCTGCAGTCAAAAATAAGAGAGCTCACATAAGGACAATGGAGCTCTAACTGGATGCTGGAACGTAAAAATGTGGAAGTTTATGCTACTAAGAGAAAGATTTTGCATTTGTTTTTAAGTCATAAAATTTGTAACCATAAATCTGTCAACTCCATCCATTCACTACCATCCTGGCTCCTTGTTTTGTGCTCACAAAACTGAATGTGAGCACAATCTGTCCTGTAAACTGAACAAATTCCCACAGATTCTCTTCATGAATCTGTGGACCATCTCAAGAGCAGCTTCAGCAACAGACTCCTGCAACCCTGCTGCTCAAAGGAATGGTACAGAAAATAATTTCTGCTGTTCTTTATCAAAATATTAGACCTTTCACTTTCTAAACTTTAAACTTTCACTCACAACAGCTAAAAAAAAAGAAAAAGGAAAAAAAAAAAATGTTATTGTATGACATTGTATGATTGTAGCACTGCAGCACTCAAATTTCCCTTCGGGGATAAATAAAGTATCTTCAATTCAATTCAAAAGAATGTCGGTCAATTCAAAATAAAGAACAGATAGTGACTTTGTTGATGCATTTGAAATTGTTGGAAGGGCCATGTTGTTTATATCAATGAAGTCATAAAAGAGTAATTTGAAACCTCCCTGTATGATGATTTGTTAGAATAAACCCTTAATGTTTAACACAGGAGAATTGTGTTCCTTTTCTACAAACCCCTTTCTCAGAAAAATTTTTTTTCCTGAGAAGCTAAGACATAAAAGTAAATTTCAGTCAGGAAAGATGCAACAGCGCAACAGTTTTCAAGGTTTATTTCAGGTTTTAAAAAAAGATCAAGGGAACCGACCCCTTGCTGTGAAATCCATTAATGGAGTTTTGACCCTTTAAATAGCAGTCATACCAGAGATTCATGAGGAAACCTTGGCTGGTGACTTTGACTGCACCAGTACAAAGAATAGACAGCAGTGTCAGCACAGATCTAAAAACAAACTCACACTACAACCAGACACTAGTCCATTATCTCTAAAGGAAACAGACTAAACTTGATATGTCTTTAAAATGTTTCCTTACATGCTATATTCACCTAAAGAATTGTGATAGCTGAGCTTATATAGATTGATATCCAGTTCTTCCAGTAGCTTCACATGAATTGTTTTTTTTTTTGGTAACTTTATTCATATGATATTTAATATTCAATATATACGATCGTTTTTTTCCACAAGCTAAGATCTGATTACTCTTTCCATTTATTACACAGCAATGGTTCCTTCCTGGGTCTTTCCAAGTCAAGGTCACCATATGTAGCCTATAGAATCATTCAAAAGAAGCAAATATTAAAATTAAAAGTGAAAACCTTAACAAATCTAGATGACCTCATGCATTCCCATGGTGTAGCAATTTTGGACCAGGAAATCAGCTATATAGTGGAATATGGTAAATGTTTGTTGTATTCGACGGACAGATGACAGAAGCTTTATTGTCAATGAACAACAAGGGAACAATAAAATTAGTACCAACACGCCTGATTCGAGATGTTGACACACAACAACGTCCTTGTCAAGGAATAGATTTATACAATATGTAAAAACGTTTAATCGCCACTTGTTGGTAGAACAGGAGCAGCACTGCTACATGTTCGTTGTCTATTTCAGTTTACTATCAGTTATTATACTTGCCTTAATTTATAAAAGAAATGCTTCTCTGAAATATGTAATATAGTCAAACATAAAAACACAGTAGCATACATTAAAATGGTTTTGAATGCTCAGTCAGCGTGTAAAAAAACTTTACTTGCTTATCTAACCAATTATAGCCAGTTAGATATGAGAAACAAGCTGTTGACATTTTTTTTTTAACTTTTTGTGGCCATTTGCAAGTGTTTTGATTTAGCTTATTTATAAAAATGTTGTTTCAGTCATTTAATCCGACCCAGCTTCCTTTTACATAGATGGAGAGCTTGGGGAGAGGGTCCACACCTTCCGGTTTTTGGGAGTCGTTATCTCCAACAACATCTCCTGGAAAACATTAGTGAGGGTATTAAGAAGGCCCTGCAGAGACTCCACTTTCTGCGTGTTCTCAGAAAGTACAATCTGAACCCACGGCCTGCTGATAAACTTCTTACGTGCATCCATTGAAAGCCTCCTGACCTACTACATTACAGTGTGGTATGGCAGCTGCATTGTGGTTGACAGGGAGAGTCTGCAGAGGGTCAATGCAGCTCAGAGTATCATTGGCTCTGCTCTCCCCCCCCTGTTGGACATCTACTCCGAGCTTCTTACACTTTAAATGTGTATAATGCAGATCGTACGTGTGGATGTGACAATAAAGAAATTCATACAGTCTAACAGCTTTTGTGCAATTTTCAGTTCATCACTTTTAAGTACATGTTTTACTTTGGTTGCAATTCTTGGTTATGGTGGAAGTAAAACATGGTCACACGCCTCATTGGTCTTCATAAACATGCTGAGAAGGACAGCAGAAGCTCACCTCCTGTTGGTTTTCTTCATTTCTGTGGCATGCAGCTGAACCAAAAGGTCAAAAATGTGGCTTAAGCACAAATAATCTCCTTTTTCATCAAGAGTTTCTGTCTTTTTAACAGAAAATGACTTTCATACTTGTGAACTTTAGCTGTGAGCATCCTAGGGGTCTTTCAGTCTAGTTTTTTTTAGGGCATCACACTAGTTACTCAATTTTTTAACCATAAGCCACCTACACATCTTCAAACAAACTCCCCTCAGGGAAACAAAATCCTCCTTTGAAGGCTATAGGGGCCAAATTTAAGGCACAGATGGAGAGAGGGATGAGGGATGGTCATAATAATAAACTGTCTAATCTCAGCGGGGAGACATGGTCAAGCCGACTGAAAGTTTGGTAAAAGACATCAGACTCCCTAAAGCACATCCAGCCCTCATATGAAGGGAAATTACTCAAATTTTCCATCTTCTCAACAGCTGGTGCTGAGATGCCCTCCAGCATGCGAGCTAGTAATTTTAAGTCTCAACAATTTGAGTGGATGGGTTGTACTCTGACCGCCTGGAAGAAGCTACTTGTACAGGAAATTATATCATCTGTCATCTGTTCATTAGAGTTTTTTCTTCCAGTTAAAAAGTAACAATTGAGTGCTCTAGTTCATACCTTTTAATTAAAATGTTAAATGGATCGTCTACAGTACAAACATAGACCTCACTACACTGACACACTACACTGTTTCAAATATGCATTCTAAATTCTGCAACTTAGGTACCAATTTAATCTTTTTTGTACTTTTTAAAAATTTTACTATCAGAATTTTACCATAGTTTACATGATGTCATGTCTTTTAACTCAAGATAAATTAAACTGTCAAGGAATCCAAAAAGAAAGATATTGAAAGATTAATGGGTTTTTTTCATCAAGGTTTTTTTTTTTTTTTTTACCTCTTTAAGAAGTGTTTTGGTCAATCACTCACATTTAGGTCAGTAAGCATCACAAAGTTTAGTATTTTTCTCTGTTACTTAGTAATTGATGCGTTTTCTATGTTGATGGATCACTCCCACCTGTTTACTGTAATAATTCCAAGGGTTGCAGTTTTGAGCTTTGTAAAATCGGCATGTTGCAAGATGTTTAACGAGTTACTCGTTCACCATGGATTTATGAACATGTGATTTTTCCAGGATCTAACTTGGGTCGTTTCCGACATATAACATAGGTTGTTGTATGAATTAGTAGTTGTCTAAAGCAACACTTTGTCTCCTTTGAGAGGAGCTCTACAACCAAAACCTGTGTAGACACAATAGTAAATTAGTGTAATCAGTTTACTTGACTTTAGTTAAGCGATTATATCACTTAACTGCGCTTCACTGAACTGAGGAGCTCTTTTATACCTGGCTCTTTTTGGTCTTGTGCTCTCCATGCACCTTTCCTTCTTCAGCTGCAAGAAATAAAGTCCCGTTTTTTGTTATCAAATCATTTCATTTCGTTTTCTGAACCAGAGTCGTTGGGTGGGCCGGAGTCAATCCTGGCTAATATCAGGCGAAAGGCAGGGTACACCCTGAACAGGTTTGGCAGTCTTTTTTGGGGCTACACAAATGGACAACTATCCACACACACACACACACACACACACACACACACACACACACACACACACACACACATTCCTTGGGGCAATTTCATAGCGGCCTATTAACCTTATCAGATCAGATCAAATTTCTGATTATCAGATCTTTTTATTTTTTTTTTTTGTAAATTTGCCTGCTTTTATTTTTGGAATAACAAAATCTTTTTAAGTTCAAGAAGAAGCTCTCGCTGTTTTTTTAATTAATTAATTTATTTATTTTTTTACTGTCCTGCGTTTCTGCCCTTAGTCCACTTTGTAATGACCTTTTCTTCTTTTCAGCAGAGACCTGCAACTAATTTGTACAAGACAGGTTACTAATTAAAGAGCATTTGTTGCTTTTCTCCATTTCAGTAGATGAAAGTTTTGTTGAATCTCATTTTATCACCTGATCTAACATTTTGCTTCCATGCATGCTGTAAAGAATGATTTCTTCAGTTTATTCAACCACATTGATCCAATTAATCTCACAGAGGGTACATTATGTTTGGGTTTTAGTTTCCCCTGCATCGTGCTGATTACAACCATCTCAATCAGCTTCTCCATTTACCTGCAAGCTTTCCCTCTTTAGGCTGCCACAGGATTCCATCCAGTCCATGCTCAAAGTTGTCTTGTTAATTTATTTGTAAATAAACCAGTTAAAACTTGCCTGAATCCACCTCTACTTTGGGGTCTCTGACATAACCGTAACACATTATGCAAAGTTAGTTTTTTGGAGAATGGAGTGATTATAAAATTTTATTCATGCAAGTTTGAGAATTTTGCAGGCCCTCTGTCCTGTATCTGGATACCATTTGAATGCCAGATTGTTCTTGGCCACAGAATTTGCTCTCCGCAGGCCCATATTTTAATGAAATTAGGGTGTGTTTTTGCATGCATGTACTCACTCTGCTCACACCCTGCCCCAACAGGGAGTGCTATTTTATGTAAATGCTAAGAATATAAAGTACATGCTTAGTACAGGTCTAAGCTTTTTCTTTGATGCTTTTAACTCTCTTTGCACTAAACCAGTTGATTTTGATGACAAATTATTGTCCTGCTTGCTGGGAAAGTAAGTGTAGGAACAGGAGATAAGTAACCAGAGACAACCTGCCAGCGTACTGCGATGCTCACTCTGACCATCACACTTAATAAAACACTTAAGGATAATGTTTTTTCTCTCAGGCTGATACACTAACCTATTATTTGATGATACAACAGAATTTTTCTTACAGATAATAGCTGTACCAGCACTTTCAGAACATCCAGGTACAGAGCATTTTTAGGAACTATTCATGAGAATAATTATTTTCTGCATGTTCTATTCAACTTAATGTCTAGCCAAAAAGTTGGAATAGTATGTCGCCTTTGTTACTTGAGGTATTGCAAAAATAAATAATAAAAAAGATCAAGATCGATTGATCAAAAAATTATTTAAATTTGTAAGTTCAGATGATACGAGACAGATCATATTGGTGTTTCTGATGGCCTTTTTCCGTTCCTTTCCGTCGTCTTCCGCTTCTCTCACCCCCGCTGCATCCTCTAACTCACCTGGGAGGATCCCGCGTTGTTCCCCGACCAGCTGTGAGACATAGTCTCTCCGCTGGGTGGCACGTGCCCGAAACACCTCACCAGCAAGGCGCTCAGTGGGCATCGTGACCAGATGCCCACACCACCTCATCTGGCTTCTCTCATCTTCTTCTCTCTTCGGGCAGCTCAACACCGAGCTCCTCCCGGATGGCAGAGCTCCTCACACGATCTCTGAGTGAGAGCCCAGCCACCCTGAGGAGGAAGCTCATTTCGGCCGATTGTATCCGTGATCTCGTTCTTTCTGATTGCCTTTTATTAAAAAATAAAAGAAAACAAGAAATAGTTGAATTTTGAGAAGTCCTAGATGAATAAACTTCAAAGAGTTTTTTGTCTTTCTTTTTAAAAATGATTTCTTCCTTCATAATGATCATCTATGACAAGCCATGGGATGTTTGAGTCATACTCATAATGATGTAAAATTACACACTGTTATTTTGTTATAATGATTCTTTTCTTTTTGGAAAACTGACTGGCACAATACTAAAATAATTAGTGACACATATTCAGTGCATACTGGTTTGTAACATGCTTAACTTATTTGCTCCAATTCTCATTTTGTTAGTCCCTTGACTCCACAACGGAAAGGCTACGTGACCCCTTTCCATTTGCTATTGATTAGGAAAGTCTTGTGAACTTCTAAATTTACTGCCTAATGTTCTGGTAATAATCATAATGAGGTGCTGTGATGAATAGGTTGAACGGAGGCTGCAATCACAGCTTCTATTCTGATTTCTCTGACAAATGTCATGTGTGCAGACCTCTCGGCAGCCCAGAATCTTAGGAGGATGTGTCATGCAGTGAAAGGAAACACAGGCAGCACAATGACTGGTTTTGAACTGAGACATCCAGCTTAAAGTAGCCATATTTTCCAATTGAAACAAAATCTCCGAGGGACAGGGTTATACCTCTCTGATGATAGATCCAATTCTGGTTCTTCAGAGCTGCTGAATTAGTGCCAGAAACTTTCAGCTGAACATAGACTCTGTTGTGCGGTTGGTTGTCCTTACATGCCAACTGTTCTACTGTATTTCCTTTGCATACTAAATGAACTCTCATCAGGCCGAGTTAAGTCAGCATATGGCAATAATTACCGATTAGTGTCTCCTATTGGCTAAGCTAATTGGAGAGGTCTGATCGCATTCTGCGGCGTTCAATGGGATTTAACAAGGCTAAAGCCTAATCTAAGCCTTTGCAGTGATTTATGCTATCAAATTAAGGAAGTCAGGCAGCGGGACCAGTTCGAGAGTCTCCCTCTACACTGTGGACTAAAGGCTGATTGATTCATTAGCCCACTTGTTTTCATCTGTTTAATTGCCATCATTAATCAAAATTGATTCTGCCGTGGTCCGCTGAGTAGAACCAGGAGGCAATGGTGCACACTTACAACTTGCTTTAACACTCTGTAATGTTCTGCAGTCTTGCCATTTTTACTGTGAACGGGGCTTGAACTGTGTTATAGTTGTGCTCATAATTGTTCCCTGTGGATCTGGCAAAAGCTGCTAATGATCAGATAAACGTTCAAACCTGGCTTGAGGAGATGGAGCCATGTGTTTCCTTAGTGCACGAAAGGAGAAAAGGGGATTGACGGATGGCTAGTCTTGAGTGTGCGATTCAATTCTTCGGCCCTTTCCCTCCATGTCTGCCATATAGTTTTAGAGTGCTGCTGTAAAAATGAGATATACTTACAGCCAGCTGGTCCCGGGTGGGATTTTTACACATAAGGGAACATAGGAAGTCTTGAAAAATCCTCAGGTCATACCACAGTGGAGTAAACTGAAACGCCGTGGTTATATTTAGCCAAGTATTAAATATAATTCTGCATGTATGTAAGTTATACTGATAATACATGTAACATTGTTTGCCAAGATTATTCACAAAAAAATCAGTAATTTCCAAAGGACTTTCTACAATGTCTCGGAGCATAAATGGAACGCAATAGAGTTTTTACAAGCCAATTTTCAGAAATGTCTCGTGTTCATGAGAAACCAGCTGTCTATAAAACTGGAAAATGATTCCCACACCTCCCACAAAAATTCTCTGACTTTCTGCATGGAAGAGGAAACTCTTCTAACTTCAGCATTAGTTGTTGACTCTGTTGCCTTCATTTGAAGGTAACATTTATTTTCTGAGGAGCAAATGTTATAAAAGTTGTAGTTACTTGTGTTGTTTCGTTGTTGTACTGGTGACCGATACCGATTTGTTCTTGTGTAACCAACTTTGAATATTGATGTGTTATTGAATTAACCAAACAAAACCTTCAGTCACATGCATAGTTACTCATATAGATATGATTAAACCAATTACTTGAGATTCAATCTGTGCACTGAAACGAAAGAGAAAAAAAGAAATCCAGGTGACCGTCGATGGAATTGTATGGTAACAGAAATAAATGAATGCAGCCTTGTTTTTGGTTGGTGTGTTTCAGAAACTACAAACCCTCTGGAATTCTCAGACACAATGACCTCTATGGTTTACAGGTGATGTTCAAAAATAAAAAAATAATTAATGAGCAGCAAATATTTGGAGCAAAAGGTCTTGTTAAGGTCAGATTGGAATAGACGGACTGGTTGGAAAGAAAGGCAACAGGAAATCAAGTGAACACTTATTTAAACCAAGGCAGGATATATAGAATAATGTCCAAACATACAAGTCCAACCTTGGACAAAACATTTGGTGCCAGAATTACACATCAACAGTTGAGCCTGTTGGTCTACTGGTGGAAGATATTATCTTATCCACCAATATTACATAGTTTTACCTCCACAACTTACCCGAATATTGTTGCTTTTGTGATGCAAGATAATCCCTGGTGTAAAGTGTACGCTCCACATTTGTGACCTTCAAGCCCTCAGGCTGCAGTACAGAAAAAAAACAGTAAGACCACCATAATCAATATATGACTCGAAAACATCTTTTAAAAAACAATTTTAATCAACATAGCTCCCCACTGGTGTCAGGGTGATGGCATATACCTATCAGTCTCGCACTAAATAACAATGTGCTTTGTGACATCCTGATGGATTGAAAGATGGTGGATAGTTTTAATATTAAAATTGGTCAGTGTTGTGGTTGTTTTCAGGCAAAATGGTAGTCTGGATGGATGTAACAAGCCCAGCGTCCATGGTTTTACAATAGCATTTCTAAAAGTGTGATACGTTGTATTTTCTGAAGCTTCTTGACTGAATTGGATCAACAAATATCACAGAGAAACTAAAGTATCCCAATCTGAAATGAGAAATAGTTTCCATCTGATAGACTTGTTGGATTTTCAACTACCAAATATTGGGTTTATGAAAACATTGTTTCTGACAAACACAAAGCTGGATGATGGAACAGCACTGCATAGGAATGAAGCTGATAGAAATCCCAGGACAGTTCATTAGAGTACCTTCTCTCAGCACAGAAGAAACAGGATATGAGATTTATCGATCACTCTTCACCTCTCCTCTCTCTGCATGTTGGTAATACAAGATGAGCCCGACTACTCAGCAAGACAACTTAGTACTTTACTATGTGATCCTGCTCAGAGAAGAAAATCTCCACGTACAAGCTTTATCCAGATCGAAGATTTGGGATAAGAGTCATTTTGAAAAAATTTAAAACATAAATTGAAAAATTTTGGGTAGGAAGCTCGATATTTTCACTCATTCACTGCAGGTTCATGTGCACAGAAGATGCTCATTGGTAGACATTTTTAAAAACCAATCTAAGTCTTGTCGAGAACTAATTTCAGTTGTTAGAAAGTCACACTACTGTTTATAATTATTTTGTGCTATTTGTTATCATTAACGAATAGACCATTTGAATAACTCTTTTCAAACTTACCAGCCCCTGGCATATCTGCGGTTGTAAAATCTTTCCTTCAACTTTTCTCCATTAGGTTTCTCTTTGTTTTTCTCCCCTGAGAAAATGTTATTTTTAGGAGAATGGACCAAAGACAGTGATGTCCTGAGTGTGTTTAATTTAGTCATTACATGAGTTAATGGGCGGCACAGTAGCGCAGTGGTTAGCACAGTGGCCTCACAGCAACAAGATTGGGGTTCGAGTCCTGGGTGGGACGCACCTTGAAACACTGGCCTTTCGGTGAAGAGTTAGCATGTTCTCTGCATGTATGTGTGAGTTTCCTGTGGGTACTCTGGTTTCCTCCCACCCTCCAAAAACATGCTTGTTAGGTTGATTGTCCACTATGAAATTTGCCCCTAGGAATTAGTTTGTCTGTGGATGGTTGTGTGTGGCCCTGCGACAGACTGGCTACCTGTTCGGGGTGTACCCTGTTTCTCATCTGAAATCAGCCAGGATAATAATAATAATACATTTTATTTGTAATGCGCCTTACATTTTTAAAAAATCCCAAAGCGCTACATAAAAACTAGGCAAGGTAAAAACAATAAAAACAGTTTAAAAACTAAAATCCACATTCAGAAAAGCAAAGAACCATAAAGTCAAAAATCAAAAGCCGGTCAGGTACCTCCAGCGTTCTGTTGGGAATAAGCGGGTCAGAAGACAAAACATGAGTTAATTTGTTTAGTTGAACTATATGATGGTTAACCGATCATATGTAAGACCATCAGCCATGGGAATACAATTGAATCCAATGTACTGTATTTGCAACAAATGTTCCCTCAAATTTTCTGAGTCTTGGTATGATCATACTGTGTACAAAACTTCTGTTCTCTATAAGTCATTTCCTTCAGCTTGGTTCAACTTTCAGATATTCTTTAGTGGTGTTTGTAATTCTAGAAAATTAGATTTATGTTCACTTCTGCAGAGTGTTTAAATAAGAAGCAATTGCCCAATGAAAATGGATTTGATTTCATAGCTTTGGCAAAGGATGCTTTTTATTGGAGAAACTTCTACCCAAGGTTTAATGTTTATAATCTGCCAATATTCATAACAAAAATATATTGGAAAAGAATGTAACAGAATAAGAAACAAAAAGAAGTCCATAATTTATTATTGTTTTCTTATTCAAAATGGATTAGGAAATTTAATCCAATTTGATTAAAATATTTGGAATTGTATCAGTGTTTAAATAAACTTTCGAACAAAGTTTTGCCATTTTGCATCTAGGTCCAAAAAAATTATTAATCCTTTATGTTCCAACTGCTAGATGTTTAATTTCATTTGGCATTTGTTTTGATGTTTTCATCGGTGTATTTTAAGATATCTTTATGTTGCAAATATTTAGTTTCTTTTCTTTCCATCGTCTTCTGCCTGGGCATGGAGGCAACAGCCTAAGGCAGGAATCCCATGCATCTCTCACCCCGGATGCATCCAACAGCTCATCCGGGAGGATCCCGAGGTGTTTCCCGGCTAGGTGTGAGTCATAATCTCTGCAGCGGGTCCAAAGTCTGCCTGGTCTGCTCCTGATGGGACATGCCCAAAACACCTTATCAGCAAAGCGCGAGGCATCCTAACCAGATATCCGAGCCACCCCTTCTGCCTTTTTCCGACCTGGAAAAGCAGCGGCTCCACTCTGAGCTCTTCCAAAAGGTGATGAATAAATTTGGTCTTATTTGTTATTTACAGCACAAAATTTTAAGGCATCTATGAAACATGCTTTAGTCAAAATCTTTTGTACTTGTGTCATTTTTCCATGTCAAACTTTTGTTGGTCTAGAAACAGCTCCTTTGGCTTTTGAAAAAGTCTGCTCTCCTCTACAACCACAAAATATAAATGGTAAATTTGCATTGTTGCCTGATATAAAAAAAACCCCAAAACAGTCAAGGACTTTAAAGACGCACACTGTATTGTCTGATAAAAATATAGCTTTGCTTATGTAATATCCATTTGTGTGCCATGAAAGTAAAAATAAAAAGATTTTTTTATGCTTTTAATGCAGTGTTTGGCTTGAGGGACGAACACAAATAACTCATCCAGAAGAATCCAGGACATATAAATAGAAAGAATCACTTTTTTGTAAGTAAATCTTTTGTGTTTCTAATCAGCTGGTTATAATGTCAGTGAGTTAGAGTTAGACTTTCCATGCTGGTGGAACAAAGCCATGGTGATGGGGGCAGGGTTGAAGTGTTGGGATGGGGGTGGCAGAAACCCAGCTGTCTGCCTCACAGCGCCACTATTGTCTTTCTGTCACTGTACCCGAACCTGCTCACAACTCAAGAAGCATTAAAAGGATTACAGTGTTCAGGCTGTCTCTGAATTTCCGGCCACAAAATCCTGCTGAACCTTTCATAAAGACGACTATAGCTGTGAAGAGATTTTGATTGGATCTGCCCTACCTGATGCCACTTTGTTTTTCTGCATTCCTGGGCCTTGTATAAAGGGATTAAAGGTGTGTTGCATTGGGATTTGGAGATGTGCACAACAGTGGACATATCAGGGATTAAGTTAGATCCAGTTGTTCCAACAATAAATGATGGGCAACCACCACTCAACCAGAATTATTTGCAAGTTTTGCGATCAGTTGTTTGCCAACATAAAACTTAAATCTTTTAAACTACCAAATTTATACATATATTCATTCATTCATTCATTTTCCGAACCGCTTATCCCGGTCGGGATGGTGGGGGGTGCTGCAGCCTATGCTGCCTGCTTATAGGTGAGAGGCACGGTGTATCATGAACAACTCCCAGTCTCATGGGGGGTATTATGCATATAATAAAATATATATGATCAAAATGTTTTTTTTTTGTTTTTTTTTTATGAAAGCATTCTTTTTTCAAACTGTTAATACCTGTTAACAGGTATGATACCAAAGTTGTTTGCATTTTAACATTTGACCGCAGACTTTTTTATTGTTATAAAAACTCAAACTGTAGTTCAAGCTTTCAGCTCTTATCCCAGCCACAGAGTAATTGTTGGTTTTATTCCAGCTAAAGATCTGGTCTTGTTATTATCAGGGTTGAAAGAAAAGAGCGCTATAAAGTATTACTCCTGCTTTGCCTCTTGACACTTCTACCGTTTCGGTGCAGTTCTTTATGAATGTCTGGGCTGCAGAAGTGTGAAACAGTCGTCCAGGGACTCATCACTGTTACATAAGAGCAGTTCTAGCATCTACTACTTTGAGGTGGTGGTTAATAGACAATAAAACAGGTTTTTATGTTTTCTACTTTGTTCTTTGAACTAGAAACATAGTACCATACGCAAATGCACTTAATACCACTCACATAGGTCAGATGGACTTTGGAGGGAGTTGAAATGTGCTTTTCTTTGAACTGCAACTTGTGTGGTTTGTCGCACATTATGTTGTTATGCAACATAATAGAAATGAATTTTTTTACGCTATTTTATGTCAAATTGTCAAACTATTAAACTTGTTCATAAATGGATTTATTTTTCACGAACCATTGATTTAATCCTTTAACGACTCTTTAAGCAAAAACAATGAAAGAAAAAACCTCACAAGAATGGATCTTTGCATTGTTCATCTTTTGTTCCACAATTTGTGTGACTTAGAAATTATTCCATTAGTTGTTTGCTTTGTGTGTTTAGCACACGCTTTAAGACCGACGTAAAATTCAAAAGTTTAACAAATAAGAAGGTTTAACAGTTCAAATAAACTAGTTAAATGTCAGTATTAATTTTTCCATAAAGTAAAATGTCATGAATGATGACAATCTTGCTTGGGAAAAAGTTCTTTAGAAATGGGATGGCTTTTGGAAATTTGTAGTTTTTATGACCGGGGTATTTTAAAGGTCAAGTTTTCAAAATAGTTTTGTGTACACCATGAGTTCATTTCACTTTCATCAACCAGGTCCAAAATCATGCTACATCCTCATCAATCTAACACATAATTGTTATTGAGAAGACCCCCTGTTTTGGATGTATCTCAAATCAACCGTACGGCTGCGTTCTTCAGCAGAGGGCAGCATAATCTGAGGCAAAGCGATTTAAACAGCTTATGATCCTGGATCGCAGTAATAATCTGACCCTTCTTATTGTAAGTCACGGACCCGTAGCTAATGGGATTCCAGCTATCAGAGGATTATGATGATCTAGCTCCCTTTGTACACCAGCACTGCCATTTTACATACATTCTTTATCAATTTGACACACACTTTGTCAATGGCTGGAGATAATGTGCCTCTTCGGCACAGGGAAAATAAAAAAGCTTTACTACAGTACAAGGAAAATAATATGATTAATGGTGAGAAAAGTAAAGGGATTTGAGGTGTCAGAGTTTTTCTTCTCTTTGAAGACAGTCTCATCACAGAGGATATTACTTTGTGGAATGCTTCAGAGGATTGCCGTCCATTACACTTTCCCAACGATGACAGGGGATTAGTCCAAATGACAGGCAGTGGAAGAGGCAGGGGGGTCGCCTGCAGTCTGGACAATTTATTTCTTGGTTATCCATTCATATATCAAGCCAGGAATAACAGGGTTCTTTATCACAGACAGTACCATATGACTGAGTAGAGAGCTCATAAACACCACATCACAATGGGTCTTTTTTTCTTTCCTTCCAGTAAATCACTTTGTACGAAACCAAATGACAGGAAAGTGTTAGGTATTAGATGGCAACATGTACATGTGTGTGTAAGAGGTGTTCATTGACTCAGAGTCAACTCAATCTCAATGCCCTTCAACTGAAAGGAGGTCAGGCTTTCTGCCATATTTTCCAATTCACATCCCTTAAAGCTAGCCAGAATTGTGGTTATGAACCCCAGCATGATGGACTGTACTGACCCTTCTCTTGTTTGTGTCCTTTAATGCTGCCATTATTGAATCGAGGGTCTTCGTTGTTTGCAGACATGTCTATTTTCTTGGCATCGTTGGATGTTGATGAATGCAGCGATGAGTGAAGTCATCGCGAGATGGGAGGCACAGCTGCACGCTGAGAAGCTCAATGAGAATTAGGTCACTACCCATGGCAAGTTCAATGGATGATTAGAAAGAATTGCCCAAATCTAGGCCACTCCCTCATTCATTTGATGCCACAAGACTCACACCCCAAATAAAACTTTCTAGGGTTCCTGCTGGGCGTGCACCAGAAGGAATCTAAAGTTTCACATTTTACTCAGCTGTTTTCTTAGAAATAATATTCAGCTGGTGTGCAGATCAGAGCCCAAAGGATTCAACCACTTTGTTGTGTTGTCCAGATCAATGCTGTTACTTTAATTGAACTTCTTTCTTTCCGCAGAGAAATATCCTCACAACTGTTGCTATAGAAACACTCTCTTTCTTAGAGTCATTTCAGGATATTGAATGTGGACTTTCATAGCTGACAGGCTGAGAGGAGAGTATCAACTTTTTTTTCTCACAGATCGAGCTGTTTAATGAGAGCCATCAGTGACGCACGGTCAAAGCTAGCTCTACGTGAATGCACAGAAACATGTAAATGCATTCACCACATGGCTTACTGCATGTGCTTCTCTTGTTTTTCTTGACTCTGGGTTACGGTGAGGAGAGTAGGAGCCAACAGAGTACTTCCTTCCTGTGCTCCATCCTGTCTGTTCGTCGTAACTATGGACCCTTCTCCCTGCATGAAGACCTTGAGACATAATAAATTTTCCATAAAAAGTACCTGAGAAAATTCTGCCAACGTAAATCTTTTCAGAGAAAACTATTTATTTCTGGATATACTTCATGGTAAAAAGTATTTTTTGACTGAGTTTAAAGCAGCTTACCTATCAAGATTAGGTTTATTTCAGTCATGTTTAGATATTCTTTTTAATATCTGGCATTTGTTTTGCACAAAATCCAGGAAGAATTCAAAGGGATCAGGGGTAATCCAACTAAGCAGGATCAAAAAAAGTACCAACATTTATAAACCAATATCTTTGCTGTTACTTTATGGAATAAACTCAGATTTTCTTGGTAACTACAGAAAATCTGTAGTTACCCATAGACTGCCCTATATGGTCTTCATGAGCCGTAAAGGTGCGTTTAGCTCGTCATCTTGAATCACAATTGTTTAAATATAGTTTTGTCAAAGTAAAGGATGTCTACCCAAAGGCCATCAAAATTAGTTTTGCTTGCCCTCTGAGCACAAATAGGTGTTAAAGAAGCTCCTAAATAAATTTTGAGCTAGTTTTGTCGAGTTTCCAAGACTGCATAAAATGTCGCTGCATTCAGGGCTATGGACTGGATTGTCAGAGTTAAATCTAACAAACAGCATCTGCTATGAGCTTTGTGAATGGAAACATCCCAATTAAGATCATCTCTGGTGGGAAAGAGAGACAAACCAATGCAGTGACCACAGAATGAAGACGAATTGTAAAAAGATCAAGAGGCCCAGTTATTTGGTTCATTAACAAAAAAAGAACATATGGTTATGCCAATTCAATAGAATAAAAAACAAATTAAGTTTAATTACAAACAACCGAGCAAAACCGACATATCTAAGAAGTCTTCACCAAACCATCCAAACAAAGGGAGCCACCAATAATCAACCTAGGATAGGGCAACCAAACTCACGTGGTGCAAAACATTCTACCAAAAACATTATACAGCTCGTCATTGGTAAAGCTGGTTTTTGAAGTTTGGAATAGAAAATGCAAATTAGGATGGCCGCGCAAATGAAGATTCAGGTTTGATTAACTCTTTAAATATTGTCATCAGGCAATAGGCTTCCAACAAAAACGGGAAAAGAAGAAAAGGCAAATACTATAGTGCTTTATGACATTTCCCATCGGCAAAAAGAGAAGTTTTGCCTTTGACAATTAAAATAAAAATGGAATACATCTTATCATAAACAAAAGCCAACTAAGGGTTTCACTGGGATTTGGACCAAAATGACCAAAATGAGATACATTGCAAGATTTAAACTCAGTTTATTGTTTATGGTGAACAGGTTAGGAAGCTAGCTGAAATGTAGACTAGTGGTTAAGATCTAGCAGTAGGTCTAACAGAGGGATGAGTAACCTGATGGTGGGCTGATGGTATGTGGATTACAGATAGGTGCGTTTATGCATGGAAGCTGAGGCACAGCCTGGGTAATTCCAGGAGACAAGGTCAGAGGCAGGTGGCAGGTCAGATTATTAGAGCAGGAGATTCAGGAAAAGCCAGGAGAGACCAGGTCGGTTACAGGCAGGCATGAGTACAGCGTTTCAGGCATGAGTAGAGAGTTCCAGAGCATGTCACAATTGACGATCTGACTGAGCTGGATGAGTGCTGAGGGTTTTTATGGGAGAGAGAGCTAGGTGACTTCTGTGGGAGGTGATAGGATGCAAGTGAGGCAGATAGTGAGCAGGACAAGGAAGTTTCATATATTCTTCTAAACTACTTATACCTAATGGCATTGCAGGGGTGCTGGCGCATATCCTGGTTGATTTCAAGTGAGGCTGGACACACAGGTAGCCAGTCTGGTGCAGAGCTACATACACACAACCATCCACACACCTACACACCAGAAGCAATTTTGCAGCAGCCAATTAACCTAACAATTTTAACCGGCCAATTTTGGAGAGTGGGAGGAAAGTTGAGTACCCAGAGAAAACCCATGCATACACGAGGAGAACATGCAAACTCCACACAGAAAGGCCAGTGTTTCAAGCCTCCTCCCACTCGGAACTTGAACCACCAGAGGGAGCCGTGAACCTTTGCTTGTCACCCTGATTAGGGACACCTGTGGGTGATTAATCTGATGACACACACTTGCAGATCCTGGTGCCTATTTAGGAGCAGTCTCCCCTGACTTCCATGTGGGGTCATTGTCATCCTTCTCAGCGAGGTCCTTCTGGCTGCCTGACCAAGTTTTTCCATTGAACTGTTATATTTTTGGACTTAAAGACATTCCTTTGGATTAATCCCATGCGTTTGCCTTACAGCCTTGCCTTACTTCTGTTAAATAAATCCTGTTTACAGTATGTCCTGCATTTGGATCCCCCTCCTTCCACATCCCCACATCACATAACGCTGGTTTACTATAAACTCAAGAAAGGGTGGAATAATGTGTAACATGTTAGACGTAAGTCTTCTGTGTTCCTTTATATTTTAAAGTTTGTGATGTTTGTTTCTATCAGCTGAAAACTTGGAACAAGAACTAAACTCTAAATTTTTAAGATGATGAACACAGACGAAGGAGAAAAAAGTTCTTCATGTTAATGTCGTAACTTTCTGCTTGAACAAGTATATTTTTGGATACTAGAGAGAATTTTTGTCCGAAATATTGTTTAATCTTTAAAAATCTGCTAATGTTTGCAAATATAATTGACGGATTTTTAATATTAAATCTAAGATTAGGAGTTGAACTGTCACATCAAACTTCATGTGGAAGTACATCTAAAATATTTAACATTAGCTATTTTTGTCTTTTCTATGTTGTTTATTATTTATTGTAATACATTAATCATATCTTTTGTTTTAAATATTATTTTATTTATCATTTTTTAAAATATTCAACTGTTTTCTGAAGAACTCACACAGCAGAAAACTATTTCTTGAGTTTGTATTATACTTATTTGAAGCAAAGAAAACTATTGGGGACATTATCTGTGGTAAATGTGTCCTCGGTTTTAATAATCAAACCTCGAGGGAATGTGCAGCATGCTAATTAGAAACTTTGCTATGTGTGTGTATTAAAAATCCCCTCATAAATGCAGGACAAGTCGATAATCGGGTTATGCTAATCCATTGCTTCACTACTGTATCAGAATTCTAAATGAAAGCTTAGTTGACTGACAAAGCTTTGAAATTTTACAAATATGAAGGATTAAAGTACTTTTAAGAATCAGGTTTTGCAACTTTATGGATGCAACATCTTAAAACACCCTGGACTCACAAGGAATAGACAAACACTGAAAATCAGGGAAAAATAGGATGAAGGCAAACAAGTGTGTGTTTGGTCAACTTTGCTCTGCGAGTGGGAGCAATGTGTGATTTTCTATATCAACAACCAGTGCTTTCACATGGTCTAAAACATCGTTAAAACCAGACAGAAATCTCCAGCATGCATGTGCTTCTATACATCCCGTCTTTGTCAGGAATGGAAACTCAAATTGGTCTCTCAAGGGACCTCCTACATGCATATGCCCATATGTTCCCATAATGCAGCTTAGCAGAGCAGGCAGGCTGCTCACATCACACCAGTACATGTCTTTCAGTGACAGTCTAATTGCAGGCTGTTGATACAAATTCAGGAGCGATAAATATAGACTTACAACTGCAATGACTTTCAATATTTGATTTTGCAGCCATTACTCTTAGAAACCTCACAACATCAAAATTTCTGTTACAATATAATCCAGAAGGCCTCTTTAAATTAGGAAAAAACTAGCTTGTTCCTTAAAACAAGCGCATTTACATGGTAAAAATAATTATGTAAATGTTCATGGTGGAGGTGTAGCAACCAGGTCCACAGATCGATTCGAGTGCATCCACAGTACAGTTTCAGTTGCAGCAAGATCACAAAAATTTTAAGTCAAGTAATTTCAGCTGAAAAAAGGTGCAATTACGTTCATTGAAAGTAGTTGTCCCAGCTGTGAAATACTCTGTACGAACACATATGTAATGTCTTCAATCATATTCAGTTCATTCTTAGACTCTGAAAAAAAATTGATATTTAATTTTACACTTTTGGAATAATTCTAATACCAAATAAATACTCTAGTTGTTCTTGGTACCTGATGGTTTACCATAGCCATTCCTTTAGAAGATTTTCCTTCTCATGCACGACTGGTGATGTTCACCTGAAGTGTATCAAATTATTTAAAAAAAATGTCCACACAAATATTTTTTTCACATTGCTAAGTGGGGATTTTTGTAAAAATTTACAACAAAAAAGTTCACCACATGTCCATCTTTGGTTTGGTTGTCAGAGATCACTTTACAAAAAAAATGCAACAGCCCCTTTTATTTAATTTATTTTTATATGAAAGATTTGAAAGTTTTATCTTGAGGCCAACCACTGTTTTCCCGTCACTCATCGAGTTTTTTTTTTCTGAATTTCCTCTATCTCTCCACATGGAAAGGCTGATTAAACCCTCTCCATGTGCAGACAGAGTTATGTTCAGTGTGGTAACCTGAGGATGACGGGCTCCCCGGGGCCTCACTAGTCCTTCTGAGGCTTTTCCGCTCTGGTTTGAATGCTAAAGGCTTCTTTTTTAGTTTGAGGAATGCAATAAATGGAAAAACCATCTGACAACGAGGCGGACGGGGCAGAAACAATGGTTACTCTATAACACACGAAAAGTCTGTAACTATTACGCAAACTTCAAATAAGTTGTTTGAATTGATAGGATCACATTTCAACACATGGTGATTAGGGAGGTTTTGTACGTCTAGGCGAAAAACCACCGGATCTGCTTTGATAGGTCTGTAGGATGAACGTAGAATACCTAGAAAAAGTCTTTGTCAGATATTTAGAAAAGTAAAGAATTTTATTAGCCAGTTGTCTACTTTACTTGTATTGTATGCTTGATAGAGTTTCTGTGTTTTATGTCTTAAATACAAGTTCAATTTGAATGTATTTAAGTTGATGATTAATTCATAATGTTTGTACAAAAATTTTTATTTAATTTTTCAAACTGCTTTGTCACTTAATGACTGCTGGAACTTGTCCTTGTCTAATTTTTTTATTATTTAGATTTACCGGTATATGGGAAACAATGGAAACAACAAAACAGCTGGAGTTTAGGAGATCAGACATTCAATTTGTATTCATTCTTTCTGAAACATTTTAAACATGCCATAAATGTATTTTTAGGCCGAGGCACATAGTCAATCTGTCTGTGTTGGAAGGTTTCAGTGCACATGGGGTCCTTTAGAAAAAGCAAGAACAATCTTGAAATATGAGCTAAGGATGGTGGTCGGACATGTGTGCTGCGAGTGACTCACACTGTGCAGTCAGGACACATGAATCACCCAGTGTTCCAGCGGAATTACAGCAGATCTTCTGAGGTGAGACTCTGAAGCAGCTCTAATCGACCAGATGGAAAACTTGAGATTCATGTTACCTGTTGAAACACTAAAAATACAAAAGGAAACGCCCCATGCAGTTACCCCTTTTAATAGCTGATCCGATTTCCCATCCACACTCCTCCAAGACAAACGACATCTGGGTTTTTATTGTGTTTTGATGAACTTTCCTCTGAACTTTGATATTTAATCAACCCTAAATCTCTCCAAAGCGATCAGATTGCCCCACCACAGTATTCTAGTTTAATCTACATGTCTCTAGTGGGACATGACACCACATGTGTCCTTCTTTATAAACCCCATTGTGAAAGCTGGAAACAATGTAGAAACCTTCCAGATCATAAAGTCACTTTTTGCTTCCATTCACTTGCAAACGTAGCAAATTTTCAAGACAAGACTGAACTTTTGTTGTGCATTTAAATGTGTCAATTTTGTGTGGAGATCATTTTTTAAATTCGTTTTCTGATCTGTTCATCCCTGAGAGGGTCTAGGGTGTACAGGATTTCAGGTGAGAGGCAGGATACACCCCGGAAAGGTTGCCAGTTTGTTGCTGGCTACACACTCACAAACATCCACACACAATTATTCCTAGGGGGAATTTCAAAATGGCCAGTTGAGCAAAACACAAAGGTTTTTGAAGGATGAGAGGAAACCCATGCTTAATCAGGGAGAACATGCAAAATTCAAACAGAAAGGCCAGTGTTTCAAGCCTTGGCCAAACTCTGGTATTTGAACCCCAACCTTCTTACTGTTAGGTAACTGTGCT
Organism: Neostethus bicornis; assembly: GCA_902685375.1. NCBI lineage: Eukaryota > Metazoa > Chordata > Actinopteri > Atheriniformes > Phallostethidae > Neostethus > Neostethus bicornis. Next base: position 13,003,847 of record LR738545.1, read on the forward strand.
AACCACTGCGTCATTGTACAGACCCTAATTTTTTTATTTATTTAAAAGGAAGATACACAATGTTTTGGGAAATGTCTTAGAAATATTTACTAACTGCTTTTTCAGATCATCTATTCATCATTCTTTTAATCAGTTAATCCCACAATGGCTCGAGGAGTGCACCCAGACACAGTGAACGGGAGAAAAGCAGGGTACACACTGGACACGTTACCAGTCTGTTGCCCTGTAGATCAATTTAAACTAAACCACATATTACAGCAATATCCAGCTGTAAGAAGCCGTGGAAAGTTGTGAGGAAGTGGGTGTTGAAACAAAGGAACTATAATGGAACCTTCATTATTTGTTCCGACTGTTTTTGGTTAGACACAAAAACAGCTAGGCAAGCAAAAAGAGTCAATTAGGTCATTTATTCATGGTTGTGGAAAAGAATGACATTTATTCACCACAAGATTTTACTTTTTAATTTTGTTTAAAAAGGGTATGGGGTGAGTGTAACACTCATCATGCTTATGTGCAGCTTTTTTTGATTTGCCTTACCATTACAAATAAATTGCATATTGACATGGTTTGTTGCTTTCTGCTCAATGTCTCCCAATTTCACTCAGATCTTTGGCCGTGATGAAAAAAAATGGAAACACTTTTGAACTTCACTGCATAATGATCTGATACTTTCCTAAAAAGAAATTCATTTTCACCATCGTAGCTTTGATGCATTCCCTTTTTTGTAAAGATTTAAGGGGGAACCCATTTGATACATCCCAGCCTCCACATTTCCTTTGCTAAATTTACCCTCCAGCTAGTTTGCCTGACAACAGAGCCAAAGTGTATTTTCTGGAAAACTGTGCTTATTCTTCTAAAGCTTCAACTAGCTGTGCTTTGATGTTAAGAAAACAACCCCCAAGGGACCACTCCTATTGACAAGACACTTCATGTGTCCCAGTAACCCACATTTGTTTAAAGAAAAAGATAGAAAATAACAGAAAGAAAGCCAAGAATAACACTCCCACTTTTTTCTATCTCAATTTAGTTTAATCTCTTACATTGATGTATCCGGTCCTTACATCATTTCTCAAATCAGTTGGTTTCTACATGTGCATTTTTGGTTAAAAAAATGTCATTATATCTGTAATACTTCACAACAAAATGAATGAGAACAGTATAGTTTAGAAATCTGATGTTACTTGAAGATGCTGAACGAAGAAATACTAGTTCTTATTGTTGAACATAAAAAAAGAATTACTCTATTCATCCCTCACTGGGGAAATTTGTGTGCTGCACTCCTTACACCGCAGCAGGCTGCCCTTGACGGCGCCAATGGTGGGAAAAACAGGGTTAGGTGTCTTCTCCAAGGACCCTAGATGTGCTCTCTGTGGGATGCAAACCCATGAACTTCTGGTCCATGTGTGAACACTCTAACCACTGAGCTGCTATCTCCTGCAAATTACAAGTTTACCAGGAGTGGGGTTTGAACCCACACGGACATCTGTCCATTGGATCTTAAGTCCAACGCCTTAACCACTCGGCCATCCTGGTACATATGAGAGACATTGTGCTTTTTTAGGCTTCTTCTATAGAGCATCGACCATTGCTTCATCATTAATAAATCTGTATTTTTCAAATTGAAAATATGCAGCCAAATATTTTTTTTACACGCAGATGAATACGGCATCTTAGTAGAATCGGTAAAGTAAGCATGAAGTGTCAATTCCAGGCATGAACACCAATCATTTTTATTTGAACCACACATTTTCTCAACATTTTCAATCAATTCAAAATCCCATTGGCTACAGATAAAAGCGTTTGACCCAAGCCACTGCTCCTCATTCATTTTAATGAGTTTCTTAAATGATACTCTGGGAGCATCTGTCAGTGCTCGTTTCTACCCCCACATGGCCACCTTGTTTGGTGGTGAACGGTAAATAGCATTGCTTCCTTTGTCAGTAATCAAATCTCAACTTGAAGGCACAGAAGAAAAAAAATCTATATCTTTATGAGTTCTGCAATATTTATTTAAGGTCTGATAGCTTCATTTAAAACAAGGTCCAACTGTAACCTCTAACCCTATTGTCTGTGGTGTGGGCTTGTGGTTGCTTTTGTAATTTCTGAAGGGTCAAGAAACACCTTTTTTTTCAAAGGGATAAGTAGATTTTCTCATGGTAATAAAGCCTTTCAAATGTTTTTTTTGGTTCCTGTAGAAAAACTAAAGAACTACGTTATAAAAACGTCATTAATGGTATCAGATTTTCACATCATATCCAGTGATGGACACGGTATTATTACCCAGTTAACAGTTTAACGTTCCCAGAATGTTATGGGAAGGTTTTTTAATGTTAGCAGAGCTTTTCTTAACGGTTATTTTTGATTCTCTAAAGGTTCAAATGGAAAGTTGTACGGCGTTTGCAAATTGTTATTTTTTGGTTTTCAGAATGTTCCTCTAACCTTAATTTTAACCATAACATTTGGAATTTGGTTCTCTCAATGTTCTGGGAAGGTTAGGTCCAAACATAACCACCAAATAATGTTTGTGGAACGTTAGTTTTTGGTTAGATAAAAAGAAACCTTCAGAGAACTTCAGGCTAATGTTCCCATGAGGTTCTCTATTTACCGGGTAAACTTACAATTTTTGAGAACTGACAATCTGAATTAGTGTTATTGGTGTTCGCCTTCTGTTTTACAAACCTGGACAAAACTAACTGCTTTGTGAAATCGGTACAGTCACAACAAATATGTGACTGTACATGTAACTCAGTAACTGTGTTCTCCACTAGCATAAAAAGTTACATCTCAGCACATTTTATCCAGACACACATGCATCAGCACCAGTCTCTAATGTCCCCCACAACCTGGACTGTAAAATTCTTTTATAGTTGTTTGTGGAAAGTCTTTGAAGTTTTATGTATGAGCTGCAACTTTTCACAGACGGTATTGATATACTCTGGTATGGTTTCTTACACCGTCTTGGCATTCAAACCAAACAAAACAACCTTACAGCTTTGCAGATTAACACCGGCATCAGGAGAAGATCTAACAACTGCTTTTTTATTTTAAAAAATAAAAATCAATATCCTAACCTTGGAATAGCATTCAAGAAAAACCACTAATGCTTGAGAATGATATATTTGTGTTGTAATAGTGTATCTTCTGTGTGCTTTCGTGTCGATAAAATGGAATCTTAAATTCGATTTTATATATTGTATCAGCTGATCTAATTGTCGTCTAGTTCAAAGTAAATAATACAGCTGTTCCCAAACGCTTCGATATTGCTACATATTATGTCTGTGACTTTATGACCCAGACACCGACAATAACCGGACATGTCTACAGTATCAGTTCCATAATTCTGACCTTTATCATAATCAGTGTTTAACCTTCCATGATATAAAACTGCAGAAAAAAAAAATCTTTCTGCTCTGCTGCGATGGTTTGCTAATGTAAACTGCACAGCACACCGCAGGCATAGAAATAAGTCATTCCTCGATGATTTTCCTCTCAGTATTGGAGGTACATGGTGGGTAATTTATTTTAACAAATGACCATCTGCTTGGCTGGTTTGACTCAGTACATGAATGACCTAATATCCCAAAGGGGTACATAGCAAAGCATTCATGCACAATTTACTCACAGTGGATGACATTTCAAGGTGGATTTTCTTTTCCTTTTTTTTGACTCTGTAACTGAAAAATTTGTCATCTGTAAGTGGCAAAATAAATTGATAAATAACTACGTAGAAATATCAAGATTGATGTACAGTATATCTGCGTAGACAATGTGTCTATGTGGTTTTTTTGTATGTATGTGTGTACACCTATACATAATGCACAAACTGATTGTATGTTTTGTTTCATCTTCTGAACTGCTTATCCCTAATCAGGTCGCGGGGGAGGCCGGAGTCTATCCCAGCTGTTTTGAGACGAGAGGCAGGACACACCCGATACAGGTCGCCAGTCTGTTGCGAGGCAACACACACACAATCATCCAAGGGACAATTTCAAAGTGGCCAATCAATCTAATATGAAAGTTTTTAGAGGATGGGAAGAAACCAGAGTCTTCTTCTTTCGGCATTTCCCTTCAGAGTTCGCCACAGCAAGTCAGTTTCTTCCATCTAACTCTATCTGCTGCAACTTCTTCGGTCACGCCAACTACAGTATCTTCATGTCTTCGTTCACCCGGTAGTATCCGGGGAAAACCCACATGTGCATGGGATAATATGCAAATTCCACACTGAGAGACCAGAGAGAACAGTGTCTCGCTCCCACTTTGGGACTTGAAGCCCTAGCTTTTTGCTGTGAGACCACTGCACGGTAACAACTGCGCCATCGTGCAGCCTTGATTGTACGTATTCACTTAAAATATGTATTAATCTACATTGTTGGAGAAAATGAGTTTAAATAGTTCTGAGCCAACAACAAACCTCCTTTTTTGATAAAAAAGTTGATAAAAGTGTTCAACCTTGAATATAGCATGTGTTAGTCGTAAAAACCTTTGTCAAACTCTACAGTAAAGGTGTCAAAAGTGAATTAATTATTTAGATCAAATTCCGATGTAAAACCAATCATAGCTAACAACTCAAAAGTTGGACGTTTTTTTTCATAAACAGTAAATTAAAACGAGCTTGTTTTTTCTCCATTTCTATAAAACTTACAGTCTCCAATGTCACCCTCTCAATGCTTTCATCACATAGAAAACATTAAGATACACTGACGGTTTTACAAGTAAACTGTAACACTGAGATTAGTTCCAGAAGATAAGGTGTGTAAACGTCTCGACGTCGTCTTTCAGGTTTTAACGTTTCCCTTGCGCTAACCAACTAAACTTTAAAGTTTGAACTTCAACCTTGGTTCTTTTGGATTTATGTAATTGAACGCAGGTGTTTTGGAGTGGGGAAACATTGGAAACGTAACACACCTGAAGGATCAACTTCATACACTCACATTTTTTCTCAATGAACTAGCAATTTTCAGATTTGAGATTCACTGACAATCTGCATTAGAAGCAGAGCACTTTCCTACACTGATGAGACAAAGTCAGGCCTATTTTTTTCTTTTTTTGTTGTTGTAAAAAACAGCTTGATGAGCCAATCAGAAGACAGAAAATTTAAACTCTGAGTCGTGGTTAAGGATGATTGCATAATTAGATGCCCCATGCTGTTTTAGAAAACAATTGTCGTTGTTGAAATTTTTGGTGTCATGGTGTTCTTTCCTGACATTTTGGAAAATTAAGAGTTGAACAAAAAACAGCTTCAAGGCAAAGGACCGAAGTCGAACCTGCGTGTCAGAATGAGGGAAAAAATATACGACTTTGAAGGTGTTATTGTTGTTGAACTCAGCATTTTGATCATTTTCAAAATAAACCCAAAATAAAATTGTTTTTTCAAAATAATTGGTATTCAAAATGTTTTTGAATATTTTGAACACCAAAAAATGTGTATAAAAACCCTCCCAAAATTACGCAGAAAACATTCAGGCAGCAGAAACAGTCTGGACTAAAATTTTAGAAGTTGATCAAATGAACAAATATTGAAACTGTTGAAATTTAGTTTATTTATCAAAGAACTTTTGTAAGTGTATGATTCCATCCATATGACCGGTAGTTATTTTTTAATAGAATGTCTATAAAGAGTTAAATAGACAAAATATGATCAGTAGGAGTTAAATATGTTTCCGATCAGCTTGCAAAGATCACTGAAAAATCACCAGATATCCCAAAGAGGGAACTGATTGAGTACATGGAGCATATGGAGCATGTTCGGCAAGTCAAAAGGGCATCTTTTAATAAGTTATTCATCTTCTTTTTAAATACACCTTAAAACATCCATGAATCTTACTGTCTCCTTGTGCTTATGCAGCTTTTCAAAGCTGTAATGATTGAATGGAGTTGTGGAAAGACGCAGGACAGTGTCTTCAGGTAAAAACTTTTGAGGAAGAAATTGTAGATGGAGGATTCAAAGTTCAGATTCAAAGTTTTAACCTTTGAAAATATTGAATATTCAAACTACAAAAAGCTTGTTAAAAGTGCATCATTTTGAAAGAGAAATTCTATTATAAAAAACAGCTTACCAGCACAAATAATCAGCTTGTTCATGATGTTTTAAAGTGGATCATGTTTGAATGTAATGGCTTTTCCTACGGGGCGTTTGAAACATGAAGAGCCTTGAAATAGTCAAGTTAGACCTTGCTGTCTGTACAATCCTCTTTCTGTGTGTGTGTTTTGCACATGTCATTTCTGACCTTGCCTTTATGTTGATGACCAGCATTTCAGGTGTGTAATGTGATAGATGGGATCCCGTTACCTGTACGCCTACAGATTAGCTGCAGCTTTTAAACCGCCAGATTTTTACCGGTGTGACGGCAGAGATGAATGAACTGGTTCGCTTATTCATCATGTCAAAGAATAAAAAGCTCTGTTTGAGATGACAAACCACAGGGCAGGTTATAAAAGGTGAAAGAAACACAATGCTGACCACATCAAAAATGAACTGATATCTTTTTACAATGATCCGATGTTTCCAGATAATCCATTCTTTTTACCGTATGTGGGATCATAAATATTTTACTCTTTCACTTATCCAAAAAGCAGATATGAGTTAATACTTTTTAACCTTCAGAACTTTGTTAGATTGGACATTCTGAGCTTTGTGGTTTATTTTGCCAACCGCCTAAGAACAGCATGTAACTGTGCGAAATGTGTGTGTGGTGCATTGTGATGAATAGCTTACCCTTTAGGGCATCTAACAATGTTTTCCAAAAAATCTGTATTCAACTCAGGAGGTTTACAAGTTACTCAGACAATCCAAGATTTGTTTGGAAACTAGACAGTAAATTCTCAAAATGTGATCTGAATGAACAGAAATATTCACAATTTTGTTGTCAAATGTGGTATGAGTTTTGTGTGGTCAAGTGACTTTTTTCTGGCCTGAACACTGATAAGACTGTTTACTATTACCTGTATGGTATTCTGATTGGCTAATCAGAATACTTCAGTTTGCTACAATTGTGCAATCAAGTGCAGAAAGTTGTGTGTCTCTAAAAATAGCACAAAGGAGAGTTTTCAACTGGAGAAAAGTGAACAAAGGATTTGAAAAGCAAAGTCGAACAAAATATCAGTTGATTATGTGGGGTGTGTACTCTGATAAATAAAATCTCACTGTTGATCGACATTATTTTTAAATTGAATTCTTGATTAGTAATCGCTGGGCCAGAGCTAAATAAAAAAAAAGTGCATTTAAATGACGCAATCTGCAAAAAATTCAATCAGGAAGACCTTCTGTCATATCATCCAGCCACGTCATCTCATCACTCTCTGTTGTTTATTACTTCCAGATGTTCCTTCCTTTTTCTTACTCTTCTTCCACCTTATTTCCTGGTCGGTTGATTGATTGAGAGCGCCTCCCTTAGCCTATCACAGCTAACCAGCATCTTTGAATGCCTCTCATTTTCTCACCAGCTTACTTTCGGAACACACCAACGCCCCTCTTTCCATCCACTGCCAGGCATTCGTCGGCTTATCTCTTGGCACTTTGGTCTCTCTCCTCTCTGTCGCTCCATCCAATGGCAGGAGACATGCAATTAATTTTGCTCGGCCTCTGTCTGGTGTGAAGTAGCTCTCTTTTGTCCCAGATTATTGCCTGTCCATCCTGGAAGGGGATCCCTTCTTCATTTGGATCTCCATAACGTTTCGTTTAATTTATTTCCCCCCTGTGAGTATTTGTTTCCCAATCTCACCACAAAAGGAGGGTTTAAGGCTGATATTTTCTAGGGTTGGTTAGATCGGTTCCTTTGGTTTCTTCTTGGTAGCAGTCCTGTGCTCTAGCCTTCACCACCCTGTGTGTAGTTTGTAGGTCTTGTTTTCCTAATTCTATCACCAAATTTTGACCTTGGGGATCAAGTCGTTCATCGGCTCTTCCTGTGTGCAGCCCCCCTATGCAGATGACACGCTTGGGTCTACTATGCCAAAAATCCATATTCGGTACTCAATAATTGTTTTAAGTTCACCCAGTCCCCTGTGTCGCTCATGATGCTAGCTGATGGTTTTTTTTCTTGTGAAGATTTCTTGTGATTTTGCACACAAACAGAACAATTATTTCTTTTAATTTCTTATGTTCACACATAATTAATAATAGTGATAATAAACTCTATATGAGAAAGGAATTCCTTATTTGATTGTCTGTTTAACACTTGATTCTTTCATTAGGCATCAGAAGTAGCGAGCAACAAATTCAACTGAGAGCACATTGAGGATTTTATCGTCTCATTCTGGAATAATAACAATCCAGAAAGAAATTAAAGGTAGAAATCTCGTTTGTTCATTCATCTTATGAACAATTTATCTCTGAGGGTGTCAAAAGCCTACCTTGGTTGATTTCAGGCAAGAGGCAGGGTACACTCCAAACACATCACCAGTCTGTTGTGTGGCCACACACAGAAACAACCATCTCCACACACAATAGGTAGAAATTTCTTTAAAGGAAAAGATTTCACACATGCAAAGTAATTATTTTTTATATACTCTATTCATCCCTCACCAGGGTAATTTGTGTGGTGCATTACTACACTGCAGCAGGCTGCCACAGCAGCGCCAATGGTGGGAGAAATGGGGTTAGGTGTCTTCTCCAAGGACCCTAGATTTGAACTCAGTAGGAATCGAACCTGCAAACTTCCAGTTAACTTCCAGTCCGACTGCGAACGCTCTACCACTGATCCACCGTCTTCTATTAGTCCTCAAGCGTGCCATATGACATTGAACAGTAGATTCTATGGAAACACATTCCCTCATGGTTTATCTACATCTTCAAGCGAACAAGAAACCAAAGAGTAGAGTATACCCTACTCTTGTATATTATGTGTGTATATTGTTTTTAAAAAAGTTTTTCTTTTTGCACTCAAATTGTAAAAGTACCAAGTCAAATACATGAAGTTAAGATATTTTGTGTCCGATGCTACATGGACTGTATCTTACTGTATCTTACACATTGCTCCTATCCTAATGCATGAGCACTCTGATCACCATGTCCCATATATTGATGGCATTGCTGGGGAAGGCTATCTGGCCCACAGCTGTAATCAAAAACGAATGAGCACACACTGCCACTCTGAAGCAAAGATATTTGAGACATCTGTCGCTCAGACGAGTAGAAATGTAGGTCACTGTTCCTTATGTGAGTGTCTTTACTGATTAAAGCACCAACCAAAGACTTACAAACTCTGCTCAATCGTCACTGCCAAGTTACACAAATTTGGATTTTTTTTTACACTTACTAAAAACTGTATGATCCCATGTCCTTCGTCACTAAAAACACACGCTACACACCTCTCGCAATCCCACTTTTGAACTGTAGAGATTGGACCACAATCCTGTCAATCAGTTGTTTGGACCATTGATGCAAGCCCACCATAAAATGTCCCCAAACAGATGGCCAGCCACCAACACACGTGCACAGCCCCACCCTCTCTTAGTAAAACACTGTAAGCTCCTTAGATTTTTTTTTACATGCTTAACATTAATTTAGGTCTTTTTTTTATCAAAGCTATTAAATCACATTTGTACATTCGTGACAAATTATCTTTATTTTGGGAAAGACAAGCATGTCCTCGACTTTCCGGTATTTAATGATCATGGAGCATGTAAAATGTTGGGAAATGTTCTAGTGAGTTTATAAATCCGCGTCCGTGCGTAAGACAATAGGAAGCCAGGGGGCTGTGCATGTTTTGGGGCAGGGTGGCGACCCCCGACACCCAGGCCTGGCAGGCAGTGGAGGAGGAGGCTGATCCAGAGCAGGTGTCTCTACTGACATCTGCTTCAGTTCTCTTGGGAAACACAAGCACCCTGCAGCTACAGCATTGACAATCCCACCCTGCTCCATCTAAAAAGGTAGACCTTTTCTATTTCTGATTATGAAATTATCACAAACTCTTCCTCTCTTTTTATGTAAACTTAATTGTTGTCCCTTTAGTGATTTTGTCTGCTCTATTTGTTTGACATAAATAGTTGATCTGTTCAACGAGCTTCTGATTTTACACCGCTGAGTCTTTTTTGTCTTCATTCTGTTTCTTGCGTTTGACACTGTTCTGTCGGCACAATTTCTGAGAAGAAAAAGGAATATATTCATGTCAGAGCATTAAGAAGATTCGACCCAGATCTCTTACAGACATAAAAGAAAGAAATCGTTACATGTTCTCTCTCATGCAATATGGATGCTATCATGTTTACTCATCAACCCACTTTCCTTCTGAATCTAATCAATCCCACAAGACAAATTCACAAGGCTGTTTTTTCAGACATCCTATTGATTTAAGCATAAATCCCTTTGGCCCAAGTGGCTTTTTTTTGGACGTTGAGCTGTAATTAAAACACCTACTTTTCCATTTATTTGCATCTTCAGATTAGATCAGCAAGAAATGAAGAGTTAAATTTTTTTATCCTTTTTGATTGTGACTCTAAGTGGCATCTATCAATCCCCATGTTGTGGTTTAGGGGGTGGGGATTTGATCAAGATTCTAGTCATGCTCCACAGTGATGTGGAATCTCAAACCAGGTGAATAAAAGGAGCCTTATCACTGTAATCTGACCTTTTCAGACACAAGCAGAACTTTGATCTCACACACTTGCAGATCCAGACAGCTTTAATGACACTTAGACATTGTATTGATTTGACCAGAATCCTTTTCCTCTTGCCAGGTGTTTACCCATCCATCTTTGTTTTCTTGACATTATTTAATTCTGCTCACACATTCTGTCTTTCCGGCTGATAAAGCGCCACGGCTTATCTTGTAGCTGCCAATATGCACCTGCAGAAACCAAAATGTTTGCTGGTGAAATCAATGTGGTGTATAGAGTGTTTTCAATGAGCTGTGTCTAAAAAACACAACAGAAACTTGAACGGATACTTTTTTTTTTTTTTTTTTATAACTTCAGCGCTGATTGTTTCATTAAACATATTTTTGTAAAACTTTGAATTTGATTAAAATCCTCTACAAAAAAGCATGCAAACTAATTATTAAAGCTATTGTTGCCTCTGAACTGTTAACATACCCATTTTTTAAATGGACAGAAAAACATACTGCTAATTACGAGGGTCAATTTCATAGCAGCCATTCAACCTAATATGCATGTTTTCTAACCTTCTTGCTGTGAGGCCACCGTGCAGTCCCCAATATTGTTTCAAATAATGATAATGAAAAAAATGCAGTAGCTGACTCCCAAATCTAAACTCATCTGGAATAAATACATAATTGAAATCAATGGCTCACATTATGGTGCTTAATTTTCCTTGCTGATATACTACTGTTATTATTTGTGCCACATTTCCTTAACCATTTTAATGATGTGGATATCAAGATATTGCAAGGGATTAAAGCAAATAAAACCTTTTTAATTTACTGCTTGGTTTTAAATGTTTTTTTTTTTTTGATTTGTCTGTAGCCAGACTTTATGGTCATTCTTTATTAGTGAGTGTGCATGGCAGCTTTCAATTATGGGTGGTTACCACCATTTGAACAGATAGAGGTAGCAGGGGTTTGTAGCCATCTTTGTGGAGACTGTGAGGGTCCCTAAAGTCCGAGCTGATCTGAGCCTGTCTGGGGACAGGATTAAGGCTGAGTGTGGAGGTGAAGACTTGCAGATAGATCAGCAATCATTGACTGAGCCATACATGCAAACAAGCGCATTATCACCAGGACTAATTTAGTTAACATAGCTGAACACATGTCCACTGTGGAGCAATGCACTATTTAATCCCCTCTGAGCACTACTTAAAGTATGAAGCAACTATAACAATATATGAAATATAAAAGCTTTTTTTTATCTGATCCTTTAAGTTGACAAAAAAAAATGCAGAAATCATATACAGAAATTTCAAATTTGATAGTACCTATTGTCAAATTTTTTTTCACAATTAGCTCATTCTTTGTGGGTCAAACTTAACTTTTTGAAAACAGTTTTATTAAACTGAAAAATAAACGTGCATGTTACACTAATGCTTTTTCATTGCCTTTGTTAATTGGGTTTTTGTGGAATAGCTATAAAACCAGCTGGTAATTAATTAACTGTAGTAAAACAAGAAATCGAAATGAAATGCTTTGCTTTAATGCTTTGCACTAGGTTCTTGTACAGGGTGGAACGGTGGTGCAGTGGTTGGCACAGTGGCCTCACAGCAAGAAGGATGGGGTTTGAGTCTCGTGTGGGGACAAGGCTTGGATCTATCTATTTCAGCCCTTTTTTTAAAAAAAAAAAAAAGTCTTTCTGTCAACACAGATGCTGTTGCATATTGCAATTTCCTACTTGGGAGTAATAAAGGTTTTCTTGATTGATTCTCGATTGGAACACTGGTCTTTCTATGTGGAGTTTACATGTCCTTCCCATGTATGCATACGTAAGTTTCTCCAGGTACTCCGGTTTTCTCCCACCCACCACAGGCATGCATGTTAGGCTGATTGGCCGCCATAAAAACATCACAGATTTGAAATGGCCGAAACACCAAAACAGACAATCACAAGGGAAGTTTGAGAAAGAGGAAATAAATTAAGATGTAATTAAAAGACAAGCAAAATATGTAACATAAAAAATGAACTACTTACCTTTTGTTTGCTTCATTTGCTTCTTCAAACAATCTATGATGATTATTATGTTTTATATATAGATAAAAAAAAAATTGCTAAGCCGAGTGTTTGGTGCAGATTCCACGCGTGCCGTTTCTCAAAATGTCACTTAAACTCTTCTTAATGTGCAAACCTTTACATTTCTTCAATCTTCAGCTTCTTCAATCTGTTTTTTTTTTGGAGCAGCTTGGACAGACCTTAATTTTTACAGATGCATCTATTTAACATGGACATCCAACCAAATTATAAGAAGAAATATTGCAAACAGTTATAATAGACAACTTTGCTTTCCAATCAAGTGTTTCATATCATGGCGTAGTTCTGCTAAGCACTACGTTGTTTGGATCTGAGAAGAATTTATTATGTAAAGATGGATGGTGGGAAACGGAGGTGCTTCAGAGCTTGAACAGATTTTGGATATTTTATATCCTCCCCTCAGCAGGAATGATGTTTGTCTTGGCTGGAAGTCTGAATCATGCTGGGCAAATTGTTCCTCTGATGCATAATTAATTAAAAAGCTTAGTACTTGTGTGCAAAGAAATCAAAATAGTTTTAAAAAAAAATCCAAATTTATACTCGTACATTGACATTATTTACTTTGTGTTCAACGGAGTATTTTGTAAAAATAAAACCCCCTTCTTAAGTAGTCAATCTTCTCCACCTCTTAACCTCCAAGATGCATGAAAGGTAATGTAGAGGCAATTCTCCGATGGGCTGAGCTGTGTGCTGCTGGCTCTGCTGAGCTTCTTCTGCCTGCAGTGCTTTGCACAGCTTTGTTCTTGCTGTTATCTTTAGTGGCAGATAATCCTGAATCTGCTGCATGGATCACAACTGCTTCACCAGGAATCAACCATCAGCTCATCTCGCATGTTAAACTCATTACATATTCAAAAGCTAACTAAATCTCTTGCCTATCTGCTTGCTGGAAGGGTGTTTGCACATATTTGTTTGTGTGTGTATGTGTGTGTGTGTCAGTTACCCTCCTCCATCATTTTCTGGTAATTTTCTCCCCCATTTCATTTTTTCCCTTTCATTGATTTTGTTGTTCAGCTCAAAGCTGAAGGACAGTTTGACTACAAGCATCACTTAGCGGTAAAAGTTAGATTTATAAACAACATGACATGGCAAGAAAAGTTTATTTTGTGCTTCCTTTTTGGGTAAATGATGACCGCCTCAATAAGACTTGTGCAGAAAATAGTTAATAGAATAAGAAATTATGAATTACCATTATGAGACGTTCTCACTGACATTTAATCCCACATCCATCTGCTCTGAAATCTGTTTTGGAAAGCTAGTTGACAATGTAGTCGCTGATGTTGGAGAGCCAAAATTAGAGCAGGCTTCAGACTCTGCTCAAATAAAAGAAATAACAAAGTATGGCCTAGTTATTGAATAAAATGAATTTCAATATGAAGTTACCAACCAGAGAGAACCAGAGAGAAAAGGTTCTTAGTATTTAGACTTGCATGATTTTTGTGTTTTTCCACTTTCCATTTATTTCTATGACATTTTCAGGCTTGCAGTGCATTATTATAAATGTAACAAAGAACTTCATTTATTATTCCATAAAATAATTAGAGAAACTTGATAGATTTTTTTTCTACAAATGCAGTCTTTTAAATAATAAAATTAGCTGGTAGATTATATGTGGTGTTGCAAACCCTGACAGATTTATTTTATTCAAAAGTGATGTCTTTTTGGCTGTTGAGGAATCAGTATGTCTGCAGCAGAACATATGCAGTTGTGCTGTGAGCAAAACTGGAACAGACTTTCTGGTCTGAGACCTGAGCGAAACTTCACCAAGATAGAAGGAGACGTTTTTTTTTGCTGCATAAAATCTCTCTCCATATGGTTTTTGCTGCATTTTCTATTTAGTATTTGCTTGTGAAAGAACCCTGGAGGCTTGGAACATGTAGGTTTTGCAAATTTGAAGGAAGGTACAAGATTTGACGCAATAAATTTTTAAAAACTAATTAAAAATAGCTTTGAGATACATTACTATTTAATCATTCATTTGTACGAGAACTCATAAATCCATACTTTTTTTTTTCAAAGTCATCCAATGACGAAGACCTAAAGTTGGCAGTGCAATGAATATTAATAAATTTATTGTCAAGTCTTGGAGCAGACAAGGTTTCAACCCCACATACATGCATACTGCAGATATACACACAGCCATCCTTTTATTGCACTTGCTTTGCACTTTGTTCCACAATAACTCTGAAAGTTTAATGACTGCTGGTTCTCAGTTGTTCAGTCTGAGTCTCTCACTTCCAGCCACTGTGGTGTAAGATGATAACTACAGGAGAGCCACAGCCTTTACCTTGAATACGACCTTATTACACACCATTCAGCACTTCTTTTAAAAGATACCTTCACTTCTAGCTGTAGACAGTGAATGGGGTGGTCCATGTTGTGCCTCTACGAGGCCATTTTTTCCACTGTAATTAATTCAAATGAGTAAAAGAAATCTCTGTGCGGCGATGTGACTAATTATGAAAATGAATGCTTACAAAGACAGCTTTAACACAGAGATGACTGTTTTCTGTTACATGATGCGTCTGCAGGAAGTTATTCTGGACTTTAATGTGTTTATACAGTGATTTAGGACATTTGGAGCAAATTTAAACAACAAAAGTCCCAAAAACATTCAAGCTAGGACATGTCATAATAAAGACAAGTATCTGTGCATGGGGCATCTATTAGCAGTAACATTTGATCTGATTAATCAAAGCCAGCTTTTTTTGGACAGATAATTTGAAACAGTTTTTCTTCTTTGCATATTGGACCATTTCTTTCATCCTCTAAAAAACAGTGTTTATGCTCATTCGGAAAAAGAACATCAACTTACTAAAATTTATTTTCCGTCTAGGAAATGGAACATAAATAGTTTTATTGTATTTATTTATAGTGTTTATGACTGACTAGATTGTGAATTAGTGGTTGCTTATGTAGAAATTAAATCATAAACATGCATGTCAGTAGGAACAATGTTGCGAACAGCTCATTAATTCAAATATGCTGACTATTTTTTGGCAGTCGGTTGACATGAATCAACATATAAACTGCATTCTTGCAAAACTACATATTTTACAGAATAAATTGGCCACAGGTACAAATATCTGCTACCCCAGAATCACAAGCTACAGACACGAGCAGGTACAATTTTTGCTAGTTCTTTTGTAGTTACAGAAGTCACATATTATTAAATTTTTCAAACATGCAAGAAGGTGACGCCTACAGAAATTTATTGCAGTCTCAGATTATGAATTTGTTCATTTGTACATCAAAAATGGTTTGGTTTTGGATATGCTGGAGGGTCTGAACAATCGCTGAATATGGTGACAAAGTCGCTGAGTTAGTGACACTGACTTCATTCCACAATTCTTATTCCCTACACACCTGGCGGTTGACTTGGAATCAGCTCGGTAGCTCGCGATCAACTAGTTGGCCATCTCCGAGCTAGAGGTAGGAATATTTGTACACATAGCCTCTCCTTTTAAAGAACAAAAGCAGTTAGTAGAATTTTCGTCATGTCATTATAGGTGGACTTGGTGTTAAACCCAAAAGTTTGAAACATAATGATAAGAAGAAGACTCATTGCACCTGATATGATTAGTGTTGCTGTGCTGTTAAAAGAAATGTAGGTAAATGATGAAAACAGGAGGGAAGTGACAAAAAAGCCTCCTACTGAAGCCAAGTAAAGCCTTCTACTTAAAAGGTAGAATAATGGATTTTTTTATATAAATTTCTTATTTGGAGAAAGTGAACGGACTGATTCTTTGGTAAAAGTGAAAAGTTTGCATATGTTTTGACTACTGTTTACATAAAATCACACTTGTTGGTGGCTATAACAACTAAGATATCCTTCGGGGTCAATTTTTCAAAAATGCAAGACAAATCTTGTCAATGTAAACTGGTGCGTGGATTCTTTTGTAACAATGAGAATTTTTACAATATTTTACCATTATTCACTCACCCTGCTTAACTATAAAAGCACAAAAGCAATGATTTGCTTGTGTTTGCACTGATTTGCCTCCTTTTATTTTGGATTTGCTAAAGTAAAACTTGCTTGTGCAACATTTTTGTGTCGTAGAAGTAACGTGTCTGTCATCAATTATCAAAGATTATCATAAGTATTTCCTAAAAATGATTGTGACATCATTGTTGGAAAAGCCTGGCATGCACACTACATTATCTGCACCTACTGTCTGTGAGATTAATGTTTTTTGTATTTTGCTTGTAGAGAAGGCTTGAATCAATACAAGTTGCTAAGTTGCAGCAAGTCTTTTATTTCTGTGTTACTAAATGAAAAGAGACGTAGGACATATGATTCCTAGTCCTGTGGATGTTTCCCACAGTCCTCTTTCTGGCTAGATGTTAAAAAAAAACTTCATTGTTGCTTCTGTTTTATAAAAAAAAGAACAACTATTTACCCACTTGATCTGCTGGGGCATCATTTAACAAGATATCCAGTGGCGAGTGAGGGGGAGTTTAAACGTTCTGTCTTCTTTCGCTTTCAGTCTCCTCCTCGACTTGGAAAAAAAAAAAAAAGAAAACAGTAACCCAGTTAGAATGGAAATCATCTCCCCATCTTGTTGGTGTTACCAAAACAAACCAATAAAGTGATATCCTTATTTCTGTTAAACACTCGACAGAGCTTTCTTTCAGTTTTGTGTGACACATAACGGCTTTCTAATCAATGGAAACCATCCTGCTCCCTGGTGGCTTGGCATTGGGAGCTGGCAGAAACCCCTCTGCTCATCTGGCAGGTCTTTAACCCAACTTTTTTTTGCTAAAGACCCACCGAGGGGGGAGGATTCAACTTGCTACAGTCAAGTGCTGCTGGCAACTAGGTTAGGATAGAAAATGGAAAGAGAAGGAAAGGAAATAAATCCTTACATTACCCTTTTCTTAGATGTCATTTCCACAAGGACCAAGCTGGTGTCAGATTTTACCAGACATTATCACTGTAGCGTGACCAACCTTTGTACTCAATGACATATTTTAAGGATTTTTGTCTCTTACTTTAGCCAGTTGGGATATCTAATATCTCTCCTCTCCTCATGATCTAGTTTTAATGTGAAGGTTTCTTTTAAAAACTTCTATTTTTTCCCGCCCCGTCTACTTTGAGAGATTACGGCTCCGTGCCCTGCCATCATCTGCCAGCAGAGCTACACCTCTGCCAAGTCCTTTTCATTCAAACAGAACAAACGCCTGCATTATTTAGGCTGGCATCTCACTTGAATGAAACTCCTATCACCCTGCCAGGCCACTGGACTCTTAACATACCACAAAATATGTTTACTGTTCATATTGGAGGATGTATCTTTCAGCAGGATCCATTTCAGGCTCTGCTTCCTGTACAGATCCAAAGACATGTGCCAGACAGCATGCCAGAGTACGACTCCCAGGGTTTAACACCCCCTGCAGCATAGTACTGATATGAGTGCTGCACTTTGCCTCCAACATCAACGAACCTCCAGTGAAGCAGAATCTTGGATGTTCACACACTATACATCCCAGGACAAATATGTTGACACAGCACGCTTGGCTCCATGGTGCACCCTTGCTAAATGGCTGTTAAAACACAGCTCCTCTTCTCGCCATTTGCCTGGTTGTTGGCCAGTACATGATGTGTGGAAGGTCAGATGATGGATTGTCATGCCAGTGGCCCAGTATGCCTGTGCCACCATCATCAGTCTCATGCTTGGTGTCAGTCCACCCGTTGTCATATTGCTGTTAACAGTATTGTCAGAGAGAATACTTAAGATGATGGCAGGAATCTTGTTCTGATGTTTTAAGAAATAAGTTACGTTAAGACCAGTATATTCACACTGGCAAAAATTATTACCTGACTGCTTTTAATTAGTGGGATTGGTCAATTCAAGAATTCGATACCATGCTGGATTGCATTGGTTGTCCGACTCATTCATTTGCAAAAGATTCCTTTTATAAAGGTCAAAAGAAATAATGACGTGTTCAGCTTCTATTCGCATCACAAACCAGAGCAGACATTAAGTTTTATCCTTACAGTCACATAAAATAATGAACATAGCACAAAGTCTGTCTGCACATAGTTGTGGTGGAACATCAGAGTGTTGCTGTAAATGTAATTTACTGCTCCTGTCACACAAACCTCTTTAAAACCCATCCAAGCCGATCATTTTCCTGTAACACATCTCCACTCAGCACTGAAACACCAGTCTCAGAGACAGTTATAGGTGTCTGTGTGTGTAATTTAGAAGCAGAATAAAACTACTCTACCATTATGAGCACTAAAGATGAGCAGGTTTAGGAACATATTTAGGAGCGGATGGCCAAGAAAACTAAAAAAATTGGAGTTGCAGTAAAAATGTTTTGTGATCTGTCTCAAGAGTTCCCACCAGCTCGGACGTACTGTAAGTGGGCAAGAAGGAAAAAAAAATGAAAGATACAGTTGTCCCATTTGAGAAATAAAAAAAAATTATGTAAATTTTGACACATTCAAAACATTACGTTTTAGGTGAACAAGGCTTTTTGAACAGAGAAATAAAACAGCTTGCATTTTGTATTTGAAGCTCTATTCATAAAATTCCTATTTCGTGAGACAGGGACATCTCTCCGAAGTATTTCTGAGCCTGATGAAACACCATTCTACTGTTTTGCATGATGTTGCTGCCAAGTTTCACTTGCTAACTAACGGCAAATCATTGCAAGCTTCAAATGTGCAGCAAGAATAGGGAAAAATGAAAACAGATTTTGAAAAACGAGAGGAGGCTGCACAGTAGCCTCACAGCAAGAAGATCAGTGGTTTGAGTCCCAGAGTTGGGGCAGTGCTTGAAGCACTTGCCTTTCTGCGTGGGGTTTTCATGTTTTCCCCGTGCATGTGAGATTAAATGACTGCCACAAAATTGTCCCCAGGAATGAGCGATTGTGTGTGAATGGTTGTCTGAGTGTGGCCCTGCAACAGACTGGCGACCTGTTTGGGGTATATCCTGCCTCTCATCTGAAATCAGCCGGATTAGGGTCTCGCAACCCCATTGTAGATAAGCACTTCAGAAAATGAATGAATAAAGAATCAGAGGAAATGATCAAACTAGAGTCCAGCGTTTACCTTTCTAATTGACTGAGAAAAGCTAACTGTACAAGGTTGAAGCCTCGTGAGTAAATGGATGCTAATTTAGCAAGCCAGCACAAGTCGTTAAAAAGTCGTTTGTTTCATTTGCTTTTTTAACTTTATTTAATTAACTACAAGATAGGAACTAATGCGGGACCTTTTTAAGATACTGTAAGGATAAAGTGAAACACTATCTTGAATTGTGGCATTTGCATCGATAACGGGCAATCATTTGGCCACTGACCAGCAGTTTAAAAGATGCATACAGATTTTGTTGCAAGATTTACTACTTCATACATTTATTTATAGCAACCCAAAGCACTAAGTTGTTTTCAACTCAAGTTTCTCAGTAGTGCTTGCAAATTGAAAGTGCTTAAATGTAATGTGAGACTAATCAAATTTTTATATTCTCTCATCCCCTTCACAGGCACAAAAATTTGCATTTTGATGGTTTGTGGTTTTAAATTATTTTTTTTTAATATATCACACATATTGAGAAGTTATTTGCTTGGAATTTATTCTTTAACCATTATTTTTCATTGCACAGTAAACATATAATTTTACAACTACATGTTTTGAGAGAAAGGATTTGCTGTACATGCAAAATGACATCTTTTAAGCTCTGAAGTAACCTTATTTTATTATTTTTAGCACGTTGAACCAAAACAGTCCTTAAAATATGTGCATCAAATTCAGAGAAATGAATTTATATTTTGTGGAAAATATGATGCAGAAACCTTCAGAGAACGTAAAGTATTGTGCTACTTGGATATTAAAGTTCATTCCATCGTCTTCCGCTTATCTGGGGCCGGATTACGGGGAAAACAGCCTCAGACGAGAAACCCAGGCTTCTCTCACCTTGGCTGCATCCTCCAGCTCATCCGGGAAGATCCCGAGGCATTCCTCGGCCAGCTGTGTGAGATAGCCTCTCCAGCAAGTCCGAGGTCCACCCCAGGGTCTCCTTCTAGTGGGATGTGCCCGAAACACCTCCCCAGCGAGGCGTTCGGGAGGCATCCTAACCAGATGCCTGAACCACCCCATCTGGCTTCTCTCGAATCGGAGGAGCAACGGCTCTACTCCGAGCTCCACACTCTTTCTTTGTGTGAGAAGAAAGACCCAAGCCACCTTATAGAGAATAGCTGGGCTCGGGAGATATTGAAAATGTTGAAAATAAGTCAATCCAGTGAAATACAAAAGTGATTTGCTGAGTCAAACCAATACATGATGTTTTATTGTATAACTGAAGTTGTTTATATTTTCATTTTGTGAAACCATGATTTCACACATGGGTTAACTGTTGGCGTGGTGGTAAGGACACCCACCTTCCTGTGAAGAATTTCTTTTCCCAAGCATGCAAGGCTTCTCTCCAGGTATACCGACTTCTTCTGATCCTCCAAAAACATGTATGATTAGTTAGGGTTTAATAAACCGACTCAAGGTGGAATGAGATGGTTCAAAAAATAGATGTACAGTTCCATGTTCATTATGTTAACTTTGATGTAAATCCATCTTGTGAAGATGAGTGTGTTTTTCTTCAGAAATACAGTTCAGAGAGAACAAATAAGAGGGCTTGACCAATGTCTTAAACCAGATTCTATAAAAAATATTGCAGAATTCAAGAGGTTTTTTTTTTTTTTTTTTTTTTTACAAAAATAAGTATGCTTTCACAAGCTGGGACACTTTGGTGCAGCATGTATTTGTGGTATAAATGTGTGTGCAAGTCAGGAGACAGTCAGGCATTTTCTTTTTCTCCTGTTCTTTCACTCTCAGTTTGATGAAAGTAAAGATGAGTTGACATGAAGACGGTGAAAACACACAAAGTAAGATTATATTTCAGCTACTGTTCATTACTTCTTCTTATAAATGCTCCTTCTATAGTGGGGACTGTCTGAAGGCTGGATGGTGAGGAGAGATAAACTAGTCTTATCGTTATTTGACACAAGACTTTTAGGGAACTCTGGGTGATCCATCTGTACCGGGGCTGACATGTCATCACGGTAAGTCAGTTCCCAGAAAAAGGCCATTTTCCAAGTTGGTAAAGAGACCCTCAATCAGACTATGGTTCAGTGGTCACAGCAGCTCGCCTGTACTCTGAATAGGGTATTGTTTGGGACACACCTGGAATAGCCACAAACGTACATGATATCTTTCCACAGTTTTGTTATTGGTTTTTGGTTTAAGATAAATGCACTAAATTATGTGATTTCCAATGTAAATTTTTACTAAAATAGTGACAACTTGAGGTTGTGTTCAGTGGGTTTTATTATTGCTCCTTTTGGAACAAATGATTAAGGATAGGGTGGGTTAGGGTGAGCAATGAGTAACTTTAGGTAAATAATTTTTACAAATCTTAACAGTAAAACATGTCTGGTTGTAGAAATCAGACATGACCATTGGATGGAGTGTTGTGTTATAAAGCCGTTTTGCAGCTTTACAAGTAGAAACACCAAAGAACGCTGAGAAGAAATGACCATGTTTCAATGTAATTTTGTAACGTATTCTGATTTGCTCCCATGTCTATGTTCTCTACTGTCTAAAACAAATGTTGAAACTCAGATGAACTCTTGTGGAAACCTATCCATCGAGATCTTGTGGATCCATAAATAAATGTGAAATATATGAGTCTTGAGACCATAGCAACAGAAAATTGAATTTTTCCCATGTGGAACAACTCAGTGTGCGTACACATCTGCAGAGACCACAAAATACAGTTTAATTGGAAACTAAACTTTAAAAAGTTTTTCCCCTCTTTGTGTTTCACTCAAACCACATTACTAAGATGCAACAATTACTCATTTGAGAGGATGTTTTGAGAATTGTCCAAAACAACTTACAAACTGATTGTTAACTTTTATAATGGTCAGAAGTTTTTAAGTCCAGGGTTTCTATGGTTTCACTTTCTTTTAGCGACAAAAGGCCACTTTTTCTGAAAGACTTTAATGTAAATGTTGCATTCTGTAATTTCCTCTTTTCTGTTCAGCTAATGATCTTTTTGAACTCTCATTGTAAACACAGAACCCTTTGGCCCCCTTAAGATCATCTTTGAATCCCTAATTTTTAGTTGGCCACAGTTTGATTGTCTACACCAGAATAAACATCCATGGTAATTGGACGTGCCCAAGCATTAATGAAAGTGAATCAATGTTGAGGACCAAAAAAACATCAACGTGAATGTGTTCTGGGACATCTAAAGGCTTCACAGCAGCTCCAAATGTACTGAGTTTAATTTTGGGGGACAGAGTTCAGTCAATTTCCAACAAGTTTGACATCATTCTTGATGCCACAATTTTAAACATTGTCCCGGGTTTAATAGCCTGACCACTGACCTTGTTTTGTGTTTTGGTAGTTGCAAAATCCCCAAATACAACTAATCACCCAGAGTTTTTCCTTAATCCAACAGCTTTGCAATCCAAAATTGTAGCATTAAAAATAAAGTAAAAAATCTCTTATCCCTTCAAAAGAGGTCTTGAATGTTTGGAGTATTAATTTGTTTCACCATCTGTTCTATTGTGTCCAGAAATCCAAAACATTCATTTCTCTATTTTTTGTCAACCATAATCCAATTCAGTGTTACAGAATGAGCCAGAGTTCATGAAATCATAATGCCGTAAGATGGTAGGTACAGCGTGCAAAAAAACCCCACCTGCACCAGTTCATGAGGGAAATTTAGAACAATCAATTAGCCTACCACGTATGTTTTGGTGCTGATAGGTGGCACCGGCCTGTTGAGAAGGGGCAAACTCCTTGCACTAGTTTTCCAAATTTAGTGTTACTTGGACCCTAAACTCTGAGATGCTTTGAAATAGTTTATTTACTATGTTTTGCCAGAAACATACATTCATCTCTCGCATTTGGGGATGTATGTACGTGAGTGTACTGAGAACAGTGGCCAATCTGACTCTTCAGACTACAATTAGTATGAAAATTAGTGTTAGATTTCATCATCTAACAGAACAGCTGTGACAGAACCCTTCACATAGTTCTTCTTTCGGCATGTTGAAGGTTTTGGAGATAAAGTCAGAGAGATCAGACTGAGATGGTTTGAACATGGGCAGAGGAGGGAGAGAGTACATCGGTAGAAGGATGGTGGGTTTGGAACCACCAGGAAAGAGGCCTAGAGGAAGACCAAAGAGGAGTTTCAAGGATACAGTGAAGAAAGACATGAAGATAGATGGCGTGACCAAAGAAGATGCAGGAGATAGGGTTAGATGGAAGAACTGACTTGCTGTGGCGACCCCTGAAGGGAAAATACAAAACACAGTTAGCAAATTCCGAGGACATTGGTTTAAAAAGCCTGAACCTTCATGTACTTTTGGGACGTCTCTGATTTCCTGGATTTGAGGGAAAATGTGTTTTGCCTCTTAGAGAGTTTACAGAAGTCTTTAATTTTGAATGTTGTTACGAACGATTATACCCACTGAAGTTTGCCAAACTGAAATTTTTGAGGTGTTCTGGATTAGGTAAACACACACGCAGATCCCACACTGTGCAGCCGTGTGAGACATTGTGTCGCTTTGGTATCTAAGTTGTGTCAAAACAATCTGTGTTGGTAGTCGTTCGAGGGAAAAAAATCTGAGGTTGTTCTTCTGTACGGTTGTGGAATAGTGCATGACCTCTGTGTGTAGCAGGTGAGAGAAGTCAGAGAGGTGAGAAGTTACATCTACAGCTGGACAGTAAATACAAAACGAGGTGAAAGTTGAGAAAAGCCGTGGGGCTGTCTTCAATAGTTTACATCCACTGTGGTGTGTCTCATAAATCCTTCAAACAAGTGCTGAACCTGAGCTCCTAACATCCTCACAAGACCTTGTCCTAACCCATATGGATCTTTGCTCCACTCACTCGCCGGACCAGAGCAAACGGATATTATTTAGTGCTCTGCAATCCAGCGATTCAGACATATATCTATTCCTTTTATTTTTGCCGGGTTGGTAAACCAGTCCAGGGTCAAAGCATTAAGGATTAGGGTCTTTTTACAGTCTAGTGTTTTATTGAACACATAGCTCATGAGGTGGGGTAGATACTGTAAAGGAGAACAAAAAGCTGCAAAGCAGTTGTGTTTTACTACAAATGAGCACCCAAGAGGGAGTGTGTTAAAGTGTTCATATGCTCTTTACGTGTTTTATGGGACATATCAATCACACTAGTCACACAAATACTCAGGCACTTAAACAAAGACAATAAATCATTTGGTAAAACTTTTTTCTGCTATGTGCAGGGTTTCCCCGAGCTCGACTGATTTCTGGTGCTTTAAAAACTGATTGAGTTACCGGAGATATTCACATGTAAAAATATGTTAAGTGTTTTTACGGTGTGCATGATTGTGAAAGAGTACTTAGTTCATGTCAACATAAAAATAATATCAATACAAATCTATTTAAATTACAGGCAGCATTAGTGACCCAATATTCGTAATATTTTCCCTGCTTAACAATCTGAATTTTCCAAAGGAGACACAACTTGTTCAAGTCTTTTTGATTCCATCATGTCTGCTGTGCACTGGCTTTAAAAGTTTCTAAGCCAAGGCTGAAGCAACTATGAGCTGCTGTACTATTGATTGAAAATAAATATTGACTTTCCAATATATTCTCACCTAAGAAATTCTTGCGGGTGATTGTGTTGTTGGCCGGCGTCTTGCCTTATTTTGGAAGTGCCTTACCTTTTGTAACTGTCAGGCAGCAGCAGACTTCTGTTAGATTAAATGTTATGTGCCTAGAGGTGGATTTTGCTGCTTTACTACTACTGCGGTAAGTTTGTGTGTTTTTCTCCTTTGGACTGTAATTATTTGTTGCAGCAGCCTTGACGAGTCCATGGCAAAACTGATTTTGCAGTTGCATACACAAAGAAACAGATAGTGAACTTACTTTTTGTTCATCAAAAATATTTTTATGTATTCTCTAGGATTTTTACTTTAATAGTAATTTTCATCCTTAATGCATGAGTTTATGTAACCTTTTAATAAAAGAATGTGAATTCCTCTTCGCAACGCGCAATAGGCAAAAAAAAAAATTGTTTTCAACCACAAGGCACACAGCAGGAGATCTGATCTGATAATTTATTTAACTTGCAGTTGTTGAAGACAGAGGAAGTTTGGAGATGATGGATGATTTGTAAACCCCCCCCCCAACCTCTATTGTTTCAATAAAACAACCATTGTTTTACTTACTTTCTGCTTTGTATCATCATTTCTACAGAAGCCATGCTTTTTCAGCTCACGTGAAAGCTAAAAATATGTGCTTAAAGTTGGTTACAATGTCCTCGATGAACCACTTAATCAGTTCACTTTTTGCCAATCATCAGCTTGTGGTAATCTAAGCGGTTTGGACGATGAATGAAAAAATAAAGGTAAGGGGAAAAATGGGAATTATAAGCTTTCTAAACTTAACCAAGTTGGTTTTTGTACCCAATCTGATGCTTAACTTTTTTTCCAACTTTGATTTTATGTACTATTTTATTGGTATTTTATGATACCATTCTTTCTGGATCATGATTTGTGAACTCGTTGTTTTAGGATGGAGACCAATATCCTAAGTCAATCCCTCTCAATGAACATTTAAAATGATCATTCCCAATGTGTTTTTTTTTTTTTTTTTAATGACTCACTCTTGTAAGGGCTGCATAGTAGTTTGGTTGTTGTAGCAGCCTCCAAGTAAAAAGAAAGGGTGGTACGTAATTACGGTTGTGTGCATAGTAAGTATGGCACCCAGGCACGGTTCGTAGCATTCACACTAATAAAACGAACTGCAATTTGGTGTTCTACCGTACTTCTGTGTGGTTCAAACTAACTAGCATGAGCGCACTGGCTTACCCTAGCCTGTATAGTGTGACTCTGTCGCTATGCATGGTGTTAGGATGTGCCGGGAACTTGACCAGGCACAGACTCTGCTTGTTGTCTGGTGCTAGATCAACCAAATGTGTTTCTTGTCTGTGATGAGCTCCTTTTGCAGAGTGGCTGGGCTTTCACTAAGAAATAGAGTGAGGTGCTCTGCCATCTGGGAGGAGCTTGGAGTAGAGCTGTTGCTCCTCCAGGTTGAGAGAAGCCAGATGGTGTGGTTCAGGTATCTGGTTAGGATGCCTCCCAAACACCTTGCTGGTGAGCTGTTTTGGACTTGTCCCACTGGGAGGAGACCCAGAGGCAGACCCCGGGCCTGCTGGACAAACTAAGTCTCACAGCTGGGTAAGGAACACCTCAGGATTTGATTGGGTGAGTTGGAGAATGCAGCCGGGGGGAGAGAAGCATGTGTATCCCATCTCAGGCTGTTGCTTCCACAAGCCGGCCCCAGATAAGTCCTCCAAAATGTGAGCTTTCTGTGGACTTTCTGCTTCAGTGATGATAGCAACCACTACTAATTAATCTAGAAAACTTTTTCTAAAATGTTTAGTGTTTGACAGGGTTGTTAATTGGACTTGAAACTTTACTAATTAGCTTTTGAAAAAAGTACTTTGATAACATTTTTTGTTTAATGACTTAGGGATTTTTTTCCTCCAAGGCGTCCATTCACCTCCAGCTTCGTCCTTTGCAGAAACGAGCTTTCAATTTGTCACGTTAGTGCGTACAAAATGTCCATAAAAAAGACAAAATTGTGATGATGTTAAAGAGAAAGATATACATAGAATGTACAAATGTACATGATGACCCCCACACATACAGTACATGGGGAGAACATGCGAACTCCATAGAGAAAAGCCAGTGTTTTTAGCTTCATCCACACCTGGGACTCAAATCCTAACCTTCTTGCTGCCACTCTGCTAACCACTGCGCCACCATATTTAGATATTTGGCAAGAAAAAAGTTGCTGCATAACTCCATTCAGCTACTTTTTTTTCGGTTCTTTAAATTTAGCTTCTTCGGGAAACAAATCCCCAAAATAAAAATATTCATCAACAGACTCAATACCTCTCTATTCACCCAAGTGTTGCCATGACAATGCTGTTTCTTTTTTTTTTTTTTTTTTAAAAACACCAAACAGTTGTACACTAGATTTTCATTATGTCTTCATACAACATCTGATTTCCAGCATCTTCAGATGCAATCAGCATCACAAGTTTTCTTTTTGTTGTTTCTCTTTTTTCACTAAATGCACTCAATGCATTTGAATAAGTGCTGAATGTAAAGAGCTATACTTCTTTTGCTTCTCTTTGTGGCAATTACCCAGCAGGTACTCTCTCACATAGAGGCTGCCTTTGTAATTATAGTGTGTGGGTACAGAGGGTTAAGCTTCGCTTCTCAACAGATCGAGCTTGCATAAGCAATCTATAGCTGTCCACACATCCTCAGAATCCCACGTGTTGGAATTAGTTTGTAAGTTTTACAAAGAACAGAAACTTTTTTTTAAAATACTGATCAGAGATTATTGTGTTTAGACAACAGCGCCAGAAAGCTACTGTAGGTGTAAGTACGCACATGGAAGCTATTACATTCCACTGTGCTGTTCCAAAGAGTGCAGCTCAGTACTGTGTGATTATTACCCATGCCGAGTAGCTCGGAAAGCTTCCACTCTTCTTTCTGTTCCATCTGCTGCTGCAGGCTGGCCGTGCTGGTGGCATACAGATGTGCTGTTTAGCTTTGGGTCAGACTAAGGGTGAGCAGCAACAGGAATCAAGAAACAAGTTTTCACAAGTAGAAAAGTACAAACCGTGAAGTTGTTCTCAGCTGTGACAGGAAATGTACTATGTTGAATATTTGAAAACATAGCACTGGTTTTGTGTAGAAGGCAGGGCAAAAAGTGCAAGATTATATTTAAAATGATCTAGATTAATACATTTGTGTTTGGTATATGGATAAATCATGTTCTCTAGAAGATTAATATTGTGTTGGTTCACCACATGCTTTTGAAAGTGCTCTCAGTCATAGATGTGGACTCCATGACAAATGTCACAGTGACCACAGCACACACCAGGTACCAGCAGGCGAAGCATGTTTGGGTCTTCGGTAATAAGCCTGGCTGGTCTCAAAATACAGATAAAAATCCAGGATGTCTGAGCACATTGTACAACAAATTGGATACAAAACAATAATGCTTTAAAGGTCAGAATCATGAGAAGATGGAGTTTCAGATTTTTTTTTTTGCTTGACATTATCACGCCACCACAGAAGTAATATTTGTTCTAAGTGTAAAAAGGTAAAAATTACAAAAAATTATGGAGTTTTTTCAGTTGAAAGTGAAGATTTAAAGAGAAAAAGATTTTTGTCAAGAATAGAATTCTTACAGTGATTGCTTAAAATTATTAAAAAATTGGCATCAATAGAACCAAGAATGTCATGCTTGTTTGTCTTTTTTGTTGGGAAAATACAGAGATTCTTAACTTTTCGTTTTGTCTTCTGTACCGCTCATCCTTGACGGCGTCGCAGAAGGTGCCGTAGCCCATCGTGGCTGATTTCAGTTGATGGCTGGGCTCACACCAAACAGGTTGCCAGTCTGATGAGGGGCCACACACACTCATTTGTAGGGGCAAGTTTGTACTGAACAATCAACCTAACATGTGGGATTTTGGAAGGTGGGAGGAAATCGGAGTACCCGGAGGAAACCCACACATAAACAAGGAGAACATGCAAACTCCACACAGAAAGGGCAGTATTTCAAGCCTCACCATATTTTCAAGTTTAGTAACTAAAATGAAATCATATTGGTAATAACGTTAATAGATAACACTATTTGATCGAGTGATGTAAATGACAATTAGTGGGAATCAAACTCACGAACTTCTGGTTCACATCTAGGGTCCTTGGAGAAGACACCTTTCTCCCACTATTGGTGCCATCATAGGTGGCAGCCTGCTGGAGTGTAATAGTGCAGCATACAATTTTTTCCGGTGAGGGATGAATAGAGTATGTAAAAACAAAAAAGAACAAAAAACAAATTATAAAGTAGATGAAACTTTCTGTTTTACAACCAAGGCTGCTGTAGTGAAAGAAAGCAAACAGAAAAGAACCCAAATATGGTGGTGGTCATACATGTCATCTATGTGGCCATGGACAACACTTCTAGTGCTATTATAACTGTATATGCATAATTGGCATGAGTATTTTATTTGCTTGTTAACGGTCAGCAAAAAAAAAAAAAAATAACACCATATTCCAGAAATAAAATATTGCAATAAAGAAATGATCCCAAATAATAATGTAAAATCTTTTATAAAGAACTATTTCCTCCTGTGTAAATTTTGAAATGTGTTAAAAAAAACAACCAAAATAATATCATGGAGCAGACGTATTTAAAGAATCTTGTCATTTACCTCACTGGGAGAAATTTTTCTTTTAAAAAAAGTCTATTTCTCCGTGGCAGCAATCCAGAGTCTGTATGAAGATAATCTTTACTGAGCCATCTATAATTTTAATCCTTTAGTATTCAAACAGACTTTCCATCGTAAAAGCAAAGCACTGAAGTAAATTTAAATCTAATTCATGTTTGTGAGACATTTGCAAAGCTCCTTAAATGAACCCAGCAGGGTACCAGATA
Organism: Neostethus bicornis; assembly: GCA_902685375.1. Classification (NCBI taxonomy): domain Eukaryota; kingdom Metazoa; phylum Chordata; class Actinopteri; order Atheriniformes; family Phallostethidae; genus Neostethus; species Neostethus bicornis. The sequence continues at coordinate 13,033,996 of LR738545.1, forward strand.
TATATTTTTTCCTTTTGTTTCAAATAGATGACAGGTTGTGTGAATAAATAGAGCACACTAGATCTCAGGAGATCGCCTGAGCCCTCTGGAGTCTCCAAAGCTAGTTTATCATTAATAAACACTTAGTCCCACCCTCCCTCCTTTCCTCTTTTCATCTGCAGCTCCATCGCTGATGAATCATTAACTGCTTCTTTTAACCTCTTTTTCTGCCTACAGTCTCAGACAGAAACAACATGACATATCATACAGCATGCTTTAGAGGAATATGAAGTATAAATGTGTTTCTGTAAGACTGAAAAGCTAATGTGTCACTTTTTTATATCAAAGAAACATTGAAGAAGTTGAATATTTCCAAATGAAGGTTTAAAAAGGAATTTTTCCATTCCGTTGTCTTCTGCTTATCCGGGGCCATGTCGTGGGGCTTTAGCTTCAGATGGGAAGCCCAGGCTTCTTTCACCCCAGCTATATCCTCCAGCTGACCCGGGAGGATTCCTTGTCTCACCAGCGAGGTGTTCGGGAGGCATCCTGACTAAATGTCCAAACCACCCCATCTGGCTTCTCTCAACCCAGAGGAGCAACGGCTCTACTTCAAGCTCCTCCCGGATGGCAGCGCTCCTCAATTTATTTCTGAGTGAGAGCCCAGCCACCCTGCTTAAGAAGATTCATTTCGGCCGCTTATATCTGCAATCCCGTTGCAGATACAGCTAGGGACCATAGGTGAAGGTAGGAATGTAGATCGACTGGTAGACCGAGAGCTTTGCTTTTTAGCTCGGCTCTTGCTTCACCATGACGGTCATACGCATGCCTTTGGAGGGTGGGAGGAAACCAGAATACTTGGAGTAAACTCTCATGTACATGGGGAGAACATGTTAACTTCACACAGAAAGGCCATTGATTCAAGTGCCAACTCACCTTGGACTTGAATCTCGACTCTCTCTCCAGTGAGGCCACTGTGCTAACCACTGGTTAACAAATTCTAAAAAAAAAAACTCCAACAAAACACAGGACACAGGATTGGTTCTGTCTGAATTTGTCAGCTGCATTTGTTGGCGCCTGCCAAATGTGACAAAACCCTGTGTGCAACTGTAACGTAATGCCAAAAAATCCACACTTTGAAATGTATACTGTAAATTGACACACCATGAACAATTGTAAAGAACAACTGGTGAAAGTTTTGTTGGGTACCTCCACACAACTTGATTAACGTGAAACAAACCACTACAAACTCGTGTTTGAAACTAGCATGAATACCAAAGATTATCTCTGAATATCCTCCTAATGGAGAAATTTTCTTACCATTGCCAATATGAAGGCAGCAATGCAAGAAGCTTGCATGTACAAAATAACCAGCGAAGTTGGCATAAATGGGCCTCAATGAAGAATAATGGTTTCTCTAAGTATTTTAGTATGTCATCAAAAGAACAACCATTTTTCTCACTAACAATTGGGAAAATAACAGAAACCTAAAGACAAAGCTATCAACAATGAAAACTCGCTAGCATAGACGATCTCAGCTTCTATTCAAAAAACTCATTTTTCTGAAGAGAACAACGCTGACTCAGAGGTTTGATTATTTTTTTAAGCTGACGAAGTAGATGTAATGAGTGTGGAGATTTTATCGACACATGGACCACCATGCAGCTGCTCTGTCTAAGCTGCTTCTTCTTGGCACACTCCGCCTCATTGTCCAGCAGACCTTCTGCTCATAGCTGACCTGTCCGCCCTCACCTTTCACCTTTCAATTATGGACAGCTGTTTTCTCCAGAGGCCTAATCCATTATTTCTGCTCTGCAGGTAATTTTTTTATTCTTCGGCATGGTGGTAAACAGCCTAATTAAATTTTATGTTTGTTTTATAGTGTGATCAAACATAAAATAACTAGTGCAGAGAGAAAAAAACCACAAGAATAAAATAAGTTTGTAATAGAAAATATTAACCTTATTAGCCCAATGTCTTTCTCCTTTAATATTTTTCGGAGATCACAAGCCAAATTAGAATTCATTACCCCACAATTCCTCTTACAAATGCCCTCAAAGAGCTTAAGTGGCTCCACAAAACATGTCATTTTTAATGCCAGCACTGCTCAAGAAAATAGAGATGTTGTTGACAGCAGTGGCTTTGTGACACAACCAAAACAAGAGTTACATTTCATTCGCATTCAGGGACCACCAACATCTTATCGTAGCTTAGTCCCAAAGCGAGCATCAATCATGGAAGCCCAGGCTGCTCCGACTTGTGGGCTAGCTTTTCTAAAGCAAAGGAAAAGGCGTTGACATGGGCCCATTATTCAGCAGCTCATCTCCTGTCACTTCACATGTCACCCATCAGCCTGTCTGCAGGCCCTGTACCCAGAGGTCGTTGTTGATCATCAGTCACGTCCATGACATATGAAATCAACTGGCTTGAGACTCTGTTAACTCCAGGTTCACAATGCACTATTGGATGTAGCTTTGCAAAGCAGTGAAGCAAGAAAAGACCTAAAAGAAATATCTGGAAATGTTAAATATCATGAACACTAATTGTACTGTATTATGGTCCATTTAAATGAACAAGCAATGGTATTTTTATTCTAGACTTCGAAGTACACTTTTGCCAAAAAAAATCTGCTATTCGTCAGTGAAGTGTCCAACTATAGTAAGTCTTTCAGTCTTGTTACCACACATGTAACCAAGCCCGTTATTGAAATGAAAACAGTTGTAAATTCTGGCTTTTCCACTATACATTACATATATGGACTGGATTTGAGCATTCGAAAAGAAAAGACAACTCTATTCATTCTTTACTATGGTACTCAGAGCACAATCTGCCCATTCAGTTGTGAGGGAATCAGGTCTCTTAACAGATGTGGGCACAAAACAATCTTATTTCTACTTGGTCCAGTCCAGGGCGCCTGTCATTCACGCCACTATGTTGCAACATCTGCCTAAAGTAGACTGAATAGAGGAATAGCCATAGGTCCAAGCTGATATCACTTAGCTCATATCCTGGCATTCTTCTCTTTTTATTCTGGGTCAGTGATTCTACTTGCAGCCACGATTGGCTGACCCAGCAGGCTGATGGAAGGAGAACAAGGGCAAAATTTATCTGATGGTCTACTGCACTTAATCCAAACCCCACACCACCTTTTCCGACACTACACTTTGACCAAGATAATCAAAAGCAGTTAGGGAAAGAAACACTGAAATGAGCTAATTTACAGGAAAAAAAAATCAGAATTCCACACTTCCTTTCAAATTGACCACTTCTGCTCAAAGTGGAAATACTGTATGAAAGGCTCATATAGTTAAGACATTTATAGCATTTCAAAACAGACTTTTTTGAGGTGTAAATAATAATTTACCTCAACCACAACTTCAGGGATAGGTCTAAGAAGTCTATTAGAATATAGTAAACTGAATGTGCCAAAATTTTGAGTAAAAAACTTATTTCATGCGTCCATATCTGAATTCTTCAATGAATAATTGCATAGTTTAATTTTGATCATCAACAGGGACATTACTTTCGATTGAACTGTCATTGTAGGCAACACTTACAACACTTGCTTCACACGAGTACCCTGCAAAAATATTTTAATAGTCAACTTAGTCCAAGTTCTATTTCCTTTGCCTTCTGGTTTTCCGGGGCTGGGCAACGGGGGTAACAGCCTCAGACGGGAAACCAGGCTTCTCTCACCCCAGCTGCATCCCACCAGCTCACCTGGGAGGATCCTGAGGTGTTCCCCAGCCGGCTGTGAGACATAGTCCAAGGCCTGACTCTGGGTCTCCTACCGGTGGGACGTGCCCGAAACACCACACTAGCAAGGCGTTTGAGAGGCATACTGACCAGATGGCCAAAGCACCCCATCTGGCTTCTCTCGACCCAAGGGAGCAACGGCTGTACTCCAAGCTCCTCCCCGATGGCAGAGCTCCTCACTTTAACTCTGCCCAGCCATCCTATGGTGGAAACTAATTTTGGCCACTCATGTCCGCAATCTTATTCTTCTGGTCACCCACTCACAGCTGGTGACCATAGGTGAGGGTAGGAATGTAGATTGACTGGTAAATAGAGAGCTTTGCCTTTTGGCTCAGCTCTTTCTTCACCGTGATGGACTGACAAAGAATTTTATTTTTTTCTAACCTGCAACAGCTCTTAAAGAACTTTTATAATGTTCCTTACAAGCTGCAGTGCAAGTCATTAACCACGACCCATTAGAGCAATTAGGGGTTTGGTTTCCTGCTCAAGGTCAGCTTGACAGGTGGATTGAACCTGCAACCCTCCAGTTACAAAACACCCACTCCAGTCACTAAACCGTGCCACCTCTATTAATAGTCTGTAAGATTTTAAATTCAGTTTCATGATGGAATAATGTGGAAAATGAATAATTTCTCAGTTGTAGCTAGATATGGTGTATATTATTTTAATAAAAGTTATATTTTTCCACAAAACTCCCTTGCCCATGTAGGTGTGGAATTTATAAAACAGCAGGAAAATATGGAGGCAAACAGGAGACAAGTGAAGCCACAAGAGAGTTAAGGTGAATAACATGGGGGTGGTGGGAGTAGGGTTTGTGGGGAGATTGGGGAGTAGTGATGGAACTGGTGCTAGAGAGGAAAAAGAATATTTTTCCACTACACAAAATGAGAATGTGAAGCAGGGATGGTGGACGTAGAGATGCAATTTAAATGGCTTTTTGTGATAAGGTGACATTTCGAAAAATCTCAACTCCATCTTCTTAGCGCAGAAAGGTCTTATCTACATCTGTGGGGAAAAATGGTCTGGTTGTTGCTCACAAGTTAAAGCAGTAAAAGAAGACAGACTAAACTGACCGTGTTTGACTCCAGATTGAAAATGGCAAACAATAAATCACACAAACTAATTTAATTCAAGCTAGCCATCAGTCTTTGTTGTCTTCTCCTTAATGACTAAGTTTTGAATTGAGTGTGTTGAAACAGAGGTGATGGTATGGTGGTCATGGTGATCTGCTGGGAGAGGTCAGCATCCACATTCTTTTTTTTATGAAGATTCATCTCTGATCAGGGCTACGGGTTGCCATGGAGAAACACAAAATCAGCTGGTATGTCTTTTTTCTTCCTTTTCACCATTCCACTCCCAGTCTCTCCGTGTAGACAGTACGATCTCGTTGTCAGATAGTGACGGAGCAGTGTGGGAAGGACAATCTCAGCTGTTCATCCTGGAGAACTCATCTCCCCTCCCGTTCCGGTGTTAGGTGAACCTCAATACTTCCCCAGACCTCCCTTTCCTTTTGGCTGCCATTACCCAAACTAAGCTCATTTGTCCCTCCCAATAGACCCATGATCTGCCTTTTGTTCAGGCCCCAACCTCCCATTCATGTCCCCCAGGAGAGCAGACAAAAGAGGAAAAGACACAGGCCTGAACTCCTTTGCCCAGACAGTCTGTGGTAAAGCGACCATAAAGAGTTGCTGGACTTGAATGGATGGGGAGCTTTCTTCCTTCAGCTACACCCTCTGTCTGTGAAGATGTCCTTCGATATCCACATCAACAGCTAACGAAGCTTCAATTACCATGTGCAATCAAATGGAGACAACTGATTTAATTACAATTATTTGCTGAAAATTAAAACAATAAAATACAGTCTATTTCAGACTGATGGTATAAATATCTGTGCATGTATATAGATACATAAACATGGGACACGCCTCCCTATGGGACAACAGGTTTCCCATCATTGCAGTCTGTCATTTGGGCAATAACAGTTAAGGCACATATTTATTAGCCCCTGAGGGGCAATAACTGTAACTTGGGTGGTCTGTGAAACTGTTTATCCACCGTGGGAGTGATGAAACAAAATGTCTAAACATTATGTAGCTATGACTTCACCGAGCGCCGTGTAACATGGGAAAAAAAACATCGCGATATGGACTATTTGGTATCATGATAACAATATTTATTACGATATACCAATATGCATGCATGCTTGCAATTGACAAAAAATGTTATCACTTTGACCTCTCCAACTTTATTTTGAAGTAGAATTCAAATAAAACGTCACAAATCAGAAACATTTTAGAGCAGCAATCGAACAACCTTTCCGACTCGGAAAGACTGGGACTTGCGATAGTCGCAAAATTTTAAGGCAGGGTGATAATCGAGACGGCAGCTCAGTGGTTAGAGCGTTCCTGCACAGAACGTAAGTTTGCGGGTTCGCATCCCACAGAGAGCACGTCGAAGGTCCTTGGAGAATACACCTAACCCCTGTTTCTCCCACAATTGGTGCCGTCGAAGGGTAGCCTGCTGTGGTGTAAGGAGTGCAGCACACAAATTTCCCTGGTGAGGGATGAATAGAGTAATCCTTTTTTTTTTTTTTTTTAATCATACGATCTGTCACAAAAACCCAAAAAGTTGAGACAAACCACACTTAATGAGTAAGATGGACATCCGAGCTGTGCTCGAATTTGCCAATTTTTCTCAAATCAACACATTGCATTATTCCCATTGTGGGACCAAGAAAAATTTTCTTGATTCTTGCCAATTCATTGCTTTTTATGTGAGAAGTGTTTTAGGTGGCTCTGCTATTCTATCTGAGCTAATTGTTTTTAGCTAAATTATTAGCTAAAAATGTTCTTTCTTTACCTAATATTTTTATAATTTTTTCTATAATCCATTCAATCTGTTCTAATGCATTTTTGAATAATCTTCAGTTCAATTTGAGCTTATCCGGTTCAACATAACTCAATCTGTTTTCTGCATTTAGTTTTTGTGTGGTGTGATTAGACGATTCATGTTGATTGAATTCTGTTATGGTTTGCCTTCCGAATCACATCATATTTAAACTATAAGTCATATTAAGAGGGCTTAGACATTACGAGCTTGAAAAATACTCTCATCTCCTCAACATATGAAGGTACAAAGCAGCGCAGCCTGATGTATTCAGCAGCTGCGTATACAGCTCCACCTTTACAATCATCAGCATGAGTTTGAGTTCAGCTGGAAGGCAACGGAAGGGATCTGCCATACTGAGCTATAGGAGCTCTTCTGTGGAGCTTAAAATAGATAAGAAAGTCTTAGAAGGCACAAGCTGAAAGGAAGTTGAAGCAGGTACGTACATCCCATGTAATGAGGTGTGGAGGAATAATTTAAAAAAACATCTATATGTTGGCATCTGTCGGCATGACCAAAAAGCCCCTCCAGTGTGTCCTGTTTTAAACGGGAGAAATGAAAAAGAAAATTTACCAATTAGCATTTAAAATAAAATCTTAATGTCCTTAGGCGTGATGGACTGCAAATCATCTACCCACTGGAAATAACAAACTCTTGACTATGTTAATACATTTTTTAATTAGCAGGTAAAATATGTGCTTAACTTGCAGAAAAACGTCCAATTTTCTTTGTCGAATTTTCTAAACCACATCTGGCTGCCTTGGTTCATTTCGTATCCTCTCCACGTATGGCTTAGATTTTAATCCCCGTGCTTCATTGTGATTACTTCTTGAAGCCGGATGTCTTTCTCTCTTGAAACGCTCAACGATCAGTGTAACATAAGTTAAGGATTTGTGGATTTTTTTTTGCCTTTTCTGATCAGCCAACATAAGCCTCTATGTCAAGGTGTGCGACGCAGTCCTGCAGGCTGCCGAGGTGAGCTTAAGAAGAACTCCTGTAGTCTGAATGCTGTCAGAAGTCTGTTTTTCTCACCTCTTTGCAGCTGTCCCACAGCTGCATGATGCTAGAACATGTCAGTATCAGTGACATCTGTGACTGGCACAGCATCTCTGTTTCCTCAGATCAAAAAGGTGTGTGGTGGTGGATTCTTTCTCAGACCAAGCTGGGCTACAGGTTTCAGACCCGTGTTGGTTTTCATTTGTTATAACCTTCATCTGGACTGCATTTCTATGTCTTTCAAATGAAATTTTAAAGGTACAAAATCTCTACCTCATCATACATTCTAAATTCACATCACTTTGCTTTTGACAAGTAATTCAGTTAGTCAGTCACCTTCTTAACCGTCTCTATCCCTAATGGGGTTATGCTGGAACCAATCCCGGCTGATTTGAGGCATGGGACAGGGTACACCCCAGTCAGTCTACTGCAGGGCCACACACAAACACTCATTCCTAGGGGCAGTCATGTAGTGTTTTACAAGCATCGTCCCCACACGAGATTTGAACCCATAACCTTCTTTCTGTGAAAACACTGTGCTACCTACTGCTCCGCCGTATCACATAATTCAGTTAATATTTGGTTAACCAATAATGCAACAGAACATCCAAATAGTAATATAGAAAAAAGTTCAATTCTTTAATGATGACGAAGTGGGAAAACTACCCTTTTATGTGTCAAATTTTATTTGGATGTTCAAACAAATTGAAAATTTTGTGCTTGGGACACTGGTCTTTCTGCCCCAGGAGCAGACACTCCTGGGTCCGGCACGCGGAGCAGACATGCAGTCTTCTCCGCGAGACTGGCAATCTGTTCGGGGTGTATCCTGCCTCTCGCCTGAAATCAGTTGTAGCACCCCCGACAACCCTATTACGAATAGGCAGTTCAGAAGACAAAACAAAACTCATAATTTAATAATAAGTTCAAACTTGTTTCATTGCTTTGTAAACTTAATGCTTAGGTTAGCTCGTTATAATTTGGTTCTCTTTTCATAATACCTTCTCTTCTTTCCATGCTGAACTGGTAAGTGTCATGAATTAATTACCTGGAATAAAAGAGTTTATTATCTGTAATTAAAAGCTGAATTGGTATGAATGAGCTGAAAATTAGTCTATTTACCTGGGATAGCTTGGTATTTCGGTTTTGGGTTGTGACTCCCATCCCCACAACCTTATTGAGTCTTTTTCATTTGCTTTGTTGGAAAAGTTTTATGCTCCTTCATATTTTTTGCTGATAATTTCAAACAACACAGGCCTTCATTTCCCATTTAAACTTCCCATTTCAGAAAGTTTTGAAATAAACATCCCTCTTGTCTGTTTTTATAAAAGGCTTAGACAAAATGAATTTTGCAGGTGTTTAAAGTTGTAGTCAGAGTTGAAGATTTAAATGTGCAGTAATGACTAAAACAGTTGTGAGGTACGGAGGGAACAAGGTGTCAAATGTAGCAGCAGAAAACTGAAAGGTGAGTGGTTGAAAGATCAGAGGTCATAGACTGTCCATGTAGATGGTTTTTACGCTGAGTAAAGAACATTTACTGCTCATTTATAAAGATGTTCTCAGTAGTTCTGACTGTGTGTGGTCTCTTTCAGCAACATCTCTTAGCAGTCTGTTTTGCAAAGAAGCGTGAAGACCTTCATCCTCATTTTTGGCTTAAAAAGTTTTATAGCAATTGCATCATGTGTTTGGTTATCTTAGCCAAATGCATGTTGTACATAAATGTGTGTGTGTACATTGTAACAAATGTATACCCAATGAATGTAGAGTCACTGGAAAGTAGTAGGGAACAGTTAGTCACAGCCGTACCCTCAAAACATATATTGTATAAAGTTAAAGTAAAGCCAGGTAGAACTGTAAGAGTTCTACTGCTCCTTGGGACAGTGAAGAAAAGTTAAACCTTTTAAAAAACTGTGCATTAAATACATTGCTATGTAAACCACAATATGTCCTGTAATTTCTTGATCTCTAGCTCTTCTATAAGGGATCATTGTTGAAAATGTAAAGTTATTTGACTTGGTACTTTTTAATTTTTACTCATTCTATTCATCCCTTATCAGGGAAATTTATGTGCTGCACTCCTACACCGCAGAAGGCTGCCATGACGGCGCCAATGGTGGGAGACATGGGGGCTTTGGTGTCTTCTCCAAGGACCCTAGAGTTGCACTTAGTGGGATGTGGACATCTGGTTAACTTCTGGTCCACGGGCAAACACTCTAACCACTGAGCCACCGTCTTTGTCACAGCTTTTAATGTGACTTTCTATGTTGCTTGTATTTCCAGTGATGCTTGTCGCCATGATGTGCCAGCGTTTGCATAGTCAATTGTTGTTACGCATTTGTTGAAACGATGGAAACTAAACGCACCCACACATTAGACCTGAAGCAATAGTCACTATGTCATCATTCTATTGTGGATCTGGGCTTAGTCCACTGCTGTTCACCATCTTCCTTCACTGAGCAACATACAGTGTATGTTCTTATTGGCTTGACAATGGTGCAAAGCACCATGGTATAACACATAGATAAATGTTAACTGCACAAAAATCTAGTTTCGTTTTGTCGTCTAAACCGCTCATTCCTGAAAGGGTCGGGGGTGGAGGGGCTGGACCCTTTCTCGACTTATTTCAGGCGAGAGGCGGGCACAACCAGAACACCTCACCAGTCTATTGCGGGGCCACACACACAGACAATCATACACATGCTCATTCCTTGGGAAAATTTTGTTGCAGCCAATCAACCTAACACACATGTTTTTGGAAGGTGGGGGGGAACCAGAGTATTCGGAGAAAACCTGTACAAAACTCAATATGTAAAAAAATAAAAATACTCACCAATATGACATAGAGTGAAATATTTTTATCTTATTCCAAAATGACTTTCAAAACTACACTTTGGCTGAGCAGTATACCTTTAATTTGGAAATGCTTTCATAAAAGCGTTGTGATGCCTTCTTGCTTATTTTATGGCTGTGTACACATTAATGAGGTGAAACTTACCCTGGGTGTGAGTGCAGTCATCTTCATTATTGAAAAGAAACATTCTCATGAGTTGTCGGAAAACCAAGATGAAGTGAAGATAGTTAAACTGCTTTTTATAGCCGAAGAGAAGTGCTAATTCCCTATGGCTTTTACTACAGTAGGTGTCATGTTTCACGCATTCCTGTGTTATGTAGACAAATCTGTTAACTCAGCTTTGAGGTTATGTATCTGATCAACCCAGCCGGTCAGCTCATCAAAACCTCTGTAAAAGCTTCCTTAAAATGCTGCAGCAATTCAAAGTTTAAAATTTGTATTAAGTGACTTTTGTGTCCCAGCATTCCATTGAACTAACACATTGGATTTTTATCATAGTTAAACTGCCTAAAAGAGAACCAAAGCATGGATGTTTCACTTCATGTGTCTCATGACAGTTCATGCATTTCCCCTCTGGATTTGGAATCATTAATAGCTGCTAATAGGCGGTTTCTTTCTTGTTTAACTTATTATGGCTACAGGCTCACATATGTTAGCTGTTTCTTTTCAAGCTCCCATACTCTGCACTTATCACTAACATTAAACTCCCCATCACGGTTTTATTGTCTCATTATTGCATTAAGAAGGGAGGGTGAGGGTATTAGTCTCTGCCCAAGTGACCCTCCCTGAGGAGTTAACCCACACCATCCCACCTCTCTGCTGCATAATAGATGAAGGACAGACATTGGAAGGGAGGACTGGAAGCGAGGCCCTTATTACCTTGTGATTCATATTTAATGAGGTAAACAGGTCTTTCCAGGTCACCTGAAAGCTCACACACACCCGTGGCGGGTGGTGTGTCTTCCCCGTCGACTGCCTTATTGCTGCCTGTTTTGACATCCACCATGGCTGCAGGGGCTGGATAATATAATTAGGTCTCACTGTCATTGACAGACTGTGTCTCACTTTCCACAGAGTCCCTCTCCATTCTTTCCTTCAAGTTAGATGGCGCCAATTATACAGCGACCAGGAGACCTTATTAAAAATGCTCAGGGCAAACTTTTGCTTTACTTTTCAACTTAGATTAAATATTTTTGAAGTGAAAAATTCTACCGATCACAAAATTTAAGTTGTTCCCATTTTTCTCTCACTGTAGTTTCAATTGTACATCAAATAAAATCTTTATCAACCTAAATGTTGCCTTAAAGAAAGTCCTTTAAAAATAGTTTAACTTTGTGTTGATGCCGTGTTGTAGCATCCAGTGAAAGTAACTGTTATCTCTGTACTTGACGTGTTTCCTTTTGTGTAAAAGTTAAACGACAGCTGATGAAACCGAACATTGTTGTGCTCTAATAGAAATAAAATGGGCTCCCACAAGCAGGCGTCTGGTTCCGCGGTGTCAGAAATTGGATGACAGGCGAGGATGCACGTACAGGATGTCATCTGGGAAATCATTCCCACTCAGTTCACTTGCTCTGAAAGTCAGTGAACAGGTACACCAATGCAAACAGGGAGGTGCAGAACTCCCACAGCAATTCTTCATGAAGCCTGGTGAGGCTGCGAAGGAAGGCGGAGAGAGAGAAACAGAGAGTGTGACAGGAAGGTGAGAACAGGAACAGATGGAGAGACACAGGGAATCTACATTTCTAGTCATTTAAAACAGGTGCTATACATAGCTGAGCTTCCATCCCATCATGTCATCTGAATGATATCATTACAACCAGAAGTCATTAAAAGTATTTTTCCCTGTGGATAGAAAAGATGTTTTTCATCTCCTAAGGAGTGCAGGCTGTAAAATGAATCTAAGCGCCCTAAAGCCATTGAATATGTTTTAATTTCATAATAGCGATGCTACATATGTGCCATTGAGATGTACATGAGATTAGAGAGGATGTTTTCTGCCTGACTGGCTACCTCTCACCAACCAGACGAGGATAATTTTCCCCGCTGAGAAAAGCCCTGCGTTCAGCTCACACTCCCCACTGATGTTCTGTATGAATCTTCAATCACCTTCCACCAGTCTTTATCAACATTTGATATCGGAAGAGCCTATTCCCCTAAAGGGAGCAACGCATTAGTGAAAGAAAATATATTTATTCTGCTTCGCAAATGGCTTTTCTTTCTGAATCCACATCAAGAATGTCCTATTTTACTCAGCAGCTGTTGAATGAAACATCAAGCATAAAAAAGAAAGCTCACCATTAACCAATCACCAGCGGGAAGGGCCCAAATGATCCGGTTTCAGGTCAAATTCAGACTTAATGAGTGTCACATCATCCTCCACACCGTCTCTTGTGAAGAAAGCTTTGATGTGCGTTTTTCTTCAGTTTGAAGCTGTAGCTCATGTTCAGCATGGAAGAAGGGTGGATCAGAGCTGTGTAGTATAGAAACCTCCACAGCTTTTAGTTCCTGTGTTTATTTCAGGTTGTTCCGCTTGTTTACATCAAATTCTGCAGTGCAGAACGGGTGGTAATTGCAACCAGCTTACCTTTGGTACCCGGAGCCAAGTCTAATCAGGAGATGGTTAAAGGCATAACTGTTTGATCTGCTGTGTTAGGTTTCCAGTGTCTCGTCTTTGCTTCAGCAGTAAAATGGATGAGTCACTTAACAAAGAGCATTCACTCTGTTCTATTAATTTCATTAATGAAATCATCACTGCCACACCTAAATTTGCAAGATTTTCACTGAAGAGCATGATTGAGCACAAAATGAATCTTCAAAACACGTTAGTGAGAGTTTTGAGGGGACATTTTTGGCCAATTAAAGCCAACTTACAGTATGATGCATTAGAGTCGAATGTGTCAAATTTGGATCCCAAAGTCCACAGCTGTTCTTGTTCAGTGACCAATGAAAACACATTTAAACATAAACTTAGCTCATTTTTAGAGGCTCAACTTCTCCTGTCGTTTGAAACGAACAAAACACTACTAATTAATTGTTTTCAACTGCAGCTATAAAATACCATTTAAACCTCCTCTCATTTGCAAATTGTAGACACTGATTGAAATCCAAACTGCATAAATAACTTTTACAAGCACAAAAAAATCACCAACGTTGACATATTGTATTTCAAAGTAACAGGAGATTATTATTTAGGAGACTCTTCCAATTATCGGCATTCAAGTGAAACAGTTCAAACCCAGTATATTTACATCTGTATGTAAAACACATATATGAGGACACATTGCACTGATTAGGAAGTTGTCTATCTTGTCAACGAGGAACAAAAACACTGAAGAATTCGAAAATATCATGTTTCCTAACTGTTACCAATCAAGATTTAAACTCAGTTCGAAACAAAAGAAAAAAAACCCAAACATCTTTTAATTCAATTTTAAGAACAATTGGACAAAAAGAAAAATCCAAACAATTTCAAAAACACTCTTAAGTATTAAAACTGAAATTTCCACAAAAAATTACCATTTTGTTTTTCTTTCCTTTAGTGGAAAACGGCCGCGAATATTCATTCATGTTTCATTTATGTTGCACATTTCATGCTAAATGCAACACTTTGTGTGGGAGACTGTGAGGCTTTGTGACATGCCTCTGCCTGGATACCCTTAAGGCTTCTCCACAAATGTAAGATTGGAGCCAAGACAGAGCAATTCCAGAGATAACCTGATCAGAGAATGTGGTGTCCACTAGGTCGAAGGCTGTACATACACCAGAAGAACTAAGTCAGGAGACTGTACCCCATGTCTCCAACCTCCTCATAACTTTCAGAAGAGTAGTCCCACTTGAGTGATCACAAATTAGACTTGTTGACATCCATTTGAGGAATGACAAATAATTGGTCAAAGAAAATAGACTCTGTTTGCCCTAAAAGCTGCATTTTTTTGGGGTGGGGGGTGTACTTTCTAGCATTTTACCAGTAAGCAGTGCATGACAATTTTTTCATTTCCAAACCGAAGTACAGTAGTAAAAAAACTAATTTGTGCCTCTATTTACTCTATTTATTTAGCTCCCTCCACATTTTATCATTACCATGTTTTTTATAGTATTCCACACATAGCTTTTGTTGTTGAATTTCAGGGTTGGGTTGAAAATCAGATACCCTACCATACCCTACGCCATTTCTTTTAATCTGTGGAAACAGTCTACCCTTCTAGTATTGGGGCAAAAGGATGCTGGGTTTTGTACCACCAGGAAAGACACCTAGGGCACATTCAGATTAACACTTAGTTATTACCAACATCATTTACTGAAGTTAATGAACTCTCAGTTTATAGCAAACATCCTTTCAAGTATTTTCAGAGTTTAAATCCAATCCAAATTTTCAATTCAAGTCAAATTTGTATTATTTATTTATCTATTATCTAAGTCAGACTATTGATCATTACATCATCACATAAAAGTCGGTTCAGAAACCGAAGAAGAAACTCTTGTCCAAAAACTGCCAACTCATTTCTTTAGTCCGCTTTTGGAAAAAGCCTAATACAACTCTAGGGAGGAACATGTCTCCTTAACACGGCCAAAAACTCCATCTTCAGACCTCAGGAGGAAGACCAGCTGCCTAACTAGTTTGTGGCTAGAGAGGACAGGAAAGAGGGATCAAAAAGTCCATTACCTAAGAGCAAAATTACCTGCTACTGTGTCATGTCATAAATCATCAGAGCACATGTTTTAACAATCAGTTTGGGTTTAGGCTCCTTAATATACACTGTTAGATCTTATTTAGATCAGGTCAGATTGTTTTATTTTTATTTACCCAAATTTTGTTAATCCTTTTTGTTGATTTTATTGCTTTGTTAAACTTAGCAAGTACAATTTACATCCTGAATGACTTCTGCATACTTTGTCAACTTATTTATCATCTCTTCAAGTTGTGGATTTGTGGGTTTTATCCCCAGATAAACACCATCGTACTGTCAAAGTGAAGAAGGAACTGATCCAAAAAGCAAAGCTCCCGATTGACCAATCAATCTACGTTCCCGCGCTCATCTATCTAAAAGAACAAAATCCCAGATACAACCTATCGAGATGAGTGTCCTCCTCAGAGTGGCTGGGGTCTTGCTCAGCAATAGGGTGAGGTGATCTGCCATCTAGGAGGAACTCGGGCAAGAGTCATTGCTCCTTCGAGTTGAGAAAAGCCTGATTGGGTGGTTAGGGCCCTGGTTGGGATGCCTCTCAAATGCCTCGCTGGTGAAGTGTTCCAGGGACATCTTACCGAGATGAGATTCAGAGACAGAACTAGGATCTGCGGGAGAGACTACGTCTTACAACTGACCTGGGAACGCCTTTTGATTCTCCCGGGTGAGCTGGAGCATACGGTCCCAGAGGAAAGCGGAAGACAATGGACATATGACCAGTAATTATGTGTGACCTTAAATGGGGTATACCATCTAAACGGACAGTGATGGTCCTAATCCAAATAGACGTAATCTCAATGATTCTCTACAGCATGTGTCTCACATGTGCAATCCAGTCTTGCCTTGTACATCACCTTGACCTGATTTTGTTGTTGATATTTGAAGTTTATCCCCCAGGTTTAATGAGAATAATGTGTTTCTTTGTCAATATAATTAGATTATTTAGAGGAAAAGTCCAATTCTTTAAATGCAGAAAATCTAAATGGGTAATTCTTGATAAGTTTAGTTGGTTTTATTGTAAAATAAATCCATAAACGTTTTAAACATTCAGACTTATTGACAGTTTCTTCCTAATGTTTCTTTACATTGTTTACTTCGCTGTCTGCATCTACATCAATCTAAAAACTGGAGCCTGCGGCGGCCCTTGTTCACTTTCAACTTCCTAAATGCTATGTTAATGCAGGCTCTTTATTCACTCATATCTCGCTTTCCATTGGCTTGCTGGCCGGAATTTTCAGCTAATGGCCTAAACACCACGACTACCCCATCCATCCCTCCCCCATCAGCATCCCCCCATTTTCTCTACTACTTTCTCTCCCTCTTTCTCTTCTTCCAGCCTTGAGGCGTCCCGTTTCAGCTCCTTCGCTTTCAGTCACAATGCTGTGGAGAGGCTGAATGGGTGGGGTGGGGGCAGCGGAGGGGCATTTAAGAGAGCAGTAGGTGGGAGTGGAGTCTGACTGCAGAGGGTCTACTGTTTAGGAGAAAGAATTCTCCTTTTTCACTCACTCCCTCTCTCTTTTCGTGTCTATCGCTATCTCTCTGCTCACTGGCTGCACAACATCCGCTGCTCTCTAGGTAGACACGAGTAAACACTTAGAGAGAAGAGAGAGAAGAGGGAAGATGACAGAGCTGTCAGTGCTTTGAGAGGCACAGACCGGTGAGAACATTTACCAGGATTGGCTGATAAGACACTTCAACCCCGATTCTGCTCAGATTTTCTAATCAGCAGAGCGCAGTAAGTCAGCCTTCACCTGCATGGAGGTGTTGAGTTTGAATGAGAGATGAATGAATGGGATGATTGCTTAATTTTTTTGGAACCATTTAAAACATTTTAAAGCTTGTAACTTGGGTTTTCTTTCATTTTTGTCCTACTTTCTGTCAGAATTGAATACATACTTTCTTCTTGATTCATAAAAAATGAACAAGTGCTTTTCAGAGAATTAGATAGTGTGGCTTATATTTCTTAACCAATGACTCATTTTCTGTCCCTGACTTACCAGCAGTACTACTGGTGGAGCTAAATGCAGGTTTCTCACCTCCACTGGGGAATGTGGGTGATGTTGCTGGTAAAAAAAAAGAAAAAAAGATCATTACATCCTTGTGTTTTATAAGCCGGAACTTCAGAAATGGGCTTAATTGTGTACTTTACTGCATCCACCTGGGAGCCATTTACACAACCGGTGTTGTGAAAAGTTTTTGCTTGCTGGTTATTTTCTTTTTATTGATAGAGCTTTAGTAACGGACTGATGATCTGAAGTACCCTGCTTTTATTAAGCCAGATGTTGGGTTATAGGTTGATGGTTCTTCAGTGCTGAGATGGATAAAATTAGTGTGTGTGATTGTGCACATTAATGTGTAAGTGCAGCTTCCAGGAGGAGGTCCAGCTGAACAATTTGCAGTTGCCAGCAGACAGTAGGCTTGTGTAACTCAGGAGACAGACAGCTGCTCTGCATTAGATGCTGCTGGTGTGTTCTTCTCCCAGATCCACAGCGTGCGCACCGCTGGCCCAGAAAGCGCAACCTCACAATTGCTGACTGTTCATTCCCCTGTGTTTCTCAGTCTGCATCCTCAGGTCAATGGCATTCATTTGTAATTTAAGTCTTGTAAAAGATCAGAAAGGAATATGTTTGACACATTGAAAATAAACTGATGGCTGATATGTCTTTTTTTGGATTCGTGCCAAATGGGTGTTTTCATAGATTAAACAGTGAGCTTTTGGTTGTAATAGAAGAAGATGTAAAGCTTGATTTATTCAGTTTAAGCATGTATTGTGTTGTGCTGCCCTTGAGATCTCTACTGAAAAAAAAAACAGACCAATTTTATAAAGGTTCTAATTTTTGTCACATATTCTGCTTACATTTCAGTCTAAATCTGCTTTGATAAAATATATATTCCTGACTTTGGAACAGAGTGAACTGGTGACTCTATGAGGAGAAACAGAAACTGAGGAGAGAGGTGGGCTGGGTTGAAAGAGACCCCCAGGATACCAGGGCAAGTCCTGCTAGATGGTAATTGTGTCTGGAAGGATGTGAAAAGAAAGAAGGCTGACTCAGACTTTGATTGTTGTGGCGTTTACCAGAAACATGTCGTGTAAGCTTTTACACCAAATCTGATTCATTGTAAACAATGTGTTAACCAGGAGTGTTCAGCATGATTAGTAACACACGATTGGTGGATCCAACCCACTCTTGGTACATGAATGTTTCACGTTGGCCATGCATGCGAATGACTACTGGATAGTGACACTTGGAATAATGGTGAGTGGGAAACGGGCTTTTGTTTAGACAGCTGTCAGCTCCTAAAGCTTCATGCCCTACAAAGCTGTATGAGAGGGTGACCCCACTTAGCTCCTCCACTGGTGATCCAGAGCGTACAATAATCATGGGTAGTCACGATCAGCCGTGTCAGCGAGGACTCAGGAGACATGTTTGGCTAGACTATATAAACCTTAATTAAAACATCCTGAGCAGCTTATTCTCATCTCTCTTCTTTGACATCTTTACTGGTTTGAGGTGAACCTGTTTAGTATTTGTTTAATGCGTCTCAAACCAAAACTCTTGATTAAAGCAAAATCTGGCTAAAAATAAAGACAGAGCTAATTTCCTTTTTCTATTGCTTCTTGTATGTATATAAAGAAATTCTGTGTTTAAAAATGAATCATTTTGTGAAATCAGTTACATGATGCTTCTATAGACATTCATGACTGGAACGAAAACCTCCAAAAGATTTTTAATTGCAAACTTCTTTTCAAGTGAAATTGGATGTTGTGACACCTTGGCAAAGACAAACATAAAAGACCTGTCTTCAGAAAGCATCTTAAATTCCTAATTTTCTTTTTTAAAAAACCCTTCTTTGCATGTCCTATATGTTCCTGAACTACCCACAATTTATTGGGAATGTCAAAGATGTCTCAAATAGAAGATAGACCGCCAACTAATTATCGCTGAAGTTTTATAGCTTCACATGGTGACACATGGTCCCTCATTACGTCTGCTTCATTATGTCTTTTTTTTTTTCCACAATGCAAAGTCTTTTTTGGACAACGACATGTCTGAAAAGGTCTCGCCTATCAAGTAAGCATCCTTGACTTTTGGACAGTCCTAATGACTGCCTCCATAAAAAAATCTTCCTATATTAACCAAGACTGTCAACCTATCTGGGTGTTAACACTTTCTGAGCATTGTCTCAACCAGTGATGGTAGTAATGGTGCATTCCCATTGCAGTATAAAACTTTTTCTGGTCTGCAAGCAGAAGTTTCACATTTTCTGAGGCCATGCTTGGCTCCTGCTTTTCTAGACTGAAGAATTTAATTAAAACTAAATAATTTGCTTGGTGCTTTGTTGAAAGTTGCTGTGTTCTTTTATGGCTTAAAAAAAGACACGTTATGAGTGTTTTTCTTAAATAGTTATGAGTGTTTTTCTTAAATAGTTATGAGTGTCTACAAGTTTCAATTAAAGTAACATTAAGATTTTCCGATTTAAAAACCAAACTCAGTGAATTAATTCTTCCTTACCCAACTGATGATGAAGGGTAAGCTCTTGTGGTAGCTTAGAGGAAGCTTTCGTGTGCAGTCAAAGACATTCACACACAAAAAGAGTGGAAAAATTAAATGTTTCTGCAAAGAATTATGTCTTCTATGCTGTTTTTGAAAAGACACAAGTCATCAGAAATGCGTGTTAAGTTAATAAGAAGAAAGAGGTGTTGCAAGTCATGCATCTGCGTGCCATTGTCATTTTTATGCACAAAAAGAGTGCTCCGTTGTGAAAATGTTTCTGATCAACAATTTCATCAATTCTCCCTCTTTATGAATGATCATATTATTTCTTCACATTTCTAAATTTACTATGTCCTTGTTACTGTTTAAAAGATGTCAAACACCATTTCCTGCATGTCCTATTTTTTTCTTTCATTAGGGCGTTAAAGAAAAAAATTATGCAAATCATACAGTTCACCTTTTGGAGAAATTGAGAAAATATAATGCTTACATTAATGGATATAATATAGCATTTACCGAATGATGGATATTTCACGAGTCAGCTCAGGTCTAATTTGGACCTTGGTGCTTAACCTAAAATGCACTGTTTTATTTCTAAATTTTTCTATTTGGCTCAATTTGATACAGCTCTGCCATTCTGGAAGCTCAGAGTAGAACTGTTGCTCCTTCACATGGAGAGGAGCCAGATGGGGTAGATGCCTTGAGAGTCAGGTGTTCAAGCTATGTCCCACTGGGAGTCGATTCATCGATTACACCCAAGACCCACTGGAGGGACTACGCATCATTCTAGGAAATGCCTTGGGATTTCTCCGATGTGCTGGATAATGTAGCCTCATGGTACAACCTAAATGAACGTTCAGATTTAAAAGATACTGAGATTTTGAGTGCATGGTTTGGTCTTGTTCACAAGCAACTGAGTTTCCTATTACTCAGAATGCATGACTGAAAGACTCCATCATTTAGTGGTCTGGTTTTAAGGGCAACGTTTAACTGGGAAACTTTTATTTCCAGCGAGGCATAACTTATTACATTCTCATTCTGTGTCTCATTCAGACCTGGTTAAATTAGTCATCATTCCAATTTTAATATTCAACAGAGAAGAGTGGGCCACCACTTGGGGCAGCCAACAGATGACCACATGTGGTCAACTCTTTGCTATTTTAGCCTCCACCAGTGACCTCGAATGTTGGAATGCATGAGTTGTGATGTTCTCAAACAAGATGGGGGCGCTTTTAAAAGAAGCAGACGATTTAAATGGGGGGAAAAGCTAAAAAAAGAGGGAAACCAATGAAGAGCCGACCTCGGGGACTGAGGTCATTAGGCTTATACAAGTGTCTGAATGGAAGGCACTCGCAATTTGGACACGCAACATGCTTCAGGCTTTCAGATAGACAAGGACAAACAGATGTCCGGGTATCCCAGCCAACGTGCTTCCATTTCTAGAGTAAAGGGGTAAAAATCCTTTTGGTTTTGTTTGAATGAAAGCGACCAAATAACCCTAAAACCAGTTTGTGAAAGAACTTTCCAACATGTTTAGTTGATACAGTTTAATTGACCATTCCAGTCACTTTGCACTGAAACATCTAACATGTTTTGCATATTTGAGGGAGCTCATTCACTAAACTATTCACTGAGGGGCATGGCGAGAAGATCTGGGTCACTAAGGAAGTATGCCAGCAGTGCCTTCTAATCTATACAGTGTTTCATTCTCGATAAATTTCCGCATTCATAAGTCTTTCATACATTTTCTTTCATCAATGCCAATGGGTAAGACAAAGACTTAAAACTGAACAAAATAAGCCAATGAAAGCTCTTTGGAGAGTACAAGTAGAATGTGCTCTCACCTAACAGCTGATTACCTGAGAGGGAAGGTGTTAGTTTCATGGTAAGCTCAGACAAGCTCCTGGTGTGGACATCAATACGTCTGTGTAACATTACGACACAGGCAGAAGCCAAATACAAGTCAGATTTTTATAGTAATTGCAGTGCAGTGTGAGAGCTGACGAGAGGAAAAGGGTAGAATAGAAGGCTGCGCAATTACAAGCGTCTGGAGAAAACAGCCGGTAGATGAGCTTTAAAGGCTGTGTGAAGCTGCCAAACTCCGCACCATGCAGGGGTGAAGCTAATAAACAGTAGGTCACTAGTACTCGGCATGTTCAAAAGCTCATGAACAATGACCAGCATCCAACCTCTCCATCTGGACCCAGTGGGAACAGCAGCACAAGACTGGGGAACCACAGGGGAACAACCATAAAGAATATTGATGGGCTCCAAGGCAAATCAAGACACTGTAACTACTGCTCAGGGTTTGACTTTCTGCTCTTTGGTTGACCCAATGAACCATTTCCATCACCAACATTTTTTTCTCCGCAGTTCCATGTCAGAGATTGATTTCCTTGTGAAAATCTTTTCTTTTTTTTCACGGGATAACATTAATCACACATCAGCTCGGGGTCCGTATCGTTCCTGTGTTCCTTGTTTTTGTGATAGGGGCTCTAAACATTGGCAGAGCACTCCGAGAGGATTCAGATAAGTGTTTTTCTTGGCATCTTAGAACCAGATTTCCGTCCACCTTATCAGCTCTGAACACACTAACCCCCACCATTCCCTCACTATCTGTGTCATCAGATCCAATGGGGTCACAGCGGAGAGCTGATGAGCGCAGCATCACTTTGATGAAACGAGTCTTCTTTTTATCCATCCAAGCAGTGTATTCCTGTTTCATTTCATGTCATCCAAAAGGTGTTCATCAACAAATAATTTAATTTTGATTCAACCTCCTCTAAATTGATACAGATTTAAGAGCACATTTGTAGAGATGACATTGTGGTTATTAGTTTTAATTAGTTCAGCTTCTTCTTATTCCCTCTTGTATCAAGGGAAATTAATAAAATATCAGAAGTTGCAAAATGGCCATAGTCAGACGTGCAGCTCTGTTTGCATCTGGAATTACACTTCCAGGCTTGCAGCCAGCACAAGTCCAATAGTCATTTCAATAAACTTGGCTTTGTCTTTGCCATTGCCAGACAAAAGACCAGTAGATTTAATTTCATTTGTTTATTTAAGAGAACAATGAACACTTACATTTTGCCAGCAGACAAAAATTCTCGCACCAGATCATTTATTGGAATCTAATTTCCATCTGTAGTCCTCAAAAAAGGGCCAAAAAACAAGCACAACTTCCAGCTTCAAGTCAAGCTCTCCATTCATTTACCCTTCTCTTTCAAGCAAAAAATGTTCACAATATAATTCAATCTCATTTAACATAGTTACAGTTTAAAAATATGAAAATCTATGCCAATAAGCATTTTGAAAGTAGAATTATGTCCCGTAACAAAGTTCAATTTACAACAAATAAAACTACATCATGAGTTTGTGAAGTTCTGGTTTTCAATAAACCACTTTTGAAAATTGTTTAATTTATCAGCTTTAAAGGAATACCAGATATACTTTTTATTCCCTGATGTATCAAAAACGTTTGTTTTGGTTTTAAAAAGTTTATATTCTACAATATTTTGTCAAATTTTCATAAAATATTGTTAATCATTTGGAAAATTTTAATCATTTTACAGGCCAATAGAAAAAATCTGAATGCTCGTTACTTCTTTGGTTGCTACGTGGGTCTAGGGAAGTGATTCAAATCAAATCCCACTACTTGCTCATTTTTCTCTTTTCACCCTAATTTACATATTTAATCATTCAATTTTTAAAGCAGCCTTCAGACATCTAATAAGTTGTTTTTTCAGCCATGAAAAGAAGCATGCAAAATCTAAAAAGTCATTTATAGATATTCGGTCAATCTGCCCTCCTCCTCTACTTGTGGTTGTCACAGGTGTAGCTAAACTTCCCCTAGGCCACATCTTCTAACTAATCCAACAGGGATCCTAGGGCATTCCTATGACATTCCCGGGCCAGCTAGGATATACTGTATGTCATACCATGTGTCCACTACATCATTTCTACTCACTTTGAGCTATTTTATCTACAATTATTCTTCTGAAGATTTCTTAGTATAATAATAATAATAAGAATTTTATTAGTATTGATCACTGACAACGAGG
This sequence comes from Neostethus bicornis, assembly GCA_902685375.1. NCBI lineage: Eukaryota > Metazoa > Chordata > Actinopteri > Atheriniformes > Phallostethidae > Neostethus > Neostethus bicornis. The sequence goes on from LR738545.1 coordinate 13,057,703, forward strand.
CCATCCCATCGAGATTATTGAGACTCATTTTTGCTACAATTTGGGGAACTTTTTATTAAAATTTCTTTGATTACCAAACTCATTTTTGCCCCAATGAGCCCACTTTGATTTCTGTAATTGGGAAACGAATTCCCACCTTACTTGCTACCAATAAATATATTTACTAAACAAACAACGAACTAAAGTAGAAGTATTTGTGCACATTTATTTTGCTTGATGAAGGCTTCACAGTGGTGCAGTAGTTAGCACAGTGGCCTCAAAGCAAGAAGGTCGGGAGTTCGAGCCCCTGATGGGACAAGACTTGGAACACTGGTCTTTCTGTGTGGAGTTTGCATGTTCTTCCAGTGTATGCGTGGATTATCTCCAAGTACTCTGGTTTCCTCCCAAAAACATGCATGCTAGGTTGATTAGCCACTGTAAATTACCCCTAGGAATGACTGTGTGTCTGGTTGTTTGTGGGTGTGTGGCCCTGCGACAGACTGGCGACCCTCTCACCTTGAGGCACCCCTTGCAACGCTGTTAAGGATGGTCAGTTCAGAAGATGAATGAATGACTTGATAAAAATTCCAACTGTTATGAGACTTGTTTAATGCTTTTTCGTTACATGCTGACATGAAAACCCAACATCCTCGCAAACACACTTTAATCACTGGTGCATATTCACGCACTTACCATGACGGATATTTGAAAAGAGAGCAGTTTATTTGATTCTTCTACAAGGTGAGAGGAAGAAATAACAACATGGTGGAAGACAAAATAAGAGAAAACTTTTCTAAGACTCATCGATCCTACCTACTCAAACTAGTTCTCTTCCTGGATGTTCGTATAAGTGGTTGATGATTACCACAGTGCTGCTCTCAGCAGCTTTTTATCTCCCTTGTTTAGACCTTTGAAGGAGATGCAGGAACTGAATCGATAATCACCTGCTGTGGTTCTGTACCCGGCATGTGGGTGAATTTTGTTGATCAGCAGATTAGCATTTGAGTTTCTTTGTAGAGTAAAAGGTGTGTGCAGTAACTGGTTATTTTGCTCCATTACAGTGTGACGGCATCTCAAGGTAAAAAAAAAAAAAAACATGACCTTCTTATTCAACCCTCATACCAGCGACCCAGATTTAAATTCGGTACTATGAAGGCAAGCTGAGTTTTTGTCCTGAGTGACCTACAAAACAAGGCAAGCTTAATAAATTCTTAGGAAATTAAGAGAATACATCAGACCTGCTCCGCGTACTCTCCTGGGACTTGAGTTGTAGTTGTAGTCATTGAATATTTACAACTTTTACACACCAAGTGGGGCACGCTGCTTCATTATTCAGTTTGTTTGTTGTTAAGTTGTAAAGCAAAAATTGTGTTGTTTGTTTATGCTGCTATCGCTACACACCGAATGAGGGCTTTTCTTTTTCCCACCGGAAAATAATTGGCTACACTTCGACATTGGCAAGCTCTACCACAATAACCTGCTGAAGGTTGGAAATGCTGATAAAGCCTGACTTTCTTCTCTCTTCTCACCAAAACAAATTGTATTTCATTCTGATGAAAATTCTGTTGAATAGTTCATTCATTTTCTGAACCGCTCATTCCCTAATTCGGGTCGCGGGGTTGCCGGAGCCTATCCCGGCTGACTCAAGGCGAGAGGCAGGTCACAGCCCAAAAAAGGCCGCCAGTCTGTTGCAGGGCCACACACACTCATTCTTACGGAAAATTTTGTAGTGACCAATCAGCCTAACATGCATGTTTTTGGAGGGTGAGAGGAAATCCATGCAAACTCCATACAGAAAGACCAGTATTCCAAGCCTCGTCCTCATCTGGACTCAAACCCTGACCTTCTTGCGGTGAGGCTACTGTGCTAACCACCGCGCCACCTTGTTGAATGGTTTTCAGGCAATAATTTTTGGTTTAATTCATATTAGGTTTTGCATTCTGTGACAATCTCAGTAAAGATGAAACACAATGATGGCTGTGGCCAATTCAGTGTCTCGATTGAGTTAGGATGTTTTAATAGTGTGTTTTGCTATAAAGACGAAAGAAAGTTTCCTCGTAGGTCTTCGGGCCACCTGAAATAATAACGATTTCCTAAAAGAGATGGAGGTAGCACTGTGGAAGGAAAAGATAACACTGCTAATGTCATCATCCCACTTGGAGCTTTTCACCTCATCTGGATGGAACAACATGAACATGGTGGATCTTGACGTCCCATGGTGGGTAATGATGGCAAAGTTTCTAATGGAGCATTTGAACTGCCTGAACTTTCCCCATCTAACTGCTTTTTTACTCCTGTTCCACATCCACCATTTTTCCCTTAGTCATCCACCATCCATTAATCCATCCATCTTCTGAACTGCTTGTTGCGGGAGTTACTGGCGCCTGTCCCGGCTAATAAGCAGGCATTAGGCAGCGACCAGCATGTAACTGCCTACTGAGCAGGTCACCGGTTTGTCACAGTTAGTTTTTTTTTATTTAAACGGTTATGGTTCAAGACTTGGAAAACTTGGTTTAAAAAAATCTTTTTTCAAAGTATTTTAATGTTAATAATCAGTTAGATTTATTTTAGTTTGAAACATCTTTTTCCATTTCTCTGTTGTGGAGGCTGCCAAATATCAAGTCTATCTAGCAGGCGAGAGACAGACTTCCTCCTGTTCAGATTGTCAGTCTGTGTCAGTGCCGGACAACAAGTAATGTGCACACAGACATTTTAAACCATCCAATCACGGATAAATACATTACCCCCTTAAACCAGTGTTTTTCAACAGGTGTTCCGCAGCGCACTAGTGTACCATAAGAAATAGTCAGATGTTTCATGGGAAATGATCCTATTTCAGCTCATATGGTGATTGTAATCTACCAGTGGCTCCCAAAGATTGTTTTGGTTAGTCTCATGGGGTTTGTGTAAAAAAAATGCATTAAAGTGTATTTTATCAGCAAGACATCTTGCCATTCTATTTACAGACAAGCAAGGCTGCCCTGTAACCATAGCAACTCACTCTTCCTCTCTGCTTTTTTAGTTGCTTGTTTGTGGCCATTCCTCCCAAAAACCACCATAGCTCCCCAGCTGCAGTAGTTTTTGAGACATTATGAGAATATGTAGGTTGTGTTTAAATAAAAAAAAAAAATTGCAGATTCTAATGAAGGCTCACATTTTCTGCAAGATATTCAAGAGTAAAAAGTAACGGCACTCTTTATTTGAAAGAGGAATCATTAAAAAAGATAAAATAGGTTTTAATGTGTTGATTTGACTCCCATTCAGGATACTTTGGTGAGAATCACTATATTGTTAATCTAGGCGGCTTTAGAGGATATTTTTTTAACATTTATGGTTGTTGGTGTGCCTCAAGATTTCTTTTCAATGGAAAATTGTACCTGGGCCTGAAAAAGATTGAAAAACACTGCCCTAAACTATTGGAAGAAGATGCAATTTTCTAATTCTATCAAGATTACTTAAATTATTGATGTTAAATCAGGACACTGCTAACACATTTTTTTTTCAAGATAGAAAAAAAATGTTTGAAGCCTATAGGCTGTCAGCTTCAGCATTTCTTGGAAACATCTTTGACAAAAAGTCTTTTATTCTATACGAACTGTGAGTGAACCCGTAGAATAAAATGCTCCACTGGAAAAATTTGAAGCTCTGAAACACTGTGATTTTGTACCATTTTTAAGTCTCTTTCAGCTGGAAATCTGACACATTTAGATCAATACAAGATACAAAGACATTGTATGAAATAAAAAACTTTTTATCCCTATTTTTTCTTTAGTTGGTCTTTATAGGATTACGATCGAGTAGAGCTTGGCAATTATAAGTTTTATGTGTGAGGGAAAAAAATTGGAACTCTGTTTTTGATTTAACAGGAAGCCAATGAAGAGAAGATGAAATTGGAGAAATATGACATTTGCTACTAATTCTCTTCAGAAACCTCTCTAAAGCACTAGGACCAGCTGGAGGCTTTTCAGAACGTATTTGGAGCAGCTCAGCTCTCCCAGCCATTCTTCATTTTCTTTGATTGAAGATTTTTTTATCTGTGCTCCAAAGAACGATTTCCAAAGCAGTTAGAAAGCTCGTCTCAAGCAGCCGTTCTTAATCCATGCCTTCGTCCTCCTCCACATTTAACACAATTTGTGTGTTCTCGTACCTGATGAAAATTGAAGTGTTGAAACACATTGTCACTAAATCAACAAAGACTGCTTTTGAATATTTATACAAATTAATAATGCGTGTGTTTTATTTTTTTTATTTGCAGACTAACTTGTTTATCCATGAGCACGTAACTTGGCTAAAATAAACATCATGACGTTCTGTCTAGGCTTCGGTTTAGTCGGTGGATCTGAGAATGGCTGTCTGATTGGTTCATTCATTCATCTTAATCTCTTTTAATACCATAAAATCAATTTAACATTCCTGACAGCTGAAGATCTAATTGATTTCGAACCAGACCCTAACAAAACATCTCCAACGCTCCACTGTGTTTGAGGTGTAAAACTTAATGCGTTTCCCTCACACTCTTTCAAAGCAGGCTTATTTAGATCAGTTGCAGCAAACTGATGAGTGCCAGCAGGTTTTCTTGGTGAAATTCTCCTCACAGCCAAACCGTAAGGCAAGCAGAAAGGCTTTGTTGCAATTTGAGAAGCTAACTATAGAACAAAACCAAGTAAGGGTACAACAAAGCAGTAGTCAGACTGTATCAAGTCCTTGTCTACGTTGCCAACAACCAGCTGCATTAGTGCCAGGACCACAGGATGCCCATGAAGGAAGTCCAAACAGAGGGATCAGCTCTGTGTTTCTCAGGGTTGCAGATTTTCACATTGTAGTAGTTCCCTTTTGGCTTGAAGTGGTGTTAATGAAGAGGAGATAAAATCACAATATCTTCTGAACTTCTTGTCTCTAAAGATGATTCTAGCCATCATCTATTTTTAGGTAATTCAAAGTTCTGAAAAAGTTATAGGTTTTCACACAAACTTTCAATTTCATTGAGTTACTTTTTTTTTGCATAGTGCTTCATGTGGAGAGCAGCCAGTCTTAAAAGTAAGAAAGCCAACCATCCGGCCAGAACTAAAACCTTAGTAGCGATTCAAAGCAATTTTCCAGCCATCTTGTTGATTTAATCCCTGGTTTGTAATGTTTGGATTCAAATGAGTGTCCGTAAGTCTGTTCATGGATGTGCATGATGATGAAGAGGACGCTTTCACAAACTCACAATTTTCCAAATCTTTGTTTGTCACACAAGTGCTTTGATGGTTGTTCCACGCGTGCAAATTTATAAGTGTTTGGGAAGGTATGGTGAAGAAGGAGTAAAGCTATAAGATCCCTCCAAGCTAAGCTAAGCTCAGCTGTCAGCTGTCAGCTTGTGTAATCACACATCAGGATGAAGACACCCAGCTACCTGCTGACTGAGTCTGTGCAAAAGAAAACATCAGCAAAGATGTTCTCACCAAATCCCACATCCGGATAACAGACTCAAACATAAAGACAACATTTAACACCATCATTTCTATTTAACTGCAGGCTTTGAATGTGCAATTTCTTCCACTGTTAACCTTTGGGTTTGCCAAGGCACACAGAAGTTTTATTGGTTGTAGAAAATGATCAGTGTCAGCATCTCTACAAGGAAAAAAGTCCACCGTCTGACCAGAAATATTATTAGAAATATAAAAAAGGGATCAGGTGTGTGGCCTTGTCAGAAATTCATAAAATAAGTATAATTTTTTGTAAGATTAAGGATTTACGTCTACTTTCATCTACCATGTTGTATGTCAAACCGAAGGCAAAAGAGAGAAAAGTCTTTTTTATTCATTCTCAACAACATTCGTTTTGACACAAACTTTTACGTTTCCTTTTTCTGATCTTGAAGGCGAACAGGAGAGAAGCACAGGAATGCTGACCTGCAAGTTAAAAGGAATAGCAGGCTCTCTCTGTTTTACAGGAAGCCCACAGATGGTTTAAACACATACCGGCATTAATCTGTCAGCTCGGGCTGTGGTCTGGACAGCAGGCTCTACACTTTGCAGGTGTTGCCCGAACTATTTCTGTCCTGCAAACCTGTCTGAACGTTGTCAAGGAAAAAAAAAGAAAAAAGATGCTTTACAGAGATTTTGAAGGTGACTTGCCACCCTTGTGGTAATTGCTGCTTTTGGTCCTGAGAGAAATTGTGAAAAGAATGTCCCGTTGACATACACTAAGTGTGTGTCTCCTCTACAGAGAGCTGAGGGGGTAAATGGGTCAGATCCAGCAACAGGATTGGAGGTGTTTCTTTGTTTGGGAGAACAGAGAAAGGTTAATTGCTTTTTAGAGCAATCCCGCCATATTTCTTTCCAACTGTAATCCCGGGTGTGGATGCACGCATGCATGAATGAGCAGTTGAATCAATATGAAATGACAAGGACAACCTGGAATACGCAACTCAGTTCAGAGCTGTGCTGCTTTGATGATGTTTGATTTATTTATGCAGATTTGTACCATTTATAAACCTGAATAGAAATTTATCATCCTTCTTTCTTTTCTTTTCCTACAGGGTTCAAGAGAGGAATATATCTTTAATTACTGACTATTCTGGACTCTGCTGCTACCTTTTTCAAGGTCTGTAGTGTGAGAGTGAAATCATGGGGATTAAAGGCTTCTTCTATGTCTGCATTACTGCAGCTGTACTTCTCCAACTATCCACTGCTGGCTTAGTCAAGAAAGTCATCCGACACCGCAGAGAGGCCCTGATGCCTAAGAAAACTCAAGAAAACCTCACACTCCCTAACCCTGACCAACCAGTTGTCTTCAACCACGTCTACAACATCAACGTTCCTTCAACGTCTCTCTGCTCTGTTGACCTGGAGTCACCCGGAGGCACCGAGCTCAAACAGAAGAGCACTCCGGTAGACATGCAGAATACAGAGCACTTGGAGCACACGGTGGATGGCGACAATCAGATCGTTTTCACCCACCGCATCAATATTCCCAAGCAAGCATGCGGCTGCGACAACCAGCTGCCAGATATCAAAGACATCCTGAACAGACTGGAGATGCTGGAGTCAGAGCTGTCTAGTCTGAGGGAACAGTGTGGCAGCGGGGCAGGCTGCTGTGCAGCTCAGGTTACAGGTACCTACAACAGCACTTCACTTTTTAATGCTACTCATAATTGCCTTAAATGCCAGCACATAGACGATGTCAGAAAGAGTCTTAAATTACCATCAAATTGTTTCCAAAGTGGAAATTTTAGACATGTTGGAAATATATGCACCAGATTTTCTGAAAAAAAAGATTCCTTTCCATAGAAACAACAACCAAAAAAGTGAAGAAAAGGTGGAAGTAAAAACAGTAGCCAGGATGATGGACAATCCATTCTCACAGTTCCCAAACTTTTTGCTGCTGCATGAATATGCATTGTCACTTAAAAAAAATCTATGTACAGTAAATGTAATGACCAGGCTGTGCAGGCTGTGTTGAAAGCTGGAGCCGTGGAAAACTGTTTTGGGGGTCTTTCAAGGGCTTTTTGACACATTATTAAGCCAAAAGATTTTCTTGATCAACTTCTATTTGCTTTTCAGACTTATTTAAAATGTGATTCTGAGTCTCCCACTGAATTAGTTATCTGGTGACAATGCTGGTCTCTGTCATCCTCCTCTGTTTTTTAAAAATAGGAGAAACCTATATATTTTTAAAATAATTTATTAATAAGTGTTTTCTAGGACATGCTCAACTGGCAAACTTCATCCTGTACTAAAATCTTCCTTTTTGCAGGTGAAGTTTCCACAAAGCCCTTCTGTAATGGACGTGGAAACTGGAGCGCTGAGTCCTGCGGTTGTGTCTGTGAGCCAGGATGGAAAGGTCCTAACTGCACAGAGCCGGAGTGCCCCAATGACTGCCAGGACCAGGGACGCTGCGTGGACGGCAGATGTGAATGCTTCGAGGGTTTCGATGGAGATGATTGTAGCATTGAGACGTGCCTGATGGACTGTGGTGACTATGGACATTGTGTTGAAGGATCCTGTCTCTGTGAAGAAGGCTTCATCGGTGAAGATTGTTCCCAGACAAACTGTCTCAATAACTGCTTGGGCCGTGGACGCTGCGTTGATGACGAGTGTGTCTGTGACCATCCATGGACAGGGTTTGACTGCTCTGAGCTCATCTGTCCAAATGATTGCTATGACCGCGGTCGCTGCATCAATGGTACCTGCTACTGTGACGAGGGATTCACAGGAGAAGACTGTGGCGAACTTACTTGCCCTGACAACTGTAACAACCGTGGCATGTGTGTAAACGGTCAGTGTGTGTGTCAGACTGGCTACAGTGGAGAAGACTGCTCAAAGCTCACCTGTCCCAGTAACTGCAATGAGAGAGGTCATTGTTTCAATGGAAAGTGTATCTGTGATCCAGGATTTGAAGGTGAAGATTGCTCCATCCTCTCATGTCCTGACAACTGTAACAACAGAGGCCGGTGCATTAATGGAGAATGTGTCTGTGACATTGGATACCAGGGTGATGACTGTGGTGAGCTCTCATGTCCCAACAATTGCCAAGATCGAGGGCGTTGTGTTAACGGACAGTGCGTATGTGATAAAGGCTATGCTGGTGAAGACTGCAGTATCAAGACATGTCCTAAAGACTGCATGGGACGAGGAGATTGTGTAGATGGAAAGTGTGTGTGCTTTGTTGGCTTCACAGGGAAAGATTGCGGTGAGCTGACCTGTCCCAACAACTGCCTGGATCGAGGTCGCTGTGTCAATGGTCAGTGCGTGTGCCATAAAGGTTTTACTGGAGAGGACTGCAGCGAGAAGACATGCCCTAAGAATTGCCTGGACAGAGGTTACTGCGTGGATGGCAGCTGCGTGTGTTATGAAGGTTTCACTGGGCCGGACTGCTCTATGCTCACCTGTCCAGGAGACTGTCAAAACCAGGGACGATGTGAAAATGGAGTTTGTGTTTGTGATGAAGGATTCATTGGCGAGGACTGCTCAGAAGGTAAAGTTGATGCATGCATGAATACATGCTTTCTGTCCATTTTTAATTGTAGCTTTTCCCAGCCATGTTTAGCCACATATGTTCCAGTTGGCATCAGCAGTATCCTATTAGTGCACCTCTGTAAAGCCAAAGACACATCAACAACAGACATTCCTGTACTTTACGTTAATGTTCTTTTGCAAACAAACAATATTCCCACTTGCCAAAGACTTGATGGGTCCAAATGTAACAGGCACACTTTTGAGGGCCATAATAGGCTAACAACCTGCTCAGTTTGTACTTTGCTTTTCCCATGCAAAAAAAAAAGCTGCAGTACAGTACCCTCAGCATTCTCAGCAGAAAAAGACTTGTGGAAAAAGTGTTTCTGGTCTGATATTCCTGGCATAAATATGTTATTTGGTATCATTTAGCTCCAACGTGCTAAACATCCTATGCATGTGCGTGTAATTTGCTAACAGTACATGATGGAGGCGGAGAAAATGCTTTTCCTGCCAAATTTTTCTAATAGAAGCGCTTGTGTTTCTCATCTCTTTTTCTGTATCCAATGTGTTTTTTCCTGTATGAAGCTTGGCTAACAGGCACAGCCAGATTGTGGACTAATAGATTCTCTCTTATAAAATTAGACAAATTTACTTTGTAATAAAACCAGTTGTGTTCATGTACTTCAAGCAGGGAATCAGCACTTAATAGGGTTTTTTTGCAATAGTTCTCAGTCAGAGTTTGAGGAAAAGAACACATCAAAACACACGCTTAATCTAAAACACATTGCTTAGTTTTTTAGTTCTTAATTAAAAGCATGCAGGTCCTTTCTTAGTCGAGCTTTCTTCATTTTTATAGTGAAGACAATAGGATTTGGTGTATTTGAGGCAGCGTCACAGTTTTAGAGCTTATACTGTAAGTCCTGAATGTTTTTTTCAGGCGCCTGAAGACTAAGTTGGTATTATTCTTTTTTTTTTTTTTTTTTTTTTTTTAAGGAAAAGAAACCAAAATTAGACCAAACTTTTTTTTTCTTTTTTTTTTAGAGCTGTGTACAGCTTTGGAATGCAAATTTTTTCAATGTGTTTTTATTTCCCTCTTTTACAGAGTCCATCCTGGTCAGTTAGCAGGCGTGGTAAAGTTTGTCACTGAGGACCAATCATACGTTTGTCAGTTTAAACAATCCAGTCAGCTATCTGCATGTTTTTGGATAACATGATGTTATCTATGTCAAATATAGACCACACATTTTATAATTTCATTACAATAGCACATTTGCATAAATGAAATTCGCTACACTAAACAAATCTTGAGCTATTCTCTGGCATATTGTCAGAAAGTGACTTAAGAGTTGTGATTTTATCAACACCAACAATATAGACAGAGTTTTAGATGCTGGCCAGGCTTTGCGAGATAGCTCTGTAAAAAATCATATGGGAAATATTCAAAGTGTGTTTGTTTAAACCAGCCTGAGCTAAGCGATAAAGAAGGAATTTTATCTAAGAAATCACATAAAACCCCGAAAAGCTCCATTTGCACTGTTACAAGTAAACTGTGCAAAGCAAAGAAAATAGCGTTCGGGCTCATAATCTCCAAAGCCAAACTAGGCTTTAGGTCTATTTTGAATGTGGAAGCTGCTGGTTTCAAGTGTTTGTGGCTATTTTGTGTCTTTTTGCAGTCTCGCCGGCCAAAGATCTCACAATAGTGGAGGTCACCCCAGAATCGGTGGACCTATCCTGGGTGAACGAGATGCGTGTGACAGAATACCTGATTACCTATGTTCCCACGGCCCCTGGAGGCTTGGAGCTGGACATGCGAGTAACTGGGGACCGAAAGGAGGCCACGATTCGAGAGCTTGAACCTGGTGTGGAGTACCTGATCAGTGTCTATGCTGTCCTCAACAACAAGAAGAGTGTTCCTGTCAGTGCTAGGGTGGCAACACGTAAGTGGATGCTCCACAGAGCAGATTCTCAAATACAACATTTCTAATGGTCGTTTGTGTATGTTAGATCTTCCTGAACCTGAGGGACTTAAGTTCAAGTCGGTTCGGGAGACGTCAGTAGAAGTACAATGGGATCCTCTGGACATTCCGTTTGATGGATGGAATCTAATCTTCAGAAATACGGTGAGTTCTGCTAAATATAAATATTTCTGTACTCCTGGACACGCTCACATCAACCCACATTTTAATCTATACACGTTTTCTGGTCTGGCGGAAACAAGAAACTTTAATTATCCAATGGAGGACCCGTCAACTAAATGCATGCACAGCTCAAGATGTACACCGCAGGGTTTGGTTACCCTGGAAAAAGGTTCAGACAAACCAGGAGCAAAAGCCAAAACAGTTTAAACTTTCAGCAATTCCTGACAGATCCAATGACCACCCAGCACAGAGTGGGTGTTTCTCTATTTGATGGTGAGTGTTTTCTAAGAAAGCTTTGTCAGGCGGCACTTCTGGAATCTGCTCAAAATCACATTGAATTAAACCAAAGTCCTTGTCAACACTGACGTCCCAATAGCAACAAGGACGCCAGCTTCCATGACTCGTGTGTTTTCCTTGCACATTACGCCAGAACTAATCTTTGTAGTTAAAGACAGGTCTTTCTTTTTTGTTGCATTGCTGGTAGAAAGAGGAGGATGGTGAAGTTCTGAACTCCCTCAGCCGTCCAGAGACCACCTTCGAGCAGTCGGGCCTGGGTCCAGGCCAAGAGTACGAGGTCAAACTGCAAGTTGTGAAGAACAACAAGAGTGGACCACCAGCTTCCAAAAACGTTTTCACAAGTAAGTGTGTTCATTAGATGGATTAGCCTTTGATTACACAATAACTTGTGCAAGTACAAAATTCTCTGTATCTTGTTGAAACAGCTTACTCATAAACAATACTTTTAATTTGCTTATGAAGTGTCTTAAATTGTCCTAATTCTGATTAAGATAATTAACTTTTAATAATTTGCACCTAAAGTGATGTACCGTCCATCACAGTGTAATTCTGTTTAAGTCAGACATATAAAATTTAACACAGTTAGCAATAAATTTTTCTGTTTTGGATTGATAAAAACCTCTTCAAAAGTGGGGGGAAAACATCCTGGTAAATGTCTTGTTTGATGTGGACTAATGTCACTTTGATCTGAGAAAAGATTTAGAGCAAAACGGCTTATTCATGAAAAAGCAATTCATATATCAAAATATCTTGCGTATGGACATGTTTCTGGCAGGAGGGAGATAGGAGCGACATTTCCCTTCTTGTCGTTGATTGTTAAGATTCATGTCTGAGATTTCTAAACTTTCTGTGCGTATAGAAGCAAACAATGTCATCAGATAAAACCAAGTAGGTTAATATACTTCCTGTTGTTTGCAGCCTTGATATGTGGTATATAACTCTTTATTTCAGTATCGCTAACCCTCTGGTAAGCCTGAGGAAAATAGAAATTGGAGAGATTATGAAAGATGTGACAATTAGTGATTACCCATCTGGCTGCATGTTGCACCTTATCATTATTGATAGATGTGTGCACTGCAGCCTGTTTCTTATAGGAAGGTTAGTTTTTTGGAAAATTATTGTTGCAGCAAAGGTGCTGCAGAAGCGTATCTTCCACTGCAGAAAGTGAAAGATCAATATCAAATAATTGTGATTTCAATCTTTGGCTTACCGTTGGAAGAGACAGACATTTGCTGTGAAATAAGTTACAGCTCTGGCGCTGCAGCTGAAACACTGCAGTAAATATGAACAACAAGACATTTTTGTTTCTTTTGGTCTTCTGAACCGCTTGTTCCTAAGGCCGTCACAAGGGGTGCCCTGTTCCCGGCTGATTTCAGGCTAGAGGCAGGCTAAACCCAGTACAGGTCACCAGTCTGTTACGGGGCAACACAGAGAGAGCCATTCCAAGACAGACATTCTAGGGCCGATTGTATAGTTGCTAGTCAACCTAGCATGCATGATTTTGTAAAGAAACCGGAGTACCTGGAGAAATTTCATGCATACATGGGGAGAAAGAACAGTGTTCCAAGTTTCATCCTCACCCTGACCTTTTTGCTGTGAGGCCACTGTGCTAATCACTGCGCCACCATGCAGCCCAGGGATTTTTGTATTTCCACATTTACGTACAATCTGTCCGACACAGGTTGCCAGATTTACTCCTTTGTCTAGAAGCTGTGGTTCTTTCCCGTAGGCCATCTATTATGCAATTTGTGAGAATTGAAACCAAGAAGACATATACAGTACACTCTAAAAGTAATTTTCTGGCTGCCTTTGCACTATGGATCTGAAACAAATTTGGAATTCTGCCTTCATTAACAACTTTTGACATTTTCCTCTTTCTTATAAGACTTCAAAATGTGGAATCCCGAAAGTGGATTGAAAAAGATCATAAGATTAGACTTACATGTAACCCACAAAAAAACATATAGGCTAGTTTTTGTTTAAGGTTTTACTGTGACTGGTCTGTGTTGCAAACTTTCAAAGCAAGTTGCAACCTTTGGAAACTTTCTTTCAACGTAGCAAGTTGAACGTCCAGAACAATTTCGGCCACTTGGTGTTATAAATTGTGGGTCGATTGTTTCAGGCCATTTGGTTGCTCATTTATCACCTTACAAAGACTGTTAAATATAAAGATAATTTTCTACAAAGTTGTCTGTGAGCACAACATTCTAATTTAAAGTCTCTTTTCAAATTGACTATTACAGTAAACGTGGAAATCTAAACAATCATTGGCAATCAGAAAATTTTAAGAAGAATTCAATCAGAAAAACTTTTTTTCCCTTTTTTTGCTTTGACTCATCAGTGTTTCCTAGTTTATTGAGGTCAGAATTCAATATTTTATTTAGTCTTTCTCTAGTATTTCCAGTTGTTAGTGGGACATATGACACATATAATTAATGGGAAGCAGAAGGGTTCATTTTTTTTTGAGTCTTCCTTTCCTCCTTCAAACCAATGTATGCTGCTCTTGTCATCCAAGCAGACGGTCTCATGGAGACACAAACCTCCCTGGAGAGAAGTATCATGACACCTGAATGCCATCCTTGCTGCCTCCTTAGAAACCAAATTTGTGCCAAACTGAGTTGCATATTGCACATTTTATCAGCTTCACACAGCAGGTTGACTTTTTTTTAACCTTTTTGTGTAACAAATCAATTGAGCCAGTTGTGAATAGGCGTCTTTCATGGTTTGAAGTTTAATCGGTAACTAGTTTGAATAAACTCATAAATGCAAACAGCCAGACAAATAATGATGCAGCTGCCTTGCTGTAATAATTTCAAAATCTTGATATTTATACTTTCACTAGTCATTAACAGCCCTGACTCAACCACATGCTTCTTATTTTCAAGGTTATGAGTTGGGGTCTAGTTCCATCAGTAAGTGGAACAGGATGTGTTCTGTCTGCCTACTGAAATCCTTTTAAGGGGGATTAAAGAGCAAAAGATGTATTTCGCCTAATTAACCAGCTTTGAAACTCAAAAATTAGCTTATGCACTGTTTCTACAATGTGTGTACCAACATTTGTAATAAAAATAAAAAGACCACACAGAAGGATTGGCCTAAGCCCTCACCACCATTCACTAGTAAAAAGTTGAGAGACACACAGAAGTCTTGAAAAGTAACATTGTCTTGTCTGATTTGAAGACTTAGTCAAACATTTCTAGTGAATTATGTATGTTCAAAACGAAATGCAGAACCTTGCTGCTTATATACTACAACTACTACTTCTAAGCAGGGTGTGGGTTGTATCATTATAAGGAAGTATTTCCTTACAGTCGATAAAAAAAATACAGAAAGCAACTTTTTCGAGAAAATACCAATTAAGTAGGACAAACTTAAAGAAGTTTGTTTCCCGGTCTGGTGTTTTTTATGACAATCATCATTATCCTTTTTCTTACCCTCCCAGTGATTGATGCCCCCAGCCAGGTGGATGTGCGTGACGTAACCGATACCACAGCACTGTTGACTTGGTTCCAACCTGTGGCAGATATTGACGGGGTCAGCATTTCCTACGGGCCCAGCCTTGACCCTTCCGATCGAAACATAATGGAGATGCCCGCCACAGACACACAGTACCACATGGGTGGCCTTACCCCTGACACTCAGTATGAAGTGTTGCTGATGGCCAAGAAAGGAGAACGAACCAGCATCCCAGTCTATGAATCCTTCCTAACAGGCAAGGCCAACTGCAACTTGATGTTCTTTGCTTGGAGGTCAAAAAAACAAAGAGATGTGCTATAATATAACTGTGTCACCACATGAAAAACAGTCCAACATAGACACATTTTATCAGCCAAATTTAATTAGTTACCGGAATGTTTTGGAAACCACACAAACTTTATTTTTTGCTATATATTTATGAGATGTGATGTGAGTATGTGGCTCATTGCAGAAGCTCCTGCTGGCTTCACTTCCTCTGTTTTATTAGTCTGTATATGGTTGTTTAATTTAATCCAGATTAGCAAATACTGTATTGTATTACTGAGAGATTTAATTTGCCTGGTTGGACAAAGTTTTGTGCCACATAGCTCGTAGCAAATTTTAGTGCTTCTTTGACTCTTGTTTCTTCTGAAATACGATAGTAAAGGCTCATCTTAAATTTGAAAAAAAAAAAAAATGACAGGAACAAGTGATTTGCCAATTTTTTATTTTTTTATATAAATGGAGGAATTTTGGAAGGGATTGCTTCCAGAGTTAGCAGCGGACTTCCTTTGAACGGATGGACAGTCTTGAACAAATTAATATATAAAAAAAGAACAGTTTATTATCAGTTAGGGGATTTAGGTCAGTTTTTTAAAGACTTGAAAAGTGTTTTTGTACAAGACCTTTATGTAGATGGATTAAATGATGGAAAGTGAAATTTGAATATAGAAGCATGTTGTACATCTGTACTGTAAACATATATTTCTGGGTATCTCTAGATCTGGATGCTCCCAGAGATTTGCAGACCGTAGAGCTGACTGATGAAAGCATCACTTTGGAGTGGAAGAATTCCAAGGCTCAGGTCGACAGCTATCGCATCAAGTATGGACCTCTTTCTGGAGGAGACCATGGAGAGCTCCTATTCCAATCTGGCCCCAAGGACTCCACCCAGGCCAAAATCACAGGTAGATACAAACTAATGTTCCCAATATCAACAATTCTTAATATATTTACAAAGGTTACAAATCTGGAGGAATTTTAAACAGAGAAAAAAATGGTTTGCATGTATCTAAACATAAGCTTTTTTATCCTCAGACTGTGGCACTGAAAGCTGCAATAAAAAAACATTTCAGACACGAATACAATGAACTAATAGTCTGCTTAAAAGTTTCATACTTATGCAAGTTTTTATTGGATTATTCTCTCCAAGGTGCTGACAATATAATGTCATTTTGTTAAAAACAAGCAGGTGATCATTCAAGAATTTGCGGCTCCCAGTGTTTTATTTGCAATGAAAACCAGGTCCAAATGGCTCTTTGGATTTTAAAGGTTCCCAACTGATCTAAATAGTAATAATAATTTATTTATCTATGAGTGCCTTTCGAAACACTCAAGAACACTTTAAAAAAAAAAAAACACATAAAATATGCGATTTATAAACGATTGAAAAACTTTTGGATGTTGTACTGGTATAAAGTTATTACATCTCGTTATTAACCGTCATGAAAGTCGGTAGTAATGATCTATTCAATGTTATTTGTGAATGAAAGTAAAAATAGGGCCTCTTATAGCCCGGCAACTCAGAAAAGAAATTGTATCCCAAAGTTTACGATAGGAAGAAAATACCTCCTTCCATTAGACACAGTGACTACGGCTAATTTTGCTTCTGAATACAATAAAGTTAATTAGCTTGTTGGGAACAGGTTTCTTTGAGATCACTTGTCTAAATACAGATTTAATAGAGTTACCTTTGTACATTCTATGATGTATTATTATCGTTTATTCAGCATGGACTCATTTTGGATTCATTTGCGAGTTCGAGAAAATTTTTCTTCCTCCAGCTGAACTAATTTAAGGTAAAAAAATTTAGCCTGCACATCTTGTATTGATCAACAAAATGAGACTCGCTCACAAATTCAACTGTTTCCAGACTTTCTGCTCATTATCACTTTGCATTCGAATAACAAACCTGAAAATCTTTAGTAATAAATGCGTGTGAGGACTGAGGTTTTTATTTTTCCTTTTTCTTAAGGTCAGTCATGTTAGCAAGTTCTTTCCCTAATCTTTTATTAGTGCTTGATTTTCCAGCCATTGTCTAGTAAAATGTTTGACCGAACACAAAAGACTTCCTTTGAAAGAAAACCCAAAACAATCTGGGACGTATCTGCCATTTAGACACTAAACGAAATAATAATGTGTTACTTTTTATTTTGCTGTGAGAATATTTTGAGATCTCCACTGGAGATAGAAAGTGCATTTACAAATAAAATTTATTATTATTATTATTTCTAGACACAAAAAGCAGCTGCGTATTTTACCACCACCGCTGACATCATACCGCACTGCTTTTAACAGACGACGTTCTTTCTTGTTTGTTTGTTTCTGGGCTGTAGCACTCCACCTCGGTGGGATTAGACACCATGAGAAACAAACAAACAGAAGAAACGCTTCCAAAGACAGACCAATACTGTCTTTGTGTGACCCAGTTCTTTGTCCTTGGGAGGCCCAGCGTATGAACATAAAGCACTATGTCCATTCACTAGACACCCCCTCATGCTCTACACACCTCAGCACTTCTTTCACACACTTATTATCTGTAATTGCCTTCACGCTCGTGATTTTATTGATAATGAGTTTCCTGGGCATTAGGTGTAATTTCATGCAGCAAAGCTCTGTGTGCGATGACCTCTGTAGGAGTTAATAAAGGAATTAGAGGCGATCAGTGTGAGAGAGGACTTCATTGTGAAGACCAAACAGCCCATGGAGCCCGCTGTATCATAGCGAAGAGTGTTTCTGCTTTGCGACAAGAGCTCTATAGATCTATCAATGCAAATACAACGTTGATGTTCCATAGTGAGCGCGGCCATACCATGAAACGTAATTAGTCTGCGTTCCATTGTGCAATCAAGCCACAGGAGAGTGTTTTTGTGCATCAGAGCCATTAGTAGAAACAGCTGGCCACTTGACTACAGGCACTCCCTGGGTTCATTTGTTGACCCCATTGGTGGTTTTGTTGAACAAAAAAAACAACACTGCTATTTACCCCCCCGGGTCACAGTGTTTTTACATCCCTCACTTCTACAGGACTGAGACCTGGAACAGAGTACGGAATGGGTGTGACAGCAGTGAAAGATGAGCGAGAGAGTTTACCAGCAACTACCAACGCTGTCACCGGTAAGATCCTGTCCTTCACATGTCATTGTCCTTACATGTACATATATGCAACCACAGAATTTTTAAATGTTTGAGTGAACAATGACAAAAGTGACCCATACAATTCTCTTATTTTTTTTTTTTTAGTTGAGTTGACATGTTTTTTGTAGGTTTTGTTGGACCTTAAGGACAATTTACAACCAAACTTAGTCTGATATATTCATTAAAAACATGATCATTTTGCATCTGGTTGTTCATAATGTAATCGTAATGTGGTTGTTTCAGTCTGTTTTTGAGTCTCATTGTGATAATTAGGTTTATTTATGTATATGGAATGTGAATATGAATTACGGTACATAGAAATTTATTTAACTTATTTCTACCAATATCCTTAAATCCCAAGTTCATATACTTGGACAACACATTTTGCCTGGTTCATGTTACCCACAAACGTAAGCAAATATGTTCAAATTTGATTATTTGATACCTTTTAGGAATTTAATATTTTTTCTAGGATAGACGAAGATTAAAAAATGTGTTAGCTGTACATCATGTTAAAGGAGTTATATTGTTTCTTCAGCCCAAATATTAAAGTCATATCGATAAACTGCCTAGTGCAAGAGTACAAGTCTTAGTGAGGTCTGGTGAATTTCTTCTTTTGTACTCAGCAAGCACAATTGAAGGTTTGATAAAAACGTTTGGCAGAAACTTTTTCATCTTCTTTCGGTATTTCCCTCCAGGGGTCGCCACAGCAAGTCAGTTGCTTCTTTAATCTAACCCTATCTGCTGCATCTTCTTCGGTCACGCCAACTATCTTCATGTCTTCCTTTACTGTATCCATGAAACTCCTCTTTGGTCTTCCTCTAGGCCTCTTTTCTGGTGGTTCCAAACCCAGCATCCTTCTTCCCATGTGCTCTCTCTCTCTCTTCTGCACATGTCCAAACCATCTCAGTCTGGCCTCTCTGACTTTATCTCCAAAACCTCTAACATGTGCTGTTCCTCTGATATACTCATTACTCATTCTGTCCATCCTGGTCACTTCCAGAGAGATCCTCAGCATCTTCATCTCTGCTACCTCCATCTCTGCTTCCTGTCTTTTCCTCAGTGCTACTGTCTGTAGACCAAACAACATGGCCAGTCTCACCACGGTTTTGAACACTTTCCCTTTCATTTTAGCTGAAACTCTTCTATCACACATCACACCTGATACTTTTCTCCACCCATTCCAACGTGCCTGCACATGCTTCTTCACCTCTTTTCCACACTCTCCATTGCTCTGGACTGTTGATCCTAAGTAAAAAGGTTTGGCAGAAACACAATTGGAAAAAGTAGCTGTTCATTCTTCATATAAACAAATACATTTAATAATGTTTTCTTAAAATTTTCAGCAAGATTTTTTTAAATGACCTGAAAGTTTTACAGAAATCACATAGAACTTAATAATTTTGTTCCAGTGGTTTAAGGAGGATGTTCAGGAGGTTAATACCATTTTTTTCTTTTTCTGATTCTTAGCCCTGGATGCTCCAAGAGACCTCACTGTGTCTGAGGTGACAGAGACCACCATGACATTGGAGTGGAAACGCCCTCTGGCCAAACTGGACTCCTATAGAGTGGTGTATGTTTCAGCTGATGGTCACAGAGCTGAAGATGTGGTTCCATCCGGTTTGGAATCTCACACCCTGAGGAGCCTGGTACCCGGCATGCTCTACACCATCAGCATTACCGCAGAGAGAGGTCGCAGGACCAGCATGCCCGCCACCATCTCAGCTCCTACAGGTGAGTCCCACCGGGAATGAGCTTCAATTTATTTCCAAACAGAACGTGTGTCAAAATGCCAAGCAGGAATTAACAGAGGGGAGAAAAAGTGGAGGGTTTCTACATAGGCTGCTGCTTTTTGGTCTGGTAGCAATGAAATCACGTTTCTGTCTAAGAATAGCAAAACATTTACTTTTCTTCTGCACAGGGTTAACCCTTTTTCCCACAACTTGATGTGTTCATGGGTTTTTGTACAGTTATTTTATTATTTCACTTGTATTTGGCCTCAAAAATGCTAAATTTTCCCAAGTTGGCTTTCAAGCATTATCTTCATCGCTGTACACAAATTCACAATGATTGAAGTTGAAATCTAGGTTCATTAGAAAATCAGAATAAAGGACTCTTAATTGGCCTCACAGTGGGGAAATTTCAATGACTGGATTAATTACTGAATTGTATTTTTGGAAACAGTTTTTCCAGGGATAACAATATCTTCACCCTTTTTTCATTTTTTGTCTTTAATGCCAGTGTGTTTTCTCATTTTTGTGAGAAAATAGCAGTCTGTTTTAGTGATTTAGATTGGGCCAAAGTCAATTGAATTCCTCAAATGTAAGGCTAAAGTTTTCATTCCTCTTATTTTTATTCAATATTTTACTAATTGGTGTTTTCCTTTTCTGATGCCATCCATTTATTTTGTTAAAGAACATCCCACTAAAATGTTTCATAGCTCAGAATTATCTTAGGAATCTGTTCGTTGTCTTCCGTTTACCTGGGGCCGTGTCGCGGAGCAACAGCTTCAGACGGCAAGCCCAGGCTTCTCTCACGCTGACTACATCCTCCAGCTCACTCGGAAGGAACCCTAACCCCAACCCTAACCCTGGCCAGCTGGGAGACTTAGTCTCTCAAGCGGGTCTAGGGTCTGCCTTTGGGTCTCCTCAGGCACGTCTTAGTGGGACGTGCCTGAAACAGCTCACTAGCGAGGCATTTGGGAGGCATCCTAACCAGATGCCTGAACCACCCAATTTGGCTTCTCTCGACCTGGAGGAGCAACGGCTCTACTCCGAGCTTCGCCTAGATGGGAGAGCTCCTCACTCTATCTCTGAATGAGAGTCCTGCCACTGTGCGGAGGAAGCTTTTAGGAATTTAAATGAAAAAATAAAGCTGTGCTTGCCTACAGGGATGCAGAGACGGCCAATTAGGATTGCATGCATATTTAAGCGGTTGTGGTTTGTAATGTATCTTCACAGCAACAAGGTCCTCTTCTTCGCTTTGCAGTCCACAAAACTTGCCCGTTGGGTTAAGTGGTGACTCTAAATTTACAATGTAAACATAACTATCTGTTTATCTGCAAGAACTCTGACCACCTGTCCAGGATGTACTGTACTTCTGGCTTCAACCCAGGTTAAAACCCCTGATGTTTGCACAACTAGTAGTGGATAAATAAAAAATATGTACTCTGTCTTCATTTGGTCTACGAGCAACCGTGAAATCTAAAAATGGGATTTTCTATTTATTGGGCATGATCCTTTAAAAAAATATATATATACTCAATGAATAAACTGTTTCTTTTGTTTTATGCTCATGTATAAACAATGGCTTTAGTTAATTCACTGGCAGAGCAGAAAGTCTGCATTAGACTAGATGGCAACAAAAAGTTAATTGCAAAGCGATGAATTAATCTGTTTTCTGCAGACAAACAGTATGTATTCGGTTAAAACTAAACATCAGCAGATGTGAACGATTTCCAAGAGTAGCTAAAGCAATAGAAAAATGAATGCATTGAGAAACTTTACATAAAGTCTAGTCTCTCTAATAAAATACAGATTTTTTAGGTTAAAGGCAGGATTTTAAAGCTGGCAAGAAAACCTCTTTACTACCCAGAATTTGTACGGCACTGTTTCCATGAGGTCTCTTAGTGGTCATAGACGGATAAAGGAGATGTTCACATAAACCCTCATTTTTATTTATATTCTTGCTCCTGCCTGCAAACCGAAGCGGTGAATCGAGTTCATTGTTAACTTGTCTGTAAAAGTCACTGGGTCTTCGTCCCCCAAGTCTCAGAAAAAATGTGGATTTTTTTCCCCCTATTTTTTTACCCCCCACTAAAACAAGAAAATATAAATAAAGCAACAGTTTTTTTCATGCTACGGACTGAAAGCCTCAAAGCTAAAATATGTTTCAAATAAATCATCTAGTTATGTAATGAATGCCCACTAAACTCACAGTAAGGGCTGAAATTGATCATGTGAGAAAGAACTACTGGTGATTTTTTGTCTTGTTTCAAAGCTGGGCATTTAAAAAAAAAACATGTGGTAAAAACATGTGTTTTGTTTTTTTTTTATTTCTTTTTTTTTTCTGGTAGCCTGATTCCCTTAAGGTCATAGGACACTTTACTTAAATTCCCCCAATTATTCCCTTTAAAGTGAGTGGCTTCCCCATTTATGTTTGTGGTCAAATGTGTAACATGTAAAAAAGAATGGAGCTGTATGTTTGTGTGGCCAGTGGCTAAAGAGCAGGGAAGATTATAGACAGTACAGTATATGCATGTTTTTATTGATGTGGCAACTGCTGGTGTGGGACCTGCTCCAGTCTGGTTTTTGTAACTTTAAGCGACCACAATCAACCATTCTGAGAGTTGTGTTAAAACTTTGCCTTCAAAATCAGCTTCTCTCTTATCCAAGACCTGGCTGGTTGATTCTCTAAACTTTGGACACAAACCTAGATCAAAATTATTAGAGGAAAGGAGGTAAAGTGATTACAGTAGTTTGAGAATTATAAATGTTTAAAGGACAAATTTTACATTGAAAGTCTTTTTTTTAAAGCCTAAGTACAGCCACCTAACTGATTTGAAGACAGAGTATAGATCACAGAGCCGTCCAAACAATAAAATTTTATGACTGAAATATTGTGTTTTTATTAAACCTTAAAATTCTAAACTACCATAAAAACTAAGTTTAGGACCAAAATGATTAAATAAAATTCTCTCGCATTGATTTGATGATATTTCTAATCATAGTTGAATTCTAATTTAATTTCCATTCAGCTTCTCTATTTGTAATTAATTAGTGTTTTATTGTGTAATTGATCATTTCAGTGAGAACTTTTTTCCTGCTGATTTTGTTGGGTGGATACGCTCTGAAAAAGTCATGAGATTATCATAACTAGACAAACACAGTTTTGATCATCCTCACACTTCTCTACTGCTAGATCATAAAACACAATAGATCATCCAAATTATAATAATGGCTAGAAACATGTAAAAGTGATCATTAAAGATCAAATGAAGAGAATGAGGACAAATTGCCCTTTACTATCAAATATTTAAAGCATGCACATTTCAATCCACATTTATTCTCAATAACATGAGATATATTTCTACTTTTTGTTCGGAACTAGAAAACTTGTAAATGGCCAAAAAAAAGATAAGGTGGCTATTGACCCCAAGAGGTAAGCAAAAACACTGGACATTTAAATTGAAATAGAAAATAAAACTTTACCGTAAAATGTCTCAAATGAGTTTCCATCCTGGACCTTATTTGCTGTGAGGTGACCACACACCGCATGATGCTGCTATGACTAATTTATCACTTAGTTATTGGTTTACAATACCATCATATCAAGGGGTGGGGCGGTTTGTTCTGTAATTTGTGTTTCTTACCACTTTCGATTTAGAGTAGTCTAATACCACTGATCCATTTAATCTAATTTTAAGGAGCATTTTGACTTAACTGGGATGGAAAGACAGTATGGATAAGAAATCTATACACAGTCACTACATTACGTCTGCAGAAACACAGTTTGTGTAAAACTGTGTCAATGTTATGTTTTCTACATGCTCATTAAGTTACATATGTGAAGACCTGTCTTAAAACAGCTGGTGCCAGCTGTTTAAACCTTAGGCATGAGATAGTTGCATGAGCAAAGACAACGGAAAACAGCAGGAAAATGCAAGATTATTAGTCTGCATGCCGTGACACGATCTCTGTATAGCATCTGAAGATGTACATGCCGAAGACAAATGGTAGATATCTGATAGAAATCATGATATCTCAGGGGAACATTTGATTTTTTTGTCATGTTATACATCTTCATCTAACTTTGAAAATCATATTCCCATACCGATTCATGACAAAATATACAGTAAATCCTACCTTATTAAACTGCTTCACATATTCATTAAAGCTGTAATTCTTCTTGTCAAAGTGAGATCTCTCAACCCTGGGACGTCTGGTTACGGCAAACCTCTCACATGTCCAGTAACCCATTTACGCTGTGTGTGGCACACATTGCAAAGAGGATAATGGGAGCAAGCCTTAATGTTTGCTCGTGCCATCTATCTCTTTCTCTTTGCAGACTGCTCTGAAGGCTTATAGATGTAATAGCTTCCAATTACAGGCTGCTGCATGTGGCTCTGCATGGCCTCCCCACAGGTTTGAAGTGGACGGCTCACTCCTGCCACACCAGGCGGGCTGCGCTGCACCTTCAAATGTTAATGGCTCGTTCACAGCCATTAATGGGCTCAAGCTGCATCAGCATGTCTGCCTGCTGTGTTTTATCATTATGTCTTTCCACTTATATGGTAATATAGAGTAGAGGTCTATAGCCAGATATCAATAATGAGGCTTTATGTTCCCTCCAGTCTTTATGGAAATATGAGAATATTTATACTCAGACAAAGTTAAAAGCTATTTCTACTTTTTCCCAGACAGCAAACGGACATAACTGGATTACACAACAACTTTTCAACCATTTCTTGTTAATAATTTTCTCATATACAGTATCTACCTTTCTATGTCTTTCAAATTTAAGTTTTTTCAGCATTAGCTAGAGTCTCTGCAGGGGTTTTAAAACTGCTCAAATTGACTGAATTTTTTCTTAAGCCACATCAGCTCTTAAACTTGGTCTAACTCGTTTGTGCTCACGATGTGTGATGTTGATATGTTTTTCATCATCCAGAAGAGGAAAAACCAGTGCTGACTAATGTCACCATCAGCGATGTGTCATGGGAGAGCTTCCTCCTGTCCTGGTCTGCTGAGGATGGGGCTTTCGAGGCCTTTCTGATTGAAGTTACTGATGCAGAAACGGGTGCTGAGTGGCAGAACCACACAGCTCCCGCTGATGCTCGCAGCCTGCCCATCTCTGGTCTCTCCCCAAGCACCTGGTACAGGGCTAATGTGTACGGGCTGTACAGAGGGGGCATCTTAGACCCCGTCTTTGCAGACACCATCACAGGTATCAACACCAACAACACTGGGTTCTTACCCCGCCCTTTGCTTTTTTCTTTCTTTACTGATCTTCCTCGACTGGTTCTTCTGTCTGTGGACTTCCTGACATGGTTCATTTTATTCTATGAAAACAGAGAAAGAAAGTTTTTTACACTAACAAAAAACCCAAAAGAATATTTCTATGGAAATTCCAAATTGTTACACAGATGAGATTTTTCTGTAGATGTTTTGCAGAACTGGAAGCCTCTGGAGGATCTAACATTTTGATTGGTAGCACTTCATATTTGCTGCCTTGTAATGTCATTTTAGCAGCTGCATATTTGTCTGACAGAATCCTTCCTCACCATGCCTTTATGGCTATACTTAAAACCTGTCATCAACAGGTGTATACGTATTTAGGGTTGGCCATTGGTTTTTTTTTCCCCATAAAATCCAACAGGTTATGAAATCTCAATATGCTGATCCTCTCCTCTGATTGAATTACGGTATCTTACTCGGCATGGTAGATCATCCTGTTGGAAATAACTTGTACATTAGTATATCATCCACAAAAACACAGCCGCTTGGATTCGTCAAAACACCCAAATGTAATTATCTATCCCAAAACTAATGTAGGAGTCAGAGTGAAACTTAATTGTCACTAAGTATCTGCGAACCAGGGTTTAAGAAACCACGGCCCTGCAAGTTTAAGATTTCTTGTTTCATCACATCTCACTCAAATAAATAAGCACTGCATAGAACTTGATAGGCTTATTGATTTACTCACTCTTTTCAAATAAGATTTGGAGGGGGAAAAATCTGAAATCTGCAAAGTAGTGCCTGAAGAACCACAGAACAAGATCTCTTGTTCATAATAAAATTGGACTTGGACTCATGGTTTTAAACTATTCAATTTCTGTTTTGCAACTTCGTTGATTCTCACTAAGCTCCAGATCTGCAATGAGCTCTATAAAAACAGTTTTAGTTGGTTAAAAAAGTGTTGATTTTTGAAACACTTAAAATAATATCACATTATTTCACCTATTCCTGCTTTTCATACCTTCCATGTCTTTTTCCACCTTTAGGCTGTCCGACTTTTTGTAGGTACCAGAAACAACCAGCAGTCTGTTTTTGTTAATGGGCAGGAACATTAAGTTGGAGGTCACAGTTCTGCTTACCCTGGTTTTATATCCCACTTTGCTAACCCCAGACATTTCCAGGGATTACCATGCTGTAAATAAAAGTATGTGCCTGATTAAAGAGCCAAAAGCAAAAACAAAGAAATCTGCAAACCATTTCATGTAATGCTTTGTTCACTTGAATCATATCTATTTAATAACCAACAGGTTTCTCACCTCAAAAAACCTTTTGTTCAGAGACTAAAAGCATACAAACAACCGGTTGCGAGTTTGTTGACATTTTTTCCGTGTTGGCCTTTATTTCAACATTGTCATTGGGAGTTTCACTGATGAGGATCAGTCAAGTGGAAGAAAGATGGGGCGACTGATGGAGAGAGAAAAAAACCCTGAGGCGCTTTTGTCACTTTGTGTGAGGCCTCTCTTCTGTATGCATCCCCAGTTCCCTTGAGCCTGGACCACTCTTCATTCTCATGCTGCCATTGCCCCTGGGCTCTTGTGCTAGGGTGCCAGAGGCTTCTGGGGCCGCGCAGAATATGGCATGTGCTCAACACAGCCCATTGTCTGCATGCTAATGGTGCGCTGAAACCATCTTAACATTTTTCATTAGCATCACTTAATCCATAAAACATTCCCACTTGTGAATACAACCACTGACTAATTTGATCGCATTATGCACGCTGGTTATCGTTGGTCTGCCGGGGAAAAGCATTGGAGTGAAAATAACGCCCTCTGCTCAAGAGGAAGTAAAGAAACTTTTTGCTAACAGAGAAGGAGTTTTAGACCAAGAATGATTGATGGAAGCATAAAGAAAAGTGGACAGAACCCAGAACAAACCCGGCTCAGCTACAATTTGTATCACTACAAGCTCCTCTCATAAAGTTATCAGAGGAGCCTGAAAGAGGCCTGGGGTTGTCCCTCCAGAGCTTCTTTTCAGCAGGTTAGCTGGCATGCTTCACACCTCCTCCAATAACAGACTTCTTTTTGTGAGCCGGGGTTGTGTTCTCAGGTCTGTAGAAGGACGAGAGTGGAAATGTAGAAGAGGTAGTTTTTGGGAGGGTGAAATTAGTAGCAAGCTAGCACATGTTAGCTGATGGATGTAGCCCTCCCTCTCTTCCACTGACCAGTTAAAGCTGCTCGGTGGTTAATGAAGAGTGACAGCTCCCTGGGATTTGTCTGCTGTGCTTCTCATTTCCACCGCTTCTTCTCACAACAAATGCCTCATGCTTTTCCCTTCACAATAAAAGAAGGGGGGTTTCGAGCTAGTTCAAGGACCCCTGAGACCTTCACATTTGGTATAGTGTTTTAATGAGCAGTGGCGCTGGCCTTTATTGAGCCTTTCCTGAGACCACTGCTTCTTCCAAACTGTGTCCATCTTCCAGTTCTTGTGTCCATCTGTTGGTTGTCTGAAGTTTTTCTGAATAATTAGTTGAAAGAGAAATTTTCTTCTAAGAAAAAAGAGATAAACTACTGCTATCTTTAAACTTCTTCTATCACTTCCATGATCAGCTTTTTTAAAAAGGATTTCCGTACTTAGAAGTTTTATTATGCAGTTTTCCATTCCGTCATCTTCCACTTGTTCCGGGGTCGGGTCGCGGGAGCAACATCCTCAAACAGGCAGCCCAAGCCTCTCTCTCCCCGGCTGCATCCTCTAGCTCAACTGGAAGGATCCCAAGTCGTTCCCCGGCCAGCTGTGAGACATAGTCTCTCCAGCGGGTCCGGGGTCTGCCCCTTGGTCTCCTCCCGGTGGGACGTGCCTGAAACACCTTGCCCGTGAGACGCTCAGGGGGCATTCTGACCAGATGCCCGAACTACCCCATCTGGCTCCTCTCGACCTGGAGGAGGAGCGGCTCCCACATAGAAAAATCCAGACACTGCATGAAATAATATATCAAGACTTTAAAGCCTTTGCTTGACATAAAATCTTTTCATTTTTTGTGAAATTTTTATTCATTGATGTAAATATTTGAAATCATTGTAATATTGGATTATCCAAAATATTTTGATTGTCTTACTTGATGAATTAATGGAAATCAGATTCGGTAATGACTTAACGCTTGCCTGATAGTGCTTAGGCAAATTTGTTAATAAAATACTATCTAAATGGGAAGAACATTTTGAAACAAACTCAGGATGAAAAACAGAAGATGAAATCAGAAAATGTTTTACTTAGCCAAAGGGTTTTTACCAGTTTTAAATCTTTTCATTATCTACAGGTTTTGATATTATTGTTGAACCCAGTTCGATATTTAGTTACAAAATGCCGAAAGTTGGAGAAAAAAACCCTACACATTTCTACACAAATACTATTAACAAATTATCCTCATGTAGTGGATTGAAGCTACATGTTAAATTTAACAAATAGTTCTTCTTTGAATGAACTTTCTCACTTTATCTTAGTGTTCCAGGCCTAAAACTCTCTTTCTAACCTCCATGTTCTTCAAATGTCAAAGCACTCTCATGTTACACAGAGGAGAAAAACTGACTCTCACCCCACTGTCAATCAGAGATCGAACCAGAACTGCAGGCTCTTCTCGTCTCTGACATTACTACTGACAGCTTTGTGCTGACCTGGCTGACCGAAGACGACGTTTTTGACACCTTTGTTGTTATGGTGAGCCAACCCGAAGGCCTAGGCCAACCGAAGGAGCTGGTTCTGAGTGGTGAGGAGAGAAATGCAACAGTGACAGATCTCACCGAAGACACAGAGTACAAAATCGAGATCTTTGGACTCGTTTGGGGAAGAAGCTCCAAGTCTGTAATGGAGAGGGTGAGAACAGGTACATGGTGAAAGGATAAGACCAAGAAGCTGTGGTGTTCTTCAGAGCTTTGAACGTGTCTCGTCAGCGTTGTGTCCATGTCTCATCAATGTTGTCTCATCAACTGTCACCAAGAAGATGTTGTTTATGTTTTAACACTTTTTTTTGGTAATAGAGGTGTTCTTCTTTACTAACCTGATCAGTAGCATCCTAGTAATGGTCTGTATGAGATAACACACTAAGCTCCGACAAGCCCAACGCCAATGTTAGATTGAAATACAAATTACACGTGGATTATTGATATAAATTTGCTTCCAAATGACTTTGAGGTTTTATACATAAAAAGTCTTGCCATCAAATTAATAGCTGATTTTTTTTCCTAAAAAAAAAAAACCCAAAAACAGACACTTTGAAGAAGACAATTTGTGTCCTCTCAGGTTAATTACTGGGGTCTTTATTTGTCTGCTTTTTGTCCAGTCATCTTCCCAAATTTCACCTCTAACTACCTGACCTCATGAGTCAGAGTCTCTTTCTGTGAATTGGTGATGCTGATGGTGGTTAGAGGATGGCTGGTTGTCTGTGTTACATAAAATGCTTGTATGAGCCTCGGTTGTTTCTGCTCCCCTGAGGGCAAGGCTTTACTCCCGGGTTGCGTGGTGCATGTTTTACTTTTGTGTCTTCTGTGAAATGAGGGCAAGTTAATCTCTTCAGGTCTGTCACGCGAGATACTGCCGCTTGCTGTCGCTAGGAAAGGTTTGTCCGTCAGCTGGGACTTCCTCCGGCCTCCTTTGTTTGTGGTTCTTATGAACTCTCTGCTGCTCTGTTCAGAAATGAGTTCCTTTCAGTAGTGGATTTACTCAGTGACAATGTCTAGATGTGTGTTTCTTCCTGCCTGCTACTTGACTCTCCTTGGGAATATCCTGAGCGGAACATGAATTCCACACTTACAAGAAAAATGTACACTCAATAACTGAATATTTTGCTTTTTGTCTGTTTTTCTTTTTGCCCCTTTTTCTTCTGTATGTTTTGTCCATGGCAGACCTGGGCTCACCGAAAGGTATTCGCTTCTCTGAAGTGACGGACACATCCGCAACTGTTCACTGGCTGACTCCGAGGGCACGGGTGGACAACTACCAGGTGACCTATGTACCTGCACATGGAGGTGAGTGTCACAGTCAGAAATCTGGAAACCCACCGCAAAGCAAGCATTATATAATAACTATGTTTATCTAGTTCAACTTTAAAATGAAGGCGGAAATGTTCCGGTTTGACAATAAAATCATTGGCATTCATCACACTAAAGTCAGCCCAGGTTAGAGACTGGCCAGTTTTACAATCCCTAGTTTTTTACAGACTAATGCTGCCACCTAGTGTGTACATCTTTACTTTACAAAGGAGGAATTGAAAAGTGGGGAATTCAATTAATCAGCAAGAGAAATTTCACAACTATTTTCACAGCTAAACTCAACAGAAACTTTGACTATTTGGAATACCTGAACATGTATATTTTCAAAAATCATCAAACACAAATTGTGAAGTTTCAGACAAAGTTAAAGAAAAAATAAATATATTTCACCACGATAGTCCAGTAAGTTACAGATTCATTGTACATGTCTACATTTTAGCCAACTCCTAATTTAGTGAGACTATTTTAAATGGTCCACTTTGAGCCCAACAATGACAACTGAGAAGTGAAATTAGAAAATGAACACATTTTAAACTTTTTGCAACTCTTGGATTTCTGTTAGTATGCAACTGTTGGCTTCATTTGATTCATGCTCTGTGTTTAACTAAAATATCTTCTTATACTAAAATATTTTTTTTAACTTCTAGGTAGTGCTAAGACGCTAACAGTGGATGGTACAGAGTCTCAGACCGTTCTGCCCAACTTGATACCTGGGGTCACTTATGAGGTCACAATAGTCGCTGTGAAGAGTCAGCGTGAGAGTGAGCCAGGATCCGACAGCGTTACTACAGGTAACTAACACTGTGGCATACGAAGGTATACTGACAAAATATTATCCAGAAGCAACAACGATGGTTTGAAAGTTTGTTTTTTTAATAGAAATGTGTCTGTAAGATTAAACTAAAATCAATCCTAGTGCATGTAACTACAAGGAGGGACATTTATCATGTTTAGGTTTTGAGTCAGACTGTTTAAGGAGGTCAGCAATCAGGTCAAACATAGTTACAGGTTGATTGTGTAATCCCATCTGTATGAAAATGCTGAAAGGATCTGTTTAATATGAAATATTTTAAGAAAAAATGGCCTGATATGACACACTATTATTTGCTGCATTTTGTAGTTCTTCCACGTTCCCTTTCATCTTGTTAAACTCTGTGTCTGTCTGTGTGTGTGTGTTTGTTGCAGCCCTAGATAAGCCTCGTGGTCTGAATGCCATTAACATCACAGACACAGAGGCCTTGCTTCTCTGGCAGCCAGCCATCGCTACTGTGGACGGTTACGTCATCACATACAGTGCAGACTCTGGTATGTTCAAGTAGTCTAATTATTCTTGCTTCCATACACACAACTCAGTTTAAAGACACCGCCTGCCCAACTTATGCTACATCAAACAACAAAATCTTCTCACACAGCACATGTACCGGTAATCATAAAATTCCACTGAAAACATTTTAAGAATAAAATCTGCAAGGTTAAATGAAACATTAACAAATTAACTTCAGTGACATTTATACTTTAATCTATTTTTTTTTCTTGTGTTCAGTGGCGCCTGTGATGGAACGGGTGTCTGGAAATGTGGTAGAGTTTGAGATGAACTCTTTGACCCCAGCAACACACTACACTGTGAAAGTGTACGCTGTGAGAGATTTGGCCAAGAGCGCAGCCACTACAACTGAGTTTACCACAGGTCTGTTCTATTTGTGGAGTAAAAGATTAACAATAATAGCTCGTTGCAAAGAAGAATATGAATATGATTATTTCTTTTTTGGTATTTGGAGTGACACAGGCTTCTCCTAAAAAAAAAAAAAAAAAAAAAAGAGATAGCAGAAGTCAAGAGATTGGGAGGCATTGCTCTGTCGTAGAATTGCCATCTTTAAACCAAGAAGTTTCCAGTTCAATTCCTGGAGAAGACACCTAACCCTCAGTCACTCCCATCATTGGTGCTGTCATGGCTGCCTGCTCTGCGGAGCAATGCAGCAAAGAAAGTTTCCCCATGAGGGATGAATATACGTAGTAGAAAAGCGAGTATAAACATGCAATGTTGCAGATGATATTTATGAAGGTGGCTGTGTTATTTTTTTAGACATGGATGCTCCACAGGACCTCACAGCTAGTAACATTCAGACAGAGAACGGCTTGCTCACCTGGAGGCCTCCTCGTGCGGATATTACTGGGTACATTATCAGCTTTGAGTCTGCAGAGGGCACCATCCGGGTGAGTGAAAGAAAACACTTCTTTTACGATTGTACTGTGAAGGTTTGTGTGTTATATTATTGGTCATATGTTTGGGAATGAAATGTGTTACAGGAAGTTGTCCTGAGCCCCACAGCGGTGTCGTACAACATGGCCCAGCTCAGCGCTTCCACAGAATATTCTGTTAAGCTGCAGGCACTCGCTGGACCCAAGAGAAGTAAAGTGATCACAACTGTATTCACTACCAGTAAGTAGAATCCTGAAAGGGGTTCAGGATATGTCATTTAAAAGTTTTCTAAAAAACATTTGTGACATATTGATATTGAGAGCCAATCTGTAAAAAACTTTCAAACTATTTATTCTAAAATTAATAAAGATCCATGGCTCAAATGTTCTATGTAGAATGACAAAAAAAAAGTCTTTTAAAATATAATTTATTTGATCATCACTGTGTTTGTGTGCCTGTCTGTGTGTGTGTAGCTGGTGTTTTGTACAGAAACCCCAAAGACTGCTCTCAAACCCTCCTGAACGGTGACACATCCTCTGGTCTGTACACTATCTTCTTGAACGGTGATGAGAATCAGCCAGTGCAGGTTTATTGTGACATGGCAACAGACGGAGGAGGATGGATTGTAAGTTACCTGATGACTAAGTAATGTGTGTGTAGTTAGTCTGCAACATCTTCATGTGATATCAGGCCACGTTTCTCTTCATTGCATTGGAAAATAGCTCATTGATTTTAGTTAAGAAAAGTTTTAATTAATTAAATTAATGCACAGTTATAGAATGCTAACTTTAAGCATTGCATGTACACCTTTAAAGTCTTGATGACAATCACATGCCATCTCCTCCCGTCCCTACCTCTCAGGTATTCTTGCGACGTCAAAGTGGCAGATTGGAGTTTTTCCGTAATTGGAAGAATTACACCGCTGGCTTTGGTGACATGACCGATGAATTCTGGCTTGGTAATTATATTCATTCATTTTCTATACTGCTGATCCCAAATGGAATCACACAAGGGTATTTTTCTTATTTGTAAAAATCACTAGACAGTACTTTTTCATTGTGGTCTGCTTCGATTCATCAGGCGATAAACTAGCGTCACTTGTATCTTTAATTTTTCCAAAAATGTTTTTACTTGGTCAGATTCTTGATGTTACTGATGTCAGCAAGAGATTTCAGACAGCGTTTCTCTTTCTCCAAGGTCTGTCCAACCTGCATAAGATCACAGCTGGGGGTCAGTATGAGCTGCGGGTCGACCTGCGAGATAAAGGAGAGACGGCCTACGCTCAGTATGACAAGTTCTCCGTGTCTGAACCTCGCACTAGATACAAAGTCCACGTAGGCGGATACAGCGGCACAGCAGGTAGAACTAAAACACCTGCTGGTGTGAAATGTCTCTAATTCTGCTCTAATGCATACACACAATCAGAGAGCTAGATCTGTTTATAGCAGCAGACTAACCTGCTTGGACGTGATCTGAAATATCAATTTTTCCATGTGGAGTTTGCCTGTTCTGTAATCAAGGAGAGAATATCTATACATAGAAGGCAGTTTGGAGTTCTCCGACTGATCAAAGATATCCACATTAGGCTGTTACACTCTTAGATCATATCCAGGAGCAAATGTGGACATTACATGTGATGCTTCATCAGCTCCTGACACAGATTATTTTCACCCTGATGTGTTTTTAAAGGTGACTCCATGACCTACCATCACGGACGTCCATTCTCCACCTATGACCATGACAACGATATTGCTGTGACCAACTGTGCCCTGTCGTATAAGGGTGCCTTTTGGTATAAGAACTGTCACCGGGTCAACCTGATGGGACGATATGGAGACAACAGTCACAGCAAGGTATGATGTGGTTTTGGTCCAGCAGGACCAAGAGTATGGTTAGAGATTTTTCAAAACTATGTAGTCACAAAATGTTGCTTTTTTTTTTTTTTTTTACCTCCATCTTTCTCTCCAGGGTGTCAACTGGTTCCACTGGAAAGGCCACGAACACTCAATTGAGTTTGCCGAGATGAAGATCCGACCGTCCAACTTTAGAAACCTGGAGGGAAGAAGAAAACGATCGTAAGCAACTCTTAGAGCTCTACCACCACCTACAAGCTTCAACAACGACACTGCAACTACTGGACTCTACATAAACCAACCACCTCCCGCCCCCATACATACATACATACACACCCACCCGGCAGCAACCAAAGCCTCTGTAAGGACCAATCTCCTCCCTTTATTCTGAAACAGTATGCAACTTTTCCCCGTGTTACACACAGTCAAACATTTCCACAAACGAGTCTTAAATCTCCTGCAGATTACGCTCATACACCAAAGAGAGCAACTCCATCCCTCAGATTTATTTGTCTCACAGTATTTTCTGGTTGGGGGTCAGTGGAGGTTTCAAACTCACCTGGAACCACTGCTGAGGTTTTACAGATCAATAGACCCCAGTTTGGTTGATGAGGCAGTGATACAGGTGGATTATCATAAAAATTTTATCCCTTGTACAGAACTGTACATTTCTATGT
The DNA here is from genome assembly GCA_902685375.1 of Neostethus bicornis. Taxonomy (NCBI): domain Eukaryota; kingdom Metazoa; phylum Chordata; class Actinopteri; order Atheriniformes; family Phallostethidae; genus Neostethus; species Neostethus bicornis. Next base: position 13,092,660 of record LR738545.1, read on the forward strand.
TGGATCAAAGCATTTGAAAAGAGATATCCCTCAGATGACACATCTCAGATGTCCCATATCTCTAACTTGCCTATTGTTTGTCTTTGTGCAAAGTAACTTGTCCCCGTGTCACTTCACCCTTCCTTCCTCCCTCGCCTCAACAGCTGAAGCGATACAGAAGAAAAAAAAAATGAATTTTTTTAAAAAAGTGTATGGAAAAGTTTCCTCCCTTCCACATGTTGTGTCAGAATGGACGGTCATGGTTAGTTTCATTTTGTGAAGCCCTGAAGGGATCCGGCTACAGCCATAGTGTTGTGTTTTTGGAAAAGCTAAACAACAGAAAGAAAAAAAGAAAAGTGTTTTGTTTCTATAATGACTTTGAGGCAGGACCTATTATTCAGTATATAATGACATGCGGTGATTACATTTTTTTTTTTAATTTTGTAAAATGTGAAAACAGTGCATATCTGTGGAGAAAGAGAATGTTTTGTGATAAGAAAAGGCCAATTCTAATTGAATTGCAGTGTTCATAGTAAGGTCTTTAAGCTTTTGTTGATAAAAAAAAATAGTGTTTGGACAGGCCAAAACTAGAAAACTAGTTTTTCTTTTTGCCCCTCGAGTCCTTTCCCCCTCACCCAGTTCCTGGTACTTCAGGAAACTAAACCACTGACCTGTTAAAGAATGCCTGTGTAAATTAAGTTTTTTTTCTTTCTTTTTTTTTTGTTTAGAAGTGGGTGAACAAAAGGTGTGTCTCTGTAAACTGTATTACAATAAAAACAGTGTTTAAAATTAAAATGTTTAGAACTTTTCTCTTGCGTCTGCCTATCTTTTTTGAAAATTCAAGTAAAAACCAGGTAAAAACCAAGTTTAAAACTTATTTAAATTTAAATAAACACCAACAGTATTTTTGTGTTTAAATTTAATAGCTGTTCATTTGTTATTTTTAAGTGAATTAATTTATTCATCAACTTCAAAGAAAGTGGCTACCAACATTTCGTCTTCTGGACCGCTTCTCCTTACTGGGTGGTGGCGGTTTCCAGAGCCTATCCTGGCTGATTTTAGGCAGAAGCAGGGTACACCCCGAACAAGTCGCCAGTCTGTTGCAGGGCCACACACGCAGGCAACCATCCATACACAGACTCATTCCTAGGGGCAATTTAGTAGTGGCCAATCAACCTAACATTCATGTTTTTGGAGGGTGGTAGGAGTAAACGCACACATTCATGGGAGAACATACAAACTCCACACAGAAAGGACAGTGTTTCAAGGCCACTGTGTTAACACCTTGCAGCCGGCTACTAACGTATTTAAAGATTTTTATATCAAATTAAAACTTTAACTCTTCACTCATTCCAAATATCACTAGCATCATCCTTAACCCAACCGTTGATGTCTTCATAAGGTCCCAATGGCTTCTTTCAATTTTTGGGCAAGTAAAAAGTTTGATTTGGGTGCTCCTACTTGACCTTATTTCTTGGGGGAAACTCATCCACACAATATAGACAACTCATTTGAGGAGTTTTTTTCTTAAAAAGATGAATTGCAAAGAGGAGTTTCTATTATAACACAATTTTGATATATGTTTAATTGGATGCCTCTCAGTAAAATCTAATCAGATACCTTCTTGTTGTAAAAAACAAACAAACTGCAAGACAGAAAAAAAAAACAGCTCCCAAATTGAACTATTAATAGGTCTGAAAGTGTGTATAATGGCGTTAATCCTCTTAACCTACCTACTTACCTAACCAAGGGCGGATTCAGGGAGGTCGTGGGGGCGCACGCCCCTCCCCCCCCCTATTGTTCCGACAAAACCAAAAATGTTTTTACTACTTTAATTATTATACACTTTGGGCAAAATATGCACCAAAATGCAGGAAAATGACTCTTATTTTTCAAAATGTTCTGGGGGGAAATTCCCCAGACCCCCTATACTGGTGGCCCCCCGCCCCTTTAGAAAATCCTGGATCCGCCCCTGCTACCTATCAATGATTGATTAAAATATTTAACTTTTCTCTTAATTTATTTAAACGTCTTCTTTTGACAAAATGTTTAAATTTGACAAGTTGCGTGCTCAATTAATTATCCAAATTAAATATGACTTTTTTGGTGACTATACTTGGATAAATTCCATGATTATCCCAGATTACTGTGCTCAAACAAAAAGGCATTAACAATGATAAAATGGATTTAAAATGTGGATTTTAAGAAACCCAAATGTTTTCTAAGTACTGCTACAATATCTTATGAATCTTCTTCATTATCTGCCATGAAATCTACAATCTTATGAGATCGCCAGAAATAGTTTTGTAATTACATCACATAGTCAGGTAATTCCGGTTTCTTTTCTGGAGTTTCTCAATCTTCGGAAATCTTCGACCATTCGGCCTTTCTCGGCTTATCTCGGGTCACGTCCCAATCTATACGCTGCGTCACAGGAGTGCTGGTTAGCTTACCGACCTGTTTGAGGATTAAAAACAGATTTCAAGAGTTGTAATGCTGAAGGTTTCACTGAGAAAGTTACCCATCGTCTTGATTATTTTGTTTATTTTTGGTCAGATACTCTTGAGCACCGTTTTTAAACCTCGAAAGGATCCGAGAGCGCTTCCTGTGCAGGACTACCGCCTCATCTCCCCCCTCTCCTACCAGTACCTCATCAACCAGCCAGATGTCTGTAAGGATAAAAACCTCTTTCTGGTTCTTATGGTTCCTGTTGCTCCACAGGAAGTCACATCCAGGGATGCAGTGAGGAGGACATGGGGGTCTGCTGGACAGGACACCCTCACTTTATTTTATGTAGGACTTCCTGATGGAGGACATGTGTCACCCACCCAGGAGACACTGGAACAGGAGAGCAAACAGTATGCAGATATCATCCAATTGAACTTCATCGATAGTTACCAGAATCTGACCATTAAGACCATGATGATGATGAGCTGGCTTGCAGTTCACTGTCCAAACACCCCCTATGCCATGAAAGTAGATGCTGACATCTTTGTAAATGTCTTCTACCTCATAGAAAGACTTAAAAACAGTCCTAAGTTGGGTTTCATCACTGGGTCGGTGATTCGAGATGGTAGTCCCAGGAGGACCCCCAACAGTAAGTGGTACCTGTCTGAGGAGATGTACCCAGAAGACAGTTTTCCACCCTATGTCTCTGGAGCTGGTTATGTTTTCTCCTCTGATCTGGCTGGAAGGATCTCCTGGGCATCCAAGTTTGTGCGGATGATCCCTATGGAGGATGTCTATGTAGGTTTGTGTCTAAGGGTGTTGGGTGTCCGTCCTGTTTACGCTCACAGCCTGCTTTTCCTCAGGAACCTCTTTGAAATCCAGAAGCTGAAGTATGATAGATGCACCTTTGCAAGACGTGTGATTGTTAATGGATTTAAGCCATCGGAGCTCCTGCAAGTTTGGCAGGACTTCTCCAAAAACTATGCTAGCTGCTAAAAGCCTTAAAGCCTCTTTTCCACTGATTTCTCAGAGAACAATCTGCCTGCAAGGAAAACTAAAAAGCCATCTGAAACAAAGCCAAAAAAAGGAAATGTCTAAATTAGGAAATATTTAGACATTTGGAATTTCATTGGATTGAAAATCAAGACATTTAGACTCTTTCCTGAGATCCAAATGTCTTGATTTTTTAATCCACTGTCCAGAAGACAACTTCAAAAGCTTTCTACAATAGATTACTTGTGAACAATGATGGATTACACAGACTTGAACTGATTTATCAAACTTACACTGCACTTTGCAGTGAATAAATTTAGCCCTGATTCTATGGAAGATCAAATGTTTTACTCGAAGAAGCTAAGTTTTTGTTTCAATATCAAAATACATTATAAATCCAAAAATTACTTATCAACTTTCATACCATATGATAGAGTTAGCAGACACATGATGGATAATTGAGCTTTTTTACATTTATTTGCATTCTATAAACCAAAAGATGTTAAGTTTGAAGCCAGAAATATTGTAAATGGGAATTTTCCAAATTAATATTTTGATGCGTAACACTTTACATGTTGCTTAAGAACGAAGTGCAATGCGTGCTATTTTTTTGAACAAATGAAGAACACTGGATAAGTTTACTTCATTTTTAGAGAAGTGCCTCATTTTTTCTTGTCAATGCCAATGCTATTTGTTTACTTACAAACAATTTTTTTTTATATTGTGCATTTTGCAACAGTTTAAAACTTGATTGAAGGAATGTTTATCTCCTTTTGCCTTTGTTCAGATTACACAAAAACTTGTCTGTATCTTGTATTCTCTCTGAAGATAACAATTCTGCAAAAATCTGAAACATTTTTACAGTATATTTCCACTTTTTCTGCCTTAAGCTTTTCACTGTTTGATATTCTTTTTGTGCCTTTGGTTAAAAATGTTTCCACTTCAGCTTTTATGTGGGTTCATTGTTAACTTTACTGATCCTCAAAACTGCAGGTGCTTTAATAGAAAAACAAGTTTAGTTTCACTGACTATTGTGCCTGGTTGCCTCTATGTTTTATTTATTATTATAAAGTAAAGCTCAGCCGGTAGATGCTATTCAGCAAATGCCACAAACTAAGCAAACCAGTATAAACTGATCGCACTGTGCCTGCAAAGCCACTGTAATTGTGTTAGTTTTGATCTTTTGTTTATATACAAGTCAATATGTGACAGATTTTTGTGTATAATTGCGTGGTGTTTCTTCATGTTAAATAATTTAAAGATTGTAAAGCGGCCTGCATGCCTTGCTCCTGTGCCTCTGAATGTAAATAGAATATGCTTGTGTTGTAGTTAGAGATGACGCCCAGAAGGTGGCAGTATTTGCCAGAAGTATAGGGCTGTCAGCCGTGGTTCAAGTAAAACTTTTGAAAAATCTTTTTAAAATTTTTTTTTTATCACTGTCTGTACCTCATGCCTATTTAAAAAGACTTAAAATGCCTTGCAGAATATTTTCTGATTGTATTTTTCCTGAGTTGCACATTGTTAGCAGCCAATGTGCCACTGTGTGACTGTTCTTGTAGACTTACGTGTTACTAAACGCATATCTGTCAAGTTATACAATTTCACATTATTTAAATTCGAAAAATATTGTATTTTAGTAAATACGGGCATATTGTCATTTTTGTATGCCCATAGAACAAAATCTGCTAAAAAGAACTCCACAGTGTTTTGTCAATGTATATTATATATTAAAACGCGTACAAATGTCTTTCAAGTAAATTATGGTACATTCTATGCAGCCATGGTTGCAGTGCAGTCAGAGCTAGACTGGTTACCTCTCCTTACGTCGCTCTGGCTTATTATAAATTTTCTGCGCATGCGCAATTTTGAGATTTTTGGAATGGCCAATGAGTACGGTTTTCAAGTATTCCATACGGTGTGAAAGCCTCTCCAATAAAGGAGGTAGGAGGAACACCTTGACTGTTACGGAAATATTGTCATCCAAACGTGGCTACATTATCAATGTAGTCAAATAATTGTTTGATTAATGAATAAAAATATATTTGGTTGGTTTGTGGACAAATTTTGAAACAACAGCAACTTTAATGAGTTTATATTTCAGAACAGGATTTATCCAGTCTTTTCTCCATAATGAGAGGAAACGTCCTCTCCAAATTTCCTCTCCAAAAAGGAAATTTCCTTCCCAAAGGTTAGCTTACAGACGCCAATTTAGCCTGAGCGGTGGTGTTTTTTCTTTTAAAATCTTTTTGAATGTTTGTTAAACCCTTTTTGACTCTTCACAATTACTTGAACTTATTGCAGAACAGAGAGCATTTAACCATGTTATGCCCCAAAACAAAATATACAATTAAAAACAACAACCAGAATAAATTTTTTGGTCAACACTTGTCATACATTAAAACACCAACAAAATGCCTCGCTTTCAAGCCGTTTGTGGCTACTGGTTACGGAAGTGAACTGGTTACCTCTCCTTACGTCACACTGCTAATTACAAATTCAGTGCGCATGCGCAATCTTTTGTGCTTTTCAAAATGGCCGATAAATACGTTTTTTAACTACTCAGCCTGAGACCCTCCTCAATACGAGAGGTAGGAGGAATGTTTCGACAGATACGTATATAAAAACATACAGAAGAAGAAATATGCTAAGTTAATTTTCACGGGATAATCTCAATTATCCAAAAAGTGTTTGTCTGTCTTTGGGGGGAAAGACAATAAATGTCAGAGGATATGCTCTGAATGGTTGAATTATATATTAATTTAGATAAATACTTTTCTTTAAAGCTAATTTGATAGAACAACACTTGGGCTAACTATGCTAGTAAATGCTAGCTATGTACCCTTTTTTGGTCCCAATTTGATTCCTTTTTCCCCCAGAAATTTTATGAAAAGGGAACAACGCCTGAAGAACACAAATTTAGTATTTACAATTATTACATAATAAATGATTGAATAACTTGATCAACAGCTTTTGGAAAACTATTATTTTTTTCTTCCTTCTGATGCATAAATTTAAATAAATAATTAAATCCAGCTGTTGATTTGTTTAATTTATTATCTTTAATCTCTACCAGATATAATAGATAACAACTCTGGAACATGAAAATCCAGTTTTGTAGGAAGCACTAGTTCTAACATCATTAAGATAGCTTCTCTCATCTGCTTGTCTTCATCTCTGTGTAGGAGGAGTTTACACCCACCGACGCACTTGACAAGTTGTTCCCAGACTAACCACAAAAGCGTTTTTTGCTTCTGTCAGTGCTGCAGGCAACTCGATCTGCTCTGAGAAGTGTTCTAACCTGCAATAAAACCATCTCTAACACATTCATCATGCACGATCCTTCATGGAGTGATTATTAAACCCAATCTCCTTTTATTTTTCTATTACTACAAACTGCGTTGGACGCTGAAACAGAATGTAAGTAGATTTATTTTACAGTTTGTAATAACTATGTAACTAAACGGAGAATGGATCAAAATGTAGATTTAGTGAATCTATTCGTAATTATTTGACTAGATCTCTTTATTATTGTTTTAGATCCTTGTGACAAGATTGCAAACATAAAATCTCTAAGCACCACACAAACAGGGAAAGACAGGCTTGGGTTGTTATTAACACTCAATAAACAATATTTGAACTGTTTCTAAAAGAAAAAACAGATTAATTCTCACATTTAGGTCACTGTTGGGTTACTGTTTAAAATGCAGCTTTTAAAATTTTAATTAGTGAACCTCACAGAGGAGACAGTGCAGGTAGAAGACAATACCATCAGTATCACAACACAAGAATGAAAAAGCAAGATTATTTATTTGATCAGGAAAAGTTGTTTAAATGTAACAGACTAGGATAAATAATGTTCAGAACTAAATTTCTAGCACCTTCCATGAGTCTGATGAGATACACAACAGAGTTGGTCAAAGTGTGAAAACAAGTACAATGGGCAATTTTGGAAGTTTTTAATGTCACAAGGTTTCTGTGAGATGCTTGTTTTTCATGCAGAGTGCTTTATCACTTGAAGTTAGCAGCCATGCGTGTGACATTTTCATTTTTCAGTGTCGCTTGCTTGTTGTGTTGTTTTTTTGTGGCAAGTTGTGTATTTGTGGGTTTTTTTTGCTCATTTGTTGTTGCATGTATGTGGCTTTTTTCCCCTCAGTTTCTGCACCAAGGCATCTGGTTGTGCACCTCTACCTTCAAGATGCACATGAATAGCTTGTTAAATCAGTGGAGTAAGTATCAAATACTTTACAATCTGTCCGCATACTATTTGCAGTGAAACAAATGACATACTGCATCTATATTTTTAAAAGGATCAGAAATCACCAATAAGTTTTGACTGAACTGAGAAACCACAGCCTTTTACTTGTGTGTGCAGTTTGCATTGTCTTCCTGTCATACTGCTGCTGTGTTGCTATATGTATTCATGAAGTTGGATGAGGTACCACTTTAAGCAGGTGAATTTGTTTCACTGTGAATGTGTTAAGCTCTGCAATGTTCTGAAATAGAAAGACATTAACTCAGCATTCAGCCTGTCTGAACATGCCCAAAGATGGTGCGTCAGAAAAGTGTCCTGTTACCTGTCCTCTGGTTCAATAAATCCCTCACTGGGTTCAGACTCAACTCATCTTTTTCCATGTCTGTCTTTTATCTGTGATAGCACAGGGAAAATTAAACTAAGTAATATTTTCCCACATTTTCTACCAACTTTCAGTCAATTTTATGCATCCTTTCATTTATTTGTTTTACAATAAATACACAAAAAGGTATTTTATGTTGTCGTATGTTTTTTTAATATATCACTTATACGTGACACAAATATCAGTTAGTTTGGACTCAATAATAATAATAATAATAATAATAATGCATTGTACTCGTATAGTGCTGCATATTTGTGCAAAATAAACAAGAAACTTAATAGTGTAGCTTTTAATTTGAAGGCAAAAACCGTCACTGTGTCTGCTGCTCTAATTAAATTTTAAGCTGTTTCCTTCAAAAATGGGGAAAAAAAAAACCTTTATTGAAATAACTTTTGATCCACTAAATCTTCCATTCAACATATGCTAGATTTTGTTGCTTTCTTCACACAACACTTCACTATTAGTGAACACTTCAAAAAACTTGCTTTTTTTCTAGATTTCACAATAATTATGTGTGCATTTTTGAGTGTCTTGAGCTTTCAACAGTCTGTCTGGTTGCAACATTTTTGAAGCAACCTTTTAGCAACAATTCAATGTTTGGTTCACGTGTAAAGTGCAGCGCAAAATAACTCAAGCTTTTCAGAGAATGTTAAGCTGTCACCATGTCACTTAAAGTGAAAACAAGGAAACAGCAGCTTTGTAGTCATAGCCATGAAAGAGTAGTTTTGAAGTTTGACCCATGGTTAAAAGGAAGGTGGTGTGGCTGGGGAAAGTTGGCAGGTGTGTATCTGGATTTTATTTTCTTGGCTAAAAAAATGTTGATTAAAAATTTTACCTGCTTTCTCATACTCAGAATTAATTTTGCACCCTTGCATGTCCATGTCTCGGGATGAAAAAAACAAAATTCTTTGAATCTTGAATAATTTCCTTGTATTAAAAAGAATCCCCTAAAAATATAAATTTGAACACTTATCTGAAAATAACTTGAAGGAACTTCTTGAGGATAAAATCTGTCTTACACTGATGTCTCTAGCTGGTGGGAGGAAGTTGGAGAGAGAGCTCACGTGTACACGGGGGAGCGTGCAAACTGCACACAGAAAGGCCACTGTTGCAATCCTCCCCCCGCTGGAGATTGAACCAGCAACCTTACAGTGAGATCACGGTGTTAAGTACACCACAATGAGTAATCAAATAATAAAATTTAGTTTTTAAAGTATTTTGTTATTATTTTCATTTAAAAAAATCAGCAACACCAAACACTATCTCAACTATGTCAGTTTTATTGGTAACTTCAAACATTTTTTTTAGTAAAAAGATAAAAATGAGTGGTTTTGGGTTATTTTAGGACATTTTTGCAGCTTATGAGAGAGTTATAGAGATGTTTCTGTGGGCTTTCTTTACAAAGTTACTGTCTGATTCATCTCTGTGGGAAGGAAAGAGATTAATCTGTCTCAAAAGACAACAAAAACTGTCTTTCCTGTACATCAAGGACCCAGTTTTGGTTTGACCTCCCAGTCAACTTGTGTAATTGAGACAAAAAAAATACTCTTGCAAATTTCAAGTTGAGCAAAAGAAGCAGTAAGTTTGCTCAACAGACTGTGTGCGTAAATGTAGCAATTATTTTTCTCAATTTAATGAGCATTTTTTATGTTTTTTTTAAGATCTTAGTAGTTTTCAATCTAGTTATTTGCATTTTGTTGTGCTCAAAGCCATGAGGTCAAAGGTGACTGTATTTAATACCGTTGTTTATTCTGCAGAATGGCTGTAAATGTTGTAGCTGAGCTACGAGGTTCACACCCACTGGGACTGTGTGGGTTTTAGCTGGCTTTGGAAAAAAGCCTCTTTGCAAGTCATCAGTGACCTTTACTTTTCTCCATAACTGAGGACAAGCCTTTAAACAAGTGACTAGTAGTTGGAGTCACACTTTTCTGCCCTGGGCCTAAATGCTGATGGGAAATCCCCCTGTAAAGGATCATGCTGATCAGTTCTTATCTTACAGATGGTATGAAAATAATCTCAGTGTGAAATATAAATTAATCCTCAGGCCTCACATCATAATGTGTTTGGGATGCAGATCTGCACCATCTGTGCTGTATTTTTATCATTTTCAGACACCTCGGAGCACTGAGCAATACAGCAGGGAAATGTGCTGATGTGGCAGACTACAGAGATCTGTATCAGTATATAATGTGATAAGTTTTTTAAAAAGCAAGATTTTATAAGGACATGAGCCTGATTGTTAGACTTGCATGTGTTAGTACGGAGCTGGTGTGTGCTTATAGGTTATAGTAGAGAATATTTATGCATATAAATAACCATGTCAGCGTCCGAACTACTGGTGCCATTACTAATATTTTGCATGCAAGAGGCGGAGTATGCATTGTACAAGTTGCCAGTCTGTTGCAAAGCCACACACTGATAGAAAAGCCTTCATAGTTGTCCATCTACCATATATAAATATCTCTTATCTAGTACATTGTTTGCTGATCAAACTTGTAATTCACACCTTACAAGTTGACGTTATCAGTTACCTTTTATCAACTATCAGTAGATCTCAAGTGTCTGCTGTGTGAATGTTTTTGTGCTCTCTACATGTAGAAGTTGGCCTTATGTAAAAAATGAGACAAGAAAATCTGGTCTCCTGATCTGCTCTTGGAAAGCACTTGGGCATACAACAGATTAATCTTCTAAACTTAGCTTGACAAAGAACAGCTTATCAGATTGTTATTATGAATGTTGATCAGTTTAGCTTTGAGCAGAGGATCGTACAATCAACATACTTGATCTGATCATGATATAATGACTTATCAACATTCTTTTAAACATAAATACACGCTATGAAGTAAATAAATGCAAATTAAAGAGATCTCTTTTTTGTAACCATTCAGCTGCAATTAGAAAGTTTTTCAGTTTATAATTATTACTGTTAAATTTTCCAGTTTCAAATTATTTCTGAATGTCATGTCTTTAGCTGCATTGCACAATGTTTTGCAAGGTTTTGGTTTTTTTTTAAAAGTAAACGACAAACTTTTGAAAAAAAAAAATTAACGCTTTATACAAAAAATGCATTATGGGACTTTATGTTTCTTTGAACTGCTGACTAAACAGTTTTAAGTCTTTAAGTTTAGCTGTGAAGTAGAATTTTTATTTCTTGTTTTAAAATTAAAAAAACATCAGATTCAGCATCTTGCTAAAACATCATTACGGCACTAGTTGTTTGGGCAAAAAAAAAGTCCAAGCGTAGTAGTTTTTACAATTCATACGTATGTTGTTTTCTTACCATTTTGAATTAAACTGAAAATGTGAAAAACACATAAATCATGATGAAAAACAGGCAGCAGTGGAATTATTAGTTCTGTGTTGTTTATAATAACATGGTGAGTTTAATTGGAGAGAGAAATTGGCTTCTGAAGGATAGTCTACTGTAAATAATAATAATAAGCATGCTGAAATGGGTGATTTATTATTTTTTCATTCAGAGCCAAGAATTTGCTGCCCAGATTTCTGGAGAATGCTAGATTTTAAATATGACTTTTTTTGTTGAGTTTTAGAGTTCAATCTTATTTTTTCCATTGTAAAATAAACAGTAATTTAAGATGCTTTTTTTTCAATAGTGTTCCAGTCATCGTATTGCTTTCAACAATTGGCCTAGTTTTGGAACTTATTACGAATACTAAAGCATACGTGCAAGTTCAATCTTAAAATTTATTATTGGAAAGATTTATTCTTCCTCTAAAATACCAATTTGACCAACATGAGGAAGTTCAGCATTCTAGTTGTGGGTGAAACAGCCGTGCATTGTGTTATCTTCACATTTTATGTGACCCACTCGTTCATCTTGCATAAATACTGTGTTGTTTTCAAATGGCGTTTTATCCATTAAAAACAACATTAAAACAGAGTAAGCATCTCTATATTAAAATCCAACGAGCGGTCGTGGTGTCATTCTGTTGTGCAATGTAACCATCTCTGTTTGTTTAGATGGCATGCATAACCACACAGGGAGACACTGACTAATGCAGAAGCTCTGGAAGTCCCAGATGGTCTGGTTACATTTGGAAAAAACAGTCATTTAGGATGTTTACAACCACCAACATGACGAAATGTCTACTTTAGATAACATGGTTAAGTGTTAGTTATTTCTTGACACCCTCCTACACCTTCTCTCAGGCTCATCACATACATTTTTGTCCAACATAAAAAACCTCAGATATAGTTACACTAGTGGAATGTTCATGCTGCAGGCATGCTTTGACTTATTCACTCATTTAGCAATGTTTTCTGGGTAAATGTTGAATAATGTAACTTCTTCTTGGAAGTTTAGAAAAAAAAATCTTATGTTTATGAAGAATCATATATAGAAAAATTGCATAACTTTTTATTTAATAATTTGAAATGAGACGGCACGGTAGCACAGTGGGTAGCACAAAGGCCTCACAGCAAGAAGGTCAGGGGTTTGAGTCCCATGTGAGATGAGGCTTACAAGGCTAATCTTTCTGTGTGGAGTTTGAATGTACTCCCCGTGTATGAGTCGGTTTCCTCCTCCGGTTTCCTCCCACCCTCATAAACATGTATGTTAGGTTGATTGGCCACTATGAAATTGCCCCTAGGAATGAGTATGAGTGTGGATGGTGGTGTGTGTTTGTCGCCCCGCGACAGACTGAGCACCTCTTCTAATCTACCCTGCCTCTTACCTTGAATCAGCTGGGATAGGCTCCAGCAGCCCTGGCAACCCCGTTAGGAATAACCGGTTCAAAAGACAAAACAAATCTATAATGATAATCCTTTTTAAGTTATTACTTATTTTTTGGAAGGTAGTTTATGCACTAACGGTCCTGAAATGAAGCACTTTGTCATTAGCGGAAACTGGTAATAAATGTGTCATTTGACATCAATTTCCAAGTTGTTTGTCAATCAAACAACAAAAGAACAGCTAATTATTGTTATTTATGACTCTGGTACAATCTGTGAGGCACAATGAGGACTGACGTTAATGAACAATAGCAACCAGCATAAAGTTTATGTAGAAACTCTCAAATTGAAAAAAAGAATCAAGACTGCAAAATGAAGCTAGTTTTTGAGTTTACCAGAACAAAAATACTAATCAACAGTAATTGGTGTCTAGTTTTCACCTGGTGTTGTAGGGTTCAAGTATGTAGTCAGAAATGTAGTGCCTCTTGATCTAATTATGACGGCTAAAAATTAGCTATTTATTACCTCGTCAAAATTTGTGCATCTTACGATAGGTGGTTTAAAAAAGATGGGAAGGCATCATAGAAAAATATGTAGAATTTTTCTTTAGACTACAACCATAAATCTCAATGACTCAATCACACAGGGCACTGAACAGGAAAACACAAACTCAAACAGCAACATTAGCTTAAGAAGTTAGCTGAGAACAAACCTAAAGGTGCAGGAAATACCAACTCTTTCAAACATACTTTAAGATAAAGTTTAAGTTCCATTTACTTGTCAATGTTTAATCACACATCTGTGTTACTTTTAAGAACAAGAACGGTTGTTGTATCCTATTGCAAAAAAAAAAAAAGGTGCCACTCTGACATATGCATGCTATTTGGTGTACTGCACCAAAACTTGCACTGTTTTTCGAAGTCATGGCTAACACATTGATACAGTAAGAGACCATCAAAATATTCTCTAATGAAACTGTTCCCATGACCACCCCTTTTAGGGACTGTCTGATATTGGCATGTCCTACCATAAAACTCGGGTTGCAACATTTACCACGTCATTCTGAGGTTTAACCAGTGGGCAGAGACCATTACAACCACAATAACTACCACATCCATCTGCTTTATCTGACTATTTCTATATTATTAAAGTTTTCCAAACAAATGCAAATAGGTCTTAGTGATGATACAGGACACCACAATGTTTCAACAGAAAAAAAGCGGGTGGTATGTTTCAGTTATAGAACAGTCTCGGCTGAAAAAAAAAGATCCCAAATAGCGTAACCTTAGCTTTGGCATGGTAAACAAAAACCGTGAGTGAGGTCAGTGGAGCAGAAAGACGGCAAAGTAGAAATGTATACGGTGTCATCTCTTAAGCAGAGTGTTCCCATGATGCCACTGCTCCTTTGTACATGCACTTCAACTATTGCGACATTGTATACTTTGTATTTTAGTTTTAAATCTTAATATTGTATTTTTCTATGTCTTTATATTGTATCACACACAATAGGTGATAGTGAAATGGCATCTCGGTCCACTTATTTGTTCCTCGCTTAACGAATCTGGCAGTTAGAGCTGGGTGATATGGTCTAACGATAAAATCTCCAGTTTTCGTTTGTTTTGTCTTCTGAACCGCTTATCCCTAAGCGGTGGTGAGGGGTGCCCAGTTATCCCAAGTTTTTGGCTTCACAAAGAAGGAGATTTTAAGGCTGGACCAAAAGGAGGAGGGGCTATGACATGATGTCACATCTGCCAGTGGACAACACCCATCATAGTGTAAAACAAACCGTTCAAAACATGAGAAAGCAGCTGGAAAATTGTGCGTCTTACGTGTGTTACCACTTAGCGTTATGTATCAGTACTAAGAGGAATTACCACCAGGAATACACCCCTGTAGTGCTTGTTCACGCTTTTCTTTGCGGCTCACGCACATAAGCTGTCACATGACCAAAGTTCCTGGATGTCCAACTTCTTCAATACGTTCACCAAAAACAATACTGGCAATAGACCATGCAGATCGCTAATAGCAGCTTTCAGATGCACAGCAGCAACAGGAGATGCCATGTGCTTAGCATCATTATACCCAATCATGTTCATGGAATGCACTAGTGTTCATCATGTGGGAGTTTTATTAGCCTTGACAGGTGAGAGTGAGATAGGTCCTGATTGCGTATTTCTCCCGCCCAATGCGGGAGACTTGGCATATCTGTTTTTATGATAGGCATTGAAAAATTATTCAGAGATAATGACTGATATCCTTGTGGTATTATGATGCTGTTGACACACATTTTCAGGCTGTACTCCCATGATGATACAAACTCAACTCAATCCATCGACTAAGCTTTGCTTAGCTTTCTCAGCTAAGAGGAAGACAGGAACATGTGACTGATAATGAATTTGCTTTTTCATAAAATCAGTTATCCAAGAACTGACAGACCTTTGTAGCTTTTGAACCTTTGAGATTGATCTATCTGTCACGAAGCTGAATTTCAAAAACATCAACCAACTTGGAAAAAATTTACAACATGTGTCAAGATTTTTTCTATCAAAACGTCTTTCAAACCATAATGATGGTCGTTGTCCTACTGATGCTGCATTGATGTACATTTTACAAATTGTTAACATTAGCCTTTACTTTAAAGTCTATAACTTTTTATTCTCAATGTCTAACTAATGAATGCCACTTCTTTTAATTACGTTAATCACAGGTTAATTATTTACATGGTGTTTCTGTGGTATGTAGGGAGTTCCTATTA
The DNA here is from genome assembly GCA_902685375.1 of Neostethus bicornis. NCBI lineage: Eukaryota > Metazoa > Chordata > Actinopteri > Atheriniformes > Phallostethidae > Neostethus > Neostethus bicornis. The sequence goes on from LR738545.1 coordinate 13,108,161, forward strand.
GACCAATTGATTTTTTTTTTCAACCTCAGTAACGCAATATAAAGAAAAGATTGTGTGTCCACTTTTTATTTTCTTGGTTCAACTGAGTTGCCCAATAATAAGCAGAAGCATTTGTTTTTTTTCCATAGAGTTTTTTTTCTTTTTTGCCCACACAAAACCTCTGGCTCCAGATGAAGTTCTACATTCCTTCCTCGTCCACCGCCCAACGTGGTTTGATGCCAGTTAAAGGCCACAGTTATGTGGGTTATAACTCTGGCCTTGCTCTATTGATTGACGTATAGGCCCTCACCCTTTCCCATTTTTTCTCTCATTTATGCTTTGGAAAAGCCTGAGTTTACAGGCTGCTGTGGTTTGAATCAAGCATTACCCCATCTTGGAAAATTTACGAAGCGATTAACAGTCACTGTGGCTTGGATCAGACCGTGTTGTACTCTAAGTGTTTGACGTATTAATGCAAAACCAAAATTGCCATGCTGCACAACCAAGATTGCTTCTGATGATGAAGTCATTTGCCCAAAGTTGAGTCTGAACACCGAATTTCAAAGCTACTTCAACCTCTTTAAGACAGAAACTTTTTCTTTCATTAGCATTTTTCTGATATAAACTACACAAAACTCATTTTTTATTGAGTGTATCTGAAATAATTTGTGCTATTGGTTAGAAATTATTGAAGTGTCTGAATCCAGCTAATGACACAAAGCACTGCTTTGGAATAATAGTTCATGCAAAATAACTACGTAACTAAATGCACATGCACCTATACACTAACTGTGAGCTATCCTTGATTTTGGGACATTCCTTGCGAAAAATCCTTGCAGTGAACAGAGAGAAAAAGTTTCACTGTTGTGTGAAACAGTCCATATCAGCCTGGAGGACGCCAGTGTTGTCATGGTCAGCCTTGATATTTCAGTTTATGTGTGCTCAGACGCACACCGTATCATGCAGGTCGAACTCAGCAGACTGTGATAACATAGTTCCTGCAGTTTGATTGTTTAACCTTCCTGTTCAAGTGTAAGAAAAACACTTGAGGCTCATTTTTCAGAACAGAAAAATCCTTCCTGAATAGCTGTTTTTTTAAGATATGTGGTCATGTCTCAGTAGATGTAATCTGATTCGTTTTCCAAGGATTTTGGGGTAGGATAATTGTATAAGGTAATATATATATATATATCAAGAGTCCATTTGGAAATATACAAATAATGGAGGAAATTGAACGTAAGTTTTTCTTTTTTCCATGGTTTTAGATTGTTACCAAAAAACAAGGAAGAAAAGTCAATCGAGTGGATTTTTTTTTTTACGAGCACACTTTTTTAACACTAAAATGTAATCAAAATCTTTCAAATTAAACTAGCTGAATTATATTCTGTCTATGCTTCTCATTATGCTTCAAAAGTCCTAAAAACTGTTTTTATAAAAATAAAAACTAATGTAAACAAGCACCAATGTACAGTGATGTTCTTTTAAATATGAAAAGATTGTTTAATGTAGCGGGAGTTTTTATTGGTAGCATCTACAGCAGGGGTGCCCAACCTTTTTCGTCCTAAGATCTACCTTACAAGTATCGAACGTCCTGAGATCTACCAGTTCCGTGTTACCATCGCAAACCCCACAGATCGTTTCCAGCCTGCTGTAACTACCCCTACAACACGATTTGTTACATATGCACACGCACACACTCACAGCGCTTTGCGAGGGGGAGGGGCCACAGCAGCACTGTGGGCTGCTTATTGATTACAGGCTTAACAACGTGATTTCACATCACAGACTCCAAAAATCTCCAGTCACAGCAGAAAAGCCACTAGATTGACACTTTTTTGGAAAAAAAAAAAAAAGAGTCCCTAAATTTTAGCAACTCTAGCGGCTGAGTTTAGGGCGGATGAGTGAGACTGATGATAGGCTGGTGCCAACTTTTTTTTTAAACTTTTTTTTCAATGCCATGCGATCAACCTATAATGCCTTTGCGATCGACCAGTCGATCGCGATCGACTCGACGTAATGGGCACCCCTGATCTACAGCATGTTGTCACACAGCAAGAAACCAGCATGTAAAAAAATGTAAACTCTCGACTAAACTTATCAATTGATCCATGGCTTTGTATGTCTAAAAATATTTTGACAGGATATTGTAGATTATTGAAGTGGATTATGTTTGACCCAGAATTCACACCATTAAATCGATGTGAGTTTTAAAAGCTGATTAAGAGGTTTCAAAATGTTGGGGGAGACAGAAAAAAAGAGAGAAACACAAGAGCTACTGAGAAATAAGAGAATAGTTTTGCTCAGTGAAAAATCAAGACTTTCTTGATGGTGGAAAATGTAATTCTGTTTGTTTAAACTTTCAAAGTAAAATATAAGAATTTGAAACATTTTTGATTGTCATTAGACAGCATGTTTGACGTTTTTCAGATTTTGAGAGTTTAAAGGCCTGCACTGTAAACATTTCTCTCAGACAGCTTCAGTCTGGTTGTTATTGTCGGTCTGAACTGTGTAAACAAGCAGTGTGAATAGCCGGGGTTGATTCTCCTGACTTGATTGACAAAACCCTGCCAATTGTGTTAGAGTGTCAGCATGCGCTTTCCACTAGCGTCATTGTGAAGCAGAGTGAGCAACTGGGAGCAACTGACTGTAAGCTTCACTGTTATGCTACTAGTCCACAGGCTTATATTAAGTCAGGAGAACCATCAAAGGTCTAATCACAAGCAAAATAAACTTTCAGAGTTCCCCACCTTCTGATAGAGACGTATGAACCATGCATTGTCACGAAATTTTTAAGCAGTTTAAAATAATTTATGTTAGTAATTCTGCTCCCATCCTACATGACAACAAATGAAAGCATGCTACAGCGATGACATGAGTGGCTACTGCCATGATGCTTTTTACATGACAGCAGGGGTTTCACAACCCCCTCTTTGTCCCCTCAATGAGTCTTAACCAGGGGACTCAATTTTTCTTTATTGAAATGTCTCGATCTGAACTGAGGAACGGAGGAAATGAGCTTCCTCCGCACGGTGGCTGGGCTCTCACTCAGAAATTGGGTGAGGAGTTCTGCCATCTGGGAGGTGCTTGGTGTCGAGCTGCTCCTCCTCCAGGTCGAGAGAAGCCAGATGGGGTGGTTCGGGCATCTGGTCAGGATGCCCCCCAAGCTTCTCGCTGGTGAGGTGTTTCGGACACTTCCTTCCGGGAGGAGTTCAAGAGGCAGACCCCGGACCCAACTAGAGAGACCATGTCTCACAGCTTATCCATCCGGGTAAGCTGCAGGTGAGAGAAGCATGGGCTTCCCATCTGAGGCTGTTGCCCCATCGACCCGGCCCCGGATAAGTGGAAGACAATGGAATGGAATGAAAATGTCTTGATCTATTCTGCTCACTTTGATTTTTAATCATATAAACACAACATAAAGCATAATCGAGCTGCTAGTCAATGAGTATGATGCAGGGTGGGTGGATTACTCAATAACCAGGTCAAAATTTGTAGGTGGAATCTGGGGTTTTTCAGGATGGGTGAGGGGATGAGCAATAGTCTGTCTTTCACAGTTCGTAGTTTGTGAAAAAGGCCTTTATATCAGGGAGATGTCACAACTATTGTGAAATTGGTGTTCCAAAACCCAAATGGTAGTTGTTTACATTCACAAGATTTAGATTCAAATTTCGTAAAACTGATTAAACAGGAAAAATAAGGATGTCGATCCTGAATTTTGAAATTTGAAGGATAGTATGAAATGGCACATTTAAGAAAGCACAAACTTTACTGTGAGAAGTTCCCTTCACTTTAATGTTTTGAATACTTCATTTTGGGGGGAAATATTTGTACTACGTAGAATTTAGGGTGGGACTGAATTGGTGTTTACCTCAATCCACTAATGTTGGAATACATTAGGATTTTTTCCATGTTCATTGTTGCTAACGTTAGTTTTGTTATGTATAACACCTTTTTTTTCATTTCCTGGTGACTACACACATTCATTCCCAGGGGCAATTTGGCACTGGCCAATCAATCTAACATTCATGTTTTTGGAGGGTGGGAGGAAACTGGAGAACACGGAGTGAACCCACGCAGACATTGGGAGAACATGCAAACTCCACAAAGAAAGACCAGTGTTCCAAGCCTCGTTGACTTTCTTTCAATTAGTCGATAATTTTTTGAGGTACAGTACATTTAACATGTAAACACACATGTTTGTTGCATTTGCTCCTCTTAACTGGTACATTTAATTTAATTATTAAAGTTCTTTCTATATCTTTCGGGCTGTGATACACTTAGTTAGTTGTGTGCTGTGGATATATTCTTGGTGTTCTGATGTGCCAACCACAGTAACAAGCTGGGAACCTGAACAAGGCTGGGGACCTGTACCCGGCCTCTTGCCTCTATTTAGACCAGATTTGCTTTAACACTCCTACACTCTGGAAAGAGACTTAATTGTTTCAAAAATGGATACATGAGTTGAGTGTAATCTTTTTTATTTCTTTGGATACAAATTACCACAGCTTTTTATTGTGTCCTGTTGGGGTCAGTTTGCTGAGTTTCTTGGGTAAAGTGGGATATCTGGACAACACATATTGGGACTAGACTGTTGTTTTGTGCTGTTTTTAGTGATTAAAAAAACCTTTAAATACAAAGTATTTGGGATGGTAACATATTACTACCCGAGCAGTGAATAGAGGTGTAGAAATATAACTACAACTCCAGCCAATATGAAATTATCCTCTCTTGTGGACAGGTCTGCATGTCCGTGCTGAGTGATCTGATCTATTTTGGTCCTCCCATTATTCAGCATCTTTGTTTTGCCTTGTCAAGTGTCTGTCTATATGGCAACTAAGGGGATCGGTGAAATTAGGCCCTTTGTAATGTTCTCTTTCATCTGAGATTGCTTTCATGCAGGTAGAAACATAATTTGCCCTTTTAGTTTAAGCAGTTCTTTGCTTCTGTATTCTCAGTTTAGAGGTGGGATAAAACCTGCTAAAATACAGATGAAATATCAATAAATATGAATTGAATTTTTTTAATACAAATCTAATATAATGGTCTCCACTTTCCCAGCAGAAATCCCAGAGATGTGTGATGTGGATGTGTCCTCTGAACCCACCAGTCCCACCCTGTATGGGGAATCTTCAGACAAGTACTATCATGTGGACCGCTGGCAGAAGCTCCGTACTGCTGTACGCAAACTTGAGTTCTGGGAAAACTTCACCGCTGAGCTTATTGGGAGCGGATTTTTCTCCAAAGTTTACAAGGTAGCTTATCGGTTCTCCTGATTTGCATGTTTCAGGCCGACACGTGAGCTGCCATCAAAGATGTCATTGTTCAGGTCTCTAATTGGGACATTCTTACCATTCTGTGATTGGCCCACCCACAGTGAGGGAGCAATATTCTCTGTTCTTACATAATTCCTAATGCCAACCCAGCACAGTGGCAGAGCAGCGGGGGAAACCAAATAGCAAAAACTCGGGCTTTGTTCCTGATTAAATGAGCTGGAAAGAGGCCACGAGGTCCGGGGATGAGTAATTGGGGAAGTCAGAGCTTCGATTTGTCGAGGCTTAGTTAGAGTGAAAAACAGATTGCTTTTACATTTCGATCCACTTTGAGTGCAAAGTGTCACATGCATGGATTGATTTAATTTATCGTTACCGGCATATTTATTTATTTTCTTGTTAATTTAATTCAGCGTCGTAACAGATGCACTAATGAAACCATCACAATGTAATACTTTGTACATAGTATTGCTCATTCTGCTGCCCAACCAGGTAATCCACAGCACTAATCGGAAGGTGATGGTGGTGAAGATCTATAAAAACGATGTAGACCAAGACAGCATTGTACGAGAAATCAGCCTGCTGCAGAAACTGTCTCATCCAAACATTGTCAGGTAATGTTACAGAAAATTTCTTTTGAATGTCAATGTGAACATTTCAATGTGAAAATGAGAAATTTTCACTTTGAATTTAGATTATATTCTGAAGATCAACCAGATTCTCAGAGAATCTAAGATTCTCTTAGGGTTAATGGTTGATAGGGATCGGCATAATGAGCACTCCATCAACACGTCATGATGCTTTCATATACATCGAATTGTATAAGGTGTAATGCTACGCGGATAAAACGGTGATCTATGCAAGCTTATGATTAGGAAGGTCAGAGCCCCGAGGTTATCAGAGTACATCTTTTACACTCTCAGCACAACACGTTGTGATCTAAGCTGGACGAGTAGCATAGAGACCTGGGATTTCATATCTTATTACACTATGTAGCCTAAAGTCATTGTATGAAAATCTATAGCAGCAATTGTTGCTTTGATCTATGGAAGTTTCTTTAAAAACCTGTTTGATCAGGTTACCAGTTTATTAAAATATATACCTATATAGATAGATATACCTATATAGATAGATATACCAAAACAGATTGAGAAAAAGAGAGTATCATGTCTGTATCTCTCGCCAGCCCTCTTGGCTTAAGTGGCTCTTCTCTTAACCACATTCAAATGTTATGTTAACATTTCTATTCATCAGTATCTATTTTTTTAGCCACTCACTGTGAAGCATTCTATGCAAAAAGAAGCATAGAAATGAGCAAATATTCAGAAGGAAGCTGAAAACACTCCTTCAAAGTCCGCTTTTCTCAATTTCAGATATCTGGGAATCTGTGTGAAAGAGGACAAACTGTACCCAATTTTAGAGGTGAGCTCTGCTTCTCATGTTCTTTTTAGTCACATGAGATATTGTTTTACAACATCAGATTATAAGGATTAGAAAATATCACTTTTAACTTTTCTAAATTTTCCTTTTGTAATGTTTTTTTTTTGCCAATCTGACTTGGACTTGGTGTGTAAACTTTGAATTTTGCTTGATGTTTCAGTATGTAAATGGCGGCTGTCTGGAGGAGCTTCTGGCCAGGAAAGATGTTTCTCTCTGCTGGAGGGAGAAAGTGGACCTGGCCTGTGATATAAGCAGAGGAATGATCTACTTGCACTACAAGAACATTTACCACAGAGATCTCAACTCCAAGGTAACAGCAACGCTCGCATAGTTTTATCTGATTTCCCATCAGCTTCTTCTCACAAGATCATAAAAATATTTTCCTCCTTTTGGGTTCCTATGCAATGACAAAATTCTTCATTACTCATAGACTCGTCTAACTACTTATTTAGGAATTCTGTCATGTTTTGGTTGTTTGTTGTATAGCAATTCTGTCACGTCTCTTTTATATCGTTTTATCGTTATAAATGTTCAAATAATAAAATTATTTAAACTGCAGGGTTGTGCAGTTATTAATCTGACCAATATTTTCCTTTGTTCAGTATGATGACATGTTTTGATTTTTCAGCGTCTGAAGAGGAAATACTATCAATCTTCTTGATCTTTATCGTCACCTCAGATTGCAGAAACAAACTTCCTGTATTTCCTGTTGCATTTTTTTAGCTACTTGAATCATTTTTGCTTTTGATCATGTGATGTTCAGAAACCTTAATGCAGAACTCAATGCTGGTTTTATTTGTACATTCCTGTCATGGCTTCTGATTGCTCGTGGTAGGTTTCAAAGTTTTTTATTTTAGAGATAAAGTTGTTTTACTCTGGATCAGCGTCCACTAGCATTGGTGATTACACCTGATGCGGTTTCACCCGTTGTGCAGTTTTTAACCAAGACGATGTTCTTATGGCAGACAAAGTATTTGCTGGTCTTTCTTCTCTAACGTGTTAAAGTGGGCCATAGATGCTTGTAAGGCAGGTGTAAATTTGAATATTTGCTGCTACCACCAAGATCTGCACCCGCGGCGGCTCCACCCGGGCTCGCGCCCTGGCAGCCCTCCTACTTGTCGCAGCGAGGCTCTCACGGTGACGGCTAAGTATGGGTTCAATGCTACAGCACCATCCATTTTCAGGGCTAAGGGTCGAATGGCTTACAGGGTTAGGACAACTGCGTTTGGAGTTCGGTTTACTTCCAGCATTATTCAGGAGTGTGTATGATTGTAATAATTCAGGAATATCCAGCTTTAATAATCTAATTAAGTCTGGTCTGGATTCAATCATCATAGTTAGAATAGATTAATCCAGAAGTAGTTGTGATCTGTACTGGTGAGTTTACGCAGCAGTGAGCCTATTTAAAGTACATGGAGATGGACTGACCTCCTCAGTTGTGTTTATGCTCATCTGATTATTTATTTTTGCACTACTTGATCAAACTGTAGGCTTCTAGATTTACTGATCCGTCTCCCAACAAAACATTCTGACAGAGACCCCAGTCCTGCAAAGGTCACCAGTCCTCCGCATGATACATAGCTCATATTTTATTGAACAGCACTAATCAGGTTTCGATAATTGCTCCGAGGCCATATTCATGTCTGGTCCTCCAGACCTGAAAAAAACTGACACAATGGTGATCTGTGAGGAACACACAGCTTTTTATGTCTGGATGAGAGGTTTGAATGTATGAATCTTCCGCTTATCCAGGCCTAGTCACAGGGGCAACAGCCTCAAACAGAAAGCCCAGGCTTCTCTTGCTCCAGCTGCACCCTCCAGCTCACCTGGAAGAATACCGAGTTGTTCCGCAGCCAGCTGTGAGACATAATCTCTCCAGCGGGTCCAGGGCCGGCCTCTTGGTCTCATCCTGGTCAGACATGGCCGAAATACTCACCAGCAAAGCACTTGGTGGGCATCCTAATCAGATGCCCGAACGACCCCATCTGGCTTCTCTCAACTTGAAGGAGAAGCGGATTGACACCGAGCTCCTCCCAGATGACAGAGCTCCTCACCTGATCTCTGAGTGAGAGCCCAGCCACCATGCGGAGGAAGCTCATTTCGGCTGCTTGTATCCGCAATCTCATTCTTTCGGTCACCACCCACATCTGGTGACCATAGGTGAGGGTAGGAACATAGATAAACTTGTAAATCATGAGCTTTGTTTTTCGGCTCAGGTTCTTTCTTTACCACGACGGACCAATGCAGCGTCCCAGTTATTGCTGACGCTGCACTGATCCGCCTGACATTGTGACTCATTGATTTATATTTACGCTTCAACATTGATTCATTGTATTTTCCAGTTTTATTATGAAATCAATACTTTTGTGAATATTTAGTACTCTTAGCTCAGACAGAGTACTGAGCTAAGAGTACTTTGAATCAGCCTTTCAAAGTTAATACTTTGAAAGGCTGATTAAACTACAACAACATATCAGCTTCTTGACTGATTTTCAGCAGAAATAGTCTTAATTCTCATAAAATGTCTCGATGTTCACTGTGTCCTTCACACATTGGTCTCACTGACAAAGAAATCTCTGTTTGTCTATTTATCTCCTGTGCCAGTCATGCTGGATGAGGCCTTGACAGACCTCCTCCATTAGTGGGTGCGTGGGTTTGTTTGTGTGGGTGCTGCCCCTCCTCTGGTTGCCAGGTTTCCTACGATGAGCAGCCAGTAATTCAAACGGACATCATGACCGTCACTATTGTCATGTTAATAGATTCCTGTTAACTAACCGTCTTTGCTGCAAACTAACCTGTCGACCATCATGATATGAATCACCATGAAGCGAAACCTTCTGTTCAAACTATTTACTCACACAAAGAGTGCTGGATTGGCATCGTTGCAAAGAGAAACCGGATTAATACACCTCTAACACTTCTTTTTAATTCTGTATAACTGATTTAGTAACCCAAAATGGAACAAAATCCATTTCTTGTTTTATAAAAGTAGATGAACTGGTCATATTTGTACTGATTTTGTGCTTACCCTTCAGAGAATATTACAAAGTTAAAGATGTGTTTACAACAACATCTAAAAGAAAAGATCAAAACACAAAAAGAATATCTCTAAGTCTAGAAATGATAAAAAGCATCACTCATGCCAAACACAGATTGTTTGAACTTGTAACACTTTGTTGGATTGTATCCCTTTTGTTGATGTCTTTATTTCACACTGTGAAAAATCAACTAGAGACGGTGTGCAGGTGGAAAGAGGAGGACCCAATTCCAGGACAGAAAACATGGTTTATTTAAGTATGGCAGTCCAGTAATGCTGTGAAAGAAAACCAAAGTTTTAGTGGCACGACAAGATGTTATTGTCAGATTGTGTTCTTGGTCAGGCACCAGGGAGACCTGGCTGAAAGGGGTGGTATGACCTGACGAGAATGTCTGGAGTGATTGCCCTTATGTACATAGGCAGCAGGGTCCACAGGAGTGTGGCATCAGAAAACTCACCCTCAGATGTCTCAATCATGGTGATGAGGGAAGGGTCCAGGGCTCCCTCTGGAGGTCACTCAGCGGATCATGACAGTTTCTTTATGTTTTAATTTCTAATCAGTCCGTTTCACAGGCAAAATATAGATTACTGGGAACTATTATAAGTCGATCAATTCTGAGCTTGATAGTAAAACATTTTTTTAATCGTGTTTTAAAGTTTAATGGGGGAAACTCATCATTTACAGTTTGACTGCTTTCAAGTATAAGGTTTTCGTTTCGTCTTCTGAACCGTTTATCTCTAGAAGATTGCCCGAGCCTACCCAGGCTGATTTCAGGCGAGAGGCAGGATACACCCTGAACAGGTCGCCAGTCTGCTGCGGCGCCACACCCACACAACGATCTACACCCACACTCATTCGAAGGGGCAATTTCATAGTTACCAATCAACCTGTTTTTGGAGGATAGGAGGAAATCAGAGTCTCTGTAGAAAACCCACACATACATAAGAAGAACATGCGGAATTCACACAGAAAGGTCAGTGTTCCAAACCTCATCCCACCGAGTACTCAAACCCTGATCTTCTTGCTGTGAGGCCACTGTGCTAACCACTGCACCATCATGCAGCCTTCAAGTGTAGTGTTTTTGTGAAATTTTGAAACAATTAAACAAATTATTTAGATGTTTTTAAAGTGATTTTTTTGGGAATTACCAAAGTTAATTACTTTTAGAAGTTGATGAATACGTGCACATGTACGCTTAGTTTCATAAATCAGTTTGGGCTTTAGCATCAGTAATGACTTAGTTCTGCTTTCCTTTTTCGTTTTTATATTAATCTGGATTTCCTTTTTTCCACTGGTGTTTTTGGCAACAAAATGTTTCAGCTAAAATTAGAGTTAAACCCTGGATCAGAGTTTTTCTCCCATGGAAGTGTTTTAATGACAGGCTGCTGGATGGAAACTATTCCATGGTGCCAGAATGCTTAAGTCATCACATCTACACACCCTGCCAACTTTTACACACAAACGCACGTCCCAACTTTTACACAAAAAAAAAAATCTAGACAAATGTACACTAGGTTATAAACATGACACAACATTACACACATATGAAGGACCACCCACTGCTGTTATGTAACCACATCAAAGCTGCCTGTCATCACACCTCATGCTTTTAAGCCCAAGCGGGATTATTTGAGCTTCTCTAGAGAGTGATTAGTTTCTAATAATTTTGTATGGTTTGGGTAGCCTGTCCCAGAAAGGTCACTGGGCAGGTAGCAAGTTCATCCCATGTGGTCCACGTGAATTATTTAGTGATCTGCAGAGAGGCTGTCAGCAGTTTGTTTGAAGCGATTGAGAAGTAGAGACACAATAAATAATGTTTGAGCCGCTTTTTTTAATCTGAAAACATATAAAACCATTCTGAATATGCAAAAAGTCAACTTGTGAAATAAAACAATGGCAGTGGATTTTTTTCCTTTGCTTCCCTCTGCTGTCAGTGTGTCACATTACACATCGTTGTCTCCACAGAACTGCCTTATAAGGGTGACACCTCGGGGTAGGGAGGCCTTGGTGACAGATTTTGGGCTGGCAAGGGAAGTGGTGGAGCTGCCTGTGAAAGATCTCGGTAGGAAGCTCTCGCTGGTGGGGTCGGCCTTCTGGATGGCTCCTGAGATGCTCCGAGGTGAACCATATGACCGCAAGGTATACATCTTTGTCATGCACACTCTTTAGTTCTACAACAGGAACGCTACAATGAATGTTGTTAGTTTAAAAAGACAGGAGTTGTTTATGAACATTTATTAAATGTACTAAATTTTTTGTGCTTCTTCTTTTACATTTTCAAAATGATAAAGAAGGTTAACCAAGAATGTTAAAACAAGAATGAAACCAGTCTTGTTTTCTTTTCCAAATAAGATTTAGTCTTAGTTTTTCTTCTCCATTCAACAGGTGGATGTTTTCTCTTTTGGGATCGTGCTCTGTGAAATCTTGGCCAGAATCCCAGCAGACCCCGAGATACTTCCCAGAAATCAGGTAACAGGCAACATCACCACATCATTTACAAATCTGTGTTAAAACTTAAGCATGAACTTATGTTCAGACCTGTTTGTACTGAGGTGTAAATGTGTTTCAGGATTACGGGCTGGATGTAAAAGCATTCAAGGAGTTGGTGACCGACTGTCCTCAGCGGCTCCTGGACTTAGCAGCCAGCTGTTGCATGGTGGGTACGCAAAGATACACAAGTAACATACCGGAATATGATCATGATCAGTCACACTACCTGCAGTCATCTCAGAAATGTTGAAACCCTTTGAGCAAGGTTTTGCTATGGAACCTGGCAGGCACAGCTGGATATCACTCTTTGATTTTCTTTACCAAATCCTGCCATTCACCAGATCCACCAGAGCCATTACCGGATCTTACCGAATCTGACTGGATCATTGTAACATAGTCATTGCAGCAGTCTGAAGTTTAGTAGGTGTCGCCATTGCCGCGTCACTGTATACTGACAATCTGCTGTGAAAATAATGATACATTTGTGAGCAGCTTCTTTTGAGGATCAGAAACTCTGTTTAATTGAATACTAAGAGGTTTTATGATATAAGTCAGTTGATTTGGAGCTCAGATTTTACCTCCTCATCTCTTTCAATCCAGGTGGAGTCCTTCCGGCGGCCAGCGTTCACAGAATTACTGGATGAACTGGGAGAAGTTGCTGAGAGTTTAGAAGCTCCCCTCAAATCAGATTTGCCCACTAGTTGAATGGAACATCTGGAATCTCACCGGTCCCACATCAGGGATTACCATTGGTCACTGTGTAGACAAGAAGCTGGAAAAAGTAACTTTTTAAAAGACTCAGCATCCTTTTGCTCTTCAGCTTCAAACAGAAAGCGTAATCATGTAGATATTCAGACAGCGGTGGAAACTTCTTACGGAGGCGTGCTTTGATGTTGTACCGTACAGATGATCGGTAGATATCAATAGAAGTGACAAACATGTATTTGTTATTTCCTAAAGCTCCACTCTTACTCGTATATGTAAGAGCTTGTTTGTTACCAACGATGCAGTCCATCCAGTTGGTGAAGCCCTTCACCAGTCTGATGTAGTTCTGCAGAAATGGACTCGCTCTAACAGGAAGTTGTTCTTTCATGAAAAATCCTTCATAAAGCTTCCATGAGCACTTCTATTCCCTTCTTTTTATTAGTAAGAGCTATTTATTGTTTCCAAAAACAACAATTTTTGACGGATATTACTTTCCTATAAATAACCATTATCTTTACTTTAAATGATAAAAAAAAAATGGTTGAAGCAATTTATTTGTGTTGAAACGTTATTTTCAGCAAGTTCTGTTAAAAATGTCATGACAATGAAATCGAGATCACATGCTTCCCCCAGTTACACTAATTCTCACAATTTTTTGGAATATCTTTGAATTTCTGGAGGAACTCTAAGCTGAATGTGAGCTCGGTTTTTTGTTGATCTTTTATGGATTGAAAGGGACCACATTTTTTTGAAATTCCAGTCTCGGTCTCTGTTTGTTCAGGCAGCTACAAAGCAAAAGTCAAACAGTTTATTTCTTCTTCAGGTTAAGGTTTTTTTGGGGGTATGAAGGTTTCTTTTGGAACAAATGTAAATAAATGATAACTTGAACACTCAGCTCGAAATAAAGTTTAATCTTTGTATCAAGTCTATGATTTTTTTTTTATTTTTGTGCAATAAACAGAATTACCAGACTATGAATAAATGTTTTAGCCAGTAGTTCAGAGTGATGGAGCCAATGCCAGATTAACTGATTTCCTGTTGTGTTGCAGGTTCATTCCATGTGGTCTAAGTGAATTATTCAGTGTTCTGGAAACATGCTGACAGCAGATTGTGTGCAGCCAAATTGACTCGTTAAAGAATACACACAATATGCACATTTTTTCAACAGAATACTCTATGAGAGGTACAGATTGCCAATAGATGCACATAAAATGATATATTTTTATTATTCCAATAAGACCTGTTTGAACAGAAAAACTTGGGGCTTCAGTTATAGGTTTTTTTAAAATAGGTTTTACACTGACCTCTGCTGGATGAAAGATAGATTGCAACCTCAAACTGGGGTATAGCCTTTTTTTTTAGTCCCTATATTTGCAAAAGCACAAACTTTCCTATTGGTAATTGTTTGAGTTGTGGCCTAAATGTGGTCTTTGAGAGCCTTTCAATTTAAGAGCTGATGATCAAGAAAAAGCAGGGTTATATGCAAGATCTAGAAACATCTGATCAATTACCGATGTGTGAATAACTGGTTGTTTCATAGATAGTAACCTAGATTGATTTTTTTTTTTTTATGATTATTATTACTAGTCCAATTTAATTTGTTCTAAATTTTTGCCAAATAATGACGTTTTGAATAGTTAGAGAAATTAAGAATAAATAAGCAGGTTTTTAGAAGTGTGAACTGTCCAGCAGAGACAGTTCACAGACAGTCTGCCTCTTGGTCTCCTCCTGGTGGGACGAGCCCGAAACCCCTCACCAGCGAGGAGACCAAGAGACATCCTCTCTAGATGCCCAAACCACCTGATCTGGCTTCTCTCGGATTCATTCGTGCTCCTCCCAGATGGCAGACCTCCTCACCCGCTCTCTGAGTGAGAGCCCAGACACTTTGTTTAAAGTAAAACAAAGAATTTAGTTGTTTTTTTTTTTATAGCTAATTTTAGTTTTTTTTTTGTGATCTAAAGAAGTTCTGGTCATTTTGTACATCAAACTTAACTCAATTGCAAAGGAATTTTTGCAAGACTGATACATGAAAATGAACGAATGAATGTTGAGGGGTTTTTTTTCAGATGATGTTGAACATACATATACACATGTATATATCTTAGTCGACTGATGTTTTTTTCCAAAAATGGAAAAAAGTGATGTGCAAGAAAAAAACAGGTATTTGTATACAACTATCAATAAAAATTAATACAGAAAATGAGACACATAAAAAAAAGAAAGACACAGCAAACTACTGTAACACAGGTCACAAAAGACTTTAAAACCATTTGTATCAAGAGAAAATAATGGAAAAATTGAATTCACAGCTGGAAAAAAGTACACTATATAAAGAAAATCTTGGACAGTTCATGGAAATATAATTTTTCTACTAGACTTCCAAAGAGTTGTTACATGTTGATCTTATGTAATTTAGAATTAAATGAATATTTCTTGCTTTCTGGGATTTTGACTTAAACATGTCTTTGAAGTCTGAATTTGAATAATGGGCATAAAAAGATAATGCAAATATTTTTTATTAAAAACCTCTTGAGTCTGCATAAATTTTCTCTGGCTTCAGAGAGTGCACACATTCATCAGCTGGCTTTGAGTTTTAACCTGGCAAAGTACAAACACATCAAAAGATCATGAAATATTCATCAAACCCTCACAGAGTTATATAACAGTATCATTCTTCTTCATCTTCATTCGTCTGACAACATCTTATTAAAAAAGAGTAAAGTATAAATTATTCTTTTGTTTTGTGTTGGTTTGTCTGTCTGTGTGGTCACAAAGATGAAAGAGATATCAATAAGAGCTTCATCATTTAATTTGCATTGTAGATCTCAGATCTGGTATGTCACACATTAAATGCTATCAATTAGAATAAAACCAATCATTTTATATTACAGTCATAAAAAAAACAGTTTGAAAGCATGTCCAGTTTTAACATCTGTACTGTATTACCCACAGACACCACAGAGTGGAAGTGTTTATCCAATCAATACAGTCTTCATGTTGGATGAAGACTGAGATCAGCTGAGAAACATCAAGTATAACACTAAATGAACATGACACCTCAATATAAATCTCAATGTCATCTCTGACATTAAGTTTCTAGTGATTCAAGTGAACTCTGTCAGACTGTCACAGCTCGGTGGTCATTAAAGAAATGGAACTATAATCTATTTATCTGTAATTATCAGTAGCTTGAAGCAGAGAAGACACTTTCTTTACACCTCCACAGCCACTTCTGCATACAGAGTGCTAGTTATTCAAATTTAGTATGTCTGAAAGTATTTAAAAGCATTTGAAAATGAGGGATGAATCTTTAAGAAACAAATGGAACGATGTACTTTGCATTTTGCAATTCTCCTTGAATTGTCGAGCATGTTTAGCAATAGTAAAAGGACAATTTTAAAAGTGTTAGATTTTCTACATTACGCTTAAAAATTTGGTTTGCAATTGGCTTGGAAGCTTTTGACTAATTTGATGCATTTTTCTTGCAGACAAAAGGAAGCGAGAATGTTTTCAAATTCGATAGAAAAGCTGTAAAAAAGTCCATTTGATCAGTTTCATAACACAATAAAAAAGTACTTTTAGATTTTTCTGATGGTTCCATGTTTGATGTGAAACAGAAAAAAAAACTGTGCAGTTTTAATGTTGTGTTTTGAACTTCTGCTCCTGAACATTATCAGTTCAATGATGACTGCAAACTGGACATATTTTCCAGTTTAATGTTCTGTGCAGAATGGAGGTGATGGCAGGGGTCTGTAAAGGATGAGCAACTCAGTGGTAATGCATTTCTAGCTGTACTTAAACGCCACGCTCTGCAGAATGTGTGACACACAGAAAAAAAATATATATAAAGAAAAGTTCAGGCTTTTAGTGAAAACTCCCTTTGTGATAATGAGATTCTGGAGACAATATGCACAAGGCAAGTGATACAAGAGATACCAGTTTACTGGCAGAAATCAGGTTTAAACAGGAAGTCCGGGAAGGAGTTCACATCTGCTGCAGTGACCTAAAATTATATCTTTACATCTTCTCACTAAGACGACTATAATTTTCACAATTCCTTGATACACACACAAACAATGTCATCTATTCAGATTCACACATATTTGTCTTTATATTGTGTGTCACAGTCGTTGTTAAACATCACAATGTTTCACAAATGCTACAGCAGTGGAGTGTAGTTGGACTACTGGGACTGAACACAATTGGTCGAGTTCCAAGGCTTTTTTTTCCCAACTCCCACACAACTAGAGTGGAACACAAGGTTTGAAGTGGCCTTGACTCGCATACTTTCGCTGCTGCCCTTACAACTCAAGAAATGCAGATGACAATGTATGAACAGTATGGAAATGGTCTAGTTAGCAATCGTGTCAAATGTTTTGCATTGCAAATTGCAGCTCTGGTTATAATTCTAAAAATTCCTGTCTTTGAGCTACAAAGAAAAGATGCAAAAGAAAGGACTGTGGAGATCTTCGATACTCATTTCGATGTCTTCCACTTATCCTAGACCGGGTCACGTGGGCAACAGCCTCTGACGGGAGACTCCGGCTTCTCTCTCTCCAGCCCATCCAGGAGGCTCTTGAGGAATTCCTCGGCCAGCTGAGACATAGTTTCTCCAGCGGGTCCAGGACCTAACTCTTGGTCTCCTCCCAGTGGAATGAGCCCACAACACCACATCAGCGTGGTGATCGGGAGGCATCCTAACCAGATGCCCGATCCACCTCATCTGGCTTCTCTTGACAAGGAGGAGCAACGGCTCTACTTTGAGCTCCTCCTGGATGGAAGAGCTCCTGACTATATGCCTGAGTGAGAGCCCAGCCACCCTGCAGAGAAAGTTCATTTCGGCCCCTTGTATTCATGATCTTGTTGTAGGGTAGGAAAGTAGCTCTACTGGTAAATCAAGAGCTTTGCTTTTCGGCTCAGCTCTTTCTTCACCACGACGGACCGATGCGGCATCGTGATTATCCCGGATGCTGCAATAATCAGGACCTGGGACCCTGCGTCCCCAGGGTGCAACACTGGCCTTGGGGCAGCACCCTGGCCAGGACCTGCAGGGGGAATTTTTCCCTTTTCTGGGCGAAATTTGGATAGGGCGAGAAGAAAATTGCAGCATTTTTTATTTTAAAGTACAGATTTAGTGTTTCACAGTAGCGTATTTCACAATCTACTATCAAGCGTTGCAATTCCTTGTCTTGCACAATACTGCTATGTTTTATGTGTTCGCCTGTCATCTTAAAGATATGTGAAGAAATGCTTGTGTCTGAAATATAAATTCCAAAATTTTCTTTTAACTGCAACTGGGCAGTTTGGCCATGTTTGATCTCAACAGTTACTACAAAAAATTTTCCACTAAGAATCAATTCATTAATAAAAAACGTTTACGTTGGAATGTCAGATTCACACACCTCACTCGATTTGAAAATTATGTATGTAAACTGTTGTGATGTGGAAGGAGGAGGACCCAAATGCAGGACAAAAACTGAATTTATTAACAGAAGACAGGTAAGTCCGTAAGGCAAAAGGATTAATCCAAAGGAATGTTTTTAAATCCAAAATTATAACAGAGTTCAAAGATAAACTTGGTCAGGTAGCCAGGGGGACCTGCCCGGGAAGGATGACAGTAACCGGACCTGGAAGTCAGGGGAGAATGCCTTTAAATAGGCACCAAGATCCACAGGTAAGTGTCATCCGACTAATCACCCTCAGGTGTCTCTATTCAGGGTGATGAAGAGGGTTCAGGGCTCCCTGTGACGACAGGCGAGGGGATGACAACAATAAACAGTTTCTGATGATTGAAAAGACTGTCGCTGTCTTAAGTCAGAAAACACAAACTTCCCACGTGTGGAATTAATCAAGTATTTGTGATTCTGAAGAACAGCCTGGTCATGGTCATAAAAGTTCAAGTCACTGACAAACTGATTTTTTATAGTCTAAATATATCTATTTTTTGTCTTTTTATGTTCTGTGATTAGTTTGTAATAAAGAAATCCATTACCAAAGCACAGAGGAAGGTTTCAAAATATCTTGTTTCTTATTGAGTCTTGACGTTACCAGGGTGATGTGATGATGTAATAAAACTTGAAAGCTCCTGTTGTTGGTGATGGTAGAAAAAATGGCACTGGAACCTTTTGTGTGCTAAAACCTAAGGAAACATGTCTAACTCTAATAACAACAGAATCCAGCCAGAGCAGTCATGGCACGAAAACGAGAAAAGGCTCATGCAAGAAATCAAAAAATTAAAAAGTGAGAAAGCCTCCCTCATAGAGAGCAAGCATAGACAACAAAGAGAGATTGCTTTTCTAAAAGGGGAGAATGGCCAAAATAACTTATGGAAAAACAAATCAGAACAACTGCAAAAAACCATGAATGACTTCTATATACAGGACACAAGGATGAAAGAACTAGAAAATCAAAACAACTTCCTGCTAAAGGAAAACCAGGAGCTCAACAATAAGTATGCCATTGAGAAACTGTGGAGGGAACAGAAGGAAAAAGATCTGGAGGATTTCGCTCAAGTCAGCAGGGAGACAAGTGAATCTAGGTTGATGGACCTGCAAAACCACTCGGAAATGATCAAGGAGGAAAACACACAAAATATAAAGAAAATTGAGGAACTCATGAATCAGTTGCAGGCCGTGCAAACCAATCATAAGCGTACACAAGAAGACTTGAAAAATGAAAGAATGTGTCGTAGGTATTTTTCCGAGAGGGTTGATACTTTGACGGCTGACTTGGAGACTTTGAAAATAGATAATGATAAGTATCTGGGTAAGATTTCTAAATGCAAGGCAGACCTAAAAGCTCAAACTGAACGAGTACAAACCTTAACGAAAGAAATAGAAGCAGAGAAAAATCAAAACAAAAAGTTGATAACAAATATTCAGGTGATTCAGGAACTCCGAGCAGAATTACAGTCCAAAGATGCGGAGATTGAAAGTCAAGTGATGGAGGCTGTGAAACAACGCAAAATCAACATCGAGCTCCAAAAAGAGCTGAACAGCCTTCACACTCAAGCTGGAGACATGGAAAGTAAAATGACATCCTTCTTATCAATCACAAATCAACAACTTGATCATCTTCATGAAGAAATAAAAAAACGTAAGAACAATGAAGAACATTTTATCTTTCAAGTGACAGATTTAACTAAACAAATCGGCCTTCTCCAGGACCAACTTTCCGAAACTCAAACCCAACTTGACACTTTCAAGCAAAAAAATGCAACGCTGATTGAAGAGAACAATTTAAAGAAGGCAGACCTGGAAAGAATAGAAACAGAAAACTGTTCTTTAAAGGAGCAGTTACAGCTTTTAGAGAGCAATCTAAATAAAACAAGAGATGAAATGAATAAGGATATATCTTTACTTGATCAGAAACTCAAAGAGAATGTGACCATGCTTACCCAAACCAAATCTGAGAAGGAAGATCTCGAGAAAGATTTAGAACAATGCAAAGAGCTAATTGACTGGCACCAGAGTAAATTGCAGCAATGTAAAAATGAAATTCTCATGTTAGAAGAGATGATTAAAGAACTAACAGAGGAAATGAATGCCTTACTGGTCGATTCAAGACAAAATAATGCTCTCTCCATGGTTGAGCAACAAGCGACAAATACGTGGAAAAATCAGGTGGTCTCCAACATCACGCCAAGGCAGACGGAGGAGAAATATAGAAAAACCGAAACTGCAAACACCAAGTTAGAGGAAGTGATTAAACTGCTTTGTGACCGTAAATGGGATTATAGTTACATTATATGCACCAACCCTCATGGATGGCTTCTCTCATTTCTCTGTAAAAATACTTTGCAACACACTGAGCTGCCAAAGGAAGAGGTGCGAAAATTTACGTGGCAGAAGATTTGAAAAGATGTGGTGTCAAGTCATTCCTAAAATTTCATTTTGTAATTTTGATGAAGATTCAAATGCCATTCTAAAAATTGGCAAGCTTTTTTTGATCAAAAGCAACCACCAATAAACCAGTCATTCAGAATTCATTCACAGTACAAAGGAGGCAGTTTTCTTCTGTTTTTTTTTCTTAGAGGGGTTGCCGCGACAAATAAATTGCCATCATCAAACATTGTTTTCTGCATCTTCTTATCTATCAAAACTACCTTTATTTTCTGTTTCACTACATCCTCAAATATTCTCTCCTCATACATAACCTCTTGTACTCTTCATGATCACAACTGTGATTGTCCAGTCATCTGAAAGGACCTCTTTCAGCCCTTGACCACCCAGGGTTTGTCTCAACTTCTTTCTAAAAGGCATGCATCACTTTTGTTTTAATCTTTCACCTTTGTATACGTTGCATTGCCTTTGTCCTCTTCATCTTCCTCACCACCAGTCATCCTACATAAAACAATCCTATGGTACACCAGTTTCCTCCCACCGCCATTGGGGCCACCACATGCATGTAAACAAATACGCTAGATGTTATATCAAACCCGTTAAATTTCAGATCTGGCACGCTAGATTTACACGCTTCTTAAATCAATTAAAAAAACGTGCATCCAGCACGCTAGGTTTGAAATTTTGCACGATGATTTGAAATCTTACGAGATTGATGTGACATCAAGCGTGCTAGATGGCACATCTAACACGCCTCTTTATGTGCGTATAGTGGCCCCGATGGCTTTCCATACCATCCCATGCTGTCTGGCCACACTCTCTCAACCACTTGATCTAGCATGCTTATGCTCCATTATTATAGGTCACCTTGTGCTCCTGCCTTACCTGGACTAAAGTATTTACTACAACTACAAACATCTGACTTTTTGTGTTCCTCACTTGGATTCGGTTTATATCTTCTCCCCAAACACATGCATGTTGTCCCAATTCAACATTGTCAAAATACTATGAGAGATGAGTGTGAGTATGGTTATCTGTCTCTATGTGACCCTGTCCAGTATGTACCCTGCCTTTGATCAGCTAAAATGTTCTTGCATCCCCTGTAACTGTGTTTGATAGGTAGTTCAGAAATTGGATGGATGGTAACACTGTGCATGAAGCATTCACCATGTGCGTGGGAAGCGACATCTGCAACACATAATAATATAAATCATTATTGAAATCCATGTATCTCAAAAAGACAGGTTTATGCAGAAGTGGGTCTCCACCAATAAACTGATAAAAATGATGAAACAAAAAATGTGCAACCCCACTAAGAGCTTTTGTTGTCAGCTTGACTCAAGGTCCACATTTGTCATGTTTATTCAGATTTAAACATTAATTGACTTGTGGAACTGGAGCTTCAGAATGGAACTGACTGTAAAACCAAAGAAGAGTTGTGGATGCTGTCAGGATGATTAACCTTTACCTCGTTTGTTTCCACACACCTTGTAATATCAGCCATCCATCTCTTTGTTGTTCACTTTAGCTCTCTCCTCTTGCTCTCTCACACACATACACACCCACACACATCAGTAAAAGCTCGCTGACTGATCTTAACGTTGGGATCTATACTCTGGGTTCAACCCAATTAACCTTCAAACACAGGGTGGAGTCCTAAGAGAAGTGGCTGATCACACCTGCCGGCCTTTTTGTGTGTGTGACAGAAACTGACTGATTGGCCTTTTTTCCTTTGGTCCGTCGTGGTGAACAGATTTGGATCTGAGTTGATGTTGCGCCCCAGAAACACTCATTTTCTTACTCTTGTATATGTTGAATTTTTATGATCCTGGACTGCAGATTCCTTTTCAGTTTTACTTTCAGTACAGTGGTTTGTCAGCTGGAAAAAAAAATCTGCTATTAAAGCCTTGTGGTTGACACTCTCTCTGATTTGTTGTACCTCATGTTCAAACGTCAGTCAATAGATTGTGTGTATGTGTTTTTTTTCGTGAGACAGTTTTATTGAAATACAAACAATTGAACCTTTAACATCCACTAATTTCCAATAGACTTTCAGAACCCAGGGGTGGCACGGCGGCGAAGTGGTTATCACAGTCGCCTCACAGCAGAAGATGTCCAAGTTTGAGTCCCAGGTGGGACAAGGTTTGAAATACTAGTCTCTCTCTGTGGAGTTTGCATGTTCTCCCCGTGTGTGCGTGGATTTTTTCCAGGTACTCCTGTTTGTTCAGGAGTGAGACCGGCCATGCTGTTTAGTCTAGAAACAGTAGCACTGAGGACAAGACAGGAAACAGAGAGGGAGGTAGCAGAGATGAAGATGCTGAGGATCTCTCTGGGAGTGACCAGGATGGACAGGATCAGAAATGAGTACGGTATATCAGAGGAACATCACACGTTAGTGGTTTTGGAGATAAAGTCAGAGAGGCCAGACTAAGATGGTTTGGACATGTGCAGAGGAGAGAGAGAGTACATAGGAAGTAGGATGCTGGATTTGGAATCACCAGGAAGAGGAAGGCCAAAGAGGAGGTTCATGGATACAGTGAAGGAAGACATGAAGATAGTTGGTGTGACCGAAGAGGATGCACAGATAGGAAGAGGCTGACTTGTTTTGTCGACCCCTGAAGGGAAATGCCGAAAGAAGAAGAAGACTCCTGTTTGTTCTTTCAAATAAATTGTTTACATTTTCTTATTGACCTGCATCCCCTTACTCCTCCGATCCATAACAAAAAGTTTTTGTTCTTTCTCAAAGGCAATCAACTTTATCACTTTTCAGCAGCAAAAATCCTTTTTCTTTGCCAATTCGCTTGAATTTGTTCAAGAATGTAAAAAGTCCCTCAGTGGTTTGTTTTTTCTTTAATTGGTCTGACCTTATCCAAAGTTTCTGAGATTGAATTCAGTGATCCAAAAATCCCCAGGATACATTTTAATTCATAAGTTTAACAGGAAGACACATAATCCTTTGGACCTTGAAGACAGTTTAACATAATTTTTGGAATATCCAACTCAAACTGCACACCCAAGTTTATCCCACATATTTTTTTTTTTAAGTATTCATCTATTCATACTCAAATTCTGCAATTCTGGGGAATGGAGTTGGGTCCCAGACTCTGCAAACATTGTCAACAGATTGACAGACATGTCAAAATGAGATTCTGGACATATATTTGCAACTGACACAAACATAGCAGAATTTTTCTGTCAAAACAAGAATAAATAGTACGAGTAGAGTATTGCAGTGGCAACTGGGTTGACTTTTAGAGGCAGTGGACTGACATTTAGCTGTGTTACTCATTTCACAAAAGCACAATTCTTGCATATTTTTTGTGTTATAAAGGTGACTCATTAGGCGTTCTTGCAATTCCAACAATTAATACAAACAGTTTTACGTTAACTAGACTCACTTCAGAATTGACTATTTTTTTTGCTGAATGCAGAGATATTTTTTTCTTTATGCAAATATTTTCCACTATCTTAGTCTTTTTCATATGCTTTAAATATTGTTGTTTTTTATTATGTAAAGACATTGTACAGCATCTGTTTACAGGAGTCGATTGTGTGGTGTCTAAAAGAGGCGGTTGTGTTGGGTGGGAACACAATGCTCATCACCACTCCATCTCTCACTGCTGTGTCCTGCTGTGGCGATCATCATCATCATCATAACAGAGATCATTACGAGCTGCAGCATGACCTTCTGCACCTGAGTCATCACAGGCAAAGTGACATCACTATTACAAAAACACAAACCTCATCAATAAGTTCCTCACTGACCTGAGTTTGACCACCAAAAAGAAACAGTGCTTTGATGACACATTTGAAAAAAATATTTCCCTCACAAAAAGAAAATCAGGGTTTTATTGTCGGTCATGCAATGAACAACAGTTTTTGCCGAGATTCAAAGATCACGAAGCACTGCTAGTCAAATGAAACCATCAGACAATCTGTGCATGTGTAATTTGATTACACGGGCAGTTAGAAACTATGTGTAATCTTATAAAGGGTGAACAATCCATGAAATGATCTCCCATGGTGTTTCAATGTGATGATGAGCTGTGACTCCTATTATCCAGCCAGGCAGACAAAGGGTTAACAGTTGTTGGTTAATTTGAGCCAGAAACTGGGAGAAGTTTGCAGCCCTGAACTTTTGTCTTCTAGTTTCATCTGCTGCTGCTTTATCACAATTTTATTGATGGTTGTCTGCATGTGTGCCCGCAAGAGAATGGTGACCTGTTTGGGATGTAGTACCCTGTCTTTCAACTGAAATCGGCTGGGATAGACTCCGGCACCCCCACGGCCCAATTAGGAATAAGTAATTCAGAAGATGAAACCAATTCATTCACCTGCATGGTTGTAAGCAAGTGCTGCTTTAGATTCCCAGCCCCTGTTTGATCATTTTTTCTTGTCAAGAAAGAGGATCCATAGACTGGGATGTAGGGATGTCTCTGTTTAGTTTAATTCCTACTGGTATTGATTCTACCTGTGTGTTGCTGTAATATTGACTAAATAAAGAAAATTGAATTAATGTGAATTGAATCGAAGCCTCTTAGGGCTCTATGTGATCTGCACACTTAATGTGGGATGTTATGGAAGCTTCAATCTGAGGCAGTGATCTACGTCTACAGGTTTGTAATATATTATCTAACAGATATTTCCATATACGTGTACTCCACATCTAAATTACTATCATTTTATATTTTTGTGTGCTGTCACTGAAACCGGATCATTGGGGCAAGCCAAACTAACATGTCTTCTGTTATCAAAATTACTATCCAGGGACGGATCTAGGATTTTCTAAAGGGTGGGGGCGTGCTGTCATTGACAAAGCCAGTATTAGGGGCCTGGGACATGCATTCCCCCCTCCAGAACATTTTAAAAAATATGAGTCATTTTCCTGCATTTTGGTGGCCCATTCGCTGGCCCTGCAAGGGAATAGCTTGACTAGTCCCCGTTTCTTTCTTCTTCTTTTTTTTTGTGTGGACCGAACGTCCTTGTTTTTGTACAACATACCCATCCAATCACCTGTAAAGCATCTGGAACATTATTTATTTCCATCCATCTCCACCCTTTGTGTGTTTTTAATTATTTTTACTATACAAAAACCCAAATAGTGCAACAGCTTCCCCTCTGATTTACTGTTCTACAAAAAGCTCAAACAAATCCATCGTTTGCGTGATTGAAATAAACCCTTAAAAGCTAGAAAAAAAAAATGAAGTTGGTTAAAAAGCTAAAGTTAGCTGTAAAGGTTAAACAAAACCTTTAAAACACACCCGTACACGTATTGTGACTCGTATCAGCCACAAGATGTAATCACCGTTCCGTTCGTTCCGTCGTCTTCCGCTCATCTGGGGCCGGGTCGCGGGCGCAACATCCTCAGACGGGAACCCCAGGCTTCTCTTACCCGGGCTGCATCCTCCAGCTCACCCGGAATTATCCCGAGTCGTTCCCCAGCCAACAACTGTATGTCAACTGGACATTGTCTCTCCAGCTGGCCTGCCTCTTGGTCTCCTCCCGATAGGACGTGCCCAAAACACCTCATTAGCGAGGCGCTCGGGGGCATCTTGACCAGATGCCCAAAGCACCCCATCTGGCTCCTCTCGATCTGGAGCAGCTCAACACTAATGTAATCACCTCCTCATATTATTTACAGTACATATACACGTATACATGCTCCTCATCACAAAACCTCCTCGGAAGGGGTAAGCATCACAAAGTACAATCTTAGACTTTTACCTAGCACATCATCACCCTAACTTCTCCAGACGTTTTTAATCTCATCTTAATTTTTTGCACAGTGTGACATTTAATATTTGGCTAAAGCTAAATGTTAGAAACCATCTCAAACAGCTGAACAGATATTCTCCATGTCGTGATCCTGTTGGGAATTGTTCTACACTCACACTAAACATGAACCAGCTTGCACCAGTCGCACTTCTGACATACAGTGTATCGATCAAAGATGGTTCAAATGTTCATTGGTCTGGCAACAAGACCTTAAAATATGTTTAGATAGTTCTGGAAAACTCTTTTGTAAATGTAAAATATTCAATGATACATACAAAAATTCATTCTATGAACATTTGTCAAACTAACGTTATCCAGAGCAATTTGTGATGACGAATAAGATGAAAAAACAATGAACGTTTTTAGTTTTTTTTTTCTCCTGTCGTATTATTCAGTTTCTCTGCATCATCAGCTTTACTCTCTTTGCAGTGAAACTTGCATTAGCAGCACTGTGGTTCAGTCAGCCCTGGGGAAGGTAAAAATGAAAATCTGCTGAACTTGTGCACCTGCTCCCTCCATGCACTCTTTTTTTTCTTTCTGAATTCGCTCTTCATACAATGCATACTCTACTATTTTGACGACATAATTAGGAGCGTATCAAGTATCACTGAAACATGCAGACTGGTGGTTTAATAATTAATTACCATAAAATCCTGACAATAATGTTTTAAACTCCAATATGAGAGCTCATTTTTTTTCTGTTGAAAGTAATTTCTTACCCATTGAGAGTAAAATGAGTCAAGGACCAAAAAACTAATTTATGAGCTCTCAAAAACAATCTGAACGACATCCCAGGGTACCTGTTTCTTTGACCTGATTGCCACATTGACTTGTGTCAGCTGAAGTTGGGCTTGAAGAAAAAAACAGACAGTGCATACTATATACTGTACAAACTTTGAATTCAACTTTTCAAAATTAGGTCACTTTTTTTTTGTGACATTAACAGCAAAAAAGCATGGGTTTTTCTTTCTCTCAAATTGCCCAACTCTGAAATGCTCATTAACTTATTGGAATTATTAGAGAACATCAAGCACTGGGCTGCACGGTGGTGCAGGAGTGAGGAGAGTGGCCTTACAGCAAGTAGGTCAGAGTCCAAGTCCCAGGTGGGATGAGGCTTTAAACACTGGCCTTTCTGTGTGGAGTTTGAATGCTCTTCCTGTGTTTTCTCTAGATACTCCGGTTGTCTTTCACTCACTAAAAACATGCATGTTAGGCTGATTGGCCACAATGAAATTGCCCCGGGAATGTGTGTGTATATGAATGGTCATCTGTGTGTGTGACCCTGCAACAGCCAGGCGAACCTTTTAGGGTGTAACTTGGCTCTGACACTCTTCGTGACCCCATTTGGAATAAGCAGTCCAGAGGATGAAACAAAACATCAAGTTGTATGGTAAAAGAAAGACAAAGGTCAGCTAAATGAGAACTGTCCCAATCACTTCCTGGGAGTACGGCTCAAGTTGATAGAAATCAAAGAACAACAGGCTTAGATCTGCGAAGGCGCATAAAAATTGAATCATACAGGATTGGATTGAAGTTTTCTTCACTGAGTCTATAGTTGGACAAAGATCTGGACATGTTTTTCACCAAATCTCATAGACACCAGAAGGTTTTGTGAAAGATTACTAATGATTTCGAGTGGTTTTGATGTGACTGGAATTGGGAAATAAATGGTTGACTTTGAGAAAAGAGAAACAAAAGAAACTCCAATAAAAACCAAACATGGATGTGATTCTGAGATTTTGCCGATTTGAAGTAACTGTTTTGTGTGGCTGAAATGTTTGTATCTCCAAGTATAGAGCCATTTAAAGCCCCCTATTTTTTACACATATAAAAGCAGCACTTTGAAACATCTCAGAAATCACTTGTGTCTTTTTCAACGAGAAAAAAGTATTTCTGGGAAGCTTATGAAACATTGAACAATCATTTCTGTAGCAGAAGGAAAAAACAAGACGACAAACAAAATAAAATCTAACATTTTGGAAGTTTGAATTGTAGGATAAAATTGTGCACTTTTATTTATTAAAAGCCCATTTGCGCAAATTTTCTTGACACCGTCATAGGTTTGCACTTTAATAAATCCATTTTTCAACATTTAATATTACATTAAACTGCTTTTTTCTACTTTTATGACATTTCAACTGCCATTTCAACTCGGTTCATCTAAGAAAACAAGTTAATATTTTTTCCTAAGTCAAAAGTTTAAAATAAACATGCACGTCTCACAGAAGCCAAGTTTATTAGTACGTTCTAAAAATAAAGATTGGCAGCAAACAGCTTGAATACATGGAAAAGGTGCCCATCAGGAGGTATAATTGATGCAATCTCTTCAGCTTTTCTTCCAGCTGAGTCCATCATATTTTTAATTATATTCCACGCTTTTCTAATCAGATACCTTTTTTTGGTAGAAATGAGACAGCCGTAAAGTTTGAGGTTAATTGTTGAAGTGGAGGAAAGGCCTCTCGGTATACATGAAGTTTACATGCTTTCATGATAAAGGTTAACACACCCGATCATCATACCAAAAAACTTCCAGTGGTTGCAAAGAATGCTGTAAATGGCATGTTAGTGTCTGCAGGAGGCAGATGAAAAAGTTTTAAGATGTTGATGCTTCAAGCAATTTGATGCATATGTAATTGTCAAGTCACTTGACGGTTTTTTGACTGTCAAGTCTTTTTCTACATGAATGCAGGTGACTTGAAAACCCAGGAAAGATCACAGACGCAGGTTCAACTCGGCTTTGTTTTTATTGCAGTTTTATGCCTCTTCAAAGCAGTTTCAAAGCAGTTTCAAAGCAGGTCAAAAACCTTTAAATAGAAATCAACATTTTATTTATTAAGCATTTTAAACAAAACATTTTAACTATAATAAAGTTTCAGGTTTTTATAAACAACTTTTAATAGTTCATAAATTTAATTTAAATGTAACCTTTAAAGTTAACTTTTTAATAAGTTTTTAATACAACTTTTAATCTTTTAAATTTAACCATTTTTCTTCCACAATTCAAATAGAAATTATTTTTGAATGATGTATTGTTTAAATACATTCAAACAGCCCAAAATAATATTCAACAATAATTGAATAGTATACTTTAAACTTTAAATATAAATAAATACTTATTGCATTAAAGAAATAATCAGTTCCTTCATCCCTCTTTAACCTTTAATCAGTTTACTCTTGTCTCTATTTAGTGGATTAGGTCTGGCCTATGGAGCCACAGAGCCATTTTCTTTCCTAAATTTATGTTACAGAATTAATCAACTATGTTCAGTTGACTATTTTATTCAAAAGCTATGTTTTTAGTCAGTTAGATACTCACCGGTAGCGTCTCTGTCTTTCCCTCAGCATTCATGGTTCTTTGTTTGTCTGTGTCTGAGCACAGCACCTGAGCACCTGTTTTAGTATGTCTAATTATAGAGGGAGGAGACACTACCAGTTCCTACCTGTGGCTCCAGACTAAAAATGAGACAGGTAGGACAGAATGAAGATAGAGAAAATTGAGAAAACAGATAGAATAGAGAGGTCTTGGATGTTGACTTGACACCTCCCACTTGAGCTCCTGGAGGAGACCAGAGGAGGTCACACAGATAAGTCTTTCGGGTCTCGGTTGGCATGTTCTTCAACTGGTAGCAGAACAATGAGGCGTCTCACATCTCTTTGCAAGATTGTAGCAGGGATGCTGGTTTTCACTTGCTGCTTTTGCACTTTTACTGGGACAGGATAGCTTGGGTAGACTCGTATGCTGGCGTCTCTGACAATTCCGTTTTTGTCTTTGTTTACATCCACCACTCTCCCCAGTTTGTACTGTCCTCTCAGTGCATTTTGGTCAGCTACCCAGACAATATCGCCGATGGCTACATTCCTTTCCCTTGTATGCCACTTGGTTCTTACAAATAAGTTTGGTCCTGCCAACTGGCACCACTTTCTCCAGAACTTTTTTACTTCTGCCTGGATGGTTTGCAGTCTTTTAAACGGGTATCCCTCAAAGTCGAATTCTGTCAAATTACCAGTTGGGCCTGCTCGTCCGAGAAGTAGACTGGTGGGGCTGACAAAATTTATACACTCTTCCCTGCTTCGCACAATGGCGTCTATTGGGCGTTCGTTAACGAGATTAGCGGCCATGAACAGGAGTGTTTGGAATTCACTCCATGTGAAGACACCATCACCACCAACGTTAAGAAGAGCTCTCTTAATCAGCCGAACTGCTGCTTCTGCGGCCCCGTTTCTGTGTGGAGAATTTGCAGGATGGAGCTTCCAGGACCATTCCGAACCATTCCTCGCAGCCCTATCCTCCAACTCCTGCTTGTTCAGTCTGTCAAGGTACTCATACAACTCTTTTAATGCTGGTCTAGCCCCTACGAAGTTCGATCCGGGATCTGACCAGAGTTTTCTTGGATGGCCTCTCAATGCTGTGAATCTCTGGAAGGCCAGAAGGAACCCTTCAGATGACTGGTCACTGACAATGTCGGCTTGAATGGCTCTTGACGCCATGCAGCAGAACACAATTCCCCACACTTTCAGTTTTGTTCTCTTCTTCGTTTCATCCTTCACCCAGTAAGGTCCGAAGAGATCAACAGTGGTGAATTCAAATGGATGGGCAGGAGTTACTCTTTCTGCAGGAAGGTCACTCATTACTTGTCGACAAGCCCGTGCTTTGTTCTTCCTGCAGATTACACAGCTGTTCACAACTTTGTTTGCATGCCTCCGGCCTTTAATGACCCATGCATTTCTTCTCATTCTGAGCAGAGTCCCTGCAGCTCCTTCATGATTCTCGTTGTGAGCTTCCATTGCAAGTAAGGTTGAGATCCAACTTTGGAATGGTAAGAGTGGTACAGCTGTTACTCCTCCGCAAACGCTTGAAATCTGCCACCACACATCAACAGTCCATTTTTGTCTTTGTACACAACTAATCGTTGGAGAGTTGTGTCTGGGAAGATCTGTTCTTCTTGAGCTGCAAGAAACAGATTTCTGAGGGCGTGTTGGCGTTCAGCAGCAGTGAGTACTAGTGAGTTGGTTTTAAGGGTTTTGTCTTTATGCAGCCAGGTTTGAGCAGCTCGCCAGGTCCAAGCCACAGCACCAATCAGTTTTTGCAAGCTACTGAATCTTTTCACTGTGATGAGCTTATTGATCCAGCCGGCTGGTGGACTTTTAACCGTCTCACTACCTGGGTGTTTGATTTTAGAATCAGTCATTTTTGGAGTGTCTGAAGTGTTGTGTTTCGACTGACTTCTTGTGATCACAGCTGCGAAGGACTTTCTTTGCATCTTGCCCACACCATCTTTTGCTTGAGCTGCCACCTCTCTGGGAGATTTTACAGGCCACTGTTCCACTGGTTGCCTCAAGAAGTCAGGACCACTTTGCCAAGGTGATCCTTCCCTCAGCTCGCCCACTGAACAGCCCCTTGTGATGATGTCAGCGATATTCAGACATCCAGGGATCCACCACCAGTCTTCCACTGGGGCTAATCTTTGGATTTCTCCGATGCGATTGGCAAAGAACGTTTGATAGCCATAGCTGTCTCTTTGAATGGCTCCCAGCACAGTTTGACTGTCTACCAGATGAAACCATCGCTCTACTTGCATTCTTGAATGTCGTTCAAAGTACTTGCGAGGTCGAGCCGCAAAGACTGCACCACAGATCTCTGCTTTCACTGCTTCGCCCTTCTGATCTAGTGGTGTTAACTTGGCCTTTGCCTCGACAAGTCGGACTTTAGCTCCACGTGCACTGGTCCATCTCAAGTACATGACGGCTCCATAAGTTTTGTCACTTCCATCAGAGAAAGTTATTGCTATTGGTCCAGTCTTCCAATCAGGAGGTGTGATACTTCTGCAGAACTTTATTTGACTCAACTCTGCATACTCCTCGAAGAGTTTGATTGCTTCCTCCCTAAGAGCTTCTGAGAGTGGTTTGTCCCAGGTTTCTTGAGTCATTTTCCCACCACCAGTTTCTTGGAAGGCCTTTCTCACAAGTATAGCACCTTTTTGTTTCAGAGGAGTCACTAATCCGATAGGATCGTAGAGTCTTGCTACTTGACTCAGTAGCTCCCTTCTGCTCAGAGGATTTGGAGTTTCCTCCCTTATTTCTTCTTTAGAGAGATTCTTCCCAAGCCGCATTTTCTTTTTTTTCTTTGAGAAATTGATCGAGGTGAGCATGTATAATTTGTCCTCTCCAGTCTCATAGCCAACTCCGAGTGCTTTATTTTCCTCATTCCTCATTTGGTTGAGGAGAATGATGGTTTGGTTCTGAGTACCGTTCTCTGCATTAGCATTTCCTGGACTCGCTTGCCTCCCACTTTGGCCAGACCATACCCAAGGCTTTAGTAGGAAGCCTCCAGCTTTCAGAACAAGTTCGACCCCATTGGTGATCTCGACTAGACTCTCCAGGTGATTGTGAGAGGTAAGTATGTCGTCCACGTAACTGTCTTCTTCCAGAACTCTGCGCTCTTCCTTCATGTGAGCAAACTCCGGTAGTTTAGCAGTTTCTCTCATTGCTAATTGCGCTATGCATCCTGCTGGTCTGTCCCCCATATTCACTCTTGTACAAAGTAATAGCATATTCCTTAATATCATCCTCAGGCCTGTCTCTCCAGAGAAACCTATGCAGGTGCATTTCACGGTCCTCTAGCCAGACTGAGTTATACATCTTCTTGATGTCTCCCAAGGCAGCATGTACACCTTGGCGGAATCTGAGTAATACAGCTCTGATGGGATTCAGTACATCTGGACCTTTAAGCAGAATGTCGTTCATGCTTTGACCATTGAATCTTTGGCTGCTGTTCCATACCAGTCGGACAGGTGTTGTTAAAGAGTGAGGATTTGGGGCAACCAGATGACTCACATACCAGATAGGGCCTTTCCAGTTGGTTTTCTTTTCTTCCGTCAGTTCTATGGCGGCATGTCGATCGACCATTTCGTGGATTTGGGCAGTATATGCAGCTTTCCACTCCAGATCTTTGTTCAGCTGCCTTTCTGTTCTTAAGAATGTGGCTTTTACTGCATCCTTGTTATTTGGGAGCGAAGCTGGATCTTGTGTCCATGGATACTTTGTGTCCCAGTGTGGAGTACTGACGTGATCATCCTTTTTGACGTAGGTAAGCCCATTTTTGATCACTTCCAGCTCTCTCTCTTCCGCCAGCGTCATTTCCTTGCCCCCTGGCTGACAATTGCCACAGCGACACCCTCCACATTTTGGCTCACAGGAGGCACCGATGCTCTCCCATCTCCACCAATCTAGGAAGTCTTTGGGTGTACCTTGTGCAACTACAGTGCTGGCGGTTACATGTGGAAGGATACCTCTAGGATCTGTATGCTTCCGAATTTCTTCATATTTTCTTGCTGCAGTGCGCATTGATCTGGCAAAGTGGGTTTTGGAGTGATGCGCGGCCATCTCCACATGCTCAAACAAGTCTGGATGGGCGCCACCAACAGTTTTTCCAAGAGGGCTGTCCCATAGCACAAGATCCCCCACTACCTTCTCTCGTTGAGGTGCAAGTCTTCCTTCCCGGTGACTGATCAGCAGCTCAATTTCTTTGGGACGTTGTAAGTCCTCAATGTGAACATTTGGGAAGAATGATTGAAGTTTCCTAGGCTCAACTTCTTTATGCACCTTGGCGATTTCATCCAAGCCATAGCAGACAAGTTCATGTGATCTTTCCACACCTGAATCTGTCTTGATGCGAACTCTGAGAAGGTACCTTTTTGTCTTTTCCGATAGCGTCATACCACCGATGCCATACAGCTTCAAAGTCACTTTCTCACTACGCAGTCTGAGTCGTTCAGCAGCCTTGTGGGTGATGTAGTTTGTGTCAGAAGCAAGGTCTATCAGTGTGCCAATTTTCTGACCCGCATTTGCTGTGACCTTCATTAACATTAAGATGACTGGTAACTCTGCGTGCCCATTCTGTTCCAATAGTTGGGATGGGGTTGAGTTGCCAGTTTGAATGTTTCCGTTTGTGAACGCTTTCCTGCATCTTTCTGCCATGTCCGGAGATAACTCTGACAGGAAGTCTTCTTGTTCTGTAGTCAAATTACTTTTCCTTTCATTACTTTTCTGTTGTACTTCTCTTTTATTGATGTCTCTGGGGCAGATAAGGTAGTGGTGTTCATTAGAACTTCCATTCTTGCATTCTTTTCTTTTGCAGATGAATGTATTCTTGCATTCTCCTCCTTCTGTGTGCCAGCAGAGACAAAGTTTGCACAGCCCAAGCCTTTTTACTGTGGCTCTTTTCTCTGGGATACTCAGTGCTTTAAACTTTCTGCACAAGAACAACTTGTTGTAGTGCTTCTTCTCTCCACACACTTCACATATGCCCTCAAACTCTTTCTTTGTTGTCTTGGTGGAGGCATACTTTTTGTCTTGTTTCCGTGGATAGTTGTCCGATCGGTCCGTGACTCTCAGTTGCTCCAATCTCTCAAGCACACCTTCTTGCTTTTTTAGAAACATAAGAAGCATGTCAAAATGATTGTCAGATGTTACGCCATTACTGGGTTCCAGCATGAAGCTAAGCCAATCCCGCTTCACGAAGTCAGGAAGCTTGCTTTCGATTGTTTTAAAAACAAGTGGATTTTTTATTGCACCACTGTTATTTAGCTCTGTTAGGTCCGAAAGAGCCTTTTCAACTGACTGGATCAGTTCAATCACTTTGCGCGGTTGGTTTCCCTTAACAGGTGGTACTTTCTCAAGATCCTCGAGTATTTCAATTACAATTGCAGATTTGTTCCCATACCTATTCTCAAGCACTCTGAACATGTCCTCTGCAGACGAGTATGTTGATAATCTCAGTTCTTTCACAATTTTGTCCTCCACACTATCAATGAGTTGGATTTTTCTGACTTCCACCGACCCGGTGGGTTCACCCTGCTTTTGCAGGTTTTCCCAATCCTTTTTCCACCTATGGAAATCTCTTTTTTCACCAGTGAATTTGGGTAGAGAGGTTGGTTTAATTTTGATGATTGGTGACACAAGTGCGTGTGGTGTTGCTGGTCCCAAAATATGCCCAGTGGGGCTCTCTGTAGCATCCTCTGCAACTCTCCGTGCAATAACAAACTCTGCTTTCCTGAGCTCCAGCTTTAGTTTTAATGTTTTTAACTGTGTAATCCGATCCGTCAGAATTCTGCGTTCCCCTCCAGGAATCCATCTCTCCCAGGCCACCATAGTTTCAGTGACATCTTTCAGTCTTTGTGTTAAAATGTCCATGTGAACACCATATCTTTCAATATTTATGCTCCATCCTTTCGGCTGTTAACCGAAAGGATGGTGGTTCGGGCCCACCCAGGGACGCCATGTCAAGTCACTTGACGGTTTTTGACTGTCAAGTCACTTGACGGTTTTTTGACTGTCAAGTCTTTTTCTACATGAATGCAGGTGACTTGAAAACCCAGGAAAGATCACAGACGCAGGTTCAACTCGGCTTTGTTTTTATTGCAGTTTTATGCCTCTTCAAAGCAGTTTCAAAGCAGTTTCAAAGCAGTTTCAAAGCAGTTTCAAAGCAGGTCAAAAACCTTTAAATAGAAATCAACATTTTATTTATTAAGCATTTTAAACAAAACATTTTAACTATAATAAAGTTTCAGGTTTTTATAAACAACTTTTAATAGTTCATAAATTTAATTTAAATGTAACCTTTAAAGTTAACTTTTTAATAAGTTTTTAATACAACTTTTAATCTTTTAAATTTAACCATTTTCTTCCACAATTCAAATAGAAATTATTTTTGAATGATGTATTGTTTAAATACATTCAAACAGCCCAAAATAATATTCAACAATAATTGAATAGTATACTTTAAACTTTAAATATAAATAAATACTTATTGCATTAAAGAAATAATCAGTTCCTTCATCCCTCTTTAACCTTTAATCAGTTTACTCTTGTCTCTATTTAGTGGATTAGGTCTGGCCTATGGAGCCACAGAGCCATTTTCTTTCCTAAATTTATGTTACAGAATTAATCAACTATGTTCAGTTGACTATTTTATTCAAAAGCTATGTTTTTAGTCAGTTAGATACTCACCGGTAGCGTCTCTGTCTTTCCCTCAGCATTCATGGTTCTTTGTTTGTCTGTGTCTGAGCACAGCACCTGAGCACCTGTTTTAGTATGTCTAATTATAGAGGGAGGAGACACTACCAGTTCCTACCTGTGGCTCCAGACTAAAAATGAGACAGGTAGGACAGAATGAAGATAGAGAAAATTGAGAAAACAGATAGAATAGAGAGGTCTTGGATGTTGACTTGACAGTAATTTTTTTAGTTTTACAAAAAAAAAAAAAAGACAAAACACAAAACCCCCCAAAAATACATCAGAGTCACTTTGTTCTCAGAAGTACCACTCGTACCAAACCCTTTGTGCATAACAGTGATAATGATCAATTTCTCATCACAGTTGTTTTTTTTTCTTTTAAGTTACCATTTGTAGAAAAAAAGTTGAAACTTTCTCTTTTTCAGGCGTCCACCAAAGCTTCAAACAAAAAATTTCTTTCCATGAACCGACTTTGCACGTTTCATATCACCATGCTGTATGTGTAGGTGACCACCAGAATCTGTTGAGATGCTGCAAAACAAGCCATATATTGAAACCTTTAATGAAATGTAATGCTGAAACCCAATATATTTGATTTATTTTCTTTTTTCATAATGATTTTTATAGTTTTTCTTAGCTCTCAGTTCTGGAAAATGTTATCTGTGAGAGTGCTGAGTTTGGGAGTAATGGAAGGCTACAAACCCTTAGTGGTGCTCTCATCAACCTCTCTGCTTTTTACCGTCTGCTCTCTGCTTATTTACAAAACAGAGCACAGTTTTCTATTTTTTTTTTTTACTGATGCTCATGAATCAGCAAAATGGCTTCTTTAAAAAAATAATCTAAGCAGTTGGAAAAAGATAATGACTTTTCCTCTTATTGCATCTCGCTTCTAACTATGATTCACCAGCAAATCAGTTTACAGAAATGAAGTAGAGCAAGTTCCGTAATGTAGAAAGCAGACAGCATGTGGATGTTTATTCTCATACATAAATTTAATGGGACTAAGTGTACAGCTCTGTTTATGAAGAGAAAATCAGACATTTTACACTTTTTTCCTGCTTTCTTTTGGTCTCATTTGTAACATAAAAAAAGTTGGAAAGAAAAAAAAAATCAATAGTTCTAGTAATTAAATGAACTAAATCCGGGGGCCAAACAATGGACCGCGGACCACCTGCGGCCCAGTCAGCTTTTCCATCTGACTCACTAAGTTAGAATAAATTACATAATTGACCCTGCTAATTGTTTTCACTTGCAATTTTAAATGTAAAACTGGGTGGCGCTGTGTAGACCTTAAGTATTGTTGAGGTGCAGTATGTTCACATTGTGCCAGTAGATCAAACTTGGCCACTTGATTTACTGACAAAAGATAATCTTTATATAAATTTTTTTCGTCCAAAAGATATTTTTTTACTCTTAGGACACAGATGCATCGCAACTTTTAGCCAGTTAATCAGGAGTTAGGAAAAAGGGTATGCATGTGCAGGGAAGAAGACGACAAGGAGGGGACCAGACCACGTGGAGGGGCACTGTCATGGCTGCAGCAGGAGAGCAACAGTAGATGACCTGATACCATAGTGATTGTGGTTAAATAATGAGAGGGAAGATGAGACACAGGTGCAGACATAAGGAAGAGGCAATTGGGTGTGCTGAATTAGGGCACGGGGTGGAATTTGGAGGGAGGAAATGTTTCAGAAGGAATGAGGATCATGATATTCACTTCAGTTTACCATAACTTTATTAGTTTGATTCGTAACAAAACAAAGTAGCAGATGGGCTTCATCCAGACAATTAAACAAGGCCAAGATAGTGTGATAAGTGGAAAAAAACTCCAGAAATGACAGAATTTTTCATTTAAAATGTGCATTATAGGATCACTGTTGTGAATAGGGAGCACTTCTAACCAGAAGTTTCTGCCTGGCTACAGGGTGTTTTGATGAAGCCGATCATCACATCCAATCACAGGACTTTTAAAAGGATTTTTTTTTTTGCAAATGTGGCAGAACAAGAACAAGCAGAGTTCAGACTGTGTGTACTGTTACCCTCAGGAAGACATCGCTGCTGTCTGAAATCTCAAGTAGAGAGGATGAGAAGAAGCTTTTCTCCTCAGTCCATCTGTGTTCTCTATAGACACTACCAGATTGACATTCATCTTCATGTTCCAGTTTGCACACACACTCCCATTTTATTAGTCCTGTATTCACAGTGTGTCAGAATTTGTAGCAGGTGCACAAACCTGCATTTGAACTCAATTTAGTGTGGATTGCATGACATAAATAGAATTTTTGATTTGATCGTCCAGACCCAAAGATGACTGGTTTTAGAGTTGAATATTAAGTTTTCAGTGAATACAGCAACTGTTAACATAATGTCTCACTCCTTCTCAAGATATTACTACCATCTGGGTCAGAAGAGCACACAAACATAAATACACACACCTGTTCCAACCATGAGAATGCTCACAAAAAGTTGAGATTAAAATGTCGTCAAAAACAAAAACTTTTTTTTTTACCAACTCAAAGAGTTAAATCAGTTATTTTCTATTTTGTTTGCGTGACTATTGACTTATTGTACTTACATGAAGATGCTTGAAGGGGTCTCTGCCCACCTGCAGCTTTGAGTCTGACCTTTATTTGAACGTTTATAGCCCCGACCTTCACCCTAATGGAAAGATGGGTGACGTTGCTACAATAAACACCATTCACACCTACATGCTGTTGGCAGCACATTGGGGATATATATATATTTATATTTCAGCACTTTCACTCTTTTCAGTCTCTGCATCAGGGGGATAAGCTGCAGAAAATGGGTGTTGGTTTATCCATTTACTGGATGTTGTGATGAAGCCCTGTGAGTTTGTTGAATCTTGTGTG
The DNA here is from genome assembly GCA_902685375.1 of Neostethus bicornis. NCBI lineage: Eukaryota > Metazoa > Chordata > Actinopteri > Atheriniformes > Phallostethidae > Neostethus > Neostethus bicornis. Next base: position 13,147,583 of record LR738545.1, read on the forward strand.
TTTGTTGAACCATCACCATTGCCCAAAAACCTTTTTAACTGCTCCGTCGAGATTATTGGCATCTGCTGATGGACATTTGAAACGGGATCTGGCATGTGGGCCACAGGCCAACATTTACAAAATGATTATGTCCTCTGTCATAAAGCAAGATTAAATTAATTTTTGCTCGATGTGACGGATTTGTCAATAGACTTTCTTAGTGGAAATCCTTTCACTTTCACAATACAGGACAGTTATATGATTGATTCTCAAAATCTTTTTTTTTTTTTAAGTTTTTGGTCAAACAGTTTCCAAACAGTTAATGTCTTAGTTGTTGTGCTGCATTACATGGAATTATTCTTGTTAAATAAGTATATTTGTTCGAATGATAATTGTTCTTTAAATGATTGCTGTAAACATGAATGCGGGTCATTTATAAACAACACCATACTTCACCTGCCAGATGGTGAGTCCATATGTCTGTAGCTACAAAGGGTGGTGCAGAAGGCCTGAGTGTTTTCTGAAAATTAGGGAATGTACATCATTGTGAATTAACCAAAAAAAGATGCTTAAACAATAGTTTTGTCCTCTTTAACTGACAAAGAGATCTCCAATAGTTGGCTCCCATTTTTCAAGTTCATCATGATCAATTTTTTTTTTTGTCTCAGGCTAGTTTAAGATTCCATTTTGTTTAGTTTCATCTTCTAAATCACTTATCCCTAACAGGATGGTCGGGAGTGCTGGAGCCTATCCCAGCTGATTAAAGGCAAGAGGCAGGGTATACCCCGACCAGGTTGCCAGTCTGCGGAGGGTCCACACACACCCATCCACACATTCTTAGGAGTAATTTTCATAGCGGCCAATCAACTTAATATGCTTGTTTTGTAAGGCTGGGAGGAAATTGGAGTACCTGGAAGAAACCCACACATACACAGGGAGAACATGCAAACTGCACACAGAAAGGCTAGTGTTCCTAGCCACACCCCCTTTCCTTGACTTGAATCTTGACCTTCTTGCTGTGAGGCCACTGTGCTAACCACTGCTGCACCGATCTGCCCGAGATTCCAATTATTCAATTATATATTTTTTAATCTAGTACATGCTCACTGGCCTCAAGAATGAAAAAACGTTATTTATAAAAAAAAAAGTAAGTTCAGCCTTTTTACAATAAATAAAAAAAGAGCACATTTTCCCATAATTCTTTGCCTCATAGAGTATTTTTTCTTATCGGCCTCATAGAACTATGAGGCTGTTATAATAGCATTTTCTCAGTCTATGGATGAATAAAGTGTGTTTGGTTCTGATAAAAAGTGGATGGTTTTGAAACGTTCCTTCTGCCTCATCATGAATGCAAACCCAATAGCAAGGTAATGCAGTACTGTAGTTGTAGCTACCACATGAATACAGATGTACTCGAACTACCATCAGATTTAATTATCAGCATGAGTTAAAGTTTTGTTTTTACAGAAACTGATGAATTACTGCCAAGTTGCTCTTGCACACCAGCCATTCTATTATTTCAATTATTGACTCAGGAGCAATGGGAGGCTTTGTTCTATTCGTCTTTCTACAAATGACTAGCCCTTGGAAGTGTTGAGACAGCTGGAGGGCAGAGCAAACGTGAAGGTTTCCATAATGGATAGTTGGAAGGAGATATCTATAAAGTGCTCAGTAATGAAAGGGAGGAAGAGAGGGGAATAAGGGAATCTGTCCAATCCAAAGGGGTCATCCAGTACAGATGACACCCATGTCCCCTAAACCTACTTCCACACGATCTGCTCCGATACAGTTGCTTGATCAGTATTCTGCTGCAGCTCTCTTCCTGCTTCCAGTAGGTGTAAACATGCTTTTACATTACTGTTTTCTGTAATTGCAAAGCGGCTGTGGAGGGAAGATTTAGTGGCGTGCCAAAGATGGACAACAGAAGATAGATCAAGGCTGACAGAGCAGCAGCAGATTGCTGTTGAGTTTGTGCGACAGAGCCGTTTGTTATCCGCTGACCACTAGTCAGTGGCAGCTCGATCGCTGCACTAGAACCTCGATGGAGAAAATGTGAAAAACAATGATGAAGTGCTGCCAGGGGAACATTTTCAGTGGCTGCAGCAAGAAGAAAAAAAATCAAGCTGTCCATCATTTATGGTCTTAAGAGGGTTACAAACAGGAGATCAATATTTATCAATCTGGATTATTGGACATGGTGCAGTTCAGATTTAAACAAAACATAAACCTAATCTTGCTTTTTTTATTTTTAGGAATGGTCATCATGATGGTTTCCTTTTATGGAAATAGGTAATCTAAAAACACTGAAGGAGAACTGCTCAAGTCAGCAACCATCATTCATAGCAGCAGCTGTGTTGACATTCAGCTACCTATGGTTTCAATTCAATTCAATTTCAATTTTATTTGTATAGCCCAAAATCACAGAATTTCTGTCTCAATGGGCTTCACAAGAGAGAGAGGAATGTATTAACACAAAAATACAGCAAGAAAAATATCTAACAAATGCTAACTAAACAAGACTAGTACATTTATGCCCTTAGACTCTCCTTCTCGGTGAGGAAAAACTCCTAAAAAACCCATCAGTGGGGAAAAAATAAGAAACCTCGTGGGGATCCACATGAAAGAGAGATCCCTCCCCCGGGACGAGCAACCAATGTGTCAAAGATGGTTGACAAGCAGTTTTTTAAAAAGTCACACATACTGTACACGGAAGTGTTCTTTTTTGTGGTGTGATAGCACAGCAAAAATTTGGACAAATTGAAAAAATTAATAACTAGAAGTTTCTAAAAGCAACTGTGTAAAAATGCACCAATTGTGTTTCATTTCAAATACACTTATGTTTAACCTACAAGAAGAAAGCTTCTTATTGCACAGTTTGCAGTTTGTTCTGGAACTTTCTGGCTTCCCACACCTGTTTAATCTTTCTATTTTTTCAAACAGGACACTGGCTCTGGTATGGGAATGATTTACTATCCAGCATTAAGGTTAACATGAAAAAATGCAGACACTGCTGGTCAGCATGCTGCTCTTTTCAGATGCATACGTCCTTCCAACAACTCATCATTCCCAATCAGGTCGTACTTTATTCTTCTAAGTTAGGTCACCTTCAGTGTTGTCCTCTCTACAGAGGCCATTTTCCTCTTGATCTACTTCAGTCACACTCCAGATCCTTTCATGACTGTCCATCCAACCCTCCATCCTTTTAACCTTTTTTTTTTCCAAAGTTTCCATGAACTTGTGCTAGTCCTGCTGTTCTACCAGTTTATTTCTAACACTCAATAATTAATTCCTGCATAGAAAGGCACAGTTGAGACATCCACTCACACAAATGCTGAAATTGAAGCAACATTGATCTCCATGAGCAATTCACAGAAATAAAAACAGGAAGGAAAAAAATACTTCTGAGCAAAAAATTTCAGAGTTGACTTAACCAATGGACACTCAGTACCGAAACAGATGTCTAGCAGACTACTTGGGACAAGTCTAAAAGTCTAAAAAAGTGACCTTTCTGTGGGGAATCTGCATGTTCTTCCTGTAATGATGTCTTCTCTATGTACTGTGTAAATTCATTTGTGCCACTTTATTGGTCTCTCTAAATTGTCTTAGGAAGAAGTCGCACTTCGTTTAGCTTAGATAAGCAAATACATATTTTTAATAACGACAAATTAATCATCTTTAAATTGCTAAGCAAAAATGTTATTTTTAAGTTGATGGAATCAAGTTAATTATTTGCTTCATAGTGGCTGAAATGAAAATAGCAAATACCATGTTTTTGCTTTTTTTTTGTAGTTTTTAAAACTGTATTTGAAGATGCAGCTTTATAGACAATCTATTTCTGTCTATCAGTATGAAGCTCTTCAGCCCCTATTGATCTACAGCCAAGTCAAACTCTTTCATGCACCATTTCTCCCACACCATGTCAGACTGAATCATCCTGGCCATTCCTGGTAAATCTGCAGGAGATGGACCTCATCCCACTCTGAATCCTGCTGTGTCCCTCTGGCCTCTTTTTCCATACTTGTGAGGTGACATTTTCCTGTAGTGTTTGATCAAAAGCTCTGGGTGTTGGGTGATATGCTGAAAGAGCTACAAAAAGGAAGAGACAAAAGGATGACTAAAATGTCGCCATGGGGAGATTTTTTTTTCCATTGTGTCAATTTCTTGGGTAATATATGCAACGTCATGCATAATTATACATTTGTGTTCTTTATAAACTATGGACAGTGAATGAAGCGATAACGACACGAGTACTGTAGTTTGTAGAATTTGTCACGAGCAAGTCAACAGTTTGTAGAAAAGTTTTGTCTGGTGTTTTAAATTTGCACATAACCTATTTAATAATATTTATTTACATTGCAACTTTACTGTTGAGTAATTTATTCACAAATACATCCATAACTTTGGACAATGAACCATACTTAATTTACTTAAGTGTAAACTTCTACATGTGTTTGATCTCAAATGCAAAAATTTTACAAGTGAATTTGATAGGATTTTTTCACCTGGTAGTTTTTTGTTGCTATGCCCTGCAACAACGAGATGATGAGGGTAGTCATTAGAGGTTTGTTAAACTAGCTTAAAAATACTGCAGACTGTGTGTTTCCCTCTGAGCCCTCACGGAACCCCATAAGGAACTTCCTGAACCTGCTGCTTCTGCAAAACCTGTGTGGGAAAATGGATGGACTGTCCTGTTTAAACAGGAACAGTAAACAGAGTATAATTAGTCCCACTTTCTGGAAACCTTTTGGGCTCAATTGGTCAATCTAACAAGAGCACCGCTTCAGATGTGCTCATGTGACACGTTTTCCTTTTTGATTGCTTTCACCAAACATTTGACAAGATTTACGGTTTATTTTACTACAAAGGTTTTTTACAATCCATAAAACCTGCTCATCGGAGCGCCTGCAGGAAGCAGAGCTGTCAGTGAAATGTAGAACGATGAGAAGGTCAAGTTGGAAGTGAAAGGTGTTGCGGCTCACTGCGCGCCTGTCATCAATCAGTTCAGGGATGTCATCTGTATCAATCAGAAAAAGGAGGTCAGTATCGAACATCAATTAAAGTTACGCTTTCAAATTTGCACCAGGAGTGAGGCTCTGAGTGCAGATGGTTGTCCTGCTTCATAATATTATAGACAAGGATGTGTATAATTTTTTGGTGCGATCCTCAGATGAGGACCTGGAGATGTAACATGGTGCTCACCAAGCACCTGAGTTACAAAAATAAGCACCCTGATTGTACTCAGCTATGGACACCTGCTGTGGGTGGTGACCAAAAGAACGAGATCACGGATACAAGCGGCTAAAATGAGCTTCCTCCGCAGCATGGCTGAGCTCTCACAAAGAGATAGAGTGAGGAACTCAGTCATCCGGGAGGAGATAGGAGTAGAACAGATTGTTTTTTTTCTAAATACTTTCCAGTGCACTTCTCACATGTCGGGCCTCATGACTTCACAAAATAAAAAATGCTGGGTATGAAAAACGACAAAAGCTGGTTCCCTTATCATCATCATCAGGGTGCAGCAACAAGCAGGAATTGATCAAGATTATGACTAATTTCAACTATTGTGTCAGAGTTGAAAACATGCCAGCAGTTTTTTCAGGACTTACTGGAGAATGTGGACACGTGCTCTGATTCTTGTGTTTTACACAACTTTTACAATACTTTAAATCAAGGGAACGATGGCTTTTTATGCACATCTTTTTCATCCTCTTTGTGCATTTCAAGGCATTAACACATGAAGCACTCTGATGGGTTTTATGTGGTGCACATCATTCATTTTAACAAGTCAAATGAACTTGTGCAGCAGTTATGTGTACCTCTGTTTATAGTCAGGAATTCCTGTCTCTATGACATGCTAATGATAAGTGTGAGCTTTTTGTCTTCAAGTGAAACATCACAAACTGTCTGGAGGCAGATGGTGACAAAAAATTAAGATAATAAGCAGAAAAGGGTTTTAACATGAGGACATCAAGAGGTTTTTTAGCAAAGGTTCATTAGCCTGCTTTTGATTTAAGCTTTCTGATCTTTTTCTTCTCTGATCTGCTTCTTTGTTCCATGGCGACTGGTCGTTCTCCTTGTTTGTCAAACACCAAAGGCTCATTGTGTCTGCCTCCCACGCCAATACAAACAGGACTAGCATTGGTTAGCATTAGCAAACGCTTCAATGAAACACATTACTGTCACCAAACGACACAGTGAGAAATGACTAAATAAAAAAGATTTAGCTCTGCGAGCTTCTACTCAATAATATTGGTGAAACGGAGCAAACCAAGATGCAGTCAAGAAAACCAACAGTCTGTATTTAAAAAAGATTCGAGATGGTTGCATTCAGCACACATTAATGCCCAAAACTGTTGATAATGAAGTCTTGCGAAATGACTCTAGTCATCCCTCACCAGGGATATTTGTGTGCTGCTCTCCTAGGCAAAGCAAGTTTATTTGTATAGCACAATTTATACAAAATGTAATTCAAAATGCTTCACCACAGCAGGCTGCCACAATGGCGCCAATGGTGGGAGAAACGGGGGGTTAGGTGTCTTCCATAAGGATCCTGGACGGGCACTCAGTGGGATGTGAACCCGGGGATGCTAACAACTGAACCACCGTCTCACCCCCAATGAGCACATCGGAAAACTATCGATTTGTGTCCAGTCTCAAATATACTTTGTTATCCAAGAAATATGGCACCCTTTTATTTAATAGTTTTTTTCAAGATCAAACTTACAAATGCTTCAGACCAGATTTGATGTGGTTAGGCAGATGAAGTAATAACTTATTTATGTGCATAGCCAAAGCCATTTAGGATGAAAATTGTCAGGTCATTTTTTTTCTTCTAAAACACACTTTTTAAATGGCTGTTCAGGTAAAAACGAACATTTATGACCAACATTTTTGGTCATAAATCCTGAAGGACTTGATCCTGCCATTCTTGTCAAAACGATCGCAAGAAAACTCGTCAAATAACAAAACATTATTTTTCTTTCAAAAAAAGGTTGCATTGCTGTTGGCATCAGGTTTTCTATTTGCTGTCTTAACAAGAAAACACTTTAACATTTTACTTTTCCACAAGCTTTTATTTCCCCCCAAAATACTGCAGTTAAGTGTTAATGCATGCGTTGGCTCACCTCCTTTTAATCTTTTAACAAAGGACATTGAACCACTTTTATTGATGTCTTCCCAAACTATTCTTGGCTTTTTTTTTTGTGTCTTTTTATGACTTCAATAGAAACCCTAAAGTTACCCAAATAAATTCTGCTGTTCAAACAACTAAACTTTGTAAGACATGAACCATTGTCAAGTGTTCAATAACACGCTTGTTCTGCACAACAAATGAGGAAAAATATGATTTTACTACAATGTAGTTTGAAAGATGGAAATATTTCATGCAATGCTGGTGCAAACTCCTTATTCACATAATTGGATGCTTGTTTGTATCATTTACGGAATAGGTTGAAAAAAGGAATAGGTTGGTAAAATACTGATGACTTGTTCAGGGTGTACCCTACCTTTCAAATAATACAAGCTGGAACAGTATCAGGCACATTCTATGTCCGAGTGTTAGATAGGTGGCTAAGAAAATGGATGGATTGGTTTTGTGTCACCATCACCAGTAGAAGTACTACCTCACCATTCTTCCTCCCTGACAAATTAAAATTGATTATCGCTTCAATAAATCAATGACTTAATTGCTGTTACACCAGTGCTAAGACTTCTACGGCTCAGTTTCAGGTACAACTAGTGCCAATAATTACACCTGATGGGACTGTTATGCTTCACTGCTGTGAGGACCAATTACACCGCCGTGTGAATGAAGACCAAAATAGAGCAGTGGCTGTGAGCTTATGATGCAATTAATTTGGATTTTGTCAGAGTGACTGAAAAGAGGTACCGCAATAGACTTTCCAAGTTTTTCCGTAAAGCAGAGAAACAGTTTTTAAAGGTCACTGGCGACAGAAATCAAATTTAGCCTGATTTCCATTTATATCCCATCAGACCAGCCAGAAAATTCTCCAGAGACTCGGGAATATAATGAGACCAGAAACTCCTATTGTGTGCATTAGTCACTAAAAAGCTCACATGTAAATATCTTAGATTTATGTTTGAAGATTTAAATGGTTTATTTCCCACAGGGTGAGTAAATGCATGCACATACAGTATGCAGAATCTGAACCCATGTTGGTTCCTAAAACCTGCACAAGATATTTGTTATCAAATTTATCAGTTTGTCAGCATATGGTATAAAAGTTTGGAGAAAACTTTAAGATTGAGTACACAGGAAAAGAAACCATTCCTCTTTTGCTTTTTTAGAGCGAAAATGAACCAGACTTCCTTCGTGGTATCTTTTTGGCTGGATTTCAACGCCCCAAGTGTTGAAGAGCTGCTCTGTTCTTGTTTTAATGCAGTTTGATTCTCTTAACTATTGCTTCTATTATTTATCCCCTTCAGAAAAGTGTTGGTTTGTGAAGGCTGCCGTTTGATGTGAAGGACTGATCGATCAATAGGGATCAAACCTTTACAGATAGTATGTCTTAGATTTTTTGTCTATTCATATATCTAGTCATCTCTCTACACATCTATGTACACATCCAACTGGCTACCTGGCAGTCTATACATCTATCAATGTATCTTATCAATCCATGTAACCATCAATTTATTTACATTCATTCCCCCCACAGACTTGTGTGTCTGCATACCTGCCGATCCGTCAATTTATTTATCTGTCTACCTTCCCATCCATTTATTATTCTTCTGTATCTTACCGACCATTTACCTTCAAATCTATTCATTACTCCTTCCTCCAACCTGCCCACCCAATTTATTCACACACCCATCCATATATCTACCAATCTATTTAGATGGTAGATGTATCTTCCCACAAACAAACCCTTAGACACATGATTAGCTGCAAGCTTTGATGTAATTTACATGTCTGCTCCATCTGAATGTGTTTGTACCTCGACCTCACACTGCGCATTTGAAGCCTGAGCACATATGATAGCATCGTCTGCTGTGAAGAGAATTGTCACAAAAAAGTGACATGTTTATTTGAGCATGTGAATAAAAAGTGTAGGAATTTTTTGCTGCGCTCTTATAATTAAATAGTTTTCTTGGGGTTAGAGGTGTTGTGATACCCTCGCCTGCCGCCAGAGGGAGTCCTGGCCCCTCCTCATCACCCTGATTAGGGAAACCTGAGATTGATTTCTGATGCCAAACACCTGTGGACCCTGGTGCCTGTTTAAGGGCAATCACCCCCTATTCCCACGTCTGGTTACTGTCATCCTTCCCTGGCTGGCTGGCCGTTAGTTATCTTTGAACTCTGTTCTATCATTTGAACGTTTTGATTCTCCTGTGGAGTTAATCCTGTGCCCTTTGCCTTACAGACTTACCTGTCTTCTGTTAATGAATTCTGTTTTTGTCCTCTTCCTTCCTTCACAACAAGGAGGATTTTTGTCTTTTATTTTAAAACTCCTTAAATCACAACTTTTGTGAAAAAGATCTTGATATAAGCCACACAAAAATGGCAACAAATGTGCAAATTTAACCTACTTCCTAAAATGGGAGCAAAACAAAATGCAAACATGTTTAAAGGTATTATTTTGGTGAAAATGCCAGTTGGTCTGCCACCTCACAGCAGCTGTGTGCTTTTCTTCAAGCAAATCTTCTTGTCGTCACATGTGAAAGCAGCAATGTTTTACCAGACTTTTGTCAAATGATCACACAAATTTGTAGGTGAAGTTTTCTTGCTTTTTTAAAAATCAGTTTATAATTACCGTTGCAAAGATTTACATCATTATCTGAAATACTAGTGTGCAGTGAATGTTTGTCAGCAGGGAAATGAATAGGTCTGTGTATGATGTTGACTTGTGTTGCCCTAGCAGCCATAAAAATGGTCCCCTGGGTACATTGAGGACTTGAAGGGACAGGTCTAGTTTAATCTCATGCTGCAGGTGATTCAGTGTACAGCCTCAGAGTACAGCTTTTGTGCGTCATTGGATGACAGCGATTCTGACTAGAAGATGATATTCTCCTCCTCAGGGCACCCACTGTTGGATTAATGATATTGCATAAAAAAGGAAAACCATGACACATTTATTAGAAAAGTCAATCCTTCTTACACATTGGAATTCCTGTAAAGAACCTCTTCAAACTGATGGAAGTCCCACAGCCCAATGTGACTGTGGGTGTATTTGCACTCAATATGAAATGCTAATAAGCTAACATTCTCAATTCATTTAAACTTTTTTTCTGCAAAATAAACTTTGTAAAAGTTTTAACCATGTTTGACAGCTATCCCTACATCAAAATGATACTTTCTATTTCATACATGCATGTTTGAATACATTGCAAGCTCTTTGGTCAAGTATTCAGATAATCATTCAGTTGGCGGGTTGTTCATGTTTATAGATTTTGTCCTTTGCCATGCCCACCTAGGTTCTTTAAAAGATTTTTTTTGTTCAGAAGGACAGTCTTGGCTTACAGAAGTCCTACTGCTTATTTTACTTGTTGTTTGGGTTGATTGGGATGGTGAGCAGAGCACGTGTACTAAAACACTTCATGCTTATGTTAAAATATGATCATGACAGAGATCAAAATCCATGGTCAGGAACAACAAAGTGTTCAAATTACATCCTTGATGGGAATTTTTTAAAATATGCATCCATGCATTAAAGAAATAGAAAAAAACACTACTTCAAGAATGTGTTCAAACTTAAAAAAAAAACAAAATACAAAAAAAAAACCCTTTAAAGAAACATCTTGTGCACATTTACAAAATATTTAGTTTTGAAAGATTGCAGCAGATGGACTTCATCCAGACAACAGTGTGTGTAACACGTGGGTTCAGTAACAGTCATTTAAATAATTCAACACATATTCAGGCTTTTGCTCAACCTAATTAGTTTCTATGAGGCATACATAAACTTTAGAAATCATATCCTTTAATTTTCTATGATTTCTATCACTTCTTGGATGATCAGGGAGAAATTTTATGCAACCACAATATATTCAATTTTCTGCCAGATTTGTGTTTTTTTTAGTGTACTGTGTATATGGTCTTAATTTTAAGTGAACATGCAATAATGTTTGAACAGAAACATCCTGGTTTGTTGAAACTGAAATGAACAAATGACGCACAACATAACAACTGCTTTTTTTATGGGAAAATACTATGATTCATTTTTATATTGCAAAGGTTATTCTTGCAGCAGAGATAAAAACATCCAAGAGTTAGTTTGATTTATTTAGTCAGTAATGGTTATATGGAAGCAAAAATAGTGAACAAAGTTGAGATATTGTGTGTGTGGGTTTTTTTATTGCTTTGATCAAATGAGAAATATGGTAAGGTGTAATAAAACCCAATGTAGTTGATGTTTGTTCAGAGGAAAAATAAAAATTTGAGACAACACTCAATTATTGCTCATCCTTTTATGAATCAACAGCTCTCTTTCATGCTAAAAAATAGGCCAGTCATTGTTCTGATAACTCTCCAGTGGAAGTGGCATAGATGAGTAGAAAATAACAAAAAGAACCACTCTTGACGTTGATGATGTAATTATTGTGCATTCTGTCTACACAATGTGTAATCAACATTTAGTTTATTACGACTCCAAGCAGAAAAAAAAACACACCTCACCTCCATCCTGATGTTTCACATTTAATACACATGGTTATAAAACAGTGTCACGATGAGAAGGTTGGAGACTTTAGAAGGCATTATTTGCAATTTCCGTTCCGTTGTCTTCCGCTTATCCAGGGCAATTAGATTATTAAATATTATATACACTATATTAATTATTCACATCAATCTCATTACATTTGTTTTAAGAATATTGTAAATTTGTTTTTCTTTCAATGTAAAGAACTTTGTGTTTCTTACACATAAAAACTGCTCTACAAATAAAATTGGATAAGATTTCACAAGGACCTGTTTTTTCTTTTTTTTTTTTTTATTGATCCTCTTTGGAAAAATTTGTGTATCCAGTAGCGCTCCAGAGTCCAAGAGAGAGCACCAAAACAGCTTCAGAGCAGCTGTTAGGTGGTGCTGAGTTGGGTGGGGTGGAGCCTGAACACTGCTTGGTGGAACAGCATCATTTTGTTGCATCTCTCTAACTGTCCGAAGAAAGGGTTAAGTATGTTGGCATTGTTCAAGTAAATTTTATGTGCACATGTAGTTTTTATGTCTTCAAATGTCGTTTGTGAGAAATAAAAAAAAAAAATAATTCCAACGTCAAACCAAGGGCTCCAAAGTTCCGTTCATCACATATCCAAACATGCTTCAGACTATCAGGACTTCTGGAAAACTTAGTACCGGCATAAAAGAAAAATAAAAAACATGTGGAAACTATATGTGGCAACTATTTGACAAATATACTCACCTTTAGTAGAATAATATTGTAGTCCTTTCCCTTACATTGTCTTCCACTTATCCGGGGTCGGGTTGGGGCGGGCAATGGTTTCAGACAGAAAACCCAGGTTTCTCCCACCCTGGGTGCATCCTCCAACTTATCCGGAAGGATCCCAAGACCTCTGGGTCTCCTCCTGGTAGGACGTGCCTGAAACACCTCAACAGTGAGGTGTTCAGGAGGCGTCCAACCCAGATGTACGAACCACCACATCTGGCTTCTCTTGACCTGAAGGAGCAATGGCTCTACTCCAAGCACTGCCTGGATGGCAGAACTCCTCACTCTATCTCTGAGTAAGAGGCCAACCACCCTGCGGAGAAAGCTCGGTTTAGCTGCTTGTATCTGCGATCTCGTTCTTTCGGTCATCACTCCCAGCTGGTGACCATAAGTGAAGGAAGGAACGTAGATCTAGTGGTAAATTAAGAGCTTTGGTTTTTGGCTCAGTTCTTTACCACAACGGGCCTCTGGGGCGTCCTGATTCTTGCAGACGTTGCACTGATTTGTCTGTTTTAAACCGTTATTGTGGTTCGGTTTCAAAACATCTGTAATTATTTTAAAATAGCCACTGATGGGTTACTTTCTTTTAATATTTCAAATCATGTTTACACTCTGAAGTAAAAAAAAAAGGTTTTCCACACGGTTTACATTTATCAGTTTATTTGTATCAAAACCACCAGCTTACAATAAGATCATCTTTATCATTCCCTTCATTATACCAATACACACAAGCACTACTGTCTTATTGCGACATTTATCCCTCTTCTACTCTCTACTCTACTGCATGTGTCGAAAAAACAAGCTTTTTTTCTACAATGTTATGCTCGGTCAAAACTTGATGCAAATTGAAACAGACGTTACATAAGCACATTATTTTCCATCTTGCTTAAAAAGCAATCACAGCCTGACCAAAATTTCAGGCTTATCAAAACAGCATCAGTCCATCATCTTCATCAAACCCAATCAGGCTCCCAACCGAGCCCCGGCAGTCTTCATGGAAACAGCTAAGAAGCAGCAGGGAGGACACAAACACTACTTATTAATAATTTAAACTGTTTTCTCTCCTGAGTTTTACTAGGAAAACAGCAGGAGAGAAGTATTCAGGATCAATCTGGTGATTATCTAATTATATTTCGAGGAAATGGAATGACTGCTTGGATAAGCAGGCAAGATTAATTAAGCTGGGTGTGGTGCTCGGGTGGTAAAGTACATTGAAATGAATGAGGGAAAATAAATATTCTAATTTAACATTCAGAGATCCATTTGTGTGACTGGGATCGGTTCTCCATTTCAAAGCATGCACATGAAAAGTTGCCGGGGCTCTCTGTGTGAATCCCTGCATGGCTCCTTTAGAAAATCACTACCTGAAACTTTTTTTTCAATCTCAATTAATCTTTTTGCACGTGTATTAAAGCGATATTTTTTCTCTAAGATAAGTGAGACACAAGAAACTAAACCCAAAAATCTTTAATAATCATCCAATTAAAATTGACAATCTAGTTACTGTAGATTAGTTATTAAAGCAGGAGGAAAGAAAAAAGTAAGGAAGTGTTTTGGCTTTCTGAACTATTTGAACTGAAATCCAATCCAATATTGTTCTGTCTCATTTGTATTTTGCTACTTTGCATCTACTGAAATAAAGTCTGACTCTTAAATAAATGCTTTGGTCATTTGTTGAATTTCGCTCAACAGAAGAAAAACTCTACCAGTCAAGAACAAATATTAAGACATAGTCTGATTTTATGAAAAACTTTTTGCCTTATCCCTACAGCGGGTGTATCCTGAGGGTGTATCCTGAACAAGTCACCAGTCTGTTGCTGCGCCATACCCACACACAACTATCCACACACGCACTCATTCCTAGGGACGATTTTGTAGTGGCTAATCAACCTAACATGTATGTTTTTGGAGGATGTTTTAAGCCTCCACTCCGGGTGTCGTACTCCTATCTTTTTACTTTGAGGCCACTGTGCTACCTGCAGCACCACTGTGGGTTAGATTGTTTATTACTGACCTCTAAATACTAGTCACTTCATCAATTTATTCCGGACTTCAATGTTTTTTTGCAAGTAGTGGATTCACTATAAAAGTCTGACTGGCCCAACCCTAAAAAAATGACAACGTTTTTGTCCATGGGTACACTAAATACTTTCCAGAAATTTTATATTAAATTTGTTGTTTCAGAAAAATACTGTTGGAAGGAAAAGTAAAACAAACAAAAAAAAAAAAAACTTTTTTTCACAAATTGTGAAACCTTTTAAAAATGAGGCGCTAAAAGCTTGACCTGCCTCTCACTGCTAACCAGTTGAGACAGTGACTTTCTGAAACCCTGAATGGGAAGAAGTTGTTTTTGCAAACTGTGGGACTGAGCAGTGTGTAAAATGAGAGGATGATTTTTTTTTTCATGTTCCAAAAAAGGTTTTCTCCTCAGATTGAGAGACTGCAGCTAATACCGACTAGATGGATTATGGATTAGGATCGTATGTGCTATTGGACACTTTTCAAGTCCCACAATCTGGTGGGAGATTGTCTTTTTATGCAGTCAATAAAAATAAACTACATTTTAATTGCATCAAACTAAAAGAAATTTTATTTATTTGACATAAAATAGCAGAAAATCCATCACAACGTGTCCCTTAAGCCTTTTGTCAGATTTAATATCAGCAAATAGAAATGTGTAATATTCTATCACAATAACTGTGTCTGCCTGAGAGATATGCATGGTTCCAAACTCGTCCTTAGTTGCAATTTGCAAAGCTTATGGGACAGTTAATTTCTTTCTGAATCTGTTTAATCAAACAATAAACTGAGATGAAGGTAATATTAAACACACTGACTTTATGCTCAGTTACAGGCATTGAAAAGTAACGCAGTGGTGAACACACAGCGGTGGAGAAAATCTTGTTTTACTGCAGCAGAATTTAAAAGGAGCCATGCAGTAAGCACACAGCACGCTGCATCATCGCTGCGTATTTACTACAACAAACCAACATCACATGACACCTGCAGACTACTACAACACCTCCAACAAGGGTTCCTAACAAACACACACATTTTCCAATTGCAAAAAACACATAAATGTTACATGACTGTATATGGCTACTGCAGGGGATGTTAAAACAAGTAACAAGAGAAAACCAGAACACTTGTTTCAACTATGATACACATTGTGCAGCACTCGGAATAAGTGAAACAACAGGAAGCTCAATTTGCAAACAGAAGGAACAAAGAAATCTAGACTGACAGGCAGATCTCTTATTCTCGATTAGTAAAGTGTGAATGAACTAAACACAAAAATGAAATGAGAATTTACACCATGCAACACGAATAAGTAGTACAGACCAGATTGCGAAATGAAGCACATAGATCAAAACTTTCACTAAAACATTGAATTAAACTTAATTACATTGATCGGAACATTGTTTTGACATTCAAATTATGAAACACTATACATTTTTTTGGAAAACAGCAAAAAAAAAAAAAAAAAAAAGAATTTTCAAAAAATGCAACAAATTTTGAGTCCTTGAGAAGAACGCACAGGAGACACCCACCTCCTGTTTTACCATGGAAATTAGTATGTTTTGACTAGCATGTTTATCTCTGTTGGGGTGTCGGGGATGGGGTGGGGGTAGAGTCATTTATCTGTAATCCCAAAGCAGTGCTGACTGGAAAGTAATGAGAGACTCTCAGTTGTAGTTGTCAGACAAGGGTCACACACTCCAAATGTGCCCACAAAGATATGCATCCCTGCCTGCTTTATGTATCCCGTTGTGGAAAACAAAGAGATGCATCTTAGATAGTAGTGGGGGGTTAGGAAGGGTTCGAGACCCCATACTTACAGATAAATGGGGGGTAGAGAGAGGTGGGATGTTCAGCAAACATTGTTAACAACTGGGAATCACACTTTTGACTGATAACAATAAAGGAGTATACATAAAAATGTACATTTTTTATGTATTAATCTCTAATTATTAAACGAAATTGTTTGGATTTGATTTGCTTTATTTTGGGCTACACTTTGCTTTACTTAATTTTCACTTTGAATTTTTTATCCAATTTTAGAATAATTAAAGTAAAATGATTGCATTTATTTGTGTAGTAAAAATACTTAAAACAAATTTAAAAGTCATAAAAGTCATATATTACACACAGAAAAAAACAAATCTCCCCAAAAATCCAAAAGACAGTGGTATTTTACATTCTTTTTTTGGGGGGAAAATACACATTTAATTGTTTTGGAACTCTTTTGTTTGGGTGCCAGTAAGACAACGACAGCAATACGCCCTCCAGTTTGACACCAAAAATATTACTTTAAAAATTTGGACACACCTCCTTGTTAAATAAAACATATTTGCACCATCACTCTTCTGTCCATACAGCTGGAGATTTTTTTTTCTTCTAGAAAAACGGGCATCCTTCACACTAAAGTATCTTTTAATGCAGCATTTGTCCCAAAAGGGGCTCAAATATACAAATCTCATATGCAGTTGTATTTGTGTGACGATTAGATACAAATTACTTATCACATGTGATGTGAATGGCTGTTAGGATGAACATAGCCCTAAATTACATGTGTGGTTTTTACTCGGGTCAGAGTTTGAAGCATGGATTGTGTGACTATTTTTATATCATATTTCAAGAAATCTTTCAAAAAACTAAATCAATGTGGCAAATGCTACACTTTTTACAATTTCTTTCACATTGTGCGTAAAGTCGAGTGAAAAAACGAGATGTGTAATAGCTCACATGACAATTCACTAGTTCTAAGTAAAAGTAACTTGTATTTAACACACAGACAACAGCTTTAGTCTAGCTGGGTAAAACCTTTGAAAATGACCAACGTTTACTAATATTGTCTAACTATGGAGATTTAAAAACCCTTCGAAGGCATCAGATTATTATCAACGTCCTGACACATTTGACACAAAAAGATGGTGGAAAGTTAAAGTTTAAGTATTAAAAAAAGAACAGCCTGTTACCTTAATCTTTCATTCAGTAGAACAGCAAAAGTTTAAGTGGAAACATTTTTAATTTTGCCACACTTCCTGCTGTAGTTGAGGTTATTGCCATTAGTAAAAAGCTCTAAACGTACTCTAAAATTTGGACTAATATTTACATTTTTTATTGGCCTTATGAAGATGTTTCAGATGGTGTTTCAGCTCTCATTTAACAGCGAGTATCCTTAAAAATGGATGTGCTAATGGCTAGTTGGCATACCTGAACACTAATCAGCTTTCTACAGCTCAGCTGATCAGAAGAATAAACAACAGACCAATAACTTCATGGGTGTGACTCGAATACTCATCACACAGTAAAGCTCGGATGTGGATTTAAGAAGCAGGATGTCTCATAAATGTTGAGTTTACTTCATGATACAGAAGTCACTTTCTTGAAACTTTTTTTTCATTTAAAGTGATTTACTGTATCTCTCCACAAGACTTCAGCAGAAAGAAAAGAGCGTTTA
Source organism: Neostethus bicornis (assembly GCA_902685375.1). NCBI lineage: Eukaryota > Metazoa > Chordata > Actinopteri > Atheriniformes > Phallostethidae > Neostethus > Neostethus bicornis. Next base: position 13,165,424 of record LR738545.1, read on the forward strand.
AAAAGTATGGAGTCATACCGTATATGCAAGCCGCAGAAAAGAGGCGGTTGGAATATTGAGGACAAGGCCACCTCAGCAGAAAGCCCAAGATTAGGCAATGTTAATGTCACTCATCCTGTCTGACTCGGCTTATTCGCCACCAGCAGCAGTTTAGTTTTTCCAATTAGATTGAAGTTTAAAAGTAGCACTTTCTGAGAATATTTTGTTTGTTTGCTCGGTAGCTTTTATGCTGCATTTTTTTATTGTTACCATCTGCAGATTTAAAACGCACTGCGGCAAGCCCTTGCTTAAAAAAATTGAGCTGCTTCAGAAATAAACTCTTTGTTTCTAACACATGACAAGACTTTTCTGTAATTAGGAAAAAATACTAATCATGTCATAATTATGTGGATTTAAATTGCCATGCTATATGATTCACCTTTAATCAAAATCAGGGAATCTTTGAATAAAAGTTCTGCACAACAATGTGACGGGTGCAGAATTAGTACGATAAATAACATTCAACACAAACTTTACACCACCGAGACAACCGCTGTCAATTTTTTAAAAAATGATTTCCATTAGCGGAACAATTTCACTTTTAAAATCCCAAAACGGCAAGAAAGTGAAACTCTAAATTCTATTTTTTCAGCAATGTCGCAAAAGACAAAGTAACAATGAATCTAAGCCTTTACTACTTCATTGCTACTTTTTTCTATGATTCAATATTATTCTTGAAATGATCCAAGAAAATAATTAATTTAATTTGTATACATATTTATATGTGTGTAATGAGTGATCTCCATTTCTCTATAACTATCAATATAGATCGATATATAGACATAGATAAATAACTATGATTTTGAAATAGAGAAAGAGAGATGCTTAGAAATCATATGCATGTATGTTGCATATTATGTTTCTACTCATAAAGCCATTTTGACAAAAAATCTGGGCATCTAAAACTCCTTGTCCAATCTCTACAAGTTCGCTATAGCTAAGTAAAACTCCTTCAGACCAACACGTGCGACATAAACAACCAGGTACAAAAAAGGCACCTGTCCACCAGCAGCTCAAGAAAAAAAATGTTGCTAAAGCTGGCTTAGCAGCCTTTGATGTGATGCTGTTGAGTTTAGAAACATGCACGACTGCATCTGCAGATGTGGCTACAGCAGAGCATTTAAATCAAAACAACTCTGACCATCAGTCTAAAATAAAGATATGACATCCCAGATGATCGTAATGTTCCTATGAGGACTATGAAGGCCTTTAGATTTAATCTACAGTATGTTGAAAAGTGAGTGCAGTTCGAAATATCTCTGTAGAAAACAAAATTAACCTGAGTTAATACAACAGTCTGTACAAAATATTAATATGCTGTTTCAGGTAAAAATAAATCAAAAGCCATTTTCATTTTGATATGACTAAATAGACGCTTTCACGTAATAGCATGAAGAGAGTGATAGGAAAGCTTTCTTCTAATCATCTAAGAAGAACTGTTATTTACATATAAGCTATACTTCCTTTACAAATCATTTTTACACCTGATAAGAAATGCAGTTCCATTTATTTAAGCCTCCATCTTAAAAGTGGAGATGGGTCGACGAAAGGCAAGGCAAGAACAAATTTCATTTTCTTCTGTAAGAGTTCCTTCTGTCCACTGCCATCACTTTTGTATCAAACTTTCACTCACATCTGAAAAATCTAATATCAGTGAGCATCTTTGACACATTTGGGCTAGCATGATGAGTCACTCCCTTCTCTTCCTTTTCTCCTGTTCCCTTCTTTCTCTTTACTCTGAAAGTAAAAATGGGTGAGGGTAAAAGAGGGATTCGCAGGAGGATTCTACACAACCACATCCTGCTGCTTCGGAGGGTTAGCAGAAAAGAAAACCAATGAAACCCAAAGCCTGACTCTGCTGCTGCCGTTCCGGCTTTACCACAGCGGTCGCTCTGTAAGTTTGGGCCGCTCGAACCAAACACCTCGTCACGGCACACCAATGGGCTCAGACTATTGAAAACCAGCCGACAAGCCGACGAAATAGAGAGCGAGGTCACAAGAGGTCATCGTAATCCAGCAACTTGGAGTGCTGACGACTTTTCCAAAGGCGAAACAGACGGAAGTCAAAGTACATCTCGATCATCTCTTTGCCTGCAGCAGGGTGACAACAAAAGGAGGACAAGGTTGTTACAAAGAGCCCTTGTTGGAAATCTCGTGTTCACCTCTCATCACACACTACTTTCACTGAGGCTTCGGCACAACTTTTTTTTTTTTTTTTTTTTTTAGCTTTTCCAGCCTCATGGGTGTAGAAAAATGTCTGAGAACATTAAAATGTTATGTGGACTCATTTTCCTTGGTAAATATAACAGAATCCAACCAGAAATACTATAATTAGCTTTCACATGCAGATGATGTTAATGTTTAGCAGAGAAGTAGCAAAGCATAGAAAGCAAAGATATTTTCTCAGATCTGGCTGTGGATGCTTTTTATACAAAGGGCATGCAGCCTAAAGCCTGCTTTAAAGCCAGTTTGAAAGATCTTCTGGCATTGACAGCACACCAAATCTTCGTGAATACTAGACAAGTGCCAAGATGAGGATTTGCATTGAAACCTGAATATAATTTGGGTTGGAATGCCAACCGTTCACCATAATTTGGATGGCATGCTTGACATACAAGCTATGTAGATTTTTTAAAAACTTTTTCTGAGTCAATTGTTGTATAAATGAACGATCTCGGGATTATTTGCTAAATTTCCTGCTCTGCACTTTCAGTTTTAAAGCAGGTAACCATTGTTTTGCATAATCGAAAGTCCAATAAGCTCTTGCAAGGCAGACAAAAATGTATGCAGGAAAAAATTCTGTTGCAGTGTGTTTACTGCAGACAGTGGGTGATTTTCTTTTTAAAGATGTTTCAGACAGGAGAGGATGCCAGGCTGTGAGTCATGAACAAACAGGACTTTATAAACGCCTGCATATTTACTACTGCAGGGAAGACAGGATCACAGCCAGAGAAAGAAGAGGTGTTGGGCAGAAGGTGGGAAAAATCTGACAGTAAATACAATGATGCACACAAAATCAGGCTGATCGAAGCTTATTTAATAACTGTCAGAGAATTGATGAATCACTGCCATTTCACCAGATTTGCTGACATTAATATGATTGCAGCAGAAGGATCTGGGTCAGAAAGCTGCTGCCTTGGACTTTCTGTCGGGAAGTCATTAGTCATTCGTACACTTCATATTATCTGAAGAAGCTGCATGAGGGCAGGAAGGGAGGCAACGGGCAGAAAAATTGTGGGACTTCCACAATCTGCTTCTTTGTGGCCAAGAAAACATCCAACAAAGACCTCGGGTGATACTTTCTTCAGAATTCTCGGCAAGCAAATAAATCATGATTTCCTTTGCACAATCTGCTGTTATATAAAATTTTAAGGGTAAGAAAAACACTTTTTACCCACTGTACTGCATTTAATGTAACATCATGCCAGTGAAATAAACTTTCACCAAATGAAAAGCCTTTTCATTACAGGTAAATAAAACAAGCTTAAGTTTACATGCATATAATTACAAAGTAATTTGTAATTTGTAATTTGTAGCATATCTCAGTATGTCCTCTTCCCCCACTCCAAGGACAAGTAACTTATTTAGATCTCGGTAAAAAGCTAAGCTCGGATTGAATTCAATTGGAATTGTAACCCAAGAGAAAGACTTAAACCCATCCTCTTATTAAAAACGATAGTCTTGTGTGCCCTGATGAGCACAGGGACACCAAATCACCATAAACACAGTTTGTCACAATAAAATAGAAGATTAAAAAAAATCATGTTGACCAATCGGGAACTAATCAGACAAATGTATAGCTAAACTGTGTAAGTTGAATGTGATCAAACCTTACACCATATCCTGATGAAAAGTGCTGGAGTATTGTTCCTGCTGCTGTTTATTGGATGTTGTTAGGATTTTGTTACCGAATTTATATCTAAATTTCATTTAACTTTTTATAGACACAACACATACTTTAAGTTCCCATTTGGTCTGTGATGTATAAAAATGTAGAATAGCACGGTTTTATTTCCTCATTTATTTTTATAAACCTGTTTCAAGTCTACCAAATTTCTCATACCTAGAGAAAAAACCCTATGGAATTTCTTATAACGTTCCTAAAGATATACATATATATATATATTGTATAATTTCCATATAAGTTTGTCATACACACGCCGTGTGCACACACCATCATAACCCAGATGAAACCGTAGTTGTTTTAACTCTCTAAATATTTTTTTTTGTGAAAATTTGAATTTTGTGTTTAAACAGAAGAAAAAAGTATGACAATGTTCAGGCTTGTCTGAGAAAAGTCTAAAATGTGCAGTGAGGAGTTTTGCAGCCTTAATGTGCTAAATATTATTTTAAATCGTAACGCCTGTGATTTAAATGAGGAGAAGATATCAATATATTCTGAGTGTGCCTCTTCTGTGCATCCAGTTATTCCAGATCTGGTGGAGGCTATGTTTCCCAGAGTGATGGAGTACGGTAAAAATAACTTCCTGAACTGTCCCTTTGAGGAGCAGGGTTGCAGGAGTCTGTTGCTGAAGTTGCCCCTCAGTTGCTCAGAATCTTTAAAAAGCCTACCTTGTCTTTTATTTTAGTCATATACGTATAAGTTGACTCACCTATATGAATATCTCTGACACTCTATGTTAAAATGAATTCATTTTTAATAAACATTATCTCTGTGGTTCAGGGTTTCTGTAAGCAAATTCTTTTGAGTGTTTATGAATTGTCTTCTCGGTCAGTTTTTCAACCTTGCCAATGGTTTGGATACATCTGCAAATAAGTGATCTCAAACTTTTATTCTCCAACTACTATTTACTATTTAATCCTCAAGACAGTTTCGTTTTGTACTCTGAGGGTTATTAATTAATAAAATCTTAATGCATGGCTTTTTGAGTATGTCTTTTTCAGATGGGACTGTTTGTCTCAACAAGTACACTCCACCACAGTGCTGTGTTCCTTGCTAAGCAGTTCTCAGGCATTGATTAATGCCCACTATTAGCATTCCAGGAGAGTCCCACAGAGACCCATAGCACTAAATCAATACAGTACCGTGTAAGCCTTTCAGTGTGTTCCAATCACGGAGTACAACTCCTTGCTAACACAAGTCTAATTAGCAATAATCTGCAATTTTAATTTGTTGTTTTTTTTCACACAAGAGTTGAAGTATCTGCAAATGTGTGTGGTGCTCTCACCCTGTGCCGACAGCTCTAGTGGGGACTTGAATTCAACGGAGGAGGGTCTCATCAGCCTCTTCAGAGTTTGGATGAGCTGCAGGCAAGAAGACAAACAGAGAGAGAACAAATTGTTCCACAGATTGTTCAGAACTATGACATGAAAAACAAACAAAGTAGGGACAAACGTGATCAGGTAAAGCGGCTTCATCTTTACCGAGAGGCAAAAGTCGGATGTAGAATCAGCAACAAAAGTTTAATTTTTAAAGTTCTTTCTTTATTAGAAAATCCCTTCTTCAGTTCCAACAGACTAGAATGATACTTCATGTTTACCACCAGCTGTGGATATGAAATTCACACTTTGACAGTCTTGAGTTCATATGTGTGTCACCACCCATCTTGCGAAACCTTTTCGACTCAGAAAGTGTGAATGGTTGTGAAGACATTTCAGAAGGAAAGTTAAAAGCTTTTTTTTTTTTTTTTTCGTCTTTCTTTAGTCTTCGGCAGCTTTCGGCATTCTTCGTGAACCAAGTGACTCTATAAAGTGGATCCAAACCATTAATATTTTATTGATGCGCTAAGCTGATCAGGACTTACTCAGAAATACGGTTAAAGGATTTGATTCTGTTTGAACAGTACTCCAGGCTCTGACTCCCAGTTGAGTTGTGTCACAAGAAGTGCCACAACGACATATTGCTCTCAGCATCTAGTGGCGCCTCCATCATGTTTGGGTGCAGAGAGACTTTGAAAGATGTGGCTACAAAGGAAGAGCAGGCTGAGTCAGAACATTCAGCATATGGGAGACAGTCTGTGGAGGCTTCATCACAGCATCATCACTAGTTCCTGCAGATCTCAAAGATCTGTTAGTGGTTGCTCTCTAAGGTTGTTTAGAGGACTGAAGGAGCCCTGTGAGACTGTGTTTGAAGAGCCATTGGATGCATTTAACATGAAATTTGATAGAAGGCTGCACTAGAAATAGGTCAAAGCATGTGACCTACTCGCTATGTAGTTGTCAAACTTCCACTACATCTACTGTGCAATTTGATTATCCGCTGCAAGTTTCCACAACACCAGTCTGTGCATCAGAAGGCCGATTGTATGTGGCGATACCGCTGCCTTTGGCCTTGTTGCACTCGTCTACCATCTCCTCCTCTTCGCTCTTACTTTGCCTCCTTCTCTATACCTCTCCTCTCATTCCCCTTGGGTCCATTTCAGGGCCAGCTGGTGCGCCATCACGCAGACAGAGTCGAGCAGCCAAATGGTTTCCATCTGAAGAAGGCTATTCTTTGTATCCATCAGCTCAAAAAGGAAAGGGACACGGACTGCTGGTAACTAAAATAACATTGAAATGCATTGCTTCAGGCTGAAAAGCAAGTCATCTGATAAACACTATCAAACAGGTTGTTACATGCATATGCCAAAATGAATCATTATGAATCACACATATAACCTCCCGAGTGGAAAATTACTCAAACAAGTGCTTCCACATTTGATGAAAAACAGCTATGCAGCATCTTGGCTGATTGTGAGAAATATTGTCCAACACAAACCGGTTCTATTTACATCAGAGACAAACAGGTTTCAATTTTCACAGGAGTCAATTGCTAAATAAAGTACTAAATAATCAGGAGGAAGGTCTCATTTAAAGATAAACTCAGTAAACATGTTGCAGTGAGTCAAACACGCACTTTATGAAAAGCAAAACAACTCATTTCAACCCCTACTGGACAGATGGGTTTTAATACACGTGTTATTCCAGGGATTTGAAGATTTTTAGTTGTGTTGATTTTTAGTTCTGTTTATTTCTAAAAGAATTTATTCTGACTTATAAAGCGTGCATGGGACCAAAGGCACATAAAACTCATGATCTTTCGGGCATAAAAAGAAAACGTTCCTGGATTACAACACATGTCGGGGACAGCTGGTCAGAGGTGGTAAGTATAGTGTCCACTGACAGGAATTTGATGAGATAGAAAATACGAACAGGGAAATGTGAAATGTCCTGGAACAGGTATGATTCAATTTATCCTGCAGCTCTAACAAGATTATAAAATCTTCAACACCACAGGGACACATTTCGGAGGTCAGAAGGAGTCCATAGCTAAACTAATGACAGGTGGTAAAATTGTTTTAGCACAACGCTGGACCAGTTTTGTTTATGTAATCTTTTTGCTATAAGGAATGAAGACAGATATAAAAAAAGATGTTTAAAATTTAAGTTTGTAACAAATTCAGTTTGTTTATTTATGTCTATTTTTTTTACTAGAAGTTTGTCATTTTTTCAAAGTTCCTTTTGAAGTCTGACTGTCACCGTCTGCCGTAGAAAGGCCAAATCTCCACAGAGAATTAAAATAAACTGAGCTGATGAGTACAAACCCGACCTCCAGGTAGTGACCTTTTTGGATAGCTGACAGCAGAGCGGCTGAGGTGAGCGGAGCATCTTCTGAAGGCAGCACAGCCAGTCAATCTATTAATAGAGGTTCTCCAGCTGAGGCTGTAGAGCGCACACAGGCAGCAGCAGGGGGACAAATTGTTAAATGCAGTGAAAAAGGCTGTCTCTGCTCATGCACCTCCTGCAGCAGCTTGTTCCAAATCACTGCAGAAAAGATGCCAAATGTCAGAGCGACTATCACAGTGTGTACTCCTGCTGTGCTTTATACAATCGAGGTACGGGCCAGACTCACACCAAGAATAACGATTGTTAATGTCCAACAAATTGCATGTTGAAATTGTAATTTATCATTTTGTATGTCATTCCACTCATCTCCAGCTGCTGGTTACGGTAAGACAGATCAGATAAAAACATAATTGTAGTCATTCAAGCAAAAGTGGAAAAACTACAGTCCGAGGACCAGACATGTGCACCAAACCATTTAATATGGCTCACCGAATGTGAGGAAATTATAAATAAATTGTTTGTTTTTTTCATTGGAGGTCCAGTGATCCCCAACAGATAGCATACACATTGACTGCTTTTAAGTCACATTTCAAACTCCGTGAAATTTTTTTACATTTGATGTGGGTTTTGTCAACTTTTTCCAGTTGGAAAGGGATTTTTAAAAAAATTCTGCCCCCATTTGAAAACTAGCTTTTTACTCTCAGTTTAATTCCTTTCACTTTTGTTGCTCTTCCCCAATTATCATAGTTGTGTGATCTTAGCAGCAAATTGGCTTCATCCAGACTGGAAAATGAATGAGGGTGAGGTTCATTGTAGAGATGAACAGAGCAAAAGAAAAGAAAAGTGCATAAAAAATATTGAGTTTTTAATTTTGAAAAAGTAAATTAATACCTTGTTTTATACTGAAATTGTCCGTGATGGGCACCACTGTCCCCTGTGACCTTATTAAGGATAAGCGGTTCAAAAGACAAAACAAACTAAATTCTCTTGGTTCAGCCGTTTGTTCACGTGATAGAACCCCTTGTGGCCCGGAGTTAAAAAGCTTGCCCAGCCCAATTAAACAGAAGTTTACATAAAACAAACAAATATGCAGGGTTTCCATTTCTGTTTATCTCTTCAGATTTATACCGACACAGTCCTGATTGGTATCAAAAACGATTTTTACCACCAACATCATGAGCAACCACATCACCGGACCATGTTGTAAGAATCAGTCACCAAAAATAATAAGGAGATAAATTATGAAAGCAATAAAAAATTTACAGACACTATGTTCAGACAAACGCTGCAACAAACAGTTAAGAAAAAAACAACTCCCACCCAGTTTGGTTTTTCTGCCTCAGGGAAAAAAATACCACAAACAACTGTAAGAGCTAAATATAAATCGCTTGCAAGGATTTTTTTTGTTCTTTTAGATCGAAAACCAAGCAGGAGAACTCTGTTTTAACTGACTCAAACAAAAATACAATGTAAGGAGGCTAAGGAGGACATCTTCAAAATATTTGCTAATGAGTTACCTCATTAGGCTTTAGCTATTAAACACATTTAAATTCAGTGTGGATTAAAAAAAATCAATTTAAATGATTTCTTTGTCATAACCAATGTTTTACAGCACATATTTTTATAGACAAAAGTAAACAAAAGTTTTGTTTCATCTTCTGTACCTCACATCCCTAATGCGGTCGCAGGGGTAGCACAGCCTATCCAGGCCGCTTACAGTCAAGAGGCAGGGTACACCCCGAACAGCTCGCCGTTCTGTTGCGGGGCCACACGCTCACAACCATCCACACACATACTCATTCCAAGGAACAATTTTGTAGCGATCAATCGACCTAGCATGCATGTTTTTGGAGAGTGGTAGGAAACTGGAGCACTTGAAGGAAATTCACTTACAAACAGGAAGAACACAAAAACTCCACAAAGAAAGGCCAGAGTGTCAGACCTTGTCCCACATCGGGACTCCAACCCCGACATGAACTGTGTATTTAGAGGAAATGTTGCTGAGATTATGAATGATTTTGCTAGTGTTTTATCAATCTATAAATGAACTGTTTCAATTTAATCATATACAAATAAGTTATTTGACGTTGCTAGTAATAATAATAATACCCCTCACCCCCGTCCTGTTCACCAGAATGTGTTACAACAAGGTTACCCGGTCAGACATTTGCATGGGCTCTGACTTCCTTCAAAAATTCATCCTTGGACAACTGCCGACATTTATTTTCTTAGATACACAGATGGCAATTTGCCAGGCCTACATTATTTTCTTTTTTGCAATTTAAGGGTTTATTTTTCTACTTTCTACTACTAACTCAACCTTTTGTTGTAAATGTTTTATATCATAACTTGACATTGCCTACTCACTTTATGTGGTGCCAAGATAAAAGTGATCATTTTCTATCTTCTTCTTTCAGATCATCTTGGCTTTCCTCCCATTTTTGCATTGCATTCAAACTATAAGGTCAAGAGGAACATCTGCATGTGGTATGCAGTTTTCATTTTCAATTTTTACAACATTTAGTCGTACAGTTTGCTTCAAAGTGACTTTAGGTTTTCACACCGACAGCTCTGTTGGTAGGCATGCATTTCTTGCATCATGCATATGTGACCGTGTTTGCATATAATAAATGTGTCAGTCTCTGTGGGGGTGGGAAGGTTGTGACATGAGCACCGGAGGAGTGTGAAAGTAAATACGAGACAAAATAATTCAAGCGATAACCAAGTCTATGTGCACGTGTGCCGCTTAATTGAGTAAAGTGTCAAGGAGTGTTTTTTCCATAATTTGAAAAATGTTGCATGCGTTCGTTGTTCTATCCACCTTTTGGACCTTTACCCATCATGCTGTGCTTTGGCGCAGCATGACAGTGGGATCAAAGTGACAGCCAGGAAGTGGAATCATCTGCTAATATTGGAAGCCATTCATTTTTCTTTTTGTGACTTACTTCAGGTTTGTCTTAAAAACACACAAATCATTTTTTAAAATCCTTTCCATAACTAAAAAAAACTGCATATAGGATATATTTGCATGTGATTACACAGAGCATCTTTGTCTGACATGGGATAAGAACACATGCAACGCAAAAACATCAAGAAAACATCAGCATTACAAATGTTTGCCATGTAAAAGCTTCGTTTGTCCTTGTATTTACTCACTAACCTTTTCTCCATTAGCGCTCCCCAGCACATAGCAGCCCATGATGTGGATGAGGTTGGGCTCCGGGTTTAGCTTACTCATCAGCTTGCCGAGGCGCCGCCAAAACCTGTTCATATGTTACAGATGGAAAGTGAATGCCATTAGACAAATATGGAGAAAAAGTACATAATCACCCATGCTAAAGGTGCTACCAGCATCTTGTTAAAAATTTACTTCTTCTATACTTCAAAGTGATTTCTGACATATGTTCATGGCTTGGTGGGTTATTGTGCACAATGCTGAAATAAAGCAAAAAAAAAAGAAAAAGAAACAATACTCAAGAGAGTGCAATTACTTATGCTCCTGCAATTTGGGGGCACAACATCTGAACGAAGTTATCATTTTTTAAAAAATCAATTTTCAGCAAAAATTAGTTGCAGGTATTAAATTTTTTTACGTGTCCAGGATATTTCCTATTTACAATATAAATCTACATCTGCCTCATCTTCCATGAACTTCCGCAAACCCAGTGCAGTGTCATTTGTGGCTGCCCAGTGGTGAAGTGGATGGCGCAGTGGCCTCACAGCAAGAAGGTCGGGGTTCGAATTACGGGTGGAAATGAGGCTTGGAATGCTGGACTTTCTGTGTGGAATTTGCATGTTCTCCTCATGCATGCCTGGGTTTCCTCTGGGTACTCTGATTTTCACCCAGGCTTCAAAAACATGCCTGTTAGGTTAATTGGTTGCTACAAAATTGCCCCCAAGAATGAGTGTGTGTATGGTCCTCCGACATATTTGAGCCGAGATAGTCTCCATCGACTCCGTCAGGGAATTAGCAGTTCAAAAGATGAACGAGAGTTATTTTTGTAATAAAAATAAAAACGTATTCACGGTTCCTGCTTTTTCTTCTATAGAAAAACTGGGTGTCTAAGAAAATGACTCTCTGGGTTTTAAATGGGGCCAAACTTTGCCCTAGGTGAATTTTGTATGTGAAGCCATGCTCTATCTCATGGCTTAAAATCTCAACAAATTTAAGACATTTTCCACTTGTCCACTGCTTTCCTATTTTATTCAAATAGCAGCTGACAAGCAAGAATCAAATAATGTATTGAAGACTTACTGAACCATGTCATCCTCCTTCTCCACCTTGGCAAATGTGGCCACTTTATTCTTCAGCAGGTACAGGTGTCCTGGACCTCCCTAAAGAAAAGTAAATGTATTAGAAGATTGACTTTGATTTATTGTTTGAATATTTACAGCAATAAATTTATAGTTAAATCAAATTAATGAGATAGAAGTTTAATTACATTTTATTAATTTGAGAAATGTTTTCCCATTCCATTGTTCTGGCAGATTTTGCTTACACCAAACTATGCTCTGTACTCATCACTAGTTAAAGCTAAACACCTACTCACACACAATGAGCGGAGAATTTAGGACAGCGTCAAAAAAATATCCCCCGAGAAACATTGTTCTCATCAATTCTATCCTCCAACACATCTGGATGAATTAAATGCATCTATCAACCAGTGATGAACACCGACTCATCAGTTCAAACATGCTGTGTTGGTGAAACACTGTAAAGCATCCTTCAGCATTTAGAACTGAGCTGAGTAGTTCAAACTTAGTTTGACCTAGAAACTTAACAGTCATGTATTCAGACAGCAATAGGAAGCTGGAGGAACTAGAACGAACCCTAGCACGCAAACACCATTAATCTTTTATTTGGAAAAAAAGGGATAAAATCACTAGACTGAATGCTTCGATGAAATAAAAATAATTGATATTGAGATCATTTTACATATTCATCAACCATTTCTGGATATCTACTGCAAATATATGTTTATATAGAAATACATTTTTGGAACAGTAACTTGTTTTTTTATTAAAGAGTTTCAGCTAAAATGAAGGGGAAAGCGCACACAACTGCGGTAAGACTGGCCATGCTGTTTGGTCTAGAAACGGTAGCACTGAGAAAAAGCCAGGAAGCAGAGATGGAGGTGGCAGAGATGAAGAAGCTGACGATCTCTCTGGGAGTGACCAGGATGGATAGGATTAGAAATGAGTTTTTTAGAGGAACAGCACATGTTAGAGGTTTTGGAGATAAAGTCAGAGAGGCTGGACTGAGATGATTTGGACATGTGTAGAGGAAAGAGAGGACAACGGAAGAAGGTTGCTGGATTTGGAACCACCAGGAAACGGGACTAAAGGAAAGACCAAAGAGGAGATTCATGGACGCAGTGAAGGAAGACATGAAGATAGTTGGCGTGACCAAAGAAGATGCAGGAGATGGGATGAGCTGGTAGAAACTGACTCGCTGTGGCAACCCCTGAAGGGAAATGCCGAAAGAAGAGGAAGAACTTGTTTCACACTACACTGCCATGACACAAATCTTGATTACTGGTTTAATACCAGTCTTACAGTACTAACTGGTCAGTGCCAATATTTAATAATTGTACTTTATTCATCCCTCATGGAGAAATTCTTTTGCTGCATTTCACTGCAGCGGACAGCCATGATGGTGCCAATGGTGGTTAGGTGTCTTCTCCAGGGAGAATTAGGCATGAACCCAATGGAAATTGAACCAATCGAACCATTTAAAGACGGTGATCACACCACTGAGTTATACTTTCCTTTAATATTTCATCTTTCTGATATTTCCTTTAATATTATTGTTAAAATTAGGCTCTTTTAAATTGTTGTTTGGTAGGAGCAACTGAGTGTATCAGTCTGACAATGTAGCAAAATTGAAATTTTGATGAGTTGATAAGAAAAATGAAAATACTGACCTAAAATTCACCACAATCAATTATAATTTAGGTTTTTTTTTTTTTTGTTTCTTTAACATTACCAAAAACATAAAATTCTTTATCAAATTTTGCTGGTAAATTAGAGCGCCAATGTTTTTTAAGTGCTAGAGATAATCAAGTACTCAGGTGATAGCTTACATATGAAGAAAGTTACCTAACCTGGAAAATAAAGTTTGACTAGCGCTGGTGTTTGTAAGACACATGACCCAACAATGTCAAAGTATTTCCCAATAACTCTGTATGTGCTGTCACTCACCTGGCAGAAAATGAGCATGTTCCAGATTTTACAGCCTTTCCTGTAGGCCGTCAGCTTTTTCTCGATCTCCTCTGGGGAGAGAGTATATAAGAGTGAGGGCGGGAGAAAGAGAGGTGTCACTTTTCCCACTCAGACATAATGGTGAGAAACACAAATTGGCTGTCCCTCGAGAGGCTCGCAGAGGCACATGAGCGGAAAAACAATGAGTCATCTCAGCTCTACAGCACCTTTTTTTAAAAATATATTTTCCACCTTTACAACAGACACTTTTACTGAACTTTCATCAAGGCAAAAGAAAGAAAAATAGTCCAACACTTACCAAGAATGTCATCGAATGTTGCATGCTCGTGGTCCTTTAGAAAAAAATGGTAGAGGATAAATGTTAGTTACAAAAGAATAAAATAATCACCATTGCTGCAACATTGCCACCAAGTGATGAAAATTTCAGACTAGCTAAATTGTGATTAGCTTTCAAGTCACCATAACACACAAATTCCCCACGTGTGCAGTCAATAAAGTACTTCTGACTCTTATTTATTGAAGTCAAAATCAATACAAATGATGTATTCAAAGTAGATATTTCAAAATAGCTACCATAATTACACTCAAATTATAATTATGCTATTTACACACAAATTAAAATGTCCTTGATTACTGAAGTCTGTAAGTATTTAGTCATTTAAATATAAATTTTTGGTCATAAGTGTTTAGCCTTGAAATTTTACTGGACTAAAGATCATTATTCAGTAAACATATCGCTGTCCTAAATGAAAAAAAAAACTGTTTTAAAAAATTTTGAATTTTTAGCTGACGTTTTGCAAAAGAAATGCAATCAACCCCCGAAACTTAAAAAAGTCTTTGACTGTCTCAATTCATCTAAAGATTGTAAAAAGGTTTCACCAGAAAATTCTCAATCCAGTTTAATTTACGTGTTTTATTTTTTTTAAAGCAGTACATTTTACATCTTACGGATTCTTATTGGAATTTGAGGACTAAAGGAAGAATGTGCATAGGGAGAGTTGCTTGTGTGCCACACAAAAATGTTCAGTTTACAAATGTCCTAACAAAAAAATTCAATAGAAAAAGATATAAATACTTTTATGATACAGTTCACAGTTGTTGTGTACAAGCCGATGCTTATGAATGTTTAAAAAGTCTTAATTTATGCAAACCCATCTTTTCTTTCACCTATTTATAAGAAATGGGACATGTACGTATTTGTCACCAAAGTGGTTTATAGAACGATTCATGGTTTTTGACAATGAACGAGTACCAGCAACAGCGATGATCCGACTACCTAGAGCCATGACACTTTTAAGGTCACACATTCTTCAGTTCCCCCATTCTCCTTCTACACCTCCCCCTCAGTATAATTTCATAACTATTGTGGAATGGATCTTCAAATCCAATTGTGTCTGATTATGTACATACAATACAATGGGGAAAAATGAACATATTGTGCGGCTCTTTATTAGATTCACAGCTTGATTTAACCTACAAAGAATCTGGAAACAGACCAGATTTTTTTTATTTTTTTCATCTTTGCTGTGACCTATCTCCAAGTAGATTTTTGGCAGTGTTTGAAAGAATATTGCACTACCATGGAAGGCTTTTTTGTTCCTTCAACAAAAACAATACCATCTGGTCGAAACACATTGTATTTTCTTATGGGCTCATGCTTCTTTAAAAAGGTTGTTAAGCCACCATGACTGTGCATGCTGCATACCAAAGAATTAATAACTGGTTAAATGAAAACACTCCTCTTGAAACAAGATTATTATTTTATCTAAAATCAGTTATTTTGTAGGGGGAAAAACGTATAATGTAGCTTTCCCATCAGGTAATAGTCATGCTTGGTTCATAGCCTGTGTATGTCCTACATAAACTCAATGACTCACATAAAGTATGGGTATGATGGAGGGGTCGTCCCTGCGGATGATGTTAGGAACATATTCAGCCTTTGGTACCTTGGAGGATACCAGCTGTGGAATAAAGGCAATCATGAAGAGACCATGTAGTTCATATAAGCCATTAATTTAATGAATATGAACAATCTGAAATGATCCTCACCATGATTTTTGGTGGAATGAAGTCATCCCCTTTGCAAGCCACCCTCTCCATGTCTCTCTCCTCCTCCCAGTCAGCATCCTCATCCAGCCCTTCATCGAGTGTCCCTGAGGAGGCCTGCAGCTCACCACCTGGCTCACACGCAGGAACAAAGGGCCAGATGAAAGGATAACACACAAACTCGATCAGAGAAGAGGGTACACCTTTAAAAGCTTTGCACCTGTTATTTTCCCCCAGACAAAGGGAACGTACGAAGAAGTTAAAACCCGACAACACATGACACAAAGTGACACAAGATAGGTCTCCTTATACACCCAGCCACACAAATATGTGACACAAAGCAACGGGCAAATGGTCGATGGGCTGCAAGATGAAAACAGTTGTGTAGATGCATCACATCAGCCCTGTACCAGCACAGAAACAGGTATGATGGATAAACAAACATGTCACAGACACACAACTGACAGGAATGAAGGTCTGGGAATGCAAATTGTGTGTGTTTTTTATTTCAGTGCAGTTTTGATCTCTGAGAGTCCATGTAAGTGTACATTTTGGTCCTGCTGAGCACATGCATGATGTATTTTCCTGTGAGCTTAGAGGGTTGAATTTTACGAGATCAACCTAATGTATGTTCACATAAATTAAAGTATTTGTTTCTGAATAGAAAAAGAAATACAGCAAGTATCTATTAATTTGTGTTTTTGTTCATGTGAGTGACTGAAAGAACATGGACTCACTGTCTCTGGAGTCATGGAGTGACTCAGGCTTGACAGGGGTGGGGTCACTCCACGAGCGGCTGAAGCTCTTGGCTCGTCGATCGGCAAAGGCTGATAAGGTTAGGGGGGAAGACAGTCACTCTCAAACACACTAAAAAGAAGGACTTTGTACCCTTGTGCCGGTATGTGTGGAGAAACTGAAGGCTAACGTATGAATGATTTTGTTATGTGGTCAAAAATAGTTGAGTGTTTTTTAGCGTAACATGGCAAAGATTAGTGAATCATTTTACAATTTTGCATTCAAGGATGAAAGACCATTTTTATTCTCTGCGAGCCACTGTCCTGATTGTTGAATTTCACTTCTTAGTTATGAACAGAATCAAGTTAATCTCAGAAACAACCTGTTGAATAAACCAATTCATTTTTAACATAAATGATCTAAAAATGATCCAAACCCACAGGATGGTGGCCTTTGAGAACAGATAATGGTAAATCCTGCAGTGGGCTTTAGCAGTGTAGTGTGTTATGATAAAAAATGTATAAAACTCAAGACTGTGAACTCAAAGTTTAGGTGTTATAAACGGATTTCATCACAAAATAATCTCATGTTATAAATTATTGCAATAACACAAAAACAACATATCTGGCTAGTTTTATCAAAGCATTAATTGACTAATCTCTGAAAAAAAAATCTCTAAAAAAAAAAAAAAAATCACTTCTAGGGATTCATGAAACAAAATAAATTTCAAATTAGTAATTGAATAACATTTTAAGCATGCAAAGTACTAATGCGTAAAGCATGAATTAAAATAAAATTTTATTGCAATGTTTTCAATCAAATTGTTGCACAGAAATGCATGAAAACATTCACACCAATAAATGAGCATGCACAAAGAAACAGCAGAGTACTCACTCTGGACCTTCATCCTGCGGCTGCCCACCATTCGAAGGTGTTTACGGAAATTTCTAAAAAGAGACACATTGAAATGTGATATTTGATCAGAGAATGTTTTGTACTTTTCAAAAGACTGCCAGGAGATGGACTGTTCAAGATTTTAGAAAGTAGTTTGGATGGCTTCCACATGTGCTCATGATTCTCACTCAAAGAAGCCAAAATAGATGTTGTAATCTTGCTATGGAAAAATATAAAAGTTTATATACATAATCAAATGTGTCTGATACAAACCTTTCTACAATAATCTTTTGCAAATAAAAAGATAAAACTAAACTGTTCCTATAAATATAAAACAACCTTTTCACTAAAAACTTTTGATTATTGTCTTTTTTATAAAATACATCATTTTTTTAATTTACCGGAAATTATGGACAAGCCAAGCAAGAAAACTAGCAAATTCTTGTTGATGTCATCCAATTGTTAGTCATAGGTAAAGCAACTCCAAGGCCCAAAACAATAATTATTCCTTATAATTATAATCTAAAAAAGTTTTTTTCCCAGAAAGAAATAGTGAACAGTGTTGCCAAGTATTTCTAAAAAGCTTAATTTCTCCCCAAACATTCCACTGTTAATGAAAGCAACCACCAAACATACCTAAGATTGTTTTATTCTGCAACAAGATGTTTCATCTATCCCTCTCTCTTTCATATACCTCCTTCACAGAAGTTAATCCAGTTTGATGTAAAACAGATTGTTTGCTCTTTCAGACTGCAGCACTATTCCTGATGAGCTATTTCAATTTCATACTGTTATTTCTATTCAATCTGAAAAGAAAAAAAAACATGCTTGAAAGAATGAAAAGATTGTAGATAAAAGCGGCCAAAATGAGATTCCTCTGCAGGGTGGCTGGGCTCTCACTCAGAGATCGAGTTCTGCCATGTGGGAGGAGCTCTGTGTTAAGCTGCTCCTCCTCCAGGTTGAGACAAGGCAGATGGGGTGGTTCGGGAAGCTGTTAAGGATGCCCCAACCCCCAAGCTCGGGCACGTCCCACCGGGAGGAGACTAAGAGGCAGAGCCCGGACCCGCTGGGGAGACTATGTCTCACAGCTGGCTGGGGAACGACTCGGGATCCTCCCCAGGATGCAGCTGGGGTGAGAGAAGCCTAGGCTTCCCGTCTGAGTCTGTTGCCCCTGCAACCCAGCCCCGCATAAATTGAAGACGACTGAACAATGTGTATGAACATAGCAGCGTTGAGACTTTTTTTCCTACATTTTTTATCCAAATATACAAGGTCATTAATTAACAGAGCATTGAACATTCCTGAAATTCAATCGACAAGTCATTGAGTTCTTGTTAACTTTCAAATTAAAATCTTCTTTGAAACAATAATAGAATTGTAAACTAAATTTTTCCTGTTTTTGTTCATTTACCTTTTGAGTTTTCTGAATGAACTGGTGATATTTAATACTTACTTACGGCCACTTGTGCAAATTCAATTCAAATCAATTCACCAGGTAATCATCGTTTCTCAGCAGGGCCATTATGATTATGACTTTGTTTATGAGTTGGCTTGAATGAGCACTGATTGGATTGATTTTGTTGTTAACTGCAACTCTACAAATAAACTCGAATAAAATTTAATACGTGGAACGAATTTGACGGGGCTATTTTGTAATGTGACATAAATAACACACCCTTTAGACGTCAATGAAACTGTGTAGAGATTATTAACCTATGTGTAATGCAGAGACACGACTCAGTAAAAATGGCCAGATTAGTTAGTTGTTTTTCAACCTTTTTAAAGCCAATGTACATTTTTCAATATAAAAAAAATAATCTTGAGGCACACCACCAACAAAAATGTTAAAACAATCTGTTATCATAATGTCTAAAAGGCATGTAGAAAATACAATCTACTGGGTGGAGTAGCTTTTGGGAGGGGTGGACAGCAGCATGCAACAAAAAGCAGAGTGGGTTACTGTGGTTACAGTAAACAACCTTTTGCAGGAGAGTCCTGCTTGTCTCTAAATAAAATGACAAGATGTCATGCTGATAAACATAATTAAATATGCTTTCAGCCATTTCTTACACAAACACCAGGAGATCAACCAAAACCACCTTGGGGAGCTACCGGTAGATAGCGATCACCGCATGAGGTGAAATAGGATCATTAAACACCTGACGGTTTCACACAGTGTACGAGCAAACTGCGAAATACTGGTTGAGAAACGCTGCCATAGTTGAATTGTTTTCAGTGTTGAATGAGGATTCTTCTTCTTCTTTTGGCTTTTCCCTTCAGGGGTCGCCACAGCATGTCAGTTTCTTCCATCTAACCCTATCGCTACATCCTCTTCGGTCATGAACCTCCTCTTTGGTCTTCCTCTAGGCCTCTTTACTGGTGGTTCCAAACCCAGCATTCTTCTGCCGATGTACTCTCTCTCTCTCCTCTGCATATGTCCTAAACCATCTCAGTCTGGCCTCTCTGACTTTATCTCCAAAACCTCTAACATGTGCTGTTCCTCTGACATACTGGGGGGCATGGTGAGAATCACCTTCTTTGATTTCTCTAGTGCCTTTAACACCATCCAGCCCTCATTACTGGGTGATAAGCTGCGGCTGATGGGTGCTGATACGTCTATCGTCACCTGGATCACTGATTACTTGACGGACAGGCCACAGTTTGTCCGGCTGGGCAAAGTCCTGTCTGATGTGGTTCTGAGTAGTGTGGGAGCCCCACAGGGCACTGTGCTCTCTCCATTCCTCTTCACATTGTACACCTCAGACTTCCAGCACAACTCGGAATCATGCCACCAACAGAAATTCTCCGATGACTCTGCAGTTGTAGGGTGTATAAGTGGTGGACAGGAGGAGGAGTATAGGAGAGTGGTGGACGGATTTGTGGAGTGGGCGGGAGAGAATCACCTACTGCTCAATGTAGACAAGACCAAGGAGATGGTGATTCACTTCCGAAAGAACAGATCTGCCTTGCGGCCCCTCTACATTCTGGGTAAGGATGTGGAGGTTGTGGAGGAGTACAAATACCTGGGAGTGACCATCACAGCAGACTGAACTGGAGGAGCAACAGTACTGCTGTGTACAAGAAGACCTGCAGCCGACTTTACTTCCTAAGGAAGCTGAGGTCCTTCAATGTGTGCTGCAAGATGCTGGAGACCTTCTATCAGTCTGTGGTGGCCAGCACCTTGTTCTTCTCCGTCATCTGCTGGGGGAGCAGCATTGCAGCCAGTGACGTCAACAGACTTAAGAAACTGATAAGAAAGGCTGGCTCTGTCATTGGCTGCCAACAGGACCCACTTGAAGCAGTGGTGGAGAGGAGGTCACTGAATAAACTTTTATCCATCATGGACAACCATGACCATCTCTCTACCCACTTCTGGACAAGCAGCGGAGCTCCTTCTCCAAGAGGCTCAGACAGCTCCTCTCAAAAACCGCCCGGTACCAGAAATCTTTTATTCTCAACACAATAACACTTTTTAATAACTCACAGAATAGCAAATAACTGGTTCATGCTCATGTAATTCATCACTGTTTGTCACTTCATGCTTCTTGTGTTGTGCTTTTTTTTTTTTTTTTTTTTTTACCCCCTTTGCATTTACAGTCTGTATTGACCTCAATGTTTTGTCACATTATTCCCTCTATTTTATTATTTTAATATTTTATTATTTTTTTATTTATCTTCTTGTATAAATACTGTCTATTTCTTTCTTGTTGCTGCTGTAACGTACAAATTTCCCAAGTGTGGGATTAGTAAAGTAAATCTATCTATCTATATATACTCATTTCTAATCCATCCTGTTCACTCCCAGAGAGGTCCTCAGCGCCTCCATCTCTTTTTCTGTCTTTTTTTCAGTGCTACTGTCTCTACACCAAACAGCATGGTGGGTCTCACCACGGTTTTGTACATTTTTCCTTTCATTTTAGCTGAAACTCTTCTGTCACACATCACACCTGATACTTTTCTCCAACCGTTCCAGCCTGCTTGAACACGCTTCTTCACCTCTTTTCCACACTCTCCATTGCTCTGAACTGTTGATCCTAGATACTTAAAATCTTCCACCGTCTTTATCTCTTCTCCCTGTAAATTCACTTTTCCATTTGGATCCCTCTCATTCACACACATGTACTCTGTCTTACTCTGACTAATCTTCATTCCTCTTCTTTCTAGTGCAAACCTCCACCTCTCCAGCTTTTCCTCCACCTCTTCCCTCCTCTCACTACGGATCACAATGTCATCTGCAAACATCATTGTCCAATGAGTGAGGGTGGAAAGCGTTATAATGAGTGCTCGAGATAACTGCTAATATAAGGTATGAGATGTTTGGTTGACAGATGACAAAAGAAAAAGATTTGTTTGTCAAACTGAATTCAAATTGGAAGGTTTCACTTTACCACAGCAAGTCATCCTCTACTTGTGTTACTATAATAACTGAAGTAGCTGGACAACAACCCCAACACTCATTATTTTTAATAAGTCCCACTTCTATAACCTCCTACTGCTGTCTTAATTCACTTCCTGAATGAGTCATTCATTACAACATAAAATTAGTTCTCTTTATTAAAAATAACAACACTGCATTTTTTAAATGATCACATCCAGAAGGTTAAACATTTTAATCTATTTTGTAGTTTTAAAAAACACGACTGAAATGACGAGAAAAAAGAGAGAAACCAAGACTTGTTGACATGTCTGTCTCGACTGGCGGAGTTGTGGAAGCAGAGCCTAAAATAGAGGGATGACTCAGAGAACAAGGGGATCCATCAGTGTATGTGCCTTTTGATAACGAATGACGACTCCTAATATTGCTACCACTAGAACACACAAGTAATGAGACAGTTTCTGTAAAATACCCTCACTTCATAAAAAAAAAAAAAAAAAAATCAACTGACTTAAAAGTAAAAATTGCTTTCTTAACAAATGAAACACACGACAACAAGATATATCTGTCGGTCTTTGTTGATGTGAGGTCTGATGGTCGACATTGACAGATTTGTTCACTTTAAGAGGGCAAATACACAGTGCAGAGTGACCGTGCTGTATTGATGGACCTGCTTTTTCCACTTCACTGTTCGATGAAAAACACTGATTAAACCTGCCACCCACACTCTCCAGGATTCACAACGCACAATCAGAACACGAGCTGGTGTTAGGAGCTTTGTAGTCACCTGAAAACAACAGTAGGAGGAGAAGTTTCTCTAATATGGGGAACACGAAAATGCACACAATTAATGTGCTATGAACCCCCAAAACTGACGACCAATGAATATGTAATTTGTTTATCATATAATTATGCAATCTCATCAATCTGTGTGCACACGCAGTAGCTGCTCAATAAACAGTTGAAAAACGACAAGACATACAAATATTTGATATGACGTTATGTTCCAATCTGGAAGAAATGCGCAAGGTGAGATGCAGCCAAAAAGTGACTTCAAAGTGGCAAAAAGTGACTCACTGCAGACCAATTAGTTATGAGAGAAGTGCTGCGTGTTTTAACACAATAAAACTCACTTTAAACCCCAATTAAACAAAGTAAAAAAATCATTAAGTGTTAACTATTATGCATTAAGTATTGTATTTAGAATTTTTTCTTGCGAGTGCTAATGCAGAAACGTTTTGTTTTTACCGGCCGAAAGTGACTACAGCATTTTTTACTAAACAGAAACGACCAGATGTTTAAATGTATCCAGGCTCGATATTCATGTTTTTACACAATGAATCATCATGTTTTTCAGACCACAATGCATCTTTTTGCCAGCACTTCTAGGAAACAACTAAAATGTACTTGACACATTTCTTTATTGAATACACTTCTGTTACTTAGTGTTTTTTATGCATGGTTGAGGATTAAAAAGTGACAAATCAGTATGTCTTTACAGATACCTGATTATATAGAGTGTAACTCTGATTAAAAAAAAAGAGGACACTAAAACCATGTGGGGAATTCTTACATCAGAGCAGAACTTATGGCATAAATATGCTAATTTCAAAGAAAAATCCCAAAATAGAAAATTCCGTTCCCGGTGCGCAAGCGTAAAATTGTAATACTTCACTGAGTATTATTTTTGACCATCTTTCGTCTTTTTCTCCACATTTCATAATGTAATCAGCTCTCAGTTTCAATTTGGGATTTATTTCCCGTCTCTACTCAGCATTGCCTGAATGGTAGATTTTCTGTGCGCACACATTTAAATTTGTGATTATGTTTGTCACCAAAACAGGAAGATTTCTAATCTTTAAAAGGTGCTCTCTCTATGTTTGGATTAAATTTGTCCAGATAACTCAATAGATTTACTGCAAATTCTGGATTGACTGTGGGGCTTTTTTTCTTAACCCTCATTACACAAAAAATACAGAAAATTAGGTCAAAAAGATAAAATTAACAAATATTTTCTGTCTTACAGGAGTGTTCAACTGTATCAAACAGGGATACTTCTTTGCTAGAATATTTAGAAAGCGAAACAGGGAGGGTTCAGCACCACACAGGACAGGACAGGGCGGCCAGGACACAGTACCTCTCCATTATGGTGGCTTCCTCCTGTTCTCTTTTTCGCCTTTTTCTCTCAGCAATGCCTCGAAAAGCCCTGCCAGGATGTCAAAGCATTAAGTGGTTTTGTTCAATAGAGTTTTTAATGATAATGCTGCTTCGGGTATAACATCAAAGAGAACGATTCTGTCTGAACCCAGTCTGACCCAAAGGGTTGATATCCCATAAAGTACATAAGAAATACAATTCCATATCTATATACATATTTACATATGGATTTGAACTCTGTTCCAAGTTCAGAAAGAAACTAAACTAACCCATTAGGTCTGGTTGAGTTCGGGCATCAAGACAGAAGGGGTCGCAAAGGTGTTTGAAATGAAAGATTTTAAGTCCATGAGGGTTAGTAAGGGTTTGGTTGACTGTTTTAAGAGGTTAGAAAAAAAGTGTTTGAGCCACCAGAGATCAGAAACGATGAGAAAAACTACACTCACGCACAAACACCAGGACCACACAACAATAAATACAACAAGTAATCCACAAACTGAACTTCCTGCTAACAGGTAAAGCTTGAGGTTTTCATCATCATTCATCAATTTTGACCAGTTTATAAATATGTAATTACTCATACCTGTTGGGGGTGTGGGGTTGTCTAAACATTAGCTGATACCACTTGCAATCCTGTAAGGACATGAGAACCTCAACCTAAAATCATCCCTACAGCTCCTTCAATGCTATTTCCATCTTGATGAAGCCCATCTGCCACATACCACAAACATAAACTGTTAGTGTAGAGTTGGATAAGCTAATCTTTAATAATGTATTCTTTATTCATCCCTCACCAGGGAAATTTGTGTGCTGCATTACACTACAGCAGGCTGGCACAACGGCACCAATGATGGGAGAACGGGGGGTTAGGTATCTTCTCCAACGACCATAGACGTGAACTCAGTGGGATTCGAACCCACGAACTTCCGATTCGAGGGCAAACACTCTTCCACTGAGCCATCGCCTCCACCATGTCTGTACATGCCTTAACTGTCTGTCCTAAGATGGGATAGCTACAGTCCATGTCCTCATGACTCACTTGAGGCAGTGGTAGAGAGGAGGTCACTGAACAAACTTTTATCCATCATGGACAATCATGACCATCCTCTCTACGCACTCCTGGACGAACAGCGGAGCTCCTTCTCCAAGAGGCTCAGACAGCTCCGCTCGAGAACATCCCATTACCGGAGATCTTTCTTTCCGTACGTGATCGGGCTCTACAACGACTCACTTAGCAGATAGGAAGTTGTTTCTGTGACACACAAATTTCCCTTGTGTGGGATCAATAAAGTATATTCTGATTCTGATTCTATCTTCTTTTTTCCCCATAGACATTTTTAAGAAGTTTTTCCGACCTCAAGAAGAAGGTTGGAAAGGATGGAAAGTCTGTCCTGGTTTCTATTTGAAGTAGAATATAAGGAACACCTATTTCTTAATATTATTTTCTAATTTAAAAAAAACGTATTGAAGAAGCAATGTTGGTGTGCTTTTCTCAAAGAGGACAGTAATGGCTCTGACAAGATGTCGGACATAATGAGAATCATCTGTGACAGAGTATGCTAGAAATGAAGCCATGTCCTCTGGCCTGACTTTGACAGACTGGCAGACAGACAGCTGATGAGGCTTTGAGATGATAGAAGAATAGACACAAGTCTTTAACACTGTTTATTTATCCCAAAGCCGCCATCCAGTTGCCAATGCGTTGTTGATAGATTTAATCTTTTCTCCACATAAACTTAATCACTTTATCTTGTCCCTCATCCATCAGTGTTAGAAACTTAGGATGGAAACAATCTTCTTTTTCTTCTGCACAGAGGCAGGATCCTGAACAATCCCTGGAACATTGTGTAAATAATTTGAAGGGTGGATCAATACATAAAAAGAAAGAGCGGTTTGGTGACATTTTAGATTGAGGCAGTGTTTCTAAAAATGACAGGTATTAAAATAGTAGAATGATTTGTTTCAGCTGTTCCCAGAGAAATTTTATAGTTTCAGAATTTGACTTCTAGTCGTGCAAAATACGTGAAAAAAAAGACTGCCACAGGCTTCCCTGGCCTGATATCAGATTGAAAATGTGAAACACTTTCCATGAACTTAGAGCAATCATGTGGCACATGATAGATTTTGCACGACAGTATTCTGTCTTCATTGCCACATTCATAAATTGAAAATATGTTATTAAGAAATCAGAAAGATTAAACATTGTTCACATTTTTCTTTTGAGAAACAGCTACTGGTATTTATGTGAATTGTTGTTTTGTAAAAAAAAAAAAAAAAAAAACATTTTTCAAAATACACATTTGAAGGCCATTTTAGATTTTAAAGCACTTGAAACTTGGACGGATTTACATGTTAGCACAATTTTTCTATTCTCTTCAAGCCTGATACATCTGTTTTACAAAAGATATTGAATTTCCTTTGGGAATTTACTAATTACTGATTGTCATTGTCTAGTCGTTAACAACGTTAGGTATCACAAACACACAACACATTGGAAATAGTTGGCAACACTGATGAAATACACTAGCACACAATAACATGCAGAAACTGAACATTTATCAGCGAGTGGCACAGATTGGATCCGCTAGTTTCAGTTTTACAGCCGCAGGCTAAAACTTAATTCTTTTGTCACATTACTGAGACAATAAACCAAGGCCCCCTCGCCCATGCGCTGCAAGATACAAAAAAAATAGAGAATATTGTTCGTGTTAAATGATGAGTCTGTTCCACTTAGTTTAAGCTTAAATATTTCTTCTTGCCTCAATTTTACCATTTAGTGCAAAACATTAGCTTTGACTCGAGTCATGCAATCTACAATTCAGACTGTAACTTTCAGTAATCTCACTCCTGTAAATTAAACTTTTCTGAAACGCAGCGAATCGTGAGAAAAGCGATCACGATGAACACTCATTGTAACAGACACAGAGGTTATAGGGTATAGCAAAACACCAGGCTGACTGGCACAAAGCCACAAAAGGAAAGATTTGAGAAGTAGTATCTAACCTAGAAAAACAGAAAAAAAAAGTAGAGCAACAAACAGCAAAAGAGGAAGAGTTACTCACGATATTCTGCAGTCATGGTTTGGACGGTCAACAAGAAAAAAAGGGACAAAAAATTATTGAAACAAACAGGAGAACAGTTCAGTCACTTTTATAACTTTTATCAAAAAGATCAAAACGTTAGGAAATTTATTCAAAAATGGGTGGTTAAATTTCTTTGAGCAGAAATGGGCGAGTCACGACAATCCACATATGACCTTATTAGAATCACAGAACAGTTGGATCATTCAGCATGTAATTAATTAAACTATGACATGCCCATCACTTCAGAAGTAAAACCACTGGCCAGTCATTTTATTCAAAGGCTCATACATCAGTCTGACCTCGATGGGGACATGAACAGATGGAAGAAGATGGAAAACAGGACAAAGTGACACCGACATGTGGAGAAAGGGTAGAGTATGTGGAAGTGGGAGGATGGAAAGATGTTGGAGGAAAAGTTTTGTCTGTTGGGGTTATAATTAGAAGATCATGGTGAAGGGTGATAATTAAACATTCTTCAAGACCGAGGAGCACTTTTATGCATGACTGCGTTCTAAATACATTCCAATGGTGGGATTCATAGCGTTCTGTGAAAAGCACAGAACTTGAACTGTAAGAAAGTTCTAATTCACGACTCATCCCTAGGTATTCTGTTTCTAAGAAGACAAACTTCATAAACTTAGATTGAAATAGTTTTGAGCAAATGTATGGTCTAACTTTCAGATGATCTGTTTCTTTGGAACGTCTAGTGTTTTTTTATTTATCTCAAACTTATTTATAGATTAGAACAAGTTAAATGAAAATAAATTCTTCCATAAATTTTTACCCTTCTGAAGAGTCAAAGAGCAAAGTTTGCAAGTTCCAAAGCTACTTTTGTGTTGCAGTGAAAAATCTTCTCAACTTTAATTACAAAAAAGTCTCAACTTATTGCACATTTTTTTCTTAAAGAGTTGAGCAGAAATTAAACATTGCAGGAAATTGGCAGGGTCAGGTGCCTTCAGCATGATTCGATGGCAGTCAGATAGAGATGCAAAGGATAGGAGAGTATGACACATTTCTGGACTTTACTCACGCTTGCATGGTGGTGGTGGCTGTTTGAAAACTGAACATATTCTCTTTGGGGAACCAGCTGTTGGGATTATCCTCTGTGAAAAGAAAAGAAAAAAGAAGGGAAACACAATCAGTATCTGTAAAGTAGAACTTTTCATACTGAGTACAATCAGAAGAAAATGTTCATTTATGTTTAAAAATTTCTTTCCTGTATTACCTCTTCCATATTTTCACCAATTTTATAATCATTTCTTTACCTCTGTCATCAGTAGATGTTCTGTCCTCACTGTACATCCTCTCCAGTTTCTTGCGGTGCTTCCCTCCATCCCTCGGTGAGGTATCCAGGTCGAGGGATCTCTGGCTCTGACAGGGAGCCCTAATGCATGCCACACAGTCCGTAGTGTAGTCCTCCCTTGACCCCCCTCGCCTCAGACCCCAATCCCCAATGTTGCTGGCACTTCTTGAGCTCTGAAGTGGCTGTGAAGGAGATGGTGTTCCGCTGTGATGCTGGTGAGCATGGTGATGGTTGCTGCGGTGATGGCTGCTACGGTGATGGCTACCACGGGTAGGAGCAGCAGATGGTTGACTGGTGCAGGACAGACTGGGGGTCTGGGACATAGACTGCTCCCTGGGTCCCTTCAGCACCTCCAGCTCCAAGCTCTCTTCACTTCCAGGACCCCCGAGGGTCATCCCTCTTTCTCTGGTTATAGTGTACACCCTAGCCGGTTTTAAAGCTACACTCCCCTCTGAGACTCTGGCGCCTGGTGGCTCCTCAGTAGAGCGGCTTCGTTCAACAGAAAGTCTGCGTTTGGAGGGGCCCAGCGGTGCGTTAGCCTGCAGGGTGGTGACTTGAGGCAGAGACTGTGGATGAGTGCTGGGATTAGATTGTCGAGACTGGCTGGGTTTAGAAATGGGTAAGATCTGGGATTGAGGTGGCAGATTGTTGTTGTGCAAACGTCTGACGTCTGGCGAGTCACAGTCCTGGCCAGGAAATGTGTCAGACAGAAGATGATCTGCAGCAGAGACAGAAAATGGAAAAAATAACATGTATTGTTCTGTTATGTTTCTACTCAAGCTTACAGGGCTACAGTTATCTACCATGCTGTATTGTGATTTTCAGGTTCAATTTGTAAAACAATAATTGGATTTTGGGTCATTTTATTTACAATAATTCAAATATATTTAAAAAACTTGAAAAATGTATTCCTTTTTTTCAGACCAATTAATAGTTTCAAGGAAGTCTGGTTGCCATAAAACTAACAGATGATTTTAGGGACTGGCTGGGATGTGCTTGAGCAAACATTATCACATAGTAAAAGGTTAAATAAACCTTTGACTCATGAAACTATTTAAAAGTAGGCAAACTTTTACATGCATAATATTACAATAGTTTGAATGCTTCATCCTGACCATCAGAGTTGAGTCATACGACCATCAACTTCATTTTTGCTCACTTTTCTCTTCCTTACTTTGTCTAAAACAACACTTTTTCTCCCCTTCATTTCTCTGAACACAGTAAAAGGTATCATGCTCACATTTACTCACTCAAACACAGTAGCTGAGGTAAAAAAAAATGGTACCGTACAACATAAACAGAAGACAATTTCAATGGAAGGCCGGTAAGTTCAGCAGAGTGGAAAATTACAAGCAAGCAGCTAAAAGCAATTTTCAGGCTTTTCTTTCTGATAGCATGCGGTACATTTACTTCTCAGTGATAAAACAGCTGCCTCTGCAGTGATGAAAAAGCTTGGCCTAAAACACGTTTGAAGTTTTTACTTGTAAACCAATGATGCGTGTGTTATGCCTAAATACCAACCTGCTCCGTTGCGGTTTTCTGGGTTTGCGTTGGACAGATACTCGCCAAAAGCTCTGGCTGCTCTGTGGAGACAGAACAAAAGGAAGAGTGAACTCGGAGCCCTGCTGCTCTTTCGACTCAAGGTTTCACAGGATGTTTCTCCACATTTACAACTTATCCAAGCTTCCTCCAAGGTCTCTTTATTGCAAACAGATTACACCATCTTAAAGGTCCGTGTGAGGATTTATACAATAAAACAGCCATTTGTCATTTCGGTCTAACAAGATGAACAAAAAGCTTTGGCCTCGTGGGGAACTGTGTGACATTATAACCTGGATAGAAATGTAGCAATCTACACAAAGTAAATAGCAGGAACAGCATCAAACTGGCACAGTGTGTGAAATATTGATATCTTGGCCAGTCTGTATGTTGAAAACACAGCCTTCTCTCAATTCTCAGAGGATCATTCTCCCAGCATTCTTTTCACTCATCTCCTGACTCATTGGAGGACGTGATAGATTTTCTTTTTCTACACTCATGGTACACTGTGCATAATCCTTCTTTGGTATTGTTGGACATAAACTGTATCCACATACAGTATGTATTATTACAGACAACAGTCTGTGGTAGTTTAATGTTTTGTAGAGTGAAACTGAAAAAGAACGAGGGAGTAATTACTCCACTAGAAAGAGAAAATTGCCTCAAACTGTGTTAACTGTGATTTATTCATGAACAAAGACTTCAACATTTGTTATTACTGGGCCAAAAAATCCTGAGGCCACTTTTTTTCTGTTATATTTAGCACTTTAATTTTAGCATTAAGGTGTTAATCAGCACAGTTTTAGCATTTCCCTTTAATTAAAGACACAGCGACTAATCAAAAACCTCCCGAGTCTAAAACCAAAACGAAATAGAAGCATCTCATTAAACTAGCAATTTATGGACTCTTAGACGGACAGCACCTCTTAATTTGGTGGGAAAAGTTTATCAAACTACTCCAGAATCAACCAAAACTTTGAATGAGTAAGTATGATTTCAGAAGACCCTAAACACACTGGTGACATGTATTGGGTGTACCCTGCCCTTTTGCAACTCATGTCAGGCCTACCAGTTGAAGATTGATGACTGGATTTTAGAAGACACTTTCTCATATTTTGGAAAGATGGGGCGGTTTTCTTTTTTTGGAAATGACCTAAATGAGACGGTGGCTCAGGGGTAGAGCGTTTGCCCGTGCACCGGAAGTTAAACGGAAGTTTGCGGGTTCGATTCCCACTCAGTTCACGTCTCGGGTCCTTGGCGAAGACACCTAGCCCCACCCCCTTCTCCCACCATTTCACTGCCGTGGCAGCCCGCTGCAGTGTAATAGTGCAGCACAGAAATTTCCCTGGTGAGGGATGACATACTAAAACTCAAAGACAGACCAAGTGATGCAGCATCCATGGCAAGCCTGTTCAATGATAGCATTTAGTTCAACCATCCTGAACTCTGAAAATGACCAAAGTATTTGCAGTTTGTAACAAATGTTGAAATATAATGATATACAAAGTCAAGCTTACTCAAATTCTCACCTGAGGCATTCAAATTAAGTACCTCATTATTAGTCTAAACAAGTGAAATGTGATTGATTGAAACTTGTCGGTGAAGTCTGTTTACATGGTGTCCCTTAACATCCAAAGCAACATCTGTCCAAAGAATAAGAGTGTCTAACAACTTGAATCTGTTAAAAGAGCAGGTTAGCGATCAGTAGTTATTTTCCCTGTGGGCTCATCAAGAGCCTAAAATTGAAGTGTCGTGAGAGGACAAGACAGTCTATTTACAAATTGAACCAGTCACATTATAGTTTAGACCTCAACTAATAAAGAATTTTAGAAATATCCGCAGGGTGACTGGGCTCTCAGTCAGAGATCGGGTGAGGAGTTCTGACTTTCGGGAGGAGCTCGGTGTTGAGCCACTCCTCCTCCAGGTTGAGAGAAACCAGATGGGTCAGGATGCCTACGGGGCACCTTGATGGTGAGGTGTTTCGGGCATGTCACACCGGGAGGAGACCAAGAGGAGACCAACAGACCGCGGACCTGCTGGAAAGTCTATGTCTCACAGCTGGCTGGAATGACTCGTGATCCTCCCTGTGAGCTGGAGGATGCGGCTGGGGTGAGAGAAGCCTGGGGTTCCCGTCTGAGGCTATTGCCCCTGCATCCCAACCCCGGATAAGCAGAAGACGACGGAATGGAAAGAAATGTACAATACTAAATATACATAATATACTAGGCCTTTCTGTGTGGAGTTTGCATGTTCTCCCCGTGCATGCATGGGTTTTCTCCAGGTACTCCGGTTTCCTCCCACCCTCAGAATACATGCATGTTAGGTTAATTGGCCGCTCTGAAATGAATGTGTATGTGGGTGGTTGTGATTGTGTGGCCCCACATAAGACTGGCGAACTGTTTGGAGTGTACCCTGCCCCTCGCTGGATATGAGCCAGGACATGCTCTGGCGCCCCCCACAATTTCATTAGGGATAAGTAGTTCAGAACATGAAATGAATTAATATTCAACTAAATCCTGTGAATGAGTTCCAAGAACTTTTCTAAAATCAGAAAAAAATATTAGATTCCTCATTTTTCTGGCATCAAGCTCGTTTATATCATTTAAAAAAATTCCCTTTGAGCAGGTTTAAATAACAATACTATCAACAACTAAACCGGTAAACTACCTTCTCAAAATCTATTTCTCCAAGATGAAAACCTTGCTAGTGTGTAGTCGGAAACACGTTCCACCTGCAAGACCAACGTCATGTGTATGACACACATTCTAACATAGATATAGGCCACACACTAACACAACTACAACACGAGCTACAAACTCCTCCTACTCACTCCGACCTTGTGTTTCTGCCAACTACACACACTCCCACATTCTCAAGAGTGTGCACGTCGAAAAATAAACTGGTCCACACACAACTCATCCTTTTAAATGCAAGCACAGCTAAAAACTCATGGGGGTTTTGGTGAAGTGTGTAGCTTTCCTGATCCATCACTCTGAGTAATTAAATATCACGCAGCACGTGAGCACAGTTATTTTCTTCTAAAGCATCCATATTTTCATGCCCATCCCCCCGTCACAGCCATGATGGTGGAGGAGGAGGAAGGTGAGTGGGAGAAAAAAAAAAAAAACTCTATCATCTGTAGATCTGTCTTGAGTTTACAGAGTCCTGCCAAGGAGGGGTTAGTGAGTTTGATTTAAAGAAGACGGATGGAGACATAAGCATCTCAAGAGAATAAGCACTGAACGGGAAAGTAATTAGGAATTATAGCCATTAAGAATATTTCATTCAGTAAGTGTTTTATAAAACATTCAAATTCCATTTAAATTCTAAAAAAAACCCCATAAATGTGCATTTCTTTTTAGACCCGTCCCCTATAACCAAACATGCTCTTGGCTTTAACACAGCATTCGCTTGAAAACGAACCCTTATTTTGTTTATCACCAAAGGTTCTTGGAACACATGACCCATAATAGCTAACTTGTGTTGGAGAGTTTGAAAATATAAATTATACATGACAGTCAAGTGCCTCTTTCTGTGGCCCTGATGCAGCTGCTGGAACAGCATCTCTACTCTGTTTCCCTTGTTTTTTTTCTTCAGCGTATTTGCAGCCATGTGAAATGCAGAGAAGGAGCAGGGAGGAGACTAAACAATGTGACAAGAAGAAGATGAGTTTGTATGACCAAAATAGAAAGCAAAGTAGGAGGTGAGAGGAAGAATGGATATAACGGTTAAGGGAAGACTATTAAATAAAGAGTTGATGAGGGGACAAGTCGGAGACCGATGAGACACAAATGAGGTGATATTACACCTTCAGGATCTGTCTTATTACCGGCTGCTCCTCCTTTCTTTTCCTCCCACGGTGAGTGAAGAAAAAGGGCGGACTTATAAGATGGTTCAAAGGAGAAAATGCAATTTGGAAATAATACCAAAGCACATTATTTTTTGCCATGAATGTGCAAAGAAACAAAACAAAAACACTCAAGAGAAACATTTTTCAGAAAAAGTGCAGAAAAGTGAATAATATCTGTACACCGATTCCTTAAAAATACTTTTTGCCCAATTTAACCAGAAATATGTGAAAGCACAAATTAATAATAGGATTAGTCTCATCAACATGAAGCACTTTTGATCCAAATGGGCAATTAATCTGAACAAAAATGCATTATAAAGTCATCTCAATCGACTTTTTTTACTTCAAGGAAAGTAATTTAAATATTTTTTAGACCATGTTTAAATTCATTGAGCTGATGGATGTTTTCGCTGTGCATGCCATGTTGGCTAGGTGATGTAATTAGTTTTGAGCAAGTCCTGAAAACTAGTGTCAGCAAAATAGAAGTGTACACGTGTGTGTGAGTTCATTTTGAGTATGCAACTAATTATATTACTATGTGCATGATTTCAGAGGTTGTGTGAGAGCTAAAAATATATTCAGCTCCATGCATCTCATACATAGTCATCCCTGTATATTCTGTGTGAGGAATAGCAGAGCTTATCGGTGCCTAAAGAGACATTTACATTTTCTGACAGGGACATGAAGACTTAAGAGAAGAGCTTCAAGCAGAAGACAATCCAAAATAGAAATTGTTTGTGGTTTGACAATGTGTCGGGATGTCTGTTGTCTTTGCTAAAGGTTGGTGAACATAAACAATGTGCTTTTGAATAAAAAGTGTAAACCACTGAACAGCAGCCAAGTTTAACCAGAAAATATGTTACATGTCATATTTTTATACATTTGGGCTTCACAAGTCATGAGTAGAATTTGTGACAATAATTGTACCATAATGCACAAAAAAAAAATTTAAGTCACTCAGACTTTTGGATTTATTTTAAATGATCAAATCCCATTTCAAGTGGTGTTGGACTTCTCTGTAATTGATTAAAAGATCTTTGAACAAGTTACATTGATCTATAATGACTTTATCTTAAACTTGTATGGTTTACATGCATTTGACGAAAACAATACTCATTGTCATGGTGTGTCAGTATATTTGATGCTGTTAAAGGGATATTTTATGGAAAGCATGTTTTCCTCATCACTTTTCAAGAAGATCCCACACTGTTTGAAACAAAGGTCTTGTGTTACAAGATCATTGATTCTTATTTTATCTCTGAGCTCTCTCAACCTTATAAAAGTCTGGTCTTTATTGACATCTCTTTCTTGGGAAATGTGTTGTGATGTGGAAGTAGGAGGACCCAAATGCTGGTGTACTAACACAATTCCAGTAAGTCTGTAAACCAAAGGGCACAGGATTAACTCAGAATTTCAAAAGTTCAAATATAACAGAGTTCAAACCTGGTCAGGCACCCAGGGTGACCTGGCTGGAAGGGATGGTATGACCTGACATGGAAGTCTGGGGTGATTGCACTTAAATAGACGGCAGGGTCCACAGATGTGTGGCATCAGGAATCAATCTCAGGTGTCCCTAATAAGGGTGATGAGGAACATCCAGGGCTCCCTCTGGTGACAAGTGAGGGGAAAATGTGTCGCAGAACTTCTTAGAAATAATCAATGTGGACACTTCTAACAAAAGCTGTTTAATCCAATACTTTTAACAAGATATTTAGTGCTAACTTGCAGATCAATATCAGGGAACAATTACATTCAAATTCTGTTTGAAAATAGATTCAATTTACACCAAAAATCTTCTTGTTTTTTCAAGCTAATGATGAATTGTTCCATTGTCAAGATGATATCAGGGTAAAATTGCTATCAGGCATGAAATGCTCTCAGTTTTTATAGTTGCTCCCATTATAGCTTACCATTGAGGTAAGATGGGAAAAATGTGATGCTTCAGCAAAAGAAAAAAAACTCCCACTCTTGTATTGGAAATCTTGAAGTCATCGGGTCACTGACGTACTTAGTGGGAGTTAAGACACTTTACTCTAAAATTCTCTTTGGTATGAAATCTATCGGGCACATAATGCCCTGCTAGAACTTTTCTCTGAAGAAAAAGTTGTAGAAAATAGGTCGCCAGCTACAAGTTTGGTCAGAGGTCAGTTTGTTTCTCATCATGTACAGAGGACTTTATTTTACTGTAACCTACTGCATTTTAGTGTTTCCAGCTCCTAAGCGTCACACTTTGTTCTTTATCCTCTGAAGTACTGACCTGCTTCTACTCCTCCTCTCCCAACCTCTTTCTGGTTTTACGCTTCCCCCTCACATTCAAAGCAAAGCTTCTCCATTTACACTTTTATTCTTGAGTTAGTTTTTAATTTATTTTTTGAGTCAATAAAAAAAAACAAAAAAAACAACAGAGCTTTGCGTCATAAAAAGAGTTATGTATGAACAGATTTACGTTTAAATAGCCACTAACTTTTCACCGAATCACTCAAAAATATTGTTCCTAAATTCAGTAAGAATGCCACAGTGTACATTGCAAAATCAATGGAAGAACTCCCAGCACCCAACTCTGGCGTGTTTACAACTCCAATTTCACTTCAACCGTAGCTGCAGATAACGCTGTGACTTTATCATTTTGATCGATGTACAAGTTCTTTTTTTTTTTTTTTTCAAAAAGCAGAGGAAAAGTAATCAATTTTATTACTTAATATGAACTCCAGACAATTTGTTGCAATAATGTTAAGACATTATTCTTAAGACATTATTCTTAACATTATTTGCATGTTTCTCAAACAATATACTGTTTCTAAGTTACAATTGGAAAGTAAAGACAAGTTTCAAACTGTGAATGTCGAACAACATTTTCTCCTTAGAAAGAGACAACCACTTTTAATCCCAACGATCCTCTTTATAATTGAGTGTTTTCACAGATTTTCTATTCATGTGAGGTGATAATGGAAACTCAGGTCCCTGAAGGTTTTATTACAACAAACAGATCCTTTGACATGTTGTATTTCCCAAACACTACGTCCATAAATCTGGTTTACTGTGTAAACATGGTTAGAAGGTTGCAAATGCACATGCATGCTCATTCCATTAATTTGCTAATAAATATATTTAACGGTTCACTGAGTGTCATCTCAGCCTCTAGGTGCTTTTTCAAGGTTCATGCATTTGTAATCCAAGGGAACAGCTGCGTGAACGACTACTCTGAAAAATCTCAAATGTAATCATTAAAATAAAAGTGAATCTAAATCTAGAGGCTAAATTCGGACAGAAATATCTACCACTCCAAAGGTTAATGAGACTAACTGTCTCAATTTCAGTTAAAGTCTAGTACATGCATAATTAACTCACAACAAAAGATAAATTTTACAATACATTGTGTGAATGATTTTTTTACTTACATTTAATAAGATGGAAGCAGGTGTCTTAGGAGAGGTGAACACCCTTACAGACCATAATTAGTCATAAAAATGCAACCACACTACTACTTCAGTATCTTTTATATTAAGAGAATATAATATAGGGAAGAAAATAAATGGAAACTAGAATAGAATATGTAGAATAGAATATGACTAGCGAAGTAAAAAGAAAAAATGATTAATGTCATACAGAAAAAAAGAAGAAATAAGTGAGATTTACATTACAAGGAGAATTTAATACGTTGCAGAATCTACAACAATGAGAAATTTTTACATATTGTATTCATAGTAAAAAGCCTAAAGACCAAGTCTCAGCACATCACAAGCTGACGGAATGGATCTGGTTTATATTTTAGAGGTCATTGACAGCCGTTAATAAGCGTTTATTTTGACCATTTGGGAAGGATTTAACTCCAGCTTCCTCCCAATGGCCAAAAATGTGCATGTCAGGTTAATTGGTCACTCTAAATTGTCCCCAGGAGTGTGTGTATGAGTGTGTGTGGTTGACTATCTCTGAAAGGCCATGCGATAGACCTCTTTCCGGGTGCACCCTGCTTCTCTTCTGCTTAAGAGCTGAAATCGGCTCCCTTGCCTCCTCTTTACTGTCCCTCTTCAGCCCCAATCTGTCTGATGCTGCAGTGGACAAAGTGCTTTAGACAACAGATGAAAGAATAGATGGATGGGAATAATTTGGCTTAATCTCAAGTCATTTTAGTGATTATTCTCTGTTCAACTCCACACAAAGCATTGAGGAAGAGAACTGACATTTTCACACCTGGTTGAATCTTATTTATGGATAAACAAGGATGTTAGCAAATGAATCACGTCATTGATCATTAGAGGCACAACCCATACAATGACACATTGTGCTTATTACATATAAGCATGAATTATAAACACAAACTTTGATACATATGTTGCTTGTCCATTCAGAAACAGGCTTGTAAATATTTTTGAAGCATAAAAAAGAAAAATTATTAATGTCAAGTGATGAAAAAAAATCCACAATATTAATGCATGAATATTTTTTATCAGTGACTCTTAAGTATTGTTGTTTAACAATCCTTTTGGTATCCACCACATCTTGTCCTGCTATGCCCCACCCAGGAAGTCAAGTCTGCCCTGGTAGGTGACCGTGCTGACCCACCTGTCTCTCACTTTACCCTTTTCTTCCTCAATAAACTGGCTAAAATTGTCTGTGCATCTGGATCTTACATTCCACATTCAACCCCCTTGTTCTGACAATAAGGGGTCGAGATGAACTTCTCTGCATGGTGGCTGAGCTCTCACTCACTATGACGATATGAGGAGCTCTGTAATCGGGGAGACTGTCGGTTGAGAGAAACAAGATTGAGTAGTTTTGACCGTCTGGTCAGAAGACCTACTGGATGCCTTGTCGGTGAAGTGTTCTGGGCTGATCCCCTAGGAGGAGACCTAAAGGTAGACCGAGGACTTGCTAGAGGGACTATGTCTCCCAGCTGGCAAAGGATACCTCCACATCCACCTGAATGAGCCCAGCCCTCCTTGCTGAGGCTATTCCCCCCACTAACCAGCAAGAAGACCGACATAGACCTAAATCAAAAGTTTTTTCCCATTGCATAGTTGAACTGTTTGGATGCAAGCCTTCATCAACATCTCTTGAGCAGCTCAATTGAGTATTTGAATAATTCGAAAAACAGCAAAACACAAACTCAAGTCAGAACTTAAAATCTGTGTCTTACTTAGACTGATGTTGCATAAATAATAAACTGTGTTTCTTGTTGTCTGTCTGGCACAGCTCCCACTATCTGTGCTCAACGCACAATCTATGTGAGGACAAGTGGCTAGTAAAGGGCTGATGACTTCATTAAGGGACACTAGCGTGGCCACACACCACTGACAACAAAGGCCATGAGTCAGACAATTACCCATACCTCCAAAGGGGCTACTACAAAATTCATCAAGATGCCAAGGAAATAAACAAACAATCAAAGAAAGAAAAGCTAACAAAAAAGAGAAGTATTGAGGCATTAAAAACAAGATGGAAGCAGCCTTGGGGTCAGAAGGAGAAAAGCCTTTTTGCTGGTCCACTGATAGATTGGACAGTTACTTGCTTTTATTAGAAGGCCACAAGTTAAGAGGTTTACAACCCTCAAAGCACTGAATAACCATAATACACTTCCCTCGAGATGGGCAGTTTCAGTTTGTGGATTCAAAACCCCCTTTAAATCACATATTCCTGCACTAAGCCACCACATCTCTAAGGTATTCCTAAAACACCAAACACATGAGCACCAGTACAACAGTAATGCTACCAAACCATTAGCAGAGGAAGAAGAAAGAAAACCCTTGTTTTCTCACAGCACACATCTGGTGGATCTCCATTCAGTGTAATTAGATTTTCATAAAACTGTGACTAACAAGATGTCATTTTCAGGTCGGAAGTGATTACTGTAGAAAAGACAATGGACGAGGAAGACATTTTTTTTTTTAATTCATAATGAGTTTTCTTCTGGTCTTTACTAATCAGAGGTTAAAGATAAACTAATCCCTCCAATGACAACAACCAGGGAGGTCGTTTTTACTATGAAGCAGCACATGCAGGGAATCTATACGCTGCCATTTAAAATCCTTCCAGATATTTAGTTCAGTTTCAGGTTTCTTGGTATTTGAATAGTATGTGGTGAAAATGACAAGTTTTTAAATTAAAAATATAATTGCAAAAGCAGATACTAGGCAGAAAAGGAAATCAACATTTTGTCTTTCAAACCACCCATCCCCAACGGGGTCTAAGTGGGTGCAGGAAAATATCCTGGCTGATTCAAGCTAAGAGGCAGAGCTTGCCAGAACAGGTTGCCAGTCTGTCAAAGGGTCACAGACACACACTCACTCCTAGTGGCAATTTTGTACCAGCCAATCACCCTAACACGCATGTTTTTGAAGGTTGGGAGGAAACCGGAGTGCCCGTAGAAAACCCATGCATACTGGGGAGAACATGCAAACTCCACACAGAATTGCCAGTATTTCCAAGCCAAATCCTACCCGGGACTTGAACCCCAACCTTCTTGCAGTGAGGCCACTGTGCTAATAACCACAGCGCCACCGTGCCGTCCCTCATTTGAAATTATAAACTTAAATTGTAGATTTGAAGAATAATGTCTTTTAAAAAGTTTAGCTATGGGGTTACAGTGTGCGCTACTCTCCCTGCCCTCTAGTGACTGCTTGAGAAGACAATTCCTGCAGGCTGAGGAAATTTCAAGTCTTTGCACATGTTCCAGGACAAAAATACATTTTATCAAAAACAAACTTCAATTGTACTACTGGTAATTTTTTTGTACATATGGTGTAGGGTATTTTGTCATCTGCTGTGCATTTTTCAACTGTTGCAGATCAAAAATGTTTTAGAGCAGCTGGGTTTTTTAACTGCACAATTTCACTCCAAACAGAAAACGACTAAATTTGTATGACTCAAAATCAAATGCCAAGCAAGAAAATTTGAGAATGATACTTTCCTGATGATGGAGACAAAACAGAAATTAAAAGCATGTTTAAAAACTTGTGTCACAAACAACATTGATTCAAAATCATTCTTGTTGAAAATCCAAACTTTTCCAAAGATAAAGTTGGACTATGTCCCTCGCCACAAGGCCAAACACTAAAGACAGGCTCAAGCTTTTGTTAAGTGTTTCCCTGGATGTTGAGTGGACATACCATATAATTCATCAAGTGGCAATAGCTTGAAACAGCTGAGCCCCAGCTGAAAGATGTGATGACAGCATCACTGCAACAGTCAAATGTATCAAATTTACCCCAAAGCGATAGGATCCATCCTCACTGAACCGAAGCTTAAGGGCACCAGCACACAGTTTTCACATCTTTCATCAGGAAACCAGCTGAGAAGATAGACCTCTATCAGCAATCATTCAGTGGTTTAGCTGTAGGACTTAGCGATTATGGAAGAAAAATGGAAGAAATACACACACAAAAAAATGGCTTTGTGACAAAATAGGGGTCAAGCAGAAAAACTTGGGTCAGCGCACCCATACTGGGGACATAATTAGCACATAAAGCTAAAGAACGACCGCCTTTAACAACAGCTCCAGCATCATCATTCTTAAAAACATCCTTTCACTCATGTGCCAAGAAACCAATGAAGCATGATGCATGCAAACCGTGCTCCCTCCACTGGGTAATACACTAAAAACATGACTCATAGGCAGATTTCAAGCATTTAATGTTCAAGTTTTTCTTACAATTCCACTTATTTCAGAATTTGAGTAAAAGATTAAAACATTTGAAATTATGAAGGAAAACGAGAAATTCATTTATTCAGAATATGCTAAACTATCACAGTTTTTTTGCAAATTGATGATCCCACAGTTCACAATGATAAAAAATTATTTTAATGGGAACAAAAAAGAACCTTTTTAGATTGCTCAAACATTTTTAGAAATGAATCTATGAAAGAAAACAATGACACAGTTCAGTATGATTGATATAGTTGGCCATTTTCCCTGTTTGATTTTCTGGTTTTTCTTTCCAAGAAGTGAAAAGGATGTTAAAAGGATGATTTTGAATATTACCTTTGGTTAAAAAAATCTCGTGTCATTTTTTTAGAAATATTTTCTACTGGTGATTTTAACAGCTTTATGTATTACGAAGGGTCCCAGATGTTTTATTGCTAATAACCCCACTGGACCATAGCTGGAACTAATCTGTGAAGCGATGAGGACAGAGCCACTGTTGGTCATGCAGTCCTGTAGAAAAGAGGCTGTGAAATTACATTTTCACCACAGCACAAACTATTCAAAGTAAAAACTATTATGGCCTCCAAGTGCACATATCTGTCTCGTTATTGAAATATGTGTGGTGACATTGCCTTTAAATTACTTGTAACATTTTTATTAAAGTGTCTGACAGATGCAGACGGCCTGGTTTGGGTATGTGGTTCAACAAAGGATAGCCATGAACAAGGCAGCAAGGTAGTCTGGCTCATCTCCAAGACTTCCTGAAACACTGCTTGACAAAAGACTGCTACTCCTATTAAGCTCTTGACCTTTTCTTTCTGAGGTGCACAATAATCTTTGTGAAATTGAAAAGAAATGACCACCTTCAGAGAGAGCCATTTAAATGAGCTTTTTGTTCTTTTTCTACAATATTCAGTAATGCCATCCCATGTTTATGGATGAACATCAGTTTCATCTCATATCCTTCACTACTTCTTTTATGACTTTATGATTATATGACAAACGATCACACAAGAGAAAATCATGAATGGGAAACTGGTTATGCTAATTTAGGTTCATAAAATATTCATTATTGAAAAAGATGATGTGCAAAACTAATTACTAAATAATTTTTAAAACTTTTCTTTCCATTGAAAGGCTCACATGGATTCAATGCAAAGTACCATTTGGACCATAAAAGTGTGTGTTTCTGACTCATTTTGATGCCATGGTAACATTTGCAACATGCAATAATAAACCCATCATTGACCAGCAGTTACCTGGGGCTTAAAAACCTCAAAACCTCTATTTACCAGATAGCTGAGTTTTGCTTCACATGCTAATAGATGGAAATGAACAGACAAGCTGATTTTACTGCAGCCTGCCTTTATGTGCACAGATCAAATCCTTATGAGACAGGAGTGGAAAAAATGCAATCATAGCTTTAGACATCAATCTTTATGGAGGACTACGAATAACTACATAACTGAGAAAAAGATGACGTGACCACATGGGAACTCATATCAAACAATTCATTTTAGCGCGCCTACAATTGAAAAAAATTCAGCCATCCCACCATCCAAAGAAGTGTTGTAAACTGGCAAAATAGCATGTTTGTTGACTTTCTTGAAGGTTTTTGGGCCAGATAATATTTTCTCCACTGGACTACTTTCATTATGTCACACTCTTTCCTAAGATGATGAACCACAAAAAGCACTAACGATAACACGCTGGAGCTGAGAAAAATTACACAAGTATTTCATTCTTTTGAATTGGGTTGATAAGCTTTCATCGTTTAACCTACGCAAAGATGCAACCTTTGAAAATAGGTTGTTAAATCTTCTAAATCTCTGAATTCAACCCAGTTTCTTTAAGGACGATGAGATGTATGTTTACAGACTGTAACTTTTTTTAGACTGTTGGTCCTTTGTCAAGTTTGAAATCCATCTTGTGGTGGACATCACTGGATAATGAGGGCACTCATCCCAACTGTGCTCCTTTGGATTATTGAGATCAAGTGACTAAAAGGGGTCATTGGATTACAGAAAACCCAAGGTCACAGAAAAGAATGCATCTGATTATTTGAGCTTTGTAAAATTCCAATTAATCCTGTCGAAAGTAGTGATAAAAAAATGGCACACTGTGGTGTCAAGGGATTGTAGGGAGGAACAATACAGAGGTAAGCTGTGGTAACTAAACCATAGTGGATCTGAAATTGTCCTAGAAAATATTCCCAACACCATTACATCAGCAGCAGCCTTGAGCACTGATTCAAAACAGGATGGATCTATGTGGTCATATTGTTATCCCCAAAATCCAATCCTACATCAGACTATGCAGCTTGTAGTCATGAATCTTTTAATAAAAACAAAACTTTATGTGACTTTGTAACTTTGCTCGTTGTACTTTCAAAAGAAGACATTCAAAGGACGGCATTTTTATGACAAAACAAGACACTCAGAGGTAAAGTTCCTATTAACTCCTCCACCCCATTGACCTCGGTTGGGATAAGCGGTTCAGAAGATTGGCTGAACCTTCAAACAAATGGGCTAAAAATGAATGAGCTAAAAAAATTTGACCCACTAATTCAAATTCTTTTGCTGTATTATTAATAAAAACTACAATAAATAAAGACTAATGGGCTTGTTGGCTTTGTCTTTTCTTATACAGTTTTTTTTTTTTTTTTACATGTTTCAGTTTAATTTATTTTTCCAGACATTTAAACATTTTCTAACAGTACAAAAGAAAACAATATGTACAAGGTCTGAAAAGGAGCAGGCTGAAGCCAAAGCTTATGATGCCGGCTCCTTACTGATTTATACTATGTATAAGTATTTACTAGATTATCCCTCAATGTATCATGCGTTCAAGGTGATAACTAGCAAAATTCTTGGTATGTGCATTTCCGTCAAAACA
The DNA here is from genome assembly GCA_902685375.1 of Neostethus bicornis. Lineage (NCBI taxonomy): Eukaryota > Metazoa > Chordata > Actinopteri > Atheriniformes > Phallostethidae > Neostethus > Neostethus bicornis. Next base: position 13,209,767 of record LR738545.1, read on the forward strand.
ACCTCCTTTATTTTCAGCTCACCATAACATTCGCTCGTTTGTTTACACCAATTTTTGCCTTACAGAAAACTTAAGCTTGGTGTTTGTGACTTTTAATATTGTTTTTGTATATTTTGCTCCCAGCAACACTTGGGCGCCAAACGTCAGTAACGTCACATGTAGAGTTCATTATTCACCCTATATTTTTTAAAAAAATGAAACCAGAAAAATTCCACATAACAATTCCAGAGCCCCATTTCAGAATAAACTCAGTGTTGGTGTATGTGTCCTGCCATTTTTGTCAATATTCCACAGCTCAGTTTATTTTTTCATGGAATGACAAATTCTGACAGCAGGAAATATCTTTTTCCCATGTCATAAGATTTGAATACGGCAGTTCTCGACAAAAGTTGACGCACTTCTTTTGTTTAGAAATTCCTCAATTTGTATAGAAGAGGGCACACGCACAAGTTTGGGCCCAACCCCGTTTTATAAATGTGGCCACAGGTGCCTATCTCTTTCCACTAATCAGCTTATGCTGCTAAGATCTCAGATTTCAACAAGATTTTCCCCTTCCAAGGCAATTTGCTTGCAAACTCTACAGATGGTTATGTGCTCCTACATGAGCAGATTAACACATTAGTAAGTACTCGGATCAAAAACTATGCAGTGGTCAGACCAACAAAACCTTCATTTTGTTTCCAATTTTGGGTTCAATATGTATGTTAATAACTTTTCTTAATCTTTCAAAAATGTAACACTGGATGAGACTATTATGTTTCATCTTCATTAAACAGACGTGAATTGTCTTCAGTTTTATCCAACAATTGACAAGTGACGCCAACAACCGAATGCAGATATAAAAAGATAGAAAGGAACACGTTTTCACTTAACTTTCTGCTTCATATCACTTTTCATGCATGCCCAAAGACAAAAATAAGGAATTGAATTTGTTGGAAGGAAAGATGAAAAGCTCTAAATAATCCAGGCTTATTCAGTGCACGCCACATGGACACAGATTAACTACACTCCAGACACAACTAAACGCTGTTTGACCGGATTCATTCAAAAATTCTATTGTATCAAGAGAGCCATTTATAGTCTGCGCCATCGTAAGCGGCACTCACAATCTCTGATAAGGAAGTGAGTGCATTCTATACAACCCTCAGCTGCAGACCATAGATACCAGTCACATCTGGCATGATTTATGAAGAGTTTAGGTTAAGCTGTGAAAATGCAGGTGGGGAAGATGGCAATAAAACGATAAACAATGAGAGAAAGACAAAGATAGAAATGGAGTGTGTCTGCAAGATCCGAACATAGTGATATCTGTGGATGAAGTTAAAAAGGTCATGTGTATAAATGATTTTGGCTCTTTTCTTCGGAGAAGTAGGAGCAAATATAAAGATAACAATGCGCAGGATATATTTTGTCTGCTTCTGAGGTCAATATATGTATGTGACCCATTCAGTCACCTGCAAGAGATCATTAGTCATTTTGCAGGCATCAGACTCTAAACACAGTGTTTGTGACATGTAGACCTTTCTACTCATGACTCAAGTATCTGAAGTCAAACTGCATTTAGATTACTCACATATCCAGGGAGCATATCATGACGTTTTTGCATTTAGTTGAACAAATTACACAAATGACTTGTCCAAGTTGTGCCCTGCTTTTTGTTCAACACCAGTTGGGATGGCATACCTAGATAGATGAATTTTTAAGAGTGACACATTACACCATTTTTCTTCCTTTCCGTTCTCTTCCGCTTATGCAGGGCCAGGTCGCGGGGACAACAGCCTCAGATGAAAAACCCAGGCTTCTCTCACCCAGCTGAATTCTCCAGTTCAGATCCCGAGGCATATCCGGCCAGCTGTGAAACGTAGTCTCTCAAGCAGGTCTGTAGTCGGCACCAGGGTATGCTCGTGTTGGTACATGCCTGAAACACCTCACCCGCAGGGAGTTTGGGAGGCATCCTAACCAGATGTCCGAACCACCCCATCTGGCTTCTCTTGACTCGACTCGGAGGAGCAACAGCTCTACTCCGAGCTCCTACTGGATGGCAATGCTAGTCCCTCTATCTTTTTGTGAGAGGCCGGCCACCATGCAGACAAAGCTCATTTAGGCCGCTTGGATATACAGTTTCATTCTTTCGATCGCCTTCCACAGCTGGTGACCATAGGTGAGGGTAGGAGCGTAAATCGACTGGTAAATCGATTTTTTTTTTTTTTTCCGGTGCAGCTTTTTCTTCACCACAACGGACCGATGCAGCGACCAATACATTTAATCATTTTCCCATACATTATAAAACAGAGTATTTTACACAAGCTTCTATCTTCTATCAGTTTCATCGCTTGTTATCATTCAGTTGGTAAAATCTTAAACATAAAATGGTGAGTAGAAAATTTCTTTGAAAGTTGTCAAACTAAATGCTAACTTAGTGTCGCTGTTTGTTAGGGCAATTCAGGGCTTGTACAGAGATGGGAGAGGTGCATATAAACTAACCAAAACTGAGGGATTAGCATATTAGTATATGAAAAGTATTACAATTACAGTATGAACAAAACACGTACGCAACTCCATAAGGGACAAGCGGTTCAGAAGACAAAACATAACAAGACATGAACTTTCACAAATCTGAAGATAACTGTTCAAAGCTTCAATGCCCAAGTTGAAAAATAATAGAAACACATAACAATTTCTCCCATCATCCAGAAAAGTAATTTGATACTACAGAGTTAGAGGGCTTGGAATCCATCTGTAAAAAATATTTTGTTTTTATCCAGGACATTAATTCCAAGTACAATCAGTCAAATGCTTTTTCAGCATCAGAAAAGATTACAACCTCAGGGTGTTCTGTGGAGTGTAGTAAAGTAAAAGTATTAAACAGATGAAGCATTTCATTGTTTGACTGTCTTCAAGGTGTACGATTTGATTGGTGTAGGCTTGATATTTTGGGGATCAACTCGTCGATCCATGAAGTTAATCATTTATAATTACAGCAAATAAAGTTTACTGGTTAGTGTGTGCCTTACTAAAGAATTCTTATTGTTTCCTGATTAGAACAAAGTGAATTGCTTAGGTCACAATCGAAAGAAGTTTTTCACTGGTAACTTAATATTGAAAAAGACAACTTTTTCTTTTAAAATTTGGAAAGTAGTCTAAATGGCCAAGTTATACCACTTTGCTCAACTTTTAAAGCTTATAAAATTTCATCACTCAAAGTTTGGCTGGGGGCAGCATGGTGATGCAGTGGGTAGCACAGTGGCCTCGCAGCAAGAAGGTCCCGGGTGGGGATGAGGCTTGGAACATTGGCTTTTCTGTGTGCAGTTTGCATGTGTTCCCCGAGTGTGCGTGGGTTTTCTCTGGATAATCTGGTTTCTTACCATCCTACAAAAACATGCATGTTAGGTTGATTGGCCACTACATGATTGCCCCTGGGAATGTGTGTGTGTGGCCTTGAATTAGTAGGGATGGGCTCCCCTGCAACCCTGAAAGGGATATACGGATAAGAACGTGACTGACTGACGGAAAGTTGGGCTGGCTTTAGCCAAGCAATTTCTCATCAAGTACTGTATATTGAGAAAAAAAATGTCTTGATTTCTAATAAGCAGGCAGACATGTGACATAAGTGAAAAACATCCTTAAATATTGTTTTAAGCCATGGGGTGCAAATTTCACTTCTTTACTGGCCACCCAAAGACTGATGTGTTGGTCATCCAGCCATATTTTCCATTTGTAAAACTTTTTTTTTGCTATATAGGGTATTCTGTTTTGGATCGAGTCCCAAAAAAAATCCTCATTGTCTAAGGGTGCAAGGGCTTATTAATGTGTTGTAGTCCAAAGAACCAAAGTAATCATCTAATGCAATGCTCTTTGAATTTCCCAGTCATCCTCGAAGAAGGCTGCATTGAGGATTAGAGGATTTCTTTCATCAAGGAACACGGAGGAGTAAATAAACCCTGTCTATCAGGGGTGCATCTCTCAAATCAAGAGCTTCTTAAAGCATTGCCAAAGTGGCAGATGTAGAACAGATCTAGAGCTGTAAATTATGTCTCTGTGACTGCGCCACTAAATCTTCACAAGTATTTTACAGATTTTCTTTCACTTTCTTTAGTGAAAGAAATGTTATCTATGCATGTGATGTTATCTATGCATGTAAAAAAAGGGCAACCTCAACAGCTTTGCAACAATGCTCTCACCATCTTATCTCTCTCCAAAGCACTGAGGTTCTAAATTAAGACAATCTCACTGAACAACCACAAAAGGCATTCACTGAAGTGGCTGCATCACCTTGAGAGCCCCATAAGGATAGGGGCCACAAGCAGACAGTAGAATACCTGTCTCAGAAAAAAGTTATTTAGTTTAACCTTGGTGCTTCATTCAGATTTTTTAGTAAAAGACTCAACAAGCAAGCCTTTTTTTTGGTCAAACTCTGGAAAATTTTATACTTTGAAAAGATCTCTTTTTTACATTTTGCGAATTGATATTCACACCATTGGTTCCACAGCATTGTGTTTCATTCAACAAGAAAAAAAAAACTTCTCTCACAAATCTTTTTTTCCACAGGAACTAAATTTCACTTTTGAGTGTCTTCCTGTTGAATGGCCGATTTGACAATATCAGTGGAAAAAAAGCAGTACGTTGTTTTTACAAGTTGATCTACGTTCCAACCCTCCCCTATGGTCACCAGCTGTGGGTGGTGACCGAAAGAATGAGATTGCGGATACAACTGGCTGTAATGAGCTTCCTCCGCAAGATGGCTGGGCTCTCACTCAGAGATCAGGTGAGGAGCTCTGCCATCCGGGAGGAGCTCAGTATCGAGCCTCTCCTCCTCCAGATCAAGAGAAGCCAGATGGAGTGGTTCTGGCCTCTGGTCAGGATGCCCCCCGAGGGCCTTGCTGGTGACAGACGGAACTGAACAAAACAGGTCACATATTGGAGAACAAATAACTCTAAAAAAGAAGGACTAATTTTTCTTTTATGGTCTTCTGAACCGCTTATTCCTAACGAGATTGCAACAGGTACTGTAGCCTATCCAGGCTGATTTCAGGCAAGAGATGGGATACACCCCAAACAGGTCAACCAGTCTGTTGTGGAACCACACATTCAGAAACACATACATGTTTTTGGAGAGTGGGAGGGAACTGGAGTACCTGGAGAAAACCCACACATACAAGGGGAGAACATGCAAACTCCACACAGAAAGACCAGTGTTTCAAGTTTCAACCCCACTCAAGGACTTGAAACCTGACCTTCTTGCTGTGAGGCCACTGCGCTAACCACTGCACCACCCAGAAGGGAAAACGGAAAAATAAAATTTAATTTCCATAAAATACATGATTGTTTTCCTCAGGTTTTTGAGGCACTTTACAATTAAAATTTATTCAGATAAGTCTCAGTTTAAAAGCTTTTATCGGATATTGTCATTTTAAATGAAATGAATCCACACTCTTTGGAACTTTGTAAATATGTACATTAACAATAGCACTTTGAGATTTTTGTGAAATAAAGTGCACAAATAAAAAAATAAAATAATTATTTTTACAAATCACAAAAAAATATAAAACCTCATTGTAAATGGGCTGAGAAAATCCAAAGAGAATAATTTTTTCGAAGAAACACAACTACAAAACTAGAAGTAACAATACAGTGTTGCAGCATAATTGATAGTATTTGATATTTGATTTTCAGCATGATCTATACTATTTGATTATTAGTTTCACCATGAGATCAGTGATGATACTTCATCCTGATATGAATAAAAACCTGTTTCTTCTGGAGACACTTTATAGAAGAGCATGTGAATCAGGTTTACATTTCTCCTCCATTAAAGCCCCTCTGTTTGGCACGTTCAGATATATAGTGTGTGTGGATGTGAGGAGGGTCTGCGGTGGATCGTGTACAGCGTGCGCATCTCTCTGCCTTTCAAATCTACTCACCTAACTTTTGCGGCGACAGAAGAAATGGCATCACTCCTCAGATTCTTCCTTTTGGACACCGCAGTTCCCATGCTAAGCTCAAATGGAGAGCGCAGACCATTCCACAAACTGACCAGTGCATAAAAATCAAAGAAAAGAAAAAGAGGGAAAAAGCAGCAAAAAGGAAATAATGGAAAGCTTCCGTCACTTCTTTACTGTCACATATTGTCTGAAAGCGCAGTAGATCATCTGGATGTGGAGATGAAGTGTGAGATGTGATCTTCTCTCTCCTCCTCAGCCTTCTGAAAGCTCCTGGAGGAAAGCAGACCATAAAAGGAGGAGCAGTGTGTGTGTGCTGTGGTGGAGTGGGGGGCATCAGTACGCACAGAGAGAGAAAAAAAAATTATTTCACTGTTACCTCGTCACACCAACTTAATATATACAAGCATTTAAAGTAGCGCCTGCTTGCGTGCAACAGACTGGCGACCTGTTTGGGTTGTACCCTGCCTCTTGCCTGAAATCAGCCGGAATAGGCTCCGGTACCCGCGCAACTTTACTAGGGATGATCGTTTCAGAAGATCAACTTAAAGTAGCTTAAAAGATGTTTAGCGTTATGTAATAGGTGAAGGATTTATTGCATGGTTTTAATAGTTTTATTCTTCATGTTTTAATTGTCTTAATTATTTTATTTACCTACTACTAAGAAGTGGTGCAGTCCCTGATTGCTATGTAAGAGGCAGCTGGGGGAAGAGGAGGGCCAGACCAGCGAGGAAGCAACAAGAGACACTCAGGTGGTTGCCCTCCTGAGTGCCCTCCTACGGGCTGTTGGTGTGGTGGTATGTTAACCTGTACACCAGCATGCGGTGAGGCCTCCCCCTAAAAAGAGACAGGGTGTCCTTCACCAAGTGTGGGAGTTTCTGCCCCAGCTGGAGGATAATGGAGGTGTGAAGGATATGAGTGATCTGATCCTAGAGCACCAGGCAAGAAGGTTCCCGCAGTTAGCGGTCTGGACGAGTGGACCTGTAAAGAGTGGACCCGGTCTGGATGAGTGGGCCCTAAAAGGACGGACTTGGGAAGACGAGTGGGCCAGAAAAGGCTGCAGACTGGGACGAGGAGGTGCCAGTGGGCCAACCCCAACATGGGAACCCTATTTCAAGGACTGCCATATTAGTATATTTGGATAAGTAAAGTTTAAAACTGTTTTTATAGTCTGTGCCTCTTCTACCCTGGCACTCTCCGCCCAGTCCTTAACCGGCAGTTCGGTCACAATTTTATTAACAGATTAAGAATTATGTGAAGTGTGTACCATCTTGTTTTCATATTACAATAAAAACTGCATAACAGCCACATCAGTCCATTATGGTGACGAAAGAAGTGAGCCATAGTGTATAGATTTACTTCTAAAACTATGTTTGTCAGGTTGAGTTTGTGGTTACGGACACAGGCAAAAGACTGTATGCAGTTTTAACAAAAAAGATTTATTTCTGGAAACAACTCAAATCTCATAAACAAAAAACAAACTCAACCTGAAGTCTAAGGAAGACATAAGACAACCTGGCAAAGATACAAAGACAAGACACACATTACATACAGTCAGGAAGAGGGAGACAATGAGACACACAGGGCACATTAGGAAGGCAGCTGGCAATCACCAGAACGAAGAGAGACACGAGGAGGGGAACTCGAGACATCTGACACAAGAGGGAAGTCAGTATTGCGAAATAAAACATGAAATACACGAAAAGTATAACAAAACCATTGGCTAAGACCTGAAACTCTGACAACATTTTTACTCTCACCTATATGCACCAGCTGTTGGTGATGACCGAAAGAATGAGATCGCAGATACAAGCGGACGAAATGAGCTTCCTCCGCAGGGTGGCTGGTCTCTGATTCAGACAAAGACCATCTCTGAGTGATGACCTCTCAGAGATTATATGCGAATGTAGTTTAATTTCAAGACCGGTTCACTTTTGTTTTAAACTGGCACAATGATAGTGATAAAATAGAATAAAAAGAAAGATGTTTTCTTTTTATTTTTTTCTCCAGTGATTAGTAAAGTACCAGATTTGTCACCTTGGGTATCCAGTTAATTTTTAAGATGGTCAGTTTTGGCTGACTGCCTCTAATAGTCATACCTTTGAGTAGTTTGCTTATTTTTTTATAACACATTTATAGTCTTAATGTTTGAAGGAACACATCTCAAGAACCACTGTTTAATCAACAGAGATTTCATAAAATTTTATGAGCAGGTAATCAGCTAACAAGATCAATTAGTGAGTGTTTGCATTTGGAATTCATTATGTTAGAGTGTAAAATGACTTGGCTGTGTTTATATAGGAATAATCACAGATGTATGCAAACTATTCTTAATACTGACTGTGCAAACATGAAAAAAAAAATCACAGTGTAAAATCTTCCATTGAAAAAATATCATAAATATGTAACTTAGTCAAAAACTTGACATGTTTTTGCGGCAGCTATCAATTAAATACTCTCCAGAAGACCAGAAGGTTATGCAACTGCTGGCTAGGATAAATGTAAAATAAGGAAAGTCCAACTGCAAATGGTGCAGTTTTCACATCTAAAAGTATGGTAAAACATTTTGGTCATGCAAAACTATACATTTCTTGGGACTCTGCAGCATTTCACTAATTTCATCTTCTGTGAACCAAACAGTGCACCATCTGCCCTCCAGCAAAATAAATTGAAATAATAAAAATTCTCATCCAGAGCAAATCATAAAAATGTAAAAATATATCCTCAAATGTGGTTTAATCAATATTAAATCTAGTTGGACAAATTCCACTAATAATTGAGTGAAGTGGTTTCATAAACATAAAATTACATCTTGATGTATTTTATCTAGTAAACACATAGTACCATGAGAATTACATCACAAAGAAAAAGAAAGACCTAAATAAGCTTTCGAATCCAACATCCTTGAGGACAATTTCCAGAAATAAAACCTCCCAGGTGTCTGGGTGGTTGGACATTTGATTCAAATAGAAAACACTTTGGTACATAGTAAAAAAAAAACAAAAAAATCCAACAACTTTGGTTTAGCGAAAATGTTTACATTTATTTTGAGAAAATCACAATTAAAGGATCCAGATTATTAATTAACTCAAGACATCAGAGCCAAAACCTCAGATTTACAAAGTCAAAATAGATCATTGGATCAACTTGCATCTTCGAGCTAAAAAATGTGCTGACTTAAAAATTCCTTTGAAAAAGTTAGGCAAGCTTTTCTATTTTTTTGCAATTACAGAAAGCATCAGACAGGTCAAAGAATTCTGCAGAATAAAGGCAACAAAAACAAAACACCTCTGAGCTTTATTTTAATTCTCTCATCTAGCAAAAAAAAAGGTATTTTCATCAGCAGAAACAGTTTATTCTGCTGACTACTGTGGATCATTTTAAAAGGAACTCCATCAAACTTGAGACTTTACACGTCTCTCTTTTTCATGTAGCTAACAATCTCTTGTTCAAAAACCAAGCTGACATGAACACCTGTTATTACACAGTAAATTGTGATCGATGCCGTCTCTTGAACTTCATAAATAATTCAGAGAAGAGTGAAAAACAAGCTTTGTATCAAAATTCACTCATAACAAGATTTAAACAAATAATTTTGTCATAGAAAACAAATAAATACATAATGACAATTAAAAAAAAGGCCAATTTAAATTTTTAGAAATGATCTCAAAACACCTCTCGAGGCGTTGCAATCCCCGCTTTCGGAACTACTGTCTTAGACAATGTATTCCATATTCATTCAATTATTTTTTGAACCGCTTATTCCTGATGGGTTGGCGGGAGTTGCCGGAGCCTATTCCAGCTGATTCAAGGTGAGAGGCAGGGTACACCCCAAAACAGGTCGCCAGTCTGTTGCTGGACCACACACACATACTTTCCTACGGACTGTTTTGTTACAGACATTTAACAAAGACTACCCGGAAGAAAAACCCACACATACATGGGCAGAGCATGCAAACTCCACTCAAAAAGGCCAGTGTTTCAAGCCTCTTTCCCTCCTGAGATTCAAACCCCGACCTTGTAGCTGTGAAGCCTCTGTGCTATCTACTGCACCATTATGTTCCATGTGTTATCTGAAAAATTAAATAGAAAATTTAAACAAATTCCACAAAATAAATTATTAATCATGTTTATTCTTCATGAAGACGTAAGAGAATAGTAACTAGGGAGTACAATTAGACATTCAGATGTCAGAAAGTCAGCAGAATCATTAAGATTTTTGGCCTTTTTACCTGCTGACCTTTCCAAAAATTGACACAGACCTGCATGCCTGACCCACGGATCTTTCAAAAGATGTTTATTATGCCAGTGAAAGGTTTTCATGGTCAAAGACTTTGCCAGGATATTTATAACATTTGCCTTGAGTTCAGTGAAGCAACCTCTGACGTCAAAAAAAATGAAAGTGCAAAAGGTGTCCTACTTTTCTTTTTACATGGTTGTCTGTTCTATGACGCGACAAACTGGCAATCTGTTTGCGCTGTGTCTTGCCTTTTGCCTTGAAAAAATATAGTCTAAGACGACCAAATAAGTCCAGTGACACAATGATGTACCACATAGATCAGAAAATCCTCCACACAATACAACGAGTGGAGGTTTTTCTTATCAGCATTGAAAAAGTTGTATCTTTGCAAAAAAAAAATGTTGACATTTAAAAGTGAAAAAAGAAACTTGTAAAAAAAATTAATTTTGCGTTGTCTTTCCATAATGATGAATACTTATTAAATTAATTTGCAGTACAACTAATTCTCGTAGAAAAAAAATCTAATGATCACTGGTGGCGGATCCAGGATTTTCTAATGGGGGGAGCCATTCCCCCCCAGAACATTTTGAAAAATAAGAGTCATTTTTCTGCATTTTGGTGGCCGATTCGCTGGCCCTGCGGGAAGATAGCGTGGCTAGTCCCCTTTTTTTTCTTCAATTCAATTTTTTCAATTCAATTTCATTTGTATAGTCCAAAATCCCAGAATTTCTGTCTCAATGGGCTTCACAAGAAAAAGAGGAATGTATTAACACAAATACACAGCAAGAAAAGTAACTAACAAATGCTAACTAAACAAGACTAGCACATTTATGCACTTAGACTCTCCTTCACGGTGATGAAAAACTCCTAAAAAACCCATCAGTGGGAAAAAAATAAGAAACCTCGTGGGGATCCACATGGTCACAGATATAATTTTAGCAAGCGTTTAATTTGACAGGCCACATTACTAATATCATTACCTTCATTTATTCTTTACCTTTGGTTGAAGTCTGAATGACAACACACAAGCAGCTGTTTAAGCAGCTGTTTAAACAATACTGTTCTTATTCTTAGGACCTGTTAATAAAAGAATATTACTCAATAAAAGAAAAAAAAAACAGTGACTTGACTTTCATTTCCAGGCTCATTAATGCATCTATTCACCTGGGAGTCGTGCAGTTTATTTCTCCCTGTCTGAGGAAACAACATTGATTTTCTGTCAATATCCAGTCAGGGAGAAAAAAGAAAAGAGGCAACTTTGTGCGTCATGACTATGAGAGCGCTTGAAATATAAATAGTTCAGACTGCACATAGCCCTCATCACCTTTCATTTTCAAGAACTTCTGTCTTGCTGCCAGACTGTAAGAAGCAGACAGGTGGTGCATAGATGGATGTGAGCTTGCATTAAACTCAGACAGGCTCTGAACATGTACGCAGGGTGGATCTCAAACAGTCAAATTGAAACTTGATTGTATGAATATAATCAACTTACAAAAAATTATATAGCTAGTTTTGACCATTTTTTTTATTTGTTTAATTTTATGTACACAGTTTGACTGTAAATAGAAAAAAATTGCAGACAACAGCTTTTTTGTGTTTTAGTGCAAACAAGTGACAGAATTCTGATTAAGGTGTAATAACTAAAAAAAAATAGTTTGAGAAAAAGCTAGTATAAAAACCTTGATGTAGAATGATGTTTTGTAACAAACCTCCAATTTATGTGTGCAAAAGCAAATCTAAACCTTGAAAACATCTGAACAGGTTATACGCCCGCTTACAAATCTCAAGGTGTTTTGCTTGTCTAGCCACTGTCATTTTCTGGAACCCATGAGTTTCCGAATGTCCCATTTTTCACTGTGACTGTTTTTTTTTTCTCCAGTTCTTGCCACCAATATGTCATAGAGAATACCACTGTAAGAAGCATGAACTGTGCAATTGCAAATTTGTCTGTTCTTTAAAGGTTGAATATGAACTCAAACTATCTTGTCCAAATCAAACAAATTTTAAAAACGTTAAATAATTTGTGAAAAAAATCAATTAATTAGGTCAATTCTAAAAAATAAAAAACGATTCCAAATCTTGATCAATTTAAGTAAGTTTTCCATCTTCTGAATGCTTATTCTTAAAATGGTTGTCAAGTGATTTTAGGCGAAAGGCAGGATATACCCCAAATAGGTTGCCAATTTGTCAGGGCCACACACAAACACAGACCCTCATTCCTACGGGCAATTTCAAAGCTAACGTGCATGTTTTCGGAGGGTGGAGAACACCAGGGTACCCAGAGGCATCCAACATATACACAGGGAGAAAATGCACATTCCACACAAGCCTCACCCCGCACTCCGGGACTTGAACCCTGCCCTTCTTGCTGCAAGGCCACACTGTTAACCATTCCACCGCCATGCTGCCTTTACGGTGTTGTAAAGTTATCTTTTGTAAATGAATATTTGACTATCCAATGTTATATTTGTATAATAAGTGATTAAACAGAAACTTGAGTTTAGCATTTCTGTATGATCAACTTTCCAGTCAACAAGATCTCATCTTTTCACAAGGTCCATAATAGCAAAACCAGAATGCTCTTGTGCAAGCCTCATATCCCAGAAGAACTCTAGTGGCACCATAAATATGTCATCATATTTCTTTTTAGAATTTTTAATTTCCCAGAAATCATTGTGATATCTGATGCATTCTGACTCTAAAAGGATTCAATACATCAGAACATCTTCAACATCTTCACGGTTGCTTTCATCATTGTTATTTTCTCAAATCATGTTACCGTTCGTGGTACTGCCAATCATTTCTGTTTAAATATTTAATGAGGAGGAGTTACTTTTTTTTTTCTTCTGCGTTTATGATCTACCGTTTTAGACAACTACTTCCTCCATAGCGTAACAGGACCATTCTGTGATGGCAAACAAAAGTTATTTTACTTTGCATGTACGAAAAGCACAATATCCTCTGCAGAAAAAAAAATAGATGGTGGAGATAAATCTTTAAACTGGTTGAGAGATTATTTTGAAAGGTATTGTCATGATTCACTCGTCCACCACCAGAGGGAGGCTGGGACCATCCTTCATATTTCTGATTTGGGACACTTGTTGGTGATTGACCAGCTGCCTATTTAAAAGCAGTCTGTCTTTCAGTGTTGGGTCACCATCCCTTCCAGCCAGGTCTTCCTGGCTGCCTGACCAAGAGATCATTTTGAACTTTACCACGAGACATTCTTGTTGGATCACATGTTTTCCTTTACAGCTATACTGGACTTCTTTACTACATAAATATTGTTTGTCATCCTGCACTTAGGTCTTCCTCCTCCTTCTACGTCCTCATCGTGACAGGTACAAACAACCCCAGATAGGAAAGATTTGGCTTGGTCAATGACATGAAAGACAGAAATGTTGACAAAAACATTTGGGGTGGAGACGGTGGCCGCGTGGTTAGCGCGTTCGCCCGCGGACCGGAAGGTCGCGGGTTCGCGTCCCACGGAGAGCACGTCTAGGGTCCTTGGAGAAGACACCTAACCCCCACTTCTCCCACCATTGGCGCCGTTGAAGGGCAGCCTGCTGTGGTGTAAGGAGTGCAGCAAACAAATTTCCCCGATGAGGGATGAATAGAGTAATTTCAAAAAAAAAAAAAAAAAAAAAAAAAAAAGGGGTTTTACTATCTAAAAATTGACCTTGCAAGCAAAGTTCTCATGTTGACCAATGGGCCAAATTGAGTTGTTTACTTGAAGGGAGTGATTGATGGAAAGTTTTTGAAAGCAGAAAAATGCCTGGAGAAAGATTTTTGAAGAAGCTTATTTGAGTAAAAAGAAATGCAACCTGAAGGCATGTTTAATGAGCTTTTATTTGGCTCCTGCCCGTAGCATCTTAGCTTTGACCTTCCAATTAGATCTTTCACTTCTAGTAAAACAAGCCAGAAACTGTCAGGCAGCATTGCATTAAAATATTTATTATTCATTAAAATTTCCATTTTGTCTGAGTTGTTAATATTTATGCTTTTTGAGTAGTTCAATTTGCACTGTATAAACCTTGCGCCCAAGTAAATTTCACATTGATAGTCGACTTAATCATAGTACAAAGACTATGAAAAACCCTAAGTGTGTATTTACTTACTACTAAACAAAACATCTTTCCAACTTTTACTAATCAGTCTTATGCAGCAGCGACATCAGTGTTCCTGGAAGCGATATTTTTGCATACAAAATAAGACCCTCAATTAAAAGTGTCCAACACTCAGCAGGATCCTACAAACCGGCCACTCCTTTGCATTTCACATCCAGCTTGAGTCATTCCTCACTGTCAACTTGTGTACAAAGAACATTCACCAAGGATTTATGCAAATATGTGGCTTTCATCGTTTTAATGGCTTGTTGTGCCAGAGGAGATTTTATTTGAGGTTAGAGGAGCAAACTTTGGTGTCATTTCCTGTGTTAAAGTCTGATATGAAAGCTCTTTTGGAGATGAGCGCTGAACTTGTGTTAGTGGGATTGAATCCAGAGACTCATAAGTTTAAAACGCTTTCACTGTAAGAAGTTTCACTCTGAATTTTTTCGAGTGTTTTTTTCATTTTTATATACAAGTTTTCTAATCTAACAATTTGCTCTAAATACACCCTAGCAATTCAGTTTTAAACACATTTTACTAGTATGAATTAGGATTACTTAGGGGTGTGAAGCAACCCGTAACTCCACATGTATTCATTCCTCACCATCTTAAACCAAGCAACAATCTTCCAAACTTGCTTTCTGGAGACGTAGTGAATGCACAAATATGTGAAGTGAAAGAAATAGGACAACAAAAAAATCTTATATGATAAAAGTTAAGCCTATTTCTTATTGCTTCTGTTTCTCAGCCTAATTTTAATGGAGTAAAAATTGAGGCAGATGCTTGAATTTTATCCGGGATAAGTCAATGAGGTCATTCCATCAGTTCTTCTCTACATCTTGTAGTGGACTGCTGAACCCCTAATTTAACAACCCTAATTTATTCGAGTGAGTATCCATCTGTGATATCCCAAAAACCTAAATCTAATTGTAGATTTAGATAAAAAAAAATATATATATACAGTATATATATATACCAGTCTGCTCACCTTGCAAAAAAGTTTTTCTTTAAAATGAGTGTTAAGTTCCCAGAAATGTGTTTGTTGATTTCCACACCAAAGACAGTTCAAGCACGACAATGTCTTGGGCCTGATAGTTTAGTTGTCATGTAATTTATTTATTTGTTATATGGGTGAGACAACTCCATTGGAATATTTGGCCACACTTCGCGTAAATCTTTTTTACACCGTGATAAAGATTCAAAATTGAAGGTAACATTTGACTTCATCCAAACAGCTAGTCAAACATTTTGTTTGCCCATTTTTTTACTTCCTGTGAAGACTTTGACTTATTATCCACAAGTATAGCCCAGAGCATAAAGGTTTAAGCTGGTAGGAGTAACTACTCTATCAGTAATAGCTCACTTTGGACAGGTTGGCTTTCCTTTTATTAAAAAAAGCTATTCCAGGGGATCTTACGGAAGCTCAACTCCCTCCAGCGGTAAAATCCCAAGGCCATTTCAATCAATACAGACACCCATCGTCCTCGCCACTCCCTGTTTGCCATCTGTTCATCACAGGGAAGGAGTCTGTGGCAAATAAAACATTTAAAATGCTTCTTTTTACAAGCACTCCAGATTGTACAAAATTTTAGCCCTATGTGTTTCTCTCCACATCGCTGTTTTTTTTTAAAAATATGTTTAAACTTTTATAGTATTTAAACAGTGTGACAGAGCAAGCTGAACATGATATTTAATGCTCCGTGTTTGATTTCCTATTGTTACTGTTTTCTCTGAAGATTTTTTTTCTGTGAAACACATTTTTTTTTTGTTATTTCTTTTCTGCAGAACTTTTATTTATTAAGTTACACTAATAGCTTAAGCCTTTTATCTTGAGTGGGTGACAAGAAGATGAATGGATGGAAATCTGGTGATCTTAAGTTAAACAGTGCTATAAATGTCATTAATCTTTTTTCCCGTGAGTTGTTAGTTTTAGAATTTATCCATGTGAGATTATATCAAACAATGTGTTTTGTAAAGAAAAAAGTGGGGCATGTAAAATAATTGAGCCGCTATGGTAAGCAGCGCTTTTTTAAATATGTGTGTCTAACCAAGTACTGTGACAAACTAGTGACCTCTCCAGTGTGTATCTTGTCTCTTCTGCTAAACATTTGTGATAAACTCCATGATACCAGTCAAAACGGACTAAAAGCAGTGGTATATAAAAAGAAAGAATGAATGCATCTGAACAATATTATGCTTTTTAATATGCACTCCTATTGTCGGGGGTTTTGGCTGCAGAGGACTAGTTTCATCTTTACTGCAAAAGCTTGCATACACTTTGTTATGCGAAAATGTACAAATGTACATTTTAACGCAATGTTGAAATTGTGTTACTGCCTGTATGTGCTGCTTACCAAAATTGATTCAAAATCATTTTTATTACGTTTTTATTGAGAAAAAGCACGGTATAAGAACATAGTAATTACCCAACATGTTTAAGGTATTTAAGTAATTTCCTCTGCTTTTTTTTAACCTCCCTCTCCATCACCACTCCCCAGTCCCAATTCTTCTGATGAATCCTTTTGGGAAGTTCTGGATGTTAAAGGTTACGGTACATTCAGTATCGCCTTCATTTAGAGGCAAACCTACAACTAACATGCTCAATTGTATAAACTAACTTACACAACTGCTTTTCATTCAAAAGTCAAAAAGCTAATGTGTGGACTATTTTACCCCGGAGTTGCTTTGTACTCTGGAGAACAAATATTTACTCTAAAATCTTTTAGACTTGATGTACCACGGGTGCTGGATTACATTCACATCTGATAATAAGGCCAGCCAGTCTTCTGCATCAATGCTTTCATTGTGTACTCTAATCGAAACTGCTAATACACTCTGACCACAAGAGGCTGAGTATTTTCCTGTCTTCATGTGAGCTATCATGTCGGGGTCTAATCAAACATCAAGTTTGTTTGGGACTTTACTTTTATATTCTGTCAAATAAAGTAAAACAGTTAAATAAATCAGAATTATGATGGAGAAACACGTCTATGAAGAGTAGAATGCGGGGGTAATGAATGATGACGCACAACAGATGTCCAAACACTGGGTTCCACTTACCTGTTTTGACGTGAACAAACCCCAGTGTGACCATTGGAGCACAGATTAACCTCTAAAAAACAATAACACAGATCTAAACATGCGTGCACATGCACGTACAAGCAATAACACTTATGCTCTGTGATTGTGTACAGCTTCCTCCCACGACGACACGATTTATAGCTGCTATATATCACACGACTGCAGAGGTAAAATACTGTGCACACGAGGGAATGAGGGCTTTGATGAGACCTGCCTGTGAATGGATAAAGGAGTGGAAGTTCAGAATGTGTTAAGATTATATCAGAAAACGATGAATTTATCTATGATTTTTTTTAGAGTTAAATTGGGGCATATTCTCAGAATTTTTTTAGAAATCATGCAAAAATGAGTGGAATAAGACAATACTTTTAGACAGTTTTATAGATTAAAAAAACGGAGGTCAGAGCCCCCAGATTCACAGAGAAAAGTCCCTGAATGGAACGTCAGCCTAACAAACTTGCATTCAAGTTGTGCTAATCATACACCGATTAATCATCTCAAAGAGAGACCTTTCTTTTTTTGTTTTAGATTAATATTGGTCACATGTAAAGATAACATACAATGCTAAATCACCATTTTTAAATCTTGGAAACCTTTTAGCAGTCTATGAGGTCTTCAGTTAGACAGAAAATCTGAATTTAATCCTTAAAGTAAAATTATCTTCATTCTTTATATAATAATTGCCACTTTTCTGTTCCTGCTCAGTTGGACTCAAATGCCTCGTTGTAATTCAGATGATTCTGTTACATTTTTCCACTCTGTAAAATCCCGGATTTGCAGATAGTAATCACCAAATAAGGCGAAACAATGGCTGGACAATGGTCCAGTAGTCCTAGCTGCAGACAGAAACATTACAGTAGTACATACGTAAAGAAGCAAATGCTGAAAAGAAAAGGTAAGTGTATATCCTGAGTCAGCACCTTTTCACACCCTTTCTTTTTTAATGCCTTCAGGACATCTTTTTTATGTCCCAGCAAAATCAATGAACCTTTCTCGTATTCTTTGTGTCCTTGGCAATAAAATTCTTAAATTAAGTCCCCGTAATTCCCATGGGGAATTTTTTAACAAGATTTTTGTTCCAGATTTTTAACTGGACTGGTCTGCCTCTATTTGTGTCTGTGTTTTCATTTTATTTATTTATGTGACTTTGTTATCTTTTGTGTTATTTTCCATTTTACTCATGAGATTTTGTGTAATGCAACAAATTGCTGGGGAATGCTGCGAAATAATTGCATTCTTGGGTTGATTCAATTGCTAATTTGATCCTTTACTAAATACTGCCTTGGAAACATCCCTAAGTACGTTTAATGTCCGGTATGGACATGCATCAACATGTAGTGGCAACAGTAAAAAAAAATGTGATAACATTAAAATTTTGTCAAAATACATTCATAATTAGGACTCCAATTAAGACTCTGTGGTACAGACACACATTGTTTTATTTGACAAGCATTAACTCCACTTTAAAAATGTAAACATGTTTGGGCTTTCACTGATTTGCATGCAATGCTATGATTAGTGCTGAAATGTGCCAGATATTAGAAATTTCTCCACAATTTCCATAAACTGGGTTGAGAAACTTGTCAGCCTGATGATACACTCCCAGCTACCTTGTCATATCACTGTCAGACCACGTTTGGTGGTGTTTTCCCACTGGGCTTGTCACAGTGGCGTGAGCGAACGGAAGTCTCTCTGGGAACTGACAAGGATGGAAATGCCTGTCACACTGATAACCTTTCAGCTTTATACACAATATAGTTCAGCGACCAGCCACAACAATAAAACCACCACCCTGACACTGCCAATACCCTAGGTACTGACAAAACACACCTGGCATGTCAAAGAATTGTTATGGTGTTCATTGAAAATCTCTGTTGACCGAACTATAGCAGCATATCAGGCACAGTGAATCAGGCTGAGACTTGGGGAGTTTATTGGCTGCATAATGACCTAGTTACTGAGCTAATGTTGCTAAGATCAGCCATCTGGAAACATGTGTCCCAACACAATCTCACATTGATGAGTGAGGATGATGACTCACCCACAACTCTCTCAAATTTTGTTAAATATAGATTTACATGGATGGCCAGATGGATGGAAGTAAAGGGTATCAAGCGATGGATGCACTCACGATGCAGACTTTGTTTCCAAGAGATTAGTAGGTCTTTATTTTGGCAAGATCACAAAAGAGGGGGAACATTGAGGTTTTCACAAAAAGGGAGCCGATCAATACAAGCAGGAAGTAAAAGACTAATGCAGATGCATAAGGCAAGTTAACTACATATATAAATCACAAAATGACATGTGGTGAGGTGATGATCAAGTAGGGTACTTTAACACATAATCAGAATCAGACATACGTATGCAGCCCATACGAAAAAATATTTAAAGGTACCACTATTTGTTTCAGTTCTTTTCCGTCATCTTTTGCTTATCCGGAGCCTCTTGGGAAACCCAGGCTTCTCTCACCCCGGCTGCATCCTCCAGCTCACCCGGAAGGATCCCAAGTCATTCCCCGGCTCAAAATCAAGGTTTGAGCAAAATCTGTTAATTCCCCTGACTTCTCTGCTATCAATACTCACCAATTTTTTCTTGAATATACATTTGGTTCATGTTTCTTGTTCAATGACACTTGTCTTATTTTGACATGAACTGGGCTCCAATCCAGCAAAATTCAGTCTGATGTTGACATCTCCTTTTTTTCTTGCTGTTTATTTACTTTTTCCAAGTCAGCATCCTATTTGGCAATTACTTTTCAGTGTGCAACAGATTAAAGCGAAACCAATTAGAAAAAAAAAATTGGGTGTTTTCTTTTCAGCCTCATTATTCTGTTAGACAATGGTTCCATGATTAAACAAAATAAATGTCACAGACACAACTAATCAAGGAAAAATGTACAAGTTTTAAGGCTGTAAAGTTAAACTTTTTAAAGAAAAAATAATTACTGATTAAAACATTTTTTTGCAAAGCACGTACGCACCACTTCTGACCGTGAAATGCCACTTAATCGGGCAGCCCAATTGAAGATTCAATTTGTTAAGAGCTGGAAAAATTCCATGAAGCATGAAATGTTTTATGACTGAATAAAATCCCCTCATCATCTTCCATTTCATCCAGTGAAATACGGAGAAAGCTGTACCATCTTGCTATATATTTTCCCTGAACGACTTCATTTGAAAGGGGAAATCCTACCACCACAACTCACCCTTTCTTACCGGATCATACCAACAGATAATTGTAATAAAAGCATTTCAAGGCCACAGCAGTGAAGGAGAAGAAAGCCTCATCACATCATATAATGCAATTCATATTTTCTCTGCTTCTGTCTTTTTAATCGGCACACCAAAGGTGCTTTATTTTCAGCCTCGCTGGCATTCCAACCTTGCTCAAGGTTGTACTGACCCATCTAATCCCTTTGTGCCGACTGGTTGGTGATGAACTCCATGACCAACCATTAAAATGCAAGCATTCCCTCTTCGCTTCCTCTATTGGCCACTCCTTGTCAAGCTACCTTAGCCGAGAGCACATCCTGAGGTAATGGGTTAGGTTCTCCTCACTACTTTTAGACTTTTAATACTTTGTTGCTAACATGGGACTCAAGCAATGAGGACAGTTGTAAAGATGTGCATGACTGATGATGGGTACGACAGAGTCAGGGAACCATAATACTGGATGCTGCCATATGGTCAGCCAATCATGTCGAGTGTAGTTTGTTCAATAGGATTAGCCTGGAAGTCAGCGAGCCATCATGGTCAATACTCCAATCCTGTACCATCTCAGGCTCTGAGTTGTAAGTGTTTGAGTGTCTTTTTTTCCCCAATGAAAGCTGGTTAGTGTGTCTTTATACTCCATGATTCTTTAGTAGCAGAACATTTTTTTAATTAAAGCATTGTTTATTTCCCTACTTATTAATATCCACTATTGTTTTAATTAACTTTTAATTGTTTCGCTGCCACATAAATACGATAGCCTAACCTCAGACAATGAGAACACGAGAAGATGAACAAAGAACAGAAGGCACTGTGAAGAAAAAGAAGGTTGATGTATAAGTGGGAACATTTTCATTCTTTCACAATTCAAAGCATCGCAACTAACTGATTTGCTTTCGTTCACAAAGTTGCGATCAGGGATGCCCTTTTTTGAGATTAGATGTGTTGGTGATGATCAGTTGTCAGGTGTTGATGAGTTGAACTGTTTTTATCTCAATTTCGGTGATTTAAAGAAGTCACCAAACACAGTTTTGTCTTCTGAATCGTCCCTCCTTAAACGGGTGTTGAGGGGTGCCGGAGCCTATCCCAACTGAATTAAGGCGAGAGGCAGGGTACACCCCGAACAGGACGCCAGTCTATTGCAGGGTGGTTGCACACACACAACCATTCACACACACTCACAATTTTGTAGCAGCCGATCAACCTAACGTGCATGTTATTTTGAGAGTCGGAGGAAAACCAAGTACTCAGAGAAAATCCATGCATACTTGGGGTGAACATTCAAACACCACACAAAAAGACCATTGTTTCAAGCCTCGTCCCACCCGGGACTCAAACCACCGACCTTCTTGCTGTAAGGCAACTGTGCTAACCACTGCACCGCTGTACCGCCGTTTAGAGAAGTCATTAATCTAAAATAATTGTGCAGTAATTTTTCTTCATTTTCCCCTGAATACCAGTTTGAAGTACCAATTTGCTACTTATTTAAGTGTGTGTTTCTTAAGTGAATTCTAGCACTGAATCACCAAAGTAATTCAGTCACTTTAAAGCCAATGCCATGTGCTCTGACACAGATAGTAAAATCTGTTCACCCTGCACTGATGAGAAAAGGAGATTGTAACCTTCAATCCCCCACGTGCTAATGCATTCATATATCTTCAATCTGTTGCCCTGAAACTATGCCAGAAGGAACTTTAGGGAATAGGTTTTATAATTTATCCTTTTGAAAGCTCATCCTTGAACCGTCATCTACATTTATATGTCCCAGAATTACTTTCAATAACTTTCAAGAACAGGAATTGTGTGTAGGTTTTCTTTTCTGAGCTTTAATTAAAGTTTAATGACCGTGTTATTACGCGCGTTCAAGTGTAAAAACAAGCGACTGGCAGAACTTGTTCCCTTTCAGAAAGTACAAATATGTAAACAAAGGTTATTTTGCCTCCAAATTAGTTGAAATGTTTGTAGTTTGGAAGATCTGCATAAAGTTTTCTGGACCAGGTTGAACTTGTTCTTGGGACCCCGTATCACTGAAAATGTTGGAGATGCTTTACCGATAACCTTGAATTGATCTTTGTCTTTTGGTAAATGGACCTATTTAGAGAAAGATTTACTTGCAGACGTAGTAGGCAATAAAGATTTTGGGACCACACGCTCGGTGATGTTATATCCAAAATAAATTTAGTAAAAAGAAGTAAATTTGCAATCAAACCTGAAAAATCCATAGGCTGAGAGGTAATTCCCAAATCACTGAGGTCCAGACATAATGCGTATCCATCAGAATTTAGGCTCAATGGTAGTTTTGCTTTACTATTGGTGAAAAAAAAAACTAGCAATAAATTACACAGAATATCATTTTTCACATCCACGTTATTTAATGTTTACCAAAAGGCTATCTGGGTAGATTGAGAATATCAATGAGATTGGATAGTGTGCAAGCAATAAAGATCCATGCTAATCCAACTAAATAAATCAGGCACAACATGAATACAGGTATATTTGCAGGAAATCCAGCTAATGTAATTTTCCAATGTGTGATCATTCTCATTCGCTATTTCTCCACATCATCCATAAACGCTGTGAGTCTTCAGTTGGTCCACTGATTCCAAATCCACTGCCTCAGGCTAGATTCAATAAAATTCCAGAGTCAATGATTCAGTTCGGTCTTTATTCCATTGGAAGATCTGTTTGTGAGGCCTGAGCCGGCTGGGGGTCATTTTCCAGGGGGGTGAATCTGAAGCGAAGAGTGCTAGTTCCAACAGCATGTACGTTTCCAACTTCTAACCATATAATATTTCTGAGCATCTCACAAGTAAAAAGCCAAATGAACAGCAACCTAAATTTAGAATTTTTTCTTTTTACAGTTGCACAGAAATAACTAAATGCAACTATTGCCAAAATTCAAGTTATTATACATAACTTCTCCCATCTCATTAAAAATTCAGCTCACAGCATCTACAGTAGCATTCTAAGGTTTCCCAGTGTAAAAATAATCAACCATTGAGTAGGAAATAATTTTCTCCACCTCTGATGTGGTTTTAATTACAACTGATGAAAAAGTATGCAAATAAATCATCTTAGGCATAGGTATTCTTTCATGTTTCTACAGAGGTGTCCTAGGTGGTTAGGGTACTGCTGGTGAGACGGAAAAGTTGAAAATGAAAAAGAGACCCACTTAAGAAAGTTTGGAATCCACAGCCTTTGTGGTTATTTTTCTGAAACTCATGCACACCATGATTGCAAGAGAAAGTAAGGAAGTTAGTTTGCAAAGCTTTGTAGGCAGAACTACAAAAACCTTTGCAGGTAGTTTGGCTTCATTGATTTAAGTGACACACTTGAGTCCAGGCAAAATGCCCAGAGTCAATGAACTCAATACGTGGGCAGAACAAAGAACACATTATAATGAATAATCAACTTATTCTCCATAGTGAAAAAGGTGTTTAGCAACTCCCCTGCAGATGCTATGACACACCATATGGATACTCCTCTCAGAAGCTCCTTGTGGTTAGTGTTCACATTTTGCCTCACAACTTTCTCTGTAAGATTTCAAAAGATGCCTCAAACCAATTAAATAAACTGGTGCAAAGCTTTTTTTTATCCCTTGTGGTGAGAATGAAGTTTATTAGTGGCTGGCCGTACCAGCCGGTCAGGAGTCGGGGGTGTAATTAGGCTTCATATACAATAAGCATATTTCTGTTTGCATTTACAACAATCATTTATGTTTCAAGGAGGAATAAAAAAAAATATTAGTCTTTTCTGTCTTCCTCTACTGTGTCCATGAACCTCCTCTTTGGTCAAAGAGGCCTAGAGGAAGACCAAAGAGGAGGTTCATGGATACAGTGAAGGAAGACATGAACATAGTTGGTGTGACTGAAGAAGATGCAGCAGATAGGGTTAGATGGAAGAAACTGACTTGCTGTAGCGAGCGACCCATGAAGGGAAATGCTAAAAAAACAGAAGAAGTTCAATCTACTCTTCTGCAGCTGATTGATCATTAGACTCACCTTGTTTCAATCAGGAGAGTTTTCACTTTCTTACAAAAAAGATGCAAATCTCACTGCAGAAGGGACAAACAAACAAACTGATGCTTGAGTGGAGTCCAGCTAAAGCCTTCACTTTTTGAGACATTCCTTTTAAAGTGAAGGAAAAGCTACAAGCTGACAATTAAGTAACAGTGGTTTCTGAAATGATTTCCAACTGCTCCAATTTGAGTAGACTTTGTCTGTTTTACTTGTTTCTTCCACATGGAGAACAAGAGTCAATGACTTTTACTTTTTTTTTTCTTTTTGCTGCAAACTTAATACAACTTAATACATTTTTACAATCTTTTACAAAAATGGGTGATTGCTCACCCATGCTGGAAGTCCCCATAGTTTTGTTTCGTCTTCTTAACTGCTTATCCCTAATGGAGTGGTAATAACTCCAGTTGGGAGTCTCATAATTTTGAGATGCTTGCCATAGTGGTGCAATAAAAGCCACAAAGTCGCAACTTTTTTGAGTTTAAAAAACTTTATAGACAAGACTATATTTCTTAAAGCATATAACTTGCTCTTTAACAGGACACAAAGATCGAACAATGGAGATTTCTGCTAATATTTATGCCAAGTTTTCAGATAGAAGTCTCTGTATAATTTGCACAATGAGCTTTTTATGCTGTTTAAACTATTCTCTCTTTACTCTGTGCACACAAAACATGTGGAAGTGCAGGTTACATTGTGGAATTAATTTAAATATTTTACACAGCTGCCCAGTTTGACCTTCAATTTGTGTCCGACTATTCATTGTTTTTCTCCAGATAAGCAATATATACATTTGATTAGTTTCTTTGTATTAAAATGACTTCTATAACGCTGAATTCATCTCAGTCTTCATAAAACTAATGCCCTATTGGCTTTTTTGCTATTCATCTGTCAGGCAATGAGTGACTGGGCTTAAATCCTCCTGATATAACGAGTGAGTTGGCCCATTAGTATGTAAATCCTACTAAATTAGCATAAACTCTCATCAGTACTGGCTATCTGGAATGGCACCAACACCAGATTGGTATATTTCACCCATGCCTTTCTTGAATATTATCTCAGATTTTTTTATGTGAGAGGTTTTTCAAAATTTTCCAGTGGCATTACATGAGACAATCATGAAGCAAATTTCCTGAGCAAGTTTATAAGGATAGGTCACACAATAAAATGCAATACAAATATACTTTTTGATCCCCTACAAAATGTACAAGACAACTCAAACACTGAAGAGCAGCCCAATGTTGTAAAATGTTGCACCAATGTTGCACCTTAGACTAAAACTGGGAAATTGTCCCTGTCATATTTTTCAGACCTCCGAAAGCAAAGCCACCCCCAGAGTTTTTCTAAGACTTTGTGCATGTGGGCCATAGTGGCACTTTAGAAGAAGTTATTCAGTTGGCACACTGATCGCATTTCCTGCAGAGAAACGTGCCGTTTCTCCACATGTCCGATGTCTCGTGGATGCAGTTGGCAGGCCAGCAACACGTTCAGTGCAGAACCATGTGCTGAACCCAGAGGGATTCACAACTTCAGCTGTGTGGTGACCTACATACCTGTATGACCTGCTTTGTTTTACATAAAAAATAGATGTCACCAAAGGCCCAGTAATCTAAGGAGAAAAGATGCTATGATGCAGGTGAGAAATGTCCTTTGAAGCTAAAAGGACAGATCAGTATTTGCTGGAACAGGGTGTATGTATGTAGGTGCTTGGCTTGTTCCAACATGTTTGTGTTTTAATTTAAGCATAAAGATTACTTTTATAGCATTCCTTACTAAACCATTTAACTGTAATAAAGCATAAAACAACACATGTGAAAACTGGACAGCAAAATGTTGCAAGCAAGCGGCTCACTTGGGTCTGCATCCACGAGAATGTTTTCTTTTTAGGAACTACTTCTTTATTTTTCCACACAGTTAAAAAAAGCTCTTGTTAAAGAAGCACAAAAAAGTGAACAACGAGAGAAGAAGTTCAAACTGACCTGATCTGAAATTCATGGCCAGCTTAAAAGCCTGTGCCTCAGGTTTCACCTGCAGCTATTCGGTTTGGTCCAGGCTCAAGGTGGCACAGATTTAAGTTAAAGCTGTCCATCAATTTCTTCTCTGACATACTGTATCTCGGCATTAACTCTGTAAAATCCTTCCAACCTGTCGAGTGAAAAGATATAGGTAGCTCCTAAAACCATGTAACAAGAAGGGGAAATTATAATAGTTGTGTCAAAAAAGACTACAGAGATATCCTACATTATCTGTCATGGCTTAAGATCATCAGTTTATGCTTCTGTTTGCACCTCCTCATCTTCAACTTGCTTAAGTGTCACAACGTGGGTGCAAAAGACGGAAGACTCAAATGCAGGACAACAAACATTATTTATTTTAATAGGCAGTCCAGTTTAACCTGTAAAGGAAAAAACACATGGTTCAATGGAATGTCAAGTGGCAAAGTTCAAAGCGTTTTTTTGGTCAGGCAGCCAGGGGTACCTGGCTGGAAGGGATGATCACCTGACCCTGAAGGGAGGCAGACTGCCTTTTTAAAGGCAGGTGCTCAAACACCATCAGGTGTCTCAAATCAGGCAGATGAGGGAAAGTCCCGGGCTCCCTCTGGTGGTGGATGATGGAAACCAGGAAATTAAGTATTTTATGTCATTATCTGAGGCCTGTGTACCTCAGGCTTCACCCCAGTACATTGCTGGGCTGAGATGCCAGCAAGGATTAAGAGGCTTAACAGCTGGTGGGCCTCCCGGTGCTGAGCATCGAGGATGTGGAAGACCCATACATATTTGGATCATTGGTCATTGGCTTTCTACAGATTGGCCGTGGGAGTTTCCTGACTTATCACAAAAATCTGCAAATTCTGGCGGTATTGAGCAAGCAGCCGGACAATTTCCGATGTCTGGAGGCCATATTGGAGGACATTCGGGTTCTTAATGGCTGATTGGCTGCTGTATACAAACGCCTTCTCAAGACGAATACAAATATGGGGAAGATGGACGTTTGTACCTAGGAGAATTGATTTGACTGCCCCGTTGATTAGCAGGTCGCCACGGAGGCCGGTGGCAAAGACTCAAGGTCGTCAAAAAGATTTCGTCTCCTACCCAAAAACCAAGCTGATTGTGTTGTCTCGTCTCCCTCTCTGCTGGCCTAAGGCTGGTTGGTTACTTCGTTCTCCTGTGGAGGCAACGCTGGCTTCCATGCAATCATACTTATGTCTACAACTTTCTAATATGCTCACTTGTCTTACCCCAGGTGTTGTTTTTTCCACTTGCCTACCTTCACTGCTCTCTGTTGGGGAGGACGCAGGATTTATTTATTTTTTTAAGTATAGCGTAAAACTTCCCTACCCGTTGTGCATATCTATCCCTGTGACACGGAAGTGCCTGAGTATGACTGCATGTCCTCAGTCTGATGGCTCTGTAACTTGTGTTTTAATTGTTGTGTGTCTTCGTCTCAAGTCGGGTGTGCTGAAACTGTAACTTTGTTGTTCCCTTGTGGTCCAATGACAAGAAAGTCTTCTGTTCTGTTCTTACATGGTCATTGTTCCGCTGCATTTCCTAATTTCATTGAGCTGGATGCATCTTTGCAATATTTTGTTTGCTGGGACAAATGCCAGGACCTGCTTGGTGATGTTAATCAAACATTTAGCCTCTTATGTGAACATGAGCATGGCTGACGAGTTGAACATCTGCAGGAACATCTGTTGGAAAATTGCATGCTATGCTTCCCTCGTGTGGTCATAACTGGTCAGTTTATTAATTTTCAGAGATCATGGGATTGAAATTAGTGATCAGAAAATACAGACACCTCAGTTGTTACTCAATGTTATTTTGTAACATAATGATAGAAAAATAAATCCCAAGTATTTGGAATTATAAGTCCATGGAATAATTGTTCATATTCATTATCATGATCTGAACCACTTATCCAGAGATCTTAAGGAAAAAAAAGAGGAAGGGTTTATGGAATAAAAATGGGGATTAACGTTTAAAAACAGAGACAAAAAGTTTTTCTCTTTGTTTTTTTTTTTTTGTTTTTTTTATTCAGATGACCTCGGGTGACCTGGAATGGTTAAAGCTGATTTCTTTTATTTTCCTCTGCTATCATCTAGTGGTCATCTTTAAAAATGACAAATACCCACTTCTGGAGGGGCAAGCAAGACATAAAGCTCCTTGTTACTCACAGATCGTTTTTGATGGTCATGGTTACAATACACATGAGTTCAGCAAAAAATCTGATTGGAAACATGCCTAAAAATTAAAGTAACAAATATTTGGAGCATGAAGTAACAAAAACAATTTCCCTTTGTTAAGTTTCGCAAGTTGTTTTACATCAATTTCTAAAAAAAAAAAAAAAAAAACAATGACAAAAATAAAGAAAAAAACCCACATCAAAATTTGTTTAAATACTTTGAGTAATTTTAATAATAAAATTTGAACTCAGCTACACACAGCTACATTTACAGACCAGATCAAAAGTAAGAAATGGCACAACTCTTTAAAAAAATTTGGATTTTCACATTATTAAAATATATATTTCTTTAATTTCTCAATGTACAGATGACCACAGCATATTTTCTCGCAGTGGTGAAAGATTCATTACTAAAAATAAATCCCCTTAATTAATTAATTAATAACAATGAAACATTTTTTAGCATGACATTTTGTTGAAGTAAAACTAAAATAATTTCATAACAATACTCAACTGGAAAAATTTTTCGGGGGTATTTCTCTCTACGAAACACACTTATAGGTTCTTATCCATGCATTTGTTTCCAGTAGGTTAGATTAATGCAGTGGTCTATTCACTGGTCTGAACAAAAAGACAGTAAAAGAGCTGCAGTTTATTGAAAAGGCTGCAGAACTAGATTGCTGTATCTTTAAATGGCATCAAACATTGTTGTTTATAGTGATAGCTATGTCTAATTTATGCATTTTCCCCCTGATTTCTACCTCTTTGATGATTAGGAATTTTATATTGATGTTGGACATACCAGATGAATAAATAGAAGACATGTTAGATTTGGTTTTACTGGTAGCCGAGTCTTCGTCGTTTTAGATGACAAAAGAGAGGGATGGAGATGCTCAGACAAACAAACTGCAAACAGAGAGGAACACATTGAAAAACTGCATTAATCACTGGAGAAAAGACAGAATGATCTAAATATTCAAGCCAATGGTTTAATTTCATTCAAAACAAGCTTTACTGCAAATAATCACATGTTCAAAAACATTTTCTGTAAGTCCAGCTTCATTTAGGTACAGGTACGTCATTATATGTATACAGTTTTAATATAGCCTTTTGAAATAGGAATGTTTCCTTTTTATTGTTGCCAATTTGGACATAATCAGATTTAACAACTTGTGTTACTTTTGTTTCAGAATCAGAATCAGAATGCTTTTATTGCCATGTCAATGAGAATATCAGAGACTAGGAACTTGTTTTGATACAGGTGTGCAATAATATAAGATAAAAATAATAAAATAAATAAAAATAATTTTAACAAAACAGAGTGCTCAGAAAGAAAAAGAAAAGTAGTGCAATGTCATAGAAAAAAATTTCAGTTTCAAGTTTCAGAATGGCACATACTGTAGGATTGAAGACATACTCATGAAATTTCATAAAGATACCTTTGCATTACTGTTACGGTCGGTTTCTGGATCATTGTCATTATCATTTAACTTATTCAAACTGTCAGTGTTTGAAATCATGAAAAGGTTATTGGTTACTGTTATGATTTTGGGTTATTTAAATAGAAAAAAAATACAGGATGTTCTGTTTTGTACCTGGATAATAAACATTGTGACAACTCCTGAAGCCGTGCAGCGGTAGTTGTGGGCAAACCAGTCTCTCAGTTTCCCCAAACAACCCTGAAAAGTCACATCACCATAATATATTTTACCACAAACATTTGTAATGTAACACTATTCTATTCATAAACTCTGACGATTATGCAGAATTAGATCATTTGGTTCTTCAATGTAACCTAACATGAACAAGTGCAAGAATGTATCACACTGGCTATTTCAGCTAATGATTAAGCAGGCTGAATAAACAGTTTAACTACAAGCTGACATGTTAGTTTTAAACATGAATCTTTCAACTGTGGCGGTTCAAACTGTCTAAATTAATCTCTGTCTCCATCCAATCAGAGAGCAGAATATCTGCTGGTCGTGCCATAAACATATGAACAGATTAGATGGAGCAGATGCGTGGGTGGGCATAAAATTTAATCTCTTTAATTTAGCAGAAAGGCACTGCCATTTTTTATCAGAGCAAATAATACCTGGAAAATATTTTCACCCCTTGCCAACTTTTTTGTAAATCAATTGTTCACATAATTTGATTTACTTCTTCCCAGTTGAGATGGTTGCTGTCATCACAAGGATCTTGGTCACAGCAGGAGATGGGGACGTGTCCCTTCCAGTCAGCCTCACCATGAACTCCACAGCATTTAAACTTTTGAGAAAAATAAAAAAAACTTTTGTGAAATAATTTAAATAATATAAATAACATAAGAGACAGCCAGATCTATAACAGCTGATACATCTGGGTAAAAGTAACATTTAAAAGTATTATCAGGAAATTTGTTTTTACCAGGTTCTGAACGGCATCAAAGTCATTTCTGAGGGCCTTGTTTTCATCTGAGCCAATTTTGTAAATCTCCAAACTGCTCATGAGGTCCTTCTCAAAATAAGTGTCAATCTAAGCAAAAAAGAAACCAATCATGACATCTGGAAAAAACGGTGCATCACAGTGAGTGTGCTTAAAGATTACGGCTCCCAGTCTGTGAACAACAGTTTTAGTATTCTATTATGACCTCATCACAAGTTTACCGTACTCAGAATTGAAGTGTGTTTTCTTCAATCATCAACTTGCATGATGTGACGGTTATCGAAGGCGGTCAAAAATTTTGACAAAAAGGGGCCCGCAGATATACAACAATAACCCAACCAAGTTTAAAGGTTATCTCAGCAGCTATAATGATAAGAGTAATAGGAAGTCCTGTTTTTTCTCACACCATCTACCTGGATGTCCTCTTTCTCTACATAATAGTATTTCCAATACGTCTCCAGTAGACCACAGAGCCACTTGTCAGATTTAACAGTTTAGAATTAGGATGTGTGTGTGGATCACCCATCAGTACAGAGACCATGAGATGTTTGAACCTCTTACCTCTCTTCCATAGACAAAAAACACACAGGCCATGGCCAACTCCACCAACATCAGGATGAAGAGCAGAATGTAAAACTGCAAAGAGTAGACAACGTAAAATTTTATTTAAAAAACCAGACGAACAATCATGACAAGACTTTTAGAGAATAAATTCTTCACTGACAGTGATCAGCAAGCATCGATTCTCCTTCATGCCTCCCAGCACTCCCAAATAACACACACATGTGGAGATAGTCCCAGTGATGACCAGGGTGTTGCTGAAGTAAATGGGCCAAAAGGTAGCGACAAGAGAAGCAAACCTGGAGCGCATCATCTGGAACTCTCCAAAGGCCACGACAAAAGCTCCACACAGCTTCAACATGAAAAAGAAGAGCATGAGAACTTCATTTTCATCTGATCTAAAAGTCCTTTAGCTTGATCATTATCATAAAACCTGGTATGAAATTAGTTATTATTTGGAGGATTATTCTACTATTGATACATCGAAGTGTCTTTAAGAAAGATAACTGCTTTCTACCATCGGGACCATGTGTGTGAATGATTTCTTCTTCTTTCGGCATTTCCCTTCAGGGATTGCCACAGCAAGTCAGTTTCTTCCACCTAACTGCTGAATCCTCTTCTGTCACGCCAACTATCTTCATGTCTTCCTTCACCGTATCCACGAACCTCCTCTTTGGTCTTCCTCTAGGCCTCTTTCCTGGTGGTTTCAAACCCAGCATCCTTCTGCCAATGTACTCGGTCTCTCTTCACTGTACATGCCCAAACCATCGCAGTCTGGCCTTTATCAAAACCTCTAACATGTGCTGTTTTCTGATATACTCATTTCTAATCCTGTCCATCCTGGTCACTCCCAGAGAGATCCTCAGCATCTTCATCTCTGCTAACGCCATCTCTGCTTCCTTTCTTTTCTGCAGTGCTACTGTTTCTAGACCAAACAGCATGGCCGGTCTCACCACGGTTTTGTACACTTTTCCTTTCATTCTAGCTGAAACTCTTCTGTCGCACATCACACCTGATACTTTCCTCCACCCCTCCAGCCTGCCTGCACACGCTTCTTCACCTCTTTTCCACACTCTCCATTGCTCTGGACTGTTGATCCTAGATACTTAAAATCTTCCACCTTCTTTACCTCTTCTCCCTGTAACCTCACTTTTCCATTTGGATCCCTCTCATTCTCACACATGTACTCTGTTTTACTCTGACTAATCTTCATTCCTCTTCTTTCTAGTGCAAACCTCCACCTCTCCAGCTTTTCCTCCACCTCTTCCCTCCTCTAACTACAGATCACAATGTCATCTGCATACATGTGTGTGAATGACTGCGAGGTATAAAGTGTTTTGTTTGTTCCATAAGTATAACAAAGTGTGTAAATACACCGTTTCATATTCACGCTTAGGGTAAAACTTTAAAAGCACAAGAACTAAAACATAAAAATTCCAAGTGCTTTTCAGAGTATTGAAGTTGTTTAGGTGGATATTAACTCATCTTTACTGCTTGATGTTTACACAATCATAAACCTATTCAAAAACTGATGTAAAGGTCAATGCTTTAGGCAAATATTTCACTATATGTAAAGAAAGCTTGAGAAAACACTGTCAAACATTGTCTGTGGCATGTTTACGAGTTAAGTCAATTTAAATTATTTACAATAAAACTAATCAGAATGAGAGTTTTACGTATCCACTCACCCAGCAAATGAGATGAAGAGATGTCACCATTCTTTTCAAACAAACGGCATA
Source organism: Neostethus bicornis (assembly GCA_902685375.1). Lineage (NCBI taxonomy): Eukaryota > Metazoa > Chordata > Actinopteri > Atheriniformes > Phallostethidae > Neostethus > Neostethus bicornis. The sequence continues at coordinate 13,243,267 of LR738545.1, forward strand.
GGACTGCTTCATCTTTCAATTCTTCTTGGAGAAGATCCACATTTACAAAAACAAAACTCAGATTCTCTTTATTGATGTTGTTAGTGATGCAGGAATGAAAAAAAAAAGACTGAAGCTCATCTCATGTTTACAGAATACAAACATTTGATGTGGCAACACTGAAGCCTTATACACACCTTCGTTCACTCAGTGTGTTAATCATTATAATCTACCTTTATCTTCAAAATTAAACATTTGTAAGAAGTTACACAGATGTTTTGTGATACGGCTTATAACCAGTTTTTTTTCCTCTTTTTTGAATAGATTACAGTATTTTTGTCATATTACGAAACAAAACGTTTTGGTAAATGTGCACATTTTGGTTTAAAAGACTTGTTCATAAGGGTCCTTCTTTTTATACTCATACTTCTTATTATACTTATTCATAAATCTTTTTAAAATAGATTGGTTGTATTCCCAGTGTGGTGAGAATTTAGAATAAAAAAAAAAACAGACTTACATAGATGTCGAAGCATCCACCAAGTAGATCCAAACAAGAATGTGACAGAGACCTTTGTGTGTCTAATATTTACAGCTAATAGGAAAGAAGAGGTGGAGCATACACACATATACAGTACACACTCACACATGAATTGATCTCCCTAATAGAAAACAGACACAAATTTTAAATGATTACTCTTTTTTGTGTTTTGAGGGAATTTGCTTGAATAACTGAAGCAATTTACTCAGTGCAGGTTTTTAAAAAGAGCAACACTGTCCCAAAAATATAACTTACCTAAAATTTTTAAAAAATGATATATTTTTTTATTTGAATCTTTTGAAGCATTTTTTCACTAATTGTATTTTTAAGGTTTGTATCTATTAATAGAAATAATAAAACACTAAACTAATTCTATGTAAAAAATAAAATCCAGTAATTTGAATGAATCAAATATAGAGTAAAATTCTGGTTCAAGATTGTAGTGTGAATTGATGCGATGCATGTTTTGGTTAAGGATGGAAGCACAATTTTGTCTTGTTTTTTCTTTTATCGAGTGTACCAAAAAACATGATAATTCATTCATTTAAAACATAAAATTAATGAGTGTATGTAGAAGTCATAGCACACACATACAACAGAAATTGAGTAACAACGCCAACTTAAAAAAAACATTAATACAATTGATTTTTTCCAATAAAGTTCAATAGCACATTTCAGTGATCTGAGTTACGTGTGAGAGGAAAAAGAGAAAATGGAAATTTTAAAAAGTTGGATGGAGACAATCAGAGAAATATTCCAGTCTAAATCTGCTCATTGTGTTTCCAGAATAATTGGCTTTTAGATTTAGAAAATATTTCACTAATAAAGCTTAGATGGGGCAGTACGGTTTCACAGTGGCCTCACAGCAAAAATCTTGGGTGGGGTGAGGCTTGAAACACTGGTCTTTCTGTGTTTGCATGTTCTCCTGTGTATGCATGGGTTTTCTCCAGGTCCTCTGGTTTCCTCCCACTCTCCTAAAACATGCATATTAGGTTGATTGGCTACTATAAAATTGCCCCTAGGAATTGTTTGTGTGTGGCCCAGCAGCAGACTAGTGACCTGTTCGGGGAGTACCCTGCTTCTCTCACCTTAAATCAACCGGGATTGGGTCACAGGGGAGCCTATCCCTGCTGATTAGGGACGACAGGTTCAGAACACAAAATGAAAAATTTAGAAATTCATGCACACCCATCACAAGAGCTACACATTGCACCATAGATCTTAAACATAAAGCCCATGGTTACATTTCTAGAAATGTAACTGTATTAATGTTGTTTATGAACAAAACCCTTTGGCAAAACTAGGTATGATAAATAGAGTTTGAGCAGAACATTTTCTTCCTTTTTTCAGGTTGTTTAAAATGTCTTAGGAGCATTTATTTGTTCCTTCATTATGTTCTGGTTTGGCCCACTTTGTTTTTAAGTGGTCTCTGAACTGATACACACTTTGATATCTCTTTCCCACACAACACTTTCATCCCATATGTTTCATATCTGAGAAATCTGCAACTTTAATAATCAAATGCATTGTAAAATCTAATAAAGAAAAAACAAACATGAAAAGTCACAACAAAACTTTTAATTGAAAAAAATTCACAGTAAGATTAAGAAAATATCTTCTTCATTTATCTTTTAGACAATTTTTTTTTTTTGCATTGAGCATGTTGATTTTGTTATTGGATTAATTTCACACAGGTACAAATCAGTTCATGTGGACTTAAATGATTCAAACAATTTCAAACTTGCATGTACAAGACAGAGAAAAGCACATGAGGGCAGCAAAGCTGAACACTGAGGACATAACAAAATTCTGATTCAATGTTCAGGCAGCCAGCACTGAGTCAGAAATCTGACAGTACAGCGAGAATGTTAAACACTTTATAGTTTGAGATTCTCATTCAATTATCCAGTTTTTGTAAGTTAATAAAACCTTTTGGGAAAATGAGAAGGATATTTTGTATCTTAAGGGGTGGTTTTAATCATCAGTTTAAAGCAAAAAATACTTCAAGTCATATCTTGAGGATTTTGCTACAAAACTTGGGGTTCCCATTGCTACTGAGAAATTAAAAAAAACTTCATTAAACACAGAAACAAACTAAGACAAACAACGGCAGACGGATATGGCTACTAAAACAAATTCCACCTAGTTCTCTAGATCTGGTAATCTTAATTGATTACGGTAAGCTAGACTAAATTTTGTTAGTTTTATTTATAAACAATTTGATCTCTGACCGGCGACCGATTCAGAGTGTACCCTGCCTCTCGCCTGTAATCAGTTGGGATAGGCTCATTTAAAGGTTTTCTTCAGTTTTCACATTTATAACTTGATATTTTAGTTTAGAAAATAAACCCTCACACTGAAAATGTTAAGGTCATGACTGATCTAAAATTTGTTCATGTCATTGCTTTTAGTCAAGATAAGGATTAGAACCCGGACGATTTAGATCTACTACAGATATTTACAAGAAGTAAATGTAGGTGATCAGCTTCTGAAGACATCAGAAGATATTTGTCATATTTGGTTACAAAATTAAAATGACCAGATCGTGATAATATTTTTTTGGTTCGTGTTAAATCTGCATCAATTGAGTACAGCAATCTACCTCGATGCTTCAAAATCTTGTAGAAACATCTCCCAATAACTCAAACAGAACAAATGAAATGTAACATCAAAGGAAAACTTGACGTACAGAGGAAAAAAAAAAAAAACAAATATGGTCAGTTATTATCTGCTTGATAGAAAACGGAGTCAAATCCATGTGAAAATGGTAGAAAAGCACCAGCTTATACATAAAAAAATAACAGTAAAACATCATCTTACTAAGTTCACTGCGCTAATGTTTCACAATAACATATTAACTAGAAATATTTGATGAAAGAAAATTATTTATTGATAGGTTTTAATGACAATCAGTGCATGAAACATAAAAACTGGAACAAGCACAGCATTGCAACTGAGCTTTTGATTGAAGAAATATATTTCACAGCTTTTCTTGAACATTTTGGGAGCTTAAAAGTAGACAGTGAAAATTACTTTATTGATCCCACACGTGGTGAATTTGTGTGCTGTAACAGGCGTCAGTTCACGGCGCCATCTTGACAAAAAGGGTCAAAAAGTTTTTACTTGTTAGAAATAAATTCTCTGAGCTGATTGTTTAATGTTTAGATATCAACGTGTCATAAACTTTAAAAACAGCGTAGTATAATTAGTTTGATTCTGCTTTCAAATGTATAGAAGCTCAGTATAGTTTGACCTTTTCAGTGCAAGAAGAAGTCCACATTGCTCCACAGATCGACTGGTCTTCACAGTAGCTACAATTAGACTGAAGTAAAAACAAATAATTTGACATTGTTCTGCATTCTCTTGAGATGTTTCCATGTAGGTGATGAGACATCTTCAATAGCAGGGATTTGATTTCTTTCTGTATGGACACTTATAAAGTAAACTTAAAACAAAAAAAAGGTCAAGTTTCCCATCAAAATTAAATAAAATTATTTTGTCTAAAAATGTGCCAAAACTAATCTTAATTCCAAGTTATCAAAACAAATCAAAGTTTGAGGATTGTTTGTAATCTAATCAATCCACTATCTTTATTTTCCAGTCTATGTTCTGAGATGTCTAACCTGCCTTTTGTACTTTTTCAAAATGTTCTAATTTGTCTAAAAATGACACGGTATGTGGTTTTACAGCATTCTCAGTGCAGATAGGATGCAGCACTTAAACTGAGATCGTTTTTTTTTTTCATTAAAAAAAATCTACACAAAAAAATTCTGATTTTATGTCACGTGAAAAAGTGGTAAATAGAAAATAATTTATGCCAGGCTCAGCTGTTTATTATCTCTGTACCAGTTCATTCTGGCTGTAGGCATCAGATGCAGGAGGTTGTTGGTTCAGTCTCTTTGTATGGCAGTCAGCAGATATTTGTGCACCCATTCTGAGGACGTGTTTGGGTTATCTGCGCTCAGTAGAAACGTTTACGTTTGTTTTCCTTCCAGCGGCCATACAGCACCAGGCCCACCACCGTCAGCACGACCAGACCCACCAGTGTGAAGAGGACGGTGAAGAAGATCTGAATGCTGCTTGCTCCTTCCTCTTCCACATCAACTGGAAGGTAAAATAAGCATTTTGTTTAGGAATGTTTAAAAAAGAATCTTGTTTTTAACAAACTTTTTTCACTTAGAACACAAAGACTTTTGCAAGAAAACTTTTCTATCTGAATCTTTGAATTTTCTAATAGATTCTTTCATTCATCTTCTGAACTGCTTATTCCCTGACGGAGTGTCGAGGATGCCGTAGTCTATCCTGGCTATCCTTCTACAGGAAAGAGGCAAGGTTCACCCTGAACAGGCCAGTCTATCGTGGGGCCATCCACATACACACTCATTCCTAGGGATAATTTTATAGCGGCCAATCAGCCTAACATGCATGTTTTTGGAAGGTGGGAGGAAACCGCAGTACCAGGAGAAAACCCATGCTTACCTGGGAGAACATGCAAAGTCCACACAGAAAAGCCAGTGTTTAATAGATTCTTATCCGCCTAAAAATTATTTTGATGATTACTTTCTTTATTTTCATCAGGAATCTTGCTGCATTGAAGGATAGAATACAGAGAGATTTTTTTTTGAGTTTCATTAACTTGAGGAAAGAAATGTCTGATTTACACACAAATCACAAAGTGTGTGAAGTCCAAAAACTGACAAAACTTTTTTTAACTTGCAAACTACTAAAAAAATGAAGTTGAAATAGATCTACCATCAACATAAAAAGTGTAAAGTATTTAAGTATGAACAAATGGGTTTTAAAGGTGTATCGGCCACCTATTGTATGTGTACATTATATGAAATAAATGAATGACGCAGACACATGAACCGTCCGACACGTCCTTCGTTTGTACACCTAGGCTTATTATACCATGATCATCTAGAGGAGAAGTAAATATTAAATAGATTACATAAACTTTTTTTTGTTTATACTCTTTAAATTTTTTTTTTTTCATTACGAGAAATGGCAGACTGTTTGTTAGAGACAACGGCCACACAGCCTTCAATTGGCCCAAGACTTAGCAGGAGAAAGTGGCATGCAGTAAATGGTTACGTAAAACCTTTACCGTTTCGATAGATAACCAAAAAACTTACAGTAACGTGTGTTTTTAACTTCTGTTGTTACTGTTAGCAGCCAGTTTTTAGACGGACTCAACAATATTGAACTATGAAGGTTTGAAGGACATAGTAGCCAATCAGAGGAGAGTATTCACTCCAAAACTTATTAACAGTGTTACAATAGAGAAATATAATGGTTGAACTGAAATTGTTCTAAAAATTAATAAAGAGCTTTTGCTGTTTTTACCTTTAAATTGCGCCATGTTGTCAACTCTAGGGATGGTCACTTCTTCCTCGTCTTCCTCTTCCTCCGGATGTCTCTCAACTGTCAACTGGTACAACTTCATTGAGATGATGTCGTGGTTATCTTCATAAAGATAATGATGATTTAGAAAACAAATTTCACAAGTTGTTAGTTAAATTACAGTGTTGTTTTACCTGACAGATCTCCGGTGGCCGAGGAGGCTCCTAAGTAGTAGCCCTTTGGTATCCGGACTGCTGTGATGTCCGCACATTCTCTCCATTCCTGTTTTCCTTCTACGTCCACCAGCAACTGGAGGGAAACAGATTTACCAATCAGCCCATTTTGAAGAAATTATTCTCAAGATCATCCTCCAAACTATTAAATTCAGATAAAATATTTTATTTAGATAAAAAACTTTGCATTTCACTCACCGTCAGTTGGTTTTTTAAGTATCTGACCAGAAGAAAAGTGTCATAGACTGCGTTCCGCACCATGGCTGAGCATCCACCGAGCTCAGTGTTTCGCCCATCACGCTCATGCTCGTATATCAGAGTCCCGTTTCCAAGCATCATGGATACGTATGGGAACGTCCGCTGTGAGAGAGACAGAAAAGACCAAAATATTATCTGAAGTATCTCCTGGTTGAGGAAAAACACACGGGAAAATCTTCTACTCAGAAATCGATTAAAAGAAAAGTTTGTCTTCTTTAATTTAACATTTCTGGTTTCCGTGCTGCTTAGTAAAACCATTTGATACTCTTTGATTTCACAAGTGTTTAGCTCATTATTTTCACTGTGTGGTGTTTATTTCCTTCCGATTGAGCTCTAAGAGGTGACCTAGTTTTTCTGATTATGTAACCATTAACAGACTCCTGTCAAAGCCACAAACCAAAATGGTCACAACCACAAAAATCTATTCAAAATACTGATATGAAAATAGATGTAGCTGAAGGTTGCAGATAACACAGATAGATGACCACAGACTGATGTTATCATGTAAGAGGACGAGCACATGATGGGGAGTTCTAATGCTTGCATTTCTACCTGTTCTGCTGCTTGAATCTTCTGTGTTAAAAAAGGATTGCAGGAAAAAGAAATTAAAAACCTATGAGATATAATTTATTCACTCTGATTGCCACATTGAACAATCCTCTGAGAAGAACTGATTATCTGTTTCTTTGAAAAAAAAAATGCAACTATCATTTCAAGAGTTAAGATAATCTACAGATGCTAGAGTTTGTGACTTACATCATGAGTTTTATCAGCGTTGGGATACGTATCGATAAATATTCCAAGTCCGGTGAAGTGGTTCATGCTGCCAAACACGGCACCTGCCAATAATAGAGTGAATAGACAGTAAATTTACAAGGTAAGTGTGCAGCTGTAAAATCTTTCATTATGCAAATATCCTCTGAACCACTTATTCCTAACGGGGTCGCCCAAAGTGCACACCCTGAACAGATCGCCAGTCTGTTGCAGGGCCACACACATACAATCATCCACAAACACACATTCCTAGGGGAAATTTCATAGTGGCCAAACAACCTAACATGCAGGTTTTGGGAGGGTGGGAGAAACCAGAGTATGCAGAGAAAATAGACACATGCTCATGGAGAAAATGCAAACTCCACAGAGAAAGGCCAGTGTTTTAAGCCTTGTCTCCTGTGGGACTCGAACCCCAACCATCTCGCTGTAAGGTCACCGTGCTAACCACTGCACCACCATGCCGCCCTCTGTATTGTATTTTAATCAACCAATTAAGATCATACAATGTTTCATTTACCTATTGTAATTAAATCAAGTAAAATTAGGTCTATTTTTTCATTCAAATCAGAAAAAAAGAATGTAAAGTCTTTAAATGAAGTTTTAAAAGAAGAGAAAGAACATAGATGTATTTTAAGAAATCTCTGAAAGGTTTCAGGAATGCAGCAAAACTGTCACAAGTTTCATTCCAAACATATCGATAAAGAAGTAGTAGAAGATCACAAATAAAAAAGTCTGCAAGTTTGTGCATGTTTAATTTATTCTCAGCATTTTACAACTGACACTCAGAAAATATTTATTTAGTTTTTTCATATAAGTTTAACCATGATGTGAAACCATGTTCAAACCTGCTAAATTTGTAGTGCAACTTGTAAAATGAGGTCATTTTTCGTGGGGGAGGGCGAACACCTTGTTTGAGATAACTGACAAACTGTTTCTATGCAGCTGTCTGGTGTTCAAGACACAACACTGAAAGATTGTAGTTTAAGGAGGAGTTCAAAGATTGAGGAACATGAATCATGGTAAGCTAATGTCTCAAGGCTGACTCTGTGCTGGTGGCATGTGATTACATCATGTGACTGTTCAAAATATGGCAACTACAGAAACAGGTTTGTCTCTTTTTTTGTAACATGAACTATAACTACTTAAAATGATAAATAACGTTCATACTTTATTGAACCCTCATTGGGTAGTTTCTGTGCTGCATTGCACCGCAGCAGGCAATCATGATAGCTCAACGGGTGGGAGAATAAGGAGTCTTCTCCTGGGACACTTAGACATGAGCTCTTCGAGAATCAAACCGACATCTGTTTGGTCTAAAGATGGTCACCACTAAATACTATTAAAATAAAACAAAAAAGGATAATCTTACCATTTTGCATGCGATCTTTGGTCAGCCAGAGAGCGATTCCATCTCCAGCTAAGTTCTTCTTTCCCAGGCCATGAATTTTGAAGTGCACCTTAAGTTCCCAATCCTTCAAAACTAAAGGCTAAACGAAGAAGGAAAAAAATGTGATGTCTCATCTGGAACAGGTTTAACATGAATGGTTTCATATGTAATATATAAATCTGTCTTGTTTCGGTTGCAAAACGAGGAGGATGTGTTCAACTAAGGCACAGTTTGTTCCACTGCTGAATTTTTCAAATTGTAAAAGACTTACGACACGACTCCATACAGCTCCTTGTCTGCTTTGTTGATCTGGAGTCAGTCTCACTTGATCAGGTGATACCACAGCAGTTCCCATCAAATCCCAATGAGAGGAACTAGAGAAACCCAGACCTGAAACACACAAAATTATTAAACATCATTATTGATCATAATCTTTTCTAATTTTAACTCAAACTTGATCATTGTGAAAAAAAAACATTCCTCATCTTTTATTGACATTTAAACAATCTGATCTTTTTTTGTCCCAGTAATTCAAAAGTAAATAGAAGTTTTTACCAAAATAATTTTTTTAATATTGTTTCATTATATTTTTGGAAGAAGCTTGAGTCATTTTTAGTTAAAATCAAGCAAAAATAAAAAAAAAAGTTAAAAGGGATTGACATCATTTTAAGTCAGAATTTACAAGGAACTGATTAAGAATCTGAGATCAATATAGAATTTTGAAGATACGTGGATGAATGAATGAAGATCTAACTGAAATGTTAATAAATAAAGTGATTTATTAGGATTTAATTAAAAAAAAATGTAAGTATTGGTTCAGAAATCCAACCACGAGGGACACAAAGTTCCTATGAGTTAATAATTACCCGAAATAACTCATTCAGAGCAAAAAATAAACAGCAATTAATACCAAATCTATTCATTGTGAATAACATAGTGTAATAATATAAAGTTTGAATGTTAGATTGTGTGTAAGTGTAAACTTACCTCGGTATGGTTTCGCCAGAGAATATTCCCGTTTTAAAAACTCCTCCATAAAGTCTTGTTCATCTGCTAACGAGATCTTCATTAATAAACAAAAAAACACTAAGAAACATGATAATTCACGTGTGTTTTTTAAGAAGATCATCGGAGATAAAGAAGAAAAACTTGAAGGAAGAGACAGATTTAATATCCTGACAGCGGCAGCCATTTTTACGCTGCCGTCGTCAGGTGACGACGTCATAGCAGGAGGAAGGAGGAGGAGTTATGTTGGTGGTGTCAGATGATGACGTCAGAGTTTGCTTCGTGAAAACTAAAAATCATCAAATTAACGGTTTTAATGACAGGAGTTTAATTTAAAGAAAACCTGATTTTTTTTCTCGTAGTTTGAAAATATATATATTAACTTTAATGCAATTTTCTCCTAACTTGTTAAAAACACATTTTTTTCCATAAATTAATATTATGTCTCTAAAGTTATATAGTGTACAATAAATTAAGTTTTTAAAAACATTTAACTGTATTCATTAATATTATCTATTTATTTATTTAGAAACAACAGAGCCCTCCTATGTGATCATGTCTTTCTTTCTTTTCTTTTTTTCAAATGAAGACAACCTTTGGCTGAATCAAAGCTACTAAAAAAAAAAACTAACTTATTTTTAACCGCTTATCCTTAAATTCAGTCGCAGAATTTGCCGGAGACAATCCTAGTTGATTTCAGGTGAGAGGCACAATACACCCTGAACAGGTCGCCAGCCTGTTGCCGGTGTCCTGACGAGATCTGCGACCATCGAGATCTGCGACTTTGCGCCTCTGTGCATACCCAGAATACTCCCTCTCCCTTCCCGTTTATCTAACCATCGAGATCTGTGACTGGTGTCCTGGCGAGATCTGCGACCATCAAGATCTGTGACCTGCCATACCTCTATTGGAATTAGCGCTGGGGTTAGTTTTCGGAACTCCAATCTATAGAGATGAGGCCGGAGATCTCGATAGAACACCGGGTCACATAAACAGACAACCATCCACATGCACACTCATTCCTAGAAACAATTTTCATAGCAGCCAATCAACTTAACATGCATGTTTTTTGAGGGTGAGAGTACATCAGAGTACCTGAAGAAAACCCATGCATACAGTACGTGGGGAGACCATGCAAACTCCACATAGAACCGGGGGGTCAAACCCTGACCTTCTTGCTGTAAGGCCACCATGCTAATCAGTGCAACACCATGGAGCCACTAAAACAAACAAACAAACAAAAAAACATGAAAAAAATAAATAAAAGCAAAGCCACTTATAAATAAATCCATAAATCAAATCATAAATCAAATCCACAAAACACATTGTTTTGCCATCTAAACAACTGTAACTTCCTGGCATTTTACTTTTTAAATGTCATCAGTTGCCATGAAGTTTTTCCTGTTTACGTCGTAGTACTTTGTAATTATTTTGTCAAAAACTATAGAAAAGAAAGAAAAATATGTCGACTGTACACCTCGGTCATGCTTTCATAAATAATTTTTACAGTTTCTGAAATCCCCACAACAGCAGTACATCTTGATCTCTTTGTCATGCTGATAAAAAGTCAACCCAGGGCCACTGAAAACATGATCTTTATCTCAATGTAAGTGAAAACTGGAAAGTTACAGAGATCCAATCCTAATTAATAATCATGGTATTTTTAGTATAGCCATAAAATATTTCTGTGGTGGGAAATTTGGAAAACTGAACTACTCTGATGAACAAATAAGACCTAAACACAGCAATACATAATCAAATGGCAAACAAATAACCAAAGGCAGTAGCTTAAACAGATGAGGTTTGGGTACAAATCAAATTTTAGTAAGTAGATGATACTGACTAGAAGCAGGAAACAAGAAAAGAAACCAAATACAAATTGGGGAACCCTCTAGAGACTGAATCAGGAATGCAAGCAAATATGAGAAACTTGAAATGAAACCAGCAGAAATTACACAAAAAATTAAGAATAGTGACACAAATTCAGTAAACAACAAGTTGAAACAAATAAACAAAAAGAAAGAAGAGATTACACAGGTTTTGTAAATTCCTTTTTATTCTGTGTTGCTTCAAAGAAATTGAGACCTCTATTGCAGTGTTGTAACCCTTAAAAACAAAGACTAGTTTTAAAACAATGGATTGTTATACAAGAACAATGACGATCTTTCAGCAGTCCCTTGCCACATTTCCAACAAATTAAAATGTAGGAATTGCAAAAACTAAATGTCTCTTCTGTAATGAATAATCTCATCACCATGTGTCATCTGAAGGTGGTGTCTGGCCTGGCCGGCCAGTGGAATCTGTTTGCTTCAGCTCTCTGTAGAGTCTGCTTACAGGCTCCTGCTGTCCCGAGGTGGCTCGTAAAAGGCTGCCTCTTGGGTCAATTAATGGACAGCACTGGGTATTGACATGTGATAGCGGGCACCAGGATCCCGCAAGGAATTAAAGTAAGGCAGTCAACTTTAGAGCAACTATATTGCTCCTCAGAGACGCACAAAAAGACAAAAGCAGGAATAAGAGAACAACCATGAGCTGTTTATGATCTGGCAGTAACTTGGGGCCCTTAGCATTTCCTGTATATGTCCCCTAGGGAGACACAATTCACTTGCATTAAGAAAGCTGCAGAATTCTAGCTGAACCTTGAAACCTGAGGCATCAGCGCCTCGCACCTCTGCCGACACCCACACATCACCATTTGTGTGTCCTGTAATCCACAGCGGAGACTGACACAAGCAGGACCAGGCTGTGAGAGGGGCCGTAAATTCTGCTGCAGCATATTGAACAGGGAGGATTGCGGGGCACGCTGTGAGCAGTCGCGTCCTGCTGGGGCAGACTTGGTCTGTAATCCGTGTTTGCAAGGTCAGGAGATATTTTGATATTGGTTGCTCAACGCTCAGTTTCAGAGATCCTCTTTATTAAAGCCATGCACACCTGTTCTAGTGTAAACAGCCAAGAGTGAATGTTTCCCCGGGGAAGTGAAGGCATCACTTTTTCATCATCTCATGTGCTGTCCAGAAATTAAACAATGAAAAACTGTCAGAAAGAGCCAAAACTTAATTTTCTAAATTAAATTAGTTTTTTAAAAACAATTATTTGAAAACTAATATCAGCTAATGTGATAAAAATTTAAATAAATGGTATACAATTGACTCTTTGGTATTTTATTCATTTATTTTGAATTCATAACCTTAGTTTACTATAAACCATTTAAATACATCCTAAATGTCCTAACTCTTCCCCCTGCATGCTTTAAAATACATTTCACCATTTTTATTTGCACCTGTTTGGTATTTTCAGTTTATTCATGAAGGAAAAATATTTTAATGACAAGTAAAGAAACATTAACATTTTAATACTCTATGCATGCGGGTTGTTTTTTAATACTACATCAAATGATTTCAATCAAATAAATTTCAATAATAGAGTTTTGAAAGCAACAGTTCACTAAAAAAAATCAATTATGAACAAATAAACACAGAAAGAAACCACGGCAAAGTTAAGTTTAACGATCAAATTAATATAGTTTCAGTCCAGATTGATTATTTAACTTGTATCGGTCTGGGAGATTGTTTTAAAGCCAGTTTTGCTCTCAGTATTTTCTAGTAGAATTTGTACTAATATGAGATTTTTAGAAAAGTTTATATGCTTGGAACAGTATATGCACCCCTAGAAATAAAAATTAGCATAATAGTATTTTATTTGACACGTTTAACTTCACTAAGATTACTGGCAGAAATAATATATTGGGAGATACTAATCCACAGACACAGGGCAACAATAGAAAAGCTTCTTAAACGACAGCAGTTCATGGATTTCAGACTCCAGAGTTTAGGAAAAACAGTAAAAATCTATCACAGAGACTTAAGAGTGGAGCAGACCATTTAAACATTTAAAAACTTTATTCTAAAAGAAACTGGCTGCCAATAAAGCACTTATTGGAGTAATATCTTCAGACCATTATTTGAATGTTGCTAGAGCTGCAGAAGATGTCATGAATTATCAAGGGTATTAAAAAAAAATCTGGATGAAGAGGTTTTAAAAACAAGTTTGTGTATCCTCTGCATAAAAGTAAATTTTATTATGATATGATATATATATATATATATATATATAGTATTGACATATATATATATATATTTATATATGAATTGCAGCCCAAGAAAATTTTTAAAAAAGAATGAAAATGAAAAAATAAGACTCAATTCTTGTTTCTAATACCATTTTGGTAATTATACTCAACTTAAATTTTTAAATCTTAAATAGCAAGTTGCAATCATGTGATGATTTGCTGTATTCTAAGCTTCTTTCTGGTCCAAATTGGTCAAATTTTGACAAAATTTACTGTCTGTTTTTATTCATTTTCTTAGGCAGAACCAGTGTAGAGACATTATAGAGATAGATATGAAAAATAAATCCATTTTAAAATAAGGAGTGAAGACTGTAGAAAAAGGACAGTATTGACAAATTCTTAAATGATTCTTTAATATTGTGTCGATTTTATGACATGTTTTTGTCCTCAAGTGTTATGAATCACTATTAAATTTTAATCAATTTTCACTGCCATTTTTGTAAACTAAAGAAAACCCCATTAAATGAAGATGTTAGAATTAACTACACCACAGTTTCTTTAAAATGTTGCACTTTGAGAAATCATGTAGTTTGGATTTTACGTGGCTATGCCTCCCTATAGGCCCTGGTGTGAAGCACAGAATGATTAAATAATGAGGAGACCTTAATGCTGCTTCTGGCAGGACGTGCTGCTGTTAATATACGACCACTTACAGTAGTAAGTGTCTGCTCGAAGCCCGCAGACATTAAGAACAGGCAAACACCTTTGGACATAAATATTCACACTTTTCAAGTCAACTAGCCTGAGAGAATATTGTCAGATCAGTCGACAGCGTTGAAATATACCCGCTTCTCTTTTCAGACTCTCTGTAATGGACTTTTTATCCTGTCGGCTCTTTGTGCTGACAAAAAGAAAAACACATCTTCTTAATTGAATCACTCTTTAAGTAACTTTTGTCTCCTCCTCCTGACACATTCACTGACAGTACTTTACAGCTTTGCGGATGATTATTTTATAAATGATATAACAGTAAATAATTGTACTTTTCTTTTCACAATGTAATCTGATAAAATTTTGAGCTTTTGATTTATTTTACGTTATTGGATTTTTTTTTTGAAAAAGGGGTTTTCTGGCCTCCAAGTTTTGGCTAAGGTGTGATGGATGGTCTTAGATAAAATACACAAGGAACTGGCTGAGCAATGGGAAAAGTTGTAAATGCAGACTCGCGCCTTTTTTAAAAGATTGACTTACAAAGTCAAGAAACTACTTCAGAAAATTAGCAGCACTAGGCTTCGGCCAGCTTTTGGCATCTCTGAAACTCAACAGCAAATAGAGAGCAATAAAGAGTTATCTGTTACTTTGATATTGTAATAAAATTACTCTAAATTTAATCACTGTATTTGAGCAATCCTTGAATCTGCAACTTTCCCAAAGCAGCTTTTGCAGCAATATTTTAAACAAGCGGTTTTGCAAAATCCACTTTTTGTAGGTTTTTACCATGTTTGAATGTTAATTCCAAAAAAATAGAAATGACCTGAAGTTGATTTCTTAGCAAGCTCTCCTATCCAGTCTCTGAATACTATTTAAACACAAGTTGTTCCTGGCTAATAATCTTAGTTCTCTGCCACACTCACATAAGCAGAAAGTGTTTTTGCATCAGCAATGTATTCGCTTTCTCAGGCTTGGTCCATTCCCTCAACAGTCGGTGTAATTTTCACTGAAATGCTTAAACACAAGAACATAAAAGAACAAGTGTCAGTTTGCTAACATTGATGCATTTACACAAAATTAGTGGCCTCAAACGAGATGTACAGTGTGTCATGCACACAAAGGGAACTAAGTGTGGGCGGAGAGATAGGAGAAACAACAGAAGTGTGACTGAACACAAGTTTTTTTTTTTTGGCAATTCTGAGCTTCATTTCTGAGCTGACAAAATGTACCATATGTATCATCATGAAAGCACAATAATTTATCTCTCGACTATTTTCAGTTTTATCAGTGCCAATCGTGTCAGACATGAAGGCTGGCTTAATTAAGTACCACAAAAATCATTATTTGTTGATCAAAACTTTCCCATATTTCCGAATAGTGTTTGCTTTCTGAGCAACAAAATGGACATTGCAATCATCTGAAACCTGAGGTGAATTTTTCTTTCCATTTTCTGAAAGCTTAGAACTATTTTGATATATATATATATATATATATATATATATATACATATATTTATTTCTTCGGAGTGTTCTTATGCTACTGATCTTTCAGATTAAATCCGAGATTTAAAAAAATGATTGATGCTTTAATCCATTTGGATTCATTTATATTTAATCTTAGTTTATCTATTCTATCATCGGATCTGCTACTCAAACACAACAGTAACAGCTAATATTGTTTTTCATTTGCTTTCCACCAAAGGGTTACAAAATTTGTGGGAAAAAATGTCAAATTAAGTTTCATTTACCGTTTTCTTATTTTAGAAAAAAGCTTGCAGCATTTTTTATCTTAATTACTGGTAAATAAAACTGCATGTCTAGTTTAAAGTATCCCCGGAATTGATGTTTCTTTTATATACTTTTAATATGCATACAATTTAAAGTTAATGAGTTCAAACAAAAATAAACAAAACAAGGCATGTGTGTGGAGTCTTTCCAGTAATTTCCCTATAAAATAACAAAGAAACTCCTCAAAGAGCATCTTTTTTTTCTGAGTTCATTAGTGGAGAAGCTGTTTTACAGTCACAGCTCTCCTAAACATCCAGGCCTCAATTTATCTTTCACCTCTCAATAAGCTAATAGTTCTAATGTGTCAAAATTGATTTCTGGGGGTCTTCAGCATCCTCCTCCCACAGCTTTGTCTCATTCTCTTACTTCACCCATGCTCCAGTATAGTGGATTTATGACTGGTGTTCCTGTGTGCCCTCCCAAGTAAACCTTTGTTTAATGTAGAGTTTGTTCTCTCAGCTATACGGAGAAAAGAAAGATTCACCCAGATAGGCTGACGTAGCCAAATAAAAAAAAGTTTACGTTTGATGAATTGAAAATAGATACAGAATGAGACAAACACTTTCAAAGTTTTCTATTTTTATTACAAAATTAGAATTTGACAAATGGGTGGGGACATGTGCACTTGCAATATATATATATATTGCAAAGTAGGAGTTAAACACTTATCATAGTAAAATCTCTCACCGTTTAATTTTTGGGCATTCTTTTGTTGCAAATGTAAATTTTCTTCCAAATAATTTAGATTTAAAACATTTACATTTTGTTTTGAGCACTGCTAAAAATTTGTAATTGACTGGAAAAAGCATCAAGTTTGATATTTGTTTGAAATTCTTATTTTTAAGCTCATTTAAAAGACAGCCGCTATGGTAAACAAGACATCAGGGGTGTGTGAGCGTGTGTGGTGAATGTTGTTGGATGTGTGCAGTGTCATTCAAGTGGGTCTATTTTTGAGAAAAGGTTGTTAAATGTATACCTTTTTTTAATATTTAAAATTCAAATACCATAGATTTGGATTTTTTCTGTGTTTTCGAATGCCGTGTAAAGGAAATGCTTTTCAACTTTCTGTTTGAAATAATGGTACACAAATTAAGTTTGATTTGAATATGTAAATATGAAGTTATTACTAGCGATTCACTTTAAGTTACAAGTCAGTTAGAAACACACAAATTTCCTTCAGAAATAATTAAAATTAAACGTTGGTGTTTTTTTACTCCATACTTTTCTGAAACATTGAATTTTAAACAATTTAATACGTTCACGTCAAAATTTTTATAATCACATTCGCCAGTGTTGAGGTTTTAAAATCAAGGACGTCTCAAATTCTTGCTAAAAAAAATTGAATATTGAATCTCATCTGAGTCTCCAAAGTTTTTTTTTTCTTTCTTTTTTTTTTTTTTTTACAATACATCTTTATTTTTGTTAAATTTTTTTCAGATTTATTAATTACTTCTAAAAGAGACTTTAAAGGGAAATAGAGGAGTGTGTTGTTTTGGTTCATGTTAAGGTTCATCGGTTCATATGTCCTAACTGTGCCTGCGTTCCACTTGGATGATCTGAGGAGTTTAGAAATGCCAGGAATGCTCAGCATAAACTTGTGAATCTTTTTTGCTTCAAACCACACTAAACATGCAGCTCCAAACTTATAATGAAACATACATCAATTGAAGACATGTACTTGTTATGCTGGACTTTTACAGTGAATTGTTGCATTGAATACAATGAAAACTTTATTTGCCTGACACAATGGTAGAGAAAATTTCCTTCAACAGGGCTCACATAGTATGCTAGCAGATATACAAACACAATTTAAAAAAAAAAAAATAACAGAAAAGAAGTGATCAGTGTTACATTATGATCTGCAGTGATGGCAGAGAGAATGCCTGGTAAAACAGATGGAAGATTAGCTCAAGAAATAAAGAATGTAAAAACTAAAATAATTGTCTTTATCAATGTTCAAATTTGCTCTCGTAAGCCAATCTTCTGTCAGGATTACCGCTAAGACACTCATCCATTCAGCATCTTAATTTCAATTGGGGTCATTTTATTAACTCTCATTTTCAGTTGTTTGTGTTGTGTCAATTTCTGCAAGAAGAAAAATGAGGCAAATTTGTTCCATTTGAGTCCATTGAAAGCATTGAAATTTAGCAGAAGAGGTTACAATAAAGTGATTTAAACAAGTCCATGAGCATGTAACTTTAATCCCAGGAGGTTGTCAAAATTACCAAGAAATTTAATATTTTTTGTTACCCAGTCTGTACACCAAAATTTGTACATTGATAGAGATGCCAAGTTGACAATGTTGCTCAATCAAAATTCTGACGTGATTCAAGTTGATATAAGAGGAAATTGTCCCCTTACATATTTTCTCAGTTGTTTATAAAGTTAATGAAACACTTTTATTTCTAATGACTATATTTACTCATGCATTATTGGTGATTTAATCAAACCATTCAACAGAAAGTTTTTTTTTTTATTAGAACCTAGATTTTTAGTGGGGTTTGAATCACAATCAACACATTTAATCCAACATAATCTGAGAAAGAAGAATAAGTAACTTTTCACACAGGCTAATAACAAAAATATGACCCTTTATCAGGCTTTTTTTAAATATTAGTCACTTAATTTTGAAAGCCAGACTACAGGCATTGCAACATTTTTTTAAAGAAATTATTTAAAACCAGATCCTTGTTGACGTAAGTAAAAAAAAAAATCCATCAATGTGATCTACATTTAGTTCATTTGTCTGGCTGCCTGAAAAGAACTTGATGGAGACTGGGTACACTTGACTTTCTCATAGCTCCTCTTCCCGTAATGGCTCTCTGTTTGACATTGTCTCAGGACCGTCTTTTTTAACACCTCCGCTCTGCTGTTAAACGACATTCCTCCCACCTCTGAAGCCCAAATATGTTCACTCACACTAACCTGTTACCAATAGGCTATTCATCAACGTTCAACTGTCCAAACATGAGAGGTGTTAGAGGAGACAGTGCGGCCAAAGAGGTTTGGAAATGTACCAGTGAGCTTCGTCTCTGGAGATAAAAATAGTTTATCGAGTATACTTGGTTACAAATTTGTCACATTGCAAATTATTATTCTTAATAAGAAGATTATAAATAAGTGAAGTGTCAAGCTAAGTTTACTGTATATGCTGCTAAAATCCAGTTAATCACCAAATTGAGAGGTTTTTGTGGAACAAAGAGAACTTTAAGAGGCAATAAGACCATTTCATGTGATAAATTTGTTGTGTCCATTTATGTAAGCTTTGTATTTTTGTACTTTGGAAATTGTCTTCATTTGGACTTTCCATTTAATAAATAGTCAAACACATTGGTTTAGTTTGCTTTGTTTTTAGAAGTCTATAAATGTCATGCGTAGACAGCTAGGCCCTTTTGTTTGGAACCGATGTTTGGTGAAATAGCACTAGCAGAGTTATCCTTTATTACCACGTTAATATGTTTGTTTTTCTTTAGTTTACAGTAACTGTAAAACTATCGTTCTTTTTTATAATCCAAATTGACGGTTCCATTAAACGAACCCAAAAGTCTCCTACAGCCCATAAGAGGCTATAGGCTGAAACAGGAGTCATGTTTAACCATCAGAGTTAAACACTGTTCATCTCAAGGTCAGTCTTGTATGATGGGAAAGATTTTGACTCCAAGCACATTTTAAAGAAGTCCAATTTCATTCCGTGTTTTAGGGATTGTTACAACATGTGCTGAAAAAGCTTTTGGCTTTTGTAGCAGGAGCTATTTCAGTCAACATCAGTTTCATTGGAAAAAGAAACCTTGGAATGAAGACTCTGATGAATTAGGAGACTGAGTGGCTCTGTGGGATTTTGACAACATTGCGGTCAAATCTCTGACCAGTGTAGTGTCGGAATTCAAAATACATTAAAAGTAAAGTGAGATGTGAGATTAAAAGTCTGAGTTGTAAACTCTGTGTGATGAAATTTTCTTGCCTCACTAATCGAACAACCTGTGGCTTACAAGTAGGTTGAAGGATTCGCCCAGTTATGTCGAGCTTGTACTGGGAGAATGTGTTATCGGGCAGTGACCCAGTGGAGATCTGTGAGTTTATCCTCAGTGACAGGTTTCACACGCAGCTTGTGGGCCAAACCCACAAATAACAGTCGGGCTTCTTGTTTGCTGCGATCCTCAAGCCTGTTTCAGATTACCGGTTGGCGCTTTGAAGTTGGCTGATGAACGCACAGGGTTTTCCCCTACTTCTCTGCCAGAAAAAGATTGGGTCATCAACAGCTCTGCCACCAACTGAATAGCTTGAATGACCTCTAAAAGGATGTCTGCTTACTTAGGAATCGGATCAAAGAAACAGTGACAAAAGGTCCAGTGTGAGGTATTTCCTGATTTCACAGCAAAGTCCGGGACGTAATACAAGCCTCAGAATGTTGCACATGGAGAAAAAAGAAAGCTGTTATTCCTTCATCACCGCTCCATCCGAGGCCACATTTCTGAAAGCTGCACAGAGCTATTCTTGTAAGTAGAGAGGCGCTGACTAAGAGCATGAAGCAGATTCAGTTTACTGAAAATATTTCAGAAATATGAACTTTATTGCTATAATAAACGATGCTCTTGAGAATACAAAAAAATTTAAATCAATATGGGTCCTGCATAAGAGAAAAGCTTTTCGCTTTTTCGGACAGAAAACTTTTAGCATGGGACAAATCTTACACATCCAATGAAGACAACACAGCAAACAACTTTGAAGTATTTTCACACACTGTGTTTTGAATTCCTGAAAGATCTGTCTAAAACCCGTGTGCCACCTCTATACTCTAATATGGGATTGCAATCACATGACTAAATAAAAGCAAGCTCAAGTTTTTCTTCTCATTCAAACAGGAATTCTCCATCATCCAAACCTCTTGCATGGCCTGTATACTGGCTGCAAATCTCCCCGACGGAGATTTGCATTCTGCACTGCTGCAATCAAAGTAAATCTTCCTCCAAAGACGTTTTTGTAAATGTCTTCAGCCACAGTACATTTAGCACTTTCATGGAGACGTACATCTTTCATTGCTGTTTTGAGTTGTTACACCAAGGTGAGATATTTGTGCTGGTTGGACCAGAAGCTCATATTTGAACTTGTTCAGTGTTGGAACAGAACTTCAAAAATCAAGCAATTTGTTACACCTACTGAAAAAGTTGGAAAACACTGACATAAATTCTGATAAATGTCAAGTTAATAATTCCATACCACAAACCGTAAAGTCATAATTTAGTTGTTTTATTGTCTTTTTTTTAAAATATATAGCCTTACTAAGGCTGCCTAACGTCATGTTAAAATTATTAACAAAATCTTTTCACTTCGACTAAATAGAAATTTTATTTCATTGTATAACTGGAATTGTTGCCTGTTTTAATTAATGTTTTTTCCCCAAAATCTTCAGGTAGTTGCATCCTTCCCAGGTAGTTGAAATTGAAAGCTATGAATTGTTCTATTATTAAACAACTTTTACTGCTCCTTTGGATTTGACAAAGTGTTTCAAAGTTAAACTCAGCATAAATTTGGTTTCTAAATAAAAACCAAGAAATACAGTTTAAAAATAGAACAAAACAGCAAACGATATTCAATTATTGCCTGAACAGCATGTGACAATTGGATGGACATGATGGGATGGATTTAAAAGATTTGCTTGAAACCTTGATGAGAATCACATTTTAGATTGCGGAGACATAAAGATAAAACAGAACAAAACATGTTTGATACTGTCTGATTTCTCAGTGCAATAAAATTCTCTGCTTTACAATTAATTTCTTGAGTGTGAGCTAAATATTTTTTCTTTTTGACTTAGCAGTTTCAAGCTGGTCACTGCTGTATATGTCTGGTTTTTATATAATGGACCAACATATCAAAGCCAGGTATTTCTGAACTTATCTTTGTCAATTAGTAAATCTTCTTTTTTTTTTTTTTTTTATATTCTCACGTGTTAAATTGTGTGTGCTACAATACTAGGGGCAAAAGATGAACAGAAGAAATCCTTTATAAATTTTAGGTGTCCAACAGTGGAGGTATTTATATTTAAATACATATACTGTATACAACTTTAAACAAATATAATATAGAGGTACGTAAATGTTTTTTGCATTCAAATGTGTTAAATTGAGCTCTAAAACTCACAGACGTACTTTGGTAGTATTTCAATTTGAAGTCTCTTCACACACTTTGTTTTGAATTCCTCAGAATCAAAGTTAAGAAAGGTTCTTTTTTAGATGATTTCTTGATTAATCAAATCAAACTTTATTTGTAAAGCACTTTTCCAACATAAAGTCACACAAAGTGAACAGAACAAATAAAAACTCAGACAAGAATTAAAATCAAGATTAATAAACAATATAAAAAAAATTAATAGCATACATTTATATTAAAAATCAAACACACAGTACACTGCACACATGCATCAACATTCACACAGCTCCACACACAACACGGTATGCCTTTAATTCAATGAGGTAAATAAATAAAAAACCAAAACACATGTAATAAACCAAAAAAAAAAAAGATGAATATACATAACATATAAATACACAACTTGTTTGAAAACTACATGTTGCCTTGGTGAACATGAGACAACATGAGTTTCCAGATGATGGTTTTTGTTCCTCTTGTGGTGTTGCCAGCACATCCTCTCTGAACCTGGTGCATTCACTCACGGAAAGTTCTCATCAGGACGTTCCTGACTCTGTTATGGACCATTGAGGCGATAAAAGCCTGTAACCAAACCCAGAGGCTAATCCAACCAGGACAATCGTTGGCAGAGGTCTCCCTCCTCCACAAAGCTGAAACCCACACACACCTCCTGAACAGCACCACATGTGAGAGGAGAGATCCTAGGCTGCTCCATCAGCCGGTGTGGAGCCATAAATAAGAAACATGGAGGAGACCCCACCCACAGTTTGGGGCATCTTCAACTCAAACATGTGAAAAAGCACATCAGTGCGCTCTGGTCTGCAGGGCTGAGACATTAAGAGTTCATGACAGAGTCATTAAAACTTCATTCTATTTGCTACTTGATTAGAAACGGGATTTTTTCTTTTGAAGCCGATGAGAAATAAAAGTGATCAAAGTAGAAGGTGAAGATTTCTTTCCCATTTGGAGATCATGCGCTGTTTCTCCAAGCTTTGCGTCCCACAAGAGGTGCAGACGAGTTTTCCAGCAGGGGGTAGAGATGCACTTCTTCACCGGACTCTTCTGTTCCCGGCAATCTTATCCTCTCCAGGATCATCCCACCCAGAACCCATATTTCACAGTTGTCCGACGGAGCAGTCCTTGGCTTTAAATCGGCCTCCCGACATCCTGGAGAGCGTTAACGTGACAGAAGACGATCCCAAAATTTTTTTGGAAGCCAGTGACCTTTGGGAACAGTTCCACAAATGCGGGACAGAAATGGTCATAACAAAATCTGGCAGGTAGAGTATTATAGAAAACCATCAGAGACTATATTCACACTTAAACAAGCGCGCTATTTGTTAAAACAAGCGCGCAAGATGTGTTTAGATGCGCCCTTACGCGTAAAACGTGCGTAAAGGCGCTGCAACTTTCACCATTTCTTGTCTCTGCAGGCGCATGTTTCCTCCACTAAAGGCCAGGTGCACTGGGATGGACAAAAAGGCCAAATATATTCTTCTGATGGACATCGTTGCGGCTGATGATTGTAGATATAAGTTTCAGAATTCTCGGTGGTTGGTGGCTGGAAAGGCAGATCCAGAGATGCCCAAACGGATGTACATCCACCCAGAAAGCCCAGCCACTGGAGAACAGTGGATGTCTAAAGTTGTCAACTTTAATAAACTGAAATTAACCAACAATATATCCGACAAGCACGGATTTGTAAGTTAAATCTTTAAATCTTTAAGCATGCATTGGCCTAAGTGTATATACGTATCTGCCTTCATTTATTGACTTGTTTGCAGACAATTCTGAACTCAATGCATAAATATCAGCCCAGATTCCACGTTGTGATGGCGAATGACATCCTTAAACTTCCATACAGCACTTTTAGGACATATGTGTTCACTGAGACACAGTTTATTGCTGTCACAGCTTACCAGAACGAGAAGGTAAGGACCTAAATCATTCTTAAACTAACATAAGATAAGGTAAAATTTTAACACACAAACTATTGACTTCTTATTGGTATGAATTCAAATGAATAAAAGTGAATTTTGTCTCAAAATGTTTAGATCACGCAGCTGAAAATAGACAACAATCCATTTGCGAAGGGATTCCGTGACACGGGGAATGGAAGAAGAGAAAAAAGGTGAGTTTTTTTTCTGGATTTATAGCCCTTTAACTTGGACAAATGGCATACAAGCGCTACCTATAAAAGTTACGCACATTGCGTTCTTAAATTTTGGAGAGGAGATGAAATGTGATTGGTTTGTGCAGAGTCTAAAATTAGTTTAATCTTTAACTGTTTAACATAGATGTCACATATTATTTGGGCAATCTTCTAGATTCAAATGACCTGTTTTTAGGGTCAAACTCAGCCTGAAGTAAAAGCCTTACACTTGTGGACAGACTGGAATTTAAACCAGATACTCTCTTAGTCTGTACTGTAAAATATACTCTCACCAGACTGCAAAATTTTCAAAATCCCCAGAAAACATCCACACAACCTAAAGCAGAGCCAGCACAGACATCTATGCTGACACTGTCCAAAGACACCCCATGACCCCTCTTTTTGTTTAAATAAACAACATTTTATAGATTAGAAAATTATTTCTTATATCATAGGATTAAAATGTTTTAATGTTGTTTCATTGCTCATTGATTCTTTTCATTAGGATTAAAATTCAGCAAATGTAAATAAAAAAACTTTGAGTGTTGAATAGTACATTCAAGACTTTATTCTTCTCTAACAGTGATTGAACTTTAGTTACTATAGCATAGTATATATTATATATACTATAGTAACGCATTTTGAAATCCGTTTATGGAATTTTGGTTACTATGTTTTTTAATAATTTCTTTTTTGTTCCTTTTAGTTTTTACCTAATTTTTAGTCTTTTGCCTAATTTTATACAGTGTTCTGGTCATAACAAATACGTAATTCCAGTAGCACTAAAAGAATTTTTTTTCTACTTTTGAAATGTGAATTTTTAATGAGCTGCTTCCCTCATTAGTCTTTGAAAAAAAATATATATATATGAACATTTGTTTTGTTTTGCCTTATTTTAGATCTATAATTTTTTTTCCTAAAAAATATATATATTTACACTCCATTGTGCAATTATTCCTGTAAACGATTGTAGTTATAAAATGTTATTCACTGATGATCTATTCACTATGTATCCTGCCTCTTGCCTGCATTTCTAGTCGAACTTGGTTCAGAAAATCATTGAATGAATGAAAGAAATGGCATTTCAAAACACCCTTCAAACTTGTATGTGTTTGAGTCACATGCTTACGAACATGCAACCATTAAATGCTTGAAATGGCAAAATTTCGAACACTCCTTTTTGACCAAATTTCATTTAACAGTTTCACAGTGATTTTTTCACTTGCTTATGCAAGCAGCATTTTTAGAAGATATATCTGAACTATGCTTTAAGATGTTTGTTGTTTAAAGAAAAGATTGTTGTTTGTCAATTCACCTTTCAATCACATCTCTCCTGCTTTTATCACTTTTCAATAACCTTCTAATTTAGATGTCATCAGCAGTAGCTCTAATTCTACTTCCCCCAAACATCTTAAACGGGCTCTCACTCACTTTGATAACAAAGAATGCTTATATTAATGACTACATTTACTGGAAATCTTGATCTTTCTTTACATACATTTTTTTGTTGTCAGTGACATGCAACATGACTTTTAATCATCCTTTGTTTTTCTTCATGAAAAGTTAAAAATGTTCAGTCAATTTAGACTTGTGTTTTTCTGTTTTGCTTTCATCAGGAAACTTCAGCAGTCCCTACACGGGTCAAAGGAAATGAGGATGACTAAAGTGAAGAGTGATTCTGTGAAAAAATCGACTCAATATCCAGACATTACTCAATCTTCTGGTGATAATCATTGTCTCCCACACCTTTACAGTTTTTATTAAACGTTACATCTGAGGAATCACATGTTTATTCCTGCTTTGATTACACTTTCAGATTTTCATGGAAGTGAATATGACAAAATTAGCGAATTTGAAGAGTGTTCAGAACCGAATGGGAACAAAACCAACCAGAAAGTGGAAGTCCGGTCAGTCAGATCTGGGGAGGGTCAAACTAGAACCCTGAGCCCTGAACAAAGTGATATAACAGATGGAGCAGACTCTGGTCGGTCAGCAGACTCTGATGAGGAACAACATGGCACCACATGCAGAAGTTTGGTGCACAGCTGTGTTTCTTCTCCGGAATTAAACCAACAACTTTGGGATCTGAGTATCTCCAGCAATCTTCTCCGTTCTGCTCAAATGAACACCTGGTACAGCCAAATGACCGTGGATGGAGCTGTACCATGTGGCCTGAGACTGGCACCTGTAAGGACTCCACTTCCCATCAACCTCCAACAGTACACACTAGCACAGGTATGGTACTATGCAAAAAAAGGATCCATTTCTAATACGGCTCAAAACCAAAAGTTAAATATTCTTTCAGAGATGTAAAAATTAGATTAAAATATGGTCATGGTCTCTAGTTATTTAGTGCTTTCTGCCTGCATCTGTGCTTAAAGCGCTTTGAAATATGCCTAAAATAAGTTTTAACAGACCAAAACAAGGCTGTAAAAACTGCGCATATGGCTGATTGGAACTCTAGCTGATTTTTGAATTACTGCACATGCGCTCTGCAATTTGTGTCATGGAATGTATCAATAAGATACAAAGCTGGTTTGGGATTTCAGGTTCCTGCAGCTTCTGCTAATGGGGGCATTTTAAAGAGTTTGAAATCTAATAAAGAGCAGGTTTCTATTGTTTTGTTGCATGCAAATATTTTACTTTTGCAGAAAAAACCTAGCAAAATGAACTCCAACTAGTTCCCAAACTTTTTAAATACAGGTAACAATTTGTTTGCAGTACATTTACAGCGTCATTTTATTTAATGTTTTATTTAATGTTTAATCAAATTTGACAAACAATTTTTTATTGGATTGGGGTTTCATATTTTTCTCCAAAAGTTTTGTTGGTGATTTTCTTTTTAGATACACAGAAAAAATAAGTTTTTTTTCAATCTACTTTGTCTTTAAAAAAAAAAAAAAAAAAACGCAAAATTTTGCCAAAATGATCGACCTCAAACTAAGAAACACTTTGTAGAATATTATTAAATATCATAAAATGAGCGGAAAGTCTCTGATGTTTGCCGTTGTGTTGGTTTTATTTCTGTTCCCAGCCAACCGATTATACTTTTAACAACATAAATCCTTCAAAGTGGCTGCAGATGGTAGAAAAGAACATCAACAACAACAAAAAAACCCAGATGTGGTTTGCATAGTTAGTTGAATTATTGTTTTGTAGCATTTTTAGGTGTTTTGTTTAATATCTTACAAGTTATCATGTCTGTGTTTTTCTTCCACATTGGGTCAACAAGTGTGAAGCATGAAGACCGGTGTCACTGGTATAAAAAACTGTATAAAAACTGTTATGAAACCATGCACATTTGAAAGAATTAAGTTCATAAACTGATTTACAGCAATAAAATTTAACTGTAAAAGACCAAAAATAAACCCTGTAAAAGTGCAATCCCATCATCACAAACTCATTTTCTGAACTGATTAATCCACTGCGTTGTCAAATATTGCAATCTTTCAATTACAGTGAAAGACGTAAAAGACGTAAAATCATAAAGGATAATTTTTGAACTGGTGCATAGCTGAAGTTTTTTTTTTATTATTTATAGAACAAAACATGCAACAATATATATTTTTATGTACAGTATGAAAAGGTTGTTGGGATTACAACAAGAACTAATGTTGAATACAATGTTTTTCATTTGTTTCCTGCGTATACATACGCAACTTTGGAATCTTCACACCTTCATAAAACATACATGCACATTTAAATTATAGATGAACAGAAAAGGAGCAAATAAGTAATTTATAAATCATTTTAAAAAGAACACAAATGGAGACACTCAAGTTAATTATAAATGCATATTTTACTAATTAACCTCTCCTTTTGTAATGGCATTAAACAAGAGTGGGGAGGTTAATTTGTCCTGTGTTGTGAATTTACACTCTTTTTCTATTCACCAGGACTTCCTGAGCCTTTCACCCTATGGTGGGTTTCTCTTTTATCCATACTGCAACATCTCTACAACATCAACCCAATACCCAATCCCACTGATCCAGTCCAGAGTGGATTTCAAAACTTGTCCAGAGATCCACAGCTGCGACTTTCTCTTCTCTCCAATGGGGTCTTCATCCCTTCCTCAAACTGGAGAAAATAACTTCAAATGTCTTAGCTCTCAGTTCCAGACGCCCTCGCTGTCAAAGCAGAAGATGAGGTCAGATGAATCGACTATAGACTACAGCCTGAATGAGTCACCGACAGGACAAGATTTTTGAGTTCTGCTCCATTTTGCCAGTTTGGTGACCTGAATTGCAACGTGACCTTAAAGTCATCATAATGATGTCTCTTACATGCATGTTATGTGAAAAACCCCATTTTATCTCAACTTAATGTTGACCAGTCAATATATTAAAAGTTGTGATTTTCATAAAACTTGTCTGGTTCATCTGCCATTCACAGATAATTTCAGACGTCCATCTTAACACAAATAGGTTTTGCTGTAATGCAGTCAAATAAAATGAATGTTGCTTTGTCTTTAACACAGATTTACGGCGAACAAGGGTTTACATTTTGTCCAAAAAAATAACACACCAAATACCACAAAAAAATTTCACACCCACTTTCAATTCAATTTAATTCAGTAATATTTGTATAGACCAATATCACAAAACAATAATCTCAAAGGACTTTATATTGGAGCTTGAAAAAAGTACAAAAACAAAGAACAAAAAGATAAAAAAGTAGACACACAAATATACAGTGAAAAGCTAACTAAACAAAAGCTTGCTAAACAATTTCAGCGCACTCCTGCCCTTAACCATCCTTCAAGGTGAGGAAAAACTTTGGAAAAAACAAGCAGTGGGGAAAAAAAGAAGAAACTTCATGGAGATCCACATGAAGGAGAGAATCCTCCCTATACAGTATTAGCTTCTTCTACTCTACAGCTATACTGTAGACATATTTGAAGAAATCAGTAGACGGGCTTCATCCTGATGAAAACGGGACGGTAGATCAAGCACAGAGGCCTTCTTAGTCAGACAACTTTGCAGAATCTTTGACATCACTTTGAATTGACATTTTTTTTTAAAATGTGGATTGGTATTGGACTAATACAAACACAACATATACATAAAATATAGGTTAAATATGGTTGAAACAAGCCATCATAAGGACACACATTGGTTAAAAGGCAAAATGTATTCAACAAGCTTTTTTATTTTTAATTCACTTGAATAATTTATGGTATTTATGGGTTCTACATTCACTCTTTCATTCTTAATTACAAAAGATTTAATTCACCAGATTACCTTCATTGTACGTTAGACAATGGGACCTTTCACATAGACAAAAATAAGAGCCCCAATTTACTTAATACATGTTTTAAATAAGTTTTTACTTAATTCTAGGTAAATACCTATGGCAATAGGAGATCTGAAAGGCACCTTTGGAACATGTGCATGCTTCTTTTTTATTTCGTTCACAATAATTGACCAAACGAGCTTAAAAGATTTACAAGCTGTGGTTAACATCAGAAAATCTACACAGAACAAATAAAAACGTCCAAATAATAATAAAAAGCTGGATTACTTATT
The DNA here is from genome assembly GCA_902685375.1 of Neostethus bicornis. Taxonomy (NCBI): domain Eukaryota; kingdom Metazoa; phylum Chordata; class Actinopteri; order Atheriniformes; family Phallostethidae; genus Neostethus; species Neostethus bicornis. Next base: position 13,273,181 of record LR738545.1, read on the forward strand.
AAAGCTTTTTCAAATGTGATTTGTACTGTTTTATTACTGGTTTTTAATGTTGTATGTATGTTGTTTTGAGCTGTTATTGTATTCTTTTATTTGTGCAAACGTATTATATGGCAATCTTGTATGTACAGGAGGGTGCCTTAGAAATAAAATGTATTATCATTGATAATCATAATCATAATTTGTCATTTTTCTTAAAAAAAAAAGAAAAAGTTCATTCTATTCGGCTCGTGTTGATGACGTCATATTCATGTACCGGAAAAATAACGTATCCAAACAGACCAGTGGAGCACTGCTAGGCTAAAAGACCCCAAACAATACGCTTTCAACATGTCAAACTCTTTCATTTGGATCCGTTTGGCACTTTGAGGATGACAATGATTTCCATCAGTTATATCTTGTTATGTGGACAGTTTCTGCTGCTTTTCACAGTGATTTTATTACAATGTTTGGAAGGAATTCACTCTCAAAACTCATCGACAACAGAAACAGCAGATCCTCCTCCTGCTGCTACTGGTTCTCCTGATCCTCCTTTCAGCGAGCAACCTGAGACCGTGAGAGATGGCAGACTGACAGAAAGTGAGAATAACACAGAGGTCTATGAGTACAGACCCCCGTCGCCAGTTGTCCTCTGTAAATATCTGTAAGTAATATTAAACGCTTCGGTTGTTAGCATGATGGTGCTAACTGAGATTGGTGTTACCTCACAAATCAACACTGACCAAATTAAAGCCACATCATTTCCCTATCGATAAGATTTGATACTGTTGATGACAGTATCTGATCTGTTTTTATATTGATTATGATCAGGTTTATCATCAGTAAACACTGTATCATAAATGATAGGAATCTTCATTATTCTTTCCTCATTCTGTTCTTCAATCAACATCTGTATAAAAAAAGGGGGTGTAATTTTTATGAATTTCAAAATGTAAAGGAGTTATGAATTATAGTCTATTTAAAACAGATTTTACAAAGTATATGTAGTCAGATTTATTCGTAACTTCTTGGAATATTTTTAAAAGTTTAAGAAAAGTGGCTTCCACAACTGAAGTTTAAAATCACTTGGCTTTAATTATATCAATTTATGATCAGGTTTTTTTTTTTTCATTTCTAATAATACATAACTGAGAGAGTTAGATTTTTCTCAAAGAAAACACATATCATACTTTCTCTTTATGTATTTCACAAAAACGTATGAAATGAGTGAGGCGCTCAGGGTCGAACCATTGCTCCTCCGGGTCAAGAAAAGCCTGATGGGGTAGTTGGGGCACCTGGTGAGGATGCCTCCCGAATACTTCATTGGCAAGGTGTTTCGGGAATTTCCCACCGGGAGGAGACCAATAAGAAACTCCGAACATGCAGGAGAGACCATGTCTCATAGCTGGCTAGGGTACGCGTTGGGATCCTCCCAGGTGAGCTGGAGGATGCAAGCGGTGTGAGAGAATCCTGGGTTTCCCATCTGAGGCTGTTGCCCCCGCGACTCTGTATAAGTGGAAGACAATGCTACGGATAAAATGATGACATAATTCATCACCTTATTGTCACGTTTTTATCACCTTAGTCACATGCTGTCTGGCCTCTACTATTTTAAATGATATCACTTGTTTTATTCTTTACTTTCACATTATTTCTTATTTGTGTATGTTTACTTTATGTTATTTTTTATGATTACAGTGCTGCTGCTGTAACACACACATTTTCCACATGTAGTATCAATAAAGTACTTCTGATTTTCAATAAAATATCATGTAGTCATTTGCTGTTCCTATAATTTAGAAAAGCTAGATTTAACTTTATTTTTCATCTTTTCCCTTAAAAATTTCAATGACTTATAAAGACCTGAAGAATTTATTTACTGTCTGGACCCTGTGGACCATGCTGGAAACTACAGTGCCTATCTGGAGATGGGACATGGCTGCGTTGGGGTAAATATTTATTTTCATTACAGCAACTGAAAGAAAAGCCTCCACTCATTTTTTTCTTTTTTTTTTTCATCCAGTGGGGTGGTCAAACCAAGAAAGAAGTAAATCACACCGAGGTCTTGTGCTTTGCTCTCGATGACATAGAATGCGCGGGACCCAGAGAATTCTACAGGGGAGATGTACCTTGTATCAAGTAAGAATTCTAATACTATTGAGGCATGCTTAGATATCATCTGTAGATGTTTGTCATTTCTTGTAAACAATAAATGTTCTTGCAACTTTGTGCTTTAATTCATACAAATAAAAAGCCTGCTTAATTCGATTATTAATTGTCAAAATATTAATTGAAAAGGAATCAGTGCTGCATGCATTACTGGGTTATTATTTATCTGTCCTACTTCTGGAAGTAAAGGAAATCAAAGGAATCTTTGATTTACTTTTGATGAACTTTTAGTCCCGGTTGTAAATAATGTTTGTAAGTTTTCTACTTGAGGACATTAGATAAAACTTTTAATGCTCCCTAAATTTTTTACTGCATTGCAATCAGCGGCTCATTTGAATATATATATATATATATATATATTGTTTATTATATATATTATTTTTTAAATGAATACACGTCAACATCAATGACTGCTCAAATTTTCAAAGGTAAATATAAATGTATTTGCTATTATTTGGATATGAATTAAAATTGATAAAGAATCTGGAATGAATTACATATATATAAACATTTCAAACTGATTTATTTTTCTGAATGATTAGATAATTACCGGTAGGCTTGATTTTGACACAGTGGTGGCAAAGTTGTCTTAGTTCACTTCTCACAATGCCAATTTTAATGTTTTTCTCTCTTCCAAAGCAATAGCATAGAATGAGATTAGTAATTTAGTTAAATAATAATGCTGTCCAGCTTATGCTCTCATTCTGAGGCTTCATTAAAACTAATGAAATCTTTACATCTTTTCAACATACACAGTTATAGTCTAACACTTATTTTATTATCTTCAGCTACTGCTTAACTAATGAGAAGGATTTGATCCTGATTAGTTTAAGTTATCGATGCAGCACAGGTTTGCAGGGATTGTAAATCACCAGCTCTAATCTGTTCTTTCCCATACACAAAAAATTTTTATGGAAATTTTCTGTATTCTTTTACTATCCAGTTCCAATCATTTTCTTTTATTCTTGCTTAATTTTAGTTTTGAAGTCGGATATGTACTGATCTGAAATTTTAAACCATCAAATCACACCATGGATATAAGAAATCAATTTTTTTTTTTTTACTTTCAATAGTGACATTGTATTTGGCTCGTGAAGAAAACTATATGAAAGAAAGAAAAAAAAGCAAATTTCAAGGGAAATCCAATAAAAAAATTGCATGGCAACAATATGAATCACGTAAGCTCTAGTTATTTTTACAGCATATACAAAAATCAAAAAGTTAATCACATATAAATGTGACGTGTGTGTCTGTGTGTTTGGGCGAGCATGCCTGTCCTGACAAACTGAAAACCATTTTTTTATTCACATGTTTGATATACAAATAATACTTAACCACAAATCAAATGAATAGTTTTTTAATTACATTCCATGATACAAAAATATCTTTCAATAGGGTTAGTGAATATATATATCCAGTACATATTTTTAAAACTGTTTTAAATAACAATAGTGCAGCACCTGCTTTTAGCTGTGGAAAGAAATGAAACTAATTAAATAATTGTAAAAAAACAGAGAGAAAAGCGCTGCCTCTCAATTGCATCCAATTAACTAACTAGAGAAGTTAGGTAGTTTAGGAGGTCCATTTAAGAAAAATTATTAAAAATGCAAAGGTTAATAAAAATAAAAAAAGCCAAAACAATTGCATATGATGGCATATTTTGAATAATTAATTTTTTTCTAATTTAGAAAATGTATACTGTATATATATTTTCAGAAAAATGACTATGATATTTGTCTATAAAATATTTTTTTGAAAATGCTTCTTTTTTTAACAACTTCAGTTACATTATTCTTTGTAGTCATTGCCTTTATTTAGCTCTCGCACTCCTTTCAAATTACACTCAAGTATGACACAAAATGTTGGACGTAATTAGAAATTCACTTCTGGCCGTTTTAAATTTTACGCAGAATGTGACAACGGTGACCTCATACATGTCAGAAAAACAGCAGACCAGTCTGGTGAGGTGAGCTGCTTCTGTGGACCACAGTGGATTTTTACATAATGAGCACAGCGTTCTTGTTGGTTCCCTTGCTGCACCAGCAGGCTGTATGCAGAATGCTAACTATCTCTACAGGGACCACTCTCTGTGGTCTCTTCTGCTATTTTCAGATTTTTCACAGAAAGCTCTCCTGAGAAGCAGTTGTTGTCGCTATAGCGAGAAAAAGCCAATCTCTTCTTTTAGTACTGTCCCTTCCTATGTGTGTTGGCCAGGTTTCATATAAAATGCACTTATCAATTTCCTGATGATTATATTTTACGTTTGTTGCTTTTCTCATCCACCCAAGAAGAAAACTTGTTTGTGTTTCAGATTTTGAAACTCATCTTTTTTATAAACTGAAATTGATCATATTTTTATAATTTATTCCCGATAGATTTTTTTTCTGCTACTTTGTTTTATTAAAATCTTGCGTCATTTCATTGGGTGTGTATCTATAATTACATTCTAACTAAGCCATTACTGCACTGGCAGGATATTAAAGGTTTTCTTACTATCAATGTTATTCTACCATAGTGCTAATGTAATTACATATGTGTTTTATTCCCATTGGAACCACATTTACCCACAAATTGGGAGTAATTATAATAAAGATAATTGTGTCTTTAACTGAACCCTATGGAGTGTTATTTCATTCATCGTCTAAAATGCTGATTCCTTATGGGTTCGGATGGGACATTTTTAAATTTATTCAATCTATACATGCGTTTGATTTGCTTTCATTCAACACTTCTGGGAAAAACAAAAAAAAAATCAAGTTTTTTTTTCTTTTTAATAGTTGATGTTGACATATGTTCACACCCGATCACTAAAAACAAACACATACAGACACACTGCGGAAGATTTCAAGTTTTTGTCTCTTTTATTTGAACATAAACTTATTAAACATTTAAACTTGTCTAGATTATTTAAAGGAAAACTTTTTAAAAATGAAAAAGCAACATGATTTTTTCTTGTATCTTTTGGTTTGTTTGTTTTCCACTTCTCACCGTCTTGTTTTTTTTTTTGCACGGACAGAAAGTACATGAAGAGAGAAAATGATGAAGTTAGTAAAACACCCAGTAGAGAGCGCTGTTTACTCATGTGAATAAATAACTTAGTTCACACCAGATATTTTTTGTCGTTTAATCTTTATCAAAACTTCAGAGCTAATAAAAGACTCAACTCAAACCCAGAACTTGGATAAACGTGCTTTCAGAAAACCTTTGAGATTCAGTCTCCATCCAAGAATTCTCTCATTCATCCACTCTTCCTTTCTGAGCTCCAGCCTAGTTGAGGAATATCTCATGCAACCGATGATCCTGGAGCTTGAATTTAATTCCAACTGACTTTAAATTGTCTCCTTTTCTCCCTCTTGACAGATACACTGGACACTATTTCATCACCACCCTGCTGTACTCCTTCTTTCTGGGGTGTTTCGGTGTGGATCGTTTCTGCCTCGGCCACACTGGCACCGCAGTGGGGAAGCTGCTTACCCTCGGCGGATTGGGGATCTGGTGGTTTGTGGACCTGATCCTGCTCATTACTGGTGGATTGATGCCCAGTGATAACAGCAACTGGTGCACCTACTACTGAGCCGCAAGAGGAATTCCAGCATTTCTCTCATAACTAAGGACTCCAGGAAAGTCCTTGGGGGGTGTGTTTCCTGGAAACTTTTCAAAATTTCTCAGCAGTTGGCAAGAAGTTCTACGATCAGCTTAAGTTTAACTGCATTTTTTGTTTTGAGAATTTCAATCTTTATCTGTGAGGATACCAGATTTGCAAATGTTTTTCACTTATGCTTAACCATAGAGAAAAAAAAGAAACATGTCGTCTTTGCTTTGCTATGTAACAAACTTGCAGGTAAAGCAGAAGTCATGTGGAGTGACAGATGGCTCGTCGATTTGATAAATGTCATCTGGCATTCTGAAAGTAATTAAAGCTGCAGGCTACAAAGTTGATAAGCAGTAAAAAAAAAAAGAAAAAAAATACTGTCCAGTTCTCCTTTAGGTGGACTTATCGGATTAGATCGATGAAGCAACTTGAGTTGAGGGAAAACAGATGTTCCATCTGGTGCTTAAGATCATGTCAGTGCAGTTTTATTACACATAGACATGATTTTATGAAGGTTATTGTGGATGAATCTAAATTTGTTGTTATTAAGATGAATATCAATGATCCTCTCAGCACACGGCAAAGCTTTGGCACGTATGAGGTGAAGGTGTTAGATCCTTTTCAGAAAGGTGGAGGTGCGGAAAGCAGAAGCTCAAACCATCGTGTTAGACAACAGATATGATGAAGCTTGCAGATTAGGTGTGAACAGCATGGAGATGTGTTAGGGTAGATTTAATCTCTAGAAGTTCCAGTTTCCATCATCGGAATCTGCTGGATCTATCCACATTTAACTGTCAGAAACTAGTATTACAAATAAGACAAAAAAAACCCCTTTTTTTATTCCAATTTCCAGTCCATCTCTTAAAATAATTATAAATTAATTAAGAAAGACTTTGTTACTTGAGCTCCAAACAAGTACTGATTTATGATTTGACTTTTTGATAAGATATCATACACATGACTACACATCAAATGTATCCCAACATGCATGCTGAAGAGATTTATCTGAAGTGTAGAGAAAATCCAATTAATAAAGTAAAACTTTGGTAAATTTAAAACTTACAGAAAGTTTAATATTTACGGCTCGTGTCCGTTGCATCACTTAAACTGTAAAAGAGATCTATAAATAACACTTGAAGTGGATCTCGAGTCGCCCTGAAGCTTGTAGTGTTCATTGGTAATTTGCATACTGTAATAAAACGGTAATTAGGTTTAATTCCAAAAGTAAAATACTTTAGGAAGCAACAAATATTTGCATGTCTATTTTTACTTTTTTTTTTGCAAGCAGGATTGTTACTTTTTAATGTTTACAGTAGAGAATCAATGAAAAAGAAACTGCTGAAATAACTGCCAAAAATTAGCTATTTTCAAGAAATAATTGTGTTTTTTGATTATCATAAAAGGATACAATGATTTAACTTTTTATTTCTTTCCAGATGCTCAAACTAGCTCACCAACTGTAAGCAGAAAAAGCTGCTATTTAATTAGCAACTTGCTTATTTTTTGTTTAAATGGCAAACAGGGATTTTTTTCCCCACTTTTTTCAACATTGTGTCATGCAGAAAGGTGGTCCGTGTGCCAAACTGTGCTGAATTAATTTTTCTCTGCCTCATTGTAAAAGATGTGAATCAGAGCAGCTTAAATGCTTTTAAATTCTCTTTGAGAGGCAGATTATGTGCAATGCAAACATCTTCCTCCTTCCTGATATTCACTGTAAGAGAAGAAGAGGCTGTACATTATGAATAGACAAGTCATGTTGATTTCCTAGGCACACCGGTGCCCTGAATGCATCTAGTTCTTCACGCTGTTCTTGTTGAGCACACTTTACCACCTGCATTCTGTCCAGACAAACAGTAAACAGCTCCTCTTATGTCTGCTGGGAAGTGGCTTCAGGATCTAAAGATGTGTAGGAGGAAACTTGGCTTAAACTGAACGTTGCTGAATGCATATTTAAACTCTCTGCTGTCTGAGAGGCGACTTTACCAACCCAATCTCGTTGTCTGAAAATTGTGTTGGTGGAATAAATGTCAGCCTAAAATGAGTATGTAGCTAAATCCCAGCGACTGCATTGCTATCGGAATACCAATCTTTCATTCTAGTGGAAAAACGGAGCTTCGAAATATTTAGCTTTTTCCTGAGGGCATAACCCAACGTAATTCATTTGAAATATTCTGCTTGGTTTTCTGCCATATGTAGTTGGGCTGATTACCATCAGAGCCCCCAGCGAGCACACAGGACTGCAGATTGACAGTGATCACATCAGTCAGACTGGCAGCATCATGACTTACAGGGTTTAAGTATTAGCTAGAGGAATGTTTTTCAGATGGTTGAAGCAATACGTTTTTATTAAGTAGATATGCTGTATGGAGCTTTAACTCGCTTTACATTCAGCTGCACAATCTGCTTGCGTGCAAGTCTCCTCCGATAGAACATGCACCTTAACCCCACTATACTAGGTCTTGCCAGAACCTGACTGGATCCTTGTTATTTTCTGGTGCCCTATATTTTGTGGTCATAAAAATATGAACACAGCAACATTATTCAAGTAGTTTTAGATGGTTAAACTATACTAGATTGGTTACTAAGAGGCAAAAGAGTGCAATATTGCTTAAATCATTACATTAGCCGGAAATGTTGAACTAATTCTGAATGGATTCATGCTTTCATGTCTGGTATCAAATTCTTACCCTAACAGCTAATTTTGCTCGTGAAATGGAGACAAATCCGACCTTACTTGACTAGCTTTTTCTCGTCTATCGGTTCCAAACAATGACTCATCAAAATCTGCTCATTTTCATTTTATAACATTAACAAAATTGTTTCTTTTTTTTGTAGAAGTACAAACTGATTTCTATAGAACTGACAAATCAAGCGTTTGATGAGAAATATACTGAAAAGAATCAAAATTTCAAAAGAAATAAACCAACCAAATAAGGCACGTTTACTCCATGCATTTTACTTAATACAAAATACATACTGTATATATTGAAATGTAATAATCTTTTATTTTTTTTTTTATGTAGCAGACTATTTTGAGGCTTCTTTTCTTATCCAGCCTGAGCATTGGAAAATTGATTATTAGAAGGCTACAAATCATAAAAAAAAAAAAAAAAAAAAAACTTTGCTCAAAATGTTTTCTTGCTTTCATCAACACAAATAGATTTTGCCCCAGGTATTTGCTGCTTTCTGGATTTTCCATCTATTCAAACAATTCTCTGCAAACCCCAGTAATGGTTTACAGATAGCTGAAATGTTTAAGCCAAATCCAGCTGGCTTAGGGTTCAGTGAATTACTTGCGAGGCTGAACTGGATTATGGCAAGTCCCCAGTAGACCACATGCGGTCCAGATAGTATTTATTGGGCTGGATGTGGATTATTGCAACTATTTTCTAAGCTAGAATAGGTCATGAATTTAGAAACTGGCTTTATGCTAGCTCTTCTGAGAGCCTTCTGTGGCTGACTTTGCTCTTTGTTGGTTAGAACTGTATTTCAGTGGCAAAGTAATTCTTCTTTTTTGTTCGATTTGATTCTCAGCTTGCATCTTATCTTGACTGTGTCTATAGGACTTGATGTGTTAAATTATTTCAATGTAATTGACTAAATGTTTGGTTATATTTGTGTTAAGTTATTGAACATGTTGATCTTTCAAAGTATGAGAACTGTTGGAGCTATGTGCTGCAGTTTACAACAGGAAATGGTTTTTTTTTGAGCTTTACTAAATTTATTATTTTTCTTTTTATGCTTTTGTAAGATATTGTGTAAAATGCGGACCTTCCCAAGAGAAGCTTTCATAAGTTTAGGTCACACCAATCTACTTAACTGTGGCTCTTAGTTGTCTTTTATCTTTCGAATCGCTTATCCCTGTCAAGGTTGCAGGGGTGTTGGAGCCTATTCCGCCATGTTTCAGGCTAGAGGCAGGGTACACCCCGAACAGGTCGCCAGTCTATTGCAGGGTCACACAAACACAACCATCCACACACACAATTTTTCCTAGTGGTCAATTAACCTGACATGCATGTTTTTGGAGATCGGAAGGAAACCTGAGTATCCAGAGAAAACCCACGCACGCACGGGGAGAACCTGCAAACTCCACACAGAAAGACGAGTTTCAAACCTCCTCCCAACTGGGACTTGAACCCCAACCTTCTTGCTGTGAGACCTCTGTGCTAACCACTGTACCACCATGCCGCCTGTCTTTTATGTAGAATTTATTATTCCCTGTACATGTTTGTGTCAAGCCACCCAGAAAAAAAAACTTTTTATAGTGTAGAAAAAAAAAGAACACTTTTCAAACTTAACATTTCTATTTCTGGTTTATTTCTTCTGAAAATAAAATCTTCCAATGTCAAGATATTGTTACAATGTTAAAAACACGGTTCCTCCAGATCTGAATGTAAAGAGAATTGAGATCCATCTGTTTTGCTGCCCACATTCCCTATGAATAAACTATAATGTACAACTTTTTGGATTCTCTTGATTTATTTATTTTTTTGTCGACTTGTTTTTTCTTTCACATACCTGCAAAGGTTGCACATCATAAAGTTTTGGTTGAGATTTGTTGAAGTAATGCAAAATTGTTGTGGATGCTTTGCTGTTAGAATTATTTCTTATTAAAGTGGGAAACACTCCCAAAAAAAAATCTATAATTGCTGTCATTAAACTTATTGGAGAAAAAATACAAAAATTAATGCCTTTGCTAAACCGAGAATTACTAGTAATCTGAAGCTGCAAGGATAACTGACAACTATTTTAAATAAGTAGACAGAAGTAATTGTTGCCTATTGTTGGCACGTCTACTACTTTGAAGAAAAAAACCATGAGTATGAAGGAAGATTAAATCATAAACACTTTTAAATTATCTCATTTTGTTCACAGACATTCGAGGAAATTGTACACTTCGACTTGGCCAGGTGATGTCGAGTGAAAGAGCATATTTCTGGAAGTATCTGCATGACATTTTTTTTTTTTTTTTTTTACGAGGTTTAATAAATGTCAGTTCATACCATTTTCAGCTTCAGGCTGCTAAAGATAAATAACCAACTGTTAGCAAGTTTGGGCGCGAATAATAAATGGAGTATAAAAATACAGATGGTCATATTTTCCACAAATAAACAGCAACACCTTAGATCATTCTGTAGGATATAACCAGTCAACAACATTCTTAGATGCCAAAGGGAAAAAAAAAAAAGGAAGTTGAGAAATTTCCACACAAATATATTTCTCTGGAGGTTTAATAAATTTATGTTTAGATACTCCCATATTACATTTTTTTATTTCACCTAAGGTTTTACATAAAATGATACACAACAAGGTAAATAATTCATTACAATCCCACATTTTTATTTAAAAAAAGCTAATGAGGATGAATTCAATACCTCGGACAGTGCTGTAAATAAATCCTAATGATTAATATATATCTCAATATAAGTTCATTCACAAGTCACACAATCTCATTCTTGAAACAATAAAAGGCATCTTGGTTTAATAAAAATCAATTGTACGATAACATTTTAATCCGTTTCAACAATGCCCTTTATTTTCTTCTCCCTTTGTTCTGGTCATTTTAGACTGATGTGAAGTTGTTGCAAAAAATTTTAACTTCCAATCAGTTCTGTCTCTTGTTTTTGATCCCTTTTTGTACGGCTTTGAACATCTTCCACACCTTGTACAGCAGAGGTGCTGCAGCCGGTTGGACCCTGCTGTGTAGAACAAATACATCACAACAGAGAAGGGCCAAACTCCAAGGTCAGAACATACAATTATTTGCATGTTCTCCTGAAAAGAGAAAGCCTTTTGCAAATGGAAACCCAGCTGTTGTAGGCGGGTGAAATCAGTCTGTCTCTTCGGGAATGATTGTCAACAGAACGTCTCCATCTTTTCGTCTCACCCCCACCGAGAGCGGAACACCCCTTTGGACGGCCTCGCTTACTTCCTGTGTGGTGTGGATGGGATGCCCGTTGATACTAACTATGATGTCATGGCTTACCATTCCAGCTCTGTGAAGAAAGCAGGACAAATATCAGTGAAGGCTTGTGTTCTATGTCCCCCAATCATCTAGAACAGGGGTGTCAAACTCAGTTCCTGGAGGGCAGAGTCCCTGCAGGTTTTCCATGCGTTCTATTAAGTTCTTAGTCTTAGTAATGAGGCTTTTCATGTCTTTGTCATCCCCTTCCAGCAACTCAAACTTGCTGGAGGGGGGGAGATTTCTGTTTTTGACAGCTGGCTCAACACACCTGATTCAGGTTAATGAGTCATTGTGCCAAATTTGATTGTCTGTTGATTTCACTGTGCGTGCATCAGCTGTATTGAAACAGGAACACATGGAAAACCTGCAGGGACACCGGCCCTCGAGTTTTGACATCCATGATCTTGAAACTGCTGCAGTCACTGCAGAATATAACCAAAGCCTTGATCCTCCAAATCACATGAGGTAAACCAGGATGATTTTCTGTCTTTTACAGGAGAAAGATAAGAGTTTGTTTTCTTCTAGGAGCACCAGCAAAAAGAGCAGCTTTGGCACAGTTTAAAGTGAAGCCTTGATAACTCTGATGTTCAAATTCAGAAGCTTACAAGTGCCAGTTCTCAGCTCATTTGTTTCAATGTGGAATATCTAATATAACTGTGTGACTAAGTTACTTCACGCCAAGATCAGAACAAAATAAGTCCTCCTAAAGTTTTAGTCAGGGTTCTTCCTTTAACATCATGCATGCTTAAACTTTTCCTAGCTAACATTTAAAAAGATGTAAAGTGTAGAGAAGAAGAGAAGTTAATGTCTCACCGAGATGCTGGTGTTTCAGGTATCACCTGGTAGATGTAAACGCCTGAAAGGGTATCAGGAAACTCATGCACACGCTCTCTGATATCTCTGATCAAACTGGATACAAAGAGAAGAGTAAGGATGTCATAAAAATGGACAAATACAGTCTGAGAAAAATGAAACTAAAAATGTATGTGACCACAAAATAAACTGGCCAGGCAGATGAATTCTCAGTATATTTGTGCGTTCACAAACTCCAGAAAGCAACTGGCCCCCATTCTAGAGAAAGGATGATATTTTGGATACGTTGGAAAAAAAAATTGTATGATTATCGTCTTTAATGAAGCTTCCAGAGGAATTTCTTTAATGGAAATTTTGGTAAAACAACAAGTCAAAAACAATAGTGGTGAATCTTGTGGAGCATGACTGTCTTAGACATATCATAATTTTCTAAGGAGAAAATATAAATATAAGTTATAAAAATGAGTAAAACTGGGAAAATAAGTAGGATATTAGAACCTCAAGTTTAAAAAAACAAAAATAAATCTTCAAAACTCTTGGATTTATTCTATTATTTTCATAAATATGCAATCAAGAATTCTCTATTTGAACAGAATAATACAAAACTTGTATAATAATATGTAGTTGTTATTATTTTAATAATCCAGCCAAATTAAATGAAAACAAAAAACGGATACAAAAATATCATTAAAAGTGTTTCCTGCAGCCCTAAAATAACTGAACAGAATAGATGTCTTCTGGCAAAATGCCTCTGACTGCACCGAGGCCAGAGTTTACTCTGCCAATAAGAAGCTTTTAGAGCTGCAAAGTTGTCTGCGGACTCTTAAATCTTGTTAGAACAACAGAAAAAGCACAAATTACTCTCTCTGTGACTTACGATGGTGTGAGCTGCAGCATCCTGATACCCAAGAATTTCTTCCTTGGCTCTGCATTTCCTGAAGTGGTGTAAGAAATCACAGAGTTTTACACACTGAATGCATGAGCCCACAAAGCGAGTATTCCAAAAAGATTAGATCTTTACCATTAAGTTGTTTGTTGTAGAAATCAGCAAGAAACTGACGTATTTTGTCAACGGGGATGGCAAAAGAGATTCCAGCTGCCACTTTTAGTGTGTTTATGCCTATCACATCTCCATCCTGGTAAAGAAAAAACAGATAAACAGTAATATGGTGACAAATTATTTTGTAGAACCCATTTTTACACCATTGCACACATTGCAGCTCAATGTTTATCTGTAGATTTTATTTAAATCTTCTTACCAGATTCACTAGTGGCCCACCTGAGTTTCCATACTATTAATCAAAAGAAAAGACATTAGAACCAACTGATCAATTTAAAAATACTTACAGTAAATCTTTGTTTGTTAGTGGTTGAGTTCACGAACATTAATAATGGCATCAGTTTGGATGTAATCCATATCTGAGTCCTTGAAGCCCAGTTCGAGACCGTTGCGATGGACCGTGCTGATGATACCGGTGGTGACTGTGTTTTGCAGGGAAAACGGGCTTCCCACGGCAACTACAAACTCTCCTGGACGCATATCTGAGGACTGGCCAAGACGTAGTAAAGGTAGGGGTCCCTGCATCCACAAAACAAGATGAGAATATTTAGGAGATTTCAACAAATTCTCTCAGAAATTTTGTACTGCTACAATCAAACATTTGGCTTATATTTGATAAAAAAAAAGTTTAGTTTTTGTTTATTTGGTTTTATTTAAATGAAGACAAATACGTTTAATGGCTAGCTTATGCAATCGAGGATCTGATCCCTAGGGTCCCCGTTGTTGGCTGCCACCCATCTCCTCCTTCACCCGACCCCTATTGCCCCTCATGCAGATGGTGAATCCACTGAAAGGGCGTCCCATGTCCCCTGTGTGGGCTGAGCCCGGCCACCAGGCGCTCGCTATCATGCCTCACCCTCGGGCCTAGCTCTAAGGGGGGGCCCTGGTGACCCACGTCCGGGCAAGGGCAACTTGGCCATGCTTGATCTCTTCATAGGGGTGTTTAATACTCCTTATTCACTAGTTTAGTTGTTGTGAGGACACTTATATAAACTTTGTCACACAACATAATTTGTAGATGTATGGGTCTTTTTTTTTTTTTTTTTTTTTGCTGATATATCTTTTGTTTTCTACCTCTTTTTACCTTTTTATTTATAGTGTTAAATTCTGTGATGCAAACCAACAGTACTGAACTCAACATTTTCCACAGTCAACACTTGACTTTCTTAAAGTCTATTTTTTACAGATTTGTTTTTTTTGTTTACTGTACTATCAGGAAGAAGTTGACTTGCTCCATCATGTCTCAGACAGATTTCAATCACACGACCGTGAGAGCAATAAATTGCAATCTGTCTAATAACTGACTGCCTCTGGCATTGAAAACTATCCAATGAATACTTTGACCCACAATAATAATGCAACACTTCTCCCATGTTTCCACTAAGTTTGTTGCATCTCATGGTGCTTTTTATCATCACGTTTTTCTTTAAAAACAATTTAAAAGCTTCCTCTATTGGGATAAGACCGCAATGAGAAACAGTGGCTGTCACTACTTCTTAGCTGATAAAAGAGAAATTTGTTAGAACAGTGAAAATGTAGAAAGCCTCAGATTTATAACCCTTTGGGGTGTTCCCATTTATATACATACAAACAACCATATTGATGTGTTTGATGCTAAGTGGCTCACGAGAGACATTGCCACCATACAAAGCAGCTTCTATTTTTGATTTGTTTGTTGTTTAGTTCAGAAAAGTGCAGACAAAATCTATATGTATCAGAGGATTTAGCCTGACAAAGTGACCGTGTAAAGGAAAAGATTGTTATTTTGATAAGCAAAAGCCCTTGATGACTTCCTCCATGGACTCCCTAACCCCATTCGTTTGGAGGATTATCCCACTTTGATTTTTTTCCTCTGGTGTAGTTGCCAGACCAGAGAAAAACACCAGAATAAACATAGCCGGAAGCTTTCAGGGACACAGCAGGGCACTCACTTCTGGGTCGATTTTAATGAGGGCAATGTCCATCTTCTCATCCACATCCTTGACCACAGCATCGTAGAACACACCACTTTTCATCTCAACTTTGATCCGCTGCTTGTTGCTGAGTACATGAGCGTTCGTGACAATCCAACCATCTTCAGACACAATAAAACCAGATCCACTCGACACAAAGATCTCATCATTAGAAAATGGTACACTGGAAAACAAAACAGGCAAAAGTAGAATAATAGACTTAAAAAATCTTTCCTCCTAATAACATAAATTAAGAAATTTGAAGTTTAGTTTTACTTTTGGTAAAGCTCCAGATGTACCACAGCTGGGACAATCTTATCCACCACATCTGCGATAAAGTTGTATTTGTAGCGTACACTTCCAGGGTGATGCACACCTGTCAGGGTTTAACATTATAAACATTTAGGTAATGCAGACATCCCACTGAAACATATGAGCAAGAGTAATATAACACATTTGAATACATTATAGAGCATCTCTGAGACATTAAACCTTTCCAGTTTTAAAAATCAAACATGTTCTTTTCTACAGCAAAGATTCCAATTACGGATTTGATATAGTAGAAAATATTTCCTGTGATTTGCCATCCCACAATAAAAACAAATCTTATTAATGATGCATTTAGGTTTGTGGAATAGTGGCAGTAATGGCGGAGCAAGTACAGTATGCAATGTAATGAAGAGTTTATTCTTAAACAGGCACTAGCTCCATTTTCTTTTGGTTATAGGTCAATAGTTAAAAAGATCAAGCAGAACAACCCGCTTTACGTCATTGCCATCTGTCGTGGAAAGGCTTCTGGGAGCAAAAATATACCCAAACCGAAACACATTCAAGTTGAGATTTTTGTAACTTTTAATCAAAATGCCAGAATTGGTGTCAAATAAGCTAATTTTACCTTTGCTTAGAACTAAAAATAAAAGAGGTTATTTTGTAGGACGAGTACACAGTGGAAGCTTTATTAATCAGCAGTTAGTACTTAATTCATTGCACTGTAACACCCCAACCTATTTTTTAAAACTTGGGAATAAAACAATTAGACAATAAAAAAAAAAAAGACCCAGTGTGTATTGTAATCTGCTATACTGAATACTGGAAGTAATCACCGTAAATATGTGTATATACACACAGATCTGGACCACAAATGTGACCGATGACACATTTATTAGCTTATATAACTTATAACTACAAACTTCTTCAACTACCACAACTTTAGCCATATCCCAAAACATTAAGACAAAAAAAAATCTCGTCTGTTTCTTCGTCTGACTCTTATTATTGGTGAAACTTCAAAAGATGTTATTGAAAGAAAAGTTGGTACATTCTTCTCAATTGGCCAAAAGATGTAACTAACCAGTCAAATGCAGTATAAAAGATTTTAGCCCTGACAGCCAAGCAGCTCTTTTTAATTCTGGTAAAGCTTTAAGCCCCACTTTGGTCTTTCTGAGTTTTTTTTAATCTCCGGTAAATAAACATCCTTACTTGTCACTAAAATCAGAAAGATCTCCCACACTACCTTTAGGCATATTTAAAATTTTCAATATGAGAGCAATGTATAGGAGTCATGATGAGTCATGTTCTTGTAGAAACATACCTTTGGCATCAAAAGGGTAGGTTTAAACTGTCTCAGTTAAGAATCTTTGGTTCAGGCAAGTATCTCACCACTCTGACCCATTTATGAATAACTGACAGTTTAATGTGTTTGTGTGTCTGTCTATTTAATTAACAAATCATAAATCAAACATGGATGTTTAACACAAATGTTGGCATGTGACTGATTCACAGCTGACATAGTTTGGCCTAGGTTTATTGGAACATCATTACTCCTGTAAATGTTTGATGATTAGTGAGCCGGACTTCTATCTGCATCACCTCTTGTTTTAAAATTGATACTTTATTTTCCCATCATTTGAAGTTCATTTCTCTGTTGATCTTTTCTGAGAAATTAATATACCTTTGTTGACAATCTACCAGCTGTGCCTCAATTTCTTCTCCTTTTCCACTGGGTCTGATTTCACTATTACCCTGACACTATTATACTGTCAAAAATTTATAGCATCAAAATATTGAGAAATACAAATTAAGAGACAACAGTATGAGGTCGAATAGAGCGGAACGCCAACAACAGAGACAAAAAGTAACCAAGAAGACACGAACAATCTCTTTATCTCATAAACTTGGCCTTGAAGAAGAAGATACGCTTTGCAATAATTGGCTTTTGGGTTGAGGTGAGAGTAGGGTCATATTTCCTTGAACCTTTTGCAGTGATGGAGGAGACTCTTCTTTCTGCGCCGCAGTTCCTGATCTTTACCTCCAAACAGGATTTTGATAACATCTACTTTAAACCTCCATCTGCCAATCAACCAAAAGTCATTTTCTGGTGTCCCAGGCAGGGCACAGTCTGTCTGCCCCACGTTGGAGGCTTTAGATGAACAAAACTCAGAAGCAAGGCAATTTTAGTTGCTAATTTAAAAATAGAAAAACATTAGCTCTCTGATATTAAAAGCAGTTAGATTAGCAAAAATCTGGAAAAGCACAACTATGCAAAAAAATAATTTATGCCAATGGCTGAAAGAAAGTAAATCAGCAACCAACATGTGTACAGTTTGAATTTTCTTTACTAACTTGCTGTTAGCTGAAGGCTGCGTCACCTTTTTCTTTTACTTAGATCATAGAGGAGGCGGTTAAAGCTTTTTGTCTGGAAGGCAACACTTTCGCTGACTGATGACATGTTTACAAAGATGAACAAACCAACATGTCTCTACAGACAGTCCTATATGCAAATTATGGTATTTATTTTGCCTGGAATAATTCCAAAAAGATGGAAACAACCTCGGTGAACACATCAGAAGGGTAAAATCAGCTTAAGGCTTTTATACAGACTCATTTTGGTTGTCTAAAATATATATAATTTTAAATGGTTGGAGAAAAAAGGTGAAGCAGGAAATTGAACAGCCATTTTTTTGTCCCCTAAAGCATGCAACACAAGTTTTAGAAAGGAACAAAGAATTTCTTTTTTTTTTTTGCATATATTTTTTCCCGAATTTTTAAAAACGTCAATATGACTGGGAATAATACCTCAAATTTATTGTGACTATTTCAAGAGTTGGACAAAAGTTCTACTTTGGGAATAAAAAGCGTGATTAAAACCAGTAAATTGAAGGTGGACTCGTAGGGTTGTGCATTCTGTATTTTATTTTCAGTAATTCCACTTCTTCACCTACACTTTTTTTTAAAACACATATTAAAACTGCAGAAACCTGAAACAAAAATTAACCGAGTCACCAGAAACCCCAACACAATTTTGACATTTTGTTAAAATGTAATTTTGAATTTACATGTAAGATCATTTTGGGTAAATTTCAGATCTATAATTTTTACTGGAATTATTGTAGCTACTGCATGTAGTTATCCTCTCGGGGTCTTCTCAAGATGAACTTTAAAAAAAAAATTGTCATTGAATGAGTAAACATATCACAACAAAGTAGTAGCAAATAATACAATTTGTCGTTTTCAAAAATGATTTTTTTTTTCAGTAAAATAAATTCTAAACACTTTGAATACAGTTTTTTTTAACAGGAGATAAAAGCAAGGTTGAGATCATCTTTATACAAGGATGCAGCTAAAAATCCTTGAATAAAATTTTTTCATTCTAGTTCAATACAAAATGCGTGCACTTCCAACAATAAGTCTAAGTTTTTAAGGATACTAAAAAGGGAACAAACCTTCAGATTGTTTAAACCAATATTTGAATCACAATGAAAGTGTCTGAATTGAATACTTTGACCATTTTATGTACAAAATGAGCCAATGTAAAAATGTGATGATTACATAAGTTGTGAAATGTCTATAGAAGAAGTAAAAGACCAAAAAAAGTAAATCGATTTAAAAAGATTCAACTGACTAAATAGTCACCAAAAATTTTGAGTATTTAGGTTTTGATTGGGTCAACAAACTTACTTCGAAAGAATTAAGGATAACACAAAAACCCCAATTCAACCATGGAGCGGATTAAAAGCATTTTTTTATATACAATTGATGTTTTTCAAAATCAAATTACAAAGTGTTACTAATATTCGTTTTCTGTATTACATAAAATGAACCAAAAAAAAATGAGAACACACAAACTACACCTGGAACAACTTCAAGACTTTCATAGTGCTCCCAACATAGCCTTCAAACAACCCATCGGTCACTAATCGGATGATTTGGTGTTTAATATGAATAAATTTAAGTCAAAACAAACTGCCTGTCGGATAACCATCGACCTTCAAATAGGTCCATGAATACTTTATAGTGTATGTGACATAGTGTGACAACAATGTGTAAAACAGATGGAGATATTTAATTATATTATAAAATTATGCGCCCATAAGAAGATAAATAAATAGTTTTCCACCACTATTGGGCACTATTGGACATTCATAATTCCCGCTGCCAAAGTTGACCCTGGACATACTTATCAGGCATGACATAATGAGAGTCACATGCTGGGTGCATGTAGCTAAACAAAACAATAAGAATGTTGGATGTTTTTTTTCAGGAAAGACATATTACGGACATATTTTATTGAATTTGGGTGTAATTTTGCCAAAATACCTAACCGATGTGTGACGGAATGCAGTTCCAGTGTGGCAGCAGGATATATTTTGATATTTCTGACTTTGGCAGTGTCAAGCCAACCTCGCACTAGTACGGACACTCCAAAAAGTGGCAGTGAAGCTTTTTTGCAGGAAACTGGTTCGTTTAACTTGTCTTGTCCACTGCTTCTTTAGCACATCACTTTTTGGGAATAGAAATACCAAAATATCTCCTCCTGGCACATTGGAACAGCCTGCCGTCACACATCAGCAAGGCGTTTTGACAAAATGACTCCCAAATTCAATAAAGTATGGCTGTGGTATAGCACAATGCTACCAACCACACTGTTTCCATCACAGCAGCATGACTTTACAGGTGTTGAATCTGAATATAGTCCTGATCTTTGGGGCATTACTATTGAATACAGCAATGACCACAGTCTTAAGTAGGTGAAAACATCCATTTAGCAAGAACGTGACCATATTCCAACATCAAAATTGGCTGAACAAATTATTTTGACACCCAGATCACAGTAGCCTGCTCTTCGTAGAAGAGAAAATACCTCTGGTTACCTCTGGTAACTATGTCAACTCCTATGACAGATGCAGCAGACTCACATTTGATTTGAATTTAAATATTTTCAATAAAAGTAAAACTATTTGGTTGTATTGTTACATCATAAACAAAGCCTTACTCATTTTATTCTAATTCCATTCTAATTTTTGCTATCTAATTTTAAAAAGATGTCCCGTTAGTTTTGAAACTAGGGTTGTAACTTCAGCAATTTATAAACTGGAATACCAAAAACCGTAGTTACTCTGTGCAAGTATTTCTGTTCCTTTTTGGTGTCACCTCCTCTTTCCTTGCACATCAACACTTTACCTACAGTAGACAGGACAGCTGTGGAAATGCCAACATTTCTTCCTCCACTCTTCCCCCAATCACTGTGGTTGCTGAGCAGCAGTGAAAGGTGATGACAGCCCAGTAGACATGTACTCTGCTTTCTGCCACTCACACAACTACTCTGTCCTGATTTTACGTTCTTTAGATGAGTAGCAATGAGTTTAGGGTGACTGATTTTAAACGGTTTCTTCCTGCACTCACTCAAATGTGAGATTTTGGCACTTTCATCAAGGATACTGGGACACTTCAGCTGTGGAAGTGAGTGCGGAATAATTTGTTTCAGCCATTCGATAAAATACAAGAGCACGGGGAATTGTCATTTTTTTCAAAATGTTTGTTATCCATTAATTTTTTAGTTATGGCAAGTAAATAGAAGTTTTCAGTTTTCGGTTGATATTATTTTTACAGTAAATGTGATTTTGTCTTCTGGACTGCTTATTCCTAACATAGTCATGGGGTGCTGGAGCCTATCCTGGCTGATTTAAGGTGAGAGGCAGGGGACATTCCGAACAGGTCGCTAGTTTTTCGCATCCATTTATAGGTGCAATTTCATAGCAGCCAATCAATCTAACGCCCAACATGCAATCTAACGTACATGTTTTTTGGAGGGTGGGAAGAAACCGCAGTAACCCGGGAAGAAACACGGGGAGAACATGCAAACTATACTGTTATTTTTTTCCATCTATTGACTGAACACAAACATGACCCCTTCACATCAAACACTAAGTATGTATCAATTTCAGAGATACACAGAGAAACACATAACTATTTAGAAATAAGTTTAAACATTTTTCACCACTAAAAATCAACTGGACATCGTTCTGTTTATTTTGCTTGAAAAATTAGAATCATCATTTTAGTTTTCATATGACAACATTTTAAATTAAAATTTAGTGTGAAACTCATTTATATAAGAGCCACAAGCAAAGTGATTCAGAAAGGTTTATTAAAAAAAAGTACATAAGTTTGTCTGTAACAGCTGTGTTTCTGTGTTGTGCTTAGACTGGAGAATTGTACAGGGTGCAATCCACCTCTCGCCTGCACCCATTAAGACTCAGAAATTAACAAGCGATTAAAAAGTTATTTTAATCTAATTAGAATGGTGTGTCATCAAAAAGTAACATTAATTTTATTGGAACATTTTATATTTTTGCAGTAATTATTAATAATAGCAGTAATTATTTTTAATGTGGACTTAACCGCTGTCATTGAGTTAGTTGTGCCAAAATCTGGAGAGGGTGCCCAAAACTACATATAAAAAAAGCGTCATTCCCAAAGATTGAAATGAAGCAAGTCATAAACTTAAACATCTAAAAGAGGACATTGAATTTTGCAAAGTTAGATTTCTTTTACAAACTCATGTGTACCCCAAACGATCAGTTAGATTTTATGAACCACCACCTATGCAAAAATTAAGCAAAGCTCTCTATCCGGAAGGCAACACAAAACTGTTGACATTTTTTCAGAAACGCCCAGACCAACTTGTCTCTACAAAAACATGCTTGTATGCAAATTAGTTTCCCTTCGCCCCCGCAATAGTATGTGGTTTACATTTGACCTCAAGATTTGTAGAGATTTGAATGTAGCACTATAAATAACAGGTTTAGGTAGTTTAGAGATAAACATGAAGAGAAGGCTGAGTTATTTGAATTATTGTTTCTTCTTTTACAAACAATGTTAATGCAAAAGCATGGATTAAGTTTAGTAAAAATTGTCAAGAATTAAAATAAATTTTTTTTAAAAATCTCATTTTTACCATATGAAGGTATTTAAGATCCAAAGTAAAAGACAAATTGGACGCTGATAAACCACATCTAGAACCTTTTCTAAAATAACACTTTTGCTTGATATGTTCAAATACAAACGTTAGAATGTAAATTTTTAATATGTTTTAAGTATTTGTTGCTATTCTGCTCACTCAGCAAGGAAAATAAGTAAAAATCTGGAACAGAGTGATTTTGCAATCCTGTAAATAAGAATATTCTCTGCACATTATTACAGTCTTTCAGCATTTCTCCAAACCAAAATGTCATTTCTATGTATTTCCCCTCTGCCCTGTTCAGCGAGTGTTGAAGCTTCAGTAAAGATCGTCTTCTTGCAGACAAATTGTCTTCTGCATGACAAATTCTCTTTTCCCTGTGTTAGGCTGATAATAGAGCACATATTTTGTAAAAGGACTGGACGGGATGGATAAATAAATGAAATACATTTGTAAAGTGCCGGGTTTACACTTGGGGGGTGGAGGGCATAAACACAATCATGAAGGGAGACTTTGAAACTTCACATACATAAATGCGTAACACCAAAAACAAGATACATCTGATTGATCAACAGAAATAACCACTGACAGGTGAGGTTAACAACTCTGATCATCTCACTAAGATGAGATGCTCTGTAGGTTTGCTTGCAAGGTATTTCCACCTTTAGATGCAGTTTTGAAACTGTGGTCCTAAATTTAAAAAAAAAAATGGCAAATTATGATCACCTGCCACAGTCTTACGTAGTTTTGTTTTGTCTTCTGAATCGTCCATCACGGGATTGCAGTAGTTGTTGTTAGAATCAAGCAATTGCTTGCATTGATTTAACAAGATCTTTCAATTATTTGGCTCGTTTTCTTTCTAAAAGTCGTTGATGATTCAGTTCATTTTTATTTGTTTATTTCTTAAATTTTTCTTGTTTTGGTTCTTTTTTTTTCTCAGAAAACTGGTGCTACACATACTGTTGAGTTTCAAATATTTAACAGGTTTAATAGGGTTACTTTAGACATTTGACAGTCAAGTTTTAATAGTTTCCTAAATATTCCAATGGGAAATTCAGTTTCCAAAAACCATTAATATTTGACCATTGACTAATAGTTTTGCCAAAAAGTAAAAATATCTGGGTTCATAGGATTGAAGCAACCCAGCTGGGCTTTGAAAGTCTTATGAATCTCCCAGATTTACAGAAAGTTCTGACCCAGGCAGGAGGTTTGATTTTTTTTTTTTTTTTTTTTAGTGAATTTGAGGTGGCTTCAATCATAATTTCTCCTGGGCAAGCGGTTGGCGTAGTAACAATATTGTCCATTCAACATAGATATTTGTATACTTTCACTGTAATTAGAAGAACAATAGCATATTTTTTCTTTTCATACAGTATTTTTTGGAAGTAGAGGCTGGAGGACAGTAACACGTTATAGCACGCACTTAATATTTTTTTCCGAAACACCCCCAAGTGTGGTATTTATAAGGTGAAAGAAGAGTTAACCAATCTATACATTTACTGTACAAATTCTTCCAATATAGCTATACGAGGGGCTGGAGGCTATTTCAAGTACTAAGGCAGGGTACACCTTGGACAGATCACCTCTCTGCCAAAGGTAACACACAGACGAACAACCATTTACACCGTTTTTGTTTAATTTATGCCAACCCATTATAGCCTAGCGTGCAAAATAACAAATCCACCCATGGATGAAGAGCTCTTGAACAGTTTGGCCAAGCAGCATTTTCAGTGAAAATATCCAATGGGACATGCTGTCTGACTTTTTAAAAGCATGTGTATCACCAAAAAGAAGCCAAAACAAACAAAAACATCTTAAGACTGGCCACCAATGTAGCCAATTGTTGCTATTAGTTCCACATTCTAGTTTTTTAGCTCTGTAACAAAGTCTGTGAGTCTTTGTGGTAGTTTTACTGAAGGTATATTTTGCTGTAACTTCTTATCTGTTTTATGCGTTTTCTTGTGAGTACAGCTTGTACCATGTATGTACCATGTATATGTTATCAGGTAAATTCAGATGTAAATTAGCCTCAGGCTACCTCTGAAAAAATGCATCAAATGGAAACATTTTCTTAAAACTGTACCTTGTGCCCCTTTTAGAAAAAACAAAGTAACTAACCACCTGCACTTAAAAGGAGTAAGACTTAAAAGATTAGTTAAGAAATCATAAACCCCACACCAGCCTGGACTCAAACTTGTGACCCTCTTGCTGTGCAGCTGCATTGCCAATCACCATTCACAAAGAAGAATCTCAGACACATTCTTATTAAATGTAATTCTATTCTATTGAGCATATTAGTTTAATTTAATACTAGAGCAAAATAGAAAAAAACCCCTATCCTTCCTTACCAGAGTCACACTGGCCCCTCTGAATCAAAATTACAGGGGGAGTCTCTCCGAGCTCGGCTCGTTTGTTCTCAGCTCTCAAGCGGCAAACGCTGGGGTACGTCCTGCCGTCGCTTCCACATACAGGACCCGGGGTGGCACAAGCACAGGAACCAAGCAGTCCATTTGTATTCTCGGGTCCAAACTCACACCTCAGCCCGTCGCCACAAGACATAAATTCCCCCTGATCTCCACACACTTCCCCCTCTCCGGCCGCACACACCATGCAGCAGCCACAGGTGTCCTTCACCACACCATAGTAACATCCACGTGGTGGCTCAGGGCAGCGGGAAATCTCGCAGACCTGCGGGCATGCTGGCCTTCTTCCCAGCAGGCCACCATATACTAAGGAGGTAAGAAAAATTAAATAAGCAAAGAACTTCATCATGAGGTGGTGTGCTCACAGCCGCCTGCGTCTTCCTGTGCCCATACTAAAACTTAAACATGAGCGTTTTGCTGCTGTTTTTGGAGCCCCAGGGTTTGGCTAAAAGCCAGCAATCAAAAGTTCCAGTAGCGACATGCTCATCCTAGATCCTCATGCGTGTTCCTGAATCCAGTGTCCCTGTGCGGTAACTCAGAAAGAATGCAGTTAGAACAGGTTTTATGATCTTAGTTAAAACTATTGAAGAAAAAACCCCAAGGGCATAGTCATCATGCCCAGTCATATCATGCCAAGTTATTTATATGAAACCCTCATGCATGTACAGGGTACATGAAGGACTAAACTTCTTCAGAAATAAGGAAACTAATCTAGCCAATTAAACTACTTTAGGTGAAAAACGTGCTCAAGTTTTATCATGATTAGGAATTATGTTTTTTTTTTTTTTTTTTTTACCCATTTAGAATTTGGGAAAATTTCCGTGGAAGTGTAACATCTCTTTCATGAGTTTTCTCATTCGAAAAATACAAATTTAAAATTATTGCATGTTCTTGCATGTATGGATGGGAATAATGCAATTGACAAAGCTGTTGATCGCAGTAATATTAAATAAATGAATCTTTACCAGATCTTACACGTGACAAGAGGGACTTGCTGATTGACTATACTCGTCTTAGTGAATCATTCTTTCCTCTCAAGAAACTTCAGTTGCTCTTTTTAATCAGTTAACCAATCTTTTTACCCACTTTACTTATCAATGTAGGTTTTTATTCGTTAGATTGACAAACAAGTTTGTTTCCATTTGGATGCAATATTGCTTTGAGATGAAGTATCAAGGAGTTGCTGCAATAATTACAACATAAAAAGCCTCTTAAGACTCAAGGTTACTGGTAGTAGGTCCCGTCATTTGCTGCATCTCAAGTGCTGTGCATTTTCCGTTCGTGTCAGTACTCTGCAGCAGTTCATCACACAATGTAATTGATAAAATTTTACATTAAGGTGAAAAATGTTTTGATGTCGATGGAAACAGTAACATAATGCAATGATGGTATTGGCTGGGGAAAAAAGGGCCTTGATCATTCCTGTGCTTGGTAAAACTTCTATAAGAAAGAGTTGAAAGTCTTCCAAACAAGACAGCAGAGCATCTCTAAGCAACAAGCTCGAAAAGTGCATCTGTGGGCAAAGTACCCGAAACAAGTTACGACATATTCTCACAATAACAACTTGCTCATTCATGCTACCAACATAATAAAGACAACCACTTTTACAATCAAACCCTCAACACTTTGTAACAAAATGAATTTACTCCTTCTAAACATTATTTCATGTTTGGCAGCAAAGGCACAGCACAATTATGTTGATATGTGAAGCTCATGTCGCTCTCCTAAAATGCTACCATTTCAGTGATTGTTAATTACGTAACTCATCAATACACTGAACATATGCAAGAAAGTGATGATTAACTACCTCAAGTTAAACGATAGGAAAGGAAAGCACTGGAGAGTCTGGGTTGGATTTTTATAGGAGTGCTTAGATTCTGAATTTCTCTAAGTCCTCCTCCCTCTTCACCCTATCACCCCCCTCAAATCAATGTTATTGTGTAATTTTAAATTACGGGACTGCATGTGGTGCAGTGGTTAGCACAGTGGCCTCACAGCAAGAAGGTCAGGATTTGAGTCCCAGCAAGGCTTGAAGCACTGTTCTTTCTGTGAGGAGTTTGCATGTTCTTCCCATGAATGTGTGAGTTTTCTCTGGGTACTCCAGTTTGCCCCCGCCCCCCAAAAACTTGCATGTTAGGTTGATTGGCCGCTATGAAATTGCCCCTAGGATTGAGTTTGTGTATGTATGGTTGTGTGTGTGGCGCTGCAACTGACTGGCAATCTGTTTGGGGTCTATCCTGCCTCTCGCCCGTAATCACCGGCATAGGCTCCGACACCCCCCGTAAGCCCCTGATAAGCGGTCTGGATGAGGAAACTCTAACTAATGTTTAAAGATGGCATTTAATAAAGGTGTCAAAGCATTGCACTTGAGAAGTGAAAAATAAAGGGTTCAGGCACCCTGGCAATCAGAAATAGAGAGGACCAAATTTGAAATATTTCTCTTATGTTTTACACCATTGCATCTTAAATAGACAAAAAGAACTAAACTCTAGTACTGTTAATTTTTCAACCAATCAATATTTCTATTTCTAATAGTGATTAAACTTTTGATCAAATAAAAATGGAAAGTAACCTCATTTGGACGTTAAAAGAGGCTTCAATGGACTGGAATAAAGTGCATATAGAATGTAGGTAGAATGTGCAAATTACATATAGCAATACATGATGCACTGGTTTTCTTTAGGTGCACACTTTATGATGCATATGGATATAAAATGGATATAAGTACAGGTGAATTACATTTAATACGTGTAATTTTCTTTTGAGGTGAAAATGTATCGCTGTTAAGACCGTTACAGGCCAATCTCCTTTAAAGTCTCTTAGAAAGAGAAGAAAATACTCTCAACTACTTCTTCTTTCAGCATTTCTCTTCAGGGGTGGCCACAGCACGTCAGTTTCTTCCATCTAACCCTATCTGCTGCATTTTCTTCGGTCAGGCCAACTATCTTCATGTCTTCCTTCACTGTATCCATGAACCTCCTCTTTGGTCTTTCTCTAGGCCTCTTTCCTGGTGGTTCCAAACCCAGCCTCCTTCTGCCAATGTACTCTCTTTTTCTCTCCTCTGCACATGTCCAAATTATCTCAGCCTGGTCTCTCTGCATTTATCTCCAAAACCTCCAACATGTGCATGTTCCCCTGATATACTCATTTTTGATCCTGTTCATCCTGGTCACTCCCAGAGAGATGCTCAGTATCTTCATCTCTGCTACCTCCATCTCTGCTTCCTGTCTTTTTCTCAGTGCTACTGTTTCTAGACCAAACAGCATGGCTGGCCTCACCACGGTTTTGTACACTTTTCCTTTCATTTTAGCTGAAATTCTTCTATCACAGATCACACCTGATACTTTTCTCTACCCGTTCCAGCTTGCCTTTTAGTATAGTTCTAGTATACTTTTGTATTCTCTTGACTATGAATTTAACTTTTAACACATTTAACTTTGAAGTCTCACTGCATATTTGATAATATGTAGTATATAAAACACACTGGAGTGTGTGTTGTGTACTTTTTTCTGAACAAACAAGGATAGTCGACAAGGTCTTTTCAGTCCACGCTCTTCATTGCATTTCTCCTCAAGCTGAATTGACTGGGTAATTACCAAACTGAGACCCAATCACTGCGGACAGCGATAGAATTCAATTTCCTTATTATTATGTTATGATTATAATTACAGTATGTCTGCATGCTAAGTGAGTTAAATTTAATACATTGCCATTACAAAAAAGGTTTACATCAGAGGCAAAAGAAATGACCTGACATTTTCATAATGGACTGAGACTGCACATGTCATTTCTACCTCCTTTCATAGTGGCTGTCATTACTGCGGCTCGTCCTGCATACAAATCCATTTTGCCCTGGAAAACTCATAATTCATAAGCTCATTACAGAGAGTGTGAATTAAAGAGGCTTCACACATCCTTTGTGCAATTTCCTGATCAGGACCGGTCTAGTTCTGAAAGTCAAGAACATTTTCAAAAGCTTTTTTTTTTTCTTTTCTTGTTGCTTCTCAAGATCCTTCCTGTGACTTTGTAAGGAGTCAGTTTGTCCTCACATGAGAAAAAAAAAAATCCAGATCACATAAAGTCCTCGTTGACCAGGTTTTTAGTGCACACTGCTTAATCATGACTTGTCACAGTGTTGAAACTGTGTTTCTGACATCAGCCAGACCTCTGCACAACTCTGCTTTTACCAGAGTTCTTTCTTTCATACCACTTAATCATTTTTTGTGCTGCAGTTGGAGCAATCAGTCTCAAAAAGTCTTCAACGGCACCACCAGGGGGCAGAAGCAATCTATTTTTTTTTTAACATTTTGTCATCTTGTCCCTTTAACTAATTTGGGGTAGCAGACAATGTCTTTAAGCTCCACTGCCTCCATAGACCCAGATGCATGCAGGGAAAGAAGGCTGATCTCAAGGTCAGCCATCTGAGAACCGGCTGTGACTGCAGCCCATCTCCTTTCCCCACTGATGACTGTAAGACTAATTGGCTATGGGTAGCCTCTGCAACACTGAAAGTGAAATTGAAGGAAAATGACAGCCTCCCTGGACCAGGAGCTTTTTAAAAGTCCCATATGGCAATTGTCCGGACCGGGCTGTTTGGTGGGCTCTCTCCATATCCTCTTTTGTCTGCTGTTCTGGATGAGATGTAGTAACGTGACAAAGTTTGTCTCTATGTCCTCTTGTCCAACGGTGGCTGTCAGATCATCACTGAGGGCAAATAAGCCTAGTCACAGATATTGACTTTACTCCCACTTCCACTTTTGTGTGGGCTTTCTGATGGGGAGTAATCTATTAAGGGGATTTGGATCTCATTGAAATTGAGAGTGGAAACATCTGTGAATTAGTTCTCTTAATGTCAGGAAATTATACAGGGACAAGGAGTTGAGGAGAATTCATTGAGTTTCCAGAGTAAACTGAGCTCTTCTGAAGCAGGGGATGGTTTGTGCGCTCATAGATGAGAGGATTGGAGTTTGTTATGCAAAAAAAAAAAAATTACCTGTGAAAACGTCAGCACTTAGTCACAAATCTCTGTACAAGCCAAAGAAATATGAACTCAAACTAAAATTTCTTACAGTGGGATGATTTATTCCCCATGATTCTGACATCAGTTTAATTGCTACAGCAAACTCAGCATCATCTCTAACCTTTCAAAGCGAAACTTTTAGAGAGCTTTTCAGACACGATGACAGCACACTTCATCAGCAAAGGAAAGAGTAGACCTCCAGACTCAGAGCTTTATTGAAACAGGTTCGGGCTGTCAGGGAAGTTATAATTAATGTTACCTAATTTGGATCTGTACATTCTAGCCTTTTTTTATTTGATGATGTAAAAGTAGATGTGAATGCCAGATTTGTGTAGGGATAAAAAATCAGTATCATGCAAATTGGAGTGTGTTTAGGAAAAAAAAATAGTTGGCTGGAAAAAAAAAATTTGTATCTCATATACTTATGTATTTTGCAGTTTAGCATTATTAAGGTCTATTGCTTGTTTCCCTGTTCCCTATGAGTTTGGGGTTGCTCATTAATGCTACTTTAAAGGTGTAGAGATGCTCAAAGTAATCAATCGACACCATCTCGGTGAATCAGCACAAATTCTTTCAAATGCCCACTTAGTCTGAAAGACTTTACTTTGCAAGACGACAGAAAAAATAGAAAATTATCTCATATAATAATAGAAAATTAGAATGTATTGTATTTTTTGAAGCTGCAAGGAAGGTATTTGACTTTTCAAATTTTCACAGTGAGTGGTCTTTTAAAGCAATTTTCAAGCAACTGCTAAAGCTAATTGCTAAATTGTTCACTACGTTTTTTTTACCATTATGTCCTTAAATAATGGAAATATTCATAATTTAGTAATTGGGAAACATATCCTCAGGAAAGTTGCCATCAAAGTTGACAAGTACAAATTTAGAATTCCAGGCTTAAAATTGGTTGGGGAAAAAAAAAAAAGAAAAAAAAAGCTGAACATATGTTTAGTGCATACAATGGAAACTATTATTTTATGATTCAGTGTTGACATTTAACTTCAGATTAATGTAGGTTCCGCCTACATGAAATGTTTTCTATATGCTATATCTTTTTTCAAACTTAATGTCTATTTTATACTCTGTTTCAATAAAACTAAATTAATTGACTTAAAATGATTATTTGGTTTGTTTCTGGTAACCAAGGTTTATACACTACTACAGTAATGTTTGTATTTTGCATTATTCAATTTGACTCCTCTTTAAATTGAAATAAGTTGCAATAGTTGGATTTCATCTATGCAATGAGGGATATTTACATCTGTGCATTTTGATCAATATTAGACCATGTATGCATTTGCATATATTTGTCTTTTGCACTGCAAGTGTGTTCACTCTTTATTAACACTAAAAAAAAATAAAACGAAGCACATAAATAAAGAAGTAAAAATAGTTATAACACAACAAAAATGAAAATAAATGCCAGGGATTTATTTTGTATCCTTTGCTACTACTTATAAAACCCTTGGGATTTTTTTTTTCTTTTCATTTTTAGACCCCAACATTGTACAAAATGAAGCACATTTTTTCAACGACTTGACTTTTTGTTAGAATTGTGTTTCCAATCAACACGAAACTAAGGTTCAAGGTTCTTTAAGAATAACTGATGAAAATTAAACCCAGTCAGGAGATACTGGCATTTTCAATGAAGTCCTGTTGTGAATTTTCTTGGTCAAGGTTAATCT
This sequence comes from Neostethus bicornis, assembly GCA_902685375.1. Classification (NCBI taxonomy): domain Eukaryota; kingdom Metazoa; phylum Chordata; class Actinopteri; order Atheriniformes; family Phallostethidae; genus Neostethus; species Neostethus bicornis. The sequence goes on from LR738545.1 coordinate 13,305,076, forward strand.
GTAAGATTTCACTGTTTTGTGGGTAAAAAATTAGCCTTCTGTTATGTTATCCGGTTGCCAAGCAACAACCATGAATTGAGCTCATTTGAACACAAGTATTTCTTTTTTGTCGTCTCATTTATGAGAATGTGTTTTCAATGATTAAGACAGCGTCCACTGGACAGAGAATGAAAGACCATGAAACATCCAAACAGCCACTTTAATATACAGTACTTCCACATACACACAAAAAAATTCTTTAGTCATCGGCCTTGAAGAATGAAAGGGAAAGTGTACAAAACCGTGGTGAGACCGGGCATGCTGTTTGGTCTAGAGACAGTAGCACTGAGGAAAAGACAGGAAGCAGAGATGGAGGTAGCAGAGATGAAGATGCTGAGGATCTCTTTGGGAGTGACCAGGATGAACAGGATCAGAGGAACAGCACATGTTGGAGGTTTTGAAGATAAAGTCAGAGAGGCCAGACTGAGATGATTTGGACATGTGAGGAGGAGAGACAGAGAGAGAAAGGGAGGGTACATTGGCAGAAGGATGCTGGGTTTGGAACCACCAGGTAAGAGGGCAGGAATCTAGAGGAAGACCAAAGAGGAGGTTCATAGATATAGTGAAGGAAGACATGAAGATACCTGTAGTTAGCGTGACCGAAGAGGATGCAGCAGATAGGGTCAGATGGAAGAAACTGATTCACTGTGGCAACCCCTGAAGGGAAATGCCGAAAGAAGAAGAAGAATGGGCTTTGAATGAATTTGAGTTATAGATGTCCACATGTTTCTATGTTTCCATCGGTTTAGCTCCTAGAAACACAAAAAGGGGCATGGGTTTCTTAAATTCATTGGACCTGTTCTTGTGGTATTTTGTATTTGGACTTTTAGAAATCAGGGGTCACCTTCAGCTATCTAATACAAGAACACTACTACAGCAGTGTTGTAGTAGTGTTCAAATCAAACCAAAATTTTCTAATTTCAAATTTTGGTTTGAATTGTTACAAGTTTTAAAAATCAAATCAGATCTAGCTGACAGAAATAGGATCAGATTATCAGATTTATTTAAAAGTATATTCAGCAATCTAGTGAGAAGCCTAGTTTGATTAGAATGGTATATTATTTCCAAAGTGAAAACCGGAAGTTTTATTTTCTCTTTGATTCTCATTTTCTTCTACTCAGGTTTCATATCAAATATGTGAATTTTTTTTCCAACAGAGTCAAGAGGGTGAATGAGTTTCTTTATTACTCCATCCTGACTGAGTGACTACATAAGAAATACGAGCTTTGTAACTTGCAGCCTACATTCACAAATTTAGAAGAGAAACTGTGAGGTCCTTTACAGAGCAGTTATATCCAAAATCCTATTGATCAGAAAGAGCTGAGAGAAGATTAATCTCTCCTGCCTGGTTTCTTATCGGATTTCACTTTGTTTTATATAAAAAGGCTTTTAAAATGTTAGCTTCTAGGAGTTTGGTGGCCATTTGATAAGAGCATAGTAATGATTTTGCAGTACAATTACCACCCTGAAGCAAGGCAGCAGTCCTAGCTGGGAAAGGACATCTAAGGATATCTACATCAAGTAGAGAGGGAAGCCATCAAATCAAAAAATGAAATAACTTTTTACTTTCTACTTATGAGAAGAGATACTGGTAACTGCTAAATAGTATTTTTGGTTCTAGCATGAGGGCTGACTTAATTATGCCAGCTTGGCTACTCACGGGTATATTTTGTTAAACAACTTCATATAGCTAAGAAAAAGTCAAACACAGCCCTGTCACAAATTAGTGACCTGTCAAGGATGTAACCTCCCTCTTGCCTTATACTTGACTCTAACACACCCATGACCAATATTGAATGAGCATCCGGAAATGGATGGAAAGTTTAGGAAAAAAATGAATGACTTAACTGGTCAACTTGTAGGTTGCATGTAAATTTTTGAGCTCATCTCATTGGAGTTTTAAGCCATCCCATTATCAAGTTTAAAATCTTTCTCCTGTTGCAAAATCTTGTTAGATTGAACTGAATTGAATATACTTTATTCAATTATAAATATATATCTACTTTTTAGATAGTTGACCTCGAAAAAGTACAGTATAAAATGCACCAAAATATTCCTTCACTTACATTTGACTCCAGGCTGAACTTGCCGGGATATGCAGATCTAGGAAGGAAAGCGGCCTACCTGAGACTTTTCTTCCCGTGAATATTTCTTCAAAGACTTCAACTGGCTTGAAAATGTATTAGTTTGTCAATTTTTGCTTTGTTGGCAATGCCAAAGTTTTTTATTTCATATGAGTACAGTTTTGAATGTTGCAGAAAAAATAGTGTTGAAAACTTTAACTTTTTATGTAAGCTTTACACCAAAAGATCTTTTATTTTTTTACTCGTTGTGATCTTTTTTCTAACAAGCATTTTTTCTTATTTAGTTGGAAAGTAATAAAGTGAATTTTATGGTGATAAAATTCAGAATAGTTTAGCATTGCACTTTGTGTTTTGCTCATGGATGAAAAACTGTCACTACTCTGCTAATTTTATGATCATTTGTTTAGTCATTAACTCAAGTTGCCACAGCAACTTCAGGAACGTACTGGTGACATTATGCTGCAGACTAATTTAGAATTTGGACCCAAGATATACATTAAGGCTACACTCATAAAAAACAAAAAAAGACAAGAAGAGAAGCAAATGATCTGGCAGGAACAAGGATGAAGGAAGTTTTTATTGAAATACAGAAAGTAGAAAAACAACACAACGCTGCAATTACAAGCTATCATGTCTTTGGTGCTTGTATCAATGTTGACTGATTCATTTTATTTTTGTAATAGTCCATATTGAGGAGGCTTGGTTCTACAAGGACTAGACCAGGGGTGGGCAAACTTTTTGACTCACGGGCTACATTGAGCTCTAACATTTGACAGAGGGGCTGGAACAGGAGCTGACGATTGGGATGCTTTGGTAACATCTCCTCATTGGAGAAAAAAAATACACATCTCGAGATCTGGATCATGTGCATTAATTTCCAATAAAAATGTAGAAAAGCATCACAACAAAATCTCTGACTTTGAAATGGGTCTTTAAACGCTCAAAATCAAATGAACAACTATTTTATTTTAAAGTTCTAGGTTTAAAATGTTAGTTTGAAACATAATGGTTTTTACGTTTCAAAAAACCATTGTATCGAGGACCATTGTATTGTCCTCGATGGCTTTCCATATCTGCGCGTACTGTTTTTTTTTTTGATAACGTGTGCATCAGGGAGACACACACATTTAAATAGAAGCAGTGTTGTCGTTTTCTCAACAAAGCCAATATATCTAGAGTGCACCATCTAATGAAGAACCGTCGGAATTGCAAGGAAAATAAAATATTAACAAGGTTTATTTATTTGAAATTTTCAAGTCCCGGCGGGCCAGATTAAACCGTTTAACAGGCCGCATGTGGCCCGCGGGCTGTAGTTTGCCCATGCCAATGTTCCTGGGATTCACATTTTGCAACAACAAGTTCCAAGACTAAGAACTATAAGAGTTGTTGGCCACAACGTGCTCTAGGCTTGAACCACACTCGTAGTATTTGGGATGTACGAGAAAGACAGTGTGCATTATTTGTATTCACATGTCTGTTCCCTTCATGTTTGTAAAATTTTACTTTTTTTTTGGAACATAAGCAAGACAAAGAGCTAGTTTAAAAACAAAAAGTAACACAGTAGGAATGTGTGGTAATTTTGTTGTGTCTCATGTGTTTCCCACCAGAACTCATACTGTTAGAGGCTCTGCTGAAGGCTTTGCCGTGGAGGTAGAGTTATGAATATTTCATCATTCATATATTTACTTTTTGCTGGTCTCCACTGGTAGAACCTGCTGGTTACTTTCCCCTTGGAACATGCAAAGTGAGGATACACACAAGGGAGTGTTTGACAGTTTGTTTGTATGAGGACATCATAAGGACAATCCAGCCTTTCTCAGCATGACTGTAACACATGAAAAGCAGCGGTAGAGGTGTGCTGCTGAAAACAGGTTTCTAGCAAGCTGATATGCTGTTTATCAGCAATAAGAGGTTAGATACAAGTGTGTTAGCTTGCTAGTCACAAAATATATGTGTCCACCTTCAGCCTGCTTAGCCTGTTTGTAAAAGTGAAAGGTATGAAATGGAACATGCTGAGATGAGAGCAACTGTTGCTACATAGGGCGTTGAAGTAGTTATCTTGGACTGTTAATGCATTTTATTTTTTTGATTTAGTTTGAGAAATAAATATATAGTCATCTAAGATTTTATACCTTGTCTACAAATATTCTTCCAATATAGACGTGTGTAGACCTGAGGTAGCTTTGAGTTGACATCAGGCCACACACAGCGATGCCAGTAGTTTATTTGCAAAAATCATTTTGTTCCTTTTACGTACGTATATATAAATAATACATATATTTATATATTTATTTGTAACAAATGAGGTAATTCTCACATGCATGTTCTCATTTTCTTCAAGAAAATCAACTGGGGAGGGATTTCTCAGCTATTTAGACTTTAATTCAGCAAAATAAATATTCAACAGACCTTTAAGCAGTGTAAGTAAAAAAGTGCTTAACTTAAACTGATTTTCCAATTTATTACCAGTGCATCTTCAGAAACAGTACTCGTCTAAAATGTGAAACTTTTTTGTGTTGCTTTTTTCTTGGATTCATTAACTAAAAATGATTACTCTTTTGTTGGTTAATGCTCATTTTTTTGTATTCGTTTTAGTGTCTGATGGGTGTGGCCATAAATTTTATACGGCAGGGGTCAATAAAAAAAAAACGGGCATATGTATTGTTTGTTGTGAATGCTCCATAATTAAAAGTACAAAAGGAAAGTTGTGCTTAAACTGGAGCCTTGGGGTTTTATTTTTAGTGTGACATTCAGTGGCCACCATCATTTTGGATTGTATAAGGTGTCACATTCTTTGGGCACAACTTAGAATAATCTACAACACTAAGAAGCCATGGGTAGGAATATTCATCAGTTAAGGGAGAAAAAATAGGAACTATGCTATAGAGGTGATAGCCAAATATCTATAAAAATAGAAATGCATGTATGTATGCGAACAGCTTCCACCTTCTTCGTGAAGTAAGCAAAGGCATAGCCACTAAAATTTTATTTATTTTTCCCTTTGACACATACCGTCCAGGATAATAGGAAACACATTGATGATCGTGCTGTGCCCAACAAATATACTTTGCCAACAGGAACTTCACAAATATAGGAGCCTTTCGGTATTGCTTTTTATTTTTATATTTTTGCAATAACATTATATTTTAGTGCTAGGCTTGGCAGGGGGTGATGAAAGAAATAAGAGAGCTGAAGAAAAAAAAAAAAAGACAAGAATAAGAGTAAATTTGAAAAGAGTTCAGCTACAACACCTGTAGAGAAACATACAACCTTAATATGAAAACATACAGCATAAGAAAATCCACAAGAAGACACATAATGAGAAATCCTGAACTACGGAAAAAAAAAAATGGTGGCAAAAACAAATAAGTGCGTGCATGGGCTGTACATGATGGATGAGTTATGTTGACTGATCATGCAAATGTAACCACACCTGGCTTGAAGACAAAAATAGAAGCCCTGAAGCACTAAAGCAGAACCTGCAATAAGAACCAAATGCCCAACCAGGAAAACCCAAAAGCCCCTGACTTCAATGGAACAGCCCAAAGATGGAGTCACAGTGGCACAACTGAAATGAAAGAACCCAAAATTTAAAACCCATCAATGTCTTTAGCCAGAGTTCCTCCATTACCCACTTCTACATTACAGACACAAAATGAATCAATTTTTGAACATATTTTCGTGAGTGGGTGGTAGATAGTCAGTACTTTTTTTTTTTTTTTAATTAAAAACCCATCTGGCAAATCTCACCCACCCTTGGTATATTACATGTACAAAATTTCTACAGCACCATAGAAATATTCTGCAATGCCCACCTAATGATACATTTTCTTTAAGACAGTATGAAAGATTACCCGGTACTGAGAACCCACAAACTCCTAAAGAAGGAGTCAATGCTAAATGAATGTCTAGGAGGTTTTTGTTATCTTTAAACATCCTTCGCACTTCACAAATATGCCTTAAATGATTTTCTGTTTTATCCATACTCATTTGAATGATTTCTAAGTGTACGTCCTGCTCACATTCAAAACAGGGATTGACATTTTTATTTAAAAACATATAAGAATACATTTGGATATGTGCTAGCTTTTTTTACTTTATATATTGGTATTTGTGGTCTCAAACAATATTTATGTCTCGCCATGCAGGCTCCCAGGTTCAGACACCCATACGAAGAAATAATCGGTTGTTGTTACTAATTAATGTTTAAATGTTTAAATGACATATACCGGTAATCAAAATCAGGAAATGAATTTTAGAGAGTCTGTGAGCCAATAGTTTCTGCTCACCTTACAAACATGATTGGTTCCGTTCCGTTCTCTTACGCTTATCTGAAGCTGGGTCGCGGGGGCAACAGCCTCAGACGGGAAGCCCAGGCTTCTTTCACCCCAGCTGCATCATCCAGCTCACCTGGAAGGATCCCGAGCCCTGCCCCAGCCAGCTGTGAGACATAGTCTCTCCAGCGGGTCTGGGGTCGGCAGCACAGAAATTTTTCCGTTGAAGGATGACAACACTACGTTAAAATTTTATAAGCTTTATAGCTACATTTAACGAATCACCATATATTCAGTCACCTTCTTAACTGTCTATCCCTTACTTGGGTGGGGGTTGCCGGAGCCCATCCCAGCTGACTCGAGGCGAGGGGCAGGGTATGTGCCGAACAAGTCGCCAGTCTGTTGCGAGGCCACACACATAGAACCATACGCACACACTCGTTCCTAGGGGGAATAATGTAGTGGCTAATCAACCTACCATGCATATTTTTGGGTGGGGTGGAGGGTGGGAGGAAACCGGAGTACCTGGAGAAGACCCACACATACACAGGGAGAACATGCAAAGTCCACACAGGAAGGTCAAGCCTTCTTGCTGTGAGGCCACCAAGCTACCCACTCGCCACCGTCCTGCCAACATATTTATTTAATGCTAAATGCAATGGGTGAATAGTTGCTGCCTGTTTGTCTGACCCTATTTTCTTTTGCATGTTCTCATCATTAACAATTCACAAACTATGACGCAGAAAACCCTCATCGTGTGAGGAACAGATTTTGATTGATGGGTGGTGCGCCTGTTGAGACAAGGGAGGGGGAGACATTAATGGCACAGACAGCACATCAGCAGATGGTTGGTGATATAAAGCAGCAGCCTCACTCCAGATAGGTTAATTAGCCCGATGAGTAAAAAATGTGTTGAATTTGGCACCTTGTCGGCACCTAGTTGATGTGTTCTCTCACATTACTCATCTATTAGTATTCAAGAGCCCAGTGATGAGCCTTCCTCTGTACCCTGGTGAGAACCAAACTGTCAGAGCTAAGGAGTATGTGATATCAGTTTTCTCTGGTCTGTTGACTAGTCATTCATTTTAGAAGCAGACATCATTCAGAAAACATAAGAAGGACGCAAAGCACAAATCACAGGGAGGAACAGAATACCACTTCATTTCTTTGTGTATTGCAAAAAAAAGCAACACAACTCTACATCTGACTGAATATCAAAATTTTCAGCCCTGTATAAATTAGTTTTGTGATCGAATCATGTCAGACGTTAAATGGAGAAAAAAAGAATCAGGTTTACGATTGTTCCCACGTGGAACCTCTCTATCAAATACACCTTTTATAAAAAAAAATACCCACATTCCATCAGAAATTTAATGTTTCCAAGTGGACTCAGAGATAAAATAAGGCCAAATATCAGTCAAACAACTCATGATAAGATTATTAAAATTGGAAGTCATGCTTCGATAAAGTCATTTTTAATGTACACTTTGGACACTTATCTAAGTGATGACAGAAATTCCAACCTAGGGCATTTAGATAAATGCTAGGATGGCAGAGTGACTCATAAAAAAGGGATATATATATATAGAGTGGCAGTGCAGCATAAGTAAGCATAAGATAGAAAAAACCCAGGAACCTAAATAGACCACCAAGATCCGATGTGTATATTTGATATGCTGCGTAGTTCACAGTGTGGATCACATTCAGTATAGGTGGTATGAAAATATATCCTTTCCATGCAACACAATAATGTCATTTTATTTGATCAAATTAGCACAATTTCAGAACATTTTGCTTATATAAGTATAAAATATTGCTATTTCTAAGAAAAATGTCAGATAGTTCAATGTCTAACAATTTAGTCTGCACACTAGCCGCATATCAAGCACAGCATAACCAATAATACTTGCATTGTCATCACCACCATGACATCTGATTGCCTGCTATGCTGGAAGAAACTGCCAACTCTCAACTTCTTTTAACAAACTGTCAAAGGTGAAGAGGCAACAATGAAACTGGAAAGGACCCTCCGACTGTTGAATACTCAGCAGCTTCATGTAACACTGCAACCGGCAAGGAAGGGATATTCTGTTAAGATCTGCTTATTTCCTAATACCTGCTGGCAATGTGGTATCACTACCTTCCCATTTGCATATAAATCTATTCTTTTTTACGAGTACACCATGAGGGGGATTTATTTTGAGCACTTCCGCAGACATACTCAAATATATTCCTGGTCGTTGTCTTTATTCAAAGATTGGTCTTTGTTATTAAGAACTCAACCAAGAGAGCTCAAACACAGACCTGAATAAGAGATGAGAAAAATTAGTTTGATGGTGCCGTAAGGAACTTCAAACACGTACTTGAATTTGATGTAAACAAAATACTATTTGTTCAAAAGATATTAGAAAAAACTTGTTTGTTGAGCTGCATGAAACAGGATGAGGAGGATCAGAGCAAGCACAAAACTTTTCAGCGCACTGTTGGAGCTGGTCTCTGAAATTGTGCTAATTTGTTATTTTTTTTAAAAGTTATCATTTATTTATTTATCAGCTGTTAAGACCTCATTACAAGAGATGAAAGTAAAGAGCATGCTTTAACTTGAACTCTCTACGGTTTCCGAAAGATAAGGAAGGACACGATATGCTTGGAGCTTTGTGTATTAATCTCCTTCAGAGCACATAAATGTGTAAATATAAAAACCAGACTGCAGAGCCTTCGGAAAACAATTGTTTTCCATATTTGATTGGTTGCCAAGTTCATATCCATTTTTCATACCATTTCTTTTAATAAATTGTGATAGGGTTTGGTTATATTAGCTGAGGTCAATACCACAATGCAGGCATAAGGCAGGGTACAATTTGGACAGGTAATCTGGCTATTGCACATGCTTTTCATCTGGTAATCAAAACTAATATGATTTGCTCTTGTTTCAGCGGTGTCCAAATAATTTGTCTAGTTCCAAGTTTGCTGTTCAAATTCTTGAAAAATATTAAATTTGTGTGATGACAGTATAATACTGCTATCTGTGGTTCCCACGGACCGTGGTCTAGAGGTTAAACGGTTTAAAACAATTGATTTCCTGACTTTAGTTGATGAATGAATTACTTAAGAAATAGTAATTTAATAGTAAGATAAGAAATTATTCTTATCGTAACTTGTGAGAGGAATGTCAACTATAACAATGGATGACAAATTACATATCTCTTCTTTTGGTGCGCATGTTGGTGTTTCTTGAAAGCATCATTACTGCATATGTTTGTTGCCTCTTTGTGGCACTTTATGTACAGTTTGCAGTGCCCACAACAAAGATCAGGAAGACACCTTGATGCAATTCTTCCAATGGTGTGTCCAAAGTCAGTCATAAAAGGACAATGCTGTTGAAATTTTCCACATATTTGACATTGGGGTCTAATTAAATCAGTCCAAAAACCAATTGAGTCAGTTGTGTTGAAGCAAAGACATATTGAAAACTTGCAGGAATGAGTCCGTCTAGAACCGCAGCTGGACATTTCTGCTCCAAAAGAAGTAAGATGATGCTTTTATTTCTAGTAGAACAAATCATTTTGAAACTCTGTCCTCTGGTCTCCATAATAAGAAAATGTATAACTTACAGCTACTTTCAGAATTTGGCAGCACAATGACCAGGGGGCAGGAGCACATTACATCAATTTTAACATCGCTGCATTGGCTTATTTCAGTATAAACTTCAAGGTTCTCCTTTTGATTTTAAATGTCTTAACAATCTTGCATCGTCTTATTTATGAGCCATGCAGAACCTGAGATGTACCGGTATTGCTCTTTTAACTTTTCCAATTATTAGAGCAAAAACCCACAGTGAGGCATCAATCTGGCCCTCATTTGTTTGCCTGGCAGAGGACCTTGGGGTTGCAGAGACTGCTCTTGTTTTTTAACATAACCAGCTTTGCTTTCATATGATTCTTACTCTTAGTCTATTGTCCAATGTTCCTCAAGTTGATCCTTCATCCCGAGAGCTTTGTTTGGTCAGTCTGTGGGGTCGGTCGACTCCTGGACTCGGGCGATCATCCAGGCTTTCAATCCCCGAAGGCATGGGAAGTGCGGCTGCTGGTGTGAATGCACACTTGAAATATTGTTTCCTCACAGAAGCATCAGATGTTTTTGTTTTATTTACTTATATTTCAAGTTCAGTTAAAAGATGTCACTCGCAGTTGGTAGAGAATGTGTGTGTGTGTGTGTCTGTGGTGAATCCTGATGCATGACTCGAGTGCGGCATCAGAGTGTGTCAAAGAATACCTGAGTAACTTTTCAAAGTTTGATTACTTGGTAAACAAATAGTTTGATCTAATATTAACTTAATGTTAGGATCTGCTGAACTTATTGGCTAATATTTGTGTTCTGGATGGAAGAAAAAAACTATGACCATGTGACCCAGAATAGAACAAAGGAAACCTAAGAGGAACTCTTAACGAGTTGAAGAAAACAACTTTAACAAATTTTATTCAAAGGAAAAATCCAGTCAGACCTTGAGTATTACCTTCGTGAAGCTTTTTGATAGTTCGATATCTAACTCAAATTGAGTTGACCCAACAGTCAATGAACTTCTGCAGGTATTTTTTTTTTGTTGAAGCAGAGGAATGTTGAAAACCCCTAGGACTATTGAACTTGCGGACCAAACTTAAAAACCCTGATCAGCTGGAAATCTAGTCAACGCAAACAAGAAACACTTCCAACCACTAAACAAGTTTGTCACACATGATTTTGGGTACATTATGACCTCTTGCCGCAATATGCACAAGAAACATTCCAAGTAAAATGAAGCCTGTCTATTAGTTTCCAATGCTGTTTTTCTTCATTTAGTATTAAATATTATTTACGTAAACTGGAATAAAACTTTGTTAAAATGGTATCCTTTTTTTTCTTTAATCTTTTGAAGGTGCTGTGGCAGACATACAAGGGAAAGGAATTGTTAGTAGTGGGTTTTATTTTATTCAGAGCGAAGCTTCTGGTTTCTGTCAAAGCAACAAGTTGTGGCTCTAAATAAGATGAAGGAGCCAAAACTCCCCGTGACAACTGTGAGCTTTTATGTCTCCATGTGCACTGCAGGCAGAGCTAATAGCTGGCAAATCCTGACAGCGCTTATGAACTGCTGTATGTTTTATCCTGAGGGGCAAGCTCATATTTTTCAGAGAAGGCTTCACAATACTTATATATGTAAGGAATTATGATGGAAAGGATGGAATAAATTGAAGCTTAATTCTCATCTGGCAGGTCTGGCAGGTTAACTCCCTCATGTTGTGCTGTAGAATCAGTTCCCTTTCACCAGCATTGTTGGGTGATGCATGAATAATGAGGGCCATCAGCCATCATTATAATTACCTCTTATCAGTGTCTTTGCACCGTGGCAGATGTCTTATCTCTGTGAGTTCATCTCACAAATATGCCCTGCACAAAATACTCAACTTCTTTTACATAATGTGTTGTAATTATACTTAGGCACCGTGAAAATAATGCAAAGTAGTGGACACGCAATGTTACTTCATCTCTAAAAAGCAAGCATCATTTGATGCATTTATCAACTTAGAAACAGAAATAACAATCAAGTGATGGATGTTAATGTAGGTACAAGAAAAAAAAAGGCAACAATTAATATGCAAGGCTTGCTTTTAACTCAGTAAAAGACTAGAAATAAGATAAAATTAAAAAAAACTTTATTAGTCCGACAATGGGGAAATTGCAAATATTAACCAGTTTTAACTGCCGTTCCATTCCATCATCTTTCACTTATCCGAGGTCGGATTGCGGGAGCGACAGACTCAGACAATAAACCCAGGCTTCTCTCACCCTGGCTGCATCCTCCGGCTCACCCAGTAGGTTCCCGAGTTGCTGCTTGGCCAGCTGCGAGACAGTATCTCTCCAGCGGGTCCCCTCCGGATGGGATGTACTCGAAACACTTAACCAGTGAGGTGCTCTGCAGGCATCCCAACCAGATGCCCGAACAACACCACCTGGCTTCTCTTAGCCCGGAGGAGTAATGACTCTATTCCAAGCTCCAAAACAGACTTGTAAAACACTACAGTATGTATTAATCTTAGAAATATCTTTTGTTCATTTTGTGCATTTCATGCAAATTTTATGATGGAATTTTCAACGTTTTGTTTGTTGGGTCAGTTCTTAACATAATTTCTATTTGCTTCATAATTTTTTCTGCAGGGAATTGGCAATAGAGGATATCACAATGTGCAGGAAGAAGGAGGTAATGCATTTATATAAGAAGTTTGATATAAAGTTGTATATAAAGTTTTAATGGAATAAGATTAACATCTAAAAAAAAAAAAAAAAAAGAAAAAACTCTTTTGTTTTCTTTTTTATTATTATTCTTTTGTAGCCTAATTTTCTTTTCTTGGAAAAAAGACCCCTAGTTCTTTCTCGGCTGTCAAATCTATTCACACATAAGATGTGTAACCTAGAAGCAACATCTGTGCAGGTGTGAGCTGAACCATTTCACCCCTTTAGGATGAATGGAGAACATTCATCAACATGGTTAATGTAGATGTCATAGTACACATAAGCATACGTGAGTTATTTTCTTTAAAACTCTTTATATTCCTCACAGATTAGTTTGCTATGACCGTGTTCCATTTCTGAAGCTATTGTATATCGAATTCCTTTGTCATGCAGAGCTACTTTTCTTTGACATACCCTTTCAGAATGTGTTATTTGTATAGTTACACAAAAACAAGTCATTTCTGACTATAATTAGTACAACTAAATGCACAAGTTGCTATTAAGCATCAAAACATCCTCTATATGAGTCATGAATGGGTTTAATGCTTTTAAACATCATACGACATGGAAGCCTCAGGGAGAAAAAATACATTTTTTTTCCTTTGTCTGTAAATTCTTACTGACTTAATAATGAAATATGCCAATCTTAAAACAGTTCATATTTGTTATAGCTATCTGGAAAATATGAACTGACAACTTCCTATTTATTGTTTGCCTTTTTCTTCGTCTAATCCAAGAGAGCATTGGCATAAATTGGCTGCCATGTTTCTGCCAGTCAGCCTGAGGGCAGACATGGCATCACATCCAGTTTACAATCACAGGGTATAAATGTGGAGTGAATTAACATTGTCTCTAAACTAGGCAATCAGCTCAAAATAAATATGCTCTATTATAAGTACTTGCAGTATTTAGCATACATCCTGTCTATCAGAGAAAAGCAATTTGTTGTGGGAATAAAATCAGGATCGTGTCATTTTATTGCATTGCCAAAGTATTCAATTTAGGATTAGGGTTCCCAGAAGAAAAATAGATGTTGAGCAGTTTGTACTGATGGATTGGTGAGAATCAAAGTCACAGAAGTCATATCTCATTTCACAGTCAGGCACACATCATTGAAACAACTTGAGAAGTAATTTTAAAACTATTATTTTATGAAACAATTCTTCTCAGATTGAATTTAGAACTACGGGGAAAAAATTGAGGATGTGGAAAGTTTTCAATATTGCAACCTGCTGAACCTCAATCTGTTGTTTCACTGGCCTGGATCCACCATCTGTGCTCCCTTTGGAATTGAGAACAATTCCCATTTATCTTTTTAGGTGATTGGTAAAGTTGTACACCATGTAATTTGTGCTTAGAGGCTCAGCTCTGCCAAAGAAAAACTCCAAAAAAATTAGGTTATGTAAAGCTTTCACCCCAGCTGCACAAACAAGTGTTTTTACAGGTGATAAATCTTACATACACTGTTCATTATTTGTGGACCATTCAACTATGCTCTGGTACTATAGAGAGATTTTCATTTACCAGATTTGCTGGACAAATGAATCTGACATGATAAGCATGTTCATGTAAAAGAAATATCTCTACTTGCATAGGGAAGGCTTCAAACTTGTATTCTGTATTTTCTGATCCATCTGATCAGATTGAAAAGGATTTTTGGATGGAAGTCGAAATGTCTCGATCGTCAAATACACTGTTGAGAAGACAACTTTGAAGCCTCACTCCTGGATGACTGAGGCATTACGCAAAATATTTCTTTGCATTTGAAATATGTGAAGAAGAAAAATAAACAAATGATAAACAGAAACTGAGCTCACGCTTCATTCTGACTCGACACTGCTCACTACTTGGTCCTATTTTATTTCTTTAATTTTACCCAGTTTATGAAGACATGTTGTTGAACATATAGGTCACATGTTCTCTGTGACCAAAATATGTTAAAAAAAAATTGTGTATGATATTAGATTTATGACTTGAATAAAGCGTATTTACGACTGATGCGTTCAAGAAATTTTTAACCAAGCCAAATTATTGTTTAATTCACAAAACAAATTAATTCCAGTGCTTTTACTGTTTTTGAATTTATTTTTCACTAATTTATAATAAAATTTTCGCTCCTAAATTATGCCTTTTGCCCTCAAATTGCAATTGTGTTAATCACAAAACACACTTTTTTATTTTATAAAAACCACTTTCAGAAGATTTTCATAAATATTTAAATAAATATTTAAAAATATTTAATAAGAAAAGAGAGGCTGTGGTGAATTTAAGTTTAAGTCTACTTAAATTCACTTTCTGTTTAACTAGCCAAGACTAGCCTTTTTGTTACCCTTATTGTCGCTGTGGATCTTATGCTGAAATCACAGATGACTTTGATATCAACAAAGTTAAACGATCCATTCATCAAAGTCCTTCTCTTCGTGGTGCTGCTGGGCCTGGTGTCATCTAACTACCCCCTGATGGGACCAATAATATTCTTGGGCACAAGCCTGGTTCACAGATCAATATGAGCACCCATTGAATCTTCTTCAATGAATCATGAGCGCCAGCAGGAACTCTCTGGAATGTATTTCTTTCCTCAGCATGGGCACCTGTGGTACCGATAAACAGAACAAACATACAGGCCGGCTCAGGGGGCAAACCAATGATCTTCCTCTCATGGTAAACTCATCCTGAGTTGGGTTGTTTAATACCCCATATTTGTATAAATTCTTCAGATCGGGATCAACTGATAATTTGTTAAGGCGTCATTAGCATTCCAGTGGCCGCTCTGTGTTATCTCCAGATCTGATTAAGTTGTCATGAAAGGTTAAAGTGCTTTTTACAGTGTCAGCAGATTTTTGAGCAACTGTGGAGGTGCCACAAACCCCCTTAGGCCCTGTCCACATGTAGCCGGGTATTTTTGAAAACGCATATATTTTTATCCGTTTTGGCCTGCCGTCCACAAAAAAACAAAAAATTTTTTATCTCAAAACCGGCGTTTTTGAACACTCCGGCCAAAGTGGAGATTTTGGAAAACTCCGTTTTTACGTTTGCGTGTGGACGAGTGAAAACGTAGATTTGCGTTTTTATGCATCACTACCTGTGACAAATAATGCGTCCTTGTTTACAAAAGCAGACAGTGGGCAGCATGGATCCACAGAAACAGGCATTACTTTTTACCCTGTTGCAGACCCTCTTTTCTTTCCTTTTTGTCCACTCTCAACTGCTCTTACTTCTTGTTGAGGAGCAAAGGAGGAGAAATGCGTTGCAATCGGTGATTATTAATCACATAAACCTCCCTTCTCCTCCACTCAATACTGTCGACTACTGGTCTGGCATGCTCATAATCGCACTCAGAAGTATATTTACACGGCTCCCTGTGGACGCGGATATTTTGAAAACGGTTACGTGTGGACGCCAGCGTTTTCCTAAAATGGAGGACAGCAAATATGGGTTTTCAAAACTACCGGGCTACATATGGACAGGGCATTAGACTCTATGTGAGATATAAAAGCAAAGAGACATGGTTGTAAATTTCTAATTTTTTGGTTCAGGCTTTTTTTGTTTAAAAGGCTAAATTAGCTTATCTCGGGGTTTGGCGAGTTTTTGTGAAAAGACATTAGGGATTTTATGGAAATGACGGTTTCTGTTATGTTCACCACTGTACAACAATTTTTCTCCTTTTTAACCATCACAAAGCATAAATGATCTTATGTGTGATAATAGAGAGTGTACTTGGCAGAAAACAATGAAGGGTGAAAATACCAACCACTTTTGGATTTGTAAATCAAAAGAAAATCAAAAAAGCATTGTTTGCTATGTTCTGTTTCAAAGCTAAAAATACGGAAACTAGACAAAAACCAACACTCACAAAGCCAAAGAAATAAAAAAAAAAAAACAAAAAAAAAAAACTTTCAGATGTGATCCAATTTCAACAGCTTAACAACCCAAGTGTATGCAAACAGGGATGTGAAGCTTTGGTTTAACCACTAAAAATCTAATTAAACAAGAAGAACAAAGAAAGCATTGTTAACTTAATATGCATCTGACATTACTGCACCCGAACTATGCAAAGCTGTAGCAGATTTTTTTTTAGTCAATGAGATGGTAATGAAGCTACATTAAATTAGAAAAAATGACTGTAAAAATTAAATAATATTTGTTTTATTTTAGTGTAAGCGTTGCTAAACTTTGCAAGGAAGGAGAAAAAAAAAACATCTTTTCTTTTTTTGAAGAACTTGCTTTGTGGTGTCAGTAAGTGTCTGATGACACTTGAGGGAAGACAGGCTTTATTCCTTAATTAATTGATTTTTCGTCCCGTTCAAGCCATTTCAAGTTAACTGAGATCCTAAACAGCAATTTGCGGGTGAAAGGAGAGGTCCCAAGTTAATTGTAGGGTGAACAGTGAGAGATAAATAACTCTTGACCCACACTTCAAAAAAGAATTTAAAAGTAACCAACTTACCTCACATGAAACTCTAAGGATGAAGGGAGTGAGTCCGAGTTTGGAGTTGAAAGAAATCTATGCACAGCGTGTGGTACTAAAATAAGCAGAATGGATTAAAATTTAAAGTTTGTCTGGAATAAAAAACAAATGATACGGTGCTATGTTCTTCCACTTCATTCGTGGTTGCCAAAAGCCTCAGCGGAAGGGTGGAATTCTCTTATCCTGGCTGCGTCCTCCTGCTCGTCTAGGGGATCTCGAGTTGTTTCCTTACCAGTTGTGAGATATGGTCCCTCAAGTGATTTCTGGTTCTGCCTCTGGTTCTCTTACACAAAAGTCTTGCTCTTACACTTTACACCTAACCTGCAAGGCATCCTGGGGCTTCCTGCTTGAACCATCCAATCTGGCTTCTCTAGCAAGAGCACGGCCACCTTGTTAAGGAAGACCATCAGGGCTGGTAGAATTCAGGATTTTATTATTTTAGTCACCACTCATAGTTGATGACCTTAGGTGAGGACTGGAATTTGAATTGGTAAATCAAGAGCTTTACTTAAACTCTGCTACTTGGGGCGGTACGCCAAGCAGCACTGTACCCTTTTCCGGTTGAGAACTGTTGTCTCGGATTTGAAGGCACTGGTTTTAATCCCAACCGCTTACTACACGACAACAAAATGGTCAAAGACAATTGTGAGATCATGACCAGATCAAGTCAACGAGATCACATTATCTTGGGTCAGTTGGGTCAAGAATCCCCCTCTACCGAGCTAATTGTGCCAAGGAATTTTGTCTGTTGAAACGTTGGTGGTTAGTCTCACTGGATTGGTATTTTTTTTAAGACCACAGTGCTATTATGTTCTAATTTATATATTTATTTTTTAAAACATCTGCAAGTGGAAGCGTTCTTATTTTAGGTCCTATATCATGCCTTTTTTCCCTTATTTTATCCTGTTCTATGTATCATTATATGCATAATTTTACATTCCGCCACAATGTCAACACAAAAGGTTATAAATAATACCCTGTTTGGGAGCGCAGTTTCACACCCGGAAGTCAAAACAGCTTGTTTCAGTTTTTTTTTTCTTTTTTTTTTTCCCGGGACCCGCCCCGTTGGTTGCGATTGGTTGTCATTCAGCGATTGGTGTTCAGCGATTGGTGTTTGAGCTGCAGGGGGCTGAACAAAAAACAGATGTACGTCACTATGTTCCACCAGTCGTTAGAGGTTTGGAGAACACGCCCCTTACTTTGAATTTAAATATCTCAAAATAGCATGAATCACAATAAAACACACTTTGGGGGATTGTTTGGGGTAGTACTAAGTAAAATAAAAGGTTAAAACCTCATAAAAGTCCGTTTTGCATGATATAGGACCTTTAAACATTACACTGTTGTTTTTATTTGATTTGACACCTCAAATATTGATTGCATCATCACAATCATTAAGTACCTTTTTCTGGCCACTCTATTTCCCATTTATAATAATATATTGGGCAGTTTTTAAACCAATTTGAATTATTTCTGCAAACTGCCTGCCTGTTTTGTCTGCTTGATGTATGGCTTTTTGGCCAACTTGTGTATAACAACACTTTAACTTTACAATTCTGTTTGCAAAGAGCTAATTAGTGAACAAAATCTTTCTTTTGTACTCCAAAGACGATTTATTCTATATAGACGCTTTTTAAGGCAACTCCAGCAGTGATTTTACATGAGCTGTCTGGACTAATGGCATCTAATGGAACATCTTAATTGATTCGGGTAGACCGTCTTTTGTAGTTTGAGATTTAAGTATTTCTGTGCAGGAAGCGTGCACCTCTCCCACCTAAATCTTGAAGCATCTTATGAATTTCCTCTGCAGGAAAGATTTACTCTAATCTAATCGGCGCATCTCCTCTCCTTTTACTTGTCGTCTTACATATCCGCAGAGACAAGGAATAGCTTTGAGATAAAAAAAAATATATACTTCTCAAAATCTATATCCATCACTTTCTGGCTTGCTGTCTCTTCACAAAGACCGCTCACTTCAGGGGTAAAACTGCTTGAATTTCACAGACTCGTATTCCCATTGATCTTCCCGAGCATATGAGCTGGATGTACTGCAGAGATTTGTGCGTTTTGACCATTGAGGCAACATAAAAGAAGAGCTTGTGATGTTTTTTGATAGCATCATCTTACTTTTTTATTTATTTTGTTGCTGTTTACTATGTTAAATTTAATAGTAGCAATGGTGATGATTCTCATTTTAGTGAAGGATAAACAGACTTCTGACTTTAAAGAACCTCAACCAACATGTATTTTACATTTCACTGATTCCAGTTTTCCATAAATCCTTTTTTTTTCCTCTCAGAAAACAGCCTAAACAGATGGTGTGATGTTCTGTTGAGGTATTTCCAGCAGCATGAAAAACACATTTTCAGCACTGTGAAATGTCAGCATTAATTATCAGGTTTTCAGAGTCCAACGTGCTCAACGTTTAATAGGGTTAATATCTAATACAAGAGTTTGACAAGTTCAGGGATTCTGAAGATGCTGATAAAACTTAGGCACATATCGCCTACTGAATAAACCAAGAACACCCTTTCTCTGTTGCTAACCTGCTTGGAAACAAGACGATGCGTTTCAGGTGGTTTTCTATTACAAACTTAAAATCTAACGCCTAAAAACTTCCACTAAATTTTTTTGTATGTTATTTTTGTCGTCCATACTTTTTTCATAAAATAATCTTTTCTCACTCTCTTCTTATGGACACCCATAAATAAGCATTTTTTATGCTG
The DNA here is from genome assembly GCA_902685375.1 of Neostethus bicornis. Taxonomy (NCBI): domain Eukaryota; kingdom Metazoa; phylum Chordata; class Actinopteri; order Atheriniformes; family Phallostethidae; genus Neostethus; species Neostethus bicornis. Next base: position 13,324,934 of record LR738545.1, read on the forward strand.
TTTTTTTTTTTTTTTTTGTATTTATTGATGATACTCTGGCTCTGGTAGTTCCGTGTACTCTGTTATCAGTTGATGTAAAAGCAAGTTGTTTTGACTCTGGTGTATCCACCTCTCCTTTCAGCGAAGCTTTCTGGCTGTTTTTCTTAGTGCTTCTATCTCTTAGACTTTAAAAGAGAACAGACAATTAAAAAAAAAAGGCTCCAAAGCTGCTTGAGCTTCAAATATCCACAAAATTGCTGTAACTGATGGTTTGATCCTTTTAATCTGATGATAGTAAGTTTACAGCGCGGTGTGGTCTGAGAGATTAAATTAAAAAAGCAAGCTTTCAGAAATGTTTATGGAAACATTTTCCTGATTTATTTTATTTTCGGCATTGACTCACAGTTGGAATGCGGATTTTTTTTTTATTAGCCCTAATAAAGATACCATCTGGTTGTTTTATGCAACTTTTAATGGAATTGCATGAGATCATCACTATAATAGGCAATTCCATCTACAGAAATGTAAAGTGCATCATCAACAACACAGTTTACAGTTTTGAGTGGTAAAACTCATTTTTATTAAAACCCAGACCTCGGTTTACAGTCCTGCGGTCCTGTGTTTGTGCAATTTCTTGTGAAATATCTACCACAGAGATAAGCAGTCCAAAGACAGGAGAAAAAAGAATGTATCACCATGCGAAGTAGAAACACATATAGGGATTTAAATAAACTGTACTTTGTCCCTGTCCTGCTAATTAGTTGGAAGCAGATATAAGTTTGTTTCATGAGTAAATAAATATGTACATGCTATTGTCACTAGTTCCCTCCGCTTGGTATTAATGCAGCTTTTTTTTTTTTTATTATTATTTATTTTAAATTTAACACACAAATGTAAGCTCTTGTAGAAGGTGTTTATAATTTATTTTTTTGCAACATTATTTACATTTACCTTTACTGGGTGGACTCATGGATTTGAACAGTTTTACTGAAAAAAACCCCCTCATTTTATTAATAAGCTGTGGAGAAGTTTGGACAGGTTTGCGGAGGAAACAGACTTGGACTTCAATCCCAAGCCTCTCTCACCCCGGCTGTATCCTCCAGCTCATCCGGGAGGATCCTGAGGCTTTTCCAGGCCAGTTGTGGAACATAGTCTCTCCAGCAGGTGTGGAGGTTTATCTCTGGGTCTCTACCCAGAGGGATGTGCCCAAAACATTTCACCAGCGAGGTACTTGGTAGGCACCCTAACTAGATGCCTAAACTAACCTAACTAGATGCCTGAACCACCCCATCTGACTTCTCTCAGCCTCGAGGAGCAATGGCTTTACTCCGATCTCGTCCCTGATGGGAGAGCTCCTCACTCTGTCTCTGAGTGAGAGCCGAGCCACTCTAAGTAGGAAGTTCATTTTGGCCGCTTGTATCTGCAATCTCATTTTTTTGGTCACCACCCACAACTGGTGACCATTGGTTCAGACAGTGTGGGAGAGTAAAAATTTCAGTCAATTGTCTTGTCAAGGTGAGCAAAAACCATTGGCCAATAACTCGTCAATTACTCCAACTTTTCGGTTTTGGTGACAGGTAAGTATTTCTATTGGTTGGAGACACAAATTCAGAAAAAGCCAGAAAATAAAAAACAAACAATGAGGGTAAAAGTCTTGCTGCACTCTAGCGCTGGAAAATTTCCATACTACATTTAATTTTCAGTTCTTTTTAAAAAAGATTTTTCTTTGAATTTATCATGTTTGTAGAAGATAAAACTTGTTGAAAGGAAAGTTGTACTGAGAACAATATTGTCAGGGTTGCTGGTGAGTTTAAATTCATAAAATTAAAAAAGGAAAAGACTGTGTGAGATTAAGTTTTAAAAAAACCAAAGCAGCTTTAAACATGGTGGCAGTAGGTAAATGGTTGGGGATTGTTTTGGAGCATTAGAACCAGGATATCTTGGATCTATTTAGTCAACCATAAGCTTAATGCCTGAATGTTTCCATACTTTTGAATCAAATATGAGACTATCTGAGGCCGATCACGTTTGTGAAATTACATAAAATTTTTCAATACATAACAGGATCTGACAGATTTGCTTATGCTTGGGGATACAAAGCTTAAAGAAGAGTGGAACTAGTGTCAGTTTATGTCTTGAGAAATCGTCATAAACAGAAGAAAAAGGATCAGACTGGCTATGAACAATCATTTTCTTTAGTCAAATCCTAAAATCCATACTTTACACCATTGGTGGTACAGAGATGTTAACCACACATTTACGTTGTGCTCACTATCTTTTACTTTAAATTTTGTGTCAAAATATCCTAGTATTTCAATGTGTCTGGAGGTAAAATCGTAGAGAAATAAGGAACTAGAAAATGGAAAAAAAAAAAGAAAAAATCAACAGCTTGATGTTTGATTTGCTTCTCAGCTGTGGAACACAGAACTCCAACCCTGCTTCTTTACTTGCTCTTCAAGAGTCAAGTCACTGTTAAAAACACCCAGAGGTTTTTTCTCGCTGACTTTCTGCTTGAGTGCTCACTGTTGCTAAGATGATTCAAAACACAAAATCTGCCATGGCAGTGTTACTTACTATTCCTTTTCAGGCAAGTAAGCTTGTAGATCAGAAACTGCATTAGCTGACATATTTTATAGCAACATTTAAAAATAAATAAATAAGCCAATGTAATGAAAGTCCAATTTCATCATGTTGTAGTTTTTGGAGATGTATTCATCTATGCTTTTCAATTCTTTTATGCTAAAAAGGTAACATTATTTAGGATTCATTTTTTGTATAAAATCAGTGTAAAAATGTTTCATATTTCATTTCAGGACTGAAAACTTTTGACGAGCACAGTGATGACGCCTGAAAAAACATAAAATGACGTATAACATTATTTACACTGGTTTGAAACTGTTGAATTGACCTGAAAATTTCTTTACATATATTATTAATAAAGTTTTGTCAGACTAATTAATTCGCCTCTTTTAATTGCCTACTTTATTTTAAAAAAAGACCCAACAATATTTGAATTTGAAGTTTTTGTTCCTCATCCTTTCAGATGTGTCTAGAAATCTTTCCTCCACCAAAATTTAGAAGTACACTGCTGAAATTAATCTCTAAGGAAGATCAATTTAGATCCACAGACTAGTTGACTTATTGTCACCTTCTTTCAAAACCTTTTGATTTATGCCTCTTAAGCTTAAGTACTGAAGTAGAAAAGTAAAAGATTTTGGATAGTGTAAAACAGACCATAGAACAAAATAAAAAAAAAAAATTAAAAAACTCAAGTGAAATCAAAGACAGATTCACATAAAAGGAAGAACACTAATCCAACAGAATTAAATCCAACTGATTAAGTAACCACTATTTTTCCTCTTTAAAACAGGCAAGCAAACAAGCTATGTTTATGGATTGTCTTTTTATGTTACTCCTCTGTTTGTTTGGAATCTGTTTGACAGGAGCTGGCCTGTTATTCAAAGTTAAAAACTATTCTCATGGGTTGTGCTTGGACAGCTTATTTGCCTATTTTGGATGATAGTCTAAAAACCGTTGACTGATTTGTTGGAAAAAAATGTGTAAACACAGATGTCCCACTAAACAACTTACCAAGTTTTGAGAAAGCTCCTTGGAAGATAAACATTAAGCTATTTTAGGAGATAATTACCAAGTATAGGTTGTTTTTATATTACAGAAGTTGCAAATCCTCCAATTTAAAATTTAGATTTCACCAAGAGACCAAACAAGACAAGATTAGACTTTTTTCTTGTCACCTCTTAAGTTGTCATTGAAATGGTTATGTAATGGGGATAATGTATGTGTGTGAGTGTGTGTGAGTGAACGAGATAACTCAAGATACTATTGGTGGACTTTCATAAGATTTTCAGGACACAGGCTCAATGGGAAGATGAAGAAAGGATTAAAGGGGGAGACGGTGTCACAGTGGTTAGAGCGTTCACCCGCTCACCGGAAGTTAACCAGAAGTTTGCATCCCACTGAGTTCACATCTAGGGTCGTAGGAGAAGACATCTAACTCCTGTTTCTCCCCCCATTGGTGCCGTCATAGGTGGCAGCCTGCTGCGGTGTAGTGCAGCACACAAATTTCCCGGGCAGGGATTAATAAAGTATATTAAAAAAAAAAAAAAAATTCACCATTTATCGGTGATGAAGGGGTGCAGATGGGTGTCATTGAAAAAGAAATAGTTGCGGTCACCCTGCTGGGTTATGCTTTTTTCTTTTCTTTTATTGGTACTGAAAGGATATTGTCTGGAAAGCTGTGACCACTTGTCATCCAGTGTCCTTGATGGAGCTGAAGGATTGTGAAAAGATGCCGTGTGGGCAAAGGAAGAATGATACTAATTGCAGAAATCATTTTTGGTCAACTGCCACTGTCCAAGTTTTGAACATTTTGTGAAATATTTTGCTTTGCAAAACTTTCTATATACCCACAAAGACACCACCATTTTAGTTAAAATGAACCATTCACCACAGAACCGTAAAGGTTTAACCATTAGTTTAATCTTGTCATTTTTTTTCCTAGATTATGCAGCAACATCGAAAAGGTTGTTGAGTATTTCTTTTTATATTTTGGGTAAAAAAAAAAAAAAACAGAATATAAAAGGTGCAAACATCTAACACTTGTTAAAATGAATATACTTTTCCTCATCTAAACAGGCTTGTTATCACAGTTTTCGCCAGATTATCTGCCTTCCACAATAGACAACTTCCCAGAGCCTTTTCTGATTGTCTCCCAGATCTGAACTTGACCTTGCACCTCTGGCCCTTAGAAATTGATTTGAGTTTGTTTTCTTTTTTATTAAGTTTGCAGTCTTTTTTTTTTTAACAGTTCAATCATTCATCTGTATTATTTATCACAAGATTTAGTCATTCATCTTTTCTACTAGCCTTAGTTGATTTCATTTACCCAATTGTTACAGTTTGTATAAGTAAAATAAAGGCATTAAGCTCTGATGATTTCAGTTATTGAACTTTGCCATGATAGAGCACCAAATGAGTTTGCCCGACAAACACAAACTTTTAGCCTGATACAACACAGGGTTTTCCCCTCTTGAACCAAATCAAATTTTATTTATGGAGCACATTTCAAACATTAAGTTAGTCAAAGTGCTGAACCAAGCAAAAAAAAAAAAACCTCAGCAATTGAGAATTAAAATCCAGATTATTGAAATCCAGATCATTAAACAATAAAAACTTAAAACAAACATACATTCAAAAATCACATCCTTGCACAAAACACGGCACACATGCATTGATACCCTGGAATTCCCTTAAGTCTCCACAATTCTGTATCCCATCAGCAACAACTGTGGAATGGGGAAAGGCTTTTAAATGCACCTTATAGTGCGGAAAATACAGAACTTCCATGCTTAGCAAGCAAACTACACTTAGACAAATGCTTGAGTTTTGACATCCCTGATTGTCCAGTTTTGTTTTCTGTGGTTGCACGATTCATCGCTTACCCATCAATATCTGACCTAGTAGATGGAGTGGAATAAAATTGAGCAGTGGCTCTAGGTGGCGCCAGCTTAGCTCGCAAAGTCTGACACCAGAGTTAAATCATCAAATTGTTTGATAGAGCAAGTTTTAGACTGATAACAAAATAATATCAGAATGATTTTAATTCCATTCTTTAATATGTTGCTTATATTTGTAACAGACTAAAACACATTGATAAAACCACCTGCCATAGTTTAAACTTTTACACCTGTTTCTTTAGTGCGTATATGCAATACGAAATGTTGATAACATCTAAAGTTACAAGTATTAACCGGGCATTAGTCAACCCAACAACAGCTCCACTGGCACAATATGAATTAGGCTTTCACCAATATAACTATTGCACTGAGCAGATCCATTATAGAACCACCAAACACAAAAAAGAAGAAGAAAAATCAAGAAACTGACTGGAGCTCATCAAGCTGCTTTGATGCTGCAGCCACATATTATTTGAATTTCAATAGATTTAAATTACAGACCCACTCAATATGACGAACATTTTAACCGCACTCTGATTTCAATGAGCTGACAGGTTAAATGAGCTATTGTAAATTGTGGGTCTCATACCACGAAAGAAAAATAAGAGACTTTGATGAGCTCTTTGGAAAATTTAGTTCTGAAGATTGATCACATATTTATTTTGAACAGTGTGACATTTAATGGTAATGTTCAAACTGAAAAACCCAAGCTCTTTTTTTCTATAGGTTTTGTTTTGTAAATTTTGTTGGCACAAATTTTCAGCTAACATAGCAGAACAATTTTTTTTTTTTTACCAAGACAATTAAGTTGTGAACATTTAGAAATATTTAACCATTAAGCCTTTATTTTTTTAAGATTTATATATTTTTTATATATTCATTCCTGTATAAAAAAATAGTCTGTAAAGATAATTTTTTGCTACAAATGATGAAAATCAAAACAGCAGTCAGAGAAAAGAAATAGTCGTGGGTTCTTCTTAATTACCTAAATTGATCTTCAATTCGTTATTTTTTTTTACCATCTGAAACAAACAGAACACATATGTTTGTAAAGCTGTCCGCTGGGATTGACATAATTAAAACACATGCAAACAACACCTGTTTGATAGAAAGTAACCGAACGTGCACACACATCCACACACACAAGAAGGCTTTTTTATGACTCGCTATTCTGCTGTTAACATTAGACATGCAGATTACCAGAACTCATTTACAGTGAACATTGTAATTTGTTTTACAGCTAGAAAATGTTGAAACACTTTATTCACCAGGTTTTATTTGTACAATATGTGAATTAAAAAACAAAGAATAAAGAAATGAAATGATCATAAAATGCTAAAATACAAATAATTCTCAAGGTTGCATTCAAATAGATTGAGTTTAGAGTCAGTTTAAGGTTTTCCAAGCCACTTTTTTATAACTGGATTGTGGGTGTGCCAGAACCCATTCTGGTTAGTAAGCAGGTGTAGGGGTACACATTGGAGATGTTACCAGTCTCTCACAGGGCCAAAGAGACACAGCTAACCAGTTACATACACACATATTTGAGATGTTCTCATGAGAACATGCAACTATTTTTATTATATGATGGTGCTTAAAACTTGCACAAAATTATACACAATAACTATTTTTATAAGCAAATATTCTTAACAAACAAGGATATGTAAGGTTTTAAACTTTTGTCAAACATGGTACCCTAATCTACTTTCTCATTGGTTTCTTGTTGGTCTCCAGTGCTGGTGGGATTAATTGTCCACTTGTCAATTTAAAAAATTATGCCAACCATCTACAACGTGGATGACTAAGGTCAACATGTTGAGTAGAGGAAATGGTTTAAACCAATGGTTGCTGATCATTCTGTTGGGAAAATAAGAGCTAAGTAAAACGTTTTCTGCCGTCAAAGGTCGTAGGTGGCAGCCTGCTGCGTTGTAATGCAGTGCACAAATCTTCCGATGAGGGATTAATAAAGTACATTAAAAAAAACAAAAAAAACCCCAGCATTTTGTCAAGAAACCCCTCCAAAGCTAAGCGTTTATTAATGCAAAAAGTTAGAGGAGAAAATAAAAATAAAAAGGCAGTTCTTTTGTGGATGTGAAATTAAAATACCAAAGTTGACTTTGAAAATTACTCATAAATCTAAAAACATTTTTTTTTTTTAATCAAAGTAAACATCAAAAGGTAGTAGGCACATTCCTCAACTGGGCACAGAATAATACCTATTGATGAAGTACAAGAAAAGGAGTTGTGATTTTTGAGATATGGTTAAAATTAGGACTAGAATTAATGGGGAAATACCATCACGCAGAACTAAACAAGTAGAGAAACAGAGGTGTCTGGGAAGAAGCCAGGTATCTAATATTTTAAAAGAAAAGAATAAAGTGATATTTAGACAGAAATTGCCAATGGAGTTAATGGACTTTTACCCAAATTAATACTCCAAAACTTCAGACCAATGTGTTGTGTCAAATAAAGTAAAGGCCGTTGGGACAGGCATCCGACCGCAGATCGTAATGAGGTGGAAACCAAAACAAATTAAAAAGGAGTTTCTAATGAAGGTTTAAGTTAAATTAATGAGCAACTTTAATATAATCTCAAAAGCAGGTTAAACACATAATTAAATGAAACAGAGTTTGTTCACTAGATTTATTTAAGTCACAATTTGCACGGTGTTATCAAAAAGATGTATGGTAGATAATGGCACCCCTGCGGGCAGAGTAATTACTCGAATAGTCCTTTCCATTGTGATAAATGATGTTCTTTCTTAGGTTCAGGGTGAAATCGGACGGTCATTGTTTGCTGATGACAGAATTGTATGGAAGAAGGAAGAGAAATTTGGTCACATTTCAAGCAAAGACACCAAATAACAACAAGCATGATTGCTTTAGCATGAAAAAAGCACTACATCAACAAGTCAAAAGAAACAACCCGCTGTAATGATTCTAATGGAGAGAAAAAAAATCAGGAAAGCTGTTTTCTATAGATGTGATGATATTTTAAGTGGGTAAGAAGTTGTGGACTGTCAGGTTATCAATTAATTTATCCGCAATCCAATGAGAAATTTCAAGTTTGTTCAAAGCGATTCCTTTCTTAAACATTTTTTTATTTTACTGTCTGCCTTTTTAATGATATTTTTGTTAAATTTAGATATACTGTATTCTTCCTCTAAACTACAAAATAATGGCTGCTGACTTTTACAAGATCATAGGTGTATCTACTAAAAAACCAAACAAACAAAAAAAAAAAAACAGAGTAAAGGCTATGTAGGCAAAGCATTCCCATCCCAATGTGATCACACGAGTGCGGAAAACGTCAAAGAAAACAAGCAGAGAAGTTTCATTGTTTCTTCATTTGTAGATGATGTAGTCTGCAGATTCATCTGTTTGCAATCTATAAAGTGTGGAACCAACACGGTTCCTGAAATGCACTGTTGGACTCACACATCATTAAGTATCAACGACATGTCTAATTAGTTACAAAGAACAGGAAGGGACTTTATTGCATGCAAATTAAATGGCATGACTACGGGAAGGGTCAGCAGGGTGGATAGATGGATAGATGGAATGATGGATGGAGGTGCCTGTGTATCATGTCAAGTGTAGGACACAATTCTATATTGTTGTTTTTCCCAGTTATCTGGAGTTGAGTCTCACAAGTTGGCATTAAGATTGTTCTCCCGGGCCACATTTTTCAGCTAATCAGGTTAGATCTCAAGCTGTTCTTAGACCTATTAGGGCACTCATTTTCTTTCTTTGGTACTGGGTCTACCTCTCAGCATACTCCCAAATCGAAATACAGTACATGGGACCTATCACTATCGAGGTGTCTAGAAGTTGTCCTAACCAGGTGCCCGAATCACCCCATCTGGCTCCTCTCAATGCAGAGGACAGTAGCTATACCTGTATAGGTTTCATATATATACATATATACGTATATATACTGTATATACTCAAAATAAGATGCTAACTATTTGTAATTTTTTTGGTTTAAAAGTAAAATATGTGAATTTAATTATTGGGATAAGTGAAAGATGACAGAACGGAACAAACGGTATTGGAAAACTACTTTATGATTGGCCAGAAAACGTTCTTGCAACACCAAAGCTAAACTACACACTCCTTATTTTTTTATTTTTGTTTGGCAATTTAATTTGCTCAGGTAAGTGAGGCTTAAGCAGAAAAATACAAAACTCTTCTACTCTCTGACTTACAAACTGCGTTCAGGGGCATATCTGCAGGCTTTGGCAAGGAGGAAGAACAGGATGGGTTTGATTCTGCTCCACAACACCCTGAAGTCAGGAGAGAAAAGCCCAGCTTGGTCTAGTGTACAGCTCTGCCTCTTAGCCTGAAAACTGGAGATAGCAGACCCATCCTGCTTCATTGACTCTCCTTCATTCACCTAGCAGATGGCACATGGCACTTTATTTTGAAAAAAAAGTTATTTTAAAATTGATTAAAATGGGAGACGAAACTTTATAAAACTTTGTGCTGACTTTGCACATTTTGTCAGCTCATTTACTGGTAGAAAAGATAAAACGAAGAGGTCTCAAACTCTTAAAAAGAAAAGAACACACCTTATGTATCTCGTTGAAATAGCTGAGATTGCTTTTTCCAATGTTTATTTTTTCAGCTGATCAGACCTTTATAAAAAATAAATAATAAAAAAAAATGAGACATTTAAAACCTATTTTTCTATCAAGTTAGGAACTTGCTTATTATTTAAAAACACATTATTGACCTGTGTTTATTACCACATCCCCGTTCAGAATCACCACCTTTATTATTTTAATAAATACTGTATGTCTTTCTTTTTTGTAAATTTGAACCTGTATATGAATTGAAGCAGTTCATTTCAGCTTTGGCTCAGTTACAGTTTAGCCAGATCTTGTTGGGTGGAGTTCATCACCCATTAAGACCGTAACAAGTATCCCCCGGGTTTTTTTTTTTAAACCTCATATCACAGGAGAAATCAACTCATTGGACTCCAACAAACTTTGCGATCAGCATTTTAAAAGGTCGATACGCCTATTATTATGTATTGGTACTGTTTGGCTAAACATCATCTAAAAACACTCTTATTGCATCGAAAACTCAAAAATTTTTGTGGTTAACATGTCAGGAGGACCACATTTGGAGCTAAAAGTTTCAGAACATTTGAAATGTCTTTAATAGAATCGGAAACCTTATCCTCGGAAAAATTTGTGAATGAGAATCCATAAAACATGAAGAGGTTTTTCTCTTTAGTGTGTGAGTCTAAAGTTTGAACAAGTTTAGACTTTCTACTATTGGTCATATTGGGTAAACAAAATGAAGATTCCTTGATATCTTTCTCTAAAATCTGCAATGTAATGGGCGTGAAAAATTATGCTCATCTGTCTTTTTGTTTGACTATTAAAAGCATTTCATGACATCATGCCTGACTCTTTCAAAGATGATTAGGCTTTATTCATCATTCTTAAAAATGTAGGGAAAACTGGACATTTTTAGATATGGAGGTGACTTGTGTGAAACGGCTCTATAGTTCATTACGTTTGTGATGGAGCATGTGAACATATCTGCATGACGGGTGACCTGCAGCTCATCAAATGATAAAGTGTAAAAGTAACTTTTTGTGGCTTTAATTCACATACCCTGAGATTAAATTCACTCCTCGGCAGGGACATCTATACATGTGTTTTTATTTTTAATATATTTTTTTTGCACGGTTTTGTAAGGGTTGAACTTACAAGCAACTAAAGCTGTGCAAATGTGGATAAATTGTTTATTAAAAAAATTGGGCAACCTTCCCACAGAGACCGTTGATAGAGGATCTGTCTTCAGTGCAGCTGCCAGGGAAATGAGACCTTGAGAGAGCACGGGGACTTTTTTGTCACGTTCATGGTTTTCAACATATTTCCCTGCGTGCAAGTTAGCTGGCTCTTCTTTTGACAAGATAACAAGGGAGCTGGTGTTTAAAAATGAAAAATGAGCTTGGAATTTTTTTCTTTATGATATAAGTAATGGTAATAAAATAGTAGCAAACTTTCCACAAATAGTCAGAAAAATATTACTAGCAGCTTTATAGAGGTCGTTTTTATTTATTGCTAATTGTGTAGGATACACTTCACTGTATGAGTATTTTCATTCATTTATTTAAACCTTTTTTTTTATGTTGGACCTGAGGATGGTATAATGTATACCTCTGAGCAGGCAGACAGAGGAATCTTTTTGTTTTCTGGTGTATATTTTCTTTATGAGATAAAATCATTGAAACTAAAGGCTACACCTCTGCTTCACTTATCCTTTAAGAATCCTACCACCTGATACTGTAGATAATGTCAGCGTATCAAAACGTTTTTTCTTTCATATGCTTGGATTTAAATCCAAGTGTGATTTGAAGTCCAAGTCCAAGACCATGGTCCTCGCCCGGAAAAGGGTGGAATGCCCTCAGCAGGTCAGGGGCAGGGTCCTACCCCAAGTGTAGGAGTTTAAGTATCTCGGGGTCTTGTTCATGAGTGAGGGGACAATGGAGCGGGAGATCGACAGACGGATCGATGCAGCATCAGCAAAAAATAAGACGCTGCATCAGTCCATTGTGGTAAAGAAAGAGCTGAGCCGAAAAGCAAAGCTCTTGATTTACAAGTCAATCTAAGTTCCAACCCTCACCTATGGTCACCAGCTGTGGGTGGTGACCGAAAGAACAAGATTGCGGGTATGAGCGGCCGAAATGAGCTTCCTCCGCAGGGTGGCTGGGCTCTCAGAGATTAGGTGAGGAGTTCCGCCATCCGGGAGGAGCTTGGTGTCGAGCCGCTCCTCCTCCAAGTTGAGAGAAGCCAGATGGGGTGGTTTGGACATCTGGTTAGGATGGCTCCCGAGCACCTCGCTGACTAGGTGTTTTGGGCACGTCCCACCGGGAGGAGACCAAGAGGCAGACCCCGGACCTGTTGGAGAGACTATGTCTCACAGCTGGCCAGGCAACGACTCAGGATCCTTCCGAGTGAGCTGGAGGATGCAGCTGGGGTGAGAAAAGCCTGGGCGTCCCGTCTGAGACTGTTGCCCCCGTGACCCAGCCCTGGATAAGCGGGAGACAACGGAACAGAACACTTGGATTTATTTTTACTGATTCTATGTGCAGGTCACATTTCTTTTGGGTGAATTGAAGATTATTTTACAACATAAATTACATATAAGAAACACAGACTGCTATTTCTGGTGAAAAAAACATGTTCACATTTAATATGTATACAATAGATCTCATTATCTTATTTAGCAATTACGTTCACATAGTTTTATTTGGAATTGAAACTATTTTTATTACAATGACTTATTGGAAAAAAAAGAGACCTTTTCCCAAAAGTTTTAGAATGTTAAATGTAACATGAAGTAACGTGCTCCTTGATGCTCATCTTACACAATATTCCATTGACAGAAAAGGTGAGAATAAACATTAAAAGGTTTCTGTCTTGTTTCAAATGCCAGAAAATTTATTAAGACAAGAGAAGTTGATAAAGAAAAGGAGTTTCTCGTGTCCAGAAGTCTGTCTTTTGAGGCAAGCTGTGACCCATCAAAGGAAATCGCACCCTGGTGCTAGACCTTGTTTGAAGTGATACTGTTTCATTCAGCTCTTGATGTGTTTTTGTGGTTCGATGTTTCTCAATGAGAATGACATAGCTGGAAATCAGAGATTCTTTCACAATGGCTAATTAAAGTTGAAGTCAGATCTGCTTCTGAAGTTCTCAGCTCTGTAGGACAAATTTCAAAAAGGGAGTTGTGAAGATGCCCCATGCAGGCTAAGAAAAATTTAAAAAGCGTAGTTGTAGTGTAGTGGCCTACCTCGCACATATACACACACTAAAATTAATATTTGAAACTTTTCAACTATTTTTTTTACCTTTTTGAGTAGATAGAAACTATTAATCTACAAGAAAAAAAATCCAAGTGGACAGCTTTCTGCACACGAAATACAATCAATCATTAAGAAGATTATAAACACACTTTTTTATTTAAAAAAAAAAAATACAACAGTTACCTTAAAATGAAGTTCCCCGAACAGTGCAGCTGACTAAAAGTACTCTTGTGCATTAAACCAGTGCACAAACAAAACTGGGCATGTTTTATTCGAAAGGTCTGAACTGGTAAAAATCAAAAAACTTAAAAGTTTTGCGAATGTTCTTTTAAACGGACTTTGCCTGAAAAAATGCTTTTGATTCTCATATACAGTAGTTATGGATGTAGTTATGGTTACATCCTTGGAATCCCAATTACAGTCACACTTAAGCACATAATCAGCCCCTACGAATTCATCAGCAGACATAAAAATATTTTTGTTATGCTCACAAAATGACCTGACCTTGAATTTTAGTTTCATTTTTAAAAACCTCAAGTTGTAATTTCATTTCTTCATTTATCCTGCACCAAATCACTGTATATTTACCTGCTGAAAGTGGAGCTACAGGCCTGAAAAATCATTTCTCTCAAATGCACATGGGTGTTGAACTCCGGCTAACAACTGCCTTCAGCCCAGTTTTTATGTTTGCAATACTAAAAAGAAAGGCGGCTATGCAACTTAATGCATATATCAAATCTTTTAGAAATGGAAGCTATAATGGTTGAGGTTCATTTAAATATCCTGAGGAAAATGTCCTTAAACACATGTTCAGGAATCATTGGCGTGATGATGCATATCTGTGAGATAACTGTGCATTTGAGGAGTTGGTTGAATGACTAGAGGTGACAGATTTGTCAGAGATTAGCCTTTTATTCTCATAAAATTGGTTGCAGTGTTTTCATGAACCTCAATGTGTTCTCATCAGCCACTCAGAACAAATGCAAAACCATTCAAACATCCTATCTCTGCATTTTCAGGTTTTGGTCTGATGGTAAAATGCAAAGCAATCTTATTTGAAAATTCAGTCCTTTCAGCTGCTGCCTCTAAGGTCAGGTTAAAACATAGAAAAATTTCTCAGCCTGCAATATGAAGATCAGAGAGGTTGAATCAGTAGGCGTTCTGTTCCACTGGTTCATGACGGAGAGATCAGATGCCACCAGCAAGTCTTTAAAGGGCATTTGTGAAAGCACATGCCTGTCACTTCAAGCACGGGTCATAAATGCGATCCAGTATTTCTCGGATTCCCTCGAGTGTGCTGTTGAGAATACAATTCCCCTTTCAGAAGAAGATGGTACAGGGAACAAAGAAGATGAAGAGGTCAGTCCTGTGAAGAAACAAGCTCTGAGGGTGACAGGTATCTCTTCCACAGCTGCGTCGCACTAACGCTGCCCACGCCATACTAACAATCCCCTCATTATCAACCTGCAGTAGTCACATAGTTAATCTCCATAAAAGAAAGAAAATATTTTCTAAGGTGCTTTAAGCTCATTTGTTCGAACGTGTTCAAAAATTTTTTTCCATCATTATGAATTTCTCTTTTACACATGTTTCAATTATGCAACACTTGTCGACACAGTGAAAACTTATCAAAACAATTTATTTAACAAACCAGCAGATGACTATATTGCGCTGGCTCCGCAAAAATTAAGTATTTTTTAGCTTAGCCAAATTAAAAATGATAGTGATGTCTTCAATTGGTAATTATTTAATCATTTGTTTAATTACCACATAATGACTGTCGTTTTGCATCCATACAGTAGACATAAATAGTAGACCCCACATTAGCTGTTGCAGCAAGAGAAACGTGCCACCATGGGTAGGGGGAGAATGTGGTGGAGCTTGGTGAGTGTATGGTGGTCTATGGGTAGAAAAGGCTATACTTGGAGTTATAGAAAAATATTTTTACAACAGAAAAATTTTAGCAGCAAATTTGGTGAACTCAGCTTGTTGCAGAGAGAGAAGTCACACCCAAAATACGTAAGTTTTAATCCGTTTTCTGAACTGCTTATTTCAAATAAGGTTGCTGAGGGTGAAGGAACCTATTCCAGCTGCTCTCAGGCGAGAGGCAGGATACATACCAAACAGGTCGCCAGTATGTTGAGAGGTCACACACACATACAACCATACACACACACACACACACTCATCTCTAGGGGCAAATTTGTACCACCCAAATAACCTAGCATGCATGTTTTTGGAGGTTGGGAGGACACCGGAGTACCTGGAGAAAACCCATGCATACACAGGGAGAACATGCAAACTCCACACAGGAAGGCCAGTATTTCAAACTTCGCCTCCACTCCGGGACTCGAACCCCCTACCTTCTTGTTGTGAGACGACCGTGCTATGTGTGTCCCTAATTTTTAAACGGGCAAAAAAAAAAAAAAAAAAAAAAAAATGCAAAAACATGGTCATCATTTGATTAATTTGCATTTCGATTCTAAACATATATTCCATCTGGTTCCTGTAACTAAACCTTCTTGAGGTGTCCAGATGAAATTTTTTTTCCAATTTTTGCATTCTTTTTTAGTAATATACAGTATCTATAAAGAAAATAAATAACTAAACCCCATTTTTACAACCAAAATAACCAATAGCAGGACCAAAACCATGGTGAAGAATTTCTATAGTTTATTTTATGTGCAAGAAAATTAAAATATATTTTACATGAAGCTAAAAAAGCAATTGTGAGAATGATTAGAAGTTAATTGTTGACAACAGGCTGTAAAACAACAAGTGGTCAAATTCTTACCGTGCAGCTGTAAAATAATTAAAATGATTTAAAACATAAAAAGTTCAAGTAAATAAATAAATGAATTACTCTATTCATCCCTCACCGGGGAAATTTGTTTGCTGCACTCCTTACACCGCAGCAGGCTGCCCTTCAAGTAGTCAATAAAGTACAAAAAAACAAATGTAGTCAATACATTTTGTGAAGTTCTCTACTTTCCAGTTTTTCTCAGCATTGGGAATCTACTCTTTTTCAGAAAATGTTAACCTCACCTCTACCCAACCTCATTTACAAATTTTATATTTTTCCCTCCCTGACGTATAAATGCTTTTCACCAATTGTTCCAATATGCAGTTAACCTTTATGTGATCCGATACAAATGATACTATTATGCTGTAATGATTTACACCATGGTCGTTTTCACTAAATGGGATGTTGGCAAGACAAAACCAGAGGACACAAATAACCTCAACGTCAACAAAAACAAAAACGAAATAATGACATCTAATTTTTAGTTTGTCAGTTTCCAAATCTTGCTGCAAGTAAAAGGTTCAGCCAATGTTAGCTTTGACGCTAATGTTCGCTCTGGGTCATATTGGTTGTTTATATTTTTTGCAAAAAAAAAGGCAGAGGAGCAGTCCCTTTCTGCTAAAACTGCATGTTGAAAAGTCAGTTTATCTTCACATTTCTTTGATTAAACATAGACAGACAGTGGTGCAGTGGTTAGCACAGTGGCCTCACAGCAAGAAGGTCAGAGGTTCCAGTTCTCGAGTGAGGGTGAGGTTTGAAAAACTAGTCTTTCTGTGTGGAGTTTGCATGTTCCCCCTTTGTATGTGTGAGGTTTTACCTGCTCCTCCTGTTTTTTCCCCACCCTCCAAAATCATGCATGTTTAGTTGAATGGCTGCAACAAAGTTGTCCCGAGAAATGAGTGTGTATTTGGTTGTCTGTGTCTGTGTGTGGCGGCACAAAAGACTGGGGACCTGTGCAGGGTGTACCCTGCTTCTTGCCAAATCAGCTGGGATAGGCTCTGGCACCCCTCAATACCCTATTAGGGATAAGCGGTTCAAAAGGCGAAACAAAATTAGGAGCTGTTCTGCTTAAACACGTCTGCCCACATGTCTGCATTATCATTTAGAAAATAAAAGTGGAATTTATTTTGTATTGGTGTATAAATTAACGTTGAGCTTTGCCTTTCCATACACGCTGGCATCCTTTAGTAAATTTCTAAATGTTTCAATTTCCTCTCACAATTCAAAAAGCTGTTTGTTAGGTTGTTTGGTTAATATAATGAGGAGCTCATCTTTCTATAACCTCTGACATGGACTGCTCAGCGGCTTTCCAATTCCTTGAGAATATCTGTGGGAATGACCCTGTGACCGGAGGTAAGTGGGTCCTGTTAGTTTGATATTATTGTGATAAAAAAGGTCATGTTTTTACAAATTATAATCAGTCATTACAGGGGCAATTTTGTGAAATGTTAAATAGACCTTATTGCACAGAAAATTTCTGTGTTACAAAATGACTATGGCTATTTTATGATCTGCTTCATAACCGCTGCCTGCTTCATGGCCCTTACAGACATTTTGTTTGTATATTACATATGGCGAACAGAGGAGCTGTTTGAAGAGGCAAATTATAGTGAACCTGAGAAGTAGGAAGTGATCAAACTAAATGTATATTCAATAATGTTTTATGAATAGATATTGATTCAGAGTTCAGTTTGGTCAATCTTGGGGCAAGACAAATTCTTGATGATTTTCCTCAAGTAGGCTTCTTGGTCAGTCTTTTGACCTGTGTGGATGGAGGGGTTAATATTGAAAACTATCCAATATAAATCTCAATCCTTCCTGGCCTCCACTTTCTTTATCAAATAGATCATTAATATCGTAATATTTGCGTTTGTCAGGATAAAAAGTGTAATTTTAACAAATCTTTTTTACGTTTTACATGTAATAGACTTGGTAAACAGCAACACTCTGTCTCAAAAAATAAAATACTATACTCCTAACATTTTGAAATCAGAAAAAATATGAATGACCATTAAATCTGCGCAAATTTTTTTTTAATATTTTGGAAATAGTAAATTAACTACACACCGTTTTTATTTTTTAAGCTTGGAGTAGAGTCGTTGCCCCTCTGGGTCGAGAAAAAACAGATGGGGTGGTTTGGGTATTTGGCTAGGATGCCTCTCTAACGCGTTGCTGGTTAGGTGTTTCGGGCATGTCCAACTGCAGGGAGACCCAGAGGAAAGCCTCAGACATGCTGAAGAGACCGTGTCTCACAGCTGGCCGGGTAACACCTCGGGTTCCTCCCAGGTGAGCTGGAGGATGCAGCCGGGGGTGATTAAGCCCGGGTTTACCTTCTGAGGCTGTTGCCCCTGTGAATCGACCCTGCAAAGCGGAAGACAATAGAACAAAACGCTTTTTATACAATTGCTTCCCAAAATTCAGGACTGCTTTCAGAGTTTTTGTGTGAAGGAAGCAAAACGTTTTGGGTAATTATGCAACT
The DNA here is from genome assembly GCA_902685375.1 of Neostethus bicornis. NCBI lineage: Eukaryota > Metazoa > Chordata > Actinopteri > Atheriniformes > Phallostethidae > Neostethus > Neostethus bicornis. Next base: position 13,343,493 of record LR738545.1, read on the forward strand.
TCAATTAATTCTGTTATTGTGATACATTTAAAAAAAGATGACCCCTTTCTACATTTATCCACCATAACAAGTTTGGATCAAAGATACGTGAGACTCTCATTAAACAAACATTTAAAATGTGTAATTGCTTCATTAGGCATTGCTTTGTTTTGACAAAAATTGAGATTTATGTCTAATTAAAGAAAAAAAGAAAAATATTCTCACATGAAACACATATCTTTCATCAACACAAATCTGTAATTTAAAATGCAAATTAAAAAGGACAGACTTTAAACGTTTAACTTCCTGAACTCTGCAAAAGTTTTTTGTGACTTTCAAAATGATCTTTAAACTTTTCTTAAAACTAACTTCAAGGTACATTACAATATTAGCTCACAGTTCAGCTAATCTTTAAAGTCCCGTTCTTGACTGCTATCCATTTTTGCTCTAAATTCTGAGTGAAATCCCACTTTTTTTCCTGTGAAACTTTTCTATTTGCAGTGAAGAACATTCAGGTCTGTTGGAAGTCTAACCCAGCACAAGCAGTGCTGACTGCAGAGGTTTTTCTGCACAGACCTCAACAACAATGTGAAATTTTGGAAACATTTGAAGAAGTGCACCATAAAGTATTAATGAAACATCCAGTAACACCATAAATCCAGCACCACAAAGCAGAGAGAGGTCAGAAATATAGTGAAATTTTCTTTTCTGAACAAAAATGCATGTGGACTAAAAACATTGACCACATTAAGTTGATCTTATTTCTGCATAATTCAATGATGGGCCCAAAATAATGCTTGAAAATGAAAGTAGCTGAATGACAACGACAAACAACACATTTGATACTTTAATAAATTAGTTTCAATTTGAAAAATCAACATTGATGGCAGATGTCTTGGCTGTTTGAAATCAGAACTCATTGGTCTCATGACTTTATGGGGAACCTCAGCTCATGAAGGATACTAAAATTTGCATTCCTGTTCTTTCAATAACCACCCACCGTTCTTGGCTGTAATTTTGAGTAAAAAACAAGACTTGTAAATTCAAGAGTCTCATCTATCTATTGATAATCTTCTATACAAACACAGAATGTGTGTGTGTGTGTTTTATCGTACTCAATGGTGAAATTACTTTGCTGCATCGCACCACAGAAGGCAGCCACGACTGTGCCAATGGTGGAAGCAGCTAGGGGGTTAGGTGCCTGCTCCAGGGACACTTAGGCATAGGCCCAGTGGGAATCAAACCGGCTTCTTTCTTTCTAAGGACAGACATTCTACCACTGAACCAACGCCTCCTCCTTAAATTTGGGGAAGGACCTCATTCAGAACCTGTTGTTAAGAATCCAAACCTTGCATTAGTGGGGTGGGTATTACGTCCGCCAACAGGTTGAAGGCCAATTACAATGACAAGAACTCATCTGAGCTTCACCAAACTTCTGTAGAATGTAGGAGTTGGAGGTCTGATGTTGGAGTCCTGAAAGACATTCTAACAGACTAACAACACATCAGCATGTGCCGGATCTTTTTTTCAACCTTGTCCTACGCAGAATTATGACCAGCAGGATGGTTCCATGTGTGTTAAGTTTACGTAGCTGCAGTAGATAGATTTGCTCTGCCAAGGTGAACACCGTGAAGTACATGGTGCCCACCTTTGTTCGTATTGTTGTTGTATTTATTTATGTTAAAACCTAAATGTCTGTGTTTGATATGATTTATTTCATGATCCTCACATTGAAGAAAGAGAAAAGAGCAAGAAAGAAGATAAGTGAGATGGACAGAAGAGGAAGAATAAGTGAGAGGACACGGGTTGCTTTTGGGTTTGATTGTTTTGCTGTGACAGTAGCACATGTTTTAGAGAGATCCACTCTGTTGACTTACAAAAACGCTGAGCTAGTATTCTGACTACAAAACATATGTCTAGTTTACCAAAGTGGACAGGTTATTAAAGAACCAACTGGCTCTTGCTATTTTTTGCATTGTCATCTTTTTGGTAGCTTGAAAATTTAAAGTTTTAAACCCCACTGGGTTTTTTGGCTTGCAGTTTTCTGTATATACTTTATTCTAGTTTCAGATGTATTTTTTGTGCCATCTTAAGTTTAGTGTCTGACTGCTACAAAATGTTCATGTCTTCGTGATTTTTAGTTGAATCTTTTTATATGATTTTTTTAACACAGCTTTTTTTTGTATAATAGATTTTTCCAAATATAAATACATTTTGTTCACTAATCTCTTTGGTTGCCTTGACAGCCATCGGAAGGAAAATGAGCTTTTCCTGTGTCGGGTTTTGCGTGAGCGCTCTGACTCTTTTAGCAGAATTGAGACAACATATTGTTTAAAACAATATGACATTTGGGAATCTTTAACTTTAATGTTACATTACACACTCTGAGTTAATCAAAAAGTCATGTACTGTCACTTATATTCACACTGAAATTAGCAACTATGTTCAGACGGAGGTTTGTTATGCCCTCAAGCAAATTCTCACCCAAAACCTTTGCATGCTGACAAATGGGTTAGCATCATACAGGAAAAAAATAAGTTGATATCTTTCTCAACTGAACGCTAAAATTATTTAAATATATCATCGACCTTACTTTTGTTTTAAAGAAATACAGTAAATCCCCAACTGAAGCTTTTTTTTTATGTATTCATCAAACATATTTTTCCCTTTCATCATAGATTACATAAATAAAATAGAAAATATTCATTTAAAAATAGATTTGAGACATTGCTTGTTTTGGTAAGTGTTAAAATTGTACACGTTACGGCCTGTTGTTTTAGATTTCAACCTTTTTTTTTTTTTTTCCACACTGTCCTGTCCGGCATTGTGAGAGGCAGATATCATGCTGACATGCCAGATATTTATGCTATCCTTGTGTAGCAGTGTGTTGGTTATAGTAGCCATTTTAGACTCAATTTTGGTTTTCACAAAAAAAAAAAAAAATTCTAACTTTTGTGCCATTTTAGTCATTTCTATTTTGTGAAGTCAAGTATCAAGCAGGCAGAGGAGAACACATACTGTATTCGGTGCAAGGCTACGGAAACCCAGAAACAGCAGAGAAGTCAGTCTGTTACTGCTCCCCCCATGACTCATAAAACCTGTCACATTTGCAGCAAGTGTGTTAGGGGCTACAGTACCCGCATTGGTGTATTCAGTGACAACCGACGTTGCACTGATAAGTATCCAGGTGCAGACTCCATTGTCTCTAGAGAAAGAAGTACGCCAACAATTTTGTGAAGTTTAAATAAATGAGATTTGATATCGTATTCTTACTTCTTCTAGTTTGTTGAAGGATTAGTTTTAGTATTTTTTCCCTCTTTTTTTCCCTCTATAACCAGCAAATATTGTAATCTGGGATTATTGGCGAATCACATCTTAAAGTTTGTAAAACATTGGATCATCTCAATAATTTCTTTTTAATCAAATTCCTTTTAGACTCACAGTTTATCATAATGGCAATGATTTCAAATACCAGCAGGGCTGAGTCGCTTTTCCTTTTTGATAAACCACACGCATGATGTAAAATGTCAGCTTTTGAATTGTCTTACACACCATCCAGTCACATTTTTATTCAGCCTTGTAAACAAAAACTCACATATGTCTTGACATCGGTAAGCAATGCATAGGTCATTGCCATCTTGTTTTAGTAATGATTTAAAAGGGCATCAATAAAGTCAATTTGTTAACGGTCACAGTTGGCTAAACAACACAGAAGCAAAGAAACACTTCAGTTTTGTGGGTGAAATATAACCTGAACCGATAAATATCTCATTGAAAAGCTTTGTCTTTTGTTTCAACAGGGAAAAAAAGTTAAATTTGGATGGTATTATTTGATGTTGATATAATATCATGAGCACTGATGTGACTTCTATTATCTATTATTGGTCCAGGTTATATTTTATGCACAAAACTGGAGCTTTGCTTTGCTTTTGTGTTGTTTAGCCAACTGTGAAAGGATGGACTTATGCTGTCTCAAGCTCTGAGAGGTAAATGGTCGAAAAGCAGCATTCATCAAGCAGATCTATACAGATTTGGAAAACAGATTTGGAAAACATAAGGTCTAGACTTATGTGAGCAGATTTCACATCTTCTTTTTCCCTTCTTCAGAATTAAATATGATTTGAAAAAAAGAAAAAAAAAGCCCAGTCTGCAGTTTAGGAGTTAGTTTTAATGCCGTCATTAAGCTGGAGCTCAGTGGAACCAATTGTCCCTCATCAATGAATACGGGATTACCATAGAGTGAAATTAAAATATAATGGTTTAAAGGTTTATTTTGTACTGTTTGATGGAGATCTTACTTCCTATGCAATCTAAGCAAAGTGCTAAAGGTTGACATAAATTGCAAGCACCCACATATGAAACCCCCAATCGGGAAAACCATTTTTTCCCCACGTTTGTTTACGCTGCATTCTACAGTTGTATTTACTGTATCTTCGCAAGACATAAAAAAAAAAAAAAAAAAAAAATTCTGTCTTTCGTTTTTAGTGCGATTCTACACTCCTGTAACACCACCTCCATCCATCCCTCAGGCTGAGTTTCTTTTACAGCTGCTGGTCTCATGTGTTTACAAGTGTTATTGGAGGGATAGGGTGACATTTTAAACAAATTGTCACCTAATCTGTTTCAGTAAGGCCAGCACTTGATGGGTGAACTTGAAACTTTGAGGGAGATAGCTTTTCAAATGTCACCTGCAATGAAAAACAACAAAAACATTTCCCAGTTAAAGGAAAACACTCCTTGTGTTCTTCGATGCAGAAACTTGTGCTGCAGTAACTAAAATAAATAAATAAATAAACAACACCATTGCTAAAAATTTTATGAAAATTAGATCAGATGTAAACGTTAAATAATTTTTAAATATTTTTTTTATTTTTATTCCTGTTTTTGTCACACAATTGAATGTTTGTTTGTATGGAAATAAAAACTGTTATTCTCATAAAAGATGAGCACAGCACCAGATGAAAATTGAGTTAAAGAAGACAAATGAATGTAAAAAGAAATGAAGCTGACCAAACACAGGTAACACAGTGCCAGCCTGCTTTGTTTGGTGAGATCCAACAGAACGGAGAGGTAATCTTCTAAAGTGGTGTCCAATATGAAGAAAGAAATGTTGCATCCAATAAAAAGTGGACACCTCCTCAACCCATCCAAATATGCACTTTTATTCTCCCCCATCACTGACAGTTGTTGCTGTGAAAAACTGGGCTCCAGGCTTCGGCACGAGGAATAAAACCTCTACTGATCCTGATCCAATTTGTACTAGCCAGGTTACAGACTGGTGCTTTTACTGAAAGAGACAAGAGTTTGGGAATTGGCATTCTGCAAGGTGCTTATGAAGTGTGGAGGCAGGCAGTGTTGCATTTGGCTGATCGATGGTGTTTTCTGGCATGGCGTAGACTGCAAATACACACACAAACTCATCAGTCAGCAGCTCTTGAGGCAGAGCTGTTAGAGGACTTTGCTGAAGATGAAACCTGCCACTGTAAACCTGTAGCCCAGTGTCCTCCAGACGGCCTCTCACGTGTCGTTCTTGCCGTGTGCTGCTGCTGTAATTGGCATGGAAAGAGACCTCTGGGTGGTCTGTGGTTTGCCCTGCTCTGCTGGTAAAAATAATTTGCTGTTTTCAGTGTGGAGAAAAATAGAATGATGTAATTCCGGTCCCAGTCCTCCTACGGCGATCCAACTTGCTGTATTTGTTACAGAATAATGCTGATGCAACTTCCACAGAAGTGTAGCCTGGCTTTGAAGACTTATAGTATGTCCATCTCCATATACACTCAACAAAAATATAAACGCAACACTTTTGTTTTTGCTCCCATTTTTCACGAGATGGACTTGAAGATCTAAAATTCATTCCAGATACACAATATTACCATTTCTCTCAAACATTGTTCGCAAATCTGTCTAAATGTGTGACAGTGAGCACTTCTGCTTTGCTGAGATAATCCATCCCACCTCACAAGTGTGCCACATCACGATGCTGATCTGACATCATGATTAGTGCACAGGTGTTCCTTATACTGCCCACAATAAAAGGCCACCCTGAAATGTGCATTTTGTTTTTGCTTTATTGGCGGTCTGGGGACTCAGAACCAGTCAGTAGCTGGTGTGACCACCATTTGCCTCATGCAGTGCAACACATCTTCTTCGCATAGAGTTTATCAGATTGTCTATTGTGGCCTGTGGAATGTTGGTCCACTCCTCTTCAATGGCTGAGCGACGTTGCTGGATATTAGTGGGAACTGGTGCACGCTGTTGTATACGCCGGTCAAGCACATCCCAAACATGTTCAATGGGTGACATGTCCGGTGAGTATGCTAGCCATGCAAGAACTGGGACATTTTCAGCTTCCAAGAATTGTGTACAGATCCTTGCAACATGGGGCCGTGCATTATCTTGCTGAAACATGAGGTGATGTTCCTGGTGTATGGCACAACAATGGCCCTCAGGATCTCATCACGGTATCTCTGTGCATTCAAAACGCCATCAATAAAATGCACCTCTGTTCTTCGTCCATAACAGATGCCTGCCCATACCATAACCCCACCATCACCATGGGCCACTCGATCCACAACATTGACATCAGCAAAGCGCTCACCCACACGACGCCACACACGCTGTCTGCCATCTGCCCTGACCAATGTAAACCGAGATTCATCCATGAAGAGAACACCTCTCCAACGTGCTAGACGCCATCGAATGTGAGCATTTGCCCACTCAAGTCTGTTACGGCGACAATCTGGAGTCAGGTTAAGACCCCGATGAGGACAACGAGCATGCAGTTGAGCTTCCCTGAGACAGTTTCTGACAGTTTGTGCAGAAATTGTTTGGTTATGCAAACCAATTGTTTCAGCAGCTGTCTGAGTGGCTGGTCTCAGACGATCTCGGAGGTGAACCTGTTGGATGTGGAGGTCTTGGGCTGGTGTGGTTACTCGTGGTCTGCGGTTGTGAGGCCGGTTGGATGTACTGCCATATTCTCTGAAACGCCTTTGGAGACGGCTTATGGTGGAGAAATGAACATTCAATGCACGAGCAACAGATCTGGTTGACATTCCTGCTGTCAGCATGCCAATTGCACACTCCCTCAATGCTTGTGGCATCTGTTGCATTTTGCTGTGAGACAAAACTGCACATTTCAGGGTGGCCTTTTATTGTGGGCAGTATAAGGGACACCTGTGCACTAATCGTGATGTCAGATCAGCATCTTGATGTGGCACACTTGTGAGGGGGGATGGATTATCTCAGCAAAGCAGAAGTGCTCACTATCACACATTTAGACAGATTTGCGAACAATGTTTGAGAGAAATGGTAATATTGTGTATCTGGAATGAATTTTAGATCTTCAAATCCATCTCATGAAAAATGGGAGCAAAAACAAAAGTGTTGCGTTTATATTTTTGTTGAGTGTATACAGTTTAGATGGGCAGCAGGGATTTTATTGCTTTGCCTTAAACACAAAAGATACCAGTTCTTATAATTATTCATATTATTTCCAACAACTTATTGCAGCTAGCTTTTAGCCAAAAAAAAAAAATTAGCCTGATTTATAAGACAAGTTGATGCTGAAACCAGAAGTTGCAGTCTGTGAAGTTAGGTTCCTATTTGGCTTACAGGACATCTAGACCGGTGTAATTATCTCCAAAAACAAACAAACAAAAAAAATTCAGAGACACTTATGTCCTTGTTTATCTGATTCAATTATAAATCTGCTAGAGAGCACAAGATGACAAAATGAGAGTTAAATCCAAACTGTGGCTGTTATCGAGCTGGTGATGAAATGCTACCCTCGCTGTTTCCTCGGCAAACTGAAATAACTAGCCAGTGAAGTTGATGTCAATGCTATTCTACTTCCTAGTGTCAGGCAGAGCTTTAGAAAACATCCAAATGAATAACTGCAATATACTGAGAAACCGACTTAATCAGTCTGACAACTGCACTGAAAATGACCCTCCAGTTAAACAAAGAAATGACAAAAATGATAACCCAATGTTAGATTCAAATGCAGACTCAAGCTAACAAACATACAGTATAGGTGATGATAGGAGTTCCAGTATGGAAAAGCAAAAAGGGTCTCAGAAGTTTTCTGCCTTGTTCAACTTAGATTTCAAAGCCAGGAATTAAGCCGTTTAAATGTCCTCTGAAGTTTAGACTCTGCATGTCACCCAACATTATTTATAATTTAGAATAAACCCATGCCCTTTAATCTTCAAAGATTTTTATTTATCTGATATGGTGCCAAAATGACTTTATATTGAGTGAAAAAAAAACCCAGCCTGTTGTTGAGGTTTCTTTTGGACCAAACTTGAGCTTTTTGAGATCTTCTGCATTAAACTTTCTGCACATTCTGTACAAGTGTTATTTAATTTCTCAAATTTTTTACATCTTTTACATTTACATTGCACAGTGTCCTCACAGCAAGAAGGTCGGGATTCATGTCCCGGGTGGGGGCGAGGCTTTAAACACTGGCCTTTCTGCGTGAAGTTTGCACATACTCCCCGTGCATGCGTGGGTTTCCTCCCAACCTCCAAAAACATGCATGCTAGGTTCTTTTCATACTTAACCTGCATGTAGGCAAAAAATAATAAAATCAAATGACAAAATATTTTAATAATTAATTTGCATTGTAATGACTTTTAGCACCCGTGGAATAATTCATGTTACATGTTCTTGTTAAACACAGTTTTAATTTAATCTTGAAAGTGAATGATTAAAATGAATAAAAGTGTGCCATTGTGCAATTATATATTTTATTTAAAAACATCTAATGATGGGTGAAGTAAATTGTAGGTTAGGAAGCTACTACTACTCATGTGGTGGAATTATTAGAATATATGCATGTGTAGTAAGAAGTATTTTGGAGTTGACGTAGAAACCCAGGTTGGATAAACAGTTCAGACGAGGAATTGAGTATCATTTTAGATCAATAAAACTATTACGCCATTCTTGTTTTTCATGATAAATGAAGAAGAAGATGATCTAGAGGAGGTGTTTCGGGCCCTTTGTTTTTGCAGTTTCCATGGAAACGTCTGGTTGCTTGCTTGAGGAACTGGGTGGGCACACTCAGACCCAGTGAAATACAGAGAGGCCAGTTGGGTGTTCTTCACTGCGGCTAGGCTTTGTGAACCATTCCGGATTCCAGCTTTAATTTGCCAGGTTGGACACAGTGAGATCGTACTCGGGCGCCGATTGATAGGGATTAAGCGGCATCGAGGTGTTAAACACCTGGTGTTTGCACTGCAGCACTCAAATTTCCCTTTTTGGGGATTAATAAAGTATATTCAATTCAATATACGTTTATAGCAGAGGAGGGAGAGAATGACTTGCTGAAGTTACTGTTCATCATTTTCTGTTTTGCTTTGCCTACAGGATGCATTTTTGCGACCCCTTTCAAACCAATGCTGCACGCCATTCAAACAAATTAAATTGTGCTTTTCTCTGATTTAAAAATTCTGACATGCACATTTCTGGCATTACCCTGTGGGATTTGAAGACTTAACAGAGCCAGGTTTGAATACTTTGAGAAACAAAGTTATTAGATTGGTCATTTTAAATTTCATTTTCTTAGTTGTAACCATAAGGGGTGCAACAAATATAAAACTCATGGTTTGGATCATTCCATTTTTCAGAATCATGAACTGGGTTATTTTTTGGACTAGCTAAAAAAAAAAAAGTGACATTATCAAATTTTTAAAGTACGACACCACATCATAACAAGAACTGTATCACGTTTTTATAATATGGATATTGTCTCATAACGTGATATGATTAAAAACCTTTTTTGGGGGTTGACATCTGTGCACAACTACGTTGTCAATACATTACCATTATAAATTTATGTTGCCAATGAATGGTAACTACTTTTAAGTTAAATCAACTTGACTTTTCACAGTTTTGATAATGTCACACTTTAGGGCTATCACATTTTGTTTCGTCTTCTGAACCGCTAATCCTTAACAGGGTTGTGGCGAGTGTCGGAGGGTATTTTGGCTGATTTCAGGCAAGAGGCAGGATACAGCCCGAACAGGTCACTAGTCTGTTGCGGAGCCACACACAAACATCCATATACACAAACATTTATAGGTGCAATTTTATTGCGGTCAATCAACCTAACATGCAAGTTTTTCATCTATTACATTATGAAGTAAAAGCATTTCATCTTATGAATCAGGGACCATGTTTATGTCATCTTTAACTTGTCACTTTTGTATCCAAATCGTATTAGTTTTTCACAGGAAGCTATCCAGGCAAAGTGCTTTCTCTCCATAAAAAGTAACAAGATTTATTTAGTAATGAACTGAAGGTCCTTCTTTTTGGTAGAACAGAATTTTCCTGTCTGCTTTACACCAGAGTACAAGTGAATGTTAACACAACAAATAAATAGTGGTTTCTGTAAAAGCAGCTCTGGGTTATTCTAAAACAGGAATAACAACTGACGCAACCTGGAAAATTGCAGTTCAGAGTTTTGTTTTCAAGTTTTGAGCCTCACATATTTTCATTCTGCTTTTGTAGTGATTTTGCTTTCATTTTGAATCAGCAAAGGAACACAAAACCATGTTATCTCAGTAAACACATTAACAATTGAAGTCTCTTCAGAAATGCTAAAACGCTACACAGAAAAGCTGGTATTTGAATGTGCCAATGATTCAAGTTAAAGCAATCACGACTGCAAAAAAAAAAGTTTCTTTGATTCATTTTGACCTCCCTATCATTAAGTCACTTTAAGAAAAAAGTTTTGTTGAAGTAATTTTGTGGAAACAATTTTGTTAGCACTCAGTTCTTAACCACGTCTATATATCATTAATTATAATGGTTTGTTTTAAATGGAAGGGTTTTAAATGGAAGACATTTAAACAAATCACCACTTACAAAAGTTTTGAAGGGCTTTATATCATTAACCTCATAGCATAATTTATGTTTTCCTGAAGTCTCTGCCATCAGTCTTTAACTAATGAAATCAAGTTGTTTTCTTTACTTATTTTTCTTTTGGTTTGATTAGATTATGTTTTAAGGATCTCTGTTGGGAACAATGCAAAGCTTTTTAATGAGAGATTCATCCGTCCCTGCCATAGAGAAACAGTGGTAAATATTAAACTGCAGAATTCTGGCATTAAATCAACGAGCTTTGGGTGCTCCTCTGGGAAAGTCCATTTGCCTTCGTACTCTTCTCATTTGCCTCAAATTAGAGCGCCGCAGCTCTATTAAATAAAGTGCTGAAAATGATGATTTGATAAGGCCAGTTTCAGTGTTTCAGAGGGGTATGTTTTATGCATGCGGTGTTACTGCCTTCTGATGTCTCTGCCTGGTTTATTCATGAAAGCCTGATGTCAAGAAAGCTGTTTTGCTTGCCTCTTACCATTTTATGAAGGTGTTAATCCTCCCAGATTTGAATGCAACAAAATCCTCCTGAAACAACAACTAATCAAAAGTAGGTCTTCAAACATTTCATCCTACATACGATATCTATCTTTAGAGATTCTTGGCTATTGTGTTGTCCATATCACTGTGATGCCCTGACATGAGATCCATCTCCATAACAAATTATGACACAAGTTTTCTTTTCTGTTTTTTTTACTTTTAATTTTTTTCATCCTATAAATAATTCATCTTCTTGATGGGGTTTTGCTGCGTGCCCTCTTTAACAAGCAGCGTCTTCTCTGTTTATGAACACTAATGAATGCCAACCTTCTTCAATGTTTTCCACCTTCATTCAGATGAACAATTATTGATGTGAACCTTGTCAGATCTCCTCTGTGACAAGTTGGTTTCACATTTTCTGGCTTCTTGTGAAGTTAAAGGTGATAGAATCAATACCTTTAATCTGTTTTCATTGATCAAACTCTTGGTTTGCTAAGACATTGGCTCCTCTTATAACCAGAGGTGTAACAACACTGTTCTTTTAACCCTTGGTGGTTGGAAACAAAAACGCTCAAAACTCTAAAAGTTGTTCATTAAGAATCTCAAGTAGATTTTTTTATTCAGCAAATTGTTGATAGAGACGATTTCAGAAGTTTATTTCTATCTAATACAGTCAAGTTAACAGAAAGTTTGTATTTATGTTTCGAACAAATAAGGTAATGTCATCTGCAAAGCTGAAGGTTTAACACTTTATCAGCCTTGATGAAAAATTTATGAGGTTTTAGCAAAACATTTCATACAAAGTAGAAAAAATTGACCAATGAAGTTTAATGAAAAAGTACCATTAACATTAACCTGGCTGTAAATGTGAAAGGGGTATTACAATGCAGACAACATCCGTCCGGCATCCTTGAAAGAATAGGCTTGGAAAGAGCTTTTGTTATTGCGTTAGGTTCCATTCTTTGAGTTAAAGCCTTCACCAATGTGATAAAAGATGGTTAGTGTATGAAGTCTGAGAACCAAAATGGTTCCCTAAAAGCTTCGTTACATAATGAAAAAGAGACAATGAAAAAATAACACAATAACAAAATGATTTTGTGAGAATTTGTATCATATATTCTGGCTGATTTTATCCTGATATATTGATAAATTCAGCTAAAAAGGAAGCATAGAACTTAGTACATTATTTAAAAAAAAGACTAGCTGTTCGACTTCCTTTTAAATTCTATTCGTACACAATTACAAATTATTTCTTATTTATATCTATGATGCAGTGCGATATTCTGCTGAAACTATTTAGATGCAACTTTTGACTTGATTTTCTTGGTCTTTGTTTGGATAATAAGTTGAAACCAATTGGGCCATGCTTTTAACTTGTGCTTTGCTTTGATCAATCTTAATAGATTAATTGTAGGATGAACGAACTTTCTTAATATGATATTTGATCACTTAGGCTACTTTCACATAAAAATGCTGCAGATGTATAGTCGCCTAGGAAAATTGCAGCAATTTTTCTGTGTATGTGTGAATCGCGTGCGATGAAGGGGTTGCGATAGTTGTTGCTCACATTAGAGCGACTCTTTACTGTCATGTCTGCGTTTGAATTGGGAAATAAATTGATTTGAATTGACTGCATGTTAGGAGAACATCAGACGATGCTGTCTTGCCTGTTTGGCAAAAATCAACCGTAAAGTGCTCGATGAAAGGCTCTCGCAGACTGTAAGACGATTCATCACAAACATGATACCAAAAAATTGATGACGTAACGCCAAAGCGTGTGCGATAGGAGCGTCCACGTCTTTAGTATAAACAGAGGGTAATCGCATATTTGTACATCAGTTCACCTCGCTTTCTCAAGACAGTAAGCATATGTGGTCACTCAAAATCAGTTGATTAACGACGCATTTTCTACCGATCATCTACAGATTATTGCACAACATTCATCCGATAAATGTGATCAGGGCTTCAATGGACTGTCCAAAGCCAACCTGACTTTGAAATCATTTCTATTCAAGAAAATTTTTTACTTTCAAATCCACAATTTTAGTAAGTTTAGCCAGAAATATGTATTGCATATTTAAGAACTTAATTTGTCCCTCCAATATAAGGAAATTACATATAAAAGTGCATACAACCTCCTTCTGTTGTAGTGTCTGCCTTTAAATGTTCCATTCATATCACAGAAAACCAACGCTTTTTCAAAGCATCATTATGACATTGTTTTAGGTCGTGTTTGGAAGTGGAAGCAGATGGTAAAGTAAAAGAACAAACATGTTATCAACTAAAGTTATTAAATAAATATTCTCATACAAATACCTCAACAAAATTTTCAAAAAAACAACCTCAACTGAGCCGTTTTTCTGTTGCAGCTATAATTGCCTGTGTCTATGTAGGAAAATGTGGTAAACAAAGGGCGAGGTTAGGTGAAGTTTGCGGTGTTTCTATATAGTTAAAACTTCTTCTAGGCTTAAGCGGAACAATTAGCATCAACTGTACATTACATGTCAGCATATTGCTTGCCTTAAACCATAAATATAACACCCACATACATCTGAGTCATCGACTGTTTTACACAACACATCACAGCAGGTGCACTGTTGTTTACTGGTGATGGAGCTATAAATCAGTTATTTTTTATTATTTTATAAATACGTGGATTTCCAACTTTTAACCTCATCCAACTTTAAAGATAATAGTCGTGGTTATGTTGCTGTAGTTTGTGTCCTGAATAAGTTGTCCAAATTACCCTGTACAAATTCTTTTAAGTTCTTTCTTAAATATAGGGTGAATGTAAAGCTTCTATCTGCTTGTAGAAACTTTAAAATAAAGTGTTTTACCTGCTCGATGTGTTTTTAAAACTTATTTTTGGGCCTTGTCATTGGTGCTGTTTTGACCCGTTGATGTTTCATTAACATTACCACAAATTAGATTTCATTGTAAAGGTAAAAAGTTAGACTTTTCCCTTTTCTCTTTAAAAAAAATGTTTCCAAAGATCCCTCATGAAAACCTATTGTATTCCTCAAGAACCGGATACAACTAATTAGACCTCAGAATACATTAGAAATGTATGAAATGACACATTTCTCCAGCATATGTTGGCTCTCATTGCTCCAACGTGATAACGACCTTGATTCTGTGACAAATCTACTGATGTAGTCTTGAATAATTTTGTAGAGGCTGATATTTGAGGGCATTACACTTCCCGCTGGCAAATAATAAAGCATTTCACACTTCTGTACATCATCAAATCACCTTTCCTCGTTCAGCAAGACGTGCCATCATTTCAGAGGAAGAAATAGTTTTCTTTGTTTTGTTTGTATAACTGCAATATGTGGCTGCATATTTCTAATGTTTTGCAGGTAAAATAACAAAAAAAAGCGATAATTGGTTTGATATGGCACAGGTATTTTTTTTTTTTTTTGCAATAACTTAAACTCCCTTTCTGAGCACAAAGATGTTGAAATAAAATGTTCACACCTTTATTGAGTATTTGTAGATGATTGTGTTCCTAACTCTTTTTATTTTTAATTTTTTATTTTTACTCACTCTATTCATCCTACTCTGGGGAATTTTGTGTGCCGCACTCCTACACTGCAGCAGGCTGCCACGATGGTGCCAATGGTGGGAGATATGGGGGCTTAGGTGTCTTCTCCAAAGACCCTAGATGTGCACTCAGTGGGATGCGAACCCGCAAACTTCAAGTTGACTTCCTGTCCAGTTGACTTCTAACCACTGAGCCACCGTCCCCCCCTTTGATTATGTATTATGATGTATTAAGTATTATTATGATGATGATTAAGTATCATGATGTGTTGTGACTTAATGCTGTTACTAGGTGGCAGATATTTAAAAAAGTTTTAAGAAAGGATACACCAGTCTTATCAGTCTCATCAAGCCTCAAATGCATTTACTTTTGTAGAACTTAGATTTAATTAGTTGCTTGATGTAAACTAGACTTTAATTAAAAATATCTGCTTAATCAAAGCTGCGCACAAATGTCTTAATTAAATGTTTTTATCTATCAAACTAAAAAAGTCATCAAAGCCAACTGATTAGTATGATTTCACAATAAAAAGGAAGTGTGTATGGAAAGAGATGAAGAGGAGAGTCTATTTGAGTTGAGATGAAGATGGTGCTGCTGACGTGAATACAGGATGCAATATGTTATGGATTATAGTCTGGATAGCTTCTCGGGCTCACAAACATTCACACTGCATATGCAGGGAGGTGACGTCATCAAGGCTGATCTTAGAGTTCCACCTGATGTTCACACATAGTTAAAACACTAAGCTCTGTTCATTTTTCCTTGTGCCCATATGTTACCGAGTCTGGACACAGTCTGGTTTATGTTGTAGCAATACATTCATCAGATGGAGCAGATCTGATTATGCAGTTATAAAACTGGTGCATTGCAGAATTATTACTCAAGAAATATGTGGTATTTTCGTTTTGTCTTCTGAACCGCATATCCTTAACGGCGTCACAAGGGGTGCTTTTCTGGCTCAGGGTGTACCCTGAGAGACAGGGTACACCCTGTACTGGTCGCCAGTCTGTTGCAGGTCCAAACACATACACGACAATATTCCTAGGGGCAGTTTCACAGCAGCCAGTAAACCTAACAGACATGTCATTGGAGGGTGGGAGGAAACCCATACATAGGGAGAACATGCAAACTCCACACAGAAAGGCCAGTATTTCAAGCCTCGTTCCCACTTAAGGACTCAAACCCTCACCCTTCTTATTTTGAGGCCACCGTGCATCCCTAGTCCGGTATTTTTAAGAATCAAATCAGTTTTGAAAGACAGTAATCAAAATGGTAAAATTGATCCAGTATAAAATTATATAGTAAGATACCTTCTTAGTTAGAATTTAGAACACCACTCACTTCTCTCTATGATGACAGAAAATCTAGTTGTTTTTCATTTGTAGCATTTGTTGGTAAGATAAAAAAAACTTGTAAAGTCACAAACCAAACATTTTAATTTGTTTTCTCTCCCTTGATAGCCACATAATTAGATAGATTAACAGATGGTTTGTTACACGTGTATCAGACAGATACCAGCGTCAGAGATGACGCAATACCAAGCCTTAGGTGGATACACAGATGGTTTTGAGTTGCTTTAATGGCTGAAGTTCCGCTGGATCTGTAATAAATCAAAACTTTTAGGAAATCTTTAACTTTTATAATGTGTTCCTAATATTCAGCTGCAACTTTTGTCACGGTGAGGATTTTTACAAGTTTATTTATATCATAGTTCAGTTCAGGCAATATAGAAGGGTTATGCCATTCATAAATGGCATAAAAATCCATTCCTTGTCTGCAGCATCGGACACACTTTTATCTACAAAGTTGTTACGATCACTAAGGTACATCAAAGAAATACTCTAAGCTTTTCTGAAACCAGATGTCGAGTTAGTGATTGCACAATTCTGGGAAAATCCATGAGGTCAGCTTGGACAAAATGATTACTGAGAACGAGCAATTCGTTTTAATGTTTTTCTACCTAGTGTTCAGCAAGCAAAAGCAATGTTAAAATGAGAGGATTAGACACAATGTTGCTTTTTGCTTTGATGGAAGGCAGATGTTATTTTTTTCCACTCTTTAGAAACTACTGCTCTGTCACATTTTATAGGGGTTGATACTGGTGTTTTTTGTTACGTGGAAAAATATAACAGAAAAACAGCGACCGATTAATTCCACAAAATAATTTAATTAACTAAACTAACTCGGTCTGCTCAGAAAAAAAAATAAAAAATTAGCCAAAGAACAGCACATAATGGGTGGCACGGTAGCGTAGTGGTTAGCACGGTGGCATCACAGCAAGAAGGTTTAGGTTCAGGTCCAAGGATGGACGAGGCTTGAAACACTAGCCCATCTGTGTGGAGTTAGCATGTTCTCCCTGTGTAAGGGTGGGTGTCCTGTGGGCGTTCAAGTTTTCTCCCGCCCCCCAAAAACATGCATGTTGCTATGAAATTGCCCCTGTATATGAGTGTGTCTTTATGGTTGTGTTTGTGTGGCCCTGCAACAGACTGGTGATCTGTTCGCCATGTATCCTGCCTTTTGCCTGAAATCAGCCCGGATAGGCTCCGGCACCTCCCACAACACCATTAGGGATAAGCAGCTCCAGAAGATGAAATGAAACAGCACATAGGAGAACAAAGAATGACATAGACATGCAAAGACAAAAAAAAAAAACAGGTTAAAACTTAAAACACATACATAAGTAATGATTTTAAAAAAAGTTTCATGGGTCAAAATATTAATTAATTGCATTTAAGTTCAGCAGAGCGCTGGTCCACTACCACTCTAACAGAATTGGTTCCTTTACTTAAATGCTAGATTTATTTATATCCTAATTTGTTGGAAAGTCTTTTCCCCAAGACATAAAAAGCATTGCAGTATGTGACCTTTGAAAAGAATTGTTTACCATATAATGTTATTACTCTATATACCAGCAAACATTGAATCTTATATTAAATTTAAAGTCCCATGTTTTTATATTACTGTTTGGTGGGTTTTATTGCTTATTTAGAGCTTTTTTTATGCATACACTGGTAGAGAAATGGCCACCATTGGAATATGAATATAAATTGAACTTCTAAATATCTGCCAGAGAAGTTAGGCTATTCACAGATTAAACGTGTTTAAACCTTTGGTCACACAATGGACTGATGTGAACACTTTTTTAAATATTAAGTTTAGGCTCTTCAGAGAGCAAAAAGGACTTTACAAACACATCTTTTGACCATTTTTGGGATTTTTTTTGTGATTCATGATTTTTAAAAGAGCAAATTTTGAGCAACAATTACTTCTTCTCTTTTTGGTATTTTCAATTAGGGTTCACCACAGCAAGTAAGTTTCTTCCACCTAACCCTATCTCCTGCATCTTCTTCGGTCACTCCAACTAACTACATATCTTCCTTCACTGTATACATGAACCTCCTCTTTGGTCTTCCTCCAGTCCTCTTTCCTGGTGGTTCCAAACCCAGCATCCTTCTGCCGATGTACTCTCTCTCCTCTGCACATGTCCAAACCATCTCAGTCTGGCCTCTCTGACTTTATCTCCAAAACCTCTAACATGTGCTGTTCCTCTGATATAGTCATTTCTGATCCTGTCCATCCTGGTCAAAACAAACCAAAATTTCTAATTTAAATAACATTGTTTATACTGAGAAGCTGAAAACTTAATTCTAGGCATAGTTAGAGTTTTTAGATGTTTATGGGTTGGAAAAAACAAAAACAAAACTTGATTCCGTAGAAACTTTTAGAAGCAAATCAAATTTTGTGGAACAGACTAAACTCCAGTTTTATACCAAGAAGTGCTGAGGCAAAATAACATTATTGTCTCCCGAAATTCGCAGTGTTTTAAATCTTTTTTTTTTTTCATTTTCTCGTCATGGTTTTGCTATCTCTTCCTGTGTTTAAAATGGAGCCGCAGACTTTAGCTCTACTTTACCAAGACATTAAATTTGAAACTATTTTCTCACAAGCAGTGATCCATCCGCAGATATGCATCCAGTGTGGAGAATATTTCCTCTTTTATCATTTCCATTTCTTTCTCCCTTGTGCTATGCCTTCAAAAGTATTGCATAAAAACACATTGCACAGAACCAATATGTGAGTTTTAAAGCTGGGATATATTTTTTTTCTTTATTTTTCTTAAACTATACCCTTATGACAAGTTCATAGTGCTTTGGAAAATGAAAAAAGATATTTAAACATTTATACGTCAATACTATCTGGCATCAGATGTTTTCTTTGCATATTTAGTTGTCTTTTGGCATAGACCCGTAGTTATTAGTTTGTGTACGCTTTTGGATTTTTTCCAGAACTTTATTATGCTGTAAAAAAATGTACATGGTTAAAAATTCAATACTTCTGTTGCTGTGATACCAAGAAAATACCATAAATTAAAAACTTGGCTCATGTCAATGTTGCAATTTTCAATAGTAGAGATACAGTTTACAATTTTCCACATGGATTCCAACTTTTATGTTTGCATTTTAATCTTCAAAAAACAAGTATTTATGTATGTAATGAGTAATTCATCTGGGCAAAAAAAAATGTATAAAAATTGCTACAGTATAACCTATTATTTAAATGAGTAAAAAAATCAAATAATTTCACCTTTCTACTTTGTAAAGTTACACATTTTAATTACTCTTCATTATTTTATTTGCAGAATCTACAAAAAAAATCAAATTACTTTGATGGTAGGACTTTTTGCATAGGCATGCCTCTCATAGAGCCGTCTTCAATTTTTTTTTCTCTAATCATCTGAATTGTCTAGTTCACAAAATGCACCACAAGGTTTTGTTTGGATAAGTAGCTCGATTTAATTCTGAAAGCCAAATAGTTGTTGGCTCCTCGGGGATGCAGTGGTTGGTACAGTGGCCTCACAGCAAGAAGGCTGGGGTTCAAGACCCAGGTGGGACCAGACTTTATACAATATAATTTCTATGTGAAGTTTGCATGTTCTCCCTGTGCATGGGTGGGTTTTCTCCCAGTACTCTGGTTTTCTCCCATCCTCCAAAAACATGCATGTTAGGTTGATTGGCTTTGAAATTGCCCTAAGAATGAGTAGGTGTGTGGATGGTTGTGTGTGTGTAACCTCGCAGCAGATTGGCAACCTGTTTGGGGTGCCTCTCACTTGAAATCAGCCAGGATAGGCTCTGTCATCCTCACAACCTCGTCACGGACAAGCAGTTCAGACGTCGAAATGGAACAAATAATTGTGAAGTTCTTGTTGAATTCTCTATACATTTAAAGAATTAGCTCGTCATTGCTACCCTTCTCATGAGCTAGTGTTGTTTCATTACTCAATTAAGAACATTCAAAGAAGCACAATCTTATACTTGATTCTTTAGAAGAATTTTATACAAGAATAACTTGAATTTAGAGATGTGGTATTTTTTTCAGAAAGTACCGGTACATTTTTCTTACATTTTAAAAATGGCTTGTGTGGTTTTGTGGTGTAATGATTCTTTCTCATTGCTTATATAAATAAACATACTTTTATTTCGCTCAAAACTGTAACATTTACTAAAAATGGCATGACTACATTTACTTAGTTTCACTTCCGTTTTCAACTGGAAATTCCTCATTCCTCTCGCTCTCCGCTTTGTCCTGTCCTTTGGTTCAGTGTGAGCAGAGCACATGTACTGCTGATGGAAAAAAACTTCCTGGTTATGTGGGAATGTGGGCGTGGTGGAGAACAAAAACCGGGATCGAGAGCAACCTGGTGTTCAAATAGTATCTGGATTCTTAGTATCTGGATTGGGAGAGCTCGCACAATGTTCAAACATGAATGAAAAAAATTAAATAATCAACTCTGGTGTGTTTTTGGGAAGTTCAAATATGGTAGAAATTTCTATAAAAGCTCATTTTTGCATAAAACCATTTTCTTGGAGGTGAGCTTTCATACTATCATAACCCATATGCTTGTCCAAAAGAGGAACAAAAAAATCCCATCATATTTTTCATTACAGTTTTCAACCACTTTATTGGGTCATTAACAGTTGGAACATCTTGCAGGGATTTATAGACATGAAGGATGCACAGCCTAGAGCATCCATCACAAAAAGACTGGCAACATGCATGCTCTTGCCAGCCTTCATCACTAACTAATGAACTGTAGAAAGATCACCTTGAGAAAAACAAACCCAGACCATGAGGATTCCATGATATCAACTACCAACCGGCCACCTTAAACAAGCAGTCGTATTGCTGACTGTGCAAACATTGCTCCACTTCGGTGTTAGCTAATCATTCGGGCTGTGCAAACAGGTTGTACGGTGTTTGATAATGTATGTTTCAGCTGTTCCACTTTATATTCAACCAAGCTAAGTCTATATTTTGTTCACTCTTAGAGCCGGTAGTGCCTGGATTATTTCGAGCATGCAGCAGTCTACTCTGGGATTTGAAACCTGTGCAAATTGGTGGAATAATAGCAAGTAATGTATTATTAAAACAGTGTGTAGTGATTTATTTATAAGTAGTGGCTTTTCTGCCAGAATGATGTATTAATCTGGAATTTCATTTCACCTCACAGTAAGAATCTTTGCTAATCTGAATGGTTTGCACTTCCACTGCGCAATTAGAATAGAAAATGTATTCTAATCATGCTTGCGCCACTTGTTGGTACTCCACGGGGACCCACTTGTTGTCTGAAGCATCTTTGGGAGGAATTCCAGAGAATTTGAAAAGTTTTTCTATTTTTCTGTTTGGCATTTTGAAAGGGAAAGTTTGGGGTTCAGTAGAAGTTACACATAATGAGTGAAAGTTTATGAGAGCGCTGGTTGGAGGAAAAATGATCAAAGTAAAACAAAACAAAAAAAAAAAACAGACTTGTATAGCTTTTGCTACAACCTCAAGTTGTAACAATAATTTTATCATTTTTTTGCGCTATGTTAATAACGTTAGGTCTGATAATTAACTCCTTCAATTTATTATTCTTAACAAAAGTCATGGTGACCTCTCTGATGAGACTTTAACAAGTAAACAAAAATTGTAAGTGTTTTCTTATAATTTGACAAAAAATCCCACTAGGACGACAAGGAAAACAATAAAACACAAACATGGCAACGTCTTTGTTGAAGCAGTCGGCGGGTGTTATTTTTTTTTCTCCCTACTGAAGTTACAAAACCTAATTGCTAATTACTTTTACAGTTCAACAGTTTTCATTTGGTTTTTGATTACAGATCAGAGATCACTGAGCAAAACAGATTTCTTATTTAAATTTACCATTTTCTTATAATTGCCTCAATTTATAAACTCTGAAGTTGTGTCGCTTATTTACTTTTCCTTTTACAAACACGATGGTTTTGTTCGGGGATTTAGCATTATTTTTATGCGTAAATAAGCTCATTGTTTTTCATCCATCATTTGAACCACGTTTCCAACTGTGGGTTCCAGCCTGACTGTGTCATATGAGAGTTAGGGACGGTTTGACAGCCTGTTGCATGCATTGTGTTTTGATTACTTAAATACAGGAGAGTAATAATTTCCGAAAGCACTTCATTGTTGCGCCATGAATCTTAAAATGTGCACATGTCTTCATTTTATTGTGTTCTATTGTCTTCCACTTATTCGTGCCGGGTTGCAGGGCAAACAGCCTAAGATGAGAAACCCAGGGTTCCCTCACCCAGCTGGATCCTCCAGCTTACCTAAAATGATCATGAGACATTTCCCGTTCAGCTATGACTTATAGTCTCTCAGTGGGTCGGGGGTCTGACTCTGGGTCTCCCCCAGGTTGGAAACACCTCACCAGCGAGGTGTTCGGGAGGCATCCTAACCAGATGCTCGAACCACCCCATTTGGCTTATCGCAACCAAGAGGAGCAACAGCTCTACTCCAAGCTCCTCCTGGATGGCAGAGCTTCTCATTCTTTCCAGATCTCCTAATTTCTTCACAGTGGATAAAAATATTCAATTACAAAATAAATGTTCAAAGCTCCCTCCTTTATCTTACTTAATATAACACACACCCCTTTTAAATTAGTTACAAAAAATTGGAACATAATTCATTTTTGTTCTTAGAAAACCAAAATATCTGTTTAATAACTCTCTTCCAGGGAACATTTTTGTGAAAACTAGTTAGATTGTGCTGATTACTGGATTTTTTTTAAGCTGAAGGTCCAAAAAAAAAACAAAAAAAAACAAATTCTGCACATGTTTTTGAGCAAAAAATAAAACGTTTTTTCACCTCCTACACAAACATGGACTAATTACATTTTCAGACATACATTTTTATTCTCCTGGAAGCTGAATCTTCAAGAAGCGCTAATAAACGGGAATTTTTTCCCCCTCTCTAGCATCTTATTCAAGGTTTTTTTGTTATTGTTATTTTGTTGTTGTTTTTTTTGGTGTAATTTCTTATTTCTAATCAGTAAATTTTTCAAATTCAAATTACATTTTTTACACAAAGGCTTTTTATGCAAATGCTATTAAATTTGATTTGAAGAAAATCCATTTTGTTTCAATTCGATCTGTCTGGGGCAACTTTAATCAAAATTTTTACTTGAAATGTTACTGAACATAAACCAGATGCTTGAACATTAGTCCCATAGAGAACTCGTCTTTACAGCAAGATGGACAGTCTAATCGAATAAATTTGAACAGTTTTTTAATTTGAGCCTGTTGAAAACATATTTTTGATTGCAGCACTTTTAAATTGTGACTTTAATTCCTTTAATACTAATGACAACAGATATGTTAAAAGTCTAAAACATTTGAACTAATCTATTACTTTGAGTTTAACCAATAGCTGAAACTATATCAGCTGGAACCCACCTACCATACATACACTGCCCCCAATTCCTTTGGAACACCCCATGACTCCCTCAGAGGCTGCTCACTTATCTGGGTAATTTAATCTCACATCTACAAAAGACCTGCTTGATTAGATGTTTGATTATCATCTTGCTGGAGTGGCCCGGAGAGCTTGTGATAACAGAACGTTAACCATCTCGTCATTCGGATGCATGGCGTCAGCACGCCTCGGTGATTATATTCCTCAGTTGCAGGAAGCCCTCTCCAGGGCTGCGTGAGGCTGTCAGAGGCAACAATTACTTTGCTCCACTCATTTCAAACAGAATGCAAGGACTGCAATGCCACCACAGATAAGATGAAAAGATCAGAACGTTCTTTTCCTTATCAGACGGCCACTGGCTGTTGGAATTAGATGCTGCAAACTAGTCCATGTATGCAGATAACACTTTTTCCCATGCATTAGAGAACGGATACATTTTAGAGAATTTTTTTTCTAGCTTCAGATGTGCTGTTTTAAAACACACCCATGCATATAAATATTTAGGCTGTGTATGTAAGGTGTTGCTTTTAGAAACTTTTACTTTTGTTTTTTTTTCAGTGACTCTCTACTTGTTCATAAAATTAATTAATGGGATTTTTAAAAATTTTGTCACAAAAACAGCAATTTGCATTTTTTTTTTTTTTTGCAATTATCAGCCTGAGAGCTGACTTATTTATATTTTATGACTCAATCTAAAAAGAACACATTGTGTGGTAAATATTACAATTCTGACTGAAAGAAGCAAGAAATTAGGACAATTCACTTGTGAATGGTTTGTGATATTACAGTCTTCTTCTTCTCCTTTCAGCATTTTCCTTCAGAGGTCGCCACAGCAAGTCATTTTCTTCCATCTAGCCCTATCTGCTGCTTCTTCTTCGGTCACACCAATATCCTCATGTCTTCCTTCACTGTATCCATGAACTTCTTCTTTGATCTTCCTCCAGACCTCTCTCCTGGTGGTTCCAAACACTGCATCCTTCTGCCGATGTACTCTCTCTCCTCTGCAGATGTCCAAACCATCTCAGTCTGGCCTCTCCGACTTTATCTCCTAAACCTCTAACATGTGCTGTTCCTCTGATCCTGTCCATCTTGGTCACTTCCAGAGAGATCCTCAGCATCTTCATCTTTGCTACCTCCATCTCTGTTTCCTGTCTTTTTCTCAGTGCCACTGTCTCTAGAACAAACAGCATGGCCGGTCTCACTGGTTTGTGATATTACAGTATTGCATAAAATAAGAACATGGGCATACTGTTACATTAGCAAAAAATGCCAAAACACGGTGTGAATATGGTTTAAAACGCAAGACATTAAACACATAGACTCACATTAAATCTACATAATGTGAATTTAATTTGATCTCAGCATCTAATGTTCAGTTTGAGAAACTACTCTCGTTGTTTCAGTCAGAATCTCCTCAAACACGTTCATCACAGGAATTTTCAAAGACTTAGTAGTGGAGGTGTTTGTGATAATTTTGTCTTCTGTTTTTTGGCTTTTTTGGTGTGTTTGTGTTTTGTTTTTCTATAAATGTTAAAGTGCGGACTCTCAAGAGGATTAATTCCTCCATCAGAACAGATCATTCAAAAGATTTTTGGTCAAGCTCCTGCAACACTTTTTAGATATCTTCCAAGTTTCACATCCAAAAAATGGCTTTCCTGATGGCCAATTCTCAATGGGGACTTGGCTTCAGCCAGATCAGCAGAAGGTTTAGTTGCGTCTGTCAGCTTCTGTGTCATGTCTTTGCAAGATTTCACTTTACATCTCTTTTTATCTCACTTCTCTGCTTTAAACTTTTTTTTTTTTACAAAGTTTGTAATCTTTGTGGTTTGGTTTAGTTGAGCAAATTTACCAGAAGCTTACAAATTTTGATTGAATTTGAACTGAATCGAGTTGTTTTCTACAAACAATCATAAAGTCAGGACTGTTAACTGTTCATAAACTGGAAGTATTATGTCTAAAATGAACATGTCACAAAAAAACATGTCCGCATCATCCTAAAAGTCATCCAGTCAATCGGATACATAAAAGAAAATATGGCATAATTAGTTCAAAATTATTTAAAAAGCTGTTGAAGCAGACAGAACTGAGTGTGTGATTGCAGCTGGTTCTGAAAACGAGCTCTTTGTAGGCAGCATCTGACTCACCTTCCTGACACTACGTACCACCGCAGGGTCTTTTAGTGGTAAAGAGTGCTAGTCTCCACAAGCTAACCTATAACCTTACGTGTATAATGAAGAAAAATAGTATAAATTAGTTTGAAAATGCCTCAAAGTGATAATGTTCAAAGTTTTAATTGGTTTTTTTTTAGATTGTACCAATCCATGGAAGCATACCTCCTTTTTAATGATTAAAAAAACTTTTCGAGTTTTAGTCTGAAATGAGTAAAAGTTTCATTTCTTTGCATATGTGTTTTTTTCTTTTCAAATGCTTCTTTTTAATAGAAATGAAAGTGAAACAATCTGTAATGGCCACAGGGAAATGATTTCAGCCAACACCTCTTTAACAGGACCTGTGGAAGTGTGATTTTCAAAATTTAATTTGTCACTTAAAATGAAACCAGATTCAACTGAAACCATATCTTTCCTGATAAAACTCCCCATGGCAAGACTATTTTATTCAGGAGATAGTATTGTAGTTTATTGTGGTCAAATGAGTTGCAGAATTGAGCTTTTCCAGGAAAACAAATTCTTTGGACAACAAGGAGACAGGTTTTTAATCCCATTAAGATGTGCCTAAAACATCTAACAATGAAAATGCACAAAGTGGCATCCCTGTTCAGACGCCAAAGCACGTGGTCAAACTCTTTACCCTATTTTCAAATAGTCTCATCAACCTTTCTAGGAAGCTCATTTTAGCCATTTGCGTTTTTTGATCCTCCTAGTTTTGTTTCTGTCTCTATCATAGACTAAGTGAAGGGGTTTAGATCAACTTTAAAATATATTTTTTTAAAATGATACTAACTTTTGATGGCTTCTTCAACCTCTACAGAATCATATTTTAGTTTCACAGCATCTCGTCTTACCTGCTGCAGGAATACAGCCAAGTAGTTCTCTTCAAACCCACCATTGTCACGTTTGTACATATTTCATTTTTAACAACCCATTCTTGTCAGAACAAATCTAAAAGCAAACGGTTTTAAAGTACACAAAAATGCAGCTAAAAGACTTTCAGTATGATGTGAATTTACGGCAGACTGCATTTATAAAGGGTGTAAGAAAAATAGAAGGGTGGGAGGGGGACACTACAAAAAATACTTTCCAATGGAAAAAAAAAAAAAAAAAGTCAATGGTAACTGACAATTTTTCTGAAGAAAAAAACAAAAACTACATTGGTTAAATTTGGGCTCTCAATCAGAGATTGAGTGAGAAGTTCTGCCATCTGAGAGGAGCTTGGTGTCGAGCCACTCCTCCTCCAGATCGAGAGAAGCCAGTCAGATGCCCCCCGAGCGCCTCGTTGTTGAGGTGTTTTGGGCACGTCCCACGAGGAGGAGACCAAGAGGCAGACCATGGACCTGCTTGAGAGACTATGTCGCACAGCTGGCTGGGGAACGCCTCGGGATCCTTCCGGGTGAGCTGAAGGATGCAGCTGGAGTGTGAGAAGCCTTGGCTTCCCGTCTATCGCTGTTGCCCTCACGACCCGGCCACGGATAGTGGAAGAAGACAAATTTGTCATGAGCTGGTGAAGGTGAAGATGTAGGACCAAGATGCAAAGCCAATTTTAACCAGTTTATTGAAGACAATCAGGGATTAAGTAAGAGGGATAGACATATTCAACCTGGAAGATGAGGTAGAGAGGACCAGACAAAGTGGAGTGGACACCATCATTGCTACAGCAGACTGAGGGACACTATCATTGCTGCACCAAGAGAACAGAGTCGCAGATGATTTGACAACAGAGTAATGGACAGCAAGTGTTAAATAACCAGATGGGAAGACGAGACACAGGTGGAGACATCAGGGAGAGGCAATTGGAACCGGGTGTGCTGTATAAAGAATACCGGACAGGATTAGGAGGGTGGAAATGTTCCGGATCCAAGTGTTCAGACTTTTGACTAGTGGGCCAGATCATATTTAACTATTCATTGTTAACTCTGGGTTTGGTTGCAGATTTTTTTTTATGCGTTTATACCCAGCTGATGACAAAAAATTTCAAACCTATAAATAGCAAAACAAAAGAGATGCACTAACAAAAAAAAGACATACTTTTAAACCTCGATATTAAAACACCACCTGAGGGTCAGGATGAAATATTTTTACTCTATTTTCAGCCCTTTTTTACATCGAACAGAAAAGAAAGCACCGCTTAAAACTTCTATTAGATAAAAATGTTCACACAATAGACAAAACTGACTTTTTTAGATATGTTTGACAGCAAAGAAAGGAGGTTTGATGTGCATCTGCAGCTTTAAAGTTAACACATTTCTGTAATAATTTTCTCTTTTCTTTTGTTACCTGATCAGGCGAATCATAGACCTTTGAATTGCTGCTTTGTTTGGAGAGGTGCAGAAGCCATGCCCGATCCCTTGCTGTTTCTGTTGTCATTATTTTATGTTTTGAGAAATATTTGGCTTGACATGTTGTGCTTCTTCCGTGAGCCAGAAGAATTAGAACAAAGCAAGCATGATGGCTCACTGTGTGGAAAGAGGTATTGATCGAAATGTATAGGGTTTTTTTTTTTTTTTTTTGCTTTCATAAAGCTGAATTTAAAAGTGTTTTCTTTATTGAGCTCCATATAGGTGATGTCTGTCATAGTTTAGTTTTTCAATGTAAACTTTTGGCTACTTTTTCTACTTTCATTTTTGCTGCTTTAGTTCAGGAGAATTTCTTTTACACTACCGCTCTCCATGCCCAGCAAGTCTAGGATTAGTAAGTGTAATTGTTTATGTTTGCGTGGTGAAGTCCTCAAAATAAATTTAATGCACTTCCATTTTCATTTATCTACATTCCAAATTACAGCCATAAGTTTTCTTTTCTTTGTGTCATGTATTGCATTTGTATCTTTTCCCAGCCTACCAATGTTGAACCCCGAATACCCTCAAAGCCATTCCTGCTGGCCAAAAAAATCCATATCACCAACTGTTGTTAATTATTTTTATGTCATTAATATTTATATAGTATTTCCAAATGGACAGTCCATTTTCTTTCATGGCTTTTTTGATAGCTATGCTGCTTCTAAACATGTGTTTTCACATTAAAACATTTGACCAATCTCATTACAGCCGATATTTGTTGCAAAGTAGGTTAAAATCAGCTGAGCTTATGCCTAACTTGGCATAAAGTTAGTGGCAATAAAACTTTTACTTCAAAAATCAGATTTTCAACTGGTCTACATTCATTTTCTGGCATGCCTTTTACGTCACTGTTTTCAGACCTACTCATTGAACCAATAACATAGTGATTAAGCTAGCGAGCATCATCTGTAGTGGGCAAAGTGAAAGGAAAAGACATTTTGTTGCTGTAAAGCCTGTTTTATAAAAATAAAAAAAAAACTAACTGAAAGAGGAGGACAGTGAAATTCAGTGGTTAATTTACTCCCAAGATTGTTTTCAAGACAGACAAGTAGTTACACTCAGGACATTTATTTTGAAAGAGCTTTATGTTTAAGAAACTGCTGCTTCTAGTCTTTTTGTATGGTCAGATTGTGTCATAACAATATTTTAAAATAGTTACTAAGATACTGATTGATGCAAATGTGGCACTCCTCAAGGCCTAGGTGTGAAATGCACAGTTTGTCATTATGATCTACATAGTTTCTAATGCTAACTTTTTCAAACATGTCACAAAAGGAAGAAATTTGGGCCTTGCTGTAACTCAAGGAAGGCAAAAGGAAATGTTTGGTTTATGCTGTTGTTGCCTGTAGCTGTGAGCAGTGAGTAGAACGACTTCTCATTTGATGCCTCTCAATGTGTTCTTCTAGAAATGTAGTTGAGTTGGTTGCATTTGCAATGGACAATGTTAAAAATATAAAAATACAAAAAGAAAACTTAACTTCTAGTCACTTTTGATGCTCATTTGTCTTGTTTTTCACTTTCTAATGTTTGACCAAATATGTGCCCAAATACTTCACTAATGCATGATGGTTTAAGTGAGAATACCTTTTTTGTGTTTTTGGATGTCCTGTACAGAAACCTTTTGTATAAAGCTTTTGTAGCAGCTCTTCGAGATTGATTTCTACCTACAACAAGGATTCGATCCCATGGGAATAGTTGTGAAAAGTTTTTTTTATTTTTCTCCCAGACAGCCTGGTCTTTGTTCGGTTGATATTTATTTGAGCTCAACAAGACTCATGTCCTATGAGTGTTGTAGCATTTCTGGAGAACCTGCTTTTTGTCAAGACTGGGAAATGTAAATTTGATGTCCCTTCAGTGACTTTTCAAGTTTACACCATTTCTGTGGAAAGCAGTGCATGAACTCAGAAAAGGTCAAGAAAATGACCTGATATCCCATGAACAGAACTTTTGGAGGTGTAAAATGGGTGATAAATGGGTTTTGTGATGAGATGAAACTGACCTGGACTGCTAAAACATTTATCTAATATGACTTTGTGCTTTGAGGACATACTGCCATACCGTAAAAAAAGAGAAAAATGGATCATGTTTTAAATCAATTGTAAAACTACTTGATTAAGAAATAAGAATATTTACTTCTTGTTATTCTGTTGTTGTGGCATCTGGTTAGTTTGTTTGAGCCATTATTTCAAAGCTTGCAAAATAATGAAAGACCTGTAGAACCTGCAACACGACACTGAATAAGCAGATGACTTTTAGACATTATACTGTATGAAAATGACATTTCTCAATTACTGTTTTAACACATTCAACACTAAATGCTTCAGAAAGTTAGGTTCAAAATTTATTTCGATTTCCAGAAAGGCGAAAATCAAGGTTAGGATCAGATTTGGTTCGGATAAGGAAGACAATCAGTATAAATCCTAGAAAATTGTTCACTGTGAAAGGCTTGCAGACAATCTGGCAAAGAACTGGGTTGGCAATCCTGCTTTGATAGGGAGAGGGGCAGATGATTGCAGTGAACAGAGCAAAAAGCTTTAGGGAATGGATCAGGGAACCAAACTGGAAATGATAAAAATAACAACAACCAACCACTGCCAAATAACCATAATTGGTTGTATTTTAGTTTTAAGGGTGAATGTGAGTCTAACTGAATAATTGTCTCTAAGTTTGTGATAAATCAGTAATAATCCCAGCCCTATCACTTGAATTTGAAAAAATCTATAGACTGAAAAAGCAATTACTTCCATAGTGATCAATAAACTATTCCATCACTTTAAAAACAAGTCATTTATGAATATCTGTACTCTGCTTTTGGACGTTTTCATCCATCACTGCAGTATTTTTAAAGATAACTCATTTCTAAAAGTGTTTATTAGTAGGACGAGGCTCACCAAAATACAGATATCTGTGTCAATTGCTCATTTTCAAGTAAATACTCAATCTCTGCACACTTATCTACTTATTACTTTTTTCTCGGTATTCCCAGGTTTCTTGTAAATTGCTGTAGGACTGTTATATTCTCCAAAAAGATTTGATTAGGTGCATTGTTCCATCTGAATTGAATTTGAATAAATAGCGTAATACCATATTTGAAAATGTTTAGGATGATTGATTAAAGCATATGAAAAACTTGATGAAGATTAATAGATTCAAATATATTACATTTTTGTGGATATTTTCATCTCTAGCCTCAGAAATCGGCACTTTTTTACATTTGTGGGGAAAATCTAGACACAAAGGAATTTTAAGCACCTGTCATTCATTTCCTAGACTTCCTTTTCCCAGAACCCATGGGATCATCATTTTAACTTGTTGCAGTTTTCACTTCAGAGTGACCCCGTTTCCCTAAGCTTCACATAAACCTCCTGGCCCAAACTCTGAGCCTTGGTTCGTGCAATTTCTTGTGAGCGAAATTCTGCGAAGTACTGCTCAGTCACCTGAAACAGAGTCAACCAAAGTGCAGACTTAAACAGAAATGTTATTCCAAAGGGTACCAAAAGTCAAAACAAGTCACCATCCAAGGGAACACCTCAAGGAACTGGAGACAAAATGTAAAGCACAAAAACTTCACTTTCTAATTAAAACCCTCCCACTAGCTTGTCTTCAAAACAAAGACAATTTAAGTTTTGCAAGGCCTTAGAAAGTGTACTGAAATATGAAAACTTCATTCGAGCCTTTTTTTAAGTGTTCTACAGCCACGCTTAATTCACATAAAAAGTATTTTATTTATTTTTTTAAAACATGAAGTTTTTTCATTACTCCCCCCACCCCCTACATGTATTAAGAGACCGCTGACATTTGTACTGTACAGATGTTCATCATGCAGAACATATTCAATAGCATGAAATAGAAATTTCAAGTGTGTACTGTTGTACGATATGTAGAAATGTAATGCTAAGTTGAATGAATTGCTAACTGTGTAACTAAAACTTGGGTCAATCATCTACATGTTTCACACTGTCGAACTTATCAGATTGGGTTGTAACATTGAGGCAGACATTTAAAAATTTATCTCAAACCTTGAGTATTACTGACAGTTTCACAAATAAGATTCAACTTCTCATCAGCCTTGATTAGGAATAAAACATTTAAAGACATGCGATGTCTTTCAATGTCAAATCCTCACTCATTCTGTTCATTATTTTTGGTAATACAATATTGAAATTGTGTTGGCAATGTTGAAAATAGTAGAAATGGCCATTTGCATTATTATCTGTTATGTTTTCATTGGTTAAACCGAATATAGAGAACATTTGCCAAACCCATTCCATTTTATTGTTTCACTCGTTCTAGTGTTTGATATCCGCAACCTTCCCACAGGTCAAAGAGTACAGTATTGTCTTCCAGAGTGAACGCAGAAGGTGAATATACTGTGCAATAAGACATCAGTCATAATCCAATCTTCTCTTCCATAACTCTCTGGGTGGAGGGCATACCGGGCTCAATATTGGGTAACATAGTATGTTAATACATTTTGCATTGAGCTGCCAGAAGTCAAGTTCTTATCAGTCCCTATCTCGTCGCTCAAGGGGTAGAGTCCCATATGAGAAACTTTCACCCTACAATCTACCAACTTTGATCCAATACTGTAACTGAAGTTTTATTGCCACCTAGACCCAATAGTGACAACCCTGCAAAATTGATAAGATACCTATAGTGTGGAGAAAGTGTGATGTGGTGACTGTGTGCTGTTGATGAATTCATCCATCTTTGATAAATGAAACTACAGTGAACCAGGTTATTCAGTTGTTTCTATTTCTGATTGTGCTAGTATTAGTATGAAAGTGTGATGAGATTGAAAAATAGTCAATTCAGAATTCTGTAAATTTGCTCAAACTGCATAACACAGAGTTTCAACAATTTCCAAATCATTTCCAACAACAATTTCTGTTCATAATGAATTATGAGCGTAACACGTAGTTTTTCTGATCGTTGCAACACACTGCCAGGCCAGACATTTTTTGTAAGCTGGAGCTGACACTGTTGCTGCTGTCAAAAGAACACAACTTCTTTTCCAGATAGCCACTCCCAGCAAGTTTTAGTTATCCTTTCTTTCAAACCACTAGAACACCTCCAAACTTCCTCTGTTTCTTTAGATCTTGCTTTTCCGGCCTTTCTCTTCAGATCTTTTCTCCTGCAAGCAGATCACACTTGTGCTTTGATTCAGAAAGTAACCCCAGTAGGATTCTACCTCCTGGGCTCCAGTTCTCACCAAAGGAACAACACAGGTTATTGTTTATTAATACTCTATTATTTTTAGCCTCCTTAAGTAGTGTGGTAGAAATAGGAAACAGTAGAAAAAATTGATAATCATTGCGTTACAATGACAATAATGTGCTGTGCATTTTTTAGAAGAAATTATGTGCAAACTGTTTTTTGCACTTGGATTCAATCCATCTATTCTGGACTTTTCCAATTGTGAATAAATGGGAATATTATTTGTTGTTGACACAGATGAGATAACTAACAACCCAAGTTCATGAAGAAACTATTTTCAAAATTTTATCAAATTTTATTTTTATCAAAGCTGAAACTCAAGCGTTTTCTGAAAACAAATGAGCATAAATCTGATAAAATACTAATGATTATTGACATACATACATCATGGCAATGCCAAGGTCTTTTTGGGAATAGACACTAGTGAATCAACATAGAATGATGAAAAATGCAGCGTTGTAAAGCAATATCGTATTAACGCGCAGGCAATATGAGAACCTTGCAAGTTTCAAATAACACCTGGACTTCTAAGAGTCCAGCTGAGAGAGCCTTTGTATATAGATTTAATTTACACCCTCTCTGGTTTATTTGCTTAGATTCACGTTTTAAGGTGAATGTGTGCAATGCTGCTGTAACAGTCAAACCAAATTTTCTAGGTAATCTACAACAAATTTAATCCAACCTGCAATCAAACTGTTAATGAAGTTTTTTCATAAAACTTTTGGTGGATGTTTTCAACTTATTTGATATTGGGGAAGACAATTTTTTTAAAAAAAATTATAATTTGAATCGTGCATACCAGAAAATAAGTGGCCTCATTTGCAGGAAAAGTGACAATGCACATAAACAAGCTTACAGGTGGATTTAAAGAGGCAATAATAACTAAAGAGCCCTGATGTATTTTTAAGTCAAATATCCGTAACGAAGAAAAAAAATGAGATCTTTGTGCTTCAACAAACAGGAATAAAGTCCACTTGCAAAACGGTCATACTATGTGGAGTTAAGTGAGCAAAAAGACTGGAGCAAAACGCAACAGACTGACATAACTAACCAGTTGTACAAAGTACGAGAGTGGGGTGAGTGTAGATTGACTTGACGCCGTCTTTTTTGACTACCACACTTTTTCCTGTTTTAATATTGTTACTGTTTATACAGTAAAACAACGACCAATGGGGACTACCAAATGAATAAAAATCGAACTAAAAGCTTTATGTGGGTGCTGCATGGGGAATCTGTTGCGAGTATTTCCGGGCAAGGAAAGGGGCTTTTAACAGCTGTTGTTTACTGACAAGCTAAACAATATACTTTTATGCCCTATTAAAAAATATCTAAACTCATCAAACAAACTGCTAATAGTGTTGCTTGTCTGTTTTTTTTTAAATAATAATTAAAAAAAACTTTGATGCAGCCAAGTGGATAGTCTGCTCAATTTCAGTTGAAGACTAATGTTTTTTTTTCTAAATAGGACCAAATCCATCCAACTTCTAACCTCCAATTTGAGAAGGATGTCACAACATGACACGATAGGACGATGATTTGTGGATTTGCATGTACTAAAAACTATTGCAGGTGGGTTAGTTACAACTTCCTGTAAAAGCTATACGACTTTCTTACGTGACAGAGCCAGCTGAAATTTGTACCCCAACGTACTAAAACCCTTAGCTATAGTCACTTCCTCACCATCTCTTGAAAGGTCAGTGTTCAAAGTATTTTGATCTCTCGGGGTGTATTAAAGTCCATGATGTCTTTCTTCAAAGTCCAGAGCTTCTCTTTCTGGGTCTACAGACATCATCTCAAGCTACAAGCTTTAAATTGAGCAGAGTAAACTCCTCTTTGTTGAGTCATCATTTCTGGTTTGATATCTGAATAAATGAAACATTTCTAGAATTTTCTTGCAGCCATTATTTGAATGCTAGATTTATGACACTGAAAAAGTTAAGTTTTCATGACTGGAAAAAAATAAAAGCAGATGTTCATGCGTTAGTAGAAATGTATGATCATTTTTCTTATGACGAGTTTATTTAATGATTCCTTCAAATAACAAAAGGGCAATCACCGTGATGAACAAGACAGAAAAGACAGAAAAATCTGTTTTTTTCTGTTGAAGCTTCTTCCTAAGGACATCTCAAGAAACAGCTGCAAAACCTCAGCTCAGGTAGAATCTGCTCTGGTTAGTATTCAGACAGGATACAGAGTACACCCTGAACAGATCAACAGTTATTTTAGCTGGTAAGAGGAAGCCGCTCCACACAGAGAGAAGCCGAGCTCACATTGAAACTCTGCACAGAAAGTCCATGTTTCAAGACAGGTGTGGAACTACCAACCTCCTTGCAGTGAGGGGATCTATTTATCAGAATTAAGATGTTATTTTGAGAAAACGTGTTATGAAAATGTTTTATTTGGGTAAACAATCCTAGAATGAACCTTAAATGTTAAATACGTATAAATTACAAATTCAGGCCAAACATGAATTGATTTCTTGAGCAACCAAATGTTGGGAAAATACAACAAACCAAACTGGGAGAAAAAATATATCTCCATCTTTGGAACCGCCTATCCTGGCTGATTTCAGGCGAGAAGCGGGATATACCCTAACCGGTTGCCAGACTGTTGCAAGGCCACACACACAGACAATCATTCACACAAAAAAATCATCCTTAGTATATTTTTATTTTTTTTTCAAAGTGAATATTCTGAATTTTCTAATATTATGGAAAATCTTTTAAAATAGCACTTGAACGTCTGACTCTCTCATCAGATGAGTTTTATTTAGTTAAAAAAAATAGTAATAACATATTAACCCCCTCATTTTTAAAATAGCCAAGTCTGAACTGAATCAAACTGTTTAATACAAGAAAATCAAATGTGTTCTGAACTTTTAATTTAAAAGAGGCCTGATAAAATGTTTAAAATGAAAACGTGTGTACAGTGAACACTCAATCCTCTGCACTGTTCTGTTGAAGCGTTGCTTCATTAATTGCTGTGAGATGTGATTATTCACAAGGGTTCATAATGAGGAGGGACTTAGGTTGGGTAATTGCTTGTGTCTACTCACCACCATTTATCTGCAAAGCAGTAAGCTACAGTACAATTACAAAGTCCAGGGACGGTCGTTTGAACATCGCTTCCCTTGCAGGGCTTAATTTTCAAATATATAAACATGTTCCTCTCGTATGCATATTTTTTTCTTAATTCAACAGCAACATAATTATTTTGAAAGTTTGGTCCGATCGGCTTAGCAAAATGCTACAATGAAGATGCCAAAGACCACCCGTTGTTAATGAATCTCAGAGCCAGTGGACAGATGTTCACTAATGCATGTCAGGTGCTAACCGTTCTTGTGTTTTTTGCTTTAGCGCATTTTTATTCTTCAATTGAATTAAAACGTACGGCAGAAGGACAACAGACAGACACAACATTCAGCATTACTGAGAAAAGATGAAGATGGAATTTATCTAAAATAATCCACATTTTTGCTCAGTGAGATTAAAATGATATGGCAAAGTTGTTTGACAGTGTTTTGCTGAAGTAGCTGGAGTAGTAACAGATTTGTTCAATCATATTTTGTTCACCTCACCCTCACCTATGGTCACCAGCTGTGGGTGGTGACTGAAAGAATGAGATCGTGGATACAAGCGGCCGAAATGAGCTTCCTCTGCAGGGTGGCTGGGTTTTCACTCAGAAATTGGGTGAGGAGCTCTGTCATCCGGGAGAAGCTCGGTGTCGAGCCGCTCCTCCTCTAGGCCAAGAGAAGTCAGATGGGGTGGTTTGGGCATCTGGTCAGGATGCCCCCCGAGCGCCTCGCTGGTGAGGTGTTTTTGGGCACGCCCCACCGGGAGAAGACCAAGAGCCAGACCCCCGACCCGCTGGAGAGACTATGTCTCACACCTTGCTGGGGAACAACTCGGGATCCTCCCAGTGAGCTGAAGGATGCAGCTAGGGTGAGTGAAGCCTGGGCTTCTGAGGGTGTTGCCCCCGCGACCAGCCCCAAATAAGCGGAAGACGACAGAACAAAAATATTTTGTTCATTGAGTAAGACATTTGTTGTGTAGTTTGAAGTATGTGATGTGGCTTTTTTACACAGTATTTTGCATGAGGTGCAGTGATTTAAACAAAGTTACCCACAGGGCTAGGTGTGAAATGCACTGCCTGACATACGTAGCAGGCATAGTATATTACATTACAATACAAAAATATTTTAGTTTTCTGTATTATTTCTGTACGAATCAAATAGACATACAAAATCAGCATTTTATCAACCAGTGTTTTGCAGTACTCTTGTTTGCCGTGAGTAATCATCAGTTGGGTTGTGTGAAATGATCCTATTTCCCCTCATACAGTGATCGTGATCTACCAGGAGTTTCTAAAGATTGCTTTGGTTGATCTCCTAGTGTTTTAAATAAAGGACTAAACCATATTCATTTATGTTTATCAATATGAAATCTTGTCATTTAATTTAGACAAGCAAGGCTGTCCTGCAATAGATAGTTTACTGTAAGCATAACAACCGACTTTTCTTCTCAGCTTTTTTGTTCCATGCTGCTGTCTATCCCTCCCAAAAACTATATAAGAATAATTCTAAAAGATGACAAAATAGGTGTTGATTTGTTTTCTTTATATTGTCAATATAGTCTGTTATGGAAAATTGTTTTGGCCATTTTTGGTTTGTAGTGTGACTCACAGTTTTTGTCGATGTAAAACTGTGCTTTGGCATTAAAAAAGTTGAAAAACACTGCTCTAAATTATTTCAATCATCCAGCCGTTCCTCCACTTCAGTAAAACTTATTTTTTTTCAGAAAATGACTGTGTTAACATGTCCCAACTGCTCCTTCAGCCCAGTGCAAACACCATATGGCGCCATGTGGTGATGCAGCTAAGTCTGCTCAAATTGATGAAATTTAAAATGATTTTTTTCCACCATAAATTGTGTTGGGTATATAAGGAAAGGGTTTGGGGTCTGTTTGATTTTGCACGGCGTGTCCCACAAGTCACATGGGGACAGTGTGAGAGGAATTGGTACCAGTCTGTCGGTTCATCGCAGACTGCTGCAGCAGCTGTTTTCTGCAGCACATCCAAAAGCAATGGACTAGAACAGCTTTTGCCTCATTTTATTGTGCTCAGTGGCAACAAATACCGCTAGAGTTAACTTGTCACAAAGTCTTCTTCTACTGCGCAGAGGAGAGGCCTGGCTGCCACCTTTAACAGGCGATTGAGCAAAAAGGATGTTAACACTGTCATGGACTTGGATGTCAAGAGGCAAGAGAAGAGGGATTACTAGTTGTGGGCTTTACATTATTCAATGACAGGGATGACATTCTACACATCTCCTCACATGCTTTTTTATTTTTTACTTATTTAATGAAGATTGTTTCAGACTTTTGGGTTATGTCCCACTGTAGACACTAAAACTTTAAGGAGGGTAATTTCACTTTCTTGTGTTCTAGCCAGCTGGGAAAGAGTTTTTCAAATGCCCATTGGAGCTGTAAAATATGGAGTTCTTTACGACTCGATCAGCAGTAATAAGTGTGAAATGGCTTACAATGTATTCTGCGGTGCATTATAAAATGCAGCAAGAGATGATGTGCTCCATTTATACGATGGCAGAATGGCACCAAATCCTTGAAGGTTGTCAAGGACAACAGTGAAAGGACTATAAATTTTCCATGTTGCACATCATAAATATTCACATACAGACGAGATGAGTACCATTGTCAGAAACCATCAGTTTTTTAGTGTGGGAGTGGGTGGACAAGTACAACCTGTTCACCCATGTTTCTGCCACTGCAATCACAACACAAGGTGCGACAAACAATCGGATTTGAAGTGTGTCATTGATATTCAATGTGAAAACTAGAACAAAGATAGTGGAATAGAGTTTTTTTTTCCCTATCCTTGGCTTTCAGTTGCATACACAACTGCACAAGCACCGAGAACTACCCTATTTTTATGAGAATATTTTGATTTATAATGTGGGACAACATGGGAACAAAGTAGCAACCTCTCCCTATTGGCAGATCCATATCGGTGTCAGTGTTACCAGACCTTTGTACTTTTGTCTACACCTTTGTACTTTTGTCTACAAATACCAGAATCTGGAAGAACCTTCTGTGAGTCAAATTTAAAAGTTAGTACAATTATTTCAAACAGACTAACCTGTCTGATCATTTCATTTGGTTACAAAGTCAGAGATATACCATTTGGGATTAGCCCATCTGCTCACCTCCCTCCTGAGTGTCGCCAGGCAAATGAGGCCTCCGTGCTTGCTTATCCATCTTGCTTCCATCAAGATGAAGCCCATCGTCTGATTTCTTCAGATATCAAGCTGTAGAGTAGAATAAGCTACTATTCAAACAATAGTCTTAGACACATTGGATGCTCATCATGGGGAGGGATAGCTCTTTCGTGTGATTCCCATGAGTTTTCTTATTTTTTCCACACTGATTGGTTTTTAAGAGTTTTTACTCACCGAGGAGATGAACAGTCTAAGGGCAAGATAAGGCTGAAATTGTTTAGCTAGCATTTGTTAGTTAGCTTTAGCTGTGTATTTGTGTTCATACATTCTTCTTTTTTCCCTTGTTTATGTACTTTTTAAATCTGCAATGTGAAGCCCGCTGAGACAAAAAAAATTGTGATTTTGGGCCATACAAATAAAATTTAATTGAAAATTTGACTTCAAGGAATGATGCAGTGGCTTAGTGGTAGATTGTCCGCTGTTGGACTGGGAGAAGCTGGTTTGATTCCCACTGGGCTTATGCCCATGTGTCCTTAGAGAATACACCTACTCTCCCTAGTTTCTCCCACCACTGGCGCTGTCGTGGTCGCCTGCTGCGGTGCAATGCAGCCCAGAAATGCTTCCATTTGAAGGATGAATACAGTACGTTAAAAAAAAAAAAAACCTTGAAACATATTTTTGACTTATATCAATGAAATAGAGAGAAACACACAAAAAAATGTCAGCTGTTTTAAAAAATAAATGGTTCCGCTTCATGTTGGTGTTCATTAAAGCAGAACATTATGTCCTGCTCACATCACACGCAGGCTTCACCTTAGCCAAGTGAAATTCAGCAAGACTGCAACTATTTAGTTTGTCTCTACAATGCAGATTGATACACGGTCATTCATAACATTTGGGGAACAAGTAATGTATTTATAAGGCTAATAAAACTATGTGCAGCACAGTTCGGTAAAACAGAAATAAGTATCAAGATGGTCACAGTTGTTACTAATGCATGCGGGCTGTCTGGGAGGCTTTTCATCAAGTAAAGTAAAACATGAAGAAATAACAACCGGGCTGCTGTAACAGAAATGGAGACGATGGTGGGCATTTCCATCTTTCATGAAGCACAGCTTATAAACACATCTGAGGTTAATGCATCTTTTAAGGGGATGTGTTATTCCCAAATCTCATTTCTAAGTGCATGGAATGTCTCTCACGGGGCTCCGAGCCACCAAAGAACTTCTTAAAAATAAGTCTGGGACTTTGGAGGACTTCTCTGTCTTATGACCGAATGACAGAAAACTTCATTTGGCAGTTTGTGATTTTGTTCATCTATCCCCGAAACACAGCCATGGGAATCAGAATATTTGATAAAACACACTGGGACAGTTCCACTGGTTTACAATGTTAAGAGACACTGCTTCTGGCTTTTCAAATAAATTTGAGTCAAAGATCATTGACTTGTTGGAAGGGATGCTAGACATTGGTTGCTATGGAAAATCAAAAAATTGACATCAAAGACATATTCTCAAAAATCTTTTTGTAAATTTTATATTTAAGTCAATGCAGAAAAAAAATGTTTTGATTGACTTTTTCTTTTTGGCTGCATAGTAGAAAGCATGCAGGGAAAAAAATTACTGTAAAAACTACGTTTTTTAAAAAGTAATAAACAACAATGGCTGCACAATGGTGCAGTGGTTAATACAGTGGCCTTATAGCAAGAAGGTCAAGGTCTGAGTCCCAGAGTGGGGGTGAAGCTTGACACACTGACCTTTCTGGGTGGAGTTTCCGTGTTCTACCCATGTATGCGTGAGTTTTCTCTGGGTACTCTGGTTTCCTTACACCCTCCAAAAAAATGCATGTTGGGTTAATTGGCTGGTATGAAATTGCCCAGATGAAGGAGTGTGTGCATGGATGGTTGTGAGTGTGTGGCCTCGCAACAGACTGTTGACCTGTTTAGGGTGTACACTGCCTCTCACCTGAAATCAGCCGGTATACTGTATGCTCCTCCACAACACTGTTGGTTATTAGTGGTTCAGAAGACGAAACAAAAACCACAATGGATGATTTAATGATTGCCAAGTTAAAACTCCTTTTTAAATTTGGTGGTGATGAACATTTATGCTTTCATTTAAACTACCTCAGTATTTTATTGGTAAAGACATGAAGTCGTTAGAATATGTTCAGATTGCATGGGATACTGTGACTGAATAAAGAAACCTTCAAATAAGCTCATTCTTAACTTCCAGTTGATATAAGCTCTGTATTCACTGGAAAGTACATTTTCAAAGTCAAGTTTTAATATATAGAGTATCAAATAATTATAGAACTTCACACATCAGTGACCTTTCACATACGTAGACCCCCTGTGAATCTCTGAAGTGATCAGGGCTTGTCAGGATTGAAGCCAAAAAGGCTTCAATATCAGCCAATAGCAACCAACTGAACCTTTGTTTGCTTCAATACCAGCTAATCTTTTTTTCCAACTGATTTTAGTGGATTTATGAGAAGCTTTATTAAATTTCTCAGTTATTTGAAAGTGGTTTTTTAAAAGATTCTTTACAATTTATGAACGTCTCACTGACCTAGTTTATATTCTAGTATTTGTTCACAAACTTTTTGGGCTCTGTTTCTTGTCCTACCGGCAGGTACTGCTCCAGCTTTTTTCTCTGTTTACACAACATTGATCTAATTCACTGTGTTCATGCTGTGATACGTCAATCACTAGCAAAAGCCCGCCTCCAGGGAGTGTAGGGGTGGTTGTAGATACGAGCGGCTGACTTCCCCTCCTTCTATCTTCATCTTCTCACATTTCGGCTCTCCGGAGGTGTGTTTCAGCAAGGTCAGAGATAAGCTATTGTTCTCCAGGGAAGGACAAATTTGACTAAAAT
Source organism: Neostethus bicornis (assembly GCA_902685375.1). NCBI lineage: Eukaryota > Metazoa > Chordata > Actinopteri > Atheriniformes > Phallostethidae > Neostethus > Neostethus bicornis. The sequence continues at coordinate 13,385,972 of LR738545.1, forward strand.
GTGGTGGTTGGATTTGTTTTAGATGAAGAATGAACTGGATAACGAGTCAATTCAAGCAATCATGACATTTCTTTCTCTCACAAGAGATTCACTCAATCACAACAATACTATCTTTACACATGCCTGGTTCAGAAATCTGTCTTTGATTGTCCACTGCTACATAAATAGCAACACACAAGCTAAGATCAGAGCTCTACTTTCTTATGTTCAATATTCCAAAAAGAAACCCAAACTCAAGGTGCTTCTAGAAAGGGGACGTAATAGCCCTACCTCTGCACATTATCGAACTGGCACTTCTAAAAGAAAGCATAAAAAATCATCACATTCTTTACATATTGGAGTATAACTTAAAAAAAAATAAGATAAAGAGTGTGATTCTACATTTTCAAGTCAGAATACTTGTTTTAGTTCACATTTGAAACAAGTAAAATTTTGTTTTGTCTTCTGAACTGCCCATTTCTAATAAAGTCACGGGGGTAGCGGAGCCTATCTCAGCTGAATTAAGGCAAGAGAGAGGGTACACCCAGAACAGGCCGCCAGTCTGTCGCGGGGCCATGCACAGACAACCATACCCACACATTCATAGGATCAGTTCAGTAGTGGCCAATCAGCCTAACATGTTTATTTTTGGAGGATAACGGGAAGCTGGAGTACCCAGAAAAAAATGCACACATATATGGTGAGAACATCCAAACTCCACACAGGCCAGTGTTCCTCGAACCCCCTACCCTATTGCTGTGAGGCCACTGTGCTAACCACTGCACCACTGTGCCGCCTTTAATGGTAAGATGGAAAAAAAAATTCAAATGTCCATATTTTCATTTCAAGGTAAAACAGTCAATGAGTCGTCAGCTAGAAAAACAGATGGGCATACTTTTAGTTGTCAAGATAAAATTATTTTCACAAGATTTTGAAGAAATGAAAAAACTGCATAATTTTCCAAACATTGCATTGAAACAAATTATTTCAGCTATGGTGCCAACAGGCTAACCCAATGCGGAAAAGAAAAAAAAAAATCTTGTAGCAGGTGGTGTTCATAAATTTTATAAAGTCTCTCAAATAAATTATTTTCAGCTGGGGAAAACTGGCTTTAAATAAATTTGGTGGTTACATCTTTATTTACTTGCCAGATTTAGCCACATTTAAATCTACTTTGTAAATGAACTCAACTCTTCACAATGAATATGCAACACAGGGTTTTAAAGCATTAAAGAATTGTTATAATTAGTGACTTCCATTGAAACGTACAAGGATGCATTTTAAAGCGATTCAAGTAGTGGTATATATTTTTTTTAAAAAAAACCTCTGAGATAGTTCTAATAATTCCCACAAATAAAATGTTAAAGAATGTGGTGTGATCCAACTCTATAAATAATCTGCATTAGGAAGTGTATATTTTGAGTCTTGCTTGACATTTAGCAGTCTGTAACTTTGCCAGAGCAAAAACATATACGTAGCAGTTCAATACAATTCTACTTTAACTTGTATTTTCTGACACTCGACACTTCCTTTCACCCTCTTGCAGTTCAAGTATGAGCAGAAAGAATGTGCACCGTAGGAATTCATGAATAGGTCATGATGAGGTGGTTAAGTCACACACCTTTGGATTGACGGTAGTCTAAGTAAACATGGTCATTGTCATGTGCAAGAAAGCAGTTAGATATGATTTGATCTTTGTCACATATTTTCTGAATTGTGATAAAGCAATGTACAAGGTCAGGACCAACACTAAAGAATGTACTGATCAGTTGGTGAAAAGAAGCCCAAAGAGGGCCAAGAAAATATTCTCTACGCAGCTACACCACCATCAGCCTGAAGTGTTGGATAGATCTTTGCTTTTATGTGGTTTCCACTGAAGTCTGACAACACCATATGAATTGTAGACTCAGTCTTCTTTTCTCAGCCAACAGAAATGTCCTCTGAAGCCGAAGCCTGTGTGCTTCAAGGTTTGGACATATGTGTTCAAGGAAAGTATTCTGAATGCCTGAGTTGTCTGCCCAAACTCCTCTGTTGACATCATCAAAGTAGTTTGGTGCTGACAACAATTGCTTGCTGAATATATATATATCAATGTGTGTATTTAAATACATAAATATTCATTTTATTTTATTGTTGCATTTAGAGCACAAGCCTGAGATAGAGTCTGTTTAAATAATAGATGATAAAAACAACTAATTTTATAATTAACTCAATTTTCCTATTATTTCTTTGTGAACCTGGGCTGTCTCTTGTTGAGTTAATTGGTGTCAAAGATTTTCTTGGATAGGTCCTACAATAGATTGGTGACTTGTCGAGAGTTTACCGCTTGAACTTTACGCTGTAATAAGTTCCAGAAGCCCTTGAGAATTCCCAAATTGGACACTGTAACAACTTATTTTATGTGAAAGTTTGACCAAAAGAAAGAATATGATCTAATATGTTTTAGTTTCCTTTTGAAAAATCCAAAATTGAATTAATCAATGAGTTGTTAGAACTCCGATGTGAGAGTGCTTCATTGACAAAATAATCAAAAAGTTTTAGGTAAAAATCTGGAACTTTGTGAACCTCGGCAAAGGTCTGTATGTTAATATGTTAAAATAATGTTAACATATGCAATTCAATATTCCATCTGGAGAGTTATAATCCAGCCACAAAGTATCGATTTAGAGTACTATAAAATGAATTCACTGCATATTGTCAGGAAAAACACAAATATTTTCAATATCTTTTAATAGAAAAATAACTATTTTTTCTTAATACCCGGAGACCTTTTGTTTTGACCCAGAAACTGTGATGAGGCTTATTGCTTGACCAGACAAAATGAAAATTTATCAGCTCTAAAGTCCAGTCCAATTAGGGAATACTAAAGATCAACAGTGACAAGAATAAAACTAATGATCCTCAAAGGCTGGCAAAAGAATGCTCTTAGTCCACACCAGTGCCAAAATAAAGTTGTTTCAGTAAAAATAGAAAGTAAATGCTATCATGAATAAATACAAATAAATGAAACAATACCATAACTGGAAAAAATCTCAAGATTAAAATCACTTTTATTTGCTGCTTTTGTTGAGTACCTCTAAAATCTGGTTTCACTAACAGTTTTCTATTTTTATATACATTCTACCTCGACCAAATTTTTAGACATGTTTTTATTGTTTCTCGCCATCTTTAATAAAGTTACTGTATTTGTATTTTGAAATAAAAGATGTTAGCTACTGACTTTTAAAATGATTGCCATTCAGTCTATTTAATTTGGTCCACCAATCACTTCAGGGTAAACACAAAATTGTGTTATTCCTTTGGAACAGGGGATGCTAGTAATTAAGCAACTAATCAGTTTTCACCCCGTTATTCGAAACTTTAGTGGTGACTTTTGACAGTTTAATGTTTCAGAGGTATTCCTCCAAAAAGCTGTGGTTCTGAAATTCTTTTGCTGTTTAAGGTAACAGTGCTTTAAAGTATTGCCAAAGACATTTTTACATCACAGTCCTGTCAAGTTATACGGTTTTGCTGTATTGGAATATGAGGAAAAATGTGATTTTAGCAAATATTGGGCATATTGTCAATTCTTCTTCTTTCGGCATTTCCCTTCAGGGGTCGCCACAGCAAGTCAGTTTCTTCCATCTAACCCTATCTGCTGTATACTCTTTGGTCACACCAACTATCTTCATGTCTTCCTTCACTGTATCCATGAACCTCCTCTTTGGCCTTCCTCTAATCCTCTTTCCTGGTGGTTCCTTTGCACATGTCCAAACCATCTCAGTCTAGCCTCTCGAAATTTATTTCCAAAACCTCTAACATGTGCTGTTCCCCTGATGTACTCATTTCTAATCCTGTCCATCCTGGTCACTCCCAGAGAGATCCTCAGCATCTTCATCTTTGCTACCTCCATCTCTGCTTCCTGTCTTTTCTTCAGTGCTACTGTCTCCAGACCAAACAGCATGGCCGGTCTCATCACGGTTTTGTACACTTACCCTTTCATTCTAGCTGAAACTCTTATTATTGTAATAATAACAATACTCTTGCATATTGTCAATTCTATGCAGCCAAAAAAAAATAAATTCCCACCTCCCACCCCCAATAGAAACAAACAAACAAACAAAACAGACAGTTTTTTGTCAATGCATGTTACACATTAAAATGCCTGTCTGGTGCATTTAATGTACGGTGGCCTTTGTTACACCGCAGTCAGAGCTATACTAATTATCTCCCGTTACATCACTGTTGCTCATTATAAATTGCATGTGCACGCGCAATCTTTTGGGATTTTCAAAATGAGTGAATAACATGGTTTTTAAGTACTCACTACGGTGTGAAGCCTCCCCAAATAGGAGGCAAGAAGAATGACTTGACAGGTATGCATCAAATGTGCATTAACCAGAAAAAAGTTTAAGGAATTTTGAAATAGAGTCATGCATGATTTGTATTCAATTAATGAAGTGGTTTAGCAAGATGACATCTCTGAACATTTTTAAAACAAATTAAAATGTGTAATGGTGGAAAATTTGCCCTTTGAAGCTGACAAGAATCTACACTCTGAGGTTTTTCACAGTTAATGGAACAAAAAACACAAAATGATCACATCTTCATATCATTATTGTGTAAAGGCAAAAGTTGCAATACTAGAAATGGTTACATGTGCTGCTGTGTTGAGTTCATTTTTATAATTCTTAATTCCTGGTTAATAATATGTGTTTTGTACCTTTTTTTTTTCCATTTTGACAACACAGCTACAGTCTTAAACCCAACTGCATGATCAGAAACAGTAACACAACCTCTGCAGTGCAAACTCAGCAAATAAAATTTTTAAATTCCATGCTGGCTTTTCTCACATCACAATCTAATTTCACTCCATCCGGGAAGATTTATTCCATTCTGCTTTGTTTGATGCCCCTGAGTGTGGCTATTTACATTTTCAATCTCCTCCCCTGTCAGCTTTATGTGAATGTTTCTTTGTGAAACTTACACTAACATTTCTGCTTACACAATGTCATTATTGGACTGTAAATTTTAAGCTAAAATACACATTAAAACAACACTAAAAACTTATTTTGATTAATTTATTTTACAATATTCTAAAATATAAAAACCATAAAAACTCACTAACACTGTTTCTTGATGAAAAAGTCCTTCATGAATAAATCTCTACGGTCTAGAACCGCATAGAGACTTTTATATATTGTGGAGCTGAACATGAACAGGAACATTTTCCCCACACAAAGAAACATCTCAGCACTGAAAACTCATCGTTATGCATGATTATTCCTCAAATAATAAAAGAATTAAAAATAGAAAAGTATGGAAATGAGGACAGCCCAAACATGGTTTTCTTTTGGTGCATGGATGATTTTTTTTCTCACTTCACTAGCTTGATAATATCCAGAAGGATTTCATTTGCAAAATGTCTAGTCCTCAATTGTTCACATTCTTCCCTCTATGCACTCACACTAAGTAACACAGACCTGCAGAAGAAAACGTTTCTTTCTCGTCTTGCACTTATTTTTGCTTCAGAGGTGATCTGAGCCAACCTCAGCTGGCTTTCTTAAATCATTGGCTGGGTTTATGCTGTCCACAGCAGCCTCACGCTCGAACAATCGATTATTTGTACGCACTATTCCATACAGGTACTCTGAGCAAACTAATGGATAGACTGCTGTTTCCTCCTGAGTTAACTGGGAGACCTGGTGGGCATGATCACACACACCTCACTCTACTGGCAACACTCCCATCAGCCTATGCTGTTTCCCCTGGCTCTTCATTTTGCTCTGACCTTTTGATTCTGCTGTTAATTTTGTCTTCGGAGAATCGTAATACATCTTCTCACTGCACACTGGTTTACCACCTGCAAGAATGAATGTAGAACTTCATAAAAACTGAAACTTTTAGAATTCATATATTCCATCAAACTAACAAAAAAAAATCTCATGTTGAAATTAAATTTAGCCATCAAGTGCAAATCAGCACAATTTTGTTAATATTTTTTTTGGTCTTTGTACATGACAACCATATTGCCTACTGCTGTTTCATTTGAGTTTGGATCAAAGGGCATCAGCCTTAGTGAACCTGGACCTTTTTCATCCCAGTCACATCTTCTAGCTCAACCAAGATCATTCAATTCAATTTCATTTAAATAGCAACAACATAGATGTTTTCATTGGAGACAGTTAATTGAACACAACGCACAATATTATTCTTAAGACATAGCTAATTACTAATCCGAACTAAACAAACCCAGAAGACCCCCTTTCTGGGTTTGTGTCCTCTCCTTCTTGGTGAGGAAAAACTCCTAAAACAACCTGGCTGCATACCAAGAAAAGTAAAAAACCTTACAGATCTTCTCCCAGGATGGACAGGCAATGTACCTGTCTTCCATTAGAGAGTCAGTAGTAGACTTTTGGATTTCACACAAAGAAACACACGTTAAAAAATGTTAGTCTTTAATGACAATTTGAGAGTGATGTTGCACATAGGGGGAGGCATACCTCAGTGGTATGCCTCCCCCTATGTGGGAGGCAACTATTCGGTCCATCTTTCGGTCCATCTTTGGTTCAAATCCTGCTGAGCTCATGCCTGGGTGTCCCTGTAGAAGACACCTAGCCCCCAGTTTCTCCCACCATCGACACTGTCATTTGCTATCTGCTGTAATGAAATGCAGCACAGTAATTTCCCCATGTGGGATTAATACAGTATGATAAAATAAAAAGTTGCCCCTGCAATCAAAATCAATAGAAACCTGAATGGAAACCAAGATAATTGTTTGAAGGGATTTTTAAAGCAAGCAATTGAAATATGAAAAAAAAAGGTGGTTTTTCACCTTGCAGACAAAAAATGTTGACTTCTTTTTGTTGACTTTCATTTTATCGCCAAATCCTAACCAAGATTCCAAGAGAAGTACTTTTGATTCTTGACGTTTTCATGTTTTATCTGGACAAATATGTTCATGACAAAAGAAAATTAAAATAAAACAGTCAACAGGTTCATCAGTTTAAAACAAATTAACAACTGCAATTAAGAACATTTCATATCTAATGTAGGGGGTTCTTATTTGCTTGAACATCTTCTCACTGATGATGACAACAACATCTTCTGCTAATTATAGGTTTCTATCAATTAACACAGCAAAAGACTAGAGTGCCATCATCAGATTCATCTCTGTCTCCAAAACAATCAGTGTGTCATGTTGCAGCCCATTGATTAACTCACCCTATCCACGGTAACTGCTCCCCGACTGAAGAAATATACATTTTGCTGACACTTACGTTGTCTAGTTGATATCTGCTTTGCCCTTGAACCAGATACTTTCTGATACTTCAGGAGGATTTGTGTCTTCAGAGATCAATGATCGGCTACTGATAAGTGCGGAAGTGATTTTCTTTTGTCTTACTCTGGGTTCAGAGAAGTATTATGATAAACTTACTGTACAGAGATCAAAGTCAGGTAGATGAACAGGCTCTTGTTTTTGAAAATCATTTTTTCCATTAATGGTGTGTGAGGAACCTTTTTCGGCTAGTTTGCAGGAGAGAGGTGGGGTACACACTGTACTGTACAGGTTGCGAGTCTGTTGTATTAATGTGTGAAAAATACATATGGAGATAAGGCACATTTTCTGGGAAGTATATTATACATAATTGGTATCCCTATTTTTGTCTGTTTTAACACCCTATATTTTCTTACTGAAACATGTTTAGCTTCACGGATAAGTATTTAAAAGTGTCCTAATTACTTTAATTAGTGTTTTGCTAAATAAATACTTAACTGGGAAACAGTGAGAAATGAAATGGCTGATAATTATCTTTTTTAACAACCACAAAGCCTGAAAATTTTCATTATGCAGCAGCCCTTGCTTGAGGAGGGTGGGTGTGAGGTGAGGTGGAGAGTGGGGTGTTTTATGTTGCGTCTACAAAGTTGCTAATTAAAATCCATACGGCTAATGGGTTTTCCGAGCTCCCCTATTGTTTAACATGATAACCTCAGATAAGAGCAGTAAATTGAGGTGCTTTTAATTAAGTGTTGAATTTACAATCGTTTCCAGTGAAGAGACTTTAATTGACTTTTTTTTTTTTCTCTCCACTTTGTCCGGCCACATGGAATCACCGAAGGGTCACTCTGATACTTAAGTGTTCACAAGTTGGATTAACAGGTTCAGCTTTGTGTTTGGGATCCAGGTAGGGAGATAAAAAAAAGATGAGCTTAAGATATTGCTGTTCATGTGTGTGTACTGTGATTATTCTATTCATGTGCATTTCGCAGAAGTAAAGTTCAGACAACCAGGACATAGGGGATTAACACTAAACACATCAGCAATTATTTATTAACTCTTAAAAAGCAATTTGGGATTTAGAGGGTTGTTATTTGTGTATTCATTCAAAGGTTTTTGAAGTTGTGCAAGCTCAACGTCTACTGGGCCAAATTGTTGCATTCAGTAGGCCCCTGATACAAATTTTTGGTCTTGTTAACAAGAAGCATTTTTTACATTTGGGCTTAAATGCCAATAAGAAACAAAGAACAGAATTTATAGTGCACTTTATACACAATTTTCTGGTGAAACCTGCTCTCAGCTAGAAGTAAAACCATTTTTTAGGAAGAAATGCTATCACCTAAAAAACATACAGACCTTAAAATGCACTTTTTTCTTCAGTTTTCAGCCGTGCAAATACTCTGTATCATTACTCTGATGGGATTTCAAATGAGTTAGATTTGCATTTGAATCATCCAAACGGCAAACAAAGACAGAAATGTTGTAGAAAATAACCTTGAAAAATCTTCATACCATAATTTCAAATGGAAGGCAATTCATTCAGTGGTTGAACAGCACATTAGATCTGCTACATGGACAGTGGAAATGCATTACTTCTGTCTGGTTATCATGGAAGCATTTCCTTGCTCCATTTAGTCTCATCTGCAGGTTAATTGTTCTTCTTCATTGAGGTTATTCATGTCAGGTGATTGGATCATCTAGCCTAGGGCCAAAAGAGTCACATTTGGGTTGTTTTAGTGCTTTAAAGTGATTGTTCTGGAAACTTTTTGTACTCACTAGCACAAGAGAAATTGACAATGGTGAATTCAGTGTTCCGCCGTGGACAAAGAAAGAAAGTGGCCTGATCTTATTTTACTGAAATTCATTTTCTTTTTGGACCATTACTTTTCAATTGTTTTTTCATTTATTTTCTGGCTTTTTAAAACTTTTTTGTCTTGTGGATCTTTAAACATTTTTTTCTCCTCAAAGAAAGCTTTAAATGCAGAATTGTTTTCTTCTGGTGGATTTTTGACTGGTTTAACTAATACTTTGCAGGTCACCAACTCATCCAGCTCTTCTATTTTAATTGGTTTCTGAAAACATGCAGAAATTTCTCATATTCTTTCAGAAATTGGGATCAAATAAATCCCTTTGTTTTTTTGTTTTCTTTTTTAATCAACCTAATTATTGCAATTTTGTTAGTGCTTAAATGACTCAAATTATAATTTGATATTTGAATCAATTTTGTTTGCTATTTTGATTTTTAAAACAAAGAAAAAATATTAGGACTACAACAAAACATGTCATCATTCAATGAGGTAAATGCATGATGGGTAAGCAGAGTCCTATACTTGTTTATTACTTTTATAATTGCATTTAACTAGAAAACAATCTGAATTAGTTAAATTTAATAAATTAATAAAACGAGTTTGCATGTTCTCCCCGTATATGCATGGGTTTTCTCTGTGTACTCTGGTTTCCTCGCACCCTCCAAAAACTTGTATGTTAGGTTGATTGGCCACTATGAATTTGGCCTTAGGAATGAGTGTGTGAATGTTGTGTGGGTGTGGGCCCACAACAAACTTGTGATCTGATTGGGGTGTATCCTGCCTCGCACCTTAAATCTGCTGGGCACCCCACGCAACACCGTTATGGATAAGCGGTTTTGAAGACAAAAAAAGAAACCATCGAAAGACCTCATGACATTTGTCGGGTGGATGTACATAGGGACATATTTATAAAATTTGACTCTAAGATCGTCATGAAGTTGGTCAATTACGATAGAATAAAAACCAGACTGTTGATTTTTCTTTTGCGTTATATTTTTTTTATCTGCTCAGCTTGTTTAAATCATCTCAGAAACTCTGTTGTATTGTCTGCGGCTTTACTGATCATGTGGTTTTTGCAAGAGCTCCTTCAATATGTTCTGATTAAAAGAACTTTATGAAAGTTGTCAATAAATACTTTGTCACGAAATCTGTAGAAACTACTGTGAACAAACATAGTGTTTAATAATGCTTTAATTCCTGTTCGTACTGACTAAACAACTTAATTTTATTCAGATATCAACTTCCTATATGTTGCTGTATTGGATTATTGTAAATATGGTGCTTCCTGGAATACTGAACAGTGACTGACATATCATCCCCTCTCAGGACATGTTTGTCTGACATTTTGCACTATAGGTCTTTACAGATCCTGCATATAGCCTCTTTTGATTTGTTCTTCATTCCCTCACCCTGGGGTCAAAAATGATCAGATTGTCTTGCTGACATTTGGTATGGTCAGGGTAGCTGATATCTGACCTTTCAATCAACTGGTCCCTCCTGGCTTTCAACCGCTGGCCGGCCTTCATAACAGACGTGAGATCTAAACTCTTAAATACTGTGTTGTACTTCTACTTTACAATGCTTAGGTTCTATCAGACTCAAACTGGTGAACGATTGATTGTCTTATTTAGTTGGAAAAGCAGAAGGGTGTTCAGTGTCTGTGAATTATTGATTGTAAAGCTCTCTTAATTGTGTACTCAGGGAGTTCCAGTCAGTCATCTTAGCTAGTCAAAGGCACTCATCTGCTGCAGATTTCTCATCAAAAGGAGGCTTTTCATCTTTAAATAATTATTTTTTTGAAAAATGGAAGTGCATATTTCAGCACTTATTCTTGTGTTAGAGATTCATTTTTATATTTTAGTTATTTAGACCTATATTTCCATTTTATTCATTTTTCCTTATGCGACTAGAGTCTTTTCTTTTAAATACATGTGCGTTCTATACTTTTGGAGGGAAAAAAAGTACCAAGAACCAATTTTGAAGGAGGGTAAACTCTGGACTAGTTTTTAATTCAATACAGGATCCACCAACCACTGATGATCAAATTCTGTGGAGAATTTTAATGTGACCATTAAACTCAACATGTTTATTTTGGGGTGGTTGGATAATTTAGGAGAATCTGGAGAGACCTGCACATGAAGAACATAGAAACTCTTCACAGGAACCAGTGTGAAAGGAAAAATATTGTGATTTTTTTTACATGTCAAAAGATGCTTGAAGTGTTTTTATTTATTGTTAAATTGTTACCGATAATCCTAATTTCACATGTTTTGTGTCGCTACGAGTCTAAGATGGTGGCCTCATTTCTCTCACAAGAGCAGCCAATTTCAACACGATTCGACATTGTTTTTACCTTATTTGGTGATTTTCTCTGAAAACCCACAATGCAACAGAGTAAAAAAAACGTACCATGTTGACCTGAGCCAAAATGAGTCAGGAGCAGTAAAGTACTAAAGATGATATAGAAATGTCTTTGCTGTTACTTTATGGATGTAATTGAAAATTCTGAGTAACTACTGAAGTCACAGACTCCTTAAAGGGTTTCAAAGAGCTGCAAAGTTACATTTAACAGAATATGTCCACTTTAAGCCAAGATTATTACAGTACTTAGAGAAATTAGGGCTAAACCGACACCTTGGTTGTAGAATTAACCAGGGCTGTCTTTGAGGGTCTTGTCGTGCAGTTTTTTCTTGTGTTGCATAAAACAAACAAATTTCCCAAGTGCGGGATCAGTAAAGTATATCTAATCTAATCTATTCATTTTGAGTGATTGTGCCAGATTTTCAGAGCTTCACTCATTGAATTCACTTTATCTGTCAGCTTTATCTGGGAAGGAAAACCGTCAGAACAGTGATTTTTGAGGACCTGAGTTTGATGTCTGTGTCCTATAATAACTATAATCAAAGCAAAAAGAATTGTCATTGCCCAAGGTCAGTCATTGATGTGATTCTACATTCACACGCCTACCTTTTAGGTTACTGAGCTACTACCAAGACAGCACGATAGTATAGATTACATATGCATAACTACGTATGTGGTCTATATACACAAAGAACACATTGTAGTTTCAATGCTTGTTAAAGTTGATGTTGAGCTGGCATGTCATGTAAACTTAAGAGGTGGGTCTTGGCAGCCTCCCACACAATACCATCCATCAAACATGGCCCGGGTTGAAGCAGTATGATTTTTCATGTGTTGAATGTTCCCAAGGTGATTTTCAACAACAGAATATGTCTGTAATGGTTAGGCTCAACACTGGCATGGAGATTACCTCCGCCCACCGCCATCCGAACAGAATGAAAAACCAGAGAAGGGTGATTACTCATTGGCCTTCTCAGCAACACCATCGCGCTCACACACACACACACACACACACACACACACACACACACACACACACACACACACACACACACACACACACACCCTACTCACACAGAAAAGCTAACCTTGGCCGAAGGTTTTGTCAATCAGACAGAAATTCCTTTCCACACTAGGATGAACATTGGTTTTAGGACTTTGGGACATCTCTCCAAAGCAGCTGTTTTTCCTCATCAGAAGAGAAGCCAGACAGATGTTCCTTTACTCTCAACTAACTTTAACTAACAGTTAACAGTTTCCAAGGCTGAAAATTCAATTTTTCTATCTTAAAGGTTTTGACAGACACTGATGAAATTCTTTCATTTGTGTTCTTTCCTCGTTTTTGTTAAATAAATAAAGCCAAATGTCGAGTTTTACTTTTCATCCAATTCCTGGCAGCATAAAAATACAAACATTTGATTTATTCTTCCATCTGTATTTGTGATTGAAAAACACTGTTTACAACTAAGTACTCACAAGAATATACTTGGATATAAATATGATTGTCAAATGCTCGTGTTGGAGCCAAACCAGATTAGTATGACTGCAGTTCTGACATTTGTCCACGTATGATAAGTGGTTTCTGCAAATAACAATAATTCTACTGGAAAGTAAGATTATTTTGACAAAAAATACAAAAGCCAAGTCAGATTTTCTCTCTGTCAACACTGTTACCTAAAATAAATTCCACACAAAAAAGGAGTGTGATTTAGTGATCAGACTATAATTAGTTTCATTTCATCTTCCACATTTCATCCCTAACATCACACGGGTGGCGGAGCCTATTCTGGTTCATTTAAGACGAGAGGCAGGGTACACCCCGAACAGGTCGCCAGCCTGTCACGAGGTCACACATGCAACCATCCACACGCACACCCATATGTAGGGTTAGTTTTCTACAGCAGATAATTAACTTAACACACATGTTTTTGGAAAGTGGGAGGACACCAGAGTACCTGGAGAAAACCATTGCAAACATAAGGTGAACATGCAAACTCCACACAGAAAGGCCAGTGTTCCAAGACTCTTCCTACCCAGGACTCAAACCCTGACCTTCTTGCTGTGAGGCTACTGTGCTAACCACTGCACCACCGTGCCACTCAAACTATAATATTTTTCAAAAATAACTTGTTAGGAACAAGATGAAAAATTATTTACCATACTTTAAGAATCCAGGGCAGCACGGTGGCGCAGTGGGTAGCACAGTGGCCTCCCAGCAAGAAGGTCATGGGTTTGAGTCCCGGGTGGGGACGAGGCTTGGAACACTGTCCTTTCTGTGTGGAGTTTGCATGTTCTCCCATGTTTGCGTGGATTGGCCCTAGGATTGCCCCTCGGAATGAGTGTGTGTGTGAATGGTTGTATGTGTGTAGCCCCGCAACAGACTGGCGACCTGTTCGGGGTGTACCCTGCCCTTCGCCTTAAATTAGCCGAGATGTGCTCCGGCACCCCCCGCGACCCCGAAAGAGACAGACGGATAAGAAGATGACTGATGACTGACTCTAAGAATCCCTTTTTTAACTTATTATAGTTTCCCATGTTTAATCTAATCTTGAATGTACAAGACAGGAAGCAAATGCTGTGACCATCAAAGTGATTGTGGGATGTGAATAGAAGCAAACAGTGCCATATGCTCACTATACAAACAAGACAAGGCTCATTTCTCCTTGTATTAAGAAACTTGTCATGTGTGAGAGCAAAAATAAGTTGTAATTTGATATGGAACTGCCAACAATATAAACGATATCATAAGCTGGATTATAACTGCATTTGCTGGATCTTGTCTGTATTTAAGCTGCAGGATTGAGCTGAAAGGGCTCAGAAAAAGGCTTAGTCTCATCAGGTAGTTTCTATGCAATGTCACATCCCTGCCTAGACCTAATTTAGTTTTTTGGATTATTGCAAAGTCAATATTTCGATGCAAATATTTCCCGAGTCTGTGGAGCGTTAGTTGGGAGTGTTTGTTAAGTGCTGCAACTTGCAACAACAGCAGAGAGATAAACACTTCCAACATTATGAGGCAGACATACATCAGAACTCTTTGGGGTTATCAGTGTTCACAGATCTGTTCTGGGGTTATGAAGGAGAAATTTTATTATGCAGGTTTGCAACTCATTTCCTTGCCAAGCTTAAGCTGCCAGAAAATCACATTACCCACATCTATATGTAGATTTACAAGTTATAGTATGAGACTATATTAGAAACAGTGAAGTCCAAGAGCTTATGCACATGCACGAGCCATAAAGAATTTTGGTAAGATTTAACTAAGGTAGATCAACTCAATTTTCTTCTTTACCGTCATGAACTAACACCCTTCCTGTCTAACATTCTGTTAGATAGAAGGGTTTTTCTTCTCCACCTCATGTTTGCCATTTTTTTCTAACAGGGCACTGTGTGCCCCATTTTCTCAGTTTATTCACGATAATTTGGTGCCTTTTCAGAACATTGATGTCAAGAGTTCCCTGTTTTTCCTATTTTCCAATAGAGATGTCCTAATTATAGTTTTAGTGTTTTCATAATAGCATGTCTAAAGAAAATAAATCTGATTGGTTGTATTAAATCTAGACTTTTACGGCAATCTTCCATCCTGAAAAGTGGCCAGAATAAAACTAAGAAGAACTGCTTATTCAAGAGAAATACAAGTTAAGATTATCAGAACAGAGTTAAGGTCAAAAGCAGATGTGCTCACAACCGGTGTGCAAGTGTACATGTGTTGTCAAAATGTGTGTGACGCATCACATGCAAGTATGATGCAAGCCATAGTGGAAGACTAGCTTTGTCCCTACAATATAATGTTTTGTAAAATTCTAATTCAAAGGCTGCGGGAAAAAAGGCTTGTGTCACTTCTGGCACAAATTATTGTTGGAAATTTTTTTTTTTCCACACACACCAATTCTCAAAAAGAAAGTTTTCACAACATAATTGATATTTTACTACTTAGTTTAATTTGTTGATTTATGTCAATGCCACCACTAGAGCAAAGAAAGTGCACACAATTCTGTCAAAATCAGAGCCAATGAGAAGCATTACTGTTGTTAAATTCATTGTCAAGGTCCCTGAGGAACTCCATGACTTACATTGGCCATTCAAAGAAGACAAATGTGTTACATCAGCAAATTAAAATTTAGAAAACGATTATCTCAATTTTGGCAAAACAGAGTTAAGTGTATTTTATAAATCTAATGGTGGTAAATGAAGAACAGAATTGTAACAAAATATGTGAAGAAGAGTGTTGATGATCTCCTGATCTTGGCTGAAACTTTTCAAACCCCACCTTAGAAATAAAGTTGAGACTGAATCTAGGTCAAAAGTATTTAACAAAGTTCACTTTCTATTAAAGGTTTTATGAAAGCAGTCTGGGATAATTACGTACGTATCGTGTCAATAAGACCTTTCCCTACATTTAAAAGAAATATTTTCATCATTAGAAAAACTCAGTTTAATATTCTTGTTAAAATCGGCTTTAAAATATGAAAGATAAAGGTCTAGTCATATTTCCTCTATTGCCACTCTTCAAATATTCTCACATAATTACCCTTCTTACCCTCATGTGCATCACTTGGGTTGCGTCACCCATCTTTGAGTGTGTCTGTATAATTTCCCCTTTACCTTCTGTGCCTTGGAGTTTTTTATTGTGCTCCCCATGGTTCTTTTATGTGGTGTCCCCATTTTTGTTATCTGTTTCACGCTGTACCTCAATAAGCCTGCATTTAGTTCTTAACCCTTCTCTGTACTAAAAAGGTTTAGATCAGTTAGTCTTGTCATCTCAGAAAGGTCTAAATGATATCATATACTGTACTGGAGTTTTAACATTTCTCTGTAACTTCCATTGCTGTTTGAAAACCGGGAAAGCCCTGCCCAACAAAAAACTTTATTTGGATTTTAGCAACGATGTTTGAAATATGTTTAAATTGTTATATTTTTGCAATTTAATACATGGAGGTGCTAAGCTCAGTGGTAGAATCACTGTCTTTGAACCAAGGAGTTGTCGGTTCAAGTCTTGATGAGCCCATGATTAAGTGCCCTTGGGAGGATTCTAAACCCCTAGTTACTCCACCATTGGCGCTGCCTTCTGTGGTGCAATGCAGCAAAAAGTAATTTCCCCATGAAACTCCACATTTTCAAGAATTGGAGTTTTTAGTGGCAGTTAAAAATCCTAATATGATTCACCCATTTCACCATAAGGGATTAATAAAGTATTCTGAATGTGAACATTTGCAAAACATTATGATAAACAATACTGGATAAATTGTTAACCTGTTTAGGGGGAGGCGATAGCTCAGAGGCAGAAAGTTCGCCCTTTACTGGAAGTTTGCGGGATCAAATCCTACTGAACTCATGTCTAGGTGTCCTTGGAGAAAACACCTAACATCCCATTTCTCCCACCATTGGCGTGTCGTGGCAGCCTGCCGCGGTGTAATGCAGCACACAAATTTCCCTGTTGAGGGATGAAAGAAGTATGTCAAAATTATATAAATAAATGAATCTTTTTTAAGTCATCTAAACCTTCAATTGATTTAGTTGTAATGTTAACTTTATGCAGACTTTAACCTGACTTCTAAATGATATGGACAGGTCTAAGGAGGAAAACATATTTACTGAAAGCAACTTTTGCAGTTAAAACTTGAACTAATCAAGTTGAAAACTCAGCAGATGTGAGTATTAAACTTTTTTTTTATTGCTTATTAACTTTTTACGGATTTATTTGCTTTATTTTATCTATTTTAATAAAAAAAAACAAGCATTAAAGATATTAGAGTAGCCCTTCAAAAGTATTTTTGGTAAGTACATTTACACCCTCAACCTAGACAGAATAAAATAGTTTGTTATATGATACTAAATTGCAGAAAAGGATGACGGAAGTTTAGTTCCGTATTTTCATTTCATAATAGTTTATGTTATCTGTTTAATCAAATTAAAAATCAATATTATTTATTGAATGTGGCTCATCCAATTATCTGAAATTCATTTGTCATATTCCAGATGCCAGACTTCAGAGGATGTGATGCCTATACCTCATACCCTTCCCACCCTCTTTTACAACCACCGTGTAGTGCTCTCAAGAAGTATTATAATCTCAACATTACAGCTCCTTTGTACAAATATATCTGTGGAGATATAGGAACATCAGGTGTGATCTTAAACAAGCACCACATCTGAAGGAAGAGAAGTGGAGCACTGCTGTACTTAAGGTTACTGCTTTGTGGGAAAAGCAGGCTCTTGTGTGAACCTCTGACATATATAATAGTAAGAGACGTGCTGCCTGTGCAATCCACAGAGATTTATGACCAACGCACTACATAAAATGAAGTAGTTTATCTCCAGCATAACAACATGAAACTTGTAAATATGCCGGCTGTTCTGCTTTCCTAGACAGCGCAGGATGATGTGTGTTGTGTTTCTTTTGACTTTAGCCTGTTTGAAGAAACAAAAGATGTACAAAAATCTCCCCCTTGGACAATTTACTGACTGTTTATTCATTGCATACATGACTGGGGTGTCGACCGTCTTTAAATTTTAGGTTTTTATGTTCGAAACTTGGCAACCTCGCAGTAAGCGAAACTCACATTGTTTCCTGAACACAATTATTTCAAAGCTAGATAAGTGAAAAAAGCCATAATAACATCAATCCCACTTAATTTTCTCTGATCCTTGAAATGTGGGCCAGACCTTGGAATGCTTTTCTCTGCGAAATATTGATCACTCGCTTTCAATCGCCACTAAAATAAACTGAGGATTTGAGCTGCAGGATGGTGTTGTAGCAGTGAAAGTAATTGGGTTTGACAATCCATTTAGTCAGATTAAGAATAGTTTCCTTCCCGGCTTCCACAAGAAAAAATCAGTCTGTGCTCAGTTATGATGCACCTCAACAGTCCCAGATCATGCCAAAACACTTCATCAATCAATCCACCAATGAGTGTTCAATTTGGATAGCTTGTCTTTGTGAAGACTTGTCTTTTAGGTATTTATTAACAACAATGCATTTTTAATTAGTCTTATTGTCCTAAACAAAAAAGAACTGATTGTCTACTTTGGCAATTCAAATTAACCCAATATTTATTACTTGTTGGTTTTAGCTGACATTTAACAGTAATTATCATACCTAAAAGATTTATTTAAGAGCATTTCTTTGAACCTTTTAGCGGCTATTTCCCCTCTTTTTTAACTCTTTTTTTTTTTTTTTTTAAATAATGCAATAAATTTCTGATTAAACCTAGATTTTTGTGCTAATTTGAAGTAACCACTGTACTTTTCTAACCATTACCCAGTTGCTTTACAAGTGTCAAGTTTATCTTTTGTTAGGTTTTCTTTTTTTTTTTTCTAACCACAGCTATAACATTGATTGGGAGCAAAGAACATAGCAGGCAGTAAACAGCTTGACACAGTGTGCATATGTGACTGCACATATCAACATGCTGCTGATGTTAATCATGTTCTAAATAGGCGTAACAGAGCTTTGCAGGCACCAAAAGGTCGAACCAGGGGGAAGAAGAAACACAAGCAACCCGTATTCAGACTCATCTTGACGCCAGAACTTTGAAGGCTAAGCAAAGCGGACCATCCACCCACCATGCCAGGTGCAGAAGAGACCCACTATGAGAGTTCCTCAAGCACCAGGGAGCACGATTGTCTCTGCTGCCAGGACCCCCCAAGCTATAGTACAGATATGCGATCCCTACAGGCGGCAGTAAGTGAGCAAAATAGGTGCAATATCACTTTTAATCAATGGGGTGAGATAACTATCCCTGCTGAAAACACTGCCACAGTCACATTGTTCCATGGTGTTCGCAGAATTACACCTTTGCAATTTTTTTTCAGTCTACGCACAGATATGCCTTTTTATATCTGCTGTTTTGCAGAGCATGAATCAAAGTACTCTAAAACAGTAAAAAGGTTGTTGCGCTTAAAGTTCACTAAGGGGAAAGTAGCTCATCAGGAATCAAACCAGCAACTCTTTGGTCCAAAGATGGTAATTTTACCACTGAGCTATGTTGAACAACGATTTCACAACCCGTATGACAAAATTATGACCTACATGCAGTGAAACGCATGTAAAGTTCACCACTTTGGAAAAAGTACCGGTAACCCAAGTTCACATTACAGTGCTCGCAAAAACCCTCATTTTAAAATTTGGACTTGAACACAAGTACCTTACCATTAACTTAGAAAATGTGTGGTGGTGACTTTTTTTTTTTTGACATTGTAACACAAAGGATAAAAATACTGCTGGGCTGGAAACCACAGCTGTAAACTGATTTGAATTTACATCCTGTAGAAATTCACTCTGGGGGAGTGTCGGGCTGTGAAATATGTAATACAAAGGTTAGTGTACTTTCAAAAGAGTTAGAAAAGAGACAACATACTTTTAGAGCTCTCCTGTGTAGCTTTGAATAGCTAGACAGAGGCACTCCTGGAGGAAGAACCATGTGGTGGCTTTGCTGAACATTATCAGCTGTTAGTAGAAAAAGTTTCAAAAAAGTCTTCTGGACAGTTTAATTCTTCAACGAGACGTTTCGACTTCCATCCGGAAATCATTTTCAATCTGAATGAAATGGACTGAAACCTGGATCCATTTATACTAACCTGAGAAACAGGTAAAAAATAGTAAGAAGGGCTCGACCAATGAGACTGTGTTCCTTAAGATGGCCGTGAATGGCTCCTATTGTAGCCACAGACCAGATACAAACCTATTATAAAAATGCTAAAAGCCTAGTGAATAGAGAAACCTGCTAACGAGAGGCGTGAAACTGAGTCACGAGGTGTCATCTTTAGTCCATGGCTTCAAAAGGCTGCTATAGATACCGGGCAAAACGTATCTAACGCCTCCACTCCGATTCAATGAGGGATTCTCTTTCATCACAAAGATGGCTTCTTTCACCCCTCTTTCAAACCAACCTTTCTCTCTACTTAGAATCTTCACCTCGCTGTCCTCAAAAGTGTGTTTGGTGGATTTAAGATGCAGATGTACGGCAGACTGTGGACCACTAGAGGCTTCTCTTCTGTGTTGGTAAAGTCTTTTGTGGAGTGGCTGCTTCGTTTCTCCAATGTAGTGTTCTTTGCAGCTCCCTTCACTGCACCGGATCGAATAAACTACATTGCTCTGTTTATCTGTGGGCATCTTGTCTTTAGGATGTACTAGTTTCTGCCGTAATGTGTTGACCGGTTTAAAGAAAACCGGGATGTCATGTTGTCTGAAGATTCTCTGTAACTTCTCGGACAGTCCTGACACGTAGGGAATAAGGACTCCATTTTTTCTCTTCTCAGTTTCTGTTTCCCTCTTCTCATGTTTCTTGGACGCTCTCACCCTATTCAGGGCCCATTTGGGGTATCCACAGACCGAGAGGGCTTTTTGGACATGCTGTGTCTCCTTCTCCTTAGCCTCTGTGCTCGTGGGTACCTCCTCCGCCCTGTGTTGTAAAGTTCTGATGACACCCAGTTTGTGTTGCAATGGATGATTAGAGTCAAACTGTAGGTATTGGTCTGTGTGAGTGGGTTTCCTGTATACTTCCAGTTGCAAATTTCCGTCCTCTCCTATGATCACAGCGCAGTCTAAAAAGGCCAACCGGTTGTCCTTGGAGTCTTCACGTGTAAACTTGATGTTAGGATCCACAACGTTGATGTGTGAAGTGAAGGCTTCCAGATCTTGCTTGTTGATCTTTACAAAAGTGTCATCAACATAGCGGAACCAGTGACTGGGCGGATTTCCTGGGAATGTGCTCAGGGCTTGCTTCTCGACCTCCTCCATGTAAAGATTAGCTACTATAGGCGACACTGGAGAGCCCATCGCACAGCCGTGGATTTGTCTGTAGAAACCACCACGAAACTGAAAGTAAGTGTTTTTATCAGCTGTTTTTAAAAGAGCGTGAGAGGATAATGAAAAACATTCCTACAAATAAGAAAATTCAATGCTTCCGGCCGAACCCTAGCCAGTGTGTCTCGAAAGCACTCTGTGAAGTTCATCATAGGTTAATAATCATATGTGAGACATGGTGCCACAGTGATAGTTTTGGGTTGGTTTTTCAGCAGCAGAAAAACTAAAGTTGAAAAGTCAGAAAAGGATGAAAAACAAAAATCTAAAAATGTACTATGGAAAATCTGTTTTCTAGTGTGTGTCTGGTTTCATTGTTAGTGCTTTTTTTGGTGCTGTGCAAAAGGTCTTTTGTTGGTCATGCTGTTGTTACATTAGCAGGTCATTCAGAGGAATTCATTTCACATGTTTTTGCTTTGAGGGCTAATTCATGCATACAGATGGAGCTCTTTTATCCATCCTGTGTTCATTTTCTGTTTCTACTCAATCTTTACAGCCTGCAGATGTTTGGCCAGAATAATTTACATGGGAGGAAATAATTCCAAGGTGTCAAATGCCAACGACAAATTCTAGCATCTATGCATTGCCTAATTTCTCTTCTTTTTTACATTGTACTTTGCTGTGACCCACTGGGTTCACTCTGTTGCTGTAAAGCTCTTTTACAAGACAAGTTACCATCACTGGAGTTCACCAAGTGCCTAATTTTAATCTACATTACCATTCTAACACATTTTACAGTATCTCTCACTGTTACTTCTGCATAACTTTGCAAACTATGTCTGGTTTATTTGACGAAAATAGGAGATACCAAGCTGTGTGTCTACAAGGTTTTCTATACTCCATGGTCACTTGTGTATTCATTCATCCATCCCTTTCTTGTTTTTTTTTGCCACTCAATTTGAATCTGAATTGTGAGATAGGCTGAAGCAATGTTTCTAGCAAGAGTCAGAGTACACCCCGGTGTACAGGTGACCAATCTCATCTCAAGGGAAAATGCATTTGAAAGCCCCCTTTGCATTGTTACTACTCTGGCTCAAAAAGCAGCAACAATAAGGGGAAGGCCACACGAAGTAACAAGGTTTAAAGGAATTTATTACAAAAAGATATTACTAAAGACACAATCAATAAAATAACGGCAGAGGATCAGACTGGCGTCGTGAGCAGAGAGCAGCCAGCAGCCATCTTGTTCCAGAGGGCGGGGCCAACGGCGGCTCTAGATCCTGTGAGGACAGACAGGCAGAAAGATTTAAAGGGCCACGACCCCAGGGTCGTAACACTCCCCCCCTAAAGAACAGGGTTCTACCCTGTTAATCAACGTGTACAATACTTATCAGAATGTTGAAGAGTGCAACCTCCAGTTCCACATCTCAAGCCATTCGTGGGAACCACCTGGAGCTAAATGGGCCAAGTCAATCCAATGGAGCCCGAGACAAAGCATCAGCGAGTATATTATTTGTGCCTTTGATGTGCTTGATATCTAGGTGGTAGGGCTGAAGGAAAAGAGCCCAGCGCATAAGGCGCTGGTTTGGGTTCTGCAGAGAATTCAAAAAGGTAAGTGGGTTGTGATCCGAGTATACAGTTAAACTGATTCCAGAGTCAACATAGACACTAAAATGCCGCAAAGCCAAAATTAGAGCAAGAGCTTCCTTTTCTATGACGGAATAGTTTAACTGGAACTGTAAGAATTTTTTGGAAAAGAAGCTGACAGGACGCTCAACCCCATCCTCATCCTCTTGCAGCAATACAGCTCCTACCCCAACATGGCTTGCATCAACGTACAACTTAAAAGGCACATCAAAACGAGGAGCAAGCAGTACAGGTGCTGAACACAACAATGATTTTACTTCCTCAAAAGCATGTTGACAGGAGGCAGTCCAAATAAATGAAGATTTTTTCTTAAGAAGGTCTGTAAGTGGTGTAACTACAGTTGAAAAGTTTCTGCAAAAAGAGCGGTAATAACCTACAAGACCCAAAAATCTCATAAGTTCCTTTTTAGTAGCTGGAACAGGAAACTGTGCAACAGCGGTCACTTTTGCCATAACCGGGCGAACTTGACCCTGCCCCACAACTTTACCCAAATAAGTTACTGTGGCTTTTGCAAAGTCACACTTGGCTAAATTCAAGGTCAGATTACCCTGGACCAAACGCTCAAACAATGCTTTAATTTGGGCAAGATGGTTCTCCCACGTGTCACTATAAAGGACCACATCATCCAAGTAGACTGCACAACCTTTCAAACCGTTAACCACTCTATTCATTAACCGTTGGAAAGTCGCAGGCGCATTTCTTAGTCCAAACCCCATAA
The DNA here is from genome assembly GCA_902685375.1 of Neostethus bicornis. Lineage (NCBI taxonomy): Eukaryota > Metazoa > Chordata > Actinopteri > Atheriniformes > Phallostethidae > Neostethus > Neostethus bicornis. The sequence continues at coordinate 13,409,488 of LR738545.1, forward strand.
CTGTATAGGAAAACAGACCAGATGGAGTTATAAAAGCTGCAATTTCTTGGGCTTTCGGGGTTAAAGGCACTTGCCAATACCCTTTGAGCAAGTCAAGCTTCGTCACAAACTTCGCACTACCTACTTGGTCAACACAATCCTCAACGCGTGGTAATGGATACGAATCTGGTTTTGTTACAGCATTCACTTTACGGAAATCAGTGCACATACGTGGAGACTTATCTGATTTTTCCACCAACAAGCAAGGAGAGGCCCAACTAGAAGCAGAATGAACAGCCAGGTCATTATCCAACATATACTGTACTTCTTTGTCAATCATTTTACGTTTTTCCTCAGAGACACGATAGAACCTTTGACAGATTGGCTTTGCATCCCCAACATCTATATCGTGTGATAACAAGTTGGTACGAGTGGGAGTGTCACTGAATAAAACGTGATATTCGTTAATCAATGCAGCTAACTGTTCAGCTTTATCCTTTGACAAATGACAAAATAGCAAATCCAAGTTATTCAGAGTTTCTGAATTTTTCAACCGACCAGAAAGAACAGCGTCATCCGGCATAGCCACGTCCTCTCCCCCATAGGCTATCGACCCTGGTACCGCACAGGTAGACAACACCGCACCACACCGAAAAGACCCTGCCGTGCACTGCAAAGACTCACGACTAAAGTACGGTTTAAGGAGATTAACATGGCAAAGCTGTTGCTTCTTCTTCCTGTCTGGAGTTGCAACCAAATAATTCAAGTCCGAAAGCCGTCTTAACACAGTATAGGGACCATGAAATTTGGCCTGAAACGGTGAACCTACAACAGGCAACAAAACCAACACTTGATCCCCTGGACTAAATTCACGACTCTCACATCGTCTGTCATACAAGGACTTCATCTTAGTCTGAGCTTTGACCAAATTTCGCTTCGCCAACTGCCCCGCCACGTAGAGACGATGGCGAAAACCATTCACGTAATCCAACAAATTACCAGGGGGTTGTTTTGAAGCCCAGTTGTCGTGAAATACGGCTAATGGACCCCGAACTTTATGGCCAAACACCAAATCATTTGGACTAAAACCCGTACTCTCCTGACAGACTTCTCTAGCTGCAAGCAGCAACCACGGCAAACCCTCCTCCCAATCCTTCTGCAACTCTGTACAATAAGAACGAAACAATGATTTAAGAGTCTGATGGAATCTCTCCAGAGCACCTTGGCTCTGGGCGTGGTAAGCTGAAGCCTGATTATGTTTCACCTTAAGCTGGTCCAAGACTTGGGCAAACAGGTGAGACGAAAAATTAGACCCTTGGTCACTTTGAATGATTTTAGGGATGCCAAAAACTGAAATAAACTGAGTAAGAGCTTTTACAACCGCCTTAGCAGTTATATTGCGAAGCGCATACGCAGCTGGATAACGAGTGACCAAACACATAACCGTCAGCAAATACTGAGAGCCTGATTTAGACTTTGGCAAAGGTCCAACGCAATCAATAATCAAATGTTCAAACGGATTTTCAACAGCAGGTATCGGCTTAAGAGGTGCAGGCTTAATTCCCTGATTCGGTTTGCCAGTAATTTGACAAGTATGGTAAGTCCTAATATACTTGGCAACATCACGTTTGAGAAGGGGCCAAAAGAAATACCTAAGCACATGACTATAGGTTTTCTTTACTCCCAAATGGCCTGTTCGGTCATGCGAACAAGACAACACCCTTTCTCTAAATTTTGTAGGAACGACTATCTGCAAACACGGACTACCCAAAAGATCAGAACCCTGAGGCTGCCATTTCCTAACCAATACCTCACCCTGAAGGAAATACCCAGATGCAGAGCTTCGAAGTTCCGATGAAGGTTGGACTTTATCAAACAGCGCAGTCAGTGACACATCCGCTTTCTGTTCAGCAATTAACTCCTGCTGGGAAATAGAAAACATTTGAGGTAAATCAAACTGAACATCTGAGTTAGGGCAACATCCTTCTGATGATTCAGACTTAGCCTTTGCCATGGCCCTGGTGACAGCACAAGCAGTGAACACCTCAGGAAAGTTCCGCCCACAGGAATCAGGAACTTTTGCTGGAACTGAAACTTTGATAGGACACTCTACAGGCCACACCTGGTTACCAGCTAAGTCATTACCCAAGATCACAGCAACGCCCTCTACTGGCAATTCTGGTCGAACAGCAATTTGCACATTTCCTACAACAAAACCACTAGACAGAAAGATCCTATGCAACGGGGCACTAAGTGGTACCAAACTAACACCTCTCACCAGGACACAATCACCTGTACTTGTCTCTTCTGAAAAAGGCAAGACCGAAGAAAGAACAAACGAGTCTGTAGCACCTGTATCCCTCAAAATTTTCACTGGGACTTTCCTATGATCACCACAAAGTGACACAAACCCATCAGAAACAAAAGAGTCAAGACCAGAAAAACATTTGGGTTCCACAACTGGGCCCAAGCACTGAGATTTTGCCTGAACAGTGAAAACCGCAGGTTTAACAGTCTTAGTTCTCACTTGACCACTTTTCCTTTGCAAAACGGGACAATCAATCTTCCAATGACCTTCCCCACGACAGTAGTTACAACTTTGCCCCGACTTTCTAAAAGCACTAGGGCTCCTAGTCTCGAAGTTGTTACTCCTGGTAGAAGTAACAGAAGTACCAGTAGAAAAAGTAGTAGAAACACTCTTCCTAAATTTACCCTTGTGAGCCAAAACATAGTCATCAGCTATAGTAGCAGCTTCTGAAACAGTAACTACTCGACGTTCTCTAATATGAGTGGCAACTTCTGGCGGAACACAATCGACAAATTGTTCAAGAACCATAAGATCACAAAGCTTATCATACGAAGAAACCTCCAAAGAAGAACACCACCTGTGAAAATGCTTGCTTAAGTCCTTGACAAACTCAACATGAGACTGGTTTTCACCCTTCCTCCAAGATCTAAAACGTTGCCTGTAAACTTCTGGAACCAACTCATATGCTTTCAACACCGCTTCCTTAACAAGTTTATAGTCCTGACTGTCGTGATCACTCAAAGCAGAATAGGCTACCTGGGCCTTCCCTGTAAAAACTGACTGCAACATTACAACCCTCAAATCATCCGGCCAACTTCTGGAATCAGCAACACGTTCAAAAAGTACGAAGAATGTATCCGGATCCTTTTCATCAAACTTTGGGACAAGACGCAAATTAGAAACCACATCAGACTCACTTCGAACGGAAGTAGAACTAAGCCTCTCCCTCTCAAACTGTAACTTGTCCCTTTCCAAAGCTATCTTCTCCTTCTCCATTTCTAACAAAAGCAACTCCCTTTTTTGTTCAAATGTCAAAATATCTTTAACCTCAGGGTTGGTTAGACCAACTTTCCCTGGCAAAATCCCATCACGTACCAAAACAGACCACAAACACAACTTTATCTCATCTTTCAGTTTTCTAGCACCAATATCAACGGAATAATAATCAACCAACTGCAATAGTTGTTCTCTAGTAAAGCCATTTAACATCTCCTCAGTAGGGGACTCCGTAAAATCCTCCACAGATGACATGTTTGATGCAAAAAAAAAACTAACTAGAGCACAGAGTTGAGGTTTCCCCACTAACTACCTAACCAGAATCTAACTAAACTCACCCCTAGTCTTCAGGAGGCCTGGCGGTGGGTATTTATGCGCTTGAGGCTGCTAACCAGCCCCATACATACCAGCGGTACAGTACAAGTACTAATACCACGGCGCGCTCCCGAGCCGACGTAGGGTAAGGGTAGTGGGATGCTGCAACCCGCACGTACCTCCACTCTAAATGCCTATTGCAAAACAAAAAACAAGTGAACCTCATAAGGAGACAACACTTCTAAATCCTAACAGGGTAAGCCCCAACCCCCAGCATGTGCTCAAAAATACTAACAAAAAAATAATGTAGGCTTCAATCAAAAAAAACAAAAATTCCAAACAAAACTAAGGTCTGCCACAAAGTGTTAACTGGTCCCACACACCCTGATCAACAGCCAAACCAAACTCAATTTAACTCAGAACTTTGAAATAAACTCACATTGCCAGCAAAAGAAATCACCCACACCTGTGTGGTCTCCCCCAGCCTGATTTGATTAGCAGCCAAGATAGCCAACCAACCGACTAAATAACCAAACTTCTCCAAACTGAACTCAAAATGGGACAAAACCAATCCAAAGTAACCAAATTCAGTGAAGACGAATTTCCAATTTCAAAACAAAAAAAATTTTTATACAGACTTTAACTTACCCAATTGGTCTGATCCCGGACGAGCCCCCATTTGTTACTACTCTGGCTCAAAAAGCAGCAACAATAAGGGGAAGGCCACACGAAGTAACAAGGTTTAAAGGAATTTATTACAAAAAGATATTAGTAAAGACACAATCAATAAAATAACGGCAGAGGATCAGACTGGCGTCGTGAGCAGAGAGCAGCCAGCAGCCATCTTGTTCCAGAGGGCGGGGCCAACGGCGGCTCTAGTTCCTGTGAGGACAGACAGGCAGAAAGATTTAAAGGGCCACGACCCCAGGTTCTAGCAAGAGTCAGAGTACACCCCGGTGTACAGGTGACCAATCTCATCTCAAGGGAAAATGCATTTGAAAGCCCCCTTTGCATTTTTTAAACATTTGCATTTTTTTAATGAATACAGTTGAAAGGAAGTGGCTTGAAACTTTTAATCATTGTGGTGCTACCTCAAGGCTTCCAGTAAGAGGAGTCACGATTCTCGATTCTTCCCCCTCACTAAAACCAAGATGAACAAATTAACTCAATCAGTCCTCCTACTTCTAATCTTTTTTACAGTAGTATTGTGCTGCCCTCACGACACGTGACTGTGTGAAGCTAGACAGCCAGCGAACTATTTCCAATGACAAAAGAGACTCCCACACAAGGCTTGCTTTTCTTGTTTTATGTAGACTCTTTTCTTCAAAGGATTACATATACATATGTACGTATATGTACGTATATGCACGTAGTAACTGAAACAAACCAAACAAAAGAAGTGCATTACGAGCTGTACAGAACGTTGAGTCTTCCTGATCAAACACATGTTAGCTTAGCTTGAAACATGCGTGCTCACATCCTAAGCGGCTTACTACATAAGACGCGATTCACACGTTATCAATGAAATACAGTCTTGAACATGTAAACAAAGCACATAAACACAAAAAATACTTACAAAGACTAAAGTTTTCCCAGGTTTTTAACGAGTTTGAGCGCAGTCTACTTCCGTCTTCTCTGCTCCAGATTCATCCTAGATCTACTATTTTCGAGACCGCTCACTCTGCTGTTACTTTAGCAAACTATAAAAGATCTTAGAAGAGACAGAGGTCTCACTCTGACATATACTTTAGCCGAAGGCATAACACTCCCCGCTTGATATAAACATATTATATCACCACATATCGAAACATAAAATTTACATAGGTAATATCTTACTCTGAAAGCAAAATAACAGTCTCTGAGACTGATCTCAAAAACACCTTTGGAGTTCCATCTTTGATGACCCGTATCTCCACTTTACGAACCTTCTTGTCACTACTGGGTAGAGTCTTAACTATCAGTCCCATAGGCCATTCATTCCTGTGGGCTAGAGGATCTTTTAGCAACACAATGTCTCCTTCTTTGACATTAGGTTGGTTTTCAGTCCACTTTGTGCGCTTCTGTAGTGTAGACAGATATTCGCCTTTCCATCTCTTCCAAAACGTGTCTGCTAGCAACTGTACCTGTTTCCATTGTTTTCCAAACAACTGTCCAGAAGAAAAATTCCCAGATGGAGCAGACACCGTGCTTGATTTTTGTGTTAGTAGCATTGCTGGAGTTAAGATTGTCGGACAGTCTGGATCTTCGGGCAGAGGTGGAGCGAGTTCAGCTTGATCGTTATCCAACATTTTCTGCATAAATCGGATGTAGTGATCTTTCATTTCTGGTTTCTTTCCTAACGTCTTTTTGAGTGAGTATAGACGTTTTGAGGCTTGATCTCTGTTGCTTGGGAGTCTCCTCCTTGGAGAGCGAAAGGGCAATGGAGCGACCCAAGTGTTTTCTTTGTTTTGTTGGACCGCTTTGTCCATTATTGTTAGAAAGTTTTTGTCATCTATAGACAGTGCCACCTTGTCATCTGACTCTGTACGTTCAAACACAGACTGACCTAGCCTGTGTGTGTTGTCTTTAATGTCCACACTATTTGAGATTAAAGGTGTGCTTTGCTGGGGCTGCTTGACATAGTCCTCTTTCACTGTAAAGACGTTTGGACATGGTTCAAAATGAGTAGTCCGTCCGTTGTCTAGCATGTGTGTTCTGTACACGTTGACTTCTGTTGTGTTGTGAGTTTTGCCCAGGCACACTTCCCCTATCACAACCCACCCCAAGTCTAACCTTTGGGCGTATGGTGCGTTATTTGGTCCATTGATCTGTTCTCTTACTTTATGAACGCTGAGGAGGTCCCTTCCCAGCAAAAGGAGAATAGGAGCATGGTGATCGACCGGTTGGATTTTGCTCGCAATAGGGAGAAGGTGTGGATGGTGCTTAGCAATCTCAGGTGAGGGAATTTCAGATCTGTCGTCAGGCACTGAATCACACTCGATTAAAGGAGGCAGTTTGACATTTGTTTTTCCATCCATGGACTCTACTACAAAATGTTCTGCCCTCCTACCTGCAGTTTCAGCTTTTCCTAAGCATGTTTTCAGCGTGTATGGCACAGGTGCACTTTTTATTTCAAACAGGTTGAAAAAGTCCGTTCTAGCCAAGGACCTATTGCTCTGTTCGTCTATCACTGCATACATTTTTATAGCTCTGTCCTTTTGGCCTTCTGGATATGCTTTCACCAAACAGATCTTTGAACATGAGCGTGGGCTGTCACTTTGTCCACATACCTCTGTGCACTTGGAGACTACTGCAGGATGGTTTTCTGAGTCCTCCTTAGCATCTACATTCTTTGAGGTGTCATCTTTTGGGACAGGTGTGGGACCCGGATGGAGTGCTGACAAGTGTTTTGGACTGTCACACTCAACACACTTTACTGCTACCTTACAATCTTTGGCTATATGTTGCACAGACCCACAACACCTGTAGCATATGCGATGCTCTCTCAGAAAAGCCTGGCGTTCTTCAATTGATTTGTCTCTGAATAACTTGCATTTTTTCAGAGGGTGTGGCTTCTTATGAATTGGACACTGACGATCTGGTTCTTCAATTTTCTCCTGTTCGAAACTTCTTTGTTTTCTTTCCTCAATTTCCGTTCTGTGTACTGCAACAGTAGCTTTGCGATTATATGGAGTGGACTTTTCAGTGCATGTGGTAACTTGGTTGCTGCAGCTGGATGGGGAAAAACTTGGATCATTTTTCATTTTTGCTTGTTGCTGTACAAATTGCACAAAGACAGAAAAAGGTGGAAATGACACTCTATTGACTTCTTTATACTGCGTACCTACAGTGGTCCACCTCTCCTGCATGTTAAAGGGGAGTTTTTCAACTATTTGTCTAACCCCTCGAGCCGTGTCTAGATATGCAAGACCTGGCAGTGTACCATCAGACTTAGCACACTGCAACTCTAACAAGATGTCTCCAAGCTCCCTTAATTTACCACTCTCTTTGTTTGTCAGCCTTGGAAACTCCTCCAACTTTTTTAACAGTGCATCCTCAATGACTTCTGAGCAGCCATAACATTCCTCCAGACGCTCCCATACCACTTTTACACCTGCAGCAGGATTGAGGGTGTGTACTGCGCGAAGCCTTTTTGCTTGCTCTGAAGATTTTGGCCCTAACCATTTTGTGAGCAAGTCTAGCTCTTCTCTAGGGGACAGATTCAAGTCTTTAGTAACACTCATGAATGAGGCTTTCCATGCCCAATAGTTTTCGGGTCTGTCATCATATTGGAGTAAACCAGTGCTAACTATTTCTTTGCGGATGAGATATTTTGCAAAATCTTGTGCGCTGTTTTGCTCTACTTGATTGTGACTTGTAGGCAGAAAGGTGTGAGCTTGGGGGTTGAGTGAGAATGTGTTGGTTGGAACAGCTTCTGGTCTGTACTCATGTTTAACGTCGTTTTTCATTGGGGACTGGACATGAGTTTCTTTTGTGATTATTGATCGACTTGGCATTTGAAAATTTGCGCTATCATGTGTAGCACTAGGTGGCGCCATTAGCTTACATTGTTGTTCCACATAATCACTTGTGCGTTGTACTGCATTAAACGTTTCTCCTGTAATAGGAAGTTCTGGGTCTGACTCCCCGCTCTGACTTTCTAATTCTTCATAGGCTGCAGCTTCTGCTTCAGCTGCTGCTATTTCCCTTTCACACCTCAAAACATGGAGACTGGCATCCAAATCTGCTTTTTGTCTCATCAGACTGGCATCCAAATCTGCTTTTTGTCTCATCAGACTAGCTTCTTTTTCTGCGAAAAGGAGCTGGGCCTTTGCTGCTTGGGCTTTGGCACACGCTTTTGTGGCTAACACACTTGAGGCTGCTGTGGTGTGCGACCGTCTGCTGGTGGCTCCGGACCTGATGCTGCGTGGGGGTGATTGCTGCGGCCTCTCTGTCGGCTGCCTCTCTGGCGACCGCTGGTCTGCAGGAGCCGGGTGATTGGTGGCTGCCTGGTCATCAGCTTGCTGCTCTGGGTTTGCCTCTGGCTCGAACTGTGACTCATAATCTCTCAAGTAATTCTTACCTGAGCGTAGACTCATGTTGACTGTGTAGCTCAGTGTTGTTTAACCCGCTGTATAATAGTCTTTTTACTGTGCTGCCCTCACGACACGTGACTGTGTGAAGCTAGACAGCCAGCGAACTATTTCCAATGACAAAAGAGACTCCCACACAAGGCTTGCTTTTCTTGTTTTATGTAGACTCTTTTCTTCAAAGGATTACATATACATATGTACGTATATGTACGTATATGCACGTAGTAACTGAAACAAACCAAACAAAAGAAGTGCATTACGAGCTGTACAGAACGTTGAGTCTTCCTGATCAAACACATGTTAGCTTAGCTTGAAACATGCGTGCTCACATCCTAAGCGGCTTACTACATAAGACGCGATTCACACGTTATCAATGAAATACAGTCTTGAACATGTAAACAAAGCACATAAACACAAAAAATACTTACAAAGACTAAAGTTTTCCCAGGTTTTTAACGAGTTTGAGCGCAGTCTACTTCCGTCTTCTCTGCTCCAGATTCATCCTAGATCTACTATTTTCGAGACCGCTCACTCTGCTGTTACTTTAGCAAACTATAAAAGATCTTAGAAGAGACAGAGGTCTCACTCTGACATATACTTTAGCCGAAGGCATAACAAGTATTGTCATTTCATGTTTCACTAAACAAACTTTAATTTGTCTAATTTAGATGAGGTTCGATAAAAAGGTCGGTTTGCTATTTTTGAGTGTTTTGCTTCAGTATTGGAGGAGTTTGCATGCAAGTTACCAGTGTCCTCTTGGTCTGCTAAATGGTCTGAATTGTTTCTTTTTTAATCTCTAAAGGGATGCAACATAACCAATCGATAAAAAGTCATCTTACATAGATAAAATTTACCTTTGAAACTAATGTTTCAACCTGCTAGTAAATTGTAAATGCAGCCTTTATTTATTTCATTTTTTAATACGATCTTCCAACGTTGAATTTGGAAGATCTCCATTGAAATATTTTTCTTCCTGTGAACACATCACAGTGCATGATTTTTGTTGCTTTATTACCAGTGGCACTCGTAATTATTAACACTCCTTCAAATAAAATTTCTTGTTTTTACTGGAAATAACAGTGTTTTTGTAAAATATAATGAGGCAATGTCTCACCAGTGGTGTTGATGTGGAAAAATAAGTATTTCTCAACTTTTATTTACATTTGAAGAAAAGTTTGCATTTCCAAACCTGGCCCCTATTCTTCACATGGAGTAATAATTTTTTACACGTTTGTATTTCTTCTCTGATATCTTCTTGTCCTGTGGAGGAAATTTGTGTCACTCCTAGTTAAAATATTTCTTTAGTATTTCAAATAGATTTAAGTAAAACATTTCCAGAGGTATGAATAATTATGAGCAGCATTGCAAATCCATGTCATTATATTTTGAGTGATCTTTCCTACTAAGTGAAAAACAAGCTCTCTGTTTTACTGTTGATGCATTTCTCTAGTTTGTTCTGACTCCAATGCTTTTGTTATCATTCTATGCAGCTAATGAAACCCAGAAGGATGCATCAATCATAGATGGCTCTCTGGGGACTAACGGCACTCCCTGTCTGAGAGAGATCAAGGGTTTAAAAAGTCTGAGTGCAGCTGTAAGAAGCAGTAGAGGTAAGTTGCAACACATTGTTACAAAAACACTCATGAAAGACACTGACATTACAGTAGTCCTAAAAATATCAAATCTCTGCTTAAAAGCTTTAATGCACAACATGACACTCTCCAACAGAGTTTAAACTACATTTCAAGTTCAATAGATCAATTAAACACAGGGTCTGGTAAACAACTTCAAATATAATAGTTAGCTCCATTTGATCTACACATTAGGGTTTTTTTTTTTGTTTGTTTGTTTGTTTTTTGCTTCGTCTTCTGAACCACTTATCCCTAATGGTGTCGCCAGAGCCTATCCCGGTTGATATAAGGTGAGAGGCAAGGCACACCCTAAACAAGTCGCCAGTCTGCAGCAGGGCCACAACCATCTACACACACTCATTTCTAGGGGCAATTTTATAGTGGCCAAGCAACCTAATATGCATGGTTTTGGAGGAGTAACTGGAGAAAATCCATGTACATATACACGGGAAGAACATGCAAACTCCACACGGAAAGGCCACATTTTTAATTTTCTACAAAATGACATTTCTAGTTCAACTCAGTCAATGTCAGCAGTCTGCTATTGTTTTCAAGTCTAAAACTTTTTATCCAAACTCCGACTTTAAACCACTAAACTGAAACTCTTCATGCTTGTTGTTATCATTACGACAAAGCAGGAGGATAAAAACAGATTTTTGTTAAAAAGTTTAAACCTCAAGAAACATTACAGAAAAAAAAAATCAAATTTCAAGCATGAAAGATCTACAAATAGAACATTCACAAAGTGTCAAAAGCTTCACAGTGGGACTAAAATTTGGTGTTGTGATGTAAAACTTGGAGGGTTACGTCAGTGTATACACACACACTTTCTAATTTGACATTCCCTTTGGATGCCCTATTCATCTCACTTTTAAATCCTAACAAAAGCTAGCCACCGTATGAAACGTCCGCATATGCCACAGATGATGTATCACCAAAAGAAGGTCTCGGGCTATGATAGACACTTACATAGCTCAGATCACTTGATATATGCAGAGGAATTACCAAGTTGACATTCGGAGAGAAAAGGCCCAGGCAGGGGAATATCACCTGCTCTGATCTCTCTTTGATTGTTCATTTCACATCGGCTCATACACCACCTGCGCACATGTCGGATGCTGAATGCAGGCCGGTGACAGGCATAGTCATAAAAAGAAAAGAGTAAGTGGTAGATACAGAGCCTTTCCTCATAGAGACGCGTCACTTTCTAATGAATGGACTCCCTGAGTTTCCTGTGATTGTCCGGCCAGCACAAATGTGGATTTGGTGATGCAATAGTGTTCAAGACATCTTTTCCACATTATCTTAATCTGTGTTAAGAATCAAAGCAGTGATATAGGCACGTGCGGGATCTAAATTTTTATATTATGAAACTTCCTCCATCTTTTACTGTGACTAATTGAACTTAGTAAATGGTATTAATGCTATTAAAAATGATGAGGTAAGCATGCCCAGGTTACTTGTGCATACATAGCTCAGAAAATGAGCACCAAATACTAATACTGAATCAAATATAAGACAAAAGCAAACTAAGAAATACATAACATAGCATATCATCATTTCACTATGTTGTTAGCTTCATCTTCTGACGTCATGCTAATCTTTTTTTTCAACATTTTCCTCCAAGGGTAGCCACAGCAAGTCAGTTTCACCATCTAACCCTATCTGCTGCATCCTCTTCGAGCACGCCAACTATCTTCATGTTCCTTCACTGTATCCATGAACCTCCCTTTGGTCTTCCTCGAGGCCTCTTTCCTGGTGGACTCAAACGCAGCATCCTTCTTCCGATGCACTCTCTCTCCTCTGCACATGTCCAAACCATCTCAGTCTGACCTCTCTGACTTTATCTCCAAAACCTCTAACATGTGCTGTTCCTCTGATGCATTCATTTCTAATCCTATCCATTCTAGTCACTCCCAGAGAGATCCTCAACACCTCCATCTCTGTTTCCTGTCTTTTCCTCAGTGCCACTGTCTCTTAATCAAACAGCATGGCCGGTCTCACCACAGTTTTGTACACTTCCTTTCATTTTAGCTGAAATCTTCTGTCACACATCACACCTGATACTTTTCTCCACCCGTTCCAGCCTGCCTGCACACGCTTCTTCACCTCTTTTTCACACTCTCCATTGCTCTGGACTGTTGATCCTAGGTACTTAAAATCTTCCATATTTGTGATGCTAATGTTTAGCAATAATCATTAGATCAAGTTATGTTTGAGTTATGAGACTAAACTTTTAAAGTGACAATTTCACTTGTTTCTTGTGGAATTCGGTTTTACAGAACTAACTTTGTAAAAAAACAAAAACCCCGACTAACTGTAACATAATGCGGGGATGTGCACAAATTTTGTTTGTTTTTGCCTTGGGTCATTCAATATCTCATGTATTGTTGTTAAACAAAAATGACTCCATGGATGACTTGTCTCTCATAGAAATACGATCACTTTTTCACACAACACTGGTTCTCCTTTTTTGTTTGCTTCCAAAATGAAGGATTTGTGTTCTTTTGACACCGAGTCCAACTGTGTGTCCTGTGATCTTCCGCCACATCTGTCCCTCAATGTCTCTCTCTTTGCCACACTGTCATGTAATGATATCTTGTTCATAAACTTTGTAGATCGTTTTCAAAAGTAGCCAAAAATAAATGAGCAATGTAAATGAATTTTCAAAATCAACTTCCAATGAGAACTATTGAAAGTAGAATTTATTTTAGCCTTTAAGTTACTTTAATATTAAGTCACTCTGCAATTGTTAATAACTGTATTGAAACTTATTCAGTTGCTTTTTAAAACACCGCTAGTAAAACCGCTAACCAACTCCATAATGTCCCAGAACTTTTAGATGAACCGAATGGTGAATTATTCATTTTAAATCTTTAGGTTTTTAAGATACATTTATTAAAGTCCATTTTCTATTCCTGATGAAACTTAATTTATCAATGTTTATTTTGTTCCCAAACTTTCCAATCTCAATGTCTTGTCCTCTTTAGTTCTGACTTGTGTGCCTTCCTCTTTTGTTCTGTCATTCCCGGGAGCAGATGTGAGGTCATAAAATAATAAAGCTGGTCAAATTGTAATGAATGCCTCTGCTGTTTGTTATCAATGTGAAAAAGAACCTTTGTTGGGTTTGACCACTGATTGCCAGCTGTGTAACCCAGAAAAGATGTTTAATAAGCCTCAAGTCAACAATGAAGATGTCGCCTGCTGCTAATTAATGTTCTTGTGGACGATTACATGAGTCACCAAACAATGTTGCCTGTGACTCAATAAATGAGCAGCCATAAAGCCAGACAGGTTTTGTATGTTACGTGATGGCACATGAAATGGTTATTACTCAATACGGAGTGTTTGTACTGACAATAAACAGTAATGAAGCAAAGAGTGATTTTTTTTTCTTTCACTGGTGTATTGTGGAGAGATTAAAGTAGACAGATGGGATAATTGTTTTGCATTTTGCAATATTTTTCTATTCAGATGAAGACAACACAACGCAAAAAGGTTTTTCATTTGTTTGGGGTTGTTTTTTTTTTTTAAAAAAGTGGACCATTTTTTCTTGGGGGGGATGTTTGTGCACTGGTTAACACAGTGGCATCACAGCAAGAAGGTCGGGGTTAGAGTCCCGGGTGGGACGAGGCTTCAAACACAGGTCTGTCTGTGTAGAGTTTGTATGTTCTCCCTTTGTATGTTTGGGTTTTTTCCGGGTGCTCTCGGTACGCCGGTTTCCTCCCACCCTCCAAAAACATGCATGCTAGACTTTTTAGCTGCTATAAAATTGCTACTAGGAATGACTGTGTGTGTAAAGATGGTTGTGTGTGTGGCCCCGAAACAAATTGGCAACCTCTTTGTAACCTTGTAACCTTTGCAACCTCTGGGGTGTACGCTGCCTCTCGCCTTAAACCAGCCAGGGTAGCCTCCGGCACTCCCCGAAACCCTGTTGAAGACATGTGGTTCAGAAGACAAAACTAAAACAAATTTTCTTTTTAAAATTTTTGATAGTTGATTGCCGTTAAATACATTAAGTAATCCATTCTTTCATGAGCACATTATACTGCACTTTTTCATTCATAAAGATCTTACTGTAACATTTCAAAACCATAAAATGATGTGTTTGAAGGCTTCTTATGACAAATATTGTAAACCATACTACTTTGTAAATATAGCATCCACTGAAGAGAGGGTAAAAGCTACAGGAGCTTGTTTACTCTGGTGAAACAGAATTTTGTCACTGAAACAGTGGTTTATTTTGGCAGACATGAAAGATGATTCATTTTATTGCTTTTTAGTGTGTTCTGGCAAAACCAACTTTGTGAGCTGAGGTACTTTATCTTTTAAAGACTTTGCATTGACGACATTCACTTCTAAGAATCCCAATTATCTATTAATTCTCAGTGAAGTGTGCAGATTCAGTCATGGTTGAGTTCTCGTATGACTGCATACCTAATTACGATTGGCTTTTCCTCTCAAACAACTATGAAGCAAATGTTGTTAAAAATAGAAAGAAATCAACAAAAAAAACCAAAGTATTCTTTTTTCTTTCTTTTTTTCTAAAAGAAAACCTAAGAGCATTATACAGTAGTTCACTATTTTTATTATTTTTCATTATTGTTTTTTGTATATATCCTCTCTATTTCTTTCTTTCATTGTTACTGTGCTGCTGTAACACACAAATGCCCCACGAGTGAAATCAATAAAGTAATTTTGATTCTGATTCTGATTTAGGTGGCTTCCATACTTAGTACTTAAAATTTGTATTTATCAGGCAGGTACATCTGTGCAAAAACTGTTTATTTTACAGGAAATGCAGTTTAAGGGAAAAATGGGGTTTTAACAAATACTGTCACAATTCGCCCATAAGTGCTAAATACCATATCATTTGATGGGTATGTAAGAGGGCCTCACAATTCCAAGTGTAGTAAGCAGTACAGCAATAGGTGTTATAACGGTAAAGCCATTTGATTGAATAACCAAATGGGTAAAAATTTAATACCCTCTTTGAATACATGCAATATACTAGCAACTTTTTCAGAATCAGCCGGAATAAGCTACAGCATACACACAAACTAGGTTGAGATGAGCAGTTCAAAAGATGACTGACTATTTTGAATACAAAATTCAGAACACACTGCAAGATTGAAACAGCTATTTTGTTTGAGAACTCACTAGCCTTTTTCTACAGTAGCCAGAATTGGATTTTTACCTTTCTACATTTTCTAAACTCTATTCCTGAACATTTGGATAAGGATAGGTTCTTCAAGGCTCAAACTATTACTGCCAATGTGCTAGACAACTTCCTAAATCTATTTACCTTTTACTTACAAGACCAAACACAAGAACATGTTGTCAGACTTGTTTTTGTCGTTTCTTTGAATATTGCAGACACATTTCCGTTAGGGTGTTGTGCACTATATGTCCTTCACCCAGAGTGGAGTTCACAAACTAAAACTAAACAGTGGTATAGAATACCCTGATGCTTGTATGGTCGCTGATATTTTTGTGGTCGACTGCTCAGTGATTTTTATTTTTTTATTTGTTCACTGACGGGTTGTTGAACGATGGGTGTGACTCACATTATCTCGTCAAAAAGGCAAAGAAACAGCGTCACAATGTTTTTCCCAATCATTGTGACTATTTTCATTTGGAGCCTATTTTAAACTAAATCTACATTGATTGATTGCACCAACACGATTAGTTTGAAGTTCTCTTAAAGCTTGTTTCAAATCAATGTTTTGGTAGAATACTCTGGCCTTTACTGACTGCATCAGTCAAATACAAAGAAAGATGGACAGCCTCCTTTTGGGCAAAACAAACCTCCAGATATCACTCCATCTAAATCTGCTTTTGTGAGATGATGACATGCAATACATTTTGTCTCAATAGGAAATGTCAGGGACGACTGAATCCTTGGTGCCGCAAACACAGAAAAAAGGCTTTGACTGGCATGTTTATTATATTTTGATGTGTAGGGTAGAGTCGTGAATTGTTTGTTCTATTGTGTTTGTATGGAGACTAGGATAGAAATCTTTCTAATAAATGCTGCGCAAAATACTCCAAAGTTTAGTCCTGAAAAATGAGTTGGATGTGTGAGAGTGATATTTTTTTCATTATGGAGAATGACATGGAGCATTTAGTTCTGATTTAAATCTTACCATCTTTAATATTTTTCTTGGTCACTGTATGAGGGTGTCTGTCCTTATCCCCATCAAGATAAGGACACTCTGTAAGTTTCCTGAACAAGCCCCCACTCGCCTATAAATTAGTTCAAAGTTACTAAATAAATAGATTTGTAATTGTTCGTGGTGGCATTTACCTCCTTTTAAACTTACAATCATTAATTTATTAAAGTTAATGTGTTTTTTCCATCTCTTTGAAATAATGCATTTATTTTATGTGACATTATAAATAGTTTACCTTAAAAAAAAGCGGGTTTGCCCTGCCTCAGGCAAATCCATCTATTTTTTGATATTGGGAAAAGTTGACATGCAGTTAGGCTTTGGCTATCACCATTTGTAATCTACAAATAAGCACATCTACTTGGTATTGTGCACCTTAATGTTACGTCTTTGGTTGGGCCATTTTGAGGGGTATTAACTAACTTATGGGTCCCGGCTCATTCATTTGGCGTGGAAGAGGAAATAAAACTCTCACTTTGGCTTTTTAGAACTACAGATGGTCTGAAAACGCTATTGAATTGGGGAATTGGGCCATTCATCCTGTTTCACTACCAAGGTTTAGGCCTTTTACCTTCAGTGTGATATTCTGTCTGGCCTCAGGCAAAAAAAAAGCAGGGCAGAAGCTACGGTATCTCTTTTCCTTGCTCTGTAACTCCAAAATGGTATTTTAAAATATTTCTGTTCAAACTTCATAAGATCTATAGTGTGTTCCAAATTGTTATACAAATGACATTTTGTATCATCAAGATTATTTCTTGGGTTTATCTGGATTGTGTTTTATCTCTGGGTTTTCAGAAAGTCAAAATCAGATTCTTGTGGTAAACAGTCAGTTGAGCCCAATTAAAGGGAAAAACCCCTGAAGGCTATTCCACATTAATAAATAGATCAATATTTTAGGCAGTCTGGAAAATAGAAACGATCTTGGCAGCTGGAGATTCAGATTTGACTTTGATTTAGAACCTCTTTGATTATGCAGATAAATGCATAGTGAGGATGGATTCTGCCAAACATATACAGTATGTTAGGTTAAAAGAGCAGCTGCTAAAATGACATTACAAAGCAGCAGCAGCCAGGAAGTGCTACTAATATAAAAATCTAGAACCTTTCAGAGGCTTGCAGTTCTGCAGAAATCTCTACAGAAAAATCTCATCTGAATATTAATTTGGAGCTCTGTGTATTGTAATGAGGTGACAAATGTAGCTTTGCTATGAGACAAACTTGATATTGATAAATAGTACTCACTCATATATGAATGCTTTGTTGAATATCTACACTTACACAGATTTATTTTAGGTATACAAAGTCGACCAACCAAGACACATGATCAGATTGCTTGACATTAACTGATATAAATAAAGGCAAAATACATTGTTCATTGTCAGCATTGGACTTTTGCTTTTTTAGGGTTCTGCTTCTATTTCCTTTTGCTAGTCCCACCACGCTCAGAACTTGTAGGGTACCTCGCAAACCTTGTGTAGGCAGATTCATTGGGCAGGCACCTCACTTTCAAGCCTAGAGAGCCCAGTAGTCTGTAACTGGTTGTCAGCACTGGGATAGTATCTTCCTTTAATGGTCTTCACCAAACTGGTCCTCCAAAGGCATTGTCTGTTGGTTCTTTCTGACTTTGATGTGGCATTTGCAGTATGCTGGATGAATCAGGTTTACTGACTGCTTCCAGTTTATGTCAAAATCGTCAATAATTTTGGCTGTTCATCTTTTACAGCAAAAGTGATTAACTTGATGCTTTTGTTTGTTTGGCTGCAGTTGCTGGCTGAAGTAAGTAGGCTCTGGCACCCTCGTGATCCCACTCATAGGAGATGAATGAATGACTGCAGTTTTTGATCGCTTTGCAGATGGTTTCTGGAATTTGATTTAGAACTTTGTTGTGTTTCCAAGCGTAACAAGCTTTGCTGAAAGTTGTTGGGCAGGAGCTTGAAACATATTTCAGTGTTTTGCTGACTGCACATAATTAGAAAGATGAGGTATCCACTTTTCCACTAGTGATCAGAATTAAAACATCTAGTTAGATGTTGTAGACAACAAAAAAAAATTAAAGTTACCTGTTTTAATTTGCCAGCACTCCATATTTGGAACACACTGGAGTCTTGCTTCCACAAAACAGTTGCTTTGCTTAACCCTTTCTCTATATTTGCTGGTGTGTTCAATTGTTTAGTTCACAAAAAAAAAAACAAATGATAATGCATAAAAGTGGCCATTAAAAAATGAAAGAGTCGTTGTGATTGGTAAACTTTGTACTTGCTTCTCCAAAATGTAAAAAAAAATGTTAAATGAAAAAGGTCTGAATGACAATTGCATCTTTTAAATACCAGAAAAAATAGATACTTTAAAGATGGACAAAGAAATGTTCTATCAAAAGTATCATAAGAAAGTTGTTATTCATGGATGCATTTCTTTATCTAGCATGAAAAAAATATCTTTGTACAAATTAAAATGTGTGTTTTATTTGAAATTGATTTCATTTTTTGATTGCATTCTTTTTTTAAAGAACTGCCAATAGGGATACAGTATTTTATTTATTAGTGAGTAAGCGAAAAGTCCGACTTTGATTCATAAATTTAATTTTGAGATACCATGTCTGAGCTTGCAGGAATCATTGCTAGAATGAAAAGACTGCAAATAGTGGATGGATAATCCAACAAAAGAGAATGTGTGCTAGCATGTTGTAGTTAAATAGCACATTGTACAACCTTGTTCATTGCAACCATTTTGATCCCTTCGAGGCTTTATTTTACCCGAGCGCTGGATCAGAATGGCACAAGAGATCCTTAAATCAGAATGAGTTTGTTGATAAATGTAACCTTCCTTAGGTTCAAGCCATTTGTCTCCTTTTCAATTTGCTCCCTGTTCCCTTGGGTTTAAAAGTGCAGATGGAAAACACAAAAACATGTTGGATTTGAAATGTTTGCAGTACACCTCAAGACAAGGTTGGCTTATGTGAATAGGTCTTTGCTGTCTCAGTTTAGTGCCTGTGGCAAACAACTCTTTGAACAAGATTGGCAATCTTTGATCTGGCCAGATGGAGTAGATGGTGCGATCGGAAGTTCACATATTTTAAAACCAAGCCGAGGGCAGAGTGGCAGTTAAAGAGAGTAACAAATCAGTATAAAGTACCAATTTGTCAATAAGAAATAAGTTCTTCAATAACTTTCAAGAAAAATTGAGCTGAAGGTTAAACAATAGAGTCCAAATCTATAATGTCAAAAGAGGTGTGTCTGTCCATCCTGCTGTTTCTCGCTTTATCTTTGAGGTCACTTTCATGAGTGAAACCTCGTGTCCTGACCCAGCTCAGTTTCTATCCCCAGCTGAAAATTACCTGGGTGAGGAAGTGACTCTGGGCCAAATCTCAGGTGATGGATTCTGCACAAAAAAGGGGGCAGATTGTGATAGATGGGCAGGTCCCTGAGCTATTTCTCAGCTGCCTGTGCCAGCTGGGCTACCTGTGGTAATGGCCTCCATAGGACACTGCAGTACAGTGCTTTTTTTTTTTTGTTTTGGAAAACACAGGAGTTGTCAGGTTTGCTCCAAAGTCAACATTTAAGTCACCTCTGAATGACAGCAAGAAGTGTAAAGATAGCCAGCAAGTATCAGAGACATGATCTTGCACCAGAATTATAACTGTTAACATTTAAAGCTTGCTTTTGTTTATTCTTTTTTATAACCATGTCTCTTTGAGCATCTTTGGCACTGTTTCATCGGTTGTTTCTACTTTTCTGAACAGCCTTATGAAATTGGTCAGATCAGTCATCTGAGTTCAGTGAAAAATCTTTTATAAAAGTTTTTTTTTTGTCATGGTCATGGTCCAAAAGTCTAACTTCAAAAACTTTTTTGAACTCTTGAAGAGTGCATGTATATTTGCTCCACCACTCTACCTGTACTCTGTGGAAAACAATCACATCCCGTAGGGATCTCAATGAAGGGTGTTCTTGGAGAAATGAATGGCGGACACTTCAGGCTTTCTGCAGATCAGGGCAGACCAACAACATCCTTGGTCTGCCAGAATATTATTTATAAATATGTTCAGGCGGAGTCTAAAGATAAAACCTGTCAACTACTTTGTAATATTTTTATGAATAATTAATTATAATTTATAAAAAATTATGGTGTGCATTTGATAGAATGCACTTTTAATCTTAGCCAACTAAAGTTTTCACATTTCCAGTGGAGTTATATGACAAGGATTTTACAGCCTTTAAGGTCAAATATAATTTTAAAAATGTCAAACACTGCAAAACAAATTCACAGAAAATACTTTTTGGATGTAACAAAATATGTAAAAAAATATAGTTTAAAAACCTTTTTTTTCAGAAGTGGAGATGTATCAACACTTGAAACTGGCATAATTATTCTTAGGTAATATTTATAAAGGGGAATTGCAAAAACAGAGATGATGAGCAGGGGATTTGCAGGTCTGTTATCCGGAAGATGAATAAATCCAGAGAGACAGAAGGTGGTCGACTTTGCAAAAGGGATAGAAATGGCTTTAGTGAATACTGTCTTCTGGGGGAAAAAAATGGAACAAAGGATGAGGGCACAGTATATGAGTAGATTATGTCTTGTGTAAACTATGTTATCTGAAAGAGATTGTCTAAAGTAGTGTATTTACACAGTAAAGCCCAATGGCATGGGATGGTGGTTGGCCTCTGGTTGTCAGGAAGATGAAGAGTATATAGGGAGTGCAGAAGACAACATGAAAGCTGAAAAAAGAAAAGGCGCTGCTTGTTTTTTAGGAAGGAATTTAAAGTCTGGTTGGTCATGAGGCGCATCCGGATTACTAGCAAACTAAAGCTAATGTGATCAGGGAGACAGGTAACAGAGTGGTATGTCATTTAGAAGGAAAGTAGATAAGGAGACTCGGTAGTAGAATGAGGAGGTACGGAAGTGTATCTAAAAAGGATCTGAACTGCCGTGGCAATCCCGAAGGAAAAAACTGAAAGGAGAAGAAGCAGATTTGTGAAATAGAACTGCCATTCAAGTTGTCTAAGTGTTGCTTCATGGCAGTTGGTACCACAATCATCTGAGGTCTGCTGTGAAGTTGCTTTCTTTCATTCTACGTTTGATTGAATTAGAGCGTTTGAGCATAAGAGCGAGTAGATCTTCTGATCGTAAAAGTGTCATTGGCCAATGTGGTCAATTTGTCAGAATTTGTTTTCATCTAACTACTGTATGAGTTACAGTAAACTTGATTCCAGTATGTTGTGTTCTTACATTTTTTCTGGGTTGAAGTTAATTGCCTCTATTGTTAGATTTTATTTTCTATATATACAAAATTTGAGAGCGACCTTTTAAAACAGTCTTCAATAATTTTTGAATCCTCATCCTGTGACTGTCTTTATTTGCTCTCAGTTCCATCGTGTTAAGGTTTTTAGATTCAGGTTATTACTGGTGGCAACATACAAAAGCCCAGCTCTGTGAAGATCCAGGTAAACACCTCATTTAATTGCTTCTTTAAAGCATAAGCAGCCAAGAGAATGTATGTTTGTGACAAGATAGCTACCTGGTGTGGTTGTGCAGACCGGGAGAAAGTCCCTCTAGTTTTCTTCTTACAAAGAAATCATTCACAGATTTAGAAAACTGGATTTTACATACTGATATTTAACAGGACCTACTTCACTCAAATATCCTTGAAAATTCAAAGAGGTTCATAAAATGTCGGAACTTTTAATCTGTTAAAATTTAATCTTAATCTTGCAATTATTTCTCCAGAATGTCTTAATCAGGGTTGCTGCAGGATGTTTCATAGTGTTAAGATGTTTGATACAAATTGACTGATTAACCTTCTTAAGAAGTCGGATATTTTTCTTTAACCTTTCAGTAAAAATATTTAATCCATTCTAAGTTAATTTTTAATCTTCAAAAGCAAAATTAACAACCCAGAGTTCTCGGGGAAAGAGAAGCACGAGGTACTTGGAATACAAGGGGTCTTGTCTTTCACCGGAGGAAAAATAAAAGTCTAAAAAGCCTGAATCTTCAAAACTAATAGTTTTGGGAATCCAAGGTTTGTCCCTCAGTACCTGAAAGTAGTTTAGAGGTCTTTACGGTGGAACAATTTAGCATTATGACACCTGACAGGGCAGGAACTATTGAGTCTGTTGAGCCTGCTCAGATGGTGCTCAGCCTCCTGTCTGAAAGAAGAGGTTGACGATGTCCTCTCACTTGCCTGAAACCCCGTCTACAGCTGCCTCTGTCATATGTACAGAGGATGTTAGTGGTTTTGTTTTTCGGTAGTCCACCGCAATCTCCCTGGTCTTGGTTGGATTCATCAATGTCTGTGAGGTCTCTCAGTACTGCTGCATCATCAGGGAATGTTCATTGATACTTGGAGTGTGTTACCAAGCAGTCATACATCAGCAGAGTGAACAGGAGAGGCTTAATTCAAAGCCCTTGGGTGAACTGGTGCTGAGGGTGATAGAGAAAGTGTTGATGTTATGGAAGTCCATGACCCAGTTACTCAGTACAGGACTCAAACTGAAGGAGAGCATATGTAGCAAGGTTTTGAAAATAAGGGAAGTTCAGGATTCATGTACTGAACTTGGGTCTTTGGATATGATAAGGAAGGTTCCGTTTGTTTTGGTCAGACTAGAGTTAAAATTTCTGAAGCATTTGATGATCTTTGCCAAGTCTTGCAGTCTCTTAAGTGTAAATGTATCTGATTTTTTTTTTTTTTTAGCCCTCACAAACTGCCCTGGATACTGCAACCCTGGCTCTCAACAGAGCTCTCACCCCAGTGCTCTGCAATGGTTTCAAATTTTGGAAACAGGTTACTTACACAGTCTGTCCTCTGTACAGTTGGAGACTAACTCCAAGACTGAAGTCCATCCCTCCTTCACAAATGTATTTAGACCTTGCAAACTGTACGTTGAAAGCAATCATACAGCAGAAATGGTTTATTGTTGGGCTCCAAAGTGATAGTCTTTTTTGGTGTGGTGATTTGATTAACCTAGTTAGAGTATGAAAAAAAAACCAAACACAGGAAAGATGAAGATATGGTAAAATGGAGCAATATGGAGTTAGCAAAGAGCTGTTCTGGTGGGAAAAAAAAACAGACATGCAGCTCCACACATTTTACATATTCATGCAAAGATACCTAAGCGTATCAGCTCTGGATAAACTTTTTTATTGTTCAGTTTCTTGCTCTATTTTTTTTTTATGCATCATTCAGTAACTTTGTTCTAATTGCCTAGCAACACAATTATCAGATAATAAAGAGCAAAAGAGCTGCTGCTGCGTCAAAAAGCTTTAAACCCTTTTTTTAAATTTAACTGATCTTTTAACAGCATCATTCGGTTATTTGCTACAAAACAATTTTTTTTTTCTTTTTTACTACTTTCAAATTTTAGATTTTTTTCTTAATGTGTCCCAGAGAAGTGAGGGATTATCAAAGAACACCTGAGTGCAGTAAAAGTGTCTGAATTAAGTGTTTATTGATGAAATGTGGAGGCGTTCTCAACAATAAATGGATGAAGTGTTTACTTTTTAAAGAGCCGCAGCGAGGTTCTCAATTCTCAAAAATTCTTTTTATTGCTTCCTTAGAAACGTCCTTCGGGGCTTTGTGGTAAATTTTGGATTCAGTGTGAAAGATGGGACTGAGAGTAGAAAATAAAACAGAGAAATGTCTCCATTAAATCTGCAGAGGTTAAGAAAAAAAAAAGTGTGTTTCTAAGAGCAATGTGTGCCTTTAAGGAATTAAATCTCATGCCAGTTTAAAAGGGCGCAATTATGCAAAATCAAATTTTTGAAGGCTTTTTTATGTTTGAACATTCCCACATCAAAAACATACCTGAAGCTGTTTTTTCTTTCATGCATGTTTAAGAAATTTCCGAGCTCCTCTGTCCGGTATTCAGATAATATTCGAATGCCACGTTGTTCTTGGCAAAGTTTTTTCATTTTCTGCAATGTCCACATTCAAACATAAGCAGGAAGTGTTTTAGTAAACATCATCTACTCAAGCAGTCTGTCTCTTCAAAAAGAAGTGCAGTTTTTGAGTACTGTAAATTCACAATCATAGATATAGAAGAAAATTTGTGTCAGGTTTGCTAAATTTATATGCGCGATTCTATTCGCAGGCTCAAAGAAAATTTATGCTGTTTGCACAAGGGTGTTTTTGGTTCAGCCCACACATGATCCACTGCCTCATTAATGGTGACAAAATCTTCTGTGCATGTTCAGTCCACACACTGCGTGGTCATGGCAAACAGATGAATGGAGGAGTGTAAATGCTCCCTGTCATTTAAATCACCTTTCACCTGTAGGCTTCCCTGTCAAATTTATTAGTGAAGGAAAAATTTTTGAGGAAGAAAGTGTGATGGCGCTTAGGCACCAGGGCACAAGAAAAGCCTGTGACAGTAGAAACACATTAAGTATAGCCAAGCATTTCAAACATCACCTTGAAGTGCAAACAAAGCCTGCACCACAACCGCTTGTCAGCTCTTTAAACAGCTCAATGCTGCACAAGCCGACTTGGTTCGGTGTGCTTGTACGTGCAAGAATGTGCCCATACTCAGTTGTGCAAAATGAGGGTTTTAAACACATAGAACACTTGTTTAAACCATGTTGCAACATCCTGTAGGACAGCGGGAAAAGAAAAACAGTGAGGATGAAGTACCCCACCTCGTCTTTTTTTGCTGATCTTAAAAATAATCCAATCTGTTACTGATCTGCAAATTATCTGAACTGTAAGTTTTGTTTGATCCATTTCACCCCTACTACAAGATAAGAATTACTACCCAAGAAAAGCACAACAGCCCCTTTTAACATCAGATTTGGCATTTTTTGTGATCTCTCCAACAATTTATTTTTGAAACTATTCAGATACAATCGTACTTCAGGGTAGTTTTCAAGTGCAGGTCATGTGTGAATGTGTGACTAGATCAGAGTTGTCAGCTGTTGTATAAAAAAGGTGATAATTGGACAAGGTGTCAAGACCCCACTCCAAGGTCTTTTTCTGCATTTAACGTTGATTACTTTGTTTCCTTTCAGCACTTGTAATTTTAACTTCAAAATACTGTGTTTTTGAACACATTGAAAAACTGTGATTTTTTTTTTCTGCTCATAAAATTACGTTGCCAGGAAACGTGAATAAGTTTTAGAACTGAATAAGTTTTAGAACTCAATTCACTGATACAAACACTGTTTATTCAACATAGTTTCAAAAGAACAGGGAAAATAAATGATCACTTTTGCAGTTTGGAGGACAAAAAGCAAACTAAAGTTGAGAAAAAAATTAATTTGGTTTTCAGTCGTACTTTTAAAAGCCTTTTGCTAGAGGTGTCATGCGGTCGCTTGAAAACACTAGAGTAAAAAGGTTTGATTGATTTAGTTATTCAGTCAGAAACCAAGCAGAGACCTTTTAGCATTCTACCCAGCCGCCTTATGAATAATCTAATTTTGCTCCCAACTAATCATGAGGTTGTTTCATACCTCTGTGGCACTACCAGAATATTTTTTCTTACCCACCTTGATTTTTGCCTCCGTAGTAGGCTGTCCTCTGCACTTTTAACATTATGTCTGAAGAAAGATTGTGCAAGAAATATTACCAAGCTCCAGGTCATCCATCATCAGGACTGCCCAGGCTATGAAATACAGGCAGGTCCCTACCAACAATGAGTCCTATCTTGTATGTTAGACCCCGTGCTTGTGTATTTATCACCTAAACGACTGCACAACGTGTGATTCATTGAACAGTCTTGCTGATACAACATGCTGACTACATCTCTGACCACTTGGCCCGCTACTCTATGATAATCCTGCACAACTATTTTTTTCACACTACCCTCGCCAAGGAATATGCATTCTCTGACTTCTTTCTTTTGTATTCATCCCACTCCTACTCTTGCTTTGCTCATGAAAGAGTATTTGTGGTCTTTTTGTTTTCGGGTCAACATCTTAGTGAGACCTGATGCCTGAGGAATAGATGTGTTGACATAAGCGGAAAAAGCTGGAAACGCCCACAATGTCTTCCAAAAGGAAAGGAAACTACTGTCTACAGGCTTTATCAAACGCTTTTAAAGGCTCACTTTGATACCCTGGTGAAACAACAAAGATGTATAACTTTAACTGAATATTTACTTACTGTAAGTTTGTACCAATATTTCTTCATGATTTGCAACTCTTTAAAAAATACAGGAGGAAAACAAAAAATGCAATGAGACCAACAGTTGTAACAATTGATCAGTTAATTAGTATCAATTGGAGTTTTTGAAATGATGAACGAAGTGTCAACAAAGCTCATACGGCGCTTAAAATCAGCAAACCCACCAGAAGCCAATAACTAATCAGTTTACATTTACACCTTTTTTTTCCTCATTGCCAATGCAGGTTATCTATCGACACCATACGGGAACTAAAAGCATTACAAATTTGTGTGAAAGACGTTTTTCTAAATTAAAATAAAATAGGTAGAAGAATTCTCCAATGGTTGGCTCCCCATTTTTAATCTACTAGACAGTTGACATGGTTTTTGCAGCCTTTGAACATAGATCTTTTCATTTCAAATGCCTTAAAGAACTAGAAGAAATTCTACTGACAATGGAAATGTGCAACTACAAAACAAAATATACAAATAAGCCACTTTTTCAAGCTGTACACTTGACTCTCCTGATGTTCGTTGATTTTAAAACAGGTCTCCTCATCACTTCTACTTCTTTAGTTTAATGGTAATCCTACTTTAGTACATCTAAATATTACATTTTATATATGTATGGTAAATGGATTCTACTTTTATAGCGCTTTTCCACCTGTCCCGGCACTCAAAGTGCCTTACATTAGCTCACATTCATACCTGATGGGAATGTTGCCATGCAAGGTGCAAACCACCATCAGGAACAATTGGTAGTTTGGAATCATGTTCAAGGACACCTCGGCATGAACTCCTAGCTGGTGATCGAACCGGCAACCCTCCGGTTACAGGACTGTCACCCTACACACTGAACCATCCTTTCTTTCCCTGTAAATATATTTATATTAATAAACCTATTCCAATTAGACATGTAAACTGAGGTTGATAACACCAAACTCTAGAGGGTTTGTCACTTTATTAGCCAGGACATGACTAATGAACATGTTTTTTTTTTTTGTTAATTCTACTGTAAGAGCACGGGAAGATGGTGACAGCAGCACTATGGCCATAGCAGAACAGGGAATTGCTGCAAACTTCAAATTAATAAGCCAATGCCTGATTGGCTAATCCCGGGAAAATTGAGAGAGTGTTAGCCTCTGCACAACAACAAAACCATGCAAAACAACCATGACCTCAAATACACATGCAATGAATGGAATAGATCATTTGAAAATAGCAGCAATCTGTTCAGTCATTGAACATTTACCTTCAAATATTTCTCTTCTTCTTTCGGTATTTCCCTTCAGGGGTTGCCACAGCAAGTCAGTTTCTTCCATCCAATCAGTTTCTTCCATCTAAATATTCCACCTTCAAATATTTCTCTACATTTTCTAAATTTGAACACATTCACCATCTTTTGTCTGATTTTCATTATTCTGTCCTGAATAGCAATAGTATCATGTCCAGATAAAGAAAAAACTAGTCTACATTCTCATCAAGTCACCTATTTTAATTTTCTATTGTGCCCATCTGATATCAGCCAAATTGATTTGAACTACTGTTTAAGTAAAAGAAAACATTTTTTTATTCGATCAAGTGATACATTGGAGATATAAAAATAACTTAATATAAAAATTTTGGGGGGAAAATACGTAAACCAAGTAACTCCAAAAGTGTCCCCGGGAATCAGTGTGTGTGTGGATGGTTGTATGTGTGTGGCTCTGCAACAGACAGGTGATCTGTTCAGGGTGTATCCTGCCTTTCTCCTGAAATTAGCTGGGATAGGCTCCGGCACCCCCAGCGGCTGGAGCCTATCCCAGGTTTAGAGAGAGGCGGTTCAGAAGATGAGACAAAACATAAACCTGTTTAGATGTAAGATTCTAAACATTTTCTTTGTAAGATCTTTTTCAGTTTGATGTGTTTTTGATTCAGCTCTCACAAAGATGGTTTCAGCGAAAAAAAAAAAAACAAGTTTAGTACAAATCCAATTAGAAGCAATCTTTTAAAAATAAAATCATAATCCACTTGAGTCTAATTCATTAGAGTCTCATTAATCCAATGCCAAACCCTAAAAGCAGGAAAAAAAGAAAATTAAGAGATAACATCAAAGGTTCACTTTGATTACCCGTTTTAATAAGTAGAGACCTTCGCCAGACTCGGGGAAGGTGGTGGGTGGGCGAAATGGGAGGCATCTGGCTATGCTGGTTTCATCAAAGCAGAAGGCCATTGTGTTCCTCACTTGTTTCAATTATTTCTAATCTGATGTGTTTATCTGAATCTGTTACAGGGAGTTTCCACTTACTATGGGGTGCAAAGCTGTGGAGGCGTCTTGTTTTTAGAAGATGACTGTGTTGGTTGCTTTTAGGCAACAAGGCAGATGCTGTTTTTCTTTAGTCTTGACTAGTATTGAGCTTTTTTTGATGGCATTATTACAACCGCATGTCCTCCTGGGCTTATTATGGGTACTTTTCTTCCCAAGTTCTTTATGCACACAATCTGTGACAGAGTACATTAGTTCTACGTACTACAGCTGCCAGGCCTGGTAATCTAATAGTAATGTATAAATTCCTTCTGGCAGTCCAATAAAACTCAGATTAGTTTCTTTGCAAAGGTACACCAAGGCAGCACTTGACAGACATGTGAAGAGAGCATTAGCATAGCCTTACACCGATTCTCTTGGGATAGGTGGCGCTCTATCCTATCACTGTCCATGTATTAGTTTCGATCAAACATAAAAAAAGTCCTGATTTGGTAACAGCTACTTTATCTGACTGAGATGTCTCATGAGCAAAAGAGTTGTTGGGAAATGAGGAAAAACTAGGTTTTAAATGATTTATGTTAATTAGAAAAAAAACAAAAAAAACAACCACCCCCACATTTTATAGAGTTGTTTTACATTCAAATCTGCAAATCTTATTATTGTTTTTGCTTTTGGTCTTCTTGTTTTAGTAGTTAGAAGATAGTAATAAAGGAAAACAATGCAAAGTTAGCTTGAAGCATGGAATTAAATTAAGTGGGAATAGGACAAAAGTTCATTTTTTCTCTGTTGCATAATTCATGAGTGAGAGAAACACATATTGTCTCCATGTGTAAATGACGATGATGCTTTTTTCATTGCTCTACTGTCACGTTAAATGCTTCAAAGTGTTGCGGAATAACAGCCACCATGCAATAATTTCAAAAGATTAATGTCTCTATTTGCTATGAATAATACAAAGTTTTCAACCAAGAG
This sequence comes from Neostethus bicornis, assembly GCA_902685375.1. Lineage (NCBI taxonomy): Eukaryota > Metazoa > Chordata > Actinopteri > Atheriniformes > Phallostethidae > Neostethus > Neostethus bicornis. The sequence goes on from LR738545.1 coordinate 13,439,266, forward strand.
ACCGACTGACCTTAAAAATAAACATGTAAAGTTCATGAGCTGCGGTATTTACAAAGACTTTCTGTAAGGAGGAAATGATCAGACGTAAAGACAATGTTTTGTAGACACTGCTCTCTCAAGATGACTCAAACAGCCTCAAGTCCTGCTCTATATTCATGACATAAACACTATTCATATCTAATATTTGGAAATAGTCCCTATCATAAACAGTGGTTAGCCTCACCACTGGCACCTTTATTGATCTGTATGCAATAAAGGAACATAAAACCACCTCTGGAAATGAGATTTTTATACAACTGCATATATACCGGCTGAAATAGCATTACCTGAGCACATTCATAACATTTTTTCCCTAAACAAAATTTGAAATTAAATCTCAGTCCTGTGGGTCCTGGTGTTTTCTAAGTTTCATCCTTACTCCAATCTTTAAAAACTTAAAGAGAAACTTTGTCCTTGGGGGAGCTGTTTGTGAAGATTGCAACTTGCTTATTTGCCTATATGTGAAATTACTGAGTCAGAGTAGTGTGTTTGAATGCAATATGTGTCTAGACGCAGGTTTCATTTTGGAGGCAGACAAACTTGCTAAAACGAAGCCCTGTTGCTTCAGATAGCGAGTGTAATATATCAGGAGCATAAAATGATAACCATGTTTTGTGCTGGGAGGAAATATTTCCCATCTCGACACTCCCCTCAAAGGCATTCATTTTCTGCACATCATTCTGGGTGATGTGGATTCTGCCTTCACTCAAATGTCTTTTGTACTTGCACGCTCATGTTGAGAATTTGCTTTTGTATTCATTCATATTCAATGGCAGGAAGACCGCTCGCTCATGTGACATAATGCATTTCTTTGTGAGTTTGTTTGAGGGAAACAAGACAAATGAACCAAATGATTGGCTTCAATTGTTCCTTGATCATTTTTGAATGACTGCTGGCAATTGTTTCAGTCAAAACACATTTGAGTTTGAGTTTTATTTCCCTTCAGCTTTGTGTGCAAAGTTTAGCATTTGGTATAAAAATACCTTGCCTTTGTTGATCACTTTTCCATTTTGTACATGGGTACCCCATAGTTTCTGTAATCAAGCTAATAATGCAGTTTTAAAGTAAAAAGAATTTACAGAAATTAAAAAGTAAAATATTTACATACAATCTATTAAAAGTATTTATCAGTTCATTGTGGCGGTTCTTATAATATTTAAATTCTTGGTTTAAAGCTATTGCTCCATATTATTTATTAAACACGTTTTCCCTTAAATATATGACATTTTGACAATATTTGACAGTCATACCTCATTAATCATGTTTCTATATTAATAATGAGCCATTACTTACCCAGAACAAAAGATAAACATTTCCTCACTTATCATGTAGCAGAGAATATGCAGACGAAGACTATAATTCATTTTTTTCTACATGAAAGTGTTTGTGTGTGTGGCCCTGCATCAGACTGGTGACCTTTTCGGGGTGCAACCTGCCTCTTGCCTTAAATTTGCCCGTATAAGCTCCGCCATCCCCCGCACTCCTGTTAGGTAACGGTTCAGAAGACAAAACAACCCTAATTTTGTCACAAGGTCTCCATAACATGAACAAAATGTGAGACACAAACTTCAACGGGTTTTCTCTTCAGAGTTGAAGGATGTAGTGCACGTGGCAGAGAGGCAGAGAAGAACAATGCTAGAGCTGTTTGGCTGCTATCTTTTTCACCAGACAGCCTTGCCGGTCTGCAAATATAATAACACAATTTTAAACTTTTCTGAAGCACATTCTGAAAAAAAATTGGATAAAAATAGTTAAGAAAATTTTTCCACACATATTTTAAAACTCCAACTTCTACAAGAGGTCAGGAAGATTTAAAAAAAAAGATGAACCAAAGAATTGAAACATTGTTAAAATGTATAATTTATAAAATTTGTGTTAGCCCTGTCTTTATCTGCTTGCCAGCTTTTACAATTTTGCATGCGAAGTAAAAGCAAAAGAAAGAAACAACAACAAACATGATGATCAATAAGTCTTTTATAAGTCATCAAGCAGCTTCTCATCGGCAGATCTTGGCTTTGAGAAAATAATAATAAAAAAAACCACTCATGTCTTTGTTATGTGTTAGTGTAAATGATAATAAAAGAATATAGAGAACTTGAATTTGGGCTCTTAAAGTTTGAGCTTCTGTAACCTATTTGGGAACGCAATATTTTTCAAACCATTGAATGCATTTTATTTAAACTACCCACAGTTACTCAGAACCAAGTATAGATGAACTTATTAGATTGCATGAGAGTGGATATTCTCAATTTAAACAGTCCTGTTGTTCTAGGAAGTGGCTTTGCAATAATTTCTGCAGCAGTCGCAGGGGCAGTTTCCAAAATGGATAATTGGTGCAGCGAATTGAGGAGGCCAAAGTTGCACTCAGAGTGCAAGAAAAGCAATAACCGAGGTCATTGTTGTTCAAACACACAAAGGAAGCAGCAGAACCTGTTGACCACTGTTCATCAAAGCAGTAAATCTGATAAAAAATACAAACCAAGAAAACAGAGGAAGGCAGAACCCAACAACTCTTCGCATGTGGAAGTCTGTCAACAAAGCCTTCTCCAAACATGACATTCTAGTTTATTTGAAACCAAACAAAACCTTTCAAACATTTGAGGCCAACACAAAAAAAAAAATCAAATCTAAGCTGAAAGCCGATGTGAATGCAACACACTATGGCTACAAAACATTAACACTGAAGAATCAGTGATCACCTAAAAAAATAGAATAATAGAAGAAAACCAGCTATCAAGGTCAAAATTTAGCTCTCGGAGTCATCTGTTCTGTTTGATAAGAAAAAAAGAAACACTTCTAGTGGAAAGAATCATGCAAGAAAAAGTATGAGAGATAGCAAAGAACACTTCTCACGTTAAATTGAGAAAACCATCCGTACAAAAGTCTTTGGAAAAGAAAATACATTTTTTTCAAGCAAGAGAAAAAAAATGTTCAGCTGCTGTTATTCCATCTCCTAATTATCATCAAGGATGAACATCTTTCACAACCAAAAATGACCTTAACTCCCACTCTATCAGTAATTTTTCAGACTTTGCTGTCGGAAGAATTGTGGCGCTTTCACGAAGGTCAAGTTTATTCTGAACAATGCACAAGCCAACAAAACTTTAAAAAATAACAAACTACCAATCTTTCTTTCAAAACTAATGTTATTTCAAGTAACTTTTCAGCCCCCAGTGGAGGACAGGTTTAATGGTGAATGCACCCTTGTGAGTCATGAAAACTTTTATTTTGAAGACTTTAAAAGAACATAATAAAAGCAAAAGGTAAACAATGATTTTTTAAAAAAATGTGTTCAATTAGAAAGCAACTGTGAAAGTTTCTGCTTAACTGAGAACACCCTCAATTAGCAGAATTGTTTTTACATGCATAAGACCATACGCATGTACAACAATAGAGTTCAATCTGAGGTAATCACACATTTCCCTAGAGTTCCTCATGAATGGCAAAAATTGTTTTCTTCAACAATGGGACTCCAAATTGGAGTTTTAAATGAAATTATTTGTTTCTCATTTACATACAGAAAAACTTAGCCTGATATGATTGAATACTGCATGAAAACCGGTGGATTCTGGGGCTGTAACGTGTTTAGGAGAAACAGGATCGCATGAGTTGCTATGAGGTATTTACATAAAAAGATAAATAGGGCACTAACATTGAATCTTTGTGACAACCCAGCCTAATGCTGCATAAACTTCCACCCTCTTGCAGCCCCTGTCAGAGAGTTGAAGGAATGAACTCGCCTCCTCTGGGACATTACTATTGATAACCAAGTTACAATTCATTTAATACCATTAGAGTCTTCCGATCCGGAGTCTCACAAGGAAATATCATCTCGGGCCCATTCTCCCACACTGTGAGATTATCAAGGGTGATGATGCAGTGGAATGGTGGAAGATTTGTCAAGTTAATAAAATGAGCTCCAGGGAGAACTATTTCATATCATTGCAGAAAGATGTTTAAAGAAAATGGAAGCTGTTAGTGGCCTCTACAGAGAGGGTAAATCAAACATCTGCTTGGTTATGTAAAGTGGCATTGATGCACAAAAAGCTTGGGCACAACTAAACATTATTTTGGTTCTTTGAGGTGAAAAGAAAGCTGAGTTTTACTACCTTCCCAATGGACTTGTTGGAGGTCACTTCGCTTGCACCTACAATGATTTGTGTTTGTAATTCCATCAGGAAAAAATAAAAAAAAGAAAATGCTTCAAAACCTTCTTTTTAAAGAAAGTCGCTTTGCAAACCGCATAAAATTGGAGATGTTATGGTTGAATCTGAACATCAATTAAAATTAAACTAATCTATCAGAGTTTGATCATTTCTCTTAAAAAAACGCAATTTGTTTTTCATATTACTTGATGCATTTGTACCAATACACCCCATGGGTCCTCCTACCGACCAGCTGTTGTTTATGTTGTCCAATTTTTCCAATGATGTCCCTAGATAGAGAAGACCTGCTATACATACACTCTAGCATTAGCTTCATTATTAATAATAATACTGCATTTTATTTCTAAGGTGCCTTTCTGGGCACTCAAGGTTGCCAATACATATGTATCGTGGAGTACTTACTTAAAAATGCGACACAAATTGGAAGGCAGCACATAGATTTTTTTTTTTTTATTATTCAGTTGCAAATTAAAATGACGTAATGTTTTTTTTTCATCACAACTCTAACTTTGACTTGGCTTTTCTATTGTTAATGTTTTTAAACCATGTTGGTGTAGAACATCAAATAGGTGTTAGTACAGAAAAAATTGCAATTGCACTCTTTGAAAGTTTGAATTACGTACATGTTTTGGAGCAACACACTCTCAATTTGCTCAGGTTAAACTGTTTTGCTCTCAACTTAGCAAATTGTGTACACCAGTGGTGGATGTAGCACACCATCATAGTCTTATCTCTGGCTTGAAATGATCTGAATCACAGATTATATTTAGTTATATTTCAGCCGTTAATGTTTGTAAAATATTTCTAAATGGTCTGTTCGTTTTATTTCATGGCTTTTTATTATTATTATTGCTACACTGCTTCTAAAAATGTGTTTTTGATTTAAAGTATTTTGCTTTAAACCAATGCTTTTAGCCAGCATATGTTACGAGGTAGGCTAAAATTCAGCTAAGGTATTCACAATCCGTTTTGGTGGCTCTCTCTACACAAAGTAAACAATTAAAATTTTGTTTCTGACAGTCACATTATGAGCTGATCTCCCTGGACCAGAACACCACGTACTGTACGCCTTCAAAAAATATTTCTACTGCTGATTGGCCAGCCAACTATTGAAGAAATAGAACAAATAGTTTGGGTGGTTGATCATTTTTTAAATAAACTTTTCAAAAGAAGTCGAATCAGAAAAGTACTCACAGCATTAGAAAAAAATATGCATTAATATGAGATCATTATAAGATGGAATGTAACTACAAAAGTTTTTGGTGAATCTTATGTTGTATTCTTTTCACATACAGTATTATTGAAATCTATAGGGTCTTATGGCTGGTTTTGTATGTTGTGATTGTGTAAAAATGGGCACATTTTCACCACTGTTATTTGAGTAAAGATGTTTATGGTGGAGTTTTTCATCTGCACTGCTCGAGCTATTTTTTTTTCTGAATCAATTTAGTATAGTTGGAGGTTTTTAATAGCCATGAAATGTTTATTGAGGCTCTGATTGATGCACATGGGGTATTACATGGCCAAGGTGTGAAATGCATGCTCTGCCACTAGTGTATACTATGTGTCAAGGCATAAAATAGACTTGCTGTTTCATATTTGATGTGATGGTAAACAAAATTTCAGCTATTTAGGACATTAGTGGTTTCCTGTCTTTAGAGTCTAAGTAAATACCAAAGCAGACATTTTATAATAGTGGTCAACAACCATGAAGGAGAAAAAAAAAAAAAACTATAAAAATATTACAGAGTAGATGCATCTCTAATTTCTTCAATGTCAGTTACCCCTGTAGCTGAGATCCAAACACCCATAGGACATGCTGCTTTTTAAATAATAATCATGCTCTTTTAGTCAGGAGACATGCCCCATTGTTTATGCATTGTGTTCCTTCATGCAAAACCTTCACAGTCGCTGCATCAGCTGATCAAAACCAACATCAATCACATTATATAGAGTGCTCAGTGGCATACATATTTCCAGTTTTTCCGCTATTTGTGCTGCTCTCTACTACTGTAGTTTGCCTCTTAGTTCTTTTCTTTGGGCTTGTCTCTTCAAATTACGTCTATTCCATATGTCAGTGAAATGTGCTCGGGTTTCTGATCAGCTACCCCAGGGATGTTGATTGCATTCCTTCCCCTGAAGTCGGCTCTGAGTCTGATGACTAAACCTGTGCCACCAATTATATTAGTACAACCATCTGTACAATTATGGTTTTATTTTAGAGTTGGCCGTCTCCCTGGCTTTGACAATATGGCACCAACTTCAGCTGACACTAATAGATTTAATTTTCTTTGCTGGGACTTTTGGGTCGAACACTACTACATAAGGAAGCTAAATCAATCATTTTTCAACGCTGATGGAGTTGTCATTAAAGCAAAACCATGGATAATCCAACTCCTAGCATGAGCATCCAGCAATTAAGTATGACAATATTGACCTAATTTAAAGTTATGACTTGTGCTTGAGCTTGTGCAGTATGTATCACACATCCTAAAAACATTGGCCTCCTCAAACAGAAACACTCAGTATTAGATTACCTCGATTTAACTTTGCAAATTCAATACTTTTGCAGCTTTTTGATTTGTGTCTAAAAACATGTACGTACTGTAAATTGTACATAAAATTCGTAATTAAAAAATTCTGATCAAAGGTCATTTTTCGTGCAGACACTGTTGTTGTTTAACAGCACAAAACAAATCACCATGTTAGGTTAAACCTGAGTATAAAAATGGAAATTTGAATGCGTTTGAATTATTTCTTAGTACACATTATTCTTTGGGAATGAATATTTAAAAACATAAAAATTATGTACAACTGTTTTACTTAATCATGAATACTGTATGGTGTATGAAGCTGGATCAGAGAATAATAACACACTTGGTTGCTTGCTTAGTTTATTCATGTCTTCCACTTGTGTGTAAAATGCGGTTCTACTGACTATTACTGTTTGTCCGTTTGGATGTTTGTCATTGATTTGATTGGTTTGGCTTCCTATCCTGTTTCATAAAATGCCCCGAGTGTTATTTGGCTTTAATGGCATTTTAGGCTTTCCTGTTACACGGAAACTTCCAGAATTCTTATTGGATTGACAACAGTCTTCTGGGCCGAGTTCATGACCCTTTGTATCGCCTTTTTTTTTCTGAAACTACAAAGTTTTCATTTAAAGTGTTTAGTATTCTGGTCTCACATGTACTTTGATCAGAATAACAGCCAGTAGGAGTTGCTGAAGTTGTATCAGGCACTTGCCACTCTGCTGTATAATGTGCTGATTAAAAAAGACAGAACTAATCTTTAATAACCCGGATAACCCTCTCTTCTTAAAATTCATCAGAAGTTACTAGCTGAATGATAGAATTCTACTGCAGAGGATTAGAACAATCAGGTACTCTCAGTCTTTCCTGTCTGCGGTGATCAGATCATAAACTCTTCGCCAATGTACTTTTCTTTTTACTTTAATGCTATGATGAACTTATTTCCCCCATGTTTTATTCTCTTACCTCAAGACACAGTCATTCTGTCTTCAATTTTATGTCATTATTGTGTTTTTCCTTTGAATTGAGACCCGCCATAATAAACCATTTTATTTATTTATTTTTTTACTCACTCTATTTATCCCTCCCAGGGGAAATTTGTGTGCTGCACTCCTACACCGCAGCAGGCTGCCCACGGCGGCACCAATGGTGGGAGAAATGGGGGTTTAGGTGTCTTCTCCAAGGACCCTAGATGTGCACTCAGTGGGATGTGAACCTGCGAACTTCTATTTGACTTCCGGTCAGCGGGCGAACGCTCTAACCACTGAGCCATTGTCTCAAAAATATAAATTTTTGCTTTAACAAGATAGTTGAAAACTTTGTACCAGTACAGCCTTATTTAACCACCAGAAGTTGCTTGATTATAATTTGTGATTATGTACATTACTTTGTGGTCTCTACTATCTTCTGATGATTGAATCCAGCAGGACTCCAGACCATGTTGCAAAACTCAAAATATATCCAACTGCATCCCTGATCATGATCATATGATCACATGATCTTCGCTCACCTCCACACGCCTCTGAGAAATTTTGTAATTTCTCTCAGCAGGCCAAAGGGTTAGTGTATATCAGTTTATGACCAACACCAAAAATGTACAATTGAAACACTCTTTATTAATACTCTCCTTTCCTCTCCAAGCGCCTTTGTTGGACCAGATTCTGTACGTTTGTGGAATCATTACAACATAAAATTCATTCAGTATGAAGTGGAATCTAATGAGCTCTTCAGGAAAATTACTCGTGAATATAGACCTTTTCACAGCTGCAATGAGGTGGCGTTTTGTTGATGTAAATACACGCTGATTGAAGACGTAATTAGGAGTTTGACTGTGATGAAACAGCCGTTTGTCTTTAAAGCATCGCAAGATGACAGAAAAACACTCAAATATTCAAATGAGGCCCAATACTGCTGTGCACCATGTGCAATTTTCACTCTGTTCTTGTTCTACGTTGAATCTATTTTCCCAGTCCGAGCATCGCACTGGATTAAAGATGCATAAGATAATCCCCTTGCACAGCATGGTGGAACAAAGAGGGATCATGTTGAGCGCACTGACCTTGTTCTAAGCTAGTGTCCAGTCCATCACCCGAACAGAGGGCTTTTGTATTTAACATTGTGAGGTTTTACTTCATTAGAATCTTGAACTACAGCCAAAATATTGTCCACTGCCACATTTTGTCTGTGACTGCTTTTGGTTTCAGAGAGATACCAATAAATGTTTTGGCAAAAGTTTTTAATCTTACTCAGTGCTGACCTCACAAATACACAGCTCTCTAAAGCTGCCATGAGCTTTGCACAGCAACCAATCAAAGTAAGTTTTTATGCAAAGTTGTTATCCAAAAAATATAATCTGATAAAGCTTTAGCCTAGTTTTCAAAGCTCTGCCTTTTTCTTTTTGTGCACAACAATATAATTTGTGCTGCAAAATGACCAAATATTGTCGGAAAGGAACTAGAAAAAAAGAAATATATAAGTCACAAAATTAAATCTGAAACTTTAAGGTGCAGGACTTGCCACAACAAGTTTTTGGACAAATCCAAAAAATTGTGACAGCTGTGATAGCTCTGAATAAGAAGTGGTAACCTGGGCTTTTTCAATGGTAAACAGAGGGAAATTCACAACTTTTTGGATGTTGTGCAGCTTAATAGATCTCTCTGTCTTAGTATACCGTCCTATTGTGTCGAGACATTACATCTTTTTGTGAAAACTTTGAGGGATCTTCTGGAATCACAAAATATTCAGTATAATTCAAGTAAAAAGTAGTCAAACTATCATTTTAAACTTAGCCATTTCTTATTCAAAGAGCATCAACATTTGCCACTTGGCCATGAGTGGACTTTAGCCTCTCATAAGCAGGAAACCGTGTTCAACAGTTATTCAAAGTATTACCACCGTTTTACATTGATCTGTTCATTACTCCTGCTTAAAACATCTTCAAATAATTTGGTCTGAGACTGAGGCTAAAGTTTTAGATAGCAAGAAGAACAAGATTTGGGTTTGGCTTGGATGATAATCCTTTAAGACTTTTTCAGTGACAATGAGATTCCAAATTAGGGCTGGGCAATTGTTCTGAAAGTAAAATCAAAAACCTTTTTTTTTTTTTTTTTGAACAAAGACTTTTTCCTCTGTTCCCTTCCCTACACTCTACTAAAAAAAAGAAATGATAAAAAAAGATAAGGGAACAAGTTTTAAACTTTATTCTTTTGTATTGTTAGGACTAACGTTCAATCTGAACAGAAAAATAAAAAGTGAGGTAAACCACATTTTACAGGCGGTGGGGTGGGTATGCTAACTTTCTAAATAGGATCTCTTCAACTACGGTAAGTGTCTGATGTAAAATCCAAAAAGCAGGATTTAATGACTAAACAGAAAAACTAGGACTTTAACCGCAATTTTTTTCTTTGGTAACACGTTTCATTTATGCTCTCATGTATGTCAGCAATATGCACCAACATATTGCTGCTTTTAGTGTGGCGACGCAAGTTCTCCTAGCATTAAAACGATCATTTAAAAATTCATTTTTATTCTAATATAACCCCCAAAACCCACTGTTTTTAAATGTAATTTGATCAATTTAATCAATTTATTATGCACCCCTATTCCAACCTTGAGATTTGTTTGTCCTAAATTAATATTAATATTGCATTTTATTTAGAATGTGCTTTACATTTTAAAGAAAATTTTAAAGCTCAAGTTGGTTTTGAAAGATGACGGAACGGGAAGTTGGTTTTGATTGCATTGGTTAAATGCATTTAAAAGGGCACTTGCTAACATGCAGAGCCCACTGTGTAAATTCTGATCATCTTCATAGTTTCATGAACAAAATACTTATTTTGGGGTTTCTGACATTTACTTTTCTTTTTGTGTCTTCTGCTGGTTGGATTTGATCAATATAAAGACATTTTAGCACATTTTATATTTCATAATTATGCATGTGATAAATTTCATAGGTACATTATGCTTCTACACAACTGAACAAATCATAGCAGTTGTGAAACTGATGTAATTGTACAGTGCACTAGAAAAAACAATGAAGTACTTGTACAGCTTTGCAGGTGGATTTAGTGAAGCACCAAAAAGAAAATCCCAACTCGAACACATCTGGAGTAATCTCTCATGTCATAGCTTTCTTTTGAGACCAAGATAAACTGTCCTTGGTGTTGTGACGATACCTGTAATTTATTTTAAATATTTCATTTTAAGTTTGAAGAAGAAAATAACCGTTGTTAAAGCTCTACATATTGTTCATTTATCACAGAAAAAGCAGCTCAAATGTAACTATGATTTCTTGGCTAAACGTACCAAATCAGCATTGAGTAAATTCATTTTGTAAACGAACTTTCATATATAGATGACCTACATGCAGGTTGCTTGATTTATAGCACTGATTTGTTTAATCCGTTGATGAACGACGGAACTTTTGGTTGCTCTTCCTATTTTTGTTCATGCTGAAGTAACAGAGAGAGGATGATACACTGCCCCTTGCAATTGTAGAATTTTTGAATTTTTGAATTTTGAATTTTGAATTACTCTATTCATCCCTCACCGGGGAAATTTGTTTTGCTGCACTCCTTACACCGCAGCAGGCTGCCCTTCAACGGCGCCAATGGTGGGAGAAGCGGGGGCTAGGTGTCTTCTCCAAGGACCCTAGACGTGCTCTCCGTGGGACGCGAACCCGCGACCTTCCGGTCCGCGGGCGAACGCGCTAACCACGCGGCCACATGTGTACAATATTGAAGCACAGTGAGATCCAATGCAGTCCTCATCCATCATTTATGCATGGCTCTCCATTACAGGTTCATTTAAATGAGAGAATAGTATATCCCATTTTTTTCTTCTTTTTGAGCTTTAAAGGTCAGTGATTGAATACAGTCTTCATCCTGAAAGTAACCCGATTTCCTTCTCATCGTCGTGCAGCAATTCCACAGCTTTTACGGTTCAATAAATAACAGTGCAGATTTAGTACGCCGCGGAACTCGCATTAATCTTTCTCCAGAATTGGTGGGATTACTCTCTGTCAATTTATACTTTGGAATTTGGTTTGCTATGCAAAGCACTTTGATATTCTCCCATGAAGGAATCTATAGCTTGTTACACGTTATTTGAATGAGTCCAGTATGTGCACAACTACCTCCGGTTTGGGGATAGTTGTAGGATCAGTTGACCAGCTGTCGTCAAAAGGAAATGAGCCTCAGCAATATGCCTGTCCTGTGGCTTTATGCACCAGGCTGCTCGTCTGTTAGGAGTCTTTCAAATTAAGTTTTGTGTAACATGTCCAAGACTCTCAGCTGAATATGATCAGGTAAATAACGTGTTTCATTCAACTGTATCTATTTCCAAATGGAGGAAATACTATTAGTGTCTCAACATAGCAGCAGTCTTAATGAGCCAAGAAAGGCCTTCTCACCTTTCTAGCAAAAGGCTCAGAGTGCGAAAGTGGAGATTGAAGCCTTGAGGCTTTGTCACAGATTTCCTCCTTTAATGCACTGTGATTGATGATACTTTGAGTGGTTTAGCTTGCTTTGTTTCCATAGATCTCTGCTTCAGAGGAAAGCTGAACGTCTCCCGAGCTAATTTTTATGTGTGAGCAACACCAGAGGCAGCTGAGTCACTCTGTTCAAAACAGCAATGATTTTCAGGAGCACGGACAGAAAAAAGCAGAGCATGGTCTGAAAAGAAACTTCTGATCTTTTCAGATATGCGATAGTTCTTGATGTGCACTCAGGTTATTTTATACAATTTGAGGAAGAAAAATAAGACTAAAAGAAGTTGATAATCAGAGACTGTTAATGGTAAAATCATATTTAACATGAAACACTGTTTCTGTACTACTGAACCAGTCGACAAGTAGTCTCCAAACAAGCTAGCCAAAGGATGGACACAGATGAAAAACATTTTCCAAACAAATATTGACCTTACATCAAACTCAGCAACACCACTGGCAGAGTCCAAACTTCAGGAAGTGAGTTGCTGGACAGTGGCTTTGCTTCCTTTGTGACAAAATATGACTCCTGATATTATGACTCCTATAGAATCCTGTTCTCATACTGCTCTGTGCAATTTTTGAGGAAATATTTGTGGACATATTTGCAGAGATTTTCACAAAGGCAAAAAATGTCAAACTGTTAGTAGCCCTTGAATCTACTAATGTGCTGGTGGGTCTGTAAATAGTTTCGATTGGAGGATTTTTGATCATGCATCATAACATTTTATACATATAAGTATTAGTTAGAAAGTAGCACCTGTATATTGTAATAGTAATAGCATCAAAGCTGACATACAGTGCTTTAAAAGCAAAGTTTTGCATTAAAATTTATATTTGGAGATGTATGGCTTTGCTGTATCAAGGTTGCATGCATGTGCAAAATATCAGTGTAATCAATCACATATGTGAAAGTGGCCTCCAGTTTCTTTTTTCTTCACAAACCAGCCCTGACTTTCCACTATGCCATTAGCATACCTCCAATGATAAATTATTCAAGGAATTATTTAATCAGCAGCAACTAAACACACACATCCAAAATCCTCTGGAAGCAACAGTATGTTTGCACTTTGTCTTAGTATTTGTTGACAAGTGTTTAATCTTCACATTTTATTAATCTGAGGCTCAGCAGATTTGGTTGTGATAACAAAAACACCTACCTGATTGGTTCCTTCCAGTCAGCTATTTTTGTTTTTCTTTCAGTTTTAACAATTCACTGGAGAAATGGTTCACTCTAGTACATCTGCAGAGGGACTTCTCATCTGTCTTCCATTGGAATTACTAAAGGCAAAGTAAAGTTGCTTTAACAGCATAATATGTTAACTTTTCTGATGAATGAAAGTAATTACCATGAACTGCATACATCCAATTAAAATGATGACTGAAGGTGCATATCCACCAAAAACATGCTCGCTCTCTGTAGACCTCACAGTGTAAGACATGAGTTGGCTTTGATAACGGCACCCTTGCTGGAGGGCTCAGATCAGCTACATGAGGATAGCTGTGGGGCCAGCAGAATAGACCATCCACCACGTAGCATTAATTTTACATTCACTCAGATAACCAACACAAGAGCCTGGAAAGGGATTTAGCTCAGCTCGAACCAGGTTTGACCAGGCAACTCTGACAGGACTTGGCATTTAGTCTTGCAATTATTTACTTAGCATTATTATTTTTTTCATGCATGAAAACTAGTTTGGTCATGCTCTGCTGTACAATTTGGGTTAATAGAGTTTGAACACATTTCAAATTTGATCCCTTTAAGAGCATGTGCTTGGAGGAGGTGTGACTACTTACCAAAAAATTAATTTTTATATCCAAAAATTAACAGGTGTACAGCGTCGTTTCTTTGCTCTCGATGGAACGTTGAAGACAAAAGCTTTTTTTATTGTGTTATTTGTTTCCCTACAGTAATCCCATCACAAGCTCTCTTTTGTTTGCCTTCGTTGAATGCCTAGATCCACCTTCATGTTGGTTTTACCATCCCCCACAGTTGGCTCTTTCTTTTTTTGTCTCTGCTGGTTGGTGATGACTCAATTCTAGACAAACATCTGGATGCATAAATAGAGTTAATCTCCTTTATCATAGTGTCCACATAACACTAAGTGAAAAAGAAGTGGTATATGAATGGGGTTGCCCGCATTAAAAATGCTTGATGTTTTTTTTTTTTGTACAATGCCTAAATAGACCATGAATGACATGCCTTGAAGCCTGTTCAAAGAAATGAGACTATAGAGACTTTGGCAGTTTCTTAAACTACTGGCTGGATGACAAACAATTGTTAAATAAAATCCTTGCTCAAAACCAGTCTGTCATCTGAAATGGTGCTCAGTGTGTAGGTTTATTCATAATTTGATCCAAATTTTGAGCTGGCACAAAATATTACATAATCTTCTTTTTTAAAATATTTTTTATTATCCACAGTGGGATAAAAGACATGTCTAAAGTGGATATTGATTGTGTCTGGAAATGTTTAAGACTAAGTTACGTCAGTAGGACAAAATCTTGTTAGAATAGTTAGAAAAAAACACTGTATTTATCAAAGTTTCTGAAGCACTTTCTTGATTCCAAAGGCACTGCTTTGTGTCGATAATACCTACATAGAAATGGCTCCAGCTGTTTTTGGTGTTGGTGGAATGGTAAATGATCATTAAATGACAGAAATGTGGGAGCTAAGGGATAATGCAGTAGTTTCATGAGTCCAAAGTACTGTATTCTTTTGTGAAACAGAAAAATTACCTTGCTGGAGATGCTTGGACTTTGAAAAATGCTGTTATTTCAGAGCAAAAAATACAATCATGTTGAGAAACTAAGACTAAAGCACATCATTACAGTCATTACAGGAGTGATCATAGCATGACAAAGTGTTCTCATATCTGAACAGTAAAAGGATTTAGATGATGGAATGTGGACTTAATGCTAAAATACAATAAAATGTGTAACTTGTTTTATTTTCCTTGACTCACTTTTGCATATTTAGTTGTACAAAGAAAAATTTTAAAGTTAAAAGATCTGGTATTTGTTTAGTACTAATTTAATATTGGATGTGTTTCACATTAGATGACCAATTCTGGTTTATTTTCAGTCTATGAGAAACACGTTTGCATTGCATGTAGATTAGTTGCCACTTTTGAAACTAATGGTCAAATAATATTAAACCAAAAACACTGGTTTAGTTTTAGTCATGATTTTTTTTTCTTTCCAAATCATATTTCACAGCATGTGTCACAATTTATAACTACTCTAAGGTCATTTGAGGTTACGTTATTTTTACCACATGGCAGTCATGAAATACACCGTTAAGTATAGGGGTAATGTTTTTAGGAAGATGGATTTGGCTCAGTGGTCGAATGTCTATACTTGGACCGGGAAAAGCTGGTTTGATTCCCACTGGGCCCAATCTTAAGCGACCCTGGAGAAGTCACCTAACCGCCAGTTACTCCCACTAGTGGCACCATCATGGCTTTTTGCTGCGGTGCAAAGCAGCAAAACTAATTTGCTGTATGTACAGTTATATATTTTTTAACCAATATTTTTTCAGTCCGTCCTTGCTTGTTTACTTTTGGCAGAGTTTAGTGGGAAATGCATGGTGTTCTTTTTTTTTGGTGCTGCATGCTTCCCAAATTAAAACTCTTTTGACATTCAAATAGCCGCTTTGCTCCATTTTTGCTCTGTTTTTTTTTTCTTCTGTCACATGTGTGTCCATCAATTATCTATTCTTTTTTTTATCCTTTGGGTGATTGCAGAAACACTACACTTAAACTCAAGGAGAAAAGTGTTCTTTTCCCCTTCCTGCATTCTATTCACATAGCTCCGTTCTGCAATGATTTTTTTCCCTCCTAGTTGGATGTCATTTGATGCCATCAGTCTTTAAATGATGGAAAAACCCAATTAGAATTGGCCTGGTACACAATCTCTCTCACACAGATGTACCAGGGGGATGATTTCACTTCTCCTCTGACGGTCTTTTGCCAGTTATAAATCCCATGGCTGAGATGCACACTTCCAAATTTAGAAATATTCACATAAGCATCTTCCAACCCCCAAAAAGCTTTTAGAAATAATTTATTCCACTTTATTTTGTAGACTTCCTACTGTTGGAATAAAAATGTTTATTTTCCTGAAGCAGCATTCCTATTATTCACCTAAAAGGGCAAAACTAGCTGAATTAGTAGCATTTTTACTCTTTTAAATCCAATTTACATGCATCCTCTTTCAGCTAATGTTGTCTTTTGAGCTTCATCTTAGTTGGTGTATTTTGTTTCAAACACTTACTATTTTTTTTTCATCAGAAGTCTTGTGACTTGTAAATGGTTTAGAAAGTATTATATGAACATGGCTTCTGGCAGTAAGCTGGCGTCCCTGTTCTAGTGGTCTCAATTAGTCATTTAACTTAATCTGCTTTTTTCTTTTTTTTTTTTTTTGCTTGTTGGTGTTCCATTTCATCCAGTGTAAAAACACAAAAGTAAAAGACGACTTTAGTTCTTCAGATTAATTTTGTACAAGTAGTAAAACATCTTATTCATCTCCAACTGGCTTGTTTGTGTTGGAAAAACCTCTCTTTTTTTTATTTTTCCGACTAGAAAAAACCCCAAACAGACAAGAAGATAATGGTCGCTTCTGTTTGTAGAAATGTAATGCATTTAGTTTTGTCTTGTACTCTGTGGGCTAAAATTGATCTTACCATTGATTACAACTTTATACATGGTCTATGTTTTTATGGGATGAGGATTCCACATTTATTGACATATGAAAACAAACACGATCAAAAAAAAATCGTGCTACCAACTTTCAATGAGGAAAGATGTTCTTTTTTTCCAACTTAATTCAGTTAACCAATTTAGAAAATATTCAGGATTCATATTGAAATGGATTTTAGTTTTAGATTCTAGAAGAAAATTTTTCAACCAAAATTCAACAATGACTTTTGTTGTCTGCCACATTTTGAAGTAACATACACTTTTAAGTGCCTGCGCTTTGCTCAGGCTCAGTCCCTCAACATTGAGTTCCATTTCAATGTAAATGCACTAAAATAGAGATATATAGTATAGCTTTGCTAAATTATGTTCTTTACACCTCAAATGAGATTTATGTTGTGGACAGAGCAGATAGCGAAAGGAGGGAGGAACTTACAGTAACAAAAACAAAATAAACCCAAACAAATGCATTTGCATGTGTTTTTTTTTCTTTTTTTGATGAGTATTGCATTTCTGAGTTGATAAAGGGTACTATATTTGTCCATATATGTGAATAGATGAGAATAAAACTAAAAGAAAAATGTTGGTTTGCTAGTTTCCACGAGACAGGTGGACAAAAAACGATTCCTCATCTTTGTTGAAACACTCAACCTTGTTGGTCCAAAGCCAGGAAAAGTCTTTTAAGTCCGGAGATGTTGCTCGCAGACCTGTACACTTTCCTCTCTTCTGCCTTCTCAACAACCCCATTTCTTCCCAAACAATGCACTAACATAAACTCTGACTCTTCATGTCACTGTTTCAAGAAGTTGCTGCAGTTGGCAAGCAAACTTTGTTAAAATAGCCAAACTGTCTCAGATGACCATAATTTCATTCATTTGTACTTGCAATCTAAGTGTAAACTTGTTGATAAAAGTAACCTGGAACTCAGCATTACATAACCATGACACCCGTTATATTTTTCTTAGAATACTTTCTACCACATCTTCACAATGGATTTGCCTACTCTGTGCTCAATAATAGGAATGATTGGATCCAGCTAAGGATATCAGGGTTTAGCCTCAGAGTCCACGTCTTCTTTATATATGAGGATGAGGCAAGTAAAACTGAAACTAAATTAATCTGAAAGAATCATGACAAATATCCATTTATTTTTGGACTGTATGTAATGTAGGAATAAATCAAAGGCTATGCACAAATTGCTGTTATGTGAATGTAATGGCTTGTCTTGTTTTTTTAAGTACTTTGAAACCTTTTTTTATTGCAATAGAAAAACTTCTTTAGGTATCACCAGCTTTCAACAAACCACACAGGAAAAATTAGTTCTTGTATTAAGACGGCAGGAAAAACATTATTATTAAGTCCAACCCAATGTGTGGATCTTTAATTGATTACCAGCGAATATGTAGGTTGAGAGACCCCAGAGACAAAACAAATCAAAGAAATTCCAGATCTTAACAAGCAATAAACCCAGCAGTGTATGCCACATTAAATATTAAAGCAACAGGCAGCTGACATTACCTTGACAGGTATGAGGTATGTACAACCAGATGGAGCTTTGCAAACTGAATGTTAAAAGGTCTTTCATATTGTATGTGACTGGATATGAAGCTCTATTCAACATTTTCTTTGTCGTCTTATACATCATAGATGCTAACATCGACATCTGAGATGGTCATTTTGAACACCGAGCAAGTTTGCATCCTTCTCTCTCTAAAGACAAAGAAGTCAGCACAGAAATATTTATCTGTTTGTGCTGCATCAACTGTCTCTGAATAAGCCAATGCGGGAGCTGCAGCTCCTACCACACTTGCTGCAAATATGATAGGCGTTATAAGTCATGTAGGGACAAGTGGCAGACTGACTTTTTAGCTGTTTCCAGGTCTTTGTGGTCTTTCTCTTTGAACACCGAGCAAACATTGGGTGATTTACTGTGCTAAAATTTAGAAAAATTGTTGCAATGGTGGGGCAGGACTGCAGTATTGGCGCAGTGGTTAGCACGGTGGTGTCACAGCAAGAAGATCGGGGTTCGAGTCCTGGGTGGGGGCTTGAAACACTGGTCTTTATGTGTGAAGTTTGTACTGGTCTGTGCATGGGTTTTCTCCGGGTAATCTGGGTTCTTCCCAACCTCCAAAAACACGCATGTTAGGTTTATTTAGGTTTACTGGCCACTGTGAAATTGTCCCTACGAATGAGTGTGAATGGATGGTTGTCTTCGTGTGTGGCCCTGGAGCAGACTGGTGACTATTTCAGAGTGCACCCAGCCTCTTGCCGGAAATCAGCCAGGATAGCCTGATCTCCGCTTTGTTAGGAATAAGCGGTTCAGAAGATGAAATGTTGCAAAGGTTTTAGTATAGATGGTGAAGTATGCTGACAACAACCCAGCAGGAAGTGTTTGTTGTGATTTAAACTCTTAAAAAGCCCAATACTAGTTTAGCTAAAAGTGTTGTTCATTTTTAAGTTGTTTTGTTTAGGGAGAATTAAGTATTTTCTTGTAGCAACAAGTCAATTTTGACTCTTAAGCTCCATACATCTTGTAAGTGCTAACTTGTGTATGCTTCAATCTAATAGGAGTCTTACAAAATGAGTTGGTTGGTTGTTCTCATTTGCTTTCTGCTTCTAGTTTGCTGTTTTGGTTGACAATCCATCTAGATAATGTGCCTCCCACCTCAGCATCAGTGTTTTCTAATGCATAATAGAAACTTTGACATGACATTTCAAACTGCATAGTTATGAATTTATCACTGCCGAAACACAATTTTCTGTCAATTTTGCTGTTTTGTTCCCTATCAGGGTACACAGTGATTTGACGAGTTGGTACTGTATCTCCATACAACAACAAGACGGTCGTGACCGAAAATAAAGCAAACTGTCCCCACTCCTGTGATGAATTACTCTTTAGATCTCAGGAAAACTTCTAGTTTCTGCAAAAGAAAGACATGGAAATTACTTTCTGCATGAAAAATGCATTGAATCCAGAGGTATTTCAGGTGTGCAAAGCGTAGAGTCAGCAGTAACATCAGTATTTGTAGACCCTTTAAAATGTAGCAGATGCATCCCTGTCGTAAGTCCTGAAAAAATGGTTAAATTGTTTAGAGAAATATGTATTTTCATTACTAATTGACCATTAAGGAATCTGACTCTCAGATTAGAAAGAATGGTCTAAAGCAGTTAGAACATTAACATTAGATTTGGTTAGTTTTGTGTTAATATCATACATATTCCAGGTACGGTAGTTGCCAGTGTTATGTATTTTAACCCTTATTCACACGGAAAACTCTCAAGAAGAAGTTTGAGTACAAATTAAGGGTTAGAAAACTATTTTTGCTTTTTTTTGCAATATTGCAAGACAAGGAAAGAAAAAAAGGATTTTGCTGCAATCTGCCCTATTCTTTCCATGGAAAAAGATTTAGAAACAATATTTTACAACTATCTCTTTAGTAAAATTGCATATAACTCTTCGAGGTGCATATGACAGCCTGAAAAAAAAAGCACTCAACCAGAACAAAAAATCAGAATGAGACCCCTGTGACATGTTTGTGCTTATGCAATGGGTATGTTCACAAGATATTTAGTTCACATTTGTACAATTAGAGCATTTAAATATATATATTTTTGTATACTAAAAAGCCCTCACTAGATTGAGTTTGGTCCTATTGGTTGTTCTTTGCATGGAGATTATTTTCATAGCTGTTTTGTGAATAATTATTTCAAATGATTAGAAAAAAAATGGTATGAAAATATGTAAATAAAAATAATGCACCTCATCATCCCCTTCATCCGGGGTTGGGATGGAGGGTCAGCAGCCTCAGCATTTAAACCGAGACGTCCCTCATTCTGGTCACATCCTCTAGCTTCTTTCAGCCATCCCCCAAGCTATTGACTATAGGTGAGAGTAGGAATGTAAAGCATTTGGAACAATGAGAGTTTTGCTTTTTGGCTCAGTTCAGTCTTTACTATGATGGAACAATGCCACTATGGATGCAACACCAATTCCCTCGTCAATCTCCCTGCTCCCTTGTGAACAAGACCCTGAGAAACTTACTCTCCTCCATTGAGAAATATATGCCTTCATTTTTGTGCTTCTGTTTTTTTTTTATTATTTTATTTTCGTATGATCTGGCACATTCTAAAGTTCTTCATTTCTCAGTACAAACATCATTGTCTGCAAAAGCATATAAAACATCCATACTTTGTGTCCTGGGAATTTAAATTAATAAAACTTGTGTCGTGTTTTCTTTGGTATGAAAACTAAATATTTTATTAGATTTTGAAAGAAATGGGGATAAACAGTTAAAAAAGAGCAAATAGTGCATCTCAGTCAATATTGGTGGAAAAAGATGTTCTACCCTATGACATGTTATTACCCAGAGTTTGACAAATACTTTGCAGTGTTGTACCTGCCATTGATTTGTGGAAGTATAAAACCATATCCCATTGTTTCCTAATATCTAAAGTCTCCCAGGAGAAGTATATTGTTTGCCTAACTGTCTGTGAACAATCCCCAATTTGCTGTCCTGGCTCTTTCCACATCCTGATCCCAGTTTGATGTCCTTCTGAAGCCATGCATCAGCACCAATCCTGGCTGTAAAAAGCAGGCGTAAGGTTTAATCGCTGAGGCCTAACTGCATACAAAGCTTATAAACTACTCTAGTATATCTGTGTCTTTCAAGATGCCCCAACTGTTGGCTGAATCAACTGAATGCCTTTAACAAGCGTTTTAGCCAGGGTTTGTGTAACATGAGATATCAGATGGTGGGGGAATTAATGACAAAGTACTTGTGTTAATTAGAAAAGAATCTGTGTTTGGCCTGCCCTCTCATTTGTACTTGGCAAGCTTTCCACAAAGAAGCCTTATTAATGTTTTATAGTTTGTTTTCAGCTTGTCTTCCATTAGTCACTCTCACCTCTATTTTCTGATACTTTTCATGTGAAGTAGTAATGGGTGTTTGCCACAGTTGGAGAAGATGCACATTAGAAAGACATGATACCGCAGAATACTTTTATTTTCTTAGACAAATTTTTCTGGTTTTATCATATCAAGATAAGCAGCGACGATGATCGCCTCTCTTAGCATTGCTGAACTTTATGTTTCAACAACATTTCAGCAGCAGTGTTTATCTCTAACAATAGATTTCTTTCATGTGCACATTTACCTGGTGTTGCACAAGCAATTAGTGACAATCTCTGCATCAGTTTTTCATTGTTAAATTTGATCTTAATTTTTTTTATTACAGTTTCAACAGTGAATAAAATAGAAGCAGTAATTGCTTTTGTGCACATCTAAGTACAGTATCCATTTAGTCTTGTTTGGATAGTGAACTTAGTACTTCATTACTATTGATCTAAGATAAACTGAATTTTAGGAGTTCCTAGATAAACCTCACACACACAAATACACACACACATACACACACACACATGCACTGCATATTATTTTGCCTTTAGTTGTGGCAAAACTCAAATTCAAATAAAAAAAAAAAGACATCTGGGTTGCATGGTGGTGCAGTGGTTATCACAGTGGTCTCGCAGTAAGAAGCTCAGGGTTTCAGTCCTAAGTGGGACAATGCTTGAAACACTGACCTTTTTGTGTGGAGTTTGCATGTTCTCCCCATGTATGCGTAGGATTTCTTCAGATACTCTGGTTTCCTCCCACTCTCCAAAAACATACATGTTAGGTTGATTGGCCATTATGATAATTCCTCTAGGAATGAGTGTGTGTATGTGGATGGTTGTGTCGCCAGTCGCGACAGACTGGCGACCTTTTCGGGGTGTGTCCTCCCTCTTACCTGAAATCAGCTGGGATAGGCTCCAGCAAACCCGAGAGACCCCATTAGGGATACAAATCTATTCAAATAGATTTTACATTGCTGTTATTACTATCTCATACTTGACTCATAGCTTGGGGTATGAGACCTCTTTGTATACATATTTTTTTTAAATGACTGAACATTTTCACTGCGTCATTTCAGGCCACAGTTTTGAAAAACAGAGTGTTTGGTATGTAAAACATTCAGGGTTTATAAGACAGCTTTTCATATTGATAAAAGCTTTGTTTATGCTAAAGTAATAGTAAAAGTAAAGTATAATAGATCACATATGTTAATCAAAACAACTCATTTGCTCGTAATAGAGTTTTTCTAAGTGTTTAAACACAATGCAAGTTGTAGTTTGATGTTCTTCCATGTGCAGAAGAGCATGCATGTTGGTGCAGCTGTAATTAGGTCAGTCATGCTGAGCTAGGACTTGCCGTGTTCACCTCTGAGGTCAGACCAAGTACACTTTATCTTGTACTCTGCATGTTGGCTTCAGTTATTTCTGCTAGTGCAAATATGTGGAATATAAATTGTGAGTGGGGTAGGGTAAGAGTTTTTTTTTTTTTCTTTTGGTGAATAACTAGAAAAAGAAAGAAACAACCGGTGTGAGTATCCCCTCATCACTGTGATGTCAGAACACTGAATTATCACCTGACTGTTTATTCAAATGAATGTAAAGTGGCTGCTGTCATTATTAATCCATGGAAAGCTTGTCATTTTAGTCTGTTTTAGCACTTAGTGTTCAGCATCTGACAAATAAATTGGCAGTGTAAATTTTTGCTGACAGCAAGAAATGACTGCTATTGGTTACTAAGACATCCACGTTTTCTTAAATCTGACAAGCAAACATCAAACTAGCTGTGAAAGAGGATTAAAGTTCTAATAAATATGTGATCTTGAGCAATGGTTTTTAATCTACATAGGAAACATTCTTCAAGAAATTTATAGAAAAAAAAACCCGTTAACTTCACTCTTTTTACTCGTCCTCATAGGATCTGCGTAACAGTGACGGGAACTTCAAGGATGGTTTCATAAACTTAGAATTCAGATATTCACAATAAAGATGCAAGCCTTCACATCAAGACGTGCGAGGAATGCCTGACTGGCGAGTTGGGGGAGCGTGAAGTGAAGTTTTAGAAATTTTTGTGAGGGCATGTTGACAGCTTTCTTAGAAAATTGATTGCAGGTTTAGGCGTACTAACATGAGAAAACTGGGAATAAATGTTTAATGCATTTATGGATGCTAGCAGGATGGAATAGCAACTAAAATTTCAAATCTTTGCTGACTCTTGCATAGTTACACCACTTAAGAACTTAAATGTGCATAAAAATCAACACCTGTTTCATCCAATACAGTAGAAACAGTATTATGAGAGTTTTTTATACTCTTTGCTAACATGAAATATAGAAGGAACACAGCAGCCTAGTCCAAGTTTGCCAAGCTAAATTTAAAAGATATGATGCTGTGGATGTAAGGTCATACAGAGAGGCTGAAATCCTTCAGTGGATAAATTGCTCCAACCAGACAGCAGCCTATAGAAGCTGAGCATCAGTGCTTGGAATTGTTTGACAATTCTTAGGAAGACTCAACATCAATTGTCTCAGTCTTCTCAGTGTTGATGTGTGCATATGAATGTAGCTATGGAAACGGTTGGGAAGAGTATATAGAAATTTCACAGATAAGAGGCACATAAAAACAATCCTTGAAGATGGAAAGCTCATGTTTGGAAGAAAAAATAAGCTAAATCTGTTAAGGATATGTCAAGGGAGATTGCTAAAGTTTTTTTTTTTTCAGAATAACAGCAATGAGAATTTACAAAGAACCAAATAAATGTGTATTAAATTTTTAAATTCAAGTCATATTTTTTTCTTATTCGCTTTTTTATTTGAGACATGTTTCAAAGTGGTACAGTAATCAATCTGCTGCTTGTGTAAAAACATCACATTATGCATTAGTATGAGCCAATTTTTTTTTTTCATTGTATCAATCCTGTATCCTATACGAAATCCTTTGAAATGACTTAATCTTTAGCTGTGGCATGATGATGTTGGTGTGGTGGCAGCAACAGAATAAAAAAAGAACACAAGAAATAAACTATTACCATAAAAGTGATGGACACCATTCAAAAAGACACTCCACGTTAATGACTTGGCTCAATTCCCTCATCGGCGCTATGTTTTCTAAGCCTCGAATTCACAGGGTGTTCAGCTCATTGGAAATCTGTGGGCATAGCATCTGTCAAATCTGCATGCATGTTAGAGTCATCTCATCTGTTACAGCGTCTCCTGGGGTTAGGTACTGTAATCTTCCAATAGACAATGCCTTCAGGCAGTCCAGATATCAAACTCCCTCTCTGTTTGTTTATGGATTTTTCAGCATGTCTGCTTGGAGAAATTAAGGTTTATTCCTACGGGATTTTTAATATTACAACCACTCAATACTTTTTGACACCACAGTGATGAGAACTGAAATTTTTGTGCTGGAAGTATCAAGACTTGCTTTCTCAATTGGAGCAAAATATATATAGAAAGACATCCAATGAATTTGATCATGCATCAAAGATGTGCGCTATAGACTCCCCGCAGGAAAAAAATGTATCTGATAAAAACTCAGCCTCGTGTAGTGAATGAGAAATGGCATCATTTCATTCCCTTTCTGCCAAACATGCAGCCGGTGGTAATAAGAATACAGTAAAGGGGTCATTCATCCTGCTCTTGAAAGAATACACTTCAAGCACTACATGCCATGTGTGGCAGTTTTCTGATAATGGAGTGCACCAGCACAGATGATAAAAAGTCTCTTTTTAAAATGGAATGGAACTCTTTTCTTTCTTTCGATGTTGCTGAAGAGGGAAATCAGGCAATTTAAAATGATAGATTCATATTCAGTGGTGTCTTTATAAAATTCTTTTTTTCCATTTTATGACAAAAAAAAGCGCCTTGTGCTCAAACTACTGAAAGTGGGCAACAAAAACAAAACTGCATTGTGCTTTTGGCCACAAAAAAAACAGTCTTGTACGGGAGCCAAGAAGATACTTTTGCTTATCAACTTATCAAAAAGCATCCTCATTTAAATTTTCATAATTATATGATGGATGAATATTTGAGAAGAAAATTGAACTGGCATCTTTAAAGCAGGATCAAAACTGGGTCATCAGTTAACATTGCCAACCTCACAGAATAAGAGTGGGCAAAAGTAGAATTCAAAATTAATTGCCCAAGCAAAGTAAACCATCATGAAAACCAACCTTGAAACTTACTATTCACATAGAAAAGTTTCTTAAGTTTTAAAACATTGAGACTGATTTTAACTCATTTTGAATAAACTTTTTAATTATTATCTCTCCTCAAGGCTGGTGTTACCTAGCTACTGTCCATTCAAAGAGAGAATGGACAACAGACTAATCTTTTTCAAAGGCCCTCATTCCTGCTGGATTTGTTGAGGATGTTCTGAGTTAATATTGGGCAAAGAGTTAGGGTTCCTCGCACCTCAGTTTTTGCAGATTTGCTACCTTGCATAACACGTCTGTAAAGTTGACTTGAAAATTTTTTTCCCAAACCATCACAGCTACAATCAATCTGTTTTTGTGTATTTTAACTTTAGAAGTTGAAAGATTTTAAGTACTTAGGATCAACAGTCCAGAGCAATGGAGAGTGTGGAAAAGAGGTGAAGAAACGTGTACAGGTAGACTGAAATAGGTGGCGAAAAGTATCAGGTGTGATAGAGAAGTTTCAGCTAAAATGAAAGGAAAAGTGCAGATAGGGTTAAATGGAAGAAACTGACTTGCTGTGGTGGCCCATCAAGGGAAATGCCATAAGAAGAAGCAGAAGTGGGCCCCACCTCATTTGTGATTCAATTTTTTTTGTCAGCCTATCATTGTCAATGGATCATATTAAAAAGTAAAGTAATTTCTGCCATTTATATGCATCAAACTAACATAAAAAACCAAGTGTTTCATTAACAATTTTTTTAACTCAAATAAAAGCTATTACAAAAACAAACTCAAGTAGCTGAGAAGCAAAACCTGGATTGTCTTACAACTTTAACCATCCAACAGGGACACATATATTTGGAGACTTTCAGTGGTCATGTTTCACCAAGAGGTCTGTGTTGTAGTAATTAGAGATGACCTTGTGATTTTGGCTGAAACTGAATGAAATACAGTTGTGATGGCATATCTAAAATGAAATTTTTATAAATTAAGGCTACTTGTTGGTTCATGTGATTAAGCCCAAAAATTACAAATGTCTGGGTGCAAATCCTATAAATATAGATTCAGGAGTGATGCTTGTCCTGTGGAAATAGAGCTAGAAAAAGAAGCTAAAGACACAAAAATCACAATGCAAACTGAAAAAGATTACTTAAGATTCTCCCGTGGCTGTAGAGAAAAAGTCCAATGTTTACTATACATGCTTTCACTTGAGTCTTATATACTGTGTAGATGGATCTGGAAAGTTGCTTTCCTTTTTAAAGTAACATAATTAGAAAATGAAAAGTTAGTTTCCACATTATTCTTCTTTGGCATCGTAACAAAAAAAATAACTACTAAGTCATCACAGTGGAGGGAACACTTAATTTAATCTAGTTGGGACAGCTAGGATCAGGACACCCCAGTTTGATTTTCTTTATTTGGTGAAAAACCTGATAAATATACAGATGTGTCTCTTCATCTCCTTTGTTGTTTGGATTAAAGAGATAATCTGTTGAACATCTGTGTCTTTCTCACAACAATACCTATACAACAATACCTATACATACAAAGACAACCAGAGCCAAAACAGACTATTATTCAGTGATTAAAAAGCAGAAGTTGCTGTGTGTCTATAACACAATGATTGAAAATATTCTTATTTTTGTGATAGTGTCGACACAGCAGCACCAGTCATTTCCACTTTGATTCTGTGAACCTGACTGTGTTTGAGCAACCTGCCGCAGAGTTTCATAAACACAAGAGCATCATGAGTTTGATCATATTGCTTAGAGATAAGCCCATGAACCCAGCAGAGCTTGGGGTCGGGCAGTTAAGCCTCTTCCTTGCTTTTTTTTCTAGTGTTTACCACATGTTTTTTCCTTCTTCTCCAGCTGCCCTGCAGACTGGACTTTAAACTTATATATCCACTGAGTCATCCTACCCTTTATCAACACTGCCTCAATTATCAGGTAAATGAAGTGAAGCTATATTGTGTGTTTCATACTGCAGATTGTCTACGATACCAACAGGAGCTCACAAGGGGAGATTCTTGATATTGCTTGGATAATCGTATTTTACTGCTGGCTTTTTTCTTGTTATTGAGGATTTATTGAATCCATCGTCTGCTGGCAGCACACTTTTCAAAACTCAATATTGGCAAGAGACCTGGAAAAGTGAATTACATTGTGTCTTTGAAGATTTGTAGTTCAAGTATTGTTTTTGGCCTTTTTTTTGTAGGTTTTGCATGTGAATATGTGCTAGCTCTGAGCCACGGCGCCTTACTTGTACAATTTCAAATCAGCCAAGTTATTCAGCATCTCTTAGTTCAAGCAAGAAGATCGAGTTTGAAGTAAACAAAAAATATGTGAGAAATAGATATTAATTTGAAGAGAAAAAACCCCAAGATGAATTCCTTCAATTTAGGCATTTAAACAAAAGACACTGGAAAAACAAAATCCAAAAAAAAAATAATAAAAGGGCTCTTCCACTATGCCAAGATGGTCTGTTTGCCATGCCCAAGAGTTACAGCAAATAAGAGCTAACAAGAATAACAAATCACGAAGAACACCACAGACACCAGATGCCAAGTGTAAAACAAAATGTGTGCAATATAAAGTAAAAGAGCTATTTAATTTGAAGTGGACAAGATGAGCATGTTTGAGTTAGTTCTAGGTTGTTGTCTTGATTATTTTTTGTGTAGGAAGAGAAACTCTTTCTACTGGTGGTGCCTGGAAAGACATCTAACCTTCTTGGAAAATAGCTTTCCTAAGGATGGTGTATGTCACATTCCCTGTTTCAAATCTCAATGGAACAACAACTTATTGCGGATTCAAACTGATCCGGCTTCCAAAGCATTGTATTTCCATGCACAGTCAGCGTTGTTCACACGTCTTTTAAGGGTTCCATCTCAGGCTAAATCAACTTTTCAGAGCTGTTTGCACTCTTCCTGGTGTGAGTACAACATGACTTAAGAGATTACTATCAGATTATCAAATGATTGAAATAAGATTCTCAGTTCCTCTCAGTGGGTTTTGTGAGATTTGTGTCCCTCCTACAGAGCTCTTGTGATCATGCTCACCCGATCGACCCTAAACTACAAGAGGCTGACCAGTTTGGCTCGTTTGGGCAGTTGTTTTACCAGGTCTTCTAATCTTCAGTTTCAGGTCTTTTTTTTCTTCCTTTGTTTTTCCTCTTTTACCTTGAGTCTGGATCTAGTCATGCCATCTTGACCATCTTCATTTTTCAAGTAATTTTAATGAGTACTACAATGCGGTGGTTAGTACTGTGACCTAGGAACACGAAAGACTTCGAACCTCGGGTAGGGCGTGATTTGAATCTCTGGCCTTTCTGTGTGAAGTTTGTATGTTCCCGCTGCGTAGGCAAGACTTTTCACTGAGAAATTGCCCCAAGCAATGGGTGTGTGGCCCTCAACAGACCTGGCAATAGGAGTCTCGCCTCTATTTAGCTGAAATGGGCTGCTGCACCTCATGCGACTGCCAGAGGGATAAGTGGTTAAGAAGATGCTGGAATGAATCATTTTAATGTGTCATCTTTAGCTACATGTTAGCTGAATACAATTAAATAAGAGCAGATAAGAAAATTTGCTATTTTCTATAAACTATCCCAAAAAATCATTTTCCGCTTCCTAATAATATTAAAAGTCCTATAAAATTTAAGATCTTGTCTGGGATTTTCGGGATTTTCCGTGTCTCTCTCAATCTGAACCAAAACATTGTCTTTCACTTCATACGGCCTTCACATGGAAACATAGACCCAAACCTGAAGTAATAGAAACCAAATTCCTACACTTAGAAAATCAGTCCATAAAAAAAAAAAACAAAATTGTCAACAAAAGTCTAACTCACAAACCAAGAATTGAAAAAGCAGTAATCGCTTTGCTTGCTTTTAAGTGACTGGTTGTTTCATTAGACAATTTAGACATAATAACATTGGGGTAAAAAAGGTAATTAAATTTTAAACTCAAAATAAAAGTAGAAAATTGTCAAGAAGTTGAAAACTGAAGTATCTCTAACGCAAGGTCAATGAGGAGTAAAATAAAAACCTTTTTTTGTTTTCACTTTAATTAGGTAGGAAAGAAAATGTTGTTTGTAATAAGTCAAAACCAGATCAAATTAATAATATTTTGCTTTAATTAAAGATCTGCCATTTTTTGTGCTTAAATGATGTAGTTCAGATAAGACTCAAACTTTACTTTTTCCTAGGTTTTGGATTCATGATCATTGCTTTATAGTTAAAACAAGATTTTTTAAAAAAATACTATTTGTGTAGACACAAGCATAAAAACATACATAAGGGGAATAATTATGATTTAGAGAAACCACAAATATTCATCAAAGTTTATCGCAATTTTTTTTGATAACCACAAATTAAATTGCTATTGGTATGTTACATTTATGAACTGAATTACTTGTCTACTGCCAATATGAGCAATAAGAGTTGGAAAAGTTTTGTTCAATAGGTTTAGGAGCTAGTCTCACACTTAGCCACCATGTTTGCATCCAATTGTTTTTATAATCAAACTTTTTTACTCATAAAATGTAATTACTGATCTTTGTGCAATTGATATTTGAAAGACAAATGCAGGAAAATTGTTTTATTGAACTAAATGGAAGAAAAATACTTCAGTCTGATCAAATCTGGTAAATTATCACAATGAAATATGCTCTATCCCAAGTGTCTACAGACTCATTAGCTTTAGATGAAAGTAGATGCACAATGGTGATTCTTTTGCATTTGGTTGTTTTATTTGATGCTGCTTTTCTCTGCTTTCTTTCTCTCCTTTTTAAATGTCTTATATTGCTTGGTTGGCATTTTATGCAGTTTTTAAAAGTGATTTCTCCCTAATCTCAGGGAGAGATCTTTTTTTCTGTCCCAGTCAATGATTAATTCACCTCAGGTGCCCGTCTAAAATGGGCAGTCCTCAATTTTCTCAACTCAATTTTCTGTCTACCATATAATCCAGATAATCCTCATACAGTCCAACAGATTACTTTATGCCTTCGTGAGATCAAATCCTGGATGGCGAAATATTTTCATCACTGAAAAGAAAACAAAACAGGGGTTGTGCATTTTTAGGATCACCAGTTTTCACAAAGCAAATGACTGGTTATTTGGATTGTCTTTTAGCTAGTATTAGTTAGTAGTACCGTCGCTCAAATTCTACCCACTGCTTCCACCAGCCAAGAACCAGGCTGACCACAGAGCCGATCACAGAGCTGATTACAGAAAATATGTTTCTGATCATTGCTGCATTTAAAACTAGATTTCTGTCATTTTCATTTGCTGTTTCAGCTTCCACAGGAGAAGGATGTCTCAGTGGGTAGGGCGAGGATGAGTCTTGAAAGTAGAGGGTTGTAGGTTTGAGCCCCGCCTAAAGTTCCTGTCGAGTTGTCTTTGAGCAAGACACCAAACCCACAATTGCTCCTGATGGTTGTTTGCAGTTTGCATGGCAGCCTCCAATCTCAGGTATAAATGTTTGTGTGTGTGAGTGGATGAATGTGAGCCACTCTGTAAAGTGCTTGGAGTACCAACACAGGTAGAAAAACACTACATACTGTAAATAGAATCCAATTACCTTTAACAATCTTCTACAGTGAGTAAAAAAAAAAAAATTCAAGATATTTTCTCTTTTCTTTAACCTTGTATACAACAGAATTATTTTAGTTTGACCAACTTTTAGATATTTATTTATATATATTTTTTTCATATTCTATTAATCCCTCGCTGGGGAAATTTGCTTGCTGCACTACTACACTGCAGCAGGCTGCCATGACGGCAACAATGGTGGTAAAATGGGGGGTTAGGTGTCTTCTCCAAGGACCTTACACGTGAACTCAGTGGGAATCGAACCCGCAAACTTCCGGTTCACGAGCGAACACTCTACCACTGAGCCACTGTTGCCGCCCTTTAAACGGTGTCATAATGTTGAGCTTCTTTTCCTAAAATCCCACACACTAGATCACGCCATGTGCTCCAGACTTCTAGACAACCCCACAAAAACACCTGTTGAGATTGTGGAGAACACAGAAAACATTCTTCAAGTCTGCACATTAATATTCATCCAAAGGGCTCCCAAGTATCCAGAAAAAAAATATGGAAAGGTATACATTTGTTTTAAGACCACATTGTCCCTTATTATTCAATGTTTAAGAATTATCCAACAAAACATCCTCTTCCAAAAACCTTGAACATACTGTACATTATGAAGAGGCAAAAATTTATTAGGAGCACAACCTTTTGTTTCCATTTAAAAAAGGGGATCACTGCAACAATCTAGCAATCCAAAGACACTGTCCAGATAAAGGGCCTTTTCAATCCCATTCCACTAGGCCTGTGTGATCTTTCTGATCCACATCTCTTGAACTTAAGGAAGCTTGGATCCTGTCTCTGTCTGTGCTGCTGAATCTCCATTTCTAAAAGTTCCCTCTCAAAATTGATGCTAAAAAACCCACACTGTTCAAAATAACCAAGGAAACGAATTCATATTATCTGTGTTCCTGTATAGCCTTGCTGTACAGGAGAAGCAAGGCATTTCACCCTTTCATTCCTCTGGCAGTGTTGTCTTTTGTATCCATGCAACTTGTTTGTTCCCAGTGTCTCTGGTTCCAACACTACCACTGCATCAGCACACACTCCAATCACCCCATTCTCTGCCATTCTTTGTGAACTAGACCAGAAGGGTAACCTGAAGCCAGTTAGACTCTGTTGCCCATCCCTTTGGTGTCTTGTCACAAACCTTCCTCACTGCTGCCATCTGAGCTGCCTCCTTCCAGACTGAGCATGGTGCAACCATGAAAACATCTCTGTGGGATGTGTCAGCAGTGGTAACCGGATCTGTTGTTACAGCAAAATGGAAAATGTTAGTCAAAGTGTAAGTAGATTAAGCTCCCATGTCAGAATAAATTAAAAGTTTTTCACATTTAAATAAAGTTGCGTGATGGATCCCTGTGCTAAGCGCATGTGTAGTCAGTCATAATGTAAAGAGCCCCCACCCCTTACATTGAAATGTGCTCACAGAAACTCATTGAGGTATTAATGGGATGAAAAAATCTGAAGGAATATAAGAGAATAATAAAATGAGGACTGTTTGTGAAACAGTTTTGTAGTTTCAAAAGGCTCTGCAGTTACCATGGAGATTTGCAAACCTTGACCATTTTCAAAATCTACACCTCACTAACAAATTTATAAAAATTACTAACAGGATGAAAGAGTTGCAAATATAAGGCTAAATAAATAAAAATGGGCTTTTAAATTTAGTTCTGACTATAGAAGAATTTCTGTAAAACACCAGCTGCATACAGCTGTTCAACAGTTCCCCTGGGATCAAAAAGTGATGTAAAAGAGGTGCCAAGGGTGACAGGCTCTTGGCTAAATGTCAGCTTGTGACAAGTTGGGTTTGGAAATGTGTTCTGCATGACTGAAATTTTTTGAAGGGAGTCTGGTTTTTAATGGCTTATTTGAAACTAAAACACAGCAAAACTGTTTCTGTTCTCCAGTCAAGTGTAGAAAAACTGAGCACTGTTCTTTCAGCTCTCATCTATGAAAGCAAAGAGCTGTTTTTATTTTTTATTTTATCTGCATGACTGGATGTAACTACTCTGATTGCTCTCTTCAAATAAAAAAGAGACCCTAAATGCTTACTATTTAGAGTGCTGTGACAAGTTCAGCTTTAGTGTCTCTAACTTCATAAAGAGAAAACCGTTTGTCCAGGAAATGCTGAACCTGAACGTTGCTTTTGCTTCTTAACAATAACTATTATTACCAAGATCAACTTACAATATCAATCCAAAGATAAGAACTATTATTTGAAATGTTTACAGATGACTCATTTTCTAAGATAAACCTGGCTAACTGAGTTCACACATGTAGGTGTATACATTATATAATACATAAGAGACATGAAAATTCAGCTTCATTTTCTGGAGATATTTTGTGCATACATTCATATTCTGTTGAGTTACATATTGAAGTGGACATAAAACATTTCAACTACAAATCAGATAAACAATTTTCATATGCAAAACCTTTTACATATGCAGAATTATGACTGAGCATGAATTTGATGGAAAGACGTGTTTATTTCCCTTCAAGGCTGGTATTCAACATGTTGGCAACAAAAAAACAAAGAATCAACCAGAAAGGGAAAATATATTTTTGAACCCAATTGCATTTTTGTTGATTAGGCAGTTTTACAATTTGTTTATGTCTCTGGATGTGACCAAACAAGATTTGATTGTTTATTAAAAAGTATCCTCATAAACTGCAAAGCATGATGTGGTAATAAAACCATTCGTTTTTTGGGTTTAACGCAGTGTGCTTGTGTGTTGGACTGTAAATGTTTCTTGTTATGCATATGCAATATTACTTCTCCTCTTGTCAACCAGATGAACCTATTATGAATATGACGGACCTGTGATTTTACTGTGTCTCTCTCGTCCATTGCTTTTTGTTGTGTTTCTGTACTAAATGAGACATGGCATGGTCACAATGCCTCTTTTTGGTTTCAAATGGCTTTTTTTCTGTTTCAGTTGTTTATAGCTTGCTGTCTTTCAATGTAAATGGTTTGTGACAGGTAGGGGGAATGTGCCAGTCTGTATCAGATTTGATTTTTTGTTTTTTCTCCCCTTCTGTTTTTCTTCTCCTTTTTGCCAGAAAACAGCTGCTCCAAGGTGGTTTTGATGCTAGATTATTTGTGTCCTGGAAAGTTTGTAAGTGTGTGGTAACTATAAATTTGTGCATTGGTATTGTTTCTTTTTATGTGGTAAACTTTGACAAGAAACTTATGATTCCATGTTTTGTTTTCTTGTTTGGGAATTTTCAGAAATGTGCAGTTATTCCTAGATTTCTTGACTGTTTTTATTCTTTCTTTTGGCTGTACGAAGTTCCATCATATTAAAACTTTGCATGTTTGAAAATTAACTTTAGTAGTTTGACCATAATGCATGTTTAGATGGACGAAAATGTGTTTTTAATATTCTGTTTTTGTGAAGTCTAAATTATAAACTTAAGCTAGTTTTACTCTTTATCAGATGAGTTTTTGACAGACCTTGAAAGACTTTTCAAAGGACTTGGTTTGAAACTTTTCCAGTGCAGATGTGCATCCATGCACGACATGATAATTCATAAGCATTCTTAAATTTTTTCTTTTTAACCAATGAAAAAGTCCAATGACATCCATTATGTGCTCCTCTTGAACCACTTCTTCTGGAAGTCTCACTTACTGACATAATCATACAAATATGTCCAACTTTTGAGTATTACTGTTTAGTGGAATCCTTTCAGAGGCAGGATACCCTGTTGAATCTGTACAGAAAAACAAAAGGCAGAGAGATTATGACCAATCCTTAAATTTTGGATGCTTTAGATGTGTCTTAGCTTTACATTGTTAATGTCTTGACATTTTAATATTAGTTTTACAGTTATTTTTTACTCTGGCAGACTCAAATCAATAACTGTCAAACAGGTCATTTTAATTACTTCTTATTTCAATCATTCAATCATGTTGAAGGTCATTCATTTCTGCATTCATGTTCATTAAATGAACTTTTAAATCATTCTATAGTCTGCATTCTGGAAGCCATATTGATTACAGGACATTACATCAGATTGAAGGCAAGGTTAAATGCAAAATTTGTTTAATGCTGAATAAAGTCAAGAACTTCCTGACACAACAACCTGAGCATCACTTTGGCCACAAATTTTTTTAGACCTCAGCAGTGGAGTTGGTAAAAAACTATTGACAGAAGCATGGAAAGTGAAGTGAAAGCAAAGGAGGGATTTGCAAATATTGTTTAGTCAGGATGCATGCAGTGTGCAATAAATGCTTGATAAGCCTCACAAGACATTTACAGAAATTGTTTTAAACCTACAATTTCTATCATGGTGTGAAGGTGCATTGAAACCTTTAGAAGAAAAACAGTTTTGGTTGTAAACTCATCCCTGTCCAGGGCATCACTGGGCTGAGGAGACCCCGTGTTTCCATCAGGATGAAGAACATCTATTGACTTCTTTAGATATTTAGCTGTAGAGTAGAACAAGCTAATATTTAAACAATAATCTTTGACACATTGGTTGCTCGTCCCGGGGGAGGGCTCTCTCTTTCGTGTGGATCCCCCCAAGGTTTCTTATTTTTCCCCCACTGATGGGTTTTTTAGGAGTTTTTCCTCACCGTGAAGGAGAGTCTAAGGGCATAAATGTGCTAGTCTTGTTTAGTTAGCATTTGCTAGTTATTTTTCTCGTTAGTTATTCTTGTTAGTTATTTCTTGTTAGTTATTCTTCTTCCCTACCTCCACCACACCTGCTACCAGCATCTGCTCTTTCTCAGCGATTTAATGGACTAGTGCCTGAACCCCTCCCACCCAACCGTTTGACTGTGACCACCTTTCAGGTGAAGAAACAGCTGGAGAAGCTAAACCAGCACAAAGCAGCCGGCCCAGATGGCATCAACCCCCACACCCTGAGGACCTGTGCGCTCCAGCTGTGTGGGGTTCTCCAGCACCTCTTCAACCTGAGCCTCAGGCTGGAGAGGGTTCCGCTTCTCTGGAAGACATCGTGCCTGGTCCCTGTACCCAAGAAACCATCTTCATCTGACCTCAAGGATTCATCTGACCTCCAGTTGCCCTCACATCTCATGTGATGAAAGTGCTGGAGAGGCTGGTGTTAGCCCACATGAGACCGCTGGTGAATTCCTCTCTGGACCCCCTGCAGTTTGCCTACCAGCCACGCCTGGGTGTTGACGACGCTGTCATCCATCTGCTGCAGCGAGCTCATTCACATCTGGATGGCGGTGGAGGCATGGTGAGAATCACCTTCTTTGATTTCTCTAGTGCCTTTAACACCATCCAGCCCTCATTACTGGGTGATAAGCTGCGGCTGATGGGTGCTGGTGCGTCCGCCGTCTCCTGGATCACTGATTACCTGACGGACAGGCCACAGTTCGTCCGGATGGGCAAAGTCCGGTCTGATGTGGTTTTAAGTGGTGTGGGAGCCCCACAGGGCACGGTGCTCTCTCCATTCCTTTTCACATTGTACACTTCAGACTTCCAGCACAACTCCGATTCATGCCACCTACAGAAATTCTCTGATGACTCTGCAGTTGTAGGGTGTATAAGTGGTGGGCAGGAGGAGGAGTTCAGGAGGGTGGTGGATGGATTTGTGGTGTGGGCGGGAGAGAATCACCTGCTCCTCAATGTGGACAAGACCAGGGAGATGGTGATTGACTTCCGGAAGAGGAGGAGGACTGCTTTGCAGCCGCTCTGCATTCTGGGTAGAGATGTGGAGGTGGTTGAGGAGTACAAATACCTTGGAGTGACCATCGACAGTAGACTGAGCTGGAGGAGCAACAGTACTGCTGTGTACAAGAAGACTTGCAGCCGACTTTACTTTCTAAGGAAGCTGAGGTCCTTCAATGTGTGCGGCAAGATCCTGGAGACCTTCTACCAGTCTGTGGTGGCCAGCACCTTGTTCTTCTCTGTCATCTGCTGGGGGAGCAGCATCGCAGCCAGTGACACCAACAGACTGAATAAACTAATCAGACTGGCTGGCTCTGTCATTGGCAGCAAACAGGACTCACTTGAGGCAGTGGTAGAGAGGAGGTCACTGAACAAACTTTTGTCCATCATGGAAAACCATGACCATCCTCTCTACCCACTCCTGGACGAACAACGGAGCTCCTTCTCCAAGAGGCTCAGACAGCTCCGCTCGAGAACATCTCGTTACCGGAGGTCTTTCTTTCCGTAGGTGATCGGGCTCTACAACAACTCACTTAGCAGATAGGAAGTTGTTGCTGTGACACACAAATTTCCCCTGTGTGGGATCAATAAAGTATATTCTGATTCTGATTGTTGTG
Organism: Neostethus bicornis; assembly: GCA_902685375.1. Taxonomy (NCBI): domain Eukaryota; kingdom Metazoa; phylum Chordata; class Actinopteri; order Atheriniformes; family Phallostethidae; genus Neostethus; species Neostethus bicornis. Next base: position 13,477,057 of record LR738545.1, read on the forward strand.
TATTTGTGTTAATACATTCCTCTTTTTTTTGTGAAGCCCATTGAGGCGGAAATTCGCAATGATTTAGCAATGATTTTGGGCTGTACAAATAAAATTGAATTGAATTAAACTACTGTTTTGCACGAAACTGACACTGTTGTGCTACATGCATAAAGTTATTTTGGGTCTCCTAGTTTTCCAAGCTTTCCTTCTTAAGAGTAGGTTCATTGGTTAAACCACAATATCTCTCTATAATCTAGAAACCAATAAAGACTCTTTGCAACATCCAAGCCTATTCTGGAATTACACCAGGTTGATTTTTGCTTCAATTCAAAGATAACTTACTTTACTTTAATTTCCCCATTGTGGGACAAATAAAGGTAAATCTTACTTACTTACGTACTTACTTTACAGTGCGGACAGCATCTTGCAACTCTGATGACAAAACAATCTATAAATTGTTTAATTGCTTTTCTAGACCTATTTACACACAAGATTAATTTTATCTTGGAAGGTCAGGTCATTTGTAAGAATTACCAATGTCTGTGTTCTACGCCAAGCATATGTCCGATTTTGGGGAAAAAAAAAGTCTAAAAAATGACACTGGAAATTACATGCTGTAATCAATGCCTTTTCTCAAATTGGGAATCATCATGTCTGCAATTGGGAGTTTCATTTTTGGTCAGCCTATCAGTTGGCAGATAATATTAAGCTTTTAGCGCTGCAGGTCTTCATTGAAGCTGCATCAACACAAAGTACAGAACATTGCAGTAGTTTTTATTTTCAATGAAAGCTACAAGATGAAATAAATCCAGTTAAAAATGTAACCTGAAAATTCAATTTGGATAGTTGTAATGAAAAAAAATCAAACTGGCCTTTTTTAAAAAGTGTAACATTTCTTTCAGATGATTTTATTGAACATGTTGGTTGTAAAGTTACGATAGTCTATATTTTTTTCTAGAACCAGAATGATATGCAGCTGTAATGTTACATTTTATATAACTTTTACTGAAATTGTATTGTAATGCAAATAAGCTGCTAAAATAAAAACATTTTTCTGGGTTTAATTTCCAAATGATTGTGTAGGGTTGATGCTCATCTAATAACATAATGTTCAAAATTGACAGTTTGAGCAAGAAGTTTTTGTGAAGTGTCGGTTTGTACGCACTAAACCGTAAAGTTAGGTAGACAAAGTAGACAAGATCTATGTATTTTAACAAGCTTCCAAGGTTTTGTTGATATACTTTGGGGATTTTAGATTTGGCATCTCTTACAATTATTCGAATCATAATTGGAGTCTTCAAATCCTGTCTTCCTGTTTGCCAAAAAAATAAGCCTCAGTCCTGCTGTTCGTTTGCAAAGCCATATAAATCTAGAACCTCTGGATTGTTATGATCCAGCCAGATCCTTCAGGTCACAGAGGTCAAGTCTGTTTTCCGTTCAGAAATTTAAACATAGGAAGGCAGTTTTCAGTTTTCATTCTTTTCACATAAAGAACAAATACAGAAACTGCAGGTCTGCTAAAACTCTTAAAATTAGAGGTAAAAACTTTTATGTATAACATTTTTCACCGATAAACATTCACATAAAATTTAAGCTCTAGTATTTTCTTCAATTATGGTATTTTCTGTTTTTAGATTGCTTTACAAAATTTCTTTTCTGTCTTTGCATTTGTCATTTTTAGACTTGTTTTGTTCAGGCCCAGCTGGAAATATTTTTATGTCAAATACATTAATTTACTTTTTATAGTCTAAAAATATTTCATTTCTAATTAATATAAAGCGCCACTATTTTCTATTTTGTTCATTTACATCATGTAATTTCCTTCCTTCACAAGCGATCAACCTCATGTTTATCTTTTTGATATGTAATGTCTTTGAACAGGTCACATGTATTTTCTTCTGTAAATTGCTAACATCCATGAAATCAACTGATGCCCTACGACTCAGGGACAAATTGAGGTTATTCTCCAGGAGTTGTTTATCATTTGTACATTTTATTTGTAGACGCAAACACCATTTTGAAATTCCCAAACATCTCCTTGTCGGATGACCCCCGGAATAAATAGCCCTGCAAAAGCAATCTTCTCCATTCTGGGAACAACCTTCATCTTATTTTACAACCTTATAACACAATTAACAAGGTCACTTGTTAAAAAGTTGCTTTTTAAATGACAATTTTTTAATTGATTCCAGTAAATTGTGTTTATCTTAGGCAACAGGGTGTCTGAGGTCACTGGTGACATGTTGCAGATTTATTTAGAAAGGAACAACTATATCAATAACAATCCATCTTTTAAAACACTACAGGTTTGCTCATAACAATTTTGGCTGTGGACACACGTATTCATGCACTTATACTGATTGGTCATCACCATTACCCAGACGGAGAAGACAAAGCGTCTTGAGAAAGAACAAGTGAAAGTGCCATATGAGGTTTAGAAATGAGACCCACCGTTCCATGTGGAATTTAAAAGCAGATGGCGTGCTCTATTTATGGAACAAAAGTCAATGGAATCACAGGTCATTGATAAATTGCCTTTGCTTCATATTTGTAAGCTTTTCTCTGTCTTTTATGTTTGGTGCTGTTAAAATCCTAGATTCAGCAGTTTCTGATAAATATCACTGTCACATTCAATCCTAATATTTGATCACAGTTGAACCTCTTGAAAATGCGCTTCTTGTGATGGCAGCTGGTTCATGTAATGCCCCACGTTTTTGTTGGATTTGTTTTTTAATGAGCTACATAAACAGCGAGAAGTGTCGAGTCAGACAGACGTGTCATGTGCCATGCTGGGAGTGAAGCAAAAGTCAAAGGAATGAAGACAAGATTGTCCTAGAGGACATCTTAGTCTGTTTTACAAATTTGGCCAAGTGACATCAGAGGTGATTCCTGTGTGAACATGCCCAGCTTCAGTATAGTATGTGCGGACAGAGATGAGGGAAAAGTGCAGCACTAAATGTGGTGAACTTGTGGTGTTTGAGAACAACAAATGGTTTTGTTCCAACCACAGGGAAGGAAGTGAGCTATTATGAAGATGTGGAGCTTTAGTGGTCAGTTAAGATTGTATTAGGATTCACTAGAGCTTTCAAACATGGTGGCCACGATAATCCACTTTCCGGCTACTGCTTTCTATTTCAGATTTTGGAACCATTTTTCAGCCAAAAACAGATTAAAAAAAAATGTGTTACAATTTTGATGACTAATAATCAAAGGATTACATATATCAAATCAAATCCATTATAAATTAAAAAATTGAACAACTTAACATGTCCATGTGTCACATTTGGCAGGGATCCAGTGAACACTGTAGGGGTTAATTTGAACAAAGCTTAGCACCTCAGTAACACCGTTCTAGTTTTACCAGTTTCAAAAACGATTCAACATCATCATGTCAAACAGGAATCCCTCAAGGACGCTGTGTTGAAGATTTTTTGTGTGTGTTCTTGATTCAAAACGGCTGACAAAATAAAATCAACAGCCAAAAATAAAATCTATTAACTCTTTAAGTTCAGATGTCTTATTGTAGTAGCACATAGAAAACCTTCAGGATAGTGACCTTTAAGGACCTCAGTTTGAGAGCTAAGCCTCAGACAAACTGAAGTACTTTGTGCTTCACATGTTCAATTTTTTGCTACGAGCTGACAATTACAAAAAATGATCATTTTACAGGATAGATGCATGATTTTGAGGTCATGATCCAGTCTGAGCCTCACCTCACTGAACCGGAGTCCCAATAGAGCAGGAGTGACCCAGGGACAGAGGTGTCAAGTAACGAAGTAAGACTACTTCGTTACCTTACTCAAGTAGAAAATCTCGTTATCTCTACTTTAACGAAGTAATTATTTTTTGTCTACTTTTTACTTTTACTCGCTACATTTTTATACAATTATCTGTACTTTTACTTCGTTTTTTTTTCAAAAAGTAGTCGCTACTATCGCCATTTTGTCACTGTTAAAAATAAAGAAAAAGTCAGTAAAACCAATCGGATCATTCGCGCCATTCAGTTTGAATGTGATTGGATGAGCCTAGTCAACGCAATCTCAACGCAACTTCCTGTTGCTCCATCTCCGACATGAGACACACAGGACCACACAACGAAGAAGGACGGACTCCTAAAGCAAAAATGAGCCAGCCATCGACGAGCGCGGATACCCGGGATCGGGACAATAAACAAGAGGATGAGACCCAAAAGGAAACTGGTTTAGCCCACCCATGGCCTTATTTGAAAGAGATTTTTGACTTTGTTGAGCGAAAAAACGATTCATACAAAATGCTTTGCAAACTCTGCCTTCCAAAGAAACACGAGCTCATGGCGTTCAAAACTTCGCCTTCAAATTTGAGGAAACATGTCGAGGTAAGCTGAAAACATATTACTAACCTAATAATGATCAACCTAGTTAAATCGTAGTACGCCATGCGTACGGATTTCGCCTTGCTAGCTATGGCGAGCTGCATGCTAACACTTTGTCTTTACTTCCTGGTTCTATTTTATTTCGTAACCATTGAACTGTGTTTGATTAGCTCTCTGTTAAATTATTGTTTAGAGTTTTGATTGTAAGATGTTGTGTGATTTAATATTGTTGTTTTGTGTAATACTGTTTTAATATTAAGTGGATCGACTGCTTTAACAATGAGATAGAAATGCATGCAACACTCAGTAACAACTGAGAGCAGGAACTTTAGATGTGTTCGAGATGATTTGCGCATTTCATGGATTTCAGATAAGACCAAGCATTGCAAGGATCGGGGAAAAGCCCCTGGAAGTCTATGAGAAAACAGTTTCTTCTTATTTTAGAAAAACAAGATCAGAAAGTAACATTTACATACATCCGCTTTAAAATTTTTACACAATAAATTTACTAATTTGTTGAAGAAGCGCAACAAGTCAATACGTGTTCAAGTTAATTTCAGTTTTTGTTTTTAGACTTCATTAAACAAAAACACAGACAGTAAATTATTTACACCGTTCATTAAAAGTTACAATCAATTTTATTGTAATGATTTACTTGCATAACTTTGAAACAATTATTTAATAAAATTGAGATAAAATTTCAAACCTCATTCTTAATATTGAGCAGTTTTTAGCTCTTTAAAATATTAACAAATCTACCATTTTTTCTTATTTCCTGATTTGCGAAGCTGTAATGTAAACATTAAATGGAAGATTTTCTTTATTATTATTATTGTTGATTCTATTATATAGTTTAGTTACTGGTGCAATGAATGAGTTTTAAATCCTAGAGATCCAGCAGATTTCAGTGTGTGAAATCGCTTAAGAAACAGACACATTTTTACATTAAAGGGCCCATCTCATGCAAAAGTGACTTTCCAGAGTTTTCTAGCTTGTAAGAGTGATGTCCGGGCCTTGTATATGTCACCAAAGGGCTATCTAGATTGATTTAGCCCGTTTTTCTGTGGATTTCTGGTACGCTCAGACTAAACAACCAATGAGCAGATGTCTAAAGTATGACGCATTTTGACGTAGCCCGGACGGACTTCGCACACGCCCCCCTCCGCAGCAAACCCTCCCTCCTCACCACCCGCCCTCCTCACCCGCCTCCACTCCGGCCTTACGCCCTCACAAACTCACTTTCAACGTCCGATATACAGGCTAGTTCGCTGCTCTGCCTCTTTTTTATTTTCTTGCTTGAACACGCTTTTTAGATTAATCGACATGATAAAATCTTATTTCAGACGCTACCAAACCGCTACGCACGGGTTTACGCCCGCCTTCCCCCTCCCGCTCAGAGATGGGCGGAGGAATAGCGGCTCAGTGAGAGCAGAGGGCGGAGCTTGTACTTTCTCAGGATGGGCGGAGGGATGAGCAGACCCGGCCTTTCATAGTTCCGGGTCTGTGACTGCGCTCCACCAAATCGATATATTTTCATAACTATGATGTAATGCATGTTGCAAACCCCACATTTTGCGTGTGTATGTGCAGAGGATACAATGTGGAAAGAGTTGTTTAGCATGAGATGGGACCGTTAATGTATGCTTTATTAATTTAATAACATTCACACAGAATGATACTGTGAAGGTTTTGTAAAAACACAACTGCATCATATATGTTGGTCTGATATTTATTAACATGTAACATAATTCTTATGAAACACAGTCTTATGATTGTATAATTATTAGTATCCTAACTCAAATCACATTTTCTCACATATAACCAAGCTCACCTACTCCACATCTTGTTTTGGCTTGTGGTTCTTGAAGTAATGTCAAGATAGTAGCATAGACCAGTGGAACCAATCCCTAACTGGTGGGTTTACTTTCATCCATAAACTTCAAGCATGACATTACTACCACAGTACAAGATAATCTGAGTTTGTGATTCCAGAGAAATGACACAACTCTCAATATGCCTTTACTTTCTCCACAGAAGAAACATCCCACAAAGCTGGAAAAGTACATCCAACTAACCCAAAAAAGGAGATCATCCACACAAGATTTGTTGGCTCCGCCCATAAAGCAATCAAAGTTGTGGGAGAATCAAAGAGTCTCCCAGGAAAGTGTAGACAAGGCAGTCCTGAAGTTTGTGGTCCAAGGCTTGCACCCACCCCACATTGTCCAGCAACCATGTTTTATTGATCTTGTTCAGCAACTTCAGCCGAATGTGAATGTTATGACACGCAACACTCTTGTGAATAAAGTTGCAAAAGCCTCAGCGGAGATGAAGATAAAAGTCAAAGCGGTTCTCGGTGAAGCTGAGTATATCGCAACTACTGCAGATTGCTGGACCGCACACCGCCGCAGCTTTATTGGGGTCACTGCCCATTGGTTTTGCTCACAAACAATGCAAAGATTCTGTGCTGCCCTTGCCTGCAAACAACTAAAAGGATCTCATAATTTCTCAACCCTGGCTGGAGCCCTAAATGACATTTACACAGAATACAATATAAGAGAAAAGATTGTACGAACAACAACTGATAATGGGTCAAACTTTTTGAAGGCCTTCAGAGTGTACGGGCAGACAGAAGAGAACGATATTCAGTTTGATGGAGACGGTGAGGAAGGAAATGGTGGTGGCCAAAATGATGAATGTGATGAAGAGGAAACCACAGAGGGTGAATTCATTGACACTGGAGCACTTTTGGATGAAGATGATTTCGTAGAATTCCAGTTACCCAAACACCACAGATGTGCATGCCATCTCCTCAATCTAGTCTCCACAGTTGATGCCTCAAAGGCAGAGGACAGTCCAGTGTACAAGAAAATATCAAGGTCCACATTTGGTAAATCTGCTAGTCTGTGGAAGTTAAGCTCAAGATCAACAACTGCAGCTGAAGTAATCGAAGACTACTGCAAACTGCAACTTGTAAGGCCAGTTCCTACAAGATGGAATTCATTCTTCTCAGCCGTTGAAAGACTAGTGAGAATAATAAAAGAAAGGGGTGAAGTAGCACTTGCAGCTGTCTGCAGTAAACTAAACATACCCCAGTAAGTGTTTTATTTGCCTTTTAATTAACGTGATTCAACAATTTTCTACTTTTGTACATTAACTAAAGTGTTGCTCTTAAAATGTCTATTAAAAAGACAGAAAATTATCAAAACTGTTATCAGAACTGTGAAAAACAAACACAAATTTAATTTTAGCAGGCTGAAAGTTTAGTTTGATAAATTGCAATACATACCTAATTAAAACACCACAGTAAAACCCAAGTTACTTGTCAAGTCTTTTTTAATAAATTTAGAAAACAAAGTAATTTATCTGAATAATTTATTTTTCAAACTTTTTGAGAAAAGTTCTTTCACCCTAGCAGCAGAACTATGTAAGAGCACAGAGGGAATTAATGTGTTTAAAATGATTGTAAACTAAAAGTTTTTCATTTTGTTCTTCCCTACTTGTTTTCACACTGAAAAGTATCAATAAGAATACCGACGAAATATCAAATACAAAGCGGTATGAGGAAGAGTAGAAGTATTGATAAAATGGCACCAATACCCATCCCTAGTGAACAATCTTTTTTTCTGAGATTGAAGTTGTATCAACTCGGCTGAATCTTTTATATTATTTTATTTTCCTTTTTGTATTTGTGCAGGTTTACACCAGCAGAACTTGCATTTCTCTCAGAATATGCAAAAACAATGAGTCCAGTTGCTAAGGCACTTGATGTTCTTCAAAGTGAAACCAGCATGCAAATGGGATGGTTGGTCCCTACCATAACTCTGCTGAAGAATAAACTACAGCATTTATGTGGATCTACCAAGTTCTGTGAGCCTTTGATTGCTGCCCTTCTTTTAGGCCTTGATAAACGGTTTGGAGAGATGCTTGCTGACCCAGAGCTGATAGCCTCTGCCATTCTTGTTCCTAAGTTTAAGACCTGCTGGACAAGTGATCAAAATGTCCTGAAACTTGGTAAGTGCTCAACTGTCCTGTAATTCTTTGAATTTCTTTGGAGCCGCTGGAATGAGGCTGACATTTTATTTATTGGCACACACAAGCACACATAATAGCCATTGCACATTACAGTAATTTTACAATAGTCTTATATTATTTCATCTGCACTAACTTTTTGTATTATAATTTATTCTGCAGGCCTTGATTATATTAGAACACACTTGAAGGTTCAGGTCGGGAATCTCGCCAGCGAGAGCTCTGTTTCATCTGAGGAAGACGACTTGTTTTCCTCTTTAAAAAAGACTAACCCTCTTGAAATGACACATCAACTGGATGCATACCTTGGGTGCCCAGGAGACACATCAGAAGTCTTAAAATGTTTTCCTGCTGTATTCCAGCTGTCACGCAGGCTGAATGTGGCACTCCCAGCCTCAGCAGCCTGTGAAAGACTGTTCAGTGTTGCCGGACTCGTCTTCTGCCCGAGAAGAGCCCGAACTGTCTCAAAGAACTTTGAGAACCAGCTGCTTTTGAGGCTTAACAAAGCCTTTTGGTAATTTTTTTTTTTGGCAGTGATGCAGAGTGAAATTTGGTAGCTGCAGGAATGTTGCTTTTTGCCCTATTTGTGTTAATAAACATTTGAGTGTGTTCATTAATTTCCAATAAAGGTTGTTAAGAAAAAAATGTTTCTGATTCATAAAGTTTCACACCACAACACTGAATCATTTAGTTATTATATTCTGCTCCTTGAAGCATGTGATAATGGTTAAAAACATGTTAACACGCTTTTGTTAACAATATTCCATTTTTTCTGAAAATTACTTTTACTTTTTTTACTTTAAGTAGTTTTAAAATAGGTTATTTTTTACTTTTACTTAAGTAGAAAACTTGAGTTGATACTTCTACTTTTACTAAAGTTGTTTTTTAACTCGGTATTTATACTTCTACTTGAGTAGAAAATGTTAGTACTTTTGACACCTCTGCCCAGGGATGTGTGTGTAAGTCATGAGTTATCCATTCAAAGAGGCTTGTATTGGTTGAAGATGTTCATTTTGCTGTTTGGATTTGTTTGTAATTTACAGAGCTGAACTTTTAACTTGATATCTATAAGTAAGCAACATTTACGCCATCTCTTCTGTCTGTTTTAAAGGGCTTAGTGTTTGCTAGGCTTTTAGCGACAGAAGATCTTCATTATTAACTTTCAAATGTCCTGTTACCACATGTTTATATGGTGTGAATGTAGACTTGTTTGTTAGTAACGAGGTCCTCAGACTCAGAAACTAGAGCAGACCTCCTTCTACTTTCCCAGAATTAAGTGTATCTCTGCTGCACTGCTGCAGCAACCCCATACAGTCATGATCAATACCACAGTGTTTATCCTAGAATTAAATATATACTGCTTGCAGGACAAACTTCCAGTTTTTTAAGCTACATTTTTCTGTCTGTGTGTGAGCAGGGCTGTTCATCCGACTGGAGCTTGCTCAGCTAATGTTTGGGACACAATCCAGAAAGGGGCTCTTGAGGACTGAACAACTTTGCGTTGTATACAAAGAAATAACAATGTGCACAGTTTACAATGATGGTGGTATGGCTGTAGAAAGCTGCCTAAATTATTCCCAAAAACACTGTTAAGCTGATTGTAAGTCACACAATGAGCCGCTTCAAACAGCAAATGAAGGAGATCATTCATATGTGTGTGTGCGTGTCCCCTATTTTTATGAAGGTGTTAATGATGAGAATTGTGAAAATGTATTAATTTATTTGGAAAGCGTGGCCTTATTGTGCTAGTTAGCTTTGTGAAATTTCCAGTTTAGATAATGTTACTGTAGATGATTCACTATTCCTCTTGTAGCCAATGAAATAGCTACAATATTACTCTTTATGTTACCAAATTAAATCTTTTCCACATGAAGCTGGCACTATAGTTTTATTTTTACACTAGTATCTACAATAAAAGGAGTTCTCATATAACATTGTCACTTAATGATGTATAGACCCAAAGTTATCCCTCTTTACTCATTGCAGGATATGCCAATCGTACAACAGCAATATCTTTAACGCCCCATCTCATGCAACTTTCTATTGTTTAGTAAATTAGTAGTATTTTGGCCCGTGCCAGATTTTGTAGGCAAAGTCTGTAATTTAGTTGAATGAGCAATAGTCAGACTTTCACACTTCCTGGTATGTGATGGAGCTGATTATAAAATCAGTAAGATTCCATAATTATTATTCGATAGATATTAAAAAACTTGAATTACAGTTATTTACTGTATGCACATAAAATACAATGAGAACAGAGATATTTGGTATGAGATGGGACTTTTAAGGTTAAGATTTTCCTCCAAACTAGCCTGTTTTAGTAACTGCACTGTTATGTACTAAAATCATTTAAACTTAACTACCAGAGTGCCACCGGAGAGATGAAGCGTCTGGATAATTTAGAAGCCAATCACTTGCTAATATTTAATGAAGTGGGTTTAATTAACCATTCCTTCATTTCTCTGGTAGCAGTAATTAACATTGATTCAACATCTGGCTTTGATTTTGGTTGTTATAACAAGATTCGTCATGTGGAAGGAAAAGATGTTTGGTAAAACTTCAAATTAAGAGTTTTATTTTGGGGAAAAAGTTTTAGATAGCAAACATAAGACATTTTTTTTAGCAGATCAGTCAGACTGACTGGTTGTGATGCTTGTTTTGTGAGTATTGTGATGGTGGTGAAGGTAAAGAAGTAGGACCCAGAAGCATAGCCAGTTTATTGCAGGTAATCATGGGTTAAACATGTGCAGTCTGGAAGACGAAGTGAAGGCGACACATAGATGGACACCATGGAGGCTGCAGTAGAAGTGCATGATGGCAGCCCCGCAGAGCAGATGATCTGACCCTAGAGTCATGGACACCAGGGTTTAAGTAACCAAGGGAAGACGAGACACAGCTGGAGAAAACCGGGTTTTACCAGTTTATTGCAGGTAATCATGGGTTAGACATGTGCAATCTGGAAAACAAAGTGAAGGCGACCACACATGAAAGGACACCATCGTGGCTGCAGCAGAAGTGCATGACTGCAGCCCCGCAGAGCAGATGATCTGACCCTAGAGTCATGGACACCAGGGTTTAAGTAACCAGGGGAAGACAAGACACAGCTGGAGAAATCAGGGAGAGGGAATTGGATCAGGTGTGATGAGTTAGTGCAGAGAACCAGATTTGGATGGAGGAAATGTTCCAGATGAGAGGAACATGACAGACAGAATCAAACTACACGCTTCAGTTCATTTAATCTTTCAGTGATTTGTTGAGGCCATTGCAGCTTTTTAATTTAATTTCTAATCAACACATGTTAGAAAAAAAGAAAGCTCCAGCATTAGTTTGTCATTGGCTGTGGAATGATGCCGCTTTGAAAGGGGAGTCAACTCAGAGCGCACGTCGCTCCTGCTGCGCACACACGCACAGCAAAAGTGAAGATGCTTCTCTTTCACTCGGCAGTCCAGTCTGCAAGGCATCCACTTTGTAGTCTGACTCTTCTTCCATTTGCCTGGTTTACGTGAGGAACTTGCTGGAAGGAGGAGAGAAGCTCCAGCAGAGATCCGGAGCTTCAGCACTTTTCTAACGGAAAGCCACGCGTCGGCATGGGCGCGCAGAGGAAAAGATGTTTCCTCTTCAACGTGGCCCTCCTTATTCTTCTTTACTGCACAACAGCCGTAGTTTCTAAAGGTAAGAACCGCTCCCATGTGCACGCATGGCTACTTTAGGTGTACGATTCGTCGTGCATGCGTTATGGAGAACGGTATTTGTGCCATCCGCGTGGTTACGCACCACTTCTCCTGCAGTGGAAAATAAAGCAACTGATTAGGATTTCTATCTATTCACTCTCCTTTCTAATTTCCTTCTAATTTTTCATTCATTCTTTGATTTCATGAGATCAAATTTGATGTGTTTTTATTGAGTAGGAAAAAAAAATAGTGGAAATACACCAAAGCACCTTCCACACGCAGGTTCTCTGTCTTCTGTTCATCAAATTCATCTTCATGGGTTTGCGGTGCGTGCATGAGGTTCAAAAACACGCAGTGCAACAGGCATGCCGTGCATTAAGAGTCGGGTGGTTTTTCTTTTTCTTTTCAAAAGTCAAAGTTAAATTACTCTAGAAAATCTGCACCGTTATTTCTGTTTGTAGGAAGCATCTGTCTCTGTGGATGAATGGGTGTCTCTCATTGTGGAGTGTTCAAAGCAAGCTTGCAAATCTTTGTTTGACTTTTTTTTTTTTTGGTTTTGTTGTCTTGGAGTTAATCAGATCAGAGAAAATTCTCAAATTAAAAACAGATTAATTTTACTAAATTTCAAACAACCCTTTGAAATAAGTTAATTCTTAAAAAATATCAGCTGTCTTTCAAATGATTAGACAGTGTGATTCCCATTTATGAAAAACACACAACTTAAATTCATATAAAAAATAATCACTAAAGTCTCACAACTTTAGCAGATATAACCAGTATTTCAGCAGTGGGGGTGTCTGTCTATAATACCACCATGCTGAAGGTCTCCTCTAAACTTTCTGAATATGGATATTAAATATTCCAGGATGAATTTCTTGAAAACTGAACTGTGCAAGATATGACATTCTGCTCTGCTCTCATCTTACTGATGGACTGGTTGATATATTCTCAGGAAGTTGTCACATAGCCTTGTGGAACTGCTTTTTTACTAAATATAAACTGGCGATATTTTAAAAAGAAACACATTTAATAGTCAGAAATTTGACAAGCAAAGAAATATATGACTTGGCTGGGGGTTTTTTTGTGCTCAATTTAGATATAATTTAGAGAAAGGCACATGTTGGTTTATCTAAACTGCTGTATCCATGGAAACATTATGCCTCACTTTTTTTCTTACAATGTTACTGTTCAACTTAAAAAAAAAATGACTTGAATAACGGGGCTGCATGGTAGCGCAGTGATTAGCACAGTGGCCTCACAGCAGACGGTTGGGGTTCAAGTCTCGGGTGGGGTCGAAGGTTGGAACACTGACTTTTCTGTGTGGAGTTTGCTCGTTCTCCCCATGTATGTGTGGGTTTTCTTTGGATACCCCGGTTTCCTCTCACCCTCCAAAAACATAGGCTGAATGGCTCCTTAGAAATTGCCCCTAGGAATGAGTGTGTGTGTGGCCCCGCGACAGTTTGCAACCTGTTCAAGGTGCACCCTGCCTCTCGCCTTGAATCAGCCGGGATAGGCTCCAGGACTTCCGAAACTTCTTTAGGTATAAGCAGTTCAGAAGATGAATGAATGTACACTACTGTTTTTTTTTTCTTTTAAATAACTCACATAATGAGATATTTGACTAAATTTGATCTTTCATATCGATTGTAAGATATATTTTTATCACTTCAATTGATTTTATGTTTTTATTGATGGCATAAAATATTTTTTTGATTATGTTTATGAAGATTGATGTTGTTAAAAAATGGCTGCATATAATGTGCTTGCATTATGTTTGTTTTACATGATTGAAGAAGAATCCGTGTGAAAACGAGACCCAGAGAGAAAACTGTTTTTTGGGGTTTTTTATTATTACTATTGTATTTATTGGATCACATGATTCAAAAAGTTGTGTTGTTTTTTTTTTTTTTTTTGTAAGACAACTTTATAATCCTCCAGCTTTCTAAAATTTAGCGTGAGGTGAGTCTCTGTAGAACCCTCTGATGAGAAATAGCCTGAGGTTTTCTTTTAGGGTTACTATTGAAGTTGCTATGATGTAAAAGGAAACAAATGGAGTATTTCTCCTCTTCCCAATCAGTTGAACGATCAGTGTCTACGTAGATATGGAATGACCAATTTAGGCTGAAATGCAAACTCGATGTGTATTACTTATTTATGATTTATTCCCCTAGTTTCTCCAGATTTAAATAAGAAAATGTTGCATTAATGGTTAAGTTTAAAATCCAGGGGTTTTAATAGCCAGCGGTAATAAGTCCACAACATCAATAAATCACTAGGAACTATTAGTATTCCGTTATGTGTGACAGTAAATGAGGCGCTGAAAAAGTAGCTAGCAGTGGAATCCTCTTTTCAAAGTTTTTTTTTTCTTCCATATCCATGGGGATTTTTATATTTAAATTCTATATTTAGATTTGTAATTTTATACAGTATGTAGGCCAAAAAATAGAAAATGTAAGGCAATATGTTTGTACATTCAGGAAGCAAAGTGCCATAAAACCAGAAACTTTTTTTTTAATGATCAAATACAAGTCTTGCTTACTCTGAATGAAAGAGTTTATAGCAGATTCCAATGCCAATACCGTGAGTAATGGCATCTGTCAACATTGGGGAAAATAAAAATAATTTTAAAACCCACACATTTTGGACAAGTAAGTTTTGGATGCAGTGGGAGAAATTAAAACTTTTTATTTTCATTTGGCCCAAACACTCGACAAAAATCCCCTTGTATCTTCATTTTAACTATTTCATTAATCCCTTCGATGACTAAGCTGTCGTAATTCCTTCATTTTTTTTGGAAATTACGATCTATGAGAGCGGAGCCATGGTAACCATTCATCCATTTTCTAAACCAATTCTTCCAAAGCAGGCTTTGGTGTTTTGGTAGCCATTATTTCTAAAATATAGGCATTAGTAAAACCATGTGTGAGTCATCAAAAGCTTTATCTCTCTCTATCGAATTGGAAAACCAGACTAAACCATTTGGAGTTTGACTCAGTTGCTAAAAAAATAATAACAACAGCACAAGATATTTAGTAAAATTATTAGATGAAGTAATGCAAACAGTAATATTTGCATCTTTGGTCATTAAAATTTGACCTAATTTAAAAACAATGCATATGTAAAGTTGATAAAGTTATTTTGTAAACATTTAAGGCAGACTAAATAAAAATAAATATATATTTCTAAAACCATTTCAACAAGTAGACTTTTGAATGTAAATACCTTGTAAAGTCAGGTTTTTTTAATAATGTTTTCTGGTGTTTTATGCTATCAAAACAACACTTTGGTCATCTTTGGCTGTGTTTTTCATGTTACCCTTTCTCTGCACGTAATGTTGCTGGTAGAGGCCATAAATCTAACGACAGGTGTCACATGAACATTTTCCCACAAGGTTGACTCTGTGAACCAAATACCAGCAAGTGGCCGCGGCGGTCCAGCAGTGGTGGCGTGACTTGACCGCGCTTGCACTCAGCAAGATTTAAGCTTTCATGGATCAATAGCTGGTGTTAGCAGACCCCTGTTGGCTTGGAACGAGACTCACGCGATGGGTCACTAGTGAGAGCGCCGCCATGTGTAACACATGAACTGTGTCGCCCAGAGGGAACCTTTAAAAGGCTTTCCAGTTGTGTCACTCAATACAGATGAAGCACGTAGGGGGGATTTCAAGATGCATCAGTCATGGTTGTCGACTGACCCTCATTATCAATGAGCTGGTGCAGGATGCCTTTGGCTAAATCAACTTTCTGATTCAGACTGGAATGAATATTTTCAAACCAATACAAAGGTCCTTTATTTTTATTTTGGGACATATTTATTTAGCTAGCATTTATGCAACCGGCAATCTAGCAAGAGATCGAAGGTCATTGACAGAAACTGGAGGTGAGAGGTAAGACCCATATGCACTACAGCTAGTTTAAGCAATTTATTAAGAAAAGGCAGGTTCAGCAAAGAACGGCAGAGGGTCAGCCTGGTAGTCAACCGGGAAAGACTTTGGCCTGAGGCAGACTTGGCAAAACCAGATTTGTGGGTACCAGATGAGAACAAGACAACAGAACAGATGACCTAAAAAAAGACTGAATGTCTTAAATTTTGGGAGGGGAAAACAAACAGAGGTGCAAACATTAGAGAGAGGCAGTTCAGACTGTGAAAAATGAGGGCAAAGGGCAGAACAAAAGGGAAGGAGAAAGGGCCAGAAGAGGTTGAGTTTGTTGTTTAATATTTGATGAGGTTGCTTTTTTAAACAGTAACCAAATTTCTTTACTAAATGTTTAACATGTCTTATTTGTAGAGCTGAAAAATAATTTGTAGCACTACAACATGTTGAGACTATAAGGCACTAGCTTTTCCACATGCATGACTGCTGTCCTCCGGTGGTCACCTCATTCGACAAACATTAGGGACAAACAGCATCTCTCCTGATGCACAGCTGTGTCAAGTCTCTCTAAAGTAGCCATCAGCGCATGGCGGGTGATGCATGTCTTTGTGTTCTCTGTCACCGCAGCTTCATTTGACACAAGGTCTTGTCATTTCTCCTCGGGCTTCATTTCGGTGCCGACCTTGTGTTGCAGATTGTATGCTTCTGTCCTTGTTTTTCAGCTTAAGTGTTTAAAAAAATGAAAATAAAGAAAGGAAATGAAAAAAAAGAGAAAATAAAAGAGAAAATAGCACAAAAATGTTGTTACATTGGAAAGAAATAGAGGAATATGAGAGTAAAAGTCCCAAGGTTTTCTTATTTCGCTGCTCAGAGGGCTTTCATGAAAACAGACAAAGGTCAAATCTGTTATTTTTCCTCAGAGAAAGTAAAGGGTCTCTTATATTTTGCCTGCAGATCTTAGAATGAATCATCACATTCAGGTTGCCTTTGGGGACAACATGCGCAGTTCAGTGCCCAGATTTACATTTAAATGAAACCAAATGGTTTTACATTCAAAAATGATATACAGTAATGATGATGGTAATAAAAGCAAAGTCCTCCTTCATATTGGACCAGCTCCTACTTCGAATTGCTGTCATTTGCGGACTTTGCAGGTATAGTCTCTGAGTTATGTCTTTGCTATGTCAGGCCTATTACCCTCACATTTCAACGAGTGGATTCATCAACATGCTGCCTAACAGCCTTAATGTAGTCAGCAATCAAACCTGCAGCTCATTGGGTTCCTTGGTCTGCTGTGTAGCAGAAAGGTGCACAGAAATTCAATTTTATTCCAGCTTCTGTATGACATATGAATCTGTAGGCTTATGCCATTTCACAAAAGACGATCATACTTACAAGTACTTGAGCCAGAATAAATTTCTAAAGGAAGACGTAGATGCATATCATTAGCATGACTAAATTTTTCAATAGAGGCATATTTGATTATTTGGCATAGCAAATATAACAGTTGCACTATTTTATGTTTTTTAATGTGTCAATTTTTCAAATGTGTTCCCATAAAAAAGAGAAGAAAATATACATTTGCAATTACTGTTGCTGTTTTGACAGTGATGCTAACATTTTATTTGTGAGTTTAACTACTCTTGTCAGCAGAACAGATTTTTGAAGGCAGTGGAGTTAATTGTACATTTGAAGTACATACTAGAAACCGATTGTCAGCACAAATACACAAAAAGTATGGGAAGAATCAGCAGGAGTTGGAAAACCTCTATTGTGGTTGTCTTTATGTAGAGATTTGTTTGAAACTTATCTTGTCTTCAAAGTGTTTTAGTATGCTAAAACTTTAACCACAACAATGCTAAAAAAAAAATAATAATAATTTCCCACTTGGTACAACTTTACTTTTGGATAGAATTCGACGAGCAAATAAAAAATAGAAAAAAATGTACTTCAAAGAGGGTAAACAAAGAACACATTTCAGTGCTGCGTCTTCATTTTTTTTTTTTTTTAACTTCTTCCTCTTTTAGTTACAACAACTCAGCATTTTCTTTTGTTTCACAATTTTCTTCAAAAACGCTCAAACTTAGATGGCGTTATTATTATTTTTTTTTCAGATGTTACTTTCACCCTGCTTTATCTGAGAGGATGGCAATCAGGACAGGGTGAGATGGCCTGCTCTGTCACGAAGCTAAATCATGGTACAAAGCTGCAGATACCCTTCATCCATCTCAGTCAGCAGATTCAATCAGTTGTGCTCTTAGAGCCACATGTCTTCATTCCAAAGTCCTGTCTGGACTGTAGCATGTTGTTTTTGTTAGTTTTTTCCCCTCCTTTTTTAATATCACAGTGTTTTTTACGAGCAGTGAGTAAGACAAACCAAGGAAAAAAAAATTTTTTTCTTTGTTTTTAAGCACAGAAGTCCTTGAGGGTGAAAACCGCTTCAGACTAAAATGTAGACTGATTCATAATGTTAGTGAGAGCGCCGAACAAACTATTAAAAAAAAACATGTGAGTAGAGCAAATTACTTTGAATTTAGGTTCAGCAAATAATATGTTGTCTTTTGCATGTTAGCATACTTGATTCATACAATGCAGAGTGGCATTGACAAAATACTAAGTATTTCTTTTTAAGTTGCTCAGTTTTCCAAGGTTGAAACAACAAACAAGAGCAGATATAGTATATTATCAAAAGAGTATGTTCACACATCCACATAATTACATATGAAGGCCCAAGTTTGTTCATGGCCAAAGGTTTATAAAATCAAGTACCAGGATAAATTGACAGATTATACAAGTATTTATGAAAGAAAAGGTTGCTTTTTGTGAATTCTAGCACAGAACTGTGAAGAGAGTCGGCAAAATCTATAGCAACGACTTTTTTTTTTTGTTTGTTTGTTTCTAAATATTCTACAGTCAGCTGATTAGTAAGAATGGAAAAGTATTAGTGAAGAAAAGTGTGTTATATGCTTTTTTTAATTAAACATATCACAAAGTACAAAACAAAGCATTGGACACCGTGGTGTAAAATACACTTCCACCAACTGGACTCTAGAGTGGAAAAGATACATGTAATTCCTTGTGATGGATTGTGCCTCACCATCTGGAATCAGATGAATTACTCTGGTGGCTAAGACAATGATACATGTATGTTGACATTGATGTGTAAAATTTAGTAAAAGGGGTGGTGGCTTGTTTTTCAGAGGCTCGTCATTGCCATTTATTGCAGTGAAAGGAACTCAAAATACTTTTCCATAGAGAGAAATTTTGAACAAAGTTCCACACTGGACTTTTGAAGCTTTGTCTGTCTTTTATTCAATATGACTATTGCGGTTATGTGCTCCAATGCTCGAAGACAAGGGAAAGGCAAGAGTTCGCTGTGGATGAACTTGAGTAGTTTGTACAAAATCTTGATCTCAAACAAACAATTTAATCATCAGATCATTTAAGGGGGATACTGTAAGACAGACTCTTTAGTCCCATATGGTGTGTGATCACACAAATGTGATCCAGAAGGATTAAATATTCACAGACACACTCCTTCACTTTATTAAGAGCCTCCCATGAAGAGGCTCTTCAGGATGGGATGATATACAAGATCATACTTGTATCCGAGTTGAGGCAGTTTTGCAAATACTTTTGCAAAGCAGACCAGATATGTTTTTATTTGTCTTTTCTGTAGCAAAACTATTGGCTTAAGAATCTAGAATTACATTTTAAATTTTGAATGTCTTGTTGTATAGGCTCGGTGAACGTTCACTTAACTGTGTTTACAGATGATTTGCACTAGATGAGCTTTTTGCAAGGATGCTTTATGATTGCATCAGGTTTACCAAACCTCCAAGTGGCCATAAGGATTACTGTGTAGGGAATGTGTGAACGTGTGAACATACTTTCACACTTACTTACATAGATTCTTCATAAATTTTATTTATATACCAAACATAAGTGAAAGAATTTTAGTGCTGGTATGTGCTTCCACATACTGTACATGTTCTCAAGAAAAGGCAAAGCTTTGTTCCTTATCAAACTGTTGTGAATTCAATATTGTCATCAAAAGATATATCATGTTGATGTATTGGTCATGGTTGAAATCTGTCTCAGCAGATCTCAAGTAAATGGTTTTTTGAAAAACTGGGGCTGCAAAGTAGATTACTCAAAGTCAGCCCATAAGTATCAAGGTAAAGATGTGTCATTATTCAGAGCATTGCATGGTTCCAATGATTGTTTGATTTAAAATAATGCCGCTGTGGGAAAAAAAATACTTGTATGACAGTCAAGTCCACAGAATGGCAGAAATTTCCATTGGAGTCTTTGAAATTTTATGGTTTGGACAAGACTTGTACAGCCCTGGAACTAGGCGGAGGGTAAAATCAGAACATTTTATGTTCCTACTCTTGCACATGTTCTTAAAGAGACATGTGCGACACTGTCTAAAACATATAAAATATTATGTGGTAAGGTGGATTTCGAGGGCAATTTCAAGTGTGGTTATGTTAAAAAAATGCTGTAAAAAAAAAAAAAAAATTAGGAAAAAACACAACTGACAAGCTTTACCATAATATGGTCATTTTAATATTTGCCCTGGATAGTCATTTACATAACAGACAGTCAGAGAGCTTGGACGACCTAGTATGGGAGATAAAGATTAGCGCCTGATGCTAACAAGCAGCTCTGTATAGTGATGCCAGTGAAGTTTGCTTTGGCAATGTTTAGCTTCAAACATTTTCATTTTTCCAAAGCCATTTATAATTTTCTGTAATTATTTTTCCTCAAATTGTATTTGATTACTGTTTATTTTTCTGTTTCACTGTTGTCAGTGAAGAGAAAAGTAAAACACCAGTAAGACAAGAGGGGATAACAGAAATAAAAGAAAAAATTAAATAAAAGCATTTAGAAACTTAGCTAAATTTCTCTGACAGCAACAACTAACAAATGAGTGACGTAAGTAAGTATTTATGAGGTGAAATAAATTTTTTTAGATTTAAAAAAAATTCAGTGGAAACAATGGGACACCCGCTGAGATTGGGGATATCACATTCAAATGTATGAATGAGGGACTCAAACGGATGAATGAGGGACTACACGGATTTATCACATTCAAATGCAATAATACAGGCAAGGCCTGGCGATTAGTATAGACACTTCTTTTGTTTATTTCTGTCATTCTGACACTAAGTAAGATTAATGACTCAAAGAATGATCGTTATGAGACTTATGACATGCACTTATGCTTGGGCTGAAAATAGCATATATGGATGAGCCGTACGTGCGTCTTAACTGCAGTAAAATGACGTAAATGGCTGCCATAAAACAACCGTAGCTAGTAGATGATTAAATGAATACATATATTTGGATATGGATTTATTGTGGAGTCAGCAAGGGGTGTCAACCCTTCAATGGCTGATACAAGAATGAATACAGTTTCCTAATATTTGCCTAAAATATCCTATTACCCTATTTACCCTATTTTATTTTTTTTTTGTGTTTTTTTTTTTTTGTTTTTGCACTCCATGATCCAAAGGTAGAAGCTGCAAAAGTATTGTTTGCACTTTCTGATGTGAGGTGTATTTGAGTAGACAAGGACAGCGGATAACTGCTCTAACTCAAACTGTAGTTTAATTATTCAAATATCTTCAGGTTCTTTGGTTACATGAAGCCATTTTTGTTCTGTACCACTGCATATTAGTTTTGAAAGTTTATTTAAAAGGTTGTGGCTTGCCTGATTTAGCTCAATCCAAATTACA
Source organism: Neostethus bicornis (assembly GCA_902685375.1). Taxonomy (NCBI): domain Eukaryota; kingdom Metazoa; phylum Chordata; class Actinopteri; order Atheriniformes; family Phallostethidae; genus Neostethus; species Neostethus bicornis. The sequence continues at coordinate 13,498,708 of LR738545.1, forward strand.
CTTTGCCAGTTAATCCCAAATACAAAGCTGTTTGAAAATAAGAAAACTAATATTGCAAAGGAAGTCATAAAATTTAAAATAATGACAACAATGAATATTGGCATGCAATCAAAACACTCTAAATTATGGGGTTTTTTTTCATTACAAATTAAAGTAACCAGTTACTGTGACTACAAAAGCGTCAGCATTTATTTTTCAGCATGTTTATGCCAAATACTCTATTCTTTCCAACTCCCTGGCCGATGGTCATGTGTGTCTTTACTGTAATTGACTTTTTCGCTCCTTAGCCAGACTGGAGCATAGCAGAGACAAAAACAGAAAGTGACTGACCGGAGTTAACTTGAGTCGGAAATCAGCCATGGTGGTAACCCGGCAACATGAGTGCCAGTAAAAGGCCAGGAGTTGTAAAACCTCTTCAGTAAATAAATTGCAGGTATTTTCTTAGATGTGTGATGCAAGGCCTTTGATGTTTTTTCCGGTTATTGCTGCGCCTGCTTTCCTTGCCTTGGGTCAGCTGTTCAAACAAGTCCTCTGTTGATCCGCGGTGGAACATTAGGTCCATCAGGACAGAACAGTGCTAAAGGACAGGTTGTGATGAATGAACCGCCAAGCTCCGGTCCCAGCTCAATGTGTCCTTTTCTGGCTGGAGGACTTAATGCTCACACCATGTTGCTCATACAAAGTTACTTTTCTGATGAGGTTTCATTGAAGATTTTTTTTGGTCTTTTCTGATTATATTGTTCAAAGTTAGCTTTAATAAATAAGTATACACAACTCTGACGAGAATATAAAAGGTAACATATTTGTTCAAACATTGTTGTTTAAAATTTCTATTTGTTCAGCCAATGTACTGCCAATCTCTGTTCTCTCCTTGGTTTTGCTTTGTCTAAAAAAAGGCAGAAACAATTCCAGGGGGTTGTGTTTATGCACATAGAAATGCAAGATAACCTACAATTATTCAATTGTTTCTAAAGAATAGGAATGCTGTTGTGCAAAACCAATCCAATTCTAAATGAAAACAATTAGCAAAAAAGGTGTGTTTCACATCAGTTTTATCTGTCTCATTGTTTGAAAAATAAATTAAGAAATGTGGTGGGGCTTCATTGATTGCTTTAAAAATGGTCCCCCTTTTTTTCCCTGCTTTTCAAAACAACAATATAAGTACAAAGTACATGAACATTTTTGCTTTTTTAATATCAGAACTCTCTTACCTCTCATTTTTATAAATAAAAGCAAAGCTCTTAGGAAAGTTTAGCTTAAAATTGGGTACAGTATGTCTGACATCCCTAATGCAAGAGGATTACTACTCATCCCTGCAGCATACTGTGGTATAACGCTTTGAGCTGTGTCTTGAGCCATGGTCTCACATAATAAAAAGGTTTTGAATGGTCCGGTGACCGAAAAGTTTGGTACCATTGTGTTTGTGTCTGATGATGAAACTAGGTTTTGGGGATTGAATAACACTCGTTATCTTGGTAGAAAAGAGTCTGAGCTTGGTTTTCGATCTATCTTGGATCGATTTTTAGATAGAATATGTTCTATCTAAGAAAATGAGAGTTTTAAGATGTTAAAACAGTGTTAAAATTGCCCATCCTGTTCCATCCATGAGGAATGATGGATAAACTTGATGGGATTTAATCAAAAGAAACAGCCTCTTGATCTGAATCCAAAGAGTGTTTTGTTTTGTCTTCGCTGTAGCTAGATGATCCATGTTGATGAACTTTCTCCAACACTTTATAATAAAGAAGAGCAGCACTTTCAACTCATCTCAGTTAAGGATGTTGCTTTCATGATAGTCTTTCCTCTCCTTTTATTTAGTCGACCATACCTGTAGTTATTTGGCTGTTGTGGCGATGTTCCTCGAAAACATATTCGGGTATCAGCAGTGAGGGATTCTGTGTTGCTGAAGGAGGAGTCTCATGGGACCTATTTGGCACAGAGTACTTCAGAGGCAGCTGATGGGTATCACCGGCTAAGCAGAATGCAGCTTTAGTGGTCGCTGAGGAAAAGACTTGGGCATGGAAGAGTGTACTTAATTAAATCTCCCAACTGGCCTGAAAGTTAGATTATAAAAGCCAAGGAAAAGAAATTCTGCCCTTCCCCGATTAGGGTGCCACCACCGCTGCCCATTTTTTTTTTAAGTTGAATTGCTAAATGAATATTAACATTGTATCAAACTCAGTAAAGTCTTAATCAATTATTAATTATTCCTCATTGATAAATAGAACTTAACTAACCAGAACCCAGTGCTAAAACAAAAAACTATGCTTGTGCATCAAGAGACTTTAACAAATAAATTTGGTTTGCAAATGACCATTTTGTGAAGTGTAAATCCCACAAAAATGTAGCTTTAGGGTGTTTTTTGCATCATGGATTGGATCATCTCCTTTTGTTAAATGATGTCAGTCATGATGTCGGTCATCCAAATTAGGGGCGTGCTGTTTTTCTTTCACACAGAAGACTGCGTTGTTTAGCCCTCACAAAGTCCTTAGTAACATCAGTTCATGAACTATAGCAGCTTATTCAGGCAATCTGATAGTGAATGTAATGTTCACTTTGAAGATGGACTAACTCACAGGAGACACTGCACATTGATCTATGGTCTAGGATTTTGTTGGCATCAACCCATGGTTATGAGAGCTGAAGCTATCAGATGTCTCTAGATGTCAGTGAAAACACATGAGATCAGCAGGAACAGTAAATTAGTGTGGGAACTTTTTCCGCTGTGTTTGGGCTGAAAGTGAAGAGATCTTTCACTAAAGTCCTCCTACTGTGCCCTAAGTTTTAATCTGAGTCCTGAGTTGTGTTGGTGCAAAGTTTATTCCCTTTAGTTTAGTCCCATAGTTTATTCCCTCTTTGAAATAGTCTCAAAAATCACATTTCTGTCTCATGATGGGGAACCATGAATATGACCATTTGTTTAAGGATTGTGCACAATGCAATTGTTTCAAAGATTGAGATTTGAATAAAATGGGGAATATCTTTTCTCTAAGTTACACATTTATTGCAGACAAAAAAGAGGACATAGGCACGCATTCTCATTTTCGGCATGAAAAAGCAGAGACATCACGTTAATGAGGCAGAGATCTCCAAGGAACACTAACAAATCATGCTAACAATTTGCCAGAGAAGTAAATAATTGCATAAGTTGTGTCAGTTTTTTTTTTCTTTCAGAGCTGCCTCACCATTACCTTTACAATAGAAACTGTAGACAAATAACTATCTTTGTTGCCACGCTGAGTCACTGCTAGGATTCTGGCTGTGTCATGTAAACTTAAAAGAGACGTTATGCTACCTGCAGGGAATTGACAATCCCTGTGCTGCAGGAGTTCATTGAAGTTGTATTTCTCTGTGCAAAAAGATGTATTAATAAGTCAGTTTCTGCAAGAGAAAGGGAAAATAATGTGAGTTTAAATTCTTATGACAAAAGATAAAAACAGAATAAAACACATTTACTCATAAATATCCATTGTAGTTGCCGGAACAATTAAATCTACATGTGCTGATAAGGAACAATTTACAGCTTTGATAGCTTAAGGTCAGATATTGGGCTTTTGACATTTACCCCATCAAATGCTGCAAAAAATTACTTTCTATCTATTTTCTGTGAACTTTCCATCAATCGTCAGAATTTTTCAATTCAAAATATGGATCTCTTCAAAGGAATTTGTTTACATAATTCTGAGAGTATTTTGTTTACAGTTTCATTTTGACATGAATGTTTAATCTATGTAAAAACTTTTTAAAGTATCCAGATGCAATTTGGTGAGATTTGGAAAATCTGGTGCTCTCGTTTTGCCTTTTGTAAATAGCCTGCATATTTCACTGTAAAATCTACATTGTAAATATCTTTAAGTACCTTAATAAACAGCAAGTCCTTCTCAAACATAGGCTAGCCATGAATAAATTTATTTGATTATATGCATATTTTCTTGAGAAACTTTCTGTGAACTTTATTTCAAAGTTTCTTCAACATATTTTTTTGCATCACTTAGTTTATCAAGCAATTAAATATTTTACAAAGTAATATTATTTGATTAAAAACTACAACTACGCTAACATTCTTGCAGCAGATGTTCCAAAAAAACATTATCGTCATAACTGGTTAAAAATAATGTTTTTCAATCCAATTCCAGGACTTGATTATTCTGTACTAGGAAAATTTGAGGATCTGGTAGCAGTCCAAAGAGAGCGGTGAGGTCCGTGAGCACCTAGCAGCTTCTGAATGGCGCCGATGTGGGTAAGGTGGAGCTGTACCATCGCTTGGTGGAATAGTCGCTTAGTGGATCTCACACAATGTTAGCTCTGCGTGGGTGGAATATAGGTTACCATGACGATGTTGGAAAACCCCTCTAGTAGATAAGATCTTAAACTGACCACTAAAAGCCCTGAATCTTGGCAGCAACTCACATACTTCACTGTAATGTGGTTGGGAAAACACCTTTTTTGTTCACAAAAACCAAAGGTTTTTAGTGTAATTCAATTTCAATTCAATTCAATTTTATTTGTATAGCCCAAAATCACAGAATGTCCGTCTCAATTGGCTTCACAAGTGTAGTACTGTATTTTACATTAATGTGTTGTTACTGTAACTGAAGACAAAAGGATTTTGTCGTAACAATATGTAATTCCAAATACTGTATTTTGTCTTTTATTTGCAACCTCGAAATTTAGCATTTTTCTTTGAAACATATTTTTCTATATGCATTCTTCTGTATGCAACCCTGAAGACATTTTGTTCCCCAGCAACAAAGCTTTGTACATGTAAACAAAAAACTGCAATATTTTTTTGCAAACATGTTACATTACATGTGTGAATAAATAAGGTTTTCAATCATGTATTTCATCGTCGTCCAATTAGGTTTTTTCTTAGTAAAATTTGGATATAATAACTGTTGACGAAAGCAGGGTAGTATTAATAATGTATACTATTTTCGGGATGTCTTTAAAAAAAAAAGCACAAGCATTTTTCAGGTTTTAGAAAACACCTACTTCCACCTCCTTCCTGAAAGGCACCTTCTCGACTGCCTTCCTGCTTTATGGTCTGTCTACATTTGACAAGTCTGTTCGCTCACAAGCCACATGAGCCATGCTTCTCATATGACATTACTCACTGCAAGCATCAACCTGGATTGACAAACGATCTGAACCAGCCTCCCAACAATTGTGGCTACTTTGAAATGGAGGGTAATAAGAAAATACATTTAAAGCCTGTCACCATGGCAGAGACGTGGAGCATTAGTTTACAGCGTTTGGTAATGGGTTTCAGCATATTTCAGCGCTGATTTCTGGACAGGAAAATGAGGGAGCAGTGTTTTGATGATCGCAGACAGATGCTGCTATCTCCTCCGGGTTTCCACTATAGCTGGAAGGTGATGCAACACCTGGTGCATTTTTCAGCTGCAACCTTTCACTCGCTGCTCACAACAGTTTATCCCATGTCCCTTTCTCATCAATGTTTGCAGTTCTCCAAATGTGATTGGTTGTAACGAGTATAGTCTCATATAAGGGGTGCATCATGTTGCTCTTCTGCCTTTCATTAGGTTATTCTTCTGATTTGTAGCTCATGAAAGCAGTTAGAATATGAATTTTAAACCATACACCATTTTGCTTTGTCTTGGCTGGTATTGACTGTGTAACTCTTCAGTTCCTCGACTGCCCGAGGCTTCCTCCCACTGCCTTCTTTTTATGCACAGAATCTCTCTGTTTGAAACTCATTTTGGCGTTTGATGCAATCTCAGAGGTCCTTAAGGTTGGTACCTCTGTGGATTACTCAACCCTCCTATGTAAACCAACACAAATTCATCTCAACCTTTTCGGGTACGTAACATCTTTGCTGATTTGCTCCGGCTTGCGCCCACACAACATCCCTGAAAAAAAATCATTCTTTTTCTGTTATTGTGCTTGTCTCTTCAAACTACATCGACATCAGTTGGAATTAATAGCAGTTATTGAATCGTGTGGCATGAACTGTATCACTTGCCTGGAGCTGTTGCTTGTTTGGGAGCATCTCATTTCAGAGACTACTTCCTCGATGTCCTTGCAATTTTAATCATAAAATGTCATCTGAATGAATGTTGTTTAAGGACAATCTTTGAATAAGGGAACAATTAAGCAGTGGACTATGTTTGGTCATGAAAACATCTCTATCTGCCAGCACGGTTATTGATAAAGAAATAATAAGTGAGGTTTCTAATGCTTTTCAATGCGTTTGTGACTCATTATTTTATTACCACATTAGTGCATCTCAGCTCCTGTAGCAATGATATATCACTGTTTCATGTGATTCGGTTTCAACCAAAGTCCATGAATCATTTTTAATGACTTCTTGATAAGCGCTGTTTATCTTTTCTTTAGCTGGGAATTAGTTTGGGTTGAAGACACACTGATAAAAAGTCTTGTTGATTTATTGGGCTGATATTTTTGTATTTAATAATTGTCAAATGCAGATGGATTCACCAGTGTGTTTGATTCACACACAGTTCTGTATGCAATACACAATTAGAAATCTTTGATGTTGGAAGTTATTGATAGCAATGGAAAATTAACCCACGGCAAGACATTGACTGTCAAAAGCCTGCCCAACATTATACTTGAATGATCAACTTACCATTTATTTCTGAGGTTCTTTTTTTGTTTTTGTTTTTTTTTTTTGGGTAATGAAGTAACTTAATGTTGTCTATTGATTTTGGTAGTGGTTTTGGAAGTCTCATTCAGACTACATCTGGTTTTGATGTGTCACATGTCCCTCTGCTTTTCTTTGATCGTTGTTGTTTACTACGGCTGCCGTGGGGATGACAGACCAGCAGCTGTTCATTCATGGCTTTCTGCTCCGAATTCAAAGACCGCTGCTACCATCTCATTCATGTCATTTAATGGAAATTTTGTACCAAGAGATCAAATAAGCTGTTAAAAAAGTGGATTTAAATTGACCTCCGCGATAAGAGCCTGAAAATGAGCTACATTCTCACTATAGACAAGAAAAAAATAAAATGGTTGTGATTAAATGAGCTCTCTTTACATTTTAATATGAGGCAGTCTTTTATCCAGAGACGTGCATGGAAACTACGGTGGACTAAAAATGCAAATGAAGCACTTATTCTAGCAGTTACATTTCAGGTTATTAGTTGAGGCAAAAAAAAAGTCTGTGTCGGTATCTGCCCTAAAAATGCAAATCAATCTCCAGTTATTTAATTTTTTTAAGTGATCTAGAGAAGCATTTCTTTTTGGGTTTTTATTTTATTTTGTGCAAAGATGTATTGTGAGTTCAAACAGTGGGTTCAAAGCACTATTACAACTGTGTAAAAATTAAGAGTTATGTAACAGTTGTTTCTGATTTAAATAGAAATAAGAGGGTTTTTGTTTTTTGTTTTTTTTTATGGGATTGTTTTCTGTAAAATGCTCAAATTTATCCAAACAATTCGTTCCACTTTAATATCTACAAATTACAATTGTTACAACTCGCGCTCTGTCCTGTCGAGGATCTTTAAAGACCATCTGGCATACCTGTTAATCGCGCTTGAAGGTCCGAGAAAACTTTATGATGAAAAATATTTCAGTAAAATAATTTTACTAATCAGTTTAAAATCAGGATGGCACAGTGGTGCAGTTGTTAACAACGGGGACCTCACAGCAAAAAGGTTTGGGGGTTCGAGTCCCGGGTGGTGACAAGGCTTGGAACACTGGCCTTTCTGTGTGGAGTTTGCATGTTCTCTGCTTGCATTCGTAGGTTTTCTCCAGCTACTCTGGTTTCCTCTCACCATCCAAAACCATGCATATTAGGTTAATTGCCTCTAGGAATTTGTGTGGATGGTTATCTGTGTGTGTGCCTCGACGACAGACTGGCGACCTGTTCGGGGTGTACCCTGCCTCTCACCTAAAAATTGCCGGTATAGGCTGCAGCATACCCGCAACTTGGGGATGGACGGTTTAGACGATGAATGAATGAATGAACAAATTCTACAACGCAACAGTCAATTTAATACAAGTTACACACAAAAAAAAAAAAACATAAAAAAAAAATTTTTAAAACAATTCCTTTTTTAAAAAAACATTTTAAAGTTACCATTTTCAGTGAGTTGTAATCTTTTTTTTCCAAAGAGCAAACTCTTGTCCTTTTTGTATCTTCTATGTTGAAGATACAGTTTGATTATGGAAGGAGTTTTGTATGTTATTTATCTCATACTAAAAGTAATATTTTGTGAGATTTTTTTTTTCTTTCTGCATCTAAAATTGATTTGATGTGAATCGCAATGGAATTGTCACATTGTTGATGCACAAAAATTATTACAGTGTAAAAGAATTCAAGTTACAACTAAAAACTATGCAAGCTGCTTGAAAATAACATTGTTTAAAAATGAATTTTTAAAAATAAATGTATTCAAAGCCTCTCATACCAATAAATTCTTGGTGTGTAGAGCTCAGAATTTAGAAATAATGATTTTCCCTACGTTTGAAAAAGAATCTATTACAGACACAAATCAATCTCTTTGTGAAAACCCTTGATTATTTTCTTTCAATTGGCTTTGTTTATTGAGGTCGTTTAAAACTAGCCTGAAAAGCGTGATTAAAAAACCCACTGTTCTGTCTCTTTATCCTCAGAGTAAATATCCAACCACTGAACCAAGAATAATTGCCTTCTTTAAGTTACTTCCCTCTGTGTTTGAGAATAGCAATTTGATGTCATGTTCTCAGCAGAGAGATGCACGCTGAGATAAGCTTCTCCTCTTATTGTCAACCCCTTCATGCTCAGGGCATGTGAAATCCATATCTGCTCCGCATGCCAGAAGTTTCCTGCAAAGTAACAAAAATCACCTCCCATCGCTGAAAAGCTTTTCATGTCCGCCGTTAGCAGGTCGAGAAAAGAGGAAGGAGTATTTCATCATAGTTATTAGGCAGTTGCAATTATTCAGGTTTTCTGTTGTTTTTCATTTCTGTAAAATTCCAAATGATTGACAGCAAATTAATTTGGAACAAAGTCCACTTTAGTTTGGAACTAATTTCCTAACTTGGAAATGAATGAGAAAAATAAAAACATAAAATTATTGTCACTGATTCTTTTTTTCTTCAAATTTTTGGCATTTATTTTGAGAAATAGAACTCATCATGTGTTTTCAGTAAATACATGATACAGAATGAATTGAAGCAATCCTTCTGGTTTAATCCTGGAATAATCCTTTATTCTGGTTTTACTTATTTATATTTTATTGTTTTATGATGTTTTTAATGAATGTGGTTTTGTATGTGGTTTTTAATGACTGTGTTGTCCCGGCGCTCTGGCTGCAAGTGAAGTTCCTAACGGACAAATAAAGTTATAATTGAATTGAATTGAATTAAATTTAAAGGGCCCATCTCATGCAAAATAGACTTTCCAGAGTTTTCTACCTTGTAAGAGTGATGTCCGAGCCTTCTATATGTCACCAAAGGGGTTTCTAGATTGATTTAGCCCGTTTTTCACAAATTGCTGTGGATTTCTGGTACGCTCAGACAAAACAACAAATGAGCAGATGTCTAAAGTATGACGCGGCTGTCTAAAGTATGACACATTTGACGTAGCCAGGACGGACTTTGCACACGCCCCCCTCCGCAGCAAACCCTCCCTCCTCACCACCCGCCCGCCCTCCTCACCCGCCTCCACTCCGGCCTTACGCCCTCACAAACTCGCTTTCAACGTCCGATATACAGGCTGGTTTGCTGCTCTGCGTCTTTTTTATTTTCTTGCTTGAAACACGCTTTTTGTAGCTATGTCTTCAAGGAGAAAGTGCGTTTTTGATTGTGTTGGCTGCCTTCTCCCTCCCGCTCAGAGATGGGCGGAGGAATAGCGGCTCAGTGAGAGCAGAGGGCGGAGCTTGTACTTTCTCAGGACGGGTGGGGGCGATAACCGGCCTTTCGTAGTTTCGGGTCTGTGACTGCACTCCACCAAATCAATATATTTTCATAACTATCATGTAACGCATGTTGCAAACCCCACATTTTGCATGTGTATGTGCATAGGATACAATGTGAAAAGAGTTATTTTGCATGAGATGGGCCCTTTAACAGTCTTTGAGTAATAACTGATCTTTAGGACTGTGTGGAAAGCTGAGTTTTAATTACAGGCAGGTTTTCAAAACCATTTGTGGACATTTGTTACTACATAAAAACATTGAAAATATTTCCCTCTATGTTCTGCTTTTATCTCCCATGAATAAAACACACATTTACTTCATTCAAGCGCACAAGTTAAAAAAGACAAATATACAAATGGGAATTAGAAGATATGGAGGATTACATAAAATATGAACTATAAAACCTTAATCCATGTCATTTAATATAATCCCTGTGCACTTCTTCTGCATGTGAAACATCCAAGCATACAGAATGCACTTCAGAACTTCCTCTAACAGCATCATTGATTAGAAAAGCTCCTTTTAGTCGCTCTTCTAGTGAAGACATAGATGTTCCGTCCTTTTCCTGAACTCTCGGTTTGACTTTGATTGGTTCAGAAGGAAACATACACAGCAAGTTGGTGCATATGTTGTAAATCTCTATTAAACTTTAAAGTTAAGATAGACGGTATGCTGCTATAATCCAGTTCCGTGAATCTGTTATGTGCATGACTGCTCTCACTCAAACTTGCTTCCTGTTTGTTAGCATTTAACCCTAAACAGCGTTCTGTATACACAGCTGAGCTTGAGCTTGTACATTGTGACAATTGACCAACTGGTTTTAAACTAATTGCTTTAGTTGCCTTTGGTACGCTGCTCTAACCCCAGGTAATTTAGCAAAGAGTGCACTGGGAGAAAAAGTCTAGATATGTGGTGTGTCCTCCACTGCATCTATCTCCTGAGCATCCTACCGTTGATAGTTTCATGTCATTTGCCCTTTGCTCACTTGGAAGAGCAGCGTAATTGAATTTCCACTTGTAAAGCAACACGATCAATAGGGAATGTGGTTGCTTAAGAGTTCACATTTAATAGTATAGACAGCCAAACTGATCATTGATGCTGCATTGAAATACAAATATATGTATAAAGTATTTTGTTCCCTCAGTCACTTCAAGCATTTTCAAAGCATTGCATCATGGGGTTTGAGGAGGTGAGGGCAAGTTCATGGTAATTGTAACGTTGTTTAAGAACATGATGAAATTAGTCTTCTGTAAAGTGTAAAATAGCTTTTTAATATACTATAAAAATCTGGAGGGGTTTTTTGTTTGTTTTTTTTAACTTTGGTTTACTCAAGATTTTAACAAACTAAATAGATCATCAACATAAAAAAGGGTGTGTTCTGATTTATTTCAGTAGGTGTTACTGACACACCGAACTACACAGTGATCAAGTTTAGTTAGCTCACCTTGTTCTACGCAGACAAAGGTGTGCTTCTTCACACTGCCTCAAAATTTGTATAAACATCCACACTCATCCAGACTGTACCAACCATTAAAATGGACTTTTTAATGGTTGGTACATTAACAATAATAAAATTAGAATAAAAAACAAAGTGAAAACAATGAGTTTCTCTTCAATCCCGGCCACCGTTTAGCTTTTAGTGAGCTAAATGGTGGCAGTCTCGACCATTGGGGAAAAAATGTGTAAATCTTATAAATGTTAGAATAAATTAAGCATTCAGTTATATTGTCTTCCACTTACATGGGGCAACAGCCTTAGATTGGAAACCCATCTCTCACCCTGGCTACATCCTCCAGCTCACCCGGGAGGATTCCAAGGTGTTCCCTGGCCAGTTGTGAGACATACTCTCTTCAGCGGGTCTTTGGTCTGCTTCTAGCTCTCCTCCTGGTGAGGCATGCCCAGAACACCTCACCAGCGAGATGTTCAGGAGGCTAAATTAAACATTTTAGCAAGAAAACTTTTAACAAGAAAAACAACAGATTTTTTTTTGTGTGTGTTCTCACTGAATAAGATGTAGAAAGCATGGCAAAGATTTGATTTCTAAATTTCCACCAACTTTTGGTATGTTAGTTTGATTATTCTGAAACTCCAAAAGAAGGTACAGTAACTTGTTAAAAAAAAAATCGAAACTAACAGAACAAATTGGATATCTCACAGTCTTACAGTCGTTTATATATAGATATATATATCTATATATATATATATCTATATATATATAGATATATATATATCTAGTATATAGATATATGTCTATATATATATATTTTCAATTTTTTTTTTATAAATCCTGCATAAAAGTATATCAAATTTCTAAGAAAAAGCAACATTTTTGTTTGACGTACTTTTTTTTCTGCAGTTTACTTGTACGGCTTTAGGTAAAATGGAATGTGTAACCAGTTTGAAAGAACATTCACATCCTTCAGGTATAACTCTAGTCTGAAATGCTATGCATTATTAAAATCTCAATAACATTAGCTTTCCAGTGATGGTACTTGGAAGAAAAAAATACATTTGGATTTGTCAGGTCTTGCCCAGGAGACGTTTGGTAACAAGATAGCTTATGCCTGAATTCAACGACCATCAAACCTACAAGATATCTGTGTTTCTAAAAATGTTTTCATATGCCGAGTTCAACACGTGCATCAGATCATCACCAGCAGGTTGTTGCTGCGTTTGTAATCCAATCGGGGTTTAACAATGCACTTTGGCTTCATTTTTGTTAAGCAAATACTGACCCTTTCCACACAACTGTGCATGTTTTCCCTCATACTGTGCCAGCTGCCCATGTTGACAGGAGGTGTACCTACAAGCTTGGACAATGTTTGGAAAGGCACAGTTAAAAAAAAAAAAAAAAAAGCTCAATGAAATATGAGAAACAAGGTTAATCACTGCTAAATTGAACAGAATCTGGTTTAAGCCATCGCTCCCTGATGGAAGTAAAGAGGAAATGCTCATGGGGAAACTAAATGCTGACACTGTTGCTAAATCTAAAGGCACATTTATCAAATTACAAAACGATCCATTCACTGAACAGGATCTACATGCTTAGTTGTGCTCTTTAGAGCAAACTGAACTTGATAAAAGCTCATTTAATTCACTATCAGGCTGACTGTAGACCTTTACTTTTATCTCCATTTACAGTTTTATCATCAGTTATATTTCATGAGGTTGATGAAAGCTCACGTCAAGACCATCAGTGAGATTTCAGGTGATTTTCTAAATTGATAAATGATGCAATGCCATGTTGTTTGACTTTGAGCGGCTTTGGTATTTAACACTGATAAATCTTTCTTTGTAAAGATTGTTCCTGGTCAAAGGACACTTTCAAAGGCCATGTTTGTCATAATCAGTTGGAAATGTAGTGAACCGTGCTTACAGGAGATGACAAGAGCTTAAATGTCAACCGCAGGCAGGCTAGGACTGCTGCCATTCGGCTTGTGTTGCACAGTTTTGCAGATGCTAAGATGAAGTTGTAATTGCTTCATAGCATCACCGGGTTTGAAGGCGCAGTGAATGTAAATACGGTCAAATAAGATTCCGATGGTCGCCTGAGATGCAGAAGGGGTGAAAAGTAATAAGAAGAAATTATATCACTGGGGAGAACAAAGTGCAGTGATTACATTTATTCCACTGGCCTATTATCGAAGCTCTAGGGGGAAGCGATCGCTGAGCTTTCGTTTTTTGCAGCGGGCATTGGCTGTTGGAAAGCCACAGGCCTTCTTTTATTTATGACATGTCAGTAAAAACAGCTTGCTTTTGCTATTGTCCTCTCAAATGATAGGCTGAATTCATTTGGCTGGAAATGTATTTCAAGCCTTTATATTTCAAACCTAGTTTCAAATACAAATATAGAGGCCTGGGTTGAGATTGATGGTACAACGGATACGGTAAATTAACCATATGACAAATCTAATAACTAGAGAAAAAAGAAACATTGTAACTCATGTTTACTTCATAAACCAAACACTACATTTCCAAGTTCAATCAAACCTGCCTTACTCAATGTAAAAGGTAAAAGCATGGCTTTGGGTTTGAAAAATGAAAAACATGGATAGTAGGTGTTTTTCTGCCATTAATGTGCTTGTTCCCACGATGGCCACAGATGATTAATTTCATGCTTGTGCATCATAATTGGCAAAGTAATCAAACTGTCTCCTAAATATATCATTAGATTATTTCCAGGTGTTCATGGTGTCATCCTTATTAGCCATTGTGGCCTTTTTCATACACATCATGAATCTGGGTGGCAGTGGCAGTTGCAGTTTCTTGGTGTCAGACGTGATGGATACCCCTCCATTATCAGGGCGTGCTTCCCTGCTCTTCATCCTGTGGGACTCAGCTGGTGCCACCTTCATTAATCGACTGCAGATAATTCCTAACAAAACAGCAGTAGGACCAAAGCTCCTCCACAGAAATCTGAAACAGCAGACACAGCGCAAGACATTATACATTACCATAGCCGTGCTTTCTCTTGATGTGAAACTTCTAAAGAGTGCAAAGGTGGTGGGTTTTCTTTCCGGAAGCTGCACGTCAGCTTCAAGATTGAGCTGCTTCATCAGTGTTATGTGACTTGATGTGAAGTAATCTCTGAGATATTGCAGCCGTTATGCTTTAGATGATGATCGCCTGTCAGAAGTGAGGGCCAGCAGGTATTTAATTGACCAAATGTAAAATTATAAAGATACCCACTCCCTGTCAAAGATTAACTTTTGTAAAGTTCCAACGACAAAAACCTGTATCTCTGGCTGATTTTCATGTCACAGTTGCATTTATTATGCACATTTCTGAAACTGTGGTTGAGAAACAGCAGTTGGGAACATTATGTTCCAGCCTGGGTTTTGTTTTATGCATCGCAGCACTTGCCAGGAACCCGATCTAAACACACCGGCCATTTTAAACAGTGACATCTTTAATTCATTGGCAAAAAAAAAAAAAAAAAATGCAAGAGAAAATTATTAGACAAAATTTGTGAAAAAAAGACAAAAATCAACATCAGACATCAACAGTCTACAAAACACATATGATCAGTTTTCCTTCAAGTAAGAAATAGTTTTAAAAAGTAATAAAATGCAATTTTTTCTATTTGTATATCCAATTATAATTTTGAACGAGATAAATAGATGCAGAAAACAATAAATAAATACATTTTTC
Source organism: Neostethus bicornis (assembly GCA_902685375.1). NCBI lineage: Eukaryota > Metazoa > Chordata > Actinopteri > Atheriniformes > Phallostethidae > Neostethus > Neostethus bicornis. The sequence continues at coordinate 13,513,746 of LR738545.1, forward strand.
ATACAGATGTTATAATTCTTCCGAAATTTTTCACTCTGCATGTTTGTCCTAATAACTACATCGGCCATTTTGGCTCACTTGTGCTTTTGTCGGCCAAATTAAGGTCCAAATGTACTTCTTATTATAACAAATCTTTTTGATATGAATAGGATCTAAAACAGTCAAAGAAGCCAACCAGTTTTTTATTTAATTGTTCTGTTCAGGAACTCCATCAATTATCATTAGTTTGCATTTAATGTTCTTTGGCTAATTAAAGTTAAGTTAAAGATACAGTATATTTCTTATTACGTTTAGTCTGCTTGAGCAAGCTTTGATTGTGTCTGCATGTGTATTACACAGACCCAGGGGGTAGTTTGTCTGTTTTGGCCTGCCATCAGTAGGAGCTTGTTTTTGTCCATATTTCCAAATTGGCATGGCTTCTGCCCACTTCTGCTGTCATTGTCCACAGTGCTATGTTTTTCCAGGACCTGCTGCCCGTCTCTGCAAGACTGCTGTCTTTATCAAGCATGCTGTGAAACATGCTGTCCCATTTCCAAAAGAGTTAAGTGATAGTTTATGCACAAAGAATACTACACTTAGCATGTCCTTTCGTGCTATCATTGTTTGTCGCGGCTTCTTTTGTGTGTAACTAAAGTGCATGGTGCAGTTTTTTAGAGGGTGAGGGGGAAGTTGTTTTGCCGGGGGAATTCTATTTCGCAGCATGAAGCTGTGAAATGGAAGATGCAGGGTGATACACAATATGGGCCGGCAGCCAAGACAGGAAAAAGCTTTTCATTAGTCTAATATTCCTCCTGTGCATTGGCAGCTTCATTATGCTTCCATTTCCTTCACCAAAAAGACAGCTAGAGGCAATGATGGGACCACGTAGTGGAACCTTTTTGACCTTAGATTTAAGTGATTTGAAATATTCCCTTTGTGTCTGTGATAAATGACAAAATGTTATTTCTGTGCTCTCTACATTTCTGCCATTCTTTGTTTCTCCACCAACCAGGAATATCTTGATCAAATGAAAAACGGCTATGGAACTTTAGTCAAACCCGATGCTGAGTTCAAAATGAATGTAAATTGGTTAAAATAGCAGGGCTGGTGCAGTTAATGTTCAAATTTGCTGAAACACCTGTAATAACACCGCCACAGCGAGGAGTCTGAATGATCAAAGCCAGGTTTTCTCAGCATGTTTGTGGTGGTAGCTTACTGCTCTTTGCTGAGTGCTTGGCTTTAAAAAAAAGTTGGTTTGAAAAAAAAAAAAAAAAGGCTGCTTTTTTGTGATCAGTCTGTACCAATTTCATACCAGCAAAAGGGATCTCATGTATATTAAAGACCTAACAAAACTTGATATTTTAATAATAATAAAAATTGATCTAAATCTCAGCAGTGGATGGAAATTGGCTCCTTCATGTGAAAGTGTGGTGGAGATAATGGCTTTACCATTTGAGTTTTACCATGACTGTCTGAACACCTTACATTTACCTATCTGCATAAGATCAGTGTGACTTGACATATCTCTCTTTTTACCATGAATACCACCTGGAAATGATTTATAAGTGTCTAAGTAGATGGCTCATTTGTGAGGCATCCAACACAATAATGTTCAATAACAGTTTTGAACGAGGATTTTAACGGTTCATTTCTCTGCCAAATCATTCTGAATTTGTCTAGAAGTGCCATCTAACCAAAAATCTCTTAGGAAGCAGATTTTACATAATTTATATTTGATTGGAATACAAAACCATTTCACAGACCCAAAAATTCTCTCTATAATCAAAGTTTAATATGTTTGGTATTAGATTTTCTCTCTGTTGTCTTTTGTGAAATGGGCATTAACACTGGTTGAATGTAACATTGGTGTGTTTGTAACAAACTACAGCATCCCACTAATTCATAGGCTTTGGGGAGTTACCAAAAGCTTAAATAATTTATTCACCTAAATACCCTCTTATGGGTCAACTTGGCTTGTTTGAACACCTGTCTTTGGAAAGCAGACGTCATGAGTACAGAAATTATGTTTTTTTTTTTTCAAGCCTGCAGTTACTGGGAATATGACCAAACTGAAGCCAAAAGAGTTGCTATGACTGCCAAACTCAGCCTCGGGGAATGGACATTGGCCTTTGTGTGTTTTTACTTACAGATTCTTATCCTTCTAATTGATTTTCCCTGATTCTTCAGATCCAGAGCCAGAACACGGTGTTTCACACAAAGGCAAATGATAGAGTTAATTAGAAGTAACCATTTGTGGATTAGTGATGAAAGCTGCTGGTTTGCGTTTTGCCTGAACGATTCCAGAGTACAATCCATAAACAACGCTGATTTATCACGGAGAAGTATTTGTGCTGGTAGAGTTTATCTTGCCAATTAAACCGTCTCCATTGTTTGAACTGGAGCGTACTGGGCCCACACAGTCATGTGATGGTACACCCTTGTTAATTGTATTTCTGGTTAAAGAAGATTTCTCTCTCAAAGCTTATGACCACTTTGACATTATCAGCCTAATTAATGACGATAGTTCAATACAGTTTTGTTCATCTCACCACTCTTACCTTAGATTAAACTTTTACGTGTTTAATTGTTCCTCCTTTGGTGGCACAATGAATTTTTTAGTTAAAGCTGATGCTTGGACAGAAAACAAATGCTTCTAAGAATTAGAAAGCAAGGTGTCAAAAAGAGTATACAAAGATAATTCTGTGGTCTGAACACAAAAAGAAAACCAAGCCGTAGCTGTAGATACTCAAAGCTGTGTTGTGTGGAAAGAATGGTCAGTTAAAATATTGTTTAATAAATGTAAAAGAAAGAACTGAGCTGAAAAGCAAAGCTCTCAATTTACAAGTCGATCTACGTTCCTACCCTCACCTATGTTCACCGGCTGTGGGTGGTGACCGAAAGAATGTGAGTGTGGATACAAGCAGCCGAAATGAGCTTCCTCCACATGGTGGCTGAGCTCTCACTCAGAGATCAGGTGAGGAGCTCTGCTCGGTGTCGAGTCGCTCCTCCTCCAGGTCGAGAGAAGCCAGATGGGGTGGTTCGGGCATCTGGTCAGAATGCTCCCCAAGTGCCTGCTGGTGAGGTGTTTCGGACACATCCCATTGGGAGGAGACCAAGAGGCAGACCCCGGACCCGCTGGAAAGATCATGTCTCACAGCTGGTTGGGGAACTACTCGGTATCCTTTTAGGTTAGCTGGAGGATGCAGCCATGGTGAGAGAAGCCCGGGCTTACCGTCTGAGGCTTTTGCCCCCACCATCCGGCCCCGGATAAGCAGAAGACGATGGAACGGAACTGTATTTCTTCTATATGAGGTTTTTGTTGGGTCCAAATGTATTTTATTAAGATGAAAATGTGTTGCTCAAGTTCTGTTCTTTTGCAAGATGTGGACATTTCAAAACTCCTTAAACAAACTTTTGTACCTCCTGGGTAATGAAAAGGAAATGGGTAGTTTAGTTTTAGTTTTCATTTGACTTGAATGTGATTGCATTAAGCTAGACACGATAGTCTTCATTTAATTTTTAGTTTATGAACTGAACAACACACACACAAGAAAAAACCTTAAACATGGGCAAGATTTTATTATTAGGAAACATTATTTTAATCAGTGATATTTTAAAGAGACTTTAATCAGCTCAATAATCCTTATTTCCATTTCACTCACTATTTATTCAATACTTTTATTCTTGATTAGAACATTGACATGAAATGTTTCTGTCAAACCATGAGGTTTCAAAGTGACCAATTATACCTATGTTGATTTTGATCATGTTAATGAGCATATTATGTTTGCACTTTTAAGAAAATAATTGAATATTTGATGTCACTACCTTGTTTCTGAAGTGAATTGGCGACTTCTCAGCTGTGAGACATAGTCTTTCTAGCAGGTCAAGGGTCCACCTCTGGGTCTCCTCTCAGAGGTATGTGCCCAAAACACTTCACCAGCGAGGCATTAGGGAGACATCATAACTGGATGCCTGAACCACCCCATCTGGCTTTTCTCAACCCGGAGGAGCAACGGCTCTACTCCGAGCTCCTCAGTTTCTCTGAAACTTGTGGGTTTTTTTTAAAAAAAAAGAAATAAAATAGAAACTTTTTTTGTGTGTGTGTCCAATTAGGGTCGCAGTGGGACACACCATCGCTGACATTTAATGAAATAAATAGAAAAAAGCATTGCGAATATGACATGAAGGCATTTGAAAAATGATTTAAGGAATTCCATTTAACTAAAGCCTAATCTTATTAAGATGGAAATGTCGGTTACATTTAAAGAGTACATTTAAATCCTAGATCGTACTTGATCGGGGGGTTTTTGTTGTATTTTTGGGAATACATGCCTAAACTTTTTTTAAACATTTTTTTTAGTTATTTGGCTTTCTTTTTGTGGCCAGAATGGTGCACAAACAAACATATGAATAAGGCACATCAAACCTGTGCAAACCCACTCTGATTTTTTATAGAAACAGCCATCACTGGAAAACCCACAAACATCAAGCTGTGAAGATGCAGAAACACAGTCATTTCTTACTCTACCAGAGTCTCTCATGTTCAAACTCAACATCTCACTATACTTGAAATTCTGTGAAACATCCACACAAGTTGTTCATCTCAAGGATAAATCCACACAAACAGAGCTGGAACTTGAGCTGAACCCGAGAACAGAGGACATCTTTATTTGAACCAATAGTGAACTGCACAAAACTATGCAACATGGTTGGTTCTTTCAGGCAAGACGTGGTGGGCTAATAATTCCTAAGAAAGAGGTTTTTTTAATGTCGATATGTACTCATAATCCTAACAGAAAATACTGCTGGTTGGACTGGATAAATAAATATTGAACTAAAAACCAACAAAGAAAAGCAACGTTCTTGCCAACTGGTAACCAAACCTTCATTCTATTTATTTTTTTATGATTTCTGTCCAGCATCACAGCAGACAGAAGAGTCGGGTTGTTCTGCTAAGCTGAAATATTTTGCTTTACCAAGAGCAAGACAAGACAGAAGGACAGAAGGAGAAGACAGATATACCTCTGATATCGGGATTCCTGAGTCACGACAAAGATAACAAGTAGAAAAGTTTTGTTCTCTTTCCTAAGAAGAAAAAGGATTGATTAAAGAAGATTTTTTTTAAATGCAGCGGGTTGTCTCCAATGAGGCCACCAACACTAAGAATATGAATAAGAATAACATCTGGTTGAATTCCAAACTAAATCCTCTGGAGATGGGGACCAAATCCTTGCAGCAGTGATCCCACTGACTGGCCGGTCATATCCCTCAGGATTAGGAGCACTTTTTGTGATTGTAATATAGTTAAACACTGGGAAAGACCCAAGACACATTGCAGAGAATATGACTCAAAAGTAGGTCTAAGGAACACCCTTAAAATGATCCACATGAGCAAAAAGAAGAGTCTGGTTTGGTGAAAAAAAAACAATATTCACATCGCCACATCATCTGATGCACAGCTGAGAATTTTATCAACTTATTGAATGTTTGTGTTCTGCTCAGACAGCACAGATAATCCAAAACCAATGCTCTTAACATATCTCTTTTAAATAGTCTTTGCTTTGCGAGGTTAGGGCTCTCTGATGACATATTGACGTATATGTGCTGACGTACGGAGGTGTTCTCCAACCCACCAATAGGGAACGATAAAAGAATTTGCTACCCGCTGGTTGGGAATGTTCTGCTTTCTCACATGAATTGTATAATTTCCAATACTGCAGGATTTCTCAAAACACACTACACAAAACTCGCAGCACATGCAATATGCACAACTAGCAATACAGTATGTACAATGTGCAACTTGTGAAGTACCCACTATTTATTCTTAAGGCGTGGACATTCCCATTGCATACAGTAATAAGATTAAAATAAGATAAAATTAAACAACATTAAATAAGATTAAAAAGGGATAAAGTAATCTATGAATCACTGGATTAAAAGATTGGGGACAACAAGCCAAGAAGCTGCAACACGTACCGGGTAATACCCCAAAAAAATCGCACAGTTTATGAATGTGTCTTGGTATGTGGTGGCCATCGATCACTGTGACCATCATGATACAAGTTGGCCACCTTGTTAGAAAATAATATGTGAAGTAGCAAAAGTTGCTATGAAGCATTTGACATTAAAAAAATAAATCACACATTGGTTAAAAGACTAAGCAGTTTGTTCTGTTATTTTTTCTGCAACTGTAATTTAATTCACGTTTCAATATTTTTTCTTTTTTCAAAAGACCATTGAGGCTGGAAAGCTATCTTAATGGCAACGACAATATGATACACAATATACAGTATAAGGCTCTGTAGCATATACGTATCATTAAGCGTATTAGTGCTAGAGATAGATTCCTGCTCAATAAACACTAATTTAAATCCAACAAAAAGTCTTGAATGAGAAAACTGGCTGCACAGAGTATATCAATTTGCTTCTGGCTCATTTAAGAGCAGAAGGTAGAGGTTTGTCATTTTTTTGTATTTATTGTAATACAGTTCGTGCACAAGGATGTATTTTTTTTGAAAAGTTAAAAAAATGCCATTACTTCAAAAAATGTTATTTAAGCTTTTGATATCACTTTTTCTGGTTTAAAACACCTTAATGCAAGTTAAAAACAAGACCTTTGGGAATAAAGAGTACGAATGCAACCTTGAAACGGTCAAGCTCCACGCCCCTTTAATTTTACTTTTAGGCCAACCTTGAGATGAATGCCGACTCTCTGATTCAGCCCCCGCACAAAAGCTGCTGCTGCAGTGCTGAATCCATCACTCCCTGCAGTTACGCCTATCATTTCAAAGTGTCACATATAGGCAGAGAGGTGATACATAACTGTTACCTGCCATGTCAGGACACTGTTCATCACTCAGCAAGAGAAGTGAGAGACGTTCATTCTTCTCTGCATCTATGAAAGAAAAAAAAGGAATAAAGTAAAAAACAAATAGGGTCCTTGTGCTTTGATTCTGTACTGATGTTTTACAGGCTGTAAAACTTGCTTTGACCACAAAGGTTTCTCGGGTTTTGCATTGTCCATTTACCAGAAAGTAATTCCCTCCATTCTTGGTGAAACGCTCAAACAAACCTGCAAGGGACAGTACCTTTCTGTCTGAGAACATTTGATTAATTTCAAACAAGCTTTGGGCCAAATTTTCCCCAAGTGCACACACAGCTCTGCATCAAATCAAATGTTTCACACAGCCCCTGGTGACCCTGCTGATACATGTTTAGAATTCCCTTTGTAATTTCCTTTTTAGCAGAAGGATTGTAAGATAAGCATATCGCCTCAGTATCAAAGTAATTATCATTCATTTGGGTATTTCCCCTGGATCACAAAGAAAAATCACAGTAAATGAGATCTAATGAAGTTGTTCATGTTTCAAGTGGCATTTTAGATTCTTTATTGGTCACCTGGTTTCTTGTTATTTTTTTTTTATACATAACACCCTACAGCCTTTTTTTTTTTTACTGGAGTCATTTTAACTCCAAACAATCTATGATGCAAGTCATGATAAGATGTGCTGCAATATGTGGTTAAAAGATTATGACTAAGTAGGTCTTTAAGGAGAGTCCATCTTAGGCAGCAGACTTCACCAATTATAATTCAAAGAAGGATTAACAAAAAAAGAAGCGAAAAACGGATAGAAAGTAATGTTTTCAAAATTTGTAGCACTTACATTTTCTAACCACTCGCCTTTATAGAGATTTTTACTTAGAAACAGATTAAAGTATTGAGATGAAAAAGCAAAAGAAATTAACCCTTTGGGCCTAATTAACATTGGCTGGATTAGCATATTATTCTCTATTGGGATGTCACTTTCTCTTTTTTCAATGAAACATCAAAGCTAAATATGCTCTGAGATATCCCGAGTGACCTAATTTAGTGGGAAGGATGCAGACCCCACGGACCACCACCAGAGAACATTAGTGTGGGGATAATGGGGTAGAAGTGGTGTCAAAGGCTTCACAAACCCCTGTATTGGATGATCACTATCTTAATGTCACATAAGTAGTGTGTGCTTTTCAATAAGAAAATATTCCTATTGTTTTTTGGGTCTGTTTAGAAGTCATCCCCTCCTCGTCATACAAAATTAACTGTAAGACTTTTGCTGAATTCTTTTTGCGTAGATTAAACGAACGATAGCTGTTACAATGTCGAGTTATCTATCAGTTGCCAGTCCTTTAAAGGGCCACACCAAGAAAGGCTAGTGTTTCAAGCCTTGTGGATATGTAAGTAAAACCCACATAAGTAGAACTGTTTTTACTTTTTCTTGCTCATACTTTGCCCATGGGGATGGACTGATGTATTTGCCAATAATGTAAGTCACACAGACACCAGCTGGCCATCCGGTGTGGTTATGATGGAAATGATGCTGTTGGATTGGTTTATCAATACTTCATAGGTTGCCTGTAACAATCTCTTTCACTGAATTGATCAACTTGAATAGCCATGCACATGAAAGTAGTGACAGCCTGATTAACTTGCTTTGAGGGTGTTGTGCAACAACAATATGCCGGCCTCCATTAACCCAGCATTCCAAACATCCAGTGAATTATATTCATGTCGGAATGTCAATGCGAAATGTCATTTTTGCAGCGTGGCAATTTGATCACTAGCAAATTCATTTAGCAATATGAATGAAGTAGAAACTTTACAAAGGAGAGAAAGTATATCATTTTTTTAAAAAATATGGAATAGTCATTATAACGCAAAGAATTTGAAGCCTTTGAATTTATCTCAATAGTTTCTCTGCCATTACACAGCATTGTCACTTTTCTGAGTAGCTACGAACATTAAAGCTTCTTCGATCATTTTTAGGCCTCCATTTTTGTCCTAAAATATATTCCTAAAACCATTGGGTTATTAACATTTTTGCAGTGTCAGCACATTTTATTCAATCAAAACAGCACAGTAAGTCAGAGGAGTGTCAATGAAGAGAAGGCCTTGTTTGATCGCAGGATCTTTACACTTAAAAAAATGAATGGTCAAGGAATACGTCTCAAAACCATCGCTCAAAGTATTACAAAAAAATGTAAAGAATTTTGTAATAACATAGTAGAAAAGGCTTCAAAGTTGTCTTCTGCACAGTATATTTTTTTATCAGAAAATACACAGTTGAAAAGACAACTTTGAAGCCTTTTCTACGATGGATCACTCCTGGATAAATAAGGGTTTGCACGGATTTGTTGCCAAGAAATGTTTTTTTTATATTTTATTTTGACAATTTTAGGAGTACTTCTGCTAAACTGACACAAAACAACTGACTACTTCTCAGCAAATAAGTTTAATCGACTCATCCTTCACACTGTGCAGAGAATAACCGCAATGTAATTGAATGGGATTGGCGAACAGCCTGGTAAATTTACATAACTGAGTGGGGATGGTAACGCATTACCACTCATACCTTGTTATAAAAACAGTTGGATATAAACATAATAATTGCACAAACCCTGTGATTTCTTACAATTAGATGGCTTTAACATTCTGAAAAACAATATCTTCACCTGCTGGCATTACACAGGAAGCTTACAGCTTAAAAAAAAAAAAAATCTGTGATTTCGTAGGTGAAAACAGAGCATGGCTGCACGGTTCTTACCACAGTGGGCTCACAGCAAAAAGGTCGGGATTGGAATCATGGGTGTGGACGAGGCTTGGAACACCGGCCTTTCTGTGTGGAGTTTGCATATTTTTCCTGTGCGTGCATGCATGGGTTTTCTCTGGGTACTCCAGTTTCCTCCCATCCTCCTAAAATGTGCACGTTAGCTTGCTTGACCACTACAAAATTGTCCCTAGGAATGTGTGTAGATTGTTGTGTGGCGTGTTGCCCCGCGACAGACTAGCGACCTGTTCAGAGTGTACCCTGCCTCTTGCCTTTTGTTCTACTGAACTTGTCCTACCAGCTTATAGACCATCTTTCAATGCAAAATCTGAACTTGGAGATTTGTTACCCTATAGCAGATTTAGTTGTTCTGATTTAAATACATTTCATATGGTAAGGTTCTGCTGCTTGAAAAGAAAGTTGATGGGTTTATTTTTTAATTTTATCAAAACATGTATAAAAAGTGTATCAAAGTCACAAAGAGCTTTTTTTAATAGATATTCAATTACAGAAATGCTTAGTTTATTGATTTTTTTTTTATCTGCAGTAATTTGACCGAAACAGTTGCTCCATCAACATTTGCGTCATTAGCTGAAACTTTATTTCCTTTAGGTACCTCCTACATGTGTAGTGTTCACAGCAGACCGCATGCAGCACATAGGTGGATCTAATTGAGCAACTGCTCCATATATCTGTAGAACTAGCTATATCACTCTTGGCAGTATTAATAACCCAACACCTCCACTTATTTATTTAGCCTTTCCGATATTATATTCCTCATTTTCCTTCCCACTAGCCACTGTGACCATTCGCTCAGAGCTGCACTACAGTGTGAACTTGACACTTTAAGACTGCAGATAAAGGTGGTTTTCTTGGAGTTCTGAAGTCATACAGAGATTTTGGGAAACGTATGCGTCAAGGTGAGAGATGGACCCCTCTTCTGACTGATTGGTTGACAACAGAGCAGAAGAAGCTGCTGTCAAAAACCTGGTAGTGAAACCAGCAGTCCAAATAGACTGTTCAGAGACGTCTGGTGGGCCTCTGCAGGCAGTAATCACCCGTACCATGTCTTTGAACTGCTGTGTTCCATAGCTGCATGATTGATTCACAATCATGTAGCTGATAGATGTAATTTAGTCACTGAAGGGAAACCTGGTGTAATTAATACCGAGGCACAAAACTGCAGTTTAGATCAGTTTCTTAAAGTTGTCTAAATAAACTTTGTTCTGCCTGAAATAGAAAATTGAAGTATTGTCCAGAGCTGACATGTTTTGAAGCCAGCCAAGTTCTGAAAAATTTAAATAAAACAATTTGGTTGTGCTAAACACGAGAACAAAGATACTTTGATGAGCTAATTAAAAGCTATATTCTGTCCGTGGTTAAATTAGGTGCCGCAAATGACAGGTTACTGTCAGTGGATCAGAATAATGCACCAGACGTTCACTTAACTGGAAAATCGCTCATCAGTACTGCAAGGGAAATCGTTCCATCTGAAGAACTCTGCTCACGCAATTTTGTCATGTGCTTCATTTGCTTAATTTAATTCACATGAAACTAATTCATTATAATGCAAAACAGCCTGCAGTTATCTGCGTTTGACTCTGTACAATTTGTATCAAAGATGGTTTATAACTATGGTCAGCTCTATTTTAGAGAAAGGAACACACAGAACAAACTGAAAACCTACATAACAGCATCTCTGCTATACAGCTATACATTTCAGGGGGATGTCAAGATATAGTCCTATTTTTTTGCCTCCTGGAGCTGCTGATGTTTCTTTCTCTTGTTTCTTTGAGTGCCTTTTGAAGTCAATTTAGTATGAGGTCCCTCGAGAGAAAGTATAAGAAGCCTCGGGCAAATATAGAGAGTCCACCATGGAGAGCTAGTACGACTGACAAACCTCCGATAGGCACAGAAACCCATTACAGCCATCAGTCGGGCACAGGTAAAATCCATTATATGATCTCTAAGATCAATCCTAAAGGTAGCTGTTTTTGATGTCTACATTTGAACCAGCCCAAGGTGATGGATGATTTTAGCCTCAGGTTTTCAGGAACCTATTTTAAATCTGGCTCTTTTCTCAGATTGACCAGTCAATAGGTTCCCAAAAGCTTCAGTCCTACATCAACTGGACATCTGGTAACTGTTTTAATGCAGGTTTAAAAAACAAACAACTGAGCTACTATGTCTACTATGTTAACAGAATAGTGGTCCATTTCTATTTGTGCTACAAACCCCTTATTGAGCAACTCCGTCATACACAACCCTATACACATGTTTTTTAAATCAAAATCAATTGTTGAGAAGACGGATGACAAAAGCCATTCTCAATTGACCCCACACATGATTGGGTTGTCATTGGAAACATACCTAATAATCATTACTAGACCTATAGTGAGTCCATATAAGGCAGCGTAACTCATTCACTTTCTTTTTTCCAAATACTCTGCACATTTTCTCAAATCTCCCAATCTACTTTTCTGTGATACCAAACTGTAATTGAGCAGTAATGTTCTCAATATTGACTTTTCTGAACTAATGAGCTGTCAACTTCCATGAAGAGTCCTGAAGATTCCCAGCTTCTCTTTATAAAAGCTTCAAATCTCACATGGCCATTAGTTCGACTTCTAACATTATCACACGTTCAAAGAACCTTGGAAGAAACCTTTTTTTAAAACTCATTTTTGGGGGGAAACTGCAGGGAACTTCTCACTGACTGTGACTTAGAATTTGCCACACATCTCCTGACTTTTCAAATAGCATTTAGAAAGAAATGCTGTGTGCCATGTCCATTAACATTGAAATATCCTTATTTCTCTGTATGAACAATCACGGTTGAGTGTGGCTTCCCACAATCTGCACAGGCGTGCAATAAACAAGCGGTGTGACTGTTGTTGCTATCTCTAATGACCCTATGCTAACGAGGTGGTGGTGATCCAGCATGAATCTGCTGTCCTACCTCCCAGCTTCATTGTCCATAACTAATTGGCAAAATCCTAATGATTTCCTAAATGACCTAAATAGAATCTTGACATGTGCATGTGTTTAGAATTAAAGAAATGTGGAAAATATTGATTTTTACACAAGGCGACATAGGCCTTAGGCAAACTATTGCCTTCTGATTCCACCAATTATTTTGTGCTTTTTGCTTTACCTGTCAAATGTCTGTTTTGACACTGTGTATTCCAGTGTGATTATTTCTACTCCAGTGTCACGACAAGGTCAATCTTGATATTGTATTTCGCAGCAGATAGCAGCTTTCCCCTCATGATTCCAGCAGGACTATCACCTTTGTTTTGGGCACTGAACCAGAACCTTCTTCTATTTTCAGTCTGCAGGGCTGGCCAGCCATAAGCTCCAAAGCTATAGCAGTTATTTGTATTTGTTAGTGGTCCCTGTCCCATTTTCTGGCACACTGGACCAGAACTGAACCAATATGGTCCGTTGCCAGGTACCACCCAATGTTTTCTTTTACTTGAGCATAATTCGATACGGTGCCATTCATCAGGGTGTATTCTTTCACAGATCAGTGGGATCCATCTGAGATTCCCTCTTTGCGTTATTTTATACTCTGAAGCATCGAGGGTGGCAAATGAAGATGATGTGCAATATTGCAAGAGGAATTTGTTACACCTGGCTTATCAAGATCACGCACAGAATGAGACTCTGTGATTGAAATAATAATCCCAGTATGGGAGGAGAAATGCTTAAAAAAGTTATTTTCCTTTCAGTAGAGAATAAAAGTTGTTTGGTAGATTTTGTAGTTTTTTTTATTTTTATTTTTTTTACTCGCCCACATTCATGTAGATGCATGCAATATGTAGAGCCGATGTTGTGGTAATTACAATAAAGAAACATTTGAGTCGCACCATCTTTTAACTATAATTACAATCATTAAGCACTTTTGATACAATGCACGCACCAAGAGAAAGAGAAAATGAGAGGTGCAGACAAACAACATCAGTCCTCTTCCTGCACTTTGGTGCGCTAATTAGCATATGATAATTAGTTATGGACAATTGGCCTCCTGGATGGTCTCATTAAAAACTATCACACTGGGACCTCATTAGCACGCTAATATAAGGGGAACTGTTCAACCTGTATTACACTGGTGGATGGATCTTATTTGCACTGCACTGTGTTGTGTTCAAGGCCAGAAATATCTAAAATCCTCCATAAAGTGAAGTCAAGTGGTGCATTTGTTTTTTTCTATGACTTAACTTGTTTTGAAAGTTTCATGGATACCTGAGCATTATGTTAAGTGTTTTCAGACTGTTCATCATGTGCCCAGTAATCCCTCGTGTGTAATTATTCACAGTAAAGGTACTGATTGCACTCTTCTTGATGAGTAATGCCAGGGAAGACGACAGCAACAAAATATTATTTCTTAAATGCTAATTTAAAGAAAGTTAGATGTAATCACTTTGAATTCCACTGCTGATTTTAGAACCTGTCATTAATAAGAAAGGTTACTTACTACCAGTTGAGGAGACAACAAAGAAAGAAAGAAAGAGTGGCGTCTTTCTGAACTGGACAAGAGCAGCTTAACATTACAATATTTCACTTCCCTGCCGTCTTCTTTCCAGGACTCCTCAGAGACTTTGACAGGTCTAAGCTTTTTTACAATAACTCAAAAGTAGATTTTGCAGAGGCATGCAGCGCGAATGAAGACCAAAAGCCACTTTATCTGCTTTTTGTTGATTCATCCACTCAATCATTTAGATGCGAAGTGAGCTATTGTTGAGAAGACTCGGTTTCAAAGATGTTTTCAGCAGTGGTTGCTAACAAGAATTGTTTCATAAGAGGGAGAACTGCGATGCCACACGATGAATTATTGATATAAACTCAGCAGTGACCCGTTATAGATCAGGCCGCAAAAGGTTCAGCGCTGTAAATCTCTGACAGGACTCATTATACGACAGAGACAGTTTCAGAAATGTGTCCCCTTAGTAGCTTTGTTGTTGTCCTTAAGGAATAGTTCTCAGATGTTATTGGGTGCCAGATGGTAAACCACAGTGTGGTAACAGGTGTCAAAAGCTAAAACTGCTAGAAAACAGTGAACTCTGCTGTGAAAATTGGGTTACAAATCCTGCACATGAATGTACAACAGCGTTGGGTGAATGTGATTTCCTCTCTAAAAATTTAGGGGACTTATAGAAGTCACAGTTTTACATATCCTCAAAGATGTGTCAGCAGTAAAGAAATAAATATTCCCTTTTTAAAAACTGCTCTAGAGAAAAAAAAAATGTTTTGTTTGGTTTTGAGTTAACCGCCCTCGTCATAGAAACACATTTAAAGCTGTTTTACTTTGTGTATTAGTATTTGTGATTTAATTTTTAACTGAGCACACTTCGCCCCGAGCTCCTGAGCCTGTGATGCAATCAATTATACCCACTGGTGATTAACTTTAGCTGTGATCTTATAGTAACACTTTATGCTAATACTCAAATTCTTTATGATAAAACGGTGACTGCTGCATGCAGAGAGTCATTACTCAAACTAATGCAGTGATTGCATATTAATGAGCTGACACCCCATTATGTTTGGATTGAGCCAAGTAGCAAAAAAATAGTATCTATCATTCTACATCCAGATAAGTGTCTATATTTAGTCGCCAGGATGATGGCTGGCTGAATCTGATTGTCTGACTTTAATAATCATTTGAAATGTTCTATGTAGCCAAACACAATATAACCCTGCAAAAACAAAGGGGAGTATTTTGATCCTTAACTAAAATGGAAAAAATGAAAGAAAGTGCAGCAAAAGCCATTCATAACAGACAGTGCAGCTAATGGAGTAAAAGTGGTTACTAGAGCTGCATGAAATGAAAGTCATGAATAAAATCTATACACTCACCATTGGGAGTGATACAGGAAATACAAAAAAAGTCTAAACCTGATATTTGTGTGAATACGTTCAAGTGAGCTGGTAAAACGTATTAAAAACAAATCTATGCTTCAATTAGGTCTACAATTTTACAATGAAGCTCTGAAAAGCATTTGATAGTAAGTGTGATGATACATACAGAAAAAAGAAAAAAAAAAGAACAATCTTGAGTGATCTAAACTAGTTAGCCTGATGTTTGTTGTAAAACTCTGCAAATCAAATCAAAGTTTCTTTCACCACAATAAAGTATTTTATGTGGTGAGTTTGACAGCTTTACAGTTTTGCCAAGTTAACTTACTGTAAGTTTCAAATTTAAAGTCAGCTGTAATTACTTTGCAGAGGGAGTTCAGAGGAGGGATTTTAGCTGAATTTTTATACAGAACCCAGCAAATTTAAAGTTACCTTTATCATTTTCAGAAAAAAAAAAACTCCTGTTTATAAGGCAAATAAATGATGTAGATTTGAAAATGTCTGCAAATGTCTATGTGAATGGCAAGTGGTTTATTTAACAATAGTGAAGCAATCTAAAAAAACTGTGACCTTAGAGGTATTACAGTGTGTGTTTGTTTGTTTTTAACATATTCCATCTGAATATGAATACACTTTTGAAATTGATTTGGCCGTTAGAAAATAAATCTATTGCACAACATAAAAGACAGGTCATCATCATGGTTATTCGTTATTTATTGAGGTTTTTTTCTCAATGCAAAAAAGTTGCATTTGCAATATTTTCACTGATAACTATTTGTTGCCGAACTCACATATAAAGATCTGCTGTCAATTATTGGATGTAAAATTCGAAAGTGTGAGGTCTTAGATTTTTTGAAAATATGTTTGGTCCTCCCACAATATTTGACCTCCATTCTTGGAAAAAAGAAAGAAAAGCAACACTGCTACTTGGAACAGAGATTTTGATTTTTTTTTCTCCCACACTGCCATATGTTTGATATATTTGCCAGTAAAACCTGCACCCCTATTAACCTCTCCTACTGTGGCTGCTGATAGAAGGAAAGAGAGCCCTGATCGCTGATCAGAATGTGAAGGAGGCATCAAGATAATTAAAGTTTCATTCCCAGCCAACATGCAACCTGCTCATGATCACACTTTGAAAGCCCCTCTGAGTACAGAGCTGTCCTCTGACGGTCCAAAATGGGCTTTTCTTGTTTGCTAAAATCCTCTTGCTCTTAGGCGCTTCGGGTTTAGAGGGATTTGTGCAAAAGTGCCAGAACGTGCACCTTTTGCATCTCTGCACTTTTGTGTGTAGCTTTTTTGCTTCAGGGCATTTCAAAATGTTGATCTTTCGGGCTGTTTTTCTTGCCAGTTTCAGTAGCACACAAATTACAAGTACTTCTTTTCTTTGGATTTAAATAAAGTTTGATCGGTGAAATTTTAAAGAAAACATGCTTGATTACAGACATCCTCCCCATTATTCATACCCATTCACACTTTTGTTTCTGATGCAATGCAATCCCAGATTACTCTAAACACTGATGTTTCTTTTTCTTTATTTAAACGGTAATATACATTTTACTGGATGGGATAAAGCTTTCCTCGCACAAAGTACACCATGTTTAGCTTACCTCTGTATTGTGTGCGTTTACACAATCAATCTGTTGCCTTCTACATGCCGAACTGAACCCAATGCACCAAATCCCAGATGAGTCTGAAATTATCATACAGATTGATGTGATTTCCGGTGTGTGCTTTCTCTGATTTCTGGTATTTAAGCCCACCGTAGGAGGCCTGATAGCCTTGAATAGCTGATGATCAGCCAAGGGATGCTGAGCTGTCAGAGTAGAAGCCAAGCAGGATGTTGGCTTGTAGCTGAAATGGATTTTCACACTGGTCAGACTGATGTATGTACTTTAGTTATGAAAAGATCCCTAGTGGTCACCGAGCACATAATTTCATATTCAGGGCAATGAATAACTAATAACACCGAGAAGATTCTTGAAATCAAGACTAGTTTTAACAAGACACTTCATCCAACTTGATTTCCATTACTCTCAGAGATTGTGACAGCTTAGTCCATCATGATGAATAGATTTACTTTTTACAATAAGAAAAGTCAACTTTTTAAGACCCGCTTAAAGGATTTGAAAGTTTTATAAAGCACTAATCTGACATATGTAAGAACATTGTCTGACTGATGTTGGGCAAAGCTCTTTAATAATGAATGCTCAGTGCGTTGTACTGGTAGATTTATTTCCATCATGAGTTTCTTTTCCAATGAACATTGTATCTCTTTCTTAGAATTACGATTTTCCTTAAAGTGCCTCTCACCAGTTCACATAATTTATTAGTAGAAAAAGAATTGATGCTGATAGTAGCAGAAGTGAACAGCATTGTTCAGGTGAGAGAAATCCACATGAGAAGTTTGTTGGTTGGGAATGTAAAACTGTAAATGTTTCACTGTGGCAATTAGTGATGTACTGACAAACCAAACAGGATAGATATCTTACTGAATTCATATTTCATGTTGGTCCAACTTGGTTCTCAGAAACAGTTTCAGGAAGATTGACTCATCATTTGCAAACATGAAAAGATTTCTTTGAATTTCAAACAGCACTTCTTTGAATGGCTAGTACCAAGGTCTAAACCCATACATGGCATCATGCGTGTTAGGCATTCAACTGTCAGTGGTTAATATTTTTATCTAGTTTTGAAAGGATTTAGATTGGCCTTGCAAAGTGAATCAATAAAACATTCCTAAAATCTACTCAAAAATGTTTTTTTTTCATTCAAGTGCCTCAAAATGTTTAATTATGGTCAATATTTTACAACCTCAAATGCATTGAAGTTTGACTTTTTTTCTTTTAAGTAAATCAAATGAAGCTCTTGTCTTTCTTTCTTTTTTTTTTTTTTTTTTTTTAGAGAAGGTTGTCTTATTTTCTGTAATTAAATTATTTTTTTATTCAGAACCTTGCTGAACAGTGTGTATGTACATACTTGTGTATCATGGCTATGGTGCAAAAGCAGTTTAACCTGCAAATTTACACTTAAATACCAAAATACTGCATAAAACATAACATTGATCGCTATATACTTTCAATGTTAGCTTCTTTATACAATTTGCAGGGCATGCTGAATTCATTTAAATTTTTAGTAGGGGTGTTTCCATAAGAAGAATGAACCTCTGACCCCTGAAATGTTAGGATCTGACTCCTCTTCATTTCATTACAGGGTTGTAGCTATACGCGAACATGTTCCAGTTAATTGAATATGATACTGAGTCTATCATTATGTGCTGTACAGTGAAGTGACTTTTGCTAACCTTGACACGAGAACTCTTGCTGGGGATTTCTCCCTGTGGAATGATTCTGTTATTGGCTACACTTTTGTCCCTGCAGTGATGTTATAATGAGGAATGAGACGACGACAAAATTTCGACATTTATCTGTGTAGTGGTTATCAGCAGTGAATCAATACCTCATCTGTTATCGTTTCATTTAGTGCTGTCTCTACAGAGGGTTGCCTCAGACGTGGTAGCAGTCTTTTATTAAAGCAAAAAACTACTTGTCTTCGAACTGCTGAACCCAGAACGAGCGCCATACCCAAGCTGTCACATATTTAAAAAAATACCTTCTATCAATCATTTCGAAATGGGGTTAAAGTTTAAAGAAAATCCAGGATTGAATTGCTACGACAAATTTTGGTTGTTCCAGTTCCACTTTGGAAACAATACGAAGTCTAATGAACAGTTTAGAGGCCTTGATTGTGTCCTTAAATTGAAATTTCTGAAGGTTTTTTTGTTTTGGTTTGTTTTTTTTTTTCAGATTTATGAAACAATCCCAGTCAAAAGAAACTGAAAGCTTTTTTTTAAATCAACAAGTTATTAAATATTTGTTAGTAAGAAATAAGAAATGTTCTAACTTTATTCAGAGCATTTACATGATTGAGTAACTACTCTGTATTTAATTGCCATTGTCAGTTTAACTTGTTTGGAGTAAGTTTCTCTCACCATTTTTGTAGGGATGCCTTTGTCTTTTTTATGCTAATGTAGGTTCTGGAGTAGATTTATCTAGTGGATCATTTCCTCTTCTGTGTAAATCTTCCAACACCTGCATATTTGTTTAGGAGCATCAATAAAGGAAGGTGAGGAGGGGAAAGAAAACACTAGGGTAAAAATATTCTTTTTAAAGCTAAATCCTTTCTTGTGAACGCATATTGAAGCATAAAGGGCATCTTACTAAACAAAAATATGGATCGAGTAGAGGTAGAATTTGTTTTTAAAAGTTTTTTTCTTCTTTGAATGATGCATTTGCGTCTTCATAGTTTCCTTCTGTGCAGCGTAGCATGTTATTTATTGGTGTTCCATAAATTTATTTTAGAGCAAGACATCTTTTGACTACTTACAATATGTGTTTATCTATAGATATGTTGCAGTTAAAAGTCTAAGATGTGATTGGCTGCTGGAAACATTTGCACTTATTGTGTGTCAAACTATTATGCAAATTGAATTTAATCGTCTGCAGGATTATTATTTTGGTTTATCTAAATTGTATCGCCTCTCAAGGTTTGTGGACTCCTGAAATCAGATTTTTGTGACAATCAGTTTGTCAGTTAAACCCGGTCAAAGAAAAAAGTTTTGTTGGCTGTTCCGCTTTATTACGCAGATCAATATTTCCAGCAACATGAGAGAGAAAAATGATCTTTGCTGCTCTTAAATAGGTAGATGAAAATAGGAAATTTGTAGGTAGATGAAAATATTTCACGGAAATGCACGCATTTAAAGAGCCCACGCTGTGCTGTGAAGCTAGAGGAAGAAACGATATGGAATTGAACAAAATACAGAAAATGATGAGACCAAATTGTCGTAAGACATTAACATATGAATATAGTATGTATTTCCATCTGCAATTGGAAGTATTTATACATCCTTGTATGATGTATGATCTGATTTAACAGATGCTGATTTTTCTCAGCAGGACTGGAGTTTGTATTTCTTGAAGGCCAATCCAGGTGTGAAAGATGATATCTCATGCCTCTTGAATTACGTTTTAATTAATAAACTGATGTTAACATCTTTGTTTGCGTTGGAAATAATGTGTAAAAAAACACACATTGATAGAAATGTTGCCGAACCCACTTTTAACCACTTGAAGTAGCCCCAATGGAGCACTTGACCCACACAGTTGCACAAAAGGCATCACAATGCACAACTGCTGCACTCCATCTACCTCCTCACTAACTCAACTACTCACATCTGTTTAGAAAAAGGTATATTTGGATTCATTGAACCAAATTTTCTATAAAAACCGTTTACTCTTGAGTCCAACTATTATCCTTCCTCACACACTCAAGCCTTCAGGTTTAATACTGTTCTTCCTGATAAGTAGTTTTGTTCAGGCTACACAGCAATGGAAAACTAATTTAGTATCTGTTACTTTATTTTTCACCCTTTCAGCCTTTGAAGCTAAGTAATTTAATTTCTGCACCTACAGGATGTGTAGAATGTCAATGTTTTTTTAATCTGTCATTTAAAGAATAACCAATTGCTAATTAAATACAATAATCTGTTCAGATTTTTTTATAAGGAGTTTGACACATGTTTAGTTAAATCCATAATGTGGTTTTTATTTTGCATTGAAAATGTAACTGATTAAACAGTTTATTTTCATAAACCTTTGATAAAGAGTCTGTAGATGGTTCTAAATCCTCACAAAGTAATCAAGTTTGTGTTTATTCGTGCAGGTTTTTTTTTTTTTTTTAATATTAACAGGCATAATTTGCACACAATGAAATACAAATATACGTGCCTTTTATCAAAACTGGCAAGTGATCTGAGATTGGCTTGTATTTCAGCTTATGAAGGAGACCCTCTTGATCCCTAAAGGTCTTCTCTTCAAGTTTGAGACACTTATTTCCTTTTTTAGAGATATCTCAGCGCACTGTGTGATAACCAGTCTCATTATTTGTTAGGTTTGTGCACAAGTCAGCCTTATTTGTCGCTCAAAACTGAACCACCTGCTGAGTCTGTATCCCCCCGTGATTTGAAAATACTGTATGTTAGTATTTATTCAAGAGGCAGAATTTAATGGGCCATTGCTTCACTTTTATGTTAATGGTGAGAGTGATCATGGTAATGACTTTTAGATTTAAAATGGCAGTTTCCATTGGGACTATCACGAGTGTCGAGCTAATTAAACAAGCTTCCACACGCTACCTTGTTTTGTACTTTTGACTGTCTAAAGGTAGTAGCATGCCGAGTGGAAATGAAATAGAGAATTGCTCATTAAAAGTGAAGTCAGTCAAAAGGAACAAAGTTACAACATCACAAATTCATTTCAGGACTTAATAGAGAAGCTAATCATGTCGCCTCAGCAATTAGAATCTTTATATGAGAGCTTTAGCAAGAGCCAGTGTTGAAACACCAAGACTAAGTCATGTTGAAGAACAAAGAATGTAAAAACTTTTGGTAGACTTGGCAGAATAAAATGAGCAAACAAGATTTGCCTCAAGAGTCTTTCATACCTCTCTGATCCAATTTAAAACTTTGTAAAGACGAAAGGAAAAGGCATAGAGAGGAACACATTTAATTACTCTGAGCATCCATGTGGTGTAATAGCCGCCTGTTCTTCAAACAACTAGTCTCTCCAGCTTCTCCACAATGAAAGTTGCTGATGCTGCAGGTTCATCCATATCGCATTGTCTCTGTCCTGATCTCTCTTGATCAGATCCTTAGAGAACGCCTTACACAGATTGTTTTAAACTAGCTATTGGGTGGCGGTCAAAGTCAATAAACACTAAATGACCAGATTGAGAATTAAATAGAAGTCATTAAATAGAGGTGATAAAGTAACTTGCAGAAATCTGTCTTGAACTGGCTTGGAAAATAGGTATCTAGCAAGTTGGATAATAGTGGTTTAGTTGAAGAAAACTGACAATGATGCAATTGAAAGACTGACTCCAAAACTTCCCTTGATGGTTATACGCCTATTAAATATTAGATGTTCATACTGCTTTAATGGAGTTCCTTTTAAACCCTTAGATCGCTAAAGGTAAAATGAACCTAGTCATTCATACTTAATTGATAGCTGCAAAGCTACTTTGAAGATGTTCAACCTTGGGAAGTCTTTGGCTCATTTACCGTGGTCAAGAACAGTCTGGAAACCTTTCAAAGTCAATTGAGTTTCCACCAAAGAGTGAGACGATTTCTGCTCCCAGCTCAATCTCCAAGGCTATTTTTATCCATCCGACTGACAGATCAAGTGGCACTGATCAGCACACCTGCTTTCCTGTGCCGAGGGGCAGAGGGAGCAAAAACTGGAGCTCATACATCAAAGTGTCACCAGCCAGGACTGTCCAACTGGCCCCTGGGAGCACAGCTCCCACTGCTAGGTCATGACCAATGACCCACCCAAACTCCTACTTAAATGGCCGTGACTTAGAAGAAGAAGAAATTCTCAACCTTGGCCAAATATTTTTTTTATTATTTAAAGGAAGAATTGTAACAGGTTACTGAGCCTGTTCCTCCAAGGTAGTTCTATAACCTTGTCCCCAAATCTTTTCCTGACCATTTTCCATAATTTGTCCTCTCAAGTTGTCAAGAAATTTTCACCTCCTTCTCAGTTCCTCAGTTTGCTTGTCGTAGAGAGTGCTTGAGTTGTCTGACATACAGTATTTATGGTGTGTGTCTTCCTTGGACGAGTCACCGCGGAAACCTGTCGAAGTGCAGTGAACATTTCAAGTGAGGTGTGATGGTCATTGAAACATACGGCTTTTAGACAGTGGCTGCTGGCCTCAGTGGCCATTTGTGAAGAGTGATATGACAGTTGTAGTGCTGAGTTCTGACTAATAGAAGACTTCTAACTTCCTTTCCTGTGGGGCAGGTGACTTGTTCTAATTGGTACTGCAATAGAGAATAAAGGTTGTAGACCTCCAGAGGTTTTGTCACATTGTGGCATGAAGTATCCATTGCGTTGGGTTGTTAGAGTGAACAGGGCACAATAGGCTAAAAATTATTATCTGATGCTCGCATGATGCAATGCATGTTGTTAGGTACTTGTTCCCATGTTATAACCACAGCATTTTCATTATGAACACAACCATTGTAAAAAAAAAAAAAAAAGTCCTTCCAAATGAACAAACCTTCAAGACATGCTACATAAAAAGTATTTCAAAATTCTATAATACAATTGCAATTTAGTGATCACTCTGTGTAAGTAAGCAACCTAAGCAATCTAATTATGTGTTTATGTGCACCTTACAAACTTATGGCTGCTTATTTACAGAGAACTTTAAGGTAATTAAAGAGTAAAATAAAATTAAATGTGTTTACCCAACTTTTTCACCAACACATAAATTGAATATGTAGCATCTGCACATTGCAAAGCTTGCATCTGCAAGCAGCTATGCACATAATCCAATTCATGTTGGTTGGTTCATGCACGCACACGCATTCAAGGGTTTCTATGCAAAACAGGCTTTTTTAACATGAAATACGATTCAGATCACAAATGTACATGTGGAAAATGTCAATTTAATGTGAGTTAAAATATTTGTTTTGTGAATCTATAACAGAAAACCAGGTAAATTGCTCTCCCCACATTAGGGAGATAGATTTAGGTTTCCCAGAAGATCACCATCGAAGTCTTAATTTGTTACTAATGCCATTTTCTCATATTTTCTTTTTCTGCTTTCTCTTGGGGTTTTGCTGGCTTCAATGATTTGATCATAATCAGGTGAGTAAAGAAAATCAGTTACTATTCTATAACATATACTTTGATTTGAGATCAGTCAAGCAAAAGGCGCAAGATCATCAGTGAATCTTCAAGCCGTAGCTTTCACCTCTTCAACCACTTACTAGTAGTCAGGTGGCTGTTTGATCAGGGTTGCACACATCTGAAGCAATTCATATTTCACTCCATTACGGCAGTAACCTCTTCTATTCCGACAACCTCCACTCGTGGTTGACCGAGGTCAGATCATGTGGCTGCCTCTCACACGACCTCTCATACCAATTCGATTAAAGCTCAATGGTGACCGATATAGAAAGCCTGTGGTCATCCTTCTCCTACTGTTGTTGTTTTTTGTTGTTCACTGTGATATATCGGCCTAATAATCAGCACCGCAATTCGACTGAGAATATATTGTAAGACGACAGGCGGTGCCTTGGGAGAATCTGCTTCGTAGTGGTGAGTACATTACATATTATTAGAAGAGAAGACAACATGCACCTGGAGGCTTGTTGGTTTGAGACTGGACCTATGAGAATTCATAAAAGTGCAGCTGCAATATTCTTCAAGTTGAGGAGAAAGTATATTGAGTCCTGTTTTTAAATTAGAAAGCACAACCCATTGGGTTCAGTCTATACATAAAAGCAGCTGCCTGAAAAACAGTGAAAGAAGCTAATGTTGTTTTCCATGAAAGGAACAATGCTGGAGCTCGTGAAGTTTGTGTGTGTTTTTGCTTGAGAGTATATTGCAGCAAGAAGCTAAAGTGTCACTACTAACACCATCACAGATTTCCGATTACTCGGAGGGAGCCGAGCTGCATATTGGCTTTTTTACTGCATTGAGGATTTGCCTCATAGACACGCTTTGATGAATGTCTTGACACATCTGTGACCATTATTTTAGAACACTCCAGAAAAATCAATGATGTTTGCTCTGGCTGCTCGAGGCAATAATATCCATGAATGCTTTATTTACCTCTTTTTGCTTAAAGATTTGAAGAGCCTTTCACCTCTGATGAATGAATGAATGAAGTGCGCTGCCAAAAACTGCAGCTACGGTGTACTAAAGGATCTAATCACCTCTAAATGTCACTCTGACTGTCCCCCATTCATATTCCATTCTCCCTCCAGCTCATCAATAATAGGTAAGAAGTGAGCTCAGTGGAGTGATAGTAGGAAGGATGAGTGTCCCGGTGCCCTGGCATGGGCCCGTGGAGGGCCAGAGGCAAGGGTAGCCGCTCTGCTTCTCCTCCTGTTTCTCCCAGCTAATGAGGCAAATGTCAGTTAGGCCACAGAAGATCCTCCTGAGCGTATTGGGTTTAGTACCATATCAAGGTCCGCCTCTGTAATTGGCACCTGATGTGCCGGACCAGCTTGGTACACTGACATTCATTAAACCTAATAATGCCTCTTTCTAACCAGCTGTCAGCTTGTAATCCTAACGCCATTAGGCATCAAAGTCAGCTTGTCAAGCAATGCTTTTGACACAAGTCCTCTCTGGTGGAGAAGCAAGTGGGCATCAGCTATTTGTCCAATAGACTGTCCTGTCTTTATGGCTGTCCATCATGGCACTGAACTGGTGAGACCCACGTTCTGCTGAAGAGTGATTTCCTCCAGCCTGTTGTAGATACACCTAGAGACCTGGCAGCTCTCGAAGAAGAATGTATGATTATGGCTGGCTGTCATGTGGGCAGCATCTAGACAGCCTTATCGAGCTGAACCTCCCTGTCATCAGGTGTGAGACTCGTGATCCATGTTGGCTTCCGCAGCCAATCAAAACCCAGCATACTGATGTCCCTGCCAGAGTGCTATCACTATTTCCAAATCCTTAACACTCGGCTGGGCCAGTCTGTCCTCTCCAATCAGGCTTGAGCTCCACAGTATCGCTGCGTTTGCAAGAAATGTGTCTGGGGATAGAATAGCGCCTTCAGCCCAAGAATCACCAGCCCCACTCTGATAAAAAAAAAAAAAACTACCACAATCTTATATACTCTTTCAGTAATATGCAAACACTACTATTTGTCATCCAATATTTATTTATTTCCTGTATTGCAACTGTAGAAAAATGTAAATCTTAATTACGGTAAATGTCTGCTGTTCAAAATAAAACAGACTCTTGTTTGTCAAATTTCCAACTAACAGTGTTTGGCCAGGTCTCAATCGCTTGTTGCGGTTTAAAATCCACACTGAGATTTGTGGAGAGATGGAAGACAGCCTGCTTCTTTGTATCTGCACGTCTGTAAGAGGCTACTCTGCAGCTGCACGGGCGAGTCTGAATAGACACTGATTCATTGTCGACATAATATCAGTCACTGTAGGGGTGGCGCTAGTGATGGGAGAAGGGACAGTTTACAAAGCAGGTGCTCATTTTTTGTTGTTTTTTTTTCAGCTGTGCTTTCAATAGAACAGACTTGAAATACTCCCAGCTAATAGTTGTACAGTACATTGCAGCATGGCTGATCATCACTATTGTGAATTCAGCTGAAAATAAGGAAAGCTGAAGTTTATAATCCTAATCAAACATTCCCAGTTATGAGAATTCTCAAAGGCCCAAATCCTGTTGGAGATCAGTGATGTAAATGTAAGAGAAAGCTTTGATTTTCTTGAATAGCGTTATGAACTTTTAGTCCTCCACAGTAATCTCAGAAGTTTACCTACTTCAGTGACTTGGATATTGACTGCATTGCATTCAAATTGCAGATAAATTGACATTTTTTTCAATATAATAACTAAAATTAGTAATATTTTGATTGAAAATGATGAAATAAAATTAAGATGTTTTATGTGTCCTATTGAAGCAATGCAGCTGTTGTAAACAAATAAAACTCAAGATTTGACCTTCAAAGTTTTTTCTTTGACTTGTTTTTTCATTCAGAGTTTAGAAAAGTGTCTTAAAAAGACTTGAAGATGAAATTTCCTCTACTGTTTTGATTTTTTTTTTTTTTTTTTTTTTACAATTTGACCACTTGTTGTGAGAGCTTTGGAAGAACAATTAGTTATGGGGTTTTTTTCTAACAGAATAGTTAAACAGATTTCACATGAATGCATGTGCTCCATTCAGAATTACATAAAAATAACAGGAAGCAGTCGTGGTGTCATTAAACACAATATTCATACATCTAGCAGAATGTTGAAGATTGTTGCCAAATTTGTGGTGAATATGTTAAAAGATCAATGCGAGGCATATATTTTTTTCCTTGTTAAAAATACTTTGTATTAATTATAAATCGATTAAATATCATCTATTTTTATTTGACGACTCATACTAAAATTTAATTTTCAGTTTGTCTTGCATCTTGTATATCCTTTCAGGGTTTTTTTTTCCAACCATTCTTACTGCTCCATAATTTCTCTTTGTTCATGTATTCTCATTTTTATTTCCCGTCTTTTAAACAAATTTGATAATATAAAGCAATGTAAACGGAAAGTTGTGAAGTCTGATTTTTGGGATCATGGAACTGCTTTGGAAATGTAAACAATAACACAGAGCTATTAAAATAGATCATAAGTATAAAGATGGCGGCACAGTGGCGCAGTGGGTAGCACAGTGGCTTCACAGCAAGAAGGTTGTGGGTTTGAGTCCCAGATGGGGATGAGGCTTGGAATACTGTCCTTTCTGTGTGGAGTTTGCATGTTCTCCCCGTGTTTGCCTGGGTTTCCTCCGGGTACTCCGGTTTCCTCCCACCCTCCAAAGATATGCACGCTAGGTTGCATGTCTTTGGAGATTGGCCGGTGCCGAAATTGCCTCTAGGAATGAGTGTGTGTGGGTGGATGGTTGTATGTGTGTGGCCCCGCAACAGACTGGCGACCTGTTCGGGGTGTACTCTTAAATTGGCCGGGATGGGCTCCGGCACCCCCTGAAAGGGATAGATGGATAAGAAGATGACTGACTGAAAGTATAAAGATTTATAATTGGTTAGCCAAATTAGTTTTGCTCCAAATCAAAGGGAAAAAAAGCTTAGATATTTTTTCTCTTATTACAGATTCGGTGCCTGAAGAACAAGCAAATAGTGGTATTTTGATGCTGACGTGAGGTAGTCTTGGTGACAAACCATGCTGTTTTTGATGATCTCTTAACAGCACCAAACCAACAAAAAAGGTGGACACTGAAAATAAAGATAACCTCCACAATCAGTTTGTTGGTGCAGCAAATGGCATTTCATTCATATCATACCAACATCTATTTGTGCTATTTTTTTGTTTATGTATGCTAGTAAAATGTTCTGATGAAATGTAATATGAATACACCCTGACATTATCTCTGGAAAAGCTTCCTGCTGCAGATGAAAATTA
Organism: Neostethus bicornis; assembly: GCA_902685375.1. Taxonomy (NCBI): domain Eukaryota; kingdom Metazoa; phylum Chordata; class Actinopteri; order Atheriniformes; family Phallostethidae; genus Neostethus; species Neostethus bicornis. The sequence continues at coordinate 13,542,171 of LR738545.1, forward strand.
GATCTGACTGGGTATTCACACTCCTGTGGAGTTGGGGGCTAAATGCCTGATGATTCTGTCACTTAGACCAACTCTGCATTTTCTTTCCAGAAATACTTCAATAGAGATTGTGTACAGACGTTTTACGTTATGACAAGTATCGGCCAATAAGTTTTATATAATCAGAATTCACTGCACTCATTTCCTTCTATGTCATATAACAGCTTTATTTCCTGAGCTTGAATGAAATTTGAATACATTTAATAATTTTTTGGTTTCTTCACATTGAAGCAACACAAAAGTAATGAATAATGCACTGTAATGCAGTCATGTATAAAAACCTTTTGTTCAACTATACATTGGCAACAATATGCTTGCACAAACAGAATGTTATTAAATATCTTTCATATAGTAATCATTTCCTGTTTGTCATTTTGATTTAGAAAGCCTCTCCAGCTGTGATATATTTATGGCCTCAATCATTAGCAAGAAAAATTTGACTGTCAGTGTGTCGTTGCAGTAGTCACTTGTCGAAATTGGAGGGTTTTTCATTTCTGATATAAAACGGCATAAAAAAGCCGTCAGCAAATTGTGGGCAAAGTAGAGCAGCGGAGAGAAAAGAGAGATGAGAGGTGGAGATAATGAGTAGTGTTTTATTCATCTGCAGGAACCAATGCTGACCAACTTTTGTTTTTGTTCAACTCATTGTGTTTGCAGTCGAAACTAGGAATTTGTGTGAGTGTAATTAATTCCCATCTGACTGACTGCCAAGCTTTGCCTTCCGATGTACAAGGAGGAAAATTATGACTGCTTTACACGAAGTGCTGTGTTAAGGTGGGTCTTCTACCTGTTTAGAATAGACGGGGGAAACGAATACACATTGCATAAAAAGCAAGAATTATGAAGTTGTGTTGTAAGGAACCAATGGATTCGTGTGGTCTTTTGGCTACATTTTGTAAAGCAACCACTCAAAAGGTTTATCTTATTATTCTTGGCAGGTTTTCAAACGGTCTCAATATTCTCAAATCTCACAGCTGCCAATCACTCAGACAGACCCTATCTCCCGAACTTTTATTTTGCTGTTCTGCAAGCCTCTTTTTTTAGGTTTTGACGTAAAAACTGCATATCCAAAACAAGCGATGAAGAGAGTACATTTCTGTACCTAAAAGGTCTTTTTAAATAATTTAAAGATTATAATAAAAGGGTCTAAATAAGTTGCAGGAAATGAAAGTAATGTCAAACTTACCAGAATCTTAGCTTTTGAATGAAACCCTGTTTGTTTGTGTACCAAGAAGAATCAAAGAGAACGAAATAAAAATGTAGGAAGAGTGTTGACGTTGGGGCTGTGCATGTAGGGTATGGACAAAATCACTATTTTTTTGTGTTTGATATTTCAATATCAATTTGATATTATATTCCATTGGGTTACAGGGAGAAGAGATAAGAAGGTGGAAGATTTTAAGTATCTAGGATCAACAGTCCAGAGCAATGGAGAGTGTGGAAAAGAGGCGAAGAAGCGTGTTCAGGCAGGCTGGAACGGGTGGAGGAAAGTATCAGGTGTGATGTGTGACAGAAGAGTTTCAGCTAGAATGAAAGGGAAAGTGTACAAAACCGTGGTGAGACTGGCCATGCTGTTTGGTCTAGAGACAGTAGCACTGAGAAAAAGACAGGAAGCAGAGATGGAGGTAGCAGTGATGAAGATGCTGAGGATTTCTTTGGAAGTGACCAGGATGGACAGGATTAGAAATGAGTCCATCAGGGGAACAACACATGTTAGAGGTTTTGGGAATAAAGTTCGAGTGGCAAAACTGAGATGGTTTGGATATGTGCAGAGGAGAGAGAGAGAGTACATATGAAGAAGGATGCTGGATTTGGAACCACCAGGAAAGAGGACTAGTGGAAGGCCAAAGAGGAGGTTCATGGACGCAGTGAATGAAGACATGAAGATAGTTGGTGTGACCAAAGAGGATACAGCAGATAGGGTTGGATGGCAGAGGCTGACTTGCTGTGGCGACCCCTGAAGGAAAATACCGAAAGAAGAAGAACAACAAACTATTGAAACTAATATTTTAATTTTCCAACTGTAAACCTGTAAATAGAATGCATACCTAAGCTTTTATTAGTTATATCTTAACGTTTTAGATATGTTTGATTTGGGAATAATTAGTCATAGCACGTTCATAAGTTACTTATGAACGTGTGCTTCTCTCTAGTTAAGATCTTTTTTGTAGATTCAAATTAGCTCCAAAATATTGAGGATCCAAGTTGCCTGTGTTCCAAAACTGTCTCTTCATCATGAAGAACTGCTCCTCTGACAGCCCAACTTTTACAGTTTTAAAAGCTCAAAATTACATTTACAGACAGCAGGAGTTGCTATTAAAGTGGGGTTTACACATTTTTGTCTCATTAAGGAACCCACAAAAATATTTTGAATTAATGCAATTTTTTTTTTTTATCCATTGAAACTATTTCTTGGATCCTGCTAACATGTAGACGCTATCTACTGAAAGTTGTACAAGGTGGTTACTGCTGGTGGATCAGTTGCAGTGATCCCCATGCCAGGGATCTAGAGACTCCAATGTTGCACAAGATAATACTGAAATCACAAATCTAATCTCAGTTACTGCACTTGTCAAAACCTTTGTCAACAGACTTGAAGCAAAAGTTAAGCTCGGGTTATACCCATATGGCCTTTGTCTTTGCTAGGGAGTGATTTGTTTTTACTAGGAATGGCGAGAAGTAAAAAGTGTTCTAGTTTCTCTAGTTTGTGATCTGTGAGAAAAAGGCAACCAACCCATGAAGAAAGGATTGGTTCAACTTGCCTGTTCTACTTGCTGCAGGCAGGAAGATGTTGATGTGCTGCCAGAAAAGGCTTACAGAAATCATCCTCGTGTTGCTATCCAATCATTTTCATTCTATAAAAGAGGAATCATTCGGACCCAATGGGAGATCTCCTGTCACTCATATTGTTTAAATGATTTCACCCAAATCTCCAGTCTGTTCTTCACTTCGCCACCAAATGTTCCCTCATTTCCTCATGAAGAGGCAAACTAACAGAACATGTTGTGCTCTGTTTCACATCTTTTCAACAATAATTATAGTTCTTGTTATCACAATACAAAAATAAAATATTACATTAGAAACAGATACCCACCCCCATTTGAAAGTAGAAGAGGCATCTCGCTGGTCTTATTTCTTTAATATAAAAACTGAGCCGCTTTGTTGTTTCTTTACCAACTGTCTGCTAGGCCTCGCTGCCTGATGAAACACCCGTGCCCTCTGTGTACTTTTGCCCTCTGTTAAACTTGGCAACGTGCACCACTTTAAAGTCTTATGAATGTGGGACACACAGCGCTCTGCTTGTGGTCTCTGTGGTCTCGCTGTGCATAAATAACAGCACATCAGTAGCTACTTCAAACGAGCTCCACAGGGTCCAGACAAGACTAACTGTGCCAGTCAAAGCTTTCTTCAACACATTTGGCCCAAGGCTTCATTTTTGGACACTTGTGGAATAACTAATTTCTTCAAATCAGACTCTAACAGGTGTGTCAATAAGTCGAAGGGAATTTAAGTTATCGAACATCATCATTGATGTACCTGTACAACTAGTTTAATCAATTTTATGCAACTATAAATTTATCATATACATCTCGATAATGTCTTTTCATTTTACCTCATTAAACACTCAGCATGTCTGATTTGACAGCTCTGAGTCAGTCAAGGCTGCGATCCATATCCCCCTTCATAGTCCATTTTGTGAACCCTTTCGCTTCTTCTTTATGAAAGATAATGAGGCTGCCAGGGCAGGAGCGGCGTTGAAAAAGTAGAAAACTCTCCTGGCTCTTGTTAAGTGTCAGTGAAATAAGATAAGAACTCCTGGCAATTCCAGCAAATGGGCAGGTTTCTTTTTATTCAGATTTTTATAAAAGCACCATCTCTAAAACATCTTTGTCTACCAGGATTGACAATTTCATGTGCCTTTTAAATTACCCGTAAAGATAGTTTTTATTATAACACATCTGCCACTCATCTGGACTTTACAAAATTAAAATAGAGAGACATTTCAAAGGTCTGAATGGGACAAAACAAACTCTGAAACTTATGTATGTCACGTTTTGGAAATGTTTTTTTTTTTTCAAATGTCATAGGTGAAAGCTAAAAAAAAATCTTTAACTTCTAAAATTAGCATAAATTTAATGCTTCAATGGCTATTGTTGCAAAAAACCCAGACTACCGTATTTTCCACACTATAACGTGCACTGCATTATGAGGCGCTACAGTAAAGGCTGTTCAACTTTGTCCTCTAACTGTGGCCATCTCGCTTTGTTCCGCGGAAACTCTGTTTAGTCTTGTTTACTTGGCGCAGTGCATCCTCTTGCTTCCGCCACTCCCTCAACATTGATTCATTGATATTAAACTTTCTCGCTGTGGCTCTATTCCCTTGTTCTACTGCGTGACTGATCGCCTTGAGTTTAAACTCTGCGGTGTAACAGTGTCTCTTGATAGGAGCCATTTCCTGGTCTTTACACAAACACACAAATGGAAATGAGACGCCCTTTCATATATCCCAGCATGCACCACGCACTACTTCTTCTTCGGGGGAAATGGAGTCGGCGGCTGCTTACCGCAGTTGCGACACCTTTTGTAGCTCAATATTAATCCATATATAAGGCGCTCTGGGTTAAAAGGCGCATCGTGGACTTTAGAGAAAATTTAAGGTTTTTATGTTCGTCTTATAGCGCGGAAAATACAGTAATAGTTTTTGTTTGCTTTTTCTGTAATTTATGTACATTAACTTTTAAATATTTTTTTTTGTGCATTCCATTAACTATATATGATAAAGCATCAAATTATCTTTCCTCGGTCAATTTTATTTTTTAGAGGGGAGACGGTGGCTCAGCGGTAAGAGCGTTCGCCCGCGAACCAGAAGTCAACCGGAAGTTTACGGGTTCGCATCCCACTGAGTGCACGTCCAGGGTCCTTGGAGAAGACACCTAACCCCTTGTTTCTCCCACCATTGGCGCCGTCACAGGTGGCAGCCTGATGCGGTTAAATGCAGCACATAAAATTCCTGGTGAGAAATTAATAAAGTATATAAAAAAATTCCTTTCTTTTAAAATTGTATGTAACTTCAGCCATTACGGGGTTGCAAAAATGCTACTTAACACAGATTTTTCCAAAAGTATTTTTCAAATTTAAAAAAAAAAATCATTTGCAAATTTATCAACAGATACTTTTTCTCATTGTAAAAAAAACAACAACATTTGTATGCAAATGAAATGTTTATTTGCTTAATGATATGCTTAGTGATTTCCATAACATCTGCAGTGGAGTTCACTCAAAGTCCAGAGGAATGGCTTTCTGACGCAGGGTGTCTGGTAAAGTGATGCAAACAGCTGCTTCCCATCACAAAAAATAGTCAACTTTAGTCATTCGGTTTAGTAAGAATAGATAAAGTAGCAATAGTAAAACTAAAAAAAAAAAAGTTTGCTTATCATCCCTGCTAGCGTATTTTGTAGTTTTTGGGAAATAACTGCTCAGTATGCACATTATCAAGGAGACGGTTAGGTGAGACTGATCAGAGAAGCTGTGGCCATTTACTTATCAGTTTCTCCTTTTTTGAAGTAGCACGCTGACATCAAGAAGTGGAATAACTTGCAGCTGTCAGTCGGGGTGTGATTATTGACCCTGTCTGCAGCAGACATGTGAAAACGCTACTGAAGTGTAATTCTTTTGAAAAAGAGGGAATGTGTTGGAAGGTACTCCTCTATGCCAGAGTCATTGTAAATGAGGCATTTTTTCAGAAACATCCTCCTTTGGGATGGTATAAAAAGACAGAAATTTTAATGTTAAATTTGTTCATATGGTCACAAACAACATGCTGATATGTTTCAACAGTCTGTTAGTTGCCTTCATTAGTCGTTCAGACCTTGTGGGTTATTGCAAAGTTTGTGTTTTTTATTAGGTAAGTTTTATGTTTGTCTGATCGTAAATGTCACAATCTGCAACATTGGATCTTGTTCGAATAAAAGACTATAGTAAAAGATAGGTTGGGCGTCAGTTTTCTGGACTTGAGTTTGGCAGTTCCAAAATACACTAGTGACATTGCTGGAGTTTTAAGGGCTGGTGAAATGGATGAACTGGTCCCGATTGACCATGAAAAATGAGTGGTTGATGGGATTAATGGTTTATTGAGCCTAGTTTCACTTGTACCTAATTTACACAAAAAATCCCTCTACATGCCACCTTTTTCTAATTTACCAAACAAGCTACACAAAAAAAAATTGAGAACACATACTAAAATCCTCTGAATTTTGAAGAACTTTAATGTCTTTTTTTTATCGTGTACCCTTGTTTTTTATTTGTGGGGCTCGCACAGTGCTTTTGATAGCTGCAGCATCCATGTTTTCTCCTGCTTTTAGATGCACCCCAACATGTCTCTGCAGATTTCACTCTCCTGCTTGCTGTCTGTCATTCAATTCCGTGCTGACTCAGCACTCCCCTCTCAGAGAGTGGAGACATCAACCCTTAGAGAAGATCCGGCCGTCCACACTCTCTTCCTTTCTCTGTGTCAGCTGTTCTTTCTCATTCTGTGTAAGAAGCCATGGAGGGCGGCGTTGAGGCAGCCGGCGGGCTTACACTCCTCACCCTTTCTTCAGTCAGCTTATTTGGCTGGCGTGGGCTCATTGGTGGGGCTTTACTCATCAGTAGGGACCAGGCGCGAAGAACAAGCAAGGTCAGACGCTCAAGGATTCACTTGCACAACACACACATGTGCTCTGTTCTTAATTAGCATTAATCACTGGGCCTTTTGTAAATGCTGCTGGCTGCCAATTATCAATGATTCTGTGCCATTAGCTGCTGGGGAGGTGATAAGGGTCAAGGCTGGCCCTTTTCACTGAACCTTGTTCTGTAGAAATATGTGTGGCTTCCCCCACATACTTAGAACAATTAGCATTTAGCTAGAAATGTTACACCAGCAGTCTTCTGATTGAACAGGATCATATTTTAGCGGTACGCATTAGTTCTGAAAATTAAATCTCATTGTTCTTTAAACCACACTGTTTTGTTTGTGTTCTTTGTTCAATTAGAAATATAGATTTTTATCAATTTGCACTGAAAATGATGATTTTAACGCAATCGGACACCAACTTGAAAGAAAAATACTATTATTTTAGAGCAATGTATTTAGATGCAACAAGAAAATAACATATGTATTTATATATATATATATGTGTCAGACAATAATTGTGTTTGTGTTTAATTGTACGTTTAAATTGTTAACAGAGGTTTACTATTTAATTTCATCAATCATTATTTTAAGATAATAACTGTATGCAGAACCTTGGCACCCCATGCTAGGAAACCATAGGGTTGCTGAACCTCACTCACAGCTATGCTTTCTCATTTTTTCCACTATCCTTCCTTCTATTTGACACTCTCAACCATATGAGGTAAAAATTGATGCTGGATTCCAACATGGCACCCATGGACTTTAATAAGAATTGCTCTGCAGGCGTGTGAGCCAAAAGAAAGTTTTCTAGCTTCCAAGTTTTGCTTGTGAGTTGTACATCCCCACTGTACATGCTCATTAGTGTTTCTTCTGCTGCCTCCGCCTGCAGGTTCCCACTCAGGGCGTAACTTTCATGAAAATAAAGCTCATCTTTTAAGGCCTCGGGGCAGTTGTGCAAATTTGAAAAATCAATGGATCAGATTTTCCAAGCAGAATGCCTAATGAAATGAGTTCAAGCTTTTCCTCTCCTTAGAATGAGTCATACTAATTATAAAGTAGATGAGTACGTCAACTATTCCTATTGTTCAGATTTCAAAAGATCTAAGCATACTCCTAGGACACTGCTATGCATTAACAATTAAAACAAAACAATTCCATCTTAGACATTTCATGGTTGCTGCCATTTGGCTCTGCAGTAAGTTGTCTTTTTGTTTTGCGCAGGGTTGTAAAATGTTAGCAGAAAATAAGTTGGTAAAGTATAAAGCTGCATGCTTTCTTTGTTCCCAACAGATTACAGTTTTCAGACTCGACCATTTTTTTTATTCTTATGTACAGACACATCAATGTTGGAGACATTTTGCTGGTTGTATAATTAGATAAATGATAAATGGCACATAGACAAGCACACAGATAAAAGATTGCCTGTAATTCAAGGTTACTAAGTCAAAATTGACTTTATATCAAATCACTGCATCTGAATCCTGTAAAATACAAAAATATGAGGTGTTGAGAAAGTTTTTTTTTTTTTTTGACAGACATGATGTCAAACAAAATATAAAAATAAAACTAGACATTCAATGATGTTCCCCTACACGCTGTTCATTGTTAACTAAACATTTGTATTGAAGAAATATCCATCCAATAGGTGTCTCAACATTGTTAAACCCTTTGGATGATTGCATATAGCAAACTGGAAACTGGAAGGTCTGAGTTTGGTCAGATTTGGATTTTTTTCTATTCGCCATCAAGTCTGCAGTTTTTATAAATTAGATCTTTCAGACTGAGTTTTTGTGAAAACTAAGCTTTAGATTCCCTCCATCGACATTCAGTAAAAGAATTTAAACAGGGGTCTTATGCAAAAACAACTTTTTGGAGGTTTCTACTATGTTTGACCATTATTCCCACATCAAAAAAACAGATGGGGTTTTATTCACTCAACAATTTCTAAGCTTGTGTTCTGACGTGCCCGCATTCTAACATAACCCGAAAGTGTTTCAATGCACGCACACTGCTCGTGTTTGGTTCTTCCCCATAGAGGGTAGTGCCATTTTTTATGTAACTGCACCAACATAAGAATATAATAGTATACTTGCGAACTTAATGCACTTTACAGATGTTTGTTCATTTGCCAAGAGCGTGTGATCATGTGAGTAGTGAGAAAAGGGGGATTCACTGTGTCACAAATGACTCTATATCTTAATAAATGTATTTGTAAGCTTTTATTTGCTATGTGCAAAGAATTAGTACCCCACAAAAGTACAACACTCCCTCTTTAAAGATTTGAAATGTTTTCAACTTCTTGGCTATATGCGAGTTTAGTTTGGTGACCTTTATGAGGTGAACATAACAAACTGCATTTTGGTTGAGTAAATTCAGTAAAGCCACTCGTCTTGAAATATAATCAGAAAATTATAGGCTTTCCTTTCACATTATTGAATTGTTAAAAACTTGAAGTAACCTTGATTGTGAAATCCAAAATCCATGAATATAAAAAAAGTGTATAGCTGCTGAATTTATCTATTTGTTATAATTTAACGTTTAAAATGCATCCATGCACAAACTCTTAACTTTTTCTATGTATTGCAAGAGTTTTCTCTCACAATCTGAGTATTTAGTAAGGATACAGCACTTTAAGCTTCTGAGCGATACAAAGGGTTCTTAGTGTAGATGCCAAGTACTTACAAATGGATTACACACTGTGCCAGATCATGAAAACTACTGTAATTGTGTTTTCTTAGGCATTCATTTGGAAATAGAATGGCTGGGTCATTTTTTGCTACCATTCAGATGTGAACAGAGATTAGGATTTGGGCCTGTGGGGTGTCCAATTTAAAGCAATTTGTGTCAAATAGGTAGTAAAGACAAGAAAAGAACATATGCTGAGACATGGGAGGTCAATGTGCTGACAGAGAATTACAGTACGCATTTGTGCAGAGTAAGTTATTTTAAGAAATATCATACATTTTTTTTCTTTTGAAGCCTGCATGAGTCCAATTGGACAGAGATTGTTATAAGAACAGAATATTGCGTTGCAACATAAGAGCCAAAGTGAAAGTACTGAAGCACCCATGTCCTTTGTGTGATTAAGTCACATATTTGTGCATTTTGACTTAATGTTGTATTTCTCGTCGCAGACTTGAAAGTGAGATAGCAAGATGTTATCAGAAAGATTTTAATGGGAGCCAACCCGCAGAGCAGCAACAGCGGGAGCTTTGGTTGGCCAACTGGTGTCTCTCACATGCTGCTGTTACCTTCTGCTGTCCATAAAAACAGGCAGCAAGAGCAAATGTGAGGCTCAGAACTTACCAGCTGGCGAGTGCTATCACCTTCTAAAAAAGCTCTTCTGACATTTAAAAGTTCAAAACTTTTCTCATATTTATGTCCAAACACAAACATTTACAAGGTGCTTCCATTCCCATTTTCAACCATTCAAATATTTGCTTGTGTATTCTCTACATATGTAATCTGAAAGTTAGAATTTATTATGTTTAAAATAGCTTATTTTGGAGTGCATGGTATTGCAGTCTGTTAGCACTGTGGCATCATTTTTGGGAGGCGTTGGCTCAGTGGTATAAGTGTTTGTCCTTGGACCAGGAGAAGCCAGTTCGATCCCACTGAGCAGCCAAGGTGTGCTGGAGCAGACACCTAACTGCTTATTTGCGGTGCAATGCAGCACAGGATTTTTGCATTGTGGGACAAATAAAAGGAATTCATCAAGAAGGTTGAGAATTGAGGTCTATAATGCTTGCCTTTATGTGTAGAGTTTTTAATGTTCTCTCTGTACATGTGTGGATTTTTTCCAGGTTCTCCAGTTTTCCTCCGACCCTGAAAAACATGTGTGTTAGGTTTTTTCATATCTGGGTATTTGGTGTGTGTGAGTGGTTGCTTGTCTCTATTTGTGTGACCCGACAACAGACTGACGTCCTGTTCAGGGTGTTTTCACCTCTCGCCTATAACTAGCTAGGATAAGCTCTGGCACCCCCGCAACCCTGGTTGGGTTAGTGGCTCAGAAGAGGATGATGATTTTGGGATATTCTGCTGCTTTTCACAGGTCTTTTCTATCATTTATGTTTTTGTCTTGCATTTTTTTCCCACTTATTTATCACTTTTTTTTTTATTTTGCACCATTATGCCTTATGTTTTACTTTTGTTTGTCTCTTTTTGATTAGTGATTTTAATCAAAGGTTAAAAGAAAATGATAGTCAATGTTACTTAAGGATTTCCATGTTTGTTGCTTTTTTGTTGTTTTTTTCCGGTATTAAATACTGTAGCTTTTAGTTCAATTTTTCCAGTCTGGGATTTTTTTTCTCTGGTAGGATTTTTCAAAAAATAATCCTGGAAAATGACAGCTGCAGACAGAACCTTCTACTTTGGGGAAAACTATAATAAAAAAGTGGCTGTTTGTCTACAACATTATAGACAAACAAGTGTACAGTATATAAAGTTTGTTCCGTAGCTCAGTACATTTTATGAAGGCAGTTTCAGTTGATGCCAAACTGTTTCAGGGTAAAATTTTGAAATGCTTCACTGACATTTTTATAGATACTATCATTGGCTGGGTGTAAAATGATATTTGGCATGTTTTACAGTAATGAGTCTTGAAGATTTGCCTCTTCACAAAATGGATGGAGATCCAGTCATCCCACGAGTAAAGAACACAGCACAGAGCTGTGGGAGAAAAGAAAAGAAAAATAAATAATTGAATCAGAAGTCAAAGAGGGATTTGAAACTCATTTGCATCGTACAATTGATTCCTTACAACTACGATGTCCACAATGTCAGTCATTCCCTCTTTTGAGTTTTAATTAAATCCCTTACTTAGTTTGGTTGAAAATTTTGATTTGAAGCTCCAGTCAATAGCGGTAAAGTGTCCGCAGATTGTAGCCCGTTCACTAAATCAATTCCAACAATGCTTCCAGGCTCATACCTCTGCTGAGTTAGCTGGCTACACAATGAGTGTCAGAGGAGATAATATCTATCCGCTTGTAACCCTGCCGTCCCAGCTGGGGGGGAAACACTTCAACGAAGGCTTATCAGTTATTCCTCCTGCCTCTGCATGATACCATCTCATTTTACTAAATTATAATGTAACACAGCTCATAACAGATGGAAATCAAGATTGAGTTATCCAAATTAAACTAGATTTAGAAACATCACTTGAGAATTATTCTTTCATATTGCATGATTTTACTTTTTCTTTTTTAATTTACGCACATATACAATACATTCACACCCTCATCAATATTTGATGCTCCAAATGGACCAAATTTCTCATACATGTTTTTTGTTAATATCTAATTACTTTGCATTAAGTTCCTCCTTCTTACCCAATTATTATTTTATGTAAATATAACAAAAATCTGATGATAAGGCACAGGAAAGATTCAAAAGGGGATATCCTCTATGAACAGAATCATAGAGGACCTAGGTGCCCGCTTCCGCTCATTACATCTCACCTCCGGCAGGTTCTGTGTTGCATTTTTAATAGAATGGAGAGGAAAGCAACAGCTTTCATTTCACATCTCACACTGGAGTCATCTGTCAGAGCTGATAAGCTCCAATTTGGTGAGAGGTCAAGTGAAATATTAACAAGGGCCTCCAGCAAACCACCCCAATCAATTACAGTATGATATATTCATAAATCAATGGCACAGAGCTGACAGCTGAAAGACTATCTGCTTTGTAACCATGAGACTGGCATATTGGCATTTCAGGCAAATTAAGATTTTGCTTTTTTGCTGGTCAATAAAGTTAGAGGTGGCAGAGCCTGGCCAGCAGTTTTTACTCATCTAACGTATCAAGGATAGTATCCTTATTAATGAGCCAATCAATTGTAAAGTTTTTCCAATTTCGCAACTTTAAAATATCAAGAATCAAATTTGGTTTGTGACCTATTGTAGCTTTGTGACCTTTTCTAGACTTTAGAAGTTTTATCTGTAGTTCACAGTCAAACACAGACGAGGGCATACGAGGCGAGGTGGGCTCAAGTGACTAGCCCAAGGACGGTTTAACATGTGGTCAGATGAAGCAGGATCGAACCATCGACTTTCCTATTGGCAGATGACTACTCGGCCTCCTGGGGAAATTGTGGCTCGGGGGAGCAGAACGGTAAAGAAAACAATGTTGAAATACAGATGAGTCAGCTCTCCTCTTTCTGTGAGTCATAGAAGTTTAACATTACTTCAGATGACCACCCTTGATCACAAATCTCAATTTAATACACTTTGACACTGACGTCACTGCTGTAATAAACATTTGGACTCTTGCTTCAGTATGAACATTAATCTTGTGGACTCTCCACTAAGTTAACACTTCCAGACCATTTATTTATGAACACACTTTATGAATGTAGTTATTTTAACACAACTTTATTTTGAACTTTTTATGCTGAATGAGTCTTAAATTTCTTAAAAGAAATTCACTGGAAGTATTTTTATATCCAAGCACCAAACCTTTTTTAGAATTTAGATTTACCGCTATAGTTTTTTTTTCTGCAAATTTTCCCCCCAAAAAATGAAAATTCTGTAGTGCTTAGACAGCTGTTCATAATAGGTACTTTAATTTTACCTTTCTTTGAGGCACAGTTTTATTTCTGTTTTACAAGTATCCTACGCTTTTTATGGAAACTTTGCAATAATGTAACAACTTATTTTTTCAATGGCTTTAAAAGAAAAAATGACAAGCATCTCTAGGTCTTTGCACAATTACTTTTCTGTGTGGTTCGACCTGCATTGCCTTTTTAAAACTCTTCAAGCAAGCTATAATTATGAAAATGTTAAATAATAATTATTATCGGAAGAACCAATGGAAAGCCAGACATTCTCTTTCCCAAAGACCGACACTACAATGTCTGACAATGGCTTTCTTATCATTGGCATTGACTAATTAGATAACAATAATTGGACATTAGTTTGACAACTGTGAATTTAAATTGTTGATGAAATGTTTGATTAAACCATTTGTCTTATTTTATTCTGCTTGGTTTTCATACAGTCTGCACGGATGTAATGGCTCCTTTGATTTGAGTCTCACAACACTGGCCTTTCTGCAGAGATATCACAATCCGTGTGTATTCATGGAGTTTCTCTGAGTAGACTGGCTTTTGGTTGCTGTAAATTGTTCAAAAGAGTGTCTATATATGTGTATGTATGTAGTGTTTATGAGTGTGTATGTGAATGGTTACCTGTTCTCGTCCGAACGGTAAAGGAGCATCATAGACAATGGATGGTTTTAAAATATGTGTCAATAGACAGTGAAGAACAACTTCACTGTGTTAATGCTTGGCTCGTACAAAATATACACTGCTGTTGGATTTTATGTTTTTAGCATGCAAAAAGAACAAACTGTTGTCATCTACGACAAGATTTGTGTGAAATAATTTTGTCTGTTATGATAGTTTGTTGATCATTTATGAGTGAAACAAAAAGAGCGCAAGTAAGAATTTTTTGTCAACCTGAAACATAATTACAAGAACAAAAAGAAGTTATTTTAAATTTCTAATGTGTGGAAATGGTAACTACGTAAAACACATTAGAAGACAAATGTGTAAACATAGATGTATTAAATGCCTCTTCTCTTTCTTCGACTGAGGTCATGTTAGCACAGCCAACTTAACTTTTTTTTTCTTCATGCCGTTTAAAGCAGAGTGTTAAATAATTTTTTTCAGGGCTGGCTCAGAGTGGGTTTAGAGGCCATTTCCACCGAATCCCATCGTGGGCCCACCGCGGCGCCCATCAGCAAGCTTGTAAATAAATCAACCACACAAGCACATGGCTCTCCTCTTTTAAGATTCAATTCAGCTCGCGTCCACTAAGCCGCTATGCGCTTTTTCTCACATCAGGAGATAGAAGTAAGCCGGATGGTCAGAGTTTAAAAAATGTGGGGAGGGAGGGTGAGATGGTGTGAGGGCAGGCTTATGGAGACCAGGCGTTGAGTTTGACAAGTTCCAGCATTTGCTCCCACTCGGTTTGACAGGGGAAATGAGTTAGAATTGGAGCTTTGTCAGGCAGTCACAGTTGGTAATTAGTTTCTGGCCTTTCAATTGAAATGTGCCAGGAGACATCGCAGGTAACGCTTAAAGGCATTTGTCGTGGCCATAGTGGTGATAAAAGCTATTCAGCCGCCCAGATGCATTTCATCCTGAAGGGGCTGAAGACCTTTTCACATTTTCAAACGTTGTTTTAATTGTCTCAATTTAAGAAATCTGTCGCTGTGTGGTATTTAGTTTCTGACTGTTTTTGTTTAAATGTCACAAAAGGGTGACTCAGTAACAAACATGTAGATAAACGCTCATGTTTTGACTGAAAAAATGGATTTGAAAAGCTTGATTTCTCATAAAAAACATTAGATATAATTATAGGCATATCAATGTTGTGGTTTTATTACACTCAGCTGTAAAACTATAGTTAACGTGGGCCTGAAAACTATTTTAAACCAAACTTTTTATTAGTTTACACACTGATTTCAAATTTCACAAGGATAGCTGTTTTTGTTAACTGTTGTTATCAAGTTTAAATCCAAATAGTTTAAAGTGATCATATATTCATTTGTTGGCTGTGTTCAGCTGTCCTGAAGCCTTTATACTTGTGTAGTGGCTTAGATGGTTATGGCATAAAAAAGTTGCTTAAAAGCTGAGGTGTTCCACGTATGTCCCACCAGAGGAAGGCCTAGAGGTACAACCTCGACCCTTTGAAGGACCTACGTAAGTCTCACAGCTGGTAAGACAACTTCAGATAAGAACGAGAAGACTATCATATAGTTTAAAAGCTTACCTGAACATTCAAAGAAATTTTTTGTTGTGTTTGGATATATTGATAAAATAATTTTTTGTCCCATAAGTAATAATACCAACGTGTAAAATGAGATCTATTCATATATGTAACAAGAAGTGACCAGATCAGTGACTGTAAAAGCAAATGAAGCATCCATAAATATCAAATTCTCTTAGGTTACAACTTGTATTCTTTTAAAGTCACAGAAATGTGACGTGATTTTGATTGAAGATAATTGGTGAAACAGTTTCATCATGTTGTTTCCCGACTTGCTTTTGACCTTTTACTGCTGTGTTTCCATCAAAGCCGGGTTTATTTCATATATGAAGCCTGGATTTTTTATATCAAACATGTCTCAGAAATATGTCACACATCTCTTGTGACTGTGCTGTTTTTAGCCTTTATAGATAAATCCTAAAATCCACCCTCTTCAAAAAGACTCTTCAAACATCTGAAAATGTCAGAGGACAGAGCATAAAATGTATTTATTATTTTGTGTGCCTACATAATAAATTGTTTTTATTTTTATCCTTAAGCACATATCTTGTCAATTCAAACAACTCGACAGCACATCAGTCTGCCTGTCTATTATTCCAAGGGATTATCTGTTAATCTGATGATCTTGTGATGTATAACTGCGAGGTTAGCTCAGCTGCAAGACAATTCAAGTCGATGTTGTGGTAATATGGAAATCATTGTGATCAGTATGTCAGACGGTAGCATTTCTGCAGCGGTTTGAAGTCTAATAAGAGGCCGATTGCTTCAGCGGTATTGCGGGGATTAGGACAGCAGGCACCACATGTTTATGTATGAGAACCAAATATAATGCTGATGAGCCTGCGGCTCACTGGTAGAACCATCAGTTTCCATATTGACTGCGAACAATGCTAACAAGCCAGCTACCATGACAACGCTGTGATTTTAATACTGAGACTGCTCTGTTCTCCTTCTGGCTGACAGCATGGACAAATGAAGTGGCATGACTAACTTGTATTTATTGTTGTAATCAGCTTTTTTAAAGGGTCTTTTGAATATTTTCCATTTGCAGCTCTAAGCGCTGCCATTTCTGAAACTCCAGTCTGTCCAATATTGGATTAAAAAAATGTTAAGGTTTAAAAATGACCCTGTTTTTGTGAAAATTTACTAAAGAGCTCAAGACGAATAAAAAATGCATAGTGTGTTAAAGGATCACACATTATCAAAGGAGGACACATAAGAGTCATTTTAAAGCGAATGTATTTGTTATTTTATTACTATATGATAAAACCAATGAAACATTTGCAGCAGACCAAGAATAGAATAAAAGTCAACTGATATCAATTCATTTGTTTTTATGAACCACTGATCCACCCCTGTGTTACCAGGATGTCTTGGCCAAACCCATTGAGCATTCAGGTGCGCGCTGTACAGGTCGGCAGTCGGTTACAGGGCCACACATCTGCACATATTTAGTCCTAAGGGCAAATTCCCAACATCAACTGTACATGTGTGTTTTTCCAGGGTGAGTGCATGGGGTAAACCTGCACATATTGTACGTGGGGCAAACATGCAAACTTTACACAGAAAGATAAGTGTTCTGGGTATTCACTTAAAATAATTGTAAAAAAAAATTGAATTGCATAGTATTAAAACCCAAGTTCTGATCAGTCAAGTAGCTACAAGCAACTTAACCATAACGGCAACTATATTTGTTGGCTTGGCATTGTTCATACGTGAACTCAAAACTTTATTAATCATTTTTGTTTTGGTTCAAACAGTGATTGATTCATTTTTATGTAAATTTTCCAACTATTTTGCAACCAATTATTTGTTTTATCTTACAAAAAATGCACAGTAAATCTTAAGAGTAGTAAAAAATATAACATATTCAGTCAACAACACCTGAGTACCAAGAATAAACATAAAACAGACGACAGAAAGTACCCTCAGAATCTTTGTAAGATTGTTCATAGACCCCTTAAAATGACTTACTAATGAGTAGAAACAATCTTCTGTGTACTAAGTTGCCTTATTTTTGTTGTCAAATCAAACAAGACAGTGAATGCCGAGTTGATCTCGACCCAGTTGGTTGAGATGAGAATGCTGCCATCATCCCCTGCCCACACTTTCTATGCCATACTCTCACATCTCCAGAAACAAGCCACAAGTATCTAACAAGAAATGTGCCAAAAGTCAAAGTGCATTAATCCTTCTGTGACTTGTGAGAAGATTGTGAGTTCACAGTAGCGGATTAGACGAGTTGTAATTGCCAAAACAAGATGGGATGTCAAAAACAAGTCACAAACTAACGGTGAGGATTTGATCAGTGATTGAATTTTTTTACGAGTTTTGCACAGCCATAATCATGTTTACATGCATTTACATGCATCTCATGTGTTTGTGGGATTTGCTTTGTTCACGTTGTCACTTTATGTATTAATTTTTGACATCTTTACAAAATATTCTTTTTAATTTTATGACAAGGCAAAATGAAAGTTTAAATTTGGAGTTAGTTGTCAAATTTTTTTCAAAAAATCAATGTCAAGTTTCTTTTGCCTCCTAATCATATCCAACCCCAGCAAACGTGTACTTTGAGGTTATGACCAAAGCCCAACTGCGTGAGAAACTCATAAATACATATCAGACATTTCTCTCAATTATGTTTATAAAAGCAGAGGATTGTATTTCTTCAATTTAAATTTTAAATTTCGTCTTAATGTTTCTAACAAGTATTGCAAACTGATAAAAAAAAATCTAATTTTTAAGACCATCACCACCTGATCTTGTCATATTTGTTTAAAAAAACTACTTAAACAAATTTGTTTCCACAAATTGTGATAGACTGATGCGCGTACTCGTGTACTCTGCCTTTTGCATAATACAAGCTCTGATCCTATTGAACCAGCGTTAGTTAAACAGTTACAAGAATGGATGAATGTTTCCGAAATACCTTTAAAAGAAATACCTGAAAGTGCTTTCTTAAAACATGCCTTTCATTTTTCATTGGTTTAAACTTCAATAAGCACATTTTTGTATTTCACCAGAAAGTTGTTTTGACTGAAGCTTTGTTAAAGAAAAAAAAAAGTTGGAAACTGGAAAGTTTTATGAGTGGCAGGTGTTTTTACATATATCATTGAACCACTTTTAAACCAAAGTAGAAACAGGATCAGTAAATCTCCCTCTTCCCCGCTCTCTGTTGCCCTTTCTGGGAAAGCAGAAGCTTGTCAATACCTGTCAGAAGCTGTCTTTGTCAATCAGACTTGTAAAGCTGTTCGGGCCTCTGGTGAAACAGGAGGATCTAACAGAAACAACCTATAACTGACACAGCTCCAGATCTACGCAGTATAATCACCGGGGAGCACACCTCTCAAACTGCAGCCTTTCCAACAGCCTGACAGTGGACACATGTGTCGTGTAATTGCTTTTCATAGCATTCAACCTTTTAAAATTGATTTCAAGCTATGTGAGAAGTTTTGCAGATAGGCATGCAGGCAGGAGGGATGGTGTGAAGGAGTCAGGGTGGAAAAATTGCTTGACAATGTCATGGCACAAAATGTGGATCTGTAAATAACGTAGCTGACTCGTCTTTCATGCTGCGAGGCTTCAGGCATCAAGCGTGCGCACACGAGTCTAATCCTCTTGTGTTTAAAAGACCACATAGAAAATGTGACATACAAACTTATTTTCTTCTAGACTATTAAGAAAACAGCTGTTTTGCACAGATATACATAGAAAATATCCTTCTGTACAGCTCGGAAGAGGGTTATTTCTTTCGAGGATGAGGGCTCTAAACTAAGAAGCTCTATTCGCACAGACAATCTGGAACTTCAAGATTTAAGCAAAACATATTGTACCTACGAGCCATCTTGGATCCGCCATCAGTCAACAGTTCTTACACTCTCTAAAGTAAAAAGTTAAGTGAAGTTTGTTAAAACACTGCAAATGTACTCAGGCAATTCAATCCCCCACTCAATAATTGGCTTGGGTTAAACTCTCTGGTTCACTGTCAGTCAATGTTCTGTTTTATTTCCCTCTAACCTTGAATTAGGAACTTTGGATTACAGAAAAAAAGGATTTTTGGTGATAGTGCTATTCTAGATAAATTAGAAATTGGAAACAGATACTCCCAAGTTGGACGAAAATGTTTAAAGAGAATCTATATGAGGTCTCAGTTGGATAATTTACCGAATAAATTCAATCTTCTGAAGCACAACATACTTTTTTAAACTTGCGCCTCTTTAAACAATTGTTAGAATAAAACCAGTGACTTTTTCCACAATCCTTGTTGTTCTTGTTTTAGCTAGTTATGTAACAAGAGGCCTGTAGCACAGGTTTGCAAAACATAAGAAAGAAGGATATGGATTAAAATGTTGCTTTGAAGTAAATTGAAACCAAAATGAAATGTGGAATAGGTTGGTAACCTGGGAGCATATAACGTCAGCCGTTCTGCAAATTTATGATTCAAATCTGGTTCATCCTAAAGTTCACACTGAGGTCAGCATTAGACTGAATGTCAGAAAATTTGTCTCGGTGTATCACTAATGGGAGTGCTTGCAAATGGAGTGTATTCACCAGTGTTTCCATCCTTTCAATGTCTAACACACCTATGCTGAGGAGTTCATTCAGCGGTCTCTGGCCTGCTTGCCGAGCCTTTTATGCCTTTTCTTCAGCCACTCTTTTTCTTTTAGTGTCAAGGACTGATCTGACATCCCCTGACTCTCCACCTTTAAAATGACAAGGGCTTCTCCTGAATAGCTGAGAGGGTGCACACTATGTAAAGCTTAGACTCACACTGCAGACGCTTCTGGCCTTGGCCTTCTCCTATCTCAGTTTCTAAAAAAAGAAAAGCTGAAATCCATGTGAATTTTCTACTGCTCCTATGACTGCAAAGGGAGAAGGGTGGTTTTAAAGGACTTTAGCAGTGAAGCTTTGGTGTGAAATAGTAATGTTCAGCTCAGTCAGGAGAATTTGGTAGAAAAAGCACAAGTGCACTTGGTTTTATCTTCAGGAATTCTTCTCTTCCAGTTATAACGTAAACAACACATTTTCAATTGTCAAAATTGGTTTTAAAACTATTTTGCTATGTTGTACATTTGAACAAAGTTTCTTCTGACAAATCGTTCAATGCATGTGCTTTATACGAATCTACTATTCTTACAATAAAGAATAAGAACACATCTGGAAACCATTTGTGTGCAACTTTTTCTTCTAATTGTTCCATTTGGATTCTCATCTAAAACATTTTTAGGCACATCTGCTTTTTAAATTTTTTGGCTTTAACTGTGCCAATAAAACATTTTTTGTAGAAGAATGGCTGGGGTTTTTGTTTTTTATGGATCGAAAAAAAAGATTTGTAGAGTTTTTTATTAGTGGGATATCAAATACAGTTTACCCCACAGTGTGGCACACTTCTGTTGCTATGTACTGTTTGATAATATAATGTACGTTAATGCATGGTGATCTTTTGTCATTTTACTAAGCAACTAAACAAACAACATCATTAGAGGGTAAAGTTAGAGATTCTGCCACCCTGACACAATCAGCATTTTACATCTACTTGTACTGGTAGGAGATTAAACTTATAAATTACTAATATCCTAAGAGGAAAAGCATAGACACTAACTGTCAACAACGGTCTTTTTACTATTTTTAAACTTTGCTGCAATGCATTTAAATAGTGGTTTGTTGTCAATGTAAGGGAGCCCATGGGACTTCGCACAGCTTTGCAGGAAAAAGCTTTAGAAAAAAGGAGACGGTGGTGGAGACGGTGGCCGCGTGGTTAGCGCGTTCGCCCGCGGACCGGAAGGTCGCGGGTTCGCGTCCCACGGAGAGCACGTCTAGGGTCCTTGGAGAAGACACCTAACCCCCGCTTCTCCCACCATTGGCGCCGTTGAAGGGCAGCCTGCTGCGGTGTAAGGAGTGCAGCAAACAAATTTCCCCGGTGAGGGATGAATAGAGTAATTCAAAAATAAAAAAAAAAAAAAAAGCCTTACATCAGATTGATTCGAACATTTTTGACACTGTCCTCAAGCAGCAAAGATCTCAAACAAGTCTCTCAAAATTGTTTAACCTATCGCTGGAAAATCAGCCTAAAGACACACCAAGAGTTGAGATTTACAATGCGATATACGTATATGTATCCCATATAGATGTATATTATGTCAACGCACACAACCATGTCTTTTGGTTGCATTCTAAAGTATTATTGCTCAAAAGCTTTGTTCTATTTAATGGTGAAAGTCATCAAATAGCAGCCAGTGGTCAATGATTGGGAAATGGTAAATGGACTGTACTTAACAGCTACCGTTAATCACCGTCATCTCTCTTTTTTAATGGATCATTCACTGGTTCAAGCTAAAATTAAGGTTTGTAGAGCTACATCAAGTTTTATTGTGGTTTTCAACAATTGCACACATTGCGGTATGTGTTTACAAAGTTTTTGTGCTTGCTAGTATTCCAGCATAAATCACCAAACAGTGCAACTGCACAAAACCGTGAATTTTTTGTTTGGGCACTTCACCACCTACCAAAACAGAGTTGCTGTTAGCAATGACTCAGTGTTGTAGTCATGTTGAAGTTAAGAGGTGGTTCCCTACTGCTCCGGAGAAAAATATAGTAGCAGCACAGCAGGAACTAACATCAACTCCAAAAAACACACGTAGCCCTGAATGCTGCACTGAAACAGCCACAGGCTCTTTAAAAGTCATATTGCAACAACAGCTTTATTTCTTGCAAGAAGATGCAAATGTAGGTGGATTTATTGAGCTTTATTACCTCACCAGCATCATAAAATTGAAAGAATATAGTGTTTTCTTCTATTATTTTGATCTAGAGGAAATAAAGAGGACCCAATGATACAGTAACGAATGATTTCAAAATGCACATTTGTACTTGATGCCAGAAAACTGATGTAAATTTGCAAAAACATGTATTGACATAATAGAGACATAACCAGTGGAATATCACTGTAAAATATTCATTTTTAGTAGCCATATTGCAACATTTTATTCCTAAAACCAAATAACAAGATCATAAACAGTGCAAAATTTGACTCAAGTCTCTTGAATAGTTGCAAACTTCTCACATTTTATACTTTTCTCCACTACCAACTCTGCTGCAGTGATGACATGCAAACATTTTTCTGCCAGTCATATTTATTTTTGAGAATACTGCAGTGTTTTGTTTCCATTTTTTTCTTTCCTGTTGACAATTTCCTAATTAAAAAAAGTTCAATTGTCATCTACATAGTTGGTTTAAAAGTTTTCCAAAAAAGAATGCAGGATATCCTGAATTGAGGTGACATGTATCCATACAACTGATAATATTTCACATTTACATACATTTTACATTTAAAATTACCATATCTAATAATAAAAAAAAAAAGTAAAGACTCAAACATGTACGTCATTGACAAAAATTTTGAGCTAAACAAATGAAACATTTTATATAGATTGTTTCTTTCATAACTGTCAATAGACATTAGCTTTTATTGTGTTTTTGTGACATACAGTTTGAATTGGCCATATAGACGATGGTCACTGTATTTGTTTTGCATTATATATTCTAAAATATAAGCCATGCACATTTGATCCACCATTGTTACTGTTTTCCTATTGCATTTATCTTTTTTGACCTTATCACAGTTCTTCTATTATACTGCACCAAATCAAATTTGTTCAGCATACCCTTGTGCATTCCAATAAAGCAAATGAAAGCATGAGAAAATGATTTTTATCCAAAGTGAACAAGAGTATCACCTGAAACTGATGGCTTCTTACAGTTTATTGAATTGATTTCGAGTTTGAACATGGCACTAGTAATTATTATTAAACTGAATAAAATCATGAGATTTTCCAAAGACTCCCATTGACTCTCAACACTTTAGTCCTGAGTTTCAAAGTCTGCAGAGATTATTTTGTTAAAACAAAACTGAAAAACGACCTTTATGTTATCGCTCACCGTGTGACCTGATATAAGCTACTGCAAAATTGTTTGTATCCTAACACTTAAGCCACCAGGGGCCTCAGTCAAAACCTGTTTTGGCGATCTGTGAATTTGCAGTCAATACTTTAAAAAATACAAAGTGCTCTCCAGCTCCATGACTGTGTTTTTCATCATTAAAATCCCCTCTGCTTGAAGGCTTCCCCTGCATGTGAAAACAGATTCTAATGCTCACTGACCTGGCAGGTCTCTAAGAGATTGCTGATTTGAATTTGTTTTTGTTTAACACGATCCACGGGGCTCCGAAGCATTGTCAACAAGTCTAAACCCAGAAGTCCCTGGGCCTTGTCCTGTGTGCAGACTGATACCCAGGGCATTTATCTGCACCATTGTCTGTCTTGCTAAGTCAGGTGGAAAGCCTTGATTGTCAGCAAATGGGGTGAGGGAGCATTTTAAAGACAGTGTTAAAATTAACCAGCATAATGAGAACATGAGTGACTTACAAGAACAGTCATCTCCTTCATTAAGGGTAATATTAATGAGCATCCATCACGGGCAGAGCAGTCAGCTCTGACATTGCAGGTTTATGAAGCCTGAATTGTCACCTTGGTCCAATTACCTGCTACTATTCAAATGTGCTGAATGTTTAAACCCTATGAGAAAAGGACACACAACACCATGTTTTGAAATGTAAGAAAAAAAGCGGGAAAAGAAGGTGAATATCAGGAGACGTTAGTTTCACTGTTGTGGCAATTAGCTGATGCCAGAAGGCAGAATACCCACTGTTTAAAAAGGTGATGCAGAACTAAATGGCCTCACTCACACGTGATACTGCTTTTTATGATTTAAGCTGCTTGTTTCTTCTTGGTTGAACAGTTTTCTGTTTTCTTTTGCAGGGTTATATATAATTTTATGAAGGGATAAACACTAAGAACTCACTTAGTGGTGGTCCACGTGCTGATATTTCCATTATTTATTATCAGTGATTAACAGGCAGCCTGTACAAAGACAGATTTCTAATACTTGCTATGACTGCTTCTCTTTGATTTATGTTGTTTTCCATTAAAGCCTTAACTTGTTTGAAATTATTTTAGAAATGAGTCCATTCCTCAAGACAAGCATATTTATTAGGGAACACTTCGTATCAAGTGATAGACCTTCCGAAAACAGTATTAACAGCAAACCTACATCAGAAGAAAAAAAACATAAAACTATGGACTTGTCAAATCTGTTACACTAGTATGTAGTAAAGACCGAGGCTCTTCAAAACTCACTCTTTAATCATAATAATAGGGATTTTACTTTGTAAAAAAATTCTTTACTCCAGTTGGTGATGTAATAATTCGTTTAAAAAAATGTGTCTAGACCGGGATAAGATAAAGCCATGTGAAGTAAGCACATCGACTAGAGTCCAAATTATTACCAACTGGATATTTTCCATGTTTTTTCTAAATACTTTATCAAAATCATAGTCATCAAAAAAGTTAAAAAACATTGTTTAGATAATCATAAACTGTAGATGGTCATATGTCTAATTGGGAGCATTAGGAATACCCTTTTAAAAAATGTAAAACTATTTTAACTAAAAGCATCTTAATTGCATTGCATTGATAACTAAAAAACTCACTTTTCAATCCTTGCATTCATTAAATTTGAGCTTTTTTTTGGTCAAGTTACTGAATAGTATTTCGTATGGAATGTCAGAATACCCTCTTGTAACTTTCTTTTGAATGTGAACTTTCTCTCACCTTCATATATTTTGATCGAGGATACTTTGAAAGTTCTCAGGATGGTTAAGGTCAGAAGAGGCCACGAAAGCAACAGCTAGTCACGATGTAGCATCTTGTACCAGTATCCTGTAGTATCAGATGTTATGTTGTGATGTTTGAAGATTATTTTGTGACAAAAGCACAATACTCCTTTCATACCATTGAGTAATATCATCAGGCTACGTTATTTTCAGAAACTCTAGGTATAGGCACTTACCAAGATCTTGTACAAAGCATGCAGCCTCATTAGGATGTGGTGGCAATACACTGAGCAACCTATTCTATCTTAATTCATCTCGTCTCATCTATTAACAAGACGAAATTAGACCTCATGGCAGCTTCTATTTCCTGTTTGCTTTTTTTGTAATGGCATTCTGGCAGTTGACCTCTTGCTATTTGCCCTCATTGCTTTATTTGTCCAACAAAAATCATTCTTATTGTGCTTTTCTTTGCAAACCTTGTTTGTGTTCAGATTCAAATGTAATTTATTTTCTAACTCTTCAAGGTTTTGCAAAATATCGAAGGCTTTCGAAGTCTTTCAATTGTTTTAAACTTTTCAACATTAATGTGATTTGATTTCTCTCTTGTAGTGCTTGAACGTGTTTACTTGTAAAATAAAGTAGGGTTTTTTTCAGTAATTTAACTTTAACTAGGTTTGTTAGGTAAACTAGTTATTTCAGTGATGCTAAAAGCCTTTGGACACAATACTACAAGGTAATTGAAAAGTTAAAAAAAATATACATTTGTAGGATTTCAATAATAATTTGGAACAGGGATTTGTAACTTCTAGATTTATTTCACAGCTTTTGTTCACATATTGTATGTGATAAGGATAGTAACCATTAGAGACAGGGGGAGGCGATAGCTCAGTGGTAGAATGTTCGGAAGTCCTCCGGAAGTTTGCGGGATCGAAGCCCACTGAGCTCATGTCTAGGTGTCCTTGGGGAAAACACTTAAACCCCCTGTTTCTCACACAATTGGTGCTGTTATGGCAGCCTGCTGCGGTGTAATGCAGCACACAAATTTCCCCCTTTGAGGGATGAACAAGGTATTATTCATTCATTTTAGGCTTTGTAGGTTTATAAAAAGTGGGTCGTTCTAAAGGTGTCTTGAGATTCAGTCTGTTTTTTCATGACACTTATTGGTTTATTGATATGCATGATCATTTATCGAACAATGGTTGTTTATTGTGCCTAAATGACTAAATGGAGCGCGACAAAGAAACTTTTGCAAAACATAGCAGTCTTTGCAAAAGTTTTAAAATTATTTATTTTATCAGACATTTGAGTTTTCTCTTTGACACTTCTATAAGCTGCTGGACATGGATACAATCATTCGCTGGCCTTTGAAGAGTCAAAACATGATCATTTTTCCAGATTTTCCACTCCATTGTAAAACAATCTAACTGAAGAACAGAAAAAAGAATAGCTTTTTTGATTAAAAGCAGCTCATATCTCATCCTTGTAAAAATCTTTATTGTAGAACTAGCTGCGTTGTGAAAGCAGAGTTACGATGGAAAGCTGTGAGAGGTAAATTGAGCTCTGCTGGAGTGAGAACTACTGAGAAAAGGGAGGACAAGTTGACTGAAGGATGGGCAGCAAGGCTGGCTGAGCAAGAATGAGATCCGGACGTGGAACAGAGTAGAACAGGCAGGAGGGCAAGTGGGTTGAAATCCACTCCAGTCCACTGACTGACAGACTTGAGTGTGGAGTTCGGTTACAAATTCTTTTGGAGTTGATTAAAGGTTAAAACTGTCCAGAGATGAGGAAAAACAAATGGAAAATGATATACACAATGGGAAAGTTGTATTGTTTCTTTTAGTACTTCTTGCTGTAAACTAAAGTATAATGAGAAGAAAAGATGTATTTACGTATTTGCAGTTGAAAATGTTTAGTGCATTATTTCTGCAGCTGAAAGAAAGGAGGAAGAGGGCTTGTGTAATCATAAAGTCATTACTGTAAGAGGAAATTGTCACAGAAGAGTACTGTTCGCATCTAAAATGTAATAAAAAAATCATTTCAAAGTTTCCAGAATAGCTTTAAGTGCAATTTGGTGGTCAACAACTTTATTAAAAAGAATTGTGTATTTTAGTGATTGCCACACACCATCGTCTCAGATGATTGAAGGAAATAGATTCATAAATACATAGCTTGGGGAACTGTGTCTTCCATGATTGGACTGATTGATTAATAATAATACTCATCTTTTTAAAACATGCATAATATCTAATCACAGAATAACATTAAGCGAAGAAAATGAACACTGCGTTTTTTTCTCCCCTCTCTTTTTTAACAGGAGTTCTAATGAGCTTCATGGGCAATCTACTTTGTAGTTCACAGGGTTATTTAAAAGTCAATTTGATGCCCATTCTTTTTTCTAAATTGCATTAAAGTTAATAACAGCCATTATTTATCAGCACCACTTGTAGGTACTGCAATTTTTCATTAACGTAGCAATACCAAAGTACTTTTTATAGTAGTAATGTTAGTTAGACAGTCTAATTAAAAATATGTATGTGTAAAGCATAATGCACAATGAGTATCGATACGAGTTCATTAAAGGAACTTGAGTGAATCATGGCTTATAATAATAGTTGCTAAAAAGTTTGTCTGCATACTCTTGTGTTTATTTAAGAGCTTGTTCCTGTGGTAATAGCTGCTCTGTAGTAAAATGCTGCAGGTAACATGGCTAAGCACTTTGAGCTTTTATCAATCATTTTGTCTAAAGATGAAAAGTACGTTTGAAGTTGGAACAAATAGGAAAAAAAGAAGGGCACATTTCATTTGATGCTGAATGTTTTGTTTGCACTTCTCTAAAAGTAGGAAAACACAGGGCAGGCTGGCTGGTAGTTTGTTTTGCCATGTAGCCATGTGTGTGATCTAAAAAAAGGCTGTTGTAACACTGACAAAAACAAAATTACCCTCAAGCAACTCAACTTGTCATTTTTTTGTGACATTTGCAATTGAAATTGACTGTGAATGTCCATCCGTCCCTTTATTTATTCTGCAATTTATGCTTGAGTTGTTCAAGGATGCTCAAGGAAACGAAAGAAAACTGTTTGGGAAATCTGTGTCGGTGACGTTGGTCCACACAAGAAGACTTTATGCAATAGCCAACTGAAATAATGCTAATTTTGATTTTGCAACAAATGACCTAAAATTAAAAAAAAATTAAACATAATGATAAATACATTTCTTATTTCAATGAAATGTTGGTAAGTTAGACTCTAGTTGAGCTTCAGATCAACATACACACATGAACAATAAACCTAACATGCATGTTTTTGAAGGGGTTGATGGAAACCCACACATACACGGAGAGAATATGCAAACTCCAGACAGAACGACCAGTGTTTCAAGCCTCGACTCTCTCTGGGACGCGAAACACCAACCTTCTTGCATCACCGTTAACGTTTGTTAATTGGTACATGGTTCTTTAGGGTAGGTGATAGCTCAGTGGTAGAACATTCGTCCTTGGACTGAAAGTTCTCCGGAAGTTTGCGGGATCGAATCCCACTGAGCTCATGTCTAAGTATCCTTGGGGTCCCCATTTCTTCTACAATGAATAAACGTACGTTGTATCTAAGTTGCACGCTGTACGTACAACTTAGATAGAAAATGGGGAAAAAAAAAGGATTTTTTTATTTCCATTTCTATTTTGCCTCTTTTTTTACACTGAAAGAAGTCTGTCAAAATTGTATTAGGCTGGCGTTGGGATAACAAAGAATTTTAAATATAGTGATAACTAGACCTAAAATTATCAAGAAAAAAAAAATGTTTTTTATATGCATGCAAGATTATGTTAGATTTTGTGAATTGTTCACTCGAATCATTTAAAAATGAAAAATGCTGAATTTTTGGAAAAAACAAAAATAGGTGACATCAATTGCTGATTAAAAATGTATATTTAATTTTTTAGGGCTTATTAGAAATCCCTTCAAATAACATGTTTTGCATGACAAAACAGCTCTGGAAAGTTTGTCCAAATATTCTGATGGGCATTTGTGTTATCTATGTGCCTGTGGCTGATTCAGCAGTTTACTGAGTAAAGTGAACTCATTTTGAGCTATAAACAGTCATATCCAATCATGAGTTTTTTATATCTAAGTAAAAAATGCCCACTCTTAAAAAGAACAACCTCTATAAAGATATGTCACAGTGTTTATCAGGTCTTTTACAGGAGGTTGAAAGTGCAAAAGAGGACTGTGAGAGATCAGCTTTGACAAGAGAAAAACACATCTTTATATTTTATCTTCATATAAAACAATTAAAAGCTGACAACAGACAAAATGATTGTCACATGCAAAAAATAGGCATCTTGACTTTTTTTTTTGTGCAACAAGAAATTGCATTTTATTTCCATTCATTTACCTCCATGTCCATTTGCTCTGAGTGTGGTTCTTCTCTACACCTGCATCCATTCATTTACCCGTTTAACAAGGACAACATTGATTGAGAGAGGTGGAGAGAGGACAGATTCAATTTCAAGGAGCAGAATTGGATTTGATGGGGGGAGGACATAAAAGCTTTCATGGGCTTTTACTAGACTGAATAGCTTAGCTAGCGCTTCCTTGATGGGATTGAGGTGTTATTCTCAGAAGGATCCCAGGAATGGTAACAGCACAAACATCCTGTTCTTCATTGTCCCTTCTCACTGTGTTCTCTGTGCTGTAGAAGAAGCAAGTGCAAGGCACTGTCAGACAAAGACCTTAACCCATACTGAAGAGATAGGTTCAAACTCAGCCACACTAGCAATCTTCAAGAACCAACATTTTAAGACTGTTTTTGAGATCGATGAGCTGCCACACTGAATAATAGCTGAAAACTGGGTCCAATACACACCAAAGTACAAAAGAAAAAAAAAGAGATGGCTCCCCGCAGTGAATTGCTGTGAAATTGGTGGCATGTTGATGCCAGTACAATGGTTGTTTTTCTGAGTTCCAGAATGCAGGCCTTGTGGCTGAGATAAGAGGTATTCAGACTCTATAGCCACAATTTAGGTAATCAGCCCCCTCCTAATTCCTCACCATTTGCTTCATTCTGATTTCATTCATCTGAAAATTGCTCTGAGGAGAACTTATTTGCTCAAAGGGGGGGTGGAGACAAATGGGACTCTGTTTACTTTGTATTTTTGCAATAGTTTTGGGTTTGATGAGCGCAATCCGCTGAGCTTTCTCTTTGGATTTCCAAGATATTTTGTCCCTCCTGTTAATAAAAAACAAATTTGAATCCCATTTTTCTTTCTAAATTGTATATCTAACTACAGACTTTATCTTAATTTGTTTCAAACTGCTTTTTCTTTTCTGAAATGTTATCTCTTTAAGAGAATCAGTTTGCGTGCTAAAGTTACTCAAATTTTTCTTGCAGGTGCTCCAGTTGCTCAATCTGACAGCTTGCCTTCGGTACAGAGCACTTTACCCCGCTTCGTCCAGGAGCCAGAGGATGCCTACATTGTTAAAAGCAACCCTATCAAACTGCGCTGTCGTGCCTCACCCGCCTTACAGATCTTCTTCAAATGCAATGGGGAATGGGTGCACCAGAATGAACACTCCTCCAAGGAGTACAAGGACCTCAACACTGGTAAGATTAAGTTGTCCTAACTTCTTTTCAAACATCGATTTTGTTGCTGTTGCTTCAGCTGGTAGGAAATAAAAAAATAGGTACATTTTTGGGATCAAAGTGAATTGATCTGTTGTTTTTATTTTGTCTGATCGATACAGACTAAAACAAATTTAGCACTGGATGATTAGACTTTTAAAAAGCAACATGTTGTTTTACATGAAACATTTCTTTTTAAGGTTAGTTTGATCATCGTTCCCATTTCTTTACAATATCAACACGGCCTCAGACATACAAGACTAAAAAGCAGCAAAGTGTTGGCAGCTTGAGCGATCATAACACAGTCGAGCCCTCTCCATTGGATAATATTGGCTTATTTTAAGCTCCTTATAGTGTTGAATGGAGGTCATTTTTTTGCACCACATCAGCACTTTTTCTACCTTGCTCACAAGAAAAAGAAAAACAGATTTTCAATTACTCTTTGATAATGATTATTTGTCCCGGAAGCATAATTTTAGTGTCTTTAGATGACAAGTGTGTCTGGCATGAATTGAAATATTATTTGAAAACCTAGCTTTTAAATTGGAACCAATGTTACCCAATCAAAGAGACTAGAAAAGATAAATTGACTGAGTTACATTATAACACACTCTTTTCAAAATGTGGTGCAAATATTTCTGGCAATGCACGAGTCAAATTTTCCTTGATGAAATCTTTAATAAGCATCACAGCAAGAGTTGGTTAAGCACAATTTTATTTAATCCGAATGATTTCCCTTTCTTTTTGAGATTACTTTAAATGATCCAATTCATTTTGATTAATCTAAAAAAATTATTTGATAGAAAGACGTTTTCAAGAAAATTGTGTTAGTCACAAGACAACTCGTCCATTCCTAATTGTATTGTTTGTGATTTTGAGGAGGGATTTTCTCAGTGGTAGGATGTCCATTCTTGGATCGAGAAGAGACGGTTTGATTTCCACTGGGGCCCAAACCTAATTATCTTTGCACCCAACATCTTACACCCTAGTTGCTCCCACCATTTGCGCTGTTGTGGCTGCCTGCTGCAGTGCAATGCAGCAAAAGTGATTTCCATATTGAAGAATAAATATTCATTTCCGAACAGGGATATGTTCACAGGGATAGGCTCAGGGATAATAAATACTGTATAATAAATATATAAGTATACTGTATGTATACATATATATCAATATTGTCATAAAATCAACTATCATTGGGAAATTTTGAAGTCATTATCTACTAGCTGGTCTACAACGCATTGTTTCGTTCTCTTTGTGTTTTAAATCTTCCATATCTGAGATGACATCTAACCTTTTGGAACTATCATTGTTTATTGTTTTATGAAAAAGTTTAATATGGTGGAATCACAGTAGCAACAAGAAGGCATGAGACAAATTGTCTCCTTCAGGATCTTTTTGCTGCAACTGAAACAACAGAACATAAAATACAGACACACAATTCTTTTTGATGATAGATTTTTGCACACATTTTGAGTGTAAAAAGTTAGTTCACCTCTAGAATGCTCTCTTTTAGTACAAAAAAAAGTACAAAGTTTTATGTAACTTCACAAAAATGAAAGACGGCAGCCAAAAAAAAATTTTTTATAAACTTTTGTAGAACTGTTTACTCCCTTTTGTTGTAAAAATAAATGAGAAAACCTGTTTAAAAAATGGCTTCCTTTATTAAAACTATACATCTTAACTTTGTAGCGAGGGCCATGCAATGTTTTTCTTTTGACCCATTTTAAAAGTAATAAATGCATACAATTCCTCCTGAATTCGGCTTCTACAGCAGCAGTGTTTCATAACCCCCTTATAAATCTAAACTTTCCTGTTACTTCAATGGCTCCCGAAATAAAATCGCATCTCTCTGGTCACCAGTAAAATAAATGGAATTTGTATTGTGGATGTAGAAAAGAAATGGCTAGTTGCTGTCGGAATCTCAAAACGCCTCCCATTTCTTGACTCCCAATTATTTTCCAGTATCAGAAGTTTCTCTTTCTTTAAAACTTCTGATAAACTTTTAACATGACAGACTTTCCTAAAGTAAAACTATTTCAGTGTCCCTGAACAAACTATGAGATCACACAGCAACAAAAATCTGGATCAGCAGAAAGGGAACACAGTGTCGAAAAAGATGTGGGAGTCGCACAAGAGTCCAAGTCGCTAATTACACACGAGTTGTAAAATGGTGAACGTACCAGGCCGTGCTTCGAATGCCAGTTTATAGATTTCTTCTTTTCTACTTGAGTTTGAACAATTTTTACTTTTCTTTTTTGAGACCACACGGTGTAAGAAAGATTTGTTCAAAATCAGTGAGGCAAGCTTTAATCATCAGAGTTTTTCCTCATTTTATCCACGTGTAATAATAATGATAACTTGTATAGTATATTCAAAAAAGTTTGGAAAGTGCTTCACATAAAATAATTAAATATACAAATTAGTCTTGCTTTATTTTTCTGCTGTTCTTCGCTTGCACAATTAAAATAAAACCAAGCAGTGATTCAAATTCAAATCTTTCAAAAAGCCAGTGGACTGACAATGTAATGAGTAAAATTATGGCTTAAAAGCTAAAATTTACATTTTTTCTTGCACCATGATCTACGTATTCCATCTAGAGAAGTGCATTTAAAATTCACAATTTCCATCTTCTGATTCCATGGAAATAAATTCCGAATTAAGCCTTTGATTTAAAGTTTGATTGAAGCTGTGGCATGCCACACCGATTACGTTCAATTAGTTCTTGTCAGGTGGAAGCATGTTAATTAAAAGACCTGATTTAGACCTCCTGTTGGGATTTCTGGCAAACAATGAAGCCAATATGTCACCTCGGCTGGAATGTTCTTTGATTACAGGCTCTAAGACAGCACTTTCTTGTATGCATGAAGGTCCCTCCACAGGAAAAAAAAGCTTTAAATACTTCTGGAAGTTAGTTATGGTGTGATTGCTGTGCTGTGAAATTGTTGTGAGCTTAATAGTTGCTAAATGAAATTTGGAGCTTGAACTAGGTGGTTTTTCTTGTATGAAGGGAAAGTTCACTCGATGATATTTGCCAACTAACTTTACATTTTGCATCATCTTTGGAATGTTCAATGGGAAAGGATGAGGCTAATTAATAAATTTGTACGATAACAGGCCTTGCACTGATTAATCCCTGTTCAAGTTGAAGCATGAAAACGGACAAAAATGTAGCAATAATTTGCAAACTTCAACTGTTGAACTTTTGGAAAAACAGTTGTTTTCTTTTTCTTGCTATCAGGATGAAATGATTTATGATTTTAAAAGTGTGGTTGTTTTATGAGTATGAATGTAATTAAACCATCAAGCTTTGTGATTCAGTTGCTCCAAAATTTAAATGCTTAAATCCTTGATTATTTTCAAGTAGTATTTCTACCAAACATCTATTCGATCCAGCCCATCCCGGCTGATTTCAGCCTCCAAAAAACATGCATGTTTTTGGAGGGTGTGAGGAAACCGGAGTACCCAGAGAAAACCCACACATACACAGGGAGAACATCCAAACTCCACAGAGAAAAACCAGTGCTTGTTTCAAGCCTCATCCCAAACTGGACTTGAACCCCAATCTTTTTGCTGTGAGGCCACTGTGCTAACTACTGCACCATTGTGCAGCCCCAGGGTGGAAATTACTTTACAAAATGCATCATCAACACAAATGGAAGTTAATTTATGAGCGCAAATTTATAATGTGTGCAACACTGACAACCTGCTTAGGGTGTACTCATATACACATGGCACTAGAAGGGAGGGACGATGACACATCCAGAAAATGGTTTGGATTAAAGAATGAGTACAAGAAAGTTACCAATATGGTTATTTGTAGAAAATTAAAAGGCAAGTTTGCCAAAGATATGTCAGTTACCAGTTTTTTATTGTAAACCGGTATCACTGGCTCAATATATTAATAAATAAATAGATAAAGAAGAACAAATTTATGGGCAAGTATGTACTCCATCATTGAGTCAATAAACAAGTTCAAATTAAGTGTAAAACTTTAATAAAAAATATCAAATCAAAGGCTAAATCTTAGTGCAAATTGAGCTTTGTTTGTGCAGAATGTATTTGCACATTTAGATTTTTGCTGGAAAAATAAAACGGCCTCATAGTGTGTCTGACAAAGCCAAAGGACAACAGGTTGAAAAACTGGCCTCTGTGATTACATTAGTCTGACATTTTTCTGGCCCTGCTGAGTTAGCCAAAATTTGCAATGTCCTCCAGGTAGGGCAGATTAAAATCGGGGATGTTGACAAGTCGACTCTCTGCGACCTAGCATACCACATCGGATGCGGTATGATAGTTAACTTTAGAGAAGAACTCATTAGCTGCTCCTCCATGTTGTTATTTTACACTCACTGCTGTCGAGATAGATCAAGAGCAGCTGTTTCCTTGAAATTTGAAGGACTTTTTCTTCTCATTACAGTCCTCACTGATAGTTAGTGAGATGTCGTCAATGTAAAGCTTGCAAAGGGCCAAAACGACTTCTTTTTGTTTTTTTTGGTAATAAGTGAGATCTAAGTGAGCATCACATTCAAAGTGATGTTCTCACATCCTGTTTGCAGACTTGTTTCCCACTGCAGGAACATGATGATGTCATTAAAAAAGTTGATGACGTGCAAGGCATGGGTTAATCATAAGTGGACCAAATACACTACCCTGTGGACCGAGGATCCATGGATCTTTACAGTCATTCAAATTCCTTTTTAAGATCAAAATTTCATAATCAGAAAACAAGGCATTTTCCGATTCCATTTGCAAACCGAAAAATGGAAATTGGATTAAAACTTATTTGTTTTCCATTAACCCAATTCAAAATTAAAGATTTTTTTTTTCCATTTGATAAGATGTGTGAAAAAAAAAATTGGGAATTTCAAAACATTTGTATTAATTGGTGGGACTTTTTGTGATCCAACACCACCTTCGCACATTCCTCTGAGAAAACCCCCTTTTTTCTACAAACTGCGAGCATACCACTGGAGCAATTTTTCCATTTTGTTTTTTTTCTTTCTGTTATAAATTGCCCATACTCATGCAAAGACACAAGAATGTGTCATGCAAAGACACATTCTTGTGTCTTTGCATGAGTATACAAAGCAGGTATTTTGTCCCGCTTTTCTTCATTTATCAATCCAAGTAAATATATTTTTGATTAGCCCCTACTAACGGACTACAATTGTTTTCAGGGCAAAACGTTACTTTTTTCTTTTTTTTTGTATATTTAATGCAAAATTAAAAAAAAAAACAACAACAACTCTTACGACTGTTTGTAAATTTGGAAATATTGGTTATGTTTTTTTTTTGTTTTGTTTTTTACTTTTTACTTTCAAACTGATCACTCTTGTACTCTACTGTCAGAGAAAATGGAAGAATTATGACAAACAGATTATTGTGTTGAATACTGAGCTGCCGTAAATGAAGAGCATCATCACAAGATTTTTCTGAAGCTCTACCTGACTCTGCGCACCATGAACAATTACAGCAATAAGGTACTTAGATCTATAGCTAACCAGTTAGGGGTCAAGTGAGTAGAGAAGTGTGTTGCTATGTATGACCACTATACTCTCAAAGCAATTCAAAATCACAGGCATAAGTGCAAAAGAGTCTACAATCATTCAGACTGACAAGGATGTTGCTGAAATTTTCAGACTGAAGTGGGTGATAGGTTGTGATAAGTAGTAGTGGAAGGAAACACCCAGGTCAGCTGGTCTGCAAAGGCTTTGAGTACATTTTCAAGAACTCTTTCCAGGCCTGAAGCCTTTTTTGTGGTCTACAGTCCTCAGCACATGTCTCACTTCATGTCCGTGAAGCATGAGTGTGTTGCTGCCGGAGGGTGGAGTGACTTGTTGGGACCTTTCATCCTCAAAGCAGAGAAATACATGCTTCAGTGAATCTACTAGAGAAGTTTTGGCATTGACATTGTTGTTCATGATGCTTTGCAACATCTTTCTTGAAAGCGCCAATTTTCTTTTTTTCAATACCTTGGATTTTTGTTTTTTTAATTATTCTGACATTTTTAAGTTATAATCTGAACATGTGAATAAAAAACGAGTCAAGAATGCTTAGCAAGAAAATGAAATGCTCACAAGACCTACCGGTGCACTTCAGAGATTTATAGTCCTACAAATGTAGTTTTAAACTAGCCACTTAACACTGAAATTGGTTCATTTCCTCTTCCATCAGTTATGCTCACCGCAAATCATTTAAAAAGAGAAAATTGTTATGCATTTTATGGTCATTAACTCAAATTAGCCTTGGCTTGTTCATCAGCATTCCCACGTCAGTAAGTGCCTGCTGTCATCTTCCTGACTGACAACCAGCCCTCCCCTCCTTGTTTTAAACTCTTTCATTATCCATGCCACTTTGCTTTCTGTCATTCCCATTCAAGGGAGATGAAAAATTACAAGCCATTTAACCTCAGCACTCTCCGTCTCTCTGCACGAGTTTGTTACCTTGGGCCCTGTGAAATCTCTTCTATCTTCAGGTCCAAGCGGACTGGTAATTAGAAGAGCCTTGGGATGTCCTCATTGTGGCTACCGGCATAGACGCATCTTTTATCAGTGGTAAACACAAAACCAAAGATAAGACTGATCTTAATGGGAAGACTGTGGTTCTCGCTTCGTAATAGACATCAACAGTGTCTATTGGATTAGACAGGCTAATCAGAGAAGGAGATCAGTGAAGAATCGGAATGCTATTGATTAGAACATGGGCCCTTCAATGCCACCAGGTGCATCTGATAGCATCTCTTATTTACCAACTAGCCTGATGAATCACTATGAGCTGATAAAGCTGACAATGCCCTTGAGTCCTCCAGAAGTAAAGAGATGACTGTATACAGTATATCTGCAGTGTGTGCTGTATAACACCTGAGGACAAGCAATCCTGCAAAATGTGTACATGGATATTGATTGCATTTTTTTATGGATTATTTTAGCCCTGGCTATAAAAAAAAAAAAAAAAAAAGCTGTCAGCGGCTGTTTACAGATTGCATTTTAACAAGTTTATTTGAATGTGACTTTGAAACCTTAATGCCATAGAAAACTAGAGGACATATACTCTCCTTGTACAGTTTTCTACAGTGATTACATACTGTGGTCACTCTACATATACTTACTGACTCAAGAGTTTTGGACCGACATTTGAAAGTCAGACAAGAAAAATTCTATAATTAAAAACAGGAAGGATCGGTCCATCCACCCACAATAACCTCACAATAGCACTGCAAGATGTAGCCCTGATTCTACAAACTGACCTCTATTCATAACACGTCATACAAAGACCTAACCGAATGTACAACATTATTGTAAATGTCTTTACTAACAAACTCCTGCAGGAAATCAAAGCCTAATCTTCATAGACAATTGAAAGTTGTTGCAGATTTCTGACCGGCTTTTTTTTTTTCCCTGAAGTGTTTGTCAAATAGATATAAAACATTTTTCTTGAGGGTTCTCGCAAAAGTCTTACGATATATTGAAACCATATGTGCAGTGACGCGTAACCTCAATCTATTTAATACATTGTAGGTTGAATGGACAGTATTTTACAGGATTTAACAACAGTTTTATTGTGATGAAAAAAAAATGTGTGTTTTTTTTTTTGATTAGCAAACGAAAAGCATAAAGCAAAATTTTTTTATAAGAAATTATTTTAAATGTAGCCGGGCAAGAGAAGCCGCGCTTCCCATCTAAGGGCACTTGCCCAGCCCCAGATAAGTGGAAGACAATGGAACGGAACAATTCTAAATATTTTTATGCCTTTTCAGGTAAAACTGGCTTCTGATTGGCTACAAATACTAAACTAATTTTGTTTTGTGCTGCCATCTGCCATTTATCCAAAGTGGATTAATTTGTTCCTGCACCTATTCTTCTTTTATTTAGTCAGAATGCTTTAATACTTTTGCATTTGATGCATGTTAGGAAGAAGGAGGAAATGGATTTAATACATCCAACCAATCTCATAGGAAAATAAAAACCTGATTAATTCTCCTGCAGACCAGACTTAGTTGGACTCTGTCTGACTCCTTTCCTAAATAAAGACTTCAGCAGGTCATTAACATAAATTACAGCAGTTTAATAATGCATGGAGATTACTTTGATCAGATATGCAGAGGACAGAAGTAAAAATAATTTTCTTTATTCTTAGGCAAATTACATGAGGCAAGGCTCTGCGTTGTGCAATCAGAATATCAGACACTAAAAAGAAATTTCCTTCTTTGTAATAGAGTGATTCCCTGCTCCTATTTTCATGCTAAGTGAGATTGCTAAGTTGACATGCTTTTGAAGATGAGATAACATCTCAACAAAAGTTGCGCACATAATTGAAATGAAAACATGGGTGACTATTTGAACTCTACAGTAAATTTCAATTGAAATCATTCAGTAAAATGATGCTAACTACCTCAAACTACCTCGTCATATTTATATATATATATATATATGTATACATATATATAAATATTTATTATTTTTTTAAAATAATTTAATGTCTTTGTCATTTCATGTGAAGCACTTGCTTTAAAGTAACATACAAATATAGATTTATATAGTCGATCTACGTTCCCACCCTCATCTATGGTCCCCAGATGTGGGTGGTGACCGAAAGAATGAGATCACGGATACAAGCGGACGAAAATGAGCTTCCTCCGCAGGGTGGCTGGGCTCTCACTTTGAGATCGGGTGAGGAGCTCTACCATCCGGGAGTAGCTCATTGTCGAGCCGCTCCTCCCCCAGGTCGAGAGGAGCCAATGGAGCGGTTTGGGCATCTGGTCAAGATGTTCCCCGAGCGCCTTGCTGGTGAGGTGTTTCGAGTATGTCCCACTGGGAAGAGACCAAGAGGCAGACCCCTAACCCGCTGGTGAGACTATGTCTCACAGCTGGCCAGGGAAAGACTCGGGATCCTTCCAGGTGAGCTGGAGGATGCAGCCGGGGTGAGAGAAGCCTGGGCTTCCTCTCTGGGGCTGTTGCCCCCGTGACCTGGCCCCGGATGAGCGGAAGACGACGGAAAAAATATAGATTAATAATATGGCAGTGACTACGAGCACGGATATCTGTAAAGATACAAAGTTTTTGCAGTCGTTACCACATCCAAAGCTCTAACAAAGTGTGCTGTGTACTACAAATGCATTTTGAATAGGGGTGTCAAATTCCAGTCCTCGAGGGCTGGTGTCCAGAACGTTTTCCATGTGTTCTTGGTTCAATACAGCTGATGCACGTGAAGTGAAATCAATAGCCACTAAAATTTGGCACCGTGACCAAACAACCTGGTTCAGGTGTGTAGATTCAAGAACACAAAGAAAACCTTGAGGACACCTGCACTCCAGGACCTGAGTTCCACATCCCTAGTCTACAATATAGGAAAAGGTCAAGTGAGCATTCCTCGATTGAATCAACTCAATTTGGCCGGGACAGTTTTTTATTTTGATCTAATTTCATACCACTTATTTTCTGTGACTATTTTAAATCTAATGTTTGCTTAGTCTTTGAGAAGACCTCAAAGTCACACAAGGGTGTTGAAGCTTTTAAGGCTAGAACCTTTTTTTTTTTGTCTGTATTGCTTATACACTGCATAATCCAAAATTAAGTTTGTTAAATGACTTC
This sequence comes from Neostethus bicornis, assembly GCA_902685375.1. NCBI lineage: Eukaryota > Metazoa > Chordata > Actinopteri > Atheriniformes > Phallostethidae > Neostethus > Neostethus bicornis. The sequence continues at coordinate 13,582,530 of LR738545.1, forward strand.
AAAGTAGCACACAGACAACCTGGAGCCATGTGCTATCATTTCTATCACAGGAGTTCTGCTTGCTTTCAAGGCGTCAAGGGAAGTAATGAAGCTATCTATAATGGGAGTCAGTGACAAATTTTTGCCCCTGAGCTCACCGCGTGTTAATCCACCCCTGCTCCTTAACATACCACAACTAGATATTTCCAAAGGAGGAAGCTGTAGAATCCGAAAATTGGTCTGTAAAACATATTGCTATCCAAACAAGAGGCGAGCTTGTCACGAAGTTTTCACTGTTGATTCTTTTGACTTTTCATTTTTCATTCGTTTCAGCTTCAGATTAAATTCTCACATTTGAATGAAACCTAATAGCTATTTATATTTAGAAGTATTCATTCTGCATGCTTTCAAAGTCACTTCATCAGAAGACTGTTTGAACACATAATTAGTCAAGTGAAATCGTCTGCTGAAGCTCGGATAAGTTGGTACAGCTGTCTGATTTCCATTGCTATCTTTCATACATTCTGGTCTATTAATAATTCTGCAAAATACCGTAGATCTGGAACAAGGGAGTAAGTGAAATATGAAAGGAGCTATATAAAAAGAATATTACTTCAGCTCAGACCAATATGGGATTAGGATTTAACTCGGTGGTGTTTGGGGTGTCAGACAGTGAAACCCAGAGTGCATTCTGCTTTACCCTGCCATAAGGAGCGACAGCAGAAGGATTTTATTAGTCTGCTTGACAGTGGGGAGTTCAGGCATTCTATCATCATCACAAGAACGAAAACTTGTGAAAGAATGTGCACAATATTGTCAGACATGCTAGCTGCTATCCTCTGTCAAAATCTCAGTTAAGGTGAATGAACATGAACAATCTGTGATTTCATTAAACCTCAACTTGTTACTCACCTTATTCTTCCAGAAAGGCATTTTAAAATGTCACACTTTTTTTTTCCAAATGCATCTCTTTTATCTTTGACATTTTCAATTTGGAGCAGTGACTATCTAAAAACATTATTTAAAAAAAATGTACATGTATTTGCTCAATTATATTAAATCTTGTCCAACCAAACCTGGAAGGTAAAAAATATGTGGAGGAGTTTTTCTATATTGATGAAGATTAATCCCGTTACTTTCACATAAAATGTATGTTTATAAACCTTCTGACTGAGATAATATAGCTACAATACACGTAAATAACTGCACCTTGTGTTTGCCCACAGACTCAATGTTGTGTTTTATTGAGGTAACGGCATTGTCGGGTGGTACCAAACTAATTTAGAAAAAAAAAATGTACAAAAAACTCAGCGTTGTGCCTTAATAACAATTATATTACAAAAGTTCTCAGCTATAAATTGTTGACTTGAATGGGAATTCTAAATTGTGCCAAATAGATTTTAAAAACAAGATCCAAGTCATAACATACAGAATATAAAATCAAATCCTATAGGGGTTGTATTTTCCAAACACTAGTTTCTATGGAGACATAACAAATGTCTTGTTAGTTCATAAAATACTTACGACCTTTAAACTTTTGCTTTTGGCTTGTTGCGACACAACTGACATTCATTACATACATTCCTGTACCAGTTGTTACCCGGATATGTCATGCAACTGCATGAGGCTATGACGCCATGTCGTTCAACATTTACTGGAAATCAGAAATATAAGATTTGTCAAGAGTTCGCCAAGTTAAAAAAATGTAGTTTTAGCAATTAAAAGTATTTTTATCAACATGTTGCTGGTAGTTTCCCGTAGCCTCTTCTTCTGTTTCTCGTCGCTGCTTGGACTGAATTAAACTATTGGCAATAAGCCTAGTCTTTTTTCTTTTTTTTTTACCACATTGACAACAAATATTGGGGATGCTCTGGAGTACATTCTGTATGAGCTAATTGATCCCATAGGCGTTTGGTGTAAACAGGTCTCTTACCACCTATATGTCCAAATCAGCAGTAGGTGGCCGTCATTCATCTGTGACATGTCTCTTGGTGCTTTTCTAATTTTGATCACTCCAACTTGTGGATGTGAGAGGAAAATCACCATTCACCTGCCTCGATCAGGGAGTGACTCTTTACGCCCCATTGTTCTAGAAGAGAAGATGTGTTTACACGTTAAGAATATGCACATTATCCTTTATGTGATTTTAATTGTGGCTGTTAAGGCTACATTGGAGGAATCTGTCTATTAAGCCTGGTATTGCAGGCAAACATGTTTCTGTGAAGAATCTCAGTGTCTCATTGTTAGCTGTGCAGCAGATGAAAAGGAAAAAATCCCATTGACCTTCCCCTCTGGCATTTGTAGCATGTGAGCGTTATCACTGCTGAGCAATAAGTGGACAAAGCTTTCGCCCTAAGACACTACAAAAGATGCTATCCTTGTATGTGTGTGGGGGAGCCATGAATGGTAAGCATCCCTCTGTGTACAGAAAGTGTTAGTTAGTTTGCAATGCTGTGTACATTGGGGAGCTTTGGTCAACTTGACTGTGTGGAGCGTGTGCTTTCAGCGTTAGTATTTGGATTTAAGTAAGCACAATGACTTTGTACATTTGTTCATCTGAGATTAAAACCGGGGTGTTTGCATGTGTGGTTGTGTATATGTGTGCTTTTGAAAAATACAGGGGCTTTGTATGTTCAGCGTTAATCTGATGGGAAGCAGAAAGTAAAGTAGATCAAAAGCGGTGTTTGCCATTGGGGGACTGGTCGGAGATTTGTTGGTGTTCATGTCTTTGTGTGGCCTGGATGAGGTCGCCAGGGTGGACAGAAGGTTGCAGTTGACAAACGGGTGGTGACACCAAAGTACCCCTTCAGCCATTCAGAAAGCACAGCCTAACCTCGCTTTTACACCGCTCCACGTTTATCTTCAGCTAAAACGTAATGGCCTCTAAAGCTGGGATTGATGTTATCGTTGCCCCAGGGTTGCTTCATGAACCAGTTAATGGTGTTGTTAACCGAATGTGGCCCGAACAATACACCTCACACACATATCTACTCATACCCTCTAAACTCAACTATGGACCACTGGAGAGGATAGAGGGATTATAACTTCTCATCTCATAGAGATATTTTTTTTCAGCTTTACCGCATGTTTGCCGCCAGGTCCAAGGACAAATCTGTAATGGATTTTTTTGCTGTTATTGTTATTTTTTTATTGATTAATTGTCTTTTATGAGTGAAAAAAGTTGTAATTTTTCACTGCTGAGGCGTCAGCACCTTCTGAATTAATACCTGAGCTGCCAAAGATGTTTCAATGCACTACTGCTTTTATTCCATTTTGAACCACATAAAGCTTTTTCTGTGACGGTGAGGATGGCAAATCACTTTAAAACAGCTCAGTACTGCAAGAAATATGCTAGACTGGTCTGGTCATAAAAATTGGTACTTATTTTGTTTCTCATTTGGCAACTTCTTGGTTTTAAGGGAAGACTCATGGTCAAAATAGTTTGGAAATATGTGGAACAAATTTTTCTATAAACATAAACATTCAGAGGTTTACAACTTACTCTCATCTCACGCTCATCGCAGTGTCTGTAGAATTTTTTTTTTTTAATGGAAAATGTTTCACACATACAGCAATGGTGCACACATGCTCCTTGAAACAGTCACAGGGTCTATGCATTCTCACTTTGCATGTTTGAGATTCTTTTTTCTCTTTCACATCTTGTTGAGGGTTGGATTTATTGGAAAGGGAGAAACCTTTGGAGAAAAACATTCATTGTCAACCAGCCAAGTCAATAAATAGTAATGAATTCTAATCTGAATTAGACAAAAGGAGAGTTTCAAAGTTCTAATATTCAGCGTCCAAGAAATTGACATCGAACTCGTTTTTATTACAGGCAGCTACAAAGTTAAACTTTTTATTCTTAAACCTTTATAGTGGATTTGTTCCAGTGCTGCTTCACAGTTCAGGGTCAGTAAAGAATGACACGAGCGGTTGTTCCATTGTACCATTTCACAGGACAAATGTTCTAGTTTGGCTGCACCCTAAACTCGTAAGCGTGGACACAGTTGGGTAAGCACACTTGCTCGGCTTTTTCCGTGTAATGAATCCCATGGTCAAAGAACTAAACTATTAGTGGGATTTTTGTGAATAATTTGGAAGCTACAATTTTTTAGAGGGCTTGTATCGTTATATATATATTTTTATATTTCAAGTTCAGTTCTTGATGTCTTTCAGTTTGATTGTCTCAATGCCATTCATCATCATTCAGATTTTCCTCTTTTGATGGTTAGAGTATTATTTCATTTTAAAACCGCTCCCTCAATAGGTTCAATTATGATTTTAAACTCAGAAATTTCCTAAATCACTCCTAAATTTTCAATTATTGAAAAACTAGATTTTTCAATAAGAAATATTTCAGTGTTAAATGAACCCTAATTTTGTCACAACATTCAAATAATCGTTCCTTTCAAAGGTCCTTTCAGCACTTTTATAACCGAGCGTATTCATAACTGATGTTGCATTTATGTTTTTGTTTTGTTTTTTTCTTTTTACTTTCAAAATTCTGCTTTTTGAAGTGTTTGAAACTGCAATTAGAAAGGCAATGAGAAATGCAATGAGAAATAATGCTCTTACATAAAATGACGAAAACAAGACTGCAACAGAAGAATAAAACCATATATACATATAGTATATATGGATGTGTATGGCGTAATCTGACACTTGCAGATAAGGGTTAGTAACTACACTTTGTAATGGTCATAAAACTAGTTCAAATTCAAGCTCTTCTTCAGGTAGAAATGTCCTTAGTCTGTTTAAAATTGAAAACCTTGAGCATTTTAACTGACTGGTCACACCTTCTATTCATGTGCTAAAAAAACCAAGGTCACACCTTCATGTCTTAACATAGGAATTACAATCGTAGGAATTGATTATCAGAGCCTTGCCAAGACTGTAGAACCCACATATTAGTTTAATTTGAAAAATTGGTTGAAAATGTTGAACATTCTTATGTTTCCCTTTGCAACTCAACAGACAGCACAGTTCAGCAGCGAAACTATATGGAGTTGTCATTATGGTATAAATGAATGTGCTCAAAATGGTGTGGAAAATAAAAAGCTTAGGAGTGCTTCCTAAAGCATAAACAAACAAAAAAAAAAAGCGAATGTAGGAACACAAACCAAACATCGCCGCCCTCCTCCCACTGACTGCACACATCCCTTGTGAATCCAGTTACAGAGAAAATACTTTGAGTTTGAAATGACTTCTCACTTGAGTAGGCTGATTTGATGTATCAATCTGCATTTAGAACCCCGTTTTCAGGCAGAAGGAGACATAAAAAACCAAATGCTTCTTGTTTGTTTGCATGCCACTGTCACTCTAATTACCACTCTTTCCCCCATCACAGTGTAGCATGGTGTTTTGTTCTCATCGTTTCATAACACCACAGGATGTGTCATTAGCAAACGTTCTGTTTTTTGGCTCTTTAGGCTTGATTTCAAGCCGGGAGGACTTGCTATTGGGTATCATTTCAAGGAGAGATGGCTGTGGGTTTGGATAGTCTTTGGTTACAGAGCAAAGAGTTGGGAACAGTGCCTAATGGAGTTGTGACATGCAAGTTCCATTTTTCTGAGTGGGCTAAAAAGAAATGTCCTATCAAATAACCCTTACCAAAAAGACAGGAAAATGGATTCCAATTACTCTATGTTCATGCTTGTAAATCTGTAGATTGTTAGAAAGCTGTTAGCAGGTATCGCTGTATAATGCCCACAAATAGTAGGATAAGACATTGGACTAATTGAGATTTCTTTGAAGTGTATTTTTAATGCATTAGTTACTGAAACGTATGAGATAATACAGTTCCTGTCAGTCTCGTTGTAGAAACCAGGACTTATACCTGCTAAGCAGGAGAGAACATAACAAGACCCTAATGGAGGATGATGCCAACATACTAATGCTTCTCCGAGATCTGAGAAAACTAGAGTCATCGGTTTTACTTCAAGATACTTCAGTGACTCTTTCAGCATGTGGGTGGCATACAAGTGCAGGCGAGCAGATAGGCAGGGAAGATAAAACGGAAAGATTACTAGTTATTTTTAGGCTTAGATGGACAGGTGTGTGAATGTTAAAAAGACATATTTTGTTAGCTTTGGTCAAAAGAAAATTACACAACACTCGTAATTGCATGTGATTGTTATTTTCATTATTTCCCCGAGTGTTGTCTATTGGGTGGATAGTATAATGTTTGACCAAGTTAGAGTATTATCTAAATTTACTGAAACATTATTTTATTGTCTCATTAAACATTTAAAATTGCTAACTGATAACCATGTTTATTGTATGAGTGAACAGTGAAGAATATTCTAGAGCTGCAAATCAAAAATGAGTTATTATGGACTTGACAGAATTGTCTGGTCATATAGCCCGCTGCGGATTCTATTTCCAAAGCTGAGTTGTAGCCAAAAAAATAGGCCTGATGGAACAAGTTTGTCTCCTTGGAATTATTTTGTAACTAAAATGTGGTTTGTAACTAAAAAGTGGTTCAGTTCAGAACTTCATATCTGGATTGTGTTAAGTAGCAGCTGTATCTTCAGACTTTATCGGAGGAGAGTGGAAGCCACAATCTTACAAACACACATGCACATAGTAAAAGACAAGAGAAATCCAAATATGAAAGTCTGTAGACTAATTATAATACTAGTTGGCAAATGGGATCTAATTTGAACCAAGTTTTTGTTGTTTTCACCCACCTAGTTTTGTCTCAGATGGAAAGAAAAAAGCTGCAGTGTGGATGCAAATTACCTCCTACATCAGGAGTTTGCTGTGGGGTTCATTATATCAACACAATGTTATGGATAAAATCACACTGGTTCTTCTTGATCTTCTAAAAAGGAAAATTGGCCTCTGCTTTTTTGTGTACAGTTCTATTTAAATATGGTGACTGTTTGACTTCTGTCGACCAAAGAGGGAAAGTCCAGTTCACAATAGAATAAAACAGAACAATGAAAAGTGCAATGTGTTTCCAAACTGGGTTTTCGGAGGAATGATGTTGGACAGGATGGCATTTAATATTACAATAAAAACACAAGTCTGTTCATTTCTGAAAGAAACTAATTGAAGGTTTTGAGAAAAAACAAAGGTGAAGCATAATTGTTTGAATGTAAGAAAGAAATTGCCAAAGTGATCTATTCATGTTTTGAGCCAAATTTATAACCGGATCTTTGCCGAGGGATTGAATGTAATTGTTGATTGTCTCACACACGTTTATGTCTGAATATAATCGATTCACAGAAAAAAAGCACTCAATGGTGACAATTTGAAATTATTAAAATCCAATCCAAATGTGCAATTCTTTTGTCTAAACGACTTTTAAAACCCTTAAACATTAGGATGTTGATATGATTGTTTCATTCTTCCCTGACAGTTAATCGTCATGAGACAATAATAGCAACATAAGGTGTGAAAAAGGTTTGTGCCTGCAGAGTAATTACACCAAAGACCACCCACTTATTTTCTGGAGCCACATAAATCCTTTAAGCCCAGTGTTATTTCCGAAGGCTCGGTTGATGTTCTGGTTGGAAATGTTGTCAGAGAAAAACAACAATAACACTGATATGCAAGGAGGTGCAGGATGACACAAAGAGGGAGACCATCTGGTGAATTATCAGCGAGTTTAATGAGGCAAAGCTGTCAATAAAAACATGAAGATGGTGACAGCTGATCAATGTAGCGTTGTTTCTTTTTCACCCTCACACTTTCTCCTTCTATTTTTCTTTTTGAACAGTAAATACGACTATATATGTAAAAATATACACATACATATGGATATACAGTGGTGGTCAAAAGTTTACATACACTTGTAAAGAACATAATGTCATGGCTGTCTTGAGTTTCCAGTTATTTCAACAACTCTGATTTTTCTCTGATATAGTGATTGGAACAGATCCTTCTTTGTCACAAAAAACATTCATGAAGTTTGATTCTTTTATGACTTTATTATGGGTAAACTGAAAATGTGATGAAATCAGCTGGGTCAAAAATATACATACAGCAATGCTAATATTTGGTTACATGTCCTTTGGCCATTTTTACTTCAATTAGGCGCTTTTGGTAGCCATCCACAAGCTTCTGGCAAGTTTCTGGTTGAATCTTTGACCACTCCTCTTGACAGAATTGGTGCAGTTCAGTTAAATTTGTTGGCTTTCTGACATGGACTTGTTTCTTCAGCATTATCCACATGTTCTCAATGGGATTTAAGTCAGGACTTTGGGAAGGCCATTCTAAAACCTTAATTCTAGCCTGATTTAGCCATTCCATTACCACTTTTGATGTGTGTTTGGGGTCATTGTCCTGTTGGAACACCCAACTGCGCCCAAGACCCAACCTTCGGGCTGATGACTTCAGGTTTTCTTGAAGAATTTGAAGGTAATCCTCCTTCTTCATTGTCCCATTGACTCTCTGTAAAGCACCAGTTCCATTGGCAGCAAAACAGGCCCACAGCATAATACTACCACCACCGTGCTTGATGGTAGGCATGGTGTTCTTGGGGTTACGGCCTCACCTTTTCTCCTCCAAACATATTGCTGGGCATTGTGGCCAAACAGCTCAATTTTTGTTTCATCTGACCACAGAACTTTGTCCATGTGATCAGCAGCAAACTTTAGTCGAGCCTTAAGGTGCCGCTTTTGGAGCAAGGGCTTCCTTCTTGCACGGCAACCTCTCAGTCCATGGCGATGCAAAACACGCTTGACTGTGGACACTGACACCTGTGTTCCAGCAGCTTCTAATTCTTGGCAGATCTGCTTTTTGGTGCTCCTGGGTTGACTCTTCACCCTCCTGACCAGTTTTCTCTCAGCAGCAGGTGACAGCTTGCGTTTTCTTCCTGATCGTGGCAGTGACAAAACAGTGCCATGCACTTTATACTTACAAACAATTGTTTGCACTGTTGCTCTTGGAACCTGCAGCTGCTTTGAAATGGCTCCAAGTGACTTTCCTGACTTGTTCAAGTCAATGATTCTCTTTTCAAATCTGTGCTGAGCTCCTTTGACTTTCCCATTGTAGCGTTTGTGGGTGTTTTTATCCAATGAGCCCTTTTTAAATGGCCTCAGAGAAGTCACCAGCTGTAGTCACTCATAATCACTCACAAGAAGTTAAGAGGTCATGCTATGAAGCTCTTGTGATTGACACAACTTTCTAAGTCTCCAAAATTGCTCATTCATGTTGCTGTATGTATATTTTTGACCCAGCTGATTTCGTCACATTTTCAGTTTACCCATAATAAAGTCATAAAAGAATCAAACTTCATGAATGTTTTTTGTGACAAAGAAGGATCTGTTCCAATCACTATATCAGAGAAAAATCAGAGTTGTTGAAATAACTGGAAACTCAAGACAGCCATGACATTATGTTCTTTACAAGTGTATGTAAACTTTTGACCACCACTGTACATATATGTTGTACAGTAGTGAGAAAAAGTTTACAATTCTGCTTGATTCAAATGGTTTAAATTTGAATCATTTGAAGGTTCTCCTATACATTCCATCTACCATCTTTCTGTGTGAATTGTTTCTTGTTTGAGAGTTTATTACTTTGTAAATGACTGTGAATTTGTGAATGAGAGGCAGGTTTGGGAGAGTACGGATCAAGTGGGGAAGTCTAATGAGGCTTGTCAACAGCACCCTGCCTATGAACAAATAGGGCTGACGGATGATGCAGTGGCATCGCGACACTTGTCTCCGTCTCTCTCATGAACCACCTGTTGACGTCAGTTTGGATTCTTGAAAATGGGCCGCCTTGTCAAAAAAGCTTACTTTCACCTTTTCTCTTTCTCCATCAATCTGCCTTTTCAGTATCCATTTGTTCACCACTAAACTCAGACCTACCCAGTTTTAAGCATCATGGAAAGTCATTAGTCATTATTTTTGCTGCCATCTCTCTTCCCAAACATTTGCTGTCACTTGCCAGCTTCCTGCCTATGCTTGAGAAATGATGAATTATTCTCACGTCTCGCTCTCTACAGGGGCTGCGACTATGAAGCGCCAACTTGAAGCTGCTACTTTGTTTGCTGGGCTTCTTTAGAAAGTTTCCTTTGGCCACGTCATTCAAAGGGCACTTTAAAATCAGATCAGTTGATTCATTTCTGGATTTCAGGACAGGTCCGCTGCATTTCTTACAACCAAAATCAATGGGTTCATTTTCTCTTTTCCATTTTCATGTAGCACTGTGGAGACCACCTGCCACGACATGTTCTCCATTTCTTAATTTGACCGAGAACACCAGCACAGAGGCATTTCTGTCGCTGTGCTGCCATTCACTTGCTTTAATTGGTATTCATTCATTAGTCTGCTCTGCAAGCTGTGCAGCCACAGTATGAGGCTGTTTGAGTTAAGAAAGAGCATGTCAGATTAAAGTATCATTTCAGACAGAGCGGATGCACAAAAACCTAAAGACTATGGAGGGCTTTTGGACTTTTTCAATTCATAGCACATTCCACATCTTTTGCCTTTAATCCAGCTGCGTGCATGAGGCCGGGAGGTTACTAAAGGCTCAAAGAAAACACATATGACAGGTCCTAAGCCGATGACTCAGATTAAACATGGGTTCTGTTTGGCAGAGTAAAAGACTGCCAAACTGAAGCTTGCATCATTTTGCCTAAGAGGATTTACAAAGAGAATGATGGGTTGTTTTTGTCTATCTTTTAATGGATACAAATTAATAATAGCATTGTTCAGGGAGCTATGCTTAAGCTTTTCATGTTACATAATAAATTATTGTCCTGGCGTAGTCTGTATAGGGAGCTGTTACATGCAGGTAGATTATTAATGCTAATTTTCTTACAGCTGACTTAGCTGAGAGTTAAAAACAGACAAAATGCTTCCCCGGGGTTTGTGCTTCCTGGAACTCTTAGAACTCAGCACAAAGTGGGAAGATTGGAAGGTCGCATGTCTGTTCTTTTACAAGAACTTTTCAATAATTAGTGATGGAAAACCCAATGATTACTGACAGTGGCCTTTAGACTCATCAACTTGTTGATAAAAGATCTTTGACTTGCCAATATTTAACATGTTAGCATTTCTAAGCTGCTCATCAACGTAATAGGGTATCCACAACATTGCATCACTATACTTTTTTTTTTCTCTACAAGCTTTAGGCATGAGTTCCAACATTTCTGAAAATGAAAAGATTTTGCATTTATATTAGAAATGCATCAGTAGAACCTCATTTTATATTGAGAGACTATTCACCATGGAAAACATTAAAACCGTTCCAAAAGAAGTGATTTTCTGGCCTGAACATCCCCACAAGTTCAATCTAAGGTCAAGCTCGCAAAGCTCAGAGCAGCGGCAAAGAAACCCAAGATTCTCCAAGGATCAGGTAGCATGTGAAACATTAAAGTGCTCAACAGCACTGTGAAAAAGACACTTAACAAGTATGGTTTATTTACATGGGTTGAATGAGAAAGCTTTCTGTCTCAAACAAACAAACATGGCAGAACAGTTTATGGTTGAAATGTCAGAACAAAGAGCAGGCTCTATGACAATGCCCTGCTGAGATAAATCCAAAGACAAGATGTTGAATCATTGGAACACCTCTGTGGGGTAAAACGGGGGGAAAGTAATATTAGGCACTCCATTAAAAAGATAACTTCACTGATTGATCTAACGTTTGCATTTCTCTAGGGCTAAAAGTTCGGGAAGTGATGATCAATGTGTCCCGCCAACAAGTGGAAGATTTCCATGGACCTGAGGACTACTGGTGTCTTTGTGTGGCTTGGAGCCACCTCGGCACATCCAAGAGTCGGAAAGCCAGCGTTCGCATTGCCTGTAAGTAGCAAAATTATTTGTTACTGCCTAAGCTTTGACAAAATGACCAAGAAATTAAAGCCCTTGTCAACCTCCAAGAGAATGCTGTCAGGCATAAGTAAAGGAAAGCAGGTCAAAGTTTAGCAGGGATATTTAGGACTATGTAAGTTATATTACCACTAAAGCTAAAATTAAACATCTGATTTGCATTTTTTTACCTTTTTTTTAATGGCTGTAAAGCTGTATAACAGTACCAATACTTGTATCACCGCTCATGGATCTGAATCTCACCCTGTTGAGCTTGAGGTCAGCTCACATCCACATAACAGGTGCAAAAATTCCTTGCTGACTTCACTTTTCCTGCCAACTCTCTGCAACGTATTAGCTCTGAATTTAAATGAAGGTGACAGGTCGCAGTGAACATTTGAGATAATGAGCCGACATTTGCTGACAGTTGTCGTTGGTAAAAAGAGAAGGAAAAGTTGAAAAAGACAGTGATTCAAACAATTTCTGTCTTCGGTGGACTTTTATTCAAAGTGTGTCAATCTATTTTCTAAAATCGTGAATAAAAATTCTTGTCAACTTACTTTTATCCTTTTATCATCATGCTGGGAATCTAAAAGTACCTGCTGCTGTTGTAAATAAGCATAAAAGACCCTTTTATTTATTTAGTCTGTTATAGAAAGTCTTTTTAATTCGCTAGACTCCAATTGTTGTCAACATCATCACAGAAATAAGATGAAAATGTTCAAGTAGAATAATGAATGACTCATTTAATTCATTCTATTTGAAAACTCATATTTGAAAACTGTTAGGAATACTCGGTGCTCTCTCTTAGAATATAATGTTAAAAATTTATCTGAAAGTTTCAGAGTTAATTTAAGCAGTAGGATGAAATATGATAGAACATTTTGGTCTGTGGTCTTCTTATTGGACATCACACATGGTCAAAAAAACTCAAACTAAGCCCGTTTAACCACCATGAACTTTACATTCATCCATAATTTTGGTTTATACAAAAAAAAAAGCTAACTATTGTACAATAGTTTTGAACAAAATGCCTTGTTGATGTCAGAAGTAGCTCTGCAAAAGACTGCCGACCTTCAGGTATGTACCCCACCTTTCAGTCCTGAGATCGGCATCTACATTTTTGACTCAAAATTCTGTTCCATTCCGTCGTCTTCCGCTTATCCGGGGGTGGATCACAGGGCAACAGCTTTAGACGGTAAGCCCAGGCTTCTCTCTCCCCGGCTGCATTCTCCAGCTCACCCGAAAGGATCCCGAGTCGTTCCCCGGCCAACTGCTAGACATAGTCTCGCCAGTGGTTCCGGGGTCTGTCTCTTGGTCTCCTCCCATTGGGACGTGCCCAAAACACCTCAAAATCTTTTGTTGAAATAAGAATGGATGTCAGATGAAAATGGAGAGTGGTTTGGGATGATAAAAAATAAAATGCCAGTAACTCAAACAGCAGTGGTTCTAAGTGAATAGAATACACAGGAATCCACTACTGTCAACAGAGAAAAAAAAACTTTGAACACAAGCCACACAGGTTTATCAAAACTGGACAATAACATATAAAAAATGTTGTCGTGCACTACAGAGAAATAGCTAATAGTGTCAGGATTCCCTCGCCTGCCCCTAACCCTGATTAGGGACACCTGAGATTGATTCCTGATTCCACACATGTGTGGACCCTGCCATCTATTTAAGGGCAATCATCCCAATCAACCCAGGTCTCCTTGGTTGCCCAATCATGATTGAACTCTGTTATTGTTTGAACTTTTGAATTCTAAGTAAATCCTGTGCCTCTTGCTTCACAGACCAACCTGAATTGTATTAATAAACCTTGTTTTGATGTCCTGCAATTGGATCCCCCTGCTTCAACATCCATAAACCCTGACAAATAGAGCTTTGAATTATGGTTTTGATAAGAAAAAGATTACCTTAGTAGAAAACAAAAACCTTTATTCAAGCATGTTTTGGTTTGTTCCAGATTGTGTAATCCTGTCAAACTGATATTATCTTCACAGAGGCAGATTTATTTGTGATGAAGTGATCAATTCTCTGATACTAACACTGTCCAGTCAAGTTAGACAAAATCTGCTTTGCAGTCCAAAACCAATACTGTATCTGGAAAGTGGTGGGGGTTATCTGAAAGTCCTTGTCTGTATTGAATGCTTTGTTTTCACCAACTAGAATCACAAAACTGATTAAATATACAGTACTTGTGAATAGTTTGTTATATTTGAAGAAAAAAAACAACTTAAAAGTGATCAATAACCAATAAAATTGTTTAAATATGATCCACACTCATCATTTTGACTGGTTTTTTTTTACACTCCAGTTTCTTGAGTTTTTCTAAGGCTGAGCAAAAGAAAGTTTCCAAGGTCAGGAAACCAGTGTGTCATTGACTGCAGTTTTTCTTCAATTCAGTTCACAGTATTGAGCATGGAGAGGTCAATGGGTTACAGTGTGAAGAATACCTAAACATTTCAGCAACCCAACTATATAAAAAAAACCTAACATTTAATGATTTGGAAAGAAAAGCTATAAAAACTAAATTTAAGAATAGGAAGGTTAATGCTTTGTAAGCACAAAAATGTGTTAAGTGATCAAACATCTCAGTCATGCAGAACATTTTACACTTCAAATAGGTCCATTACACGCTGAATTCTATTTTGATTTTTTTCAGAGTTGGGGAAAAGCAAGAGTTGTTTTTAACTTGGGTGGCAGGGAGCAGGTTGACCATGACATTTGACACCTAACAACAACCTCCTATTTCCTTGCACAGACCTGAGGAAAAACTTTGAGCAAGACCCCCAAGGAAAGGAAGTGCCAATCAACGGGATGATTGTTCTGCACTGTCGTCCACCAGAGGGAGTTCCCGTTGCGGAGGTAAGATCGCTTCTTCTCAATTCTTCCTCTAAAGAAGAAGATGATTCTTCTCTCACGAACTGGAAAAGATCTGCCACTGAGCGATAATCTTTATTCTGCAAAAGTACACTTTGGTACTTGAAAAGTTGATTCAGACTTCATCTCTGCTTTCTCTGACCTTTTAGAAGGTGATACAGTGTGTTTAGGCAGCAGCCCTAAGTGCACATCAATATTTAGAAAAGAAGGTGTTGCTCCCAAAGTGAGGTGAAAAGGATCGCAACATAAATTTTAATCACATTCCTCATCTACAGATGTATAATGTAAGAACATCAGCCTTTTGGAGATTATGTTTTTTGCACCTTCAGATTACCAGTCTGACTTCATACAATCTTTAATATGGTTCAGGTCTGAACCGTATCTGAGAGCACAGTCCTAGTGACTGAGCCAAGCATGGACAAAAGAATACTTGATGTGGTTTCTATTTCTGGATTCTGCTGTTCAAGTTCTCAACTTTTTGTCAAATTGCCAGGTGAATCTTTTATTTCAGTATTTGAGCTGTTCAAATGGGACTGCACGGGATCACAGTATTTACTGCTGTGGACTTGCAGCAAGAAGATGGTTGCTGGTTCAAGCCCAGGCTGTGGCAAGGTTTAGTCCGGAGTACTCTGATAACCTCCCAACCTCTAAAGACATCCATGCCAGGCTAATAGGTTGTTGGGGATTTTCTTTACATAAACTATTAGCTGACAGTAGTTTTTATAATGAATAGACATCTTTAAATGATTCTTTCCGCAACCATTGTTGGAGGAAGAATTACAACAAAGTTCCTGAACTAATGAGAACAGGAGTTGAGAAATAATCATTAAATATGCAAACATGTTCAATGTACATAGAAATGTTTAACAATGTCTACAGTAAAATGCTTCCAATCATTTTCTGGTTTGACATCTTTTGGGTGATACAATAAAATTTTGGGAAGAACCAATAATATGAGCTAGACTTAGTTTATATTATTTAAATGATGCATCTGATCAATCTTGAAATCCAAAGACCCAATGCTGGTGCGGCAAATATTGATTACTTTGTTGAAAACATTGTAGACAACACTAGACAGATACAAGTTACACTTGCTTCTTTCATTTCTTATACGTTGTGAGTCATTTTTATTTCCAGTGAAGGTCTGAAGTTCAAGGTAGGAAAAACAAGATTCCAGAGAAGTGAATTTCTTTCCCCCAAGACTTCCTGCCTCAGCAATGGCACCATCGTATTAAGCTTAACAGTGTAATTAAATACAAGTCGGCTTGTATGAGAGGTTTTCTAACTGTGCCTTTAAACAACTATCATGGGAGAAAAAAAATTGCAACTTTGTATTAGTACAAATTAAATTTGGACAAAATTTGGGGTGATAACTCAGAGAATGGCCGTGACATCCGAAATTCAATTCAGTGATTGTGAATATTTTTTCCAAAAAAACGTGTGTTAGGTTGAGGACCTCCTCGAAAACAAGATGTTGCATCTCAAGAGCCAATAAGTAAATTAGTCAGTTGCGAGGGGTGCCGGAGCCCATCCCGGCTGATTTAAGGCGAAGGGCAGGGTACACCCCGAACAGGTCGCCAGTCTGTCACAGGGCCACACATTACAACCATCCACACACGCACTCATTCCTAGGGGCAATTTGTCACCGGCCAATCAACCTAACATGCATGTCTTTGGAGGGTGGGAGGAAACCGGAGTACCCGGAGGAAACCCACACATACAAAGAGAAAACATGCAAACTCCACACAGAAAGGCAAGTGGTCCAAGCCTCGTCCCCACAATCTCCTTGCTGTGAGGCCACTGTGCTACCCACTGTGCCACCGTGCTGCCTATAAATAAATTGAAAACATATATGTGTGTATTTTAATCTGTGCTGTTAAACCAAACTGGTTTGCAATGAGAACCTGTAGAGTTTTATTCAAAATTATAGGTTTTAATTTAAAACAAACATGTCAAGGAAAAGTATCTAACTTTTGAACTATCTAGTTTTACAAAGAAAATAAAAATTCTTAGTTTCAAATAATTGACTGCTAAGTTAAAAATGAAACGTTTGTTTGAAAAAGAAATGATCCAAAAAACATATTTAAAAACTTTATTGTTCATGTAAACATTCAGATCTATCTTTTTGAATTTGTCCTATTGCATTTCCTGTATATGCCAAAACGCCTACTACATCATGAAACAATTACAAATGTTTCTTGTTTGATCATCTCTGCTTCTCTTTATTGTTCAGTTCATTATGTATTATAAAATTTATTGTCAAGGCTAGATTGTGGTCACTCAGTCAGTCATGTCTGTTGGGATGTTATTCCCAGAAGATATTTAGTTCACACCAACAAGACTTGCTGTCAGGCTGGAGAATGTGTCCAGATATGCTTTGGTCTGTGTAACTCTTAAGGCAGCTCATGGTTTTTGGCAGGTTACTCAGAAAATGGCCTTAGTGATCACTGAGGCAAACACTTCTGTGTAAGAGGGGTGAGGATGGCATGATGATGGTTATTGCTGGGTGGCTACTGACCTCCAGTCAGAACATTGTGCATCTGAAGAAAAAAAAATCTCCTCTTGTCTTCTAACAAAAATCTGTTTTGGTCTTGAGAAATTTTGGGAAGTATCAAATTTTTGCTCATTTTAAAGATTTTGGCAATGTTTGCCACATCTTATCGTTTTAAATTAGCTCTAGGTCTGAAAGTGCATATATTTAAAAAGAGAAAAAAAACAAAAAAACAAAAGAAAATAAATAAACTAATTAATTAATATGCTGTCATTGGTTAAGTATTTGCATGGCAACCACCTTGCCAACTAGGAGCGGGCTTTTTGAAAGAACACGTTCCTGCTACTAGTGAGCACACTGGCAGAAACAACTTGTCATCTCCAGTTTCTGTTAGCAGTCATTTGTCCCTGTGCAACCAGGCTGATACTCGGTACAGTAAGTTAATGGCAAAGTGGAGAAAAATAAGCCCTCTAAAACTGTGATTCTCTGATAGTGCGGACAGTTAAAAAGTTTCATTTGTATTTATCACTCAAGGGAAAAATTAGTTCTAAAGGTAAATTTTCTGTGTGTTTGTAACTTTAAGACCGGGCGCAATACTAAATAAGAATAGATGAAATTTCACAAGAAACCATGAACATATTTGGAGAGGTGGTAAGATTTCCATGTGCAACCATCTTTTTTCATTTATGCCAAGATGTTTTGCAGTGAAGGAGTCAATGGACAATAACAATGTGTCTACCATGTAGTTAACTACAATAAATAGAAATAAAAATAAAACCTGAGTGCCAAGGTTTTGGCATGTATCTTGTACTGGTGTTGCATCATTCCAAGGTACACCGTTTCTTTGGGGTTAAGGTAACATCTGACTTCCATGAACTACAAATTGAAATCCTGAACATTTTCCTTCTACATTTGTTGAATATCAGTACAGAGCTTAGTTATTCTGAAATTAACACTTTAAATGCATCCAATCACAAAGTAATGTGCACATGTACATGCAGTATATGTTGGGTTTTTTCCACTGACTAAATGCTGTTAAGTTGAAGATATTTATGTGGGCAACCCATTCGAATAAAAACTGTCACAATGTGTTTACTAAAACCTGTCATGAAAGGCAGCAACCTGACGTGAGAAAAAAAAAAAACTGTAATGAAAAGACGGGCTGCTGCACAGTTGAGTAAACTTCTCGAGAAGTTTGATGACATGTCTTCTGAGATACAGAGCAATGATGACAGGAATAAAATTAATGGACATATTTAAGTTGCCAAAGAAACAAAGTGTGCTGGCTAGTGCGGGTGCTATGTGAAAAGAAAAAATGTTGAAGGTTTCTTCCAGTTCTGCTGGAGCAGTGTGATGAGTGATTGCCCCTCCTGTTCCACTCTTAGAAAAAACTTTCCTACCATTCAGCAATGCCTGTCTCGGAGTGTGAAACCTCAGCTCTCCTCTAACTGAAGCTCAACAAAGGAAAGGATTGCACACCGAACATGACCTCAGAGATTATTTGTCTTGAATCACTTCTGACAAAGTGACTCAGAGGCATGAAATAGCTCCTCTGTGCTCAATAATTTCTTCAATTTTAGGTTCATAATTTTACAGTTACTTCAGGTTGAAACGAGTTCTACTTTATAAAAGAAAGTGTTTTTTTTATAAGTTTAATAAGAATGCAATCAAATATACAACTATTTATATTTTAATTTTGTTGAGTGGTACATTTTTGAGGGGAAAAATTGCCATGCTTGCTGTGACAGGTTCAGTTTGCGCTCTCAGCTCTTTCTTTTTTTTATATTTATATATACATATCTCCACTGGATGCATATTCAGCAAAATCTATATATTCCTGAGTCTTTTTAGAACCACTTATCCTGGCTGAACATTTTCACTCAAGTTCTTATGTGTTACCAATAATTCTGTTCAAGTGTTGGTTAGAAACTCTTTAATTCGCTGTAATTTAGGGAGATGGTGTCTTTAAAGCAATTGAGACTCAGCGATCAAAAAGATAATGTGCTTCCATCTTTTCGCAAACTTTTATCATTACACACATTAAGAAACTTGATCATGTTCATCTTTCTATCATTAGATAAAAGTCAAAACTGAGCCACATTGAATTTTTTTCAAGATTTAATTATGTCTCTGCTTTAATTATGTACTTTGCTGATTAGCACATTCAGGTGTGTGTAAATGTGAACATAACTCATTAAAACATAAGCACGGTTATTCAAAATCACTTTTAGATTTTGGTAAAAATGTTTAATTGATGTTCAGTAATTAAAGATGTCTGTGAATCTAGCAGTTTATCCTTGTCATTAAAGCAGTGGATGAGAAATTGGCATGTGCGAGGAAGAGATTTAAGCAGAGGTCAACCTGCAGTCCTGCTTGGTTGAAATGATCCAACATAAAAATGGAGGATTGATGTCATTTCTGCACAGCTCAACCCACAAAGAGGATAAAAATAGTTGAATCTGACCGGCACTGGCGGAGCTGCAATCTCCCATCTAGTCCTTTGTCAACACAAATGAGCCCAGCCACAAGAGATGGGAGTGAATAATGTAAAGAGCACGGGGCAGAGATCCTCAGCCCAGTCAATTTCAGCGCACCTCAGCCATGAAATATTGAGATGGCATCCATGAATGTGCCGGTGTGAGGTTTCAGAGTGCAGCTGCATACAGGATGGCTGCTGCTGGTGCACAAAAGTGCACGCTTACATAGAACGAGAGTCTGCTACGTGGCACACACACTGTTTGGAAATAACTCTTGTCAGCTGCAATGTCAGGGAAAGCTAATGAGTCTCCAGCTTCCAGAGTAGAATCATT
Source organism: Neostethus bicornis (assembly GCA_902685375.1). Lineage (NCBI taxonomy): Eukaryota > Metazoa > Chordata > Actinopteri > Atheriniformes > Phallostethidae > Neostethus > Neostethus bicornis. The sequence goes on from LR738545.1 coordinate 13,602,461, forward strand.
CTGTCTATGGTTACAACAATTTATTTAGGGGAGGGAAGGTGAGCAGATTATTCCAGATGTCTTTATATGTGTGAAAAAGGAGCAAACTCTTGGTAGAAAACATATCCAGCTGGCTGTTTCTTTCTTGTTTTGTTTTGTCGTTCACTAAGCTCTAACATAAAAGCTTGAGGATGTAAAAAGATGAGTTTTGGTAAAAGCTTTAGAGTCGATACATAGCAACTTTAGATTGAAATGAGTTATTTATGGGTATGTTGTATTAAAACTGTTTGCTACTCGACAATGTGCTGTTTATTAACTATTTATTTTCCTTTTAGTCTTTCTACTTTCTGACAGTGTTTTTTAAAGACACTTACAACCTCTAACTCAATTGCATTTTAATTACTCACTCAATATAAACCAGTTGCAGGAAATGTTTATAACACCATTAAAATGTCTCATGACAGGAAATGTGAAAACTGAAGGGTGGTAGTTTAATGTTTGCACATAAAGCTAAATTGGTCATCCTTCTGGAAGACTGCACCCACTTTTTCAGCTTTACGATGATGCCTGTCGTGCCTGATGTTTTCTTTTAATAGTTTAGCCATAAAACTGACAAATTGACATGAATAAGAAAAAGATCATTTGTGACAGGAGAAGTAAACTTTTGACAATGTACTCATGTAAAACAGATTACATGAGTTGTTTAGCATAGTAACAGTACGTTCAAAGATTTAAAAGTATGGCAAACAATTATTAAATAAATTGGGATCAAGGAAGTAGATGATAAATTAGCAAAGGTGTCTTTATGTTTTTCCTGTACTAGGGTTTGCTTCAAGATAGTACATTCAATATCACAGTGAGTCCTTACTGTGCGTCATGAAGTATAATAAAAGCCAACAGGCTAACAATCCACCAATCTCCTGTCCCCTATTATGCAAAACTGACTTTTATGAGGTTTTAACCTTTTATTTTACTTAGTACTACCCCAAACAATCCCCCAAAGTGTGTTTTATTGTGATTCATGCTATTTTGAGATATTTAAATTCAAAGTAAGGGGCGTGTTCTCCAAACCTCTAACGACTGGTGGAACATAGTGACGTACATCTGTTTTTTGTTCAGCCCCCTGCAGCTCAAACACCCTCCCCCACTTCTACCTGCTCTCCACCCTGATATCCACCCATTTCCGTGCTTCACTCTACTGTGAAGCACACCTCGCCCCTCCCGCTCCACGCTGTGCTGGGTGGGTGGGGAAATCACAATGAATGACAACCAATCGCAACCAACGGGGCGGGTCCCGGGAAAAAAAAAAGAAAAAAAGACTGAAACAAGCTGTTTTGAGTTCCGGGTATGAAACTGCGCTCCAAAACAGGCTAGTATTTATAACCTTTTGTGTTGAGATTGTGGCGGAATGTAAAATTATGCATATCAGATACATAGCACAGGATAAAATAAGGGAAAAAAGGCATAATAGGGGACCTTTAAGCTCAACACTCTCAATTTTACAAAGACAAAGTGATGCTTTTTTTTTTTTTATGGAGTTGGTCTCAACTGACCCTCCAAATGGCTCGCAAACGAACAAGCTGAATTGCTGGATTTCTTTTAATAGTTGATCCCTCTGGGAAAATGGCCACTTCACCTCTGTAAAGCATGGGGTAGGAGATAAGTAGCATGGATGAAGAGATAATTAATACTGGGCCAAACAAACACAAACGTTTTGAAGTCACGATAGTCATGTGGAAGAGCCATGTCAAGCTTTTTACTCTTTAGATTCTCGTACTTCAAGCATTTTAAGCCAATGCATCTCTGCTATAATTGGATACATACATATGTTTTTCTAAAGGAACAACTATTAGAAGAAACCAAGCCTTTTAGCTTGTTCATTTGTGAGTTATTTGAACGTCAGATGAGCACAACTCCACAAAAAAAAAAAACATCACTCTGTCTCTGTAAAATTGAGCACAGAGGCTGCGTGTGTGCTGGAATCCAGCTACAGACGAGATGTTTTATCTTAAAATGTTTGAAGTACACAAATCTAAAAAGTAGAAAGCTCTCTGTGGCTGTTCCACATAATTAACGTGACTGTAGTAATATGTATGTAACAATTTCTTCAATTAAAGAAAACCAGGGAAACGTTTCTTTTTTTTTTCTTATTTTATTGTATTTCTGCCAAACCAGCCTGTGCTTTTTATGGCTCGTATGAACAGTTTCTTAAATACAAAAAGGAAGTGTGTTGCCACATAAAATAGTGACTTTCCACCACAAAGATCAACATTTCACAAGACATTAGATGTCAAGCAAGATCAAGAATTTGGTGACTGTGTCTGTGCACCGCTGGTAGTGATGTAATGTTGATTTTTTTTTTTCCACAGTATGATACTGATCATACTGACATTGTTGTTCTTAAATCATCTGGTTCTACCTCTGTTTGCATTGACCAACTTCCTGCCTAAACAAAGAGGTTGTATTAACAAAAAAAAAATGAAAGAAAATAACAGCTGCCTATTTTAGACAAAGCAGACTAAATTAAACACGTGTCACACAAGTTAGAAATCTGGGAAAAATAATAGACTTGAGCTTCAACGGTTACAACAAATCGATTTCATCAGCAGCCTTTTATTATCTTAAAAACATTGCCAAAACCAGAGCTTTGGTATCTAAAACAGACTTAGAAGTTCTTATTCATGCATTTGTTTCCGGTAGGTTAGACCAGGGGTGGGCAAACTTTTTGGTTCGCAGGCCACATTGACTTCTAACATTGGACAAAGCGGCCGGAATAGGAGCAGATGGATGGCATACTTTGGTAACCACTAGATTAAACCGATAGAATGGCGCACTAGGTTTTAAACAAGCACTAAATGTTCCAGCAAGAGTGTTAAATTTCAAATCTAGCAGCACTAAACGTGCATTTGGTGGCTCTAGGTCAGAAATCTAAGCACTTGATGTAACATTTTGCTTGTTTTAACATTTAACACGCTTGTTTACGTGCGTGTATCGGCCCCGATGGCTTTCCATATATGTGCACACTGTTTATTTTGACAGCGTGCACATCACGGAGATGCACACATTTTAATGGGAGCAGTGTTGTTGTTCCTTTGGCGCTATCTAGTGAGGAAACATCAGAATTACAGGGAAATAAAACATTAGCAAGGTTTATTTATTTGAATTTTTCAAGTTTGACGGGGCGGATTAAAACGTTTAACAGGCTGCATGTGGCTTTTGACAAGGCATGGGCTTTACTTTGTCCATGCCTGGGTTAGACTTTTGCAACATTCTACTCACTGGTCTGAACAAAAACACCTTAAAACAGCTGAGGTTATTCAAAATGTTGCTGAACCAGAAAATATAATCTCATTGGCCCTGTGTTCAGGATTCTGCACTGGCTTCATGTGCACTTTAAAACTTCTCTGCTTGTGTTTAAATTTCTCCATGGCCCAGCACCAAAGTATGTCCATAAAATGAACAATTTAAAACTCTGAGGACCTCGGCAACCAGCCTCCTGCTGGTGCCTAGATTCAGGGGAAAAAAATGTATAGTTTTTAAATTTTTATTCTGTTTTGTCATTTTAATGTATTTTTTCTGTCTTGTAAAGCACTTTGAATCAACTTGTGTATGAATTATGCTATACAAATAAACTTGCCTCACCAAAAGCTTCCAAAATATATTGGACAGTTGCCACAGTCAACAACTGACCCATAACTCACCTGGTTTCAGTAGAAGAAATGCAGAGTCCATCTAAGACTACCAGAGAACAGTAACTCAAAAAAGCTGTACTCATTGCTGAAATGGAAGATTTTACCATTCAAAAATAAACTTTTTAGAGGAAGAAAAACACTTTCCAAATTGATATAGTGGTCAAACGTACTTATTTTGAAAGAAGGCTTTTAGCAATTGGCACACATTCAATTTTCCTCTTCCATTGGATAAAATGACAACAGAATACCATCCACTGATGCCTGCTCCATGCTGGATAATTCACTCTGTCACAAAATGGCTGGCCTGTCAGATCTTCTCAAACTGCTGTCTTAAAATGACAATGACTTTACTGTTTAATGGCCTCCACTGATACCAGATCTCAGTCTAACAGAGCACTTACAGAATGTGCTGTACAGATGATTTTCATCATTGCGGCAAATCTTAAGAAATTGTGTCGTGCTATCGTGTCAATATGAAACAAAATATCTGAGGAGCATTTCCAACCCATTTTTGAATTAATGTCACAAGTCATGAAAACGGTCTGTTTTCAACCCAGAAGTGCTTGTCAAATAGGGACATTTATAATAATTTTCACACAGGGTTTACTTACCAAGTACTATGTTTTCATCTATCTACAATGGCTATTTAGGGTTAATTATGGTATTTTTGCTTTGAAGGTGGAATGGCCAGAACTCCACTTAAAATTCTGATTCTGCCACTGTATTACTTGAAAAGTTTATTACAACTGAAGAGTTCAAAACTAAGCCTGTTTCTTTTAGTTCACAGATATTTGTGAATGTAGATTTGAAACCTTTTTTTAACTTGATGACTTAAGTCCATGAGAACTCTGTGTAATAATCTTCCTTTGGGTGGCCTCTCAAAAAGCAAACTGGAAGGCAATTTACACTATTTTCAAAGAAAAATTTTCAACTTTAGGTCTACATTTACACATAGAACAAACCCGAGCACACATTTTGATCAATGAGGCATGTTCTGCTTCCGAAAGATTTATTTTTATTTTTTTTATTTTTTTATTTATTTCGGTCACAGTGCAACCTCACATCAATGAAATAAAGAAAACAACCATATTCCAGCAAAGGACCGAAAAGGTATCGGCTGAAGCAAACGCTTATTACGCCGACCCTTTTTTTTTTTTTTATATCATCATAAAAGCATAAAGACATAAGTAAATACTAAGTAATCCATCATAATTGTTATAACACATAACATAATAATATCATAATACATCATAACACTTGTTATCCATGGCTTTATTTTAGAATTTTCTTTAAGTTTCACCTTTTTTAATGGGCAGTTTTTATTGTAGATTTCTTAAAACATGGATATAAAAATTTCATACGCTTCACTTGGGTCAGTTTGGTTGTAGACCTCGTCCCATTTCTGTTTTAATAAGTCTTCTTTAAGTTTATTTAGAGTTTGGTCTGTCACTCGCCTAATATATCTAAATGTTTCAGAGTTTTCTTTGTCATTAGTTATAATTTTATTTTGAAATATAGCAAAAACTGGTAGGTGGTCACTTGTATCACTGACAAGAAGGATATTAAGTCATGGCAAATACCGTCTAAGTTCAAAAGAAGTTTTTCTAAAGAAATAGAGATGAGTTTTTATAAGATTAAATTATAATAAAATTAAGCAAAACTCTACTCCCAGCTTAAAAAGAAGCTCACAGCTCTCTGTTTATTTTATTACAATACTTGTAGTTTTGGATGTGATTTGAGAACGATGTGCACAGGAGGAGCAGATGGTTAACAAAAGTTCATTCCGGGCCCTCCTTGTATCCTTTCTGATTAACCTCTGAAGCTGGAGAGCAACATGAGGCTCAGCCCAACTCTACCTGCTGCTACCAGGCGAAGATGAGTGATGTTCTGTTGGCGGTGTCCCTGCATATGTGTGAATGATTCCTCTCATTTGTACAGCTGATTGCTTGTAGAGAGGATTTGTTGAGTGGATTAGCTCTGTGCTTTGCCATGTCGCTTCTGATACGCTGCTTAGCGGGACCTCGCTGGTGTCCCCAGGTCCCCAAGCACATGCCTGACGGGCCTTAATTCATGTAATTGCATTGATGAGACACTCGGAAATTAAAAAGTTCTGCCTCTGCCACCAGCAGCTGAGAGTTTTTCAAAAGGGAAGGAAATCATACTAAATGATCCCACAGAAAGCATGACTCACCTTTCTCATGGAAGCATCAAAGCACACCTTTTATTCCACAAAACCTTGACATTAAATGACCATCAGACCCTGGAGCAAAGAGACAAAGCCCACAGGCAGGAGTAGGCAGAATGCATCATATGGCAAGGTCCCGATTGGCGTTCTCATCATAAGTCTTGATGATGGCTTCGGTGTCATTCGTTCACAATGCTCTTCTGTCCTCTAATTGCCTCTCAGGCACATTTTTCAGTATCTAATCATCAGCAAATGTCATCTGAATGAGCTGTGTGCAAGTGCGGACGTAGATGAGAGGACCTAGCTGCCACGCAGGGTTGGATGAGAGGTGACCTTCAAGGGGGAGCTTGGTAATGAAATCACAGGGAGGAAACCCTAATGCCTGGAAACCCCTCTGTCAGGCTCTGACACTGATGACCGCGTCCTAATTGAAACAAATGCGCCAATTAGGCAATTCATTTCTCGCATCCAGTGTCACACACTCAACTGGCTAATTTGTGTGTCCCCTTCATCTTTTCTTCTACATCCTTTCTTCCCCCGCCCCTCAGCTTGTTGAATCTTTTCATCATAGCCCAAGTGCTGTTTGAGCTAGACTGCGTGTTGATGCACAACATGGCCCGCCATTACCACGCTGGTCGACTTGTGACACACATTAATCACCTCTTTCAAGTTTTCACATTTGCAGGAATTAAATTGAAATAAATACATAAAAAGCTGTCAGGTGGGGAAAGAAGAAATGTGGGTGGGCGTCACTGCTTGTGTCACCCACTAGTACAGATGACTTTAATCATGAGAAATTACACTCCATCTCTGCTCCTCTGTTTTTCTATCGTCTTCTCTATGAAAGAATGCTGATGTAATCTCTGTGCAAAGCCACTTTTTAATTGTCCAGAAAAACTCCAAATTACTTTGAGATTCCACTTCTAACTTTTCTATAAGTCTGGTGAAAATAGGCCTGACCTACTATTTTCATACCCACTGCTTTTATAAAAGAAATGTTCAAAGACTTTAAGCAGGTGCAAAGAAATGACTAAACTTGCAAAATGATTAGTTTTATCTAATGATCATTTGTATTGAAATCTGTGTAAATAAACATGCCAGGCATCCTTCTTCTAAACAAATTGTGATTTTTTTTTTTTACTTTTGCACCGTCCTTGCAAGCCCCCCAGCACTTCCTATTTGCATCCAGCCTCCACGGTGCCTGTGCGCTCCATAAATCTATCAGCCTAGCCCGTTCTGCTATGCCATAAATGTAATTTGCAAACACAACGATGCAGCTCTCTTCCCAGAGTAGAAGCAGTAAAGCGTCACTAAGTTTGTAATTCATAATTAGTTTTCCTCTCAGCTGCTGGTAATTGGTTACAGTGTTTCTTCTGACTGCTTAATGGTGTTGTAGCCATGCTAGCACTGCCACCCTATCAGGTCTAATGATCAGGGCGGAGTGTGTAAGGTGGCAGCTGGTCGGCACTTTACATGTGTTACAGTTTTAAACATGGTTTCTTACAGTGTCATAAATGGTAGAAGAGGGTAAAGTTTCTTTCTCGTGTCACGTGATTGGTTAATATAAATTTGTGATTAATTTTTTTTACAGAAATAAGTTTACACATACATGCATATATATACAGTGGTGGTCAAAAGTTTACATACACTTGTAAAGAACATAATGTCATGGCTGTCTTGAGTTTCCAGTTATTTCAACAACTCTGATTTTTCTCTGATATAGTGATTGGAACAGATCCTTCTTTGTCACAAAAAACATTCATGAAGTTTGATTCTTTTATGACTTTATTATGGGTAAACTGAAAATGTGACGAAATCAGCTGGGTCAAAAATATACATACAGCAACATGAATGAGCAATTTTGGAGACTTAGAAAGTTGTGTCAATGACATGAGCTTCATAGCATGACCTCTTAACTTCTTGTGAGTGATTATGAGTGACTACAGCTGGTGACTTCTCTGAGGCCATTTAAAAAGGGCTCATTGGATAAAAACACCCACAAACGCTACAATGGGAAAGTCAAAGGAGCTCAGCACAGATTTGAAAAAGAGAATCATTGACTTGAACGAGTCAGGAAAGTCACTTGGAGTCATTTTAAAGCAGCTGCAGGTTCCAAGAGCAACAGTGCAAACAATTGTTTGTAAGTATAAAGTGCATGGCACTGTTTTGTCACTGCCACGATCAGGAAGAAAACGCAAGCTGTCACCTGCTGCTGAGAGAAAACTGGTCAGGAGGGTGAAGAGTCAACCCAGGAGAACCAAAAAGCAGATCTGCCAAGAATTAGAAGCTGCTGGAACACAGGTGTCAGTGTCCACAGTCAAGCGTGTTTTGCATCGCCATGGACTGAGAGGTTGCCGTGCAAGAAGGAAGCCCTTGCTCCAAAAGCGGCACCTTAAGGCTCGACTAAAGTTTGCTGCTGATCACATGGACAAAGATAAGACCTTCTGGAGGAAAGTTCTGTGGTCAGATGAAACAAAAATTGAGCTTTTTGGCCACAATGTCCAGCAATATGTTTGGAGGAGAAAAGGTGAGGCCTTTAACCCCAAGAACACCATGCCTACCATCAAGCACGGTGGTGGTAGTATTATGCTGTGAGCCTGTTTTGCTGCCAATGGAACTGGTGCTTTACAGAGAGTCAATGGGACAATGAAGAAGGAGGATTACCTTCAAATTCTTCAAGAAAACCTGAAGTCATCAGCCCGAAGGTTGGGTCTTGGGCGCAGTTGGGTGTTCCAACAGGACAATGACCCCAAACACACATCAAAAGTGGTAATGGAATGGCTAAATCAGGCTAGAATTAAGGTTTTAGAATGGCCTTCCCAAAGTCCTGACTTAAATCCCATTGAGAACATGTGGATAATGCTGAAGAAACAAGTCCATGTCAGAAAGCCAACAAATTTAACTGAACTGCACCAATTCTGTCAAGAGGAGTGGTGAAAGATTCAACCAGAAACTTGCCAGAAGCTTGTGGATGGCTACCAAAAGCGCCTAATTGAAGTAAAAATGGCCAAAGGACATGTAACCAAATATTAGCATTGCTGTATGTATATTTTTGACCCAGCTGATTTCGTCACATTTTCAGTTTACCCATAATAAAGTCATAAAAGAATCAAACTTCATGAATGTTTTTTGTGACAAAGAAGGATCTGTTCCAATCACTATATCAGAGAAAAATCAGAGTTGTTGAAATAACTGGAAACTCAAGACAGCCATGACATTATGTTCTTTACAAGTGTATGTAAACTTTTGACCACCACTGTATATATTTTCTTGAGTGTTGTATTGCACCATATGGATCTTTAATTTTGGTTTTCAAAGGATGTACTTTTGGCTGATTGGTTTATTTGAATTGTACATTGGAATGAGTGCAAACATGATTGGTTGTTTGTCTTTTTTTGCAGAGTTTTTTGTGGTCCTGCACAGACTGGCAGTCTACCAGTATGCTAGCCAGAATAGGTTTTCAAGTGGTACAATAAAGCAGAAGAAAATCAAGCCAACAGTTTTGATCTTTCCCCGTTTCCATTGTTTAATCTTATTAAATGACATGTTGTGATAGTTTTACACTTATCTCAACAACTCATATTTCCCTCTAATCTCTCATGTGTAATCGCTGTCCTTATTTTCCTTCTAAAACAGGTGGAATGGCTGAAAAACGATGAGCTGGTGAGCTCACTGACTGATGACAACATTGACACCCGAGCCGACCACAATCTCATCATCAACGAGGCGCGCCTGTCAGACTCGGGCAACTACACGTGTTTGGCCAGCAACATCGTGGCGAAGAGACGCAGCACTTCAGCTGCAGTGATAGTCTTCGGTTTGTCACCCTGCCCGTTACAACACACACTCTCACAGTGTTTATATTGCACTTCAAATCAATTTGTTTAGCTTCCTACAGCCGTACACACCAGTGAATAATAAACCCATTGCCGTGTTTCCACTGAAGAGTTATGTTGCCTATTTATTCCAATGAATGTATTATTCAAAGAGTCAATTTACTGCCTCTCATTTAAAATCAATGTGTGCTTTATGAAAGGAAATAAGCCACTGTGTCTTAATCTCATTTAAAGGGAATGTTGCTTATTAAGTATTTATTCGCCTGTAGCTGAGTGGAAATGCAGGTTTGCAAACTTTGGTTGCGATCCACGTAAAACCCAGAGATCATGCAGGAAAGTGTTTTAGTCACAGGACTAAGTGGTCGACTCCATCCCGCTGGCCCGCACGAGTCTGCATCGCTTTTAGAAATGGCATCTCTGCTTAACTGCTGTTTTCTTGGCTTTCCACAGTTGTGTGCCTTTATCTTAATTCAGTAGCAGGGAGCATTGAACTGGCAATTAGAGGAAAGGGAGCTGTATATTCACCAATCTGCTCCTGCTGTTCTGCATTGTTGGCTCTCAGCGTCTCGAGCCTGCAGAATCATTAATAGCCCCAGTTCTTGTTAGACTATTTAGCAATGCCAGAGCCTTAAAGGAAGGAGGGAGTGTGGTGTTGCTTTCCACTCACTTATTCTCTTTTTTAACTTTATTGAACTCTTTGCAGTGAATGGTGGCTGGTCTCTGTGGACTGAGTGGTCAGCCTGTAACGTACCGTGTGGGCGGGGCATCCAGAAGAGATCAAGGACCTGCACCAATCCTGCACCGTTAAATGGAGGAGCCTTCTGCGAGGGGATGTCTGTGCAGAAGATCACCTGCAATGTCGTCTGCCCAAGTCAGTTTCACTTTAAAACCAAAGCTAATAGATTTTTGACAATACAAAAGCAACTTTTTTGTACATTTCAGAAAATTTTTCAAACACAACTGAGAGGGAAAGATTTACTTGACATTTCTGATTCTTTTTCTTTTTAGTATGATTGATTTAACTTTTGCCCACAAAGGCTTTGCAGTACCAAACACACCACTAAGCATATCACAAAATAATTATCCTTTTTGGATCGCTAGACTTAAAGAGCTTAAACAAGATTATATTTCTGTCTAATCAGCATTACAAGCAATCAATAGCATAGATTTCAAGGGACAAATCTGAGACCTAACTCTGCTACTGAACTGTTGCTGGTGGTGAAAAGGGACAAAAAAGTCACCTTTAACATCCTCTTAGGAGCATGCATACAAACTAGTGTTTGCTCTTTCTCAAATATGACTATCAAACCCTTTTCATTCAAAGCTACTGAGTTAAACAGTTTTCAAAAGATTTATTTCTTAGTAAAATAAAAATCCATTGCATACCATAGTCACAAAAGATTCATTAAATAACACATTTCATAGGAAGGTTTAAAGTGGAGAGTGGGGTCTAAAAGATGGATTTAATATCTCTTCCTGCAAAATATATAGAAACCATGTGCCTGTGTCAGCTGCTACTGTTCTCTGCTTGAGAGGTTCATTCTGGTCATCACAAGCAGCTTTAATAAATTATAGGACTGGGCTTTTTATTCCAAGTTCAAATTTATGAGTACAAAAACTCTTCAAATGTACTTTAATTCAGTTTACTACTGATTTTCATCTACACGAGAGCTCCCTCTAACACTTTTAGCCCCATTGGCCCTGGATGAGCACATCTAGGGCCCTTGGAGAAGACACCTAACCCCCGTTTCTCCCACCATTGGCGCCGTCGTGGGTAGCCTGCTGCGGTGTAAGGAGTGCAGCACACAAATTTCCCCGGTGAGGGATGAATAGAGTAATCCTTTATAAGCAAAAGACAACGTAATGTAACAGTTGTTAGTAGCTTATTTTAGATGTTACTGGTGGATCTTGTTCGAAATGATTATTTTTGATGTGAGAAGGGTACTTTGGTTCAGAAAGATGGAAAAAGCCAATTTTCGAAAATCACTATTTGATATGGAAAACACTGTTAATTAGCTGTTCTCCAGGTGGAAATTCTAACATCATGAACTTGCAGCTACCTCAAAATAAAGTTATTTGAAGGTCTTATTTGCAACTTTCAGGGAATGTTTGGAATTTGGTTCTCTCAACATTCTGGTTCTCTAACATAACTACCTACAAACGTTCAAGGAACCTTAGGTTTTGGTTAAGTAAAAATAAACCTTTAGAGAATCTCAGACTAACGTTCCCTGGAAGTTCTCTGTTTGTTGGGTTCTTTATATAAAAGAACTATAATGTAGTGAAATCAGCTTTTCTACTTGACACGTTCTTTCCATTCTGTTCAGTTCTAACTACGATAGTTGGTATAAATTATAGCCACTTGACTCTTGAAATCCATCGTTTCTAAAGTCTTTGATGTGAAAACAATGCACGTTACCATGACTACCACCGTCCATCTGCACCAAACATGTCAATCATTTCATGACACTTGGCAGGTTTCTATCTCACTCTTTTTCTCTGAATCTGTTTGCAGTTCATTTTTCTTCACCTTGGACATACAGCCACTGGCATGGAGCCAGAAGTGCTTGAAAGTGTCCAACTGGTTCAACCAGGGGTCACTCAATGAAATGTCGTTACAGTGTCCATAGTGATAAAAGACAGAGTTAAAATATAAACAGTTCAAGCAAGTGTTAGTTGGGTGCACATGTATGGGTTTTAGAAGGAAATATACCAATAAATTAACTTTAGTAAAACACCACATGAGGTCACCAGTAAATTTAAATTTCATGTATTGAAAATTTAAAAATCAAATCCCAGCTGCATGATTTGATTTTTTTTTATTACATAAATCATCCCAACTACACATAAAAAAGTGTGAATGTTAATTTTTAGATTATTGACAATCAACAAGAATTTTGTATTTAAGAAGCATTCTCACCTTCCAAAGGGTGGGGATTGAAGATGATTGAACCACCTAGTATCTGTGATTAGAACACAAGATAGAAAGTCTACTTCGTTTTCTCATTTGAGCATGAGTTTTCTCCCACAAACACAAAAAACCTACAGATTAGCCTGAAATATGAATATAAATAATGAGTGTGTGGGGTTGTGTGTGTTTGTGTAGTCGAGCAACAGGTTGCTTACCAATCTTAGGTGTACTCCATCATCCTTGCAATGGTAGCAGTTGCTTGGAAGACAGATAAGTGTTAAAATTATATCCTTTCGTGTGTACAGCGTGGCATACTGAGTGACCACAACCTGTTCTAGTACCCAGTTCTGTCGTCTTCTGTCGTCATGGGGTGGTTCGGGGCTCTGGTCAGGATGCCTCTCGAGTGCCTTGCTGGTGAGGTGTTTCGGGCACGTCCCATCGGGCGGAGACCAAGAGGCCTTTATGAGTGATGCTTAAAAATTAATTTTTAAGGATAAAGCTTGATTCAAAAAAATTTTTGAACCTCCAACTGTCACTACCAGGCGACAGTTTGCTTTTTGTCTTGGGGTTTTTTACTACTTTTTTCTGGCATTTTTATGCAGGATGTCACACAAATTTAGTTGGATGACATCTGATTTATGTCAATTATTTAAAAAGAAAAAAAAAGTTTTGTAGTTCTTAATACTTTGGTCTGATAGGAGCAAATGTAGAGCTATAATTTCAAAGTTGGCAAGCATCACTGCAGCTGCTGTTTTCTGAAGAATTTATTCCTTTTTATGTATACATTCTTTTTTAATATAATGAGTATTTACATCTTTAATTAGTCTGACCTTTCATTGTTGGAAAAATCCCAAAAAATGATCATTACAATGAAAGAATGAGCAAAATGTCACTATAGTTAGATACCCCGCAGATGTAGTATTGCATGGTAAACATTTGGGAAGTAAAAAAAGAAAGTATGTGAAGGAAAAAAATAAAATCATTTCAAACTTCAGGGAATTAGTTTAAAGTTATGAGGCATATATTCAACAGCTGTCTGACACAACAAGTTCCAGCTGTTTGCTTCACCTTCTCTACTTTCACAATGTGCATAAAGGCAGCACATGTAAAATGAACATATGTTGAAGATGGTTAATTCAGTTACAAGTATATGCCTTGTCACCTCTTCGCAGATGCAAGGCCTCTGTAGACCCTGCAAACTGCTGCTCATCTGTGACTCACTGCAGAATAATTTGATTATTTAAAAATACTCAAAAGCAAGAATGTCCTCTACTAATTTATCCAGCTCAGAATGTTTCAGATGCCTTATAATTTTGGAATGTATACAAATATTTTACATTTGCATGTGTGTACATGTCAATTTTGTACATGCGATTTATATATCATGATTTTATACAAATGTTTATATCAATAAATACTAGACATCTTTTTTGTAATGTTCATTTTTTGCTTTGTTTTTAACTTCTATAAACTTGTGAATACTGTTGACTGCTGCAGCACATTGACAATTTATGGCAGAAGCCTTTTGTGAAACTAAAAACCTGAATTTATTATTCAGGTTGGGCAAATTGGCCTGAATTTATTATTTACTTGAATAGTTTTTAACTTATTGCTCTTTTTATTTAGTTTATACACTGTTTATTTTCCAAGCTTTCCATAGTTCCATTTATAAAACATGATTTAAATAATTCAGTGTATTTTAATATGACTCAATTCTTTATCTATAATTTATTTTCATCCACCAGTACCAGACAGCTGGGGATTATTTTCTGTCTTTCCCATTTTAAACTTAGACATTTCAGATAATTTAATGCTGTCTGTGACATTTAAGAGAAAATGCCTGAAATTAAATTACGTGCATGCAAAGTGTGGAAAGCAGAAAACTGGATGAAAACTATTTTATTAATTCCAGAACTTAAAAGAAAGGCAAAGTGAAAATCTTCACTTACGCTCTCAGTTATCTAGTAATATGTGTGGGTGTGTTTTTGTTATACAAACACCAACAATGCACTTATGGGTGTTTTTTGGCAAAAGACATATAAATCATCCCAGAACTAATCATGAATAAAAGTTATTGTTAATAATACATAAAACTAATGTGGGATTTTTTTAAAAAGTTGTGTAATATACAGACACATTTGAAAGCATAATGTGTCATTCATCAAGACAGAATTGCACAATCAAATCTTATTTTCTAAATCCTTTTCAATTTCTGTAATTTTGTTTCGTCTCCTAAACCGCGTATCCCTAACAGGATTGCAGAGGGGTGCCGGAGCCTATCCCGGCTAATTTCAGGCAAGAGGCAAAATATACCCGGTACAGGCCGCCAGTTTGCCGTGGGGCCACAACTATCCACACATGCACACACTCATGTTAGTGGCCATTCAATCCTATCATGCATGTTTTTGGAGGGTTGCAGGAAAACAGAGTACCCAGAGAAAACACACACGTACACAGGTAGAACATGCAAACTCCACGTAGAAAGACCAGTTTTTAAAGCCTCACCCAGAAATCAAACCCAACCTTCTTGCTGTGAGGTCACTGTGTTAACAACTGCACTACCATGCAGCCCCATTTAGAATTTCTTCTGACTTAAAGACAAAATAGAGAATAAGACAATAAGTACTGAAAAATGTTCCTATGGTGGTAGAAAAACAATTGAGAAACAAATAGAATTAATGAAAGAATGAAAAAAGAAGTCTGAATGATGAGTTGTAGAACTCACTGTTTGTATAAATGTTGTTGTTTCTTCAGTGGAAACAAATTTCTTCCATATTTTCAATGGTCCTATAAAAAGAAGGCTTATGATTTCTTTATTATTTTCATTTTAATACCAGATGATGGCTGAAAGGGTGGTGAGAAAGTTTGTTAGAATAATTTTTACATTTCAATAAAGGTTGGACTTATTTTTTAAATGGATAACCCTTCAGTGAAACACATTACTTGTCTTCAATGCTGAGTTTGGCTTTTGTTTCATTTAGTCACTGTGTTTTTGTTGTTTACCAGCTGACAGATGAGCATGGTCAACAGAATCCGAGCATCAAGTCACAAGAGGCCTGCCAGTAGAAACAATAGAAAAACAATCTCTAGTGTCTGTGGTCAAACTGTCATGTTCTCAAAATCTTTTTCTCAACATAAAAACAATCCTTTTACATTTAAATTAACTGGGAAGAATCCAAAATTACATGAAGAGTATAAAGGGAGCTCATGTAACATCACAAAGGAAATGACAATCCCCCACCACCTAGCAGACATCAATGCTGCTGCCAGCAATCTTCTGGCACCATATGGTCTCTCAATATTTGTTAAGCTTTATTATGATGAGCTCTTCCCTGATCAGATGACAGAACATGGTCGAAGATTTTCACCCATTAGCATGCAGCTGATTGTCTCCGTTTCATAGCCTTGCATCAAATCCCATTACATAAAAAGGCTCAGGGGTTAATAAGGAGAAAAATGTCTCTCAAGCTGTCCCACAGCATCCCTTTGTCTTCCTATCATAAGAATATTTGACTGTGGAATGTGTGACTTATGTTGGGATTACACTAAAAAAAAAAGTTGCTTGCTAATATTACAGATGAAATTAATCACCAAATATGTTTTGCTGATTAATTTCTCTAAATGTATGCTGTGTTTATTTTCTTTAGCCAGTATTGTAGGCTAGATAACCCAACTTCAGACCCCCACGAATTTCCATTTACAACCCAATTATCATTGCTTTATTTTCTTGCACAAAAAAAGTTTAAGACTGTTTAATTTTCAAGCCAGTCACTGAAATCCTCCTTAAAATGAAGCAATTATCAGATACCACTTAACTAAATTAGATACAGTGATTAGTGTTTTTATTTGAATCTTTATGTCATTTAAATTTTGTAAATGTCTCTTGGTAGAGACAGTGCACAGCAGTGTTTGGACCTAATGTACTGTACGTACATATTAATCAAACTAATTTAGAATCAGCAAAAGGAAGATTGGGTGTCTTCTTGATCACTTTTTCTAAAATGTGACTAGACTTACCAATTTTGCACCGTTATATACTGATCTAAGGCATTTGCTATAGTCATAAACTTCCGTTCTATTTTCTTTCGCTTATCTGGGGCTAACAGTCTCAGACGGCAGGCTCAGGCTTCTCTCACATTGGCTGCATCTTCCAGTTCATCCAGGAGGATCCCAAGGCGTTCCCCGGCAAGCTGTGAGATAATCTCTCCAGCGGGTCTGGTGCCTACTACGTCTGGGTCTTCTCCTGGTGGGATGTGCCCAAAACACCTCACCAGCGAGGCGCTTGGGAGGTATTCTAACCAGCTACCCAAACCACCCCATCTGGCTTCTCTCAACCCAGAGGAGCAACAATTCCATATTATTATATCATAGCCATAAATGTTTAAACCTGACATATACCCCTCTTGTAGTACTGTTAAAACAAACAAGATAAGATTATTTTTTTTTAAAAAAAAATAGTACTCAGCAAACGAGGATGCCAATCTAAAACCAAAACATCTTTTGTTTTTGTGTTGGTTTTAATGAGATGTTGTGTGGTGCAGTAAATTGCCAAAGAAAGCTGTAAAACAATTGGCCTCTGGGACTAATAAAGTTTTCTGATTCTGAAACTGTGACATAAACATTTCAATTTCATGACTTTTAAAAACATCAGTTATTCAGCACTTAAAAAAAACAATTGGTTAAGTAACAGAAAGCAAACTTTTGAAGATAAAGTATCTTCAGAATTTTGTTTTTAATACCTTATAAAACCTTGCAAATAAGGTTTTTGTTGGTTTTTTTTTTTTTTTTTTTGCTACCGGGAATTAACAACCGTCAACAAAAATCCCTTTACTACAAAAGAGTTGAATTCTTCACATCGGGATCTTCTAACGTGGTGTCAGCTGTATTGTGAAAAGATCAAAGTTAAAAAGAAAAAAGTTTTTCACATACTGAGCAAGGTAATTGTGCTTTTTTGATAAAGAAAAGAAGCTGACTTTCTGAAAAGAACAACTTTCCTGCTGTTAAGTTCAGGGCTACATTGGTTGTTATTTGAAATCAGGCAGCAAAAGGAAACTTCCACTAAAAAAGTGATGAATAGATGGAAAATGGAGCTAAAACTTTAAAAAGAAACCGTGAACTTCAAAATACAATCAATACTGACAAACAGTCCCTGAGGGATATGTTGGCCTTTAAACGTGAAAATAAATCTATTATTAAAACAAGGATTTTTGAAAAATGACTTTTGAAGGTTTTTATTGTGTTTGAATGTTTTTTCCATTTAAGAAAACACAGTGGAAATGGTTATCTAGGAAATGGCTATAAATGCTGCAGGCTGTTCTAAAGTAAGCCAAAAATGTGTTTTTCTGGAGCAGTGCTCTGCTCATGCTTAGTCCCTATCCTTAAAAGGGAGTGACATTTTTATGTAAAAGCTCTAAAATAAAAATATAAAATAAATAAATTACTTGATGTACTTCACACTGAATTTGAAGCCTCAAACTAGATTACGCTGTGTCTTGCATGCTGTGTCGTGGTGTGGGCTAAGTGGGGTGAGAAAGGAGGGTCAAAAAAGAAAGTAAACGTGACCCGACCCCGGATAAACAGAAGACGACGGAACGAAATATAAAAACCTCAAAACCTGTTTTTTTTTTTTTTAAAAAAAAAGACAAATAGTTAGCCGAAAGGACAATCATGTATTTTTAAACATTTTCTTAGTTGGGAGATTTTTTTTTTTTTTTTTGCGTATGCTAACAAGAAACAATACGAGTGCCACTCTGACATTTTTTTTTTTAATTGGATAAACAAATATGGTGTATTTTGGTTATCAGAAATGCATGTTAGTTTATACTCTCATTTCTTTTATACCGTCTTTTATGCCTCTACACCTTAGAAACATACTGTTCTCCATTTATTCTCACAGTTGACGGAGGCTGGGATGAGTGGAGCGAATGGACAGTTTGCAACAACCAGTGTGAGAGGCAGCGAAGTCGAGAATGCAACTCTCCAGCACCCAGACACCGAGGCAAGATGTGTGAAGGGAACAGTGAGGCTATCGAGAACTGCACAGATGGACTGTGCACCGAGAGTAAGGCCTTTCCCCTTCTGAGTCTCATCATCATCATCGTTTTTAAAAGTTAATTTGTCATTGTCATATCGTACATATATACACCAACCAGTCAAATCATGGCAAATCTGTTTGAACAGGAGGCATGTGTTGGAAAGGAAATCACACTACAGACTGACAGTTTCCCAGAGCATGATAATGTCAGTGATTTTCATCCAGCATAGAGCTCTCTTGGCATGGAGTGTGTCAGAGCCTGTCAGTGAATAGGAAGTGCAGACATTCAGTCCCGAATGATGCTTGATGTTCAGACTGAAATGTCATCGTGCTTCCTGACTCATACATGTGGAATAATTCAATGTGCTACATTTACTTACCGGTAAAAGCATAAACATAACAATGCAACAGGCTTTTTTGTCAAAATTGCAATCTTTTGAAGAAAACTAATTTTATTTTGTAAAAAAAAAAAAAAAAAAGTTTTTTTTTTTGTTATTTAGACTGGTATTGACTGCAATGATAAAAAAAAAATCTTTTTAGTACAGTTTCTTATAAACCAAAGACAAATTGCTCATCATGCATGTACCAATGAGACATACATATGTTAAAATGGAATTAGCAAAACCTCACTATGGACATTTCGATTTGAGAAATTTTAGCCATCATGAGGTCCTAAGTTTTACTTCCAAAATGTGATTTCTTTTTTTCATATTTTTTGCTTCAACCTGTATGTTTAAGAGGTACTGTATATTTATGTGGGAGCACTTAAAATGAAAACAAGAGACATCCACATGTTGCTAGAAAACTTGCAAATTTAATCTCGTGACAGTTGTCAAATTTGGGCTGTGAATTATTGTGTTGTTGGTTCAAATTTAGTTTTGTTTGTTCTCTGCTATTATGATCTTGTTTGAGAAAAAATGGCAAAATGTACACACAGAAAAACTGAGAAATCTAGAAATGTATTTTCAGGTATTCTGAATGTACTTGAACGTCTAAATAAATAAGAGTCCTCGAGGACACCAATTAGAGAAGATGAATGTTTTGATTTGAAAGTTTGAAAGAAAATTTTGGAATCAGCTATCAGCTTCTCACTTCTTCACTTGCTGGAAGTCTCATTGCCAGAGGCTAAAATCAAATTATAAATGCAGTGTTAATGTTAGTCATTAAGTCACGTCTTTTTCTATCTTTGCTTAGTTTACAAAGAAGTTTGAAAGGAAAAGTTTTTCACTTAGCTGTAGAAAAAAAAATGGCCAAATAAAAATGAAAAGAAAATCAAATCAAGGAATAAACATGAAGCAGCGATCGCTCTTTTTAAGCAATCTGCTCAACATTCGATGTGAAACATACTATAATACACTGATTATTTAAAAAAAAATAAAAAAGGTGTAAATTGAAATATTAAAATATGAAGCAGTTTTTGGAATTGTCCACCTCTTCAATAGTTTTTGGGCTCCAAATATATATTTTTTTAAAATTTCTTTCCAAACCGACCCCGATCATTTTGTTTTTCTCATCTTTTTTGAGGAATAATCATCTTTTCAGTGTTTGTTCTGCAACACCTGAATTGTGTTTTTGTGAGAAATTCTGTTAACTAATAAACTTTATTAACAATGATGAATTTCATCGTTGTCTTTCTGTTAGGTTCATCTGTCCGTCTGTTGTTTAATTTTCACCCATTCTAGTCCTTTCCCGTTTGATGAAAGACAGCTCTCTATTGTACGGCCATAGTTTTTTTTAAATCAACCATCCCAAAAACATTATTCTTGTTCAGCCTTTTCTAAATAGTCCTGTATTGAACAGAAACTTTGAGCATGCCAACTCACCCCTCAAGTCTTATTCCCATTAGACAAGTTTAAATTATAGGGACTGCTGTGAGTTTGTCATTTTTACTGTGTAAATTTGGTTGCTTATCTGCGGAAATGATCTGATAGTAGGTTTTCCAAATCTGAGATCTTTTGATAAATTCAATTGCGTTTATACCAATGTTTGTGATTCTGGATGATCTCATTCTGTCTAGTTGTCGGTTTGTTCAATTTAAACTAACAATTTAAATGTTTTGATATTGATTAGTTTCCATTGTAAACCATAGAATAATTTCAGCAGAACTTAGACTGTCGTTACGTAAAAAGTGAATTGCGCGTCTCAGATGTGAGGTGAAATTTTTTTAGAATATCGAAACTATTGTTGTGGTTGTGTAGCTCTAAGAACTTTTCAGTGGTATGATCGGGGACAACTTTGTAATTTTTGTGGATTGGAATGATACACAGCTTTGATGTCATACTTGAAAAGGTTTGTAAAATTTGGATTATTATAGTTTTTGTGCCCATGTGAGTGACCTGGTAGAAACACTGACTTTCGAGCTTAATTTCCCATTAAATTTAGTTTAAATTTAGTTTTTTTATTTGTCTCTTTAAATATTAGAACAAAATCTCAGGCAATGAGCTGAAATTGCAAGATCATTAGCTTCTAAAAATACTGTTTTGCTGTATTTTCTGACATTGATAGGAAGCAACCAATGCTTTGTTACATACTATACTCCTAGTGTAATTTCTTCTTTGCACATTTTTGCATAACAACAAACTTTCTAAATTCAGGCATTTATGCTGGACATAAACCGCATCACTAAGTACTATTGATCAACTATGCTTGACTCTTATTACACTTTAATGTAATGAAAGTCCAAAGTGTCTACCTATTCACCGCACACTGCTTCTCTATTCAAGCTTCAATGTATTTTTCTTGTCACTAATGACATGTCTATCGGGTTATTTTTCAATGGGAATTGTACTCGCATAATTCTAATACCTCCGCATAGCTGCTCATACACGCCATCTATTCTTCTGCACCTCTTCACTCTTATATATGATGGTATAAGGATAGTAATGATGGATCTCAGGCCATTTGATGTTACTGTATTTTCTTCGTGAGCATAGTCAGCAGAAAATCTTTTTTTAATCAAGGTGCTGAACTTGTGACTTCACTTGTTAGCCACTTCACAGAGGTTCAAACTTTAATCACCTCTTCCTCTCTTTGTCTCATTCTATCTCTCTGTCTTTGCAGATCGAAAGCTGCTACATGATGTAAAACCTCAAAGTGAGTCTTTCTCTGTGGATTTCTTTCATCCTTTACTACCCCGACCTCTCACTTATATGTATCATGGCGAGAAATCCAGCTTGAAAAAGATTGTTTAAGGGTAAAGGTAAAAGAAAAAAGTGATACTCTGGCATTCGTTTTACAATAAAGAACATGCATATGACGTAAATATATTCATATATGCATACATTAAGGTATGTATAAAAACATATATATTTATATATATATTTGTAAGTATGCCTAAATATATATCTGTACAGTTATGTGTGTGTGTATGTGTGAAATATAAAAGTACAACAAACTTATATATGCATGCACATTTGCAATTTACTTATATTTTTTACCTTGATCGGGACAACTCCTGTGTTAACCCCTCAATTGCTCACCATACTGTACGTTCATGTCGTTATTCAGAGCCTGAGTTTGATGACAAGCATGACATCACAGCTGTGTTTCTACTTTGAGCCAGGAGATATATTGGTTGTGACAAGTGAACATGTGCATAGTGCGGAGGATTAATGGGTTGTAATCATCAAAAACGAGCTAATTTGTCCAATTTACAGTAGTGTCCTACTATTCCTGTGGCGGCCTTCAATCACTTGCTGGTGTTGGCTCGGTTAAGTGATTGTCAGGCTCTACTACAGCCTGCATACATTCATTAGCTTGTCACTT
The DNA here is from genome assembly GCA_902685375.1 of Neostethus bicornis. Taxonomy (NCBI): domain Eukaryota; kingdom Metazoa; phylum Chordata; class Actinopteri; order Atheriniformes; family Phallostethidae; genus Neostethus; species Neostethus bicornis. The sequence goes on from LR738545.1 coordinate 13,624,860, forward strand.
TAATGTAAAAGCTGTGCCTCCATTTATTTATGGACATATAGTAATGTCGTTGAGTGTTGTAACGACGTTAGACAGAGCTTTTCATTCTGTTGGAAAACATCATTATGTGACAGAAACAGATGGGCTCAAAAGCAGCATGACTAATCAATGTTAGCGATACCTGTTTTTTTTTTATCCTACAGAGTTTGATGGTGACCAATGTAGAATAAAGAGATAAAACAGATGGGACGCTCCATCTGACCAATTTCCATCCTTCTCATTTGGTTTTGACCAGGAGACAGTGTAACTGTTTGTGACTTTTACATACCGGCAAAAAAAAAGCTTGGACAATTTTATTTATTCTCACTTTCCCTCTGGTGTTTTTTTACCAACACAACAAAGTCAATGACTTTGGATGTGTCACGTTTGGAAGATGTTTATTCTCTTCTAAGTTAAAGACAAAACAACATGTTAGCATTACAATATCAGAAGAATAGATGCAAAACTACATGTGATAGTTTTAGATGAATGGGTTTATTTCAGTGATAAGATTGATGTTTTTTTGTCTGCTTGGTGTCATAGATGGGTCCATTTGTCTCAATAAATTCTGTCTTCCTCACTATTTTAGTTTAAAATAATCAGTCAAGTTTTTTTTTTATACCGCAGAGTTTCAAACTTAGTGTTTCTTTTTAAATTACTCTTATCCATTCCTGTAAAGATACGATTAGAATGTTTAATATAGCTATTGATTTAGAAGCTGAAAGTATGTCGTACATATTCCAGACATCATTTTTGGGAAAAGCAGTAGACAACTACAAAAAGGAGTAAATGGGTAAGAACCCAAAGTTTTGGATTTTTTTTTTAGAAAAAAAAAACATTTCTCAAGTTTATATGTAACTTTTTTCTATCAAAACAATTCAATTTAGCTTTAAGTTTTCTTGTTGTCTTCATGAAATATTAGAGATCTTTCCAAAACTCTGCTTTGAATGTTGGTTCAATTTTATTCTAGTATTTGTGGAAGTGCGCATGCAACGCTCTTGAGGTATTGATGTTTGGGTGGGATTTACAGCAGGAAGACTTGTTGCCAATAACATTTCATGTCTTCCCTCTCGTACATGTCTCACATTTTTTTTGTCACAATTCTTTTAACTTTTTACATCATAATGGTCAAATCTCAAAACACCCTCATCATCTTGTTCGAACCCTTTCGCCTAAAAATGGGACTTTCTACCTACCTCGGGCTTGTTGTCAGTTGTAGCAGCACTGCAATGATTAGGATACTCTACAGAAATAAGCTGTACTCATTTGTGTTTTCAGAATAGATTAAGATAGCTGTGAAGTTAATCATACAAACAAACTTTTTTTGTCTTTCACTACATTATTGAGCTTTCAATAGCAAAATAAGATTGACCAGCTGAAGATGTATTTTCTAGTTTTGTGCAAAGTTTGCATGTAAGAATCTGTTGAAATAATCTTGCATCCAGATAATAGTTATATTTAAAGAAACACACATATTACGCAATGTCGAGATTGAAACAACATTGATCAGAGTCAAATATTTAAATTTTATGTTCATTTGTATTTAATTTGTATAATTTTTGATAAATTCTAAGAAAATAGAACATTTTTAAAAACTGACACACTTTCACTAAGTGCCTAAAGTTTGGGTTACAAATGAGATGGAAACTTTGTAAGATTTTTTTTTTTGGAAACCTGAAATCTGCCACTTCAAACCCGTCAATAAGAACACAGAAAGTTTTTCTGTTGAACAAAAATATGAAGAAATAAGGGCTTACTTGTATTTTTTTTGCTCAGGAACCATAAATGACAAAAATCAATGTAGTAGAAAAATGTACGTTTGCTTTTGCTGAAAAGCTCTTTTGTTGTGAAACTGAGAAAACTAGATATCCCACACAAAACAGCTCGAACCGCCCACGCAGCAGTGCAGGTGTATTATATACTTCAAGTAGCAAACTTAACCTGAAGCTTAAAGTGAACTGTAGAGGTCTCATAAGTATTTTTTTTTAACCAAAAGGCTTTTTATTCCTACAAAATATTATTACTTTGCTATTATAACTTCCTTTCAAGTTTCCTCCAGTTCCCCCTATGCACATGGATTTGGTTACCTTATTAGTCAGACATTAAAGACAAACCAATTAAATTTCAACCAAACAAGCATAATTTTTGTCAAATTATTTCATCATTAATATTGATTTTCAAAAAAGATTTTTGCTCATTGTTGGATTTTTTTTTTTTTTTTCAGGTATGGAGAACTCAAATGATGTGGCGTTATACTCCGGCCTGGGAGCTGGGATCATTGCTGTGGCAATCCTAGTGGTGGCCGTCATACTGTACAGGAAGAACCACAGCGAGTACGGTGTGGATGTTATCGACTCTTCTGCTCTCACTGGGGGTTTCCAGTCATTCAACTTCAAAACTACCAGACAAGGTAAGAGAGAGTTCCAACACAAGATGACAACTCCAAGACCAAAGAGCTTTACGACACAATCTACTTTGATTGATTGAATTTGTTTGCTTAAAGAAAGGCATGCAGCCTCCATAGTGGAGTAGGATTTATGCCCCTATAATCAGTTAAAGGACCTCTCCCTCTATTTTGACAGACCCTGCTCCTCTGTTATTTTGCAAGTAAAGCTAATCCATCTCTGAGAGACACTGGCGCCCCTCCCTTTCCTTTCCCGCCGGACCACACATTTGACTGTCAGGCAAGCAATCTCCTCCATCAGATTACACCGACCTAAGCCGCTGATGGATAAATGTGAGGGGTATGGAACAGTGAGCATCAATCCCATTTTTGTTGCACAAGGCAATAACTTGAGTTGCCTGTATGACCACGGCTGTCCCAGCCGGCCTCCCCGCAGGCATCCATTTCACTGCCGCTGACACTTCTGGGTTACAACCAATAGACGTCCTGACAATAGACAATCCATTCCGCTAGGACCCACTGCCTAGAGCTCACACAGTGGCCCCTGGCTGCACCAAAGCCTAGGGACTTGGTCAGACTCTCCTAGCCCTTGTCAGGAGATTGGAAAGATGTGAATAACATGGTGGGGGGAGGTGGATGAGAGCTGTACTCAGCAGGTCATCAATCCTATTTAAATAGGCCAGCTCTCCACATAGCTGCCTGCTGTGCCCTCCACCGGCCACAATCACTCCTTTCCATTTTCCTTTGTAAAGGCAGGTCGAGGCTCCCTGTGAATGTAGAGCACCTCTTTCCTCTTCTGTCCTGGTACAGTACAGCAGCTCCAGTTTGTTTCAGAGGAAGCCAGCAAGGTCTTTTATTTCATATCACCTGGGTTAACAATAGCATAGGTGGTTTTGCACCACTCTTTTCATCAAGCTCTCCAGAGGAAACAGGTAAAACCACTTTAATTATGGGTTTAATTGTAACTTTTGTGGCTCTCTTGTAACGAGCAAGTACCTGGAAGAGGAAAATATAATAGATGTTAAAAGAAGTTGGCAGACACAGTCTAACAAATCTCTACAACAGAAAGACAGGGTGCAGACTGACTCGAAGACCTGACCCTGTCTTCCCACATTTCTTCTCCTAGTGAGTGATTTTTAATCAGAGACCCAATTTCAAACCCATCCCTCAAGGTATTCAACCCGAAGTACATTTTATTAACTTCTCTCATCCCGCTGCTGCATCCCATTTTTTGCAGCACCATTCTTAAAGATGCACACTCAGGTGGTAATTAGATCATTCTCTACTCTACTGCTGGGGTGAAAATTTGGGGTAATCAAACGTCAGCTGCGGAGGGCTAATATCCTCTGGGCTGTTGCTCTGAGCGAGTAGAAGAGCATCTGCAGAAGCAGTTGTCTTTTTGCAATCGGTGAAAAAGGCGTTTCTCATTCATTTTGGTTGAAACAGCAGCCGTATGGCAATTACCTCCAACATCGCAAGTGTGTGCTGACTCTTTGAAACTGTTTGCTGTGTTTTTCATGGAGAGTGATTGCACATTTCAAATCTCAGATACAGAATTCGTTATGATGGTGGTAGAATATACTGAACCAAAACAAGTCAATGTTAGCATAAAATATGTTTGTGATATTTCGGATTATAAAAAGCAATTGCAATGTTTTAAAACACAACTATTCATAATTGGATTTCTGCTTTTTCTTTTTTTTTTTTATATATAACGCATCAGTACACTTTGATGAATTCAACCGTCAAGTCCAACATCACTCAAAAAATAATAATACAAAAAAACAAGCGAAATAGTTCTTTGCTGTCTTGTCACAACCAGGTTTTTTATTTTAATTGAATAAGAAAATGCCAAACATCCAACCTCCTCAAAAACAAAAAAAAACTTCTGTCATTAAATTTGTTATAATTCTTTTCATGTTAAAAAAAAAAGCAGAAGACATCCACCTGACTAGTAATTGTCAGAACAATTTGATGCTATTTCACCTCTAAAATTAGACCTAAGAAAGTTTTAACATGCAAAAAAGGAACAAAAAATATCCTAATGGTATTAATCCTTCTCAAGAACTTGGTAATTAAATCATGAGACTGTCTTCAGATGATTCTGTCTCAGAGTATCAGAACATACACATCAGATTGTTTTTGTACAGTACATTAGAACCTAACAGGCAGATGTTCCTCAACGAAAGTTGTCATAAACAGCTTGAAACTTTGGTCAATATGTTTTACAGTCTGCAGTTTCACAAACAGACTTCATTCAGCTTGTCAGCAATGCAACCCCATGTTAATGTAGTTGTCAGTTCATACTATTTGAAACATAGCTGTAAGTTTAAATTATTTTTATGGTCAGTAAGCGACAGTTCCGTTCTGTCGTCTTCCGCTTATCCGGGGCCGAGTCACGGGGGCAACAACCTCAGACAGGATGCCCAGGCCTCTGTCACACCAGCCGCATCCTCCACCTCACCCGGAAGGATCCCAAGTCGTTCCCCAGCCAGTGAAGACATAGTCTCTCCAGCAGGTCTGGGGTCTACCTCTTGGTCTCCTCCTGGTGGGACATGCCTGAAACACCTCACCAGCAAGGCACTACCACCCAATCTGGCTTCTCTCGGCCTGGAGGAGGAGCGGCTCAACACCGAGCTCCTCCCAGATGGCAGAGCTCCTCACCCGATCTCTGAGTGAGAGCCCAGCCACCCTGCAGAGGAAGCTCATTTTGGCCGCTTGTATCCACGATCTCATTCTTTCGGTCACCACCCACAGCTGGTGACCATAGGTGAGGGTTGGATCGTGGATCGACTTGTAAATCGAAAGCTTTGCTTTTCGGCTCAGCTCTTTTTTTACCACAACGGACCGATGGAGAGTCCTAGTTATTACTGACGCTGCACAGTTAGTTTTTCAGACAAAACCAACTATTTTAGTGTTTGATAAATGCACCAATACGTTTGTTGTCAGTGATGCACAACATTTTTATTCTGGTAAAAGTTTAATAATGCCATTTACAAATTAGTCCAGCATGGCTACAGAATATTGTTTTGGTTTTTCTTTTAAATATGGTCAGTGAATATTAATGGAAAAGTTATCAATAATGATAACCAGCATTATTTTTGGTCAAACTGTAACCAAGATGGCAATTTATGATCAAGTTTTTTGTCCGTAGAGTATTTCTTCTTATTTTTATTTTTTGCCATAAAACTTGATGAAGAAAGTTAATTACACACATATGATGTGTTCAAATTTGTTTTGCAAATGCATTTTAAGCATCATCAAGTTTATTCTTTTAATTTATTTCATACACATTAAGTCTCAAGGTTTTTGGATTCCTAAAATCCAATTTTTGAGATAATCACTCTGTCAGTTGAGCCCAATTAAAGAAAAATAAACTCCCAAAAGTAGTTTCATAGTGTTAAGCTGATCAATATTTCTGGTGCTCTTGGAAAGAAAAATCACCTTTGCCACTGGATAGCAGAAAATATGTGGATGAAAACACTCCATTTTTCACAGAAATGTTAGCGTTTAAAGATTTTTGCGTCTGATTCATAGCCACGCTGTGCCATGCAGATGAAAGGATGATGAGAAAGATAGACAAATATGCCAGGTTGTGACAGCAGCAGCTAAAATGACATTACAAAGCAGAATCAAGAAGTGTTACCAACATCAGGTTATACAATCCTCAATAGTGCTGTTCTGCAAAAACCTCTACAGAAAAATTACCTACATAATCCTTTGAAATTAAGCATAAATATAAAACATAGATTGTTTTATGCAGTCTTAGTAAAATGACTGAGGACAAAAAGAAAAAAGTTAAAAATTTAAAAGTAAACAAATACCAATTCCAATTTTATATACAAACCACGTTTGGTGGACAAATTGGGAGGGAAGTGGAATTTTTGGATTAAAAGGAAAGCTGCAGACTTTGAAAAACCTCTTCACAAATCCCGCTCTATGTAATTAATGATTTCACTAAAAATAAAACAACATTAGCCCCCCGCCTTGCACCCCTCACCAGGCAGCAGCTGGGCAGCAAGGACTCTGTGACTTCGCTGTTAACTTGGCATGGCTGCCAGATCGATGGGGTGCGCTGCGTGCTCTGTTTGGCACTACCGTCACATTTAATGGCCACAGATGAAGACCCTGTCTCCCCTACCTTCAACAACAGACTTCCACACACATACACACTCATACAGAGAGCTGAAGGACTCCCTTCATTTACAGAGCAGACCTCACCAGGCCCTTCTGCTTCTCCTTCAGGAGGACGGCTGGCCGTCCACGGGAGCTGACTCCAGCAGATGAATTATGGAGATCAAACTGTGTGTGTGCTTGGTAATTAAATCTAACGCCCTGACCGTGGCTTCCAGTCCTGAACCTTTTGTCCAGGCTGTGCTCCGCATTACCTCTGGTGCACCAGTCGCCTGCCCTGGCACGCTGTTTAATTGTGTTGCAGCTGCAGGGTCACCAGATGTGGGCAGCAAACTTCTGACCAGATTGACTAAAAGTATTTAAAGATTCTTGCTCCTTGAAAGAATCCACACAAATTCTTCACATATTCTATTTTTAAACTAAATTAGAATTTGGTGAATTTGGTTTTTAGCAAGGAGAAAATGTTTGGGCTGAGTTTGGTAAACTTGAGGAATTGATTTATCATATCGGTGATATCGAGGAAACAACAGCGAAGCTAACAACTCCGCAGTTTGTTATTCCCCATAAGCAAAATTTTTAGCTGACTGTGTCAATGTATCTTTCCATTTTTACAGGCAACCCACTACTCTCCATGCAACCTGACTTAACTGTGGGACGGACGTACAGCACTCCCCTCTGTTTCCACGACAGCGCGGACAAGGAACTCTTTGACCCTCTGCCTGACATCAAGGTCAAAGTTCAGAGTTCCTTTATGGTTTCGTTGGGTGTGGCTGAGCGTGCTGAGTTTCACGCTAAAGTCCCTGCTGAGACCTTCCCACGAGACCTAAATCGAGACTACTGCAGCTCTATGGACCGGCGCAAGAAGGGTCTGCTTACGCTCAACGGCCCACTCAGCACGGGCAAAAAGCAGCTGAGGACTAGCAGTGTCTTCGAACTCGCTGGGGGCCGACTGGTTGTGCCAAACACAGGTGAGATTGACTGGAAGCAGATGAAAGAATAGATTGGATTCTTAGCTGGAAGAAAACACTCAGTAAAATCTTACTTTGGGTTGGTGATCAAAAGCAGCATCCCACAGTTTTCCCTCTAGTTCTGTAATGAAAGAATGCACTAGCTTCACATTACGGGACGTGTGTATAAGCTGCACCCTTCATAGAGGTATCCTGCAGCAGTTTCAGTCTGTGTTGTATCCTTAAAATAGTGTTCATCATGACAATACAACCTGCATTTGCCAAATGTATAGGAAAAAGAAAAAACCTTTTTATGTACTTTTTCAAAGCTTGGATGTCCATCTTCTTTCAATGGCTGATGAAGGTCAGTCCATAAAAGCTGAAAGTTGACACTAGAATAATAAATTAACATCTCATTCAGAAAAGAGCTTATAATATTCAGCAAGAGAATATTAAACCACACCCCAAATCAACCAAATATCAGTAAAAGAAACTAAGTAATCCAAGTAATCTCAAAACACCAATACAAAACAAATACAACACAAATACATTACAATACAATACAACACATACCATACAACACAAAACAAATTTCCCGGTGAGGGATGAATAGAGTACTTCATTTATTTATTTTATTTTTTAAGTTTTTAAATTTCAAGAGCACTGCAACTCATTTTTGGGTGATCTATTTTTATATAATTAACTGTTTAGCAGGTGGAACAGTGACACAGGGGTTAGCACAGTGGCCTCATGGCAAGAAGGTCAGGGTTTGAGTCCTGTGGTGTCATAATTTGTTTTTATGGCAATATAAGTTTCCCTTTTTTTTTTTTACCAATAATTTGCCTTAACTGGACAAAACTATACTATTCTAAAAAAATCGGTTTCACTACTTAATTTGGCTGTCCTTACAATCGATTCCTTTTGATACAGTCTTAACATTGGACTACAATTTAGAACTCAAACCTTATAAAAACTAGGCTTGTTCGCAAAGCTGTGCATAAATTCAGAGAGTCCATTAATTAAAACACAAATTAGACCAGTTGTTCAAATTCGCATGCAACAACACTAAATCAACAAAATAAGGTCCCATTGTAATTCTACATAAATATATATAACTTTTTTTTAATAATTTACTGCAGAAACCTGGATGTTTGTGGATAGTAAAACCATTGTTTTTAACACATCCCTGAGTACAATTCCTCTGAATCTGCCTGGTCGTGGTTCGTTATTCCTGGACAGTCTCATAAGCTTTCTGAGGCCGACTTGAGGTCACATTCTCATCATGTCCCATTGACTGGAATAAGCCGATTGAGGGAATCTGCACAGACTGTAAAAGTTGTCCATGAGGTCAACACTCGGTTAACCACCACTCTAACAGCCCACTCTTGTAATAGCGGCATATGTGGCAGCGGCTATAAGCCAGCTTGGAGAGGTGAAGTAAAATCAGCCTCCTGTGGTCGTCTTTCAGGCCTGAAGTCTGAGTGGAGGAGCCGTTTTCTTCAAGTGCTTCACTCACTCAGCATGGCTGAAAGAACTGGTAATCATTAGACTCAATCACCAGCAGAAGACAACACCCGCTACTCCAGGTTGTAGGATCGTTCTGGTCACTATAGTGAAATGTTCCATTGTAACAATATCTCTCACATCTGGACAGATTTGCTTTGAAATTAAGCAGTTGCTTCACACTCCTGCCCAACACATTCATAGTGATCAGAACTTCCAGTGTTCACACATTAAAATGCTCCATTCAACTCGTCTAAAAATCACACATTTAAAATTCAACCGCATCCTACTTTAGAAGAATGGTGCTAATTAATTTGCACACCTCTCGCTCGGCATTCTGAAGACTTTCTAGTGAAGAAAGAGCTTCTTTAAAAATTCAGGCAGTGAGCCAACATCTGAAATTCACAAATCAGATAAAAATTATATTATTGCATCACCTTTATTAAAGTGCAAAGATAATTCATGTGTTTAATAGCTGTTATATTACTCACATGTTTACATACTTTCAGACATTTAGCTGGAGGGGTTTTCAAACATACATGCATCAGGCCGAGTCTGTAAGCACCTCGCCATCTGTGATGCTGGATTCTCGAATGATTTAGTCATTTAAATTTGGTTTTTGTGCTATCGTTGTTTAATTTGTTGCAACAAACTGGGAACAAACTGTGATTTATTGCAACTTAAACCAGACATTTTTGTAAAGTAAACTCATTAGCATCACTTAAACATTCTGTAATGATAAATCATTGCTTGCATCATGGTTTAGTAGCTTAAAGGTTTAAATTAGCAACACAGAAGAAAAGTCAGCTGTTCAAAAAGAGTTACAACAAATGTGAGATGAACTAGGACCAAGTTAAAAGAAAAAAAAATGTGATAACACTTCGCCGCTGGCTAAAGTGTTTGATGTTGTGTCTGGTCTGTAAATTAGGTGATCCAGGAAGAGCCTTTTTACTCTCTGAATTGGAACAATTGGATTTAAGAAACATCCTTTTGAAAGTCTTGTGTACTGGGAAAAAATGGCAAAATGCAATCAGAAAGTCAGCTTTTAGTTTAACCAAGTTTTACTGCAGATGTGATTCAAGGGTCTCTGAAACTGATTAAAACAGTTAAAATGGATCAAAGGAGAACGTTAGAGGGACAGAAAAGAAGTGAAATACAACTGGGCGCTTCAATGGACATGGTGAAAAGAAATTATTTAAAAAATAGTCTTTGATTGAACTTGCAATGCTGGGATTGAATCTGATTTTGTTCAGTTTGATTTTTTTCAGAAATACTTCATCATTAATTGATAGTCCAATGTCTGGTTGTATCCTTGAATGCTCTTCTACCTTACCTCTCGCAGTGTGCTTAGACTTTATTAAATGAAAACAAACTTTGCTTTGTGTTCCAAGCGTTACGTAGAGGTATATATTCTTTTTTATTATGTTAATAAACTCTTTTCTCCACAATCATTTGTTCTCCCAGGAAGTAAACAACCTCCCAAATGAGCTTCTTCAGTCTTTGATGCTTTTCACAACTATTTTTCTGTGGACTTGCAATGTCTTACAAAAATGTAATTTTAAATAAATTCAGTAGACAGCAACGGCCATTTGCTGGTGAAGTATTCGGATTCAAAATCAGAATGGAATTGAGATGCATAGTTTCTGTTTAAAAAACTGTTTTGCAATGTAGTTATCCTTATCTTTATCGAATGTTTCGTTATGTCTTCCAATTGCTTACCCCTAATGGCTTTGTGAGGGTGCCAGAGCCTATCCGGGCTGATTTCAGGCAAGAGGCAGGATATATACAGGTCGCCAGTTTGCTGCCATACACAGACATACTCATTCCTAGAGGCGATTTGATAGTGGCCACTCAACCTAACACGCATGTTTTTGGAGGGTACGAGGAAACCACACTTTTGTCAAATGTTATTAGACTCAGAATATACTTTAATCATCCCACACATGGGAAATTTGTGTGTCACTGCAACAACTTTCTATCTGCTGAGTGAGTTGTTGTAGAGCCCAATCACGTACGGGAAGAAAGACCTTGGGTATCGAGATGTTCTCGAGCAGAGCTGTTTGAGCCTCTTGAAGAAGGAGCGCCGCTGTTCATCCAGGAATGATGGTCATGGTTGTCCAACTATGAGATGTATTTAAACTTTTTAGAACTTACCTATAAATCCAGTGTTACTTTTTTTTGCATTAGCAGACCTTATTAAATCAAACTTAGAAAATATGCCGCTCAAACAAAAAGGTAATAAAATAGTTTGACAATTTTCACTCAAGCTTTGCTTTGCTTTGGAGGCTAAATTTGATTGTCTCAACAGCTGGAGGATTTTCTCAATCCATTTCTTTTGTGAAGTATATTTATCTAAGAATAAAACTTTACAAGTTAAAAGCAGAGATAGACAAACTTCAAGCTATGTTTTAAGCCAGATTTCAATAAGAATAAGGTTTAAGCTGTGTGAGATACACAAAATAATATCCCCAAAACAAGAAAAGATCCCCTGATGTTTCACAGAGAATACTTTCAGTGGTGTTTTATTTTTCAGACGTTCTGCATGACTGTGCTTTGAAAGGTTTGTACATTACAGGGAACTGATAGAATGTTTTTATTTATTTATCTGTTTGAACCATCTGATCCTTTAGATAACGCAATAGTTCTTACGCAGTAGAAAAAAAGTGGTTGCATTTGCATCAGTTTTCACCCTGTGGTACCAGAGTGTGACACTGTTATTTGATGAAAACAGACTATTTAGAATGCACATTTCAGACACGACTGACTTCTTACAAAATGTTCACTTTTCACAGAGCTTCTGAACACCTCCTTTATCTGACATCTCCCTCTTCCCTCTTCTGAACCTTTTATTTATAAAGCAGAGTCTATATGCTCTCTGTGCTTCCATGTGAATGCTTTCACACAGTCGTGGATGAATAGTGTCAGGTGGCGACGGGCGGGCAGTATTTTTCAGCTGATGTGCTTAAGAAAGTGTTGTGCTTTTTCATAGAAGAGCATGTACAAGTTTTCCGAATGTAGTTGCTTTTGAAATGAGAAATATCTGTTCAATACTTCTAAGGACTTCATTTGGATATGTGAATGTTCTTCTTAAGATGTATGCCTTTTTGAAAAGGGTTAAAGTATTGCATCCATCAGGCAGAGAAAACATCTGAAGGAACTCAAGAAGCTATCAAAATTAAATAAAAAATGTTCAATTCACTATCAAAAACTGGAAAGATCGCGGCAAAACTTTAACTTTGAGGCAGAATATAGCTGGATAAAAATCTTAAATGATATTTATTGCTGATTACAAAATATTGGTGAAATCAAGTTGTAGACAAACAAAATTAGAACAAATGTCTTTGCGTAAAAGTGAATGTAAAATCATTATGGACTGAACAAGCCTTACAAACCCACTAATCAGTGAGGTTACTAGGGGGAAAAGCCTCCATTTTTTTAGTCTAGTTTTTGCAGAGCATAAAGATTGGATTCTAGTGGAAGGTTATGTGAACTGTTTCCAGAATGAAACCATATCATAGATAGTGAAGGCTATAATCCAAGCTAACGGTGGTCTAATTAAAAATGAATTCTGTTCTATTGTCTTCCGCATATTCGGGGCCGGGTTGTAGGGGTGACAGCGTTAGATGGGTGGAGAAACTTGGGTCTCCCTCTGGGTCTCCTCCCGGGGGGATGGACCTGAAACACCTCACCAGCGAGGTGTCTGGGTGGTTCGGGAATCCTAACCAGATACCCGAACCACCCCACCTGGCTTTTCTTGTCACAGCGGAGCAAGGGCTCCACTCTGAGATCCTCCCACATGGCAGAGCTCCTCACTCTATCTCTGAGAGCCCGGCCACCCTGTGGAGGAAACTCATTTCAAACAGTGATCAGCTTTTTTTTTCTTTTTTTTTTGTCTTAACAATGGAAACTTTTTTGATTTGGCAGTTTATTTTCTAAAGAGATTTGAAATCAATTAAAACAGTAAAAGTAATTTTGAAAAGTTCTAACTAAACTCTATTTTATTTTCACGGTTATTTTAAGCAAGTAGACCATTTTTGCCACCGTATAATTTACCAAGAGGCTGTTAGTAATGTTTTATGTCCTTATTTTCTTCAAATATAAAGAAATACTTCACATTAATTCACCACCACAGGCTCGACAAAACATTAAATTAAGTCAAAATCAACTCTAATCATGTCCAAATGTGGGAATGGCATAGTGATTTGTCGACATAGTCCATGTAGATGACATACTGGTGCATTTAAATGGTTTTGTGGTCAAATAGTAGACCATAAATCACATGTAGTCATGACGATAAAACTCACAAAATGTGATCTTTTGATCCTTGATGACTACAGAGTATAAAACACAGGATTTTTCATAATCAAAGACTTTAACCAAGGAGAAGCAGCTGTTGAAGACAAAATATATTGGTATGTTTCTCATTTGGATTCATTTATAGAGTTACAACATATATTAAGTACATTTCTGGAATAGTTGTCGCTGATTTTCTGAGTTTCTGGAGACTTTTTCTTCCAGGATGTTACTGATGTTCCCCACAATGTTTAATTTTATTAGCTATAATTATTTGGGGGAAAAATTATAAGTTGTAAGTAACTTGATAATTGAATTCATTCAACAATCTGCTGATCCATAAATATCTGCAGATTTTGTGTCATTGCAAAGGTGTTTGTAAGGATTATAGCATGTGTTTTTATTATTATTATTATTATTTGATTAATTGTGTTTCTACTAAAAGCTATATTTGGATGACCCTTTAAAAAACCAAAATTATGTCCCTTAATAGTTTCCAGTAGCCTGGACCTGCCACAAATACCCTGTAACCTCAGCATGTACGACATGCTGTAAGCCCTTTTCCTGCCCTATGCTGTCAGGCTGCTGAATAAGTTGTTGTTGACACGTTTGTGTGTGTTTTCCAGGGGTCAGCCTGCTGGTGCCTCACGGAGCTGTGGCTGAAAATATGTCCTGGGAGATGTACATGGTCATCAGTCAAGAAGAGGCAAGGTGAGGCGAGAGTTTACCCAAATATCATTCCAAGCATCTGTCTGTCTGTCACCTGCTCTCTATCGCATCATCCATCTGCTTTGACTCACAGTCTGAACTCGTTCTGCCCTCCTCTAATTATTTACTCTCTGCTGCTACTTTCCATTTAATTACAGCTGCAGATTTTAGTCAGCAGCACCATCTTGTCTCAGCAACGTTTTGTCTCTAACACAGATTATGTAGTTTAATGAACTTTGTGATTGGAGGCTTAATCAGCAGAGTTAGATTCAAGCACTCTGATCCAAGCCAAAAAAAACAATGTAGTTTTGAGCCCTAACAAGTTAGTTTTATCTTTACTAATTGTAGGGACAACTGATAGCATGGATTACTTCTAACCTCAATACAAAATACACGCTCATGTTTCATATGTTTCATCAATGACTTTCCCTTGGCAATGGATTCACAATTACGCCAATCACTCATTATTGAGTCCTAACAAGTGTAATCACATTTTATTCCATTTTAAGTTGACATGTGAGCGGGTAGATCTTGATGGATGTTAAGACAATCAATACTCAAAAGAAAGAAAACTATTACAATAAACATATTTTCTGATAAAAAAAATTCTATAGAGCATATTAGGTTACAAAACTGTGGTGAGACCATCCATGCTGTTTGGTCTAGAGACAGTGGCACTGAGGAAGACAGGAAACGGAGATGGAGGTAGCAGAGATGAAGATGCTGAGGATCTCTCTGGGACGGGATCAGAGGAACAGCACATGTTAGAGGTTTAGGAGATAAAGTCAGAGAGGCCAGACTGAGATGGTTTGGACATGTGCAGATGAGAGAGAGAGAGTACATCGGAAGAAGGATGCTGGGTTTGGAACCACCAGGAAAGAGGCCTAGAGGAAGACCAAAGAGGAGGTTCATGAATACAGAGAAGGAAAACGTGAATATAGTTGGTGTGACCGAAGAAGATGGAAGAAACTGACTTGCTATGGTGACCCCTGAAGGAAGATGCCAAAAGAAGAAGAAGAATATTGGGGATACAGTCAGTTCAAGTTTAAAAGATGTTACTTTTTATTATCTAGCTATACAACACAATGCTTTAAACAGGTTGTACTAAACTTCCAGCCTCTGATTCTGGAGGATGGAAATCACTTTAGATACAACTCCAGGAAAACATTATGACAAGCTTCATATCAGTTCTTATTTGGAGATTAGAGAGAAGTTTGACAGTGAAGCTGAGCGAGTGTTAAAGATGAGGATTAAAGAATTATATGTTATGTTGCTGTTTTCTTTGTACCGAAAACATCAGTGATGACTTGTTCAACAACTGCTCTAATTAAGCACTGACATCCGACATGTTCTCAGTAGGAAGTAGTGTCTTTGATGTCACTGAGAAACATTTTGGTTGAGTATCAGTGACAGTTCTTTGCCTCTCACTTCACCTTATTCACATTTTTTTCTGGGTCAAAGCTTGAATGAGGTGTAAGTTGTTTCTGTTGGATTCAACCAAATATCAATCAGTGTTGAATATATGACTACCTGACACCTTTTGACCAGTGGATCAAGATGTCTCATCTCAGAAATCATCCATCTTCCACTGACCTGAAAGAAAATTTGAAACAAATGGGGTTAAAATAAATGTGCTTCTCCTTTGGTGAACTATTTTGGGCTGATTTGGCTGCTGTTCCTCAAAATGTTCCAAAAGACTCCCACTCACCTCTGAAATCTTACCCAAAACAGAGCTGCCAAGATCTCCAGGAAACCCAACAGTTATTGTCATCCTCCCCCTGTCACTGACATTGATGTCTTGTTTTTTCATTTGATGAGAACTCTTTCAGTGAATACAAACCAGTCTTGAGTGTTGCATGGGAAGTTTCTTTCCATTCAATTCCAACTGTGACAGGCTACCCGTCAGACTTATACCCGGCTTTAAACCAATCAATGTCAACTTTTGGGAGATGTGTGGTGTGTAGGTTGTGACAGCAGGATGAAGGTTTGTCATATAAAGATGTGCCGTTTGTTAAAATTCAGACCAAACTTTACTAGATCAAACATGGTAGGTGTAAAGCTCTGAATGTTTCCATTACAGGTCTATATAATCTGGTCATTGCTTTTCTGTTATGTTTTAGTATAAAAAAGATGAATAAAATGAAAATATTAGTTTTGAGGTCACGCTTTAGATAAATTAGGTATCATATAAAAAAAAAAAGCAAATTAAACCAACAATTTGTTTTTAATATTATACAATTGAGAAAATAAAATAAGTGCTTCTTTGTAATAAATCAAAGAAAAGAAAATACTCTCAAAAACTGTATATAAAATCTTATTTTAAAAATACACAGTTATCAGGTTTAAACTTGACGCAGAACTTACAGTAGCACCAACAGTTTGAGTGATAACGGTCTTAGATTCTATGTTAAAAAACCAGGGCTGTAAGTTTCAAATAACCACCACGCCAAAATTTATTAATGGGACAAAGTCGCAGGTCAACTTTGTTGCTTACAGAAAAAGTTTTCGTCACGTGTAACAATAACCATTTTCTTAAGAACCTAAACGTGTTTTACTTAAAAACAGAATATGTAACTCAAAGCTAAAAAAATTAACATTACGAACTCACAAAACTGCATGGTGCTAGGATTGACTGTTTTGTGCAAATAAGAGATCATTTCTGCGTCCTGCCGATGGTTGTTCTAAAATATCAAAAAAAGCATTCTAGGATTCCTAAAGAATTTATTTTATGGCCTATGCTCCGTAGGCCATAAAACCAGTGTGCTAGCTCCAATAGCATTTGGTATGGTTTTCCAAGATAAATGTAATGGCTCTGTGGGCCAAGTTTGGTTCACAAGCCAGAGTTTGACACCTCTGCTTAAACACTGCAATAGATGCTGTTTAATATTTGAAACAGTTCGTCTCGAATACATGTACCGTTACACCTGTAATACATGTGTATGTAAAAATTTGTCTAAATCTACCTGCCTACCTATTACTACCTACCTGTTACTCAATTCCTAATCGAGTAATATGTAACAGGTTACGACCTACCTATTTGAGTAATAGGTAATAAGTTACTACCTACTTATTACTCGATTCCTAATCCCAGTAATCTCAACCAAACCTGGTTATATATACTTAAACACTCACTTGTATTATTTCTGTATTATGTCAAGGAAGTAAAACAAAACCAAGCACTGTATGTGTGTGTTTTAGGAGGGCAGTAGTACAAGCAAGTATACAGAGGTTAGATATACTCGTATATACACCCATGGCTATTTCAGTATCATTGTATGTACCCCCAGGGTTAGTGTGGCAGATGGAACCAGCAAGCACGGCTTCCCATCTCCAGCTCCCTGTAGGGGTCCTTTTGGTGTCACAATATGAGTGCATATCCAGAAGTCCTTCACAGGTGGTAGTCTGGGCTTTGATGTCCCAGCTGCTGTAGTAAAACTCAAGTTCACGCTGTGTAAACCTCGGGGCTCTACTATAGAGCCCCTCATTTACCCCACCGGCTTACTTCACTCTTCTTTAGGCTGTGAAGTCAAACCTCCCATTCTTGAATCTATTTCACGTCCCTGCTGCTCTAAGAGTCAATATGTAGTTATGTGCTGTTCTTTGTGTCAACAATGTGGCTCACTGGGAGGGAGTCACAACCCAGAAAGCTTGTTTAAACGGTGATGAATGCAGTGATGAATAGAAAGTGGTCTACTGATGGACATGCACACAAAAATACACGGCACAGATGTCTCCTGAGGCCTTTCATCTTGGCATTACACACATTACATATTCTGATCACAGCTTGATAATGACCCTTGGATGGACTAAACGTCCCCCACAGGATGGGCGGTTTGTGCGTTCTTCCCTACAGAGAGCCACAAGGATTTCCAGTTTCCTGTGATGTGTCAGTGTTTATTCACACACCGATCCACTGGAACAAAGTCACAAAAGGAAATAGACCTCATAAAAAGCTCGCACTAACAGAAGAAGTGACAGGGCTGTAAATTGGCTTGACAGTGCACAGAAATAAAAAGCTTCAAACACCGGCAGAAAAAGTGAGTTATACCAACAATGACGCTGTCTTCGCCTTTGAGATCATATTCAAGATCTGCTGGTTATCTCACTCTTTTTAAGAAAATATATTAAAATGATCTAATTTAGATGTTGAATGAACAAGAAATTACATATTACCTTATTGTTTATAAGAGTTATTCTTGTCTATGCACACACCAATACATGGGCATTCTGTGCAAAAAAACAAAAAAACATCACTGTGCACTTTGATGGTTTGAACTATGTAATTGTTAGCTTTTAGCACAGCATGACTTTGGTCCATAGAACTACCAGTTAGATTTCTCTTTTCCACACAGCATTACTCACAGCTTATATGATTACTGAGGTCCTGCTCATAAATTGGTTGTCAGGAACCTCTTCATAACACTTGCTGATTCCATGTTCAACTTGGCTACAATCTTATCCGACCTGTCAACTATTCAATTCAACTATTCTTCAATTCAGTTCAACTAGGGATGAGTGATATGAACTAAAAAATTGATCTTGAGGATTTGGTATGATGATAATTAGTATGATGTAAAAAAAACACAAATAGCAGTCGGAAGAGTTTAAAAAATAAACTGTGATGTCATGCCCCAAAGCATTGTCGGTGCAAACAGCAGATAGACGTTCTCACTGCAACGATTGTGCAAGTGTGTGCCTCTAAGACCTTTTGTTCAGTTTGTATTATTCGTTCCATATCACACATGTTTAGCTACAAATGTGTTGAGTACTAAAATACATCATTAATAGCATTTTTATACTGTTCAGATCATGAGACGACATATCTTTCCGTTGGATTTTTTTTTTTTTTTTTACCGAAGATGATAAACATCGTTTTTCTTGTCAACAAATCTTGTGTTATTTCTTCCCTCCTGATTGGACTGTAAATTCAGATAAATCAAACTCAGAAATGATGTACTATCAAATGATGTAAAACATGTTTACTCTTCCATTTTTAAGGAGGTTCACAATTTGTTTTGTCTAACCTCAACCTCCACTTGCCACTTGCTGGTGAATTGTGGAAGGACTTTCTGATGAATGATTCCTTCTCAATTGTGCCGAGTCATGCTAGATTTATGATGTGCTAATTTTGCCTGGCAGAGGTTAAACGGGACCTACTTTTTTTCTCACTTCAAGGAGTTGTACACAGAACCAGCTGTTGCCCTTGATCTTGCATGTTCATTTGATTAATATATTCTATCAGAGTCAAATGGAAAAGAGTTGTACTTTTTCAGAGAAGGCACACAACAGAACAATGTTCTCGTGTTGTTTTATTAACAGATGACTAATGGTTTAGAGAGATTGCTCTGTTTATATTAGCACATTGTGCATGTTAGTATTTAAATGTGTGTGTACTCTCATCCGAGATATTGAGGATCACTCATCTTACTTTGGAGATAAGAGGTCACAAGCAAAATGTTTGTGAAAAAACATTTCAAAATGATTGTTGTTCTCAATCTTACTGAAAAAAAGATGACTGGAAAGTTTGGCTTCATGAAAGCAAAGTAAATAGAAATAAAGGGACTATTTTTCTTACAGGAAACAAACTTACAAATACAGATTCTCCTTTTTTAACCTTCAAATCCTGCAACTCTTGTTCTCATATGTCTGAGCAAAGATGTCTATTGACACAATCACCACCTGCCAGCTACCAACCTAAAGTGATTCCTTTTGTTGATTTATCTGTCTTTAAAGCACTTGAAAACATCTCTGTTTCCGATCTTAATATTAGGGTACTCTGATTTGGCCACAGCTCTGTTTTTCAAGTGCTTATTTTTTGCTCTGCTATGTGAAAGCTGGGGTTGTTTGCTGTGGACACCCATATTTTTCTCTGTTGTGCTTGTCATCTCACCAGATGTCAGTCACCATCTGCATCCTGTCAGACTAGAGGACATGCAGAGAAATTGTGTTTTTATTTTTCAGCTGCAACATTCTGCCCATTTCTGCCAACCCAACTCACACTCGTTCAACACGCTAGCCCTCATCACTCCAAAATAACTTCCTAAAGCTAATTTGTTATCTATGAAGGCACAATTTTGCCGTGGTCAGTCAATTCATGCTGCTTTTCAGATTTGGGAAAGAATTTTATGATAAAATGACTTCTGTGTGGGTGCAAAAGAAGATTTGAAACTGTGGGGTTTTCATCTTGAATGTTAAATTCTATTATCTGGAAACCTCCAGCTAGGATTTGTTTCTTAAAGAAACTCATCAGAAATCCTGAAGTGCCTCGAGGATCAGTTTTATCAAGTCTGAAGGCGTCTGTCAGCGCATTGATGTCACGCAAGTTCCGGTTTTGATGCCTATGCCTCTAGTCAGAGTCCCTTTTGCCTGCAGCAGTTGACTCAGTGAATTTCTACATTTGAGCCATTGGTATTCTCCACTAAGATGGCATCAAACTTTGATCTGAAATCCAGCAACCTATGGTTCCTCTGACAGTTTGAACAGTTTCAGTTTAGGTCTTACATAATAACTACTTAACCTTACTGACCACGTGTGGATTAACTGTCCAAACTTGGAATTAATTTGTAGTTTTGTGGTTTTGCACATCGATTCGTTTTTCCAGATGTTCATTGTCCAGGGTTAGGTTCATCGTGGGAGTGGATCTCTTCTTTGCGAGGTTGTTTTTTGTTTTTGCCCATTTTTGGAATTTTTTTGGTGATTTTTTTTTTTTTCTCATTGAGAAGGAGGATTTAAGAAGAGGGCTGTCCTGAGTTTGTTTAGTTTAGCAATTAGCTAGTGTTTTTTTCTAGTTTGACTTTTGTGGGATTTGTTCAGAGATATTCTTGTCATAATTTTGGGATATGAAAATAGAATTCCATTGAAAGCACATAGAATATTTTCTACTCTTATCACGTCCCATTCAAATAGTTGAAGTTGTTTATTATAATTTAAAAAAAAACACTCTGCAGTGTGTATGAATCACACCGCAGACGTTGAATGACTCAGAGAGTTTAGTAACATAGGGTATGCAGAGTGGAGAACCTGATGATTTCAATCACACTACTTTGAAGTTTTTTCATTCAAGGGATATTGAATGAAGGGAAATCTGGTAGAAATACTTGTTTTTATCCTTAATAACTTGGAAAGAAAAAATCACATCCTGGTGAATATGAAAATGTCTGTATGTTGCAAAGATTTTCTGTATAGAGATAAACTACATGTATAGTATATATTTGTAATGCTGTATTGATGGAAATCCATTTGTTTATGATTGAACAAAAACGGGATAAACTTTCATTGCAATAATGAACATTTAAATGAACTTATTGCTAGTGGCATGACTTTTTCAGCAATGAATTATCCAATTTGTCACATATCAATTGTCAAATCCAGTTTCATGGTAGGAAAAAGATGACATAATAACTTGAATATAACCTTAGTTGTGGGACTTCCAACTCAGGTACTGTA
Organism: Neostethus bicornis; assembly: GCA_902685375.1. NCBI lineage: Eukaryota > Metazoa > Chordata > Actinopteri > Atheriniformes > Phallostethidae > Neostethus > Neostethus bicornis. The sequence goes on from LR738545.1 coordinate 13,646,313, forward strand.
CGTCACTCTGAAGTCACATCAATATTTTCCAGATGCAATTTAAGGAATGCATCTTCTAAAGCAGTGCAGGTTCTTATTATAAATGTCGCGGGTTGATATTTAGAAACTCCAGATGAACATCTACATATAGTGCTATTGTGTCATGTCCAAGTGGTTTTGCAAAATCAATTGAAATATTCACCATGGATTTCTTTATTCTGGACTTCTCATTTTTTTGGAACCTTTTCATACTTCCTAGTCTAACTGCTTGTTCTTTTATTTTTCCTCTTTACGGAGCTCTGTCCAATACTAAAAGGAGACAGAAATGGACTTGAGGCTAGATTGTAAAGTCAAGCACACACACTTTGTGCCTATGAAGTCAGGATGTCTGAAGTCATGTAGAATGATGTCTGACACACTGATAAAATAACTTGAAGAATGTCATTTCTTCATGACAGCATGTGTCTGCCTCAACTCCATCATCCAAAATGCACAAACATTCACAGATAAGCACCGACTTGGTGAAACGAAACATTTTTATCTCCCCATGCTGAAAGGATTTGGTGAACCGGCTCAGTGATTCACTGTTATTTTCAATCATCTGAGCCCACAATAAATGACCAAAAAGCCCATAGAGCAACTTCAAGTGATTAGCCTTGTTGCTTACTCTCATTTCCACAGTCAAGTGGTCCGCGGCACTTTGAGGTCTCAGAATTACAAATGAAGTGGTGCCGAAGATTGTTTAACAGTCATTACAGTGTGGTTATTAAATCAAAGCACTGCCTTGTTCCTGATTGGAGCTTTTAATGCTTTACTTTGTCATTATGATCATGCTTTGCCACCAAAGCTCTTCGTGAAAGGTTTTTGTGAAAGAAGCTATAAAAGCGAAAGTAGAGCTGGATTGATGCAAAAAGCTTCACCTCTCGATACCTTTTTTGATTAATGCAACACATTAGCCTTCCACATCGACTTAGAAACTGACAAAGGCACAGTGGGGATAAACAGGTGGGAGACTACAAGCAAATAAAGGTTGAGGCTAATGGAGTGTGCTAATGTGTGCATTCATTAAACTCACTGTCTCTACTTCTGACCCAATCTGCCACTTTTCACAACTCTCGCGGTCCCCGAGGAGTGAGTCATTGCACACTTTAAATAATGCATCTTGCCAAAGGGGCCTCATTGTGATGACAAGCAGAGTTTAGAATAAAAAGATTTGCTATCTTTAGGCAGCTGCTAGCCCCTGTACTTTGAGGCACCAGCCACATGAGAAACAGGTAACCTTCTCTTTGCCAACATTTAGGAATAAATGAGCAATCAGGCTGGGGATTGTTGGCCGAGGGATCGAGAGCTCTTCAAGTATAGGTCAAATATTGTTTGCCAAGAAATACACTGCAGAGCCAGAATAATGGGGGGAAATGATTGAGGGGGTTTGCAGAGAGAATATTTTGTCTACCCAAACCACACTCTCTAGGTCAGGCATTGAGACAGTAATTGGGACGTCTGGAGTGGATGTCATCACCCAGAGAGGAGCGTTTACCATGAAGATGTTCCGAGAAACTGAAGCAGCTTGTGATTCAGATGAAGTTGCCATTGTAGTTGAGCTCCTTACGCAACATTTTTCTTTCGAGAACAAATGAACAGAAAAGTTTCCGTACGATGGAGGGAAGAGGCAAAAGTTAGAGTAGCAAATCCCCGGCTTTTAAGACAATTAAGACTGTTGGAATCACTGCATTACAAGTCAACTGCCAGTTGTTCAAGGGAGCAATTTAAAAGCATGTTGGTATTTTTTTTTATTCAAAGCAGCACAGAGAAATAAGGCTATTCTTTCCTGCACCGCTGCTGTCAGCGGGAAACAAATCCCAATCCACTGAGCTGTTTTTGACATGCCGTATCTTCAGGTACATCAGTCAATTTTCAATCTTTTTTTTTTTTTAAATAATGAAACACACTTTGCTCTATACCTGAACAAATGAGGGAAATAAAAATGAATGTCAGAGCAAAAGAAGCTGGTGGCCAAAGCTGTCGTCTGAAAAGGACCAGTGAAAGCTGGACCGATATGTTCCATATTTGCGCAATTATTTTCCATTATCATTATTAGAATATTGTTGTTTTAAGTATGAAGTAAAGTAAGAAAGTAGGTAAATAAGAATTGTAAATGTACAGTAGCTGTGTGTGTGATGTTTGTGTGTATGAGAGCTGAAAACAGCCAAACAAACAAAATCTATTTAGGTACTCACCAGGAACACATTAGCTAATTCTAATATTTTATATGAATCAAATGTGACAAAATGAATATTTTTACCACGGTCTTTAAATGCCGTAATTTTACGTTTTACACATGAGGAAAAAGCCATTACATTCATGTCTTTAATTATCACTTTTCACATGTTGCGGGGAGAAACGTGGATTCTGTGGGAGCTGTTTTGGAGAGGGGGTTGAGGACTTTAATGCAGGACATCCTGAAAAATCCCCATCAACCTCTGCATGATGTGGTCACAACCCAGAAGAGTGCCTGAAGTAACAAGTTCCTCTCACTGCGCTGCAGGACTGAGCGCTTTAAAAGGTCGTCTATCCCTTCAGCCCTCAGGCAATTGAATTTAACAGATGTGCCTGGAAGAAACTGAGTTTGATATGAGTACCTTATTACTATTGATAGGAACTTTTATTATACAGCTGTTTTATTTATTTGTATGCATGGCCTGTGTGATTTGTTGCTGCTGAACACCAGAATTTCTCCTGCAGGAGATCAATAAATGTTTTATCTATCATTTATCTATCTATCATCTATCTACAGTATCTATCTACTGTATGTTTTAAGTGCTAAAACAGCATTTTAATAAAAAAACAATAGTTTTGATCAATCCTTTTGTGATAATATGCAACGTGGCTTGTTATGTTCACGTGTAAAAGTGTTCCAACATGTTTGATTTGGTGCACATTGAACATTTTTACCCTAATTTAAATTCATGTGCACTTGTGAACTAGTTATGTGCACCTCTGCACATGCACCCACTTCACTGATATCACAAAAACAACTAAAGGTTGTTCATACTGGAAATTTCTAAGACTTTATAAAAACACAATGACCCATCCAGTATTACTGTTGCTTCTTTATCAGAAATTGGTACCAACTGACTAAAAAATTAGCATTGAAGACTTGTTTTTGAGGTATTGGCACAATCAAGTGTTACTTTTAAAGTCTATGTATTGAGTGAAATTGACATGCTAATGTGGCTGGTATTCATATTTTGTCCCACATTATTCCATGGTGAATTAAAATGAAAAACCTGATGTGATTTGAATATTTTCCTTCCATGCTGCTAATTACAAGAGCTGCACATGTCCTCCCTCAATGTTGTAATCATTTCTGACAAAAAAGAACAAACAGGGGATCTTATCTTGTTCTGCACACTGAATACTAGGTTTGCACACAATATTTTCAAATTTCCATGTTGCATAGTGGAGCGACATAAAAAAAAACCTCTAACACATGGTGCAGTCATTTTTTCTTCTTGCTGAGAGATGCAAAGGTTGAAAAAAATTTGAACACTTTGTCATCTTTTTATTATACAAAACTTTCCGTCTTTCCCAAATACATGCACAAATATATATTTAACGGATTGCATAAATTAACAAAAACATTAGAATGTAAATGCAGGCATGTAAGACGTTTAGGTAGAGTAACAGAAAAAGTTTTGTAATAAAATTTCAACATAAAAATATATTGGAGAAGAAACTTTTATAGAATAACAAGAAACGCCACAATGGGTTGAGGAATCGAAAGCATTTTTAGTGTAACACGAAGAAATGAATAGAGACAGAATCTAAACAGCACACAAACAGGATGGACCAAAAAAACTTCAAAAACAAAAGATGTACATGGAAGAAGAACAACCAAAATAACGCCGACACTGTGCAGAACCGCCATCATTTTTAACAGAAATAAGTTATCGTCTACACTGCAATGTGTCAACTTTTCTGGAGCAGAGATGCATCTAAAGGTTAAAAGACATTGGCTCTTGACGACTGAAATTTAATTTCTGAACTTTGATTAGTCTTTGTTTGGTTTCCTTCTTCACATTCAAAGTTCAGTTCTGTTCCTTCTGAAATCTAAGTGAAATTTACAGAATTTGTAATCTACTTCTTTTTTTTTTTATATGTATATAAATGTATAAACATGTTACCAGTTATGCGGACTTGATTCAGCTTTGCCACTGCATATCCCAAATCCAATGTTTTTTTTACAGCGTATTAATAGTTTTACTCCAACACTGTCTCAATCAAAAACCCTTTTACAAAAGACATTACAAATCTAAAAACATTGGAAATGCATATAAATCAAATTGCTGTTTTATTATTGCAGCAGTGTGTTTTGAATCCATCAGCTTATGTCTATTTTTGTGAATATCAAAGCTGCAGCTCGGATTTATCCAAGGGTAGAAAGCCTAACAAACCCTGTCATATCTGCAACATGTTGTCGTTGTTAGCAGCTTACAGAGCTTTGTTGAGGTACTGTTTGTCACTGCGGTGATCCTTCTGCCCGTTTCCCTATAAACGCTCCAACAGGCACTGCCACCATCCACCAATGATCCCTGTTTGTTGTAAGCTGCTTTTAATGAGCTCGCTGTCAAATCGCAGTGACTTATCACCTGAACTAAAACTAATTCCAGTGCCCTAGCAGTGTGCCGCTGACCTCAACTGATAGACAAGAACCCAGGATGATCTCTCTTGAACGAAGCGAAACCTGCAAGTGCAAGCCCACAGGCATGTTTAGTTTGCTGCCCACCAGTTTTCATATAAGCTCCATTCGCTGGTTTGTTTTGCTATCCATGAGGTCAAAACATAGCGTCTAAGAGAGAAGCACATATGGTGACTACATCACGTGGGCTTAGGCCTGATGGGATGAAATGTAAAGTTGGGCATTTTGAATAGTGGATATTGTCAGAATCCCTACTATATGTGGTTATTTTTGAAACAATAATGATCTTTGCATGATCTTGTGTTTTTACTGTTCATACTGACTTATAAAACCCTGTATGTATCTGTTTATTTTTGTGTGTGTGTTTAGTGTCGAGACATTGGAAGATTGTGAAATTCTCCTGGGCCCAGAGGTGACATATGGCCCTCCTGGTCTGGACCTCTTCTCTCCGGTTGCCATGACCATTGCCCACTGCGCTGAGGTCGATGCAGAGAACTGGAATATCCAGCTGAAGAGGAAAACCCCCGACAGTAAATGGGAGGTGAGCTAAGTCCTCACACCTGTCTCACATAGAACAGCCCATCACATCTCAGCCAGCCTCCATGTGGCATTTCGTTTCGGTTTAGTTGTTTTCTTCTTGTCCTTACTACCATATGTCACTAGGAAGTGAGATTTTCTTGGTCAACAAGCAAACACATTTTAAGATTCCTTCTGTAAAGAATAATGTTGTAAAAGGTCGGAAAGTTCATGTTGTGACACAAAAAAATTCAAATTTTAATTTAGCTCCAACCATGTTGACACATTTGCCTCTCGGATGTTTTGACTTGTTCACTATTTACTAGTCAGTTTCATCTTTTTTATGCAGTCGTACTAGAAGAGGACCAGATTAAATCATTTCCATTTACATACAAAGTTGGTTAGCTCTTATGAAATTTTACAGATGTGCAAGTAATCAATCCACACGATTTCCTCAAGTCATGGTTAATGCCAATTTTTTCTTATAGATCAGTCCTTATCTATCTTAGAACGAGTTAAAGTTAATTTAACTTATTGTAATTTTTTTTTAACCGACCAAGGCTACTTTAGGATTATGCTGGGTCCAAAGTATAATAGTAAAAACTCAATTATGTCTTGTTGAAATTATGACAAATCACTTAAGAACTGTTTCTCTTGTTGCGATCGCTCAAACCAGACAACAAGAACCACAACATGGCTTTAAAATGTCATCCAGTAAAAATGTCTGTGGGTTTTGAAAAAAATATAAAAGCATCTGTTTTTTTGTGTAAAGGTCTAAAACGCAGTTAGTAAGCAACTTTGAGTATTCCATGAAAGACTGCTTGGACTGTGTAGTTGAGCTGATTGATCCAGTCATAATCTCCATACCACCAGTGGGTGACAAAAGACAAGCATGAATGTAACACCGCTGGTGCGGCAGGGGGGAAATAAAGAAACAATTACAGTCTGTAATGGACAAGAAGAAGCATGGAGGCTGTCGGTCAGTGAAGGGATTTCAACAAAGTGTACGAAGCAATCAGAGGAAGAATCATGAGAATTGTTTCTCCAGAGACCATGTTTTTCTATTGGTCAGTGCCACAAACTCAATCAATGATGGAGAACTGATGGTATTTCTTTTTTCTTTTGCTTTTATTCTCTACTGTAATTTTATAGCATCACACTTTTGTCTGTTTTTCTTCTTTGTTTTTCTATTTGCTTCCGTCCAGTGATGAAAATTGTCATAAGGGTCAGGAAAAAATCCCAAGAGCTTAATCTCAAGCCTAAAGGGCATTTCATCTCCCGCCAACTGTCACCTTACATTATTTGTTTGTGTTTGTCAGCTGCCACCAGCATTCCAGTAACAAGACGAGTGGGGAAACAAGATGGGCATGAAGTGGGGAAGTTGTAATGAAGAGAATATATTGAGCCAAGCGGCAATGTAAATGTGTAGCTGACGTAAAGTTGGGTGGAAAAAACACCATAGGTCAGAATACTGAGCAGCGCCGACTTGCCCCGGGCTGTTGTGGTGGTTGTCAGCTCTATAAACAGCATGTAATTTAGGCTGCATTTCACTGCTGTCTGCATTGTCTGCTTTGTACTGAATAATATTTCTCCTCAAGAGAATATTGATAAGCCGAAGCAAAATCTTACGCAACCCAAAGATGCTCTCAGTCCCTCATTCCCTCACTTGGTAGCCGGTGATTGAGATACGTAAGTTCTTTCACATGGTGCAAGATCTTGTTCCTAATCTGCAGTGGTAAACAAAATAAAGTTTTACATCTATTCAACATTATTATTTATGTGCTTACTTTGTTAGTTACAATTTGTTAGAACAATTTAAAGTTCCTTGTTTTTAGAAATGACCAGAAATAATTCCACTTGAAAAAAATCCAAAGCAGCCCCCAGACTACTTTTGTTTGATATTTTATATTAAATTCCTACCTGAATGTCATTCTTATAAATTATTCATTTTTAAACTATTTTTCTCAGTGGAAGATCAACTTTGCAGCACAATTCTTGGTATGCTGCCATCTTAGAAAACAAATGTGTGGAAGGGATTAGGTATTAAAAAGTGGTTTTATCCGAGCAACAGCTGTTTACAGGGGGAAAAATTGTCACAGTTGATCTTGGTGATAGATCAAACGCAAGCAATTTTATTATGCCGCACTGATACCCGTGGAAAAAAGCTATTCCTGTATTTAATAAAAGCTACAATCTTATTTTATTCCATAATTTGCTCTAAGAAATTGCTTTTTAAATGAATAAAAAGGGCCAAATGGGATGCTTTTTGTACCATCCTCTGAAAAAGAATTTAATCTAAACCTTCAGTCATTTCAGAGTTCCCTCCAGGATTTCTTCAAAGTTCCACCCAAAAAAAGATTAGCAAAACTTTTTAAAATCAATTTTATCTTTTAGGAGGAACACAATGAATCTTTATCTTGTGGAACAGTTTGGAGTCAAGCTGGCTCTTCTGTCCTGATGCTCACCTAAGTCACTCTTAGCTTTTTTCTTTCTCATTTTGAAGCTCTGTTTCAATTTTTTGAAGTCATCTTGAACATATGACAAAATGCATGGAGATTAGGTGACGTGATTGGCTGAGAGCTTTTTTTTTATGATTATTGAAAGGATATTAATCATGGTTGTGATACAATTCAAGTGACATTGTAAATTCCAGACGCAACCTCAATCTTTGTGTTTTCTTTCTTCATGCTTTCATCACATTTATCTTCTCAGAAGCCACAAGGAACAAACAATTCCGAGTGCCGTTTGATTAATTCAAACATTGAGAAACCCTTGTTCCAAGATCTTGTTATCCTAAAAAAGTACCACCTCTTTCATCGACTTTTTCTGTGAAAAAATGGAATATTACATATTTATGTGGGGAAAAAAACTGAGTAATATCTTTGTATGTGCGTGAGTTTGGTGGAGAGAAAAAAGGAGAGTCTGGGGAATATGAATAAACTCAAGCTTTGTGTCGCTTTGAGGTTTCACTCTAATATTAAAAAGGGCACAGAGACCCTTAAAGCTTCTAGGTTGAAAATAATGACACACCACTGAGGTTTAACCCAAAGAGACGGAGAGAGATGGTTTGAAGATGCATTATACCTGCAAATGCACTGTGCCATTAAAATACTTCTACTTCAGCTGCCATTAAAATGCACATGACTCACAGAAGAGACTTCAACACTCTCGGCTACAGCGTGTTAATATTCATCACCATAATGCAGTGCGTTAAGCTGTGCTTAGGAGGATGCAGGAAGCATTAATGCAAAACACATTTAACTAAGATATTCACAAGATTCTCAGTACCTGATGTGAATGCTGCTGAATGAAAAACTACCATTTCATCTGTTAGCTAACATATTGTAGATTATGAGGGGTTTTTTTTGTTCCCATCTAAATTGGGCTGAGTTTATTTCATTTTAATGCATATTTATTTATCTTTATTCCTCCTGAGACGTAGCTAATTATTAAGCTAGACAAAATTATTTAGATTTGCTCAGCTTCCATATATTTTTTTTCAGTTTATAAAATTATTAGTTTTTCTATTATATATAAGGTTGCAAGTATTTTTGAGTTAAAACCTTGAAATTGAGAATGATGATTCATGCTGGGAATTCATACATAAATCACAATACTGATTTTTCTACATAGGGTGTTAGATGTTGGTTTTGAATTTTTAAGATGATGTTTAAGAAGTCGGAGCATGAGGTCGGCTTATGATTATTCGTATTCTTACTTTGGGAAAACATGAAGTAAAAAGAAAAATATCCCTTTATAGAATTTTAATAATTTTACTCAGCCCCCTGTTCAAGTAAAACAAGTTTGATAAGATGAGCATTGCCCCTGAACATCTGTAATCTGGTGATGGGGCACTTTTAGTAGTTACTTGCACGACCAAATAGATACAAGAAATTTACACAATTTTACAAATTAATTTTAACATGATAATACACCTACGTATTAGTCAGGTTCCACAGAAATCAGTCTTTGCTTCTGAAATTAGCGCATGTTGCGCCATGTTCTTGTGCGTATAATAAAAATTTTCATGTAATATTCTGGGTTTAAGATATCAGATCGACATGTGCTTTCAAGTTTGGTGATCAATTATTTTTTAATCTTGTAACTTACATTGAAAACAAAAGCAATGAACTATAATAAAACACTTTCTTATAAATTTAGCTTGAATAAAGATGAAACCAGGCTACTAAAACAATTAAAATGGTAACTATGATCAGCGGAAAATATAGGCTGACCAAAAAAATTGCATGGACCCACAGACATGGGAATTCACATCATTTAATATTAGCAAAGGTTCTTGAGGTTTGATAAGTTATGGTTGGTCATTTTTGGACATATTTTTTTTTAAAAATAGCAGGTTTACAGACACACACACACACAAAAAAATCAAAGGATATAAATTTGATTAGTTAGCACTGTGCAGTAGTGCAGTAGTTAGCACAGTGGCCAAACAGCAAGAAGAAGACTGTATGGTTCAAGTAGCAGGTGGGACGAGGCTTGGAACACAGGCCTTTCTGTGCAGAGTTTGCATGTTCTCCCCCATGTATTCATGGGTTTTCTCCGAGTACTCCAGTTTCCTCCCACCCTTCATGTTAGGATAATTGGTTGCAATAAAATTGCTTTTAGGGATAAGTATGTGTATAGTTGTGTGTGTGTGGCCTACCAGCACACTGGGGACTTGTTCAGGGTGTACTCTGCCTCTTTCCTGAAATCAGCTGGGAAAGGCTCTCGCACTCCCCGCAACCGCATTGAGCGAAACGAAAAAAAAAAAAAAAAAAAATGGATATAACTGTGAAGTCGACTGAGACAACTGTTTAGCGATATTGGACTACACAAATATGATTGAACTGATTTGTACATGTTCTCGGACATCTCTAGGTAACAAAGACCTTCTACAAATTGGGCTTTTGTTAAAGTTTACTACTTTAGATTTCTGAACCAACAACCCAGCCTGAAGCATTGATGAAACAAACTCCAGGAATTACAATTATTTTAATCAAATCAGAATCAGAATGCTTTTATTGCCATGTCAGTGAAAAATATCAGAGACTAGGAACTTGTTTTGATACAGTTGTGCAAAAATAAAAATATCAATGTAGTATTCTCTAAAAATGTTTAGTGAAGATAAACAGGTTTCATAGAATGATGTCTACTGATGTCTAATGATGTCAATTTTGCCAATCACAAAAATAAGATTTTTCTGGAAATTAGGCTAAATTTAAAGTGGAAAAATAGGCCCCCAATTACTGTGCCATTCAAAAGCATTGTTACACCAAAGAAACAACCCACTATGCTATTTTTAGTCAGTTTAGTGACAAGCTCATAGTTTCTGCTTGCAACATTTGACAGTCCTGTGACTCAGAGCCTTTTAGGGGGAAAAAAACTGTAAAAACTAAGCTCATGTAATGGAACGAATTTTGCACTTTAACACTCAATCTAAACAGTTTCTGCAATAGAGGTCATAGCCTTAAGTAGGAGCATCATGGCATCTATTAGCCGGCCTTCGGTGGGAGGATGAGAGTATGACTCATATGAGTGACAGTCTCAACTGTTTCTTAACAACTAAAAAGTTTTTTTTTTTCCCATGGGGTATTTTAAAATTTTCCAATTTATTTTAAACTTCATTTTCAATCATTCGTGAATTCAAGCGACATTTAAGGATTTCCATGTGTTTAATTTTGTCTTTCTTCCATAAATTGTGTTGGTGGGTGAGCGGGTATGTTATTGGTCTACCACTGGGAAAGAACTTTATCTGATTTGATGGAGAAAAGTTTGGCTTGCGTTGCTTCCATCTGTCTCCCTAGTCACATGGCCAAGGCTTGGAGTTTTTGACAGTTTCCAGCACCCCAGGTGGGAAGATCTGACTGTACCTTTTGGGTTTTCTTTTCTGGTTGCACCTTTCAAAAATTCAAATATTTATTTTATTCCCCTCGGTCTTGCCTTGTCTTTTGCTTTGTTTTTTTGCTTCCAGCTTGCATCTCTATGGTGAGAAATGCTGTCAATATGGTGGCCAGGCAAATTTAGGATCCTTCTTTCTCCTGTGCATGACAGATTCATGGCCTCCTCTTTTTACCATTGCATCTATCAATCTATGCAAAGATTGAGAATCCTGTCAATAGAGAGAGTAAATGTGTAGATATAATTTGATTTATTGTGTAAATATATAAATACATATATAATATGAATAGAGCTTTGTAGAGATGTAAAAATCATTTGTGTAAAGGTAGAAGGAGAAAAAAGTTTGGATGAAAGAAAGAGAAAATGGATTTCTTTCATTCCGGTTAAGATAATGATGCGCTTTCCAGTGGCTGCCATCTCATAAATAAATCACTCTGTATTGTTTATAATAACTATATTTTGTGCTGCCATGTACTAACAGCATTCACTCATGTAGTAAATGGTTTCATTCATTCTCGGGAGGATGCCTTCAACCCCTTGCAGCTTTCTGCTCTGTGATTTATACCTATACCGACTTAACCGCATCATATTTAAGTGTGCATTCACAGCATAATTTATGTAGTCTTGATGTCTTTGCTCCTTCAAGTGTGTTTAGTTTTATAGAAGAATCTACTAAATCTGAAGTATGCAAGAAGCTATCCTCCCTTGGGAGATGAGTTCAAGGTTTCACTGCGTTTTCAGTGGTTTTCATCTTTTTTTTTTTAATTAAATTTAATGGCTTGACTGTAGGAAAAAATGCTTCACAGTTGTTGTTGCAATTGACTTCTTTGAAACTCTACTTTACAGTGACTCAGCATGAAATTAGACATTTACATTAATACCTTACTCTTGAACACAAAAAGTTTTAAGAAAAATGAATAAAAATTGGAGCTCCTACAGTTTCTAAATAGTTTTCAGTCTTTACCAACCGTCATTTTATTGTTCAATTTTTAGTATTACTTTTGGTATAATCATGTGCAGCTGCTCCATAATGCACATTAAAAATGAAAAGCAAACTGCATTTAGCCTTCTGATTAGTTCAACTTTTTAACTTTTTTTTTTAAGAGTTGAAGAAAATTTGAAGTTGTCATTTTACAATAAAATGTAAACAGAAAAATCTACACAGTTTTCTTTTTTGCTATTTATTTTTTATTCATAACATTCATCTTCTTTCCTTTACTTATTCATCATATTCATCTTTCAATGTATCAAATATTTAGAGTTACAAATAGTTTGACTCTGACATAACCTGTACCACTTGCTGCTGCTTCATTTGCTCTTTCTAAATTAAAATTGGGTGGGGAGGTTGAAAAATGACCTTCTATTTTTCTAGATCAAGCTCAAAGCTGGGATGTTGCTAATTAAGTTTTACAAAAACATTCCAAATGTATCAATGGTATTTCCACTAAACGATGGATGTGAAAAGATTACTTTGTCCTATAAATTCTGTTTTTTGTTGACAGTTTTTATAAAATGGTTGAAAGGATGTCATATCTTTATCCAAATTGATCTTCACTGGTTTGTAAATCTGCTCTCTGGCTTGCTTCTACCATTTTTATTGCTAAATTGTGTTTATGGTGATATTAAGTGTGATTCCAAAGATTGTAATATATCGCAATGCCGCAACAATGTCAATGCAACACACAACTGCAGCATACTTAATTAGAAAAAAATTTGCAGACGAAAGTGAAAAGAGATTAAAAGGACTTTACGTATTTATATGAATTGAAATAAGTACCTTTCAAATTAAGAAAGAAAAAAATTTCTTCTTTCATCAGAATTAAACACTTGGGCACAGGCCTGTCTTTTGCTGGTGCCATTTTTTTTCTTTTAGATTTTAAGGAACATGAAGGAAAACATGTTTGTTACACTTTCTTCCTTGAAACACAGGCGCTATGCATCTGCAAATTAAAAAAAGGTAGGACCAGATGAAGTATCCATAGGGAGGAATTGGAACTGGGCCCAGAACTCTGCAGTCATATTGCACACCTCCACTTAGTGCCACGCTTTCTTGTTCAATGAAGAGAAAAATAATTTGCATTTCTATGTGCACACTTTCTGAACCTTGGCTGAGACTGAAGCACGGAAGTCCCATCTGGGCACACTGATCACACTCCCATGTGCATAAATTTAATAATCCATGAGCACTTAGTGAAAACGCCATAGTGTCTAAATTACAGCATACCCACACAAAGGTCGCAACTCTTGAAGGTAGTCAACAAAACTTTTAAAAAAACAATAATGTCATCAAAAAATGTCCCAGGCAAGAATATTTTATCTTCATAATAACTAATATTTTGTACTCTTTGTTGCAGGAAGTGATGTCAGTGGATGAGGAGTCCACTTCCTGTTACTGTCTGATGGATTCAACGAGTTGCCACCTTCTTCTGGATCAGCCTGGTTCTTACGCCCTAGTTGGCGAGCCTCTAACACAGGCTGCTGTCAAGAGGCTAAAGCTGGCTGTGTTTGGGAGCATGGAGGCTGGCTCAATGAGCTATAGCCTAAGGGTTTACTGTGTGGATGACACGCCACACGCCTTTCAGGTGGGTGTAGCACACTTTCAAGTTCATTTTTCAATGTCTTTGTGGCAAGTGGTATAGTGGTCCTGGAGGTTATCGCTGCAGCCTCCTGGTGAGAAGGTCTGTGTAGAGTCCTTACTGCAGCAAAGCTTCAACGCTGGCTTTACTGTGTTGAGTTTATGTATTCTTTTTGTGTATGCAGGGCTTCTATTCGTGGACTTTGGCTTTGTTCCACTGGCCAAAAGCATGTATGTCGGAAAATTGGGGACTGTAAATTTCTCCTATTAGAGGCAGGTCAAGGGAAAAATTTTGTCTTCATCTGTGTAGTTCTGTGAAAGAATGGTGGCACTGGAATGCCTGGAACATATTGCCTGGAACAAAAAACAAACAAAAAAAAACTTGCAAAAATTAAACAGCGTATCAAGCTGAACTGGGTTGGAGAAAATTAAGCTGAGACTCAAGAACTAAAAATGTGCACAGAAACTACTGAAACAACTAAAAACGTATTTTCCCCTGGATTTAGGGGTTAAAATGTACAAAACTCCACTTGGGGCCAGTAGAAAACCTCAAAGTCTTAAATAAAATATGTCTTGACAACTAAAAAAGAGCAAATCTAATTTGAAAATGGATAGTAAAATATTAAAGTTGTACTTAGAATAAATGAGCAGCCTGTGAGGAACGGAAGCACTAGTGATCGTTACATCATCTCAGTCAACATATGAGCAGGCAAAAATCTGAACAAATTGAAGGTCATAAAGGCACAACTGGTCTGAGCTTTGATGTGCTACAGTGGTCCAAGTTCAATGATGTCTGTTAGGTTCAGGTTTTATTACCTAAACATCTTTAACCCCTGAGCTAATGAGCCCCCAAAAAATGGCAGTCTAACAGAGCCAGCTCATTAGGGAAGTCATTGACACCTTTTAATAGCTTTTGTTTAGAAAATTCAGTTTGTGACTGTTTATGTCCTTTAGCAGTGATCTGTAAAACAGTAGTCTGAAATATAATTCTGTTAACCTTTTAGAAGTTCAATAAGTTTCTTCTCATCTGGCTTTTCTGAGCTTTGGTTCCCTATAATTTGTTTAAAAGGCTATTTATAAGAAAACAGTTGGTCAGATTTATGTGGAAAGAAGTTCATTGTTATATAGTGTATTTCCTTTTTTTTCTTGCTTTATTCTGCACAAAGCTATTTTCCATTTAGTATAGAATAGTAGAAGTTATTTTCCACTATTCTTCATCTTAATCTATTATTTTTGGAGACTATAATGTATGTTAACATCCGAGAACTGCGGGAAAAGAAGAATATTATTAGTTCATTGCATTGTAAAACTAATTCAATTAAATTATACTTGTCGAGCCCAATATTACAAAACAATTCTCTCAACGGGCTTTGCATTGTAAAGTAAAAAAAAAGTGAAAAAAAAAAAAACAAGGAAGAAAAAAATGCATATTGTATAACAGCCAACTATACAAAAGCTAGCTAAACTATTTCAGCATATTCCTGCCCTTAGAGCCTCCTTCACAGTGAGAAAAAACTCCCTAAAAAAACAGCTGTGGAGAAAAAAAGAGAGACCCCATGGGGGGCCACATGACAGAGAGATTCATCCCTGGGATGAGCAGCCAATGTGTCTAAGATTATTAATAAAATATTATATATTATAATATACTTCACAGCTATATAACTGAAGAAATCAGTAGATGGTTTCATCTTGATGGAAATGGGATGGTAGATCCTAACGGTAGACACTCATCACCACTGAATAAGACAAATGAAAATATAAAAAACTAAAATAGTTGGCTAGCGTGTCAAAATAGATCTTTGTTTAACTTCTCGAAATGAACACACAAACACAAATATAGAGCCAGCATAAAGACAAAGCAGTGGCATGGAAAACGACTTGTGCGGTGCTTGGGGTGAAATCTTGGTTTCACTTTGAACATTACCATTAGATCTTGTTCCTGAAGTTGCATTAATGTGGTACATTTACAGTGTTAGTCAGCAATCTTTCTTCTGTTTTTACTTTTAATACAGTCAAGTAAATCTTTACTACCATGTGTATCGATTGAAACAACTTTCAGAAATGGGAAAAATGGAAGAATTTGATATGCGGTGTAATCAGAGCTGAAACATATAGTCAATTTTTCTCTTCTTTTAGAGAAACTGTGCTTGGTCAGCTGAAAATGGTCCAAATGAAACTATTTGAAGTAGGAAATATGGATTACCCAGGATTACATCCTGATTTTGTACATTAATATCTAATAAATAAATAACTAAGAAATATATGAATCAAATAAATATAGTAGACTAATGTTAGTCTAATAAAACACAACAGACATGAAGGAGGTTATCAAACATAATGTTGAATTGACTCGTTTCCCATCAGATTCTGGATGAAATCTTCCTACTTCCATTATGAAAGCCAAGAACATCAACGGCTGCTTTTCCAGATGGAACAGTCTAGAAAGGCTCCCCCTGTGCCTTTTATGGACAAACTGCTGTGCTGTGATTACCACCTTTCAAAGTTTAATCGATTCTTCTTTTTTATCTTGCTTGACTTTAGCATCCTTCAGCTCCCTACTGTTTTTAGGTATTTGAGCAAAGTGCATTGGGGAAATCAGACCTTCTTTTGACCAAAGAGGTTCAACAAATATAGGAGCAAAGCTGAGTCGATTGAGTCAGTGACTGAGTCTTCTTTCCTACCTGCTCTCTGTTATGTCGCAGCAGCTGGCTTTAACATGCGTTCTGGGTTTTCTTTATGAATTCCCAGCCTGCAGAGCAGATGCCAAACTTTTGTACGTCCCTCGGGCCCCTGGCTGCTCGTAGCAGAACTCTGTTTGTTTTCTGAATTCTGGCACAAAGTCAATCAAAGAGCGGCTCAGTATCAGCTCTGCTTTCTTTGATGCTGTACAAACATTTACTTCATCTGACAAACAAGGCGGTTTGTGCTTCTGCTGAGCGCTGCTTTAGCATCTTTAAATTAGTGGACAAATATTTATTTTTTGTTTTCCAGATTGATTTATTGTGTGTGTTGGAATAGAAAAGACAGAAGGAAAGTTATTTCCCTCAGAAATGAGCTAAATATATATTCTCCTCCAACGGTAGGTTCATGTCCAAGGACACAGCTTGGAGATGATACTGTGGATAAAAGCTCTCTGCCTGGAAATACCATTCCCATTAGTATTCCTTTGGCTGACATTACCTCCCAGCATAGAAGCTGCCAGAAAACACTGCTAACCTCTACATTTTTGTCTTTAGTCTTCACAAAGAAGCGCAACTGTAACACCAACACACTGAGCCCTCTCTTTCAACATAATGATAGTGAATATTTGATAAACCAAACAGTAAATGAGGAAGGGCAGACAGAAGCCTTCATAAATGACATCCTAACAGCTTCAGATGAGAAAACATCCCAGAGGGCTTGTTCCATCTGACTGATTGTGAGAGCTTCTTACAGGCAATTTGCCAGCAGTACCAGGCAGCATACTGTTACCTTAATGATTTGAACTTGCAATTTCCAGATCGACTTGCGCAGTTGTCATGCATGGCTCGCAAGCATGGTGGCTCTGATATGACAATTTCAAGTGTCAAGATGAACACCAGAAAGGACTACCTCACACAGCAATGATACACTGCTTGACTCTGTCACACATTGGGAAATTCAGAGAAAATAAAAATCAATAGCTACTTTTCTATTTTTTTTATCATGGTTTTGACTTCTTCAGTCTTTTTCTTCTTTATCTGGCTTTTTCTATGGTATTCTCTTCTCTCACACTAACTACCTTCATGTCCTCCTTCACAATACCTATAAACTTTGTTTTTAGTCTATCTCTGGAAGGCAGTTTGAAACTCAGCATTCTTTTCTCAACTAATTCCTCCCTCTCTTGTGTGGACATGTCCAAACTGTGTCAGTCTAGCTTGTCTGACTATCAAAGTCAGCTTTATTTGTCAAATATTATATGTACAGATAGATTTAAAATTAAATTGCTCTCCAGGCCCACAGTGATCAAAACAAACGCATAAAAAGGTAATAAAAAGAAATACACAATCTACACAACGAAATTCTTAAAATGTTAAGTGTGCAAACTCAGGGAGAGAGGTTGCAGGGCAGGGAAAGAATTCGGCCCCCTAACTGCTTGGTGGATGAAGCTGTCTTTCAGCCCACTGGTCCTGGCCCGGAGGCTCCTCAGTCTCTTTCCAGGTAGCAGCAAACTGAAGAGGCAGTTGGATGGATGTGTGAGTCACGTGCAATGCAGAAAGCCTTGCAGGTGAAGCGGGTGTTGTACAGTATATGTCCTGCAAGAATGGGAGACGGGCACCCACAATCTGCTTAGCTGCTCTCACTAGTCGATTTAGTTTCCTTAGGCAGGACGCAGAACAAGTGCCATACCACACAGTGATGCAGCTGGTGAGGATGCTTTCTATGGTGCCTCTGTAAAAGGTAGTCATGATAGTGGCTGGGGCACTGGCTCTTCTCAGCTTGCAAAGAAAGTAGAGTTGCTGTTGGGCTTTGCTGGCCAGTGATGCAATGTTGCAATGTGAGAGGAGAGGTCCTTAAAGATGTGCACACCCAGGAACTTTGTGCTGGTTACTCTCTCCACTTCGGCTCCATTTCTGATAAGGGGAGTATTCTGCGTTTGTGTTCTTCTGAAGTCGATGACAATCTCCTTTGTCTTCCCGATGTTTAGAGAGCGGTTATCACTGCACCACTTGACCAGGCGGCTCACCTAGCTCCTATAGTGTCTCATTACTGTTAGAGATGTGACCCAAAACAGTTGTGTCATTGCTAACTTGAGTCCGATGAGTCCGAAAACTCTAACATTCTCTATTGTATATCATATATCATCCTGACGAAGTGCCTTCCTTCTCTTCATCCTCTTCAATGCCCTCCTCATGTCTTTCCTGACCTAAAACAGTAACCACTTCTACTCTCTGCTCTTTTGGTTTTTTTTTTTTGGTTTTTTTTCACTTTTTTGTACTACTTTTTCTTGTAGTTTTAACTACTATAGAGTATTAATTAAATTTTATTCAGAAAAGCCTCCAAAAATGGTTTACATGTTTATGGAATTTTTTGTCAACATAACTTATTGTACTTTTTTTTTTTTTTGGCAAACAGCCCATATGCACGACAGTGACACCTGAAACTCCATACAAACTTACATACTCCATTAATGCTGATTTTTTTTTTTGTACTTTTCTATTTTCAGGAGAAAATACCATAAAGTAGAACAAACTGCCACTGAATCTTTGTTTTAACAACATTTCCGGGAGAAAAATACAATATAGTTTTATTATAGTTTCATTTTATTTTGTCTTATACATACAAACCATACGCGCACCATTCAAATGTATCAAACCTGTCACAGTTTTAAATTGATACTATTTTATTAGGGACATTTAGAATGTTGAGGGTGTTTTTACAAAAGAGAAAAGCATGAAAATGTTAATGCCAGTCTGAGAAAATCATAAAGTGTGTAATGAGGGGTTTTACAGCTTTTAATTATCTATAATGATTGGGGTGGGATTGCAATGCAAATTTTGTCAATTGTGTGTTTCTGCGATAATTGAAGAGCTACTGTATACTGTAAAAATATCAAAATAAACATATTTCTGGGACACAACATCATCAAAAAAAAAAACTAGAAATAACACAAAAAAAAGCACAACATTAAAACGGCAAAATTCATCAGACAACCTGTGCAGCTGCAGGATTTTAGATTACTGTAGTTCAGTCATTCACTAACAATGACGTCTTTATTTTTAAATTGAGGAAAAGGGAAACACTTTAAATGTGTACATAGATTATTAAATTTATTTAAAATAAACCTGTCAGCCCAGACGTTTTGCATTTGCAAAAATGAAAGATGGTATTGCCAATGGGATTTCCATTGAAGTATTTATGAACTATTCTTAACTGTGTGTCCTGATGTGTGAATGGGAGTAACAGATGACATAATAATTTCCCTCACGATTAATAAAGTATCTATCTATCTTAAACCAAGCGTGCCTGTTGAGGGTGCAACTACCAGCTAGGATACACCTCCTCTTTAGCAGACAGCTAACATATTTCAATTGTAGACAACAATTTGCAATTTGCAAATTTAAAATCCCAATTTCTGTGTCTCTATGAATTCAATTCAAAACTTTTGAGAATATCTAACATTTTTATTCCTCTTTTTACACTACAGGATGATACTTTTGATATGTAATTTGAAACACTGATCTATCTTGTGCTTGAGACGTGGTCTGCAGTTATACTTGATTGCCTTGGTTACATAATAATAATAATAATGCATTGAACTTATATAAAACTTTTCTAGATACTCAAAGACGCTTTACCTATGCATTATTCATTCACTCCATACAATCATTCACACACACATTCAGTCATTCCTGCTGAGGGAAACTGCCATGCAAGGCGCATATCACTATCATCAGATGCAACTGAGAGTTTGGTGTCTTGCTCAAGGACACCTTGGTATGCACTCTGGGCAGGGGATCGAACCTGCGACCTTCTGGTTACGGGATGGTCGCCCGACCCACCGAGCCATCCTTCCCCCAAACATGTAGTACATGTAGTCATGTGGTTACATGTAGTCCTGTGGTTAATGAAAAAAAAAATATTTGGGATGGTACCGTATGTATTTGAGCACCTAGTGGGATCTTGGCTTGTGTTCTATTGAGGCTTTAATTTTTCATATTAGAGCTTGTGGAGTTCATCTTTAGCATTAGGGTTAGTCTGTCTATAATGTTAAGGTTAGATATGCAGATTGATCTTTTCTCCAAGTACTTCACAGAAAAGCAGTGTCTTTCACTAAGAAACAGCATAGAAGAACACAGATGACAGAGCGGGATCTCCTATTTATGTAGCATGGCGACTCGTGTTCATCTCTCATCTGCGTTTAGCCAACAGTTGATTGCAAAGACAATTTGAAATATGCTTTGGGCATGTTTTTTTCCAGAGCACTCATGTAAACACATATTCATTGCAGGGACAGTCTTTCAAGATCAATCAGTACAGCCTGCTATTAGTCACAGCTCTGTTCTCAGGCTTTAGGAACAGAGGTGGCTGCAGTCAGACAGGCCGGGCGCCCGACCATTCAGCAGGACACTGAGCAGTGATGACAGATGAATACCTGCAAGCCACTATCAAAGTGCTCTTTCATCATCACAAATTCAATTTGGGAGATGGACGCCTGCCCCCAAGCACCCCTCCCTTCTTCACCGCGACACGGGAGCTTGCCGTGTATTACGTTGAGGCTTCAATTCGTCATGTCAGAGCTGCAAATGTGATGCTAATGCCAGAGCGCAACTTGTAGGATTTGTTCAGTGGAGCCTGGATGTCACTTCCCGACAGCCTGCTTCTGTGTTAATATTTGAGATGAGTCAATTAGTGGATGTGACGGAGGAGAGGATTAGCTGCAGGTGTTTGTGCTGATATGCAAAGGTAGTGTATCTTCAAAGGAAAAAAATGATTTCCATGTCCTTTCTCTGCTGCAGTTTTCTCATTTCTCTCGTTTTTTTTCTGCTGTTTTCTCATGGTGGCTTTATTTCTTACTAGTATCTTTCTTTCCCTTTCATTTCCCTCTTCTTTTGATCTTTAAACTTCTTTGTTTCCTCTGCTTTTGCATTTTTTTCTTCAAAATTACATCCCTCTCTCATATTTTTCCCCATTTGCTTTTTGGTCATTTTGCTTTCTCAATTTTATTTTCCTCTCTTTTTTTTTTCTCTCCAATAACCTTCCCGTATTTTCTTTCTTACTTCCTTGTACTTCATATTTCTTTACCTGCCATTTCTTTCATTTCGTCCTCCACAGGGAGTTGTGGCCACAGAAAGGACCAGAGGGGGTCAGCTCCTTGAGGAGCCAAAGATGTTGCCTTTCCGAGCGAACACCTTCAGCCTCCAGGTGTCGATCCAGGATGTTCCTCAGTTCCTGTGGAGCATCAAACCCTTTACTACATGTCAGGTAAGCCAGAGGGAAACCACAATTCTTGAACAGTGACACAAAACGCAAACAAAAACCTACTGCACATGATTTTGTTTGCTAATGAGGAAAAAGCGTTTGCCTATCAAGCTTGTGGCTTAGTTTCTCCTGTTTCTTCTGGTTTTTCCATATAATTGCATCCCATAAGTTACTCCACATGTACCAAATCAATTAAATATACTCTAAAACCTCTCATTTAAAATCCTTTTTTACAGTTGGCAGTATATTTTTTGCCTGCTCCAACAGAAACCAGTGACCCTTTTGGAACACTTACAGGGTTCCTTTTAGGAGAGAATAGAGGGTCATTATTTCCAAGTGTCTCCTGAAAAACCGCTGATTGGATCGACTGTGAATAAGAGCCATTTTTTAAAGTGAGACAGCAATTTATCAGTGGTAAATGTTTGCAGACTGCTGTCATCAATATAGTAAGATTTGCCATTTGGGCTGCCACAAGCAGCAGCACAGAGGATATTTTTATCTTTCTGTGTCACAATTCCACCAAAACCAGTGTGCTTGTGTTTACTGTTGAAATATTAAAACATTGTGCTATGTGTCGCGATATTGATTGAGAAATCATTTAGGGTTATTAAATAGTTTTTATTCTTACATTTATGTTAATCCTTTTTCACCACTTGTGTTGTTTTTCTAATAAATTTCAGTATCAGTGCTTCCGTGTTAACACAGTCATTAACATAAGCAAAGTTAATGGACAAAAATGACTTTTTATTGCTACGGTTCATCATTTGGAAATTCACAAACAGCAATCAACTGCACTTAACTACAAAAAATATGTTTTATTTTGTGTATTATTTAACTTTTTAAAAAATGTTGTTGAATCACCAGTTTTGCAGCATTTTGTTGTGTTTTCAAATGATTAATTCCAGTGGAGCATTTTCAGAATGATCATAACAAAGTTTTAATGGATTAAGAGGGATGAGCTTTATTCCCTTCTTTTTATATTCATTCATATTTTAAACCTGAAATCCAATAAACAATTCAACTAAAAGTTTAATTTTGAAGTTACAAAAATTAGGTTTGGGGAAAAGCTGAACGAAAAGGTACTTTAACTTTACTTAACATTTCAGTCTTATTCTTGTTTTTTAAAAACAAAAAAATTATTAAAAAGAAAAAAGCATATTTTTTATTCAATCAGCAAAAACTGTAAGCAATATAAGCCTGTATCTTCAAAAAGCAATGTTTCAAATTAGAAAACTACTCCTAACATTAATGTGAGAGTACAAGAGACTAGCGAGATTTGTGTGTTCTATTAAATCTGTGGTTTTATTCAGGGTGAACTTGACTCAGGAACAACCTTGCTGTTCATGAGAAAATATAGAAAGAGGGTGAAACATACACGCACGGGATGTTTAATCATGACTTAATTTGGATTGACTGTACAATCTTCTTCTTTCGGCATTTCCCCTCAGGGGTCGCCCTGTAAAAAGTCAGTTTCTTCCATCTAACCCTATTTGCTGCATCTTCTTTGGTCACACCAACTATCTTCATGTCTTCCTTCACTGTACCCATTAACTTCCTCTTTGGTCTTCCTCTAGGCCTCTTTCCTGGTGGTTCCAAACCCAGCATCCTTCTGCCGATGCTGGGTTTGGCTGTACAATGACACGTTTTATTTGTAATTTTTTTTAAATACTTGATTCTGGAATTGATAGACCGTGGTAGTATTTAGTGAGGCAAAAAGTAGGGGTTTTTTAAGCACACTTTGTTGCTGCAAACATTTGATCTGATTGAATAATGTAATTTTTTAGACCATTCTAAATATTCACAAAAACTGCATGGTTCAAAACGTAAACCAAGGTCTTACTTCTACATAACTCTTTAAATGCGTTATTGGAACTGAACTAGACTGTATTGTTTCTCAATTCAAAGATTTTTTTTTTTTTCCTTTTTACACTAAAATCCTGCGCAAAGTCATCACCCTAATTGTATCAATTAAACTCAGACAAGTGTCTTACCTGACTACTATGAAGCTACATTTACAAAGCTAACATTAGCTGTGTTGTTGCAGATGAAAACGTGTTTAGATTCCATATTGAAGTGTTGTGCCTGTGAAACATGTGATTAACTGTAATTACAGAACCACATTCAAACTTCCTTTTTTTTCAATGAATAACCTTGAAGGGATTATTTTCTTGTTTGGAAAGAATAATGAACTGATCCACTAGTAATTGTTTAGCATTCAGAGTTCCGCTCCAGTTTACACTTCCATTAGTCATGCTTTGTTAGAGTACTTCCACACATAAACAGAGAAACACAGAGTTCGTTTCTGCCATTTGGTGCTCTGAAACTTCAGTTTTAGCCTCCCCGTCATTATTCTCTTGCCGACATGGTGCAGACAGACGTGATCAGAGATTAATAGCTTGATGTTTGTTTTGCCTGCAGGAGTAATAAGGTAGAAACAGCATTAAACGGAGCACCGTTGGGGAATTCGGTTTTATGTTTCTGCTGCCATTTGCAGAGCGCTGTCCCTCCCATCTGCTGTTTGTGTTTAAAGAGCTGAATGCAGTGCGGAAGCGTTTCAAAAACACCCATCCTCTCCTCCGCCTTATTTATGAAGGGCCTGGATGACAGGCAGCCTGCAGTAGCCTGCTTTCATTGAGCAGGTGCAGAGTAATAGCCGAGCGTGGAGCCCATACATCAAGTCAACTTTTAGTGCTAAAGAGCAACCTGGGTTTCTACATAGAGGGCTTTCTTTCCCTCTTGCTCTCTCATTTCCTCCTCCCCTCTCATCTCCTGGACTGTTATCTGTTGCGGTGAGTTGTGCCAGGCAGTCGGAGCCACAAGGGTTAACATAGGCTCAAATAAGCAAACCAGCTTTCACATAGACTCACTTACAGGTCACTTTTAATATGCAAATAGAGCTGAGACAGAGTCTAAGAGAGGTCACGCATATTTCCCAACAGATGTGCCCGTTCTCCGGAAATTAATTATACATCAAAAGCAATTCATCGCCTGTATTTCCCTTCATATCGCTAGTGGAGTTTTTACCCATAGGCTGCTGCTTCCATTCATTGTTCTGTCCATGAATTTAGAATATATCACTACACGGTATCTGGACTTCTAATCCCCTTGACACTTTTTTTAACATTATTAGATCAAACTTTGGGTTCGTACAAACTTCAAAGCAAACACTCACCTCCCATTCGTGAGATTGTAAGTGGTTTTGCATGTGACGGTGTGAAACTGGTAGCTGAATCATCTGGTTTTAAGCATCTGTGAGCATTGTAGCATACTGTGATGTCCTGTTTATTCATCCCTTTTTCTTTAACCCCAGGAATTCTCCTTCCCCCAAGTGTGGTGCAGCAACCAGCAGCCCCTGCACTGTGCCTTCTCTCTGGAGAGATACAGCCCTGCTACCGCTCAGCTCTCCTGCAAAATCAGCGTGCGCCAGGTCAAAGGTCATGAGCAGATACTCCAGGTCTACACGGCTGTGGCCGAGGTGAGCCTCTGCAATGTAGAGATGTATGCATGTGTGATTGTAGCTGTGTTGGAGGCAGAGATTATTTTTCTTTTTCTCAACCTTTATGTAACCTTCCAGGAGTTTGGCCACTGGCAGCAGGGCCGGCTCTCCTGAGCTTACACCATGTATTAATAGACTGAGGAGGACACTCCTGTTTTGTTCTTGTTTATTTTTTGTTGTCCCTCGGAGCAGATTTATGTTAAATGCGACAAAGAAAGAAAACAACTAGAGAGACTTAACTGTTCTCGTGTTTACTCTCCGTTTGTGACCTTTGTGCCTACAGAGAAAGCTGCTTTCACATGCACCTTTCACCTGACAGGTGTCTTTTCTCATCTTCTGTGCAGCTCCAGTGGAGCATTGAGGAGTTAGAAATATCCAAAAGCACCTTGACAGTGGCTGTTAGGACTAGGTTTAGTTACAGTGATGCTCGTCCTCTCTCAAGGCCACCACTAGTGATAAAATACATGGTCACGCAGGAGAAATATCACTTACAATTAGATTTTTATGGATTGATTAAGTTCCATGGTGATGATTAGTTCAGGTTCATAAGGCAGAGAAAAGTAAAGAAGCAATTTTAGAGGACTGCATGCAGAATTCCAACCACCCCGACCTCTGTCGGCCTGCTTACAGTGTAGACCAGAGGTCTCCAACCCGTAGCTCGCGCCCCCTTTTTGAGTAGCTCCCCAAAGGTTTTCTGAATCCTACACAACTTTTATCAGGCACATTTGATTTGTCACTCAGTAAACAAATTTACACAACTTTTCAAAAGATTATTTACGATTATATACGACCACGGATGAGAGGCGAAAAATGTACAATTTCCACAAAGAGTGGGAAACAGAGTTTTGTTTTACAAATGTAAACGATAAGTGCGTGTGTTTGATCTGCGGTACCAGCGTGTCTGTCTGTAAAAGATATAACATGGAACACAATTTCACAAAGGACCACTGCAACTTTGCGTGGGAATTTCATGCAGGTAGTGGTCTGCGAAAAGAGAAAATTAAGGAGCTAAAAACAACGTTTTATAGACAACAATTGCTGTTCACCAAACCAACGAAGAAGACCAATGCAGCAACAGAGGCATCGTTTAAAGTGGCGCACATTTTAACAAAGCACAAAAAGCTGTTCACTGAGGATGGGATTGTAAAGGAGGCTATGACAGCGGTGGCTGAAACCTTATTCGCAATAACGAGACTTTATGACACCAAAATTTTGAAAATGTTTATGTAAATGTTCTTTTTGATTTAGTTAAAGTAGTTCTCAGATGAAAAAAGGTTGGAGACCATGGTGTAGACGCTCCTCTTTTTACTACCACAGTTTTCAATCAGCATTCATACTTCCATCCCATTATAGTTCATTTTTACACCAAACAAGACAGCTGATGGAAAAACAGAAATTGTCCGATGTGCATCTCTCTTCACCATTCTTGTGTAAATGTTTGGTGCTGGGAACATCAAGATAAACAGCTGGCGCGGCTAATTGTGCAGTCGGGTCTGATTAAACCCAACTGGAAGATGGGATACAGTACAATGAAATGAATGGATTAATAGAGCCCTAGTCACACTTGAAACAAATTAAAACTCTGACGGAGAAAAGCTTTTTATCCCTATGCACCAGTACTCAAATATCAGAAGTCTGTGTGAAGAAGCACCTGGATATTCTGTGTTTTTTTTTTTTTTTTGCTTAATTGCCTTGGGGTTTCCGAAGTCTTCATTAAGACTAAGCCTTCACAAAACAAGAGATTATCATGTCTGAAGAAATGTTTATGACCGTGCTTAAAATTCACTTTTTTTTTTACATACTCTATTGATCCTTCACCGGGTAAATTTGTGTGCTGCACTACTACACCGCAGCAGGCTGCCATGTTGGCACCAATGGTGGGAGTAACAGGGGGTTCAGTGTCTTCTCCACGGACCCTAGACATGCACTCAGTGGGAATCAAACCCGCAAACTTCCAGTTAATTTCCGTTGCACGGGCGAACGCTCTACCACTGAGCCAGCGGTCCATACACTTATTCTGTGTATCTAAAATTGGAAGGTTAGAATAACAGCTAGAAACCGCGTAGTTATTTCATTTGTTAAAAAAAATAAAGCTCGACCAGAAGAACAAATTGCCCAAATCAAAAACACAAACTCACAATATTTAATAATATAACCTGATTAAAATAATAATAGTTTAATCAACTGACATCATTCACGTGAAGAATGTAACTAAATATTGGGTCTATTTTTGGTAATCCCACTTTTTCCGTGAGTCTATGCTGTTATATTTATGCTGAATGCTACAATATTCTTTTTTTTTTTACTTGATGCTGTTTTAATACCCTGAGTAGCATAGTAAGGTGGTTGAAAAATGGCAATATTACATTATTATATGTGGTGAACGAGAATACAGTAGGTTAGTGTGACAGCTTCATGCTGCTGTTGTATTTTACAACGTCAGCAAACTGGAAGGGGTCAGGTTAGCCTTCTGTTCAACCAAATCATCCGGCACTCAGCCGGAACAGCGAGTGTCACGCCGAGGCTGCAGTGAGTGCGGCTCGAGGTGTCATCCATGAAAGTGGTCCGTCACTCTCTCTGACAGAATCCATCATGATGCCATTAACAATTAAACCAGAGCAGGTGACTCTTCTACTACGACTACTGAGCATGTGCAGTAGACTACTGAACATGCCACCTAAAGCAAGAGGGGGAAAAGATCCTATTTCAGTATCTGCAGTGGTATTTTAGCTCATGGTTTATAGATTATAGCTGGAGAAAGTTTAACTGTCTCACCAAACAAACAGAAGTCATGGAGCTTTTCAGAGATGCTGACGAAGAGGAAGGCACCGTTGATGTTGTTGTGATGTTTTTTCTCTGCCTGCTCCAAAAAGATAATGAAATACAATGCTGCTGCCACCATCTGTTTTTCAGATGTGACAGCATTTTAGCAAAGTTTCTTTTTCTTTTCAGGATTAAAAATGTTGTTTAAACTGATCACTTCTGAGAGAAAACCTTAAAACTTGAATTTTACAAAAATAGTTTGACGGTGAAATTAAAAAAAAAAAAACATCTTCATTTCTGGTTTAAGTCTATAAAGAGTTTTCAAAAGATTTAAAGCCAGTAAACCTTATTCATCTTCCTCCTTAAAGCTTTTAAACAACAAAAAAGTATGCAATTGCAAGTCTTCATTGACCAGTTTTTGATTGCCTTCTGGTTTCTGTCTTGCCAGGCTGAAAAGGAGCTGGTTCCATTTTTCATGCAGACAGATTGCACCATCACATCCGAAACAGGGCCTAAGGCCTTCAAAATCCCACTGTCCATCCGCCAGAGGATCTGTGCAACCTTCGACACTGCCAACGCTAAGGGCAAGGACTGGCAACTCTTAGCCCAGAAACTTCACTTAGACCGGTGAGTTTTAATATGGTTCATGGGGTACAAAGCTGTTTTTTATAAGGTTATTTACATTTGTTTAAAGTTTTAAGCACAAAAAGGCAAGTTGCCCATGGTTATAGTTTTTGTAAAGAAATACACACAATTTCACAGCATGCTAACAGACCAATTTGCCTGACATATGTGGTGGAACTAAGTAACTCATTCGTTCTTTCTGGCATCTAATATCCAATTTCCTTATAAAGATAAAGACGGCGGTATCAGCGGCATCTCATTTCAGCTAGGAATATCTGCCAGACATTTCTTTGATAATAGCTTATTACCTCATCACTCTTTCAAAATGTGCATTTACGAAGAGGTCCTTCTCTAGAATTCACTCAGACAAGTAGTTTCCTTCGCTTCTCTCACTTGTGGCACCAATAATTTCCTGTTAAGTACTTGATTCATGAGACACTGGTACCTGAAAGTCCTGTGGGATTCCAAATTATCCTGATAAGCTCTCCTCTCTGAGTGAGGCAGCTTTGAACTGAGCCTGATGTGGCCATTATCTGCATCCCCTTTTATGGTGCCTGTTGTTACTCCCATCGGAGAGAAGCTACAGTGATGCACTGCCCCCAGCTGGACTCGTAGCTCAACGATCCATGAAGGTATTGTACTGCATTGGCATGGCAACAGGCTTTCTTTTCTCTCACTTCACTAGAACCTGACAAAGAAATCCAAGTAAACTTTGTTTGGATGTAATTACTTGTGACTTGTGGTGTTAATTTATTCCTAAATGGGATTTTAATTGCCTCAAAAGGTCACAGTCTTTGCTTCGGTGTTAGGTAAAAGCAGATGTTGGTGTTTACTGCTAATCAATTAAGTTTAATTCATCTATAAAGATGGGCAATGGAAGCAGCTCTCACGCAGTGAATTTAAAAAAATATATTTTCATTTGACCTTAAAATTTGCCTATAATATTTTTTAGAGGAAATAAGTGTATCACATAACACTTCCAAATCTAAGACGTTTAAAAAACAAATTAGAATATTGAATACTTGGGCTCATATTTCTCTTTGGATTTCTCCAGGTTTAGGAATTGTTTTGGTTGCCAAAAACTCTGAGAGGGTGACTTTTTTTTTTTTTTCAACTTTTTATTTTCAATTTTTAATCATAGTAAATCACAAACATAACATTCCCTGAAACACAATAGAAATACAGAGTGGGACAGAGCAGGGTATACGATTCTAACAACCCATAGATAAAAACAAACCCAAAATTTTCAAACGTACAATTGAAGGATGAATCAAACAAAGAACATGCATGCAGTTTGATGTTGTCACAACTTCAAATATAGTTTAACCATGTGCCATCTTCGTACAATAACATCTGTATTTAGTTGTAAGGATGTTGTCATTTTTTCCATTACATAAACTTATTTAATCCTTTGTTTCCATTCAATCAGAGAGGGCGGAGTTGCATTTTTCCATTTCACAGTTATGGTTTTTCAAGCAACCAACAGTAAAATATGCAAGATATATCTTTGATTGCTGTCATTTAATATATGTCAGCATTTCCTTCCTGGATCTCCCAACGGTATTTCTCATTCTTAATCACTGCTGTTTATGAGACTTATTGTAACATTTTACATTTGTCAACATCTTAGATTTGTTTTGTAGTCTGTCCGCTGTGAATTCTATTTGTATTATATCTTTTTTCATTCTATTGAACTAAAATGCATTAGTTTGGTCCAGGAGTGCCCAACATTTTACTTTTCAAATATCAAACCTCCTGAGATCTACCATCGCAAACCGCCAAAGATTGTTTCCAACCAGCCTCTCTCTTTCTCAAACACACACACTTTTATCCACACGTACGCAGATCTTTGGGAGAGAGATGGGCCACAACAGCAACAGGCGCTGCTCATTGATTTCAGGCTTAAGAAAGCAATTTCACATCACAAAATCCTGGAAAAAGCCGCCTTTTTGGTGCTTTTTTGAAGGGAAAAAACAAACAAAATAAAACAGAGTCGCTAAATTTTTGAGACTCTAGCAACTAGAGCGTCTGATTACTCACTAAATATAGCGTCGTTGAGTTGGCTACACTGACTTCATTTCATTTTCTTCCCGACACACCTGGCGGTCGACTTGGAACCAGTTCCTTTAATTGACTGGTTGGGCATCCCCAGTTTAGTCTGTTTTTTAAATATATTGTTAAGGAAACACATGATAACCTCAGAAAGGGGGAAACAAAAGTTTATGGAAGTTCTGAGAAGACTTTTCATTCAGCCACATTTTCATTCAGATCCTTCTAAGTTCTGGGAGCAATTTCTTTGATTTTGTCAAGTTTCCACTTATATTTACTGGTACAACTGTGATTAATTTCTGAAAACAAAAAACTTTCATGCCTGAAGAATTTTTTTTTTTTGTCAAGCATCAGCTATCTAAACAATTGTTTCCTAAAATAATGTTGATAAAAGATTTGGGCTTAAAATGAATACTTAGGATCCCAGGGAACTTCAACCTTTTGACAAAAATATCTGACACATTTGAAGTTGATCAAAGTCACATCAGACACAATGACGTGACAGAAATTACTCTTGATACACTGATATTCTTCTCAAAGCCTTTGCTCGCTTTGAAAAGAATTTCTTTACTTCTTTTTATTGCTTTCTCTGATAAGCATCTCACCTTTTATCATCTGTCTATTATTTGTCTAGTGGGATTTCAACCTCTAGTTTAGCTTATCTCCTGATATTTTTACTTTTAAATTGAGATTTCAACATAGATTTACCTTTTAAGGAGGGCAGAGCCCTGAATCATATGACTAGGGTAGTTTCAGGGAAAGCATGTTATATTGTGGAAAGAGTAATAAATTCAGGTGAAAAGATGGAGAAAGCTAATAAAAACTTCTCAAAAATCTGCTGCATCTGTTATTGCTCCAAAAAGTTGGTCTACAAAGTTCTGACTTCAGTCTGATAGGTTCAAATGAAAGTTGTGAACATGAATCTTTTCTGTAATAGATGTTGTTTACTTCACATTCCTAGAGTAGAAATCACATCTTGAAAGATAGATGTTCTGAAAATGAAGCGATGCAAACCCTCAAACAATCCATTTTGAGTTTGTTCTGAGGCAGCGAGACACACCAATCCTGAGAGGTTTGAACTTTCTGCCTGTACATTGTAAAAGAGATATGCCATTAAAACTTATCTGGAATACAAACTTTTCAGCTCTGTATTGACTGGTTCTTAGAAATTTCTAATGAGAAAAAGAGTGAAAGAATAAAGTTTAATGTAACTATTCAGAGGCATCTGCTCAAATTACGCACTGGTGTCTTGTAATAAGCCATTGTCATGTAGCTTATTGGATCTGCTGCCTTTTTCCTTCTGCATAGTGGGTTCCACTGGTACTCATATATTTACTGATTTCCTGATAAGCTGGCACCAAAATAGGGAAAATCTATTTGTAACTTTATAAAAATGTCATCAAAACACAAAACTGAAATGATTTTTTGCTCTTTCATAGGAACTTGGGTTTCTTCGCAAAGCAGCAGAGTCCTTCTGCTGTCATACTGAGCCTGTGGGAGGCTCGCCACCAGGACTCTGCTGACCTCGACTCACTCGCCAGCGCCCTGGAGGAGATTGGCAAGATCCACTCGAAAAGCTTCCCAAAAGACCAGGATGAATCCGAGCCGGACATCAATCAAATATACGCAGGTAGTCTGTGTGAGACGGGAAAGGGCGACGACTCTGCTTCTGAGTACACAAGCTGAGAGCTCAGACTGACAGACTGAGGAGTGCATGTGTCCACACATGCAGCCAGTAGGAGGGTGGGGACATGCTGTGGCAGTGCGCTGGAAGATCTGGAGGTTGTCAGTGGGTGGACAGTGCCAGTGGTCAACGTGCCGAGCAATCACAGCAGGCGGAGGTGGGCCAGCACCTGCTGTCGAGCTGCCCGTCTCCTTTCACAAACTACCATGGATGGACTTTGAATCTTTTTTCAGCCTCTCTACTCAGTTTCTAAAGCTTCCTTTTTTTTATTTTAACTTATTCCTTTAATGCTCTTTATTCATGATTCAGCCCCTTTACATCCGGTCTATTTCTGCATCTGTTTTAGAGTAAAGATGAGCGCCTTGATGTGTCCTCACATCCTTGTAGTCTAAAGCTAGCAGAACCGAGCTGCATGAGGAGAAAAAATGTTTTCACTTGCTTTGGCTTTTGTTAAAGTTTGTACTCATTTTTTTTTTTTTTCTGAATAGCAACTATTTTAGCCCATTGTTTTTTAGGTTTTTTGTTTTATTTTTATGAAAGAAAAGAGGCTGATTGCTTATAATGTGACTACGTTTCTTTGTAGGTATGAAAAAATACCCTTTGAGTCTTGTGAAACTTTTCTACATGATTGTTTCTGACTAAATAAGATGCTCGTGTTATCAGAAGAAAAAACTGTGGGATAATGTGGCCATGGACGATTTCAAACCACAGCTTCACAGTTGGTTAGTTCCCCTCGCCGGCAGACAGACGGGAGGAAGCTGTAAAACGTTACTTCCTGACACCGAGGGGAACGGGCTGCTGTATCTTTTCACCCAATTACCACCAATAACAGTTGGTAGACCTCATATCAGACCCCGACACACCCGACTGGTCCTCCAGCTCGTTTTCGTTTTAACACACACTCATGCAGAATTGAGCATTGTCGTTTCGTGGCTGCAAAAGTCTGTACACATCTCGTACAAAAAACGCAAAGAGAAAGCCAATCATGTGGGGAACATGTTATTGTAGTCACACATCTGTTCAAACGCTATGGGAACAAGAGGAAATGTTCCAGTAAAAGCATTCCTTGCAAGGGTGGAGTTGAAGCTTAATAGACAGTTTTAATGATTTGTTTTATTTGTAAGCATTCAAAACTAAATAAACAAATTATATTTAACAGAAGAAAAGAGAGAGTGTAGACGTTTTAATTGAAAACGGATTGTTTTTATCCCTTAAAATGTGACTTTCTGAGTCCATCTGACTTTTCACATTGTGTTATTATAAGCTCTACGTCAGTCATACCTAACTTAAGTATTATGATGTCATTACAATTTACGTCACACTAGCTAAACCTTAACATAATCATCAAACCGGTTATTGTGCATTTATTTCCAATGTACAAGAATTAGAGATTATCCTGTAGGTAGTGTGACGCATTCATAAAAATTCTTTCTCTCTCAAACATCTTTTCTAGTCTGTTTTACCTTCCTCCAGGCTTTTGGTGCCGTTTTGTTCCCAAATAAAAGATTGGTTGGAATTTTAAAAAAATGAAAGAAAACCCAGTGCTCCTTGGTACTCCAGAGACTTTATCTCACTTCTTTTTCCTTCAGTTTAAACATAAAATGAAGAGATAATTAACAGTTTAAACTTAAGAAGTTATTTTGACCCCGATAGGAAAAAGCCATGGAATTACGGTCATCATCACAAAAAAAAAAAAAAACTTTCGTTCATCACTTTGTAATTGAAAAAAACCTAAAAACTCTAACGACGAGAAGGTTTAACTGTTAACATGATTTAGATGTGAACCCACATGGCAAGTGCTAATACTGAAGGAACTTTATTGTTAATAAATTGTGATTTACTTTGCACAACTAATTAGAATTTCCAGGAATAACTCGATGAAGGCATGAAACACATTTCATCTGTCAGACCAGATTATACACTTTAAATGGTTTTAATTGAAGCTGAAGAATTGCTGTAGGAATTTTTAAGAGTACAAAAAACAGCCAAAACCACCAAAACTCACTTTGGTTCTCAATGAAGAATAAAACTTCATAAACTCAATGAGACTAAACCATAACTTTTTAATACACAGTACTACTGTCTGCTGTGCGTACAGTACTGTATAAGTACTGTGTGTACTTATTTTTATTCATCTCCCAGCGCGTTCTCTGACCTACTCAGAAGATCCATGAGAATCAAATGAAACCAAGCGAGGTTTAGTTTCAGCTTGATACTTTGAGAAATCAACTTGGTGGGGGTGTTATTGATCAATCCCAGTAAATACCCAATGGTGTTTACCTTCCCACTAACACTGATCACAGTGCTCGAAGCCAAAAAAGCAGCATGTGGGACAGAAGAACGTGAAGATGAGCTGGAGCTCCCAGTTAATCCACTGTTTACTTCGTCCACACCCAAATCTTTGATACCCACATGTACCAGATACCCCTAATCTCCTTTCATACTAGAAATCTCATCTGTTTTACCAGTTCAAAGCAGCAACTAAAAAGAGAAAATTTCTAGGGACTGTTTGAATCCAAAAGAAAAGCAGTTTTTTCCATCTTGAAATGGTAACAATTTTACCCAATACAGACTTAGTCTATTTTTTAAAAGATGAGCCTCTCTTTGGCCGTGGTTGGAATCTTATTCTTTTTATTATTGTTATTCAGAAAAACATTAAGCTAGTGGGTTGTCAGGAAAAAGATGGTAAATTTAAATGCATAATTGAGTGAGTTTTGAGTTTGCTTCCTGTTTTTTTCAATCTGATATTGTATATGCAATTTTTATTCACATTCTAGTCACTTTAACGTGAGTGCTCATTCAATTCTACAGTGCATTCACAATCTGGTCATGCTAAGGGATTTTAATGTGGCGAGTGTGAAAAGTGATTTTGTTCTTCATTTTTGACCTTTCATTTTTTATTCTGTTTTCTTAATGCAGTGAGTGTCAAATATGAAAACATGCTCTTGTGTTACTTCGCCGTTGCTTGTGTTGCATTGAGTGCGTCCCGACTGTATACTTTATCTCTTTACATTTAAATATCAACTTTGGTCTCAGTTTGAAGCCACAGTGTCTCATATATATCTTCAAATCTACTTACAAATCTTATTTCTGGTAAAATTTGAAAACTTCTTACAAATGTTAAAAATTTGGACAACTTCACTTTTGCTTTTGTTCATTTTACAAGCATAAACAAAAGGGGAATCGATCTTTATTTAACCAGATAATAGAAAAATATTCCATTGACATTTAGAGGTTTTTTTTTTTTCAAGATGTCCTGGCTTGAACCATGAAAAAGAACGCATGGTTATTTGAACGTATTATAATGAAAATAAGACCTTGTGCAGCGACAAATTTAGATAAAGTTTCTGGAGTATAAGTCTTTATAGAAATGGTGCAGTTTGACAGTGCTATTAGCAGCTTTAGAAAAGTACACGCCAACGTTTTCCGTCTGATGGGATGGTGGATGACCACATTGTCCAAATTTTTTTGAAAACCGATTTGCAAGTCGATCTATGTTCCTACCTTCACTTGCAGTCACCAGCTGTGGGTGGTGACCGAAAGAACGAGATTGCGGATACAAGTGGCTGAAATGAGCTTCCTCCGCAGGGTGGCTGGACTCTCACTCAGAGATCGGGTGAGAAGTTTTATCATCTGGGTGGAGCTTTTTGTCGAGCTGCTCCTCCTCGAGATCGAGAGAAGCCAGATGGGGTGGTTCGGGCATCTGGTCAGGATGCCTGCCGAGCGTCCCGCTGGTGAGGGGTATCGGGCACCTCCCATCGTGAGGAGACCAAGAGGCAGACCCCAGACCCTCTGGAGAGACTATGTCTCACAGCGGGCCTGGGGAACAACTCGGGATCCTTCTGGGTGAGCTGGAGGATGCAGCCGAGGTAAGAGAAGCCTGGGCTTCCCGTCTGCGGCTGTTGCCCCTTCCATCCTGCCCTGACATAGCGGAAGACGACGGTACGGAACCATAACAAGTTTTCGCATAATTGAAAGTCACCAAATGAGACAGTTGGGACTTTGTAACATTTAAAATAACATTACTTTAAAAAAACAAACTAAAACTACAACCTTTGATGCAAAAATGTGATTTAATGACTCTTTGAAGGGTAAAATGTCTTTTACTTTATCTGAGATTCATGAGTGTAGCATGGATGACTTCACTGATCATCTTTGCTAAAATCATCGATATGCTACCAGTGAGGTTATGTCTTTTCCAAAGATAACCATGGATATTTAAGATGTGTCATGTTTCTGTTAAATAAACATTCAAACTAAATAAATGACACGGATAAAGTTTTTATTTCTTTTTTCTTTGCAAAATGTGGTTTGAAGTTTGAAAAGAAGCACTTATAATCACACATTCTCACTCTGTATAATTTTTTGGTGTTAAAAAAGTTCTCTATTGCGTCTTGCCACTTCAGATGGTCAGACTCATGCTCTTATTTGCTTCACGCATGGCCTTTGGCTTCACATCACTATTCTTGTGCCTTGTTTGACAACTGTAAATGGTGAATGTTGTACACTACAGACAGAAAAAAAGAACAAAAGAATCACACTGACATACATTTAAAAGTATTAGTTGAAAAAGTATTTAAGAATATAATATGGATTAGGCTGCAGAGCTTTTTTAGTGCTGAACATCTCTGTTTGGTAATGCCAGGGCAGCTTTGTGGTATACTATATCTCTAATTATGGACATTTTGGATGTTTTCTGTACAGTAGAATTTGCAAATGTATATGCAGCCTTTTGGAAATAAATGTACAGCTGAAAGTTCAAATAGTCTCAGGTTATTTGGGTGAAAGAGAAACTGTCGGCAAATGTATGTTTCATTACCGCTGGGTCGTAATCTGATTCAAAGTGCATGTAAAACACACCGGATCAAGCTTAAAACAAATATAGGCAGTAGACTTTTAACTCACAGATAACTACTTTGATTTTTATAACATGACTTTGTAAAACTGGAAGTGAATATTAATTGCAAGAAAAAAAAATTTCAATCGGCTGAAGAAGTTGAAAAAAAAAAAAAAAAAAAAGGGAGAATTAGAAGAGGTGGAATAAAAAAAAATTGTGGTCATTGTGCCAGATACGAAGTACATGATATGACAAAATCATGGTCATCTTAGATAGAAGGTGGACAAACCCCAGACAGACCTCCACCTAAATCTAAAATAAATTAAAACTTTACAAAATAACATGTAGCCAATGTTTCTGTCTCTGTGTTAAAAAAAAAAAAAATCCCTTACTACTGTACTAGTAAATGAGTCTGGTTCATAAACTGTCATCCATGATTCTTCTGTCTGTATTTGAATTGAACTTTTCTTAAAGCCTTGGTAGACCAAACTAATGTTTAGCTGTATCTTTTTTAAAAAAAGAAAAAGGAACAAAAAACACAAACAATTACTGAGGTATTTCTTCCTGGATTGCTGAGATAGTTTAGTCATGTGCAGAGGAGAGAGAGCGTACATCAGCAGAAGGATGCTGGGCTTGGAACCACCAGGCAAGAGACCTAGAGGAAAACCAAAGAGAAGGTTCATAGATACATTGAAAGAAGACATTAAGCTAGTTGGCGTGACCGAAGAGAATGCAGTAAATGGGGTTAGATAGAAGAAACTGACTTGCTGTGGCAACCCCTGAATGGAAATGCCAAAAGGAGAAGAAGATCTTCTTGGATTGCTGGTAAGTCAAAATTGAGCTAGGGGAAGCATATTTGTACACATCTCCTGTACAAGACTTTTCATAGGGCCTCATTTATTACGATGAAAGCACCACACAATTCAAGTTTCAAGAAGTTTTCGAAATTTATTTTGGTATCAATCAGCTATGTATTGGTTATTGTTATTGATTATGGTGTTGCATGTGTGTGTGTGTGAATGTGAGGTGTTCTTAGTTGTGCAACATTCTCTTCACAGCCATGGCGAAGAACCTGTTCCTCATCCGATTGGTCCGGGCCCTCAGAACACAGAACACTGAAGCAGATGGAAGGGTGGTGAACAGGGAGTATCTTGTGGGTGGGGTCTTCACAGATGTTTTTGGCCCTCCAAAAGAGAGGTTTGGCAATGTCCTCCAGGTGTGACAGTGTGGAGTCAATAATTCACTGGGCAGTCTTGATTACCCATTGCAATTGTTTCTTCTCATGTACAGTGGAGCTTGTGTAGTGTAGTGTCTTCTTAGAAATATCAAACTATATTGAAAATGTTTTGTCATAACTTACTGTAAATGCCACAGGCAAATTACAAAAGGTGACTTCAATCTTGAAAGAGATTCTCTGGAAAATTTTTACAGTTGCCATGACTGCACAAAATATAGTTGCATTTTAGAAAGCCAGTGAATCATTTCCTCTCATCGGAAAAGGGTTGACAATCTGTTTGTCAAAAGATGATTAATCCCGCAAGACAGACAGAGACGTATTTGTCATGTTTGTGAAAGTTTTACGAATGATTATATGGGATGTGATTTTATTCTTGTTGACTGAAAAGATATTTGAAGGGCCTGATTTTATAGTGTTCTAACTCAAAGCAAAAATTGTAATTTCTAACAAAATCAGGTTTTAACCCAGTCTGCATTCCATACTGTTAATGTTCATCTATGCGACTTGTCTTTATCCTACATTTCTATATTTTTTTTAACTATTCAGTCCATGGATGTGGAACCTTCACAATCCAAAAACCTTTTTAATAACCAGTCATTTTAAATACTCTGGAGACATGACAAGTCAGTTACATAAAAATCAGTGCAACTATAAAGAAATGGCAACTGTTTTTTGTTTAGGAAAGAGCAAATTTAGCAATGGCTCTTTTTTTTCTGGTAGGTATAAGTCCACATAACTTTGCAGAATAACTAAAAGAGCAATGAACTTTGCTCCCTGTCCCAATTTGTGGCAGACAGATCAATCTGAACATGTCCTATTGCAAGAGTCTGACGAATGCTGTTGATAAAAATGAGCCAGGTGGCATTTAAACATTTTTGTAATCTTTCAAATAAGAAAAAAAAGTACATTTGATGTTGGACATATTTCTTAATAAGATGAGTTATTATTCACTGTTGTTTCCAAAGATTGTTTTCATAACTGCCAGGGTTTTTCTATTACTCTTTTCCCCTTGTGTTCCTGTCGCATACCTCAAACATTTCACCTTTTCATCATTTTAATATTGTTTCTTATCTGTTTGCTGGCTCACCTGTAAATGATTCACCTGTGGCTGAGTCACCGAGTTGGAAAGTAACATTGTTAAGGACGATCATTCACCTGTCGGACGTGCTCCTTCCCTGAGTCATGCCAATTATTTTTGAAAATGCCACCATAATTATTTCCTGCTTCTACTTGTCTCCTATGTTGGTCCCACCTATTTAGTTTTTGTGACAGTTGATTGTTTTTTTCAGATTCACATACAACATGTATAAATACTTTTGATTTTGCTCATTTCTGATGACCCCTCAGTTCTTGATTTACCATCCCTTTTCCATCAGGCTGAGGCCCATCTACTAATTTCTTCAGATACATAGCTGAAGAGTACAATAAGATAATATTTAATTAACAGTCTTAGACACATTGGCTGTTCGCCCCAGGGGAGGGATTGCTCTTTCATGTGGGTCACCATGAGGGTTCTACTTTTTTCCCCCACTGCTGTTTTTTTTTAAAGTTTTTCCTCACCATGAAGCATGGTCTAAGGGCAGGAGTGTGCTGAAATGTTTTTTAGTTAGCTTTTAGGTGTCTTTATATATATGTGTTTTGTTCTTTGTTTTTGTACTTTTTTTCAGTCTGAAATGTGAGGACTGGTGAGACAATTGTTTTGTTATTTTAGGCTGTACAAATTTAATTGAATTGAAATTGAATTTTGAACTTTGTCATTTTCACATGGGTATCATTTTTATTGACAAAAATTGTACTGTAAGTCCGTATTTTTTTCTTGCACCGCACATGATACATCACCTCCTACTAACACACACTTGAAGCATAAACACATATGTAAACTATATGTGTAATATAAAAATAAATATATGCACATATGAATAAAATTCCACACATAATAGTTTTTATATAAATTTGTGTATTTTCCAAATCATTGAAATTGATCTCAACCTTGGGCCAACTGCCAAAAAGAAAGTTTCTAATACAAAATTTACAGCTTATCTCAGAAAAGTGGCGGAAAGGTTTGAGTCCCCTCCCAGGCCTTATCATAAAAAACACATTTACCAGTAGCATGCTGGGGATATTGGGCAGGCTTACATAAAAATGCTTCAATGTCTTATTAACTGTCACAATAGGTTGTTACTGAGTCATAAGCCAAAGTCATAGTATGTAGTATTTTAGGCCTTCAGGAGACAGATTACAGTATATAATATTATAGCTACACTTTTCTTAGTTAAAAACTCAGGACTTATTCTGCTATGAGCCCCGACCATGAGTCATCAGCCCAAATAAAAATCCAACCCATACATCCGCTGCGTGGAGCAATACAGTCAAGAACTTGAAGGACAGGTTTTATTTTCCCCCTTTCCAACATTTCCACATATCCTCCATATCACATTCTCACCGCCTCTTCTAGGCTGCACATCCACTCGGTGCAGAATACTAACAGTTAAATAAATTCAAACATACATGTGCAATTTGATGGTTTTGCCAATTGCTTTGTTGATGGAAAAGCTTGCTTTCTTCTCCTGATCATGACAGCTTTTAGTGGACTTTTGACAATGGACAACACAAACTAGCCAGAAAACATTTTGCATAAAAGTTTCCATTTGCATATTAGGTTTGTTTGGCTTAAAACAATTGAAGAAATGCACAAACAATATGACACATTTGAAATTAAATACAACTTAAAAGTTAACGCTGGATTTAGAAAAGAACAATCAATTTTCATTGAATATTCTCTGGTCATTCATGATGACCCTTGAAAAGCTTTAATTGGACAGAGAACACCCAGCAAAATAGAAAAGTGTTAATTACAAAGAGTAATTAACTTTTTATCATTAACTGTTGTGTGTTCTGTTGATTAAATGTGAATTAATTTCAGACAGATCTGTTTTATATATAGATTTACATACAAATGCTTTTTAGAAAAGATTTTATTCTTTTTTGAACAAATAAAGCATCTTAGCTTTGTGAAAAAAAACAAAAAAAAACGTAAAAGTGTAAAAGATGTATTTTTTTCCTATTTTGTAAGGAAGTGTAGATAAATCCTGGAAACATCTTGAGAGTATTTTCATCCGAAAACAAGATTGGTAGGAAAATAGCAAAACCACTCAAATGCTCCAGTAAAGAATGAGACCATGATAAATTGAACGATTTTTTGAGAAAAATTTGATCTCCCTAGCCACACCTGCTTTAGTTAGAGGTAAAAAGCCCTCTTTTGAGTAACAAATTAAAATTCTAATATCAACATGATCAAAACAGGAAGCAATGATGATAAATCATTTCTGTTCAGTTGAGTTGAGAATGCAGCCACCAAAATCCAGACACTGCCCACATGTGAGCCGCACAGTGGTTAGCAAGATGACCTCACAGCAAGACGGACAGGGTTAGAGTCCCGGAGAGAGGGCAAGACTTTAAACACTGGCCTTTCTGTGTAAAGTTTGCATGTTGTCCCCATTTGTGTGTTAGTTTTCTCCGTGTACACCGGTTTTCTCCCACTCTCCAAAAACATGCATGTTAGGTTTACTGGCCACTATAAAATTGTCCCTACGAATGAGTGTGCATGTGGACCAGCAACAGACTGGTGACCAATTCGAGGTGTACCCTCCTCTCACTTTAAATCAGCCGGAATATGCTCCAGCATGCTCCTGGACATCATTAGGGATGACTGTTTCAGAAGTCAAAACGGAACTGCCCAGATGGGTACCAGGAAAGTTTTTTAGGACTTATAAAGTATATCTTTTCTTGACATTTTAACTTTTTAACTCATAATTGGGGCTGCAAAGATATGCAGTGGTTAACACTGTGGCCTCACAGCAAGAAGGTGAGGAATTTGAGTCCCGAATGGGCGCAAGGCTTGAATCACTGGCCTTTCAGTGTGAAGTTTGCATGTTCTCCTCGTGTACGTGTGAGTTTTCTCTATGTGCCCTGGTTTCCTCTCACTGTCAAAAACATACTTGTTAAATTGTGAATGGTTGTCTGTCCCTGTGTGTGGCTTTGCAACAGACTGGCGACCTGTTAGGGGTTTACCCTAGCACCTATAATCAGCTACGCTAGGCTGCCACCCTGACATGGATGAGCGGTTCAGAAGATGAATGAATGAATGAATGAATAATGTGTTATTTCGACTATTAATCTCAAAATTTCTTCTTTTTATTTCATATTTATGACTTTTAGTCCAGGGATTTTGTTTCTTAAACTCGTGACTTTTTTATTATGTTTTTGTTAAGTAGAAATGGGTTTTAATTAGTCAAAATTTCTTTTTATTAACATTCATTTATTAACATTTTTACCTTGTTTTGTAAAAAAAAAAAAAAGGAAAGAATATAGAATAAATACTTAAATTTAACTACTTTTTTATTGTTTAAAAAGTAAGAATGTTTTTTCTCATGACAGCCAGAGTTTCTTACTAGCATTCAGAAGCTCTAACATTGTTTCTATTTTCCAAACTACTCTTTACAGAATGTATAA
This sequence comes from Neostethus bicornis, assembly GCA_902685375.1. Classification (NCBI taxonomy): domain Eukaryota; kingdom Metazoa; phylum Chordata; class Actinopteri; order Atheriniformes; family Phallostethidae; genus Neostethus; species Neostethus bicornis. Next base: position 13,689,123 of record LR738545.1, read on the forward strand.
GAATCAAATGTATTTTAATTCGTTGACTTTTTGAAGATGAATTATTCTAGATTTGGAAAAATATTCCTTACACTCCGGCTCCTACATCTGCGGCTGCGCGGACAATGACTTCCTGTTGTGTTTCTTTCATTCCACCTGACCATTTTAACTTGAGTCTTCAACCTGTGGAGTCGTGATCGGGAATGAAACTCTTCTAAAGTGGAAATAATCTTCTTTAAAACTCAGATCATGGATGCTAAGACATATCTAGTGAGTTGATCTTTCGTTTTTTCTTTAGAAAAAAAAAAAAAAAGTACAAGGAACAAACTTGGTTTTAACTTTTTTAGCTGATTCTAAGTGGTTGTGATCGTCAAATAAACTTCAAGCAACACACACTGATTTCAGTTTACACAAACAACTTTTTACACATCACTTTTAAAAGTTAAATTAATTCAGTTAAAAAGTTATAAATCAATGGTAGACAAAAGGTTTAACAAAACAAATGAGGTTGTTTTTTTTTTTTGGTGGGGACACTTTTTCAATTTCACACATGGGTGCAAAATTCCTCACAGACTCCTTAAAAAACTACAAACCAAATCATTCATTTAAACATTAGACAAAAAACACCAAATATAGACAGATAGGAGATAGAAATGACACGATCACTGTTAATCTAGTCCAAACCATGAGTGTGACGCTTATTAACCTTTAGTTTAGTAACTAACTTTGTAAAAGTGCTATTTTTATACTGCATCAAGGTAGTTTTACTTGTGAAAAATCAACCAAATAGTTTTAATCTTTGTTAGAAAGCCACTAAAACTTAGTTCAAATTTATTTGAATCACAATTTTGATTCTGATGATACTTTTAAGTTAATTTTTTATTGTGAAACAATGACATGATCTGAGTTTTTCTTCTGAACAGACAAACAAAAAGTAGTTTATTATTTATAACTTGCTTGATTTGTCATATTATTTTTTCTAATTTATTGAGCATAGAAGTGAAAATGTTCCTGTCCTCACTACCAGTCCAGGTGGGATTGGAGTCATGAGGGAGATGTCTCAGCATGTCAATGTAACCATGGCAACGTGATCACACGAGAGTAAATGTTTGCCTTATATGGTCACTTCCTCAGAGTCATAGAAGTTTATTTACACAAGGTGTTCAAGTTATGGCTATTTTTTTTATTGTCTTTTTGTGTGTTGGTTTAATGTAATAGAACATCTTAACATAATTTGTAGATGTTATTTGCTTTATTAATAACCTTGATTTTAGATCAGACTTTAATGTGATCTTTAAAACTCAACTTTGAGATTATCTGATGAAATCCCCTTACGTCACTTACCTGGATTGCATGAACTAATAACACATCACATGATTGTTCTAAATCATGTCAGTCATTCCATTTGACTGTAGAACAAAGAAGCTTTTGTGTGACATGTTAATAACTTTTGATTTTTAGAAATTTTAAGTATTTAGATTGTATACAACCGAGTCTCCTAAAATTAAACAAATTGAAACACACGTATAGGGAGATAGTTTATAACACGACGATATCAAAGTGTTTGTATTAGAAGTCATAAAAGTTCAGATCATTACATTTTTGACTCATAATCACGAGTCCCTATTTGGAACGTTGGAGAACGCCAATGCACGTGATCTAAATCTCCTTTTATGTTCATCTCCATGAAACAGGAAACAACATATTTCAGTAATTGGTGCCTTTTACCAGCTTTGTTTTTTTGAGCTGTAGTTTGTGTTGAAATGTTTAGAGAGTTTGTCCTTTTTATTCAAACTAAATGTACAAGGTATTAGAAGGATACTAGAAATTAGTTTCTTTGGTAGGTCTTGCTTTCTCGTTAAACTTATAAATTTTAACCTTTTTCTATGTAATCTGTCTCCTAAAGGCCTTGATTGTGATAATCTCCTTGCTCCGTCTTGCTGACTCGTACCCGCAACCAAAAAGCAACAGGTCAAAACGGGACAGCTGCCATAAGGATTTGGAGTATCAGCATGGTGGGATTTGCTGCCTAAACTGCCCTGCAGGTAAAGCTAGTGATGTTGTGTTATGTCCTCAATAATATGATGTGAAGTGTGTTTTATATCACAGCCTGAGCTGCTTTTGGTCATGTGATTTCAGGGGGTGTATCAATGAATGAGATGTTTCTTGTGTTTTCAGGAACATTTTTGAAATCATCCTGCACCTCTGCTGGAAAAAGGGGGGAATGTGAAGAATGCCAATATGGAACCTACACAGAACATTCCAATAGTTTAATAAAATGTCTTAGGTGCACTCCATGCCACTCAGGTGATTCTAAAAACATTTCATTCTGTTCATTACATGACATTAGAGGGAAAAAAAAGTGACCTTTTTTGAGGGCTCTGTGGTTAAACTCACTGTTGCTTTTCCAGATCAGGATGTGGTAACACAGTGTAGTCCTATTAGAAACACAGAATGCCAATGCAAACCAGGGCTCTTCTGTGATCCTGACCACCCATGCGAAGTATGCAAAAAGTGTTTGAGGTGAGTTTTCGAATGTGTCGACACCCACAGAAAACTCTATTCTTTAAAAGAAACAATCAGTATCTTTGTACGTAATGTTTCTAGTTTTTCAGTCATTTTGATCTAGGTCTTTTTGTTTCTCCTCCAAACTAGGTGTGGTAGTGACGAAGTGGTTGTCAGGAACTGCACAGCTACAAGCAACACAGTGTGCAAAAAACAGAGCCAGTCAAGCTCAAACTCAGGTATCCGTAATAATAATAACACAAGTTTAGTTCATTTTGAGATTCTCATGGCTGATTAATATCTAATATTCTGTTTAATAATTTGCTATCATTTTGTCTTTTTCTCTGCCTCTCTTAGCTTTAGCGGCTTCTGTGGTGGTGCCATGCATATTGTTTGCTCTGATTTTTTTGGCAGTTGTTTTGTACAAGAAATGTGGACGAGGTAAGTGAAATGTAAAAAAAATCAATCCAGTTTATTTGTTTGTTTTGTTCCAGTAAAAAAAACTGGAATGATTTTTTTTACATGTGAAAATAAATCTGCAAGCACATATATCATAAGTTCAGTTGTAATTTATTTAGATTGTTTTTGGTTTTTTTTAAGAATTTAGAAGTTAATCATGTGTAGAATGATAGAGTTGAACACCAAATGTAAACCACATTATAGGAATAGATGCCAATGGGATTGGGGATGATCATACACTCAAAGAAAAAAGAAACCCAAAATATCAAATATTCTGGTTGGGTTAATAAAAACTTTCTCCTCTGGCATGAAAAAAGTAGAATGAAGAATGCTGGAAAGTAAAGTTGTTAAACTGGATACCACGGGATGTTTTCAATGTGGTGTGTTGTAGCAGATAAGACGCTCCGACTTCCTGCTGACTCATATGAACATGTTTCGAAAGTGGATTGTGGCTCGATATTACGTACATGTCACCTCATTACCTACTACAAAGTCTGACGATTTCTTACCAGCCAATCAGAGTTCTCATTGAAACTGTAATTAGAATGAACATGAATTATGTTAGAATATGAGAGTTCACAAGGAAATAGACACATTTTTATCATTTTTTTATTACACTTAAATTCCCAAACAGTGACTTTTAATATCTCTTTAGTTGGTTTAGATGGAATTTTTCCAAATTTTTTATTTAATTTTTAATATCCATTTTTTTTCAGGCACAAGTACAAGTCTCCCTCCCTTCAAGCCCGGACCAGTAAGTCACATATTGTGTATTTAAAGTCACATAATCTTTTTGTTAGTAGTTTTCATACTTTATTGTTACACTAAAATAAGTTTAACACAGCAACCCATTGATTGTTCCCTGCAGGAGTACACTGGATTAGGAGAAATTGACAACACAAATTTGGAGACTTCCCAACAGTCGGTGAGGCCTGAATCCTCCATTGATATGGATAATGAGCATGCAAGGCTGTGTGAACAGCCCAACGGCACTGCTGGCTTCTCCCAGCACTGTCATATAAACCCTGCTTGCTCTATACATGTTCCACCTTGTTTCCAACGAGCCCCTGCGGTCCCGCCAATGCCCGACCGGAGGGTGAGGATAACAGCTTGTCTCTAACTTGCTTCGTCAATGCTTCATTAACTTCAGTTCGTTTTCACCTGATTAGTCATTTCATGCATTAACAGCAGACACCTTTGTTTTATTTTTGTGTTTTTAATTATTACACTCCTCTCACAGCTTATTAATGTTAAAATCTTTATTCAGATATCATTCAAAGTAACTTACACATGTGGATGATACATTTTCAGTCTGAGATTTTATGTATTTATGTGTATTTCTCTCTTTATTTTTTTTTGTCAGAGATTTGAACCATTTCCAAGACTTGCTCCTGTCAACGGTAAGTTGTTTCCATGTATAAATGTGGGGAGGAGAGTCACAAACTGCTGGCCATGATACTATTTTCTTATGCTGTGTTCACAGGCGAAGAGTCTTTGAGGAAATGCTTTGATTTTTTTGCGGAAGTGGACATCGACATGCAAAATCGTTTTTTCCGACGTTTGGAGTTGGACGACAACACAATCAAAAGCGAGGACCGAGTTCCAAATGCGGACAAAATCCATGCTCTGCTCAATATCTGGGTGGAGAAAGAGGGTAAACACGCCAGCCTAAATGACTTGCTGCAGGCTTTACTGGACCTACAGCAAAGGAGAACAGCTGAGAACATCAAGCAGAGAGCTCTGGAGGGTAATTATTATACTATCGAATGACTTGCAGGCTTCAGTAACACTGCAGAGGTTCTCAGGTAAAAGGTCAAAGTGTTAATCATGTTGAGAAAATGACTTGAAGACAAACTGAATGGAATCAAAATGTCTTAAACTAGTGAGGAACATTGTTCATCATAGTAGCAAAGCTGTAATGTTCTTTGCTTGTTTTGTACCTTTTTGATGTCATTTATCTCAGGACAAGCAAAGCACAAAAAAGATTCATGTTTTGTGCTTCATGCAATCATGCACTTACAAAATATTTCACATGGAGCTGCTACTGCGACAAAGAAACAAGACCAATGATATTACGTGGTCTTAAGTAAATGTGTGTATCCCCCACACATACAGTAAAAAAAAGCTAGAAGGCCAATTATGTATTATCACTTACACAGGTTTACAAGCACAGTTGGATCACGAAGTAATCTTTTTAAAAAAATGTTATTTCATGATAGTAGATATTTATATTAAGTTATGACCATATTTAATGTATTTATACCAAAAAATTTTGGCCTATTTAATGCAGCTTTATTTAAATCACAAATTGTTAAATTTCAATTTAAAAATGAACTGGGCATTTTTTAATGAGCTGTATTTTGGTAAGTTTTTTTGCCAAAAAAAACATGTTTATATATATATTTTTTTCTTCATTTTTGTTATTTCAGTACCATTTCATTGCACTGTGAATCAAATTTGTATAATGTAATAATTCCAGTTTTTACGTTCCTGTTTTTGCTTCATCCGAATATCTGCGTTTACCGATACTTAATTTACATGCAGACTGTTTGTTTTTTTATAACTTAAAAAAGTGCATCATGGGCTAAATGTACAAAATCCATTAAAGTTGCTGGAACCAAAAAATAATAATAAAAAAAAATTCAAATCCTATACCGGTTCTCTCTTTTTTAATTTTTTTAAAGTTCACATGAAGTGTTTTGAAATGATTGATGACTTTAGTTGGATCTCAGAAAAGAATTCTGTTTGTCTGGTCAGCCTTAAAGATTTGAAGTTTAGACATCTTCCATCATCTTTTTTGTCTCATATTGCTTGTTAGGATGCCTAGAGGTAAAATGTTTAGTAAAATCTGTGATACAGATCAAATGTTTGGGTAAGCCACTTCTTTTTGGGAGTTAAATTCATTTTTTGAATAAACACCATGAAATGACTTGTTGTCTAAGCAAGTCTTTGAGGAAACACTTTACAAAGTACGTACAGTTACGCTATGTTACTAAGTTGTTGGGGTTTTTTTTTTCATGTTCCATCAACAGCACTTGTTTAAATCACAGTCTGAATCACAGTTTAAATCACAGGAACTTAAGCCCTTCTTTAGCTACTGTATATTTATCAGTTTCTTTGTATTTTTCAAACCTCTATTTTGTTCTGATCATTTGGTATGAATCTTAAAAAAAATCTTTAAATTCTCATTTTCTGAACTTCAGCATGTGGTTTTGGTTATTTTGGATGAGTTTTATTTCCAATTTTTGTTCTCTTGGCAGCAATGACCCTTTGACCCAATTCATGACTTTATCCCATTACAGCGTTGAGCTATTTGTTACTGTAATCTCTGACTCCATAAAAGACGGGTGTAGTCTACATATAGAAGCCGCATCATAACCTGTAGAACTTGACTTTGGTTTGTTCTAATGTCTTATAAATTCCTGATGCTATGACGTAAACATGTTAAATAACTGACTCACGATCACAGTTGACCTTTTACTGTTTAAATAGGGACTGGTTTTGAATCGGAAAGTTGATTTGGTCACAAACATAACATGGATAAAAAGTTAGATGTTCTTAATTCTCCTTTTCCTCCAACAACTGCTTTTAGAATTTTTTTTTTCTATTGAGGAGAGAAAATTGAAACCAATCCACCTGTCAAACAGTCTGTTTCCAAACTTACACTATTGACCAGAAGCTGAAAGTTTTGATGTACTGTATGTGCTTAGTTGTACAAGAAACGTATTTTCACCACTGGTATGATAGGAATTACTATATTAATAATTATTATAAACTTGTTTCTTCATAGTGACTCTTTGCATTTTGGGAGCCTTTAAGAACACAAGGCCCCTCTTAGTTTTTTGCCCTTATAGATGTAAAATATAAAATAACATACAAGCCACAAACCAAAGAAAAGGCCAACTGCTGGTTGAACATTTTTATATTTTGAAAGACTTGTCTAACATTGATAAACACATGCTCTACATTTTATTAATCTTTGCTCAAGAACTTTTCTGACTACCCTCCACACCCTGATCATGTCAGAAGTTTGCTACTTCATTTTCCCCTTCATTCTTCAGCAAGTTGAGCAGCAATGTTCATTTACTCTCCAGACAAGTGTCTTTTTCTTACATTACCATAACGAATGTTGATGGGCTTACCATGTCTGCCGATATGCACACCAGTACTACAGTGTGAACATTTAATAGATGTGTCACAGAATCAATCTCCTAAATGATGCTTCTGCTGTAACAAATCTGCTTTCTGACTCTCATTCATCAAATTAATGTTCACTGAGAATATTATTAACCGTTCTGTCGTGGCTGCCCGGTCTCCCAGCCAAATTACCAGTCAGGGAAAAGGTGATTTGAAGGTGCAAATCTTATAACACACCGCCTGTTTCATGCTTTGATTCATGTCTTACAAATATGACTGAAATTGTACATTAAACATAGAACATTTGTTCTTTTGTAATGTTGAGTTGAACTTTTTGCCCAATTTCTGTCAAAATCAAACTTTTATTGAAAGAAAGTCTTGTAATAGATTTGTTTTAGAAAAATATAAATATAACAATTACATCAGGTTTGTAAATTGACCTGTATAAACTTACGCTATTTAAATTTTTTTTATTTGTGCCAGCCCTCTTCATTTTTTGCTAGTTTTTGGCTCAGAGTTGTCAAGATTCTGCTCCTGCAAAGACCACATGAACTGAAAACTTCAAAAACACTATCAGAGCTTTAGTTGTTAGATCTCAAATTAAGATTCTTAAGTAGAAAAACGACATTTTATAAACAATATGTTTTTATTTGTTATATCAGGCGCTGCATTCGCAGTGATTATGATGATGCATAGGTCCAATTTGGTGGAAAGACAATGGAGATAAAAAGACAAGCTTTCAATTTCTCAATCTACATTCTGAGCCTCAACTATGCTCTCCTGAAGTGGGTGGTGATTAAAAGGATAAGGTCTCGAAATCAAGTGGCCAAAATGAAGTTCTGAAGGGACTTTTTCAGTTGGGGTCTTCAATGTGCTTAGGTGGAACATTAGTGGAAAAAGGTCTTTAGACATACTTGAGATAATAGAAAAAAAAGATATCAATAAAGAAAAATTATTTTTAGAAATAAGAAATGAATCTGGTGAGCTCATGCATGTCACTTGGGGAGAGTCACACCAATCCCCAAGGAAGTCCAGATTTGATATTGTTTTGTTCGTTGAGGTCCACCGTAGACAAAAAGTCCACTCCAATCTCAGGAACAAAAACATTTTTTGTGAGTGCTTTGTTTTTCCCAATTTACCCTCGGCTTAAAAGAGTCACTACCGTAGATGACTTTTTGGTAATTCATTAGATTTGTTTACAAGAAGAGGCCAGTTACCCACCTCTCTGAGAATTTGGTGCTTTGGGTCACCCATGGTAGGCAGGGTTGTCTCTTTGGGTTTTCATCGTTTACAGGTGTCTATCTAAGGCTGAGAACGTTTCAGAGAATCTATGGTTTCATATAATACAGACACCACACTTACTCGGCTGGATGGCTGACCTCTCCCTCAGAAATGGGATAGGAGCTCTGCTACATGGGGCAGAGTTTGAGAGAAGCTAGATAAAGTAGTTCGGGCATCTAGTTAGGCTGCCCACCGACACGTTACTGGTGATGTGTTCAGGGCACCTTCCACTACGAGAAGACTCAGAGACAGAACAACGACCCGATGGATATACTTTGTTACACAGCTAACCCAGGTTTGCCTTGGGTTGGTCCGGAAGATGCGAACATGGCAAGTTTATCTTTGGCTTCTGTGCTGAGGCCGCAAAATTTTTAACTATGAAATCATTATTCCTAACATATTTACTAACTAATCTTCACATAATAAAGAGCTTATTTTCCAGTGGTCTTTTCAGTTATTGAAACTGCCCCAATGACCAAAAATCATAATGATTTTGCTTTGAGAATAATTTCCGCCACCTCATTAACAATTTGACTACAATTTCTGTGATTATTAGACCCCATGGAACGCAGCTGCCACTCCACTGGCTTCTCTTTCTATTTGATCGTGCCAACTCAATAGGATGCCAACCATGCTTGAAACTTCATGGAACTGTAGGCAAAAATCCAAAACCTCAGTGTGTGTGATTGGGAGCTGGAAGGGGTCTTGGGATTAAGCTCTAAGGCCAAATTACTCCTGGCTCCCCTTTTACCACTTGCAAGCTGTTTCTTTTTTGTTTTTGTTTTTTTGTTTCTACAAAACCATTTAACACATATTAGATCAGTTTTTTATCTTAATTCTAAATGCCTTCACAACAATGTTACCTTTGCACAATTACAAAAAAATAAAATGGCTTTACCTTGATCAGTTTTAAGGCAGGTTTATTTGTATAGCCCAATTTATACACAAGGCAATTCAAAGTGCTTCACAAGACAGAAAAAAAATTATTAAAATCACAAAACACGGAGTAAAAATTAAAATTTTAAAATAAAAAGAGTGATTAATCTTCAGTGAAATGCACAATTAAAAGATTTGTTTCCAACCTAGGTTTAAACATTGTGACAGTAGAGGTCTGTCTCACAGCGTCGGGAAGTTTGTTCTCCATGTTTAGTCCTGACTCTGGATACCAGCAGGATGCCAGTCCCAGAGGTCCTGAGACTTCTAGATGGTTCATAACACACTAAAATTTCACAGTTACACACAAGCAGACCAGCTGTAAAGTCTATTCTCTGAGCCACAGGAAGCCAGTGCAGTGTCCTGAGCACAGAACTCATGTGATCATCTTTTCTAGTTCTTGTTAAGACTTGAGCAACAACATTTACATAAACTGCAGCTGTTATAAAACCTTCTTGTGCAGGCTAGTGAGTAGATCATTGCAATTTTACTTTTATGATGATCTCACTAATAAATGCTTCGTAAGTAGAACCTGGTCATAATTAACCAAGGGGAGAAAAAAAGTGCGGAATTTTTCCATACAGTGTTATTGTGGCCTCCTACTTTATTTTTATGACTTCATTTTTGTCTAGTCGCCATTGGATTAAAACAAAAACATTAAAAAGCTTTCATTTTTCATTTTTAAAACAAACTAAAAAAATATTTTTAAAATTAATTGTGTGTTTTACATCACTAGTTAATATAGTGCAATTCACATATTGTCTGCCTCCCTCATCCTTCGATCCTTGTGAGAGTTCTGTTTTAGATTCCTGATGGATCCTCTGTGTTCCTATACTGGGCGTCACTAGATTGAGGAGACCTCTGTGCTTGATGTATCATCCTATTTCATTCAGGATGGAGCCAGTCTACTGATTTCTTCAGTCATATAGCCGTAAAGTACAATAAGCTAATATTTAATTAACAGTCTTGGACACATTGGCTGCTCGCCTTGGGGAGGGATCTCTCTTTTATGTGGATCACCATGAGGTTTCTTTTTTTTTTTTTACCCCCTACTGCTGGGCTTTTGGAGTTTTCCTCACTGTGAAGGAGGGTCTGAGGGCAGGAACATGCTGAAATGGTTTAGCTAGCTTTTGTATAGTTCGCTTTTAATGGTGTATTTGTGTATATACATTTTTATTCGCCTTTGTTCTTGTACTTTTTTTAAATCTACAACAAAGAATCTATACAAAGAAGATTGAATTCATTAGCTCAATTTAAATAAAAAATAACCCCAATAATTTAGCAAGTTTTGCAAGAAAGTTTGAACAGTAACATGTCAGTGTGGAATTAGATATTTTTTTACTTTAAAAGTTTTTTTCTGGACTGGTTTTGTGTTTTTTAATAACAAAAGCCACTGGTGTAAATGAAAATGTAAGAAAGAGAATTCTGTGTAACAACGCTGACAATGAGTGAACAGATGACTGTTGGTAAATTACTTTTGGGACATTAGGTTTGTTCATTTTGTAGTTTTTGGTTAGTAATTTTGTTCAAATTTAGACTTTTTAAAATCTAAATTTGTATTGAAAAAACGTGGTGTAAAGCAACAATAATACAAGAGCATAAAGAAACAAAATGCTTACAGAAATTACCTCCAGATGGAGCTGATAGACAACTAAACTACTCACTGGATCATGTGAGCTTCAATTTCACTATTAGTGAAATTGAAGCTCATCTAATATCTCAACTATTAATCTTTACTATATTTAGTTTTTATAACTACGAGTAATCTAATTGTAAGTGAGTGTTTGGATTTGATTAATATATCTACAACATTTGCTTCTTCAAAATTTGCCTGGATTTTATAAATTATACGAGACCATGTGAGCAGGTGAGTGAAATGTAACAAAATTACAAAAAAATAATAATTACTTCAGTCAAAGTTAAAGAAAAAATGTAAACCCATAAACTTATTACAAACTTATTACGTTTGTAGTTCTTTGTGGCATTGTCTAATAAAACTACAATCCCACAAGGCTTTGCGGTGGCAACACGGAAGTGGGTTAGGTAAATAATTTTTATCAAATGAAAGTGTGAAAACGTTAGCAAGAACATTCTTCCGTATTTGACTTTTTTGGTTCGTTATTGGTTGGTATGGTCTGTTTGTAATAGAGGTATATTATGACAGTTATGTGGTTTCAAATTATACTTTAAAATGCATCCTGGTTTTGCTAGATTATTCTTTTGATAAGAAAAATCGACTCTGAAAAGGTAAAAAGTGTTATATATCATCTCAAAAATCGTAAAAAAAACCCAAGTTTTCAGAATAAAAAAATGCACTTGTTTTTTAATGGAGTGATATGTATTCCTTAAAGAAATGCAAAGATAAAGTTTAAATGATTGTGTGTGCTTGTAAGGTATTTACAGTATGTTTTAATGTATCCCTCTGTCAGACATCAGATGCAGCAAACTGAATCTTCCTCTTCAACCTCTGACTGCTTGTCCCTCACACACCTCAATCCAGCTGCATGTGGAAGTGAGATTCAACTCAAACCACAAAAACATGAAGTGAGCACACACACATACAAATGTGGGTGTCTGTGACAAATAGGGCAGGGGAAATCATGGGACAGAACAAGCCCATATGATGTAGAGTGTAGTGTAAAATTGTTGTTCAGAAGGTGTATTCAGTGATCTCAGAAGACAAGGTAAGACATCTCACTGGTCTATGTTTCAAGTAGGTTTCAGTTAACATCTTGGGACTATCTTAGGTACTATTGACAATTCAAAGGCTTTTGTTAGGTTTCAGAACTCCTATTTTATTTATTCTGGATTTTAATTGTTAATAGAGGAGTCTAAGTGTATATCGGGGTCTTGTTCACGAGTGGAGGAAGGATGGATCAGGAGTTCGACAGACTGATCTGTGTGGCATCTGAAATAATCAGGATGCAGCATCGGTCTGTTGTGTTGAAGAAACAGCTGAGCCAAAAAGCAAGGCTCTTGATTTACCAGTCAATCTATGTTCCAACCCTCACTATGGTCACCAGCTGTTAGTGGTAACCGAAAGAATAAAATTGAGGCTACAAGCAGCTGAAATTAGTTTCCTCTGCAGGGTGGCTGGGCTCTCACTCAGAATATAGCCGTTTCTCCTTCGGGTTGAGAGAAGCCAGATGAGGTGATTCGGGCATCTGGTTAGGATGCCTCCCGAGTGACTCAATGGTGAGGTGTTTTGGCCACATCTTACCGGGAGGAGACCTTGAACAGATCCCAGACCCGCTGGAGAGATTATGTCTCACAGTTGGCCGGGGATCCTCCCAGGTAAGCTGGAGGATCCAATCGGGATGAGAGAAGCCTTGGCTTCCTATTTGAGGTTGTTGCTCCCGTGACCCGTCCCTGGATAAGAAGAAGACAACAGAACATAATCTAATTGATTATAAACTGTTTAAATTTGTAAAAGCTTAATAAAAGTGTTTGAAGTGCTATTACAATTACTATAACAGACATTACACTAGAGTTTCTAAAAAAGTAACAAAATTTGATGACGTATTGTCTGTGTAACCATGACAACCCCCTGCTTCCCTTTCCTGAATAAGTTATTTTGTTTTCTTTTTTGTATCATTTTTAGATCACACATTTGTCCAGAATGAAGTCCATCCTGATCTTCTATCTTTGCTACGCGTTATGCGTGACCCTGGGTCTGGCTTGCGTGGTGTGTGTGTGCCTGTGGAACAGCCGGTGGGAAGGCGGTTTCGCCTGGGATGGATCACACTTGCAGTTTAACTGGCATCCCGTCCTGATGGTATCTGGTCTGGTGGTGGTTTATGGCAACGGTGGGTGACATTATCCATTTTTAATCTTGTGGTGTTTTTAAATGTCTTGCTTCTTCTCAGATAGCAGTATGTATTAATGTAACCTTATTGCACAATGTGCATGAAACCAATGTATCATTTTATGTTTCAACACGGATTGAAAGGTGTTGCTTGAAGCATAACACCTCAGAACATGCATATTTTACTGCAGAAAAATTTAACAGGGTTTCACAAATTGTCAGTCCTTAAGAAAAAATATGGATGCTGTCGCTTGAATATGTTTTTAAGACAGATTTGTGACGTAGAAGTAGATTGTGAGGCATATTTACAATTTTAAACTTTGAGCTGGATTGTAACTTACTCCTGAAGACCATGTATGGCAAGCAATTGATACTGCAAGTAGTAGGTTTCAATTAGAAAATATTCTCCTAATGTCTTTTGGACTGATTAAAGAAAAATGTTTCATGGTTTTGTGGGACTAAAAAAATCACAAAAACCAATTAGCTTGTATTATGATGACACAATAATTCTTCACAATGGGCTTGATTTGGACTAAAAATGCCATTTACTTTTTGTTTATTTGGACGCACTCATATTTTCCTAGAATGTCTGTTTTCTGAATTGTGGGCGCTATACATAGTTCTGGATTACCCAAATTTGACTTAGTTATTTGAAGTTTGTTAGTCTTCAAAGTAGTTTACCGCAGTGTTTTTATTCTGCAAACTTTTTTTTCTTTAAGAACCATAAGAAAGTTATTGAAAGTGATTTGCAGATTTTTACGCACATGAGCGATAGTTATAATATTACTCACTTGATGTGTGGAACAAACATTAAATTACAGTCATAAATTAGAGAACTAGAAATGTGGTTAGAATTACACGTGGCTAAAGATTTAACAGACATCACGGGTATTGTTTGCAGCTCTTCGTTGGAACTTCACACTTCTGCTTTGGAGACTTTCAGGGCTAAATTACCATATCATACTCATTATGATACAAAATCAGAGTTAAATCTACTGTGTTATGTGATTTGTCATTGTAACTGATTGATAATATGACAACCTTTAGTGACTTTAGTGGATGATGACAGTCACTTTTTTTGAAAAAGTTAGATATTTTAAAATTATTTATTTTAATTATCACTATTTTTTACATTCAGCTACTTGCAACTTTTTACACGTCAACAACCCTGCTTCAGTTTAAAATCATTTAAAATCTTGAACTTATTTTTATTAAATCAAACTCTAAGTGGAAGTGAGTGTGGTATGAACTACATACCGAAACTACAAGATCATAGTACAGATGTTGGCCACATCACCACATCCTCTCATTGTAAACCCAAGACTGTAGTGTGCATTGTATCACAAAGATGAGTTGACAGTTCGCACGCCAAACAGCTTTAAATCAAATCATCTCTGTTGTCATATCGTCATATATAGCCCAGTACACACTAGATATCATCTTAGCGGCACAACTTTTAAAGAATCACAAAACAAAGAGCTCGATTTTGCGAACCTTTATTAACAATTAATAGTCGACGCATAGCTCACCAAATGTTTGGTTCCAAGTACTCATTAGTGCCACCTACTGATAAGAAAAGATTTGAGACAAATTAACTGTAAATCACTACGATTCCCGATAAAATATTTTGTTAATGTGCAATTTTGTCTGTTTCTATTTCTTCAATTTTCAGTTACTTGCATGTTACTTTCCTTTACTTTAAAGTATTATGTGTACTGTGTTGCATGTTAGAAAGTTTTAAATGTATGGTTTTATCAACTGAAAACCACGTGCTTTGTGATGATTTTAATTTGTCTATTTCACAATTAATGATTGGAAAACCAATGCAGAGCTAAGGATGCAAATTTGGAATTTAATTTTCTCTTTAGCAAGGCCCTTTTTTTTTACATTTTGTATCAAAATGAATAACTAAAAGGAGGTAGATTTATGATGTTTTAAACACATCAAAGTTTTGATGCAGTTGAGGGTGATAAGCTGCATTTGTACTGTAAATAACTGAGGGAATGCACGTTTGAAATAAATGAATGTAGCTGTCATTGTTGTTGCAGGAGCTGTGGTGTATCGCATCCCTTTGACTTGGGGTCAGAATAAACTCCCTTGGAAGCTTCTTCACGCTGCATTGATGCTTCTCGCTCTGATCTTGTCGATTGTGGGACTGTGTGCTGTCTTTCAGTTCCACAACCACAGCAACATTCCCAACCTGTACTCTTTACACAGCTGGATTGGAATAGCTGCCACAGCTATTTTTGCCATGCAGGTATGTATCTTTAAGCAGGGAAATTAATTAATTTATCTATGTGTTTAGTTCACTATGCAACTTTCTTTCCTGTGCAGTGGGTCGTAGGGTTGGCTGGTTTCCTCCTGCCCTGCTCTCCTATGTCACTACGAGTACTTCTGAAACCCCTTCACGTGTGGCTGGGGGGCAGTATTCTGCTGCTCAGTGTCGCCGCCTGCATTTCCGGCATCAACGAGAAACTTTTCTTTTCCCTGTGAGAAATGTTTCTTTTTGTATCTTGTTTTTGGACATTTCTGTGGTTAAGCTAGAAAAAATGTGTAATTAAAATTAGCCTAACTATCTTTTTATTTCCTTCTCCACAGTAAGGGAAACCAGTCATACTCTGGCCTTCCTTCTGAGGCGGCGTTTGGAAATACTTTAGGGGTTTTGATTGTAGCCTTCAGTTTGGTCGTTCTCAAGATTTTGGCCAATAGTAAATGGCAGAGACCAGATTCCAGACCTGAAAATCTTGCCTACTCGGTGAGATTTGATTGTTTTCTGTATCTAACAAAGAAAATACCAAACCTTGAAATAAGTGAGCATTCATAACTGTTTTTATTTTTCAGCCATTGCTTCAAGAGGAAGAAGAGTGAAGAGAAGGGTGATGGTGTACGTATTTATTTGAAGGAGTTTATTTTTGTTCGTTTTTGTGCTTTTTTTCTGCAAATAAAAACTGACTCATTTCCAACACAATCTGTCCCGTCATGCACTGCAATTTTACTTTGTTGGGAAAATCTACTAAAACGCCATGTAGGATAACCACTGATTTATAGCATTTGGGTTTTTTATTTTTCTCTTTAAGGCATTTTGCTGCAGATTAGTTGCAGATTGGGGTTATCTTGACCCAACCTCAGCAAATAAATGTTCCACATTTACACCACTGAGATGATTTAGATGTATTAATTTAAACATTCAAAGCTTTTATCTTGTTTTGATTAGTGCAGGATTTTAAGGGTTTACCTGATTCCTCCATGCATTTTTTTGGGCAAATAAGAAAAAAAGAACCTACAGATTAATCCTAAAGCAAAATATCATTACCTGCTTGTCTCATAAGAAGATGCTTCACAAAATATGGATTTCTTTGACAAGTCTGTGTTTATGAGATGACGTTTTTTGGTTAAATCTCCTGCCATCTGAATTGGGAGCTGGTATTTGTAACAGATGTGCAAACTCATTCTTTACTATGCTGTGTTCCTCACAGCTGCATCAATATGTTTCCCCCTTTGTCTTTACAGTTCTTATGATTTATTTAAAGTTCTTTGATGTTTAAATCATCTTAAACCACATGAAAGGAACTATCAGGACTTGTCTCATCATATCTGGAGCCATCTGTTTGAAATACAAAGTACTTCTGGGTTATCTCCTCGGAATTATAACAAATAATTAATCCAGAGCAAACTGTTTGTAATTTTAACAGAAACTACATATTTTCTTGACTTTGTGACCTTTTTTTAGTTTGAAAGATATAAAATGATGTCTTAATTTCTACATATATTCTACCTTTATTTAAAACATGATTATGTTTAATGATTCCCATATTGTTCGTAAGTCCTTTTTATTTTGTTGAAAATGTAATTAATGTACGTAACAGCAATCATGCTTTGATTTGGTAACAAAACTCAACTTGTGACCTGTCCTCAGGCCTGAAACTATGTGGGATATTCTCCAGTACCCTCATGATACCATGTCATACTATTGGTTTAGAGAATGGTTGTAACCCAGTTTGAATGTTAACCATAAATCAGACTTAAAAGAAAGCTCTGCTTGAATCAAAATCAACTTGTGACTGATCCACATTTCAATTTCTTGCTTTCCTGCTCTCATTTATGCGTATCTAACACAAACTCAGCAGTAAGCCTAACTCCTTCTGAAAAACATGCGCAGAGTCAGGATGTAGCGTCCAAGCTCCATTTTAATGACTATGAAAAAGATGTCTTCAGAACAGAGTAAAACTGTAAAACAGAAAGAAAATATACACTTAACATAGTGCAAAAGTATGTTTAAAGTAGCTTATCACCATGAAAATAGGCCCACATGCGGTATGATCTGACTACGAATGCAGTAATAAACACACAAACTAGCAGTAGCAAAATACACATTTCCAAGTGTCCTTTCACACAAATGAGACATTAATATTGTACTTCATGAACATATAAAACAAACTTACAGACTGTGATGTCAAAAAGGGATTAGAAAAAATAGACGAATGGCGGTGGATAACTTGAAGCTAACTGAAATGCTAACTGAAATGCTAACCCACGAGCGGAAGCAAATAGCTGACTTCTCCTCACAACTTCCTGTTTTTCTAGTTCAGCCTTCAAAATAAAACACAGGAAACGGCCTTCAAAATAAAAGACAAAAAAAAACTTAAAGAATGTAATCTAACTCTGAAAATAAATATTCCGCACAATTATAAAGGGCAAGACACTCCCCGCCTGGTGTCTGTAAAGATGCCATATAAACCTAAAACATGCATTCAGTCCTTTGATTTCAGAAGAAGAATGACCTCGGTGACGGGCCGAAGGAATGTCTTTGTAGATCCATCTTTGGTCATTTTAATCTCGATTTTTCGGACCTTTCCATCGCGTCCTGGAAAGGTTTTAGTCACAAGAGCCATGGGCCACTCATTGCGGCATGTCTGGGTGTCTTTCAGTAAAACATCACCTTCTTCGATGTTGGGACTTGACGTTTGCCATTTATGACGTACTTGTAGTGTATGCAGATATTCACGTTTCCAACGACTCCAGAATTGGTCTGCAAGCCTTTGTACTTGATGCCACTGTTGCTTGAACAAGTCTTTGTCGGTGAATTTCCCTGATGGAGGTGGAACACTCTGTTTCCGGGTGAGAAGCATCGCAGGGGTAAGTATTTGAGGAACCTCTGGATCAGAAGATACAGAAACCAAGGGTCTGGAATTGATGATGGATGTCACTTCTGCCATGAGAGTGCACAAGACTTCATTGGACAAGCTTGACGAGTGAATTCGCATGAGCATTGAATCTAAGATCCTCCTTGTGACTCCGATCATGCGTTCCCACGCACCACCCATATGTGAGGAGTGTGGTGGGTTGAAGTGCCATGAACATCCTTGATTGTTTGTGTACTTCTGAACGTCTGATCCCTTCAGCACTTTGTGAAACTCCAACTCTCTGCAAGCGCCGACAAAGTTGGTTCCACAGTCTGAGTGAAGCTGTTCAGAGGGGCCACGGATAGCAAAGAATCTCCTCAAGGCGTTAATGAAAGACGACGTGTCCATCGACTCTATTACCTCTATGTGGACAGCACGTGTACTCAAGCATGTGAAGAGAACGGCCCAGCGCTTGTTTTGTACAACACCTCCTCTTGTCCGTCTGGCTGTCACAAGCCAGTGTCCGAAGACGTCCACACCAGTGTATGTGAAGGGAGATGAAGTGCTCAGCCGCTCTTGAGGGAGGTCTGACATTTTTTGGTTCTCTCTTTTCCCACGGAGCTTTCGACAGGTAACACATCCATGAAGAATGCTACTTATACGTCTTTTGCTACTGATCAACCAGAAGCCGGCAGCTCGTACCGCGCCTTCTGTAAAGGTACGGCCTTAATGTTCCACTTTGTCATGGTAGTAGCTTATGAGCAGAGTGGAGACGTGATGTTTGCCTGGCAAAACAACTGGATGTTTCTCCTGATCGCAGAGATCAGCTTGCTTCAACCGGCCTCCGATTCGCAACAATCCATCTGATCCAAGGACTGGATTGAGTTTTGACAGTGGACTTTTCTGGTTTACGTCAACTCCTTTTGAGAGGGCAGTGAACTCTTCATTAAAGCAGTCCTTTTGTACAGCAAGAAGAATCGCTGAAGTAGCTTGAGATAGCTCGTCCGCTGTGCGAGGTTTGCTACACTGATGCCAGCCAGTACAATCTATAACATTTTTGTTTGTTGACTTGAAACAACGAGCTACATGGATGAGGTTTGCAACTGCTCTTTGCAATGACTTCCAAGTTGAGAATTTTTCGAATCTCTTCGGATTGAGCGACTTATCATCGTGGCTGGTAACGCAACTTGTCACTTGTGGTCTGACATCAATGTCCGACTCTGGATCAATAAGCTCAAATGTTTGCTGCTGATCACATACTGTTTGAGGCTTGTGAAGGAATGCTGGACCTGTGAACCAGTTTGTTTTGGTGAGCAGAGAGGCTTGAACGGATCTGGATGCATGGTCACTTGGGTTATGTTCTGTGGGCACATAACGCCACTGCTTTGGCTCCGTGGACTGGTGAATCCTTTGCACCCTATTGTGGACATAAACATAAAACCTCTTGGACTGGTTATGTATATATCCGAGTACCACTTTACTGTCGCAATAAAAGGTGACTGCATCCAGTGTGAGGTCGAGCTCTCGAACAATGAGTTCTGCCATTTCCACGGCTAGCACTGCTGCGCAAAGTTCCAATCTTGGGATGGTGGGCCCGTTTGCAGGTGCAAGTTTGGCTTTTCCTAAGATGAAACCTACGTGAACCTTGCCATCTTCGTCTGTGGTTTTTAGGTACGCTACCGCACCGATTGCTTTTGTGGATGCATCAAAAAAGACGCATATTTCTTTTTTGCTAGCCTTTGCAAGCGAGGTTGTAGTGTAAGCACGAGGAATGTGAAGTTGTTGCAGTTCCTGCAGAGAATCTCTCCATGTCTGCCACACACTATGTTTGTCATGAGGAAGTGGGGTATCCCATTCTGTTCCATCCAGCGTAAGTTCTCGCAATAGAGATTTTCCTTGTATGGTCACAGGAGCGACGAATCCAAGCGGATCGAAGAGGCTGTTTATAGTAGAGAGTACTCCTCGACGTGTCAACGGTTTGTCCGTGATATTCACTTGAAAGGTGAATGTGTCTGTCTTGACTTCCCAACTCAGACCAAGACTCCTCGTCGTGGGCACAGTTTCTGTTCCCAGGTAGAGATCTTGTACATCTCTTGCGTGGTCCCCTGCTGGAAATGCTTGCAGAACTTCAATGCTGTTGGACGCGATCTTGTGAAGTCTCAGATTTGACTCAGATAGTGAAGCTTGCGTTTTCTGCAGAAGAGTAATGACTTCTTGCGCAGAGGGAGTTGAAATAAGTCCGTCGTCTACATAGAACTCACGCTTCACGAAGTGTCTCATGTCTGACCCGTATTCCCGTTCTCCACTGTTGGCTGCTCTTCTGAGGCAGTACGTTGCCACGGCTGGAGAAGGACTGTTTCCGAAAACATGGACCCTCATCCTGTATTCAACAATGTTCTTGGTGGGATCGTTATCTCGAAACCACAGGAAACGTAAGTAGTCTCTATGGTCTTCCCTTACAATGAAACAATGAAACATCTGTTCAATGTCCGCCATTACAGCTACTCTCTCTCCTGAACCGAATGAGTACGCCTAGCAGGCTGTTATTCAGGTCTGGTCCAGTGAGAAGAACGTAGTTGAGTGAAATGTCGTTGCATTGTGCGCTGGAATCAAACACGACTCTGATTTGATCAGGTTTTCTGGGGTGATAGATTCCGAACGATGGCAAATACCAGCACTCGTGTCCTTCCGGCAGAGGTGGCGCTGGCTCTGCGTGACTGTTGTCAAAGATCTTCTGCATGAAAGCGACAAACTGTTCTTTCATCTTTGGCTTGCGCACTAGCGTACGCAGCAGTGAGGAGAGACGTGTCATAGCTAGGTCTCGATTGTTTGGCAAAGGTGGTCTTGGAGACTTGAAAGGAAGGGGGGGCGACCCAACTGTTGGATTCATCCTGAAAAACTTGTTCATCCATGACTTTGATAAACTGTTCGTCCTCTACAGAGAAGGCACGTTTCTCATCATTTGCAGTTCTAGCAAAAACAGTGAGCCCGAGGGAGTCAGCGTCCATGTGGAAGCGACCGTTTCTGTGTCCGTTTGTTTGGCTTGGACTGATTACTTGGTTAAGATGGACGTGACTTGTGCATGGCTGAAAAAGTGTTGGTCTGCCATCTCCCAGTATGTTTGTTTTGTAGCTGTGAACTGTGGGCTTATGGACTTTTCCCAAACACACATCACCGACCAACACCCATCCAAGGTCAAGTCTTTGAGCAAATGGTGTATCTCCAGGGCCATTTATCTGTTGTCTCACTTTATGTGCGCGAAGAATGTCACGACCCAGAAGTAGAAGGATCTGAGCATCATTGTCCAGAGGTGGGATTTCTATGGCGAGATCCTTGAGATGGCGGTGGTGGAAGGCAGCCTCAGGTGTTGGTATTTCCTCACGATTGTCCGGTAAGTCCTCACATTCAATCAGTTCTGGGAGTGAAAAGCTTATTCCACCTTTAATTGCTTCAATCTGAAATCCAGTTGCTCTTCTGCCAGATGTTGTGGTCAGTCCAGTACACGTTCTCAGAGTGTATGGATAAGTGATGGCTTCGATTTTGAAAACATCGAAAAACTGCGACCTGGCTAGAGACTTGTTGCTCTGATCGTCGAGCATTGCATACATTTTCACTGCTTCATGTGGGTGGTTCTTTGGGTAAACCTTGACAAGACAGATCTTCGCGCAAGATTTTGACTTCAGAGCGTCTCCGCAAACCTTGGTACAGAGAGGACTGACTACTGAATTTGCCTCTTTTTCTTGCTCCCCGCCGTTATCTTGTGGGGGGTTTGACTCTTTGTTCGCCCATTTAGGCGGACCAGGGTGAAGGGCCGATATGTGACTTTCACTGTCGCCCTCATCACATTTCACCGTAACTTTGCAATCCCGGGCGAGATGAGAAGAAGATGAACAACATTTGAAGCAGATGCCTTGTTCTTTTAGATAAACCTTTCTGTCTTCGAGAGTCTTAAGTCTGAATCCTCGACATTTCTTTAGGGGGTGGGGCTTCTTGTGGATAGGGCACTGCTTGACTAAATCGTCTTTAGAAGGCACTTCCGTTGGACTTTTGTCGTTTGTCACCTTGGTCTTGTGCACCGAAACCGCACCTCTTGGACTAACTCGCCTCTGCACAACCTGTTCTGAACGAACGTTGTTTCCAGAATATGAAAAGCTGGGATCGTTCCTTATTTTAGCTTGGTAGCAGACGAAAGAGGTGAAATATGAGAATGGTGGATAACTGACTCGAGACGTTTCTTTGTACTTAGATCCCTGGTTGAGCCACTTTTCCTGTAGGCTGTAAGGCAACTTCTCCACAATTGGCATTATACCACGTGCGGTATCCAGATATGACAAGCCTGACAAGTATCCATCTTCTTTAGCTGCGAGCACCTCGTTTAGTAGATCTCCGAGCTCTCTCAACTTGTAGTTTTCTTTATTAGAGATCTTTGGAAAATTATCAAGCTTCGAGAAGAGAGCACTCTCGATGACTTCTGGAGCACCGTAGCAATCATCGAGCCTTTCCCACGCTGTTTGTAATGCGGCGGCTGGATTGGCTATATTGACCGCTCTGAGACGTTTGACGTGTTCACTTGATTCTTTTCCCAGCCACTTCAAGAGCAAATCCAACTGTTCACTCGCAGACAGATCCACGTCTCTGATCGTGTTGAAAAACGAGGACTTCCACGCCCTATATGTTTCGGGCCGGTCATCAAAATGTGATAGGCCAGTGCATACGAGTTCTTTACGAGCTAAATATTTTGCCATATCCATCATTACTGAAGATTCTGCTCTACGTGTGTGGGATGTGTCCGCGTAGTTTGGAAAGCTTGACTTGGGTTTAAACTCTGTCTTTACACTGCTTTGAGTGGGGTTTTTAGTGTGCTGTTGTGGAGACGGCTGATAGTTGAGCGCCATCTGGTGGGGGTGAGAGGGTACTGTCCTTTGTGGACTTTGAGATGATGCTGACCAGGAATCTATCACAACATAGTCCTGTGCTCTGAAGATGTGTGGTGTTGGGGGGTAATACTGGGGCTCAATACATTGCTCTGGGATGCTCTGACGGCAGACTGGAGCAGGCCTGTCGGCAAGGTGACTATTTTGTTGTTCGACGTAATGGCTTACACGTTCATGTGTATTTTGGGCTGGAACAGGGGAGCTTCTCCTGCTACGGGTTTCTCCCTCCTCTAGATCTGCTGCTGCTTCCAGTGCTTCTGCTTTGGCGTTAGCGGCTGCAGCCTCTCTTTCATATTGTAAAGCTTCCAGATCGGCCTCCAGATCGGCTACCAATTTGGCTTTTTCAGCTTCCAATTTGGCTTTTTCAGCTTCCAATTTGGCTTTTTCAGCTTTTATGGCTTTTTCTTTTTTAGCGAATGCTACACAAGCGCGAGCGGCTTCAGCATCTGCTCTGGCTTTAGCTGCTGTGGTGCTCACAGATGAACGATTGGAACTGGAACTTCTGAAAGTCTTCACTGACCCGCCATCTTGGGAGTTATTGTTGGGTCTAGAATACTGAGTAGGCTCCGGAGTGCATTCCTGATTTACTTCGTCCATGTTTGATTATGTGCCGTGCTGTCCTATTTTGTTATCCGATTGCGTAAGGTCTCTTTATTTTTTTTTTCAAGCCCTTTTTACTGTTACAGTCTTTTTACTGTAACAGTCCTTTTTTTCTTCTAAAGTCCTTTTACAAAAAGTCTTTTTACTTTCCCGCTCTCATTTATGCGTATCTAACACAAACTCAGCAGTAAGCCTAACTCCTTCTGAAAAACATGCGCAGAGTCAGGATGTAGCGTCCAAGCTCCATTTTAATGACTATGAAAAAGATGTCTTCAGAACAGAGTAAAACTGTAAAACAGAAAGAAAATATACACTTAACATAGTGCAAAAGTATGTTTAAAGTAGCTTATCACCATGAAAATAGGCCCACATGCGGTATGATCTGACTACGAATGCAGTAATAAACACACAAACTAGCAGTAGCAAAATACACATTTCCAAGTGTCCTTTCATACAAATGAGACATTAATATTGTACTTCATGAACATATAAAACAAACTTACAGACTGTGATGTCAAAAAGGGATTAGAAAAAATAGACGAATGGCGGTGGATAACTTGAAGCTAACTGAAATGCTAACTGAAATGCTAACCCACGAGCGGAAGCAAATAGCTGACTTCTCCTCACAACTTCCTGTTTTTCTAGTTCAGCCTTCAGAATAAAACACAGGAAACGGCCTTCAAAATAAAAGACAAAAAAAAACTTAAAGAATGTAATCTAACTCTGAAAATAAATATTCCGCACAATTATAAAGGGCAAGACACTTGCGTTATCTTCCCCTTGCTTTTAAACAACACCCAGATATACTTTCCTTACTTGAGGCAGGATCCTTTTCCTTACTTATAGAGGCAATCCCTCTCTCTTTTGTTCAAGGACCATGGTTTTGGATTATGTGGATTCACGTTTGTCACTCGAAGGTTTTTGTTCTGAGCAGCTTTTTTCTTCACGGCTGCCTCTTTTAGACAAGCTTTCTTGTCCTCCTTAAAAGTAATTCACAGCTTTGCTAAGTTCTTTTTGGGATGTATTCTGGCTTTGTTTTCCCCTCTTTGTTCTCTGATGAATGCCACACATTGATTACTAACCAGACCCCGATAGTGTTGGCACTAATTTTCTGTTCAGTTCTTGTATCATGAGGGATTCCTCAACACGTTTTCCTTTCTGAAAGGTTGCTCCTTAGCTATTTTTAAAGAGGCTCTTTTTGTGTCAAATGAATCAGTTGACGGAATGGTCTAGGTTCTTGGTTGCCTACAATATTTTTTAAATCATTTCCAAAAAGATTTGTTGGTAAGTGCATGTGTACATATTTTCATGCAGGCCTCACATTCTGTTAAACATTCATTAAAACTGGTGCAATACATTTTTTTATTTCAACACTTTCAATACAATTATTTAAATTACAGTACCTCCAATTAAAAAAAAGAAAGATTTAAGAAAATCAACAAAAGCATTGTGCCTGTGTTCTCACTCAATGATTGTGAGGAGCTCTGCCATCCGGAAGGAGATGTTGCTCCTCCGGGTCAAGAGGAGCCAAGTAAGGTGGTTCGGGCATCTGATCAGGATGCCTCCCAAACGCATCGTTGGTGAGATGTTTCGAGCACGTCCCTCCAGGAGGAGACCCGGAGGTAGACCCCAGACCTGCTGGAGAGACAATGTCTTGGACACAGTTAGACTTACTTTCTATGTCTTAGTTTTACTTTAAAACTGTCAAATATTTTATTACGAGTCCAGGTATCAATAACTCTGAAGGATGAGGTTTTCTCTTTTTCAGACATCAATGTGCCCTGTTTTGTGAGAGTAAACAGTCTAGTGTGATCCCCTCTTGGTGGTGGCAGGTTCCCCTAACTCAGATTTGGCAGATGAACGCCAAAGATTGTAGACTTATTTAGAATCTTCATTATTTTTTGTTGGCGCTTACAATCCACAAAAATAGGAACCAGTACAAATTTAGTATCAAAACCTTTATTAACTAAATGAAACCTTTAATTGCATGTAATTTAAGTCATGTAAGTAAAAGATGCATAAAGTAAAATACTTATAATTACTTTGATTCATGTAAAAAAAAAAAAAAAAAAAAAAAAGACATTGACAAGTTTTTTATCTGTTTTTTTTTAAATAAAAAGAAATGTTATGGTCAAAATGAAGTAATTACACTATTATTACACAACCAATTCATATCTTGTCCAAAAAAAATCCATCCACTCTTTTTTCCAACATTAGGTAAAAAACAAAACCCAATAACAAATATCTTGAAATAAAAATGATGTCAAACAGTAAGCTTTGAGACTTTTCAAATTGAAGCCAGAAATACAGAAAAGATGAATCAACAAGGAAATAGATTTATAAAAAGCAACCTCATGTGGAAACATGAGATATTGCAGTTACTTTAATTTAAAATCAGAGTCAGTGTTTGTGGAATAGTTTATCCCCCAGGCGAGACTGGACCCCCTGGTGGACTGGTTCTGCCCCCATATAGAGATACTGATCACAGTTCAAACTAATGTGATTTAGCATGGCATTGTAAACAGCAGCTGCACCACATCTGTAACAGGACTAGTGGTCCCACAAAAAGGTGGGTGGGTGTCAGTGGGCGTGTTCCCTCATTGTGATCACATAGAGGAGCAGTCAAAGTGCAGAAAGCAACAAAAGAAAAGAAAGAAGGAGCAGCTGCTGTCCAACTTCAAACTGCTACAGCTTTACTTGATAGAGGTAAGCTCAACACCACATTGGAAACATCTTTTAAAGTCTTATGGGGAAAAACCCAGCTGATTTGTAAGGTTGATGTTAACTTTCAGGATGCAGAAGTTTTAGAAAAGTTCTTTATGCAATGCTAAAAACTTTGAGATGTACTTGTTTAGTTGGAAATTCTTGTTTAAAGTAAAGTTGCTTCTTACTTTATTTTAAATAAAGCAGAACTTTTTTCTGTTTTACTGGTAAAGATTTTGCATTTTATAAATCAAAGATTAAATATCAAACCATTTTTCAGTAGAGACATCTTTCTTGAATGCATTATTGAACCCAGTTATTCATCATATATCACCCTGCAATGTGGAGAAAAGCACTCTATTTATCTGTTTGTCTATCTTAATGTCATTTAATCCATTTTCTTTTCTCAGTGTTTAATCCAGCTGCATAGATGTTCTGTTTCATTTTTTAGTTTCTCATTTAGTCATTTTTTCCATTTTGGTCAGACTTTGTTTTGCAAAGTAAACCTAAACCACCCTGCATGTAATCCAGTGGTTCAGTGGTAACAAACATTTAAGTATTTATTATAAGTCTACATCCTCTTAGAGGTCAGCAAGAGAGAGAGAGACTTTTTTTTACGAAAACTAATTAGTTCTGCTGGTAGTTTGGGTTCAGCTTTTTGGGGTCTGACTCCATGCTGGCCCATGTTTGTCTAATGACAGCGTTACTGTTTGGATTGACACATTGTTAACAGACGTGGAGCTTCATTCCATCTGTTCATTGTCAAATGCTAGTGTCGACTCAAGCTTGTGTAACTTCTGCCACGTTACAGCAAGGAGAAACACTGCAGTTGATGGATTCTTTGTGAGCTGCCAGATGTGTTCACATTGAAGACCTGAACATCTGTGGAGGATTCAGTAGATTATCTCAACCATTTCAAATTCTTTTTTTTTTTTTTTATTTACATTTGCCTGCTCACTAATCACTGGGTTTACCAAAAAACATAATATGTAATTTTTTCTCATGATTCTTTAAATGTCTGTGGTTCAGAATGTCTGTGGTTCAACCTGACCAAATTAAAATAAATTTTAATTCATACTATCTATGATATATCTACTATCTAGTATGATGTCAATTTTATTATTATTATTATTAACGTTAGTTTTATTTAATAAGATTTTTTTTGGAAACAGACCAAAAAGTTACCCAAGATTTTTGAATGGTGTCCAACCTCTTGAAGATAAAAGAAATCTCCAGCTGTTTCTTATGTAAACCAACTAACTGTTCTGGATTCCTCTGTTTCCTACACATTTACAGTTCAAAAAGTCATTTTATAATTGGAACAAACAAACAAATACATTCTTTTCACTGTCTTCTGAAGGATAGCCACCACAGTTGGTCGTTAATAAGCCAGAAAGTCAACTTTTTGTTGTTGTTGATGAAATGGTGAATAGTTTTTATTTTTTTTATCGTACTTTATTCATTCTTCATGGGGTAACTTTTGCTACACTGCACCGCGGCAGGCGCCATGACGGTGCCAATGGTGCGAGAAACTGGAGGTTAGGTGTATTGTCCAGGGACACTTAGGCATACTTAGGACACTTAGGCATAGACCCAGTGGGAATCAAACCGGCCTCTCCCGGTCCAAGGATAAACGCCTCCCGCTTAGAAAAAATTATGGATGGAAATTATGGCTAAGTGCTATGTCTTGACAACAAATAGAATTAAACGATAATGAAACATTCAAATCAAATACAAGTATGTCACATCATGTGAAATGGTACAATTCGTTTCACGTTTTATGGAAAAGTGGTGAAAAATATTAAATAACGTTGTTGTAAAGGAACATCTAAAAAAGACCTAAATGATCATTTTTGAAAAGTATCAATTTCGCTAGCAAATTAACCCACATCAGGATCCAATAGCAAGAATGGATTGCACCACAAGTTAATACCTGATTAATTATTGCATTACCAGAAATTGGCCATCTGCAGGAACGGTTGTAAAGGCAGATCGTTTTTCATTTAGTTTTAAAATAAAAAAATTAAAACGACATCCTGAAGCTTATCCTTCAATCACTGGAGTGAAACCACTTTCCATCCACTTCTGACCAATTTTTCGCTGCTAGTTATAGACAAGAGGCGGGGTGCACTCTAAACAGGTTGCCAATCTATTGCAGGTCTAAAACAACTTTGTGCAGGCTAAAACACCCTTGTTTTACCTCAATCAACTGAAACAAAATTGTTTTTTTTTCCTTTTTGTCCTAATCCAGCTTCAAACAAGTCCACATCACCATGCTGACCAACCATCTTCTACCTTACTGCACCATCCTCTTGTTGCTAGTGTCAAAGCTGACTCACGCCCAGTTTGAGCACCTCGGGTACCCACCAGGTTACCCAGAGCCAGAACAAGAACAGTACACTCCCTCGGTTTTGCCGTCAGACACACCTAGGATTCAGCTGCGACTAGCGGGGGACAAGAGAAAACACAATGAGGGTCGTGTGGAGGTTTTCTATAACAATGAGTGGGGAACTGTCTGCGACGATGACTTCAACATTCATGCTGCACAAGTGGTGTGCAGGGAGCTGGGATACCTGGAAGCCATCTCATGGTCACCATCCTCTAAATATGGAAAAGGAGAAGGTATTTTCTTTCAAAACTTTATTACGCCTCTTTCTTTACAGAAAAAAGATCACATCTCAGAAATATACCTCTGGGAGTTTATGTAAAGTTTGTTGGTTTTTATGAACCTTTGCATTTTTTTCTACAAAGGGCCAATCTGGTTTGACAACCTTCAGTGCAACGGCAAAGAAGCGACACTAGCACTGTGTCGGTCCAACGGTATTGGTGTTACCGACTGCAAACACAGTGAAGATGTAGGCGTGGTGTGCAGCGACAGAAGAATCCCCGGATTTAAGTTTATCAATGCACTGCCCAACCATGTGGAGGTAAATTTATCAAACAACTTTCTAAATAATTCTTTCTTTTCCAGCCTGCAAAATGTTGAATAACTTTTGGGATCAGTTTCATTTTCCTCAGTTTTTTTTAGATTCAGTTTTAAATGACTAATGTTTAACAAATTACACAACTATTTACTGATGTTTTTAAGGGTGATGCGTAACAAAGTGATGACATGTCCAGGGCGTACCCTACCTCTAGACAGATGTTTTGGAATTGGCTCATGCATCCTTCATTAGTCTATGTTTTACTAAGCAGTATATTTAAATCAAATTTAAAGAGTAAAACTATCTAACAGGAAGATGGATTATAAAAAAAAAAATAAATAAAAATAAACAAACACTTTTTCCCTAGTGGGATAGTGGTTAGCCCGGTGGCCTCACAGCAAGAAGGTCAGGGATTCAAGCCACGGACTGGGGCAAGGTTTGCTCTTTCTGTATGAAGTTTACATGTTCACCCCGTGTTTGTGTGGGTTTTCTCTGAGTACTCCGGTTTCCTCCCACTTTCCAAAAACATGCATGTTAGGTTAATTGGCCGCTATAAAATCCCCCCTTGGGATGATTGTGAATGGTTGTCTGTGTATGTGTGGCCCCCAACAAACCGGTGACCTGTTCGGTGTGTACACTGTCTTTTGCCTGAAATCAGCCGGGATAGGCTCCGGCAACCCCTTGACCCTTACAGGGACCCTAACAGGGTAAAGGGGTCTATGAAACCTTGATATCTTGAGTAAACATCTCAAAGCCGTAACACCTATTGCCCCTTTAAAACTGAAATCATTCCTGTTTTATTTTTCAATGGAAACAACTCTGCCCTCTCTAAATCAATAATCTGTTCCAGGTTTCCTAATAACAGTCCTTTTCACGCTGCCTACGGGCAAAGTGTGTCAGTGAAAGCGGAGTAAAACGGGTAATTGTGAAGTGTTTCACTCGTAACTGTCATTCATCTGGATGGTGTTTCAAAGGCCCCGCTGAGCATTAATCCTGGGCTGACCAACAAGTTGAGAACTAACTGCTAGCAGAGGCAGAAAGTTAGCTTTCTGCTCACCATGCAGGCCTCACACATTCCAATGTTATGAGGGAACTACAGGCTCTAGCTCTCTTACTCACGCTCTCTGTACAGTTCTAAAGACAATATGTTCCTTTAGGAGCAGATAGAAAACCAGAACACGCACAGTTAAACAACTGTTTGAACACCCAATTAATTCTGATTTGTTCGTGAGATTAACTTGTAAATTGAATAAATATGTGCAACTTTTTTTTTTTCTTCTGCTTCCAAAAAGTTCTGTACATCTATGTTAGGGTGGATGCTACTTTATCTCTGCCATACAGAAGTTTAGCAACAAGAAACAGGCAGTACAGAAGCACTGATTGTTTGGCAAAAATACTCTATCAGAAATGAACTTTTAGTCCAGAACAATTTAAAATGGGCTTGTTCTCAACTTTGATGATTGAAATTGCTGCCACATGTGTTTACAAGTAGCCTTGGCATTGGGACTGGCTTGTAGGGAACAAAAACTCTATTCTTCACCAGTATTTTACAAACATTTGAATAAATTCTAAAAACTTTTGTCCTCAGAGTACCAAAATCTTCTTCATCTAGACACCACTGAGTCACTTGGACACTGTGCTGAACTTTGTTGACTGTTGAGTTTAAAGCTTTGATTTAATGCAGCGTTTGCCAAACATAAAGTAAAACGTTTAAAGCTACTTATTTTCTACTTGTTCATTGGAGAACACGTGAAATGTATCTTGGTGACTGTTTTAACAATTTCAAGTCAACTCTAATTTTCCAAGCCTGGTCACAGTCCCTAGCTGATTCTTACATAGGTGACATCATTCGTTTTAGAAAGAGCTCAAATTTCACAATCCCCTCACTGGAGCAAGATTTTTTTTTTCTGTAAAGCTTCAACATGAGAGCCGATTGGATTTATTTATTTCTGGTTGAGTTCAAATACAGAAAAGACAAAGTTATGATTTTCCATAGGATGTGGATGAACATGTCTAGACGTCTGGAGACTGAGATTACAGTTAGGAAAGAAAAAAATAAAAAAGGAGAATCTGACTCAGCTTTTCCACTCAGTAAAAGAACTCCTGTGGGCCCCCTGCATAAAAAAGCCACACTTCTTTATCATCTGAAAGCTGGAAGCCACAATCTGGTGGGTAATGGTCAGTATGACTACATGTTGCTTGGCATATTTTGTGGTTTTGGAGGATTAGTAGACTCCACGGGAAGAAACTATCAGGTGAGGGGAAGCTCAGAGGAAATACCCCAAGAGTTTGGGGT
This sequence comes from Neostethus bicornis, assembly GCA_902685375.1. Classification (NCBI taxonomy): domain Eukaryota; kingdom Metazoa; phylum Chordata; class Actinopteri; order Atheriniformes; family Phallostethidae; genus Neostethus; species Neostethus bicornis. The sequence continues at coordinate 13,720,802 of LR738545.1, forward strand.
TGAGATCCGATCAAATGCAGAGTCATGTTGCTGATCTTTGACATCAAATTCTTTAGATTGTTATATGTCTTCCCACAGATTATAGTGTGGTTTTCATTCTTTTTTTTTTTTTTACGTAAAGACGACAAACACATCATTCCACGAATATGCGCTTTTGTGGTTGGAGGTTAGCTTGTTTTTTCTGTGGCTGAGTGTAGCATTGTCTCAGTGTTTCAGTCAGCTGGACTGTAATCAACTCCCAGACAAACAGAGTTGTCCTATGTAAGATTCTTTCAGTTTAGCTGATTTATTTGTGTCTGTTTGGCATCAATGAGATATGTTGTTCCACAGTTTATCCAAAGTGGTTGGATAAAACTTCTAAAACCACCTGGAATAATCTGCATGTGTTTCAACATTATGGAATTGTAAATTTTATGAACTGTGGCGTTTGGCAGCACTGCTTTATTTATCCAAATGGGACGAGAAGTCACGCATCCAAGAGTGATTTCACAACGGGAATGTGCTCTTGTGTGATCGAGCACCTTGTCAGGAGCCTGGACAGTAGCCATGAGTCATTAATCCTTGATGTTATAATCAGAGCTGTTTTTGGTACAAATGTACACAATGATGAGTCCTCAAAGCTTTTGATGAACGGAAGAAAGAACACGACTTTGTGGTGCTGGTTTGGAAGTGACATCATGTTGGGTTGTTAAAAATAAATAGTACCAACCACTTGATGGAAAATAACCCTGCCATGTAGGGAATATTTAGATCTGTTTAATGGTTTATACTGAAAATTAGAATGGTTTTATTAAGTTAAAACCTAATTGCTTCATTTGAAGTGTTTTAGAAAAACATTAATCTCTTGGAGGCAAAGCTTGGAAAATTCCAACTTTGTTCAAGCTCTTTTAGGATTTATAACATGCCAGTTAGTGTTTGAGAATTTGAAAGAACAACAGGTCCTTTAGCAGCTTTAACTGCTACTAAATGTGTGCCACCAAGTTTTTTTATTCACAACTATCTTCAAGTTCACATAAATGAAGGAGTTGTGCACATATACGTACATATGTAAATATATTATTTTTATCATGCTTTAGGCATCCCTCCTGGGGAAATTACTTTTGTTGCACTGCACTGCAACAGGCAGTCATGACGGCACCAATGGTGGGAATAACTGTGGGTTAGGTTTCTCTTCCAGAGACACTTAGGCATGTCCTTCGACCGGCTTCCCCCGGTCAAGGACAGACGTTCTACCACTAAGCCAACACCTCCCCCAAATTATTAATGTAAGCATTAGAAAGTATTTCTAACATAGTTGGAGGTGTAATTGCCAAAAAATTTGAGGTTTTTGGCAATTACGTTTCACAACTAGTTTTTACAACAGAGAATTTGGCCAACAATAAAGTTCCTGGGCATAGATGAAAATTCTTGAAAGTATAGTGAAAAGTGCCATTTGAGAATTTCATTTGTTTACACAAATAGTGTAGTTTGTGAGTCTGGTCTTTTAAGAGCTCTTCATCATCTAAAGAACCAAAGAAAGGAAGTGACATCGACTAAGTTGTTGTGCAAAATGTAATTTTTTTCTTTTTGGTTTGGGATTATTGTGGTGTCAGTTTGTGATAGGAGCATAACATTTTCCAGTCTTTTTGATAAAAAATGTAACTAACCATGAAGTCAGAAAGAGCTTGAGTGGAATTTGTTCCTTTTCGTCTGGCCTCTAGATTTCTTCACTGTGTCAGCATGTTGTCTACATTTTGTCTTCCCAAACTTCGCCTTCTGCTGTTCTCATTTTCACGAGGAGAATTCACCCTTCCCAACCCCTGCCGAGCAGAGTTTACGTTTCCCATTTTCCCTTCTGCAATAAAAATTTCCCTTTGTGGCTTTGAGGTATCTTCTTCCACGTTTTGTATATTTGGAAGCCAAAAATATCACAGATCTCTGACATGTCAATTTTGACACCTCTGTTTTTTGGAAAAACAAATTTATGTGACAGATTGAAATGTAGCCAGGCATTTTGCTGCGTACGCTACAGGATATGAATTTCATTTTGACTATCGTGTGGCAGAAGTAGAAGTTTTCTGTATAAACCATCACATTCCCACGGAGCATGTTGGCAGACAGGATGTTTGACCTCTAGAGAACACAAACTTTAGAGGGTTCTGACGTAAAAATAATAATAATAATAAAAATGTTTGGATTAAACTTTGTGCTTAAAAATGTGGTTTCTAAATTACATTTTTTCTATATCTAAAGTGTTTAGGTAGATTAACTCTTTGTTGATAAGAATTTCACAAACAATTTGAACTTTTTCAAGTCTAATCAGGTTCCAAAAGCTTTGAAAATGCAAGGCAAAAACATTTGAGTCAATAATCTTGGCAGAGAAGAAAATATGTTATGACAATACCAGTATATGCTTAACATTGGGACCCGTACAGCATGAGTATCTTACATGGGCAAATGTGATAGAACTTCATTGGGAAAAAGAGGGTTGGATTAAAGGGAAAAACAATATTTTGGCAGTTTACCACTGTTTGAAAGAAGCTGAAGTCTTTGGATCAGAATAGAGGGTCTTATTACTACTATACACAACTACACCATTGATTTAGATATGTTTCGATGGTGTGCTGCAACTGTACAAAACAGAAAAGTTGACTTTGATTACAAATTAATATTCACTATCTACATGGGGTGTGATGATTGAAGATTGTGGGAAAAGCAAACACTTTGTAGACGTAAAAAGAATCAAACATAGGCCAAAAGACGATTGGCAAAATATAACCCTACCGATGGAAAATATGCTGAAACCTTCCTGAATCGATTGCGAGGAACACTATTTCCATGTCAGAGAAAAGGTAGTTGTTTTTTTATTTTTTTTTTATTTTTTTTAGCTAACGCTAAGGTTAAACATTAGCCAGGCTAGTGCCACCTAATGGCAATTTAATTTCACACAAGCTATAAGGTCAGGCGTATACACAAGAGGATTTGATTGCAAAGCCCTAGAAAAATGACCAGCCAATCGGTATATAAAGTTGACATGGGGCCAAAAATACAATCATTAGGGCCTGTTTATAATTCAATCACCGAGACTTACGTTCACGCTTTGCTTTTTGGACTACACTGATGGCTTGGACACATTACATACACCACATCCGACCCCGACCGGAAAGCAGTGATTATACTGTATAATTTAGTTGAAGTAAAAAAAAAAAAATGCCAACTCACTATGGGGCGAATGAACCCCAATAGCGCAAGGTCACACAATTTCTTCCCTGCTGAAAATTGATTTGTAAACTGCATGCTTCAGCCTAAAAGAAAACAGATAGTTGCTTAGAAGAGGTTCATTGTAATTTGTGATAGTAAAAAAAAAAAACAATGATAAGAAAATTTGTAGTAAGAATAAGGTGTTTGCAGTCCACATTTATCATTTAAATGTTTCGAACTAACCAGTTTTTAATGTCCCTTCAGCTGCTAAGTTGTATTGAAGCCATTCATTTACATTTAGCCTTTGTCATTGTAATTTATACTCCAGTATAACTTTGTATTTACAACTGTGTGAAACATCTGTTTTCAGTTTGTTAACAAAAAGTTTTCTTTTAATGGCTCATAGGAGGAAGCGCACTGCGTGAGGCATTCTGAACATACAGTAAACTTCCACTAGAAAGGAACATCATCTTTAATTTATGGCACAGCTGCATGGATATTTGCTATTTATACTGGCTGGGGCATAAAACACAGTTAAAATACTTGATAATAAGGAATAAATGAAGATTTCAGAAGAAGATGTAGGAATAATCTTGATGCGTGTGATCTCAGAGTTGTGGTAAATGAGGTGAGTACGTTTGGTTGGGTGTTGTTGAAAACATTTATTAGAACCATGTGTTTGGGTTTTTTCTTTGGAAATTCCTCTTTTTGGGATGCAGTTAAAATTCTCAAGTTTTAATTTTCGTTTTGCTCATTTTAATCTATTTTGCTCATTTTTTTGCCATTTTAACCAACATTTAAATGCAGTTTGTGGAAACAACCGACTCCCTGCATACTTTCCTCCACTTACTTGATTTATTGATCACTTTCAATGTCAGCTCTTTAATAACAAGCCAGCAACCAGCTGGAACAGTGAGGTGTGTTTAGACAACTGTTTGCTGTCCATGAATCTGGGGATGATTATGTAGTTTTTTCCATGCAAGTTGGGAACCGATAATTCTGCTTTAATAATGATTATTTACTACAAAGTAGTTGAAAATATAGAAGACAGCTGCCAGTCTGCTGTACTAGTGGATATAAATGGGAGTCCAGTTTGTTCTGTTGTCTGAACAAACAAAAAGACTTTGTCTATGAATCAACAAAGAATCATAAAGCAGGCTGAATTAAATTATGCACATGACGCTGAGAGATTGAAAGTGAAAAAATAGTGTTCACTTTGTGATTTTATTTTAGCTTAGGTTCTAACTATAGGTTTGGGCTTTGCTCTGTGGTTTGCACGCAAGATTTGCATTTTGGCCCTTTTTAAATAATAAAAAACAAATGTAAATCAATATACATTCACATTTTATTTGAACCAAGTTAAACTTCTTTGAGGACACTTTTGCAAAAAAAAAAAGTAATGCATACTGATTTTTCATGACATTTTAAAACCCAATCAAATCCATGTAATCCAAGTTGTTCATCTGAGGTTACATTTGTATTAATTATGGAACTAACCAGGTCATTTTGGTGATACAAAAAAACTACCTGCAAAAGGTTTAATTTTCAGACTGCATATCTGTACAAAGGAAGTATGTGAAGGACTGAGAGATATTCCAGGTCTTTCCTTACATACTCCATCAAACTGTTTGACTCCTCAGTGGAGCCAAGGAGACTGAATGAGGAAGAACAGAGTGGGTTTTTTTTGTTCGTATGTTTTAGTATTATTGTGGGGAATGGAGAATTTGAATTCCTTGAGGGAACTCCTGAAGAGATCCACAAAGTTTATAGAATCACAATGAGAATAAACATGCCTGCATGTTGTGTAGGGACAGTTTTATATGCATTGAAATGCAGACAGGGCCAATGTGCAATTGTTGAACAAATCTATTCTTTGACTGTTTATTATTAACACAGTTTTAAGTAATGTGAAAGAAATGCAAGAAACTCATCAGTGCTCCAATTTGATGACTCTATTTGGAAAAGTATTGCATTAAATTAACCAGAACCTCAGGATCAAATCTCTGCTTTTTTGCGGATGATACAGTCCTATTGGCTTTGTCGGGTTGGGATTTCCAGTTCTCACTGGACCAAGTTGCTGTCGATTGTGAAGCAGCCAGAATGAAAATCAGCGTCTCCAACTCCGAGACTTTGGTCCTCGCCGGGAAAAGGGTGGAATACCCCCTGCGGGTCAGGAAAAGGGTCCTGCCCTTAGAGGAGTTTAGGTATCTTGGGGTCTTGTTGTCGAGTGGGGGTAGGAGCGAGGGGGAGATCGACAGAGGGATTGGTGCAGCGTCTACAATATTCAGGATGCTGCGTTGGTCTGCATCGGAGGAGCTCAGAGTAGAGCCACTGTTCTTCCGGGTCATGAGAAGCCAGATGGGGTTGTTCGGGCATCTGGTTAGGATGCCTCATGAGTGCTTCGTTGGTGAGGTGTTTCGGTCACATCCCACTGGCAAGAGACCCAGAGGCATGCTCCTGATGCACTGGCTGGGTAATGTCTCAGGATCCTCCCAGGTTAGCTGGAGGATGCAGCCAGGGTGAGAGAAGTCTGGGTTTGCCGTCTGAATCTTGGCCCTGCGACCCGACTCCGGATAAGTGAAAGACGATGGAACGAACCAGAAGTTTTTTGTTCTTTTCAACAACAAATGAGGGACATCATCTGATATGTTTTATTACATTTGATAATTACCCAAAATTCACCCTCTCCACATGGTAAAAGATGTTGAATTACCCACATTATTTAAAACCGAGGTTAACTCACTAAATGTGATACTCTTTTCAGTTCACTTAACATTAAATAAAAGCTTCATGAATTAAAAAAAAAAAATTGATTTCTACCTCTTTACAAAAGATGCCAGACTGTGGTGGTGATGTTTGGTTAATGGATCTATTCAGGCTTTTAATGAAGTTGACTTCATAGGAAAAACAAATGAACAACTAAATCTCAAAGAGGTTTTGTCGAGTTAGATTTATGTTGCAACAAACTGCAGCTCTTTCCCTTCTGTTCATCTCATTAATGGCTTTTCCAAATGGCGCTCCGTCTTGTGGGAAAGCAGAGAGATCAGGGATAACCCTGCTCTCATGAGTCCTTCAAACAATGCACACATGGTTATTTTTTTTGTCACTTACACTGTCTGTTCTTTTTTTTTTTTTTTTTATGTAATCAAAAAGCACGTAAGATATAACCATCAGGGAATTAAACAGACTTTTTTAATGTGAACCAAATAAACTAAAACTACTACTACTAATTCACTCACACACTTTTATTCTACTTACTTTAACACATTCTTTTTACATCTCATGCCATTTAGATTTGTTTTCTTATACTATCATAAATAAATACAGTCAGTGTCAATGCAGTCCAGAGTCTTCTGGAGTCCAAAGCTCATTTCAACGTTCAAAGTAGTTGTCTTTTACTAAATTTCAGATGCAAGAAAAGGGATTATTTTAGTTTTCATTTTGTTGGCGTTCACCCGTTCTTTAAGTTGGATGCCAGTGGAGGAAAACTTCCTCTTTCATTACTTTGTAAAGTTTTCGTTGGCTTTTGGAAAGAGACGTTTTAAATATATACATATATTTAATGAGTGGCTAAGAATATTCTACCTCAGGAAGACTGAGGACCACACTGTTAGAGACAGTTTGCAAAATGTAAACCCTAGGAATAATTTGTCAGCAACTCCTTCTGGCGAATTTCCATTGAAGTTTTATGTAAACTCTATTCACTCTCTTACTGATAAGATTAGTGAATGAAAGATGGGAATATGAATCTTAAGTGTTAAAACATTTCCTGTTTGCATCATTAAAGCTCTGGCTCTTATGAGAAAAAGGTTTTTTAGATAAGAACAGATGGGGGTCCAAAACTGCTCCAAACACTTTTAACTTCATGGGTTTGTTGGTTGCTGCAGTCTTGAAGTCATGCCACAAATTTTCAAGCTAATAAGGGCTTACGTTTCCACTTGATGATTCTAATCTTGCAAACATTTCTCGTGTTGCTTCAGCTGTTTTCTGAAGCAACCTTGCTTTGAGAATTCCAAGACTAAAACTGGAGTTCTCAAAGCCGTTTTCCAGATGTTTCTTATATAAAAAATATGTATTATCATTTCTTCTAAACTTCTGCAAACATGAAAAACATTCCCACATCAGGATGCTGCCACAATTATTTATCCTTGTGTTTAGACAAAATCGGACTGAATAGGTCAGAAGTTCATTTTTCAGTGGGTTTTGTCAAGAGAGAGTTTGTGATGTATTTTAGTATTTTGTTTCCTTAAATAAGCAGTAAAAGATCTGTAAAATCATAGGTCAGAAAATGTTGGTTTTCTTACTGAAATACATACTATGTGTCTTATGTTTCCCAAAAAGACCAGTTAGACCCAGACAAATTTGTACAGAGTTTTACATGATTGACTGGAACCACACACATTGCACATGTCTGCAGTTTATAATTTTAGTTTCTGACATTAAATAAAATTAGGTTTAACATAAGCTGAAAAGCAAAGCTCTCGATATACAAGTCGATCTACGTTCCAACCCTCACCTATGGTCACCAACTGTGGGTGGTGACCGAAAGAATGAGATCACGGATACAAGCTGCCGAAATGAGCTTCCTTCGCAGGGTGGCTGGGCTCTCACTCAGGCATTGGGTGAGGAGCTCTGCCATCCGGGAGGAGCTCGGTGTCAAGCCGTTCCTCCTCCAGGTCGAGAGGAGCCAAATGGGGTGGTTTGGGCATCTGGTCAGGATGCCTCCTGAGCGCCCCGTGGGCGAAGTGTTTCGGGCACGTCCCACCGGGAGGAAACCAAGGGCAGACCCCAGAGCTGGCCACAGCTGGCCAGGGAACAACTTGGGATCCTTCCGGGTGAGCTAGAGGATGCAGCCGGGGTGAAAGAAGCCTGGGATTCCCGTTTGAGGCTGTTGCCCCCGCGTCCCGGCCCCGGAACAAGTGGAAGATGACAAAACGGAACAGAATGTTTAACACAAATCAGTAGTCGGTGCAGAACTAAGTCAAAAACCAACATGGAGTCATTGTTGATGTTCTGTTACTTTACCCTTACCAGTTCTGTTCAAGCTTGTCATATGCTGAGTCCATTTACAAACACCTCTCTATGATTCTCTACTCAAATTGTTGCATGTTTCCACTGGCATATTACAAGAAGTTACACAAGTTTTTATGGAGACTAGTTGATACTTTTGATAGTTGCGAAGGGGAAAAAAGCAATTAAATGGTAGCTGGTCATGGTGTTTAGCCTTAACAAGCTAATTTGCTGTGAAAATTTGCAATCTGGAAAGATTTTAAATGCAACGCTGACTGAGTTGTGGTTCCTGAATGGTAGGAGGAAAGAGTTGTGAGTAACATAACACAGCTTTCAGGTTTATGTACAGGTTGTTTGCATCCCCTCAGGGTTGAAGTTCATTGGGTATTAAAACAAGAACATGTGTTTCTGAACTCTTTACAATTTGTGTTTCACAGAATCTTGACATTCATGTGGAGGATGTGCGGATACGGGCCATTTTGTCCTCGTACCGTAAGCGCATCCCTGTTACAGAGGGCTATGTGGAAGTCAAAGATGGTGGTAAATGGAAGCAGATTTGCAACACAGAGTGGAGCGAGTTCAACAGCAGAGTCATATGTGGCATGTTTGGATTCCCTGGGGAGAGGAAATACAACGCCAGAATCTACAAGTGAGTAGAAGTCTTCCATCGAAAACTATGACTTGATGGTTTGCTGAAGAACTCCAAACACTAACCTCTGCAAGAGTTAACAGACAAAAAAAACCCCATCAACTTATGTCAGCTTGTCTCTTGTTCACAAATAAGTAATTAGATGCTCATTGACAGGAAAAAAGATACACTTATTTGACTGAATTGTTTAGTTAGGAATTGTAAGCTCTTCATGGAAGTCAAACTCAACCCAATGAATGTCTTTGGACATGGCTAAAATGCAGTGTGCGTTATTTCCATTACTACATAAGCATTTGGATTCATATGTATTGTTCAATTTGTAATTCAAATAATTTAATTCATGTTTGTTTTTTTACACTCTTATAAAAGATAAAAAAAAAAAACAGATTTCTGAACAAGTCCTCCTCATAAATGATGACTAAGCATGTTCATACTTCAGTGACATCATTTAAATCCATGTCAGTTTGAATCTTCAGATGGAACATGATTTAATTTTTTTGGACTTTTTGTGAATGTCTTCTTTGAGCTCTAATGTTGCCTCATAATCTAAACATGTCAAAGCCTCAATTTTAAACCCCACAAGGTTCTTCATGTATGGCTTGTCATTTATTTATGAAACGCATCCATGACTTGTCTGTCCAACTCATTCGTTCCACAAAGCAAAAGGAAAATTAGTTGCTACTAAGGATTTAAATGCTGCTTACACATGTAAGCCTGCTGCCTGCCAACCATCAGGATAATCATGACCTGTCATAAAACTTCCAGGACTTGGTACAACCTTGAATTTGTCTGTCTGTCTGGGCTGGAAGGCTCCGTCTTTAGGTAACCACAGCTGCTTCCTAACTTTCCATCTACGTGTCAGCTTGCTCCATTAAACATATAGTCAACTTTTACAAGCTGCTATTATGACTGCAAGAGCTGCCACCGTTACATAATCCTCTGGGGTGTCTTGGCTTAAAGTCACTTTCAATTTGTTTGAGATGTTCTCAGAAATGATTTCTTAGAACATGCTTTCTAACAATCTTTAAACGTTGCTCCTCTTGAGTTTTCAAAGTAATAAGTGGAAAAATAACTGGCCTAATTTTCAGATAAATTAATGATATAACAAGACAGAAATATGCAAACTAACAAAAACCTGCAAAGTGGAACAATCAGAGAAGATTTTTTTTAGACTTTAGCAGCCTGGCCGTGAGACAATTGCCCCACATTAACTGCCCCGAGTTGTAATGTGTTTGGCTTTAGTTTAAAATGGTGCATCAGAACGTTCAAAAGAAACAATTACCATTTCTTCTCAATACCGGAACAACTTCCACATCATCCCACATACTTGTGTGAAAATATTCAAAAATATTTTTTATTCTCTCTGTCTGTCCAGGATGTTTGCCCGTCGGAGGAAGCCAACATACTGGGATTTCTCAGTCAACTGCACTGGTAACGAAGCTCATTTGTCCAGCTGTAAACTGGGTCAGGCGGCATCAATGATGTCCAACGAGTCTTGTGCTGATGGGCTGCCCGTCGTGGTGAGCTGTGTACCTGGAAGAGCCTTCGCCTCGACACCCATGACAGGATTTAGGAAGGCTTTCAGACAAGAGGTAACAAGCACCTTCACCTTCACTTTAGAGGTTCATTAATAGACAAATGGTGGTTGAAATGGCCTGTCTGCACAAAAAGCACCAGAGCAACGTTTTATCAGCTGCTTTCTTAACTTGAAGCAGACTTTTAATTTTTTCTAAACTCTTCTTGTGATCGCTGAATATCTTGAAAGACTTTAACCTTCTCGGTCTAGGGGACGTCATGCAAAAAATTTAAATTCTTTTTTTGCTAGGCTCAGAAATCATAAAATAGTTAAGTTAATAGAAAAAGAGGCCACATTCATACATAGGTGGTTTAATTCCCATCTTCTCTGCAGTATAGGAGAGAATGTATGCATGTGATTCTCAAATAAAAAGTCTATACATGTGTAAAAAATCAATGTATGTCCTATCCCAGCATTACCACATGTCAATATTAACTTGAATGTAAAAATAGGCAGCACTTCACGTCAAGTTTAAGCTGATGTACACGCTGCTTCTCCTGCTTTGAAACTCTGATGAGATGGTAGAAAATGTTTTATTCAATGTTAACCATTTGCTGTCATGCGCACATCGGGCACACATGAACGATTTCCACAGAATAACTTTAAACACACAAATGTGGAGGTATATAGAGTTAGGATAATTTTATACAAATAGAGTGAAACATGGGTTCAGACATGGAGAGGATTTGTTAAACATTGCAGCAGCTGGATGACCGGCTTTGTCAGGTTCCTGAAAATCATTTTACTGGGACTTTGTGTGGTGCTTTGGAGTGGCAGCCCAACAGGACAAATTAAGATCTGTGTTTTGTCTGATTTAAAGATATTCCATAGTATATTTAAACAGGTCTGCACACCAAACATTATAGAGGATGAAGCTTTTTTGTCTGCAGGAAATGTTTTTATTCAGTCATGTGCATGCATGTGATGCACAAATGTGATACAGGCAGTCAGTGGTGCATGGAAGCAACTGTGAGACTTTCCTGGATTGGAAAGAATAAAACAAAATATAAAACACGGTCCAAAATTTTACTATGAAATATCATCAGAATATCAACATTCTAATTAAATCAGGAATTGATTTCAAGCAAGATTATTCCACATTTAATCTAACAACTCTATATTTTAAAGCCATGAGGAGCAGCCATAGAGCATGCAGGATCATCCACATTTTGCTTTTAATATTTCGGTTATACTTTGGAATGGATGTTTGAGTTTTAGGTTGGTCTCAGCATCCCCGTATTCAACAATGTTGTGCAACTTTGTTGAATCGGGGTTTCTGTCATCCCTCATATTTATTTTGGAAGATCTATGTACTGTATATTCCTCATGCGCTGATCAATTGAACTCAGATTGGTATGTACAACAGAAATGTAAGCAGATAAAATGTTTTTCCATGAGAACATATGCCCATATTACAGATAAAATTCACAAACTTCTTAGTAAGTCAGCTCACTTTTATTTTTTTGACCAGGATGGACTTTTTTCTGTCTTTTTTACATGTGACATCACTCACCCTGAGGACTCTTTTATCATCTTCCACATCTGTTCACCAGGTGTCTTTACATAGTTTCAAACGTGTTGTATGTTGGCCTTTGAGGTCCAGAAATGGTGATGACTTTTGACTTAATAATTCTTCATCCATGAAAGAATAAGCAACAGAGGAACGTGCAGCCTGTGTCTGATCCTTAAAACACAAAATCCTCAGGTACAAAAAGCGGGAGGGAAGAGAAGAAACAGCTTCTGGTAATCAGTTAACTAAACATTTAGTTTTCCATTTGACTTAAAGTTCAAGTATTCAGAAAAAGCTAAAATAATTAGAAATGAAGTGAATGGAGTTCAATCCCATTGGTGGGAAAATCTTGGATTAGTGAAGTCATCTGTGATCCTGCTGGTTAAACATCTGGTGGAAAAGCTGAAACCAGATGACTGGATGATGTTAGACTTACAGAAGTACCCACATGCTTTTTTAAGAACTAGCAGTTAGCTCCAGGGGAGTTGGTTGATTCTCTGAGGACAATCTATGATTATGTTTTTGTTTAAGTCATTAAATTTTGTTTCCCAAAATAGGATTTCGCTGTACTGTACATCATTATTCAACATGAATCCTCCAACCCACACTGTGGCTCTTTTACTTCTTTTTCTTGATCTCTGACCTCCCTGGTGGGTAAAAGAGGGAGTTTCTCACTCTTTAGATTTCAAGGGTCATGAAAGTTGCCTGATCCGGAAAAGACCGGAGCACCGTTAAGGTTGAGTGCAGAGTTGCGGCTAATAATTACAGAACTGCAAAGCAGACATGGATTCATATCTGTGCAGCTTCCCCCACAGTGTGTGTGTGTGGGGTTGGAGCTTACATGGTCTGTGTCACGTTTCTCTGCTCAGAGCAGAACTGGGAGCGGTTGTGCCTCACATCACGTTTACACAGCAGGCCCCGCTCCAGGAAACCTTTTAAATTTGGTCATAAAAGTGCTTGGTAATGAGAAATTGTCCTATGTACGTATAGTATATGAGCTTTATTATTAAATTACACATGTTCAATCTTTATTATAAGAAGAAAAACAAATAATCTGAAAAAAAGAAAGAAAACTAAAGTAAGGAAGCAGAAAAGCTCTTCATCTTTTTACACGGCACAGTTGCTATTTTTTAAACTTGGTGTCGAAGTTTCCAACAGGAAGAGAGCCTACATTATCGACAATCCTGCTGGAAATATAGGGATTACCAAAATATGTTATTTGAGTCTTGTTTGTGAAGTAGTAATGAACATTAATAAGAAACACAATCAAATGGTTACTTTAGCTGCCACAGTTGGGCTCTGAGATTAACTAGACTGTAGATTAAAGGAAAAGATATGATAAGGGTAAAATAGTTCACTTTTCAAAGGTCAAGATTTCATTTTTGTGTGATGGTCTTGTAACAGCTCTCAAACATATTTGTAATTTTGGGATGTCTCTGTTGGGCCTTGTTCAGAATCTGCTAACCTTGTTCTGCTTTGAGCCTTCTCCATGCTACAAGCTTTGGCTTTGCAATCACACTTTTTGTCCCTGGCTCCATCTGCCAACACACTGACTTTTAAGATCCAGATGGAGAATTTATTACTGCTGTCACAAGAAATTGGTAAAAATGCATGTCCTTGTTCATATTTTTACATTGTATTTCTGATTTTCACTCTTATAGTCTATTTGAATCATAAAATTCTTTTTTGTGAAAAAAAAGTGACATTTTGCAGGTTACATTTTTTTTTTTTAAATTAAAGGTGCTTTAACTGCTTTTAGAGGATAACGGTGGAAAAATCAGTCAAATGAATCTTAATTAGACTGGGTTAAAGTTTTAGCAGTGAATCAACTTTGAAATTGTCCTTGATTATAACAGTTGAAACTTCAGTTTTTTATTGATCACAATATCTGAAAAAAAAAACAAAAAAAAAAAAACCCACCAAAACAAGAGAATTAAACCTGAAAGACTTCTACTAAGTACACTAGTGTTTGGATTGATGGTCCTTCAAATTTCACTATGATTGCATTGTGATAATAAAGAATATTGACTCTTTTGTATGAGTTTGGAGTATATGTATTTTTTTTTAATATCCTAGATCATCCTGACATTGTTATGTTAAAATTAAAAAATTTTTAGTCCCAAAAAAACTGTTACATGAACTAAAGTTCTTATCATGATTTATTAAAAATCTGCTGATTAGACTTTTAAATTAATTAGTTTTAGTGTTTGAACTGATAAATAACCCAAAAGTTTCTAACTTTGGGAGATTACAAGTCACATTTTGTAAGGTTAATTTTTTAGAAGGCATGAATTATAAGAACCCCATTCCAACCTCCTCCTACACTTACCAGGACTTTTCTGTGAACACAAATAGAAACTGAGCAGATTTAACTGTGCAGCTAATGTGTTTACTTGTAAAATGAAATGCTTCCAGTTTATGTAACCAGATAATGAATGAGGGGTGTATTTGTTACATAAACATGCGGCCGCCCGGTCGGCTGCCTCAACATTTTCAGCACAGCAAAGGAAAAGTTGATGACGCCTCAAACTTTTGGCTGAGTTTGCTGTTCCTATAGAACCAGAACATCCAATTTATGTGGTTTTCTCCACAGATGTTCAACTTTCACAGTGACTTCTCTTGACAAAGTTTCTCTCTCATCTGCAGCAACCATTGGTTCGTCTCCGTGGTGGTGCCATTGTAGGTGAGGGCCGTGTGGAGGTGCTGAAAAATGGAGAGTGGGGTACAATATGTGACGACCACTGGAACCTGCTCTCTGCTACCGTGGTGTGCCGAGAGCTGGGCTTTGGTACAGCAAAGGAGGCCTTGACCGGAGGTCGACTGGGTCAAGGTACAAACCTTAAAAAGTTCTGAATCTATATTTGTAGGGCAGAAGAAGTGAACAATATGTACAGAAAAAATGGAAATTATGAAAAAAAACAGAGTAATTACAAAGTTGATGTTTTTACTGCTACAACTGTTCCTGGCTATGTCCTTCATGGTATGAGATGATAGATTACATTTCCAAAGTAAACCCACATTTCACAGAGTAATTCTAGACTTTCTTTTTTTTCCAAACCTTATGTCATATGTGACTGGGAGTGTCAGGACCTCACAAATGATTGCTACTTCAACTGCATTTTTATGCCGACTCGATGCTGGAAAAGCGAGCTCCGACCACAACACTGACTTCATAACATAGTCATTATGGCATCGTGCTGGTGCGCTCGTATCTTTTCTTTTCCCCCACCCATAATTTCCTCTCCCATGGGCTGTTTACAACCTCCAGCAGGAATGGAAAACAAATCTGTTTTCTAGCTGCCAAATATTTCACCCTGCGGTCATGAACTTTACTGATGTTTTATCTCACAAAGGAAGTGTGTGATGATTCCCAAAGATCTTCAGAAATTGTTGTGCATCAAGAGATGTTTCATGGGCGTAGAAAAGAATCCTAAACTTGGTTGTAAAGGAAAAGATGGGGAGGGTGATGCTAAAGATTAGTTAATTTGAAATTATAATAACAAGTTAGAAGGAAACCAGCATCTGTGTTAATTGATTGGATTCAGAGCTGCTGTAAAAGATAGTGGTCAGAACTGGTTTGGAGTTCATGGATGCAGCAGATACATAAGAGCCATCAAGCATCTTTGTAATCACTGCTCCATGTTCTGACAGAATTTAAAAAGCAAGCACAAAAACATTCCAATATGCACACATTACAAAAACAGACACAATGTCAGGCAGATTGTTCTGCAGTCTGAAGGCAGTAGTATGGCTCAACCTGCAAGCGGAACAAAAAGGGCACACAGGGTGGATTGCTAAAGATAAAAAAGGGCATTTCAACTCTGCTTCAAAATAGGGGAGCAGCAGATAGATGGATAGAAAGAGAGAGGATATAATGACCTCCCCAGAAAGGTGATGCTTCATATTTCTATTTATCTGTATCTGTATTCATCCCCCAATGGGGAAATTTTGGTGCTGCATTGCACTGCAGCAGGCTGCCAGAGGGGCGCCAATGGTGGGAGAAACAGGGGGTTAGGTGTCCTCCCCAGCAACGCTTAGGCAAGTTTTTGTTTTGTTTTGCAAGCCAATAAGAAAATCACCTCGTCATAAAGATGCACAAACTAAAAATGAAAACTTTTTTTTTAACAAAGAAACTCTGTAGGTTTTTAAATTAATAGGACTCTATTTGTTACATATGTTGTTTAATTAAAAGCAAGTCATTTATATTACCACATTGTGTTTCATTATTGAAAGTTTTGGATAACAATAACTTATTTGTCATATTGACATGTTAATCATGAGCTGGAACTTTTGGATTCTCTCAGAATGGATTGGGAATTTTTTCTCACTCAAAATGTTGGAGAATGTAAGGACAAAGACTAGCGTCCGTAACTTTTTTTTTTTATATAATTGAAATGTGACCTTAATTAACTTTAACCTCTTTTGCAGATTCTTGTAATCTACTTAAAACCTAATTAACTACATTTTACTGTCATAGAAAAGACATCAAAGCCGTCTTCTGAATAGTGTGTTTTGACACAATGAATGGATCAGAAGACAAAACGAAACATTTTACTGTGCAAAGGTTAATTCAGGCATAATCCTTTTTGTGTTTTGTATGTAGTTTTTAACTATTATTGTATATTTTACGTATGTAAATAGGATGTAGGATGACTTAGGTGTACAGGAAGGCGCCTTAGAAATAAAATGTATCATTTTTATTTTCAGGTATGGGTCCAGTGCACATGAATGAGGTGGAGTGCTCAGGATTCGAGGACTCTATAACCGAGTGTTCCTTCAACAAAGAAACTCTTGGTTGCAGCCATGAGGAAGATGCTGCTGTTCGATGTAACGTCCCAGAGATGGGCTTTCAGGAAAGGGTATGGTTTAACTTAATTTTGGATCCATGGAATCCAGTTTGAATACATTTGAAAACAAGTTTACTGACTGAAATCATTCACGATGATGAGCAATGTTTTGAAAGCTGTAAAAGTGGCCATTTTTAATTGCAGTTGTGTTTTTTGCCAAATCCCCTTCTCCAAACATTAGACATGAGATGTTATCCCATCTCACATACTCTGTTACATAACCACACATACTTATATACATCTGTTTTTGTTCTTATCTTTTTACCCTCAGTTGCGACTGAGTGGAGGTCGCAATCCCTTCGAAGGTCGAGTGGAGGTTCTGGTGGAGAGGAATGGATCTTTGGTGTGGGGGACTGTGTGCAGTGAGGGTTGGGGTACCATGGAGGCCATGGTGGTCTGCAGACAACTGGGATTGGGCTTTGCCAGTAACGCTTTCCAGGTATGATTCTGGGTCCTGTTTTTTTTTTACAACAATATCAGTTCTTTCATGTGACTCAGCCTTATGCCGTACCTGCTAAGCTGGAATTCTACTCTTGACTCAATGAGCAGAAATAAGTCACCTGTAAATCTAAACACTTCGCAAACGACGGCTTGCGTCATGCGACATATGAACCAAAATCTAGGGTTTTTATTTTTAGATTTTCATTTTAGTCATTTGTAAAGGCACTTAGAAATAAACATATAGTTTTTATTAAAAAACTCCCAGAATGAGCTGAGGTTTTAAATTGTAAAGTCATGACCTGTTCTTCTCGCTCTCCATACTGCATAGCAGCTTCAACATTTAAAACACTTCCTAAAGGCCAACTATCTTCAAAGAACCTACTTCAAATTATTTTTAAACTTTAACTTTAATTGCCTCAAGGTGAATAATACTTTGTAAAAGTTGGAAGCAGTGTAGATAAAAACTCTGGATGAATACAAATGAAATATACTGACTCTCCAGGAGGCAAAAATGACAAAATAAAAAAGAAATAAAAAGTACGCCACCCGGATAATAACTGTCACCTTTATGAAATATGCAATGGTGTTAATGAAAATTAATTTTGCGCTAATCAATTTAATTAAGTATTTGCATCTTTCTTGCTGAGAATTCCCTGCAGAAATAATTTGAAATCAATCAGTGAAGGCGTTCATTTCAATTTGCCTGATTCACAAACATGTTTTCTGGCACGTTTCATCGTAAGCACTAAAACAAACAAGCAGATTATTATAAGAACAAAACATCGCTATCACTTTGTTAAAATAAAATCATTTTTGTACAGTTTGAACTTAACTGTAAATCAATGCATGTCAAAATTTAAACTAATCTTTTTTAACTTTCTACATCACTCTTTTATATTTCTCCACATGGAGTCTGTGGTTGCTATCGGTAACCACACACCAGCTGTACAGTGAGTGGTAACATGTGTCAGACATAAATAAAATGTGCTGAGGGCATTGGAACAAACTGCATGCCTCCTTTGTTTACATCGTTAAAACAGTGGTTGGTAAGGTTATGTAGCACCACGTGAATGACCTTTGAAAGTGTCAGAAGAGTCATTGCATGAGGTGTTGTAAGATTATGGGATGCTGGATTTGCCCTCAAGAAAAATCCATCACTTAATAAACACATGACCACCACTCTTTTTTTGATTAGTTTAGGGTGCAATCTTGTTAAATGAACAAAAACTGGGAAGAAATGTTCTGAAAGTGAATATCCGCTTTAAATTAGACAGTAACGTTAACTTTTGATCAGTACACAAAGCTCCAAATAGCCAACTAGAAGGCAATAAAAATTTAAGAGCAGGTTACAGATGTTTAGGATGTGAATAAATCTTCTTTAATAAAAAAAAACAAAAAACATCCACGAACAAGTTTAAAACATGCTCATGTTCCACTGCGTAATAATATCTTAGAAAAAAAGTTGTAAAGAGTTTTCAAAGCTTTTTTAAAAAGGTTAAAGCGTTGTGAGCAATGTTTATTGTGCTTTTGATTTAACACCAATTTATTACTTCTTTTTGTGAATTGGAGTGAGGAGGACACTAATGCAGGACATCAAAACAAGGTTTATTAACACAATTCTGTAAATCAAAGGGCACAGGATTAACTCAAGTTCAAATAATAACAGAGTCCAATCATGGTCAGGCAACCAGTGAGACCTGGTTTGAAGGGATGGTAATGACCCAACGTGGAAGTCTGAGGTGATTGACCTTAAATAGATGGCAGGGTCCACAGATATGTGGCACCAGGAATCAATCTCAGGTGTCCCTAATCAGGGTGATGAGGAACATCCAGGGCTCCCTCTGGGATCACAACAACTTCTATATAGAAGACACTCGTTTACTTAAAAGTATTTTTGTGGAAAACATTATAATTGCAATATTTTTCTCTGAGAAATGAATGATTTATATTTACTCTTTTAGCAGAAACGATGTCAAGTATTGCATTTCTTTCACAGTTGGTCTGAGTTATGTCTTCCCAGGGTTTAATTGAAGTATTTAGTAGAGATCTCTCCTTCATGTTAGATCTGGTTCTTTTTACAGGAGACGTGGTATTGGCCTGGTCAAGTAAGTGCAGACAGTGTGGTGATGAGTGGTGTTCGTTGCTCTGGGACGGAGATGTCTCTGTCCCACTGCCTTCACCATGGAGACCATCTGATCTGTTCCAAAGGTGGTGGACGTCACGCTGCTGGAGTTTCCTGCTCAGAGAGTAAGACTTGTCTGAAATCTTGTTAGATTTTTCTGAAAAGATCTGAATTACATAAATGATTGTAAATGATTTTTGTGTGTATAGCGGCACCAGATCTGGTATTGAATCCTCAGGTGGTAGAACAGACCACCTATATGGAGGACCGGCCCATGTTTATGCTACAGTGTGCGTATGAGGAGAACTGTCTCTCGTCTACCTCGAGTGAAGTCCCTGCCAACTCCTATCGCCGCCTGCTACGTTTCTCCTCTCAGATCCACAATAATGGACAGTCAGACTTCAGACCCAAAGCTGGAAGACATGAGTGGGTGTGGCATGACTGTCACAGGTAGGCATCTCAGAGAGAAAAATGAATTACATCACTGATACAATCAAGTTTTGAATGTTCTCTGCTTCAATAATAAAAATTTTGAACAAGAAAATTAGAAAATAGATGTTTTTTTACGTCGATGTATGTCAACATAGTTAGTTTGTATATCAAGAAATGATCTTTTTATCCTGTTTTGGGTTTTTTTTGTTAAACAAACGTGTCTCTCCTTGTCTGTGCGTCTGTGTGTGTCCGTATATAGGCATTATCATAGCATGGAAGTTTTCACTACCTACGACCTGTTCAGCCTGAATGGGACCAAAGTGGCCCAAGGACACAAAGCAAGTTTTTGTTTGGAGGACTCGGAGTGTGATGAAGGTAAAACAACACTTTAGAAACTACAACTTTTAGCTTACAGATACGAAGTTTATATTTTTTTTTAATAATGTGTGGTAGTGCATTGGTTAGAACAGTAGCCTTACAGCAAGAAGGTCAGTGTTTGAGTCCCAGAGTTGGGGCAGGGCTTGAAACACTGTCCTTTCTGTGTGGAGTGTGCATGTTCTCCCCATGTATGATTAGGTTTTCTCCAGGTACTCTTGTTTCCTCCCACTCTCCAAAAATATATATGTTAGGTTGATTGGCCATTACGAAATTACCACTAGGAATGAGTGTGAGCGTGAATGGTTATTTGTGTGTGGCCCCGCAATAGACTGTCGACTTGTTCAGGGTGTACCCCGCCTCTCGCCTGAAATCGGCCGAGATAGGCCCTGGCACCCCAAGAAGCCCTGTCAGGGATAAGTGGTTCAGAAGATGAAGGAGTGAATAATGACTGGGAAGAGTTAAACATAAAAGCTGTGTCATTCCAAACACAAAAAGGTTTTTGGGTTTTTTTTTTAGCCTTTAACACACTGCCCTCTAGTGGACAGAAAATGAATTACTTTCATTGATATAACTACAGGTATCGAAAAAAGATACGAATGTGCAAACTTTGGCGAGCAAGGCATCACAGTCGGCTGTTGGGATACATACAGACATGACATCGACTGCCAATGGATCGATATTTCGGAACTCAAACCTGGTGACTACATTTTCCAGGTGAAATCCTCTTTCTCATTTTTATCTACAATAAAGTTCATTTAACATTAAAGTCCCAGATAACTCTGAGATGATTCTCTTATTGTCTTCCAACAGATTAATATTAATCCAAACTATGAAGTTGCAGAGTCGGATTACACCAATAATTTAACCAAATGCAGATGTCGATATGATGGCTACCGTGTGTGGATGTACAGCTGTCATAACGGTACTGAAGATCTAAGTTGCTTCTGTAATAAAGGCGATAAAAACTCTAAACTGTTCTGAAATTCAAGCATAAAATGCAAAAACAATGCCACAAAATGGAAAAAAATGGAAATGGAAAAAAAGTTGGATTTCTTCAACACCTTCTAAAAATCTTTGAATTCATTTATTAACCACTATCTTTGATTTGATTTTATATGTAAAAACATAATCAGCTTGGGATTCTTTTCACATACAGTTTTATTTACTTGGGCTACTGGGATGTACTGTGATGCATTGATTAGCATAATGCCTTAATATAACAAGGTCGGGGTTCGAGTCCCAGAGTGGGGGTGAGGCTTGAAACACCAGTCTTTCTGTGTGGAGTTTTCATATTCACATAGCACTGTGTGGCTTGAATAATGATTCTGCCCGGGTCTCTGAGTCTATAGACTGAGATGTCGGGCCAGGACATCTGCCACTTTGAGCTTGCGGTGGAGACAGTGGCTCAGTGACAGAGCGTTCGCCCGCGGACTGAAAGTTAACCAGATGTTCGCGGGTTCGATTCCCACTGAATTCTCGTCTAGGGTCCTTAGAGAAGACAGCTAACCCCCCGTTTCTCCCACCATTGGCGCTGTCATGTCAGCTTGCCGTGTGGTGTAGTAGTGCAACACACAAATTTCCCTGGTGAGGGATCAATAGAGTATGCAAAAATTTTACTCGTGTGTGTGCGTGGGTTTTCTCCATGTACTCCGGTTTGCTCCCACCCTCTAACAAATATGCATGTTAGATTGGTTGGCTGCTACAAAATTGCTCCTAGGAATGAGTTTGTGTGGCTTTGCAATAGACTGGTGACCTGTTCAGAGTGTACCCTGCCTCTCGCTTGAAATCAGCCAGAATAGTGCCTGGAACCCCCTGCAACCTTGTTAGAGATAAGCAGCTCAGAAAACTAAACAAATTTGTGCCACTAAAAACTTTTAGATCATGTATTAAATATTTCCATAAATTCTTAAATAGTTTTATTTATCACAAATATTTTTTTAATTTTTATGTACTTTCATTGTCCCTCAACGGGGAAATTTCTGTGCTGCATTACACCGCAGCAGGCTGCCAGGACAGTGCAAGAAACAGGGGGTTAGGTGACTTCCTTAAGGACAATTAGACAGAAGCTCAATGGGACTCAAACCAACTTCTTCCAGCTCAAGGGCAAACATTGTACCACTGAGCTATCGCCTCCCCTAAATCAAATATAGTAACATAATCCACATTGTATTCTTAACTTGAAATATTTTAACCCAAAATTATCGCCTCCAAATCCGAGACCATGGTCCTCGCCTGGAAAAGGGTGGAATGCCCCCTGCAGGTCAGGGACACGGTCCTGCCCCAAATGGAGGAGTTTAAGTATATCTGGGTCTTGCTCACAAGTGGGGGAAGGATGGAGCGGAAGCTCGACCGGTGTATCAGTGCGGCAACAGCAATAACTAGTACGCTGCATCAGACCGTCGTCGTAAAGACAGAGCTGAGCCGAAAAGCAAAGCTCTCAATTTACAAGTCAATCTACGTTCCAACCCTCACTTATGGTCACCAGCTGTGGGTGGTGACCGAAAGAATGAGATTGTGGATACAAGCGGCCGAAATGAGCTTCCTCCGCAGGGTGGCTGGGCTCTCATTCAGAGATTGAGTGAGGAGCTCTGCCATTCGGGAGGAGCTCGGTGTCGAGCCGCTGCTCCTCCAGGTTGAGAGGAGCAAGATGGTGTGGTTTGCCCGAGCGCCTCGCGGGCGAGGTGTTTTGGGCACGTCCTACCGAGAGGAGACCAAGAGGCAGACCCCGGACCCGCTGGAGAGACTATGTCTCACAGCTGGCTGGGGAACGACTTGGGATCCTTCCAGGTGAGCTGGAGGATGCAGCTGAGGAGAGAGAAGCCTTGGCTTCCCGTTTGAGGCCGTTGCCCCCGTGACCCAGCCCCGGATGAGTGGAAGATGACGGAATGAAACGGAAAATTATAGAACGTTTTCAAAAACTATTTTATTGTAATTCTTTCCTTCAAATTTGAGCTATTTTTGCTGCATCACCAGTTTGTGTTTAGCCATCTAACAAAATAAGCAGACTTTATTCTCTAAAAGAACATTTTGTGTTATTAAATAACCAAATACAATAACCAAAATAACCAGCTAATTTAGCTGCTTTGTATGTTTACACATTTACAGATTTGTTCAGGAAAAACTGACACTATACATCTGTTTCTGTCGTTTCTAGGTGGCTCTTTAAGCTCTGAAACAGAATCAACATTCCCAGGACTCCTCAGCAACCAGGTCACTCACAGGTAAAAAAAGAAGATAGAAAGAGTCAAGTGGTTCTTTCTTCCAACGGAGGGACTCTAAGAAGCCCATCAACCACTGAACTTGAAGATGTTCTGCAGGGTTTCTCTTTCCCAACACATCAACAGTTAAAGATCTGTACACTGACTCACTTTTTAAAAACTGGTGTGTTGATGCCAGGAAACATTGAAAACTTGTTGAATTGTCGCCCCAGTGGATCAGAATGGAACACACTTTTATTACATCTTCCAGGTCGGCCTTGCCCGGAACTAACCATGAATTACATGACAAAAATTTCTTTTCCTTCCACTTCACTACAGCAACGACTCTAGTCTGTACAAACTGAGCAAACTCAGGCAGCTTTACCGACACTTTCGATCTCCTTTTGAAGATGAAGGAAACGGTAAATCTCTGTTCTAGTGACTCTGTTACAAAGAAACCTGCTTCCCTTTATCAGTTATCAAGTAAAAATTATTTAAAGACAGTATTTGGACCAGGAAACGTCTCCGAAAATATCTTCAAACATAAGCAGCACTTGTTCCAGTTGTAATCTTCACAACTCTTTTAGGATTCTGGATAAACAAAACTGATAACAGCTTCATGTGAAAATACAGACTGTTCACTGTTGCTTTTCTTTTAATTTGTTTTGGAGTCTTTTTTAAAGGTTTACGTTCCAAACATTTCATTGATATCCAAGATTCGTTCCATTCCGTCGTCTTCTGCTCATCCGGGGTCAGGTCGCTGGGGGGCAACGGCCTCAGATGGGAAGCCCAGGCCTCTCTCTCCCCGGCTGCATCCTCCAGCTCACCCAGAAGGATCCCGAGTCGTTCCCCGGCCAGCTGTGAGACACAGTCTCTCCAGCGGGTCCGGGGTCTGCCTCTTGGTCTCCTCCTGGTGGGACGTGCCCAAACCACCTCACCAGCGAGGCGCTCAAGGGGCATCCTGACCAGATGCCCAAACCACATCATCTGGCTCCTCTCAACCTGGAGGAGGAGCGGCTCGACGCCGAGCTCCTCCCGGATGGCAGAGCTTCTCACTCAATCTCTGAGTGAGAGCCCAGCCACCCTGCGGAGGAAGCTCATTTCGGCCGCTTGTATCCTCGATCCTCAATTCTTTCGGTTACCACCCACAGTTTGGGACCAGAGGTGAGGGTTGGAACGTAGATCAACTTGTAAATCGAGAGCTTTGCTTTTCGGCTCAGCTCTTTCTTTACCACAATGGATTGATGCAGCGTCCTAGTTATTGCTGATGCCGCACCGATCCGCCTGTCGATCTGCCGCTCCATCCTTCCCTCACTCGCGTGGGAAACTCCTCCATACTCCATACTTGGTCTCATCCATATCTAAGATATTCCAAGAAAAGCATCACAGAAGATATGACGCTTGGTAAAATGTGGCAACAAACTAATCCATTGTTGGCTGTGACATCATCATAAAATGAAGTCATACTTTTAGAATTAAAAAAAGAAATGTTTTAGTAATGCTTTTGTATTTTCAACAAAAAAAGTAACAGAAGAGAACAGGGCAGCATGTTGGTGAAATAATTGCTCTTTCTATTTTGGGGTAACAGCTCGGTCCCAGCAGCCTGACATTATTCATTCAAATCATCCATCGGTTGTTATGCTAGATAATATGACGGACATTCCAAAACTATTAGTGGCAATTAGTGACGTTCGTCTTAGTCTTGAGTAGAGCTTTTGTTAATATCATGTAGATCTTCATAAAATACTTTCTTTTAAAAGTCTGATTTGATTGTGTTTGTATCCAAGGAGATTTCTAATTTGGAAATATGTGCACAGGCTGCATCAAATCCAACTGTGCCATCAATATCGAGCCAATTCATCCCACAGAGGCCCAATTATCACCCACTGTGTCCCCAAATAGAATTTTTTGCTGGAAGGACATTTGGTTTCCATCCTGCAGAAACACATATTTCACCAACTCATCACAAGAAACATGTTTCCTTATTCTAAACTATTTTCTTTGCAAAAATATTTTCTTTTCTAAAAAGTTCCAACAGAACATCAGCAGTAAGTTCTTATTTTTACTGTTAGGTTTTTTATAATTTTATTTCTTGTCTTATGCATTAGGATGGTATTTGTGAATTTATTTTAATTGACCTTTGTTTTGTTGTTGTGGTGCTATTACACTGGTCTTCTGTTTTCTGAGGGCCGTTGATCGTTATGTATACCACTAGGAGTATACTTGAATTGAACGTACAAAACAGTACGCTTATTAAAATACTTAGCAAACAAATATGTGTACTCAACTTTTTATTAATTAATTCATTCATTCATCACACTATTATTCAAACAGACTTTACACAATCAACAACTGGAATAACTGAACTAATGGAGGACAGAGTTTTTTGTCTTTAGACCCTTATCAACAAGTAAAAAAAAACCCTGATGTAAACAGTTAAAGTGAAATAATTTCACAGAAAAAACTATATCGAACTAAAAAAGAAAAATTTCTGTTAGTATTCACAGAAACTATCAGCTTCCTCTTCCAAGCATCAATGCTGGAAAGTGTGTTTGCTTGTCTTTGCCACTTATTTTCACATTTTTTAACCATCTGCCGCAAAATTCCAGACCACATTTTTTTTTATGGCTGCATTTCAGAGCTTTTACTATCTGAGAAATAATGTTGCAACATAAAACATAAAATGTCCCAATAATAAAACAGTGAAAGTAAATCTTTCGGCAGATGAACTATTTCTCAATACAAACTATTAAAGATGTGATGGTTGTATTTATCTATCTTTCTCAACACATGTCATCTTAGAATTCTTTTTTTTTTTAAATTACAAAGTAAAATGATGGACTTCAACATCCGAGGCAATAGTATGTTTGCCATACTAAATAAATTAATAAGTTAAAACCTACAAGATCTTTACAAGGCAAAATGCTCTGCTTAATGCAATTTTGATAATAAAAATGTTCAAAAGCAGCAATGCTATGTGTCTATTTTTGAAAAGATATAGTGACATGTAATAATTACTAAAGAAGAAACAGAGCAAGTTTAGTTTAAAAAGGGATTTTAAACAAAACCTCCAACAATGTTCAGAACATTGTCATTTTCTGGACGACAGAAATCAATATTAAGAAAAAAATAGAAAAAAGGTTATCTAACAATAAATACAATAATAATAAAAAAAGACATTTTTCCCTCCTAGACAGTAAAATAAAGTTTGATTTTATATTATTCATTTGTTTTTTCCAGAATTTTTCTCAAGGTCATATGAATGCTATTTGAAAGTTTAAATGTAACAATTTCCAGGCTAACAAGCTAGTTTTATAATCAAAAACTTTAATTTTATAATCAAAATGTTGAACAAAAACCATAAAAGACAGAATTTTCTCAAAAGGTTGAGAAAATATTCTGGAAGGAGACCTGATTTGTTGGACAACACTGACGTCTTGTGGCAAAAGATGGTATTGCATAATTTATTGTAGCAGGGATAAAAGTTGTGAAATTCATTCCAAAGTGCATTAAGTGTGGAAAATTTCACATAATTCAGAAATTGACAAAGTTTATGAAAAATATTTTGTTATACCTATTTTTCTTTTTTAATTTTTTACTCAAGTAATTTGATCTGACAACATACCATTTTTAGTTGGATTTAGTAAGTATTTTGAAGTAATCCAATCTGTGAAATTACCAACTAATAAAGCTTAGTTTCACTCAGTCCTTTTTTATTGCGAAGACTACATTTCTTATGTTTGTATAAAGTAAAGTATGCTCAATTTAAATTATGACATAAACCCAAAGGAGTTCTTAACTTCTGAACAGCAGTTTTACTTTAAAATAATAGAACTTTTGGAAAAACAGTTTAACACCTGACACTTTAATTTCTTAAAGCTTTGGAAAAAAGTTAAACAATACACTTTTTTATCTTTATAAGCTCTAACTAGGAGTGAAATGAATCACCCATCCACATTTTCGGATGACTTGTTTCCTAAACAAAAAATGTGATACAATGCACTTTAAAATTTTTAATAAAAGCCCCATGAAAGTGAAAAACAATTACACTTAAAAAACAACAACAACAATAAAAAAAAAACCAACAACATTCAAAGTAGAAAAAGTTCGACTTGTAAAAAAACCCGTTTTAATGTGAACAAGCTGTTCATCCCAACTGTGCCTACAATCAACATATTTTTGAAATCCTTATAATTAATGCCTTTATTGTTAATTCCCTTTGCAATTATCACCTTGCTTTATTGTTGTGTTATTTTGGTTTCTAATGATCCAAAGATGGAAAACAGTCGTTTAAGTCCATGTTGTTTTGAGTGTGTTTTCACTCCAAAGATGATTTTGCTCTCGAAAACAATTTGATCAGATGGATCAAATTTGATACCATCTTAAGTCTTTGTGAAAGTTTATGATTGAAACAGTAAAAAAAAAAAAAAATTGCATAGAAAAAAAGCATTTAATGTCTTATGTTTTTCAAGTTCAGTGTGTTTTCACACTTTCTTTCAAGTCAGACGTCTTTCAAGTTCAGAGGGCGCCCGTTTCTTAACCTGTTCGTCAGCATCTTCAAGCTTCACACCAACAATCTTATGATTTCTTTTATTACATTCACAACAAGGTCTCAAGCCTGGGATTTAAAATCTGAGCTTTCTTGAACCTGTGCTTTCTTTTTTCCGCCTGCAAACGCTTCTTCTCCTTTTTTCTACACTCTTCATTTCTCTGGACTGTTAATCTTAATTAAAAACTTCCACTTTCAGGATATGTTGCAGATTTTACTGGATAAACCAGAGCAAGCAGAAGATGGAAGGCACAGAAACAGAACACAAAACCCTTGTGGAGAGTGACGCCTTTCTGCCAAATCTACATGAAAGCAGTAATTGTACCACAGCAGATACAGTAGTTTGCTTTCTCGGAAGAGGTTACTGAGCTGTGGTGATGAACTAGAGGTGTTGTAGATGAGCCTGAGGCTGTATTCAAATCTTAACAAGTGAAAACGTCTGGAATGCGATGTGAACATCTTGTAAAAGAAGCAAACAAAGAAGCATTCAGACATGGTTGTGTAAAACAACAAATAAAGAAATAATCAGAGGATGTGGGCATCACAAAGAATGATTTTGGAATCTGCCAGCCTGCATTTGAAACAATATCTACCAGTTCTAATTTTATCATGTTGTTTTCTCAGAAATCAAGAAAACCTTTATTTGTCCCACAATAAAGCTGGGAGAGGACTGGGAAGTAACTACTTGCTCGTTGTAGCAGCAAAACTAGTGCTAACTTAATTTTGTTTTTCCAGTTTAAAACTATAGACTCAACTGGTGACCAAACATGTGGAGATAAAATTTGTCCTATATATGATACAACCATCAATGAGGATGTTTTTTACACAATTATGTATGTCTAGAAGAGGTGGCAATGGAGATTCTGACTGATCTCAGAAAGTGAAGAGATGTCTGATGAATGGATGAGAGGTGTTTTGGTATTGTTAGCTATTTAAATTACAGCCACATGATTAGATTTATGAGTGAGTGAACAGAAATAGCTGATCATAGCTGATATTTTATGAATATGCATAAAATAAAACTCCAGCAAAGTCAAACATTTACTTGTTTTATTGGATTTTGATTAACGATATATATATATATATATAAATTTCAAATAACACAGAAAAAAGTTCACAAACAATTAAATAAACTTTTTTATATATATCTAACAGCAGTAAAAGTGCCAGACTTTCAAAAACATTAAAATATCTATTACAAATACACAATGCCCAATAAATTTATTGCACAATAACATTTACTGCACTTTTACATATTACAGGAGTTTTATTCACAAATGGAGGTTTAACAGCCAATCCAGAAGGTCGGATTTTGTTTCACAGAACAAACCAACATCTGTGTCATTCTTTTTTGTTTAAGCGTCAAATGTTACTCAGGCATTAATTTTGTTCAGATTGCTCTGCAAATGTATGAAAAATGGTGATTGGCTCCGAGTGGCTCACATTCTTATTATTCACACCACAACAAAGCATGTTGCAGAAACAACAGATTAGGAAATGACTTAATTCAATTTGGTAAAAAAAATAAAAAAGTGCAGAATAGCACCAAATCCTTCTTAACAGAAATGTTTTGGTGCAATCTATAGGTGAGAAATAAAGTCAACATTCAAAATGTTTCCAGGCACTGTGACTACCAAGAGCACTTACTTTCATCGAAGGCAGACAATTTCATTTTTTGACCACAAATAAATGTATAGTAGTTTTCACTCATGCAGTACTGATAATTACAAATATGTCATAATTTACATTTTTACATACCAGGTACAGAAAAAAACCCCAAAAAACTTTAAATTAATGTGTTGTTGTAAACTTTGTACACTTGCATTGCAGATTTATTTAGTTTGGAGATGTAAGTTAAACACCTCATTGGGGACTTACACAAAAAAAAGGGTGAAAAAAATCACCAAAATATTTTGAAGAAGAAATAAACTCATTTCCAATTCTTCCTTTAAATTTTCTTTAATCTGTTAATAAATTTAACATATTTAAACTTTGGATTCCATTCTGCAAAAGCAAAGTTACCCTGTGTTACTTTAGCACCTGAAAAAAAACTTTCAAAATGTAACTGGGGTAGAAAAATAAACTTAGCTGTAAATAGTGATAAAAGTTCATAAATGTAGTTTTGAGTTTAGACTAAAATCACAAATACGTTTATCAGTAATAAACACATTGAAAACAGTTAAACAGTTTGGTGATAAGTAAATGATGTGAACACCACCTCTTCAGTGAACCTGACGGGTTTCGGTCAAAGAACAGGCCACAGATTACCGGTAGTTCATTTTTTTTACTCACACTTGCTCGGTGTGTGCACACATAACATCGTAGCAGAGCTAACCCAGCTTGCACAGACACATGTTTTTCGTGTGGTTGACCAAAGACATGAGGATTAATCATGAGGAAATGATTGACTGATAAAATGATCTTGTGCTGCATGTTATGCCGACTTGAGACATACAGAACATAGACAGAGGAGGCCCAAACCCCACTGTTTCCTGTATTCAATGCATCTCCACCGTTTAGGACACTGAAAGAGTTTGTTTCTGAAAAATTCTGAATGACTTTGGAAATAACGTTTGAAACCAGGGTTACATTAAATAATTTTATTCTTGCTCGCTAAGTGAAACGACCACTATGTAATAGGCCTTCCCGCTCCCAAGCATCGCTCAGGCCTACAACGGGGGTTTGTGTGTGAAGTTCACTGAGTGCGGGCACATTTTATTTAGTAAAAGATTGTCGATTGTTTGAAGATACTCTTTGTTAAAATGTGTTGTATATTTTCCCTAATTTGCTTAATCAGTAAATTTGAACTGGCTGGGATGGCAATCATTGCCTCTGGTACTCACCCAAAAGAGGGTGGAATGCCCACTGAGATACTTAAGTGGAGGAGTTTAAGTATCTCAATGTTTTTTGTTCACGAGTGGTGGAAGGATGAAGCAGGACATTGACAAATGGATTGGTGCGGCATCCGCAATAATTAAGACGCTACATGCGTCTGTTGTGGTGAAGAGAGAGCTGAGCCCAAGAGCAAAGCTCTCGATTTACCAGCCAACTTATGTTCCTACCCACACCTATGGTCACCAGCTGTGGATGGTGACCGAAAGAATGAGATCACGGATACAAGCATCTGAAACAATCTTCCTCCTCAGGGTGGCTGGACTCTCACTCAGAGATAGAGTGAGGAACTCTGCCATCTGGGAGGAGATCGGAGTAAAGGGTCGAGAGAAGCCAGATGGGGTGGTTCGGGGATCTGGTTAAGATGCCTCCAGAATGCCCTGCTCATGAGATTTTTCTGGCTCGTCCCATCGGTAGGAGACCCAGAGGCAGACCCCAGACTCGCTGAAGAGACTATGCTACACAGCTGGCTTGGGAACACCTAGGGATTCTCCCAGGTAAGCTGGAGGATTCAGCCGGGGGGAGAGAAGCCTGAAATTTCCGTCTGAGGCCGTCGCCCCTGTGACCTAGCCCCAAATAAGTAGAAAATGACGGAATGAAAAAGTAAATTTAAGTTTACTTGTATGTGATTAAAGGGTGACAGGAGTCAACATTAAGTTTTTTAAAATCCATATCGAAAGTGTAAATTCATAATTGCAGTTTAGAATGGTAGGTACTCAGGGGTCGTTACCTTTTACATACAGTATATTTGTTTAGGTGGGCTAAAAAAGGCAAAACATATATAAAAATGTCTGTTTCACGAATTGTTTTACTTCCTTGTTCTAAACCAGAATCATTACTGATAAACACAGAAGTCATTTAAATTTGTAAAACTCTAATTACAATAGAAGCACAAAAAGTGTCACAGAAAATGTCTTAATATATGAAAAGTTTTAGAAAAACAATCCAAACCTTGGACAAAAACAGTTTGCATTAAATAAAACATGCAAAGGAGGGTTGAGATTGTAGATCCGCAGCGTTAAAAGGCACAGGTCCGTAAAGTCCTGGAAGTGGCGGGCTTTGTTGTTGAAATGCTGCAGTCTGCAAAAGCAAAAAATTTTAGTTTGTTCCTTAGTCTAAACTTTACTTACTCACATAGAATCCATGACAGTTGTACACTTATTCTAAAATATTTTAAAATTCTACTTTAAAGAGTCAAATGACCCGTGCAAGTCAGATACAGAGTACTGCCCCAAATGGAGGAGTTAATGTGTCTCAAAGTCTTGTTCACGAGTGGGGGGAAGATTGAGTGGGAGATTGACGGACGGATCGGTGCAGCGTCCACAATAATCAGTACACGGCATCGGTCCATCATGGTGAAGAAAGAGCTGAGCTGAAAAGCAAAGTACTCGATTTACCAGTCGATCTAAATTCCAACCTTCACCAATGGTCACCAGCTGTGGGTGGTGTCTAAAAGAAGGAGATCGTGGATACAAGCAGCCAAAATGAGCTTCCTCTGCAGAATAGCTGGTCTCTCACTAAGAGATAGAGTGAGGAGCTCTGCCATACAAGAGGAAATCAGAGTAGAGCTGTTATTCCTCTGGATTGAGAGGAGCCAGGTGGTGGTTTGGGCACATCGCAACAGGAGGAGACCCGGAGGCAGGCCCCAAACCTGCTGAAGAGACCATGTCTCACAGCTGGCTGGGGAACACTTTGAGATTCTGAGCCGGAGGATGAGAGGTTTTCCCTTCTGAGGCTGTTGACCTCGTGACCCACCGCCAGAAACTTTAAAACTTCTGTTTAATTTCAAAACAATGCTTTTAAACTGGAATTAGACTAACTTTTAAAGCCTCCTTGATAGTGGAAATGAAAACTTGTAAAAAACCCAAATGAGGGAAAAAGAAAAGATTAAACTTAATGAGGACCATGTTGAATAGAGATCCTCTCACAGGATGAGCATGCAGAAGAACAAAATAAAGAACAGCACATCATGATCTTCTACAATAATATAACTCAAGTTTCTAGGATGTTAAATCGGGGTAAGATTTTCCAAATCAAATTTAGACCTAAACCGGACAGAAAAGTGCAGAAAAAAAGTCTTGAGAAATTGATGCAACATTTTAAAGCTAACTTGGCCAAAGAGAATTCAGAATTAAAAACATTGTTTTATTTCAGCCAAACTGAAAGACGAAGATACTTTCAAAAAGCAATGATCTACCTGGCTGCATGGCTAAGATTGTGGGCTGACAGATTAGTCGATCACCCAAAGAGCAAATCACATTTAGTTTGGTTTGTTCAGAGAATTATTATTCTATGTGGAGGAAAAATCTTCATTAAACAAATGGAAAAACAAATAATGATGACCATTGTTAATGTCCTCACATAATAAATACTATTATGGGTGCGCCCAAATTCTTCAGCTTTGGCAGCAGGTTTGTGGGTGGAACCAAAATCATCTTATCAAGAGCAAAATGTCTTCTGAAGTGCAAGATAAGACACGAACTAGACACGAACACCATCTCCTTTTGAATAGTTGCTTGGACAGCCCGCATCTGTTTCCCCACCAAGTAGAAATCCCATTAGATTTGCTAACATCACAGAGGACCAAAAAAAAAAGTCCTGCGGTAAGCCGGCCATGAGAGGAAAACTTCATGTGCTTAAATGCAGCCAAAAAGCAATAACAAGTTAATGATTTAGTAATCATTTACAGATTTGGAGTACTTAAAGTACCAGTTTGGAAAATTGAGGGCGATATATCGGCAGATACATGAATTTGATGTATTTTTGATTTATGTATGAATGTATCAAAGTCTGAAGAGAAGAACTCAGGAAAAGTGAATGCCCTCTGAGTGTGATCGCCTACTGAGTTTTACCCACATTTTCACTGGCAAAGATCCAAATCGCTCCTTCTATCAACAACTACTTAGAAAAATCTGGCATTTCATTCCTCAGAAGGACAAGTGTATGTATTGAGGTCCTCATAAGGAATTTCAAATGAGTGCATTAATCCCTGAATGGTCTGTGCGTTAGCAGTCCAATGGTACATCTATCTGTGGAGGCCAACGAGCTTCAAAAGGTTGCCAAAAACAACAAACCCCATGTAAAATATTCACAGGGAACATCTTCCCTGCCTGATGTTGATGCATATGCAAATCCATAGAGCACACTAAGTACTTTCCAGTGTGATTTGGTCCCAGCTTGTTCTAAATGGACTCCCCGTCTTGTTTTGGTTGAAAAGGAATTTATTGTAACTGGGAATAAAACAATTTATGAGATGGGATGTGCTCTTCAGGCATTTGCCATGAAGTGCAGAAGATGTGTGGAAGTTTAAAAGCCACATGTGGCCGACGATCATAATGTGCGGTCTAGAAAGGTTTTAGCATTTTAAGAAAGGAAAACGTGGGATATGGCAAGGGAATGCTCAGAGGGAGGCTTGTTTCACAAAAAAAGAAAAATGAGGGGAATATTGTGTTGGAACAGTATTTGAAGCAATGGGGTCTTATTAAGTCTGTGACATATTGTTGGTCACTGTACAATACCTCATCTATCATATGACAAACTAGCAGAGAGAAGAGGGCAATGTTTAAAAATTTGCACTTCAATAGACAGTCTCATAGCCTCAGTTCTTATTCATTTGCTACGCTGATTAACGCTTAAGTTGATAGCAAAAGTTTTTCTACAGAATTTCTACATCTTTTTTTTCCAGACACGATTCTACCACATCTCAGAAGAAGTAGTAGAAGTTTTGTCACCGGAGTAACAGGTCCTGAAACTTTACATTTGTTATTAGGTGATCAGAGTTCCCTATTTGTGTCCTTCTGAGGTTTGTCTGTTTTAATAAATCAATAAATATACACATTGATTAGTTCAACAGACAGATGGCAGTTTTTGTAACTGTGAAATTATACTGAAAAAAAAAAATTATCAAAAGTTTTATGAGTAATTTTTTTAAACATTTGGGACAAACTTCATTCTTTTCGCTGCTCAAAATGAAGGAAACTTGTAAACAACTCTATTTGAATAATGATGGAGAGGGTTTTTCGGGGTAAATTGTGTGATATCATGAAATATGTTCAGAAAACAAGACAACCCAGTGGAATTACAAATAATTACCTTACAAGTCTAGATTAACAGACATATCAGGTAGCTCAATGTTGTAACTTCTGGGGAAACTTCCTAAGCGCATCTAGAATGAGGTATTGACGTATGTTTGTCTTCGTGGGCCAGTGTACTTTCTCTACATCTGGTAATGCAAACTGGGAATGATGGATGGAGGAAGGCATGATGTCCCAAAGGC
The DNA here is from genome assembly GCA_902685375.1 of Neostethus bicornis. Classification (NCBI taxonomy): domain Eukaryota; kingdom Metazoa; phylum Chordata; class Actinopteri; order Atheriniformes; family Phallostethidae; genus Neostethus; species Neostethus bicornis. The sequence continues at coordinate 13,755,861 of LR738545.1, forward strand.
CTGAGCGCTGGCATGTTGGTGATGCAGGAATACGAGGCCGAGTTTAGTCTTGTCCCAGAAGGGACTCGGATAACACTGCAATTGCGTATATTCTTAACAGTGACTTTTTTTGGAAATATCCACGTTTGGGTTTATTTACAATGAACTTTTGCAGAATTTGCAGGTGCTTCCAAAAAAGCAGATAGAGTTACAGTTTCCAGGTTTGTTTGGCATCTCCAGGTCTCTTCTAAGCTCTTGTTTTTTTTTTGCCGGGGGGACACAGCAAACCTTTAAGGCACAGTGTGTTATAATATTCCACCTCAGAAGAGTTTTAATGGCAAGGTAAAATGCAAATCCAGCCAAAATAAAAAGCTGGAACAGGGAAATTTTCTGGTAGCCACCTTCAGAGTCCCATTTACGGAACTTTTTACTTCTTAGCTATTATTTTATACGGCAATGCTTTGCTATTTCTCTAACAACAAATAATAACTTTTAAGTATCGGTGTTCCTTCAAAAAGACAAACAGATTTTATAACAGTGAGATTGATTGGTGTTTAGGTTTTATAATACGACATTTTAAGATTCTTCGTAGGAAATTATTTGATCACTTAAAGCTCTGCTCTAATATGGAGAGAATTAATCCTGCAAGAATGATGAAGGGTTTACTGCTGATATTTGTCCAAAATGCTTAAAAATGCTATGATAAAGACGACAAACTGAAACTTGGAATCCCACTTTGAGTTTTATTAGCTGATTTGACAACGAACAACCTGTGTTTCACGGCTTTATTTCATTTTTTATGAACTAAAGGCCTTCACTGACAAAACAGTTAAGTCCTTTTTCCTCCTTTTAACATTGGCCGACATTTTTTGATCACTAAAATGCATTTAAGTAGATGGCAAAATAAAAAATAAAAAAACATGGATTTTTTGGGATTTACTACACTAGCAAAAATGGAAACGAATACACTTTTTGGATTAGCTGCTCTGCTTGATCAAATAAAATGGTAAACTGGATAATCGTTTAAATGCTTCATAAATTGGGGCTTGCAGATGAATAGCGGCTAACTGATTATGTCCAGTGATTAAAAACAAACTGTGTTTTTTGTCTTATGGCACCAATAACTACTTGAGGGACTCATTTTGAATCTTTTACTCAACAGTTAAATAAAAATATCACAGATTGCAGATACAAGAGGCCAAATAGAGATTCCTCCGAAGGGTGGCTGGGCTCTCACTCAAAGATAGAATGAGGAGCTCTGCCATCTGCTCGGAGTAGAGCTGTTGCTCCTCTGGGTCGAGAGAAGCCAGATGCGGTGGTTCAGGCATTTGATGCTTTCTGAACACCTTGCTGGTAACCTATTTAAGGCACGCCCCACCAGGAGACCCGGAGGTAAGCCCTGGACCTGCTGGAGAGACAACGTCTCACAGCTGGCCCGGGAACGCCTTGTGATCCTCCTAGGTGAGCTAGAGGACACAGTCAGGGTGAGGGAAGCCTGAGTTTCCCATCTGAGACTGTTACCCCTGCAACCTGGCCCAGGATAAGCGGAAGATGACAGAACAGAACACAAATTATGAGAAAAGTCTTCCAATTTAAACACGATGACTTACCTTGAGGGATTTTATCTTCTTTCATTAAAGATTGTAATCTCAATCTTGTCGAGAGAAAGTCAAAGAAAACAACAAATATAGAAAGATTTACTCCTACTTTTGTCTAAATTCTTTTTCTTCAGCAACAGAAAATATGCATTAATTTTAAAAATGTATTAGCAGAAAGATCCCAATGGCTAAAAAGAGATTTAAAAAAAAAACATCTATGCGAATCACTGTGCCTAATTAGTTTGAAATATTTTCAGATACCGCAATGATCAAACCAGCAAAACTAGAGGGAAGAAAAAAAAAACATCTGTTCTGTGCAGAAGAAAACATAAAATAGTTGTATTACTCACATGACTGATCTCATTGATGATCAGAAATTTCTGGGAACTAACGAGGAGAATTCTCACGGATGTGAAAAAAAATAACCGCATTACCAGAAATGCACAAGGATTTCTATTTTTCCTAATAAGAACTAGAGGTACTGGTCGTCACCATTTATATCTATGTTAACCTTTCAACTTAATAACAATTAAAACTATGCAGTTATAATTATCTGCAATAAAAATCTAGTATGACAAAAGTCGAAATGTTTACAATTAATTCCAAATTTCCATTTCTATACTCCGTAACCCCCCAAAAATGTGTTATCGGGAAAATTAAATTCTACTATAACAAAGTGTTCAACAAAGTGCAGGTGAGACATTCTTCTACAAACTCTGTGCAGCAGCTGCACAGTGTTAAAGAAACAATCCAGATCACTGTCAGTGTTATAAAATAACAAAACAAAGAAAAAAGGGGGGGTGTCGGAACAAAGTTCAGCTGTGAACAATTTTTGTAATATTTTGTAATCCCTAATCTCCTTTTTGCCACCCAGCTGCAATTACGTGGGTTGTTGAGAAGTCCCCACCGCCCCCTGATCACGCACACATAAACTCAGAGGACCAGGATGTTGGTGAGCCGGCTGATTTCATGCAGATGCTATGGATTAAATACAACTTTTATCTGACTTTTTTATAGTGCATCCCTTCATAGCGTTGGGTTTTCTGTAAGCTGTTTTGACCGCTGCCTTGCATATTTGTCTTGCAGTGCTTTAAAGGCAGCAGCAGGCCTATAAATCACAGCAGCCATTAGATCACTGTGAAAGCTTCATGTACTGCAAAAAAGAGACTACCATTGAGAACACTACCTCTGTTTTTCTTTCATCCTCTTTTTGGGAAAAAAAACCAACAACTTGAAAATCCTAATTAAAAGAATATTGTTACATCTACGTCTATGTATGTTTCTCAGTTTAAAATGTTAAGAATGGGACAGGAAATATACATGAACGGGTTTCACATGACATGTCAGGATACAACTCGCAGGCCTCGCTCTACGGGATCGGTCAGCAGGAGACCTCGTGGTGCGTAGATCTTGTCATTCTGTTCCTGAATGTATTTTGCAATCTTCTTCAAAACCTTTAACAAAAAAAGAGAAAGTGATCAGAAATTTTGAAGACTTTTCCCCCCTACAGTTTAATGAACAGAAAACATCTCATAAATGTGGTATATAGATAATGCTATATTGCGGTAAAGACGTTACATGTAGGCTAAAGCAGGGATGGACAAACTTTGGCCAAGTGTGGCTCGTTGAAGTTTTTGCTAAACTTAAAAGAAATTATTTGGATAAACCTCATTGGGTTTTCTTTGCTTCATCTAAAAAGAAGTGCCGTGTTGGTGTTCAAATCTAAATGAGGGTGTCGACCAAGATATTTTCTTTGCAATAAACAGGATGAATTGTTGCTGAATAATTATTTACAGGGATTTAGTCTTTTTTTTTCTAGTAAGTGAGAACTTAATGTGTGTGTGTGTGTTCCTGGTTGATTTACACAACTGTTTCCAAACATTAAACTGTCAAAAATGATATGTTGCAGTCTTCTTTAATAAAAAGAAATGAATGGCCATAAAAAGCCATGATACTCTTGAACTGCGAACCTAAAATTAAGAGATTTAAATCTCACGAAATGTGGTAAAAACCCGCACAGATCTCACACAACATAAACCAAATTCAGAAGTATTCTAACAGCCTTTTCCTGCATTCCAACAAGGTGCAAAAGTTTGATGTGACTTCTCACTTCATACTTAACTCGTTTTCTTCTCTGAAAGTCCAATTAAAGAAAAAAAAAAAAATCCAGCAAGGAGCACGTTCCACAATCCAGGCGTAGGAAAATTGTTTTCATATTAGATATTTATTGTTGGTTTGCTCAATATGTTTGTAATTTGTGAAAAATTGCTGTAAAAATGTTTCCATAACAGGCTTCAGAAAGCTTAAACTATTTGCTCCCTGATTACATTGCTATCCTTTTGTTTAAACACAATTCTTCTTCTTCTGCTTTCGGCATTTCCCTTCAGGGGTCGCCACAGCAAGTCAGTTTCTTCCATCTAACCGTATCTGCTGTATCCTTTTCGGACACACCAACTATCTTCATGTCTTCCTTCACTGCATCCATGAACCTCCTCTTTGGTCTTCCTCTAAGGCCTCTTCCCTGGTGGTTCCAAACCCAGCATCCTCCTGTCGATGTACTCGCTCTCTCTCTCTCTCTCCTCTGCACATTTCCAAACCATCTCAGTCTGGCCTCTCGGACTTTATCCCCAAAACTTCTAACATGTGCAGTTCCCCTCATGTACTCATTTCTAATTCTGTGCATCCTGGTCACTCGCAGAGAGATCCTCAGCATATTCATGTCTGCTACCTCCATCTCTGTTTCCTGTCTTTTTCTCAGTGCCACTGTCTCTAGAACAAACAGCATGGGCGGTCTCACCACGGTTTTGTACACTTTCTCTTTCATTCTAGCTGAAACTCTTCTGTCGCACATCACACCTGATACTTTTCCCCACCCGTTCCAGCCTGCCTGAACACGCTTCTTCACCTCTTTTCCACACTCTTCATTGCTCTGGACTGTTGATCCTAAGTACTTAAAATCTTCCACCTTCTTTATCTCTTCTCCCTGTAACCTCACTCTTCCATTTGGATCCCTCTCATTCACACACATGTAATCTGTTTTACTCTGACTAATCTTCATTACTCTTCTTTCTAGTGCAAACCTCCACCTCTTCCCTCCTCTCACTACAGATCACAATATCATCTGCAAACATCATTGTCCATGGAGATTCCTGTCTAACCTCGTCTGTCAGCCTGCCCATCACCATAGCAAACAGCAAAGGACTCAGAGCAGATCCTTGGTGCAGTCCTACCCCCACACTGAACTCCTCTGTCTCACCTACAGCACACCTCACCACTTCATACATGTCCTGAACCACTCTAACATACTTCTCTGTCACACCAGACTTCCTCATACAATACCATAGTTCTTCTCTAGGTACCCTGTCATACGCTTTCTCTAGATCTACGAAGACACAGTGCAGCTCCCTCTGACCTTCCCTGTACTTCTCTATCAGCATCCTCAAGGCAAATACTACATCTGTAGTGCTCTTTTTAGGCATAAAACCATACTGCTGCTCACAAACTTTTACTTCAGACCTTAGCCTAGCTTCGACAACTTTTTCCCATAACTTCATCGTATGAATGATCAGTTTTATTCCTCTGTAGTTACCACAACTCTGCACATCTCCCAGCACACTTCTTCTCCATTCATCAGTCATCTTCTCACTTCCTAATATCCTGTTAAACAGCCCAGTCAAAAACTCTACTGCCACCTCACCTAAGCACTTCCATACTTCTACAGGAATATCATAAGGACCGAGAACCTTTCCACTCTTCATCCTCTTCAATGCCCTCTTTATGTTTAAACACAATGAAGTTAGCAATTTCATTGGGTCTGAGATCTTTAATGTGCCTTGTTGTGGAAACTTGTTGTTGCAAAGGTAGAACAAAGGGAAATAAGTGAGTATTATACTTCTGATGAGGCCATTTGTAAACAGATTTGTGCTTTGAGAAGAAAGATCCTATTATTATTAAGAATAGCCATGTGCATCCTCAAAATAATGCTACATTGACACTAATCAAAAAAAAAAGTTAGTGGCTTTTTCTATTTTTTTAAGCTGTTAGCATGACTGTCTGGCCATAGGTCATATTCACTTAACAACTGAATAAAGAACACTTCATATTTTATATAACGACCGTTAAGAGAGATATTTTTAAGAGAAAATTTGCTCAAAATTTGATTTATGAAACCAGATAATTATCTTTTTGCCACCTAACGGATGTAGTTCACATTATAATAACATATTGAAACCATCAAAGATTTATCTCTATTTTATATTGAAATGAAAATCTCACCTTTTCATAATGCGTGTCAATACAAAGAAATGCAGTGTAAGCTGTGAGGCACCCCAGGCAGCCTTCAATAAATGCCTGGCTACCCAGCTTCTCTGCATCAGCATAAAGGTTGTTGAGGACCCGTAAGGTCTCCTCAAAATGATGTTTGTCAATCTGAAATGTAGAGAAACAAGGGATGATCAAAAAAGAGTGGCACTGCTGGGTGTGCCGTATGAGTGTGGAGTCTCTGAATGGAAACCATGCCTTTTTAATTTCTTATTTTCAATAGATAAATGAGGGTCAGAGGGTTTTAGACTGGTTATCCATCATTGGAGGGCTGGGATTCCATCCTGTATTTGAAAACACATTCTGAAATGATCAAGATAACTCAGCTACGTGTTTCCACTTAATAACTGCCAGAACATAGTGAAAATTGGACACACACATTGACCATAGAGAAAGGAATGATGATGAGTTCTCCTTCTCCAATGGCAAAGAAGCACATTGAGTTAGCTAAAGATGCACATTAGCTCATCGTAAATGTTTTATTTTTTTTTATGCTGGCGAAGTATTAAAAAGTGGAATTGTTGGACAGGGACTGTTGTAGACAAATGTGCCAACAATATTTCAGAGCCAGAACAGTTCAAATTATTCTTGTATAGCACAGAGGATAATAGGAGCCTCCACACAGAGCAAAAGTAAAATCAGAGCCTCCTGAGAAGCTGAAAACTTTCCAATGTTCTGTTCTGTCTGCGCTTGAAAAACGCAACAAAAGCTCCCACATAGCAGCAGCCTTTGATCCCTTTCTACTTTTCCACATCATTGGAGCATCTCTGCATCGATTCTGACTTTGGATTTGACTTTGGCACCTTTAAACATATTTTACAAGAACCCCACCAAGTTGTAAAAATATTTGATTAATGTGATACATTTACAGAATGGAGACAGAATGTGAACTGAGTAGCAAATAGTTGCACAGAAAAAGCTGGCATTGACTAAAATCCTTCAAGATTTAAAACACATCTATTTAATTAAGCATTTTAGTATTTTGACACCAAAAGGCAAAAAATCCCACAATGCTTATGTGGAAAAATTATGATGCTGAATTGCATGAATCTGCAGGAAAAAAAAACAACTTTTTAACAATTATTCAACAGAGAAAATTATATTTGTCCAAAAAAAAAAAAAAAAAAGCAAATTAAATACTGACAGGAACAAACACCTCTATCCAAATGTAAGTTCTAAAAGTTTGGCCCTCAAACACATATTTTTATTAAACAGGGATCCGGTGTGCAGAAACAAGTTTTCTCTATAATAGAGGGCATGAGAGTTCACCAATCATCATTTGTCCAGCTGTTGAGTGCGTTTGAACTAAATTCAACCGGAAAACCATGAGACCACCCAATCCACAGGGAAGTGCCGATAAACCACCACTAAGCAGTTAAAATGTTTTGGAGCAGTGCTTTTCATGTGGTGTGGACATTTTAACATCCCAGATCTTCGTTGACACAAGCTTTAATGTGGCTCAGAGTCTGTTGTGTCCTCATAACCTGCTCTCCCTCCCCCTCATCATCATCTATACAAATTTCATAAGCAGTAAACATGAAAATGAAGACGAACAAAACCCACTGAAGAGTAAGCTGGTAGAATTTTTTTTTTTTCACTTCTAACTTAACATTTGAATTCATTTCTGAAATCCACTTTTCAGAAATGTGGGTCTTCTACTTGGGTGATTTTATATTTCATCCATTTCAAAACTTTTATGCCCGATAATACTGGTGCTTCAATGACGTCAAGCTGCACATTGTAATGTAATGATCTGGATTGTTTTCTTTCAGCCAGGTAAGTTTAAGTTAAAGTAGCAAGTCATCCATAATCAAATTTAGTTACTCTTTATTTTTTAATAAATATGATTGTGTTTTTTAACACTTAAAAAATAAAATTGTTTCAAGCTGGAGAGAGTGAAGACTTCCTCCCCTGTCCTAATAATACTAATAACAGTTCGCTTTAAAGTCTACACTATGTTACAGAAAAGGACAGAATAATTGCAAATGCTACACTGATTAGCCAGATGGTTTGTTTCTTACCCTGGACTCCAACTCTGATGGAAACTTGGTTTGGAATTTGCACACTGTGCCGTTGGTGTAATCTCTGTGAATAAAGACTTTGGATTTAATGGCAGCGTGTTGTCTAATGTCGTGCAAGGTGTGAGTCTGTTGAGACAGTAACAAAAAATAAAACATGACATTGGTTACATCTCAAATCGAGAATGTACTAAATAAAACACATGAGAAAGGAAAACATTTCACAACTCTTGTCAGTCCAAATGTGGAAGTTTGTGAAGTAGTTCTGACCTTATCCTGATCTGTTCACAATTTATTAAAAATTTAGATTTCTAAGTGCTTAAGTGCTGGCTCTCTCAAAGGCTAATAGTTGTTATATTTTAATAAATCATATAAGAGTATCAGGTTGTTCCATTTCTCTCGCCTGATATCAACCAAGCACTTCCAGGATCAAGAGTTGGGCATGCAATTTAGAAACAGGGTGAACGGATAAAGGATTGAAACATAAGAACTAGTCTATTTTCCAAGATTTTAGATATATTTTCCCTCGAAAATCCAAACATGCAAATTTATCTATTTCCAGAGAAGGAATATTCTATGAAATATGCTAAGCAAGATTTTCCGTTTTGAAATGTTCCATTCGGGGCCGGATTGCGGGAGCAACAGCCTCAGATGGGACACCCAGGACTCTCACACCCTGGCTGCATCCTCCAGCTCACCCAGGGGGGGGGTCACAAGGCGTTCCCCGGTCAGCTGTGGGACATAGTCTTTCTAGAGAGTCCGTGGCCTGTCTCTGGGTCTCCTCCTGGTTAGCCGTGCCTGAAAGACTACCCCAGCAAGGGGTTCAGAATATTTGATGCCCAAACCATCCGATCTAGCTTCTCTCGACCCAGAGGAGCAATGATTTTGAAATGTTCTCTTTACTATTTAAAAATTGGCATGTCTCTGCATTTTTGTCCACCTAGTAAGAGAGAGGTGTTATCTCAGTTGTAGAAAGTCCGTCTTTGGACCAAGAAAAACCACTTCGATTCCCATTGGGCCCATGCCTAAGTGTTCCTGGAGAAGACATCTAACCCCAGTTACTCTCACCGTTTAGTTTTAAAAATAATTTACTTGATTTACAAAGTGCTTTATCCATGTATCCTGCCTTTTGCCTGCTAACCAGCCAGGATGAACTTTAAAATTTTCTTTATGCAATATAAAGAGTGACAATTACAGAAAAAAAACCCATCTGATTCTACAATTAAATATATCAACAGTATGAACACTGTCGTAAAATAATTATAATATTTTCATAACTCAATAATTCCATTGATATTCAGAGCGGAAGATAAATGATTGCAGTTTTCTAAACTTTCTGTCATCAAACAAAAAGTGTTGAACCTTAAATTACAGATAAGATCTGTTATCTTACAGATAAGATTTCATCCAACAGTTTTACTACTATCTAATTTGTTTTATATAGACATATGGTATCTATGGATCATAAATATTTAAGTCTATATATGCCTAAGTCTCCTGTTGCCTCTCAGATTAATGAAGATAATAATAAACCATATAGCCTTATTTTTTAAAATCTCCACTGAGACGTTAACATGCTGCTAACAGACTTCCATACGTTCTAACAGTGGCTAGTCACACAAACATCGATTGCTGTACAAACACTTGTGTGGATTTAAATGGTCTTTAGTTGGTCTAAATAATAAAATACATTTTTAGATGCAATAAATGAAAACATGCTAATAGAAAACACGATAGCAGTTCAGTTCAATTGCTTGGATGAACACTTTAGCAACCATGCTAACGCTACTCAATTAATAGAATTAAATCATTTTTTTGGGGGGGCGGGGATCATGTAACTTATCTTAATACAATTAGAACATTAATGAGTTAAGGTAATTCAGATAAAAACAAAATAATATTTGCCAACCTCTGCCATGATGAAGAAGTAGAACTGTTTATTTTTGTTATCAGATCCTCAGCAGGCACTATAGAAAAATAGTTCCGGAGGAACTTTGGACTTAAGAATGGTTCCGGTTGCGGAAGACATAGAAATGGTTCATTTATGTTTGAATTGAATATTATGTATATGTGTGTTGAATTGTATTTATTTACATATTATAAAATCATATTATATTATATCCAATAATATTGTGGTATTCGTTTAATTGTCATGACTAATTAAATATTACAATGATTTGACAATGACGATGACAATAAAGGCATTCTTGTTTCTCAAAATGTGACTTATTTACATATACATATATACTTATATAACAGGCCCCAGATATTATAAGATTTTAAGTACTTAGGATCAACAGTCCAGAACAATGGAGACTATGGAAAAGAGGTGAAGAAGCGTGTGCAGGCAGGCTGGAACGGGTGGAGAAAAGTATCAGGTGTGATGTGTGACAGAAGAGTTTCAGCTAAAATGAAAGAGAAAGTGTACAAAACCGTGGTGAGACTGGCCTTGCTGTTTGGTCTAGAGACAGTGGCTCTGAAGAAAAGACAGGAAACAGAGATGGAGGTAGCAGATAGGATCTCTCTGGGTGGATAGGATTAGAAATGAAATGAATATATATATATATTTATATATATATATAGAGAGAGAGAGAGGGAGAGAGAGAGAGAGAACATCGGCAGAAGGATGCTGGGATGCTGAAGATAGTTGGTGTGTCCGAAAAGGATACAGCAGATAGGGTTAGATGGAAGAAACTGACTTGTTGTGGCGACCCATGTAGGGAAACGCCAAAAGAAGAAGTTTAATATGTGTTTTTTCTTCAGATCCCTGTCAAGGCATTCTTTCTTCCTCTCGTATTGGGAGAGAGAAGGGAATCGTATTGGGTAGGCTTTCACATCGTAGTGAATACCTAAAAACAGTATTCACTGGTCATTTTGAAAAAAATGATACTTAGCTAGAGTAAACAGTCTTGCTCTGACTGCACTATTACAATGGCTGCCTGGAATGTATCATAATTGGCTTGAAAATGAGTAATTTTGTAGGCCTTTAATGTATGACACGCGTTTACAGGAAAACTTTTGTATCAGACTTTTTTTTAACCGTTAAAAAATATTAAAATGGCCGTAATGGCTGAAATCTATTTTTTCCCATATAAAAATACAGAAAAACTGTATGACTTGATAGGTATGGATGGAAATGGGAAACAAGTGAACAATGCACCTATTAAGTTTTGTAACAGAAATAAAAAAAAAAATAATAATAAAAAGTTTAATCCTAGGGGATTTTTCTTTAAGAAGTTCTCTAAAATATTCTATATAGCTCTTAATAACTCTCTCTCTATAAAGAAAAGCTTCAAAAACAGACTCATGCAATCCCACTGATCAGAGGAATGATTTAGAAAACTATTTCTGCCATCCTCCATCAAATTCTTTAACCTTTCCTCCTCCAGACTGTAACTACTACTGTATGAATTTACAACAGTTTTTCCGTGTATGTACAGTATGTAAATATGTTTTTGATTGTTGGTTTCTTTTTCCTACAGATTCTTCTTTTGGTTCTTCTGTTTGCACTGCAGCATTCAAATTTCCCTTTGGGGATTAATAAAGCATTTTTAATTCAATTACCGGTAGATCTTTGTTTAATAGATATTTTGTTTTAATTCATTGTAACCTTTTTTTGTTAAATTTTTAAAGACAATTTGTCTAAATTCACTGACAATGATCCCAAGTGCTTCAGCTGGCTGAAAATGGCAACTGCATTTGTAACGACAAAAGTCAAACTTCAAAATCAGAATGAGTTTTCGTTTGACTTTAGAAATGTGTTCTTGAACACCTACAGATGAAAACATTCAGTTGTCCTAAAAATAAAGACTGGTTTGCCTTAATTCTTCTGTCATGGTCAGCGTGAGGAAGTTACTAATGAGCACAATTTGGGCCTAAAACACCCATCAGGCACTAGTTAATGGCCCATGACGATGAGTTTATTGCTGCTTAAGACTGCTATTTCAGAAGTGGCTCCCCATGGAAGCACTAAACAACTAGGTTAGCCTCCTTTGTTGTTAATGGACAAAGTATCTGTAGTTGGCTCATTTTGCAGAGAATTATGAGAGGTTATTTCCCATATCTTGACAATATTGTTAATTTGAAATGAGGCATTTGGATATTGCTGCAGCAGTTAAAAATGTAATAAGTCTTCCACATTAGTTGGAACTGTGTGAGCAAGGAGGGTTGAAGTTTCCCTCAGCACACAAAAGAAACCATACACTACTACTTTAACTTTAGTGTTTGGGCAAATATTCATTCATCTTATGTTCTTCTGACGGAGATTTAGCACAATTGTTGCTTCGTTTTTTCTGGGAACTTTGAAATCTGTTCAATTTGCCGTAGCCATTTCTGCAAAAGCGTACTTTTAGAAATTCATCCACAACTTGTTATTTATTTCAGTAAAAAAATATTATTATTATAAGAAACAGCAACCGTTATAGAACGTTTGCTGTAAATCATCGTTGTTTGATCTTTTTTACTTCCCTAACTAGCCCACCTAAGCTAATGTGAAATAAAAACTTCCTGGTTTAGAACTATTTTAGCTGAGTCAATATACAGTTGTCCCAGATTTTGGTTACAAACCTGTTTTTATCCTATTCTGTTTTAATCTATATATAACATGTAAATAAACTTTACTTCCATCCTTGATTCACGGTTCCTCCCCTTAAATGAACCTAGCACAGAGAAATTTTATTTTGGAGTGTGGTTCGTGGCTTTGAACATTTTTGTTTGATTAAATATTTCAAGCGAAGGCTTTAAAAAAACATGTTAATCTTGAAGTGAATGCAGAAAAGTTGTTGAGTTTGTAAAAACAACAACCTCTGCCCCAAATTCCATCAGCGAATGTGACAGAAAAACTGCGGTTGTTAAGAATGCACATTGTTTGTAACATGTAATTTTGTCATTAAAAACAGACAAATCTCATCTCGATGCTGCAGTGGCTGTTATGTTTATTTTATTGGCTAAGATCTTTTCACTCAAGCCAAGATTAAGTTACATTCCTAACAGTAAAACTTTAATTACGATTTCATGAGAGAAAGCAAAGTTTGTTTTTTATTTTACATCCCATGTAAAGTGTAATGCTTTCTTATATTTTATCATTTGAAGAATAAACTCTCAACTTGTGAGCATGCGAAATGGCATGAAACTCTCACAAATGACTGCAAGTGCCAGAGTGGATGCCGCTACATGGAGATGGAAAATACTTTGGGTCTAACTAAACACTGGAGTTTGATGGAAAAAACTCATAGTTGTACTTTTGGAAATACGTTGCACTAATCATTTCGAACTTAGTTTATAGAGCAATTTTCAAACATTAAGTTACACAAAGTGCTTAACAGGACAAAAATAAAAACTTAGACAAGAATTAAAATTCAGATCATTGAATAATAACATACTAAAAGCAAACATGCATTAAAAATCACAAAATTACACTACACTCTGCGCACATGCATTGACATTCGCATTCCCCGCGTCCCCTCCAACCCCCCGCCTCCCAGGCCCTCTGATATCCCTTGAACTACAGCTATTGTCTCTTTCACTGAGCTAAAAATACAGATGACTAAAACAAACATCTGGCCTGCCGTGAGGAAACAATAATTGGGAATCAATCCACACCAGAAGTCGGCCTGCCCATGATTGAAGAGGTTGAAACCACAGGGAGCCACTGGGATCCAGGAGGCGCAGGCCACATGGCTGTGAAGAAGTACCTTACACCACCCAGGCCAGGCAGATCTCCACAGCAGGAATCTCAGACCGAGCAGCCAGAGGTCCTGGGATAGAGGGATCCTCATGAGGAAACACTGGACTGAGAGACACAAAATAAAACAATGGGACAAAAATTACAACCACTTCTGGATCATCAGGAGACACAGTGATGTAAAGCTGTGTATCATCAGCATAGTTGTGAACACCAACACTGTGTCTCCTGATGACATCCCTAAGTGGCAACATTAAACAGATTAAAAAGTATTGGGCCTAAAATTGATCCTTGGGCAACCCCACATTCGAATTTATAAATTCTTAAGGAGCATGTACCCATACTTACATAAATTTGTCTGTCTGTGAGATAGGAGTAAAACCCTTACAGTACCAGAGAGGCCCACCAGACTCCTAAGCCTGTCTAATAAATTCTCATGGTCTACTGTGTCAAAGGCAACACTGAGATCCAATAGCACCAGGACACATAGCTTCTGTGCACTTGGCAGACAACTTTTAATTTCCCCCACCTGGCCGTGCATTCGAGTCCAATAGATGGAGGTTCCTGAAGCCATTTTGACTTAGAACTTATACCTTTCACAAACCCTTTTTTCCACTCCCATTTCAACTTTACTGGAAATTTTGTCAGTACTCTTTTCAGTTCACCAAAGATGAGTTGTTATTTAGCTTGAAAATATTCTTTTTAATAATTCTTAAATCACTTACACTTGTATGTTACAAATGTTTTACTTCGTATTATCTTCCACTTCTCGCACAATTTATGTGGATTTTTTTTTGTTTGTTTTGTTTAGTTTTTTTATGTGACAGGCTAACTAAACTAAATAAAATCCAACATTCCTATCACTTGCCCACAGAATTACACAGCCACTGGCTTTCATCAGTGACTGCATTAACCACCAAACCAAAAGGCAGAAAAAAAAATCTCTGGATTATTCATTTCATCTCATTATTTTAGCTTTAATACAGAGAATAAAGGTTTGGCACATTGCTGCTTCTTTTTTTCTGGAGAACTTTGAAATCTGCTTAATTTCATGCACAAATGGTTCAGTCACACATGGTTTGCATGTACCACTCACAAGTTCTTCATGCCACCTCAAATTACCGGCGTAATGACATGACGTTATTACCTCACCCCCACATGACTCACTTACATTACATGTGGTCGACAGAACACTTAAGAAAGCCCGTGGAAATTCAAACAATCACTTTCCCCACAATGCCTGGGGGGATTTAAAGAGAAACATACATGTCTCTGAATGTTTATTAGCTGTTTAATATCCTGTTTAGGGTGTCTTTTATCAGTCTGGAACTGCTATGAACCTTGGTAATTTTAACCTTTGCTTCAGATGCCATCGTTTCCTCCCGGACCAAAAACAAAGTCCAAATGGATCTTCAATTTTTTTAAGGAGTCAATTGCACTAGCAAAGAGCATTTCACAGTTTGGCTAAATTTTTAAATACTTGCTTATTGTACACTAGCGTACACTATCGTATACAATTAACTTTAAATTTAAAGAAAACAAAATTCATAATATTTACAAATCATAGTAAGTCATTATACAAGAGACAGAGAAAGGAGCAAAAAAAAAAATCAAAAACATCTTCAGGAATAATAATCCAAAACAAGTTAAATTGGAAAAGACAAAACTATGTAAATCATTAGCAGTTATTTTGAAGGTAAAAGAATGTTTGAATGAAAAGACAATCTGTATTTTATATAATTCATTCATTTTATTATATATGACTTACTGTGTGGAGGTCTTGGGAAACACATGCAAAACAAATATCATCCTCTTGTCCAAAAACAATCAATTAGAATTGTCAAAAATCCCCTAAAGGGCACATACAAATCAAGTCTTTGTCCAAAACAACACAATAAAATTGAAAGGCCTAGTAGATTATAAAAGCACAAAATTTATGTATAAAATTAAGAACAAACAAGTACCAAAAAAGATTCAAATTTTCTTTCAAAATTGAGAGTACTTACAAGCTCTCTCAATTTTGATGTTTTAAAAAAAAATCTAAAGTTAGAACAAATGTAAAACAACACTGTATTCCTGCTGTTGGAGTAAAGCTATGGAACAGGCTCGACCAAGATATCAAAGACTGTAGATGACTGAGTCGGTTTAAAAGTTTGCATAAAGAGAAAACTGTGAAATCATAGAGTGAAATAAACCGTTGACTTAGACTGTGAATGTAGCAGCGCTTTATGTTTAGGGTAAGGAGATTGGCGCAATAAGCCCTTGCTTATGCCAATTCCTTTTCAGACTTTGTATTGTATTTGTAGTTTTTTTTATTTTTTCTTGTGTTACATATTTTCACAAAAATGTAGGAATAAAAATAAACTACAAACTAGGATGAATGAACAAATGAACTAGGGGTGAAGCTCAGCACAAAAAAAAACAAAAAACAAAAAAAAAACCCCAAAATCCATTTAAGGTTCTTTTGTGATGGTGTTGGTCATGTTATGACTAGGATTCAGGAGTCGGATTACCTCATATTTCAGCCTAACTGGCTTAGAGACATTAATCATCCCCCTAAATCAAGACAGTTTTATAGCACTGTGTGAGATTTCTTACAACACATATAACTTTTCTGCTCACTTAACAACCCTGAACCCAAAAGTTTAAGTAACCTGTACGGATGGATATTCCTTTACGAAAAGCGCAGCCAACACCTATTCCCGTCTTCATGTGTTTATATAATTTTGTTAAATATTAGAGTAAAGGAAATGTTTGAAAGAGAAATGTGAGAAAGTTAGCCTTTTGGACCAGCTGGCAGGGTTCTGGAGATCCATTTCATCTTGCTGTGTTGTTTAAGCAACCAGACATGGGAGCAAACTGCTTACAGACACTAAACCACCCTCAGTCTCTAAAGTTGTGTTTTCCCAGGATGCTCCACTTTTGAAGTTTTTGATTTATGGCTGTTTTGTGTAAGATTTGCTCAGCAGCATCATAGTGTTGAGTGTTCCCCCATAAAACAGGGCCTTTTCTGAGCACAACTTTCTCTGAAGTAAAACGCATTTTTAAAAACGACTATCACTCACAAACTGTAGTCGAATTAGCAAGTTTTCCATGTTCTTAATTGTATATGAGAAAAAAGTGAATACAGTGCATCTTTCTGGATTTGTACAGAAGAAAATGATCTTGTTTTGCTTTCTTACAAAAACAGCAAGAAAAACCTAAATGTCATTTAATGTCTTCGTGTCATTCTAAAAAGGAAAAACTACTACTACAAAACAGTTTGCTCATTTAAAAATGAAGGGAAAACAAAACAAATTTATGCCTCTCGGTTCACACATGGATTTCATTTAAAACAACTTGTACACCAGGCGAGCTTGATACACAATTTAAGCCAAATTGTCACTCTTTAAAAGTTCAAAAATAGTGGAAAACTGAGCATTTTCTTAAAAAAAAAAAAAACAAACTTGTTTTTAAGATGTGTGACGGGAAGTTTCATTACCATTTTTCTAAAAACTCATTTTACAAACAAAGACAAAGAATTTTTTAACCAACAAAAATGAAGTTTTGGCAGGATGTGTAAAATCGTTTTTTTCTGATTGCTGATCAGATCTGTTTTGTGTACCCAAACAGATGTTTTTGAGGTTGAAGTAGTTTTCATCCATAAAAATTTGCATGACAAATAAGTATCATCCAAAGGAAGAGGCTGACTGTGACCTTAAGAGTTTTTAAAGGTCATTATGTGTCTTCTCATTTAAAAGAAAAAAAAAAAAGAAAGACAATACAGTCAGATTGAAAATGTGCGGCAAGATTTCTTCTTCTGCTCTCAGTCAGTCAGATTGAAAAAAAAAATTCTAAACAACTGAAAAATGAGAGATAACTGCTCCAACTGCACAGAAATTCAGTTAAGAAAATCAGATGCCATACAACCATCTGTTAGTTTTCTGAACTCCTTAATGCTGGAACCAATCCTAGCTAGTAACAAGTAAAAGGTCGGCTTGATTCTGACCAGCTTTCTGCTCTGTTGTAGTTTTCATACATCATGATCTTGAGTATCTTTTAAGGCCGATATTAAAGCAGTGACGGTTTTGGAGTCAACATGTACAACATAAAAAAAAATAGTTGCTCCATGTTTGTATTCAATCAATTTCAGTGATTGGATAAAGTTGAAGTTTCCAAGACTTGCAGGAAACTTGCAGAAAATAATGATTGGTGACTCATTATAATGTATGTTTTTAACAGTTTGATAGGACGCCCGGCTTTTGTTGTGACATTTGCACCACTTGATGGTGATGATATTGGTTCAAAATGTCACCTGAAGGACTTTTTTTTAGTTGTACCCTGAAATAAAGCAGCTGTGTTCCTTTATTGCAAACATTTTGTCTTATTCTGCCCAGTCTGCTTGAAATACATAAAGTGGTTTAACATCCAAACATTTTTTTGGCCAACTGTCCCTTTTTTGGTGCAGTAAAAAAACCTAAAAGACTCAGAGTTTCAATAAATAAATAAAAAAAAAACACTTGGCCATTTATCTTGATTAAAGTAGAGTCACACAGTAAAGAAACCTCCAGCTTTGTTTATTTTTCCTCAACGTGTATTTGAGGGCAGTTAGAAATAAATAGTGAGTTATATCAAGCATCCACATTATGTGGAAATAATGTAGTCAAGTTGGCTTTGTGACGTGTTCACAAAACCATAGCCAAATAATCAACATTTTGTTGGTATTTGCTAACTCTCGAGATCCATATTGATGTAACAAGACCCAGGTTAGATATTCCCATTCCACTCTATTCCCCCGTATACTGGATCCGTAATACTGGGTGTTATTATTTAATAATGTTCTGGGTAACAAAAGGTTGTTGGAAGTTTTTGTTCCATCACTTGGTCATTACAAGAACCTTTCATCCAAGGAGCTCAGGAAGACACTGCTTTCTCTTGTGGTATAAATCCACCTGTGCAGTCTTGTTTTCTCAATCTTATTGCGCTTCACCTTACAACCTCTCAAATTCAGTTGGCCTGTTTAGCTTGCTAAGTGGCAGCAGTTGATCTGCAACATAACCTCCATCAATAAAAGAAAACCTAAGAGCCCTAGTGAGCCCAGCAAGGCTGCAAGCTCTCAATTATGCCCAAGCCTGTGTGAGTTTGTCTTCTATATAGACACACACCGTGCTTGGCAGGTAGGTTACATGCTAAGACTTCACTTGAAATCTCACCAGGCAGGTGGTCGGTCAGAGAATAAGTCAAAGCCTTATGACGAGGAGTAAGTGCTGTCATTGGTGTACATAAAGAATTAGTGGAGTCTGATTGCACCACACCAGCCCTTTAAGAGCTGTGTCACAGAGCAGCCTAGTATATAAGAGTACTAAAGGTACATAGATGTCATACTCCCTTGGCGGGCTAGCTCCAAACTGCCTGGCTGGAAACCACTTACTTTCGAAGCAGCATGCAGTGGCGAGACACAACCTGTTGGTCTTTCTGGCAGTGCTACAGTCAGTAGCACTGTAATAGTTTGTAAAAGATGAGAGTAGAGCATTTCATCTGACTCAGCATTCAGCTTGTTGATGGTATTCATTGCTCTCTCTTTTTGTCAGTCATGTGCCCAGTTTGCACAAGATGACTTAAAGCTTATACTGTAACACAATCCTGCACATGTACCAAAAGTCCCCTGTTTGTTTTTTTAGAGTCTTTCTATTGTAATGTTGGCCTTCTTGCCTCTTCTCTTTGCACCAGATGAATACAGGTGCATGAATGTGCATGCTCCTTGCATGTATATTAACCGTACAGAAAAGAGGCCTGGCTCAAACAGGTTATTTGTTTTGCGTCCAAGGCATTGTGTAAACAATGCCACTCAAATTGGGTGTGACGGCGATTTCTTGATCTTATGCTAGCAAAGGTGTTAACAGAACTCACGGTGACTCAAGGTGAATAGCCACTTCCCGGGCTCTTCTTAAAGCTGCTTTGTTGGAAGAAATATGTTCACCTCCTATATAAATCTAGTCTCTGAGTATTAATCAATTAATATTGAGAAAGCCAGAATGTCCTGTCTGTCTAACGTAGGGTTGTCGGAGCTCATCCCAGTTAGTAAGCGCAGAAGTAGCTGTGTACAATCAAATCATTGTTTGGCATATGAGTAAAAAACTTAAGGTTTCCTTGAGCTTTGAGTTAGCAGCAACAGATACTGACAGACAAACTAACAGCTTAGCTTCTTTAAAAACAAAATCACAAGCCAATTTTACACCTTTTCAGACAGGTTTATGCTTGTGGTGAATTTTTGTGACCTTCATAATAAAGAGATTGTATTGAACTTGATAAGTTTCAGACTTGAATTTATAGCAATGTGGAAACCCTCCATACTGATTTTTGCCCAAGCATTTAGCCATACATTCACAAAACACTTCCTGGTTTAAGGATCCCCCTTCATTTCATGTTGCCCATAAGTTATGAGGCACCTGGTAGGTTGGTTAAGACAAGGACGACAACTAAATTTTTCCAAAAAAGGGATTTTGTTAACAAAACAAGGTTGCTTTTATCAGTAAGTTGGTAACGTATTATGGGGGCTTTTTTTCATGTCTGTGTTATCCCTGATGATCTCCTGCTACTGTAGCTTATACAAAGCCTTGGAATTATTTTGACCATGAAAGAGGGGAAGAGATCTTTGTAAAAGCTCAATTTAAATCCAGCCGGCTTTTGCTTTAACACCCTTATGCTTAAACCACCCGCGCGTCATTTCACTCATTAAATGTGAAAGACTGGGAACTGTTTAGCTAACACAGTAAATGTGTATGTAAGTTGCATAGTTTGGAATTCCAACGGAGATTAATTCATTGTGTTGCTTGGGCTTCTTGCAGCTCTGTTTCTACTTGCACCAACTCCAACTACTTGCTCAAGTTCTTACCCTTCTCGAAGGAGGTTAAATTAGACTGATCAAAGGAAACCGCAGTCTTTGGACAATGTTGGATGGAGATTTGTGCGATTATGAGCTTCATAAGAAACACTAAAAACAATCAGAATGGGCAACTTGCGCAAACTAAGCTGTCTGAAAGACTGATGATATTTATCCCTCAAAATCCATGTGACTTCACACAAGCCTCATGGAAATATATTCTTTCTCCCCTGGTTTTCATTACTCTGTATCGGCAAATTGAGTTGTTTTTTTAATCTAATTATAACATTCCTATTGTGGTAAATGACATAGTAGTTGGGGAACTTGGTGCCCCTACCAGTTCAATCCAATCCAATTTTTTTTTTTTTAAAACAACAATGATTGTGACCTATTTTGTATTAGCAATTAAAAGTTTTGCTATTTTTTAATGAGCTGTTCATTTTATTTTTCTTAAGAGATGCATTCTAAACAAAAAATTCTGTTAAGGTGTAAACCTTGTTCTGATCAAACAACAAAACATACTCAAGAAGCTTGGACCAAGTATTGGCTTCTTTTGGCCATGACTCTGTAACCCTAGAACCGATTGAGGCTGAACCCTGCACAATTACAAAAAACACTTGGTAATGACTAATCCAACACTTCTATTGTTTCAAAAACTTTTGTTCTGATCTGAATTATATATTGAGTTACATTGCTATTGATGGATTCATGCAGAAACTAAAAAAACCAACACCCTCTTTGGAGAAATTTGATGTTAACCTGTACGGAGATCTATCAGGTTATGCTCCTCCTGACTGACATTTTTAGTTATCTAGAATTATGTAAGTGAATTGTGTAAAAAAAGACTACACAAAGTTTGCCAGACATTTTAAAAGAAGAAATATTTAAACTGAGAATAGTAGAATCATGTTTCCAGGTTGCATTTGCTTAAATCGCTCCACATTGCTAAAAAAAATAATAAATTCAAAGATTGCTGTCAAATTAATGGCTTGTAACATCAGAAAATGTTCTGTCTTCGATTGGTCTTTCTGATTTTTAGATAAAACACCAACAAACCCTGAAAACCAAATTAGAATCACTGTCTTATTCCTTAGTTATATCTTAAATAATTGTTGCTAAAATGTCAGGGGTTGGTTTCCCATTTTTTGGCCATAACTGTGCCCATTTTCTTTGTAATGTTGACTTCTCCATTTCACCCAAGACATCCTTGTAAAAGAGATAAATATATCAACGGATGTTTTTCTTGTTAAATAAATTAAATAATTCACGGTCCTTTTTAAATCAAGCAGAATTAAATAAGCCATTGTAGTAACACCATTTTTGAGAACCTGTATTTTCTTAATCTATGATTAAAGGAGAATAATTTTAAAACCTTTTCTATTAGAGAGTAGATATAATTATATATTCTGACATTGTTTTAAAATTGATCTAGAGCTGTTATAACTCAACCTTTTAGTTTGGCTTTGTAAAAAATTTTACTCATATGTTGTGTTTTTTCTGTTGTTTGTACCCACAACAGTGTGTGCATGCTTTAGATGAAGGGCAGACATAAAGAAAAGGTTTGTTGCAATTACTTTTTATTCCTGTGAATTAGCCAAGTATATATCATTATTGGGAATTAATTAGTGTTGATCATTTCACCAATTTGGTTTGATTTCTGTAATATTTGGATGAGGGTATTTTTGAAAGAAACTGTGTCTACCATGTAAAGGAGATTAATTAAATTGGCACACCAATTGAATTAGATTTATTGGAATGTTTTGACTTTTGCATATATCCACAAAAATAATGACTATAAACTACAGCTAAAACCAATTACTTTCCGAGTGGGCAGTATTTAATTTTTTTTCTCAAAACTCTAAGCATTTAAAATAGACTGTTTTGTTCTTGGTTAAAGTTATTTTTAGAGTCTCCAGAAAATATGACCTCAGTAGCAATTAGGAAAAGTTTGGAGACAGCTGAAAACACAATTTAGTTGACTCACCAGCTGAAAGTTTAGTGATCAGCTAACAAGCAACTCCGTGCCTACGGAAAGGAGAACTGTCTCATTGATTGGTCAATGGTTATGGAAATGCTGTATACAATGACCCTGAGATCAGCTACCCTTCATCCCCCGAACCGGGGTCTAAGTTGGAAAGAAGGCAAGGCGAATAGTGTGGAAGGAGGTGGTGGGTAGAGGTTATATGCATGTGAAACCAGCCCAAACAAAGAATGCCTGTTTCTACGGCCAGACATCCCCCACTTCTCTGAGCTGGAAAAATAAATAAATACAAATGGAATAAGTAACCAAATACGCCCACTGAAAAGCCTCGTAAGAGAGTGACTGACAGACAATTGAAAAGACAAATTGTTACATTGTCTTTGGATGGGGGTGGTCGGGGACTTGATGCGCAAAGGTAATTACGAGAAGACGTGAACCAGAGGGTCAGGGGTCAGAGTATGTGTCTGACCTTAAGTTTTAGGCCATCACCAGAAAAGAAAGAACCTCTGAATTGAACCAGTGTGTGTCTGGGTAACTCCTGGATTGTCCAGCATGTCTTAGCTCTTTTGGAAATTTTTTCCCACTTTCAATACACTTTTCACAAAAAAAAAAAAAAAGACAAAAAACAAAAAACTCAAACAACAGCTCTCTTATAGCTGAGCTGAGAAATGCTGATGGGACATTCGTCCTGCAGCTACTCACCCATGTTAGATTTAATTGCTTTTCCACCCCTCTGTGCTACAACTCTCAGCAGCCTCGCACTGACAGACGGTGCTGGAAGGCGGAGAGGAAGATAGTGTTATTTTGACAGTCAAGCAAGGAGACAAGCTTGACCTGACCCAAGCTCACTGGGCTGGCTTTCCCATGGTGTGGAAGGGGCTGGGAAC
This sequence comes from Neostethus bicornis, assembly GCA_902685375.1. NCBI lineage: Eukaryota > Metazoa > Chordata > Actinopteri > Atheriniformes > Phallostethidae > Neostethus > Neostethus bicornis. The sequence goes on from LR738545.1 coordinate 13,779,189, forward strand.
AAAGTTGCTGAGAATAACCCAGTCATTGCCACATCTTTGCCTTTCCATCTCTGCTGGTTTAATCTGAACAAACATCTTGAACATTTGGGAACATGACAATTTCCAAATAGCTAAGTCTAAAGTGCAGACTTTGAGACAAAAGAAATCACTTTTTTAAACATTTTTATGCAGTAGTTAAACTACCGTACAACAGTTCCAAAAAGATATGTTCGTGCACCAGGCCGAGGGCGAGAATTTCAACTTCACATTCTTGTCAAACTATTAGTGTTCCTTGACTTAGTTTTTTCCAGTAATTCCATTGAAATTGTAGTTCAGGGTGTAGCTAATATTATATTGCCTTCCAACAGTTTTTGGGAGTAAAAGCTCTATACTTTACATTAGTGAGACCATTTTTTTAATCAAATGCTCTTAAAAAATGAGTGCAAATTTACTGTAAAACAGATGAAACATAACCTCTCTTGAGCATGGGAGTAATAAAAGTGAGAAAAAACATAAAAGCTGAAACAATAAGATGATATATGATCAAATAATCTAGACATATTCACAAAATTGCTATCAGTCTGAAGAATTGAGGCAAATTTTAGGACACTGGTGACTGATCACTTTTTATCCAGCGTGTTTACAATGAAGCTGGCCAGCTTGTGTGTGTTTGTGTGATTTATTAACTGCTGGAGTTTGGGGAATAAGAAAGGAAGATGTGTTGTGATGAGATACACATCTGACAGCACTATCACAATGAGAAGAGGCGCAGAAGTGGAGACATTTTCCAGTTTTGAATGACTGCTGAACTCAGGGTAACATGCTTTCTTGATTAACTGCTGTGAGTTCCTGCTAAACCCATTCTGGGGCTGGTTTGGAAGGGAAAAAAAGAGAAAAGAATTGGAAGTGTTCCCGCCCAGTTGTGCTATGTCAAGGAATGGTGAATTTAGCCTAAATGTCATTTGAACAAGAACTCAAGATAAAATTAAGTTAAATACCCTAAAAATACAGCCACACAATAAAAGCTAGGCATGTTGGCCTTTTTTTGCCCTGCCAGTTATCTGTATTTTAGACCTTCTTGGCTCTGTTAGGCCCACTGTGATCTTAATGTCTTGCTGTTAAGGCTCATGATGTGGTGACTGTTTTGCATGGATTTAGGTTCTGCCAGCATGAGAGCTGAGATAACTTTTCTTTGCATTTGAAAAGGTGTTAGCTACTCTCAGGGATCACAGTGTGAGTGGTTTCCATGTTTTAAGTGTGAGTGAGAAGAAGAAAAGGACCCACACAGTTTCTATTTGTGTAGGAAGGATGGTGCTGGTAGCTGTAGACTGTGACAGATAGAGCAAGAGGGCGAGAACAGCTGGGTTTGTTTTTCTTACACATTGACTTACAGCCTCACCCTAGGGTGAGGGTGGGACATAATCAATGGTGTGATAAATTGTCCTAAATGAGTTATTGGTGGAGTAAGGGTAGAGACGTTTACCTTCTGCTGCAACAAAAGGCTCATTAATTATATTGTTTGTGCATGTTAATGGTACCCAAAACTCCTGGGAAGTCCCACTATCTGTCCACAGACATCATGCATCAAGAGAGCTTCTGATCAGTGTGTCTGTAAGAAAAAGCTGCACGATACTAAAACCACCTTCGTTATACCGCTCAAAGCACAATCTGTCCAATTCACTTGAGAAATGTCAAACTGGTTTCCCTAACAGCTTGTTCGTGGACGTTGGAGTTTGTAATTTCGCCTGCTGAGCATTGCGTACACCTAACTTTGTAATAAAGTCATCAATTATCATGATGAATGCTGCATTGTTGGAGCTGAAATCAAGTTCTTGTAATTACATGCAGATGGATGATATTTTGCTGAAGGCCTCTCTCCCACGTGCACCCAGCAAGACTTCCTTCAAATGTGTGTTTTGGGTTTTATTATTCATTATCTTTCAGCCTGGTGATTCATAGCAAATTCCTTGCAGACTTCTAGGCAGCAAATTGGAGAGTACAAATTTAATCAGGAGGAAATGACTTAATCAATACAGCCGCATGAATGTTGCTTATTAAAACTGGAGTAAATATGTATTTGTGTAGAGTATATTACAGTTTTCTCCATGCGGAAGAAGGACAGGGAAAAAAAAGTGTTTTCTACCACACAGTGATTGAATCATTACTTCTGTCTTAATTAAAGAGAACTTGACTTTCTTATTGGTGAAATGATTGAATGCTTTTGAAGCATCTTATGTTTGAAGCTAATATTTACACTTTCTTGTGAAAATTGAGGTGTTTTTGAACTCTCAAAATGAAAAAAAAAACTTTTAAAAGAAGTGGTTACTTTTTTTTAATGAAAAAAATATTGCAGGATTCTTTATGGCCCATAATGACCTACCTTTTTGTGTGACTCTCTGTGGGCCAGATAAGTATCCACTCTGTCTCCTGCTGAGCAGAAATGTTCTCCCCCTACCCATGAGTTGTTTGAGAGGCATTTTGGCCAGAGTTGTCAGGCACACGGAAGCGTGATTAAACTAAAGTAATAGCAGCTTGTTTGCTTTCGTTTGCTTTTATGTTTGCTTTCCATGCATCTAAATGTCACAAATTGCCAAGATTACTCATGATAAAGGCATCACATTCAGGCAAGACATCAGAGGCAGCTGAGGTCTACAGGGTTTTCCTATTCTGGGTTTAAAGCAGCAGCAATCCGGTAATACAAGACTATATGTAAGTGACTCACTAATTTTATATCTGTAGAGCAGGGTATTTGGCTCAATTAATAAATGTTTTGCTTCATTTTTTGAACCACTTATCCGTAATGGGATCACAGGGGTCCCGGAACATATCCCTGCTAATTATAGGTGAGAGGCAAGGTACACCCCGAAGATCGCCAGTCTGTTGCAGGGCCACACACACAGACAACCATACACACACACTCATTCCTGTGGGCAATTTTGTAGCAACCAATCAACCTAATATGCATGTTTTTGGAGGGTGGGAGGAAACTGGAGTACCCGAAGAAAGTCCACACATACACGGGGAGAAGATCCAAACTCCACACAGAAAGACCAGTGTTTCAAGCCTTGCCCTTCTCCAAAATCAAACCACCGACCTTCTTGCTGTGAAGCCACCATGCTAACCACAGTCATTGATAAATGTTTAAATTACTACTAAATCCTTTTAAAAGATGTTTTGTCATGGGTTTGATGAGTGAATCACAAGCTGAATAAAAAAATAATAAATACGTCATTGATTCATCAACGGGGAAATTTGTGTGTTGCATTATACCGCAGCAGGTTGCCACAACGGCAACAATAGTGGAAGAAAAAGGGGGTTAGGTATCTTCTCCATGGACCCTAGACGTGAACTCAGTGGAACGCAAACTTTAAAACTTCCGGTTAACTTCTGGTCTGAGGGTGAATGCTCTACCACTGAGCCACTGCCTTCCTAACTTTTTTTTAAAGTTAAAAATAAGATGACTTGAAATAGTTGGACATTCAAGTGGACACAATGTTCAGTGTGAAATGATAAAAGTCAGTGTTTTAATCAAATTTTTTATTATAATACTAGCGCTAAAAAGCAGTGGAGTCTCACTTTTAAACACATCAGAGCCACAAATACTATGACAACCTATGGCAAATACTTGTGAAAATATGTTCTCACATGCACACATTTTAAACAATAAAATATCACATAGCGTTATATGCACACATATACATCTAAAGTTACCAAACATAAAATCTGTTTTTCTTTTCCTGTCTTTTTGTACCAGCAAAAGAGGAATTTTTTTTTAATTAAAATGAACATGTTTTTCATTGTTAGAATAACTTAAAATTTATGCAGAGTAACTTGGATAGTTTAAGGCCAAAAGTATAATCAGAGCTTTCTGAACTTCAATGCAAAATTCTCAAATTACCATGAATTTCTAAAATAAAAAAAAATCCTAATAATTACATGTTTGCAAATCTGTCCAAAGAATTTATCCTAATTTTAAATCGAATGCCATCAAATGAGCTAATTAACATTAACAAGTTAACGGCTTTACAAAAGAGTAGTCATTACCTATGCACACCCACTAAATATGTAGATGTAGATTAGATTAGAATTACTTTATTGATCCCACACTTGGGAAATATGTGCGTTACAGCAGCAAGAAAGAAATAGACAGTATATATACTGTATATAAGAAGGGAAAAAAATGTCTAAGTATACTTGTGTATATTTTACTGTTTTTCTGTAAAGTATTGTATTGCTGTGAAGTCTACCTTCGTTGACTTTTATTAATAAGAGTCAAAAGAAAGCATGTTCTCACAATTCCAGGTAAGAAAGTATAATTGAGAAAAAAGAAAACATTTATTAATATTTGAGAATGTCATCACTTATACATCCGGGCTTTGGCGTTGCATGTTGGCAAAGCTCCAAACACTGAGGATTTATGACAAAGTGGAACAACTTGATTCATGAAGCACTTAATGAAAGGTATTTAATGCAAAACATTTCAAATAATTTCCTGTCTGTGAGGAATGAAGATTCCTAAAATGTACACCCTGGTATAAATTAAACTAAACTGAATTTGATAACTGAGCTCCTCCAGTCATTCGTTCTCAGACTTGCACGTAAACCGTAAGATAAGCATTTACTTTCCCATTTCCTCATTAGTTCTTCCTATAATAGTCATTATAAAAGGGAGGAATCGCGTACATAGAACAAAACTACTAAATAGAGTAAATCAATTCACCAAACGATGTACCGATACGAAATGCACAATGGGTACCCAGTCATCTTAAACCATGATGTTAATTCCTTCATTTTTCAGATGTCATTTATAACAAATTCAAGTTCACAAAGTAGATCCATGGAGTTTCGAGCTATTCGTTAGTCACAGTCAGTCAGTGTCCTTCTTAACCATCTATTAATCCGGAGAGTTCCGGAGCCCATCCCGGCTGATTCAAGGCGAGGGGCAGCATACATCCCGAACAGGTCGCCAGTCTGTCTCAGGGTCACACGCATACAACCATACACACGCTCTCATTCCTAAGGGCAATTTGGCACGGGCCAATCAACCTGACATGCATGTCTTTGGAGGAGGAAACCGGAGTACCCGGAGAAAACCCACGCAGACACGGGGAGAACATGCCAACTCCACACAAAAATCTATGACAGGTTAAGAAACCTTCAAATATACTGTATGTGTATGAAATTTTATGGTAGTAAGCAAATAAATCATCTTATCTTTGAAAGTATGTAGGTATCTTAACATTTCACTGCTCTTTTTTGGCAAAACTCAACTTTTAAAAATTCTACAGACCTGATCGAAAATTATGAATTTGAGAGTGAAAGTCATAAAAAAAGACTGATGTTGCAACAGCTTCACTGGAAAGAATTGTACTATTTTACGAAGGCTTTTAGCCAGTCTGCCATGATGGAGCAATTAGGTTTTTTTATTTATTTTATTTTTATGACAGTCTTAAAAAAAGTTAACAGATGGACCCCGGGGATTTAATAAAAGCACATTTTACCTGTCAATAACAGTCAATAACTGAAGAAACATATCTGCCGATACTTTTTGACCAGAAACATGGATTTATGCATCCAGTACAACCTGACCTAAACACGATCACTCGTAGAATTTGTTTTGTATAGTCATATCAAGTTTACTTCAACCACAAATTAGTTCATTCTGGAATGTGCTTTGGAGCAGCATGGCGATTGAATTTATCCTCATTGCCTAAAAAGGCACCATTCTATCAAGGGAAAGAAGGTTCTTTCAAGACAAAACATACTATGTACATCTGAAATTGGCCTCAATATTTGCTAATACGTTCACATAGTTTTACTAAATATGTTTGAAACTTGTTTCTTTCTCCAGGAGGACTTAACCTTCTTTGTGAAATAGATTTTTTTAACACCAAAGTTCAAAGAACAGAAGTAGTCACGACATCTTAAATTTTGTCTCCGTTCAAAACTTTGTTGGATGTCACTAGTCAGCTGTGGTTTTGGCATTTACTTCTGTTATCTATTTTTTACCAAGCGCAGCATTAGTTTAAGACATAAGGAATGGAGATAGAAGAGCTCTCATGTTTTCCAGTTTGAATTTTGTTGTAGCAACAAGATGCACAAACTGTTGATATGGGCCATAAAGCATCCCCATAAACACAAACAGTCTTGTTAAACCATTACTTGTAATTTGAAATGTTGAAAGAGATGTTGTCTTCAAGGCATTTTTGATGATCATTTGGTTTTTGTTTATGAGACATTTCATTTTTCTGGTATGCAGATTGCTATGCATTATGGGAAATTATTGCATAATTTATCTGTCGAGCGAAATGAGATTGTTTTTAATCTGATTTGATTATAGCTTGGGTTGCACAGTGCACAGAAGGTTAGCACTGTGGCCTAAGAGCAAAAACGATGCTGGTTCGATCCCTGGTTGGGGCAAGGTTCAAAACTCTAGCCTCTCTGTGTGGAATTTGCATGTTCTCCCTGTGTATGCGTGGGTTCTCTCAGGATACTCTTTGTTTCTTTCACCCTCTAAAAACACGTGTTAGACTAATTGGTGGTTGCAAAATTGATTGCATGCCTGCATGTTTGTCTGTACTATATTTGGGCTCGCACCAAACTGGTACTTTGCCCATTGTTCCCAGTTGGACAAAGTAGTATTGAAGATAAATAAATGGACAACGCATCGCAGTCTCAAAATAATTTGCGGCTCTCTCCCTCTCCATACTCTTCTTCTGTAGTTGACATTTTTATTTTTGATTTCAACTTTTTCATATAGATAATTGCAGTTAATTATTCATAGTTTAATCTTGCCTTTTCCATTCAAACAATGTAATGCATTTAACATTCCTGTACATACTGACACAGAATGACTTTCCCAGCCCTGAGCTAAAAAATAATAACAACACATAGGCTACACATGACTAACGTCACTCAGAAAGTTGGAAACCACATTGGTACAGTAAATAAGTTCAACCAAGTCACCACTCTGAAGGAGTTATGCTTCCTGTATTTTCACTTGAAAAACAAATTGCATTTTTCCTGCATTTTACCTTGACCTGCAAAGCCTGTTAGCATCACAATGAAATTCAAATGAGCTTTTATGTAAATGTAGGTTTTCCCACTTAGATCTTATCAGTGGATCACTGCATGCCAAATGCCAGTAAGTCTTTACATTAGATAATGGTTTTTCCCAACAACTACTCTTGCAAACAGAAGCAGACTGTCAAAGTCCCCTGCCACCAGATTGATCAAGCTAAGAAAGAGCTGAAATGACCCAGCTTAAAACTGTAAGATGAAAGTGGGAGCTTCTTTTGGTATTATTAAATGAAAAGGCATGCATAAGTTTAAATAATTATGTAGATGCTTCTTTAGATTTTATAAATTCTGCAAATCAATGTGTCAATGTGTACAGTGCACCCACATAAACACTGTACATGACTTTATGTTTATACATATGCCAGAAACATTTTTATCTTCGACAGCTATGGTCTCAACACACTTGCACAAGCTCCTAGTTTTTAAGCATAAAAAAAGCATTTAATTTAGAAAAAAATTGAATTATTTGTGTGTGTACATGAACCATCCCGGGTCGTCTATTATTCCCACATTTCCATCAGCCCATTGTGTTTCTGGCTAGAGGTTTAATTTATTTAAGGGCAGAAAGTGTCTGCTGGACAGAAGCACTAACTATGGGAATAGTCACTCAAAATGCAGATAGAACTTTTCAACCACAGTAAGTATTGCCTTTCTTTAAAAGTTTATCTTGAAAATAGTTTCATTGATTTGAAAGTGATTATTTTGTATTATCTTCTCAATCACTTATCCTTAATAGTGTTGCAGGAGGAGCCGGAGGCAATCCCAGCTGATTACAGGTGAGACGCAGGGTACACCACGAACAGGTCGCCAGTCTGTCGTGAGGCCACACACACACACACAACCATCCACATACACACACTCATTCCTAGGAGCAATTTTCTTAGTGGCCAATCAACCTAACATGCATGTTTTGGAGGGTGGGACGAAACTGGGGTACCTGGAGAAAACCCAGGTACACAAAGAGAACATGCAAACTCTGCACAGAAAGGCCAGTGTTTGAAGCCTCATCCCACCCAGGACTTGAACCCTGACCTCTTGCTGTGAGGCCACTTACATACATATTTGATCAATACTGTATTCAAAACAATTATTATCGACATTTTTTTAAGCAAACAAAGAAGACCTTGAAGGCACAGACAGTCCACCACTAAGTGCATGCACACACACAAAAATGTGTTCATATGTATACGTACAGAAAATAATTTTAGATGCCAAATAACTTAGGTGTAATTTATGTGGTCAAATCATAAAGACCACTTTTCTAAAAATGTTAATTTTACACTTAAAACTTTTATTTAAGGAGTTTGAAACATTTCCCCATAGTTTAACAATCAACTAGCCAGGCTGATGCCACTTAGTGCCTCGGCACAGTTTAATTTTACTCCAACTATGTGGCCAGTGATCGCATGCATTAGTGGCCAGCTGAGAGACCCCCGACGATTGCCATTAAAAATAAACATTCATCTTGGTGTCTTTGTAGTTCCAATACCAAAGCTTGGACGTCGACCCAGCTATATGTCAGGATTAACAATTCCTGAAATTGAGAATTTAAAGCCCGGGTAGAGAAAGTGTTTACAGGGCAAACAAACCCAAATGGTGCAAAGTTAAACTCTTTTCACAAAGTGAAAGAAACAGATCTATCAGGCTGCATCTCAACCAAGCAGACAGCATAAACTGACTGGTGGGAAATACCAAGTTTCTGTTCTATGATTGTTTAATGATTTTCCTCAGGGCTTAATTGTCTGATGTGATTCTACAAAAATTTGGCGCAGCCACTGGAATGAAAAGATCCTCTGTTATTTCATTTTTACATTTTGCAAATAAAACTGAATGGAAAATCACCCCAAAGATCCTTCTTGAATCCATAATGCTATTACATCTAAACCAACAATCACCCATGTGGAATGTCTGAGTGTTGGAAAAAAGCAAATAACTTTGTTCTGCTTAATCAGCTGTTCGAAGACCTTTCAGTGTTCTCCTTTAGTTATTTTTTCTCAAATGGTGGACAGGAGTGGTCCCAAAAACTCTCAAAGACAGTGTCCTCACATAGCATGAATAAAAAGACTAAATTAAACACTGCTTTGTTTAAATGCTTTATTGATGTGGTCTTTGGATTTCTTTTTTTAAATAGCGTAATCTCTGAAATAAAACTTTTGATATGCATTTCTATCAGTAACAAAGAACTTTTGCTTTCATTTATCAGTTATACATATTTGTTCTTTAGTCATACTTTTTTAAAAACAAAGTGCACGACTTTGTTCCACATAAATGTCTGTGATATCGAGCCCTGCAAGACACTATTGAACTTTTCAGGGTGTATCCTTCTTCTCACCTGACACCCTGAAGTGAAAGGCAGGTTTCAATTGAGACCAATTGAGTCTGGCACATCCAACCAAGAATTGGAAAACTGGATAAAAGTATGGATAGGAAGTCTTTGATATTGTGTTAAAAACTTTTAAAATAGACTGCTCAGTAATGTCCCTTTTGTGGGAATAATAAAGGAATTGTTTTTCTTCTTCTTCATATGCACTCTAAAGCACACACTATATCCACATCATACAAATTGTCAGCCACAACCCATCAGGAGCAATTAGGACTTCTGTGTCTTGTTCAGTGAAATCTCTGGATGAGCCTGAACGAGGGGATAACCCTTCTTTTTATTTCAAATACAATAAAAAAAAATAAAATACATGAAAGGAATCTAACAAGTCTTTCCAACTTTAAAAACTGCATATTTGATTTGACAACATAATGTCAAATCGTGCAATGTCAGCTTTAGCAGTTGTTGCCTGAATTAAACGTCTTGGTAGTAATGTAAAAAAAAAAAAAAAAAAAAAAAGAAGCACAACAATGATAGATTCATCAAATTATTGCCAAGAAAAAACAGTGACAGAGTAAGAGACGAGCAAACATGACTTTAGATTTTACTCAATGGGAGGCCTCATGAAAAGATTAGATGCATAAGAGCTGAAATAAATCAGAGGAAAATGTGGAGTGTGCACAAAAAAGTAACTTATGTTGTTGAAAAGAAGATAACAGTCATACTAAACTTTAAGATATAAAATTCATTCATCCATGTTCTGAGTCACCAATTTCAGTTTTTGAACAAGTCCTCAGTATGTTGAAGGATATTGAACTGAACGCTAAAATATTAAACATATGATTACATTTTCTATGACAGACTGGCAACCTGTATAGGGTGTACCCTGTTAAACCTGCAACCTAGAATTGTAAAATGAATGAATTAACAGATGTTTTGTGGAAAAAAATTAACTTTATGTAGAAAAAGCATCAATATCTTCTAAAAATAAAGACTTTGATAGCAGAGGATAACAAAACATTAAAAGCCAAAAAATATTTAAAGCAACAGATAATAAAAAATTGGCAAGCTTATTTGACAATTCTACTTGAAGTTTAGATACACAGCTGCTTCTCTCATGATTTACACAGTTATAATAAATTCATAGAGGGTTGAGGTGTGTGATGCAGGGAGTGAAGTGTGTGTTTTTACACACAGCGCTGTGACTGACCACAGAGAGCAAAAAGGCGCAACGCGCTCTGATTGGATGAGACTATTTTTACAATCCTCTCTTGTTCCCAAGCTTTGGCACATGAGGAGCGCTTCACCTCCATAAAGTTTGGCTGAAGCCAGAAACTCAGCACAGCGGAGGAGGACAGCGAAGAGGGGACACAGGAGACCTCCGTCTTTTCGCAGTCTTCTCTCTCCATTATCACTCCTTCATGAAGTGAGGCGCGCTTATTGTAAAAATAAAAAATAAAAAAAAAGACGAAAGGAAACATGAGGTCTACTTCTGCATCTTTCTGGAGGATGATCCGGCTGGTTGTGACAGTGATGTTCCTGTCAGCGTGCAGCGCATCAGAGTATGAGTATCTGGGATGGAAGTCGGATGTGTATAACGGAGGGCGCAGTTATGGCAAACCCCCACAGTGCATGGAGATCCCAGAGGATCTGAGGCTGTGTTACAACGTGGGTTACAATCAGATGTTACTCCCTAATCTGCTGGAGCATGAGACCCTGGCTGAGGTGAAGCAGCAAGCCAGCAGCTGGGTTCCTCTGGTGCACAAGAACTGCCATCCTGGCACGCAGGTCTTCCTCTGTTCCCTGTTTGCTCCCGTCTGCTTGGAGAGGCCGATCTACCCATGCCGCTGGCTTTGTGAAGCAGTGAGGGACAGCTGCACCCCCATCATGGTGGCATTCGGGTTTCCATGGCCAGAGATGCTCACCTGCGACAAGTTTCCTCAAGATGAAGTGTGCATCGCCATGACACAGCCCAATGCCACAGAAGCAACAAAACCAACAGGTAAGAAATCATGGATAGGCAAGTTTATTTGTATAGCAAAATTCATCCACAATGTCATTCAAAGTGTTTTACAAGACAAAAAATGCACTAAAATAACAAAACATAGAGTAAAGATTAAAAAAGATAAAAGAGTGATGAATCTTCAGTCAAATGCACAACTAAACAGAACTTTTTACAGCCTTAATTTAAGCATTGCTCTATTAGAAGCCTGACTCACAGCCTCAGAAAGTTTGTTCCAGACTTTCACAAAGTAAAATTGAAATACAGCTTATCCATATTTTATCAAACACTTATATAGGATTCTTGTTTTTGGAAACACACAGTTGAGTTTAAAAGGATGACAAAGGGAAGTTTTTTTTTTCTTTAAACATTTCAATTAAATGGGAGATTTTGCTTCTCAGTGATTAGAATCACAACATAGAGAAAATCTTCATTTAAAAAAAGTGTAAATTGCTTTTTTGACTAACATTATTATTTTTTTCTTTGAAAAGATTCCTTCAAAACAAAATGCTTCCAAATTATTTTAGTTTTAAAAAAATGTTCACGCAACTCTTTATTGTAATAATCACTTGGATGGAATGAGAGCTTCAACAATAAATAATCTACATTTACTTTTTTTTTCTTTTTATGGGCTCCTGGCTTCATCAAACCACCTGACTGAAATAACAAACAAGCAACACTTTTGCTGCTGTGTAAAAGTGGACACCCCTGTTGTTAAATGAGCCTGAGAATGTTGTTTCAGGGGTAAAATTACTTAAGCAGATGTAAATCGCATCACAAACAGACAAAAAACAACTTTTTCAGGGCACGAACGGGAGAAATTCAGTTGTAAAAATGTGACCTTTTGCTACACTTCAGCACCTTCTCTTTAAAATTTTTGTTTTCTATCATCTATTGTATAAATAAAGGTTTTGATATGAATGTAAACTTGTTTGTCAGAGTGATGTTATGCCTTGTTGGAAAAGCTTGACACACATGGTAATCATTTATTTGAAGGTGCATGTTGAGGCGAAAGACAAAGCTGGGAGGAAGTCCAGCTGCAAAGAAATGTGAATTCCTACATCTATAAATTTCTTTTTTTTCTGACAAATACATTAAGTTTGATGAAAGACAAAATTTTGGAAAACAGACCGTGTGAATGATGTGAACCATAAACTGGTCCGGAGGCTGTTTCAAAACATAGCTCCCAAGGACGCGTCCCTCTCTTCCTCAGACACAACAGATACCTATGCTTCACCAGTAAAAAAAACAAGGATATATTAACTCAATCCAAATAGTTTTCCAGCAACGACGCCTCATAGTCAAGTTGAAAGCATACCCAAAGGGCCTTTGGAAATGTGTAGAAATAACAAATTCTTGGAAGATGAAACCTCGGTTCATTCAGAAGACTCCTGAATTAAGAGTTTGAACACTTTGAGGTGAGAATTGGAGAAGAAAAACCATAAACTGCGGGACACTTTCCATCATCACATCATCAAATATAGGTATATTCTGATCCAAAACTATTAAGACATCTCTTAAACAATTTATCACTTAACATTATGGTCATAAATGGTTGGACTGCGGTAGTTCTAGCAATTAGAGAGTTCCCAGTTTCTGGAACAGAACAAACAGTGTGTGAGTGGTAAATGATTTATACTGTTACTAAAATATTTTCTTTTCCGTGTGTGTGTTGTATGTGTGTGTCAGTGGAGCGACCACACAGTGCTCTTCACTCCCCAGACACCACCTGCTATTTTTGTCAGACCTTATGATAATTAAAGTTATTACCACAGACTTAATGAAGCTGAACATGAAGCTGAAGGTGACATCTTATTTCCTATCAGTCTAGAAAGTATCTTAACATATTTTTGAGGCTTGATAAAGATCACAATCAGGCAAATGTCCTTCTTGATAGAGACCAACATCCTGCTCTTCTCAGGAAGAGCTGGTGTTGATGGATTTAAAGGAGGACCAGGCTTAAATAGGCGGAGGAATCAAGGAGCACAGCAAGCAGTGTCCATTTTTACGATCTCCTTACACTTTACAAGTTTATGTTAAAAATTCTTAATGAATGATGGGCAATTAAAATAGAAAAGATTGTTAGATATCTTTTAGGGAAGGCATAGCTCAGTGGTAGAATTACTGTCTTTGGACAGAAGGTGCCTGTGTCTCCTGAAGGCGAGCGGACCCCTGTGGTTTTGGCCGCTGCAGTCATGGAAAGGTCGACTCCTGGTGTGGATCAATCCTCAGTTATTGTTTCCTCACAGCAGCATCAGGCCAGTTGTTTGTTTTAATCACCATTATTTTCAACTCAGTTGAAGAGACAGTAGCCAGCAGTCCAAGGGAAATGGGGGTCTGGGTGGTGAGGGCGTTGGGAGAAGTGTAGGGCTGTGTGAATGTTGATGCATGTGTGCAGTGGTTTGTGTAAATGTGTTATTTTCCTTTTTTTAAAATGTTTACTTGGTTTTAATTAATTATTTTTTATGATCCGGATTTTGATTTTGTTAGATTTTTTCTTTTTATTTTCAGCACTTTTCAGTGTAATTGTTTGAAAAGTGCTTTACAAATAAATATTTGAAGAGTTTCTGGTTTGATTCCCAATGAACTCATGCCTTAGTGTCCCTGAAGAAGACACCTAAACCCCTCTTACTCCAACCATTGGCGCTTTAATGGCTACATGCTGCAGCGCATTACAGCACAGTAATAAAGTATGGTTGTTGTTATTGTTTTAATAATGACCTCTTTTGACACCAATAGTCTGCATCTACAGTATGTTGGGCTGTTGTGCATTGAACGTTAAATTAAATTTGAAAAGTTCTACAATTGTTAAAAGTATACAAAAATGTTTAGAAAAGTTAATTCAATTGCCTGCCACATGGGGTAATTTTGTTTTTAATTATTATAAATAGAAGGTCCAAAGTGGTGTTGGCCTAGTGGTAGAGATACCGTCATTCAACTGGGACAACCTGGTTCGATTCCCGCTGGGCTTCAGCCGTCCTTGGGACCACAAAAAAGACACAAAAACAAAGAAAGGAAAGAAAATAAAAACACTGAAAAGACCAAAAAAAAAAAAAAGAAAAAAATTATAAAAAGAAGGGTTGTGTTAATAAGGCATGAATGCGTATCAGGTTTTTGGGGTGAAAAAGACTTGAGATGTCTTTCCTGATTCAGTTTCTTCCATTCAAACTGTAAACATGTTTAAATGTGTATATTCAGTTAAATATATTGTTTGTGAAGATGTGGTGATCCTGAGAGGAAAGGGATACAGAGTTAAGTGCTATTTTGTTATAGCCAGCTATAAAAGTTGAGGACATTCCTTACCGAGGTCAGGTCACCTCAAGGTGAACCCCATGAGACACCAGACATGAGACAAGATCTCAGAATGCAGGAAAAGTGAATAAATAATATCTCTCAAAGCTCATATTTTGACTTTCTATTCTTTTTAGAGTGAAATGGGAATAATCACAATTTCATTTTCCACATTTTAAATGAATGTTTTCTTTACTTTTCATGGTCTCGTTTTTCTTCCCCTACAGGATACCCTGCTGCCTGCCCTCCATGTGACAATGAAATGAAAACAGATGCCATGTTGGAGCACATGTGTGCCAGCGAGTTTGGTAAGCATCCTGTCAGCCCCACAAAACACACATTAAAGACATTAACATGTTTCAGTAGTCGATGTAAAGAAAACAACAAACAGACACTTTAATCTATTTTATATTTCACCCAAAAGAATTAAAAATAATCCAGTCTATCTGGTGAAGAGAATAGAGATATGTTGCTAATAAATTACCGTAATTAAAGCCTTTATGTGGCAGTAATAAAATGGGATGTTTGTTGCTATACTTCTGCTGAAGAACTTTTTGTAGATGGAGAACAATCCATATTATTTTAACCAAAAACTGTAATAGTTTCTAAATGATTTACTCAAAATGATCTTCAGAGATGATCAGTTATCGGTAAATAGGATCAGTTATTCTATTTATTTTACACAAAAAGCCCCTATGGTTAAAACATTTTATTTAAACTAGCTTGAAGATGACTTAATACGTTTTTTCTAAGATGTTTGTAAATATGGATTCAGATCATTTCAAAGTAATTTGAAAATAATTTTATTGATTTATGGTTACAGTATATAAATTCAGTTTTAAAAAAAAATTAAATGGTTGGTTTTTTTTCCCACTTGTTCACCAGAAAAGCATCTTTGTCAGTCACCAATTGCTCAATTTATAGTTTGATTTATTAAACCCTGACAAAGTCTCTTAGACTCCCCAGTTAATGACTGCCAGAGTGATTCAGTCCAACTGGAGGGAAAATCAAACCTAAAACATTCCTAACAAGTCAGGAAAGAGTGTCTGTAACTGCTGAAGGCACTCGTAGAAATTTATGAATCTTACATAAGGACACCTACAGGTTCTAAAGTTTCAAGTTTATTAGTCATTTACTTTGAAAAGTCAGTAACACTGTGCTTGTACTTAAGCACTTTAGGTAGGAAATATGACAAGCTGTTAGTACGCAGACCGGTTAGACAAAAAGAATATCTTAATAATTGAACACAAGACTTAATACACAAAAAAAACCCAAATAGCAATTCCGAGGACTTGAAGAAGTAAAAGCACGATGCAGACAAGATGCAAAATGTTCAGTGTTCATGTCTTATTTGTTAGCTAAACCAAAACTTGTGGTGGGCCAAATTCCAGGTGCCATATCCAGCAGAATGATTTACATCAGTACCAGACTCCCCACCAGTTCTCAGGAAAAGTTTCAAGTTATATTTGTTTTAGAAATTGCTTTGGTGTTTATGCTGTGGTATCGAGACCTGCCCCATTCAGTTTGTTTTCCAGTTTGTCGAAACAAGAGGACCACAGAATCGGTTCGTTTCATCTGGGATGTAGACAAATATTGTTTTGCCTTGCTGTCATAATTTCCTCCAACCAGCAGAAAAGTGAGGATAAACAGACAGATTTAATATAGCGACTTTGAACCAACAAAGAAATAAACTTGACTGGGATGCATCAAACTTTAAAGTTCAATTTTAACTGGTATAGACTCAGCAAAAAAATTAGAAATAAAATCCTACAAAAATAAGACTATTCTAAATCTCAACTGCAGGATATGCTATACAGCTGCTTAGGCCAAACATGAGTTAGTGTCTTGTCCTGGGAAAACAGAAAATATGCAGATGGAAAAAATGCCTGGCTTTAATCATGATGTGTTTTATCCCACTAACTAAAGATAAGACCATCATTTTGATTGCATTTTCTGTTTTGACTTGACTGAAAGTGGATGGTTTGTAATGGCATGTTTTGGGAGTCTGTGTTTCATTTCCAAGTTGCAGACAAGCCTGTCTGTTTTGATTGGAGAAGACTATAAATGTAGATAGAACAGATAGATGTCGTTCTCCTCTCAGCGCAGTGCTGGGAGAGAAAACCACGGGGAGGACTGAAGGATAAACTGATCTTTTCAAATAAATCTGCATGCACTAGTTGTGTGTATAAAAATTCTTTTTGGCAGTGAATGTGCATTCTATTACCAGAAACCTGTACAGAAAATGCTTCTCAGCTGTTCTTTTGTTCAAAGTTTTCAGTTCAAATACCTCACTAATGTGTTTATTAAAATGTGAGCTTGATTAAAAACTAAAGCCACAAATGTGGACATGAAGTACCTTATTTAATGGAGATTGTTGGGTGATAAGTTGTTCAAGCTGAAGAGAAAAAATGAGCAGATTATCAGATAAGTGTGTCTGGAGACAAAAACTCCTTATTGTTTCTGCAGATTCTTCAAATTCCTCTTTGTCCTGACAAACACATACTGTAAGAACCTAAAAGTTTTTTTTTTTAAGCTGCTAACAACTTTACAGCTCGTCCCACTCAACACTTTGTTCCCACAGAGTTTTATCCCTTAGATTTTATGCTACCTTATTTTCCCAAAATCCCTAACACCCTACAAGTAAAAGCTCTCCTCAAATGGCTCACTTTGTTGTCGCTGCCAAATTGTTCCCCCTCTTTTTCGATGTGGTAAACACCAGCAAAACTCTGTGCTCAGTTAGGTTTTAAGGTTTTTAAAAAGTCGTGTTCATCTAAACCCAGTAAAGAAAATTGTGTCATAACTGGAGTTGACTCTCCAACGTTATTCACAGTATTCACAGCATTAGACATTTTATCCAAATTATTATATTCAGTTCCATTCTGTGGGGCTGCATAGTGGTGCAGTGGTTAGCACAATAGCCTTGCTGCAAGAAGGTTGGGGTCCGAGTCTCAACTGGGATGAGGCTTGAAACACTGACCTTCCTGTGTGGAGATGTGGAGGTGCATGTTTTCCCTGTGTGTGCTTGTGTTAGGTTGAGTGACCATTATGAAATAGCCCCTGGGAATAAGTGTGTGTGGCTCCACAACATTGGCGACCTGTTTAGGGTGTATACTGCCTCTTGCCTGTAATCCGCCAGGATAGGCTCCAGGACTCCCCTCGATCCCATTAGGGATAAGCGGTTCAGAAGACGAAACAAAAAGTCCAATGCTGTTTTTTACAATCATTCACATAAGTTAAGGTTTATCAATCTCCATGACAAACTGAATTTTGACTTTGCTTTCTGTTATTGCTCAAGTTTATACCATAATAACTCTTGATCATTTCAATCAATACCAACATCAGATGTAACTGAGAGCCAAATTTCAGGTGGCCTTTCAAGCAGAAAGAAAACAAACTTACAAGATGAATAGTAGGCTCAGTAATTAGCTATGACATCAGAACTTCTTGATCTAAACAGTCAGAAAGATAGTTGCCAAATTTATTTTAAAAAAAAAATCAGTTTGTTCTTTGAGGACGGTTGTTTTGTTTTGGGTGTATTTATAGCCATGTTAACTCATGTACTGTACATCTGTTGCAAAACTGGTCATATAGTTAAAGACTTGTATGTAACATTTTAAAGGTGCGTAATCACACTCAAAATGTTACTTGAATCAACTTTATGCATAGGAAATGATCAAAGTCTTCTTAATATTTAGTGTAAAGTCACAACATTGAGTAAGAACTTTACTTCATTCATCTGAATTACTTTGTCCAACATGCGTCACAGAGAAGGCACAAGCCTGTTCCAGCTATTAGCAAAGGTCAGGGAGGGTACACCCTGCACATGTTGCCAGTATGTAACAGCTGTCAAGAACCTGCAGATAAACATCTACTTTTATAACTAATAATGCACATTTCAGACTACAAGTCTGTCCCAGGACAGCTGTGGCTACAACAGTAGGTTACTGTTACTTATTATGGAGTGAATGAATAATGAATATGTGAAGCCTCTTGCAGTGTCCTGAAAAGCGCTATGTACTTGCAATGCATTATTATTGAGGTGTTAAAGACAATAAAATACACATTATGAAAGACAAATGAAGAGTAAACATACCTTGTCACTTGCACAGATATGATGATTTATGGCACACAGTGGTGCAGTGGGTAGCACAGTGGTCTCACAGCGAGAAGGGCGGGGGTTCAAGTCCTGGGTGGGGACGAGGCTTGGGACACTAGCCTTTCTGTGTAGAGTTTACGTGCTCTCCCCGTGTATTTGTGGGTTTTTACGGGTAGTCCGGTTTCCTCCCACCTTCCGAAAACATACATGCTAGGTTGATTGGCCACTGCATCATTGCCCCTAGGAATTAGTGTGTGTGTATATGGGTGTACGTGTGTGGCCCCGCAACAGACTGGTGACCTGTTTGGGTTGCAACCTACCCCTCGCCTTGAATCAGCTGGTATGGGCTCCGGCACCCCAGCAACCCCGCAATGGATAGATGGTTAAGAAGGTGACTGACTATAATAAAAAACATTAAAAAATAATCAGGGGAAGTTGTAACTGTTTCATTTCTTTGCTGCTGAGATTAATTTCTCGAATAACTCAAGGTGCAAATAAAGTTCAAAGTGTCACTTGATTAGCAGGGATGAAGGATTAATTGAGATGAAGTCCTTTAAGGTGTGGGCCAGGGCTTCTCCGTCATGACTCACTAATTATGAGTTCCGCTCATTTTGATTCCTCTGAACACTAAGCCTCCTCACCGAGAGAATTTACGGGGGATAAAAGTCTTAATCCCTACCATGTGCACTCTCAATACAGGAGAACGAAAAGAGCGGCATGCTAGCCTACTAAGTAACACTGAAAGATCCAAGCACAAAGAGAATGGAAAGCTTTTGTTTAGCCAATTCGGGTCATTATGTTAAATCTTTTTCAACTTAGAGCAGGTTACGTCTTTATCAGTTCAACCCTTTTTCATTTAAAACCAAGCTCCTACTTCCAAAAGACCATTGCTAGTGTTTTATGTGGCTTATTTAAGCAGTCTACATGTACTGATACATGTCTGGGAGTTTGTCACCAACACAATTATACAGAAATTCATGTTACTAAATTCATTAAAAAAAATCTGGACCACCAAAGTCTAATCCATGTGTCCTACTCAGAGCAGGTGAATAGGGGAAACAATATGATTAAAAGGTTAACCAGAGTGTAAGATCAGATCAGAGATTTTACAGTCAATCGGATTTAAACAAATTTAAAAAGAGAATTACAAAAAGTTGCTAATTAAAACTTAGATTGTATGTACAAGTTGACTGAACAACAATAGAGAAAAAAAATCTGTTTGTACCGTTGCCTGCCACCATTATGGTGTTCAGCATCATGATTCTCTAAGTGTTAGAGTCTAAAATAAACGAAGGCACCAGCGTATAAAGCTGCCAGGCTTGTGAAGGATTTGATTTAGTCATTTTGAATGCTCTAAATTAAAAGGTATTAAGCATGAGTCAGGTGAAAGAACTGCATGATTAAACAATTTTATATGACGTTGGAAAAGAACATCATGATGAAAAGGAAATCCGGGAGGTATTCTTTAACCTCAAGCCAAGCTTGTCCTGGCTTGATATCTTGTGCTACACTCATGGTTATGAAGTTGTTTTTTCTTGTATAAAAGCAGACTGTGATTAAACCAAATATTTTGAACAAGAAATCAGCTTGTCTTCATATGTCTCCACTACAGCCTTCAAAGCCAAAATTAAGGAGGTAAGGCGGGAGAAGATGGACCGCAAGGTGATCCCACAAAGGAGGAAGAAGATGTTGAAGCCGGGAAATCTGAAGAAAAAGGACACCAAAAAGCTTGTGTTGTTCTTGAAGAATGGTGCTGATTGCCCCTGTCAGCAGCTAGATAACCTGGAAAACCAGTATCTTATCATGGGTCGTAAGGTGGATAAGCAGTACCTGCTCACGGGCATCCATAAGTGGGACAAGACCAGCAAGGAATTCAAAAAAGCCATTAAAAAACTCAAGACCTACAAATGCCCAGCTTTTGAAAATGTCTTTAAATGATTTGCTCAACGGCCAAATTCCTGGTCACATCTCATCGTACATGTGAACTTGCACAGGAAGTATTCCCAAACTTTGCTTTGCATTGTCCTGTTTATATATCTATATATCTTTGTATATTTACTGATATACTTTGAAATGTTCAGTGTTCAATTTTTGTTGATGGTGGGAAATGACTTCACTACAAATCCATGCAGGTTTAAAATTAATTTGTTACTTTAAACCTTAAAAAGGACTTTTAATAAAGTCCTTTTTATAGAATTCATACCCAGTAATACACATTTAGTGTACATACATACTTTGTTTACCTTTCTTTTTTTGGTAATGGTCAGATGATTGAATATTGTGAAAAAAATCAAAGCTGATGAGAATTTAAAAAATATATTTTTGTGTTGTAGCTTTCAACTTGTTAGCTTGCTAGCATAAAAATGAGCAAAATAACAAAAACAATATGGGCTTTCATTGTTTTAAGATATAAAATTTTAAATAGAAATGTAAAATTGTCATTTGTACCTTTATGTTCGTGTGTAACAAAAGTATTCATGGTAATAGACACAAAATTGCTTAAATAAAATGTCAACGTGATCACACATAATATTCTTTAAATCACAGATAAAATAACTTAGATTGCGGATCTAAATCCATGTACGACGACATAACTGGGTCAAATGGAGACCATGCTATCATCATTTAGAAACACAATTTTTACCTGGTTAACTGAAAATCAAAATCATAAGACAACAGAAGCCTGACTAACAGCTTTCCTGATTTGGATGCAGTTTTGCTCATTCTTTGGTCTGCTTTTACCAATGTTCTGTTCATATAAATCAGCAAACAAAAATTAGTGTCTGTATTCATCAGTAACAGTGCATGCCTTGTAATCATACATGTTCAAAAGTATTCAGCTGCTTTGTTTTCTGGTTTGGTACATCATGGTTTTTGTTTCAGCACACATTTGCTGCAGATTTGGATGTCAGCATTTATTACTGGTTGTTACATGTACATATTAATTTTACATAAAACTATAAAACCAAAAAAGTGTCAGTTTTTATGTGACCTCAGATGCACTGTGCAGTTTTGCCTGGTAAAGTTTCAGCTCTTTTGATGGGTTTGGAGGGTGTTTGTTATTCCAAAGGGCTGGAATTCAACTTCATCATTTCTTGTCTATCAGGTTTCGTGAGATTTTGATCCTTGAGTAAGCTTGTTGGCGACCCCTGAAGGGAAATGCCGAAAGAAGAAGAAGAGTAAGCTTGTTCATAGTCTCCAATCTTATCACGTTATTTTTTTTCAGCACCTGTCATCAGGAGGAGGACAGAGAGGGGTGGGAGATTGACAGACAGATCCGCAATAATCAGGACGTTGTATCCATCCGTTGTGATAAAGAAAGAGCTGAGCCAAAAAGCAAAGCTCTTGATTTACAAGTCAATCTACGTTCCCACGCTCACCTATGGCCACCAGCTTTGGGTGGTGACCGAAAGAGACGGAGACAAGTGGCCAAAATGAGCTTCTTTAACAGGGTAACTGGGTTCTCACTCAGAGATAGGATGAGGAGCTCTGACATCTAGGAGGACCTAAGAGTAGAGCCGCTGCTTCTCTGGGTCGAGAGAGGCCAGATGGATTGGTTTGGGCACCTAGTTAGGATGCCTCCCGAGCACCTTGCTGGTGAGGTGTTTCGGGCATGTCCTCACGGGAGGAGACCAAGAGGCAGACCCGGACAGGCTGGAAAGACAATGTCTCACAGCTGGCGTGGAACGCCTCAGGATCCTCCTGGGTGAGCTGGTGGATGCAGCCCGGGTAAGAGAAGCCTGAGCTCCTCATCTGAGGCTGCTGCCCTTGCGACCCGGCCCGAATAAACTGAAGACGATGGAATGGAACAGTACGGAATCTGTCATCGGAAAAGTTTACTTTCATATTTAATTCAGCTTACTAAAGACATGATTGAAATATGAAGAGACACATTCTCCACAACTAAATCTAACCACCTTACAAATATTACAGGTAGGTTATGTAGACATAAAAAAAAAGAACTGTGTTCAAACTATCTCCATTTAACTGTCAAATTTCTCATCTCTCTGTAAACACGGGTTTTAGTTTAGACATTGTTCAAACAAAGTGGGATGACGACTGACAAAACAACTAGCTTTTGCTTCAATAGCTCTGCTATGAAGAGATTCTTCAAATAAATAATTTTGCTCCTCTTCGAAAAAATATAGACAAGACTTTTGTACTCTCAGATCTTTTCACAGAATATCTTTTCAAACAAGCATTTTTAAAACTGCCTGTCCTTCAGCAATGTTTCTGTCTTTAGAAGCAGGTTCACTGAAGTTTCACAGCTGGTGTCTCGGTATGTATGGAAGAAAAAAAAAAGAAGATGAGCATAAAATATACAAGAATAAGCTTCTCAATGGAGTTAAGTCTCCCCAAATTTAAAAAAAAAAAAAAAAGACATTTCTCTTCAAGGGAAAACAGATGTATTTAACTTTTTTAAGACTTGGTTTTAAAAGGCTATGCCAATAGCAAATGAAGCTTTCATGAGAATTTCACTGTTCTGTTTGATCATCATTGAAAGAAAATGAGAGGTTTTCACAAAATTTATGTCAATGGATGACGTTTTCACATTTAATGGGCATAATTTTTAAATGGTATTTTATTTAAAAACAAGAACATATTAATCATTCACAATGTCCTAGAAGGGCCCCCCACGAGAAATTAAAAGTTTAGTTTTGACATAATTAGTATTTTAATGTGATTTATTTTTGAGCCAAAGCCTGTCATGTCAATGTATCATTCATTACAAATGTGAAATTAGTCTGTCCATAAAAAAAAGTTATGTTAAAACCAGGAAGTATCAAGCACACTTTTATTTTGGTCATCTGGCTTCAATAAAGGCTGCAGTATTGGGAAATAAATCTCAGATGTGGAATTTGTTTTCTAATCATTTCTTCAGTTGCCTTCAAAAAAGCTGCTGGGCTGAAATCCAAATTTGCTCTAATAGGAGGTGATCTGCTAAAATCATTGCTCTCTACAAAACCCAGGCACTCAAAGATCATTGGTTCAATAACTGTAGGGCTTGCACACCATTTCTCTATTATTAAAATGTCGCAAATGTGCAACTGGTGATTTAGTAATTTGTGGCATGGGTGAAATACATTTATTAATGCCATAGATCATTTAAAAAAACGTTAACCACCAAAACATGTTTGAGGGTTTTTTTTTTTTTTTTTGCATTTTTGAACAGACTGTATTCATTGGTGGGTTGAAACTTTACTATTTCCCATCGAACACTACTAAAATGTGATTTACCTATAATGCTATCAAACAACTGATAGCCAGTTTGAGAATAGTGAAATGTTTCGGGTCAGAGATGGGCATGTGTTTCAATGCTGTCAATTTTCTCATTGTTACATTTGATCATCAACACATTTTGTATTACATGTTAGACCCTTCATCCATTATTCAAAATTTTAGGAAGCATTTTAAACTTTTGATTTACTTTTGGGTACTACTGGTGAAGTGAACAGAAACCCATTCAATACACCCACTCAATTGTCTTTTGGTCAAAATACTTTTACTTTACATAAACATCTGAACCAACTGAACACTAATTTTGAAAACGTGATCCATTTTGAAGTAGTTTATGCATGTTCACTCAAATAAAACTGTACAGATGCAAATGTTTGGGACAGCTGCACATCTGTCTCAGAATGCATGTTTGTTTTTTTCATACCACTATTCCTACTGGACTTCAGAAGAATGTCTGAATTACTTTCTAATCTACCTCTAACAATCCTCTAAGGATATATCATACAAGCTGTGAGGATAGTCAATGATTGTTTTTATTGTTTGGAAACAGTCAAATTTTACATATAGCAAATTTTCCGGTAAAGATTTGACTCTAGGCTGTCCTTTATCAACCCTCTATTGGTTACGGTTTATGATAAATTTTGGTGTGCAGTCAAGCTGATGAAGAGAACCAACTCATGGCCTCATGGTTGGATTTCTGCTTTAGATGATGAGATTCTACTGGATCCATCAGACAAGAAATTTCCAAATCCTTTAAGTGTCCAATCCAAGCCAGAGTTGTGATAATGAGTTGGACAGTGGAGGAGATCACATCTTTTGAGATCTTGTTTACGAGTCAGGAAGGTTGGAGCAAAATGTCAGCAAGGAGATTGTTGTGGCGACTGCTGTGATCAGGATGCTTTATTAATCTGTCATGTTGAAGAAGGATCCAAGCCAAAAAGGGAAGTGCACAATTCACAAATAAATCCACATCCACACCCTTGCTTGTAGTCATTAGTTCTGACTGATGACTGTAAGAATGAAGTTGTGAATCCAAGCAGCAGAAATGGGTTTCTTTCACAACTTAACCAGACTCTTCCTCAAAGGTAGACTGAGAGGCTTGGTCATTCTACTCTGTAAAATCGATACCTCTTGAGAGCAGCCAGTGTCTTGCCAACTGTCTTGGGATGCCTCAGACACTTCTCAGGTGAGGTGTTCCAGGCTAATTCAACCAAGAAGAAGCTGCAGGCAAAATGTGTGACACACTTAAAGGGACTTTGTCTCATGGCTAAGAAGGGGATGTCATAATATCTCCCCAATAAGATAGAGAAAAGTCTGGAACTCCCTGCTCAGGCTGCTTCCACCACAACTCAGATAAGCAGAGAACATTGGATAAAGTAAGTAGTCATGAGATGGCTCATGCAATATTTTTTTTTTTATTGTACTATGTTGATCCCTCAATGGGGAAATTACTTTGCTGCATTGCACCGTAGCAGACAGCCAACACGGCACCCGTGGTTTGGCGTCTACTGCAATGACACCTCAGCCTGGACTCAGTTGGAATTGAACCGACTTCTCCCACTCCAAGGATGAGCATTCTACCAACGTCTCTTCCCTAAATAATAATTGTACTTTATTCATCCTTCGTGAGGTATTTACTTTTGCTGGATTTCCCTACAACAGGCAGCCATGACAGCGCCAATGGTGGGAGTAGCTAGAGGTTAGGTGTCTTCTCCAGGGGCACTTGGGCATGAGCTCATCAAAAATCGAACTGACAACCCTTTGGTTCAAAGTATTCTACCACTGAACCATGCATCGCCCTAACAAACGTTAGAATGTTTTTAAGAATAGTTTGTTTCTTTCTTTACACAATCCATACACTTCTCTTTGTAAAAAGAATAAATAATAAAATAAATAAAAGTTGATTTCACACTGGTCAGAAGAAGGGCAATTCATCAACAATAATTTGAAAGTATGTCTATCTTTTCACATTTAAACATGAGTAGCAATAATTTTGATATACGTTGAAAATGATATTTTTTATATGTCGTTAAAAAAAAAACAATCATTGAGATTACTTCAAATTCTGTGTAAAAAACCACTTCCTGGTTCCCTTCATATATTTAGGTCAGGGGTCACCAACACGGTACCCGCGGGCACCAGGTCGCCCGCAGCGACCGCATCAGTCGCCCGCTGGCCAGTCCTAAAAATAGCACTAATCACGAATTAGCTCTGTCTAAAATTTTATTTAATTGTGTTGCTATTCTGTTTGAATTTTATTTACAGTGATGTAAATTTAAAAACGAATACATAAAAACGTAAAAAAAAATGTATATCACAAAAAAAGTTTAATAATTGGACTCAGCTTTGCTGAGATGAGCTCATAGCGCGTTCTCTACCCACAAAAACATGGCAGAAAAAAGGAAGAAAACTTGGAGGAAGGGGAGTAAAAGTTCTTTATTCCCAGCGTGAACTATGTGTGTCTCGGTACTGTGGCGACGCGTAAGCGGCACAACGTGGAGAGAAATTTCCGTACATGTCACAAAAGCTACCATGCTAACTACCCACGAGGCAGCGCAGTACGGACGGAAAAAGCCCGCGAGTTAAAGGCAGCGTTGGGCAAACAGCAGTCTTTTTTTAAGAGGCCGGTAAAAAAAATTCTCAAAAAGTAACTGAAGCCTCATTTGGAGCTACACATTAGAGCTACACAATATTACCAATCAGTGCCTTCACATAGAATATAATTATTAATATTATAAAATTAAAGGTAAACTGTGTAACTTTATTTCAGAAGTGTATTATCAAAGTGGTAGCCCTTTGCATTACTCAGTGCCCTTGAAGTAGCCCTCTGTATCAAAGAAGTTGGTGACGCCTGATTTAGGTTTTTCCAATGAACCTTTAGACACATCAGCTTAATACTCACGTTAGGGGAAGACACGGGTGTATTATCGAAATGTCCAGTAAGAATCTTTGGCAACCAGTTAACCTTTTGCAACATTTTTTTTTGTTTTGTTATTTCATGTTTTCTTTATTGGATCCAAATGTTTTTTTATGGATCTCTGAACCATAGCTGAGCTTTGTGGTTTTAAAAAGTGAAGTTGTTTTCTGTTCTCAGTCCATGTATGGGTCTTCAAAGCTGCAGCCATTTCCCCCAGCTGCTGTAAAACCTTCCCTTGTATTTTATGGTATAGCTATATACCGTGTTTTATGGCACACCATCAGAAAACAGCAGTTTTAAAGAACGTTGTGGAGGATTGTGTTTCTGCAGCTTACTCAAAAATAATGTCAAAAACCAGAAAAAGTATACAAGTTGGGTCGGTTTCAAATGATTTCTGATCGAAGACACGTTAAACTGATTTTGCCACAGCTTCCTCTGTGTGTGCTACAGCATAAATGTAAAGTCATTGAGATGCAATGAAGTGTGTTTTTGGCTCGGTCAATAACCCAAAGCTACGGAACTAGTGGTTTATATCTTAATTCTGTTTGAAGGAGTGCGGATGAGTCTGTGAGGCATTACAGAACAGATTTTACAAGGATCCTGAGATCACAGCTTCAACTGGTAAATTATTCACATTAAATTTTTTGCTGAGTTTAAGCCTGTTTGCATGTTGTTTGTAATGTTTACAGCATGCGGTTATGAGTAAAACCACTACCAAAATGCAGACAGAATTGGGAATAACCTGAAAGAAATATAAAACAGAGAATGAATTGTTTCTCTATTCACACAAGTCCGCAAGAGAGCTGGAGGAGGTGTGTGTGTGTTTTTGTGTGCTAAGTGAGTGAGGAGGACTACACATGTGGCCGGCAGCCATATGTTTTTGAATAATAGCCATTAGTTTTAAGAGGGTGATGTCATTGTAAGTTTGCTGTTCCAGTAACTATATTCCTGCGGTCCTGGAACACATCCCTGAAATAAAATGCATTATTCTCATTTCTCTTTCAGGAAGGTGAGGAGATAGTTTCAGTAAGCATGGGGAGATTGGTTAGTAAATATTCTTGATGTGGCTGAGAAGAAATGATAATCAAATCAGGAATTTGAAGTATTAAGAACAAAACTTATTGCATCTGTGCTGGATGTTTGATTCACTCTGACATTATTTTACAGCTTTCAGCGGTCCATTAAACCTCTTCCTATTCAAAAACCTCTCACTGAGGCTTATTGTCTATGTCGTTGGACTTGGGTGAGGATGTGAGGGAATGCGGCTCGATGGATAAAGTTATGTGTTGCCAGTGTCAACATGGCCGTTTTAGTTTGGGGTGCACTTCACTGACCATCAATCACATGTGACCAACCACAGGCTGTAAAAACATGCAGAGAGGATTTATGATTGCCATTAAAACCTGTGAAGGCTTGTCAAAAACAGTCACAGTTGGTATTTTGAAGTTGTGTTGCAACGGAAGCAGCTGGATCAACTTTGGTGACCTGATTTAAAAAAAGTTTTGGATGATTGATTCTTTGAGACTATTGTGAATTGTTACCAAGTGAGTTTTAAAGGAAGCCAGAAGGGAACATTTATAATAAAATCACATTAAAACTTCACAGATAGCCGATTATGTGTTTAATCAAACACGAAATAAATCTCCAGAATTTTTAGTTTGTGACTTTTATTTACAAAATCACTTGTATGAACATTTTGCCACCTCTAAAACT
Source organism: Neostethus bicornis (assembly GCA_902685375.1). Classification (NCBI taxonomy): domain Eukaryota; kingdom Metazoa; phylum Chordata; class Actinopteri; order Atheriniformes; family Phallostethidae; genus Neostethus; species Neostethus bicornis. The sequence goes on from LR738545.1 coordinate 13,807,825, forward strand.
TTAGCATTTTCTTTTAATTCTGTTCAATACAAATGCAAGAAAATATTTTGTTTTGCTTCATCTTCTGAACCACTCATCTCTAAAGGATTCGTTGGGTGGTTCCAGAGCCTATCCCGGCTAATTTCAGATGAGAGCCAGGGTAAACCTGAATAGGTCTCCAGTCTGTTACTGGGCCACCATCCGCACAGACAAACATTCCTAGCGGCAATTTCATTGCAACCAATCATTCTAACATGCATGTTTTTGGAGAGTGGAAAGAAACCGGAGTACCTGGAGAAAACCCATGCATACATGGGGAGAACATGCAAACTCCACACAGAAAAGCCAGTGTTTAAAGCCCTGCGCCAGGAAATATTTCAACAATAAAACAAATATTCCGAACAGGACTTGATTTATGATGAAGCAGGATTACAGTTCAGAACACATTCCTCATGGCAGAAATACTCACTTGTTCCTCAATAAAGCCTCTGAAACTTCTAAAGCCAAAAATCTCAGGTGAATTTCATCAGTTGTTCCCCAATAAAGCAAGCCAAGCAGCTTTACACAAAAAGTTATGAACAGGATATGGGGGAGGATAAAGCCATCGAAACTAACTTTCCCAAAGATTTTACTGCACAATACATTTACTTAGTCCTCAGAAATGCAACAGCCTGGAGTGTTGTAAAATTCCCTGATGTGATTTTATTTACTTTCTTTTCTCTAAACGGAGAGGAGTTAGATAAGGTGCTGCATATAACCCTGTAATAGTATATTATTCCCAACTTTCTGTGTGAGAGATTAATAAAATAACAATACAGAAGTGAGAAAAGATGAGTTACTCAGAGCTAAAGGCCAGAAGGTTTTGCTTTGTCCCCCCAAAAAATATGTTCATAGTCAATGAACCTTTACTCTTCTTCTCCTTTCGGCATTTCTCTTCAGGGGTCACCACACCAAGTTAGTTTTTTCCATCTAATCCTGTCTCCTACATCTTCTTCGGTCACGCCAACTATCTTCATGTCTTCCTTCACTGTATCCATGAACCTCCTCTAGGCCTCTTGGCTAGTGGTTCTAAACCCAGCATCCTTCTGCCGATGTACTCTTTCTTTCTCCTCTGCACATGTCCAAACCACCAAAGTCTGCCCACTCTCACTTTATCTCCAAAACCCTTGACATGTGCTTTTCCTCTGATGTACTTATTCCTGATTCTGTTCATCCTCGTCACTCCCAGCGAGATCCTCAGCATCTTTATCTCTGCTACCTCCATCTCTTTTTCCTGTCTTTTTCTCAGTGCTACTGTCTCTAGACCAAACAGGATGGCTGGTCTCACCACAATTTTGTACAATTTTCCTTTTATTTTAGCTGAAGCTCTTCTATCACACCTGATACTTTTCTCCACCCGTTCCAGCCTGCCTGCATACGCTTCTTCGCCTCTTTTCCACACTCTCCATTGTTCTGGACTGTTGATCCTAAGTAATTAAAATCCTCCCTCTTCTTTATCTCTTCTCCCTGTAACCTTTCTTTTCTATTTGAGTGTCTCTCATTCACAAACATGTTCTCTGTGTGTTATTAAATTTAACACTCAAACCCAAAATATAGCAGGGGCATTTTTGTGCTTTGTCTACACGTCAGTCAATGACTAATTGCAAAATAAGATAGCAATGGTAAGAATCAATGGTAAGAAAAGAAAAAGAAAGAAACGAAAAGGACAAGTACAATACCAATACCAACTCCAACAATGTTATTGAACATACATCATCAGCGGTAAAAAAAACCAAAAAAAAAAAAACCAAAAACTTTCAAGCACAAAACTAGCATAGTAGAAAAGTGGTTATTCTAAAATTAGAATTATTTTAATGAAATCAGTTGCTTAAATGTGTTTATACTTTCACCATACCAACAACATACTGATTTGTTTTGACTGTTTTAGAGTTATGTCTTTCAAATGGCATCATAAAAAAGCTTCAAAGTTGACTTTTTGTTTTCCATACATGCCAGATATTAAGTGTTCGCCGCACAGTCTGCTGGTATCAGTAAGCAATCCTTCTTTCTGTTTCACAGCCATAATCCCCCGTCTCTTCACCTTGAGGAAATGTGTGAAATTAGGATGAGTTCTGTTTTTACACCCTACAGCAACACGTTTTTACACCCTGCAGCAACACATATCTCTACCACTATGTTGTTTTAACTAAGTAAATGAGTAATACATCAAAATCAAACTGAGTACCAAAGCAAATAATCAAACTGAGTCCAAGTTATCTTTGTTGCAGATAACCATGCTTACATTTGGCAATTATTTATTGAAGTTACAAAGTACATATGCCAAAATTTGAAAGCAAAGGAGGAAAAAACAGTGTGCTTATCTGCATTTATTAGTACAACGGGATCATAGGTGCGCACAGATTACCATGCCAAATCGAGAGGTTGTGTAAATACACACCAAAACCAAATGAGGACTGGAATGACAATAAAAACGTGAATTTTATTATTTAACATGGACAGTCGTTGCCACACTATTTGATAGACTTACTGCAAAAGCTGTGTGATTCACAGAGTGTGAATCTGAATAAATGTAGGACTGTTCATTTAAACTATTTTGGTTTTTAGCAGCCACATTTATCAAGCTCACACCTTGCGTACGCCTAAAAAGGACAGGTACACCTTTCTTCGTTAATACCACGCACACTCTGGCAAATTTTCAGCATGCACCTGAAATTTACTTCTCTTTGATAAATGAGGGCCATTGCTAGCAGTTTGACTCTCAAATTGGTGGTGTAGGGACATGTGTACAAAAGGGATACAGCCCTGCAAAGAGTTTGTGGTGTAGGCAGTGTGTTAGAGAGAGGTAATGGTTCACTTTATTTGTTATTTAAAGACTTTTGGCAATTTTAGCACCTCCTGCGACCCTATTAGGGATAAGCAGTTCAGAAGACAAAAAAATATATATCAGATGTTCCTGTTCGAAGACAGTTTTTTGTTCATCTTAACTTCCAGGAACTTTATCTTGTTTACATACTTATTTTAACACCTTCAATTATAATAGGAATTTCCTGGTTTGTATCGGCCATGCCAAATAACATTAAATTGGTTTTATTTAAATTGAGCATTATTTTTGGTATCCATCCAATTCTTTATTAAAACCCCATTTATTTAAATAAAATTTAATAGAACTTTAATATCTGGTGGCAATAGTTCTTATAAGAATTTGAGATGAGATGATGAGATGAGATTTACTTTATTGATCCCACACTTGGGAAATTTGAGCGTTACAGCAGCAACAAGTAAGAAATTGACAGTATATATACAAGAAGGAAAATAAAAAAATACTTAATAAAAGATTCCTTAATGAATTACACATGGTTCATTTTGCCAGTAAAATTTGTCTTTTGGGTGGAACTCTTACGAGTCTTCAGACAAGAGACAAAAATCTCAAAACAAATCTTTCTCTCACACGTACACACGAATACAAAATAGTGGTTTGGATTTATTTATATCTATCATACATCCATACGTATATATACTCCATTTATTTAATGAGTAACTTAACATTACTTTTAATTAGTGCTGTCATTTTAACGCGTTAATTTGATTAATTAATTACGCCACATTTTAATGAGGTTAATTATTTTAATGTGTTAAACAAATCAATGCAATCAATTCTGACGTATTAACGGTGGCGAGCCAATGCTTGCACATTAGAATTTTGGCCCATTGAAGGACCCGTGGTCTTCTCAGCCATGCTACATCGCCAGCTGGTAAATTAAAAAAGGCAGCAGTGGTCAAACACAACAGACATGTGCAAGACTCAGAAGGATGAGGCAGGCGGGCCACCGAACGGGAAGTTTTTATACAAAAATAATAGAGACGGGACAATAAGTAAAAATGTAGTCATTTGTAGTTTTTGCAGAAAGGAGTTCTCCCACCATCGAAGCGACTCCAACCTGACATACTATCTAAACGCAAAACATATTCAGGCAAGTTCCTCTGTTGCAAGTGTGGCTACCGGGAGCTCGCTCCGCTAAACCAAGCTAGCTGCATTTGGCAAGCGAATGAGCAAATCCACAACAGAGAAATTGACAAGTACAATCGCAAAGTGGGTTGCTGCTGATTGCAGGCCAATTTCTATCCTTGAAGATAAGAACGAACCCAAACCCTTGTTATACTTTGATTGATGATGCACCTGGCCTCATGAGGCACAGTTCACCAATGATAAATTGGATTTAAAATCTTCTCTTCTTACTGTATTTAATTGATTAGTCATACAGTACATTTTTTTTAATATCCTAGAATTGAAATTCTTTATCAGGAGATCTTTAGCAGATATGACGTTAAAATGCAATTAATTCATTTAATAATTAAAAAAATTCTGTAATAATTCGATTAATTTTTTTAATCGACTGACAGCACTACTTTTAATATTATTCAAGGATTCAGCGTTCTAATACAGGTAGTACTTCGCCTAAGCTCATTGTATGTGTTAATAAAAATACTTTGAAAGGGTACAGCACAGCCCACAATGGGTTTTTTTTGGGGGTTAAGGGGCTGGTGTCTGTGATGACCACAGACCCTTGACCTATCCTCAGAACATTTAAGACATTCCCCAGACATCCTACTGAGAACACTGTTCTATTACTACAATCTTTTAGCAAATTTTCTACTTTCTATTATTGCTGTTGGCCAAAAACATATTACTCTCATGCATGAATTGATCCCAAAACATTTTGAGACATGTATCATTAGATCAAACCTAACTTTTATAACTCTTAAAATGGTACAAATTGTTCTTCTTCCAGCACTAATTTACTCAACACAGTGCTTTGGGTAATTATCAGATTGATGAGAAGTACTGTAGATACGTATGTGTAAACACTTTCAATCACAGTTGAGAGGCCTGTAGCTTTTTTAATTTATTTGTAACAAAATGCTAATTAAATATTAACACTTGTTTTATTTTTCAGCACTCCATCAAGTCTTGTACTTTTTGCATAAAAACCAATGGATGTCAAAGATTCCAAAAAGAGCTACTGTATGCACCTTGCTGAGATAGTGAAAAATCTCTTAAAGTTTTTACAAAGTTTCTGTTGAACAAGTTCCCCCTCAATTTGGCTTCCTGTACTAAAAAATATTTTTATAACAGTTGCCATGTTGTGCCTCATCACATATGGTGGTACACATATGGGATATAAAGAAGTCAAACAATAACTTTTTGATGCCAATTTTTATGCCTTTTCAAAACCTTGCTAAACGCTGAAAATTTGTCTGGCATGTAAAAGCTAGAAATCAGTATTTAAAAGGAGAATCTTCATTGGTTTGATGTCTTGTAAATAACTCAAAATTATTTTAATTAGTACCTGGGGGAAGAACATTTTGTGCAAAACAGCTACAAGACATCAATGTCATCAATGTCTCTCCATGAGAGCTGTTCCATAAAAACACAAAGTGAGCTGATTTTAAGTATCAAACCCATAAATCTGTCTTTTTGTTTAGTTTGTATTATAAAAATAGATTGTGTTATAGTAAGTCAATGGTCTAAAAAAAACGATAATAAATTGCAGTAACAAGGAATTTAGGGTTTTTTCACTTCGAATGATATTTTATAACTTTCTCAGTGAATTTTCTCTGGTCATCATTTTTGGCTTCAGTTTGCAAGTCAAGCAAATTCTGTGTGTATAAGAATCTTCAATCCTCTAACAGTTTGGACAGCTGAGAGAATATTCAGTGTTTTTCTACCACCCCACTAAAATGTGTACACATCCAGAGTGAAAAACAGAGCCCAGAAAATCACTCTATACACCATTCACACCATCTTCTCAGGCTGTTCCTCTCTGGTTGGTGCTTCAGAGATTCATCATAAAGACTTGTGTCAACCTTAAGCTGAATGAGTTTTTCTCAGTTTACTGTACACACCTCGCTTTGCTCGTTTCACCACGCAAACACAAGTTTTGTAGAAAAAATCTCCGTAACTCCCCTAGTACAACCTCACCTGAGACAAAAATCAGGTCTGAGCCAACTTGATCTTCATCCCGCCTTAACTACGCCTCTAGAACTCCAAATATGGATCATGCACATGACGTGATGCATATGCAATGGTCTTTAAATGGTCCAGTTTACAGAAAGTCTGAGATTCTTAGCATCCTCAGTTGTACCGAACATTGTGCATAAGCACAGGTTTAAACATGAGCATGCTTATGACCCTTCACAACTAAGCAATATGTGAAATTTTCTCAACATCATGTAAACTGAATATTTAAACAGCGCCAACAGGTGTTTTTATTCAATTACATGACCATGACAACATATCGTTTAATTGTAGTTGCTATTGAACATTCAGTCTGTAAATTGTGTAAACAAGGGGATTACTGAAGTCTATCACGGCTAATCATAGGCAAGAGGCTTGGTACACCCGGAACAGGGTGCTAGTGTGTTGTGGCCAGAGTGCTTACCACTACGCCACCGGGCAGCCCCGTTGGAAACATGCCAAGATTTTTACTGATCTAACTACAGTGACACATTTTATGAAAAATAGTAAAGCTCTGACAGTTCAGTCAGCATTTATTGACTCAGTGAAACAATGTAACACCATCGAGGAGGCATTAAACCTCCTACTAAACCCATTTGTACCCAAGTAGAGAGACATTCAAATCTATTGTAAGGTTAAAACATGTATAGTATAAAGGAATAATATACCATCTTTGTTCATTTCAAAAATCTCTTTTTAAGACAAATGTGGTTGATGTGTTGCTACTCAAAATCATTAAATATAATTAGGTCTTCTCTCTCAGGAAAGTCTCTCCAAGGCCTGTAATTGTTGCGTTTAGGAAAGGCACATTGAAGCTGTTCATCATACTGACAAATCAAGTTTATTTTGAGTCTGACACACGGGTAATCATGAATGTTCAAAAGTGCCCAGTCTAAACTATTTAGGAATCAAATCAAGAAAAAAATATTCAGCTTTGAACTTTTGTTTTTTTGGAACAGACTTTCTTTTCCTCCCTTTTTCTATTCACCAACGCTGTCAATAATGCAAGTTGTTGCAAAGTCAAATCCAACGAAAAAGATCCTGAGGGTGTTGGCACCTCTTGATGGTCTTTTCAAGCCTGGGCAAGATTTTGACAGATGTTTGTTCACAACGCTTCTAATGATTTGGTTCTTTGAATTTTCTTATAAACTTGAGATCTCAAGTTGCAAGACAACACTCGTAAATTTTTATCTTTATTCCAGTAGGAGGATTTTTCCATCCACCGGCCTTTTAGGGAAACTTATTTAACACACAAACTCAAGTGAAAGCAACATTTTTCTGTACAAATTTCTTCTTTTCTCAGCAGTGAAGGGCAGGCAGGCAGAACCAACAGAAGAGTTGGATGTTAATTATAGTTGTGCATGTGAACTGTCCCTTGTTGCACACCTGTCAAAATTAAGAAAGACTGTCAAGAGGTCTAAACAATCTGCTTCCCTGACTCTAACTCAAAACAAATGTTAACACTTTTGCTTCAACTAATTTAGATTTAGAGTTTGTTTTTTGGAGATGAAGTCAAAGAGGCAAGACTGAGATGGTTTGGACATGTGCAGAGGAGAGAGAGAGAGTACATCGGAAGAAGGATGCTGGATTTGGAATCACCAGGAAAGAGGACAAGAGGAATGCCAAAGAGGTGGATCACGGACGCAGTGAAGGAAGACATGAAGATAGTTGGTGTGACCAAAGAGGATACAGCAGATAGGGTTAGATGGAAGAAATTGACTTGCTGTGGCGACTCTTGAAGAGAAATTCCGAAAGAAGAAGAAGTTTGTTTTTCAGCTGGTTGTCTTTAACCCAGTGATCAAAAACAAGGACATAACTTTATTTGTCAAGATTAAAGTCTTTATGTTCAACACTGTCTTAAAAAAGACATACACCTTTGTTAACAAGTTTCTATTTCAGGAAGTCAAGCTGAAAGTTAAATAGTTTATTAAACTGGATTTTGCTTCGTGACTTTATCCATTCATCCATTTGTGTCGAACTTTGTTGACCTTTGCAGTTAGTTTTTTAAAGCCTTTGCGGTCATCCTCATCACTTTCACAAGTTGAGAATTTATTATTTGTACCATTTTTTAAGTCACTGACATTTTTTTAGGTTTTTATGCACACACCAGAAAGTTAACTGTTGCTTTTCCCACAGTACAAACAAAACAGGTAGTTATTGCTGGATGTAATAGGCACTGCAAAGCTCGTTGAAAGATTTTGTATAATGATTGACTGAGATATTAGCTAAGAATTTAACCCTATAAAAGATAGGCCTCACTTTAACATTTACTGCCAATCTTGGTGGGCACTTTAGACAACAGATCCAGAGTTCCCAGTGCACCACAAAGAAAGGGAATACAATTGTTTCTTGTTTTACATGCTTTTTTTACTAAGTTCAAAAAGGCTTTTTTGTAGGAAAGTTGTTTGGGGTTCATGTGTTTAAAGGCTGAAAAACCCCATTATTTTGTTTGTCCAAAGATCTGAACTAATGAGATCTTGTAAAACTAGTCATTTGGCATAGAAATAAAAGCAAAAGCTGAGTAGGATACATACTCATGAAAATTGATTAATCAAAAGTCTGAACATTTTTCTCTGACGCAGTTTTTTTGGTGGGTTTCTGTCTTATTTAATAAGCAGCTCCAAATTGGCCAAAACTGAACATATTTTTACTGATTAAGCATTTTGTACAATCTAAAGCATTGTTGTAATGCCAATTTCAACAAATAGTCAAGTTTTTGTTGTTTAGTCAGCCATGTGTTTATTCTCAATGTTCTACTTTCACGCATTCAAGATGGGAAGGAACGTCAAAATTTATAAAGTTACTTTTGGACCACATGACTCATTAAAAATGTGTTCTTCATCTGATCATAAGCAGCTTTTTGCAACGGTATAGCTAAAAACGAAGTCTCGTTTGTTTAAAACTGTACAAACAAGCATTTTTTCACCCTGTATTTTAAATGAACACCTGACATTTGTTTGAATTGTCAACATTCAAGTAAAATAATTAAAGAAATAATTCATCTACTTTTTAAAAAATTTAGTCTAACCTCATTGCAATAGAAAAGATTGAGGACAAGAAACATTTAATTCATGGAGTCACAGTTATGAGGAAATTCCTTCTTATTTTAAGAATTATCCTTCTCTTAAAAGTAAACTTGTAACTGTGTGAACCATGAAACAAAACTAAAACAAAAGTTATAAGTCTTGTCTAGTCAACTGAGTCAGATACACAGCATACCAATGGAGGAAATTTAAGACCACTCATGCACTCCAAAGGAGGTCTGGCAAACAAAGAACTCTCTAACAGCAGGTCATGTACTTGGATCCAAGGTCACAAAAAGAAACCAAAGTAATTTCTGGGCAACCGAAATCCTTAGTCAGATTTTATTGTTTAGGAATGGTCTATCAGGAGGGCAATAAACAACTGCTGTGTGAAGAGGAGAGCTACAAGAAAACACACCCAACTTCTACTTAGCATGTCAAGGGATTGTGTTAGCTATGTAGTTTGAGACTGCATTTGATACAAAAAAAAATTAAAATAAAAAATGGAGCTGCTGTCCTGATGAAACAGTTTCAATTCTATGATACTTTCATTGTAAAATCCTGGAATGCACCACATTATAGTGTAATTCAGATTTGGAGTGAGAAAATAAAACCCAGATGTTGTTGAGAACCTGGGAACAGCGGAGTAAAATACATTCAAGGATGATTAGTCTATTCATTCATTTTAATTTGCTTTTGGGGTCACAAAATGAATTTAACCTGCTATTGTGATTTTTCAAGCAACATGGCTTGTCACCAATGACTGGTGAGACGGGGTAGTAGTGCAGAAATACGTAACTGTTGCTTTCATTAGGTTTCTGATTGTCTCTTTTTATCAGTATTTGGGACTCTTTAATCACATTTGCCATTTAAATATTTCTTTATTTTACTAGATACTTAGTTTGTCAAACAAGAACAGATTCATTTTTGGCAACACACTGCCACAAAATTAATTCTGTTACACCATGGGAATGTTATACTTAAACGACTACCATGCTGTAAACTTAGAATATAAGTTACTGCTGAGCATTCAAAACCGTCAACATAGAGTCCAATATCCATCCATCCACCTCTAATTCTAACTTGGTGCTGGTAATGTATTTATATAACTAACTAACCGAGCACGCTTGAGAGGAAAACAAGATCTCTTGCCCAAGGATACAAAAACAGATGCAAAGGCAATGAAATTTATACCAGGAACCTTTTGGTCATTTTTCACCTTAGTCACTGCTGGTCTGTTACAATAATGTAACTTAGCACACTTTTTTCCAAAAGAAAACCAAATTTACTCACTGCTTCCATGGAATTAGGAAGATTGATGCTGGCCTGGTCCACTGAAATTAGAAAATCATCAGCAAATGTGACGTCAGAACATTTCGGCAGCATTTCGTCTTTGCCAAACTGTAAATTTCTGCTACAGTCAGACCGTGGAAAAACACATGAAAACAGCAGGGACTGAGAAAGTAATTCCACATGCATCAATTTAGCATTTTAAATGTTAACTTTGACAACAGTATAATTACCAAGAGACTAAGAAGTATGGCTAAATTAGACGGTCTGCTGTGGCAATAAACTACAGCTAAAAAATTGAATGTGAAGTCAGGTTACCACATGGAATGGATGGATAAACACAAAATGTCAAGAACTAAAAATCAATTCTCAAGATGTTTAATCATGGAAAAGTTTAAGTTTTGTATGGAACAGCTCTGCTTTCTGGTTTAACCCATTAATAATTACTTAACACAAGTTGAGTTTAAGCAAAACTCAATTTTTCTTTTTAGATTACTCCTTTTAGTTTCTCAATTGTAATCCATCCTGTATATGATCGAACCAAACTTTTATGCCACTAGATGACGTACAAATGATAATGTGTTTTTTATTGATAAAATGGGTTTTCATCCCGTTTTTTGGGGTTAAAATGCAGACAGCTTGTATTGACATTAAAATAATTACACTACTTTCAAATCTTGATTTAATCTGTAACTATTTAATCCCTTCATCACTTGCTTGGTCCAAGTATCTTTTCACAAATGCAAAACAAAAAAATGGAGATGACTTTTACTTCCAAGTCACTACATCCAGTCTATAAAAGGCTGCAAGGTCGGGGTTCAAGTCCTGAACTTGGGACGAAGCTTGAAACGCTGGCCTTTCTGCGTGGAGTTTGCATGTTCTCCCCGTATATGCATCGGTTTTCTCTGGGTACGCCAGTTTCTTCCCACCCTCCAAAAACATGCATACTGGGTTGATTGGTTGCTACAAAATTGCACCTATGAATGAGAGTTTGTGTATTGATACTTGTCTGTGTGTTTGGCTCTGGAACAGACTGGCGACCTGTTCAGGGTGTACTCTGCCTCTCGCCTAAATACCTCTGTGACTATTAGGGATAAGCAGTTCAAAAAACAAAACAAACTCTCTAAGAGGATAACTCCTTGAGATGTGACATCTGGTTTTCAAGGAGGCCCTCAAAGTCAAAATAACAAAACTGTACAAGAAAAGAGCGCATGTAAACAAAATAAAAAAAAAAAAAAAAAATAAACAAGAGGGAACAAGTAGGAAATAAAAAAATTGATATTTCAGTGCCTTCACACAAACGCCACATATACACACCAACACCTATTCCAACTCATCCACACCAAACAGAAGAAGACACATTACAGAAAACATGATTTAAAAGTTTTCAAGTCAATATCCAATGTTTAAGGAGGACAAAAATCCTCAAACAAAAAATTTAAATCAATGGTAGTCATTTTACAAATAAAGTGAAATAGCTTTAGTAAAGATTGAATAAAATAAGTTAAAGAACAAACATCAGCTGGTAGACTACTCGAGTCATGAGAAGCCTGAAAATGAAAAGAACAATAACCAACTTTTTTTTAACTTTGGGAACAACAAAGAACGCTTGATCAGAATGACGAAGTCTGTACAGTGAGCTGTATGGAACTAAATATCGCTTTTGGTAACATGGAATATTAAAGTGGATACATTTTTTGTGTTGTGGTTTTATTTAATTTTGCTGTTTGTTGTTCCTTTTGGTCATTGTAGCACTTTGAGATCTCCACTGGAGATATAAAGTGTGTTACAAATAAAATTTTTATTACTATTATTATTTAAAAATAAACTGTAGCTAGTGGTACTGTCTTCGATTGAAGAGAGAGAACACAAAGACAATTGTTCAAACATCACACACTGGCGTGATTTCTAGGGACAGCAAAGAATAATATAAGTTGTTGTAGGCCCCATGGAGAGATTACAGACAGGATGACAAAGAGTTCTGATAAACAGAATCAGCATAATCTAAAATAAGAATCAATAACTGACTAGCATTTTTTTTTGCCTACTGAAAAAAATTAAAACAGTTTTTTGAATGATGAAGTGTTTTCAGACAATAATTGAGGTTGTTGACAATACTGTGCACATGCTTTTTAAAGGATAAATCTGACTTCAGCCAAACACCAAGGTATTTCAATGACTCAACAGATACAAGTGGAGTGGAATATGAGAAACAGAGATTAAGGCTATTTCAAATTGGATCAAGTGTTCTTTTTCTAAATAGCACAGCATGAGATTTTGATTTATTTGGAAGAAGTTTATTGGTTTATTATTTTGTAAAAGAAAAAACAGCTTGGAGTGAGAAGGAGATTTTTTCTCATAGATTTTTGCTATGACTGAAAATAGAGGCTTTAAAAGCCCAGAGAGAGTTGTCCCCATTGCACCAAGCAGAAGAATGAGTAGTCAGTTGTCTAATATTAAAATCTAACAGTGTAAAACAATGATCAACTGATAATCAAGAAATATGTCTTGTCTGACCAAACTAAAGAAAAGTTAGTTTTGTTTTGTAGTCATAGGAAAAAAAAATAGTTTGTCCATTCATTCAAACTGCAAGCAGTTTTATTTAATTGGAAAAAAAATGCCTATTTAACAAATAACTTATGGCTCCAACTGTCTGATTGATGGAATTCTCTAAAAGCTTATGATTGGCTTACTGATATTTGACAAAAGAAGAAAATGTCTCATGATGTTTTCTGGACACAAAGTTAATGATAAAAGAGTTTTGTAATCATAATTTCTTTCATCTTTGTTCTTTATTTAAACTTAGGGTCCATTTAACATTTTTCTTTGCTAGACTGAAATAAAGGGAGAACTTCACAAAGAAATGCATGTTTCTTTCTCAAAGCTGGAAATGAATCCTAAGTCATAAGAAAAGGAAATATATGTGAGAAATGGACTCATGTATGGAAATTCTGTATGTGATATAGCTGATCAGATCTGATCAAATGTGAACTGTCGCTTTTGGTTTTAGTTAATTTTTTTTTTAAATGTATACAATGAAAATATAAAATTAAACAAAGAGCTGATTAAATACGAAAAAATTCAGCTCTACAAGATTAAAATGCACAGTTTATGATGTTTTTTTTTAACAGATTTAAATGTGCAACCATTGCTTTTCAAGATATCAAGATGCTGTGACGGCTACCTAGACAGAACATTTCTTGATGGGTTTGTTTCATCTTCTGAACTGCTTATCCGTAAAACGGTCACGGGGTGCTGCAGCCCATCCTGGTGAATTTCAGGTGAGAGGCGGGATACACCTGAAACAAGTAACAAGTCTGCTGCAGGGCCACACACACAAACAATTATTTACACACACTCACACAAACTCATGTGGGGAATTTGCAACAACTAATCAACCTTATATACATGTTTTTGGAGAGTTAAAAATATTCAGTTTTAGCAAGACATGTTTGTAGGATTTCTGATGTAAACTAATTCACAATTTAAATAGTTTAAATTAAGAAATGAGGAACTTTGGCTGAGTTGTAACCAAAAAAAAAAAACCCTCACAAAATAACATTTTCTGTGTTGTTTTAGACTCATTAGTGAGGATGAAACTTGTGCAAAAGGTAATCCTTTCAATAAACATGTCCACTCAGCTTTTGACTTTCATTCTTGGTTGCAAAAGAATAGGATTTATTCAGTGTCCTCAGATTGGCCAGTTTCTGCTCTAAAAAAATGACTTAACTCTGTTAATCATGTAAAAGCACAGAATGTATCTGAAAATGAGTCAATTTGGTCATCTGGGTAATAGGGTGCCAGATAGAATGCCTTCTGATGAGGTGGTATGGTTAGAATGTACTGCTGGGAAACTTCAGACAAAACCCAGCTCACAAAAGAGAAATTTTATCTCCAGGTTGGAACGAGAACATCTTGGGATCATCTTGGATGGAATGAAAAAAAATACACCATTGGGAGAGAAACTCTCTTTCTAGCTTTCTGCTTAAAGCTTGGAAAAATAAAGTCCAAAGATTGTTTCAAAACAAAGAAAATGGAATAAATTTGAACACTTCGTCTTTAGATCACTCTTGTAAGTGACCCTTATATGCTAACAGTCACAAGCAGATGAATTTGTGATGAGAGGTCACTTTGAAGACCTGTTGGACCACATTCAAGGTGCTGGTGTTGGGCTCCCTCTGTTGGTGTTTTGATGAAAGTGGCACCACAGTCACCGTGAAAGTCTCAAATTTTGTACATGTACGTATGTTTTAATCTAAGGTGTTTTTTTTTATTGCTTGAAGATTGACCTTACTGAGCTGAGAATCTGACCAAACATGGATTCCTAAATCTGAAACAGAACTCAGGCAACTATTATCTCAGGCCTTCTTTTCAAGTCTGGTACCTGGGTAATTCCCTTATGGCCAAGAGAAGATGAGGTGAGATGCTGTTAAACTTTTATCCTGATATTCAATACTCTGCTTGGCAGAACTAAAGATTGCTCATCCCTCATCTGCTCCATTTGCTCCACATCAAAACGCCAAGACTAATGAACAACATTACAATTGGCATGTAACAACCCTCCTTTTTCTGTAAGGTCACGACCACCTGCATCAACACTGCACCTCCTCTTCTTTCACTACCTAAAGTGGTGTCTTTCTGCTGTAAAGGAAGCTCATTGTTTAATGTAAACAGCCTGTCTCGATGCTGCTGTGGGAATTCTAAGGTTGAGATTCATACACAGATAAATGAGGTGAGGGGGAGTGATGCTGCAGATTTTGCCAAAACACTCTTGCTCGTATAAATCAGAGGAAAAGAATGCTGTCAACACATAGCCAACCATTTATATACAGTTGCCAGAGAATAGAATATTTAGCTTATATCCACAAAACACATCTGAGAGCTGGAATGGACACTGCATAGATCATGAGGTGTTTTTTTTTTTTTTTTCCAAACTGTAGAAGCATTTACATACCCCACCAAGTGGGCATGTTATTTTAGCACCAATTGACTGGCCTCAAATACATAAAGTGTGCTTTGCTGGTCTGAATTTTTTTTTAACCTAATTCTCTTGGGGGGAAAAGGCTGCAATTACAATATGTCAAGTGAAAGTTTGTCCATACTTTTGTGTCCTGGCCCAAAACTAGAAATGATTTACTTAATATTTGAAAACATCTACTGTACTTTACAAAACATGTGTATTACAAATTTTATGCTTGTTATGCACAGCTAAAATGTTTTTCTTGCAGTAAGACGTTTTTATTTTAGTTATATTTTCCCCCAAAATATGAGAAATTACACAGTAAATCTTGTTTGGTTTTTTTTTCCCAATAATGATTCAAGCGAAATGATTTGTGAAAAACATCAAGTCCAGTGTGTTTTTTCACCTCTGGGTGGTGCTGTTCTCCAACAAAACTGCCATGAGAGTTAAAACCATGTTCAATCGTTGCTATGATCTATGTTTTGTTTTTTTTTAAATCTGTTTTAGATTAGAGAATTACATAAAAGAAACAACTTTTACTTCTGTGAACATGTATTTAGTCAGTTCACTCAAAATGTAGAGTGAGGGTAAGTTCAGCTCTCACAAGGTCACAGATAGACGGCTGGTCCATCAATCTGTTCATCTATTAAATCTATTTGTCCCTCTATCAAAGATAGATGGCTGGTCCAGAAGAGGTCAATTAATCTACTGCTTTTTTCTTTATTTAACTATCCAGTGTTACTACATAATTCAGAGGGACTGATGTCCTAGTATTTGAAAAGAAGAAGCTAACAACTTGAAAACAATTTCAAGCAATAACCTTCCGTTCCGTTCCGTCATCTTCCGCTTGTTCCGGGGTCGGGTCGCGGGGGCAACAGCCTCAAACGAGCAGCCCAGGCCTCTCTCTCCCCAGCTGCATCCCCCAACTCACCCGGAAGGATCCCAAGTCGTTCCCCGGCCAGCCGTGAGACATAGTCTCTCCAGCGGGTCCGGGGTCTGCCCCTTGGTCTCCTCCCGGTGGGACGTGCCCGAAACACTTCGCCTGCGAGGCGCTCAGGGGGCAGCCTGACCAGATGCCCGAACCACCCCATCTGGCTCCTCTCGACCTGGAGGAGGAGCGGCTCGACACCGAGCTCCTCCCGGATGGCAGAGCTCCTCACCCGATCTCTGAGTGAGAGCCCAGCCACCCTGCAAAGCAAGCCCATTTCGGCCGCTTGTACCCGCGATCTCATTCTTTTGGTCACCACCCACAGCTGGTGACCATAGGTGAGGGTTGGAACGTAGATCGACTTGTAAATCGAGAGCTTTACTTTTCGGCTCAGCTCTCTCTTTACCACGACGGACCGATGCAGCGTCCTATAACATAATAGCAATAACCTATTCACCACCAATAAGAAGAAGGCTTTTCCACGGTTTTATTTTTCTTTTTTCAAGGGAATTTAGGGGGGAAAGGACATTCAATTTGATTCTTTAGAATTGTTATTATTACTGATTTTCATGTTCAATGACACAGAGGTAATTGGTGTTGCAAGTTTACAGGATTCGCACATGTAAGAGCTCATTTTGACCCTTTTAAATACAGACTTTATCCTGAATATAGGCTGACAAAAATAAAGTAAATGTTTCTTAAGTTGAATAAATGCAGATTATAAAAAACAAAAACAAAAAAACCCTTTTGCTTCATTATTTGTGTTGTACATTTCACAGTATTTTTTTTTATTTTATTTATTTTTAGTTTAACTTAACATTTCCCAGAAAAATATATTTTGAGTGAGAACTGACAAAATGAGCTTCCTCCGCAGAGTGGCTGGGCTCTCACTCGGAGATAGAGTGAGGAGGTCTGCCATCCAGGAGGAGCTCGGAATAGAGCTGTTACTCCTCCTTGAGAGAAGCCAGATGGGGTAATTTGGGCATCTGGTTAAGAGGCGTCCCAAAAGCCTCGCTAGAGAGGTGTTTCAGGATTGTCCCAACAGGAAGAGATCCAGAGACAGACCTCTGGAGAGACTATGTCCCACAGCTGCCCGGGGAATGCCTTTAAATCCTCTCAGGTGAGTTGGAGGATGCGGCCCGGTCGAGAGAAGCCTGGTTTTTTCATCTGAGGCTGTTGGCCCCACAACCCGGCCCCAGATAAGCGAAGACACCGGAATGGAACTGACAAATAAATACTTGAACAATGTTTTACAAATAAATAAGGAATCAGTTTTACTGAAGAAAAACAGAGAAGCTTACACAGAGTTTTAATAAACTAAAATTGATCTGTAATGATCGAAACAAAGAAAAAGTCGTTTCGAAAGCTAAATTATAAATGGCGTAGCTTAGTTTACATTGTAAACACAGTTGCCAATAAGTTACAAGTTATTGGTGCCAACAAGATACAACATTAAGTAAAACTGAGAATTGGTCTTGCTAAAAACAAAAATACATGTATAAAGCCTCCTCCTGGATATTGTTATAGTTTTTCTTATAAATCAGCAGCTGATCACCATAAAATTTTCTCATCACATAAAAAGTCTTAAAACTTCTAGACAAAGTTGTCACTCAAGTTCTGAGCTTTTCTACAACAGTAGCACAGCATTTGGATGTGAGCCATAGAGAACCGAATAGATTAAATTAAAGGTAGATTCTGGGAAAAGCTTTTGTCTTTTTTGGCTCATGCAGCAGGGCGGGGAGCTCTCTTCTCTCTGCCTCTGTTATCTACTTTTAAGGTAATATTGAGTAGTTGCTGAGTGATTTCCGCATTCTTTTATTCCCTCACACAATGTTTGAGGAGAACCTAAGGTTGAAGATAATCTTAAAGAAATGTGTGCTGCAGTAAGAAGGAACTGAGATTACACAGGCATATGCTGAAACTATCTAAACTTTATGATAAATAATAAAAACCGTGCTTCACATTGACAGAGAGTCAGATACTTAAATGATAGTTCATTAGTCAATGCATTAATCAAAACTTGTAAATGGCTTAGAATTTGTTGCTGGCATATCTGCTGTTCTAACATCAGTTTTTCACAGTAATATTGGCCCAAATGTGAATGTTTCTTTTAAATTGTTGTAATAGAACACACTGCATACTAGTACAGAGAAAATGAAATAGATATGAGCGTCTGACATGGGAACGCACCGCTCGATGATTGGATGGATGACATTCGAGTAAATTTATTGCTTAGCTTAGTTTGTAGCCCATGTCATGGTGTCAGATGTAAACTTGATCCAGTGTGTGACAAAACACAGGTGATATTTCATTCTTGCTTTCTTGAGTATGATCTAGCAGGTGACAGATGTCTCACATTACTACAAACCATTTATAAGTAGACATGCAAGAGTCACAACCACAAAGAAACTTTACGAGAGGATTTATGCCTGCTAATTAGCTAGGTGTCAAATCAGGTTTCATGTCTTTGGTCATTCACATGTAATTTAACATAGACTCTATGTTTCAAGGATAACAATGAAATGAATAAAAATTATGGCCAAATAAAACTAAGTGCAATAGATGTAGCACGAGTAAAAGAGAAATTTATTGATTGATTTGGACTACTATGTTTTAAATTACTGATGGCTAAAAATGACTATCATGCCTTTAAACTTGTGCAACTTTTACCGAATCACATGTATTTATCAGGCAGTAAATTTGAAAAGATTTATTCACCAGCTCATTTATCCTTGTTTGCTCTGGATACACTTAATGTTCTGTCAGCACTTCATCTATCTGAGCACCACAAAGAAAAACAGTACTTGTTCCTGAAACTCAGCCAGCTAAACACCCATCTTAAAATTCCTCTTTCTTGCCAATATTATCCACAACCTGCAAAACACAGACGGTCAAATTTTCTTTTATAGATCTAGGCCACCATCACTAATAGTAGCAAAAGAGTTATTAACCAGGGCTCTCCCTCATTGCCCAGATCTACTGTCCTTTAATGCACTATTTGAGACATTTGACTACAAAATTCTCCCTGAATACAAGTGTTTCCTCAGCATAAAGAAACCAGAGAAGAGAAGAACCATTCTGTCCTGTGTCTGTTGGGTTGAACCACATCTTCAACTCAATCCTCCAAAGAGATCATGCACAGCAGTTCCAGGAAGACTATGTCTACAAATTTGTGAAAGCACAAAAAAAAATAAGTCAACATGTACAATCTGTGTGAGCACCTTCTAAATGCCTGGAAAGCCAAAATTTACTATCAGGACAGTGTTGCCAGCTAACATGGAAATATAATCATTGAGTAAACCTTTTCATTTGAACCCAAACAAGTTCTGCTTAAAACAAATTATGAAATATGCAAAGCAAAACATTGCAAGCCCCCAAAACTGCCCGTTGTTAGCATTAGGTTGCAATGACAGCTGTCAAAAAGAGTTTAGGAAGGACTTGTAGAAATATTCTTGATTCACTGGCCAAAACATCAGCAGAACATTCTGGGATTTGTAGTGTCAGGGTTGCATATACAGTAGATTATAACATTGGTAGGGTAGCTTCAGAGGTTCTTTGGCATAGCTTTACAAACTAAGTATATTACACTGGTTTTTGACAGTAGAAATAGTCATATGATAGTAAAAAGAAAACAAAAACAGCCAGGCCCACAAAAAACAAGTATACTGTGGTGTTGATCACTGTTGTTAACAACCTGCCAGACCTTACTGTTGAAGAAGCATTACAGGAGTCATATGAGAGCATTAGCCTAATGTACAAAAAATATTTTAAAGCATTCTCCTTGTTCCTGCAGACATTAATCTTACAAAACTTTTTTTTTTTTTCTGTAACGTTTTTATCATCACGTCACTACTCCCACACATAGGGAAAGCTATTTGAACTGTTCTGTACACCTGCAGGCTAAAATACAGAGAGGAGAACTATGCTGATAGCCAGAGAGACTGTGCTCAGGGCAGTTAGTCGCCTTTGCAATGAATACATTTACATATGCTAAAAAAAATAATAAAAATAAATCCAGAAACATTTGACCTTCATCGATTCCCAGAGAGTGTAGAATGGCATTAAAACTGATTATTATATTTGGATGCATAATGCCCACCACTGCTCTTTTTATCAGAAACACAAAACACGCTAAGGCAGAGTTTTTCTTCCAACTCTACTATGGTTAATGCCGAACTCAGATCTTGAACTATTAGAATCTATAGCATTGTCCCCTCCTCCATCACTCTTAGATTAAATGTTTGAATAAATACTGTTGAGATTAATAGGTCTACTATTGAGACACTGTGATTTGTGGAGCCACTTACGCGTCTTATTGCATCTTGTGTTCACCTTGAGCAGCTTCATAAATTTATGATCTCCAATGACATCAATGATGATAAGGGCTTTCACATTAGCTCTGAAAATATCAATTGCTTTCACTGTCAAATTAATACAAATTTCTTACCTGAATAACCATTTGCCCTTTCCTTTCAAATTCTTCTCCCTACCGCTTTGATTCAAGGACTCTAAACAGAGACTATAGTATCAGCCTGCATTCTTCTTTATTTATCTATTTGGTTGATCAGAATTCTATTTTCTACTTCCAATTTCACAGAGACTTGACTGAACATACCAGAAGGAGCAAAACACTTAAAAAATGGAAGGATCAACACTGAGGTTATCATTTATCATTTTACGTCTGCAGATGAAAACATCACGGTCTGTGACTTCAAAAATATTTTGTATCAGTCAGCTTTTGCTGCAGTTTCTAAAAGTGTTTTTATCAAGAGGAAATGAAGTGAAAAATTCAGCTCTGTCAAAAGTCTTTAAATAAATGCAGTGACCCAAGACGACCTACATTGTGTTGGCAAAAAAGTTTTTTTTTGTCCTTCAAATTTAATGCCTTCTATTTTTTGGAAAGCATGAAGTATGCGCATATGCCTCATTAACATTCTATTTTGGTTGCATTACTTAGATTGGATTGTACTAATGATTTAACACATCTTCTGGCAACATAATTTACATGTTCATTTGAGAATTTGTGCATTGACGATTCTAGTTCAGTTCAAAAGGCATGCATCAAAAGGACAATACAAGGGAGTGTAACCGAGAAATGTTCGAATATTCCACTAACGGTCAAAATTAAGACCCACAAAAAGGAACAAAAATGTTTATAAAATATAAATGAGACACTGGATGCAATTTCAAATAAATTTTTACAGATTTATCACATAGAGCTTCAGACACAGTTGGTCAGACATAAAAACAATCATGAACTACACAAATGCAAGAAGTAAAAAACTTAAACATAATAAAAACTTCCATGTACTCAGTCAGAAAAAATAAAACTATCCAGCAATACAAAAAAAAAAAAGAAACTAGTTGAAGAAAAATGTTTGCTCTATAATGAGCATGTTATAAAAATCCGGAATGGTTGCACATATCACAACACCTTCAAATACACAGCGTTGATACTTTGATAAAAGATTTTTCCAAGAGTATATTGTTTGACTCCACAATGATTCACAAAGCTTTATAACATGATGAGAGTCTGGCATCTGAATGAATTTCCAGTGATGTCTCATAACACTTGGCTTATGTTGAATCCATTTGGGCCGATACAATCTCAGGAATGAAAAAAAATACTCCCTACCTGATGTGTGAGTTCATGCAGTGCTGTTGGGAGCTGATGTAGCATGCATTTCTTAATAAATCACCCTGTTGGCTACAGGTTTTAGGTTGGCAGTTGCTCCGGAGAGGCTGTGAAAGCTGCCAACTACACAATCCACACTCAAGACAGGAAATTAAACTAGGGCGCCATCATCTGGATTTTAATTAATTATTTTATCATAAGCAATATAAATGTTACAGTGTACAAGGGAAATACTTCTTTAAAAAAAAAAAACTACTGGATGCATTATTGTCCTATTGCAAATTTTATTAGTTCGTTTTTCTGTAGGATCAAACTAAAACAAAATTTCTTAAAAACTTAAAACTAGCAGACACAACAAGCCATTATGGTAACAGTTGATGAACAAAACCTACATGAACACACATGCTCAGAGTGCTAAAATAAAACTTCAGAAGCTAGCTATGCCACTTTAGATGAGTGCAGTTGTACAAATATTGTTTGGGGCGTCAAGTTCAAACTGTACTTATATTTAGTTGAGACAACGGATCTGACTGCTTTTTCTTTTCATGTAGTCTGTCTGTCAGTCTGTGTTTCAGAAAAACACAGGCACAGTTTTGCCAAAGTCTAGTTTTCTACCAAGATACTAAATCTCAGAATTCAAACTTTTATAGAATTTAATTTCCTCCTGATTTTTTCATAAAAAACACTGAATCTTTTGAAAATGAATGTCGTTTGATCAATGCATCTAGATTTTTTTTTCAAAACTGAGAGAATACAAAACATTTATTAGCATACTCTTGCTCCTACCTTCTGGAAGCAAGACTAGCTGCTGGACTCCTGAAGGAGGCATGTCAGTCAGACAGAAAAATCCTCTGGCATAGACACATGAAAGGCACCTTCAGAGGAAGTGTCTTTACCAAACCCTCACTGCTAGAGGCAGGGCTGAAACAGAAAATCAAAATGCAATGCTCGACATTTTTACCTCCAGACAGAATTCAAAGCATGAACAGAGAAATCTTCTAGGTTTGTGAGTGTGTGTGTGCCTGTCAGCATGGACCTCCATTCATTTTTTTGATGAGGGTACTTAAGTGGAATGTGTTTGCATGTGTTGCAAATGAAAATAGCTCTGTATATTGTGCGTGTAATCCTGTGCAATGCCTGGAAACATGCCAGGTGTGTTTACGCAACTACAAGACTGCAAACTCGTAGCAAACACGCAGATGAGTTTCTCTAAATAATACAAATGAATAGAGTTTATGGAGCTCAGAGTAGTTGATTCCAAAGAATCTACACTGAAGAAACAAAGCAGAAAGAAAAACCCATTTTCAAAAGCATTAAATCAGTGTTGGAAACTTGTTGTATGAACACAATAGGCCAACAAAACCGTAATTAAAAACAGAAGTCCAAACATAGAAATAAATTTTGATATTTGCCAAAAAAGGTTGCTATTTAAAGATTTAGCGACTTGCCAAACAAAGAAGAGGAAAAACTGAACAGATCGATAATGACTCAAAACCACAGAAACAGCTGAATAACATAAGAAATGACAGTCATAAGCCTATCAACAGAGCTCTTGGTCTGTTTAAACGAGGGTTCCAAAGTCTGTCGAGTCAGAGCCATTTTATTTAGTTTTTGTCTTCTGAAACGCTTAGCCCCTAACGGGATCCTGGGGGTCTTCTAAATCGTTTATTCCTAATAGGGTTGCAGTGGATGCCAGAGATTATCCCGGCTGATTTAAGGCAAGAAGCGGGGTACACCCTGAACAGGTCACCTGTCTGTTGTGGGACACAGACTCATTCCTTTGGACAAATTTCATAATGGCCAATCAACCTCATACGTGTGTTTTTGGAGGTGTGACCCAAACCGAAAAACCACACATACACAGGGAGAACATGACAAATCCCACACAGAAGGCCAGTGCTCAACCCTCGTCCCACCTTTTTATGGCCAGTGACACAGGGAATTGACATCAACCTTCTTGATGTGAGGCCACTGTCCTAATTCATTCTACCACTGTGAGCCATTTCCCTCAAGATTTTTTTTTAATTCAACAGACCACTTTCAAATTAGATGTAACAGCCTCATCAAACAATGAGGTTCTCCACAACAAGTTGAAAGTGAATGTGATGAGTCACAAACATTAAAACCTGGAGGATCATAGAGGACTGAAGCTAATGTGAGATCAATGCGATACACAATATTATGAAAAAGATATTTATAAGAGGTTATCTTTGATCATTTAGAAATCTTTCACTGCTTGAAGGTCGCAAACATTTCAAACAGACAAATCCCAATTTCATTTACTTCACATGTTTAATTTTAAAATTGAATTTTCCATTTTACCACCAAACCTTCATTCTTTGTACAATTTTACAAAGACATAAAACAATGAAACTTGGTTGTATGGGAGCGCAATTATGGTGCAAAGAATTGGTTGATTAGAAGTGTTTTAAATGTCATCAGCTGCTGTTAAGCAGAAGGTCACATGTTTCCCCTCCATTTTTCCAATACTGTGTAGTGCAGTGTAATGGAGACATCATTTGGGTCCGTCAGAGGAGCATCTCCTTAACATTCTGTCACTAAATGTCTTCTTTTGCTGAATGATGGCGGAGGGCATGGGATGGGTTTCAACCACTAAACGCGTCTGACCTTAGCACGGCACAGTGTTGGATGAGAGACTTGCAACTACTGAAAGGAGACAGTGCATACATAAACATAATTTAAGATGTTAAAAAAAAAACACAAAACTTTTGGACTATTTCATGCAATTACCTTTGGTAACTTAACCACAAGTGTGTTGTGACCCTTAATACTTTTGGGCCAAATAGCAGGCATGGTAAGCTGGGAGGTGAATTGAGCCTGTTTTGTGGTATTAGTCTCTATAAAAATAATTGAATAGAACTAAACTTCTACTGAAACCATGACATAAACCGAGAGCAAAAACAAAGAGAGAAAATAAGACCAGATCATCTGCTGTGAGGCCACCACGCTAACCACTGCAACACCGTGCAGCACTCCATTTAAACTTCACATAATTGATTTATAAGACTCCATGTCTATAGTGGAAGTCAAGCATTAGCTCTTACTTTTGGTGTGCCAAGCAGAACTTATGTTGTGTTCTATCATCCAATAAAATCATAATGAGGCTTCTCTTTTCATTCATCACATCACCCAGATAGACTTGGCACCAACACTGTCACCTCATAATACATACACTGGACTACTTCTGAATTGTAAAGAAAGTCAACTGTAGTGAGGAGAAAGTGTGAGACTCCTTTTTGATAAGCTGGGATCCTCCAAATCAAATAGGTCAAACAGCGTACAAGTTATTTTCTGATGTTGTGGTCAAAATCCCTCAGTTGAAGTTCCAGCTACTTTATTATCTTTATTAGAAGGGATTCATATTCAATTCAATGTACTGTGTTTTTATAGCAGTTAAATATGATGTGGAAACACACCAATGCACAATGAAATAAATCAAATTTAATATTTCTCTATATACCACATATGTGTAAAGATTATACACAATGTATATGTACGTATATAGACATGTAAATTTTTTCACTTCTACAAAAATGTGATCGAACGTGTTTGCTATCAAAGCCACGATGTTTCCATTGGGAGCAGCAGCCTAGAAAGTCCTTGTTTCCCTGCAAATGTCAACCTTGTATGGAAATATGTTTGTGTTTGTTTTTCATGTACACCCCTGTGTTGTCGACAAACCCTATCATCTCATAATTGCAAAGAGTGCACGTAATTGCTTGTGTGCCTCAATGGTGCACCAAGCTATTTAAATCAAATGCTTCACAATGGAGCATTCAAGTGTGTCCAGCCCTCTGTTTCTACTTACCATATCCGGATATTTACTGCCCAGATGTGGACAGAATATAAATCAAAAGACTTGCATTATTTAGGATGTGAAGAGACTTGAGAGAAAAGCAAGGAAAAGACACTGGTCAACAATGTGTCGGAGCTTGCCAGTGGCCTCAGTTATTTTCAGACATGTTGATGCTGTGTTTTTTTCTTGACACCACATCCAATTTGACAGGCCTTAGATTGGTCATTTTACTGCCAACAAACTCATCTTCGGCTAGAAAAATTGCCAATGTAGAAATGCATTGGTAAGGATGAAATGCACATTCATTCAAAATTGACTCATTTTCTGCAGCTCAATCCAAAAAAAGAGCACTAAGTGAGCTGGGGCTTGTCCCGGCTATTTTTGCAGGCGAGAGGCAGGGCACACTCTAGACAGATAATCAGTCCATCACACTGTCACACAAAGAGACAAACAACTACTCACGTTCACTCCAATGGAGTATTTTTTGTGAATTATTAATACCCTTGGTCAGATTTAAAACACACACAAATTCAATCTAATTTACATGGACTGTAAATAAATTACTTTTAGAAATAACATGTGGAATATATTGGTTTGCCACATGTTTACACATGTTAAAACATTTATCACATGTGATTCATATGTAACTTATGAATCATACATGAGCATCTAGTTGAAATTTATACATTTCATATGTTAGTATTTATTAACCGGACTATTTACTCGAGTGTTTCCCATTTTATTTAACTGTGGACTGAAGGGCCGATATTCCAAATACACTTATTCACTGTGATCAAAGACACATGGACCAGCTGTGGTTTATTTAATTTACATGTAAATAATATGTAAAAAAGTTTAAACACTTTTTATGAAGAATAATTTGAGTATGCTTACACTATCCTGGATAGTTAGGGTTTGGCTTGGTTAAGTTAGGTTAAGGTTAATGCAATAATTTTGCTTTTTCAGGCAATTTTTCAAACTTTTCCTCTTCTATTTTATGACGGAATATTATTGTCAGTAACTTTCCTGTTATGTCAAATATAGTACTTGTGACAGTTTCCTTGAAAAGGTGCCACAAATTTTGTCACCGCATCAGATTTATGATGTCAGGCTCAGTGCCGTGACTGCTAGGCTTGAGATCTAACCTGCATATGCACCATATATCTTGGTAAAATTTTTGCAGGAGCAGCATTGTATACTCTATTAATCTTTAACTTATACTCAGCAATGTTCTGCTGATGCCATTTGAACTCGTTTGTGTGCAAAATGTTAAAAAAAATACTACCTTTAAAATATTTTACTATTTTAAATATCGTAGTTGAGTATTCTTAGTTTTGGTGATATTAATTGTCCAGGTTTTTTTCTTGATAAGAAAGCTGCTTACAAAAGAATTACCAAAAGAACATTTGCTGAAAAGCATTTTTCCAAAACACAACCTCATTTCTAATCCTGTACCTTTACCCAGGGATTATTTTTTGGGGTCAGTCCAATCATTTGCTTTTAGTCTAAACGGTTTCATTTCATTTTTTTGTCCAATTGTATTAAGAACCACTCAGTCGGTCTCAACACGTACTTCTATGTCATATTTATTGAATCTGAACTTGAACAAAATTTTGTTCTTTTAAATACTTTCCTTTGGAGAAATCAGCACCAGACATTTTTCTGTCTTGCAATTAGAATTTTGCCTCTTCACTTTGCTAAATAATTACTTAAAGCACAACTTACTCAGCTCCCACCATCATGAATCCCAGAATCCAGGTGATCCTGACAGGTGCTTGTTTTTCCTTTGTCCTTGTCAACCACAGGAAAAAGAGAAGGACATATTAAGATGCTAGGGATTTTACAGTGACATACGAGAACTGCAGATGAAGAGGATTTATGAGAAAAACGTGCATTACAGTAACTGTGTGTGTGTGTGTTTGTGTGTGGACCATGTAGGCTTATTCCCTTGCCCCTTGCATGAGTGGACGTCATATTTCACCTGTCAGGAAATGTCATCTCTACTGCTGTCATGCAGGTCTCCAGAGTCCGTTGTCTCCTCTGTGTGGCTTCTCCGTACTTTCCTAGAGATGCGTGTGGGCATGTTCATACACATCAGTGCACACGTGTGCTGAAGTATAACCAATCTAGTGAGTTTATTTAGTCTTTTTTTTTTAATGATTCAATTCCAAATTAGTGTTTGAAGCTGCTTACAATCTTAACATAGAGCAATATTTATGTGATGTTCCTTTAAAATACTGCATATTTAAATTGAACATGTTGTGTATTGATATATTGGGCTTTAATATGTAGTTTTTTTTCTCAAAGGTAAAGTGTCTAAAATATTTAATTTCACATTTGTTCACATTCATCATGTTTAGTTTTTTTGTCCTGTACACAAACCTTGCAAAACCAGGCTGAGACTGACTGATGGTGACATTTGCTACTTTTGTGGTTGCGCAAAAAAATTTTTATTCTGTTATTTATGGAATAAAATCAGAAGTGAGAAGTTAAAAAAAATTGTCCTAAACCGCACCATGTGCCATGAGCTACAAAAACACCTCACTAAAAACTGGGTCAGGTCTGAATAACTTAATTGCAGCTACCTCCTGTGTTAAGAAAACATAACCTCATTCGGGCACACTTGTTTGAACTTTTGGTTTAAGATCCTCACTGTGTGGTGAAATGATTCCTGCCTCTATCCTTGGGGAGCCTTGTGAGATTGTATTCTATTTCTAGAGGCAGGGTTTTACCCATAAATCCTCAACCTTTAGGATGGCCTACATTTCCCAGCTCATGCCTCAGAAGACATCCAAGAGTTGGTGCTTTTTGTGCTCAGATTTTGCTCTCTCGAGCGGCAGTTCATGATAAACCATGTTAAAGGTGTGTTGTAAATACCGAAACGCTTTGATGCTCCAAATGTGAGAAGTCATAAAGGAATTGGGTTCAGATTTAGTCAGTGACGTAAATGAAGAGGGTATTAATATGCGCCGTTCTCCAACACCACCCCTCCATAATGCATCGCAAAAAGATTTCTCTCAGTGAGTAATGAGATGCAAAAAGACCTACAAATGAACAGAAATAGATCATCTGGGCCCGACAGATTTTCTCTTCTCACAGCTCTGTTCAGTGGCCAACATGCAGCTGTGATCAAAGAACATTTCTCCAGAAGGATCGGGGTGGGCTGGTAGCGAGGCCAACTCTCTACCTATCTAAGAGGTCACAGGTTGGTTTCCCCAAGCAGCTTGCATGGCAATTATCGGTCAGGTAGCCTGCTACCTGCAATCTGCCAGCTCATTAATTGCAAAGGAATCTGGATAATTGCCTGATATGAAGATGTAGCGCACTCATCTACCCCACTGAGATGTGACATGTTTCCTGTTGCAAACATAGCTTGTCCTGGCAGTTCAGCCATCTGGTCTTTGGCTGCTGTGTTCAAGGGTAGATGATGGGCTCTCGTCTGTTTAAGAAAATATAATGTTTGTTCTAAGTTCACTGATATGTTCTTGGTTCATGTGTGGTCTTGTGTTACTAAGAGCGTGTCACTTATGTGCATTCAAAATTGAAATAATGCATATGTTGTACCAACTTAAAAATGTGTGTTTCTTTCTCTTTACATGCAATAAGAGGTGACTCGCTGCAACTAATTTGAAGTAGGGTTTGTGAAATGGTGATGCAGGTCAGGAAACATGATGCAACTTGTTTGTTATGTTTTACTTTGATGAAAATAGTGTTTCATCTATGCTCAAAGATTTCATCACCTGAGTCAAGATGTTAGTTCTATTTTTATGGCACGTAGACGATTACAAAAACTAAACACTGGATCAAAAACATTTGAATAAATTTTCTCTGAAATTGGTTGTTTTACAGTCTTCGTGTTTATGTCGTAAATTTTCACTTCACTTATGGATGTGGACAGAGATTCAGACACATGCATATGGAAAGATGTTTTAAGATTTATCCAGTCATACAGCAGGTTAATTCTAGTGTGAGATCCAGTAAGTTAGTTCTAGTGTGAGATCCAGCAGGTTAGTTCTAGTGTGAGATCCAGCAGGTTAGTTCTAGTGTGAGATCCAGCAGGTTAGTTCTAGTGTGAGATCCAGCAGGTTAATTCTAGTGTGAGATCCAGCTGGTTAGTTTTATTGTGAGATCCAGCAAGTTAGTTCCTAGTGTGAGATCCAGCAGGTTAGTTCCTAGTGTGAGATCCAGTGGGTTTGTTCTATTATGAGATCCAGCTGGTTAGTTTTATTGTGATATCCAGCAGGTTAGTTCTAGTGTGAGATCCAGCAGGTTTGTTCTATTATGAGATCCAGCTGGTTAGTTCTATTATGAGATCCAGCTGGTTAGTTCTAGTGTGAGATCCAGCTGGTTAGTTCTAGTGTGAGATCCAGCTGGTTAGTTCTATTATGAGATCCAGCTGGTTAGTTCTAGTGTGAGATCCAGCTGGTTAGTTCTATTATGAGATCCAGCAGGTTAGTTTTACTATGAGATCCAGCAGGTTAGTTTTATTGTGAGATCCAGCAGGTTAGTTCTAGTGTGAGATCCAGCTGGTTAGTTTTATTGTGAGATCCAGCAGGTTAGTTTTATTGTGAGATTCAGCAGGTTAGTTCTAGTGTGAGATCCAGCAGGTTAGTTCTAGTGTGAGACTCAGCAGGTGATGTTGTGCAGCGCACAGCCAATGCGTGGTGATGTGGGCGGGGCCTAACGGTAGATTGTACTACGCTGTAGTACCGCTGCCAGCAGCAGACGCGTCTCCCGCGCAGTCTGTCGCACTTCTGTATCCTCTGGTTAATGGATTACACACTTTCCATCCAAGTGGAACATCATCTGGCGGTTTCCCAGACGCACTTTTACCAGGGTTGCAGTGTGGAGTTACAGGTAACACCCCCTCTTTATTTTTGATTTTCTCTTTACAAACATCTTTTCTATGATGAAATACTCGCAGCATCCAGAGCTATATATGTGACTTTGTGTGGATGCTTTACTGCAGGAGGAAGGCATGCTTGTTGCCTTGCATGCTGATTTGCTGCCGGAGCGCAGCTGCAGCGGTCCTTGCAGGACTTCTAGTCTCTCCAGAGACCTCACGACTCCTAAGCAGGTTTCAGAATACCCCAAACGGGTGTTTGAATGGATGAGAGATTATTTTTTCTTGTCCACGCCAGAGATTGAACTTTGCTTACCCTGCGCTGTCCGGTGATGATGCTGGATGCAACAACTCCAGCATCTTCCAGACAGCCCAGGATACAGTAATGCATATTAAGATCCCAATGTCAGCACGAACATCCTCCTTCATCCCACCCAAGTTACTCTGCATGCAGGAGAAGGACTTCTATCCTCCCTCAAGGTGACACATAAGGTAGATTATAAAGCAGAGGAGGAGGATTTGAATATCATTAATGCCACTGATTAAAGTAGGTCAAAATTAGATTAAATAAAAAGGGAGAAGCAGTACAGTGACTAATGTGGTAAATGCTTTTATGTTAGTCCACGTGTTGGTGAGAGTGAAGTTAGAGACACAAAACTGTTGGTGTTCACGCTGCTGTTTTATTTTTTTTTATGTATTTCTTTTTATCTAGAAAACACCCCATTCTCTAGAGAAGCAAATTTAGAAAGATTAGACAGAAAAAAAGAAAGAAAGACAAAACCTGTTTGATGTGCTGTGATTTTTTTTTGTTGTATTTTACACAAAGGTAGGTTACTGTTTGTCTTTTAAGGAAAACAGATTGCACTCGGCTCTCATCAATTCTTGGTTGAGAATGGCTACAGTGATCATTTTCCTCTCAGTTCATGGTTTCTGTCTTCTTTGTTTTCGTGGGTCTAAAATATCTTTGTTGATGTATTTAGTACTGTTTAAATACAGATTTTTTAATAGTTTTCTTTAGCTCTCCTGGAAATGAACATATTCTCTCAGTTAGTATTCTTTTATTGTTTTCGGTTAACTATTTAAAATGAATAAAAAAGTGTTCTTTTTATGAGGTGGATTATCAGAATATTTTTAAATTATTAATGTATTTTTTTCTATTTGGAAAGTTGAGTAAAAACATAGAAACCAGGACCGTATATCCTCCCTATGGAACCAGATGCAATGCCGTATGCATACAGTGGGATGTATTAAAATATGAAATGTGGGCGAAAAGAATGTGAATATTTCCATGAATTAATTGAAATTTCAAATTTTATGAAACTAACATGTATTCATTCACCTTAATAGGTTTGAAGGTTTTTTGCTAATGTTTAACTCTGCAGAGAGCGCCACTGAAATACAGAGTCAGAGGTCTCAGCCTCAACTTAAAAAAAAAACCCAGAAAGACCAAACACCTGGTTTTCCGCATTCAGTGTTTTTATCCATGGCAACAAATCACTCCTTCCAGTTGGAGGCATTTGTTTGAAACGCTGTAAGGAAGAGTTCAAAGCGTTCTTGACTTGAAAGGCTGCAGTTTGTTGAGATTGCATTTCAGTAAAGCAATTAAATAAATATAAAAATTGAAAGGACATTTAGTAAAGCCAGTACTGTGAAAATAGTTTGATGGTGAGGTTCATTTACTTTTCTCCAATATTAGTTACCATAGATGACGGTTTCGTTTTTAAGTCTTTTGTTTGAATCATGAGGTGTACATTGTGTGATAACTGTTAAGGAGAGGGATGTTTAATGAGCACGTACCACAATCAAGTAAATAATTTATCCATTTTGGAACTCTATTACTACCAACTTCTTATTACTAGAGAATTGAAACAGGACATTTCACAGAAAAAATGGAAAGTGCTTTTCTTCAACAATTAATTTGGTGTTTTGTTGGACAGTTCCATCTGTATCCATAACATGCATTGTAAAGTTGGAATAGATGGAAAAATTGCAACATAAATAGATTCATTGGTTCGTTAAACTCATTTGTTCATTCCAGTAACCCTAACATATTTTTAAATTCCTTTTTGAAGTAACTCCTAAGTTGTTCCTTTAAGATGAAAATGAGTGAATCTTGATATTCCTCTTTCTTGGACGACAGTTGTCGACTATAGACAGCGTAAAAAATTCTTTTTTCTCTCAGCACCACTTCAATACATGAATCTGGAAGTGGTTGACATGTTTTACCCTGCAGCCTCTTCCATGATAGGAAGTACATAGAGTTATGCAGCATTAATTCAAGGAAGTTCTCCAAAGCTCCATCCTTCTCTCCAGAAGAAGCATGAAACTATCAACTTCTTGAACAAGGGACTATATGCAGTACATATATTTTTTTTTAACATTTTCAAAAGTTTATGCGGCAATAATAAGTAAGATCATTTTATTCAATTGGTTACACCAGAAAGTCAGGGTCTAAAAATGGGATCTAAACATCATTAAGTGGCTTAGATATTAAAGCTCCCTCACAGCTATTCACTCTCACAGTTTTTCTTCTAATTCTTCTCTCTCTTTAAGCTTTCAAGGCATTTGTTTTACTTCTGAAAATGTTGAAATGGTGAAAAAGAAAAAAAAACCTGTCCATTCCCATGTCTGTTTTCTGTAATTTGTAATGCCTATAAATAAGAAACTTTCAAGCACAGTCATTCAATGACATTAATGATTATTTGCTTTTGAAAAGTTTAGATTACCCTTCTCTTTGTTGGATCCTTTCTGTTGCACTTCTTTTTCATTTTCTATCTATTATTTCTTTCATGGAAGGTCAACAGAGATAGATTTCTGTACTTTTATAAATAGTACCCTGAGTAACAAAGCACTTCAGTAATTTGAGTTGTGCACTTTTTTTCATGAGCAGTTTCTTTTGAAGAAAATGACAAAACAAAGTGACTGTAGAAGATGAAACATTGCCTTGCAGATCTGAGTTGTGTCAAAGCAACACAAATAGAACTGTTATATTTGTTATGTCTGTGCTTTTTTTTATATATATTAGCGGTTTTTGAGTGATCTTGAACTTCGACAGAGTAATACGGATAGTAGTTAAACTTCAAGTGATTTTTTGACACAGTGACATTTGCAATGAAAACAAGAGTTTTTTGTTTGTTAAATGATGAGTGGCTCTATAATAAAACCCTAAAGATGACATTCAGCTTCCCTTGCTGATCTGAATTAATTTAGGTTTTGTAAGTTTTAACAACAGACAATATAAATTTGGGACATTTAAAATTGCTTTTGTTGGATGGTGTTAAAGTTTTAACACATCGTTCGCCCCAAACATCGGCTCCAGTAGAATACTGATCTGATAATAGGATTAAAGGCCAGACATTGAACTTCTAGTGGGTTTTTTTTTCAGCTGATGTGAGGATCTAGCCCAGGTCACACTGCAGGGGAACAGGCCACTTAGCAAAGAGTGCAAAGTTGTTGCTCATTGTTTTGACCTCGAGGCATTGCATTGCATTTTGGCTCACTGCTGCCTTCCCAAAGTCAAAGTGGGATGAGATTGTGAATTGGATGGGTGACAGATCAGTGAATAGGAATGAAAGTGGAGAACGCCAGCTGAATGAAATGCTACCGATGATATAGGTAGGACCCCACCAAACAGTAAACCTAGAAAGACCAACCTATTTCCACACAGCCAGTCACATTGTTATTATAGTTTTGTTAAATAAAGAGTACTGATAGTTTTAAAAGTCTATTACTTTTATTTTTTAATAAGAATTTGTTTTGTGAAGCAATAATGCTATATCTATGGATGTACGCAGAGTTTTTTTTTTTTTTTAAAGGTAATGGTCAAATGGCTATTAACTCTATAAGCAAGTCAAAAGTCATCAACTGCTGCTAAAATAATTGATCAAATGTGGATCTTATAATAATTTGAGAATGTCAGTTTTTTCCCTTTTTTGTTCATATCATCCACATTTCTATCAAGTGTGAATGTGTGATTGTTACGTCTGTTGTAAAATGCTCTGAATACTGTTCCAGGTATAAAAGCACTATACAAGTACAGTCAAAATACCAAAAATGTGTCTCATGTCTTTTTAGCGCAACATTAGTTTTACCTGAGAACCGTTGGAAATTGGTAACTATTGGCAACGTCTGTATATATAAGACACCTGTGAAAATTCACCTGAAAAACTTACCTACCCTTATTCATTAAACACCGAGGTCCTCTGATAGCCCTGCAAATCCCCCAGAATATAATTTGAACTGTTTTCAGCCCAAACTTTAGAAATCCATTTAGATCTTGTTGAAAACCCAATAAAAAGAGCCATACAGTCTTGGGGTAACTTCCAAATCACAGTGTTTGTGGGATTTATATTATGCAAAATATGGCTTTGTTCAAACTTAAATACAGGTATCTAAATGTGAAAAACAACTCACTAGTGTTTGTGTTTAAAAATACTTGAATGGATTATGATTAAGAAAATTTACACTACATTTACAAGTTAACAAGCTTGAAAAAACAAAAAATAACATTAAAAAAAGTTAACTGATTGAACATACTGTATGAGATGAACAACTACAATGTAACATCAAAACACCTACTGCGTTATTTTCCAACATAAGAAGAGAAAGTTAGTCACCATCTATCTCTTATGCCAAAGCCCATCCCGGCTGATTTGAGGCAAGGGGCAGGATACACACCAAACAGTTTGCCAGTTTGTTGCGGGGCCACACAAATACAACCATAAACACACTTATTCCTAGGGGCATACATGTAGTGGCCAATCTACCTAGCGAGCATGTTTATGGAGGGTGGGAGGAAACTGGAGTACCCGGAAAAACCCACGCATTCACAGGGAGAATGTGCAAACTCCACACAGAAAGTCCAGTGTTATAAGCCTTGAACCCACGACCTTCTTGCTGTGAGGCCACTGTGCAACCCACTGCACCACCGTGCTGCCCAGAAGAGAAAGTGCAGATATAACTTGCTTCAATACACAACTTCTATAAGGCAACTTGTCGCTAAACATCTACTCGTAACTGTACTTTTGAAAAGAATTGTCAGGCCCTTGTAAAAACCAGTATTGTGAATTAAGGTTATTTATCTCCACATCATTTCTTCAATACACATGTTGGGGTCTTACTTACACATTACACACTTACACATACATACACGGGTGTATGCACACACCTGCAGTATATAGACACTTGGACCAGCAGGCAGAAAACACATTGAACAAGTTGTGACATCAGCCACTTGCAAATTATGACTGGAGGAAAAACCTTGATGTGCATTTCAAAGACACAGATGAAAGAACAAGAATCAAGATCAATTTGGAATCATAACATTGCATAAAAGCAGCCTTTATATGTGGTTTGCATTAGGTTATGATACACGGGGAGTGACAGGAACATGTTTATTGTGTTCGTTCACCTGTGGTGGAGAGACTCAAGTTACTTGACAGTTAGGATCACATTTAAAATTTAGTTTCATTGCACATCTGTTTTTGAGGACTACTAAAATTCCAAAATTTGCCAGTGCCCAAGAATAAAAATAAACAACCCAAACAAACCATAAGTTTAGGTACTGAACCATTTTTTAAAAGTTTTTGCCAACTCATTTATTTTTCTAGCTGTTTTCTCTTTAACACTTTCTTTAAATGAAATTCTTACTCTCAAGGCACTGTATAAATACTTATTTTACCCTCACTTCAAACTCACAAAGTTTGGAGTTAGAAAAGTCACAGCAACTTTCTGAATTTTCAAGTGGACTAAGAAAATGTGGCATCAATAGTTTCTCTTTATTTTGAACATTTCAAAATCCTCACAACAAAGAAAAAAGTGAAAAAAAAAAAATCAACAAAGGAAAGTTCAAAAAGGAGTGGGAGGAAATTTAAAAAACTTTTTTAAACCCACCCCTCTGTACAAACAATGAGCTTTTACGAGCTTTTATAAAACAAAACAAGCCTTCATCATGACTTAGAGCTCTGTGCATTGCAGCAAGTCTTTGAGCAAATATAAGAGCAAATTTTACAAAGGCAACTTGTTTTGCTGCTCAAATAATTCCAAAACTCAGTTGCTGCTCATTTGGTAAGTTCACATTAATCTGCCTTTTGCCTCATCAAGTAAACTAATTTCTCTATAAAAATAACATTACTTAATTAACTGATTTCTCTAATTTATCTTGAATTGCATCATTTTATTTATATTTTTTTGTCATGCAGTTTGTTCAAATAGACATGCAACATCAGTCAAAAATATCTTGCATTTACAGATTTCATTGTCCTCCATTGCTTGTTATTTATTCCATTTTGCACACTGTATTTTTTACCCATAAAACTTCATATACTTCAGAAACAAAAGATGCTAAAGTTATTGATGTCAGCAAATTTGCTGATTCGCTGTGACTATAGTCCTCTTTTAAACACATACATTTATACAAATCAAGACATAAGTTTTTTGACACTCAAATCATGCAACATATTTCTAAAACTTACTCATTTATTCATGTAATGCACACAGAACAATTGCTGTTTCTGCTTGCTTCCTCTGTGTAGATGTAAAGCACTGTGCAACGATATTACAAGATGATGCATTGTCATTCTGTAATTATGAGTATTTGGCAGACAGGCTTTTGGACGGAATTCCATCAGCAACAATCAGCAACATTTTGTCGAGTCCGATGCATGGTGAGAGTGCAAAATCGTCTGATTTAATCAGGCTCCAGGGGGAGGTATTACAAGATGGCATCACACAGAAAAACCATTGGATTTTTTCTACAATTACTTTTTGGTTGAACTATTGGATGCAGTAAAAATAAAAATGTTAAGTCTGGTTGTTACTTAGATTTTTAAAAATGAAGAAGAAATGGTTGTGTTGAAGAGCTTCTGAATCTCTAAAACATCCTGATTAACTCAGCCATAACAAGAACCATAAATTCTTAAGAACCAAGTACAACAATCTGCAAATAGCAAATTAGACAATTTGGACTTTTGTTATTGTTAGGCTATTGTACTGCTCCATTATAAGCTTTTTTTCCCACTTGGCTTCTGTAAATCTTGATTTAAGTGATCACAGATTGAAGTGCCAAGTCCTCAACTTCAAACCACCGCCAACATTTGAGCTCTGTCTTTAAAGAAATCCCCAGTCAGACTCAGATCTCACTCCAGAGATGATCATTACAGGCTTAGTGTCCATTATTGTGAGAGTGTGTAGTGTTATCTTCAATTTAAAATGCTTCTGTGCACATATATCCTAGTGCACACACAGATTTTCCCCAGTCCAATAATTCAGGATATTACACTAATGCTAGCCTCAGAGTCCCCTCTTAATGTTTACTAGTGAACAGAGTTTATTAAACCACTAACCAATATGTTTGGCCCATAAAGATCCCTCCGTCAAAATGACATAATACAAAGGATGTTTTTTTTCTGGAGAAGGTGTAGGAACTCATATGTTAGACTCATTTTTAGTTCTCTGTATGAAAAGACAACTATAGTGGGGGTTTTTTTTTGTTGTTGTTTTGTCTGGTCACATTTTTTTTTCCTTTATCTTCTCAGTGATATTTTAATATTTCTTATTTATTGTAAATTGACAATTAATACATGATGTGGTTGGCTGAGGGTTTCCTGGTGACCAAAAGATGAGGTGGAAAAAAAACAATGTTCGAAGTGCTATTGTTATATAAAAATATATCTACTACAGATAAATCATAACAGCAAATTTGGGCACCTTAACAAGCTCATTATCAGAGAGGATAAAGATACAGATGAGTCACTGACAAGTGTCACTAGAATCTCCAACGAGTCTCACACACAAAACTCTGTGTCGCTAGTTTTTAAAAGACCAAAAAATTTTGGCCACTAAACATAAATACTAAATTTACTTTTATCTTTGGATTGGCAACCACATCCCTCTCCTCTTACATCTACTGTATATCTGATGAACAAATTTCCTAAATTAATTGTGGGACCTCTTACATCTACAAGAGGTATTCTGATTACCTTTAGAATGTTAATCAAGTAAAAAAGGATGGAAATGATGAGGAATGAAATGATGGGTCTCAGGTGCCGGTTAGGGTCACAGCGATCCTTTGACAAATCTTCTACATTATGCAGCGACATGACTTTAGATTATTTGTACGTTCAAAATGTTCGTCCAAATGCTTGTCTCTGGTGTATTTTAATGTTACAAATCTAGTGTCTTCAGTAATAAATTTTAATGTGGAATACTTGTGTGTGGAATGCTTTATTTAAAATTAATGCAGTTTCTGACATTGTTATTTTTTTAAATCTATGTCAGAATGAAAATAGTAGAATATACCTGCAAGTATAAATGTAATCCAATGCATGGTGGTAAATTCACTGGCTTTGGTTTGGCACATAAATCAGTTCTCGACTCTGATCATGCGCTTTAACGTAATGTGCCGATTTACATTTCTCATACGGGGTCTCATCAATCAGCTTGATAAGCAACTAAAGCACATTGCTAGTTTGCTTGAAGCAACTGTGGTGTTAAAAAAAACAGAGAATTACAAATAAACTACCGATTAAATTCACTATTGAACAAACCAAAGCTCTGTGTTTGTAATTCATAGTACTTTTTTAAAGACTGACTAGTAGAAAGAATGGTAGCAGCAAAACACAACAAGGTTTTATAGGACAACACAGGAATACAACATACACGTTTAAATGGCTTCACTTAATCACTCGAAACAACCTGTGACTCACTAACTAACAAGCTGAGCTCCTTCCAGGAGTAACTGAGACCAGGTCTTTGTAAGAAAAATGAAAGAATATTGTGAATTAGAGCTTTTCTCTCCACCTAATTTTGCCTTCACAGATATACACATATACAGTTATGCGGCAGACAGGAAGTCAGTGAACACTTTTTTTTTTTAATCTCAGCCACTTGGACTTTATGGCTTAAGCAAAAACCGTGCACCATGGCTTCAGTAATGTTACTTCCTAATATGTCATCAATTCATGTTTTCATATGCTGGAGATGCATGGAAGACACGTGATCAGCAGCTGGTCAGTCCACAACTACTGTACCTAATACTAGGAACTGATGAATCTATGTTGTACGTTATTGGATTGTGTGATTAAGATGTATATCTTGAAATTCTGTCAGGCACTACTCTGGTTTTCTCCCACCCTAGCAAAACACATGCATGTTACGTTGAGTACCCTCTCAAAAACGAGACGCCTCATCTCAAGGGGCTTATCCTCCTAATAAATAAACTAAAAAATAAAAAATCTTGGAGATTTGAGGTATTTTTTGTTATTTTTTTTATATACTCTATTCATCCCTCACCAGGGACATTTGTGTGCTGCACTACTACACCGCAAGCAGGTTGCCACAATGGCACCAATGGTGGGAGAAATGGAGGGTTAGGTGTCTTCTCCAAGAACCCTAGATGTGAACTCAATGGGAATCGAACCCCTTAACTTCCAGTTAACTTTCGGTCTGCGGACGAACGCTCTACCGCTGTTCCACCGTTTCAGGAATGAGGACTGTGGTTATTGAATGATTTGGATAGTAATGTAGCTGTTGCTGTTCCTGGGCTGATGTTTTGTTTTGCTAATTTTATTCCTGCCAAGTTATATAATTTAGTTTTCTATGATTTTGTGACAGATTTCCCTCTATGTCATGACGAAAGAGTCTTCAAGTAAAACTACATGTCCCGAATAAAGTTTAGCATGGTGTTTAGTTTACGGTTGCAGCACATTGATCAGTAAACAGTAGAAGGGTAATGATTCGTCAGTAAATGTAACTGTTTTGTTAAAATATGAATTAAGTGTGTAAAGGCAAGGAAACTTTTAAATCTTGCGGACTCAGGTGACCTGAAACAAAATTTGCTGCCCTTTTGATTGGTGTTAGAACTGAGAAATCATCAAAAATTGTTGCACCTTGAAAATAAAATATTGTTTTAACAGAATTATAAAAAAAAAGTGTTTAGCCAGAGTGAAACCTTTCTTTTTAGCAGTTATTAGCATTTCATCTTACATGTGATATGATTTTCTTCATTAAAAGCAAAGCAATTTACACCTACCACCACATGATGGTTTTCCCAAATGTTCATTAGTTTTATTACCAAAACACACAGGGGATTGGTGTGTTCTTCCTCTCACCCATTACAAGTCAGGGGATAATTGTGCAATCAATCACATTAAATCAATATTGTAAGGGTCATCCTCCGGTCATCATCGTAAAACTGGTTTTCACCAACAGTACAATTTGTTTTGTGTGTATTTTGTTCAGTCTGACAAAGTACTCTCATAAGTCAGAGAAGCCCATGACAAATTTAAAATTTGGTAATGGAATCCCATGTAAAATAATGTTTTTCCCTATCACACCATACAGTACATGTTGGTTTTATAGGTTATTTCATGTTTACAATAAGGTCATGCTTTTAGTTACTGAAAACGTTCAGAATTTTGATTGCAGAGAAAACTGTCAAGTCTTTTCCACAGACTTCAGCATAAATAGTTTAATAGCGTCAAGAAAAATATATATCCTAACAAAACAGAAAATTGACCAAACGAAGCAAAAAGTATCTACTGTCCTAGCCAACATTTTTTTTTTTTTACATAATATAAAATTGTTTTTTGGCAGTATTGCCAAAAATGCCATTCAAGCCATAACTGTGTATTTTATCGAAACTTATCCAGTTTTTGGCTTAAAAAAAAACAGAATTTGCAGCCAGTGAATTTTTTGCTGCCTATTTGTGCTAAATTTGAACCCAGTCAAAACTGCTCTGTTCCTTGTTTAACGCTCATCTGGGGGCCGGGTCGCAGGAGCAACAGCCTCAGACGGGAAGCCCAGGCTTCTTACACCCTGGCTGCATCATCCAGCACACTTGGGAAGATCCCAAGATGTTACCCAGCCAGTTGTGGGGATCATAGTTTCTACAGCGGGTCTGGGGTATGCCTCTGGGTCTCCTCCCAGTGGAATGTGCCCGAAACACCTCATCAGCGAGGTGTTTGGGAGGCATCCTGACCAGATGCCCATCCCATCTGGCTTCTCTCAACCGGAGAAGTTTTTATTGCTTTTACCTTATCTAGCTCTTTTTTTTAAAATATATATAGAGCTTAGGAATTTTTGTCTTAAAATGTAAGGTGCGTTATAAATAAAAAAATTATTAGTATTATTATTACTTTCACCTTATTTAGCTAGTAAAATAGAATCATGAGCACCTTGTCTAACTTCCCCAGCCTCTGAACAGAAAAATCATATTGCCTGTAAATTGAATTACAACTAAAAGAGGGTATTGTTATATAGTTTTCAGATTTTCTTTCCTAATCTAAGCCCAGACATCTCTCTGTTAGCAGAATGACAATTTGACTTCTGTAATGAGTTCATAATGCTGTTTTGATAGACGTCAGCTGTAATGAAGCTGACAGCGCTGCTCTGAAGTCATATTGATGATTGAGTTGGGTAGAAATGTCCCTGTTGGTTTATGATTGCAGTGCCTCCCCTTATCCAATTACACTTGGTGAAAATTAATATTTTTCTCATTCGGAGGAATGTCAACCTCTTGCAATTATAAATGTGTATTTGACATTAAAATCTATTAGCATAATGAATTGATCCGCAAGAGGAGGCACGTGTTAATCTACTGAGAAGCAGCTGCTCATTGGAGAATGGTACTTTTCAATCAGCAAGACTTTAAGTGGTTCTTCTCTCAGGCTGCTGAGACATCAACATGCCCAGAGACAACGTCAGCAAAGGAGTAGGAAGTTAAAGGTTATTCAAGGCCTTTTTAATATGAAAAAACTTATAACATTTCCCAAGAAAAACTGATCTGTAAAACAGAAAACATAAGCAAATTTGCTGATTTGCAAGAACAGGGTAAATAACTGTACGTATTTTGAATCAAAGTCCCAGATATTGGCAAGATTTCTATAAAATTCTGCGAAAAGTCCAGGCCTTAGATTGTCATCTTATGTCAATATTAAGCTTCATATCAGTTCGATAGGTAGCTATAAAAAGCAGTCATGACATTAACAGCATTTCTAAAATAATAAATACAAATGACACAACCACAAAGATACAAAAAAATCTAAGAAATATAAATAATTTTTAGGATGTTGGTTATAAAAACACACAGCAACAGAGATGAAAGATTTCCGGAAGTGAGAAGAGACACCATAAAACTTTGCTGCAGCCATGTGAAACAAAGGCAGATATAAGAGCTGATTTTCTGCTTTCTGTATGTATTTATTTTTTCCCTTCGTACTGTTGCTGTTGCTGATGCTGCCGCTGATGCTGTTTTTGAATTCAGGGTGATTAATCATTCATTTCCAGCATCTGTTTACCCTTGCTAAAACAGGCGGCGAGTCCACTTCTGACAAAAGCTGATAAGGCTTTCCTAGGCTCACATTTATGCTGTTTGTCTTGGAAAATCTGATCAGAAAACAATGCTCCTCGCCATTGATTTTGCAACCGGGAAGAAGAGTGACATCATTGATTTATTTATATTCTTCTTCTTCTTTCAGGGGTTCTTGTCTGCTAACACCACTTTCCCTGAAATATTCAGCTTTGTTCCATCTGCGCCTCTGGAACTAACCTTTCTAGTTTGGAGGTTACTAGAAAGCAGAAGGACAGCCACTCAGACATGTGGTATTTCCGCTAAAAATAAATGATCAGACTATAATATGTTCAAATAAATTTTAAAAATTGAACATTTTTTGTAATCCCTATTTTTCAATGTCAGCTTTAGCTGTTTTGGAAACCTAAAAAAAACTATTTTGAAATCGTATGATACTTACGTACATCTCTTCTGATGAAAGCAAATTTTCACCGAAGATTATGCCTTCTATTTACTTTTTACAGCTCTTCCATTTTATCAGTTTTTCTGTGGTATTTATTGTATCTGTGACCATGGGCTAAATCCCTTGTGTTTGACTTGGCACTAACTCACAAGAGTTATCACTGTTTACTCATCACCAGGAGATGAAGTAAACAGAC
Source organism: Neostethus bicornis (assembly GCA_902685375.1). Classification (NCBI taxonomy): domain Eukaryota; kingdom Metazoa; phylum Chordata; class Actinopteri; order Atheriniformes; family Phallostethidae; genus Neostethus; species Neostethus bicornis. Next base: position 13,851,264 of record LR738545.1, read on the forward strand.
TATACCTGACAGTGTTTTTGAAACAGCGAAATAAATATAATTATCTCAATCTTTCTTTGTACTTATGGGATGCCACTACAGCAACCTTTCAGGGCTAAAATCTGCTGTGCAGAGCTTGGCCATGATTTCATGACATGGTGTTTATCATTGGGAAAGTCTCAGCCAGGTACTGTGAAGTACCGCTCCACCAGTTTTTATAAAAACATACTAATCTACTAAATGACTTGGAATACACCCAACTTTTTGCCCAACTTCTCAGAAGCAGATCTTCTGACTTGTATTTTTGTCATCCACATTGCTTTCTGTTTCCAGTTTATATCTAAAGTTTGTGAAAAGTGGTTTGATGTTGGCTAGTTATTGTCTGTGGCAGACTGGTGCACTGTTAAGAGTGTATCCTGCCTCTCAACTGACGTTGATGGGTATAAGACAGTATCAGGCGACGTTGTGGCTCCATGTTGGACACAGTAGATAAAAAAACGCATGCATGGACACTTCAATTTTTTGCTTAAAACTTTTAAGTCTAACTTACATAAAATGTTAATTTGGAACAAGTTGGAAAGATTTTTTTTAATACACGCATGACCTCCATTCTCATCTGTCCTGCTCCCAATGAAAATGTGCTTGAGCAATGAGAATGAGTTGAGCCTGACTGCTTCCAAATATGAAATATGAGTCCTTAATGGAAGCTGGGCTGAATTAGTAATAGAAAGCAGAGACAGTTCAGCTGTGGGAATGAAAGCTTTTTGTTGCCTCTTTGGACTCATTTTCACCTCAAACTCATCCTTGTTTCAGAGAATTTTGAGGAAATTCTCCCAGAGTAATTTGTTATTTATCATGCTCAAACCTAATCTTAGTTTTGTGCCTCATGTCTTCGTAGAACATTTAAGATTAAATGGGTACAAATCTTCTTTAACTTTGAAGTAAAGTTGTCACTATATTAGAAAATTAAATATTGATTTGTAATGATTAAAATGTTATATCAAATTAATTACTTATTACCCTACATCATTATTATTTTGTCCCAGCTCACTAAAGACCTGAACTGCAAGACTACAAGACAGTGACAAGATAAAATCACATTTTGTGGGTAGCAAATGTGAACACATTAAGGCTTCTTCCAAATACCCCCAAAATTACAGTTTCCATGGTTAGTAACCATATATCTATGTGTCTTTACAGATGAAGTCAACAGAAGTGGACCAAGGGCTTTTCACAGACAGCTACTGCAAAGTATGCAGCGCTCAGCTCATCTCCGAGTCCCAGAGGGTTGCCCATTATGAGGTGAAGACACCCCGAAACATTACAACAACAAAGTCTAACACACTATTCTGCTTCTGTGGAGCTCTTGAAACCTCAGGATCAGGTTGCTTCAGCTTTCTCTCGAGAGAAACAAAGCTGATCTACACACCTGAACCCCACAGCTGTCAGGAAACACTCACACACCTGAGCTCTAGTCCCTTGATTTTTTTTTTTTGGCCTCTGTTGAGAGTAATCTTGAGAGAACAAGTTAGAGAATAATTGTGGGAAATTTTTACCTATCTGCCAAACTCTTACAAAGCTCTGATTTCATTTAGTGTTGCATTTTTTTTCCGATGAACACCAGGACCCTAATGCTATTTTTTTCCTTGATGTTTTATCCTCAGTACAAAATATTTTTAACAACTCAATCATTATACAGACCAATTAAGATTTTGAATATTTCATTTAGATCTTCATTTTGTTGACTCACTACAGATGATGCTTCACTTGGTCACTAATTTAAAACGCCAGTAAGACGACTGGTGAATGAATTAAACTGCTAGATTGTTTTAAATTTTGAAGGATGTTACAAAAGCAAAGCTTAATTTTTATTAAACCTAAATTTTGGAGCTCCTTACCTTGACATGAATAGTCTATTTAAACATATCAATAAAACACTGTACAGTAAATTGACTAGAATAGCCTATTCTATGTTTGTCAGGTTGACCCTTTCCGGTTAGGTATGATGATGGATCTTTCAGATCCATTGTTGGGACTTTATTATCATTTGATGTCCTGAAGGTTGTTTTAATTTTTTTGCCAACCTGCAAATCCGAGCTTTTACATCTGACTTCTCGTGTCCTTGATTTGTTCAGCTTCTTTAGAGTACATTCTGTACACAGTGTCGGGTTTTCAGTCTCTTATCTCTGGTTCTTTTCATTAATTCAGCATTAGAAAATGGAACAAATTACGTCTTTGAGACAGACCGCTTGCTAAATGATCAGTTATATGAGGATTCAATAAGTTCATCTTTCTTTTTAAGTAGGTCTACGTTGCAATGATTCAATAGTTTTAATTTTAATTTGTCAAAAGTTTGTGTAACATGATACAACTTTTCTCTTATCAAATCTAACTCCTGCAGGCTCCGGAGCTCATTGTGCTGCAGTTGGGGTGCTATTTAAAGTTTCTGACTTTCAATGGGTAACAGGAGAAGTGCTTTGTTGTTCGAGGCGTTGCAGGAGACAGGAAGAAGTGGCTGAACTGTTGCAAATCAAATATTAATTTTGTTATTGTGTGTTGAATGCTAAACGCAGCGTTTGGCTTACTGCCTTTTGAAAATGGGAATTGTTTGGATTCTCTTTCAGAACAAGGCCTTAAGTCATCGTGACATGTTCAGGTCATTCCTATTAGTTACACAACAAGAAAAAACAAAACAAAAAAATAAAAACGACTAAAGTATTCTTAGCTTGAAAAGATGTTTTTCATCTTAAGGTCTTGCCTAAGTAGAACGCGAAAACTGTCTATTGTGCTTCATTTCTACCTCTCTATCATATTTAATTCTGGTTCATCATAGCTTGAAAATTTATATAATTTTTTTCTTATTACATTTGAATGAAATATTAATTCTGCCTTCTGCTTTGTAGTACTTACCTTAGTTTCCTGCGGATTGTGACAGAACAGAAGGAACCTGACTTACATTTCCTTGTGTACGAGTTTAAAACAATGGGCAAAGACTATATTTAATTCAAACACCATTTTAAAAAAAACTACACAGGTTAAGAGGTTTCTTTGTGCTTCAGGCGAAGTGCCCGCCATAGTTGTTATCCTTAACAGTCTTGGCATCTTTCCATCTGTTTTCCATAAAATACACAGGTGGTGGGAGCAAGATAGCAGTAAAAGGAACATAATTCTATTTTCACAAATACACTTTAGTTTACAATTATTTAAGGTTGTCTCTCGAAAAGAAATGTGTTTCAGGGTCAAATCAGTCCCAATTTGATTGTGTGTGAGTTCTTTGTGAGAAAACACGTAAAAAATTCTTTCCAAAAAAATCAAAAGGAAAAGGTGGGACAAGCCCATGGGATGTGCTCGAAACACCTCAGCAGCGAGACGCTCAGGAGGCATCCTTACCATGTGCCCGAACTACCCCCAACTGGCTTCTGTCGACAAGATTGATTATGAAATTTTAATTTCCGATTATAAATTTATCAACTAAAATTGTGAAAAGATGTCACAAAAAGCCTTAAGAAAATAAATATAGTGCCTAACTACATTTAGTCGAGAGCAGAGCCGAAAAGCAAAGCTCTCGATTTACAAGTCGACCTATGTTCCCACCCTCACCTATGGTCACCAGCTGTGAGTGGTGACCGAAAGAATGAGATCGAGGATAAAGGCGGCCGGAATGAGCTTCCTCCGCAGGGTGGCTGGGCTCTCACTCAGAGATAAAGTGAGGAGCTCTGCCATCCGGGACTAGCTCGGTGTCGAGCCGTTCCTCCTCCAGGTCGAGAGGAGCCAGATGGGGTGGTTCGGGCATCTGGTCAAAATGTCCCCCACCCCCGAGCGCCTCGCTGGTGAGGTGTTTTGGGCACGTCCCACCGCAAGGAGACCAAGAGGCAGACTCCGGACCCGCTGGAAAGACTATGTCTCACAGCTGGCTGGGGAACGACTCAGGATCCTTCCTGGAGGATGCAGCTGGGGTGAGAGAAGCCTGGGCTTCCCGTCTGAGGCTGTTGCCCCCGCAACCCGGCCCCGGATAAGCGGAAGATTACAGAACGGAACAACTCTTTTACATCAAATAGCTTATTAAAGAAATTGTAGCAATAGTAAAAAAACAAAAAAATTAAAAGTTGCTAACATTTTTTAAAGACTTTCTCATTTTATTTTGACTTTCTTTTAGTGTTTGACACATGTTTAATGTGTCAAACGTAATTTAATTATGTGTCTTATTGCAAACAGTCTTGTCAATAGTGGCGCTTTCTTATTTTGGAAAGAGGTTTCAATGTGAAAGTTTCAATCAAAATTATTGTATTTGTAGTAGAGTTGACTCCATTTTCTCTTTGCCACTATGTCTTGAATATTTTTTCTTGTGCAGGTAGGGTTACACTGTTCATGGGCAAGCATGAGCAAGAAGGTACCACCTGCAGGAGGTGTGTGTGTGTCAAGGTGTGAATATGACACATGCACACAGCAGGCTAATGTGGTGATATGTTTTTCAGGAGGACAAACTGTGAAATTAGACACCACAGACCTCATTAACCAGTACTAATGTCAATGAAACACCTAAAAAAAAAAAACTAGCACATAAAATCCCTGAATAAAAAGCACATGATATTTTGGCCCTGCAATAATAATGTTTTTTTTTTTAAAAAACTACATCTGTCAACTTTTATGTTGTACTGACTTTTGTCCGTTACAATTGAAACCTGGAGTGCAGTTGATAGAATGGGTTTCTTGGAGCAGTGGATGCAGATCAAAGAAGCAAACTTGAACAATACGCACTCCATTCCCTCGGAGACACGTGAATCCTGCTACATTTTGTTTGCAATGAAAAGGCAAATTAACCAGTCACTGAGTCAAAGAGTACAAGCAAAGCAGAATGCACTGTGGGATACCACTGAGGATATATTATTGTGTTTATTCTTGCTCAAAAAGAGAAATTGCATTTAGGTGGTTTTTTTGTTTACTTTATTTAAACAAGCAGTTTTTAATGTTCTTTCTTTTAGAATGCAACAAATTGGCTCTCACAAGCTTTTCCAGATTCAGCCACTCCCAATAAAAATACCCATACAAATAGTTTTCATTAGAAATAACAATTTAAGATTATTGTTTGCCACTGTTTATTCGAAAAAGAGTTTTTATGCCCCTTGAGAGACAAACGCTTTTTAAACAAAGTAAAGGGTAAAAATGAGACAATTATATTTCACTGGTGCAAAACCCTGAATAACATAGTCATAATATTCACTGATCCCTTGACACATTCCATTCAACATCAGAATCAAGTGCTGATTTATCTTTTGAAGCAATGGAGAAAAATGAACAGGGCAACAAGCTGTATGCAGTATCAGAAAAAAGACCCCCAGCATGCCAGAGCCCTGAAATCAATGCCAGTTTTCTTCTTAACAAAGCAATAGTTAAACAAGTAAGAACTCACTAAAAAAAAAAGGGAGGGAGGGGGGGGGTTGAAAGACCACATAAAAAAGTCTATCCTGACTTCCTCCAAAGTGACTTGCATCCACTGGGATCTAGAAAGCTCACCTACTTTGGAAGAAGCCAAAGCGGGGGGCAAGTGATACCAAATGCTTGACTTTCTTAAAGGTTTCTTCTCAAAATAGTTTCTATCAAAAAATTGCTATGCATGGCCAGATTTTTTAGACTCAATCTCAATAATTCTGTATCAATTGTTACGAACCAAACCCTATCCTCATGTTACTAAATTAAATAAACAAGAAAATGCTCGATTGATTTGATTTCTTTTAGTTCGTAAAAAGTATCAAATAATATTTTGAATGGGATTTTAAAGCCCTTTACTTTTATGAAAGACTTCATAAGACGTTTTTTTGAAGGAAGTTCAAACTCGAATAGTGTTTTTAATGGAGGTGAACGCAGAGAACCAAACCCAGGGCCTTACGATTAGGGAATGTAGTTCAATCAAGCTACTTCATTTTATTTTTTAGTATAATATTTGAGAAAAGATGGTCTGGCTGCAATTTGATTCTAAAAAAGAAAAAGTAATAGCCAAGGGAATCCTTGTACGTAGAGCTTGTGGATTCAAAGCCCCACGTGACGGTTTAGTGTTGCTCTTCATTCAAGTATATCTGTGATTACATGTTTTTGAGACCAGATTTTATTCCAAGCTAGCGAGATGTTTGGCATATTTGTCTTTTTGTGGGGAGTTTGCTGGATCTCTCTAGCTACTACAGCTTCCTTCCACTGGCCAAAAACAGGCGTGTTAGGCTGATTGGACTCAAAATCCCCCCAAGGAGGGAGTGTACGTGAGTGCTTTTTTGTCTCTTTGCGGCTTTGCATCATAGCTGGGATAAGTTCCAGTAACCCTTGTGAACCTGAATTGGACAAAACAGCTTGCAAAATGAATGAACAAAGAACAGCCTCAGCTCATCAAGCGGAACAGTAAAATTGGCAGAATTGCAGAGAAACACAATCACAATCATCCCACTATTTTTGAAAGAAAGTACAGCAGACCTTTATGATGAATAAATGAATGAATTACTCTATTCATCCCTCACCGGGGAAATTTGTTTGCTGCACTCCTTACACCGCAGCAGGCTACCCTTCAACGGCACTAATGGTGGGAGAAGCGGGGGTTAGGTGTCTTCTCCAAGGACCCTAGACGTGCTCTCCATGGGACACGAACCCGCAACCTTCCGGTCCGCGGGCGAACGCTCTAACCACGCGGCCACCGTCTCCACCCTAATACTGGAGACTAATGAGGTGAAATCTTGAATCTTTTACTGTCTGTTCAAATAGGAGCTGCAATGCCTTTGTTTGGTTGGTCTCTCTTATATCCTAGGGTTTCATACCTAGAGCTTTTTTTTAAGTTTTGGGATCATTACATATACAAGTAAAAATACGCCCGTGCATACACTGTATGTCTTGTTTAATGATCTCACCATACCAGTGGCCAAAGTTTCTCCAGTGACTGAGTTGGATTTTTTTTTCATTAGAAGTTTCACTCTAAAATAAAACATTCATATTATTAATAATAATAATGTATTTTATTTATAATGCACTCTATACCTTTACCTAGAACTGCTTAATGCTCATATTTACAAGGTGCTGCAAAAATTGACCGTGACAGTTTCAAAGGCCTCTTCTCATCTGTAAACAAAGGATGCACAATACTATGTCCCTTTCTGGAAGAATTTTTATATTCTTACCCTACCTTAGAGAGAAAACAAACAACTAGAAAACAAGGAGGCATAAAAGAAAAACTGTTTCACATACACAAAAAACATTTTTCATTATAGCCTTTGCAGTTTCCCGGCGATGTCCCTCTGCTAATGGTTCTCTGTTTCTCTCGGTGGACCTATTCACTCGCCCCAAGCTTCATTATGGGTTTCAGCATCCATCTCCTTATAAATGTTTACAATTGCTTTTATTGAGGCAACAACTGTCCACAGCGGGACTTGCCTTCATCTCAGGAAAGCAATGTCCTTAACACCTGTAATCCTGACCAACCAGGTCCGGAGCGGTCTCTGGTCCCTGACAGTCTGATCATATAGGATAAAGCGATAGGTCAATTTGATGTTGTTTATCTTTTCGATCCAGTGTGTCGTCCATTGCCACCAGACAATGCTGGTAAAGAGGTAAGCCCTGAGGAAATGCCCTAGGTTCCCACACCGGGGGGAACTTTCATCCCTCGTGAACCCTCTCCACACCAATAAGGCTGCAACGGGTAGACACTAATGAGTGATGAGCCAACCCAGGTCTTTGTAGGGATTGGACAGTGTCTTGTCTCCTACATTCCGCCAGTTATTCAGGGTTTTGTCTTGGAAACGGAGTGGTAACCTGCGCTCGATAGGCGCACGGTTGCTGAGACCAACCTCTATACTGCCTTGGGAAATCTCTAATGCTCCCTTGCTGGTAACCCAGAACAGTCTTGTACACAGGGGGGGGGCTCGTCAGTGAAAGGAAGTGACAAGCGGACCCGTTTCTTCCATGTTGCCAAGAGCTGAGATGACTGAGCTGGATGCTACATTGAGCGAAACATGTGGTGTTGTCTTGCCTGTCTGAGCTAGGTTACATGCTTTGGGTTTTAGTACTTCATTCAAGTGAGAGAACAAAGAGTTTGTGATATACATTTGAAAAAGGGGGATGATTTACCTTGTCTGAAGGGATGACATGGAGGGTAACATAAAAAACAGAGAAGGAATATTTTGTGATACCAAAATTTGTGTATAGTAGTACAAAAAATTTGTGACAGATGGGCAATCAATATGCAGTGATACCAGGTATGCTCCACTATCTTTTGAATGTTTCAAGTCCAAGTAAAAATAACCATTTGGTTTATTGAAGACAAAAATCTCATTAACCTCTTCTTGAACTCTTCAATCAAGAATAAAAAAGATCAAACACAACATTTGGTCAGCACTTCAAAGATTAACATGGTTCACGTTTTCAGTTTGCTTTTGAAAAAACTGCTTTAAAGCAATTTATTAATGGGCTATCTTTCTGAAAATATTTGATGTTATTTCTATTGCATAGGAGAACAAAAAAGTAGTTGAACTTTAGAACACATCTTGTACTCAACCATCTTTTGACTTTGGAGTAGACACACACATAAACTTTTTAGGAGAGTCAATCAAGGTATTGATTTTTTGCAAACTTTGTGTAATAACAGTTCCTCTAACAGTTGAAGCTTTAGCATTTAAGTGACTTGAGCTACTTTGACCGTTGTGCTTTCCCCCCAGTTTTTGCCCTCTGTAATTAATTTTCATTATCTTGCATACATTAATAAATGATCTCGCCTTTAAACATTTATGCAGTCTTTTGTTGGAGCTACTCACTGCAAGGCTCTTGGATCAACTGAGTTGGAAAAGAAGGAGTGCCTCTTTAAAGCCAGTTAATAAATACGGTAATCATATATTTATCATGCATCAGCAACTTTCAAAATATTCATTCTGTAATTACTCTGACGTGGCTTTTAGAGCTCAAAGGTTGTTCTTTTCACTGATCAGAATCTAACTTAGCTCCATTGGCTTTTTTTTTCTTTTCACATATTTATTTCTGCAGCACTAAAAGCAGTTGAGTACTCAATTTTTTCCTTATTTGTTGGACAGATGACTTGGGAGATGTGTATTTTTAAGAGCTTTTGTTAGCAGTTAAAAAGTAATAAAACATGTGGTTGCTTCGTCTGAATTTTTTCCCAGAACCTCAACCTAAATTATAGGTTGAGGTAACATGCATAGAAAGGTCACATGCAACTATGCATAATGGATTATAAAGAATGGCAAGATGGTGGGTGGCACTGAGGAGATCGTCACACGAATTGTTTAATTTTTTATATTATATTACAAACTATCTGATGGACATTAACATTTATATAGTTTACCACATTAAAAAGATTTGTTAGGTTGAAATTGAAAGTAGAAAGACAATTCAGCATTTTATAACTGAACCTGAATTGGTTGGTCTGCAATTCTTCAACCCTGTTTTGTTGAATATAAGAACTCCCCAAGCTGTGTGGAGTACAAGTCCATATCATATCTATACCAGGATTTTCATCTTATAAGAAATAAAAAATGCATGGGTACTTGTAAAGATATCTATTGAAGCATCGCCGTAAGACTTGATTTATTTGAATAATGGAGAATAATTCAAAATAGACTCGTTGACTCTTGTGTAAAACTCATCGGGTCGGATCAAAAACTGAGTTTACTAAATAGTAAATTTAATAGCGATGACAAATTAAAATGGCAAAAATAAACTGGTAAGAAATTAATTATGAAAATGCTCATTTTAAATGCAAATGTATTTAAAAGCAAGGCATTTGTAATGTTAAAATCAGTGAGCTGTGAAAGTGCTATAAAACTTGAAAACAATATTAATGAGATGTAATATTTATTGGGTCCTTAAAAAGAAAGAATGCAGTCTGTGTAACTGAACTATGTCCTCTCCGTCTTCTAGAAAAAAAAAAGCAAACACTTCTAAAGACCTTCCTTTCATCTCTTTGTGAAAAATGCCACTTTTCAAACAAACCTACCCACTGAAAACTGCTAAAATGGTTATTTTCATGTTTTTCTGGTATTTTCTTTTCCTTGCATGCCAGATAATGCATAATCGAGGGTTTCAGGCCACAATGAGAAAAAAATGCTAAGGGTTTTTTTTCCCCCAAGTTGCCTAATGAATAAAGTTGACACGCTGAGAATGAAGTTAAAGTACAGTTTTTGGCAATCACGCCAAAATATCCCTATACAGTGAGGTTTTTATACATGTTTGGTGAGGGAATTTTAGCCACAAAAATTTCTTTTCCACTGTATTGTTTTCAGCAGGACCATGGATCCATCACAGACAGCATTTGTGTTCATTTAAAAGGTTTGCTTATTTTTCCCCCTTTTAAAAGAAATTTGGTGGCATTAATATTCCATTTATATAATGCATCCTTTGGCAAGATCTAAAAAAAACTGGAAAAAAAAATGTAATTTGAAACTCAAAGGGAACATCTATCCCTCCCAAATTTTAATTTTACGCAATTAAATTTTTATATATTTTCAGCTAACGACTCAGATGAAAAGACAATCTGATTGTTAAACCAACTTTTCTCTTTTATACTTTGCTAGTTTGTTGCATATTTCGGATTATATTTGGACATCTTGTGTTGCTTCTTTCACCATTGATGCCTTTATATCTTTGGCTTTCTTTGTGTTTTTTTTTTAAAATTCAAACCTTGTGTTTGTGGATGACGCTGAGAACATTGACCAGGAAACTGAGACCTTTGACTGAGCCTCGTCTCATCTCACCACAATAACCTAATGCAGAATCAGCGTCACTGCAGACTCTGCAGTGACCTGCCTATTGATTGTTCAGTTTATCCTTAGGTCCCTTGTGAGACAGAGCTGTGATATTTGTATACAGACTTTATATCTTTTAATTATTTTGCTTAGTCTTTTAGGGGTCCACACTGATGCCCACAGTGAGGCAAATGATCAGCTCAAGGAATCCAGCAAAACAGATCTCACCTTTCCAACCCACTCTCTGACTTACTTCCTCAAAATTTAAAGATAAACCTTTGATCCCTACCCTTTACAATGAGACCTTTTTCCCAAGCCGCAGGAGACACTTTCCCTTTTCATCAATGGACCACAGTAACCCTTACTGCAAATTAATTTGACATACTGCCTTGAGCACTGACACAGGTCATACTTAGACCTCACTGCCTGTATGATGGAAACCAGCTCTTTGTAGTCCCTGAGCACATCCACACACATGTCCTTAGGAGACATGGTTGATTGCCCTTCTCAATGAGCGTGTGCCAATGACACAATCATTTGTGCACACACACATACAGTACATGTTTGTGAGGCACCAATATGCATGGCAGAATGTGACAGAATAACCAGCCAAATGACCTACACATGTAAATGTCTTGCAGTTTACTCAAATTCTCATTACCTCTTTAAGTACTGGACCTTCCCCCAATATGTTGTCCGCCCCCAACCCCCATCCCTCTGACTTTGTTGGTCTTGTAGATCAATTTAGTAAACCTTGTGTTTACATTTGCCTTGATTGCATTCTTAGGGTGTTCAAGAGTGTGTGTGCTATTGATGAGCTGGTGTGCGTCTTCAATGACTGTTGAGTTGACCTACTTAAATAGATTTTAAAGAAAGAGTTTTAGAAAAGAACAGGAGATTGGTGTGAGTAGTAGTTGCATTTTGTTTTTCATTCCATGTTCTGAAGAGCTCATCCCTAACGAGGACACAGGAGGTGCCAGAGGCTATCCCGGCTGTTTTCAGGCAGGGTACACCCCAGACAGGCCACCAGTCTATCGCGGGGCCACACACACATACTAGTCATCCAAATACACACTCACTCCCAGGTGCAATTTCATAGCAGCCAATCAAGCTAACTTGCATGGTTTTAGAGGGTGGGAGGAAACCGGAGTACCCGTAGGAATCCACGCATAACACGAGGAGAACATGCAATCTCCACACAGAAAGGTCATCGTGTCAAGCCTCACCCAACCAAGGCTCAAACCCTAACCTTCGTGCTGTGAGGCCACTGTGCTAACCACTGCGGCAACATGCAGCCCATTTTGTTTTTTGTCCACTTTAAATTAAACAAGAAAGGATAATCTGAAATGTGTAAATAAACTTCCAAACTAACTTCCCTCTGGCTCACAGATTACACTGCATTAAAAGTTTTTAGCACTGTTAACTTTTTAAGCCATTGGTTGTTTCAGACGACAAACAACATTTTACTAGTGAAAAAAACCTCATCTTATCTTGATAATGCTTTGATAATATCCACATATTAGACTTTATTGTTGCTAATGTAAAGGTTTCAAAATGGGCCAGTCCATCATTTGGAGCCAATTGGAAGGGAATATTGGCCATTTACAGAACTGACAAAAAAAATAATCTACTGTGGTGTAATGACTGAATCATTATGCTGATAATCAACCAGTCTGAGAGGAATTGTTCCACTGAGCTTTGAGTGTAATGAGTAAAAAATATCATTTACTTTAAACCTACTTTTCTATGCCATTTGCTTTTTATTAATTCTAAACAGAAGAAAAAAAAAAGCTTCCAAGCATGATAAAAATATGTTCCACAGTTTGATATGTAAGCAAAACCAGCACTGCTGAGAATCTTACTCTTTTTTATTTAGCTCACACTAGTGCAGCTGAGCTTTTACAGTTTAATTATAAGCCTGTCTCGGAAGGAAACAGAAGTGTTATTAATAGAAATAGTCTTGAGAGACTGGTTGTTAGTCTACCCCTATAAAAAAATAAAACCAAAAGGTGGTGAGGGAGTAATATCAGTGAAAAGTCCTTTTGGTTTTTCAGTTATAATAAATGAATTTTAAACATCCCAGGATATTTGTGAGAGAGCGGTGATTAAACCAGGAAGTCATACAAAGTGTGAGACAGTGAGAAGAAGATTGCACCGTTTTGGTGATTGCTCAACTTATGTTTACTTTGTAAAATCAATATTCTAGTAGAAACCCACAAGAACACAGATTTCTCAGCACCTAACTCCACTTTCTTCCCAACTTATAGAGGTGGGTGTTTGTACTGCTGCTAGTTCACACCTCGATGTCACCAGTAAAGAATAAATCTGGTTATTGTCTGAACTGAGCAGGCTTTAGCTCTGATTTACACTCTGATTAGAGATGCTGGAATGATATCAGCAAGTGTGACTGAAGTCTAATCCAAAAACACGATAGGTAGGCAGATGTTGCTGTGACAAATGGAAGAGGACACAGAGATGATTTTTAAATCGGAGATGTAAAAGCAATAGATGGCCTCCTCCGGTGGTGTGAGGTAGAGTTCAGTGATGAATGGTTTGTTCCAAGTGGAGCTCAACAAGAGTCATGGATGCTCTTACACCTAGACACTTCAATTAGTCCTGCTTCATTTTTCATTCCATGTTCACAGCTTCATCCATACTTTTCCAGAAAATTCTTAAGCTTGGTGTTGGCTATTTCTATATTCAAAATGCTACTTTCTTTTCAAATATCAAATGAGATACAGTAGGTTTAGGAATGCAAGGACATAACATGCTTCAAAGCTTGCTCTCTGCTGCATTGATAAGACACCACAGTCAAAATCAAAAGAATCTGAGAGTTTAATTTGACAATGTGGTAGTTTGATAGATGTCCTGAGCTTCAAATTGATATTTAAAGGTCTCATTGCACTTTCCAGAGCTTTCTACCTTCTAATAGTGATATATGGGCATTTTATTTGACATGATTTTGGGGGATGATTCCTGCATGACAACAAATGAAGTGTCTGCTACAGTGATGAAGAAACTAGCTACATTTGTGACCCTTTTAACACAGCAAGAATCAAATCACACATGCTTCTCTGCCTCCATGCTTTTTACGTTTCCCTCACCTTCATACACCTCTTCCTCACTCCTCACTTCTCTGTTTAACAACCCCCACTCAGACACACGTCCCGCATTCATAGCCCGCAGGCTTCTGTGGTGTCACTTTGCTTCATTCTCTTGCTAAAAACCCTATTTTGTAAAAATGGTCTCATGAAGAAAATACATATTTGGTTGTGATAGTGAATCCAAATGATTTAACACGCCGACACAAGAAGTTGGAAATGCTAAGTAGCTGGAGTTTAGGGTTAGGGCGGTTCACTCAGGACCTGTGTCAAATTTCAGAGGTGGAGGGTGCGCTTTCTCAGGACAGGCTTGGAGATAAGCACTAGTCCGGCATTCACACTTCCTGGCCTTTGAGAAAGTTTCATAAATCAGTATGATTTTATAATTATTTTGTAAGGGACGTTCAAAAAGAAAGTATATTCTGTTCTATTCTGTTCTGTTCAGAAAGTATATTCTGATTCTGAAAATCAAAATTGTGGTGTTTTATGTAAAAACAATACAATCAGAGCACAGCTAATTTGCATTAGATGGGACCTTTAAATGTTTCAATAAGAGGTTGTTGAATTAACCATAAGAGAAGCTGGAGATGATCTTTTTGGAAGCTGTTGTGGCTGGGCCAGGCCTCCTTTTGGCAAGAACATCATAGTTTCTCGTTTTTGCAGAAATAGTCAGTCTAATGTGGAGCACGTTCTCTCAGAATATGAGAGGAGTAGTTGGCATTGTTATTTTCTGTAGTAATTGATGTTGAGCAACCGCATAATTACTTCACCCAGTCTTGGTTCCAAATAGCTGGATGCATTTCTCAAACTAAATGTTATGAAAACAAAAAACACTTTGGCAAAGATCATTTAGGTCATTTATAATGTGTTCTCGTTTTTGAGATAGAAATGAATGTCCTTGATATGTTTTCGCATAAAATGTCCCTCCATAGCAAGATGTTGGAATGGACTATTTTAAATTGCGGTTAGAGTAACAGCAAGTTACCTCATTCCCCCAACCTATCAGCATATGAGTTTAGATTGAACGGTCACTCAAAAACCGGAATTGACACAGTGGTTTAAAGTGGCTTGGTGTCCGTTTTACCGCAGACCTGAAAAAAAAAATGTTGCTGGAGGTTTGCAGAATCAACAAAAGTAACACTGATGTTTGTAAAATGCAAGATGAGGTTATCGTACTTGATTAAAGCATTCCCACGCTTCTGACATTGTATTGGTGTGGCCAGTTTGGTTGTTGAAACTACTGACACACACACACACACACACACACAAATAGACACATACTGTATATCTAAAGATATACATACAGAACATGAGACTGTAGTTGTGTATATCCACACATATTAATCACATGACAATATTTTCTTTAGTCAGAGAGTGTTTGGCTATTTAGTATAAAATGGTTTTGACAAGATTTCTTTTCATGGTCTTGAACTTTATACCATTCATTTGACCGTTATTATACACAATGGGAGTTTTATGAATGAGTCAGAAGGGGTGCCAAAAAAAGCAGAAAAAAAATAAAATCCACTGTTGCATGGTCTAGATGAAAAACAGCACCTAAATTGTAGTTCTGCATGATGCTTTTTGCTTCTTGTGCAAGTTGCTATTTCACACAGTGATTGGTTTGAGCTTCTCTTGTGCAGAGAAGACCTGAACAGAGAGCAGCTTGTATTACATGCTGGTACAAGGTGACTTCTCTTTAAATTTAACATCAGCAATACTCAGCATGTTTAGAAAGTAAAGTACTGTGGCGAAAGTTCCTCTGTTTGTGTGATTGCTAATTATTTTTCAATATAAACTGGTGAATTGTGTAAAACTAAATGTCATTTCTCGCTTTTTTGTATAGTGTTGGTTGTCAGGGTTGAATTAAAAAGTTGATTAAATGTCATTTTAATCACGTACAAGCCCATTTTACAAACTGCAAACGCATGACGTACTGTGATGAATGTGACGCTTGAATATGATGAATGCATTACGTCGATTAATACAGACTCATTAAATAAAAAGCTCTTAAAGTTATTTTATGTTCAGACTGCTACAATATTTGTAATCGATATTACAGAGACTAAAATTAGTTTCAGCCTATGACACAGAGGACTAAATGCTGCTGTGTCCCATGACTTGGGAGCAATGAGAAGATTTTAGGCTTTGCTCAAGTGCCTAAATTGGATCACTCGGCTAGCATTGAACTGAATCGGATTCTGTTTCCCTTAGATCTGAGCCCACTTCTGTTACTGCTTGAGAATTACAGCTGGTTTCCAATGCTCCACAACTTCCCATTAGTGCATATAAAATGTTTCATCAGATATTTTATATTCAACTCCTGACACCCTAAGCAGCAGGAAGGCTTAAGTGTTGTATTTAGTTCCCAAACAGAGACCACTTTTTGACGACTTGAATAATAATAAAGATGTCTACCTATATCCCAGGTTGGAAAAATGAAACCCTGACAATCCTATTTTATTTAGATGTTGGAAAAGTTCTGGTTTGTCAAAAAAAAAAAGTAAACGTAGATTTTACAGATTGCTCAATTGGGTCTCTGAGGAGGCCTGAATGCACAAAAGCTCACTGATGTGGTGGTAATGCAATATAGATTTTTTTTCAACTCTGATTTTGTCAAGTGAGTACTTAGTGTCCTTTCACGCAACCATGTCATTAAGAGGAGTTGGGTAGCAAAGTTTTTCCATTATGTCTCCATTTTCTAATCAATCTTTGGACAAGCGATGGAAAAATAACACCTATTGTTACAGAATTTGATCAAAATATGTATCATTAACTGACCAACCACTGAGGGAATATTGATCGGTGACACATCATTGTGAAGGACATTTAGTTATGTCAACTTAAAACCTTTGCTTTTGTTCATTAACATTTTTTGAGATCCATTAGTGCACAACTTCCTTACAGTTTCTTCTTCTGTCCTTTTATAGATCTAGGGGTGGAAAGGTGTTTTGTGTCCTGGTCATGACGTTGTTCTTAAATAGCTGTAGCAAACCATCAATGACCATTTTTTTTCTATAAGGTCTTAACAGATAGAAATGCTTAAAAATATTAAACTTGGATGATACCTCAGAGTTACATGGTTGTCATGAAAATTACCGTCACCTTCTGCAGAACATTTTTTTTCTCAATCTTATTTGTTTCATATAACAATGGTGGTTTTAAAACTCCCGCAGTTATCAGTGTTTCCAAGCAAGGAGCTCAGTAGGCATCCAAACCAGATGCCCGAACCACCCCATCTGGCTTCTCCTGACCCGGAAGAGCAATAGATCTGCTCTGAGCTCCTCCTAGATGGCAGAGCTTCTCACTCTATCACTGAGTGAGAGCCCAGCCACCCTACAGAGGAAGCTCATTTCATCCAATCTCGTTCTTTCGGTCATCACCCTCAAATGGCGACTATAGGTGAGGGTGGGAACGTAGATTGACTTGTAAATCTAGAGCTTTACTTTTAGGCAGAGCTCATTTACTAGATTTACATCTAATTTACCAAAATATCCCCACCTTAAATTTTGTTCTGAGTAACCATAAGGCTAGGGTTAAATTTAACTTCATTGCTTGAAGCATAAAGCATTCAAACACCCTTTGTTTATGCATCGGGTGTAACACAGTGAGACTAGACAACAAAGTAAAAGCACAAGCCAAGACCCTAAAACTCTCAATTTTATGAAATGAACTTTTTAGATTTATATTTTAATTACATTTGCAAAACAACCCATTAAAAATATATCGCTCACAGACTGCTTTTATAATGTAATTTCACCACATGCACAAAGTGCTTATAAATGTGACAATTTTTCAAAAGTTTAATTAAAATGCTGTAAAGTTCCTGCTTTATTTAGTCAAGCATTGAGTTAGAAATTATATGTTCTTTCAGAGTTTAACAAACTGTCATCCAGCTCTACTTAACGGATCAATGTCCAGTCTTTACATGCATGTTGTAGACAGATAAGAATGGAAAAGGCTTGTTCTAGAAGATTAGTTAATGTGAGTAATGACGAGTTATGATGGCTGTAATTACAGTCAATAGGTAGAAAAAACATATTTCAAATGAATAGCTATTCAATTTGAAATCTCTTCTTAAGGATGAGTGAGTTTTGCAGCTCTCATTGTGGAATTCATGAAGATTCATACTTTCCATAAAACACACCAGTCTTCAAACTGACTGCGTGAGTAAATCCAACCCTAGCTAAAATGATACTTCAGCAGAAGCTTTCAAAACATGGGGAACCTCTATTTTACTCCTCTAATTACCTACTTGCTGTTCACCCACTGTGATATAGCTTTTCTCTGATTTTTGACAGCTGACTCTATGGGTTTAGAAAAATCAGCGTCACGCTGTTTGCTTTGGATCAAACAATTTCAATATTTCAAAGGTGATTGAAAAAGACTGTTTGTTTTTTTTCCCCCTCAAAATGTTGTGCCCAGCATGCTAGCAAGTGCAATGACGTCCTGACTGCTACCTTAGTCTGAACAAATTTGTTTCGCCACGGGAATGTTTGTGGAATTAAAGTTCCTTTTGATGCTTGACTATTGCTTTATCTTTTGATCTTTGCAATGTTACAAGTGGAAGCAGGACCAAGAAAAAGAAAAAAAGGAGATATGAATAGAAAGAAATAAGCAATTTTGACCACATTACAAATTTAAAACGAGTGAATGCATAAGTGTTGAAGCGTCTTTGAGCGTCCTGGGGAACGCTGAGCGTCCTATGAAAAATGTAATTTTTATAGCTCCTTATGGCTCTATTTTATTTGTTTCTGCTCATTTAACATCCCATTTTTTTATTTTCATTCAAATATAAATAAATGAAATGAGTGGTTCAACCGGAACAGAGTTGCAGAAATCAAAGAGGTGAACCTAATCCTGAAAGCCAGACAAGCAAGACAAAGTAAAAAAAAAAAAAGCAAAAAAGAAGTTCTGTCTTTCACCCTCGTGTTCTCCGTCTGGGTTAGATGACTTTGCCTGTGGTTATCTGTTCGCTGTAATGGAACAAGTCACCTGTCTTCACTGTAAGCATTAAATACAATTCATCTTATCTGTAGTGAAAGTCATCTTGAGGTCCCTTAAAGAGAAAATAAACCAGTTCAGAGCACGTCATTGTCTAATAACATTTGATTGCTTTCATTCAATCCTGTTTCAATCTGGTTCATTCGATTCAAGGTGGTGAAATTGAATGGAAGTTAACCAAGCCATTTTACATGAAAAATTATGGACAGGTCACACATTCATCACAGAGGTTCATGCATTAGCTACAAACCTAACTAATTACATTAATATAATCTCTATTTTTTGGCAACAACTAATCTTTTAGTTAAATATCAAATGTCATTACATTGGTTTGAATCTTCTGATGGTGTCAAACATCATCAGGGATTTGTCTCTCCTCTTCTTTTCTCAGGGTTATGTATCTCTTTATCCCAAACATGTTAAACGACTGATTATGTTTAATCAACCACTTTGCTCCTCTGAATTTTTCACCAACCAAACTTTAATTACCAATTTAGTTCGGTATTAGAGATCTAAAGTGCAGAGTGCACTTGATTAGATAACCTTCACTTCATTTTATTGGGACCTTTAACCTGAAGCTTTAAAATGAGACTGACCTGCTGACAGGGTCAGAAAAACAAGCCTGTGCTTAGATTTTTTTTCCGCTTCAGTATAGATCGATGGATCAGAATCTCTTAATTCAACATACAATATCATTTATCTTTTGCCCTGAAAGCATGTTTTAACAGGCAGTGAAACTGGGCCACTTAACAGGATTGTTTCAATGCCTGTCTAGAATGGGATTGCGGTGAGCAATTTCACCCGCTTGGAACGGGTCACTGAACCCACTGTCATTACATGAGAAATATGTTCCATCGACACCAGGTTTAAACAACTGCACACAGTTTGTTATGTATTCATTCATTTTTTATATGTTTGTTCTTATTTTGGCATACTTTTTTAAAATTTGTGTTCAGCTTAGCGCTGTTTAACTTTGTTTAAATTAAATTAAAAATTCAAATTATATACAATTATATATATTACGATTATGCATTTAATCGATTACTTTGCGATGTTCTTGACAGGAAATGCAATTTATATGAATTAGAAATTTACTTGAATGTGTTAAAGTAAATTTCTTGAAATTTGTAATTTGTAATTTGTAATTTGTAATTTGTCTTGAAATGGAACAGATTGAGAACAAAAGCTTGGATTACTTAATGACTCATGTAATGACAATATTGAATTGAATTGAATATCCTTTATTTATTCCCAAAAGAAAATTTTATTAAGTCACATAATATTAAGTCACAATGTGAAAAATAAATGGGAAACAAGTTTTTCTGGAAATGTTCGGGCCTTGGGAAACAATCAAATAACTAAAGTCGACAGATCCACCGCCTTAAAAAAAATAGCGTACTAAAAGCTAAAAGTACAATTTTGGTTTCTACATTCATTTGTAAATGAGTCATGTAAGTTTGTTATGATGTCCAAATTTGTGTTTGTTTAGAGACACTATTCCAACAACACCATCATAAGTAGTTATAGTTTGAATTTTTAAATTGTGCACTTTTTACACACAACAATGTTTTTATTCTCTAAAAAGGACCTTGTTCCTTGCCTCCTAGCTATTAATTTATATTTACATCCTGGATATTAATGCATCAATGCACACAAATATGAATGATGCTGTTGGAATGTTATCAAAATGAACAAACAAACTGCATTGTATTGGTTGATCAGTTTATCCTTCTGGAGATCAAATTAAAAACCAACTAAAATTCTTTCACTTTTTTTTTCTATAGAGTCGGAAACACGCCAACAAAGTGCGGCTGTATTACATGCTACATCCTGTGGATGGAGGCTGCCCAGCCAAGAAGCTCAGAACAGACAATGTGAGTCCATCTCTCCATCTGCCAAATGTTTCACAGCAGTCCATGTAATCACTGTGAAATACAGCCATCAGATCATGGCTGCCAGGAACATTTATCATTAATGGACTTACTTGGCTTTCTAACCTAAGTGTGACCCTGTTCCCTTCTTCCCCTCATGTGTCAAATAAGTGGTAGAACAACATTTGTAGAGCAGTGAACAGAAACGTTTTGACAATGTTGTGGTTGAATGCTGGAAGATACCAAGCTTTTATTGAAGACAAAGACATGCTATGGAAGATCCAGCCCTCCTAACCTTCCCTGTCCCGTATGTTGAAAGTACATGACATGTTGACAGATACAATTACGTTGCTGTCATTTCCTTTTCGATAGAAGTGTGAGAGGCAATCTTCAGTGTTCCACAGTTGTGTAGTTGTTCCTAAGCTCAGATCAACACCCTCCAAACAAGGTTTTCATGTTAGTGTCACAGTACCAGCAGCACTCCCTGCCCATCCCTTTTAAAGCTAGATAACAGGGTTGATGGAGGAGAGTGGATTGAAAAGACTTCAGTAAAGATACTAAAGTCTGAATCGCAGTGGAGTCTGTCAACTATGCAGGAAAAATCAGTTTTCTCTACTAGATAAGGATCCATCAAGGGACGCTTCCCGCTGCCTCAGCTCATCATCCAGTGGAGATGTTCTGTTTCTGTTTGGCTCCACATTTCTTTATTATCCAATTACCCTGCGCAACTCCAGCCATCTGCCTTTAAATGTTTTCATCTCCTGGTGTCCCACTGTTCCAATCTTTCTTCCCATTTTTGTTGCTCTCATCTTTCTTTTCAATTTCACATCTTATCTTCTTTGAATAAATATGTTCCATTTTTTTTCATCATTTCCGTTTTGTTCTTTCTATTTTCATCCACACTCTTTCTTCTAGTTACTTTTTCCTCCTTACTTTTGAAATGTTATTCCTGTTTTCCTTCTTCATGTCTACCTTTCCCACCCCCTTGTTTCTGTCTTCTATCATTTTTTTAAAAAATTAATCTAAGTTTGAGCTTTGCTTTCTTGTTGTAGTTTCATCTACTCTACATAAACACACAACATAATTCCTCATTTATTTTTTTCATTCTTCCCTCTTTAGTACTGCTCTGTTTTGGTTCTTTCAAAGCATTAATTTTGTTTTTTGTCTTTGAATTATTTCTTTCTTTGTCTTGTTTTAAATTCTGGATTTTATTACTAATCTCCTACGCTTTCTCTTTCTTGTTTATGCCTCAAACTTCTAATGTTTCCCTATAATAAGGATTTATTCCCTTCATTTCTTTGCTTGCATTCTCTAAAACACAAACTAATTTCTGTTTTTTCTTCTTTTCTGTGTTTTTCTCTTCCTCACTATTTTTCTTTCTTGCTCTTTCTACAACTTCTCTTAGTATTGTTCCCTCTGTCAGAGATTGAGTAGTCAGCTCGGCACTATGTTATTACTCTGTCACTGCTAAAAGCCTGCTGAGATCACCAACCATTACTGAAACATCTGGGTCTTCTTTGGGTTTTATTTTAAAAAAGGGCCCTGATGGTAAAACATAAAGTTTGAAAGTGTGATAAAATGTCTGAGCTACCATCAGTATTTTTTATAACTGATTTTGTTTCCATTATTCATTCATTTTCTGAAGTTTTAAGTCCAACATCAGGTTATGAGGATTTTCGTCACTGAAATGTAACCATTCTTTGCTAGATTTAGTTTGTGTGCTTGTAAATGTGCGATTATTGGGGCATTTGTTTTGTTTGGAGACCTGCTGCTATTACGTGTTAGAATCGATGCTAAGTCCGTGCAATCCCTCATTCGTCCAGTAGTGATCCATCGTAGAAAAGGCTTCAAAGTTGTCATCTGAAGAGTGCATTTGATGATCATCACGTTTCGACTTCCATTCAGAAATCATTTTCAATCTGATATAGGCTGATAGGGGCTTAGGTGTTGGGCAAACTCCGGTTAGTATATATTGAACATGTTCTCAGGTTCATTCTATTAGATTGAACAAGATTTCTGGATGGAAGTTGAAATGCCTTGATCATCAAATATACTGTCCAGATGACAACTTTGAAGCCTTTTCTACCACCGATGATACGCATCATAGGAAATGTTCCGATTAGCTAAGCTGAAGAAATAGAATTATTGTTGAACAAAAAAATACAAAAAAGTCAGTTAATCTTTGAGGTTTATATGAACCAACTAAATAGTCAAAATTCAAATCCAAGAAAATGTTTGATTTTGCATTTCCAACCCTGGTGCTATGTCCCTTCAACATTTTTCTGGAGTTGATTAAAGTATTGATACAGCTTTAAGGGCTCAGTTTAAGGGCTCCTTTGGGTTCTTGTCTCCCATGTGCTCCTAGCATTATAGTTGTTAGCGTTCTGTGTATGAATGTCAAATAGACTCTCTGTTAACTTCATAAAGCTTGTGTCAACAGACAAAGCATAGCAAATGGTTTCTACATGCTTCCATTTATTTTCCAGATTCTTTTTGCATTACTGCATCAGAGATAGAGGATAAAGGGGGTGGGTAAAGGGCTTTACTCAAAGCCTCTGGGCTACCGTTGATCATGTGAGGTCAGCACATGCATCATGGAAAGTCATCTTTCGACTCATTGCTTTGCATTTTTCCGCAAATATTCCATCAAACTTTCATTTTGTAAAGATTTAGGGAGTGAAAGGACACTTTGCAAAACACTTCAACCTTTAACTTGTTCCTCACTGAGCTGTTATTTTCATAAATGTCACGGTTGGGTTTGGTTTCAGTGAAATGCTTAATTTTAAACCAATAAAACATCTGGTCAGTGCCCACATGGGCAGCTTTATGCAAAAACGGTTTCCCAAATTGTTCTTGACACATAAATTAAAGTGCAAAGAACAAAAATCAGCTAATAGGATTAAGTCAATGTCTGTGAAGTTTTGTAAGCGTGTTCAATAAATCAGGATGTCTTGTTTGTACCTGAGGATGTTATTTATTGCAGAGGTAGGATTACAACTACATCATTGATCCCTTGTATTTTACATGCCCGGGGATAAAATTTGACTGAGACTGAAACAGCGGAGCGCCGAAAGGGTGGGGCTGGTATTGACTTTCACTCATTTAACACGCTGATCCTCGCAGCTTAAAAGTGAGAAAACACAGTCAACTTAAAAGCAAAAGAAGTTATTGCCTTTAAGAGTTAGTTTTCTACTATTTCCCTTTAACAAACAGAATGACAGGCATCGAGATTCAGAGTTGAAACTTCCCAGGGTTTAATGATTAGATCTAAATGTCTTTTTACACAATCTAACTTCAAATATAACTTAATTTCTAAGTGGTTTGGATTGTAAATGAATGATACTTGACTTGAACAACTTATGGCACGAGACAAATAACTACAAAAATTCAGGATGTGTCACAGCAAAGTAATATAGCCACAAGAATTATGTTGACAAAAATAGTGACTGTAAAACAGCTACAGATTTTTCATTGGAAGTCTATGGGTGCTGAGACCTCTAAGAACCTGAATCTATTCAGTAATTGGCACACAGGGGGAAGTTCCTGTATGCAGTCATTGGTAGTGTTTTACTGGAATATATTAAAAAAAGAAAAAAAGCATTTCTGGTTCTCTGATGACATGGATAGATTTCCGTCATTCAATGAAGTAATCAATGGATTTTTTTTTGCCAAATCTACTTTATAAAATTCAGTGTTTTTAGAGAGGCTGTTATTCAAATTGTTCCGTTCCGTCGTCTTCTGCTTATCTGGGACCGGGTTGTGGGGGTAACAGCCTCAGACTGGAAGCCCAGGCTCCTGTCACCCCAGCTGACCCAGAAGGATCCCAACTACATCATGTCTCCCCAACCAGCTGTGAGACATAGTCTCTCCAGCGAGTCCAGGGTCTGACTCTTGGTCTCCTCCCGATGGGACCTGCCTGAAACACCTCACCAGCGAGGCGCTCGGGGGGCATCCTGACCAGATACTCGAACCACCCCATCTGGCTTCTCTCGACCTGGAGGAGGAGCGGCTCGACACCGAGCTACTCCCGGATGGCAGAGCTCCTCATCTGATCTCTGAGTGTGAGCCCAGCCACGCTACGGAGGAAGCTCATTTTGGCCGCTTGTATCTGCGGTCTCATTCTCTCGGTCACCACCCACACCTGGTGACCATAGGTGAGGGTGGGAACGTAGATCGATTGGTAAATCGAAAGCTTTGCTTTTCAGCTCAGCTCTTTCTTTACCATAACGGACCAATGCACTTTTATTCAAATTGTTTGAATAAAATGTTTTAACATAACATTCCTTTTGATATTTGAAGTTACATCAAGTATGAGTGAAGTAAAATACAAAATACATTCAGGTATTGGTGAATGCTGGAGAACTTTTGTTTCCACAACCATAGTTGAAAAAGTTTATTCTTTGGTCACATTTACATATCAACGCTGCTTTATGATCTTTTCTCACATGTTTTGAGAATTAACTCACAAGGTAATGTCTGGATTTGTGTGAAACCCAGATAGAATGGCGTACCAAACTTTATATAGACAAATAATCAGTTACTTGTTGACAATCTGGCTTTGATCACAGTGTGTACAAATTGAGTGGTGTCTTATATATCTTCTATTAAACTCCCAAACTACCTCACTCTGCTGTGATTTAAGCAGAATGCATAAAATGTCCAAGACTAGCCTCACACATTGCTTCATCTATGTTTTTTTTTTTTTTATGTGTCACAATATATTAATGTTTGCTTCATAGTCTGACCTTAGGCCTTTAGTAAAAGGGCACATTGCCTTGATGGAAGGGGGCTACACTTAAACTACACAGATGTGATGCGACCAGGCTGTGCTTATAAGGTGGCACTATCTAAAAATACTTTCAGTAGCACTGCCTACAGACACCAGGGGGGTGCGTACGGCCTGGCACGGCCCGACGTCTGGACTTAGTTGAACTGATGGCATCTGACAACTGTACAAGCTGCTGGCCATGCTAGTCTCTGTGATAACCTGCTTCCATGTTAAGGGGAGTGCGGGACAAGACAAATAACATGTTCTTGCTTTGAGGTTTATGGATTGGCATGCATGTGAGTTCTGGCTCACACTGCGGGTCTTTTCTTTTTTTTTTTTCTAACAATGTGATTAGATTTGAGTTGATAGAATTGTGCTTTTATTGTGTTTGAGCCGGATATGGTTGTGTAATGAATTACAATGTGTGAAAGAAATAATATAATCTAATACCCAAGAGGTGAGATGAAAGCAAAATACCAAATTGGCTGTGGGCTCATGACCGTTTATATGCTGATTTATTGTTTGTATTTTCCAGAACTTTATCATTAAAAAAATGGAATTATGATGATTCCAAAAAGAAATTTAAATTGTTAAAGAAAACAGATCATTTGAAGGATAAAGATATAAAAGAAAGTTGATTTTTTTTTTTTTTTGTTTTAGAACATTTCAAGAAACTGTTTAAAGTCTATAAATCAAAATATAAAGGGTCGAACCACAGTAAGCCAGTTAAAATACTGAATGTTTAGAGCTTTGATATTGTTTTTCCAGTTACATTTCTGACTTTCTGACTTTTCTTCTCTGAGCAGATCTTTAGAAAAAAAAAAAAAATCTCATTGGAAGGTTTTTTTTTTCCCAGTGAATCTTCTGAGATGCAACCCTAGAGCATTGTCCTCAGAGCAGGTTGTTGCACAGGAGTTTTCTCACTTGCTAACTGGGTGAGTTAGAATTATGTACAGATATAAATATTACAGTATGACCAATGTGTGGAGTTTGCATGTTCTCCCTGTGTTTGCGGGGGTTTCTCCGGGTGCTCTGTTTTCCTCCAAAAACATGCATATTACGTTGATTGGGCACTATGAACTTACCCTCGGAATGAGTGTGTGTGTGGATGGTTGTGTGTTTCCCCGCAACAGACTGGCAACCTATTCGGGGTGTACCCTGCCTCTCGCCTGAAATCAGCTGAGACAGGCTCAGGCACCCCTGTGATTCCATTAGGTAATAAGCGAATCAGAAGATGAAATGAAACTATGACCAATGTATTAACCCATGGAAAAACACAGTTTTTGAAAACTGTATTCAGTCATTGAAAACTGTATTCAAAAACACAGTTTTTCCATAATATAAAAAGCGTGTTTATTGTTTAAATCTGAGTTTAGATGATTAGACAAGAAATAAACTGTAAATTGTACATTATGTGCTAAGCTGAGTTTCTGGCTTACTTTACAATTTTTTACTTGGCTGAGAGAGATTGCTGAGGCACAAACCAACTCCCAAAAAAATATCTTTAGCAGTTTGTAAAACAATGGAGTTCAGATGCTTTCTTCATGTGTGTTTGCTAAAGGATGTAACAAATGTGACAAGGCACTGAATGCCCAATGATAAGAAGCTGAGAGCAAAAACCAAAACAAACCTTTCTGATACAATGAGTTGTGACAAAATAGCAACTTGAAAATAAAAATATAAACCCCCCCAAAAAATGCAATAACTTTCTACACATTTTCAAGTCATAAGTGGCAGAAGGGGTTAATTTTTTTCTGTTTTTTTTTTTTTTTTTTGCAACAATTTCCTTGACAACGCAAAAACGACTCATTTTTAGCTCAAGGCAACAAATTTTGTTTGATGGTTGTGCGAGTGATGCTGCTCGATCTGATTTATGTTACATAACCACAGAGGGATGATTACATCAAATTTTTTTAGATGAAAAAGTTAATGTGACTAATCCACTAAGACACGCAATTTCATTTCAAGCTTCTCAGAATTATAGCTTTGTGGAATGAACAGACACTTTTTAAAATCTAAAACAAGTAAGACAAATCGCAGCAACAGAACTATGACTAAGTTGTTATTTTGTTTTTGGTTTTTTTTTCTTCTTTGGCTTGTGCATTTAATCTTTACTGACTCATTAATGGCTAAAGATTTAAACTTGGGTTAAACCAGAGACAAAAAAAAGTAAACTTTATAAATCATAAACACAATATCTGGTCTTTTTATATATTCTGGTCTTATTTTTAAGACAAATGTCTAATACAGTGTCCACGCCATGTTTTGTACCCGCAAAAAAATCTAAAGAATGATTACATTTCCACTGAATTAATATTATTACAAAAGGAAACAGAGAGAGTTCAAACTTTTTATGAAAGTTATGAAATGTAAATGTCTAAGTCAGTGTTCTCTTTAGCAACCTACGTATATTAACAATATAGAGATCTCTCCCAATTTATATTATATATGTATATATAATATATATATATTATATATGTTTCACTTGAGATCAAATTGCTAAAGTCGATTTTATACAGTATATTTGTCCATAATTTTTTCTTCAAAGAAAGTAATGTTTGCTGATTTTTACTTTTTCTATTCACTTTCTTTTTTAACCTGTCCTAGATGGGCAGAGTGACGAAGATCCAGCAAACATCAACTTTATACAATATATACAGTATGGATGTACAAAGTATGTCTAAAGGACTAGAACGTAGGTGCTGTGCCTCCACTTGGTGGGGATGATAGGATGCTGTTGTTTATATATACAGTAGATATGTATATATATCTATATATATTTACATACAATGTTCTCCCAAAAGGCGGGTTTTTTTAAAGTCGTTTGAATGAGAAATTAGTCATTCTCTGAAGTTTGATGCTGCTGTGTCAACAACCTAATGTGATAATCTTGATGTGTTGATAATGTCACCCTTTGTATTTTGCAAAACCTTATTTTGGTTATTGTTGCAAACCAAATTTTCTACTTTTGGCAACCAAAAAAAAAAATTTTTTATCAGAAACTTTATTATTTGCAATTAAATAAAATGTCTAACCCTAAACAAAGCCTTTTTTTTTTTTTTTTTTTTTGAAATTATGAGTTTCACACAAAAAGTCTGTTACTTGGTGCAGTTTTTCTGTCACCATTTGCTAGCCTACAATCTGATAGCCATCACAGCACGCCACCAAGTCTGTCCAGCGCAAAAACAAAAAATGCACATTATTAATAAGAAAACATTTTAAATATGCATTTTTAATACAATCACGACTGGATGAGGGGTTTTTTTCTCTCAATTTGAGCTCTACTTTGCTAAAAGCAGGTTATGCCTGGAGGGCCTTTTTATGGGTCGATGGTAAACCACCAATGGTACTACCACCAGTCCCTGCAAAGCTATTTGAGGTGAAAAGAATCACATAGCTGCCTGGAAACATTTCTAACATGCAGTTGTTGCAAGAAAGCTGCAGACTCTGTCAAAAGTTTGATCATTTTTCATCAATTGTTGTTGCAGTATCACAAAATTATCATAGAAACTAATTTACTATCAATAAGCAGAACACCTAAATTTTGTGTGATCTGACTCTTAGTATATCCTGTAAATATGCTAAACCAGATATTTCAATCACATTTATCATGTAAGTAAAATCTACAATACATACTTTTATATCAAAATACTAATTGGCAAACTCTGTTTTTTATCTGCCAGTTTATTCAGCTGCTTGCTTTGAGTAAATCAGCCATTCGGTGGTGGATCTCAAAGGCGAAACATAGCAGTTGAGCTTGAGATGGCACAGGTGTCTGGCCTGGTTTGACTGAACAAGAAGTGATTGCACTCTTATGCTTCATTGCTCCTCTGCCTCCTGAAGCAATATCCAATAGATTGCACTTTTGGTGCACGTACACACTCATGGCAAAGTCCACTTTTCATTTAGTATGTACACACTACACCAGCAGCCTGACTAGAAAGTACTAAGAAAGAAAAAAAAGAGGCTTTTTATGATTCACGTTTCTCCAAATATACAAGATTAAAGAATCCAATTCCAGAAATGTCCGGTCAATGTTTATGATTGCATAAATCATCATTTTCCATATTGACCTTTCACTTGAAGGTCTTGCGTTCAGCAAAACTGAAGGGCATTGAGAATTATGGAATGCATTATGTAAAATTTACCAATATATTTTTACAGGGCTAAAATAATTTTCTTTTTCTTAGAATGTGATCATTTTATTTGTGGAACAGATCACACACAAAACAACACCTTGCTTATTATTTCATGTTATAATTTCTATTATAAATTCTAACACAACAAATTGGGCTAGCTATCAAATGTCCTAAATTCAATTTGTATATAGTTTTTTTTTTTTATCTCAATCTGCATAATTATATTAAATCTTCTTCCACTTTTACATGTACAAAGTGAGACAGATGTCACAATCTGTGGCAGAAAAAGCCAAATGTAGCCGCATATAAACAAAGAACAAAACAATTATACAGGAATGTTGTCCCCTCTGATTTCACAAATTCTTCAAAACTGCTGCACACAAGTTGACACATCTAGCATTCATATTTACTTTAAACTACACACTGCATTGCAGTGTGTAATTTGTAGTGTGTCACTACAAAATTTCCACACTGAAAGCTGGCAGAGGTATTTTTTTGATAAATAAATTGAGAACCAGAAAATAATAATAAAAAAAAAAATCCAACTAGTTTTGAAGTTCTACAATCTCTACAGCTTATTTTTGAAAACATAATTTTACTTCATATGACAATCATATTTGCAAGCAAAAACCCAAAATGATTTTATGAATTTTGAATAGTTTTGTTGACACACCCTAGGTACCAAAATGATTTACGGACATTTTTTTCCCCAGCATACTTACTTGCATGCTCGTAAAGCGTGTCTCAATGCAGTATTTATTGGAATCATCCAGAAATCGGGCATTGTCGAATATTTAAATAATTAGCTTCGCATGAGATGCCTTATAGAATTGATCTGTCAAGTTGCTGTGGTTCAGATTTGAAATCCACAAGTTTGGAGGATTAGATGTAGTTCAGAGAACATCAAAACATGTAAAAAGTACTTAAGAAATCTCCAACACTTTTGTCTTTTAACTGGTGGTGCAGACATACACTTTTACCCATTTTAACCTTAAGAACACAAGCTGAACATCCCTCTATTCAAATCACAATACAGATAACAGCAATTTTTCTGGTTTAGAATAAAAAAGAAGAAAGATGGCAGGACAGAAGAAAAAGAGCTCCAGTTTTTGGTACTATCAGTTGTTTCCTGAGAGCAAAGATGTCATTCTTATGATGTTTGAGAAAAAGGAACAAAGCAGAGCCTGATGCCTCCTCACCTTCCTAACTGTATTTTGCAGCACCCATTAAATTGAATTATAGACTCCATTCTTCCATTTTTCTCCTACTTTTTAAATGTTGTCTGTGCAGTTTTGCAAATGGAGTTGATGTGAATTGTTTCTGTAGTATGGAGGTACGATGGTAATTTATCATAAAACCATGCCTAATGGAAATGCTGGCCTGCAAAGAAAGGCCCGCATACAAAAGTACCACAAATATGTGAACAATGAACAAGCTTGAAATGGAAAAAGCCTCAAATCACACAAAACCTTACCTTAAAAAAATGGAAAGAGACACTATTTTTACTTTGCATGCACTACATTTGCTGTAAGACAAATATTTAATTGTGAAGTTGGCTTAGTTAGAGTGTTAAAATACTTTGATAACAAAACCACAAGAAAGAAATAATTTACTAGAAGAAATGGCTCTAATAGTGGCTTTGATAATTCCACCACAATTATCTTGCTACACACATTTCAAAGTTTTGCGTCACAGCAAGTGGTACCAGTTTGAAAAGTGCTTCACTGTGGGAGACGTCTGTTGCCTGGATGACAGAATGATAGAAAAAAAGACCAAGAAATAACAGAAAAATCTAACAGCTCATGTTTCAAAAACTGCCTGAGGAAATGACTTTCAATTAATTGATTCAGCTTGACATGCAACAACTAAATGATGTCAAACCTTCAGAGTATGAGGGGACAATTAGCCGTACGTGCTACGATCTGCCAAAAAAAACCCAAAACTTTTTAATAAACCATTTTTACAAAACCCTTTTAAAGTAAATATTCTATAAAATGATCCCAATTCAGTTGTCTCAATGGGCTTCACAGGAACTTGAACAAAAAAATGCGCAAAAATCAGTTTTAAGATGAACAACGCTAATTGCTAACAGCAGCTAATTATTGAACTACTGTAATTAAACTAACTCAGATATTCTAAACCCCAAATTATTCTTCTTGCTGAGGAAAAATTCCTTAAAAAATAACAAAGAAAGGTTGTGAGAAAAGAAACCTCATGAAAGTCCATCCTCCACACTCTACCCATGAGGTAATCTAGAGGCTGTCATGCGGCGGTGTGCAGGGGGAAAGAGGAGGACCCAATTGCAGACAGAAAACATGGTTTATTTGAAAATGGCAGTCCATTAATACTGTGAAAAGAAAAACAAAGTTTCAGTGGCATGGTAAAGGGTTATTGTCAGAATGTGTTCTTGGTCAGGCAATCAGGAGACCTGGCTGGAAGGGATTGTATAACCTGACATGGAAGTCCGGGGTGATTGCCCTTGAATAGATGGCAGGGTTCACAGATGGGTAGCATCAGGAATCAATCTCAGGTGTCCCTAATCAGGGTGATGAGGAACATCCATTGATCCCTCTGGTGGCAAGTGAGGGGATCATGACAGAGGCACCGGATTTAGCTCTGTCAATGAAATATCTAGATAATATTTTGAGTATTGCCTGCATTCAACATTTACATGAAAGGCTAGCTTAATGAAATCTCAGCTGAATAAGTACCGGTAGTTAAGATTTGTAACTTCACCTGTGTGTCCAATGGTTGAAAGAATAAAAAGTGCTGAAATTGTCTTTCAAATGAGAATGTGTTTTTTTTTTAAATCCTTTTAAACCTAGAATAATTTGAATCATAATTAAACTATTTTGTGTCAGCCTTATTCCAAAAGTAACAATTTTTTATCAACATAGAAGGTCATCAAGGTGAAATTAATTTTAGTGACAATACTACCTTTCTTATATTTATTTAGAATATGGCGTAGTGTAAATACTCTTTGTTTTTAAACCCATTGTAGTGATATCTTACCTGTGTCTAAATGGAATGTAAGTATCAACTGGATTTTTATTTTTTGCCTTTATTCCGTACCTCCTTTTAGTACTTATATACAGTAGTTATTGAAAAAGACAAGTCAGAATTTACTTTGCCTCTTTTGCTACAGCTTTCACCTTATATGAAGGTCACTTTATTGTGTGTATGTGTGTGTCTAAAGCTGCAGAAATCATTGTGTCTGCCCTGCTTAGTCGCTTGTATGCTCCTCTTGGCAGCAATAGACTGCATTGTCCACAGCTATGTAGGAAGCAAGTTCTTTTCTATTTTTTTCTCCTTTTTGTCAGGAATACCCTAACGCTTGGCTGTCCTATTTCTTGTGTGTAAGCCTTAGGAGATACGCATACAAGTAGTGAGTGCTCCCTGCGCTCCCGATTTAGCCCGGGCATAATACCAGGCTAAACCATGCCAAATAAGGCCAATCCATTCCTGCAAGCCATCACCTCGAGGACCGGTGCAGCACTTTGACCTAACTACTACATATGAAACAACATGTTAGAAATATTTCTGAATGTTGCAGTGGTGACACATGAGATACAGTGACAAAATTAAAACAGCACCGGTCTGATGCAGTAAGACATCACACACTCTGTATTTGTTACACAGAGAACCAGGCTGGCACGGACACGCTGGTTCACTTCCACCAAGATGAAAATGTGTTGCGCAGCACTGACAGCAAAGAGAATTTACTGCTTGCAAATCAAAAGGATTATTTTATTATACTTCGTATGAATACGAATGAGCGTCGCTACCCCCCTACTCTTCTTTGCTCATGCTTCCATTAGTTACAAATTCAGTGAAGTGCAATGCAGCGACGTATCATTTCAATAAAAAAATTCTCATTTAAAAAAAAAATGCTGGTTTTAAAATGCAAAAGTTCTTACCATAGATTCCTCTGAGTTCAGCATGCATTCAGGGTTCATTATCACTCATGGGATGGGAGGCAACAGAGAGGATGTGGTGCAAAAATGTTTAGCTCTGTGCTAATGAGAATTTCTTCAAAGATGGAAATTCCTAGTTAATAATCAGGTCACATTAGAGCTTTTTTTCCCCATTGAGCTTCATTACAGCGGATGCATTCATCAAGCTTTTTACACAATGACTGTCAGAGAGGTAACATACACCTACGCAGCTTCCTTAATTAAAATGTCTGTAATTAGTGCCTTGTTAATTTAGCTTTAATTAACCATGAAATTATGGATCCTGCCAGTTTTGAAGGTAGCATCTCATCTCTTGGTGGTGTAGCTGTGAAATCCTGAAAGTGTGATGAAATGCTTGCTGTACAGTATGTGTTTGAGAGAGAAAGCTCTGTATGGATGTGCTAAGAATCAGAGAAGGACAAATCCAAGGGCAGAAGTACAGGCGGTGTGCATGTGTGTGCAAGTGTGTCAGAATGACTCAGAGTGCTGCACTGTTATCACACACTGTAGGAAGATGAGATGTAGTTTTGCCCTTTCCTTACAAACACACTCATGTTGCTCTTTTACTGGCAACTATAAATACATTCCAGTAAATTCCTGCTTCTGAAACATGTTTTAAGAGCATTTTACTTGCTCGATCTCATGATCCAGTATTGATAGAAAAAATTATTTAAAGAGCTAAAAATCTTATTTTGCACTTAAAAAAATCCATCCACCTTTTTTTATTTTTCATATTTTATATATTATTCTTCACAAATTTAAAAAAGGGGTCAGACTCAAGCCACTACAGGAACAACTTAGTAAATAAATTTAATGATCTAAAAATTCAATAATTTACTTGACATGAAAACCATTATAGATCTAACCAAAAAAATGGGACAATCTGAGATAATTTTTACTTATTTTTCTATTATTCAAATTTTACCACCGTACTAAAGACACAATCTCATGAGTGTAAAATGTATGTAGTATGTGGTAAACTATTAGTGATCAGTTGGCATGTTTTTGAAGCAGTTAAAAATTATTTGGATGTGGAAAACAAATTTTTGTCTGGTTAAAAATTTTGAATAGAGGAATATTTATTTTATTTATTTTGTTTTATTTTGAATTACTCTATTCATCCCTCACCGGGGAAATTTGTTTGCTGCACTCCTTACACCGCAGCAGGCTGCCCATCAACGGCGCCAATGGTGGGAGAAGTGGGGGCTAGGTGTCTTCTCCAAGGACCCTAGACGTGCTCTCCGTGGGACGCGAACCCGCGACCTTCCGGTCCGCGGGCGAACGCGCTAACCACGCGGCCACCGTCTCCACCCTATAGAATAGAGGTATATTAGTTGTAAGGTCTTACTGGTTGGTCAATTCTGGGTATTTGGCTGCAAATGAAACTTACTTAGAAACATCAAAAACCTGTCATATGGTTAAATATTTGCAGTATCAGAGTATTGATATTTTTGTTGCTAACCGAGTCAATTGCCTTTTTTAAAAAGAGACAAGATTACTTTTGCTTGAACAATGTAAAAAACAAAAGAATGAAAAAAGTGGACTATTCGGAGCCCCTGACAATGTCTATAATTAGACACGGTATGTTCCAATTCCAACAGTTAGAAACATTTGATATAATCTGTGTTGTCAAATTTTAAGTCTCCATGCAAAATTGTTTCCCTCAGCTCAGTTCCCAATTGCTGCTACATTTGATACAGAATTGCCTTGCAAATGCTTACTGTAAGTCACATTTCTATCCAAAAATTGACTGCTCGTTGTAATCAGTTTATAAAAGACAACAATGAATGATAATAACAACAACAGTAATCATATCATGGGATGGGAATCAGTGCCTCCAAATCCAAAACCATGGTCCTCTTCTGGAAAAGGTGGAATTTCCCCAGCGGGTCAGGGACAGGTTTCTGCCTCAAATGGAGGACTCTGAGTAGCTCGGGGTCTTGTTTGCTAGTGTGGGATGGATGGATCAGAAGATTGACGAATTAATTGGTGCGGCATCCAAAATAATCAGGACACTGCATCGGTCATGGTGAAGAAAGAGCTGAGCCAAAAAGCAAAGCTCTCGATTTACCAGTAGATCTATGTTCCTATGCTCACCTATGATCGCCAGATGTGGGTGCTGACCAAAAGTACAAGATCCTGAATCGAACCCAGAAGTGGTCGAATCGAGCTTCTTGTGCAGAGTGGCTGGGCTCTCACTTAGAAATAGAGTGAAGAGGTCTGCCATCCGGCAGGAGCTCGGAGTAGAGCCTTTCTTCTCCGGGTCAAGAGAAACCCGTAAGGTTTGGGCATCTGGTTAGGATGCCTCCTTAATACCTCGCCGGTGAGGTGTTTTGGGCAAGTCCCATTGGAAGAGACTCAGAGGCAGACCCCACACCTGCCGGAGAGTCTATGACTCACAGCTGGCCTAGGAACACCTCAGGATTGCACCAGGTGAGGTGGTGGGTGCAGCCAGGATGAGAGAAGCCTGGGTTTCCGGTCTTAGGCTGTTGACCCCGGATAAATAGAAAACAATGGAACAAAAGGTATACTTTTACATATGAAGATTGCATATCTAAAGTGTTTGTTGTTCAAGCATCTGTTTCTTTCACAAACTGGTGTGCTGTTTTTTTTTTGTTTAAGCAAAGAGGCATGAGAACTGGCTTTATGAAGCCAGGTGACTGATCCACAATTAAATAAGAAAGAAACAGTCAAACTTAAGAAAATAATATGTTTTGAAAAAAGCTTACAAGGTGTAGTTTTCCATCTTTGTCAAATTTTGTTGAAATAAAACAGCTGAAAAAAATACTCCACATAACATTTGAAATAACCCAACACTCTAATCAGAGGAACCAAAACAATAAAATATTCTTGAAAATTACAAGTAAGTCAATTGGTACGTTCATGTAAAATAATCTTGCATTTGTGAATCCTACACCATTTTTCATTATCTAATAGATAGAGTGGTAATGAATATAAATTAAACAATAAAAAGAAAACCTAAGACTTTCATTTTAAGTTTGCTGCTAAGACTAAAGTTTGCTTGTGATTGGCTGAAGCGTCTCCTGTGAACGTGGTGTGATGTTCAATGACTCAAATTCTCGTGTCATTGCGAAACGACCTCAATTGTTTTTGTTACTGAACAAATAAGGCTGTCTTACTAAGAGCTGTGATTGTGAGATTCAGATTTTTTGCATTGTGTGCAACCAATGATATTTTAAAATGTGTTTTACTAAACAAGAATAAAGTCAAAATCTGAACTTTGTTACTATTCTGACTAATGCCACGTGTACAGGACAATTTGTATCTGAACCACAGAAATCCCAGTTTCAAAACAAAACCACTTATGTTTCATTGCTAATGCAACTATGAAAGAAAAACAGTCTAAACGAGCCCGCCCTTGTTAAAGTGTCACTTACTCCTCCCCCAGACGACAAGAAGGTAATTGGTAAGAATACATTATGTGCCAATTTCTTTCCCCAACTCATGAATGCAAAGCAGCAGCTGACTAACTTATCTTTTCAAAAAGACCAGAAACAGTTGAGAAAACAAACATCTGCTGTCCAGCATCCCTGACGCATGCCAAGTGGCACAGTAAATGTGTTCGGTCAGCCAAAAACAGTACAGTTCATAACCATTTGAAATTTTATGCCTGGCTGCTTTGCAACTTTTTCTTCTGCAATACAACTGGTCCTTGATTTTAATTTAGTGTTTCGACTTCTCACAATAGTAATGATTGCAATTTAAAAGAAAAGAAAAGATTACTAATCTATTCTCATGCTCAAACCCTCACACTCAATTTGTATGTCATACATTAAGCACTATGTGTGACAATTGGAAAGAGAAGAAATATTTCAACTAAATTATGTTGAGTTGATTTTTTTATCTACAAAAATAATAAGTGACAGTTACAAAAACTAATTTTAAAAGACAAACCAACTCAAATGACAGCACATTAAAATGATTGGTCTTCTCCAATTCACAATGACAACATTAAACACACACTGCACCATTGACGTTATCTTATTTTTCTTCTGTCTAATTTTTTTTAATGTCATACCTGGCAAAGATTTATTCATACAAACAAAAGATAATACAGACACAAAACAATGCCCACTAATTACTGAGTTGCTGTTCCACAATGTGGTGGTGGAGTTTGTCACAATTGTATGAAGCAGGTTTCAATTTGTATTGGGAGAATACAATATTCGTTTGGAAAAAAAAAAAAAAAAAGAAAAAGATTTGGTTTTCTTGGGTAATTATTCATACTTTCTAACCATGGTTTTGTACCACGGCTGCAGGCATTTTAATGATATTTTCTGAGCAATGTTTATCCATTGAGGCATCATTTCATTTCCTTAGCAGCACAGTCTCCAAATACGATGTTGAAAGGGTGCCAGAAAAGACTGAAACTGGTTCAATATTAATGAGAATAAAAACGTTCAAATTCTTACAAGGCTTTGTGAGGTTCTCCTTCTGTTCGATTAAAGAGCACTCTTTTGTGATGAGGCCACTGAATGATTTGACCCAAGAATATAATTTGGCCAATCAAAGAATCCAAGCCCAAACAAACTACTTTTTATTGTTGAAATTCCCCACTCAAAGAATAATGTTGTTTACCTGCAACTGCCAGTTTGCTTTTGAGACATTTTCCTGCCGAACCTCTGCACATCACATTTGCATTTTTATTTAGGCTCATATTTTGTGAAAAGTTTGATTGCAATTTGCCCTTCTAACAACTCTATCAAAGTCAATACATCTATCCCAGAATTCATTTCTCTGCACAAGATTGACTTTGACCTTTTCTTTTTTTTTAAGAAGTTGCGAGAGCAATTTGTCATAGTCATCTGTTACAAGTCATAAAGCCTGGTGACGAAGGACGGATGATGTTACACTTATTGAACCCACGTCAATCACTGCTGACATCATACCTGAAGTTTCAGTTATTAGGGCCTCCAACGTCTGCCAGTCATTCCTGCTCTAAAGAATAAAAGAAGCAGCAGATAAACTTTTCTATAAGAGAACTTGTGGTAAGCTAAATTTATTCGTAGACTGAAACGTCCTCAGAATAAATAAATAAATGAATTACTCTATTCATCCCTCACCGGGGAAATTTGTGTGCTGCACTCCTTACACCGCAGCAGACTGCCCTTCGACGGCGTCAATGGTGGGAGAAGCGGGGGTTAGGTGTCTTCTCCAAGGACCCTAGACGGTGGTCTCAATGGGAATCGAACCCACGATAAGAGCTCTTATTTTGTAGACGGATGAGAATGTTGTGTCAGTTTGGTAGCTATCACCAATAATTTTACTAGATATTACAATGGGATGTAATGAACTCTGCTTCTGTGTTTTTTATCACAAGACTTTATGTCAAAAAAGTTTGAGCAGCTGAAACTATTGTTGATTTATTTTGGAAAGTAA
The DNA here is from genome assembly GCA_902685375.1 of Neostethus bicornis. Classification (NCBI taxonomy): domain Eukaryota; kingdom Metazoa; phylum Chordata; class Actinopteri; order Atheriniformes; family Phallostethidae; genus Neostethus; species Neostethus bicornis. The sequence continues at coordinate 13,890,206 of LR738545.1, forward strand.
TCGAAAATGTGATGTGAGTGCATCATGAGACGCCAAGTGGATTTAGTTCATTTGTTCTATAAAATTTGATTGTGGGCAGCCGGTGGTGGTGTAGTAGTTAGCACAGTAATATCACAGCGTTTTTCAGTCACAGTGTATCACAGTGTTTGAGACCTGGGTGGGACGAGGCTTGGAACACTGGTGTTTCTGTGTGAGTTTGCATATTCTCCCTGTGTATATGTGGGTTTTCTATGGGTACCCCGGTTTCCTCCCATCCTCCAAAAATATGTTAGTTTGATTGGACTCTATAAAACTTTACCTAAGAATGGATGAGTTCGTATGTCTGTGGCCCCGCGATAGACTGGCGCCCTGTTCAGGGTGTACACTGCCTCTCACCTTAAATTTAGCGGGGATTGGTTCCGGCACCCTGTTCAGGATAAGTGGTTCAGAAGACAAAACAAAATTTGATTGTTGGTCTGTCTTTTTTGAAAAAAAGTAATGTCTTGTGTGTTTATTATGTGGTAATGAGTTTAAACATAATAGATTGAATTGTTGTACCCAGGAATTTAGATGAGAGACTGAATTACCCATCAGATAGAAACTCTACTAGGTGGTTGGAACATTTACAGCCTATTTGTTTTCTCTTTCTTCATCTCTCACTGTTCCTAATTAACTAAACCAATTAGTGTGTACACTTGTTTTTTTTCCATGAACACATTTTTTGAACACTTAATTCCATTTTGTAGTAACCAAATATCCTAATTTTTAAGTTATGATTGTTGTGTGTGCAATCTTGTCATATTCAGGGTGCAATTAAACCTAGTCTCCAACTTTTTGTTGAAAATGGTCTTCTATGTTTTAGAAAGAACCATCACGGCACTTTCTTAATTTATGACACTATAAAGAATGAGAGGCATTGAAAAAAACTCCTGTAGATTGTAATTGCTGAAAGCATTAATCACACCCACTGTGAAAACAGTCTGTAATCTAAAGTGCTAACAGTTGTCAGGTACTTGTGGAGAATTTTTTTCAGAGTAAGGTTGGCTGACTTCTAGAATAGACTTGTTCAATCTTTTTGGATCCGTTTTCCAGGTATTCCAGAGTGACAACAAGGTTTAGATAGTTTGAGAAGTTATTCAGTAGCATCATCCTCATACTTTAACCAGTCACTAGAGCTGAACACTACTTAGAAAGTTTGGGGTTTCCAGAAGAGGATTTTTGTGCTGTAATTTTGACACGTAATTTTTGGTAAAAATAAATTAAACGTCGGACACAAAATAATATCATGAAACTTTTATCAAAACTAATGCAAGAACAAAACCTACAACCATCAGTTAAAGCTGAAAATATTTCTTAGTAGAGTTTTGGATTTTTTTGATAGTATGGTCTTTTTGTCTTTCTTTTATCAAGTAATAAATATTTAAAAGCAACGCAATACCATTTTGAACTTTTACAGGTTGCCTTTAAAATACTTGATACACTTGATAATGAATGTAAAGCTTGTCGGTGAGTCAGAGTGATAACCAGTCGTTCAAGTTCCCCATAGCGTACAGAAAAGAAAATCTTCCCTGCACACTGATGCAGTGAATTACAAGAGCCTGTCGTCAGGTTAATAGAAAAAGATTGAGTGCTATTGAGAGTAAGTGATTACTGCTGATACCACCTTTTGGATCCACTGGGAGCATGAAGGAAACAATGTAGTATTTAAAGGCTCTGAGCAGAGATGGTGCCAACTGGCATTCGGTTGGTCCTGGCTGGAATCCGACTCTTCCCATGTATATAAGCATTGAACAACACTGCTGGATTTATAATTAGTTCAGCTTCTGGCTGAACTTTTTTTTTAAGGAAAAAGTAAGTAAATCTAATCTATGAGCTGTAATTCCCTTCTCTTGTGAAGACACTTTGAGAATTATTTAACTTCTTTTAAGATGAAAGAGGTTTAAAATGTTAGAAAGCTAATGTTAGAGAGATTTTATTTGGTTATTATGGGGAAAAGACTGAAAAATCAAACTGCTTCAGGAACCAAAGTTAAGAAATTACTTGCAAATTAAGGACAAGTTTATCCATTAGTTTGGAATAGTTTAAAAAGAGAAGAAAGATCTATGTGTGTTTAACCAAGATCAGGTGTGCTTTCTCATCCAGACTGACTTTAAAAGATTTCCAAAGACATGGGGGGACTGGTGAAGTCTCTGGCCGAGAAGTGGTATTTCCAGTTTATTGTCTTTTGTATAAGAACCTAAGGCTCTCTATGTACAAAACAATCAATAAGAACAGGCAGATTGGTTTGGTAGCTGAAAGCCAAAACTTTCTGTTGGCGTTTTGAAGAAAAAAAACCCAAAACAGCCGTACAGCAACTTTTGTGGCCTGGACACTGAGAGTGAGCAGTGTATTCTGTGAGACCTTGTACAACAGTACACAGTACAACAAGGTGTCGCTTGTTGTACTGTGTAGTGTACTGTCCTTTCATTTATTAGAGATGGTTAAGAAGGTGACTGATTCTCATCATTTTTATCATGTGACACTTAAATAAAAACTCCAAATCTACAATGTGTATACGTCAATACATATCAATGGAAACGTGAGGTTACAGGGGGAAGAGATAAAGAAGATAGAAGATTTTAAGTATCCAGGATCAACAGTCCAGAGCAATGGAGAGTGTGGAAAAGAGGTGAAGAAGCCTGTGCAGGCAGGCTGGAACAGGTGGAGAAAAGTATCAGGTGTGATGAGTGACAAAAGAGTTTCAGCTAAAATGAAAGGGAAAGTGTACAAAACCATGGTGAGACCTGCCATGCTGTTTGATCTAGAAACAGTAGCAAAGACAAGAAGCAGAGATGGAGGTAGCAGAGATGAAGATGCTGAGGATCTCTCTGGGAGTGATCAGGATGAACAGAATAAGAACTGAGTATATCAGGGGAACAGCACATGTTAGAGGTTTTGGGGATAAAGTCCGAGAGGCCAGACTGAGATGGTTTGGACATGTGCAGAGGAGAGAGAGAGAGAGAGTACATTGGAAGAAGGACGCTGGATTTGGAACCACCAGGAAAGAGGACTAGAGAAAGGCCAAAGAGGAGGTTCATGGACGCAGTGAAGGAAGACATGAATATAGTTGGTGTGACCGAAGAGGATACAGCAGATATGGTCAGATGGAAGAGGCTGACTTACTGTGGCGACCCCTGAAGGGAAATACCGAAAGAAGAAGAAGTATATGTCAATACAATTTATTAGTGACATATCCTTAAACAGACCAAAGATATTTCTGTTGTTTGAACACCCCTCTGGGATAAGGACAAACACCACACAGAAACCCAGATGCAGGAAAAAAAAAAAAAAAAATCCTAGAACGAGCAGGCAATCTGAGTCATGTGGCCATGCCAAAACGATTAGCTCATTTAGTTTTGAAAAAACACAGTTTAGTTTTGTAGATTAAAGCAGCTGTGCATTAGACAGATGAAAAGACAAGAAGAGCAGGGATTCAGGAAGTCCACAAAAGATGAGGTTTAGTAACCACAGTTTGGGGGTGTACCCCAGCTACGGTCCAGACTCAACACTTTGCTTTCCTGTTGTGAACAAGGTGTCATATCTTAAAAATTTACAATACACACAAACATTTGTATAAACATTTGAACCATACATTAGTCCAATGGTTCTCAAATAGAGGGGCTCCGTCAAGGGGGGCGTGTTTGACCTCAAGGAACATGTTCTTTTTATTTTGATTTTTTCACTGTTCTCAAATTAAATGCAATACCACTCCAGTACACTAAGGGGCAGTAGCGCTATCATTGGCAGAGTTTGGAATTTGTTATCTTAACTTCCCTTACCATGATCAACATTCAAGTGGGTCATCTTGTCACCTCAAGAAAGTTTGCTCACTGACATCATGTGTCAGGGTACTGGAAGGTCTTTGTTATGACTCATGCAGATCAAAAGATGCAAATAAATTCAAACTTAGCCAATCAAGCATTGGGGGCTGAACCTTTTGGCCTGACACTTTAAAATTAGGAACACACATTCCTGGGTGTGACTTGTCCCTGACTCTCCAAGGATTAGCATGTTGAACTCACCAAATTTTCTGCCAACTTCTTCATCACGTAAAATGTTTTAATGTATGTCTTTACTATTTAAATAAAAAAAAGAAAGAATTTGTACACAAATTATGTGACTTTAAATAAATGCTTCGGTCATCATGTGCAACATTTATCAAGTTGGATCTAGAAAGTATGTGTAGTTTTGTTACAGCAAAACATACATTTTTAACAGGAGACACTGATGTCTGTGTTAAAAAATGTACACATCTTTAGCTCTGGACACATGAACACAAACCTCAGCCGTGTCTAACTTAGCTGAAAAGTTTAGATACGAGGTCCATTTATCATGAAAGTCAGAAAGCTTGAGAAAGTATTTCAATTCATCTCAAACTGGGACAGAGCTACAAACAAGACACATTCACTCTCGTCCACATCAAACTGAGGTGGATAAAGGAAATCACATAGAAATGAGGTCACAAAGTTCACCTTCCATTCCTCTTCTTCCACTTTGAGTTACAGCCTTTCTGTGACCCACACTGCCTGGAAGAATGCTTTTTGCCTCTTACCTCTGAGTAGAAACGGAGACATCCATCTCACTGAGCAAGTTACTATGCTTTGTGTCCACTGAGGATAATGGAGTTTGAGTGTATCATGCACAGATGCACGCTTTGGTAACAGCCCACCATCAGCTTATGAGCCCTATCTTCCCTCAAAACAAAAGCATCAGCTCTATTTGTGTTCTACCACAATCTAAACGCTTAAACTTTTTATGTGCAAGTGGAAGAGATAGATGGCACGTTTTATGTGCTTCTACAGTTTTCTGTAATTCACATTATGTGTCTAAATTCTATTTTAAAAGCTTGCAAAGATGAATGAGACTTCATAAAGACTGATATATATTATTTATAACCTTTTTTTTTAGGGTGGCGATGAGGGCGACGTCGACAAAAACAAATGTTGCACATTGTGTAACATGTCCTTCACCTCAGCAGTGGTGGCACAGTCACACTACCAGGGTAAAATCCACGCCAAGAGACTAAAACTGCTACTGGGAGAACAGCCTGCCATCATAACCAAAGGTATAGTGCATTTAAAAATGCAATGTGGACATAAATGATGCAGCAGCCACATGTCTTTAAAGTGGAATTGTAATTCAGAATGTAAACCATTGTAAATGAGAAGCTGAGGAGTATGTGGGGGTTGTTATGTATGTGTGAAATGAAGCTGAAGTGCAAGAGTTTCTGTAATTACCGACTTACTCTACGTGTTTTAATACCATTTTTTTTTTACAATGCCATTAGACTTACTCTAGGTCAGCGGTCGGCAACCTTTGACACCGAAAGAGCCATTTGAACCCGGTTTCCACGGAAAAGAAAACACTGGGAGCCGCACATCTAAAATGAAAAAAAAAAAACTTCTACTACTTTACCGCAGCATGTTTCTTATGAAAACCACGTGCTACAGAGAAAATTACCGTAATTTCACGGCCATTAGGCGCACCGTACGAAAAGGCGCAGCCTCAGTTTTGTGCGCCGTTGCTGTATTTAACACACACATAAGGCGCACCGTACGAAAAGGCGCAGTCTCAGTCACACACCGCCTTACAACAACACACTCGCAAGCATGCAAATGTACGTATTAAAAAATAGTCCAGTGCTTCTCAAATAGTGGGGCGCGTGTGATCCTGTGGAACACGTTTTTCTTTTTTGCCGTACTAGAATAAAGTGTAATTGTACATCCACTACAGTAGTTGTAGTTTATAGTTTAAATAAGTATTATTTTTATTAAATTCAAGTTAATTGATGCACTTTAAATATTTTCTGTTTCACACTAAAAACGATAAAGATGTTCTTTTTCTTTAATGTTAAAGGAGGAAACAATGTTATGCAGAAGTGTACTTAGAACCAGGGGTCCCCAAACTTTTCTGCGCCACGGACCGGTTTAGTGTCTGATAATATTTTCACGGACCGGTCTACAGGTGATAAAACCAGCCGGGAAAACGGGCTTTTTAAAATCAATAATAATACATTTAAATCCACGTTGTCTTCACGAGAAAATTTATTAGCAGCGTCTTTATAACGTGGAAAAATTCTCTCTGCTAGAACGCACTCTGGTTGCCATGGTAACGGTAAACATACCTTCAAAATAAAATACATCACAAAAACAAAGTGAATAAAAATACTAGTTAGACACCTCACTCTTTAATGTTCTCATGCTTTTCTTTCAGTTCTGCTTCACGGGCACCGCTTTTTCTTTTAGGTCCGCCTTTTCTCACACACAAGGCGCACCGCACGAAAGGGCGCACCGCTCATTTTGAAGAAAATTTTCGAGTTTTAGGTGCGCCTTAAGGCCGTGAAATTACGGTACATTGTATTCATTTAATGAACACATTTTGAATTCTTGAAAAATAATAACAATGAATGTCTCTTTCAAATAAATTAAAAAGCTGAATTTAAATTGTCCATGTAGCAAACGAAAGCAGAAAAATGCCATGAGGCGTCATCCTTATATCCATTTATCTAAAATGAAGATAACACTGTATATATTGCTTTTTCTTACCTTTACACTTTGTATAAACAACTATAGTGTGGTTATGTCTTATGAAGTGCTACGGAGAAAATTTAATTTTACCGATGTAATGAACACATTTTGAATTCTTGAAAAAATAATAATGTCTGAATGTCTCTTTCGAATAAATTAAAAAGCTGAATTTAAATTGTGCATGCAGCAAACAAAAGGGAAAAATCCGTGAGCCGTCATCCTTATATCGCCTTGGGCTTTCAAAGTATGCAGTGGAGCATACTTTGTGATATTTCAAGATCACAATAATCTTCAAATTTAGAACTAAAATAATATAAAAAACTAACACAAATAAAACACACTTCAATTAAATACAAAAAAAAAAATTTTAGTAATTTATTTTCCCAAGCCAATCAGAGCCGCATTATAAGGATGAAAGAGCCGCATGAGGCTCCGGAGCCGCGGGTTGCCGACCGCTGCTCTAGGTGTTTTAATACCATGTTTTTTTTCAACAATGTCATTAGAGTCAAATTTAATATCCTTTGGTTTATAAAGCAATCTGTAGGATGAGCTGGATGGCTTTTTTTCAGTCAGTTCATGAAAAGAATGTAAAAGTTAAGATGTCCAGCTGGATACACTTCAGCAACCCAAAGGCCAGATCAATATGACAGCATACGCACAGACTGAGAATACACTGTGTTTAGTCTGCCTATTTTGCTAACCAAGCAGTTTCTGCTTGTAATTTTTGCTTGTTCAAGTTACCATCTCTTTTCAGGGGTCATAAATTCTCAACACAGATATATCCAGGAAGTGTCTCAGATTATGAAATTATGTCATAACTTTGAGTTGAAAATACACATTTAATCTTGATTTATCTTTCAGAGAATGTATGGTGGTTCATAACCCTATCACATTGTATCCACAGACATATACAGTGGTGGTCAAAAGTTTACATACACTTGTAAAGAACATAATGTCATGGCTGTCTTGAGTTTCCAGTTATTTCAACAACTCTGATTTTTCTCTGATATAGTGATTGGAACAGATCCTTCTTTGTCACAAAAAACATTCATGAAGTTTGATTCTTTTATGACTTTATTATGGGTAAACTGAAAATGTGACAAAATCAGTTGGGTCAAAAATATACATACAGCAATGCTAATATTTGGTTACATGTCCTTTGGCCATTTTTACTTCAATTAGGCGCTTTTGGTAGCCATCCACAAGCTTCTGGCAAGTTTCTGGTTGAATCTTTGACCACTCCTCTTGACAGAATTGGTGCAGTTCAGTTAAATTTGTTGGCTTTCTGACATGGACTTGTTTCTTCAGCATTATCCACATGTTCTCAATGGGATTTAAGTCAGGACTTTGGGGAGGCCATTCTAAAACCTTAATTCTAGCCTGATTTAGCCATTCCATTACCACTTTTGATGTGTGTTTGGGGTCATTGTCCTGTTGGAACACCCAACTGCGCCCAAGACCCAACCTTTGGGCTGATTACTTCAGGTTTTCTTGAAGAATTTGAAGGTAATCCTCCTTCTTCATTGTCCCATTGACTCTCTGTAAAGCACCAGTTCCATTGGCAGCAAAACAGGCCCACAGCATAATACTACCACCACAGTGCTTGATGGTAGGCATGGTGTTCTTAGGGTTAAAGGCCTCACCTTTTCTCCTCCAAACATATTGCTGGGCATTGTGGCCAAACAGCTCAATTTTTGTTTCATCTGACCACAGAACTTTGTCCATGTGATCAGCAGCAAACTTTAGTTGAGCCTTAAGGTGCCGCTTTTGGAGCAAGGGCTTCCTTCTTGCACGGCAACCTCTCAGTCCATGGCAATGCAAAACACGCTTGACTGTGGACACTGACACCTGTGTTCCAGCAGCTTCTAATTCTTGGCAGATCTGCTTTTTGGTGCTCCTGGGTTGACTCTTCACCCTCCTGACCAGTTTTCTCTCAGCAGCAGGTGACAGCTTGCGTTTTCTTCCTGATCGTGGCAGTGACAAAACAGTGCCATGCACTTTATACTTACAAACAATTGTTTGCACTGTTGCTCTTGGAACCTGCAGCTGCTTTGAAATGGCTCCAAGTGACTTTCCTGACTTGTTCAAGTCAATGATTCTCTTTTTCAAATCTGTGCTGAGCTCCTTTGACTTTCCCATTGTAGCGTTTGTGGGTGTTTTTATCCAATGAGCCCTTTTTAAATGGCCTCAGAGAAGTCACCAGCTGTAGTCACTCATAATCACTCACAAGAAGTTAAGAGGTCATGCTATGAAGCTCATGTCATTGACACAACTTTCTAAGTCTCCAAAATTGCTCATTCATGTTGCTGTATGTATATTTTTGACCCAGCTGATTTCGTCACATTTTCAGTTTACCCATAATAAAGTCATAAAAGAATCAAACTTCATGAATGTTTTTTGTGACAAAGAAGGATCTGTTCCAATCACTATATCAGAGAAAAATCAGAGTTGTTGAAATAACTGGAAACTCAAGACAGCCATGACATTATGTTCTTTACAAGTGTATGTAAACTTTTGACCACCACTGTAAGTGTCTACATATTTTAATGCAAATATTATTGCTCTGGATTTTCTACGACTCTAGGCCTTTTATTTATTTACTTGCATCAACAAACTTTATTTGTGAAGTACTTTTCAAACAGTTATTCTACGTGCTGAACAGAAAAATAAAAACTAAAAGAATCAAAATTCAGATTATTAAAAAATGATAAATTAAAGTAAAACAAATCCACAAAAAAGTCACACACTTATACAAAACACTGCACACATGCATCAACATTCAAACAGCTCCACATATCTACCAACCACCAAATCAACCAAGTAGTAGGCAAAATTATTAATATTTTAGACACAGATTAAGGTTTTTGAAAAACCCTCAAGTTAAAATCTGCAATGAAATAAATTCTATGAAGGAGTTAACATATGACATGGTGTACTTTGATTTTGTAGCAACGTTCATGACTGACTAGTTTTCTGTCACACTTTGTTGAGCATGTTAGCCAAATTAATCTGAAAACATTTCATCAAAGCCTGTGCATTTATGGAGCATTTAAAATAATCACAACTCACACAGTCCAATTCATAAAATTTATAACCTGCAGCCTGTCAAATGTTTGGTTGTTTTCAATTTTTGAAGTATGTGCATTGTTACTATATGTGAGTTTTTTCCAACTTGAAAACAAAGTAGATTGTTTAACTTAACTTATTTTACTCATCACCTTGAGATACTTTCATTGTCAGATTTGATTAAAAGAATTCACAGTTATATAGGTGAGCAGTTGATGGATATAATCAAATTCTGTAGTCACTGTAGCTTAATCAGTCAACCACCAGCAATGTGCTAAATCACATTATTTCAATCTACCAGCGCTGCCCTGTGGCTCTCAGCCCATCTGTGCTGATACTGGCCTAATAAAATATCTCTATCGTTACATTTTTTTTTAGAAACTATCAAAAAAAAACAACAATCAGTAAGATACTAAAATTTTTTAAATAAGAGGATAGCAATCCTTTTTTGGGATTTTTTAAAAGAAACTTTAGTTTATTCTTCCTTTTTCAATGTCGATCTCTTTCGCTATCTTTCCCTTCGCCATCCAGCTAGCACTCGCTCTGTTTAGACACCAGCATTGTTCTTTCATGTGCATAATCATGCATGCAGCATACGTGATGGCCAGCTGTGGCTCAAAGTGAGAATCAGTAGGCCTGCAGAGTTTTCTTTTCACTTCAGTGAAAAAATTACGGAGCTACAGTTAAAAATCGAACATAAAGATGGTGAACTAGAATTGAACTGTGATCTGATTGGGAGCATCTAATTAATATTTTATTACATTCAAACACATTTACCTTTTTTTCACCATCAAAGCAAGCCATTAAGTTACAATAAAATTTAGGCTACACCTTTACAACACTTTCCTTTCAGTTTTAATCACATTGGAAATAACATCCCATTATGCGTCGCTCATTGCGTAAAGGACGCAAATAAAATGTTTGAAGCAGATCAATTTTTTTGTATCTTTAATAAAGACTGAAAAAACTGCAAAAAGATGTAGAAAAGGATTAAAATTCTTTATTCAATGCCCCTCTCATCTGTTCGTACCAATGGCACCATCTCTGAGTATTTCCCTTTGCATAGAGGTACTCGTCAGGGATGCCCACTGAGCCCGCTACTTTTCGATTTTGCAATAGAGCCTCTAGCAATAGCCCTTAGAACGGACAAAGGGATTAATGGGATCAGTCGGAATAGAGAGGTCCATAAGATCTCCATGTATGCGGATGACCTACTCTTATATATTACAGACCCAGAAAAGTCCATTCCACGACTGTTGGAACTCCTTGGGATTTTTGGAAATCTTTCAGGGTACAAACTGAACTTAGGAAAAAGTATTCTTTTTCCCATTAATCAACTGGCCAGGGACCTGGACTATTCAAAATTTCCATTTACCATAGAAAAACAATCATTTGTGTATCTTGGAATTCATATTACAAATACGTATAACAATCTTTTCAAATTGAACTTTTCCTCACTTTTGGAGAAAACCAAGACAGATTTGGCAAGATGGTCAGCTTTACCCATCTCACTGGCGGGGCGAATTAACACAATTAAAATGGCAGTTTTGCCTAAATTTATGTATGTTTTTCAAATGGTCCCCCTTTTTCTTCCTAGGGTGTTCTTCAGTAAGTTGGATGGATTAATATCTTCATTTATTTGGAATCAAAAGTGCCCAAGGATTAGCAAGTCTAAATTGCAGTGCTCTAAATCTGAGGGTGGTCTTGCCTTGCCTAATTTTTTGTATTATTACTGGTCAGCAAATATTGTTAAACTGTCTGTCTGGCTACATACATTCAGAGAAGGCAGAGGACCTCTTTGGTCCACCATGGAACTTACCTCGGGTTTTCCAGCTTCACCTGTAGCATTTATGAGTGCCTCTCTGCCAATAACTGAAAAAATGAGCTTCACAAACCCAGTGGTCAGAAACACACTGAATATCTGGCTCCAGTGCCGCCGCCATTTTGAGTTCAAGCAAGTGCTAATTTATGCACCAATTACCTCAAATCCATTCTTCCCGCCTGCCTTGAATGATCCTGGTTTCAAAGTCTGGCGTAGTAAAGGTATAGTGTTTTTTACTGATTTATTTGCAAATGGTTCATTTATGTCCTTTGAAAACATCTGTGCAAATTTTGATATTTCTAAGAAGCATTTCTTCAGATACTTACAGGTCCGCAGCTTTGTAGGAAAACATTTCCCCACATATCCAACACAATCATCTCCTGGTCCTTTAGAAAACTGCCTGCAGCCTCGACCCATCACCAAAAGTCATATTTCCAAAATATATGAACAATTGCATCACATTAATCCTACTTCATTAAACCATTTGAAAGACTCTTGGGAACAGGATTTAAATCTGGAGATTCCAGAGGAAATCTGGAACAGAAGTATCACCCGCATACATTCTACATCTATCTGCATAAGACACAGTCTGACACAATTCAAAGTTTTCCATCGCTCATACTTAACAAAGGCAAGGCTGGCTAAGATATACAACAGCAGTGATGATCGATGTCCAAAATGCAACCAGTCACCTGCAACAATGGCTCACATGTTTTGGTCGTGTGCTGCTTTAGAAAAGTTCTGGGACTCTGCTTTTGGAATTTTTTCACATCTTTGTGGGAGGAAAATAGATCCCAATCCATTCACTACAGTGTTTGGAGTTCTCCCGAGCAGACAGGGCCTTAACTCGCATCAGGAGAGCGCAGTGGCTTTTCTGTCTCTCCTTGCACGGAGACTGATCTTAGTGAAGTGGAAGGACAAACAGCCTCCTTCTTTTGTTCAGTGGGTCAGAGAAGCTATGATGTGTCTTCAAATTGAGTACCTAAGGTATAGTAAACGGGGCTCAATAGAAAAATATTATAAAACATGGGCACCTTTCATTACATACATTGAGGGTCTGCCATTTACATAGGGGAGAAGGTTTTAAGCATTATTTACCAGTACTTATGGAGAAAGCTGCAGCTTATGTTTGTGATTTGTTTGTTTCGGGTTTGTTTGTTTTTTTTGTTTTTGTTTCATGTCTGATCCAAATATTTTACAAGTCTAAGATAGATACCACTGGTTGACATGTTCTTTAATCATCTCTATTTTGTAACTTTATATAACTTGACTTAAAGTTGTTTTTTTTTGTGTGTCTGTATAAAAAAATGGAAAATCTTTAAATAAAGTTTTCAAAAAAAAAAAAAGATGTAGAAAAGAACATTAAGATAACACAGCATAGCACACTATTGAGTGATTCAGATTCCAACCTTGCAACAAGATCAATTTAAACCTCAGCTGGTGAGGGGGTCATGCAGAGGTCTTTCAGTGAGGGTTTTGACATTCCTTCATAAAATTTATCCAGGTGCTTGAGTCCCGGGTGGAATGGTGGCGCAGTGGTTAGCACAGTGGCCTCACAGCACGGGTGGGATGAAGCTTGGAACACTGGCCTTCTGTGTGAAGATTGCATGTTCTCCCCATGTATGCGTGGGTTTGCTCCTAACCTCCAAAAACATGCATAGGTTGATTGGCCTCTATGAAATTTCCCCCCGGAATGTGTATATACGTGTGTGTTTGGCCCGCAACAAACTAGCGACCTGTTCGGAGTGTGCCCTGCCTCTCGCCTTAAATCAGGCAGAGAAGGTTCCAGAAACCTCCTCCCCGTTATGGATAAGAGGATCAAAAGACAAAACAAGACCACACAAAACTTGCGCTGCCTCCCACCATTCAAAAATTTGTAAAGTAAGCCTGTCTAAATGACAATCAAAAGTTAGGATGTAGGAGTGTGAATTACACATTCCAAGAACAAATTAGAAGAAATTAATGAAGATTAATTATGAATTTTCCTCCTTGCTCCTGCAACTTAGAAGTTGTTATAAATTTCCAAAACACTTTGAAAGTATCCTTTCAAAATAATCACTGAACAAATTATTTAGTGACCTGCTGGAGAGACTATGTCTCACAGCTGGCCGGGGAACGACTTAGAATCCTTCCGGGTGAGCTGGAGGATAAATCCGGGGTCAGAGAAGCCTGGGCTTCCCGTCTGAGGTTGTTGCCCCTGCGACCTGGCCCTAGATGAACGGAAGATGACGGAACGGAACAAAATTATAAGAAATTGTTCAAGAAAAAAGAAGCAAAAATAGCAAAACATAAACTTTTTCATTTTAAATTAAAACTAACATATCTGGAACTCTGTTTTTTCAAATTCTAACGTTAGCTGTAAGAACAAGATAAACCAATGAGCAGGTGGAGCTGGGACAAAATCGCCTTAGATAAACTGACAAAACAAGCTGGTTTCCAACCAGCAACCAATCGAGTTTGAAAACCCAAATTTTATCCAGCATCATCTCTGAAAGATAAACATGAACACCGGGGTCAGACCCAACCAACAACACACTGTCAACTGCATGCCATTTGGGACTGAGGTGTGGTTGAGGAGAAGAATTTAGCACATTGATGTCCACAGAGTTATGTGTTTTAGATGAGGTTGGAGAATTCTTCTGCACATTGGTGACATAAAATCCTTATGTGGCGGTATGGAAGCAGATGGTTAGAAAATTATGTCTGCTAAGCGGGATTTCCCAGTACCACTGTGGTACTACCAGGATGAGATATTGGCACCTCTCCCTCAACGGGATAAAAGTAGAAGTGCTCAACCAAGCACAGTCCTTGGAGCCAGATTTCCTTTGTCCGCATTGGTGGATATTTTTGTTGTCCCATGAGTGGACATTATTTGCAGCAGTGCTAACATAAAAGCATATAAAACAAGATAAAACAGACCAATAAAAACATGAGTCAGTCACAGTCATGCCCAGTTTGATGTGCAATAATAAATTGTTCTACGAGTCATTCTAAAATGACAGTGTTGTTTAACTATGTGACTGTTTTGGGAATAAAAAGAAAACTTTCCATACTTTTTAGCTTGCAGTAAAATTTTTTGGAGTGCCACGTGGAGGGTAAAAGTTCAAACTCCAAAGAAGATGGTTTTGTCCTTGAGTGTTGCATCTCTGCAATTCTGCAATTTTCTTGCTAACTTTTTACTAACTTTTTACAACATGCTGCAGTGTGTGTGGTAGATCAAAGTCGGAATAGAAAAAAGTTTTCTGTTTTCATTTTGGTCAGGAACCAAATTTCAAGAAAATAGTTTCCTAAGAAATCTTTGCAGCACCCACAAAATAAAAGCTCAGGTTTCAAATTTTCTACTGAATGAAACCAGGAATCGGTAGTGGAAAATATGTTGTGAAAAATACATTCATCAGATGTCTAAAAATGTCAAGTCTATGGATTGTCAGTCAGTCAGTCAGTCACCATCTTAACCATCTATCCCTTCTGAGGTTACAGGGGCTGCCAGAGCCCATCCCGGCTGATTCAAGGCAAGGGGCAGGGTACACCCCGAACAGGTTGCCAGTCTGTCGTGGGGCAACACACATACAACCTTACACACACTCGTTCCTAGGGGAAATTTGGCACCGGCCAATCAGCCTAACATGCATGTTTTTGGAGGGTGGGAGGAAACCGGAGTACCCGGGGGAAACCCACGCAGACATCGGGAGAACATGCAAACTCCACACAAAAAAGCCAGTGTTCCAAGCCTCGTCCCCACCTGGGACTCGAACCCACGAACTTCTTGCTGTAGCGCCACCATGCCGCTCTCGATGGATCGTTTTTATCTCAATTTACTAAGTCATTTTAAAATGCTTCCTACTCTGTCCTTCGGCATGCAAAATGTCTGCTTTGTTGTGATCGTTTAACATCTGCTGACCTTAAATCAACCTACAATTTGCCTGTCTTGAGAAAAGGCAAATGTTACAGGAGGGAAACATTGAGCGAGATACTCAGTAAACATTTTATTTTCCGGTTGTTCTAAAACCCAGCACAGTGAAAACTCTACTCAGCCTCAAGCTTTGTTTGTTTACAAAGTATAGTTGGTACTCTAGTTGACCCATTCATTTTTTATGCATTCTGCAGCTTTATGTTCTACTTTATCCATCATGTAGTTGGGACAAATTGGACCAGTTAGATAATGGTGTGATCCTAATTTAACATTTTTGTTTTAGCTTATATTCCCCCTGATTTAAATTTAGGCAATAAATTGAAAATATTGAGGCAGAACTCTTCTGCCTACAAGCGTATGTCTAAATGAACCCTGTGGCTGATGAAGCTGAATAGATTTATTCCTTTTACTTCTGCAGTATTATGACAAAATTTATGCCTGAAGGTTAGGATGAAGAGAACTCTGCAGCAAGTTTAGCCCAAATACACGACTGCTTTATTCAGTCTGTTTCTATGTACGAAGCCAAAATGAAATTAATAGACCTTGTTTCACTAAAAATGAAAAACTGCTGCTCTGCATGAATGTCACTTGTGCAGCTGTTCTCCCCTGCTGCATCACATGCTAACTGTGACCCCCGCCCGTCTGTTTAGATTTTTTTATGTCCAATAATATCTCTTTCTGTTACTAAATTTGCTTGAAATATGTTTATTTTTTTGCAGTGATTCCAACAGACATTTTTGCCACAAAAGGAAATGTTGATGCATTCTCACTATGATAATGCTAGACGTTGCTTTGTTAAGGCAAAGTGGATCTCTGCTTTATGTTTCTTAAATGGTACAACTATCTTCCATGTCAAGTAAATAGAAAGTTTTTTTTGTTTTTGTTTTTTTTTTGTGAATTTATTCATTGCTCTGTTTTAGTGTGAATGGAATTAAAACAAATTTTCTTCAAGACTTCAAATTGAGTACTGATAAGTACTGAGATTTGAAAACATTTGCTGAGTACTGGCTCGAGTCTTTATAAATCACAATGCAGTGCAGGAGTGTACACCAGAAAATTAGATGCTAACATTGGTTTGTTCATTAATCATTACTCTTGCAGGTACCCTCTCAGCATATTTATAAATGTGTACATTTTCATACATTCGGAGGGCGCTTATTGCACATGTCATTAATTGTGTAGCATCAAAACTCACCATTAGCGCACAGGGCCGCAATACTGGACTGTAATCCTTTACAGGTGACATTGCCGTCTCTATTATCAACAACAACAAAAAAAAGCAAAAAGATGACACTGAGCAACTGAATGTTTTTAAGTCCACAGTAAAGCAATAAAATTTATATCTTATCAATATCAAATTTATATCAGTTGCTTGTCAAATATAATTACTGTGTTCAGTCTTAACCCCTGCTTATATATATATTTTTTGGCATATTGAACCTGCATGAATTTAAATACATGATCTGAAAACCAATAAAAGTTTGAAGGAAAAATTGGCTTCAATACTCCTGGTGACTACCTCAGGAATTAAGCTATTCTCAGTATTGTGTATTGATTAAATGTCTGTGGAATGATTTGGTGCACAACAAAACAACCATAGCTGTGGGCTGCCTTTCACAAAATGTGCCTGTATGTGGCTTGATGGGTAATATGAGATAATTGTGTTTCTGTAGCAATTTTTTCTGAATTAAAAACACATAAACTAAATCTAATAATGACATTGGTGACGTTTTTCTGTTGACCTATTGTCTAATTTCTCTACCTAAACAGGTTTACCCATGCCTGAATCGTAATAATCTTCCACTATTTTTGTGGAATAGTGGAACACTTTCTCTTCAGTCTTCTATGTGTACAAGCTTATTTTATTCATCAAAGAATACATGAGGAAATGAGCACTTTTGGGAAAAAGGTTTATGCAATAAAAATGGTTTCTAGTTATAAATTTTCCAAAGCACCAGTGTCGTGTGCCTCTAAATTTATTAATACTTGTACTTCCATTAGTGTTAACGACTGCTGGTCATATAATCAATGCTGGACATGCATGTCCATTTGTTGCTGGCCAAGTGAATCCAGGTGGGTGGCCTAACTTTACAAAGATACAATAAATATTCAAATGCCAGCATTTGTAATGTACATTGTTTGAGTTGACAGAGGCACATGGGCCTCCGTCATGAGTGTTCTACTCTTAGCCACAAACTTATTAATTACAACCTTACTGCTTTTTTAAGGGATGAATGTGTGTAAAAAGAAAACATTATTTAGTGTCATTTTAGTTGTTTTCGTCTATTGTGTTTATAGCCAGATGGCTGATATAAATGCTTTTCCAGGAACAATAATTTTTTCTTTTTTTTTTTTATGACATTCTTCCAGCATTCATTTCTGCTCATTACTGATCTTAACTTATGGGTTATAAGTCTTTAACTTTTGTATACCTTTTCAGATTGTCACTGATGGAAATGAGGCTGGTGCATTCTTACAGGAAAGATACAAACTTGTACCTAATTTGTCAACAGGGTTACTAATTGAAATTGGTTGGTCTGATGTAGTAAGAGATGGCGCTTGCAAAAGATGTGGGGTTTTAGTTTGGTGACAAGACAAAAAGCAATGTTATACAGTTTGTTTATGAAAATACGGTTCAAATGCATCCAGCCCTGTGTCTATGTTGCCTTTGGATGACTTCACTTGTAATCTGATGATGCTCAGTCTGCTCTTTGCTCTTCCTGCAACATGTCAGTGACTGACACAGCAATTACGGATGCCATCTGTGGCCAATGGTTCAGAACAGAGGCCACAGTGCACCATCATCCATCGCACAGACACCCAGTAAACTACAATACCAGAAACTGCTCCATTCACCCAACAGAAAAAAAAATATATAGAGAGACTTGAGACAAAATATCTAAGTAATTCAATACATCTTTGCTGATACATGCACATTGTTTACCTAAAAGAGAACTATAGAATTCACACATGAAAGCTTGAGTGTTATTCCTAAGTAATGACTCACACTGTAACAGAGGTAAAAGAACTGGCAGCTCTACACATAGCTTGTTTTATGCACTGAAACTGTAAATTAAAGTACCTCTGTTGTTCAGGCACCCAGATCTGTCACAAATGTAGGTTGTCAGGAAAATAAATCCCGGACACCCGGAGGTCCAGCTTATTGATTTTCACATAAGTAACGTCAGCAGCCATGCTGAGTCCTCTGTTGATCCACCCGCCTCTTGGGACCCGCTGCTGCAAAATTGTAGCTTATCTTGTACGGATTCCAATAATCCATGGCCTTGTTGCATCCTTTCTGTCTTTTTTCTGAAACCCATTAAACCCTAGTTAAACAGCTCAGACACACACATGGATTTTATCAGTTGAAATGAAAGATGTACAAGTTATTCTTCTTAACTAGCAAATACTTTTCCAACTGACCCAAAAACCTCATCCCTATCTACGTGTATTTTAACTAAAATCATCAATAGCCATTTAGTCTTTCAATTTCTATTGCATTTTTTTCAGACAAGCCAGTTGAATGAACATTGATTTGTCATTAGTAGTTTTCTAATCAATAACGCCTTGTGTTTTATATTTCATCACATGGTTTCTGTATGAGCACTGTTTCAAAACTAAATTATTTCAGGCTGTGTAGTCTATAATATGGGTGGGCTTTTCCTCCGGAGTTATTTAGTGTGAGCTGTAATACTTGAGTCTCCAAAATAGTTGAATTATACTTATTGTAAAAGTAGGGTGATGCTTCTATGTTTCTATTGTTTCACTTCAAATCATTATATTTTTTATTAGATTTAGATGTGCGGGTTTGGCTCTGTGCACTGCTGTACAGTGCAGAAAAATGTAATAAAATTTAGCACAAGCTTCCGTCCAGTCACAATTTGATTGCTATTTAAGCTTGTTAATAAAAGCTAATGCAGCAGTAAAAAGAATAAATGCTTTAACTCTGATGAATTCTGCTTTACAATATTACACAAAGTGATCTTGGCTACTTCTTGCCAGTTTTGGAACAGCCTTTTCAGCCTCACTTACTAAAATGTTGTGACAAATATTTTGTCCAATTTCATGGACCGTTTTTAATCTGTCCAGTGTATTCACATCAGCCTCTTTACTGCTGTGCAAAAAGGAGGATTCTCTTCTACGTAGAAAATACCTCTGTCTTGCCCTCATTCTGATGCTCCCACTAAGGACTTAGGGAGTAGGATTGTTTGCATTGCAAAAAAAGAAAATAGTGTCACTTCTAACTTTATGATTCTATCTACATGTAAATTTGGTTGTAAATGTCACACAAAGTTTGTTCAAATGTCAGATTTTAAACAAGCGTTTAAAATACGGCAATGTTAACAGTCAGTTTTGGTTTTGTAATGTGACAATAGAAACTGAATTTTGACAGAAGCCATTGGACAAAACATCATATCAGCATTGGGTCTTAGTGTTAGTTATTGTAGGCTTAAGTAACTAAAGAGGAGACAACTACTTGAAAGGGTTAGTTGTAAACCAAAATACGTAACCATTGTTATTTCACTCAAAATAAAAGCTCTATGTTACACCATGTTTCTCTAAAATGATGTTTTATTGCTATTATACAAACATATTCATGAAATCTGATTTTTAGAATTCAAACCCATCTCTCTTTGAGTAGAACTTAGACTTAATTATTTAGTCATTTAACTTCTAAAATAGGCTGCACGACAGGGCAGTGTTTAGCACAGTCACCTCACAGGAAGATGGACGGAGTTTGAGTCCTGGAGTGTGGGGGAGGCTTGGAACACTGGCCTTTCTGTGTGAAGTTCGCACGTTCTCCCTGTGTGTGTGGGAGTTTTCTACAGGTACTCTGGTTTCCTCCCACTCTCCAAAACATGCATATGAGGTTGAATGGCCGCTATCAAATTGTCCCTAGGAATGAGTGTGTGTGGGATGATTGTGTGTGTGGCCCCACAATAGACTGGCAACCTGTTCGGGGTGTACCCTTCCTCTCGCCTGAAATCAGCCAGGATGGGCTCCGGCATCCCGCAATTCCACCAGGGATAACAGGTCCAGAAGACATAAAAACTAAATTTCTAAAATTGGCTCCAGGAAAGGAATTGTAGATGAAGATTAAAGTCCTTCCACTAAAATTGTGAGTGTACGACATTCTGTTGTTCTGTTACTACCTTTCACATTGACGCCAGACATCAAAGCAAAACCTGTTTTTTTCTCATTGTAACCACATTTTGAGCTTTGAGTCCAACATACTGCAAAATTAGCTTATGCCACTAACACAAAAAATGCAACCTGAATGTCGTTAGAGCTCCGAATCTAATCTAATATACCATCTGTCATCTCTTGAAACTCACCAAAGCTGGAATGAATCAGAGTCATCATTGACTTAACACCATCGCTGTCTTCCGTGTTCTCTCTTCCTCCAAAAACATTCTGTTGTAGTTTTTACTGTCTAATTTTGACACATCTTGCAAATAAAAACCTCTTTCACCTTGCAATGAACTTTCTTTTCTTCCCCATTCCACCATCAATCCACACCTCCATGTTTTTCCACATTAAGCACAGTCACGTCAAATTTCTGAGTAATCATCCGGGATGTTACAAAAACAAAGCCGTTCCAAAAATAGCTTAAAGCACAAAATTTGGGAGAAAGAACATTTTTTTTATCGGTTTTGCCCAATAAGTGATGTTGGACTGGTCCACAGAGAGAAACTAATCGAAAAGGCATGTTTATGTAACTGTTTCTTTGATCGTTCAGAGATGAAAAAGTGTGTCTGAAAGAGCTCCTAGGTAATGCAATGGAGAAAAAAAAGTGTAGAAAATTAGAGAACTTTGAGCTCTACCTGCTTATAAATCCACAAAGTTTGTTAGGTTCTAATTCCACTCTTACTAAGGGAGTTTTCTTTTCTGTGTGCATACTCGTGTCTCAGCAGGAAGGGATTTGACTTTTAAACACTGTGAAGTGTGAAGAGTTATCACAGGCGAGAAGACGTGTTCTAGTTCAGCTCAGGGAGAAAATGTTGCATTAGTGTGGCATGTGGAAATGCTTTTCTCTCAGGCTTTGAGTGGATAAAAAGCTCTGCCATATTGCACATTTTAGGACTCCTACTTTCTATGTAAAAATCCACAGTGATGAGTGCAAACTCTCATAGTAACTGCAAAATAAAATTAAAATATGGTTGAAGTCATACAAAATTGTGAAAAAAATAAGCAGAGAAATAGCAGAAAAGGAACTTCCTGACTCACTGAAACACAAAGGAAAGCTAGTTTATTATTCATGATTTGTTTTGCATACTGTAAATCTGATGTTGTTTTATATAAAAACGTCTTTTGAAATATTAGGGGTTTTTTTTTCGTTTGAGGTTTTCCTTGAAACAAAAACTAAGCGATGAAAAATGCCAAGAGAAAATATTCTATTTGACCAATACTGAGTCAGAATAAACTGACATGGGAGAGAAAGAAGCTTCTGCTAACTGTAGTATAATATTTTTTTACTTGTGTCCAAGGTTTTATGTAGCTTTTCACATTATCCTTATTTTAACACACTTGACCAAAAACTAAAAGGATCCAACACACAATATGCAGACATTCAAAAGCCTTCTGGATTATGACTATTGTTTACCAGAGTGGGACGCCTTGGCCTGCAGGCAACATGCTGCTACTTTCAAGTAATACTACTATGAGAAATAAAAATTTATTGTTGATTTCCTCTTCTAAGGAATGTATGTTCAGCATTCAATCCTAGAGAAACATATTACTTTCAACCATACATGAATAATGTATGACATTGGGCTGTAAATTGTGAAAGAAAGACCGGAGGAGATTCGTAAGGTTGTTTTACTGTGTTTGAGCAGCAGTGTCTGGAGTATTTGCATATGTCAGATAAGACGTGCTCATTTGCATAAATCCACAGGTTAAGACCAGCAGTGTGGAAAAAAAATTCAGATTTTATTGGCGTAGTGTGGTGAAAGACCTCAGTATTAGATGGTGTTAATTAAAAAAACCCGCATTATGAATACTATTGGCTGTTAATAATTTTGTTTTTGTTGTTTTTAACCCTGTCATGCATAGTGGTTTCTAAATTGGACAGTTACTCAATATTTGAAAGACAATGTGATGTTTTTGTGTCTAAGGGTGAGAATAACCTTGAGTGGGGAAAAAAATCCCTCCAAGTTATTTTTGCTACCAATATTTGTTTTGCCATCAGCTTACGTTGGATACTTTACACTAAAGCATTCAAGCTTTTGCCAAAATTAACTTTGCCCTGTTATTGATTTCCGGCTGCTGTAATGAGTCTCATTTTACCGGTCTAGTTTGGCCTGCAACTGAATTAGAGGTAATTGGGTCTGTTAAACGAGTTCCAGGACAGAGCTCTGTGGTTGCTGGGTGAGTGAAACTGGGAAACTGGATCTCCGCAGGGCTCTGATTCCTAATGTCTCATGGTTTGGGATTCCCACAAATACTGTGTAACCAATCAGTTACAACAGTAAAACCCCTTAAGGGTGATGAGAACGGTATTGATCATCTCCTTACAGTGCTCTGTGAGGATGCATTATGTCTTGACATTTATATGGGTTTTACTTTAACGTAGACTCAAACCACAAGCATAGGGCCATTTTTCTGCATCTCTAGAGCAAAAAAGGGAAAATAATCTGGATTAGTGGAGAAGACCCGATCCAAACATAAAGTTAACAATATGTTTGTGTCTTTCAGACTAACTTGCTTTTAGCATACTGTTATGAAACTTGGCGCATTCTACATCAAAAAGGTCTGATAATTTATTCTTTGGATGTGAAGATATGATCTGAGAAGATCATTGTGTCCTTTTATTGCAACAC
This sequence comes from Neostethus bicornis, assembly GCA_902685375.1. Taxonomy (NCBI): domain Eukaryota; kingdom Metazoa; phylum Chordata; class Actinopteri; order Atheriniformes; family Phallostethidae; genus Neostethus; species Neostethus bicornis. The sequence continues at coordinate 13,913,372 of LR738545.1, forward strand.
ATTTTATTACAACCATGTTTTGTAGAGCTGTTGCTCAAACCTATAATTTACAAAAAACATGAAAAATGACCAAGTTAAACATGTTCATTGTGCAGCGCATGACATTCAGCTAAAATGAGCTTGCCATTTGAACTGATATGAACCTTGAGTGGAAGCACAGAGGGTAGTTAAACAGTGTGTCTGTAATGAGGCTTTAAACGAGAGGAAAGAGTTGTGTTCCTATATGAGCCTTCAATGTTATCTACGGCATCAGATAGCTATCAGGAAGAGCTAACAACTCCTCCTGTTGTAAATGAAAATTCTGCAGCCTCAGATTGAATGTAAAACCTCAGTTTGAACTGCTGGTTTGAGACAAATGGCTGGAACACTGTGAGTTAAGTGGGAAGAGTATTGTATCAGTGTGTGATTACACTCCAAGCGAGTATGTGGGAAAGTTGCACTGATGATGATGCTGATAAATGATTATTGCTTAAAGGCTTTTTAATCATTTTGCTTTAATTCCTATTGTATTTTCTCTAGAGGGCACTTCCTTCACAGAAAAAATAAATTCGCTCTTGATCTATTTTTTCCACTTTCACATACAATAGAAACAAATCTGAGGCATGAAGCGACCTGCTGCAGCTGAAGTATGTTCAAATATTGTTGCTGAGCTCTGATGTAGCTCCTTAAATAAATATTTTATTATAAAGAACTGAATGAACTAATAATTATCACTCAACTTGCCTGCTGTCTAGGTTTTACATTCCTAATAGAAAACTAAGAATATTTCACAAAATGTAAATGGGTATGCAAATTAGAAATCACATCATGTTTTATTTTAGCCCATTCTTTTTAACAATTTGCACAATTTTCTTTTTTTCTTTAATTTTACAGGGTTTTAAAAGAGGTCAAACTTATTGTATTTGTCTTTATATTAACATGTCATTTTATGACAGTGCTTCTCAATTATTTTCTATCATGCCCCTCCCAAAAAAACAAAACATCTGGCTTCCCCTACACGACTAAAAATAGTACCATGTGTCTATAAAATTGTGCACACCTCTGCATAATACTTTATTCTTATTAACGTATAAGAGAATAAATATATATATATATATATATATATACAGTATATGGATTAATTTACAATAAAGAATAGCTTTATTATGCAAAAATTGAGAAAATGCTCTTCTTCTTTTGGTTTAAAGGCGTAAAGCACCAATACAGGTGCCTTACCGCCACTACTGAGACACAAGAAACTCATATCCTCCTCAACAACCATCTTTTTCTTCTAGGATCATGAAGGAGAAAGTAGGGCTTTTCTTCCCATGTTCCCTTCCACTCTACGTGGCTTCTGTACAAGCAACAGAGACGATCAGTAGTCCTAAACTTCTCCTGCGGTTTCAAAAAATAAAAAGGCGACCATAGCGTCCCCTCAGATCTGTACAAACTCTGGTAATGAGAGTGTCACGGCCCCTTAACATAGTGGAGTGGTATTGCACTTTATTCGTGAACAGTAAAAAAATCAAATAGAAAAATAAAAAAATATGTTCCTGAGGTCAAATGTGACAACCTTGATGGCACCCCACTATTTAAAAACCACTGTCTTACGATAACATAAACTCTATCTGAGTTTTTTTTCCTGCAACATATCATGTCAAGCATATCCTAATGATAGACACCATCACCTGTATGTTCCATTAAGCAGGTGGCACATTCTGTGTTGTGTTCCGTGTAAAAATAATTAATATTTATGTTGTTTTTTCCACTTTTTTTCTTCTTAATTCTCTTGAGGCCAAAAAAAATTGTTGTAGTCTGGCATCAGTCTGTGAATGAGTTTCTTGCTCCAATGCTCTTTTTGGTTGGATGCATTGATTCTTCAGTCCCTGCCAAACCTCAAAGGAAAACGGATGATATGCTCAGACAATTTTTCAATGAACATTTTACACTGGTTCGCAATTTTAAGTATATTAAAGGCAGCAGACAAAATGTATTTATTATGAAAACAGTATTAGACCCTATCTGGTCCAAATTTGCTCCTGTTCTTCTTGCACTTGCAAGAACACATTCTTAAAAGAACACAGTAAAGTTATTATTGTTGTATTTGAATGAACTACAAACTAAAGTATCAGGGAAAGTATTTTTAGGCGATAAGAACCATCGTATTTCAATATAATCAGTATTTCAGGGAACAATAAAGTTAACAGGAACGGAAGACCAACCAAAGAGAATAAAGCAGTTCACACAAAAAACTGCAGCATGACTAAGTAAAAATATCTGTTTAAGAGAACAATATTATCTGACTGCAGGTCAAATAACCACGTTTATTTAAAAGGAGGGGAAAAAAATGACTGTCTCTATTAAACGTTTTGCTTTTTTTGTTTTCTCTGACCTCACTTCAAGTATTGTCAAATCAGAGGTTATATTCAAATAAAATGTTCTAAAAAGGTAAGAAAAAAAAACCACAGTTTGAGCAATTTGATGTAATCCATTGCAATCTAAATAACTCTAAATTGTGTTTACAGAATGCTTACTGAAAACTGCACAGCTATGAATTGCACTTGCACTCATACCCCATCATTTTTTTCCAAATCCCATTCATCCATATTTCAGTAGTTCATTTTATGCATGCAAAATATCTTCTAGTTCTTCTTTTTTTTAACATTAAACTTGTTCTAGATTTAAACATTGTTATAATAAATGTTTGAAACTGGTCAAAACAATATCTGTAAAATTAAGGTGGACTTTTTTTCTCTGTGATAAAATGTCCCGTTTCAATTACGATGACCATGTTTTTCAGGATTCAGCAGAAAATGCCATTTCTTGATGCAGCTATGAGGCTAAATATTGAATCATGTGAAAACCTATGAACATTGTTCAATGTATATCTAGGGCCAACCATTAACTAATGACTGTTAAAGACACATGATTCAAGCTATTTTGAATCTCTAATTTTGTGTCTTTGTCACAGCTGAACATTCTGATCTTAAATTTCATCATTCCCCTCCCTATATTTCACATCTGAAAAGTTTGATAATCAAACTGTTAGTTATGTGTATGTGTGAGTGTATTTTATTTTTCTAATTAATACAAGGTTTTAGAGGCGAGCTGGATATTGAGTGTCCAGTTGAAACTGGCTTTTAGCGGCTGAAACGCTCCCCTAACTTTAAAAGCCGCCGCTTTGTGAGGGAGGCATTAAATCAATTTCAGTTCCAGGGCCGTTGTTAAACCACTGATCTTTGACCTGCTTACAAATGTGACTAGAGGGATTAAATGAAAACAGACAGTGCGCATTTGCTTGTTATTCAGAGATGTTACCAAATCACTGTAAACTCTGAGAATTGAAACACACATTTAAGATAGTTGCTTTGGACAAGAGCTGGCCAAATGCTGACTACGACAATTCTATACATCCTCCCTCTTTCTTTTCCTTTTTGTTCACTGAAGCTGCCATTTTGAAATGTCGACTGGTGTAATGGAACGTAATGGGACAACACTAAATGTTGACTTTGGATGAGTCGAGCGCTGGAGTGTTAAAACTGATTAAGCTGATGGTGCCATTTTATGTGGAGGGCTCAGTGCCATGCAGCGCTTGTTTGGGGTTAATGTTGCCATCCATGCATGAAGACACAAGTGGACAGCCCAAAGTCAGAGAAGTACAGGCTCTTTTTTCCATTTGCCAAGTGGAATTTAGGTTTTCCTCTTCAGGCATTTAATGGAGATAACAGCTTGTTATTCAGAGGGCTGCACTAGCGGAGCCGCTACTGCTGCTGATGAGAGCTCATTAAAGCCCCTACGAAACTCTCCGCTTTCTAAAGCCAACTTGTCTTTTCAGCATTTTTTATGCATGTAATTTTCAGACTGTTCTTAATGTTTATATCTTCTAAGAAACTTACAGCTTTTAGCACATTTAGGTGAAAAAAAAGCTAAACCTTTTTTCAACAAACACGTGCGCTAAGTGTACCTCTGTTGAGCTTCTTTATTGGTACCATTGTAACAATTTGGCCCCATTAAATCATAGTTTCCTCATGTGAGCTATTAGATAAAGGGCAATTAGAGATAACGTTAACACCATTTTAAAACAGTTCTACATAAAAAGCATTCATGCAGCACTTTTCCCCTCATGGAGATCTTGTACAACTGGTTGTTTTCAAGACATGTACAACCAAAAACATGTATTTTTTTGTCTACTATTTGTTGTGAAATGTTGAATTAAGCAGTTCAGGCAATGAATATTTGGGTCTCATCTTAGTTTTATGATTTAGACTCAGCTGTGATCAGTCAAAAAACTTATAGAAAATGTTTTGTTTTGTTTTCCAGAGGTCTCTCCCAGTCCTGTAAAGAGTTCCCCAGAAATGTCTCCCATGACCTCCCCAAGACAGCGGCGTGACTCAGATCGCTACTGTCAGCTATGCAATGCCTGGTTCAACAACCCTGGCATGGCTCAGCAGCACTACGATGGCAAGAAGCACAAGAAAAATGCTGCCAGGGCGGATTTGTTGGAGCAGCTTGGTAAAACCCTGGACATGGGAGAAATGAAAGGTATACAGCACCATTTCAAATTTACTACTGTCCCCATATGAGATCTCCTCATACTTAGTCACTCTTGTTGGTTACGTCCAGAAGGCAACAGTATTTTTGTAAAATATAGTATGATGATAAATAATTAAATAATACATCTTTCCAATTTTAAAATAATGTTGCTTGGTGGATTTTAATAAAAACTGAGTATTTTTTAAAGTAAAAAGCATCTTTCTACAATCAGTTGCAATTGCCACCAATTTCTTAACTAACTTTTCCAGTTTGCAAAATATTTTTTGTGTCCCTTGAAACAAGCTTAACATTTGATTTTTATGTTTTTATAACATTTTGTTTGAAACATTCTCGGTTTAAGATTTAGGAAGCTATAAAACATTTTGGAGACTTAACTTTCAAAACAGGTTTTTGATGACTTTATCACTTTCTATTATTTTACGTTTAATGTACTCTGAAACTTCTGGAAAAAGACTAAAATCTTGACTGTGGTTGCCACCATAACTTTTTCTGGACTCCACCAGTGTGTCACATTTTGTTAATATTGAGAGAGAAGGCGGGAAAATGTTCTGGCTCATCGTCCTCTAGTCACAATATGCCAATAACAATTACATAACATTCTTCTGGTGGGTGGAGGACGGGCTGCCAGAAGAGCAGAGGCAGCCCAGGGGTTTTGGAAAGAGCAGCAAAGCATGACAGAACTGAATGGGAAAAAATAAGATCTTACAGCTGATTGGCCATAGAAGTTTAGCTCGAGGTCTGATTAGCTCATGATTCTAACAGGTGTTCTGTTGTTGATCGAGAACAAAAAATCCAGTCACTATCGCTCATCTTATTTTTGCATATTGTACAGTTTGATATAATAAAAAATAAAAATCATTATTTCCGATTTCTTTTGGATTGAAAGGGAATAAATAAATTGGCCCTTCTTTAAAAACTCACAATTCTGGTCATATTTCCAGTAGAAAAAAGAGTCGATCATCCAATACACTATTGAAAAAACTACATGGAAGCATTTTCCCTGATGGGTCACTCCTGGATGAATGAGGGATTACACTGACTTGTACCAAAGAAGTTTTTTTTTCTTTTTTTTAAATAAGCAACTTGAAAAAGTTTTGGCTCCTCAAAAAAAATACGGTCAGTGTTTGAAATGTTACATCTCTAAATATTCAACCGAGAGACAATCTCCAGTTTCTAAGCCTGTGTTTCAGAAATTGTTTTTTTTTTTTTTTTTTTTTAATTAATTTAGAAAGGGGTTAACATGGTAAGATTGCAAATACATTCATCAATATGTCTGATAGAAACTATATTACTTAAACAATAATTGGGAAAATGTGGTCAAGCACAAAAAAAAGCAGCATATACAGTACTTTTCTGATCTCAGACATCTGCAATGAACCATCACATATAGGGAATCTGGATTGTGGTCATGGTTGAATAGTCATGCTTGTGTTCAGAATAAGACATAAAAAAGAGAATTATTCAATTGAAGGATTATTCCAATGGAATAAAGTTATTTTGCAAACCATCTAATGTCACACAATTTGTTACAAGCCAGTATGGAAATGTATCATAGACTATTACTGCTGTGTTTCTTTACAAGTATTGATAGCATTTAGAAGTTGGAAATAATGGTGGAGATAAGTGTTTGTAAACCTGAGTTTTCCTTCAAGTTACCTCAATTACTCACAAAACACAGATTTGTCAGTAAACAGTTGTACTGCTGAGAATGTCTGCATGATATTCAGCACTTGGAATAACATGCATCTCTTGCTGTTGATTATCAATTAGTAATGAATCGGCAAATCATTTTAACAGATTAAAACAAGCGTTGGGACTGCAGAAGTTTTCATCGTCTAATGGGCAGGCAAGACAAAAACAAGGGAGGAGCAGGAATGCAGTAGCAGAAAAACAGAGTGCTTCAATTTCTACCCCTAGTGCTTTCTGATCCATATTCCATTCCGATTTCTTTTTTGTTTCTCCTTTTATCGTCCGACTACCTTGCCGACCCTCCTTCAGTGACCTCCCGCACTGTCCTCTCACACCTCTCAGCCTGCTGTGAAAATGTGCAATTTGACTCTGATTGGTGCTGCGTGATGAAATATTCATCAGCTCCCAGACAGGAGGAGCCCCACATATTGTTGTGTATAAAGAGGTGTGCAGAGATGGAAAGATGAAGGCAAGGAAATGAGAGCAGGGGAAGAAAGATGTGGGCGAAAGCCATGGGCAGGTAATTAAGTAGGTCATTCAGGGGTAAAAATGGCAAAACCATATGTTCAGACCAACACTTGACACAAAGAATAAAAAGATACCTTCTGAAATGAAATTTAACAAAAAATCTTTAGATTATGATAAACCTCTGGTTTTTGTTTAAGTTGTTCCAGTCAAACTTTTGTGTCGATTTTAATTGACGCTTTTTTTTAAGCTAATTAATGCAAATTATTTTTAAGATGTGATGTTTCATTTAGTTTTATTGTGATGATTGTTATGTTTTTGGAAAGGTAAATGAGTTGGAAAATGAATTTGTGTTAGACAGACTGTTAAGACATTAATGTGGGCAGATTGTGTAAGACTTTTCCTTGCAAATGACCACAGGGTAATGATACCAGTTTACTTCCCTTAAAGCTAATGTTGCTGAAAATGTAATAAAACTCCCAAACTTTTACCTTAAAATTAGTTTAAATTATTTTCCACTAGCTTTTGAAGAACTTTTGTTATTAAAAGTATTTCCTAATCATCCTGTGTTCCATTTGTGAAAAAATAAACCTTAAGCCAGGCAGAATGACGCCTTTGAGCCAGATTGCCTTTGAGCCACTGTTTTTTTTTTCTTTCTCTCTGCTCTTAATAGTTTAGACTGTTGTCAATATAAGACAACTTTAAAAGTTCAATTTAATTTTTTTTAGCTTTCGCCGATAAGAATTTTGTTCATTTGAGATTTTATATAGTTGTTTTGTATTTTGAGACCTAGACGTCAACAACCAAAACTTTTCTCAGGCTACTCTGGTTTCCTCCGACCCTCCAAAAACACATGCGTTAGGTTGATTGGCCGCTATGAAAATTACTCCAGGAATGAGTGTGTGCATGTTTATGTGTGTGGATGGTTGTCTGTGTATGGTGCCCCACAAAAAGACTGGCGAACTGTTAGGGGTGTATTCTGCCTCGTGCCTTAAATCCGCCGGGATAGGCGCCCGTAACTTCAGTAGAAATAAGCGGTTCATTAGACAAAAACCTTGGCGAAAGATTTCTGTGGTTATTGCCGTTTTTGCCACATAGGCAGAAACTCAAAAACATGTTTAATTGTTGAAACATCAACACTATTAACATAAAATAAATTATATAAACGACCAAAAAGGGTTTTATTTTCCAGATGTTGGCTGTAGAGGAAGCATAAAAGAAACATATGACTAATATAGAGTAAAAGAGTTAGAAGTGGATTAAGTAAAGTCCTCCAAATCCACTTGACTAATTCCTGCTTATTCACCGACAAGATGAAAGTTGGTGATGCACCAACTCCCAGTGCTGTCAGAGACGTGTAACACAAACAGCTGGTTTAAAACGTGCCAAAGGCTTCCTCAGCATGAGTCTCCTCTTCCTGAGGACCCTTCAAATACATGACTGGTCTGAAGAGCTGTTGATAGGATAGTCTGCTGACAAAAAAACTCTAGTAATTACTCAAATCTGCACTGGCAAAAACAAAACCTGCGATGCCACTTTCTTTCAGATTTACTAAGTATTCTTTATAATTTGATTTTTTTTTTAAATCTGAACTTCATCAAATCAGCTAACATTTTCACCGATGCAAAGAGAACCCTCACACACACATCGGGGATAATTCTACTTTTCCACTTTTCCATCAGGCAGATTAAGGATTTATAGATACTGCAAAAGCTTAGCAGCAGTTTCTGTCCTGACGCATATGCAACCTGTTTAAAGGTTGCATATGGTCATTATCCAATATTGAGGGGAGACCCTGTAGATACAGGGAAATATAAATTTCCATTAATATAACACGTATAAATAAATTATGATTGTTTTCCAATTACTTCTGAGATTTTGCCACCCCTGCAGTATTTTAGAATATATCTCTGAAACAGTAGCATCTGAGGATGAGTCCGTCTCCAGGGCATCAAACATTCATTTTCCAAGAAATTGAAATCCTTTCTCTGGTCAAACACTCGGTAATAAGGTCACACAGTGTCATCGATCACTGTAGCAATCTTCAGCCGCTTCACAAAGAGATGGCTGCTTTATTAAACAGGACAGTAGCAAAGCGGCGAGAAGAGCCCTGGTATCAGACATGCAATAGACTCCTTTATCGTTCTAGATTTGGCAACTGGTAAAACATGAACCGGAGACTCCTTATCTGTCTTTTTCTTTGCAAAAGAACAGTATCTCAATGAAAACAAAATGTAATGTCTGTTAGTCAATGTAAAGAGAAACAGCACTGTGCTTGAATTATTTGATCATCAGCCGGGAGTTAATTAGCAACTGAATTTCTGAGCATAAATCATCCTCATAACTAATCTGATCAAGTCATCTGAAGATGAGGCTGGAGTTTAGAGCAGTGATTAGTGGGATTGTGTTTTACATAAGCTGTGGTTTGTATAATTTGTATTCCATAGGAGAGAATGATAATATACAGCCTATTTAATAATACATTGTAGATATAATAAAGAATTGAATTAGTTTGCATACACTCCCTTTGGGATCAGCCATCCCAAGAATGCTGTCTGGTGTGTGTGCTTTTCTCTTTTTCGTTCTCTTTCAGAGAGATGCAGTAATAAGAAAAAAAAACCCTATTGGTGGAAAGGGATACATGCAATCTCTTATCAGTCTGGGTTGGATATTTCCAGCCCAGGGAGCACCAGCCGATACTTCTGGTGTGGTACTGTGAGAAAATGTTCACTTTTTGTGTCTGATTACCTATTACTTCCTAATTCCGTTCACTGCAAGATAATTGGCGTTTCCTCAGGTTGCGTGTTATTTGGTCTTACTATTTTTTATCCATATTATTTCAGCTGTTCTTCCATTAACTCCAAATAATAAGTAAAACTTTAGAAAACCTTAAATTTTGACCTCCATTCATAAATAATAACTTTTTAAAAATTGCACCCAGTTGGCATCGTTGAAGAGAGAGAGGTGATAAGTGTCAGAAAAACGTGCATTCATTAATCACAATGGAGGAAGACTTGTATTGTACTACGGTGCATAAAGAAGGAATTGAAGCACTCGTTCTGAATACAGAAGAAAGGAGATGTTTGTTAAGAGAAGAGTGTATTTTACTCACAAACCTATGAGCACGCATGCTAAGGTTGTAAGAAAAAGGCAAAAGTAGGAAATATACATTTGAATAAACAGTGATAATGAACTTGAAAAAGTTGGACTTACTTCAAATTAAAATACCAACACCTCACCGGAAAATGTCTAAGTTCAGAAAGTTGCAGAATAAAACTGGTCTTTATTGCGCAATGAAAATAAAGTTCTCCACCCAGCCTGAACTCAGTCCTCAGCCAGCCTTTTATTGATCACCAGCCGCTAATGACCTTGTAATTATTATTGTCACTCGGTGTTTTGTGATGCCCTGCATAGCTGGCAAAAGATAAAAACAGTACACTTTTATTTTGCCGTGAAGTCCTGCAACTATTGAATTTTTCTGATGTCTAGGTTATCAAACATTTTAACGGGCAGTGTGTTTTTGTCAACCCCCATTCCAGTGATTAAATGGAGCTTTGTTTCGGCCAGACGAAATTCAGCACACTGTCTCCATTTTTCTCACTTTTTTTGCCATTTAAAGCTAAACTAGCTGTTCTTAAACTGGTGCTGCCTCCTCCAGGTTCAATTTACTGATTTTTGAGATCATAAAAGAGACCTCTAACTACTTTAATGGTAGACCTCGGCATGAGCAAATTATTCAGAGCTGATCAAAGTTCTCTTCAGAAGCAAACCAAGGGTAAAATATTTCTCCTAACTGGTTTAATTTAAAGCTCCAGATTGCTCCAGCAGAGGAACAGCCATTTGTTTTAAGCCAATGTCTTGTCCTGCTGAACATGTTTTATTTCTTCTCACTACACAGTCTCTGGCTTCAATTTTACAGTCGGTATGATCTACAATTTGGCAGGTTCAACCAATTTTATTGCTTTAAGGGATAAAAACATTTTTGAGTGGTAGTTTTATTATAGAAGTTCATTTAAAATGTTTTTAAATATCCCATATTTTGCAAAATAGCAAACAATTTTTTTTACAAATTCAGATTTAGCATATGTTCCTTCAGCTTGAGTGCACTGCAGCGATCAGAAAGATTGAGGTAAACATCGGCCATCTGAGGAAGCCAGATGGCCGCTGGTTAATTTAGCATGAACCCTGGACCAGCAGCACCTTTTTCCCAGATTATAAACAGTCCACACAGGAGACTGCACTGCTGATCGGTCATACTGTCCGCATGTTTCCTCCCAGCTGCTCAGGTAATAGGTCTCAATTAGGTGAGAACCGACAACATAGTAAAGATGCTGCAGAGCAAAGAAGAAATCTCATTCTAGTTCAGATCTGACTTGATTGTGAGTGAATATACAAATAAAAAAGCTTTTTCTGCACTTTTCCACTTTCCTACATTTACCAAGACTATAAATTACATCTGACGTTTATGCACTACAAGTCTCTTTCAAGTAATTGGTATTTTGATGTATGGTGCACAGTTTAAAAATTGCGATAAACTTTATATGCGGTATAGTCTTCGTTTTTGTGACATGATAAATGTATTACCTTGAGTTTTCAAACATCCTCCAAGTGGTTACAAAGAAAAGCCGTTAAAGTGGTCTACATGGCAACTGAAATTCTGTTCTGTTGTCTTCTGCCTGCCTGAGGGCCAGCCTAAGACGGGAAGCCCAGTCTTCTCTCAACCCAGCTGTAAACACCAGCTCAGCCGGGAGGACACGAAGGCGTTCCCCGACCAACTGAGAGACATAGTCTGTCCAGGGAGTATGCCTCTGGGTCTCCTCCCGGTGGGACATGCCCAAAACATTGGGCTCTCACACTGAGATAGAGTGAGAAGCTCAGCCGTCAAGGAGGAGCTCAGAGTAAAGCTGTTGCTCCTTCGAGTTGAGAGAAGCCAGATGGGGTAGTTCAGGCATTTGGTCAGGATGCATCTCGAGTGCCTCGCTGGCACTTGAAATGTTTTTATCTGTTTGATATTTTTTTTTGTCCATGAGTATAAAAAAAATTGTGTAACTTTTTTTTTTTAAAATCAGTGATAACTAATTGTATGAACAGCTCCAGAAACATTTTGCTTGCAGTGAAAAAAAATCTGACTTTTGAAAAGTCCTGCATTGCTCTGTGAAAGATCAGGTGAACTCATACCAAATATTGGAGCAGTTTCACATCAGTATAGCTAACATTATCAATATTATTTACCAAGTATTATAAATACTATTTAATTTAAGTTCACATCAAATTTGAAGTGACTGACATAAAAATGTAAAGTTACAAAAACAAATTTTGTTATTTTTGCATAAGTAATTTTTGCATAAGTGCTAAAAGGATTATTGGAAAAACCACAAAAAGAAACTTCAGATCAGACCAAAAATGGACTTTTATTACCTTTGAAGAATAATGACAGGCCGCAAAATGAATGTGGAGTTTGCCTTTGGTCATTGGAGTCCTATGTGTAAAAAAAAGAAAAAAAGAAAAAAAAGAGGCAATTTTAAAGTTCAGAAAAGATGTTAAGAATTCTGAAATCGAAAATGTACTTTAGAATTAGTCTTGCTATGAAGGGAATTTCAAACGTGTCTTGTTGAATTTGCTATGAGAAGCATATATTAAAAATATTCAAAAGTCTCTTAACTGCAAAATATGATCATTTTAAAACATTATTCTATTACCTTGTTGTGAATGTAAATCCTGTTAAAATGTGTAATCCTATTTCATTACTAAACAGATATTCGGTAAATCAGTTTTTAAAGTATTGATGCTTGATATAATTAATCCAGATTAATGCTTTAAACATGTTTTCAAATTTTGAGCATAATGTTTTGTCTGTTATTAATTTTTGGTTTTTAAGTTTTTTTTTTTTTTTTTACTTCTTTGAAAATTTCATCTGCACATTGCAGCTAGATCAGATAAAGTCAGGAAACATTTTTCTCCACATTCATCAGCTCCCCAACCTGTTACAGTTTTTATATGGAAACAAATTTTCAACATAATCTAAATAAATGAGACTGCAGAGCACATTTTTCTTCTTCTGCATTGTCCCCTGAGCTGCCTTTCTTTATACAGCTCAACAAACTAGTTTCCAATGACTCATCTGTGGTGCCTAAGGGAGGAAAGAAAGTAAAGGTGATGGAGGGGAGGAAGTGCGGAGGCCTCAGGGCTCCTGTTGTTTCATCGCTCATGCAGGGCAGTGTGATGGGGGTGGGGCACAGGTGGCTGGCAGTGATTGATACCACAGCAGCTTCATAATCTTTCACCCTTTCAAAAGTTGTTTGAGAAGCAGCTTGTCAAAGAGTCTGCGGCAGAGTCAGAGTACCTGCTGCAGAACTTTTATGTCAGGTTCTGATTGCGTCTCGGGACACCGCTGCAAAATTGAAACCTCAGTCCTGCTGGCATCCCACTGACAGAGTGGTTATTGTGCAGCTTATCAGCGGGGAAGTGAAAGTGAGAGATTTGCTTTTTCTCTCTGGGGAGGAATATTGCCCTCCATCAAAATCTTAGAAGGGAAACAGCTGACACCACCATCTGAGCAGTGAATTGTTAACAAACTGCGGATTTTTCACCACTTCCTTCAAAGCAAAAAAAGAGAAGCGCTCCAAGTTGGAGCTGCTCAATCTCCACTGAAGCATTTTTACTAAACGTTTATTCATGAGGGAAATTTGATTCCAAGGAATATGGAAATGGGATTCAGTTTGTGCATGTGGCATTTATTTTCCCCTGGCCTTTCGCTCTGAGGCATATTTATAGCAGCAGCTAACTTCATTGGGCAAGCGAGGCAATCAAGACAACCATTTTTCACAACACAATAGAATTAATACACCATGACGACAATTACACAGGGTGGTTGTGATTTGCAGCAATGAAGGCACAGGGTCAGAGCAGCCATTAGTGCACCAGGAACCTGGTTGGTGCATAATTAGAATAACAAAATCAAACAACTTGTCAACTTTTCTCAATGCTAAATAAATCAAACTCCTAGTATAAGGCACAGTGAGTGTGTTGAGCATTTTGGAAGCACACCTTTATCAAGCACAGTTATGAAGATTCTTGTCTGCATTCGAAATGTTTTACGATTGAACCAATTCTTCAATGTTACGTCTTTTTTCATGCACTGTCCAGTCTTATTATATATTTGTTTCCTTACATTATTTCTCCTCAAAGACTGTTCTTATATTTACTTGGTGCCTGAAAGTGTAAATTAAATTCCAATGGCTTGAAAATGTACTCCTTTATAAACATCAGCGGAAAGCAGAGCTCGTGTCCATCCTTGAGATTAAATAATTTAATGTGTGCACTTTCTTTGATTCCAGGTCTGAAACGAAGCTACACCTGTGAAGTCTGCAGCGTCACGCTTAACTCGGTGGCACAGTATCACGCGCATTTGCAGGGCTCAAAGCACCAAAACAAGTAAGTGGACTCTAATTGACACGACTCACAGAGTGAAAAGCTAAATGCTACAAAGTGCATTATGGCACATACATAAAAGATGAGAATAACGTGTTGAGCTCCACAGTTTGGGCAAAAAACATTTGATAGGGTTACTTTACTCCAAATGAGTATTTTTCACTGTTTAATGCAGCTAACTGGTGGATGTGACACCCATAAGAGACGATTACAAGCTTAAAGCTAAAAAACCTTTTTGCAGATACATAAGAGCTAACAGGCGGTTTGTTGGACTTTGCTTTCTAGTAGACTGCTTTCCAGAAATAAACGGAAACTAAGTTACTTTAAAAAAGTTGTGCACGCTGCTTCCCTGTTTGTGACATCTGCTGTATAAAGAATGTATAACCTCTTGCAAATATAGAAACTGCATTACAGCCAACACCCTCACACACCAAGCCTAGTTAGACCTAATTTATTTCCACTCTGCGTTACGTCAAAATGTTCTTGAGGGGACCAGACATTTATGTGATTTTTTAACTTGGTAAAGATAAAAATATGTACTCCATTTTTCTCAGTTGCCAAACTGTAAACCTAAATGACAGTGTGTCGCCAGTTGTGTATCTCATTTACATTTTTTGCAAAGTGAGGCTGTGAGGGATGTATTTAAGGCATCCTGGAGCAGCTCAACATTTAAATAAATCAAAATCTAAATGAGTTTGGATTTGGAGGGAAAATCAAAAATATTTTGAACAAAAGGCAAAAGACTATCATTTCTAAGTGGGAAGTCGCAAACACTAATCTTGACTGTGGTTGTCGTGCAGGAGAGTTGATAGCTTGTAATTGCGTGATAGTTGGACAGAAACAAGCAAATGCAGCTGAAGCACTTTGTCAGCTGCCAGCTGACATGATGGAAAGTGATTTTCTGCAAAGCGACTGACTGTCCTTCAAGTTTATAGCATGTAAAATGTTTTGACTTCACTTTGTTTTCAATTCTTCCATCATTCTATCATCCCGATATGTATTTATAGTTGTTCTCAGAGTGCTGTGTGCACCAATTTCCTGACCTGAAGCAGAGGCAGTGGCAAATAGAGGGCTGTAAAACTGTGTAGGGCATTGAGTGAGCCCTGGGCGGTAGGTGTGAACTGACAAGGCTTGCATGGTGCATGTCCTGGAATTAATTCTCCCTGCTGGCCAGTTTCTGGCTGCACACGTCTGTGGAGATTCTGGCATCAGGAGACGTGACATGCCATTTAACAGCCTCTGTGCTTTAGTCACGGCTGCCTGCTCCGCCTCATCAGAGCCAGTGGCTCTCCATTCAGAGTCACTCATATTGACACACACACAGACACAAGCCATGGAAAGCACCCCTTGCTTCCCCACCCATGTTCCCACCTCCACCCCAGTTTGCCTGATTTCACTCACATAGCTCAGAACTCAGCCGGAGGTCTTTTTAGGTCATTTACTCATAGAGTATTGGTTTGATGGCAGTTTACACCCTCAATGACTCTGTACTTTCAAAGTACAAAGGATGATATATGATGCATACGAGGTCTCCTATCAGAACTCTAGTAAAAAAAAACCCATGAAAAACTAATAAACTCACTGAGTGGGATGTGTTTGTTTGATAAGAGCGACAATTTACACTATTAAAAGCCAGGTTAGATTAGGTTAGAAATAGTTGGTACGACTCCCAGGATTTAAAATCTCAGGATAATTCAAAGAAAGTGAAGTGAACTTCTGAACTACTTCTCCTGGTCGCAGTTGCGGGAAAGCCAGAGCCCATCCCGGCCTTTCACAGGCATGAGATGGGGTTTACGCAAACAAGTCGCCGGTCCGGGCAACACACAGAGAGATACAATCATTCACATACACACTCATTTCTATAGCCAATTTCTCAGTGGCCAATCAACCTAACGTCCATGTATTTGGCGAGTGGACGTAAGCTAAGGCACCTGAAGAAAACTCTCACACATACATGGTTAGAATATAAAAACACTATACAGAAAGACCAGTGATTCAAGCCTCTCCCCTCCTGGGACTTGAACCCCTGACTTTCTTGCTGCAGGCCTACAGTGCTAACCACTGCACTTAATTGTGTGATTAATTATTACTACTTTATGACAAATGTGTGTCTTTAAATAGTCTTCATCATCTCACTTTTTTCATCTGCACTATGCTCTGTTACATTTTTGCAATAATTCAAACAAGAATGAATAAATGTCTCATATTTCAATACTAAGTGAAACCCCACTAAAAAATCATATATTTGTATGTATTATATGGACAGGTTGGGTATGTAGCCATACCAATGTCTGACCCCGCCAGACCTCGAAAGCTAAGCAGGATGGGCGTGGGCAGCACTTGGATGGGGAACTGCTGGAACACCAGGTGCCATAGTGGGACGGCCGTTAAAATTAAATTGTCTCTATGTCCTTGGGCAAGACACTTCACCCACATTGCCATGTCTGGATGGTGTTTGTGTGATTGGTTGATGATGGTCAGAGGGCCAACCCAGCTAACAATTTAACATTCCCTGAACGTTCTGGGAAGGTTTTTCAAAAGTTAGCAGAACATTCTTCAAAGGCTATTTTTGGTTTTCTGAAGGCTCAACTGGAAAGTTCCATGACTGTTGCAAAACATCATTTTTTTGGTTTTTGGAACGTTTCTCTAACCTTAATTTTAACCATAACATTTGAAATTTGGTTCTCTCAACATTCTGGGAAGGTTAGGTTCTAACATAACCACCAACTAACGTTTACTTTTAACTAACGTTAGTTTTTGGTTAGGTAAAAACAAACCTTTAGAGAACTTCAGGCTGACGTTCCCTGGAGGTTCTCTGTTTGCTGGGAATGGCTTCTGTCAGTTTGCCCCAGGGCAGATGTGGTTACAACAGTAGCTTGCCATTACCCAGTATGGAGGGAATGAATAATGCATGTGTGCAGCGTCTTTGAGTGACCTGGAAAGTGCTTTTTAAGTACAATGCATTATTATTATATCTACTCATAGATTTCCTATGATGTGCTCTCTGACTATTTAGTAAACTCTTTGCAAAGTAAAAGAGCACCCCCTCTGGACATCCATATGTCCTCAAACAAACTACAACTACAGTAAGCTATCCTACAAGCCAGCAGTTAAAATTTTAACCAAAATAACGAAGTACTTAGGAGAATTTTTATACTAATTTTAAACTTGAGGTTGACCAAGGTGTTAAAAATGTATTTTAAATGATTTCTATGTTAGCCAGCGATACCTCACCAATAACCCAAATAAAAATAACCTTAGTTTTTCTCACTGTTTAATAGAAAATTTTCCTATTTTATTCTCGATGGTGTAGCACACCTTCATCTTCTTATTTCCGAATCTGAAAGAGAGCTCAACTGATTAAGCTTCCTTTTTTCAATCTTGAAGCATCATTGTACGACAAAAATAGCCAAGCAATCATCCAGTGAGGAGATTGAACCAATGTCTCAACATCACAGGTTGTGGGTGACTGGTAGATAGAACTGTTGTATGTTCCCGCCATTTAATTTGCCGCTTTCACAGTCTATTATAGGGATCAGTAGACTAACAAATACTATTAAAATGTGCAAGAATTACAGTAGATGTAAGAAGAAAAATTGAACAGGATGGAATTATTTTTTTACATGTGGCATGTTGTATAGAAAATTGTTTTTAGCCAACCTAACCAAGCAAGCACACTCACAGTGAAACACAAAAAAAATACAGAAACAATCTTCCAACTCATTCTGCTGGCTGTTGACGTAAGAAACAGCACAGCCTATTCACTAAACAAAATTGTGCACAAAAAGATGGGTTATGGTGCAGGGAAAATGACATTTCTCATCTGCTCCAGTGATAGAAAAATGAAACTCAGACATTGTGAAAAAAAACACGCAGTAGCTCAAGCCAATTTATTTTCAGACAACATTGATCTTATTCAAGGACTCATCATCAACTTTGGAATGATCACCACTGCTCTGCCATGACCTGCAAATAACAATTATTGCTTCTGTTATTCAGAGACGTGAATTTGTGCTGAAATAATAAAGGCTGTCTAAAGCGGACACAAATTTAATTTAGAACAACTTTTGTTATCATTCCCTCTTTTTCTTACAATCATTTCTACTTCGGCCAAAACAACCATATTGGTTATTGAGAAAATGTGTTCAAATACAGGTAATAAACTCAATTTTTGCCTATGCTGTATATGCACTGAATGTTTTCAATTGAACTTTTTTAAAAAGAAATATCTAACTTGAACTGGAAGTCTTAAACAAGCATAATGATAGTTATACTTAGGTCAGCACTGTTATGTATATTAAATCGTTTTGGGAATAAGGCAGAAAAGCCAGACTGGAATGGTTCAAACATGTCCAGAGTAGAGGGAGAGAATATTTTGGCAGAAAAATGCTGAGTTTAAATTTATGAGATAGATGGCTCAGAAAAAGACCAACAAGAAGGTTTTAAAGGATACTTGATAGTAGTTGGTGTGAGATAAGCTGATTTAAAAACTATCATTTTTAATTAACTGGATTTATTTATGTGTGTTTTTAAATCTTCTATGAGGCACTATTGCTACAGTATGTTTGAATGAGACCAAGCGCCATACTTTCTAATGGGAATATGAAAGAAAAAGAAAAAGATTCTATTACAAAAAGTTTTTACTTCTGCCTCAACCCCTTTCGGTCTCTTCTTCCGTTCCGTCATCTTCCGCTTGTTCCGGGGTCGAGTCGCGGGGGCAACAGCCTCAAACGGGCAGCCCAGGCCTCTCTCCGGCTGCATCCTCTAGCTCACCCGGAAGGATCCCAAGTCGTTCCCCGGCCAGCTGTGAGACATAGTCTCTCCAGCGGGTCCGGGGTCTGCCCCTTGGTCTCCTCCCGGTGGGACGTGCCCAAAACACCTCGCCTGCGAGGTGCTCGGGGGGCATCCTGACCAGATGCCCGAATCACCCCATCTGGCTCCTCTCGACCTGGAGGAGGAGCAGCTCCACACCGAGCTCCTCCCGGATGGCAGAGCTCCTCACTCGGTCTCTTCTTGATTTTTTTTTTTTTAAAGGACTGTATAGATGTTCTGTTAAATGATTGATTGACTGAAAGAATAAATCTAACTAAATTGCAGTTCATGCTTTTATTCTTTTTTTATTTTTTACATTTTTGTTTCTATCTTTGAAATAAAGCTTTACCTTTAAGATTTTTGTCCTCATTTCTCCTTTTTCTTTGTTTAAAAGAAAGAGTTTGTTACTCTGCTAGAAATTGATTCCCTGTCACTTTGCGAGAATTTAGTTTTACTTATGCCGTCTGAATCATCCTGCTTTACTTTAGCTTTTCCCTAATGCAACAATTCATCAACACCAATAGCTGCAGATGTTGTACTGCAGACACAACTAACACAATGGATCCTCAGAAATGTCCGTTTTCCCCCTTCTTTCAGACCATTTGCCTGGAAAGCACACAGTAAATCTCTGCTGTTATGTTGATTCATGCAAATCCTTCTCTCAACTCAGGTGGAAATATCATATAATCCTGTTGTGACCCAGCACTGGCATTATTACATGTAGAATAAAATCCAAAGCTGCAGGAGGTTTGACTTCAGCAAAGTCCTTCCGAGTGATAATCCCAGCGGGAAAAACGTGCAATGAAAAAAAAAAACACCCTGTAGAGTTGATGGTTGGCACAGTTTATGCACTACTTTTAGTACTGGGATGTTTAATTCAGATTGACATTGGTCATACTACCTTAATATGCTCATTGATAATGTACACAAACATAAAAAGAAACTTAAATAATATTTTTTACTTGCTTTAATGGCAAGTTTTTAAGCCTATTAGAAAGTCTAGTAAGAAAATCTAACCTAAAACATGGCGAGCCAAAAAACAATCTGCAGTTCAACCATCATCTGCTTTTCTGACTAAGCAGCACACCCATCTGTCAGGCTGCAGCAGCTTCAAATTACATAACAACACTCTTTGTCTCAATTTCACTGGCGTTTTTTAATTCAGCATGATGATGTGACTTAGTCAATGACATGCCTGCATGTCGGGTGCTGTTCTCTGACTCACGCAGTGTCCTCTACAGTGGGGAACATTTGGACTGCACGCATGCAACTTTAGTCTGGCTGGTTGAAAAGGTGCAACAGCCTTTAAACAGCTTTTCAGTTTCTCTTCATAAACACAGAAATACTTATTATATTTTCTCTATTTAAAGAAGGGGTGTTGTGCTTTTTTGCACAACTTGACCCTACCTGTGAACGTGTGTTAACACAAAGTTTATGATTGGGATAGCATCTTCAAAATCTGAACGACACATCTGGGGATTCCTCAAACTGTTTTCAGGAGGAGACAGGTTAAGGATGGGTTGATGGTTATCATCACATAATCTATATAGATAAATATGAAACCTCTTGCTTGCTTGGAAATGCAATGCTCACAAAAAAAAAAGTCTAAAAGTACATTCATTCGGTTTTGCTTCCCCTATTCCCCCCCCCTATGTCTAACACTCTCCACTCAGTCCGACACTGTATACATGTACACAACACATGGTAAATCTTGTTGGCGATCGCAAATACATACCTCCTCATTTTTGAATGTGAGTGTTATAGAGAACAAAAGAAGCACCAAAAGAATTTTTTAAAACACACACAGCCAAGCAATGTGTGTGTCTCACCGTCGTGAGACAGGTTAGTTTTATCCTACTGATGAAATGTTTTTGCAATAGTTTGCAACTATTGCAAACTACAGTGAACAGAACCAGCAAAGGTTCTGTTGGTTCTCAACCAACAGAACCAAAAAAGGTTCTGAACAGGATCCAGATGTTGAAAGGGAGAGCTTGCAAATTGCTCAAACATGCTTGCATGAATGAAATAGAAAACCACATTAGGTTTGGTTTTTGTGTGTCAATAATGTTCAAAGAAAGTAGAAACCTCCAAAAAAAATTATGTTGCATAACCCTCTCTTTAAAGCAGACTTTATTTAAGCTTGAGTCTTGTAAGAAAAAGTGAAATAGAGTTGTTTTCAGACAAATGATTAAGCGAGTGTCACACTGTTGCTTTGGGCAGTTTCTCATCTTTAACGCCGTGAAAACTCAAACCATAAAATTTATTTTTTATCTCTTTTCAGGGGAAAAAAAACTGTCAACCATTTTTAATGGTCAATACTGTCAAGTTCTGAATTATAAAAGCAGTCTTATTGGTGTTTATTTCTTACAGATTTGCAACTCAATGACTAATTAGCAGCATGCATGAGACATCCACACAGGGGTTGCCATCGATTTGTCTTTCTGGAATTTTCCTGCACCCTTGGTGAAGACTATGTTAAGTAGAACTAGAGGGTCTTTAGCTCCATGCAGTCCTTTCTTACGCCATCACCACAGCCTCTTGCTTCTTCACATCAACATTACCCAATCTTAGAAACATTAAAGAACATTTTATAATAAGATGAGGCAGTTTCCCTCATTGGGATTCACACGGCATAGTAGCTATGTTCAAACAGATTCAGGTTGTACAGCGTGCACAGGCTGGGGCATCAGCACGGCCTCTTCTCTACTGGAAAATAGACTAGAACTTATTTAGACATTAAAACAAAGTGACCTTTAGGCCATTTTCAATAAACATTAGTCATCAACATTAGCATTTCAAGGCTGACAACAGCAGGCAAGAAAAAAAATTGTTTATTCATTTTCATTGGCCTGAAAGCAGTGGGACAATCCTCAGAGAATGTGACGGATGCGATGTACATCCAAATTTCTCATCCCTTCTCCTTTGACGAATTGCTCATGAAGTATTCATTGAAGCTAGTTGGAGTGCAAATCAAAAGCACAAGTTGACCTTTACAGAGTTGCTTGTCTGCGCAACAAAGTCTGGTAGAGAAAAAATAAACTTTGAAGTTATTGTACACCGATATCCAACCACACTTCTAACTAATCCTTAACCAAAGCAGAAATGTTTTGGTTTTTTCAACACTGAAATACCTGAATAAAATTGTTTTTATTTTCTTTGAACTAACGTTCATTAATCAATCTTCTGAACCGCTCATTCTCTAATGAGGTCATGGGCCTATCCTGGCTGATTCAAAGCGAGAGGTGAGGTACACTCCGAACAGGTCACCAGTTTGTCACAGGGCTACACAGACACACACAACCATCCGCACACACACTCATTGCTAGGGATAATTTGCAGCAGCTTATTAACCAAACATGGATGTTTTTGGAGGTTGGGAGGAAACCAAGTTTAAACAATAGTATATACGTACAGCCACAAGAAGCTTTTGTTTTTTGGTCACATGAGCTGGATGGTTGGACGTAGATACATGCACACGGGTAGACTGGTGCATAAATGTCTAGATTTACTTATAAATAAACCAAAAACCTTGGCATAAATTATTCTGAGTCTGGTAAACAGCAAAAACGAAACCGCAGACATGACGATCTGGTGGCAACAAGAAGAAAGGTAGGAAGGGATCTTTAATTAAAAAGAAGGTAAACTACATCATGGTTAGTTAAATAAAGGTTGGCAAAGTAAAATAAAGTCAAATCATGACTAAATAAAAAAATGTGGCACACATCAGTGGATTTAAACATTAGACATTTCAGAATAATAGAAAATTATTTTAACTCAAATCATTGCCCAATCCCTATTTGACTTTTATCTGCAAATTCATCAGTTTGGCACTCTGATCAGCTTTACTAAGTGGCCACCCAAAAAAGGTATTTGTTTGTGTGAATCTTGGGGAAATAACCTGTACAACCAGTATTCCTGGAGGTAATAGCTTGGCTGAATATTGAGCGTGCACGAAGCTTTGTGAGCTGAAGCAGAAAAAAGTTGTGGCTGAGGAACAGGAAATTTTCACTGCTCATATTTTCTCTGCACTCATCTCCAGTGTAATAGCTCTGTGATTTACAGTGGTGCACAGTGGGAGCTCGGAAAAAGACCGGGCCATTTTTACACCTCAAACCCATTAGCTGCTCAGTGGCGGGAGTTTTCCGAAGCACTTTACGGGCATGTGGTAGGTGGGTATCAATGACAGGAGCTGCTCACAGGCACGATTATCATGAGTTGCGAAGGACACTACAGAGAAAATGTCATTCTTTTTTATTATTCAGGCTCATTTCCTCCAATCATTTAGTCTCTAATTAATTCCCCTGCGGACCGGGAGATATTTCAAAGACCCAGTCGCCTACAGAGAAAGCTATTGTCAAATTCTGAATGGGGCAAGTTCTTGTCACTTAGCCTTTTGCTTTCTACTTTTTCTCTTTCTTCTGCTGTCTCCCAGGTACCTGCAGGAGACGAGATGCCAGCCCTTATGCTTTCACTTTCTTTTCTTTCCCTTGGGATCAATCAAAGACTCCTTTTGCTACCTTTTTTTTCTGTTGCTGGCTATCATCTCTCTAATGCTAAAGAGGTCTGGTTCCTCTGTTTGCCAAAACTACCCTTCTGCTACAATGGAGCAGTGTGCCACTGCATTGCTCTGGTACGGTGTGATACCATTTGTCAGATACTCTTTGCACAATAAATCAATGCCAGGTATTCCCTAACAATTTTTTTTTCTACCTGACATTCAAATGATGTCCATTTGAATAAGAGTTTTCATAGGATTAACCACTAAAAATGTTTGCTAAACTATGATAATTTTTGGCCATATTTTCAGAAATTCTGGCCTTGTTTTTATTGTCAATTATTAAAATAACTCAGCAGTTTTCTAAACGTGCGTGAAAATAATTTTTTCAAATCAGTTTGTGTTACTTAAGCCAGATTTAATCTTTATCTTTTTTCAGAATCCTTTATTACCACATTCCTATTTAAATTTTAAAAAATGCTAAAAAGAAAAAATATACAGTATATATTTTGATTTCATTGGCAGGTATAGTTTTATTATGTAGCAAGTTTGTAATGATAATTATAAAAGTTCCCAATATTAAAAAAAAAAAAAAAATCAGCAGGAAATTTTCTAACATATTTGGACATTATTCGTTATATTTTGCAATCATGCTTAAAAAAAGACTACGCTGATTCAGAGCATCCCCCTATTTCAATATTGTCAGAGTTCCCTCCAAATATTACACATTTATTCACTGAAAAAGTTGCATTTGCCTCTTTTATGTGACCAAACATTGCTTAGTAAGATAGATTTTCTTGTTGTGGGCTTGAGCTGCTTTCTGCTGCACCAAAAACAAGATTCCCACATCCCTCCAGTCCTTTGTTATCAGCCAAAAAAAGCAGAACGGCAGAATTCCTTTGCATGGTGGATTATTTGATGTAAATCTCAGCAACATTCTGCGTTGTAAGAAGTCACCTGTCCAGAACAATTTCACTGTACAATACCAGACAATCAGCTACAACACAGCTGCAGCGAGCGAGGGCTGTATATCATGAGGAGGAAATTAACTTCAAAGGGATTTGAAAATGTCCGTGTAGAATATAGGCACGAGGATGAATTATGCATGAAAAATGCCTCACTAGAGTAATGTGCTGACACAATTTGTCACACACCATAGGAATGCATAAGTCATAGGGCAGCCATGTTGAGAGTTGATGTAAGTTGTGTGATTGTTCTGGGGCATTGGAGGACGTACAACTATGTAATCTAGACTATCTTCTATCTGTGTTACTCAGTTCTTTAATGGCTGGCACTTATAAAGTTCTAAAAATATACACATTTTACAGTAACTTTGTGAGTACATATGTGATTCTAAAGGCGGGGATTAAAACTGAGATCCTCCTGAGGGTTCTTTAAAAGGCATCAGTGTGGAGATGCTTATGTGAATGCGAATGATTTAATGGAGCGGAAAACAAACAGCAGAGTGGAGTTTTGGATCCCCAGACAATGTTTGCACTCACCTGCAGAAAAAACAACTAATCCACCTGAGACGCTTTCAGCAAATATGTGTTTTGCCAAAAAAAAAAAAACTAGATAGGTTAAGATGTTTTGTAGTCACTCTAGGGGTTGATCTGTCAGAAGTACTCAGTGGAAATGTGAGTAATGTGTACATGGTTTGAAATCATTGTTCTCTGTTATTTCACATGTATCTCTTATTTGACTCAAGACACATACGTGGAACAAATCGGCCATACCCTACGTTATGTTGCAAATCGTACTGTTCCTAACTAACACATAAATAAATTAATGGTTAGATGTTGTTTTTATAAGCCCCAAGATTGTGGTCATTGCTTTTTGATTGCATGTCCCCAAATACAGTAAATTATTTAGGTGCAACTATAAATATATTACATGAACAATTCACCAGAAATTAATCTTGTTGGGTTTTTTTTTTTTTTTTGACTGCCAAAGATATTATATCTCCATCTTGTCGCTAGCCCTGCAGTTTCACTGAGCACACGCATGTTGACCGCACAAACACAGGATGTAAGTACAGGTCTCAGAGGTAGCGTGAATGCAGCTGGAGGCTGTGAGATTGCTTACTGGTGTAATGAGGTGCTAAATTAAACAAATAGAACTCAGCTCCCCAGAGCTTTGTGAGAGCACCATGTCTAAACTGGGGTTTGCCAGCTGCTTCTTGTCAAATGAAAATGGTTTTATACAAGTTGAAACAATGAGCAAAGTCATGATACAGAGATAATTGACTAACTGAGTAAGATGAAAATGCTTTATGTGTCATTATGGAAGTTTTTTTTTTTTTCTAATAATCAGTGCAGCATCATCTTGGCAATTGTTAAAGCTGCAACTCAGAAAAGAAAGACAAGCAGAACAATTTAAGCAGAGGTTAAAATGAAAAGTTTTCTGTCCTATGCCAACTATCGAAGAGGGTCTTTTCAGCAACTTTTCATGTGCCATCAATTTGTTGGTTTTCTCTGGTACAAAGTGCCCAGAACAATTGACCACTATTTTGGAGGGAAAGCATTTTGGCCAGATAATCAAACCATTCCACATGGCTTCTCTCAGCGTGGAGAAGCAGCCGCTCTATTCCAAATCCATCTCTGATGGTAGAGTTTCTTAGCTTTGAGCAAAAGGCCGGCCCACTCTGCTAAACTCATTTGGGCCGCTCATAATCACAATATTGTTCTTTTGCACACCACCTACAGCTGGTGATCATAAGTGAGGTTAATAATGTAGATAAACTGGTACATTGAACAGAAGACCAGACGTTACTTCAGTTAAAGGTTTTTTTTTTTCATCTCTCCATTTGTGAGACTAAAAGTGGGTACTATTGGTTTCAAAAGTTTGATGTATTTTCAAAACAACAAAAATATACATCTTTGGTACTTTATTTTTCTTACATCAAGATAAATTCTTAATTCCAATCCCACATATCTAATTTCAATTTACAACCTGAATGCTAATTCAAGCTAAGGAGATCTTGCTAGTCTGCCATGTTTATGTTTTTTTTTAGCATGTACGGTATATTAGTCTCATCAGTCAGTTCAGATTGCTCCCAGGGATAAATGCGTGCATAACTGGTTGTCTGTCCTACTGTGATGTCATGCAACAGGTAACCTGTGCCCCTCCTTTTGCCCGTAATTAGCCAGGATAGGCACCTGCACATTGTGCAGCACCAACTGAGCAAGTGGATAAATAGATGAATTAATGAACACTGTACAGAGATTGGATGTGACTGGTTCAATAACTTTCCTCACCCCGCCTTGCTGGTATGTGATTGGGCTGGTACCCTCTGGTGAAGACTGGAAACAAATAATTTGAAAACCAGATGGATTCTCAAGAGTTTGTACACTCACAAATACAGTGAGTATTTATCCAACTGACCAAGTTAAAAGAATGAGGTAGCAAGAAAAAAATAAGCAGCTGGATTGCTGGCAACACCTCACGCTCTACAGGCTGAATAGTTTGTTTTCCATTTGTATTTTGTGCAATGAGATGGAGGTCCTCGACATTCAATGTCAAAGCAGCCATGCTTCATTTAGCAAAACTCAATCTCTCGAACCATATCTTACACTTCAATAAAATTGCCTTCCAGTTCTCTCCCAAAACAACATAAAGCTTGAAACTTGAAAAAGTTCTCAAGTATTTTGCTGAAAAAACAAACATCTAACATTCAGCTGTTTTTGCTTTATCACCTAATGTCCCCTGTGCATCCTCCACGCTTTTGAAATGTTTGCTTTTCTCCTTCAAATTTCCCATCAGGGATTAATAAAGTATTTTAAATTAAATTAAATTTACAACAGTCAAAATATGTAAAATTCCCACAGGTTTTTGAAAAGTAAAACTCTACACCTACCGCAAGAGCATAAAACTCAACACTGTCTCCACATCTGCCACTTATAACCAAATTTTGGAAAGTCATGTTGTGTTTTATGGGCAGAGTTTATTAAAACAAAAAGAAACCTTCTTCAAATGTATTATAAAAGATGAATCTGATTGAGAGGCAGCTACACAGATGAGGTAAGCATTATTCTGTCTCTATATATTTCAGGAAAAAGATCTACCCTTTTTTGTTGTGCGCGGTAGTTTTGCTCTCACAGCACAAAAAAGGATCTTCTTCTCACAGAAGAGACTGTGATTAGTCTGCATAGATCACCTAAAAACAACATCCAATTCCCATCACATTTCTATGTAGACTAAATTTTATGCTTAGAAAATAAACAAAAACTTGTTTCTATCTCTGGTTGACGCTTTCATTGTATAACCCCACTGGGACATTCCGCAAGGTGCCTCAAAATTTGTTACAATCTGTACTCCTAAAGAAAGCTCATCTTTTCTTCTCCATGACACATTGTGAAAAGCAGGTTTGCTCTCAAACAGAGTTACTTGAACTTGAGGGACTATCACATCTGCATAGTCCCTATCCTTCAGCAGTCGCCACAGCAAGTCAGTTCCTTCCATCTAATCAGTTTCTTCCATCTAAAAGAAGATGAAAAATAGTTGTCCTTTTTCATTACTGTGTGTGAATTAATAAATTGAGATTTTTTTTGTATCTTGACTTATTAAACACTTTGTGCGACATTAGGTCATGTACTGTAGCAGGTATTATTTACCCAATGTGTTGCTTTTGTAATAAAAAAAAAAAAAAAAAATTAAAGATAAAACCTCACAAATTTTAAAGGACAGAATAAATTTAGCTGCGTATTATGAATAAAAGATTCAAAGCCAAATGTATAAATCACTATATCTAAAGGGGTTTTTAACTTTGAGTAAGGACACTGATATATCTAAAATATTTCCCCCTCAATGTGAGGTTATTTAATTTTTCATTTGGTGAGAAATGGGAGAAAGGTTTGCTGATGGTGCAATCACCCAACCAGAGCAGTTTGTTCATACAGCAGAATAGTTCAATTTTCTAAAGGTCATCCCAAATGTTCCAAAAATGTTCTGCCATTGGCACCTCAAAGGCGTATCGTGTGACATTTGTGGCTGATAAAATGCAACGTCGACCAAATGGAAAAAACATCAACTATCAGCTATCACTGGAGGTTTTGATTAAAAATTAAGGCAGGGTTTTTGTCTGGAGATCAGCAGCTTCTCTTATACTGCTGATTTGACAATATCAACTTGATCTTGGTTAAAAAAAATATGTGTAACCTAGCAATTCAAATGATTTTGTTTACAGTAGTAAGTATAATATTGAGAAAACCTAGTAAAAGAGTATATGGTTTTGGTAATTACTGCTGTTTCCTACCATCTGTTGTACCCTGCCATCTAATCTGAAGTAAACAAATAGGAATGAATTGTAAATAGAATAGAGCCAAGAGCTTCCTGGAGTTTAGCCACAGCAGAGTGAACAACTCTTAATTTGTGGCAGGAAACATTCAGTTACTGCTGGGAAACGGCTCCCAGATGTAACATTCAGTATTTAAAAGAGCAACCTTTTCTGTTTGTAAGACAAAAATAGGGTTAAAAATAGGGTTTTAATGGCAGAAAAATGCATCAAACAGTACGGAGCCTATTGGAATGCGACTACTTCACTAACTCTTGTCTCAAATTGACCATAATAAGTCACTAATAAGACATCTACATAATCAGGACTGCATATTACAAGTGTGCATGCATTGTTCAAACGCATGGTGTGCTGCAAATGAAATGCGTTGAAGCGCTGTTGTGCATCAGCAAGGCAAGCCAGAAAAGTCCAAAAATATCCTAGAAATTGCTGTTTAGCACGAAAAGGGCAAAATTTAAAAAAGTTGTCTAACGACAAAGGTTAAAGTGTTGTTTAGTTATGAGCGATGTCACAAAAAGTGGTATTTAATAGCTGTAGTAAAACCAGTGTTTTGTCACATTTGAACCTCACACTTAGAAGACAAACTTGCATGTAAGAGTTAACCAAATCCTTATATTAAAGATAATAGAACCTTTCCATATTGAGTACTTTTGTTTGTTGGCAACAAAAAAGCAACGCCAACCATGCTGCTTATTGGCTTTTAGCAGGATTTTGGACTGTTGGGACAGTTCTTACATGAGGACATGGTTTCTGTAGCATGATATGTTGGACTGTTTATTTTTCTCTCTGGAAGCAATACGACCTGGCAACACTTGGGTCTGTTCACTCCGCAGTGAGTGAGTACTTTTTAGCTTTCACCAATCACAGTTTTCTGTTTGGGATCAGACATATGCAATGGGATCCAAAAAGTAGAGCATAAAAACTTTTTTTTTCCCATCAGCAGCATGGGAGCCCCGTCTTTCCCCTTAATAAACATTCTAAATACTGTCTTTGTTCTGGCTTTAATTTGTTAATCTCATGTAGCGTGACCCACCTCCATATTTTCACTACATAACTTCAAACGTGGTTCAAACAGATGCTTGTGCTCACGTGACGCTCATCTCTGTTTGCTTATTGGCCGGCGGCTTTCCGATCGTTGCAATCATAAGCTAATGTCTGCAACAAATATTCCCGAACAAACTACGGCTTGCTTAGCCATCCTAGGCTAGGCTGCAACGCGGGTGTTTGCTGAGCAGTAAAGGACATTTCCAGGTCCTCCTCTGAGGACTGGACAAAAAAAGTTAAATGCATTGTTTGATACAATTTTTTTTTTTTTTTTAAACATAGAAAAACAATGACTAGGACGTCTCTTCACTCGCAATCTATTGCGACTGACCCAGAAATTCTTTTCAGGGTCAAATAAAAATAAAATGCCTTCTTCTATGTTTTAACTGAGGCTTCAGCTTAAACCTACTCCTTTTTCAGACAATGTACACACGGTTTTCTTTTTGTGCTTCAAAAAAATGTCTCAAAGTCTGGAAAAAAAAAAACTTGAATTTTGTTGCTATTTGTTTTTACCTGCAACTTGTCACATTTCAGAAATCTAGAAACATTTTAAAGTGTGTCTCTGTCTCTTTGTTGATTGTAACTTAAGGGTGAACACAAGAAGAAAAGTGACTATAACAACCTTGTCGCCAGCCCTGTATCCAAGGCGACAGATGTTTTAGATTGTATCAACATGTTATCACTCTAGAAGATAAGGAAACACAAGCTCTCAAATAGGAAAGGTTGAAAATATGTAATCACCAAGTGACATTTCTCTTCTTTCTCCAACAGCCTGAAGAATCAGATATGTGTCCAGTGAGAGTGGAAGAAGAATTAAAACCAACTACTGGATTGATGTCAGACAAGCTGTGGTCAGCTTGCCCTGCTTTTTCTGCCTCTGCTCTTCTCTACATCATTACAAACTCTTTCTCTCACACTATCTGTCTCTGCTGGCTTACGCTGTTTTGGCTGCCCCAATGAGGAGGAACATAAATGGACTGGTCTGGAACGCACGGGCATGACATCCGGTCACTCCTATTGGAAAAGACAAGCAGTTGCTTCACATCACTAGACACTCAATCAATCATTGATCTTCTCTTTTATTTTCTGTGTTTTCTTCATTTCCATCTACTCATAGTCCAAAAGCATTGAAGAGGATTTGACACGCGGCAGCCTTTCTAAAAAATGCATGAACTTAACAGTAACAACTTTGATGGGAAGTTGTAACTATTGTAAAATGAATCAGAAATAAAAAATGTCTTTTTTTTCCCGCTCTTACTTGAATGAAAGATAGTATATTCATTTGAATTTGTGTGTTATTAATATTAAAATCTGTGCTATAGTGACATTATTCACTCTCCATTCGATGTCTGTGTGGCAGGCATCGTGAACATTAGTGTTTGTTGCATTCGGTACATTTTTTTGGAGTGGACCTAAATCCCCTTGTGGCCTGAGGCGGGTTGGAAGCAATAACACTGGTTGATTTCTTACTGTGTTGTGAATTGCAAAAGAAAAGTCATTTTCTGTGTAAACTAGAAAAGCAGAGTGTTTTGGATGTCAACATGTACATAGAAATATGAGGTAAACATTTCGAGTCAAGTCGACCCAGAATTTCTACCTCGCTACTTTATTTCACCTTTGTTTTTCTGTTAAAAATGAGCCTACTTGAAAAAACAATATGTTAAAATAAAAAAAAAAAAAAAAAGAAATTTTGTCAGACTGATAAATTTTATTCTATTTTTTTTTTGGTCATAAAAAGCAAAATGATTTTTATGCAGCAGTCATTTAAAACCAGGTAAAGTAAACCAAAACTGGAAGTTTAACTTTGGAATCATAAATAACATACCATGGAAAAGTATTCCGTAATTTTTTTTCCAAAATCATCAAATTCCACTGCTTCAAAATTTTTGTATAATTTGCTTTAGTTTAACATAATTTTTAAGAAACTATTAATCTATAGCAATGGACGAAACTTGTATCTTCCATGAAACATGCTTATAAAATATAGCAATAAAAAGTGGTGGTTAAATTAAAACAAATGTTTAAATTTGCACAAATTGATTTGTGAGGTGAGGTTATTCTAAAAATATACATATTTTTTTAAGTCAGAATTTTTTTTTCCGATGCAAAAAAAAAGATGATACAGTATATGGCTGTATAGCTGTATCGTGGGATGCGGTACCAATGATAATAGATTGAAACCACAGATATTGTGACCATTTATATGTAGATTCATTTCAAAACATTTGCATACAGATGGATTCAGGTCTTTTTTTTTTTCTCTACAGACTGGCATGTAGCAATTTTATATTGAGGTCCTTAACTTGACAGAAGCATTTTGTTGGCAAAAAAATAGGCGTGTTTTAGCAGTTAGCACAACATTTGACAGCTTACTCTATTTTTCTGATTGTGGTACCTAAAAAATGATAAATAATTTAAATCCCAGACAGTCTGGCTAATACAGAACTTGTCTGCAGGAGATAATGCAATGCAATTATTTCGTGTTGCCATGGTTATCTTTGAGTGCCAGAAGAATGGAAGTTATTGAATCAATTCTGAAAAGCTAGGGCAGTGAGGGTTAACAAGAAAAGATGCAGCTGTGTTTCAACAAGCATCTCATGTGAAATTACATTAATCCCATACGTTTGAGTGTTTCTCTTTAGTTTCCCAAAGAACATTGTTTCTGGCTTTGAGGGTGTCACAGCACTCCCTCATGCTTCACACTTCACTCACCAACAAAATTACCAATAAACCTGTCATGCTTGTCTCTGAACTGTGTAAAGAAAACAAAACACACAGAGAAGCAAGCTGTGCACCACCCTTCACCACCTTTGTTATATCATTGCTCATAACCAACAACAATGACCAAAACTGGAAAAACTCAAAGTTAAGACAGATTAAAATAGTCTACAATAATTGTAGAAGTAATACAATTTAAAGTTTTCTTGTGGATTTTGTTTTTGTATGGGGGTAGGAGTGTTATTTGTGCATTGCAACAAAGTAAGAAACATTTTATTTCAGATTCCATCTCAGGTAGATATAATTGGGTGTTTTTGCAAAAACTGCTTTAGAGAATTGAACACTTAAGTATTGATTTCTGCATAATTGTACCTATGTCTACATGATATGTAGATTTAGATACACGTGTGTGTTAATAAATGTACATATATGCATAGATAAATGCATATATGTCCACAAACACACAGAGATCTTCTGGTTCTCATGTAGCATTTTCCTTACACAACTTGAAAAATGAAAATGGATAAAGAAGATGAACTAGATGAACTGTCAGTACATTACTGATAACTACCAAATTCACCTATGATCTAAGGTGGAACAAATATTTTTCCTATGATTATATTCCTGCTTATCCCTCTTTATGATTATCCCATCTATTTTATCTGTTCAAAGCTGAGGGAATTTTCCTCATTGCTATTAACTACATCATGTCAAACACAGACACACAAAAAAAGATGTAACATTTAAAGACATTTCATTTGGAGAATTTCTCACTTTTTTTCAATATACAGCACAGAGCAGGAGATTCTTATTGTCAAGAAGAAAATAGCACTTTTTGACCACAAATATTGCAACCGGATGTTGGAAGCACCAGTCGATGGACATACAAATTAATTTAAAACTTTACACTGTCTTGTTGTTTGACTTTTTTCATTTCAATTAAAGACATGTGCACGTATAAATTGTTATTGCAATGAATACTGTTCTCAATTCAATGCTTGGCTCTTCTAGTATGAAAGCAGTCTACATTCTGCCCTACATCACTTCAACCTTTCATTTTCCCTCCATGCCGTTGTGCTTTGGGTTATGTGTGTTTACTGTGATCAATGAATAAAAGACACTGCAGCTGCAATCATTTGTGGTTGTTTTGTGTTTCTTTCTTACACTGGATATATCCAGTTTCCAAAAGTTCCTGCTATTTGTCTTTGAAGAAAGTCAATAAAAATTTTAGACTAAAACATCTAAGAATTTATTTTGTACTTTTGCCTTTTGTTGCTTTCTCTTTGCCACCAGAAATCAACTCCCGGAAAATCTGATTGCTCGGTGCATTGATTCACCATAAAATGAATAAGAGTGAAGAGCCAAGAAAAAGCCTCTAGATCTAGCTGACAAAAAAAGAACTTCTTACCTCTTTGTATTCTTTCTTTTAAAACTTCGGTTTGATTTCCCCACTTTGAGCAGAGGCTTGCATCACTGTCGTGGCGTCACTCTTGCCCATTTCAGCCGGATGAATCCAGAAAAGCTATTCCACTCTCAAAGAAATCTACATCAAAGAAGATATGTTGTATTGGTATAAAGCAGGAACTCTCAAAGTCTGGAGTCTGGTCGATATTTGACAGTGGAAGCATGGAGTTGTCAAAGTAATGTCATACTTATGACACTGAAACGACTAAACTCAAGTTTTTTTATCAAGTCCTTAGAAAGGTAAATTTTCCCTCCCTGCTCAAGTTTGACTTCCTTTCTTTCTTTTGATCAAAATCAAATATGTCTCACAGTCCACTCCCTTGTGCATAACAAGTCTATTAAGTCTCAATAGGTTTTTTTTTAGCTTACTCCTACAGAATGCTTTGAATTGTTTTCCAATAAATCTTTCTGTTTCTGTGATATCTGTATTTTATTCCATTATGCAGCAGTAACGTGCATGTGAAAAAGCTGCTACAACTAAAAAAAAAAAAAAAAAGACCGTCAGTTTTTCCACATCAAGGAAAACCATCATCTCTGAACGTGAACTTTTATTAACTCTGACTCTGACCTCATTCAAAACATCGAAGAATGACACCAAACAAGAAAGCAGCCTAGTATTTTACGAAGTGCAACATAAAAAGTATTCATCTAAGATCTTTGGGATGAAAGATAGTGAACATAAACTAGTTGAATTACCAACCCCACCGTAAATAGATTTCACATCGCATTATTGTTTGTGACTAATTAGCAGATCGATCTCATAAACAACTGAAGACAGAAAGTTTCAGGTCATCACTAGCAACATGAGTCATTTGGTATTTTCTATCGAAGACTGTTGGGAAAGAATGGATATACCACTATGCTGTAAACTCCAGAATAATTCTTAACATCTCAGATGCAAAAGGCATACTAACAGGAAGTCCATAAGTATGGATAAAGGAAGATAGAGACAACAGAACATAAGGGAGGGAGCAGTTTAAAAGAGAACTGGATCAGCTCTAGTCTTCTTTTAGATCTCTATGTGTTTGATAGAACAAAGTCTTGTCATTTCTCATTATGTTCGCATGTCCTACCAGCTGTTTTAATAATTCTGTGCGATAAAAGTAATAAACCAACATATTTATTTGCAATAAACAAAACATTTCTACACATGGCTTCTGTTTTGTAGTAAACTCATAAGAATCAAACTCTGAACATATGGCTTATTTATCGACTTTATTCCACATTAAGGAGAGATGGCTGTGTGGGCTAAAATAACAAATACTTCTAGTTTTACCTCTGCATTGTAACATTAAAAATAACATAACCGAAGCAGTTTAGGATCTTCTGGACAACCGATGCATTCAGAGAGGAGATTTAGAATGATTTTAAGAATTCTTTAGATGTACTTCTTAAAGAAATGAAAAGAGAGCTTGACAATGTGGAGGCTTTGTTGCAGAAAAGAAACTGTTCAGGTTAAATGGAACTTTCAGTGAAGCTGTGCTACAAAAATGACATAATTGTGTATCACAAAATACATTACAAAGGAACAACTTAAGAGCCCGAAATGTCAGAGATCAAAGCTTCGTAGAGTCCAGTATTTACTTTAATGTTCCAGCTAACAATATTCTCTCTACAACATATTGTTCTTTCATGAGGTGGAGGTTGTGTTGGTCTTTGCTTTTTTTTTTTTTTTTGTGCTGTCTTACATACGTAGCAGCTCTGTATTTGAAATAAACTATTAGATTCTTTGTAGCATCCCACATTGTGTCAAATGCTGAGATTATCTTCAAGTTCTTCCCACCTTTATTTTACTCTTGTGTTATAAAAAAAATACATGTACGGATATAATTGTGAAAGTAAAAAAAAAAAATCTGACTGTTCTTCCTTCACTCTCATTAGATCTTTTCCTGTAAAATCTTTCAGCAGTGTTGGGCTTCGTGCTCCTGACCCATGGAGTTAGGATATCTTAATTAAGTAAAGCAGACGGCTGCAACTGATCAGATAGCAGGACTCATTAATTCACTCTTTTAAAATGTGAATAATGGGATGTAAATGGGGAGAAAAGTCTCTGATGGGTTTTTTTTGTTCGAGAAGGTGTGTCTCTGAGCTATCTTTGCTGAACTCTCTGTGGGCTCAATAAATTCAGTTAAAATGAAAGAATCATACTGTTTTAACTGGTGGAACTTCTTAATCACAATTTAAACTTAACCTGTACCTAATTAATAAAAAAATGTTTTATTGAACCAATAAAGCACCCCAGTGTTTTACAGTTGTTTCTTTTCACTTTCAGAGATGATCATTTAAAGCTAAAGTGTAAAGACAAGGAAACTTTTTTGTTGAATACATTTGGATATGTAGGTTGGTTTCATGATAAATGGGTCTCCTTCTTTCTCAGCTCTGCAAATGTGCCAGCAGGAGGATAAGCAAACACAAGGGGAAGGGGGAAAAAAGACTCCAGGACTAAAGCAGACCAATGCATCTCCAATCCCTAAAGGATTTTCTCTATGCATTTAAAATGTGTGTACTGAAGTCATTGTGAAGAAACTCACAGGGAATGTGAGGTGGAATGATCAAAGAAGTAGTTTCCACTGTTGTCTGGCTGGTGTCGTGACTTTTCTCTCTGGGTTTTTTTTTCAGTGGGCCAAGAACCGTTCGATTTTAAAAGCAGATTTTAGGTAGACTTAAAAGTCTACTTATACCTAAATATAAGTCTACTTATATTTAGGCAACTTATATTTTAGGTAGAAAAATGTGTTTGTACAAAATCTTGTAAAATCAACCATCAAATTGGTGTTCTGAGAAGTCTACATTTTTGATGTCCAGTACTCATGGACATCCTCTGCACCAAGGACCATCCTCTGTCTTTGAAACAATAACATTCTTTATGTAAACTGCTGATTTCTCATAATTTATTTGTCCCAGGCTCTGAGACATTTTTATTAATCCGTCAGGTTACTTGACAAGAGACTATGACACAAACAGCATTGGTTTGTCTGCTTCAAGTATTCTGTACCAGGCAAGGAAGCCTCCAAAAAAGTTTCTCATCTACAGGGTTCAATATTGCTATTCAAGGCCAATTTAAATAAGAAACTATATTAATACTTTATTATTGCCTCATGGGAAAATTACTTTGCCAATGGTGAGAGTAACTAGGGGGTTAGGTGCCCTCTCAAGGGACTCTTAGGCTAGAGCTCATGGCAGGAAACTCTATCCAAAGACAGCCATTCGACCAATGAACTACGCCTCCCCCTAATGATGTTATAATATGTTAAAACATGTTTCTATTGTTTTTATTCATTGCAAAATTATGTCATATGGTCCTTTTTTTATTACAATTGAGGGATCTTGGAGCTATTTAATTAAATCCAATAATTAAAAGAATTAATTCAGATTTTTGAGGATAACCATAGACAAGCAGACTGCTTTCAAATCTAAGAGAGAAGTACTTGCTATTTTTAAGATCAGCATTTAGAAATCAAATACTGGCTGTAAAAAATAATAATAAAGCATTGCATTGATTTCCTTTGTTGCTCTTTTCAATTAAATCTTTTTTACATTTGGGATTTTTTATGGTCTCCACATCTCTGCTCTGTGTCTTGCCTTTGCCACATAAGCACTAGCCTGTTACCAAGTCTATTATTCTTTTTTCCAATCTTGATAGGAGATCTTAAACTGTGGACCAAATTCAGTCATCTATGAAATAAAATTTAGCAGTCATTGCATCAAATCATTAGTGTCTCTTCCTAGAGGAAATGAACTTTTCTGTAAGGATGAAAGTTACCATTGAAATTAATGAACTTTAATCAATTTTTAATAGTGCATTAATAAAATATTTTGCCTCCATCATTTCTTGAGGCTGAAGCATGGTTTAAAAAAGAAGAAAAAAAACTTTCCAGAAGCCCTTGGCATGTTCAACTATCATCACAGGAGCATATTATATTTAATGTGCAGAGAATGTGAAAGAGACATGGTTCACTAGAACTACAAACACATGTCTGAACACACTCATTTACATGACTAGCATGCATTCATGCAAACACATTATTAGCTTGCGGGGGCAGCGGGGGCACTAAATTGTTGGAAGCAAGACAAGCAAATTTTGTTGCAGTACAGTTAACGGCTTTCTGTTCATCTTTTTTTACTGATTGCCCCTCGTTCTGACAGGTCTTACTTTTCCCCCGTCATCAGGAGAAGGTTTAATTTTTTGTACCCTACTGACTGCAGAGCACTGGCCTATGTTGTAAAAAGTACAATTCAAATAAACCTGTTATTCCTTCATCAACCTGTTCATAGAATTATATGTTTACAATATAAGATCAATCATTGTTCTGCAGAATAATAACAATCGACGAGGATGCCAAGAATTACAAAAATTCTGAACAGAAAATGAAAATAGAACATATATGAATGACCCAAAAGTTTATTTACTGCTTTTTTGGTTAGTTGAAGAGTGGAACAAAAACTTCACATTCTGACTCCTAAAAAATATGAGTTCAGTTTTGCAGGAGAGTAAAAAAGAATTCTCTCCTTGACTGTAAAACATTGCTGCTTTTTAACTGCAATGCGGAGTAGAAATAAATATCTTGAGTTCACCAAAATCCCCAGTTATCTGCAAGCAAATTCTGGGCAGATTACAATTCTTACTAAATTCAAAAATACTCTTTGGTGTTTAAACACCCAAAAGGACAAAATAACTCAAACTGTTGGTGTGGTCAATAACAAAACTTTATGGTTTTCTTCCCTGTGTGTGAATAGCTCATCTTAAAATTCCCATGAATTGTCTAACAGAGTATTGTAATATGTATAGTATATGTATCTTATTAATAATTTTTTATTGCATGTGAGAAAACAGACAGTATAGGGCATCATTGTTGCCGCACAGCAGCAAAGAGCTCAGAGTTCTTTCTGTATCCAAGGTTGTTCAAGTAAAACTTTTGACTTGTTTTGTGAGTAGAACGAGTTTCCTGGAAGCTAGTCATCTAAAGGTTGTCTTATTAATTCAGTCACAAATACTATCTATGCATAATTGATGGTGCTTTAAGGGCAGCTGAATGGCTTCCCGCTACGTCACATGCAGACCCCAGAGAGTTTAAAACATTACAAGTGCAGAGGACTGAATCCTTTGAGATAATCACAACAGAGACGAAAACACAGTAAGAATTTGACCTTTAGCTAAAAATGATTAGCTTATTTAGCAATTCATCTTTGCAAACTGGCCATTAGTGATTCATCAAGCGGTTGCTGTGATTGCCATCGCACGTGCATATAAGTGCCTGCAAATGAATATAAATCTTAATGAAACTGTCAGAATTTTCTCAGCTGAAA
This sequence comes from Neostethus bicornis, assembly GCA_902685375.1. Lineage (NCBI taxonomy): Eukaryota > Metazoa > Chordata > Actinopteri > Atheriniformes > Phallostethidae > Neostethus > Neostethus bicornis. The sequence goes on from LR738545.1 coordinate 13,952,623, forward strand.
CACATGCAGCTGTAAAACTTGCCAGGAGCATTGTCAGCTTATTGGAAAATAATCTATTTTTTGCAGTGAAAGCTTGTTCAACAAGTTAAATTACAACACTGTGAGATGTATGCTGCATTTATAACAGTGTGTCAATTTTACCTTCAGGATGAACGCATGCGGATTTTTTTATCCTTTAGCAAGCTGAACTACTGTATGTATTTTTAATCAGCATTTCCCTCATCTCATACAATTCGCTTCAAGGTTGTGTGTGTTAGATGGTGTTTTGGTTTGATGCTACTCATCTGTGTGCAAGTGGCCATCAGGGAAACTCAGAGGCACACTGACATGGAAAAATTGGAACTAACTGACTTAATTAAGGATTCAAATCCTCCAATTATTAGGAGGAAGAATTTCTTGTCACTGCTATTTCCTTTTTTATTTCTATTTTCCAGAAATACCTACTTATCAGAAGCATAAAAATTAAGTTTGTAAAGTCGCATAGTCATGTTTGTGGAAACAGTCGACCATCTCATAATGTCACATATCCTCAGGAATCTGTCTTCGGTGTTTAAACAATACTAGTTTAAATTTACACAGAAAATAATTATTTTTAACTTGTAAAATTACATTATAGTTAGATACAAAGGATGTATTTTTTTCTGACATTTTCCATTGAAGGGCATCTTTTTTCTTTGGAGAAAATATTAGCTTTATTAGCATGGTAGAAAAAGTTTTGGCTTTATTAGCATGCCAAAAAAGAATACCCTGCAGATTATGTGAGTCTAAACAAGGTCCTGCTCCGACAATCAGTGGCATACCTGCAAGGTAAGATGAAACTTGTAAAACCTAGGAGTGTACAGACTACACTGGTAAAGTTAGTAACCCAATCCTGGACGAGTAGATGGTTGAACAATTACTAAATTAATTTAACATTTCGTATAGACTGCATTTATTTAAAATTTTAACAATCCCATAAAGAAAAAAATGCAACATGATTTTTTTTTTTTAATGCTCACAATCAGCCGCTGACCAGTGTCTAGTTTAACAATGTATACAGATTGCAAGCCTTGTTTCCGTTTCAGCATTGAATGTAGTCACTATTACACGCTTTGGGCGAAAGGCTGCCAGTTTATTGATCTACATGCTGGACAGTCAGCACTCTTGGTATCCTCTAATGACAGATACAGGATCGAGTAATGCAAGGTCATTCCGGTACATCTGTGACTGTTTGGGAAGAGTACAGAAAGATCTGGACATATCCAAGCTAAATTTTTATTTTATGATATTTTTTTTCAATAAGCAACTATGTCCCATTTTGTTCAACACATCATATTCATGTCATTTGGCTGTCTGCTAGACCTCGGTCCCCGCTGCCAGATTTTCAATTTGCATGTATAAGCTGGCGAGTGACGGCCCGAGGAAATGACTAATATGAAGGCGTTCTCACAGAAGAGAGACAAAAATGGAAATAATGCATGACACACCAACTGGTGTGGAAGATTTATATGTAATATTGTAAAGATCTTACCTAACATTTAAAGTGAAAAGGATGAAAACACTATCAATGGTGCATATGTAAATATTTTACATTTGTCTGAACGAGTACGTCATTCTTTGTGCTGGATGCAATTACTCACCTTTGTGATGCAATTTCATTTGTACAGTAGAACTTAATGTACAAACCTGTCCTATTTTCTAACATTTTACTTGTAATCTACTAGATTTTTTTTTTTTTTTACAAAGAAAACAATAATACAAACAAAATTGTTACCATATTATAATAAAGACACATTTTCATATCAAAGCTATGGCAAATGAAAGCAAAAGAAGCTAAAAGACTCTTCACCTCCTGACATTTCACGCAGTAAAAGAAATTTAACTTTAAACCCGAGGCATAAAAGAAAGTTATGAAGATTTAAAGAGACTGTCTTTGAAATTCAGAAGGACTACCTAGAGAAGTCTAATAGCTTTCTAAATCTTGGCTAGTCTATTCACATATAATAAAAAAATACTGTTAAAAGAGAAAGACTTTGACCTTTTCAAACATAAAAGACCAGATCATCTTTTGCCTGTAGAAGTATTTCACCATTACTAGTGAGTTGCAGTAAGAATTCTCTCCCTATTATAATCATTCAATTAGAAAGCTATTGAAATTACAGGTTTTTCTTTTGTAATTCTATCTGTAGTTTAAAAATACTGTAAAATTCCATCAATTAATCCTTATTTTAACTGCAAGAAGTGTAACCTTAGGTTAATCGGATTTCTCAAAATGTACTCTCAAGAATGTCTATAAATTGTGACGTTCATAATTTAGTTTCAGCCTCTGCTATTAATGTTTGTTTCCAGTATCAAGTTGGAATAGTTTTCTTTAAAATGGGCGGATGGTTCTGCCATTAGATTCTAGATGCTCATTACAGACCGTCCACAATCTGTCTCCTTGAGTTTTAAAGTTGCTTTGCAAAGAAAATGTCACCTCGTTTGAAACAGGTTTGGATTGGTTTGTTTGTTTTTTAAAAAAGGCATAGTGTTGGCTTAATAAATGTGATGCAGAAACATGTCCATACAAATTGTCTCTTGTCAGGCTTCAAATTTATTTTGCAGTCCAGTTTTATATTAAGTCCAGTTGTAAATTGAGCTCAGCTGTCTGCAGCAAAATAGTTTTTTTAAAATCAGAGGTACTTGAAAACATTTAAACAGATTTATTTTATTTGACAATTTTGTGCCCGGGACTGAGGTCAAAAGAATAATTACAAACCTCCTGCAGTGCCTCTGCAATAAATTGATTCTGGCTTTTGGAATTACCGCTCACTTGAACAGATAGTCCTTCCTAGTTTGGTGTGTATGTTCTATTTCTTTGCTCTAAATAAGAGTTTAATGTAATTTAAGTCTCCTGGATTTGGAATTAATCTGCTTTTTAACACTGGCAAATTCACAAATTATTTAAATTTAAAAATGTGAGTTCAAACAAAAGCACGAGTAGTCATCTAACATAATGGGATAATTAGGACAGAGTGGGGACAAATTAAGACTTGAGAGGTCACCCAGGGGGTGCTCCTTTTTCTTAAGCACATAATTGTTCAATTAGACTAATGGTAGGTCAGAAATAAAGTGGTTCTCACAACTATTGGTTCTGTTGGAGAACAACGTTCTATCTTTCAAAGGGTTATAATCTCATGTGAGCCACTTTAGAAATAGGAAAGTTGGATACTGAAAAAGTAATTTGAAATAGGGCAATCACATTTTAATTTACCTTAAAAAAAGTAACGGGAGTGTAAAAAGGATTAGGTTTTAAAACTCCGGTATTGTGGATTATAATATCAATTGTTTTTTTTAAGCCAATACTTTACAAATTTTTCAAAAAGTCCTAAAAATTATGTGTGCAATTTTGGGGGTTTTGTGACTGAAGCTTTTAGTTTTATTCATTTCAAAGAGCAAATTGTGTGAATCCAATTTTATTGCAGTCAAATCTCTCAGATGACCAAATCCATTGCTTCTTAAAAATATGTTGCTATATTTCTTTTTTATTTTTTCCATATATTTCAAATAGAAAACTATTTGAAATATAGTTGATTTGTATTACTTTTCTGACTTTGTTTATATATATATACATACATACATGTATATATATATACACATGTATGTATATACATGTATATATATACATATACACACATGTATATATATACATATATATATATATATATAAAATCAATTCTGATTTTCTAGAAACATTAAATATATCAATTAAATTGGCTTGATACGGCCAGGGAACGACTTGGGATTCTTCCAGGTGAGCTAGAGGATGCAGCCGGGGAGAGAGAGGCCTGGGCTGCCCGTTTGAGGCTGTTGCCCCCGCGACCCGACCCCGGAACAAGCGGAAGATGACGGAACGGAATGGCTTGATACATTGGAAAATTGCAAAAACCTAGTGACAAACTATTTTAAGATCAGAAAGTATTTGCTATCTTCGAAGCAAGCTTTTTTTGCTCAGCTCTGAAGCAGTAAACATAAGATTCTCAAATCCACTGTATCACTCCTTACGCAACATGAGTTCCATAAATCACATAGCGCCCGTTTTCAAAATCAGTTCAAATGGGGTGATTTGACAATGTGCTTGTTTTACTTAACCATTTTTTCCGTGATCTGATTTGTTTTTCTTATGAGAGGCATTTATTTATGTTTTGTACTTGTTTCCAGCGCTGCTTTTGACACTTCAATGTTCTCAGCTCACTTCAGGTTCTGCCCACAAGTGTCATCTTTTCCCCACATATTGGGATTTGCATAGAGCAGCTCTTGATTTGCCTTGAAGTTACGCAACAGTCCATGCGTATCAATTTCTTGATTTGCATGGAAAGCAAAACATGGATGGGTTGGGTGTACACACGCTTGATAAATTAGGCCCTTGCTATGTCAAGTTCTAACATCAACATTTAACCTAAAAGTTCCTGAATTGTGGAAAACTTCAAGTGTGGTTCCAGTTCCAAAGACTGTGTTTACCACACAGCCCAATCACTTTGACCTGACGCTTTTTAAGGGAACGACCTGAAGTACAGGAAGGTGGTAAAGGACTTTGTTGACTGATGGCGAACTCAATAACGTTCACATTAATGACACCAAGACAAAGGGGTAGGTGATTGAGTTTGGAAAAAAGGCTCCTCTGACCCCACCAGCGAACATCCAGGGATTGACATTGAAAGAGTGGATATTCAATTCAATTCAATTCAATTTTATTTGTATAGCCCAAAATCACAGAATGTCCGTCTCAATGGGCTTCACAAGAAAAAGAGGAATGTATTAACACAAATACACAACAAGAAAAATAACTAACAAATGCTAACTAAACAAGACTAGCACATTAATGCACTTAGACTCTCCTTCTCGGTGAGGAAAAACTCCTAAAAAACCCATCAGTGGGGAAAAAATAAGAAACCTCATGGGGATCCACGTGAAAGAGAGATCCCTCCCCCGGGACGAGCAAACAATGTGTCACAGATTATTGTTTAAATATTAGCTTATTCTAATCTACAGCTAAATATCTAAAGAAGTCAATAAATGTTCTTCATCCTGATGGAAACACGGGGGACTCCTCAGCCTGGAGATGTCAAGTACGGGGATGAGCAGATGTTCTTCATCCTGATGGAGACACGGGAGACTCCTCAGCCCAGCGATGCCCACGGCGGGGATGAGTAGATGGATTTCGTCCTGATGGAGCGGGGATGAAGAAGCGCGGAGGTCTCCTCGGTGTGGCCATGCCCAGGACAGGAACGCAGAGTCCTGGATGGGGCTCTCTCCCAGAGAGGAGGGAGAGAGGTGGACAACATGTGAATTGTATTGTACCAACTAGCAGTGTAATTCTAAATAAACAGACAATTTAGAACAATGAATGAGATAGCAAGCCAGGGGTTTAGGGTAGAGGGTTAGAGTAGGGGGTACGGGGAAAGAGCCAAGACAGTCTGGCAGAGAATAGTAGATAGAATTAGAGGACAGAACCCCAATGTACCATACTTTCCCCAGCTTTTACTATCTAGCAGCCAACTATTAATTATATCAGCTAATTGAATCTGTTTCTATCTGGCCTGTTGATAAGCTTGTTCAAACAGGAATGCTTTAAGCCTCCCTTTAAATGTAGGAACACTGTCTGCCTCTCTCACTTGAGCTGGGAGCTTATTCCATAAAACTGGAGCTTGGTAGCTAAAGGCTCTACCTCCAACTGTACTTTTAGAAATCCTAGGAACCACCAACAGCCCTGCATTTTGTGAGCGGAGTGTTCTGCTTGGTTGATAAGGTACTATAAGTTCACTAATGTAAGATGGAGCCATGCCGTTTAGGGCCTTGTAGGTTAGTAAGATGATTTTAAACTTGATCCTAAACTCAATAGGAAGCCAATGGAGAGACTCTAGCACGGGAGTAATATGATCTCTTCTATGAGTTCCTGCTAATAGTCTTGCTGCTGCATTTTGAACCAGCTGAAGACTTTTTAGGGAAGACTTAGGGCATGCTACGAGCAAAACGTTACAATAATCCAATCTTGATGTAACAAATGCATGGATGAGTTTTTCAGCATCACTTTTACATAAGATATTTCGGATTCTAGAAATGTTGCGAAGGTGAAAGAATGCAGTTTTACAAGTCTGTGCTATGTGAGCTTTAAATGATAAATCTGGATCAAATAAAACTCCTAGGTTTCTAACGGTGAGGTCAGAGGCCACAGTTACTTCGTCGAAGAAGACTGCTTGGTCAGTAAAAACATCTCTCAGATTTTTAGGACCTACTACAATAACTTCAGTCTTATCTGAGTTTAAAAGGAGATAATTGATTGTCATCCAAGTCTTTATGTCCCTGATACAGGTATTAAGTTTTTCTATATGGTCACTCTGGTCAGGTTTGACTGATAAGTACAATTGTGTATCATCTGCGTAACAGTGAAAATTAATACTGTGTTTTCTGATTATGTTTCCCAGAGGCAGCATGTAGAGCATGAACAGAATAGGTCCAAGAACTGAGCCCTGAGGCACACCAAAACTAACTTTGGTAGAAGTAGAGGACTGATCATTTACATGAACAAACTGGTATCTATCAGATAAATAAGATTTAAACCATTGAAGAGCTGCTCCTCTGATCCCTAAGTCATATTCTAATCTTTGAAGTAAAATGCTGTGGTCAATTGTGTCAAAGGCTGCACTAAGGTCCAAGAGAACTACAATTGAAACCAGTCCCTTTTCTTTGGCTAATAAAAGGTCATTTGTCACTCTAACTAGCGCAGTTTCTGTGCTGTGGTGTGATCTAAACCCTGATTGAAATTCTTCAAAAAGACTATTTTCCTGCAGGTGACGGTTCAGCTGCTTAACTACAACTCTTTCTAGAATTTTGGACATAAAAGGTAAATTTGATATTGGTCTATAGTTGGCCAGAATGCTGGGATCTAAATTGGTCTTTTTTAGAAGCGGTTTAATAACTGCATGCTTAAATAACTGTGGTACATATCCTGTTTCTAGGGATGAATTTATTATAGTTAAAATAGGTTTGTTAATTACAGGTAGCGTTTCTTTGAAAAGCTTGGTTGGAATTGGATCTAAAAGACAGGTTGATGTTTTGGAGCATGTAATAACATCTGTTAGCTCAGTTTGGTCTATAGCAGTGAAACAATCTAATGTTACAGAAGTTTTTAGAGAAGCTTTCATTTCTGCAGCTTCAGCCTGCTCTGGACTAATTGTAGGAATAAGTTCATTCAGTTTATGCCTTATGTTTGAGATTTTATCATTAAAAAATGTAAGAAAATCCTCACAGCTTAGAGTAACTGGGATAGAAGGCTCTATTGTGTTGTTACTGCTGGTCAGCCTAGCTATAGTGCTAAAAAGAAATCTAGGATTATTTTCATTCCCCGCTATTAAAGTTGAATAGTACTGGTTTCTAGCTTTACGCAAAGATTTTTTATAATCTAGGAGGCTACGTTTCCAGGCGTTCCGAGATTGCTCTGATCCAGAACGCCGCCATTCTTTTTCTAGCTTACGGGTTTCTTGTTTAAGAGAGCGTGTATCAGAGTTAAACCAAGGTGGCACTCGGTCCCGTCTAATAACTTTGGAATTTAAAGGCGCGACAGAATCTAGTGAGTCCCTAAGACTTTGGAAAGCACTATCGACATACTGGTCATGAATACTGCGACTAGTGCTGCAAGAGGTATTGTCAGTAAATTCATTTAATATGGTACTAAGTATTGGCTGAATTTGACATTTAAACTCAGACACAGATCGCTCAGATAACGTTCTTCTAAGTTGTGTTTTTTTCATTGGGGCAGACACATTTTTTAATAAAAACTGAAACGTAATTAGAAAATGGTCTGAAAGTACAGGGTTATGAGGAAAGACGCTAAGCTGACTAATCTCTACACCATAGGTTAGAACTAGGTCCAATGTGTGTTTGTGACAGTGAGTAGGTTCATTTACATTTTGTGCGAAACCAACATGATCTAGTAAAGCAGTGAAAGCATTTCCTAAGCAATCGCTAGAGTCATCAACGTGAATATTAAAATCTCCTACTATCACTATTTTATCAGAATCTAAAACTACACTGGACAGAAAATCAGAGAACTCGGTTAAAAATTCTGAATAAGGTCCTGGCGGACGGTAGACAATTATAAATAAAATTGCTTTTTGTTTTTTCCGGTTTTGCTGGTTAATAGATAGTACGATACTTTCAAAGGAATTATATGTGTATTTTATTTTAGGGGTAAGAAGTAAGCTAGACTGTGATATTACTGCTAAACCACCACCTTTCCCAGAGCTTCTGGATTTTAGGTAGTTATTGTGACTTGGAGGCGTTGCTTCATTTAGCCTTACATAGTCATCTTGTCGTAGCCAAGTTTCAGTTAGCGCTAGTAGACTAAGTTTGTTATCACTAACTAGTTCATTGACTAGAAGGGACTTTGAAGAAATTGATCTGATGTTCAGTAGGCCACATTTAACTATATCATAATTCTGCTCATTGTTACTGAGACTGTTGGTGGTTATCACTTTTAAGTTTCTGGGTCTCACTCCTTTCACTTGTCTTTCTGTGTATAAGCTAAAGCTAGGTCCTGCTGAGCTAAGCCTGTGTTGGGTTTGCACCAGCGCAGAAGGAAGCTCAGAGGAGAGTTTTAAACTACAGCTCTGTGCCTGGGTCTCGTCTCTGGATTGTCAGGTTGAACGACTAAGGCTGTCACGAATGTTCCTAGAAAGAAGAGCGGCACCTTCCAAAGTGGGATGGATACCATCTCTCCGCATGAGACCAGGCTTCCCCCAGAACGCACTCCAGTTATCTATAAAACCAATGCCGTTCTCTGGGCACCATCTAGCTAACCAGCGGTTGAATGATGAAAAGCGACTATACATTTCATCATTGACTAAGTTCGGCAGGGGACCAGAGAAAATTACAGTGTGTGACATCGACTTAGCTAACTTACACACCGACTCTACGTTTGATTTGAGAACCTCTGACTGTCTCCGTCTGGCGTCGTTACCACCCGCGTGGATCACGACTCGACGGAATCTAGACTTACTCTGGGCTAACATCCTAAGGTTTCCCTCGATGTCACCAACTCTGGCCCCCGGATAACACCTGACTGTCGCCGCTGGGAGCTCCACATGTCTGACTATAGAGGAGCCAATAACCAGAGTTGATGGTTCAGCGGGTGCCTCGCTGAGGGGAGAGAACCTATTTGACATGTGGAGCCTTGGGTGCTCTAAGGAAGTGCGTTCAGAAAAACGCTTCTTATTCTTCACCGGTACAAACCCATCCTGTCTATTCCCCGGCTGCAGAGGAGGTGCTGGGGTTAAAGCTAGCTGCGTGCGGCTGACACTCCTAGTAACAACCTGGCTAGCTACCTTAGCATCTTTCGTGCGCAGCCGCGTTTCTAACTCCTCTAACCTGGCTTCCAAATCTAAGACAAGGCTACACTTTACACACCTGTCACTATCCTCACTAAAGGAGCCAGGATCCTCACTAAACATATGGCACATGGAGCAGGAGAGAGGAGAAGAAGGAGAAGAAGCAGAGGAGGAAGCCATGCTAATGCTAACGGTAGCGCTAAAGGTAAACAACAAAGTCAACAAAGGGTTAAACAGCGGGTTTTATGGTTGGAAAACTAAAGACAGTACTTAGATTATTTATAATCTAAAAACAAATCAAATCAATGAATAAAATGCTGAGTTAACAGAAGCAAAAGGACAACAAAACTTTTCAAGCTGAAAGCGACTCACCCGGAAATGACCCGGAACAGGAATATCTACAGATACCTGAGCGTTCACACTAAAAACAAACTGGAATGGTCAGATAGCAGTGGTGTAATGTACAATAAGGTTCAAAGTCACCTCCACCCCCTGAAGACTGGGGTCTTTTGGTGTGTGTAGGACACTGCTAGACATTTTTTCTGACACCATTGTTGCATCAGCAACTTTCCTTGCAGTGGCTTGTAGGTGTGGAGGAATAACAGAAAGGGACAAGTAAAAACTGGACAAGCTGGTCAGGAGGACTAACACTATCCTGGGCTGTTCTTTGGACTCAGTAAACTCTGTAGGTCAGCAGAGGATGCTGATCAAGCTTTATAACAACCCCTCCCACCTTTTGTATGAGACAGTGAGGTGCTTGACCAGCTCGTTCAGCCAGAGACTGCTGCACCCACCGTGGAAGCAGAACTTCAGGCTGTTTTGTACTGTCAGTAGTGAGAATTTGGTTGTCTAAAAAAAGAAAAAGACTTTTAATATTTTAGGAATTCATTATTAATTATTTATCTTAACTTTTTAAACTTTGGATTTTTCTAATTGAGTGACTGAGACAAATTAATTTCCCTCCGAGGATGAATAAAGTCAATCTTGTCTTAAAACTCAGTAAAACTTTTCCATTATCAAGCCCACTTAGAATAAAAGCATAAACACGAATGTGTTATTCATGCTCGACACAATGAGATATGAAAGCCTTTTTGTCTACTGGATCTCAGTGTACTTGACATCTGGCTGAGCGAGCTGCACCCCCTCAGTTTTGTGAACCCTATCAGGTTTGGTTATCAGCTGAAGTGAGACGGGACAAGTCAACACAGTGTGTCTGTTTTTGTGTTAGTCCCCTCTGCGGGCATAGCAGCAGCGTTAACTGAAGTCAGCGCAGACACTGTTCTGCTCTGGATCCGGTGTCACTTCAGTAGACAGGCCGCCTGTGCTAGCAGCCAACCGTGACTGCTCTGGTTACTGCTGCTCTCACTGAATCATATCGACTCCATTCGATCGTGTTTATGAAACTGTCTTCTTCCATTGTCTCCCAGGAGATTCTTTATCAAAGATTCTTTATCAAAATCTTTTTTTTCTTTTTCAAAAATGTTAATAGTAGAATAAATGAAAATTAATTTTATTCTTTGCAACTTCTTTCAAATATTGTGACCGAGGCATAAACTTACATTAGAGAACAGTCAAAAATGAAGTGTGGGTGTGGCATAAAATGCTCATTTATCTAAATTGTGTATTTCATTAGTGCACAGAAATGATTTTTCTTTTTCACAGTTTTATAAATTGATAAAATTCACACATGACTGCATATTTGTGTTTTCAACATGCCAGAAATAAAATACCTTTTAAAATGAAATTTGATATCTTCTCTGAACTTTTTTTTAGAAGTACAATAAAAACAAGCTAAGGGAAGGGAAAAAAATAGTTTATTAAAAATTTATATCTATTTTTTGATACCTGAATTGTCTTTTTTTTTTTTTTGTCAGTTTAGCCATGTTGTTGATTGTTGCCTTTTTTAATATAACATATTTTATTTATCACTCATGGGAAAACTTCTTTGCTGCCACATATGAATGCAGTTTCATGACAATAACAATTCAGGACAATAACATACTTTCAGTTACCCTGCTTCTGGGGTAAAGACAACTTAAATTTAGTTTAAATAAGACTGTCATTAATTATTGATTCATGAATCATGATTGTTTAAAAGTTTGGCTACACTAAATTATATTTTTATGACAAGCTAAATGTTCTTAAAGCAATTACGCAAACACAGCAAGAATTATAATTAGAAGCGCTCTCGTTTCATTCAACTTTCAACAAAATGGTCATTTTTTTTGTATCCAAAAAGTACATTCTCTGTTGAAAAAAATATTTGGAAATATTGCTCCTCTTGTAATAACCTGCCCATCAATCTCCTCTCAGGTGCCAGCTACATAGGCAGCAAAAAAAATAAAAACATCCTTTTCAATAATGCAGCAGAAATTCTGCTGCACACGGAATGGAACAGGACAAAATTTGTCGCAATAGCAGAAAGAAAACAAGCTGACTAATATTTCCAGTTTCTGCGGAATTGTAACAAACCAGTTCACTAAAACTAGAATAAATTGTTACCATTTAAAAGCAAATGGGATAAGAGGGACATTTTTTAATATTTGCTTCAACTCTTTGGTTTGGATGGCTTTTAATGTGCACACAGGGTGCAAATAATTAATCCAATCAAATATGAGTAGATTGATTGCCGACAGAGAGCTGACACAATCATTAAAAACAGTAGGAGCTCACAATTGCATCAGCAGTAGGGAAACTTTATGGGATGGATTTTGGACAAAGTGCTGAGGTGTAAAGATATAAAAATCATTCTTATCACTGTGAGGAGAGCAATTGCAGAAATTACTTCTTTTTTTTTTTGAGTAATACTTAATTTAGCAAAGAGCAGAAACATTGCTGATTGTGAAGAAATTGTCATGAGTATTTTATTGTAAAACTTTTATTGAGATCAAAATTTATTTGATCTATTCAGTGAAGAGAGTTAATTATCTTAATGATCATTTTGCTGTAACATTAAAAATATTTAAATGACTAAGTGGAATGAATATAATTGACACTATTGTATTCACCATCATATTTAAATGTTACAGTTGGGAGTAATAACGCATAACTCAATTTGTTTATTCAGGAGATCCAAAAAGTTTAATTAAACTTACACAGTAGGAAGTTCCTTAACATAAATTGAATAATCCTGCCTACGCCCCAGCAAACTTAGAGCAGAAAGTCAGATAAATCACACAAATAAATGAACTCATTTCTAGCTGTGTGTTGTATTTTTAGGTTACTCCACAGAATAACAAATAATTTATGTGAGACTTTTCATCTGGAGTTTCGGTGTGGGAAGTTTATTCTTAGTAATTCTTCTGTTGTCTGCACAGTATCGTAGTTTATCAGTTAGAGAAAGTTGGCAAATTAAACATTTTCATCTTCCTCTCTTCAGCACAAAAGTTTAACATGACTGCTGAAAAACGCTGATCAATGCAAAGAAGTTAAAGTAGCAAGTTTTCCAGCAGGGATCAGATACCACGCCGAGCCGATGAAGAAATGTTCAAGGTTTAAAATGCAAGGTGTGCACAAAGAAATGGTGCAAATATTAACAGTATTTTCATCATTCAGCTGGGGAACCAGTGGGATAGAGAATCACAACTTCTATCGATAACATACGATATGCAACATGTGACAGATCTCCACCGAAGTAATTTGATTGAGGTCAGTGCAAAATAAATTGAGTATTTACTATATAAGAGTTTCTGGGTATTAAAAACACAGCAGATGTGCAACATTCTGGATCAAAATCTCATTTTTGGCACATTTGATATAAAAGTTGCTATGGTCTCAGTAAACAAAGAAAGACACTCAAGCTGGGCAGCCCTGCCAATTTGCAGATAAAATTACAAGGTCCAGTTAATCAGCTTTACAGAGTTTTTTGGTTTTAAATTTGGTGTTATATGACAGTTATCGCCTTAAACAGGGTGAGATGGTGCTGAATATTTCTGCTTTATGACCTAGAAAATGGAAGAGATGATGCAGAATAAAGAAGTTCATAACATGCTTCATTTACTGTCCCTGGGAAGTCTTGTGTTTACTCAAGTAAAGGTCACATGTATCATTCAACAACAACCTTTTGTCAGGTGTAACTGCAAATAGTTATTTTCACAGCAGGTGATCAATAAAGTTAACTCTGACTCTCGTTTGTTAGCGTAACAAACGAGTATGATAGAATAGTGAGTTGGCTAGGGTTCACCGTGCCTGTGGGTCACCCTGAGGCAGGTCGGTGCACCCTGACCTGATGAACCAAGACGGGCTCTGATGGACTGAACCACTTCAGCCTCTACTAATATAACTGCATAAAATAACTGCAAAGGATTTTACCAAGACTACACATTTAAGATTAAAAAAAAAAAAACAGTTGTTGTATGTAGAGTTGTTGTATGTAGTAAAATCAGCTTGAGAAAAACTCAAGTATTATTATTTCAATCTGCTTAAAAATGGTACTGATGGAACAAAATAAATGAGAAAATGGGTATAGTGTGAAGATTATTTGTCTAAAATTATGCATTTTTGGTTTCTGTGAATCAATGCTGATGAGCCGAGGGAGTACTCCCTGAGTGAGAAAGGGGTCCATCAGCAGGAGCATGCTGGGTTTGGAACCGCCAAGCAGGAGGCTGAGACTAAGACCAAAGAAACAGTACAATAAAGAAGGACTTGAGCATAGCTGGCATGACCGAAAAGGATGCATGAGATAGGATTAGATCAGGGATGGGCAAACTTTTTGATTCACGGGTCACATCGAGTTCTAACATTTGACCAGTAGGCCAGAACAGGTGCAGAAGGATGGCGTGCTTTGGTAACTACTAGATTAGACCGATAGAATGGCGCACTAGATTTTAAACAAGTGTGTTAAATGTTGTATCAAGAGCGTTAAATTTCAAATCTAGCGGCGCTAGGTCTGAAATCTCATGCGATGGCGCTTAAAAACGTGCATTTGGCGGCACAAGGTTTGAAATCTAAGTGCTTGATGTAACATTTTGCTCATTTTAACATCTAACACGCTTGTTTTCGTCCGTGTATTGGGCCCGATGGCTTTCGATATCTGCACACTGTTTATTTTGACAGCGTGCATCATGGAAACACACACATTTTAATGGGAGCAGTGTTGTTGTATCAAGAGTGGGCCATCTGGTGAGGGAACATCAGAACCGCAGGGGAAATAAAACATTAACAAGGTTTATTTATTAAATTTTTTCAAGTTCAGCTGGCCGGATTAAAACGTTTAACCGGCCGTATGTGGCCCGCGGGCCGTAGTTTGCCCATGTCCGGATTAGATGGTAGAAACTGACTTGCTTTGGTGACCCCTGAAGGGAAATGCTGAAAGGAGAAGAAGATTGATGATGAGCTGATATGAAAGTTTCTATTATTGTAAAGATTTTGGTATCTTTTAGTTTATTACGTTCCTGGGGATATGTATTTTTGGTTTTAGTGTTGCACCCTGATGAGTTTGTTGCAATATTTGTTATAACAAATAGTTGGAATGGTTTTCTTTAAATGGGTCAGCCATTTACTGCAGCAAATGGGGTTTTCTAATATAAATAAATACAAAGACCTGTTACAACAAAAAGTATCCTTCAAAGAGGCGTATGATGATACTGCTATCAGAAGGAGGAAACGAGAATGTTTTAACTAATCTCCCATAGATCTCTCTTCATGAGAGTGATTAACTAGGCTGAACTTTTGTTAAATATGTTTCTATAAATAAAAAAAATCTCTGCTGACAGTCATCTTCTGTGGTGTGTGTGGATTCAGGGTAGTGTGACTCATTTGCGTTTCAAGAGTAATTACATTCAAGTCAAATCGACTTTTGTTAAGGTGAAATTAGGAAGCCCTTTAGTTCAACCTTGCTTCACGCCACGAGGCAGCCTAATATCACTCAAAGATTAGTTTCACCCCCCGATCGGATAACTGGAAATGCCCTTATGACAAAGTTGAGTTTGTTGGAAACTTTTGGCCTACTCACTTGACAAGAAACCTACCTTCATGAATGTTTGATATAATCATTTTTTGACTTAAGAGGAGGAGAGACATGAGAGATGGTTGTAAATTAAAATACAAAATGTGACTATGCTGCATGTATGATGTATGAGCTCAAGGTTACTGAGCAATGACACGGCTGAGGGACACATTGAGTCACACAATGGCTTTTAGAAAGCTTATTACAGTCGTCATGTTGAGTCTCTTCGGTGTTTCTGATCCGCATCAGTCGACATGACAAACACACGTAATGTCACAGAACTTAAGAATACTGTCAGCATAACAATAAGCTTTTATAATCTTACAAGTTCAAACATGTTGAATTTTATTTGCATGTCATTGCAATGTTTACCCTGTCTTTGATATGGATAGGACAAAATTTCACTTCGCCTGAAAAGACACCGATCAAGCGACATATCGCGCTAATTCGATTCATCCTCTAAGGAAGACTGCGGGGAGGTAAAGTAGTGAACAAACAAACCTTTTTGAACCAAAATAACTACAGGAGAATTCACAATTATTCATCAGTATGTATCAAAGTCACATTGACTCCTAAAATAATATACTTGTGACTGTGGTGTGAGGGTTTCAGGTCTTTGTCGGTTTTGTTGATATTTAGGTTTGCTTCCTTTCTCACTTTGAAATATTGAACTCCCTCTCATAGATGCGTCTCGACTTTGTCCTTTGTTATGATGATTAGCTTTTCCTTCCTAATGTGTCTCACATGTCTCTCATTGTCTCTCCCTCCTTCTTCTTCTAATTTCGGCATTTCCCTTCCGGGGTCGCCACAGCAAGTCAGTTTCTTCCATCAAATCCTATCTGATGTATCCTCTTCGGACACACCAACTATCTTCATGTCTTCATTCAATATATCCTTGAAGGTTACATCCATGAGGGATGTACCCCTCCTTTCTGTGTGTTTTGTCATTTACTCGTCGTCAGGTTGTCTTGTGTCATTCTTGTTCTCAACACTTACCTACAGGTCTACCTCAGAGTATTTGAAATGTTTTGTTGCCTGCTAAGATCTGCCTTGCTTGTGGATACATTTGAGTTTCAACAATAAATCTTTTTTTTTTTTTTTAAAAACTGCAAACTGTTCTGTGCATGTGTCTACAACCCCACACATCCTTAACAGCTGGTTATCAAAATGAATCTAGACTTGAATATTTTTATTTTATTAAATCTCCAAAAAGAAAATGGAATGAAGAAAATACAATTTTCTCTCAAGACACAAACCCCAATAGGAAACTACCCGATTCCAACTACAAACGACCTCTGGTAAGAATCAACCTGTCAATGTCAGGCTACACGTACAGTACAGTATGTATGCTAAAGACTAAGAGGTAAACCAGGGTCATCCAAAAAATTTCCCTCCAAGCAAATATTCACTGTTTGTCAGATGATGCTTTTTCTTTTGTCGAGCAGAAAATTTCAATTTTAAATCCTCCTCTGTCCCCCGGAGGTTTTTAGCAGAACTTATTTACAAGAAAATAAAACCCTCATTTAGCCAACAAATCTCCTGCCACAATCATCTCTGCCTCAGAGTCATGCAGGGATAAAATCTTTTAATCACAAACAAAAAGAAGCGCTTAGGCTTTAAAGATGATTACTTCAGGTTTTGAGCAATCTATCTTGTTAAAAAAAATCCAACTGTGATCAGAAGAGATAAATGAAAGTATAAACTCTGAATCCTTTTTCACAATCGGAGTGAAAAATCTCTTTACCAATCGATGGTTCTGGAATCTTTTAGTTGTTTGGCATTGGATCAAGTCTTGAGGGTGAACATTCTATTGCGAAAAAAAATGCTTTAATGTACTCGTTTGTACCTGCACATTGGTGTGTGATGTTGTCATTGGGGAATATCTGAGAGCTGTTAAAACTTTGAATCATTTAGTGTTTTCTAACGCTGTCTGATGAGTAATGTGATTACAGGATCAAACAAGCCCTTCAGGGCCACTTAAGGGTTTTATCTAAATGTGTTCTCACAAAATAGAGAATAATTACCGATTATTCAAATTGCAAAAGAGAAATGAGTAAAAATTGATAAGAAAAATTCACATGACGCATTTCTGTGAAAAACCACCACCATTAGCAGTTAGATTCTTAAAATATCTCTGTGGAGCGTCTGGCTAATTAAAAACATAGCACTTATTTGTAGCTGTGATGGGAAAGATGAGCTTAAATGTAGCCGCTAATCGTCAAATGAATCATCACCAGAAGAACCTTACAGTCTGAGCTCTGTTATATATTTTGGAAAGACAATTTTATGAACACTTTTTTTTCTGCTTACGATATCAGAAGAAACACCATTGGTGCCTCAATCCTGCAGTCGAGCTGCAGGACAAACGATAAGCTATTAAACAGAGCTGAAAAATCTGTTGTACAAGATGCATGATTCAGCTGGCTAAGTATAGCCACAGAGACAGTTGTAATATTTATGAGAACATGAGCTAAATCTCTGCTTAAAAAGACACTTTGAGAAACCGCAGGAAATGGTGAGAATGGAGCTGACAAGAAAACCTAAATACACATGGGAGAGAATGTCTGCCTGATGGGACGTTTTAGGCGGGAGAATTTTCTAAACTGCCTTCAAAGATAACTGGCTAAATAGAAATTGTGAAATATAGAATTACATGAAAAGAAGCAGACAAGCAATTGTTTTACAGAGCGTTCAAACACTGCACCAAATTTAGGAATTACTAATCTCCCTAGCAGCTTTTTTGTCAATTACAGCAGTTTTCAGGATTCATTCTGAGCTCTAATGTTCATAATGTTAAAATGGAAGTGTTTTTTTTTTTTTTTACCTTGAATGATTACCTTGACCAAAATATTAGACTACAAGTCGAGGCCTCTTTAAATACGCTTCTTCAATTATTTTTCAAACTTTTTCAGTGCCAAACAAGACATAGCCAAATAAGCTAATATTTTTCCAACTGCTACATGTCAATACCGTGTGCTTCTAATCATACTTATTTCACCTCATTAAAGGTGCTGAATATAGTTTTTTATTGTTTAGATTCAAGTTCCCAAACAGAGTTTTGTGTGTAGGATGGTTGGGCAAGGAGCTCGACCATCTGAGAGGAGCTCAGAGTACACTTGTTGCTCACCAAGTTAAGAAAAAGCCAGGAGAGGTTGTTTGGAAATCTGATTAGGATGCCTCATTGAAGCAAACCCAGGGAATGCCTCAAGATCCCGTCTGGATGAGATAGTGCAGGAGCCCTGTGGACCCTGTATGTAAAAAAAGCCTAACGATTTCAAAATGAAAACTAAATCTCCATGTCATTTCTTTGGGTACTAATACATTTTAAAATGAAAAACTGAAATACTCAATTACTCAATACACCATTAAGCATGGTGTGGTAAAAGGCAACAGGAAATTATCAGGGGGTTTTTCTTACAACAATCATTTATCTGGACTACATACTGTATGTCGTCAGATTCTTTGATTTGCAATCCCAAATAGTTTTTGACAGTTAAAAAGTAAAATATTCAGCTACAAAAGTAAGAGAATGTATTAGTATTTGTATTGTATTTTGCATCACGAAGGTTTGGGTTGTAAATACAATCAAAAACAGAACAGCAAACTGAATCGAATGCTCAAATTGATCACAATCAGTTTGATTGTTTTCTCAGTAATCATTTCATTCTTATATTTATAGATATAAACACTCAGAAGGATACAGTTCTCTGGAAATAAGATGATTTGGTTTTACCAAAAAAAAAAAAGATCAACAAAAAAAAAAAAAAAAAAAAAAAACAATCATGCAATACATCATTCCCAGTTTCAGCTTGCTGAACTGACTAAATAGTTGGATTGGACTAAATCTAATCGTATAAAGTCAAAAATTTATCGACATCCAATATACATCTCGAGTTATCTCAAGTGTCAGGCCACATCTTTAAGCCAAGAAAAAAGTATAGCTCACTCATAAAACAAAGTGAAAAATTTTAAATTGGAGAAGTTTGGTCTAGATTTTATTTGGGTTTTGGGTTTTTTATGATCTGCCACCCTTTAAAAAAAAAGGCTGATCTTCCAGCAATCTGAGCCTGGAGAAGAAGACAATGGTTGAATTCCATATAAAACCACCACTGCAGGTTTTTAAAAGCCAGAGGAGATTTTTGCTCTACTCTCAACATTACAACCCTGCAGAGCAATAATTTCAGGATTGTGCCTCATTGCGAATATTCAGACGTTTTAATTGGTGAACGTTTAACTTTTAGATTTCACATTAAAAACCTGCAGGAAGAAAGTTAAGTTTAAGCTGGGATTTTATTAAAGTTGTATATTGAACTGGATTTTACAATCTTACAGCAAAAAAATTATGTTGAGGCAACTTTTCAGTTTCCAATGGAAATTTAGTTTAGTTTCCCAAAGAAATGTCCTGAGTTGCAGCATCTTCTTTTCAAAAAAGATTATGTAGGGAAATGTGTAAACAACAAAAACATATTACAGACTCTTATCAACAATGTAGATTTTGAGTTCTAATGTTTGAAGAGTGGCGCATATAAAAAACAAAACAGAGATTTGTTTGAGAAAACTGGTCTTTAGCCTAGTTTGAACTGAGTTAAAGTCAACTTGTAATTTAGTCTGAAATTTAAATCATTTGAGTTTAGAAAAATAAACATTATCGTTGGACTAAAGATGAATATGATACTTGAGGGGATGTTAATTGTAAAGATTGAAAGTAAGGGTTGAACGATTTAGGATATTTGCTGTAAATAAAATTTGTCATTTCAGATCATCATTTCCTTACGTTCTAATTTAAAGCATGTTGTGGTTCTTTTTAGCTGTTTCAAAATAGAATGAGGGCTAATGTTGTTTAATAAAATAAATTTTTTACATCACTTATTTCACGTAGATAGTAAACAAAAAAAAGTTAAAGACCACAAAAGAGCAAGTAGCTTTGAGAATGTGAAGGTATTTAGCTTTGTGCTGTGTTTACAATGATGAAAACTAAAGGACTCTTGCAATTCTGGAGGGTAAAATACGTACAAGCCATGTCATTCGTTTTCAGCTATTGACAAGTGTAAGTAAGTTTATAGAATGTTTTCATCTTGAAATTATTCTGATGTTAACCTTAAGGACTAATATTTTTGCAAAGTTATTTTGATATAGCAAAGAAAAATAATCGATAATGCCAGTGATGTAAATGCACACAAAAATTCCTGTCAAATAAGCAAGAGAAAGTATGCCGGGCTATTCTTAAAAAATCTTTGCATAACAGTACTTCTTAAAAAGTAAAGCACAACGTTCTTTGCTATCCACAAGGATACTCGTCTGATTGGCTCACCACAAACTGAGCCTTTTTCGATTGATCATTTTGGTGATTGCTAACACACACAAACCAAAACATCCTGTACTGAAACGTTTATACGTACTATGTAGCTCATACAAAAAAGTACTGCCAGCCTGACCTTTAGATAATTTTATTGGAAGCCAGAGTTCTTGCGCACACCTCTGTGGCCACTGACACATTTGTTAGATAACAATTAAATTATTTTCTCCTTCATAACAGGAAGAAACATAGAGAGAGCAGGAATGAATTCAAAGACAATCTTGGCTGTAATTTAGTGAGTGAATGACTGGATGACTCATCACCCCCGTGTCTACCCAGACAGACTCTGCAGCTAAAATTCCAGAAGGAAATCTGACCATGCAAGCTTTGGTTATGTATTTACTTTATTTTTACTGCCCTGGGTCTATGTTTTCACAAAAATAAATGCAAGCACTAACATAACCTTTTTGTAATAGTAGCAACACATTTATTATAAGAAAAACTTTTTTAGGGCATGCACCTGACTTGAAGATATAATTTTGTCACACTTATTTAAATAAAGAAAGGGAACAATGTGAGGATATGATTTTTTTTTTTCCTTACTTTTGGTTGAAAGATTACACAAAAAATACAACGTATGTCTTTCTTTTCTTTTGCTGCTGAAAGATATGGCCATTTATAGTGGATTGACTTCCCTGCTGAAAATTAACAAATAAATTGGGGATAATTTCTCCTTTTGTACAGTGTTGTTTTGCTTCATAGCGTTTTAAGATGCTTATAGGAACAATCCCATGTTGGAAAGAGCAGCGTTTTGTAACTGTTATCACATTGGTAAGGAAGAAGTTTTTTTTTTCTTTTGTTGAAAAAAAAAAGACAAGTTCATCTCATTTAATCCATCTTAGATTCTGCTTGTCTAACTTGTAGTGTAAATCTTTAGGAATAAAACTAAAATAAAAGTGGTTAAAGGGAACTCTCTGGCACCCTGCAACATGTTTCAATGGAGCCGAGACTGCCTTCTCTTAAATAAACTATGCAAATAACGTCTTATAACTGTTGCATCACAAATACCACAGTAAGCAAACCATGATGTCTGGTTGTGGATAATTTACTGCAAAAATGTAATAACCTCTGTCTTCAAGAAACATTTGTGTCTAAACAAAATCTCGGGATGGTAAACTAAGTTGATGCCCGTTTCCATGGGGTTACGGAGTCCACAGTGGATTTGACTTTGGGCATTACGAGGGAACGTTTAGCTTCTGTGATGGTGTTTCTACTGTACAAAAAGTTGGACCCAGAGTTAAATGTTGTCAGGACTGGAGTTGAATAGTGCATTGCTTTACATCTAAATATGGGAAGAAAGAAGTTTTTCTACACACTGTGTGAGTGTTTACAGAATGAAGATTTATATCTGAATAGACTTACTTTTATATCTATTTTTTCAATTATGATTCTACATGTATTTATGTGGTAGGAGACATGAATGTTAACATTTCAGATAGCCAGTCTGTCTTACGTATGTACGTTTTTTTTTGTTTTTTTTTTTTAGAATAATCACCTCTTTTTGTCCTGTCAGATATTGATACCAGCTGACAGTTATACACATATAAGTGAAGCTTGGCACAAAACCTCTTGACTAGACCATTAGTGACCTAAAATCTATTGATGTTCGGTATCAATATTCTATGAAAGATAATATGCCATTTTATGCTGCGGGATATAACTAAATTCCTGAGTTGAGCTATAGAGTAAATAATGGCTTCAAGATTAAGTTAGAATGGAACAAACTTTAAATAATGATCTTCTGACATACTGCATGAAAGTAAACACTGCTTTAAAACAATGTATATATTTTCACAGGCATGCAAATATGTACACAAATGTCAATTGTAATGTCATCTTACATGGTTAAGACCTATGTGCAAAGTGTGAAGATATTGTTTATGACATACAAAGTATATGAAAGCAGTCAATCATATTTCACATGCAAAAAAATCTGATTTACACATTTATTTATCGGCCATTCAATAAAAAAAAAACAAAAAACAGCCTAGTTATGATGGTGGTGAATTCTCATTTTAGTTCAGTGCCTTATAAGTCCTTCTATGGAAGCACAAGTATATCTGTCTTTTATGATTGCTTTTTTTAATTGTTTTTGTAGTGTATGTGTCATGTGTCTCTATGTACTTTTCCCTGAAATAAAAAAATAAAGAAGATGAAAAGAAGGTAGGCTTCACAGGGCAAGATCCTAGTTGGGATGAGAGGTTTTTCTCCCAGGACTCAGTCCAGCAATGAGGTTGAGTAAGGACAGCAGATTCCTTTGTCCTTGGCTCGGCCTTGTAACCTGTTCAGGATGTATCACGCCTGATGTCTGATGACAACTGGGATAGACTCCAGCTGCTCCAGTGACCCCATTTAGATAAATCAGAAAAAAAGTCTGGATGTTTCCCGCTGAAGTTGTTAAATATAGTCTGTACTATTTGTATGGTTCTGTAGACTCAAGTTTCTTTTGTCTGGATTGTGTGCTCTCTTTAACTCTGCAGATTTTTCTCTCTCTTTTTTGTCAGTCAATGTTTCAGTTGTTGGCAGTCTGCACTTCTGAACATAAAGAAAGTGTTTAAAGTTTTATTGTACTTAGAAAAATTGCTTCAACTTATTGAAAATAAGACAAAGATGAACATTTTACTTTTGAGATCTTCAAAAAGCTTTATGCTCATTCAGAATGTGGCTTATTAAATGGTGCAGCTAGTAGATGTAAATAGTTAGATGAGAAATATTTATTCTATTGAAATTGCTTCCCCATAGCCATTTTTCAACTTCAAATAGTTTCAAAAGTTCCAAATAAATGTGTTTTAATCACATACATAAATAGCTTCACTCTTCCATTCGTTTTAATTTTTTATCTCACTAGAGAATATACTGGAAACCGTGAAATGAAAAGACACGGTAAACCTTGTAGGTTAGGAAGATCGTCATTGACTCAAAATTGTGAGAAATTGTGAAACTGCAGAATAACTTTTGTATTGAAATCCAACCTGATACATGTTTAATTTAAAAAATGAGGCAGAAGTTAAAGAAACTAGTACTCTACTAGAAAAAATCTTTTCTTGTGATTGAACATTGATTAGCCTGATAGTTTTGCTTAATTGATTTCTCATCTTCAACATTATGCACAAACTTGCTGCATTGCATTTACAATTAATGACGAATACTCACACAGAGTTGATTCTCAATAGTAAAGTCTCTTCTTTAAAGATTTTCTCTAACAAAATATATCCCCTCCCTTTTTTTCTCCTTCTTGTATTAAAGAACAATACTTCCTAAAAATAAAAGTATGAATCATTGACACTGAAGTAAAACAACATCTAGGATGTCTACTCAATTACTTTCTAAAGCGCTTCTTCCAATTCAAGTCAGGTAGAGGATGAGGCAAGGTTCGCCTAGGATAGAAGCTCAGATCTGTAAGATGTTTGATGGTAAAGTTTTTACGGACTGATAGATTTTTTTTTTTTGCCTTCAGAGAGTCGTAGTCTTAGCCACTTGAATTGGGATACCTTTTGAAGACAAAAAATATAATTTGTTGTCTGCCTCGGTGGAATCTAATCCAGCAGTGACATTTTGCTTCAGGAATGTGGGGGAAAAAACACACACACTGATCTTGGATTTTTTTTACATACAGTATTGTTGGGACAGACAAACAGAGGAGCCAGGATTTGTTGAAGTGGACTTAATTGACATATTTAAAAAAACGTGCAGATCAAATGAGATACAAACTATTTCCTATTTTTAAAAAAACTTGACTGAAGCTAAAAATGTATATGATGTAAATCTTTTCTGGGTAACAAAAAAATGTAAGATTATTTGCACAATATTTTACTGAAATAATTTTTATTATACTTAGCAGTCATAATAAAAAAGGAAAACTAATTAAGAAAATAATTTTAACCCCTTAAATTTAAGAATAGAAATTAGCCTATCTTCCAAGAAAGGCCAGATTTTTTTTTTTATTTCACAAAAACAAAAGATCAAACCTTAGAAATATTTTTAAATCACTTCTTAGGAGTAATAAAAACAGGATACCAACGATTCACCGTCCCCAGCTCAAGAAGGACCCTGTGCCTCTTAAGAATGAGTCAAAGTATTTTTGCTATTACCAGAAATATTCCTATGACAATCCACCCTCGATGAACTGCAAATAACTTTGAATGTGTCAGACTCCCTGACAGATAAAAAAGACATGATGTTTTGTAAAAAACAAAAAGCGTGTTTTTTAAACTTACCGCTGAAAACACATTTTAAACTGTATGCACAAAGATAAACTATATGTGTATGGGTGCCTGCTTATGTATGTCTGTATACTGTACATATATTATTTCCAATTTATTTAGGGTTTAGATTATTGAGCGTTTCACTTTCTTCTAAACTGCTTCAACTATCATTTTACATAAGTCAGCTTCGTGAAAAGATTAGCATCAGAAATAGATGCAAATTTAATCAAGATGCTTTATGTTCAGAGTATATATAGAGCCCCCGACAGTTGTTCCAATAAAAACAAATTTTCATCATTTATCGGCCTCAATCCATTAGTATGAGAGTCATGTTCGGAACTTCGCCAATAAACATTGTATCTTGTACTCTGACTGCGGAGGCTGACCTTGACTGGGGGGATCTAATCCAGTTAAAGCTCCATTAGTAGATGGGGCTTTGTTTTGCTTATAATGGGTCATGTCTATGCCATCTTCCTGGTTCAGAGGGATGAAAGTAAAAGCTTCGGAGATAAATCATATTCAATACTTCAAATTGATTTTTAGAAAGAACGTAATGTTGTTTCCCAAAATGCATTTTGAAATTCAGTTTTGAAAAATGGAAAATGTGAGTGGAAGAATAATTAGGCTTACCTCTGCTCTTTTACTTTATGGTAAAAGGAGGCAGATGCCAATCTTTTCCATAAAAAAACTGTCTATTTGGAATAAGTTTTAAAAAAAAGTGATTTTTTTTTTTTTTAAACAAACAAACTTGATTGGATTTTAGACTAAATTACACATCACGTTTGAAAGCTTAAATAATATAAAGGTGTTTAAGCTTAACAGTTTGTTACCATCTTTTGAATTCCGATACATTTCAGCTTTATTTGCAAGCCTCACTTTAAAACATCATCTTGAAGTAGTTTATAGAATATCAATTTATCATGAGAGCAAAGAAAAGTAATGAGGACATAATTACTTTGCAGATAACTGTATGTCCATCAAGCACAGTGATAAGTTGAACTTGTGGCAGTAAGTGTAAAGTTAATGGTAAAGTTAATTAATAAAGTTTTACTTTAGGTAGAACGAGAAAAAACATTCTCCATGTGGTTAGACTAGGTTGTTAAAGACAAACTGCCTCTTAGACAAAGTTTATGCAAAAACGTTCTTTAGAAAAAATCATAAAGTTGTTGATGTAAATACCCTAATGAGCTTGTGCTGTTTCACCAAAGTGAAATTAACACTGTCAACCTTCGGGTCGAGAGAAGCCGGATAGGGTGGTTCGGGCATCTGTTTAGGATGCCTCCCGAATGCCTTGCTGGTGAGGCGTTTCGGGCACATCCCTCTAGGAGGAGACCCCGAGGTAGAACGGGATCTACCGTTCTACCTCCAGTCCAGCTGTCTCACAGCTGTCTCACAGCTGGACTGGGAATTCCTCGGGATCCTCCCTTGTGAGCTTGAGGATGCAGTCAGGGTGAGGGAAGCCTGTGCCTCCCGTCTGAGGCTGTTGCCCTGGATATGCAGAAGGCAACGGAACGAAACAAATTAAGATTTAAATTACAAAAAACTAAATAATCATTTTTATTATTGTTTTTTACCCAAATACTGAAGTCACACACAAAAAAGTATTTATTTATTACCCTGAAGCAAAGCCTAGATAATTAAAAGTATTCATTCATTACACAAACTTTGGATTAAATATAAAAAGAAAATCTCTCCCATCAATATTAGGACTCTTTGTTAACCAAACACTCTCTGAAATTACGAAGTAACACAAACACAACACAAAAGCATGAATCCATCCAATCCCACAAGGAAAGGACAAATGATGGTATTAAATGGGACATACAGCATTTTCATGGCTTATTTAAACTCCCAAACCTGGACGGACATTGTTGACCCTGAAAATCATTTACTGACCAAAGTGTATCATTTTACCATCTTCCGACGCCGAGCTCAGAGATTAAACCGTGGAGCTAAGCTTGAGTTGACTGAAATCATCCCAGTCACCAAAACTCAAAAGTATTTGCAGTTGAACTTTCTTTTTGTAGCGTTTTTTTTTTCTTGCTCTTTTCAACACTATCTAAAGGCATATTAAAGAGAAAATGAAAGTGTTGTCTTACGAAGGTCTTTTTCTTCCATTCTGCCTGCTGAGTTTACAAGATCAGCACTGATGACTCTTAAGAGTGGAAAATTAAAAGCTTCAAAGGGTCGTTCTGGCACAATAGCTTTCTCATCTACGACTTTGCAATCAGAGTGAAGCGGGTCTTTAAGTAGAGGCTACAAAAGAAAACACTGAATTTAATTTATAAAATAGAAGATTGTGATAAAAAGGGCCACAGCGGGAACGAAGAACAGTGGAGCCGCCATCAGAGTCAGACTCAGCAGAATCTTTGCAGAGGTGGGAAATGAGATGGGAAAGCAGTGAAGAGTGAAAGAGTTGACTTTGCTCTATGTTACAGTTTATATTTTCCCTCCAGGGCTGCACGGTGGTGTGGCTGTTAGCATCAGAGCTTCACAACAAGAGTTACTTCTCGGCTGGAGTGAAGCCTGGAATCCCTGGCCTGTCCCGTGTTTGTGTGGATTCTCTCCAAGACACGAAGGTTCTTTTGGTTCTTTTCAATTTGATGCAGTGACAGATCATTGACCCTTCCAGGGTGTACCCAGCTTCACACCTGTTTATTAGCCAAGAGAACCTTCTAAAACTCTGCTTGGAGTTTAGAAAATGTATGAATGAATCATTTCTTTATGGTATTATTACAAATAAGGTGAGCAGACAGTTTGAAGAAACATAGGTAAAGAGAAGCGGGCTCGTCTCACTAAAGGATTCAGCTTCAAGATGATAAGATTTTCGAAGGGTTCACCTCAGCCTGATCTCCCTTCATGTCTATGACTCTCTTTCAATTTCAAGGGTGAAAACCTTACCTGTGTTCACATTAATTGGTAATATATGTTGAGAATGTGGAAAAAGAGACCCATTATCACCAGGAGGGAGAAAAATAAGATTCTTTTAAAATACTAAATGCACTGACATGTATACTTTTGTATTTTAAAAGTGCCAAAGAAAAAAAGTAACGTTTAGCTTTTATGATTCACTTACTAGTTTTCACACTGATGAAATAGAATAATTTGTCATAGTGTTTACTCTGAGGCTCTAGTTTATAATATTTGCAAACCATTCTAAATAGTGAATCCCTCTTCAGAGGTGGGAAATGAAGAAAATTTGAAAAGACTTTCCATTTGCACATTTATGGAGAAAAAGCAGATAAATTCAGGTTCATCAGAGAGATCTAACACAAAAAAGTTTGATTGATTATTGAATGGTATTTGAAGTCATAAATGATACACTGGTAAAATAAAATCATTTGGAGCCAAAAAAAAAAAAAAAAAAGACAACTTTTGTGTCATTCTTGAATTTACCTACTTTGAGAAATTATAGTAGAAAACTTAAGCAATTAATTTCCAATTAATTTCCAAGCCATTAATGTCTGATATTGTTATTGCAAGACGTTCATTATCATCTTTTTTTAATATTATTTCTTGTTACAACCAGCACAGAGCAACACATTCAACACTAGAATACTTTTGTTGAAATTGTTTGTAAAATATGTGTCACATTTAACGCACTAACAAATGAAATGCACTGTGAATTTGTGGGGCCTCTCAAGCGGCATTGAAATTGCTCCCTGTTTTGTCCTCTTAATATTACCCGAGTCACTAAATTGCATGTAATAGAAGAGGAAGCTTTATGGGAGTTGAGATTAAAAAGTAGTCATTTTATGTGCAAGTCTTTTCTCCAACAGGCACAGCATAAAATCTTCTACACACCATGGTTTTGTCTGACTTAAATGAACCAGCATTTCTCAATTGATCTTTTCCATTTGATTCTAATTCCTGCCCTTTCCATGCTTGTCGGCAAAGATTTCAGGAAGCAAAATGGTAAAGAGCAGCGAGAAGTTACAGTTTATTAGCAGTGACTTGGACCTTGCATTGCAGTGAGAAAAGGGTGGGAGGTGGTGAGCATCCGAGACAGGGAACCAGTCCATTGCAGAGCCACATAGACAGTCTTCCTTTTGTTGCACTGTACAAACCACTGGATTGCTGCGCAGTCTCAAATATTTAATTGCTTGTTAAAATTATTTTAGGTCCTGCAATGAATGCCTTCAATTTGAACTTTTCTTAAACAATAATCTGTTTTCTGTCTTTGTTTGGAATGCATAAAATCTTTTTTCAAAGACAGAAAAAGATAGTAACTAGAATTTTCAAACCAGCCACTCCTGCTAACAGTTAAATAATTGGATGAAAACGGTTTATTAGTGCTCTGACATTTGTATGATGTGACTTTATCTTTATATCCCAAAAAAGCATCGTAGTAAAATCTGTAGGACAGTAAAATTTTTGCTAACCACCTTTTTTTCCATCAGAATGAACATTGATTTGTTGCCATAAAAGGCGAATAATAAATGGACTGCAGTCAGTAACTTGGGGCATTTCCTGTTGATTTATGGGACGACGTCAAACACGAGCTCCTGTGAAAAGATAGCTGTTTGACGAGTCTGATGAACAGAGCATTGACTTTGGCAGCTGTGTGAACAGTGTTACAAATTCACTACTTGATTAATCTTCCTGAATAATGGTAATCCTATCTTTTTAGAGAAACTGAATATATGGATCACCACAGCTTGATTAATCATGTCAAACTTCTACCCTTTATAGCACATGAAAAGAAGATGGTATGTTGAAGTAAACCAGGCTGAATGGAAATGAAGCTGTTCGTATCTGGAACAAGGGTGAAAAACAATGCAACCAAGTGGTCATGATATGTTTCTAATCTCACTACTTTTTCAATTATGGTTTTTGCGGTCATGCTCTCTTGCCTTGTTTCTCTGAATATTTTCAAAGTACACACTTTCCCAAGTCTGTTTCAGATTGAGTTGTTTTTTTTTTTCTTGTCTTAAAAACAAAAAATTCTCAACTGAGTAATACTGCATATTCAAGATGAGAGACTGAATTGTAAAAACATCTATTTCACTTATTGACTTCTTTTAAAACCAGCCAAAAAAAGTTTCCAAAGTTCTACTTAGTTAAAGTAGTTTTGGCTACAAACTTAATAATTTAAATCCAGATATTGGCTGTGTCTTGCATCCCATATAAACATGTCATGTCTATTAATATTTCTCCAAAATTTTATTACAACATTTAGGCCAACACTTTATTAGTCTCACATTTCTCATGTGAACTTCCATGCCTGTGATTCAGGCTGTTACTTGTCAGCCCTTTCATTCTACAATCTATCCTACAAAATACCATTGATATTTTGGCAGTCTACTGTATGGAAGTGTTTGTCAAGGCTAAATTAACAAAAAAGTGCTTTGGAGTTTTTTCCCTGTAAAAAAAAAAAAGCTAAAAATGAATTTAATTTTGGTAGAAATATAACCCAACGTGGTACTCTGCAAATCTCCATGTAAACATTGAAAGTTATAAAACGGAAGAGTAAAATTAGCTAAAATTTAAGTCTTAGACACATTGGCTGAGCATCCCAGGGGAGGGATCTCTCTTTCATGTGGGTCCACGTAAGGTCTTCTTTTTTTTACCCACCGCTGGTTTTGTTGGAGTTTTTTCTTAATGTGAAGGAGGGTTTAAGGGCAAGAATGTGCTCAAATGGTTTAGCTAGCTTTTGTTTAGTTAGCTTTTAGCTACGTATGTTTTTGTGCATCTATACTTTTTATTTTGTTCCGTTCTATTCTGTCATCTTCCACTCATCCGGGGCCTGGTTGCAGTGGCAATAGCCTCAGACAGGAGAGCCCAGGCCTCTCTCTCCCTGGCTACATCCTCCAGTTCATCCGGAAGGATCCCAAGTCGTTCCCCGGCCAGCTGTGAGACATAGCGTCTCCAGCGGGTCCGGGGTCTGCCTCTTGGTCTCCTCCCGGTGGGACGTGCCTGAAACACCTCACCAGCGAGGCGCTCAGGGGGCAGCCTGACTAGATCCCCTAACCACCCCATCTGGCTCCTCTCAACTTGGAGGAGCAGCAGCTCAACACTGAGCTCCTCCCGGATGGCAGAGCTCCTCACCCAATCTCTGAGTGAGAGCCCAGCCACCCTGCGGAGGGAGCTCATTTCGGCTGCTTGTATCCGCAATCTCATTCTTTCGGTCACCACCCACAGCTGGTGACCAGAGGTGAGGATAGGAACATAGATCGACTTGTAAATCGAGAGCTTTGCTTTTCGGATCAGCTCTCTCTTTGCCACGACGAACCGATGAGGCGTCCTAGTTATTGCTAATGCCGCACCGATCCGCCTGTCGATCTCCCGCTCCATCCTTTCCCCACTCGTGAACAAGACCCCGAGATACTTAAAACTCCTCACTTGGGGCAAGATCCTGTCCCTGACCTGCAGGAGGCATTCCACCCTTTTCCTTTTTTTTTTTTTTTGTTTCTGTACTTTTTTCAATCTGCAATGTGAAGCCTGTTGAAACAATTGTTTTAGATACTGGGCTATACAAATATAATTTAATTGGATTGAAAGTTCTTTAAAACAATAAATTACAGATGAACAGGGAGTGTTGTAGAACTATATATACCAACATGTGAAACCTGATCATGCAAAGTTTACAGAAATCTTGCATAATTTGTTGTCAACAATGCTGTCATGGAAAGTACTCAGTGTGACAACAATCCAGTGGTATTTTCCACACAACTTAATTGACAAACCACTCATTGAGTAGTCATATCAATATCAAAAGGTATCAGTATTTCCATAAATAACCATGATAAATATTGCATGAAAGAATGTGGAAGAGGAGAACAGATGTGTGCCAGGAGATACCTTATCAATATTTTAAAGCTTTTTCATAGTGATCCCTGACATTAGAAAATGTCAGTCCTTTAGCTCTCTGTTAAAAAATGCATGGAGAGGCAAAGGGTTTGGGATCATATTTTTGTGGAAAGATTTTTTTTATCATTTTCCTCAGAAAACATCTTGTTAATCTGGATTGTGTTAGCAATCAAGCTTTTTTCAAATGCAGGAAGGGTTTTGTTAATGCATCACTGCAGTGAAACGGGGGAATGTTTGCAGGTCTTTTTGAAAAGCAGTTCTAAACCTAGCAGCTTTAAATATCCAAGAAAATGTGAAAACAAATCACAATGATAGTTCTTGGATTAAGTTTGAAATACAAATCAATGTGAACATGTTTAATTACTTCAATAACTGGAAGCACTGGATGATTTCTTAAACTGACTTGCATATTTATATTTGGCGTAGTTTTACGCCGGATGCCCTTCCTGACACAATCCCTGTGATGATCTTGGCTAATGCCCACTGCACAACCATGGGGAAGGATGGCTCAGTGAGTAGGGTGACCGCCCTGTAGCCGGAGGGTTGCCGGTTCGATCCCCCGCCAGGAGTTCATGCCGAGGTGTCCTTGAGCAAGACACCGAACCCCCAATTGCTCCTGATGGTGGTTTGCTCCTTGCATGGAGGCATCCCCATCAGGTATGAATGTGTGTGTGAATGGGTGAGTGTGAGCTACACTGTAAAGCGCTTTGAGTGCCGACACAGGTGGAAAAGCGCTATACAAGTAGAGTCCATTTACCATTTACCATTTGGATGGTTAGCGTTTAGATCTCTCTGGGAGTGACAAGGATGGACAGGATTAGAAATGAGTACATCGGGGGAACAGCACATGTTAGAGGTTTTGGGGATAAAGTTCTAGAGGCAAGACTGAGATGGTTTGGACATGTGCAGAAGACAGAGAGAGAATACATAGAAAGAAAGATGCTGGATTTGGAACCACCAGGAAAGAGGACTAGAGGAAGGCCAAAGAGGAGATTCATGGATACAGTGAAGGAAGACATGAAGATAGTTGGTGTAACCAAAGAGGATACAGCAGATAGGATTAGATGGAAGAAACTGATTTGTTGTGGCAACCCCTGAAGGGAAATGCCGAAAGAAAAAGAAGCAGAAGCACTGCATGATTGTTTTATGTTTGTTTGGGTTTTTTTTTTTCCATCTGAGCCTTTGCAGTAAAGACAAAAAAAACTTGCCCAATCAATTTCTGCTTTTTCAAATTGTTTTTATAAATTCTACTGTTCCTTTTTTAACTAACAAAATTGCTATTATTATTTCAATGAGACAAGAATCTGGAGCCAATAGTATGAATAATACTCAAAACTTAGAAAGTATAGCTCAAAAGGAATGATGGAAGTCCAAATTCTAAATTTTTTTTCCATAGGTAATATTACATTAGTTGAAAGGTCTTTGATCATTTGTTCATAATCTTAAAAAATAGCAAAGCAATGCCAATATAACCAATAAATATAGAAAGGAACGTTGTTTCAACAATATGAGAAGTCCTCTCTAAAATTGGTTTACTCTTTCACTTTTTAAAATTGTTCAAAATAAAATATTTCCTAAAAAAACAGTCACAAACACCTTGGGTTTCCCACAGTATTGAATATAGACGTTAGAGAGACACACCATCCATAGCAGTGCCAAATGTATTCATTTTAGTGTTACCTTGAAAATCTTCTTTCAAATACTTCCTCTCATGTTGCAAAAAGTCAAAAAGAAGAGAAATAAATATTTATTTCCTTTAGAATAGGCTTAAGATAAATAGAGCATGGCTCTGTAGATATGTACCTAAAAATATGAAAATGACAGACAAAAAGAGTTTGGGCATGTCATAAGTCTGAGCCAGAAATACTTTGGAAGAAAGAAAAAGAGAACATTTAAGTGGGAGATTCTAAATACGTGAGAAAAACAATCACAACAAAAACAAAAAGTTTTACTCACTGAAACTAAATTGGTAGAGAAGAGAAATCAACAGTGAAGTCGACTGAAAACTGAAAGTTTGAAGCTTTTATTTTATGAATAGAGTTTTTCCTGGAGCCTAATTAGCAGCTGCACAAACAATAATAAGGATTTGCATTGGTTTAATAGGAAAGAAAATATCTCCCCATATGATTTATTTCTGCCTAATGCCGTTATAATTATATGACCTGTCAAAATATCAAAAAGCAAGCAACAATCTTTGTTGTCACTAAAAAAATCTATTCAATACATTTCTTTCTGTTAATAAAACAAATTATTTCAGACAGAATACCTGAAGCCTTAGGAAGTTTACATGAAGAGTTCCGTTTCGTCGTCTTCTGCTTATTCGGGTCCGGAGCGGCTCTACTTGCTCCTCCCGGATGGCAAAACTCCTACCCCAATCTCTGAGTGAGAGGTCAGCCACCCTGCGGAGGTAGCTCATTTTGGCCGTTTGTCCGCATTGTCTTTCTGTCAGTCGCCACCCCCAGCTGGTTACCATAGGTGAGGGTGGGAACGTAGAACGACTTGTAAATTGAGAGCTTCGCTTTTCGGCTCAGCTCTTTCTTTATGACGAGCTGATAAAGAAATCTAGTAGTTGCTAGTTACAAGTAGTTGTAACTAGATGTTACTAGTTACTACTAGTCATTAGTAGTAACTAGTAAATCGTCCTAGTTACTACTGACGATGCATCGATCCGTCTGTCATTTTGTCATACATGAAGAGTATTTATCATAAAAACTGGACCTGAGTGAAAAAGATACTCTTCTTAACTTTTATGGAAATGGTCATAAGAAAAATAAACTTCAAGAACCACCAAAGGCGCCAATGAATCAACTCAGTAAAGTTTGCAGCGTTATCTGACAGTTCTGAATTATAAATTTATTAAAGTACTATTTCCTTCTCTTGGTGTTAGAAACTAAATTTCCCCCAGACATCTGGTACACCATCAAGTTATTAACTCAAGTGCTAAAGCATTTTGTTGGTAACCACAGTACCGATGATAGCATCGATGTAAGCATTAATGAAAGAATCGATGATAACATTGATTAATGCATTGAAAATAACCTTCAATGTTATTTTTTTAAAGGATCGATGTAACCATCAATGATAGCATCAAAGCCATGACCTTATCGATGACCTCATCAACATCATCGATGACATCATCAATCATCAATGAGGCAATCAATTATGTCATCGATGAAACCATCGATTACGTCATCAAAAATGTTATTGATGAGGTCAAGAGGCCTACAGGAAGACCAATGAAGGGGGTCCATGAATACAGAGAAGGGACACAAGAGGGTACAGCAGTTAGGGTTACATGGAAGGACCTGACTTGCTGTGGCGACCCCTGAAGAGAAATGCCAAAAGGAGAAGAAGAAGACACAGTTCTGTGGCCCAGAAAAAAACCAATTTACCTGTAGAGGTAAACTAGTTCAGAAAATCTTAAATGAGCAAATATAAACTATTCTTTGAAAGTGTTATATTAGTAATAGTAGTAGCATTAATATATTAGTCGAGGTATGAAACCTATGAAACCGATCTCTGAGTGAGAGAGATGAGCAAATGATGAGCTAATGAGCAAATGAACCGAACTTTCTACAGCACAAAAGAGCACAAACGTAGCACAAACAATTGACACCATTTTTGAGGGTTTCCTTGCATTTTTAAGCAAAGTGAGGGGCTGAATGACCTCAGATTGCCCTATAAAAAATGGTAAATATCTAAAAATAAAAAATTTTTAAAAAACACTATTTACCACAAACAGATTTTTTTACAGCACAAAAAAGCACAAACGAAGTGCAAACAAATGACATATTTTGTTTTGGTTTCTTTTTTGTTTGAAGAACAAGCCAGCTTCTCGGAGAATACAAAAAGTATTTTATTTTCAAATGGCATCTAAAACTCAACCCTGTAAACTTTCATAAAAAATTTCTGCCAAAAAATTTGAGGACGAACCAAAACATGTTTCTGCTTGTGCCAATGTCACCACAAGTTAAGTCAAAGTCACTTAAGAAAGCTAGAAACATGAATTTATATTTTAGCAGAAGAAATATTTTAGGAAGAGGGTTTTCCAGAAAAGCTCAGCGAATCAGAACAGAGAGAATGTCTCCATCTGCAGGTGAAAACATCACAAAGCGATGAGAGGGTAGGTAGGTTGTTACTACTGTATATGGGTAGGCAGATAAATGCGTAAAAGGATAGATAATTGAGGGATGACCTGATCTTTGAGCTTTAGTTTGGACTTCCTATTACTGATGTCTGTGTCATACCCAGCTTAATGGGTTCAGACGGGTCAGAATGAATTTCTGTGTGAGGTCAGACAGATTAGTTTAGATTTGAACTTTTGTTTCATCAAAGTGTGACTAATTTTTGTTCCATACAGACTGGACCAATTCAGGGTCTAACGCACCTTTTACTCAACATCAACTGGTGTTGGATAAGGGTTCAGAAAAACTTGAAACCAAAAAATAAATGACTTTTTTTAATCACATTAGACAATTATTTTCTAGAGAATAATCATTCACTGATAATATCTCTATTAGAGTTGGAGATTATGTGCCATCTGAAGCACCTGGAACACAAGATATTATGCCTCATTGTCGTCACAAACTGAGCGTTATCCTGCATTAACACACCTGCGTCTGTCAGAATGTTAATCTCATTAACCTGTAACCCCATCTCCTGGTAAACCTGCTCATTAAAGGACTATTAGAGTTCTAATCACTCCGGTAAACACAAGCAGCAACTGCTCAACTCCATCTTTTCAACAGAGCAAGTTGGACAAACAACTTCAATTAAAATCATAGAAGAATTTTTAAAATTACAAATTGTTTCTGGGGCTGCACGGTAGTGCAGTGGTTAGCATGAAGGTTAGGCCTCAATATATGAGGGTTTAGGGTTCTAGTCCTGGACCGGGGATGAGGCTTGAAACACTGGACTTTGCATGTTCTCTCTGTGTGTGCGTGACTTTTCTCCACGTTCTCCAGTTTCCTCCCACCCTCCAAAAACATGCATGTTAGGTTAATTTGCTGCTATTACAATGCCTGTAGGAATGACTGTGTGTGTGGATGCTTGTCTGTGTGTGGTCACGGAACAGACTAGTGATCCCATTCAGGTGTAACCTGCCTCTCACCTGAAAGCAGCTGGAACACCCCCGCAACCCTTTTATGGATAAGCGGTTCAGAAGACAAAAAAAGTTCTTTCCTTTTGTGAAACACAGCTTTCAACGTATAGCCATTTTTTACGGGATACCTCAGAAATTATTACAATCTAAACTTTTTGGTGGAATGCATGTGGAAAAAGATAGAGAGAAAAATAGATGGTATAAAAACAAAGGTATATCTTGGCCACATGGGTCTGGTTTCTGTTAGTCTCAAACAATCCAGATGCTTACAAATAATTAAGTGGAACCCACATAATAGAGGTGGAGACGGTGG
Source organism: Neostethus bicornis (assembly GCA_902685375.1). Lineage (NCBI taxonomy): Eukaryota > Metazoa > Chordata > Actinopteri > Atheriniformes > Phallostethidae > Neostethus > Neostethus bicornis. Next base: position 13,989,699 of record LR738545.1, read on the forward strand.
CCGCGTGGTTAGCGCGTTCGCCCGCGGACCGGAAGGTCGCGGGTTCGCGTCCCACGGAGAGCACGTCTAGGGTCCTTGGAGAAGACACCTAACCCCCACTTCTCCCACCATTGGCGCCGTTGAAGGGCAGCCTGCTGCGGTGTAAGGAGTGCAGCAAACAAATTTCCCCGGTGAGGGATGAATAGAGTAATTCAAAATAAAAAAAAATAAATAAAATAAAAATAAGGGAAAGCCGAGTTCAGAAGTTAATCTGTTTGGTTTTTTTAACCAAAACTTGTTGACACTGGATGACATCCAACCCGCCCCAAATACACACACATTATTTCTCTTTTTCACAGTGATTACTCTACACAACAAAAGGCTGCTAGCATCTAAATACCAATTAAAGTGTGAATCGCCAACGAGCATTTTTCCATTTGTCAGAGTAATAGTAAGCATTTTGTTGGGCTGGTGATGTTCTGCCCAGCCACAGAAAAACACTAAAGGAGGAGGAAAGGACAAAAATATAGCCAGAGGGAACACTGAACGAAAGAAAATGAGACCATTTCAGATTTGTGTTACTGTAAAAGAATAGAAATATCTGTCAGATTTGCTTGTACTGCTGGGCCTGCAGGGCAGTGAGGTCTAACAAGAGTAAATATTGTTAAGGTTGTTAAGGCTTGTTTTCAGATCTATTCAGAGGCACTGTGGGACCATTCCTGTCCCATCCAAGGCCTGAAGTGCCTTTAATCATATGGTAGTCAACCTTTAGTCCTCTTCTGAGACAAAAAAGACTTCACTAGTAACAGGTGAGATTCCTTAACATTTAGTTTAGGTAGGAGAAAAGTAGAGACACCTAATCTGGTATTGAAGAAGGCATAAAATTTATCACACTAAATAAACTGCACGGCCAGGCGGTCTCAAGCAAAGATTTTGTGAACATTTCTAGAGCAAAAAGAGTGCTTTAAAAATGCTCAAACTAAAATGTTTAAAGTCCATTTGTACTGATTCTTTTTAACACATGTAAATTTTATTACACTTATTGATACCACCAAATTACCTTGGTATCAATCAACTAAACATAGTGTATGATAATTCTTAAATATGAAAGTCTTTCCATTATGTCGGCCCAATACTAGTGTAAAATATAACCAAATTTATTCAAGTTATATTTTGTAAGTCAACAACTTCTACAAATGTGAAATTTGAAGGTTTTAAACTGCTTTACATGGTAAAAACTACAATTCACTATACCCAGACTCAGTTTACAGAGTAAGAATGTGGAATGGAAAGAAGAATTCAAACAATGTTCTAGGTTTAAATTTATGCTTAAAAAAGCAATTACTGATTCTTCTTTCCACTATAACGATAGTGGAAAGTCTGGATTATTTTTTTCCGTTCCGTTCGTTCCGTCATCTTCCGCTCATCCGGGGCCGGGTCGCAGGGGCAACAGGTTAAAAACACCTCGGCTGCATCCTCCAGTTCACCCGGAAGGATCCCAAGTCGTTCCCCGGCCATCTATGAGACATAGTCTCTCCAGTGAGTCCGGGGTCTGCCCCTTGGTCTCCTCCCGGTGCGATGTGCCCGAAACACCTCACCCGCGAGGTGCTCGGGGGCCATCCTGACCAGATGCCTGAACCACCCCATCTGCCTCCTCTCACCCGATCTCTGAGTGAGAGCCCAGCCACCCTGCGGAGGAAGCTCATTTCGGCCGCTTGTATCCGCAATCTAAATCTTTCGGTCACCACCCACAGCTGGTGACCATAGGTGACGGTGGGAACGTACTGTAGATCGACTTGTAAATTGAGAGCTTTGCTTTTCGGCTCAGCTCTCTCTTACCACAACGGACTGATGCAGCGTCCTAGTTGTTGCTGATGCCGCACTGATCCGCCTGTCGATTATTTTTTTGTCATAAATGATACTAGGTTATTATCATTATGTATTGATTATTTGTGGCAGAAGCGGAATGAATATAAGTTTTGATTTTGATTGCAGTGTTTGAAGGGTGGGGGATATAAGCTTTGCTTCTGCCCACTCCTTTTCGGTATTAATGAGTGAAATTCTGATTCAAAATTGTAATGTGAATTGATGCAATGGAGATTTTGGTTAAGGGTGGAAGTACAATTTTGTCTTGGTTTTCCTTTTAACAAGTGTACCGAATAATGATCATTCATTCAAGTATCTGGGTTGTAAATTGTTTAAACTAGCATCACAAAGTGGGAAATAAAAATAGTCTTGTCTGAGTACTTTTTTATTTTTAAAGTTACTACATTATATTAACAAGAGTGTAAAGATTATTATTAACAAGTCATGTATGGTTCAACACTACCATCTACAAGGTAAATACAGAATTCCAACACTGAATAATCATACTAAAAATATTCAATAATGGAATTTTCTCTCCTAATTGAAGCTTTATTTTTTTTCTTTATTAAAGAACCTCAAATAAAAGCACCATTTGAATGCAATTCTTTTAAGAGATTAATGAGAAAAAACATAACAAACAACCAGAAAGATGTGATAAAAAAAATTATTCGATCATGACAAATTGCTGCTGTACACAAAAACACTGTAAAGCACTTTTTAGTTATGACTATGGCATTTAATGTTTTGTTGGGGATGTATATGCTATATATATATATATATATATATATATAGTTATCTTTTAAACACATTGTAAAACTGACCTGTTTGTTATTTTATTGAACAAACACTTACAAGAAAACTCCTAATGGAAGTAGCCAGTCAATTTAGAAAAAATTAGAAAATAAAAACATATTTTCTAGGTGTTATAAATCTTTCTGTTCTACAAGTCCCATCACTAGAGCTGTGGCATATATGTAACTACACATTTTGCCCACTAGATGGCGGAAAGCTCCACAGAAACAGCTCCATCTCAGATTGAAACAGAAATTAAAATGATTGTGAGGGTGCCCTGCTCAGCCTTTTTATGACACTCTTTTGATATGTAATACATATACAAATCTTGTAATAAAAATTCAGAATATTTCACAATATTAAATTAAAACTCATATAACTCTCATTTTAATTCAGAGTTAAGACAGATGTTTAAACTGTGACAATTTATTACACTATTTTTTTGCTTATGTAAGCAGAAATTAACTGTCATGTGTTTTACAAGCTGTTTGCAAAAATTTGTTTGTGACAAATGGTGTGAATAAAAATATCATAATTTAATTTGCACTTTCACATGCTGAAGTTTTTTTTCATAACATTGAAAAAATTGCATATTTCATTTTATAGGTGTTGACGTTGTTGCATATAAGCAATTTGCAAACAAAAAAAGAGAGGAAAATATCAAAGTAAAGATGAACATTATATGCAAAAATCAAAGCGATCATACTAATGATTGAAATGAGGCCTGCAGAGTTTGGGAACATGTGTTGGTTTTAAGTTACAAAATAAACATTGTGTCATGACACAGCAGGAGATCCATGAATAATTGAACAAATAATGGTTGGGTAACATGTAGTGGATTCAGTTTCAGTGTGATATTCTGTGTGCTTTTAGTCAGTAAGGTCCGGTTGGACTTGTGATGAAGCCTGGGACAAACAGAAAAAACTTGTCATGTCACAAAAGAATATGTTGTCCTAATGTTAATCGTTTAATATTTCAGCATGACACCAAATATAACTTACTTAAGAAAGTGGATTTCATATAAATCTCTGTTAATGTAATGCATGTCATGAAACCCAAGAAAATTACTTCTCGTATTAGATGGAATAATTATTTAGTGAAAATGTTGGGGGGGGAGGAATGAGCAAAAACTCAATTTCGCCTTGAGTTGAAGAAACAATAGTTTCAAATATGTCTTGTAAATTGATTTTTATCATCTAGTTTATTTTTCTCTATGAAGTTCACTAAAGGAGATTATTTTAGAAAGTTCAAATTGCCAGATTAGTCTGTACACCAGCAGATGGCTCTCTCTACACTAAACTTACACTCATTGTTTCTAGATTATACCCTGCCCTTGATATTTTATACTCTACATCACTTAGTGTGATTTTGCTTGAACAACTTCCTTCAGTCTATTATGATAGTACAAATTACATTAAAAGATACACCTAGGAAGAAAATGTTCTCCACTGATGTTGTCAGAAATGATCTGAACATTCTGTTTTTGCGCTCAAACACAAGTCCACAACAAAAACGGGTCTGAAGATTTATGAAAATGATGAGAAACACTGCGGGCTATTGTCATTTTAAACACCAGTAGGCCCCTGGCCCACCATCTGTGCACAGATCATTTACAGCGAGAACAAACATTACAAAAGATTGATGCAAGTGAGTGAGACAAATGAAACAGCAAGTTAAGTTAGAACCAGTTCTGGTGGCATCATGTGAATTTTAGTAGTAATTCTATCCATCTCAGTCTCTCCAGGTAGCACAAAAGCACCAATAACAAAAAAAAAAGCTGAACATTTAAAGCCCATTTCTCTTCATGTTCTGACCAATTCAGATTCACACAGATCAGTATGGAGCCTAAAGGTCTCAAACCAGCCAGCGGTCTCGTTCATCAAGACAAGGGCTGACTAACACCGATTGTGTCATAACTCAAGTTAAGAGTCAGAGATGACTCAGACCTGCCAGCAATAATATGCTTAACGTCCCGACACATTTCAGCCAGCTCATTTGCTCTCAATGCTCTAAATCTGATAACAGGTGAAAAACTTTTACGCCTAGAGGCACAAGTTTAATTTTTCTACTCTAAAGGGCCATCACATATCGTTAAGTTTTTGTCATACAAATTCTGTCTTTTTTGGTGACATTGCTTCTGTTTGGATGGCCTGTGTTGTCTCCGCTGGCCAGCTGATCTGTTAATAGGCTTTACTGTAGATGCCAGGCTGCCTGGATAAAGTAGTGGTGAGCTCTGCTGCTCTCCCCAGTCTTAACCCACCGGGTTAATCTCAACAGGTTTGAAACTGGTTTTGGAGCTGACAGCCTGGACTGAGCACATGCAGGCAGACGCTTTGTGGATTTTAATCACTTTTTTTCTTTGAACCTTCTATGTGCTCAACTCACTTTTCCCATGTCAACACCAAGGACAATCATGTGTGCGTGCTGGATTAAATGAAAATGTTTATGTCTATGAGTCGCTGAGATATTTTATATTACCATAGAGAAGAGAGTGAAATATTTCCAGCAGATATTTTCACTGATAAACAAGTGAACAAATAAATTCACTGGTGAAATAATCTTAGAAACTATCCAACATCATTTTTTTCAAAATATGTGTTATTTTGTGAAGAGTTAAGTATATGTGACTCATAACTGCTACCAATAACTGCTACAAAGTTGACCTTCCAGGGCCTTTAGCGACTCACTCCTGACTTCACCAGTCACACTATGGTCACGTGAACTTGCCGGTTTGCCAAAGTGTTTATCGTCACTGCAGCTCTGAGCTGGCATGAGAAGCAAGATTAAAAGCCTTCATCAGCCGCTGTCATGGTCTTCCAACTGCCTCGCTCTGATAATCAAAGTGATGTTTATCGTAGGCTGCAATAAATACTATGTCCCACATCTTAAATGCTGCTGAAGAAGAAAGCAGTATAAAAATGTAAACATGAGCAGTTAGGAGATTTGAAAGAGAGGTGAGAAAACCGAACTGCTCCAAAGATTAGTGACAAAAAAAAATACGGCATGTTCTTTAAAAAATTGACTAATTTAATTTTGTTTTAACTAATCCCATCAAGGCCCCACTTGTGTTTTGTTCATGCACAAATCAAATAGCAAAAAAAACTTTTAAACATCAATTATATCTGTTCACATTGGCTGCAGAATGCAACATTTTTAAATAATGCAATTGCAAAAACAAAAGAGTTGAGCTATAGGTCAGAGAAAGAGCCGCTATGTCTGTGTGCAAAGGGTGATTAGTTCTCACTGGGATCTCCTTGATTATATTGACGTTGGGGAAGGTGGATGATGCACTGCTTTCATTGTGCAATAAACTACCCCCAGCATCTGGTTAGAACATTATTTGCTACTGTATGTTGTGGTTGTGAAATTGGCTCCGACCAAAGCGTGACTACGGCAGACGAACTACATTTCCGCTCTCTTTGTAGCCTAATGCCTGACGTTTGCCCGCTCAGATATGGATCAGCTCGAAGGCAATTTAACCTTATCTGTTTCCTTGTGCTTCATCAAGATCCTGTCTCAGCCCAATGATGGTGCGTAAATGTGTGTTTTATGGGCACCTATTGTTTTGTGCAACTCATCTGGAACTGTGAACATAAACGGTGGCTGCAGAGTTAATTCCCAGAGAGTCTGGACTTTTTATATTCTTCATATAAATGCAACAGTCTCCACCACTATTTGAGCATTTACTTTTTGCAGGTTTCTACGCTGTTTTTGCCTGAAATACTAACTACTGTGAAATAAAAGCTGCAGGTCAAACAACCATCATAATAAATTTAGCAAGTCAAATCACCATAAATTTAGAAACATACATTAAACAGTTACAAAAATTCTACACATAATGTTATGGCTATTTCCTTCTTCCCAAGACGTTTTGTGTCGTATGGTCATTGCAGTTTGAAACCAAAAAAAGGAAGGACCAAACAATAATATTCAGGGTGAGAATGCAGTAAATGAAGGTAAAAGGATCTCAAGCTGTGCAGAAGCACTTTTGAGTATGCAGAGTTTAGCCATGCACACGTAAAGATCATGTTATCTGTAAACTGTTGCTTATTGATATATGGCCATATGAGAACACTGTTACATTCCTCAATCAGTAGGAAAAGTCTAAAGTTCATTCCTCCTGAATTACCATTTAGAGTCCTTACTGCACCCATGTCATGCACCTGCTGCCCTGTAACATGTTATCTGTCTGTCTTGCACTTTATCACTATTTTACCATCTGTGTCAGTCTGTTTTATCCCAGAAAAACACTATTGCTGAAAGATTGTACTTGACTAAAAGAGATAACGTCTTCACTGCCTTTTAAGTTAAGTCATATGTTATGTCATTTAGGATATTTATGGCACATGCTGTGTTCCTGTGTTTCCCACAAAAAGTGCTGAGACTGATTGGGACCGTTTTAACTCCTGAGCTGTGATAATGTGACTGAGGTGAGTAGTGGTTATCAGCTATGACTTGTTTTCAAAGTACATTTACCTACATAACAAAAAGAAATCATTGCACTATATTAAATGCAATTAATTAGTAAACACAAAGCACAAATGCACTGTAAACCTGGAGTGAAGGAGAAACTTCAAGACAACAAAGTGAAGATATTGGTAATTGTATACAGTTACAGGGTGTTGGCAATCCAGAGCGGTGACAAAATTGTACAAACTGATGTCAAAGATTGAAAATAGGTTGCCAAATGCACAGATAAAACAAAGAATTGATGTAAAAATAGGAGTTGAGGACCGCCATTGTCTCTGTATCTCCACTTCCTCCTTCTCTGGGCTACAGATCAGCTGCACCTGCAGGGCAAGAGACAGGAGGAGAGGGTGGAGGCGCTAGAGGGCGGGGAGCGGGGAGGCAGACTGGACAGGACAAAGGGAGTGAACTGAAGAACAATGGTAAGGCCTTGTGGTGGAACTCTAGCGAGACAACATGTCTGCGTGGCTGCCGTCGCCCAACCCTGCAAGGAGCCTGAAGAGCTACACAGGAAAAGTCTTTTGCAAGAACTCCCTCAGACACACACACACATACACACAGATTCTTACACAACATCTAATCACACACTGATATAGGCAAACAATAGAGGTCTTCATCCTGACCAAACCCTGGTCATGGCTCTGTCATAACTCTAGGGAATTATTTCTGAAAAACTAATAGAACAGGTCGTCCTATCAAATAGACAGTTTCATAGACAGAGGTTATAAAAGGTCAGAACATTTGCGGGACAATTCAGACCTCTGAGCTCTTCTTTTTCTCCTTACACAGCAAATTATTGCTGAGATGAACCAATTTATTACCACACAAGTACAGTTTTATACAGACATTTTATGCTGATCATCATAAGGGGGAATTTTATGCTAAATAAACTTTTTGGAGGTTTCTAACATGTTCTAAAGTTATTCCCACATCAAATACATACCTGAAGTTTTTTTCTCTATTTCCTTCAAGCATATTTGAGAGGTGTTCAAGCTCTACCGTCCAGTATTTGGATCCTTTTTGTAAACCAGGTTGTTCTTCATCCTGCCCCTTGTTCTCTGCCCCACCCACATCCAAAAGTAAGCAAGAATTAGTTTAGCTCATACACTTAGCACACACTTGGTCCCTCCACTCAACAGAGTGTCCTATCCATTTAAACACACCAAAATAAAAAATAATAGAATATGCACTAGCTTTGCTAACATGATGCACTTGACACTGTATTTGCAACACGTGATTTATGTTATTTACAGAACTAAGCCAGAGAGTGGAATTTACAATGTTGAATAGGGAAGTTAAACTGAAAAAATGTTTGTAAGCTTTTTTTCAGGAAGTAACGCATTCTGAGTTAGTAATATGTCTATCTGATGAGGTCATAATTATTACCCTGCAAAAGCACAATACTTACTCTTTAAAAAGTATTTTTGAATTAAAATATAATAAAATAACTAATTTTAGGCAAAATTAATAGAATTTTGACACATTTTGTCTTTTTATTGTGTCCATTGTTATTGTTAAAATGTATGTCTGTGATTTTATAAAAAATATCACTTCCTCAAATTTGTTTGTCACGTTACTCACAAAACATCTGGTCACAGCAGTGTTTTCAGCACCATGACAACATCAATGGTCAACCCAGACTGGTTTATCTAATCTGTTTCTCTGTTGTTGGATTTCCAAGAAGAAGAAAAAAAATATTCTTCCCATCAGCTGTTTTGAGTTTTATTTTTATTTTTTTCTAACTTTGACATTTTGCTGTTTCCCAGAATGCCAACTTGTAAAAATGAAAAACAGACTCATCTGTAGTGAGGAGCACCTTGTACTTTGTAAATCCAAATGAATCACCTTGGGGATTTCCACATGAAAACGTTTTTATTAAGTTTAGAGTTACATGTTACCCTTCAAAATAACTATATTCTTTCTTTTTTCATGTTTCATGTCATTTTTCAAATTTATTAAACTTGCTTTAGGGTGTTTTTTTCATTTTCTACATTTGAACATGACTCAGACTCACAATGTTTGACTCTGAGAAGTGTACCAGAAGCATTGTTGGTGGGTGTGTGGATGGAACTCACGCGTATTGAGAAATAAAGATGTTGAAACTCTGATTAATCTTGTTTGATGTTTCTTTTCCACTCTTACCCAGAGGAACTTTAACTCCACAACTAAACCAGTTTTAGGGACCCTTTGAAAGGGAACAATTTGTCTACACAAAGAACTGTTGAAACTGTTGAAACAGTTGAAACACACAGGAAGGATTCTGTTCACCACATTGTGGTACTCCATAACATTTATCATAATTTTACAAGATTAAAAAGTTTCCTCACTGACAGGAAGTGAAGCCACCCTAAGCCTCGGTGGTATTCCAACCTACCATGTTGGTTGGTGGACTTCCTCTGGGAGGTGGAGAAAACACCACTGACGAACTTTTGCCACAAGGCAGAGGTCAGTTTGTACGTAGATTACTGACGCAACAAGTAGAGTAATGTTACTATGAATCCAAAGCAAATACCACCCCATTGCCTGGAGAACACATTGTGATGACACTTCCAAAATCAACAAAACGCTTTTGCATCAATGAGATCAACATTGGCACAGGTACAATCAGACTGTCAGTACGTCAAATTTCAGGGTCTTTTTTTGCATTGAGGAACGTTTTTCCTATTAAGGGTCTTCTCTTGCATTGTCATCAAAGTTACTACCGGATGGTTCCAAAACATACTTTAAGCCCCAACGGGACAAGCAATGAGCCAGACAGGCCGGCGCTTTGAGGAAAACTCAGTCAATACCCTTTCGTTTCCTGCATTCTTCTTTTCATACATTTGACCTCTTTCCTGAATGGATCTGACATCCCTTTAACTGTCCGGCTCTTAGCTTTATCCTGACCTGGCTGTCAGACAGCAATGGGGATGTAATGTGGAAAAAACAAGGCAGCACTTCAAGTTCATTTACGAGAAACAAACAGGTTTACTGACTTGACTTTGTCAGTTAGTTTGTTAAACTGCAATGCCTTCGAGGAGCAATTAGAGAAGTTACAGATATAAGTGTTGTTGGGGCATGAGTTTTTCTGAGCAAATGAAAAGATTGTTTGATTTCAAGTAGCCCAAAAAGTGGCATCATTTTCAGAGGTGCGTATTTTCCAAAGTCTTCATTAGCCTGGTCTGTGTTACATCAAGATGCAAATCGGTGAAAGATCTTTTGCCTTTAGCAAAGCTAATTAAATGTTTCCAACTCTTTCAAAAAGGAGATGTATGAACATGAAGGCTGTATTGACTGCCTAATTCTGTAAAAAAAAAATCTCAACCTAGCAACTACTTTCACCAATCATTTTAGAGTATAGGTGTACCACACATTGATATTGGGAAGAGTATGAGCGATCTGGATTTGTTGCCGAAACATAAAATCGATAATTAAAAGAATAATCTTAATAAAAGATTTTTTTTTAGTTTTAAACATTGATGAATACATTAAGTCATCAAATTTATGAGGCAATTAGATTTATTTTATGAAGAATTCTACAGGCACAGATCAGACATCTCTGTTGAAACATATCAATGATGTGTTCAAATGAACTTTTCTATTACAAGGAGGAGCTGATATCAACCTATACTAACCAGATACCGTCCCTTCTTTAGCAGTGTTTTTTCACCATAGCGATCCAAAACAGGAGTGCATTCATTTCTAAGGAATTTTCTAAAGAACCAAAATTTTTTGGCACTAGATTTTAATTAATGCAGCTGAATTGAAGTTATTCACATCCAGTGACGTTAAACGATGAGGCAATTGCTTATCGCCACACCATGGAAAGCTAAACATCTCCAAATGTGCTTGTCAGAAAGTCTCTGGATCCAGTTGTTGCTTTTGATTACTTTGTGATAAGACTAAAGCTAAAAGTATTTTACCAATAAAAATGTATCCAGATGTCTTTTGGACTTTCTCTCCTAAAACTACAGACAAACTCTGGGGGCTGATGGGAATTTTAGTATGATCACCTCGTGGAACGCTGACTAATCCCAAACCTGTGGGCTGCTAATGCTTAGTTTCCTCAGAAACCTCAGTTTGAACCGGTCTGCACTGGAACTGAGTTGACTGCCACTCCCTGCCTGTTTGAACTAATCTGGCACTTCTGTTTCACTTCCCTCAGTCATTTGCTTTTATTTTTGCCTACTGTCTTTACAAGAAAACCACATGTCTGCTGCTGAAAAGTAACTAGTTCAGATACAGAGTCTGACATTTAAATACAATCCTAATAGTATTAGCTTTAACTTCTAACCTTATTTATGTAATATTACAGTATTCCTGACCCGTTCTTCTGTTATTTCCAGCCAATATCTTCCTCTCTCCACAGTTACCGGCAGGCTGTCCGCCACACTGTCTATGGACATCAAAGCATTTTGAGTTTCTAAAGCCGATGAAAGGCAGGAAGAGGGTGGGAGAGGTCAAGCTTGTGTCCGATGCTGTATGCTGTTGCCAACAAGGGAAAGATGACCTGGACCACTACCTTGAATATTTTTCTTTTTTGAAACAATTGTATTGCCTTATAAGGAAATAAGTATCCAATAAAAAAGCTGCCTGGTGAGAGATACAGGGGGCAAACAAAAGCAACAGCTGTGAGATAAGAGCAAAAATAGCAGTGCTGACAAACTGATAATCTCAGCTGAAAACAGTTCATTTTAAATTACAATTACACTATTGTTTGTACAGTGGTTGAAGTGTGTTTAAATGTACATCTTTATGGTTTACAGATAAGCTTTGTTCTCCAAACTTTAACGTTCATGGCTAAGCCAATGATTAGTGTAGTCTAAGTTAGCATTAAGGAAGAAAACAAGTTAAAAAAAGTCTACAAAAGTTCTAAGTTTGTAAATGAAAAATAATATATGGCATTCTAACTGTCAAACGTCCTCCTAAGAGGAAAGCAAACACCAGGTTTTGATGTGAGAGAAGAAGGCTATTGACTTTATAAAGAATTCTGACTTAAACAATCATTTGGTCTGTTTATGACACGACATAAAACAACATACTCTAAGTAGCATGATCCATACACAACCCGAGTGGCCTGTTTATTGATAACATTTGGATAACTAATTGAAATGTTAGTCCTATTAATTTCCCCACAAAAAACTACATTAGATTCTATTTAACATTATTTGAAAAAAGTATCCACCTATACATTTGAGTAGGTAAAATTGAGGGATTTTCTCTGTCTGCGAAGTAATTTCTCAGTGAATTGCATCAGCATGTAAACCCTTTTAAACATCACGCCTGAATTACACACCCGAAGGCAAATTGACACTCGAGCTTCCCGTATCTTTCAGCGCATGTGAGGAGTGCCTACAATCAGATGCTGTCATGCACAGCTACCCAGTGAACTGGTTTGAGCCGGTAGAAAGGTTACCAAAGCCAGCAGATTAACTGACATCTCGACTCATCAGTGTCTCTGCGACAAGGCCCGCTTAGTCACCGTCGCTACAAATACACCATAAAACTTTCACAATGAGGAGTTGTAGAGTAATAGATTTTCTGACATCGTGGGGGTATATTTTTGCTTCGATAGGAGTAAGAGTCAGACAGTGAGGATACAAAGCCTTCCCACGTTTAAGCTCTGTAATGCTACTTACACAGGCTCTTATCTCGAGAGCAGGGCCGATCATTAAACATACACCAATGTAAACACACTGCACAGAGAAGAGAGAGCAACCCCTCCCCTCTCCAACCACTCTGAGCCTGACTGGTTTACACCGGTTTGGTGAGGCATACTCTGTGGCGTTGTAAAGATTAACCGCATCATCTCATATTTGCCCATGATGTTCATTACTGCGTCATAATAAAAAACACCACAGGCTGGTTCCTTTACAGAGATAAACATAATAATTCTTTTTCCAAATAATGTCAAAGACATGAGGTCAGTATCCTGTTTCCATGGTGATTGGTAGTGTTTGGAATGGGGAATTCTCTGAGTGACTAACACAAAGGAACATGCTGGATGGCAGATGTTTATCACCAAAATGGTTATGAGATTTTCTTAGAATTTAATTTTTTGAAAGAAACTCGTTTGTTTTGACCCAAATACTCATTTTGATGGCATTTTAAACACTCTATGTGATATATTTCCAAATCAAATTATGAAAACCATCATTTCATCATGAAATGAAGATGTTGACCTTGTGGTGATGCATTACTGTACCTAATAAAGACAAACAAGTGTCGAATTAAATTTTATATCAAATAATTTATTACAAATCATAGAAAGGTTTCACACATTTTCTTTGACATTTTGGTGACACATTAGTGATCACTAATGAGTTCAAACAACAAAGAGAAGCTCAAAGACAAGGCATGTATTGAGGACAGGCATTATTATAGGCAAGTTATTCGGCACCATAAAGTCTCTTATTATAGCAATCTACAGCATCAGATCAGCCAAATGCTGCTGTGGAAGGTGCTGCTTCTTCAGTCATGCATTGATGACTCCAAGCCCTTGTATTTCCAGTCACTTTATCTCTTGTCGCGTTCACCGGGCGGGACTCTTCTCTGTCACCTCACTTTACGAGGCTGCAGCTTTGGCTTTGTGTCCTCCTGGAGCACCCTCTCCGGAGCACCTGACGCTGCTGTCCAGGCATCCACCTGCAGCGGTAACCCAGTCTCATTGGGAATAGTTTCAGATCACATATCAGCCGCCATAAAACAAAGACGGCAGGAGAATGCGTTCAACGCAGTTTCAGCAGCTGTCGGACCATCCCTGCAATCTGTAGGAATTTGTCCTTCTTTCGTTGTTTCAGAGCCATCAGAGCTCTTGCTGTCTCCTCTGGGTCCTGCGTGTAGGAGAAGATGCTCCTTACTCTCTCTTCTGCTTTCTGATCTCCCGTTTTCTGGAAGAGTCGCATCACCGCGTCCTGATTGACGTTTTCAAATATGTTGGGCACGGCTTTCTTTCGGTACGCCGTGGCGAATTTGTTGCCGTGGACCGATGGGGTGACGCGGCGGCTCTCAGACGATAAATATGAAGACATGTTGAGTTCTTTTTATTGTCCTCACGATGCACTGTTTAAACCAACTGTGGCCCTTCAACTCAGTCAAGGTGAGTTGCTAGGAGCGCACTGGGTTTACAGGCTTTGCAGAGTGAGTGAGTGAGTGAGTGGAGGAGACTGAAGGTATTTATAAAGCTGCAGTGGGCTGTACTCCGACAGGACTGTTGACACAGAAGAAAGCGCCGCCTCCCGGTGCGCACTGAGCTACAGACTTCATGTGTAAAGCATGAAACTGTGCAAACTAGCTCTTCATTTATCTGAGAAGCTGTTTTAAGTAAACAACTTCAGAGCAGATGGTTGTATAAAATGTTAAAGTTATTCTTAGTACATTAAAGGGTCACATTTTGAACCCCGCAACAGTCTGGCGACATGTTCAGGGTGTATCCTGCCTCTCACCTGAAACCAGCCGGGATAGGCTCCGGTACCCCTGGAACCTCAGTGATGAGCGGTTCAGAAAACGAAACTAAACAATTTGAAGTCAAACCAGTTCTGATCCATTGGGATGAAAATTCTATGTAGACGGTTCTTGCTCTGTCTTGTCCTCAAAAACTGACAAAAGAACTTTTATGTGTTTGAAATAGTAACAGGTTCCTCTCACTGTGCTGCAGGACTGAGCGCTTTAAAAGGTTGTTCATCCTTTCAGCCCTTAGACAATTTCTTTTAACAGACGTGCCTGGAAGGAGCTGAGTCTAATAACTCATAACTATTGATAGGGATTTATTGTTGTTAACTTATTATTAATACAGTTTTATCTATCATTACCTGTAGTGTTGTGTAAAAGTCACCATCCATCATGTTTTTTTTTTTTAATAGAAACAGATAGTAGGGAATAAAATACATTTAAAAAATTGTAAGCATACATACATTAAAAGATATAAAACTGACTTTATTCCTTTAAAACAAACAAAAAAAAGAAATCAGAAATTTATTTACGCTGCTTCATTTTGTTCAAAACCTTGTAGAAGTAGCAGATGTTAGAGTAAAATCCATCTGTCCACCTATTCAGTATACCAGTATCATTTTTCTAGCATGAACAGCAGGTTTGCCAAGCTTTAGTCAAACAAACAAATGAGATAAATATCTTTGGTAAATCTTGAAGTTAATTTATTGTAAAGTAATTCTCTTGTATTTTCCGCCTTTCAATTGGAAAAGTTTTTTTAAGATCAGCATTTACTGCAAACTGTTTTTCATTCTGTCACTGCAGATTAAATCTCCCTTCTCCAGTCAGCCGGGTGCTAAAAATATGTGGCTTACATTTTTCACTTGAGCAGAAATGTTTGTTTATAATTTGAGGTGACCCGTGGCTCATGCAGGCTTGCTGAGCTCTTCTGATAAGACTGCAAGGCGTTCCCCCTCTTTAGACTCTCTTCATAAACAACAGCAAGTCTCCATCTCCTGCTGGTGAAACTCTCCCTCTTTATTTTTACTCCAAAAGTGTCCAGCATACACAGGCCACCGCTGGCTGGTGCCTTATAAGGAGAAAAGAAAGGATATGCATTTTCTTTCCTGCAGAATGAAGTCCTCTGCACGGTATGCCCGGCATGTGGCAATGACTTTGTTAGCCGTGTCAAACAATAAAGTGCGACTGGAGGAAACAATAGCCAGCTGACAGCTTTGTTTGCCACATCTGTCAGAACAATGTGTCGCCACAGGATACCTCCCTTGTCTTGAGCTGGCATCACATTTTTTGACTAGACATAAAAAATATTGCCTTGTTTCTGCTCAGAAAAACAGGTTAAAATGACATATTTATGACTGCAAAGACGTCCTCCAGGCTCCAAAGGATGGAAACCGAAGCCTTGAGCTTTTGACCCTGCTTTCTTTCTCAACATGAGTGTTACAACCTCACAACAAAAGACATTTCACTGACTGTGTGTCTGCTTCTGGTTTCAAATTCATTATGGAACTTGGTCCTTATTTAACATTTAGCTCAGAGTGTTTAAGTGTATAAACATTTCCATTAATACTTCTTAAACTAAAGTCCAAGCCACAGATAAGACTTTGCATGTTGAGGTTTGCCGAGTGTCTGGAGTGTCAGTCCATTTGATTAAGTAACGGGGTCAATGTCCCCCGTTATCTTTGTAGGGCATTTTGATGTGCTTTCCACATCAGCATCTTTATTTATGGATGAAATGTACTTTAGAGCAATAAAATCTCACTGCTCTGTACACATTGTACGCCAACATTGGACTCTTACAAACAACTTAGCACACTGTATTTGTAATGGGAGATTTTCTTTAGTTTCCTCTTGCAATTAAATCTATAATAAAACTAAAAAAGTTGTGGAAAATCTCAATGTCATGCAAACATTGTGCCTGCAAAAGCTTCACCCTCCTCTCCACAACCATGATGTGAAACTATTTCATTATCAAAGGTTCATTTTAAGATATTGGTTATTTACTTTTGCACAATAATGGACAAGCCTCCGTGCATGATGAACCTGAGAGATTGTGATACAAACTTGCATCTCAAGTAATAAAAAATAAATTTGTTGTAGTGTGAAGAAGAGGGTCCCTAGCTCTCTGTTATCAGTGTTTTGATAAAAGAAACTAATTCTGGTACGGTAACTTTCAAGGGCAAATAGAATAGCCCGTGCTCTGCTGCTAACTCATATTCCAGCAGGTATTTCCAAAGACCTAAATTAAACATAAACTTGTAAAATGAAACTTCATCATTTAATCAAAAGAGACTGCATCATTGGGCTCATTAGGTTTATAAAATTCAACACAAGAAAAGATGATAAATTAATTATTCTCTATATGATTGCACTATGACTTAGTTATTTGTCTTTGTAGGAAAAAAATAAGTTTGTGTTTAAACAAATGCAATAAGAGGTGGGGTTTTTTTTCTCTCAAGAGATCAATTGTGCTCTCAATAAGCTGTTAAAAGCATTCCAGAGTTGTTCCTTCACAGACATGGAGCTACAGACTGGTGTTTCATTCAGTATTAGTTAACTTATTCTTGGAAACATTGACTTCCTCCCAAAAAGAATCTTATGACGAAGAAAACAACTCCACAAACTTTGTTACAAGGACAGATTTTATAAGTACACAATTAGCTAAAAGAGGTATATTTGGGGATGGAGAGAGGGGGAGTGCGTTTCCAAATGGTAGGAGAAGCTTACCCAGAAGAAGTCAGAACAAATCTTAATGCTTAAAGCGTGTTTTAACACTTATCCGGTATTCACAAAAATTGCTGGTCTCTCTTTCCTGAAAGATTTTTTACGCTACCTTTAATTTTGGTTAATTGGATATTTCAATTATCTAAAACGACAGTTTGGCAACTCAAACAAAAACAATGTTTCCATCTCTGTTGTGAGTTCAGTGGATTAAATGGGTTGGCAGCATGTGAATGGCACTGGGAGAGGGAAGCATTCACTTCTCTGGTGGTAATGGTGCATGTTGCACCCCTGCGGGCCTACTGGATCTAGTACAGAAAGCAAGTTGTTATTTTGACCTGTGTTTATGTGACAGTGAAGTTTTACTGGAAAATGTCACTGTTTTATTTTGCTGAGTGGCTGCTTATGTAACCTTAACAAAGGAAGGAAAGGAGATTTAAGAGGGAGTTTCTGAGGAATATTGTGCGTGTTACATCTAATGATTTGGTGTGCATCCTTAGACATTATCTGTGGCTTCTGGAAGACTTAAGAGTGGGACTTTTTAAAAAAAATAACCAGACACATTTCACTGTTTTGAGTGAGAAAAATTTGCTAAAATAAACATTGTACCATAATTATATTTACAATAGGAATGCGTATGACACCAAATTAGTAAAGTTGTTATGAATAATCCAAATCGAATAAAAAGCAGAATGATAAAAAAATATATATGTCTTTTTTAATATCCTAATTTATCTTCCTTTATGTAGTGATGAACATCAGTCTGTAAACAGATGCATGAAAACTGAGATCACATTTCCCCTCTGGTCCCTTGCATCAATGTTCTAGAAGGTAGTGTGGGAGGATTGAATATCCAAGCCCGCACGAACATCCAGGCGAAGCGAGGTGCCATTGCACAGAACCGGTTTAATCCAGCTGCCTCTTGCTCACGGTTGGTTGAGCCGAAGGCGCTCGAGGTCGAAAGTACTGTATCTCTCTGCATAGAGCTACCTGGTCAAGATCCTGCACAGTTCCTGTACAGCAACGCCGACCATATTTAGGTCAATGATTGAGGAAATGATGTTTAAGCCTAATATTTACAGTCTAAAATTTATAACATTTTGTTTTGAGAGCTAAAAATCTGTTGTATATATTGTTAGTAATGTTTATTCTCTGAGTTTACAGAGTAAAGATGCAATGTGAAGTGATGTTAGCAACTGCATGAAGTTTTGTTGAAAATACCACAGCTGACAACTTAACATTTGCAAGGTTACTCTACTGTATCCATGGCGATGTAGTGGAGGACAACAAGAGAGTGAGGGGGTGGAGTGACTAGTGGATTTAAGCTGGGTCACCATAACGCCATTCCGCCAAACAAGCAGTGACTCAAACCAACGGAACTGCAAAAGCAGTCCCAGAGGATGCAGGTGTTGTAGTGCGTGTGTAATGTTACCTCTAAAACTGGAAATGATTGCAAAGTTCAGCTCGTCACATGTGTAGTTATACTATTGTTAATATTTTGGATTTTTCCATTTCACTTTGTTGTACATAAATTGATTGATGCATGGGGCCCAGACCTCGCATTGCTAGGAAGAGTAGAATAAATAGGAACTGATGGTCTCTGGTCTGGTGCCAGGTAAAGGAAAGTCCTGGAACAAGATGACAGCAGTTCCATTGTTCCCCCTCGGTGGGAGGACGAGGTCATATAAGAGGCACTGAAAAATGCAGCACGCGATTTAGGGCTGGTTACCCGGTCGTTTGTGGGGACGGCAACATTAGTGTCATCTGCATACAGATTTATTACATTTTTACAACACAAGTCCATTTTTGCTTTTTTTAAATTTTCAACTCAAAGAAAGTGACAGAATTATACTGAACAAAAATTGAGAACTTGTTCTTGAACAACTTGTTCAAAGTAGAAATATCCACCTCAAGGTTATACTTCAATAATGTTGAAACAACAACTTTCAATGAAACAAAAACCTTATAAATGAAGTTTAAGAAGCATTTGTTTACAACTATCATACATTATTAAAAAAAATAACAATATTAAAAAAAAATAATATTAAATCATTTAAAGTTAAATTGGAGGTTTCTCCATATTTTTCAACAGCACTGGAAATTAAATGGTTATGAAGCAAAAAGCGAACTTGGTTGAACTCAGAGATTTAGAAAGTAGAGTAAAGGTGAGAGGAATTAGGTAATTCTTTGAGTCATTCAAAAACAAAAATACTTTTTGGCAATTAAAGATGCAAATATCTGCATGATGAATCAAAAACTTAGAAACAGTAAAATGACTTCATTCAGTTTGAAAATCTTGGGTTTGATGGATAGACTAAGACAGCTCTGTGCAAACAATCAGACGATAGCCAGAAGAATAGAGGATGTACCACTTGTAAAAACAAAGCACTACTTATATTGATCGTAAACCTTCTGACACTCTTCTCGTCTATCTAAAATACAAAAAAGTTATGCAGTGTATTTAGGTTCACTCCCTTTTAAAATGACAAGAAACAAAGCACAGAAGTAAAAACAACTATGCAAAGCCAAATCAAATAAGAGGATATCAATCTTATAGGATAAATCTTACAGTCTTATAGGAAATTCTCTAAGTTTTAAAAGTGCTTAGTGTGGAGGGTTGAACGAGGAAGTGCAAGCAACGGCTGGTTTCACCTTCAGGCTGGTTTAAACCAGTCTGCTGTTAGGCAAATCAGTCCTATAGTAAGCTTAGGTCACCATGGCGGGGTCTCTGCTGTCCACATCAATGCTGGATTAGAGAAAAAAAATCTGGCATGACAGCAAGGAATCAACATGAAAATACAAAGTTAATCTCTTATCAGGGCTCCAACCTCACAGAAGACGCATTGTAGAATTTATTGGAGGAAAACAACGAGGAGAGTGACAAAAGGAAGTGAAAGTGAGAAGAGAGATAAAGAAATGAGGTCAAGAGTCACTTAGCAATCCACTTTGCAAGCACACTGAAATATATATTTTTTATCATTACTGAAATAAGCCAAGCAGAATTCACGTTCATGTAAAATAACTGCAGCTTTTAGGTTGACAATATTGTAGAAAATACAAAGATAAAGCTGGCACGCCCCTTTTTTTCTAGTCCAAGCATTTGCACGTGTTGTAAACAAACAACTGACCATGTGAGGAGCTACAGCAACCTCATCTTTAAGCTGGCTGTAAACTCTCTCCAGACAATAGCAGATGATGAACCGAGTAACATCAATTCCCTTAGTTGTTTTAATATTATTTCACAGCTTATGTAAACCCTGTATCTTACAAATCAGAGATAGTTTAGATACACTGACATCTACAATTATGTAGTAGTTTGTTATAAACTATTCTAAAGAGACCGGTTAAAGAAACAGAATACGGACAAAGAAAAACAATGATCGTTTTTTTGTGCAGCGTCTGTACGGCATTATATAAATGCTTGCAGCTGATAATTACAGGAAAGGTCATGTGATTTGCATAAAGCTCTTTGTTGTAATTTGTTTAAATATTGAAGTGAAAGTTGAAAAAGAAAAACTTCCCCCAGTGCAACTCAGAGTACTAACAGCTCATTATAAACCAAATTAATCTGTCAAATCTTTAAACACAACATTCTTAGAGCCAAATATCTGCTTTGTTATGGAGTTATTTTAAGAACCACCAGCGCTGGGATCAGCTGAAGTGTAATTAGATAATGCAAATTTTCTCATAAAGAAAAGATTTGAATTAGTCTATTGATCCAAACCTGGGAAATATTTTAAGAGGCAACAATACATTTTTTGTAAGTGTATTTTGCCACTAGTGTGGAATACAAAATGTTAATTTAATGGTCTGGTAGGAGAAATACAAATTCACTTTAATGTGTTCCTAAATTGGTGAAATCTTGTTTGCTTCTCCTATCATCACCAAATCTTTGCAATAGGATTACATACGGACAGCCACAGAATTACAGACTACTTTTCAAGTGTGTGAATGATTCTGTACTTGTCCAATATTCACTGATGAGATATGGATCTCAGCCGAGGGGGTAATGGAAAATTCTGCAGCCGTGTTCGTTGGTGATCATTAAGGTCAGACCAACTGAGTGGAGGACAAAATTGTGTGCCAGGATTAACCCTTACAGCAGTGCCGTTATCCACTATGTGTGTGGAATCAATAAAGACCCATCATCCCAGTGAGACTGTTTCTACCAACTGTCCTCTGGCTTAGAAGTGGGCCACACGGCATCACCAGCACAAATCAATAGGTCCAACAGTTGGGAGTTAAAAACGTAAAAACAATTGAAAGGGTTGTAAATACTAAAATTATCTCATGTGAAGGAAAAATAGGAGGTTGTTCTCAATAAGTGGTCATAGAAAAAATAGTTCCATGTGAAGACTTCAGTAGGGTTACTTTTCGGGTACCTGAATTGTCGAAGTTCCACCTCGTCATAGAAGTGTGTTAAAGAAATGATGAGGGTGACATCTGCTGGGTGTGCAGGAAGTTACATTAAAAAACTGAAACTGAAAACAGTTTCAACTTTTTTCATGCCACGGTATATTTTTTCCTCAAAATAAAAAAAATCTTGATGCACACCACCAACCAAAAATGTTAAAAACTATTCTGTATAGCCACCTTTATTAACTATAGATAACTTTAGTTTCAGACAATGAACCTTTCAAATTTTTCCCTCTTTCATTTCTTCCAGAAAATTTTTCCTTGCTTCTTGCCCGGTGGTTTCAAACCCAGCATCCTTCTGCTAATGTATTCTCTCTCGCTCTCCTCTGAACGTGTCTAAACCATCTCAGTCTGGCCTCTCTGACTATATCTCCAAAACCAAAATATCTCTAAATTTTAGTGATTCGTTTTAGACTCTTCAACTCTCTCCAAGTCTATGGGGAAAAACAATTCACAAAAATTAAAATATTAAAAAAGCTAAGCAAAAAATTCAAAAATGTGTATAGAAGCACATGTCTCTCAATAAAGCCAGTTGTTTTAATAGAGATGTTAACTTGCTTTCCTGACCAAAACAACTAAAAATGATCAGTCCTAGCTGGGACATCTTACATGTCAAAAAAGGGGTTATGATAAAGAAAAACAGGAAAACAATACTTGCTGCCTTTTTAAGGCATCAAGCATTTAGATTTGTGTCTCTCTACAAGCATATTTTCGCTAATTCAAACTAAGATTCCAGAGACAGACTCAGACAAGAAAGCTGCGTTTAAACAGGCCAATCCAAACTTGTAGTTTACTAAATTTCACAGGGAGTCTCCCAGTTTGCACTAAACTTTAAGAACATTACATTCCTATGATGAGCATATTTAGCTGTTGAGCAAAGTGTACTGGCTGTTAAAGATGTGGAAGGCACACTGCAGAAAACAAAAAGCTGTCCCAACAACCTTGCCCCTCCAGCTACTTTTGTACGAGAATTTCTTACATGTTTAAACAAGATATAGAAATTAAATTATTTTTCTTTTATTAACATACACACCAACCAGTTTGGAATACTAACAGACTCTCCTACAACAATATGTCTATACTTTTGTGTGGTTTTAATTTGATCTTTTTACAATGGAATTTAATGCAATCAGATAATGGGGGGATTATATGCACAAGTTGAAGAACAATGTACTAGATGAAGACAGTTAATTATAAAATCTGAGGAAAGTTTGTCAGAATTTGTCACTTTTCAGAGAGAAAAACTGGCTGCAGTACTATGCTTCAAAGTTAAGGAAATACAATCCAACATTCTGTTTTCCCTAGCGTCTTAACAAAAATAATTGTCTCCATGAATGTCCACTGTTTCAGTTGAAAGGTACAATTTACAAGGTATAATTTTACAGTTTTGCAATTTTCTCATTCTTGAAGTTATTGTTCATTCTGCCTGTTATCTTAACACCCAATAGGCACGTCCAGGAACCACACCCCAAAGCCAGATGATACCATCAACACAAGTGATTATCATTTCTGTGTCCATTATCTTATCCCCAGTTAATCCAGGCTTGAAAACAAATACAAACAAAAGCATCATTATTTCTAGTTGAGTAACTCCTGAAAATCCAGCCATGCTTAGTTGTTCCTGTAAATGAGTAAATCTTCAAAAATGAAATGATGCAATGTTTATGTGCTTGTATGCATGTGAGCACAGAATCAAAGAGGAAACAAACACAGACTGATTTTTATTTTTTTTAAACCCAGCGACATTTTTTGTTTTCTAACCAAGACTTATCCTCTTTACACATTTGTTATACAACCGGATTCCAAAAAAGTTGGGACACTTTAGAAATTGTGAATAAAAACTGAATGCAATGATGTGGAGGTGCCAACTTCTAATATTTTATTCAGAATACAACATAAATCACAGGTCAATAGTTTAAACTGAGAAATTGTATGATATTAAGGAAAAATATGCTCATTCAAAATTTCATGGTGTCAACAAATCCCAAAAAAGTTGGGACAAGGCCATTTTCACCACTGTGTGACACCCCCCCTTCTTCTTAGAACACTCAACAGACGTCTGGGCATTGAGGAGACCAGCTTCTCAAGTGTAGACATAGGAATGTTCTCCCATTCTTGTCTAATACAGGCCTCTAAGTGTTCAATCGTCTTGGGTCTTCTTTGTCTGACCTTCCTCTTAATGATGCGCCAAATGTTTTCTATAGGTGAAAGATCTGGACTGTTGGCTGGCCAGGTCAGTACCCGAATCCTTCTCCCACGCAGCCATGATGTTGTGATTGATGCAGAATGTGGTCTGGCATTATCTTGTTGAAAAATGCAGGGTCTTCCATGAAAGAGACGACGTTTGGATGGGAGCATATGTTGCTCTAGAACCTGAATATATTTTTCTGCATTGATGGTGCCTTTCCAGATGTGCAAGCTGCCCATGCCACACGCATTCATGCAACCCCATACCATCAGAGATGCAGGCTTCTGAACAGAGCGTTGATAGCAACTTGGGTTGTCACTGTCCTCTTTGGTCCTGATGACATGGCGCCCCAGATTTCCAAAAAGAACCTCAAAACGTGATTCGTCTGACCACAGAACAGTCTTCCATTTTGCCACACTCCATTTTAAATGACTCCTGGCCCAGTGAAAACGTCTTCGCTTGTGGATCTTTGTTAGAAATGGCTTCTTCTTTGCAGAATAGAGTTTCAGCTGGCAACGGCGGATGGCACGGTGGATTGTGTTCACTGACAATGGTTTCTGGAAGTACTCCTGAGCCCATGCTGTGATTTCCTTCACAGTAGCACTCCTGTTTTTGATGCAGTGTCGTTTAAGGGCCCGGAGATCACGGGCATTCAGTATGGTTCTCCGGCCTTGACCTTTACGCACAGAGATTTTTCCAGATTCTCTGAATCTTCTGATGATATTATTCACAGTTGATGATGACAACTGCAAACTCTTTGCAATTTTTCGCTGGGTAACACCTCTCTGATACTGTTCCACTATCTTTTTACGCAACATTGTGGGAGTTGGTGATCCTCTACCCATCTTGGCTTCTGAGAGACACTGCCAATCTGAGAAGCACTTTTTATACCCATCATATTGCCAATTGACCTGATTAGTGCTGATTGGTCTTCCAGGTGTTTGTTGTATGCTCAAATGACTTTTTCCAGCCTCTAATAGGTTCTTGTCCCAACTTTTTTGGGATTTGTTGACACCATGAAATTTTGAATGAGCATATTTTTCCTTAATATCATACAATTTCTCAGTTTAAACTATTGACCTGTGATTTATGTTGTATTCTGAATAAAATATTAGAAGTTGGCACCTCCACATCATTGCATTCAGTTTTTATTCACAATTTCTAAAGTGTCCCAACTTTTTCGGAATCCGGTTTGTACATACAGTATAGGTTACTTGCAGGATTTGTCTTAGATGTGTTTCACATTTGAAATAACTGCAATATTTCAGTCAGACTCAAACTTAGGTTACAATCAGGGCATTCTCCATGAGAAAACTATATGAATGCTATTTTCAAGAGAACAAAGTTTAAAAAAAAAAAAATCATTGCAAACACAATGCTTAAAAACAATGAAGTTGCTTCAATCTTATTTGCATTGTAGCTAAATAAAGTTTGTGTTTCTTTGCTGGCTTCTGTTTCTGCACTGGCTTCCTGTGGCTCAGTGAATAGACTTTAAACCTGCTCTGCTTGTGTTTAAGTCTATCCATGGTCCAGCACCAAAGTACATCTGTGATATGCTAGTACCTTATGAACCATCTAGAACTTTGAGGACCTCTGGGACCGGCTTCATGCTGGTGCCTAGAGTCAGGACTAAACATGGAGAAGCTGCATTTCAAGTTTATGTTGCAAAAGTCTAGAAACAAACTTCCTGAAGCCGTGAGACAGGCCTCTACTGTGATGATGTTTAAATCTAGGCTGAAAACAGTTTTGTTTAACTGTGCATTTGATCAATTACTCTTTTTTATCTGTTTTAATGATTTTATTTATTTATTTTTTAAAACTTTTTGATTCTATGTTTTTGTGATTTTAATGCATTCTTTTTTTTTCCTTCTTGTGAAGCACTTTGAATTACATTTTGTATAAATTGTGCTATACAAATAAAATTGCCTTGCCTTTGAGAAATTTGTTTTACTATTTAGATTAGAGGGTTATACCTGCCTGAATATGTTTGGTCTAAGACAGTTCATAACCAAACCAAATTTTGCTCGTGCTTAAAATTCTTCATGTCCTCCTTCACCATATAAATAAACCTCCTCTTTGGTCTTTCTCTAGGCCTCTCGCCTTGTGGTTCCAAACCCAGCAGCCTTCAGCCGATGTTCTCTCTCTCTCTCCTCTGTACATGTCCAAACCATCTTGGTCTGGCCTCTCTGACTTCATCTCCAAAACATATGCTGTTCCTCTGATATACTCATTTCTAATCCTGTCCATCCTGGTCACTCCGAGAAGAGATCCTCAGCATCTTCTCTCTGTTACGTCCATCTCTGTTTCCTGTCTTTTTCTCAGTGCCACTGTCTCTAAACCAAACAGCACGGTCGGTCTCACCACAGTTTTGTACACTTTCCCTTTCATTTTGGCTGAGACTCTTCTATCATATCTGATACTTTTCCCTTCCCGTTCCAGCCTGTCTGCATACGCTTCTTCACCTCTTTTCCACACTCTCCATTGCTCTGGACTGTTGATCCTAGATACTTAAAATCTTCCACCTTCTTTATCTCTTCTCCCTGTAACCTCACTTTCCCATTTGGATCCCTCTCATCCCCACCCATTTATTCAGTCTTACTCTGACTAATCTTCATTCCTCTCCTTTTAGTGCAAACCTCCACCTCTCCAGCTTTTCCTCCACCTCTTCCCTCCTCTCACTACAGATCACCTGCAAGATCATCTGCAACATCATCGTTCATGGAGACTCCTGTCTAACCTCATCTGTCATGTTAGGTTTTCGTTGTTTCATAGCAAACAACGAAAGACTCAGAGCAGATCTCTGATGCAGTACCACCCCCACAATGAACTTCTCTTTCTCACCTACGGCACACCTCACCCCTGTCTAACTCTAACAAACTTCTCTCTGACACCAGACTTCCTCATACAATACCACAGTTCTTTCCTGCGTACGGACATCATAATCATATATTACTGATATTGTCATTTGAGCCTTTGTGAATAAATCTGTGCATAAAAGTTTTATAAAATGTGTTATAGCTGAGAAAATGGCCAACAAATCCTGGCTTAAAAGCCCAATGTTACAGTATTAACACAACCAATTCTTCTTGGCAACTATGCAACACTAATAGTAATGCAATTTCATACCTTAACGTCCTCTAATCACAACATTTTTAGCATCTATCTTACATTCTGCATGTTCTCTGAACATCCTACGGCCAGTAAAAATCAGTTTTGAAGTCGACTTTTAATTTGTTTCTTGCACTCTTTAAATTCCCCTCCATATCAATGTTCTCATTGTGTTTTTAGCCACTGAGGGAATTCAAAGTTAACACTATGCTGATTTCCAGATAATATTGCACCAACGTATTGTAAAGTGAATCCCTGCTGTCATAGTATGACTCACAGTACATGACTTCCTGGAACAAAGACTCCAGGAATCTGCATAACAAATGTCTGAGACTCAAACTGAGCTGGAGGCACATAAATCTGTGTAGAGTTGCTCTCTGAAATATTAAACTTCAATTCAGTGCTATAATGTTTAGCAAGAATCTTTGTCTTATCAAGTTGTACAAGATTTTTTTTTTGTAAGAAAAATAGTTTCATACCAATACCAAAGAAAAAGCATGTGAGAGACAATATGTCACTGTTTCTAATTTAAGCAACACAAATTTCTTTCTCATGCATAACTATTCTATTTTGTCACGGAACCCACAAAGTACATGGAACATAAAACATTTTTATTCTCACTGTGCTAGAGGAAATACAGAGTCTACGGTTAAAAGTTTTCATGTTGCAATTTTTATTTCCTTCAGCATTCATTCAAGCTGCTATGTGATGTGATGCTACAAGCACAACTATGCCAGATTTTAAATGCACTTACAAAGTTATTTATTGGTGTCGAGTCAGAAGAAGGATGAAGTTTTTATGGGCTTTGTCTTCATGTTAAAGATGCATTGTTCCCTGTGGCAAATTGGAGGTTTTTTGGTGTCAGTGAAAGTGCAGAGCGGCCACCACAGTGACAGTGAATCCATTGTTCAGTTGTCATGTCCTCTGTAAGCAGATTCATGAAACAAATGAACAATTTACATTTTAAAGAAAAATACTTTTACATGTTTCAGGGGGGTTTCGACCAGCCATTCAGATTTTGTTTCATTTTACGATACCCAATCATTTCCACTCATGAAGCTTGTCATCAGTTGAGATGACTAATAGGTAGTGTAGATAATCACTGTTCAAGTCTAAGTTTTTGAGTCATAAAAATACAATATTTTGCAATGTTTCTACTTTTGTGTCACAGACTTGTTGAAACAAGAAGAAAATGAGGAAGTCTTTAGAGTATTTTATTAAAACTCTTTTTTCCTAATAAATCATTTAAGATTCCATTATTGCAAAACCAGAAGCAAGCTTTGCTTTATTTACAGTCCTGCCTAACCCATGTCCTGAATTGTCCCGGTCATCTAGGAGGGGACCATGCACATTGGCCTTATTGTCTCTAGGCACTTTTTCTCTGGTGTGATTCCAAGCATGTATTCAGTGGGCGAGTGTCAACTAGGCAGAAAGAAAAGTCTAAACTTCAGCGGATGGAGCTGCCAGAAAGTGTCTATATTTGGCAAAAGTCTATGTTCAGCTAAGATTTTGACACTTTGTGATGTGGAAATGACAAGTGATCTTGTGAAGATTACGGTATTCCGTAAGTACCTCTTTAGTGAGTCAAACTTCATCGTGACTCAATCTTTTGATTCATGACTAAACTGAAAGATTGAATAGAACTGAATAGATTAAAAATGTATAAGAAAATTTACTGCCTAATCAATAAAAAACTTAAAACTTTATACTGTATCTTGATATGTTGCTGAATGGAAGTTGAGGTTTTGCCTCAAGACTTAGCAGTATCCTTCCTGAATTCTTTCACTCAGGCAGGGGCGTGCTCGGGCCAGTTTGTGAGTGGTATAAAGTTGTTGTCTATGAGGAAGTAGCAGTGACAGGTCGAGGAGAACTGGTGTAGGAGTGGCTTCACACGAACAGTAAAACAACGTGCAGGTAGACGGCTTGAACAGTGCACCAAGCTACCCTTTTACAGGGACTGTCTACACCTGGACAATGAGCCGAATACTACTATTGTGGGCTCTCATCCTCAGTGCCTTGATAAAGTCTTCAGGTAAGTCACTGGACACCATTACTGACATCCAGTAGAGTGGCTAATTAATAACTAAAGCTTAGCTGTGTCCTGTTCTGTTTGTTCCATGTGCTGAGGTACATGCTACTGTTCAACATTAAAATAATTCTCCTAAAAAGGGAAAAATATATTCAGCAAAATAATTCTTAATCTTTCCATATTGCTTTGAGCAATTCGATTGGAATGAATAATATATTTATTGCCTGAATTATGGGTGATTTTAAGTCAAGATAAAATGTCAACAGGCTCAAATCTTCTTTTGTAATTCTTTTGTATGGCAAGATTTCTGAATACAGGCACAGTGTGACTTTAACCTGTTTAGCAGGATCAATTGACACCATTAGATCATTTGGTTGTAACAAACCTGATACCCTGAAAAAATGGCCTCAGAAGCTGAATATAACGAAAGGAATTACTCTAGATGCCAGAATGATGCATTCCTGCCATAAAGTAATCATTCTCCGGTACCATCACATACCGTTGAGTCAGAAGTAGTTAATCTTTTTCTTAAAGCGCACTTTAGAATTTTGTTTTTGTAACTAGATCACTTAAAAGTTAGTTTTTGTATTCTTATATGAACATTATCTCAGAAACGTAATGTTTTCATATCCAATCTACCTCCAAAAAGCATTAGCCAGAAACAGGGTATATTGTAAGGAGATCAGTGACATGTATAACTATTCCCGATACGGATTGGATGCTGAAGAGGAATATGATGTAATGTACATAGGTAAATCCAGGAGGAAAAATTGAAGGTAGCATGGCTAGAAGTTTACGGTACAGAGAGCTGTTTGTTGAGAATGCCCTGGAGATACATTTTTTTTAAAAAATTGAACATCGGGTAAAGTGGTGAGACTGTGGAAGACAACTCTGCTCCACAAGTAGGATATGAAGTGGAGAACGGTGGGAATGGAACAGTTAATCCTTGACTTTGCAAAAAGGATGAAAATTAATTTATTGAAAAGTCTCTCACAGAGGAGGCAGATCTTTAAGAGTGGAGATAGACGTGCACAGGTAAATTTCATCATGTATAGCCGTTGTAATCTGGATATTAGTAACTGTAAAGTACTGCAGTCACAAAGTGCTTGCCTGAAAGTGTGTATAGTATAGGATGATGGTGTGCAGGATGACTCCAATGGTGAAAAAGATGGAAAGACCTAAGGTAGAGCAGAGGGTGAGATGGCACGGTTAGGAAGTGCTCCCAGTTGACTGACTCAACTTTGTTCATTGTGTGGTCGCCAATGTAACAAAATCTATTTGCAACTCTTCTTTTGAAACAGTCCAGCTTTAGAGAGTTTAACATGAACACTTTTCTTTGCTTGGTTTGAGCTGATTAGCAGTTGTTTCTGAAATATTTGGACTGTTTTTTTTTTTTTTACTAATTTAATGAATCTTAATTCAATAAATTTGTAAAAAAAAAAAAAAAAAAAAACAGTATTTAACTTGTATACAAGTTAAATTTGTTATACATACTTGAAGATTAATTTGATGCAAGCTGGCACTTAAGAAAATGGTCAAATTTAATATCAACGTATTCAATACAATCTAAATTTTTACCAAGCACTGGTTCTGAGAATCAATAGACAATTCATATAACCGTGTTAAATGTTTAGAAAGCAATTCAACATAATTCTAATGAGGCAGCAGAGAAAAATCCTGAAACATCCCATAGCCAAATGAGATGAACAGTTTTTCTGTTTAAGGTTTTTAAGCAGGGTTGGATATGTATAGAGAAAAACCTAAAAGTACTATTAAACCATCTCAGGTTAGAACCTTCTTAGGGCATCTTTAACAAACCTGGAGGAAAAACTCCACAAGCATTGTTTTTGTACAGAAAAAAATTCCATTAAAAGTTCCTGGTTTCTCTCCCTTTTCTCAGCTCTAATGTCTCAAATGTTTCACCAGAAGCAGTTAATGGAAACTTGTCTGTGGTTTAAGTGTTTCCTGTTACGTCATTTGGATCTAAATTAAAATCTTGACTTCAAAACAGCAGTATTCACTGAGAGATTTAAGCAGTTTTTCAGGAAAGACTATCATCATGATTGACAATTATTATAAACTCCAAGAAAGTAAAACTGGAGCAGTAGAACTCTGTGCATACTGTGACATTGTATTCAATGAGTCTTGGTGTCAAATATAATCTAACCAATAATACGCCTCACAGGTACATGCTGTAGGACCGTTTGGAAATAAACTCTGACGACTGCGTCTTTAACTGTACTTACATCTAATTGTAGAGATTTCTATACTGAATGTTATAAAATTACAATCCTTTATTAAGCTAAATAAAAGTGCTTGTCCATCTAAACCAATCAGGGACACTACATTGAAAAGATATTTTAGGAAATTAGGAAATGATATTTCACTTTGTCCTGTTTGTTAATATTGTCTGAGAAGACAATGCTGAATAATCAACTTATTCATTTGTCCACAGACAGTCATACTCCCGAGTTCAAAGAGAGTGGGGACTATGAGGTTGTTCGACCCATTAGACTTCATACTGTGAGAAAAAGAGAAGCTGAGGTAAAGCTCTTATCCCAAAATTTACAAAATGCTACTTATTTACATCAATCTATTTCAGATTTTGCTTGAAAATAGTTAAGTTTATAAAATACAATGGACCTGAAATCTGTGTTGTGGTTTTGTCTTTTCCCAGTACCACCGACCACAGAAGATTAAATATAGTATGATGGTGGGAGGAAAGGACATTGAAATGCATTTGGAAAAAAATAAGTATGCTTTCACTTCCAACAAACCTACTATTTTGATAAAACTATGAAGGTTTGAGGTTAAATGAGCACCTTTTGGGGATTTTCCATTAGTCAAACTTGTCTAAAATGAGATTTATTACCCGGTCCAGCAAAAAACAAATACTTCTTTAGTCATTGAAGTGTGAGTGAATAATTGAGCAGAAATAATAAGAGGAATCGATACATTTTTGTGGAAGTGCTCTGTTGTAACATCTTGCTTCACTGTCTAGCTTCTAGCTGAGTATTAAAAATTTAAGAACCAGTCACATACAAAAAAAATATTTCTCATAAACATGCTTTAACTTTTAATAATATATAAATTCTCCTCCACAGTGAATTACTGACCAATAGTTACACTGAGACTCATTATGAAGATGATGGTACTCGAGTCACCAGAGTCCCACGTGACATTGTAAGTCCGGGATAGTTGGGGGCTTTAGTTCAGAGGATGAAATTCACCACCTATTAATCTTAACATGCTTTACTAATCTAAATCTTTCAACATTATTTGATTTTGAAAGTACTTCAGATTGGAACAAATCTTTGTGTATCTACTTAAAGTTTGTAGGAATTCTATATGTATTTAAATTTGGTATGAATGTTCCTGCTTGAAAGCTAAATTATCACTTTTTTCACTTTGTTAGGACCACTGCCTACTATCATGGACAGATTCTAAATGACAGTAAATCATCTGTAAGCATCAGCACTTGTGATGGACTCAGGTAAAAGTGCATAACTTTTTTTCTCACTGTGTAATTGATTAGGACTTAATGGTCTATTTAAATTTCCTGTTCCATCCGTTTTTAGTGGTGGCAGGGTAGCTAACAGTGGTATGCTAAGCTTAGTCATAATCTTAGCATTTGATTCCATTCCCCCAGAATTCTGTTAGACATCCTGAGGTCGGTTTTAGAAAACACTTTTAAACTTGAGCTACAGAAATAAGGAGTGAGTTTGATACCCTATTAGACCCAGAACCAACTGGCTGGCTGCTTTCCAAATAAGGCCCAGAATACCGCCACCCACATTCAAATTATTTTTTTTCTCTGTCATTTTAGCAACAACAGGCATTGAAAACTCTTGTAGAAAACCTGTAATTAGCATAGAATGAATCACAAAAAAAGTGAATAAATCAGTCTTACAAAAATACAGCTAGAATTACATTTCTGTAACTGAACCTGAAGTTCTTGTTAATAGTGTAAACAAGGAGTGGTCAGGCCTGGCTCACAATAATCATTTGTTAGATTGATGAAACATGCTTAGGTAAACACTTGTATAAAGAAACAGTACAGTGTATAGATAGATATAGCATGCTTTCAGGTAATAGCCAATTCTAGTTAAAGGGACTTGTTAAAGGTCCTATATCATGCCTTTTTTCCCTTATTTTATCCTGTTCTATGTATCATTATATGCATAATTTTACATTCCGCCACAATGTCAACACAAAAGGTTATAAATAATACCCTGTTTGGGAGCGCAGTTTCATACCCGGAAGTCAAAACAGCTTGTTTCAGTTTTTTTTTCTTTTTTTTTTCCCGGGACCCGCCCCGTTGGTTGCGATTGGTTGTCATTCAGCGATTGGTGTTCAGCGATTGGTGTTTGAGCTGCAGGGGGCTGAACAAAAAACAGATGTACGTCACTATGTTCCACCAGTCGTTAGAGGTTTGGAGAACACGCCCCTTACTTTGAATTTAAATATCTCAAAATAGCATGAATCACAATAAAACACACTTTGGGGGATTGTTTGGGGTAGTACTAAGTAAAATAAAAGGTTAAAACCTCATAAAAGTCCGTTTTGCATGATATAGGACCTTTAAAACCCATCACATTTTTAGTTAGACAGCAAAATTAACTCTAAAACAAATTTTTGTTATTGAGGCAAAACTTTTTTTTAATTCAAGCTAGTTGTGAAGCATGTTCAACATCTGAACTTTGTTAAGCTACTGGTAAAAAAAAAAGTATAGGGAAAGAAAGTTAAAGCATGACAAAGATCGTGTATAGAAATAGTTAGAAACCGATGAGAAATAACCTAATATAAATTTCAAACTATTTTTCATTAGGGGTTATTTTAGAACATCTGCTCAGAAATATTCCATCGAACCCCTGTCTGGTGATGATGAAGGAGACCATGCGGTGAAAGCTTTAAATATGGAGACTCCAACTCCTGCTGTATGTGGCGTAACGAATAACAGCTGGAGTGACGATTTTGAACCTCCGACAAGCCTCACCCGCTCCAGATTCGCGGCAAGTTTAATGTTCTGATGGCAGCCATCACCTTTTGACAATAGAAGGTTGAGTGAGGCTTGAACTTGTTTTTTTGTTTTTTATGTTGTTCAGGGCATACCCATTACCGAGCAGCAAAAATACATTGAGCTCGTCCTAGTCGCAGACAACCGGGTGGTAAGATTTCAATAATTTTATGTTTGCTGTGAGCAGTTTATCAAATGTAAAGGGAAAGGGCTGATGCAACCTTGCACTTTGTGAAGATTTTCAAAAACGTAATTTACAAAGTTGGGTTTTTCCCCTCATTTATTGACAAATTTGTTTTTGTATGAAGACATCATCAAGGTCTATTATTGATTGTCCGGGTTACTGACTGTCCAAGAACACTGATTTGAACAGTCTTTTATTCTTGTTAGAAGTTTCTTAGAATTCGGATTTACAAAATGGTAGAACCCCACACCTAAAAAAAAAATATAATAATAAAATGTGTTTTTTTTTATTCAAATTTTCAGTTCCTTAAAATGAACAAAGACATGACAGCTCTGAGAAAAAGGGTATTCGAAGTAGTCAACTTTGTCAACATGGTGAGTGAATGCATTTGTTCTATCAGCAAACACCAAATGCGCAAATTAAACACAAATTGACAAATTTGGCTTACGACTCTTTAACATCATTGGTGTTTTACTTTTTTTTTTTTTTCAACTTTTTTTCTGTTTATTCATGTTTGTAACTTAATTCAATTTCATTTGCATGATACAATAGCACAAAACAATTGTCTTAATGAACTTCACATGATAGATAAAAAAAAAAAATACAGTAACAAAATGTTTGAATTGTAATATTTTGTTGAATATCTTTCTTGTGATTTTAAGGGGTACAAACCCTTAAAAAGCTTTGTTGCACTGGTGGGCCTGGAAGTCTGGTCTGACTCGGACAAAATTTCTGTGACGGCGCCAGCGGGTGAAACCCTTGACGCTTTCACCAAATGGAGGAACTCTGAGTTGCAGCAGAGGACAAAACATGACAATGCTCAACTGCTAAGGTATGTATGGAATTTAAATGAGTGTTAAAACGTCAGAAAATGAAGGGAAAAATATTTCATTAAAATGTGTTCCACAACAAATACGTAAACTTGAAAGTTTCGTATGAAAGGAAGTTCCTAAAGAGTATTTACATCATTTTTTAAACAATAGACTTCCTCATTTTTAAAATAACATTTCTCAACTTTTGAACATTTTGTCCTGGAAATTTAAATTGATATCACAAAATTATCTCACATAATTTTGAGAGAGTAAAGAAATGCTATTTATGGAGTCAATTTACCAGAAGAGAATCTCCCCATTATGGTTTTGAGGGTTTTGGTGCTACAATGAAGAATTCAACGTTCAGTATGAATACAGTCAATTTTTGCGTGGGTGTTGTTTTATCTTTCAGTGGTATTGACTTTGAAGGGGCAACCGTGGGTCTTGCCTTTGTCGGGACTCTTTGCGGTTCTCACTCTACCGGTGTGGTGCAGGTAAGGTAGCATGAATCATGATGTTATTGTTTCTTTGACAAGCTTTACAATGATTTACTTTTGGTATTTAGTTTTATATTATGAAAGATGAAATGTTGGTTTTACAATGAAATATCAACATTTGTCACAGTAAATGATTGAATATGAATGCAGAGAGCGATTACAAAATTTTTAACTCACAAATCATGGAATTAAAACATATGTCAACATTAATACTGCTTTTTATCTGTCATTTAGCTTTGGAATATTTGCTTTGTTATCTCCAATATAGGATCACAACAACAATGCAATTGCAGTGGGTGCAACACTTGCTCATGAAATGGGCCATAATTTGGGCATGAGCCATGATGATTCCAGTGGTTGTCCTTGCACTGGGGATAGCTGCATTATGGCACCAGCACTCAGGTAAATAAATGTATCATAAAGCTCTGGTCACATTTTCTGTTTGCACAAACTTACGCGCGAAAGTACTTTGTAGTTCAGGTATTATTGCTGTGAAAATTCTCGTTCTTTTTGTTTGTAAATATATGCCAGATACTACTAGAGCAGTCATTCTAAAACATAAAAGTAACTGAAAAATTTGGTGTAAAAAAAAAAAATAAACTGATCATCATACTCAAATTTTACTTCTTATTTCGGCATTTCCCTTTAGCGGTCGCCATCAGCAAGTCAGTTTCTTCCATCTAACCCTATCTGCTGTATCCTCTTTGGTCACACCAACTATCTTCATGTCTTCCTTCACTGCGTCCATGAATCTCCTCTTTGGCCTTCCTCTAGTCCTCTTTCTTGGTGGTTCTAAATCCAGCATCCTTCTTCCTACACCTATATTGCCAAAGTATTTCGCTCACCTGCCTTTACTCATTCTATGAACTGAAGTGCCACCCCATTCCTAGCTCATAGAATTCAATATGATGTCGGTCCACCTTTTGCAGCTATTACAGCTTCAACTCTTCTGGGAAGACTGTCCACAAGGTTGAGGAGACTGTTTATAGGAATTTTTGACCATTCTTCCAAAAGCGCATTGGTGAGGTCACACATTGATGTTGGTCGAGAAGGCCTGGCTCTCAGTCTCCGCTCTAATTCATCCCAAAGGTGTTCTATCGGGTTCAGGTCAGGACTCTGTGCAGGCCAGTCAAGTTCATCCACACCAGACTCTGTCATCCACGTCTTTATGGACCTTGCTTGTGCACTGGTGCACAGTCATGTTGGAAGAGGAAGGGGCCCGCTCCAAACTGTTCCTACAAGGTTGGGAGCATGGAATTGTCCAAAATGTTTTGGTATCCTGAAGCTTTAAATGTTCCTTTCACTGGAACTGAGGGGCCAAGCCCAGCTCCTGAAAAACAACCCCATACGATAATTCCTCATCCACCAATATTTCACAGTTGGCACAATGCAATCTGAAATGTACCGTTCTCCTGGCAACCTCCAAACCCAGACTCGTCCATCAGATTTGCCAGATGGAAAAGCGTGATTCATCACTCCAGAGAACGCGTCTCCACTGCTCTAGAGGCCAGTGGCGACGTGCTTTACACCATTGCACTCCGACGCCTTGCATTGCACTTTGTTGATGTGTGGCTTGGCTGCAGCTGCTCGGCCATGGGAACCCATTCCATGAAGCTCTCTGCGTACTGTACTTGGGCTAATCTGAAGGTCACATGAAGTTTGTAGCTCTGTGCAGAAAGTCGGCGACCTCTTTGCACTATGCGCTTCAGCATCCGCTGACCCCTCTCCGTCACTGGCTGAGTTGCTGTTGTTCCCAAATGCTTCCATTTTGTTATAATAGAGCTGACAGTTGACTGTGGAATATTTAAGAGCGAGGAAATTTCACGACTGGATTTGTTGCACAAGTGGCATCCTATGACAGTTCCACGTTGGAATTCACTGAGCTCCTGAGAGCGGCCCATTCTTTCACAAATGTCTTGTTTCACAGTCTGCATGCCTCAGTGCTTGAATTTATACACCTGGGGCCAGGCCAAGTGATTAGAACACCTGATTCCGATTATTTGAATGGGTGAGCGAATACTTTTGGCAATATAGTGTATGTACTATCTCTCTCTCTCCTCTGTACATGTCCAAACCATCTTAGTCTTGCCTCTCGAACTTTATCCCCAAAACCTCTAACATGTGCTGTTCCACTGACGTACTCATTTCTAATCCTGTCCATCCTGGTCACTCCCAGAGAGATCCTCAGCATCTTCATCTCTGCTACCTCCATCTCTGTATCCAGTCTTTTCTTCAGTGCTACTGTTTCTAGACCAAACAGCATGGGCGGTCTCACCACGGTTTTGTACACTTTACCTTTCATTCTAGCTGAAACTCTTCTGTCACGCATCATATCTGATACTTTCCTCCACCCGTTCCAGCCTGCCTGAACACGGTTCTTCACCTCTTTTCCACACTCTCCATTGCTCTGGACTGTTGATCCTAGATACTTAAAATCTTCCACATTCTTCATCTCTTCTCCCTGTAACCTCACTTTTCCATTTGGATCCCACTCTGTGTTGCTCTGACTAATCTTCATTCCTCTTCTTTCTAGTGCAACCCTCCACCTCTTCCCTCCTCTCACTACAGATCACAATGTCATCTGCAAACTTACTTACTTCACAAATTTTCCTCCAGAAAAGGTTTCCTGGATTACTGGAAGAAAAATGTAATTTTCTCTCCAGGGTAATAATAATAGAATAGCTAATGTCCCTCATTAAAACTGATCAACAAAAAGATGTCAATAGCTTCAGCCAAGTTAGGGTCATTTTACTAAACTTAATTTAGGCAATACTGTATTGCTTTATATTTAAATGTGGCCTCTGGTGAGCACAAACCAGTGTTTTGTTTTTTTGTGCTGGTTTTAAGCCTGAATGATCAAAATATGTTGTATTATCAAGTGTAAAGTCCCAACAAAATTTTTTGCAGTGGTGAAGGATGTGTTATTGTGGTAAGTAGTATTATAGTAAGACTGCGTGCTGCAGGTGTGACGGAGGAGTTCTTAGTAGAGCTGGGACTGTCTCAGCGACCCCTTCTCGATTGCTATTATGATAGGCATCTCTATGAAAGTAATCTCCTTAAACTTTATTGTTTGCAAATTAAATTCTATTATGTAGCATGACTAAAGACTAAAGTAGAGCAGAAGCCTGGAAATTAGGGTTTGAACAAGTTTCTTGTCATTGCATCAAAAGCAAACAACAAAATCTTAGTTTTTTTACAAACTTGATTTAAAACAGAAAATGGTAGAACTTAAAGAATGTATTGATGTTATCACAAATCATACTAAAACAATACCTTTTCCCTCAGCTACAAAATTCCACGCACATTCAGCACCTGCAGCAAAAATAACTATGAGAGTTTCCAGAGTAATCGCAACCCCAGCTGCCTGCTGGACAAACCTGACTTCAGCAGCCTGGTGACACCTGCAATTTGTGGAAATGGTATAAAGGAGAATGGAGAGGACTGTGATTGTGGTACTGTAGAGGTAAATTCTGAAATTTATTCATTTTCACAGAAGGTTTTCCATATGGTTGTCTATTTTTGAATGTGGCCGGCAACGGACTGGCGACCTGTTTACTGTGTACCCTGTAAACCATCAGGGTTAAATTCTGGGACTCCCGTGACCCCAACTGTAACATGTAGTACAGAATACTTTTTTTTTGTATTTCAAATCATTTGACATGATGGCATTAAGATTTTCTTTTTAAAAACATGTTCTGTCTTTTTGTATTCGATTAGGCATATCGAGTGACATTCTTGAATTCAATGAAACAACAAATGTGTAGCTATGAGCTTTATCTGGGAAAGCAAAAAAAAATAGGCTGAATAATTTATTCATTCTTTTTTTTCTGCTCAATCCAAATCAGGGTTTATAGATGGGCTGGAATATTGTAGCCAGAAGATTGAGCGAACACAGTTCATCACAGGGCCACACAAGCACACATAGACAGAATTTAGAAAAGAATTCCTTTCAAATGCACGTCTTTGCACAGAGGGAGGAATCTGGGGTGAACAAAGACAGCCCAGGCAGGAAAGAATATGCAAATTCTATAGAGATAAGACATTGTTTCAAACCTTCCCCAACTATAGATTTAACAACTTTGAGCCCAATTTCTATCACAATACTGCAACCTGAGTTTTATAGACTGATGATAAGCTATCAAACTTGCAGCAACGAACATATCTACTAATCTACAATTGTACAAACAGATTGGCAGCTAAGCTGAGAGGCTGAAATGTACATGGAACTATCATAAGACACCAATTGTTTATACTAAACTATTGAATAAAAGCCAAATATGCAAAACAAGATATCATAAAGTGGTGCAAACCATACCAAAGCTAGACCAGTTCAGAGAATCTCAGTCAACAAAATAGCAAAGGAGTAGGCCAACTTGTTCTTTCCCAATTCTACTAATCAAGTTTGGTCACTGCAAAGCCCACATTGGCCACCATAAAAAGTTTAATGAAGAATTTTTAAAAAAAATGAAGCTTCATCATATAATCATAAAAATTCAAACTATTGTGTTGTGTACAAATTTTTTTTTGTTGTATTCACCAGGAGCTTGTTCAAGGCTCCTGAGTGGGCCATGCTGAAAATGTGCAGCTATTGACTCTGTATTAAGGAAATTCTGTAGCTTGCTTTCTATAGCTTGATCATTTTTTAACAATATAATAACTTACTTGTTATACAAATAAAAAAACAAACACAATAATTCATGTGGAGATATCATTGCCTTAATAATAGAAACTTCAACCCTATGTAACAACTTTAGTTGCAAGTTCGAACATTGCTCCAGACATTGGCTTCTTTATGAGTTTTGAACATTTTACCTACAGTAGGTCTACCTCGATTCTCTCTCAATACTCTGGTCCCCTGTCATGTCAGAAAATGTACGCAATAAACCGATTTGTTAGTTTAATTCGGCTGATGCATATAGTTGGTTGGCTGCCTCTATTTGACCCTGTGATAAAACTTTTTTTGTCCGGTGTGTACACCGCCTCTCACTTGCTAATCAGCAAGAATAGGGCTTCTGCACCTCATGCCATCCAGTAAAAGAATTCAGTAGTTTTAAAAATTAAACTAATGTTTACTGAAACAAATTTTCTGTCACTGTATAAACTTTTTCTAATCAAATACATGGTTTACCATTAAGTGTGAATACTTAAGTTTGGCTAGTTAGTGTTTTCTGGATTAATATTTATCATCTTGTTTAATCTTCAATTTCAGAGAATTTGTGAGAATTTATTTTTGTTTTGGCATGCTGCTGCACATACATCAGGTGTTGCAAGCTAAAATAAAAGGCTATAAAACAAGATCCTGTTGACTAAGAGTTTAAAAGTACAGACACCGAAGTACATAAAAATACCTCAGATACTGAACACATGCATTCATTTCAGTTGCTTATGACATTGCAATATTTTTTCTTTCAGTATAATTTACAGAAGATAAAAATATAGTACATTTGCGATTCAAATTATGTACTGCGTATCAAATTCCACAAAATTCTTGTTTTGGAATTTTTGTTTCAAAGGCAGGGTTCAGACGGTGTGTGGTTTTTATTTTTGTTTCTACCAGATAAAAATGGTACAATGGTATTGTCATTCATTCTTTTCTTGGAAGTACATTCCTACCCGAATCATGTATGGACTTGTTTATTGTTATGTTTTTAAAAAAACAAACCTCTTATCTCAGAAACGTGTGTGCCCCTTTTCTCCTTCATTCCCAGCTTCCTCCAAACAAAAAGCTGACTTGGTGTGTAAAATTCATTTAGTATCCTACAGATTTCCTTCCTGTCCTTAAAAAGACAGGATGAAGTTGCTATTATATATAATAGCAACTTCATCCTGTCTTTTTTTAAAGACAGGATGTGGTCAATCCTGTGTGTAAATTTTTGTGAGCCATTCATGAAATGGCTCACAAAAATTATATAATAATATAAATAATATTCTCAACTCTTCTACATGGA
Source organism: Neostethus bicornis (assembly GCA_902685375.1). Lineage (NCBI taxonomy): Eukaryota > Metazoa > Chordata > Actinopteri > Atheriniformes > Phallostethidae > Neostethus > Neostethus bicornis. The sequence continues at coordinate 14,031,148 of LR738545.1, forward strand.
ATCACCAACCCATGCTGCAATGCTACAACCTTGCACTTTTCAGCAGGTACACAGTGTGATGGCGGCGAGTGTTGTGAGAAGTGTAAGGTGAGTTAATCAGATGAAAATGATGAGTAACAGCTTTTATCCTGCTTAGAAGTTTTTGTTGCAAAAGATTCAAACACTGTTCTCTAGTGAACGTTTTGAGGAGTTACACTTTTGTGAAGCGGAATTGAATACAGTTATTAAAAGTCACTTCTACTTTTAGGTCTTAATTTGGAATGGTTTTGACAAATATTTATTCAGGGTTTCTGAAGATCATAAAAAAATTAGTTCACTTCTACTTGTGTTAGATTGGCTTTAAAGTCCAGAAATTCAGGTGAAGTTTGTTTGTTTGCAAAGTCAACTGAAGGCTAACTTTCAAACAAATTATTATTTTTTTTTATATTTCTTTATAAAAAAGACAAGACTTATAACAAAAGTGTTGTACAATAAATGAACTAGCTATAAAGCAATTTAAACGGCGTTTACCAAAAATCCCCCAAAAAAAACAGAAAAACCTAAAAAATATCCAGTAATGAGCAGTAAAAGAATAAATCATCTTGTAAGAAACTGTATTCTGGAATTATCTCAAACACATTGATCTTGCAGTGCTGACACAAAGTGTGGAGATATGAATGAAAGTGGCATGATAAAACATGACAGAAGAAGTGATCAGAAATTTCTCTTTCAAACAAAACACAACTTGTTTTTTCTATTTGAAATAAAATCAAAACAATTAATCTGATTCTCAATTTTATTTTTTTTCAAAAACTTTTGAAAAAAAAAAATCGAAAATGAACAAAAAAAAAAAAAAAAGACCGGCAGAAAAGGTGGTTGAGAGTAAACATATTTGGATTGTTATACTTGCAATGAACAAAAGAAATGACTGTCTAAAAGTAAAAATGATCACACTTACATCAATGACTTAATTTATGTTGAAAAACAAAAAAACATCTTTACAATAAAAATTAATTATTGGGTGTATTGAGGTTTATAAAATTAAAAAACAGTCTGCTTTTTTAAATGTGTTCCAAACAATTAGTTTAATTTTTAGATAACAAGATGTATTTTTCTTGCCCTCAGATCTCACCTCGTTCCTCAGTGTGCCGGCCAAAGAAAGACAGTTGTGATCTGGCAGAGTACTGTGATGGCCAAAGTGACAAATGTCCTGAGGATGTGTTTGCTGTAAAACGGACTCCAATGTGAAGGAGGCCAGGGATACTGCTACAAATGGCCAGTGTCCACAAAGGCCCGGCCAGTGTATTGAAATGTATGGTGGTGGTAAAGTGAGCTATTCCTGCATATTAGGAAGTGTAATCATGGAAGACATGGGTGTCATGTTCATTTTTACCACTTGGTTTCAGCTGCCTCAGAGGCCCGTCTGACCTGCTATGACCAGAACACCAGAGGAACCGTCTATGGCTTCTGCAAACGTCTCTCCAATAGCCAATATATGCCCTGCCAGTCACAGTGAGTTCAATAAACCAGAGGCATTAATGTGCAACAAGAATATGGATCAAAGAATAGTATAGTGAATTTCACTACAATTTTTCTTTCTATGCAGAGATATTATGTGTGGGAAACTGTTTTGTGAGAATGGTAATGTCTACCCAAACTACGGCAGTAGGATCGTTGTTAATGATGTGTGCAAGGCAGCTTACTTTGATGATTACACCAAAGAAAACGGTCTGGTGAATGAGGGGACTAAATGTGGCGATGGAAAGGTACATTTTCTTTTTCTAAAATGTACACAAAATAAATTGGGTTTTTAGGTTTTGGCATCAGTAACTGATTTTTTTTATTAGGTATGCAACAAGAATCAGTGTACTGAACTGGAAACTGCCTACAGAAATACAAACTGCTCTGCAAAATGCCCAGGTCAAGCTGTGAGTACATGCCAACACATTTATCTTACTACAAGTTCATTTGTGGACTAATTTCCTGAAAACACCTGATTTAAAAAGCTGGAAATTCTGAAACTGTTAGCAGTTGGGCCCTTAGTTATGTCATGTTTGCCCAATTTCATCTTCAAACCAAACAGTTCCAGATATACAAATCTGCAACATTTTGCACAAATTTTGCACTGTATATGTGTTTAACAGGTGTGCAATCACAGAAGTGAGTGTCAGTGTAAGCCCGGATATCTTCCTCCTACTTGTGACATACAGGATGAAGCTTTCAGGTCCCTTTCAACAGGTAAACATGTGCTAATTTGCAAAGTTTAAACTTAAAACAAAATCTTGCATCCCTGCTAAACTGATCCGTATATATATATTTTTTCTTACAGGGGCTTCAGTCGCCATCTCTTTGGCAGTCATTTTTGTGGTGTTGGGTGTAATTTTTGGTACAGTGGGTTATATTTGGAAAAAACGCCAACGTCCCACATTACCGACGTAAGCAGCATTCACCAAAAATTACTAATGAGGTTATCAAAAAGCTTCAGAGTGTTGATTGTTGTCCTTTCTTCTTTAAATGACAGCACACAGAACCCAAGAAAGAACCCAAAAGTTAGCAATTCAGTCCCTCAAACCAGAACAAAGCCGCTCATTAGTCATCCAGTGGAAGCCCAAAAGGTAATGAGTTAATAGTACTGCAACAAGCTAAACAATATAAAACCTTTATTTCATTGATTAACTTTGACTAAAATTTTAGGCTGCAAAACCTGTGCCCAAAGGACCTCCACCACCACCACCTCCAGCAGGGAACAGACCCAAACCAACAACTCCAAATTTTGCAGCTGTCCGTCAGGTAATGAACTTGTTTTGTCCTGATTTTAATGCACTGCACACATTTTAATAGGCCAAGCGATTTTGATGCAAGGAAATTACACTTTTTTTTTAGTAAGCTCTGGTGTCATGCTATGATTAGTCACACACAGATTAAGTGATCATGTTTCATGAAGGTAATCATGACCTGTCTAAACTATGGAATGTATTACCATCATCAAAATAAAACTGAGAACACCTTCAGAACAAGTAATAGATTAATTTTTTAAGGTGAAAAATACTCTAATCTTTTATAAATTCCAGTTGCTTAACCTTTATTAAACAGAAAAAATATTTGCTCAAAAAGCATCAGAAGGGCATAATGAAATAATACTTTCTGTACCATTGTGGTTCTGGCAACGGGACAAATTGAGCTTTTACACAAAACTAATGAAAGTGTTTTATCAATACATCTTTTAAAAACAGAAAAGGTCACTCTTACTTCTGACTTGATTTTTCCATTTTTTTCCCATTTGTTCGATAGGGTCTGAGACCAGTTCCTCATCCAAAGGTGTGATCAGTTACCATGGCAACTATTTATAATCAAGAAGAGGTTTAACTTTTACCTTCAGCAAAAGGCCACCACCAGAAATGAGGCGGGTTTTTTTGGTTTTTTTTTTCTTGACAAAACCTGCAATCCAGTGCCAAATTAAATTTTTTTATCCTTGTGAATAGAAGAAACTGGACTCTCCTTATGTGCCTTGGACTATGGACACTATTGCAGGGATTTACTTCATGTTTTATCAACTTCATCACTTCAGTAGAAATAGGTCAAAAAGTTTCAGATCTTTATCCATATTCCATTTTTGCCATTTTTTTTCTTTTCATACAACAAATCTAATTGTTGAGTGGTTTTGGAATTGCCTACTTGGCAAAAATGTTCAAAACATCTCTAAAAAAAGCAATCTAAGGTTTTTTGTGGCATGCAATTGCATTCAATCTTGCACTGTTTTTGTTAGATACAGTGAAATAAGACGTTTACATTTTTTTAAAAAATTTAAATCTAGTACTTTAAGGTTAATATATTTAAAAAATTACCCTTTTTTAATGGCTATGCATGAATTTATATATTGTACAAAAGTTGAGTTTGATGAACGAGTGAATCGTTGAATTAAAATTGTGTTCAACTGGTTATATTGCTAAAACATTATTGCACATAGTGAAAAGGAATCACACTATGAGAAATCCAAAAACGGTATATTTTAAGAAAAATGTAATTTTTTTTAAAACAAATATATTAATGTGAATAAATATGATTATTTAGTTATTTTAAAGTTGGTTGTAAAATAAAAAGTTTCAAACATGTGAGCGTTTCAATTGAGCAGCTAACAACAGTCATGTAGATCAACTACCACTGGAGGGCGTGATAAGATTCAGTTCCTGACTTGTTACTAATGGTAAAAAGCTTAGTGAAGGATGATGGATCGGCACGAATTGTTTACACAAAAAGGTATGTATCGGATATACTTTTTTTAATTGGCAAAGTATACCATCTCTACATCCCCAGATGTCTCTCCTCCATGTTTGTTCAGAGTCCAGGTCTGGTCAAAGAGCACCTACTAATTTTGGCATTGGCTAAAAGCAGACAACCTAACAGTTCGCAAAACTACTTGCACAAACCAACACTTTTTAATAACCTATTAAACATCCATGCATTAAAGTATGATCATGTTCAGGATTTTTTTTTTTCTTAACCGGTGAAACTGTTCTAAATGAATAAAACGTTACGCTAAATTAATTTTTTTGCATAAACTTCTGACTGATTTCAACCACTTAGTTGCAATAAGATCCTTTCAATCAAGTTGTTTAAGTAGCTCAGTGGATAAACTTGTCATCCTGTTAACAAAAGTTGCTAGTTTGAGACCCCACCTAGGGTGATCTCATACAGAAGTGACCTTGAATCTTTCTAATTGGTCTTCATGGCATCAAGAAATCTTAATGGATCTTTCACTCGGTTAACTCAATATAATTGCCGTAGGATGTTTGTCTAAAATTGTGAAAATCTGTGGATTCAGACAAATTGTCATCTGAAACAAAAACTACTATGTGATGATGTTTTGAGTATCCACAGTTGATCCACTTACAGTAGTCCTTAACTAGCCATTTTTCATGTGCAGTAAAACTCATGCCACAAAGGGCCAAGCAGACATTTTTGTGATTGCCCAATCCGGCATAATGAACATTTTTCTTAACAAAATAGCGATTAACCACGTAAAACAACAGTAAATATGGTAATCCAAAACTTTGTGGAGTTTTTAGATGACATTTTTTGTCATCTAAAAATGAGCACAACTCATGATAACATGAGTTATAAGTTATGATAAAATAGACTCTAGATAAATGTTTAATGAATATTAGTGTAATCCTTTTAAACTACCTTTTTTTTAGGAAAATATGTTGTGTAAATAATATATGCACAAATAGGAGAGGAGAAAAAGGGGAGAAAAGAGTTTACCTCTGTGTAGTTTTGTTTTGGTGGTAGGAAAAATTTAGACTTTCCACAGCACCTGATGTAGAATACTCTGCAAAAAAAAAATCAAACATTTAGTTAAATGTGATCCTAATAGTTAAAATAAACTCTTCTAGACACAGTTCGCCTTCCAAACAGTGGAAACTATCTGCAAATAGAGATGGCTTAACTTTTATCTGACTGAGTCCCCGCCACCCCAAAAAATATATAATGTGGTGCCAAACCATAGTGATTTTTTACTTGTAGAAAAAAGAAACACTCTCATCCTGATTTAAACTGAAATGTAAATATCCACGTATTACTTTTTCAATACTTTAAATAAACAAAAACAGGTCAGATCCTCAAGTTTATAAGCAAGACATGCAGTACTTTTTTTTTGCTTCACATTTGTAAAACTGATTGCTGCAGACTACAATTTTGCCTAAAACTGAATTTTTTCACAGTAAAAATAAGTTTAATTTTTTTTTAATATGTCCTTTAAAAAATGAAAGTGTTTTGGAGTTAGAACAATCATCATTTTGAAATGGGCCTTTGTTTTAGTGTCATTCACATGCAGCATGGAAAGAAAATAATTTACAACTGAATTAAAGTTATGTTCCCCTAAACTATCATTTGCTTAGAATTTAAATAAAACACTGATATGATTACCTTTAAATCAGAATTCAAATGTTCCAACAATTTCACAATTCTTTTCTAATTTTAGGTTGCAGTTTTCTAAATGAGGGAAAAAATGTATGCACGTCCAGAGAAATTGAGTTACCAGGGGAGGATCCAGGGGAGGGACTTAGGGGCGCACGCCCCTGTTCACCCCCCTTTTGGTCCACAAAAAAAAAGAAGCGTTCTTACTACTTTAATATAAACATTGGGCAAAATATGCACCAAAATGCAGAAAAATTTGTTGTTTTTCATTTTTTTCGGGGGAGAATGCCCCCAGACCTCCTTTACTAGTGAGTAGGGGTGTGCGATACCGCAAGTTTTGGTATCGATCCGATACCAAGTAAACACAGACCAATATCGCCGATACCAATATCGATACCGATATTTAAATTTTTTAAATGACTATTTTTGCATCAAGGATTTGGGTCATATAGTATATGTAAATACACAGGTTGGTAGAGAGATCGATAGACGTGACCAGTTGCACACAAACAAATGTTAACTAATGTTAAAAATGATTATGTTGTACTTTCATAATTAAAATTGGAGCATCTCTGTTAATGAGCGCTGCCTCTGGGAAACAGAAGGGTTCAGGGTTTTCTCCTCCGTTTCTGAAGTTTTTCTTTGGGGTGATTCTTTAATTTGTAGTGTTACCCCTATATTTAACAACCTTTCTGTAAATGGTGCAGGTAGCCTCAAAGTACAGCCACATGGTTACTCACTTTTTTCCATCTCTCTCTACTTTTACCGACTTGCGTTTTTTTTTTGTTTCCTGGCGCCGAGTCGCTGAGTCATGTGACAAGTCAAAGCGAAAGAGAGAAAGGGGCGGGGCCGCCTCGCTTTAGCATACAGGCGCGACACACAGCATTTACGCATATTTTGCAGACAAATCAGTTTAGGTTAACTTTTTGAAAAAAAAAAAAAAAAAAACGGAAGCAAAGTGCGAGGGGTAAAACTTCAACCAAAGTATCGATATTGTGGTTCGAGTATCGATCGATATCGATACTAGCGTTGGTATCGATTTTATCGATATTAGGATCGATCCGCCCACCCCTACTAGTGAGCAACATAGGTGCTCCTTTTGTCTGTGACCTCACGTCCCTGGCCCCCTTTAGAAAATCCTGGATTCACCCCTGGTTATAGTATATTGTGAATTAAAAAAATGGTATAATTTAAGTTCCACTTAAAAGATACATCAATAGCATATTACAGTATAAATTTATAAGGTTTTTTTTTTTTTTTTTTAAACAATACTAAGAATAAAAGAAGAACAATTGTGTCACAAATTTAAGAGAATAGCTTACCTACACAACAAGTTAGACCGAAAGGTATCTAAATGAGAAACCACTTCAATGGGAAAAAAAAAAAACTCAACACAAATATAGTTTGAACTATAACACTACTCTAACATTTAAGTAGTCATATTTGAAATAAAATGAGAACTACTTGGCCCTGCACTCCAAGTGTGTCTGGACGCTATGTTTGTTTGTCAAGTTAGCAACTCCTGATTAGCAGCCGCTAGCAAACTACGGTAACCAACTTCGCAGATTTATGTTTATTATTTAAAAATATAGTGATAGAATTATGACAAAATTATGGTATTTATCCCCTTTTGTTCTGTATGATATGTGATAATATTTGTAAGCAAATTAGACAAACTAATTTCAGGTGTCGTCGAATATTTTTTTTAATTATTATTACTAAATGCAAAGAATATTCACATACCTGTCAAGGCATTCTTTCTGCCTTCCATACTCGGGAGGCTTTCACACCATCCCGAGTAATTGAAAAACGTAATTAATCGACCATTTTGCATATCGCAAAAGATTGCGCATGCGCAGTCAATTTATAACAAGCAAGTATGACGTATTGGGAGATAAACAGTCTAGCTCTGACTGCGCTGTATTAATGGTCGCATAGAACTACCATAACCGGCTTGAAAGCTATTCATTTTGTAGGTGTGACATGCTTTGGGGAAAAAAAAGTTTGAGTTTTTTTTTCAAGTGATTTTTTTGAGGGGGGCCTTACAAGATTGCCAATACGCTCCCATTTCATAAAATCCCTTTTTTTTTCCATGTTAAAATACAGCAGGCGACATGGTGGCACAGTGGGTAGCACAGAGGCCTCACAACAAGAAAGTAGTGCGTTCGAGTCCCGAGTGGGGATGAGGCTTAAAACACTGGCCTTTCTGTGTGGCGTTTGCATGTTCTACCCGTGTCTGCGTGGGTTTCCTGCTACCCTCCAAAATCATGCACGTTGGGATGACTGGCCGGTGCCAAATTGCCCCAAGGAATGAGTGTGTATGTGTGTGGCCCCACGACAGACTGGGGACCTGTTCGGGATGGTACCATGCCCCTCGCCTTGAATCAGCTGGGATGGGCTCCAGCACCCCCCGCAACTCTGTAAGGGATAGATGGTTAAAAAGGTGTCTGACTGACTGAAAATATGACAAAGGTTACAGGTACAGTATGTATTCATCCTTTTTAAAATTGTTGTTGTGCAGTTCTCTGGATTAAAAAAAAAGATTGATGTTTACAACTGGTCTACAAAATAGAGTGAAAAATTGCTCTAAACTTTCAAACATGGTGGTTTTAGAGCCCAGAAAGGATAAATTAACTCCACAGTAAAGTGCTGTGATTTACTAAGTGTAAGCCAACTTTAGTGAGACAAGTCAAATAAAAGTTCTTTTTTATTATTTTTTTCCCCAAGTGATACAACAATGTAAAAGATTTCATGGCCTTGCACGACAAGTACGGTACAGTCTTTTTCATTTCTTGTTATAGTGACTTCAGGACTTCAGAAGATTTTTTTTTACATTCTGCAGGATATGTCGGAAACCCAATAGACAGTCAATAGACTTCAACCAAAAAACCCACGTTCAAATCATTTGAACATCACAGTAATGAATGTAAACCTAAATACTTCATCTTTAAGGTGCTGTCTAAGAAGTCTTCAAATACATCGGTGAATAGCAAGATTTTGAAAGAAAAAAAAAACATTTTTTGACCATAAAACAAAGAAAGCTCCCTGGTTTGACAGTTCACCATCCACATACTGTACATACACACATACAGATCTTGACATGTGTAGCCAAGGTGGCATGGCACATGGGTGCTCAAAATTTTTAAATGAAGAAAAAAAAAAGAAAAAAGTAGTAAATTTACAGGAGATTACTAAATCTTAAAGCTTTTATTTTCCCGTCTTTGTTGACAAAAACACAACAGAATTACAGTCAGGAGTGTCAAAGCACCAGTTAAGAGAGTTTTATGTGTTCTAATGGAAGCAGACTTTTGGGACCAGGAGTGCTTGCGAAGAGAAGTGGAAATGTTTTAACCCAAGGAAATGGAAATGTATAAATAATCACAATTTTTGCAAGTCTTAATGGTTTACCATCTTGGTCTGATAAAAGTGGTAAAAATGAACTCATTGAGTCAGCCATGTTTGAGATGATTGCAGTACAGTAAGATAGCTGGGAGTGCGGAGGTGGTGTGTTTTAGTTCATAATCCCTGCTGAGCCGAATGACTCAGTCTATTGTGTTCAGCAACATCAATGTACTGGCATTTCAGTCATACATTTTCCTTATTCATACAACAGTGCATGGAGAATGGACACAGCTACAAATTAAGCACAATTGTGTTAGTGTTTCAAAAGAAAATATCAAATTACCAGAAATTTTTAACAACACAATCAAACAGAACAGCCATCAGCTCTTCTGTGTTGTGAGACGATCGGCATGCCTGTTGCCATCTTACATGTCAGCTTTTCTTGAGATAAAATTGTCCCTTAAAATCTATAAACCCAGCACAGTCGGCTCAGATAGTGCTCAAAATGATGAGGCGCTTTAAACTACAACTCATTAGAAATACTGGTGGCTTTGGTTACAGTGAAATACAACATGGTGTATAAGTAATCCCTTCTTTTTGTTGTTGTTATTTTTTCCTTTTTGGGAGCAGTTACATCCTAGCTGCCATCAAGTGAACACACATCGTACCCAGCACAGAACAGACAGCAACATCAACTATGATTGTACACAAATATTATCCCTTCCTTTTGTGTGCCTCTTTCATAAATTATAATACAACAAACTGGAAGTGAATAAAATACTTGTTTCGGCATCTTTGGGGATTCCCTGGAAATATATAAATAAGAAATTTCATTCATTGTTTTGTTTAAAATTTAAGTATAAAAATCTTAATTTGTAATCCTTCATATTATTTTAATAGAATTTACTTCCTCTTTTATCCCCTTAGTTTTTTCTACATATATAACTTCTTTTTCAATGAACGTAGAAGAAGCAAAAAACACACTGCATGCAGAGCCTCAAATGCCTAAAGTATCTTGACAAGTTCTCTTGTGAGAACCAAACAAGCTAGTGAGGCTACAATATTTGTATTTTTTCCCTTATAGAACACATAATCAACCATGTTTTAAAAAAGACTTCAAGTGACTAAAACTTTTTGGATAACAAAGACTTCTATCAGAATCAACATATATTTTTTAAAATTATTTTGACATTTCAGTGTTGATACACATTTGAACAATCAATGATTAAATGCTATTAAACAATATATCTAATATATTTCTTTTCAATAAATAAGATTTGATTTTTTTTTCCCTTCAGACATTCATTTAGTATGTCTTGGTTTTTTTTTTTCCTTGTTTGTTTGAGCAGCTTGGAAGTATTCGTCCAGTGCTCCAGCCTCCTATTGTTCTTATTCACTGCTGTGCCGCCTCCGCTCAGGAGATGGACAGACATGAACAGAGGGAGGTAAGGGAGAGCGTGAAGAGGTTGGGAGTCAGGTGGTCTGGGTAATGTGGAAATATGAAGCTGTGTCTCTTGTTTATCCATCAGTCCCGTTTTTGTTAGGTGCGTTTGTATTGATTGTGGTGCCATCTGGCTGTTGGCCGTCTTTACGTGGTGGCATCCTTTCGTTTATTCTATCGAGACCCCGTGCCTCTTCGAAGTTGCGAATCTTTCTTGTTGGAGAAAAGCCTTGAATAGCTGAAGAAACAAGAAGAAATATTCAGAGGCAGAAAATTTGCAAAGAGGAGATAACTCAATTTCAAACTGACTATTTTTTTCTCTATCAGTCACAATCAAATTAAAGTGCAGAAAATATTTTACACAAGACACGTTTTCCTAGCACAGTACAAATGATCTGTGAACACAACACGTGCACAGGTAAACGTCTCCTATGATTCAAACACCAGTCAGACAAGTATACAACATTTTTACACCTCACACTTTGTAGACTTACGGTAACATCCGGAAACAGCCAACCGGACAGAAAACGTGCAAATAAAAAGCAAATTTTTAAAGGGTGTTCAAACACACTTTCCACACAATTAAATTGTCAAGTTAAAACTTTAACTAAAAGGGAGGTGTTTTAAAGGCTGGTTGAATGGGGAAAAGGAGAAAAAGACTGGTCTTGAATAAACAGATTTCTCAGACAACTTAAAAATTTACACCACCATCTAATAAGAAAAATTAAGATCTACTGGCTTGCTAAAATAATTTTTAAGAAAAAAATGTATGTGACCTATTACAACAATGTCAAAATTTAACTTAAAATACATCAAAAATATCTTGTAACTATTTAACAGTTACGTATGTACTAAGTTGTCGGTTTGAATCCATTGTGGATTTAAATCCTGCCCTTATTTGTTACAGTTTTTTTAAGATAATTGCTCCATTCATTATTTGTTGTTTTTGTGGTAGATGTTTGTGAACAATCATAGTGCAACATGAAAAATCTAATCTTAGATATTTCTCGAGATTTCCAGCCTGACAGTTCCAAACTGTGAATCTTTCTGTCAATATATTCCTCCTCTGTCTTCTTCACATGTCCAAACTATCTCAGTCTGGCCTCTCTGACTTTATCGCCAAAACTTTGGACATGCGCTGTTCCTCTGGTTTACTCATACTTAATCTTGTCCATCCTGATCACTTTCAAAAAGAACCTCTGAATCTTCATCTCCAGCTCTGCATCATGCTTTTTCCTGACTGTCACCGGACACTTTTCTCCACCCGTTTCAGCATTTCTGCACACTTCTTCTTCACCTCATTTCCACATACTGTATTCCATTGCTCAAGACTGTTGATCCAAACTACTTAAAATCTTTCTCCTTCTATATTTGTTCTCCGTGTAACCTCACTCTTTCACGTGACCCCCTCTCGTTCGCACAGATGTACTCTTGTAAACTCAGCTAAACTTGATTTTTCTCCTTTCCAGGTCAAACCTCCACATTTCCAAATCTCAAGTGAAAGATTTTAATCAAGATGTATTAATTGAAAACATTAGACAAAGCTCCAAGCAAATGGTTAACTCTCATGAAATATCAAAATATCATCTCCATACATTTTAATGAAAACGAAAATTAAAACACCAGCTTTAGTCAAGGTCATCCTGTTTCTAATTTGAAAATGTCAGCCAATCTGAAAGAAAACAAAGAGCCAGATAAATGTGGTCCATCACGACTGTATACACAACCCTGCACTGCTTTAAGTCACATTGCCAGGACATCTGGCACCTTGACTGCCTGAGAGTCATAATCTCTCTTTGCTGATGTGATGTGGACTGAAGTGTTTCACATTGATGAGCCACTGACCATCACCATCGACCAGTATGCGCAGACAGTGTAGCAACAGCCAAATGGTGTAACAGGATTAAGCTTCTAAAAATATCCCAGGCAGGGATGTCCCTGATCTTATCTTAGCCAGGTCTTAGCAGGCTTTTCTTTGTGTGAGGAGCCACAGATGACCATAAAAGCCACAAAGAAAGACCTAAATCTTGTTTGTTTGTTTGTTGTTAAATGAATTTACAGGCCAACTCGAAACTGACTGGGTAGTTTAATCTTATTTTAAAGAAGTGAAATTTTCTTTCTTCCCATCTATTGATGTGGTAACATTACCTTTAACATAAAAAAAAAAAGGAAATTATTTTATAACTGGACACGCCTAATCTACAAACTAATAGAGGAGCAGCTAAAATAATTTTTAAAATAAGACTACACATTATAAAACAGAGGGAACCAATACAGCAGTAGTTCATTATTTAAAAGTAGGGTTGTATTTAGAAGGTGAACAGTGCACACAAAACACGCAAACAAACATGCGTACCTTTTGCTTTAGCTGCTTCAATGGTAGCTATGTTAATGGCAGTTGGGGAAGGATGGGAGAAAAATAGTCAAAGGCAGCAAGATACAGTAATTCCAACAATAAATTAAAACTAAATAAAGAAAAATGTTATAACAACAGAGAGAAATGGCCAGAGCACAATCCAAGGCTCACAACACACAGGAGGCCAATTAAGGGCAGCTTTAAAACATCATCAAAAATGTTAGTGAGCTGACAGGAAGGTGAGTGCGAAGACGCCTGTCAAGAGATTTAACATGGTGTTGGTTTTAAAGGGTCAAGAGGACTTAGGTGAGGAGAGCTGAGGGGGGATTTGCCCAAGTACTTAGAGTCTAAGTCTGGGGCGAGATGTGCAACAATGACCAGGCAAGGTGGCGTGCTGGTGCAGTCTGGTTAGGGGAAAATTTGCAGCATTCATCCAACGAAACGTTTATTCAGATAAGCTATAATTCACATTTTCCCAACAACTTCAAAGTGGCATTAGAAAGGAGACGCAGTAAAAGATTTAAAAAAAATATATACAAAAGGTTTGGAACTCTACAAAAATTATCACAACTATATATTTTCTTTACTATAGAAGTACATGAATAAAATGCAAATGCGGTTGTATATTTAATTGAAATAATTTGTAGAACCTTTGAATATATTTGGATTTAATCCTATTCAAAAGCAGGACAAAAAAACTGTTCAAAAAACTAGTGAAAAATTCAAAGTAGAAAGAGAATAAAAAACAGTTGTCTAGTCTTTGCTTGAACTGGCCGATCTGAGGGCTATGGCTAGTGAAGTTGACATGGACGGTGACATTCTCTAAAAGGTCACAACATGTGGCTTTTCCTTCGATTGCTCTGCAGCCTCTGTGAGCCTCCAGCATGGCAGAATGAGGCTCCCAGCAGTTCCTCTGGCGGGCGAGGCCAGGCGTTGGCCTTTAGATCAAAGGGGCAGCGGCTATCACCAGGTGACAGCTGACCTCCCCATCCGGCCATCCCAAAAACTTTTTACGGCAAGGAAATAGGTGGGCTCCACTGAACATCTAGTTGGTGATTCCTGTGGTGAGCGTGCCGCCATTGATCTGAAACCTTTAAAAAAAAACTAGCAGGGCAGCAAACAGTGAAGCTTGTCTTAACAAATCAGATGTCAGGTCAGAAAAGTTTACCGCCACCCTGACCAAAATATCTTAAGACATCTTATTTAGGGACGTGAATGGGACCTTTAAATGTACTTCAGAAGACGTTGAAACCAGATTATTAAAGATGAAACAGTCCAGAGCCACTAGTGTGACATAACACATATATTCCATGCACACGCATAAGGCTCATTAGGGACCATCAGAGCTTGTTTGTTCTTTTAGCTGATCACTTGTTAGCTATACTCTGTTTGCGACTAGAGACCGTACGTTAAGAATTTTTGTTAAAGAAAACTCAACTTGAATGTGATAGAGCATCAATAAAAAATCTTGTCTCAATTGTTAGTGTGGAGCATCTATTAGCGTTGACGGTTATTTGAAACACTGAAACTGAAAAAAAAATGGATAATTGAAAGGAAAAAAGTTTTTTAGGCAAACAGTAAGTCTCCTGTTTCCAAAAATAGTGGCTCGGTGACACAGAATGAGTAAATCCTAATTGGGGTTCAGAAAAATAACATCACCTAGCAAGAATAGAGAAGGTGCAGGGTACGAAGATCCAAAATAAACTTACCATTCTGTAAAGTCTGTTTCCCTCCTGACAACACTCCCATTGGAAGAGTTCCAGTTGGTGTCAGGCCTTTGAGTGTTAACACACTCTCGCTTTCCTCCCTAATCAGCAAACAAAACACAGGCACACTTGGTACACAAGCAGATTAGCTTTCAGCAAAGAGGACTCTGGATGCCTTGATGGTTACGAGGTCATGAGTTGGATAATCAGAGCATATTTAGCCGACACTTGCTCACACACTGCTTGACAAAATTACAGCCGGCAACTCTGAGTGTCTGTAGGCTAACTGCTAACATCCTGGTTGTATAAGTGGGTCAGTGGGAACTCATTTCAACTTTAGCAACTTTAGCCGGTCATCAGTTTGGGAACGTGTCTTAAAAACACAAACGTCACACATATATAAAGATTCTACTTTTATGCTTGTTTCAACTCTGCATTGAGTTAAAAAAAAAAAGCTTAAAAAAAATCAACTTCTTGATGTAAACACAGCTAGTCAATATAGGTAAATGAGAAATGTAAAGTTTGTCCAAATTTTTTTTATTGAAAAGTAAAGAACCATACATAAAAAAAAAAAAATAATAGGGACAAATACCTGATTCTTTCAAAAAAATTCAGCTAACCACACAAAAAAGTTAGGATGATAGACAAATCAAATACTAAATAAGAGTTGCATACCTGAGAACTGAGAAGACTCGGGCCATTTTCCCCACAGCCCGGATCTTGTTACGGATTACCTCTTTACGCATCGCTGACGTACCACCTGGAAATAGTTCAGGTTACAAGGTATAAAAGACCCTCCAAAACTGCTTATTACATTTAATACAGATCCTAAAAATGTGTCATGATGATTAAAATAGTGGAAGCACATGAATAAACTAGTGAAGGGATATGTGAGCTGGGAGAATGAACGCAGGTGTTTGAACATGTGTTTCAAAACTGAGTAACTTATCCACATCGACCAAATGGATCAGATTGTGTTAAGTGCAAATAGCAAAAATATTTTATTTCAAAATAAAGCAGAACTATTTAAAAAGTTAGACACATTTTACATAAAAGGACAATTAAAGGAAAAGCTTAAATATGTGTAAAATTATCATTAAAATTAAGCTAATTGTGAACCAAAGAGTACAAATTTCACAAAAACATTTCTACCCTAAGCGAGTTTTTTTTTTCATAATTACCTTCATACAGGTCGTCTCCTTCTGACATCAGCTCATCATCAGAGCAAATGTTTAAAACATTCACCAGCATTTCTGTCACTGCACAACAAAAGACACAATCAAGTCTGTTATCATGTCTGAGTCATCTTCTGTGTGATTTCATCCTTATTGTTAACATAATAAAATCTCAAAATCTTCTTTTAATAAGACTTTGACTAATATAAATATTCCTTTCTTTTGTATTTAAATTACTAAGAAGACATTTACTTTGCCAATAAACAGTGACAAACCTTTTTCTCCAACAAAAGGCAAAGACCACGTGAAAACATCCATGAAGTTGGGCAGCCAGTAAGGATGTGGAGAGCAGTTAAACTGTCGGATGTTCATTACATTATTTTCATATTTCAATACAGCAGCTGGGATTGGACAGAAATAAGAAGAGGTTCAATAATTTAAGTAAAAAAGATCAGCAAAATGAATAAATAACAAAGACAAAAACCTTTGTTGTTATAAACGTCTAGGTAATTTGGAGCAGAAAAGATTGTAATTAATGATGGGAAGCCTGTGGTTTGGCTTTTTCTGTACATCCGATATCTGGGGACCAAGAAAACAATGGGTTATCAATTTCCAAAAGGCGAAACGTCAAACAAAGTGATTTATTCTTCTTACCCTGCATCTTGAGCTTCATGGGCTCTTATTACTGACAGCAAGTTATTATTTACCAAGAAGTCACAAACTGCTGAGTAACTGCAAACAGAGAGAACGAAAAATGGTTGTGGATCAAACTTTTTAGTTTGCCCTAAATTTGAATGAAACTTTGAGATTATAAACACATTTTGATCGATATACAATTTATGGATCCTCTTGAGATGATGAAGAAGAAGAAATATACTTTATTCATCCCTCAGCTGGGAAATTTCTATGCTGCATTGCACTGCAGCAGGCTGCCACGACGGCGCCAATGGTGGGGAAAACAGAGGATCGGGTGTGTTCCTCAAGGACACCCAGGCATGAGTTCAGTGGGATCCAATCCTGCGAACTTCTGGTGAACTTTCGGTCGAAGTGCGAACGTTCAGCTACTTAGCTATCGCCTCTTCATCATATTGGGGCTAGGTAGGAATTGGATTGGCTTCACCTACTATTATTCAACAGAAAATATATACTATATCCCGTAATAAATACCTATTTATGTTGGGTAACAGTCACTAAAATATGGAATATTTTTCTATCACGACACAGAAATGTCTGAATAAACCAGAACCATCAACACTATACCCATCCTGCCAGCAATCCTGCATGATTGTGGTTTTCATTTAGCTGCAACAACACAGATAAATAAAATAATTTTTCTAAAAACCTATCTTGTTTAAAGTGTAAAATAGAGGAAACTATGGTGCTGAAACCGAAAAAGATACATACAAATTGTCAGAAAACACAAACCTCACTAATGGATCAGAGACAGCTAGCTTTTCACAACCACACCACCAGCTCAAAACTTTTTTTTTTTCAACCCTGCAATTCCTGCAATTAAAGATCCACTACGGTTGTAGGATTAGGACTTTTTGTGATGGAAGCCCAAAGAACCAGTGTTAGACCCAACTCTACTAGAAACAAATCTGCTTAGTAGAAGAGGGAAATGTAAGATTCATTTAAATATTTAAATGCTAATCAGCTGGAATTTGTATTCTGTTAAAAAACAGAATAGACCAACCTTATGACTTTTAGAAACACTTGACATTTAAATGTACTGTTTTTCTGTTGGAAGATATTTTGGAATTTTTGGCCTAATAATTTTCACTAAGAGTGAAAATATGACAAATTTGACATTTACCCATTGACTCTTGCGTTGGTAATTCATTTTTTAAGTTTCCGTATTTTATATTTTGTAAAAAGAATGGAGCTCTGTGGTAGACCGCACTCTCACATGTATAAAGACTTGGGTTCAAACCCAAGCTTCTCCACATACTAGAACTTCACAGAGGTAAGTTACACAAATTTGTGAAACATCCTCTTTAGTCTCGTTAGTTTGTAGGAAATTACAGAAGGTAGTATGACATAGAAAGGACAGTAACGGGTTGAAATTATACCTAAAAAAGTAAGAGCAGCCTCTGACGGAGTTATGGTTGAAGTGTTCAGATGTCTTTTCACTGCCGTAATCCTCACCAGGGTCAGCCCAAATCAGGTCACACATCGGCCCAAATGCTGGAGGCTCTTTAAATCTGTCTAACTGGTAATCACAAAAAAACAGAGAAGTGTGTTATAAACAGAATTCACCAACTAAACTGTAAAAAAAAAAAAAAAAAAAACACAAAATTTCTAAGTAAATAGATTAGTACTTATGGCACAACTAAGTAGTGCTTCTGTTACACTATTCTTTTATAACTTTATGCATCAATAGTCCATTATGCCAGGACAAACATCATTAATTACTTACTTTTCTTATGTCATCTAAGCAATTGATTTCTGGTGAGAGTCCCCCATGTACACACAGGAACTGTTGGTTAAGCAGGGCAGCGAGGGGCAGGCAGTCAAAGGCTTCCATGCAGGCGTCATACACCCTTTCAGAGTATTTTATTTTACCTACAACAAAAATTTATAAGAAATGAAGGTTTTTCTTTGTTATAATCATGCTGAATCCAGTAGGTTGAACACTGCTTTACATTTTAAAGTGTCATATGTAAGACAGATAAATATAAAAACAAATTAGGCTAATCCTTCTAAAGTGCACACGTGATGCTGCCTGGATAAAGTTCTCTGAAACAGTCTGAAGCTAAAAGACAGGTCACAGTCAGGATCACAAGATCAGACAGCCAATTATTACACATCCAAAGAGTTGTGATAAAAGTAACATAGTGGACTCATTAATGAGGTGAGTCAATGTGTGTTTGAACTCATTATCACTTTTTATAATGACAAGGTCTGAGACTCATTTCACTGCTGAAACAGTCACACCTTTTCCTCACACATTAACACTCTTGAAGAGACACCTGAAAGAGTTGGAGGAAATGTTAATGGTTAAAAAAAAAATCACATTTATGACTTTAATCATAGGCTAAAATTGGATTGGTGCGGCATTCGCATTAATCAGGATGCCGCATTGGTCCATCGTGGTGAAAAAA
Source organism: Neostethus bicornis (assembly GCA_902685375.1). NCBI lineage: Eukaryota > Metazoa > Chordata > Actinopteri > Atheriniformes > Phallostethidae > Neostethus > Neostethus bicornis. The sequence continues at coordinate 14,050,167 of LR738545.1, forward strand.
ATAGAGCTGAACCGAAAGGCAAAGCTCTCGATTTACCAGTCGATCTGTGTCCTAACCTCACCTCTGGTCACCAGCTGTGGTTGGTGACCGAAAGAATGAGATTGCGGATACAAGCTACTGAAATGAGCTTCCTCTGCAGGGTGGCTTGGCTCTTGCACAGAAATAGAGTGAGGAGCTCTACCATCCGGGAGGAGCTCGGAGTAGAGCCGTTGCTCCTCCAGGTTAAGAGAAGCCAGTTGTGGTGGTTCAGGCATTTGGTTAGGATGCCTCCCGAACACCTTGCTGGTGAGGTGTTTCGGGTACGTCCCACCAGGAGGAGACCCAGTGGTAGACCTTGGACCTGCTGGAGAGACTTTTTCTCACAGCTGACCAGGGAATGTCTCGGGATCCTCCCGGGTCAGCTGGAGGATGCAGCCGGGGTGAGAGAAGCCTGGGTTTCCCTTCAGAGGTTGTTGCCCAGTGACTCGGCCCCAGATAAGCAGAAGACAACGGAACAAATTTACTTTCCAAAGCAGCATATCTGAAGCACCTGAAAACAATGTACACTGTTGCTGATTGTCGTAACACTGAAGAAAAAATGTGATCTCAAATGAAAGGTGAAAAATTTTATATTACTTAATTACTTTAATCTTATTTTACTCCAGATGGTGCATATTTTCCCAAAGGTTTAATTAAACTATAATCTTACATATTTTGATGGTTGTGTACTAATAGCAGCCACATGCTGGTGTGATAAGAAGCTTGTTTGACATCCAATTCATGTTTCAATTAGGTGACTAATTGAAAAAAATTAATCAGTGATTAGTTAAAAAAAAAAATTGTTAGTGGCAGCCCTAATGAAAATAAATTATTTAAACCATGCTTGTGAACTCAAAAACTAATAGAAAAACAAAGACTTTAAGGATTTTAGAGTTACACTTTTGAAAATGGATTCCAGGCAACCAATAGTCCTTACACAACATTGTTGCTTGGGATAAAACACTGGTATTTTTGTATTGACCAAAATGCCACCTTCCATCAAAATATTTGGTCAAGACCATAATTGTAGCGCCTATTTTCCTAAAAAGCCATCCTTGGAGGAGAGCTCTAATGACACTGTAAAAGCTATGTCAATGCAAGGACGCATTGCAAAGCAGCACGGTGTGCACGAATGCACACGAGGTGGTGCGTGGGTGTAACGGGAAGATCTAACGAGTGAAACCTATTTGCAGCTGACAAGGTTGCCTTTGCTGGATGCCTGTGTGTTTGCTTCTAAGCGTGCATGCTAATATCTCCCCACCTGCTTTGTAGTCACACGCAAATTCACACATGCAACTATAACGAGTTAAAGCCCGAGTGTGTGTAACTGTCTGTGAAGTATTGACAGCATGCTTGGCTGCTTTTCATCCTCCAGCAGTTGTTCTGTAACGTGAAAAGAAGAAAATAATCTCTTCTGTCAGGCTGTTAATTTTGATTAAACGTGTGGATTTGTCAAAATTCACACACTGTGACGAGCATGGCCTGCTTACATAAGGGCAGGTTAGTTTTACGAGTCACTGGCTGGCACGATGATTACTTAAACATATACCTATACTTGTTATACTAAGTCAGAAAAATATGGACTATTCCAGATGCATTTATATTATTTCTGTTGTGTTTTGCTTGAAATCCAGAGATCTAACAGGCATCTCTATTTGGTTTTGGCATGCAGCCTACTAATAAAAAATGAATCAATAAGATCCACTGAATGAATTACAGTCCAAAATGGTTTGATTTTTGGGGCAATCCCACATGATACGGACCTGGTGTGGGCTTTGGTTTTCATATTTTCTCCAACATAACAGGGGATTTCCATTATCATGAGTCTTTTGGTGTTGTGTAAAAAAGGAGTTGATCAAAGTTTTATATCCAAATTCTGTCCATTTTTGTTAAACAGTTGATGTGCATTCATCCTGCATTAGATTCAAACTGTCTTCCTTTAATAATAGGATATTATGCTTGGATTTCATTATTTTTTAATTTTAAGAAAATAAATAGTTTTATCAAAGCTTGTCATATTGAATGCTTAGTTATTTTTTAAGTACTATGGAAAGTTGGGGATCATTTTGGATATTTTCTCTTAACACTTTATAGGGCGTAATGGCCGAAAGCGCCCGTGGCAACAAACATTAGAAAAAAGTCATCTTGAGATACAGTATTTCGAGACTTCCAGTTGTTCACTTCTGGTTTCCTGTTTGTTCAAAAGCGTGTGCGCCCGTTCAGCATAAAAAAGATGAAAAATGGGTGCCTGTTAAAGGTTTAATTTCTCAAAAGTATGGAAAAAGTATGGGGCGGACAGCGCAAACGACAGAGAGGCAAAGGAGAATGAAAGAATGAAAAAGAGCAAACCGGTGAACTTTTTGACCAGACTGCCTTTTTTGTCTGTAAATAAAATGACAAGATTTCATACTGAGGATAAATAAATGAGTTTGCCTGTTTTTTAATAAATTACCAGGAAAATCTTCCTTGCAATCAAAGGCTCAGATCTTTAGCTTGCAACTTTTTTTTATCCATGATCAGTTCTTTTGGGGATATTCCTGTTCAACAAGCAGGTTTTTTTTGTTTTTTTCAACAATGCGAGAATGTCCAGATGGTATACTTGAAAGAAAGGGTGCGCTCATTTGAAAATTCTTGTCCAATCCCCACACTATAATCGTGTGAATGTGTTTTATGAATTCAAACAAAAAAATAAATAAACAGATGAATCACCAAATTTTTCTTCAAGATAAAGTAGAAAACTAGTTCACCATGAAAAATGTCCTCTCTGTGTGCTTTCAGTGTTTGCTATGAGGCACCTCGCTTGTCTAAGACCAAATAAAGTCTAATTTCTAAATTTAGAAACAAATTTCACAGTGTAGACAGTGAAACATGGAGTTTTTAATCTAAATCTTAGGTGAAAAATTGACAGCCGAAAGGTGGTTGGAGGTGCCACCCCCTAGATACTTGTTGGTATTAAAATTACAGCTGCATGTAATGCCTTTTTACAATTAAACAATGATACAGCCATCATTGAAATGAACAAATATACAGATAAATTACAGATACATCAATTAAATTTTGCCCAAATTATCCTCCCCTATAAAATTTTGCTATTATGATTAAGTGAATTTGTGTGACCCTTTAACATAGAGATAAATAAAATAAACTTGTGACAAAGAGTTGATTCCTCTGATTTAATCTGAAACAGGACTGATCTAACCAGTTCTAGAGTGATGCACAGAGGGTGGGGGTACATCACACTGCTTGGCTTTGTAATGTCTGAGGAGTAGTGCGCTTACATTCTTGTTTGAAGGTGAAGTACTCTGTTAGGTGCCGGCACTCGTGGTTCCCACGCAAGAGGAAGAGTGTGGTGGGGTGGTTGATCTTGAGCGACCAGAGGTAGAGAACACACTGGGAAGAGAAACAACATCAGAGGTAAAAGTCAAAGAAGTCAACTTATGAACAGAAATGTAGCACTCAATTTTATACACGTTGGAAGCAATGAATCATGTTGAAGCCACAAATGTGGAAAATATTAACTGAAGAATACAGTAAATTGCTTCATAATCAACCAGCACAAAAGAAGGTGAAAGCTAAAAAATGGAGCTTAAAAAATCTTGTATTTTCTGACTTGAGCTGCAAACACACACACACACATCCATAAAAACAAGCATATCCATGGTGATCCAGCCTTCTTTGGCAGTGAGAGAAATTACTGGCTGGCTCGGCTGTTGGCACAACTCATTTCAAGGCTACATTTTTTTCACATCTCTCTCATACACTTCTAATGTCCTCCAGGTTTATAAACTTGTTCAAGGTAAATATCATCAAGTTTGAAATCCCAGAATTCTTCTAAACCATTTAATCTAATAAAAAAAATCTAATTAGAAGTAGGTTTTTGTTTGTTTGTATCACATAAAAATTTGCAGGTTTTAGTGGATTCTTTTATTGCAGCAATGAAAAGGAGAATGTTTTGCAATCTTTTTAGTTTAATGAGTACTCACTGGAATATTCATTTAAAAAAAAGATTTAATTTTGTTGACATTCAAAGTTTTGCATCTACTCTCAATTTTATATGCAGCAACAATCCAAAATACATTTCATTCTGGCTGATATTCCATAAGAAAGAAGCTTACAAGAATGTTTTCTACCATTTTTTGCTCAATACTACTTTGCAATTTGCCAAATTTTCCATTCTTTTGTTTTCTACTTATGTAGGGATGGGTCACGGGGTCAACAGCCTCAGATGGGAAACCTGGGCTTCCCTCTCCCCGGTTACATCCTCTAGCTCACCCGTCAGCAGATACAGAGTCCACTGTGGATGTCCTCCCACCAACTAAGTGTTCGGGAGGCATCCTAACCAGGTGCCCGAACCACCCCATCTGGCTTCTCTTGACCTGAAGGAGCAGCGGCTCTACGCCGAGCTCCTCCTGGATGGCCGAGCTCCTCACTCTATCTCTGAGTGAGTGCCTAGCCATCCTGCGGAGGAAGCTCATTTCGATCACTTATATCCGTTCTTTCGGTCACTGCCCACAGCTGATGACCACAGGTCAAGGTAGGAACATAGACCAACTGGTAAATTGAGAGCTTTGATTTTTGGCTCAGCTCTTTCTTCACCACGACAGACTGATGTAGAGTCCTGCCAGACTTTCAAACAAAATGTCACTTTTTAATCAATTTATTGCTATTGACTTTTACCACTAAGTTTGTCCAACTCATTGTGTTACTTTTCACACGCAAACTAGTATTTTTTCAGCAAATTCCTATTTCCTCTGGTCACATCAGAGAATTTTATGATAAAATAAAACCAACATTTACGATCCAAATGAACATCGCTTCTCAACAGTGCTCAGACAAAGCACTGTTTAATAGCTGCCACTTGCCACTCTCAGCCCACTCGTTTAAAATGCAACAACCGTGGTGTGCTATTAAGTCACAAGAGCAAGATGCCAAAGCAACAAGAGTCAGCAGGTGTGTACTCAACAAGCTGACAATGCTAATAAAATAAAAAGATTGAGGCAGGTATCGCTATCTTGTCTTATCCACTTCCATTATTGAGAGGAATATTGAGTTATGGAGTTTGGATAAATGTGTTGAAGGAGCTGTCAGTGAGGCTTTATCTCGACTGTGCGGAGGCAGAAAAGAGAGGGCTACACTTGGAGTGGCTGACATGGATTTTAATGAGAGCCCTTTGCTCTCTTTTAGATAGTCAGGGCGGGGGTGAATAAAGAAAAGAGTACAAAGCTTTGTGATGCAAACAAACAACGACTACCTTCACCCCGGACTTATTCATGCACACACATACTTCAGCCTTGGGCTTCTGAATAAAAAAAATCCACGCTGGAGCTGGAAGAATTTGCCCAAAGACTCACCATCTTGGATCAGGAAAAATATTTTAGGGGGAGAAAGAAGCACGAGCAGAATAAAACAGTGCTTACAAATTGCTGGTGTGCAACGGTAATGCATCGCATTAAGAGCCAGTGATGAGTCTTTTATGTTACCTAGGCAACCACATCCTGATATCCATTCCTCTATATCTGTCTTACTGCATGTGTTGCTCAAGTAAGATATGTGGCCATTAAAATCAAGGCTACTTTTCAGCCCAACAAGCCGACGCGATTACATGGAAAACAGAAGATTTGAGTTTTTTGCTTCTGTCTTGCAGTGACTTAACAATTGAAAGAAAAAGGTATTTTCTTTGATGCGTAAGCAGACATGACACATTTCACACAGCAGCACCGAGTGTTATTAATAAATGTATTTACTCATCTTCTCCATTAAACGTTTAAGGCACAATTCAGACTATTTTTCAAATTACATAACAGGATACGTCAGCTTCATGGCAGATTAGGAGCCTTACTTTGACATACGCAAATTGACATGTTTACCTCGCCTCTTTATAGAGTGCTGTATATTATTTCACAACACTAAGATGAGAGCATTTAATAAGGAAAGGTAAAGAAAAAATACCTATTTATTTTCAATTATATGTACATAATGATATGTCTGACCAGAGATTGTCAGAAACGTGGCTTCATTATAGTTTCAAAAACACGATTTCAATATTATTATTTTATTCCCAAATGAGACATGCATAAAGCGTTGTTTAAAGAGCAGTAAAAAATAAAAACTTCATTTCATCCTAATCCATGTTACTGAATCTACACATTTGTGTTTTTAATGTCACTATTTATCTTCTTTGGGAAAAACAGAGCAGACTTATCAAAAGTAAACATGTTTGTTGGTGAAATATCATGATCCGTGTAATCAAAAATTCATTTTGGAAGCTGCTAATTAACTAGAATGCATCCCTGACTGGATTTCACTGTGGTAATCGCTGTGATAAATGACTTTAAACTGATTCCATTAGGTAAGGCAGCAGGATGTAGTCTCTCTGATCAAGTACATCCTTCAGACACGATGTGTAAATTAATCTAAGTTAAACCCAGACACGCCGCTCAAATAAGAAATACTTTTTTTTTACTGGTTAAATGTCTCAGCCATCACATTTCAGTATTTCATAGTCATAGTGTTTCTTAGAGGTATGGAAGAAGAAATCTGTCACAATGATCAACATTAGTGAGTTCTGCATTTCTATTTAGATGGTTGAACAAAAAGCAGCCTTGGAGAACATACCTACTTATTACAGATCAGTTCTTGCTTTAATTGTGCCAACATTAAACATGTTAAAACTAAATTCCATCCATCAGAAGGAAGTTTCGCTTCGTTCTCTTCCACTTATCAGGGGCCGGGATGCAGGGAAAACAGCCTCAGATGGGAAACCCAAGTTTCTCTCACTCCAGTTGCATCCTTCAGCTCACCTGGGAGGATCCTGAGGGATTACCCGACCAGCTGTGAGACAGTCTCTCCAGTGGGTCTGGGGTCTCCCTCTGGATCTCCTCCCAGTGCGACCTGCCTGAAACTCCTCACCAGCGAGGCGTTTGGGAGGCATCCTAACCAAATACCTGAACCACCCCATCTGGTTTCTCTCGACCCAAAGGAGCAAAGGCTCTACTCCAAGCACCTTCCAGATGGCAGAACTCCTCACTCTATTTCTGAGTGAAAGCCCAGCCACTCTGCAAAGGAAACTCATTTCAACTGTTTGTATCTGCAATCTCCTCCTTTCAGGTGAGGTGGGGAACGTAGATTGGCTGGTACATTGAGAGCTTTGCTTTTTGGCTCAGCTCTTTCTTCATCACAATGGACCAATGCTGTCCTGATTATTGTGGACACCACACCGATTTGTCTGTCAAAAAACATAATGAGCTGTACTATTTTCTTTGGACCACTTTTTGGTTTATTTCTTGACTGCAAACTGTTACATAACACTAGAACTACCAAAGCCGTCAATTTGACAGTACTCAGAAAATAACGTCTAATTATTGTAGTTACATTGATCTTTGACGTTCCTGGGCTTTTGACTTTTTCCACATTTTTTTTTGTGTATTGTTTCTATGTTGTAATTTAACTTCAATAAAAAAACAAAAAAAGTTCTGAGTAATTCTTTTTCTAACTACCACACTTGTCATTTTGACGCCTCTATTAATTACATTGTCAGTTTTCCACGAGCCTGACCGAAGCGCAGTTACTGTTGTCTAGTAATCATTGTCGCGCCACTCAGGTGAAATCTAGGTGAGTGAAAATGGATTTGAGAAGATGTTTGTCAGTCACTGAGGCACTTCAGTGTATGACATCATCGCTATGGCGCTAATCATCAAATTGACAGCCGTGGGTGTTCTAGTAGTCCTAGAATTCTGGTAGTCCTAGGGTTAATCTCCATTCTTTGTTTCCAGACCTCTTAAAAAAGATATAATCTATTGTTTTTTAAGTTAGTAGACTCCGAGGACAATCTTGCCAAAAGGACAAGAGTGAGCAACAGACAAAATAGATGGAAGATGCTAGTTTTATGCTCAAACATTTTTGATTCATGCACACCATAAACTGTGCTAACTTCCAAACAATCTAATTCCAGAGAATCTAACAAAGTATTTAAAGACATTGGCGATAATTTTACATTTACAAGCACTCTAAAGCAAAGTGGGAGAAGTGAAATTTTTTTACACTGAAAAATTATTCAACAAAACTGGCCACATGGAGGCCGATACGTCATCTAAAGTATCGGGACAGAACAGAGAATTTCGGAAAAATCCACAATCAAAATCGATTTGACAAAAAAAAAAAAGGAAACTTTGTCTGGAGACAATAGTGATACTAATAGTAACTCATAAAACAATGTTGGGAAGAGTTTGATGTGGGTTGTTTTGAAGAGCTCTCTCTAGATACAACAATACTTTCTGTTTTTTTCTGTAAGACTAGACACATTGTATATTCTGTTTTCTTTAAGTTTTGGCATTCTATCACAGTAATTTGAAAAAAATTATTACTGAACATCTTTATCTTTTTACTTTGTAATGTGTTCTTGCTAGCAGCAGGCCACTCCAACATCACAACAGCTTAGATAGAAGGTCTTAATAAATTCTTAACAACCTATTAAAATGTAATAAAACTAAAGCTTACCTCAATGCTGAAGTATCCTCGATCTACATAGTCACCGAGGAAGAGATACCGCGTATTACTAGGTGATCCCCCAACTTCAAATAATTTCATAAGGTCAAAGAATTGACCGTGGACATCACCACAAACTGAAAAAAAAAAAATACAAATTGCATCACCAACTACAGCTGATTTTTCTAATTCTGCAAAAATATTTTCAAGGTAATCATAAATTAACACTTGGAAGTTTTTTTTTCTGTTTTGCAACTGAAAAAAGAATTTGTGTAATTACATTCATACTTAAAATAATTGAAGACAATCTCTTACAAACAAAGTGAAAGTTTTCTGATGATTGCCAAAATGTGCATTCAGTAATCTGCAAATATTACTAATATTCTGGTTAAAGCAGCACCACTCAAACCGCTCTGATCATGGCAGCGGTGGGTGAAACCGTTGTAATGTGGTATTAAATGGTCTTTCTTTTTTTTTTTTTTTTTATAAACCATTTACTATTTTTACTTTCCTTACTAAGAGCTCAAAGTTAGGAAGATTAGGAAGATTCCTATGCTTCAAAAAGTCTGCACAAAAACTAAAGCTGGAAGTTTTTTGAAACTGAGATGACAACTTTGACACTTGATTTATAAAGGTTTTCAATTTCACAAGGGTGAAAGTGTCCAACAGCTGGGAGTAACAGAAAGATAGCACTGCAGTGTAATTATAGGCAGAACCATATTTACTCTTTGTTTTCAATGCAGTCTTGGTTTTGTTGTGCTACTCTATACCGCACAGCTGATCGTACACAGAATGTGTGCACTTACGTTTCAAATGTCAAGGTCAGCTACAGAACAGCGCAACGAATTCTTCAAGGGGTTTGGTGTCTTATTCAGTAACATGGAACAAGTGGGCGGTCAGTGGTCCTTTGGCTCTACAAGTGTATTCCTCTATGGAACTAACATAAAAGGAAATCCTCATTTTTAACAACAGTAATGATGTCTCCGGGCTTTCAAAGCAATTCAAGGCAAAAATATAAAATACAGCTCAGGTTATTCACAATTAAGTTGGTGAAATAAATAAAAAGTTAAAGAAGAGGGCTTAACCTTGATTTAAGGAGAATAAAACTGAATACTTCATCTTGAAGCCCTGAAGACAAAAAATAGACTTGACTCTAGTGGCCAGAAAATACACTGGTCTAGTCCACAGAAGATCTGTTAGTTCATACTAAATAAGTGTTTTAAAGATGCATCACATCTCACTCTAAAACTTTGCATTCCTAACTGCTTTGAAAGTGCTGATATTTATTATGCATATTTCTGGATTTGTTGTTACCTAGCAGTATATCCCAAGGCTATGAAACCCCACTCCACATTTCAAAGAGCAAAACCAGTCAGATTTTATCATTGCCTTAATATCACAGCTGATGTTGAAGCTTGTCTCCATGACAACTTCTTGATTTGGTGCTTGGTTGTTGTTTTTTTTCTTCTTACTTTGCTGTTTAACAGAATGCTGTTTGTTCTCTCTAGTCTCCAAAATGATTTTATATTTGTTATTTTTGTAAAGAAGTTCAAGCACATTTGATAAATAATTTGATAAATGCTGGTGTTTGGAACAAATTATGGTCAGCTGGTGGGGTTATTATTTATATTTTAATCATTTTAGCATGGGGCGGTGATAGCTATGTGGTTGAATGTTCGCCCTTTGAACAGAAGTTTGCAGTCGGATCCTACTAAGCTCATGTCGAAGTGTCCTTGGGGAAGACACCTAACCCCTCCCCGTTTCTCCCACCATTGGCGCAGTCTTGGCAGCCTGCTGCAGTGTAGTGCAGCACACAAATTTTCTCATTGAGAGATGAATTTAAAAAAATAATAAAGTGCACAGGGGTAATATCACAGCCGTCCCATATACAGTAGGAGCTTTGGGGATCTCCATCCTTCACACATTTTAATGTTCTTTTTTATTTAATTATGGAAACAAACATGATTTTTTTTTTAAATATTTTGGATTTGCATGCCTACCTGTTATAGGTGCCTCTACTTCAAGCATGCACTTCTCCCCACGGAGAATGTTGGCCCCATCATTAATGATCTTGAGAGCCACATCCTCTTCTACCCTTCCTTCTTTCACCAGGTGGTTGCGGAGCAGCTCGGCATTGGGCTTTCCATCTTCGAACAGCTCTTTTATATTTAGCTTATGTTGTGGAGGGTATGGCACCGCTGTGGAAAAGAAAAAAGAAATTATTAAAAATTGAGAATGTGTATTTTTTTTCCATTACAGAATTTACACAAACCACTACATCAGACCCTTCTGTCCCGATACAGACATGTACCATTTTTTGAACTTTTTCAAAATAAAAAAACTGTTTTTCTGCTCTACCAACTGCCTCTCATCTACCTTGAACATAATTCGGAACCTGTGTTATTAATAAAAATCTAAACACAACATGAGACAACTCCATCGGTCTTCTCTGTGAGCGACGAGACGGAATTTGATAGTCGCAAAAATACCTAGATTTTGTTAATCAAATCATGCATTGCAAAATTCTATATGTAAAATAAACTTCCTCTTCAAGAACAAATGTAATTGCAGTAAAAATATCCAAATATCACAGTACGGTGGTAATGCTAAAACTAAATTTAATTAACTGTTACATAAGACGTAGGAGGTAATTACTACTTTATTGTAATAAAATTGTTTCTACACCCTTTTTTTGGAATTGCAATCGCAAGGTGCAAAGTTTGCACATCTTTCTGCTTGTTCTAGAAAAGATGTGCAAAAAGAAATAGAACTCAAAGACCAACACGTTCACCTGACCCTCCCCCGCCCCACTAAGCTGCTCCACCACCTACACAATCCTTTTACTGTCACCTCAGAGGTCAGCACTTTTAAGTCAAAGCACTGGTTGTTTTATGATCAAAACAGTTAGCGGACAGTAAAAACAACATTCAACATTCATTCATGCATCTTCTGAACCGCTTATTCCTGATGGTGCTGCAGAGGGTGCGGGAGAATACCCTGGCTGATTACAGGCGAGAGGTGGGGTACACCTTGAGCAAGTCACCAGTTTGTTCCAAGGCCACATAGATAACCAATCACACACACGCTCATTGCGAGGGACAATTTTCCCAGCGGCCAATCAACTTAGCATGCATGTTTTTGAAGGATAGGAGGAAACTGGAGCACCTGGTGAAAACCCACACATACAAGGAGAAAACATGCAAACTTCACGTGCAAAGGCCAGCGATTCAAGCCTCACCCCACCTCGGGACTCAAACCCTTGACCTTTTTGCTGTCAGGCCACTGTGCTAACACTGTGCAACCGTGCAGAATTTAACTTTTGACCACTGGAAACATACTGTATCACTCCAAGGAGATACAGAGTACACTGTATATTTCTCTATGAGAAGGTATAAATGTAACATAGATCTTCATAGCTCAGAGATTAAAAGTAGTCAATCATGGGAAACTGAATACAGTTTTATTCTGCCACTGTTTAGCTTGCTATAATAAAAACATATATGAACAAGCAGAGTCTAGATTTCTAAAAACTATGATCTAATTTTGTATCAAAGACATTATTTTTTTTTTTATTTTAATGGCTTGTTCTGTGTTGGTATCTAAACACTAGTAGCAGCTTTGTCCATTAATAACACTCTGTAAGCAGATTGTTGCAGATTAATCTGTATTTATTCAAATGAATAATGGACTGTGATCCACATCATCGTTCCTGGGACTAAAAGAGGCATGAAGGATTACAGCTGCTATGGCCAATAAAAACACAAGCAGCTAATGCATTATGCCACCAATTAGTTGTGGTGTGGAGGCAGTTTAGCTTCACCTTAATCTAAGGTCTGAAATTAAAAAGGCTAAGTAAATATTTGACCTCTCCACCATATTTTTCTAAGTCAATTAAGTTAAAAGAACTCAATTTTTTGTGCATAGGATTCACAACTGTAAACATAAAAGCTACAAATAACCCAACTAGCTTTAAAAACGTTGAACTTGCATGCATTTTATGAATCACAAATACTGATTTTTTTTTGTGTCCCTCATAAGGTCAGTCTGCAGGATTCCCAGTCCCCAAACAGGACAAATACAACTGTTATATAAGCACCAATATTAGCTCATGGAGCCATGCATATTAAAACAGAGCCTGAGGTAGTAAACAAAAAGAGAAATGCTTCCACTGATCGTCACCACACCCACACACAGTGCAAATACGAAGACCATATTAATGACTTTTACAATGGGTGCATTTACTGATCAGTTATGAGGTGATGAACCCATTGAGATCCATATATACTTGTTGGATAAAGAACAAATACTGGGTTCTTTTTTTTTTTTAATCACTGGTCAACTTGGAGGCGTTTTGCCCAAAGCAGTAACAGGAAAATCCAGTAGATGGTGTTTGACAGCATTCAATGGTTGCAGGTAACTGGTTTTAGGCCACAGACAGCGGGAAGCTAGTCAATATGAGGACACACTGTAATGTGTCGACCAGTGTGGTATAAATAAACAGTAAGTGCTCCCAGGCCTACAAGGCACGGCCACGAAGAGAGCTGTAAGCTGAGGTACGAGGCCTAAGAACAGATTAGCTAAAGCCTCTATTAGCGAGGGCTTCCAGATTCAGGGACTGTTTACCTAAAAGCCTTGTCGCACTAAAGGAAGGACCCAAAGCGAACAAAGCAGGCTCTATAAAAACACGGAGAAATACCGGGAAGCATCACAGGCATAAAGTTAGCAGACCGTGAAGCCTTTCAAGCTGTGGCTGTTTTGACCAAATTTACAAGCTTATGCCAGAAGGCTGGTAGTTATTACCCATACTGGGCCGTAATAACTGGCCTCTAAGCCAATGAACTAAACAGGCCGGCTCAATAGGAATTATCCTATTGCTTTTTAATAACACTAGTGACAAAAAAAAAGTAGTAAAATATGGAATATTGGCAAGTACATATACATGTGACCACATAAGTAGAAACCCAGTTCATAATGTGAACCAAAATAGAGAACGAAGGCGAGCCATCTTCTCCAACTCAATGAAGAAAACATCAACTTGTAATAAAATAATAACCTCTTCTGAGATGTCTTCTCACTACCGATTGCTTGACCTAATTAGCATTAATGTTTGATGAACTCCTCAAAAGCAGCAACACACAGTGGGTCGGTGCTGCGCTGCATCAACACCCACATTCTGGCCTGACAACAAACGACTCAAGACACAAAGACAAGTCTATCTGCAATCCTGCCCACCGAGGATAATGTTTTCATCAGCGACATGAGCCAGCGTCTAGAATATGTTCACTATTGTTGCAAAATTGGCACAATGGGGAGGCTTGAATTACAAAGATGCGCCTGGATAGAGATGAATGAAGTGGACTATGGCGGGGTGAATCATGAAGTCCACTTCAGATTGCTCTAATTAGCAACGAATGTATTAGCCAACCTAGCTAAATAGCCAGGTATGAGGTTTGTTTGTCATCTCTATTTAACGAACATGTGAAGTGGTACTTGCATACATCCAGCCTTTCTTTTGATTGTTTTTGCAGACACAAAGGACGATGGTTTAACATATTTCAATTTATTTAAAACATTAACTAAATATTCATCGCAAACTGATCACAGGACACCTGATCGCTCAGTATTGGTCATTGTGATTTCAGTCAAATTGTGAGCGGCTTAAAGGAATAAACGATGAGGAAAGAAGAGGAAGACAATAATCAGCAGGAAAATGTTTGCCACCAAACAGTAGTGTCTCCTTTCCTGTAACAACCCCATCCTGTTTCTCCATGCAGGCTGCCCATGTTGGGAACATCACAAGGGAGATTCTTTCCACAATTAACTCACACACTCCTTACTGGCTCACACATCAGCATTCCAGTCCTCTGGCAGGACCCGGTTTCCCTGCAGACAGTCAGGGATGTGGGCTGCGCTGGCATTAATTAGTGGTACTGGTGAAGGTAGTGCTGGTGGAGGCGGGGTGGGGTTCCTGTTAAATGGGATTGCTTCATACTGAGCTCTGCTTGACCCAACATAACAAATGGTGTGCTGTCAGCTCAGTGAGTCATAACAACCTCAGTGTGAAGGAATTTATATTTTCAAGCTCTGGTACACAGACATGAGTGGGCTTTCCCAGTGAGGAGGTGGGATAAAAGAAAGAAAGAAATCAGGATTTGAGGAGGGGTTGCTTTGTTTTTGTTTGCTTGATTCCTTGACAGAGGAAAAATATTGGATCCATTGATCAGAAATCATAGCTATATGTGTTTAGAACATAGATCAGCTTAAACCTGATTAACTTTTTGATGCTGATCCCAGTCCGGATTTGGATGGGATTTGGATTGATCCTGCTCTTTAACTTATTCTACACATAAAGAACTGAATACTATAAAAACTTACAAAAATCCTGTGAATTAAAGTAATCCATGTAGTTTATGATTGCAAATAAAACAGATTTAACTCACTTTTTCTTCCATTTAAAGGGATGATTTCCAAATGCTACAGGTGGATTGTGTATCATGTATCAGTTTAATAAAACATCATAACACATGTATGGAATATAATTCATAAATCTACTCACCTTTAATCAGACGATCTGTGGTGGATTGTTTCTCTTTGTCTTTTTCTTTATCTTTTCCTGACATCTTGATTTCGACTGGAGGCTATGTTTAGGATCAAAATAAATCAAATCTTGTAGATTTCTGTCTAATCTAGCTAGCGTGTGGACAAGCTAGCGTTCAACTCTGACGATCACCTCCGTTTTGACTTTTGATTTAACTCTGAGACACAACTTTTTGTCTTTGTTCCTTCAAAAAGAATTTAAAAAAAAAAAACAAGCAAAAAAAATCCAACTTCAGTCACGGATCGACTAGAAAAATCAAGCTAGCTTGCAGCCACATTAATGCTAACAAATAATGACAGATCAGAGTTTTAGTTCTTCTCCAAAATACAGAAAAATAAAAGCGATAAGCTTCTGGTTTGTTGTAATTAATGAGAATAGCAAACAATACCTGATGTAGCTCAGAAGGAGGGTGGTGAGAGAAGCTAATCCGATTTAGTTACTCTTTTTTTTCTGCTAGTTAGCCAGCTAACATCTTAACGTATGGGCAAATCGGTGGAGAGACGTGAACAAGAACACAGAGGAGTTTCATCTTCTTCTAGATGCCACTCGATTGTAGAGAAATGAAGTGGAAAAAAATAAGAAGTACAAAAAAAATACAAGCTCAGGACGTTGGATCGCCTTTATTTAGTGTGTATAAAAGTGTTAAATCCTCCTGAGATGTAGGCAGCGTCTTGCTCCTCGGATTAAAGTCTAATCTGACAGTGAGTGAGGTCTGGAGCAGCCAGAGGCAGATTGCCTCCAACATGGTGGAAGTGATGTGACGTAACTATGGAAACGGAACACGTGGCTTTTAGAGTGCATTCAAAACCACTATTGATTTGGAGACATTATCAGTTTTG
This sequence comes from Neostethus bicornis, assembly GCA_902685375.1. Lineage (NCBI taxonomy): Eukaryota > Metazoa > Chordata > Actinopteri > Atheriniformes > Phallostethidae > Neostethus > Neostethus bicornis. The sequence goes on from LR738545.1 coordinate 14,066,106, forward strand.
TTTTGTTTTTAAATATCTTGCTATATGAGTTGAAATCCTCCTTAAAATATGTTTTGAATAGATTGGATCATTAAAATATTTACTTACAGTTTTTTTTTATTATTAAATTTTTATAAACCATTCAGATGTATTCCTTAAATATGCATTGATTAGTTGGACTAAATACATGCAATAAAAAAATATAAATGCATAAGATACTATATGTATTACAATCTGGGATGTTTAAAACATTAGCCTATTATTTTTCTAAATTAAACCAAAAAAAAACTAGATCACAGTCTTTGAATCACTCCAACTACATTTTTCTATTAGGTAGAGATGCAAATCTAAGAGTCCAGAAAAAAAGAGAGTCTCAATGCATGTCTAGTATTTTTAAAATGTTGCTACAGATTTCCCTTATTGCCTCCAACCATAATCCCATGGAATATTTTTCCAGATGTGATCTTGGTTTTTTCATAATCTGGTGACTCACCTCTGTTTACATCAAAATCAGAGATGAGATCATTACACTTGATTGCTTGTATTGATAATGTTCCTGTTGGCATCCTTCTGTCTCTAGAGACAATGCATTCCGCACCTGGATATTTATATGTTTGTGAAGCGTCGGCTCTGGCTAAATAAACCGATGCGGGAGCTGCAGCTCCTACCACACTTGCTGCAAATGCGATTGGTGGTATGAGTCATGATTATACAGTCATTGGTAATAAAGATTACAATAATTGTAACAGTCATGCAGATCAATGACTGAATTTCTTTTTTTTAAAGGACATTTAGAATCTGTAATAAATTACTCATTATTGGATTTTCTGAAAATCTAAAAACTTAAGTACTACTTTTCCATCTCAACATATTGAACAATTGATCAAGCAATAAAAAACAGAGATTACTGTTGTAAATTTAGACTTTGAGTTAAAAATAATAAATGTGTTTATTACTCATTTCTTTAAGAATCTACAGCAGCTTGTGGTCAAAGTTTTTGATGATCACATTTATAGGCAATAATTTCCTGTTTAAGTCAAGATAGTCAGACACTTTTAAAAAATTATTAATTTTTTAAAGTCAAGAATGGAATAAAGAGGAACCTATCAGTTCCATCCCATATGGATAGGAACCACATGTTGCATCTTAGCACCTTAAATCTAGCACAAGATCTTATTAAAAAACACACAGAAGTTGGTTGATCTGCACTTTCTTACTTATTTTACTCTATATTGGTATGCAAAAAACACTCAAGCTTGAAAGATAGATAGAACTACCATCTGGAATTCAACTCAAACATGGAAAACGTCAAGATTTTTTCATCTCATAATTGTGCAGTAGATCTGAAATTTTATTAGTTTAAAATTAACCTTGCTTAGAATAAATCAATATTTGACCACAATCAGGAAGCAGATTTAAACATTATTCAGTGTAAATTACTCTGCAGGTTTATCAGTAAACTAATTTTTTTCATTGCATCCAATGCAGCTTGAAATTTTGTGACTTTTGTTGTGTATAATTTTTAAGGAATAAAATATATTCCTTTGAATAAAATTTATTCTAAACATTCAATTTTTTGGTAATTACAAGAAATTATGGGACCAGCTCCTGAATTAGTTCCATATCCAAGATCTGAAAGCATGCAATTAAAATCAAATTAGATGATTTTAATGATCGCATCATATATATATATAGATATATATATATATATCTATATATATATATATAGTTGATTTTTGGATCCTTTTTTTTAATTCAATTACAAATCATTTTAAAATTAAATCAATCTTGAATACCATCATAATTACCATCTTCGACCACAAGATGGCATGTCCAGGGCTTATTCCTGCTAATTGAAAAATACAGTACATCATTAACTTTTACTTATACACAGTATTCTTACCAATTTTACTAAATTAACAACATTCCCTAATGGATTTTTTAAGCATGTGAAGAAGTTTACCACCTATGCTACATTGGTTCAACCACATCATCCTCAGGGATTTTATTAAAGATGTTTTGGAAAACCATCATTTAGGAAAAATGATGTCCTCTTGTGTATGCCAGTTTCCTCCGGCTGCTGTGGTTTGCTTTCAGCATCCAAACATGCATTTAAAATGACCCACAACTTTAAGCGAGGTTGTGATCCTTTCCCTGTAAGTGTGGGCCTGTGACAAACTAGCAACTTGTACAAGGTGTACCCCACCTGTCATCAGCTAACTACCATCTGGAATTCAACTCAAACATGGAAAACGTCAAGATTTTTTCTTCTCATAATTGTGCAGTAGAAAAACCATAATAGTTTTAGAGTGACATATTTAGATGATTTAGAAGAACATTGAAGGACCATCCTGTTCTTCAAGGTTCACATGCATTTAATTTCTGCCTTGTTTATTTGGATTGAGGGTTTTAAAACAACATTTTTCCAACATCAAATTGTCACCACACTGTAAATTATAACCCAACTCTTATTTGACTCAATATGGGGAATGAAAAAAACATCTAGTTCAAAATTTTAAGATGGCATGTGTTAAATTGAACAGTGCATATTTTTGTTTTGTTTTTTCTTTTTTGCCCATTTAGTATTGAAGTGGTGGGCAAAGGCGACTTCTAAAGTAAGTTTTTGAGTGATAATATTTGTGGTTAAAGGTATTAGTTAGAAATGAAAACATCTTTTGCATGTATTATATAAAATAAAGAAGTGCATGTCATTTACAAAAAAAATAATGCTAAAATTAACGTTCCTACCCTCACCTATGGTCACCAGCTGTGGGTGATGGCTGAAAGAACGAGATCCCTGATGCAAGCGGCCGAAATGAACTTCCTTCGCAGGGTGGTTGGGCTCTCACTCAGAGATAGAGAGATTAACTCTGCCATCCGGAAGGAGCTTGGAGAACAGCCTTTGCTCCTCCGGATCGAGAGGAACCAGATGGGATGGTTTGGGCATCTGATTAGGATACCTCCCCAATGTCTCACTGGTAAGGTGTTTCAGGCAGGTCAGAGCGGGGGAGAACCAGAAATAGGTCCTAGATCTGCTGGAGAGACTATGTCTCACCTGCCCAGGGAACACCTCAGGATCCTCCCATATAAGCTAGTGGATGCAGCCAGGGTGAGAAAAGCCTGAGTTACCCGTCTGAGACTGTTGCTCTGGCGACCTGGACCCAGGTAAGCGGAAGACAATGGAATGGAAAAATCAAGTTAAAATTAAGCTTGAATGAAAACATACAAATAAAAAAAATGTTTTATTTAACTTGAAAATAGCATTATATTCCACTTAGACATTCATAAGTAAAAACCTAAAACATTACACTGAAATTATTACCAATCACATATAAAACCATGGATGCAGAGAATCAGTTCAAACAAAAGCAGCTTTTTAACTAAAATAAAAAGTGGTATTTTGGAGGAGTCTTCAAACTGAACAAAGGACAAGCAGAAAAAAAAAAAAAGAACAATTAAATGCTTTCATTTTTTTGGGGACAATTTGGCTCGTCGTGAGAGTTTAAACAAAAACATTTCTGCTGAATCCATTTCTGGTGTGAAATACTTTTTGCAAATCAAATTATACTGATTGGCAAGGGGGAGGGGATCGGCGAATATGCAAATGTCTGGAATCACCCCTGGCAACAGAGAAGAACAAGCCACCCAGTTGGCATGTGGCCTTCAGGGTGTCTCCTTTCATCCTGGCATATGTTGAGTATTGTCTTGCATGAGAAACAAAGTTTGTCAGTCCAAGGGAGACAAAGCATGTTTTTGACCAACTACGGAGTAAAACAATATATTTCTAATCTTGTGGAGTTACAGCAAGTTCTAACACCTGCAGCTGAGCATAAAGAGACAAGGAGTAAATCAGCAGAAGGTGAACAATGTCACTTCAAGTGTAGGCACTCGTGGCTCTTCGACAGTACACAGCAACAGTAGTTGGAAAAGAGGTGGAATTTTAAAGACTTCACAAGGGAAAAAAAACAAAAAAACTTAGTCCCAAAACCATGTTGTTCCACTTGAAGACTTCTGACTTTGACCAAAAAAATTAATTAACAAGATATCGGTAATTATGCTAAATAATTGTTACACACAACATTTCACTCAGAAAAAAAAAAAAAAAAACATAGAAAGGTGGGAAGTCTTTGGTGCTCAGTGCAACAAAAAACTGAACAGAAGCATACGACGTGTATGAGATCCAAAGAAATGTTGATGTAATTTTCCCATAGAGTTTCAACTGAGGCTGCTTAAGACAACATACATCATGGAAGGAGTGATGCCCATCAAAAAACACATATCTGGAGTGAACGGTATGATTATATATGAATCCTTCATTTTAGCTGAGACATCATCGGCCTTCTTGTTACACCGATTCAGCTTCTGATTCTCTCGACTCCCCGTTTGACTTGCGCCCTGATACGGACCAGTCAGCCCTTTCCAATCAGGCAGTTCTAAACTCTTCAGTCACATCTGCCTACTGAAAAAAAGAAACGTCATCCAATATCCTCCCCACGTGTTAAATCTGTCTATTCCCATTAGAACCTCATTAGTACTATGTCATTAAATGATGCTGAAATTCAAATATTCCTACGTACCTTGTAGATTTTTTTTTAAACAAAAAAATAGACTATGAAATAAGAAAAAAAATCACAGCATTGATGCAGTTTTTGCATATTTTTTTTAAACTGCACAGTAATTAGGGTCTGACCTTGCTTGCATATCACAATCAATAAACTCGTATGTAGATGATAAGCCCAATTATCTTTAACCCTTTTTCTAACTATTATTCTTTTAATTACAAACTTTAAAAGCTTGTGGAGTGTGTTTGGAGGAGTGGAAACTGACTGAGGATTGACTTAGAGACACAGTGCTGATCAGCTGATAAGGCCCAGCTCAGAAACCGGCAGGAAGTTGGTGAAAATCTCTTCCTGTGGCTTTCACTAAACGGACCGCAGATAAAACGGCTTAAAGTCCTCTTTGTTTTCTCTCCTTTTTCTTGTTTGTTGGGAGTGTTGTTGCGCTTGAGAAGAAAACACTGATCTTCAAAAAGTTTTTTTCTTCTTGGAGATTTGTTTCAGCTGAACGCGACCAGACCAGCCGGTGAGGCCCGCCTTCTTGTGTGGCGATTGGTCGTAATCCAAGAAGGCAGATGAGATTAAAAAATAAATTGTCTCAGAGGAGTTTCAGTAGTGGAAAGTCTTGTCCCCCGAATGGCAAATTTGTTGATTTACTGCATAATGAAGCCTGGCTGAGGGGTCATACGCGGTGGGGGCCGCTGTGGCAAAGCAGGGGGGTACTGGGAAAGGTAGTGACTGGGGTACCCGGTTGGGTTGTTTGGGAATGGTTGCCCTGTTCTGGGAGGGATTGGTGGATACGGAGGTGAATAGTAGACGGCAGGTTGTGGTGGGTCGGTTGGAGGCAGAACTTGGTTTAAGATGGGAGCAGGCTGAGATGGAGGAGGTGGGGGTTTCCTTCTGGCCTGGGCGACAGGAGACGAGCCGTTGCTAGTATTATCTGCGAGGAAGGGAGTGGCGTTGGAGACGTCCTGAGATCGGGGTGTGGCTACTGATGCCTGGGGGAGTCGCTGGCCCTTCAGCACCATTTCTTGTAGCTTCTCTATTTTCACCCGTCGTAAGTGGGCAAGCTTTCTTTTGCTCTGATAGGCGTCAACGAAGGAATCCAGGGTCATGTCACCATCCAGAAATGAGTCAGCCATATTCTGAAAACAGAATAAAGAGAAGTCAGAAAACTTTTAGACGATGAGCCCTGGAAAGTCATGTTTCCATGGAGACCATGTCTAATGAGGCTTCGTTTACCATCCAGTGGCTTGCAGTTTGGCAGATCATTTAAGTGATATTTTGTAGCTTTATTTTCTACAGCACAATATTTTCTGAATACCCATTGACGGATGTTCGGCTCGCAAAAAACATGGCTGATATTTTTCTATTTTCAGGAGAAAAAACTATGAAACAGATTAACATTAACAGTGAAAAATATAATCTATAGTTTATACCACATACCACGCCAATCCTAAGCAATTGAAGCTGCTCCTGTTTTAACACTTTTTTAAAACATAACTTCCAGACCTAGCAAGGACCACTATGCTTTTTTTTTCTTTTTTAACACTTCTAAAGACATCAAAATGTCAAATCCATTTTTTTATACCTTTGAAAATCTCTATCATTTTTCACATCACATTGGAAATCACCCTGACAACAAACAAGTTTAATATCTTTTTCAAAAGACATGTCTCAAACTCCGTTGTCAACAGTATGTTTGTCTTTGTTTTGTCTAGGTTTGTTTGTCTTTGGATTAATCTGATGGTGTAGAACTTTACCATCCAACAACCACAAGGTGGCGTGTTTGTATTTATTCTTATGAAAAAATACAAGCATCACAGATGCTGAATCACTGAATGCTGCTCAGACGATCCAACCAATGATTGATCTTTGACTAGTTAAAATCATTTCTTTTCAAAGTTTGTAATCTGAGTTTGTAAATCATGAAGAGAATTCAGATGAAAATGTAGCGAGTCTCAGATTACATTTCCTATTTGTTAAAAGCAAATTTATCTAAATAAGCGACGTCCTGAGTAGATGGATTGTAACCCTAAGTGAACTATGAGAGGTTACAGAGAGTTGGCCTTGCTTGGACATAAAGTCCACAAGTGACACAGTGAAACTTCTTTAGGAGAGACGATGTGGAAAAGCTGTCTAATGAATCACTAACTCGGGGGTTCATGAAGTTTTCTATTTACCTCTGTCTCTTCTTCTATTTTAGCTCCTTCTGCCTGCAGCAGGGCCAGCAGAATGTCCAGGGAGGTGCTTCCTGACTTGTGATCTGTTAAAAAACAAGTTAGAAATACATCAAAAACTTTATTTTGCTGAAATAAGACATGACTGCTGGTTATTTTGTCATTTTTACCAGTAAGAATGAATAATGTTTCACATCCCAGCTAGTGCTTAACCAACTGTAGCAGCCTGTACACATGTATTTATGAAAGTGTTACAGTAAATAATCAAGTCAAGTGCTGTCTTATGCAGAACATAAATGTTTAACCTGGATTTGAAGAACTTTTAAACACACACTTTATGATAAATAACAAGCTAAACAACTACTGCACTGTAACAGCAAACTACTTTTTCTATTTGAATTATTTTTATGTTAAAATGTTTGACTTCAAACTGGGCTTTTTTTTGTGTCAAGGACGCAACAATAATTTTTAAGTATCTTTGAAAGAAAAACACATTTCACTCCAAAAATTCTTATCACAGTCCGAAAACATCCAAACAGTCCTTGTGTTTGATGTGAACTAGTAAAACAGCCTTCGTGTCTGTGGGGAGGAACACAATCTTGTTTGTGTGCTGAAGCGGGGCTAAAAGTCAACACCAGCTGGAGCTGGGACCGCACACAGAGGGATAATGAGGAGAATGACATGGCACCGGTTACCCACCACGACTACAAACTCACCGTGCTCTTACAAGGTCTCAATGTAAAACAGAGAATCTCCACTTACACCAAATATGTGTTTAACCTCATTTGCTTTTTGGGCGTTTTAATCAAACACAGAATGATCTGACGGCCAGACAACTCTTCCAAATGCCACTAGGGAAGCATTTTTTTGGAGGGTTTGTATTTCCAATCAATAGAAATACTTACTTGTAACTGAAACCAGGAAGTTGAAGTGATTGAATGGTTTTTTTTTTGCTTACTATACAAAATTGTTCTTAATGTCCCACAGAACTCATATAGTTTTTTAATGGATATGCATGTTTCCTATTGTTAGCACACTCATTTAGGAGCTCAAGTCCAACCAGTGAAGTCAGATTTAAATAATATTGCAAAACTAAATTCATAAAAATATTCTATAGCATCTTTTTATTTGAACTGTGGACATTTGTCAACTTGGCACTGTGTTGGGCACCCTTCCTTTTTCCACTTCCTGCATTGTTTCTACTTTTTGCCACACCTGTTCGCTCTCTCCGCTCCTACTCCTCTATCCAGTTTTCTGTCCCCTCCGCCCATCTTGTCACTATGGGGAGCAGAGCATTCAGCTGCTCTGCTCATCGTCTTTGGAACTCACTCGCTCTTGACCTCCACAACATCGATACACTTTCACATTTCAAATCTGGATTAAAACTCATCTTTTTTAACTGGTCTATTCTCTTCAACCTTGATTATTCTCTTTCTTAAATCTATGTTTGGATGTTGTTTTGAACTGTTATTGTGTGTTTTGTAAATGTGGATATGTTGTATGGTGAACTTGAGTGCAAAGAAATGAATCTTAGAAATAAAATGTATTATTATTATTATTATTGCCATTTGCCTAAAACGCTGCTGAACAATTTGGAAAACTTCAACGTAACGATAGTTTCTTTTAGCGTTAATCACAAATTTAAGAGTGTAAACGTGGCTTATTTAAGAACATTTGTTTAATTTTCTATCCTACTTATTTATACAGATTTAAACTGTGTAACAATTCATCCTGCAAAAGCCAAGAATATTTATCAACTTCACAAAATACATACTCAGAATGTGACAAGTTGACAACCAGGAGACTAACTGGTGAAAACAAAGATTAAAAATCTGGGTTCTTCTTCATTTTATTCCTCACAATTATGCATTTTTAATGACAATAAAATACTTGTTGCGAACAGACTATCTTCACAGATATAGAGTAGGTTCAGTTAGTTTAAAAATGAGCTATTGTTTCTCTAAGAACTTATTCTTGAGTAGTTTTGTTCAATTTACTGTCTGAATCCTGTTAGGTTACTGTTTTGTAATGTTGGGTTGTACAAATAAAACAGAATTCAATTCAATCTTTTCTGAGCTAATTATGTTTTCAATAGTAATTTGGAAGATGAAACAAGTGTCCAGTAAATAAAAAAGTAGCAATAATGCAAATCTAAAATATCCAAAAGAAACAACACCATTTCCAGTGATGTAATACATCCATCAAGCGCTTTCCGTGTTCGTTCCTAAGGTGTCTAATTTTCTGGTTTGTAAAGCTATTCATAACTTGGTCAAAACTAAATAAAGGCTTGTTTGAAAGGCAAACATAAAGTGACACAGTGTGCTAAGTTAAAGACATCTAAACAAAGAAGTAAGCAAAGCAAATGATGACAAATAGGTGTTGCCGGGCTAACCCCTGCTCCAACTTTTGCGTATTTAGCTGAAGTGTTTCTATTCTCCATTTGGTACATCTCAGCTGTCTGAGCGCTCCGTTCTTATCCCAGCCATTGATACAGCTGGGATGACAGCTTAGGTTGAGAATGAGCAACAACATAGACGAATAAAGCTGGTATATTTTCTCCAGACGCAGTGGATTTAGTTCATTTGTATAAAACCTGATTCATGTAACGTGGCAAAAGTAACACTTGCCGGTAGTCGATCAAGAATATTTATACTTGAAATGGTTTAACAGCATGAAAAAAATTACACAATTATGCCTAATAAAGATAAACATGTAAAGACTTCAGCTATCAGTAAAGGCAAAAGGACAAATCATAAAATGCCATCAGACACTAAAAAAAAAAAACCTGTTCAAAGTGTGACCGATAAAGCAGGCTGTTACAGACACACCTTCTACAAAACAACCAGATCAGTTAAACTTAGAAACAAAAGAGCTAAACACACTTCCTGTCATGCAATAACAAATAGATTTTTTTTTTCCCCTGATAAAAAGTCAAAACGGATGTTAATACTTTAAATCTCTGAACCCAAAGAGACAAAACACATTTTTCAATAAATTCTGTTTAAAGATGTATTTGTCTTCCAGGACACATACGTACGTATGTAATCCAGTCAGTAAAACTGGTTTACAGCAATGACTTGACAGAAACTATCTGATCCAGATCGGAAATGTTTCAAAGAATAACCAGATGACGACATGCAATAAACTGTCAAAAAAAATGGCAAAAATAAAAAATACATACTGGCAATTTTTTTCGGATATTATTTTGGTTTACAAATTTAGTTCTCTTGTTAATTTGAGTCCAACAGTGTACAGTCTTAAACTCAAAACTAAATAGACTTTCTGGCATGTGGGCTGCACTCCTTCCACACAAAGCTGTGATTCTCTGAGCGGGGCAGAGAGAACAGACAATCTGCACTCAGAAATCATGAGTTGGTCATTTAATCATGAAGCCACAACAACTTTAGCCATGTTTGGTCTCTCTCTTTCTTTCCCACCCTTTGGCAACCCATGCTTGTCAGTCCTACTTCTCCCAACCCACAGAGGCCAGCCTAAGGCACAATGAGGAATTGAGGCAGGGGGGAGACGTCATTTTGACCTTCAGAAAGTCCTGGACAGTGAGAAGCACACACACATTCCAACAACAGGGAGGGAAATGAGTGAAACTGATGATTCAGATATGAAAACATCACCCTACCAGGCAGAGGATTTTGACTCTTCCATCTGGGTCATACAACTACTTTTCTTTCAGCTCTGAGCATGACTGTCCTTGTCCAGCTGCTCAACAGCAAATCCACAACTAGGACAGCCAAAGCACGGTGGGGGGCAGGGGGACACTGGGTAACTAACCTACATTTCAGGAAAAGCCAACGCTGCCTGTCATCATCCAAAAGCATTAAGCGTAGCGAGAAGTGCAATGCAGCAGGAGTTTGCCGGGTTTTAATGCCACATTAGATCATGAAGAAGCTTTTAAACTACAACAGATAAGACAAGTCAAGTCTGTGCCTGTTACGGACATTTCTAGCATTAAAACATTCCATTGGAGTGACTTTGACAATCCAGTAGCGCATCAAGATGCCCCAAAGCAAAAAAGACAAAGTCTAACTTATTAGCATGGCAGAAAAGTAAATGGCTGACGTGCTATTTTAAGAGGGTTGCTTGGCAACCATTACATCAACAGGGTCACAAGTCTCGTCATTCAGTCTTCATCGCACACGAGGAATTGTTGTGAACATTTGTCAAAGAAGGAATTTACCTTCACATTAGGAAAGAAATCAGATCTGGAACATAATGAATCGAATTAAAGTGACACAAACATGCCGAACAGGATCTGTGATCACAGGACGGCACACGTGTATGATGAGAAATGAGGGAACTCGTCTAACAGGTCTCTGCCGGTGTTTAGTCATATGGATAATAAACAGTGTAGAGCGGAATAAAGAAGGAACAGCAAATTATAACGACTTCTCTTTATCAAAAAATAGGTATTTTGGAAATCTTTGAATTTAAAAATGACCATCTGATTCAATCACTTTAGCAAAATTATTATTATAACAAAATAAGAAACTTCCAAAACTAAATATTACATTTAAATTCTAATAATAAAAATGGAAAATCATTTTTAACTATTTTTTTAGAATGCAACTTTGATTTATTTAGATTAACTATGGCACATTGTTTTTTGTTTTTTTTATGTAAGTGTGTGTATAAACCATTTACAACCTGCTTCATTTTTCAAAACAAGTTACAGTATAAATAATGTCGGAATTTCCTCTTTTTTTCTCTAAAAATGTCAAACATATCATCAGTTCCCTGCAGATATACATACCAGATATTAGGCAAACGAATGCTTTCACTGACTCTATTCGGATCAAAATTATTAATGAAGTTCAGTTACTCGGGGTTTAAAATCTATATTAAGTAGATGCAATCTCAAGATAATCAGCAAATTGACCCCAAAAAAAAGCTGATTAGCTTTAGATCAATTGAAGGTTGTATTGGTTGTAAATAATTTTCTGGTCATAATACCACCTGTTATTTAACCAAGCCCTACGGACTAATCTCTGTATCAAAAACTGAAGGGTTTTTTTTTTTATAAGATCGACTTTGAATGTTTTATGTTCAGAACTCTTGAAAGCTGGTTAACATTAAAAATAAAAGAGTCTCTAATACATTAATCTCAGGAAAAAAAAAAGGCTGTTAGAGTGTATTGCGAGCACATAGCTGCTCTACCTAAAGTGGATTTGCGAAGCTGATAAGACTCGAAGCGCTCTTGAAGAGACCCGTAGCGCTTGGTGAGCTGCTCTTTCTTGTGATCCAGCTGGGGTTGCAGGGCCAGGTTTTGCTCAGCCAGGGTTCTGTTGTTGGCCAGTGTCGTCTCCTTCCTCTGCTGGACCTCTTGCATCTGCAGAGAAAAGTAAAAGCGCAACAATAAAATAGTGAGCTCTGGACAAAAAGCTAAACATTGTAAAAATTTGTGGCGCAAAACCATACACTGTGCCATGATACTTTCATTTTTTAGATAATCAACCCATTTTTTATTTTTTTCTAAGTTTTATTCTTGATATATAATTACAAAATGCTAATAAATACTATGTCAGATTAGATCATATTTGTTTTTTCTTCTGAACCGCTTATCCCTAACAGGGTTGCAAGGGTGTCGGAGCCTATCCTGGCTGATTTCAAGAAAGAGGCAGGGTAGTTTGGATGGCATGTGTGTGATCTGTTGGTGATGGTCAGAGGGGCAGATGGCGCAAAAATGGCAGCCATCCATGTTTTGGAGGAACATGCATGTTAGGTATGTAGAGAAAACCCATGCAGACACGAAAACAACATACAAACTCTACACAGAAAGACAAGTGTTCCAAGCCTTTTCCCATCTGGGACACAAACTCCAATCTTCTTGCTGGGAGGCCACTGTGCAGTAGATTATCTTAAACAAATCTAAAATATTGTATCATTAATCCTCTCTAGAAAATGTGTCTGTCTAAAAAGAACAAAAGCAAAGGACATACAAATGTACTTCCCAGAAATGTATTCTATTTAAGTAATACAGATAGCCATGAAAACAATCTGAGAGCACTTCGTGTGAAGAAAAACAGATTGTAACCCATCTAGAGTATCAGGCATGCTGCTTTTCTGTATCTTTTCATCATTTAGATTTTTCATAACTGCCTGTCACGTTATGAAAGAGACATACTTTTTTTTTTTTAATGAGAATCCTGCTTGTTAAAGTTATTAGTAAAAAAAACGTCATTACAGGATACTTATGCACGTTAAAAAAAAAAAAAAAAACAGTTACAAACAAATATTTAAAGGAACAGATTAAAATGTGAGAACTGGTGAAAAAGGTCACTTTTGAGCAAATCTGAGCAGAATGACGAGGGTGAGTGGGAAGCAGAACAGTGAAGTACTAAATGTAGAAGAAGTTTCCTGACTCATTTCACACGTTTAGCCAACACATCATGTGTGCAAACACAGAACAGGGATGGGAGAGGAAAAGCAGGAAAGCTGCAGTTTAAAAATACACGTCATATAGCTGATGCTGAGGTTCTGAAATTGTTCTTTCGTGGTCTGACTGAAAGCTAAGAAACAATGAGTAGTGTTTAAAAGATAAAAAAGGATAGGTGAAATTATTTTGAAGCAGATCCCTGTTTTGGATACATATTTACAAGTTTGTTTTAGCAGAAAAGCGACTTTTAGATTGTGCCAATCTCTGTCAAGACTGAAATACTCACAAGAATAATAGGTTGAGAACTTCCTTCCCTGAACCACAAGTATAACCCTCAGAGAGACGGCGTAACAACATACAAGACACAATTTAACTCAATCCTGTCTACCATCATGATAATTACATTCCCTTTCTTCCTTCCACCAAACAGATTAGTTTTCTTTTGCCGTTTTATTTATAGCAAAAAAAATGACCTCCACAAGAACTTGACTTGAAAATAAGTAACCGATGTAAAAAAAAATTTAAATACACCTGCCTTTTATTCTTTTAAAAGAAACTAGGTCAGCTAACATGGTGATCATGCAAAGAAAAATGGAAATATTTTGACTAGAAATTGTAGACAATGAAATCGAACAAAGCACCGTACAGTTGTGTTTCTGGCACACTGAAAAACAACAGCTCTGAAGCGAAGGCAGGAAGGAAATTGGATGAAAAGGTGTAGATGATGTGAACAGATACATCAAGTGGTTTGAGTATGTCAATTTATTTACCACGTTATCGTGTGACGACCGGTCAAGTGACCTCAGCTGATAAAGCTACTGATGGGCAGCAGGAAACAAACTTTTGAATTTGCATTATTCAAAACAAACTGCAGGTAAAGTGTGTTTCACAGATTAAAAAAAAAGTCTTGAGGTAAGGCTTCCTCTGAATATACCTACTGTTTATACACAGTACTCGACTTCTCTGCAAATCTCAGGTTTCGTTTGATGCCGTCTGACACCCACACTCCTTTGTTCCCATCTAGAGTACAGTAAAAGAGCTATGCAGGATTATTCATTGGCTCGGGCATGTCTTTACTTGGCCGCTTTACTTCCATCTATGCCATAATCTCGTGACTAATTTGACAATGAATGTGTCAGTAAACTGAGGGAGTTCCTTCCACAATGTGCCACACGTAGGGTGAAGAAAACGAAACAGTAGCATTTGCAAGGTGTTTCAAACACAGCATTCGGTCTATCAGCAAGAATGAAGGCACACATTCCTGTAGAATTTACCAGCTATACTGGATGAGGAGCCCTCACTCACATGGACATACAGTAACTCACATTGTAGTTCTTTACGTCTATAAATAGCGACATTTACACTGAGCTTCACTAAAGTAAAATGTTTCATCTCCTGAAATGGGTTTCCGGGGCTGCTGGAGCCTATCTTGGCTGATTTCAGGCAACAGGCAGGGTACACCCTGAACAGGTCACCAGTCTGTTGCAGAGCCACACCCACATACAATCATCTACAGGCAATTTTGTAGCAGCTAATCAACCTAACATACATGTTTTTGAAGGATGGGAGGAACTGGACTACCTTGAGAAAAGCCACACATACACAGAGAGAACATGCAAACTCCACACAGGAAGGACAGTTTTTCAAGCCTCATCCCCATTCTGAGACTTGAACTATGATCTCCTTGCTGTTAGGCCACGGTGCTAACCACTGAACCCCCGTACAGCCCTGACAGCAAAATGTGTTGAGAGTATATTGAAATAAAAAGAATCTGGTACCATGACTACCCACAAGACAAACACTTATGTCCCCTCAACAATGGTTGTTTGATTAAACTCACCAGGAAGGTGAGAAAAGTGCTCTCAAGATTATAGATTTCACTTCTATGTACAACACATTAATAAAACAGCACATGGTGGGAAAGCTGTGTCAAGATCAGGATCTGCTCAGATTAAATTTAACTTCTGGACATTAGATTAAAGACTAAAGAATCAGATTAAATATCCTTTTGGAAGAAGCAGCATGAGAAATAATTAGAAACAGAAATCTTGTGTAGACTACTAATCATGTCTTTGACAGGCCAAAGATCTGTCTGTGGTATAAAATAGGACCTTTCCAGATTCTATAGCTGGTAATCTGTGACAGTATGGAAAAGTTTATCAGCAGCTTATCATGACAACAGGTATGCATCAGTTGGGCAATCCAAGGTTCCCACATTAAATCAAAAAAGGGATTAAAGCTGACTTTTAAACCAAATTAGATTAAATTACTTTCTAAAATTGCCAAACTGGTTCTTAAATTATGTTCCCTGACACTTAAAAGGAACATTGTTGATTTGTTCCTAGTTATTTCAATAAAAATACATTTTTAAAGAGTGAAACTAACAACTACAGGTTAAATTAGTTTATGATCAAGATCATTTTTAAACGGTGATCTTCAGTTTTTGTTGATTTTTTTTTTCTTGCTATGTTAATAATGCCTTAAATAACTGTAGGGAGTTGAGATCTGAACCTCTCACGGGATGTAAAATAGATTTAATTTAATTTTTAAAATGGTATTAGCTTGATTGTTAAAATTATATCCTTTAAAAAATAAAAATGTGAGCTTTAATTAAGGGCTTCTTGTCTGTGGAAAGGGGGGTTTTTAGAGAAACAGTGTCGTAAAATGGAAACAGTTAAGCGTTAAACTTACAGAGCTTATTTATTATCAATACTAAAAACCTCATTTAAATTAAACGGTGGGGATTTTTTTTTGTTATTTTACATAATCACGACTGGATCTCTCCCGATGAGGGAGTTGGGGGAGAAAAGCACAACAAAGGCTTGAGAAGAAAGCTAACATTGACTAACACCGTGTGGATTACATACCTCATCCATATCCTGGATCATCTTTGAGAGTTTATCGTCATCCTCCAGAAATTCGTTGAGCTGTGTCAGCGTGTAGGCGCCGAACTTGTTGGTGAAACTGGACATTTTATCTGTTGTTGTGTGGATTTCTTCTGATCTCCCTGTTCTTTCCTCGTAGGTTGTGACAGCTGACTGCTCCCTTACAGGAAGTGGAAAAGATACAGGCCCCGTGATGCATTCAAGTACCGTCCGAAAAACGGTAAATACCACAATCAGTACGTTTTTTATTTGTATTGCAGATACAACTTTTAATTTAAAGACAATGTGTGGAGTATTTCCAGGAATACAGGAATTATGTAAATAGTCCAGGGCAAAATGTAAATTTCTTGTGTTCCCCCCTGGGTTTGAAGCCAGAAATTCCTACAAGCCCAGAACTAAGAAGTCAAAATAACTGACAGGCTGTGGACCAATGCTTTTTGCTCAGCTTACAAAAAAATGATTGGTTAAGATGTTTATTGTCCCGCCCAGTCAATAGGATATTAACAAACATCTTAATTTTTTTTTTCCCGTTCCGTCGTTTTCCGCTTGTTCCAGGGCCGGGTCACGGGGGCAACAGCCTCAAACGGGAAGCCCAGGCTTCTCTCACCCTGGCTGCATCCTCCAGCTGACCCGGAAGGATCCCAAAGCCTTCCTGGGCCAGCTGTGAGATATAGTCTCTCCAGCGGGTCCGGGGTCTGCCCCTTGGTCTCCTTCCGGTGAGACGTGCCCGAAACACCTCACCCGCGAGACGCTCGGGGGCAGCCTGACCAGATGCCCGAACCACCCCATCTGACTCCTCTCGACCTGGATGAGGCGGGGCACGACACCGAGCTCCTCCCGGATGGCAGAGCTCTTCACCCGATCTCTGAGTAAGAACCCAGCCACCCTGCGGAGGAAACTCATTTCGGCCGCTTGTATCCGCGATCTCATTCTTTCGGTCATCACCCACAGCTGGTGACCATAGGTGAAGGTTGGAACGTAGATCGACTTTATATTTTAAGTACATTTATTATTTATTATGATTTCAACCAGTGATGGCAGGTTAAAGCAAGATTTATAAACATAATCCATTCAATCTTCAAAGTTACTTTAAGATTCTGAAAATGCATGTTTGGATTGTAAATGACAACAGCTTTTTCCAAAAGATATTGCAATTTTCTCCATTTTAATTAATATTAAAAACTAAAACTCACATATATCAGCAACTTATTCAAGCACAATATTTCCCCTGACTGACTTTGTTGCACCTGTAAATGTCAGTGATGATAATACATCTTTGTTTTTTACTGCCATTGTAACAAGATAGTATCAAAGATGTCTATTACAGATCTCGAGTCGGTGACCTGCAACTGTCGAAATTGGAATCAAGCAGGCCGAGGAGAACAGAGAGCTCCAGCAAGACCACAAAGACCCAGAAACAACAAAAAAGTCAGTCTGCTACTGCTCCCCTCATGACTCAACCGCTTATCACATTTGCAGCAAGTGTGGTGGGAGCTGCAGCTCCCGCATCAGCTTACTGCACAAATAGATGAGTATACACGTGCGGAATCCATTGTCTCTACAGACAGAAAGACACCAACTAGCTATCAAAGATATTACAATTAAACTCAACTGAGAACAATCGGATATCTTTTAAAAAAAGACATTTGTATCTAAAAAAATTAGGAAAATTAATCACTTGCTGATGAAAGATTGCTTAGAGTTCATTTTAGGAAATTTTTTTTTTTATTTTGAATTACTCTATTCATCCCTCACCGGGGAAATTTGTTTGCTGCACTCCTTACACCGCAGCAGGCTGCCCTTCAACGGCGCCAATGGTGGGAGAAGCGGGGGTTAGGTGTCTTCTCCAAGGACCCTAGACGTGCTCTCCGTGGGACGCGAACCCGCGACCTTCCGGTCCGCGGGCGAACGCGCTAACCACGCGGCCACCGTCTCCACCCAAATAGAGAAGAAAGTGTAATATTCTGCTAAATAATTTAAAATTTATATTGATATATTTTTAGTATTAAATTATTCAGTTACTTTATGTTGTAATAAGCTACCTAATAAAATATTTAAGTGCATCAGTAGGTCTTTAGATTTTCAGTTTAATTTAAAATCTCAATCAGTTTACATAATTAAAAAGCCTTCCTTTACAAAACTTCAACTGTAACATTCACTGTCTTTGTCACCTCACCATGATTTCAGTAAAATTGTTGTTACTTCACTAACTTAAAATAGTTCTTCTATCGTTAGATGTTATTGAAATTAAGTAAAAAAGAAGTGTGTAAAAATCCAATTAAGATGCTCTGAAACAAGAAACATATCACTTAATATCAAATACACTGATACAAATTATTCATCAAAATAAAATCATATTTATTAAAGCAATCAATGCAAAGTATCTTCCCGTATAGTTTTTAGAATGATTGTATGATTCTTTTTAAATGATGTAGTGTCTTCATAATCTTCACAAATACATTCATATGCGAGCTGCACGATGGTGCAGTGATTAGCACAGTGGCCTCAGGGCAAGAAGGTTAGGGTTCGAGTCCAGGAGCAGAGGCGAAACTTGAATCACTGATCTTTCTGTGTGGAGTTATCATGTTCTCCCCGTGTACATGTGGGTTTTCTCCAGGTACTCCAGTTTCCTCCCACCCTCCAAAAACATGCATGTTAGGTTAATTGGCTGCTAGGCAATTGTCTCCCAGGAATGAGGATGTGTGCGTGGATGATTGTCTGTGTGTGGCCCTGCAACAGACTGGCCATCTCTTCTGTGTGTACCCTACCTCCCACCTGAAATCAGCCAGGATAGGCTCCAGTGACCTCATTAGGTATAAGCAGTTGAGAAAACGAAACATTCTCATGCAAATATTAACAGAAATGAAGAAAAGTGCCTTTAAAAAAGTAAACATTTCTTTAGTTGCCTCAAAAATAAAAAAATATCCATAAAGAAATCTTTAATAGAGCAATAAATCATCCTCTCTGAATATTTTTAAGAGAAAAAATAGATTGTAAATGCAGTGCATTAACACATTTCTCACACCTACAGCAGATGCTCCTGGAAGCAACAAATCTTTCAAGTTTTTCCACTTATTATAATCCTATTATTTTAACATAATAATTTCATTTTAAAGTCTTTACAACCATGACTATTTCAGCCTATTCTATGTCAAAATATATTAATTTGATAATGGAGTGCAAAGGTCATTCTAAAAAAAAAAAACATGCTGTCAATATCTAGCTGAGTTTTATTTTGAGACGTTGCAGCTCATCTTCAGAACCGCGGTGGAGTCTCAGACTCACTGCTGTTGCTGCCACTTTGTTTTCTCCATCGACATTTTACGTCAATATTTCTTTGGGAGTTTACAGATGGGTTGAGGTCTTCTCCAGTCTCAATGCCCAACACCTGCCTCTGCACTAGCTTGCAGTAGAGCCCTCCGCTGGTCATCAGCTGAGAATGAGAGCCCTCTTCAGCCACGTGGCCCTTATCAATCACTATTATGTTGTCTGCTTTCTCCACTGTACTCAGTCTGTGAGCTATTACCAACACAGTGTGCTCATGTATTATGTTGTTCAGAGCTTGTTGAACCTGTAAGATTACATACATTGCATTTAACGCTCTCCTGACAGTACATGTCAATAGACTTTTGTAAATATTGCAGCTAACTTACAATGTGTTCACTTTCTGCATCCAAAGCGCTGGTGGCTTCATCCAGGACGAGAACACGTGGGTTCCGGATGAGAGCCCGTGCAATGGCCACTCTCTGTTTCTGTCCACCAGATAATTGTGTGCCCTTCTCTCCAACACCTAGAAGAAAAACAGACATTTTCAAGCTTACATAACATACAATAAAATGCCTATTACATATAAACCAATCTAATAATTACTTGTGTCATAGCCTCTAGGTAACGCAGTGATAAAATCATGTGCATTAGCCTTAATAGCAGCCTGAATGACAGCATCCATGGAGACTTCTTCCGTCAGTCCATAGGCAATGTTCTCCTTTACCGTCCGGGCAAACAGTACCGGTTCTTGGCCCACCAAAGCTACCTGTAGACACAACATAACTATTTGAAATCTTTCAACAACAGCTTCTTTCCCTATTCTGGTGTTGTGTTTTTATTCTTAGCCTCGTATATCATATTCCTGTGTGTTACAAAACTCTTTTGTTGTTCATGGAACACATCCGAAAGCCATTTTGTTGGACTGTGTGGCATGGTATTTTATAACAACATAACCAGTTCATTGAATACTTGTATTGAGGGATCACACCACACCCACTCACCCTAAATAATCAAAATTTATGAAATCATCAAACCTAAATACACATTTTAGGAACAGGTAGTATTTATGTTATTTTGGGGGCAAACCTTTGAGTGAAGGTAGTTATGAAGAAAAGTGTTAACAGGTTTTCCATCCAGCAGCACTTGGCCTTCTTGAGGAGGGTAGAAATTTTCCAACAGACCCACACAGGAGCTCTTTCCACTGCCCGAGGGCCCAACCAGAGCTGTCACCTCTCCAGGCCTCAGAGTAAAGGACACTCCCTTCAGGGAAAACAAACGCAGCCATTAATTTACCCAAAAATAAACAAATGTTATGTCAGAATGGAATTATAATTGCAGGTATAAATAAAACTTGTGTTTTTACTTTAAAAACAGCTGCAAACATGTTGAGTATAATAATGATCGGATTATATTGGATAATAATCCCTCTTACACAGGATTTTTTAAAGTAATATTAAAAAAAGACTATGACAAACCTTAAGGATATTGGTTTCAGGGCGTGTTGGGTAAGCAAAAGTGATATCCTTAAATTCAACCAGTCCAGAACAGGTGTCAGGAGCCTCAGCACCCTCAGCAGTGTGTTTAGGTTTTCTATCTAAATACTCAAAAACCTTCTCAGCAGCTCCAACTCCCTGCATGAGCCCAGTGTACACTGACGCGATGCTCTGTGAAACAAGGAAAACATGTCTTTACTGCTGTGTGTTTGTTGCACTTTAAACACACTCACAGACTGATAAAAACACCTCGAGACACTCTCCCAGCTCCAGCATGTATATAAAAAAAGCAATCAAGGCACCGCTGCTCATCTGCCCAGAGACAACAAGATGGCCTCCAAAATATAGAATAGCAACTTCCAAAGCAAGCTCTGAGATCTGGAAGAGAGAAATTGTGATGGTCACACTCTGAAACGTAGTTATCAATTACATAGATGACAGTGATTAAACACAGGTTGTATTTAAACGTTTCTCCAGACACCTACACAACTGGACCACATATAGCAAGCGTAGGCTAGTGCTTGTTTTTTGTTGAGCTGGAACATGACTAAGAGCTTGGCGTAGTAGGTGTCGGCTTCTCCGCTTTCGTTGGCGAAACTGCGCACTGTCCTAATAGATGAGATGGTCTCTTCGGCTATTTTATTTGCTTCTGCCAGGGTTGTTTGCACCTCCTTTGCCAGTTTCTGAGAGAAAAAACAACACAACACATTAAATGTGTTTCCCTCTATTTTAGGATTAAATGACTCACCCTGTGGTCCACTGATTTAAAATGAGCATTTCTCATCCCTGAGTTTCTTGCTAATAAACTGTTATGAAAAAGATCATTTGATGTCATTATGTTCTGTTACAAAAACCATTCCAGTGTCATCAAACGTATAGATCAAGGGTGGCCACTCGGTTTTGGCACACAAGCTGCTAATGAAATTATAAAGTTGTAAAAAAAAATCTACCGGCAATGACATACCTGTCAAGGCATTCCACCTGCCTCTCATACTGGAGAGGCTTTCACACCTTATCGAATACTTAAAAACTGTAAACACCAGCAAATACTTTGGGAAAAAAAAAAATTATTTACAGATTGCGCATGTGCAGTCAATTTATGATGAGCCAAAGTGACGTAATTGAAGGTAACCAGTCTAGCTCTGACTGCACTGTAACAATGCCCACCTAGAATGTACTGTACCATAATCAGCTTACTGTAAAAGTGACTAGTTTTGTAGGTGTTTTATCACACACACTGAAAAAACACTCTGTATTTTCATTTTTAGCAGAGTTTTTTGGGGCCGTACAGATACGACAATACACCCGGGTTTTTCTAAAAGGGGAGGGATGGGCGCGAGGAGGGCGTCATTGACAAAGCCAGTCTAGAGTTGGCTGGGGGAACATTTTGAAAAATAAGCGTCATTTTCCTGTATTTTGGTGGCCCATTTACTGATCCTGCAAGGGAGTAGCTTGACTAGTCCCCTTTCCTTTTTTCTTTTTTTTTTTGTGGACCAAAAGAGGGGGCGTGCGTCCCTGATACAATCATTGTCTGGGCCAAAAGCATTTTATACAATCAATATTTTAATAGTGACATATTATGCTTGGTTTAAATTATTTTAACATGGGGAATCTGTGTTGTTTGGTTGCTGTGGTTACAATGAAATGAGCCAAAGGTGGAACTTTCTTGCTCTTATCTACCTTTAGTAGATAAATAAAAGGTTGATGCCAAACACCAAAACAGCATGAAATCAACTAAATTTTTTTGCTGTAAGCTGCTGGGAGATTAATGTAATGAGTATGGGTCATTAAATACTTGCCTTATAATATCCGCCATAAAGTTTAGAGACAAATGCAATAAAAGGGAATCCCATTATGGTGACCAGTGTGAGTTTCCAGGACATCCCGAACATGAAGATGAAGAAGCCGACACCCTTGATGATGCTCCGCAAGAAGACGTTGACATTCTGGGAGATGAGGTCGCTCACCTGAGTGGTGTCGGCAGATAGGCGTGAAAGGATGTCACCTACCGACAGATTTGGGTGTGTGAATGATACAAACGGATAGGGGGATTCAAAAGGTGCTTCGATATTACCAGTGTGATTTTCATCAAAAAAGCCAATTTCTTGCTTCATCAGTGCTCTGAAAAGGTGACTCCTGAGCCGGAGATTTAATCTTGCAAATATCAGGGTGAAAACTCCTCCCCGCACTCCGATGGAAAGAGAGCTAAAGAAAAAGACATTTGTGTGCAAGTTTTAAAGCTAATGCACAATTAGGTTTTTATTCATGTGTAATTTCTAAGAAAACGAGTTTTAACAAATGTACAGAATGATTAACTAATATTCAGTGAAATTTAAAAAATAAAAAGGTTAAAGTTATAAAGGAGACATTAACCCAACAGAATACAGTCACTCATTTAGTCAGATGTACCAGATAGACCACGTACAGGTAAATTCTAGATCATCTATTTTCCAAATACCCACAAAAGCTCATTGTGATGAACATGAAGGAAGTTGATTCGGCCTCAATACCGAGAACAACCTGCACACCCACACTCACCTGACCAAAGCTAATGCCAACAGTGTAAACACAGGCTTAGCGAAGTACTCCATACTTTGGTGAACCACAATACTGTCTATGGCTTTCCCATAGTAGAAAGGGATGAAGGCTTCACCTTAAAAAAAAAAAAAAGATTGTATACAGCGTTACATCGTTTTGGTACAAATTCATATCATGTGTTCCAGTGATTTGAAGTTGAGAAACATTAAATAATAGCAGCGGGTTTTTTTATGACCAAAACATCTAAATCATTTAATGATCGAGATGTCTTAATCATCAAATATACTGTGCAGAAGACAAATTTGAAGCTTTTCTATGATGGATCACTCCACGACAAATGAGGGATTACACGGACAAGTGTAAAGGAATCCAGACAAGATGTTGAAATTTTGACATTTAAAAATCAGGCTGATACTGGTTTCTGATTTCAGAAATAGTTACTGTGTTGCACTCAGTGAAAAGAAGTCTAAAGTTTTTCTTGCTTCTTTTTGGTTTACAGTAACAAGCCTCGAACTGACGTCTTATCAAAAGTGTCCTTTGTTGCTTAACCACAGATCATATTTTTAGAGACCATCACTATAATCAGCATACAACCACTGAAGCCATTCAGACAGTTTATTAATCTTAGCCAACAAATGTCCGCATCAACATTAAATTATAAGGTGTTAAAATAGATGATGATCCAAGTAATGTTTGGTGATCAATTAGAAATAAATGTTTTAAAGTTGTTTAAGCAGCTACTGGAGCTATTTGTACAATATAATAACTGAGATAACATAAAGAACACACTCACAGACAGCAGAGATGAGGAGAAACAGGACAGCAACAGAAAGCAGGCTGGAATCGTGTTTGCAGTAGGTGAGCAGGCGTCCTAGTGTTGCCCCAGAGCTGACCTTCTCTCCTCTCTCTTCCTTTTCTTTCTCATCCTCCACACCAGATGTCCCAACCAGCTTCTCGGTGTCACTGTCATCCTCTTCAGTGGTCCTTCCTCCTCCACTTCTGCTGTTACTGATTACACGGTTGGATTTCTTCCCAAGCTGCTTCCAGAGCAGCACTACACCAATAGATGAGGCACAAGTCCAACACATGAGGCTGACAAGCCAGGGTTGCTGTTTCAAAGGCTTCAGCTCAGAGAACATCAGCAGCTTAGCCAGGGTATATGTGATGATTATCATGCTTATGAGAAGAATGAAGGTTGTGGTCTTTGCCACTCTTCTTGGTCCATCCTCCTTGTTCCATGCCACCCCAATGGAGGCTCCTAGAAGCAAGGAGATCCTAAGCAGCAACATTCCCCAAATGTCCAAGGCAGATCGTAGGATATTAAAGTCCAGAAACTCATCTTTGAATATCGTTAAGTGTGATGCATGGATGTAAAGGACAGTGGTGATCACACCATCCAGCAAAGTGAAAAGTACAGTGCAACTCACGTTTATTTTCACACCCATGTTGATGATCCAAAATGGACTTCCGGTTCAAAATGTGTAATAAATATATGAAAAACTTCACACTTATTAAAGGAAACTAAGCTAAATGAATTAACATAGAAAGTGAAAACCACGTTAGAGACATTATTGGACTTTTTTAACCATATTTTTTCCAATGGAGTGTTGTTTTCAGTCTTCCAGCAGCACTTTGTTCAGAAAGATTTGTTAATATTGATCACACTATAAATGGCTGTTAGCTGAGCTTGTTAAGGTTATAATTTTTGAAAGATTATTTATAAATGAGCTTCACAGCAACCAGACTGTGTGATGTCAAGTAGCAACCTCGTGTTTGTCTTGTCTTTACGTCGCTTCAGTAGGGAATCCGTGGGGGTGGGAGAAGATCGAAGCTTTGCTTGGTTTATGTTCAAACATGCAGGCTATAAGCATGTCCCCCAAGAGTTGGAATGGGTTTCAGAAACTTACGTAAAGCAGGTACGGTGCCATTCTACCGGGACCTTCTCAGGTAACTACCGGTATCAAAGATCGTCTATGACACAAATGAAGCATTTGCTATTAGTGTTGATTTGGATCTAATTGTGCCTGTGTGAATGTGTAAGTGTATACACATTAGATCAAAACGTAGCACTTTTCACACCGACCAAATACGATATTTTAAAATAGGAAAACAAATGAGCAATCATTTTTTAAAAAAAATCTAAATAAGTGATGCATCTTCGTTTTTTTCTTTTTAAACTCTGGGTTGTTGCGGAAGTGATTGCAGTCAGGCTCCTCCCACTAAGCGAAAGGAAGTGTTCAAGAGCACAACACGTTTTAAAAAACTGTTTTAAACTTTATTTACAATGATCACGTGGTTTATACAGGTTATTTTGATACCGATTGTCAAAAGCAAAATATTAAACTTTACATGGCCACGTTTAAGAGGTAAACAATGATCCTCAGAAAAAAATTGTTTCATTATGTTGTAACTTGGAATTAACACTTCTAAATCTTTGGTGAGATTCGATTTGCTGCAAGCAAATTCTGGAGATTTTAAGAACATCTCTTTTTCTAATCTCCAAAATTGGAGAAAATCAGATTCATCCAAGTGATTCTCCAGCGCAGATTCTCCATTGTATGAGCTGCTTTGCTTGGTGTTCAGCACAGTTTTCACAGGGAAAGACAAAATTGAACCCTCTTTCACTTCCTTTGAGTCTCCTTCAGCAAACAGGGGATCCTTTTTTAAATACTCAATTGAGGACAAGATTTGTGTCCTTCTATTTTTTTCCTTTTCTCTTGTTTGTAGCAGAATTTCACCTGAAAATGTAGCACAAAAAAGATTGAAAAAATTGAAGATAGGCTACTTCATTTAATTTATTTAACCCCAAAGGGAAATTTGAGTGTTGCAGTGGTACAATCATACAATGTCATACAACATTATTTTTTATAGCTGTTGTGAGTGAAAATTTAAAGGTTTGAAAGTGAAAGGTTGAATATTTTGATGGAGAACGGCAGAAATTATTTTCTGTACTGTTCCTTTGAGCAGTGGGGTTGCAGGAGTCAGTTGCTGAAGCTGCTTTTTGTAACATGTAAGTTACAACAATTCTTTTAGTGTTAACAGTTTTATTTATACAAACAGGTTGGTAGTTTAATGAGTTTACACACGATTGTACAAATTGAACTGGTATTCAGAATGAAACATGGCAAACTAATCTCATGAAAGAGTTGTAATGTTCACTGCGGTGTAAGGAGTGCAGCAAACAAATTTCCCCGGTGAGGGATGAATAGAGTAATTCAAAATAAAAAAAATTAAAAAAAAAAAAAAAAAGGGGAATGACTGAGTGGTTACCAAGCACTTGAGTTAATATGTGAGATACTAATCTGTTTATAGAATTTTGTTGCTAATGTAATAACTTCATATGGATGGAAGCTTTCTTCTTTGGGAAATAAATGTCGTGTTCAGAGTCATCAAGTTGGCAGTTTTAGTGTAGACTAAATGAGCCAATAAAATAAGACTCAAGCATTTTTGTCTTTTTGTAGGCTTACCTCTTTATGTAAATTGGCTTCCCGGTTGTACATGAGCATGTGAGGAGTGAACTTAGTTGTCGGGTTGGTGGTTGTGCGGAATGAAAAAAGAAGTGGGTCTAAAAATTTATCCCATTCTGACTGCTTTTCTGACACCATCTGCTCTATAGCTTCCTTCAGGTGTGAGCTTGAGGAGTTGTGTAACAACTTAAGTTGTTCCAAGCCTTGATCCAGAGGAGAAACTGTCTGCCCAATACGCCATGTGTCATACAAGATTTTAGACACCTAAGCAAACACAACCACAGCCATCAGTAACAGACAAAAACTCACTTGAACTGAGATCTGAGATAAACACAAAAATTTAGTACTCACCTCATTACAAAAGTCGGGACTCTGCGTGCACACTAATGCTTTAGGTGCGCCAAATCTGACAGATAAAAGATATTGAGCAAGTGGTAACAACAATGTTTAGCATCAAATTGAATACATTTTTACAGTTTTTTAAAATGATTTTTACCTGTATATACTGTCTGAGATACATTTTGCAACTGACAAAGCATCTGTTTTTCGCAATGGATCAGCCTCTGGCCATTTACTGAAATAATCAATGATTAGTGTGGCACATTTTTTTCCTTTCCGCGTCTCTGGAAAAGGTCCTGATGAGGGGAAAAAAATAAAAAATGTTTTTATACTTACAGGCAGAAGTAATCAAGCAAAAAGAGTCAAATATCAATATGATTAAATAAACTAAGTTAGCAACCTAAAATGTCAATCCCAACAACCACCCATGGCCCATCTATTTTGAGTGGCTGACCCGTCCTTGTTATGGTTTTACTTCTTTCTGCATGCTGACACGTCTCGCACACTTTGATCTGAAAAATGTACACAAGTTACAATTACAATATGTCATAATGATGTGAACAAAACAGTAGACAATAACAGATGTTTTTACCCATTCCACCACGTCCTTGATGATGCCTAGCCAGTAGAATTTGCTCTGAATCTTGTTAACAGTCTTTTTTTGGCCCAAGTGATTGCCAATGTCATTTAAGTGGCAGTCAAGAAAAATCTGCCTCTTTCTTTCAGTCTCAATGACTACCTCCCTCTTCTCCTCCTTATTGGGTCCAACATAGTACAGTTTTCCCTCTAAAACAGATATCAATCGTAAGTGTACACATGCAACATAGATGTTCAACAAAACACTCCATTCAATGATCTAATAATGATTTAGTTTCATTAGCTCCATTCATTATAGGTATAGAACAGGGGTGTCCAACCAGTCGATCGGACGGATAACAAGTCCACCCCCAGATGTATAAGAAAAAGATTAAAATGACAGAAAATCCGTGTTGCCAACTTAAGGCTAAATTTAGCAAGTATTCAGACCCTCTAGCCACTCTTTACTAGACAAGCGACAATCTGGTGACTTTTACTAGTGTAATAGGAGATTTTTAGTCTGTGACATGAAAGCACGTTGTTAAGCCTGTTCTCAATGAGCAGCACGTGCCGCTGCTGTGCACCACCAAAGCACTGCAAGCCTGTGGAATTTGTCTGCGTGTATTTGAGAGTGGGTGTGTAAGAAAGACAGGAATTTGTCTGTGTGTGTGTTTGAGGGAGGGCGAGTTTATGATGCCTAATGGTTATGTGACAACAACAAAACGTGTTGTGAGTGTAGTTATAGTGCAGGCTGGGAAAGATCTGTGGGGTTCGCGATACTTATACTGGATTGGTAGATCTCAGGAGATTTCAACTTCAAAGTAGCTCTTGGGACATAAAAGTTTGGGCACCCCTGATATAGAATCTCGTGGTACATCAAAGCTACACTTAAAGTATTTTGAGATTCCATCTAACTTTTTAATCGTTTCTAAAAGCATTTTAAAAGAATACTTTAACAATTAGTTTACCTTCGATTATAAATTTCTGTGCGTATCTTCTTATATTCTTCTTTTTTAGCGGGCTGATAGATGGAGAAAAGATGCCTTCAGCCACATAATTATAGACATCACCGAGTTTGTTGGGACTTGATTCAACCACCTCCTCTTCAGCCACTTGCAAGGACTCCACGTTTAACATTTTACTCATTCAACTTCTGCACAGGCATTAAAACAACTTGAATAACTCAGAAACAGAAATAGATTTCTCTACAAAGACATGACTTTACTACAAACACGTTAAGCTTCCTTGTCTAACTTCTTCTCTTTATTTTAGTTGGTCATTTCTGCCTCTTTACACAAGCGCGCCCTCCTTAGGCCAAGAAGTGCTATTTCATGCCAGTCTAACAGGAAGTGGTTGTGTCTGAAGAAACATTATTTTGTTAATAAAAAAAAAAGAGCGAGCGAGAGAAATGAACAATTGTTTCACCAGTTTATGATCCAATTCAACTTGTTTTCCCACAGTAAAATCATGCTTCTTCTTTGCTTTTATGTATAAAAATAATTTAGTATACATTTGATTCGATATTTAAGTTTTACTTTGAAAGAAAACAAACCAGAAGTTGTGCAATGTGTTCACGGAAGTATTTTCCATGTTTGGCTTTCAGTGTAATTTTAATGTGTACTTCATCTTTATAATACATTTTTAAAGATCAACAATGACAAAAGAAAAAGCGCCTCAGTTTTATATGTGCAGCTGCTTTGAAACTCATAATATTTTTCTGCATAAATACAACCTCCACGTCTGTTTTGAGTCTGAGGAGCAGTTCCTACTTCAGTATAAAGCAGTGAGTTGTTATTAGCGACATTATCTTTTAAAAATGGGTTTAAATGCATCTTGTATGTGGGTAGTAAAGTATTGATTTACAATTTGTTATTTCCATGCAGCTTCTTGTGAGGCTTGGTTGTGTCACGGATGTGCAGATTAAAGAAGTTCTTGACGAGGTAAATATTAAAATAAGAGAGGATTAAGGTGCCTGCAAACTTTTATTTATTATTTTTTGTCATCACAGAAACACAGGTGTGCTTACACTTTCTGTAAATTTAGTTGTCATGGATACTGTCTAAGCATTTCTCCTCCTTTCCGTATTGAAGAGGCTTTCACGTTGTACTGATTACCTAAAAACCATACTCATTTGCCATTTATAAAACAAATGATTGCGCATGCGCAATTAATTTATCAGTGACGTAAGGAGAGGTAACTCATTGACTTTGGTAGATATAACTTACTATAATCAGCTTGAAGAGAAATGCCGTAAAAATTAGGAGACTATAATCAGCTAGAAAGCAAGTCATTTTGAAGGCATTTTAATTGTGTATACATTGACAAAAAAAAATGATTTTCTTTTGCAATTTTTTGGTCGTACAGAAATGACAATATTCGCGTATTTGCTCAAATCGCAAATTTATTTTCCGTATCAAAATACGCCAAAAACGTATGTTGAGCCAAAACCGTCTTCTTCTCCTTTCGGCATTTCCCTTCAGGGGTTGCCACAGCAAGTCAGTTTCTTCCATCTTCTGCATCCTCTTAGGTCTGACCAATTATCGCCATGTCCTCCTTCACTATATCCATGAACCTCCTCTTTGGTCTTCCTCTAAGCCTCTTGGCTGGCGGTCCCAAACCAGGCATCTTTCTGCCGATGTTCTCTCAATCCAAAACCTGATCCTCATTAATCAGAAATATTCACTAACTATTTCCATCGATTTATTTTCTATACTCCACATTTTGCATCCTATCCCACCTCAACTATCTTCACGTCGTCTTACATCCATACGCCTCCTCTAAGGGCTTCTTCTTAGCCTTCTGGCTGGTAGATAAAAAGCTATCATTCTTTTGTTAATATTTCCTTACTCTCCTCTGGACTGGCACCATACTCATACATTTACGTAGTCGTCACAACTGTAATGTTATTCTTTATCTACATTGCACAGATTTCACAAGAAAAAAACAGACGAAGGCAGCTCGGTGCTACATCTATCCAGAGAATTTCTGTCATAAAACAATTGTACAAGCCTCTCCATCCTCATGTCTACAATCTTAAGGTAAATTATGCCTTAACATTCACTGCTTTCAGACTATACCAAACAATGAACCACTATACCTTGTTAACATAACTCTCACCTGCCCCCAGGAGGCATATCTTTCTCCAAAATTTATTCAAATAGTTGAATACTGTCGAAGCAATCTCGCCAGTGAGGAGGGCCTTCTAAAGCTTCTGGAAAAAGAGGAAGGTTAGTTGAAGAGGGCTAAAAAAAAATTGAAAGCAGACACACTAGTCAAGTTGGTAGAAAAAATAATGGTCATTTTAAAACTCCAGCGTAAAATCAGCACAGTTTGTTTGTGACTTACAAAGTAACCAAATATTTCTTAAATGAGATCCTTTCCTTTCAGGTAAAATTTCAGGCCAAGTATATAAATGTATATCCACCATTATCTCTTTCTGTTGAAGCTCCCAGGGTGTATCGCTGTCCAATATTTGAAAAGAGCTTCAATGAGGTATTGCTAGAGGAGCTGGAGCACTTTGAATCTTCATCGCTTCCCAAAGGAAGACCTAACACTATGAACAAGTATGGAGTGAGTCACCCCTCTCTTTTTACTAACATAAAAACTTATTAAGAATTTCCTCAACTGTATGTACTTTGTCTTAACTGAAAAAACAAATCTGTGTCACAATGGTTAAACATTTCAAACATTTAAAGATTTATTATTTAAAAATATTTTTATTAGTCACATTGAAGAGAAAAATGTAAAAGTTGAGGATTTTTTTTTTTTTTAGATTCTCCTCGATGAGATGGGCTTTGATGAGGGTTTCATAACACCTCTGCGTGAGCAGTATTTGCACCCAATTACCTCCTTGCTGTTTCCAGACTGTGGGGGTTGCAGTCTAGACAGTCACAAAGCATTTGTAGTCAAATATGACATGAATGAAGACCTGAGTTTGAGCTTTCATTTTGATAATGCAGAGGTGACTCTCAATGTTTCCTTGGGGAAACAATTCACTGATGGCAACCTCTACTTCGGTGATATGAGACAGGTATGTGGTGGAAAACAGCCTTGGTGGAACTGCTTTCTTTTCAAGTTTGTTGTATGGTTCATATGTGCAAACGTGAAGAGCTGGAGAGATCCCCCCCTAAGTTTCTGATTCTACAATATTTAATGCATTGCTGTACTAAAGGTTTAACCTGCCCTTGTATAGTTGAACTAAAGTTCAGAGTGATCTCAGCCTTGGAGTCAGATAAGAAACGGAGGATGGGGACAGTGCTAGTCTGTTTCTTCACACTCCCTAAGACACCTGGCTTTCCAGACAACAGAGAAACACAGCAGAACACAGGATCATTGTTATTATGAGAAACTAAAATGTCCAGATTTTAAAACTCAACTAATAATCTTTGCTAAACACTACTACTTAATATAGCATTTTAGTTACAGGTACGACCATAGTTAAAAGCATCACATGAAACTATTTATTTTACAAATATTTACTTAATAATTTTACCTTGACAGTACAGTTTGTTCATTTTACTTTTGTTACCATTATTCATTTATTTTGTTGACTGCTACAGGTACCACTAGATGAATCCGAGTGCATAGAGATCGAACATAGGGTGGGCGAGGGCCTTTTCCATCGAGGTCAACACATGCACGGGGCACTTCCTATTTCTCAAGGCCAGCGCTGGAATCTCATTATCTGGATGCGATCATCCCGAGAACGCAACAAATTGTGCCCCATGTGCAACAGGAAGCCCATGTTGGTGGATGGAGAGGGTATTTCTGATGGATTCACCAAAGATTTGGATGTGGCAAAGTGAAGGCATCTGAATGCTCTCAGTGTTTGATAATGGACAAAAAGTCTAACACAGACCCTAAAATGTTTCATTGCAGTCCAATATTTTTATTTTTTCGAGCTATGAATGTGTGCCTCAGATGACCAGCCAACTATAATGTTTTTTTTTTCATCCCAATCAACTAAGTACTGAAGACATTATCAATTGATATCTGTCATTTTGTTTGAAATTGTCTATTTTTTTAAGAGACAGCGGGTTTAAAATGTCCAGAATATATCGTGCTTAGGTGGCTCTAGTCATTTAAAAGTCGAAATTTATTTAAACAGTAATTTTGTATAACAGCCCATTGTTAGTTTGACTTTATCAGAGCCCATTTTTTTGCTCTACACTTTCATTTTGAAGACATAATCTATCAGGAAGCAGTGCATTTAGATGTGTTGAAATTTGATGTACCGCAATTGTTGCCTTTGTTGGGGCACAAACCAGCGTTATGTTGAAAATTCATTCTATATTAAATAAATTTATAATTGATTACATTAACTTTTCTTCAAATGTGATGTGTATTCCTTGAAAAATAGTCCCTGCTCTAACGCTACACTTTTCAGGCAACATATTTTCTTTCTTAGGAGTTGTGGGAAATAAAACAAAAGGCTTTTCTGCAGTTTGGTGTAACAAAGGTTTAATGAAAGAAATTTCATGATGATTTGTGTGTAGTTCCTGTTAGTGTTGTACAGTATGCTGCTTATTTTGTAACAGGTTAAGTACAGACATAATGATGGACTTATAAGTTACATCATCGTAAATTAAAAGATATCTTCCAGAAATGTTAAAACATTAGGGTTTTTTGGTTGTTTCTTTTGTTCCCAGTAAATGTGCCAATTTTTTTTGTTAGGAACTGAGGGAAAATGTGGGAGAGGAGAGCTGACTTTCTGGGATCAGATTAAGACAATGACATTTAAAGACATCTAACAAAAATGTACAAACAACAAGTACATGGGTTTGCACAGTGTGTCCAACAACCATATTGCAAATTGTTCCACTTTTGCTTAAAAGTCCTTCTTTTCATGTACAAATATATATTTTTGCACAATGTTTTTGGCCTTTTAATATTTAATTTACATTGGTATAAGAACAAATGTGTCACGATTCTACTCTTACAATTTTCACATCAAATACATACTAAAAATAAATGTTTTTATTTTTTATGGGTCTTTACAATATACACATAAACAAAGTAACTCTTTCATAAATTTTGCTATATTGTGCACAGTAAATATCAAAAAATAAAACTAGTTCGAAAGCGAAATGCTTTCACAGTTTCATACTCTTGGGCTGCGGTGATGACCCTTAGCATGAACAACACATCTGCCAAAGTGGGCTCGGTCAGCATCAGTTGCTTTCAGTTCTGTTCATTGTCCATTTAACAAAATATCATGACTTGGCCTCATAATGTTGTCTCACTGCTCATGTCCCGATGCCGATGATGGTCAATGTCTGAGTCGTAGTCTGACTCCATCTCGATCTTGACCTGAGGCACAGGGCAGGCCATCCCTCGGCCCATTGGCATGGCCGGAGACGATGGGCAGGAAATCTTCAAGTGGAGCGTGATGCTGAGAAAGGCAAGGGCCAGTTAACATACAAAGACACACACAGCCAAAGACAAAAAAGAGACACAGGGGAAAGATAGAGGAACTCTGCCATGAGGCATCATGACTGGAGTAAAAACTGCGTGTGCTTTTGTTAGTAATAAAATTGAGAAAATTTATTAAAAGTTGCAGAAATAGTGGTCTGAAATTGTCCATATTTTGCATAAAATATTACGCCTGTGTATCACGCAAGTTCTAATGCACCACAAATATACATTTTAGACAATGTTTTGTAGTGTGCTTTTTGAGGGTTTTTTTGCCTCAGAATTTGTTTTACAATTTTTATTCTGACCAAAAAATATATTGAAGCATGTGGTTAGTAATTACGGTTTTGTACAAATTTAAAACGATTGCCAATTATTGTGTTTAATAAAATTAGCAGGTAGCTAAAATGAACCTAAACAGCCAAAATTAGACATGGATTGACATTATCTGAGGAATTCAGTGTTCAGCAAATTATACTAGGTCATTTTGGGGGTAATTTTTAGAGAATTTTTTGAGGACGGACTTGCCCGAGTCACAAATTACAAATGACAGTTGTTTTAGAAGTTACTGTGGGTCTCAGGATAAAACGATTCCTGGGTGAGGGCTTTACTGTGAACTTCATATGCCTTAAATAGAAGAAAATGCATCCAATCAAATCCCATTTGATTGGATGCCAATAGGATATTGGCTTAAGCCAGACTACATTGGCTTCCCGTTGCCTTTTGAGTAAAATTCAAAATACTTTTGATTGTCTTTAAATGTCTGCACTCCATGGGCCCACCATCCCCGTGGGAGTTACTGCAGCCCTGTGCTCCTCAAAAGGCTTTGAGGTTAGTACCTAAAGCCAGGCTTAAGACCAGAGGGGACAGAGCGTTTTCAGTGGTGGCATCCAAACTCTGGAATAGTCTCCCGCTGTCTGTCAGATCCTCTGAATCTGGGACTCAGATGTCTCAGCGTAAGACTCACCGTACTTGTTTTCTCCGGCCTTTAATGTTTAAACCAGTCAGGTTTATCTTGGTATTTACATGTTATCCTATGCTCCCCATGTAATGCATTTTATTCTAACCCTCTTTATAGTGAGTTTATGTGAAGTACTTTGGTCCACTGAAGTTGTTTTTAAATGTGCTGTATAAATAAAATTTAACTTAATTTGAGAAAATACTGCACGTTCAATGCAAAATATGACAGTATGCAATTACTGAGGCCTCAGGTGAGCAAATAGAACAGGTGACTGGGGTCCAACTGAATTTCACATGCAGGTGTAACTGATGTGCCAAACAGAATCAGCACATCTCGGAAAAAGAAACAACCAAAACAACTTATTCTGTTCACAAATAAAGGAAATATTCTACAAGTTCTACAGAAATAGCAATCTTAAAAGATAATACATTATCAACAGTCATCCATTTATATTTCTATGTGTCAAAACCCATAAAGAATACTAATTTTAAGATACAGAACAAATGATACATTTCATATCGTACTCCCTCATGTCACACTCCTTGCTCTCAGAAGGCATCAAAACTGCAGATGTCATTATTTGAACTCGTTCCTGCTCAACTGAATACAAATGACTCACTGGTGCACATACTACTAAATAACACATGACAGAAAAAGTGGAATCAGATATACAATATTATGTTTTGTCACATTTTAGTTATCTACAATGATTTAAAGTGCATCTAGAGGACAATGGGGTAAATTTAAGTTGTGTAAGCAATGCTATGAATAAATTGACAGGAAAGACCACTGTATATTGACTGCCATGTATTTTCAAATAAACCTGGTGTCATGAAGTCCCTAATCTACAACTCATGAGCTAATTCAGCCAGCAGACGCAAAGATAGCGTAAAACAAAAAAGCTACTGGAAAATTTAACAAATGATTATAAGAATTTGGACCTTACAATAAACACACTAGGTTCTATGGAGTATATAAGCTCGTGTGAAAACGCAGTAAAATTCTGTTAATGAGTAGAGAAAAAAACGTGTGTCAGATTTTTTTTTAATTTGTCACTTTTTCTGTATGCAATTACATTGCGTGTGTTAAAATGCCCTTTGTACAGCAGCAGGTTGACAATACGCTCCCCACTGAGCGTATTGCTCTACATCTGGATACACAAGATCTTTGTAGGGGATATGCAGTTTGAGAACACAATACCTGCGGTCCAAGTCTGACTCTGAGCTGGGTGAGTGGTTGGGATAGCCGTGGTACTTTTCCTGTGGGTGAACACACACACACTTAAATACATGTTAAACAGTTTAAAGAATTTTTTTTTTTTTTGCTCTTCTGGCATGTAGAGGGCTGTAACAGTTGGAGTTTCTCACCTCTTCCTCGCTGTCCTCCACTTTGGGTTTCTTTTTGTCCTTGTCCTTACCCTTCTTCTTATCATCATCCTTCTTCTTTTTCTCTTTCTCAGGCAGAAGGTCATCTAGCCAGGCCAAGTCATGCTGAGAGAACATCATGTCCAGCAACTTACGGACCACCATCAGACCCAAGATCTAGTGACATAAATAAGTTTTTTTTTTTAGTTCTCACCTTGTCAATGCAGTCAGTCCCCCCGAATAGGTCACTAGTCTGTCGCAGGGCCACACACATACAACCATACACACACATACACTAACTCCTAGGAGCAACTTGGCACCAGCCAGTCAACCTAACATGCATGTTTTTGGAGGGTGGGACGAAACCGGAGTACCCGGAGAAGACCGCCGCATGTGGAAAACATGCAAACTCCACACAGAAAGACCTTGCCAATGCCACGAATATAATTCTGATTTGAAAGTATTGCACAGGTTTGTCAATTCTTTTAAGCCTTTACTAAACCTTTGTCACTTAACATAGAAGGCTTATCCATTTACAAATAAATTTTCTTGTAAAAGTTTGCCCAGTTTATCTATCAGCATCAAACTTTCTGTATCTCAACAAACATTTGACTTAAACACAATTTTGTCAAGTAAAGATAAAACACGTCATCGCACAAAGTCTGAATAAAAAACTTAATTGTGCAAAAAATTCTCAGCCATAAACCAGCAAAAAAATCACTTCAAACTCATGGAAAAAGGCATACCATGACAGGAAATATGATGGCTAGGAAGGTGGATTTAAGAACCCAGAGCACAGCCAGACACATAATTTGGATCAGAGTGAACAGGTGAACTCTTCTTAGAGGAACATGACGAAGGTAGGAGAAGTCGGGCTGGTGCTTTGATGGCATCATATACAACTTGATTCTGTCCCAAAACTGAGGAATACATGGAGAAATTATGCAATAAAGTCTAAACAAACAACTTTAAAATTCTCATGTATTAAAAGAACTGATGAGAAAATGTATGAAGATATAACTTTTTTGTTAAGTGTTTAAAAAATTCTGCTATAGCACAAATTTTCAAAATTACAATATGTATTTTTTTTAAGTTATCATTTAAACAAGGACATTCCATTTGTATAGCATACCTGAATTCCACTGAGGGACGCTACACCCATGTAGAGGAAGACTCCATACAGTACAGGCATGGGGATGAACTAAAACAAACAAAAAACATGTAACAATCATTTCAGTTTTTTGTGAAACACAAATAAATCTGCTCAGGTGGTGCTTAGTGTATGGAGGGGTTTACAATGAATATAAGACAGAAAAATATCTATAAGCCTTTTATTTCTTTAACTGCGTCAATTATTAATGTAAGTAAAATAGTTTTTCCAAAGTTTAGTGTTGTTAATTTGAAAGAAAATAGTACTTGTTTTTTTTTTCTTAAATCCCTGCATGTACATGGTTGAAAAACCTCAAAATTTGCCAGCTGGATAGTTTTTATTTGTCGTCCTCCTGCTGTAAGTAATACCAACAAAAAGTGCAGAAAAGAAAGCTTGAAAAAGGCATTTATCCATTATGAATTAATACCTTAAGCACTGGAGCAAGAAAAATGGATACTCCAGTCAGAACAAACACTAAGATGCCCGTGACTCTCTGTTCCCTGTTTTTAGCACAAGAAATTTTAGTTAGTTTCATTTGAACTTTTAAAAAAAAAAATTAAAGTTACATAAATATTTTTAGCTCTTTTTTTTGGTCTAGTTTTAGACTCACCTGACCCCAAGGAACTGTGGTTGCTCTCCAGGTGCGCTCGATTCACTCTCCATCTTCAGAGAGTCGATGTGAGCGATGGAGATGACAGTCGCTGCCACATACCAGGGTAAACCCAAAAAGGAGCATGCAGCCATTAGGACACCCACCCAGAACAGATCCAGGTGGTAGCCACAGCCTTTCTGCAATGAAAACCATACAAACGTATTTGAGTACATTCATAAAAAAATAACCAATGATTAAGACACATAATGTTACATGTCTTTACAGACGTTTGTGTTTCATCATCAACATGTTGGAGTGTCTCGCCCACCTTGAGTTTGTTTTCTTTACGATTCACAATGACAGCACTGATCTGTTGGTCCATGAAGATGAGGATGGTTACAAGCAGGGCAGGAACAAAGCTGGCAACATAGACCCACCAGGGGTTCTTCCCAAAAGGCATCACCAACCAGCCCCGATCTGGTCGAGTTGGCTAGGAGAACAGAGGAGAATATCTACACATCAGGATGTCAATGGGTACTAATAACACTTTTTCAGTGTTTAAAAATATTTAAAAAATAGCTTTACTTTGAAAACTTCTTCAATAAGAATTAGAACAAAACAAAAGTGATTCATAGTTTGTTATACCTTAAACTCTGTCGGGACAATTAGCTTGGGGGTTTTCAGTCCCATCAACATATCAAGCCCAACAAACGTCATAATGGACATGAAGATGGAGAAGTCACTGATAAGTTTCCTCAGCTGGAAGGAAAAAAGCATTTCAAATGAGAACAAATAAAATTGCATAGAAACAGAAAAACCCAAACTCAGCACTTTAAAGAGAACAGTTTGGTTACCTTTGTGGGGAAATAGCGGCTGAACTTGAACTTTTTGAGTGAAACCGTCATGGAGTAAGTACCAAAGAAGAGGATGAACGACATGAGAGCCAGGTCAGGGACATACTTGCAGGACTTTCCCACCAGAGATCCCCCATACTTCAGACATTCCTTTTTGCTCAGTTGGCTCCAGTCCAGAGCTGTCACATTTAACTGGGATGGCGTTGGCAACAGGGTGGGCACAGGGGAGGATGGATACATTTCGACAAAAACATGGACATAGTAAAAACTGTTAGTCCAGATGTGAAGTTATAAATAAAAACGAAGAGTTGCAAATTAGCAGAATAGATGGTGAGAAACAAAGGAGAGAGAGGAGGGAGTGAAGCGACTTTTGGTTGTTTTAATAACAATAAAGTGACACCCTGCAAACACAGAAGCACAAAAAAAAACCAGTCGAAACATGAAAATGGAACAAAATCAAGCACTTACCCCAGAGACATTAGAGCTGTTATCTGGTATTGGAACTAAACCATTGAAGATCATTGCAGCCACTGTTAGTGAACAAGGGAGAGACAGACAGGTGGTAGGAAGTGAGACAGAAGATAAAAGGGGATGAGGAGGAAAATAAATGGGAAAGAAAAAGAAATGCAGAGCTTGATGAGAATCCAGATGGACAATGCAAAGAGCACTTGGAGGCCCATGCAGACAAACAGAGAGGTACTCACTTGTAAGAGACAGCAGCCAATTTGTTTGTGAGCGGTGAGAACAAAAAGAGACAAATCAGTTGCAGAAATCAATGTCTAAAGAGGTTAAGGTCAAATGACCTTTACAAGGCTTGAACATTAGCTTGGTCACGGGAACATATTTATACTTTCATGCAGCTATTATATTATATTAACGCTTCTATGCTGATTATCATAAACATGTTGGAGGATTGAGTTTCAATGCAAGTGTGTCATGATCCCCTCTTCTGCCGCCAGGGGGAGCCCTGGATGATTCTCATCAACCTGATCAGGGTCATCTGAGGATGATTACAGATTCCACACATATGTGCACCCTGCTAGCCATTTAAGGGCAATCACCCCGGACGTCCCTGTCGGGTCATCCTTCCAGCCAGCTCTCCCTGGTTGCCTGACCAAATACACATTATTGTAATAACCTTTTACCAGGTCATTGGAACTTTGTTTTTCTTTCCACAGTATTCGTGGACAGTCAAATTCAAATTCCAAATTCTTTGTAACAGCCTCATGCATTCATAAATATATTTCAATTTCAGGCTTTTTGTGATAATTTGATAGCTGTTAAGAAAAGAGGTTTGCTTGAAAACGTATTTGTAGTTTTCATTTCAAACCTTTGAGAAGCAACTTCATTTTAGATTATAATTTAACAGATCATTGCATCTTTTTAATTGCTATTCAGGACATTAAATTAAGTAACAAAAATCTTTTAAGCAACCTCTTTCATAAGGGTATGGATGACTATCATTTTTTCATTTATCATTTTTTCCAACTGATTGGTCTGTGCACATTTGAAAGCACCTCTGAAAGGTGTTCACAAGTCCATATCTCTGTTCTTTATGCTCTAAGTGACTCCTTCTTTACTTTTTCACATTAATTAAATGTAATTATTCTTTCTAACACTGGGAACAAAACATACTAAACTAGATCATTGAAGTTTAGTCATTTTTATCAATGAAAAACAATTTAGTGGGTTTAAAATGAACTTTCATCGAGCCTCTAAAAGATTGCAATGCTTTCCTGTGGAAATGACACCATCAACACCTCCCTGAGCCAAGGGGTGAACTCACTCGGGTCGGGAGCCAAGCACTCGCACTTGTATGCGGTGACGTAGTCGGGCTTGAAATCAGTGTTGATTGGATAGTATTTGAAAGAGCCCACCATCTTCTTTATGGCATCAGAGATGAAGATGAATGAGATGAGGCTGGAGAAGCCTTCTTCAGTGAAGCGTGTCATGTATTTGATGATGTAACTGGCATCAGAGGCCACCAGGATGAAACACTGGAGACAGGAGTGAATGCCAATCCATAGACGCAGCTCCATGTAATCTATCCCATTGTTTCTTTGAAAGTTATGGAGAAAAACAAAAAAATATATATGTATACTCAACCAAGCATAAAAATCTGATCATTTCAATACATTTATGGTGTTTTTGTTAGAAAACAAATATAGACTGTAGTGGAATCTCTTCGTGTATGAAATAAAATATATCTCGAAAGATGTACCATGTGTTTACTCTGTACAAAGCTTCTTAAAAAAAAATAGGATTATGTAAATACAGTCATGGATTGAGGTGATCCTAATCTCTCTCAACTATTGCAAATCCAATGATAAAATGAAAAAGATATGGATTTGTATTAATTTTGTCTCATAGAAGAGGTTATTAACTGTGCTGTACAGTTTTCTTACGATGTACTAGAAACTTAATTCAGAAGAGAAGAAACTCACTTGCTGAATTCAAACAAGAGCTTTTCAAAGATGAGAATGGGTCCAGTGGAGCTGAGGATGATGAGTGGTTGGCCACCAAAGAGACAGAAGACAGAACCTGCAAGGGCTGTCCCTAAGAAACTCTCCATGACACCCTATAGGAAGAAAACAGTGGCAAAAAAAACTCAATAAGAAATGGGAAAGAAATGATTTTCGTAGCACTAAAGATGCTAAATGGAGCTGCAGCTAGAAACAAATTTCATAAATGAAACCAAGTCACTCATTGTTGATGTTCCACATAAAACGAGCCGCAGGTTCTACTGTAGGTGAATAGCAGATGTGTACTTTTTGTGTGTCTAGGTAAGTTTCTGGTGAAAACAGGAATCAGTATCTGTATCTCTGTTATTAAAACAATTGATACTCAATAAAAGCATTTATGAGTCAGTCTATGTTTACAGAAGCCAAAGTCTGCCAAGACCATTTCTGTAGAATCAGAGCATTTTAAAAAATAATTTTGTGCTTTCTCTTCTGAATCGCTTATCCCTAGCAGGGTTGTGGGGGGTGCTGGAGCCAATGATTTCAGGTGAGAGGAAGAATACACCCGAACAGGTTGCCAGTGTGTTGCGGGGCCACACCTATTCATAGCGGCCAATCAACCTAACATGCATGTTTTTGGAGAGTGGGAGGATCCGGAGTACCCAGAGAAAACACATACACAGGGAGAACATGCAAACTCCACACAAAAAAGCCAGTGTTCTAAGGCTCGTCCCATCCGGAACTTTAACCCCAATCTTCTTGCTTTGAGGCCTCTGTGCTAACCACTGCCCCACAGTACAGTCTGTCTTGATCATGCAAACAATGGAATTGCTTTTGTTCTTCTTTCCTTCTTGTTTGCTGTTGGCAGCATCAGTGTTAAATCACATCAGTGAGAATATCAATCTTTGGGTCACAAATTTACTATTTAATTAGAAAATTATATGTAAAATAAGGACAGATTTTTTTTAAACTGACCTTACTTTCCTTTTCAGTTGTTATGCTGGTAGAGTTGATAAAAAGTTAATGGGTAAATGGCTTCATTTCTGAATAAGTAGACACTCTGTCAAACAGTGATACTTCTTTGATAGTCAATTTAGTCATTTACTCGAATGAGTTGCAAGAGACGTCCACAGGAGGGCAGTGTTGGTCCGTGGAATATTTGTACAGATAAAGTTATGCTGCTGAGAATTTTGAGTTTTTGTTATAGAAAAAAATAAGAAAAATCTAAATAGATGGATTTTTTTCTTCAGTAATGACTTAAATATTTTAGAATGTCTCAAGAAATGTTTCATACTTTAGGTTTACTTGTTCATTTACTATTTTCTTCTTTAAAATTCAAGAAAAACATTTTAACACGTAAACCTCAAATTTATTATTATGGTTTTGGTTTATTTAGCTTTTTTTTTTTTTCAATTTTATGTGTGTGTGTATGTGTTTTCTGTTCGCCTTACCTGGTAGTTGTCCGTAGCATCTCCAAGAAGGCCACCAAAGGTGATGGCATTAGTGATGCAGCCCAAGTAGATAAAGAGCACTGCAGAAATGGACTGAATGTGAAAGCCTTCGTAGAAATCACTGGGAATCCACGGCAATTTCCGCTTTATGTCCAGGTAAAGACCACCACAGAAGCTATTGTACAGACATAGACACACAGATAAGGATACTTCAGACTCAGCATGGCAAATTACTTTCTCGGAAGAAACAAGTTTGAATTTCCGAAAAGTGATATCTTGACCCTCAACTCCAGATAATAGCACAGATGTGACCTCAGTTGAGCTTTGACTTTGAGAAATCTCAATTTGATCATTTCAGAGATAAAAGTCTTGACTGTCCAATAGTTCAAACTGTCCAATAAATGATCAAGAAATCTAATCAAACTGAATCATCATCCATCGTGCACACTGTTTTTTAATCACGTTGTTGAAGTATTAACAGTAATATCTTTCAGTTGTATTTGTTTTCCAACAGGGGATTATTTTTTATATGATCTGAAACTGACCGTCCTGTGAAAGCCAACTCCTCTCCAAGTTCATGTGGAACTGGCATCTCCTCATCCTCAGCGAGTCCTCCTCCTCCTGCTCCTCCAGCTGTGCCATTCATCTGGCCCAGCTCATTTAAGGAAAACACAGACTTCCTGCCAAAAACACACACACACCACTAGAAGTAAATAAGAGGCTTTTTATCCTCACAAACTTTGATCATTGCTGACATAGAGGTAGAATTCTGTCCACTATTAGACTCTTATCTCCAGCTTTCATTCCAAAAACAATTTACTTTGTTGTTACGTTTACACCGAGCTTTTAGAAGGGATCTGTAATCAGTGATTGATGTTACTTCTAAAGCTTTATGCGGATTACTAAAGTCGTTGGAGTAACAACCTTTTATCAGCTGAGGTAACTTTCTTTGGTGGTTCGATGCGGATTTTAGGATCCCATTCACCAGGCGGAAGCACAATCACTTCATCCAAAAACTCATCTATGCCTGCAATCAGATCCTCTCTGTCTCTGGCTTTGTAAGCAACATCACTGAAGAGCTGGGAAGAGAAAAGAGAAAAAATAGAAAGGAGAGCTTTACTCTTACATTTATACTACAATAAAACTTCTAAATGAAACTAAATCAATTATTTTTCTTTTTCCAAGACAAGACAAAAAAAAAAAGGCTAGTTTCCTGATTTAACTTAGAAATTTCTCAAGAGAAATTCAATCTAATAGCTATTATAACTTCATTTTTATTTGACTTGAAAGATTTGCAACTAACCAAAATACTTTAATAAGTTAGGTTCTGTAGCTTTTTTTTTTTAAAGTACTTTTGGGTTTCTGTTAAAATTGCTCATTTCATTTTGAACTAAGCAGTACTTTGTCCAAAAAAAAACTAGTGAAGCCTTTGCCTGAAAGTTAAAGCAAAAAAGTAAATATTAACATTTTAATTTTATTTAAGCAATCCAAGGATCCTAAAACGGATGTTGTATGCCAAAATGTAGGTACATAACTCAAACAATTGTATAGTGTCTGATCCAAGTGACAGTTTAAGTAGAAAATAATACTTTTTATTTTAAAAATAATAATAAAATAATGTGA
The DNA here is from genome assembly GCA_902685375.1 of Neostethus bicornis. Lineage (NCBI taxonomy): Eukaryota > Metazoa > Chordata > Actinopteri > Atheriniformes > Phallostethidae > Neostethus > Neostethus bicornis. Next base: position 14,110,642 of record LR738545.1, read on the forward strand.
TGGGGAGGAGTGTGGACTCTGTGGGAGCTGTTTTGGATAGTAGGGTGACGGCTCTAACGCAGGGTATCCTGAAAAATCCCCGTCACATTCTACACGATGTGATCACGACCCAGAAGAGTACCCAAAGTAACAGGTTCCTATTACTGCGCTGCAGGACTGAGCGCTTTAAGAGGTCGTTCATCCCTTCAGCCCTCAGGGAATTTAATCAAACAGATGTTTCTGGAAGGAACTGAGTCCTATTTTATTATTGTATGTACAAGTATGTTGTTTTTATTTATTTTGTCTGTACAGCTTGTGTACACCAGAATTTCTACTGCGGGAGATTAATAATGTTTTTTTTTTATCTATCTATCTATCTATCTATCTATCTATCTATCTATCTATCTAATAGTTTCCTGCCATTTAAATAAGACCATGAACTCACATCATCCACCATTAGTGTTGCTATGGCTCGACCGATCTCATTATACGACTTGGCCTTTCCTTGGGGTCCCAAGAGGATAAACAGGAATCTGTAGGGAAGTGAAATAAATATGAGGTGTGAACAGTGGTTGCAGATGGGTGAAGACGAGAGGATGTGACAGGTTTCTGATGCTTTTACCTGGTTGGAACGGGCACCTCTGTCAGACCTCCAAGTGTTGTCGCTTGAGCCAGACGGACAAAAGCCACAAAAGGCCTGTTGAGGAAATCCACTTCTCCCACCAAAACGTTGGATGCTTCAGCATCTCTGGGAATTTTCTTCATGAATTTATTTTTCAGCTGTGAATAAAGAAGGGCAAATGGTGTTTGAGGAATTTCAGGTTAAAATTTATTTAACTTAGAACACCAAGATTTATTTATATATAGAATAAAACTTAAATGTCCAGCAATGGTATAGAAAAAAAAAAGGAAACATGACGTATCTAACTGAGAGATGGATGTAAGCCAATCTGACCTGCATAACTGCACGTTAAGATGTGACAGGAAATTGCCCACAAAACATAACAACGCTCAATAATGGTCAGTTTTGTCAATAAAGTACAGCCTCAATCTATAACTACATGTGAGAGCGAGGCACGTGGACCACACAATGAGGTCTATGTTCAGCTCGATATTGACACTGACAGTGTGGCACACACAAACTCAAGTGCAAAAAAAATGACAAACTGTCACTCGCCTGTTATTGTACATGACCGTGTGTAGGTCTGTAACTGCCTTTAAACATCCAGCTATCTACTCGCTGCTGGAACTCTTTTAAATGAACAAGCAGTACTCATCCGTATAGCACTACCAACACAATGCATTTTATGACTCTAGTCACAAATCTTTTCTGAAAAAATTGTCATTCAATTTCCCATAAATGACACTTAATCCTGACCTATCTGCTCCAAAACTCAGCAGCCCAATCTCTGCAACAACAGCACGCCCTTGCAACAGTCCAAGCATGTGTCAGTGGGTTTAAGTCACATTACTGCACTGGCTGCATAAATGAGTTGTGTGTTTGTGCGTTTCCTCTATTATTTGCTGTCACCTTTGATAACAATCGCAATTGAAAATTTAATGACGTATGGGTCTGAGACTGTCACCACTTCAAACAATCATCAGGCGAACACAATGCACGGCCTTACTGAGACAAGAGATGGGTAATCTCGTCAGTAATAGGGTGCAACAAAGTGGAAAATGAGAGCACACTATAAAGATCGCTTCCACTCTGATAAATAAATATATGGATAATATAAGACAGGTACATGAGCTTGTTTATTAAAAGTTGGTTGGGGAATAATATTGATGCCTTGCATGAGGTAAAAAAAAAATTCCTCTTTTCTTTCATAACTTGTTTGTAAAGATTGTCATATTGACAATGTAATGAAAACTAAATGGTTTGTGATCATAGTGCTAACTTACCTGGTCTGTGCTCGGAGTGTCTGCGATGTCATTCATACTTCTACTCTGAGCGTGACCTAGAAGGTAAAACAGTTATTAAAACTTCAAATTCACATTAAAAAAAAGTAATTCAAAATCCCCAACATCTCGACAACTGTATGTTTTTGTGTCATGAGATTGAATCAATTGTTGAGCTTTTGTTACATTCATATGGAGGATTTAACAGCACTTTTAAATGTATTTGTATTGCTTATTAATAATGAATAGAAACTAAAACAATAAATAAAGTTGGAAGAAAATAAGTAAGAAAATAAAACAGTCTATTTTCTGGCTACATGGACGTTTTTGTAGGATTATGCAAATTATACGAGCAAAAAACAGATTAAGACAAAACAACATTTCAGGAGGAAACCGAACAAGTTGTCTGTTCAATCCTCAGATGAAATAACATAAAATAATATGAACAATAGCATAGAATTATTTTGGCAAAACGTATTTAAATGTATCAGTAAAACACATTTTTCATCCCTAAAGATGTGAACTCTTAAAAAAAAAACATCCCAGACAAAGAAGATTTGAGTTACAAATAGTGAGTACTCTCTTGATGAATTTGATATTATTTTCTTGATGGCAAACAACTTTTCCTTTATCAGATTATCACTAATTATTGAAGATTGTTGTCTTCTTGACACACCTATGTCCCAAAATTTACCTTTTTGTTCAAGAATGTTCCTATTTCCTCTTATTATGACCATGTTGATTGTTAGAACGCAGTGGTAAGGTTAGAACCTCATAAGTATCAGAGTGAACTCGGGACGTGCTCGAAACACCTCAACGTTCTGGAGGCATCCTAACCAGATGCCCGAACCACCCCATCTGGCTTCTCTCGACCAGGAGGAGCAACGGCTCTACTCCGAGCTCCTCCCAGATGACAGAGCTCCTCCCTCCATTTTTGAGTGAGAGCCCACCCACCCTGCAGAAGAAGCTCATTTCGGCCACTTGTGTTTTCCTTCTTTTTTTCCTCTTTTTTTTTTTTTTTGTTAGAAATCAGCTGCTTTTTTTTTTTTTTTTGATAAAAAATAATAATTTAATTAGGTGCAACTATACTCACGCAGACGGCCATAGTTGGGAGGCTGCTGTTTCATTCTGAGGTCCTCTGTGGATCGATTAAAATTGCTCGACTGTCCCTGACCTGGTCCCGTACCTGTGCCTGGACCTGTGCCACCTCGGGGTGCCACATTCCGATCTAAGCAGGAAAAAACAGATGCAATGAGCAGCCAAACAGTTGGAGGTGATGCTTTATGACTTATTGAGCAAAATATGCTCCGCTGTGATGAGATGTGGAAATGCTACAGTGGTAATTAACCCATCAAACATTAATGCATCTCCTGTGGAGGATATGAGCCTCGGTGACTGCAGGAAAGCTTTACAACCATTTACCAAGCAAGCCACATGCATACACAGGTTTGTGAGATGCCACAAATTATAAATTAGAGAACTAGGAATGACCAATCACAAAGAAATTGTAAAGCCAGTATGACATCATTGGATTGCAGATGTTCTAGCCAAATGTCTGTTGTGTGTCACAGTGTCAATGTAAAGTCTAAAAAGTCATATGATTGATACTCACTGGTGGAGGAGGTGGACTTGCCCATGTCGGCCAGCGAGCGGTGAATTGGCTTCTTGGTCTGATGTCGATGTTTCCTCAGCAGGACAAAACTGATCTTTTCTCTCAGATCAGGAGAAATCATGCCTTCTTCTACTTGTCTCTCAATAATGTCATCTGAAAATATTTTTAAAATTACAAGGATAGGACTACAAGTATAGGTTTACAGGAACGATTTCTTTTGTGTGACACTTTAGTTTTGATGAATCACATAGTCATACATGTGATTTAAGAATAAAAAAATGAGATCATCCTATCAAAGTTCAATAACGCTGATTTAGGTCATATTTGTAAAACTCCAAACATAAATTATAGAGCTCAGAAACCCGTACTGAGATTATCTGATAAATAATTTTCCTTAAGCAAAACCAATATGTTTCCCAATAGTAACATTGGCTGAGCCATTCATCAGTTTGTATCACCTTCATTCTCTTTACAGTTACAGAAGCCTGGAGCTTCATCCAGCGTAGTCAGAAAAGAATAGGTCACCAATTCATCACAAGACTTTCACACACACTCACACCTTTCCACACAGAAAATCACATGAAAATCAGAAACCGGCAACAGTGAAACCCTATTACACTACTACAATCTTTTTTTAACACAATGTCAATTTTATGTCAAATTTTAGCTTTTAAAAAGATTAAGAAATATTTCAATTCTAAAAACACTACTAATGATAAATTTATGTATCGTAGTTTATTTCCCAATAAAGAAGTATGGTTTAAAAATGTCCTACATTAAACAAACTGATGGAATTCGGAAACAGAAAAGTGATTAGGGATTGTAATTTTAGTCTTTAGTCTTAGGGCTGGGAGGGCCTCTGAGACAGCAACTAGAATCGTAGATTATTTTGCAGCTAATTGATTTATAATCCATACCTCCATCATGCATCTGATGTTACATAAGATGAATGTTATGATCGATTCTGATAAGAAACAAGAAAAAACTGTCGGAAGAGGTTCTATGTTGGCAAATATTTTTTCTTAAATTAATACTCAGTCACCTTCTTAACCGTCTATACCTAATGGAGTTCCAGGGGTGCCGGAGCCCATCCCGGCTGAATCGAGGGGAAGGGTGCAACCCCGAACAAGTCGCCAGTCTGTCGTGGGGCCAAAAACATACAACCATACACACACACTCATTCCTAGGGGCAATTACGTTGTGGCCAATCGACTTAGCATACATGTTTTTGAAGGGTGGGAGAAAGCCTACACGGGGAGAACATGCAAACTCCACACAGAAAGGCCAGTGTTTCAAGCCTCCTCCCCACCCGGGACTCAAACCCACGACCTTCTCGCAGTGAGGCCACTGTGCTACCTACTGTGCCACCGTGCTACCTACTTGCATTAATAATGCACTATATTCCCAAAGTTTACAACTAGTTGCTGTTAAACTATTAATTAAATTAGTAGGAAATTTTCAATTTCACATGTCCTTAGATTTTATTTATGAAACTTGTCTCATCTAAACATGTAACACAAATGGTGAAGGGCTAACATTGTAATTGAGAATGAAGAGAAAATCAAAGATGACATCAGTAATATTTACATCATTTGTGATCTTCATCTTACATGAACCTGCCATGTGCCTAAAAATTTTCCTGAGAATGGTTTATTAAGATTTATCCAGTTCCAAGAGCTTAATGTACCCTTTCACCAAAATGACCTTAGATAGTAAGTGTTAACATACTAAAATCATCTGAATACATGGCTAGAACAAATTACATTCAAGAAACACTCGAGAAAAAAATATATTTGAATGCATGAGAGATGTATTAATAGTATTAGAAAACCAGTGTTATTTACAGCCCCAGGTGAACAGAATAACTCAATCAGAAAATACAGGGTCTACTCGGAAGAAAGTCTTTATTATCTCACCGACTATTTGGGGCAATGAATAGCCTTCCAGATCCAGAAGTACAGTTCCTGTTTGGAGACACGTCCTGAGCTCAAAAAGACTGTGCAGGGACAATGTGGAGACGTGAGGTTTACTCCATCTTTCTCCTCCCTCTTCTACTTTTTCTTCAAACTTTACCCATCTGACGACAAAAAACATACCAAGTCAAGTCCTGTTCAAAAATGTGCAGATTTTTGGTCCAATGGTAATTAAATGCAATATTGGTTATAATGCTATGTTGCTAAAACAGCTGTTGATCTGACAATCTACTTAATATTTTATTCTGAACTGACACTGATTAAACCATAAAAATAATTTATCTTTTGGAAAAGTCAAATTATGTTGGGAATTTTTTTTTTTTTATCAAAAATGATAAAGGTCTAACAAAAGATGTTTCCAATAAAAGGTTTTACTGCTGTTTGTGTGCTTGTATATGTGAATAAAATCAGGCACCTGGCAGACTCCTTCCACTCCAGCTCATCACCTTCTCGCTGTAAAGTGTCCATCTCTGTGAACAGTGTGGGTGTGTGTAGGTCATCTTCTTCACTCAGAATGTAACGTAACCGCTCTGCTGCTGGTGACACTAAATGGAGAACGAAAGAAGAGAAAAAAAATGCCACAACTTTAAAAACCAAAGTGGGATACTATCTCTTGAGAAATTTTAAACTTCAAGGGTTTAAAAGAATTTGTTTGTCATAATCACAGGGACACACTAATATGCATTTTTCATTCTTGAAGGAAGGGCGAAAGCCAGATTACCGACAAAAAAAAAACCAAATGCAGACATAAAGAGAACCTGTAAACTTCACGCAGAGAAGTGTTTAAAGCCTCGACTGGAGTTAAAACCAGCAACCTTTTTGCAATGAAGCCACAGATTGAAATAAATTTATGTTAATGTTAAAACATGAGAACAATTCTACATCAACTTATTGGAAAAAAAAACACCACCTAACTTTTTGGGAAAATAAGACTCATGTAAAAAGGTTCTAGAAATTCTGTTTAACCAAAACTTATTGATAATTAGAAGAAAATCAGAATACAAATCAAGTACGTCCAATCGAATCACACCTTCTTTGTGCTGTCCTTCAAAAGAATCTTATAATATGTGTTTCCCAGCCATAAAACTTTATATTTGTTTGGAGTTTATGAAGCTTTCTCTAGGTTTTTTCTTTCTTCCATTTTATTTTGATCTACAGTAAATTGGTTGTAACAGAACACAAACACTCTCCAGTTGAAAAGAACATTTCTCTAGAATGGACTTTTTGTGCTTGTGATTCCAAAAAAAGACATCTAAGTAGTAGAGTAGCAGTAGAGGTCCAAAAATGGTGTCACATTCACGTTCATTGATATTTTTTAGCTGCTTAAAACCTTTTGCTTGAAATTTGATGTTTTCATAATTTTTTGTACTTTTTTTTAAAAAAATGTAGAAATTTTTTATAGTTTAAAATCCAATTACAAAAAATAATTTTGATTTGTTTTACTCAAAATTTAAAAAGTAATCTTTTCTCCTCTTTGTCTATGTGATGGTTGGAGCTTCACAATCTCATCACAGTGAGGAAGAACAGGGCATGACTGTGGGTTTGCTGAATAATCAGACCAAACCATGCGCTGCCAGAGAATGGGGGTGTTCTTTGAGTGTAGTTCAGTTAAGTCTTTGTTTAGCTATTGGTTTCCCCCGTGTATCTTAGTTGGTTTATCCAACCCCATATATAAGTTACCATTCTGACTCATTACTTTAGGTCTGTTTTCCCATCTTTTGGGGTAAATATAATAATCCTTTGATTAAAATGATTCTTTGTGTCCACTGCTTCACTGCTTGGTCCTTCACAACCTATTATACATAGCTTACCCATCTTTTTGTAACAAAGGTTCTTAAATAAGCAATCATGACAATAATTTGATAAAAACATTCAAATCCTTCATTTTGTGTCATTGTTGTTTACTTATAATCCTCTCTTTAATACATTTGTTCTATTGTTACTCTAGATAGATGTAAGAACTCCACAGACCCCGGTGACTGAGGTTTATATGTAATGATCTGTTAACAGACTGTGACACCACCAACATACGAACTATACCGACCAACAAGTAGTGAGTCTTTTAATCCAGCAGGAATCAATATTATTGAAATGTATCATCGACTGTCGCCACCAGTAATTTCCTTTTTCATTTATCCTTTTTTTTTCAAATTTGGGATTACTTTAGTTATGAAATTAATTCTTTGTTTAGTAAATCTTTGTTTCATAGTGATGCCATCTACCATAAAACTGAGCTGATATACACATTTAGCTGGGGCAGAGCAGCACCTCTGCAGCCTTTCTACTGATTGCATCACATTGATTTATTAAGTGAATTCTCCTGGCCAAAACCTTTGAAAGCCAAAGCAGCAAGGCAGCTCGTATCCCAACCTGCAACGGAATGGTTCCTGCTGTTTGCTGCGACAAAGGCTGAAAGGAAGTGAATAAAAATCATACAAATAGCAAAAAGGTCTTTTTAAGTTTTCTTTGTTTAACGTTCTCCAAGCTAAATGCAGAAAGTCTCTACATCACATTTTGGTCATATTTATCTACAAATGCACAAAAATGTGTGAGATGAGACTGTTCCTTTAAATATCTTAAATCTCTAAACTACTGAACTGGATATTTAACCTTTCGGCTACAAAAGGTTCAATTTAACTTTAGCTCTAAAACTTTGCCAAAGTTTGATCAAAGTCAAAGATGGAAGACCAAAGTTATATCACATCGGCAAAAGTTACTTGTTAAATGATTAGATAAATTTGTTTAACAACTCTCAACAAAAGCTTTAAAACACCCACTACATTATTCCCTATAAAACCACTGTGATACAATAGGATGTGCAATGAACTAGCAGTTCTTTATAACTAATTCCAGACCAAAAACCTTTTGGATCTGTTGTCAATACTCTGGATTTTAAACAGTTTGTTTAAAAGTTTAGCCAACAACAACCAGCAATTCTCTCACAAACTAAAGTCTCACATGAATATGGCACTCTGGGGAATTCCAACCTGTTATTTCAGAATAAAACTAAGCAAGGTTATGGGATTGGAGCTATTATACTCCTTTGTTATCAGACCAATTTGTTTTGGGAGGGGATTTCTTTTAGCTACAGTTAAAATAATTCACACATCTAAAGTATTTTGGAGTGAGAAGGTGGGATGTTGATCATTTCAGAGCACAGCCTCACAGGATCTGAAAATTGCCTGTTAAAAGCCTGAAAAAAAATACTTGTTAGAAGTTTTTTTGTTTTTTTTTTTTGGTCTTATCATCAGCTAGCATCCTGAAAACCAATTCTTTAACTCAATGTTGGATTGTTTAACAATGTTCCATGACCTTTTGGTTTCTTACTCACTTGTGCGGTTAATGTCTTGTAGACCCTGCTCGGTTGAGTCTATAAGTCCTTCCTCCATGTCTATTTCTGTATACCGCTCATGCTCATGGTGTCTGTGTTGACTGTAGCGTCTGTCTCTGTCTGAACTGGGAGCATCTCGACTTGAACGCCTTCGCCTGCGTTTCCGTCTGTATCCCCGAGACACAGGGACGCCTATGTAGATGGACTGGTGTTCTGTGGAATGAAAATTTTCTGACTGTCAGTAGATATAGTCCCAAAAATTTGCTTCCCAAGCAGTTTCAAGTTTTTACAAATAGTTACAAATACAGTCTTTTCTGATGGCTGGCAGAATTTTTGAAACAAACAGTTGAAACTCTAACTTTGGGAACAAACTTAGTAACAAAGATGTTTTTACAAATCATCCTGTTTTGATAGAATAATTTTGTTTTGTATTGAAGGAAATATTTGCAGTGATAATGTCTCATGACCCAATACTTACCATCCTCCCCCTCATAGCGAAGGTGAGAGAGACCCATTCCTCTGTCTCCATGGTCCATTCTGGCAATAACAAAAAAAATAGAGAGATTTGTGTGACTTTGGACATTACATGTTGTTCTTACTTTGATTCATTATTTATATCAGTATACTTTGAGTTATTATTTTTTTAATCTGATAAGTTCATTTTAGAGTGAAAATTCACTTCCAGGACTTTTATGTTGCCAATTGTGTCTGCATGTGCCGCTCCTCTGTTTCTGGGACATGAGCCTCCAGCTGCAACACCACCAGCAACAGCAGGTTTTGTTCAGTGACCTGCTTGTTTGTGGTGCAGATCAATAAGAAAATAATTAAGAGGGTGCACTGATCAATAGAAATGTGCATAATTAAAAGAGCTGGGAGGGGAACGAGTTGCACGTGCCACCAGTTCATACACTGAACGGCACCAGCAAATTTCCCACTGCTAGGGATATTATACTGTAAACATTCAGGCCTGGAATCACACAATTTGTTACTCTTAGCCCAATGTCCTGCTGCTTTTCAGTGTGCTCTGGTTCCAACGTATCTGACACAAATCAATTTAACACTGTGCAAAACTTTCTGTCTAAACTGAACAAAAAAATAAAAACTGTACCAGCAACAAACAAACTGGATTTGAATTTTCAGTGTTTTCATGTTCACATTAAATCTAAATCCATATTTTAGCAGAGAATTCGTACAACAGATTATATCCATATTTTTTTTAAAAAAAAACTTATTTCTGCTCAAATTTATGTAAGTTATTAAGTTTTTTCAATCAAATGCAAGTCAAACCATTCCAAACATTTCCAAGACGTGGCTTTTTGAGAAAATGTCACAATGTGACAGAAAAATAGGAGCAGATAACAGGACACAAGAATCTCGCTCATGTGATGCTCTGCATTTGTGATGAATAGTGCAAATAATTGCAATTCTGATGTTTCTCTTCAAAAATAGGGATGCTAGAAGCACCACATCAAAACCAAAGTATCTATTTATTCATGAGATAAAAATGGACACTAAGTCATATTCTCACTAACCAGAGGCTTTTCTCACATTTGAAGCACTATTATTCAACTGTCACATTAGTGTGCATTGTGGTGCAAGAAAGCTGCTTCATCCACCAAAAAAAGTATGTAGTGTAACTATTATAACTTGAGAAAAATCCAGTAAAAAAATCCAAGCCGAATCAGCATTAAAAATTTCTTTAAAAAATATAAAAGTCTATTAATTAAATCTGCTGATGTAATTTTTCAGCAGTAAGATAATAATCACAAAACATGATCAAGTAAAACTGGTAAAGGACTTTCTAAGAACGAGTGTAAGACTGGTCACCTGCTATATGTATGGACATGCAACAAACTGGTGACCTGTTAGGGTGTACCCTGCCATGTCTGGAACTAGGAAAAGGCTCTGACCCCCTTGTGACCTGCAGTTGGACAAATGACAATAAATATAGATGGAAAAAGTTCAGGAAATAAGGTGAACCAATAAAACACCATTTAAGAAGTTAAAATGCATTTAATGCCAACGAAGCTGACCAAGGACATGTGAGGTAAATTGAATATAAGCTAGTGATTCAATTTACAGCATGAATTGGCTCAATATTGGCCAAAATCAATATAAACAAAATTCAGTTTATAAAAAAAAAAAAAAAAAATGAAAATACAATTAAATTACTTTTCATGTATTTACTCTGAATTCCAAAATCTCTATTTTTAACAGAATCTGGTTTGCGTGCCTAAACTAAGACCTTCATGCCACAGCATTGTTTGACATGACATGCTTGAATTACCGCCCTAAAGGATTGAGAGGTGCAAAGTTGCTGGTTGAGGGGAGCTTTAGCCCAACAAAGCTCGCCTGAGCTGCTGCTGTGAATGTAAGTAGCTTTGGCTTCCTGCCTCTGTACTTAGTGCTGTCACATCAGTGTCCTTCACACCCAGTGGGCAGCTGGAGCATCCTCCCTCACCAGCTGATCGATGGGGTAGCCCAGCCTCCAAATAGTCTAACCTCTGTGCAGTTACGTAGCGTATAACTATGTGCACGAGAGTAAGCTGTCATGTGCCCAGCCAGCACACGACTATTTGAATGAGAGCTACTGTAAGTGAACTAAATCAATTTTAAAAAGCAGATTGTGTCTAGAAACATTTTACACTGTTAAAAGTTCTATAATAACATTTGAAAATACCTGATGGAGTAGACTCAATTTTGTGTCAATTCTTTTTTTTTTCTGACCACCACAAATGAATTTCACTGATAGCAAAGGAACGACCATTCTGATGACTGTAATATTCTGATTCTGTCATATTTTGATTTTGCACCGTTTATTTAATTTTTAAGTCTTTCTTTTGTTTACAGATATTGAAAGTTACAGGGCTTAAAACTTTGTTTACCTTTTTTACATGTTCGTGCACATAATGTGAAAGAAGGATTTCATTTATTGGAAAAACAGATACACAATTTGGTAAGTTACTTACGTGTCTCATTAGTTACTTAATTTACCCATTTGTTTGAACAAAAATCCAATTTGATCTAATAAAACGTTTTGGCATTACATTTCTAAAAAAAAAAATCAGTCAGTCAGTAATAAGTTGAAACAGACAGAATAGTTTAAAGTTGTTGTTTTTTTAACGATAGAATCAAGAAAACCCTCATTAGTCTCACAATGAGGAAATTGCAATATTATCAACAAATGACTAAACTATTTGTCATGACAGTGTCACACATCTTATCTGCTGGTCTGAAGATAGTTCAACTTTAATATTCAGTCTCAACATGAGTCTTCAAAGCAACTACTCTAAGGTTTTCATCTTGATGTCTGTACTGATTTACTTTACATATAAAATAGGTTCAAGGATTTTTTTGAGTCTACAAATGACAAAGAACCCAGACAATCTAAGATGTGAAGAAGAAAACAAGATTAGATGCAAAAAAGGAAGAATTATTCAGACTACCTGGATTAGTTGTGTGCTGGAATGGCAGAATGGAGAAAAGTCTTTTTTTGTTCATCGAGCTGCATCAGAAAAAAAAAATACCAGTGGAGCTCCAACAACGCACTGAGCAGGATAAACTCAGCTCAGGAGATAGCTCATTTCTATCTGTCAGAGTTTGTATGTCTGTCTGTATGTGTGGCTTACGACAGGGTCGATACAGGCACACTGGGACTGCACATAAAGAGCTTCAGGCAGGAAATAGTTTCAGAATCTGCTTTAAAACCATCAAGCACGTTTTACAACAGCAGATCAATAAGAAAACAGAAAAACTGTTCGCTGAAAAGATATTCACAGAAATGACTGATCTAAACACAGTGCTAAAAGAGGGAATATTATTAAACTGTTCATTTAATTTGAACGATCTTGTGTATCTGAAAATTGGGGAAAAATGGTCTTCATCAGATCTGATTATAAAATGTTTACATTATCCTTTTCTGAACCAAATAGGAGACCAAAATGAGGATCAGCATGAGAAATTAGTATTTTTTCTCTAATTAGTAATCAGATCTTATATGGTACTACTGTGAGATATTTTTGATTAAACCATTATTAAATGCACAGTATGATTTCTTTTGTCTCTCAAACTGAATCAGGTTGATTTCATCAAATCAAATGGTGCTATTTTCAGCTATATCAGTCTGTGGAACCAAAATTTTCTGAAGCAATCAAAAAAATGAGTTTTAAAAGGTAAAAATTGAACTTTTTTTTTGCACATGTCCTGCTCATGAAATATCTACTTCTTCTCTCCACATTGTAAAAATCATAAAAATCTGCACAATGCTAATGAAATTAAATACACCTGACCCGATGTGTTTTTTTTAGGAGGACCTGCTAGAACAAATATCAGACAATAGTTACAATATTTGAATGTGGACCTTTAAGTCACTTTCTTTTGGTCTCATGAGTTAATTTGTTTTATATGCAAACTCTTAATTGTTTGTAGCTTAGAACGAAAGATTGAAAACCTTTCTTTTCGTTTTTTGAACTGTTTATACTTGAACGGATCTTGGGAGATGCCGGACTCTATCCTGGCTGATTTAAGGCAAGATGAGGAGGAACACCCTGTTAGACCATGCATACAGACAACCATCCACACACACACTCATTTCTGGGGGTAACTTCATAGTGGTGAATTAACCTAACATGCATGTTTTTGGAGCGTGGGAGAAAATTAGAGTATGTGGAGAAAACCCATGCATACATGGGGAGAACAATTCCACACAGAAAGGCCAGTGTTTCAAGCCTCGTCCCCACTCCAGGACGTGAACCCCTAACCTTCTTGCTGTGAGACCACTGTGCTAAACACTGTAACACAGTGCAGCACAGATTGAAAACATGTTTTTTAAAAACTGGTTAGGAAATGTGTAAACATTTTCATTGTGTGAAATAAGATTAAAACTATTAGGTCATTCATACTTTTTCAACAACTGAGTTAATAAAAAAGGCAAAACAAGTGTTAATTATTTCAAATAGTGTATCAGTTTGCATTGAATCCACATTTATTAAAATTTTACAGTGTATATATGTATGTATATAGTATATATTTAATTAATGGATACAAACCATTCCATTTTATGAAGTGGAAATTCATTGAATGTCATTTTTTAAAATCTGAACTTAGTTTTGTTCACTGTGAATATGAGAATGACCCTATTCCCTAAAAAACACCAGAGATCTTCTTTGCTGTATAACATCTATGACTTCTTTGGCTATTTGCATAACTTGCAATCAGTATTTTTTTTTTTTTGCATTTGTTTTTTTTTTTTTTTAAGTAATTAATTTCCTAGCTGTAATTATTCTGGTTGCCTCATCTTTTAATCATCTGGATTTAAAAAAAAATTAAATGAGTGAATGAGACCCGCGGAAGGAAGATGTGTGTTCACTCATGCACAGTTTATGATTTAATTAAAATGTCCAGCGTGGAAAATGATTAATAGAGACAGATCGTTAACCACAATGAAGAAGATTTTACTCATCAAGCAGCAACTTAAAGCTGACAGACCGTGACAACCTTTTCTCTGTATTTGCATCAGTTGCTTTTTGCATTAGGTTGATGTTTTATCCATCATCTTTTCTCAGTTTGTAAGAATGCAGCTCTGCAGAACAAATATTAACAAATAAAGAAATAAAAGAAGTAGACAAATTCAGTTTATTGACAACAATAGTTGTGCTGTTACAAGGCAGAAGCTAGAAGGAAGCTTAAAACCAAACTCAACTCATATGAAAATCCTGGTTAAGTTGCCTTTTAATCTGGGTAATGCTTGTGTAATGTCTCTTTTTAAAAGATAAAATAAATAGATTGTTAAAAAAGAAAATGATCCCTCATGATCTACAAGTAGTAGTTTTTCTCCTTAGGAATGATTTCATTACCAGTACAAAACATGCATTCCATGTTATTTCACAACACTCTTACAATGTACAATGATTGCAAATTTAAAAAAAAAAAAAAAGAATTAAAACCTTTACACAACTTTTTACATCCGTCACAGACGCTTCACGTGACACATACTTTGCTATTCCTAATTCTCACACAATTAAAAAACATTATTTTAAGCTACCAATAATTTATACAACTAAAGTAGTGTCCTCTCACTGCTGGGCTATTTTAGCCTGAGGTAAGCTTTGACACATTTCAATTAAGGCAAAAATAAAAATAATAAATTGAAAAACTGAAATGTCAGGAATACTTGTAGAACAAACAAACAAAAAAAAAAAAGTAATTTTTTTTCTTTGTTGTAAACAAATACAATGTGCCAAAGAATCTTTGATCCTTTTAGCCAAGTCTTTTCATCCATGATTTAGTGCATCACAACCTCAACAAATACAACTCACAGAAAAAAAGCATGAAAGGCAAAAAAAAAAAAAAAAAAAAAAAAATGAAAAGTGAGAGTAGGAAAGATAAAAAATAAATAAATAAAAAGAAAGGCGACTCAGTGTTCCCTTTTCAGCTTGCGGCCGACATCTACCTCGTCTAAACCGCTGGCTGACCGGGACTGCTGCATTTCTCGGAGCTGAGAGTGTGTACGAGGCGGTTGCTTCTTCAGCTTCTCCAGGTGAATGTCAATGGGGTCCAGTTCGGGCTCGGCTTCTGGCACCGGCAGGTAGCCGCCGTCTCTCGGCAGACACATGCACCAGCCGGCACCAGCCAGGTCCAACTCGCTGTACTTGAACTCAGACTTTTTCAGCTTGAAGTCCACCATGTCAGATGACTCGCTCATATCAACCAGCAGGTTCCAGAAAACGCAGCTAAGGATGATACCTAGCAGCTATAAGGAGAAATACAAGACCCATTTCAAACAGAATGTGAGAAAATCAAAAGCAAAAAGGCAGCCTGATTGAAATTAAGTGTCAAACTTTAAGAGAAGATTTGAGCTTTACTAAACTCAGGCTTTAAAGGAGTTTAAAATTTATATATTAGCATTTTTAAATAAATGTTTTTACATATTGTCATGCAATAGGTAGATTTCTTTTTAAAACATTTTTTTTTTAATCAAAAACACCACGGAATGATTCCAAGTTTGTAACAAATGATATTTTTATGTACAAATTCGTTTACCCTCACACCTTCCCACATGGGTGGAAAATCAAATCAAATAATGTCACAAGAATTTCTATTAATGAGTAATCATTGACTCAAGACGCAGCACATAATTTTGATTATATAAGGTCTGCTTTAGAAAAACTTTAAAATATTGAGGACTCACATTGTGAAACTGTACTAATTAAAAAACCTGTGTCAACTACTTTTAAAACGTTACTAATTTACTTTTATTTCAAGAAAGAAGTGGATCAAACATACTCCTTAGCTTTTTTTGGCAATAAGAAGAGGTTTATCCCTTAGAAATGGTGTTAGAGAGGATCTAATGCTGCTACGATGTGAACAGAAGGAACAACGTCACAAACTTAAGAGATTAGGAACTTTATATTTGACCAAATTAAATATATTTTCGGAAACAATCTCAAACTTTTTAAATGTGTGACAACTTTTCCTAGAAATGTGGCCAGCAGGTCAGAGCTTATGAAATCAAACTGAGTTAAAAAAGTGCATTTAATTTTTCCAAAAATGGAGTTTCAAACAGCTCAATTTGAGCCAGTCCAAGCCTCAAGCTTTCAATTACCTGTGGCAGTCCTATGGCACAGCAGAGAGCGATGGTTATTCCAATGTTGTCACTCATCCACAGGTTTACTGCATGGATGCAGCCTCGCACATGGATCACCTCATGCAGGGTTTCACGCTGATTCACACAGGATGAGGAGAAAAAATATACAGTTTCTGTTTAATATTTAAACTCAACCTCCAAGTGAGCTCAAATTGTGAAGAAAACGAGTGGAAGTATTTTAATTTTGTGTTCTTCTACAGTTAGTAAAAGCCAGATTTTGCAGGGAAGAAGTAAAAAACACTTATAATAGTTCATATCTGGATTCTTTTTTGCAGAAATTGGTTAAAATCACATTTTACAAAATTGAAACAGGCGATATTCTATCTGTGGTTTGCAAAAGAAAACATTTGTTTGCTCTTACCTGTTCATTCAAAGTGTTATAGCCACAAAGTGTGTTGATAACCTCCCCAACCTGCACAGGGTGGGTCAGAAACAAACATTTATGTTAGCAGGACAGAGAACTGAACTGAAGTTATTGTAGATTGAAAGTATTTACAGCAACAACAAAAAAAAAGTTTGTGAATATTTGAGTATTGTAAAAAAAAAAAAAAAAAAAAAAAAGTATTATTGTGGAGGTTTTTCCAATAATTTGTTCAGCAATCCTTCGTGGCTGCCAAAGATTTTGTCAGCACTTTGAATCCTGGCAGAGGAGTAATGGTGGGGGTGTGAAGGGGAAGCCACAAGACTAGCAGGAAACGTTTTCCCCGGAGAACAAAGTTTATAAAATTCTGGAATTCAACACAATTCTAATCTGTGTTAGTGTTTCATAAAGATTTTTGGACTCCAGCATGCTATACTCGTTTTTTTTAAGATTAGTTTAAGTGAACAATACAGACTACTGAACAAAATCATTCAAATCTGGTTTGACAATTTTAGTTTTATTTGTATAACTTGTAGTGTAGTTCAATGACATAATCTAGATTGTAGCAGCTAGAAATCTGGCTCAATCTTGAGTTTGTCAATTCGGTACATTTAAAAATGACCTTACCCAGCAAAGTTTAAATTTGACACATTTTTAACTGAATAACTTTTACATCGTGTGACAGTGAAGTTTTCAAAAAAATAAAAACTAACAGCAAAACTGATAAATGTTTCTAAATGTAGCACAGAGAGATCATCCAGTTTTGGGAGTCAGAATGTTTTATCTTCACATTACTGGAAGAATTTTTGTCAGCAAGCATGTTTTTTGTCTAATACTTGTTGTTCGGGAATGCTAAAAAGGCATTTAGTTGGTCAGATTTTTTGGCAGTAAATGTAATTTTTTTCCCCAAACATAAATTCAGTCATGTTATCTACTGTAATAACCTTCATGCCAGATAGTGACATAAACTATCCAAAATAGAGACTAACATTTATCAACTTGTGTGCATGTATATTGTTTAAATTAACAGCAATGCCTTTTCCTTGTAGTCCACTTCTGGTATGTGGCTCATAGAATCAGACTC
The DNA here is from genome assembly GCA_902685375.1 of Neostethus bicornis. NCBI lineage: Eukaryota > Metazoa > Chordata > Actinopteri > Atheriniformes > Phallostethidae > Neostethus > Neostethus bicornis. The sequence goes on from LR738545.1 coordinate 14,128,529, forward strand.
CCTTTAAAAGTGGATTATGCTTTTTTGCTTGTTTAACACAGATCTTAATATGTTCACAATTTGCCAATAAAAACAGAGGTTTCATTTATTAAGGGCTTTGTTCTGTAAAATATTTTTGCAGAGATTCTACTGACCAAAAGAGGCTTTAAACAAACCTCCTGTTTAATCCCTCCAGTTCAGATTTAATATCAGTATGAAATTTTACCGCTAACAAAAGGACATTTGCTTGATTGATCCAGACAGTAAAAAGAAGTTAATTAGAGCTCCCACTGTCGCTGCCATCACTCACCTTGCGCCGAACACAACAGGTATAGGGAACTCCACACGCCAATGGACCGGTACCATTGCAGAAATGGTACTGGTTGACTCCCCAGTCTTTGTACTCATCTCCCCCGCAACATGAAAACTGAAAAACAAAACTGAGGAGTTAATTGGGAAACCAGCTTGCTTTTCTTTAAAACCAAACATAATAAAACTCAGCACACGTCGTCAAGTCTTCACTACTGTTTCAAAAAAGCCAGAAATCAGTCATTCCCCTGCTCTCCTGCCAGTCACACTTTAATAACCTCCTGTACGAGACAAAAGAATTTCCTCAACATGGGCCAAACATTTCTAATGAGTTCCTGAGGTTTGTTGTAAGAACTGTGTTACTACATGTTGGTTACAACCTCTTTAAGTCAGTCACAAGTAGTCATACTACCACATAAAAAAGTCCTGTAACTTCTTTATCAACCTCTGTTTGTGTTTTAGATGACCACAGTAGGTTTTTATTTCATATTCGAAACAAATTAATCCACTACTGGGTCACATGAGGGTCCTGAGGTCTGTTACAGTTTTCTAACGACATCATAGCCTCACTTAAACTTATTCTGGTTCCAATTTTGATACTATTAACAGTTAGTGCAGAGTTTAGTAACATTTTGGCAATGAATTAGCAGAGACAATAGCTCTAAGTTCAGCAGTTTAATAGAAATGACTTCACTTTTGACAAAATATCCTCAACCCACCAACAAATTACAGTAACATCCCATTTTATAGTTGACTGGTGTTGACTCAGTGACTGTTACAGGTTGTTCGATAGTAAACATTGGGCGTTTTAATGTCGTTTTGGACATTTTTCTCCACAAAATGTAATGGCCAAAAAATGTACAAATAAATTTGGACGTCCGCAGCTTATTTGTGGACAACACAAGCACAAAAACAATGGAAACAGGAAAGAGTTCATTTTTCAGAAGCAATCAAATCTCCCATTAAAAACACAGCAAAGAGAAGATCTTGGGGTCCAACAAGGTGATGAAAACCCAGAGTCAAAAGTCCCAACAAGATGCAAGCATTAGGCGGGGGACACATTGTATAAGTCGTCAGCTTGTTCCAGGGCCACACAGACAGACAGTCTCACACACTTACAGGCATTTTAATCTGCATATTTTTGGAGGCAGTGAGTCCTTTTTGCTGCTTTGCTGTTAGAACTTTGTATTTCTTTTAGCTTCTCCTCAGCCTGTCTATCTTGTTTCACGCCACGCACATGACACACACCCACACACACACTGCAGGTGGCTATCCCCTGCTGGTTTGATGTATGATGGATGATTCTTCATCATACATAGAGAATCAGAGGGATTTGTGTAGGACCAGAACAGTGGGATATAAAATAGCTGACTTAAGAGTCTACATAATCTAATTTTCAGGTGGAATATCAGTCATCAAGAGGTTACAATAATGAGCAAATACCTGTTTATTACAAAGCACCACTAATAGATCAACCCCAACTACAGATTCATTGAAGTTTTTGCTTTTACACCAGATTATTATAAAAGGAATAGTTGTTTTAGTAACCAAATAGTTTATATGTATGTTATAAACTTCAAATCCAACATTGCCAATTACAAGCAGTATTCTAAAACACATACTATCGATACTTGCAACTAAAATGGGTTTGATAATATACCATGCGTTTCGTGAGTTAGTCTGGGGGGGTTGGTGAGTCAGTAAAGGTCAAAACTAGTGATGAACTGATTATCGGCGTAATATTTGGAAATTGACATATATTTGCATCGTGTTTTTTTAAAAAATTGCAATTGGGTAACAGCAGCAGATTGGCAACCTGTTCAGTGTGTACCTGGCCTCTCGCCTGCAATTAGCCAGAATAGGCTCTGGCACCCGGTTGGTACCCTGGTAAGGATAAGTGGTTCAGCAGGTAAAACATTGGGGCAGTAAAAAAGACCAATTAAAATCTCAGTTCTTTCTTCTCACATGCGATTCTGTGTTTTTTCAAATTTTTTCAAAACCAATTTTCCACTTCTCTCGGAAGTGAATAATGGCTCGCAAAATCCGTTATCAGCTTAATCTACTTACCAATAATGAATAAGAATGAACCCAGATCATTCAATCTTTTGGATCACGACATACCCAGCTTGTATGATTTGTTATGACATATCTTATTAAACCATCATTGGCAAAATCATTAGTAATCCTGCTAGTTTTGTTCTTGAAAACAGTGTTTGTTCTTGAACCAAGTTCATTTTGTTCACTAATAGAAAATACAAATTTGTCATCAATTTGAAATAGAAGATTTTATTTTACAAAAAAGAAGGGTTTAGTGAACGTGTGCATGAAACTGGCAGGGTTCAAAATGTCTAACATTGAACCACTGATCTCAAAGTCATTTGATCTAATCATTATTTGGCAACATTACCTTTTGCTGTACATAGTCCAAGATGTTTTTGAAATCCAGATCATCATAATAGTGTTTTATTCCTTCTCGTATACTGCTCTGAAACAAGGCAGACGTCTACATAAAACAAAGAGGAGGAGAAAATCAGATTGTTGTTGCAGCAGAATAAAAAATGATTTAGATGAACATTTAGAGTATGAAGACTGTGTGATCCGACTGTGACTGATTATGTGGAGGATGAGCACAGGATGCAAAGTGACATTTACCTTCTTTTCAAAAATGAGAGCCATGGCGAGAGCAATCGTCTGAAGAAGCAGTAGTACACACAGGACACAGAGGAACTGCGAAGGCAATAAGACAACCGATTTATAATCTGCACCGCAGTCAATTTGTGGCATTTGAAAGCTTTCCCCTTTCAAACATCCTTACCATGTGAAGCAGGGTTTTATTGTCCCTGAGGGATCCAACCATTCCCACTACAGACACTGTGAACATTACCAGGCCCAGCAGTATGAGCACCACAGCAGGAGCCAGGAAAAGACCCTCCAGGGTTCGATTCTTCTGTCTTTCCACTTCCGCATAAACCCCAACACACAGGACACAAAGACCCATCAACTGCAGAAAAACAGAAAAGAAGAAAGAGGGGAGTTTTTAATAAATTGATATATTGGCTTAAGGTTCATTTATAATTAATACAAACAGCAGCTTTTGTCTCATCGTGTTCAATTTAACAACACATATCCTCCATCAAGGACAAAGACATCATTCTAGTTGGCCTGGTTTTAGTTTCTCTAGTGTTTCTCTGATGAAACCAGATCAGTGTAGGATTAATGTGTTGCTCAGCAAGCGAGACGCAGGAAGTGCTCACTGATGAAACTTTGGATTTGCCAAAAGTAAGAAATCAACAACAGTGCTCTATTTTTAAAGCGTTCATTACTTTGTCAAATGGATTTAGGAGTCATTTAGGATACTAACAATAACTCGCAGCAATTTCTTTAAAAAAAAAAAAACACGTTTACAATTTTCAGGGCTGCACAGTGGCGCAGTGGTTGGCAAAGTGGTCTCACAGCAAGATGGTCGGTGTTAGGTAGAAAATGTAAATACTTTTTTCATACTACTAGTTTGTTCTCATCATTCAAGAGTGTCTTTAGTTAAAGTAATCCACTAACTACAGGGAGCAAATCGCCCTGCAAAATGCAATCGCCCTGCAAAAACCCGTGTCCAAAAAGACTGTCAGGAAGTGGACTCTGGAAACAGAGCGGGACTGTCTCGGATCCACGGACTGGGATGCACTCTGCACACCTCACGGGGAAGACATTGATGGCATGACAGACTGCATTACAGAATACATTAAGTTCTGTGAGGAGTCTGTCTGTCCCACCCGGACTGTTCGATGCTTCCCCAACAACAAACCCTGGATCACCTGTGACCTGAAGACGCTCCTTAACCGGAAGAAAGCAGCCTTCAGGTCTGGAGACCGGGAGGAACTGAAGATGGTGCAGCATCAACTCTGAGACCAGCTGAGGAAGGGAAAAGATGCATACAGGAAGAAGCTGGAATCCAAACTACAGCAGGACAACATGAGGGCGATGTGGTCCGGAATGAAAAAGATCACTGGATATGGGGGAAGAAGCAGACCCACTAGTGGTGGCAAAGATAGAGCTAATGACTTTAATACCTTCTTCAACAGGTTTAGCTCTACAAATGCCTCTACCTCTTCTTCCCTACCTTCACCACACCTGCTACCAGCGTCTGCTCCTTCTCAGCTATTCAATGGACTAGTGCCTGAACCCCCCCCACCCAACCGTTTGACTGTGACCACCTTTCAGGTGAAGAAACAGCTGGAGAAGCTAAACCAGCACAAAGCAGCCGGCCCAGATGGCATCAACCCCCATACCCTTAGGACCTGTGCGCTCCAGCTGTGTGGGGTTCTCCAGCACCTCTTCAACCTGAGCCTCAGGCTGGAGAGGGTTCCGCTTCTCTGGAAGACATCGTGCCTGGTCCCTGTACCCAAGAAACCATCTTCATCTCACCTCAAGGATTTCCGTCCAGTTGCCCTCACATCTCATGTGATGAAAGTGCTGGAGAGGCTGGTGTTAGCCCACATGAGACCGCTGGTGAATTCCTCTCTGGACCCCCTGCAGTTTGCCTACCAGCCACGCCTGGGTGTTGACGACGCTGTCATCCATCTGCTGCAGCGAGCTCATTCACATCTGGATGGCGGTGGAGGCATGGTGAGAATCACCTTCTTTGATTTCTCTAGTGCCTTTAACACCATCCAGCCCTCATTACTGGGTGATAAGCTGCGGCTGATGGGTGCTGGTGCGTCCGCCGTCTCCTGGATCACTGATTACCTGACGGACAGGCCACAGTTCGTCCGGCTGGGCAAAGTCCGGTCTGATGTGGTTTTAAGTGGTGTGGGAGCCCCACAGGGCACGGTGCTCTCTACATTCCTCTTCACATTGTACACTTCAGACTTCCAGCACAACTCCGATTCATGCCACCTACAGAAATTCTCTGATGACTCTGCAGTTGTAGGGTGCAGAGGGTGGTGAGTGGATTTGTGGTGTGGGCGGGAGAGAATCACCTGCTCCTCAATGTGGACAAGACCAGGGAGATGGTGATTAACTTCCGGAAGAGGAGGACTGCTTTGCAGCCGCTCTGCATTCTGGGTAGAGATGTGGAGGTGGTTGAGGAGTACAAATACCTTGGAGTGACCATCGACAGTAGACTGAGCTGGAGGAACAACAGTACTGCTGTGTACAAGAAGACTTGCAGCCGACTTTACTTCCTAAGGAAGCTGAGGTCCTTCAATGTGTGCGGCAAGATCCTGGAGACCTTCTACCAGTCTGTGGTGGCCAGCTCCTTGTTCTTTTCTGTCATCTGCTGGGGGAGCAGCATCGCAGCCAGTGACACCAACAGACTGAATAAACTAATCAGACTGGCTGGCTCTGTCATTGGCAGCAAACAGGACTCACTTGAGGCAGTGGTAGAGAGGAGGTCACTGAACAAACTTTTGTCCATCATGAAAAACCATGACCATCCTCTCTACCCACTCCTGGACGAACAACGGAGCTCCTTCTCCAAGAGGCTCAGACAGCTCCGGTCGAGAACATCTCGTTACCGGAGGTCTTTCTTTCCGTACGTGATCGGGCTCTACAACGACTCACTTAGCAGATAGGAAGTTGTTGCTGTGACACACAAATTTCCCCCCTGTGTGGGATCAATAAAGTATATTCTGATTCTGAGCCCAATCACCTGTAAGACATAGTGTTATGTTAACTAAGAGATGTATAGATACTGCTGAGCATCCCCCAACCTCATCTCTGTCTCCACTTATTCTGTAAGCGGGGGTCTGGAATTTTCCTCTCCCCTCACTTCTCTGTAAGAGCACACCTCTTGGTTTTAGTACTGTATAAATAAAGCACACAGGGATGAATTCCTTTGTTTTAATAAAGTTTGCTGGAGCTTCTACCCTTGTACAAGTAAAATATGAAAACAAATATAAAAGTCTCTTGTTTGTTTTCCGATCAGCACAGCTTTTCTATCCAACAGTTGGGGTTCGAGTTCTAGATGGGACAAAGCTCGAAACAGTGGCCTTTCTGTGAGGAGTTTGCATGTTCTCCCTGTGTATGCGTGGGTTTCCTACAGGTATTCTAGTTTCCTCTCAATCTCCATAAACATGCATGTTAGGTTGAGGAATGAGGCAAGATGTAGATGGTTGTGTGTGTGGGCCCTTACAGACTGGTGACCTGTTCGGGGTGTACCCTGCCTCTCGCCTAAAATCAGCCAGGATAAGCTCCGGTCGTCGACATGGTCCTTTGGGTCAAGCAGTTCAGAAATGTTCAATACAATCTACAAGATTGTTCTCTACGGTTTGCATTCCTGCATTAAAATATGAGTTTGATACTCATTAGTTACTCCTTTCAAGAATAGCGTTGTAGATATTCTACAAAGCTGGATGATTCTCAAGAGTTTCTACTACATCTTCTGATCCTGATATGTGTCAAGTTTTCACCACAAACACAATGAATAACTTATTTAATTTCAATTCTATTTTACAGTACTAATTTTACATTTGTATAGACGTGTAAAAAAAACAGGAGAACATTTTTTTTTCTGAGAGTAAAATTATTTTTGTTCAGTATTAAGCACAAAAACAAGAGGCGGCTCATATCGGTTGACTTTAGTTATTGGAAACAAACCTATCTCCTTGATTACTGAAATGAAACCATGAGCCTCCATCTTTAGGTTTATAAAATATTTCACAGGTCAAGGAAAGTGTCATGAACTTTCAATTTACCTAATGAAAGAATTTCAAGTTATTACTGCCTTTTTTATTGATTTTCAATTTAAGGTAGAAAGAGTATTTCTTAGAAACTGGGTCCTTTTACTTCTGCTCCATTTACTGCTGAGGACTTGCCATAAAGCTCTTCTGGCCTGCTTCCCAAATCCAATGTCAGCATAAACCTTCACTTCAGAAGCAATTAAGTAAGTGAATAACAGCTCTGAAACAAATTGATTATCTTCTTATAAGTACTGTATAAACAATTCTGATCCCGTATGAAACTGTGCAATCGACATAAGCAGTAAACTCTAAACAAGTGAGGGATTTGAGGCATAAACATTTCAATGTTATCATCTTACTAGATCTTAAACCCAACTGTAATTACAGTAGTAGTTGCATCAGCAAAAGTTCAGAAAAAAAAAGGCAAATCACTCATAGCTCCCCAGGCGGAGAGTAAATACATCTCACCAGGCACCTGCAGCTTTATTGCTGATATCAGAATCTCAGCTAAATGGCATTAAGCAAAGTTAGCATTCCCACAGTGCCAGAGCTTTAATTAAGTCTACATGGTTTCGCTTTGGGGCTGAAGACACGTTTGTTGAGCTGAGCTGAGCCTGTCATAAATCACAGTGGTAATAGAAGAGAAATGGAGAGAAATAAAGAGGGATTATTTTAGAAAGACTCCTGAGGGCTAATGGGATCAAACTATCCATATGCGTGATCCCAATTTTGGATTTAGTTTCATTGCTTGTTATTTCCGTTATGAGATATTATAATGCACATGTAGCATATTTTGGGAATGGATACAAAAGCTGGTGTTGATCAAAAGGGACATCTCTGAAACTGACCCTATTGGGGAAGTTTACCTTTACTCTTCACCTACAACAATTAAGGCATGGATAATAAGGAAAACACCATGGATTCTATTAGATCCTGATTGAATTGCATTACATTATTACATTTATGATGCTATTGTATTTATGTGATGTAAACCCCCCCTGGCTCCTTCGGGTCAAGAGAAGCCAGATGGGGTGGTTCGGGCATCTGGTTAGGATGCCTCCCAAGCGCCTTGCTGGTGAGGTGTTTCAGGCACGTCCAACTGGGAGGAGACCTTGAGGCAGACCCTGGACATACTGGAGAGACTATATCTCATAGCTGGCTGGAAAAATAAATCTGGGGTGAGAGAAGCCTGGGTTTCCTGTCTGAGGCTGTTGTTCCCACGACCCGGACAAAATGAGGACAATAGAACAGAATGGCAGGGCATGTGAGGGCATGTTATTTAAACACCCAAATTTACCAAATAACCCCAAAACATAGTTATTAATTTAAACTAATTTAAATTATGGTCCAATCTAAATTTGTGATCATGCAAAAGCAAGAAATGACAAGCAATCAAACTTTCCCATGATACATTTAGCCCTGGTGTAATTATTGTGTCCATCTTACATCAGGTTAAATAGAAGATTCAGGATAGAAAAAAGGCATATTAAGAATGGGGAATTCTGAGACTTTCAAATACATTCAAGCAATCATTATTACAAAATCTTAATTAAGCAGGTATTGCATTCGTAGAAACACTGTTGCATTGGTATAAAAATGACCCTGGAGCATGCTCATGTTTTCTGTCGGCAAACTGGCACACAAATGCTCATCCCTTTAAAAGCATCCAACGCCCTGCACCACCGCGCTGATCTGATCCGTCTCTATTGTTTCACTTTCAAACTCAATTATTAAAATAAAACTCATCTTATGTACCTAATGACTGTCCAGTCTTGTAAAAAATAAAAAATTACTAATATTTTGCAGAAAACACAGAATTTTGTATGTAATTTTCTGGAGATTCATACAAACCCTCCATCACCTAGCTAAAAATCTCATAACTAATCCTCTTTAAACAAACAGGACAAATGTGTATTTTCCACGTAACTGCAAAAATTCATCAATATACACATGACCTACAATAAATACCCATTTGTAATTGTTTTTTGATAAATACGGCATGAGTATGCCCAAATAATAAAGCACTAATTTCAAGAAAATTTAATAAGAATCTTAAAAAATTGTGGGATGCTACCGTAGCTTAACATGGCTAGTTAAAAGTGGTTTAACTTATAATAACTAAATGACCATAAAAATCTAATCTTTTTTGTTGTATATGTAGGCCGAATGATAAAGCAGACCAAAATTAATCATAATAAAGATAAACTTATATATATTTACAACATTTAACAGGTTAAAGTTAACAGTAAAATTAAATTCACAGTTCTACTAATGTAATTAGGAAGACATTTTTGTTGCTACTGGTTGGTCCGACGTCTGAATGATTTGCACTCAATGTTGCAGCACAAGCAAACTTATAAGAGAAGAAAATACTCAAATATCACTACACTTACCGAGAAGAGCATGGAGTAGACATTTAGGGTGAATTTAATAAAATAGTAGAAATGATTGGTTTTCCTCACTTCAGAGTAAGACGGCATGGCTGCTTGAAACAAGCTAATCAGCTACCTAGTTAGCTATCCTTTTTAGAGTAAGGATAATTTAAATGATAGTTGTAGTTATAAAACGGTCTATGTTACTCAATAAATTTGAGTACTGTTTAAATAAGCCCTCATTTCTGATTGAACACTAAACCACTAGCTTGCTACTGAGATGTGTCTACTTCCGTACACCCGGTCACTCTACGCTTTGTTTTGACTCCATCTTTAAAGAGCCCACGCTTACAATCTCAGCGTAAAAATATTACAATAAAAAGTCATTCAAAAGTCTCTTAAATTTTAAAAAATAGCTCTACAAAACTGGGTTGTTACTGAAAAATTTAACATAACAGTACATACTAATATACATTCTATACTGTACATAACAAAAAAAAACGCGATCCCCAAGAAAATAGCTCAACTTTTACTGTTAAATATTCCTTTTGCTAAAACAATACATGGCAAATTATGAAGGCACATTTTATACACTATTTTATACACTATTTTATACACATAAACAGACACATAAACAGACATTACACACAGACATGTGTGTAATGTCACAACAGACATTACACACATTTTATGTAAAATGTAAAACGAGTAATAAAATGGCTTTATGTGAAAAGGGTTTAAACCGATATGAATAAAAGTTCTTAAAACAGCAGCAGTTTATTCAAAATGCTGCTGAACAAGAACCAGAAAATATGATCACATTAGTCCTGTGCTCAGGACTCTGCACTGGCTTCCTGTGGCTCAGAGAGTAGACTTTAAAGCTGCTCTGCTTGGGTTAAAGCCTCTCCTTGGCCGAGCACCGTACATCTGGGAAATTTAGTGCCTTACAAACCATTTAGAACTCTTAGGACTTCTGGGACTAAACATGGAGAAGCTGCACGTCTGGAACAAACTTCCTGAGGCTGTGAGACAGGCCTCCAATGTGACTATGTTTAAACCTAGACTGATAACAGTTCTGCTTCATCAAAGCATTTCCTGAAGATTAATAATTCTTTTTATCTTTTCTAATGTTTAATCTATGTTTTGTGATTATTAGTGCGGTTTTTTGTCTTATTTTTATAATACAAAATAAAGAATCAGACGTCTGCTAATTGTACAATTAGACCCCCAGCTCTCTTGGCCTTGAATTATCTTGTGTAAAAATTGCGCTCCACAAATAAACTTGGCTTTCCTTAACAGCACTCAATTACATTGAGTGTTACGTACATACATTGGAAGTCCTGTTATTGTTGGATTGCTCACAGTAGAAAATAATCTGGGAAAAAATGTTACAAATTTTATTTAGATTCACATGACGAAGTTGTTCAGATAGATTTAATCTATTTGGTAACTCTGTCTTTACTGAATTTTTCTTTCATCTTGTCATGAGCACAACTACTTCCAACTTGTCTGTGGTTAGTCAGCATACTAACGTACCATGAATAACATAGCTATAATTAAACAGGCTTCAGAAAATATTTGCTTGTCACAATGGGCAGTACATTTTAGCCTGTTCTTCAAGTTACTTCAGTTATTGCAACAACCTGATGTTGTTATATTTAGTTTGGTGATTTTTGGGGAACTTACAACCATGAGTCTTCTTTCTTTGAAGATTGTCACCTTAAAAAGATTCACCACTTTATTTCTTTTTATTTGCCGTATGCTGTCCACAGTGGCCTTATTTTCAAAATTGTGGACATAAGCAGTGTTACATCATTCAAGTCTATATGTACTTAAATGAATAACAGTTGCAGATTACTTTACATTTAATCAAGACTCAAAGTCATTTCAAGTTGTAGTCTCATGTTTTTTTTAATAAATCTCCTAACTAAAAGTAATCCTGTCCTTCAGGTTTTCAGAAAATGCTTAGTCAGCATCCATTTCAGCATAATTATTATCATGAACACGCAGTTGGCGGTCTGTGCTCAACTCTATATGGTAAAAATACTTTACTCAAGTCGTGATTTTTCCCTCTAACTTTCAGGAATTAAAATTAATACCCTGGCACATCTGAGGATCATCAAGTGGCACACATCAAATAAGTAACTGAGTTTTGCTTCCTAGAGGGAAAGTGGTAAAAACATACAGAGTTCACCCTAGTTGATTATCTTCAAGCATATGAAATCGTAACATGATAGTTTCTTTGTAATAAAAATTACAATGTGATGGTAAACTGTAAAAATGTGACTGGGTGAACTAATGGCTTTTTTTAAGAAACTGATGATACCCATGCTCTGCTTCCTAACAATTTTGAAGGTCACTAGAGTGCAGTGTAGCCCATAGCAACCATAGCTTGGTATTGTGGAAGCTAATAATGCTGATATGCGGTATAGTACCTTCCGGTATTAGAAGGTTGAGGATTTATGGAGGGAGAATTGCTTAGCAGTGTCTGCAGGTCATACTGCAATTTTCCTACATCCACACTTGGAAGGATTCAAGAAAGTTTTATTAGATATATCTTACAAACTTACAAAGATTCAGCAAAATTATGTCACAAGAATATAACCCTCTTCTCTTTGATTAAACTGTTGAATGACAACTTCTTATGACAGTTTTATCTGTCACAAATATCACTTTTATGATCCTCATCACACAAGCAATCAAGTAAGCAAATAATTAACCCAGTATTTTTTTAACCCCAAACAAAATTCCTAGTTGCAGCAGCATTTTACCAAAATAGAAGTCTTGTTTAACTCCACTCATCAATGTGTTGACCAGAAAACACCATACAGGCAAGTGCCATTTTGGTTTATTTTTGGTTTATTTACACTGTAATTGTAGATTTTGTCATAAAATTAGGTGAAAAGAACAATTACTGTACATGATTGGAAAAGCACTAAAATACATCTGCTCAACAGTCATTTCTGAAATATAGTCTGCTTTAAGGTTATTTGGCATCACTATCCAGAATGCTGTTTCACTGTTCTAATAATTTCCCACCCTTTTGTTTTTTTAATGAGATGAGCTTTTCCAAAAAGTTTGGTGTATGACGGCACACCGTTTTGTGGCAAGCAGATTGATTTTCATGGCAAGTTCCCAAAAAACAATTGATTAAAAGTTTAGAACTAACAGTAGGAGTCTGTAAATGTTTTAGGTCCTGTTTCTGCTAGATCGATAGTCTGACTTGGGGACAGTGACCACAGGCTGAATTGAGTTTCAGTTTAGAAGCTTGAGTCAAATCTTGTGTTGATTCATCTGAAATTCAGCCAGAAAGCTTTCCTTATTCCAAACTCTCCCAACTACATGAAGTTTCTTCATAAAGTAATGTATTACGAACTCAGTTTTAATGAGTGGTAAAAAAAAAAAAAAAAAAAAACAAATACAAAAAACCCCATAATAATTGTGAAGAAGTCATCTTCTGGCAGCTGACAAAAAAATGAACAAAGTTTTTCATCGAACATCCAATAGGACTACTTTCTAGGGAATGTAAGCACATGGCATCAATGGGAGATTTTTCAATGGGAAATAACATCCAGTAAGTTTTATTACTTAAACCTCATAGAAGAAGCAAAAGTGTACCGTTATTGTCAGGGCCTATCCCGACTTATTTCAGACGAGAGGTTGGGTACACCCCAAACAGGTCACCAATCTACTGCCACATACACAGACAACCATCCATATACATACTCTTTCCTAGGGACAATTTCATAGCGGCCAATCAAGCTAACACACATGTTTTTGGAGGGTGGGAAGAGTACAAAGAGAGAACCCACACACACACAGGGAGAATATGCAAACTCCACACAGAAAGGCCAGTGTTTCAACCCCTCCCCCAACTTTTGGACTTGAACCCCAACCTTCTTGCTGTGAGGCCTCTAATCTTTGTACCATCCATTATTATTCATTTATTTATCATTAGTATATTTAGATTTAGATTTTAGTGTGTTTTCTGATTCTTTCTTTCTTGCTTTTTTTTTTTTTTTTTTTTGCAGATGGTTTATTAAAATAGTCACAAAAAAAGAGAAAGCATTTTGCTTAAATAAGCCAGTGTAGTATGTTGGATAATGGGTCTTTAGTGCCTGGAAACACCCTTGAGGTAATCTCTTCATCATGTAATTAAAACAAGGCTTGGATAATTTGTGTTATCAGTATTGTTGAAACAATGTGCCTTAAGTTTAATGAATTATGTTGAATAAACGATTCAAATGGGTGAGGATTTTAACAGGGTAGGTGATTGTCATAAGGTTTTTCTGACTGTGTAATTATATTTAGCAAATGTTATATTAATTAGATTATATCAGTGTTTCCCATAAATTATATAAACCAAAGAAGAGGTAATACAATTTTTCTGTTAACTGTTGAGATGTTTTAGTTGGGTTTTTCTGCACTTGCAAGAATACTGAAAAGTTTAATAAGAGCCCATCAAAGGTCATAGTGAGTTTTTTAAACAGGTTTTTTAAAAATTCAAGTTTTTAAAAAAGTTTTAGTACATGATTTGCAATGATAAACAGGAATCTATGGGAACAAAAAATGAATTTTTGATCGCAAAATTAAGTCACAACAATGTTATTTCTTCACTGCTTGAATGATTTATTCTTTTCTAATAAAATACTCTTGGTAAAATACTAACTTAACAGTCTACAATGAATACAATGTTTGATCAAACTGAAGAGAATTGTCAATGTAAAGGTGGTAGCAGAGATTAAAAGCTTCATTTTCCAGTCTGATATGTTTTATCCACCTCTGGTACCCAAGGGGTTTATATAATTACGGACTCTAAAAAGCTTGCTGTCAGTACACTCCTCTTTTAACACATGTTTAAAGAGGGAGAAAAAAATTCTATGCCACCTGAAAAAAGGTTTTTGAGAAGGCAATTTAAACAGCAGTTGTTTACACATATCCCATCTGATCTAAACAATTTACTCAGTCCAAAGTCCCATATCAAATTAAAACCAAACATTGTGTCCTTTCATTTTCTCAAATATCTATGCAGCAACACATGCCTGAAATTTGATTTCAAAAGTGCCTTGCTAGTGGGTGTGAGAAAAAAAAACCCAATAATATCTTTTAAAATCCCCAAAGTACACTCATGTCAGCCTTGTTCAAATAATTTATTAAACCATGACAAGTAATCCTCAAGCATTGTTTTCCTACCGTGGGTTTAGTAATAAACTGTGAAACGATGCTAACTTAAGTAAAATTGTCCAATTCTACCTCTCTATTGTAGCAAGGGATCAAATATCTAGCAAATTTGATTAAAACAAGAGAGTATGGGCCTTTTTTATGCCTGAAAAAAGAATGAAGAAAAATACTCTGTTCATTATTAATAAATCAGTCAAATTGTTGTGAAACAAAAAAGTTGACCAAAACTCATCAAATCTGAAACATATTCATGCTTTATGTTTAATTAACGTCTAATAACTTGTGATCATGTGATTCTCTTCATCAGTATTGTCTAAAATGGCTTTTTTTATCCACAGGAATTCTAAAATGTTACTAACATTGCCATGGTCCCCTCATCTGCCACCAGAGTGTGCCCTGAACCTTCCCTCGTCACCCTGATTGAGACACCCGAGGGTGATTATTCTGATGCCACACACCTGTGGTCCCTGAAGCCTATTAAAGTTCAATCACCCCAGACTTCCACGTTGGGTCATTGTCATTCTTCCTAGCCAGGTCACGACTACATGACCATAAGTTTGATTTCTGTTTTATCATTTGCACTTTTGGATCCTGAGTAAATCTTTTGCCTTACAGACTTATCTGACTTCTGTTAGTAAATCCTGTATTGTCCTGCATTTGGGTCCTCCTCCTTCCACATCACAACAAACATAATGAATTGAGTTGATCTGATCCATGATAACAGCTAAAGATGCTGAGATGTTTGGAAGTCTGACACAATGAGGGAAAAGAAACTTAAATCCACAAGCTCTCAGCCTAAAAGTTCCATCAAATCTGCAGGAATACTTCCTTTTTTCTTAAAAGGAAATGAAATACTTGTGAAGTATTCACTCTGAAACCAGAGTCTTTGTACAGCTAATTTTAAGTATTGACTAAATCAAAATATGGTCATATTTGCATACATACAAACACACTTTTTGTAGATTACTTGTTCAGTAAAACGACCATATTTGACAACTATATAAAACAGCAAAAAAGTCATCTTTGTGAAACAATATGTGGTAACAGAACCATGTGCAATTCTACATGTCTAGATTCCTCGTGGACACATTTTTGTGGAGAGTTGGAAGAAACCTTTTATTGTTGAGAATGCTTCTAAAAAATATTCCATATTCAAATACCAAAGTCACATCAGGTTTGTTTAATTTTTCAATAGTTTGTAAAATACTCTCACTCACAGTACAAAGTTATGCAAAGCACTTTGATTCAGCCCACTGAGCAGATGAGTAGACTTCATCAGACTTGGTAAATAACCAGTCATCATTATCATACGCGTCCTTCACCTGAGATTAATTTTTCCTGTGTGATTTTCATCAGTCAAATCAGACAAAATTTTGAAGAAGCTGTAGCTTTTTGAATAAATCAGAAGAAATCAGCATGTGGAGTTTCATTCGTCAGAATATTAATGGATGATTAATGATTAAAGACGGGAGAATTCCCAGTGACTGCACAAAGGTGTCAGTCATTTATGGTAAAACATATTTTCTCAGTCACAAACTTTCAAGAAATACTTTTTATTTTGTAAAGTCAATAATTTAACCTCTTTAATAGATGTTTGTGACTGATTAAATAAAATGCAGACTCATGGCTGCCATGGATGAAGCACCACTAAATTCACTTTAGTTTATAACGTATGTTTATACAGAAATGGAAAATGTCACTAATGGGCAAAAAAATCCTTTTAGAGTTTTTTTTTTTTTTTTCAAAAAAGGTGCAACTATTGGGAGAATGAAGAAAGTTGTGCATGCAAAAAATAATTGTGGCTTCAAAGTAAACTCAATGAATGCAGTTATTTTAAACTTTCAAAATTTTATTGTACTAATCCAAAACAATCCGGTTGAATAAAATGTGCAAAGATTTTAGAATTATTAATAGTATTTTGTTTGGGGGGGGGGGAAATTAGATTTTTATAAATACGAACATTTGGTTGAAAATGTTTTTTAAAAAAAAAAAAAAAATCAGTTGTGCAATCCTCCATTGAGTAACTTGATGATTTACTGAATATACCACCCAAGATGATTATATAGCTTGATAAAGTCCAAGAGGCCAGACTGAGATGGTTTGGACATGTACAGAGAAAAGAGACCGAGTACATCGGAAGAAGGATGCTGGGTTTGGAACCACCAGCAAAGAGGCCTAGAGGAAGACCAAAGAGGAGGTTCATGGATACAGTGAAGGAAGACATGAAGATAGTTGGCATGACCGAAGATGATGCAGCAGATAGGGTTAGATGGAAGAAACTGACTTGCTGTGGCGACCCCAGAGGGGAAATGCCGAAAGGAGAAGAAGATAATATAGCTTGATCTGTTCCTTCACCTTCATATGTTCTCTTTTAAAAGTTGCTCTGCTCCAACTATTCTTCTTGTTGAAGCAAAACATTTGTTGAGTAACACAGAAAGTGGTGGCAGTAATGCAAAAAGCACATTTTCTTGCATTTCAAAGGATAACATGTTCTTTTTTTCCCACCAGGCAACAACTTTCAACATGTTTTTCAAAAGGACAAATGTGTTTATTGTATGTCTCTGGAGGAATCATCAGAGCAAAGAAATCCTAGCTGCATAAACACAAGACAGATCAAAAGCAGGTGAATCATTTTGTTAAAGATCAAACACAAACTAACCGCACAGGTCTATTGCAAAGCAATGACATTAGTACGAAAGAAAGATCTATGTGAACCCTCAAACTCAGTTTATATGTGTGGCTTTTATCAAAACACCACATCCAAATGGAAACAGGCCTACAGCAGTCACAAGTGGAGACATGTACAGTAACTAAAATAGATATAGAGGAACAAAAGATGAGATGAAAAGAACGAGGGCCACCTGCCTTCTAAAGTTTACATATTGGATATCTGTCAATGATCTCAGCATTAGGAATATTTTCATTATGGCTGTTTCTTCTGTGTTGGACCTGGTGCCCTGTCAATCTGAGCTAGTTGCCCTCCCTCATATTTTGGTGCATGATCATGAATAAAAAACTGCTTTTGTCCCCTCTCCATCTGAACTACTCTTTTGAGTTGTGCTCCTGCGTGTTTCAAAAGTCAATTTTGTATGTATTGGAGCTTTTAACATGGATATGTTTCAGGAAATGAAGTTATACATCTCTTTTCCATCCCAAATGTCTTTTTCATAGTGTGGTATTCAGAAAAAAACTGCATTGAGACACAAAGTTGAGTTCTGGGGTCCAGAAACAAAAAGGTTCAGTCTGACCTTGTTTTAAGAAACCCACTTGTGGTGCTAGGTACATTATATCCAGCTCTCAGCTTTGGACTGATTTGCATAGGGTATTTTCTGTTCAGGTTCAGGTTATTTCTTCTCAACAGACTACTTATAAGCTACTGCTTCAGCCTACGTCCATTGGGTATTTCATTTAAGTTTGAAAGCAAATTGTAAATAAGTAAATGATGTAGGAATTCCCAAATAAACCAAACTAAACGTTCTTCCTGCACATTGTGTTAAAGCAGGAAACGAGGACGCTCACTCAATTACAGAAAATAACAAGAAATTAGTAGAATTGGCAACAATAATCAGCAGTATGTCGATTCCATTTCCAGTGAGAGTTGGACTCCGTTAAGGCTGCCCTTTGTCTTAGATTCTATTCATCACCATATCTAGTAGGTACAGCCGAGGCGTTGGTGGGATCCGGTTTGGTGACCTCAGGATCGGATCTCTGCTTTTTGCGGATGATGTGGTCATGTTGGCTTCATCGGGCCGCAATCTCCAGCTCTCACTGGATCGACTTGCAGCTGAGTGTGAAGCGGCCGGGATGGGAATTAGCGCCTCCAATCTGAAACCATGGTCCTCGCCCGTAAAAGGGTGGAATGCTCTCTTTGGGTCAGGGGCTGGGTCCTGCCCCAAGTGGAGGAGTTTAAGTATCTCAGGGTCTTGTTGACGAGTGGGGGAATGATGGAGGGGGAGATAGACAGGCGGATCGGTGCGGCATCAGCAATAACTAGGAAGCTGCATCAGTCCGTCGTGGTAAAGAAAGAGCTGGGCCGAAAAGCAAAGCTCTTGTTTACAAGTCGATCTACATTCCTACCCTGATTTATGGTCACCAGCTGTGGGTGGTGACCAAAAGAATGAGATTGTGGATTCAAGCGGCCAAAAAGAGCTTCCTCCGCAGAGTGCTGGGCTGTCACTCAGAGATTGGGTGAGGAGCTCTGCCATCTGGGAGGAGCTTGGTGTCGAGCCACTCCTCCTCCAGGTTGAGAGGAGCCAGATGGGGTGGTTTGGGCATCTGGTCAGGATGCCCCCCAAGTGTCTCGCTGGTAAGGTGTTTCGGGCACGTCCCACCGTGAGCAGACCAAGAGGCAGACCACACACCCACTGGAGAGATTGTGTCTCATAGCTGGCCAGGGAATGACTCGGGATCTTTCCGGGTGAGCTGGAGGATGCAGCTGGGGTGAGAGAGGCCAGGGCTTCCTGTCTGAAGCCAAGAAGCGGATGAACGGAAGACGACGGAATGGAACAAGAAATGAGTAAGAGAATGAAGACTAAAATCAATTCATTCAAACCTATTTTAATCATAAATCAATCTATTCTTGAAATGGAATGATTGGTCATATTACATATTACAACTAACCAGGTAATTTCACAGCTTTGGCTGTGCAGACAATGAGGCCGCAGGTAGAAATAAGTTCTCTTATAAGATAGAATATTTATCTCCAGTGTTTGGAAGCTTGAAGGATACCTTTCATAAATTTTGGGGAATTTTTACATTCTCTTTTAGACAGGTACAATCAGATTGGAATATTTCAAGGAAAGATTTAAAAACCTTACAGGGTTGCCAGAGCCAATCCTGGCTGATTCGAGGTGAGGGGCAGTGGACACCCCGAAATGGTAACAGTCTGTCGCTGGGCGTAATTGAATACAATAATAAGCAAAATGCAACTAAAGAAGATGATTTCAGGTCTTTGTCATGTTCACCCACAAGTACAACTTTCTGAAACTTTTCTCCTAAGATTAAAATTTGAATAAATAAAAAAAAAACAACAGAAAACCGGATGGTTCTTACATTTATCTGGGGACTGCATACTCACTTGAGGCTGATATAAGGAAGATAAACTTGTGCTTATCAAATGACAATGCGTCAATGAGTTTTAATTACATTTGCCCCAACTCAGCTTTTTGGGGAACATTGTCCTGCTTCATGGCTTTAACATCTGTTGTGGCTAATAAGGTACATCCCACTCTGTTAATTATAACATCAATCAATTAATTACTTACGAACTTACGGTGATCAGAATGGTTTAATTAGTTTTTCAGAGTAACAATGGGCCCTCCTGTGAGACACCCAGGCAAACAAAAATGTTCTTTTTCTTCTTTACCAAACCCTTTACACCCATTCTTTTCCAAAAGCAGCATTTGACATTACATGTAAAGTTCAGCTTGAATCGTTACTGCTTACAATGATGGAGATTGATTTATGCGTGCTGTTCTGAAAGCAGGGCTGGCACCACAATAAGATTTCTATTTCTGGAGTTCACTTGTTGTTTAACTTTGCCCTCCATCCACCTATCCTCCATTCATTTGGAAGATTTTTAACTTTTGAATTCTTTATTTTCCAAATAGTGGTATGCATGTACAAGTTTCTTTAAATACCCACTATTTGTCAACAGAAATCTCTAAGATTTATGACAAAAAAACTTTCAAAAACCTGCTAGACAAATATGGAAATGTATTAGTCTAATGGGGACTTCAAAACTGTTAAGGAAAAGAGGAAATCTTATATACTTCTAAAAATAAACATTTTTAGGTAAATAATTTTACCTGGGAATGAGTGTGTGGATGGTTGTTAATGCGCATGCGTGCGTGCGTGTGTGTATTTGTATGTGCGTGGCCCCACGACAGACTGGCGACCTGTTCAGGGTGTACACTGCCTCTCACCTTAAATCAACTGGGATAGGCTCAGGCAACCCCTACGACCCTGTCGGGGATAAGTAGTTTAGAAGATGAAATGAAATATTTTTGCTCACCTTTATGGACTTCTAAAAATTAAACAGTAAAAATGTTTCAGATTTAATTAGAATTATTCTTTTTTTCTTTAGTAATTAAGCAGAAAAAGCAAGCTGAATCACATGAGAGACAAAAATGTTGGTATTTTTCCATTCATATTATTCCCCTCTTCGAACTACGGTGCCAGGGCACTGCTGAGTGGTTGACGTCAGGTTTTCAAAAGTCTTTGGTCAAGCAGATGTGTATGTCTGTTATCTAAAAGACTAGCAATAAAAAGAACAGTAACCCTATTGTTTTAAATATTTATGGCTGTTTTGGAGTTCCATATCAATCTAGTTTGAAGAACTTAGAAAAACACATTTGCTCCCATAACAAGTTGTTTCCTAAGAAACATGTGTGGATATAGTTTTCTTTGGAAGCCAACCAGTGTGTTCATGGTGCATAAGGTTAGACGTCACCAACATCAACTATTTGAGCACATTGCTTCCTTGAAATAGCTGATCAAAGATAACAGCCAAGAATTGAATAAGATTGGGGAACTGATTCTTAAGAAACAGAATGAATCAGTTGAGATTCCATTGTTAACAAATCCCGAATTACGACTTGCTCCCAGAGTCTAGAACAAATCTATGATTGTTCCAGTCTGCCAAGATAAACACAGAATCTCAAAAACAGTGACTGTAGGCGAGTGGCTCTAACATCACACATGATGAAGTGCTTTAAAAAGTTTATGAGATTGAACTTTGGTTACAATTTTTAGACTATTTTGTTCTCTTTTACTTTGCCTACAAAAAGAATTGAGAGATTTCTGACGCTCTGGGGACAGCTTTAAACCTGAAATAAAACCACCCCCAACGTCTATGCTATTTCTACAGGGTTGTTATTTATTGATTTTACATAAACTTTCAAATAAATTCAGATGCATATTTTTATTGAAAGACTCTTGGATTATAATATTGACAGTAGTCATACCGGCAGGCTAGAAGTCTTTTAAATGAGAGACCCCAAAGTGTTAATAATAATAATAATGCATTGGTTTTTTTATAGCACTAAGCAGCGCGTCAAAGAGAACAGGACGCTTTCTGAGGTTCTTTTCTCCTCGACCACAGCGTCAGGTCCTTTGCCCCTGTTACTTGTGATATACACTGATGAGTGCATAAGTCAGCATATTGGCCGACACATTTTAAAATTTGCAATGACAATACGGTCATTGTATCACTTTTAAATGGATCTGACAATGACATTGGATCAGTGCTTTTCAATTTTGCCGTCTGGTCTGACTCTCTCTTCAAACATAAATACTTCTAAGACCAAAGAGATGCATGAACCATCAGAAGTGGAGTCACATTCTGTCGTCTGCTGGTCACAGATAGGGTTTAAGTGTTTGGAAGAGGAGAAAGTTCTACAGACTTTTAATCCCTGATGAGGTCAATTAAAGCTGCTGTCTTCTAGTTGCAGATTTGATGCTTCTAAATGCAAAACTAACAGATTTAAACTTGTTTATACCTATAGCCATTAGGATTTTAAACCATTCAGTATCTTTAACTGTTAGTCTTGTATTGAGAGTTGTGTGTATATTGTGTTCCGCTGCTGCAAACCTACCTTTTAGGAATGATGCAGATTAAAAAGTTTTTTAAAAACTCATGCAATTAAGCCGTTCCCCACCATCGCTAAGATAACATCTATAACTACACAAACAGATAAAATCCAAAAACTTTGTTAGGTTTTTTTTTGTTAGGTTTTTCTGAAACTAACAGCCTGCTCTTTTCATTAATCTGCCTAACGTGCTCACTGTAACACAAGTGATAAATTTGTGTAATCTGTAACACAAACAGGATAAATTTATTAAAAAGGAATAGGGAACGAGACAGAAATAATGTCACAGTTCTCACATTGGAACTTTTAGATTAAAGTTTTCCAAACAAATAAAGTTTAGATGGAGCGGAATTTTAATTTTGGGAAAAGATGTGCGTTTTTTATGTTTGTAAAGCCATAGCGAGTTTTGACATGCCTTATTCGTTTCATATCCTGAAGAAAAACAATATCCGTTTTTGTCCATATGAAGAAGAATCCATGGCTTTAACAATATTAATAATAACACCATAACATAAAGTATTGCTTATGTATTGTGCTTCATGGCTGCCTCCTTGGGGTGGCCTGGACCCATGAGAATCTCTAACTTAAAAGACCGTGAACTGCTTTCTGTACCCTCCAGAGTTCTGAATCTCCTGAATCGTTTTATAACAAGGCTTTAGAAAATGTGCTAAACTTCAATGAACTGAAGAAAAACTTTTAAGACTGGATCTGAATCGTCTTTTCATACAACAATGTGAGAAATTGAGGGAAGATAATTAGTTTTTATGGTGTCTTTAAGTGGGTTCTAAAATTGGTTTGATTTTGCCAATAAAAGCCAATAAGTGACCATGCAATGGGTTAACATTAATCTTCACAATTGTCTACAAACTCAGTGAGCGTGAGTTGCTTCTCTCTTCATCTGTTGTCATTAGAGCGCTGTGCAGGCAAATACAGTATCTTTATAAATGTAACAAAATGACCTCAAATCTGATCATTTTATAATCTGGTTATGGTATCATATTCATGATTTATGGTCTTTATGAGAAATCTTAGATCTATCTCAGAACTTCTTTGTTTATCTGTGAAGAATCTTCCTGAAACTATGAATCTGGGATTTTAACCAAACCCCTCATTGATTTAAGGTTCAGACTGTGAAACCACAAGAGGGGGCAGTAAGTGCAAAGACTGGAACACGAGGGGTGGCATCTCATCCTTTCCATCATACTATATAAAACACTACATACAAAATTAAATCAAATTATATTAGATCAATCAAACAGTACAA
Source organism: Neostethus bicornis (assembly GCA_902685375.1). Lineage (NCBI taxonomy): Eukaryota > Metazoa > Chordata > Actinopteri > Atheriniformes > Phallostethidae > Neostethus > Neostethus bicornis. Next base: position 14,151,897 of record LR738545.1, read on the forward strand.
TATCCACTTTTAAAAAGATATATTGCCATGTTTTCCCCTTTAAACCCGACTACAGTGTAAAATTAAATCATATAATGTATTGTTATAAATCACTATGACTGTAAACTAATAGTGTTTTTTGAATCAGGGTGATGTGAATAACCTACCTGAGCTAATATGAAATGATCCACTGTTTTATTCCTTCCCTTTACATTATTTCTTTTATTTTTATTGTATATCCATTTACTATTTCTTTTTTTTTCATGATTACAGTGCTGCTGTAACACACACACATTTCTTACATGTGGGATCAATAAAGTACCTCTGATTCTTATTGGAGGGGTGAGTTACCTCACTCTGTAAGTGGGTGTGTGGTCCCTCTATTTGAAAAGAGGAGCACAAGGAGAGAGATTGGAACAGCAAAGCTTTCTCTTGGATGTGACGGACAAGCTGAAGGAGCGCATTCTCATTCTGGCGCAGCGGTGCGCGCGTAAAAGACGCATTTCTTTACTTTTACGCACAACCACAAGACAAGTAAAGAGACCATTTTTGAGGACTTTGCATTGAAAACACTTTTAATTAGACTTTTAAGTAATAAAAAAAAGTGTTGAAGCTAAAATGTGCCACTCTATGTAAATATCTCATGCAGAGATCACACTTATAATAGAGAAATGGATCCTTTATTCAACTCCACCGAAGTGCCGAACAGAACCATGATCTCTAACAACAGCACTGAGGATGGAAACCAGTTCGTTCAACCAGTATGGAGAATCGTCCTGTGGGCTATTGCTTACAGTTGTATAGTTATTGTGTCTGTAGTTGGTAATGTAACAGTGATCTGGATCATCACAGCGCACAAACGCATGAGGACCGTTACCAACTATTTTCTGCTGAATCTGGCTTTTGCTGAAGCTTCTATGTCAGCCTTCAACACAGTCATCAACTTCACTTATGCAGTGCACAATGAGTGGTACTTCGGACTCATCTACTGTCGTTTCCACAACTTCTTTCCCATCGCTGCTGTGTTTGCCAGTATCTATTCTATGACAGCCATCGCTTTGGACAGGTAAGGTCCCCTTCATGATGCAAGGCAGGTCAAAATGTTTCAAACCATCACCACTTTTTACCATCTTTGAATCATTTGGTCATCACTGGGATAATTTCAATTAAAAATATGTCAGTGCACATATTTTAAATAAATTAGTAACAGCAAACATTAAGGACATTTAATCATAGCAGAATAAGGTGAAAAAAGTTCTTGGTTTGAGTAACTGAAATTCTTGTGCAGAAATTGTGTTTTTGTCTAACACAAACAAAAAATGCAGACAGTCAAAACACTTTACTTTATCAGTATCTGGAGCATTTAAAGAATCCCATAAAGCTGTGTCATACTTCATGGTTTTTTAAATTGAATTTTTGAGAGAAAAGAAGAAAACACTCGAGATAGGTACTGCTTTTTTATCTGAAGCGGTGGAAATACTTCCACAAAAAATGCTCGCCACTTCAGAAAGTGACACACAGAAAAAGTAACTTTATATCTTGGACCATTTTTCATTGGTTATAATTCTGCAATTCCATTCTGTTCATCAGTATGCAGCTCCATGAGACAGTAAAATCTTGAAGAAAAATGATTCCTTCTTGTATTAGAATGTGTGTTATTGAAGTATAAATGATAGCTTTTTATTGTGCGTGTTCATGCCTGGTATTTTTCTATTGATATGCTTTTCATAGGAGTGTTGAGCTCATTCAGAATCCACACAACTTCATTGTGTGTATGTATGTGTAATAGGGCGGATCCCTGGCAACAATAAACTAAATCCTCATAAGATCAGCATCCTATTCAGACTTCTCATTTTCTTGAGGTCCTGAATAAAGAAAGTTCACTGAACTATTTATATCTGCAGAAAACTCAAAAATAGAGAGATTTTAAAAATGCTGAAGAAAATATTTGCAAAAGACAAACAAACCCAATATTTCAAAGACAGCAAACCCACACACAATGTGTTTATTAAACCATCAGAATAAAGTCAGCCATCTCCATAGGAACTAATACTTTCTTTTTTTATTTTAACTACTTCTTACACGAGCCTTTAGCACCTCACTGCCATTTCTGTCGGAGCAGAGCTTTTCAGCAAGATACAATCCATTTCTTTCTGATAATATTTCTTATTCCTCTCATTGCTGCAAGGCTTGTGGGGTTCCTTCTCTGCACAATTTAGAGAACAGCATTGCAGCTGTGAGCTGAAACCCCTGTGCTGGTTTTGTCCAAAAATGCATGAGCTCCATTCAGACACTCAAGATAGTTTACGAGAAGCAATTTTCTTTGTCGTTGAGCTTTTTGTCTTTTTTTTTTTTTTTTTTTTTTTTTAAGATCATTTCATCTGTCTTTTCTGAAAATACCCAGCTACAAATAATGAGGAAGTCTAAGGATTTTGTTGAAAATTTGAAATATTTTTTTCCATATTTGTAACATACAGTATGCTTACATTCATCAAGTATGAATAATACTTTCTTACAATAAAATAAGCGGGGAGTGGAATGGACCTATACATTAAAAACTATCCACTTAGCAGACACTTCAAATATCTTTTTGTGTAGTTTGGAGTGTATTTTTAATCATGCAAACTAATTACGTATAATTATAGCAACATTGTGTTGGTAATAATGATAGCATTAATACGATTGGTGACAAGGTGCAGGCTCTCCCCATGGCCAAGTTTTGGACAAGTGGTTCAGAAAATGACCAGATAGAAAATCTCTTGCAGTTTCTTTATTGTATGGAAATCTCCAAATGTTGTACATGACCAAAACATTTTGGCTTGCTTCATGTAAAATGAGGTTTTGAAACCTGTCCGCACTCTCTGGAGCTTTCAAGTTGTCAGGAAGGTTATTTAACTCACCAGGCGAGAACACCTCAAAAAGCTCCATCCCCTGTTGTTCAGGGTCTGGTCACAGAGGGGAGAAGATGGTGGGTTTCTGATCAACAGAGAAATACTGCTGTGAAAGAGGCGAGAAGTTCTGACAAATGGGGTTTTGGCGTGAATGCATTGAAAGGTTAGGAGGAAAATGTTGTTTTCAATGCAAGCCCAGACAGGGAGTAACTGGACTGTGCAAAGAAACGGTGTGAGATGTGGGTGCTTTCAAGCTTTCATTTGTAACTTTATAAATGTCCTGTAGACTTTGCACATTCTTGTCAAGAATGATAAGCACTGTGTTAGTGTAGTTAGGTTTGGGAAAAATGTTTCTGGTTTCCAAGCGTCAAAGAAAGAAAAAATATGGTTCAACACCAATGGTCGAAAGTGACAACTTTCTTTGAAAAATGTTTTAAATTTCAAACAACTTGCGTCCACGTTTGTGAAGGAAAGTACAATCTTGTATTGAATTTTTTCAAAGTCTTTAACACAGCCGTAGCATTGGTAAGCTTTTGTATGTTGTGGTCTGTAAGACCAAAAGACTGTGAAGAAAAGATTCACTTTAACAGATGGAAAAATAATTGCCAGCGTTTATCGTCAGCTGCAAATATAATATGTAAATGCATTAGACAAATGACCATTGGCATGCAGAACATAAGAAACTCACATAAAACTCTTAAAAATCTGAAGAAATATTTTAATTTTGCATTTCATAGTGAAAATTTCTACAAAACTATTCAAAGGTATATTTTTTCATTTTTATTTTGCAGACATTGAATAGTAATCTTAACTTTTATTGTGATCTGGTATTAACTTTTCTAATTTGGTTTAATAGTTTATCAAATGAAAGACCTCACACCACTTCAGTGTAGCTTTACAAAAAAGGGATGTTCCGCATTCATACCATTATTCGTATCGGACAAGAATGTATTTTCTGAACGTTTTAGTGATTAATTCAGATAGATTGTGTGTGAATTAAAACTCTTGTGACTCAGGTGTAAAAAAAACAATGAGCAGTAACATTACGTCTTTATAAATACAGTATAAGTGTCCTTTAACAGCTGGTTGAACATGATATGTTTCCTAATATATCTGTCTGTAAGGTCCAGCAAGCAGGGGTCAAAGAGAACACAAGAAGTTGTTTGACATTGTTTAATAGCTGCAATCTATCTCTACCCGCGTCACACTGTGGCGATTGTACCTAAAATTAATCATTTTTTAAAAATTCAGCGGGATAATTTTCTTCTTTATTCGTATGTAGTCTCAAGCACAGCTGCCACTGAAAGCTGCTCCTTTTGTCTAAAATCCTGACAATCACTTAGTCCATCTTGAGCCATGCTTGAACAAATCAATTCATAGTTTACTCAGGCTGTATTTCACTATGTTGATCCTTCTGAATAAGAAGGCGGTGAGGCATAAGTATTCTTTTTAAATTACCCATCTGTTGAAAGAAAGTTTTGATTAGACTGAGTGGACAAGAAACCAAGAGACATTATCTAATTACAGTGACAAACACGTTAAAAATAATGTTGTTTTACATCTTTTAAACGTTGCATCAGTATCTTGATTAACTGAGATTGGATTTTAAAGCCAGTCACTTCTTCCCCACTTCACAGTAAATGGACAGCTGATTTTCTGAGTGGTCATCTTGAAAACAAAGACGATGACATTTCTGGTACCTCGATTGCACACTTTGTGGTGCTCTCTTTCCAGAAGTGTGAAAAGAATTCTTCAACTCAAAAAGTTTTTGCTGCAGTTCCAAAGTAATATATTAATCCGTATTGACAATAATAACATGTTGATTTTAAAAATAACTTTAACATGTAAAATTTTGTCCATTAATGTTGTACCAATCAACTTTTTTTTTTCTTATTTTCATCGAGCTTGTTATGGTCAGGATATTATGCTGGTAAATGATTGTGGTTTTCCAGCTTGACCTTCATATGTTTATTGACCCATGTCAATGGGCGTATGCCTTCAGCTTGTATTACTCTTAAAATAAAACTCATTCATTCATTTACTAATGACCAAAAAATGGGAAAAGTCGTGATTTAACATATTGTTCTTACGGACATCTGACACGTTCCACAAACACAACCCACTCAACTATCTGTCTTTTTCTTGTTAGTGTGAAATCTCTTGTTGTTTCACATTCACTTGCTCATGGAGCTGTGCTCATATTCAAACAAATGTAGTTAGTAAGTTGGGGTATCTGTAAAACAACAAAAAAAAACTGAAGCACCCAAGGATGCTTTGATGGCAGTTTTGTAAAGTAACTTAGACAAGCTGCTGTAGCTTGTCTAAGAGGCTGTATGTTGGAAGATAGAATGTGAAAATGCATCATTTTAGCTTTTTTAATTTATGATTTCAGCATGTACAGGCTCAAGAAGAAAATGGGTGAACACCGATGAACACTGGAGAAATAAAAGGCATTTTGACTTTGAGGATGACTCTCATTTGCATAAGGAGATAGAAAGTGAACAAAGTCTTTTTTTACAGTCTGTTAAATATGAATAACCTAGTGTAACATGTCTTTTCTTTTACAATCTGGTCCAGTGTATCATCACCCAAAATTTCTAATTGTTTAGACCAGCGTGGACAGTTAGAGTTAACAGGGCATGCACTGTCATCTTCTGGCAGGCCGAGATGTGCACAGAGCAAGATTAGCATATTCATATGAACGTCTTCACGGAAAAAAAACTGTAAGATATTACAGATCATGTCCTTGCTCAAACTTAATGTCACAATATGAGGAGTAACTACCGGACTTATTGGCTCTACTTGCTTTGAGTCAGTTGTAGCACGGATATATAAAAAACTTGTAGGACAGTGAAGCAAATATGGAAAACCTTGAGATATGAGGCACTATGACCCTGGCCATCAACTCAGTAATTCGATTCAGTTATCAATCTTAATTGCTGTGCTCAACACATTTTTGGCAAAACATAGTTGACATTTTCAATGCATACGTTTTGACAACTAGTCTTTTCCTTTATATTTTGATTTGAGCTTCCTTGAGCACTTCCTCAGGAGAGTGTGTTTGGAATTGGAATATCATATCCTCATTATATTGATACAACCAGTGGTTCCATAAATTTGTTGTCTTCCAGGTATCCCTTGTGTGAGCATTGTTAGGACCCTTATTATTTTGCTACCCCAGTAGACCTGACTGGACTTGGAAACAAGTCATGAACAGTTACAAAGACATTTCAAAGCCGTCGGTAACAAGGTTGTTTTGCACAGTTTTTGTCGTATGGATGATACCATCTAAATGTATTTAGAAATGTTTGCAGCCAACATAAAATGTGGTTTAAAATAAAACAGGATGGAACTCATACACATGATTATTTTGGAATCTTGCTGGTCCAACATGGACAGTATGGTCCAAAATGGCTGAATAGTTTCTGAGAAAAATTAAGTCCATCATTCAGAACAAAACTAGCTTCATGTCATGCTGTTCAGCTTGAGTTGTCATGGAGATCTGCATCATTGAAAGTGAACCAGGTTTGTGGAAGAAAAATGCAGGAAGTAAGCCTGGAGTTATTCTAGATAAGAGAGAATCAAGTTAAGGCCTTAAGTGATTTATTCTGTTCGTCTTTCTCATTATGCTACAGGCTAAATGAACTGAGTCAGTCAGTGAACCAAAGACTCCCGATGTTCCAACTAAAACCTTCCCAGAATGGTGTAAAAATGATGCAAAAAGCAACAATGAGCTTTCACACCGTGGTTCATTGATGTTGGTTTCAGCTTTATTTGTATTCGTAGTTGGCTTAAAAGGGAAGAAAATACTTTGAACAAAAGACCCTTATGGGTTTCGTTAATATTAAATTCCTTTTTAGTAAATGTAACCATAGAACAAAAACAGATAGTGGTCAGAATAAGCAACACCTGGCTCATCATTACCTCCTCATTTATGTTAGTCTCACTCTCCATGGTTATAAAAAAAATATTGTACATGCATTGAACATTAGGAAGTCTTTTATACGGAGGAATGTGAAGTTTAACATTGAAAAGTCCAATTCTCTCCTCCTGCTCAACCTTCTCCAGGTCGAGAGAAGCCAGATCGGGTGGTTTGAACATCTGGTCAGGATTCCTCCCGAGCGCCTCCACCAGGAGGAGTCAACAGGCAAACCCCCGACCCGCTGGAGAGACTATGTCTCACAGCTGGCCGGGCAACGACTCAAGATCCCTCCGGGTGAGCTGGGGGGTGCAGCTGGGATGAGAGAAGCCTGGGCTTCCCGTCTCAGAGAGCACAACATGTCTAAAAGTCTAAAAGAGGCTTTTGGAAAGCAGCTTTTATATTCTACTTAAGTATATAAGGTTGTTTCATTATTGATACGTTTGTCCATAAATTTGGTTTGTGTTTCATCAAAATGATAGTAAAATAATTAATTTCTTCACTCAGTACTTAAAGGGTGTTAGTCCTAAAGGATCTATTGGACTGCAATATGAAGCTGTTTCTGATCATTTTTTCTTTTGACATAAAGCATTTTGTGTTTTATTTTGCAAACACAAAACGTTTGCAACCTTCCCATTATTCACTCAATTTAGACATGATTACATGTTGTCATTTTCAATAAAAATTCAAATGACAAACTTAAATCTCAACCTTAATGCATACATAATGGTACATTTTAAAATATTCTCTAACAAGTCAAATCACAAAATATCTTAAGCCTGTACAACATTGAGTTTCATGTCTTGAAATATTTTTTTTAATGGCTTGTGGGGGCGTTTTGAAATTGTTCGGATTTCCACTTTTTAGATGTAATGACGTACGGACAAACAACAACACAAAGAGAAGTAGGAAGCTATATTATATCAATGCAGAGGAGATAATGAATGTAGACTCAGTTTCACCAACTGTTGATGAAAACCAACTAAGATACTTGGGTAAAAACATGCTCTTAGTATTTCTAACCTGGATTTTCATGTTAACCTGGAGTGCAACCAAAAATCATTTTAACAAAACCTTTTCTCTTTAGGTTACTTAGTATCAACAGACTTTTTTGGAACATCCTGCCCACTTGAACACATTCCCCGTTAATCTCACTTGTTGATTTAAAAATACAGCTTGTTTTCATTCCCTGTAAACATCCATCAGACTAGGTGACACATTAAGAAGAATTTTAACCGTCTTGCAGCTATATCGCCTCTCTGGGAGTAAACAGATCTATCAACACTTGTCATTTCCTGTTGCTGTAAATTCAACACAAATAGGTGTTTAAAAATAGCTGTGAGTGGGTTTAATTGATGACACACTGGAGACTGGCAGCTGTGGCTATTATTATAAACTTATCTAAATCTTGAGTGTCAAAATTAATACTTCAAGTTGTGTTTTTTAAGGCTTTTTAGCGTGAGAATACTGATGTAAACTATTCATGAATGACATATGCATAAAATTGTGTGTTGTTACAACCACGGTAATGTGGCTTAGAACATATGAGGGAGAATATTTACAACTTTAAAAAAAAAAAAAAACACATTTTAGTCAGTCAGTCAGTGTGTCACCTTCGTAACCATCTATCCCTAATGCGTTGTGGGGATTGCCAGAGCCCATCCTTGTTGATTCGAGGCGAGTGGCAGGGTACACCCCGAACAGGTCGCCAGTCTGTCGCGGGGCATTTTAACTGTTTTATTATCAACTTTTTGGGAAAAAAAAACCCAGCATATGACAAAGACAGAAAATTCATTTTGAACTTGTCTGCTTGAACTGCACTTAAGAGCAACTAAATCAAAACTGTACAATGTTTTTACTGCTTTTGCTCAGAGTAGCTAATAAACTACTAATGATTCATTGACTAAAAACAAAGTCTTTAATAAAGCTTAAGTTTTAGTGATTTGCCAGACAGCAGGATTCAGGCGAAATCAATGTAAATCCCTGATTAGTAAATCGTTCTGGCATCGATTGTTCTTGAGCCAGAAAAGTTTAATTAGAAACTAGACAAAAACATTTTCTGTTTAAAACACTATTTTTGAAAGCATGGAGAAACAAGAAGAAGAAAGAAATTTTACTCTACCAAACCTTCTTAAAAAGGATTTGGGTGAAAATATCAAAGCTACATTTGGCATCTCACTCACATGTGTGTTTATGTTTCTGAAAGGTTGAAAAATGGACTGCGGCTGCAAACTCGTTTCTTAGTTCTAATCAGTCATTTTTATGTTCGCCTATCAAATAAAATAATAAATGTTTGTTCAAAAATAGTTGTGTTTACAACTATGTGATTACCAGTTGAAAAATAACTTTAAAAAAAATAGTTTTAGAGTTTACGCATTTTCTTTTGTAGAATCTTGCAGACAGAAAATGTTAAGTGTTGAGTCTGAAAAAAAAAACACATAAGAATTAAGTGAACATACAGTACAATTAAAAAGTTGGACTGATTAATGGAATTAGTTTCAAAACATATGCACTTTTCTAGCTTTGGGTTGTGCACACAGGGACACAAACACCAACTTAAAGTCTGTTAAGCATCATGCTGTGCCGTGGAGGTGGTTTCTAATTTAGCACAGGACACCCAAAGATCTGGTAAATATTTGTGGGACAAAAACAGCTAATGAAATATTTTGTTTGGTTGTAACAAGAAAAACAGTAAAAGTTCCAAAACTCTGTGTTAAATATGCTTTCATACACAAATGCCCCCAGATATAGCTATTTGGGTCAGGGACTTAGTGCTATTATTGAGAAACCAGTGACACCAATTTGTTGTTCAACTTCTATTTCTGACTGCTGAATTTAACTTTGAAACAAAAAAGACTGGCAACGTAGAAAGCAGGCCATTTGAACTGTTGCTTTTGCTGCTTTCTTCTTCCTTTCATTTGAGAAAAACAGCGTTGCTGCCTCATGGTGTTTCTATCGAACCATGGCAATTCATATGGTTTTTCTGCATAATTAGAGCCCAGTGTCATTTAGAAAATCTTCTATAGTTGCTCAGCTGTTTTCCTTTTCTGAGAAAGGATCCAACTGAGTGCAATCAGATTGTGCCTAGAGACAGATATTTGAAGTCTCCAAGGTGGGCTCATGAGATTAAAAAGAAGAGGGAAACCCTGGAGAACAGAAGTCTGCCAGGATATTTATAAAATTGAAATACCTTTGAGCTATAGCAAGGTTTTTTTCGTGGATAAGACCACTCAGGAGGATTTTTGTTGGCGTATTAGCTGGTCTTCATGTTGACATGTTGTTGAAGTAGATACTGTAATTCTTTGATTGTAGTGAAGGAGAAAAAGAAAGAAGTGAATGCACTCAAAGTAACACAGAGTGTATTTACACTGACACTTCAGCAAAAAGGGATCTTTTAGACTCATCTGTCACATTTGTTCAAACTTGTTGAGGTGGTTTAAATGCTGCTTTTTATTTCAAACAATTCATATATTTTCAAAATAATGTGCAATATAATAAGTTGCAACAAGAATGAGTCGACGCCAAAACATAAAAAAATATGCCGACGCATGTTTTAAAAACATGCGACCCTGACCTTTGGTTGCATGACCCTGAAAACCAAATAAGTTCATCAATAGTTGGTACTGAGTGGCAGAATGCAGTGTTATTTACATCTCTTCATTGGTTTGGGAGACAATGCACCTTCTGAATATTTGTTTAGTTTCATCTTCTGAATCGCTTATCCCTAATGGGATCGCTGGGGGTGCTGGAGTCTATCCAATCTGATTTTAGGCGAAAGGCAGGGTACACCCGAACAGGTCACCAGTCTGTTACAGGCCACACAAACACAGACAACCTTTTACACACTCATTCCGAGGGGCAATTTCTTCGCAGCCAATCAACCTAACATGCATGCTTTTGGAGAGTGGGAGGAAACCGGAGTACCTGGAGAAAACCCCAGCAGACACGGAGAGAACATCCAAACTCCACACAAAAAGACCAGTGTTTCAGGCCCTCACTCCGAGACTTGAACCCCAACCTTCTTGCTGTGAAGCCACTATGCCACCATGCAGTGGTCTCTTTCAGAATATTTTCCCTCATAATTTTGCCCCATCTTAAGAGCCCTTGGCGATCCGTGTTCTTGGAAACAAGGCTTTAACTTTAATGGCTTTACTTCTCTGATATACAGAGAAGTTAAGGCAAATCTCAGTTCTTGGTTTGAATAGTTCAGCGCCTACTTGTGTTTTAGTTTAGTCATTAACAGCTTGATAATGACTCACCTTAACAAAATAATATGGTAGCTTGTGTCATTTGAAGTTTAGTCAAAGTGAAGCATATGCTGTTATCAGCCAATTACTGCAGACCACAGGGAGTTTTTTATTTCAAAGACCCCCTTGTGTATTACATGTAATTAGTGTGAATGTCCATTTGGCAGATTCATTTTGGTTATTAACAAGTTTAAGCTTCTAATTAGACCTCTTTGGCACACAGCGGTATTTGATTGGAGAGCATTGCTCAAAACTCTGATAAATGACAATTACGTTGATTCTGTTAATCAATATACAGAAAACAAATTATGTTTCTGTAGTTATTATTACACCATACAGTCTTAAATTCAAACTAAAAGTTTTTAATGCAGAGCAGATAGATTTAGGTACACAGCACTTTGTTGAATATGGAATCATGTGGAATTATTCTTATATAGATATTTCAATTCAATTTAATTTATTCAGACATTTATGAACACAAAACAACAAAAAACATACTACCGGTGCAAATAAAAATACACAGTCTGAAAAAGAAATAGGTAGAAACCAAGAGCTTATAAGCGCCTACCCCCTTTCAAACAAATTTGACGGAAAATTTGTCATTCAATTCCTTTATTCATTTAATTCTAACAAGAATAAAGAAGTTCTACAGAAGTCCCATGCTCCATAGTGAGGATAATCTACTCAGGCCATAAGCATTTGAATTTGTTGCATCATTTTTTGCTCCATTGTAACCAACTATACTTTCGGAAAAGACGAAAATACCAATACCACTCTCACAAATCTTACAAAAACAGATACAGAAAACTTTCTTGTCATTGGCCCACAAGGGAACAACAAAATTACAGTTCCAGTACACCCAACTCAAGACAAAACTAGAAAACTGATGACACGCAGCTGTTCACAGGCACTTTCTTGTCTATTCTGTCTAGTTTTCAATGTTTTATTTAAAGCTCAAGGTTTGGAAACGTCAAAAAAATGAGCTTTCAGTGTGCAATATATAACCTTTAAATCGAACCTTTTCATCATTGCAGGTACATGGCCATTATTCACCCTCTGCAGCAGCGCATGTCATCTACAGAGACCAAGATTGTGGTTGGGGTAATCTGGGTTCTGGCTCTGCTTCTTGCCTTCCCCCAGTACTATTACTCCACCACAGTCCAGTTCACCGATCGAGTTGTGTGCTACATCGAATGGCCCGAGTATACGGTGTGCAACGTTGAAAAACTGTGAGTAGTGGCTTTTTGTTTTGCTGCTTAAAAACTCAACAAGTCTTGTTAATTATTTTTCATCTGACAGCAAAAATATGAGATTACTAGTTTGTAATGATTGTAGATGAGTGAAAGCAGAGAGACGTGTTGTGGTCGATGAATGTTCTATTGAAGGCATGTCACACATAATTTCTGTTCTCTCTTGAATGAGAAGTGCATCGACTTGGACTGATGAAAATAATTATCAGAATTGATTGAAGCTTTTCTGCACCACTCATATCATGTTTGAAAGTCTATTTCTGCACCAGCTAAGAAGAAAGTGAACATCCACATATAGGAAAATTTGAAAAAACTATTAAAGTGAGATAGATTAAAGGCATTTTTAAGCACATTAGTCATTAACACTACTAAATAAATCGTTTACACTGTAACCCTGATAAAACTGGTTTCACAACAATCCTCCCACTTGTGACTTCTTTAGAAATAGGTAATTCTCACCTTGCTCTGCTTTTCACACTTAATTCAACACTCCAGCATGTGTTTGTAACAATCTCTAGCATAAGAGCCCAGAGGTATTTATCTAGGAGCACCAAGCCAAAGCTAACACCGAAAGACAAAGCTGAATAAGGTGTCAGAGAAGATATGTTTTTCTAGCTGCTACCTTAAAAGCCACCTCACTACCATGGCAAATCTGATCATTATGTAAATTAAACAGGTTACAAATTTATTTGATTTATTTTTAATAGGAGCACTTCAGGATAAATTTTGAATAAAAACAGAAAATTCATCAGCTTATTTTCTGGTTTATCTTACGGTTGCATGCCTGGATTTTGTATGACATTTGTGATTTTCTGCAAACACATGACTTCCTTTTTATTGGCAGTTTGGTTGATGACATTCATGAAAGTAACTGTAGGATAAAAAATTATCTACGTTTTCATGAGGTATTTGTCAAAACAAAATCAAACAAATTAAAAAATTGAATGCGAGAATTTGTTTGGTTTAAAATGAAGTTGATACATCCTCAGTTGGAAAAGCCAAACACAAGCCACTGCTCTATTTTGTTCAGTTAAAACCCCCAGTAATGTTTGAAAAAGGAAAAACAAATCAAGATCAAAACTTATTTTAAAACAATTATAACCAGCCACCGTTATTCCTGTACTGTTGGTAAAAATATGGCAGCTACTTGTACTTTAAAATACTATTGTAAAGTAAAACTCTAACTTCTTTTTAGGTTCACAGACTCCGAGTCAAAGGGTCTTCTATTTACAGTCCACACAATGAACACCTCCTTCTATTGTTTTTCTGAAGACAGAAATCTGAATGATTAATGTACTTGAATATAAAAGCGCAGGTGCATTTACAATAACACATGTAAAATACTACTTAAACAAGCAATGACGTGCGCATACACACACACACACACACACACACACACACACACACACACACACACACACACACACACATAGCCTTGGCTCTGATCAGGGCTCGGTTGAAGGATTTTCTCAGCTCCTCAACAGAGATTTTTCTGCATCACCACCAACCCAATATTCCCTTTTGTCTTTTTCCACAATATCTCTACATAAAAAAACAGTTCCTTTGCTCTTGAACATCTATCTTATTCTTCCTGCCTGGATGTTTGTTACATTATATATTTTTTCTGATGAAATGCAGTCAGTGGGGTGTAGGATCTGAGTGAAACCATAGTAGTAATTCAGCTCAGCTGCCGAAGCCATAAATGGCACATCTGATATAAACTGACCTCAGGTCAGGCCCCACCTGTTGTACTTTGCATGCATTACTCTGCCACATAGCTGTTACCGTGTGCTGCCTGCATACACACCGGAATTAGCAAGCAAGGTCTCAGAGGGGGATATTAATAGTTGCTGTTGTCAGTGAAAGTGAGAAAATGTCTCTTTTACAACTGTAAATTGTAGTAAAATGTATTGTTTAAACACATTCTCAGTCACAATCAGAGAAGTAGATTAGTAGTCAAGCTGCGTCCTGTGTTTATGTTAGCATGTGTCTCTGCAAACTATTTTTAGGCACATATGGGATATTAATGGCGTGATATGCAGGACTGATGACTTTAAGCCCTTTTCACATTTCCGTTGTGCTTTATCTGCATCTTTGTCACGCTTCCACCTTGCTCTTTCACACATTGCTAACTAAGGCGGCTTAGCTAAGCTTGTACATGTGCTTGTGCACATCCATCAACATTAAATAATCTCAGTGAACTTCGAGCTTTCCTTCAAAGTAGATCAATCTGTTTTCAAGAATGAGGCAATTTGCTTTTTTAAAGAGTGAAATATTTTAATTAATGACATTAACTTTTTTTTTGCTTTTTAATATTTTTTCTAAGAAAACATTGGCTTGTAGAGAATCACAAAAATAGCTTACTAAATATACAAATGAAAAAAAAAAAAAAGAAAAGCAGCTGTGTGAGTGCTGACTTGAAACATAGGGTAGGCACACAGAGACAATGACAGGTGGAGCACACCTTGTTCTTTGTAGTCACTGAAAATTGGGCAAAGGATGGCATTAACCTGTCATGAATGACAGTGAAGTAGTGGGAAGAAAGCAATCTCGACAAGTTTTTTTTCTTTCTTGTGATGCCAGGGACATTGAAAAGAGCGTCTGTCCTTCCTCCTAGGGCATTCCTAATTATGTAAAGGATAATAGCTTAAGTCATAGAGTAGAAACAAGTATTTTTCTCACACTTCATTTTAGCTGCTATCAAACCCTATCTGTGGTCCTCTATCTGTTACCGTGACCTAAACATATACAGAGTGTGCTTTTTCTCATTACTAGCCCACATTCCCACTTGCCGATGAGAAATGAAAACAAATTTAAGCCAGATTGTCATTCCAAGAAAGAGAAAACGCAGCAACTGTCAAAATTGAAATAACAAAAGTTATTGTTTATAATTTGTCTTTGACCGCCATGTCTGTGGAGTGGGATTATATTGATTTTAATCATTTGACTGGAAGGTGAAACAGCACAGCTTCTTTTCCTTGAACCATCATTCATCACTTGGAACTGAGGCCCATTGGGGAAATAAGATTTTTCAGGAAGTTTCTCTACTTGAACAAAGAAAAACTAGCTGTTTAATTAGTCAGTCAGTCATCTTCTTGTCCGTCAGTCCCTCTCGGGGTTGCGGGGGGTGCCGGAGCCCATCCCGGCTGATTTAAAGCGAAGGGCAGGGTACACCCCGAACAGGTCGCCAGTCTGTCGCGGGGCCACACCCATACATACAACCATCCACACACACTCAATCCTAGAGGCAATTTTGGCACCGGCCAATCAACCTAGCATGCATGTCTTTGGAGGGTGGGTGGAAACCCACGCAAACACGGGGAGAACATGAAAACTCCACACAGAAAGGACAGTGTTCCAAGCCTCGTCCCCACGACCTTCTTGCTGTGAGGCCACTGTGCTACCCACTGCACCACCGTGCTGCCCCTGTTTAATTAGTTCTACTTCATTTTAAAACCCTAAGAAAAAAAGTGTCTTTTAAGTTAGATTTTTTTCGTAGTGTGACTAAACCCGTGTGATGCATTCAGGGTATCAATAAGAGCTAATCAACAGATGTGCAAACAGATTGCCAATAAAACTGCTGCGGTTGAAGTTGTGGTATCAATTTAGAGACACATATGCTGTCCTGTTGGTTTTTATTTTAATTTAAAATTAATCAAAACACAATGTGTGAATCAAATTGACAAATATCTAGTTAAATCTGGAATATTTTCCGAATAGACATTGTTCAGCCCAACATACTTAAAACCCAAGCTATAGACAGATGGGTAGATTTAATAGCATAGAATTACACAAAACCTGTGTCAAATTGCAAAAACAGCGAGTGAACATGTTTCACCGCCTGAATAATTGCCTCTTGCTTGGAGGACTTTAAATTTGACTATGAAAGAAAGAAGCATTAATCATCAAGAAAAAGTTATTGCGTCCCAAGCGCTCGGGTTATTTGGAGTTTAATATTATATAAGGAGAAAATATCAGCCAGTTTTTAACAAAAACACAACTTTATCCAAACAGAAGAATGGCTCTTCACCTTCTAATATTTTTTTTGTTTCTTTGAATAATCACACTGTCAGATTAGACATTGTTCATTAGAAAAATACAAAGTATTAGTTGAAGATTGAGTATATCCTCTTCAAAGTGATTCAGGCTTTTGCCTTCACTGTGGAGGTCTGGATCAACTCATGAAGAAAGCCAGAGTACGTTTAACGCCCAAAGTCTGGCAGGCACCAATGACCGAGAGCATTTGCAAAAGTACATATCACACATATATCACAAATTATCATAAGTTTGTTTGTTGTTTTTTTTTTGTTTTTTTTTTAATGTAATTTAAAAATAACATAAAAAATTCAGATATTTTTTCAAACTTTGAATCAGTAAAACTGAATAATTTCTATGGTCCATAAGAATCAGACGAAAAAGGTTAATTTCCAGTAGGTTTCCATTTACTTCATGAAACTAATTTATTGCACAATGTCAGCTAAACACTGATTGGAAAACAATATTTTTTGAGGATAAAACCTGCCTCAACCATCTCTTTAAATTTTATCTGAGGTAGTTTTCATGTTTTTATTTTACAAATCAAAGAAAATGGTCACATTCAATTAAAATACCAAAAAATCTACTAAGCTTGTGCATGATATTACTGCATTTTCAAAATTCAGTCAAACAAATTTTAAGTACTTGGGATCAACAGTCCAGAGCAATGGAGAGTGTGGAAAAGAGGTGAAGAAGCGTGTGCTGGAACAGGTGGACAAAAGTATCAGGTGTAATCAGGTGTGAAGAGTTTCAACTAAAATGAAAGAGAAAGTGTACAAAACCATGGTGAGAACGGCCATGCTGTTTGGTCTGGAGACAGTAGCACTGAGAAAAAGACAGGAAACAGAGATGGAGGTAGCAGAGATGAAGATGCTGAGGATCTCTCTGGGAGTGACCAGGATGGACAGGATTACAAATGAATATATCAGAGGAACAGCACATGTTAAGGGTTTTGGAGATAAAGTCAGAGCGGCTAGAATGGTTAAGACGTGCTGAGGAGAGAGAGCGAGTACATTGGCAGAAGGATGCTGGGTTTGGAAAGACCAGGAAAGAGGCATAGAGGAAGACCAAAGAGGAGGTTCATGGATACAGTGAAGACAAAATTAGTTGGCGTGACCGAAGATGATGCAGCAGATAGGATTAGACGGAAGAAACTGACTTGCTGTGGTGAAGGGAAATGCCGAAAGAAGTAGAAGAAGACATTAAACAATAGACAAAAAGGAGTTGCCATTTCTAGATTTTACTTTGTGCTAAAAAGTCACAAATATTTGCAGGGTGTGAATGATTTTAAGACAAAGTACTTTCTTAGAAATCATCAGTGTTCTCTGATCTGTAGAATCATGTCATTTGACCCAATTTGAAGGGCAAACTTTGGAGCCAACTCACGCACACCAAAGTAATTGATGACATTAGCAACAATGACTCAAAAGACGGACATGGTCAAAGTCAGAGCAAGAAAAAAATTCCTGACTCTTGATACATAAGCTTAAAATATCTACTGTTGTAACCGATAACATTTTTAATGTAATACTTATTTGTTTGCAGTATTCTTTAGTTGCTGCAGTTTTGAACATTTTTTTTTATCAAACTAATGAGGCAGTGCAGTTTTTAGGGCTTTGCTTGGACATCAGTAACATTGAAAGTGAGATGTGCAGAATTAATATACAGCAGCACAGTAGGTGCTTGCAGGTCAGTTTTTTAGTAGACGAGCGCCATCCCAATGAGAAATCAATGATGAAAAAAGTGAGTTTCCACAACCTCCCAAAAATAGTCGAGAGCAATGGAATGATTGAAGATACTGCTTTAATCTTTCTCACTTTGATAGTTTCCTCACTGGCAAAAGCACTTGCAAATTATTCCTCGAGGTTTTTTAAACATATGAATAATGACCTGGAAATGACTAAACTGAAAATTATTTCTAAGCTGAAATTTGCTTAACGTTTAAAGCGTTTCTTCATCTATCACCTTTTCAAACCATGCATCCACTGTTATGTCAATATGTGCAGGTATGAAATAAATGATCTAAATCTAACTTATTTAGCGTGTACATTAACCATGCCCTTTTTTCACATCATTTTGAAATTCATTTGACCAATTTTTATTTATTTAAAAAAAAAAAAAATTAAATCCTAGTGTCTTTCAAAGACATTAGGATGCACCATGCTGAAGGCAGTGGCTGCTTCTTCTGCAGGGTCTCTGCTTATCGCTCTGGTCACGGAGGTTGGTTGGTTCTCACACTGCATGCTAATAGTTATTGTCTCGTGCTTACCAAGATATCATCTAACAAGCGGCATAAAGACTGATCTAAGGATAGAATTTGAGATGTAATGGAAGGACTATGCTGATTAAGCAACGGTGGTTAGTCTGAATTTAAAGATTGTTGCAAATTCAGTCAGTCATCTTCTTATCCGTCAACCCCTTTCAGGTTGCCGGAGCCCATCCTGGCCAATTTAAGGCAAAGGGCAGGGTACACCCCGAACAGGTCGCCAGTCTGTCGTGGGGCCACACACATATTCATTCCTAGGGGCAATTTGGCACCAGCCAATCAACCTACCATGCATGTCTTTGGAGGGTGGGAGGAAACCGGAGTACCAGGAGGAAACCCACGCAAACACAGGGAGAACATGCAAACTCCACACAGAATGGACAGTGTTCCAAGCCTTGTCCCCATCCGGGACTCGAACCCACAACCTTCTTGCTGTGAGGCCACTGTGCTACCCACTGTGCCACCGTGCTGCCGTTGTAAATTCATTTCAGTTTTATTTGTATAGTCTAATATCACAAAATAATTTTCTCAACAGGCAATAAAGGCGGTCTTAGCTAGAGGGTGTTGACCATACTAAATTACTAAATTATCTTTACTTTTTTGTTGTTGAATGAACCTTAAATCTCGACAGTCATTCTTGTGTTACTTTTTAACATGTAGTAATAAAATGTTCTATTCTACCATTTCTGCTTATAAATCCAATAAAAAAATTTATTGGAAAAAAAACGTGTGGTATCAACGAGAAGGCATTTCATTAGATTTGTCTGTGCCAATGTTGTTTTGGGGTTTGAACCCATGACGCACGCACAGGAGGCAGACAGGTGCAGGAACAAATTAATTAAACGGAAATATAACTAGAACTGAAAATCACAGCATGACTCAGGGAGAAATAATGAGAAATGAGAAGCTCTACATGAGAAGGGGAGAATATTTTATCAAGACTTGAGGCATAGAAATGAGACACAGGTGAATTAGAGCAGAGCAGGAAAGACTATAACTCCATTCATTTCACTCAAATTTTTCACTCTGTTGCTTGTTTGGAAAATCTTCTCACTCACACAATAGTCATAATCCAGACTGAGCAGGAAAATGTTATTTCTCAACTATTAAAATAAAACACTTATGCAGCTCACATCTGGTCTTTTTATCACCAGGAATGCGTAATCATTCTTGGACTTGAACTTGGAAATGTTTTGTTTTATGAACTGCTTATCTCTAATGATGAACCGGCGGGTGCCGAAGCCTTTCTCAGCTGATTTTGCACGAGAGGCAAGGTACACCCTGAACAGGTGGTCAGTCTGTTGTGGGGCTACACACACAGAAACCATTCACGCAAACATTAATTTCAACAGGCAATTTCACAGCGGCCAATCAACCTAACATACATGTTTTTGGAGAGTGGAAGGAAAACGGAGTACCCAGAGGAAACCCATGCATACACGGAGAGAACATGCAAATTCCACACAGAGAGGACAGACTTGGAAATGTGTGAAAAAAGTCTTTAAAAGTCACAAGGAAACTGAAATTATGGATTGATATATACATACATATATTTATATGTACGCATGCTGTACATATTTTACAAACCATTTAACAGAGTGACGCATCTAATATTTTCCCAGAGCAAATTAGTCCAATGAGCCATGTCACATTTCCCACAACTTTACGTCACTAAAGTAAGACAAGGATCACTAACCTGACTCAAAATAAAATGTCAAACGTTCGGCTCTGATTACATAGCGGCTTCGAAATGCATTCACTCAGACTGACACGTGCAGCAGTGTGCATGTTTATGTCTACCTTTGTAAACACCGTGTTATGTCAGGACCTCTACTGCACATGCAGGTCACATCAGGACTTTGAAAATGTCTTACAGAAGTCTGAACGCATCACATAATTACATAAATAAATTTTAAAATAAGTTTAGTAAGCCTTGAAAATAAGCTACAGTATTTGTTCTCATTGTGTTGAATGTGAAATGCTTACACGATCCACAAAGTCATCCCAATCAAGCAAATTCGTACTTTAGGTAAATGAGCCTGTCATCCAACTCAGCTTGATTTACGCCCCTGCTCATGATTCACTGTCTGAAGTGGTCAGAAAAGAGCACTTCAGACAGCTTAAGTTTGTGATCATAATGTTACTATCATCATTTTTGTATTGCTGTTTGTGAGGTGTCCTCTATTAAAGAGCCCTGAATGTAGCTACACAGTGAGAAAAAACAGTGGGTGGAAGTGGACCTTTGATGCTGTTTTGACAAGACCTTCCACTGATCTATGATTCCAACAAGTCAAACTGAGTAGGCTGAACTTTTAACTGCAGGAAGGAAAAATAGAAAGAAGAAAAAAAAAAAAGAGTATCTATTTTATTTATTTTAATCAACAGTTTTAATCACTGTTGGCATCTACAGTACTTTGGAATTTTTGAAAATTTACATTTTTTGAATGTTTCTTTTTTTTTTATATATATTCAAAATCTGATTTTGGGCTGCATGGTGGTTGATGCATGTTAGGTTGATTGGCCACTACAAAATTGCCCCTAGGAAAGAGTGTGTCTGGATGGTTGTGTGTGTATGTGTGGCCCTGACAAAGTGGCTACCTGTTCGGGCTGTACAGGTAGCCTCTTGCCTTGAATCAGCCATAATAGGCTTCGGCACTCCCCGCGACCCCGTTAGGAATAAGCATCTGAGAAGATCAATGAATGAAATCTGATTTGTTTCTCATTTCTCAAAAAATGAAAAGAGAACAGTCCTCGTTTTTATCCCCTAAATATCTAAGAGAAAACTTTCAGCAAATATCACATGAGCACAAAACAGTAGACATGACCAGTGAGCAAAAACCAAAGCTAATTTGACATTCACTATCTCAGTAATACACTTACATACGTGCAAAAACACAAACCCACTTTCCAAGTAAGCCTATTATTTCTGAAGATGTTTGTGTACACAAATCTCATTGAAGCCAGTGAATGGATTTGTTTCAGCTTCCGCTCACACTGTGCACTCATTTTCCTTGGCCTTACAGTAAATAGTCTCTGTTTGACTTGCTGAAACAATCAGTTTTAGAGGTTGCTTGTGAAAAATAATACAGAAAAAACGCAGTTTGATTACAAAAATTAAAAAAAAAGAAAAAAGACGTCTTTGATAATGTATGTTATCTTAAAGACTGCTTCCGCAAATTGATGCATGGTCATATTTGTGATATCTTTCATATTATTAATGAAAGAAAATTACAAATTGAAATTAACGCAATTCACAAATTCTAGTGGATAATTTATTTAAGATATTTCTAAACTACAAAAAACTGCCATCCTACATGTACAGATCAAGACATGACAAGTGTAGCGAAATATATTTGTATACAAAAAATGGTATTGAATGTACATTTTGATTTATTACATAGCCTATAAAAACAACCCTCCCACCTCCCGCCACTTTAGTTCTCCCACATAGATTTTAATACCACATCTAGGTAGGATGGATGTCTTAAGTGTCTTTACCTCTGCTCAGACAGCAGTGACATGAGGAGGCGCAGCATGAAACTGGTAATCACTGCTGCCTTTTGACATTGGTTTGATGTGTCTAAGCCTATAAAACCTCTTTGGTAACAGTCTTGTTATTGGGTGAGCTAGAGAATGACTTTTTTAGAAATAGAAAATCCTGAATTCCTGTTCAGTAATAAAACTGGACTCTTCTGTACCTGCCATGTAATGGTCAACATCATGGAAAAAGTTATAAATGCACAGTATTTGTATTTTGTTTGGAAACGAGTTTGTGTACCGGTAATCCCTCATTTTTCAAAGTTGTCTTCTGGACAGTGTATTTAATGATCGACTTTCATTCAGAAATCCTTTTCAATCTGATGGTTCCAGATGGAAATGTTTCAATCATCAAATACACTATCCAGAAGACAACTTCAAAACACTTTCTACAATTGTGCTTACGAGTGACGCGAGCTTAATCAAATGATTTTTATCTTCAAGAATAGATGCAATGATAGTCACATTGTGATGTGGTGTGTCTTTGTTACATAACGAATACTTTCGCCACTATTGAGGTGGGTCATCACATGATCATTGTGTCATCCAAACCAAACATAGAGCCAGATTATTTTGCGGGAAAAAAATATTTAACTCCCACAAGAACATCAGGTTTCTTAAACATTACAAAATCTGCAACTGTGTAATTCCACTTTTTGAAACAATATACTGTTAATGCTAATTACAAATGAAAAAGAAAACATTTACGTGTCTTTTTTTTAAAACAAAAAACCCACGTAAATGTTTCTTTGTAGACACATTACAAAAAATCACTACTAAGCCAAACAGATTTGTTTTGGAGTGACTACATTTCAGAGCAAGAAGTATGTAGTAATTGAATATGAAGTAAAGAACCAAGAATAACAGAGTTGAAAACCTTGAAATGTAAATTAAGAAATTGTTTTTTTCTCCAGAGGGGACTTAAAAGGTGCTTATCTACCACTGCTAAACCTGTTTCCGTCCTGAGAATTACATTCATTGTGAGTTAATTGAAAAACACTGTAGCTCAGCGTCCTATTAAAGTACCATTAAATCACCGTTATTCGCACTTTAGCTGCAGGGGGTTCATTTTAAAATGCACTTGTCAGACCAGAAGGCAGTTTTATGTCCATTTGTATCATAATATACAACTGTGGCAGCCACCCCCTTTTGCTGAGTCCTTTAATGCAGTTTTAAAACGCTCATATGTTTCAATTGTCTTTGCACCACAGAGTGTTGTCACTTGCTCTTTGATTTCTGCACAGCTTCTAAGTAGTCAGTATGATTAACATAATTGTAGTTAATTGCAACCAAAATGGCCTTTGAGGCTTATCGACACTATTGAGCCCCGGGGAGACAGTCAGTTCCTCTGTGCATCAGGGGGATTGTCCTCGACAAACAAGGTTACGCACATTGTGCACACTTGTTCATGCCTCAGAAAGATATATCATTTTATGCCTATAATGGAGTTTTAATAGACTAAGTTTCAATTGAGTTGGCAGGATTAAACAAAGTGTCCATGGTAATTTGGGAAAGACAGTAATTCATTACATACTTTCACTTTTAATTATTTCATAAAAATATTAAATTCAATGGACATGTATTTTAAAGGTTTGAATTGGATTCCTCAAAGGAAGATGCATTAACTGTGACTCATTGGGGCTGTTATTTGAACAAATCTGTCTTTTGCTGTTTCAAGTCTCTGAAGGGCTGAATCTAGTCTTACTAACGTACAGTTTAAATAAACGTAAAAGAATGAATCTTTTACATAAATATTCAACTATACTATATTCTCCATCACCACTGTAGACTCTTTCCGCTTCCTCTGCACTACCATCACACAGGACCTAAAGTGGGAGCCGTCCATCAGCTCCCTGATCAAAAAGGCCCAGCAGAGGATGTACTTTCTGTGGCAGTTGAAGAAAGCCAAGCTGCCTGCCCAGATGTTGGTGCAGTTTTACACAGCCATCATCGAGTCCATCCTCACCTCCTCCATCACCGTGTGGTACGCTGGAGCCACAGCCAAGGACAAACACAGACTGCAGCGCATTGTGCGCTCTGCAGAGAAGGTGATCGGCTGCAGCCTTCCATCTCTCAAAGACCTGTACGTCTCCAAGACTCGGGGGCGTGCAGGTCGGATAGCAGCTGACCCTTCCCACCCCGGACATGGACTTTTTGAGCGACTCCCCTCGGGCAGGAGGCTCCGGTCCATTCGGACCAGAACGTCCCGCCACAAAAACAGCTTCTTCCCTTCTGCCGTTGGACTTATAAACTCTTTATAACCTGGATCCCCACATCTCTAGTCACTTCCCTTTTGTCACTTTGCTATCTTTATTGTTTTCTACTATTTTCTATGACATTGCACTACTTTTCTTTTTCTTTCTGAGCACTCTTAGTTTTGTTAAAATTATTATTTTTATTTATTTTATTTCTTATTTTTTATTGTTTTTGTTTTGTGTTTTTGCACACCAGTACCAAAGCAAGTTCCTAGTCTCTGATGTTTTTCACTGACATGGCAATAAAAGCATTCTGATTCTGATTCTATACAAGATGGGCTCAGACTTTCTTTTTTCCCCATTGGCTTTAGTATTTTGTGTATTTACCTTGTAGTTTTTTTTTTTGACAAATTATTGACTTTATTTTCATTGAAAATTAACCTCAGTCTGCGAGCAGTCTCTGATCTTGACTGATAGGGTTCTAATGCAATGTCAGAAGAATGTTTTTTTTTCTTCCTTTCTCGCTTTCTTATCTTGAGCTGTCAGTGGCGCCTAGTAAAACACAATTGATGTCACTTGCACATAATCTCAGTTTAAATCTCAGTTTTTATTTATTTATTCGTTCTCATCATTCATCCTCTAAACCACTTATCCCTGACAGGGTTGCAAAGGAGAATATTATATAGGCAGGGGTACACCCCAAACAGGTCGACAGTCTTCTTTTGGGTGGCAGGGGGTATATACAGCCAACCATTTACAGACACAATCATTTCCTGGGAGAATTTTGTAGTGGTCAATAAACCTAACATGCATGTTTTTGGAGGGTGGGAAGAAATCAGAGTACCCGAAGAGAACCTGCAAACACAAAGCAGAACAGGCATTAATTCAAGCCTCGCCCCACTCCGGCACTTGAACCCTGTTCTTTCTGCCACGAGGCCACCATGCCAACCACTATGCCACAAATATTTCATTTTTATTTTTTTATTTTTTTTTATTTATAGGACAGAGTGTATTTACATTAAAAAGATAGTTATTAACATAATTTTTTATCAGAAAGGTCTAGTAAAAAAAACTTATTTCAATAAGTGCTCCTTTCAAACAGGTTCAAATGTTCAATACAAAATTCTGACATTCAAGAATTTTTTTGGCCTATCTTATGACACAATTCTGTGTCCTCTATGTTAAATTCTGTTTATATTTGGAATATAATTACTGTACATAAAGGTAAGCTAGCTTCTACAGGGTCAAGGTCCATTTAAATACCCCCAACAGGCACATTGTGGTCAAAGCAGAAACACAGAAATAACCCCCAGCAAGTATATTTAGGTCAGATAGTGATGTTGACTTCTATGTTGAAAAAAAATCTAGTTGCTAAATGCAGACCATCATTGTAAAGTGTTACTGACCATCTCTCTGAACGACAGTACCCAATTTAAAAACTCACCAAAGATCTAGAAATGGAAGGTTAAGTTGGATTGCTCAGACTTGGACACTGTGCCGTTTATATTTTATTACAAAATCTTCACTTGATTTAAACTGCAAGTACGACTTGAAGCTTTTGACATTTTGTTCAGTGAAAAAAAAATCTTACCTCTATACTGTGATGTAATGAAATTCCCCAACAAACTTGTTCCGAGTAATCAGATTTTGGCCGGCATACATGTGTTGCTCTGCTGCAAGTTTATTTTTACACTCTAATGTTTGACTTTAAATGACGAGGAAGAAAGTCTTTTCAGGTTATGTACATGCGCGGTCTTAGACATTGTTGCAGTTTGATAAGGCAAGTGAATTTTCAGGCCCCAAGCCATGTCTGGAATTAAAATCTTCTGCTTTCATAAATGTAAAGATGCTCCCTCTGTGAAAATATGACAATCTTATTTCTATTATTGAACCCTTATTTTGCAGGTACCAAATCTGTGTGGCCATCCTGATTTACTTCCTTCCTCTTCTGGTGATGGGCTGCGCTTACCTTGCAGTGGGATTGACCCTTTGGGCCAGTGAGATTCCTGGAGACTCCTCTGATCGCTACAGAGAGCAGCTGACTGCCAAGCGTAAGGTAAAATCTTTGGAAGAACCTACAGATTCTCTGGGCTGTCCAGAGACTGATATGGTTAGAATATTTTATATCTTCCTGTTATCAGTGGTATATAAAAAAGTGCATAAAAGTCATAAACCCTGCTTAAGGTTTAGTTTTGAAACATCCAAGAATGAAGTTGATCCACCGACTGGTGTTTTTAGGACTCCGCTCACGTTTGTTTCTTCACTTTATTATTTTCTGACAGTGAACTGTGGTGTTGTGTTCATTTTTATTTATCTTGACAGAAAAATCAAAGCTGCAAAGGTTTTGTGATAAAGCAGAGCTTTGTGTTTAGATGTTGAGCCACTGGACAGGCTTGTAAAAAGTAAGAAAAAGCCAAGTGTTCTGTAGAGCATCTGTTTCTAACTGCAATTGTGTCTTAAGAGTTTTTTCTCTTTTATGACAACAAGTTTACCATGTCTTGTGAATTCTTGACATTTTTTTCTCCATTTAGGGTGTAGGTTTGTTCAGAGCAAGTTCAAAGAAATTTAATCTTTTTGTAAAATATTCTTTGCATATTGAGAATGTATCTGAACTGTGATGCATTCAACAGGTAGTAAAGATGATGATTGTGGTGGTCTGTACGTTTGCTGTCTGCTGGCTGCCCTACCACATCTACTTCCTGCTGCATCAGTTCCTGCCTCACTTGCTGGAGAAACCCTTCATGCAGCAGTTCTACCTGGCCATCATGTGGTTGGCCATGAGCTCCACCATGTACAACCCCATCATATACTGCTGCCTCAACGACAGGTCAGTAAGAACATACCGTACATGTACAGCTTAACCTAAAAACTTTTTGCAAAATACTTTGTGTCAGCAATAACTAGGACGCTGCATCAATCTGTCGTGGTAAAGGAAGAGCTGAGCCAAAAAGCAAAGCTCTTGATTTACGAGTCGAGCTACGTTCCTACCCTCACCTGTGACCCACAGTCATCACCATGAGCTTCCTCCACAGGGTCGCTGGGCTCTCACTCAGAGATCGGGTGAGGAGTTTTGCCATCCGGGAGCAGCTCGGTATCAAGCCGCTCCTTCTCCAGGTCGGGAGAAGCCAGATGGGGTGGTTCGGGCATCTGGTCAGGATGCCTCCTGAGCGCCTTACTGGTGAGGTGTTTCGGGCACATCCCACCGGGAGGAGACCAACAGGCAGATCCTGGACCCGCTGGAGAGACTACGTCTAACAGCTGGCCAGGAAATGCTTCAGGATCCTGGTTACCATGAGGTGGGGGATGAAGCTGGGGTGAGAGAAGCCTGGGCTTCCCATCTAAGGCTGTTGACCTCGCAACTCGGCCCCTGATGAGTGGGAGACAACGAAACGGAACTTTATGTAAGCATCTGTCCTGATGTGAAGGCTGTACAGTGGTGCAGTGGTTAGCACAGTGGCCGCACAGCAAGAAGGTTGATGTTTGAGTCCCAGAGTGGGGTCAAGACTTGAAACAGTGCATTTTCTGTGTGGAGTTTGCATAATCTCCACATGTATTTGTGGGTTTTTCCAACTTTAATTAAGCAGCCACAACACTTTTTACAAATTACATGGCTATCAAAGTTTTAATACACTTTTTTTTTATAGGCCACTGGATGGTAACAGAATAAAAATATAACTGAGTAAATCGATGTAGAAATGCATTGATTCTATGAGAAAGGCATTGTAAGATGTTCAAAAATATGATGAGTAATAGATTTTTCAGACTCATTATTTGCAGGTTAGTCAGAAATAGCTCCATATTACCAGTTTGCACAAGGAAACTGTTTTCTACCAATAATAGAGACAATCAGTGATGCAACACATTCAAGTTTAAACCTTATGGTATTTTTTACCCAACAATATTTTTGTTACTGTCGACATTTGGGTAGACACACACACGCACAGAGAGAGAGAGTTGTATTCATTGTGAGATTACTTGTCTGGATACTGTCTGCACACAAAATAATTCCACAAATGGACTGAATAAAAAATAGATCCAGAGTAATGATTCATTCCTGGAACCAGTTGAGAATCTCTGTGAACATTTATGTTAGTAATGTTCAACTCGTCTGCTAAAATGTCAGTGAGTCTGAAGATTATCAGTTTAAGGTCTTAAGACAGATGGTCAGCTCAACTTGTTTTGGTCTAAGCATTGCTCATTGTCCCACATCACAGCCACTCGTCTTTGTGCTTGAAGAGAAATGAGATTTCACACTTGGTTGTTTTCACCTCGGAAATTCATTCATTCCTAAAATGAAAATGTGTGGAATGCAAGCTTGTTTAGTCATCACTCTGTCCTGCATGATCAACAGTCTTTGGTCTCAATGACCTAATCTAACATAAGGAAAACCAATCGAGGGTTTACTTCAATTTTCTACATCCTCTCCTTTTCTCCCTCGTGATGTGTTTCAAGCTCTTCGGATAATAAGCTTTCAGTCTGTTCATTTTCAATAATATCCTTTCAAGCTTCGACTAAGTTAATTTTTTTCACAACACTTTGAAATGTGTTAACACACATCGGACAGGTTCATTTACAAACTGCCGGCGCCCTTTGACAGTGTTTTTTTTTTTATTAACGCTTCAGTAGTTTTTTTTTTTGGTCACCTTACAAGTTGTGTGTGTAGATCTGTCATTCTCCATTTAGTTGGAGTCAGTCTAAACAGTCTAGTGGGAGCTGGAAGGTGTCCAGGCTCCTTCCTTGGGATGTGCTTAGAAAAGGGTTTTTAGTTTTTTTTTTGTTGATTTGAGGGGTTAAAAGTGCGCATGTCATTATGATCAAACTCTTCCAGTGTAAACCCACAGAAAAGCGACAGATTCTGGTTATGAATCCAGATCAGAACTTCCTAAAAAACTGGAGGAAAACTTGAAGACAGCAAAACTATTTTTGTCCCCGATTACATTGACAACAATGTAAGTAGTCACAGTTCAGATTTTTTAATTTATTATGGCTGCATTGGATTTGTGCAGGTTTTTGATTATCAGTTTGTCTTTAGAGTTGAACTGTGATACATGGGGCTGGGGGAATTATGAAGAAAATCACAGAATTTTGCATTAATATTTTACTGGATGGTTATATGGTTGTAAATGACAAATTTTTGTGAAGTTATGTAGCAATAGCTTAATAAAAAAATTAATTAGTTTGGAATGAATGAGGTGTCTATTTGTTCTTCCAGTTAAACTGTAACAAACTGTTTCTCATGGCATCTAAGTGTTTCATCCTTACAGAAAAGAGGGATGAGGATGAATAGCATTAGTTCAGGAAATCTGTGTGAAATAAAGCTACAGAACCACAGACTAGGACAGGAGCACAGGTGGCATTAACTGGAGTTTAGATGTACAGTAGATGAGACATCATCCAGAAGCTCAGCATCTGTAACAATCCCAACACCCCCGGAAGGAGAAGGGATAGAGGGATCCTTGTAAATACCAATGAACTAGTTCAATGTCAAACTTATGTTTGCTTTTCTTCTTGCAGGTTTCGTGCTGGATTCAAACAAGCATTTCGATGCTGCCCCTGTGTCCCTCCGGGTTCCTACGAAGGCCTGGAACTAAAGTCTACTCGCTATCTTCAGACCCAGACCAGTGTTTACAAGGCAAGCCGAATGGAGACCACCGTATCCACTGTTCTTCACGTTGGTGAAGACAGAGAGCAGAGTAAGGCTAAAACTCCAAGTGGACCAGAACCTTCTAGGGTGTCAGCAAAACCACATAGTTCATCAATGGACCTCACATCAAATGGCTCCTCATCCCGTAGTGTTTCTAAAACTGTATCAGAGACATCTAGCTTCTTCT
This sequence comes from Neostethus bicornis, assembly GCA_902685375.1. Classification (NCBI taxonomy): domain Eukaryota; kingdom Metazoa; phylum Chordata; class Actinopteri; order Atheriniformes; family Phallostethidae; genus Neostethus; species Neostethus bicornis. Next base: position 14,182,047 of record LR738545.1, read on the forward strand.
CCAACAACAACCTGCAGGAATAAACCTTCAGCAGGTGGTAGACAGCAGGGGGAAAGTGTGAGTTGACTGTTCAAGTTGCTGCTTTTGCCTGTTTGTGTTCATGCAACGTACGACCCAAATGTGTGACCTTGCCTGACAGATTTTGCAGCTTTATGGTGGACAATTTTTCCATCCAGACCACTGACGTAGGAATATTTGTGCAACTCACAGATAACAATCACCTAGCATTAAAAAGATCCCCTCAGTGTGAAAAAGTAGCAAGGAGGATTCATCTACCTGAGCACATTCCACCTCGGAAAGTTTAACTCATGCAGATGCTGCAGTCTCCAACCTTCACAGCTCCTGTCTGAGATCTCACACATCCTCAATCACACAAACCGTGTGATTTCACACAATCTATTTTTGATTTTGATGAGTCTGAGTGTATTTTGTGATCTGCAGAGTGACATAAAAACTGCTCTGGAAAAAAAAAAGCACTTTTTGTTAAAAAAAAAAAAAAAGGCTCCTGCAGCTCTGCTTACAAATTATATTTCAAATATTGGGAATTGTTTTAGCATGTCAGGAGCATGTAAAAAAAAAATCTGCTTGTTTTGTTAAGAGTGGTTCAGAATGTCGACTTTATCTCTCAGAATGGGACATCAACACAATTCCATGAGTGGATTATGTGTTTGGCACACTGACAGGATGCTCTGTGAATATCCACAAGTTTTGTCTGAATAGTCCTGGCAGTCGCGTAAAATACCAGCAGTAACTGGCTTGTTTTTCATGTGGCTAGAGACTTTGCCAGCTGGTTCTGTCATTTTAGAAAGACAGTTACAAAAAATTAACATCTGGAAAAGAGGCAGCCAAAATATCTGCAGAAACGATACAGCGACTGACGACTTTGTCTGTAAAACCTCACATAGACAGTAATTTGGCACAATTTTCCAGCTTTCAGTTATCCACTTTTTCTTTGTGACAGCAGACTGCTGAAATGTACATGAGTTTTGAGCAAACACTAAAATTGGTTAAATTAATCTCTGTAACATTGTTTGTGTGAAATAGTGATGATTTTCCCAGAAAGAAAAAGGCATCTCACTATCAAAGTGTTGTACTAAAATATATTTAGAGTTCTGTGCACAGTCTGGTTTGGAATGTGCATAACCAGTCATCTGTTGCTCCTTAACGTGCAGCAATGTGCCTTGTTACTTAGCATAATGTCTGTTAAAAAAAGGAGAAGAAAATTATGATATAAACACTTTTGATAGAATTACTAGAAATACATTATTGTAATTGTTGTTGAAAGCTCTGCCAAAATGATCTTAGAAAAAACATGTAGAAAATGTTTTTGTAAAAATAATTTATTAGTTTTATTTTAAATTTTAAAGCCTGTAAATCAACATTTCCTAACCTGCTTATGTATTCATCTTTACATATTTAAATTTGGAAATGGATGTATTCATGACTTTGTACTGAAATCTAAGCAGCTCATGACCAACTTAAACCTATCTGTTACATTGGGTGAAAAATCTGTTTTGAAGAATTTGATTTAAAAAAAAATACAATTCAAACATTTAGATAAAAATGTAAAAGAAAAAAAAACAAAATAAATAATCCTGCACAGTAAAATAAATCAAACATGTTTACATTAAAACATTTTTAGTGCGTCTCTGGATCGGTCAAATCTTTTAGAGATCGGAGCAGCAATTAGAAAATTGAAGTAATTATAAAACTACAACTGAAACGATTTGAATTGGTTAGCGTTAGAGACAAAAAGATGTGTGCTCCAAACACTAGAAAAATTTTAGAATATGATGGATAAACACAGAAAGCTGATACACTTTTGAGTAAAACCGGCAAATGGCACGCAACAGGTTCTGACGAGATGTTCCATGTTACTCAATTGAATATAAATGTACCTTGTCGTCTTGTAATTTTATCAATAATTTATTCAGTTGTAAAAGAGTATCATTGAAGTTCTTATTTTAGTTTTATAATGACTTTTTACTTGCTTTAGGAAGAAAAATTCCCTCTGTCTTGTGAAGAGAAATCCATCCTTGTTTATGTAAAAGGTAACAATGCAACAGTTTTGAGGTTTACGTTCTGATAAATAGATTTGGCATTACAACGCAAAGTTAATCAGTTCTTGATTATTTATGAAATCATACAATATTGAGTTAAAATTACACACACTGTACATGTAACTTCTCCAAAGCTATATATAACTTACATTTGATATCTTGACTTCATTAAAAGGAGAATATTAATGGGATTTTTTTTTTTTAGTTTTTACAAAAAACGGCTCTCAACTTGTATTTCCTCCACTCAAGTATCTTTAACAGCGTCTAAGTTTTACAAAGTGTTCCACTTTTCTAACTGCATCATTACGATATGGTGACACATATAGATTATGCGCCCCTCATCACTGCCAGACACTGTGTCCACAGTTATGCCCACAGATGGACTGTGCTGGCCACATAGATACTACCCAATTAATGAGCACTGTTTTGTTTTAAATCTATGTTTAATATATCCCCTCATTACGTGTTAGATATCTGTTACTTAATCACAATTCGAACAAAGTTGTTTTGTTTGGTTTGGAGACATTAAAACTCGGCAGAAAAGAAGTAATGATTGTGGTAACAAATAATAGGCTTTGACCAACATCACGTACCCACAGTATCCATTATGTGTCTGAGCCAGAGAGGAATTTTCAAGTGGTGTGAATGCTGAAAATACACTCCAAAGCCCACCTCATCATAACCTAATCATAAATGGTGAGCCAAAAATGAGCCGCAGTCTCCATCCTGAAAGTATAGTGTGCTCCCTCATCTGTCCAACCGCTCGGACAGGTCAAGTGGAGTGGGTGAAGAAGCGGCTGGAGCTCTAATCAATGTGTAATTAACTTTGTACAATGAGTGCATCTTAAACGAGCATCTCTTTCTCCCTCTCTAATGCACAAACACAGTCACAGCAAGCTTTGCTGATGAGAGACGTAGTGATGGAGACAAAGGATCCCAGCTTGTTGCTGAGGAGAGGCGCCAGGCAGGCTCCACAGTGGAGTGAATGGCCTCATCAGCACCATCTCTTCCTGCGGTCTATCCTTCCCTCGCTCTCCAATCATGCTAATTACACCAGAGAGGAGGGAAAAGCAATGAGCAACGCTTGCATGGAGCCATACACTGAAATCTGCCGTGCTCGTAACTCGTCTCTCTAAAAGAACTGAAAACAGTTAAACTGGAGCATTCATTTCTGGTAAGCAGGCATCAAGAAAACCACACAGTGACTTGTTTGGAATATTTAGATTAATTGATTCCCACAGTTTGAGGAAAATGTTACTGATAAGGATGTAAATACATTCTGATTAGGTTTTACTGTGGGAAAAAAATACACTGTTAATCAACTGTTTCAGCTAATGAGAAAAAAAACTCAGCAACAAACAACATGATCGGTATTAAAGTGTGTGTTGCAGCAGTCAGGCTCCATATTGTCCCTTAGCAGAACACTTTAAAAGCCTGATTTTCTTCATGTGCTAATACTGATCTTGCTCCTGGTCTCTGTTGTGAATCTACTTCTGAATGTGACTCACCAGAATCAGTGACTTAAAGATGTTTGTGTGTGATGTGTTGTAAAGCTATTTAATACATAATCTATACTGTGGAGAGAAAAACTGTGCTCCAAGGAGACAATTTTTTGGATGTAATAGTGCCTCTTTCAACATGGTTGGTTAGATACCTCTTTTTTGACATGATGTGTCTGAAATTGTAAGATTACAGCTGTTCCCATAAGACCAGCAAGTCAACTTTCACATCAGTTTATTTAAATGCATATCTAATCGTTTCAGTGATTCTACATGGCGGATTATCAAGGTTATACATGGATTTATTTACTTTGATTTATTTACAACCTGTCATTTCACAGAGAGAAATTATTTAGACTCACTGTGCAAAACAGTGTAAAATGCTGATTAGTTAAGTTTTTATCTTGTTAGTTTCTTTTCAATTGACTGATTGTGAACAAGGTCACAAGAGATCTAACTTATCAGTATTCAAAAAACGCAAGTAAATGTTTTGATTTCTATGGCGACTGAGTTTCTGAAATATTTGATAAAACACTTCATACTTTTACAAAATCCGCCCTGAAATTTAAATGAAGAATTTAATTTACTTTGATAACTTTTGTTTTTGTAAGCGAAAGTCTGTGACACATTAAAATACTGTCAGAATAATTGTTAAAATGACTCTGATTGAGAAAAAAAATCCTATAGAAACCTTGGCAAGTTTGATCTGATAATGTCATATAAATGTTCCATCCCTCAATATTTGCACTTTCCTTAATGCACCGTCTATCAGGACACAGTTAAATTGAGGGCAAAATTGAAGATGGTTAGTTTTTAAAATTTATTTGAGTTTGACAGGCCAGATTAAAAGGCCTAAATTGCTTCACTTTGATCCTGAAATTAACCCAAAACTGACATTGCTATGCCCAATAATAATTAGAAATCTTGTCCTATACCTAATGTTGACAGATGCATACAAAATACACACAATCGAGCCGACAAAAGGTTTTATTATCCAACACAACTACAACCACAAGTTTACAGTTACTATACTTCTTTGAATCTTTTATTAATCAAGTTGTTTACCATTTTAATTAAGAATGTGTATACATATGCTCCATGTTATTTTATACATACCTTGTGTATCATTCAGTGCAAAGTTGATAAGATACTATACATCGTACTTTTAATTAGATTAGTAGGCTTTCCACCAAAATGTCCACCAGTTACACACAGCAAACACAATAATGTCGGCGAGCATCATAGACATTAAAGTAGTTGGGCAACATTATTAAAGAATAACATAAACAGTATTATTTACTGGAATCTGTTTTGATTAAACTCTAAGCCTTCATGAGAAAGAGGGTTTATTTTTTGATTGAGAAGTCTAGGTTGGAAATGAAAAAATATCCATAAGATGGAGTGGTTAATGAAGCATTCATAATGCATGGCCACAACTTAATGATCTCATTCTCTGCATTGGTAATCTGAAGGTATGCAATGACAAGAAAATGTTTTGAAGTTTTACTGAAGATCAAGGCTGTTCTAGTTGTCAAATATAATCCTAATAATTCTATTCAGATGTCTTCAATCACTTTACCAGAAAGGAATTCTAAAACTCGTGAAGAAGTTGAAGAGAACAATCACTTTATTGTTGATTTCTGTCTCAGCTGGACACTGATAGTAAGTATATCACAGCCTCATCCTTTAGAGGAATGCCTCTCGGCATTAATTTCAGAGTGATTTCTTTTCCTCCCAGTCAAGCGTGTAACACTGAGAGCTTTTTGAATACATTTCCCCCTAAGGACAAGGAACTATGATTTGTCCTGCTCCCCCGTAGGTTTTTCTTTAATCTTTCAAATACCATGAAAGCAAAGTCAGCGTTTTAATCTGACAGCCAGAGAGCCATCTGATGTTCACCAAGCAGAAATTTTCAGTCTTATACCTACACAATAGGTGATAAGAAAAAAAAATCTTTGATCATTTTGACATGTTGGAAGCAGTAATCTAACATTTTTCAGACACAGCAGCTAGTTCTGTTTTGTACTGGGGATTTTCTTGTGCTTGGCATCTTGATATTTTTTCCATAAAAACATCAGTGACGCTGTTACTACCCATGAAAAAAACAAAGAAACTTGTTCTTTTGTGTATTTTCTCGGTGCGTTGTTAGGAGGTAACTGTATCTTTTGCTGCTTCATGCTGTTTACTGCCGTTCATAGTTACACTTACTGTGTAAACTGTTTTTATCTGTACCAAAAAGCAGTGTGACTTTTGATGTCTATTAAAGAGAAATAAAATTCCAGTATTATTTTATAACTAACCACATGTGGTCCCTTGTTTTCTTCTATTTCCAGATGAAACATCTCTATGACAAAGAGAAGAAAACAAACAGCAGTGAAACATAACTTCAGTGAATTATAGATAGAGCACAAAAACACACACACAGAAACAAGCATGCATTGTGCTCTTAGTGCGATCCACAGGTGAACATCCTTGCAAAATAAAAAAAACATCACTGCCCTTATCGGTGTTTGTTCTGATATGAAAGAGAAGGACAATGAACACAGAAGTGTCAGTGGATATGTGTGTGTCCACACACTCACATTGCTAAAAGGCAATAGCAAGCACAGGTGTTCTGCTGGTCGGTGATAAAAACATGTCATGTGCTGCAGAAGACGTTCAGCATGACTACGTCGCTTGCATAATAATCCACAAGCTGTCTTCTGGGGTCTGAACCCAAAAGATTTACAGCAATAATTAGATTTTTCCTTCATGAATGTTTTACCTGCTTAGCAAAAAGCTCAAATCTGCTTTGACCATCAACAAAATAGTTTTCTCCTTGTATAATTTCATTTAAAAAGTCTAAAAACATCAGAATAGAAGGAAAAGGTGTGAACTTGACTAAAACTGTTAAACTTTTAGGAAACTACAAAAGGACGGCAAAGAAAATTGATGAACGAGGAAAACTGCAAACTAACCTATCAAGAAAAGGTATTTGGATCAGTGAATCAGAAATAAATATATTTTGTTTGTTTCACAGGGACAACGTGCAAAACATTAATGATGATTTACACCAGATTATAGCCAGAGCTTATTACCATGATCAGCAAAGTTGATCTAAGATAAAACTAAACCAGAATCAGCTAAAAGAACTAAATGATTTTTATAGTTTGACATCTAAAATGTGTGCCCAATATCAATAAAAAGAAGTATCAAACTTTTTTCCATTCAGTTATAAAAGAAAAAAACTCTTGTGAACAGCAGCTGTTTAGTATTCAGCAGGTGGTTGCGATGATAGAGCTAAACAGTTTACCCGGATCAATTAGTTTGAGATGGCAGAAGGACGCCTGGCAGCAAGAAAAACAAGCCTGTTTCAGCAAGAATCTTATAAACTTATGGGCTTTTCGCCACAAAACTTCTCTGTTTAAACTGGAGATAAGAAACAGTTGATTAAAAAAAAAAATAGAAATCAGAAGATCAGCTCAGGCCAAAGATTCAGTCAGAGAAGTTATTTCCCTGTCTTAATGAGGCTGTGTGCTATTATCTATGATGAGCTAACCAGACATAATTTACCACAGACACATCCGAATGAAATAGATTCTCATCATTTCCCAGCAATAGAGTGTGCAAATGAATTTATTTCTATAACCACATTTTAATATGGTAACCCAATTTGCAAGACAAGAAAATGGAAAAAAAAAAAAAAGATAGAATAATAAACAATAAATTAAATCACAGATCTGAAAGCATATTATTAATAAATGTTGAGGAAAATGAAAAAGTCTTTGACTCCATTTAAACATTTTCTCAACATACTGTATGCTTTTTTGTACCTGTTAAACTAAACAAACTCTCGAAAAATCTAACTTTAAATCAGAGCTATAAGTTTCCACTGATGCTGGAAAGTAATGTTAACAGAAAAGATCTGGGAAGTCTCTGGACATCGAAGCTACATTGTTGCATTCTTTCGGTGCTGCAGAAATTCCTCCCCACATACGAATCGTCTATAAAGTTTTGAGAGCCACACCAACAACCTGCTTTTTGTAGTTCTAACATAAACTTCAACATTTTCATTTACGTGTAAATTTGGACAACCATTACGGTAAAAATAATTATCCACACAGGTGCATGCTTTTTGTTTTCCTAATAATTTGAGTTGTTTTAGTGTTGAGTAATCCACCTGCCAAAGAAAGCTAATTCACTATCAGATGGTGAGAGCATGGATTCAAGTCACTCGGGTGCAAAACTAAACAGCTTTGAAGCTGTGGTGCAGAGAAGGTCACTAAACCAAATAGTATCCATTATGGACAACCCTGAACCCACTACACACTGATTGGACACCTGCATCGTCTCTGACAAATATTACAGAGAACAGTTGAATAATTAACTGTCTTTTCCAGGTGCTTTTGCTCCACGTTTTTTTAGGTGAATTCCTTTTTCTACATTTTTTGCCTTATTTTTACACATGGTCTGGATTGTTTTTAAATTCTTGTTTAATTTCTACTCTGTTAATCTTTGTTTTCTAATACTGTTTGCATTTTTTTTTTTTTTGGCAGTTGAGTCATTGTTTGTCTCAATAAGACCGTATAAGACTGGCTGGCTTTTCTCATGAATCTGTTCACTAATCCAACAAAATATGTATTAATCTGTCGGTATTATGAGATAAATATTCTAACTCAACCCTTTTATTGACACAACCTCTCCAACATCTTCCTAGAAATTCCTAGAAGCTAGGTACTGTCAGTGATGGTCAGACAGACCGAAAAATACCCTTTTCTGAATCACCGGAGGTGGTCAGGAAGAAAAAAGCAATCACATGTTAAATGGACCACAGCCAAATTATGATTTCTGAACAAAGGTCATAATAATTACATGTGTTGTCCGCCCCTGGGTGGCTCTGGCCTACATTGCGTCTGGTTCCTGTCATTTTGCAGACCAGTGCAGTAAGATTCAGCAAAACAAATATCTAAATTTTGTCCGTGAATCCAAAACCTTCAAGGCTGCATCACATGACCTTATTTTTTGGGGCTACCTTGACTTTTTTTCAGATGTCATTTAAGAAAAAAAATACATATATGATTAATGTAGATTTGTTTCATGAATCATCTTTAAATGTTCAATAACCAATTGTTTTTAGAAGGGTTGATTTTAGTACAATAATCCGTATAAACATATCCTGCCATTCATGAATGATAAGTTTATCCTCCTCTTTGTAGGAACCAGGCCTTGTCTGCATCACCAAAATGTGATACAAAAGATCCATTTCTATCACCCTGGTATCAGATTTCATAAAGCCACCATCAGATGTTCTATATGAATGTTCTGAGGGCTTGCTGGCACCATGAGACCAACCTGCTGAGTTTATAGTCAAGTTTTCAAAATATCTTAGAGGTTTAAAACGTCCTAGAAACATAAGTTAATACTATACAATTCAAAAACCATCTTGTGTTATAATATCCCAAAAGAAAAAAGTCTTCTTTCAACCTCCTTTTAGTTCCCTTTGGACCACCTCCAGCTGCTGGCCCACTTTCTGAAACTTTTTTTCAAAAACGTGCAGTGGGTGGTGTTTGGTTCTGAGGTTGGAGGAGCAAAGAAAAACATAAAGGTTGAATGAATATGAAAGCAGTGAAAAATTGACAGTTTTAAAGAATTAATGACCAAAAAGAGGCAGAAGGCAAAAAGAGCGCACCGGTGGTAATTTTATTTGAAATGATAGAAAGAAAGGAGATAGAAGGTATAAATCAAATAGACAAGTGACACTTTTGAGGAAAGAAAGATACGTTCAAGAAAAAAGACCTCCCCTTTGGCTAGTTGTGACATCTCAAGTGTTTCATCAGTCCCTCTGAGACAAACGCAGCCTTAGCGTCTTTTGACATTACATACATCTTGAGTCTTCTCAACAATCCATCTTTTATATTTGGCTATGCGACCGACTAAATTCTTCAGTGACTGTTCAACCTTTGAGAAGAAAAAAATCTCAAATTCGCACAATAGTTGTTTTCTGAAGTGTGTGTGGAACAGGTGCATTCCTCAAATTTCTCTCAAATTTGATTTCGTCAAAGGCTTGATTTTTTGCTTGTACAAAGATTCCTAAATTCCCCTTACTAAGATACAATTTTAAGTCCGCTCTACCCACCTTCATTTTTTTTTCTTTTTTGGCATACTAAGTTTGATTAAAAAAAATCTAATTTTTTAAATTAGGGAATTAAGTTTTAAGTTTGTTGTAAATAGAAGGTTAAAAATGAAAGGATTGCTGTTTTTCTCAAACTCTTCATGTCCTTTGTCAATACTTCAGAAAAATTCTGTCAAGTGCATGTCAGAAGTGAGATAGATGTCCAGAAGGGTCAGTGAATTATTCAAATGTAAATGTCTGTGAAAGAAGTAAGCAACTCAGTGTGAAATTAGTTATCAACGTTGGAAATTTAACAAGCACGTTTTTAGTGAATGTTATTTAAACAATATCTCAGTTTCTGCCCGAAAAACAAATATACAGTACATTTGCTATATTTGAGGTATATCTGAATTGACTTTACTTTCTATCAGTCAGTTGTGGACAGTACAATGTTCTTTAGTGTTGTCTGTTCAGGGAACAACGTTACAGTGAGGGACAAGAACAGGCTGGACAAACTGGGTAGGAAATAGATGTCTTTGCTAGTGGGAGGGTGTCATCTGTGGAGACTGTGATAGAAAGGAGAATGAGAAGTATAGGAGTATAGTGAAGACTTTCCCCTTCAATAGTGAACATCCGCAGCTGGAGACTCTGGCCTCTCAGAAAAGCACTCACAGTGGAAGTCTGCGTTCTCTGTGCTGGAGAACTGAAAGATTCAGGAAGTCATTCATCCCTGCACCCTTCAGACTTACATCTCAGAAGCTGGATGGAGCTACCTGAGCTCACTCCTCTTCTTGATGGACTGATTTTTTGTTTGTTATTTTTTTAGACTGTGCTACCAGACACTTGAATTTCCTCTCTGGAGGATGAAGAAAGTATATACTGTATTGTATTGTATATTCATGTGTTATTGAGAACCTAAACATTTTGCACTACGTATACTAGTGCGTCTGTGTCTGTAAAACATGGATCAGGTGATGGATGCTGCTTTCTGTCTTGAATTTTGGCATGCCTCTCTCCAAAGGCAAACTGAAGTATTATCATTCATTTCTCCTTACTGTCAGCATTTCTGTCTTAAATGAAGACCCATCCACTCACACACACACTAGTGCAATGTGGTTTTACCCTTAGGGTTCGTAATGTTCCATATCTATATCTGCTTCTTTCTTATGCAGATGCTGACATTTTAATCATGTTATATGTCAGCCAAATTTTTCACATGCTAAAGGCTCTTTCCAGGAGAGCCAGTCAGTTTCTCCAGGTCCAATAAGGTCCACCTTTGTTATGTAACTTGAAAAAGTGCCTCAAAATATCATTCATTCAGATTCATGTAAACTTGATAAGGTCATTCAACTTGCCAGATTCTTGCCGGTATTCATTATCAGCATCTTTGACTTAAATTAAACAAATCAAACAATTTATTTCCAGCGTGTTTCCATCCAAAGGTATATTTGAGGTTCCTTAAGATATTTAAGGTTCCCGCTCTGGTCCAATTTACTAACTGATTTCCAAACTGATTGTAGACTCTTTTGAGGGTCATTATCAAAAACTTAAGACTTAAACACAAACAAATCTTAGCATTGGAAATGCTGGCTTTTCTGCGTGGAGTTTGCATGTTCTCTTGTGTATGTGTGTTTTTGTTTTTTGTTTTTTTACCTCCGGTGCTCTGGTTTGTTCCTACTCTCCAAAAACATGCGTGTTAGGTTGATTGGCCACTGTGAATTTTCTCCTGGGAGTGAGTGCTTGTGTGGCCCCGCGACAGACTGATGACCTCTTCAGAGTGTATCCCGTCTCTCACCTGAAATCAGCTGGGATATGCTCCTGCACTCCCAGCAACTCCTGTTAGGCATAAATGACTTAGAAGACAAAACAACAATTAAAATCTCCTTATTCAATTTCAATGCTCTCTTTTTTTCACACTTCTTAACCCAGAATTTATTTAGCATTTATTCAGCAAATAGTTTTTTTTTTTTGCTAACTAAAGCAAACTATTTATTAATGTTTCAAACTTGTTTTGCAAAGACAAAATCCTTTTAAAAAAAAGTTCTCAAAGTTTTGAAAAAGTTTACAACACTGTTCGCTTTATTTTGCTTGCTTTAGATTAAAAAAATATTCTAATCAAATACTTTTGAAAAGCTACTGATAAATGGCAAATTCTGTAAAGTCCATTCATGTTTTGTGAATGTATAAACACTGGTAGGTTAGACTTTTTTCAACAAAAGAAAAGAAAAAAAAGCCCTGGGGTTCTGGTGGTTCGAGCAGGTTTTAACACAAATGTAATTTTGTACTAAATGGAGGAGTTGATTGTTCTGTGTCTCTTTTTTCTCTCAAAATTGGGTGTTGGGAAATTACCAGAAAGTGCAGAGCAAATCAAAAAGGCTCAGTGCCTGTGGGAAAATAGACCTATTAGCCTTGTTTGTTGCAAATGTTTTTCTTTCCATTCTCAGACGCATTTTGTTTCCACTGCTGCAAACCAGTTGTTGTACTGGTAATGTTTGTTCATTGTCATTTTGCCTTTCAGCAAAGCCAATAAGCACAATATTGATTAAGTCTGTTAATTAAATTGATATAAATGTTTTCGTCTATTGTGTCCCTACTCTCCCTACTCCCTACTATCACCGAAAAAAATTGAATGGTTCCTTCAAAGTTAAAATCTAATACCATCTTTTTTCTTTTATGGGACAATAGTTAGTAAGAAAATTATACACTAGGGAAGTAATCTTCTTTCATTTGTAATGGTTTTCTATCTATCATTTTGTTCCGTTCCATCTGCTTATTTGGGGGTGGGTCGCGGGGGCAACAGCCTCAAACGTGAAGCCCAGGCTTCTCTCACGCCAGCTGCATCCTCCAGCTCACCTGGAGGGATCACAAGTCATTCCCCAGCCAGCTGTGAGACATAGTCTTTCCAGCGGGTCTGGGGTCAGCCTCTTGGTCTCCTCCAGGTGGGACGTGTCCAAAACATCTCACCAGCGAGGCGCTCGGGGGGCATCCTGAACAGATGCCCGAGCTACCCCATCTGGCTTCTCTCGACCTGGAGGAGGAGCAGCTGGACACGGACCCCGTCCCGGATGGCAGAACTCCTCACCCGATCTCTGAGTGAGAGCCCAGCCACCCTGCTGAGGAAGCTCATTTCGGCCACTGGTATCTACGATCTCATTATTTCGGTCACCACCCACAGCTGGTGACCATAGGTGAGGTTGGCAACGTAGATCAACTTCTAAATATTTTGTATTTCAACAAATCAATATGACAAATAATACCTGAAATCAGCTGAGCTAGGCTCCAGTACTCTCCGTGATCTTATCCAGAATAAGCTTTTCAGAAGACGTAACAAAGGAACAATACTTTTAAACATTAAAGTTTGCTCAAATAAACAAGCTAAACAAGCTGTCCGTAAACTATTTTGATTTGATGGCTTTTCACACTATGTTTAGATCTCATAATTTTCTTGAACTTCAAGTTTCAATAACATGTCTGACACTTAAATTCCTGTTAAATGCCATCACATAAACAACAGCAAACATAAAATGCTAAACTGAAATGAATGAAGACAGGGATAACATTAAGCTCCCCTGTTATTGAAAAACTTTATTCATTGAGTGTCATCCTTGAGTGTCTTTCTTTTTTTTTTTTGATTTGTCAGTTTTTGTTAAAAATTGTTAAAAAAAAAAAATAGAAGCCTGTGTTTTAAATTGTCGAGCATAAAAAAAGTTTAAAAAAAGTGGACTTGAAAATGAAGTTTCTCAAAAGCTTTCAGTGGATTTATGAAAATGCATCAATGGCTAATACGGCACAGCACTTAACCAAGCAGGAACTGCTTGAAAGGAGCTTGTTTACGGCTGTTGTCACATGAAACACCAAGGTCTCATCCTTTGGTGATTCCTTTGTTCATTTGCATTGCAATTTCATGGATTGCACAGTGCATGATGGATTAGACCATTTTGTCGAAGCTAATTGTAAATATCAGGTGCACAGCACAAGTACCAATTGGTTAGTTCATTTCCATGTAGTACATTTCGGAAATCGAAGTGCAAAGAGTGAGTTTTAATTCGAGGACAAAAGTGAATGTGCTGCCATAGAAGAATGCCGTTTTGGGTTCTTTTGTTGTTGGTGGTGTTTTTTTTTTTTTAAGAGTTTTCCTCTCTGCTACTCTGCAGGAACACATTGCTAAAGTCAACAGCACTTTTTTTTGTTCGCACAGATTTGACATGCAAAACAATGTATCAACCAAGAATATTTCATTTTATGTAGGCATTTTAAAAAAGAGAGTTGATTTAATTTGGCGTGTCTAAACACTCAGTAGCTTTAAGTTAAAACTTTATTGATTTACAAAAAGTCATTGTGGTTTTAAGGTAGGTCTTTTAGCTAATGGATCCCAATAATGATTCATGCTGCAGGGAGGCTTCCTGAAACCATGAAATAACATAGAATCAGAATTGAAGCGGGAATGAGGTCTTCCAATAACCACCGTCAGGGTTAAAAGCAGCAAACGCACGCACTATTGTACATTGTGCTGGTTCTATTTAAAATGTAGAAAGATCAATGAGCAATGTCTGTCACAATCATGCCTCTCTTCCACAATCCTCCCAATCAATGTGGTATTCTGATTTATCGCGGGATTGAGATTCAGCCCTTTGTCTTTGTTTTAGCTGCTGGAATTTGCTTTTCAAAAGATGGGTTTTCAATTCACACTGCAAAGTAGGGTTAATGCCTGAAGAATTCTTTTTAGTATATGATTACATAAATTTCCCAAACATGTCTTTGAATTGTTTATTTGTGTTTGATTAATAAATTGAAAAAAATTATGTTCTAGCTAGTGCTGATGAATTAGCTGTTGTAATAAGGATTTTTTTTTTGTTTGTTTGCCTTGTTCCTGATTCATCTCATTTCACAAAGTCTAGGACACATCTGCTGGTTAATACCTCTTCATCAAAACCGCTGATTGGATCACTGCCAGTTGCCTAAAATTTTCTCCATTCTATTTGTAAAATTATCTCCAGCTCACCTCGGCTGAACCTACCAGGGAGAATTTTGAAAAAGTTGTAAACCACAACTTTCTTTAATTAACCTGTAGGGTTGTTTTTGGCCCGTTTACTTTTTCTAGCCATTCATTAGGAGTTTGTTTTGGAAATAGAAATACCTCAACTTCCTAAATCCTTTGTAACATAATAATATTAAAAGTAATAACCTTTTTTAACCCAATAATATTAGCAGTCTGTTTACTTTTATTTTGTTCCTTCTTTTTGTAAAAAAAAAAAAAAAAGAGGAGTCATGGTGCAAGACTTACTTTCAGGTTATGTCATTCGTGGTGTTTTTGTCAGTACAAACTATAATTGAATTACAGCTATGCATATTGGGACATTCCACTGCTAATGCTTGAGTCACGGCCTTTCTGTGAAGAGTTCATATTTTCTCATCATTCTCACCAGGTTGACAAAAACAACAAAATACATTTCAAATCACAGACATGTGGATTTACAAGAAATTAAAATATCCAAGAATTTTAATGCCAATCAAAATATATTTGGAGGAAGATTCTACATGTCTTAGCCTTCTAAATGATATCTCAAAGTGTTGACACGGTTCGCTGAGTCTTTGCTCGCTCCGCTTTAATATGATTCTCCTGGGTCTCGCTCTTTCTACCTTCTGTGTCTCAAATTGTCAGATTGTCTTCTTGTCTATTCTTTTGTTCCTCCTGAAATCACATTGAGCTTTTCCGTTAAATAATGTTATAAATAAATTCCTAAATCCCTGCACCTGTTTGCCAGTGGTGCCAGCATAAATACAGACAGGTTTTGTAATTACAATTACTGGTGGTAGCGAGGAAAAACTAATCCTTTTTAAAAAGAGAACTAAAATGCATACATATAATTTGTTTATTAATATGTACTGTGTATCAGTGAGTGGTTGCACATATGCAGTGTGTATCTGTGAAGGGTAACAGTAAGTCTCGTTTGAAGAGAAAGAAAGACAGTCATCAATAGTTCAAAATAGTGTGGTGCACACAAACAGAACCAAAAAAAACAGACAATATAGATAGCTGACCAAAAAAAAAAAAACCTTACTTTTTCCTCAAAAGGTGAGATTTAGTCTCAAGGGATGAAAAAAAGACAAGTCAGAAAGACAATCTACACCATTTTTTTAAGAAGAGATGAGTTGTATTTGAGAAGTTGTTCTTTGCTCTACAACAGCAGCACTCTATCAATCAAAACTACCCGTAATTGTCAAAATGAGTTTAATGTATTACGAACCAAATCACGTTTTAAGCGCATGCAAAGTATAATTTGTTTAAATTTGTCAGCAATTTTATCATTTCTCTGCGAGGAATAGCGACATTTTTATTCCTTGGACTTTTATGAGTTTGAAGACAGACTATTGCTGAAATATTATCTCAAATAGTCCACTGAACCATAAAATTTTTCTAGTTTCATTCAACAAATGAAACAGAAGATAAAGTCATTCAAACTTTAAAACTTAATGTGTGATGAATTAATCATTAAGCTTCATGTTATTCCTCTGTGTCAAGGTTTTGAGGGATGTTGGAAAGAGGAGGACCCAAATGCAGGACTTCAAACATGGTTTATTAACATAATTCAGGAAAGTCTGTAAATCAAGAAGAACATGATTAACTTAAGGTTTCAAAAGTCCAACTAAAATCAAAATACAAAACATGGTCAAGCAACCAAGGTGACCTGGCTGGAAGTGAAAGTTGTAAGACCTGACAGGGAAGTCAGGGATGGTTCCCCTTAAATAGTTAGCAGGGTGCACAGGTGAGTGAAATTAGGAATGACCCCAGATGATCCTAATCAGATTGTTGATTCATGGCTCCCTCTTAGCTGCAGAAGAGGGGGATCATGACACTCTGAATACTGAAAAATAACCTAATCGTGCTACAATTTCAAACTATTTAGTTGTTTTTTATTTTGATCCATTCTTAAACTTTTTTTGAAAAAATGACCCACAGAGTGTAATAAAAAAAAAATTATTCTTTAAGTTAAACATTTTTCTCTTTTCCTGCAACCAACACACACGTTTTTCAAAATGAGTGCATTCCAGGCAGGTTTCTTTGGGTGCATTGAGTTGTAATCAATCCCTATTTGTCAGTCGTCTCAACACCGTGAGAGCTATTCACTACGGTATTTTCTGCCTGTCAAATACAACAGACTGGACCCTGTCACTGCTACACGTAACGGATAAATTCTACTAATGAGAGAGAAGATTGACAAGGTGAGTTGGCAGGGACATCAAAACTCTGACGGTAAAGTTACCCAGAGGACGTTATGTTGGCACACTGACATTCATTTTTACAACAGCAGCTCACAGGGAATTTCTGAGCTGAAAAGGGAGTTGATCTTTCTTTTGAATGGCATCCATTCCTGACAATGTCAACAAGACCGGACTAGAGTGGTACATAAATCATTTACCCCACATCCTACTGTCTTTAAAATCCTGCAATAAGCGCAACAACTTTCACTGAAAGTTTGAGGAAAAGTAGGAAAAACTACTTCTAAATGTGCAGCCCAAAAACTGATCCCCCAGACTGGCTTGTCCAGTTTGTGTTAAAATATCAAATGTTTTTGTTTTGTCTTCTGAATATCCCCGTTGCAGGGAAACCAGAGCATATTCCAGCTGGTTTCAGGTGAGTAACAGGGTTCACCCTAAACAGGTCACCAGTCTGTTGCCAAGCCACATACACAAACAACCCTCCACACAGACATTCAGTCCGAGGGGCAATTTTGTAGCAGCCAATCAACTTAACACACACATATTTTTGAAGAGTGTGAAGAAACGAGAGTACACAGAGAAAACCCATATATACACAGGGAGAACATGCAAACTCCATACAGAAAAGCCAGTATTTTTTTAGCCTTGCCCCTACCTTGGTACTTGAACTCCCAACCTTCTCATTGTGAGGCCTCCGGGTTAAGCACTGTGCCAACATGCAGCCAATATCAAATGTAGGATGTAGTAAATGTAGTTTCCTTGGGAAAGAAAACAAATTCTGGTCACTATGAAAACTCAACATGGTGTGTGAAAGTCACTCTATGAAGGATGTGCTTCATAATGTTCTTCCTACTTACATGATGCAGAAATCCAAGACAGAAAATGAGTGGATGTCAAAAAAAAAAAACAGACCTGGGGTGGTGGATGATACGAGTTCTACAGCATCATCATTTCTTTTAAAATGTGTTTATTGTGAAAATAATTCTTTCTTTGAAGAGGAATTTTCAGGCAGTCTGCAAACTCATGTCAAAGGAATGCTTAAAATCTTTGTTGCAAAAGGGTTAAACTCAGCCATAAATCATAGTCGGCCATGATACCATAAAATAAACAAGGAATTTGTAAGAAAAATGTATGTATATAATGTAAGCTCATGCTGTTAAAATGTCTTAAAAAATTGCTTTTAACTTCTGTCATTTCTTGAATTAGGCAGTTTCAGAAATGTGAGGTTTCACTATGGTGATAAAAAAAAGTCACAGAAACATCACATTTTGACAACTTATTTTTTTAAGTAAGTTTCTACACTTATTTGGGGGGAAAAAAATCACACACCATGATTTTGTGAGGTTAATTTGTCAACGGAATTTTGATGCAAGTTTTATCTCATCATTTTTATTAGACTTTTGTAGCTTTTAGCCCATGTTTTTGCATCAAACAAAATTATCATAAAAATTACAATAAATTTACAAATTTTTTTCTATTTTCCATTTTGAATTTTTTTTTTCTGGGCTTCACAACATTAGGATTTAAGCTTTTTTAATCAATTTGAATAATTCCACGTTAGGTGAACAGTTTATATTCAATGGTAGTGGGTTTCCCAAAGTGAATGACCTTTTTAATCATAGAGCAAAACTTCTGTTGCAGTAGATAAGCAAAATACTGTTTTAGTGATTTGGTTAATTTCTAATGAAAGGGATTTTAATCGGCCTTCCTGCTGCTATTAGGCCAGTATTATTATTTTTTTCAGTTGAGATTGTCATCTTTGACATAATAAATTCAAACTTGAGTCAAATTTTGACTGGGATTTGTTTAATTTTGATGGGTATCAAAAGTATTGGGTATTGTTTAATAATTGATGGGTAATGTATGCACAAATTGTGAAACAGTTACTTTCAGCATCAAGCAATGGAGCATAAAGAAGTATTTCTTTCAGCTAAAGCATTCTGAAGAAGCAATCAAAGTCAAATAAAGTGGGCTGGTTATGTGAATGATTGTGACTGCAATACAGAGCATGGTTGTCAATTTTTAAAAAGTGAACAAGTTATGATGTAAATGGTTAGGCATTGATTGAGTTAATAGAGCTCTAGACTGTGTCGCATTCAGCACTGCTACCCAAAATCATGATGTTTTTTGGTTCACCTCAACTGAAGGAAAGTTAAAACAATAAACTTTTGTTGTGTTGTAAAATTTTGTTGTAAAAGTTTTTCTCGTACCGTATATTCATTTAAATTCAACAAATAAAAGGAGGAAACAAAGTAGATGTGAACTTATTCTAGTGAGTAATGTACATCGTAAAGCTCCCAAATAAAAAAAGAAAACCCACAATAAAACACATAAAACATTTTGTCTAAAATAACTTGTCTAAAATAAGACATGCAAACTTTTACATGCTCCTTCATATAAGCATATCATCCCCCGCCTTGTTCTATTCTGTCTATTAGTGTGCCAGACAGTAATTACATGAGTGGGATCTGGGCAGGTGTTTGGCTGCTGATCATCTCTAATCACCCTGGCCAAAAACTACTAAGCTTCGTTTCCAATAATTAATTTCTAAAAATCCTGTTCAAACGGTGAGGCTGAAAATGATGAAATATTACAGGTCACCACTTCCATCATGCAGTCACACCAACTATCTTATTTTATGAACAGCTGTGTTTTTTGTAATTAATTTTGTTTGATTATTTCACGTTTATTGGCCTTCTGTCATTGTTAAATGGAGTTAAGCACAGTTCAAAACAGGTATTATTCCATGTGGCATCTAAAAAGGATTTAGATGAGTCTAAATCCATGAGTCACATCTGCACTCAAATTGAGTAAAAAAGATAAAAGATGTGTGATAAGATTTAATCATTCACATTAAAGTAGAAAGTTGTGCTTGACTTTGAAAAGTTTTTGCACAACAGATTATAAAGAACATACTTGTGTTTGACTTTGAAAAATGTTAGCGTACCAGATAACTAAATTACCCATTGGCCACAGACCCGCTGATAGTTTATTTTCAGGACATATTTTCTGGAGTTTTCATACACACAAAGGATATACGCAAATAAGCCGCCCCCTCCCCCCGGTCAATATTTCAAGGAATTGCTCAGAGCATTCATACATTAAATGACAATGCTTGTTTCAAGTTGTGCATTTTAAATATGATTTATTCAATCACTGTAGTTCTATCTCCTATTTAACTCATGTCGTGTTATGCTGCCGCA
The DNA here is from genome assembly GCA_902685375.1 of Neostethus bicornis. NCBI lineage: Eukaryota > Metazoa > Chordata > Actinopteri > Atheriniformes > Phallostethidae > Neostethus > Neostethus bicornis. The sequence goes on from LR738545.1 coordinate 14,202,121, forward strand.
GGAATATATTCTGAATATTTAATCTATTTATTTTAGTCAACAGGAGGTTAAACTGAAGCATTATCAAATCATCTTCAGAAGACCTGAGCTGCAAAAATGTTATATAGACTTTTCTCACGTCAGAAGAAATTAGAACTGATTGATTAATTAACAGGAAACACTTAAATGCAATGAATCAAATCATTTTGGATGATTTGAATTCAAAACAGAGTAATCAATATGAAAAGCAACCATTAATAGCAGAATGTGGAAGTCTACTTTTTCATTAGAAATAAACTTCAATTCAGGTTTAATGTGTAAAATATCTTCCGCTGATGTTCTCAACAACCAGATGTTCTTTTTGTAATTTCTATTTCAAAACCTGTAAAATGTGACTAGTTCTTTGATGTCTAGCATGTTTTTTTAACATAAAATAAAAAGAGTAAAATTTCCAGGTAGCAATGTCTTGTTTGGCGAACACAAAACTTACAGCATGTAGAGAAACTGTTGGACCAAAGATTGTGACAGTGAACATGAAAGAAAAAGTGAACCAACTTTTTTATCCTCTTCTGGGTTTTGTAGGCCTCGTTAACCCTGCATCTTAATAAAGAAGAGTTATGTAATTCCGTAGGGTAAAAATTTGGATGTCATAGCAAATCCAGATTAGCATGATGCTTTTGCTTAGCTCAAAAATGCATTAAACGCCAAATATTTATACAGTTTCACTTCAGTTTTTGACAATGTGATTTCTTCCCTCCTCTCGCTCGATGTATTATTCCGCCCTTTGAGTGTGTGCTGACACAGTACGAATTCCGTTTGCAACAGCAAATACAGTGACGATTGCATAATTTAGCAAAGCTAGCATGTATTCTTTCATATACTTATTTCACCTTTTTACATGAACATGGCACTCCATGTTGAGGGGAGGGACTGAGCGTGAGAAGAACACGTGAACTTAAACACTTCATGTTTACGTGAGAATGTGGGCAGTGCAGAGAACAAAATCCAGGAACTACGTGCCACTTGTCTGAAAACTGGACGAGATAGCTTGCAAATAACTCAAACATTAATAAAATAGAAAATTACGTCAGGTTTGTTTTAAGAAGTGGGAATAATGTTTAAATATGTTTGAAACTGGTAAAAATTATTTTGTTTAATTTGTTTTGCAAATTTCTGGCTTAGATGAAGGTTTACTTCACAAAGACAGTTTTTTTTCTGTTAAACTCTGTCAATCTCACCATAACAAATTTGTATTTGAACTCCTGTCCATCAACATTATTTAATTTAAAGTGCCTCTAAAGTCTAATCAAAGTGGACAGTCATTGACACCTGACTTTTGTCTTCTGTCAAACTCCATCAATGCCAAAGAAGGTCAGGTGGTTGGTTGTATTTTTCTGTATTTGTGAAACAGAGTTTGGGATTGTGGTTCTATTTTGTTTTGAGCAAATTGAAAAAGCCAGCATCCAGATAAAAGACACATCATCTGGTAATCAGTTCCATGCCTGTATGGCCTTCTTCTGTTTGAAGAAACTCAATAGCTAATCAAAAATTGTTGTTGCTTTACAACTTTCAAATTTACTTCAAAGTAAGATTGGGGACTGCCTCGGCAATATGGCTTTGTATTATTAACCATTAGTCCTGAGATGTTTCTTCCTAAAGTCATTTTGATCAATTTGTACCATGTTTGTATCAAATGAAGAGTTGTGCTTCGCTATTATCGAGCCAGCTCCCCTGAAAACTCCATCAATATGTTTTGATTGAAAGGTGGAGGAAAGTAGTCTGATCACAATAAAGGATCTCAGGAATATTCTAAATTAAACGACGGAAGCTGTTTCCTACATCTCCTTTTCAAAACAATGTACATCAGCTCTATTAAGGACTCTCCTGAAATTTATATGAGCAATTGGTGGGTCGGAAAATTCACTACAAAAGTACAAAAGAGTTGTTTGAGAAAATTAAAATACTCTTTGTTTCCCTGGATATCTGGGTTTACTTTATGGTAAATGCTGTATGGAAATGGGAACTTCCTCTGCTCTCCAACAACAAGTTCCATGCTCATAAAACTTGATCGAGGCTTCTATTTTTCTTTTTTTTTTTTTGCAGCATGTTTAAACACAGAGCCTAAAAGTTTCATTGCTTTTGGTTAGTTTGTATCCATTTTTATTTCGCCATTTGATTGTTTTCACATTATTTGCAGTTAAATTGGCATTTCAACCTTTATCTCCTCAATTTCCTGTTCTTGTTTTTCATCTTTCTTTTCCACCCTTCTTTTCCTTATCTTGTCATTGCTGCCTCTTCACCATTGATATACAGTGTCTTCCATCCTAGCTGCTGTTCCTCCTGATCATCAGCAGACAGATGAGGTGACTCTGGGATCTGCTGGCAAATTCCCTCCTGATACATAGCTGGGGAGTTGGTCTGATTATGTTCCACAGGAGGATACCCCAGTGAACCAGGGTCACACTGAATGGAAAAAGTCAAATTGCTGTATTGAAATGCCTTGGGATACCCACAAATGACTTAACAAATGTAGCTGAAGAGTAGAAATTTTTCTTCAGTGGTAGTAACTGCAGCTGCGATCCATCTGCAGATTAGATTGGAGAGAATTGAACAGTGGATAGAAAAATGAGCAGAGCAATTTACAGCCGAGTTTGAGTTCAACAGAGTGGGAGTCAACCTTGAGAAATGATGTAAACCTCTGAGTTGCAAATAGTCTTAACCGCCTTCAGAGATCCTAAAGTTCTGAAGTTATGGCAGGATGGAGCACTAGACTGGTCTATCGTGATGACAAAGACTGCCTATGTGAAAAAAAGTTTTTGCAAAACTCAAATTTGGACACTAAACCAAAATGTAAGAATACAGGTACAAACATTAAAAGAAAATCATTTTTGAAAATATCAAGCAGAATGTTGATACCATTCCTGGCGTATTACAGTAAATTACTTGTTGCTGAACAGTACCTAAACAATATTTAAAGTTGCTGCTTTTTTTTACTTCTCACATCTTGTTTTCTTAAATGGAGTCCCAAATTGTACTGTGCATGTACTGTGTAATTCAGAATCACAGTAATACATCAAATAAAAGACTAGTATGTACCTGCTTTCACAGAACCCCCACCTATTTTTCCTCATCATTTCTCCCGAGGCATCCTGGTGCATCCACCCTGAAGCTTTCGTCTTGCATTCACGCTGCTCCAATTCTAACAACCAGCTGCTGCTCATGCATTTCATCCCAACATTTAATTTGCATATCATTCGAAGGCAACACTCCACCTCATATACTCAAACCACTTTGTCGTGAACCATGAGTTACAGAATCACCAGCCGTTACTCTAATGCAGTACACGAGCAAACCAGGCTAAGTGTCTCATTGTTAGGCTCTGAAGAGCCTAAATGATCTGATTTTTAACTACTAAAGCACAAGACAGAATCAGTAATTGTTAGTGTTGGTGAGCGGAGAGCAATGAAAAGATTGCTTAACTCATCGATTGGCTGCTCTTTTTTTTTTTTGCTTGTGGCAACTGCCGGCTTGGTTGATGAAAATTATGCAAATGTTCCATGTTCATTCGGCAATAATGGAGCTACTTGAGGTTTGTAATTTAAGAAGTAAGCAACCTGCACAAACAACTACTCAATATACGATTTATTCTCAAAAACATCCTTTCGTGAGCTTTTCGTGTGAATTTTGATCCAGACTGGATAAAATGTCGAAGACTAAATTGTGTTTCAAAATAAACATTTTCATTTAGGTTTTCATCGCTTGTGCCATCGGCTGTACATATTCAAATTGTATTAGACAACTTTTTTAACAATTACCAATGTTTTTTTTTGTTTTTTTTTTTTTTGCAGTTTAAATTTTTAAACTGTGCTTACTAAATTTGTGATTGGTCTTACAATCTCTTTTCAGCATTTTGTAGCTCTGTTTGGCGTTACAGTACAGAATCAGAGTGTAAACCAACTTGGCCCATTGTGATGCTCTCCAGAGTGTCTGTCCCACATTTAGCTTCAGGTTGTTGACTCTCGAGGCTCCAGAGTCCAAATATAAAAAAGAAAATATGTGTGTGACCACAATAGTAACTGAATAGCCCTCCCTGCAAGCATGCAATCACCATGACTGGAGGAGGGGTCACATTCTCTTACTCATTTAAAGCTACATGAGGACACAGGAGCCATTTCAACAGAGAATCCCAGTATCAGACTGGGGGACAGTAAAGTTTAACCATACACCACAAAAGAGTTTTATAAGAAAAAAACACAAAGCCAAAAAAAGAAAAATATCAATTTGTGTGAATTGAAAGAGGTGAGAGAAAACCTTTAGCATAAACAGTGACAGTATTTTTTTCTTTTTCTGCCCCAATTATCCCTTAGAAATTATATCAAATGGTTTATTACACATCTGGAAAGGTTGATTGAGTTAATAACACACGGGATTTAGCAAACCAGAGAAGAATAGCAAAGTATTTTACTAAAAGAACTCAGAATACTTGAGAAAATGAGAAAGAAAACGAATGTAAAAATCCAGTGAGCAAAGTGAATCCAGTTGACATCTTTGTTCTGAGTTTGATTGCACACTCATGTTTCCCTAAAGTAAGTGTATTTTCCAATCAACCAGATGATAGTTTAGTCTAAACCAGATGCTTGTGTGACTTTTGAGTTTCAGGATTGATTTGGGATTATCAAGCCAAATTTGGCCACATACCAAACTACTGTAACTGGAATGCAATCTGTAAACCTAATTAAAATTATACAGACTGCCATCATTTAGAAATTTTTCAGAGAAAAATAAAAACATTTTTTATATTTATGCCTCTTTCTGGCAATGCAATTGAGTCAAACGTGTGTATTAAAAGTATCTGACATTACTTGTCTTGTAGAAAATAAACAATTTAAATCGTTAACAAGAAAAGAAGTGAGTCAGGTTGTCTAGCTTTTTTTATGCCATGTTCAACATCTATTCTGTTTTGGCTATTTCAGTAATTATTTCTAGACTGACTCGTAGCTATTTAACTGACCCGCAATTATAGTGTTTTCACAAGCTTTTATTCTCATGTCTACTTATAAAATTGCACTCTTCAAAATCCAACTCAATTAAAAGCGAACATTACAAGACACATTTAAGAAAAATTTCTGTTCAGACATGCAAAAGCCATAGTTGAGTCATCTGATCAAAAATAAGATAAGATTAAAGAAGGCAATTTGTCACTAAAGTGTCTGTAAAATTCTTCTGGATCTTTTTTGGTTTTCTCAAATCTGCAGACAATTCATCAGCAACACCAGCAATAAGAGAGTTTAAAAAATACACAAGCTATGACCTTAACTATTCAATCTTCTTAGATGATTTTATCAGTCACTGAATGAACCCACCAAGATTTTTGTCGCAGAAAATCCAGATTTTGTGAAACATTCATGTCTGTAACATCGTCCTGATTGTGCTCCTTCTTCTTTGTCAGGTTGATGCCTCCTGTGATTATCACCACAAGATACTGCTGGTTAATGTTTTATGAAACACATCAAGCAGTAAACACCCTCCATTGCTAGCTGCACATTATGCCCTGGTGGAGCCAGGACCAAAGCGCTGGTTTCTGCTACAACTCAGCATGTCTCTGGTTAATGAGAGGACGCTCTGCCGGGCCACATGGAGTGCCAGGTCAGCTGACTAGGTGGAAGTAAAGTCTGTTTAACACAAATCAATCCAACAATCTCATGTTTTTGTATGTGCGTCTACTTTGAGATAGTATAGAGGGATGCAAAACAGAGGGAAATCCCCTGTTCACACTATTTGTTTGTTTAGCATTTTTCTGGACCTAACTTTGAAGGAATGGAGATTTTTTTTTTATTCGTAATTGCATTTTATCATTCGCATGAGAAAAATAAAGTTTTTCAATATTCGTATTGTTGAAAAATTTATTAACTTTTAATTTCAAATGCAAATTAAAGGGGGAACAGTGTGGCATAAGCTCTGTTCATCAGTTTAAAAAGAGTCGAAGAGAGTAAAAAATCTATCTGTAAATCTATCTATTTATTATCTGAGATGCTTCTTCTAATACAAGGTCACAGGGAGAAGAGGCACTGGAGCCAGTTGTTGAGCAAGCAGGAGAGTATAGAAAAAAAACACTTCAACAGTTAAGAAAAAAAATGATCTCTTGAAGATTTTTGCATTAAAATTCTCAACTTGTCTTCTTGCCTTTTTATTGACTTTTCATCCAAAAACACTCAAGGGGCCGATTGGTTTATAACTGATTTTCTGCCCTCATTTTTGTAAAAGCTGAAAAGTCTTTGACTTCAAGAAGAATTTGTGATTTACATTTCAAACGGTTTCTTGACGCGAGAGAACAAATACAATGCTAGAAAAAAGAAGGAATATCAGTAAATCAGAGAGATCTATGAAACTTCATGTAATGGAACGTCTCTTTCTAATACAAATTGTTAATATTAGCAATGTTTAAGAGTGATATTTATCCAACATATTACTTAGTAATATTTAGTTGATCACATGTTCATTTTTCATTTCAATAAAGTATAAATGCATTTGGTTTCATTTGTTCAATTGAACAGCCCTATTTTGAATCTGCTTATTGATGCCTATCTATTTGCTTCCAACTGTTCTCCTAATCGTCTCTGGTTCTGTTTCCTCGGTACGCACCGCACCTGTTTGCAGTCTTCTGGCCTATTTATAATCTCACTTCTTCACTCGTCCGCCAGCTTATTTTGGGTTTTTTGTAATGAAGCTGAGCAGAGTCCAGTTTTCTAAATTTGCCCAGCGGATAAGAAAGCTTCATAATGATTTTTGTGTTTCAGATACATGGGCCAAACATGGCCATCAAACAGGCCAGGTGGGTCAGGCACTGCGTAGTTTCTTGCGCACCTCCTCTTTTTGCATTCTTCATAAGGGATTCTTCATACACAAAATCTTTCGCTGTCAAAGTGCATTTATAGCTGTAGTTTTATTTGTTTATAGTTTAACATTTGAATCAAATGATGAATGATTTTATTAGTATCTGGATAAGCCCCTGAAATATTCATTTTCTATGGAATGTGTTGAACAGTCTATTTGTCAAATTTGTTTCATGTTTAGTATTTAACTCAATAATGGTACAGGCAGTGTCACTTGTATTTTCTTTTCTTGTGTATTATTTTAGTGTATCATATAAAGAGATAGTAGATGGATAGTGGGCACATTTAGCTCGATGATTTATATTCATAGATAGATTTAAAAGCTTTTTATTATGAGAGGGGCAATAGCGGATTCTTTTTTTTATGCAGTTAATCATCATGTATCACATGAAATACATCTACGGATTTTTTTCATACCAAACTCTTAAAATGATTTAATGTGACCTCATTTATTAATGGATTTTTCAGGTCACTCAATGACAAACAGTCACAGGGAAGATGGAAAGTCTCTGTTTTTGTCACTGTTGTTGAAACCTGATGTGTCATAGTAGACACTTCTTTGGCTAGTTAAAAGTTGAACTGGTTTCTTGTTTTTAATAAATGCACCAACTATCATATAAAGTTGCAATCTTTGCATAAGGTATGAAACAAGAGAATGCAGTATGCATGCTTTCTGAAAATGTTTCTTGTCGATCTGTGAAGGTGTGAAGCCCAGCTAAGCTTCTTGCAGAGCTTTTGCCTTTGACAAAACAGAAGAGTTACGTAGTTAGGATCTATTTTCATGTTTCAGGCATTTCATTTTATTCCTTACCTATGTTATTCACTTGAACATATTTGATTTAAATATCATTTCTATTTTTGCCAAGCATCTATTAAATTAATTATTTATTGTTTTCTTTTAACAAATAAGTCATGAAGCAAGATTCTTGTTGATTACATTATCTTGCTCACCCAAGGCAAAACTGTCACCCAGCACAAAGCCCAACAAACGTCACAGCAATTGCGGCAAATTCTGGAGAGTTACACCTAGACAATGTAGAGTTGAATTAAAGGGGATCAGCTCATTAAAGCTATAGAAAATGACGAGCCTAATTTTTGATCGGGGATTTATTTAGTAGTTGTTGAATCTGTAATGTGGTTGTAAAATTATACCCCTTCAAGATATTTTATGCAATTGAAAAAAAATGCTTTTCAAATATAACTTTGAGGGCACTCATTTTTAAAGGAAGTGAGAATTACTTCAGCCTTTAGCAACGCCATGACACACATTATTTATTTAACTGTTACTCAAAAATTCAAGATGATTGTTGTCAGTAAACGCTCAAGCTTTTTTTTTTTATGTGGAGACCCTATTTCCAAGCCGCCAACATCAGATCCTCTGAGGATTGAAATCTTTGCTTGTAAAGCATATGTGTCTAAATCAGAAACTCAATATCCTTCCCTGTGTACTAACTTGGTTCGAATAAAGCGCCATCACCTATTTCTAAAAAGCTGACAAAAGCCAGCTGGGAGTGCAGGTGACAGTACAGACTGGTTTAGCCGCAATGCCTATTATTATTTTTCTTTATATGCTTTTTTTTTTGGTATTTCAATTAACTTTCCATGAAATATTTAATCATTTAGCTGGAGAGACACGATCGACAGGAGTCCAGACCGTATTCACATATATATATATTGATGGTTTTTTTTGTTTTGATTATTTTTTCTAATTTGAATATCCATTGTTAATTCATTAAATTATTTATAAATGCAATAAAATAATCAACAATCATCAGGCAATCATTTGTCATGGTAATTGGTGCTGACCGCCATAATTGGCAAGTTTACTTGACATCTCAGCCCAGTGTTATTGAAGATTTTAGGATAATTATTGTGCATATCAGAAAACAAAGTTATGATATTTCAGATTTATCAAGAAAAATAAGTTTAAACCATCTTTGTATGTGAAGTCAAAACTACAAAGAAGGAATCACCCAGATTATGCATGAGGTCACCATTTATACATATAGGAGTAGAGTTTTTATAACTGATTGAGACACATCAGTGGTGACATAGATAAGTTTGGACTAAAGTTGTGTGCAACCACTTCGCGCAATCACTAGATGCCTCTTTCATCTGACTGCACAAAAACACATTTCTCATCATTCAGTGCATAGATGGATTTTAGCTTCAAAAACAGCTGGAATTTGGTCTGTGGTCACAAAAAAAAACATTTTAAAACTTTGTGGATTTGTGTTTTTATCATATACATTTGAATCCATGAATGTAAAAAAAAAGATCTCTTATGACAATAAACCTAATCGAGGTGGCAGAGAGTCTGTTTAGGCTGATTACAGATGACAAGTACTAGCTTTTGCACCCCAAAAAGCCATTCACTAAAAAAAAATCACAACAGTTTTTATATTGAATGAAAAATACATGCCAGAATGCAATATTTTTCATCTAATAAAAAAAAATTAACAGTCTACAACAAATTTGTGAAAAAGTTGTTTGTCTAAATTTTCCAATTATTATTAACCATTATTATACAGTCTTTCATGTTGTTAATTTTTTTAAAATTATAATTAGATTAAAAGTTTTTGGTCTACTTTTAGACAACTTGATAAGTTTTGAAGCATTGAAACTGGTTAGTTCAAATAAAAACGTTTTACATTGAACCCCTGTCACACATCATGTGTGCTTCACCAGCCCATGATTTGTTCATATTTCTTTCTTAATTCCCTGCTGGGAGAAAAAAAATTGAAGAAACTGAATCAACAAATCTCGCAAAATGAAGTATTTCTAAACCCTGAACAATGAGATTGTTATTCCCAGCGTGAATTGCCTCGGAAATTATTCATTGATTGAGTCCTTTTTTCATTTAGCAAACAGATTTTAAAAGTAGAGAAGCTCAACCAAAATAATAGAAATCGTCTTAATCTGTTCATTGAAATATTTTTCGGTTTATCAAATTTTCAGCTACAGACATACTAAGTCACGGTTTTTAAGAAGCTGAAATAACTTTATTCTTTGAAGAAAACTTTACTTCTGGTCTTTATTGAATAGATTGTGTTCATATTTGTCACTTCTGTTGAGTGTGCACAGGTTTTATTTCTGCAGACTGGTTTCTCTCATTTCTTAAGTTCACTCTGTCTGAGGCATTCATTAAGGACACACTTGTTTGGGATCATAATCTTTAAACAAGAGCTTCTGACTCTAATGCTCAGTGGCCCCAAGCCACCCTAGATGTTTATGCATATTGAGCACAAATGTTTGAAACTTGTTTTTTAAGGTTTAAAATGGGTGAAATACAGTTGCCAGATGTATAAGCTGGTGAGCTAATAAAACCCTTTCAATGTTCCTTCATTTAACAGTATGATGCTCACCAATTAGTACCATGAGTAGGCATTAGCTCGCTTCATCCCACTTGTCTTAGTAAAAGCATCCCTTTTGAGTTTTTATCTGATCCATTGCCATATCGCTGACACCTTTGAATTTTTTATTTTGATCCAAATACCCTTTATGAGTAAATAGCATGGTGGGAAAGGCAGGTCGATGTCCCAAAACTACCATTATGTTTTCACCCAAATCTAAATAAATGGATCTGTACGGCAATGGCACCAGGTGCATAAAACAAAAGACAGGAGGTGTTTTTTGTAAGCCAACTGCCTTTACCTCTTAATGAGCCCCATCTTTAATAGGAAATTAATGATCAGCACTAATTACCCCCCAATTCAAACAGTAAGAATAAAAGATGCATTGTAATTTTGCCTCCTACTGTTCAATCCCCAAAATGCTTAAATCAATTCTGCGTACACTGCTAATTATCCACATCTCACCAACTGAGAGCATTGGACATATGAAACATGGTTTGAGTTTTTTATGAAGCAAAATAGTCATTCATCAAATCCGATGAAACACAGTGTGTTTGCGATGATAAAGAAGCATTGGAACAATTTAACTAAGGAGGGTGACTTGGTGTACATATACTGTAAACCTCTTGCCTCTGATGTTTATTTAGTATGGTGTGAACAAAAGAAATTGATTAATGACTAACTGATCATTAAGAGTCAATTACCAGTATCAACACAAAAACATTTGTATAAACATACTGCATTTACAGTGACCTCCCACGCTTTCATAGTAGTTAGATCTCAGTGAAGATGACACAATGTGTAGAGACAGAGTTCATCCACTTGTTCATTCATCTTCTGAACAATTTATCGCTGTCTGGGTTTTTTTTTATGATAGATAGGTAAATACTATCATTTAAAAAACAAAGAGAAGCAAACCAAACTGTAAAATTATTAAAAATTGCTATTATATCACTCATCTGTATCAGCACTCCCAGCAGTATTGAGGAAGATTTGAAGAGTGAACTGAGATGGGTCTCATTAAAAGAAGCAAACTTAAAAATGTGGGACAAATTTCCAAGTAGATATGATAAATAATTAGTGGAGTCATTAATATGACAGCACTCATCTTTCTGGGACTCTGCCAGGAATTTAGATCTCAACATTTGTATGCTCTAATGCAGTTGCTTTGTCTGTGAGAACAAACTGTCATATGTACAGTAGGTCTTGTTCGATGAACTTTTAAAATGCCAGTGCATTTTTTTATCCACGACCAAATGCAAAAAAAAAAGTTGGTAAAAATGAACATAATGCTTCTTTGTTGTGTCTCATAGGAAGGTGTTTAAAAGTATTTGTAAATAAATATAAAAATACTTTGACTTGAGACCTGTTCATCCATTCATAGATTTACTAACCCAGTCGTCGTACATGTTAATAATAATGCATTGTACTTGTGTAGCACTTTTTCGGGACACCCAAAGACACTTCACATGCATTATTCATTCAATGGATAATAGTAAACTGATGTTGTAGCCACAGCTGCCCTGGGGCAGACTGACTGAAGCATGGCTGCCATTTTGCACAATCAGCCCCTCTGACCATCACCAACCAATCACATACAAACACCAAATCCAGACTAGACAATGTGGGTGATTTTAATCTCAACGGCCATCCCACTGTGGCACCTGGGGTTCTAGCGGTGTCCCATCCATGTACGGCTCACGTCTGACCTGCTTTGCTTCTGAGGTCTGAATGGATCAAGCATTGACAAGCACCACAAATACAGTACGTATCGGCTAGTTGACACACATAATATTTCCTAAGGTGTTTTTTATTTGCTTAATTTTCTCCTCTCAAAATAATTTTCCCTCATATTTTTCCCAGACTTATAATTGCAAGAAAATGGGCAAACTGACATTTTAAACACCTTCATTATGACAATAGCGTCACTAGAAAGGTTTGACGTTAACTTGGGCAGGGATGGAGAGTTTCTCAACATTTGGAAATTTTGATTAAACCTGCAATCCTAAATGGGATGAGCTGTGCAGAAGATGAATGAATGAGTGAATGAACAAACGAATGAATGAATGAATGAAGGCAGCTTTTAAGACGTAGTCTATAAGTTAGTCGACGTACGAGCACACCTACTGAGCTGTGCTCAGATGAAACGTCTAATTTAATGTCATCCTGTTGCTGCTTTGTGGTGTCTGTGTAAAAACTTTGGATGATTTGGTTGTTTAGGATAACAGAATATATACTTTAAGCATTGACTCATGTACAAGTATGACGTTTACCAAAGCACTGCTCTGATGCCATCACACACTCCGTATCGAGACAAAAAAGATTCAACACACTTTTTCCAATATTTGTTGTTAATAATTCCCTAGATTGTTAGGGTATTAATGTGAATATGCCATATTTACCATCTCTCTTCACCAGTCTTGCCCATCGTCTGGCTACAACACAACTCTTGAAATCAACCAGCAGGAGAATGACGTCAAAAGACCAAATGACAGAAAATTGCGCAATTTAGAAAAAACATTTTTTCTTCAAACTAATGTAAAAAAAAATCTCAGAATGATACAAAACACAAGTTGAACTCACACCTACATACGGTACGTACAATTGAAAATGAATAAAAACTGAGGTTGCAGGTTTGTAGATTCACAGCTTGAGGTGAACTGAATCTTCAGGAAGTCAAATTAGTAACTGATTATTTGTACAAACACATGAATGGAGAAATGACAGACTGTGACCATTCTGTTTGCCTCGTTATGCACACATTGTGATAATCCATGTTGAAGCCGGTATGGCTTCACTCCTGTCTGACTATATAGTAAATCTGTGAGCTTATTTTCTCACAAATTTTCTGCATTAAAATAAAAAAAATATATTGATCTGGGTTCTTTTTTAAATAAAACCACATTTATCAGACTTTGGTTTTAAAAATCATTTAAAAAGCAATAGAGTGGAAAAGTGTATACATGGTTCTGTATTGGCTCCTCAGTTTTGTTTTGATTATAATATGTTATAGTGCTTATGACAGGGAAAAAAATATCTTAGAATGTATTATGTTTTTAAATTTATATCAGATACCAACATCAATAAAAATACTACAGATACTGCTAAGTTATTTTAATTTCACTTAAATAATGTTCACTGTGCCTTGCTTGAAATTTTCTACAAAATAAAAAGAACTGGATAATACTCATATTCTCTTTGCAACTTGGTCTTCATGTCCTTGGTAATGTTGGCACTGAATCGAAAACCCTCACACTGCAATAGAAAGTACTTTTCTTAATGTAACGACAGAAGGTGATGAGTGCATCAATGTGATTTACTTCATTTCCATTTTACTCTCATGGCTACCTGTTCTGTTACTCATTTTCTTCTTCACTCACTACCTCCACAAGGTCATTCCTCTCTCCTTTAAAATGTGAAAACTGACAACTCAATGACGGGAGGCTGGCAAGCTACAAAATAAACAGTGAAGCGCAGTGACGGATAAAAGATTTACCAATATAAAAATGGAAATTTTGTGTATGATGTTTATCTTTACATCTGTGGAGAATATTTAATCAGATGGCCTATGGTAAATCATTTTCAAAGTTAAAAACCTTTGTAAAACATGCTGTAAAAGATTGTTTGGCCACTTGCCAGTTTTATTTTAGACTCAAAACCTTATTTCTGCATAAGGTTTTGCCACACAGAAAACAGCTGTCGTAAACTTGCATTTGTCCTTAACTCACAACAATCTGCTAAATCCAGTGAAAAGGCATTTTGGCAAACTTCTGCAAGTAATTTTGATAAAAATGTTCTAAATTTATCTCTTTTTTTCTGATTTCCCACACCACTTCACAATTTAAAAATGGTTTTACAAGTAGTTTTGAAATCCAGGGCACCATCAGTTTGATTATGCACAAGATCACCACAGCCAAGACCATGACGCAAACGCCCAAGCCGAACAGTAAATAAGCCCATGTCAATCATACTATCGACCATTTTTATCCTCAACCATCAAATCAAGAAATCAAATTAATACCTAAACTGATGCCACCTGCTTTCCTGATATAAGCCATCAGTATTCATGAGTTCTCTTTAGCATACTTCAGTTGGTGGTGATGGAAAGTTCATATGACCATTACTGAGTGTGCTCAATTTTTCTTCTTGTTTTTTTTTTTGTTTATTGCAAAATATTGGAAAATAGATTGTGAATGTGTTACAGGTTATTCGTTTCCCCCCTTCTTTTTACATTTGCAGGTCGGCTTGGAAAAACGGGTAGAAAATGAGAATGTTTGAGATGTTGTACACCAGTCCTGAGGGATGTTCATCATTGACCGCTCATATAAATGTCTGAGAGTGACAACATGTGTTTGGGTTGGGGATCACAGTTTCCTCAACAAGAAAATCTCCCTGAAGCAAACGTGTGTAGTTAAAAAGAAAAAATGTGTTTTTATAGTGTCCAGAAAAGGCTCTGACCTTAATTTTCCTGAAAGTCTGTGATGTGATCTGAAAAACGCCATCAGGGAAAAAAGTACTGTCAAAGAAATTACAAAGAAAAACACAAAGAAAGGGGACAAAACAGAACTGCAAGAAACATCTTGGTGGCTATTTATGGATATTGAAGCAGTCATTTCCACAAAATAATATGTAATCTAATTTTTGAGAAAGTGTTTACGTTTGAACAGAAAAATTAATAATAAAAACTATTTTGTGTCTATTCATGGAGATATTATCTTTGCTGTTTACAACCAACTTTGACCTTTTTAGTCTGAGTATGTTCAAAGGTAATTATGGGATGTCCATCCCATAATGCTTGTTAACTACCACGTTAAACCTGTAAGGTTTAAAACTCAATGTGCCTCCAGAGTGGGCATCTTCATCACTTCATCTTCATCACTGGGTGAAAATACATACTAAAATTCTCCTTGTTAAACACAATCAATCTGATTAATACATGTTAAAACCCTAATCAGACATCTTGATTAAGCACATTAAGATATTATTGATTTACAGCGTCCTTATTTAGAATGAAGATGTCTTTGATTTATAATCACACAAAGCTCATTTGACTTGTAACATGTTTATTAGGAAAGCTTCATTTTGAATGATGATGAATTAAAATTGACATTCGTGTTGAATAAAGCCATATCTTTTGTAATAATGTCATGTGGCCTTATGCAATGAATAATATTTCACAGTTGTTGAATTTGTAGTCAAGGTGTCTGGAAAAATAAAGGGATAAAATCAATGAGGAAGACAGAAAGTCTGCTCCATTGTGGGGTCTTTTTGTCTCGGCTGAGATGCATTTTGATTATGAAAAATTTTAAAAACTTGGCATTTTATTTAATACACCAGAGAGCTTTGGCAAATTTCCCCCAGGAAACTGGACCGGACTAGTTGAGTGTGTCCACAATGCACAAAAGCTAAAGCTTTCTGACGCTGACCATGCAACATGTCCTGCCCTACAGCCATGTGATGATGTCATTTAACCGCTCGATCATACCTTTTTCCTGTCAAGCTACTTATGTATATACAAAAGTTTTAGAGCCTAAAATGTCATAAAAAGGACACAAGTGAAACTGAACATACCGTAGATTTTGCTAAAGAAATCCAGTAAAGAATTTTTTCTGATATTAAGCATATTAAGCAAAATGTAAAAGACACTGTCTTTAAAATGAACTGTATTTAAATAGTGGTTTTATGCCTGCAACAAAACACTATCCAATGTACCTCACGTTCTCTCATTCATACACACACCTGATGGTAGAAGCTGCCATGTCACACGCTGACCACAATCCATCAGGAGCATTTGGGGTTTTGTAGAACCAGTCCTGTAACCGTCCGGCAACTTTACCCACTGAGAGATGTCATGCCGTCCTTACATATTTCCAATCCATTACCAAATAATATTTATGTTTCTGAATGAGCATCAATGAAAGAGTTGCTGAAAGCAAGTTGAAAATATTCTCCAATAGATTCAGTTTTAGTAATAGAAACCTGAACTGTTGGTTGAAACGGGGATAAGGCTTGACATGTAAAAAGCTTCTAGCTTTAGCATAGTTGATGATTCATTCAAACACAAAAACATTCCAAATACTAAAAGATTGAAAATGTTTACCCAGTGAAATTCACTCAGTGAACATGTGAAGAGCATTTTAGTTTTCCTAGTCCAGATAACCTGGCAGTAAGTTGGAAATGTTTCTCTCTACCATATGAATAAATTTCTTTTTAGATGAGAAACCTTGGCATTGAAATATATTTCATGCAAGATCAATTTGATATTTTTTCTCTTTTCTAAATTATGTATATGTCTACAAGATATGTTAAATTTATTTTATAAAATGCACAGAAACATTCAACCAGAAGCCAATTTTTCTGTTGCATGTTTTTAATCACTACCGTAACTGAGATGGCCAGTTCTAACATTAATTTTGTTGAAGCATATTTTTTTGGGGAAATGCCTGCTCGTGCAATTGGCAAAGGTTAAATGTGTTACATTCAACAGTATTCAGTGATCCTGTCTGCTAGAGAAGGGTTTTCAAAAGTATTGGCCCTGAGACAACATGTTTCATGTGTAATTAAGAAGTTTCACAAGCACTCTGGCATGTGCAGAAGATCTATTCTATTCCTACTTTTATAAACGTGGTTTTCATTAAACTCCAATTTGCAAAAGAAACGATTTTGTTTCACATATCTAGCAGCATTCTTCACAAAATTGAGCTTTGTCTTTTTAGCCTTTATTTACAGTACTTGTTTCATTTAGTCTTCAAAAATGGTTATTCCTAACAGGTTTGCTGGGGGTACTGGTGCCTATCCCAGCTGCTTTCTAGCAAGAAGTAGGGTACACCCAAACTGGTTGCCAGTCTCTTGTGGGGCCAAACACACAGACAGCCATCCACACACACATTCATTCCAAGGGATAATTTTTTTTTCTTTAAATCAATTTTTTATTGAGGAGAAAGCACACGGTACAACAACAAAAACAAACAAAAAAAGACAGCATTAAAATATCTTAAACTTGAATCCAATTTCCCCGGATTTTACCCCCTTTTTCCCCTCCGCCCCCCCCCACGCCCACAAAAAAAAAGTGGCAACATTCTTTGAACACTCCCCCCACCCCCACCCAGGATCTCTTGCTCAGCTCAATGAACGAAAAGTAGGCTCGACTGCCCTGCACCTTCTCTTTAATTAACTTACAGTATAAACCACCTCCATGCATGTAAGGTCTTATGACAGGCCATTCCTAGGGACAATTTTGTAGTGGCCAATCAACCTAACATGCATATTTTTGGAGGGTGGGAGAAAATCGGAGAACCCAGAGAAAAAACACTTATACGTGTGAAGAACATGCAAACTCCACACAGAAAGACCAGTGTGTCAATCCTTCAAGACTCAAATGCATTTATTTATTTTCCACAAAAATAAGTTAAAACAGAGTAGAAATGTCCAAGTTTTTCCATATTGTTTTGATACAGTGTACCAAAACTAGATTAATTTTCTACTGTTTTGATTTCACATGCATAAATATAGTGTGTCAAAAAGGTTGGATGGTTTACTTGTGATGTTATCCTTATTTATCTGTGATCATAAAGAAACGATAAGGTCAAAAACCAGTCATGATATAGCAATGAAAAAAAGATACATTTTGTTATTGAATGATAACATATCTAGTCATTTAAAGTGACTTTTCCTTGACTTTGTTTCTTTACTTCTCCAGATCATGACGCAAAAGAACATTTTTTTTTAGTTTCATTCACTTCTTCAGTCTACTTACCAACATCATACCAGTAAATCTCCTTTGCTTTGTAATATCATTAAAACCAATGAACCAGTGAAGAGCATAAATCTACATCATTGACTCAGATGTCAGCTCATTTTTTCTGCAGCCTGGTAGATTTATGTAAAAAAAAATGCAGTCAAACAAATCCTCATTGTTATGGTGGAATCTGGTTTCCTACAATCTCTTAAAAACTCATTTTTGTGTTGAAAAATTTAGTATATTAACTAGTGAGTAAAAACATTAGAATCAAGATTTTGGTTAAAGTTGAGACCTCTAATGAAAGTCAGTAATCAATGTCATTTGACTGGATGAAATAAAATGATATTTGCTAGATTAAAGAAGCAGAGATGTCTTCAGAAATTAAGTATTCATTTTAAAGCATTGCTGCATGTCAATATTAGTATCCCATGGTGTGCATGTGAATACATTCATTTACTGCATGTAACTTTTTAATGCCAAAACTATTCATCAAATGGAAACACTTCACTCAAGATTAGTCTGAATGACACCACAGAAACTCTTTAGAAATAATAGATAATCATAATCAACATACTGTATCTCAAACAATAAAACAATCAATCATTCGGATGTAGAGCTCAAGATGAGAGTTTAAAAACTGTGAGAAAATACAATTATATGCAATAGGAAAGAATCAAATTTAAGAAATTCTGATCATTCAGATCAGCGTTTTTCAACCAGTGTTCCGCGGCCCACTGATGTCCCGTGAGAGATCGTCAGGTGTGCCGTGAGAAATTATCCTATTTCACCTCATATGGTGATCGTGATCTGCTGGTAGCTCCCATGAATTGTTTTGGTGGATCTGTGGTGTTAGTGTAAAAAAAAAAACCCACACATTTATGTTCATCTTTATGAAAATGTATGTTTATTTAGAGACTGCTAGGGCTCTCCCGCGATGGGTTGTTTACTGTAACCATAACAACCCACTCTTCGTCTACGCTTTTTTTTTTTCTTTTTTTGCTGCATGCTACTGTCCATTCCTCCCAAAAACTACTCCGGTTAATGGATGGTTATTTCTACATGTTTTTGAGACATTATGAGAAAATTTAGGACGCGCTTTAAAGCTGACAATTTGCAGATTCTAATGAAAATTCACATTTTCGGTGAGTCATTCAAAAGGAAGAGGTAACTTCACTTTTAAAAAAAAAAAAAAAAATTATAAGCTATAATAAAATAGCTTTTGATGTGTTGATTTGACTTATTCAGGACACTTTGGTGAGAAACAGTGCATTGTTAATATGAGCGGCTTTTAACACTTTTGGTTGGTGGTGTGCCTCAAGATTTTTGTATAGAAAAATGTACCTTGGCATGAAAAAAGTCTGTCAATTAAATTAAAACATGTTTAAGTTGGAGACTGTTAGATATATACAAAAATATAATAACTTTTTCTAAGATTAAGAGAGAATGAATTCTCTTTCCTTCGTAAAGGCTTGCATTTTACTGCCATCTAGTGGCCAGAAACTTTTCATTCCACACACAGGCTACTTTTGCTATCTCTAATGAACGAAAAGATTGTTTCGGCTCGGTCATATTTATTTTTCGATGTCCTTCTGGAAAAAAACAGTGTTTTTTTAATGTTTACAATTTTTGGTATTCCTGTAAAATAGATCTTGCTGAAGCAAGTTGTAATAGACCAAGTCATATATGGAGTCAATTATTTTTTATTATTTTTTTGTTTGTAAAATTATATACACTATGTATTGACTTTTATTTGTGCCACATTTGTTATTTTATTTACGACAGACAGTTAAAATTTTCTCGAGAATTTTGATTGTTTGGTGTGTATTTCTTGTCATAGTTCCAAGCAGTAAGCCACCTCTAGGGGGCGATACCTCATCAAACTATGTTAACGTCATGACGTCATATCCTTCTCTGTTAACCGTTAGGCGCAAAAATTTCAAACACATTACAGGAAGTTCATCTTCGACTCTACAGTGCTAAAAAGCTGTCTGTTGTTTTTCCGGAACTTTTAACAACGAAGACAACAAGGAAACTTTATTTTAAGGTAAAATAACTTGAGTTAATCTCATTAAAAGTATTCCATGTGCTGGAGAGCAGAGACCGCGTGGCTTCTTCGGAGAAACTAATGTTGTTATGCTAGCTAGCTGAAGATAGTTTCTGCAATTTTATAAATGTCACAATGACTGAGTTTTTTTTTTTAATTTTACATGGTTGTGTTTGGTAGACTTGTTGTACTCAAAGTAGATGGTCATCGTTTGCAAATTGTGTAAACCATTCGCACAAAATGTACTAATTATGTCCACCATTTGCAAATCCTATTCCGACCACGGGTTTGAATAATGCTTGATGATAAATAATGAATCTAAATTATTTTGGATTGCCAAGTATATATTTTGTCTGAAGTCAGAGGTAAAGCAGTGTGTTTACTTTGCGGGGAGCAGATCGCTGTGGTTAAAGACTAAAACTTAAATACAATGAGAAAACAAAACCTTGAGTGATGCTGAAAGGGGGCGGGGGCACATTAAGTGTTGCTAGTTAAGCTGTAAAAGCAGCAAGACTTTTTATAACCTCACCTCATCGGAGAGAAAATACGCATCTTGGGATAAGAAGAAAACATGGGCTTTAATTTTCAATGAAAATGAAGAAAAGCATTACAACAAAATCTCTGACTTTGAAATGAGTCTTTAAACACTGAAAATCAAATGAATATTTTATTTTCAAAGCACAGAAAGTTCTTTTCTTCTTTTGGCATTTCCCTTCAGGGGTTGCCACAGCAAGTCAGTTTCTTCCAACTAACCTATCTGCTGCATCTTCTTCGGTCACTCCAACTATCTTCATGTCTTCCTTCACTGTATCCATGAACCTCCTCTTTGGTCTTCCTCTAGGCCTCTTTCCGGGTGGTTCCAAACCCAGCATCCTTCTTCCCGTGTACTCTCCTCTCATCTCAGTCTGGCCTCTCTGACTTTATCTCCAAAACCTCTAACATGTGTTGTTCCCCTGAGATATTTATTTCTAATCCCGTCCATCCTGGTCACTCCCAGAGAGATCCTCGGCATCTTCATCTCTGCTACCTCCATCTCTGTTTCCTGTCTTTTCCTCAGTGTTACTGTCTCTAGACCAAACAGCATGGCCGGTCTCACCACAGTTTTGTACACTTTTCCTTTCATTTTAGCTGAAACTCTTCTATCACACATCACACCTTATACTGTTCTCCACCCATTCCAGCCTGCCTGCACACGCTTCTTCACCTCTTTTCCACACTTTCCAATGGCTCTGGATTGTTGATCCCAAGTACTTAAAATCTTCCACCTTCTTTATCTCTTCTTTCTAGTGCAACCCTCCTGCTTTTCCTCCACCTCTTCGCTCCTCTCACCACAGATCACAATGTCATCAGCAGAAAGTTCTTTTATACTTCACAATATCACCATCACTCTCCTCCTGAATGTCTTTTTTTTTCTAAATCAAGCGCTCTAGATTTAAAATTTAGCGTGCTTACAAAAGTGCATCTAGCGCGCTAGATTTAACATTTAACGCTAGATTAAGCATGTGTAGTGACGCACAAGGTTTGAAATCTAACACGCTTGTTTACGTGCATGTAGTGGACACAGTGGCTTTCTATATATATGCACGCACGGTTTATTTTGATAATGTGCACACATCATGGAGACAGACTCATTTAAATGGGAGCAGGGTTGTTTTATCAACAAAGCCATTATATCTAGAGCGCGCCATCTAGCGATGAAACATTAGAACTGCAGGGAAAATAAAACTAACATGGTTTATTCAATTTTATTTATTTATTTTTTCAAGTTCGGCAGGCTGGATTAAATGGTTTATTGGGCCGCATGTGGCCATACTGTACCCATGGCTGTCCTAGGGTTAGAGAGAATGGATGTTCTGCAGAATTTCTTTCAATCACAAAGGCTTCTATGTTATTGATGGCTTGGCAAGTTTATTTGTACAGCACAATTCACCCACAAAATGAATCGAAAGTGCATTACTAGACACAAAAAAACACATTAAAATGACAAAACATAGAATAAAAGTATAAAAAGAGTGCTTAATCTTCAGTTAAATGCACAATTAAACATAACTGTTTCCAGCCCAGATTTAAACATTGTGACAGCAGAGGTCTGTCTCACAGCCTCAGGAAGTTTGTTCTCCATGTTTAGTCCTGACTCTTGGCACCAGGAGGAGGCCAGTCTGAGAGGTCCTCAGTTCTAGATGGTTCATGAGATACTAACATTTCATAGGCCATGGAGTGACTTAAATACAAGCAGAGCAGATTTAAAGTCAATTCTCTGAGCCACAAGAAGCCAGTGCAGAGTCCAGTGCATAGGACTAATGTGATCATATTTTCTAGTTCTTGCTATGACTGGAACAGCAACATTTTGAATAAACTGCAGCTGTCTTAAGGCCTTTTTGTTCTGACCAGTGAGTAGACCCTTGCAATAATTTACTGGAAACATCCATTGATAAGAACCTCTGAGTCTATTTTGGACACCAAACTTCTGCACAATGGCACAGTGGTTACGACAGTGACCTCACCACAAGACGGTCGGGGTTCGAATCCCAGTTGGCGACAAGACTTTGAACACTTGGCCTTTCTGTGTGGAGTTTGCATGTTTTCCCACGTATGTGTGGTTTTTCTCTGGGTACTCTGATTTCCTCCCACTATCAAAAAACTTGTGTGTGAAGGGAAAGAGGTTTTGTGACAGTTTTTTAACCTGTTTTGGTTAAAGGCTGCTGATGAAATCGACCTGATGTGACTATTAAAGTTCAGCTCTGAATCCATTATTACACCCATATTTCTAACTTGATTTGTTGGTTATCTTTGCAAAAAGTTAAACCCTTTGTATTTTTTTTTGTCTAGTTTTTGCCACGTCTGTTTATTTCCAGTAGTCAGCTAGAGTTTGTCCAGTGGGTATTTCTTGTTATAGTTCCAAGCGTCCTCTAGGGGGCGATACATCATCAACCTATGTTTACCTGAAGACGTCACATCCTCCTCTTTGAACCAGCGCAACCAATTCAAACTCAAAAGGAAGCTTATCCTCAGCTCTGGTTTTAAGTGAGCTGTAATAATCGGAGTTGCTCCAACGAAGCCGACAAGAAAGCTAAATTTTTATAGTTAAATTAAAAAAAAAGTGAGTAATCCATGTGCAAGAGAACAGAGAGCGTGTGGATTCAGGAGAGACTAAAGTTGTTATGTTAACTAGCTGAAGTTAGTTGCTGTAACTTTACAAACATAAATCTCATAAAGCCTGAGATTTAAATAAAGCTGCCTTTGTCAGAACTGGAATAAATGCCTTTTTAGTGAGATTGGTTTCATCTGATCGATGTTCTTTGTTTACATGTGAAGCCAGAACCCCTCGATTTGTTTTCTTCTATGTACAATCTGTGTTTAGTGTGTGTTGGTAGTTTCAAAAAACAAAACCAAGAATGCAAAATGAAATCATACTTATTTTGTGAGTAAAAATTCTGGATGGATTTGATAGTAAATTACATTTAGCTTCTTTTTTATTATTAGTATTATTAGGAGCTATTTTTTCCATTTAAAAGTAATCACATTACTTTCCCCTCTGTCTCTATAAAGGATGAGTTCCACCTCAACACCTATGTCCCGGGTTCGTCAAGGATGGTCATCGTCAGCTTTAAAGACCAAAGTCATAACTCCTGCTGCATGTAGTACTCCATTGCTTGCATCCATTCCAGGCAATGATGATGATCAGGAACGTCGCCAGCGCAGAAGATCAAGAGTCATTGACCTCCAAGCTGCAACTGATACATCTTTCAGTGAATCTCCTTCTCACAGGTAAAAACTATTGCGATCCTGTTGTTTGAAATAGTTCACTATCTGCCATCTTTGTTGATCCCTATGGCTGATTTGAATGTTCTTGTATTGTGTGAAGTGCTTTGGGGACCCCAGCAGCTGTGCCGAAGTTGTCAAATGCTCAAATTTCAGAGCACTACTCCACATGTATAAAACTCTCCACTGAAAATGTAAGTCCATATTTGTTTATACTCAAGTCTAATTTGAAGTTTAGAGTTAAAAGTGCTATGCAGTAAATGTGTTTTTACGTCACTCTTTTTTACAAAATAGAAATATATGTAAGTGTAACTGAACTGTTGTTTTTTTATTTTTGTTTTCTAACAGAAAATCACTACCAAAAATGCTTTTGGTTTGCATCTTATCGATTACATGGCTGAGATTCTCAAACAAAAGGACTCTGAAGTCACCAACTTCAAGGTATAGTTTGGATTACTCTGGGTTTTTTTGTTTAGGTTTGGTTTTTGTGCAAGAAAGTTGATGACACACAGATTCAATTTGACAGACATCCCACGGCTCATAAAAAAACTGAGAAACGGTTAACATAAACATACATAAATAAATTTACAGAATACCAAAGAAGAATATACAAAAAATAGACATTTGTAAAGCCCAAAATAAAAAAAGAGTATTAAAAATGCTTGAAATTCAACAAAGTTTATTACAATAAGCAATTTTAGATGGTTATGTCCTTAAAACATATTTATTGAAATATTCTACCCAAGCTCAAAGTAAAAATAGTCTTGTTTTTTAATGAAGGTGGCAGCTGGTACGCTTGATGCCAGTACAAAGATCTACGCTGTCAGGGTGGATGCTGTTCATGCTGACGCTTTCAGAGTGCTCGGTGGTCTTGGGGCTGAAACAAAACCTGCAGAGGGTAAGATTCTAATTTAAAGCTGCACTGTTCTGAAAGTGAGTTTCACATGTTTCAATTAGTTGTCTTATAAATATTCATATAAGTTTACAAATGTGCACACAGGTCTACAAGAAGAGGATGGAGTTGATGAAGGTGCAGGAGGTGAACCGATGGCCAAGCAAACAAAGAAAAAGAGACCTCCCAAAAAAACAGTAGAGTTGAATCTTAGCAATATCACCTGTTCAGAGTCTGAGAGGAGATGTGAGGTATGTTTGGACCATAGTTTGATCAGACGCCACTTTAAAATGTGATTATTCTGTTGCTTTGAAATATTTCAGAGTTTTTTGGGGGGTTTTTGAGTGTTTTAAATCTTATTTGTTTGGTAACTGTGTCTGTGTGTAAAGAAAATCAAACTTTTTTAAAGTATAGAGGTCAGACATTATCACAAAGTTAAATATGTTCATTGTAAAAAAAATATATAATAATATTTTGTAAAAAGGGACTTTTGTCAGTTTGATAGAAGACAAATTCAGTCTGTTTCCAGGACAAACTGGGTACTTTGTCAATAATGCACAAAGATCAGGCTATTAGGTGATTGATAATTCATAAAAAGAACCCTATGGACATAAAGAAAATAAGTGGGGAAAGCTTCCTGATAACAACAGATTTAAGTGTAGTGATGATTAAAGATTAGTGTTGCACACAAATGTGTCCCAGTCCCTATTTTTGTTTGTTGGCTAAATTTCCAGCGACTGACAACCCTTGTTGATAGTTCAACTTGTCACAGACAAATGATTCATGCTCCCTATTATCAAAGTAATAAACACTTGATCGAACCAGTGCATTTCACTTCTTTGTTTCTTATAAGCATGATCAACTCTGTCTTTGTTTCTCCCTCGCTCTCTACCAGGTGAACCCCATGTTTCAGCGAATGGCTTCGTCCTTTGATGAGAGCAGTACAGCTGGTGTCTTCCTCTCTGTTCTCTACAGTGAGGACAGTCGCTGTGAGCTGCTCTTTCCATCTCACTTGACCCTCCTACAATCCAGGCCTTATACTTCACCCCCTGTGCAGGCAGTCCCTGCATCCCCATTAATGGGTAAGAATCAATTCACAACTTTAAATTGTGTACCCTTTCTGGGAGTTCCTCTGTAGATATTCCAAACCCATCTTTTGATTTGTTGATATGATTCTTCCAGCTCGATTGCAGCGTTCCCAGGAGAGAAGTACCATTTGTCCATCACTTCAGGACTTCTCTTTCACAAGCTGGAATCCTGAACAGGTCAAACATTTACTCTTAAAATATGATATAAATTCTTCTGTATGCCTAAAACCAAAAACATACATATTATTTTAGAATTGTGAATTTACCAAGAATTTACTGTGTTTGAGAGGAATACTAGAAAAACAAGCTTGTATATAAATGTGCAGTGTTGCTGTAACTGTTTTCCCAACACGCCTACTCTACTCATATTTTAATTTTTAACTTTCCTATTGAACACAGCAATGATGTCTTCATGCAAGTATTCTCTTTTTTTGGTCGAAACAGGTGCTTCAAAACTCCACGGATGAACATTTTTTTATGTCTCATATCTGATGTTTGCTTTTCCAGACCATAAATCAGATGTTGGAAAAGATGAAAGATGGTGAACATGTGTTTGATGTAAATGCTGAACCTGAACCAGAAGATGACTGTCCAGACTTTGATGCTGACTTTGAGGATGGACCAGCAGACTTTGAGGAAAATTCCAATGAACAAAAAGAAGGCTGTGAGGCTTCTGGCTCTGCTCAAGGACGGTAAGATTTTTTCTGGACCACAAATGCATTTGCAGTAAAAGATTTGCAAAGAGCAGAAGGTCTTGCAGGTTTTATTAACCAGTGTTGGAAGCAGAAGCGCTGGAAAAATCACTGACAAGACGACATGCAGAGTTTTAATTCACAATTTTATTATCATAAAGTGATCAAAATCACAGTTTTGTTTGTTCATCTTCATGTCAATTTGAGTTCCTGTTGTTGTTCTTTCAGGGGTGTGATTCCAATCGGCGAGGCAGACATTACTACTATGTGTTTGCAGCTGTCCTCACAACCAAGGGAATATTCCTATTTTAGCCCACGAACCATGGCAACCTGGGCCGGACCTGGATACTGGCAGTTCAAACCACACCACAAGTGTGAGTAAAAAAAATTATGCTCCTGCATCTGATTAGTTAAGGTTCAAAGTTGTTTTATTTTCTGTCTCCTTGCAGAGGTGCGCCATTCACACTTAGATTAAGTCACTTTGGCTCAACTTTTTGCACATTTTGCTCGTATTATTGATTGCTTTGATGGATTGGGTTTTTTTTTTTACGCAGAGGAACTCTGTACCTCCTTCTCAACTGCATGAGCTTGCATTGATTAGTTTCTGTATTACCTCTAGTCAGTTTGTTTATGTGTATGAAGTCCTAATTCCAACTATATTTGTCTTGTGTTGATAGACTGCTGCCTGACAAGACCGCTTATTTGTTTGCTATTCAAGATTATTTGTTGTCACGATGTGAGCATAGTGAAAATCTGAAGGACTCCTGGCTGCAAGTAAAAAAATATAAACAGTATAAAAAGTAGAAATAATAATGACAGCATAAATACCAGGCCCAGCATGGTGGTGTCATCTGCAAACTTCACAACCATGTTTGCAGGACGGGTGGCAGCGCAGTTGTTTGTGAAGAGGGTGAAAAGTGCTGTACCAAGCACACAGTCTTGTGGTGTTGAGGATCAGTGGTAAATGATACAGTATATAAGCTCTCCTACCCTTGCCACCAGGATACTGTTGGACTCTGATCCGTAAGGAGAGTGATGCTGACAGGCCTCAATTGTGAAGCTGTAGCGCCAGCGCGTCCGGGAAAACGATGTGAAATGCTGAACTGAAGTATCAAACAGCATCCTGGGACGCTGTTAGTGAGTCAGGGCCATGTGGAATGTTAGCGAGACTGCATTCTCTGTAGAACTGTTCTCTCTGTGGGCAAACTGCAGATTGTCCGGGCCCACAGGGATGACATCTTTGATGTGTCTCAGGAGGGAGGACCAGCTCAAAACACTTCATGATCACTGGAGTCAGTATTGAGGCAGATGATAGCAGTATTTTTTGGCACAGGCACGATGATAGATGATTTCAAGCAGATCAGGACCACACAGATTGAGGGAGATGTATGGCAACTGTTGTTCAATTGGTTTACACCCATTGTGTACAGTAAAAAAAAGAAATGACAACTTACTTATTCTTTTTTGTTTACAGTGGACCATTTACCCGACAAGGAAATACCTAAAAAGAAGCCCAAAAAAACCTTTGAAATTGATTTTAAAGAAAAAATCGATTTCGATGCTTTATTCTGCACAACAAGGGTAATTTTTTTATTTCACTTTATTCAACATATACCATACTAAAATATGACATTCACATTGATTTTTTTTTATTGCTATAATATGGCTTATATAAACATACATAGTTGTTTTAAAAGAATAATTCCACAATACGCACGTTATAAGATAATCTCTAATTATTAAGGGTTTTTATTGATTAAAATGTCTCAATCATTTTTGCTTTTTCTCACAGACAGCCACCACAATGAATAAGTCCGGGCTCAACAACACAGGCAAAAAGTCCACTTTGCCAGTGGATTTTCACTTTGACCCTAAGACCCTTTCCCAGCTGTACCTCAAACCCTCTAGTTCGGTGAGATTTTACAAATTATCTCACATAATGTAGACCTAGCTTTTATCAGAACTGTAGAAGAAAGCAAGTAAAATTCTACTTTCTATTATTAAAATTCAACCTCGTTGATTGGTTAATAAATCTTTAGACGATCATGTTAAACCCTAACAATATTATTAGTTGTGAAATTGCACATTTTTTTTGTTTTTTACTGTTCTTTTCACACAGACTCTACTCATGCATTTTTATCTTTATTTCAGAAATAATGAAATAAGTCCCTAAATTTCACAAAATGTAAACCTGCTTTCTTCACAATATCTTCAATATCAAAATATATTACTTTAGCCTAAACTCTAACTTTTTTTTCCTTAAAGTTAAGTAAAGAGGGTGAGAAGCGGCTGTCTGGAGAACTTGGGGAAGGCATTGGTGACTACAACTATGACAACGCCAATGATACCGCCAACTTCTGCCCAGGTCTAGAGGTCTGAGACCCATATTTTATCCAAGTTTTAAATAGTTTTAATGCTTTTTGTAATGTCAAACTTTGGTGGGGGTGCTGTGTAACGATAACGCTCATAAAATATGTTGTAACTTTGAAAAGCAACGCACATATTTGTTCCAGGAGCAGATACTGTATTCTCTGTTCTGACTTTTGTCTGGAAATTTGTTCCACATGTGTTTTGTATAGTAACAGTTGATGTATCAGCTGGGTCAGACTGGTTCGGATTTATTGAACTTTATTGTTCTTATCACAGCATGGCATGTTTTTATACCCGGGCCAGCAGCACTCGTCATATCGTCACCATGAAATCCCAATCACTAGATTTGCACATTTTACTGGTTGATTCAAATATTTTTCAACTTCTCTTTTCTGTCTCAGGGTGGTGACAGTGATGACGAGTTTGTTGGTTTAGAAGACATTCAGCCATCAGGTGATTCCATTTTGCCATCTTCTCAAGATCCTGAAAATGTGTCAACATATGGGGAACAAGATCTTGTGCCTGAGCCTTTTAGAGTGAGTACTCTCATTTTAAGTCTGGATTTTATTTTATTTTCCAAATGTGATTTTTAAAAGACAATAGCAACGTCTAAGCATTTTTATTCGTCATTGAAAAAGTTTTATTAACAATTTCCCACGTTTTTGTTTAGGTGAACAAAATTGAAATCAATTATGCGAAAACCGCAAAAAAAATGGATATGAAAAGACTAAAGTCAAGTATGTGGAATGTGCTGGTTGACAGTCCAGAAGAAACAACACAGGTAAAAAAAAACAACTCATTGAACAGTCACTGTTTTATTTCCTAAAATAATAAAATAGCCGTCATTGCTAAGTTGTTACTTGAAGGAGGTGGGCAAGATGGAAATTCATTTGTGTCTTTGTCAGTCAGTCAATTTTTTTTTTATTTTTTTGTCTTCTTGTTTTTAGCAGTCTGAGGAGACACCAAAGGTGTCCGGAGAGAAAACCTTCAGTCAGGCCACAAAGCAACTCTTCAAAAGGTAAAAAGAAAGCTTCACTTGTGTGCGCCATTAATTTAAAATAATATACAGTAAAGTTGGTTTGTTCTGGGTATTTTTCTGAGTAGTTGGTGTGAAATCAATGAAATCTACAGAATTATTGTTCAGAGCTTTAATTATAATATGCATACTGCATTATTCCTTCTAGAAGCACACTCTTGTTTTTTTTTCTGAAACTCGAATACAGCAAAGCTTAGTCTGACAAAAATAAGTCTTCCATATGCAACTTTAGCTCCGGTCTGACATGTTCTTGTTCTTTTAAATAGCGCAAACACACATGCACAGCTTGCGTTGATACTGATACTGTACTCAGGCAAATTTTTTTTTTTGCTAATAGCTTATTTATAGAGCCCATCAGTGCGGTCGCACATGAGCGAATATTGGGAAGGATACTCCTTTTAAATAGCGCAAACACACATGCACATCTTGCGTTGGTACTGGTACTCTATTCAGTCACATTTGCTTTGCTAATAGCTTATTTATAGACCCCATCAGTGCGGTCGTACATGCGCGAGTATTGGGAATAATATGGTATGTTCTTGTCGAGATAAATACTTTTTTATAGATGAATTCTAATTACCCCTGAGTCAGTCAGCTGTTTATCCTCATTGACTGAAGATAATTAATGTGCCATTCCTTGTCATTTTTATCTTCAGTTTACCAAACACCATGGCAAAGAACTTATCAGTACCGCTGGCATTTGTTGCATTGCTTCATCTTGCAAATGAAAAGGTGAGTTTGTTTTCAATCGGTGAAAGCATGACATGTTACAACGTGAAAAGAATAAAAGTAAAACAAGTAAACCGTAAAACAAGACAGAATTTTCAATGAATGCTGTACTGATTTATTTAGACTGGTCCTTTACAAATAAATAAATTTGTGACATTTCAGTATTAAATTTGTGGGCATTTTGTTCAAATAAATTTAATAAAAATGGTGTGAAATGCATAATCTCTCCACATAGAACTTGCTCATTACTCTGCAGAAGCATAGAAAAAGTATGAGTACTTTTTTTTTTTAAAGCAGAGCTTGGTAAAGTAATACATTGAGGTGCTGACTTTAGCAATATTCAAATTTATTGTCACATTTACTCCATAAGAACAAATTTTTGAACCCTCAACGTTCTGATGCTAATGTTTATTATTTGAAATGCTAACACAGTGTTGCATGGTTTTACCTCTATAATTTAGACCTTTATCAAAAAGCACAACATATGCTCACCTTTCACATCAACATCCAAAGTTCAAAGAAAGATGTTGAATATGAATACAGTATGTGCTTCTTTACAGCACACCATACATTACAGAATTTTTAGATTTGACCCCAAACTAACTGTCACATACACAACATTTTTTCATTACTAACATCCTAAGTCTTTAAATTTGAGCTTGTTTTGTCCACCAGATATTGTTGGTGAGACACTGTTTCTTTTCATGCCTTAATGGTTGCTTCTTTTTTTATATAAGCACGTCTAACACATATTTTACTTTGATTTATAGAATCTTGAACTGGGGAAGGTTGAAGACATGTCCGACGTTATAATCAGACAAGAAAAATAACAGAAGTCTACACAGTTATTCATCTTTTTTGTACATTTTGCTATTGCTTACATTCTATTTTTTTACTGTTTATTTTCTGAAATCTTGTCGCCATTTGTTGTAGGTATGTTATTCTTTTTTTTATTATTATTATTGTTCTTGCTTATTTTAAATCTGAAATCATTTTTACCCTACATACTAGAATTGTTTTATAGTTTTTAATTCAAGTAATAACTGTTCATATTATATGACATCAGGCTGAGTGCAGTCTGTTTTCGTTTTATTTCCTGATTACTGGATAGATCTCAAACCGGTTTGGTCAGAATGAGCGGTACATGCTATCTGGGTGACAATAGTTTGACAAAGAGCTACAGAAGAGGAAGTTATTTGAGTAAAACATTTATCAATAAGATCATGTGATGCTATAGTTTATGGTTTTTATATTTATAAATCTCTGTTAAAAAATATTTTTCATCAAGCAAAATTGTATCTGTGACTTAGCCTAGTGACACTAAATCAAGAAGAGCTTAGTAAACCATGAAAACTTCTTTCAAAAGCAAAATCTTTGGAACTGTCATAAATAAAAGTGTATCATTAAAACTTGTGATGATTTGTAAATGATTTGTTTATTGAATAAGTTATTAACATTTTCTCTTGCAAAGTCACTTTTTCTATGGAAACTCATTTTTTAAGTTATTTTACTGTCACATTTGTCTTCAAAGTGCCTAAAGAATTAACAAATGATGAAGAGGTAAGAAATGTGTTCGAGAATGTTACTTGTTGTGACGTGACTTTAAGAAATTCAATGTTGGAAATAATACCCAGAAAGTTGAAATGAAGAGGAAACAACTTTGTTTTGAAGGAACATCAAACTTATGTTTTAAATATCAAGATCAAAGTTAATTTATCTGTGATCAGACAACTTTTCTAACAAGATGGCAAGTGATTCTGTATGGGATTTGAACCTTGTATTGTTTTCAGAATCTCTTCACATTTTATAATTCTACAATCAGCAGGTGTTTATTTAGTGCTAAGTAGTAAAAAAAATATGTTCAGATTTTAAAAGTTATCTTTTGTTTGCAATATTATGAGGATTTTTTTTGTCTTTTTTATACATATTTAAAAACGGTTAATCTCATTGGCCTAATGCCAGTAAAACAATATATTAAAAATCAATTGAATGATTGTAAATTTTTCTTTAAAAGTGTCATAAAAGTGGTTAAAAATATGAATCCAAACAAATTTAGTATTAGTTTCAAAGCATTTTATTTTAAAAAGTTTTGATCTCATTAAATGTTTAAATATGATCATTTTGAAACAGTTGTTTCAAAATCTAAGTATTTGGGGAAAAAAACATGAGAGTTTGATTTTTCAATCATTTGCATAATTTTGGCAGTGAAAATATATGTATTAGTAACGTATATATATTTTATTTTTGGTAGATGTCCTCTCTTTTCTTTTTGTTAATAATTTTGTGGTATTTATATGCCCTTGAATTTTCCTTTTCTATTTTAAATTTGATCAAATTAACATGGTTTATTCTCCAGAAATTGACAGATGGATCGATGTGGCGTCCGCAATAATCAGGACGCTGCATCCGTCCATCGTGGTGATGAGTTGAAAAGCCTCCCTGGATCAGCCCCTGGCTTTACGTTCCTACCCTCACCGATGAAAGAACGACATCACGGATACAAGCGGCTGAAATGGGCTTTTTCCGCACGGTGGCTGAGCTCTCATTCAGACGTGAAGTGAAGACCTCTGACAACCGGGTCGAGAGAAGCCAGATAGGGTGGTTCGGGCATCTGGTTAGGATGCCTCCCGAGCGCCTCGCTGGTGAGGTGTTTGGGGCACGACCGACCGGGGAGACCCAGACGTAGGCCCCGTGTTTGCTGGAGAGACTGTTTTGTTTTTTTCAATTAAAAATGTGACAATTATTTTGGGACAAAAAATGTTTGGGTTTTTTTTATAAGAGCTGGCTATCTGCAAGGCCATGGTGGTTTTTAGTTTCCATGAGAGCCCATACTTTCTGGGAAAACAATAGTAAAATTTCTCAGACAATAACCATAAACTAAATGTTGTTCGGGATAATCAACAGTTGACTTAGCAAATTCTTAATTGTAGAAATGCATTTATTTTTTAATTTTATTTCTGACTCATTTACATCTTACAGATTTTCTGATCTGCAATCACGCCTAATAAAAACAGTATCTTCATGGTATCTTTTTGGTTTAACTAGTATTGAAGAGTAGTTTGAGAACTTTTTAAAACTTTTTTTTTTTTTAATAAATCAGACGTTTTCAACTATTAAGGTTTCTACCTGTTGTTGAACTGCGGCTGCGCAGTAAGGTAGTTAACACGACGGAAAGGAATTCAATATGAGGGGAAAAAAACAACCAGGAAGTTGAACCAAGCAGGAAATGAGATCGTATTGAAGGAACATCAAACTTTTATGTTTTAAAGCTGATTTTAAAGTTTTAATTAGAAGCTTAAAGTAAGATCAAAGTTAATTCATCTGTACGATCAGACGACTTGATTTCTAAGAAGATGGCAAGTGATTCAGTAAGTGATCATAATGGCTGGAGCTTGTTTTGTTGTTTTCAGAAGCTCTTATTTCACATTTTATTGTTTTACAGACAATAGACAGGTGTATTTCTAGAGAAAAACGAATTTCACGCTAAATAACAGTTGTGTTCCAACTGTAAAAGTTTTTTATTGATCGTAATATTTTAAGAAAGAAAGAACCTGTTGCTTCTCAAACAAAATGGCCTAAAATATACACATTAGCTTATCGGCTCAAGTAATTTAGAATAAAAAGTGTGTTGTAGAGTTCTGATCTTCTTTCAATTGACCTCTATTAATTAGCTGTATATATTTTTTTTAAAGGGGGAAACTTTATTTGCTTGGTATTTTATTTTTAGACTGTTTTTTGATCGTTTAAAAAAAAGCTCAATCTTTTTTGGCCTAATGCCAGCCAAACATGACATTTACTTTGACAGATTGAACTTCTTAAAAAAAATGTCTTTTTAAAAGGTTTTGATCTCATTAACACACTTGAAATGTAATTTTAATGCATGACATTTTAACACTGTTTTATTTTCGAGTATATCACTTTGTGAATATTGTAGCTACACAACTAGCCATCATCATCAAATGTCTGCTTGAAAGTAAGAATATACACATTAAAATAAAGATGATTAAGATAAGTATGAAGATTAGCATCAGTAAAGGAAACAGCAGATGTTGCAGGTAAACTCATATTGTTTCTAAGAGACAGTCTTGTTTATAAGAAGTTACACCCTCTTGGGATTGAGTATCCCTGTCAGGAGTTTCACAATACATGTAAGATTTCTACTTCAGATCTACTACTAAACTACATGATGCAGGAAGTAGTTTCAGACATGAAATAAAAGTTTTGTAAAGCCAACATGTAGGGAGCTTCTGAGAAAAATATAAATAATATCACAGCATTTTACTTGCTGTTATTAAGTTACAATCATAAAAATAAATTTTAATTTCTATACTTGTTAAGAAGATTTTAAAATTTTACAATGGATTAGTTGTCACATCTTCCATTCTGTCGTCTTCTGCTTATCCGGGGCCGGGCGCAGGGACAACAGCCTCAGATGGGAAGCCCAGGCTTCGCTCACCCCAGCTGTATCCTCCAGGAGCTCACCCGGAACAATCCTGTGTCGTTCCCTGGCCAACTGTGAGACATAGTCTCTCCAGAAGGTCTGGGGTCTGCCTTTTGGTCTCCATCCGGTGGGACGTGCCCGAAACAGCTCACGAGTGAGGCACTCGAGGGGCATCCTGACCAGATGCCAGAGTTACCCAGTCTGGCTTCTCTCAACCTGGAGCAGGAGCGGCTCGACACCGAGCTCCTCTCGTATGGCAGAACTCCTCACCCGATCTCTGAGTGAGAGCCCAGATACCCTGTGGAGGAAGCTCATTTTGGCCGCTTGTATCTGCAATCTTGTTCTTTCAGTCTGTCGTAGCTGAGCCAAGAAGTAAAGCTTTAGATTTACCAGTCGATCTACGTTCCCTTCATATTTGAAAGGTTTTTAACTTTCAAATATTCATGCTTTTACCCCAATAATGTTGGAATATTGTTTTTTTTTTTTTTAAATCTGCCCAAATTTTTCGGATATAGAAGAATATTTAGAGGTTCCTCCAGAAGTTTTAAAAAATGGCAGGTATGGTTGAATTTCACATTTTTTGTGTTGTAAGATATATTGTTGCTAAATTTCTGTTACGCTGCATCATTTGGCTTACCTATCCTAAAAGGCTCAGTCCGAATGGATATTGAATGACGTTTATCACACGCGGGGGTTTTAAATAGTCTTTTGATAATGCTCAAAATGCCCGCAATCCATGGTTTTGTTGACCTCATGCCCAGTCCAAGTTTTTGTAAGTCTGCTGTCTGTTACATTGCAAACACTTCTGATTTGCAAGTTTTTGTGATTCTTCAAAAATTATTTGTGATTGAAAAAAAAAATTCTCGTTGAACTCAATTATAGACTACTATAGACTATATGGTATCATAGAGTTTGGCTGAAGCAAGTCCGCTTTGTGGTAACTTGGTACAAAAAATTCAGTTTTCCATCTGAGGTTGTTGCTCCTGCGACCCAGCCCTGGCTAAGCGGAAATGATTGAATTCTGAAATTTCATATTGTAACATTGAGGGAGTCAGAGTGAAACTTTTTTTTTTTAAAAATGGACCCTATTATGGACCACCCAAAATATATATGCATATACACAAACATATGAAAGGTTTTACCCATATTAATGAAAAAGAAGAGATTTTTTGGCCTTAAACTTGTATAAATGATAACTGCTTATGCTTCACAGTGATATTTTGAAATGCATTTAATCTGATTATGAGTTTCTTTTTTATATCTTTGCAGGAGCTAGGAGGAATCCCAGAAGAACCTGAACCTAAGGATAAGGTGCAGGCCCTGAGAGATCAGGTCGATGGAGTGAAAACCATCATGACGGAAAATGTGGACCGGATTTTGGCTCGTGGAGAGAGATTAGATGACCTCATGGGCAAGTCTGAGGATCTACAAGCAGGGGTGAGTGTTACCTTATGAGATCATGATAACCTCTATTGTATTTATTTAAACTCTTACAAGACTGTAAAATGTATTTTGTCTTAATCTTCCAATTAATAAAACTGTGAGGTCTATTTTTCTCCAAAAAAGACATTGAGCTTTTGCACCCATCAGCCTACCTTCCCAGGTTTAAGAGTACATTTAAAACTTGTGTGCAAAAAAGTGTTCATTCTAACTGTTGCTCTGTTCATATTATGAACGTCATAGACATTACAACTTAAAATTAAATCTTGTTTGACTGATTGTTTAATTTCTTTTTTTACAAAAAAAACAACAACTGTGCTGAAAACTTAGTGTAATCTCATTTGTCAAGGAGTGATCCATCGTAGAAAAGGGTTCAAAGTTGTCTTCTGGACAGTGTATTTAATGATTGAGACATTGAATAGAAGTGAAAAACGTCTGGATACTTTATAAAACCTAAAATACCCAGCCCCTTCAGATTTTTTAAATAAATTTTATGACAAATGAAGCTATTTCTGATAGAACAAATAGAAAAGCATGACTGCTGTGTAGCTTAGTAATAGATGAAAAACAAGGCCTCCCACTGATGATCATATGAAAGTTGGACTGTTTGATCTAGCATCAGTTTGACAGATCAAGGTTCAGTCTGACTCGTAGTCACACACTGCTTTATGAATATTGATCCTCTGTATCAGTCCAGACTGAAGTATTGACACAGCTCAGTTCTTGTGAAATTTGCCTGGGACAAAGCTGATGTGGATTAATTTACCTGCTGTAAGAATAACCGCCGTCCCGAGGCATCTCATTGTTGTGTGTAATGTAAGAT
This sequence comes from Neostethus bicornis, assembly GCA_902685375.1. Classification (NCBI taxonomy): domain Eukaryota; kingdom Metazoa; phylum Chordata; class Actinopteri; order Atheriniformes; family Phallostethidae; genus Neostethus; species Neostethus bicornis. The sequence goes on from LR738545.1 coordinate 14,239,404, forward strand.
GGTGCCAAAATCTATTATTTGATTCCCAGAAAATGTTCTCATGATTGTTCTCTTTTTCCCTAAGTTGGGATTTTTTAAAGACGACTTATGTTGTCAAACCATTTTTATTCATAAGAGTAACGAGCTTTCCTCACTCAGGCTCAGCACTTCAAGCAGACATCTCAGAAAGTGGCCCGCTCCTATTGGTGGAAGAATGTCAAGCTGATTGTGGTGATCGTGGTGATTGTCCTCGTCATCGTTCTTGTCATCGTTCTTCTGGCTACCGGAGTGATTCCTGTCAGTTCTCCCGTGCCCTCCATAACTCCCACTTCCAAACCATAAACTCACAATTTACATAAAGATAATATTATCTAAAGTTACACCCTCATTGCACAACATAAAGTAGGATGTAGACTTAAATTAACTGCTATCTGGTAATACATTTAACGGTTCTAGTTACTTTTTTCTTTGGTTTAAAGGCACTTTTAAAAAAATATCAATCTTAGCAGCCAGTTTGAAATTAAATCAAATTTTGAATTCCTTGTATTTGTTATGAGAATAATATCAAATTCTCTTTAACTTTTTGATCATCATTATTAAGTAGTGTTACATAAAAACTCATCAGTAAAAATAATCTGTTTCCTCAAGTGGCACCAATCACGGTCATAAAACCTTGTTTGTAAAGTTCAAACATTAAAATGAAGCTGTTTTCAGAAAGGTCAAACCTTCAAAGTGCCTCTTTTTATGACATTTGTTAAAATAGTTCAGAAATTACCATAATGCACAAACATCTGTTACAGGAAGTCAAACCAGTGTTTGCATTTGGATTTTCATTAATGAGTTGCAGTACAACTGAGACCATGTGTGCCTCTCAAAATCCAATTGAGACTGTTATTTAGCCATCTAAATTTAGATGATATGATTCTTGTTTGAGTCATTCAGCTCTTAAATGAAGATATTTGCTTCTTATGGTAAAAGTCAGCGTTTTTTCTCATTTTTCCTCAAATCTTTTTTTTGGGGGGGAAATCATGTAGCAAAACACACCAGCAGCATTGAACTGCAAGCACACCAACGGTGTAAAAAGATCAGAGTGTTTGTTCCTGGCTATCAGCTAGAGTTCATCTTGGACATTTTGACCTTCCTGAAACTTTTTGACCTCTTGCTGCTGTTTTAGTGACTGGGTTTTTTCATTTGATCAAATTCTGATAATTATGTCCTGTAAATAGTTGACATGTCATTCATGGGAATAATGGCGTTAGTCTTATTAATGTTTTTGTTGGTTATTAATTACTTTAGTATTTGATTTTATTTTTCTTGTGAATCAATATTTTGTGAAATAATCATAAAAAAAGTCAAGTCCTTCAGATGTCTTTATTTTCTTTTAATTTACTGTACTTCATGTAGTGTCAAACCTTGTGTCATGAGACTGATGTCTGGATGATTGAAGCTGTGTGTGATCACAATCAGATTGCAGTGGATTTTTGTTATCATCTTTTTTCCAGTGATGCTTTTTCCACTCTCGGCAGGGGGTTTACCTCTTCAAAGAACACCAACATGGTGCCCAACCATGGCATTGCAACTGATTTATGTGTAAAGTTTATGGTATTTATTGGTTTTAATGATCTGGAAATTGCAATAAATAGTATTTACGTCAACTGTTCAAATGTCCTCGTCATTGTTTTCTCATGTATCTCAAGATTTAAATAGAAAAAGAATATAAAATGTAAAAAAAAAATGCCTAGCTTTCAATTGAAAGTTAAATTTAAATATTTTTTTAAATGTGCTTTACCCCACATTGTTTTCTACATGATTGTGGACTAGATGCATCCCAAGTAGGCAGTTTGGTTTGGAAACTGAGTACTAATCATTTATATTGTCTGTTTTAAGATACGTAATTTTTTTAAAAAGCATCAAGTCCATCAAAGAACACAATCCTGCAACCCCTATCCCTGATAGAGAAGATCCTCAAGCTTTCAAGTCCAACCAGTTTATTTCAAACTTCAGTGTACGGTAATCATTTATCTTGAACACAAAACTCTTTATTTTTTTTCTCCTCTCTTCCACATTTTCATATATTTTGTCAATCCACTGTTTGACTGTGGACATTAGACCTTTTAAAAAATGTGTAGGGGGATTGTTCACAAACAATAATGGAATGAGCAGCAGAAAACATTGAAACTTCGCACTATGGTCTCTTTAGCTTTCTTTAAGCCGTTCATAACACACTGGTTTGTGACAAATGTAATTGTGTTTAAGTGTATTTTATGCATTTTTATTGCAAATAGTCATCTTTTGTCTCTTAAGGACTCTCATTTTAAAAGTGTGCTATGTTACGTTGTATTTGTTTGTAATCTTATATTGTTATAATTTATTGGTTTGCGCTGCTCTGGTCCAGGGTTGTCTTTTGTTAATGAGAAATTGTTCTCAATCGACCTACCTGGTTAAATAAATAAAAAAAATATTTAACAGTCCAAAACAATGTAGATTATGAAATAGAGGTGAAGAAGCATATGCTGGGACACTGACACAGATGAAGAACAGTATCTGGTGTGATGTGTGATAGAGGAGTTTCAGCTAAAATGACAGAAACCCTCCTAACCAGTAAAAACTCCTGCCTTTTTTAAAGAGCAGTATTTGAGGTACACTATATTGCCAAAAGTATTCGCTCACCCATTCAAATGAATAGAATCAGGTGTTCTAATCACTTGGCCTGGCCCCAGGTGTATAAATTCAAGCACTCAGGCATGCAGACTGTGAAACAAGACATTTGAAAGAATGGGCCGCTCTCAGGAGCTCAGTGAATTCCAACGTGGAACTGTCATAGGATGCCACTTGTGCAACAAATCCAGTCGTGAAATTTCCTCGCTCCTAAATATTCCACAGTCAACTGTCAGCCCTATTATAACAAAATGGAAGCGTTTGGGAACAACAGCAACTCAGCCACGAAGTGGTAGGTCACGTAAAGTGACGGAGAGGGGTCAGCGGATGCTGAAGCGCATAGTGCAAAGAGGTCGCCGACTTTCTGCACAGAGCTACAAACTTCATGTGACCTTCAGATTAGCCCAAGTACAGTACACAGAGAGCTTCATGGAACGGGTTTCCATGGCCGAGCAGCTGCAGCCAAGCCACACATCACCAAGTGCAATGCAAGGCGTCGGATGCAATGGTGTAAAGCACGTCGCCACTGGCCTCTAGAGCAGTGGAGACGCGGTCTCTGGAGTGATGAATCACGCTTTTCCATCTGGCAATCTGATGGACGAGTCTGGGTTTGGAGGTTGCCAGGAGAACGGTACATTTCAGACTGCATTGTGCCAACTGTGAAATTTGGTGGAGGAGGATTTATGGTATGGGGTTGTTTTTCTGGAGCTGGGCTTGGCCCCTCAGTTCCAGTGAAAGGAACATTTAAAGCTTCAGGATACCAAAACATTTTGGACAATTCCATGCTCCCAACCTTGTAGGAACAGTTTGGAGCGGGCCCCTTCCTCTTCCAACATGACTGTGCACCAGTGCACAAAGCAAGGTCCATAAAGACGTGGATGACAGAGTCTGGTGTGGATGAACTTGACTGGCCTGCACAGAGTCCTGACCTGAACCCGATAGAACACCTTTGGGATGAATCAGAGCGGAGACTGAGAGCCAGGCCTTCTCGACCAACATCAGTGTGTGACCTCACCAATGCGCTTTTGGAAGAATGATCAAAAATTCCTATAAACACTCTCCTCAACCTTGTGGACAGTCTTCCCAGAAGAGTTGAAGCTGTAATAGCTGCAAAAGGTGGACCGACATCATATTGAATTCTATGAGTTAGGAATGGGATGGCACTTCAGTTCATAGAATGAGTAAAGGCAGGTGAGCGAATACTTTTGGCAATATAGTGTATATCGAAAGTAACTTCTGGACAGATGTTTTTCTAAGGAAGGAACGTTAAAAACGAGTCGTACCTGTATTTTATTCACGTGACACTGTAGGTTTTAGAACCGCAAGGTAGTTTGCTTCCTGTCGTCGAAGACTTTGTGTTGTCGACCTCTAAATGCGAGTTATCCAGTGACAGGTGGGGACGTGAAGGAACAGACAGAAACATGGTGAGTACAGATCCACTTCTACAAGATAATACTGATTAAAAACAAAGCCAATTGGAACAAAGGTGATTATAAATAAATAACCTCATAAAGCCAGAAAATAAAGTCTGATTTTAAGTGGAGATCTTTTAACTTTTAAAGCACCTTGTTGGCATTTTTGATCACAGTTAAACAGAAAGTGTAAGTGAATGTAAATGTAAATACAAGCTTTACATTCTCAACAAAATGAACAATCTATGTGTTTCATCGGATGATAAGTAATGTAAAAAAAAAAAAATCAAGTTATTGGATTAACTTCTACACCTACAGTGAGAAAAAAAAGTATTTAGTCAGCCACCAAGTGTGCAAGTTCTCCCACTTAAAAAGATGAAAGAGGACAGTCATTTTCACCACAACTATACCTCCAGAAAATCACAGTCAATTTTTCTTTTTTATTTGCAAATTATGTTGGAAAATACATATTTGGGAAATAACAAACAATTGAACACATGTTGGTTATCAATTAAATATGAGTTCATTATAAAACAATTGGATTATGACTTTGACATAAATTTATGACGTAAAATTATCAGGAATTAATGGAATTCAACTGGATTGTAGGTGTTGATTAGAGTTCAAGTTATTGAAAATGCTGGTTATTTAAAATAAATTGTACATCAACACCTAAATCATCTCAACTGTGGTCTTTAGCTCATAAACTAACCGATATATACATTTTATATGTAATCAAACACATGTTGGTTCTATATTTGATTTGAATTTGTTATAATAATAATTCTTCTTTTTCTTTTGGCATTTCCCCTCAGGGGTTGCCAAAGCAAGTCAGTTTCTTCCTTCTAACCCTATCTGCTGCATCTTCTTTGGTCACTCCAACTATCTTCATGTCGTCCTTCACTGTATCCATGAACCTCCTCTTTGGTCTTACTCTAGGTCTCTTTGCTGGTGGTTCCAAACCCAGCAACCTTCTGCCGATGTACTCTCTCTCTCCTCTGCACATGTCCAAATCATCTCAGTCTGGCCACTCAGACTTTATCTCTAAAACCTCTAACATGTGCTGTTTCTCTGGTATACTCATTCCTGAGCCTGTCCATCCTGGTCACTCCTAGAGACATCCTCAGCATCTCTGCTACCTTCATCTCTCTTTCCTGTCTTTTCTTCAGTGCCACTGTCTCTAGAGCAAACAGCATGGCCGGTCTCACCAAGATTTTGTACACTTGTCCTTTCATCTTCTGTCACACCTTATACTTTTCTGCACCAATTCCAGCCTGCCTGCACACGCTTCTTCACCTCTTTTCCACACTCTCCATTGCTCTGGACTGTTGATCCTAAATACTTAAAAACATCCACCTATCTTAATTATAGTAGTCATAATAAATTTAATTTATAAACACCTTTCAGAACTGTCAATATTGCTTTACAATAAAATGCAAAAGATATAAAGCAAACAATAAAATAATTTAAAAGGCAAAAAAGTATACAATAAATAAAGTTCAAGGTGGGAAGAGGTGATGGCGGCTAAAGAGAAGGCAGATTTAAATAGATGGGTTGATTCTGGATTTGAAGAGGGGGAAGGAGCCGATGTTCCGGATGTCAGGTGGGAGAGAATTCCAGAGATAGGGAGCAGAGCGGCTGAAGGCTCTGCCCGCCATCGTGCTAAGATGGGCTGGGGGAACAGTAAGATGGATGGAAGAAGAAGACCTGAGGAGGCCAGAGAAAATCTTAAGGAGGTCAGACAGTTAGGGCGGATAAAAAATTGTTATAAAACAGTTAGATTATGACTTTGCTATAAATTTATGACATAAAAGCATCAGAAATGAAATGGAATCAAACTAAATTATAGGTGCAAGTGCTCGGGAGGCATCCTAATCAGATGCCCAAACCACCCCATCTGGCTTCTCCACCAGTATTCTTGTTCTTATACTGTTTTTTTTTTTGTTTTGTTTTACTTTGAAAGGAAAGTAGAAGGAGCCACCTGGAACAAATTCAAGAGGAGGTGGAAGAGGTTAAGGTCATCATGATGAACAACCTGGATAAATCTGATGAAAGAAATGAAAAACTGAGTGATTTGGATGATCGAGCTGAAGAGTTGCTTCGAAAGGTAAATCCAAAGAAATAAACACAATCTATTTAATTTCAGATAAATGTAGCCTATTCAGTTACTTTTTATGTCAACCTAATTCTTCCCAAAGTCTGAAACATTTTGCAAGTTTTTATATTTCAAAATATCAAGTAATGATTCAAATGACAATTTTAATATCTGCATTAGAGGTTCTTGATAAATATTTTTGATAAGTTCCAGACTTCTTCATCCTCTGGGTGTAGTTATGATAGAAAGTTGCCAATCTTAAGTGTTGGTTTTATTTTTTTTTAGCTCTTTTCAAACAGCAAACTTGTCTTTGAGACTCACTGACAACATAAAAGCTAGAAAAAAAAATCTTTCCTCACTCAGGCTCAGCAATTCAAGAAGACGTCTCAGAAAGTGGCCCGCTCCTACCGGTGGATGAATGTCAAGCTGATTGTGGTGATCGTGGTGATTGTCCTCGTCATTGTTCTTGCCATCATTCTCGTCATCGTTTTTATCAAGAACAATGACAAAGTCAGTCTTCTCAGTACTCCTGTGCCCTCTATAACTCCCACTCCCAAACCGTAAAATCATAATTTACATAAAGATATAATATTATCTAAAATTACACCCTCATTGCACAACATAAAGTAGGATGTAGCCTTAAATTAACTGCTATCTGGTAATATATTTATTGGTTCTATTTAGTTTTTTCTTTGGTTCAAAGGCACTTTTAAAAAATCAATCTGAGTAGCCAGTTTGAAATTAAACCAAATTCCGATTCCTTGTATTTGTTATAAATACTAATATCAAGTTCTTCTTCACTGTTTGATCGTCATCATAAAGTAGAAAATGTTACATAAAAACTCATCATTAAAAATAATCTGTTTCCTCAAGTGGGACCAATCACTGTCATAAAACCATGTTTGTAAAGTTCAAACATTAAGATAAAGCTATTTTCATAAAGGTCAAACCTTCAAAGTGCCTCTTTTCATGACATTTGTTAAAATAGTTCAGAAATTACCATAACGCACAAACATCTGTTACAGGGATTCAAACCAGTGTTTGGATTTGGATTTTCATTAATGAGTTGCAGTACAACTGAGACCATGTGTTCCTGTCAAAATTCAACTGAGACTGTTACTTAGCCATCTAGATGATATGATTCTTGTTTTGAAAAGTAGTAGAACTTTGAACCCTCGATGACTCTTCATCGAGGACGAGGAAGAACCTTCCAGGAGGGCAACCATCTCTGCAACAAAACACCAATCAGACCTGTAAGGTCGAAAAGGAGGCGTTAGCTCAGTGGTAGAATGTCCATCATTGGACCGGGAGAAGCCGATTTGATTCCCAATGGCCCATGCCTAACTGTCCCTGGAGAAGACACATTACCCCCACCATTGGTGCCATCATGACTGCCTGGATGCTGTTTCACCTTTTTTACTTCTTGGAAAATACTTCTCATTCATTAGAATGAGTTGCAACAGCTCAAACTCTGACATTTCACAGCTTTTTACTCAAAAAAAACTTATCAGTCACTCAGCAGAAGTTTTTCCATATCTGTTTTCTTTTTACCAGTAAAAGATAAGAAATATGTACGTACATAAAAAAGCTAGATTATCTATCTTTTATTTTCATCAGGACATACAATCAGTATATTTACCTGTAGGATGGCTGTTATTTACTTTAATGTGCTTTTATGGATTTATTTTATTCTTGGTTTTATTCCTGTTGTATTTATTCATCTGTTTTTTTTTTTTTATCTTTATTATACCTTTTACATTGTGTCATTGTTTTTTGTTGTATGTGTGTGTTTGGCAGCATTGTCTCAAACTGCCCTTACAGGGATAAATTCTTTCATTCATCTACTGAACAACTTATCCCTAATGGGGTCACGAGGGTGCCAAAGCATATCCCGGCTGATTTCAGGCTAGAGGCAGGGTACACCCCAAACAGGTCACCAGTCTGTGCGGGGGCACACACACAGACAACCATACACGCACGCACACACACACACACACACACACACACACTCATTTGTAGGGGCAATTTCACATTGGCCAATCAACCTAACATGCATGTTTTTGGAGAGTGAGGAGAAACTGGAGTATCTGGAGAAAACCCACACATACGCAGGGAGAAAATGCAAACTCCACACAGAAAGGCCAGTGTTCAAAGCCTTGTCCCAACCCTGGATTTGAACCCCCGACCTCCTTGGGATGAATACGTTCCGTTCCGTCGGGCCCGGGTCGCGAGGGCGGCTCGACAATTCTATTGAGTTACTGTATTAGTAACACTGCAGTGTTGTATTAGTTAGTATTAGCTGTATTAGTTAGTTAGCTGTATTAGTAACACTACAGTTTTACTAATACAGCGTTGGAAACTCATTTTTTAATTTTTTTTTTCTGTGTTTTATTAATTTGGTGCATTTTTTTTGTCTTGTGAAACACTTTGAACTGGCTTGGGTATGAATTGTGTTGCAAATAAACTTGCCTACAATAGAACCATCTTTATCTCTCATTCTCAAACAAGATTTTTGTGCGGATTTGTCTCCATCAAGTGGTTAGAAGGAAAATTACAACCACACGCTAGAAATTTGAAGAGATGTCGAGAGAAGTGTTTAAAAAGCAGGTAAGTCTGTCCAGATGCAGTTTAAAAAAGCATCAACCTCGACAAAGCTGAAACATTAAGAGGTGAGTTTGTTGGTTTTAATATTTTGAATACACAGCGAGGTTTAGTGACTTACCTTGTTTTTTTATCTTCCACGAAGCCCATCCATGAGTCCTCACTGACGACTCTGATTGAAATGATAAAAATATGGGTTTTCTTTCAGTTTTTACTCTGTTTTATACAACTTTTTTGTTGTATAAAAAGTATGTATAAACTTTAAATATAACTGTGTAAATGAAATGAAGAGTATGTGTACTGTAGTTGTAAGTTGTTCCTTTTTTTTATTCATTCACTCAAAACTCTCTGCTTCTTATAGCTTCCAGTCTCAATTTATGTTTTGTTTTTTGTCTAGAAGGATGTACATTTAATCACTTTTTTGTTTTCTATTAAAGATTAATGGTGGTCATAAATATTAAGTGTTTTCTGTGAAATAATTTGTAGAAGGACATATCTTAATGGTTTTCTATCCATATGTAGGATGTATGTCATGTCTTAAAATAAAAATGCTGTTTTGTTGCTGTTTTCTGCCACTAGATAGAGGCAAAGAGTTTTATTCCAGACTAAAAGGTGCATCAAGTGAGCAGTTTTTCAATTATTCATTCATGCAATTACTAGGATTTATTTTCTGTATTTTGTTTGGAATTACTGTTGGCATTTACACAAATGAGCAGAAGAAAATTAAAAGCAAAACAAAAAAAAAACCCAGAAAAACCCACATCTTGTCATGGGTTTTTATTCACAAGTTTGTTTTCTGAGCCATTTCACTTAAAATGGTGTATTAATAGGTTGTTTAATTGAAAATAAATTATGTGATCAAATATTGAACCTGGATTGGTAAGAGAAGTTTAAATTCTTAGACATGCAAAAAAGCAATAGAAACAGGTAAATATTCTGCAAATTTAAACCAGATGGCAGGGATGGTTGGCACTTAAATGTCTCAGATCAAACATCTGGCAATCCTCAAGTAAAAATGAAACTTGGAAAAACAAGAGAAGAATTTTACAATAAATCTAAGCTTATAATTCCAGGAAAACATGTGAGGCAAGGAAACAGGAATTGGTTTCTTGCTTTGCCACTTCTCTTTGAAAAAAAAAAAACCCTTGCTCTCCATTGTGCTCTTTTGTTCACAATTTTGACTAAATATACGTAGTTTATCTGCATGACAAAAGGTCTAATGACATCTAAAGCATTTTACTTGAACACAAAGCTGATTTGTTGATGATGGGAAATCAACCGAGTCAGACTGCTGTAGTCATGTGGATGTGAGTTTACAGAAGGGCAGCATTGTGAACACAACATGCTGAATATAAGCTTTGTATTTGCCCCGCTTTTCCCCAGAGAAGTCTTTTGTGGGACTGATTTCTGTTGCCAGTGTGTATGACTCATTCTGATGATGAGGTGTTGAGATAAACAGGACAAACAGTATAATCATTACCTAATTATTATGTACTTAGTAGTAATGATTTGAACTTTTTTGTCTTTATTATGAATGGCTTGTGTTCAAGATTTTTTAGAAACTGTGCTCAATCTTGACAAAAGTGAACAAATACAAGCAAGAAAACTGCCAGAAGAGACGTTTATTATTCTGGAATTGACATTGATTGACAACTTTTCAGGTTTTGCTTCTAATTGAATGATATTATGGGGAATGCAATTTTTCTGGGCTTTTTTTTCTTCTCATAAACTTTAAAAAACTTTAAAGCTTAAAAATTTAAATTTTAAAGTTCTGCAATCCTGGAGGAACTTGGAGTAAAGCCGTTGCTCCTCTGGGTCGAGAGAAGCTAGATGGGGTGGTTTGGGCATCTGGTTAGGAGGCCTCCCACTCGCCCCGCTGATGAGGGCTTTTGGCCACATCCCACCAGGAGAAGACCCAGAGGTAGACACTGGGCCCGTTAGATGGACTGTGTCTCACAGCTCTCCGGGGAAACTTCTCTTCCCGGATGAGCTGGAGGATGCAGCCAGGGTGAGAGAAGCCTGAATTTATGTTTAGAAGCTTGGGATAATGTTACCCTTATGATCCGGCCCCAGATAAGCAGAACACAACAGAACTTTAAAGGGCATGGATATCATATAAAATAAAACTTCTGTCCGCTCCCTTTTGTTTTGTCATGCAAATACAATGAATTATTGTCATGAATAGTTTTACTTCTTATGAAACAAAATAAATAAATAATGCTATCACAGAATTGCTTCAGAGTTGTCAGCTGTACAACACTAATGAAAATCTTTCATTCGACAATATCCCAAAGGTTTTCTGTTGGATTGACATTTTATGACTGTGGAGAGGATTTGAGCCCTCTGACAAGATGTTTCATCATGGTGGAAGTACTCGTTGGGAAATGTTATGGGGTAATGAGAGGATGGACATAATCATCAACATCTAGGGTGGGCTTGGAGGTTTAACACTCATGGTACAAAATAGGGCAAGAAACTGTTTTCTCTGTGCACTCATTTTGTGTTAAGAGGTACTTAAATACAGAAAATGGTCACTATACTGTTTTGACTTTTCCCCGGAAACATGTTTCTAGGGATGGTCGTGTGTGAATATACCTTATCAGCAACAGTTGCTATAAATAGTGGGAACAACAGTCATCACATGCTTTAAAAATAGGTTTGTTCCTCAGGACCTATTTCCGTCCTGAGTGTTGCCAGACTGAGGAGGCTTGATCTGCCATCCTGTTTCCATCAGGATGAAGCCCATCTACTGATTTCTTCAGATAAATAACCTAGAGTAAAAGAAGCCAGTATCTAATTAACATTCTTTGACACATTCCTTGCTCATCCTGAGGGAGGGATCTCTCTTTCGTGCGGGTACCCATGAGGTTTCTTCTTTTTTCCCTAGTGCTGTTTTTTTTCTCACCATGAATGAGCATCTAAGGGCAGGAATGCTCTGAAAGTGTTTAGCTAGCTTTTATTTAGTTAGCTTTTAACTGTGTATTTGTGTATCTAAATTTGTTTCTCTTTCTTGCTCTTTCTGTGTTTTGGTACTTTTTTTAGTTTTCAATGTGAATCCCGTTGAGACCCGTTTTGTGATACTGGGCTGTACAGATAGAATTGATTTGAATTCTTTGCTCAGTTTGAACTTTCAGGTTTCCTCCACAAGATATTGAAACTAGGGCTGAAACAGTTAATCGATTTAATCGATTATAATCGATTATCAAAATAGTTGTCGATTAATTTGGTCATCGAATAATCGTCTAAAAAGTTTCCGCTGTCTACTGCACTTAAATTGGTCTCCATGTGGGGCAGTAGAGAGCAAATTGACGACGCGCGCTACAAAAATAGGAGGAGAAGAAGACAGCAGCCAATCATTGGCCTTCATTTCACCCCGCCTCACGTGATCAGGCAGATTAAACAAGATGGCGGAAAGAAAAATCTCATAAAATCATCTAAAGTTTGGATCATTTACCGCTAAATCTGAAAAAGAATCGCGTTAATATGCAAAGTTTGCGAAACGGACACGTTTTGGCACGGAAGCATAACGACGCTGCACAAACATCTTTAAAAAAAACATGTCGGACTCGAAGCGGGACACGGCAAACCGGAGCGATACACAATGTTATTTTAATAAAAACAATATTACAGGTCGCAAAATACACTTTTTATTGTCTTCAAAATGTTCATTTTGGAAATGAAGATGTCTGAAATGAGGCCGCTGTCAGTAGGAAGACGAGGGGTTTTAAAAAAAAGTTCGCTAAATTCAATCCAGGATACAAGACCCCCTCCTCTACACCGCAAAGCACATTTTTTCCCACGAAAAAATGAGTTGCCACTAACTAAAAGGCACCCCTTTACCGATTAGGAGATCTGTGTTTGTAATATTATAAGTGGTAAAGATGGTCATTTTATTTATTAAAGTTACTATTTTTACAGTAGAGATGGTGGGGGTTTTTTGTTTGTTTGTTTTTTGCATTAATACTTCACAACTTGAATGTTTTTGTATATTTTTTCTCATGTTAATCTGGGGCCTTTTTTTTGTACAATACTTCTGAACAAGGTTAAATTTGCGAATCCAGAAGTGTTAAAGGTTTCTTATTTTCAAATGTGATCCAACAGTTTACATTTGATGTTTTATTAGCCAGTACTACTAAAGCACATTTTATGGGTGTTTATGATTTACTTTTACTGTATACAGTAAGTTATTAATTTCTAGAAATGATAATATTCTACCTCTTTATTTGACAGAAAGATTAACATTTTCTCTTACTGTAATAAACCCAACATGTTGTTTAAGTGGTTATGAGTTGTGTTTTGCACAATTACATTCTATAATATGCCGAAAAAGTAATATATATCAAATGGTCATTTTTACCCGATTAATCGATTAATCGACCCAATAATCGATAGATTAATCGATTACCAAAATAATTGTTAGTTGCAGCCCTAATTGAAACTAAACATTTTGATTTGCTGTCACAGAAATAATTTAACAAATAAAAAAGTGAAAGTATTTGCAACGCTGACAAAGGTGTCATCATTTCTTCATTTTTAATTCCTATATGACAGATTCTGAAACTTTTAGTACATATATTAAGTAAAACTGTACATTTAAAATACAATCATTGAAAATAGTTAGATGTACAACCGAATGGACGCTTTCATTTTTTCTTGTCTTTATCTATAAATTTATCGACACAATGTCCTAATTTTAGAGAACATTACGAGGTCTAAATTTAGAACATTTATTCAGAAGTTTTTTCCATTAGCAGCACCACACAAGACACAACACAATTGCAGAAATTCAAGCGTATATTGGCATGTAGAGCTAAATGGTGTCTAATAAATTGTATTGTGACTGAATTTGATATGTTAGCAAACCATGAATTGTTGAGAGCAAAGTAGGAAGCAAAAAGAGGAAATGTAAATATGTAAATACCATTGTCTGGTATGATCTCAGATTGTCGGTAGTTTATCTAGAGTAAATTGAACAAGAAGTATGCCAATAAGATCAGGAACAACATCGGATTTATTTTATAAAGAACCAGCAACGTCCACATTTTAAACATTTTATTTATTCTAAATAAATTCTACAACTAACCATTTCTACTTCATTTTTCTTTTTGTGCCACCTTCTTTTGAAGAAAAAAAACTTCAGAAAGTTTTATGACATTTCTTTGTGATCTTATTCACTCTCAGGTTTTGGATCCTTTAGATCATGTGAAACTGAAGTGATATAAAATATTCTCACCCTCTTCATTTGGTTACCGAACCACACCTTCTGAAGTCATCTGAATTTAGAGGTGAGAAGGAGGACACACCCTGTAGAGCTCGCTAGCTCATCGCAAGGCCCAAAAAGAAAATCCAAATGCATTAACTCATAAACATACTACTAAAGTTTTTGGCTAGAGTCACAACTTTTAAGGAGTTTTCACTTATTTTTTAGTTACAGACAATACCCTACTGGGCAAGTTCAGCAATGGTTCCAGTTTTTCCTGAATAACATCACCAGTACACATGTAGCCAAACTGCACCACCCTGTAGCATTCTGAATATATTGAGGGTTTTCACATGTCTCTCTGTTTCATATGATGAACACATTTAAAATAGATTTATTCTCAGTAATCTATTCAGTTTGATTTTCAAATTTTATTTGGAGATATATAATCATCCAATTGGACACAATAGAAATCCCATTTAAAGTTCAACTATTTCCAATAACTTTAACATGGTGACATTTGAGACTATTTCGAGATCCAATACGTTGCATGACAGACTTTGTCGACTCAATACTTATATTTTAGCATTGGTTGATAGAGGATGTAATGAGCACAAAAGAATTGTTTTGACGTCAAAGTTTATACTGTAGTGCTTCAGCCAGTGGAACAGGGTTTTCAGTATTTACTTTTAAGAACTGCATCTGCCCAAAACCAAACGGTAATTTCCATTCAAACAAAACATTTCGTTGGGAAAACACCTGAGAGTTGATGGCAACTACCTCATCTAATGCATCTTTCTCAGGGGCTCTTTTAGCATTTAATTCACTTTCATTTCCACTTTTACTTCTGTTTTTGTTCCCCCAGCTTTGCTTTTTATTACGATAGGATTTCCAAGATCATAGCAATTATCTCAAAATTACAGGCACTATTACACAATACAAAGATAATGCTGTTTTTACTCAAGCAAAGAGGATCTTGTTCTTTTGTGAAATTCTCATGAGAAAAAACATTACTGTGTTTATAGTTTTTGTTTTTTTTTTTAGTAACTTTTGTTTTGTTTTCTGAACCGTTTATCCCTAATGGGATCAGGGAGGTGCAGGAGCCTATTCTGGCTGTTTTAAGGCAAGACGCAGGGTACACTCTGAACAGGTCTCCAATCTCTCGCAGGGCCACATCACCATCCACAAACACATTCATTCCTATGGGCTATTTTGTAGTGGCCAATCTGCCTAACATGCATGTTTTTGGAAGGTGGGAGTAAACCCACGTATTTATGGGGAGAACATGCAAACTCCACACAGAAAGAGCCGTGTTCCAAGCCTAGTTCCACCCAGGACTCAAACCCCGATCATCTTGCTGTGAACCCACTGTGCTCACCACTCCACCACCTTGCAGTCCTTCTTGGTAACTGTTAGACTTAGTTGTTCATAAAGTATCTTAACTTTTAAATGTTAGGAATTTTCATCCCAGCTTCTAATCTAAGTTTTCAGAAAACCTTGCTATTTTTGTTCATTAAAGTTTCCACATTGGAACAACTGAAAAACTCTCTGAAGGAATTTTAATTATTCATTAAAAAGTTACGCAAGAAAGACACTTGAGTTGTATCTGCTTTTCTTTATCAAAAGCATTGCAAACAGACAAAATAATAACACACGTAGAAAGAGCAATTCATCATTAAGAGCATTCATAATTCATCAGAGAAATAAACCATGTGAGCGACATTGGCCATAGCACCGAGATGTGCGCGGTCAAGGCAAATCTGTGTCTCAGGACAGACTCACAGCAGGACAACAGTACCATTGTTTTCTTCTCAGAAAGAAAAGCTAGCCTTCAAGTGAAACATAAAAATTCTCATTCATTGCAGTACATATGAAAGTAACATAAAGAGCAATAAGGTCGGCATTAGCATAGACTCACTGGAGGTCCCAGTGGGAATATCACATGAATGTTTCACATATTTCTCAAAGGGTGGACTAGCAATCACTTCTTAAAAACTGTGTATGTCTTATAAGTGGGTAACACCCTTAAGTGACCTGAACAGCACAATGTGTTCTGCAATGAATCTGTCCCTTCACAAAATATTTCACAAATGTGGGACAATATTAGGCTCTGGCTTTCAGACAACAAGCAGCTGGATCACATGTTATTGAGTTTATAATGTGAAACTCTTGCTGTTTCTTTTTTCAGTTTACCAGCTGTGTTGAGCAAATTCAGCGAAGACTCTGTGGAACACAGCTGCATAAAAACAAATCGGGTGACTTCAGAATCAGCTCTGGGGGAAAATAAAAGCAGGACAGAGAGAAAAGTGTTAAGGTGACATCACACTGCTATTAGGAACTACAGATGCTCATAAATAAAATAACAGAGTAGAGATCATGTCACATGTAAACTATCCACACCAGTGGACACCAATCTCTCTTTGTCCTTCTTTTCAAAGGGATTTAATAAGTGAAAAACAATTTCACATTTTTTTTTTCAGAATCAGGTCATTTATAATATAAATATTTGATCAGGTTAAACTACTTTTTTTTTCTTCTTGTGAAGCACTTTGAATTACATTTTGAATGAATTGTGCAATACAAATAAACTTGCCTTGCCTTACTTGTGTACGACCATTTTCATTTTTAATTCATATAAAATCAGCATCAAAGACATCACAATTGCAATTTCCCCATTGTGGGACTAATATAGGTTTTCTTGATCATGCCTCGGAGAACATTTTTAGATGTTTAAATCTTTTCAAACATAAACTCTGTGAGCTCAATCTAAATCTAATGTTGTGAACATTCAACCTTTTCAGAGGATGTAATTTAGTGTCCATCTAAACTCAAATAAAAACTGAAATATGCCAAAATTGATGCAAAATTCTTGCGTAAATTTATGCCATGATAAAAATAGACTTTTTTGTCTTTAGTTTTTGTGTGTGTTGCCGCCATCTTTGATGATGTAATTGTTCAATTGTATTTCTTAAAATAAAAAATAGCGCAAACGAAAATGTTTACAGCACAAACGATTGACATATTTTTTTGTTTATTTTTGTTTATTTGTATTATAAAGAGGGGGCAGCTTCACGGAGGTCACCTAACTGGATAAAAGTGAAAATAGAACACTCTCCCAAAACCTTAAACTATTTTCATGCAATCTTCCGCTGCGCGCTTGCACGAACACATCTCAATGTTAAATTGTATCAGTGTGTTCATTTTCTCTCCCGCAAGTTTTATCAGCCGGTCCTCTGTAGTTTTTGAAATGACAAAATAACAGTGGGCTAGTGTGGGCTTTATTGAAGATTGATTACATTGCCAGTAACAGAGCGAAATTTGATTGTTTAGGTAATGATGTTATTAATTAGCGCAATAATCTCATTTCATGATAGCCAGTCAGTCACCTTCTTAACCGCCTATCCTTTACGGGGTTGCGGGGTTGTCGGAGCCCATCCTGGCTGATTCAAGGTGAGGGGCAGTGTACACCCCGGACATGTCGCCAGTCTGTCGCGGGACTCATTTCATGATAAAAAAAAAGAGGAATTGCCCAACAACAACAACCCACATTTCATCTTCTAGTAAGATCAAATTTGAGGCATAGATTTTCTTTTCTTTTTTTCCCTTGCGGTTTGTTTTTTCTCTACGCATGCGCAGCCTGATGTGCCGACTCTGCATAACAAACACAAAACATATTCATTTTCTTACGTCACGTTACTTTCAATACCCAAATTTCCGAGCAGACTGTGAACGCCTCCTAACCAGTGAAAACTCTTGCATTTGTTAAAGAGCAGTAGTTTAAGTAAAACAAAAGTAACTTCAAGACAGATTTTTTTTTCAAGAGAGAACAATAAAAACGAGTCGTTCCTCCATTTTTTCACGTGACACTTGTAGGTTTTAAAACCGCGAGTGAGTTTGTTTCCTGTTGTCAAAAACTTTGTGTTGTCGACCTCTAAATGCGGGTTATCCAGTGACAGCTGAGGACGTGAAGAGACAGACAGAAACATGGTGAGTACAGATCCACTTCTACTCTGGAACAGAAAGATAACGCTGAGTTTAAATTAGAAACTAAACCAGTCGGAGGAAAAAAGAATAAATGTACATTTAACTTTTTTTAAGTGGAGGTCTTTTAACTTCTAAAGCACTTGGTTGGCAATTTAGATTACAGCTAAACAGAAGGTACAAGTGGATACAAGCTTCACATTCTCAAGAAAATTAGTCATAATCTAATCAAAATGAAAAATCTGTGTGTTTCCTAAAAGTAGAAAAAAGTTTTTATTGAAAAAAAATTTTATTGAAAAAAATTTGTACACTAACGCTTAGCTCCTCTCAATTGTGAATTTTAGCTCCTAAACTGTCATTATATTCATTTTATATGTATCGAACACATGTTGGTTATAGATTTGAGTTAATTATAAAACAATCAGATTATGACTTTGCCATAAATTTATGACATAAAATGATCAGGAATGAATTAATTCAAAATGGATTGTCAGTGGTGATTCAAATAAAAAAAATTGTACATGAACACCTAGATCCTGTCATTTGTAACTTTAATATCCTAATCTATCATTTTATATGTAATCGAACACATGTTTGTTATAGATTCAATTTGAATTCATTTTAAAACAATCAGATTATGACTTTGCCATAAATTTATGACATAAAATCATCAGGAGTGTAATGGAATCAGACTGGATTGTGGGTGTTGATTCAGTGTAATTACAGGTAAATTCATGCAGACATGAGGGAGAGAAGTTTAGGAAGGAAGCTCAAATGGGCAGCACTTCCTCTGTTAGACACCACTGCTTGAATTTGAAACACTGACTATTGTTTGGCTACTTTCTTGGCATGATCAGAATGAGATCAGCAGCTTTTAAGGTATTTTAAAATCAAATTCCACCAATAGATTTCTGAGTCATCTCTAAACCTAGCTGGAAAATGCAACAAGATTATGATCATTAGATGAAAGTGATGCTGAGCATTTAAATGTTTTGTTCTGTTGGTTTCCTGTTCCTGTCACCTTCTGAGGTGCTGGTTTCCTCCCTATGGCTCAGAGGGCAAATGTGAAGGAGAAAGCTGTCAGTGTACAAATTATTTTGAGGTCAAACTACTGTTGAAACATCCTGCTCAAAATGTTCTTGTTTTGCTCGATTACTTTACTGCCTGAACATTTTGTCATAATCTGAGAGGACTTCTTTTTTCTTCAGTTCATGTCTCAAAAGTTTTTGACCTCTCTTTTTTTAGATTTTTTTTTTTCGAAAATAAAAATGTATTTTCATAAACCAACATCTCAATCTAATTTGTATCAATTGAACAATTACTATCCTTTTTTAATGGGAACTTTGGTTGGAAAGTTCTATTCTAATTTCTGTGTGGTGCACGTGGCAGGAAGTAGATGATTTAACGAATGTTCTTACTCAACCTCAAGGACTAAAGAAAGCGTACATCCATTCCTTACATGAGTGTTTCATTATCTAAATACAAGCGAAAAATCGGCAGAGTGCAACAATGAGCAGCACTGTTAAAGCTTGTTTGTACTTGATTAAATAAACAGTGATTTAGTGAATAATACAAAAAGAATTTTTGTTTAATTTTTTTCCATTCTGTTGTCTTCTGCTTATCCGGGGCCAGGTCACAGGGGCAATAGCCTCAAACAAGAAGCCCACGCTTCTCTCACCCCGGCTGCATCCTCCCCCTCACCTGGGCTTATCGCGAGGTGTTCCCCAGCCAGCTGTTGGACAAAGTCTCTCCAGCAAGTCTGGGGTCTGCCTCTGGTTCTCTTCCCGGTGGAACGTGTCTGAAACACCTCCCTAGCAAAGCGTTTAGGAGGCATCCTACCCAGATGCCCAAACCACCCCAACTGGCTTTCTCTATCCGGAGAGGCAATGGCCCTAATCCGAGCTCTTTCCGGATGGAAGAGCTCTCTCTCTGAGTGAGAGCCCAGCCACCCTCCTGAGGAAGCTCATTTTGGCAGCTAGTTTCCACAATCTCGTGCTTACGATCACCACCCACACCTGGTGACCATAGGTGAGGGTAGGAATGTAGATTGAATAGTAAATCGAGAACTTTGCTTTTCAGCTCACCTCTTTCTTTCCCACAAAAAAAATATACCTGTGAATCCTAATTTCCAAGTGCTTGGATTTCAGAAAATTAAGAAATATGTTTGAACAATAATTAAAACTAAAACACATGACTAGTCATTTCCAGAGGAAGCGTTCTTGTCTTTTCTGTTATTTACTCAAAGCATACATTTGTTTCTCTTTTATTTTTTATTTTTCTCACATACTGTCATACAAAACTTTCACCAGAACTCTGACCGGTCAGTCATACTAACCACATCTTCTGTTTACCACAAAACAGGAACGGCCTGGTTGCATTTCTGTCTGATTACGCCTGTTTTTTGTTGAAAGTTTAAACACTGTTGTGGAAATTCTGCACGAAATGTGCTTAAATAACGTTTTAAAAAAACTCCACCAGTATTCTTTTTCTCATGCTGTGTTATTTTTATTTATTTATTTATTTTTGCTTTGAAAGGAAAATGGAAAGAGCCACCTTGAACAGATGCAGGAGGAGGTGGAGGAGGTTAAGGTCATCATGTTGGACAACCTGAAGAAATCTGATGAAAGAACTGAAAAACTGAGTGAATTGGATGATCGAGCTGAAGAGTTGCTTCAAAAGGTAAATTCAAACACATGAGATGATGACTAAGAATAAGTCTGTCATTTAACTCATTGCTTTTGTGAATTGGTCTCTATGATAAGTGCAATTATTCCATACATGGGTTAAAATCAGGAGAGGTGTCTTGATGATTTCTATAAATACTTTTTAGGTGGAGCTGGAATAGAAAACAAATGTACAATTTACATCCTGATTGTGTTTTATGGTGCTATACTTAGAAAGGTATTTCCTATTGTTTCCTAAGATGAATAAAGCAAGCTGGTCTCTTTGGGTACGAGGGAGTAAGTCCAGGACATGCCACGAGGCCAATGTCCGTCCGGGGGTCAACAAGCAGGTCACATCTTTACCACATTGCCCCGCTGGCTTGTGTTACAGGACACATAACAGTCACATTTGGCTCCCGGAGAGCTTTAAAAAGCAGAAATCTTTAACTTGAACCAATTGGATTCAATTTCAGAAGAAATTAGAAACTAGGAGATAAGATCTTGAGCTGGATTTTGACTTTTAGGTGTACTCTCACACTTGAACAAAACAATAATGATATAGGATAATACAATGTAGCAGATGCATCAACAAAGATGGTCTTAAAAAAAAAAAAAAAACGACTGAGCAGATATGTTTACACCAAAGTGAACTTAATCAGATTTTTTTCTTAACTATTTATGGGAAAAGTAGACTCGTCTCTTGTTTTAATTATTGTATAATAATCATCTTATTCTCCCCAAAGTCTGAAACATGTTGCAAGTTTTAGATTTCATAATATCAAGTAATTATTCAAATGACAAGTTTAATATCTGCACTAAACCTTTTTAAGAAGTGTTCTTGATAAATATTTTTGATAAGTTCCAGATTTCTTGATCCTCTGGGTGTTGTTATGATAGAAAGTTGGCAAGCTTAACTGTTGGTTTTATTTTCCAGCTCTTTTCAAACATCAGTCAGCAGATGTTTACTACATAGAACTTGTCTTTGAGACTCGCTGACAACATAAAAGCCAGAAAGAAATAGTCATTGCACAATTTTAAAGAAGTCCCTAAAAAACATTTGGATAACAATTCGCTCCAAGTTGTGCTAAAATCTGTTGTTTCAAGATTTTATGCTTCTTGATATGTTTGTTCCAAATCCATGTGATGTGAGTGTGTTTGTCCCTTGAATATAAATTAAGCTTTTTTAATCCCTCTCAATGCTACTGATCTGCGTGCAGAGAGAGCGCAGTGTGGGAACATTGTGTCAAACTTGTTGACCTACTCAAGTAATCATGTGTTTCTTAAGTAGTATGAAAAACTGATAAATGAATGGATTAAGAATCACTGTCATAAAGTTTCTTCTCATAGAAAAAGTGATCAATCTTATTAAAAAACGCCAGCTTATAAGCAAACCTGACATGCCTCATTTTAAAAAGTTTTAAAATTTTCTTCTCATAGTAAACTTTATGTAGGATGCTGTTTATGACAATTTAATTGATGTAAAAAATCTTTCAAACCTCCAAATATTTTTTGATTTACTATCTTTCTTTACATTCTAATATTTCCAAATCCACCGCTTACCTTAGTATCAAACATGTCATGGTATACAAACTGATTGTGACTTTTTTCCTATCTTCTTCCAGAGCAAAGCATTTGAAAAGACCGGCAACCAGTTAAAACAGAAGAAACAAGGAGAAAACAAGAATTTGAAAAAAGTCTTTATCATCATTGGAGTGGTGGCAGGACTTGTCATCTTGGGACTTATAATCTTTGCCATCGCTGGATAACACAAAAACAGTTTCTGTTTACTGGCCCAAGAAAACCAACAGGATCCAGATCAATGACCAGGAAAGAGAAATTGTTATTGGTGGGACTCCAGCATCTAGACTGAGCTGCCCAGCTGTTGTTTTTTTTTTTTATGCGTTTAGATATTTATGGAATTCATTCCTACTCTTCACTAGTTTGAGTCTTCAGTTGAATAAGGTACCAATAATTGTTTTAGCTGCTTGTTGTCCTTCATATTCATTTTCAAAGATCTTTGCACAGCCAATACAGGAAGAATGCTGCAGCTGGACTGAAAGTCTTAAAACGGATTGTCTTGCTTGTTCAAAAATGTTACTAAGATTTTTTGTAAATTCTGAGGTAAATTTAGAATATATAACAAATATTTAGGAAAAGACATTACTGACTGTTTTTGAATTTGTTTGAGTGATGATTCAGTGGATGACAAAAAAAGAATAAAACAAGTGCCCGATGTGAGTGTATACAAGCTATCGACAAATTCCCCAGAAAAAAAGAATGCACACAGGGTTTGTACTGTTAACTTCTACTTGTAAAAAGAAATGGTTTCATAATAAATACTGTTAATTTGTTCTATTTTGTGAGTCTACTTTTTTAAAAATAAATTTTAAACATTGCCTTGAAAACTGTCAGACCTTATAGAAACTGACTGATACAAATCAGCAGAAAAAAAAATGATCAGATTGTTAAGTTGTAAGCACTAGATCAGGGGTGCCCAACCAGTTGATCGGACAGAGCCAAATTCAGGAAAAAAAAATATGAAAAGAGAGAAAGTCAGTGTTGCTGACTTAGCAACGCTGACACTATTTCTACTGAGTATTCGGACCCTCTAGCACTTTTTTCTTTTTTTTTTTTTCAAAAGCAACAGTCTAGCGTCTTTTTCTAGTGTTATTGGAATTTTTGGAGTCTGTGACTTGAAAGCACATTGTTAAGCCTGTTCTAAATGAGCTGTGCCTGTCGCTCCTCCAACAGCACTGTGCACATGCAAAAAATGTTTGTGTGAGTTTGAGAGAGAAGAATTTTTCTATGAGTGTGTTTGAAATAGAGAAGAATTTGTTTGTGTGTTCGTTTGAGAGAGAGGAATTTGTCTGTGTGTGTTTGAGAGATGGTGGTAGCATTTGTGTAATAACAAATTCTATTCCGAGGGTAGTTTTAGTCTGTGGTTTTACTGAAACCACAGACTGTGGGGTCTGTGGGGTTTGCAATGCGGTCACTGATCTGGTAGATCTCAGGTTTGATCCTTGAAAAGTTACTGTTGGGGCAAAAAAGGTTGGACACCCACGCACTAGATAAAGGTATGATCATAATTTTTAAACTTTGCTTATTGCATCAAGTTTTGCATGTGGATAAAAAGGGACACATAGTGGTTGTGATTATATTACAAAGTCATTAAAAACTGAAGAGAAGAAAAAATCTACAATCATTTAAAAAACTTTTTTGTTCATAGGTGTCAAAAGTACCAACATTTCTACTCAAGTAGAAGTATAAATACCGAGTTAAAAAACTACTTTAGTAAAAGTAGAAGTATCAACTCAAGTTTTCTACTTAAGTAAAAGTAAAAAGTAACCTATTTTAAAACTACTTCAAGTAAAAAAAGTAAAAGTAATTTTCAGAAAAAAAGGAATATTGTTAACAAAAGCGAATGAACATATTTTTTAACTATTATCACATGCTTTAAGGAGCAGAAAATATGATCATAAATGAAAGTGTTTTGGTGAAACTTTATGAATCAGAAACATTTATTTCTTAATAATCTTTATTGGAAATCGATTAATGAACACAATCAAATGTATTATCATAAGCAGGGCATCATGTAACGTCCCTTCAGCTACCAAGCTTCACTCTGCATCACCTAATTTAACCAACTTCAAGACACAAACACACTCAATGTAAAAAAAATACAAACACACTCAATGTTAAAAAAAATAAATAAATGAAAAAAAAATGACCAAAAGACTTTTTCAAGCCTTGAAGGCAGCTAGTTTTCAAAGTTCTTTGAGGCAATAATGAATCGTCTTTAACAAGTTGGTAAGTATGGGAGTGCCACATACAGCCTGCGTGACACCTGGGACCAGCGTTGCCAGGTGGGAGGTGCTGGATTATCGTACTAATGACGTAAAATTATCGTATTTTACAAAAAATGTCGTACACCCAGTAAAACCACGCCCATTGAAAAAATAACACCCTTTACCTGCACTCGTAAGGCAGTGGGAGTGAAGGAAACACACAGGAGGCAAAATCCCTAAATTCTTTTTCTAAAATTTTAAGAACTGTAAAAATGAAAAAATAACCAGGGAAATAAGATTTTAAGAAACCCAGAAAGAAACCAGTAGGGGCGGGACTTAGGAGACGGTATATGTAAATTTATATATATATACATATCTACATATATATATGTGTACATATAAGGTTTTTTAATGTTAACCCAAACATCTACATTATACAAAATCTAAGCGATGTGTAGTTTTAATCTCCTCAGTCAGTCTTTATAAACTAATCAATAACATTTTGGGTGCTTTTAAGCACAAATACTTCATCCACTACTATTTATGGATTAATTAGTTCAATTAGCTTTGTTTCTAAAGATAAAATAGTGCGTCACAGATCAAAGTTATTTTTATAAAAATACCATCTACAACATTTTCAGCAAAGACGTTTACAATAACCGCAGACTGAAAATAATAATAATAATAATAAAACATTTCTTTGCTGTTGTTTTTTTTTTTTTTAAAAACTGATAATTCAATCAAAGTTAAGTGTTCCAGCATCAGAAACACTTTGATTTCCGAGCCCGCAACAAGTCTCAATTCAAGTTTGTGGGCGGTGCTACCGGCTTCTCCGGCTTCTCCCCGCTAAGTCCCAAAGACCCTCTGAGGTGCAACTCTCCCGTCGCCATGGAGACTGGCATGGAGACGGCCGACCCTCTGGGCGTCAACGCCCCCGCTCCTCCCACAGACGGCTGGTTGGAGGCCAGCGCTGCGCCCGCCTCGCCCAAAGAGCACAGCGGGTGGAGCCAGGCGGAAGACACCTCCTGTTCGGAGCAGCGCAGCGTGACGGAAACGGTGATCAACGGGTCCATGAAGGAGACGCTGAGTCTGACGGTGGACGCCAAGACGGAGACCGCCGTCTTTAAGAGTGACGAAGACAAAGTCTCGTCTTCGTCGGAGAAGTACGTCGAGGTGGAGAGTCCGGACGCCGAGCTCAACAGTACTGCAGCCAAAACGGGGGAGAAGCTTCTCAACGGTCCTCTGAGAGATGCCAGCGAGGAAAGCAGGTCGGAGCAGACGGTGAACGGGCCGGCGTGAG
Source organism: Neostethus bicornis (assembly GCA_902685375.1). Taxonomy (NCBI): domain Eukaryota; kingdom Metazoa; phylum Chordata; class Actinopteri; order Atheriniformes; family Phallostethidae; genus Neostethus; species Neostethus bicornis. The sequence goes on from LR738545.1 coordinate 14,265,078, forward strand.
AGTCGGCGACGGGTCGGCTCGCCGCGCCCGGCGGGGCCCCCCCTTTTGGACCAGCAATACCCCCCATCAGATGGACGGTGTGTATAGAGGATGGACAGAATCATTTTGTTTATAAACTGTTTGTGCCCATGAGGTGATGCCCAAATTAAAAAAACAGTCCTGTTGCTATAGTTACACAAATGATTGTACCAATAAAATATTTTCTAAAAAAAAAAAAAAAAAAAAAAAAAAAAAAAAAAGGGGGAAGGATGGCTCGGTGGGTAGGGCGACCGCTCCGTAACCGGAAGGTCGCAGGTTCGATCCCCCGCCCAGAGTCCATGCCGAGGTGTCCTTGAGCAAGACACCGAACCCCCAGTTGCTTCAGATGATAGTGGTCTGCGCCTTGCATGGTAGCTCCCATCATCAGGAATGGATGTTGTGTGTGTGAATGATTGTATGGAGTGAATGAATAATGCATATATATATATATGTAAAGCGTCTTTGAGTGTCTAGAAAAGCGCTATATAAGTTCAATGCATTATCAGTTGAATGCCTAAAAGGCATTCAACTATAGTGATTCGTCTCGTTATAGATATCTTCCGTACTTCTCGCACCCGTTTTTCGGCACGTAAAATCTCAAGATCCGTTTGCCCGAGCGCAGCCGTTCAGGACTCAAAACGACCGGCTCGGAAATGAGATTTACGGATCTATTCAACTTTTGGAAATTTTAATCGGTTTCCGATTTATCGCAAGAAACGCGACAAAAATTTGCCCCATGTAAGTCAATGGGATTTTGGGATTTTTACCTCAAAAACCACATGCTCTTCAAAGCTTTCCAGCTCTGGCATAGTTTTAGCTACAAACACCATTTAAAGTTTAAACGGGTCACAAGGGTTTGACCTCTTTACCATCTGAAGGGCACTTTCATACCTTCTACGGTTTCAGAGCAATCACTTTATAAAAAAGTGAAAAAATGGAAAAAATCAGGTTTTTTTTGTCTCTTCGCTCGCACTGTAAAAACAGAGTGGAGACAGAAACCAGACTCTTTGTGTTCAAAAGGCTCTAGCTCCCACAATTTTTGGCGCACCGGAAAATTTTTTATATCAAAACGGAGGAAATTTTGTCAGGATCATTTCGTTCCGGGAACCATTTTTTCGTCAGAGCGACGGTTTAGCCGCTACGGGCTCCCGAAGGTCGAGAAGTCAGGTCTAATTTTCGACCCTCTGACCGGATTTGAAAATTTTACCCTTCCAAACAAATTTTTATAACTCTTTGAGTTTTTATCCCACAAACATAAATTTTAGCTCAAAACGGAGGAATTCTTGTCCTCTTTCATCCAAGGTGACTCTTGAATCTGTCAGACCAACAGAATTTCCTCTATGGTCCTCAGAAGGAGACCTCCCCCCAAAAAGTGAAATTTTTGGACACTAAAATGGCTGCCATTTCATTTCTGTTTGAGCTACAAAAATAAAATTACATCCCCAAGTAGATTTCATCGTCCTCTTTCTAAATCTGAAAGAATTTTTTTTCTATCTATTACCGTTTTTGCGCAATTAGCATTTGTTTGCCTTTTCAGGAATTCTCTGTCCCACCTGAACAGGTGTGTTTTGCCGCCCAATTAATGAGCACTCACAGGCTCATCTCCTTATAAGGTAATGAAGGAGTCTGTGTGATGTCACAGACATCTCCTTATTTGGAAGTAGGCTGTGCTGGCTGTATGCAGATTCTGTTTCTGTGGTCTTGTGACCTGCATCAGGTGTGTTTTGAGGCGCAATTAAGGAGCTCTGATGGGAAGACAGCTCATTAGAACTTTTCAGTTGTTTTGTTTTCTTAACTTTAAAGCATAATTACACAACTTTAATGAGATTTTCACAATAAAAGACCTAAAATAATAAAAAATTATTATCTTTTACACACTTTTACATTAAAATTATTTTTTTTAAATAACTTTAGGGTTGTTTTGTTTTCTTAACTTTAAAGCATAATTAGACAACTTTAACGAGATTTTCACAATAAAAGACCTAAAATAATAAAAATTACTATCTTTTACACATTTTTACATTAAATTTTTTCTTTTTTTAATAATTCTTCGTCTTTTTTTAAAAATTCATCTTAAAAGCATATTTAGCCATTTTTAATGAGATTTTCACAATAAAAGACCCAAAATAATGAAAAATTATCATCTTTTACACACTTTTACTTTAAAATTATTTTTTTTTAAAAAACTTTAACGCTGTTTTGTTTTCTTAACTTTAAAGCATAATTACACAACTTTAACGAGATTTTCACAATAAAAGACAAAACTTTATAAAAATTTCATGTGTTTGAAATCCTTTTCCAGCACATATGTACATTCAGGTTTCTTTTTAGCCAGCTTTCAGGTCATTTTCAGCATCAGAGGATGAAAAAAAAAAAAAAAAAGGCCTTCGGCGTCCTCGGCGTCCTCGGCGTCCTCGCCCCCCGCGAACAGGCATTCAACGCGCTGTTTCTCCGAAACAGCATACTCTAGTTATTATTATTATTACTCGCCCCAAAGTAATGATTGACTGGACCTTTCAGCCAATCATTCATCCGTTCCTTTGTTTGATGCATTCAGGGTTCATAAAAAAAAAAAAAAATCCGACAGTCGCGGCTTTTTAACACTGACAAAATGGCGAAAGTAGCGACTACTTTTAATAAAATCAACGAAGTAAAAGTACAGATAATTGCATAAAAAAGTAGTGAGTAAAAGTAAAAAGTAGACAAAAAAAATAATTACTTCGTTAAAGTAAAGATAACGAGATTTTCTACTTGAGTAAGGTAAGGAAGTAGTTCTACTTCGCTACTTGACACCTCTGTCCATCAAACTCAGGTGGGATTGTGAATCTAGACTGAACATTGAAAAAAAAAGCTTTAAAATTAGCCAGTTATTAAGCAAACATGCAGAAATTTATAAATACATACAATAAAGGAGGAATGGAATTACAAAAACTCAAACATAGTAAAGTGATTTGGGGAAGAATTACTTCAAAAAGTTTTTTTAATTATCACTGTTAAGCAACAGAGCATAAAAGACCCTAAAACACTATGTTGCAATACTTTAACGACCTCTGCTACTCTAAATGATCATTTAGTTCATGAGAACGGGGCCGATCTTTGTTTGATTGCGAAATGTTTATTACTCTGTGTTGATCTGTCAAACATTAGGACCTGCTGTTAGAAGTTACATGTGGATTTTCTGTAATAAAAAAGGTGATGACGTAGATCTGACCCGGAAGTGATCTTGGACAATTCTTTCCTGCAAGAAGACCGGCAACATGGCGGCGGACACGCAGGTAAATGTGCTTACTTATTAAAAATACTGCTTTTCACGGTGAGAATAAGTTTGAAGACATATTTAAAGTGAATGTATAATATTTCCGATGCGGGTTATTTAAATCTGTTGTAATTTTGAGCGGTTTTTAAAATGGTTTATGGTGGAGATGATCCGCGGCCAACTAGCAAAGCGTCCAATCCACATTTTGATCCAGGCAAATCATCCTCACTTTTATCACTTAAATAATTACATACTTACGTGCTTTCAATCTATAAATCAATTAAAATATGAAACATTACTAAGCTACATATGCCTCCATTTATAGTCAAATAACCGATCTTCATTGTTTACTACAGATTCCACTAAACTTTGCAGCTGGTTTTGTGTAAACGTGTCACTATTTTATTCTTTAGTGGATCTTATGTAAAATTATAAAGACACCCATAAACAAGAGGAATAATGCATATTTGGGAAATATTAAGAAATCATAACCGGACTTTAAATAAGGGTGCAAGAGTCTATAAATCAAACAATTTAATGACACTGAAATCCAAACAGCAAAGTTTGAGTATCTTTGTTCTTCAAGCTGCACAATTTTGCACATTTTGGAAGACACATTTAATAGCTGACATCAGATCTGTTTACATCTCTATTTAACAGCCCAAGATATCAAATTCATAAAATCAGTTTGCCTGTTCTATGTAATTTTTTTTGTACAACCTGTCATCACATTAAAATGATTCCCTGTCTTCCTCCATGTGATTCTTCAGGTTTCAGACACTCTGAAGAATTTTGCTGCAAAAGTGACAACCTCCAGCATTAATGAGCGCAAGAAAATATTTGGGGAATTAAAACAGTGTCTGACGAATAAAGGTGAGACTTTATTTTATTCTCTGCACCATACTGCAGTGCTTTTGGTCAGATTGATTCAAAGCGATCATAATTTTTTTTTTTTTGGTTTCCTGCAGAGTTACCAGAACCTGCTGTGAAAGGACTATGCAAGCTGTTCTGTCTCACACCTCACAGATACCGGTTTGTACCAACTGACTTTTAACATCAAATTTAAACAAAAAAATTAAAAGTAGATCCTGTTTTGATTGTATTTTTATTTGTTTCTCAGGGACGCAGCATCACGCAGAGAGCTGCTCTCCATTATTGACCAGCTAGCTGGAAATCAGCCTGATGTCTTGGTAACCAGCCTGCTTCACTCCCTTCTGAATAGTGGGGTGATTAACAAAAATGGCGAGCCCAGGTACTCCAACAAGTTTCTCTGAACTTTATGTTGCAAGCATTTTATTAGCAAAGTTCAAATAGATTAATTTAGTTTGGTTAAAATTATTGAGTTACTTTGTGTTCTCATTTTATTTACAGTAAATGCACGGGATCTGCTGCCTTTATTGGCTTGTCTTGGACTTGCCTTTTAGTGTCCCGTGTGTTTTCTGTCCCAGAGAAAAGATCAGGCGCCACATGGAAGAAAATGGTTTGTGTTTTTCTGTTTTTCTGAGTTTAAAGACATCGTTAGAAATGTGTTTATAAGCCCTAACTAAATGAGTTGACCTGGCCCCTAATAAATGAGAATAAAGCTTTAGGTTAAATTAGTTGATTGGAACTGTCTTGTTGTTTGTTTTTCAGGTGGAAGTTCAGAGTCTTTTGGTGGCTGAGGTGGTCGGTGGGGCCAAAACAAAGGCCACTGCATCAAGCCTGAAGAATCTCAATCATCTCTGGGAAGAAGTAAGTATGGAGGATTCTTTTAATTTCTGATCCAGATGTTGGACGCTGGAACTTTCTCTACATCCTAAACATGTGCATGTTTGCTAAATACATTTGTTTTCACAGTCATTTAGGTCCATTTCTCACCTACACTGGAGATCAGCACAATTAGTACATTTCTCAAAACAATTAGTTCAAACTGTGAAACCTGATGGAAATCCTGCAAAAGAGAGTCAACTGCATTCATTCTTCAAGATCAAGCCTTTATGTCAATAAATGTGTTGGAGATATCAAAGGGAAAAGTTCTGAGGTTACTGTTTGAATTAAGACCTCAAATGTATTAGGGATGTTTTCATTATGACAGTTTGCAGGAAAGTCAAATCTTGGTGAAACTACCTGAAAATGATCAAATCGCATTTTTATACTCATGACCATTTGAAAACTAAAGTTAGTGAGAGCAAACTTAGACACTACTGTATTTATGAATGTAATGCGAGTAAAAGACATTTCATATATTCAACTTTTTTCCTGTAAATGCTCTTAAATATTCCAAAATGAACATTGCATTGTGCAAAATGAATAAGTGTATGACAAACAAGAACTCTGAATCAACTTTTTTTGTGTAAATGGTAACCTAGATAGAACTGATTATCATTTGACACGCATACTATAAATCCTTCCTGCACATCCAGATGCTCCTGTTTTTTGGCTACTTCTGAGTGGTGAAAACACACATTTTTCCTAAATTTTTACACACTTAATTAGATGGTCCCCAGTTGGAGTAATTCCCAGAGAGTTTGTTTTTTAATCACTTTTTCATCACACCAAAATAGGCCTCTACATAACTTTTTATTTTTGTATTTTTTAACTGTATTAAGCATGCAAATTTACCAGCACATAATTACAACAATGTTACCTTTTATTTTAGAACTTTTGTACGTGACATTTATCAAAGTCTCACTTGTAATGAGAACCAGAGTGTGCATGTGTTTACTGCGTCAAGAGAGTGGCTCCAGAAAAGGTGTGATAGGATTTTCGGTGGTGAATATAGAGCCTTGTTGATGTTTGACTTGTGTCCACCAGAAGCCTGAGTTGGTTGATGAGTACATCAGCACCCTTCTGACTTTGGACCAGAACCCTACAACTCTGGCCCTGCTCGGTGTGTGTTTAGATTTCTGCACTGACCACAAAGACAAAGCTACAATAGAGAAGCATAAGGTGAGTTTAGGCAACTTCTTCGAAGCTTTGATTCTATTGGAATCCAGGTTGATATTTCCAATACAATTTCTAATCCAGTAAAATAAAATAAAAAATGTTGTTTTTCCAGAGCGCCCTGCTGGACCTCTACATAAAATCAGTTCTCATGAGCAAAACTAAACCTCAGCAGCACATTTTGGACAAGAGCAACTCATTGCTGCGTCATGTGAATCACTCAGAGTTTAAGGACTTGCTGTTGCCCACTATGCAGAAGACGATGCTCCGAAGCCCAGAGAACGCTATGCAGAGTAAGACTGTTTATTTAGAAAGATTGCTTAATGAAATAATCTTTGTGAAGCCAGTGCATTAAAGTAACATCTTGTCTTTTGTCTTTTTAGCCATTTCCTGCCTGCTGTCTGCTCTGACTTTAGATCTCAGTCAGTATGCCATGGATATCGGAAAGGCGATAGCAAGTGAGGCCTCTGATCTTACTTTTGGATTTGTTTCTCGTCAGTCTTGAATATTAATAATTTGTTGTTTCAGGTCAGCTGAAAGCCAATAACGCTCAGCTGATGGAGGAAGCAGTGCAGGCCATGCAGAACCTGGCTAAGCAATGCAGTGACCCCAACGCCATGAAGGACATTGTCACACACCTTTTCAAAATCCTTGGAGGTCAGATTAGTCATTTCTCATCTGAGTTAGATCTTGTTACAGATTTGTTTGCATTTGCTGACCTGATATTACTCTCATTGCTGCAGGTTCTGAGGGAAAACTCACAGTTGTTGCCCAAAAAATGAGTGTGTTGTCCGGTGAGATATTTTAAAACGTATTTTACCGCCTAAGAAAAAAATACAAGCTGTCAAATGTATGAAAGTTTAACGTATTCTCTTCTCAAAGGAATTGCCAGCTGCAGCCATCACGCCGTGTCTGGGACTTCCAGCCAGACTCTAAGCTCTGAAGTTACAGTGATGTTCATCCCATATTTACAGCAGGAAGGTAATACTGATCCGTTATCTTTTCTTCATGGATATTTTGAAGCTGAACTACTCAACTTATTTTCATGTCCTGGTGAGTAAGCAGATATTTTTTGTATCTTGTAGTCCATGAGGGAACGCTGGTGCACGCGGTATCTGTCCTGTCTCAGTGGAGCAGCCGCCTCACTGTGGAAGTTCCTACCGCTCTGCTGGATTGGTTGAACAAAGCTTTCACACTCAAAACATCCACCTCTCAGGTCCGACATGCCTACCTTCAGGCTGTGCTGGGAGCTTTCAAAGGTCAGTCCTGCAAAGAGAGTAACATTTTTAGACAACATGGACAACATGGAGTTGTCTAATGTCTTACTACCTGTGTGCTTAGGTGACACCCTCGCCCAGGCCTCTGACCTGATCCCCCTACTCCTCAAAACGGTTGAGAAAGCTGCAGCACAAAACTCCCAGCATGCTCTACTCACAGAGGCTGTGGCAGCATCTGTTGTTTTGAGTCGTCTTTCTCTGCTGGAGGCACAAACTGGTGAAGCTTCTGCTTTGTCCAAGGTCGGACCAAAAAACGATATTAACTATTTTATCTTTTTTTTTTTTTTCCTCCATAGAATCTAAGTTCACTAATTTCTGGAACCTCATCCTGGATGAGAAGAAGCCACTTTTTACAACTGAGAAGTTTCTCTCCCAGGGAAGTGAAGAGGGTGAGAATTATAAAAATACACCTTTATATGAAAGGAAATGCTCAGGGAACCTGGGATGATGGGATGTTTCTGCTGAATTATTTTTAGCTCTGCTCACTGTCCTGCTGCTCTGTGAAAGGCTCTTTTTGGACCACGTCCACAGACTGAACGCCAGCAAAGCTCAGTGAGTTTGTTGTTATATCAATCAAAACTGTCTCATAGTCCCTCAAAAGATTCTTTATGAAAATTAAAAGCTATAACATGCTTGGTCTGTTTTCTCAATCACAATTAAACTTGTTCTGATAATGAACAAAATAAATTCGAACATTGTTCATATATTAAAAAAAAAAAACATGTTGGGCCCCAATATGGATCCCAGAAGGACTCCATGAGTAATAATTCCCTTATCAGAATTCATACTGTTTATTTGTACATATAAATATCTATCTCTAAAATAACTTTTTCAAACCAAGGATGTGTTGACCCCCTAACACCATTTCTTTCCAGTTTTTGAAATTTTTTGATAAATAATTTTACTACCAGAAAAGTCAAATTAAGAAAGAAAAACTTCCAGTTATTTGATTGCTGCCGCGTAAATTGCATCACTTTTTGTCACACTAGCAGACTGTTCTGATGTTCGGCTTGTTTTTCGTTCTGTGCGTTCTGTAGGATGTATCACAGTGCCCTCATCTCCATCCTGCTGTCTCGAAGCTGGCGTGTGAGAAAGCGAGCACAGCAGACAGTGAAGAAGCTGCTCTCTTCTCTGGGTGGATCCAGTCTTGCCCACGGCCTTTTGGGAGAATTCAGAGTGGTCATCAACAAACACAAAGTACAAACTTATTCATCAGAGCCATATTGTACATAAATACATTGGGGTGGTTGTTTGCTAACTGTACATTATTTAAACATCAGGTTTTACCTCTGGACGTCCTAGTGTCTGAATCAGGAGACCTGACTGAGCTGGGTCGCAGCTACGTCCCTCCTCGTGTTCTACTTGATGCTCTGTCATCCGTCTGTTCCTCAGCCAGCCAGTGGGGCGACCCCGTGGAAGCAGAGAATTTAGCCATGGAGATTCTAATTATCTCTCATCATCCTTCCTTGGGTACAAGAATAATCCATTGGATGCAAATTCAAAATGTTTAAGGTCATTAAGATAATTCAAATCCTGGATATTTCTATATTTGCAGTTAAAGCTCGCAGTGGGCTGTGGCCTCATCTGCTCTCATCTATGAATATGAAAGCAGAAGAGTTTATTGAAAAAAACCTGGAGGCCATTCTTCCAAATCTGCTAGAGGTCAATGCAGATAGCCAGGTATGATGACCGCTTCATCTGTTCACCTTTTAGTTGAAAAGATTATTCTCAATACATTTTTAAAATTTTAAAATAGAGTATCTAAGCCTATCCAGTCAGCTTAAAACCAGATTTGCTTCTTCAATTAAAACGCTTCATAAGTAATGTTTTGGTGGTATTTTCTTCTCTTAAAGGCGGTAAAAAATGCAGTTGGAGCCCTTTCCTTTCTCTCTCCTAATAAGCTGTTGCCCCGGGTGATCAGTCATGTTATTGAAGGGCTCTCCCAGCCTGCTCTGCTTCAGGTCACCAGAGAAGAATACACCATCATGCAGACACCGGATGGAGAACTGTACGATAATAGCATCATCCAGAGGTAATGCACAAACTTCTCAGAGTGCCACAAGCATTAAATCCCAGCTTCGGTCTGATTGTTCTTTATTTTTCTTCTGTTTGCAACAGTGCCCAAAAAGAAAACACTAAAAAAGTGAATATGAAGAGAGAGAATAAGGCATACTCTTACAAGGAGCAGATTATTGAGCTGGAGTTGCAGGAAGTGGGCAGACATTCTTAATTTCTCTGATTTTTAACAAAATCAAAGTCAAGAACTCTATATTTAAAATTTTTTGTTCTCTTGTTTTAAATAAAAGGAGATGAAGAAGAAAAAGGGCATCAAAGATGAGTTGCAGCTGACCAGCAAACAGAAGGAAATGATTCAAATCCAACTGGAAAAGGAGTCTGCTATTCGCAAAAAACTCCAAGGGGTACGAAGCTGAGAAAAAAAAAGATGAAAACTGACTTTTTTTTTGTAAGTATTCTAATTTCATTTTCTTGTCACCAGATGGATGAGGAACTGCAGAGTGTGGTCGGCTTGCTGGAAGCAATTCTTAAAGAAAAACCAGCTCAGATCACCAGGGAACTCCCCGGGGTCCTCCATGTCCTGATGCCTCTGCTGCACTCCCCTCTGGCTGCTCCGCGTGTCCAGCAGGTCTTTTTAGACATCGGCGTGTGCCTTATGCCCAAACACCTGCATCAACTAGGTAAAAGACGAGATCGTTGTTTTAAGAAAACACAGCAGTGATGTTACAATGACTTTTTGCTTTTTCTTCTAGCTGTGCTTGTGGGTCACGTGACTTTACGGTTGCTAAAGCCAGAATGTAATCTGGACCAGGCCTGGGGGGATGAGAATCTAGACACAGCAGCCCACCGGACTGTGATGCTGCTGCACGACCACACCGTCCCACAGAAAGAAGGCAAAACTGCAGGTACATACCTGTTCATGCTAGTCTTATTCTGTGTTAATGTTTTATTTTTCTATAATAAAACTTCTAGTTAAAGGTTTCTTTTTTAACATGTTGAAAGCAGTTAAATCAGGCAGCTAAGGTTGTCGCTGATAAAACTAATTGGATTATTTTTGGGATTGTTTTAATTTTTTTATTAGAAGTTGCTCCTCTATCCGCTCCTGCGTTCTCCTTCTGTTTCCCTCTCCTGAACGCCACATTGAGGGAGTCATCAGGCTGCACTGAGGAGACAGAAAACACGCTGATCAGAGCGCTGCAGGTTATCAATGAGCACTCGCAGCTTCGGGCCAAAACAGAGAATGATGACATTACTATTGACGAGGTATGCAACACTTTTAATGTCAAAGTTTTCAGAATTAAGTTTTGTTTCCTGGAAAGATCAGGAGGAATTCTTCCACACATTTGTCTCTGGTAGACTGCATTATTGAACTGGTCTAGTAACGAGATTAAGCTGCAGCAGCTCATCCAGAATGTTGCTGCAAACATAGAGTAAAATATCCAAACACGTCATTCAAGTTTTGAAGTTTCTTCTGTAGCTTTTAAGCCAACAGAATAGATTTTAAGGCCCTGCCAATTGTTTATAAAACTCAGAATGGTTCAAGATCAGATTACTTGTGACTGGAAGACAATAGAGCAGATGTCTTGATTTATTTTACGACTTTTTAAAAAATTTTGAATTGATGTTTTCTTTTTACCATTACTTTTAATATTAAAGAACTACTTGAACATGAAATAAACTTGCTTTTCCTTGTTCTGCAGCCACAATACTATTTACTCTCAAACCATTTACACTCTTAGTTTTTTATTATTTGTAAATATATTAACTACAAATTTTTTGGTTTTCTCAGAATGGACCAGAATTACTTCCACGTGTCAACATGCTGCTGCTGCTTACTACAGTTATTTCCACAGCCACTCCCAGACTCCAAGTAAGCTGAAGATGACAGTTGGTCTCATATCAGAGCTACACTGAAATGTAAAGGTTAAAGTTACAGTTAGTGATTCTGTAAGATTGTTCATTTTTGCTCTCTAGGTGTTGGCATCTCAGTGCCTGACTGCACTGTGCGCCAGTGCTGGTGGAGGAGACGGCTGTACGGTTGCTGAGCAACCAGAGATTGACGTCCTCCTTAACGCTCTGCTCTCACCTTGCTTCTCCGTCCGAGATGCAGCCCTTAGGGTAAGACTTATTAAGCTTCTCAGTTTGTGTGGATCACATCTTATACTTTGTATGTGTGAGCATAAACTGAAAAGGGATTTTTTTTTTTTTTTTTGCAGGGACTGCTGGAGATGGAGTTTGCCCTGCCAACAGACAGCACAGAGACAAGCGGGATGAGTTTGCTGCGCAGGCTCTGGGTTGCCAGGTTTGACGTTGAGGAGGAAGGACGAGTCCTGGCTGAAAAGTAAGAGATTATTTTATTACACGTTATGGTTTTCTTGTTTGACTGCTTCAACATGTGCCATAGGCTCTTTAATTACTCACATTCACACAAACATGAACGTTTGGTGAATGTGTTTAAATGGGCATTCCTTAAATAATTGAAAAACGACTTAACAAATGTCTACGTGGTTAAGCTAAAGAAGCGTTTTTGGATGTAACAGTTGAGAAAAACCTTTTGAGGGTTATTATACAAGATTGTATTCAGTTTATTTTCTATCTTGTTCAACAGCAGAGTTTTCTCAAAGCTCTTCACAAATCTTGCAGACGTTTTCAACTTGTGAAGTTAGTAAGAGTAAATATGGGATTTAGAAAGCTTTACAACCTTTTGCTTAACCAATTTTTTGTCACAATTTTTCAACTGACAAAAAAATGTATCAAACTCTTACAAACAAAAACATTAATATGTGTGGAATAGATGCCCCAATAAAGGCCTTTGAAACAAAAATGTGACATTTTATTTGACAGAAACACCGAATGCTGAAGAGAACTTTAAAAAGTACTTTAATACAAAAAGTAAAATGCACGCAATTAGGAAATTGTGATTAAAACAATAAATACAAATTGTAAAGTTAAATGTTATAAAGTTTTTGTGTTTTGTAAATATTCTGACAAACAATCGGTCCTTCTCAAAAGGGGTTGGGCACGTGTGACTCCAGGGAATCTACATATACAGTACAGACCAAAAGTTTGGACACACCTTCTCATTCAAAGAGTTTTCTTTATTTTCATGACTATGAACATTGTAGATTCACACTGAAGGCATCCAAACTACACTCAACAAAAATATAAACGCAACACTTTTGTTTTTGCTCCCATTTTTCATGAGATGGACTTTAAGATCTAAAATTCATTCCAGATACACAATATTACCATTTCTCTCAAACATTGTTCACAAATCTGTCTAAATGTGTGATAGTGAGCACTTCTGCTTTGCTGAGATAATCCATCCCACCTCACAGATGTGCCACATCAAGATGCTGATCTGACATCATGATTAGTGCACAGGTGTTCCTTATACTGCCCACAATAAAAGGCCACCCTGAAATGTGCAGTTTTGTCTCACAGCAAAACGCCACAGATGCCACAAGCATTGAGGGAGCGTGCAATTGGCATGCTGACAGCAGGAATGTCGACCAGATCTGTTGCTCGTGCATTGAATGTTCATTTCTCCACCATCAGCCGTCTCCAAAGGCGTTTCAGAGAATATGGCAGTACATCCAACCGGCCTCACAACCGCAGACCACGAGTAACCACACCAGCCCAGGACCTCCACATCCAGCAGGTTCACCTCTGAGATCGTCTGAGACCAGCCACTCAGACAGCTGCTGAAACAATTGGTTTGCATAACCAAACAATTTCTGCACAAACTGTCAGAAACTGTCTCAGAGAAGCTCAACTGCATGCTCGTCGTCCTCATCGGGGTCTTAACCTGACTTCAGATCTTCGCCGTAACAGACTTGAGTGGGCAAATGCTCACATCCGATGGTGTCTAGCACGTTGGAGAGGTGTTCTCTTCACGGATGAATCTCGGTTTACATTGTTCAGGGCAGATGGCAGACAGCGTGTGTGGCGTTGTGTGGGTGAGCGCTTTGCTGATGTCAGTGTTGTGGATCGAGTGGCCCGTGGTGGTGGGGTTATGGTATGGGCAGGCATCTGTTATGGACGAAGAACAGAGGTGCATTTTATTGATGGCATTTTGAATGCACAGAGATACCGTGATGAGATCCTGAGGGCCATTGTTGTGCCATACATCCATGAACATCACCTCATGTTTCAGCAAGATAATGCACCGCCCCATGTTGCAAGGATCTGTACACAATTCTTGGTAGCTGAAAATGTCCCAGTTCTTGCATGGCAAGCATACTCACCGGACATGTCACCCATTGAACATGTTTGGGATGTGCTTGACCGGCGTATACGACAGCGTGCACCAGTTCCCACTAATATCCAGCAACTTCGCTCGGCCCATTGAAGAGGAGTGGACCAACATTCCACAGGCCACAATAGACAATCTGATAAACTCTATGCGAAGAAGATGTGTTGCACTGCATGAGGCAAATGGTGGTCACACCAGACACTGACTGGTTCTGAGTCCCCAGGCCGCCAATAAAGCAAAAACAAAATGCACATTTCGGGGTGGCCTTTTATTGTGGGCAGTATAAGGAACACTTGTGCACTAATCATGATGTCAGAACAGCATCTTGATGTGGCACACCTGTGAGGTGGGATGGATTATCTCAGCAAAGCAGAAGTGCTCACTATCACACATTTAGACAAATTTGTGAACAATGTTTGAGAGAAATGGTAATATTGTGTATCTGGAATGAATTTTAGATCTTAAAGTCCATCTCATGAAAAATGGGAGCAAAAACAAAAGTGTTGCGTTTATATTTTTGTTGAGTGTATGAATTAACACATGTGGAAGTATAGTACATAACCAAAAAGTGTGAAACAACTGAAAATATGTCATATTCTAGATTCTTCAAAGTAGCCACCTTTTGCTTTGATTACTGCTTTGCACACTCTTGGCATTCTCTTGATGAGCTTCAAGAGGTAGTCACCTGAAATGGTTTTCACTTCACAGGTGTGCCCTGTCAGGTTTAATAAGTGGGATTTCTTGCCTTATAAATGGGGTTGGGACCATCAGTTGCATTGTGGAGAAGTCAGGTGGATACACAGCTGATAGTCCTACTGAATAGACTGGTAGAATTTGTTTTATGGCAAGAAAGAAGCAGCTAAGTAAAGAAAAACGAGTGGCCATCATTACTTTAAGAAATGAAGGTCAGTCAGTCCGAACAATTGGGAAAACTTTGAAAGTGTCCCCAAGTGCAGTCTCAAAAACCATCAAACGCTACAAAGAAACTGGCTCACATGCGGACCGCCCCAGGAAAGGAAGACCAAGAGTCATCTCTGCTGCGGAGGATAAGTTCATCCGAGTCACCGGCCTCAGAAATCGCAGGTTAACAGCAGCTCAGATTAGAGACCAGGTCAATGCCACACAGAGTTCTAGCAGCAGACACATCTCTCGAACAACAGTTAAGAGGAGACTGTGTGAATCAGGCCTTCATGGTAGAATATCTGCTAGGAAACCACTGCTAAGGACAGGCAACAAGCAGAAGAGACTTGTTTGGGCTAAAGAACACAAGGAATGGACATTAGACCAGTGGAAATCTGTGCTTTGGTCTGATAATTCCAAATTTGAGATTTTTGGTTCCAACCACTGTGTCTTTGTGCGACGTAGAAAAGGTGAACGGATGGTCTCTACATGCCTGGTTCCCACCGTCAAGCATGGAGGAGGAGGTGTGATGGTGTGGGGGTGCTTTGCTGGTGACACTGTTGGGGATTTATTCAAAATTGAAGGCATACTGAACCAGCATGGCTACCACAGCATCTTGCAGCGGCATGCTATTCCATCCGGTTTGCATTTAGTTGGACCATCATTTATTTTTCAACAGGACAATGACTCCAAACACACCTCCAGGATGTGTAAGGGCTATTTGACCAGGAAGTAGAGTGATGGGGTGCTGCGCCAGATGACCTGGCCTCCACAGTCACCAGATCTGAACCCAATGGAGATGGTTTGGGGTGAGCTGGACCACAGACTGAAGGCAAAAGGGCCAACAAGTGCTAAGCATATCTGGGAACTCCTTCAAGACTGTTGGAAGAGCATTTCAGGTGACTACCTCTTGAAGCTCATCCAGAGAATGCCAAGAGTGTGCAAAGCAGTAATCAAAGCAAAAGGTGGCTACTTTGAAGAACCTAGAATATGACATATTTTCAGTTGTTTCACACTTTTTGGTTATGTACTATACTTCCACATGTGTTAATTCATAGTTTGGATGCCTTCAGTGTGAATCTACAACGTTCATAGTCATGAAAATAAAGAAAACTCTTTGAATGTGAAGGTGTGTCCAAACTTTTGGTCTGTACTGTATATATATATATTTTTTGCCATACTACAATAAATTGTAATTGCACATCTTCTACTGTAGTTGGTAGAGACACTCTTATTGTCATTCTGCGCCGGGAGTTTGAACTCTATGGCAGAGGGGGTTTTTTTTCCACTGAGCAGGCAATAGGAAGTGAAGTAAACAACTTGGGAGTTGGGGACTCAAATTGTTTTTTTTCTTGCAAGGTGGGGGTTTGGCAGAAAATAAATGAGGCACTTCCATAAATGAGCACGATTTGTGAATTTTGTTATAACATTTGTTTCTACGACCCAAAGGGTTATAGAATTGATTAGTGATGTTAGTTTGAGACCATCTGAGCCCAGCTTTTTGTTTCAGACTTTGGGAATCTCTGGATTTGGAGTTGGTTCCTGAGATTTGTTCCCTGCTGATCGGAGACATCACCCACCACGAGGAGGCCATCCGATCAGCTGCAGCAGAAGCTCTGTCCACTGCCGTGTCTCAGTACAGAGAGCAGTCTGCTGTAGTGCTCGGTCAGCTCACCGAACTCTACCATCAGAAGCTTTATGTAAGAACATGTGCTGAATCTGAAGTTTGAATACAATCTAATGGCACAGATCCTCAATTTTCTTTTACCTTCCTGAAGAGACCACCCCCTGTGCTGGACGCACTTGGTAGAGTCATCTCTGAAGCGCCACCTGACCAGTGGGAAGCCAGGTATAACACCTCCAAAATGTCATGCTGTGGTCTAAAAGTCTGCAACTAAGTTTTTCATCTTTCTGTTTGGGTCATCAGGTGTGGCATTGCTCTGACTCTGAATAAGCTTTCTCAATACCTGGATGAATCCCAGGTTACTCCCCTATTTCTTTTCTTTGTTCCTGACGCCTTAAATGATCGGCACACTGAGGTGCGTCGCTGCATGCTGGACGCTGCGCTTTCAGCGCTTAACACACACGGCAAGGTACAATTAACTTTTTTAAAGTACATTCCTTCAACCTTCCATTATGTCGTCATAGTTCCTAATCTGTTTGCCAAACTTACCTTATTCCTAGGACAACGTAAGCTCCCTCCTGCCAGTATTTGAAGAGTTCCTGAAGAATGCCCCTCAGGATGCCAGTTACGATTCTGTTCGTCAGAGTGTGGTCATTCTAATGGGATCCTTAGCCAAACATCTGGACAAAAGTGACCCCAAAGTCAAACCCATTGTTGCCAAACTTATCACAGCTCTGTCTACGCCTTCACAGCAGGTAAACACACTCATGAATGCTTAACTCCTCCACCCACTTATCAAAACTGAAGTAATTTCTTTATATTTAACTATTTTCTATACCAGGTCCAGGAGTCTGTGGCCAGCTGTTTACCTCCTTTAGTCCCAGCCATCAAGGATGATGCCGCAGGAATTGTACGTAACCTGCTGCAGCTCCTACTTGAGAGCGATAAATATGCAGAAAGGAAGGGGGCAGCATATGGACTGGCTGGATTGGTCAAAGGTCTGGGGATCCTGGCGCTTAAACAGCAGGAGATAATGACCACACTAACTGATGCCATCCAGGACAAGAAGAACTTCAGACGACGGGAAGGTCAGTGAGGAGAAAAAAACTGTTTGTTTTGTTTCTGAAAGGTTTTGTTGCTTAAAAGAAATAAGTGCTGAGTGGATGTGTGTCCTCACAGGGGCACTGTTTGCCTTTGAGATGCTGTGCAACATGCTGGGGAAGCTGTTTGAACCTTATGTTGTTCATGTGCTGCCACATCTCCTGCTCTGCTTTGGTGATGGAAACCAGTATGTGAGAGAGGTGAGTAGTCAGTGTGAGCTGTACAAGATATTAAAATCCTAACCTTTATAGAGAGTGGTCCAAAGTTGAGAAAAAAGGGGTCCAAAATGGTCCTTGAATCTGATCTTTCGCATGCAACCCAATCTTGCACATTGTTACATTGTGAAAAAAAATTCTGCATGTTAGATCCATATAAAAAATTCAAGTTACTATTTAGTTTGAATTTCATCCTACTTTTTACCCCAGGCTGCAGATGACTGCGCTAAAGCTGTGATGAGGAACCTGAGTGCTCATGGAGTGAAGTTGGTTCTTCCATCATTGCTTGTGGCTCTGGAAGAGGAGTCTTGGAGGACCAAAGCAGGTGTGGATTTAATAACCTAATTATTAGCTGGTTATGAAAAGTATAACTCAAATAGTTGTTTAACGTTTAATATAAGCATAGAGATACTTTTGAGTTAGCATTTATTTCAATCCTTATTTAATGTGACACTGGCCCATTTCTGGTATATCTTCAATTTTTTTGGTCAGGATCGGTGGAGTTGTTGGGTGCCATGGCTTACTGTGCTCCCAAACAGCTGTCTTCCTGCTTGCCAAACATCGTCCCCAAGCTGACAGAGGTGTTAACTGACTCCCATGTGAAGGTGCAGAAGGCCGGCCAGCAGGCCCTACGGCAGATTGGCTCCGTCATCCGCAACCCTGAAATTCTGGGTAAGCCAATTTACATTCATAACTGTCATCTCCATAGGAATTTAAAACCCAAAATTTGTATTCTACTTGTGTTATGCATTTTATTATGTTAAGAGACATCTCCATGTGGAAAACTTGAGAAAAGGAATGAAAAAGTTTGTCTTTGCTTATTTCCCAGCCATCACTCCCATTCTGTTGGACGCCCTCACGGATCCTTCCAGAAAGACTCAAACTTGTCTGCAGACATTACTTGAAACCAAGTTTGTCCACTTCATTGATGCCCCTTCCCTGGCTCTCATCATGCCCATCGTTCAGAGAGCCTTCCAGGACCGCTCCACAGACACCCGCAAGATGGCCGCTCAGATCATTGGCAACATGTACTCTCTCACTGACCAAAAGGTGCCCACAGCTAAATAAAAACTGTCTTTATAGTTTTTGTCTTGGATAGGTTTTAATAAGATGGTGTGTTTGTTCAAAGGATTTGTCTCCGTACCTGCCGAGCGTTACTCCAGGGCTGAAGACATCGCTGTTGGACCCGGTGCCCGAGGTGAGTTCTTTTGAGAATGAAACTACAAAAAAGTCAAAATGGCTCCCGACAATTTTTTTTTGTGTGTGTAAATGAAACGTGAGGGTTTTTTTCTTTCTGTACAGGTGCGTACGGTATCTGCCAAAGCCCTCGGTGCCATGGTGAAGGGCATGGGCGAGTCCTGTTTCGACGACCTGCTGCCATGGCTGATGGAAACTCTGGCATCTGAGCAGAGCTCTGTGGACCGCTCCGGGGCTGCACAAGGTCAGAAACATATCTCTATTTATTACAGGCATAATGATGGAATTCACCATTCAGCTGCGTGGACAGTGAATAACTGGTATGGTTGGCTTCACAGGCCTGGCGGAGGTTATGGCTGGATTGGGTGTCGAGAAGCTGGACAAACTGATGCCAGATGTGGTGCACACCGCCAGCAAGGTGGACATCGCGTCCCACGTCAGAGATGGCTACATAATGATGTTTATCTACCTGCCCCTCACCTTTGGAGATAAATTTACTCCTTATGTTGGACCCATCATCCCCTGCATTCTGAAGGTGCAGACTCTCACATGGTAGAAATGTTTAATGTTCTGCCTGTGTTGTCCTTCCAGCTTATTGATCTGCTTCGTTTCTCTCTCTGGTTGCTCAGGCATTGGCTGATGAGAATGAGTATGTGAGAGACACAGCACTGCGAGCTGGCCAGCGAATCATCAGCATGTATGCTGAGACTGCCATCGCTCTGCTGCTTCCAGAGCTGGAACAAGGCCTGTTTGATGACCTGTGGAGAATCAGGTCAGAATTTTTTTAAGGTGTTTGAAAATTTATAAATATTACAGACAAATCTTGTAACTCCTGATCTGGTGGGTTTGTAGGTTTAGCTCTGTCCAACTGCTTGGAGACCTGCTGTTCCACATTTCTGGAGTGACAGGAAAGATGACCACAGAAACTGCATCTGAGGACGACAACTTTGGAACAGCTGCATCCAATAAGGTATGAAAATGTTTTCTTTTACAGATTTACACACTGATTAGTGCAACTCCTGCATTAGATGTGTAACATGTCGACATGTTTGTGGTCCCCTTCAGGCAATCATTTCAGCTCTGGGAGCTGAGCGGCGGAACCGTGTGCTCTCCGGCCTTTACATGGGCCGCTCAGACACCCAGCTGGTGGTCCGACAGGCTTCCCTTCATGTGTGGAAAATTGTTGTTTCCAACACTCCCAGAACTCTCAGGGAAATTCTACCAACTCTCTTCACTCTCCTGCTTGGCTTCCTGGCTTCCACCTGCCCTGATAAGAGAACGGTAGGAAACACCTTTCTATTTAACTCTGGTATGTTTAACGACTAATGAAAGAAAAAAAACTTAAGTCTTTAGCTGTGTTGTTTCAGATTGCCGCTCGGACACTGGGCGATCTGGTTAGAAAGCTTGGGGAGAAGATTCTTCCTGAGATCATTCCCATCCTGGAGGAGGGCCTGCGTTCTGATAAAAGTGACGAACGTCAAGGTGTCTGTATTGGTCTCAGTGAGATTATGAAATCCACCAGCAAAGATGCGGTGAGTAAAACAAAACATGTTATTTAAAAAAAAAAACCACTATGTTATGAAAAGATCTGATGGTTTTTTGTATTGAGAGATGATCAAATATCTAAAAGTTAATTCCATCACCAATGTATTACTCTGATTCAGACTGAGATCAGAGTAAATAATCTGCCAAAGTAGTAAGAAAATTACACTCCCTGCAATAAGGAATGATACAATTTTCAGGCAGTCAATAAATAATCTTAAAACAAGTGGCAAGAAACTTATTCAGATGTTTTTTATTGAGTGAAAAAACATGGGGAACATTCTGAACAGGTCGCCAGTGTGGTGCAAGGCCACATACAGAGACAGACACTCACTCTTAGCTGCAATTTCCCAGTGGCCAATCAACCATTTTAGAGGTTGATTTTGAAGCTGCAGTCCCCTGTGAGAGCCCACGTATACATGGAGAGAACATGCACTGTGGTTCGAACTGAAATGTTATTGCTGTGAAGCTACAGTGCAGCCCAAAAGACTTAAATAATCACATAGCGTTTGTATTACAGGTTCTTGTCTTCTCTGAGTCGCTGGTGCCCACAGTTAGAAAGGCACTCTGCGACCCTCTGGAGGAAGTTCGAGAAGCAGCAGCCAAAACGTTTGAGCAGCTTCACGCTACTATTGGACACCAGGCTCTGGATGACATCCTGCCCATGCTGCTCAAACAACTAGTGAGTCACAAGAAACACTGATTTAGTACTGAATTCAAAGAAAGGATTTAAAATACCTTTAAATAACAATGTGTGTGGTCTTTCAGGACGATGAGGAAACGGCTGAGTTTGCATTGGACGGTCTGAAGCAGGTTATGGCGGTGAAGAGTCGATCTGTGCTGCCATATTTGGTTCCAAAGGTAAAACATCAGTCAGCCATTTTTACAGCAGATCTATATTTGTGACTAAAAAGAATTTCCTCTATGCTTGTGCCAGCTGACAGCACCCCCTGTCAATACCAGAGTGCTAGCCTTCTTGTCCGCTGTGGCTGGAGATGCTCTGACCCGCCACCTCGGGGTCATCCTGCCCGCCCTGCTCTCCTCCCTTAAAGGAAAACTTGGAACTGAGGAAGAAGTTCAGGTACATTGAGCTTTTTTTTTTTTTGCTAGTAAGTAGAAAAGGGTGATATGTTATTTCTGATTATTGTTATTTCACTTTATTACACATAACTTAATTTATGGACATAAATGTTGGAATTTTTTTGTATGTGTGCATTACTTGGGTTGATGCCGACATCTGGTGAAAATTTCATGTCAATAGCTCGACTAGAATTACGTTTTTGGAGAGAAATGTTGACTTTTTCAATACTTATTTTCCCCGCTATATATTGTCAAAAACATTTCACAAAAGTTTGCAACACACTCATTGGTCAAGGCTGGTAAAACAGTTGCACCTTGAAGCAAAGAGTTTTATTTTGAAATGAGGCTGAGTACATTTTATTTTAATGATAGATTTACTCTCAAAAAGATTAAATAGCCCACTTTACAATCGACATCCTTAGCCTCTGGTGTTCAAATCCTGCAGGTAGTAAAATTTTAAACATTATAAATTTAATTTTAATTCTCAAACTCTAAACTTTAATGTTTTAGAAGGCTATAACTGATGTGAAATAATGAGTTAATGTTACTTATTACTGCATTAGATGCACCAGGAGCTTTGACAGTTAGCACTTTGCAGCATGACATCACCCTTTATTTTTAATTAAACAGGGGAATAAAATGAAAGAAAAATTAAACAAAGTTATGTTGGTGTTTATTGTTGTTTTTATTATTTTAAGTAGTAGAAACGATTGGGATCATTTCTTTTAGTTCATCATACTTATACTGATAAGTTGTCAGTACCTTTATTTCATTCCCAATTGGCACATTAGTCTGTCCTGCAATGCTTTAAAAAGTGTTTTGTTGGGTTTAAACTGTGTCAATAATTTAATTGATTTGGTTTAATTTAGGAGCTGTGTAGCTGTCAGACCGTCATTCTGTCTGTGGAGGATGAAGTAGGTCAGCGAATCATCATAGAAGACTTGTTGGAAGCCACGCGAGGCACCGATCCCGGACTGAGACAGGCCGCGGTTACCATCCTGAACGCTTACTTTGCTCGGACTCGTCTGGACTACAGCGCCCACACACGCACCCTCTTGTCAGGCCTAATGCGCCTTCTAAATGACTCTAACCCCGAGGTCTTATCTCAGAGCTGGGACACAATCAATTCCATCACCAAGGTGAGCTCAAGTAAATCCACAAATTTGTCTTTGTATTAGTGTTTTGTGTTTGTTTTTTTTCCAGGGATTTTGGATTCAAAATTAATCTCTCAGATTTTTTGTTTGTGTGTGTGTGTGTTTCTTCTGCAGAAACTGGATGCAGGAAGTCAACTGACTCTAATTGATGATTTGCACCGAGACATCAGATCGGTATCTGCAGAAGTAAAGGGTCAGCACCTGCCTGGTTTCTGCCTGCCCAAAAAAGTGAGAACGCTGCTCCAGATGCAGTAAAACCATAATGTCAACACAATAGGACATTCTTATCAAAAATTATTTTAATATCACAAGGGCTGTTCTGAATATAAAAAGATGAATTAGAAAGGAATGTCTTAAAATAATAAAACACAATGAGTGTTAAAGTTTAGTATCTTGTTGTTTTTGCTTTGGTAATTATCCTTCTTGCTTTCTTTTTAAAGGATTCTTGTTGAGTCTTATGATATTTTATGTTGTAAATATACGTTGGGATTTACTCCAGGGATTGTTGTTGTGCTCAGTTACAGCTGAGTGAGATCAAAATAAAATAAAATGCTCAAGTAGAAGTTTGTGTGTATTTCAATCCTGTCTCCCTCTCTGTTTTTCCAGGGTGTGACCTGCATTTTGCCGGTATTGAGAGAAGGTGTACTGACCGGCACACCTGAGCAGAAAGAAGAAGCTGCTAAAGCTTTAGGAGGGGTCATCAAACTGACCTCCCCAGAGGCTCTACGACCTTCAGTCATTCATATCACTGGTCCTCTGATTCGTATCTTGGGCGATCGCTTCGCGTGGACAGTAAAATCTGCTCTGCTGGAGACTCTCACTCTATTGCTGGCAAAGGTCTGCACCCGCATCCTCAACAAAAAACCTGTCATTGTTTAAGTCAGAAATGTAATTTCTGGAATGTGTTTCACCAGGTGGGCATTGTCCTGAAGGCCTTCTTGCCACAGCTTCAAACTACCTTTTTGAAAGCCCTGCAGGACTCCAGCCGTGCTGTTCGACTAAGAGCCGCCGAGGCTCTGGGTCAGCTGGTTTCCATCCACACAAAGGTCGATGTGCTTTTTAACGAGCAGCTGGCTGCCATCCGCAATGCTGAGGACTCCGGAGTCAGGTCTGCTTTCAGTATTTTAAGAAATATGTTCTTCATTACAACTGTGTAATGAAGCTTTTTTTGTTCTAATTTTAAGCTTAAAAATGTAAAAAAAATAATCTTCATTTATTTAAGAATCTAAAAAATTGGACAAAATTTTATCTTCATTGCATCATTTATCCAGCAGAGAGCACTAACAAGCCCTCTTTTAACAGCAAGTCTGATTTTGTTTACATGCTTGCCCACAATTTACTGGATTGTATATATTTTAGATTTAAAAAAAAAAAAAACAGTGAAGAATGCGGAAAAAATACTATGAACATTTGTACACCTGGAAAAAATGTAGTTCTTTATATGCGACTGGTTTTGTAGTTATTGGGAAATATTTGTTTTTAAAATGATGTTTTGATGGGATTTGTATTCCTTGTTCACAGGGAAACTATGCTGCAAGCCCTAAGGTTTGTCATCCAAGGAGCCGGATCAAAAGTGGATCCAGCCATTCGCAAGAACATCACAACCTCATTGCTGGGCATGCTGGGACATGATGAGGTATGACGAGAGAAGATGTCTCACAGTATGGAGTAAAGCTACGAGGACTAAATCTGTGGCAACTTGCCCACTTTTCTGCAGAAGTTTACAATTGTTACAGTTTAAAAAAGTAATAACGCACGTGGTTAAATATATAGAGATTTTATGAAGAGCACTTAGCCGTATAGTTTTCTCTGTGATCAGAACTCAGAACAAAAAAAAAAACGGAAGTCAGACAACAGGATGTGGTTTTGTGAAGAGGTGGTTTTGAGCATTTGTGTTCTTTCGAGAATAAATGACTGACTGATGGGGGTGCTTTCTTTCTGTCTGTCTGTGTGCAGGATGCGACGCGTGTGGCTTCAGCTGGTTGCATTGGCGAGCTGTGTGCCTTCCTGTCAGAAGAGGAGCTGAAGAGTGTTTTACTTCAGCATGTTTTGGGTCTGTACTTCTGCTCATAATAAACAGTTTTCATCTTCTTTCTGGAAAATTTTTATAATCCCAAACACATCTTTTTCTGTTTGTTTTGAATAAACACTTGTCTTGACAATCACTAAGCTCAAGATTATCCTTATAAAACCTTGATGTTGTCTCTGTGTGTTTGGTAAACTATTTCATGAGCATCAACTGAAAGCGTTAAACTTTATCTCTCTACCTTATTTCAGCGGATATGTCTGGTGTGGACTGGATGGTGCGTCACGGCCGCAGCCTGGCCCTGGCTATAGCTGTCAAATCTGCTCCTGAGAAGCTGTGTAGGAAGGAGTACTGCGATGCTGTGACAGAGATGATTTTGGCCAACGCCACTGCTGATAGGGTGAGCACAGCATGTTCAATGGAAAAAACTGAAGAAGCACTGTGAGGGAGTCTATTTTGTTGAAATGTGCTGTGGTTTTATTTAGAGTAACTAGCTCACACACCTCCTTAGTGTGAAGTACAAACGTTTTAGAGCTTCTGCTTTTTGTTTTTGAAGTTGAAGGTGACAGCATCTCTCCAGGTTAGTCTCTATTCTTAGCAAATGTCTATTCACAACATTAAGGTTTATCAAATAAAATGAATAGTGTTTGTCTGAGCTAGAATAAGTAATGAGGCAGTATAGGTCAGTGTCTTGTTATATTCTATTTTTGTTTCTTTTGTCTTAGTCTTTGGTTTCTTTTGCAGATTCCCATTGCCACAAGTGGAATCAAAGCCATGGGATACATGATGAGGCATCATCTCAGAACGGAGGGGAGTAGCTGTGTCTCACAGCGGACCATCACGCAGTTTGTTAAGGTGAGATCTTATCCCGATGTTAACAGTGCTCTCATCAAAATAGATGCCTATGTATCATGAAAATGGTTTTTTTTACATCTATATCAGTCGCTCTGCGAATTTCATTCAGTGTTCCATTTGTAAAAAAAAAAACTAAAACCACTTGATCATAGCTAGACAGTCTTAGCCCTCATCATTCATTGCTTTGATCTTGAAGTTTATGATGTGTTAACATTTAAATTTAGATACAAAATTGGTACGGTGTCCGCAAAAATCAGGACGCTGCATTGATCTATTGTCGTGAAAAAGAGCTGAGCTGAAAAGCAACGCTCTCAATTTACCAGTCGATTTATGTTCCTATGCTCACCTATGGTCACCAGCTGTGGATAGTGACTGAAAGAACGAGATTGCAGATACAAGCGAACGAAATGAGCCCCCCGCCGCTGGGGGGCTGGACTCTCAGTCAGAGAGTGTGGAGCTCTGCCATCTGTGAGGGGATCAGAGTAGAGCCGTTGCTCCTCTGGGTCAAGAGAAGCCAGATGGGATGGTTCGGGAATCTGGTTAGGACGCCTCCCGAGCGCCTCGCTGGTGAGGTGTCTCAGGCACATCTCGCCGGGAGGACACCCAGGGGCAGACTCCAGACCTGCTGGAGGGACTTTGTCTCACATAAGGTCGGGGAACACCTTGGGATCTTCCCGGGTGAGCTTGAGGATGCAACCGGTGTGAGAGAAGTCTGGGCTTCCCATCTGAGCCTGTTATGCCCGCGACCGATCCGCAGGTTAGCGGAAGACAACGGAACAAAATAAAATTGCATGTTGAAGGAACACATAACTGCACATTTGGTTTGAAATTTTGCACTACTTGAATTTAAAACAATTACTTTAGAGAGACGAAGTGTCTGACTCACCCAAAGAACTAAGAATTTTGTGCACTAAATCAGCAATACAACGGTTTAAGGGAATTGACAAATTATGATCAAATTTTTAAATTGTTTTTAACAAACAATTGCAAAGATTAAATGATTTGGCAAATGTACCACCTAAATATAAATCTAGGTTTTACCTGTTTTAAAAGAATGTTTTTCATGGCCACCTGCTGTTGGAATCTATTGAACAAAAACTTACATTTGCAAATAAATTCTGAAATTGCAAATGTTTTTGTGACCCAATAGTGTCTTCAGAATCAGTCCAGTGACATCAGACTAGCAGCGGAACAGGTGCTATGGTGGGTTTTCAAAGATCCAGCCACACCTACCATGGATACTGCTCTCATTAAGCCCCTGCTGAAGAGTCTGCTGGATAACACGAAGGATAAGAACACCACGGTCCGAGCACAGAGTGAACACACCATTGTCAACCTGTTACGGCTCCGAGATGGAGAGGAAACCATGCAGGTGAGATTTCAGCTTTTTATGTTTAATCAATGTTGTTAAAAGTTAATCGTTTTAATCTTTATTCTTCTCTCCATGTCAGACAATTACTGCCATTTTGGACACTGCAAGTAACGACCTTCTATCAGAGTGTCATCGCCGATCGTTGAAGAAAATTGCCAGCCTGCCAGACTCCAACGAAGAAATCGATGACACCATCTTAACATAATGAAGATATTTTTTTTAAAACAAAACACTCATCAGAAGACATTACAAATTATTTTCAGTGGATGAGAACCCCAGACACTCAGCACACACAGACACACTCATGATTAGACCTACATCAACAGTGGCTGTAATGAGTACTGTTTTGACATTTCCCTTTTTTTGTGAATGCTAGATGTGATGGTTTTAAGGCTGTGAAGCCGAAATTCTTAGTTGTTTGTTTTATTTCACATACAGGATGTTCCCCTGTACCAAACTTAAATTTAGACAAATTGAATGCCAAATTTGTTTTGATATTTGAGTGTTTTGCTATCTATTTTACTAAACTAATTCCAGGCATTTTGCTGAAATGAAACGGCTCTGTTTTCCTTTTATTTGGATTTGTGTGTGAGAGTGGTTTGGGGAAGGCAACTTCTTTAAAAGACAAATCAATATTACCAGTGATACTGTTGTACAAAGACAAAAGAAAATAAAAAAAGTTATTAATGCCTGTGTTCCGTTTCGTTGTCTTCTGCTTATCTTGGGCCGGGTCGCAAGGCCGACTGCCTCAGATGGGAAACCCAGATTTCTCTCACCCCGGCTGCATCTTCCAGTTCATCCGGGAGGATTCCAAGGCGTTTCTTGGGGAGCTGCGAGATGTAGTCGCTCCAGTGGCTCCAGATCCTGCCTCTTTGTCTCCTCCTGGAGGGATGTCTCCAAAACACCTCACCAGTGAGGTGTCCGGGAGGCATCCTAACCAAATGCCCAAACCACCCCATCTGGCTTCTCTTTATCCAGAGGAACAACGGCTCTACTTCGAGCTCTTCCCGGATGGCAGAGCTCCTTACTCTATCTCTGAGTGGGATCCTGTAACCCTGCAGAGAAAGCTCATTTTTGCCGCTTGTATCCGCAATCGTGTTCTTTCTGTCACCACCCAGAGCTGGTGACCATAGTTGAGGGTTGGAAGGTAGATCGACTTGTAAATTGAAAGCTTTTCTTTTCAGCTCAGCTCTTTCTTCACTGTGTGTGTAAATATTAAAAATTGCATTAATTGTTTGACTCAGTGAAGACTTCTAAGACGTCACATTTTGTGTGATAGATATCCTATTACTCGTTAGGCAGGTGATAAATGTGATCATATATATTTTTTAGATAAAACTATAAGTTTTTCAATAAGTATGGAACATCATCTACTTAGAGGTGGAATGAATGGCTGTGCAGTGCGCAGGCGCACAGACTGTGGGTCACACTTGGGTGCAGCTCCTCCAGAGAAGGAAGCGGAGTTTCCGGCTCTTTGCAGCGGACTGAGGATTGCTGACACCGCGAAACCCCGAAAAAACGTCACCACTCCGGTGGCTAGCACTCTCAAACGTCAGTAGTGGCCGGTTTCGTTCATATTGGAGGTTCTGGGCGCTGGTGATTTTTATTTGTTGTTGTTTTTTACGGGCAAAGGGAGTCGGAACAGCAACCCAAGCAAAGAAGCGCCACTAGGCGGTGGTGAGCTACCGGCATGGCCAGGGACTATGATTACCTCTTCAAGCTGCTCATCATCGGTGACAGCGGTAAGCGGTACCCGGGGATGCGGGACGGGAAGTAGGCCTATCGGTCTATTTAACTCTTTTTATGTTTTATATACAACTGTACAAAGAGGGATCCGAGTTGCAGTCAGCTACTGATGTGCCCTGATCGCGCGCACTAATGTTTTCTGTGTATATATTTATGTATGGAAATAATTAGTGAAATGTATACATCCGCCATATTTCTGTGGTAGTGACAGGGCGGAGGTTGTGTGTCCGGACTGGGCAAGTCAGGCCGGATACCGCCTCCACATATTCCTGTCAAATCCTGTTGTTTTTATTCATGTTTTATGTGAGGTTATGTTTTTAACCTCAATTTAGAAACCAAAAAATAGATCTGAGGCTTTTGAAGCGTTCTGTTTTGTATGTTCTATTAGCTTTAGAACAGCTAGGCTAAGCTAACTTGAGGATGTCATGCTTTGACTTTACAGTAAAGTATTTTTAATGTTCTCTCTGATCCATACTGATCACTGACATCATACGTGTTAGTGAATGAAATGAACTCATTTGGAATAAGTTCTTGAGATAGTTTTTGTTATTTAGTTAGGTGATTAGCCAGAAAATCCTAGCCACCAGATAGTGGAGGAATGCTGCACTGCAGAATCAATGCAAACTAAACTTGGAAGTGATACAAAGTGATCAGTACCAGTCTGTCAACCACTAAACTACACGTGCCCATTTATTATTAATTTAAAATCTCACAATCACAAGTAGATAAGTGATCAGTGAACATTTTAATGCAGCCACTTACTTGAAATGTACATTTAGTTTTCGTCTTCTGAACCACTTATCCCTAATGGGGTCATAGGGGTTGCTGGAATCTATACCAGCTGATTTCAGGTGAGAGGCAGGGTACACCCTGAACAGGTCGCCAGTCTGGTGTGGGGCCACACACTCATTCATTCCTAGGGGCAATATCATAGTGGCCAATTAACCCAACATGCATGTTTTTGGAGGTTGGGAGGAAACCGGAGAACCTAGAGAAAACCCACGCATACACATGGAGAACAGGGAAACTCCACACAGAAAGACCAGTATTTCAAGCTTCGCCTCCATTCAGGGACTCAAACCCCAACCTTCTGTACATTAATATAGTTTTTTTCTTTTTTTTTAAGAAGTGGAGCCTTGCCCTGCTGGAAGACTTTGTGAGCCTGATCTTTGCTTTCATTGACAGCACTAATGCTGGCAGCAGGACCCCACCAGCTGGCTGATCCTGCTTGCAGGATAAGACAGCACAGCAGGCCCTTCACAGCATCACACACTGGCTCTAGTGTCCCCTCAGCTGCAGCATGTCACATCTACTGTTTGCAGTTTTTGTACAGAAGTTGTTTTGATACACTCCATGTGCCGCAAAGCTGAATACAAAAACTCCACCCAAACAAATGTTTGATTGGAGTTGCTTTGTTAAATAGGCCTCTCAGCTTTACCACAGCAGTCACTGTTTAGGTTCACTTCTCTTATGAAATTCTGGTCTTATGTTGGAGGCATCCCACAGTGAATGGAGACTTCTGAATAGTATAGGTGTCTCAGATTATTTAGTGACTAATGTTAGTTTATTGGAAGTACTGATTGTTCTTTTTTGGTTGACAATTTGGGAAGTTCGGGTTACAGATGCCTCTCTTTTGAAAAGCTTTTGTCTGTTTGTGTTTGATCTGAACTTTGTGGGATGGTGATCACAGGTACCTGAAAGCTTTCTAATACTAGGTCAAAACAAACAGAAGAGAATAGGCCAGATGGAAGGAGTGGCAATGAGAAAGATGATTTCATTGACTTTTATCAACTTGTTTGTATTTCTTAAGTTTTACTTTAATTTCTCTTTGTTACCTGCATCGGCTTTGCTTGTGTGGTTGTGGGATTTATTTAAATGGAAAAAAGTTATAGTCACGATTATCACAATTATTATAAGTTCACTGTGAACTTTAACCACTGTATAATATCAGCTGGAATTTTAATGATATCTCAAATGTCATCTTCTCACTGTATTTAATCATGATGTTGCCAAGACATTCTATCTGAAACCAGAACTTGACTCATAGTTGCACCTGTGTGGTTTCTAACCCTCCATTCTATGTTTGTGTTTCATCTCAGGAGTAGGAAAGAGCAGTCTCCTACTGCGATTTGCAGACAACACATTTTCAGGTGAGTGACCTCATCTTTGCTTACACAGTCCTACATTACAATTTATTTACTGTATTTGCTTTAACAAGTTGTGTTTTTCCTTTTTGTAGGTAGTTATATCACCACAATTGGTGTAGACTTTAAGATCCGGACAGTGGAGATCAACGGGGAGAAGGTGAAGCTACAGATCTGGGATACAGCGGGGCAGGAACGCTTTCGCACCATCACCTCCACGTAAGTTGATCCAAACTTATGACAAACCATCGGGCAGTGATATTTATCTGAATGATTAAATTTAAGTCCAAGAAAGCCCACTTGTGGTTGTCAGATTGGATATTATATGAAGAAGCAGTTTGCAGACGACTAGAGTAAAGTTGGTGCTGACTATGAAACTGGGTGGAATTCCCCACAGATCCTAATTACAGATGTGAGAGGGAGGCTCCTCGTCGCACACGGCACTGCTACATGATGGTGGCAGCTGGGTGTCTCTGCCCACTGGCGGTAGTGAATTCAAAATGGTTTGCACACCTTAAAAAAATTGCAAAAAATGTGCTTTAACTATATTTGGATTAACCGTGACAAAAATGTTCTAAAACTTGCATGATGACTCTGAAGTCCCCAAATAAGAATACAGTAACTCATGATTGGACGTTAGTCACAGTGTCACAAAAAATGCAGTTACCGCCAAATGAATTTAATCCCAATTTACCAGAAATTGGTCACTTTACTGTGGGTATGTTGACCCAAAATGCACCTGTGGTGTTTACAAACATGAAGGGGTGTCATTCATTATTTTGGATGATACAAATACTTTGTAGTTGTTGGTCATATTTTTTAAGAATCATACTCTCTAAAAGTTCAGACCAGCTAAATATTTTTAACTCAGTCCAGTTGGATTTAACTGTCAGATTTCTCTCAGACTGAAACACTCGACCCTGTGATGTTGTCATGAGTTGTTGCTGTCAGTTTCTGTAGATGGTACGCTTGATTCTTTTGTAATTCTGCGAAGGAACTTTGAACTATGTCCTCATTTTTTAGCTTTGACTATTACACCTTCATTTGAAATTGGAATGTGCCTATGTCACATCTGCAGATGCATTTAACCCACAGATTATTTAAACACTTTATCTCTATGTACAGGGAAGTTTTATTTGATTAATTTGAACTTTATTTTTAGAAAAAGTTGTCTCTACTGCTCCGTGCATGACTACTATAGTCAGTTTTTTCCTGCAATTTTTAAAGCTCTCTTTTCACATGACTGCTGCACCAGGATTGCATTGACTGCTGGAGCTGAATAAGCAGAGGAAGGCGAAGCATCCAAAACATTTCAGATAAACAACATGCAATTTGTAGCACTGCTGACTAATAACCGGTTTGCTTCATCGGAAAGTTAGATATATCTGTCTTTGTCAGATTCAGGTTTTTTTGGGTATATAAATATTTCTGTAATGATCTGGGTATTGAAAGAATCTTTAATGTATGCTACAATTCAGATAGCAGCCACGTTAGTCGTGCACAATTATTTTTATTGATAAATAAACAGACATTGTTCAGCCATTTATAACAAAAGCAAAAGGTCCATGCTGGTGGTTTTATCACATAATGGTGGCTGCATCCGGGCAATTAGGGGTCAAAATCTTCCTGAAAGCATCAAATTATCAGCAGTGCTAATGCTTCTGCCACTGAAGACTATAACCATCTTAGTTTGAAAGTTCTGTCATCATTTGTTCTGCAGGAATCCCTCTGGCCAGCAGACAACCTATTTAGGGTGATTGCTCATTGCACTGAAGTGGAGTGGCGTGGTGCTTCATTAGGGCTTAAATAAATCTTACTGTGAGATGGATGGTACACGCTGATCTCTCAGAGCCACTTGGGCAGACTGACGTGAGATGGTGACCCTAAAACTTACAACTCTTGTTTCTGATATCAACCATGAGTTCTCATCTCTGAAGTCCTCATTTGCAATAAGCTCACAATTGTGTGTGGAGTTCAAATTGAAAATGGATTTTAAAAATGAGGCCCTAAAATTTCACACACACTCATTTCTTAGCAGGGATACCAAATATGATGCTAAAGCTCCCAGTCTGACAAATGTCATCCTTAAATTTTTACTTCTAGAAAGAATTGCGTTAGATTGGACTTTATGAACTCACTGTGTGTTTGGCAGTTTTAAAGTTGTCTATTCATCTGCACTCATTCAGCCACACACACAGTCGTCCCGCTCCCTGCTGGCCCAGTACTGATGGATATTGGGGACCCAGACAGTTCTCCATCTCCACACTGTTCCACCAGACAGAAACACTGACACACACATAGTACATTTGACAAAAGCTCCTTTGTGTTTGTTTGACACTACTTTGGGGAGACTGACTCTCTGTGCTCTGGCTGCTGTTGTGTGATCCTGATGGCACAATGCGGTTTCACTTCATCATCATCACATTCTGAATTTAAGTATTTTACCTGCGCAGAATCAACTTTCTCTCCAGTCTTGTTGATGTAGTTTAAAGTTTTTTGTTATAATTTGGTGGGTTAGGTACATAATAAACTTAAAATAAAACTTACTATTTTAAAATATTTCCAGAGAGGATTTAATCACATTTATGTTTGTCTCCCCCTGCTGGATTGTTCTCTTTAATTATTTTACAAAAAAAAAATCATTAATCAACAATTACAAGACATTTAAAACGATATATCAAAAGGATATATATAAATTTTACTAAGGTAAAACACTTTGATCTTAGTTACTCATTTTATCACAATTCTCGTGCTTTCTGTTTTTCTGTACAGGCATGTTATTGATCTGTTACAGCCAATCAATTGTTGCTATGGCCTTGAATTTAGCTGTAAATTGAAGTAGTCCATCCTTACATAATGTCTACATTTCAGTTACATGATATTGTCGTTAAAGTTATGCTCGCCATTGAATTTACTCTTCTTCTGAACCGCTTATTCCCTGACGAGGAGGTCTGGGGTGGTGGTGCCAAAGCCTACCCCAGCCAATACGGGGCAAAAGGCAGAGTACACTGCAAACAGGTTGTCAGTCTGTCGCTGGGCCACACACACACACAACCACCCACACACGCTCATTATTAGGGACAATTTCGTTGCGGCCAATCAATCTAACATGCATCGTTTTGAAGGGTGGGAGGAAACCGGAGTACCCGGAGGAGAACATACAAACTCCACAAAGAAATGCCAGTGTATCAAGGTTTGAAGCATAATGAGCTTGAAGAAAAAAATTTAGTTTCGAAATAATTTGAAAAAGAAGATTTTCTATGAAAATCTTGGATGCCATTATAAAATCTCTTCAGGCTAACATGTGGCTTTGTGTAACACACTTCCCCTATAAACCTATTTTTTTCCCAGCATTTCTGAACAATGAGGAATTGAAACGATGTCTCATTAAATTATTTTATATAGGCTTGAATGGATATAAACAAAATCATGCTTCAAATAACATAAATAGATTTAAAATGAAAGCTTATTTTATATAATTAAACTTTATAAAATAAAAAAATACCAAATCGAAGAGTAGAAATAAACTGATGCATTTTATTCTAAAGTAACTAAAAAGGCAAGTTCGATACACAACGAATGGTGAAAATAATTGTCGCTACACAGCTTCCACTGCAGGATGAATCGGCTCACTAACCAGTCTGGTTTAATCTTGGTGGGAATGACTCAGCGAAGCAGCACCGATATGAATAACTTGTCTCTTTATCTAATGTCACTGCTAGCTGTGAAGATACAGACACAACTGTAGAAAGATTACTACATGATTCTAATGCTGATATTTGTCTCTTCGTGTCTGTAGTTGTAAAACCACTCACAGGCCTCCCTTCCTGCCTTCCTCCACATTTTATCTTCTACATCCAGCAGGTATGAAGAAAACAATGTAGTTCTTTGAACAGCAGTGGGATTCCCCTTCACGCCTCTCGTTTTTATCTAAAACTCCTCCAGTTATTGTAAAGAATATGAACAAGATATTGTTCATCTTCATATTTTAAATGGTTATAAATTCAGAGCAAAGCAACACAACTTCTTTACAAGGAGATGACAGAGCTTGAAATGTTTTCAATTTGTTTTGTCCTGTGGGTAATTCTCACATTTTATGCTTTAAAAAAAAGTTTTATCTTTAAGCTCATGGACGCACGAAGAAAGGTTTAGGTTTCCAGTCTATTAAAATTCTCCATTCTTTTAAAAATAGTCTTCCAGCAGAAACAAGATGGGAGGATGTCTGATGTTTGTTGGTAATGTTTGATGTTTTGGTTATCTGGAGCATCAGAAGTTTGTCACTCTTAAATAATCGGTACATAAACTGTCTGAGACCAAACCTGGAATTGAATATAAATAAAGGCTTCAGTCTCCCACTAAT
The DNA here is from genome assembly GCA_902685375.1 of Neostethus bicornis. NCBI lineage: Eukaryota > Metazoa > Chordata > Actinopteri > Atheriniformes > Phallostethidae > Neostethus > Neostethus bicornis. Next base: position 14,300,138 of record LR738545.1, read on the forward strand.
CAACATCCCAATCTGTAGTTTATATATATATATTTTTTTCATCTTCTTTGTATTTCTGTGTCATGTAGAAGTGTCTTTATGTGAGTACTATAGTATATGTGTTGGAGAAAGTTCAGACAAATCAAATTTCACTGAAATTGAAAACTTTCCTTATTTGCAAAAAATATATATATATATATATATATATATATATATACCGTATATTGTTAAGACCCCTTATTTGGTGGTATTTTGACCTTGTAGAGTATTCTTTGTCATTAGTGCAGAGTAGGAAGAAACTGAAACAAAAATAATTCAACTCTGTCATAAAAAAAGCATGTTTGATTCTCAGCTGATGTTTTAACCCAGAATAAATTTTTTTTTTTTCAAATTGGAGCCAACGTTTGGCCCTTTTAATGCTGAATGTCTTTCATCGTGTGAAGCAAAGTGACTTTTCGTTTCCTTTAGTATTCAGGGCACCCAGGATGAAAATAGTCTCTTTCTGTCCCTCTTCAGATATTACAGGGGAACGCATGGGGTCATAGTGGTTTATGACGTCACGAGTGCCGAGTCTTTTGTCAACGTTAAACGATGGTTACATGAAATCAACCAGAACTGTGATGACGTGTGTCGAATATTAGGTAAGAATTCTTTTTTTCCCCTCCTTTTTGTAATAGTGTGATTTTAGAAGCAACTGGCTAAAAAATTCCTCTTTTACTTCTCTGCAGTGGGAAACAAGAACGACGACCCAAACTCCAAAGTGGTTGAGACGACCGACGCACAGAAGTTTGCAGAGCAGATGGGGATCAGTTTGTTTGAGACAAGTGCGAAAGAGAATATCAACGTGGAAGAGGTAGTTTACGTCACAAAATAATCAACATGGGGAAAGCTTTAGTTGGTCTTTTGGTGTTTGGATTTAAAAAAAAAAAACAAAAAAAACACCAAAAACTTATGTGTAAACTTTTTGTAATGTTCAAATTGATGTAAAAACAAGTAGCACTTTATGACGTGAGTTCACTGCAACAATAAAAAACCTTCTCTTCTTTGGGGGATCTGCCCTCCCTTCTATGGTTTTCAAAATATTTCAATAGCACAAAAAAATAACATGTTTAAACTAACATGCTAATCTCGACTAGTTGCTGTTGGTTAAACAATTTATATTCAAATTCAATATGTCATTGTTGACATGCAGCCTACGCAACGCATTTAGCATCTACAATGTTTACATGTAGATATTTTTTAAAAAATTACTATGGGTAGATCATTTTACTTGTCACTTGCCTGCATAAACTGAGTGGGCACCCCTGGTTTAGAAGGAGTGGCCTTTGCATAAAGTTGTCTATGTAGCAGCTTTTGAGCTCGTCTCTAGGTTATTCCGATGTTGAGAATTTTCTCTGAAACTTTCTGCTTCTCTTTCAGATGTTCAACTGCATCACAGAGTTGGTGCTACGAGCCAAGAAGGAGGTGCAAGCAAAGCAGCAACAACAACAACAGAATGACGTGGTGAGACTCACCCGGAACAGTAAAAGAAAGAAAAAGTGCTGCTAGCAAACTGGAAGCCATCCACCTAAAAAGAAAAGCAAGGAAAAAGCCCAAAGGCGCCTTTTTCTTCACACTCACATATACATAACGGGACTCAGAGCATCTAAATTAAGGAGCTGAAAAAGATTTAATGAATACACAATGAGATATTAAGAAAAATAAGTAAATGGAATAATGTCCCCTTTGGACAAACTAATCATGAAGACTTTAAAAAACAAGTGTACAGATTTTTATTAGATGTCAGATCAAGTTTTATTTGAAATCCAGCAAATGGGCACTGATGACCTGAGGTCCTCTGAGCCGATGGCCATAATCCCCCTTATTTTCTCCATTTTTCTTCCACCAGTATGTCATCTCTTCTTCCTTTTCCGCTGCACACGGGACATTCAAAGTCGCGGCTGCCTCCCACTCCCACCATTTATTTGCTTCGAGTTTCTATTTGTGTGTTTTAGGAGAGAAAAGTGGAGCTGTGTGTGTGACTTGGAGAAGATGGGTATGTGTGGTGGATGAGTGGAGGTGTCGGGCTTGCTTCACTTCTGGCGCCAGTGTTAACATGAAATCATGAGCTTGACTTATACAGTAATAAAATGGGGCAAAACAGAAAGAATCTTACAAATCATGATTATTTTGTAGAAATTTTAGCAACTAATTCAATGAGAGATTTTGTGTTTTTTCACACATTGTCTCTTGTCTTTTGCCAAGTTTTTCTGTTTCCCCCTCTATCTTCCAGTTGTGCTGAGCCAATGATAATTTGTATTTATGTCACTCATTAGTTTTTTTTTTTCCTCATCAACCACTCCTTCTTCACTCAAGTCTCACTATTAAGTCAGACTTTGTTTGATTCTTCTCAACCTCTCTCTCCTCCTCAATGAAACTGCCAATATTATAAGAGTTAAAATATATATTTTTAGAAGGAGCTCAATAGAGCCTCCAATTGGACTGTTGCCATAGAGGCCAGCATTTGGCCAAGAAGCAGGGTGATCAGCATCTGATGGGACCCTGTTGAGTCCTCAGGAAGTGCTCCCCCTTACATCCTCCCTTCTTCGACCCTCACCCATTGTGTACCTTCAACCATTTCTTCCTTCAGCATCTACATATCGGCACTTCTAATCGCCAGTTATCCAGGTGCACATGGAAGCTCAAACTGTCGAAACAGGCTTCTCGTAGATGTCCAGCGACCTCCAATAAATTGCAAACTGTATTGTTTTTTTGTCTTTTTTTTTTATTTTGCTCCTGTCTTAAAACCTTTGACACTTTGTTTTTGGACTTGTGTTAAAAAAAGGTTAATGGTTTTTGTATCAAAGCTCCATGTTCTCAGCAGCGGATTAATATCCAAAGTCTTACATCATGTTTTTATCTCACCTGCCACTACCTGTACAATCTGAAGTGTTATCTGTGTGTGTGCTTGTGTGTTTGGGCGTTCATGAAAATAGCGCAGCCTGCAGTGGGACACTTGGAATAAATGGGGACAGATTGCTGCGTCACCAGTTGAGTTTCTCCCCTTCGCCTTTGTTTGTCAAAGACGCCGACACAGCATGGAGCATCCACTTTGGACATTTTTTTTCTTTTGGTATTTTAAATTGGGAGAGTAAACTGAGAGAGAGAAAGCTGCAGGTGCTGTGAAAACTTCTAAGTTTTCATCCTCTGACTGGACTCTGGCAGACCACTTGGGATTCTTATAAAACATCTAGAAGTCCCCCGTGACTGGAAGGGCCTTGAAATGTTATCAAACATGACATTTTAATGATTTCTCTTCATCATGTGTATGTGTATATATAAATATATTTGTGTGTTTATATTCAGTATCGAACATACAGAGTTTAGCACACAGAGCCGTGCATGTGGCAAACATGGCCCGTGTGCTGCAGGTGAAACACACTCATCAGCTGTGGTTTGATGTACACTGGAGAAAAAAAAGATGTACTATTCAGTTTTCCCATCATAAATTTTAATCAGTAATAAAACATTATAAAGAAATAAATATTTGACATGTAATGACTGATCTTATTTTTCAGTAATTTGAGGCCTGGTCAAGGAGATGAATTTTAAACCTGTCTTATTTTTTTTTTCTTTTTATGGCTTTCTGTGAATAAAATTATATGGGAGGAAGTGTGAAACTGTTTCTTTGGAAATTTTTGTAGCCTTATGAATTTTATTGAATGAATGTTTAGTTGTCTCAAAAACCAAAATGCAGAGATGTAGAAAATTAATACCTCGTGTCTTTACCGTCAGTGTACTGCTCTTAAATGTTTTGGTGAATCTATAATCTTAATCATATCCCATCTGTGACAATCTAAACATTGCTTTCTTTTGTCAGCTTGCAGCTCGAAAGACTAAAGTGTCATATTTGAAGCACAAAATAGCCTTGCAATAACAGAAAATTTGATCAAATAAGTAAGACTCATCTTGATATTTTTAAGAGGATTTTTTTTTTCATGTAGAAACAGTAGAAATTAAACCAACATTTAAAAAAAACTACCATGATTTCTGTGTTGGTTGGGACAACACACAAATAGCTAACAAATACACAACCAAATCAGAGAAAACAAGAGGATAGTAAAGTGTTTATTTGTACAAAAAAGCTAAAAATTGCATGACAAATCATTTAAATTTTCTGAAGCATGTTGCAGCTGAACAGTGCAGATAGTGGAAGCACTCATGAAGGACAATGAGCTTGAGCACATGTTGAAAAGAGATGGAAAAACATCCAGTGACATGCATGTATTACATCCACCTCTGAAAGACTGCACGTGTTCAGCTGGAAAATGAATCAGTTTAGTTTACAGTGTCAAAGTAAAAGTCAAACATACAAAAAACAATTACAAAGAATGGCAAAACTAAATATAAAAGACAACTGTCTTTCTAACACAGGTAAAATCATTTTTAAAAGTGGTTCTTGTCAAAGTGGCTGCTCAATTTATCATTTTTTATCATTTCTTGATTATTAAGAAGATTTGAATAGATCACCTCAGAGCATACAGATCTGATCACTTTCTAATAAGGCACCCTTCATAGAGAAGTCTCTAATATCTAATAAGTACATAGCCAAGGTGTTTTGTTTGCTTTAATCCCTTTGTTTGGGGGACCCAGGATCTCTTCTTTAAATCATCTGTTCATTACTATTTGATCAATAATTGCTTTGATTGTCTCAATGTCAACTTTTGCAAAATTTGGGGTAAAAGTCCTTATTAATAGTGCTATTCCATACTTACAATTCTTACTAGAAAATTGAGATGGAAAAAAAAAATATTGAAGAAGTACGCACATTTGTATTCTTAAAGGGTGACTTACTAGAAAGAAGTGTCTTTTTTTTTTACTGATGTACCAAGGAATGATCTTACTTATAAGTGACATTGACAACATAAACCTCGCTCCTCTTGTAAATGTAGTGGCAGATAATTAAGAAAGTAATTGTGATTATCTTGCAAATGCTTCTCTAAATGCGTAACCTGTCTAAAATAAACCAACATAAAGTAACAACACTCATCTCAGCAGTGAGACTTCTGCCTACACATAATACTGAACAGGTTCATAACTCTCTAAAAAGTTTCATTCAAAATGTTTCTTATGTATATAAATATATCAGTGTCATCCAAACCTATTTCTTTTATTTAGTTCTTTATATAAAAATCATTCTTTGGGTTGATCCTTCCCAACAACCAGCTGAGATGACCAGAAGACATCTGCATAGGTTTGCACAGCTGTATCACATGAGTTAAAAGAAACATATGTGATCCATTCTCACTTAATACAAGCTGTTTCACAGATGGAGTTGGAAATAAGTCGTCTTAAAAGGAAGCACACAGGCTAAGAAATCAAATTGCTCATCAATTATTGAAACGACAAAGATGGAGGTAGGCCTTCTTTATTTGGAGTGAATAAGAAGTACGATGGCAGACTTTTTCTACTCCTCAGGAAGTTTTATGAAATTGATGATTACTGACTTATAACTGTGAAATTAGACTGCTTCCATAGATCCCAATTACCTCCTTCTTGAGTCAATGTAAACGAGTTTAACATTTGGTCAACTAGGCAGATGGCTGACATCAACAGGACAATGCAGGACAGTTTTTTTTCTTAAAATAAGTATGAATCTTGAGTGATTTGTAGAAAAATAAAGTAACCCTACTATCACTTGTCAATGCGTTCAGCCTTCTAAAAATGTATTCATTTGTCAGATGAACAGAAAGTTCTGGTTGCTTATAAAAAGGTGCTTTTTAAATTGGGGTCCAACTTTAACTCAATGGCGCTTAAACTCTCAAATCCCAGAGTTGTGAAACGTGTATAGCATTATTTTTTCAAGAGACATAATTAAAATATATCAGAATTATTCGGAAAAATTGTAAAATATGGTGTTTTATGTTTGATTTGGGTTTTTAAAAATGTTAATTGAATTTTAAAAGCTCTGACTTAATTTACCATTTAGCTAGCAATGCTAGCAGTGCGAAACCCGGAAGTGTTCTAATTTCCATTTTCTACTTTAATTTAAAAGTCTGATATTTGTGACAACCCTACTGGCAGCTGTTCATTTGAACAATTGAATAAAACATGAGATGACAAGCTGATGGCAGCATCAATGCTTGGTTCTCAGGATAGTTCCTATCCTTCTAATGTCATGATGTAAAATTGGTTCTTCAATCCTCCCACCATCTCATTGTCTTTCCCCAGACTCCTTGGCCTGATAATCGTGATGCATACTTTAAATGTGTGTTTTATACATCTCTAAAGAACTGGCAGTGGGTTTGTAGAGATGCTTGTAGGCACTACATGGAAACCTTCCTCTACAAAGGTAAACTTTCTGACCCTGTTGCATTCTGTGAAAATGGCTGAAGCCAAAGACTGGGGAAGTCCTGCTCTTTCACCTCATTCATTATCAATTAGAAGACCAACAGGGACATGTAAAGTGCAAATTGACCCTCACCCGCCAAATCTTAACCTGTGCTGCTGCCTGTCTTTGGCTATGTTCTCCCTGTTCTGAGATGCCACTCCCTCATTCTCCCTCACTTACTCTTTCTACCTATCTGCTGAGCTCTGGATTAGTCCATCAGGGCTCAGTTCTTTTTGAAAAAAGAGAAAAGTCTCTTGTCCCGGTCGGAGATGTGAGCTCTTCTTGAGGACTGACTCCGTGATGACCCTGGCAGGGAGGTATTGGCAGATCGCCACTCGTCCTGGTGCTTGTCCATCAGCTGCTGGTCAATCACTCTGTGCATGTCATCCTGCAGCAGAGACAGAAACATGCCTGAGAGAGGTATCTTGCATTGACAGGTTGTCTGTCTAGAGAGAGTTTGGGCCCACTGATCAAATTAACTGTTAGATGCTGTTCACAGTGATGTGACACTAAAGGAGCCTTGCCAACTATATCAAGTATTGCTGAGAAAATAGTAATTAAAACATTTTAACCGATAATTCGCAGTGGAATGTTTTTCATTTTACTTAAAAATGTTTAGTTTTAATGTACCCTAAGTTATTTGCTTTATAACTGTCTAACTTGTCTTTGTACTCCCAATAGTAGATGGAGAAAATATGTTAACTATCTATTTTTATACGAATAGTCCAAATTGTAACGTCTCACAAGAGGAAAAAAGAGTGCATTGGTTGAACATGTTTTAATTGGAATAACAGGATGTATTTAGCTTGTGAAGATCCTGCTGTTGTGGAATGAGCAAGACAGCTATACACGTGGATTTTTCCGCTGCAGAATGTGCAAAATTCACCATCTAGCGTTCATATACCTGGTGTGTGTCAAATGAAAAATTGGCGTTCCTGGTTTTAAATAAAATTTAAAACTGCTGAGAATGGTACATTTATTTGACACCTTGCTCCTGCTTGCTTCGAAATGTTCGGAGGAGAAGCGACATCTGGTTCTTTGTACACAAACCACAACCAAATCCAACACTTAGGCGCCTGGTTGGTTGGGTGAAATGTAGGAAAGCCAACAACATGGCCATAACATTATAATTGCATTATAGAAATAAACAGTTTGAATTCATGTGGCTGTTGACTGATCATGTGTTGACCAATCAAAGGACTTTTACACTAATCGATGCTTACGCCCATTCACATGAAATCTAAACTCATGCGTGCACTATAGTAGACACATCTAGTGACAATTTAGGTTCCAGTGCTTTTGTTATGAGGCTACTAAAAAGCTCAAAACAAGAATAAGTAATAAGAAAATTTTTAATCTGTTATCCCACAGAAGCACAAGTTTTACAAGTTATACCTGGTTGTGAAGCTGAATAATTAGGATGTTTGAAAGGGGTTCATAAAACATCGGTATTGTTAGAGAAGAGAAATAACTAAACAAAAACATACTTTTACAAACAACTAATAATTGGCTCTGTAACTTAAGGAGTATACTAAAGGAGTAATTATTTGACCCTCTGAATGGTAGTCGTTGCTGTAGTAATTGAACTGCAAAGATACCTGTTTAATTTTCAGTCCACCAGAGGGCTCTGACAAACTGATTATTATCATGTAGGAAAAGCCTTCTATGCTCTCGAACTTTGCATGAGTTTAAAGATGACAGTTAAGCTGATCAGGGGACTAGACTTCTTAAACAGACTTTCAAAGATTAAGAGGAAAAAGAGACAGGAGGTTTAAGAAGGAATTGTAACTAGATGGTCTTTCTCTATGAGCAATGATTTAAGAAATACAAAGACAGAAAGTTGTAATAGACATGTTTCCAGAATCATTCAAACATAGTGTGGAATGAGTTGATATGAGATGGTTAGTGGAGACTGAATTAACAAGATGGGGACCTCAGGGCTCACCTCTAAGGCAGGAGGGGAGGTACCACAGGGGAGAAAGGGCGGTACTGAGGCTGAGAAAGGCCACTAGATCAGAAACCACAATAGCCAAACAGTAAAGAGCCCTGAGGAAGCAAACTGTAGGCACGGAGAAGAAAGAGGAAAGAGCTGCTCGTTACAGGTGAGGTAGGGATAGGTAGGAACACATTGTATAACATCACAGACACACAGTAGCAAGTCTTCTGTAGTGACATGGGTAGTTTAGTGGGTAAACAATGTTTTCTGTATCCCGTTAAAATGTACACTTTAAACGGGTAACAGGGGGAATAGAGTTTTCCTGAAGTTAGTATTTCATTCTTATGGTAAATCTTTCCAAAAGACATAATTAAAATTGTACATTTAAAATTAATATGGTACAATCATAGGGATTGCACATTGACCCACCTGCCAAGCCTCCAACTGCTGCGACAAGTTTAACTTTTGCTGGATTGCGTCCAGCAGCTGGCTGTTCAGAGACATTATGTCTATTTTACATTTGGCCAGCTCCATTTCCACAGCTTTCTTCCTGCAGGACACCAACAGAAAAATGTATAAAGAAGATAAATTTAATCTTTGGTCAAGTACATACACTGATACTATGCTAAATTTGAGTCAGTGCCTAATCCGAACCCCTCAAACCCTATGCCTCTCTCCACATATGACAGGAGAAGACAAGACATTGAAGGAGCAATTACGTACACAATCAGGATGATTGTCTGTGATTCAAATATCATTTCATATTCAAGAGATTACAGCATGTAGAAGTTCTATGAATGCATATTAATCCTACTTTGCTATGGCATCGTCTCTGTCTCGGATGGCACTTTGGAGCTGTTCACTAGGTTCTCGAACTTCACCCATTATTTTCATCCTTTCATTTTCCTCCCGGAGAGAGCACATTTCCACAGAGAGCAGCGCCACCTGTGGGTCACACATTATTCTTACTAGAGAGATCCCAGGCTAAAAAGGACATTATTATACAGAATGGTGCTCATGTGTGAGAGAGATAATTAGATGACCTACTTAAATTGGATGTGATAGAATAATTGTGTTTTCAGGCCTTTTTGTAGTGTTTTATGTAGATTGTGTTTATAGCAAGAAGAGGAATGAAACTTTACCAAGGAAAGCAGCATAAAAACAATATCACAAACCTCAAAAACATTTATCTAGGTCTGCTTTTCAAGATAGTATAAAAACTGTCCTCAAAAATTAGACATTTTTTTACTTTTAAAGAAATTAATCTCTGGCATGTAACCATCCAATATAGACCTAGGCACCCCGTAGATCCCAACTGGGATAACTGTTCAGAAGAGAAATAAAAGAATGATCTCAATGTAGACTCGACCTTTAGGTTTTTTAGTAGAGAGGATTACCTGGTTGTGAAGCTGCAGTAGGTCCTCATCATTGTTACGCATTTTGTCCTGTTCAGCTTCATAAAGCTCTCTGACCTCCCGCAGTTCTTCACCCAGCTTCTTTACCTGCTCCTCCAAAGCCTCCTCGTCACTGCGCCGGGAGCCCTTTTATCACAAAACATACATTTATTTTACACATTAATAGAAACTGTAAAGTATTGAGTCAAGTTTAATAAAATTCTTACAGATTTAGAAAAGTATTAATTTTTCAGTGTTTAAGATAAAGTAATGAAAAACATAAAGTATTTTATATGATTCAGATTGATTGAATATTTTATATTTTTAGTCCAGAGGGTAGAGTGGTACCAGAGACTCATTCCCATCCAGCAGATTCTGTGTGAGTCTTCGTAGCTCCAGCAGGTTGGTCTGAAGGCTCCCTGTAGGCACGTCCTTAACTGAGGACGTCTCTGAAGACTCGTCCATGGAGGAGTCTGTGGACAGCGCTGAGTCTGTGACGTCATTTCCACGGAGATGAGAGCAAAGTGAGCGAACCTCACAGTAGGCCTCCCATAGCTGAAGACGGAGCTGATCAGATGGAAAATATTCTAAGTGATCCGTCCACTAGATGTTCTGAGCATGTTGAATACCAGCAAAGTTTGAAAAAGTCAGAGGTACCTGCTCCCTCTCCTGTTCCTGCTCCTCCTGCTCCATACTCTGCTCAATCTCACACAACAAGCTGGAACGGTGGGGACTGAGAGTTTGGAGACTGTGCTCTTCTGTCAGCTCAGCCAATCTAGCTGTTAACTGTCTGTGGGACACCTGGACATCCTGGAGCTCCAACTGGCTTTGCCGTAGCTGGAAAAAAAGCAGAAGAGTGAATTGTTGATTGTGAGGAACAAAAACTTAAAAACAGTGAATTGTTGTCCATACCTGAAGGTCCTTTTCATGACATTGTTTCTCCAACACCAGCGTTCTTTCTCGGAGGTCCTCAACTGTGTTCTGCAGCAGATCGTTTTCCTCGAGCACAGCATGCACCCGGCGCTCCAGCTCCATTTTCCTCTCTGACAGCATCTTAATCTAACAGGCCGTAAAGATCTGGTTAGACACTGTGCAGCGGGGAAAAGGCGTGAAGTCTACAACCATCATATGGGCAGCAGAGACCTGATTAACGGCTAAATTTGGTTGTTTTCCAAACTCTGAAGCAGGCTGGGCTCTTACACAAGATTAAAAAAGCACTCCCACTAGCAGAAAGAATGTATGTTGCCTGGTATGGGTGTAGGCGGTTGTTGCCACCCTTGTCTTCAGGAATGTAATTCTTAAGCATCCACACAAAGCTTCATATCAGCTTGCTCATTTCCCTGCCAACTCAGCAACCTTCAGCTGAAGGCTAGATCTGCAGTGATGAGACATTTTTTTTTCTCTTGTATCTGCAGCTTCACCATTAAACAAACATCACTTCTCACTCACTTCCAGTCTCTGACCTACATCTGGTGACTTTTTCCCAGCGCAAGGCTTATACGTAGACCGGTTGTTGTTTTTTTTATCACTGTATGAGAATGGAGATGACTTCTTGCTATTTTGAGGTGTTGCAGTCTGTAGTTTCCCACAAATAAAGCAAAAGCTATTAGTCATCAGCATATATCATATGAAGACAAAGCAGTGGGAGAGTGGAAGCTCCCAGACATTGCAGCATCTCAGCTAAATATAGAGCGGTAGTTTTTTATTCCAATGGAAGCACACACTCTGCAGTCTGGGTGCCTTCTCCCTTAAAGAGAAACAACAGGAACATCCAGACTGCTGGCTCACAGAGCTCCCATTAACACTCATGAACAAATGATCATCCCAACACACAACATGCTCTGTTAAGGTTTGTGAAGCTTTTCATCACAGAAAACCAGGAAAAGTGTAATTGGTTGTTTGTTCACATACACTTTAAAGTGTTTTTGATCCTTTTAAAAAAATACAATAAATTCATTTTTAAGGCTTTTTCAATTTTTGAGAAAATTGAATTTTTTTTTATTTTTCATTTAAAATGAATCTGAAAATTGAAGAGGAAGCCCAATAACAGAGCAATCCTTGTGTTTCTTATTTCACAGACGTCACATGTGGCATGCAGTTGGATCGACATGCACAGCAACTCACTTCTAGCCCTTGCTGCTCCAGGCATTACAAAAAAGGTGAGGAAAAGAGAAATTGATAAGGACACAAAGTTTAAGATTAAGAAGACAAGGCTTAAAAGAAATACTACAACTTCTTTCAGAGTGAAGATTTGCTGAGCACAAAGTGATCCTCATTTATCAAAGTTGTCAAGGTGGTTTATGACCAAAAGTATGCTCTCTTCTGCATTTATCTAAATGAGTTGACCGTAATGTGTGCACAAATTGTTGCATTGGATCTAGACGTTGTATAAATATCCACCAAAATCAAATGAGTACTGGAATGAAGATAAAAATGTAAATCATGATATAGACAGCCATTGCCACTCTTTTTTTCCAAAGTTGCAAACATCTATGAACTATAACATGCATTTTGATAGTTAGTTGTCAGAGGGCTAAAGTTTATTCCTAGCTGACGCAGAGAAAAGTGAGTGACTCGTCCAGGTTATCCAGCTGTATGATGTGCAACCTGTTTTTAGACTGTAAAATCCACCTTAAAATGCAAACACAATCAAACATACACAATATAAAAAGATATTTTAAGTGTGAGATATTTTTAGAATTCTGAATTCATTGGCACATTTTTAAATGGTGTAAACTTTCATTTTTTTTTCTTGTATTGTTTTTTTATGCAAATTTGAGCGTTATAAACAAACAAATTGACATGCAGTTAAAGGTTGACGCCTTTTTGAGAGTGAGCCACTTTCTGGTTCAACACCGCTGTTGTAAAAGAAAATGATTCCTTTCCAAAAAGTTATCAGCCAATAAATTCAAACATTTTTCATAAAATTCTTCTTGTTTGCCAATTTTCATCCTATCATGCTGTGACAGAGCAAGGCTGAATAAATGTAAGCATGCATATTAAAATTACACTTGTTTTCAGATGCACATCCCTCTTCCTAAATGCCACGCAGACTCTGGTCTACTTTTTGTGTACGCCTGAATTTAACACCGATTTGTGTGCAACTTTGATAACAGAGGACCATTAGGTGAATATTTAGCACAGTATTCAAAGACAGAAGAATTTTTCTAATCATTTCCCTAATGTTTTATTGAGTGAAGACACTTGTGGGATAGTAAATTCTATGTGGGTATCACAAATATCCAGAAAGTGACCAATGAAAACGAGTGCAAAATATAAATATTATTTGTATGTAATATACAAACAAAACTCATGTTGATGGAGATGTGTTTGGCATTCTGTGGATGGTATTTTTATAATACCTGACTTATGTCCAAAATTAGTTTTTAAAACTTGACTTTTTAAAATGTGAAAATTCATGAGGTGGTTTCTAACCTCTGCCTGTAGGGTCTCTAGTCTTGTCATGTGCTGGTTTGTGGACATGCTCTTCTCCCTGAAGTCGTCCCGTAATGAATGGACCTGAGTGGACAGCTGCCTCTCCACCTCTGCAGCCTGTGCAAAGACAAAGACATTTCAATTTATTCATGAACACAGAACAGGGGGCTTTGAAGCCTAAAAATACAAAACAGGTGCTTCAGCATTTGTTGCAAATATTGGCCCCAAACCAGTCCTTAACCAATACAACGGCTCTACAACGACTCACTTAGCAGATAGGAAGTTGTTGCTGTGACACACAAATTTCCCCTGTGTGGGATCAATAAAGTATATTCTGATTCTGATTCTGAATACGGTACATTTACCATCCCATTCCCCAAAAGCATCTGTTCTTAAAGTGTTACAAATCACAATGGAAAAGTTTTAGTGGAAATAATCTGTTCAGTATTTGGTAAACTCAGCAGCAGATCCAATCTTCTGCTCAGTGGATAGGTGGGATCAGGCCACAACATCACTGAAACAACTTGCTCAGAAAGCTGTTCTTCCTTTTATTACTGTCATGGTAATAGCAAATCCGAAAATGCATTGTTTTCAACATCACTCAAAAGTGATATATAAAGTTCAGTAAATAATTAAAAAGAAATATAGAGAAATAAAGTTAAGGTTTTAATGATTATTGTATATAGTACGAGACTAAATGACAGCTTGCTAAAATATGAATCCTACCCTGTAGATGGTGCTATGGAACTTGTTGAGAAGCTCAAAAGTCTGAGCAGATTCAGGGACTGACCATCTGAATACATTAACCTGGCTCAGTTATCATTAGTCTTTAGTTCGGTTTATACTTCCTGTCTGTTCAGCAAGGAAATTTAACACAAAAACAGTTCTAGTAAATGTACTCAGTTACAGTACAGCCACTTGAATTTAATTTAATTTTGATAAAAGTAAATAAAATTTCTAATACACTTATATGAAATATGTATAAGAAGTAATTAAGATTATAGCAATAATGAGTAATAATGAAATGACGGTTCCATCCAAAGTGAGAGTTAACACTGTTTGTCTGTGCTGACCCTGTAATAAACTGGCTGTCTGCCCAGTGTGTGCTCTGCCTCTCGCCAGCATAATTGACAGAATATGCTCAGACCCACATCCCGACCCTGAATCAGATTGAGCGATACAGATAATCAACAAATACAAAAACAACCCAAACAACACTCCTCCATGTTTCAGGTAATGTAGCTCAGAGGTGCCCAGCTGCAATCTTTGAGGGTCACAATCCTCCAGGCTTTCTTCATTTTCCTTTTCCCTCACTTAAGAGCTGAAATAAATGGGTCATTCAGCAAAAATGTATATGCTTTCTGATTCATTTAATTTAGGTCAGCTCTGTTGGAGCAAACAAAGACTAAAAACCTGGGGAACTTAAATCAAGGTTGTCCTACATTGAACCCCCAGCCCCCAGTCCAACTTATCCAGCAGGTGAAGATGAAGGACGGCCTGACAAGATCACCCTACATGCAAACGTTCATTCATAGACACTTTTAGAAGATAAATAAAATTCCTAGGATGAACTCATGCAAGCCTACATCTACAAAGAGGGAGGGTAGAGGCAGCTGAGGTTAAATCGCTGACTTTATCTGTTTTAAATAATCTCTGTATGACAATAAAAGGGGACAAATTCCTTTGTAATAAAGTTCAGTTGTGATAATGTTGTAATATCACATTCACTATATTAGAAAATAAATCTATCCCACATATTCATTCGACAACAAAATACTTAATTGTTTAACCAGTCAAATAAACTGACATTGTAAAAATTTTTATTTAAATTGTCTTTCATATACAGACAGTTTTCCTTTCACACACAAGAGTTCTAAGTAAACTTAATTAAAATTATTTTTGAGTTATAATCACATTTTGAAAGTGGGACTGTTTAGTCACTTTTCATATATTGTAAAACTAAAAGTGCATTTTAAGTCTAGTGGCAGCAACAAAAGTCAAATGTGTAAATTTCAGATATGGTTTTTTGAAATTATTCATCTTCAAGCCAAAGAATGTAACAATTTAGGAAGGTCAGTGACTATTTCTGGAGTTTTACAGGGGAAGTGCCCTTCCACGTTCCAATAGTTGCAACTTTTCTGGCATGTTGCCAGGCTGTTTTGATACTTGTTGAATGCAAGTATTATGTCAAGAAAACCTCTGAATTTGAACAGCTGTGAATGTTTCTCAAACACTAATTTATACTTTTTAAAAAGTTGTCGGAGCACCTTGCAAAAGTGCAATTTGTTGACTGTTAAAACATCAATCCAACATCAGACAGATTCTCCAGTTTCAGGCTAATTAATATTTTCAAGAAAATATTAAATGGTCTTTGAGATGTTGGGATTTGGAATGTTTTCTATAATGTTCATTTAGCATTTAATGCCTCAGTTGGTGTTACATGTATTTTATTTACGCCGTTCTTCTTCTTTCGGCATTTCTCTTCAGGGATCGCCACAGCAAGTCAGTATTTATTTACACCGTGCCCTGGCTTATTAAAAATAGCTGATATTCTGTTACTTTAATCAGTTTGTGTTATTTGTATTTCTTTGTATCAAATGAAAAAGAATAGTTAGCAGGTTTATGCAACATTGTTTCTGGTCTTAACATTTAAACACTAATCAGAAATAACTATCAGCTCATCTTGATTTGTTTATCAGGGGAAGACGTTATCAATTCTGTTGCAACAAACTAACTTAAACAAGCTAACACTGGAATAAAATCCCATTGTTACCAATCTTTCAGCCCTGCAACAGCCTGGCGACCTGTTCAGGGTGTATCCCCCCGTTAGCCTGATATCAGCCTGAATGGGCTTTTGTACCATTCGTGACCCCATGTGGGATAAGTAGTTCAGAAGATGACTGACTGACCAATCTTTCAGTTCAACTCCCAGCTCAGACCAGCCTAAAGTTCACAGACTCTCACTCATTCACGAGTCCATTCTTTCCATTACGCCTCCACTTGTCCTAGGTTCTCATTTCATCACTTTCTCACAATACATAATTGAGGAAATGATGAGCATTATCTTGACTATTCCTGAAAAGAGTTTTTGTTGCACGCATGAGCGTGCAACAAAGCTTTTTGTGTCTTAAATATCAGGGGATCGCCACATTTAAAGCCAGAAACTATCAACTGGACACCAATTTTAACACATCAAAAGTTTTTAAACAACATGTAAGGGGTTAAATGTTGTACTTTATGCAGATGAAGACAAGTTTACAACAAATCTAAAAAGTTCTTTGTTTTCATTGAAGCAAAGAAAACTTGGCTGGCAAAATTTTAAACAGACAGATGTGTATTTCAGTGCATCATGTACAACTTTATTTTCTCTGAGCTGGACAGATGTGCAGCAAGCAAAGACCAGTGCTAGAGCCGATAATATCAAAGTCGAAACACGGCACCTGACACACTGACCTAATAAGAGGACAGATTTGAATTTGTGCTGGAAAACCACAGAGTTGACCGCTGACTGGCCACAGTAACTTAATCTGAGCATAAATTCCTCAGATCCCAGATTATAACTGGGATAGGACAAACACTAGAGGAAAACAGCTGACCACTACACAAAACTCAGTACAGGGATGTCCCATTTGAAAATGTCTTGAAACTTTTTACTTTCAGTTTTTATTTGAGCACACCAAATCTAACTCTGACACTTTCTGGGTTAAAGATGGTGCAACCTTGAATTTGTCTACAGCAGATTTGTGCTATTTTTTTTAGAGTGGATTCCCATGGTAACCACACATAGAGCTGAAATCTGCATGTCACTCTTGTTGTCATAGCAACCAGAAGAAAGTCAGGCCATTAAAACTGAGACTTGTGGTCTTAAAGCATCCAATATTTTCCTGAGTCACTTTCATAGTATACAGTCTGGTCCAGACTAAAAGTATAAAGAGGATGGACCACCTGTTCTTCAAGTAGTTTGCTCTCATCTAACATACAGTATGTGGGAAACACAAAATTGTTTCCAGGAGCAACAGTTTGTTTCAATAGGATGCAGACTGCATGCTGATATCTGGCCAGATGTCCAGGGAGGAAGGTCAGAGTCAGCAGGCTGTAAAAGGATCAAAGAGTTCAAAGTAGACACACTTTCTAATAATACCACAGGTGTAAAAGAAAAAAAAAGAGTTCAAAAAGATTTTTTGTTAATCAAGGTGATTATATTATGAATTACTTGTTGAGTAAAACAGAAAAAATAATTAGTCTTTGGTTGGGATCTCAAATAATTTGACAGATGGATCAGTGTAGTGAGCTAGGAGCATTTATTTTGTTCCTATCAGTACTATCCTATCTGTCTGTGCCATTAATAAGATGGAACTATTTGTTTCTGTAGCCAGTGCATGTCCAGCCTTCCCAGAACATGTGAGGTAATGTCATTAGAGAAAGGTCTCCTTCTTGTTGGTTCATGCTGATCAGATTAGGCTTGAGAAGACTAGCTGCTCTGATACAAAGACAAGCACAAATGCACCTGCTGGGTCACTTACAATGTGTACTCTGTACAGACATTATAAAGCACAGATTTTTCAATCAGAATGAGGAAATTCCATTTCACACATGCAAGAGTTACCATGGTGAGAGAGTTGCACTGGTTCACAGTAAATCGTGGACATGCAAAAAAATATATACATATTTTTTATAATTTTTTGTTTTATAAAAAAGATTATTGTATTGAATACAATAATTTTTAATATTCCTGTTGTTATTTTACTTTTGCCAACATTTCAGTAACTTGTTGTCATTAATTAAGTTGAGTGTGAAGTGTGAAGTGATTTTGGTTCTTGACCACACACATATGGCAAGACTATAAGTAGGGATTACAGCTAATACCATGTTGTCTTAACTCATGCATTACATCACTTCCTGTAAAAAGTATTGCTTTCAAGGTCATTAGGAACCTATTCATGGAGCCAGGAGGCAGAGAGAAGGTTACACCTGGACAAGTCGCCAGTTTGTACTGTAACAGGGTAGACACATACATTTATAAATGTAGATTTAAATGATTTTTAGGAGGTTTCTATTCCAAATGCTCTCCTTGGCAGAGAATTTTTGCATCACACAACCCTGCATACAGACCATCATGCTTTTATAATTGACAAGTAGAATATTGGCAAATGGGTTCATTTTAAAAATAAATGAAACTCAGATTTTTTTTTTTAAACTTAAATTGTTGTTTAGTACAGAATAATCAAAATAACTGAATAGGCAAAACTTCATTTCCATCCATCTACTATCTATTCAATACCAAAAAATAAAAATATTGGAGTTAAAAAAAATAAAAGATTTTGCTGTATTTCACATGCACTATAGTTTATTAGCTTTTTGAGTTTGTGGTTTTGCTTAAAAGCCTAACAATATCATCTTTATTCTCTTGGGTGGATTTCTTTGGTCTGAGCTTTTTCCCCTGTGTGGGATTAATAAAGTATGTTCTGATTCAGGTAGGTTGTGAGTATTCACACTCTTGGGTAATTTCAAGTTGTTCAGGGGCAGGATCACTAACTCCACTCTTTCAGTGGGTCTTTTTGGATAAAAATCCCAGTGTTTTTTTGGCATAGCCTCCCTGTTCTCTCCCCCTCAGCTGGTAGAGACAGATGGCCGTCCCTCTGAAGCCAGGTCCTGCTTGAAGCTTTTGCCTTCCTATTAGATGGATTTTTTTCAATGATATCTTTCTCAGGATGATGCATTGCATTGAAGTCAAGATTAGATGCGATTGGTTTGGTTTCTTGGCTTTTGTGAATTGGCTGGATGGGGCGGCATCAAACATATAAAGCTGAATTGAACTAAAGCCTGCGCTGAATTGCATGGCTATGGACATTTCAGGGGCTTCTTTTCACAAAGATGTCTTTTCTATGACAGGAATAAGTTGTCTTTTAGTCAAACAGAGGTTTGCCTGAGAAGTTTAGAACTTCAAGGAGGGAAGCCAACAAACTCATCGCTTGGAGGCCACATAAGATCAAACGCAATTAGTCTATGCTTGTGAATAAAGTTAGCTTAAAACCACATAGGGATAATCCAAATTTGATGCCAAGATTTTATTTCTTCTTGGAGAGTTATAAGAAACAGGATGTGCAGTCAGCAGGATGCAACTGAAAGCTCCACTGCCGAAGGATCTCCCCGGGGCAGTGTCACATCCACATACAAAATAACTAATATCACCAAATCACGGCCAATTGTTTTGAAACAAACTTAAAGTAGAAAAATAATACGATAAGAAGCATAAGCACTGAGGTTGACCTCATTTACTTCTTTACACAGCAGGTTTTCCCTTTGCTGTCTAAAACACTAAATCATGAGATGTAAATCAATAAATTAAATTAAGTCTTGTGAATTTCACTCAGTAACAGAGGCCAAAAAAGTGTGCTGCCTCTTCTAAAACACAATACAAAACACTCCCAGGAGACTTAGTTTTTATAGATTCCTACAAACAGCTTTCAATTTATTAAAAGTAATCATGGTAAGTGTATGCTTCTAGAGCCATCCGCAACCTAAGAAACCAGATCAGTCTCTGATTGCAGCCTGATAATGTCTAAGGCTCTATCTGATGGGATAAAGATGAGAGGAAGCAGCACAGGGTTTAAAACTCACCTCTAAAAATCTCCTCCTTTGTGAGCAGCAGGTGCCAGGCAACAGATCATATTATCTCCCCGGAGGAAGGCACAGACAACATCACGGCCTGTGGCGCTAACTGGGTTATAAAATCATCTGTACACCTCTTGTGTATATAGCTCAGAGGAACCCCAAAATGACGCCACGCTGCTTGGCAGCATTCAAGGTTTTATTTTGTTCATGCACTGATTTTGCAGGTACAATCTAGATTAAATAATTAGGCCTTTCTTTCTGAAATCACTATTGGATGTAACACATAGCTCTATGGCAAGAGTTGTCAAAAATCAGATCCCTGTAATGTTCTTTATAAGTACAACAATCAAGACAGTGTGTATTTTAAATGCTTTTGCAGATTTTTGTGTGGGTATTTTTTAAAGTTTACGATCCTGATGTTTTAAAAGCTGCACTGAACTCACACTTTCAGTGTCTTATAACTTTCTGTACAATCAGGCCCAGTTTATTTTGATGTATGATGTCCAATCAAAGAACAAGCAAGTTTGAACTTTTAACCTGCACCCCGGAGCACTGCGGCATGTTTTCATTTATCAAATAGTCCACCCAGCTCTTTTAGGATGACATTTTTTCGTAGTCGGTCTGAATAACTGCACTCAAATTACCTGTCAATATGCAGAGTGCTATTGCATAAGTCTGTAGTCCAATCATTATAAATGTTTTAACAGACCCAGAAGATTCAATTTTATATTGATGTGCTGGCATAATTGAGGTGAAACTAGACAGACAGACTGGCTGAAAGGCACAACCGTCTTTGGGGCTTTGCGGAGTGGGATATCTACTTTGAAGTTTGATGCATTTTCACTTGACTGAGCACCTTCGATCATGCCAGCCATGACAACCTGACTAAAAAGCCTGGTAAACAAAACAGGTTGCATTGAAAGCTGCATCCATACAAACAAACCAACGTAGAGCCAGTTTGGTAAAATATGTTTCTTTTTTGGCTGGAAGTGTTTAAAGCAGCTTTAGGACCATGTGACACAATGACTCAAAGCCCAGACTAATTAAATCCCCTGCCCAGGTTGGCTCCAGTGGCTTAAAGTACAGCATCAATGCTCATCTATAAAAAACAAACAGACCATAATGATTCTCCTCACCCTGTTGAGTTGCTCTAGCAGCCTGTGGTTCTGTTCAGAGAGCTCCCTGATGGCCTTAGTTTTGTCCCTGTCTGTCTCTCTCAGCTGGATTTGATGGCGCTCCAGCTCGTCTTGCAACTGCTGAACGTCTGTCTCCAGCTCAGCCACACGACCTTCCCATTCTCCTTCCCGACTTTCCAGACGTCGCCGCAACTCGTGCTTCTCCTGCTCCAAGTGCTGAGAAGAGATAACATAAAAATCCGCATGAGGTCTGGCAGATAAAAGACATGAAGCTAAACTACATTCCTCTTGTTGTTAACCATCAGTTCAATTTTGAGAAAAAGTATGTATTTGGTAAATGGTTTATTGACCTGAATGCTTCCTGAACTTAAAAAATAACTCCAAACTGAGATTTTGTTGAAACTAAGCTTTAGAAAAATAACAAAAAGTCTAAATCTGCTTTGATGTGTAAATAATTTTATGCTTTTGTTAATACTGTTATTGAGTTGAATTGCCTCAAAGGGAAATTTGAGTGCTGTGGTGTAAATAGAATGACCAGAGGAATAAGAACCAGAATCGTTATGATGATTAAAATAACATAATAGTGACTAGAAACCCTTCCCCACCTGTTTGGTGGGGTTGTGCCAACTAATGTACTGTATGTGCACACTACATTTCTCTTTGCAACAAGGCCAAACTTGCAAAGAGAATCCTTAAAACTTCAGAAAATAATTGAAAGATTTATTAGGATAAGATAAGATCCTTCGTGACAACAAGAGCTTGCATCAGCTTTGAGCTCCAACATAAGGATGAATATGGATCATGGGGATAAACAGATGTTCAACAGATACGGTGGGCCTTGGTCATCAACAGGATTAATCTTTGTGAGTTTTTTTAAAGGCGATGTACTGGTTTATGAGCAGCAATTTGTAAACAACTGGAACTAAAGCTCAGCCATCACCGTAAACAGAATATTTTCCAGGAACACAAACATATCTGTCAACATGTTTAGATCACCCAGCTCACCCAGCATTGTGTACAACTTGTTGGAGTTTAATTTCATGAGATGAGAAACATTTAATGTAAGGTTAAAACAATCAATTTAAAACTTCACTCATTTATAGTTACCTCTAATTTTTCATTGAGATCTTTGTGCATTTTCTCATATTGCTTGGTCAAGTCTTGGTTTCTTTCAAGCAAAGCTTTGCCCAGTTTAGCAGCAAGAACCAAGTCTTTCTCTTTCTGTCGGAAAAGCAGCAGGAGATCTGCGTTAGGTCCCACTGCAGGTGTTTCGAGGTCCAGCTCCTCCTCGTCTCCCTGCTCCCCAGTGATCATGGCCAGTTCTTCCTCCAAGGCCATCCCGAGGCCTCCGGAGCCGGCTTGTCGCAGCGGGTGACCGTGGAAACCGGCGGGCTCCTGCGTGGCGGTGACACGCGGCTCCATGTAGTCGCTGTCCAGCTCCAGTGGTGCTGAAAGCACGGAGGACAGGCAGAAAGCAGACATCACCACCACCCTGACTTCACTCCGGGTGAACCCACCCTGCCTTGGCTGGGGAGGGTTGACCGGACCATCCATCCATTTTCCCAATCTGAGCAAAACCAGTTAATCCAGTAAACTGTTGATCTGACGGATCTCTCCTCTGGTTGACCTGCAGGCACAGATTTACACTCTGATTGAATCTCAGTGTAACACCTCTGCAGCTTCTCTATTCGTCTGTTACTAGTTTTTATCCCGGTAAAAACCTCCTCGGTACAGTCGGTCGGTCAGGGTCCACCCCTCCTAGGGGTCCAGGATACCCCATAATGCTCACCTCGTTGCACCGAGAGGCAAATGCCATCCAAACACGACGAAGCGCGCTCCCGATGCCTGGCGAGCATCTATCTCTTTCCTGTCTGCGCGTTGCCGACACGTTAATGACGTCAACTGAGAACGGTGACAACCAGTGCTCTGATTGGCTGAAAATGATAGCGCCATATTTTGGTGCGCAAAGGAAAAAAAGACAGATTGATTATAAAACGCAGAATTTTATGTAAATGTTACAAATAACAGAAAATAGCTATAAAAAAGTCATCACAGTTATGCTAATTAACAAAAAAACAACAAGAATTCCTGTAAAGTTTGAGAAAATGAGTCAAATGAAACTCGTCTTTTTTCTTGAGGTTTGTGAATTTAAAACTCATTCTTGATTCTTTATTCATATTTGACTAGTTTAGTATCTAAACTATTTCCCCCTTTTGGTTAAATCGTTTGCAAAAAATAATAAAAACTCATTTTTGATAGCAAGTTTATGAAAAATTAAGCTCATTAAAGGATAAAGTTGAGGTGATTGTGAAGAGAGGTTACAGGTTAAAGTTTATTTGTACTCAACAGATGACATGCCTCTCAGATCTTGCTGGATGTTTTTGTGGTGGTGGGAAATATGATCAGATTATCAGGAGCAAGAAGAGGGGTGGGCTTTGGTGATGAACGATTAAACACAAAGCCTTTGGAGCTGATAAACTAAAGGCACAAAAGAAGTGGGTCACAGGCAGCTCTTCCACGAGAACCCCCTTTATCTGCAGAGCGTGGGGGTGGTAAGGGGTGTCACGCAGGGAATCTCACAATCATTCTGCTTTGATAAAACCACTAAGCTGAAAAACATTTAGCAGCTTAAGTTATCAGTGTAATTCCTTTGGTTGTTGACAAATGTCAGAAAGAGCTAAACTAATCTTTAGATAAAATAAATAGTTAACAGTATTAAATTGATGCAAACATATATTTTGTAAACTAGTTAGTGTTTCACAAACATAAATTGTGCATACTAGTTAGTGTTTTTCACTTGATGAGAGAGAATAGTGATTTCTTAATGAAAAATTCAACATTCAGCGACGAAAACGACATGTAACCCTATCTTCTTTATTATACAGTCAAGGCCGCCCTCTGCTTGTAGAAAAGAATAATACATTTTCATTCCCTAAAAGATTAATTAACTGTTAATTATTTTTATTTGCACCTTACAACAGCTTAGAAAAGCGCTGAAACTTTGACTGGTTTGAGATTAGATGTTTAAACAAATTATTACTTCTAAAAGAGACCCAATTTCCCATCAGGTAAGAAAAAAGATGGTATGGGATTATATAATAACGTGTTTTACTGGAACTACTTTCTTATGATTTTATGCAAATTTGAAGGAGTAAATGCAACTAAATCAGTCTGTTTCCACCTCTGCATAGTAGTTTTATTCTAGAGTACTTTCCTAATATCCATTCAGTGTGTGAAGAGGTTAGTACTTATGTTTCCAGTGGATGGCAGTGTTTATGTAGTGATACTTTGGAAGCTTTCTTATAAAATTCTGCTTCATCTGATCCTCAGTTTTTTTTTAAGTATCCCTGCTTGCTGCCAGCGTTCAGTATCACCATCAGGACAAAGAAAAAAAATCACATAAAAACTTCTAGAAACTAAAAATCTATTTTTCTCATGAATCTCTGAAGGAATATTCTCTAAATTATAACTGTAGCTTTTGTTGTAGTAAAATCTGCATACAAAATCTTTGTAATTTTCCATCTTCAGGACAAAATTAAGCTCTGATGTGTCTTTGGGAGATACACTACCTTGTTGCTAGGTAACATCAGGTTTTATGTGTGGTGGCTTAGCCCAGTGCAACAAATCTCTTGAATGCAGTCATTTTTCTAAATCTGATGTTAATAAATCATTCTCCCCCAAGACGCCACATTGAATCAACCCAGCTAATTATAGCTCTCATTTATCAATGTTTAGAGTTGGATTTAGAAGGAGTTTGATGTGTTTTTATTGAAGGTATAACCCAGCTGATTACTGTAAAATGTAACATTTCAACTGTGAGGGTGTGAGAAGGTGTCTGGCTGAGTCGTCAGAATCTCTAGCAGCACGCTGCATTATGTAATAAGATAAAAATAGATTTGTTTATTAACCACTGCACATTTCAGTTGCAGGATGTTATATGATCGATAAAAAAAGGTCCTCTCTGGGCTCAATTTCTCTCCTACACAGATATAAATCTTAAGGTTTCTTTAAAAGGCTTTTAGGAAAGGTTGTATGAGCATCATGTGGCAGGTAAAGACCTCAGGGTTAAATGGTTAATTGGTAAATTTCTCTCGGAGGAGTTTTAGTCAAGAAAACACATTTCATGTCAGACTGGAGTTACAAATTTGTTTCTGTGAATCAAGAATTTCTGACTAAACCAACCTTACAATTGGTTTGCTCAGTGACTCGTCATGTAAATACAAAAACACATTATTCAATTAAAATGTTTAAAAGAAGCAATGATGAGGATGGGAATTTGATGGGATCCCAAATGAAGAGAAAGCTGTTTTATAACCATCCAAACCAAAGGATACCAAACCCAGAGTTGATGAGCTCTAATGGTCCTTTTTTTTTTTTTTAGAAATCATCTGCCTTGCATACAATCTTTTTGAGAAAAGGGGAAGAAATGCAGAAAAGTCACAATCAATGTCTTATTTGTAAGATTTTTTACTATCTGTAAAAGTGGTCTTCCAAAGCAGATCTCAATCTTATTTTGAGTTTTTTTATACATTTGTTTTTTGCTAATTTTTTATGTTCTTTAAATTATTTCAGAAAAAATGCCCATTAGTTATATACATTTTGTAACATATATGTATATGCCAGTCTTCTGAACTGCTTGTTCCAGTCGGAAACAATTCCCATCATTTCTTGAATTTCAGTTTCAATAACTTCAAAGAAAGTTTAGTGGTACAAAAATATTTATTTTGGTTAAAGCTTAAAGTTATTTCTTATGAAATAATAGCTAAAAACTTCACGTGTTTCCACTTATTGAGGAAAAATAGTTCCCAAAATTTGAGAACATTTGATAAGTTGGGGACTAAACAAGGTGATATTTCTGAAGTAAAATGTCCTCGTACTGCAGATAGTCAACCTGAGTGTGTTAAATAAATAATTAAAAACAAATCCACAATAACATAACAAGAACAAGAAGGTACACACGGAGCTTTAGGTGATCTATAATTCACTGAAGCCTGATCAGAAATAGTGTCCATGACAGCTGTCAAGAAGCCATCCTTGGCACAAAAAAAAAAAAGAAAAAAAAAGAAACATGAAGAAAATGCAGAGATGTGTCAAATAGCATGAGAGATGGATTGAATATAAATGACTACAGGTCTGATGGATGGATAAAACTCAGAGCCTGGCCTTTGTCTACACTATCAAAATAGTTTGAAATCAAAACAAAACTTGAGGTGGTATTCAGGAGGACTGGTTTTAAAGAATATATCTTAGGAACATACAAAAAAAAAATTAGAAAAGATTTAGATTTTGTTGAGAATTACACCTTCAATCCCTCACAAAAAAATTTCCAGGTTAAGGCTTGCATTTGTACAGTTTTGTACAGGGTGTCTGTCACCCTTGGCCTGGGTTCATTGTGGCATTGATGGTCCAGCAGTGCATGTGTTTTTACCTTTATGTGCCTTCCGCTACCTAGAGCTGCTCACCAAGTTAAGTTCTGACATCTGTTACTGAATGTGTAATCTGTCTGTAGATTGAAAGTCACCATCACAGTTACGTGTCACTTGGCTTGTATTCTCAAGAAATCAAGAAAGCTCAACTTGTGTGTCAGACACTGGGAATCTTGTTAGTTTGTACCACGGCAGGTCGTGTTTCATTTTTAATTGAACGTCTGACCAGATCTAATGGCCATGAGTTTGACAGTAAATGGCGAAAATGTTTCACAAGTTGAACAAAAAAAGCATCTCCTCTTGATTTTTTTTGTTGCCTGTAGATAGATGCTAAAGAAGTTTGATAGCATGATGGAACTGCTTCTTTGTCATGCAAAGTTCAATAGGTCCAACTTGTCTTGTTAAGAAACTGATGTGAATTGAGTAGATGAACAATCAAGGGAGTTGGTAGGAAAAGTGAGTGAATGACAAAAAGGAGAGAGTGAGAGCTACAGAATGTGATCACCGCTCTGCTGCATTACTCCACAATGCAATTTCCATGTCCTCCTCTCCCTCCCTTATTCCTCTCTGTAAGCAGTAATTTCCACTCACTCTCACTGCCTCTCAGCTCTCTGCCTTACCACTACGCACATCTCTCTACCATCCGCTCTACTTTAACCCCACTCAGGATGACATTCCCAAAATTGATGAACCAGCGAAGCTCTCATTCTGGTTGGAGGGTACCAGGGGAGATCCCATACGAACGGGCTCTCTGGACAAGGAGGTGCTGTGTCTGAGCAGCTTCACAGAAAACCAGTCAGCTCTGCTTCTCTCTGGTGAGTGTTTCTCTTCTACTTAAAATAGTGGAATAAAGGGTTAGAATGAAGCTGGAACCTTTGCTCTGGAGGTCTGGAGTGTTATTTTGCTCCAGCAGGATGCTGGAACTATGATCAAACAGGCTGATACTGCAGTTGAGGATTTATAGAGCGATAAGACAGTAAATAAGGAAGCAGTGAGCTTGTGCAGCAGCTGTTTCTCATGTCTCAGAGCTGAGCAGGATTCTTGGTCACGACACTGAAATGCTGTGTCTTTGTTTGCCTGTCTCTTCCCGTTGCTCTGTTTACTGAAGCACACACTCAAACAGATTACCATGCCTCTTTGAGTGATATTCAAACTCTCTGCTTTTGGTAGATTACTCTAATTAAGTCACTTCGAGATGTTTTTTTCCTCCCTGTAATAACTGTGATTAACACGCAAAACTTCTGAGAGAAAGTTTTATCTAAAGGGATTTCTTTAAAATAATCTCTGTTCACACCAGGCTTCCACCTGATGAGCAGCTGTAGAAGTTGGAGGGTCAAAAATTACTGCAGAAAGAAGGCGGAAATTACAAAGAAGGAAAGAGTATATAAAAATGAAGACTCTGGTTGGAGGGAAATATCTCTATGGTAACAGCAGTTTTTGCCAAGGGTAGTGGAGAATTGAATGAAGCTTGCTTTTTTTTCTGGCATAAATTCAGCAGGATTATTTTCTACAACATGGCCAGGACTTTTTTTTTTTACTGAGACTGAAAATAATAATAAAGAAAAAAGTTTAAAGAATAAAATATCTTTTTGAGAAGTAACTCCGCCATATTTGTTGGTACACTTACTGAATTTATCACAGCACACCTAAAAGTTTCCTATCAAGTGTGTTTTTTGTTTAATCCTTTAATACTGGGTTAGGTATGCAGACTAGATTAATAAATGGTAAATAAGGAAAGGAAATAAACCTGACACTGTCTGAATTGAAGTATGTCTCTACAGAACAGATGTATCAATGCAAATGTAAGTGGTAATGAGAAAGCTCTACTGCTCTACATCCACAAGTGCTATTTTCCCAAAAGACTTCTTCAAAAGCCCACACAGATTTGTCATCGGGGTTTGTGATGTAACAGTCATTTTTCAAAAAGAAAAAAAAGCTTTTTTAAGTCCTCCATATACTTTTACGGATTGTAATATTCACTCGACTCAACCCGCAAATGAATACTTCAGTGACTGAGTATTCGAGTGGTAGTTTGATGGCAAAGGAAAGTGTTTGCGGTGGTTATGCAAGAGGGTCAGCACGCAACAGCTGGGTGAGAATTTTGGAAAAATAATGACGTGTTGCTTTTTACCTCAGCTTGAAAACGACAGATGTCAGGAGGGCACTTTGAAGCTGGAAGGTCTGTAATAGATTCATGGAATTGTGGCTATTGTTGAAGCCTGAGGCACTCAATCTTTCTTGCACAAAAGTGGGTTTCTAATTTGTCCTTGTCATGACACACCGAGGATAAAACATCCCTCATTGAGAAGATGGTCTGAAAGCTCAAGCTAGAGGGGATCAGATAAGAGTGTGAGATTGTTTTTGGAGAGGTGTCTGTGCAGCCGCTGCCCACAAAGCAGAGTTTGGCCCTGGTCATCCAGACTGAATGTAGAGCAACACCATGACTAGGATGTAACCTCTCTCTCCATCTCCTCCTCTTCAATATCTCTGACTCACAGCACAAAACTCATCACACAACCCACGAAAAAGAAACTCCTCAACTGGGTTGGAAACCTATTAATGTTGTCAATGAGCTCTCATAAACTAGTTTTGTTTGAATAATTCTGATGGCGAATACTTATACAAATTGGAAAACGTCTGTATGTGCAGAAGTTTTTAGGTGAGAAATTAAACCTCTGATTTGATGTTCAACCCAACATATCAGTTTCCAAACTGTCTTTCAATAGTTGTAATGAGCTGTTAAAAGAATAGTTATCAGTAATTGCTTTTGGGGAGGTAATTATTGCCGATGAGGAACCCAGCTGCACATTCTGTCTGCTCAGCTCATTATGGGCAGTCAGCTAGCTCTTGAATCTGGAAGGAAGACAGCCAGATCTGTTTCCCATCTGGTCCCTCATGCTGGAATGACACCCTCTAACTTCACCACTGGCTAGTTTAGAAGATTCTCCACATTGTTAGGAAGTAAATATCGCAACATCACGGCATGTTATCGGTCATTCGACCTTTTAAAAATATGTTTTGCAAGGATCAAAAAATTTTTCAACGTCTACAACGACAGAAAGAAATTAGTTTGTAAACCTACCAACCACCTGCTGGCATACATATGCTTTCACATTTCATCTGATCTAAACACAGAGAGAATAAGCCATTGATGTCATGTTTGTACTGGCTTGTGATCAGCAGCAGCATGAGAAAGCTCACATCAAATAACGCTTTACACATACATCATCACTGATAACAAGCCACCTGCTTTGTCATCTTGTCAAGTCAGTAAAAGTGAAACTCCGGGAGTTTTGGAGCACATGCTGATTGGTCTGTGGTGTTACTGAACAGCTCGACATTTTCATTTTGTAATGACAAATTTTAGAAAACACCACAATCCAACAAAAAGACTGTTTTTGTTATAAACAAATGAATAAAACTGAAGTAAAGGCCACTAAAAACAAAATATAGCAAGAATGAATTTGTTTTTTGTTTTTTTTGCAAGTACAGTAGTGCAAAAGGTGAAACAAATTTAAAGCTGAGCATGTTACACTCTGGAGTAGTGGGCGGTGAGCCTGTGCTTTTTATAGCCATTCTCTCTGTCGCTCATTCTTCACCATGCTTCTTGATCACAAAAGCTGCCAAATATATCCAGTGGTGGTATCGCAGGTTGTTGTGGGAACATGAGCTAGCTATTCATAGTTTTTACCAAAAATGAAAATGAATGATGGTCAGAAAAAGTTATTTATAGGTAAATATATTATTTAGAAATATTATCTGTGGGATCATCTTAGATTGATTGGGCCTTTTCTGAATCTGACTGACAAGGTTTTTCATTATCTGAGTCTTCTGTGCAGAAATCACAAACACAAAAGAGAGATTTTACATAATAGTTCTGAGTCAGCCCTCCAGAGCTGAAGAGAGGGCGAGTGATTATTTTTTATTTCTCTTCATATTTGCAATCAGCCCTTTTTCTTTCTTTCCCTCTCTTCTGTCCTTCCAGATTAGTGACCACATTCAACAACTTCCAAGAAAAGAACCCTCTACTTTGAAAAATCTGGAGTATTTTTACACATAACTGTCGACAAATGTCACAGGTATTGCTCCTCATATGGTAAGAGTTTGTCTCTTGAGGGAACTAAATCAGCTTCATGTTTGTCAGTGGCACATTAGCTGAACTGTAGGGGGATTTTTTTTGTTTGTATCTTCTTTATAATAATTTGTGGCTGCAAAATTGAAACAATCTGAGTAGTAGATAGTGAGATTGTTTGAAAGGTTTGATGAAGGCTGTAAAAACTTCTGGGTTTCTTTTATCATTCTCCAATAAACTGATTTATGTTGTAAACCTGAAAAAAGCAAGTCCAATTAAATTTTGTTGCACCAAGTCAACATACACACTCAGAGACCACAACTTGAGAGCCTACTTTTTTGTCTAGTTTTATTTTATCAAAGACGTTCACGATTACTGGTTTGCTGTTATTAAACTTTGCAAAACGTCAAAATCTTGTTCAGAAACGGTTTGATTAATGATTTACCTAACTGCTTCATGCCCAGATTCAGGGACTAACTTTGTGAAGTGGGGTTTCAGTTTTATGCAGTTAAAAGACTACAAAAAAGTGTTTCTCTGCTCTTTTTTATGTTACCTTAAAATGATTTAATGATTAATTAAGATTTTAGAAGTTGTAATAAACTATCATATTTGCAACTGGTTTATATTTGCCTTGTTCTGTCCACACACATAAAATTAAATGTGTCTCTGGATGAATTATTCAATGTCAAAATCTCACTTTATTGCTATTAAATGCTATTAAGCATGCTATTAAACATTTTCCAACTAAAAAAATCAACACAGCCATCCATCAACACTTTAAGACTTGATGGATTTTAATTACAAAATGTCTTATCCTCACATTTTAAGAAAAAACATAGATGATTGTAACTGACTTGCAATCAAACGTAAATGTTAATATTTCTTAACTCAGCTGATGTTATGAACACTTGAGAAGTTTAACAGAAAAAAGGTTTCAGACTAAATTGATTTGGACCTATTAATTTAGATCCAATTTTCTGGACCTTGCAAGCTGCATTATTGAGTAAAGCTGAGTCAGACTGAATGCAGCAACCAGTGACAAACATTTGGCTCAGTAGAAATGTGGGATAAATCTCCTTCTGCTAGATATTTAGTAAATAACTGATTCATTAAAACCTTTGAGGTTTGGATAAAAGTTACTATATTACATTATCAATGCACAAAATTATAAAACAAAATCTTTTAACTGACAGATAAAGTATTTTTTGTAAGAAATATTTTATTAATTCTAGTCAAGGTTTTGTCAAAACAATCCAGAAAAATTCAGACAAATAGTCAATGGAAAAATTTGATTTATGCTGTCTTTTTTCCAGGTTGAGCAAGAAATTTCACTGGTACAGAGGAAGATGTCTGATCTGGAGTCGGTGCTCCAGCAGAAAGACATTGAGCTGAAGGCTTCAGAGACTCAGAGGACAATCTTAGAGCAGGACCTGGCA
Organism: Neostethus bicornis; assembly: GCA_902685375.1. Lineage (NCBI taxonomy): Eukaryota > Metazoa > Chordata > Actinopteri > Atheriniformes > Phallostethidae > Neostethus > Neostethus bicornis. The sequence continues at coordinate 14,331,937 of LR738545.1, forward strand.
ACTTACATCACAGAGTGCAGTGTAAGTGGATTTGTCCTGGAGTGGGGAATACTTGGCTGAGCTTTTTCCTTTTACTGGATAAAAAAAAAAGAACAAACTACAAACAGTGAAATATAATTAAACATATAAAAAAATGTGGGGTTTTTTTGGTCTAAAAAGATGAAAGAAGGAGCTTCAACCAATCCCACCACCCTTTTGCCACACCCTAATATTTAGTAATAAAATCTTAATGCGTAAATCTATTAGCGTAATTGAATAGCCACTACAAGATGGAGTATCTCTATGAATGAGAGGGAGACAAAAATGATGGTGGATTATTAGTACATAAGCTCAACAGTTTGTTGGAATGGGATGTGTAGAAAAGATGTGAAGAAGTGTGTGCAGCAGGAGGGAACTGATGCAGAAGAATAGTGTCCATTGTAATGTGTGATAGAAAAGTTTCTGCTAAAATGAACGGAAAAGTGTGTAAAACAGTGGAGAGATTAGCCATGCTATTTTGTCTGAAAACAAGAGGAAAAAACCTGAGGAAAAAAAAAAATGGAAAAAAATATCTCTTTGTGGAGGTGGAAGAGATGAAGATGTTGAGGTTCTTTTTAGGAGTGGCCAGGATGGAAAAAATAAGGAATGAATAGATCGGAGGAATAATAAGTTGGAAGTTTTGGAGAGAAAACCAGGGAGAACAGACTGAGATTTTACGGAGATGTCCAGATGAGAGAGCACTACATCAGCAGAAGGATGTTGAGTTTGGTACTGCCAGGCAGGAGGTCTAGTGGGAGACTAAAGAAAAGAAAGACCAAATATGTTGTGGATGACATGAATATAGCAAGTGGGAGAAAAGGTTAGATTAAAAAACTAAACCCTACGGCACCCCCAGTCAAAGAAGAATAACAATGACTCTATACTTATTTTTAGCAATGTTGAATGTCCCTGTAAAAGACTTGCAACCTGTCCAGAGTGTACCCCATCTCTCTAGTCTTATGAATATTCTGTGGTAAACTCCAGCATCTCTGCAGTCAAATAAAATTCAATGACTGGGCTGAACAACTCTTTTTGAGTTTTTACATAAAAATTTGCACAGATTTAAGCAGGTCCTGTACTGACAAGCTCTCTCTCTGAGATACACACTCAAAACCAAATAATAAGAACAGAAGGATGTACAGAATGTTTTCCAAGTATAACACATTTTTTCAGCCTTTTGTTGTCCCCACACATCATGTCTGAGATGAGCTAGTTTTGATCAAATAAAAAAGAGACAGACAAATGTCCCATTTTAGAATTGTTTTAAAAACTTTGCTATGAATAAAATTGATTTCTGTAATCTGCAAAACCTCCCATTTTATTGAATTTTACAAATCCAAAATTCAATAAAATTGGAATAGAATTAACTTGAACAAACTAAGACTAATTGGTCTGATTTCAGAGCTTAAAACGAAGTTTGGAACAAGCCCGTATGGAAGTTTCTCAGGAGGACGATAAAGCACTTCAGCTGCTCCACGACATTCGGGAGCAAAGCAATAAACTTCAAGAAATTAAAGAACAGGTAGGACAACAACCGTCTCTGTCTGTCTGTCTACCCATACTCTACAGATATCTTTCCTATTTTAGTTTTAGCAGGGAACACAGTTGCCCTCACATTCTGAAATTCGCACAAAAAATTCTACCTTAATTTCAAAAGCAAATGCATCTAAAGAATTCTCTTTTTGCCAAACAAATTATTGCTGTTAAGAGAATGTTTTAATGGCGATCAAAAATTGCAGGTCAAGTCACTGAGGCTGTGTGTGTGGGTTGTTAAGTGTTAATTTGACAACCACATGATGTGGGAGCCCCTCCTCGCACTGCATGCACTCAGTATAATTTGAATGACTAAAGCATGTGCAGCAATGCCACATGTTGCAGTAGCTTCAGTCATCACGCGTCGTTTTCAATACTTGGACACATTGTAAGATCCGGGAATGTTTATTTGAATAATAATGAGAAAAACATGGATTGTCACAACAATGTGATCCTTTTTTTTTTACTGTGACAAATCAAGAGTTTATTGATGAGTTTAGTTTGAAATCTCTCAGACATCTCCGAAGTATGTATTCAGGTTACTTCTAGGGAGAAACTAACATCAGAAGAGATGGCTGGAAGGCATGTGAGCACGATGTGTCTCTGTGAAACATGACAGGATGCCAGCTGTGAAAATTAGGCTGAATAAAAAGCTTGTTTAGAAGACAAAGAGCACAAAAATGAATTTGGGTTGTTATGTATCATTTAAAGTAAAAAGCAAAAGGTAATGGAATAGGTCCTTTTTTTCAGCCTACACTATTGCTGGTTTTCAAGCTCTGAATACATTGTGCAATGGTTGCCATGGTGATGAGAGTCATATACCAGGAGTGTGGAGAGCACTGATGCAGTGGGCAGGCTGTTGTGATGAGGTGCTGAGCCTCACCACTTGTACTGTTTGAGAAACATTGTTTGACCATCGCTCTCTAAAGCACCTGTTTAAAAACAGGGATCTGTCAAAGATAACAGCTTCTTCACCATTATGATCGGTTCTGGTTATGTCGTTTTTGTTTTTTTTTAACCATTTTGAGTTAAAAGAATTGTTGAGACTTTAATAGTTCAATAATTATCTCTGGCCAATAAACTTTAAGATTGAGATTATACGTAAAAAATAAAGTGACAGATGTTCTCATTCTGATGTTCCCAATGCATGAACATTGGTTATCATTTATTGCATAATCCTGCTGATAATAATTGCGAAAAAAAATGTCTTGAACAAATTTAGAAATTTATCGTACAAAGTAGATTTTAATTTTGCTTAGATTTTAATTTAATTTTGCCATCTTTTGTGGACTAGAGTTTTTCAGTCACTTGAATGCATTTCTCACAAACACTATTCACATTTGCAGTACGTTTCTCAAAACAAAAAGTACAAACTCCAAAAAATGGTGGTTGCCAAACCGCACCTCTGTTCAAACCAGTCGTAAAAGTTTTTTTGACAGTTTGTGGAATTAACCTATAAAATTGACTGGACACTAATCCAAAGAAATGCCAAATTATTCATGGATTCAACATTTATACACAGGAGTGTTCAGATCAAATTGCAAATACCTGCATGTTTGGCGTTACAACACATATTTCCTTGTCATTGCCGGTATTTTAATCATTACTGTTGTTATTATTATGTAAGTATACCAGTGATTATGTCATGTGTTTTTTGTAGATTGATCTAATTGTTGTAGAAATATTTCCAAAAAGTGCTCCAAACTGAAAAACTGTAAATATATTATTTAAATTTTAAACTAGTGGTTTTGGAGATGTACTGTAGGTCAGCTAACTCAGTTGAACTTTCTGAAACATTTTGGAGTTGTTCTATATCACCGTTGTCACCAGAGCTGAGCTGCTCTTTCATTGAAGCATATTTGTTTATTTAGATATAAATCTATCATTTAATCTATTTTATTTTAAACAAGAGTTTTCCTTATTAACCACAGCTTTTTAATAAAAAGTAAGAAAGGATTTTCAAACTTGGGACGATCACCTTGGCTGTACCTTCTGGGTGTCTCTTTGAAAAATGTGCTGGTTGATCTTTACAACATTAAAATACAATAACTTACACAACTTTTAACTATCACTTTGGTGTTTTTTTTATAATACACAAAGAAATTCTGGTAAAAAAATAAATAAAAGGAGAATCAGGCAGGACTGATTGAATGCTGTCTGCTGTACAAGGCTAGAATAACAGACAGTGAGCATCTAAAGTTACGATTAAAGCAAACAGGAGGGGAAAAATGCTCTTTTGAATCTATGGAGATAGTTTCTACTCATGCCTGTTGTGTTTTTTTGTGTTCACTTTGGTGCCTCCCAGCAGGGCTTTAACAGTAGTGGAACTGAGTATTTTGTATTAGAAAGCATCTGTCTCCTACGCTCTGTCATTTGACTGCAGTATTTATCATTTCCATGCAGAAGCCATGCCGTGTTGGATTAACAAGCAGTACAGACTGAGGACAGATTTACTTTCAGAGACGTTTAGGGAATCTGCATCGAAGCCAGTGAGACCTGCAGACACTGACAAAAACAATCAAAGAATTTAAAGACTAAGGAAAGCAATAGAAGGAAAATTCTCTACGTGAATAATGAATAGTAGAAAACAATTAATTTAGAGAAAGATAAGTGGTGTTCTTGACATACCAGTGTGCTAGATGGAAAATGGCTGTTTCTTCTCACAGTGAAATGAAAAAAAAAAAATTCTTTGAAACTTGGCAGCCATGCTGATAATATCATGACTAACTAATAGATGCTGCATCCAAACAGAGTATGTCTGAAAAATGATGGATTCAAAGTTTCTTCAAACACTAAACCCATAAAGATGATATTTGAAATGATAATGAGAGAATTAAATGATTAATTTTGCATCAGAACATTTTGTGTCAAATGAGCACTCAAACCCCTGCAACAGAGCAAATAATTGATAGTGTTTTTTTGCTTTTTTCTGCCAGACTGCCAACTAAACAACTATGAAATTATGTTATATTTCAGTTAAAAATTGTTTTGTGAGTGAATGAAACACCAACAGATCTACTAATGTTCTGTTTCAATTCCAAGCAGAGGGATGGAGACAATTCGCTACACAGAAAGTAGCAAAAATCTATGAGTTGTGACTCAAGGTTGACTGTAAGGAAAACAAGCACCAAATCTATGGACACTACATTCCCTCTTAGAGACCAGCAGCAACAAGTTTTGAATCGTTACACCATCATCAGTTAGAAGTTTCAACTCATTTACTCGTAGAAATCAATTGAAAGTCATTCAAATCTTTGAAGGGTTGATTATGTTTGACAGATAAATGCTTGCTATGCTTTGGATTTTGTCATCCAACCTCTTAGAAAATGGCTAGAGATCCTAACTTTGAATCCTCAGTCATGCTTTTGTGGTTTTCTTTCTTTTTTTTTTCCTTTTTTTTCTGCTAGTTGACAGTTTTTGCAATAAAAATGGTTTAACTTGTTTATTTTTTCTTTTTTTGCCAATTTAAACTGAAAACCTGCACATAAGGCTGATTAGTCAGTTTAAAATGTCCAAAGGCTTGAGTGGTGCGAGATTGGTGGTTTGTCTCTTTGTGTAGCACTGTTACAGACTTGTGGGATGTACACCGTGTAGCCAGCCTTAAACCTGCTGACTGAAATAGACTTTGGACACTATTACAGACCAACAGATAAAAGGGTTTGGAAAATTAAACTAAATTATATCCACATCCACGGCATGTTTTCTTTTTTTTTTAAAAAAAAAAGAAGCTCTTAAGAGGTAAGAGGATTATTTGGGGTTAATTTTAGTTGACAGGTAAAAGACTTCCAATTAACATGTCAAATCCAGGTCTTTTTAGGACAAAGTTTGAACTTAGGCTGGATTAAAACGAAAAAACTTTTTTTTTTTAAATGAAGCAATTTGTACAGAAATATTCTGCAAACTTTTCCTTCACCTTGTTTGGCATCTGTAGTAGATCCATTTAAAAGACAGATCACTGCAGAGTGAACAATTTATTATTTTCTTCTGGCATCATAATGTTTCACTTTTTATGGAAAGTAAATAAGAAGGGTTTTTATTTTATTTTTTGATGTGCAAGACTGGTTTTAATGATTGCAAACTTTAATCCAAAGCAGTCAGATTCACATAAAATGGTGCCTTTGTTGAGTTTTTGTGGAATAACGGCCTATTTCATGAGACAATATATTCATTTTTCCAACATAAACAACATCCTCTGAATAGCTTGCAGCTCAGAGTTGGAGGCGGTGGTTCAGCATCATGTCCGATGTGCTCTGTTTTACTCGTCCTAATCTGTTTTGGCTGAGCATTGTTCTCTCTGGATTTAGAAAGATGCTACTTCCTATTAGACTGACGGACAGGCTGATGTGTCCCATGAACAAATAGGGTTGTAGAAATTACATCTGTTCTGTTGGGAGTAATTATTGTTCACCTGATGTGGAAGTGGTTTTGGCATGTTGACTTTTTGTCTTTTTTTCCTCTTCATTTGTTACCTTGTCTCAAAAATAATGTTATTGTTTAATCAGTTCTAAAATCTAGTCTTCATTTTTCCACATGTTGCTTTTTATACAGGAATACCATGCCCAGCTTGAGGAGATGCGGGTTTCTGTCAGACAGCTGGAGGAGGACCTGTCTGCGGCACGTCGTCGTAGTGACCTGTATGAGTCTGAGCTGAAAGAGTCTCGTCAGGCCAACGAGGAGCTGAAGCGGAAATCTGCAGACTATCAGCAGAGGATACAGAAGGTCCTCTCTGTTAATGAAGTTGCTATTATCTAAGTTGTTATTCACATCATAACTCTACTCCTTACAATCTGAGAAATGTTTTTATGTTTGCAGGCCAAAGAGCAAAGCAAAGCAGAAGTCGATGAGATGATTGCCAAACTGGAAAAGGTAGTTTATATATTGTTTATTTAACTTTTAAAGGATTAAAAATGGAACCACATTTTTTTTCTTGAACGAATGATTATGTTTGCTTCTTCAGGCGAGTGCTGAGCAGCAAACAAAGATCCAGGAGCTGCAGGAAAAGCTTGCCAAGGTAAAGAACATTTTCCTAGAAGATAAATGAAATATTCATGAGTCTTTACCTCTAAAAGCCACACCACACTTGATCCTCTCCATTTCATTTCATTTTTAGATCTGTTTCTTTTCAAGTCTGTGGTCACAGAATAATGTATAACTTTTTACAAAAGTTTGCCTCATTGTAAAAGCTCATCTTGACTATTATTTTCAGACATAAATGTTTAAAAGTACCATCCACTTTCTTTATGATGAAATGAAGCAGTGATGCAGATCTTTTAGAGACATGTTTGACTAAATCTTAATTTATTGAATAGGACATTGTAGTTGAAATTTCAAAATTATGGATGTGAAAATCTGATAGTTTATAAATATAAACAAATAATCACTAAATCAGCATGGAAAGGTTTGAATTTGTTAGATGAACTTATAAGTTGCCATCTCCTCTATCATCTGGAAACAGCCTGTTGTAGAGTAGGTCGAGAGAGGTCAGATGGAGTAGTTCGGGCATGTGGTTAGGATGCCTCCGGAACGCCTCGCTGGTGAGGTGTTTCAGGCACATCTCACCAGTAGTATATCCAGAGGCAGACCCTGCACCCGCTGGAGAGACTATGTCTCACAGCTGGCCGGGGAACACCTTAGAATACTCCTGGGTGAGCTAGAGGATGCAGCTCGGGTGAGGGATGTAGGGGTTTATTGTCTGAGGCTATTGCCCTCCCACTCCCCTAGGCCCCAGATAGGCAAAAGACAGCAAAACGGAATTTACAAGTTATTCGTAAGTTGTTCACTGTTTGTGTATTACTTCTAGGCATTGAAGGCCAACACTGAGGCAACAGAGCTTCTTCAGAGTAACAGAGTGGCCAAAGAGCGACTGGAGCGTGATCTGGAGAGGCTTCAGAATAAAGAGGACTCCAGTGACAGCCTTCGCAGGCGTCTGAGGGAGACAGAGGTACTTCCACAGTTCCAATCTCTCACACACATATCTAATCAGTTTTCAACTTTTTTTGCTCCTTTTCAGTACTTTATGAAATGGGTTATTTTTTGCCTTGCGTCGTTATACAACTCATCCCTGTGAGTGATGAATAAACCGTGTAAATACATGTGCTGTGACAATGTGATGTAACTTTTCTCATTTTCCAGCCAATAAAATTCTATTTTACTTCATTTCAACAGTGAAACTGTTTCATTTGGACAAATAAAGTACTGTTTTTTTTTTCAAAGACACTAAATTAGGTTTGTTCTTTTCCCCTGTTGGTCATTATGATAGCATAATAAAACTCATTAGGCTGTATGGGTGAAACTAGGCTTTTTACTTTAGCTTTTGATTTGATCAAAAAGTTATTCGTGGTTGTTTGAGAGTTTGTTTGGTTTATAACAAAGAGGGTAAAATAAATGTTTTGAGACAATTTGATATGTACACCAAGTCAGTTTTATGACCTAAAAGCTTTTATTTTCCTATTTCAACAATTTAACCTAAAAATAACATTTAAAAAAAAGGATATAAATACTGCTTCCATGCATTTGTAACTTGTCCCTCATTCAGAGAAAATGTTTCTACTAATTGATTTTGTGTGTGACTTTCTCTTTTCGTCCGTAGGATGGAAGGAAGACCCTGGAAAACCAGGTGAAAAGGTTGGAGATAGTTGAACGCAGAGAGACGAAGCTAAAGGACGAGCTGCAGAGCAAAGCCCAGCAGATTCAGCAGATGGCAGATAAGATTCTGGTAACCCACCTTTCATCTCAGCCAAGGGATAAAATAGTCAGAGAAGGTGTGAGATAAACACAGCTCATTGTCATCATTGCCGAGGAAGTGCAAGATTTTATAATTATTTCAGGAAAAAAGGTCAGTTTTTTCACAAGCAGCTTTCACACAACTTAAATCTTGGCTTTTTTATTTACATACAAATAGCATCACATAAAAACACACTATTTTAAAAAACCCGCACCAATTCATTGCAGCCAAACACCTAGTTAAGGGGTAAACATGTTTGCATGGTTATTGGCAATTTTAAGATCTTCCATTTCGTCATCTTCCGCTTATCTGGGGCCATGGGGGCAACAGCCTCAGATGGGAAATCCACGCTTTTCTCATCCCGGCCGCATCCTTTGGCTCACCTGAGAGAATCCAGAGGTGTTCCCACGCCAGCTGTGAGACATAGTCTCTCCAGTGAGTCTGGGGTCTGCCTCTGGGTCAAATGCCCAAACCACCCTATCTGGCCTCTCTCGACTCGGATGAGCAACGGCTCTTCTCCGAGCTCTACCTGGATTTTGTATGTCTCTACTAAAACCTGAGTTTGTAAAATACTTCTACATTATTTTGCTTCTAAACATTTTGACAATGAAGAAATTATGTTTGAAAATTAAATTTTTTAAACTTTTTAATAGTTTGATGTTTCAGGTCATTCTTCAATTTTGCTGCTTTCATCATATTTTCCAATTGGAATAAAAACCATTTAAAAATATGTAACTATGAGAAGAAAAAAATAAAGTAACTCAGGCATCGTGATTTAGGTATTTGACAAAAGCAAAGACAGATGGATTTACTATCGTAAATCAGTTGTTCCAAATTTCAAAATCAATAAGAAATTTGGAACCAATTTCTTATTGGTACCAAATCGGATAATTTTCTACAGATTAAGTCAATACAATCATTCTCATAATCTGCAGTTGTTAAAACTCGATTAAATGTAAGCATTCCATCAGCTTTCTGGCTTTCACTGTTCCATCGATGCAGGGTCAAACTTAAGACAACACAAAGCACCTAAATTGTATCAATTTTGATTTTTAACATTCAAATACACACACTTATTTTATTTTTACACTTAAATAACCTAATAAAATAATTCCATTCAACTTAAGAACATCTTTTGGGGTAGCGTTTTCAAGACAACAGAAAATACTGAAAATAAGTGCAAAAAAAGACTTTTCATGTGAGATGTGGGAGAGTCATCAATCTAAATGCATAATAGAGTAGAATTTCTAATAAATTTGATATTAATCAAATTTATTTCTATTCCTTTAGTCAGACAGCTGAAGGCTTTATAAATGGGACTCATTGGGACATCATGCCATTTGAAATCACATTCTCGCTTTGCATGAATAAAAAAAACTCATTTAGAAGCGCAGCATTAACAGACAGAACCATCATATTGGGCTGTTTGAAACTGTGGTAATAACTCATAATATAGATTAACGAGAAGATAAATAGTAGGACATAATTCCATCGTTTGCACACGATTGCAATGAAGAATAAAGGATAGAAAGAAAAAGCCAGTAATTGTGCATCTGTATCAAAAATTTGATAAAGATTTAATCTGATTTATTTAATACAACCAGTAAACTTACTTATTATTTTAAAGTCACTGACAAATGCAATTGTTGCACCTTTAAACATTTTTTAGCTGTATTAATTACAGTAACACACAATTAGGTATTTATTTCTACATTCTATTTGTCATAGTTTCATTTAAAAGCAATAACCCAGTGGCGTAGTAAAAGACAACAAATAGAAATCCCTGAGGTAGAAATTTCTATACACTTTATTGTGATTGTAAAGTCTGTTTTGATATATATTTTAATAATAAATGTAGGAAACACACTAAAAAGTTGTAATAAGACAGTTCGATCTGGATGCAAAATGTTCCATTAACACTATGATTTATTCTTTGTGCACTTAAACATTCATTTCAATTAGTAAAAGATGGTAGAATTTTTTTCCTACCATCTTCCCTAGTGAAAAACAAGTGAAAAGCTTTCCAAAACCCAGATTTTAAACCTTTCTATTTTTCCTAAAAGCCTGATTGGTGAGCACAGCTCTGTTTGCTTTATTTGAAAATGTCACCAACTAATCTAATAGGAATTAGACGCTTTCTTATATTCAGATATTTGTTGAGACAGACTTTTTATTGCTTCCTGCCTTTGTTTTTTTTGTCTCTAATCATTTGTTCTTTTTTTAAACAGGAACTAGAGGAGAATCTCCGAGAAACCCAGGGAACTGCCCAGCGGTTAGACACTCATCTGAAACAGAAAGAGAAGCTATTTGAAGACAAAATAAAGGTTCTTTTTCTTCACACTTTGATTTCTTTTTTAACAACGTAAAAATAGATGTCTTTTAAATAGTTTAGCTAGGAAATCCTCTGAATGTTCATCATTCCTTGTCCCATTATGTGATATGCTGGTTGTGGGCTCTGTGATATGGCTGTTATTAAACAGGTGCTTGAGGCTCAGATGAAGGCGGACATGGCTGATAAGGAGATGCTGGAGTCCAGTCAGAGCAAATATGAGGAGGAGGTGAGGGAGAAGTGCAGCGTCATCAGCGAACAGAAGGCGGTAAGAACTGACCAGCTTGGAAATGACACTGTTTCAACCACATTTTAAAATTAATCACAATGACACAGATTCATGTTGAGAATAAGCACACCAGTTCTTCATTTGATTTGATTTCAATTTGATCTGTCAAAATTTCTCTTGAACATTCAAACAAAAATGACAGTTTCTTAAATTTCTGTTCAGACCATCAATGCGATGGACTCAAAGATGAACAACCTGGAACAAAGAATTGCTGAGTTGTCTGAGGCAAACAAACTGGCAGCAAACAGCAGTATATACACACAGAAAAACATGTAAGTTCATCCAAAACATCCATGATATAAATGCAGCAACTGTTTATTCAGAATAATTGCCAAAAATTCTCCAGGTCTTATGAAAAAAAAACTGTTCAAACTTCTGATGTTTGTGGCTTTAATGCTAAAATGCGGTCCTGTCAGGAAAGCCCAGGAAGAGATGATCTCAGAACTCCGCCAGCAGAAGTTCTACCTGGAGTCTCAGGCTGGGAAACTGGAGGCTCAGAATGCCAAACTGGAAGAGCATCTGGAGAAAATGAGTCAGCAGGAGCAGAGCAACAAGAGCCGCGTGCTGGAGCTGGAAACCAGGCTCAGAGAGGTGAGATGATGTTACTGTGGGGAAGAGAAGTGTGAAGCTGGTTTGTTAAGAGATTCCTGTGTTGATGGGTGACTAAAAGCTTTATTTCTTTCTGTCTTTTTTCATTTTCTCCAAGTGTTTGTTTCTTGCCTTTTGGTGCATGCAATTGGTCACTTCATAACATAAATAGTATCTACATAATATATTTTTTAGTTCTCTGACTATGTTTGTCTAGCTTAAAATTGGGGAATGCACATGTAATATTGCATAGCTAAACCAGAAATGAGCAAGTAAACATAGTTGTCGTGAATTTTTGTTCAGATGCAGCACATGCATGAGCTACATTCAAATAAAATTTGGCACACATCCAATTAACAAACAAACAACAACTACAGGACTGTGGGATGCAGGAAAAAAGATATTGATAGAATTTTTTACATTTTTTCTGCTCTTCTTTTGCCAAAGGTTTTTCTTCTTTAAAGTGTTCTTTTAAATAACTGTATTTTTAAAAAAGTTTTTATGAAGAACACAATACATGCAGAATTAATAGAAAACTTAGCACACTAGATTAAAAATATAACCATTTTAGATAAACCAGCTAACATAAAGCAGAATGATGGTGTTTTAGAAAGACATGATTTTTATTTGAGAGCTGAACATCAAATGAAAACAGTTGGCTTTAAGGTGTAATGCTGCGTCATTCCCCTGGGAAAGCTGTGCACTGTCAGCATGTTTTTAATCACTCTTATAGGTAAAATGACCTTTGTTTTACCTCCTTATCCTAAACACCCTCCGTCCTGTCTGTCTGTGTAGAGCGGGCTGGAGAACGAGGAGCAGAAGCTAGAAATCAAGCGTCAAGTGACAGAGCTGACCCTGTCACTGCAAGAGCGAGAATCTCAGATAAGCAACCTGCAGGCAGCTCGCCATGCCCTGGAGAGCCAGTTACAGCAGGCCAAGACGGAGCTGGAAGAGACCACGGCAGAGGCTGAGGAGGAGATCACAGTGCTCCGAGTGAGAACCAAAGAAGTGCTGAAGATGACGTCTTCTTTGGTGCTGTGTAATTTTGGCAGTGATATCTGTTCTTGTGTCTTTCTCGTCGTGTCTTCTGCAGGCACACAGAGATGAGATACAACGAAAGTATGATGCCCTGAGAGACAGCTGTGCAGTAAGCTTCTCACTCTTTTTCTCCATTTTATTTGCTCTTTCGCTCTGTCTAGGAATAGACAGGACCTGGCATCAAGCATTAGCTGAATCATCACACATCATCATGCATAACCTAAAGTAGCTGCTTTTCAGCTCATGTCTTACTCTCTGAAACTCATTTTAAAACATTTCACACCTCCTCACAGCACTTTACTTCCATGTTAATTTTTTCTTTTGAATAATTTAAAAGAAATCCAGTGCAGGACCAACATGACTGTCTCTGTAAAAGTGAAAAATTATTGGCAAACTGTTTTCACCAGGTGTTAAAATGATACATGGTCACAATAAACGTGTAATATAACACATTGCAAAGAAAATAGAAAAATGATGGCTTTTGATTAATTTTAATTATTGTTTGGCAGACTTAGTTTCTGGAAGTTTATCAGCATTTCTTTGTGTGGTGTTATCCGATTATCTGGAACCACAATGCTTTATTTAGTCATTAAAATTAGTGAAATTCCATCTGCTCCTCAGTTAGAAGTGATGTTTGTTTTATAATTAGAGAAGAGAAGATGTTCCACTAACTTTGAGGAATGAAATTAATGCAGCTTAAATCCATAACGAGCACATTGCAGTTTTTTATCTCATCGCTCCACCTTTAAAAATCCTCCCACTTGCAAACTGTTCCTAAAGCAGCATACAGAAATTTATTGGCCAGTAAACAAGAAAACATACATTTGTTTTTTTTAAAAAATGCTTTAAATATATGCAATTTCCATCTTTGAATACTAAAATATAGAAAATTATTCCAATTATTTTAGGACACAGCACAAAAAAAGTTATATAAAAACTATTTGAGCATCAAACATTACTAATCAAATAAAAAATTATATTTTTAGTTTTTGTTAACAGGAGTGATGCTGACACTTGTTTATGCACATTATTGACGAGTTACAAAATGATGATAGAATTGTCTCAAAGACATGGATTACAAATGTGACTACACTAGTTTTATGTCAATTTGAACCTAATTTCTTAATATATTTTTTAAAGTCACATAGACATTTGGCTGCATATTTCAGGTAGAAATGTCTTCCCTGTTGAAGTCCAGCCAATACTGTGTAAGCCTGGTAGCCCCACACCATAGCAGAGCTAACTGATTAACAAGTCATGCTGCACCATATTTTATAGATGATGTGGAAAAACATGTTATAATTTGTTCTCAATTAGTGTAGATTGAGCATGTCACATCAACTTTAGAAATCTCTACTACAGAACCAAAGATTGAAACCAAGAAATGAAAATATCCATTTTGATTTAGGTATTTGAATAAAATTGTCAGTAGGTTAAAAGTGAGGCCGTGGGTTTGTATTTCATTTCACCGTAATGGCACCACTAAACTGAGGAACTCTGCTAGAGCTCTTTTGGGTCCAGACATTTTCTTCGGTTATACAAACACATAAAAACTTTTAATGTCAAGGCTACCAACTTATACTCGACATCATTTATGCTCAATTGTATTATGTAGTGGGAAAATGATCTATATTTTTTCGCCCAGCTTCAGGAAAATGTTTTCTTTCTATCGTTTTATCTGGAATTTTGAGTACAAATGTACAAAATATCTATTTCTTTCTATTTGGAAATTTGAGGTCAGCTTTCACACATGAATGGATGAAAATGTCATTCATCTTTATTCCAAAGCTGTGCTGACCAGAGAACAAATGAGAGAACTCTCCATTTTATTTGTCAACAAGGGTAACATTCTCTCAAGACCAGAATTATTTACCAAAAAATGTGTCCCTGCCTGCTTAATTCCTGAGGTAATGAAAAACAAAAGGTGTGTTCTTACAGAGTAGAGGAGAAAAGAAAGCTCCAGACCCGTACGTACAGATAAATAGAAAGGTGGGGGATGTTCATCAAACAGTACCAACACATTCCGTAGTTAACACAACACTGTCTCTTACAGATCACATTAACTAAAGACATTTTTTGAATGATAAAAATAAAAGAAGTAACAAAGGAAGAAGTAACAAAAGAAGTATTTACATTATCAATATTACAAGTTCTATTCAGAAAAACATTAGATGTAATGTTCCTACTCTCTTTGAGTTCTTTAATGAGTTCAATTGTCAGATGAGGGGAGTAAATTTAGATGTTTTTTAGATCATCCCCACATTCATCCCACTGGGACTTCTCTGCCCCGCCTTAAGAATTTAGAAGATGCTGTCAGTCCCCTGCCTCCGGGGAGCAGACGCACAACAGACACTGCTAATTTATGTAGTAAAAGCTCTGCTTCTATCCTCTGTCTCCCTGAAGTTCTGCTCTGCATACATGTTCCAATCAGAGCTAAATATATGTGGCTTTTAGCAGGGAGCCTCATCAGTGTAAAACCCGTCCCCCTGCAGTGGTCTCACTTCTTACTGCTGATGAGGGGAAAATGGCTGATGCTGATGAAATGATTAACTACTTGATCTGAACACTTCCCAATAAGATTGCTTGAGTTATATCACCAAACCTGGTATTTACATCATAAAATGTTCTTACATATTCAGACTTTATCAGGTGAGAGGTAAGGTTTATGTGCAGATGAACAACAACGTTATTGTCATGGCTGCTAGATATACGCTGGCTTTAGTTTCAATCACTCAGCTAGAAATGGAAGCTCTGAAATGATGTTGCTGAAATGTAGCTGCAATCTGACTTATTCCCTGATCTCTCTTTTGACACCATTTGGTTAAGTTAATAACACGATACAATAGTGTACCAATCTCTTTGATATGACTGATATGACTCAGTGATATGTCACTGATCACTTCATGTATGGATGTATGAATTTTTGGATTCCTGTCATTTATTCCATAAACACTATGCTGAAACTCTGAGACTTAATTATCAAAGAGAAACGCTGTCCCTCTGATCAGAGGGAAATGATAACCATATGAAAATGATGTTAGACTTAACCATAGTCTGAATACTATCACGCTTTCATCGTAACAAAAAGTTTCAATATTAGCAAAAAGGCTAAATTGTTTAGGATTTTTTATTAACTATAAAAATGATCAAATTAATGCAAAGACTGTAGTTTATTGAGAGACTACTGAACCATGAATGATTCATTTGAGGTCAAAAGTACTCACAGACTTTTCAAACAGTTTACCAAAGCAGTAATCCAGTCTTTAAATTGACAATATGGTATTTATTTCTGAACAACTCCAGTCATATATTCCAAGATTTTGGTTAAAATAATGTCAGAAGTTCTAAAAAGCATTATGCAATATGCTTGAGCCAGTTTCTATGTCTACATTTGGTTCACTGTTACGTATCCCTATGATTCTGAGACTAAGTTTTGTTGTTTCTTTGCAGGTGATCACAGACCTCGAGGAACAGCTCACCACACTGACTCAGGAGAATGCTGAGTTGAATCGACAGAACTTCTACTTGTCTAAACAGCTGGACGAAGCTTCAGATGAGAGAGAGGATAGACTGCAGCTCAGCCAGGACGTGGACAGGCTGCGTCATGAGGTGGCGGATCGTGAGATGCACCTTAACAACCAGAAACAGGTAGGCAACATCTGGAATCAAACCAGTAATCACTAATGAGAAAAGTTCAACCTCAACTTTTCAGATAAGAATCAGACATGGAAATACAAAGTTTATGAATAATTAAACACTCAGAGAACTAAATCGGTTATTTTAGGACTCAATAAAAAATAAAGAGAAATTCAGCTAAGATGGAATTTCTAATGACAGATATCACTACATAAAAAAGTTGTTTTAAGACAGATATGTTTTTGCTCCTAAACATGCCTCTTGATAATCCTGAAACAAGATTTAAACTTTACGTGACACATCCATTATTCTCAGAACTGGTGACCTCAGCATGGCCCAGCTCTGAGTGTTAAAAGTAAATCAAGAGTCTGAAACTAGACGATTATTTCAGTATTGTTATGTGCTGTGCTCTGGTTGCAGTAAGAAAGAGACAGAGAGAAATGAGGTTGTGTGCGTCGGTCTTGTGGGAGGATCTGTGTGTGGGTGTCCAGTAGCGCTCTCAGTCCTGCTGGTTGTGTAACCAGCGATGGAAGTCATAGACGAGGGATGGGTGGTGTGTGGGAGGGATGTGTCATCCCCATCACTCCCAGGTCGTGTCAGCTGTGGAAGCGTTGGACTTCAGAGGGTTGTGGTGTTTGCTGCAGCACCAACAGAGGCTATATTTGTCTCCAAGTGCTTTGTCTAAAACAGTTTGTTGTAAGACGATGAGCTTTGGGCTGTGTGTAGGCTCGGTGATAAACATAGAACACATATTCTGCCCAAATAGGCACAAAAACACTGTGTTTGACCAGTTGTTTTTGTTCTATTTTTGTAAATATCAATTAAAACAAGGCGTGTTACTAACTTGTACATTTGTGATGTTTCACTGTTCTCATCATAGAGCAGAATCAAAATGAAAAAACCCATCAGTAGAAATTAAAGTGTTTGGAAGGATGCTGTGTTTGAAACCACCAGGCAAGAGGTGTAGAGGAAGACCAAAGAGGAGGTTCATGGGTACGGTGAAGGAAGACATGAAGATAGTTGGCGTGACCGAAGAGGATGCAGCAGATTAGGGTTAGATGGAAGAAACTGACTTGCTGTGGCGACCCCTGAAGGGAAATATCGAAAGAAGAATATGTACAATCTGTTTCGCATTATGACGAAGATGGAATTTAAGAATTGTCAAGATTATTGTTTTGGTTGATCTGGATTGGTTTGTAACTCAAGTTTTCTGAAAACAGATGTTACTGATAATCAGTTTGTTAGTTGAACCCAATCAAAGGAAAAACTCCTGAAGGCTGTTACACATTATTAGGATGATACTGGGTATCCATCAATCTGGGAAATCAAAATTATCTTTGCTGCAAGAAAGCTGAAACTAGGTGGGTGAAAACATTCCATTTTTCACAAAAATGTAAACTTTTAAAGAGGCTTTTTTCTGATTCAGAGCCACCCAGTGTTATGCGATAAAGACAGGATGAAAAAGAATTCTGTCAGACAAATACGCCAGAGTTAGAGAGCAGCTGCTAAAACGACATTACAAAGCAGTAAACACTACCAACATAAAATTATATGATCCTGTAAAAGCTTAAAATTTTGCAGAAACCAGAAACAGAAAAATTTCATCTGAATAAAATTGGAACTCACTGTACATTTGTGTAGTTAAAATGATGAATTGAAACCAGACTACGTGCCAAAAACCAACACAAGACAAACATTGAAACTTTCAAATAAAAAAGTGCTCAGGTGCCTTCTGTCTAAACTTTGATAAACAACAATTTTATATATTTGATATATTTTTCATGAGTCAAGCTCTCCTTTTTCAATGTTACTTCATTGCATAAGACTTTAGCTGCTACTGTGGTGCTCTAAAAGGACCAACAAACCCTGCTAGTTTGAAGTTGGGAAGGTGGAAGCACAACACAACCCAACACATACGATATTTATCAAGACATTTTTGGTTTACAGTGACACTAAATTCTTCTTCAAACAGAATCTTGAAACTCTAAAGACAACATGTACTATGCTGGAGGAACAAGTTATGGAGCTGGAGTCCATGAATGATGAAATGCTGGAAAAGGAGAGACAATGGGAGGCGTGGAGAACAACGCTGGAGGATGAGAAGAATCAGGCTGAGAGGAGGACTAGAGATGTCCAGAGGCTGCTAGACAATGAGAAACAAAGCAGGTGATGACCACAAACTAAATCACAGGAGCTGTGAGAACATGCAAAATAACTAAATTACCTTATACATAGGCAAAGAGAGAGCATAGAATTTTTAGGATTTGTTCTATTTTTACTTGTTAAGAATTTATATTCATCTGGATTTGTTTTGTAGAAATGTCCAATGCTCATTTTAAACACATTGAATGATGTGTGGTTATTTAAAAAGCTTTGAGTTTCTTTTTTTGGCCACAATATAAATTCTTAAAATATTGTATTTAGTCTGAATGTTTCTGCTGCTACAGCTGTTCTAACTCCTACACACACTAAATGCAACAGATTTTAGGCGTATTCTCCCGAGGTCGATGTGAAATATTCTGGGAAATTAGCTGATTTGTTTGATTCAAAAGCAATCATTATGAAACAAAATGTGAACATTACCACGTTTTGACTTAAGGATGTAAGGATTATAGCTCCACACTTCAGTGGTATTCTAAAATGATATTGGCATGAGACTAAAGCACACAAAAAACACTTTTATGGTGTGTTTTGATTTGACATGAAAGCTCAGCCTTTCTAAGTAAGAGAAGAAAAAGGGAGTCCTTGAAGAAAAACAGGAACTGTAAACAGAGTTGTTCTTCATGCCGCAGGCTTCGTGCAGAGCAACGGAGCTCGGAGTCTCGCCAGGCCGTGGAACAGGCAGTGAAGGAGCACAAAGCTGAGATCCTGGCCTTGCAACAAACCCTCAAAGACCAGAAACTCAAAGCTGAGAGCCTTGCAGACACTGTGAGAATAGCTGCTGTAAAATATGAGAAATTTTATGATTAATTGAGGTCACACAGCACACTCTTTCTGTTTTTATCTCCAGCTGAATGATTTGGAGAAGAAACATGCCATGTTAGAGATGAATGCCCGCAGTTTGCAGCAGAAGCTGGAGAGTGAAAGGGATGTGAAACAGAGACTGCTAGAAGAAGTAAAGTGCTTTTATTCATTCCTCTCTGGGATCTTTGATGTTGTATCTAAGGTTTTAAATATTTAAATGTATTTTTGCATGTCTGCGAGTTGATATTGTCGAGATTTTTGCTTCAAGTCTGACATAGACTACATGTAAAAGATAGAATCAGATTTGTATTGATTAATCAGCTGGTGCCTTTGTCAGTCAGCATCCAGATTAGAAAGTAACAACTGCTTTTCCTCACAGCAAGAGAAACTCCAGCAGCAGATGGATGCTCAGAAGAATCACATTTTCCGTCTGACCCAGGGCCTGCAGGACGCTTTGGACCAAACTGATCTGCTCAAAACAGAAAGAACAGATCTGGAATACCAGCTGGAGAACATCCAGGTGCTTCCACACACACATATAGAAGCAGAATAACTGGTTAGAAAATTGTCGTCTTTGATGTGTCAAGAGGAATTTTGCATCTGATTTTTGTTTTTCCCACATGTTTTGAGTCTGAAAGACATACCACAAATCCCCTCTCCTCCCTTGTCCATCCTTCTGTCTCCATTTCTGTGTGAAATTAAGTATTTAAATAGAAATTCATGGCAGTAGTGATGTTCACTTAGCTCCACCTGCAGGCTGTGTACTCTCATGAGAAGGTGAAAATGGAAGGAACTATTACCCAACAGACCAAGCTCATAGACTTCCTTCAGGCACAGGCCCACGGCGGCTCCAAAAAGAAAAAGGTGAAAGAAGTATTCATATTAGATCAAATCTTATGAAAACTACCACATTGGATTTTTTTTTCTGATTGGGTTTACTTGTATATCTCTCAGGGTCTTTTTGGGCGACGTCGAGAAGATCTGCTGGCTGCCATGGCGGCGCAGGGTCAAGGCCAGGGTCAGAACCAAAGCCAGGTGCCTCCTGTTCCCCCCATCCAGCCTGTGCCCCTGCAGTACAGCGACATGAAGGCGGCTTTGGACAAAGAGCGATCTCGCTGCTCCGAGCTGGAAGATGCTCTGCAGAAAATGAGATCAGAGCTACGATCTCTGAGAGAAGAAGGTTAGATTGTCCCACAAATCCACCTCAGTAATCTGTGAAATGGTGCAAAAAAAGTTTGAGCTTTTTGCTTTTTTCAGTTTAAAATTGTTTACTGAACCATAATGAAGTGCATCAGTGCTTAGAGACTGACTAGAGATATTTAGAAGAAGATCTTGAATCATTTATATTTTGATAAAGGCAAAGATCCAAACAAATTAGTCTGGAAATTGCAGCAGTTTGTCTGTCAGTCTGTCTCAATAAAAGTGAATAATTCCTGATTAAAAGGGGTTTATAGATGTACAACAACGTAGAGAATTAATCAACTCTCGTGATGAATGTAAAAGTATTTACTCCGCATTTAGAAGTATTGCCAGAGAAAAAGTAAATTTAGCAGCTTAAATAAAATATACTTTCATTGCCTCGTCATTACTTACATCCCTTGATTAAAAAATGATGAATAAAATGAAGTAGATTAAACATTCCGGTGATTCAAAGCACTTCGTCAGAGCAACAAGCGCGTCACAAGTTTTACAGCAGAAACTTTAAAATGTTAAATTATTAGCCTAATTGCACCTAAAAATATATTTCTTGTTATAAATGTTGTAAACTGGTGTTTCAAATAGTTTAAGAACACTTCCTAAATGAAAAATGTTTTGTGGTCAGTTCCAAATATCATAATTCTTATTGGACATTTATTGGTTGTAATGTTTCATTTTCATGCAGATTAAAAATTGGTAAAATTCTCAATTGATGTTTTCTAATCCCAGCTCTCCAGTATAAGGATCATGGGAATGCGCCTAACCCCGCTACAGCACGACAGCAGATAATCATGGCTGCCATGGTGAAGTCTCCAGAACACCAGCAGGGTCCAACCAACCTTGTACCATCTAACTCTGGACGAAGGAAGGACACTCCAACTCCTGAAGGTGATAAGTGGATGCTGTTTAGAAAATTTCACCCTTTCCCTACCTCTTTATAACACTTCCTTTCAGGCTACAATCTACAGAGCTGACTCAATCTGCACTTTACCAGCCGATGCAAAATGTGAACACTCACCTTTTCTCACTTTTAAAAGATCATTCATGAAGCTTTCACTATCCTTTTTTACACACCTCTCAGAGGGAAGGAGGGTCACTTTTGAAAGTAAGTTGTCCAAAGTGAAGGTTTTCTGCAGTTTGACCTTGTATTCCTCTTTTGTTTTGCAACATTTGACAGGCCAGATTTTAAAAGCTCTGCACTATTTTCAATGTTAGATCTTTTCACATGTCAGCTGAAACACATAAGGTTTGGTGCAGTGCTTTGGAAATCTGAAGCATTTTATATTGGCTGCTGATGCTTGGATCAATCTGATTTGCAGAATTTTGCTCTTTCACTCAAATCTCACCTAAAATTTTACTTATTTACTCTGTGGTGCAAAAAAACTTTTAGACCCACATTCCAAGCTAAAGGTATTATCCAGTCAAATCATAGAAACTAAACAAAAACAAATAAAAACAACACAAATTGAAATAAGTGTAATGTGATTTTCACTCTAGATCAGTATGGAAATAAATTGAGAGCAAATGAAAAATTTTTTAAGCTACATATCCAAATCCAGGGAGAAATATACATTGATATCCACACATACTGTATTATGTGAAACTGAGTTTTTGAACCTGTAATGTGGCAACTCACTTCCAAACTGCTGTCTGTAAAAACTGCAAAAGATATTTTCTTTGTATCTTTTCATGCAAAACCATTTTTATGGTGCGGCGCAGTGGTTAGCATGTTGGGCTTTCAGCAAGAAGTTCAGGGTTCGGGTCCCAGGTGGGACAAGGCTTGAAACACTACCCTTTCTGTGTGGAGTTTGCATGTTCTCCTGGTGTATGCGTACATTTTCTCCAGGTTTCCTCCCACTCTCCAAAGACATGCATTTTAGGTTTATTGAAATCCCCCTGGGAACGTGTGGGTGGTTGTGTTTGTGTAGCCCCGCGACAGACTGGCGACCTGATTTAGGCTGCACCCTGCCTCTCGCCTTAAATCAGCCGGGATAGGCTCCGGCACCCCGCTGGACCCCATAAGCGGTTCAGAAGACGAAACAAAACCATGGAAAATCTGCACATAAACTCAGCTATGCACCATTCAAGGGTCCTGCTTACACACTATGGGTGTCCCCTTCAGCTGCTATACCCACTGTCCAGATGTGCTGCCTGTTAAGATGTACAGTGTTCTGACACTTTGCTACCACAGCGAGCAATAAGCTTTTAGAAGGCTGCAGCACAATAGCAGCCGAGTGGCCCTGTGAAATGATGATCAACATCGCATTAGCCTTCCTACACACGTCTGGTGGAGGTTTGATCCTGTGTATCGGTAGAAGTGTGATTCGGAAGATGTTGTGATCCAGCCACCCACTCGTGACTTTTGTTAAAGCCATTTTTCTGCTTTCCTCACAACAACGTCAAGAATCCTGAAACACAGATAGTTGTTTTCCACACTTTGACGGGTCATTCTGAAATGAGATCATTGATCATCTTCATTTCACCCTTGCAGGGTTCTAATTTTTTAGATCATTTCTATTCTGCTGTTTCTGTGTTTAGATTAAAAAAACACTTTTTTTTCCTCATCTTTTTTTGTTTTAGTTTTTTCTTTTAAATAAAATGGTCATTTCACATCAACAGAGTCTGTTTTAACTTCTTAAATTATGACAAAAATTAGAAAAAGATCAGACTGGATAATATCTTTAAATATGCTGTGAGGGGGCACCAGCATCAGGATTAATTCTGTTTTTATTTGTTTTAAGCTTTTTTTTCAGAGTTCACTTGCATATGCTTTTTTGCTCAACATTTGACCGTTTTTCTCAGATGGTATGGCATGATCCACTGAGCTTCTAAACTAAAACAGAAAATGAAAGAAAGCTCAGCCTCACTGTGTTCCCTGACTATATCTAGAGTACAGCCGCCGCTTGAAGGACAGTCAAAGAGACAGAGAGCGGGAGAGAGACAAAGTGGTGCACCATAACACCCCCCATCGATTCACAGTAGGACTCAACATGAGAGCTGCCAAGTGCACCGTGTGCCTGGACACGGTTCACTTTGGTCGCCAAGCAGCTACCTGTCTCGGTGAGTCACACGTGTGATGTTTAAACAAACAAAAACAGCTTTATGTGATGATCTAAGGTTTTTCAACCTTTTTCATACATTTTTTCATTAAAAAAAATCTTTAGGCACACCAACAACCCAAAATGTTAAAAACAATTTTCTATAGCCGCCTATAATAACAAATTAGTGATTCTCACCAAGTTTTCTGAATTGGAGTCAAATCAAAACATCAAAACTTATTTGCCATCTTTTATGATCCTTCTTTTAAATAAAAACTAGTTACTTTTTCTTCTTGAATGTCTTGCAGAAAATGTGATTCGAATTCACAATTTTTTTGTTTTAGAACGCAACCTAAATTTTCTCATATTGCCCCAAAAACATGTAAAAAATACGATCTACTACCTGGGGTGCTGCAGCATGCAGCAAAGAACAGAGATAAACAGTGGTTACTATGGTTACAGGACACCCCTGCCTGTCTCTATATAAAATGACAAGATTTCATACTAATGAACATGAAAAAATAAGCTTTAATCCATTTTTTTTCCACAAACACCATGAGATCAACCAACACAATCTTTGACTGCTACTGCTAAATCGAGATCACCGTATGCCGTGAAATAGGATAATTTCCCATGGTGCACTTGATGATCTCTCACGGTATACTGGTGTGCCGTTGAACACTGGTTGAAAAACGGTGGTTTAAATGACCTGAGCATAACTTCATCACCAAAATAAATGTATAATTGTTATGATTCCTCCAAAGACTTTTCATCATCTGTTGAATCACAAACTTCAAGACTGGTGGGAGATTTACTGAGGGTTGAATCTCACAATCCAAACTATCCTGGACCTCCATAACATTTAGAGTAACCACAGTAGAAAGCACAAGTAATATAAAATGATTCAAATATAGCATTACATAACATTAGGTTAAAGGAAAGGACGTTGGTGAATGTAGTGCATGTCTCAATCTAATCCAGTCAGTCAGTGGGCTGAAAGTGTGTGTTGGATAAGAATACATTTTTGTGAAGTATTTGAAAGGTTAACAGCATGTTCCTAGTGAGTGAGAACAGCATGACTAGAGCATGATGGAGTTTGTGTTCTCAGAAAGGAAAAGAAAGTTGTGACTTTAGAAAATGATTTGTGCAGCTGAGCTGAAACCTTCACAAGTCTACTGATAGGCCTTTACCAGATACTGGAATCAGCAACTCTACTGTACTTACAGGTTCATTTAAGCACACAGCACATGTCACCATAGAAACTACCCAACTCTTCATATGGTGCTGCATTAGGGTACATCTTTATAACAGCACGCGGTTGTAACAAGGCTAAATATAGAAAATGACATTAAAGAAAAACATTAAGTGCTCTGAATGTACTTTTTAAAGTTTGCATAAATAAATGAAGAATCTCCAGCTAAATGTAAGACTTTCAGCTCAATAGAAAAGTTCTTTAAACATCCAGCATGCATACACGATCAGTGATTGCTTTGAATGATTACACCTATACACACCTTAACAGTACCAGATGTGAAAGTTTGGTAGATCAAATGAGCTGTGTTTGCAAATAGAAATGCTAGGTAATATTTAATTGATACAGTAAATGTGTTTTTTATCAACTGCGTCACATTTACAGTATTATGAAAAAGAATCTGGAAGCGTGTGAAGTTTTAGGTGTGAACTTCTGCAGGCTAACAGTGCACAGAGCTGTTAAAGTAAATCTGTAACAGCAGGAGGTTTATATGAGAGACACTTTGCTATTAAAAGAACAACTCAAGTGATTAATGTCCACTGAGGTATGAGCTACCTGTGGATTTGTGACATTAACTGTCAGCAGTGTGCCAGTAGGTTTAGATGTGATCTAAAAGAAAAGCAATCTTTCCATGAAGCGTTTTCCTCAAAGCTTTGCAAATACTTAACTGTTGATTTATAGTTAAAAACTGAGTAAAGTTTCAATGATTACCAGCAAGAATCTGCTGGTGAAAGTTAGATTGTGACCAGGGGAGGATGAGAAAATGGCCTGTACTGATGTGTCATGGTTGTGAGAGTCTGAATAACCAAACGGTAGGTTAGGATGAAAGTGTTTGTTTATTGAAAAGAGTAGAAAGTTGAAGAGAATAAAAAAAGTCCTCGGAGCAGGTGGTATGGTTGGTGGATCTGGATCTGAAGCAGATCCAGTGTTTAAACAGTACAAGAAAACATTTTGAAGTAGATAAAGTCTATTGTCTTCCGCTTATCAGAGGCCGGGTTATGGGGCAACACTCTCTGATGGGAAGCCCAGGCTTCTCTCACTCCAGCTGCATCCTCCAGCTCACCCGGGAGGATCCTGAGGCATTCCACCGGGCCTACCTTTGGCCCGGTGGGACGGGCCAGAAACACCTCACCAGTGAGGCGTTCTGGAGGCATCTGAATCAGATGCCTGAACCACCGTATCTGACTTCTCTCAACCCAAAGAAGTATCGGCCCTACTCCAAGCTCCTCCTGAATGGCAGAGCTCCTCACTCGATGTCTGAATGAGAGCCCAGCCACCCTACAGAGAAGAAGATGAAGTGAATTTTTAGTGCTGTACATGCCAGACTATTTTGAGTAAACTTGGATCAAAAAATTATAAAATTGACATACTTTTCTATCTTTATTGTTGCTTTGACGCACCAACATCTATGGTGAGATGTTGAAAAACATACAGGCGCGACAACGTTTGTCTTCTTAATAAACTTTCTCTGCAGAATGTCACGCTTTGTGCCACCCAAAATGCTCTGCCTGCCTTCCATCGACATGCGGTATGTCTAGTGACTGCTCCTTGCATCTGTCCGAGGGACTGTGTCGAGATAAAGGTAGCTCACCTGCACAGCAACTCAAAGAGGCCGGAGGACACATGCACCTGGAAGGATGGATGAAGCAACCCAGGTTAGCTAACGTCTGTAAAATGCTGGCGCATAGAATGCATAATGGTGCAGGGTGTATGTATCATTTGTGATGGAGCTTTTATAAAAAAAAACAAACAAACAAGGAGCAGCCAGTAAAGTCAATGTATTTTCAGAAATGGCAAACGAGGTCAAGGCTGGGAAAGAAAATACGTGGTCCTGGATGGAACCAAGGTGTCCATCTATGACATCGAGCCCAGAGAAGGTTGGAATTAAACTCAAACTCCTTTCTCTTTGAAATGCTGCATCCAGCCACAAGTCTCCTTTTAATCTGTTTTAGATTCTGTGAAACCTCTGGAGGAGTTTGACCTGTGCCTGTCAGATGGAGAGGTGGTCGTTCATGGAGCTGTGGGAGCGTCTGAGCTACCGAACACGGCAAAGTCAGGTAGATATAGACACTCTTCCAAAGTTTCAAATTAACAAGTTGATTCCAATCTACAAGCTCTCTTTCTATGTTCTTTGTTTCAGATGTTCCTTATGTTCTGAAGCTAGAGTCCCGTTGTCACCCTCCATGCTGGCCTGGTCAAGCTGTCTACTTCATGGCTCCCAGTTTCCCAGATAAGCAGCGCTGGGTGGCTGTGATGGAGTCTGTGGTGGTCGGTGGGCGAGCGTCTCGGGAAAAAGCAGAAGCAGACGCAGTGAGTATCTCTGAAACAATAGAGGAGCTGAAATAAATCATGAAATCACAAGACAGTTGGTCATATCTGTTGTGTTTATGTGTAAGAAGCTTTTTATGCGGAGAGGTTTAAATGTTTTAGTCTTTACATTTAATGTTTAAACCTCAATTTCATTAACATCTGCATTAATTGTTACTTTCTTTTTTCTTCTCTCTCTGTCTCTCTCACCCGTTTGTTGCTTTGTCATCACGTCAAACCGTATGTCTGCTAAACGGGCGCACACATAGGCTGCTCTAGCTAAAAGACAAATGCTTCTGCTGGTCCAGGTAAAGAATTATGTGGATATACGTAGAAAACCCACACAGTGGAAATCTTCCTAAAGGCGTACTGTGCATGTGATTTTCTTTGTTGAACGTCTTCCACCTGCTTCCATTACACTTTTTTTCTTCTCATCTTCTTGTTCTTCAATCAGTGAAATGTTATTTCATCCTAACCTCTTTGGTTTGATTCTTTACAACCATGTTGTGCAGGAGATCAAAAATCAGAAAGCAGCTTTTACATGCTTCTGTTCCTACATTTTGTCCTACTTAGACTGGGACACAAGTCACTGGATTTTGACCAAGCACTTCTATGGTGAAAATTTGGGGAAAGCTTGAGAAACGTTACCACAGAAAACATTTAGTGAAGTAATAGAATAATAAGATGAAAAGAAAAGGTCTTTACCCAAGAATTAGAGTAAAAATCCAAATTTATGTCCATGGGAAAAGTAACTATACTGTTCCGGTGTAAACAGTCCTGCATGTTTTATAGGTTTAAATATTTCGTTCTATTGTCTTCGCGCATCCAAGCCAGGTAACAGGGGCAACAGCCTCAGCCGGGATGCCCAGGCTTCTCTCATCCTGACTGCATCCTCCCGCTCAACAGGGAGGATGCAATCCCATCCTAACCAGATGCCCAAACCACCTCATCTGGCTTTTCTCAAACTGTAGGAGCACCTCCCGAATGACAGAGTTCCTCACTCTCTGTCTTAATGAGAGCGCAGCTACCCTGCTGAGGCAGCTACCCTGCTGAGGAAGCTTATTATGGCTGCTTGTATCTGCGATCTCGTTCTTTCGGTCACCATACCTGGTGGGCCACAGCTGGTGACCATAGCTGGTGAGCCACAGCTGGTGACCATAGCTGGTGAGCCACAGCTCCTCCTTGAGCCACCACCTTTTGAGGGAGACAGGTTTGCATGCTCCAATGATCCTCGGAGGATAGACTCACCATCTGCAGGAAGGGCCGTAGATGTCGGGTAAAGGAAGAGATGGACGGCAGCCGACGACGACCCTGGGGGTCAGACCCTTTGATGCATACATTATGTTTAAATGTAATGTTTCCAAATGTTGTCCAGTCCTACTCATTCATATCAGCTAATCTGAAGCAGGTGTAGAAAGACATCTCCTAAAGGTTTTGAATTCTATTTTTTATTTTCTATCACTAATTACAGTTTAATATATGTTTTATTCTTTTTTTTATTCCTAAAAGTGATTTTTTTTTTGTTATATATGTATTTTTTTGTTACTGTGTGTCACTTTTTCTCTTCCTACCTCTGAGCGATTTGGTCCCACCCTGAGCCTGTGACCCTGCGGTTCTTCCTCTTTTCCCATCTGGAGGTTGCAAAGAAGTCGATCACTGTGACCATTTATATTTTTCTGTTTTTTTTTTTTTTTTCAGAAGCTGCTTGGAAACTCCCTGCTGAAACTAGAAGGAGATGACAGGCTGGATATAAACTGCACTCTGCCCCTCACAGATCAGGTTGTTTGTCCCTTCATGTAATCCTGCCCTGCTTCAGTTCTATAACATGTTTAAATTAAATTAAAAAAGAAAAATCTGGATATGTGAAGAAAGAAGTTTGGGCTTCTTTTTGGTGTTTCTTACAGATTGTACTGGTGGGATCTGAGGAGGGTCTCTACGCTCTAAATGTCATCAAGAACTCCCTGACTCACATCCCAGGCCTGGGATCAGTATTCCAGATACAAATCATCAAAGAGCAGGAGAAACTGCTGATGATCGTTGGTATGGGGACAAACTAATCTTACTTCTTTAGTTACTAATCCATTATCACTTCATCTCAGGCCACATGACATTTCTAAGAAAATAGGTTTAATTGTGAATGTTATTGAATAGTTGTAACAAACAGTCAAACAAGTTCTTAATGGTGTGATGATCTATGAACGAACATGACATCCAAACTGGACTATCTGATATGTGTACATGTGTGTGTACCACAGGGGATGAGAGAGCACTGTGTTTGGTAGAAATCAAGCGAGTGAAGCAGTGTCTGGCCCAGTCACACCTTCCCAGCCAGTCTGAACTAGCTCCTTATATCTTTGAGACTGTGAAAGGCTGTCATCTGTTTGCTGCTGGACGAGTAGGTTATCTTCTTCTCTACAAGGCCGTCAAGAAAATAGTCTGTTATAATGTTATTGTGTTTTTCAATACCCTCCATTTAAAACTGTGTCTGCAGGTGGACAACGGGCCGTGTATATGTGCTGCTATGCCAAATAAAATAACAATCCTGCGATACAATGACAATCTTAACAAATACTGCATTCGTAAGGTGAGTTCAGCCCGTTGAGAGGGAATCTTCAAATGAAAAATTGGGAAATAAAGAAACAAAGACCATGTACTTTGGAGCATTTTATGTTGTACATGTTATAAAATGAATAAATGTTTGACATTTAATTGCATAGTTTGGTGTAAACATAACAATTCAATAAAAGTTTTCAAAAACTAGCATAAAAACTTACACAATTTTCAGTAATTTTATCATTATTTGTTTAATTTGAAAACCTCTATGAAGGTATTGCAAATTTTCTCTAACCAGTGGTGTTATTGGTTATGACAACAATGAAACTAGAAACATGACCTTAAAAAAAATGGAGTTTTTTTTTTCTAAGTTATTTTTTATCTAATTTCTTTTTAAAAAAAACAAAACAAGTAGCATTCAACAAAGAAGGTGATTATTAAGTAATCTGATTATAACGGTATTTAATAATAAATAATAAATAACAGTATTTTTATTTGTTTTACTTTGCAAATTGTATTTTTGCACTGTCTAGTGGTTAAAATATGTCACTACCGTTTCATGATTAATATAAAATTTTAAAATTAATAGGGTTAGAAAAATGACCTAAAAATAAACCTATTTTTTTGTCTGAGTTCCTTTTTTCTGTTTTTTTATTTAAAAAAACAAGTAGCATTCAGTAAAGAAAAAAATTGTAATTTGATTATAACTATAATTTTATTTGTTTCACTTTGCAAATTGTGGTGTATTACACCCTCTGGTGGTTAAAACTAGTCACTTCAGCTTCGTGTGTTGAATTAATATAAAAATTAATTATTAAACTAAATTAATCCTATTCCTGTTAAAAAAATGTTGGTATAAAAAAACCAAAACCTACGACTATTTTACAAATATAACAACTATTTAACTACTTTTAGAACGTGAAAA
This sequence comes from Neostethus bicornis, assembly GCA_902685375.1. Classification (NCBI taxonomy): domain Eukaryota; kingdom Metazoa; phylum Chordata; class Actinopteri; order Atheriniformes; family Phallostethidae; genus Neostethus; species Neostethus bicornis. Next base: position 14,362,328 of record LR738545.1, read on the forward strand.
TGTCATGATCAAAATAGCAGTTTATGTGTGTGTATTAATCATTTTGATCTGATTATTTTAATAGAAAGGAAATGATTATATTTGCCAGCCTCACTTCCTGGCTGGTACATAGGAAGGCTTGTGATCTTTTCTTTTTTTTTTTTCAATTTCTCATATTAAAATTTGCTCTGCAATTTCATTCCAATAAAAAAAAAGGTGGATAAAGTTGAAAATCAACTTGTTTAAAGCAAGATGGGCTCTTGGCTTGTTTTGCTCTCTTTCCTCCAGTTTTTCTTAAAATTCTTGCGAGAGTTATTTAGTATTCTAAATTCCAAATTACCCCTATCTGACATATTTCTGCTTCGCTGACTGGCTCTTCTCCACAGGAAATAGAAACTTTGGAGCCTTGCAGCTGCATCCATCTGACCAGCTACAGCATCATCATTGGTACCAACAAGTTCTATGAGATTGAAATGAAGCAGTATGTTCTGGAGGGTGAGACATGTTGTCTTTCTGCTTGTGAAGTTATCATGGTATGTGCCCCCATTTGACAATGGAAAGATAAACTTTGAACCTGTTGTTTCTCCTGCAGAGTTCTTGGATAAGAATGATGTGTCCCTAGCAGCAGCAGTGTTTGCAGTCTCCTCTCACAGCTTCCCCATCGCCATCATGCAGGTGGCCAGCAGTTTGCAGAAAGAGGAGTACATCCTGTGTTTCCATGGTGAATACATGCTCTAAATTATTCCTGGAAAATTGCTGTAGATTTACAGGAATTCACTTTATGTCTCGATCTGCAACCAAATCTGTTTATAGTTCAGCTTCACAAAGTGATGCCAACCCAGAAAGATCTGATGGGGGTTAAACCTGCTTCATAAGCCATTAGTTTCTTCTATGATTGGATGTTTTTTTTTCTTTTTTCTTAACATAAAAAGTAACACTTCATCTATCTGTGACAGAGTTTGGTGTGTTTGTGGACTCTTATGGACGAAGAAGCCGCACAGAGGAAATCAAATGGAGCCGTCTGCCCTTGTCTTTTGGTAAAGATGACTTCTGTCAGCTCTATTTCATATGAACAGAGTTTTGTTCTGATTGTTTTGTTTTTTTTTCGTCACAGCTTACAGAGAGCCATATTTGTTTGTCACTTATTTTAATTCCCTGGATGTCATTGAGATTCAGGCACACGCCTCGTTGGGGTGAGAAACTGGCCTTTTTGAACAGATTTGATTTCTCTCTTTAATTTTCTTGCTTAGACATTAATGTCTTGTCTTTGTTTCCAGGCCAACTGTTCTGGCCCACCTTGACATCCCAAACCCACGTTACTTAGGCCCGGCCATTTCCTCTGGAGCCATTTATCTTGCATCTTCATACCAGAACAAACTGCGTGTCATCTGCTGTAAGGGCAGCCTGGTCAGAGAGTCTGGAGAGCTGCAGAGGACTGGCTCTAGTCGAGGGTCAGTTCCTAAGAATCATCTCTAAAGTTTACTTCTTTCTGTCTGATCGTAACTCCAGAGAATCTCTGCTGTTATTTCCAGGAGTCCCAGTAAGAGAGGCCCCCCCACCTACACAGAGCACATTACAAAGCGTTTGACCTCTGGCCCGGGGAGCCATGACGGTTTGCACCGGGAGCCCAGCACCCCGCACCGTTACCGGGAAGGTCGCACAGAATTCAGAAGAGATAAATCTCCTGCCCGTCTGCTGGAAAGGGAGAAGTCACCCGGTAGAGTGTTAGACAGCCGCAGGGAGAGGTCACCAGGAAGGTTTGGGGAGAGCACCCGGCTCCATGCGGGGTCCGTCCGAACACAGCTGGCCCCTGTTAACAAGGTAAGACCCGATGGTTTGAATAGTAAGATAAAACAAAATCACACAAACATGGTGTCTGGTCCTTTGAACTGCTTATCTCTAATGGGGTCCAGCGGGGTGCCAGAGCCTATCCCGGCTGATTTCAGGCGAGAGGTAGGATACACGCCAAACAGGTCGCCACTCTGTTGCGGGGCCACACATACGTATAGACAACCATCCACACACTCATTCCTAGAAGGAATTTCTCAACGGCCAGTCAGCCTAACACACAGTTTTTGGAGGGTGGGAGAAAACTGGAGTAACCAGTGAAAACCCACACATATGGGAGAACATGCAAAATTCACATAGAAAGGCCAGTGTTTTAAGCCTTGCCTCACTTTGGGACTCAAAACCCTGACCTTCTTGCTGTGATGCCACAGTACAGAACCAAACATGATTTAAAGAAAATAGAAAAATGAAAATAGCTTAAAAGAGCAAATGTTTTCGTTAAAACTCAAATAAAAAGCTATGCGATCACTTTAGATCTTTCCGTTCCGTTGTCTTCCGCTCATCCGGGGCCGGGTCGCAGGGGCAACAGCCTCCGTTGGGAAGCTTCTCTAACATCGGCCGCATCCTCCAGTTCACCCAGGAGGATCCCAAGGCGGTCCATGTCCAGTTGTGAGACATAAGTCTCTCCAGTGGGTCCCGGGTCTGCCTCTGGGTCTCCTCCCAGTGGAACGTGCCAGAAACACTTCACTAGCCAGATGCCCGAACCATCCCATCTGGCTTCTCTCGAGCCGGGGGAGCAACGGCTCTACTTGGAACTTCTCCCAAATGTATTAAAAATCTCACATTTATTTCCACAGCTTAACAAGAGATCCTAGAAAGAATCCTAAAAATCATTTAAGAGACAACAGGACTTTTTGTTGAACAATATCTCATTAAAATTTCTATCTGAAATGACTTTTCTATCATCTGTAAACATCATGAAGCCCTGGTCAGGAGACTCATTCTTGACCTTTTGCATGTATTGTTGATCTGCAGGTGTGGGATCAGTCATCAGTGTGAATTCTCACAGCTGGAGCCGAAAAGAACACCAGAAACCCGTGATGATCCAAGTGCAAGCACACACACTCACACACACATCGCCTGTACATAGAGCAGCCAGTTCCTGGTAAAAAAAAAAAACAGAACCCTGCAGCAGGAGATGTCTCCTGTGACATGGTGAATGTGAAGAGGACCATGTTGTAAATACCATGTGAGCTTTTATAGACAAAGGGAAGAGCAGGCTGTGGAAGCCATGTCTATTTTTTGTTAAAGTTTATAAAAGATGTTGAAGGGAGATTATTGATCCTGTCCGTACAGAACCACAATCTCAATCTGATGAAGAATCTAAAAGTTTTTCTGAAGGAATCAAAGCAACTTTTAAACTTGTGTGAATCCTGAAGGCGATACTTTGCACATTAGCTTGGCTTTGAACAGGAGTTTAAGACTTTTTAGTCGTCTCATGACCATGTCTTCTTTCTTCAGACCTCCACTAAATAGCCTTTGATATTTATCTGCATCTGATTGCTTCTTTGACCTCCATCACTCGGTAAAACGATGAGTAGAGCAACGTTCTGCTTCACGTGTTCTTTGTGTTTTCTGCAAAATCTAAGATGAAGAAAAGGCGCAGCTTCTCATGGAGCAATAAGGCCGAAGGAAACCGCCTCTGCTTGTTTAGTCTCCTGCTGCTGGTTGTGGTTCTGATGTCCCGTTTCTGTGCAGTGATATGAAGTCTAGTACGTGTCAGAGGTCGTACTGTTTCTCTAGGGCCAGTTAAAAACCATCTTTATCATCAGTGAGCATGACCTGAAGCAGCTTTTTGATCTTCTTTCTCCTGGTTGTTCTTTTCTGCCATGTATTCACTTGAATTTGCATTCAATGAGAATTGATGTTAGGCAGTAATTAAAACTTTCTTGATTTTTAAAGCTGTATACCAGAACATGCATTAAACATGATCCAAGTGTGTGTGTGTTTTTTTTTCTCCCTTGTTTGTGTGCAGATTGTTCCATTACATCAGAGAAAAGGTATCAGGTTCTACAGGCAAACATCACAGCAGTGTTTTTAAAAGTCTTATCAAACATTCAGACTGAATCAGAAGCAGGTTTTTGTTCTGCTACAAACTAGAAAAACTTAATGATTAATTATCCCTCAGTGAAAGACTAAATTGCTCGAGACAAAAATGGAAGATTTGAACCAATTTTAGATCAACGCATATTGTTTTGTCAGCTTAAGCTGTAAATTTTATAGATAAAGTTTATACAGAAAAAAGAAAACGTACCAAGTCAGTCACCATATGCTCTCACACACTTGTTTCTCTCATCGTTCTTAAAACAGTAAAAAACACAGTTCTCTTTAAGTTGCAACTTTATTTAAATGCGCTCGGTGGCAGTGTCTAATTTAGGTCATGTGCAAAAGAAAAGCAAGTTTGCTATCCGTAGACATTTCACATTCATGGATTGTTGAACAAGTGTCCCGTGTGCCTGTGATGGTGTGACAGAGTCAGCATGTTTAATGTGTCTGTGGGGAGAATAATAGGAGCTTTGGCCTGGCCTCATAACAGAACGTTCCACATCTCACTTAGTCACATTTTTCCCAGATTCAATTTTCTGCTCACAGCGGATTACACATCAGTTAAAAAAAAAAAAAAAAAGACTAACACATTTGCTAATCATTTCTAACAAACCAAAAAGAACTAAAGTTGAAGTAGACATTTTCTGCCTTGTTGCTGTTTTTTGTGACAATTTCAAAGAAAATTACAGCATTTTGTCCATAAAGGGTTAAACTCAAGCTGGATAATAAAAAATATCCAAAACTACAAACATCAAATTTGTTAAACCAAAAGGAAACAAGTGTTTGAACATTTCCTGTGTGATTAAAGCAGGATCATGTTCTCACTAAAGATTTGTGCGTTTCATCTGATAGTCGAACATCGTGTCGTTCTCAGCAGGAATATTCGTGTGATCCTGGTCTGTGCTCAGCCGGTGTACCGTTAATGACTTGTTTTGTTTTTAAAGATGATGCGAATCTGAAAAGCAAACATCGCTAAGCAGCATGAAGGAGTTTAGGTGAAACGTAGAGGTAGTGTTTGTAGATGTTTGGAGTCATGTTTGTGAGTTAGAAGGAGGGTGGCGGGGGTTTCAGGTTTCTGTTTTGGACCAGTACCCTTCAGTTGTCGAAATGAGCCTCTCACCCGACTCTCCTCTCCTTCTAACTGGGAAATCACCACCTCCACTCGTCCAGCTGCGATCGGCTATCACAGTCTTTTGAAATGAGCGTTGCTGCGGCCGCAGCCGAGAAGCATCTCTTCATTCCATAAACACTGATTATCCTGTGGCAATTAAATTATCTGGATTTTAACAGCAATTCAACACAAAACCTCAATAAATAAATTCAAATTCCAGGGGGGGAAAAAAGTGTTGCAGCATCAAACAGGACAACCTGCTTCTCTAATAAAAAACAAAAAACTTGCCATCAATTCCAAAAGGCTGCAAAAACTCTTCTCATTTATCAACAGGAGAAAAATAAAGGTTACTAATTAAGTGAGCCTATGTTGGAGGATTCTATACATATTCTTAAATGCTGTATAGATATCTGAATATATTAATTTAATTCCTTTATTTTACAAAAAAAAATTGAATGTACGTGTGTGCGAGGAGGTCATCGAATGGATTTTTCTGCAGAGTCGGAATCTCAGTGAAAACTTTGCTGCTCTTGTGTGGGTTTTACAGACTTGCCACCCGCTCCACTTTCCAGCCAATCAGGAGGAACAACCCGGTAAAACCCGCTCAGTAACGCTTTTAACGAGAAAAAATCTGAACGTTGAACTAAAAATGACACTTTTTACTTCTAGAGGACTGAAGTGAGAAGTTTCTCTCTGAGCGAGTCAGCACAGGTGTGGAGTTATAGCCGGTCTCATCAGGAGCAGCTTCACACCAGATGAGAAATAAAACTTTAGAGGTCAGAGAAGGTCGTGGAAAACTATTTCCTTCTGGAATTAAACTATCGGTCTGCGGTTTCCGGGGAAAGGCTCTAGGGTAAAACATCTGGGGTTACCATAGAGACAGATGTTTTCTATAAAAGCCACAAGATGGCACTAATCACCATTGAATCGTGTGGCTGAACATCTGGATTTAGTTTCAATATTTAAGGTAAAATAATAATGACAAAAAAAAACCAGAAACTTTACGTTTTTTCTCTTTTAAGTGATTCAAAACTATGTGAATGATTTTAAAGCTTCATGTAGATCCACAGAGTTTTCAGCAAAGCCAGTGAGACCCCTTCTCTGCCCACCTGGACGTCCACTCTCACTCCTCGGAGTGCAGCCCCTTCAAGCCCTCCACCCACACACACACACACACACACAAACATTTACAGACACACACACATACACACACACTCCTGGGCACATGCATTTTTCCAGTGTGTTGGTTTTCCACCAACACGTCTTCTTTTTTATATACACATTAAAGTTCTTCTCAGCAGCGCGCGCACACACACCCACACACACACACACACACACACACACAGCGGAGGGTCCATTACTCCCGTTCAGTTGGAGCTGGCCGTGATGGGTTTCTCCAGCTCCAGGTCGAGCGGCGCTAAGTTGAGCTGCAGATTGCTGTAGCAGGTCTTACACACACGGCTGGGCTCAAACAGCTGCTGGCTTGGCACTGGGATCTTCTGATCGCAACAACTGGCGCAGAAAACGTTCCCGCAATTCCTGCAGGGAGACACGGGTGGGTGAGAGGAGGTGTGGGGTAAGGAGACGGATCCTCTCTCTCACACGTTCACACACACCCATCTCTGTGGAAAATGAAACTGAATGTCACTGTGTTACAAAAACATTCCTCAAATTTGTCGCTCAATTACCAGGTGATAGTTGGAGGGTCATAATAGGAGAGTGAAGAAGGTGTGTGTGTGTGTGTGTGTGTGTGTGGTAAGAGGGTGGGTGTGTGTTTGTAGGGGATGATCCTTCCCCCTCGTCCAAAAATCTCACCACATGCCAAATTAGCCACGGTGCTCCGACATAAAGAATTATTCAAGCCAATTAAATCAAACAGGTGACTCTGACTGTTATGCTGTGATCCTGATGTGAGGCCATGCGCACGCCTCCGCATGAGAGGACATCTGATTCGCTCTGAGTCCAGAAGGGGGTGGATGCGGGTGTGTGGAGCGGGTGTGGTTAGGGACAACATGCCGCCGAGGTGTCGGGGGGAGGGACACGGTGCTGACGTGCTGCTATGGTGGGAAGAGGCTGATGAAGTTTGTTGTTTTCTTGTTTTTTTTTGTTTTTTTTTTTTCACAAAAAAAAGCCCGATCAGCACTCGACCAATCACAGCTGATCACACTGTCACAGCCAATCAAAGAAGAACTGGAGGAAACGCTCTGCACCTGTGTTGGTTGGTTTCAGGAATGAAGAAAAGTCAGACTGTGTGTCTACGGCTACTCAGAACAGGATGGAAATGCAGCAGGTGAGCAGGGTGGGGAGAGGGTGGGGTTAGGATTAGGGTGCAAGGGCGGCGGGGCGGGAGGGTTGGGGCGGGACAGGGGAACCGGTTCTCACCAGACCTCCTGGACAGGCTCCCTGCCACTGTGGAGGAGGAGAGGGGTGGATAAGGAGGGCAGTCTGAACCACCAAGACAAGACTCTTAATTACATCACAACTAATTAAAAGGATTTCATTACAAGCAGTGATCACCGTGAAGGAAGGACACGGTGACACCGTCACTAACAAACTACTGTAAACTAGTTTTGATGTTTTCTAGAAGATGGAGGTCTCTGCAGGAAGCTCAGATTAAACCTCACAGAAGCTTAGAAAGTTTTTGTTTACCTGCAGTGATGCTTCCTGGTGGCGAGCCAGAATCTGCTTTCACAGCCGTAACACTGAGCGGCCAAATGGTCGGGGTACCAACGAGTGACCTGAAACATACAGACTTAATCACTGCTTCCTTCTATCACTGACTTTTCCTCAGACGAGAGAGACTTTTTTGGTTTGGAGCGGACCCTCACCTCAGTGTCCTGCTTGTCCACCTGCTCCCAGCTGGCTTCAGAGAAGAACTCCGTGCTGCACCGCGACAAGCAGTTTGGGTCCAGGTTGAACTCAGAGTCCGTCATTGAGGTCTGTGTGGAGAAGAAGAACCTGTGTGAAACTCGCCGAGCAGTGAATGCCAGTTTGAAGCTGCTGGGTCGTACCACTTCGTCTCCCATGTCTCCGTTGATCCTGTGCGAGCCGACGAGGTGCTGGTTCTCCAGTCGGCTCCACAGCTCCTGCACTTGTTTTTTCAGAGTGTCCACCTCCATCTGATGCCCCGCTTCGATTTGCCTTAGCCTCAGCTGGATGGCATCCGTGTGCAAGGTCAGACCGTCGTCGTCCAGGTGGCTGCGAGACGGCTGCTCCGGGCTGACGGCGGCTCTGCTCAGCGGCGCGTGGCAGCATCGGTGCTGACAGCAGCCGGTCCGCGGGTGGAGCAGTAGCGAGTTGCAACTAGCCTGAGACACCTGTCTGCTTAGAGGAGCCCGCTCCCCGTTAGTTCTGGCCCACTGAGCTCCTGCGTACTGATCTCCATCAGAGCTGTCTCCGTTGCACAGCCCGTCTTTGCTGGAATCGGCGCTCGCTGACCGAAAGGCACTGGCGGAGAGCGGCTTACTGCCCCCGGTTAAAGTCCTGTTCATTCCCTCCCCTCCTGTTTCTGGTTCCTTCCGTGAGCAGTAGAGGGGAGGAGTGTTCAGACAGAGGGCAGGAAACTCCTCTGTTACGGTCTCTGTGGAACTTTCCATCAGTGAGATCCTCTTCTCCATCTGATCAGATTCCAGGTCATGGTGGGGTACACCTGGTGAAGTGTCCGTGTAGCCGTTAATCAGAGTTCTGTGAGTTTCAGGTGGATCTACGTCTCCTGAGCAAGACACACTTTGTTCATGTTGAAGCTTATCACCAGATTCCTTCACATTCTGCTCCAGTGGGTCCTTGGGAGCCCAACTCGTCAAAGCTACCAGCTGTGTCTCCTCCTGAGCAGGTGGAGTCGCAGCCTCACAAACCTCCCCAGGATTCATTACTCCGTTATCTTGTAGATGACCGTTAGCCACCATCTCTCTCTGAGTTCTGGTGACCGTTGGAGCTTCGGGTACATCCTCAGCTTGTAGCCCCGCCCCTGCAATATGTGGCCCTTCTTCTACAAGTTGTGACTCCGCCCCTGTAACATGTGGCGCCACCTCTACACATAGTAACTCTGCTCCCATTGGTTGTGACGGCACCTCCTCCTCCATCTTGTCACATTTCACCAGAGCAGCGCTCCTCGTTCTCAGAGCTTCCGTTTCTGCCTCGTCTTTTGTGGCTTCTTTGAGTATTTTCTCCATTTGAACTTCAGCCACGCCCATTGCCACAGACAGCTGCGCCACCTCACCTCCCTCCCCCGCCTGCTGCATAGGTCTGTCCTGTGGGAACGCAGCCTGCGAGTTCTGTGTCAGTGAGCTGTCACCCGTCGTGGAGGCTCCGTCCGGATCAGACCTCACCCCGTTTAGTTGCACTTCCTGACCCTGGTTCCCCTCACCCTCCGGGCCAATCGACATATTCAGCTCCAGCGACCGGCGATGGTCCGCCCACTTTTCGTTCAGACTCGGGTCGCTGGAGCGGCGATTTGGAGCCAGTGAGCTTCCCAGTTCACAGGCGCTGGGCAAGTTGTCAAAGGAACGAGTTTTTGTACATCTGGAAAAAAAAAAAAAAAAAAAAGAATAATAAATTATTTAATCTGCAGGAGAAACATGAAGCAAAAATTAAACATACATGTAAACTTTCATCAGCAACTCTGAGTTAAACTGAGACTGCAAAATATATTCATATCAAATGTATCTAACGACATAAAACCGGAAAAAAAAGACAATTTTCATAGTTTTTGCTTCGTCTCTGTCACACAGCGTCTCTTAGTTTCCAAAGTTTATATTTTATATTTGTAGTAAAAGAACTCATCAACCAAAAACATGAATAAATATTGAATCAGTATCACAATATCTAAAAAAAAAATTATTTGTTTTTTATAGATATTGTGCAGCCCTCGCTTAAACATCTCAAGAATAAGATCAAATTTCTTGCTGCTCACCTGCTGAGGGGTGTGTCCTCTGGGTTGGCACCAGGTACAGGGTACGGCGAGCAGGAGTCATCGGATGGGGTTGTGGGGGAGGAGTTGGGGAGGTAGACCGCCGTCCACAGCATGAGGTTTCTCACATGACAGACTGGGTGGAGAACCTGCAGTGTGGGATTGAAAACAGGAGGAGTGTTTGTCCTGAAGATTATTTAATACTTATTTAAACATTTCAAACCAAATCAAAGACATTTCACATCCGAGTGTAAATGACTCTGATGGAAAAATATTTGTTTCTTATGGGAGTGAACAATAAATCAGATTAAAATCATAACAATCAGTTGATCTAAAACATTGTGTAAGACTTCTTGCCTGACAATAAAGACTCTGTGGTCTGAATTCTTGTTATTCATAACACTCTGCCCTCCCCCGCACATTGTCTCCAAAAGGCTTTAATTAAGTCTGTGGTGCATCCAAAATTATTCTGAATATCTCTTCTGAAAAGTTTTGAATAGCAAGCGGCTGATAGAAGACGTACGGTCTCGGAATGGGAGGAGTACAGCATGTTTCTCAGCGTGCGATTGGCTGGTCTGAGGAGTGACCAAACTGAGCAGGTTCTCTCCTGGACGTGCCGGTCCTCTCTCTCTTTCCCGCTGTTACACAGGAAAGTTCCGAACAGGCAAGAGTACGAGTGCTGCACCAGCTTCACCTGCAAACACACACACACAAGCTTACATGCGCGGGCTTGTACACAAATACCAGGAATAAACAGAGCAAAGCTTAAATTAGAGCCAATAATACTCCCTATGAACACACCCTGCAGGTACAACCTGCATATTGGTGTGAAATAAATGGAACCTGAACACAGACCTGCATTAATTAGAAACATTCCTTTCTCACCTCATGACAGAAAAACATTTAAGGGAGATAAATCTGAGGTTTGGACGTACCAGAAAAGCCTCGTTAAACTCAAAGGAGCATGGGAATTGTCTCTGTAGCTGATGAACGCAATCCAGCCACTGCAGAAAGACAGGGCAGCGTTCATTCAGGTCCTCTGAGTTTTCCCCATGACCACATCGATCGGCAAACTTATGACCAAAATCCAACCATTCGGTCTCCACCAAAACCTGAAAGCCCTGCATGTACGTACGTACGTACACACACACACACACACACACACACACACACACACACACACACACACACACACACACACACACACACACACACACACACACACACACACACACACACACACACACACACACACACACACACACACACACACACACACACACACACACGTTGTTTGAGTTAGGAGTAAAAACAACATTTGAAAACCTAAAACAAGTACAAGTTTTTAGGAGTTCGAACCTCTATGGTGCGGTAATAAGGGTCCAAAAGCAGCTTGGATAGAGCTACAATCTGCGGTGTGCGATCCCAGCCATCAGAGCAGTGCACCAAAACGGGTCGGTGGTCTCTGTCCACAGCGTTGAGCACCAAGAGAGCGGCCTTCAACAGCAGGGAAAGGTGCTGCAGCCACTTTGTGCCTTCCAGTGCAGAAAGCCAACTGGAGATAAAAACACAAACACAACATCAAACAATTGCAAAAAAAAAAAAAAAAACCTATCTTTGAGGTTTTATTTTATTTTTATTTGATGTGATTCAGGATATCAATCTAACTGACCTGCACTATCTTGAATAAAAAAAACTGTTTTAATCTCATCTGTGTCAGTAATTCAGTATTAAAAACCAAAAGGTTCACATCACAAAAAATGTCTTTTTTTTTTTAAATACACAAATTCAGACGAATGACCATAAACTTGATGTGGAACAAAAAATACAGTAAAAGATCTGCATAAACTTTGACCTACTTAAAAAAAAAAAACATTTTGCTTGTTTTCTGTTTGCTATCTTTTATTGCTCCAGTCTATAAAACTAAAGGAATGTCTGATAAGGAGCTCTAATTGAATCCTAAATATGGCTTGTCTCCAAAAGCTTCAAAATTCACCATTTAAAACACTTTATATTAAAGTATAGTAACTTTTAAAGTTTAGTTTTAGGATTAAAATCCAGGGATAAAAGTGTAAAAACAACAGCATCTTTACATGAGTAGGAAGATTTATTCAAATATATTTTTCTTCGAATCGAAATGTTTAACAACGCCCAGAAGCTTCTTTTTAAGCTGGGGCGACTCAGAATAAGATTTATTAGTGTTGTGTTTGAGGGTGAGGCAAAAAAAAATATCATTAACCTAAAGTCAGGCCAAGGTCAAACTCAGACCAGAACATGCAATGCTTTCTAGTTGATTTTTCTAACAAAAGAAGAAGTTCCTGAGATAGCTTGCAGTTTGTCAGTGAAAAGTTTAAAGTCACTGCTAGAGAGATTTATATGAGAAAAAAAGCATACTTTGCTGGATCTGGCATCTGAGTGCAAAGAAAACGCAGTGACTGGAAACTCTTGCGGATGGAGTGGATGTTGGCCATTCCCATGAAAAGCACCTCACAGTTGGGATAGTACTCTAAAAAAGATAAAACCCACAAAAAAGTAAGCAAAAACTGATATTATTTGAGCTGAGAAAAAATGTTTTTTTTTCATCTTCATATACCTGGGCATTCACAACCTCCACCTTTTGCCCTATTAGCAACAGCTGCAGCATAGGACCTAGCATCTAAGATCAGTAGCTTGTGGGGCGGAATAGCAAGTGTCTCCACCTCTGAATTGTTGGTCATGGAGGATTCTGAAACACAACATCGTAAGAAGAGTTTTATTAGAGTAATGTGTTTATAACTACCTGCCTGAGAGCAATGGACTGTTTTACAATTTCCCTTACGATCAATTAAATATTTATCTATTCATGCATTACCAAAAACTTTCACTGTGCATGTGAGTGTAAGTCAGCAACATGCCCTGACAGGTCACATTGCACAACAAAGTCTACTCCAAATTCCTGCAGATATCAAAAGCTCAAAGTCGAGAGCTGACTTATGACTGGAAGTAAGTTTGTACCAAAATCTGTGTCTGGCAGGTCAGAGCCATTGATGTAGCTGCCGTTGGTAAGGTGTTTCCGGGAGCTACCGTCTACAGCACAGGCCTTAGCGATGGATTGGACCAAGTGCTCGTCATCAGCATTCCTCCAACCCCACCAACTGACCTCCGGCTGACCACAGCGGGCGATTACAGCTCCTGTACTCGTGTGTCTGTGTGAGAGGGGACTCAATGTTAGGCTGATGTGAACTTAAAAATGAACAACTCCAGGTTGATGCCTGCAGCTGTATGGTATGTGAGGTACTGATATGAAAACAAAAATTTTAGGTTCATTGTTCTATATGATAAGATTAGAATCTAAGTTACAATTAAATTTTTAGCCAAAAAGAAACTGACCTATACACCACAGCAGGTAACCTCTTCCAGGAGCGAAAAGCTGCCACGTTTTCCAGCTCCTTATCAGTGATCCAGACTGGCACCAGAATCTGCTGGGGGTAGCTGGGGCAGAGCCTGGCATTGCAGGAGGACCAGAGAGAGAGAAGATAAATATAGAGAAGGAGAATAACAGCCTCTGTCTGCGGACACCTAATCCTAAATTGGGGCTTTATCTGCCTGGGGTGCAGCACTCGTGAAATAAAATCACACAAACGCCCCGTCTGAAGTACACACCAACTTCTGTTGTTCACCAATGAAAGCAAAGGACAGCAACATCCTCTAGCAGGGACTGAGGGGGATCAACATAGCAACAGAAACCTGGTTTAAAAGCCTCTTTCACCTGAACTTGCTGTTGATGTCTGATATCCTCCAGGCATTTTGAGTGTCGAAGCCCATCCTCTCCACCTCGTTCTTGAACCAAGAAGTCACGTGTTCACCTGAATAGAAATCAAAGGTTTGAGTGAAACAATTTATTTGACAAACTCAAAAATTAAGATGGAGTCGTACGAGCCATAGCACACCTGGTCTGCACAGCTCGCCGTGCTGCTCCTTCTCACCAGCGTACATCTCCATGCACCAGGCGTGAAAAGCAAAGGAGAAAAGATCCTCCAGGCGAGACGGCGGACGCAAGACGGCATTCAGACGTTTGAGCCATTCCTGACCCTGCTCAAAGGTGGAAAACTGACACCTGGGGATCAAATGTTACATCATGCAAACTGTGAACATCCAGGTCACAAAGATTCAGACAGAAAGAATATATATGATACAACAATGTTACCATGTTGTTGACACCAAATCACAGCAAGCAATCACGTTTTCCAAAGAATTAAAAAAAAAGTGTGGCATTTTTTTTTGTGGGAAATCAGTAAAAGTAAGAACCCAACATAAGATCAGAAATCATATGTAAGATTGAACACTTTCACATTTATGCCATACTTTTTTATTTTATCTTCAGCTAGAAGGAGCTTTCAAAGGAGATTAGTAATAAGAATGTTCTTTAACACCAGCTGGAACAACCTGGTAAATTCACCCTTTTAACGCATCAACGTCTTTACAGCTGCCTGTGGCCTTTATCTACACACAAAGAAATTTTCCACCCTCATCTGGATCCGATTTCTCAGCAACCTCTCTGCCAGCGGCCCGGAAGAGGTGACGTCAGACTCATTTAAAAAGAGGGAGTCCCTGCATCTCACAGCTGATGTCAACCCTTTCAGCCTGTCAGGACTGGTCTAACATCAGTCTTCTAGAAAGGTATCTGGGGTGTGGCTCATAGTGAAATTTCTCACACATTAAAAAAACAAAAAAAACACTAGTGTTCTTTTTTTTTTTTTTTTTTTTTGCCTCAAAGTGCCTTTTCTTTCTAATTTTTTTTATTTAAATTTGAATAAAATGTCATATAAATACATCGCATTTTTAATCTACTGAATTATGTTTTTTTATATTTATATTCAGCATAAAGCAAAAGTTTAAAAGTAACTTATAATATCTTTTTAATAAAAGCTAATAAAATAAATAAAGCTTTCCTGATCTTACCTGACGACTTTGCAGTCCTTACAGGTGACAAGAAGCTGGAACATATCCCGACACTCCACACCCTCAATTAATTGTAAAGGAACCTGTGGAGCAAAGCAAGAAAAAAAGAGTTAAGGTTTGCTAAATTATTTTAGAGCTGTTAGCAAAAATGTGTGAAAGTACAAAACACATGCACAAACTCAAAGAAGTGAAGAGGAAGGCATCTGGAAATCCTTTTGACAAATTAGAGGTAAATAAAATCAAGTATTCATGCTAACAACCACTGGAATGTGCGACAATATTACATTTGCTTCTGATTTGTTCCTAAAGAAAAAAAAAAAAGAATGCGAGGCCAACAAAGCACTTCTCCAGGTGCAGTTTTATTAGTATTTTATGTTCTAGCTCACTCTGAATTCTTCCAAGGAATATTTTCTTAACCCTGGTTGCTGCAGCACAGAAATCCTTCAATATTAGATGTAGAAGAACTTCTATCTGTAATTTCCTTTCGACACGAAGCCACAATCTTATCATTTCTAGGCAAATACCTTTTGAAGTACATGCCAGTCATGTAGACTTAACAGCGTAGGGAGACGACTGGACTGGTTAAATTATAGCATTGTGGAAGCTGTTATTCAAGCCAATGTTCACACAAAAGGGAATCATGCACCAATACAAATCAGTATCTACAAATAAGTTCTCCACACATTAACACAATGGGAGTTTTCCACAATGTGCAGATGGGTCTCATGCACTGGGGAAATCGGCAGCTCTAATTCTCTTTTTGATTGTGTCTACTTTAATTCAGCATATTGTATCAAAGATAGGTGAACAAAGAAGCCTCCGCTTCCCCAAAGCACTGATTAGTTACAGAGCGGGCAAATTAAAGTTAAATCAACCACTTCAGTACGTGCCGAGCTGCTGGGTACTCACTGACATTTCACAACAACAACTCTATCCAAAACAGAAGAGAGAGAACAAAGACATAAGTGTCATGAAGCAGGAAATTGATTGTGTGTGTTTGTTTAAGTGGGGTCTCCCATCACCACACGCTCCAGATGTTTGAGCATCCTCCCATTTTTTATTTTCTGCTCTCCAGTTTACACTCCTAATTTGGGTCTTCTAAAAATTTCTGTGCTTTTTTTTAAGTGAAGTTCTTCCTGAGCGGCTTTTTAACCGTTTCATCCTTCCTAAGTTCAGCCTCAGCTTTATTCTGTGAGCTCGGTTTGATCATGATCATGTGATGCAGGAAAGAAAAGTCTGTTATTTCTATCTGACTTCCTGATTCCAAAATTAAACAGTGTAAATCCACAGTTTTAATGGGCCAGCAGTCACCAATCAGCCTAAAAGCTGTCTTCAAACTGCGCTCCTAACTGGCACAATGTGTGGAGTTACATTAGTACTCATTTAATTCAAATCGCTCATCTCCATGAATCTGTGGACCATCTGATGAGCAGCTTCAGCAACAGACTCCTGCAACCCCGCTGCTCAAAGAAACGTTACAGAGAATCGTTCTTACCATCCTCCATCAAACTATTTAACCTTTCACTTTCAAATCTGTAATTACTTGCCATTCACAACGTTTTATTAGATTGTATGAATGTAACACTGCAGCACTCAAAGATTCCCTTCGGGGATAAATAAAGTATATTTAATTAAATTCAATCTACTCAAACTTGCAAAGACAACTCAATCTTTGTTGAGCTGTAGCTGTCAATTTTTACATTTTTTATATAGATGAAAAAACAAATATTACAGCCAATGAAGAGACAGTTTTGAATCGTATCTATTATCTCTTATATCTATTTTTTTTACCATTTTTTTTAGTAAAAATTAAGATAATCACAAGATTAAGATCTGATAAGTTTGAAAACATTATTTTCTTCAAATGATGTACTTTACAAAAAATTATTCTGACCATTCTGACCTCTTCTTAGAAATATTCAGAATTATTGTCTTGAAATTTTTGTGAGAACAATCCAAAATGTGTCTCAAGAGGGTTTGAGCATTAATATTTGGCTGATTTGTGCATTAATATCAATATTAATGCACAAATCAGCCTGTTAATCAATTCCTGTTGCCATAAAAAACCCACAGCGCTCTGAATCTATCATAAATACATATCAAACTACAACTGACTTACTGTCTCACATATTAATACACTCTTTTTAGCCTGATACAGGTATCTGTATCTCTTATTTATAACTTTCAAGCTGTAAAGCAACTAGTTGCAGCTTTAAAAAAAAAGAAGTTATGTTCACTTTACAAAGTACGTAAGTACTGAGTCACAAAATTAGCATGTAAACATGGAAGGAATTCATTTTTATTGGTGCCATAGTTTGACTGGTAGTATTTAGTAAATAAATAAAAAAGATATTGTTTACTTCTTAATAAACACATGTTGTGCCAAAATGTTCCCATTTAATTTAAAATCAGGCATTTTTCATCCACACTAATTTATGTGGAAAATTTATCATCATCATCATCAAAATTTTAAAATTCAAAATTTTGTCTGTCATGTTGACGTTTTTGTGTGCTAGCATAAAATTAGCTCTAATATCCCGGAAATGACATGAATATGTGCAACCAAACATAATTCAGTTTTTTTTTTAATGTAAATTGTTTTTATAAAGGGGAGCAAAACAAACTTGTCAATGATTCAACATCACTATTCTGTGTGGCTTTCAGTATCAGAACTATTCATGTCAAGAAACACAAAAACCTCTTTAAGTTGCTCATAAATACAGCTTTGGTTAGCTTTAACAAAGGCACAAAGATTCCACTGGAACAGGAAAGAAATGTGTTGGAAAAAATTGTTCCAAAAAGCCTACCAAGAACATTTTTATTGAACATTGTACTTTGGTTATAAATCTAAAGTCAAAAGTACTGCTTAAAAATTTTTGCTTTTGAACAATAATGTGTTATTTGTCATAAAAAAATTATAAGAAAGTCTATAAAAGAAGACAAACCAATAAAAAAGGAGAGAAAAGCTTTTGTTATGTGTAGCACATGATGATTGCACAATTCCTTTGCTCTGGCATGCCTGCAGAACACAGCCTGATTATCTGAACACAGCTTGCTTTCTCTTAGAAATTATCTTTTAATTTGACAGCGAGAACAACAAAATTTAAAATACTGTATGAAAACAAGCAGAAAACACTCAGTTGTCATGACCACACAAAGTGCAAATATGAGTGTGTGCTGCAGTTCGTCATAAATTGGGTTTAAGATTAAAAATTGAGAATAAGATGCTTTCTGTTCCATAAAAAGAACAGTTTTTCTGTTCAAGTAAAGTGCAACAAAGCTAATCTGTTTTTAACATGATGAAAAGAAACGGATAGAGGCCTTGACTGTTTTGCATCCACATAGTGGCTGCAACCATAGCAACGGCAAATGCAGAGAGAAACGAAGTGAGCAAGCGGGATTAAAAATGGAGACATTGAGTCACGTGAAGCTTCTGGCTGTAAAGATCAGGACTGAATGGCCTGGTCACTGCAGCAGTTGGGGCAACAACCCAGACTCTATCCATTCACAAAACAATGATGACCCCTCAGACACAAAAACTCATCTTGAGTTACTTTCAGCTGTGTGAAAGACACACACACACTGTTTGTACAGGCTTGATGACAAATACTTACATTGACTATTGATTCTTTGAACTTTATGTGTAGGCGGTAGTTAGACATGGCAATGATGGCATCCTCTGCTCTGCCCACATACTCTGTGAACTCCCCATGCAGCTCAGGAAAGGGCACCTAGCAACATCAGGTGATAAAACATTTCATAAAAGTTGCAAAGTCGTGTCCATCACATCAAACATATGCAAGCAGTAGTTATTCACCAACGGTATCGAAATCGACTTTTTTAAGAGAGAATACCAACTTTCAAATCTTATCATGTCAACTAATATTAAAAGGAAACGGAAAGAAAAACATCAATATAAGAGTTACATAAGCAAAGATTTTTTTTTAATATGATCTGAAATCTACAAGATCAACATCTGTATTCAAAAGAAAGTGGATCCATTTTCTGATCTTAATTCATACCATGAGAATTTTGATTTTTGAGATTAGAAAACTAGCAACAAAACTACTGACAATGGGGGCAAATTAGTACCAATAGTTTTTAAAGGAGATCCTAGTCAAGATGCTCAGAAATTCTGTTTATTTTGAGCCATTTTGTGGCTGTTTACAAAAATTCTTATTTAAATTTTTAAATACTGATTGGATGCAGATGGACTGGGTTAAAGTTTGGGATGACCTGACATTACTAAAATATAGTGCAGCTCTGCTGTGGTAACAAGTTGGTTGTGTTTAATCTTATCCTATAGTAATATTAGATATGAACCAGGTTTGAGCAGGAATGTAATTTTGTTTTTAAAAAGTTGTAATTTCTTTGAGCACAGCAACATGAATACAAACAATCATTAAATCTAGCCTACATTTATGTAGACAACAAGCTTCGGGTGTTATATCCTCTATAGTTTTCATTTTGAGACTTAATGTGTTCAGTATTTAGGGTCACGTCAGTACACCAGAGGACAAATCTGTATGCTGTAGTAATATTCTGAGAGATTTGGTGAAGCTAATCCCCTTTTGTCTTTGGGAATCAGCAAAGTAGAGCACTTTATCCCAGGTTGTCCTG
The DNA here is from genome assembly GCA_902685375.1 of Neostethus bicornis. Classification (NCBI taxonomy): domain Eukaryota; kingdom Metazoa; phylum Chordata; class Actinopteri; order Atheriniformes; family Phallostethidae; genus Neostethus; species Neostethus bicornis. The sequence goes on from LR738545.1 coordinate 14,381,782, forward strand.
CTCCCCAAATGAAGCGCAAGATATTTTCGGCCCAGTTATTGAGAACTAGGAGAAATGCTTTTTGGTTTCTACCTCAACGCTAGGACAAAACCAAAAAAAATCGTATTTTTAGGTAGTGACTCACCTGCATATTTTCCTCTTCCAGAACGGGGGACTTCTTCGGAAAACTCCGATTGGCCTGGATGCACTCCAGGTTCTGCTGCCCCTCCTCCTCCTGCAGAAAAAATGGCTGTTTAGACATAACATTACCTTCACTAAACACTACTTACTATTATGGCCACATTTCTCTTTTTTGAAACATCTGAGATGTGCTAAGTGCTTTGCTATCCATTTCCCTCTTTTTTTGAGTCATGCAGTTTTGCAAGTCTTCTTTTAAGCCTAATTTAAATTCCTTTGTCAATTCCAGAACCTTGGCCTAAATGTCTTGGTCGCTCTTCTGATGCACAGTTAATGTAAACAAATCATTAATGCTGCATTTACAACCTTCTCTTTCACACTCTGATGTTCAAACAGAATATTTAACCCGAAAAGCTAAGCAATCATAAACATTAATGGTCTTAAAAGCGAAAATGTTCAAAGAGACTTATTGATTTTAACAAAATATTAAGAAAGATTGCTCAAATGTAAATGATTAATTAACAAATTTAAAGATTTGCATGGGGTCTCAATGTCTGTGGTAGTTTCTGTGAGATGATTACTCAGACCAAACATTCCATATGGAATGTGAGGTATGGATATACAAGCAAGAGTCTGAGGTTTTTTTCTCCTCAAGGCTGAAACGGGGGAAACATTTGGCCCTGCACAGCTGACAGAGACAAAACATGTGTGTTTGGTCAGAAAGAGTTCAGTTTGGATGCTGCACAAAGAAAGGTTACGGTAGTTGTAAAGAGATAGCAGACAGTGCAGGCGGCAGCAGGACATCCTGTAGGATGATGGCTCAGCACAAGCAGAGATGACACTCAGCCACCATAGCTGGAGGAAATGCTACGTCAAGTCCTACTTTGGCAAAGCCAGCACATGAAACAAACTTTTTTAAAAGTTTAACACGTCCAGCATAATTCTAACATCACGTTATAGCAACAGAAAGGACATCTCTGCTTGTGAAAGTGAAAGCTGTCCTGCTGTGACAGCAACCCTGGAGGACCTTTGGTCTCACTAAGACTGATGTAACTGTCTGCTTCCTGGTAAACAGTACTGATTAAAAGTTACAATCAATACAGTTCAGATTTTCCGCGCTGTTCCCGGACTGAACAGCACAGCATTTTTTATTCATTGTATTTATGGGGAGAAGATACTTTACCATGGCTCCTGGGAAGGAGTGTTGGTCGCCTGACAACAAACTCTGATTTGGAGAGATCTGCACAAATCAACACAAAACCAATAAGATAAGTAAATATGACATGTGAATAAGCAACAGTGTTTTCAGCCATTCTGTTGACATTACTTCTGTCTGTAGTCTCTCTTAAGTGCCAAGTTTCCATTTAACTAGAATTGTATAAAAAATACATAATTATATTCTAAAATTTCATTTTAGTAGCTTTAAACCAGCCCACATTTTTGGCAAATTTGAAAATTTTAAGACCACTTCCTGAAATTAAATCTTAACTTAACACCATAAGTTCATCCAAACATGTGTAATCGAGAAAAGATTCCTCTTTTTAAAATGTAAAATAATTAACGTCATGGTTTTGTTAATTGCTGTTGAAGATCGCAAAAGATTTACAATCTGAAAACATGTTTATCTCCACAATGTGGTAAACGAGCAGTTTACTAACAACCGCGAGCTATAAGAGTTTGGCCCTGTTCAGGCATCTTGGTTGGATGTCTTTCCTTATCTTAGTCTAATCTCAACAATTCCACTTACGTCTTTTGTTATGCGCAACACAAATTCATTCTAAATTAGGTAAAAAGTACATTTAATTTGTTTTATGAAAGATGATAAATGTGTTTCAATTGAAAAAATCTCCACTTGACTCTGCAACATTAATTATATAATGAATTTAAACAGTGTCCTAAAGTTAACGTCACAAGATATTTGCTGCAAAATGCAATGTATTCAGAAAAATCTATAAATAAATATCTGTAAAAAAAAACGACAAACATGATGTAAATGGTGAGATTTAATGGCCTTTGAATGTGTTTGTGAATCAATAAAAGTCCTGTCATGAGACCTCAGCTATTAACTCTAAAGTGTTTGCCAGGAGAAACACTGATTACAACGACATTAAAAACATTCAACTTTGCTGAAACAAGAAAAAAAGTTTTGTTTTTTGACTAACTTTTTTAAAACTTTTCTAACTATGAGAGTCAACAAAGGTGTGTTTTACTTCAGGGGGAACTCCTTCTAGCAAATAAAATATTCTGAACTTAGACTACAGTTTAAAGTCATATTAAAAATGACCTTTTACACTTACCACTGGCAGCCAACAATAAATGATTTGCAATCCAGATGATCCCGTTAGGAAACTTTTACATGAATGACATGAAAATCTGCAAAAAAGAGAGAAGAAAATAATAAAAAAAGGCTTTTGCTTCTAAGCCTTCCTCCTATACTTAACAAAAGAAGTATTTACAGAGATACAAGGAACAGCAGGCCTTTTGATTTTTTGGTAAATATAGATGTACTTGTGGTCATTGTGGCTTGCATGTGAGCTGAGAAAAGCCACTTAAAGTAAGATGCAGAAAGTAGACGCAAAAAATAAGCAATCTGGAACTTTAAGCAACGTCTTTAGTGTGACCAGCATCTGGTTGTGGAAAATGGTAACCATCTGGCCAAACATTATCACTTCATAAACATCACAATACATTTAAATCCTTTTAATTAAAGATATAAAGATTCACATTAGGCTTTTTGTATGTCACTTTTAATGTTTATGTATAGGACTTTGAATTGCACACACAAATTGTGCAACAAAAATAAATTAATCTTGCTTATTCAGCAACCAGATGAGGTTTAGAAAGCGTAATGATGGATACAGAAGAGTTTTCATATTGCACAGGGACTTGTGGTTAAATTCCTAACAACAGTTGAGTCCAAAAATCTTAAGACAATGCAGAACCAAAACATGTCACATAATTTGTCTATGTAATCCCTCATTCATCCAGGAGTGATCCATCATAGAGAAAGGCTTCAAAGTTGTCTTCTGGACAGATCCGCAAATCTAAACGTCTGGATCATAAAATACACGGTCCAGAACACAACTTTGGAGCGTTTTCCACTACTCCCATTATCTTTGTTTCTGGTATTGATTTCATGCTAAGTGTGTCTTTGAAATGGTTGCAATAGTCACAAACAATAACACATTTATATGCAATACTTTGAATGAAAACACAACTAAATCAGAACTTAATAGTGTCTCACTTTGATCTAGAGATACCTCTAAATATTACCCAGTAAATAGTAGTGATCTGCAGCTCTTACAAAAACAGGAATGTTAAAAAGGACATTAAACAGTGCAAAAGTGCTTTATATTTACTGTGAAACGATAAAAAGATCATTACTTCAGAATGAGGAGTTCAGCTTTTACTGCTGCAGCTACCTGATAAAGCATATCTGTCACACACACACACACATACGTCTCTGTTTACAGCCGCGCGATCCCGTCTAGTTCACTACTAAACACACACACACACACACACACACACACACACACACACACACACACACACACAGAAGGAAGGCTTAAGCCTTGTTAGAGCTTTAACGTTACTTCTAACCCGTGACATGAATCACGGGCCAAAATATGATCTTTGTCTTTACTTCAGATGAATAAAAGTTGTTCTTATTCACTGAGCAGATAAAAAACACAAGGTTTGCAATCATTTTAGAATTTTTTTGTGTTGATTTCAATTTACAAGTTCAGTTTAAACCAAACGCATCTCATACTCTTGTAAATTACGCCATGTTAGTAGTATAAAATTTTCAAATTTCTTCAAAGGGGATTAATAAAGTATATATGTCCAAATGAGAAAGTTATATTTTACTTCAGAGAAATGTTTAAAAAGTAATAAAGAAGCTTTCGTTTATTCTTTCACTGAATTCAGCGTTAACGTCAACAGTTGACGAGCTAACGTTCATCAACAATGGCCGCTGAATAAAGTATTAAAAACGAGTTCAGCTGTAAAACAAAGCGTTTCATTTAACACTAAATGTGTGTGTAACAAGCATCACGCTGTTGTGCTGCATTCTTTTTAGACTGTGTTTGTCATTATTGTTGTGAACTAAACTAGCTCTGTGTAGCTCTGTGTGCTAACGCTGCTACTGTTTTTGTTGTTATGAGATGGAGGGCGGACCCCACAGAGGAGGCCTCTGTCAAAACCCACCAAACAGCAAATTTACTCACCAGAGAAGGACTGTAGACAAGTCTGGAGGTTCATCCAAAGCCCATGCAATAACTAAGTAACAAAGCAATCTTTAACAAATAGGGATTAGTCATATCCAAAACCGAGGCCAGCTTTACTGCGTCCACTTCTCAACCATCGTCGCCATCGCCGCAAATTCTCTGGCCAACGTTTACGTATGTGGTGCGTGATGATGTCAGAATGATGCAAGAGGAGTGGGCGGGTCTGATCTAAACCATGCCAGATGGTCATGTAAACACTGAAACTATATTACTGTAAAAAAGAAGGAGTCTTAATTAATTTGCTATTATATTTGAAAAATCAGCGTCTCAAGTGTTGGCTAAATGATTCTGTATTGAGTGTCTTACTGAATACTGAGAGTCTTAGTGAACTGGCTTATATTTCTTTTTTAGTCAGTTTGTACTGTCTGTCTATGGATTAAATTGGCCCTTGAGTCTGAAATAAAGATATTGATGATTAAAGTGAAACACTAAACGAAAGGACAGTGACCTTTGTTTGTATGAATACCTGTCATGGGGTTCCTCCTGCCTCCCGCATTGGTTAGGTTATTGAGTTGTTTAAAAAATATTCTCAATATTGTCAATATTTGACCATTATGGAAATCACAAAAGATTGCGCATGCACAGTTAATTTATAATAAAGAGGAGGTAGTCAGTCTAGCTCTGACTGCGCTGCAAAAATGGCCCACTACAGGGGCGGATCCAGGGGGAAAGGCGGTCTACAAAAAAAAGTGTTCTTACTACTTTAATTATTATAAACTTTGGACAAAATATGCACCAAAATGCAGAAAAATGACTTATTTTTCAATTATTATTTTTTACTTTTTTTTGTGTGTGTGTGTGGGGGGGGGGGGGGGGGGGGCGGTCGCAGAGAATGCCCAGACTTCTTATACTGGCAAGCACCGCAGGTGCTCGTTTTGTCTATGACCTCACGCCGCCCCCCCCCCCCCCCCCCCCCTCTTTAGAAAATCCTGGATTCACCCCTGCACTAGAATGAACCATAATTGGTTTACAATCTGGTAATTTTGTAGGCGTTTTAATGTATGACACAAAACTGTTATTTTATTGTTTTTTTTAGCCGTACAAGATGACAATATGCCTGAATTTGCTGAAATCACTTTTTGTTCATATTTATATGTGGTGAAACTGTATAACTTGACATTTATGTGTATGCCATAAATTTTATTCAAAATTCTGCATTGAATTGTGATAATCCCAAATTTCACTATAAAGGTGAAAAGAAACACAACACAGCAAGATCTTAAACAATTATGTATTGACTGATGGCTTACATATGCAAGTTCATTTCAAAGACGCTTGACATACCTTAGTCCATTTTTATCATATTTATAGCCTGATGTGTTTTTAAGCCAGGAGGACATTTGTTCATTGGCTCACAGCTAACAAATTTTCTTTGTGACAAACCCCATATCCAGAGTTGGACTGTAATTATTATAACATTATTGTCTCCTTCTCAATTCTGAAAACCTACCACCCAAGTTTTGCTGGCAAGCTTCATTATTTAGTGACTGATGTCAGTTCTAAAATAAAAATCAAATTAGTTGAGCATTTAGACAATTAAGAAGGTGACTTGTAAAAGAAAAAAAACTAAAAAAAGATACAATAGTTGTTTAACTGCTTTACAAAAGCTCCACACACCTCTCAAACACATTTAATCTAAAGGCATTTCATTTTTACATGAGGAAATGCATGAGTCATATGATATGGCACAACATAATCTTGGTTCATTTACCTGGAAGAAAGGTTTATGAGGTCTTTATAAAATACCAGTTTAACTAGAATCATGAGAGCTGGATCTATCAGCTGCACCATGCATGGACAGTACCAATGCAAACAGACCTTAAGTGCCAATTCAACATCCCTGTGCAAGAATAATAATAAAAAAACAGCCTTTTCCCATCATGACCGGAATGAATTGCATGCAAAACAATTAAATGAGCTTTACATGAGAAGATAATGGTCAAGGTAAATACATTTCTTTTTTTTGTCCATTTTACCATTTAAGACAATGAAGATTTCACGTAGGAGATGTCACTTCTAATATTACAATATATTATGCACAAAATATGGTGATAAGAAAAAAACAGAGGGAAATCTTCTGTAGCTCAAAGAAAAACAGAAATTTTTTTAGAGAGAAAGTCTTGTGACCTCAAGAAAAAGCAACCCATCAACCTCTTCTTGGGAGTTTCAATTGCCACCGCACTTTGACACATTTGTGTAATGAATTACAAAATTGTAACAACTCTTCAACAAACCACCTTTTTTGTTTGTAAAATCTCAGTGATCAGAGTTTTCATGTGATCAGGTAATATACAGTAAAACAGAGTCATTCTTTATGCCACACACCTATCATAATCACCATCACCGATGAGAGCAACTGTTTCAATAAAGCTTTAAAAAGCAAGACTACCCTGAGAAAAGGTCTAAAACATGGGCAAGCTTGCCAGACCACAACTGGCTTGAATGGGTTTGGTTTATTAGATCTGTACACTCTATGTCAATATAGTCAACATGTTTTGCCCCAAGAATGTAAGATATTGTTTTTAATAACTGTGTTAAATATATCTCTACATATTACAATCCAAGTCTTTTGAACTATGTAGACATGTGCAAATGTTTACTATCAACTTCAACAATACAGTAAAGGCAAAAGACCTGTGGACACTAAGTTAGGATAATGTTAATATCTGACTTCTTTTTTTTTTTTTAATCCTCACAATTATCAAAAATCTAAGTGCTGTAAGTACTTCATATACGAGGTATTGGATATCTAGTTAACTGTTGTGAGTATAAAATAGAGGCAAAATACATAAAGAACGTCTTGCAAGCATGACAAAAAAACATCTAGAGACACAATACAAAAGTGGCCAAAGATAATATGAAGGGGTATTTTGTAATTATAGAGTACTTATAAGTTGATGAGAGACCATACTGCATGTGTCATGCTTTTAAATACACTGAGCTTTATCCCCGAATTAAATCAATGCCCAGGCTGGAGCACATTTTAGTGCTTTGCAGCCCAGATGTTTCATCAAGAGTAGTTTATTGTTACGACAGTGTTAGACTCATCCCGTGAAGGTGCACTCAGTCCGCTGATATTTGTGAGGAGGATGGTCATACAAACAAACACAAGGACATTTAGCTCATTATTTAAATATACAGGACAGATCTTCATCCTTAATATAACTGCTCACCTTGCTCTACGTTTGATCTCAAAGGAGTCAACTCACATCAGAGGCTTGACACAGAGTAATTTCCCTTTGCTGATTCAAATAGTTGAGGTCATGTTCATGTATAAGAATGAAAAGCATGGCCCTAGTGTGATGTACATCAACATAATCTGAGGTAAACCAGGCGTCCTGTGTCTTGGCCCATTACAGTCTGAAAACCAGTGCCCTAGAGGGTTAGAGAGGTAAGTGTGAAAGAAATTATGTAAACTGTGCTTATGAGAAGTGAATGTTTCACTTACTACAAAAAGCACAAGGGCCCTAAACTGTAAACCTCGAGGATTATTTTAAAAAATTATTCCAGTAATAGGCTTCACACGACCTTTTCCAGGTTTTTTTTTTCTTCGATGTTTTTTTTCTTTTTTTTTGTCTTGCTCAAGTATAATCACAGCTGACTAACTACAGAGGATAACAGGGTCAGGTGAGTACCATGCTACATCAGGTTCAGAGAAGGCTATTGCAGACAGTTCTACAACATGTACAACCACATTTTTATACATGAAATACAAATATTTCAAAACATATCACCAAGAAACTAAGTACATACAAGATGTTGGATATTTAGAGTCTTAAAGGACTATCCCTCAGTCAGTAATAGGATTTCATGTAACTTGACTTAAACTGTCCAGTCTCACAGACAAAATTTGAAAAGTTGCTATTCAAAAAGTAGCAAATTTGGTCAATGTCTTTTTCTCAAATAGTTATAGTGCTTTTAATGGCTTAAGACAGGGGTCTTTTTTAATCTCACCCAGTGGCAATTTACAGAACTTCAGTGTACATTTTATGACACCGTAGTTGCAAAAGTCTTCATGTCAAATCCAATAAGTAAAACAGCAGCTAGTGCTGCCACATATATTTCAAAGTAGTATGCATTATCAAAAAAAAGAAATAAAAAAAAAACAAACAAATACAACTTTAAAAATTTTTCTTCCCTCAACTCTTCAGTTTTTGTGGGGAATTCAGTTTTTATCTTGAGCTTTGCATTCCCATTTCCTGTGAGTTATCAGGTTAAGATGACAAGCTTTCAGGAGCCAGGCTCCTCACTTTGTCTGCGAGAGGCTTCGCTCTAAACCTGCAATGTGCCGCCAGGGTTAAGTGGAAAGAAAGCAGCGGAGGGGGGGCTCAAAACTCCCATTCCAGTGTTTCTTCCCGATTGGCTGCTCTCTCTAACCTGTGAATGATGTTATTGAGGTTGGCCATTTTCTCGTTGCGTCTTTGAGTGCTTCTGTTAAGTTTGGGGCTTTGGAATGGGGGGTTAGTGTCCGGGCTGTGATTGGTGCTCGCTGATGCAGGGTTAGGCAGCGATGGGGATATGGGGGCGGAGGAAGAAGGGATGGGGGAGACTGACATCATGAGACCGGGTGATGATGCTGCAGAGGGGGAGTTGAGGGAAACCTCCAAGCTGCTGCGACAGGGCTCTGATGAAGCCTTGAAGCTGACCGGGTCAACGGGGGACTTTCTGGATTCTTCTCCATCTTGCCTGGACTGGTTAGCTCTCTGGGATCCATCTATAGAAACCATCCCAGAGTAGAGCCCCTGAACTTGTCCAATCCCTCCATCTTCCTGCCTCAGACTTTGACCCGCCACATGTGGGGAATCCTCACGCTCACTTTTCATTGGTGAGAAGGCGACAGCTGTGGAGAATCGCTGCATTCTTGATTGTTCCATGGAGCTGTCCCTGCTTTCCTCCCCGTCATCCTCCCTCTCTGCAGTCTCCTGTTTGACATGAGGGAGTGAGGTGTGCATGTTGGGAGGAAGCCGAGAGTGAATGTGTCCTGAGGGCTGCTGCAGCTTCCTTTCCTCTCCATCAGAGTGAGGACTCTGTGTCGCAGAGGGAGAGTAGTTATGGTGTTCAGCATCTATGTCATTGTCCGGCAGTCCCTCCATCAGCACCTCCCGTCGCATCCTTGACCTGCATACAAAAAAATTGCTGTTAGACAGTTGCTTTAAAAAAAAACCCTGACTTGTGATTTAAGACGCCTGCTGAAAACAATGACCGACCTGTAGTTGTGGAACCAGTTAATGACAGTGTTAGTTTTGAGGTTAAGTTGTGAAGCCAGCATCTCAATTGTGTTCTGAGAGGGGTAGGGCTCCAGCAGGTAGGCCTTCCTGAGAGCTTCCTTCTCCTCTGCTCCCAGCACCACCCGAGGCTTCTTCACCTGGCTGAAAGGAGACAAGTCCAGCGAGGCCAAAGCTGGACTTACACACTCAGAGCGAGTGCTGGGGGAGTCACTGTCAGAGCCGGTGCTCAGCAGCCCGTACCGCCTCTTCAAATAGGCTACCAGGATAACAGATAACAGGAAGAAAAGGTCAAGAAAGAAACATAATCCACCAAGATAATCTGTTATTTCCACAGAGATGAACCTATAAAATGCTCAGGATCCGCACCTTTCTTTTCCATTTTCTTCATGGCCCTCAGCTTGTCCACGTTGTGCGGATCATTGAGCCAAAGCTGCATACGAACAAATGGCTCCCGGCCTTTTAGGCTTAGTTTGTGCCATGGTTTTGGCCTGGAGAGCAGGTCAGACACTGAACCTTGAGTCAGACCCAGGATAGTTTCCCCAAAAAGGCGTTGGCCTGTGAAAATAAAATTCGTACCATTTGGATGATTAACACTGGTTTTATTGAAATAATAAACTTCCCAAAGTAAACTCAAACTAACCTAGGTTATTGTCTGTTAGCACCTCCTTGACCTTTTTGGTAATGGCATATGTGTCAAGCTCAGGAGACATGGCCACCAACTCTTGAATGCCGACGGGGTTTGTGGGATGATGTAGAACCATGAGGCTGGGTGTTGATTTGCCTCCATCAGGATGGTTGGGTAATTCCAAGCTGAGACTCTCAGGTTGCTGGTTCTCTTTACTGCTCTCAAAAGAGAGACTGACAGGCTCAACTAGTGGACTTGGATGATCCTCAGCAGGGCTAGATGGTGGTGAAGGGGAGGACTGCCCTGTCACTGGGCTTTTATCTGAAATGAAGCATGCTTGATTAGTAGGTAATCTGGAATATCTCACTGGTGAGGTTATAATGAAGCAGTGAGTAAAGTAACATCCAACAACTTACCCTGAGTGTGGCTCTGGTTTGGAGGTGGGTTGTGGTTCTGTCCCAACTGGTCGAGTAGCCACAGTTGCATGCGGATGAAAGGCTCTCTACCTTTTTGAGTCAGTTTGCTCCAGGGTTTGGGTCGAGACAGCATGTCACTGACACTGCCCTGAGAAAGCCCTAGTACCTATGCCATGAAACCAGAAAAATGTAATCATTTGAATTAATTCTGATATGCTATGTACGGAAGTCCCAACAACATTAATTCAATGATCGAGAGTAATGCATTTTTGTACAATCACCACAAGAGGGCGCTCGCACACCATGTATAACTACGTATAAAAAAAATTGAATTTTAAAAATTTGACTTAATGATTTAATTTAAATTATAAAAAGCTTTTAATAAGAAGTTAAAAAAATCATGTCAAATCCATGCACCTCAACAAACAGAGAAATTTTTGGGAATATTTTTACTTTGTGTAACGTTTGTTGTAGTTGTCGTAGTTCATTTTTATATTTTCACACCTTTTGTCTTTTAAATAAAACAGCTTTTTTTAAAGAACTTATCAATATATTTGGTTTTGATCAAATAAAAAAAAGCATACAAAATGTTTGTTCCTCTTAAAATTAATATTCAGTCATTTCTACTTTTATACATTTAATTTGTTTTATTTATCAAATCTTTTTTTTTTAATGTTCAGTTTAGCCAAATACTTTTTTCTTTGTTATGCTTTTTTTAATTTAATCTTATAGAAGAAACAATGAGGGAAGAAGCACCTACTGACCTTTTCACCGAAGATCCTTTGGCAGATGCCGTTCTTTGCCAGTTTCTCCTTCACCTGCCGGGTCAGCTCTATGGTGTCCACTTCCCGGTACATGTACATCTCATACTGCTCTGGAGTCAGAGGAGGCACAGTGGGCTTCAGTGCACGGGGAATGTATGCAGGGTAGTAGGGAAGGCGTCCTGGACCTGGTCCTGGGGACTCGCCACTCACTGAAGTGTCTGACTCAACCTTCACCTCTACAGGTCGGCTCACACTCAAGTCGTCTTCTGCAGCAGAGGCATCCTCACTGTTCGGAAGGCCATCACCGTTCTCTAGTCTTGGCCAGGGCCTCGGTAAGACGGAGGGGCCGGAGGAAGAGGAAGACAAGGAAGGAGAGACCGAGTTGAAAGGCTGAGAGGTACTTCCTAGACCGAGCACCATTGATCCACGCTCCTGAGACCAGTGCTGATCAAAGTAGGTGCCCGCTTCACCTATCTCTGATTTGACTTTGCGGATGATATTCTGGACAAACGCAGCCGGTGACAGGACGCTGAGCGGGGTCTGAGGACTGCTGATGGAGTTAGCCATGCATACGGTAACGCAGCCGCCTTCCTCCTGTTTGATGGATATAGGTAAAGGAAGTGTCCTGGAGCGCTCGGGGGGGCCCAGACGTTCCACCTGAACTCCAGTGCTGGCAGTGGAGGCTCTCCCACAAGCCTCCATCTCCATAAGAGCCTGCTGCTGGGCTTCCATCTCCCTCCTGGCTTGTTCAAGGATGCTCTTTATGGTTTCATCAGAACTGCTGCCTGCTCCGTTACTGCTTCTGCTAGACGAGCTGTTCAGCGATGACTTGCCATCACCTAAACAAACAAACCCACACACTGACATCAAGGCACCTGCAAATCACCTCTCCATCACAGATGCATTAAATCAGCTATCAAAATAGATACTAAACACTGTCAATAGAAAAAAAAAGAGAAAAAGAATCAATATGGCTTTCAACTATGACTTATGACTCAAAGTTTCATCTTTACCTCCCCTCTGGGACTGGATCTCCTTCTTGGCCTGCTCCAGGATATTCCTAATGGCATCGTCTGACCCAGTTTCAGGAGTTCGGATGCGTGGAGTGATGCTCCCTGCCACAGAGGGTAACAGAAAGAGATAGAGAGAGGGAGGGGAGGGGAAAAGGGGGGTTGAGTGGGATGGTTGATCAGAGAGCAGTTCCAAGGCTTTGCTTTTGACTGTTAGATCAATGGCTGCCTTTGAGTGCATGCTGTCTGAGGTTGCAGTATACGGGAAGCTCAACTTTCAAAAAGCCGTGAATCTAGGGAAAAAACAAAGTTTAAAAGTAACACCATAAACACGGCAGAGGAAGCTGAGTAGAAGTCAAAGATGAAGTCCAAGTAGATTAAAAGGTTTAAAACCTACAAAAAGGTCGAAAACCTGAGCCACCAAGACAACAATAAAAAATTACATCTGATCCAAATATTTTAAAAAAAGAAGCCACGCAGCTTCAACAGACTCAAAATGAAATATTATGTTCCCTGCAGCTCGGGCATGGCGACATGTTTAAGTAGCTTCCATAAACACCTACAAACCTTGTGACAGAATGCGGATGTGGGTTGTTTTCTAAAGTCAGATTGGAGGGGACACTGGTTTTGCTCTCACCTCTCTGTCGGACCTGGATTGTCCTGAGGGCCAAAATGTTCTGCTCATCAGAAAGAAACTGCTTCATCTTAATAAAAGGCTCTTTGCCCTTCACAGTCAGCTTCCTCCAGGGCTTAGGTCTTGCCAGGATTTCACTGACGGAGCCTTGGGAGAGGCCCAGCACATAATGGCCAAACACTCGCTGACCGATGTTGTGCTTCAGAAGCTGCTCCTTCACTTGAAACGCAATTTCCGCCGTGTCCAATTGGTCATCGTCCCCAGCTGTCGAGCTCCCGCTTTCTGACTGGTCGCTGGGCTGGCCGGTGTCACCGCTGCCCACTCCCCCAGCCCCCTGAGAGGCTGACATGAGTGCAACTTTGGCTGCATAGAGGGCGGTGGGGAAAGCCATGAGACCCTCCTTTTTGAAGTGTGGGGAGAGGAGCTGCTTGTGGAGGATGTGGTCACCTGACAGTCGGTCCCCGGAACACGGCGAGACAGAAAAGGAACGAGGGAGATCGTGGCTTGAGGAGGAGCTGTCCAAGTTCGGAGGGCCTGGGCTGGGGGAGGCACGACTGTCAGCCTGAGAGGAGGATGAGAGGGAGGCCGGTGGCCGGCCAGTTTCCCTGCTGGATTCTTCAGGATGATCATTACCTAAACAGTTAATCAAGTGAAGAATTAATTCTGTAAGCCAAACAACAAGCTGAAAATCAATCAGAGGTACAGGCACATTTCAGAAAAAAAAAATCCACAGCTTATACTGTAAACTGATATATTTCAAAAAGTGATAGAGACAAAATTTACCATTGCTGTGCAATATTCGAGTTTTATCCACCAAGTACTTGTGAGATGGAAGAAAAGCTTCTTTATCCAGCAAAAGAGCCTCAGCAGCTTTGATGGAATCCTGTAAAACACGCACACTTTTAATTTCCAGTTTATCAATAACAGTCCAAATGTACCAATATTGTTATAAATTGTGATGGATCAGTAAAGTATTCAGTCTAAGTTTTTCTTCTATGACACAAATATAGTGTTAAAAACAAAGTTTAGCTGGTGTAAAACTAATTTGTTTGGGGGGGAGGATGAGTTTACCTGGGATGAGTTGCTGTTTGCTGAAGCCAGCTTCATAACCTTCAAAATACTGCAGATAGAACAAAAATGTCATAGTGTAACTTTAGCTAGATGTACACACAGATTATAATTTTGAAACAAGTTTGGGGTCCAGATACAAACCTCAATTCAGTTTTAATCTCTTCGTAGTCCATCTGAGATTGCAATTTAGCCTCTAATCTCTGAGACAAGATACAAACACATGATACCACATCAACATTACTCATGTAGACGTATAATAATTATTATCCTGTCTCTTCCTGTGACTTTATTCACCTCTATGGCCTCCGTCTTATAGGCCAGCTGGCGCTCCAGCTCTAGTATCTGATTGGCTGAGTTTTCTTGAACTTCCTGTAGCGTAAACTGCAGGCGTTGGATATTTTCAAGAAGGCGGAGAATTTCTCTATCTTTAGCCAACATGGTAGCTTCGAGCTGAGAGGGTGACATCTCCCCTTTCTCATTCTTCTCCTGAAAGAAAAGAAAGTAGCAAGAAAGGGAGAATATGAGTAATAATCACAAGGTAAACATTTTTATTAAAAAAGTAATAGCACTCATAAAAAAAAGCATCTGAATCAAGAAACTTTTCAAAGCAGGAGGCTTTGAAAGCTTCAGTTGAAGATCAATGAATGGCGGAAAAAAATCTAAAGTGTTGAGCTTTGGTCTTGCTTTAATTAAAAGAAAAAGAAAAATGACAAAGAGTTGAATTAGACCAAGATCTAGCAGGTCCTTGAGAGATAACTGAAGAATTAAGAGCATGTCTTATGCTTATTTTATACCAAATGATGAGAAAACAGGCAGCACCTGCAATTTAAATTTCCAAGGTTAAAGAGTTACCATGGTTTTAATCACAAGAGATTTTTAATGCAAGAAAATATTGATTTAGCATCATTAGTAAAATACTCAAACATGCTATTCCTGTTAAAGTCATTAAACAGAATAAAAAGAGTTAGTGAAACATTGGTAGTGTGGAATAGAGCCAAGGCTCCTCCGGGTCGAGAGAAGCCAGATGGAGTGGTTCAGGCATTTTGCTGGAATGCCTCCCGAATATGCTGCTGGCGAGGTGTTGTAGGCAAGTCCCACCGGGAAGAAACCCAGAGACAGACCCTGGACCTGCTAAAGAGACTATGTCTCATGGCAGGCCAGGGAATACCTCAGTATCCTTCTAGGTGAGCTGGAGGATGCAACCGGGCTTTCCTGTCTGAGGCTGTTTCCCCTGCGTCCTGGCCCCAGATAAGCAGGAGACAATCGAACGAATATTGGTGGTGCATTTACATGTAAAATCAGAGCTCAGATTTTTCCAAATAGACTTCAAGAGAATTGATGCTCTTTCGAGGATTAATAATATGTTTTTTTCTACAATCACAGTGCAGTTCAGTTTGTTGAATTGTGGTCAATGCAATGTTTCCACCCTTAGATCACATTCTTCTTACCCTGTTTGTTCCTTCTGTAGGAAGACAGCTCCCTCCGGTGGCATCAGGGCCACCGGCCAACTGTTCTTTTAGCCGCTCCACTTCCCTTTGAGCCATTTCTGCTCTCTGCAATACAGGAAAAATATCACAGATTTTTAAAAACTTTTCATACACCAGCCACATCAATTGGCTAATGAGATGATCAAGGTGAGAGGACGTTCATAAATCAAACAATGCGCCCTTGTTCAGAAATTTAATGTAGAGAGAAAACCAGAGCAGGGGCCCGAGCAGATAAGTGCAGCCAGTGGTTTATTCTGCTGAGGGGGCTGTTTAGTCAGCCCACTTTATTCCCCAAACTGTTTACCTGCTCTGTCACACCCGGCCTGCTAATTAATGATTCATTTTGAGAACATTTATCTGGAAGCTGCTGGCAGAGACCAGTGCGGGGAGAGGGAGGCAAAGGGGAAGAGGAAAGTAGCAGAAGAAAAGAAGTATCGCCGGTATGGGAAGCAATCAAGGCAATGAGATAACTGAGAACCCCAGAGTTCAACACTCCAGCATCAATCGTACTTGGTAGTCTCCTGTTCTCTGCTGAGTGGAGCCGTGCTGCCGTAGAGCGCCCACCAACAGGGGCTCCAGTTTACATCCACTAATCACACACTCAGGGGAGGGTGGGAGCCAGAGCAAAAAGGACAGGGAGGGGGCTGGAGAGCGGGGGAGAGGCGTATGGAGTAGGGGTTGTCTAATTAAAGGCAAAGCTTGATTACAAGAGTGATTACCTTAACGAAGGAGCTTCTCAATCAGAGAAATGCACAGCTAGTCTAAACTCACCTGGTTGGCTTTCTCGAGATTTTCCATGATGGAGTCAAATTCTACAACCCTGCAAGAAACACACAAACACACACACACATGTCCAACAATTAATTACACGAGTAATATCTCATTTATAACAGTTTTGCTAAAAAAAAAAAAAGCTGGATATAATGCAAAAGTGGTTTAATTTTTGTCATCAATTTTTAAAAATTTTATGGAAATTTTTTAGTGAAACTGAACTTAAGATGGAGAACTGGGAAAAAAAAAACGGCTGTTAGACTTTAACAAGAACCCACACTGTAACACAGTCTAAACCTCAGAAAATAATGGTATGCAAAGCAGGACTCAACGTAACAACAAGAACACTACTATATTGGTGATTCTGTTAATTTCTGCATTTATGTCAAATCCCTGTCCCGTCTTATCTTTTCTGTCAACAGTTTTATTGTTCTATAAAATGAATATTCACTAACATGTTTATCTGTCTTCTTGTCCAATAATCAATTATAAAAGTCCTTGATGTTTTAGTAGCAATATTGGGGGTTTTCTGCCAGCGTGATCATTCTTGGCACTTGAAACACTGGTCTTTCTGTGTGGCATTTGCATGTTCTCCCCATGTATGCATGGATTTTCTCTGGGTATTCTGGTTTCCTCCCACCCTCTAAAACATGCATTTTTAGTTAAGTGGTCTCTATAAAATTGCCCCCAGGAATTAGTATGTGTGGATGATTGTGAGCATGTGTCCCCACAACAGACTGGCAACCTGTTCGGGTTACACTGTCTTTCGCCTGAAATCGGCCGGGATAGGCTCCAACAAGATGAAACAAAATGATCACTCTTCCTACATCTGAGGGTTCACATCTTTTATAGTGTTTGAAGGTTAGGTTTGATAAACCCAAGAACTTGTGTAACACCCCTATCTTGTCTTTCAAAATCAAAATTCAAAAGAATGATTCAAAATCATTGTAGTCTTTTTTTTAACCACTACTTTTCACGTTATACATATTAGGAAAACTGGGATGCTGTTATTAAGTTTTTAATTAATTAAATTCAGTTTTTATTTAGAAATAAAAACTTTTGACTTTTCTAACATGTTCTAAGTGAATTGCTGTTGACACTTCAGCTCAAACTTAACGTCTCAGTTTTCTATTCAAACTATCATTACACAAGCTGCCCTTGTACGTGCGATGATAAGACTTCGTTTATTTTGTGTGATATTTCAAACAAGAAGCAGATACTATTGAATTTTTAGTGATGAAGTTAAGAAAAGATAAACATTACAACCTTCACATATCACTGTGTAAATTTAAACCACTGCTTGAGCTTTGTTGGAAAAGTACAAGAAGCCTTTAATGAAGATATTAAATAAACAGAAAAGAGTCAAAACTTTTAAAAATGAGCAGAAATAAAACTTTTTTTTACGTAAGGAGTTTGTGTGGCCAATACTTCGCTTTGAAAAGGTTAAAAAAAATACTTGAAAAAAAATGGTTATGTATGTTGAGGGCAAAGCTATGAAAAACCACCAGGTGTAGAAACAATACTGATGACACAACCTGTGTGTCCTCTGTGATTTAGTACAACCCTTCAGAGCGAGGGGACCAAACAGCAAGCAGGTGCACAAACCATCCGTCACCTCAAAACTCCAGAGATTCAACTCCAACTTGCCTCGGTGCATTTAACAATCAGAGTGGTCTAATTTAAACAGAAGCTCGGTGGGTTCATACATGAGGTTTGTTTGAAGTCCAACAGTTTCATTTTACTCACAAGGGACCTGATTTTCAAAAGGCAGATAAAGTTGAATTACCAAGGATGCGGGGATAGATTAAAATATGCACAGAGGGACATGAGTAGTCCTTCTTTGCCAAGAGAGGAAAAAAGTGCTCAAAGAATATTTTCGACTTTTTAAAATGAACTGGATTCAGTAAAACTTTCATGTTTGGATTCATCTGCTCTTCTCTGTGACATCAAACCAAGTGCTACTCATTGATCCAAGAGAGTGACTGTGTTTGGAAGACCTCCAGAGACCAAACAATATTCCCAAGATCTCAAACTGAACATATTCTTGATGTTAATGATCATCAGTGTTGTGTGGTGTTTCTGAGGGTCTTGGCCATGGCTTGGACTTGTCATTAGACCAAGGCAAACAACATCCAGCTGACAGCAAACACTAACAGGTGTCTGCTTCCCATTTAATGAACTTCTGTTGTGCGAAAAATGTTTTGTATTGATTACCTGTTCAGCTATTCAAGTCAGTGGACAAATTATCTTTCTTATCAACACAGCAAGAGTAATAGATGCAGTCTTTTGTGTTCAGCAGCTCAAGATCAAGAAAGAAAAACTAACCCGAAGAATCTGTGTTCCCACTGGGACAGGACACGCTAACAGTGTGACAAACCGCAGAACGGAAATAGACTTTACGCTGCTGCAAAGGATTGTGGTCCAACTGAAAATGTGTCCAATCCAACTAAATAAATGGCAATGGCTCTAGAAACATCAGTTCAATTGCACCATGGATTAAGCCTGGGAGAAAATCCATTAGCAGTGGCTGACTGTGCTCTGGAGCACAACCCAAACAAAGAAGTGTTTACTTTGAATGTCTATCGACATCCTTCATACAAGCTCAGATTCATTTCAGGCGTGCAGTGGATACACCACGCTCAAAGAGCAGTACAAGGTAGAGTGTTTTCTGAAGCAATCTTTAAATGGAGCAATTCTTCTTGAGGGCTGTCAAGGCCCAGCTGCCAGTGAAGGCAAACACGAAGCTCTCTCATCGACCTGCATTAGGGCTGAGTCACTCTCACTCTTTGTTTTTTATAGTGGCATTCCTCAGCTCTGCAAAGGATGGGATTTCATGCAGGCTAAATGAGAAGAAATATTAGGCCATGCACACGTCAGTAGGTGTCCACGATGACACCATGAAGCACAGGGGCGACACATATGAATATCTGTCAGCAAATAGGAAGAAAATAAAAATAAAAACTCTTACTTGTTAGCCATCTCTTGGTTGTATTTACACCGAAGGTCCAGCAGCTCAGCCTGAGCGGTACTCAAAGCTGGACAAAAGCAAAGAGTCATATATTAACTTAAAACACGTGAACTTTGAGCTTAGGTTACTTAACAGATTCTTCATTTACAGAAAAGAATCAAAGGAGATATCAAAGGAGATACATTTTTTGCTAGAAAATAAGCCATTCATTCAAAAGTGGTATTTTTAGACAGCCAGCCATATCTTTAAAAGTGGCAATTTAGGTTTTCGTGTTTGCAGACAAATCAGCAGTGGGACAGGAATGTTTCAGCATGGGGCATCATACTGCAATTATAAAAGAAGTGGCTGCTTAATAAGCTGAAATTAAATTTAACAGCCAGAGTACATGCCAGTGTTTAAACCACTTACATGAATGCAGAACTTTGATCTTCTCCTCGGCCTCTGATAGTCTGTCAGGCAAACTAACATCACCGCTCTCCTCTTCCTGCCTGAGAGAACAAACAGTCAGTTCTTTCCCTACATCATGGGCACAAATTTAAAGCTATGACAAAAAACTTGAAGAAAGTATGTTAATGTCAACCACCTCCTACCAAGTAGGATAAAAGAAGAAACAAACAAATAGAAAGCTGTGATCCTCAGAAGATTCTCAGGGCCAGATTTAAGGCAGTAATTGAGTAATGAAGGTAAATTTTCCAAACCATTTCTCATGACTGGAATTTTTACTTTTGACAAAAATAGTCAGAGTTGACTATAATCATTATGAAGCTGCATCAATCGGCACGATTACAAACGGAACTCTTGATCTTATTTATCTTTAATTGTTATAATAAAATACAGTGTCTCTTACCTTCGGTCTTGGACTCGCTCCTGGTGGCTCTGTTGTGGCGAGCCGGGGGCTCCTGGAGCCGGTGTACTGTTAGGAGTCATCGGGGGATCTAGAGATTTGGACTCAGAAGCTTCCTGTTTCACAGCTGCACCTGCTTCTGCTGGACAGCCCTCTGTGAGCTCTGAGTTTGTTTAAAAAAAAAGTTTACATGAGTTTTCATACTTTCCGAAATAGTCTGGTGTAATTTAAGAGCAGCTGCATCATTCACAGACATGCAATATAGCAGCAACCAGACTGCTCCCCTGTTGTGGAGGCTGTTTGGCCTGACCTGTCTTTTCAAGGCACTCCAGGTGTTTCTTCCAGTGCCCGCTGATCTCTCGTACGAGGGCCTCGCTGTTGGGAGCCAAACTCTGAAGCTGCTGCAGCCTCTCCTCTAGGGAATGCGAGGCCTCCAGCACAGGGGCCGGATCTGTGAAAAACAGACAAACAAATCTCTATAAAAGTACCCCCAACACTGTATGATATGCATACACTCACATTTCCTTTAAAAAAAAAGAAAAAAATTGCTGTATTACTGTGTGTGCTCTCTGTAAAGCACATTTCAGAGTTTTCTGCATCACAGTTTCAACACAGAAAGACTATCCCACTGAGACTTGTTTCCAAAGAGTGATTCTAAGACTTCCCTCACTCAGTCAGCTTTGAAAATTTCACAGGCTGGACCTAATGACACAAGTGCTGTTTAAAACTTCACGTGTACAAAGATCTAATCTAATGAGTCTT
This sequence comes from Neostethus bicornis, assembly GCA_902685375.1. Taxonomy (NCBI): domain Eukaryota; kingdom Metazoa; phylum Chordata; class Actinopteri; order Atheriniformes; family Phallostethidae; genus Neostethus; species Neostethus bicornis. The sequence continues at coordinate 14,402,765 of LR738545.1, forward strand.
CTTCTGCGCTGATTAACAGCAGGAAAAAAAAAAAAAAAAAGATTACAGCAAATATGTGGCAGGGAGTAGCAAATATACACCTAGGCAAAGTGAGAAAAAGTCTGCTCCTGAAAAGGGGGTTAAAAAAAGCGGGATTCTTTAGCACAACAGAGGAGCTGTTTTGCAATGCATGCGCGGCAGCACCGGGCCCATGGGGCCAACTAGGAGGCTGTTTCTCAGCTAACAAGTCTCCTCTGTATCATTTGATCATTTAAATTATTATGCCAGGAATTCTCAGGAGGCAGCTCGGCACTCCACATCACAGGGCTGTTTTTAATCTTCCTCTTCCCTTTCTTCCCCTCCCGAAAAGTTCAACAGCTCAGAGAGAGAGAGAGCTGCTCCTGTTGTGTACCTGCCTGCCGAACACCAAAGGAGGTGACTTCTAGTGCCAAAGCACAGAGAAGGAAGCTCAGGGGAGCTCCTTGACAAGGAGGGAGGCAAGGTGTGGAGCCACGCGCACACATGCACGCTCACGCAGCTTCTTAAACACATACACACTTGCAGCAGAACCTTCAAAAAGTCTGAAAGGAGAGGAAAATCGCTGCTTTGCTGCACAAACTTTTCTCCCACAGCTTTCATCCCCTCATCTTAAGACTTCTATGTGGAACCCAATTGGATCTCTTCTTCAGTATGGGCACTGACTGAAGTGACTTTTTACAAGTAGTTGAAGCTACAGACACTCAAACTTTGCCAGATGCCAGTGAAGGAAAAAAAAAAGCTAACTTCCAGCTCTGGCAGACCATACCAACAAATGCTCATCAGGGAGTGAAAAACTTCTGCGATGTGCAATTTGTTGAAATTCTGGTGATACATTGCAGCTTGCCATATCTGCATTTTCATCAGACAAACATTTCGGGTCATTTAATTGATTGAACTATTTTTCCCAAGACCGTTTACAGTCAAACGTTGTCTGCATTCATTGTTACACCAACTGTGGAGCTCTTGCATCAGTCACAAGGGACATCACTATTAAGAGCACAGCTCTTCTAAGACAAACAGGATGACTTAAAGCACTACTATTTCATCGACCCACTGTCACAGAAATCACTTTATCAGCCTCTTTCCCATATATCCTTTCAACTTTTAATGATCAAAGGACAGAGATTATAGTAAGGGATCTCTCACACATGGACAAGCTGGGATTATCAATCAGTGGCAGGGGAGTAAAGTAAAGTCAAATTTAAAGGGAAGGGATATAACTTAAGTCTGTATACAAAATTAACCTCCATCAAAGTAGAAAAGTAGGAATATTCTCAGAGGATCTCGGATCTACAGTTACTGAAGGAGTCCAGGAAATTTGCTTATAACTTTAGAAAATAGAGCAACTAATTGATGTAGCTCTTAAGAAGTGCCAAAGCTTGTTCTTAAAGCAGATCTGACACTAAATCCACCAATCAAATCAGAAAAAGAAAAGACTGACCCTTAAACTCACATTCCTCAGCTTAACAATGCTAATAAAAGAACATGCACCCCTTGTCACAATGGCCACTCCGCAAATAGATGGTTCAATTTTAAACTTGTGTCTCACCTTAATTATGGGTGAATGCATGCTTTTTGATGTCACAATATGTGATTTGGAGCACAAGTTTGTGTCAGTTAAAAAAATACAGAAAATTTCAGTAATTAGGTACAAGTAAATCCACATCCACCAGAAACCTGACAAAACCACCATACATGGTTACGAGAGAACGAAAGTATATTTTCAAAGTTTATATTTCAGTAAATAATTCAAATTATTGTAGTAAAAATCTGGTTTATGTCAAGTTTCTAAATATGAGCAATGCCTCCAATTAAAAAATACATTAAATATAATTGTGTAAAATGTGAGAAAACTAGGCACATTTTAATTGCGAAAATAAGTGGTGAAGTAGCAAGCAGATGTTGCAAATCAAGTATTTGATAAATCCCTCTTTTAGAATACAGGCACAAAAACAGCAGAAGTTTTTGGGATTGGCTGATTTTCATAAGTAAGACTTGTGCCCAGAGGAGAAACAGAAAAGAACCCATCAACAACGATAATATAAGCCAACTAATATTGAAACCAATATCAATTAATCTAAGGTTCATGGTATTATAATGAGAATGATTATTTGGATGGGTGGATAATCTATTGAGATGTTTTCACATCTAACTAGTGATCAAGTGACTACATGATGCTCGCAAAAACAGCAAGAAAACACTTTTTTTTCGGCCTCAGTTAAAATGTTAAAAAGCGAAGCTACAGTAATTAAAGTTATTTTTATTTAGATGAAATGCAGCTTGTTTGGAATCGTTAAATAAAAAGATTGAATGGTACAATCAGCCCGGGTTCACATTGAGACACCATACCTTACTTGGTGTCTAAATGAAAAAAGAAGTGCTAACAATTAGATGAAACAAAAGTCTAAATCTTCATCTATAAAACACAGCAAACATGTCATTAGAATTGATGAGGTCCAACAAAAGTTAGACACATTATAATTATTGATTGAACATAAACATTGTTGGCTAAAACTGTTCCAAATATATTTAAAAAAGGTTAAAACTATTAAAAGATATAAAAAACTGCACCAGTTTTATAACAGTCATATTGAGTTATAATGTTACAAAAATGGGCTTTCCAAGTTTTTAAGCCTTTTACTTTTTGCAATTAATAATCATAATTGATTATTCTGATCACATGCTTCATAGGTTGCAATTCATCTTTTTAATATCTGCTCTAATTAGACATTTAAATTCTTGTTGCTCAAAATATTGCAGAAAATAAAATGCAATAAAAATGTAATGTACAACAGTCCCCGTTACAGACTGGTAACCTGTTTGGAGTGTGCCCTGCCTCTCACCTGTAACTAGTCAAGATTGGCTCCAGCAACCCGCAATCGCAGAAGGGGTAGGCGGTCATGAATATACAAAAGTGCGTGAAAGAGTTTTGCGTAACCAAAAAACAGTGAAATCAAGTTAATGAAAAGTGGAGAGCAACCCAATCAATTTTTGCTTGTATCAAATACAGCAAACATACATCTTCATCTCACACCCTAAAGGTTGCTTATCAAAAATGGTTTATTTTACGATCATTCGACTTTTTTTTCTTAGATCCAAATTTAAAAAACATAATCACTGCAGAAAGTTAAAAGTAGAAAGATTATATTCTTGGGTTTGACCTGGAATTCTTTGTGAAAACTTCAAAAACTTTTTTCTTATTGCATCACAAATTTGTACACTGTTAAAACTATGTTGAGAGGAAAACCGCACAAAGTTTTTAAGAGGGATGATAGAGAACCAACACTCCAACAAATCAAAAGTTTTTACAACTTAGTTATTTTAGTAATGATGAGAGGTTTCATCACTTTGGCTTGGCAGTAATGATGGCACCACCCTGAAGTTGCCTCATTGTGGTCACCATGTTTGTTGCTTAAAAGCTACCACACAACTCAAAACAGCAGGAAGTCACTGTATGAGGTGGGGGTTTAAACCCCCCTGAAGTCAAAGCTAGAAATAAGGTGGACAGTTCAGCTGACTGCAGAGTGTGCACAGGTTGGGATTGTGCGTCTTGGTGTGTGGGGGCTGGATGTTTTGCGCCAAGACAAGCAGGTGTGTCGGGGCGGTCCGTCTTGGCCCTGTCAGCGATACACCATCATTAGGCGGTGTGGGCGCAGTAGGGTGCACCATTATGTCTCCCTGGGCCCTGTGTAATTACGTTCTGACATAATTAACCCAGCAAGCCCATTAGCCAAGCATTGGCTGGCTGAAGAGAGAGAGAGAAAAAAAAACGCTATAATTATTTGTTGTGTGCATGTTAATGAGGCCAGCTGTGTTCCCATCATACAACACGAACAAATTAATTTACAAGGCTGTGCTCCAAGGTTTTTTTTCTCATTCAAAACAGTCTTGTTTTTTGTTGTAGTTGTTTTTGGGTTTGGGTTTTTTTCTTTTTTTTTTTTTTGCTCTGACTGGACTTCAAGGTTCATAAACATGCTCTGATGTTGCTGAAGCAACAAACAGTAAGACTGCTGTAATATTGTTGTCAAGGAGCAAAAAGTGGGTTGACAAAACGCTTTTACTTTCACCTTCACAAACAATGTAAAATAATATAAGGTGTGTCAAAGAGGAAAAAAAAGGGGGTGCTTCTTTCCTTCAGCCTGTCAAAGAATAGTTCTGATTAAAAGAAACACAAACTGCTTGCAACAAATCCAGAAACACAATGTTTTTTCTCTGTTTGTGGCATATATTAAAACATCAAGTATTTGATATTCAGATGGCAAACTGAAGTCTCACTTCACCTTGATGCGCTAGAAGGAGTGAGAAAACACTCAAATATAAAAAAGATAGGCGGAATGAGAAAGTAAGATTGTGGGAAGCGGTGACTTTTGTGTATGAACAAAACAAAGCTGAAAGGAAAACTTTTTAACCTGCGCTTTTTCATCGCTGTTCCATGTCTTCTCTTTGACTGACTGAAGGACGAAGATGGAACGACATCAATACGGAGGCATTTTAAAGCTCAGAACAAAGATCGGAGTCAAGGAACAAAGCGAAGAGAGGCAGCATTTAAAATTAACACAAGATGCCTCTGTAAAAAAATAGTAGTGACATCCCAACTGAGCTAAACTAGAAAAAAAACATAAAAAAAACATAAACCACCAACTTTCTTTTTTCAAAACATGCAGGAAAAATCTAAATTAATGAAAATAATTAAGGACATATGTCGTCTTTCTTTTCCCTTCTTACAGGTACACACACATAGAGACATTCCTATACACACACACGCAGCTGCTGTCTTTTAAGAGCGCACTCTCTCCTGGTCCCTCTGGGGTCTCCTACTCCACAGGGATCAGTTGGAGAGGCCCGGCTCTTTTATGAACATAATGCATTATTAAGCACCTCAAACATCTCCTGGGCCTTTGTTTATTACTGCTCTTATTAATCACTTGTGCATAATCTTGTCCCGCCCAGAGAGCTTTCATTTTCCGTCAGCTTTTATGTGCCCTTATTTTTCAACAGACTGCCACAAATACACAAAGCACTTCTCCTCCGCTCTCATCCTGACAGTAGGTACTCAGCCGCACAATTAGAGTAAAGCCAGCTCACTGTGCCTTGCAGGCCGCTGCCTGCCTGCATTTCTTATGTGAGGTTGTTGTAGAAGGACGGCTACTCTTTATGCATTTGAATGGCTAAGAATTACTGGGGTCATTGCATTCTGTTCAGGAAATTTTATAGCTCAAAGCAACAACCTCTATGAACATGGAGGCCACTTATAACATCTAATAATGAGATGATATCAACCTTTATGTGGAAAAAATTGGTTAAAATGAAAAAAGAATGCTTGAGGTTGTGCTTTATTCACAGTACTGGTGTTCACCACTAGCAAGCACTGTTGCCATAATTTTATATGTAACACACACATGCACAGACATACACACAACTCAAACATGCTGCCTTAGGCCCCAATTGCGCACACACAAACACACACACACCTAAAGGGGTGTATTCAGATCAGAATCTTCACATAGTCACGGTGAGCTTCTCGCTTAGATGAAAGTAGATGTGTTCTAAAGAAGAGGGGGAGTAGGGTGGATCCTGAGGGATGAGTGTGTATATATTGCGAGGAGGCGAAGAAGAGCAAACACCTGGAGTGTCAGTCTCAGGGCTACGCCCCTGGCGACAGGGCATTGCTGCTCGCGCAGAGGTGGCAACAAACGCAAGCATTCAAACGGTCCTTGTACACTTGCGTGCACACTCTGGAGGAAATTAGCAGACCGAAATGGGCAAAGAGAAGAAAATGAAGAAAAAAGAGAAAGAATGGGGGTTTGGTGGTGGGGTAAGGTGTCAGGTGCTTCTTTGGAAAGGCGGTTAAAATTTGTGCATGAACTGATTTTTGGTTTTGAGAGCTCAGTGATCAGAAAGTGTTTATGTGCACTGATCAAAACTGTGCGGAGGTGATATAAACATTGTTAGGGAAACACTGTTAACAGGCCTTTCAAGCCCGCGCCGGGTAGGAGTTACAGTGCGCAGCATGGGGAGATGTCACAGTCAAATCAAAATATAGCACGCTAATGAAACACTCCAGTGGATTGACGTCTTGGCTTAAGGGCCTCATGAAAAGAAACAAAAAAAGCACATCAATCACATCAAGTAGTTATTTCTGCTCTGAGTTTACTGTTGCTTTGCTGTTTCCATTAAATCTGAGTATTAAAGTGTGGAATTATCATAGTCTTGCCATGTGTATATGGAGCCAGATATTAAATGGATCCACAAATACAACGGGTCACATATTGATTTGATGCCATTCATTAACTCCACTGTTGGCCTGCTCTTATTGGACCAGCGGGCTTTGCATGCACATCGAGGGAGAGGCACTTTTAAGCAAAATAATAGGAGGGAAAAAATTGTCTTGCCATGAATAGCAATAACTGCATTAAGATTAACGAGCATGGCATGTAAAGAATAATTGCATCTGTCAAAGGATTAAAAATACATGAGCTGTAGCGTTTGTTGGAGGAATGGAGGGGAAGCTCCCTGTTGTGTTTGAGGGGCAGAGAGAAATAAAGTGGGGCCAAAGCCAAATGACTGTCCTCCGGTATACCTGGAGTCATCCATTCTAGCAAGAGGTGGGCAGGAAAAAGGGTGGGGGTGACCTTGCACAATAGTGACAAACAGAATACTGTAGGCCATACTCACAGATGGTACAAAACTGCAACCGCCCAGCATACTGACACACACATACACACACACACACCACGCTGACTTCAGTGGCCATGAAAGCAGCTCAATCCTGACATTAAACTGTGTTTACATTACTTCCTCCAATGACAGCAACTTTATATCTCTCTGAAAGTTGGTTTTGTTTGTTGTTTTGTAAAGAGTTAAACTGAGATTGTCTTCTGATTAAAAGTTGTCAGATTGTTTAATGATCATTCTCCCAAGTGATTTAATCACAGATACTCAATGCAAAAACTCAGATGTGAGCACACCCTATTGATGTTTCAGCCCTGGTTTGAGCCAATTATTTTTATTTTCCGCATCTAACGTGACTCTATAGGCTAATGTGATGTTAGCTCACACAAACGGCCAGGTTACACACACTAAAAAGCTGTGTAGAAAAGCTTGGTAATTGTAATTTAGTGAAAACCTCCAATTTTTTGTCATTTCTAACTTTCAAACCTAATACTTTTTGGCTTTTGTACCAAAAAGAACAGCAAAAGTTTCAGTGGAGTAATGAACTGGACACTTAAAACAACTCCTAAAAGACAAGGAAGAATTTTTTTTAAACAAATATGTATTTGTTGGATGACTAGTGGCAGTGGTTATCACAGTGGCCTCACAACAAGAAGGTTGGGGGTTTGAGTCATAGAGTGGGCCGAAGTATGTGGGCCGAGACCCCCCGTTCTGTGGGTAGATTGCATATTCTCCCCATGTATATGTGGGTTTTCTCCGGGTAGTCTGGTTTTCTTCCACCCTCCAAAAACATGTGTGTTAGGTCAATTGGCCTTTATGAAATTGCCCTCAGGAATAAATGTGTGTGTATGGCCCTGCAACAGACTGGCAACCTGTTCAGGATCTAACCTGTAACCCCCACTATCCCGTGAGGAATGCGGTTCAGACTAAACAAAACATTTGTACTCAATTGATAAGATTTCTGCTATTGTCGCTTAGTGGTGAAAACGGACATGGCAACGATTTCAAACATCTAACACTTGTTGGTGAGCAATGTGCATTAGTGTCCAAAACTTTTTCCAACGTAATTGTGTTTTTTCATAGAGTGAATTCAGTTGTTCAGATGCACTGACGGTTGAACTACAGGTAACTAGTTTCACAATGTGTGCCATCTTCTTTTATTTGGCCTAATGCTTCAGGCCAAATAATTTACTGATGGTCATGAAAACTGATGTAAAACTAATTAAACTGTTGCTGTTGTTAAGCAATTATATAAAGCACACTTTTAAATGAACTTAGTACATAATTTAATCACATCTTAAAGTAATACGTGCTGATTAGAGAGAATTTAGAGACGGTTAACTTTCTGACCTTTTTGTATTTATTTTACATTGAATCGATGGTGATTATAAAAACTGGGTTCTTATTTTGTGAGGTTACATGAAGCTGTGAACCTAACTGTGCCACATCACCTGATGTAATCTAATACTTCTCTACCCTTACCCTCAATATGTGGAACACAAATAGAACATGTGCAAATTTATACACAGTGTATCCAGACAAAACATAAAAGATATTATTAGTTTGTTGAGAACATACTATTTCCTCTTTTACAAAGTCTTCTTTTTAAAACTCTTGCTCTTGAATGTAATGGACTCAATTTGGACCTTGAAAGAGATTTGTGAAAGAATCTATTCCATAAAAACGCCCCTTAAGGTCATGATAAAAAAAAAAAAGGTATGGGCTGTAAAAATCAAACTGAATATATCTTCAAAGGACGATATTTCTTATCAAGGAAATGACTCCATTCAAAGTGAGTAAGAGTGTTCTTTAACGGGTGTGTGTATGTGAGCCTGTGTGTTTTGTGTGTGGGTGGTGGTGCAATATCAAGCAGGGGACTTCAAGGAAAAATGGAGACCTTTAAAAGTCAGTTGCCACTGTCGCTATTTCTCTGACACAGACTTTTATCTTGTATTTATTGAATCTGTAAACAGCATTCTCTACTTCTGCCACAAGTGTTTCTCTGATCTAGACAGAGATTGGACTGCTTTTTGCTGCCGTCTCTTGCAAAAAAGAGCAATACAGTTTATAAGATCTGTTGCTTAAATATACAGATAGTATGTCTTGACTTCACCCGCACTAACTGTTTTTGCCCCTATTTCCCTCCTTTTTCCCTATTGGCCTCATCAGACTGGCATGCTACGCAAAGCCAGACTTGAGTTGGGATTTTAATTGGCCCTCCACAATCAACACCAGAGCTCCTCAAGGATGTGTTCGCGCCTCACCCGGGCTACACTCAAGGACCAACGCTGGGTTTTTGAAGTGGCCTCATGCAGAGTTTCAGAAGCAACTCTGAAGATGCAGACTTTGAAAAACAGATAAGAGTCACAGAGGCTATAGGGCTTTATATATCTTGTGTCGATGCACTGTTGCATCATATTTCCTCTATGCATGACCAAAAGTCACTGTTTCACTTAGTCTGATGGCTTTTTTCCTAACTGCTTTAGTAAAATGTTCAGTCCACCCGTGGTACATTTTTGACAGGAAATTTAACGTTAAGAAGGGATTTTCAAGAGGAGAGAAATGTTTCTCATGTTAAAATGGTACAGTTGTTTGTAAAGAATCACATTTAGCAATAAACTTACCTGGAGCCTCAATAAGCTGTTTATAGATCCCCAAGAATGCCGATTCCGCCTCCTTACTGCGCTTATTCAGAGCAACCACCTACGGAAGGAAAACATTACAATAAGTTAAACATGGACTGATGTCAAAGTTTGTTTGTGTTGATCAAGTTATTTGATCATTCAAATACTTGTGAAAAGCATCTAGTTAGAGATATTTCTGTTTTACAAAATTGAGTTCCCCAAAGATAATATTCTTTGTGTTGAAAAACTGTGGTGGGTTTAATGGGAAAAATACGCAAATGAAAATCTACACCAGAAAGGAGACTGATAGCTGCGGAAGTAGGCCATTAAGGCGATGTTACTAGATTGGGACGTATATCTGTTGGGAAAAAGATGCATCCCTCAAAGTGTATAGCATGGGGTTGGACTCGTCATTTGAATTTTTGTGCCAATCAACAGTACATTTGCTGGTGAAAAGAAGAAGTGGTAGACACGTGGCAAAGACCATTGACCAGAGTGGGTTGTGTGCTGAAGAGTTGTAACAGGTTACATCTCTGTTACAACTCATATAACACTGACTTTTTAGGAACATAAAACACAAAGATCCTTATAAATACAAATAAAGTAAAACAATATTCAATAATATTTTTTGTGTATTTGGGATAGCCTGTATCATAGCTTCACGTTTTAGTATATTTTTTAGTCTAGATTACATTAATCAAGATGCAACGTGGGGCTGTATGGTGGCGCATATCATGGTTTCCTCGCCCACCACCAGAGGGAGCCCGGGACCTTCCCTCATGTGCCTGAATAGAGACACCTGATGGTGATTGCACAGCTACCTATTTAAAGGCAGTCTGCCTATCATTCAGGGTCTGGTGATCATCCCATCCAGTCAGGTTGTCTTGGCTGCCTGACCATGATACATTAGAAACTATAACCTCAGAACATTCCAGTGACCCATGTGTTTTTTCCTTTTCAGCATATCACAAAACTTTTCAATGAGCTTAATCATTTTTTTATATAAAATATGTAAACAAAATATAAACTTCATTAATTAATAACTTTAGTAGGACCACAGAAATATCAGGCTGAGCATCAGGAATTTCAAGGCTGCAAATCTCCCATACTGATGAACGAATAGTAAAAGGTAGGACATTTTTTTTGGACATAAAAAATCATGATGACACTCTCCCTGTTTGAGCTGCTGTATGTTGCAAGGTGACATTTGGCCTGTTTAAATTAGATGCTGGTGTGTGAGGAAGCTCGTTGCTATCACTAGCAGCACTCAGCACCTGCTATCCTTTGCTCTGCAGGTGATGCAAACCAATTAACGATTCATTAGGAGGGACAAAGAAAGTGAATTAGCCACCACCTGGCCCCATGGAGAGGGCACCTGTGCGAGTGGGTATGTGGGTTGCTCTCCTCTGAGCTCCCGCAAAGACCTAACGTCTAAAAGTCAGAGGACTCGCTTCCTATCAGTGTCCTCAACTCTTCTAAAGTAAATCAAATCAAGCTTATTTGAATAACCCCCTGATTCAAAAAGAAGGCAACTCAAATTATCATAATCTATTGTCTAAGTCAATTCTGTCACTCCCGATTACAGTTTCTATGAGATAAGCTCGATGGACACACAAAATTGTCTCAAAGTGTGCGAGGCTGGCTGCTGTTCAACAGTAAAGCCGCACAAGAAAAACATTCCTTTTGCAAAAGCTGAAAACACTTATGAGAATGGTGGCAGTGTGTTGGAGCTTTTTAGTGGGGTTATAAATAAGGTGTGTGGAAAATAGCGAGAGACATAAAGCCTTTGATTTACTGGAAATGGCTGGTGTGTTCCCCTGGGAGGCATAACGACAGCATCATGTTTAAAGAAATATCATAAAGATCAAACAAATCTCCCCCATCACTCCCACTTCGAGCAACTCGGAGGAGTTCATGGAAAATGGAAAAGGCTGGAGAGCAATCAATACAGATGCAATAGTCTGCAGCATGCAGCCAGCTCCCTGCTACACAATGCTGTTGTTTCACTCAGCTTTATTCTGATTTCACTCACCTATCTCTATCTATACCCCTAACTAAACCATCTCATCCTCTCAAAAGACATAAATGTTTCCAGGCAGGTATAAAAACTGTTAAAACAAGTATTTGGACTGTAAATGTCATTTCCAACTTTAAGAGTTGAGTCCATCATCCTAGCTGCGTTTTATCCTCTATCTGATAAGACTGTTTTGATTTTTGCTGTGTGTTAACAGTGAGGAGCAGCTTGATGACACACAGCTTTTTTCAACTGATAACACACCAACAGTACTTTGTTACAGTAAGACATAAACTAACTCAAACCAGGGCTTACAACTCAACTGCATGGCCTCTATGCCGCTGAGGATGAACCTATCATTGATGATCAGCTTTTTGCTGGCAGTCCTTTGGCTGAAACATTTCCATCAAATGAGGCACCCAACTGAATATGTAAAGAATTTCAGATCCCCCAAGCGAAAGCTATGGCTTCATCTTCCATAGACATGCAGGGTTTCCCGGCCCTCCATCATTCTTTAACAAGAGAACACAGAGATTACCTTCACAATCACATCATTAACCTGACTACAGATGCTAGCAGAGACATCAATCACAGAGCTGTCTGATACCGTTTCACTTTGGAACCAGCTTTGTGCAGTGATACCCCCCATAACTCGCCCTTTCTATCAAATCACTTTGAGATGTTATTCATATTGAGCTGATCATGTAGTCATTTCCATGTCTATAATAATCCACCAACAACAAAGTGAATGGAATTTTTGAGCTGTTAGTTTCATACTGGTAGACAATAGCAGAAAACGCCTGCATTCTAAGAGTTTACAGCCAGAGGTAAGACTCAACCTGCCAAATTTCCTCTTCTCTTTGGATGGAAAAATATGGCTCCAGCCCTAGTTATGGCTCACAGCACACTCTTTGTTTTTCACCCTTTTTGTGATAAAGGAAATGGCTACCGAGGGAATAAACCTCGGACGATTTTACAGGCAAGAGTAAAGCCCGGGGCAGAGTAACAGAGAAAAATCGCAAAAGAAACCTGTTAGCACTTCACCATAACTCTGCACAAATGTAAAGTGGGCAGAAGACCCCCCTTGGGACTAGCCTGCTGGGATATACCTACTGGTAAGCTAAAGGGAATACCAGTACGTACTTTTCACCCGAGTGAGTCTATGTGCGCACATTCGGAAAGGATGGCATGTGTTGGCAAAAGAGAAATACATGAAAGAAGAAAAACAAATTCACACAGAAGAGAAGGAGGAGAGTGTACGGCCACCGAGCAATGAATGGGGAGAGAGAGACAGAGAGACTCCCAGAAAGAGTGCAATTAGCAATTATGCAGTCATCAATTACAATTATCACAACTGGTGATTAAGCAATTATCACTCTAAATCATCGTTTTCCCCCTCTTCCCTAGCAGTTTGCCACCGCTTATGATTTGGTTGTTTGAGGGTGAGCTGTGATGATTAGAGCGTGCAACAATGACGGGGATGTCAGAAAGGTGTCAAGGTAGATTGCGTTCTTAGTGTGTGTGTGTAAATAAATGTGCAAATGCACATCTCTGTATGCAAGTGTGCTGCCTAAATGCAGAGACTGGTTTGAGTCTCTGTTTTCTGTGTGTATGTATATACAATGTTTATGAATCTACTGTTTCCATTTCAAGGTGAATGTGGTTGGTGCGGTGGGTGGTTTGGGGACAGCAAATGTATGGTTCCACAGTCCCTGAGGCCTCTAAATTACCTGTCATCTTTCCCATGATGCAAAGGTCAGTGCACAATCATTGGGAGTCCATCCCACTGTGTTGCTCACTGAGCAGCAGTCCAGCCCACAGGCTGACAGGATGTCACAACAACCCTGGTCCCACTCCATGCTTATTAGAACAAAACAGTGGGGAAGCCCACCACCACAACACCACTTGTCATAAGATCTTCGAGAGGAACGGCTATATGACAAATGCTCAGTCCTGGCTGTTTGTGAAAGTGTAGAGAAAATTGGTCAAAATATGCTTATCATTCCACCATTTTGGCTTTTTTAAGACAGACATTTCAACAGCTGTATGTTAAAAAACAAATTCAAAACTGTAATTTTTCATCCTGAAGCAGAGAAAAGATTATATATTAGTTTCGCCACCCAGCACTTTCGCAGCTGTCATGGTTCCCAACATCAACATCTTTTTTTCTCTTTTTTTTTTTTTTGCTTTGAGTGTAGGTTCACAGGAGAGGCGGGAGCTGAGAGATGAGTTGGTGGAGTGACTGATGAGTGGGTGGAGGAGAGGGACAGAGGTAGACACTATTGCAATACAGTTTGGATGTGAAGGACTCAAGTGAGTCCACATGCACACGCACGGACTTGAGGGCATTCAAACACACACAATTGTTCTCGTGCACATGTAAGGCCTGTGTTCGAGGGCAGATTTAATTATGATGACACCCATCTTGGACTGGCGGCATGGTGGTGGCGGTGGCCGTCTTTGGGTGCCCGGTGAGATGAGCAGTCAGAGCACTGACACACATCTCATCGCTGCGTCAATTCCAATCAGTGGTGCGTGTCACTCAACGCACCGCGCTCACAACAGACTGACGCCCCCGCCACTCAGCCTCTGCAGACCTGCCATCTCAGCCAAATAAATGGCCAAAACTGACCACACCGATATTCCTTTGAACCAGTTATCTGCTCTCTGTGTGGGTACATAGTACAACAACACAGTGACAAATTAAAAGTGAAAATGTAACTTGACTCATGGTAGCCTGAAGGCCTCACACAAGGAGGTCACCTGTATTTACACTTGTTTTTCTCAAGACTAGTGTTGACCCAATGTTTCATTACTTGAATGTGCAGGCATGTTGATGTGCTAGATAGCTCAAAAGATGCACATGCACATTGCGCGCATGAAGCAGAGGCCATTAAGTTGGTATACAGGAAGCCATTCGGCACAGAAACAAGGTTAGAAAAAGAAAGTGAGTTCTTAAAAAAACTAGCTAATCAGAATCAGAACAACCTCTGGTCATTAGCCACTGGAGATCCTTCCAAGCAATCAAGCAGGAGGCACATACAACAGAGCTTGAATTCTGAGTAAGAAACAAACCTCCAGCCTTATGATTGTAAACATGTTAACATCACCTAAAGAGCTTAGCAGTCATTCCACTACAAAAAAATACTTGAGATATTTACAGCTTATTTTGTGCAAAATAGTGATACCCCGGAGTGCTTCAGTATAAATGTTAAAGCACAACGCTGAATTATGCTGTACAGTTGATCTTTATGAGATACCGAAGGAATTTATTATTGGCAATACACAGCTAGTTTAATATTAATGACGGTATGACCCAATTAGCCTGAAATTAAAACCAAAGATAAAGTGAGGAACACAACTTATCTTGTCAAAATGTATTATTTCATCTATACTCCTTTTTTTTATCTAAGCTTGGATCACAAAGGTAGCAGCTTGGGCAGAAAACAACAAGATCTCTTTCTCTCCAGCCACTTTTTCCCAGCTCATCTAAGGATTTTTATGGTCGACCAGGAGATTACGTGTGTCTTGGGTTCATCCTGGGGCTTCCTCCTTCTGGGATTTGAGAAGTCCTGACCAGGAAGGCTTCATGGAGGAATCCTAAGCAGATTGGCAAGGAGTACCGTAATTTCACGACCATTAGGCGCACCGTACGAAAAGGCGCAGTCTCAGTTATGTACGCCATTGCTGTATTTAACAAACACATAAGGCGCACCGTACGAAAAGGCGCAGTCTCAGTCACACACCGCCTTACAACAACACACACGCAAGCATGCAAATGTGCGTATTAAAAAATAGATTGGGAGCAAAACTGAGTTTAGTTGTACTTTATTTAAGTAGTATTAACAAGCACATTACCGGTAACAGTCTTTATTCAAATCTGTCATCCTCTGTTTTGGAATCGAAGAACTGCGCAAAATCCAACAGAGCAGGTCCACTTTGCTCCCCGCTGTCAAAGTCACTGTCTGTACTGTGCGGCTCCTCAGAAAGGATATCAGCTTTTGCGAAAGCTCGGATAACAGTACCAGCGGACACGTTAGTCCAAGCATCTACAATCCATTGGCAAACTGTAGCGTAACTCGCCCGGCGCCCAGTTTCACACCCTTTGTGAAACTGTGGTCTCCTTCGGTCATTCATCGCTCACATGCCGCTCACACTTCACTCTTTAACGTTCTCATGCCTTTTCTTTCAGGTCCGCCTCGCGGGCACCGCATTTTCTTTTAGGTCCGCCTTTTCTCAAGAGCACCGCGTTTTCTTTTAGGTCCGCCTTTTCTCACACACACGGTGCACCGCACGAAAAGGCGCACCGCACGAAAAGGCGCACCGCTCATTTTGAAGAAAATCTAAGACTTTTATATGCGCCTTATAGCCGTGAAATTACGGTAGTAAGTTTCTGAGATTCTCAAAAGCACCAGGTCTGGCCGCTGTTGTACAAAACCCGGTCAAACAAATCTATTAGAGCACTGCCGACACAATTAAATGCCTTTTCAAAACTCAATTCTTAGTCCACGATTTGACTTGTTAAATCTTGTTGAAGAAGATGTTATTGCCATCCATTTAAACATTTCCTCACCACTCTGGCTTTCGTGACGAATATAGCCTTCAAACTCTGCAGATACCAATCTGATTGAACTTGGTTTCTCACAGAAAGTTCATCCAGAAATTTGTGTCCCTAACACCCAACATCTAAGTACCAGGTAACCCACTTCTTCAAGGTACAACCTTGTCTTACAGTTAAGAAGTTTGTCCCTCATTGATAAAGCCACTTAATTGTTGCTTTTAAAGTTCCGTTTAGCTCCATGTGGTAAACTGACTAACACTCCTCCCTACAGATGTGTTATGAGGATTTCTAAAAAGGTACATCAAGATGTTTCATTTGACTATGAGAGACCAAATGACAGCAACTTTGGGTCAATGCCCCCCTGGAGAGTACAGATAATGACTAAGGCTGAATGAGATAGCAGATCAAGGTGAAGCTGACGTAATCCCACAGGACACAGCACATGGAGCTGCATGAGAGACAGAACATGGCAAAACATTAAACCTTGATCAAAGGGCCTGCTGTCTCCATCATGCATCAGGTGCTTTCTGGTATCCCCCCTCCTCACCCGTCCCGTTCGTCTAGCAGCAATTGAACCACTGTTCAGCCCTTTTGACAAAATTTAAAAGTAGCAGTCTCTGAGCCCACACCTCAAAGTCACTGCAAAGTCAAACTCAAGAGACAAACAGAGAGAGAAAAAAACAAATCTTTTCTGAATGTCTTTGTAGTTCAAAAGACAGGAGTTGTCATTTTCTTTGAGCTTACTCTTTCAAATGCTTCACATATTGAATGACCTGAACCTCAAGGAAAGTGTGTCTACTGAAAATATATCTACAACTGCACAATGGGAGGGAGTGCGGGTGTGGATAAGATGAAGGTGATGGTTGATGTGTATGAAGGGAGGGCTGCGAAGAGTATTAACAAGTGCAACTGGACTAGTTTTCAGTACTAGGAAGAGTGTTAAAGGGAAAGAATAAAGGAGAAGTGTAGGTAAGGGCTAATTATAAAAATAAAGTGCCCCCATTATCCTGGCGCTACATTGCCCTAGTGAACAACAGATGGGGTGTCATGGGTAACTGTGCCAATGTGAGCCAAAGCCTTGGAGTGAATGGAGCCTGGCAGGCTGCTGGTGGAAGACTTTTGGCAAAGGGGAAGGCGCAGCTGCACATCTTGCCCTCAGACACATGTTGACAGTGTTTCTCCAGCCTTTCGTACACCAGTCAAGGTGAGACAGCCTGACACAAACGAAGAGAGAGGGAGTGAAAGAGGCAGGAAGAGTGCTCCACTATGATGGATAGCGCTCTCCATCCACCCCTTTTCTCTCTCCCTCTTAGAAGGCTGGTGACTTTCCAGTGAGGCAATTATCATTGCGGAATGCATAATAACCTAATTAATTACAGGTGTCAGCGCAGCCTTTGTTTCAGCATGGAGGAACATCATGCCAAAGCCACATCCGCTAAGAAGAATAGCACTGATGAACGATGCCTGCACAACAACGTGGCTGATGGAGGAAAGAACACTGGAAAGATGACTTGAAGTCTGCCAAACAATCTCATTGCAGACAGAAGATAGATTGGAGACACATGGTGGAGAAATAGGTCTATTATTTGTGTGATAAATCTGCCAATGTCAATGGCAGCACTCAGGGTGTGATCTCAGGTAGGGCCTCGTACGGGGCGTCTTTCTGTGTAATTTGGTTCCAAGCATTAAAGACCAGCATGGTGTTGGCGGCAGCGCTATCAACCATCTAACAAACCCCTTACCCAGCACTCCTGACAAACACAGCGTATCATTTGTCCTGTCACATTTGCCGATTTTGTTCATGGTGGCGAGAGAGCCGGAAAGTAGACAATTGTTGTGAAGAGAGACACACTCCATGAACGAAAGATGTGAATGATGGGATGACTGGGCAGGAGAGTCAGCAGTGAGACTTGTGTTATTCTCCGTGGCCTGACACAAGCATACATTGCTGCAGAATGTAACAGAACGCTACATTCAGGAGAGTGTGTGCTTTAAAATGTGACATGTGTGTGTTCCTATGGGGGGTCGTGACGGTAGGCTGCTAATCCCTCCACGCCCCGAGGCAATGGGGGCTCATTGTAAAGTACATTGAGCGTAATAGGAGCGGGCGCTGCAGTTGCATGCAGCTCTTTCTGCTACCACTGTGAGAGGGGTTTTACATAATTAATGACTGTTGATGTTTCCCAGGTAGTCGCCCGGCAAATTCACTCCAGACTCGGCTGCCACCGTCGTTGGTTCCACTGAGGATGAGCGACACTAGAACAGACAGCTTACATTACAGGCATAAATAAGGCAATTTTGTACAGTGTCTTCTGACATTACTGTGAGAGGGGTTCAGGGCCAATGATTCGACTCGCTTCAGAAAAGTGCTCAGAAAGAGCTTTTCTGTGTCTCTGAGCCTACAGAGAATTTCAGTTTGATGCGAATAAAACTGCCTCGCTTCGTGTTTTTATAATTCTGTGTGCTGTTAGAGAAGCGTCGAAGAAGAGGCGCTTTTCAAGATAACAGGCGGCGTCTCCAGGCGGATGATCACACACATCTGCATGAATCAGTCTAATCTGAACGTCAATCTCAATAAAAGTGAGCTTGGTGGTCGTGGTTTGGATGCTCTAGACCACTGACAGAAAGCTGCGGCCTCAAGGGCCTTGCACTTATTGCTGGGAGGCAGTCCACATTTATACCAGAGCATGTTAAATTAAACATTTAAAGACGACACCAAGGGAGGGCTATTTTTTACTACTCTCAGCCAACTACTCATTATTAATTTGTAATAACCTTTAAGGCTTTTTGATGTCATACATATTTTACAGAAAGATATCACTCCAAGCCAGACGAGGGTGGGCCTGTCAATGACAGATCACCAGAGTGCAACTGGAATGTAGCTTCATCGACTATAATTAGGACCAGGTGAAAGGTAATAGAAATCTTTGGACTTATAGTGTGTGTGTGTGTGTGTGTCTTTTCATCTACTCATACCAATGATTTGGTACAATGACATGTCAACATTCATCTCTTAGGACGATGAAGGAGCCAGAGAACAGGAGAAGATTTTGATGATCATTTAAAAACCCATTTAGGTATTTATGAAGCTCCGATGCAAGGGAGTTCATTTTGGCTCTATAAATCAGCAGGCGGCTTAAACATTTGGGGGGAAGGGACACATGTTACCCCTCTCTGTTTCCTTCACATTCCTCCTTTAGAGGGCTGGCCAAGACCCATCTCACTGCTGCTCTGCTGGGAGGCCATCCATGCCCGCTGGATGCCAGCCTAAAGCTCTTGTACATCAGTGCCAACACGCCACTAAAAGCTGTAAAACAAATGAGCTCTGTTTGGTTAATGTACACTGATTGACCTACGCTGCCAGCCATTTGATGTCATGATTGTAATGACCAGCTTTCTGCCTGATCACTCATATAGAACGTGACAGGCACAAGGTGGCATTTCTATTTGACTGAATGAGGGCTAATTAGATGAGATATGCACAAACACAGCACTTGCATTTACAAATGCACATCCAAGCCACAGCTGATGGAATTGGGGCATTTCTAGACTGGAAAAAATATTTTTGCCTCATACTTTACCGTGGTAAGCATCCTTTAAGGTTCTTCTTTACGAAGCAAAGTCACCAACTACGTATCTATTTTTTTACATTTATTTTGTTTCACCTTGATGCTTGCATTCTTTTTGTTTTATTGTCGCTTTGACCACATTTTATTATTCCCCATTTACCAATGTCGAACAAAAGCAGAAATCTACAAAGATAAAGTAAAATGAGATAGATTTCATTTTTGCTTTACATGCATTCAAAAGTAGAAATGTGTTGTGAATCACCTGGAATTATATAAATCACAAGAACATAATACAAAACCTTGACACATCTTACCTTCAAAAACAAACAGCATCAAATCTTTGCATTTTTAAAAGGTACTTGACAGGTAAGTTGTTTCAAGATTGTGCTGGTGTTCTGTTGATGGCTGTCTGAAAATCTCTCTCTTGTGGTTCCAGAGTCTGTCGTGTCGAGATTGGGGTTTTGCAGAGGCCAGACAATTTGTGACCAGACTCTTAGCTCATTTTGGCACCAGAAGATCGTTCCTCATAACTCTCAAATGCGTGTCTAGGGTCACTGTCCCGCTTCAGAAGTAGTTGGCACCCAAAGACATGCTATGGAGATGGCAGTGGACGGTAGATGATTAAACATCAAAGTTTCATAAATCGGTGAGCCGTGTGTATATTTTCATGTGTGCAACTTCAACCAACACTAATCACACAGGTAACTTGATGTGTAGACAATAATATGTTTAGAAAAATCAAATAAACTTGTTTTGTCATGATATTAATTTTTAGGCAAGCTACATCTTTAAAACCCTTAGAAACAAGTCCTCAGCAAGCTTTATCTATATATTTTTAGCTAGGACCTGACTTTAGTGGTTACCTATTGGATGCTGAGTGTTACATAACCCTCCATATGCTCAGAGTGTAGGACAATTCCATGCGGGTTATAAATAAAGAAACCTGACGCACGGCTGCAGCCACTGTGATTTGGGCAAGTTCTCACATGGGATGTCATAGTTCTGCAGTGCTAGCCCCGCAGCTATTTCTGGCTCTGCCTCATTAGAACATCCACCATGAGTGAACAAAAAAAGTACAATTTTATATACTATATATATATAAATATATATAAAACAGACTGCACAAAAGACATTTCATTAGGGAAGAAAAAGCGTAAAAAGATCAGTCTTCCAGCAAATACGCTGTGTAAGCTGAAATTCCCTGTATCTGCTACGATACGGGTAGATCCATCATCAAGGTACACATGTGATAGTCAGCTATGCTACGGGACTGACATGTGTCACGTGTTTCCAAAAAGAAGTCAGAAGTCCTTGTCCGAAAAATCCCTCACTACAACCAAAATGACCCCACATCTAACAAATACCACGTGAAAGGAACTCAGGAGATGGGATTGTACATGTGCGTTTGAGTTTTAGCATGAGACAGAAAGGTGAAAAAAAACAGGTTATTGCTTGACCGCCTTTGGCTGGTTATATGATTGTGTGTGCCTTCGTGTCAGTGTGTGGTTGTGCGTGCCTCATGGAGGCCCTCTCACACCACAGTGGCTGGCTAATTTAGTTAGGGAATAGCTAGCTGTCCCTCAGGTGAATGGACAGAGATTGGTCTCAATATGAGATGTAATAAAAACAAGCCCATCATTGGATCTCGCCGCTCCTTCAGCTGTCCTTCACACGTCTCAGCAAACGAAGATGCACGTCTACAAACATATTCCGTCATACTCTGTTCAGCCATGTGTACTAGAAATGCATAAAGCTTTTATCATGATTCAAAAATAATAAAACTTCTACTACCTTTTCATTTACTTCATACGACATGGAATGTTTATTATTTATTATCCATTTGCTTCTATAAAATAATTATTGCCAAAAGAATTTACGGATATTAAAATCAGGTTTAATTTTGTTCTTTCTTTTTAAAATCTTTTTTGTTTTCTTTACAACCACATTTATTGCTTTTAGCCTTAAAAATTAATACGTGGATTTTTTTTTTTTTGAACAGAAGTTGCTATTTGTAATTGTTGCTTCTGGCCAGTACTTTGTGACAACCTCATCTAGCTCCACACCTTCCAAATCTCTAATGCTCCACTGAAACATGGCTGATTTTTGTGTTACCTGTCTCCCAGTTTGACCACAGCCCCCTCCAAATCTCTTCTTTTCACAATTCACCTCTTCAAATGGGGGCCTACCACTCTAGAACGAAGACCTGGAAATTCTCCTGCTAAATCCACAGAGACCCAATTACAAAGACTGCAGGAGAAATCACAGGGAAATGCAAAGTTACTTTGCTTTAATTGAGGATGTGTTTAACACTCTCCACAGGGCACTAAGACCACTTTATGTGTCTGATGAAACATAGAGCCCTGCACTGGGACTTTAAAACATATCTATTTGTGACAAAGAGGTAGCACATTGTAGTCTGTGGGCATGTAAATAATAGGAAGAGGTGAGCTGGAGTTCATGACTCTTATTCCTAGGAAAAAAACTATAAAAACAAATTTAATGTTTTTTTTTAAAGTGTAAAAAAAAAAAAAAATTTGATTTGTGGGGAGGTGGCACGCTTGGATGTAGAGTGGACATCAGCATTGCTCTTTCGTTGTTAAAAGTGACTTAGCTTCCAGCTGCTTGCTTTAACAGAGCCACATGTTAATTAGTATTATAGTTAATCCCATATTAAAGAGACCTAAACTGTCAGGTCATATTATAAACAATCGGTCCTAATGTTCGTGCATGTGACATTTTGAGCTGCTATATCTTCTAGCAAAATGTTCCCCTGATACTAATTGGCCTACTTTACGCTGTCTTTCTTTGAATTGCCAGTTCCTTTATCGTTTAGGATATTAGCGTTGACAAGCATCATCACACATTGCATAGGCACGGTAAAAGTGTGGATTTGCTGCATCTTTCTTTCTTTCTTTTTTTGCAGAGGGACAGCAGAAACGGGGATAAATGTTTTATGCTAGCATGTAATACTGCGAGACCCACCTTCATGAGATATTAAAAACAAATTTGAAAGAAGAATAAAAGTTCAAACACTTAGCCAGCAGCAAAGTGAGTGTAACTTTTCTCCGCTTGCATTATTTAAGATAGGCTCCATCATTTTATCAATCTATCGATCTCTCACCAGAAAGATGAAAATGGAAAAATAATGAGGCCGATGAATGCTGTGTAAAGAACATCAATGTGCAAAATTTAATTATCTGTACCGGGAAGAGAAGAAAAAAAGGTGTCGGCTGTTTTCTAAAACAAAAAGAAACTGAAAAAAGCAGCAGTTAATATTTTTCCCTCTCTGCATATTTTAATTACCAGATCAATCATAACTACGTGCTGCAGCACTGCAGAGAGAAAAGAAAATTGCAAGTCTGAATGAAAAACAATAGATTTGCTTTAAAGTCTTCGCTCTTTTGAAGTCTAAATTAAAATTTCAGGTACCTTTACCAGAGCCCTCTTCAGAAAGTTATGATATTTAATTAGCGTGTTTAGATTTTGCTGAAATTTAATTTCACAGCCAAGCATCATGTGAAATGAAGAGCAGAATTCCCAGGCTGCACAGGGATGGGGCGGGGGCAAATGAACAGAGGGAATTAAATCAGTTCAGCATGTGAGGGCTGTGTATCCTTTGACAGAAGCTAATGTTCCTTCAACTTGTGCTGCTGCTGGCTTGATCGGAGGCCCGCTCTCACTGTTCAGCAGACTGAAGAAGCAACTTTTCTCCGACTGTGTCTGAGTGTCTCTTTCCAAACCCTGAAATCAGAGAATTGTGCGAAGCAGCTCCACCGTTCTGCCTTTTTCTCTTCGCACAAGCTTTTCCTGCTTGTACGAGTGCTGATGTTTATTTCTTCTGGCATGTCCTCGCCAGCGCTGAGCCACCGATTTCACACGTTTTTATTGGCTAATTTGACTGCGCTTTTGCCAGCAGCGGAGAACAAGCCAGAAGTTGGATATTCTTTGATGGTGCTCCTATCATGTTGCTGGTCTTAGTAAATAGGGCCTGTGGAGTGGGCTCACACCTGTTTTATAATGACTGATTTGCTGTGTTCGGCTAAAGATAGTATTTTTAAAAACTTCAGTTTAGATAATGTAATATGCCCCTATTGAGCTTGGTGAGGTCAGGGGTCAATAGGGGAAAGTAACCACCTGTTTCGTTGGGTGACAGTGGTTTAAAGAAGAAGGTGCAGAACCAGTCAGACATTCAATATGAGCGGTGCAGGCGGCGCTATGCGTGCGTCCATTCTCAAACATGGCTAACATTTGCACAGCAGAGCCAGTCAGGCGTGACGTCTCTGGGCTCTGAGGTTTGTGCTGTCAGGACAGTAGAAATTAAACCTGGCACTGCAGAGCAAAATGTGCTGAAACTCATCAATTCCACATGGCTAGAGAGCCAAGAGCCTATTTATAACACCCCCTCTTTCCCTTCTTTACCTGGTGTGCATCCCTGGCTCTAAACACGCATCCATAATGATGAATACACCCAACTGGGACGTTCCGACAGGGCATCAGTCAGGACAGGAAAACAAACACGCCAACACACACACACACTGTCAGATCACAGCACAGGAGGGATAAGACTGACACCAGGAAGGCTGATGGAAAGGTTCAGGCATCTTAGCATAAAAACAGCCAGCAGAATCACTACGATCCGTCACCGCACGGGAAATAAAAACAAGGGCAGTCAGATGTATTAAACTTCTACAAAAGGTTGAATGCGGAGCGGAAGTGATGCCCCACTGGTGAAACACTGCCACCCATCAACTAAGTTTGTTCGTGCTGTCAGTAACTGACTTTTAAATTGATTCGACAACATTTTTGATAAATGTTTTCACAAAATAGAAATATGATGGAAACCTGTTTACATTTGAAGCAAGAACGAGAACATGGATTACAAGCCAAATTTGTCCTGAACTTTAGGACAAGACTACAGTAAATGGTATCATTTATGATCAAACAATTTATTTAAACACCTTGTTGTTAAGTTGAGATTTCTAGTTTATTCCAAAGAATCCCGAAGAACCAATAAAACAAAAGAAAAATGAAAAGAAAAAACAGTAACAGCTATCAGCGGTCAGCAAAAGATAAGTGGAAAAACAGTAAGTGTTGGAACTCTGATTCCACCTCTAGTTCGATTCAGTTCAAATAATTTATCTGGGAAGTGCTGCATCTCCAAACAAATATTATAGAATTAAAAAAAAAAAATCCTTGTATTCTTTTTTTTCTAGTTTCTCCAGTTGCGATTCTAAAGCTGCTATTTGAAGAGCTGCTTTTAGAACCACCAGCATTTCAAACCCACTGATTTCTTCCTTTTATTCACATCTTTTTTTATACAAATGAAGAAATGGTTCAGATTAAAATTAAATTAATTTAAATTTTAAAATTAATTTTATTTTTAATGAATTATTTAAATGAATAAAATAAAGGTAAATACCTTAATTATAATAAAATTAGAGTAAATATCAATCTTATTAGGGGCTATCGCTCAGAATCCCACAGTCACAAGGACAGGGTCATCAAAACTCTCCCAAAGGGTGAAGAGTGCGGTTCTTATACTGTACTTTCAATGAGGACCAAAGAAAATACCTAATATAATTAGGCTTATAACTAAGAAATTAGGTAAATATTTATGGTTTGTCCATGCTGCTGTAAAAAAACTACTCATTACACATGTTTAAAATCAAAATCTTATGGCTGGATCAACCTTTAAACATCATTGATTACTTTGACTTTTCCATCAACGGGTTCATTGTTTGTTCACTTCTGAGACTGAAACAATTCCTTTACAATTCATTTGGCTCAGCGTTATTTTAAAAGCAAACACAATTTCATCAAAATAGGACTTTGTCAGCATTTTTCTATTAAAGTTAATTTCACATTTGACACTTCTGTCCTCAGTTGTTAATATTTTTACCAATCACGAGGTGAATACAGAACAACTACTTATTTAGTAGCATTTATTTTCTGTGATTTAAACGAGAAAACAAACAGGTACTAACACCATGAGATGAAACGAGTCTGGGTTCTGAACAGAAATGTTTCCTTTGTTTGTCAATGGACTTAAAGTATCATATGACAGTATGGAGCACTGGCTCAATGAACACTATATGAGACAATATTCATATCCAACCCAGTTCAACTGCAATCAATAAAAGTAAACTTCACAGTAATAAAAGCTGAAGCGGAAGGTAAAGAGAAGTGCATTAAGTTTGGGTCAACGCAGTTTTTTTGTGCTGATGAGAAGAGCAAGTGAAGCTTTCACCTGCTGGAGATGCAAAAGACATAAAAGATTCACTAAAGGTATTATCTAATGTCCAATTACACTCCCACGCCACCACCCATCTAATGTCTCCCCCCCTTTTGGCTCCTTCTCTACCTTCTCTACCTCCTTCTCTACCTTCTTGCCTCCCACCTTCATTTGCTCTGCTTAGTATGAAGAGGACACAAGTGATAAGCCTGGGGAAGAAAACCACTGGTTTACATGGCCCTGGAGCCCATTATGTTCCCCACAATAGGCTGGAGGCCTGGACGTGCTGTGAATAGGTAATGGCCTGGAGATCCTGGGCCCGGCCTGCTGCTCAATGAGCCTGACAGTTGAGCGGGAGACAGACATTAGAGATACGTCGTCATCCCAGTGTGGAGCAGCCTGGTCGTAGCCAGGGGGAAGCGAGGGAGGATAGCTGAGTCTGAGCGAGAAAAGAAGTAGGATGATGTAGTAAATGCCCCTTACATAAGGCAGGGCATGAATAATGACACAAAGGGAATATTCAGAGGTAACTTGAAGGCAGGAATCTATTTTATTGGCACAAGAAGATAAGTTTTTAATATTTGAAAGAAAGAAATTAACGCTAGGTTGCTTTTAAATCTGTCAGTATGTGACTCGCTCACTCATTTGAACACTACCTTTCTAAGTTAGGCTTCTATGCGAGCAATCTGTACCTAATATGCTCAAGGTTTAGCCTGTGAAGAAGATCTGTCTTCATTGAGCTGGAAAAGTTGTAGCATCGCCAAGCATTTTTCCTAACGGCACAGTCCCTCATCTATGAAAGTGCTATAGAGCCCCTCAGACAATTAGGCAGGGAAAAGCTTTATGACCATAAGACTCACTCAGTAAGCGGCACTCTCACCGCCAGCATCGCCAGGAGCGCTGGCTCGTGCAGAAAGGTAATTACGGAGCCTCTCATAATGACACGGAGGAAGCTTGCGTCATAACACCCACAGCCTTTTATCATAGCGGTGTAATTAATTATCATCCTTTACTCTTTGATTCATTCCACTATTCATAACATATTCATACATTCGCGAGAAATTATCATTTCCTTCAGGAATTAATCAAAAGGAGGAAGAGCTGGTCGTCTCTCAATGAATGATCAAAGACTGTGTTTGTCGACCTCGCTGTGTGGCAAGGGAAGGTTACTTCGGACATGATATCTTACAACGGCCAAACTCATTCTCTCTGACCAAATCCTCTGCAAGAAGCTTGGAAATACTGTGTTAATATTTCTAATCAATCAATGAACAAGCAACTGTTATGTTTTTTGTAACAGTTTACCCCATATTCCTCCGTGTGTGACAGCGGAGATTAGGAAAAAATATCAAGTCCATACAAATCATAGGAGCAGAAACGAGTTAAATTATTAAATAAACCTTTCCAAACTGTGAGGTACCACCGCTACACATCAGCTGCTACCGCCATTTTGACATCTATGAATTCAGTTTTATGAAGACAAAAGCTGCTATATCTTCAAAATAGTTTTCAGAGAACAAGCGATGGTGTGAAAAACAACACGAACATACATAAAAACAGCATCTTCCTTCACATCATCACTTCCCAACCTCAGGGGAAGAAATGACACAGTTAGACTCGTAAACAGGTGTCCACCAGCCCCCAGATCGTGGTGCTCTAATAGTTGTTTGATGTTTTTGATGTCTAGTCAGCTCGATCGTACCTTGCTGCTTGATAATGAGGGCCAATAATGACTCCTGAGCTTGAGGGGTTAATGATATGTAACCGGGAGAGCTGCTAATTACACGTTACAAACTATTTATCAGAATCTCCATCTGCGCAAGCACCACAACTCTCATTGTGCACGCTAAATTACTCCACGGATTATCACTGTAAAGCAAGTTTCAGTAATTAGAGACCCATACTGCTGTTTTCTTTTTCTGGGAGCACCAAACGGCATTGAGAGCAGAGCAGAAAAATGGGATGACTGCTTAATTTCGGGGCTGATATTCAAATTGGCACAAGCTGAATGTGAGAAGAAAGTGTCCTCTCTGGAAGTGACACAGAAGAAACCATCCACGGTTTTGTTTTTGGTGTTTTTACTCTTCAAAACCAAAAGTTCATCCTCGAGGGAATTTACACACACCATTGAGAGAGAAGTGTAAATTGTATTGAGAAGCCAGACGTAGTTATGGTGACATTACTTAGACCTGTTTTCTGTATATTTAGATAGCAGAAAGAAACCTGTGAGGAAGTTGTAGGTAGAGTGTGCTCCAATGGGCCCGGCTCTCCAGTGATTGGTAATTTGAGAAATAACTGTCACATCCCTCAGCCCCAAAGGTGTGCCTGAAACTACGGAGACGAGCACCACCTTCTCTTCGTTGCGATAAATTTTTATTAAAATTACCTTCATTAGAAGACAGTGTTCATTATAAAACCAAAAACGCCAGTCTCTCAGGGCCCCGTGGATTAATAAGGACAGCAGTGTATTTTAAGCCGTAAACTCAGCTCCTCACTGTCCTTAATCTCCTTCCTACTTCACAAGGCCAAATTAACACCTCTCCTCAGCTCTGACGGGACCTCATTAGCAAACTTCCAGGGAAAGAAAAGAGGAGAGCAGCACAAAAAAGAGGAAAAGAAGGAGGAAAGCGACCAATGACAGCCACCAGCTCTGGGATTAACCCTTCCTCCTCCTACAGCTCCTCCGGAAAAACTAGGTCGGCAACATGTTTCTAATCAGTCGCCTGGTTAGTGATAATTAGAAGGCAAGATTGGACGGGAGAAGAGAGAGAAAGTGGGTGGGGAACACTGAAATAAAAAAAGAAAAGAAAGAGAACCTGTCATGTCGCTAACACTTCAAAGGAGCCGACTTCTCCTTTAGAAGTGGCATGATGAGGGTCCAAATACCATGAGGGCCTCCTCTGGGCCCCGGAACTGCTGTGATGAGGGGGTAGTGGGGCAAGGACCCAGTTATTTCTCCCGTATATGCATCTGTACACGTCTACGTGCCAGAACTTCTCTTGTTATTTACCACCTGTACAGTGCAGCTGCAGGGGAGCATTAGCCCATCCCAAACCACCCAGCCAAACAAGCGCATCCAATTCCACCTTTTCTTCACGCTTTCCCCCCACAGCAGCAGGTTGAGGTCCCTCAGCTCACACCGAGGTCGTGCAGACTACTGCTGGGTAAAGTTCACAAGCTTCTGCAAGCTGTTTGACATTAGCAATAAGGTCAAAGTGTACTAGAAAACACAGGAGGATTATATTATTATGGCGTACCAAGTTGCACGTTTCGGCTCACAAAAAACGAAGAAGAAAGAAATCCAAGTTTGTTTCCGCAACAAGCTGACTTGCTTGTCGATGAGCAAATTACAAGCCTGTGGAAGTTACACAACAGAGACCATGAGGTACCCAGAGAGGCCTGCAGCTACATAAGAAGAAGAAAATCATCGCTCATTATCAACCATCTATTTTATCTACTTTGAGACATCTCTAGACTCCCGGTTGTCAGACATCAATGGTGCTCAAATTAATCCTTCGGGTTCTTGTTTGCACAATAAAGATTTGGAAGGGTGCTTCTGGTATTTCTGCAACTTTACAGTCAGAGTAATTGAATTAGCATAGAAATCAGCCACAGAGTACAGTGGAGTGTGGCATCAAGTGTGATAGCTTCTGCTAGTGAACACAGAGCTTGGGCATAGTCAATTAGAAAGCATTAAAAAGAAACTGCCAATAATCACTTCCAAGAGATCTGAACGGTCCGTGCTGAGTGTTCTCATGTTTACAGATGATAGGGCTTTCAGGTTAGCGCTGAGCAGGAGTTTAGAGGGGGAAAACGAGTCTGGAAACATATTTGTGGTATCATTTCCATAAGCCTCTGCCTTGCGGACCATAACAGAGCTCACAAATGTGATTTATGACCTTGGTTTAATGGCTAGTGCAGAGTCTTGGTAGGTATCAGATGACTTTTTCAATATGGCGACGTCATAGGGGGCATAGTGAATGCACCATCACAACAGGAAATGAGGGTTTGTCTCTGCCAAGAAAATATGAGAAGCCAGATATCTGATCATCTAATGGCAGATAGATGCTACTTCACTTTGACAGAAAAGGCATCGGTCAATAAGCACCAGATGAGCAGTAACATAAAAAGAACGGCATGGATTCCACCCCCCATCTATCAAATCATTCATTCCAGAAGCACACTTCTCCACTCTGGTCAATGTGTGTACAATCACCAATTGGAGTGTCTCCTTTAAGTAATTTTGTGGAACAGAGATGTAGAAAATTATCAATAAAATGCTGGTTAGTGGTTTTCAGGTTCTGCTTTACTCTGCAGAGTCTGTAATCTTTAAAAAGCTGAGACATGTGACTCACCTGGGCTTGGAAACTCTTGAGAACAGGTGCCACCATCTCCCGGACCTCCTAGGTACAGACAAAAAAAGTAAACTCTGTCTCAGCAGTTTCTGTTGTGCAGATGCTCCACTTGTTCAGGAGCCAGGCTGTCCCTAGCGAGACACAAACAGCAACTAAAAAGAACTGAAAAATCTTTGTTAATGGATCCTCACCAGAGTTTCTCTTTTATTACACGAATGTGTCAGAAAGGTGTGCTGCTGCAGGAGGTGGGTATTACTGGTTAAACCTAAAGGGGTTTGAGTGGGCATGTTTGAAAAGTGGGGCTTTCCAATGGGCTTGTGTTAGAGCTCAGAAATCCAGACTTGTGCAAGCTCTCACAGCCTCAGGTAAGGGGATTGTGCTGCCAGTGGTGACAGCCTGATCCCGTCTTAAACGCCTGTATTACACTGACAAGATTACAGCGCCACACAGCAAATAGCCTACGAATAAATGTATCAAATATTAAATTATTCTCTTTGACTCTAGCCACATTTCCAGAAATGATCACTAAAACTATACAAAGTGTACATAAAGTTTGTTTATTATGTTTGGGATTGTTGCCGTGGAAAAGTAGTAGGAATGAGCTCTGTCTAATACCATAAACCATGCTGTGTTTAAATGCTATATGGTGGTAACTCTTTGTAAGTGATGCGCTAGTTAAGATGAGCCTTTGTGTTTTCTGGCTTCTTCAAAGTTTGTGTCTCTGACCAATAGAAATACACTGTTGTCGCCCAAACCAGGACATTGGAATGTATAACACTGAATTCATGAAGACCTTTAACTCACCTCGAAGTGAGACACTATATTGCTATTTTTAAAGTAAGAACAATTTGTCCCACTTTACACAAAATTTAAAGGACTTTGTTTTAGTCCAAGGAGACCAACTAATCTTTCAATACTATAGCTTTCGTTTGGGAAGGCATAACTCAGTGGTGGAGTGACCACCTAAGGACCAGAAAGTCACTGGTTTGATGCCCACTACGAGATCAACCCAAAGTGTTCCTGAAGAAGACATATAAACCTATTTACTCCCACCACTGGTGCTGTTATGGCTGCCTGCTGCGGTGCTTTACAGCACAGAAATTTTCCCATGAGGGATCAATAAAGAGAGAATTTAAGAACCATTCAGCAGACATGGTTTTGCCCTTTAAAATTTCATAGGAAAACAATTAATTTTCTTGTCAAGTGTAAACCTTTCTGTTACTTGAGTTAAATTTTTTTTATAGGTGTATTGTTATTGTTGTAAAACAACTTTGGGAACATTCACAATTATAGTTAGAGAAATATTCCTTTTAAAAGAAAATTCACAAGAACATCTTCTTGGTTTACATTAATATATTTTTTTTACCCAACATAGCATGTTATAGGGCTGCCCGATGGCACAGTGGTTAGCACAGTGCCCTCACAGCATGAGGATAAGGGTTTAAGTCCCAGAGAGGAGGAAAGGCTTACAACACTGTCCTTTCTGTGTGAAGTTTGCATGGTCTCCTTGTGTATGGGTGGGTCTTCTCCGGGGACTCCTGTTTCCTCCCATCCTCCAAAAACATGTTTGGTTGTTTGTTTGCAACAAGAAAATTAACCTAGGAATGAATGTGTGTGTGGTTGCCTGAATGTGGCCCCGAAACAGACTGGCGACCTGTTTGGGGTGTATCCTGCCTCTTGCCTGAAATCAACTGGGATACGTTCCAACCTGCCCTATTAGAACAAGCAGTTCAGAAAATGAAACAATTAATATGTTAAAGCTAATTAAGCAAACAGAAAGTAACAACGTTTATCAAACATAAAGTGATTTATTTAAATTGGCTTAAATAGAATGAAAATACAATATCCTGTCTGACATCAGGGAGTAAACCCGGTATTATTTTAGTTTCATGTGTCGAAACCAAATCGCCTTGTGTTTCACCCAAAAGTAACCAGTCTGAGAAAAATAACTTTGTGCTGACTACACAAAGTCATCAATTTTCTTATTCAAATGAAAAAATGTTCTGATTTTACTTTCTTCCAATAAAAAGTTCATTTATTAGGTAGTATTGAGACGAACAATGTGCCTTATGCTTGACTGTGACGTCAAATTTGTTTGCCTGGTGTGCATGTCTGACTGTTTCATTTCGTCTTCTGAACTGCTAACCCTTAACAGAGTCAAGCCTATCTCGGCTGAATTAAGACGAGAGGCAGGGTAAACCCCGAACAGGTCACCAGTCTGATGTGAGGCCACATACACACATAACCACCCACACACACACTCATTCCTACAGGCAATTTTATAGCGGTCAATCAACTTAACATGCATGTTTCTAGAGGGTGGGAGGAAACCAGACTCCCCATTGAAAACCCATGCACACACCGGCTCTCTGAATGTGTGATTTTTAAATATGATTTACATAGTGATGCACAAAACCATCTTCAAAAATCTTGAGAAAAAACAGACTTTAGTGTTGATTTAATGTTGGAATTGGGATTTTTTTACAAACGTTTTATACTGCAGAAAAGGAAAAAAGATTTTTATATCAAACAAGTGCAAAAGCAGGTGCAGAGGAGCACTTAACAGTATTTAAATATCTTTTCACATGGAGTGAGAAAGACACTGGTTCCTGTTACATCACATATACTTAGAGCAATGTACTGTAAATATTAGAGGATGTTTCTACAGCAAGAGAACTTTTCCATAAAGTATTCTCTTGCTTCATAGATGACTAAAGCACCAAAGTTGTTGATTTTTTTGTAAAAATGAGCCCCCAGGCTTGAACCTCCAAGCAAGAGGCTAATATTACAAAACCTGAGAATTTAAATATTTACTCATCTATTAGAGAAGTGGACCACCTAAGCCCAACGTGTGCCCTGTGACTAACAGTTAAATGATGTGTTTTTTTTTCAGATGAAACAAAAGAAATGTTTCTAAAATTGTATACATCAGGGACTTTATAAGTAGCAGTCATGTTGACAGCCACAACCTGCTGAGGTGAAGATGAGTAAAATGACACATGCAGCTGAGATAATGGGGGGCACAGTGCTAGACTTACCTCAGGAACATTTCTTTTGAACTCCCTGCTCAGCTCTACCAGGTGCTTGTGGGAATGTTCGCTCTCCTCTTGTCGACCCGCCAGCTCAGACGCAACAGAATTTAGCTCCCTCTGCAAACACACAAAATGAGACAGAAAGGGTGAGACGATGAAGAGTGGAGAGATGGTGCCCTTTAGGGAGCTCGCCGGTGCTCATCCAGTAAAGCTTGAAGTGTACATAAATAAAAATATGCTGCTGAATATTAACAGTGTAATCCTTCATGATCTCACAGTAGTAATACTTACAGCTAGCCCTGGCCCATAAATAATTAAGCCAAAATAAATCCAATGCCTACAGTAGCAGAAGGCCTTTTAGATAATCAGTATTTGAAATAATCAATACGTTTGCAACGGCTATAGAGCGCCAGAGAGCAAGTGGGGCAAGAGGGAGGAGGTAAAGAGTTGGAGAGAGAGGGACAGGGAGAAAGGAGGTGGTGGGGGTAAGTCACGTGCAGGGACCCAATAACCTGACAAATATCCGTACAAATAAACAGAGCTTCCTCTAGAATGAAGAGCTGCTTTTATAAGCCCGGCCAAGACCTGATACTAACATACAATGGCCTTGTCTGCTGGCGTAATTACCATAGGTCAGATCTATTTTCAGCCTCTTTTCAATCTCTTTTCCTTCACCTGCACCAATCCATATATTGATCCTGCAAAGATTTCCAATAGAGAGCAGCAGCCTGCATAGGTTTAACCAAATTACCCTATTGCTGCAACAGCCCTGATCGCTATTCCATTATTGTCTCCACACATTGGTTGTTTACATCCATGTGTGATGCTAAATGAGAGCTCCACCCTGGCAACATGTCTGATCCACTATTCAAAGCTGTCTGTGTACCAGGCCCTTCATCAGAACCTTGCATTCATGCTGGACTCAGCTGCACCACATGCCATCCGCAAATCCAATATTATCGATCACACATCCAATTCCCGGCCCTTTCAACAAACAGAAAAAAAAGAGAAAAGTCAAAACAGATTCCACCTCTGCTCCTCTGCACAGAGAAGGGATGGCAGAGACAACTGTATATTCCTCCCTCTCCGTTTTGACTGCAATTACCAGTAATTGATGAGGACTTTCTCTCGTAACTGCTGGGTTACAATATAAAAAGTTGAGTAGGGGATTCAATTACCACTGCAAATTTATATATGAAGCAGGGAAATTAAATTGACTGTCTTTTAATTAATCTGCAGTCTTACTTAAAGGCAATTTAATAAATCATCACACATGGAATAAAGGACAGAAAATGGAAAGCTGAAACTCAAACAGTCACGGCCTCGCCGGGTGGGAGGCTGGTCAGAGAGCCGAGCTGTTAATTGAAGGGCTGTTGGTTCAGGTCCCTGGACGGGCAAGTCAGAGATGGGAGGGAAAAATAGAACTCAGTGTACGTTCTATGGGAAGCGTAGTAAGCTTTGGTTCTAGAAAGCTTTAGTTTTACATGTTTCCCTGTCTGAACTCACCTGAGTTAAATAAATGGAACAGAAGTTAAGAGTCTAGTGCAGCTCTCCAGCGCTAAGCTTCGCCTGACCCTGGTCTAAGTACATTATGGTGAGATGCTGTATAAATATAAATGTATAGTAAGTGGCCGAGAACTTCTCATTACAACAAAAGGCATTTCTGGAGAGAGTGAAATGTGAATTTTTTCCACACTATCAACAAAAGTCCATTTTAAAGTGAAACACAACCCTTGGTTATCCAAGAATAAAAAATTCTGTTTAATTACGCAGGTAAATATCCGGTGCTGATGATTTGGGTGACTATTTTTTGGGAGTGGTAAATTTTGTCTGATAACTGGTCATTAAGATTAGATGTACGTTACCTTGGGAGATTTTGGATTCCCTCCAACAAAACACCCTTTTCACCCAAAAACTTTCCACCATGAACAGTGGGAAAGCATGTTGCCATTAAATCTGGATGGACAAAGACCTGACAACTAGACACACCTAAGGCTTGGCATACCAACTAGAAATGTCCTGATAAGCCATACTTGGACTAGAGCATCTAGATGCAGCTAAGTTATTGGCCTAATGTGAAGGTTTGTGGCCACTTCAAAGAAAAAAGTATCCTTCTGAGCAACAAATCTGTCAGTAAAGTCATTTACAATTTAATTCACTAAGACCACAATCCATCAAATCACCTATAGAATCAGCAACAATTTATAAACAAGGTCCTACATACCTTTTTCCGAAATGTAATTCCCACTCAAAAATAAATCTGTGTCTTTTCAGGTCTTTTCCCCCAATAAAAATGGCAATTTACAAACTCTCTTTTGTGCTATTTCAGCCCTTTGTTCTTTTGAGCAGAATGCTTTTGTAATGTTTTTATAAAGATGTAAATCATTTCCAATGTTATATGTACATATAGCATCAACATGGTTTTGGTAGTTACGAAACATTTCTTGTGAAAGGTATTGTGAGTGTGAAGGACTGTGGTTGTATAGAAAAGACAACAAGACTTGTGAAATTCCTCTTGGTCCTCTCAGTCCTTCTGAGACGAGTTTTCCCGCAGATTAGAGAGCGGGGTGTTTAGAAGCCAGCCAACCTCTGCAAGATTCAAGCGGCTCTTTACCAGCTAATCTCACCAAGAGAAAAGTCTTCTGGAAGTGAGTTTGAGTGGATTTCATATAAGTACTTAAGATATACCGTGATGGTGATTCTTAGTCTGCTGGTGCTTCGGCGGCCTCTGTGTGGAGCTGGGTTACAGTTATTGCAGCTCAACTGATAAGGATATTGGTGCATATTTGAGCAATATACAAGGCGGGCATTGCAATCACGGTAGCATGATT
The DNA here is from genome assembly GCA_902685375.1 of Neostethus bicornis. Classification (NCBI taxonomy): domain Eukaryota; kingdom Metazoa; phylum Chordata; class Actinopteri; order Atheriniformes; family Phallostethidae; genus Neostethus; species Neostethus bicornis. Next base: position 14,438,673 of record LR738545.1, read on the forward strand.
GTGGTGTGCTTTTCTGAAAGCATCCCTGCAGTTTTTAGACCATTATGAGAAAGGGAGACCTGGGCAGCAAGCCATTAAATGAAATCTACTGCTTGTCTTTCTGGAAAGAAGTGAACCAAAACAGACTGTTACTTTTGGTTGTCCTACTGACAATAAGAAGAATGATATAGTTATGCTGATAGAGGAAGGCCATTTCAGGAGGTAAAATATCTTAAAGATTCTTGTCCTTAAAATGAAAGAAGAGTTGTGACTTAGTGTATGAAGAGGAAGTTCTCAGTAATCATTTGACAGGTTTTAAGAAGGATGACTGAGACCAAATTTTCAGTGTGTGGCAGTCTAGTCAATACAGAGCTCCTGTCATTAAGCCTCTGCCAGTCAAACATCCAGCTATAATTGATGAGTTTCCCTTGGGGAGGGCGGAGCTGTCATTGGGGCTGGAAGGCCAGGAAAGAAGGATTTTGAACATGGACCAACCCTTTGGTGCTCAAGTTGTACACCAAGAAAAATCTATGTGATGCTAAAGCCTAAAAGAGATTGAGAAAAATTGTGACTTATTGTATCATCATAGAACTTTAAATTCAATAGCTTTGACTTAAAGCTCACCACTCTAAAATTGAATCATGCGACGCTCTCGTTGCTTGCTACTTTACAAAGCTTTTCAGGAATTTACCGAATGTTGAAGGTACTGAATTTCTCTGGGAGGAGATAAAGTAGAAGAAAAGTCAGAGTTCGCAGCAAATATCTGAAATATAAAACTATAGAAAATATCAAAATAATCTGGTTGTAAAAAAAGTGTTTCATTTCTGTTTAAATGTTAGAAAGTATAATTAGTCTCCTAATCAAGAAAAGATATTTGGCAAATGGGAACAAGGAGCTACAGAATGATTGTAGAACTTGACTAAAATTGGAGCATAAATACAGTATGCTGCTGTTGAAGTTGAAAACTTCTTTGTTTTATTGCTAAAAATCAAGGCTCACTAATGTATTGTGTCTGAGTAGATTTGACATTGATTCATTAAACCGAGCTCATCTTGATTACGTCTGTAGTTGTAAGCATTTTTTTGGCCTTTCACAGACAACCCATGCTAGAAAATGTTGACAACTGGAAAAGAAAAACCCACCAAGGTACTGCAATGAGGTAGATGAAGTCAAAATCGCTATTGTGTTCACTGGGCTTGGACAGCACAAATTAAAGTGGAAAAAAAGGAAGGAGGAGGAGAAGTGGGGAAAATGCAGATGGGGTATTATTTTTCTTTTTGTATCCCATCTAATTGCAATCATAGGCAGATGTCTGAAAGTGTGACAGCATCAGCAGAATTGCTGCTGAGAGCACAGAATCTTTGTCTAAAAATAATCAGACTTTCTGTGTGCTGCTGTTTGTTATAATGGTAATCGATGCTGGAGGCTTTGAATTCCATCAATTTATAGATCCACTCTGTTCTGCCTGGTGACTGTACTGGCTCACAACCCCCACCGTACACGCACACCGATGCAACAACACACACACATTTGCACGCAAGGTCTCGCATAAAATGAGTAGTTCAGCACACATGCGCTGCAGTGAGATCGGGCACAGACCAGTTTGTGATTAAGATAAGTGTAGTTTCCTTTCATACGTCGCTTATCGCCTTCTTTTTCTCTGTGAGGCATAAGATTGTCTAGAGCTGCCTCAGATTAGCCCCGCATCTCAGACGCCACATTTGAGAGGGCGGGCTGATCGATAAATCAAATCGCTACAATCAATGGTCCCAATCACCGCAGTGTAGTCTGGGCTCAACATTATTACTGGCAACCCCTCCCCTCAGTCACTGAGAGAGGATGCAGAGATGGAAAGGTGGACACTGGCGCCTGTCCATTGCAAAGAGCCAAAATTCATTCTTATCTGGCCTTCCCGTGCTGAGCATCAGCTCAAGCCATAACAGACAAATTTTTTAATGTATGTATGTTTATGTGTGCGTGTGTGTATGTGTGCTCGTGACTGTCCAGACAGACTGGTCTGGGTGGAAACCCTGACCTACGTGACCCTGCACTCCGAACATGGTTTGAGCCCGAAGCCTCTGATGGAAAATGCTGAGGTATGCGTGCAGAAGTGGGCTGGAGTCACCTGACGTGTTCCTCCCTGTTTCCTATTCACCTCGTAACTGGAAGGTCTCTATTACCGCCATCATCTCAGCATGCCCCGATGGGGTCAAATTCAAATTGTTTTCTGACTTTTAGTTTGAGCTCTATGATGCACATGATCAAAGATTACCACATTTAGTTGGTTTGAGAAATTTCTATAGCAGATATAGATTCTTTCAATGTTATACATTTCATCACAGCTTAGTTCTGATCAATTTCCCCTTAATAAAAGCACATGTTGAAAATGATTCTTGATAACTGTCTTTGATTTGTATTGCGACCCTTTGTGAACATCTGCCACTTTAGTTTACTTACATCTGTCCACTCTCATTGCACTATGCAGCAATGTGTAGCTGGCGTATAGGTTGTGAGCGCTTACCATGGAGAAAAAAATAACATTTTATTTTGACACTTCTCAAAAATGTGAGCTGAAAAGTCTGATAAATCATCCAAAATAATTAATCCCCAGTCAGTCAGGCTGTCTTCAAACAGCATGCTAAATCTTACAAAAGGAAGGAGAAGCGTGTGAGCGTTACGATCATCAGCAAAAGGTGTGACTGGTGTTGTCAGCCATTATTCGTCATACCCTGCTTCATTTAGAAGGTTTTTTGGCGCCTGATGCACTGGAGCACAGCCTACTTGTCAACACTTCTCTCTCTTTAATTCCAACATGTATACATGGACACGCATACACACACAATTTTGCTTTTGTTAATGTACCTGTAATGCATCTTTGTATGGTCGAGGAGGCTCTAATTTCATTTATTGTCAAGACGGGTACGAAATTGTATCAAGAGACATCACAAAAACATCGTATTCCTGCCATTTTAAGCTATCATGCATCCTCTTTAAGTCCAATGAATAACTTTAAATGTCCTCCAATTAGAAACTTCACAGTCTATGACTGAATGCTTCAAACGAAGGCCAATTACAATACCTTATATCATCATTAAGGCCAACCATTGTCCCGCTCCTTTCAAACTCTGTGGTTACAATCAGGATATCTATTGTCATTGTGTGGTACATGCAGGGTGACTAATTACACGCTCCTATGATTCATTAGCAGGCTGGTGGGTTGAAACCTGAGAGACGACACGATAACCCTGGTCTGCCAAAGGATCAGCTCAGAAGAAGTTGTAAATTTGAAAAACAACAATATGGTTTAACAACATCCAAGAACGAGAAAAAGAGACTGCTCTCCACAGTAAACTTGATAGAGCAGCAATATTTAAAAAAAAAACAACTTGATGACATGATTTGTATTCTTGTTTTGAGCATCTTTTATAGCAGAAGAGGAGGTTCACACTGCAAGTGACCCCTTCCTTTGAAGCTTCACCATTGGGGTCAGTCAGGCAGGAGTGCAGAACAGCTTCACAGATTCAGCCATTACTGTGATGGCCCACTTTCACCTGCAACAACGAGCTGCAACAATCCAACATAACTAACCTGCGATTGTTTATTCTCTCTTAAGAAATGTCAATCTGTTCGCTCTCAGGTGTGCTGCTCTTCCTCTTGTTTTTGTTGTGTCCCCCCTCCGCCGCCACCCTCCTGTTTTCCCTTGTCGATTGCAGCAAGATCAAAGCGATGCCGCTGGAAGAATCTGAATATTTCAGGTGTAGAAAGAGGGCTGCATTTCACGCCACCTGTGAACACTGAGAATTGGGTCCCACCTCTAACTCAGACTCAGTTAGCGGTGCCTCTGGGGTATTGGCGACATAAACCTGGGCCACCTGTCTGAGATAGATGGAACAACGCTTTACCCTCCCTCTTTCTGACACACACTCATTTTACTCCATTCAAACCAAAAATAAATAAATCTAAATAGAGCGATGAGATTGGGAATAAAAGCCGCACTGACAGCAAGCAGGCAGGAACTCGGAGCACCATCACAAAGGGGCTTCAAGACCAGGGAGGCAACTTCTGCTGCACCAGAATAGGAACAGCTACTTAAAAAGAAGGTTTATCCATAAATTACTTTATAATTTACCTTGCTGTGTAGCAGAAGCTTATGCTCACGTAATAAATGAGTAGCCGGGGCAAACAACCATCAGGATTAAATTCTGCTACAACATTGTGCACAGTACATTATGGGTGTGCGAGATGATACACATCACATCATCAGTGTTGCCATTCCTGACCCAAAGCAAATAAAAAGCATCCCTGTTGTCCACGCAAAGCCCGACCAGTTTGATGTAGCAGCTCTCCTCAGAGGGCCATGTGCTTTGACATGTGTGCATGTGTAAGCATTTGTGACAGCATGTGTGTATGTGCATTTGTGTGCGGACGTGTGTTTAAGGGGGCGTGGAACAAGTTCCAAGCTACTAGTTTCCAGCCGTGTCTCTCAAAAGGGCCGTAAAGTCTTTACAGCAAATTCCTTACATTCATCTGTGTCAGAGCACTCGGCACACATTAGGCGTTTACACGGGAGGAAACACAATCTATTTGATGCTACACTGCCCACACGTCCAGAGCCCTCCTTCTCACACTAGAGATTCACAGTGTTTAACTTCCATTTCATATTCTGAAGAGTCAGGCAGACAGACAGGCAGAAGCAGAGAATGGACTCCATCTTGTTGTAAATCAGTATTTCAATACTTGACTGTAATCTAGAAAAAGTCAACAAGAAGCCCTCACATTATGCAGCTCCAGGTATTTCGTTTTATTTTCTCCGGAATATCTCATTGATCCCTCATGTTTTTGCGTATGCAAACGATGCACTCATAAAAGTCAGTTTTCATTTTTTTTACCGTATATTTGATGGCGCTCCCTGTCTTTTAATATCAGAGGTCTTTATGAGAACAAGTGAGGGTTAATCTAAAGCAGGTTACCGCCAGACACTTTTTTTAAATGTCAGCTGGGGGGATCCAGGCCTTTCTCATTACTACATTAAACCAACAGGGCTGACTGCTCTAAGACGGATGTGTGACTTGGAGGTGTCTTCCCCCACTTTGCACCAGCATCACGAACCGACCCCATCACAGAAAACATTATTAATCAATCGATTTATCGCCATAAATCAGGCTAGGCTTTGATTGTATCAGCAAGTCGTGCAATCAATCAATTAGTCAAGACCTAGCAGCCCAATTTGCCTATAGAAAGATGAATGCTCCCTCACATCATCCATTTGGCTGTCCGTTTACCCATCAAACACGGCTGCTGTTGACTCCCAAGCCCAACATGCATCCTTCTATTGATTTCTGCAGATTAAACTTGCAAAAGAATCAAAGGACAGTTATTGGACTGGGAAAAATCATGCTTTCATTTGTAGTAAAGCATCATCCATGCTGTCTTATGATAGTGTTGCTTCATTTCATCAAAACAACTAAGTGTAAACACCATGATCTTCAAGCAATAGCAAAGGAGGATAATGCTCATGAGTGGATACACCCACTCAAAGAAAAATGGGGCACAAAGGGGCAGATAATGGATTATTATTAGCCAACCCAACTCTAGTCTATTGTAATGCAGCAAAGGAGGAGTCAGAAGAGGGGGGCAGAGGAAGGAAACAGCTGGATGAACAAACTGCGGAAAACACATGTGTAATGACATATTTGTTTCATCTTTTATCCCAACAGTGAATTCCAATCCACATTGTGACACTAGCTGCCTCGGTCCAGTGCTTCCCATCTGCAACTGTGTCAGGATGTCTCCCAGGACGGCCTGGAAAACTTTAGGGACGACATAAACCGACAGGAGCAAGTAGAGCACGACAGAGTGGGCTGCTGGAGACTTGGCGGGCTTCTCCCACAGCGGTGGACTGGAAAGCTGACGTGAAAAAGAAAGAAACACAGGGAGCTCCCCAGGGATTGAATCTGTCCTGGGATTAGATCCCCACCAGAGTTGGTTATGCTTCATACCTTCAAGCCCTGCTGTGTTGCCTCTGGGGGGGTCCATCTTGGTGTCTGTCCACCAATTGCAGTTCTGCCCAATCTGTCCAAACCTCACCGTGTAATTAGAGATAAAGACAGAAGACTAAGCTACTCAACCTTAAGCCACCCAGCTTCACACATGGTTGCCTCGCCGAACACAACAGCAGCACCTGCGTTTGCCAGCTAGCTTCAAATTTGTAATTTTCCAACTGAACCAAACACATTACAAAGTACTACATGATATGGTACACGAAGCTGATCGAGAATAGCTCCAATGTGGTGTATCTTACGTTTCTGCACCATGGTTAAAAAAACAATACGCTATTTTTTTTTTATTACCAACCCCCACAATTTCTGTGTTGAAATGGGTTATTCTGTGAAGACTCGCAGGTAAACAATAACCGGGGTAAATAAGTCATTTTTCTTCATATCTAAAACTTCATCCAGGCAAGAAGAAAAATTTAGGGAAAAAAGTAGAAGGAGAACATGAGACTATATTCAAGAAACACAAAATTATACCATGGAGGGATCCATTATTCATCTCAGATACATTTTTTATTTAACAGTGGGCTGGAAATGAGCAATGATGAATGCATCACCCGGGATGCAATTTGTATGTAAAATAACACAAGATTACAGAATATATTTTAAGTGTAAATGCAGTTCGTTGCCATCTTAGTAGAAAATGCATTCCAACAAAAAGGAATAAGATCTGAGCCACATAATACCGCTTCATAAAATCACTTAGCCCCCAGCTAGGCCTTGTGCCAGTCCTCAGAAGAGGTCACAATGATCAGCTGAAGTGAAGAATGAGCCGATTGGAGCAGATTTTCATTCTTATAATGTAAGCTATACTACCTCTTGGAAAGCCATTTGAAAATATGAAATAAGCAAACCAAGTCACAACGAGTAATTCAACTCACATTCAGACGAAGTGCTTTTCTTTGTGTTCTCCTTTTTTGACAAATACATAGCTGCAGACACACAGTTAGACGCGTGTCTATGCATAAGTGCACACAACCATACAGTGTTTCACTGCCTGCCAGGCATCCACATGCTCCTCTCAGGACATGCTCTCTCCTCATCGGCTTCACTGGGTGAACATTGTTCCAACTCAGTGCATCTCAAAGACACACAAAGCGCCTTTCCTCGCACTCCCAGTACAAAGATTGAATACCCCCCTTCTTCACAAATCTCCCCTCAACACCAGACATGTCCACCACAGAGCATGTAATACAACTCATTACTGGGCATACCGGGTGCAGAGGGCTCTGATGGGAGAGACAAGTATGATGGGAAAGGAGAGAAAGGGGCTTACACCAACATCTCCATCCTTCCTTACAACGAGAAGCACTCTAAAACCAACCTTAATAACTAAAGCAATCCAATTGATTTTTGCCTGTTCTCTGAAATAAGTGTTATAACAGTGCCGGAATTGAGAGAAAAAGCAAAAATACTGTTTACACTTTACTGTCACACAGCCCACAGACACTTGAATGTCTCTTTTACATGCTGAATTGACCGTTCCATCCTTCCACACATCTCCAATATACTGATGACCTACAAGTAAGTTATGTCCAATTGCAAATAAGCAGAGGGACAGTGTATCTGGGTCAGGTCCATTGATCTCAACCCCTGCACAGCATGGCTGTGGGGCCAAGTTTTTTGTGTGCTGACAAGAGGGCAGTTGGTTAGGAGACAGAGAGAGGAAGCTGCAATTACAAGGCAGGGGAGGACAGCGAGTCCGCTAATCCACCACTGTGCACACCCACATGAACCTTCCCTAACCTCAGGGCAATTGCATGACCTGAGGCAAAGCATTACACACATTAAAAAGACATGAACTTCGGAGCATTGGAGTTTCAAGCACGCAATCAATGGGCCACAGGTGCAAATATTTTTTTCTGCACTGCCAGTGTAAAACCCTCCCTCACAGGATTACAGGGGAACCTGTTTTTGCAGTTTGTTCATGTTAATGTCAGCAATAATAAAGACCTGCAGAAGGAGAAACAATAAAAAAGGAACACGAGCTGAAGACAGCTTTTAGAGGTGGGCTGGAAACCACGCGGGGAGCCAGCAATGAGGGAAGGATGTGAGGAGTCTGTCAACTTCTCCCTGTCTGCTCCTGTTTTCACTCGCTTCAGACTGAGGGGAGCAAATGGGCCTAATTCACACTGGCTATGTGTGAGTGTCTGTGCTGTCGAGCAGCGAGAACAGGAATTAGATCTATGGTTTGTAGCCTTCATCCCTTCCCAGACATACTTGTTCCGGCTCAGAGGCGCTGCCTAATCCGCACCTCTCTCCCGCTTGCACTCCCGGAAAATGACTTCACACAGCTGCCTCAAACACACAACGCAGCAATTCTCGTCTGACTGAACTCCCCCACCTCACTGGAAAAAAAAGGAGGCATACCTCCCATAGCTCATTTAACATACCAATTTCCCCCAAAGCCCACACTAACCCCCTCCAAAGAGACCAAAACAACAATGAAAACAACTGAAGCCCCACTTGATACTTTTAGGGCTTTTTTCTCCAGAGAGCTGTCAAAATCAGACGTACAGTGGGAAGAATTGAAAGAGCAAGGTGCAGAGCAGCAAGGGGGGGTTACCACAGTCCAGCTTGTGAAAGTAAATTTCTTTGTGACCAGGATATATGCCAATGTGGAAATGGTGACACTATTCTCATCTTAGGGCATCTCACCACTCCATCACACCAGGTAGATGAGAAGTGCATTATACTGAACATCAATTCCCAGCAAGGACTCTGGGAACACAAAGCCATTTGAGTTCTCACATTAAGGCAAGCAGATTTTGGCCAGGTGGTTTCTTCTAGGACACAATCACACTACACAGAGCAGGCGGTGAGAGGGCTGCTCCCAGGCACAGCGACCCACTTGGGTTAGTCAGGATAATGGCAGGGCCATTCAGACAAACACTCCAGCCTTGAGGACAGGAAATGGGGAGAGGTCTTTCTTATAAACCAGACGCTACCTAATGGCTTTCATCTGTTTTTATGAATACTCCAAAAACAGACTCTATAATTACGCCTTGCATTGTAGAGTACTTTAACTTCATTTAAAGGAGGCTTATTTGTTCTGCCTCCTGTCCAAAATGTCATACTCAAAATGAATTAAATATGCTTTCACAACTACAAAGGCTCTATGTAGAATCTTGGTTTCAATCAGAAGCTGAAATATGTGAGGTCACTGTGGACGAGTTTGGATCAAGATGTGTGTTATTGTGTCTGTATAAAACAAAAAAGAGAATTAAATGATCACCTTCTCCGTAATATATGCCCAACGAAAATGAAGTGAAAGCAACCAAGTTCACCAAAGATTTTGTGAAATCAGATTGGATGAAAAACATTGTGAAATTACAAGCTAAAAGGTCAGTCTTGGTAATTTTTTGAATTTTTAATATGAATATTAATCCTTAGAAACATCTGAACAGTCAACAGTTCTTTTTCAGAGAAGAGCGTTATTGTTCACGTCTAGGGTCCTTGGAGAAGACACCTAACCCCCCGTTTCTCCCACCATTGACGCCGTCATAGGCAGCCTGCTGAGGTGATGCAGCACACAAGTTATTTCGTTGAGGTGTCAATAAAATACAGTGGTGGTCAAAAGTTTACATACACTTGTAAAGAACATAATGTCATGGCTGTCTTGAGTTTCCAGTTATTTCAACAACTCTGATTTTTCTCTGATATAGTGATTGGAACAGATCCTTCTTTGTCACAAAAAACATTCATGAAGTTTGATTCTTTTATGACTTTATTATGGGTAAACTGAAAATGTGACGAAATCAGCTGGGTCAAAAATATACATACAGCAACATGAATGAGCAATTTTGGAGACTTAGAAAGTTGTGTCAATGACATGAGCTTCATAGCATGACCTCTTAACTTCTTGTGAGTGATTATGAGTGACTACAGCTGGTGACTTCTCTGAGGCCATTTAAAAAGGGCTCATTGGATAAAAACACCCACAAACGCTACAATGGGAAAGTCAAAGGAGCTCAGCACAGATTTGAAAAAGAGAATCATTGACTTGAACAAGTCAGGAAAGTCACTTGGAGCCATTTCAAAGCAGCTGCAGGTTCCAAGAGCAACAGTGCAAACAATTGTAAGTATAAAGTGCATGGCACTGTTTTGTCACTGCCACGATCAGGAAGAAAACGCAAGCTGTCACCTGCTGCTGAGAGAAAACTGGTCGGGAGGGTGAAGAGTCAACCCAGGAGCACCAAAAAGCAGATCTGCCAAGAATTAGAAGCTGCTGGAACACAGGTGTCAGTGTCCACAGTCAAGCGTGTTTTGCATCGCCATGGACTGAGAGGTTGCCGTGCAAGAAGGAAGCCCTTGCTCCAAAAGCGGCACCTTAAGGCTCGACTAAAGTTTGCTGCTGATCACATGAACAAAGATAAGACCTTCTGGAGGAAAGTTCTGTGGTCAGATGAAACAAAAATTGAGCTGTTTGGCCACAATGCCCAGCAGTATGTTTGGAGGAGAAAAGGTGAGGCCTTTAACACCATGCCTACCATCAAGCACGGTGGTGGTAGTATTATGCTGTGGGCCTGTTTTGCTGCCAATGGAACTGGTGCTTTACATAGAGTCAATGGGACAATGAAGAAGGAGGATTACCTTCAAATTCTTCAAGAAAACCTGAAGTCATCAGCCCGAAGGTTGGGTCTTGGGCGCAGTTGGGTGTTCCAACGGGACAATGACCTCAAACACACATCAAAAGTGGTAATGGAATGGCTAAATCAGGCTAGAATTAAGGTTTTAGAATGGCCTTCCCAAAGTCCTGACTTAAATCCCATTGAGAACATGTGGATAATGCTGAAGAAACAAGTCCATGTCATAAAGCCAACAAATTTAACTGAACTGCACCAATTCTGTCAAGAGGAGTGGTCAAAGATTCAACCAGAAACTTGCCAGAAGCTTGTGGATGGCTACCAAAGGCGCCTAATTGAAGTAAAAATGGCCAAAGGACATGTAACCAACTATTAGCATTGCTGTATGCATATTTTTGACCCAGCTGATTTTGTCACATTTTCAGTTTACCCATAATAAAGTCATAAAAGAATCAAACTTCATGAATGTTTTTTGTGACAAAGAAGGATCTGTTCCAATCACTATATCAGAGAAAAATCAGAGTTGTTGAAATAACTGGAAACTCAAGACAGCCATGACATTATGTTATTTACAAGTGTATGTAAACTTTTGACCACCACTGTATATATATATATATATATATACATATATATACATATATATACATATATATATATATACATATATACTATATATATATATATATATATAAATAAAAATTGTGATACTGGAGGATATTGCAAATTAAAAAATATATTTGGGATACAACCGGGACTTAACGTACTGTACTTCTGATTTCTGAAAAGTATGTTTGATTTAAGAATTTCATGAGGTTTTATGAGAAGAACCTTGTGCACTATGAAGAGGTTTTACTATCACCCAATAAGAAAAATTGATAAAAATTTTAAAAAAAAAATTCAGAAAAGGCAATAGAGTTCATTAGAAAGGAAGCCAAAAACACTGTATGACCACAGGAGTGAACCCCTGATGGGTCATAGTTGAACACCTCGCATGATAAATTCTGTCATCAGGTGTGAATGGGTGAATGTGAGTGACACTGTACAGCACTTTGAAAACGATGAAAGTGAAAAAGTGCTATTCAAGTAGAGTCCACATATCACCAAACTACTTGAGATATTTTTTGTAAATTTTTAACAACATAAATACAAGTGTAAGATTATCTTTTGAGGGGTTGTTATTTTTTTGTCTTCTGCTCTTTAGTTTGAGATTCTTTGTCCTTCTGTGATTAGGGGGTATTTGTCTGACAACTTATCTGTGAGGTTTGCTCTAAGCAGACAGACTCAAAGTGACAGAGCTGTTTTGTTACACACCCAAATAATTTTATGATGTTTGAATTTGGATTTGTCTTAAATTTAATGCTTGCTTTGCTAGAAAAAGCAGAATAGGCAAAGAGAGTCCATTCATGTTAGCATTTTATCATTAGCAGGTCCTTCTCTAACAAGGCAGTATTACCCGTTTCAGTGATAATCTTTTTCAAGCAGTCGTTTCATCAGAGTAATATAGCAAACAACTTGGTTTAGATTTGCAACTAACTAGCATTACTGAGAGATATACCGGGATTTATTTTTCTTGATAATTCAATGTATTACTGTATTACTAAAAAATGCAAGATATTACAATAACTCCCAACAGTGGGCACAAGTGAGGAAATAAAAAAAGTAGAATGATTAAAGCCTAATATGGCATAGTAGAGAGGAGAGAGAGGTGATTTATCCCTTCATGGCCTTTTGACACTAAATTAAACTGTTGAGTCCATTCCCCCGTGCCAGCTAGTTATCTTTCCAGGCTAATTTAACACTATAATTTACATTCCATATAAAATACATCCTGATGTGGTGCTGTCAAGGCCGTACATCATTTGCAGCCAGTGCTCCAGTTTCAGCGAAAAGGACAGAATTAGATCATATTCATGATGCAATTAAACACTTCAGTGGGAATCGATGTAAAACCGATGAGCCCTGAAAACAATGCATATGGCTGAGAACATTAGAACACATTACCTACCCCTGGATCCCTCGCTCCACAGACGCAATTTAAAATCCTGCACTCCACTCTCCATCTCTCCAGATTCATAACGCGCAGCGATAATAAATGAATTTTTCACAAAATTATTCAACTACTAAATTGCCCATGGTTACTGAGCATCAGATGAAAGTGATGTGAATTATTAAGTAAGGAAACTGTTTGTTCTCACCATGGGTGTAATAATCGTCCAAATGAGGGAGAGAAAGGGTGAAAAAGGGCCATGTTTCAGTGAAAGGAGATCTCATGTAAAAATGGGAAACCTCTGTCTGCTGACAGGGCCTCCAGCTGGGATGATGGTATCGACTAATTTTCCTGGAGCGGTAGAGTGGGTTTCCAAGTGGGTGCATGCAGGATTTAGAACGTCATTGCTGCACGTTCCTTGAAAATGATTCAAGCTGACATCAGATCCTCTGAAGCTGGCAAAGCCAAAGCATCAGCCAGCCTGTGCCAAAGCACCTTGCCACATTTTATGTGATCCCACGAACAGCGCAACAGTTCTTCAGATCAAAGGCGTATTACAAGTAAAAATAATAAAGAAGCAGGTTGAATATCTGCGTGCATGTGCTTGTGACATATTATTTCACAGACAATATTCATCTAATTTTATAAATACTGCTCCCTATAGTCTTGGACATTAAATTACCATTGCCATTTCTGAAATGCTCGCTTTTTATCACCCCAACAAGCAAATAAACAAGTTATAAATTCACCATATCGCCAAAGATTAACAGTATATTTGTTCCTCCAATCGTAATGCTTTTATTTTGGTAATAGCATACAATAATTGATAAATAGATATGATCCAAAAGGCGACAAACACTCAGACACACATTGCTCATGCTGGGTCCACTAATATTAACAGCTAGATGTGCGAGCAGGCAGGTGGTAGAGTGTGTTGTCCATAAATGTCCTGGATTTACGTTTTTTTTTTCATAATTAAATAGGTTTGAAGTGAGCAAAAGATCTAAAATGCATCCTTCTTTCAAACTATTTTTAGCCTCATTGTTCAACATTAAATTGTCGGGCTGCTGGAGCACACATCTGGACAAGTCACCAGTCTGTCACAGCTAAAATGTTTCTGCATGACAAGATTATCTTCATTACACATGTTTTCTTACTATTTTAAGGGTAAAAATAACATCTGGAAGCGAAACTGTTTCTCAATTCTCACGCAACAAGATTAACAAATAGGGATTAAAGCTCCATGCACTTATAGGAACAAAAGTTCAGATAAAATAAACACGATTGATACCATGTCCAAATTTATGGACATGCCATCGATCTGGCAGTAGAGAGGACATTTTACATGCCACATTTAAAAAAGTGGACCATCCCCTTGCCTTTTACTGATGCAAAATGGTCATGGTGCACCAAGTTGGAAAAAAAGTTGTTGAACGTCTCTGCGCCCATGCCCATCCACCACTAAAGCTGCAGCCATGTTCCCTACTACTTAATTCTGGAGAACACAGGCTATGCGTTTGTCTATGGGTTTTGTATAATTTCTGATGTCCTGTTGAACACTGTTAAAGTTTTAATCAATTGTGTGCTATCTTAATACTTCTCAAACAAAACTAACACCTGTACTTCTGGACAGAAATATTTGAATTGATGTCAGAAGTCTGCCAGTCACAGCTCTACCCTGACCCTGAACTTGCTGTTTTTTGGAGTGCCGCCAGCCACTGTTGCTCATTTTGTAAAATAAATACTTTGTGGAATTTGCTACATTAATATGTAGAATGCCGTTGGCTGCCACCATCTACTTTCCAATCCTCACCTATGATCACCAGCTACGGGTGGTGACCGAAAGAATGAGATTGCGGATACAAGCGGCCAAAATGAGCTTCCTCCGCAGGGTGGCTGGGCTCTTACTCAGAGATTGGGAGAGGAGTTCTGCCATTCAGGAGCAGCTCGGTGTCGAGCCGCTCCTCCTCCAGGTCGAGAGGAGCCGGATGGGGAGTTCGTGCATCTGGTCAAGATGCCCCCCGAGCGCCTCGCGGGCGAGGTGTTTCGGGCCCGTCTCACCGGAATGAGACCAAAGGGCAGACCCCGGACCCGCTGGAGAGACTATGTCTCACAGCTGGCTGGGGAATGACTTGGGATCCTTCCGGGTGAGCTGGAGGATGCAGCGGGGGTGAGAGATGCCTGGGCTTCCCGTTTGAAGCTGTTGCCCCCGTGACCGGGCCCCGGAACAAGCGGAAGATGACGGAACGGAAATATGTAGAATGCTCATCTTGCAAAATTGGACACAAAAAAAGCCCCCTCCAACTTATTATAATGTATTTTATGATTTAATAAAATATGCCTACTTGGAAAAAATTCCATTTTAAACGTTGAGCAAAGTTTTATACATTTCACTCTATGTGGGATGCTGTCTTAGAATACTTTAAAAAAAAAATCTGATTTGTATGTATGGATCTTTCTGCACCACTACCTCCCACCCTTTTGTTGTCTTTCTATTGTACTTATGATTTTTTTTTAAAGATGCATGTTTTATTTCTCTATTTTGTTTTTAAGGGATTTGTAAAACATAAAAAGGAAACATTTCACCTAAAATTATGTTTAAAAAAATGTAAAGACCGCGCATTCCCAGTTAGGCATCCTTTGTATATGTTCCTATCTCAAAAGTCCACGCTAATGTGCCTAGTTTCATACTGTTATTTAAATTAATTTTGAGATGCTGCTTCAGTGGTAATTTTATTTTTTTTAAAAACAAATGGATTGTTGTCTTTCATTTTTTTAACCAAGTTTTCAAAGGTTACTCTTGTGACCAGTGATACGTAGGCAAAACCTCCTTAATTTGATTAGTATGACAAAGTGAAACGACTCGCTTCCCATTTCATTGGCTTGTCTAATCATAACTTAGAAGTATCATTACATTAGCCTTATCTGATTGGTAGTTGGAATTAATTTAAAAAAAAAACTAAGTGTATGGTAGAAGACACGTCTGCCAGATACACCTCTCTAAATTACTAAGTCGTCCCAGTAAGCTCTACAAAATTCATTCTCCCTTTGATATACTTACAAATAAATTGATCATACCTGAAAAATTAACAAAGCAAATCCTTTTGTCAAAAAGGCCATTTGTGGACTTGTTTGAATGAACGCCGTTTTTTTTTTTTTTTCCCGAGCGTCTCAAACACTCAAAGACAAAAGTGGATAAAGTAAACATGTAAAACAAAATTCCGAATTTAACACCAACACAAAGGCCACAGGCACAGCAATTTGTAACCATTTCTGACAGGATAAGTTGGCCTCTACAGCCGAAACAGTAATTATTCTTAATGGTCCTTTAATCTGTCCATCAGGCAGGAGGTGAGCAGCCAGGTCAGCTTAAAGTGCTCCAGGCGTCACAGTGTGTCAGGTACAGTCAGGAGGGCGAGGTGCTCGATGACGAGTGCCAGGACCGTTTGCTTCACTGCACAACATCGTCGGTGAGCAGGATGCAGGCATTCCTCCAACACACACATTACTCAACACATCCTCCACCTACCGACTGCCTCTCGCATATAAAAATGTTCAGACCTGAGTCTCAGAGGGAACATGCTCCCGAGATAAGTGTGAAGTGGTCCAATAAGAAAGGGAAAGTGTGGGCATCAGAAAGTTTGATCTAATTTGACGAAATCCATCATCAAGAAGAGTGCAGCTGAGGTGAGACTGTAGACTCCGCTGAGATTTCTGAACTGGTGTCCAGCTGATGCCCTGGCTTCCTGCCATCACCTCTGTTTTATCACTCTATTTCAGATATTCTTTTAAACTAATTAAAGTTAGAGTAAAACTCAGTTTATTCCTTTCAGCGGGTCATGTCCCCTACATGTCTGAAACCTTTTTTAGTGCGTTTCTGAGCAGCTTTAAAACCAGACAAAGCCACAGAGGAAAAAGATGGCAATGGGTCAGTCCCATTGGTAACAGCAAAGACACAAAACCCATACAAAAACAAGGGTGAACAAATACTACCTTTGTACCCAGAATCATTTGTACCCAGCTCAGGCGTCTGGCTATCTCCGAGCCTGGCAGATAGAGCTTCTTGTCCCCTCTATGCATCTGCACTTGTGCTGTATTTGTTATCTTAGACAAGCATTCTCCCTCACTTTCACAGGCCAAATAGAGAGGGGGAGAAAACGAATCACTCCTAGACCTACTCCTGTTGTTCCCTCAGCTGTCAACACTTCTCACAGACCTACCCCCGCCTAGGCACATCGATACAGAGAAGTGACTGCCGTTTGCTTTATGATTGCCTTGTTTTATTCTCTTGGTCGGGCTTTTTCTCAGCCTTCACAGCTCTAATCAGACCGCCTTTCCAGGACAACAGAGCCATTGTCTCTTAAAGTGAAAGAGGCAGTGGATCAGTGAATCCCTTTCCATTTCCCCGCTTTATTAGCCCTGCGGCACACTACTGTTTATACTAGTGGGTATTCTATGTTTGCTGAGAACAATTACAGTATGACAAATGATCCGTCAATGCCATCTATCAGGCCGGGGCTGACAGGAATCCTATAGACAGGCCAGCAATTCGTCCCCCGCTCCCGATCTCAGGGGTCCCATGCTTTAGTATCCATGACAACGTGCAAGCCACTTGCCACGCTTGCCACTTCACAGTGAGAGATGAGCGCTAGTGAGTGGCTTCGAAAATTAGCCTTTGACACCCTTGCTCTCAGCCTCCTAGCCTGCAGAAGACCAAACCCCATTAAGACTTCACAAACAAAAAAGCAGACTCACAGCTAGGTGCAACTATAAACATACTTCTCCGGGACGCACAGTGTCGGTTTTATTGTGCTGAAGCTATAAGATCCTCAACATTAACCTCAAAGCTACATTACCTATCCAACAACAGACGCGAACGAGAAGCACCAATCTGGCAGGCACTCGTAAAGCCAGGAGAGAAAAAAATAAAAAGGGGTAAATGAAAAATAGGCCTAGATGCCCGCCCATCAGCAGACAGACTTACCTCACCATAACTCATTTCTAACAGGATTGTCTCAAGTATAGAAAAACTTTTCTTTATTAATAATTCATTGGTTTAATTTAAATAAATAGTTCAATCAATATCAACTTGCAAAATAATTCTAGCAACCACCTAATGGATTTAGAAACAAACAAGTGGAGTTGATGTGAGCTGTTTAAGGTGATGATTCCTGTTTGACACCCAGACACACCTCTTTGGGTTTATGTTTATGCCTTAAACTACTCTTAGTGGACCAGGTTTAAATTACAACCATGAAAAAAGCAAGCAAAGTTGTGCAAATGTGCTTCACTGTCAGATGCAATGATTTACTTCTTAGGATTAATAATATTTGGAGAAACATTAAAGAGAATAGAGGAAACTGGCTCCAGCACTAGGAGGTAAGAGTGTCAACTTATATAACCCACCACTGACATCAAGCAGAGCCAGCAAGCTCATTGATGTGGCAGCGTCTCATTTTCACCAGTTTGGAAGCAGACAGTTTTGCAGCGCCTTGCGGTTCTTAATTATCTGCCGACTTTGTCTAATTCAATCAACATAACTCAGATCTGGCTGCGAAATGGCACTTGCATCCCCTCCAGCTCAACAAGTCAAAAAAGCACTGAATAAGTGGAACAGTCAAAATGACAAAATGGTAGAGCACATGAGAAATAAACGCTATTTTAAATCCCCGGCTAAGTCTTCATTAACAACAGGATGAGGAGAACCAAAGAGAACCAATCAGCTCTTTGTTTTGGGTTACAAGGCTGCGTTAAAGAGGAACCAGGGGAGTCAAATGCTTTGATGACGCTGCAGATGCTGCTTTGCTGTGCTGTGTGAGGCCACTTTGTTCATCGAAACTTGCTTGGATGCTTCCTGACTCACCCAATATCCTGATAACATTCCTGCATTGAACCAACATGTCAAACTGAGTCATGCAGCTAATCCACAACAGTACAGTTTTGTAACTCTGTTATCAGCTATGCAGCCAAAATCCCACATTTTATTTTTTTTTTTTAAAAGCAATTGTACCACAGACATCAACCAAAAGAGTTCACAGACTTTTCTACCCATGTCCCTCTGTGGAAATAACACTTGTAGACAGTGGCTAAGTCTTTTAGTTGGAGGTTTATCAAGCAATTTTAATGGGTAATAACGAATACCTTAAGTTCGTGAGCCCAGAAGCATTTAAACTGTTTCCTAATTTTCAAACTAAAAACGTGATTGACATAATAAGAGGAGATGGAGTGGTTGAACCCGGCCCACCTTCTAAAATCCTCTTCCACATTTGCGCAATTCCCACCCGATCACCTCCCGTCTAATTCCAAGGACCACAGCATTATTAGATTTTGTCATTATTAGCTCAAATAGCAGAGAGGCCCCGCTGTCATTATAAAGCCTTTACTTTTGCACTCGCTGCCAAATCTGTTTTGCACCAGCCACACACTGCCAAACCCCACAATGGCAGATTAGTGAAGCCCTTCTCTTGTTGCTGCAGAGGTTAATAAAAAGTGACAGGGCTAAGTCCGCTCCGATTAAGTATGCTGAGAGATATTGCAGCAGTTTGTTACAGCAGATCGTTATTGGATTAAACAGCATGCACAACAATAAAAGTTTAATTTCAATTTCGGCAGGAATATAAAACAGGCTTCTGTCAGAACAAAGACAACATTACAATACCTTCTTGTTTTTGCTCCCCCTTAACCATTAGCAGAGTGACAGACATGAGAAAAAAAATAATGTTAAGTGAGGATGTCAAGATTCTTTTTTTCCTCCCAGAAGCTCATCTATTATTCATTAGCCGACAAATTTCAGCTGCACTTCACAAACTAAACTAAAAACGAGAATTGTTACAAATGTGTCTAAAATCTGTGTGGATAATCCCAAACTATTGAGTAAAGCAGACCAGACTTCTTTGTTGTTGTTTTTTTGGTATGAATGCAGAAAATTTCTGGCTTGCAAGTTGTTGTGATTGAGGTTACTTGAGAGAACATGACTCACCTGAACACAGTGTGAAGGCAAGTTGGTAGCAATGGTTTTTTGTTTGTTGCTTTATACAGAGCTGTCTGCGTTTACCGGTGGATTGCTAGCTCTGTGAGAGGTCACTGCATCAGACCAGTAAGCTGTTATTAATCCTTCCAGAGTCATCCATTAGCCCATCCAATTTTTATGACCTTCTTCTTTATTAGATGAGCTATCAGCTGTCCATATCTGGCAGAATTATGAACCTCTTCATCTCAACTGCAATGCTTCCCGTTTAAACAGAAGGTGCTGCCCTACAAGGCCAGGTAAGAGTGAACTTGAGCCCGGTCCAGAGGATCATGGGAGACAGAGGGGGCTGGATATGCCAGTATCCTGGGGTATTCCCCACCGTCCCGTTACCTCCTATAAATCTTAGTGCTTTACGATTAAGTACATAAAATGAGTCATAGATCTGGACGGTAAATAAGAGCTTGTCAGTGAGGCTGACGCCAGGCCCAGCTCCTCCTCCAGCTTCTCCTCTGCCAAATAGTTCCCCTGTAGCCCAATCGTCAGACCGCTGCTATTGAGCTGGGGCTAAAGAGACTCCAATAAATAAGCTCGGTATTTCCCACAGGACAGGACTGTGGTGCCACCCCGAAGCATGTTTGCATACAACGAAGAAGCAAAACGAATGTTCAGAATCAGAAACTGGACTGTCTGGATGCTGTTAACACTTTATTTTTGCTCCTTGACTAAAAAAGGTATTTACTTTTTTGTTTCTAATTACCTCTTTAGTTGGAAAAGCCAGGAAGTCAATTGATCAATCCATCTAGTGTATATTCAAACTGTATGGTGTACTCTGATGTCTTTTAATGGACCTTCAATCCATACTTGCAATTACGCATGCAAAATCTCCCATTAAGTAACTCCACTTACAGTGTATTTACTCCAGTGCTGTTTGGCTATTTTAGAAAAGAGTCTTCCTCCAGGCCGAGAAAGCTGAAGCAAGATGACCTGAGGGAGAAGCGATGGTCTCCAAATGCACTAACATGATGATGGACACTTCCTTTGCAGCTCTAGCTAATCATTGTTGCCAATTCGTTTACACTGGTCCAAAATGACTCCCTGAATGACCGCCTTTGCATATTAAACAGACAAACAGACAACAGGGGCACGCTGTTGGAGGACAAGAGAGCGGCTAAACGCCAGCAGTGTGAGATAGTCCAAGGAGCAGGAGACTCATAATACTGTGTGTACAAATGGAGACCTACAGCTTGATTGATAGCATATTAAACAGAATTGTGTTACTGCCTATCCACTGCACATTTTGACAAGACACCTGCAAAACCATTTTCGACATACATCAGCAGCTATTCAGCATAACGGCATATAAAATGAACTACTTCTCTGCAGTTGCAAAAACAAGGAGAAACTATCAGGAGAAAGAGGACCAAATAGGAAAGTGAAAAAAGAATGGCTACGGGCATGCAATAAGCTAAAATTTCAGCAT
Source organism: Neostethus bicornis (assembly GCA_902685375.1). Lineage (NCBI taxonomy): Eukaryota > Metazoa > Chordata > Actinopteri > Atheriniformes > Phallostethidae > Neostethus > Neostethus bicornis. The sequence goes on from LR738545.1 coordinate 14,459,728, forward strand.
CTCACCCAGTTGGTACAAGTCTATAATCAGAGAGCAAAGAGGGGGGAAAAAAACGCCATTGGCAGAGAAGCAAAGAGATTCAAAACATTTTCATTAGTGAGCATAAAAATAACGACCTCTTAGTGAAGCATTGCTTCTTTTTGCATAAGTTTGATGTTTAAAAGGCAAGATTAGATGAAGGACGAAGCCTTTTATGTTGTGTCTGAACTTTGCAAAAATGAAAAAACTTATTTACTGGTTATGCCAGCTGATTTATGCTTTTTTGGGGTGTTTGTTTTTTCCGTGTTTTCCTATTTGTTATCAATTTCAAACTGTTAAAAAAAAAGTTGGGAAAAGTAACGCAAAAAATAGTTCAGCTAAATCTGATAATTACAATGTAAATTTGTAATCAAATATAAATTAAATAAACACAAATGAAAAGTACATTCTATTTAAATGTGTGCGTGGTTTTTTTTGTACTTCTCAAAGAAAATGTGTAACCAATGTAGCAGGATAAGCGCTCTAAATATTGGAGAGGGTGCAGTAAAACAAAGGACAAAAGGAAATGTAATTACACTTGCTTTATCAGCCACAGTGTCAATGTGATTACGTGCATGTGCCTGAGTGCCATTTTGTTCGTTTATGCTATGATGCCAACACGCTAATATGTCATATTACAGTGCATAATGGCATTATGTCATGTGTATTTTTCAATGGGCTGTCTACACTTGTATTAAAGTTTACTAAGTATTCATTTATATTACTTAGTCTTTAAGTCAGTTTTATTGAGAATGTAACTGAACAAGCGTCATTAAATCACTATTATGTCCAATTTGATATGGTTGAGATGTCAATGTGCGAATCACTGCACAACTGTAACAATAGGTCACCATGTGATGAATGAGTGCAGTATTGCCAAAATTATTGCATCAGAATGCAATGGAGAGTGTGGAAAAGAGGTGAAGAAGCGTGTGCAGGCAGGCTGGAACGAGTGGAGAAAAGTACCTGGTGTGTTGTGTGACAGAACAGTTTCAGCTTAAATGAAAGGAAAAGTGTTCAAAACCATGTCGTTTGATCTAGAGCAGTGCTTCTCAATTATTTCCTGTTGCGCCCCACATAGGAAGAAGAAAATATTTCACGCCCCCCCCCCACTCTCCGCTGTTACTGTAATTAGTATCATTTTACTATAAAACTGTTATAAGTACAACTCTGCATAACATTGTATCCTCATTTACATTAAAGAAAACAAAAGAAGAAAAAGCAACGTACAACAAAGAACAACTTTATTAACATTAAAAAAAAACTACCGTATTTTCACGACCATAGGGCGCACCGTATTAAAAGGCGCAGTCCAAATTTTGCGTGCTCTGTATTTAACACACACATAAGGCGCACCTGATCATAGGGCGCGGGTTTTATATACATATGCTCTACTACGTAAGTCCGCCTTACAACAACACACACACATACACATAGGGCGCGCATACGCACACACCCGTGCGTATTTAAAAATAGATCGGGAGTAAAACTGAGTTTGGTTGGTTTTATTTAAATATTAGTTACAGTCGTCATAAAGTCATTTATCAAATCCATCCAAGTCCTCATCCTGTTTCAGAATCTAACAGCTGCGCTAAATCCAACCTCGCAGGTTCACTTTCCTCACTGTCAGAGTCACTTCCTGAACCGTGCAGCTCCTAGGAAATGATGCCTGCTTTTGGGAAAGCTCGGACAGCAGTGCCAGCAGACACGTTAGCCCAAGCATCTATAATCCACTGGCAAACTGTGGCGTAACTCGCCCGGCGCAGCTGATTGCCATCAGTTTAAACTGAGCTTCGTAAGTGTGTCTCTTTTCCATTTTCAGTGTTGTAAAAACAGCAATGTTCTGCATAAAGCACACACCTGTTCTTTTATACATTATCCACACCCACACTTCACCCTTTAACGTTCTCATGTTTTCAACTGCGTCTGCCTGATGGTTCTCTAATACGTCCGCAAATCACAAATCAGATAGGGCGCACTGCACGATAGGGCGCACCGCTCATTTTGAAGAAAATTTGAGACTTTTAGGTGTGCCTTATGGCCGTGAAATTATGGTAACATGTTCCACAAGGTCACATGCGCCCCCCTGACATCATGCCGTGGCCCCCCAGAGGAGCGTACGTCACTAATTGAGAAGCGCTGGTCTAGATACAGTGGAACTGTGGAAAAGACAGAAACAGAGATGGAGGTAGCAGAGATGAAGATGCTGAGGATCTCTCTGGGATTGACCAGATGGATAGGATTAGAAATAGTATATCAGGAGAACAGCACATGTTAGAGGTTTTGGAGATAAAGTCAGATAGGCCAGACTTAGATGGTTTGGACATGTGCAGAGGAGAGAGAGAAGGAGTACATTGGCAGAAGGATGCTGGATTTGGAACCACCAGGAAAGAGGCCTAGAGGAAGACCAAAGAGGAGGTTCATAGATACAGTGAAGGAAGACATGAAGATACTGTAGTTGGTGTGACCGAAGAGGATTCAGCAGATAGGGTTAGAAGGAAGAAACTGACTTGCTGTGGAAACCCCTGAAGGGAAATGCCGAAAGAAGAAAAAGATTGCATCAGGATGCAAATTAGGCCAGTGTGTCATGACAATAACTTCAGATATTGTCATGTCAATAGGTAGTCTACTGGTACGAAAGTGAAAGTGATGTTGTCATAGCGGGAAGATTTGGGAAAAAGCAAACTTCCACTTTTTGCTTCAATTTGTTGAATTTAGAGACGATAGCATTTCTTTTAGTGAATCTATAGTTTATATCCAGAAAATAAAACCTAACATTTCTCAAAGCCAGCCTTCAAATTGAAACGCACTGACTGACAAGCTGCAGCTCATCTGTCCCCCGCCACTGCAAACTCGACAAAACTGTTTTCAAATGTGAGGAAAATATTCTTTTCTTTATGACACTTCATTGTTTTTGTATCTTAACAGATGGAAATTTTTGTTCTGCCTCGCAGTTTCTTCAACATATTGATTTATGTCACCTGCTCAGTCTTTTATCACTTAAAAAAAGTCTTGTGAAACATCAGAAAGCGGACGTACAAACATACATTATAATACAGACAACATGAATGGTGACTTAGTCATTTAGTCATTATCGTCCAAATATTAAACTTGTGATACGCAAAACAATCATGCTTCATTAGTCTGTAAAAATGCAGAAGAAATAGCTCATGAGTCCATTTTAATTATGCACGATATGTAATAGTCAGAGAAGTGAAAATACGGTAGCTCTCTTTAATGTTTTCAGGCACAAATGCTATGGAAATTGTTCACAGTGGAAAGGAGTAAAGTACATTTCCAATTGATATTTTCAAGGCTGTTTGTATTGTCATAACATAGATTCATCTTTTTTAACATTGATTAATTGATTTAACCCCACCAGGAGAAAAGCTTATTGATTTCAGACAACATTGCACCATTTGACCTTGTTTACTGGAATATTTTTAGACGAGACACTGTGTGAGCAATTACATGTTCTGAATAAGATCATTTCCCATCAATTTCTTAAGTGCAGACTTTTAATTTCAACATCAGGGCCAAATCTAAAGTACGGTAGTTGTTTGGAAAAAAAAAAAAACACTGCAGCTTTTCTGAATTCAGAAGTTTTTTTACCTAGTAGGTTACTAATCTTTACCTTTATCTCACTGTTCAACTATCTTTACAACACAAACAAAACTCAAACACAAACACAGTGAGAGAAAACCTAAGACGATGTGTATCAACTGATAGAAGCAACATTGCTGTAAAAAAAAAAAAGCCTAGTTTTTTATGCATATTATGGCGTTTAGATGCTGTGTGTGAGCCGAGAAGAAAAGACATCAGGGTTAATATTAGTTGATTAGTCTATCAAAGACAAACATAAGGGCAACACCTTAGACTGTGCAGGCTTTAAATAAGAACACATTTATTTCTTTTAGAAAACAGTGCATAAGAAAGATAAGTTTACACATTCAAGAGGTTCTCTAAAGAGATTCCCAAAACTTGATGATCATCAGTTTACAGTAAAATATTTAAAGACCACTAAGACCACCTGCGGCCAGCATGCTGTAGGCTCTGCATTACCCACACACTTCAATTGAGTGAGCTATCACAAAGAATATTTAGAAGTTGGGTGTTTAAAAACCAGATGTGCACAAATGAGAAACACTCTGAAGAAGGATTATCTCCTCATAATTCTGCCTACATACCAAGTCATAACTAGGCACCGTCAGCAGTTGCAGAGAGCTTCTGAACATTAAGTTTATGGCCTCCTCATTATTTAACATGTTAGGGTGTCCCCACAGCCCAATGAAAATTTGATGGCGGTATTACAGCCAGTTTGTTAGTGCCTCACTCCAGCTCACGCAAATGCAAATCGGGTAAAAGATGTCTTGTTGGCAACCTCCACGTTTAAGCAGAGAATGATGTTAGATGTACCAATTCATTTTTCTGCTGTTGTGAATAAATATCTACAACAAAATATTCAAATGGTCTGATCAGAGTCTGGATTTGCTGCTGCAGACTTGATGGTTTAGAGTTGTTGCAGACATGCATGAAAAAGCCAGACCCAGCCTGCATGGGCCAGTGACTGCGATGCTGCAATAATCTGAATTAGCAGTTAACCCCCCACTTCTCCCTTCCTCCTTCTCCACCTACACTACTAACCCCTTGGCGCAAGCACACACACCCCCATCTGCATACAGTAAAAAGCAAACATTCCTGTAAATAAAGACGGCTGTCCAGCAACTGTCTTCCCAGCTACAAAGCTATTGACCGTAGTCAGATGCTCTGCTGATTAAAAATTGATCCATTTGAAAAATCTAATCAACTGCAAGGGATTGTTTCATATGTAAGGTTGGTGTTTTGTTGGAGAAGAGGGGGGAGGGGGTTTAAGCAGGTGCTGACACACAGGCAAACCTGTTATTAACCCCTACACCTCCACGCAGCCCCCTGCACCCTGCTCCCCACTTCACATCCCCCTGTGCCCCGGGACCAGACAGGGCCCAGACGGTCTGAATTATTCAGCAGTCTAAGAGAAGCTCTGGCCACTTGGCCTATTAATGCCTGCCAGTAGAGGCTAGTGGCTCTAATGGCCAGTCCAGAGGAGCCCCAGTTCCCAGTGGAGTAAGGAAGGGTTGCTAACGCTGAGCTGCGAGGGAAGTGGGAGTGAACTCATCAGGGACCGGGGTCATGGCAGGTTAATGATGCCACACGTCTAGACAGATGCTGAACTCACATTGTACCTAAAAAAAATTAAAAAAGGGAGAAGATGGGGTCAGATGCAACAAGATTTGTTTTTATCTTTGAAGGAAAAGCAAGCTGTTTTATTAATTCCAGGGGCTTCTTTTTGAAAAGCAGTATTGCATAATTTGGTTTTTAACCACAAGAAATTTGTGTTAATACCGCCTTACCTCCCAATAAAACAAGATAGTGTGGCTTTGTGTACAGATCTTAACAATCACTTAATGAAAGATAAATGTGACTGTTACACCAAACACAACTGGATCATACGGTTGTTTACTATCACAGCTTAACAACATTCATTATAAAAAAATGAAAGAACTGTCTGCACAGCTTTTTTTTCTGATTACTCACAACCCCTTCACCTCTTTGCACAAACAATACCTACAGCTATAAAAGGGCCCTTGAATGCGTCACAAAGTCATTCATTAATTAGGGCATTCCCCCCAGAGAGTAAGGGGCTGGAGCATGGGTGCAACTTTCATTTGAGAGTGACTTTGTTGCCATGTTGTCACCTTAGTAATCATATGCATCTGCCTGGTGACATGAAGACTGTAAACACATTAATAAACAAAGGTCCTATGAAAAACTGCCCTCTAGGGTGCAGCACAGTTGATCTGCTCGACAACATGGTAGTGAGCCGTCAGCGTCTATCTGTAAGATTTCAAGAAGCGAAAACCAAAAGACCAAAAAAGTGACCAAAAGCAGTCCGTTTTGTTTTGGACATTAATGAATCAGAAAAGAAAGCAAATAAAAAGTATTCTTATTATTCCTCTAAACATTTACACACTTCAATCTTTTATTATTTGAGGGAGTTAAAATGTTGTGTGCCTGTGCGTGCCAAGTAAAACTCATTCCTCAAAAAAGATATTTCACCAACCCCATTTACCAGCGAGGTAAACAAAACCATGCCAGAATGACCGATCCGAGGGTACGACATGGACATCATAACATCCCCATGCTTGTTTTTAATGTAATTTGACCTTATTTTTCCACAACCAGGAACACCATTTGACAAATCCAACAGGAAGAGTCGTAATGAGGAATGACTGTAAAAACAATCACATCGCTACGACTGATTTTTGATCCGTATATTATCAGCATTCTTATTGATCATTTTCTGTTTAAAAAAGAGAAAGACAAAGTTAAATATTTATGTGCACAAAAACATTTTAGTCAAGAAAACTTTTAACACACAACATATTCATTTAACGACTTGTGACACTGTTGTAAAATGAAGAAAAAATGGTTATTCTCTTATTAAAAAAAGTTTCAAGCCAGATAGAAAACGGCAAGGATACCCATTGCTTGACTACAGCAGAAATTATATGCTTGCTTATCACACTAACTTACTATTTAAATATTGGTAGTACATTAATAGTCAATGGGATCATTTCCATTCGGTATTGGGCTAAACTGGAGTAGTGTAAGGAGGATTCATCTGAAGCCTGAACAGATCTCCGGGTGTCAAGTACTCAGGAGAATCTGATGAGTGTCCACTTTTAATCCAGGTTTGCCAGAGAAGCTACCCTACCCCCTTTAGCTTCAGCCAAATTCCACTTCTTTAGGCATATCTTCCTCATGCCGCATACAGCAAAAGCCTGGAGCAATGTTTAGCTAAACCTGCTGGCCTACGTAGGCAGGAAGAGTCCCTAGAGGGCTGAACAATCAGACAATTTCAAGATCATGAAGCATTAAACCAATCCCGGCAGGGTACACTAATTAAACAGCCGAGCCCGGCACAGCCAACCAATCCCCACAGAGCAATTAAATCCATCCCCTCTAAAACACTGTGGAACCTGTCTGGGGAAAACTGCCGAGGAGTGAGAGAGCGAGGAAATGGGAGAGCTGCGGTGGGGAGGGGTGAAAAATATCATAAAAATTTATCTGGAAAAAAAAACTATAAGGGGAATGCAGCAGGAGGCTAACAAGGGAAATTGAAAAGGGAAGAGTCTCAATTCAGCTCTTTGTTCTTTTCTCTCTTTTCCATTAACATTCAAAATGTTTCTTTTTACATTCAGCTAAGAAGTTGAGAATATGTGTGACCACATTTAAAATTCAAAAATAGTGACTAAAGTGCGATCAAAAGTTGCATATTTAATTAAGATTACAAGGTCTGGAAAGCACTCATGAGACTGAATGGGAAGTCAGAATTGCCTCAAGGCCTATATTACACACCAGCAGAGCTGCTAACACAGTTGCAAACCTTAATCAATACCCTGATGCCCTCCTCTACAAAAGTAAATGAACAGGTGACAATAGAGGCACGACTTCACTGGACTTTTCAGGGAACGACAAAGCCAAATAAACCCAGAAGCAGAGAGGGTTAGCATAGCTCCACCGCACTAGAAAATGTTTTAGCATGTGAAATTGCTCCCATCAATGATGAAATTAGATAAATAAATAGGACAACATATGCTCTTTTTGTATACAAAATTTCACAGTTGGCTAAATTCTCCTTTCTTATTTCCCCGGAGAAGCTTAGACAAAGAGCAAGTATATATTGATGATGCTGAAGACAACCAGGGAGAGCGGTGAGGGGGGCGTAGAGGGGCGATTTGAGCCAGAGCGACTGCAAACCTGAGGTGAGGACAGGGAGATAGACTTGCTCTTTTCTCCCCCTGACTGAGGTGGTGTATAAATCACAGAGCACAGCTTCATGTCTCCACTTCCTGTACCTCTCCATTAAAAATGATAAACTGTAGCTCTTGAAGCCACTCGCTCGCTTTAGGGTCCCAGTCTGCACCTTTCTGGTGAAGAAGCAAGAGTGCACTGCTCAGATTTATTCCATCCCCTTCCATTGTTGGGGATGAATAAGAGAGTAATTAACTGTGTGTGGGGGTAGCAGCTGCACAAAGACGCGGCCGTCTAACACAAGCCCGATCCATCTGCCTGCGCTCTAACACACCTTTCTTATTATTTTGATAGATAACAGCATATCTGCTTAGTAATAACAAATACTGGATTAATACTCAAAAGACTACTAAAAGGACTTCTTCCCTGGGTCTTCTCTCATCCCACTTAAATGAGAACAAATGGACTTTACAAATCGGCAGCATGAACAACGCTGCTATTCCTCCAGTCCAGTAAACACACTCTGAGCTGTGGCGTGTAATGATAGCGGCCAAGATCCCAAAAGACAAGCTGGAGAAGGTTAGTGAAGCATTGATCTCATGAGTGTGCTGAGCCCAGAGGTTCCCCTCACACCACGCTCACCTCAGGTAACATGACAACCGGCGTCCCAGCACAGCATCTACAAAAGCCACTGCCACTTCTTCTACTTTCATCATAAAGGATGGAAACAAAGACAAGAAGACGGGAAATAAAATTCTGCCAAACACAGATGAAGACGAAAAAGGGGTACAGGGGTTGAGAGAATGGCGGGATTCATGGTAAGCCTGTTGAAATGAACAAGAGAAGGGTGGTGAGTTCAGCACGTCTGCAGTGGCTTCAGAAAGTCAAAACAAATAAAACCAAAGCCGTGGTGGAGAAGCGAAGCTCAATATGGACGCACAGGGCAGGAGACTGGATGCCAGCGGGAAGAGAGGACACATCGCTATTCCTCATGCCGATGAACCATTACCTCTCTCCTCCAGGTGCATCCGCCTGCTTTACTATGAGGGAAAAATAGTCGGCCCTTCTACCATCACGAAGCCATCCTCCAACACACTAATGTGTCCCTGAAGTTTTGTTAAAGCTGGTTATTTACTCCTACAAAGCAATTGCTCCAGCCTTGGGGCAGCACTAACACCACTATAAAAAAAAACATCCTGCCATGGTATGCCATTGCTATGAAGCACCGTCAACCACCAGGAGGTGTGTGTGCATGTGTGTAAAGGGAGGGTGAGTTTTCTAACGTTAGGCGCTACATGAAATAAAAAAAATAACAAAACAGCAAGACTGAAAGCAGAAAAAGTAGAAGTGGGGATAAAAAATACGACAAAGATTAATGGCAGAATTCTGGCCACTCGTCAGGAACGGCAAGTTCTGATCAATGCAAAGAAAAACTCTACATTACTTCCAGCTGCACTGGTTCAAAGGGTCAGTGGACTTTCTAATAAATTTTTAAAGCAATAATTTAGCTCCATCCAGAAGTGCCAATTGAGAAAAAAAAATACTTATTTGTTTGCAAAAACAGTAGGTTTCCAAACAAGAACAAAAAGCCTGAGTCTAAGCTGCGGATTTAAAAAAAAGTCTTTTTCAGATATGCCTATTTAAACAGCAATATTTCATCAAACTGGTTGGAAAAGAAAACTTGAACTTAAAGGATCCATCATATTTTTTACCCAACTCAAATGGTCAGTCGATGTGAACTCAGATTTCCAAACCTAATTCTTCTCTATGTGGCCAAAATAATCCAGCTCACTTGATAAGACTTTCTATTTAACCTTTCCTTGATGAGAGCAAGCCCCCTGTTCAGCATGAGATCTGGGGGAAAATCAGATCTCTGCACATCCAAGGAAGCACTAATCTGAACATGCAGAACATCTAAGAGGGACTTGGCCTAAAGCCTCTTCTATCCAAAACAAACACCCAAGACTAATATGAAAATGAGAAATAAATTATGTAGAAGCTTCCGATGCTTTCTTTTGTGAAAGTAAGCAACATAGACAAGGTAATATAATAGATCACTGATCACAAAGTCGTCTGTCTCATCACCATGGGATAAAAATCACTTGAAGATAGCAGCCAATGAGTAAATAAAAAATTGCTTGATCAGGTCTTCTTTCTGTCTTGTGATCAAAAAGCGGAGGTTTAGTAGTGACGCATCGACCTTTCCGATCATGAATTTTCTGGAGTTCATATTTCTGAAACTCTATTGTGTTTTAAATGTCGGGCTATCTACATAAGATAACTCAAACAATTTCATTTGACTTTTGATTGATAAAAAAAAATCCTCCTTGGACATTCACACTCCTGGATGATTAGGGTTCGTGTCTTCTGACTTTCACTATAGTTGTTATACAGTGTATTTCTTTAAGAAGGAAATATCCATTTAAATCTTCTGCCGTGTTCTAAGTGAATTTACTTTACTGTAAGTCACCCTGATTCTGACACTTTCATGGTAATCTCACACATGTCAGCTTTTATTTGAGACCAAGATTATACGTACAACCCTCTTAGGTGTGAAGATATACTTCATTTATGTTGGGTCTGTCATATTGGAAACAAGGCCCGAAAAAAATAGAAGGTTAACATTTTCTACTGAGCTGAGAAAAGATTAAATTGTGCAATTTTAGGTGCTAAAGATGATATAAAAAATTGTGGTGAAAGTTGATTCCGAAGACAGGAAAGCGAAACTACTGTGACGGCAAAAACATTTCCAAACCTTTTATGTCAAGTGTTGAGAAGAAAATGTGTTTTTTTTCTCTCTCGTAATTTGCATGAACCAAATCTTTAACATTACAGCTTTTAAGAACGTCTCTTGTCAACAAATGCTGATATAAACAGCATCCTCATCACAGCCGAGCTTATCAAAGAGCAACACATACAGTAGTCTGCAAACAGCAAGGCAAAATGATTGGATAGGTATGGAAATCAACTTGAAGGAAGGTCAAAGTGATTAAGCTGACATTAATGACAGGCCTAGTCTTCTTGTGAGAATGCTCACCGTAGCTGTCTCTAAACCCATTTGTCATTCTGCTCCCAACGCCGAAGCATCTGCTTTGAAGTCTCTACCACTAATGCTACACAGAGAGGTTAAACAGCTTAATGCTCAAGTCTGTTTCACTCCTCTCTCTCTCTCTAATGTTTCTTGCATTTTATGCGCCGGGGTTATGGCTCCTGGATTTAACATCTCAATTTTCACTCGTATACACATGTAACAAGAAAGAAAACTTCCTCATCTGCTTTTGTTGTGACTGTCAAAAAAGGAAAAAAGAGGGATGACCTGAAAGATGTACAAGGTGCCCCACCCAGCTATTCACCTAGGATGAAATGTTTACATAGAGCACAAGCGGGGTGCCTTCTATGTTCTAATGCATCACCTAATCGAAACAGAGAATACGATTTGTAAAAATGAAATGAAAAGCCCCAACGTGCGGTCAACTTTAAATCCTTTTATATCAGTATGAGCGTATGAGTGAAATGATAGAAGTAATTTGGATAAATAGAACCAGATCTGAGTCTCTTACACTGTAGCACAATGAGATTAAACTGATGCATGTGACATTAACAATATCAGCACACAAATATGTGGAAGCATGAATGAAAGGGAGACAGAGACTGATTTTCACAGCCAATTTAAGTGTGTGTCTGTATGTGTGTGTGAGTTGAGGCGCTGCTGGCAAACAGCACAGGGAGCAGGCTGGCAGCGGAGGCAGCCAGGCTCACAGGCTGCAAAGCAATTTCACTGTTTGGCAATATTGTTGTCTCTGTGTGTGGATTAGAGCTGACACCGGAGCAACTGAGTCATGCTAAATGTAGTACAATCACAAGCTTTTGTTCCTGATCTAAAAGCCCACAGCCTCTTAGATTCACCAAAGAGAAGCTGGAAACGAGGCTGAAAGACTGGCAAGAAATGAGCGGAGCATTATTTCTCCATGTGAGCGCAGCGTTGCAACATCGTTAAAACAACAGAGGGATTAAAGTAACTTGGGGAGACGGCGGCGAGCTCAAGTTTTTAGAAGTCAAAAGCAAGTGGAGACTGTTTGGTCTACTTTGACTGTTTCATTTCTTTTGTTTGATGTGTTTTTGTAAGATTGCAACAGTAATCAGCTACTTTGTACATTTACACCTTTTGTCCAAAGTCCCTCACCTACCCGTCATAAACCTGAATGGTGTAACACATTGGCCCGCAAATAGTCTCTGAGCCTGGCAGGACCTGGCAGACAGGACAGACCCTGACCCGTCCTTTTCAAGCTCGCCCACGGAAATGCCATCTGGCTGGTGTGAATGATTACCACAGCAACGGCCGGGTGACCTGCAGCCAGCAGGAACCAAGGTCACTCCACCTCAGCGCTTCATACTTTCCATGCCCTCTTTTCATCAGCCGGCAGGTGAATTATTCATCCTGTGCAACTCACAACCAAAAAAAAAAAAAAAAGATCTACAGCACAAACAGTGCACAAACAGTAAAAAAAAAAAGCGCACTCAGTTTTGCTAATATAATACCTCGTAATGAGAAAATAAATGCTTCGGTGTGAACAGCTCTAGAATAAATAGCTCACAGATGGATTCAGAAGTAGCAAAAAAAAAAAAACAGTGGGCATATGTGGCAAAACAGCTGCAGTGATTTTACACTACCAAACAGGCTCTAACTATGACTGAATGAGGAATAAGTGAATTAATTGATTTCTGACACATGGAGCAGAGGGTGTTCATGTTGTAGAAGAATGTCTGCAATGAGGGGTACAAAAATTTATTCTTCAAGAGATGCTACTGCAAAAATAATGTGATCAAATTATCAGCTGTAAAAGTTAAGGAATAAATTAATATTTGATTGTTTTGTAATGCACCAACAAACACAGTGACCACGCAGACTAACTTATCAAAGAAAGTCACTAGATTCAATCTGTCCAACTTTGACAATTACCAAATTTCAAATAGTTCAATAAAATGTCTTGTTTAAAGTTTAAAGGCTAACAAACCCAAACAATGAGTTACACATTCCATTTTAAAACAAAAGAATAATTGATAATCAATAACTTGAGATTGAAAAGATGGCATTTTCTGTCTTGAAGAACGTTTTTCAATGGAAGGTAAATCAAAGTGATATATACCAAGAAAATTAGGAGATTTGAGAGAAAATATTTATAACCAGCTCACATGTACTGATTAGAAACTCTCATTATTTCACCAATAAACTCTCAACGATGTAGAGATTCTAAGATGTAGAGTACACATCTTAGAATCAGTTAGTCTGAAATGTTCATTTGCTCCAAAATCCAACCATAAGAGAGTAACTAAATCTTGGATGTGAGTATCAGAGATGTTGGGGTGAAGGAACAGAGGAGTTAACAATAGGATCTCCCTCTGTGGATCTGCAGGCTGGATGAGAGAGGAGTCCAGCAGCTTTTAGAGCTGGAATACAACCCCAGCAGCACAAGACGAGCAAGAGGTCTGATTTCTGCTCCTGTCTTCGGACTGCCACGCTGCTGTCATTTCTCATGTTACAGAACATCAGTCAAACTGCGGAGACGGTGCCCTTGCTCCGGCCGAGGCTGATTTACAAACATTAGCGGGGAATACAATTACACCCCCTCCTCTCAGACCCCCTACCCACCACCAAGCAACCCTATGCGGCTTCAGCAGAAACACATAGAGAGATAGAGAGGGATGCTGAGGGGTGGACACTGAAAACACAACCTGATTCCATCGTTTCTTCCAAACATACACCCTGTCAGCATTTTTTCTCTCCACTCATCTTCTTGAACTCCCAAATCTACACGTTATGGTTGTGATCCAAATAAAATGCTCACCTCCCACATTCTCCACGCTATTATTCACAGACATGTTCTTTTTTCTCTCTTTTTTCCTTTTAAAATCATCATCTTTGGAGACCGATCAGCGGCTTTAAATGTCCGAGTGAAAGCATTTCACATCCAGAAAATAAACTTTCCCGATCGTGAATAAAACTTCAAAATTCTTCCAGACAATATGTGGAAATTATATTTTTAAAAGTAAATAAAAAATAATAAAAAAAAAAAATTAACTGTGGATACAAACCGCGCAAAACATTACGATCGGTAGAAAAAAAAAAAAGGAAAAAGTTACGATCTACGTCCAAGAAACAGCGATTGAGATGCGCATTAAAAGTTTCCTAGAGACTAAGAAACACGCGATCAAGAGTATAAAAATGAAAAATAACGCGTGGAAAAGCAGTGCTGTCCACGGTGCTGATCCCAGATCTGTGTGGCTAACAGAGGCTCAGCTTGCGCCACCGCTGATCAATGATTGAACTGAACAAAGGCAGAACAGAGATCAATTTCTAATAACTATCAATGCAAACATCGACAGCTTCTTTACTGATTCCACTCTATGATCGGAACACAAACAAGAGAAAATAAGAACATACCGGTGAAAATGAGTGCGGAAAGGTGAGAATGGACTAACCTGAAGCCGCCGTAGATCAAATTTCTTCCAATATTGAAACATCGATCCTACATCGGCGGCCATCTTGGGGGATATTGAGGAGATTTTTTTCTGCGGCTGCAATAAATATGTGGGCTGGATTCCCCCTGTTAAACAACCTTTACCATCACAGAAAAAAAAGTCATAAACACTTAACTCTGATCTCTGACAACTCTGTCTACATTTCAAAAACTATCAGAAAAAAGTGGAGAAAAATCCTTCAAAGTCTTTTAAAAAACTTAAACTATGCGCGCATCCGTTTGCGACATTAACTTAATTTGCAGCGCACTTGATTTTGCTTTAGTAAAGTTATCAATACTGACGCAAAGCTCGCGGTTGATCAATAGGAGATGATGTGTAGATTAGTGGAGTTGAGGGAATTTAGCCAAGCCTCCTTTTTTTATTACAGGAGCACATGGGATGTTGTAATTAGAGGCAGAGCTGCAAATTTCAATTGGCTGTGTTATCAATATGTGTAATGAACTATTATTAAGATGACTTAGTCTGCATTTTACTTGTTTTGGGAATTAAAAAAAAATCAAATCTGTTCTTATGAATGCAAAAAGGGAATTTTACACTTAAACTTAAGATAATTTTTTTTCTTACTTGTTATAATAGATTTATTATAACAAAGACTAACATAATTCAGACACATATAAGAATAAATGCAAACATGCATAAGTGCAATCGATCAAAGGAAATCAAATCTACTTCTTTATGTGTAAAAATCTATACATGTGCACATAATTTGTCTATACATGTTGAGTTACACATTCACAACATTCATTCCATTTAAAAATTAGTTGCGAAAGCAATTTTTTTAAATAAAATTGTAAACCTTGTTTGATTTAATCAAGCATAAGAATGTCTTGTCTTCTTGAAGCAACTTATTTCTTTGGTTAAGTAGCACATCAGAGTTGGCAGTTCAAATCCCACTGTCAGGTGCTCCCTCTGCTGACACCAGAGTTGCATGCAGATATGCATGTGGTTTCCCTCCATTATTTATTCCCTTTATGGAATACTATCATTGCAAAGTGAAGGCATCCATCAAAAACCACTGACTTTAACCATACTCGCTTCACATGCTGATTGTGTTCACGTGGGTTTAAGTGAAAAGGGTTTACAGTTAAAATCTCTTATAAAAAAGTTCCAGGCAGAAAATAATATTCTCAAGAGTCATATTTTAAACCCCTCAAGGGACAGCAACATGTATCTCTGCAACAGACAAACACCGAAGGGGATGAGATGGAAGATTATTAATTTTGCTTATTGCATTTTTTCATGGCTCCAGGATCAGAGAGAAGTCTTGAATTTAAATGTAATAAAAAATGGTATGGTGTCATGAAAGTCGCATTGAGTTTTAAAGATTCAGAATGGCTTTTAGTTTTTTTTTTACCTCATTGAGGTATTAGTGGTATGACTGGTATATCTAAGGAATAGACCATTTCCACTAATAAATCCCATTTTTGAATACATTCAGTTAAATTTTATCAGTGTGAACAGCAGCGGTGCCCATTACGTCGATCGCGATCGACTGGTTGTTCGCAAAGGCATTATGGGTAGATCACATGGCATTGAAAAAAAGTAAAAAAAAAAAAAAAGTGTCAGTCTAGCAGCTTTTCTGCTGTTACTGGAGATTTTTGGGGTCTGTGACGTGAAATCAAGTTATTAAGCCTGTAATCAATAAGCAGCCCGCAGTGCTGCTGTGGCCCCTCCCCCTCGCAAAGCGCTGTGAGTGTGTGCGTGTGCATATGTAACAAATCGTGTTGTAGGGGTAGTTACAGAAGGCTGGAAATGATCTGTGGGGTTTGCAATGGTAACATGGGACTGGTAGATCTCAGGAGGTTTGATATTTGTAAAATAGAGCTTAGGACAAAAAAAGGTTGGGCACCCCTGCTTTACAGGGTTGCGGGGGGTACCGGAGCCCATCCCGGCTGATCCGAGGCTAGGGCAGGGTAACAACCCGGACGGGTCGCCAGTCTGTCGCACGGCCACACACATAATACCACACACACTCATTCCTAGGGCCAATCAATCTAACATGTATGTTTTTGGAGGGTGGGAGAAAACCGGAGTACCTGGAGAAAACCCCTGCATACACTGAGAGAACATGCAAACTCCACACAGAAAGGCCAGAGTTTCAATCCTCATCCCCACCCGGGACTCCAACCCACAACCTTCTTACTGTGAGGCCACTGTGCTACCCACTGCACCACCGTGCCACCCCATGCCGAGACTTAAAAACACAAAAGTTTTTTGTAAATTTGGGCAAAGTTAAACCTATATGTAAGAACAGTATGTGTGTTATAATGGTGTTTCTTGACACCCAAAGTTTCTTTGTATTTTTGTCATTGTAGGGATAGGCTCTCTAAGTAGCCAATTTTATTACAGAATAAATTACTTTACTTTACTTCCAGATAGCTGTGACTGTGACAAGATCAGATGATCGTCTCACTATTATCATACAGTATTTTATGATTTATATGGGATATTTGTGTTTATAAAACAGGTTTGGTCATTGCCTTGAATCTATAATGATGTATTTCTGTATTTGTTGTATCATCCGTTCATGCAGCAGTGAGGCTGTTGTCCTGACAAGTTTAATCATATTTGTTGTTCAAATCATTTTAAAAGTATGACTGTTTTGATATGTCTACCTAAGTAAATACTAATTTCCACATTTTTATGCAGACAAAATTTTTCTGTAGAGATTTGGAGAACAAGAAACCTCTGATGGATCTTGCACTTTTATGTTGAAAACACTTCCTGTTTCTGCTTTGTAATGTAATTTTTGCAGCTGCTCTTTTAATCTGGCATGTTTTTGTGGCAGAATCCTTCCTCATCATACCTTTCTCTGCCCAGCACAGTGTGAGCTATGTGCTCACAAGTTTCTTTGAATGCTTATGTGTCTGGTGAATATGGAATGTTTTCATTCACCTACAGTATTTCCTGCTTTCAAGCAGCAGAGAACAATATCTTTTCCCTCGAATTGCCGAAAAATATTTATCTGTTAACAACATGAAACAAGTTGATCTTGTTCCCACCCTCACCTATGGTCACCAGCTGTGTGTGGTGACCGAAGGAATGAGATCGTGGATACAAGCGGCCAAAATGAGCTTCCTCTGCAGGTTGGCTGGGCTCTCACTCAGAGATCGGGAGAGGAGCTCTGCCATCCGGGAGGAGCTCAGTGTCGAACTGCTCCTCTTCCAGGTCGACAGGAGCCAGATGGGGTGGTTCGGGCATCTGGTCAGGATGCCCCCTGAGCACCTTGCTGGTTAGGTGTTTCGGCCACTTCCCACCAGGAGGATACCAAGCGGCAGACCCCGGACCCGCTGGAGAGACTATGTCTCACAGCTGGCTGGGGAACGGCTCGGGATGCTTTCGGGTGAGCCGGAGAATGTAGCTGGAGTGAGAGAAGCCTGGGCTTCCCGTCTGAGACTGTTGCCCCAGCAACCCGGCCCCGGATAAGCAGAAGACAACGAAACACAAATAATGTAAAACCGAATTCCAGAGGGTTTTTCTATACTTTGGCTCAACTAACTAACTGATGGTTCCAAAAAATGTTTTTGAGATAAAATCCAATCCAGATAAACCAAAGGAATAAACTTGATGCTCAAATTTAATTTGTAAAATAATTTGGAATACACTGTAAGTTGTCTTAAATTTCTGTTGTTGCCCTTTTTTTTTTGCATACCCAACACAATGTATATAACACCAAAAAAATATTTACAGATACCCCGAAAGCTCGTAAAAAGTAAAAACAGCCTCAATAAGATTATAGAAAAATAAAGTGTACATTAAATCCTACAGTTTGAAAAAGTACAGCCTGTAGGTTTTGAGAGGTGACATTTCCTTGCAACATTTCTTAACTGTTCATTCTGGTCTTCTCATGCCATTCCTAAACATTACTATAATGACGGACTAAACTGTACAAAAATAGTTGTGTAAGCGTCTTTCCATTTTGACACATTACTCCTTTTTAACAACATACACACCAAGCATGTGCGTAGGAATTTTAGTTGTCACACTTGCTGACAATCAGTTAATTGAATCCATTTAATTTGCAGCACTTGGCTTCTACTAAACCCCTTCACTCATGGAAATAGTATAAGTGGGCTTTCACACACCACTTCTTCATTTTGGTTTAGTTTTTGCTAAATAAAGGGCGACAAGACATAATATGTCATGTGGATGTAATGTGGTGCATGTTGTTGCTCATCTGAGATGGAATTATCCATTTTAAGACTTGATAAGGACCAAATGAGGACAAGATCTAACTTGACACACACATTTATATCTAGAATGATGTGGTGCTGAAAACTATTCCAATATTGATGTATAACCTTGTGAGGGTTATTTTATTGCTTTATAAAACGCATTACCCAAAAGTCACAGCAAAGTGTCATGTGTTTAAGTAAAAGCAGACTACATTGTCCGCTTGTCCAGATGGTTAAAACCTAATCTGTTTAAATAGCTAACTTTTAGTGCCAATAGTTGAGCAATTTTTCCTTGATTTCTTCTAAAGTAAGATTGCAGGTCTTTGTTACTACTCAATTAGACCAGAGGATTTCTCAGCTTCGCAGGGACTCTTAAGGGCTTTAAATCCACATTCTTAACCTTCAGACACCAACACTTTATCTGTTAGTGCTCCTAAATCTATACTCAGCCCATCAAAATATCACAGTTAAATAGCCCTCAATGAACTCTCAAGTTCAAATTAAGCCCACGCTCTCTGCCCTCATCAACAAAGCACTGCAGGACACTTCCAGTGACCTAGTCACTGATCTTACAGGTAATGAATGGATACTTTCAATTAGGATATGTTTGCGGAAGAGAAATGTGTCAGGTGTATTAAAATCCAACACCAAGGTCACATCTTTGAGAAATTCCTTTTCAACAAAGTAGCCTGATTTTGTGTGTAAAAACCTTTTTTGATTGCTCCTGTTCAACCTTATCCTAGTGAATAATGGACATGTTACAACTGTGATGCAGAACCACACAGAGACAAACTCACTCCATGAGCAGAGAAGAAATAGCAGATGATTCAGTGTGAACTATTGAGGATTATGGGTTACTACCACCATCTAGTGAAAAAACTGGTAAATGAATGAAGGAAAACAAAGCCTGAATGAAAAGAGAAGCTGAATCCTAATGTGTTTTTTGTGAGTGGATCTTGTCTATCAGTTTGAGTATTTTTATGTTGTGAACTGTTTCCATTTCAGAAAAAAACAATAATTTGTCATCACTTTATCCCTCTGAAGAAACATTTGTAACACTAAAAGAGTAAGATGAGAGTCTGAAAATCAGAAGAGATCTATCATTATAAAGAAATTGAAATCATGCAAATTATTAAGGCAAGGTGAATGCAACAACATATGGACTTTACCAACGTATATTTGTTTCAATAGCATCTAAAATTAAGATTTTTAAAAATGTTAGGTTTGAATCTGCATTGTGAAAAAACTTACAAAAGTAGTTTATTTTAGTCTATCAATAAATGTCTCACAAGACAGGAAGCTAGTTGCAAGAATTTTCAGTGATGACTGTGTTTTTGTTCTGGTTTGATGTAGGATTCAAGGTGCTTTACAGTTC
Organism: Neostethus bicornis; assembly: GCA_902685375.1. Taxonomy (NCBI): domain Eukaryota; kingdom Metazoa; phylum Chordata; class Actinopteri; order Atheriniformes; family Phallostethidae; genus Neostethus; species Neostethus bicornis. Next base: position 14,479,630 of record LR738545.1, read on the forward strand.
CAGACCTTTGTTGCTGCTTTTTTTCTTCCTTTTTTTTTCTTTTTTTTTTTTAATGTGCTCCTATAGTTCTTTTTGGTTAAAAAAAACTTGTGCGTGTTTGTTCAGCATCTGGACTATTCTATGTTTCAAAGACCAATGAAAGACATGATATTGCATTGTCTTGGTGAGATATCAAAAGATTATTCTGATTTTTCTATTTTAGGATTCAGAATGTTGGCTCACATTTAGATCTAAGAGACTTTGCCTCTGAGAAAAATCTTTCACAGCCAGTTATTTTTCTGGCTTGTCAATAAGCCTAATTAAAGTATCAGAGCCTATTTGATCTTGTGTTCAAACATAGGTAAGGTTAGCATTTTTCAAAACTACTTTTTTTCATAACACGCATGTACAACTCTTCTGTTTAACCTGTTACTGTTATTAATCCCCATCTATAAGAGCAAGTAGACTCAAGCTTGGTAGGATATGTGCGTGGCTCTCATAGTATTGTTTAATAGGTTACAAAGACTTTTGGCTGATCAAGGGCACAAGCGTGCATCCTCTCTACTCTACATTTATTCCATGACCTCTATCAGCTATGAGCAGCAGTAAATGTCAGCCCCACTGACAGACATACATGCCCAAATGTCCCAACTAACACCATGGTGCATATTTTCCTCTTTTTATCATTTCAATTGGCATTTATGTTAACTTCAAAAATCTCTTTAACTTAATTTGTTCCCATATCAAATTCTTTTCCGTATATAGTCACCTATAAACTCTTTACATGTACACATATCTCGATCTTATTCCAAATGCCATCGCTAAACTCTCTATTACCCACATGCGCACTCTTTGATGAATGAACTTCAGTCACGTTGCAGTCAATAAATATGTAAGTAGTGTGCAATTACTTTTGATCCCGCTAAATATGGGCTGCATGTATGAAAAGACCAATAAATCCCACAGTTTGTTCTTTATCAGTTCGCCTAAATTAACCTTGGCAATCTTGAAAAAATATTTTTGGAAAATAAGTAGAAATCTTAAAAGATGCCGTAACGACAATTTTTTGGGTCTTAGTTTTCATTCTATTTAATGAAAAATTTATCAAGTTAAATAATACATGGTTTAATTTGTAGAGTTGATTTGTTTTAATTCAACCAGTTTATATCTTTTCAAAAACTGATGTGAACGAAAGGGTCGCAGAGGTGCATCAAATAAACATTGTTTCCTGCTAATGCTTTCCACAGCTTGACAAGTTTATGAACAGGTATTACCGAGGCTCAGAAAGCTTTAGCTAACTGTTCCGTTTATTGGGCTACTAAAAACCGGTTCCCATTAGATCACAGCCTTTGTCTCCACAAACCACTAACACGACAGCTGGATGATGGATCCCATCAAGTGCAACTGTCAGTCACAAGTACAATTGTCCTTCCTGAGCCAGAGCTATGTCCTGTTGTTATTCTTGGGCCTCTGTAATGGGGTATGTATGTTTGGCTATTCTCCCTAAATCTCATGAACTCAGACAATGGTAGCCAGTGGCAGAGAAAGAATAGTCCGCTTTACCTGTGTCTCTGCCTAAAGTAGGCATAAAGTATTTATAGTCATAAGCATGCGCCATCATACAATAGAGGAGAAAGGGGTCAGTATATCTAGCCCTTGTTTTCTGTGGACCTCCATCATAAGGCAACACGAACGCTGCTTGGTCCTCATCCAGCTTCAGCTGAACCATGGTGAGTAGACACAGATTTTATTGTCATGGTTTTCCACCAAATCAAAACCAAATAAAACTCAATGCGGCATGCTTTCTGTTTTTAAAACACATCTTTTTATTAAGTGATTTTTTATTTTTCCTTTTGATGAATTTTACATCCAGCTTTGCTCAGACCACATGAGAAAGAATGAGAGAAAACAACCAAGTGAGAGCAGAAGAGAATAAGTGAGAGTTTAGTACTGTAGATGCTGGGGATGAAGGAAACAAAATTCAGAAAAGAGATGAAGAGAATGGAGGACAGGAGAAAAGAAATGAAGAAACTGCATTCTGATTCATTTAAATGAGATGTAACATGTAGTGAAAATAAAAATCAGACAAGTATAAGGGAATACAAAAGCCAACAGGTGCTGGCAACAGGTGAAGGTCAGACTTCTACAGCTCTAACTAGCATAATGTTGGCATTCATCCAGTGAGAGCAAATTCCCACTTAAAAAAAATCAATCCATAGAACAAGAAGTTTCTAAATTCCCAAACTAATCTGCTACGAGCTTCAAAGAGCAGCTGTTTGTTACTCCCAAACAAATACCCTCCATTTCACTTTTTTTTTTTTTTTTACTAGATCAGTAAATTAGTCTCACAAAAACTTTGCCTCACAAAATCAGAAACCAGAGTGGATGTCCCTGTCGCTGTTTCACAGTATTTGTAATCTTTCATGATGAAATATGTGCTCTGGGACAAATGCTGCCTGTTGAGCAATTATGCCCACACACTTGGTAGATTTATTCATTTTTGGCTCATTATGAGAAGCAAATGTGTGACAGCAAAGCCGATAACAAGGGAGGCTGAAGCAGACAGCCGGGTGATGACCGGCGTTAGTGTGGGATTTAACTGTTGTGTTGTCAAATCCTACAGTCACCCAAGAAAGCAAAGAAGAAGGCAGCAGATGGAGCCAGTTCCAATGTGTTCACCATGTTTGAACAGGCCCAGATCCAGGAGTTCAAAGAGGTGAGTTCTCTGACAAGATGTTCATGATGAATCTGAGGACTACCACGGCTGTTTCCTGATCACACTGTGCAGACACAGCATGTAACTCTGAGTTTCCTGCAGGCATTTACCATCATGGATCAAAACAGAGATGGCTTCATTGACAAGAATGACCTGAGAGACACTTTTGCGGCTTTGGGTGAGCGATCCATCACTGCTTGAGTTTTTGTTTGAGTTTACACATGCCTTTTCTTTTAAAAATGAAAACACAATATCTCCCAAAGTCCATACAACATGTACATATTTTAGTGATTTGAATACATGTTTTTCTGCAATATTTCCCCCTATCTCCCAGGCCGTTTAAATGTCAAACAGGAAGAGATTGATGACATGCTGAAGGAGGCACCAGGACCCATCAATTTTACCGTCTTTCTCACCATGTTTGGAGAGAAACTAAAAGGTATTCCTGTTGTTTAAACACTCCTTTTATATGTCCAAGTTAGGAAAAAACTGAATAAGAAAGCTTCTTTGATTTTAATCTTTCATCAAATCCAATCAGGTGCAGACCCAGAGGAAACCATCCTGAATGCTTTCAAAGTCTTTGACCCTGAGGGAACTGGGACATTAAAGAAGGATTTGTGAGTGAAGGTTAATAATCCAACAGGTCATATGAACTTTCTGCTTTGCTCACCACTGTTACTTCCTGTCATAGTGTGACTGAAATGCTGACTACTCAAGCTGACAGATTCTCTGCAGAAGAGGTCTGAGTCACTACATTATTCTCAAACTTTAGCCATTGGAGTTTTGAGCTTTTAAAAAAGATGTGAGGTTTATTCTTTTGTTGTTGTTTTATTTTTACATCTACAGATGGAACAGATGTTTCTGGCATTCCCACCGGATGTAGCAGGAAATCTAGACTACAAGAACTTGGTGCACATTATAACACATGGTGAAGAAAAAGACCAGGAATAGATCATGGATCTTGTTTGTGTCCAAATTTGTCACAGAAATGCTGTCATACAGATAACAACAGAAATAAAAAAAGACAAAAATCTTCATCTGAGTGCGTGATTACTGATTTACCATATGTTAACATATTGTTGAAAAAGGGATAAAAAAGATAAACATTTCTCAAGGCCCACATTTATTTTTTTAAGAAAAAAATGTAAAGTCACTTTTCTTATCTAAAACGTAAAATGGCAGGGTAGATTTGGGTTAGCAAAGTTGTATCAAAACAAGTAATCTATTTGTGCAACATCCTTCGGATAAATTTGACCAAAAGGATAGACATGTGAGGGGCAGATCATTGGAGGGTCGAGTGATCATCCTCCAACTGAATGGTTAGTCCTCTTGTGAGGGTGCAAGAACATTTATCATCCTATCTATAATCTTATGAGATCAATTGTTTGTCAGTCACCTTCTTAACCATTTATCCCTTTTGGGCTTGCGGGGGTGTGCCCCTCCTGGATGATTCTAGGCGAGGGGCAGGGTACACCCCGAACAGGTCGCCAGTTTGTCGCAGGGTCACACACATACAACCATACACACACGCACTCATTTCTAGGGGCAATTTGGCACCACCCAATCAACCTAAAATGCATGAATTTGGTGGGTGGGAGGAAACTGGAATACCCAGAAAAAACCCATGCATACACGGGAGAACATGCAAACTTCCCACAGAAAGGCCAGCGATCCAAGCGCCGTCCCCACCCAGGACTCAAACCCACAACCTTCTTGCTGCCGAGGTCACTGTGTTACCCACTGCGCCATCGTGCCGCCAATGAATATTTTTATTCAACAATAAATTTTTGTACAATTATATGTCTTTTATTTGTAGCAAAAAAAAAACCTTCGGAGTGATCACTACTTAAATGCGTGCAATGATTTAAGGTTTCTTTATGTACTTGCTGAGCCTCATCAGAGAATAAGTTACCTGGCAGTTCCAAAACTTAATGCAGTAGCAAATTTTTTTAAAGTGTTTATGTTGAAGGAACAATATAAAAGTGTAGCTCGTGGAACATCTGTATCTTTTAGTATGAACTTTTCTTTTATGCTGTGAAAGTGTACATAATCTCCAATAAAGCCTTTATCATCTAATAATTTTCCTAAATAGATTTAAAAAAATACTTGCCAGAAGTTGATTGGTACATGTATAAAAAAACACACCAATTAGTTTATCTCCAATGACAAGATGAATGAAGATATACTGCCCTGAGAATAAAGGCTTCATCTGGGGGTTAAATTGTGGGAGCAGCAGCCAGAGCAAAAGCCATATTTTCCAGCTCATCACAGGGATCCTGAGGCTTTTCTGGCCAGTTGTGAGACATAAACTCTCCAGAAAGTCTTGGTCTTCCTTTGGGGCTACCCTAAATATTAGACAGGGTTAAAATAAAGGTGAATGGAACACAAACAATAAGAAGCTGAATTGAAAAAAAAAACTATTTAAAAGTAAATAATGACACAGATAAGAGTTAGGCTCAGACAGTAATATAAATGGTTTTAAATTACTTTTTAAAAATGTAAATGACTGGTTTCCATTTCACTATTTCAATGCAGGGGAAGGTGAGGTTTTTTTGTCGCACAATTTTTTTGTTTGTGTTTTACAACACAAAAAAATACATTAAATTCACAAATCATAGAATAAAAATAAAAAGGAGATAAAGGGAGTGATTACTCTTCAGTTAAATACACAACTAAATAGAACTGTGTTGAGCCTATGCTGCACAGTGGCGCAGTGGGTAACACAGTGGCATCACAGCAAGAAGGTTGTGGATTTCAAGTCCAGATGAGGAGGTCCTGCCCTCCAAAAACATACATGCTAGGTTGATTGGCCATTACATGATTGCCCCTAAGAATGAGTGTGTGTATGGCTGTATGTGTGTGGCTCCACGACAGATTGGCGACTTGTTTTGGGTGTACCCTGCCTCTCACCTCGAATCAGCTGGGATGGGCACCCCACGCAACCCTGTAAGGGATAGACGGTTAAGAAGATGACTGACTGACTGTTTTGAGCCTAGATTTAAACATTGTCACAGTAGAGGTCTGTCCCACAGCCTCAGGAAGTTTGTTCTCCATGTTTAGTCCTGACTCTAGACACCAGCAGGAGGCCGGTCCCACAGGTCCTCAGAGTTCTAGATGGTTCATACCGCATTAACATTTCACAGATATACTTTGGTGCTGGGCCATAAAAAGACTTAAACACAAGAAGAGTAGCTTTAAAGTCTATTCTCTGAGCCACAGGAAGCCAGTGCAGAGTCCTGAGCACAGGACTAATGTGGTCACATTTTCTGATTCATGTCAAGACCACAGCAAAGCATTTTTTACAGCAGCTTTTTTAAGGCCTTTTTGTTCTGTATAAGGTGTATAAGAGGTGGGCAGGAGGAGGAGTACATTAGGGTGGTGAGTGGATTTGTGGTGTGGGTGGGAGAGAATCACCTGCTGCTCAATGTAGACAAGACCAGGGAGATGGTGATTGACTTCCGGAAGAAGAGGACTGCTTTGCAGTTGCTCTGCATTCTGGGAGGTGGTGGAGGAGTACAAATACCTGGGAGTGACCATCGACAGCAGACTGAGCTGGAGGAGCAACAGTACTGCTGTGTATAAGAAGACTTGCAGCCGACTTTACTTTCTAAGGAAGCTGAGGTCCTTCAATGTGTGCAGCAAGATGCTGGAGACCTTCTACCATTCTGTGGTGGCCAGCTCCACCACCACAGAAGCTTCTGTGGTGGCTTCTGGCCACCACAGCTCCGCTGCTGCAGAGGGAGCTGCGCTGCTGCTCCCTCTGTCATCTGCTGGGGGAGCACCAGCGCAGCCAGTGACGCCAACTGACTGAATAAACTAATCAGACTGGCTGGCTCTGTCATTGGCAGCAAACAGGACTCACTTGAGGCAGTGGTAGAGAGGAGGTCACTGAACAAACTTTTGTCCATTATGGACAATGATGACCGTCCTCTCTACGCACTCCTGGACGAACAGCGGAGCTCCTTCTCCAAGAGGCTCAGACAGCTCCGCTCGAGAACATCTCGTTACCGGAGGTCTTTCTTCCCGTACGTGATCGGGCTCTACAACGACTCACTTAGCAGATAGGAAATTGTTGCTGTGATCCACAAATTTACCATTTGTGGGATCATTAAAACATATTCTGATTCTGCTTCTGACCAGTAGGTAGACCATTGCAATAGTCTAAGCTACCGAAAACAAATGCATGGATAAGAACCTCTAAGTCATTTTGGACACCAACCTCTGATTTTGGCAATGTATTTAAGGTGGTAAAAGGCTGCTGATGTAATTGATTCAATGTAATTACGTTGTGTAGTTACAGGGGTGGATCTAGGTGCGAGGGAGTCGTCCCCCCGCCCCACCCCACCCCACCCAACCCCTCCACCCATTCTGGTCCTCAAAAAACCGTGTCCTTACCACTTTAATTATTATAAACTTTGGGCAAAATACGTATGCGCCAAAATGCAGGTAAATGACTCTTATTTTTCAAAGTGTTCTGGGGGAGAATGCCCGCAGAGCCCTTTTCCTGGCGCGCACCACAGGTGCTCGTTGTGTTTATGACCTCACACTCCGCCCCCTCCCCCTTTTAGAAAATCCTTGATCCACCCCGCCCCTGAGTCATGTTTAATATTTGAGTTTCCAAATGTCTTTTTTCAGTTAAAATTGTTTTCTTTGGTTGGTTGTTTTTTCTGTTTTTTTGTTTTGTTTTGCTTTTTATTAAGAATGGATTTGATTTTGAAGTAGAGCCGTTGGTCCTCGGGGTCGAGAGAAGCCAGATGGGGTAATTCAGGCATCTGGTTAGGATGCCCCGCAAAAGCCTCGCTGGTGCGGTGGTTCAGACACGTTCCTCCGGGAGGAGACCTAGAGATAGGCCCTGGACCCGCTGGGCCAGTTTCACAACTGGCCGGGGACCGCCTCAGGATCCTCAAGGGTGAGCTGGAGGATGAGGCCGGGGTTAGAGAAACCTGGGTTTCCCGTCTGAGGCTGTTGACCCCATGACCCGGCTCGGGTAAGTGGAAGGCAACGGAACGGAGGTATTTTTTTCAATATTTCAGTTTACAAATGTATTTATTTTTTCAGTTACCAGGTTTTTTTCCCCGGTAAAAATGGAATTGATCTTTTTTTTTAGTACTTATATGGAGTATATATAATAGGTATACGCCCACCATTGGAATGCTGTTTCACTTTTCTATAAGGCACGAATAGATCTCATTTACAGTGAAAAGTACAGGAAAACTATATCGTTGATGTATTGCTGTTATTATGCAGAAGGTACAGTAGGTGGCAGTAGTAACAACAGCTGTAGCTGTTCAAGGTGCGGCAGAGGGAATCCAGACGCTCAACATCGCCGGCTGGCATTCTGTTTCCTCTTGTTTTTTTATTAACATCTCTCAACAAAATCCCACCCTGGATGTGATCGCTTTTGTGTTAGTTTAGTGATTTAGCGGTAGCCGATTTGGTTGTTAAAATCACCAACAATCCGCCTCATAGCAGCTAGGTCAAAACACTCCAGCGAAGCTAACAGAGAAGCTAATGCTAGCGTAGCTTCCTCTTAGACCTAGATTTGTTTTTAGTGAATTTTACTAACAAAAACCTCTGTCATGGCTGATGTGGACAAGCTCAACATAGACAGCATCATACAACGACTTTTAGAAGGTAAGTCGATGATTACATATGATTTTTTAAAAAACGATAATCTGAGATGTTATCTAGCTAACCGGGATGCGTATCTTGAAAGGTGGATATAAAGATGGTTTTATTGTTTTTAGGTAATAATTACAAGTGTTGGGTGATCTGAAAGATACAAAAAAAAACATGACATAAATAATTTGCATACCAAATTGTGCTAGCCATCAAATGATGTGACCTAATTAAGGTTTCTCCTAAATTAGATAGAAATCCTCTTCATTTTGAAACATAAAAGGATCATAACGATTATATTTTCTCATATTTGTGTCCTGATTAGGTTGATCTCTTGTCATGCAATATCTTTTAAAACATTATCTTTAGATCTATGAAAGATCATTTTTCATTAATGAAAATCTTTAACCTTAACCTTGTGGTATTTACATTTCAGTACAAAGCAATTAGATCTTAAGTGGGTCATTCCAGAAGGCGATGGATTTCTTAAAACCATTGTAATGTACAATTATTCAAATATGGATTTAACCCATTTTCATGAAACAAAATTGTTCATTCATTAAAACAGTCACTGTATTTTTTCTGATTGCATGTTTATTACATTATGCTGATTTTCTCTTGTCCTTGCTCAAAGAATCAAAATGAAAAGTAGATCTTTACTATTGAAGATGGCATCATCAAAATAAAAACATTAAAAAATCTACTAAGCAAAATAGATTTTTAGGCAAACTGAAGTTAAATAAAAAAAAAAATCACATGGAGATTGATGTACTGTATGTGTTGATCCATTTGCTGTGAAAGTGAACCATCATGTAAGAGATCTGGAGCCAGATATCTGAGGATAAAAACAAATCTATAATTTATAAATACAATATTATCATGCTCCCACTCACTGTTGTTTATAAGAATCCTATTATGTAAATCCTTCATCTGATAAGAATGAAACTTAAAAACACCTTGTCATATTCAGTGTTACATATTTCTAAACTGATAATCACAAAGAGAAGCATTTGTCATACACCTGTACTTTTAGGGTCGCATACTTGATGTAACCCAGAAATGCTGCATCGCTCCATGTATGTCAAGTGCTCGCACACTGCTGTAAACAGACACCACTTAGACTCATTGACCCAGCTCAGCAGTGTGAACTGCATTGTTTTTTTTCTGTCTGCTGACGGTTGTTTGTGTTTTCTTGTTGCAGTCAGAGGAGCAAAGCCAGGAAAGAATGTGCAGCTGCAGGAAAACGAGATTCGTGGATTATGCCTCAAGTCCAGGGAGATCTTTCTCAGTCAACCCATTCTGCTCGAACTAGAAGCCCCTCTCAAGATTTGTGGTCAGTGGAAATCTTGTATGACGCAAATTATATGCTCTTCAGCATTCACATCAAATGTGATTCGCAAGTTTGGAGAATTAAAAAAAAAAAGTTCAACTTTCTAAGGATGTTTTTGTGTTTATAAATTAACTTTCCTACAGGGGACATCCATGGACAATATTATGATCTTCTGAGGCTGTTTGAGTACGGGGGCTTTCCTCCTGAGAGCAACTATCTGTTTCTTGGTGACTATGTGGACAGGGGGAAGCAGTCTCTGGAAACCATCTGTCTTTTGCTGGCCTACAAAATCAAATACCCAGAAAACTTCTTTCTGCTGAGGGGAAACCACGAGTGTGCATCAATCAACAGAATATACGGTTTCTACGATGAGTGTAAGTAACATTTGTTGAATTATATGTTTGCCCAGAAGCAAGGGTAACTCCCTGATGTGGATTTGTGAGGTATAATCATAACAGTACTTTCTTTTTTGATGTTGTAGGTAAAAGAAGATACAATATCAAACTCTGGAAGACTTTCACCGACTGTTTTAACTGTCTCCCCATTGCTGCAATTGTTGATGAGAAAATCTTTTGCTGCCATGGTGGTAAGTTTTTGTTTTTTAAGACGTTTTAAAATGTTATTCTTTTGTATAATATGCTTCCCTTTTTTTCTGTTTTCTCTTTTTACAGTGTTTCTAAAGTAGTTTGACCTCAATGTTAGACACTGTCACATTACTTTGCAAAGCGCTTTTTGTGCAGTCTGTCAGCTTAGATTTTGTTACTCTTGAATGTAATCAGTGCTGAGCTTGGTATAAGTTTATTCATTTGTACTGATACTTTTGTCATGGCATCTAGGACTGTCACCTGATCTTCAGTCCATGGAGCAGATCAGGCGCATCATGCGTCCCACTGATGTACCCGACCAGGGCTTGCTGTGTGATTTGCTTTGGTCCGACCCAGACAAGGATGTATTGGGCTGGGGGGAGAACGATCGGGGCGTGTCGTTTACCTTTGGCTCTGAAGTGGTTGCCAAGTTCCTGCACAAACATGATCTGGATCTAATCTGCCGTGCTCATCAGGTAACGGGAATCACATGGCTGTGCAATACAAATTACTTATGTATCAAGTTCATTAGACTATCAATATTAGGGGGGGTTTTTTCTTTGTTTGTTTTCCCGAAAAAGCAAAATTGCTATTTTTTTCTTAAGATTAAATATTCTTGTTTTCTAATTATAGACCAGTATCTTGATCTCTTTTAAGTTTTGTTACAAGTTGTAGAATTCACACTAAAATGTTTTTTAGGCCTCCAAAGACAGGAAATGTAAAATAAAAGAATACTTTAGATTTCATTGTGAATCCTTCACATCCAAAACACATAGTAGGTCACGAGTAACTAATGAAGTTCTGAAATGCATTTTGAATGATGAATTAAATATAGCATACATGCTGGTTTGGAAGTGGAAATACATTTATAAAGAAATGGTAATAGCAGAAGGGTTGCTATGGTTATAATTTTTTGCTTATGTAAATGATTCCAATCGGTCACTTGTAGATACTCTACTAGACCGCTGTTAGCATTTCACATCATACATTTGATTTTTTTTTTTTTTTAAACCTAACAATATCTTCTTTTGGCTTTACCCTCTTTCTTCTTAGGTTGTTGAAGATGGGTATGAGTTCTTTGCTAAGAGGCAGCTTGTTACGTTGTTCTCAGCACCTAACTATTGCGGAGAGTTTGACAACGCTGGTGCCATGATGAGTGTTGACGAGACCCTCATGTGCTCTTTTCAGGTAATTTTCCTTTTGGTATTGAAAAATAATTCTATCCTACTTGGGGAATAAACACAATTATGCTATTTTAAAATCATTAGCTTGAAATTTGGATTTATGTGTCTGATACAAGGTGAGGAGGGACAGGTAAAACTTTTCTTCCTAGAAAAAAAGTTGAGTCATGATGTAATGAAATAGTCACGTTTTTCTTTCTCAAAAATCTTTCTACCTTCTTGGAAAAATATTTCTGTCCCTAGGCTTAGATACCAACTGCAAGTTGGCTGTTAGAACTTGAACTTTAAAAACTCAGGACATAAAAAATCAACGTGCTTCGCCAAAGTATCATACTATTAAGGAACATTCATTTCTCTAAATAAAATATGATTTATATTTTTTATTTTCTAAATACACATAAATAACTCATGCCTAATTCTGTCATTAAATCTGTCTTGAATTTAGCCCGACTTTTTTGTTCTTTAGAGGTTAGGCTGCATGTGAAAATAACCATGTTACAACAAGGCAATTTAAACTGCTTCCATGCCAAAAATTATCAAGACATTGGGTCAGTGGTAGAATGTCCATTCTTGGATGGTGAGAAGCTGGTTCGATTACCGCAGAGCAAATGCTTAAGTGTCCGTGGAGAAGACACTTAACCCCCTAATATTTAATTAATATTTTGCTAAAGCTCAAAGTTGTTTCAAAGTTGTCCTGTTAATCATGTTTAATTTCTGGTAATCTACTTGCAGATATTGAAGCCAGCTGAGAAGAAGAAGCCCAATGGAAGCCGTCCTGTGACTCCTCCCCGCAACATGGTGACCAAGCAAACCAAGAAATAAATGCTTGAGTAGGGGACCAATAACCAGTCTCGCTTCTTCTGGTTTGCTTTTATCTTCTGCATTTGGAGGATTGGTTATTCTTTTTTCTGCCAATAGCAAAATATTACATTGTTATGTCCACAAAGGTAAATTATTGTCATTATGAAAACCTCAGGTGTTTTGCACTCCATTTTTGCAGCTAGTCTTTGCCACATATGACTGTTCAATCAGGAAAATGTAACACAATGGCTACTTATGCACAGGAATGCCTTGTTTGAAGCTGTGCACAATTTCTCTTGTTTTTTCTCATCTCTGTTCATCTTTTTCTCACATTCAGTAATTGTTATTGATTATAAAAAAAAAAATGAGGAAAGTCACAGACGGCTCTTTATGTCTCGTCAACTTTATTTACAATTAATTTTTGACCAATGCCAGTGAATCATGTCTGAATTGACAATGCAGCCTCATGTTTTTTAAACAAGTTGTGCTAAATTAATGAAATAAAGATGCACTCTTGTAAATTAAAATCTTTATAATGAACTTTAAGTGTATTTTGGGGAGAATTTTGGTAGCTGATCTGTCTTCAAACGCTTATCGCTTGCAGAAAATGAGTGATATTTTTATTTAGGTAATTCCTCACTCAACTTGCGCCTACTGTTTTCATGGCGATTGCTCACAAGATGTTTTTTTTTTTTGTTCTTGTGCAAAAGTGTTTTTCATGAGGAACTTTTAATATTCACTTCAGCTTTATTCACAAATCAATAGACCTCCCAGGATTAAAACTCCCTTTATAAAAGAATGCAATAAAAATGTTTATGTATTTACATATTTATAATTTGTTTTCCATTGTTTTTTTTTTCTCTTATCTTTAAACCAATTCATTCTCAATAAAACAAATTTAAAGAGATATGCAACTCTCTCTGAATGCCTTTTTTTTTAGGTGTCGGGGGAATGGTAGTATTTGAAAGTCTGAAGATTTTATGTAGAGATCAGTCTTTCAAAACGACTAAAAATAGACTTGAATGTGTACTAGCCTTGGTTTTGAAAGGAACACGTTTTGAGGCTGCACAGTGGCCTCACAGCAAGAAGGTTGAGATTCGAGCCCAGGGTGAGGATGAGGATTGGAACACTGTCCTTTCTGTGTGGAGTTTGCATGTTCTCCCCGTGTTTGCGTTGGTTTCCTCCCACCCTCCAAAGACATGCATGCTAGGTTGATTAACCGGTGCCAAATTGCCCCTAGGAATGAGTGTGTGTGTGTGTGTATGGTTGTATGTGTGTGGCCCCGCGACAGACTGGCGACCTGTTCGGGGAGTACCCAGCCCTTCTCCTTAAATCAGCCGGGATGGGCTCCGGCACCCCCGCAACGCTCCTAAGGGATAGACGGTTAAGAAGATGACTGACTGACGTTTTGAGGCTGCACAGTGGCCTCACAGCAAGAAGGTTGGGATTCGAGCCCCGGATTGGGGGCAAGGCTTGAAACACTTGTCTTTCTGTGTGGAGTTTGCATGTTCTCCCCACATATGTGTGGGTTGTCTCCCATCTTCCAAAAACCTATTTATGTCAGGTTATTTGGCCGCTAGGAAATTACCCCAAGGAAGGATTTTGTATGGATGGTTATCTGAGTGTGCGTGGCCCTGCAACAGACTGGTGACCTGTTCTGGGTGTACCCTGCCACTCACCTGAAATCAGCTAGAATTAAGTTTTTTCTATCACCATCCACAAAATATTAATCAGGTTTAAAGAGTTGTGAAAATATGTTTTAATGTTTGTAAAATATGACTCATTTGATTAATATCATAGTTTTATTAATTATTTTAAATTTTTTCGTTAATAGAAAAAGAACACCGTGTTACTTTTCCATATTAGGCAACGCTGATTGCGTAACGAGATCTGACGTCAGCCAAGTCACAAGACCGTGCTCATGGAGAGGAGTGTGAGATCTGACGCTACACATTCACACACTAGCTAGTGCACCGTTTGTGTAACGCTGAAGGCTGGATCACCACCATGGCTTCTGAGAGGTTACGGATCTTAACTGATCATCATTTTTAAATGAAGTTTTCATAGTGTAGGAGAGATCTATTACCGGGGATTGAATCTATGTATTTCGTAGCAGCAGTTAATAAGCGTTGTGAGTGTGGATCACGTTGCTGAGTGTCTCCAGGTTAACGCTAAGCTAGTTCCGCTGCTAGCTTAGCCGGCTGATTAGCTGCTGTTTTATGGGATGTTGTCCGTGCTTTCTTACGGGAGACTGGTAGCCAGAGCTGTCATTGGCGGACTTTCTCAGACAGACAGCCGTGACTACAGCCTGGTGACAGCAAGCTGTGGATTTGGGAAAGATTTCCGTAAAGGTATCCCAAAGAAAGGGATGTGCTATGGAGATGATGCATGCTTCTTTGCTCGACACAGATCCGCTGATGTTTTGGGTAAGTGCTCTATTTAAACCTTAACAACGTACACCTAACATTTTGGAGTATTTCAGCCCTTTGTTGAAGCACTTATAGTGATCAATCCAAGTGATCACAGTAATTATGTTCTTTTCTTAAGTGTTGATTGTAGACACCTTTTTATGCTAAGCTTTGGCTGTCTGGATTAAGTCTCAGCACATTTTCAGGATCAGAAGTACTTTATTGATCCCACACGTGGGGAATGTGTGTGTGTTACAGCAGCACTGTAATTATGATTAAAAAAGAAATAGTATAATACAGACAGGGTGTGTCTGTTTCTTTCTGATTAGGAAGTAATTTCTCAGTCTATCACTCTAAAGTTGTTCCATCTGATGAGGATTATTGAAGGAAATTAAATCACACTTTAACAAACTTTTATGGAAGGTTTCTAATCACCCTTTTCCATTTCCGATTACTCTGAAGTGTTCATGTTACTTAAAGAAATAGAAAAAAAGTTGTAGAAATCTCTGATCCAGAATGTACATTTTGTGTCCATGGATAGATATTTTGTGATTGTGTTGAGGATGCTTACTGATGCTGTCCATGTATGGTCACCAGAGCAGATCCTGCAGGGCTCCAACAAGCAGGACAAGTTGACTTTCAATGCAAAGTTTTTGGATTCCTTTAAAAGTTTAGACACAAACAGTTAATCAGAAACATCCGACAAAGTTCCAGTTTGAAAAGATTTAATTATTGCAAAAAAAAATTCTCATATGTGAGACATTGTATAATTCTTTTATAGGCAGTCAAATTAACATTTACGCAGACTCATTAGAATTATGTTTGCTTCTATAGTGACAGAATGTTTCACACAGTAGTTGAAATGTCGGTTTTGTTAGTTCTGGTATTGGTCATATTTTCTTTTCTCAGTTGCATGTTCTTAATATTTTTACAACTTATTCGCATTATCACTTTCAATCATCACTGCTGTAATGTCAACAATCAAATCAATGTTTATTTGTTAAACAGAGTTGTAAATACAAATGTGAATTAACTGGGTTTTTTTTTCCAGGGGTTGCAGATGGAGTAGGAGGCTGGAGGGACTATGGAGTGGATCCATCCCAGTTTTCAGGGACTTTAATGAAAACCTGTGAAAGGCTGGTGAAGGAAGGACGCTTTCTTCCAACCAACCCAGTGGGAATCCTTACCACCAGTTACTATGAGCTACTGCAGAACAAAGTGCCACTGCTTGGTGAGTGAGGCCTCTTGAAAAGTATCTGAAAACAATGTGAATTATGCTGGATGCCGGATTCTCACTAAATAAAAAAGTTTCCTGGTTATTCATGAACATGCTGCCACATAACTTTTCTATAACTTTGAGTTTTAGTAAACATTTTTTGATGCAGGATAACCTGCAGGACATTCGATTTAACCATGACTGTAACTATAAACGTATCTGCGGCTTGGATCTAATTGAAACCATGTTGGGTATGGCTTCCTCTGTTCAGTGTAATTGTGGCTTGATATAAATTTCTGAATCATGAGTCAGAGTAGCTAGATCCCATTTCCTAGGCCTGGGAATGTCCCACTTTTTATCCTTTTCCTATCGCAAACTGTTGCCTTCCAATAAAGTCTGCGCACATTTATATCAGTGGCCAGGCATTTTGGGAACAGATCCGTGCGAGCGAGTATTTGTATTTTTCCATTCAGTTCTCACATGTGTATCAGGGAAACAGGATGGCATTGAGCTGGTTTTTATGTGGTAGAAAGAATGTCCTTGTTGCCAGGAGTATGTGATTGTTGTACTTGTGAGAAAGTACAGAAGCAAAAGAGTGAGTCAGAGTGCGTGAGGACTTTGAAGGAGGATTCTGGGGAAAATATTTTGGTGTACCCATACATCACTAGCAGGGTGTGGCTTCACGCTAGTTGCCTGTTTCACCGGATCATGTTTCTATTCTATTATATCTAGAACCAGTAGAGCTTAATAAAATATATTAATCCTGCCTTCAACATTGGGGTATTTTAAGATTAGTGTTCAGGTTATACATAATAAAGTAGTATTTTCATGCTCAGTTTCTTACATTTTGAAATAACTGTGTATGCAGGAAGCAGCACAGCCTGCATCGTTGTTTTGGACCGGCAGAGCCACCGCCTTCACACAGCCAACCTTGGGGACTCTGGTTTCCTTGTGGTTCGAGGTGGTGAGGTGATTCACCGCTCAGATGAGCAGCAGCACTACTTCAACACACCCTTCCAGCTGTCCATAGCTCCCCCAGAAGCAGAGGGTGCGGTCCTCAGTGACAGGTGAGCTGATTCCTATGAGACACACTCTTCTTGGTGTTTTTCCTTGTCTAAGTACACTGTGATGCAAACTGAGGCAAAAATATGTAAATCTTCACTGACCGGTTGCAAATTGCACATTTCTCATCAGTCTTGAATAGTTTAACCTCTTAACTCCCACTGACCCGTGGACGGGACGCTTGTGGGTTTTTGGTTTTTTTTTCACTCATAAAGACACTTATTCTTTGTTCAACTCCACTAAGTTATACCTCATTTTAAAGCTTAGACTGTCAAGAAAACGATCATAGCATCCATTCTTATGTTTTCACTAGTTTAAAAAAGAAATAGCAAACTATTCGCAAACAAAATCAAACTGTTTGGAGAGCATTTCTCACCTATGATCCAGTCGTAATGGGCTGAGACGGGTTCGATCTTCATGTGATTGGTCTCATTTTGTCCGTAACAATCCACAGAATAACTATATAAAATTGTATTTTCTCAAAAGTAAACCAATTTGGAGAAAAACTCCAGAAAACGTGATTTTTTTTTTCTGCGAGAAATCGTAACAGTCACGTTCCAATCTCCATAGTAACTGCCAAGCTGTGTTTTTAACTTCATCCTGGGTATGTTTCTTTTCTTCACGAAGTTATCTACAAAATGAGACCGTTCGCAAAATATTCCGGTCAAGGGTTTGTTTTTTACAAGGCTTTGAATGAATCAAGCGCTCCTCGTTCAGCTAATAGCACTGCTAGCATGTTAGCTTCTAGCGGGCTAACGACGTCACTTACAAATATATGATTAGCCAATAAAGAAAGCTGATACTTCCACCTTCAAAACGAGGGGATTGGTTCAAAACCGGACCAATCCGATCGTTTGTTATTCAACTGCGTAACGGAAATTTTATCAAAACAAACGGCGCCATTTTTGTGCGTCATGACGCGAATGAGGAGCAGACACTGAGTGAGTTGATCACAGATTGAAAGATTTTCTAGTTTATTTTCAACTTTTCTTTTGGCAAACTATATTTCTGGGGTTTTGGAACATATTTTTTATCCGAAAATTTTTTATTGTGCAGGATTTTTATGAAAAAAAATTATAATTACAGCAAAAATTATGTAAATAAAAAAAAATGATAAAAAAAAAAAAAAGATCTGTGGGAGGTTTTTAAAGTCACAGAAACACTAATATGCATTTTTTATGACTAAAAAGGTGATAAAATGGCAAAAATTCAATTTGTTGCTTGTTCAGATTAGACATTTTTATACTAAAAGGTCAATAAATCAAAAACTTTTGTACCTAGAGATCTGAAACTTTACACAGTTGTTGTCATACACAACAGATCATTTATCCAGTTGTATATTTCATTTCTTGTGCATGATTTTTATGGAAAAATTTATAATTACAGTAAAAAATATTAAAATATACATTTAAAAAATTATGAAAAAAAAATATCTGTGGGGGGCATTCAAAGTCACAGAAACACTAATATGCATTTTTTATGACTAAAAAAGTGATAGAATGGCAAAAATTCACTTTGGCACATTTTGGCACAGATTTGGACAGCTTGTGCCAAATGGACACTTTTTATAGTAAAAGGTCAATAGGTCAAAAACACTTGTACCTAGAGATCTGAAACTTTACACAGTTGTTGTCAACAAGATTTTTGTCATACAAATGGAAGGAATTATGCCTACTAAGAAGTATGTCTTGGCTAGGGACATTGGAAAATGAAAAAAATTAGGCGAGGCTAAAATTCTACAATTTTTTTTATGTTTGAACTACTGTAGGATAGGCTCTGAAATTCTGACACTCTCCATGTACATATCTACAGAAACTAGAAGGTCTAAGCTTTATTTTGATGTATAGTACAAGCATGTAACTTGAAAGATGCTGCTGTAATAAGCAATGGCATTTGGGTATGTCCAACTATTGTGCACAGCCCGAACATAGGTGGGTGTTAAGAGGTTAACAGAGATCTTTTTCTCAAATCTGACCTCTTCAGACTTTTGATTGTTCATTTTTATTATGTAATTTTAAATCCAGAAGTATTAAAATTTTATTTTTAAATATTGGTCAGACTTTTTCTCTCAAAACACAGATTAAGAAGTTGTGCTTTTAGATCTTTTCACAAGTCTCCTGAAAACTTCGACATTGGGGAAAAAAGCGTGAAAGGTGATCTTTTGCTTTTATGAGCTTCTCAAAACAGCAAAAGATGAAACAATAAGCTTATTTCTCTTTTCAAGTGTCATGTCAATGTGGCTTTGTGGGACAGTGTTTTAGTCAGATGATTTTCTAATGTGCACTCAAACTCAGTGGCATGTGCTGTTTGGTATGTGCAGATCAGGAAAAGTTGCACCAGTGTGAGGAGAACATAGTTTCCAACTACAAGTTATAAATATTATGAGAGACAGGTTTCCGATGGTTTTGGCTCCACACACACATTGTTACTATTCTTCAGAGAAATTTTAAAAAGGAGCTTTTTATAGAATGTATCACTTTAGTTTCAGGTCATCAACATTTTTTTGTATTAACATTTTTTTATAACCACTTTGTTAATAGTGTTTTTTTTTCTCTGTTCTGCACCAAAATAGTCTGAATGTATTACATTAAACTGTTGCGAGTTTGTGGTAAATATGTATAAAGTAAATGTAACCCTGCTCTAACTGCGGGTCAGCAGCCACGTGCTGTCGCGTCTCGTTGCCTTAGTGTGCCAAACAGTATCACATCAGACGTCAGAGGAGCGCAGGATGTTTGTCAAGCTTTCCCTCTTACCCCGGTCAAAGTCTGTTTGGGTTGATGGGCACTGCATAGTTCCTAGCCAATCCCGCTTCAGCAGATCAAACCACCTTTTTCAGTCATTTATCTATAATCTGGCAGATTATACTAAGATTGTTGGCAGGTTGAAAACCACACAGCTCAGACTATTGTAGCAATGCACCGTTAAAAAAAAAAAAAACAACTTTTAATTGAAAAATAAACTCAACACTGCAATCAATTCTCTTCTGACATCATTACCAACAACAACTCCACAAAGAGTGAAGCTAATATTCATTGAGCACTATCAAAACGGTCACACCTGGGCTATTTAAAAAGCTAACTAAATCAGGCTGTTTAAATGGTCCAAAGCACATGAATAAATGGATGAGCAACAACAATATAATTGCGTACGCATCTAAACATAGACATCTCAACATTTCTCAAAAACATAAAAACCAAAGATAATTGTATTTCACATGTTGGAAATAGGGCACGTTAAATATTTTAAGAAAGAATTACTTCCATTAGTATTTATCTAAAAATTCTTATTTTAAGTTAATAAAAAGAATTGATTTAGAGTTGTAACACATTAAGCTTGTGGATCCCTGCAGGAATACAGATATCAAGGAGTGCAAAGATCACAGCTAAAGAGCATAAACAACATTCCTACTACTGCAGAAGGTGGACAGATTACCATTTAGAACCTGTTTATGTGATAAGAAAGAACATGGTGATTTAAAATGTTGGACAGTATGTTTTTTCTATTTATTTGCAAAGATTATTGATATATGCCTTTTCATTTCTGGAAAACTCCTTTTCTTAATGCTTCAAAAAAATCTATCTGATTATTATGTGTTAATTCTTTCTAATCTATGGGTGAAAAACTATATACGTAAAAACAAGTAGTAGTATGGAAATTGTGTAGTCAGTCACATATTCATGTAATGCGAGTACTCATATTTTTCTGTATGAAACTTGTCAGAAATTGTGTTCAGCCTATATTTAAGATGCAGTTTTAACTAAACAAGAACAGAAGAAGACCATTTATTCCAGTAAGTTTTGTCTTTGTGTGCAGCCCAGACAGTTTGTAATGGATAACAGTCATGTCTGGTTCACAGTGTAAGACACACCAACTTCTGAGAAACAAACATGACACTAGCAGATGTTTTCTGTCCATACTTTCCTGGGGGCCTTTGTAACAGTAGCTACCCTGGCAGTCTTTTCCAAAACCTCATACATAGATTTCTTAATTTGGTTCTCATCTTGCGTTCATTTTTATAAAAAAGGTATAATTCAAAATTAAGTGGGAGTTACCCATTTTTAACAAAAAATTGAGACAAAACTAAAAAAAAGTATATTTATCAAGTTATATGAGACAAACCGTTTTGTTTATGGAGGAATTTGATTCAGAGGGAAAAGGAGGGGTAACCCAGGCAAAATTTTGCTGTGTCAGCGTTAGTTTGCAGTTGTGTTACTTTCGTAATTACAGCTCTAACTGACACTTACGGTGTCTGTACCTGCAGCCCTGATGCCGCAGACAGCTCCACCTTCGACGTGCAGCTGGGAGACATCATTCTCACCGCCACAGATGGGCTCTTTGACAACATGACTGACTACATGATCCTGCAAGAGCTCAAGAAACTCAAGGTTAGTCACAAATATGCCTTCTGTGAGGGAATATAAAAAAAAATGTCCAGAATGAAAACTAAAAGTCTGTATGGGAGCTTATTACTGACAGTCCAGCAACTCTTTGTGCATACTAGGCATGAATTAAGACCCTCGTTGGACATTTCTATCTCTTTCTGCGCTTGCATCGCCAACCAATACTTACTTGTCACTAAAATCAGAAAGTTGGAGTGAGACTCTAGTTAATGATTTTTGTTCATCATACAAAAATGATTGGCTGAAGTTTCCAGTGTCCAACAGTCTTTCTTTTTTTGTTTTATTTCAGTACACCCACTTATAAGTATAAGTCCATCCAATGATGACAGACTTAAGTGATATTGAAAAAAAAAAATCCAAAATATTTTCAAGAACACGTTTAACGTTTTGCTTGTGCTTCCCAGAATACAAATTATGAAAGCGTCCAGCAGACAGCCCGCAGCATTGCAGAGCAAGCCCATGACCTTGCATATGACCCCAATTATATGTCACCTTTCGCACAGTTTGCCTGTGATAATGGATTGAATGTAAGAGGTGGGTAGAGATTTTTTTGTCTTAAACTAAAGTGACATAGAATAGCTTCAAATGTTGCAAAATAATTTTTTATCTTTTCAGGAGGAAAGCCAGATGACATCACTGTACTGCTGTCCATAGTGGCAGAATACACTGACTAGACTCAATGAAGCTGGAATAGAAAGTGATCTGCTTTATTTCCTGCTGGTCAGGATGTTGGATGATGTCTGATGCTTCCACAAGATCGACAGGATCTACTCTGCCTCAGCCTTTGATGACTATCGCCCTTCTCCCTTGACAAAAAAAGTGCCCAGAACTCTGCAACTGTGCATGCCAGGGAGGTCAATCACAGCCCGATTTTTTTTATTCAGGTTGCTCTGTTGGCACTGTTCAGGAGATAATCCCACTGCTTAGGAGCCGGGGTCATTAGAGCTG
The DNA here is from genome assembly GCA_902685375.1 of Neostethus bicornis. Taxonomy (NCBI): domain Eukaryota; kingdom Metazoa; phylum Chordata; class Actinopteri; order Atheriniformes; family Phallostethidae; genus Neostethus; species Neostethus bicornis. The sequence continues at coordinate 14,501,874 of LR738545.1, forward strand.
TTTAATGGGGACAAGTCCTATTTTCTTTGGTATGTGTCTTGGACATGAAGAAAGCTGAGATTGAGATATTGTGGGAGATGCAGCCAGACAGTTAGTGTTGACGTGTTGTAATGGCCACACACTGGGCTGTCAGAGGGGAGAAATGTAGCCCCATCAGAAGTGGTAAGAAGGAACGAGGAGAAGACATGGCAGGATTAGGGCTCAATAAACCGACTGCTTTGTGCAAAGTAATGTTATATAAGGCATTTTGGAGCTGGAAAGCCTACACTGCATAAGTCTAGAGAGTTTATGTATTGCAGGGTCTGACTGCTGTGATGTTTAAGGGTTTTTGATCAATGTTTGCAAAAAATAAGTTTGACATTTCTACACCAATGGTGCATTTTTTAGGGCAGGTAGATCTGTTGAGATTTTTTATTGAAGAGCGGCAGCTGCCTTTTCCTACTTGTGCAATTTGAGGTGTGCACATATATTTTGTTACTTATTAAGAGGAGTAAAACTTCTCATTGTTTAACAATCTGATTTCTCAAAGCCCTCCCTTTAAACCTCGCAGCTGCTGATGGTGGCGTTTTATTGTGACTCTTGTTCTGTGAGAGGGTGTGTGGGACGAATGTGTTTTGTGTTTATGGATGTGAAGGCTCCAGACTTCCCTCTAGTCACTAGACTTCATAGGTCCAGTGGCCTAAACGCACAAAGCTTAAGAAGCAAATCAGTAAAAAGCTCATTGGCATGGATGTTGGGTCATGTGGCCAAATGTATTTTTGTAACTTTAGTGTGATTGTTCAACTGTCCCAGCAGCTTAAATTATTCGGAATCAGCCTTTACTTGTTTTGTTTCCCTTTTGCTGCATCTGGTGTTTTCTCCACCTTCTACTGTTAACATTTTTTTTAGTCCACATATTGTCTTTGAATTATAATTTGAGGTTAATACAAGCAAAAATGCTCACCCCACTTGACTATGTGCCAGTTAAGAAGAGCCTAAAACTGTAGAGTCCAGTCCAATGTTTGAAACCATTTTCTTTATTTACCGGGTCAAGTAAGGATCGTAATAAAGCCATCCCCACTTAGAAAATCCTCTCTGTGGATCTTTGCATCACTAATCTGATGGAACATTTCCTGCTTAGTCAGCATTCACACTGTGAATGACATCAGGTGTCATTTTGAGTTGAGACTGATTTAGATTGAACTGCTTCAGACAGACATGTGGAAGCACTGAGGTCAATCTAAACAGCCTTAAAACATGTCCTTTGCAATGTTTTTGTTAACTTTGTTGCTCATCCTCTCTTGACACACACTTTTTCTCAAATACTTTTGTTTTCTCAACTTTATCTTTCCAAAAGACATTTTGTCAAACAGAATATGTTTAGAGAGGACAGTGCAGCTGTGTGTGTAAGGAAAAGGATTGGGAGGTTAAATCTGTACAATATTTAAATAAATAGTATTTATTATATTACTGAGTTTTTGAGTTTTTGTCGCACAAACACAAGTATTTACATTCGTTTTATGCAGTCAGTAAGTAAGTGAGGAATGATGCAGAGATGTTTTCGTTCTCCTCGGGTGGTGCATACAGGATTATATTTTTCTATCGCAGCATTTTCACATTCAGCTCCTTCTGCAGAATGTTTACCTTGCTAAACTCCAGCTGCAGTGCAGGACAAGTCAAAGCACACTGCATTCCTCACAAAATCTACAACAAGTTCTTAACAAACAGGTGCAGCCACTTCATGCCAATGTTATGTTCTCATAGATGCACTTAACATGTTATCATTTTATTACAAACATTTAAAATAGTGTGAAATGCAACAAAGTAAACTGTAGACGATATTGTAATAAATAGAAAATTAAAATATACAAATGTATTTTACCAATTTGAATAGAACTCGTAAACAACTTATGTGATAACTCTGTTCTCACAGTCTGGGTCTTTTTGGATTGTTTTCGTTCGGAGTTTCTTCATCGTCACTCTGACATGCCAGAACAGGCAGTTCGTCACTCAAACCATCTTCCTCCTGGGATAAAGCTTTAAAGAGCAGGGAGCAAATCTGAAGAAGGGGGGGAAAAAACATTTAACTAAATGCACTTTCCCAACCTATCAAATGGAAATGAGAAAATGTGATTAAGTGGCTCTGAAATCCACAACATTTGGTTCCCAAATCTTTTCCGCAGTCCTTGCAACTGCTTACCTGTGATTACCACACACCCTGAAAAGCAGGTCGGAATAGCACTAAAATAGTCTTGATGGTTGAATTATTTAGTTTTTTTGCTAATCAACTTTAAAACCATATCACCGAGAGAGGAAAATATTCTTCTTTTATGAAGAGAAAATGTAATAAAGTGAGCAGATGGTTGCCAATTAGTTTTATACATTTCACAAGACAAAGGCTGCGTTGGAAAAACAACTAGACAGCTGGATAGTTTATTACCAACCTCACTTTTTTATCGTAAGAAACGTCTGGTATTTTTAGTCATGCCGGTAAACTATGCATACCAAACAATGAGACACAAATGTTTCTTTTTTAGTTTTAAAAGTGAAAGTGTTCTACATTCAATGTTTCAGATTTTCTTTCCTTTCAAGAAGTTTCTTTGCAATGTCACTTTCTAACTTTGAATGACTGATAATGAGTTATTAATCCCTAAAAATTTCTAACGATCAACATAAAATATTTTTTTGTCCTACTTTATCGTTTTTAAGTTCTTTCAAAAATGCAACTTAATATTTTCTTCTCATTGTTACTGGTCTGAAGTAAAAATGATACATTTTTCTTGATCAAACCGACCACTCAAGCAAAGAAGAGCAGATATAAAACAATTAGATTCAATTGTACTTTGATATTCCACTTTGAAAAAAGTTGAACTACTCCAACTAATGCAATCCAACTTTGCAATGACTTAAATATATGCAGTTTAACTCAAAAAGGGCTTTTAACGGGGAAACGGTTGAAAAGAGTCTCAGTTGAAAACATTTAACTTAGTAAGAAAAGAGAACAAATTTTAAAATATGTTTTTATGATTGGAGTCAGAACTGGTATTTCCAGTTTTCCTGAATTTTTATTAGGTTTTTATTGCATAAAAACAACTTCATTATCTCACACCTTTCTGTTTTTATGACACTCTGAGACTACATCACTGTTGAGGTTTAAGTAAGAGACATGGGTCTTTAGTGACAAACCCTATTTGTACTACATGATCTTAGAAAGAACAAAAGTTTGATGGAGATTGAGAGAGGAAAAAAAAAAAGTGTTCTTACTGAAGGGGATGCTGGTGTTGTGTTGATGCCTTTTTCTGCAGGTGTACAGATTCCATTGAAGTTGCTGCAGGGAAGTGGGAAACGATGCACCATAATAAATGGGATGTCTGTAGTGCTTCCCTGGCTGGATGGGACGACCGCCATTCCAGCAGGAAAACCATTAGAGATGTCGCCAGCTTGAGGAGTAGTGGTATCGTCAAACCTGGGAACACTAAACAGATGCAAACTACTCTTTCCTGAACTATTCAGAAAGTAAGATTACAAATAGTCTAAATTTTGCATTCAGTGACAGCATATGATGTCTGTTTACATGCAAAAATTATATTATGTTTTACTGAATTTTGACTCATGAGCAAGTATGTGGTTCATCGCTGAGCCATCTAGGAAAAGGCCCTTTTAAACTTGTGCAATGGAAATAAAAGTAATGGTAGTGAATTAGTGTTTAGTTTTAAGTTACTATTTTGATTTGGGTTTTTTTTTTACCCCTTTGAAAATTTTACCTTTGTGTTTAATAGTTATTTGGAAGTGTTTTGAATCAAAAGAAGCAAACATTTACAGACAGAAAGAAAAGGATATTTTGCTTTTAGAATGTTTCAATGGCTCTTTGGCTGTACAGGCAGGCTCCCATGAAAGCAGGGGAGCAAGTATTTTAAGAATTTGCGCACTACAATACCCAAAGATGTTCAAAGGCAACTTAAATGAGTTTCCTTAAAAGTATTAACAATGTTAAGAACGTTGTAACTTTCAACAGTGAAATGGAAAGTTGGAGGTAGGGAGTTTCCACAAACTCTCACCAGACCAAAGTATCAACAACTTAGATGTTGGAGAATCTACTTGGTGCTGCTGTAACACATAATCAACCTAAATCCTACACCAGAGTGAGAATGCATATAAAGCAGGACAGTAACATGGGGAAAACAGCCCTGCAGGCTCACATGGTTGAGAAGAGATTACCGACCATCTCAGTGACAGGCTTCTGATCTAGCCCCAAATGTCCTGTGCTTGCTCTATTTATTTCAGTTGCGGACATCAAGTTGGCTCCAGTAATACTATAAGCAACAAGGAGCCAATGAGGGCAAGCCAAGTGTCAGGGGAAAACATAGGTAAAAGCCATTCGATTAAGTTTTTCTGCATTCAAGCTAATCTTATTCCTAAAACGTTATCTTGGCTTGGATTCACTTATTACAAAAACAGAGGTTGTTACCTGGGTTCAGGAGGAGTTGGCGTCTCTTTTAACTGACAGACACCCCCACTATTAGGGTTCATCAGTGTGGCCAGCACCACAGAGGCCTCAAGGACAGTGTCCCCCGCAGAGAAACAAACAGGCCTGCAGGGAATTAAAGCAAAATGTTCTTCTTTTTAAAAAAGAAGATCATTTCTGTTTAGATGTTTAGAAGTGTGCAGTGAGTTACATTAACAGTTTGTAAAACTTGCAGCATTGTCTTACAGCTAATTGGAGATTTAAATGCATACCAAAGTGATATCTATAGCAAATAAACTCACATTCCTGGAGCATCAGCGCTCACTGACAACGGGAGGGAATGGGACTCAGCGAATAACAGTAAACCCTGAAAAAAAATATATTTTATGTCATCATTTGGAGAGTCAAGTAATGTTAATTGTGCTAAAGTTAAAATAACCAAAAAGTAAATTGAGCCTAAACCGTAAAACCTCATTTATACTCCATCTAAACTTGATGTTCCAAAACCAGCAGGAACAAGAGGCCTAGGCTGGCTAATGAGGAGTTTCACAGCAGGGAGTCCAGCACACATTCCAAGACATTAGGGACAAGAGTTGAGGGTATTAATGTAGGACAAGTCCCATTAGCTTGACAAGTAAAACGACTGTACATCCAAATGTCTAAGAGCCTTCTGACCAGGTTAATCTGCTTTGTTTGCTCAACTCGGACAAACGAGAACGTCTAAACTTGAAAAGTTTATAGAAATTTGGGAAACAACACTAATGGAATTAAGTTTATTGAGTTAATATTTTCAAGGAATTTGCTTACAGCTTTTGGAAATATGAATTGTACCAATACAAGTTATCAGCAATTTAAAATAAATGCCAATTTAGAGTACTTGAACATATCCCAGTAAATTCAATGTGATGCGTGACGAAAACATTTTAGCTCTTGACGTAAGGGATTTTTCCAGAGCAGTCACTCTATCCTGGCTACAACTAGGAGGGTTGACAGGCCAAACAGAAAGCTATGCAAAGGTTTTAATAACACAGACGTATCTGGATTACAAACCCACATGTATTATATTTTACTCGTAAAATGCCACAGACTCACACATGGATACAAAAAAAACAGGGATCAAATTACAACAGAGCTTCTTGAAAGGGATGGACTGGAAATTCACACATCGCATACGCAGTACTCTTGTTCAGTCTAAAATAGTTACAGAGCCATAAAAAACATACTGCTGAGGCTGGTTTGTATTGACGTTCACAGCACAGCAAACTTAGCTTCATTTATTTAACCAAATAAATTATTAAACATTCAGCACAAAAAATGACAAATGCTATTCCTTCCCAGGATTAAAAAAAAAATACTTAATAAAAAAATCAGGTATGGAGTATTTTTATTGCTTTTCTTTAAGGCAAAATATGTTTATGAAAATGCAAATATATATTTTATTTCACTCTGATTTGACGGCCCACTTTAAATGTCTTTAGTTGCATAGTTTGAGAATGACTGACGTAAAGCATTCGGGGGGGTTAATTGGCTTTTTAGGTGAGGTGAGTTCCTTCCAGATTCAACCACTGCTAATTGTACAAATAATGTTCTTATGCGGCAAGATAAAAAAACGACTTCTTACCCTCAGCTCTTTTAGAGAGAAAGTAACATCTGATTCCACTTTGATCTGGAAGAAGTTAAACTCCTTTGGGTGTAGAGACATCTCAGTGTTCATTGACTTATCTTCTGTGATAAGACAAAGCTTTGCTACTGAAAACATATTTGAAGAGTTTTTTAATTAGCTTAAAGATGAAAATTTAAAATTGTTTAATTTTTGTCACGTGCATAGAGAAATGACAATAAAGTTTTAATCGGACCTCAATCTGCATATTTATACATAATGACATTATATGCCTCATTTGCACAGTCACAATCAAGAAACACAACTTACACTTTGTTCCCTCTTCATAGTGATTTTTTAGACTGACTTTTAGTGGAGTCATAGACAAAGTAATTTCTTCCTGATCCGGTGGGAAGTGTCTCACCATGTCACATAACAGCCTGGAGGGAAAAAAATGGCTATAGAACCAAGCAGAACAGTAATGTATTGTACACAATTTTACATATTTGCTTTGACTTCCCAAACAACATGGTGTTCTTCAGAAAATTCAGTAGGAAATACTTTATGTAAATGTAAAAAAGCTTTTTTTGTTGTTATTGGAGGTTAGGGGGTTAATATCCAACTTTTACCAGCAACTCAAAGCAAAATAAAGAACCGCTTCTGTTAAATGTGGTAATGACATGCTGGAGTACTAACTTAGCAGGAGCCTTCAGCACATTAGGGCAGAGATGAGAGGCAAAAACAGCCTGCAGAGCCTCACTTTCCTGGAAACGTACATTGTGGATTTTGATGACACCTAACACAAAAACAGAGATGAGATACTTGGTGAACACTGCCACCATGTTTCACGATTGAGGTTTACAAGAATATATTTTAACTGGCTTGTGATGCAAATGTCAAATATGTCTGTTTCTCACCGTAACTGTAGGAAATTTCGAATACCAGTTGGTAATCGTTGATACAAATCTTACAACGTTGCACATTATGCTCCAGATTGGTCGCATATCGGAAAAGTGGCATGATGGACTTGAAAAAAGAAACAAGCATTTTTTTTGTTTTGTTTATTTAGACACTACAAAGTTATAAAAGCAACGTATAGTAATATTATTGGACATTAAAAGTAAATTTAAAGTTATTTATTCAGGATGATTAAAAAAAAAACTGTGTAATTACTGTACCTTCATGGGCAGTTTACATTTGAGTGCTTCAGTGCTCTGCTCTGGTGTTGACCCCAAGCTGTATTGGTGAAAAAATTGTGGCGAGAAGAGGAAGCAGGCATACGCAGATTGGGCTAAATTTACTGCTCTTAAAGACAACTGATTAAAGAAACAGAGAAAACTTAGTTTAGTTTAAGCCTGAACAACTAAAGAGATGTTTGTTCAAGAGAGAAGGAATTGCAAGATGAATAAGTGATACTGTTCCTCACTCCTTTGGTAGAAGGATGTAACCACAGTTCATCTCCAATACACGAAAGGGAAATGACAGCTTTTGCAAACACTGCAACACAAAGGAAAATGATCGATACAGGAGTAAATAGAGTTGAAGTCTGGATCACAGACCAGAGTCAAAACCATACCGAACATATGGACTTTCAGAATGTGGGGTTCATGTAATCAGGTGTCCAACTCCAGTCCTGGAGGGCCGGTGACTTGGAGGTTTTCCATGTGTTCTTGGTTCAATAGAGCTACATGCATAAAGTGAAATTAACAGCCAACACAATTTGGCACAATGACTCAATAACCTGGATCAGGTATGTAAATGCAAGACATGGAAAACCTTTGGGATACGGCACTCCAGGACTGGGGTTGGACACCCCTGGACTGTAATCCCTCATTCGTCCAGGAGAAAAGGCTTCAAAGTTGTTTGATGATTGATGATCAAATATATTGTCCAGAAGACAACTTTGAAGCCTTTTCTACAATAGAATGTGGGGTGAGAATTATACTGGATATTTTGGGTAGTCTCTAAGTTCAGCCCAGATCAGAAATCACGGCCTGTTCTCAGTAACTAAAATTCTCAACCAGAGTTCATGTTTGGTATCAAACTACACATAAGAATATTTCTCACACGATTACAACATCATTTGTGGTCATTCACAACGCAAAAAAGACAAAAAGAAAAAAAAACACTAAAACTTTAATTGGCAAAGTCGTTCCGTGCAATGCTAACCATTTTGATTGAACTTGGTTTTATTTCAAGCAAAGAACCTCTATTCTTTTTTAAACGTAACATTTCATTAAAATAGAATGTATTTGTGATAATACATGTTTTAATCAATCCTACCTTTCACGGACTCCTCTTCCATAACACAATTCATTTTTACTGATGAACAATACAAATTAAGCTAACTATGCTAACAGGAGGCGCAAAAACAAAAGTACATTTAAAGTCTTCAAAAAAATTAAAAGCTGTTTATTATTAGCACAAATTAAGTGGTATAAGTAATTCATATATACATATTGTGGAAAAATGGAACTGGATCTATACAGAGTGTAAAAAGCTCACTTATTCACATTTTAAGCGATACGTTATAGCTTTTTATTCATAGTTTGTTGTAACAACGCATTTACACCATATCTATCTTTAATGTTACGCAATGGTTGATAAATTATGAGAAAGACAAAGAAATAGAAGAAATTACTGAGATAATTGATTGGAAAAAAAATGTAGTCTTTCATTTTAATCTGGGAAAACTCTTCCTTTATTTGACCTCATCTATCATTGGTAATCAGTCAATGCAAGTTGCTGAACTGGATATTTTAGATGTTTGCTGGATGAAACTCTTAAAACTCTTTCATTCATTCTGGAGGAAACTATTCCAGCTTGAAACATCTAAAGCATTTAGTCCCAGCAAGGTACTAAAACAAAGCATTCTTGTTTTTAGTATTAGGAAGACATGTCTACTGCATTGGTACATAAAATAATGTACAAGAGAATAATCTATGGTCCAGATTACAGTATATCCTTGTGAAGCCAGAAACTGTGTAAGAAAGGTGGATCTAGTTTGAGAAATATGACAGAAATAAGGTATGAGAAATAAGTTTTTTTTTAAAAAAAAAAACACGTCTTTTATTCCATTAGCTGTGCTGTCTCCTAAAGGTATTTTGTCTTAAAAGTGTGACTCAAGGCTAACAAAAGGGACTGTTCTCTCTGACCCACAACCATTTGGCAATTTCAAGTAGAAGTGGGTCATATCCTCATCCAAAAAAAAAAAAAAAATCTCTGATTTTTACATTAAATTGAAGCAATGTTATAAACACAGACATTCAATTGATTTCAATTAATCTGCTAAGCGTGTTAGATCTCCACCTGGAGGTAAAGACAAGTACTTGAACTTGTGGGCACTGGTGTACTTAGGCCTGATGAGAAGTAACTGTGACAAAGTGTGTATGTCTTCTCTTTATAATTGACAGAGATAAACTTTTCTGTGAGTCATTTGTCTTCATCAACTGCAGCTAGAAATAATCATCTGTGACAGATCCTAGATGGTTAAGCCAAAAGGTAAATAGAACTACAACTGCAAATTGGAAAAAAACTTTTATTTGGTCACCATCATTGTCTTGTTTGAAGTCATCATCTCATTCAGAGAAACTATGTCACTGTTAAAACCTACTGGTTCAAAAGAAAAATTTAAACCTCAGGTGTGTGGCACGCTCCAACTGCAAAGAAATGCTCTAAAATGATGGAATTACGGTTTTAATCTGAAATGATACACCATTTTGTTTACACGCTTTATTGAGCAACATGTCAAATTTACATTGCATTGACACAAAATGAGAAAAAAAAAGGAAAATTGAACAAAGAAACAAAAAGAACAACAAAGGAAACCCTACAAACAAATAATGGCGTTGTGGTGGATTACCTGGACACACTATTTTCTGCGCATATTGCTTAGTGACATTTTGAATGCACCCAATCTGTGCAAATACAGTGAATACCGGTCAGAGGAAGTCATGTTGGGCAAAAAAAAAAAAACTTTAAAAGATGGTGACAGCAGTTTATGTGATTAAGTCTACACAAATCTACTGACTGTACACACCACAGTCACTCAAAATATACTAGCAATTATTTTCTAATCAAACACACTCCTTTAAAATTGATTGCATGCGCCAGAGAGATGGTTAACTTTTTTCATTGTTGGTCACAATTTTGATTGCTTATAACATTTGAAATTGAAATTCTAAATAAAGATAATCAGTTTCTTGGTGACTGACATGACCAATAAGGTTTCTGAACTTCTCTTGAAATTTCAACAGAAAAACTTATTTACCAGATTGTTAGCTCACTCAGAGTTGCCATCAAGGACCATATAACAACCGTAAAATTCATCCAAGAATAGACAAGAACACAACAGCATCATTCAGGAATCTATTCCCAGGTGTATAAACTTAGAAAAAGATTTTTACCCACACATACTGAACAAAAAAGTAAGAAGCATTAAGCTTAACATGAACCCATAACATCCCCTAACGGATTAAGAACTCAACATCACACAGTTGAACTTTTCCACCATTTGAATTGAGGTAATGTCAAGTGCCAGACTGACCTGTTAACCTTTGGGAGGGGATGAGAAAAAAATATGACATGAATGTTGATAAAAAATGTTCTGACTACCTTGCTGAACCAGAAAGGTCAAAGAAAAGGATCGGATTGTGAATTTCTTTTTCAGCTAAACAAGACCTCCTTGGCACAAACATTCTGATACCTAACTACACCTGTGGAACTAAATACTTCAGAGGGACCTGTTCTAATCTTTATCCACAAAATACCCGAACAATGGCTTTAAACACCTTGGCAGCCGAAGTAAAAAGCAACCACAAGGGGATCGCTCAGAAAAATAGACATGAAAACAAAGTCGCTCTAAAGGGTCTTATCTGGTTCATATGAACAATCTAAGTGTGAGGACGTAAAGCCAACAAAAGGCCATGGTGACTCAATAACTGTTAGAAGGGAAAAAATAATTATAAAAACAACTTGACTGGTGTTTTTTTATTGAGGGAAATAATGATGGGTTTAGTCTGAAGCAGGAAGGACAAGTGAAGATTTATGAAAACAGGTTTTTGTTCTACACAATCTTGACCCCTAAATTGCATTAGAAACCTGGTATAAAGTAGAAACGGTTCAGCAGCAGATAAAAAAGCAAGTTTAATTTACAGTAGTGACATATCTTACATCATTAATTTCTCAAAATAAATAAAATTAAATATATAATTCCAGGTAGGAAACGGGTTCAATTTTGCTGGTTTGTTTCGAATTGGCTCATCTGGCAGACCGTTCACAGAAAAGTGGCTGAGGCCAACCAATTCCTTTGACTGGCAAAACAAGGGGTGCAAAAGCCTTTTTGCTGAAGTTTTGACTCTGAAGGCATTTCCCCAAACTGGACAAAAGAAAAATTGTGGTTAAAAGATGTTTTCCAAGTCAGCATTTGCTTAAAAGTCTCACTAAACAAGAGAAAAAACCTTACCCTGGAATTTACAGCAGACTCCTAATCAAACGCCATTTCTTGACTTTTTCTTACACACCGTGCCACCTTTCTCTTGAATTCACCATTAGGGTCCTCTCTCCACTCTTTCTGCAAGGGCAACATTAAGTTAAGAACACATCTTTCTTTTAATGAAACTACAAGCTTTACAATGGACTTTTTAAGATGGCATAACTTACTGCTGCATCCACATTTGCTGGTGAGTCGCTGTTGGGGTCTGCCAGCATGGAGATAACACTAATCATTATCGTCTCTACAGTGTGAATCGGCAGCCAGCGCTCCTCAGGCTTCTCATAACCAAACTTATCCTCTCCTGGCTCGTGCAAGATGGAGATGCAAACGTCTCCATTTTTAGCAACTGTTAAGATGAAGTGAAGGAAAGGTCAGAAGCAGTAATTTACTCAACTGGTGCAGAGATATTTGTGTGCACAACTATTCGTTTAGTCATTTTAGGGAAGGGTTTAATTAGTTTACGCAGACAAAGCATTGGGACGGAAATTTTAATAAGCAGTGAGTAACTTGTCTTTACCATTTGGATGCCAGATTTCAGTGATGAATTTCATCTTTGGCGGCCGTAGAGGATAATCATAAGGAAAAGTCAGGTAAGCTTTGAAAAACCCTCCTTCACTGCAATAAAACAAAGACATAAAATCAGAAAATTAATAAGAACAAAAAAGACCCAATGACTTTAAAAAAAACAAACAAAAAAAAAAAAACGGGTGGGTTTCTTACAAAAGAGTATCTTGTGGACCAATGATCACGACTTCCCACTTGTATATGTCATCGTCATCTATTAGACCAGCTGAAAAGCCCTCTACGGGGTTTTTGTTGAGCTCTGAAAGAAGAAAGTTCACAAACATTTTAGGATACAGTAAGTATACTTGTAATGCCCCATAAACAGCTAAAAATGTCATCAAATAAAGTTATTTGTGAGAAATAAAATTATTAAGGGTACATAGACATGTACACTATTTTCAAACCCTCTATGTTGGCACTACTCTCACAGTAAACTTTTTGCAGTAGGAATTCTCTTTACCTGTGTACCTGTCTCCAATTGTTGGGTTAATGTGAATTCTAAACTCCCCTCTAAACTGGTTCCTTTCACATTTTGGACTCATTTCAGAATCAAATTGGTTTGAATCAATTGTAATAGGAAAAAAAAAAACTTCTTGAAAACATGTTTCCAAAAACATGCATGTTAAGTTAATTGGCCACTATGAAATTGCCCCTAGGAATGAGCGTGTATGTGAATGGTTGTGAGTGTGTGGCCCGGCAACAGACTGGTGAACCTGTTCGGGGTGTACCCTGCCTCTCACCTGAAATCAGCCAGGATGGGCTCCGCACGCTCAGAGACCCCATTACAGATAAGTGGTTCACAAGACATTATTACATCCTTCTATCAAAAATATTCTCACATTTCGATTGAAGTTTTGTTTCTTCTTCCAAACCGCCCATCCCTAACGATGTTGCAGGGGGTGCCTGAGGCTGTCCCGGCTGATTTAAGGCGAGAGGCAGGGTACACCCGGAACAGGTGGCCAGTCTGTCACACAACCATCCACTCACAGAGTGACCAATCACCTTAAAATGCATGTTTTTTGAAGGTGCGAGAAAAATAGAGTATTCGTAGAAAACCTCCGCATACACGGAGAGAGCATGCAAATTCCACACAGAAAGGCCAATGTTTCAAACCTCGTCCTACCCAGGACTTGAAACCCTGACCGTCTTGCTGTGAGGCCACTGTGGTTACTTTTCATTTTTTGTATTGTGTTTACATATCTTGTGGTCCACAAAAAAAAAAAAAAAAGTCTCTTTGTTTTCTGTACGTAAAAAACATACAGATCAAATTGGAAGCAAATCTGTTCCCAATTTGATCTGTACAAATTGGGAACAGATCAAATTTGTAAGAAGTTAGAGCAAAATTGCTTGGACTGAAAATTAATTTTTATTTGTTTAATTCACAATTATTTATCATACAAAGTGATTTCATTTACATAGAAACAGGAATGGAGCACTTTTTGAAAAGGTTGGAATGACAAACAACCCCCATAAAAACACAATCAATAACACAACTAATGCGGAATATAGAAAAATTTGAGTTAAATGTGTACAATTATCATACTGTAAATACTATAGTGATTATTTGTTATGTATAATGGAGTATCTCTTGATTGAAAAAGATAAATCAGTTACATCATCCTGATGAATTTAATATTCAGATTTTTATTTATTTGGTCTTCTTTACAATATCTTAACATGATGTAAAACAAAGAAACAAATAGACCAAAGAAAAAAGAATAGGGCTGAAGCATAACTTGTAACTGCCTATCCTTATTCATCTATTTACATTTAACTGAAATAGCATTTTTACAATCAAACAAGTCCACATATCCAATCAAACAGAAAACCACAATAAGCTTTATATTATCCTCTTGACTTTTTTTCTACTTATTTTATAATCACTAATACTTTTATATTTAAGAAGCTGTTTAAGTTTTAAGAAAGGACAATATATTTTAAACTCATCAAATAATTTCACTCCAACAAGTGAAACACATCTTGATTTTGACAAGGTTCTTACTTTAAACACGTAAAGTAAACAAGCCTTAACTTTTTTTTTTTAAATTCACCTTCATGCAGATTCTGTCTGTACCGATTCACACACACGTAAAATAAGTGCTTTAATAGATTTTAAAGCACTTATTTTATTCCTTAATTTTACATTATTCCTTTGATTTTTTTTCCTGAATTATAAATTCCTTATTTATATATATAAAAAAGAAATAGTCAGTGTGTGTGTATACGTATGTATATATATATAGTCAGTGTGTGTGACTACTGCTCTTTTTTTTTTATGGTTACAGTGCTGCTGTAAACCACACACTTCCCACGTGTGGGATCAATATATGGTATTTCTGATTCTGATAACTTGAGAAAAATAGTTTTGTTTTATTTAAAAAAAATCTTGATCAAAACAAATTTTGGATGTTCTGAAATATCTATAAAATTATTTAAAGACTTCTGTTAGGATGAAAAGTTGAACCGAAAAACAACACATCGTGAGTCTTAAACAGTAGCGTCAGAAACACACTATCATTGTCAAATACAACCAGATTTTTCACCAGTGAAGTGTGAACATTTGATCATCAGAACACACTTTTGTGATTAAGATTAATTGCGGCAAAACCTTCGCAAAAGAAAGGAAACATGTTGTAAAAATGATTTAAAATTCAAATAGTCAGATCGTTTCTGACAGATCAGACCTCACTAGAAATGTATTTTTTTCTTCAAATGCGTTTTACGTTAATAACGATCAACACAGGGCTGGTGGTATTTAAAATGTATCGATCAATACCTCGTTGGGATTGTTTATAATCATAATTATCCCTGAATAAATTAGGATTGCAGTAAAATCTCCTGCTTGATTATTCCTTTGTTCTGACTGATAACTAAAGCTGAAATCGCTAGCGAGTTAGCAGGACTAGCGCTACTATTCTTCGGTAAACATGTGCTTTGTAAAACCACTAAATATATCCGATTGTCGTCATGATCCCCAAAATCTGTGAGATATTCTACTTAGTTAACCAGATCACTTTTATCAAAATAACAAAGACGTTCTTTGTGTCACTGGGTTAGCTTTATGGCGTAAACATAGCTTTCAAAAAAAGAAGCTAACGTTAGCTCTCTTTTTACTCCATTATCTTACTTTGTTTTCGTCTTACCTGCAAGTTGCTTTCGAAGAAGTAAAGCTGATTGTTCGGTCATGGTACGCGGACGTGCTGAGGGGAAAACACTCCGTGTAGACGAACAGTTAAGTGAAATTACTGAGCTAAAGCTAAAAGAAATGAGCTCTCTGTGTGTTTTGACACAACGTACAGCTGCTGGGATTGGCTGTGCGCATGCGCGGCCGTGCTTAAATGTGTGTGGGTTCAAAGCAGAAATAAACAAGTCTATAAGAACCTGAAAAAAACATGATCTCCATCAAACGAGCCTTTAACCTGGAATAAAACTGTTCTTCATCAACAATCCTTTAGCCTGATATAAAACTGATCTCCATCAACAAGCATTTAATCTGGAATAAAACTGTTCTCCATCAACAAGCATTTAATCTGGAATAAAACTGATCTCCATCAAAAAGGCTTTAATCTGGAATAAAACTGATCTCCACCCACAAAACTTTAACCTGGAATAAAACTGATCTCCATCAAAAATGCTTTAATCTGGAATAAAACTGATCTCCATTAACAAGCCTTTAATCTGGAATGCAACTGATCTCCTTCAACAAGCCTTTTATCTGGAATAAAACTGATTTCCATCAAAAAGTCTTTAATCCGGAATAAAACTGATCCCCATTAACTAGCTTTTAACCTGGAATAAAACTGATCTCCATCAAGAAGCCTTAAATCTGCAATAAAACTGATCTCTATCAACAGTCCTTTAACCTGATATAAAACTGTTCTCCATCAACAAGCATTTAATCTGGAATAAAACTGTTCTCCATCAACAACGCTTTGATCTGGAATAAAACTGATCTCCATTAAAAATGCTTTAATCTGGAATAAAACTGATCTCCATCAACAAGCCTTTAACCTGGAATAAAACTGATCTCCACCCACAAAACTTTAACCTGGAATAAAACTGATCTCCACCCACAAAACTTTAACCTGGAATAAAACTGATCTCCATCAAAAATGCTTTAATCTGGAATAAAACTGATCTCCATTAACAAGCCTTTAATCTGGAATGCAACTGATCTCCTTCAACAAGCCTTTTATCTGGAATAAAACTGATTTCCATCAAAAAGTCTTTAATCCGGAATAAAACTGATCCCCATTAACTAGCTTTTAACCTGGAATAAAACTGATCTCCATCAAGAAGCCTTAAATCTGCAATAAAACTGTTCATCATCAACAAACCTTCAACCTGGAATAAAACTGATCACCACCTAAAACACATCAATTAAAAAATAATACTTACATTACAAATTATATACGTATGTTAAAATTGACAATATACATGACAAATCTTTCATTTTGGTTTAAACCATGGCATCATTTTTGTGTTTACTACATTTATCCATTTTTACAAAATCAAGTTTTGGAATTATTTTATCATAAAAAGTTTTTTTAATGGCTTCTAGCAGTGTAGAAAATGTATTATTGTTCAATTTATCATCATTTAAATAAACAACTGTGGGCCATGAACAAGTGAATGATGTGGAAATAAAACTATGACGGTGGAATTTGTGCATTCTTGTTTATATGTCTTCATGTGCAGGCTATGCATGCATTCTTCACTTAACCTATCAGTGCATTATAAAAATACATCAAAACTAATTAGGATGTGTGCAGATGTAATTGCCTTTTTGCATCTTGTGGTAGTATAAATACACCATCAGATAAAATAATTGTGTCTGCATTGTGGTGAAATTAAGCATTATTTCTGATCATTTTTGGAAGACGAATATCATGTTTAAGCTAATCACATATAAGCATGTTCTTTGACTAGATTCAAGTACTAAGGCGAGAACTAAGGCGAGACACAAGCCACGGGCGTCCGACTATTTTCGGGAATAAAATTCTTGAATTAGATTTCTGTCTTCGGTTCAGCTCTTTATCAAGTATAGAAGGAAGCTCTACAATGGGGCTCTAGCTAAGTTTGAGGACCAGTTGAGGACTGGTGTCTGCTAGAATTTTTGTTTGGCGGGCCGGATTAAACCATTTAACGGGCCTCATGTGGCCCATAGTTTGCCCATGCCCGCTATCATATGTGCTGTTCCTCTGATATACTCATTTCTAATCCTGGTCAGTTCCAGAGACATCCTGAGGCTCTTCCTCTCTGCTTCCTGTCTAGAGCAAACAGTATGGCCGGTCTCACCAAGATTTTGTACACTTTTCCTTTCATTTTAGCTGAAACTCCTCTATCACACATCACACCTGATACTTTTCTCCATCTGTTTCAGCCTGCCCTCACACGCTTCTTCAAATCTTTTCCACACTCTCCATGGCTTCTGGACTGATGATCCTAATACTTAAAATCCCCCAACTTCTTTATCTCATCTCCCTGTCATCTCACTCCTCTTATTCACACACATGTATTCTGTCTTACTCTGGCAAATCTTCATTAATCTTATTTTGAGCATCTAAGTACAGAAAATGAGACAAAACATTTTCTATGGACATTTTTCATTTGAAGACGCCTTTATGTTGTCACTGGTTAAATTTTTAGAAAAACGAGCCTTTGAAGAGCACCCAAACGCAGCAGTACACGGAAGGAAGGCCTTTCGGCGCCATTTTTATTTAACACATTAGCTGCTAGTTGTCGTTAGCTAGTTGCTAGCTGAAACTTTCAAATTGACGCAGAAATCTTTAAGAAGTCTTTAAAAACAATTGAAAATGAACGTAATCGATCATGTACGGGACATGGCGGCAGCCGGTCTCTACTCGAATGTGCGGATTTTAAGTAGTTTGTTGCTAACTATGAGCAATAACAATCCGTAAGTAATATTTTAGGAAGGCCTGTTTATTTCAAAATGAGGTTTTCCCGCATAATCGCAGTTTATATACATTTTATTGATCGACTATCTGAGAATGCATGTTTGTTCTGCTCAGTTGATACAAATTAATGGGTAGATTTCTAAGGGATGTTGTGTAAATGTGGGATGTTGATCACCATGATTATAGGTATTATATTGAAACATTTTTAAATGGAACTATTAATTTTACGTAATAATTCAACATTTTAAAGGCAAGAAGATGACGCAATGCATCAAAGTTCTTTTAAAATGTGTTAATGGTGTGATTGTTTATTTGTGATTGCAGGGAGCTGCTCTCTCCACCTCAGAAGTACCAGCTCCTGGTTTACCATGCTGATGCTATTTTCTATGATAAAGAATACCGTAATGCTGCTTGTAAATACAGTATGGCTCTGCAGCAGAAGAAGGTGCTCAGCAAAACATCGAAAGTCCGTAGTTCAACTGGTGGAGCTGCAGCCAACTTACAGGCACAGGTATTTACATGTTGTTGTTTACAACCCCTATTGTCTGTACCTGGATCAGTGCCACGTCCGCAAATATTAGGACGCTGCATCAGTCCATTATGGTGAAGAATGACCTGAGCCATAAAGCAAAGCTCTCGATTTATCAGTTGATCTACACTCCTACCCTCACCTACAGGGTGTTGAGCAAAAGAACGAGATCACTAATACAAGCAGACGGAATGAGCATCTCCTTTGCAGGGTGGTTGGGCTCTCACTCAGAGATAAAGTGAAGGGGCTCTGCCATCCGGGAGGAGCTTGATGTAAAGCTGTTGCTACTCCGGGTCCAGAGAAGCCAGATCAGGTGTTTCGGGCATCTGGTTCATGCGTTCTGAACAACTCGCTGGTGAGGTGTTTTCTGCACACCTCAACGGGAAGAGACCAAGAACTAGACGCTAGACATACTGGAGAGACTATATCTCTCAGCTGGGTAGGGAACGTTTCGGGATCCTCCCGGGTGAGCTGGAGGATGCAGCTAGTGTGAGACAAGCCTGGGTTTCCTATTTGAGGCTGTTGCGACCCCGCCCCAGACAAGCGGAAGATGATGAACACTTATCGTCTTCAAAGAGTTCCCATTCTTGCTTTTAACGTAGTTATAATCTCAGCTTTTTATGTACAATTATTTGACTTCAGTTCAACATGTGGATTCAGTGTCTTGGCCAGATATACCTGGACAAACATAGTTAGAGAAACAGGTACTCAAAAACAGTAATGTTAGACAAAAAAACAAAATTCCAGCAAGGTGGTCAAAATGTTTTGATAAATCCGTTCACCACATTCACCAAATCTTGTTAGGTGTTAGTTTGGTGTTACTCTATCTATATTGACAAAATCAAGAAACTTTTTATTTAATTTACAATTTAACAAGAAAAAAAAGTGGCAAAAAAACATGAACTGATTTCATCTTGGTTTTTTTTCTAGAGTTTGCCATCGGAAATAGAGGTAAAGTACAAGATTGCTGAGTGCTACACCATTTTGAAGCAGGATAAAGATGCCATTGCTGTGCTTGATGGAATTCCGTCCAGACAGAGGACACCAAAGGTGGTTTTCTTTTCTTCGATACTATCGCTAGTTTGATTCAGTATAAGCTAATCAGTGTGTCACACACTTCTTGTGTAACACGTCCTGTATTGCTATACAAAAATGAAGACATAAATTTATAAATACACTGCCAGGTATTTCCCCCCTGGATTTAACTAAGTAAATAAGATGCAAATGGTTAATCTCTACATGATGGTTATTTTTCATCTGGATGCAAGTTACCTAATCCTATCTGGTGGGTATTTCACCTTGGCCCCTAGTTTGATTCAGTATAAGCTAATCAGTGTGTCACACACTTCTTGTGTAACACGTCCTGTATTGCTATACAAAAATGAAGACATAAATTTATAAATACACTGCCAGGTATTTCCCCCCTGGATTTAAGTAAATAAGATGCAAATGGTTAATCTCTACATGATGGTTATTTTTCATCTGGATGCAAGTTACCTAATCCTATCTGGTGGGTATTTCACCTTGGCTCCTAGTTTGATTCAGTATAAGCTAATCAGTGTGTCACACACTTCTTGTGTAACACGTCCTGTATTGCTATACAAAAATGAAGACATAAATTTATAAATACACTGCCAGGTATTTCCCCCCTGGATTTAACTAAGTAAATAAGATGCAAATGGTTAATCTCTACATGATGGTTATTTTTCATCTGGATGCAAGTTACCTGATCCTATCTGGTGGGTATTTCACCTTGGCCCCTGCCGCCCCCAGAGGTTTGTCCTGATTTGTAGTTTCAGAGCATGTGCTTTAAATGATCTGATTTATTGTTTTTACATAAAACACGTCTTTATTTAAGAATTATTTTAAATATGTACATTTTTCCTTCAGATCAACATGATGTTGGCTAACCTGTATAGAAAAGCTGGTCAGGAGCGCTCTGCGGTGACAAGTTACAAAGAGGTTCTTCGACAGTGCCCTGTCGCCTTGGATGCAATAATTGGTATGCAGGCTCATGGACATTATAAACCACCTCACATAACAGCATCCAGACAAACACACCTGTCAACCAAGGACTTACTTTCTATTTGTTTACTCGGTTTGTTGTGATCAGATGTCAAGCCTCCAGATCTTCAACATGAAACATTACATATTGATGATATTCTTTTTTTTTCCAACATAGATTGAGACTTGTTTCAATCTTTGTTCTACTGAATTATTGTATTTTTTAAAGTAAATGTTGCAAAACATGTTTTTTCTTTGGTTATCTTTGAGCTTGGATTTAGATGAAAATTTTTCTTTCTTTTTGTCCCTCCACCCCTCCCTCTTAGGGCTCCTCTCTTTATCAGTTAAAGGCGCTGAAGTGGCCTCAATGACAATGGATGTGATCCAGAGTATTCCCAACTTAGACTGGCTCTCTGTTTGGATCAAAGCATATGCCTTCATCCATACTGGAGACAATCAGAGAGCAATCAATACTATTGGGTAATTAGACTTATTTTTTTTATTACAAAGATCGAATGGATTTTAATTTTTTTAAATCTAATTAGAGTAAACAATTAAATTGCAATTGCTCTTTCAGCTCCCTGGAGAAGAAATCTCTTCTGCGTGACAATGTGGATCTTCTGGTGAGCTTGGCAGATGTTTATTTTAGAGCAGGCGACACCAAAAATGCTATCCTTAAATTTGAGCAAGCCCAGATGTTGGACCCGTACCTCATCAAAGGTTTGTGAAAAGTTTCTAGTTGTGTGTTTAAGAGCAAACTTCGAATGTTGATGAATATATTTTTTAAAATATTCAAATGTTTTATTGAAGTGAAGGCATATAATTTTCTTTCGTTCTACCATTTTAAATGTGTTTGACTTAAAACAGTTAAAAATCTGTTTCAGTGACTTTATAATAATGTTTATGTATGAGAGCATGTGGCTGTTTTAAGTGTTTTAAAGACCCGATTTGGTCTTTCTTGTGTTGATAGGAATGGACGTCTACGGTTACCTGATGGCCCGCGAGGGACACCTGGAAGATGTTGAAGTCTTAGGAGGTCGATTATTTAATATATCAGACCAGCATGCAGAACCTTGGGTGATTTCTGGGTAAGTCTTACTTGAACCAAGTGTGTTTTTTATTTTATTTGAACACTTCTACTCTCCTACAACATGAACAGTTACTTTTAATGGTTTCCTTTTACAAAAAAAAGAAAAGTCAACTTTACCATTGTCTTTAAAGTTGTTTAAGTTATTTAATCTGAATATTTTGTCCAGGTGTCACAGCTTTTACAGCAAGCGTTATTCCAGAGCCCTTTACCTGGGGGCCAAGGCCATCCAGCTGAACAGTAACAGCGTTCAAGCCCTCCTCCTGAAAGGTGCAGCACTCAGAAACATGGGTCGAGTTCAGGAAGCCATCATTCATTTCAGAGAGGCAATGCGACTGGCTCCTTCACGGCTGGACTGCTACGAAGGCATGTTTGTTTTATTTGGTCTCAGTCCTAATTCAGTCGTATCAGAAAAATTAGATGTGAATTGACTTTTATTTTCAGGTCTGATTGATTGCTACTTGGCATCCAATGGGATTCGAGAAGCGATGGGGATGGCAAACAACATCTACAAGACTCTGGGGGCAAATGCTCAGACTCTTACTATTCTGGCCACAGTGTGTCTGGAAGACCCTGTGACGCAGGAAAAAGCCAAAACCCTGCTGGATAAAGCTCTGGCCCAAAGACCGGATTACACGAAAGCAGTGGTCAAAAAGGCAGAACTTCTCAGTACGTTCAGCTAACAGCACAATACATTCCTACATGTGGCAAAAACTTGTGTAAATGATTTTTGGTTCTTTTATTTGTGAAGATCGGGAGCAGAAATATGAAGAAGGTATTGCTCTCTTGCGCAACGCTCTGGCCAATCAAAGCGATTGTGTCCTGCATAGAATGCTGGGAGATTTCCTGGTGGCTGTCAACGATTACCAAGAAGCTATGGATCAGTACAGCATAGCTTTAAGGTAAATATTAATTTGTCATAGGGTAGATGTTCATTAATTTTTGCTCAGATTAATATTTGTTTTTACTTTTTTCTTCCAAAGCCTGGATCCCAATGACCAGAAGTCGTTAGAGGGCATGCAGAAGATGGAGAAGGAGGAGAGTCCCACGGATGCTACAGTGGAACTGGATGGCGATGACATGGAAGGAAGTGGGGAGGATGGAGATCTGGAAGGCAGTGACAGTGAAGCAGCTCAGTGGGGTGATCAAGAACAATGGTTTGGGATGCAGTGACCCAGGACCATCGAGGAGCACCCTGACAGTGCTGACCTCCACAACACCTGAAGCCTTTACTTGTCCTAGTAGCTAGGTGGGATGAAAAAACCCACAGGGAGGAACTGCTTTTTAGTCCTCATAAAGAAGAGGATAACTGTTATAAGTTTTAAAGATTCCACATGTAAAATGGGAACGTGATGATCAGCTGATACCTGATCATTCTGCAAACATTGTGAGGTTCGTTTACTTGTACAAATAACAGCACAGCCGGATAAACCCAACGAGTACCCATCAGCAGACTCAATAATGACACTTAAATTCTCTTACTACAGTCTTGGATCAAAGGACAATTCTACTTTTTAACTGTGTCAATTTTATATTTCCTCACCTTGGCCAAGTACCACTTGTTAAGATCCGATGTGTCTCAAGAAATGTATCGCAGAACAGGTAAACAAAGAATTAGTGTTAGGCTACAAAATAATATCAAGTTAAAATACCTGTTTTTGTTGCTACTGAGAAACTTTACCATTCTGTTTAAGTCAAAATGTATTTTGAATGCAGCTGAAAGGGTCGAGAATCAGCTTGAACTTTTTCAGACAGGAAAATTGGATGTCTGAATAATGTGTAAAGTATTATATATATAGATGGGGATTTTAAAAAAAATGTTTTTTTACTTTAACATTTCTATTTGAGCTTGTTGTGTCATGCACATGCTCACTATGTCTTTTTGTTTCATTAAAAAGGATATCTGCAGCAAAGAACTCATTGAGTTGTAAAGTTTTGCTTAATCCTAATACCAATTTTGTACAGATTTTGAAAATGTGTGTAATAAATTGAGGTATGTTTACTAAACACAGACCGGATTGTCTTTAATATATGACGTATCCTGATGTGTGAATGGGAGCTACATATGACATAATAAAATAATTTCCCTTGGGATCAATAAAGTATTTATCTAAAATCTCTGGAAAGCAATGAATGTTTAACAACTGAATTTTTCTCCATAACTTTTTGTAGATATTTTTCCCTGGAACTTGCTGTATAATTTTACAGAAAATGAAATCCTAATTGCTTTCCTAGTTAATCTCTGGGTTTGAGTGAAGAATTGTTGCATCTACGCAAGTTATCAATCTTAATGCCAGCAGGGTCATTGTTCTATCATCTCAAAAACTAATTGGTATGTTAGATTAATATTCAGACAGAGTTGCATCTGAGATGGAAATCAGCACCTCCAAATCTGAAACCACAGTTCTCTACATGTCGGTTATAAGATTCTAGTAGCCAAAGTAGAGAGAATAAAAATCTTGGGATCTTGATCACAAGAAAGTGAAATATGGAGGAGGAATACTTCAATGCAAAACTTAATCTCACATCCCAACAGTAGACAACAGCAAAACATAGGACTGCTGTTAAAAATGAAAAAGAACAGACTATTAATAAGTCGTAATTGAAATCCGTCTTACTGTAACAACTTAATTTCTTTCTAGGGTCTATGAAGTTCTATCTGATCAGTAGGTGGATGGTGTGGTTTGTACAATCATTACAATTATACATCAGTCCATTGTGAAGAGAGTTGAGCCTAAAGATGACACTCGATTTACAAATTGATCCATGTTCCGACCTTCCATGGTCACCAGACGTGGGTGGTGAAAGAACAACATTTCAGAAAAAAAGTGTTAAATATGTCATGTTAATCACTAAAAATAATCTCAACAAGATCAAAATAAATGACGTAAACTCACGTATGACAGCTTTATTTACCTGAAACGGTTCATGTGATACATCATACAATCGTCTGAAAATACAGTACAGCAGTTTGGCAAAAAAATGCCAGTGGAAGGACTGCCTGCCAATCTGGAAGTAAAGCAAACTCATCACTGTACGTCACAGGCTTTCCAGAATCTTCTCCAAACATGTTGCACATCTCAGTGCAAAGCCAAAGAATTAGTAGGTATGTTTTTTAAATATCCCATAAAAGTATTTCCTTAGGAAAAATGAAAAGTTTTTGAGCTTATTTTCACTATTTGACCAATGTCTAATCTACTATTTACCAAAACTACAGATTGTTTTATAAGATGGCTGTATAAGTGGACATGCAACATGAAAACATGTACACTTTCATCTTAGTCTATGTGGACAGAATGAGGCTTTTTTAAAATCTAAGGCTCTTCATGCAGGAGGATGGAGAGATTGATGAGGAACTTCTAGCTGTTTCCATCAGACATTACTTTATGGCCGTTCTACATTAATGTATGAGCTTACCAAGCCCACGCCACAGTGTCACATTGTAGCTTGCAGCTTTAGTAAGATCTGCTGCCCAAAACACACATGAACACCACAAAAACAAAACCCAAAGTTTCTGGAAGAATTCTAGAGGATAGAGGAGCTTACTTGGCCTTTGCTGCAAGGAAAGAAAAAAAGGAGGAAAAGAAAAAAGAATATTAGGAAGAACACACTAAAATATAAGTAAATAATTTAAAAATGAATAAAGATAAGGCAATAAAAAGGCCATGCTATGGACAATCAGCAGATAAAATTAGTACAGGCTCAATGCTGTGATAGTATCTGGTCATTTTATCGTCTTGACAGACGTCATCTGGATTTTAATCACATCAGAAAACTAATTTATACCTAAAACATCAAAACTATAGCTAGTTCCTATTTCTAGTCAGTGGGAAA
Source organism: Neostethus bicornis (assembly GCA_902685375.1). Lineage (NCBI taxonomy): Eukaryota > Metazoa > Chordata > Actinopteri > Atheriniformes > Phallostethidae > Neostethus > Neostethus bicornis. The sequence goes on from LR738545.1 coordinate 14,527,348, forward strand.
CTGGCACTTGTAGGTTCACTCTTACCATTCATTCCTGTACCAAAATGTTTTTTTTCTTTAATATTAATATAAATATAAGGAGTATTTGACAAAGTGCAAAGCTTGCACAACCACATGAAGATGAGAGCGTGCTGGTAGCTGGCATGCAGTTCAAAGGTTACTCACTCTTCAGGTAAACATGTGGAAGGCAAAGGAAGAGACAATAGTTAGCTTTTAACTTAAAAAAAATAAAATGCACAGCACTCACTGGCCTGGTGTTGATGAAGCAGGTTTCCAGAAAGGCTACAAACACACTAGTAAACTGGTGTAAATGTGAAGAGCGTTGTCATGGCAACACATAAAGTATACACTGTCTCTACTTTTGTGCTATTATAGATGTACAAACTCAGGAGTTCATGTTGTGCTCGACTAGTTGGATTAACAACTTCCTGGTGCTTTTTTTTTTTTATATAACATATTCAAGTACAGTATGTGCACATTTTACATACATTTTACAAAGGGTGTTTTTAAGATGTAAAATTAAGAGTACTTAAACTTAAATGTGTTCTCTTCAAGTACAGCCTGTATCAAAATTTGCTCTGAACAAGTGTTAATAACTCTTAGTTCTCACTTTCCTCAAATAATAGAGGAAAAATGATGTGCTAAAGAAAAAAAAATCTGGGCTAAGAAGTTGATCTATACTATGAAATAAAATGAGTTCTTACTTTGCGGCTTTGAGTGAAGATCTACCAAATGTTGTAGGGATAGATGGGTGATCTAACAGCACTGAGGTAGCTGTGCTCTGCCTAATGCAGAAAGTAACCATCGATGAAAAAGATGCACAGAGCTCAAAAAATAACTAAATTCATCTTGGGACAAATATATTCAAGTCTAAAACCTTCAGCTTAGTATTATACTGCTCACTCGGTCATTATAATTATATCTCGTTCACATTGAGCAATCTTATCCCCAAAACCCCCGTACCTGCAAAAAGATAAAATATTAATATAAAATAGTGTAAATTCTCTGTACAACTAAACACACATCTCCATATCTCTATCTATTCACAATGGGCAAACCGGAGAGAGGCATGATGGTAAAATAATGCAACTTAAGATGTAATATCAGTCATTAAAATATGACTAAACAACCCCCACCTCCCCAAACCCAAGAATAAGAAATCAGTGATAATGTAAATACAATAGATCTGATAGTGGTTGTCAGTGTTGATGACAAATTACACCATGTTAATGTAATCATGTTAGATGTTTGTGTTAATGTCCACTTCACGCTAGTGCACAGGGAGGGGCGTGTACTGGAGTCAGTCAGGGCCAAAAGATGGCGGATACGTTAGTGTCGGTGCTGTAGATCCACACCACCAGAGGTACGCTGATAGCCACGAATGGCCAGGAGATGCCGTCGGCGCATGCAGACAGGGAGCCGCCTTTTCTGGTCGGCTTCTCCAACTGATTACCGAGTTCCAAGTAGTTCCTGGCCAAAAACTTTAGTCCCTCATCCAGCAGGATGACGGGCAAAGAGATCTTCAGCACCATCATCCACTGGGTTGTATCCAGAGGGGTGATCTGGAAGATGACCTACGAGAAAAAAATGTATTCTTTTAATCTATTCATCAGTGTTTATAATGCTTTGCAGTGTATCTGACGAGTCATTATTAGAGACTGATGATTTATGACCACTGGGGGGCAGAAAGACTTAGAAAACAACCAAAAAACTCTTAATTTTTGGGAGTGAGTTTTGTCTGATATTTGTTTGATCTAGTTGGCTCATTATTTTTGTAAAACTTACAGGTAGTGGCTCCACGTAAAGGATGAGGAAATGTAAGGACATGGAGAGGCAGATGGCTCCCAGCAGCCAGATGTTCTCGTAGGGAGGCATTCGCAGCAGCGACTGGTTCTCAGACAGACTGGTTAGAAAAAACAAGTGCAGATTATTCACTAATCCAGGAATATTTGATATAAATAACTTTATTATTTCCTTGCAGGCCTTTAAGCCTGCTTAATAGTTTTGTTTTATTCAAGTGTAGGATTTGCTGATGACCTCACTTATGGTCACCAGCTGTGGGTGGTGACCGAAAGAATGAGATTGCGGATACAAGCAGCCAAAATGAGCTTCCTCCGCAGGGTGGCTGGACTCTCACTCAGAGACTGGACGAGGAGCTCTGCCATCTGGAAGCAGCTCAGTGTCGAGCCGCTCCTCCTCCAGGTCGAGAGGAGCCAGATAGGGTAGTTTGGGCATCTGGTCAGGATGCCTCCAAGTGCCTCACTGGTGAGGTGTTTCAGGCACGTTCCACGGGGAGGAAACCGAGAGGCAGACCCCGGACCTACTGGAGAGACTATGTCTCACAGCTGGCCAGGGAACGACTCGGGATCCTTCCAGATGAGCTGGAGGATGCAGCCAGGGTGAGAGAAGCCTGGGCTTCCCGTCTGAAGCTGCTGCCCCCGCGACCCAGCCCCAGATGAGCAGAAGACAACGGAACGGAAAGTGTAGGATTTATTTCAGTCGTATTTCTGCTTTTTTTGTTGGATTACATTGTCATCTACTTTTAATTTTTTATACATTCTGAACTGTGACAGTATTTTATTTATTTTAACTCATTTTATGAATATAATTGGCAAGAGGCATTAAACACCTGTTCAGCGCGTTGCACATTTCAATTGTGACGAGAACCGATAGTGCCATGGTCATCGGGTAGGGGGATTCAAACACATGGCAGTCAAGATCAGCGAAGTCAGGGTTGTCTGGTCCACACTGGAGGAAGTGGCTCTGTGTGCAGAGAGAGAAAAAAGTGACAAATTTTAAAAAAAGAAAGACATGAACAGCTGAGTGCATTTCTCTCGGATAGGCTGACCTACCAGCTGGTACAGAGTGAGCTGTGGTCCATCCTCAGAGACGGTAAACCACCAAGCAGCGGCTCCCACTGTAGCAGCTCCTACATAACCTGCAAACAGAAACCAGAAAAGCACATCAATTTAAACCGTTTCATTTCACACAACTGATAGACCTCATTTTATAGCCCTCTTGTTACTTATTGTCAATAATGCACATATTTTTTTTTTTTAGCCCGGTATTAGGATGCACTTGCAGAAGTTACTTGGAGTTCCCCAAGCATCTCAGTCACAACCAGTATGGCCAAACAAAGGATCCACACTTCAATAACTTATAGCAAAAACCGTTGAGTCATTTAAAGACTGTTTACAACGTCTAAGATATACCATGTTTCTAATTTGTGCTTTAAATGCTATTCTTGATGGTGTTATGTGCACCTCTGTTTTTAATGAGGTTAAATCTGCTCACCTCCAATTGCCAGGTATCTGAAGAAGAGCCAGCCGGAAATCAAAGGCTCCTTAGCATTACGAGGTGGTTTTTCCATGATGTCCAGGTCTGGTGGATTGAAGCCCAGGGCAGTGGCAGGAAGTCCATCTGTCACCAAGTTCACCCAAAGCAGCTGAACTGGGATCAGAGCTTCAGGAAAACCCAGAGCAGCGGTAAGGAAGATGCTGTGAGGAGAGAAAACACCTGGTTAAAAACCTTATGGAGTGAAGGAAAGTTTTCTTTTCAATCCATCTGGTTTGGAAGACACTCACCAGACCACTTCACCAACATTAGAAGAGATGAGATATCTAATGAACTGTTTCATGTTGTTGTAAATGGCTCGGCCCTCTTCCACAGCAGCTACGATGGAGGAGAAGTTGTCATCTGCCAGGACCATCTCTGAGGCGGACTTAGCCACGGCGGTGCCGGAGCCCATTGCAATGCCGATTTCTGCCTTTTTCAGCGCAGGTGCATCATTCACACCGTCCCCCGTCTGCAGACAAACTTTTTATTAAAGAAATACAAACTAAGAATAATTAAACCCTAATGTGTGGAGTCTACATACCATCGCTGTGATTTCATCAAATCCTTGCAAGAATTCCACAATCTTAGACTTGTGAGTGGGTTCAACTCGAGCGAAACAGCGAGCGTGTGTGACCGCCTCCCGCTGGGCATAAGGTGTCAGCTCATCAAACTCCCGCCCGGTGAAAGCCATGCGGTCAACGTTGTCCTCCTCTGTCAGGATCCCGATACGCCGACAGATGGCCACAGCCGTGCCCTTGTTGTCCCCGGTGATCATGATGACACGAATGCCGGCCTGCCGGCAAAGTTTGATAGAAGCAGCCACTTCCTGCCTGGGAGGGTCAAGCATGCCAACGCAGCCCACAAAAGTGAGATCAGACTACATGGAGAAAGACGAAAAAAGAGTTAACAATAAGTAAAATAAGAAAAACAACACAAACATCTAATAAAAGTGACGAAAACTCACTTCGTACTCGGAGAACTTTGCTGTGTCAGAAAATGTCATTTCCTCCATTTTGGGCGGGTTGTCCCGTGTGGCCAGAGCCAAACACCGAAGCGTATCCCGACCTGTCCCATACTCACGAATCACAGACAGGATTTTTTCTTTGATACCTGGGCTGAGAGGGACTTTGGAGTTGCCCACTCGGGCATGAGTGCATCGATCAATGACACCTTCTGGAGCCCCCTGGGAAATAAAACGAAGAAGAATAAAAGATCTGCATCCCACCGGATACCTGGTGATGCTGCATACTAGCACATTGGTTTTTCTTTCTGTACCTTCACAAACATTTTGCCCATGGAAGATCTGGACTTGTTAGGCGTGCAGTAGACAGACATGGACTTCCTGTCTCTGGAGAACTCCAGAGTACACTCCTTCTTCATCAGCTGTTTGATCACCTGCTCCAACAGAGAGAAAAACTTGCTGAGAGGAAGCAGCAGGGATGTGCAGAGCATGCAGGAGAGATGTCACTCACTGAATTGCAGGCGTTGGCTCTGTCAATCTTAGACAGGTTGTGGACCTCGGTGTCGAACACATTCATTTTCTCCACCAGACAAGTCAGCGCCGTTTCCGTGGCTTCTCCGACCTTCTCATACACACCTTTTACCTGACAAAAAAACCAACTAGTCTTTATGCCGCTAGCTAAGAAAAATACCAACTCAAAAATAAGACATAAAACAGCGGTTAGGAATTAAATATTTATGTGAAGTAGTTTTCGCAAACATTCACAAGCCAAGAGATTAATTTGTTAAATGTTTTATATCTTTTCAAGGTTTTAGATTGAAATTTGTATCATAACGTAAGCCATCGCATGCCGATGGAAAAACACGAACAAATAAAGACATTGTTTCTTTCATTCAATGAGACTAAAAAAAAAAGAGAATTTTTTATCTGCTTGGGATGTAAAAAGAATTACCACTCCAAGCTAGTAAGAGAAAAAAATTCCCAGACGTATGAGTCAAAAAGTAAGAAACATGCAGCTTACGAACCTCATTGAAGTCCAGAGATGAGTCATTACAAAGAGCGCAGATGGTGGCCAGTTCAACCAAAGCATCATACTGGGAGCATTTTATTTGTTTATCATCCTGATACCTGAGGAAAAAGTTCCCAGATTATTAATATAAAACACATTAACAAGAGTACACTTTAATCTGTAACTTGGTTTTTAATTTAGCCGTGATTTAATTTAACAAGAGCTGAATAAATACTCACACTTCTCCCTCAGGAGCGTAAGTAGAACCTGTGATGTTAAACTCTGACAGAGAGCAGCTGTCACCTTCAGTTTTGTTGATGATGAACATCTGGAAATAAAAACAGCAGATGAGTTTAAATAAAACCTAAACATTTAAGTTAGATTATTGAATGGAGTGAAGGCTTCTTCATCAACACAGCAGGTGGCAGCACAAACTGCTGAAAACCCGAGGTTAACCAGGCTAGTAAAAACCTGCAGTGTTACAAAGTGTCTCTGATAGGGCCGGCTGGGTGGCGCACTGCCTCATGTGAGAAAGGGGTGTTGAGTTTCTCCCTGTAAGTAAATAGAGAGTCTGCCAGGGAGGCTGAAGAAGCCTTGCAGAGCCAGGCTCCATTTCCTAGGAAGCTTCTGCACACTCACACAGGATTGGTTTTTTTATTCAAAACACGTATAAAAATTCATTTTATTCTCCTCGTGCAGCCAGTGAAACGTGAACCTCTCATTTAGTCGTGCTGCTCTTTGCTTTGGGCTTAGTAAGACAGAGAGGAAGAACGCTGTAATCATTAGATGACAAAAAGGAAGGATCAGAAATGTGCACTGGTTTAGGCTGCTAAATAATTAGGATGCAAAAAATGTAGACATTCATGTATAAATTAAACGACAATATATTTTTTTACTTAGCACACTTGAAGGGATTTTTTTTAAACATACCCCATAGGTGTTTTTTTTTCTTTTCTAAAAAATAAATCTGCCAGTTTGTGGTTGATTTTTACTTAGAAAATGGGAGCATGTACAAATAGATCTAATGTCCTTTTTATGTGAGGCCAACTTTCAGTGGGGTGCCTAGCACATTTACTGTGTATATATAGATAAAAGAAACTAAAGGCTGGTTGTTTTGCAGCTCAGTGATGCAAAGCCAGTTATGCAACAGCAGCCCTCCAACTCATCCAGCTCAATGAAAACGAGAGAAACAGCAGCAGTCAGGGTGTTGTTGAATAACCCAGATACCTGATCAAAAGAAAAAACTCCTCTCCGGATCCTTGCAGGGATTTAGAATTTTTGCTTACAAAGTAGATATTCCTAAACATTTGAGAGGATAGAGAGAGGAAAGTAACACAGAAACTCACTCTGCAGACAGACATCTGATTAGTGGTCAGGGTTCCAGTCTTGTCAGAACAAATGACAGAGGTGCAACCCAGGGTCTCTACAGAGGGCAAGCTGCGGACAATCGCATTCTTCTTAGCCATTCGACGAGTGCCCAGGGCCAGGCAGGTGGTGATCACAGCAGGAAGACCTTCTGGGATGGCAGCCACAGCTAACGCCACTGCAATTTTAAAGTAGTAAACTGCCCCCCGGATCCAGGAGCCTCCGTGGACAGGGTCATTAAAGTGGCCAATATTGATGATCCAAACGGCGATGCAGATAATGGAAATGACTTTGGACAACTGCTGGCCAAATTCATCCAACTTCTGCTGCAGGGGCGTCTTCTCCTGCTCTGTTGCTACCATTTCATCCCGGATTTTACCGATCTCTGTGTTAACACCAGTGGCAACAACAACCCCCACAGCTTTCCCCGAAGCGATATTAGTGCCCTGCGATGACAAACATTCAAAATCATCTCTTAGCATTATGCAACATTCAGAAACAAAGAAAACTATAACTGGCAGTGACAAGAGGGTGTGATTTGGATGTAGCTCACAGAGAAAAGCATGTTCTTTTTGTCTTGATTAACAGCACGTGGGTCTGGTACAGGGTCGGTGTGTTTGATGACAGACACAGATTCACCTGCATAGACAGAAAAAGAGATTAATTGTTCATTTGTAAAAACAATAACATCGTTACATACATTTTTCTACTCCAATTAACTCACTGGTATTATCACAGGTCTCAGCATCAAATGAAAAAAATCAATTTAAAATGGTATAAACTCCATCATTTCAAGAGTTGTGGAAAATATACCGTTTCAATAGAAGAAAAAATGTAAAATAGAATGAGAAACTCTATACTAATCGGAATGCTGTTGGTGGTCACTATCAAAGAACTCATACCTGTCAGGATGGACTGGTCTACCCTCAAAGTCGTTGATTTGATTGAACAGATGCGGATGTCGGCAGGAACCTTGTCTCCAACTATAAAAGTCAGGAAAAATGAATAAACAAACAAAAGAATAACAGCGGAATCTGGAAATTTCCATCAGTACCAAACGGAAACAAACAACATATGTTCCAGTGATCTTTGAGGCCAAATGAGCAGATGTTTATTTATCTCACCATCACGCACATTTCTGATAAAGTAAACCACTGGCTTTGTGAGATCTTGTCTAATCGAGATCCAACACATGATATTATTTTATTGTGGAGAAAAAATTTCCTCCACAAGTTAACATAAACTAATGAATAAACTCATGAATTACAGGTTGCTACAAGGTAGCGTTTGTGTCAGCCTGAGGCAAAACATAGCTGCAATCACGGTCAAAAGGAAAAAAAAGGAAAAACCAGAGAAAGAGAAGGAAATGAAGGCCTTGCGAGCCATAAAAGGACTGTCTCAAAGGAAAAGGCCAATTTGGGTGCATTGGAATTGCTGTGACCCATTTCAGCCTCCAAATGGTACATAGAGGTGGTAGAAACTGGGGAAACAGCTCAGAGTATGGCATAGATCCTGGGGCATAGTCTACATATAGGACTGGCGAGTTAAAAATGTAAATTGTGTCAGACTGTTACAAAAGATTTACAACACTATCATGTAGTTACGATCCAGGAAACCAGCCTGGCAAAAATCCAATTCATAAACTTAACATACATTGATTAAAGTTAAAAAAATTTAAATCTTTCCAAAAAAACCTTAGGAACAAATATTTGTTTATGTGTTCTAAAATAAGAAAAATGACCTCGTACTGAGATCTAAAGCCAGCACTGTCCATGAGAAGAGGTGGGGGAATTGTAACCATGGATCGAGCCAAAAATGGAAATGTGCTTTGATGTTTTTAAGTGAGTTTTCTAAGGTTTACATTAAGCTCCGTCCTCCATACAGGAAAAAAGTAAAACCTTTCATAACATGGATGGTACCATCGGAGCATGTATTCTTACACATCAGCCCTAATGCAGATCCCTGTTAGAACAGTGAGAAATTGTCCCGGGTGAAGCTACATAATCAGCCACTTGTTATCCATCAGCCAATGAAAGCCAACACAGCGACAGCTCCTCTTAAACTTTCAAACATTTGAATCAAATTGACACAAACTCAGGAATAGAGTCCTAATGAGATGTAGATTTTGACTTCAGACTTCATTCTTGATCTAACTCTCAGAGAGAATGGAATTAAAACCATCGAGAGTCATTATGAAGATTATTCTGATTAGACTTTACGATCGGAAAAATTTGAAGAGTTAAAATTAGTTTTAATTTGAGTTGTGCTAAAATATTAACTTTGAAAAAAATTATTTCAATAATCTAGATTAAAATAATACAATTGTACAAACAGTTCTTTCTTTCAGATACAAAGAAACTGATGTGCATTGTTGACATTCTGAAATTGTCTAAACCAGGGGTGCCCAACCTTTTTTGTCCCAAGATCTACTTTTCAAGTAGCAAACCTCTGAAGATCTACCAGTCCCGCGGCAACATTGCAAACCATGTCACGTGAGAATCCAATCAACAGTAGTTTTTCTAAATATTATCTCTTTTTTTTCCGCTCCAAGACCAACCGATTTTTCTGCCGTATCACACTAATAACGTGAAAAACTAATTGCGCCTCTGCTTTGATAGTTTAATCCTGGCCGACTTCCGGTTATCAGTCACGTGAGTGAAAGCACTCTATAATAAAAAAAGATGCTAGATTGTCGCTAGTCGCTTTTTGAGCGGCTAAATGGTCGCTAAATTTAGCGTCAAAGTTGCTAAATTGTCAATACTGACTTTCCATCAAATAAAAAAAATTCCAACACGTTTCAAGGTCGACTTGAGATCATTCTGTAATCTACCGGTAGATCGCGATCGACCGGTTGGGCACCCCCGCTCTAAACGATGCAGTAGTGATGAAGAAAATGTTAAAAGTGATGTTTTACTGCTTCCTAAGATCTCATTTAACTTTATTATATTGAACTAAATTCACACCTGTGGATCACCTGCATCTGACATGACTTCTAACGGTGTGATGAAGTCTTTCAGGATTTCTAAAATCAACCACGTTGGTTCAGCTGCTGATGGCAGTCGAACAAAAACCATCCCAACATGTCACTTTACAGCTCCTTCACAATGAAAGCCTTCTAAAACATCTCCTACAGGTTAACTTCCTGAATGAACGAAGGAACGGATGCATCTAAACAAATATTCTTAACTATCAGAGGCATCAGTCAACAAATATTTCACTACTTCCTCCTTTCCTTCTAACAATTACCAGGCGGTTAAACTAAACAAACTTCGTGATCGTGACGAGTCAATCAAAGTAAACATCGGGAGTGAACAGAAAGATGTTGGTGGGAAAAAAAACCCTTTTTTGTTTGTTCTGGGAATAGCATTGACGCATGAGTTGCTGGTTATTTTGGCAGAAAATTAAAAAAAATATATTTAGCAACTTGGAGTCAGATTTTATCACCTCTGACTGCAATGATGTCATCAAAGTAAATTCTTAGTTTGATTGTGATGTTTGCGGTTTTTGACGATTAAACGTGTTCCTACAAGCAAGTCTCAAGTCTAAAATTGATCATGGTTATCTTATTCACTAATGTCTTATCAGAGCACCTGACTATTTTCTTCTCGTCTGTGTTCACAGTGAAGTTTGTTAAAGTTTTTGACAAAAGGAATGTAAAAAAATCTACATCTTGAAGAATTTATTTCCCAGCATTGAATAAACAAGAAGAAACATTATTAGAAGTACGAATCATTAAATTTGACTCTCCAACCTGTCATCGCACTTGTGTAAAATCTATGTGGCACATCCCATCAGAGCGTAAGGCATTTTATAGAAAATTGATCATTTGGCTTATTTTGAAGCAACCTATACGTTTAAAGATGTTTTTCTTTTCTAATTGCTACAGCTCAACTCACGCAAGGTCATCCCCAAGAACAATCATCTCAAACAGCAGCAAATCCCCAGAAGAACTGGTTTAAATGAGGAAAAATTCCTGCAGTGATCTCATCAAAATCTGGATGTAATTGGAAAATGTAATGTCCTCTAAGTTCTTAAATGAAATTTATAAATCAGTTGCAACCATGCCACGTCTGATACTGGCTACTTCTGATCAGATTAACTTGGAACATGTGGTGACAAAAGGTCAGAACTGCACGTTCCTCTCATGTCTCTACCATCACACGTGTGCCTCCTCGTCAGGATCTTTTTGACCTCCAGCCTGACATCGCTACATATTATTTCCCACCACCCAGAAAACATAGCATGGATTCCTACCAGTCAACACGATACAACAGTTAACAAGGCCAGGCTGGAGTGTAATTGCAACAGTGTATTAATTTTTGTACATGTTACAGCAAGTAAGGTACACGCAAATCCTATCGAGGCAAGTCAAGCAGTGAATATGATTCGGTTGAAAAAGAAATTCAATTTTTATCCACTTTAATACACATGAGTTTGTGTTTTCAAAACCTGACATCCCAGCAGGTGAAATGCATGTTTTTTTTTGTCTTCCAGACATATCAGTAGCCTGTGCCAAAGTACAGTCTCTCTGTGGCAAAGGACATTTGCCAGACCACATGAAATGCCACATACTATCCCTGGTGTGTGGAATATCAGCGGTGGGTGCTGATGGCTGGGATAACTGTGCACAGAGTCTGATGGGGTGGGATCTTATCACAAAGCACTTCCCTATAAGGCCATCTCTCTCTCACTCTCTCTCTAGTAAAATAGGAAGACATGTGATCTTCCTCTTATGCTGCACCCCGCGTGAACCCCCCCATTGCTTCCAGACTCCACAAACTCCCAAGCTGAATAGGACAAAGCCACTAAGCCCCCCTGCACTGATGAAAGACATTCCAGTCTACAGGCTCTTAACCCCGAACTGTAAACTGCAAGTAAACAGAGCACTGTTATGACAAGAACTTAAATCCTATTGTAGAAGCTCACGACCTGCGTGTCCTGTCAGCTATTGACATTTTCAGAAGTTAATTGATACCCTCCCGCAAATGATAAAGGGCAAATTTTTTAATCATAATCCCAATGCTTATCTAAATGACTGTAAATATCAAATTATGAGCAAATTAGACAGTTTGGGATGCTTTATTATAACAATTGATATCTTAACTACTAATTAACGCATGAATGAAACACAATACAAATTGCAGAAGTGTAATGATGAGCAAATGTAGAAGACACAGCAGCACACTTTGGCTGCTGCTCCATCTTCTCACAGCTCAGAGAGCTCATCTCTGCGTCCTCTATATCAGCACAGCAACCACTGGGCCAGCATCTGCGTCATCACACTCATCCTCTGCATGGCAAAGGGTCATTTGGAAGCTTGGGAAAACTATTCATAAAAAAAAAAAAAAAAAAAGCCTGAGTAGAGTCACTGTATAAGATTTTTGGAGGATTTAGGAAGTGAGGTTGTCCTGACAGCAGGATGAACATGTTTATATGCAGTTCTAGTTTGCTCTTGAGTAAGCCTCATGCTGCTGACAGCAAGCCCTCCTGCTTCCTACAACAAGAGGGTTTATAGCAAGAAGAGGGCTTGTCTGACAAACCAGTTGTGGTCTAAGCTTCTTACGTTCAATTCTCTTTTGCAACAATAAATCCAAATGTAATTGGACTTGTCAAAACTATGACGCTACATAGAAGATACCGTACTAACTCTACTCACCTGAAATCTTTGCACATTTATGTTTGCCCTTGTCAAGGTTACCCGAGAATTTGTAGTCTAGTATTGTCCCTCCGAGCACAAAGGGAGGGGGATGAATGGAGGGGCAGACACCTGTCATCCTTATGACTGCCAGTACTTCTATAAATAATGCTTTCCATAATCTAAATGGTCTATGACAGCTAAAAATAAAACCTACCACTATGCACAGAAAATCTATGCATCACTTCAGTGGCTTAAGGTCAAACCAAGTATCAAGATAGTGCTGGTGTTTTAAGGACTTCAGCATTCCTCAGCACGCTAGTTTCCGTTCATCCTTCTGCAGGATTATGTAACCTAGTGCAGCTCTATGTCTCAATGAAGTCGACCTATTGTTCCGGTCCTCGGGTCACAGACTAATACATCTGGGTAAGTTTGGAGGATGCAGGAGATGCTCGTTACTGAGATAACCTCAAACTTTAACGTGTGTGGAAGACATGCACACACAAACACACAGATAAGTGGGCCTTAATATCTGTTCTACCAACCCCTCAGAGACAACGGGTTAATGGGAACATCTGAAAATACACTGCTCTTGCAGGGTGAGTCACCCCTACAGTGTCTCCTGGGGATCAGGGAGTGGTTGTGCTAAATGTAAACCATGACCATACCTGGATGGAGATGATCTGTCCAGAGTACCTGAGGCAATGCTGAACAAAAAATGAGCTACTAGGATATAAATATAAAAGCAGGAAATCTGTTTTTGGATTTCTAAAAACATGCTCATACATTCATTGAGAGCTTTAGAAAAGAAAAGCATTTTCATAACCCCAGTGATAATTGAAAATGTGCAATTTTCTTGAGGATTTTCTTGGATTTTGTTCATGAGAGGTCCACATAATAACACTCAAATCAATGCAACTTGCACACATACTGTATACCATGGAAAAGATTAAATGAGAAATCACAAATAAATCCATAATAAGTTAAGCCTTTTGCAACAAAGAGCCACCTACCAGCAACCTCCACAATGTCACCAGGCACTATGTCTCTGGCTTTGATCCGTTGCACAGTTTTCCTGTCTTGTCGGTACACTTTGCCCATCTCCGGCTCATATTCTTTCAACGCCTCAATAGCATCCTCAGCGTTACGTTCCTGGCGAGAAAAGAATGAATGGTAAAACCAACAATTCAAAATGGTTCAAAATTGGGTGTTGATGATTCGACAAGTTTTGCTAAATTAATTTTTGATAGGTCACATGTAAATTTAAACCATGTTTATTTTCCAATTTTACCCTCCAACAATATTTCCATCGTCAGAACATGCATCACTGAGGATGCCCTGCATACATCTGTTTGTATATAATTCAATAGAAAACACATTTTGAGAAAAAGGTAACACATTTTGAGAAAAAGGTATATCTATACCAGTGTTTTTCAACCAGTGTCAGAAATTGTCAGGTGTGCCATATAAAATCATTTTATTTCACTTCGGACGTCAATCGCGATCTTCCGGATGCTCCCAAAGATTGTTTTGGTTTATCTCATGGTGTTGGTGTTAAGAAAAGGGGATCAAAGCGTATTAATTTATCTTTCTCAGTATGATATGATAATAAGCGTTTGCTTCAGCCGATACCTTTTAGGTTCCTTGGTAAAATACAATTTTTCTTTCTTTAATGTGAAATTACAATGTGACCGAAATAAATAAATAAATTTAAAAAAATATCTCTATTTTATTTACAGACAGGCGGGGCTGTCTTGCGATAGGTTGTTTACTGTAACCATAGCAACCCACTCCAACATTTTTGCTGGTGGTGTACCTCCATATCTTCTTGGATAAAAAAAATGTACCTTGACTTAAAAAAGATTGAAAAACACTGATCTATACTTGAAATTATGATAAAAACCCTGAACTCCCATTATATTTTGAGGGGAGATGATGGCTTAGTGGTAGAGTGTTTGCCCTCGGACTGGAAGGTAACCGGAATTTCACGGGTTGAATTCCAACTGAGTTCACGTCTAGGGTCCTTGGAGAAGTCACCTAACCTCTTGTTTCTCCCACCATAGGCGCCGTCGTGGCAGCCTGCTGCGGTGTAGTGCAGCATACAAATTTTCCCGTTGAGGGATGAATAGAGTATATAAAAATAAATAAATAATGCAACACTAATTCAACTAAAACAAGATTAAAAATGCAACTTTTCTTTTTCTGTCTTGCACTTTTTTTTATGATGTGCATTTTAACTTCGTAATGTTTTTAAAAACTAGTGACTGTATTTCAGAATGATAGTCTTACTTTTGTCAATTGGGCATATAAAAATACCAAATTACAAACAATACAAACATAGTGATCAAAACCAGTTTTTAGTCATACACATTGTTCAAAACTATCCCACGACCCGATCTCACCTGCCACACCCCGACGATGGCGTTGGCAATAAGAATGAGCAAAATCACAAAAGGTTCAACAAACGCTGTGATGGTTTCTTCCCCCTCCTCAAACCAGGCCAAGACCTGAAAGCAATGAGAAAGACAGATTCCTTCAAACTTGGAAGTGAATGTTGAACATGATGTCACAGGTTTAATCCCCGACTTCCTGTGGGGTGTGTATCTAAACATTGTTGGGTAACGTGAACTTCACACAATCTGTTCTGCCTTAATGGAACTTTGACTAAGATTTTTTAAAAAGAAAAAAACAATGGTCAATAATAATAATAAAAAGCCTGTTTTCATTAGAAAATATGGAACACCAAGATTAACACTTACATAATGTTTTTTTTTTTCAAGAAGAGAAGTTTATTATTCATAACCTTGTTTTTAGCTTCAATGTTTCATTTTTGTATCACTTTAAAAATTCTACAGCAGATTGTAACAAAAAATGGTGTTTTTAAGGATCATACTTTGCAGCTTCTTTGTAGCAAAAGTCACAATTGTGCAAAACTGTGACTTTTGCACAATTTTATTGCTAATAAATAGTTTAAGAATGACGTACACAAAAAAAGAAAACCAAATATTTTGAAAATATTTGAAGCTTTAAAGTTCCACAGTTTTCTTGAACATTAAAATACAGTATTGTGGATCTGAAAGTACGTTCAACCAATTAAGATCCAAGTCACATTTGCAAGTGTCATTGAGTCTAAATGGGTTAATTTACTGTTCCGATTTAAAGGAAAAAGGGAAAAAAAAGCTCCTAAAATTATCTTGTGCGTCACCAGCAATTAGATAATCTTTCATAATGCAATAAAGCAATCAATCTTCCTCAGACCTACGTAGCTGACTATTGTAAATGCCAAAGTCATTTAGTATTGTTTAACTCAAATGACAAGAACAACTAAGTGGCTACAAAATCCAGGTCCATACAGTTTAATGATTCCCACGCGATTTACATCTTAGTTAAGTTGGAAATCTTTACTGTTGAAACAAACAACTCTGACATTGTCATCTACTGCCAACCATCTCAAAAATAATGCTTCACGTTCTAATGACGGCTTCCATTACTCTTCAGTTATCCAAATACCTTACAATTACATGTCTGTAGAGCATCTAATTTATTAAATGACTTAATTGTTTTATCCTCTAAATGTGCCAGATAAGAACGTTTTGTTCTTTTTACTCATAAAACACTTAGTTTGAAACTCCAGCGCAAGCATCGACTGTTATAAATAAACTTAAAATTTGACTGAGCATCTGGTTTTATGAGTGTGCTTTCTTTCCATACTGGGTATGTGTGGTACATTTACATTAGGGTTGTGTGTTAGTCTGATGGAGAGAACCTCCCACAGAGGACTGAGGGCCCAAATTTGGTGTGGACTGGTGCTCTGTTCTCTTGTCAGACACCAGCTACTGACACCTCGGTATCACCTGACAGAGTACAGCGAACTTCATACCAGCTCACACTTACAAGCTTATACTGAGAAGTCCAGAAAAAAACAGTTGTTAAGAATATTTCACACAGAAATATACGAACTATCACGGATTAAATGTTCGTTACTGATTCTGAAATTATACACATGATTTAGAATGATAGTCAATTTAAATTGTATTGTAAAAAATGTAAGTAATAAAAATTCTTATTGTTTTAAATAATTCCATTATTTACTATTTTTTTCCGTTTTGTCATCTTCCGCTTATTCTGGGGTGGGGTCGCGGGGGCAACAGCCTCAAACGGGTAGCCCGGGCCTCTCTCACCCCGGCTGCATTCTCCAGCTCACCCGGAAGGATCCCAAGTCGTTCCCCGGCCAGCTGTGGAACATAGTCTCTCCAGCGGTTCTGGGGTCTGCCTCTTGGTCTCCTCCTGGTGGGACGTGCCCAAAACACCCCGCCCGCGAGGCGCTCGGGGGGCATCCTGACCAGATGCCCGAACCACCCCATCTGGCTCCTCTCGACCTGGAGGTGGAGCGGCTCGAAACAGAGCTCCTCTCGGATAGCAGAGTTCCTCACCTGATCTCTGAGTGAGAGCCCAGCCACCCTGTGGAGGAAGCTCATTTCGGCCGCTTGTACCCACGATCTCATTCTTTCGGTCACCACCCACAGCTCACCACAGAACGGAGATTGTTTTATTTGTCATATGTGTAATAGTATGTTATAGGTACTATTATACCTATACTATATATTATATATTGTATATATTAACTACTACATGTTATATTAATACTATATTATAGGTGATACATAGATACTATTTATCCCAGTTATTAAAGGTATTGCATCAAGCCGACATCTCTTAAACATTTCAAAGTCAAAGGCCCAAGCGAGACTGTGTTTAAGTCATTACACAGCAATCAGACCTGACAACTCAGATGTCTGACTGCACATAACGCAGGGTGATGGCAACTCAATGCTGCTACTGCTGTTGTCACCATTCCTCAGATGATTCGTCGGCCTCCTCAGCTGTTTAGTTCCCTGCTAAGTGTGTCTATCCAACGCGAGTTGAACAAACTGGAGACGTTCACACTGCAGCACTATGCGCATTGCAATGTATCTATCGCCTGCCATTCATTGCATAAGTAAATGAATGCAGGATCCCATAACCGACTCGTAGAAGTGTGTTTAGTCATTTAATCCACCATCTAAATGTCTAGGCACAATAAATGAATAACTAAAGCGGACTTACAAAAGATATGCACGCAGCCAGCAAAAGGATTCGAACAAGTAAATCTTCAAACTGCTCCAGCACCAGCTCCCATAAAGATTTTCCTGCAAACAAACCAAAACACTTATCACAAGCACTTGACAGTAACAATAAATGAGAGAGTAGTGATTACCTTCCTCTGCTGGTAACTCTGTGTGATGAGATGTTGGATCCGATCCAGGGAGCACCAAGGAAACAGAAAAAGAAGATGAATAGAAATACTTTAATGCATCTTTTTACAGTTAGTCTTTAAATTGAGCAATTTTTTTTTTTTTAAGGAAATTACTCTTAGATCTGAACACTTTTCGGATGGACAGGATTAGAAATAAGTATATCAGAGGAACAGCACATGTTACAGGTTTTGGAGATAAAGTCCGAGAGGCCAGACTGAGATGGTTTGGACATGTACAGAGAAGAGAGAGCAAGTACATCGGAAGAAGGATGCTGGATTTGGAACCACCAGGAAAGAGGCCTAGAGGAAGACCAAAGAGGAGGTTCATGGATACAGGGAAGGACGATATGAAGATAGTTGGTGTGACCGAAGAAGATGCAGCAGATAGGGTTAGATGGAAGAAACTGACTTGCTGTGGCGACCCCTGAAGGGAAATGCCGAAAGAAGAAAAAGACTCTTAGATCTGAACATCAAGACAGAAAAATGGCAACAGAATTGTATTTTTATGGGATAAATCTTATTGTGGACTTATTTGGGCTGTGTGATTGTGTTCTAGTAGTTCTTGATTGTAAAGAAAAAGGCACGTAAATTCAAATGAGTGAAAAGCTCAAAGGTGGAAAGTACTGTAACCCATGTGTGACCTCTGAAGTGATGCTATTACAAAACCGATGTTTAAAGCTTAGGAAAGCAAAGGTGAATCCTGACAGTTTCTGGATTGTATCATTTCTAAGAGATGTCCTGATCTAAAGATGACATGCTGCAGAACTTTACAGACATCCAACCCACTCATGTGAAAATCAACAACCTCCCAAACACAATCAACTATGTTAACAGGACATCTGATGGCTTCACCAGGTAGTATAAAGATGTAGTAACACATTTAGGTAACCTGGAGGAATGATTTGTTAACATGTAAATGACATTTTTTTTTAAAAGGAAATCCTGGAAGTCTCCACTGATGACGTCACCAGGTTGACTTAGAACTGTGACTTGTTCCATTCACTTCCACGTTGGACACGGTCACGTTGTTAAACATCTACAATCCTTACCGTTTAGGCCCCATTTCTCCTTCTGTCGTTTGACTTCGTCTAGTGAAAGTCCTGTGCTCTCATTGACGCAGAAATAACTATAAACTTCTTCCACACTCTTAGTGTGAGCGTTCTCCATGGCGGACAGGCAACCCGATTCTTCCACAAAATTCACCCAAAATGAACCAAAATCAGACCTCTACCCAGCTTCCTGGATGGGTTAAACTCACACTACTTTACAATAACTTAGAAATAAAATCCTCCTCTTTGCTGATCATCTGATCCGGACTGCGGTGGTAAAGCAGTCCCTCTCCAGATCTGTCAAAAAAAATTCTTCACCACAGGGATTTATTTTTTTAAGAAAAAATTCTTGACGCGATCAGATTGTTCTTGTCTGGATAAATCTGGATCCGACTGTTCGATTGTTATTAACTAAGATGGTGGTAAAGTGTCTGCGGCAGAATGAGTCCGCATTGAGTCCAGTCATCCCAGTAAAGCTCCTGTCGGTGGTGAAGGTCTGGTTTTATGAAAACGTCTCTCTGCTGCCCCTCTTCATGCTGCATGTGGACTCCGATCATTGGAGGAACACATCCAAGCCACGCTCTGAAACAAGACAGGAAGTGACTAAAATGACAGCAATGCATGCTTCTTGCTTACACAGACACTTTCTTACAGCTTTAACAGAGTTTTACAGAGATCTCTTTACATCTGAATTCTCCCAACAGATCAGTAATAAAACAATACCAGTTTTTAAAAATGATTCTTCTTAAGCAACAGTTTGGTTTTTATCAAAATCAATTTGTTGATTGGAATTATTTCAGTGATTCTTCTACAGTTTTAACCCAAACTAATGAAGATCTAAATGATTTTTTAAATGTAGTCATAAAACATCAAATGTGTACAAAGCCTAGACAGTCAGCATATAGATCTAAATTGAGTTAAGGTTCCCTTTAGGGCAAATGGATTCAATTTAGGGGTGACTATAATTTTCATACATTCATTTTACATGGTAAAATGAAAACATGAGGTGCTGACTTACCATCACTGGATGCTCACCATCCATCATCATCCATCCTTCTGTATGCATTTCAATCCACATATTTAAAGCACATCTTTAAATACAACTCAAAAGATTGAATTGTAATTTTGTTCCTCGTGGTAATTGAGCCAGTGACCCTTAAACTGAAGTGGCTCAACAGATTTCCTGGACAAGATCAGACTTCTCAGTCAAGAAGAGAGCAGTACTAGGAACAGTAATGATACTTTACAGAGTTAATTGAGTTAAGGTTCCCTTTAGGGCAAATGGATTCAATTTTGGGGTGACAATATTTTTTATACATTCATTTTACATGGTAAAATGAAAACATGAGGTGCTGACTTACCATCACTGGATGCTCACCATCCACCATCATCCATCCTTCTGTATGCATTTCAATCCACATATTTAAAGCACATCTTTAAATACAACTCAAAAGATTGAATTGTAACTTTGTTCCTCGTTGTAATTGAGCCAGTGACCCTTAAACTGAAGTGGCTCAACAGATTTCCTGGACAAGATCAGACTTCTCAGTCAAGAAGAGAGCAGTACTTGGAACAGTAATGATACTTTACAGAGCACTCAAGTTCCCTGCTTTGTAGTAGAAGAACTTCTTCTTTCGGCATTTCCCTTCAGGGGTCGCCACAGCAAGTCAGTTTCTTCCATCTTCTTCGGTCACACCAACTATCTTCATGTCTTCCTTTACTGTGTCCATGAACCTCCTTTTTGGTCTTCCACTAGTTCTCTTTCCTGGCGGTTCCAAACTCAGCATCCTTCTTCCGATGTACTCTCTCTCCTCTGCACATGTCCAAACCATCTCAGTCTGGCCTCTCAAACTTTATCTCCAAAACCTCTAACATGTGTTGTTCTTCTGATATATTCATTTCTAATCCTATCCATCCTGGTAACTTCCAGAGAGATCCTAACTCAAGATTGTAAATCGGATAGAACCTGCAAATAAATAAAAGCATCATATTTCACTAAAAAGTTGTTGCATATAAAGATTTCCTAACTTCCTAACTTTACTTCCTTTTGCTTTCCAACAAAGCAAAACAAAAGTATTTCATCATGCTGTGTTCCGAGGATTATTTTGAGTTCTTTCAATTGCATGTGACTTTGAAATGATTCACGTCGTCTTTTGTTTGCCATCTGTTACCTTGTCTCATAGACTCACAAATAGGTGTAAGATGTTGTGGTAATAATGAGATCGTCCAGTTGGACATGAAGCTGCTATTCACAATGTACACCATTTGGCACAAGAGCCACTGACACATGCTGTCAACAGCAGATAAGGTTTCATTGTGATTCAGAGAGGGATCATGATACATCAATAGAGATATTTGTTGGTAACAACATGAGACACTCAAAGAGGTTCATGTAATTCTATGGAAGCTCTTCTTTCCTATTTTAGAAACGTCAAGTTTTTGATTTATGAGAAGAAAAATGAATTAAGGTTTTAAACTTGATCGTTTAAAACATGTCACTAAATCCATCACTAAACCCCAATGATTCAGGAGGTTGTGATTTTACACACAGTTTCTGTATTTTTTCTTCTTCCGTTTTTCAATCGAAATAAACATATTCATTCATCTTTGTAAATCATTGTGAGCTGTGCCGGTCCAGTTCACCAACAACTTTATAGAGAAAAAAATCAAGACACATTCAAGAATGCAAAATACAAGTAAGAAAAGTTTATATAGACTATTAACCCTTGTATTATGTTGATAGATAATTACATTGATTATGTTGCGGGTCATTTTGACCCGTGCAGTGTAAATCCATGCAAAACAGTAAAAAAAACAGGTTAAACCAATCAAATTTTTATTTTGGATTTTATGTACATTGTAAAAAGGAACAAACAATAACCTTTTTTTTTTTTCATCAGAACTATTTGTGTGTCAACTTGCTTTATTGTCAATGTTCAACACTTTCCATGTTCTCCGCATGATGGACATAATGGACATAAAAAACATTTTAGAAAGATAAAGAATGGTTAACCAGTACTTTGGACAAAGTAAAAACTGAAATGGGTCAAATTGACCCGTAACATAATACAAGGGTTAATAAAACAGATATAAATATCAGTCATCAAAAATAACTTTAACAAGAATTTACTTTACAGCAAAGTATTTTTTCTAAAATTGTGAAAGTACTGGTGAAATCTAAAAATGGACTTCTAGTCTCTGTTCTAGGCATACTTGGTGTTTCCGTAAATAGCCACTTGTGGCGACATCTGAAGTGCCCCACTTTGTATACCGTTATCTTTGGACACTTTATTGAAGCATATTCTTAAAGATGTGCAAGGAGGATCTTCCTGTGAACAACTTAAGTGTAAACTTATGTTCAACAACACATCCTAAAACACTTGTAGTGTGAGTTGTAGTCATTGCTCGAGTTAATGGTTTGGTTCTCTCTAGAGATAAATCTTAAGTGAAACTCAACAGAAACAATATAAATACAATTACAAAGACTTGATAGATTTCTAAAAGTCTCAAACATAGAACATGAAATTAAATTTGGTGAGTAAGTCAACCGTTGGGAACCGGTGCTTCTTCGTGCTCAGACATGTCTTTACAGCACCAGCCTGTCCTCTCCGCCCTCCTGAATGATCTGCCCAATGGAAACCTTGTTCTGTGCCTTTATGAAACATTTCTTTTTGCACTCCATCAGCTGTTTCAGATCACACCACATCTTCATCTGCTCCATGTTGGTGCTGTGGTTCTCTCTCACCATCTTCTGCTCCTCACGCAACTTCTAAACTCCACAGAAGAAATATTCCCATTTAAAAAAAAAAACACAAATCAGGCAGATTTCACATAAAACACAGAATGTTTGGGGAAAGATTAAAGTACAGACAAAGTAAAGTTGTTTCAGAGAAACAATAGATTTAAATCTAGTCAGAAGAAACAAAAGCTTTGTTTCATAATAGTAGAAAAGGCTTTTGATTTCTATACAATTGCTGAAAATCTCAATTTGGTCTCATTTTCACAGACTTCTAGTGAGGAAATTTACAATTTATTGATCATTTATTTTTGTTGTATAGTTTTGCTATGGGAATGTTCATGTGTGTCTATTATTCATCTGTTTTGTTGCTCAAGTATTATTCAAAATGCTTTGAGGCCTCCAGATGAGCCCGATTAAAAGCAATAAAAAGAATCTTTTATCCAGGGCTCTGCACGCTCCAGTTAAACTAAGCTGGAGAATTTCTTGATTGTCAGATAGTGTTCTTCACAGAAAAAGGGAATATTTCCAAGTATTGATGTGCAGGATCTACTGAGCCAGGACTTCTCAGTTTGCTCACCTTGCCAAGTAACTCCTGTTCTGCAATGCTCTTCATGTAAACTTCCCTACAAGCAGAAAAAATAGGGTACATTGTAAGTGTGTTATTTCCCACTGTGTTTTTTCAAGCCAAAGGTGTGGTAGACTAGTTTATTGTTGTTCAACAAGGTGTGTTAATAGGTTTCTGACAAGCCATGGTGTACGTATAAAAGACTTGAGTAGCAGTAGATTAATTGACTGCGTTGTAATAAGAGCTTTCTAAAGTAAGAAGGGTATTCATCTTGCAAGCAGCTGGTTGGCCTGGCTGGGAAAATTCACCTGATGGCCTTTTTCCTCTCCTGTGGATCAGAGGACACGTAAGCCTTCATCTCTTCAGCTGCCCGCTGAATTTGCATCTCAATTATCTGCAAATGCAAAGTTGGGCGTTTAGTGGTGCAGTGAGTAGTGAACAAGCAGATTCCTTGTAAAGTAAAGTAATTGTGCTGAGAAACTATATTAATACACAAAATTTAATTAAAAGAAAAATAAAAGCACTTGCTTTCGACATGGAGTTAATGTAGTGATACTGGTTTTCCTTTTGTGCTATCTCCTCCTTTAATACCTTTACCTCCTGTAAATGGAACAAATCACATTATTAACTCAAATAATTGAGGAAAAAATAGACGGTATGTACACAAAACAAACCTAAAAAATAAAAATAGTTGATAATGAGTATGAATGAGTTTAAGGGTTAAATACCTGCTCCAATTTAGATCTGTTACTCTCCAAACCAGCAGCACAGCTCTCATATCGAGTCTTCTTTTCATCATAGCCCTGATTTAGCTCCTGTTATAATAACATTACACAATCATTAAAAACTTCATCCAACAAAGTAAGAACTGAACATAATAAATAAAATGATACATTTTTATGTTCATTAAATATCTCAGCTTGTAGTTTCTGAGTTTAAAATTACAAGAGACTCTTAAAATGATCTATTTATGTTTTTCTGTTAAAGCTCCCCATGAGCAAACATTACCCAGTAAGGTGGATGAGCGATTCTGGGAACGTGTAGGAAAATGTAATCCTCTGCTTTAGCTCAGCTATGCAGGGGGGCTTTCCCTTTGTGTACTTTATTTATGGACTTGGTCATTTATTCCTAATGGACCTTGTCCAGGATAACACACAACCCAAGTTAAGTCTCTACTCGTTTGCAGGCTCATAAAGTAGATTAGTTTTCCTCTCGTATTTATAACACGTTTTGTTTCATTACAGTTTTTTGATCTTACGGAGTATAAATAAATCATCTATTTCCTCTATAAGTACATTAATTATTTTTGTAAGTTTAATTTTTTATCTTTTGTCTGATTTTTTTTTAAATTGGGAAGTCTTGGGTAAAATGGGAATAAAAAATTAGATTTTTTAAACTCAATAACACTCACTTCACGGCGGATTCTCAAAGCCCTGAGTTCTTTGATAATTGGTGCGAGAGCAGTTTTCTTATCAGCGATCAATGAGTTCAACTTCTTCACCTGGAAAAAAAAAAAAAGTCACAAAAAAGTTTATAGCTAAATAAAATTTTATGACCAGATAAAAAAATCTTTAAATGAAAAAAAAAAAAAAGAACATTTTTAATGCATACATACATTGCTAACTTAACTGTTCTCACAGAATCAAGTTTATAGAATAAAACTGCAATTTAGATATTTGATGTATTTATTCAGAAATAAAAAATAAAAAAGAAGGTTATAAAATTTAGTTTTCTGTGTACTGTGTCTTACAACAGCTTGTCTGTGAAGTCATCGAAATATAAGAACAAAAAACTTGTACAAAAGAAGTAGAGAAACAAATGAAAAGAAATGGAAAACAAGAAATTGATTGGAGACATTTTGATTTGCATTACGAAAAGCCAGGTAAAGAGAACTACTCATAGAGTGTGTGTGACTGACTTTAAATGAAATTCAAAGATGAATCACTGATTTGCATCAAGCAAAGAGAGGATACAGAGACTGTAGAGAAGAGCTGTTCAAACAGAAAGCTCTGGAAGAAACAGGAACATTTTCTGAGTTTTTATGTGGTGGGTGTCAAATAGAGAAAAACTGAGCTTTTTCTTTGCAAACATATTAGTTAACTTTGAAACTTTTAAAAATTCACAACCTCTAATCGAGCGACAAAGAGTGCAGATTGTGTCAAACTCGGCTGAAACAATAATTTTAGAAACCTCTGCAGTATTTTTACTCTGCATCACTTTGTGAGAGTTGCCCTTTACAGAAATGATGTTTATATATTGTCCTAGATTATATCAAATGTTTAAAGCCACAGCCACA
Source organism: Neostethus bicornis (assembly GCA_902685375.1). Lineage (NCBI taxonomy): Eukaryota > Metazoa > Chordata > Actinopteri > Atheriniformes > Phallostethidae > Neostethus > Neostethus bicornis. The sequence continues at coordinate 14,552,599 of LR738545.1, forward strand.
TAATTCCAAAGAAATAATAAAATTCAGCCTGTAAGGCTATTTGTAGTATTCTTAACATTTTCTAGCTTTTATCTAATTAACCTGGCACAAGTCTTAATTACAAATCAAAAATTATTGCAGCAACCCACGTGGCTGCAGAAATATACACATCTAAATACTAATAAGCAACTTTCAAGGTCTAAAAATTAGGATATTGGGATAAAAAACTAAATATTACAATTTATCTTCCAAAGAGGAAAATGTGTCCAAATTTTTTTTAAATTTATCTTCTGAACGGCATTGTCCTAAACTTTTTCTTTGGAAAAAATTTCCGATATCAGTCTGATGACCAGCAAAAACTTTAGGTCTGAGGGCAGGTGGTAAAGTAGATTTATGAAAACATTAACTAATACAAGATCGCAGATACAAGCGACCGAAATGAACTTCCTGCGCAGGGCGGCTGGGCTCTCACTCAAAGATAGAGTGAGAAGCTCTGCCATCCGAGAGGAGCTCAGATTAGAGCCGTTGCTCCTCTGGGTCAAGAGAAGCCATATGGGGTGCTCGGGCAACTGGTTAGGATGCCTGCGGCACGTCCAATTGGGAGGAGACCCGGTGGCAGACCTCAGACCCGCTGGAGAGACTGTCTCACAGCAGACTGGGGAACGACTCGGGATCCTCCTGGGCGAACTGGAGGATTAAGCTGTTGTGAGAGAAGCCTGGGTTTCTCGTCTGAAGCCCCGCGACCCGGCCCAGGTTAAGCGGAAGGCAACAGAACGGTATAAATCCTTTTTTTTTTTTAATGTTTTGATAAGTATGGGCTTGCTAGTGACAATAATAGATGCAACCCACCTTATTAGATGCTTAATGGTTTATGGTGTTGGGACATCTATTACACATCCCAAAATGACATCAAAACAGCCACCAGGGAAATAATATCATGCAGTGTGATGTTAAGCAACTGTGCAATTAAAATAAGCAAGATTTAATCTGAAATATTGTCAGTTTCTGTTCTTATTGCTTCTTTATGAGTATTGATGTATTCACCATTTCAGACATGTCATCCAAAGTGCGTCCTTTCTTTTCATCCAGCTCACTTTTGATGGCAGACACTCGCTCTAGTTCCTCTTGAGTGTCACTGTATCCAGAGATGCCCTTTTCAACCTCCACAGCTTGCTGTTATATACAAAAAAAAGTTTTTAGAAAGGAGTTTATTGCAACTGGGAATTATAATTACAATTCAGCTATGCCTGAATCTGTTGAAAGTTACAAGATGACAACTTCCATGTGTGTTTTAATTTCAGCATTAATCATTTTAGAACACTTCAAATTTAGTGTTAAAAAAACCCAGTTAAAACAATGGAAAGAACATCACATTGAATTATTTCAGTCATTCAATTATGTGTTAAAAAAAACTGCACAGCTATGCAACTGAAATAATAGACACCTATAAACGGAGAGGAGACATTGTCAGCTGGACATGTGATCAAAGAGAAAACTGTGCATGCTTTAACAAATCTGAGTGTGGGATGCAGAGAGAGGAGGAGCAGCAGATGCCGCCATCAGAAATAGCAGCTGAGTCTGCGTCAGAAGAGCCATCAACAAGTCAGGTCGGCCCGCAAAGAGGTGTGATGCCATTTCCAGAAGGCTTATATCACTATACTATTAAAACGAGCTGTGAATGAAGATCAAGTGAAAAAAACCTCCTCTTTTAGAGTGCAGTAATTTGATGAGTTACCAGTCTCTGTTGGACAGTTTCGTGTCTCTGTCTGAGGATCTCTTCAGTTCGCTGCAGGACTCCATACTCTCCTCTCAGTTCAGCAATTTCCTGACGTTTCTTCTTATATGAAGTTCCCTTGCTGCGCAGCTTAGCCACCAAACGTTTCAACTTTAAACACAAAGACACAAAGTTAATTGGAACATTGATGCAAAAGAAACTCTTAAAGCAAAACTAGAGATGATGAAATGATCCTAGCACTTAAATATTTGGCAAAGAGGTTTGTGAGAAAATATTTATCTGCATATCATAAAACAATTGTTAATAAAAATATTGCTTTTTACAGTTTTAATGACTGGCATGACCGATATCTCTAATGCTAGGTTGCACAGGGCAGATTCCTGTAATATTAAATGTAATCAGTCACTGATTTGATAAGAAAGACATGAAGTGTAGGAAAAAATGTGATTGACTTACAGCTGCAGATTTACAACAGCAGTATTACAAATTTGCAAAAATGTAGAAAAACTTCTAAAACTGTCTAAATTTAACTCAATAGTGTCCAAAACTCATGGCTCATTGTTGAAAGAAGGAGTTTAAAAAACTGATTGATAGTTTCCTGGAAAATATAATACTCCATAGGAACTCTTATAGCAGGGGAACCAAAGATCTGTACCCCACATTATCCAGGAAATAACTTCACTAAACAGAAAAGGTGATTTGAGTGAATGTTCAATTGCTGCCAACCCTGACATCTACAGGGACATGGTGAAACTCTTCCACAATGAAGAGCAGCTATAAATGAACCTACACAGGAGAACAGCCCCAGAAAACGTACTTTTCGTCTATAGGGAATCCCTGAATCTTAACATTGTGAGTGGGTGGATGGAAACATGCCAATATGCAGGGAAAAAAAATGTATTTTTGAGGACATTGAGAGGAATAGAACTGAGTAAATTTTATTTAGTAGTACAAAAAGATAACAGTATGTAAAAGAATAAAAATGTAACCAACCCAAGTAGGAACAGTCCCGATTAAAATTCTTGGCAAAATAAAAAAGTTTTAGTTGGCTTTCTAAGGAATTGATAGGATCTAAAGAATGTAGGGAGAACAGGAGATTATTCCAGAGTTTAGGAGCAACGGCCGGAATAGATCCATCTTCACCGGTTCAAAAGCATGTATGAGACATCATTATCAGGTCTTGATCCACATACCTCAGTGCACAAGATAGCCTGTAGGTTTCGATCAAATCACTAATATAAGAAGCAGCTCGACCATGAAGAGCTTTAAAAATCCGCTCTAATATTTTAAATCGTATCAAGTAAGAGACCTTGCTTTGGGCATAGGGGAGATGTGAGCTCTTCTATTAGTGCGGGTCAAGAGACCCTCGCTGCTGTTTTGGATCAACTGCAGATGAGACAGCTTCTTCTTTTTCAGGAAGACAAACTGTTATTGTAGTCTACTCAGCAGACATAAAAGCACAAACTAGGAGTTCAATATGATCGTACAACAAAATTTTCCAAAGCTTAAAAATACTCCTTGGCTGAAAGAAACAACTTCTCATTGACTGTTAGAAGTTCTACTCTAATGACACATCTTTGTCAAATCTAACACTGAAGTTACTATGGGGAGATTTTATAGCCTGGCCAAGATATCCGAAATATTTTTTCGTCCTCTAAACGCTTATCCCTAACAGGGACCGGGGGCGGCCGGAGCCTATCCCGGCTTATTTCAGGTGAGGGGCAGGTTACACTCCAAACAGGTCGCCAATCTGCTGCAAGGCCACACACTACAACCATCCACACACATAATTTCATAGGGAGCAATTTGATAGTGGGCAATGAACCCAACATGCAATGTTTTTGGAAGGTGGGAGGAAACCAGGGTACCCGGAGAAAGCCCACACATAGACAGGGAGAACATACAAACTTCACACAGAAAGGCTAGGGTTTCAAGCCTCGTCCCACCCAGGATTCGAACCTCAACTTTCTTGCTTTGAAGCAAATGCGCTAACCACTGCGCAACCATGCAGCCCTCATCCAAAATACAATGAAAAAAAAAATTCAGGGATCCAATGCAAATCAAATTGGACATTGTGTAGAACCCCTAAAATAAAATGACCAAATTCAACGTGTTCCCATTATAGACATAATTTTTTTTTCCAAAGAGCGATAAGATTTAAAAGACTAAATTTAACCAGATGAGGTTGCATGACAAAAGTTTTATAAAACTGGCCAACCAATAGCTACCAGATATGATCATGCCCCGCTGTCCAATACGTAGGTTGCTCCGAGCTGGGCGGCATGTGATGACACATCATCGTCAGAATGGAAAATACCTTTGATAAAGTGATCATCTTGACCGTGGCCGATGTCCTAAAACTACGCAGGAGGAGTCTGATAAAACATTTTCCACTAACTTCATTCATGTAAGGTCTCAAGGGCCTCTTTGTCTCTACAAACAGCTTCCTCTCATAATTTAAGTCAGACTTGAAGAGCTTCAATTAAACAGTAATGTCCTAGCATAATTGTAAAACATGGAAAATTGTTGAACCCGTGAGCCTGCGTGTTTTTGCTACCGGTTAAAAATAAGCCCATTTTCCACAACAAGATCAAACTTATTTCTGTCGTGAAGAGAAGATTTTTGCAGCTCCACCCAAGTGTGAAGCATAAATAATTGCTCTCCAGCAAGAAAATCCTGCTGGAAGTATTTTTCCACAAATATTTTTCATCTAATGTTTGCCTTTCACTGTGAAAATATTGGCCTTATTTGTATTTGATGTGATTAATTCTTGTCCTTGTTATACTTGAATCTTTAACAAAAAAATATTTTCAGACTGTCCAAAGCAGCATGGATGAGTCATCCAAAATTTTTTGTGCTTTTGCTTCACTTGCGACTCTCCAGAAAAACACAAGTCTCATCTGGGAGATGTATTCTAATGTCGAACAGCAGGAATATAAAAATGCACATTCGTCAGATCCTACACAGTCAGAGAACCACCCACGTTCATCAGCATCACACTCATAATCCAAAACTGTTAGTTCTATCGGTAGATTTAAGCCTGATGCATGTGAAGCAAAGCCCAAGGCATTCTGACCTCAGTGCTGCATGATGTTCAAGTTTCTTCTCAGTGTTAAAAGATCAGTTCCACTCAACACTGAGAAGATCGTGGTGTCTCTGACTGATGGTGGGAGGACCACACTCTCATCAGAAGATATAAATAAAAAGGCAAAAGTTTCTCTGCCTCGGGTCTGCTGAATATGTCCATCTGATTGATTGCAGTAACCATAAAGTAATAGGATTCAGGAAGTTTGTGCAGTACAGTTCCTCGATCTGGATTTTCTCCTTTTTGTGTTCTATTTATGGAATACATGGGAATGTGGGGGAGAGCAGGGAAAAAGGATAAGTAACATTAGACAGTGAGCTTGTCTGTGTTTGGATAGGAACAGAAATAGCCTCTTGAGTTTTCGGTGGTTTGCTAATCTTCTAGAGTGCTCTTAGTTAGATAGGGCTGTGGTTTATACGTAGTTGATGTCAATGCTTATCTTTTAGACAAAAGAGGGAATGGTGCAGCATAGTTCTGCTCTTCATTCTGACAGCAACCTTCTCAAATGTAATTCTACTTGACATAAAAAATTATTTTAAAAGTGTACTTTATGAAAATATAACATTGAAAACTTTAAATAATTCTGCTCACAAAAGTTGCAAAATCTCATAAAGCTGACTATTGTTAGTTGACAAACACTTGTGTGGTATATAAATTAGATTTAAACCACAATGTTCCAGTAATGTGAGGTGAGATGAGAATTATACTGATGTGCGTACTTGGACGTAAAGCTAACAAAAGACCACTGGGAACGGACTTAGCTGTAGTAAGTTAATTAAGTAGTGGCTAACAGACCACAAAGATTGATCGTAATGAAAAGCTTAATAATCATAGCTTTTGTAGTTATTAATTCTGAAACAGAAAAAAAAACTATATGCCATTTTGAGGTGTACAGACGTCCTTTTTTGTTTTTTAAAAACATACAAAAATGATAGTGTGTTTTTTTAAAATACTATTCATATTCTTATTATAGCCGTTCATTTTTATAAAAACCAAAATTCTGACATGTCTCCGCTTCCATGCAACATTTAATTATTTTTCTGTTTTAATGATTATGGCAATTTTTTTACATATACTGAATGATCTTAGATGATTTTAGATGATCTAAGACAAAATCATCAGAAAGTTTCTGTCTATTTGTATGTGGGGCGAAGTTGTGGTACAAACTGAGGATGAACACAGGCGACGATCCAAATAATCTATGTACAAAAATATAATCACTGAAAGGTATGGAGCTTCCACTTTTTCACTTGGCACATTTTGTTTAATAGCACTTGGAGCTGCTTGTTATGTTGATTCATGATCATTTTGATTATAGATCTTTTAATTATTGAGATATGGGGTCAAAATATAATAAACTAAGTCATTGATACATTTTATGAGTGCAGAAGCCTCGAATTGATGTTAGCAAGGGATCAAGAAACTTAATTTTTTCAATATGCTTTGGACATACACTCTCTATTTGGTCAGTTAACAACATGCACACTCCCATCCCCACTGACTATTAACCTCTTAAATAAGTCTAGCACATGCAGAGATTTCTGATTTCAAATTCCTGTTTGATGATACGGGACGATGTGCGACACGTTCCTTCTCCTGCCATCACTGTCCCACAGTGTGCTGGGGCTGAAAATCCACCTTCCACCATGTGATGTTGCAACCACTTTAGTTTCCCACACAAACACCTAGACATTAACAGACTGGCTATTGTGGATGATTCAACAAAAAAAGAGGAAAGCGTGACAAAGCTGAAAGTGAAGACTGGAAAAAAGTAGTGTGAGTGAAATGAGAGATTAATGTTAAAATAATCAAACAAATAGGGCCTGTTATACTTAAGAAAATCCACAAAAGTTCCGTTTTGTCGCAAAGGTCAAATAACATTCTGAATACAAGACAAACCTCATCTCCACTGACCACCTCTTCTCCCTGAGATCCTTGTCTGTGGCTGGTTTTTAGCTTCAGTTCTTTTTCTGTAGAGGCCAGCTTCTCCCTCGCTTCCTGAAGCTCCTCTGCCTTTGTTTCCTTCTTTCGAGTTATAATAGAAGCCTGTAAAATAATGTGTTGCAATGTAGTAATTGAAATTGATAACTTTTTACTTCCAGATAAAATAGAAAAAAATTGAAAAACATGGAAGACGTGGACTTCAGTTAGCACCTGTTGCCTGTAAAGGGTGAGTTTGTCATCAATGGGATCATTTCTCATCATCCTCTGTTCAATTAGATGGTTCATCCGAGCGTCAACTTCCTTTATCTGTGAAATAAAAAAAATTGATATAACAAAACAGGCCGTTTCAATGCATAAGAAAAAAGTATTTTGCAGCACATCCCAATACACACCTGATCCTGCAACTCCTGGATATCAGACTGACCCATTGCAGGCTCTGATGCCACTTTCTGCAGGTACATCACTGTACGCCTCATACCTTCTAGTTCTTTGGGAAGTTTCTCGGTAACCATGTAGGTGTTGATCTTGATCTCTTCTTCAAGTCTTCTAAGTAGGCCTGAATAAGAATGTACAATGGTGGTTACAACTTATACAATAATACTGACCGATTAATTTAAATCAACAAATAAGGGATCCACTACAATTCTAAATTTAATCAACTTTTTCTGACACTCCGATGTCTTTTGTGCATTTATTCTGGTAAGTTGCTTTAATAGTAGTGCTGAACATGGTTAGCATTACAGAGATCAGTTTATAACCCCACAAATAGATAACAATGCAAACAAAAGGAGACTATTCCAACCCATAAGCTCTATTATAGCACATCAAAGACCTATATGAATATTGAATGTTAATTTTTGAATTACCATAAGCTGTGAGACCTCCTACCCTGTTCTCTTTGCATTATACAGTGTCCTTGAACTTCTCATCTAGTTGAGGACCGCATACGCAGTAAATACACAAAAATTACTCACTCTCTGGGCTGGCATCTGCTGCAGCTTGCTGCAAGTCTTTTAACTGCTGCTGTGACCTCAGCAGTCTCTGCTCTGTCTGAAACAACTAGAAACACAAAAAACTTTTTGTTACAACACAAAGGCTGCAGTTTACAGCTTCGATCTCAAACCTTTCATTTATTTAAATCAATGAAGAGTCAGGAAAGCTTCTGTGGAAAGTGACTACTCAAGTATTTAAATGTTTTCAGTCACATTGAAACTAAGTTTGTGCTTGTTGTTATTCTGAGAAAATAAAGTTTTGCTTTAAGGGGACGTACTGTATATTGAGAAAAAAAACAACAGAATCCAGAATAATGCATATTACTATTTGTGACGTCGCTACTGAACACACGGCAAATGCTATGTTACTTTTTTATGTGTGTTTATTTTTTATGTTTTGATTGGTCATCATGTAAGTGTAATTTCTGAATATGTTCATTCTCAAGAGGTTTCTCAGTGGTTAGCACAGTGGCCTCACAGCAAGATGGTCAGGGTTCGATTCCCAGAGTGGAGGTGAGGCTTGGGATACTGGTCTTTCTGTGTGGAGTTTGTATGTTCTCCTCGTGTATGCCTGTTTTTTCTCCAGGTACTCCAGTTTCCTCTCACCCTCCATAAACATGCATGCTAGCTTAATTGGCCAATATAAAATTGCCCCCCAGAATGAGTTTGTGTGGTTGTATGTGTGTGCCCTCACGACAGACTGACAACCTGTTTGGGGTGTACCCTGCCTTGATAGGGTCTGACACCCCCTGTAACCCTATCATGGATAAACAGTTCAGAAGACTAAACAAAACTACCATGACATTGTAAGGCACTAGAAGTGCAAAATAACGACTACAAATGGCCATTAACCTGATTCTTCTGGTCCTGCTTTTGATGACCCAGCGCCTCCTCTCTCTCTTTCTCCACACGCAGCTGTTTAGCCTGGTCCAACATACGCTGATGGATGGACAATGGCTCCACCTAGGGGATCATCAAGTCAAAATCATGATGCAGATGAACTCGAACTGTCACAAGCTGAGAAATAACTCACCCCCCTAACACAGGGTAAGGTTTCACCTTTTGGCATGGTCCTCAAGTATAAGTCATAAAATCAACACCTCATTCCTTGTCAGCCTAGTTGAAGACATTACTGGCTTGTCAAATGCCAGCAGAGGCTAATGACAGCAGCTGACAATATTTGTCACAGCTTCTAAATCATTTCAAAGTAAATCCTAAGGTCAGTAGAAGAGTAAAGGAGAATCATACCCTCTTCTTGAGCCTCTCAACACGTTTAATTAGCTGGTCTTTCTCTTCCTCCATCGCACTGATGTCCTGTTTAGGAAATAAAGATGGGTTGAAAAAAATGATATTATAGTTTTATACAATTTCTAATACTATGTAACTAAATGATTTTACCCTTCTGATCTCTGAAGTGGAGAAGCCTGATGACCTCAGTTGTTCACACTCTCTGTGGTACGTTTTAAATCCCTCCACAAGTTCTTCATACTGTGAACATTCATGACATATGCACATTGGCAGTAGAGAGAAGTACTTGATGAAAATAGTGACTGTATCTTTATAATCATAAAAGATACAAAATATTTACATGAATCACAACTTACAAAGAATAAATAATCTTACAAAAAAAAAAACCACAATCATAAAGGAGCATGTGCATAGACTGACAGAAAATGATTGTAGAGTGCATTCACATTTATTGTCTTTAGTTATAAAGTGCACATATGACAGTTTAATTCATGATCAAATAAAATGAAGGCAGGTTGCAATTTAGAAAAATTCACTTTGTGAACATAAAATTTTCTCATCAAAATGAACTAATATTAAAGTCATTACATTCCAATTTTGAGATCATGACTATAAATTTAATTGCTGTTTGAGTTCCACACCTAATACTAGTTTACACCAACCAAAGAAGAGTCCCCCCTAAAAAACCAACCCTTTTTTTACCCAAGGTTCAGTCACCCCAGATGTATCCTCCAGCTCACCCGGGAAGATCGCGAGGTGTTCCACAGCCAGCTATGAGAGATTGTCTTTCCATCGGGTTCGGAGTCTACCTCGGACAATCTTCTCCTGGTGGGACGTATCCAAAACACTTAAGCCCAGCTATCCTATGGAGGAAGCTCATTTCGGCCACTTGTATTCGTGATTTTGTTCTTTCAGTCATCACGTATAGGGAAAGGGATTTTTTTTTTTTTCTTTTCTAGGTGAAATTCTTATCCATTTTGTCAATCCCACCAATCAAAGAAAATTTATGAAGACAGATATCATTCAAAAGCCATAAAGCAAAGCTCTCAATTTACAAGTCGATCTACGTTTCTACCCTCACTTATGGTCACCAGCTGTGGGTGGTGATCGAAAGAACGAGATCACGGATACAAGTGGCCGAAATGAGCTTCCTCCGCAGGGTGACTGAGCTCTCACTCAAAGATCGGGTGAGGAGACCTGCCGTCCGGGAGGAGGTCGGTGTCGAACGGCTTCTCCTCCAGTTCGAGAGAAGCCAGATGGGTGGTTCGGGCATCTGGTCAGGACACCTCGCTGGTGAGGTGTTTTGGGCAGACCCACTGGGAGGAGACCAAAAGGCAGACTGCAGACTTGCTGAAGAGACTGTGTCTCACAGCTGGCCGGGGAACGACTCAATTTTTTTTCGGATGAGCTGGAAAATGCAGATGGAGTGAGAGAAGCCTGGGCTTCCCGTCTGAAGCTGTTGCCCTTGTGACCCAGCCCTGTATAAGCGGAAGACGACGGAATATCATTCAAAAGGTTACATACCTGATGAAAAGTGTCACAAATGACATCATCCAGTAAAAATTCAGATGGTACTTCCAGCTTCACAAGGAATCGGGCTAGATAAGCTCTCTTTTTCAGCTCAGGGACCTTCTGCAGTAACCAGTGCAGGATGGGGTGAACCACAGGTTTACTACCTGTAACCAGACCCTGTCTAAAGCTGCTTCTATGAAAGAGCAAAAACACAAATTATGAGAAAACTGCATCAAATGAGAAAATCTGATGATAACTCATACATTCACTTAGAAAATAGAATTGTGAAATGAAAGTAGAAGTAAGAATAAAACAATAATAAAGGATATTTGAAGACATCAGATGATCTCAAATGAATACTTACACATCAGATAGGTTACCAGGTGGTTTGTACTTTAACATTCCCAACAAAGAACACATTCTCTTCACGGTTTGCTCTGGCATTTCTTCACGGATATCTATAGCTTGCTGAAAATCAGACAAACCACAAATTACACATTTCCTTCATTTATAGAGGTAAAACTATGCAAACTATTTGCTCACCTTTGGATCGATTTCGGCCAAAACATCGTTTAAAATCTGCAATAACTGCATTGGCTCCAAGGAATCAAACGTGATGAGGTTGAATTTTTTCTTGAAAGGTTCTTTGTTAAGTTGTTCCACGATGAATTTAAGCTGTTCACTCATCTTGGAAATGAGAACTATGCTATGCTAACGGTTTAAACGTTGGATTAAAAAGCTAGTGTAAAGGGGGGAAAACTAGGATATGACTATGTTTGCTCGAAGATTAACATGAACAGAAACTGAAAATTCTTTCAGTGAATAAAACAACAATTAAAAGACAGGAAAAAGCGTTTCTACACAAAATCCTGCGAATAAATGCACCGTTTTGGGCTATGTTTATGAAGTTAGCAGTAAAAAAAATGGCTGTTACAACTCGCCATGAGCTGTTTACGAACGAGCCGGTTGTTTTGACGTAATTTACGGTTATTATATTAATGCATTTCAATTTATCAAAAACAAGTTCATTTAAACCTTAATATTACCTTGCTTGCTGATTTTGTATTACTTTATCAGGTAAAAATTGAAAAAAATTCTGTGAGTATTAAAAAACTTTTTAGAAGCTAAATAGCACATTCGCTTGAGGAGTTGAGTCTATAAAGCCGGATCTTTTACAAGAAATGAACAGTACATGGTTCCTAACGTCTCCATGGTAACAGACAACACAATCGGTTGCTAACAGGAAGTGTCTTTGAAAGAAAGTTGTTTCGTTTTTTTTTAAACTGAAATACAAAAAGCATATTCAGTATCTGAAAATATTAACTGTTGCATTGATTATGCTTAAAATAAGATAATAAATCTGAAAAAAAAATGTTGCAGATAATCTGAAGAGTCTGGAAAAGTTTAATTTTAAAAACCTGCACAAGAAAATCAGATGTTAACATTTTAGAAAAGCTTATAAAGTTACATGGTAGTGAAAGGACTTTAAAAATTAACTTGAAAAAAGAACGGGATCAGATAAAACAAAGCTGTTCCGTTTGTTCTTATTTACGGTTAAACCGTCAGGTGGCGATCCATTCACACGCCAACTAGATCCAGGCAAGGGATTTAATTTATTCCGATAATCCAGAGTTTCCCCAACAAGACTTTTAAAAGGACAAGTGTGTGTATCCTGTAAAACATGCCAGAAACTGGGTGGGAAAAAGGAAAATGTTAGTTCAGTCCTCACAAATAGGATTTAACAGGCTTATTTTGAAAGCAGCGAAGGAGCTCGTAGTTGGACGTGGACGTAGGTTTGTGTGTGTGTGTGTGTGTGTGTGTGTGTGTGTGTGTGTGTGTGTGTGTTTTTCTTTAGAAGGGGAAAAAAAGACATTTTAGTCGCACTTCGCAAATTTCTTAAAAGCTTTAACCCATGTTTTACTAGTTTATGTTGGATTGATCAGCTAGACGTTACTAGATCTTCGACAAAAAAAGTGACATCAATAGTAGAACTGATGTTTTTTTATTGGTGAGGAGTGTAAAATCTAAATCCCATCCAGATAGCCCCTCCTCTCCATGCTGATTTTGAGATCCAGGACACCAGAGGACTACCAGCCAGTCTGACACCATACACAGGAAAACAAGGATCTCCAGGGAAAAGAGGATCAACAAACAAGATCGAGTTCCGGGAAAAGAAATAAGGTTTCTGATCTTAAAGGGATTTAATCGTTGCCGGTATATGTTTTTTTTTTCTCTGATTGTAAGTAAATTACAAACTTTTTTCTTAAAGATTTATTAACATTTTTGCAGCTATGAAAGTAGCAGATCGTAAACATTTATGGGGAGGTGTGTGATCATGTCTTCATAAGATTTTTAAATAGCTCATGCCAAGGTGTTGACTATGGTGGAACCACTAGGGTTTGTGGAAGCATGGAGAGCCCAGTTTCCTGAATCTGACCCTCCTTGCATGGAGTTGAACTCTTTAGGAGACATTGAGCAGGAGCTGGATAAATGTAAATCATCAATCAAGCATTTGGAAAAGGAAGTGAACAAAGAACGTTTTCGTATGATCTACCTGCAAACTCTTCTTGCAAAAGAGAGGAAATCTTATGATGGCCAGAGATGGGGCTTTAAAACAATGTCCCAATCAAATGATGGAGACTTACCTGGTGGGACAGACAACCCTAGGTCCATTCCACATGAGGAACCAGCAGAGGAGCAGCAACCAAGGTTGCTTTTCAAGGCATCAAAGAGTAAACTAGAGACAGAGCAGGATGCTTCCAAGCAGAGAGGAGGGATATCACCTGTCCGACATGATTCAGAACCTCCTGATTTTCCAGTAGGACCTGGTTCGGTGGCAGCACTGAGGTCCAACTTTGAGCGGATTAGAAGGGCCAACTCTCATTCTGCAGGTGATGGTAAAGGACTGTCAATGATGGGCGGCCCAGAGAAACCCTTCTATGTGAATATGGAGTACCACCATGAGAAAGGACTGGTCCGCGTCAATGATAGGGAGGTTTCAGACAAGATCAGTACCTTGGGATGTCAGGCAATGCAGTTGGAGAAAAAGCGGTCCCAACTTTCCCTGCCAGGAAACTTGTCAGCTGTCACTGGGGACATAAACAAGGTTTTCCAGAGAGGCAGATCCTCTGATGGAAGCTGCATCTACAATGACTTAAGTGAAGATGCTGAAGTAAATTCTCATTTCATAAAAGACAGTGCTAACAGGTCCAGTGGAGAAAAATCAGAGAAGCAATCATCGGAATGCAAGCCTTACACCAGTGTGTATGTTGGAGGAATGATGGCGGAAGAAGACACCCGAGTAATCCAAATAAGGAACCGCAGTATTGAGGAGGACGCTCACCTGACCTGGCCGAGGCGCTCCTACTCTCCTCAGAGCTTCGACGATGTTGGAGGAGGCTACACACCAGACTGCAGCTCCAATGAAAATCTTACATCCAGTGAGGAAGACTTCTCCTCAGGCCAGTCCAGCCATGTTTCTCCCAGTCCCACCACCTATCAGATGTTCAGGGAGAAGAGTCGCTCACCCTCTCAGCACTCTCAGCTGTCCCTTGACAGTGGCAGCCCACCTACACCATTTTCACAGAAATGCTTAAAGCAGCAATCCCTGGTGTCAGAGGTCTCCAACAGAAAAACGAGACGAATGTGGCCCAGTGATGGGGACTCCACCACATCCAGCAGGACCTCACATGACAACAGTGTACAAGGAGATCTGGGTAGGTTGTTGCCAAAAACACATTTTTTTAAAACATGTTCATTTAAAAGATTTAAAGCACACAATGAGCTTTAAAGCGACAAATTATTTGTTATTACTTGATTAAATATTTCTGCATGTGCTGCCTTGATCCCCAACAATTCACTGATGTGTAAAACCTATTTGCAGTCTCGTCATCAATGGCCTAATTTGTTTTTGCTCAGGTGCACTAAATCTGTGCTGAAAGCTTTTTCGAATTGGGATTCGGTTCATTTTTCAAAACTGGTTTAAGAGGTGAAATTATTCAGATTCACCCCATTATTCAGATGAAAATGTCCAGCAAAATTTCTTTTCTAATTGTGTTCACGATATGTTTGTCTTTTTTTTTGGCTGTTATCAATAAGAGCAGAGGAAAACAGGGTTTGGAGAGATGGTTTTGACAGAGCAGAAACCTTTCATACAAACTGATCTCTAACATTGATCAGGCGTTTAGGCACCTCTGCAGGATAGTATTTGTAAACAACCCACAACCCCCCTTTCTTAATGCCCCATGTACCCTCAGTCCCTAGACCTTTGAACACTCATACCTTTTATGGGAGAGGCTCAAACAGAGATGTCAAATCCCCTCAGGCTTCCTGGCCCTGGCCATACAGAGTGTTTTCCTGTCCACACACATCAATGTTTAGTGTTGTTGTCCTTGGTTCTGACTAACTGACTTAAAAAGAGTTTGTCTAGCGTGATAAATTTAGGGGCACCCTTTGTCATAGGAGGTGGGTTGTTTAAATAAAAAAAAAGCACAGACAACTTGTTCAAAACAAAAAATGGATTGAGAGGCTTAAAGTGTGTCACGCGGCATCCAATCAAAACGCCTGCCATCAGTGTTTCCTGTTGTGATGGGTGAACACAATAGACGAATCATTCATTGAGCAGCAGTATTGACATGGTAACAATATAACAATGTTAAGTGGGATAAGGAGAGGGGTCCAGTAGACTTACTAGCTGCAAGGACATATGGGTAGGTGAGAGGGTTAATGTACCTCAAAATTAGTGACATGCAAGGACACAGACACGGTGTAGTTAGTTGAGGCCAAATCCTCAAAATTCATTAGAGGTGCAAAATGGTTTGCTTCTTTCCTATAAATAAAGAATGTTGTCGACTGAGGATTAGATTTAGCAGGAGAGCAGGGTTGTGTTTTTATCCCCTCTTGTTATATAAATGATCTGTGGTCAAAAGCTTTTTGACAAAACATGTGACATGCAAGCTGGTAGCCTGTGACATAATCAGCATGTACAAAGGCTGATGTGCCGCACAATTGCAACATTCAATCGTTTGGAAATTAGTTTTGGTTTTTTTTGGTCGTGCTCTTTCCTTTTGGAATCAAGGTGAAGTGCAGGGTGGAGTTCCTAACTCATCACCACCTAGTAGAGAGTTGGCTCAGATGGTTTTGATAGGAGGATGTTGGTTTGAGCTGGCAGGTCCAAACATGTAAAGAAAGTACTTTGGGCACGTCTGTCAGAGTCAAACCTCTGCTAGAGCTTGGACCATGTTTCATAGAAGAAGGCAGGGACACTTTGAGTTTGAAAAGATTTGTTCTGTGCGTAAGGTGCAACATTGTAGAAAAAGCTTCAAAGTTGTCTTCTGGACAGTGTATTTGATGGGTTGGGCAAACTCATGTGTTGGTTTAGATAGAACAAGTTCTCAGGTCCCTTCTATCAGATTGAAAATGATATCTGGATGGAATTCAAATCATCTCAATCATCAAATGTACTGTCCAGTAGATAACTTTAAACCCTTTTCTATGATGGATCACTCTTGAACGAATGAGGGATTACGTTGACGTCTGGTGAAACGACATTGGTCCCTGCTGTACCATAACCATGAGAAATTGTTTTATTGTTTGAATCTACACGATCACAGAGAAATAAGTTGAAAGAACAGCACCCAAACATGGACCAGTTGGCTATAATAAATTGGAATGTAGTAAAATCAAAACTCCATATCTTATTTGTAAGAGAACTTTATAAAATTAAAAAGTTTTAAAAAATGGGTTTCCATATGCTTTCACAGCAGCACACAAATACAGCTGGTCAGCAATAACTGGGAGTTCAGTTAAAACCTAAGAAGAGAAGTAGAAAAGGTTCCAAAGTTGTCTTCTTGACAGTGTATTTGACGATAGAGACGTTTCAACTTCCATCCGGAAATCATTTTCAATCTGATCAATTTCCATCAGATTGAAAATCATTTACGGATGGAAGCTGAAATGTCTCCATCAATAAATACAATATTCACAAAATTCCAAAAAACTAAACACATCTGCTTTTTTAAATGGGCTTCTACAAATTAATGAGATTCTTTATCTCTATAATTAGAAAATGGAATATTTTAAGTGTATGTACATGGATGCCATAGTTTGATTGTAATTCTTTGTGTGTTTTTGGATCAGTTTATTAACCAGTGATAATTTGAGAAGCTCATTGATCACATATACTTTTGCTGCTTTAGTTGACATAAAGTCAGACATCATTTTATCCTTTTTTTTAGACCAATTTTCCCTGAGCACAGAAAGTCAGCTTTGAGTTTTACAAAATCTGTTGTTGAGCATGCCATGTTTCTGTCTCAGGCAAAGTAGTTCATCTTGACACCACTAAGCTCATGCTTTTTTATGTAAAACTCTAGTTTTAATGCAGCCTTGTCTGTTTGACGCCCTCTGATTAGCTCATGCTGCCTCAAAGCAAGAAACTCAGCTTTTTATTCACACGGTGGTTGCTGACAGAATGGCAGAGCTTCCTCAAATGGCTCTTGCTTTTCAGATTATTAAAGTCTAGCTTTTTCTTTTTTTTTTTTTCTTTGTGTTATAATAAAGTTACTGTGCACATTGCTGGATAAGACTTTTGCTTGGTAGCGAGTTTGAGGAAAGTTTTGCAATAAACCTCCTCTTTGTTGTGGTCCTTAGTACTTGTTTAAATGGGGTTTTTTGCCAACATTTAAAGCTGAAATAAACCAGCTTAATAAAACAAGGTTACTTTCAATGTTTTGAAGACAATTTGTGTACCACAGAGCTGCAAATGAAATTTATTTGAGAGAGTCATTGAAAACAGATTTGACGTGATGGCAGGCTATATTTGTCGGGTAAACAACATTTTTTCTTATCTACGGTCAAAGTGCAACTAGTCCAGTTAATCTGCCTATTTGTTTCATTGAAAATATTCTTAATAATGTGGCCTATAGAACACTGATGCATCTTGAAGTAGACTGAAATTCATTGTCTCCTAGCTTTTGATTTTCTAGGTCAATTTCAACCCTGACTGTATCAGAGCTGCTTATTAGCAATAGAACTGTAAGGAGGCTGAGTCTCTGGTGGGTTTATTTTGCCATATTCAATTAGCATCATGACACTGATAAGATTGTAGCTCAGATTGCTCTGTGATAGTTTTGAGAGGTCGAACCTTTTTCACTATTTAAGTTAAAAAGCCTGGACGTTTGATTTCATTTAACGTAGATGGCGCAGTTGGTTAAACTCAAGTAATGTATTATGAAAAAAAAACCCCATCCAAATACAAATAACAAATCTCCCATTAGTCTAACCGTAATCATAGCAAAAAGCAGGACACTGTATTTTATAATGCTTTTAGTTGAGCCTGCTCCAGTCAATCGCTGACACAGTTTTTTCTACATAGACACGTCTGTCTGCGACCGCGGTGACATTAAAAGGAAACGTCTGGCAGTGAGGTGACTGAAGTCTGCCTGAATGTCTGGTCTCAGAGAAGAGGTTGACACTCTTTTCCACCTCAGCTCGAGTCACGCCAATGGTCCTCCACCTAACCAGTTTATTGCAGACACATGAATATTTGAGGTCTTTCATGGTAGTCCAGACAGACCTGTCATTGTACCTGAACATCAACATTTGAGGTTTGGTGGTCAAGGAGGATAAATAATTCAACCTCTCCCTTTTCCTAAAATAAATGTACATGAGGAAGTAAAAGCACTGTTGCAGGCAGCCAAATTTGCCTCAGTGCTCAAATGTGAGAAAGTTAAGACACCTGTTCTGCTTCTCTGCTGTGTTCTGGGTAAAGTCCTCAAAAGGCTGGCAAGCTATCAGCATGCCAGGCCAACCATCGCCAGCTGCTCTCACAGCAAAAGCCATGAATAGCTTTTGTGTTTCTGCCCATTAAAAAAAAAAAAAGCACATTTACACATTTCAGGGTGGTTCTTTCTAAATTTACCAGCTTGCCCTCGTTGTTCAATAACATACATGCCTCTGTAGATAGACTTAAATAATTATTTTTTTTTGTCTGTTATTGAAGCCCGAGATCTCCCTTGGCTGGATGATCCTCCCACGTGCTCCAGCCCTCTGGACCTGTAGGCTCAGCTCCCCCTGGTCCCACTCAAAGGGTCCTCTGTGCTGCTGGCTGGCAGGCCAAGTGTTTATGGAATGTCTCAGCTGCTTGTGGGATGTGAGGGAAATGGCTAATGAAATGTTAAGAGTTGTATGTGTTCACCTCTTTCCCAACAGCATGACCCGTGGAGCTTGTTGTGTCACCCTCCATCACAGTTTGTTTTAGGCGGAACAATTGCGTTCCAAACCGAGAAAGGGGAGGTTCTGGTTCATCAACCTGAAGTTGGCTGAACTTACTTACTTTGTTTAACTGCTTTTTTTTGTGCTGATTTATATTTGTTCATAACACAAAGGAACTATTTCATTGTTTCAAACAAGTTAAGACAAACAACCCTTAATGATTCCTTTGACATCACCAGGTTGTGTTTTTAGCACACAGTTACAAAGTGAATTTTAAAGTGAATCAGTTATCCGACATGTTTTCAAATAATTTTGACTAGACTGACCAGTTTCGACACTTGCAGTACTTACAGATGTCTCTGAAGTTTAGAACTAGTCGTTTTAAAGGATACCAGGAAACTACCATCAACTAATATTTAATCCTGTCCAGACATGCTGATAATTTAGTATAGTCAGAAGGTTAGTTGGATGGTGCACAGTGGCGCAGTAGTTAGTATAGTGTCCTCACAGCAGGAAGGTAGAGGGTTCGAGTCTTGGAGTGTGGGTGAGGCATGAATCACTGGCCTTTCTGTGTGGAGTTTGCATGTTCTCCCCTGTGTATGCATGGATTTTCTCCGGGTACTCCAGTTTTCCCCTAGCCTCCAAAAACATGCATGCAAGGTTTATTGGTTGCTATGAAATTGCCCCTAGGAGTGTGTGTGTGTGTGTGTGTGTGTGTGTGTGTGTGTGTGTGTGTGTGTGTGTGTGTGTGTGTGTGTGTGTGTGTGTGTGTGTGTGTGTGTGTGTGTGTGTGTGTGTGTGTGGTTGACTGTGTGTGGCCCTACAACAGACTGGCGACCTGTTTGGTGTGTACCCTGCCTCTAGCCAGAAATCAGCCAGGAGAGGCTCCGCCATCCCCTCTGACCCTGTTAGAGAGTAAGCGACTCAGAAAATGAATAAAATGTTAGTTGGATTGTTTTTGAGTCCTTGTGTCCATTTCTGGTTGGTGATTGGTATCAAGTAAATTTTATGTGTTAATATCTGCTGTAAGGCAAATACTTGAGTTTGCAAATAACTTTAAAAAAAAAGAAAAAGAATTAAATCTATCTCTTTTATAAATGGCGTATTTCTATACAGCTAGAGCATGTTGCTTGTGTGCCCCACCGTCTGTTTATTCTGCCAGGTTGGAGCAGTTTTAAGGCTGTCTTTTTCTCTGTTCACGAGCTGTAGTCTGACCATCCTGAGCTATTCTCATATGCACTGATTAGTAGGTGTAGATGGCTTGGTGGCCAGTTTCTGATTTACCCTGCTCAATGACTCACTAATTTCAGGCTGCTGTTACAACAGATCAGAATAAAACCCAGATGGACCATGCTGCCCTCAGCTGCTGCCTTCCAGTTCTCCAAACACTTCAGATGTGAGGATGTAAAATTGGCTTGCACACTTCTAGCATACAGATGCAGAATAACAAATGTTAAAAGAAAATGTTCATCTTTAGAATGTGGAACTAAAAATTTTATGTTCAGTATCCTTCTATTTGCTAATTTCATGCATAAAAAAAATCTTGTTTCTTTACAAACCTGGGTTTACTCTCTCAATTTTTGCTTTTGCTATTAAACAGTAGTTGTCAGTCAGGTCAAAGCCAAACTTTTTCATTTCATAAGATCATGCATCACTTAAGATAAATGACAGAAAAATAAAAAATAACTGAGCCACAGGCTAGAATCATCCCAGCTGTGGTTTTGAAAAGCTATCATCCATCAATCAGCGCCTGTCTGACTGCCCTCCTTCGCACTCCTGTCTCCCTGGTGATGCCACAGTCTGAAAAAAAATTCATTTCCACAAAGTAGTCACAATCTTTTACTATCTGTTGGCCTCATGTGGCTGCTTTGCATCTCCAGGTGCATCCTTTTTAAATCTAGATCAATAGAACCATCAGTAATATTTACTCAATATGAATCTATTTGGGAATATTATGGATGCTTGAACACCACTTCCATCCATTACTGAGCTAAATCAATCAATTATTTGCCAGGGGTGTTTATTTTGGTAGCTCGCAATCTAAATTCTTTCCATCAGCTGAACTGTCGTTATGTGTACGGTCAATACGTCTACAAAACAGGGAGCGATGATTTGGCTCTGATCATGTCTTTGTCCCATATAGCTGAACAAATTTTGTTTTTCTCATGACAAAATAGGTAAATATAGATGATGCATTTCTTCTTCTAGCTCGGCTAATCCAATCACTGCACTTGTTCATTGATTTTTACATTTAGGAACATGTACTTGAATTAGATCCTGTCCTTCAGAGAGGATAACCTTTTTGTCTGCTTTGTTCTCCAAATAAAGTTTCAGGTACTATCAGGGTATGAAATACCGGCAATAATTTTACAATAGCAAATGTTATTGTTTTTAATCTGGGAAGAATCAGAAAACCAAATGATTTGATGTCGTTCACTTAAAAAACAATCCAATAAACACAGCTGTCACTTTCCCAAGCGTTGATGCTTCAGGAGTTTCAGTCATTGTCAGACCAGACGAATTAAGAGAGACTACAAAAACCTAACACATACTGTACGTGACTCTGCAGCCTGGGATAGGATGTTAAAATGATCATTTTTTAAAAACTTTTAAATGACTAAAAAAGGAATAGGTTTTTATCCTGATGCACAACTTTATAAGTTTAGATTAAAACCAAGTGCATGTGTCAGCACATACTGTACACATGTTGTTCAAAACAACTGGTTTGCAGTCACTTATGATTATATTACCACCTTTGCTGATTTTATTTTTGTGAAGTGTAAATCATAGTTAATCAAATGTGTTGTTCTGCTTTTTATGTTTATTCATTTAATATTTCGGAAAATCCTCACGATTTTCCCTTCTTTTGTGCTAACATTTTTAGGTTGTGACAAATCAGAATATACTTTAATGATCCCACACGACCTCTCTAGTGTGTACCCTGCCTCTTGTCTGGTTACCAGCTTGAATAGGTTCCAATTGAATGTAATTGAAAATACTTTATTACTTATCCCTGAAAGAATATTTGTAGAACAGACAAGCGGATAAATGAAAATTTTAAATTTTGATTTGAAACTAAAATGAAAAGGGTTGTATGGCTATTTTAAATAGTTCTTCTTTACTCCGCAAAGGTTTCAGAACTTCACAGGTCTGCTTGTCTCTTTTCTGTAGCAGGGACTGGGGAGTCCCTTATGCTGTGACATCGCCCCTGCTGCACATCTGTCATTCCCACCCTCATCTCATCTCTGTGGATTAGGATAGGGGCTTTAAACCTGCTATTGCTTTGTCACCAATGAGTCATCCAGCTTGGTCCTGGAATTAAATCTGTTGGAATCATCATCTGAATACGATTTTTGTATACCCACTTGAGGAAAAGGAGTGTTTCACAAACTGTGATTTCTTTTAAGCGGGCTAGAAAGTAAGGAGCCAGTTTTCTAACCAACTGGCCATTTGTTTTTGGTTCTATATTTAGGTGTCTCAGTAATGCCAAATGCACTGTTGTGTATTATTTCTAAAACCGGACTCTTTAAATATACATTTCTATTTAGACAATTTGACTTGTGGGAGCAGTGTAAAAAAAAAATCTTGAAATACAAATTCTCAGAGTTCAGACAGAGTCCTGAACTAAATCAGCTTTTCTCTGATCCACAGGTCCACACAGTTAAAAGCTGCAGCTGCTGCTGCTGGGCTGATCCGTCTTATGTAATGTCATTGGAACATATTCATTTAATTTCTATTGCACAATTAAAATGATTTGATTCTTCAGATAGTTAGAAGTGGGGTACAGTAACTACAGAACTGTCTGCATTTCTTTACCTTATTTCTCACATCAAACAGTGTGTGTATTTTTTAAGAAAAACCGAACACATTTAATCTCAACTTTATGAGGGAGGTTTGCATAAGCCAATGGTTTTTTTGTGTGTTTGTTACTTTGCTGGGTTTTTTTCCAATTCATTTAGTTGTTTTCTATTTAAACTTAATTTTTGACATACACCTTATCTTTAAACTGAGTCCTATCATTTAAAGTCTGTTCTATTGTCTTCTGCTTATCCGGGGCTGAGTTGCAGGGGCAACAGCCTTAGATGGGATACCAAGGTTTCTCTCACCCCGGCTGCATCCTCCAGCTCACCAGGGAGGATCCCGAGGCGTTTCCTGTCCAGCTGTGGGACATAGTCTCTCCAGCGGGTCTGGGGTTTACCTCTGAGTCTCCTCCCAGAGGGACATGCCTGAAACACCTCACCAGCGAGACATTCGGAAGGAATGCCCGAACCACCCCATTTGGTTACTCTCGAACCGGAGGAGAAACAACTCAACTCCGAGCTCCTCCCAGAGGACAGAGCTCGTCACTCTATCTCTGAGTGAGTGCACTGAGTGTGCACATTTTGTGAAGCACATTTTGTCTGCTTGTCTCCGTGATCTCGTTGTTTCAGTCACCTGATGACCATAAATGAGGGTAGGAACGTAGAACAACTGGAAAATCGAGAGCTTTACTTTTTGGCTCAGCTCTTTCTTTACCACGATGGAGTGTACTGATTATTGCAGATGCAGCACTGATCAGTGTATCGTTCTCCCTATCCATCCTTTTCCCACTCATGAACAAGACCCCCAAGTTAATGTTAATGTCTTTGTGGTATTAAAAAGAAATCGCAGGGTTACGGTCACACAACTGGTGTAATTTTTCTGCAACTACTGCGACCTGGTGACTGAGTCTGAATCTCATGAAACAAGCTTTTGTGTTGAGTTGTGTATTTACCTTGTCCTGAAACCAGTGGCAACACCCCTCTCAAACCTAAAAAATAACATTATTAAAGCACAGAAGTACTTTGTGTTTAGAGCTTTTTGAAAAATGTAACATAAAAACCCATTTTTTCAATGCAAACTACGTAATCCTTCCTGACATCTTTTTACCACTTGCTTGATCATTTTCTTTAGAGAAAAAAAATCAAATGTTTTTGTCATTTTGAAAACTTATTCTCAGTCAGAGGTTTTTATCTGGGTATATGGGTGTAACCATGTCAGTGTTTATTCTTTCCACAACTTATCAGTGAATCAGTTTAACCTCGTTATGCTTTAGTTTATTTTGTCATTGTCTTTCCCATTCTTGAGTAATATATTAAGTTTGAGCCTGCATTTCACAAGTGTTTGCCTCGTAATCTCTTACAAAACAGCAACTATCACTGTTTATTCTCTAACTCTTTTCTACTTTGTTGTTCATGAGCAGCTGAAACTCTAATGGTCAGATTTGATGTTGAAGTCGAGAAAGAGCTCAAACTTTCACATTGTAAAGCAATTATGTCAATAGAATTTACAGGTATTGTGTTACATTTGTTCTCATAACTGCACATGGTTAGCTTTTTTTATTATATCTGATTTAAGTGTAAAAGTTTTAGTAAATGGGATGAAAGTAGCAATGTTTCTCCCGGGGCTGTTTGTGCAAAGATGACCTTGTGCTGAAAGCCTGTTTCCGCTTTTAAACAAATGAATTGCTGGATTTTCCAGGGAGACCTGCCGGGACACTTCCTCTGTAGCCTTTCCTGTGATTCCCAAGGATCTATTGTGACGTTCAATTTCTCACACTGACCAAACGAAGCCAGTGCTGGCAGAAATATTCTTGCCTTTAAATATTTAAAAAAAAAAAAAACTGTTTCACATCCTAATTTTGAGGGCGACACAGTGGCGCAGTTGTTAGTACAGTGCCCTCACAGCAAGATAGTTGGGGTTCAAGTCCAAGAGTGGGTGCAAGGCTTGAAAGACTGGTCTTTCTGTGTGGAGTTTGTGGATTCTCCCGTGTATACGTGGGTTTTCTCAGGATATCTAACATGCGTGTTAGGTTGATAACCCGGTATGAAATTGCCCCTAAGATTGAGTATATGTGTATGTGGCCTTGTGGCAGACTGGTGACCTGTTTGGGGTGTACCCTGCCTCCTGCCTTAAATCAACCAGGATAGGCTCAGTGACTCTGTTGAGGATAAGCGGTTCAGAAGACAAAACATCCTTATTTTGTTCTTTTACTCTAAATTATCAAACCAAATACTGGGTCTCCGCGAAAGACTGGCAACCTGTTCGGGGTGTACACTGCCCTTCGTCTTAAATTAGCCGGGATGGGCTCCAGCACCCCCCCGCGACCCTGAAAGGGACAGATTGATAAGAAGATGACTGACTGACTGAAATACTGGGTCTTGTGAGGTTACAGCGGGAAGAGAGAAAGAAGGTGGAAGATTTAAGTACTGAGGATCAACAGTCCAGAGCAATGGAGAGTGTGGAAAAGAGGTGAAGAAGCGCGTGTAGACAGGCTGGAATAGGTGGAGAAAAGTATCAGGTGTATTAGAAGAGTTTCAGCTAAAATGAAATGAAAAGTGTACAAAACCGTGGTGAGACCGGCCATGCTGTTTGGTTTAGAGACAGTGGCACTGAGAAAAAGACAGGAAACAGAGATGGAGGTAGCAGAGATGAAGATGCTGAGGATCTCTCTGGGAGTGACCAGGATGAACAGGATTAGAAATGAGTATATCAGAGGAACAGCACATGTTAGAGGTTTTGGAGATAAAGTCAGAGAGGCCAGACTGAGATGGTTTGGACATGATCAGAGGAGCGAGAGAGAGTACATCGGAAGTAGGATGCTGGGTTTGGAACCACCAGGAAAGAGGCCTGGAGAAGGCCAAACAGGAGGTTCATGGATACAGTGAAAGAATACATGAAGATAGTTGGTGTGACAGACAAAGATGCAGCAGATGGGGTTGGTTGGAAGAAACTGACTTGCTGTGGCAACCCCTGAAGGGAAATGCCGAAAGGAGAAGAAGTTCTTGTTGAGTATATTTCTCTGAGTGTGCTGTCTCAGCCTTTGTGGATGTCATTCTGACAGAAACTATTCAGAGTGACTTGTCATAAAATTTGTGGGGAAGCCACAGCTGTTTTCCAGCTGTGGTAAACAAGTTTTGCGGGCTTTTAATATACAAAACATGATACAAATGTATATTTTAAACACCCCCGTTTTTCTCTCCCCTTCAATCACAACCTGTGTCAAGTGTCCACCAGCTGGCACAGTCATGACGACAGTGATGATGATGATGATAATAATAGTTGTAAGTGCTGGTGAGTCAGAGGGTGACACTGATGACAGATCTGGATGATCTTCATCTTAAGAGGAATGAAAAGAGGAGGAAAAATTCTAATATAAACCAAGATTGGGTATGTTAAAAAATTTTGTAAAAGATCTTTGCAATCTTAGATTTGACAACTTTTTGGTTATTGGGTCATTGGAGGAACATCATAACAAAACTGGATCTACAATACATCACTCTTATACGTACTCTTATCTGATGTGGTCTTTAAGGCATACATTGTGAATAAAATAGGGATTGGAGCAGGTTGTTTGCTGGTTTTATTTCGATCACAAGTTTCTGAAACATAGAAGCAAAACTGATATAAAAAAATGAAGTATCCCATATTGATAGTTTTTACAAATTTAGGTTTTTGCTTCCTAAAAATGCAGCAATGAAAAGGTTTCCAACATGAGATGATAACACCTTCTCTGACGAGGCTCTAAAGTGCCAAACCTTTGACTTATACTTTACATTTCCGCTCCTCACTCCAAGGAAAGAGTCACTATTAATCATAAGATGGAATCATTTGAATTTTTTTGCTTTTGTTTATTTATCCACTTTTTTATATCTAAAATGAGTTATGCAAATTATAAACTGTTCTTCTGCATATTAACAAAGTACCGGTACTTTTAGGCCTAATTGTATAAAAAAATTTAGTTTAATTTTCACCAATTCCTCAATTGTGATTTATAATAGTTTACTAATTATTTTGGATTATTTATAAAAATTATGCCAACGTTCATGATTATAAGAAAGTTACATTATAAATTAAGACTCCACCATACAACACTGAGAATTTATTTTGGGTTTTTGTCATTTTATGTCTGAAAATATGTTGGATTACAATTCTGTCACGTCAAAGTTTTTTTTAATTCTCACAATTCAACAGAAATGATTTGTCTACTCAGCTATTATAGTTGCCATAGCTACACAAGCAACCAGGACCGTCTCAGACAAACAAACCCTCCTATCAGGTCACACACAACTTTGTAAGCACAGCCAATTAGTTTCTTAAATACCGCAGCGGTAGACTATAGCAAGACGTTTGGTTTGTTTCCAATAATGTCTCTCTTGTGTTAACTCCATGACTGTGCAGATTGCTGCTGTGCCATGTGACTATTGTCCTTTGTTTGACTGTCATAGATGGGTCTTACAACGAAAACCCTTCGTTATATGGCTTTGACCTGGAGCATTCGGAGGAGCAGCAGTCTCGCCACGATCCTTTTTCTGGATCTCCAACTTCCTCACCACGGCTTGGCTCCAAGAATCGGAACAACCGAGACACCCCGTCCTCTGGTTTTCTGGAGTCCCCACAGTCGGTAAAGTTAAAAAAGACCAATAAATTTGACATATTGGTTAATCTGCTCATCCCCACCCACTTCTGTTGCTTACTTCTCTTTGCTCTTGCATTTTCTTCCCTGTTTATAGCTTCACATCTTTTGCCATTACATCTAGCATTTATTTTTTAGTAGAAAAATAAGATTATTTGCGATACATTGTATTTACCTTGTTTTATCCTGCTACCATGACCTGCTTAATTCTTTATCTAAATAACAAACATGCTACAAATTTTAAGATTGGTACATTTGTTATTTTGATACAGATTAGATAACCATATATTTTTGTAAGGTTATCATTTTTTCAGACAACTACAAATTACAAAAACCCCTCGTGCTTCATTTTAAAGCTTTTAAACTAATACTGCAATTGTTTGAAAATAATTTAAGAGGTACACAAGAATGTTCGTTAACTCAGGGTGAATCAAAATCTTCCTAGTTGACCTAAACTTCCTTGGAAAAAAAAGCTCAAGGTAAAGCTCCCTCAGGCTAGTAATGAACCAATGAACAAAGTGCACCATATAGTTCCCAGATGAGGTGGCTTGTTCATAGTGAAACAGGGCGTAGCTTTAAAAAAAAAAAAAAAAAAAAGCATACACATTCAGCAAACACTGTGGCTAAACAGATGTTAAAAAGGAGCATAGCTCCCCTTCCCCCATTTGCTCTTTCCTTCTCCTATCTGTGGTATTCTTATCCTCTGATGTGTGCACTTGGAGCTCTTCAAAGCATGGGGGTGGGATCATTCAGCATATGGCTGCTTTTTATATAGTATGTATAATAGTAGAGTTAGATGAATCGCTTAGTTTCCTACGGACACGATTGTTCCCGCTGAGTTGACTGATGCCTTTGAACTGCTAAAAATAACAACTCCTGTACTCAAAACACATTAGTCTTCTTTGGATGCCAGGAGTCTCTGGCGCAGGCCTCATGGAATGTAAAACTCCTACAACATTTAATCATATCTTTATTAATTTTACAATATGTGCAGCCAGCAGGTTTTCACGTTTCATGGTGTGTAGACTTTTTAAAAAGCAAAGGATTTATACACGTGAGATGAGACGTGCTTACTGGGAAATAACATGTCTCTTCACTTGCCAATTTGTTTATGTTAGGTGGAGCTGGACCAGGAAAAGGGACTGGAGATGAGAAAGTGGGTTCTGTCAGGAATTCTGACCAGTGAAGAAACTTACCTCAGCCACCTGGAGGCTCTGCTGATAGTATGTAAAACATTTCTGCATACACAAGTAGAGTTTAAAAGCCTCCTGTTTGAATGACCTGATATCAGTTTTTACTGGTTTATTTGATAAAAACAAAGTGCCATGCTTAGATGTCAGACAGAGGAGTAAACCATTCTGCCTCTATCAATGCTTGTATTATTATCTAGCCCATGAAGCCTCTGAGGGCTGCAGCCACAACTTCACAACCGATGCTGACCATCCACCAGATAGAGACCATCTTCTTCAAAGTACCAGAACTTTACGAAATCCACAAAGACTTCTACGATGCTCTCCTACCACGAGTCCAGGACTGGAGCAACCAGCAGTGTGTGGGCGATCTTTTCCAGAAACTGGTATGTTGGCGACACTAGTTTTTAATTTGTAAAATTTTACAATTCTTGGAAGGATAAAGGAATCCAACAGTTTCAACACATAATTCATAACAAAGCATTCATCTCCCTCTCATCTCTATCATCAAATCATGGGATCAGCAACAGTAAGTTTCTTGAATACAGGCAACTTAAATCCGTAATAACTTCTAAGTACCGCTTGAACCAATTGGACCTTGAACTTCCACTCACAGTGACACAACTCATGAATCTAAACAATCCTAAACTCACCTCGAAAGTCTACAAATTAGTATCTAAAATAGACGACACAATCCACCTCCCGATGTCAAAATGGGAATCTAATCTATCACTAAACTCCAGTCATCAATTCTGGCTGCAGATCTGTCTGAATGCCTTTAATATGACCAACAGTCCAAACTTACAACTTATCCAGTACAAGATTCTTCACAGAACTCATTACACAAGACGTAGGCTATTTAAAATGAGCCTTGTACAGTCTATGATTTGCACACAGTGCACAGGTAATAACGTTGATGACTATATGCACGCCCTGTGGCTCTGTGCACCCGTGCAAACTTTTTGGCATAAAGTCTGTGAGGACTTATCCAAATTAACTAAACTTAAAGTTCCTGCCTGTCCAAAGCTTTGTTTGTTAGGCGACCTAAGTGAAATGAACATTGAAACTCACAAGGCACAAATGGTTCTCACTGCCTTATGTATCGCAAAGAAAACTATCCTCCTGAACTGGAAATCCAAAACCACTCTTAGCATTAACCAGTACAAAAACCTCCTGTCAGACCACATCAGCTTAGAGATCATGTCTGCATCTTTTAAACATGATTCAACCTCAGTGACCCTCTGGTCCCAGCTGATTAGTTACATCACTCAGTAAGAACATGGTGATAATAGGTACGGGTTTAAACTAGTTCCGGGGGCTTGGAGCGGGGGGCGGTTGGGGTCTCCATGCATCCAGAGGGTCTGGTGTCGACCTGGTCCCGGGGCTCTAGTTGGCCGGGGCGTGGGGCGGCTCGCTTGACTAGCGAGGGAATCGGGATCTCTGTGCCGGCTCCTGCTGGGGTACGGGGCTGGCAGTGGCTGCCGGCCTGAGACGGCGTTGGTGGGACCCTGGTTGGGGTTGGTTGTCATGGTGGGGGCTGGGTTGGGGGGGTCGGCCTTGGGGAGCTGGGGGCTTGCTTCTGCGGGCTGGGGCTCTTGCCTGGGTCCTGGGGGGGCCTAGGCTGTCCTGCAGTGGTCACTGCAGTCGGACCGCCTGGTGCCCGACCTGGGGTTCCACGTCTCACCTGCTGCACGGAGGGGTTGTGGAGCGGACCAGGGAAGGAAGTAGGGTGCAGCAGAAAGAAAGGAGAGGTAAGACGAGGCTGTGTGGTGACGGGGTGCCTCGGAGGGTGGGGTGGGCCCAGGTCCTTGGGCTTGTTGGAGGTTGTTTCTGATGGCTCTGGGGTCTCCTGCTGCTCTTGTGTGGCAGAGGACACTACCTCGGTGGCTGTGTCCCGCATGGCTGCCTCTTTTTGGAGCGTGCTGTTTGCCTCGTGGTTGCCTGGCTGGTTCGGAGGGCCCCTGGCGCTTACCGTGTCCGGCTGGGGAGCCGGTCGCCCGGGGGGATGTTTCCCTCCTTCCGGTTGTGCCCATCCGCCTGCTCTCTCCCGGTCCCACACTGCCACATGCTCACTGTCACTTAGGGCGCGGGGTCTGGATGGGTGGGGCACGCTGACGAGGCTTGGGGAGGGTGATCCCCCTTCTGAGTCCCCGTCTGCACCCATCCTCCACTCCACTTTTAACTGCATCTTAGTCATTTATATTCATATAGGGTCTTGAGGGGTATTTCGGTGAGGGAGTGCCAAGTGGGGACACCTGCACTCCCTCCCATGCCGTTCCCCCTCAATTTTAAATCCCACCTTAGACACTGAACATGGCACAATGGCACCACACACATTCCAAACTAAACTACACACAGAGAGGTCCTCGGGTTGGGGGGCAATGCCGCTTGGCAGCGACAGGGCCCGCCACCTGCAAGCGCTCTCTCGCCCACTTCAATTGCAGCACATACATACACAGGTGGGACCGGGGGAGGGCGGCCGGTCTTCACCCGTCTGTGTCCCTTCGGGTCGGCCGGGATCTCGGGGCTCTGCTGCCTGGAGGGGGGCTGGGTTTGCGGGACTTGGAGGCCAGTCACTTCTGTGTTGCCCGCCTCCGGGGGGCGGGAGACACCCAGAGATACGGTTGTGTGGTTTTTGTATGGGGGAAACGGGCCCGGGGGCGGTCTCGCCTGGCCCTGCCGGGGCCCCTCGTCACCAGTTGGGGTTAAGAGGTGCACTGGGGTGAGCATCACTAGAGAGTTGGCAGGACTACAGTTGAGGGACTAGGGTAGTGAAGAGGGACATTAGGTGTGCAGAGGTGGTCTTTGGGCTGCCTGGGTCGGGCACCTGGCTGTGTGTTGGGCTGTGGCGGCTGCATGTGGGGTAGCCTGGCCCTGCTGGGCCCCCGGTTGAGCCCCGGCTCGGGGATTGTCGGGTCCCTGGGCCCTTGGGGTGAGTGCTCCCCTCTCGGTCCGGGCCTTGACTTCTGTCACCCCTGGGCTCGCCTAGGGCCGTGGGGTACGGTTGCCGCGTCTGCCCCGAGGCCTGTGGGTCCTGGCATCGGGGAGGCCCGTGCTCCTTGGTGCTGGAGTGGTTCTGGCAGGGGTTTCTCTATGCGCCTTGCTGGGTGGGTGGGCGGCTCCTCGGCCCGGCTTCGGGGTCCCGGGATCTGGATGGGCGTGGGCCCGGGTAGCGTGTGTCTCTGCCTCCCTCGTTCCAATCCTTTGGGGCTGGGGACAATCCGTTGGTCCTAATAAGCACATGGTTCACATCGGCAGCATGCATGTACTTTCACTCACACTCGCACACTATATCACTTTGTTTACTGTCCGCTATGGTCCTTGCTTTCAACCAATATTATTATAACTCTAGTAACATGTGTTTGTGTTGTACATCATTTGCTATAGAAGGTTTTGTTGTATGTGTCAGTTTTATCACTGGTTTAAACTCTTGTTTGTACTTTTTTTTTTTTTTCCCCTCAGATAATTCAGCAGGTTGGTTGTGATGCAGAATACTACAACTTCAGATTTTCTTTTTACTTTCTCCCCCTCTCTTCTTCTTCTTCTGTACCCTATCCCTCCTCTTTTTCACCCCACCTACCCACGCCCCTCTCCTTAGTAATTTCTGTCAGGTCCAGTGCAGAAAGCATATATATTTTGATTGTAAAGCATTTAAAATAAACAAATAAAGCTTGTCAGGGTCGGCACATTGTGCTGACCCTGGTAGAACAAAACTGCCCAGCAATACTTGACATACAGATCATTATTCTGCTTGTCACAACGCCGGACAGGACAGGTAAAAAAAAAAAAAAAAAAAAAAATTTGTAAAATTTTGCAAAGCCAAAAAGTACAATGTCTAGTGCGATGATTGTGTAATTTAAAACAATAAAAAAATGTATTACCTCTAATGTCTAAGGACAATGACACGTTTTATCTTTTCCAGATTTCTTTTTACTTAAAAATATTGACTTAAATTGTGACGTAAGTTGTGTCAGAACACTTACATTTTAAAAAATGATCCAAAATACATAAGAACTAGATTTAACTAGATCTTAAAACAAACAAAAAAAATTGTAAATAAACCCATATTGAACATTTCTATGCAAATACAGTGACCTTACAGCAAGAAGGTTAGGGTTCAAGTCCCGGAGTGGGAGCGAGGCTTGAAACACTGGCATTTCTGTGTCGAGTTTGCCTGTTCTCCCCATGTAAGCGTTTTTTCTCCAGATACCCCAGTTTCCTCCCACCCTCCAAAAACATGTGTTAGGCTGATTGGCTGCAACAAAAGTTGCCTCCAGGAATGAGTGTATATGTGTGGATGCTTGTGTGTGTGTGTGGCCCCACAACAGACTGGAGACCTCTCTGTGGTGTACCCTACCTCTCGCCTGTAATCAGCCAGGATAGGCTTCAGCACCCCCCACGACCGAAGTGGTTAAGAAGACAAAGCATCATTTATTCAAAATTTACATCTTTTAAAGATCACTTTTAAATGATCAAAACTTTGTCTGAATTTTTTTTTCTGTGCTAAAATAGTTGTAGTTAGTAGTTAGATACAACCATATGTGGCCTGTTTGAGATAAAAAAAAGTTTTTCATGGAACCCTTAAAATAAGCAATAGGCCAAGACTCCTGGCCCAAGACTTGCTTTCAGTTATGAACATGTGTCGGCATGAACAATAAAAACTTGTATTTCTTGATTCTCCCATCGATCTTAAACATGTTCAGCAAAGCCAGTGAAAAAGATAAGAAACACATGCTGGTTTAGAAAATAATTTTTTTCTAAATTTCTAATTTGTTATGGCTGTTAAACGACATGAAAAGGATTCCTTCATTTGAAGTGTTTAATTGTATGTTAGTTTTTCATCAAACATAGGATCATTTAGCAAGACAGAAATCTCTAATTTACTAATTATTGAAGCTTTTGCTGCCACTTTTTGATCATTAATAACATGTAAAGAGTTGAGACTTTGGAGCTGAAAAAGTGGCTGCTTTTATCGGTCATGTTTATGGGTTAGTGGATCTTGCAGCACACATTTGAGTAGACTGCCTGGAGTCATTTCCTGGCCAGATAAAAGCTTTGCTTCACCACATGAAGAGCAATAAATAGGTCCAAAATATTACTTGTGGTTGGTGAATTAGTGATATCTCAATGTTTTTGTTAGATAAAAAAAAAAAATTCAAGACACATGCGTTCAGGGATTTGAAACAGACGTGTGAGCAAACGCTGACTCACGTTCAAGTGAGCGCATTGTATCATCCCACTGCGGTGGGAATCATAGATTACAATGGGAAGAGTCTAACCTGGATTGTGATTGCACCCTGTAGGCCAGCCAGTTGGGAGTGTACAGGGCTTTCGTAGACAACTATAAGGTTGCTGTGGAGACTGCAGACAAGTGCTGCCAGGCAAACGCTCAGTTCGCAGAGATATCAGAGGTATGTAGTCACTCTACACACAGCAAGACAGCAACAGGAAGTGTTTGATGTTACACTCCTGACAGTTTTCATCTGCCTTCAGAGTTTCAGTCTCACAGTTAACCAACCTTATGAAGGAGTTAGTTGTTTGTTAATAATTTTTTCTGTTAAATCCCTGCCCAGAATCTTAAAGTCAAAAGCACAAAGAACTGCAAAGACCAATCCTCCAAAAGGTCACTAGAAAGTGAGTCCTCACTAGAATAAATAACTAAAAGTTATTCTTACTTTATGTTGAAAGAAACCTATTGAGCTGACTCGTTTTCTTACACAGGTCTCCTTTACAAGCCTGTGGACAGAGTGACACGCAGCACACTGGTTTTACATGTAAGTGGATCTGTTCTTTAATTATCTGGAGCCGCATTACTTCTGAAATCTGAATTTCAAGACTTGTTTGTTGTTGTAGGACTTACTGAAGCACACGCCCTCCAACCATCCCGACCACCCGCTCTTACAGGATGCCCTGCGCATCTCACAGAACTTTCTGTCCAGTATTAATGAAGAGATCACTCCTCGGAGGCAGTCAATGACAATAAAGAAGGGCGAGGTCAGTGTGGAAATCTCAGTAATTTGGTCATCTTTCAGTTAAGTCTGAGCTACCTAACTAGCACACACATATTCACTGTGTGCTAATAGAATAAGAGTTGGCTCCATCTGCAAAATGCCTCATTTTGGGAGTAATACTAGTTTCACTTGTACTTGAACGTTGGTTACCAAAGTTACTGTGGGAATAAATTTACTGAATCATTAGTTGGGCGACATTTTTTTTCTCTTTAATACAAAAAATCTCAGTTTCTTTCATGATGTATTTCTTAAGATTTTATGTAGTTTTAAAAATATGCGGTAGTTGGAAAACATTTAAGACAAAGAGGATTTTCTAATGTATGTAAGCTTCAGGTTAATTGAACTTGTAAAAAAAAAACATATCAAGGATCTCAGACGTGGTAGGATTTTAAGATTTCAAACTGCTGTTGGTGTTGATTTTATTTGACCCTATACACAAAGCGGTATTCAGATTGTATTTATCCAATCGTTTCCTTCCTTGAACATTGACAGTAAAAAAAGAACGTGTCTGAGAACTGTAATAAAAGCAAAGTGTGAGTCAGATTGTCGCTGACTCATTTGTCTGCTTGTAAGCCATGATGGAAGTGCAAGGATAAAACAGTCCAAACACAAGAGGTGAAGGTTCCCTGTGTTGCAAACCGGGAAATTTGCCAGTTAATAGCACGTTTCCTCCCATCCGTTCAACATTACTGCCCAGAAGTGACCTGCAAGCAGCCTTATCAACTCCACTGTCTTGGTGACTTTTTTCTGTGGAAATAATGTACGTATGCTTCCTGACCTCATCTACTCCTCTTACCATGCATCTCAAGACTCTGATTCAGATGACCTGATGAAGAACTTCCTCTGTTTTTACTGGGAACTGGTCATGCCCAACAGGGTAGGATATTCAATAAAGGAAAGTACACAGAAGCATTCTTCTTTTATATTGTCTGGGAAGTCTGAAATCCTTTCATGAGATTGTCAGATAACAGGAAAAGACTTCAAATTCCTTTTAAATCTGACGTTGTTTTGAATGTGATAATCTAAATTTGCATCCATTGTTGATGTTTTTACTCAGTAACTTGATATGATTACCCTCACCAATAAACCGTCACGTTTATTTAGCGTTTCCTCTCCTACATTTCTCTGATTACCCTCAGTGGGTTGAAAGAGAGCAGTATTTTAAGGGTGAGATCTGTGTGCAGCAACAGCTCTTATTTTTCCATTGGATTATTGACTTCTGGTTATGTTTGTGTCAGAAAACGATAAACAGATACAACCCTGCCGCGGTTCTGAAACCAGGACACTGTTGAACATGCTCGATTTCCTCACCAGCACGCTTTGAACTGTTCAGAGCTAAACTGGTGTTTACACAGAGCAGCAGAGAAAAACCAGGCAGCAATAATTTCCTTGTTTTTGTCAGACTGTGGTGATGTGGGCTGGTAGAAAATCAGAGGCGGTAAAAAAAACTTTAGCACATGGGTCAAAGGGCAGTGGAAAAAATTAGATGCACAGTGTTCTACAGGAAAGCTACATCCCGTCCGCCTTGTATTTCATACTGAAAAGTTTGGCATTGAGTGAAAGAACTGTGGTTAAAAAATAAATGCAAGAATAAACTCTAGACCTTCAAAGAAACGTAATAATTTGCAGCGTTATTGCTAGTTGGGATGTAAGCTTCTACTTTTCTTTGATTGAAGTTCTTGGTGTGTTTAGTGCTGGAAGTTAACTTTATTTTATTCTTACAGAACCGACAGCTACTGAAAGATTGTTTCATGGTGGAGTTGGTCGAAGGTTCCAGGAAACTCCGCCATGTTTTCCTCTTCACAGACCTGCTGCTCTGCACTAAGCTGAAGAAACCAACTCCAGGGTGAGTTTGGATTAGAGATGCAGGTTTTTGGCCTTAAAATCCACTGATCCTGCTGTAGAGTTAGTCATTCTTTCCTGAAACATGACTTTTTTTCTGCACCAGCAGAAAGGTGTTGTTGCTCATACAGATCTTTTTTAACAGTGTTTTAATTAGCAATTCTCCAAAGAAAAAAAAAACTTGGAACAGGCTTATCACGATTGGAAAATTAGTGTGTCGAAACTGAGATAAATATGTTCTTACAGGAAAGGCCAGCAGTATGATTGTAAGTGGTACATCCCACTGGCTGATTTGACCTTTCAAACTATTGACGACAGCGAGTCCAGTTCGATCCCCCTGGTTCAAGATGAGGAGATTGATGCAATGAAGATAAAAATGTCACAGATTAAGAATGAGTTACAGAGAGAAAAGGTAATACCAGACTTCCTCAACCTCTGACCCCTTTTTGAAAATCTCTCCTAATTTTTTTTATTCTAATAAATCTACCTCCTGAAAACAGCATTGTCTGTGTTTAGATTGTGGTGTAAAACTCTTCAACTCTGTTTATTTTTATCTGTAGAGAACTACCAAAGGAGCTAAAGTGATTGAGCGACTGAGGAAGAAGTTATCAGAGCAAGAATCTCTCCTGCTACTCATGTCCCCCAACATGGCATTTAGAGTGGCCAACAAAAATGGCAAAGTAAGTCGGAAACTCTTCTCTCTATCTTTTGTTTGGTTTTTATTTGTAAAATAATATAAAATGGAAAATTTGGTTGAAAATAACCTTTAACTTATTCATTAAGATGCTACTGCTCTCTGCTGGTTGTTTAGTAAAACACGTGTGCATAAAGTTGAAAAGGTTTTAATGTTTTTCAGGGTTTCACATTCCTGATCTCCTCTGACTATGAGCGAGCAGAGTGGAGAGAAATTGTTCGAGAGCAACAGAAGAAGTGTAAGTTTGATTTTCCACCACAGTCGAAAGATGATAGTGATTCATTTCCACTTAGTTTTATTTTTATAGTGTTTTTTATGTAACAACTGCTTAATCTCAAGGTACTTTGTGGAAAATCAGCTCTCATCGTAAACTAACTTAAGAAACCAACAGACTGCATGTAATCTTATACTAAAATATCATTAGTAGCTGCACTGCCTTTGTGACCCTGTAATGTGATTTTCAGGCTTTAAGAGCTTCTCCCTGACCTCACTCGAGCTTCAGATGCTCACAAACTCATGTGTTAAATTACAAACCGTTCACACAATTCCCATGACCATGAACAAAGAAGGTAAAATATACTTTACAGATTTTTTTTTTATTATTTTTGTTTTTAAATAAACTCTTGTTGACACTGTATTTGACCTGTAATTTGATTTTGAACAGATGATGAATCGTCTGGTTTATACGGTTTCCTAAACGTCATCGTCCACTCTGCATCTGGACTCAAACAGAGCTTAAGTGAGTACCGCTGTGTTGGGTTTATGCTTTGAAATCATCTGACTGATAATGCTTGACGGTGTCATCATCCTCTGTCAATCCCCTTTTTCTGTGGATACCAGCTGGAAGGGCAGCTGGAGAGGAACACGTGGGATTAGTCAGGAACACTGTGTTCAAATTACTTCAAATATTTTTTCACTACTCAGACAACTAATGCTAAATGCTTTAAAAACTAGTTGAACTGCTTGATTTAAATAAGTCAGAGAGTGATACCCGAGTTGTGAGAATGAAGGACTTCTGGTTGTATGTCTTCATGCACTCCACAGTGAAGATGTTTTGGAACTCGATTGTGATTATAAATCGTTAATGTCACCTTGATTCTACTATTAAAGTGAGTTATTTTATGTTCCAACCAGACCTTTATTGCTCTCTGGAGGTGGATTCCTTTGGGTACTTTGTCAACAAAGCCAGAACACGTGTTTACAGAGACTCTACAGAACCCAACTGGAATGAGGTGAGAGTTCATTGAACAAAGTTTACCAGTGAGATTATTCTCCTTTATTACTCTGAGACCTTAACTATTTATCAGGGTAAAACTTTGTCTAAAAGAAAGTTTTTCTTGTGTTGCTAAAAATGATAGAACCCCATAGAGTTCCTTCCAACACTCATCAACACCATACTACGCCCCACCAAAATAGACAAATACAAAATGACAAAAAAACTGTTTCTAACTGACCATTGGAGACTCAATTGCTGCTGTTTTTTAGGAGAAAGTAACTAAGCTTCACTAATTTTACAAAAAAAGCATTACATCACAGCCTGTCTTTTTTTATACAAGGAGTTTGAGATTGAACTGGAAGGCTCACAAACTTTGAGGCTTTTGTGCTATGAGAAATGCTGCCACAAAATCAAGCAGAGTAAAGAAGATGGAGAGATTTCAGACAAGATCATGGCCAAAAGACAGATCAAGGTGAGTCAAATCTGGGAAATGAAAAAAAAAGTGTTTTTTCTTGTTCTGTGATAAAAAAAATTCTTCGTCATTTTACTATACAAATGTTCATTTTAAAAACATCTTGGTACAAGCAGTTAAGATTTGTTTACATAAGTTTTTGGTGGGACTGTGTATATTAAGCAGAGGAAGTGGAGGAGAATTCTGTAGAATTTTAGACCCTAAACAGATACTGTTGAGTTTGATTAGATTCTCCCAACCATGCAGGTTATGTTTGTGTTGGATGTGTCAATCTTGATAATATAAAGGCTTATAGTCTAAAAGTTTGAGTGCTTTTTTGTACAAAGATGATTTTGTGATCGATTGGTGTTTTTGTCCAGGTTTAGAAACATTAATTTGAGTCATGATCATGAATGAAAATATTTTTGCTGATTGTAATGATAGACAAATAGACATCAGAATCTGAAATTTGATGTCAGAGTGATTTGTTTCTCTCAATTATTTTGAATAATCTTAGAAGGAGAAGATGGGGATTAGTATAAAGACTTAAATATTTAAAGTGCTAGTTTTAGAATAATAAGTTTATTATTATATAGTACTTTTAAACGTACACAAAGACGCTTTACAAGCGCACAAATTAGAGACAGCAACAAAGATAAAAACGATCATGATGTGACTTTTAACATTGTGTCAGTTAGTTTGTATGCAATATCTTATGGATTTTTTATATGACAAAAGACAACAGTGTCATCTGCATACATGATAGTGTCACAATGGTCATAGATAGAAGCGAACTAAACAAAATTGGGCCCAGTATAGTACTTTGCAGGACCCCTGATGTTCAATGTTAAAGTTTACTTTAGTTCACTTGTGTCATTTGTTTTTTTATACTCAGGCAGGGCTGTATGACGAGAAAAATGAACTTTGACTTCTTTTCTGCCTGTCTGTCATGTGCACCAATCCCACTCCAAAGGAGTTAATTTTTCATTTCGTCTTCTGAACCACTTATCCCTAGCAGGGTTACGGGGGTGCCGAAGCCTAACTCAGGTGATTTTAGGCAACAGACAGTATACAGCCCAGTTTGGTATAGAAATTAGAATAAGGTAGTTTTTTGTAGCACAAATTGAAATAGGGCCAGAAAATGTGCGCACTTTCTTAACCTAGCATTTTTCAACATTCAAATATGAGTATAAATTTCTCTTGCAATCTTGATAAATCTGCTTAAACATAAAGGCTTGTTATTTGGAACCAAATAAAAAAATATTACAAATAGAATAGAATGCGTAACAGACACTTAATAAAAATGCACCCGGGAAGGAGAAAAACTACTGCCTATGATACACTTTAGATTAAAGTTCTTGGTTCTATTAAAATTTCCCTCAACCTTGAAACATTATGTACGCTTCCCACATTTTACTAGAACTTTTCTTTGTGGACTGTTTACCCTCGTTTCTTAATGATTGTGCCCGTCTTCCTTTAACGCCTTGTTGAGCTGAAGAAGTGAGTCATGAGACAGCCACTGGGTCACTTCAGCTTGACTTTCTGAGCAGGTTCGATGGAGGGAGGATTAGACTTTAGGTTAGCCTATTGTATCTGTTGGCACTGTTCTGCAGTATCACAGAGAGAGGAGAGGAGGGGGTAGTTGAGCTGTGGTTGATAAGCTGGGGAAGGGATTTCTCTAGAGCAGAAAGGTAGATGAAGCTATAGTGGATGCTTTGAGGAAAAAAGCATATACAGGTAGCTGCTGAAAGTGGTGTAGTAGTTTCTATTTGAACTGAAGAAGATACACCCATGATAAACATTACATTGTAGTGAGCACAAATGAAGTGCAACATAAGATTAGAATGAAATGCAATTCATCTTATGAATAAATAAACTGTTTTAAGTTTTATTTCAAAATATGACACAAATTGCTTCCTAAAAATAACTTTGCTTTCATTCATTCGATGCCGATGCTTCAATCTTTTCAGAAAAATTCTTCTCTTAAAAAAGTCATAAGTCAGGGGAAAAATGTCTTTTCTCTCCAGCTCACTTTCAACATTAAAATAGTTCAGCTGCAGTTTTTTTTACTTCACTTACACATCAAACAGGCTGCCACTTATAGTCTGTTTCTTATGTGTTGCTGCTCACTAATCTGCCCACGCCTTTCTATAGAAGACCAAATCAGACCTGTTCAGGCTGATACAGTAACTCCTCCAAACATCCACACCCCCATCATACATTTTAGTAAATATGGTATAGATCTATTATCTTTTTATATTTGCATTCTTAACAAACTTAAAATATTCTTTACCTGCCAAAAATAACTAGCTATGTGGCTTAGAGCGATGATCCTGTTGGACGAAACATTGATGAGATGTTGGTTTGTGGGGCATGTGCTTGCTGTAAGTTTAAAGGGCACTAATGCTAATAGGTGCTTGGCTTAAGAGGATCCTGGCTAGCTACCTGTTTTGTTACCAGCTAACACAACACCAGGCGCAAGCCCATTGGTAATAAGCGTAGAAGGAGATTCTCAGGAGTTAATCCCATAAATCCATCTGGGAAGTGGAACAACACAGAGCAAAGCGTGGTTCGGTGGATGGATGGCTTTGTTCCTTTTCAGAGTCTCACTGGATTAAAGAAATGGTCTGATAGTTTCAAAACGAAAGGACGCCAAAGACTGATAAGATTTCATCAAAAATGATTGCGATGTGTCAGGACATGACCAGAAGCTTGTTCCACATGGATTAAGGATCTGCCTCTACTGGTAGAGCACGCTTCAGTGACTGATTGTGAATGTCCATTAGTTTTGCTTTATTTTTTTTGGCTGTCTGTGAGTGCATAACTTAAAAAAACAATCATGCCAGAAAAAACTGAGCTAATGATTGAAAGTAATGCTAACGAGGAGGAGAATGAGAATTGGAGCATCAATGGACTAGAAGAAGAGGAAGATGCAGTTTTGAGAAAACCCTCCAGTGCAGGCGCACGTCTGTGGGATAGAGTCCGCAGCAGTTTGCTCAGATCAAAGGTAGGGAAATATTGTAAGGATGTTATTTCTATAAGCTTTTTTAAAGCAGAGCTAACATGTAATAAATTACTTCTGAACCACCTGGGACTGTTTCTTCTCTTAGAGGACGTGTCATGCAAATAGATTTTCTCTGAAGAGAAAATAATCTGCGTAAAACTGAAAAGATTTTAGGATAAAAGAACATGTGTCATGTTGCTGAGGCACAGTGTTTAGAAACGAAGACAAAAAGCTGTCGAGTTCCTCATCACCACAGTTAAAAGCTGCTTCATGAGTTGCATTAAAACAACCAAAAAAAAAAAACTAGTGGCTAAAACCACACTTAAAATGGAACACATTTTAAGTGTCATATAAGTAGAATAAATAAAGTCACATATAAGTAGAATAAATAAATTTCATAATTATGTTATTTGTTCAAGTTTTTTGTAATATCTTGGTTTTTGTTTATTTATTTTAGTTGGACCCTCAGACTTTGCAAACTAAAGACTGGCAGAGGACGGTGATTGGCATGAATGGGGTGAGTGTCTTACATCAAAGTCAGGTTCACATATTTATATTTTATTTCAATTTCAGATTCCTATGTGAAATTATTTACAGTATTTATTGATATTTTTCATCTTTTTCTACAACTATCACATTAAGGACTAGATTCTGTCTGGGACTGAATCACACAAATCTATTTTATGACGCTTTAACATAATTCAATTCAATGTACTTAATAAACTCAATATGCTTAAAGATTCTCTTGACTTGGCGCTTCTTAAGTCTTAGTGAGTAGGTTGACACTAGAGGTAGGCGGATCTATCCTAATATCGATAATATCGATACCAATGCTAGTATTGATATCGATCGATACCCCAACAACAATATCGATACTGGGATTGAAGTTTTACCCCTCGCACTTTGCTTCAGTTTTTTCTCTTTTTTTTTTTTTTTTTTTAAGTTAA
The DNA here is from genome assembly GCA_902685375.1 of Neostethus bicornis. Lineage (NCBI taxonomy): Eukaryota > Metazoa > Chordata > Actinopteri > Atheriniformes > Phallostethidae > Neostethus > Neostethus bicornis. Next base: position 14,595,094 of record LR738545.1, read on the forward strand.
CCTAACTGATTTGTCTGTAAAATATGCGTAAATGCTGTGTGTAGCCCCTGTTTGCTAAAGCGAGGCGGCCCCGCCCCCTCCCTCCTCTCTTTCGCTTTGACTTGTCACATGACTCAGCGACTCGGGTCCAAGAAACAAACAAAAAAAAAAACGCAAGTCGGTAAAAGTAGAGAGAAATGGAGAAAAGAGAAGTAGCGTGTGGCTGTACTTTGAGGTTACCTGCACCATGTGCAGAAAGGCTGTTAAATATAGTGATAACACTACAAATTAAAGAATCACCCCAAAGAAAAACTTCAGAAACGGAGGAGAAAACCCTGACCCCTTCTGTTTCTCAGAGGCGGCGCTCATTAACAGAGACGCTCCAATTTTAATTATAAAAGTACAACACAATCATCTTTAACATTAGTTAACATTTGTTTGTAACTGGGCACTTCTATGGATCTACCTACCAACCTGTGTTTATACGTATACTTGGTCATATTATATATATGATCCTAACCCTTGATGCAAAAATAGCCATTTAAAAAATTTAAATATCGGTATCGATATCGGTATCGGCGATATTGGTCTGGTGTTTACTTGGTATCGGATCGATACCAAAACTTGCGGTATCGCACACCCCTAGTTGACACACATGCATGTGAAACAAGATCATTTACATACGCACATGTGCAGCTTAATTTGTCCATTTGATGACACTTGAGGCAATCACTTTGTTCTATCTCCAGTAACCACAAGTCATTTTAAAATTGCAAAGTTCAATATGAGATGTTTTCAAAAAGTCATCTTTTCAATTTGTTTCAGATTGAGGTGAAGCTGTCCATGAAGTTCACAAGCAGAGAGTTTAGTTTGAAACGAATGCCTTCAAGGAAACAGTCTGGTGTCTTCGGAGTAAAAATCAATGTAGTTACCAAGTAAGTTGCTAACAATAGTTCTTATCTTGTTTAAAAGTGCTTGTGTTTGTATGAAGACTTTATTTAATTCTGTGTTGGGAGAAATGTTTAAGCAAAAGGTAAAATATGTATTGTGTGTTCTTGGAAGACAATCACATTGTCTTTAACCATCAAAGAAAATGTGTGTCGTCTGAAATGTTGGTCTTCAACAGTCAGAATTTCTCGAATGATCCTGAGAATATTGTACCTTTTACTCAAAACAAAATATTACAATATTAAAACTAGCCCAGTGTGTTTACAAGATTTAATAGTTAGATTATTATACCCCTCACCTTTATGTCTGTGTTGTCATTAGGCGTGAACGCTCCAAGGTCCCGCTCATTGTTCGCCAGTGTGTGGAGGAAATTGAGCGACGGGGGATGGAGGAAGTTGGAATTTACAGAGTTTCTGGTGTTGCGACTGACATCCAGATGTTAAAGGCTGCTTTTGACTCTAGTAAGTCCAATTAAGTTTTTGCTCTCCAGAATTGGTTTATAAATTATTGAAAACATTCTGGGAGAGACATTACAAATATATTTTGGGTTGCATTATTTAGGTAAATTTGAAGCCTGGTTGGTTCGGTTATGTTTGTCAAAGCTAAATGTAGCTCCTTGTTTTGTTCTGTGTGCATCACAGACAATAAAGATGTGTCTGTCGTAATGAGGGAAATGGACGTTAACGCTATCGCTGGAACATTGAAGCTGTATTTCCGTGAGCTGCCGGAGCCGCTCTTCACAGATGAGTTGTACCCCAACTTTGCAGGAGGCATTGGTGAGTTATTGTGTTTTATTAGTGTGTATTTCACTCTGTTCATACTGCGCTACATGTTTGTTGTTACCTTGACCCATCCGTGTGTGGATTTGTTTTACAGCTCTGTCGGACAGTGTGGCCAAAGAGAGCTGCATGCTCAATCTGCTGCTGTCTCTACCAGAACCTAATTTGGTCACCTTTCTTTTTGTGCTTGACCACCTAAAAAGGTAAAAAGCCTTTATTAATAGCATCAGCTGTGGTTTTATTACAGAAAAAAAGTTTTAGATTTTTGCTTAATGTATCTCATTGTGTTGCTACTTTCATTGAATTACATTTGCAATTGTTTAAGTATTCATCTATCATTGTGGCTGTTTTCTCAGGGTGGCTGAGAATGAGAGCATCAACAAGATGTCTCTACACAATCTTGCTACTGTTTTCGGTCCAACTTTACTTCGACCGTCGGAGAAAGATAGCAAAATTCCAACAAGCCCACAGCCAATCTCTATGAATGACAGCTGGTCTCTGGAGGTTATGGCTCAGGTAAAATTTGTGTCATTACAACTTATAAAAATGCACTTTGAAAGAGTTTAGTTGTTTGATAGATTTTTGTTCCCCTTTCTGCAGGTTCAAGTCCTCCTTTATTTTCTCCAGCTGGAAGGCATCCCAACACCTGACAGCAAACGTCAAAGTCTTCTTTTCTCAACTGAAGTATAGCAGGAACGCAACAGACTTTTCATTTTTGAGGATCAATGTCAGCTTCCTGAGGCTGATGCTGCTGATCACACACATTCCAATCCTTTTCTTTTTATCCACCAGAAGGAGCCATTGAACATTTGGTTCCTTGTCAGCCACCATCATCAAAACCCTTTCTTTGGCAGATGAGATAAGCATGTGTACCTGCTGCATCTGTAAAAGAAAAAACACATTCCTTTAAGATAGAAGGCCAAAATATACGTTCCACTATTTTTTTTTTTTTTTTTTATCATTTTCTCTTTCAAGCAGCAACATTGTCTGTATTTGTAGTTTTGTTGCTCTCTCCTGTTACTCCACACATTACACAACCACCAAATTATACAACCAATGAAGAACTTCACTTGTTTTACAATTCATTGTTTGAGACTGAGTGGTAGTTGGCATATTGGGCAAATGATTTTCATATTTTTTTCGTCTCTTTTTGTTTTCCTAGGAATGTTTGTATTGGTTGTAAGTTTACCTGTGCCAATGTTCCTGTGCTGATGATCAGTAGAGCATTTCAGTTTTCCTAATGTTTACATTCAGAGTTATGAACAGAATTTAACACCTTCGAGCTGTAGTTTCTACACAACATGCAGGCATGTTGATCTTAACATTTAAAGTGTTATATTTCCTGTATCGTACAGCTGCTGTAGTTACCTTAATCAGTTCCCATGTTTTGTAGTGGTGCTGAATCAACTACTAAGTGGATATGAGTGATTTTTAAAGTGGTACAGAAAGGTAAAAGTGAAACCATTCCTGGCCCAAATCATCATATTTTCCATCTAAGAAATGTATCATTTCCAAACTGTTTTGTTCATTTTTACGTGTTTGTTTTTAGATTTTACCTGTATTTTTAATTTAGCGTAAGTCTTTATGCATTCCTTTGCAGTATCCTGTCTCTAAATAACAAAAGCACTTGGAAATGTTTGTGAAATACCAAATATTCACCTAAAGGCCATTCAAGTTTAGCAGTTCCCATATATTTTTTTTTATATATCTTGTTTTACTGTCAAGTTTGTCTTTTCGAATTTATTTTTATTAGCCAAAAGAAAAAACATTTAACCCATTTTTAGTTTGCAAATTTCTTCTAATGTTAAACGTGGGTCTTAACCATCGGAACGTTTACTTCATGCAAATTAGCAATAAGTTCTAATAACACTGAGAAGGGCCCCTGTAATATGTATGTGTGATTTATGTAAATAAAAATTTGAAACATTCTTCCTTTGGTGAATCATTTTAACATCAGCTATGTCTTGTGTTCTGAAGGAATGAAAAAAAGATCAATGCTTGCATTGTTTCTAAATGAATGACATTTATTTACACTTCTAAGAAATTGAACCAAAAAATTATCAAGATACAAAAGTACAAAAGGTTTCATATAGAATTTCAAAACCCCTTTTAAATTTTACGCCGCAAGAATAAAATAAAGCCAGGAGTTTGTATCTAGCTTGGGAAAGCCTCTGCACTGTTCTGCAGTACATGCAAATATAATCTGAAACTATGTTACACAAGAAAGAAAACATATACGAACTCTCCATGGAGATCTTGCCTCATTTTCTGAGCCAAAGTTCAGATAAGATGAAAAGAAAGATAAGACTCTTGTTCACAATAAGGTTTTTCTTTTTTAGCTTTTGTAAAATTCTTGTCTAAACTTTTTTAAATTTTTGCTCTACCAGAGAGGAGATGAAAAGTATAAGCATGTTGTGCTGAAATATACATATACTTATTTTTACTATGGGAAAATAGGTGAGATTTTATTTAGACAAATAATATCACACAGGATTAAATAATCTTGTTTAATTTGATATGTGACTTTATTATAGATCAAGAACAACTTTAAAGGAAGCACAAGTATAAAATAATTTGATTCAACTGTGTTCTTTTTGTATTAAATTATTATGTTCTCCCTCTGCTTGGGTTCTCTTCGGGCACTCTAACTTCCTCCCAGCAGCTAGAAGACATGAAGGCATGTAGGGTTAGTAGGTCACTGTACATTGCCCCAAGGGGTTTGGGTGTGTGTGTGGTCTGTCTCTGTGTGGCCCTGCAACAAACTGACAACCTACTGGAGTGCACCCTGCCCCTTGTCTGCCTGATTGCAGAGATATACTCAAGTCCCATGTGTAGAACCATTTTAAAAATGGATCAATGAATAATAACTTGAAAGAAGCCAATTTTTTAAAAGGCATACATATAGGGGTACTTTTAAAGTCCAATTATAAATGTTCCTCTCATGGGCATCACCAGAATGAGGAGGCCTCTGCGCTTGATCTACCATCCTGTTTCCATCCAGGTTTAAGCCCATCTACAGATTTCTTTGGATACATAGCTGTAGAGTAGAATAAGCTAATATTTAATTAACAGACGCAAACACATTAGCTGCTCGTCCCAGGGGAAGAAACTCTTGTGCGGCTCCCCATGAGGTTTCTTTTTTTTACCCCAATGCTGAGTTCTTTGGGGATTTTCCTCACCGTGGAGAAGGGTCTAAGGCAAGGCAAGTTTATTTGTATACAAAAATTTGTACATAAGGTAATTCAAAGTGCTTTCCAAGACAGAAAAAATGCATTAAAATAACAAAACATACAATAAAAATTAAAACTGTAAAACAAAATATACACACAGGAAAGGTATGATTACGGTGTAATTAATCCTCAGTTAAATGCACAATTAAACAAAACTGTTTCCAGCCTAGATTTAAACATTGTCACAGTAGAGGTCTGTCTCAGCCTCAGGAAGTTTGTTCTCCATGTTTAGTCCTGACTCTGGACACCAGTAGGCATCCATCCCAGAGGTCCTCATAGTTCTAGATGGTTGGACAGACATAAAACAAGCAGAGCAGTTTTAAAGTCTATTCTCTGAGCCACAGGAAGCCAGTGCAGAGTCCTGAGCACAGGACTAATGTGACCATATTATCTGGTTCTTGTTCAACAGCATTTTGAATAAACTGAAGCTGTTTTAAGGGCAGGAATAGACTGAAATTCTTTTGTTAGCTTTTGTTTGGTTAGCTTTTAATTGTGTATCTACAATTTTTCTTCCTTTTTTGTACTTTATTTACCTAGAAGACAAGCAGCTTCTTCGACCAAGATATTAGTTTAATCACAAAATAAGATAAAGTCATTCACAGGTTCAGCTGAATATTAGTTTGAAGATTAAAATGTGACAAGAAGGTACTTTTTTGGTGTGTTCTTCTGAAGTATCCCTACGTGATGCTGAGGTGATGCAACCAGAGGAGGAGGTAGAGGAGAAAGAGGAGGGGTGGTGTCAGTAGAAAGATGATCATCCGGCTGTTGGCAACAGAAAGAAGGCGACATCTGAAACCGATGCTGCCTTTACAAGTCCCACAACTCAGGGACTTTTTACAACTACTAATGGACGTTCAACCAGCCGTTTTCGGCCTTTCAACTTGGACATATTAAGTGGAACTGAGGTATGAATAAAAAAAAAACTGTTTTCAATCTTTTAGCCGGTTATGCTAACTAAGTTAGCCTTATGCTAGCATTAGCTAGCTGACTTTAAACTCTGCTAATAGCATTTAGAAAGCAAATTGACTTTTAAATGCTCACTTAAACTCATTTAAAGTAACTTTAAAGTTTATGGGCTGGTTTTTGTAATTATTTAGACGTTAAGTTAAAAGATAACGCAAATTTTAAACCAACAAAAGCAGATTTTAGTGGAGCTGTCAAGCTAGCAGATTCACTTTGATAGTTAATTTGATTAATTTCAGAAAAAGTCCTTTTTATTTGTTTCATAGCGTAAAGACGAAATAATTTCGCATTAAGTGACTTCAATGTGACTTATTGTTCTTCTGCATCAGCAATTTCTTCTGATTTCTGCTGGAAAACTAAATGATCATGTTAAGTCCACAGCCTTTCATCTGGTTGAAGGATCCTGCAGGTTTGAATCATGCTCCTTAGATGGTCATACTTTTAATCAGTGTCTCAATCATTAGCTGTAGATTAGATTTTATTCGTAATTTCTCAGTTTAAATGCATTTTAAAACAGATCCCCTCTAGTTTTGTGCTTTTGTACTGGAACACAACAGGAAGTGAAATAACTGGAATTCCACACGTGCCTAACAACCTTCCAACTTTGCTTAGTTACCTTTTACTTGATAATTTTACTATTCTTACACAAAACATAAATCTCACCTGATTACTCGTTAACCATGACTAATTGTTATCACTAAATAGAAACAAGTTTAAATAAGTGTTGTATTTATATGATTAGCAGTAGATCACAAAAATGGAGTAACATGTAGTTTTTGTGTATTTATTCCAAAATTTCTTTTCAACGTTACATTGTATTCAGGAAAACCCAAAATAGCTCGTTTTTATACAACTTTTGTTCTTCGAACACGAGTTCGATTAACTTTAATCTTTCACAAACTGGTACATAAATAGATATTTCTACATTTGCGTCTTTAGTACAGTGGGTGGGACAAGGCTTGAAATACTGGCTTTTCTGTGTGGAGTTTGCATGTTCTCCCCGTGTATACATGGGTTTTCTCCAGGTTCTCCAGTTTTTTCCCAGCATCCAAAGACATGCATGTTAGGTTGTTTGGCTGCTTCAAAATTGCCCCTAGGAATGAGTGTGTGTGTCAGAGAGACCCTGCAGCAGACTGGCATTCTGTTCGGGGTGCACCCTGCCTCTTGCCTGTAATCAGCCAGAGTAGGCTCTGGTACCCCCGCAATTCTTAAGGATAAGCAGTTAGGAAGACTAAACATATACTTTTTGTTTAGGCTGTTTTTTAAGTTTCTACGCTAATCCATTACTGACTTCATTGTTATTTTTCAGAGAGAAACATATACAGATTTTTTAGTCTGACAATTCTCTACTTTTGCCACTTTTATATCTGTAAGAATCTCTCTCTGTAAGAATGGGGGGTCTCTTCAATCTGTAATTGAAGCCAGGTCTGTAAGATTGTTTGAGAAGTTTCCTTCAATGCTTGCCTATTAATAGAGCATATTTGGTAAATTAAATAAAAAAATTGACAGTGCCTGGTCTGTATAAGGCAGACAAATCCAGTCTTGTACTCTTACAATCCACCCATTTAGAGTCGACTCTTGGATTTTATCTTTTTATGGGAGACTCCACCACAGGAAGCTAATGTTATGGCAAGGACGTGCCTCCCCGCAGTCAAAGCATGAATAAGTCAAGAGGGCAGTGAAGGCGTATTTATAAGAGCCCATCTACTCCCGCTGGCTCCTTTACTCAGGCTCTTTAATTCCTTGTCTTTTTCCTTCAGTCCCATGCTTTTGTTCGGTGTTTGTGAAAGCACACAGGGTTCTCTGTTCTTTCAGTCAGGCTCGAATCACATTTGCTGGGGGAGTTTTTTCTTTCATTTTTTGATGCTTGACTAAAATACTCTAAATCTGAATTTTTTATATTTTTGTCGACTGGTTGATGAGAACTTCTCTTGCACAGCAAAAAGGTCACATGCCATGACCACAAAATTCAGATTTAAAACAATTCAATTGACACATTTTTACACCTCAAATGATATTTTTTTTTTTGCCCCAAATATTTTTTTAACACATAAATAATCTTACTACCACACTTTGTAACCTCCTTGACTCAATGTTTTTAAAAAAGTTTACAACCAATTTGAACAAAATAGTTTGGAATTTCTGTGGTTTTATTGTCAAACTTGAGCTAAACTGAAACATTAGTCATCTTAATGCTGTGAAAGGTAAACGACAAAATCAGTATCTACACAAGTCTTTTGTACAGGGTGTGGGTTTATGTGGTGAGGACATACTTTCTCACTGAGCTAGAGAGTAAAAGCAAAGGCATCTTACTCTGTCCCATTTAGCAGGCTCAGCTGGTCCCCAGTGTTTGCTCCCATATCAGTTCAGAGCCAATGAAAAGGGCTGAGCAGCTCCCCATTTCAGACATCTGCTTTGACACACATTCAGCTATTCAGAAAACTGGCTGGCTTGTTGAGCGCAGATGTCAGTACTTGAGGAAAACGCCCCTGCAAAGTTTGAACTTATGTGTTGGGTATAATTGCCTGCATGAAAAAGAAAAAAAACATCTAAATGAAAACACAAGTTGGTGCAATTAGCTGAAGAAAGTATTTGTCAAGAAACAAACAAGTTTCCTACCATAAAATCAGTAATGCAAATTAAAACGATATTTTTCATGAGTTTTTGGAGTAAAACTCAGACTGACTGATAGTCCTTTTGTCTTATTAATCTTATGGGGTTTGGTTTAAGTGTGAAATTAGCATTTTGATTGCTAATGTTACATAGCATAATGTTTATTGTGACATCACATAATTGTGTTAGATATTTATTAATTATGTTAGTTGTTATGAAATAGTTGAACTTTTCAGCTTGCCTCAAAAACATGGGCATGTACAAGTGCATGCATTCCTGCTTATGAAACGTAAGAGTCTAAAAAGCTCAATGTATGTAGTACTTTTCCATTCGCTGTATTGGAGAGCTGCTTGGCAGTGTGGGGCTGGAACCAAGCAGTTTCTTTATTAGCCGCAGTGAAAGTTTCCTCATTGCTTCATCCCTGTCCACCCTCTTTATATCTCTGGGAGCCTCTGATAATGGTTGACTCCAAAGTAAAATGCTCTTTCTGGTGACAGCTGGGGTGTTTTAGATCATTGGGATGAGAAAAAAAATGATTTGAAGCCTGCATCTAAATTTTAAAAAGAGCTTGATTAAAAGAGCTTTAGATTCCACCAATAAAAAGACACCGACAGGAAAAATAGCACCAGATTCTCAGCTGTTTCTCTATCAGGCTTATTTATGAATTCTGCTTTTAGTGCCTCCTTCAGTTTTTGTCAACAGCTTCATATCACTTCATCCCTTTAGTTTCACTTCTAAGTAATTTAAATCCGGCGTTGTTGGTTTTTTATGTTTTAAATTTGGCATTCTTTTCAGTAAGCATCACTTATTTGGGGTGGAGACGGTGGCCGCGTGGTTAGCGCGTTCGCCCGCGGACCGGAAGGTCGCGGGTTCGCGTCCCACGGAGAGCACGTCTAGGGTCCTTGGAGAAGACACCTAGCCCCCACTTCTCCCACCATTGGCGCCGTTGAAGGGCAGCCTGCTGCGGTGTAAGGAGTGCAGCAAACAAATTTCCCCGGTGAGGGATGAATAGAGTAATTCAAAATAAATAAATAAAATAACACAAAATAAATAAATTTACAGAAATAAAAACACTTGACATACGTTGTCATGTCTGTAGTTTTAGCTTGAGGACATTTTTAACAATACAACGTCTAATGAATTACATAAAGACTAAAAAGGCCAATGTATAAATGTTTTTTTTAATCTCAATGTTATATTAATATCGTAGTAGTAATGATTAAAGTAGTTTTGTTTCATCTTCTAAACCGCTTATTCCTAATGGGGTTGCCGGAGCCCAGCTGATTTCAGACAAGGTACACCCGAACAGGTGTTGCAGGCTACTCACACAGACAACCATCCATACACACGCATTTCTAGGGGCTATTTCTTAGTGGCAATTAACCTAAAATGCATATTTTTGGGGGGTGGGAGGAAACCGGAGTACCTGGAGAAAACCAATGCATACACATGGACAACATGCAAACTCCACACGGAAAAGGACAGTGTTTCAAGCCTTATCCCGCTTGGGACAAGAAAGGTCACGACCCCTAACCTTCTTGCTGTGAGGCTACTGTGCTTGGATTGAATTTTTGTCAATTAGATTACATTATGACAAAATAACCTCCCCTGCTGCATTAGTCAGGTATGTCTCAGTAATCAAATGTTTTGGGGGTTTTTCATCTGGATTTAAGTTTTGATTTGATTAAACATTCCGTACTAATGAGCAGCAAACTGCTTCTTGTCAGCTCTTGTTTTTTTTTAAATGGATTAATTTAAGGTGACTTGTTTGTACTGTGATTTGTCTGTGTAAAAGAATTATTTGAAGAAGAATTTCTTTAGTAGTCCAACAACGGGGAAATTATTAGAATATACTTTAATTATCCAACACATGGGAAATTTGTGTGTCACAGCAACAACTTTCTATCTGCTCAGTGAGTCGTTGTAGAGCCCGACCACGTATGGAAAGAAAGACCTCCGGTATCGAGGTGCGGTGTGTGCTGCCTGCATTGCATCACAGCAGGCAGCCACACAATTGTGCCATTTGTGGGAGCAACTAGGGGGCTAGGTGTCTGCTCCAGGGCACCTAGGCTTCTCAGTGGGATTCAAACTGGCTTCTCCTAGTCCAAGGACAAACACTCATACTGAGCTAACGCCTCTCAAATTTCTTCTGTTTAAGTTTATTGGGAATATCTTTTTCCCATACAAACACACATTTGTGTTATTGAGGAACATTGTTTGATTAGTTTGTCCACTGTTGTAAACTTTTTTTTGTTTTGACAAAATGATCTTGAGTTCATTCAAAGTACTCCTAAACAAATACCAAACACAATAAAAGTGACTGAAAATAAGCATCAAGTTTATGCTTTCTGGGGATTTAGAATGAAAGATTTAGTTCTGTCTGGTGATCTAAGTTTGAATTTATTTAAAAGAATCTGAAATAAATTACTGTAGATAAAGGTCAAATTGAACATCTGGTCTTAAGAATGAAAGAGAAACTGCTAATTTCTTTTTTTTTAAAGTTAAAATTTAAATAAAAACACTCACTTGCTAAATTTTTTAAACAGTTGTGATGTCGTTTGGTCTGCTTTTGTTTGCTATTTAAACTGATGCGCCAAGTTGTTTGGTAAGTCAATACAGCTTAATTATATTCAAACAACCAGTAAACGCTCAGAGAAACAGCAGAACTCTGACTCAAAGGATTCTAGCGGTGTCCTCTGTGTTCAATAAATAATATTAACTATAGATTCCACATCAAGCTAAAGTACTTGCTCATTCTCTGCAGCTTTGTGTCAGAACACTTAACTTTGCTTGTATTACTAACGGCCAGGGCATAATAACTTTTCTGCGTAGCGCAAAAGCATTTGTTTAAAACGTACAGCCAAGCATATTGTCTGCCAAATAAACCCAGTTTACTGGTGAAACTACAGCTTTATTTCCTTGTGTTTGAAAGAATACCCTGTAATTTCTTTTCCCATTTCATTTAGATCATTCATATAGAAATGCTGCCTGGCACTTTGAGCTGAAATTTACTGTCAAAATTATTTGGATATTTGTCAAATTGTTTAAATAAAGTGATGATGATCAGGAGCAGGATGAGTACAGCTTCTATAAACATGACAGCAACTTATTCACTGGCTGTTTGAAATACAAAACAGTACCTAAAACAGTAACTGATCTGTATTTGTTGCTTTTATTAAATCCAAGTTAGTCTACATTATTAAAGATTTGTGAAGTGGAATGGTAATGTTCTCATTTGGGATTTTTAACTTGTGTGTGTAAGTGTTAAAAATTGATGATAGTTGCAATCATTTTTGTTTTGCTAGGAATGACTCCGCAAAACTCCAACCATATTCTAGTTCTTTATATTACTGCTATTTTTAATACAGCTCACCGCCATATATCTAAGTTTAAGTTATCTTGTGGAAATAAAGCTTAGCAACTTGAAGCTTTTAATTCTTTTTGTTTTGCATAATTGGATTTAGGGATTCCAGTCAGCGACCAAATTTTACCCAGTAAAGAAGTGAATTGTAATTGACTTGTGGTACAGAATCTGATAATGCACTTTAGCCAACTTCATAAAAGTACTATTACTATATTGTAATAGTACTATATACTATTACAATATAGTAATAGTATTGTATTGGTTTCCTCCGCTTACCTGGTGTTGGGTTGTGGGAGCAGGAGCCTCTGCAGGGAAGCACAGAGTTACTTCACCTTGATCACATCTTCCAGCTAATCCAGGAGGATCCACTGACGTCCGTAGTCCCTCCAGCACGTCCTTGGGTCTACCTGTGTGTCTCCTTCAAGTAGAATGTTCCTAGAACATCCCACCAGTCACGTGTTTGTGTTCCAAACTCCCTCATGTGGCTCATCTCGTAGCAGTGCTGGGATGAAACCTGGTAGAGAACCCACACGTGGAGACAACATACAAACTCCACATAGAAATGTCTGTATTAAACATGAAAGCCTTATTTTATTTCCGATAAACATTAAAAAGTATATTGTTCTATAAAAAAAGCTGTGAAAGAATCCTTTTTTTTAACTTGTAAGTACAAGTACTTTGAAAGAATCTTAAAATGCTGAGTCTGACATGGGTTTTACTTCTGAAAAACTTCATGTGGTCTGAGTTTTTCCTGCTGCTTGGGGAATAGCTTCTGTGGAAAGAATGACTGTCTCGTGGAAAATTGGAGCCATCACTCTGCACACTGACATGCATTACTGTTCCCCTACCTTCTCCCTTTGTCTACAGATTGAGCTGTAAATGCGTCCGCGTCAGAAAGCTCAGTATGAAGAAGTCGGGCCGACCGGTGGCGAGTAAAGTCAGCGGAGATCGAGGGAAGTCAGAAGCCACGGCTGCCACGGGCATCGGAAAGTCTACAGTCAAAACTACTACCATCCCCCCTCTATCTAAGGTTTGTTTTTATTGTTCTTTTTTATACAGTTCATTGTGTTCACTTTTTAGGTCCAAATAAGGTGTTTCTGGTTATAACTTTAAATGGCTTCAGTCCTACCTTGAAGCCTGGAAATACTTTGTTGAAATTGTTAGTTCTGTCTCAGACCAAATGATCCCGATGTGTGAATCGACCAAGGGGGATTTTCTTGGATTTTACGAGATTAAAACACAGCTTTAAACGTGCAGTGTCACACTTATGTAAATGATTATGGAACTATGGATTCACTGTGTCACTGTATCCAACAGATCAATGAGTGAATAAGAATTAACTTTCTCCAGTTAAATGCAGACTAGACTGGAATGTCATCTTTTTTCTAAAAAATAAAAATGTCTGTGGTCACTCGAATCAGATATAGGGGTGTCCATGGATTCATGTCTGAATTTCAACAGGTATGTCAAGACTTTCCCATAATTAAGAAATAGTCTAAATTAAACCTGGAAAGACCTAACCACGTCTTCGTCTCCAACACATGAGACTACTGTAGCGAACTCACTAAATCAGCTGTAAAGTGCAGAACACCCTGAACTTGCTCCTAAAGTCTTTAGTGGAACTAAGAACTATGATCATATTAGTCTCATGCCTCTAAACTATTTTTTTTTAATTTAGCGGATTTCAAATAGCTCTTCTTGTACACAAGTTGCTCCAAGTCTTAACACTACAGTACATTTCTGACACGTCGGCCCCAGATAAATCACCCCAGAGAGCCTCATGAATAGGCTTTTACACCAGCTGGTATAAGCCCTGTGTCAGGACCAAACTTGGTGAAACAGCTTTTTTGTTTTATGCATGTAAAACCTGAAATGTTTTTTTCTGACATGGTTAGACAGCCCATTACTCTGACAATGTTCAAATCCCAAACTAAAAACTGCATTTTTTTTTTTTTTTTTTTTTTTTTTTAATGTTTTTTGTACAGTACTTTGAATGACTTTGAATTGTGCGTTATAATAAACTCACTCTGTCAGATTTGTTTAGCCAATGAGCAGCTGAGATTGATTATATTTGTGAATGTTTTTTATATTAATCCTATCAGGTGAAAAGCAATGATGATCTTTTAGCAGCGATGGTCGGAGGGAACCCCGCATCAAGTAGCAGCACTGCCACAAAGACCAAGAAGACCACCTCTACTGGGAGTAGTGCGACCACCATCGATAGCAAACCAAAGACATCTTCAGGTAGCTGGAGTTTTCGAGGCTGAGCTTTTATTTTTCATAATTTTTTTAATCATAAAGCAACCTTTCATATCTTTGCTTTCAGGTAGTTTATCCAAACGAACAGCCTCTGCAACTTCTAAAGAACCAAATTCAACAAGAGATCGTCTTCGAACGTCTAGGTCATCTGCCGCTAAGAAACAGCTTACACCAGGGGCCACAGGAGATGTATCTTCAGGAAAGCGCTGTCGCAGTCAAGCCTTAGCAGAATCAGAGGGCCGCATGAGTAAATCAAAATCAGATGGCCAGATTAGTGACAAAGTGGCTCTAGAAGCCAAAGTGAAAGATCTGTTGGGTTTGGCTAAAAGCAAAGACGTGGAGATCCTGCATCTCCGCAGTGAACTAAGGGACATGCGGGCTCAGCTTGGCATCGGGGTGAAAGAAGCTTCAATGCAGGAAGAAGCTGGAGAAGAAGTGAAGCCCCATGTTTCAGCCATCACAGCAGCTGATGTGGAATCTACACTGATTCTCCTACAAGAGCAGAACCAGGCCATCCGAGAGGAACTCAATCTGCTCAAGAGTGAGAACCGCATGCTTAAGGACCGGCTCAATGCTCTAGGCTTCTCGCTGGAACAGAGACTGGACAGTTCTGACAAGCTATTTAACTACCCCTCTCTTAGTCCAGACCTGGCCACAGGCAGCGCCCACAGCGAGGGAGGCGGCACAGGTACATTGACCTCATCAGTGGAGGGTTCCGCCCCAGGCTCTTTGGAGGATTTGCTCACAGGACACCAGCATGGAGGCTCTGCAGACAACCTCGACAGTGAATCCAGTGAGGTCTACCAAGCTGTCACCTCCAGTGATGACGCTCTGGATGCTCCATCTGGTGCATCCTCCTCATCTGAGTCCGAGTGTGCTCCAAGCTCTGAGCGTTCCAGAAGAGGCAGCAGTGGTAATGCTAGTGAGGTGTCCGTAGCTTGTCTGACTGAGCGCATCCACCAGATGGAGGAAAACCAGCATAGCACCGCCGAAGAACTTCAGGCCACCCTGCAGGAGCTGGCAGACCTGCAGCAAATCACCCAGGAGCTAAACGGAGAGAACGAGCGACTCGGTGAGGAGAAGGTCATCCTCATGGACTCCTTGTGCCAGCAGAGCGACAAGCTGGAGTTGTACGGCCGGCAGATAGAATACATGCGCTCTCTGTTGGATGAGCACCATATATCCTATGTTCTAGAAGAAGACATAAAGAGCGGGCGCTACATGGAGCTGGAGCAGCGATACTCAGACCTGGCGGATAACGCTCGCTTCGAGAGAGAGCAGCTGCTGGGCGTCCAACAGCATCTTTCCAACACTCTGAAGATGGCTGAACAGGACAACGCTGAAGCTCAGGAGATGATCGGAGCACTGAAGGAAAGAAATCACCAAATGGAACGCATCATGGATTCAGAGAGGCAAGATCGGGCGTCTATGGCAGCCATGCTAGAGGAGTACAAGGCGACGGTCAGCAACGACCAGGCGGAGCTAAGCCGCTGCAGAACCCAGCTGGACCAAGAGAGGCAGAGGGTAGCCGAGTTGTACTCCATCCACACTGCGGGGGACAAAAATGACATCTGCCAGCTGCTGGAGGGAGTGCGGCTGGCCAAGGAGGAGGCTGAGGCCAAGGCTGCTAAGACGCAGAAAGAACTAGAGCAGGCACATGGTGAACTCAACCGGCTGCAGGAGACCTTCAGCAAGGTTGGTTAAAATAGAAAGCTAAATGAGTTATTTGAACTCAATTAAACTTTAATAATAAAAAAAGAAGGACACAGGAGTTCTTTGTGTGACACATAAACTGCATCAGTTTTCCAACGCCTGCTAATATAAGAGAATAGCACTTTGTTTATTTAAGACCTGCAATTATAGTGCCGAACAAAAATGTTTTAAAGTTCAAATAATGTTTGGAATAAAATGAAAAATCTTCTTCCTGCAGCTTGACAGAGAATACAGAGACTTCCGAGAGCAGGTTCAGCAGCAGATGACCAAACAGGAGCAAACACTAGAGAAGCAGCGCGTGGAGCTCCAGGAGAAAGAGACGGAGATTGCCGACATGAAGGAAACCATCTTCGAGCTAGAAGATGAAGTAGAGCAACACCGAGCTCTCAAACTCCACGACAATCTTATTATTTCAGACCTTGAGAGTAAGTGGGCAGAAAAATGGATGAAAAGTCAATGCTAACATTAATAAAAGAATATTTTTGCAGCTTTAATTCTGATTGATGTGGTGATTGGTAATCTTGTTCCCTTATTTTAGACTCTGTGAAAAAGCTGCAGGACCAGAAACACGACATGGAGAGGGAGATTAAGATTCTCAATCGCAGACTGAGGGTAAGTAAATTTAGATGGTTGATTTAACTCTCTGAAACATCCTCCCTCTCGTTCAGAGTTTTTGTCATGTTAGCCTATTTGGATCATTCCAAACTCCTGTATAAATTCTAGTTTTTATATATTACAAGAGGTATAGTGTATAAATCTTTAATGACACCAGCTAAAAAAAAAAAAGATCTTTAAATTCATCACTAATAATGTGGTTTAAATGAATAAAAGAACGTATATGGATGCTCCCAGCTTTACCATCAACATACTCACATGCACACATTCTACATGTCATAATACAATCATAAGTGAGAAAAATGGTTTGGTCCATGTTATTGTTCCTCCATGTGTGCAGGAGGAGTCTATGGAGTGGCGCCAGTTCCAAGCTGATCTACAAACAGCCGTTGTCATTGCAAATGACATCAAGTCAGAAGCGCAGGAAGAAATTGGAGACCTGCGGCGCCGTTTGCAGGAAGCCCAGGAGAAGAACGAGAAGTTGAGCAAAGAATTGGATGAAGTCAAGAGTCGCAAGTAAGAGGCACAAATAAACTTGGAACAGATCCAGTGGTCACACTGACATTTTTTGTGTATTTGTTTCCCAAATAGGATAAGGGAGACATTTTTTATATTGTTCTCTCATGCAACATTTTCGAAATTTGCTTTTTTAACCAAAAAATAAAAGTCATCCCTGAATTGTTAAACAGAACCTGCTCTCTGAGTGTGCATCTCATGTACCACATATGTTTTCCAGGCAAGAAGAAGAGCGAGGAAGGGTGTATAACTACATGAACGCAGTGGAGAGGGACTTGGCAGCTCTTAGACAAGGAATGGGTTTAAGCAGGCGATCCTCCACCTCATCCGAACCTTCACCAACAGTAAAAACCCTCATCAAGAGTTTTGATAGTGCATCGCAAGGTATGTTGATCTTTAAAAGCTTTTCCTTCTTTATTTTTAGTAGTATTTAATTAATAATTAGCTTTTATCATTGTTTATTCAGGTCCACCTTCCAATGGTGCAACTGTGACACCAACAGCCTCTGCTGCCCCAATACCTCGAACCCCTTTGAGCCCCAGTCCTATGAAGACTCCTCCTGCAGCTGCAGTTTCCCCCATTCAGGTACAAAAGGCTTTCATGAACAAATTGTCACCACGCTACCCTATCCTCATCTCCGCTCTGTTTCTTTGTACTATGATTACATGGAGATTTTAATATTGCTGCCTTTTGTATGTTTTTACATGTATTTCTACCTCACTTAAATGACTTTTATTGTTTCAGAGACACTCTGTAAGTGGATCCATGTCGGCAACAAAACCTCTGTCATCTTTGAACGATAAGAGACCAAGCTATACAGACATAACCATTCCAGGTAAGTGGACTTCTTTCCTGTGTGTGAAATGTAGATACAATCATAAGGATCCGACAAGTGTGCTGCTAAATATGGATGACAAACAAGATGTTGTGAATCTTTTGTCCTCTGCTGATGTTCTGACATAAACTTAAAGAGTAATAGACTGTTCTCTCACTCTCTCATGACATAATACTATAGTGTTTCACTGGAAGCCCATGTTAGGAGTTATGTTTCCTGTATTTTGGGGGGATAATAACAGAGGAAATAATAAGGGTCATGTTGTCTTAGTCCGTTCTCAGTGACGAGTTCAAGCGTTTCATGTGAACGTGCAGTCTGGACCATAGCCCCCAATGTTTTGTTTACTTTTTTGGTGATTTATTGTTTTTTCTTGGTGAGCCAATCAGTCAGATGTGTTGGTTGTCCTTGAACTCTGAGGGACTGGAATGTAGCTCTTAGCAGATCTGAGTTATTTTTAATTTTAAAGGATTTACTCTTGTACTAATAGTTTGCAAATGTTGTTGACATATCCACAGCTGAGCACCTTCTCAGGGGGACATCAGCTAGTCGACCCACCCCTGCTCTACAGAGGGTCTCCAACATGGATACCAATAAGGCCATTTCAGGTTTCTGGTGCTCTTTAAGTTTAACATATGGCATGAATTCATTACTAAATAAGGAAAAATATTAAGTGTGAATTTCTCTCCCGGCCAACAGTGTCGCGCAGAAGCAGTGAGGAGATAAAGAGGGACATGTCTGCACCAGATGGGGCCTCCTCAGGCTCTTTAATGGCTATAAGTGCAGCTTCCTCCCCACTGTCTCTATCTTCCTCCTCTCCCACCGCCTCAATCACCCCAACAACCCGCAGTCGACTGAGGTAAAATATTTCAGTGCACTCTAATCAGCATTTACTTGGAAATAGTGAAAGTGATAGAAAATGTTTACCTACGTGTGTAACTGTCAGTTCTTTGTGAGATGTAATCACACTCCCCCAATGTTATTAAAGTCAACAGCTTAGTAGATAAGCAAGAAAAATTCTGTGGTAATTTCATGTTTCCAGCTCGTGTTTGGCTGAGCGAGGTGGATGAACGTTTTTTCCTGTCTGGTCTTGTTGTTTCTTTACAAACTTGTTGATCAAGTTAAAATGATCATCTTTAGGAGGCTGAACAGATTTGGTTAGTTAGCTACCTCAAGTTAACTAGCTTAATTGGGCTTAATTATGACAAAATGTGTCTCAAAACATCATTTTTACACATTTATTCTTAATTTTATTTTAGCAATATGTTTAAAGTGTGTAAAACATTACGTTATTTTCTGAAATGTTAAGTAAATGTTCTACTGTACACTAAAATTATAGTTTGACTTTTTACTGCAGCTTGTGTTGTAAATATTTTCTGTAACAGAGAGGAGAGAAAGGACCCTTTGTCGGCACTAGCCAGAGAATACGGCGGCTCAAAGAGGAATGCTTTGCTAAAGTGGTGCCAAAAGAAGACTGAAGGCTATCAGGTATGGACTTCAACACGATCAAGTTTTTTTATTGAAGAAGTTAAAAACATGCAAAAAAAAGTTAATCAACATTTAGATGAGTAAAGTAACCAAGGGAAACTTTTTTTTTTTTTTTTTTATATAAGGAAGTGTTTTACCCAGTGTGAGAGGTGTTTCACAATCTAGAAATGATCAGGCTTTTCAAAAGCCTAAAAAAATTGCAGTCAGAGAGTTACAATCACAGTGCTGGTGCAGTTAATCACTTCGTCCAGCAAGAAATCTGTTAACAAACACTGTAGCATTAACAGAAAATGATGTAGATTTATGTCAAACTTTGATGAAACACATGGTTACGATACAGATTGTCACTAGTTTAGTTGACCACCGCAGTTCTGCACTGTATTTCGAAAACAGAAGAACAGATCACATGGCTTACAGTTTGTTTCTCTGATGGTCTCTACATATTAACTATTGATGATATAAATTTGATTTAATATTGAACAGATTCGATATTAAATTTTCAGTGAGTCTTTTTAATAGCAGTAAAACTTGGCTGTTGGACGAAGACAATGAATAGTAAATAGACCTAAATGCTGAAATGAGAAACATTAAATGTCTCTTACGGTTCGCTTCATTTCCATATGCATCAACATGCTTATTGAGTCGCAAAAGGAAATGGTTTACCTCAAACAGTCCCAGCACCTGCACAGAGAAGCAAAAGACTGATGCGTATGTTTTGAATAGTAAACGTGTAACAGTCCTGATAAGAAGAAACACCAAACATTGTACAGAAGACTATTCCAGTCATTACCATAAAAATCTACAGCGATGATGTGGTTGAGGACTCATCATGTGACTCATCTGTCTGTAAGATTTTCTAGTTGATCGCTCTGCAAACTCTTTTTTTTATACAAGGTTGTTCAAACATCAGGAGACGGTTAATGTTTAGGAATTGACAGAGAAATGATCTGCATGACACTTAAACACAGCTTCGAGTGTCATTTTCCATATTAAAAGGATAAAGCTTTTGGTTGCTATGGTGTTTTAAATCCTCACCAGGAAGTGTGCAACATTTAACACATCCTGTGTGTACACGTCTCGCAAAACCACTAGGCTCTAAGTAATATACTGCAAACAAGAACGATTATAGTTATATTATTGTAAAAATTTAGCACAGAGCATTAGTCGTTTATAAGAGGTTGTAACCCTCATTTTTAATTGGTATTGATTAACTGTATGTGATAGAAAAGAGGGAAATAGCTACTTGATGAAATCAGTCAGTAATTTGATTGGTTTTTCTTTCTGTTGAGCTTTTTTTTAATGATACTTTTCTTGCTTTATATCACTAATTCAAAAAGTAGTGATATTTTTTTATTCACAGACTCAGTCATTATTTTTTAAGCCACTGGTCTCTGAGTTGGATGCTACTCATTGGTGTATCAATAAACACAAAAACAGTTGCTTAATTTGTTTGGGACTGCTGTAATATTTTTTCTCAAAAAGTCTTTTAAAATTAATCAGAACTGTGCAAATATCTTTTAAAACTTTCAAATATTAGAAACTTTTTTTATATAATCAGCACTGCTAACTTGGAAAGTTAAATTCTCAGTTTTTTTTTTTAACGAATCAAACATTAAAAAGCCATTTTTTTCAAAAGAAAACTATATTAATAATTTTGATTTAAATGTATTGTTGAGTTTGAGAACTCATGTTTAAGCTTCTCCGTGGACTTTTATTCTCTTAAATGAATATGTAGAGTCATTACCTCTAATATTTATAATGTACTGGAAAACTGGGTTCAATTCTGTAACCCATCAGGCATTGACTTGCCATCACTTTTTGCTGAAAACTCACTCCAGTTGAATCCCTTTTTTAAAAAAATCAATCTTGTCTTTCAGAATATTGATATTACAAACTTCAGCAGCAGCTGGAACGATGGCCTGGCATTCTGTGCTTTGCTACACACCTATCTCCCTGCACACATCCCTTACCAAGAGCTCACCAGCCAAGACAAGGCAAGTTTGTTTTAAATTAATAATAAAAAAAAAACTTTCACATGTTGCTAAACTCTCCCATTTTTTCTTCAGAGGAGAAACTTCACATTAGCTTTTCAGGCTGCTGAGAGTGTCGGGATCAAATGCACTTTGGTGAGCGTCCCACTCTTTCTGTAATGTGTTTAAGAATAAGTTGGCTTAACTCAAAAAGCAGTGATATTTTATTCACTGCCTCACTGAAATAGACAAAGTTTACAAGTACAATCTTTCTTACCTGTTCCAATCTCTTGTAGGATATCAATGAGATGGTGCACACGGAGAGACCAGACTGGCAAAACGTCATGACATACGTCACAGCCATCTACAAATATTTTGAAACCTGACTTCACGGTCCCACTCTCACTGCAACACAATCAAGTCAACCATTCAGCAATTTTTCCACTTTATAGTCAACGTTACCTCTAAAAATCCTCTTTGCCATTGTCACAGCAACAGTCAGTCCACACCAAACACAACAAGGAGCTTCTCCATGTGTTTACTATTGCACTGGTAAACAATGAGAAGAGCCCGATACAAGCCAGATCAACAAGTGTAAAGTGGTCTTTAGAGTAAGCCTGGTGGATCACCTCTGCCTTCATGTCTGACAGAGAGCAGTAAGAGGAAGAAACCAGGTGTCAGTGCCTTCTTTCTGGCTTCTGTTTCACATATCCACTCCTTTTCATGCAACTTTGCTGCAAAATCTGCTTAAACAAATGTGGTGTTTTTTTGCACCAAGTCTTCCAGATGTCACAATTAGATGTTTCTCATTAAGGATGAAAAGTGCCAGTGATGTGGAAGCCAACAGAATGAGTTCAATGACCTCAATTTGTGAAGCAGAAGAGTTGACAAGTGGCCAAATTGTTTAATTGCCTTTTGACTTTGGATTTCTGACTTCATTGCCAACACAAGCTAATAGATACTTATCAAGCACAACATATTAGTTTTTACAGCTCACATATTTGACACTAAAGCTCTCAAGTATTGTTTTTTTTTTTTACTAATAGATGTGTGGATGTGAAGTTATTTGCATTTGTAGGCTAACTTAGACCTAAGGCACACAAAGGATCTCACCATAGCTTTTGTTAAAGAAGATTCAATCAATAAGATGAGCCCTGTTTGACCAAAGTGGCTCACATCGAGATCTCAATAAGGGAACTTTTAGCTCTAGTGTCTGGAAACCAACTGAAACTGTCATAGATACAAACACATTGATGTGCCAGAGTAGTTCCAAGCTGTGGTTTGACATTTTCGGAAAATGTAATTCCCTCTGGTTATAATCTACACAATTTGTTTAAATCCACTGTAACAAAAAAAAAAAAAAAACAGCTGAGAGGAAATTGTTTGCCTCATTGCACTATGGTAGCAAATGTCTTTATCCCAGATTTATTACACTACAATTCATCTTAGAGGTAAAAACTCTTTGGTTTTTTTCTTGAGACAAATTTAGATGCAGTTTATCCTGAAATTTAGAGCTGTAACAACTATCGAAATAACCATATTTCAACTTTTTATTTTTAGGTTGAACAATCACGTCTTTGCTTTTATGTTTTACTGGCACAAAGACACAAATTATGGCATGATTATTAGCATTATTATGCAACTCATGAGGGAGAAATTATTGATTTCCATAAATGTCAAATGTCCTTTGCATCTACAAAGTGCACCGAGGTATTTATCTTGAAAATCACCAGACAAAAAAACATTTTTTTCTGCTCCGGACATCTTTGCTTTGTTAACCCTACAGAGCTAAACTGGCTATTTTGTTTCTAGTATGCCTAACTTTACTGAACATTGTAGCAAAAAAATGAATGAGTTCGAATCATCTACTACATTTGCTGAGTTACGTGTGCCTATATTTACACAAAGTTTCTTATTTATTTGCATCGTTTTCATGTGGTCGATGCTTCATTCACGTGTCTTGGAGAATCTAATTTTATTGCACACAGTACGTAGCTGCACTGAGATAAGCTTTTTGTAATTTACACTATTTTCTTGCCTTAAGAGTTTAGCTACGCCCTTTGTTACGGAGATATTAGACTTCATGAAGAACATTTGGCTTTGCTGCTCATCAGACTTGTGATCAAAGAGACACTTTGTAAAACAAGATCCTGTGTGTTTGTGCTTCATGGTGAATGATGATCTTGAACCACTTTTGGGAGCACAGGGGGAACTTATCGATGTGTTTTGTGAAGAGGACTCTGCTCAAGATCTGCTGAAGATGCCAGCTGGAATCAGCAGCAATGATATTTATATCTCAGTCTGATTGGTCTCATCGTCTACACTACAGATTGGATTTGTCCTCGCAGGAGATAAGGAATTTTTCAGTTGAATATAAAGAACCAACTCACTGCTGAAAAGGCTTTATGATACAACATTACTAGGGATTTTAAATCCACCGCTGACCAACAAACTTTGTGAATATGAAAAAAAAAATCTGAAGCCTTGTGACTGTGATGCTAAATGTTTTGTGGTCACGCTTTAGTGATCTCGGGATATTTTACAAGGTCTAGCTTGTGGGGATGTGAAGTGATAGATGCACGCTGAAACCAGACGTTCTGGCTGATGTAAAGAAGCACATTTCACATGATGCAGCCATCACAAACATGTGTTTAGTTTGAGATTGTACCGTACAAGATGCCTTTAAACCATAAAGCTTCCCAGCAAGCTGAGCAAATGTGAACAAAGAGTTCTGTCCTGCAGGAGTTAATAACTTCATCATGCTAAATATATTTTGTTTACTTGAAACTACTTCAGCTAAACATGTTTTAGTTTGGCTGAGTTTTTATGTTGCCTTTTTTTTTCTCCAAAAGTCACATTATGCAGTCATTTTTTTTAAATGTTTTTTATTTTTATTTTAAGTGGCTTGTTTTTTCCTCATTAATAATTGCAATCACTACATGCAATGTGGAAAAAACTTCCTTTTCAAAGTAATCTGACTACATTTGTGTTTAGAAAGCACTAAGCTACAGTATTAAGGGCACACTATGATGATAATCATTTGTAAGAAATATGCTGTCATTTTGTTCTTTTTTTTGCAGTAAATCTTATAAAAAAACAATCAACAACCACTTTTGTTGTCATCCTTTAGTACTTCCTGTAATCCATATATAATAAATACATTCAGACTTTCTCTGGTTCAGATAAGTAACCAGATCTTGAATAAACCGGTTCACTGCAATTACTAGTCTCAAGTTTCAAAGCAGTTTTTTGTATCTCATACTGTGATCCGGTGCTGAAGGGAATTGGGGACAGTATGTTATGAGGGAGGGGGGGGGGGGAAAGCCTTGCTACTGTCGATCAGTGAAACTGGAGGTTTATCACTGCATGTAGACTCGGAAACGAAGCTTCAAGTGTTGTTTGGTGATCTAGACAACCTGCAGGCGATCTGCTGTTTGTTACGTGGTAATCTTCTACTTAACCGAGTTTGAATGTCTGGAGATCAGAAAAAGAAGGTAAGGCAATCATATTTCAAACTACTTTTCCGATTTGTATTGAGACAATTGAAATGTGTTCAGAAACAAGCAGGATGGAAGTAGAATTTAGATCGCATAGATTCGTGAAAACTTTGTGAGTGTGTTCATAAAAATTCAGATGGGGTTCGATCAGGATCTTTCAATCAACTTTTTAATCATACATTTTGTTTATCTATTTTTTTAAATCATTATTCATCACACATCTTGGCCATATTTCCTCATTGATTGTAAACTATCAAAGGAAACTGTCATATTTCAGAATAAAAACAGTCGATTGTTACTTGTAAGTTTTTTCCCATGCGTACAACTCCTTAATCTAACATCCTATTCTCATCATGACAAACATAAGCTATTAAAGTCACCAGATGTAAATAGTTTCAAGTGCAATCATAATTTTTATATTAAAAGGAAGTTTAAAAAAAATTCTAGGTATTTGTTCTAAAAACTGTCGATCACCAAAATAAAATATATCCTCACCATAAGAATAGCAACTTGTCTACCAGAAAAAGT
The DNA here is from genome assembly GCA_902685375.1 of Neostethus bicornis. NCBI lineage: Eukaryota > Metazoa > Chordata > Actinopteri > Atheriniformes > Phallostethidae > Neostethus > Neostethus bicornis. Next base: position 14,620,388 of record LR738545.1, read on the forward strand.
TCTCTGATCTCTGATTTGAAGTTATGTAGTATTTCAAACAATGTAAAAAAAATCTGATCTTTCTCTATTTGAAGAGTTTAGCAGAGGAAACACCTGCTTGAGTAGAATAACTCTTATGGTTTATTAAAATGTAATAGAAGATGGTAGAGTTGTAGGATCAGTGTTAATGCACATCAGTGAAGGTTAAATGACATTTGCGTTGTGGATGTGGAGGTTAGAGAACATCTGTGCATCCAAACACAAGTCAGACATCAGTTAAGGTTAATTAGAGAAAAATGATCCAATTTGCCTGGAGTCCAGATTCTCTGTAACAGATTGATGAATGGATTACAGCCTTCATGTCTGACGCTGCTGATTGGACCAGTCTGTACAGACAACTTGATGCTGTATACTTAAATGGGTTCAAACATCATCTTTCTGCTACCTGATTGTACTAAATGAACAAGTTACACATAAAAGTTTGTTTTGTTGTTATTATTTCATGTGAAATATACAAAACCTACTGCATAAATTTGGATTGCACAGTTGTTGCTAGAGTTTGAAAGTTACCCATCTTTTTACCATGTTTAAAGTTAATATTAAAGGCAAGTTTATTTGTACCACATTATATACAAAATGTCGTTCAAAGTGCTTCATAAGGCAGAAAAAATGCACTAAAATCACAAAACATACAAAAAAAAAATACAAACGATAAAAAGAGTGATTCATTTTTAATTAAATGCAAGATAAAAACAAAGCTGTTTTTAGCTTAAGTTTAAACATTGTGACAGTAGAGGCCAGTCTCACAGCCTCAGGAAGTTTGTTCCAGACTTTCACAGCTAGGGGCAGCATGGTGGCACAGTGGTTAGCACAGTGGCCTCACAGCAAGGTCAGCATTCAGAGCCCAGAGAGGGGTGAGCCTTTCTGTGTGTAGTTTGCATGTTCTCCCCGTGCATGCGTGGGTTTTCTCTGCGTACTCTGGTTTCCTCCTACCCGCCAAAAACATGCATGTTAGGTTGAGTGGCTGCTATGAAATTGCCACTTGGAATGAGTGTGTGTCGCCCTGCAACAGACTGGCAAACTGTTCGTGGTGTGCACCAACTCCTGCCTGAAAGCAGACAGGATAGGCTCCAGCATCCCCGCATCCCCGATAAGCGGTTCAGAAGATGAAACAAAACTTTGACAGCTTTTCCATGTTCAGTCCTGACTCTCTGCACCACCAAGAGTCAATTGGCAGCTAGAGAAGCCAGATGAGTTTCTATGAAACACTTTAGACTCACTCTAGCTCATCTGAATCAAAGTCCGCTGTCTGGTCAAGCTGTCTGAGGTGAGAGCCCACCAAGGTTTTCTACTGTACTTTAAAATTCCTTTATAAGTTCATTTGTTACTTTCGGACCCATCGATATCTCAGGACAATCTTAACTGGAGTTTTTTTAGATTGATGATCTCTATTATCGTTCTTGTTTCAGGCTGTTGTTACATAAACGATCGTTCATTATATTATTACATCAGATTACACAGAAATGAAGTCAAGCCAGGGAAAATTTATATTATTTGTGTAAGAGAATAAAAGCGGAGAAGAAAAACAAGAAGGAGATCTTTTGAAGGAATGAACTAGTCTTATCTGACCCACAGGGAAAAGTCTGACTGGGAGAGTAAAGACCTTTGCGTTCCAGTGCAGCTGCTATCTCCAAAAACTCAATGTAACCTCAAAAAAGATTCCCTCGGAGGGAATCTAGCTTCACAGAAACAGCGGCTTTTTGTTTGCTGATACTGTTGTGGTTGATATCCAAGAATAGCAGCTTTATTCATTCTTTCAGATAACGCCAGAAATTCTATTGAAAAATCCTCCAAAAATGATTGAAATCAGCCTTCAAGAGACACTAGAAATGTTAGTCATGTGACATCCATCTACTGTAAGTAGTCTGTTTATTTGGAATAAAGCATTAATTTTATCATTTTAGATGTTCAAAACATGCATTGTCTGGTTGAATCATTACCCAGAAAAACAATATCAAATCTTGTGTGATTAATTATTTTAACTAAATTAGAGACAATGAACATCTTCGTCTTCAGCAAACTTTTTTTGTCCATAAATTCCCTAAAAAGTGTATGTTTTCCATTTTTCTTAACATGCAAAAAAAAATGAAACTAGATGTTTCATACTGGACATTTATTATCTCATGTGTCATCCATCCACCCACAGTCTTTCTTCCTAGCGTGGGCAGTGACAAAACTCTATGATGGAAGTCATAAAAGACGAGAGAAGCAAAGCCAATGCTAACATTCAGCTTCCTGTAAGACAGATAAGTTTCACTTCTCTTTAAGTGTTAAGACATGCAAGAAAACAAGCTAGACTTGAGAATTCGCAGAGACCGGGTTGGGTGAATTGAAAGCCTATATGAGCAGATCAAATAAAAAGACAGAGGTTATGAGAGTGGAAATGGACTGATGGAGTGTAGTCCAGAGTCAGAAAAATCTGGAAGGTGAAGTTACAAAAAGAATCATTCATTAAGAAAGAACAAATTCTTCTGTTGTAAGACGTTCATTATTATCTCAGCATCTTGACAATTGGAAGAGCAATGATCAGGCAATAAGTAGACTGCTGAGGTGGTGTAGTCTGCTGCTGGTTTACGCCCCGTATTATCTGAAAGTTCGTTGGACTATCTGTGTATCTGTATCTCTCTGTTTAGGTGGTTTCTCTCAGGATTCCACTGGTTTCTTGACCCAAAGAAAAAAAAAGGCTAAATACAGTAAAAGCACAAAAGTTACATGGAACTGTCTTTTATACCATTTTGTCCTACTTCGGATTCCAGCGTCCCAGCTAGCTCAAGGCGAGAGGTGGGGTACACTCTGAACAGGTAGCCGGTCTGTTGCAGGGCAACATACAGGACAGACGACCACTCACACGCTCATTCATTCGAAGGGCCTAGTATTTGGAGGATGGAAGAAAACCAGAACACCCAGTGTAAAAACAGAAACCTTCTGACCTCCTAATTTACTCAAATGAGCACATTATTGTTGTCATAAAATGTTATGTATTTTAATTTTAAAAGTGACGGAAAACTGATTTCACACCTTTTTGTCAAATTAGATTTTAGACTACTTTAAAGAATTACGCTTGCAGTTTTTGGCGGAAATTCCGTCCCATTTGAAATGTCTCTATCAAGCATTTATATTTGAAAATGATCACAAATTCAGCTTTTTGTCAACTTTATGCAATCAAAAAGAAAATAGGATAACATTTTAATTGAAATTTGTTTTTATCATCTGCTTGTATTTTACATTTTGTAGCCGTGTCTGGATTACAGTCACCTCATTTCATGATGGTGCCTCCGCAAGTTTGTGGAAAATTCCAAGCAGTGATAACGTAATGAAGAGCAGTAACAAGCAAGGTCGATTAAAAAAAATAATTAAAAAAAGGGCGATAAAATTAAAACCCAAGGTGAGAAATTTAAATTGATTTAACTGAGTGAAATCAATCACTTTGATCACTTATGTAAGAGTGTACTTTGTAAGAAGGTGCAAAGAGCTTTTCTGTATTACAAAGCGACTCTTGAGGGGTCGCCAGTTCATCACAAGGAGACAAGCAATCTCTCACAGTCTCTAGAGAGGGAATTTAAAGAGATTAGTTGACCTTAAATGCATTTTGGACTGTGGGAGGAAGCTAAACTCCACACAGCAAGGGTCCCTTCGACCCCCCCTCCCCACCCACCGCTTCATGGGCTCAAACCAGAAAAACTACTGAGGTCACCATGACCTTCATTCATCAATTCAGCATTCAAACTCCCTCAAAAATGCTCAAACACAACAATCTTTTAAAGTGTGTGAAAGTTTCATTAACCAGACAGATTTTTTTTGTCGCCTTTATTAGCTTAAAACAAACTTGACACACATTTAGACAAGAACTTGTTTTTTTTTTTTTTTTACCCTGATCCAGTTTTTCACCCTTCTACAGACTTAACCAGTTGCTCCTGAAACATAATCAAATGATGCGGCACCATGTGTTGAATTACCGGTTCTGCTTTTTGAAGTTTCCCCAAAATAACGTTCACCAGATATTTATGATTTGGCAGATGTTTAATCTTAAAAAGATGAAGTACAGGGTGAGTAGAATCCAGACTCAGTTAGAAACAATTTAATTTTTTTTAAAAAAGTGCTTTTCAGAATAAGTTTCATTCATTTTTTTTCTTTGAGTGCCAACATGATCAGCAGTTTTCTGAAACCTCGGTCAACACATCGTCATAACTAACAGCTTTGTTTAGACTTCTTTGCATGGAGATGGAATTATAACATATTTGTTAGAGATGGAATCACAAAAACACAATTAAAAGAAAATGAATGCAATAAATGATTCATAGCAATTTCTTCCTTATTTCTTGATATTGTTTTGTTCCAGAGCTTTTTTATGTGTATTTTGCACTAAAGTGAACTTAAGTGAGGATTACCTCCAATAATTTAGAATGTGTTTCTGAAGGGTAAAAGAAAACTTTCTATAAAAACGCCAGGAAACAAAAATCCCGGGAACTGAATGGACAGGAAATGCAAATGAACAGTGTCTAATATACAGGAAAAATTATGATCTTTTTCAGGCAACTAAAAGAAGCCCAGTAAAATCTAAATGCGGTTATCAGATTATCTTTAAAGCTACTTCCTCCATTCTAATTGTGTTTCACATCTTTCATTTTATTTTTACTCCTCTCCGTCTCCAGCCACATGATGTTCCAGAGCTGCATATTTCTGGCACCATCTCAGCGCTTCAAGGAGTTTATGTGAAAACACTGAGAGGAAAGAAGAAACTTTTTCAGTGGAACTGGATGTAGCGTGATGGCATCATCATTCGAAGCTGAATGAAGTACTTCTCAGCAGCTTGACCAGTGTGAAAGAGCTTCTATTGTGGGAATTTACTGGATGTAAGTGGAAGGTAATGTAGGTGAGGAGGCTTAGTGGCTATCCAGCTGCAGCGATGGACGTTGAGAGGTTTCCTCCATCCTCACCGTTTGTCTCACCATGCCGGAAGACCCTGCCACCTCCGCCCTCTACATCGTCCTGGAGCTGCTGATAGCTGTGTTCTCAGTGCTGGGAAACGTGTTGGTCTGCTGGGCTGTTTGCCTCAACAGTAACTTACAGAGCATCACCAACTTCTTTGTGGTGTCTCTGGCTGTGGCTGACATCGCTGTGGGAGTTTTGGCTATTCCCTTTGCCATCATCATCAGCACCGGCTTCTGTTCTAACTTCTACGGCTGTCTCTTCATTGCTTGCTTTGTGTTGATTCTCACACAGAGCTCCATCTTCAGCCTGCTGGCCATTGCTATAGATCGCTACATTGCAATCAAGATCCCCCTAAGGTTAGTACACCAGATCTCTACACAAACAGTTTCCTTTCATTTTCATAGGAGAACATACAAAGTTTTATTGCTATCTATAAGTGAGTCCATTGTGTGTTATTGAAAGTTAAAACCACTTTTATTTACGTTTTTCAGATTGAATGGAAAATACTTTATTTATCCCCAAAGGGAAATTTGAGGGCTGCAGTGCTACATGTCATAATTCTTTTTTTTTTTTAGCTATTGTGAGTGAAAGTTTAAAGGTTTGGAAGTGAAAGGTTGAATATTTTAACAAAGGACGGCAGAAATGATTTTCTGTACCGTTCCTGTGAGCAGTAGGGTTGCAGGAGTCTGTCGCTGAAGCTGCTCTTCAGATGGTCCACAGATTCATGGATCAGGTGGGAGGGATTTAGCATGATTGATGATAGTTTTGATGTTAGATATTAGAGTTGGAAATGTTTCATTCTTTTGAAATTACTTACATCATAAATCTGGCTGTAAACCTGAGCTGTGCACTTTTCTAACCAGATATGCAGCACATAGACAGCCACCATGTCACCCATAGTTTTATTTATTCACAAAGAATAACATAGTTTGTGTCAGAAAATGGGCTTACAATGGAACTAAAGTCAGCATGCAATCTCTTTCAATTCAGTGCTTTGACAACAGAAACATGGCCTTATGGGTTTAAAAACAGGTATTCAGCTTGACTGAAACTCAGCAAATGTTGAATGAAGAAAGAACAAAGCAAACAGAAGCTAATGGCTTTCACATGGGGATGACAGGGCTGTTTTTAAATGTGTATACATTTTACTTCTTTATATAGCAGATACTGTATATGTGATAATCAGAGATACCTTCTTATAGAAAAAATTGTTTGCATTATGGCTTCACAACAAGAAGGTTGTGACTATGCTAACCACTGCACCACTGTGCCGTCCCTTCATGTTGATATTTTGATTTTTTATTTTTAGCGATAAGGTCCAACTCTCCAAGTGCACACCATTTAAGCTCAAATATGAATAAGAATTCAGAACAAAAATTCACAATAATGTTGCTTCTATAACATCTTGTAATCTTTTGGAAGAAGCCAGTGTCAGTATTTACCAACCCAAACATTTTTGGCGATTAATTTTTGCCACATACACACATAAAGTAATGTATGCACGTTCACATCTGGCTTGTAACTGGAAATTGAAAGAAAACTGAGCTTTATGAATTAAAGTATAGAAAAGATGTTCTATCTTCTTACAAAAGAGAGAGAGATCCCATTTTTTATATATAGTTTTGTCTCCAGTGTCTCAAAGATTTCACTGTAATAGTTCAGATTTTATATCTGTTTATATGAACTGTACATTTCTGCTAGAATGTCTCAGCTGAATTAGTAAATTCGGAAACAGAAACTCCCATCGGATCGCATCTCCCCCTGGAGCGTTCAAATAAATATTGCTCTAATTACATCTACAGACTATGTTATCCCCTCATTTCCTTTCACAAAACCTGACATTAGTGTACTGCAAAAACATTGTTGACCTTAGGATGGCTGTTTAGATCTTTAATTTGCCAGTGATTGTGTGTTTGATATTCCGATCAGCAATAATGCTGCGGCTTGGCTTTACATTCAGATGTTCAATGATGCATAAAGCAACTCAGCATTCCTGTCTCCCAGACTTAAACAGATTGCTTTCACATGGATTCATCCTCTGGCTGGAGATACCGTACGTGATGGTTTCTCTGCATCATCTTTAGCATCTCTTATGGGATGTTGAGGGGGGAGTTGTTTGCACCATTAACCTTTGCACTTTAACATCTCAAGAATGTGATAAAACAAGCCAAAATGTCTCAGCTGCTCTCCCACACTTTGCAACAGGCACACTTAAAATAGACTTCGACCTTTGTGAAATCTTGTCTGGTTCTTTTGAGGTTCCTCTTTCTTTTCAGCAGCAGGTTTAGATGCTCTCAGAAAGAGCAATCGATTATAATCAAATAAAAAGTGGAATTGGAGTGCAAAATTTGTCACAGCAAATGCTAACCTTTGTCGCAAGTAATCTGCACTGTGTCCAACTAACTGCATTTACTTAGAGATGTCTTTTAGCGAAACATTTTAATAGTTTAAATTTGAAAACAGACCATCCACTGATGTCTTGGTAGGATACAATATCATCGCTCAACTTTATAGTTTATATTAAAAATTTTCCATATCCATCACAAGATAAGTTTCACTTAGTCAAGGAGTCATTCCCACGCTAATAAGTATCTCTTAAATGAAAGTGCTCAGCATAGAGAGATGAAAAAATACAGAAAAAAGTATCTTCTCTCAAAAAAGTCCAGTCAGAAAAGTAAAAAAAACTTTTAAAGAAAATATTCATATAAGTTGAAGGTAAGAACTACAATCTGATGGTCAATCTAATGATTTTTTTTTGCTTAGTTACATGGTATTTGATTTTTTTTAACAGTAAAATGGACATGTAGTTTATATTTTTTTTATATATTTGTATAACTTTTCTATTAATTACTCTTAAGTCCCACCACATCCTTAAATTTTTTTGCCTGTTTTGTGTGTCCCCTCAGGTATAACAGTTTGGTGACAGGTCAACGAGCTCAGGGTATCATCGCCATCTGCTGGGCTCTGTCTATCATCATTGGTCTGACCCCCATGATGGGCTGGCACAAAGTCTCCGAAGCCCCCGAGATCACCAACAACACCTGCTCGCCTGGCCTCATGAAGTGCCTGTTTGAAGCCGTAGTGGACATGAAGTACATGGTGTACTTCAACTTTTTTGCCTGTGTACTGATCCCACTACTGCTGATGCTAGCCATCTATCTTTGTATCTTCATGGCGGCCCGCCACCAGCTGAAGCTGATGGAAGTGAAAGCGATGAATGGAGAGAAATCTCGCTCCACTCTGCAAAAAGAAGTCCAGGCTGCGAAGTCTTTGGCCATCATCGTTGGTCTATTCGCCGTCTGCTGGTTACCTCTCCACATTATCAACTGTTTCACCCTCTTTTGTCCTCACTGCCCTCGTCCTCCCCTCTGGATTATGTATGTAGCCATCATCCTTTCTCACGCCAACTCTGTGGTCAACCCTTTCATCTACGCCTATAGGATTCGGGAGTTCCGACAAACTTTTCGTAAGATTATCCGGCGGCACATTTTGGGCCAGCAGCTTAGGTTGGAGAGCAACAGCAGTGAGCGAAACTCATTTTACAGCAGCATCACAGACTCCATCAGACTCAAAGCAAATGGACTCAGCATTGATCTTTTCACAGAGCAGAACAGCAGCTGTAAAAGCTCCTGCTGTGATGGTGCTCACATTTCTCCTGTGGGGGGTGGTCTGATGGCGGTGTCTCAGCCCCCTCTATCAGTGGTCATCTCTCACTGTCCCCACATGCGGCTGTGTACCCTACAAGCCCTCAGAAAGACTGAAAGCCCTATGGCCCATCATTTACAATGTGAAGAGGAAGAGCAGGAGAACTTGGAAGGGAAAGAGAAAGAGAGGCTCAGCTCAACCCAAGTTTCAGATCTGTTCAATAAGAGAAACAGAAAGAGCTGTTTTTGTGAGATGGAAAAGGTGTCCTGACACACAACGTACAGGATGGTTTACTTTAAAACGCAAAGCTTTGCAGTCATTTTCCAGCTCAGGGTTGTGTATGTGGAAAAAATATTGAGTGAGGAGAAAATGAATGTCTATTTTTGGAAAAGAACCATCTTAAAGAGTTAATATTTAATTTAACTATAAAGCGTGTGAAAACTTTGCACATGAGAATTCAAATTGATTTGTGATCATATGACAAAGCACAGATTAAACAGTCTCACCTGCACGCTTCTTTCATCACGTTTTACCCCTACAAACAGTGCTGTGTTAGTTTCAGCAAACACAACCTTTTCTTTACATTCGATTTGTTGGCGGTCAATGAAAACAGAACTTTGACCTGCGAACCGTCTGACCAACCATAACCACGGAAGATTAGATGCTAAAGATTTTTCACTTTGTCCAAAGACAATAGCAATAGTTTGCTTTTCCTGATGTCTGTCTCTGCTGAGTGAAAGTTTAGGCAAACTTTCCTTTTGTTTTCTCTGAATGGAAACAAAAGCACATTTATGTCACCTTTAACCACTGCGAGGAAGAACCGAAGTTCATGTGTAGGTCACAATTTCTAGTTAAAATAACTATTCTTCTCCTCTGATCTTTTTGTAGACCCCATGCTGTGTCTAATTAGACAGAAAACTGGGACAGTTTGTATTTGGACCAGAAGCAGCCCAATGCATTATTGTTCTAAAACATGGACATTTAATTATAAAAACCTAAAACTCGGGCTTGTATAGGACAGAAAATGTTTAATAAGTGGTTTTTTAAAAGTTTACTCATGCAAATGTTGGTCAATGTGAAATAATTTAATGAGACTGATGATGTTTAAACTTTTTTTTCTTGATGAGTTTGTTGCCATGTGACTGTGTTCTTACAATCAGACGAGCACAAAACTCTCTTCCTTTAATAAATCTTTGTATATTTGTAATGCGGATTTTTTTATAGTCCATTTGTCCACAATAATATAAGCAATATTTTAGTTGTCGAGGCACCGATCTGTAACTTACTCAAGAGATAAACCTAGCAGGAACTTTTGTCTGGCTGCATCAGATTTTTAACTTTTCTGAGTTGGAGATCTTTCTTTTTCTGGTGTCAAAATATGTCTGTCTTCATTCGTTTTTCGTTCAAGATGCAGGGCTTAAGTAAGACTTGTGTTTAAAGGATCCAGCTTAGTTCCTCTACTAGTGATACACACTGAATTCTTTTCACTCTTATGTAATTAGAATGTGTTTTTTTTCTGATTCCTACTAAATCTTATATTTATGTGTATCTTTGTTGGATCATAAGCTCAAAAAAAAAAAAACTATTAACACAAAATTAACTCCTATGTAGCTGTGACGGTGAACTGCTGGTCCTTAAACTGCTTTTGAGGAGTATTAACAGACTGAGTAGCAACTTACATTTGGTTTATGGCTGAAATCTGTTTATTTAAATTTTTGGACACTTTAAACTAGTTGTGTGTGACAAATATTACATTTTTGAAGTTTTAATCAGGTAAACATGAACATTAAACATACAAACTTTCAATGATAGTAAAAAGGAGACTAATTTACTTTAATTATGTATAAAAATCTGGTCAGTCAGTCACCTTCTCAACCATCCATCCCCTTTGGGGTTGCATTGGGTGCAGGAGCCCATCCCGGCTGATTCAAGGCGAGGGGCTGGGTACACCCCAAACAGGTCACCTGGTCGCGAGGTCACACACATACAACAATACACACACATTCATTCCTAGAGGCAATTTGACACCGGGAAATCAACCTAACATGCATGCTTTTGGAGGGTGGGAGGAAACTGGAGTCACTGGGAGAACATCCTAACTGCACACAGAAAGGCCAGTGTTCCAAGCCTCGTCCCCATCTGGGACTTGAACCCACAACCTTCTTGCTGTGAGGCCACTGTGCTACCCACTGCGCCACCCTGAAAATTTGGTAAGAAGCAAAAAAAATTGATAACTAACTAAAAAAATTTAGTTAGCAATATAAGAACAGTCACTGACAAAAGCAAAGAAAAACCCATTGTCCTTCTCTGGTGAATCAACTAAATTTATAACGGTAGATTAAAAGGTTCCTAAAAGTTACTTGTTTGTGTTTCATTTTGTCTCAGAAAAGGCATCATTACTTTTTGCTGGAAACTGTAGAGGTTTCAAACAGATTGTATTTACTGCCCCCGAATGGACAAATGTTTTTGGTAGTTTTTAAAAAAAAAAAAAAAAAGTCTACAAAAACTCATTTTTAAATTCTAGAGATCAGATGATTGAATTGTCGTCGTACTTTCTGTTTTTAAACACTAGTTTTTTAAATCTCCAGATTATTCACAGACTTGAGTGAGTATTTTTCACTTTTTGAATTTTCTAAACTTTTCAATACAGTTGATCTGTTTGCATAAATATTTCCAAATGTATACAATATTAGATTTAAGAAGTTAAGGCATAAGGAAGAAAAACCAGGCTTTATTTGTATTTTATGAAGGCTTTTGCTTAGCTAATAGGACAATTCTAATTGATCAATCTGCTGAGTTGAGTTTCAGGTCTAATTAAATTGCCCTTTGTGCAAAACGTTAAACTATTTTTTTCAAGTCACTTTATTTTATTTATCTTTTAACATATTTTCTATTTTTCAGTGGGTGACAATAGAAACTGATTTTCTCACAATCTACTATCAACTGAACTGTCCAACAAGATAAAAAAAAAGCTGGTAGTGTGGTTGGCTTACCCCTTGTCTGCTTGAAAGAGGTGGCGAGGGCAGAATGAAAAGCAAAACTGTCACCAATCATGCTAAATTCCTCCCACCCTCTCCATGGATCTGTGGGCCATCTGAAGAGCAGCTTCAACAACAGACTCCTGCAACCCAGCTGCTCAAAGGAACGGTATAGAAAATAATTTCTGCCGTCCTCCATCAAAATATTCAACCTTTCACTTTCAAACCTTTAAACTTTCACTCACAACAGCTAAAATAAATAAAAAAATATCAAGTTGCTGTATGACATTGTATAATTGTTTTTTTTTTATAATTGTAACACTGAAATTTCTTCCCTTTTGGCATAAAAAAAAAAAAGTACCTTCAATTCAAGATCCCAAATCTTAACGCTCGATAGACACAAACACCTCAAGGAATTTATTACATTTTCACAGGACTTTGACTTTCTGAAGGAGAACAAAAGGATGGATGTACAGTGTGTGTGTTTGTTTTAAAAGCCTGCCCACTGATCCACACCACAATACAGAGTATTTTTACTGTTTCACTCTGTTTTCTCATCCAGACATCTATAAAAACTCTTTGGGCTGTCTGTGAATATAAACACAGTGTACGCTATGTGTAGTTGAACAAGTAGAGGACGGAGCTGGGAATGTTCGTCACCATCCTGTTTGGAGGTTAGTTATATTTTAGAATCTAATGAGCTAAATATCTGTGAACTTTTTTTATTGAAGTGTTATATTGGTAGATAACCAGATGGAAATGTTTAATCTCAACTGCAAGCTGATTAACTTCATTCATCACCTAAAGAAAAAATGTGGCCTGGACTCAAAAGGTATCAAGTTGGAGGTTTTGAACAACTTTTGAACTTTAAAATTATTTTTACACAAGTTATCATTTTTATTATAAGCAAAGATTCAAACAGCAGTTTTTCTTTTGTAGATTTTGTAGATCTGGTGGACAGCAGAGGTCAGGTGATGAATCTAGAGATGAAGCAGTACAGTATGGCTCTGGCCAGCTCAGTACTGACTGAGAGGCAGAATTATGTCGCTCTACAAGTCCTTCGTAAGTCTTTTAAATAATGATTTAGATTTTGAAGTTGAATGAGAATAAAGTCAGAGGAATAATTATCGTATTTTATTTGATCACATCACAATTCCCATGAGGTCAAAGTATTGTGATAATAATGTTGTAATAATCTCTCTTGTTAAGTTTCATGATGAGACTGAACTCTAAAGATTCATATATTTCTTTTCATTTTTGGCTTTTGATACAGCAGTATGCATGTTCATCTTGACTTTAATTTAACATGAATTATAAGGCAGATTTATTTTTTGTCAATTGTGAATCTAATGGGCATTCATTGTTGTTTTTGTAGGAAACAGTGAAACTGGAGGTCGGAAATATGTTTCTCTTGTCAACAATTACAGCCAGGGACCCCCTGAGTTAACAGGTAAACTAAAACTGGTTTAAAAAGTTTACGTTGACCTCATTTATATTAATTTAATAAAGTAATTATCAAAATGTGCTGTTGCAGAGCTGATTAAAAAGCTGTCAAACCTTGACAACGAGCTGGAAAAGAAGACCAAAAGACTGATGCAAAGAAGTAGAAACCTCCACAAAAAACAAGCTAAATAAATAACTGTCTTTTATTTTTGACCATTTTTTGTAGAAAAATTCATATGTCCATGACTAAAAATAATGTCATGGGGTAGAGATGTAGGACTTAGGTGCATAGCTAGTTTAACCAGTTTATTGCTGATCAGGGATTAGGGCAGAGGGGTAGATATGTGCAGTCTGGAAGTCGGCCTAGGCAGGCTTTAGGCAACCTGGGCAGGGTCAGACGACATGTAAGCGACACCATCATGGCTACAGCATGAATGCAGAACAGCAGAATGAGAGACCAGACGTGGAGGGGACACCATCATGGATGCAGGAGTGCAGAACAGCAGCACAAAAGATTATCTGACACTGAAGTGATGAACACCACGGGTTAAACAACCAGAGGAAGACGAGACACAGGTGGAGACATCCAGGGAAAGAGGCAATTGGGACTGGGTGTGTTGAATTAGGGCAGAGCGCCAGTTTTGGAGTGGAGAAATATTCCAGAAGAGAAGAGGATCACTACAAATAACACTTAATCCCAATCTATTAGGATCTATCTAAGAGAAAAGCAGATATACAAATGTTTTTTATTTTCTTTCCAACTCTTGTTTTATCAGATTTTAAATCAACACAAATGAAAAACTTCTTGATTTGTGTGCTTTTTTTTCTTATTTGAATCATTTTCTTAGCTGATGTGTAAATAAAATATAGATTTTATAAGAAAAAAAATGAAATAAAAAGAACGCCCTGTGTTTTTTTTAACGGTTCAGTGACCGTTGGTTGTGAGAGGGAGGAGGAGATCACCAGCTAATAAGTTACTTATTTTACCTGCTTTAAACAGCAGACTAAATCAGAAACTAAACACATCAAATCTAAACTGTGCTGTCGGATTTAAGGTCTCATTGTTAGAGAAAAACTTAATTAAAATGTCATCGTGTGAGTTTGAATCCCTGGAGAAATCTCTGGAAACTCATCTGCCTCCAGCTGAGCTCACAGAGGTAAAACGAATCTTATACGGAAAAGAAACGCAGTAAGTATCTGGATTTTTAATATTTCTAATGTAAAACAGTAAAACATGTTATTTAAACTTGATTCTACCTCTTTATGTCCAATTTTGTTTGTTCATAGTAAATTATTATTCTGCTGCATGGACTTTAGTCAGGTTAATCAAGAGCAGCAGGGCATAAACCTGCATTGAACTTATACAGTTTGTTCTAAAAAAAAAAAAATCATTCACCATTTTTATTTTATGCTAAATAAAATTGAATTGATTTCTAATGCAACATAAATTAATGTGCAAAATACAACATTTACACATTGGTCTAAGGTGACATTTATACATAATTATATTTTTAAATACGATCCAATCATTTGCAGGGGCGGATCCAGAGGGGGGCGTGCTTACTACTTTAATTATTGTAAACTTTGGGCAAAATATGCACCAAAATGCAGGAAAATTACTCTTATTTTTCAAAATGATCTGGGGGGAATGCACCCAGAATCCCCTATACAGACGAGCACCACAGGTGCTTGTTTTGTCTATGACCTTTCCCCCCTCCCGCTCTCTCCCCCTAAAAATCCTAGTCCGCACCTGATTTGATTGTACTAAATTGATCAAACTAAAACCCAATTGGATTATTACTGCCCTCTATTTTTCTAATCATAATCCAATTACTTATTTATGTAGATGCACAAACCCTGTTTTGAATCACAGGACCAATAAAAAGTCATATTTCCATAAAAATTATAAACAACAAATTACAGTTCCTTTCACAAAAATAAAATTCATACATGTCAAGGCATTCCTCTTGACTCCCACGTAGGGGAGGTTTTCACACCGTGCTCAGTAATTAAAAACCCTATTTTGAAAATCACAAACAATTTTGCAGGCGCAGTCAATTTATAATGAGCTAGAGTGACGTAAGAAGAGGTGACCAGACTAGCTCTGCCTGCGCTGTAACAATGGCTGCCTGGAATGTACCATAATCAGCTTGAAAGCGAGTAATTTTGTTGCATTTCAATGTATCACATGCATCGACAAAACATTTAGTATTTTGTACCTTTTTTTTTTATCAGATTTTTTTTTAGCCATATAAAAATGACAATACACCAATATTCCATATTTGGTAAAATTGCATTTTCTCTGTATTAAAATATGGCGAAACCATATAATTGGACAGATATGATGATTATGTTTGATAACATTAAGCCATTGCTGTTTAAGAGGATTTTTAATTGTTTAAGTTTAAAACAATTGTCTGGAATTAGGAAAAAGAAATTCAGTACATCTATCCGTAAGCACGAGCCCAACCACTGAAGGCATATTTAAGTACCTATATTTGAAAAATTTTCCTGATAAAGATCTTCAGTACTACCTTTAATTAAGTTCAAATAAAAGTCCTTTATATGTCTTTGGATAAAAGTGATATGGTGTATTAGAAAGATGTTTTAGATTCTCTGATCTAACTGCAAGAAGATGGCAAAAGGGGTCAAATTCAGAGTGAACTTGGTTTTGCATGACCGAATCTGTTTTGATTAAGTAAAGTAAAACTAAATGTACAAAAAAGTTTACAGTCGAGGTTGCATTATTCATATAATTGCATTAATAATTTTGTAACATAAAGGTGGGATCAATTTTTTTCAGTCTTTTTACCATGAAATTGAAATTTTATCATTTTATTTCTAGGAAGTTGGAGCTTCCAGTGTCTGCTGAGCAAGCTGCATCTGAGCGAAACTTTGAACTAAAAGGTTACAAGTTTGATGCTGTGCAGGAGCAACTGAGACATCCCAGGAGGATCCGTGTGGGACTTGTTCAGCATCACATCATTCTACCAACCGATGCTCCAATTCAAGACCAGGTCTTGAATTACAAGCTTACACAATACAAGTTAAATATATAACCAAAATACAAAGTGGTTTTCAAGTCAGCAACAGACAGATGGATGATACTAAACTTAGGTTATTGTCAGAATGATATATATCAGAACAAAAGTCATGTACAGTATGTCTTCTCTCTCCAGGTCAACGCCATGCATAGCCGCATTGGTGAAATTGTTGAAGTTGCAGCTATGTGCAACGTTAACATCATCTGCTTTCAGGAGACGTGGAGTGAGTGTTGATCAATCTCATTTTTCACTCTTTGGGATGATGTCAAATGGATGTTTTTGATCTATTGTGTTCACAGCTATGCCTTTTGCTTTCTGCACCCGTGAGAAAGAACCATGGACAGAGTTTGCTGAGTCTGCAGAAGATGGAAACACCACTCATTTCTGCCAGGAGGTAAGATTCCACTCATTTGCTGCAGGCCAGTTAATATTACACCAAGTAAAACACAATAATTATTTGCTTCTAAATCCACTGCCAGCTTGCCAAAAAGTACAACATGGTCATTATTTCTCCAATTCTGGAGAGAGAAGAGCTCCATGACACCCTGTGGAACACAGCTGTGGTGATATCTAACTCTGGAAATGTGCTAGGGAAAAGCAGGAAGAACCATATTCCCAGGATTGGAGACTTTAATGAGGTCAGCAGGTTAACTGACTGATACTCAAAAAAAACTGCTATGATTGTAACCTTTTTTTTTCTTCACCATCAGTCCACATATTATATGGAGGGCGATACGGGTCACACAGTATTCCAGACACAGTTTGGAAAGATTGCTGTGAACATCTGCTATGGTCGTCATCATCCTCTCAATTGGTTCATGTATAGTATGAATGGAGCTGAGATCATCTTCAATCCCTCAGCCACAGTGGGAGCTCTCAGGTAAGAGAACAAAGAACTTCTCATTTAGTTGAAAAACTACAGTGAAACAATGAGTGAGATGACAAAAAAACTGTGAGAGGCAGGGTGCACCCTGGACAGGTCACTGATCCAGTCTCATACAAACAGCTTTTGTTTGTCGTGTTGTTTTCAGTGAGCCGCTATGGCCCATCGAGGCCAGGAACGCCGCTATCTCTAACCACTGTTTTACCTGCGCGATCAACCGTGTTGGGACGGTGAGTACACTTAATACACGACAAATACACATATGTAATGTGTTTCTGATTAATAAATTAAAAGGGAAACCTGTATTTGAACAGGAACATTTCAAAAGTGAATTCACATCTGGAGATGGAAAAAAAGGTAAAAAGATTTTTTTTCTGGATTTTACAATTTTTTAAGAGTAGTTTTATGGGTTTTTTTTTTTACATCTTTAATGTTCAACCAAAAATAATTTGGTAATTTTTTTTGTTCCATTGTCTTTCACTTATCTGTGGTTGAGTCACAGGGGCAACACCTCAGGCTTTTCCCACCCCGGCTTTATCCTCCAGCTCACCGGGGAGCATCCTGAGGTGTTCCCCGGTCAGTTGTGAGACATAGTCTCTCGAGGGGGTCTGTGGTCTGCCCCTGGGTCTCCTCCCGGTGGGACGTGCCCAAAACACCTCACCAGCGAGGCGTTCGGGAGGCATCCTAACCAAATGCCCAAATCATCTCATCTGGCTTCTCTCACCCTGGAGGAGCAACAGCTCTACTCAGAGCTCCTTTTCGATGGCAGAGCTTCTTACTCTACATGATTCTTTGTTTTCAGAATGTAGATTTTAGTTTTTAAAATGTTTTTATTGTTTTTACCTTTCTATGTAGCGCTTTGGGATTTTTTCTTAAAATGTAAAGCGCACTACAAATAAAATGTATTATTATTATTTGAGTAAGCCCACCCACCCTGCGGAGGAAGCTCATTTTGTTCGCTTGTATCCGCGATTGTGTTCTTTCACTCACCACATCTGGAGACCAATTTAAAATTTTCATTTAACTCTGTTCTAAATCGTACATTGTAAAACTTCGAAAAACTTTTACTTTTGTATGATCTGCATTTTAATAAAAGCTTCTAACGGCTCTCCTGATCTTTACAGCTCACCATGACTTTGGGCATTTCTACGGCTCCAGCTATGTGGCTGCTCCAGACGGCAGCCGCACTCCAGGTCTCTCCAGGACTCAGGATGGACTTCTGGTGGTAGAAATGGATCTCAACTTGAACAGACAAATCAGCGACAAATGGAGTTTCAAGGTGAATAAATTAAATCAATAGTACTAAAGTCATTTTAGTTTTTATTTCAACTCAAAATGTTTCTTTTCAATTTTGATTTGACTAAATTTGTTACACAAGTGGAAAAGTTTGAGACTTTGAGGTTTTTATATGTACATTCATTTTTAATGTACATGTAATCTTTTTATTGTTCTGTTCTTCACAGATGACTGGAAGATATGCAGAGTATGCAGAAAAACTCACCAAAGCTGTCCAGCAAGACTTCAAACCGAAAATAGTAAAAGAATGAAGCTACTTTAGCATTCCTGTATGTCCATTTTAATTAGTTTTAGCAAACTAGACGCACAAAATTCTCAGTATTTCATTCTTCCTATTAATATTCAAACTTCTCTTGTGTCAAAAGTTAAGTAAAGAAATTTTAGTTGTTGACATCATTTTTTTATGATTGCGACCCAAAATAATGTTAGATTCATGCTTAAGAGTGCAAAACTAGTTTAAAAGCATAACCGCACTTTGTAGTTTTGTGTGTTGCTTTAAAAAAAGAAAAAAGGTACATTTCTGTACTATATTATAAATTCTGAATTTTTTTTCTTTGCTCAGATGTTTCTTTTAACAGCTGTCATATTTTATTTCAAAGTGATTCAAACTTTTCTTGAAAGAATATAAAGAAAAGTTCAAATCTATTGTATTTTGAAGGGCTACGAGGTGGGTAGCACAGTGGCTTCACAGAAAGAAGGTTGGGATCAAGTACCGGAGTCGGGGCGAGACTTGAAACACAGATCTTTCTCTGTGGAGTTTGCATGTTCTCCCCGTGTATGTGCGGAGTACTGCGGGTACTCCGGTTTCCTCCCACCCTCCAAAAACATACATGTTAGGTTGATTGGCTGCTATGAAATTGCCCCTAGGAATGAGTGTGCGTGGATAGTTGTCTGTTTGCGTGGCCTCGCAACAGACTGGCAACCTGTTCAGGGTGTACCCTGCTTCTTGTCTAAAATCAGCTGGAATACGGTCCGGCACCCCCCGCTAATTTGTTAGGGATAAGTAATTCAGAAGATGAGACGAAACCCTATAAGAACTTAAATTGTAGATATCATAAAAAATAAGAGTGCAGTCAGTACATGTTGAAATAATTCATTTATTAAGGAATAAATGCACTTCTATAATTATTTAAAACAAAAGAATGATGTTTTAAAATGTCCTGTCCACCTCATAAGACATCTCAACCAGAGTGAGGTGACAGCAATTATCTAGACAAAGATTTTAAATTAAACAACTCTGATATAAAGTTTAGTGCAAAATTATTTTAATAGATTTAAAAATAAAACTGAGACCAGGAAGACGTTACCTGGTGTTTATGTTACAAACCATCTGAACATCACATCCCCTCATGCATGTTTCTATGGAAGTGGAACACATGATGCTGAGCTGTTCTTCAGTGGTTTAAAAGATACTTAAAAACTTGAGTCCTTGATGACGTTCTTCTGCTGGCACACTGAGTTCCATGGACAGCTCCAGTCTTTATATACACATCACATTTATGAGATTTGATTACCTGAGACTCACATAATTCCACTGCTTCCCTGTTCATTGAATCACTTGAATCAAGTGAGTTAGAAAAACTTCTTAAAAAACAAGAAGATGTGAGCCTGACACCTAAAAATGAGCAGCTTCACATCAACTCAACAAAAAACAGAGACCCTAATACTGCATGGTCAACCTTAAATTATATATGAATTCCTGATAATTCTCAAGGACAAAGTTACTTTCAGATTTTGACCATTGCGGCAAATGACCAGTTCATAGTCTGAAAGTTTAGTTGATAATAAGTTATTTAAAAAACCCCAGTAAAATTCAGAGGAACTATGTTCTCATCCTGAAAAAATGTTTCAGAAACTCAACTTTCCAGCTTCAGTTTCTGAAATTTCCTGCCATCAAAGGTTTAGTGAGTAGCGACATTGGCTAGTTTGTGTATTTGGAAGACCTGCGGAGCCCCGAAGCAAAAGCACTGCGACGCAAAGAACAGCCGAGAAGAGGATGCACCAGAAGACCTGTGGCAGCATGAACTTAGATGAGCTCCAACGTCACTGTCATAGTGTGTCAACTCTCTTTAAAGACAAAGAGAATATCCTCATCTGTTCCATAACTTCGTCGTGCCTCTTCAAAGTTATTCAAACTTGTGGAACACACTCCTGGACAAAACACAGAAATAAAACCTGAGTAACCAAAATGATACATCACAAGCATTCCACTTCCTTTCAGCACTATCAGCTTATCTATCTGCAAAAACTCCCACAGCATGGATTTCTACAGCTTCTCTGTAAACTGGAGGCTTCAAAATTATTTCCGTTCTGTCGTGGTCAAAAATCAATGAAAAGATCTAATTATTTCTCAGGACGTAATAAATATCTGCATTTAGTGTCATTCTAATGAGAAAAATAAAATTCACATTTTGGATTCTTTGATATGTTAAAACAAATTTCACCAAAACCCAGTCAATTTCTGATATATTTTTTAAGTTAGTAGTTTTTTAGGCACTCAGACATGACAAAAGATTAAGCCATCTTTTTTTGGTTGTGAATGAGCTCCAACTTGTGGGGGAGGAGTTTAGTGTCTGTGACTAAGTATTAAGTTGGTACAAAATGTTTGCGTCTGCTTTAAAATGCAACAAGTTTTAGGAGGTTATTTAAATAGATCAAGTGACGCACATTTAAAAAACAAAATTACAGTCACTATTTCAAAAGTGTGAACATCCAACATTACTTACGATCAGAGTAAGCAGGATTGTTGTAGAAGATGCAACCAGTGGTCCTATTGAAGCCACACACAACGACAAAGTGACCCTGGTATTCTGGCTTCCTGCAGAAACACTTCTGGCCAACGGGCAGGAAACAGCAATATTTAACAGGTGAGGAACATAGCTCACATGTCAGGACCACAGCGTTTACAAGCACAATGGCAACATGTCCCTGCTCCAGATGAGACTGGATTTCCTGAACTGTAACTGAGCTGAAAAAAAAGACAACAAAGTTGCACTTTAGATCTAAACATTTATTTGATGTATTGAGAAAAAAACCTGCTAAACCATAAGAAAACTCACCATTTCTTCACCAAGACACCTTTGCTTTCTGCTTTAAGAAAGAGGTCATTAACCCTGTCTTCTTCTGTGTCAAAATGCTTCTTATAAAACGACTGTAACAAAAAAAAGCATAATTAAAACACTGTGCAAGTTTAAATTAAGCAAAGTCCTGATTAGTTACTGATAGCTTGGACTCAACCTGATACCTGATTTTTGAAGCCTTTATCTACTCCTAAGGTCTGTGTGAAAAAGCAGTGTTTGACTCCTAGATGGCACATGAGGTACGCCAGGTCAATGGTCCACACACTCTCAGTCAGCTTCAGCTCCCAGCATGCCCTTTGAAACTCCTCTTCACTCAGAGGGTGCAGGTACCTACAAAGTTAACATCATAATTTTTTTATTTACACTTAGTTACACCAAAGGAGAATGAAAGGTCATTTGAAACATCTTCTTGCCCTGAATGCTCAGCAATTCTGTGAATTAAAAGGTGAAGTGTACCACTTTGGTCATTCTGGCTTCTGGGTTTTTGGTCTAGATTCCAAGTACCGAGATGCAGAACAAACCGTTAGTGGAACAGCTTTGTTACATCAGCTGACTTTTGTTTTTTATGAGACAAAAGGTTTTTTTTATGTCTGTTTTCTAACACCAAATATTGTGCTGCATTGCAACTCTACCAATAGGTAAAAATAAAGTAAACTGAAATCCAACCAATAAAAATACTTTATTGTCGCTGTAACCAGGATGTTGGAGTGATTGACAAGGGTGTGAGCCAATGGTTGGATACCATTGGTGGAGCCCCATGAGGTTTCTTCTTGTTTTTGTCCTACTGCAGTGTTTTTTTTAGTGTTTCTTCACCATGAAAGAGGATCTAAGGACAAGAATATGCTGAAATTGTTTAGATCACTTTTGTTAGTTCACTTTTAAATGAGTATTTGTATTTATACATTTTTGTTCCTTGTTTTTGTACCTTTTTTTTCAATTTGCAATGTGAACCCGTTGAAACAATTATCTTATGATGCTGGACTATAAAAATAGAATTGAATTTGGTTAATTTCCAAGTTTTAAGAACTATTATCTGACTTCTTTTGGGTTTTTTCTTTTTGTCTCCAACTAAAAAAAAAACTTCCTTGTTGCTCAAACCAGGAAGTTAAAGTTGGCTGTGAGCCAATGATTTTTGTTCCGTTCCGTCATCTTCTGCTTGTTCCGGGGTCGGGTCGCGGGGGCAACAGCCTCAAACGGGCAGCCCAGGCTGCGAGACATAGTCTAGCTGTGAGACATAGTCTCTCCAGCGAGTCCGGAGTCTGCCCCTTGGTCTCCTTCCGGTGGGACGTGCTCAAAACACCTCGCCTGCGAGGCGCTCGGGAGCATCCTGACCAGATGCCCGAACCACCCCATCTGGCTACTCTCGACCTGGAGGAGGAGCGGCTCGACACCGAGCTCTTCCCGGATGGCAGAGCTCCTCACCCGATCTCTGAGTAAGAGCCCAGCCACCCTGCGGAAGAAGCTCATTTCGGCCGCTTGTACCCGCGATCTCATTCTTTCGGTCACCACCCACAGCTGGTGACCATCGGTGAGGGTTGGAACGTAGATCGACTTGTAAATTGAGAGCTTTGCTTTTCGGCTCAGCTCTCTCTTTACCACGACGGACCGATGCAGCGTCCTAGTTATTGCTGATGCCACACCAATCCGCCTGTCGATCTCCCGCTCCATCTTTCCCCCACTCGTGAACAAGACCCTGAGATACTTAAACTCCTCCACTTGGGGCAGGACCCTGTCCCTGACCCACAGGGGGTACTCCACCCTTTTCTGGGCGAGGACCATGGTCTCGGATTTGGAGGTGCTATTTCCCATCCCGGCCGCTTCACACTCGGTGATTTTTGTTCACCATACAAATATCATTGGCTATGGCTTTAGATGACCTACAGAAACAACAATTTATTAATATATTTTTTATACTTTCAGGTAAACTAATTTTAAGCACAATTCTAACTAGTGAAGACTGATTTCAGTCATATTGAATTAAAAAATATGAAGATCTTGGGTGGGTTCTTTATGAAGGACTATTTATAATAAAAGTTAAAAATATTATTTTAATCACTGCATTCTTACTTTAAAACCATCCTGGAGCAAGCTAAGCCACAGTCCCAATGATAGAGCTGCCGAATGACAGGAACATCCAACAGGACAGCATCATCTGAGAAAAAAAAAGATTTTATAGATAAAAACCTGCACATAAACGATACATTTATGAATTTATTCCATTTGATTGTGGAACCAACCTGTCATTCTGCTTTGATCGTCCTGATGATCTCCTTGCTAACTCAGAACGAGTTAGACAACCTGGTTTAACTCCGATAAAAAGGTTTGATCACCTCATCGATGCAAACTAGTAAGAAAAATGAGCTTCCACGCTAATAGCTAACAATAGTAATACTGTTATTGTTCTACGAGATCGAATATTTGATTCACTTCCCTCATGAAACACACGGCTAGTAATCCATGGAACAAATGACAAAAACCTAACGAAAATCTTTGTTTTATTATGTTTTCTTACTGATTTTCTGTTTCATCCTTTTACTTCTCAGTTGTTGTTTGCTAGCATCCATGGATTTGATTTAGTGATGAAAAGTATGCTGCCCCCGTGCGGTGTGGCGGAAGTATGTTCCAGTTTCAAATTTTTATTATTATTTTAATTTTTACATACTTAATATTATATACTGCAGAAAGGCAAATATAAATAGATATGTTTGAAATGATTTTGTCTTTTGTACTGCTTACCCCTAATGGGATCGCCAAAGCCTATCCCAGCTGATTTAAGGCGAGGCTGGGTACACCCCAAACAGGTCACCAGGCTGTTGCTGGAACACACACTCGTTCCTAGGGGCAATTTCAAGGCAGCCCATCAACCTAACATGCATATTATTGGAGAGTGGGAGCAAACTGGAGAACCCAGAAAAAAACACAGCATACACAAGGAGAACATACAAACTCCACACAGAAAAGCCAGTGTTTCAAGCCTCACGCCCACTCCAGGACTCGAACCCCGACCTTCTTGCTGTGAGGTCACTGTGCTAGCCACTGCACAACTGTGCAGCCCGTTTGAAATTGTGCAAACTAAATGAATCAAAAACCTCAAAACAAACTAATTGGGAACATACCAGAAAATAGATTGGTAGGGTACACCCAAGAGGAGTCACAGGCACACGAACTGATTTCTAACGGCAATTTCACAGTGATCATTATTGCTCATAATATTTATTGGTGAACTCTTCAAAGAAAAGGGAGTATCAGAGGAGTTGAAACCAGCTATTTTTCCTCTTGAGATAATGTTGTTCCATAAAATTCAAGTCATTAACAGAAATACACAAGACCTTTTAAAATGGTTTATTTTTTAATAAGAACACCGACTTCCATGAATACAGAACAAATACACTTATACTTTGGTCCAGTTGTACCTTCAATATAAAGTTTATATAAGCCACTACAACCACATCAGGTTGCAGGGACACTATAGCGATCATTTTCTAAAAAAAATGCATTTTTTCAAGTTTATGTCACCAATAAAGCTCATGTTGTCAAATCTACATTGGTTAGAAAGGCTACAGCAGGTTGTATACACAATATACAAATGAGAACTTTGCATGATTTTGACAGTACACTGAGAAGAGACCGATTAAAGGCTAAACTAATGACATGTTAAGGTGCAATCTGGAGGTACTGAATGGAAGTGGTAAAAATAGTCATTGAAAATATCACATTATTCTTCTGCAGGGTGGCAGGGCTCTCACACAGAGATAGGGTGCCATCCAGGAGGAGCATGGAGTAGAGCTGCTGCTCCTCCGGGTAGAGAGAAGCCAGATGGGGTGGCTCGGACATCTGGTTAGGATGCCACCCGAGCGCCCGGACCCACTATATCTCACAGCTGGCTGGGGAACACCTCGAGATGCTCCCGGGTGAGCTGGAGAATGCAGCCAGGCTGAGTGGAGTCTGGGCTTCCCGTCTGAGGCTATTGCCCATGCGACCCGACCCCAGATCAGCTGAAGACGATGGAACATTATTGAAAAAACGGTAGCCAGCAGTGTGCAAAATTCTTCAAGATATAATATGGTTTTATCTGGATCCAGAATTTACAGTTGCACCAAATACTTCACCAGTCACATGTATGTATATTGTACTTTTCCATAGTTCTCTTAAGGCAATCCTTCACCCAAACGCTTTGCTACATGACAAAACAAAGGATTTTTATCAGGTATAAAATTTTCACATATAAATATTTGTCTATTCAGAAACAGTATGTAACAGCTGCTGTGTGTTTGAAACACAAAAAGCAAATGTTATTTGAATCAAACTATTAGACGCCGAACAGTTTTGAACTAAACATAATGTTTAGTTATTGGCCAATAATATCTGGTGTTTCAGTGTTCATTTTTCAAGTAAACGAGAAGGCATCTACACTGCATTGTAAAGATTAAAAAAAAAAACAGTCCACAGTAATGAAGCTACAGTGAAGTGCACACTAAAAAAACTTCACTCAAATTCATATTCTTTGTGTTTAGGAGTGTGTGATGCTAATCTCACCCATGTCATCTTGCAATTTATCAGAACTTTTGTCTTTTGACGCTAAGCATAATTCACTCATCTTTTTTAAGGAAAATGGTTTAGGGATTGCGTATTCGTCCAAACTCAAACTCGACCCCCCTTCCTGCATGTTGCCTTCGTTAGCATTATCAAAACTGTTCTTCCCATGGATCTGTTTAAGGTGTTTCCGCAGCACCGGCTTGTGAGCGAACACCATTTCACAGTAATTACAACGATGGGGTTTGTTCCCACTGTGGAGATTTAGATGATCCAATAATGAACACTTCTGAGTGAAGGTCTTGCCGCAGATTTTGCACTGAAATGGTTTGATGCCTGCATGTACGCGCATGTGCCGATGCAGGTTTCCTTTTTGTGTAAAAGTCTTGCCGCACACCAGGCACATGAAGAGTTTGTGCATCTTAAGGTGGTTGGCGTAGTTCTCCAGCTGGCGGAAGACCCGGGCACATTTAGGGCACTGATGGTACCACTGAAGTGGTTTGTCATAGTTCCTTTGGTGTCCGGTGTGTTTTTCTACAATGGAGGACTGGGACGGAGGGCTGACAGGGTACCAGGCTAAGCGGGGTTGTGATGCCATCTCATTGCCACGACTGTCCACAGTAGAATTGATGAGTGAGTGTTGGGGCTCTGGGGAGTGGAGAGCTGCAGGAGGACTGGCAGAAAAATTACCAGTGATGGCATTTTCTGCTACTTCTGACACAGACTCCACTTTTACTATGGTGATGTCATCATTTTCCACCACACTGGGCCGGTTTGGATGCCGGTTCATAATCTGCAAAGGGCTCATGGGTTGTATAATCACATCATCATCACTGCTGTCATCATCATCCTCATCATCGTTGTCATGCTGTCCTTCAACTTGACACGCAGTCATGTCTTCTTCGTCCTCTTCCACTTCCTGGGAGATAGTCTGTTCATTCTCACTATGAACCTGGGAGGACAACCCACTGTCCCTATGCTCTCTCACAATGTCCACATCCATCCCCAGGCGGCGTGAAGCCTGAGGTTTGATGAACTTGCTGAGGGCTTGAGTGCACTGCTCCACAATGTGGCCCATCTGGAGGAAGCTGGCCACTGTAAGGTAATGAACCAGCTCAAGTTCTGGGAATTCCAGCTGGCCCGTATAGCAGGACAATAAAAGTTGTCTGCCTACTTCTGCTTCCTGGATCATGGAGATCTGGACCTCTTTAGAGTCCTGCTGAAGGATGAACTGGTCTCTTAGGAAAGATGAACCAGCAGCAAACACCACCCTATGACCAGGAACCTCGATCTGGTTGATGCGCACAGTGACATCACAAAAACGTCTCTGATGTCGAAGGAGGTTCATCTTCTGCAGCATGGAGTCTCCAAAAGTGGAAAAGCGAAACTGCAAAATCACTTGGTTCTGTGCCATGGTGAACCACAGGACAGCAGCGCCACCACAACTGGATAGGAAAAAAACAGACACAAAATAAATTCTTTATTATCAAAAACAGGTTTTTCCTTCTAGACAAGGGGTGTCAAGTTTTGGTCCTGGAGGTTTGGTGTCTTAACGGTTTGTATTGTGTTCCTAGTTCAATACAGCTGATGCATATCAAGTGAAATCAACAGTCAATAAAATTTAGAACTATAACTCAATAACCTGGATCAGGTGTGTAGATGCAAGACATAAGGAAAACAGACACCAGCCTTTGAAAACCGGTTCTTGACACCCCTGTTGTAGACCATGAAAACTAGAATAGATAAGTAAACTCAATCAATTAACACTACCAACCATAAATTGAGAAGCTTATTTCAAAGGTTGTTTAGAATAAAGATTATTGAATAACTGGTAACAATCCAGCAAAGTTTTTTTTATGTTTTGTTCGATCAAATCTGAAATATATTCTTGGGAAGTTGCTCCTTTTAATAAGATCTGCCTTCATTACATAGGTATGTGACAATCGCGAGTGTTTGGTGGCCGTAGTTTGTCGGTACTCGTGTGCAGAATCTTGCTTGCTACCTGTCTGAGTGGTCCCAGATTCTAGGCCTTGGATTGGCTTTCGGGGGGAATTTCCCGATGATTTCTTGCTAGCATAAAGAGTAAACCCTCTTTTTTTAGCCTTGTGTCAAATTTATTTGATTCTCACTTCATTTGGCAGAGATTGCTAGATTTGTACATTTTGCTCCAGTTCAACGGATTCAAAACTATCATCTCGTGCATAGACGTCATCCTAAAGTGAATCGACATTTGGAATAATTTTCTTCATCTTCTTTTGGCATTTCCCTTTAGGGGTCGCCAGTAAAGTCAGTTTCTTCCATCTAACCCTATCTGCTATATCCTCTTTAGTCACACCAGTTAGTTCATGTCTTCCTTCACTGCGTCAATGAACCTCCTCTTTGGCCTTCCTTTAGTCCTCTTTCCTGGTGGTTCCAAACCCAGCATCCTTCTTCCAATGTACTCTCTCTCCTTTGCACATATCCAAACCATCTCAGTCTGGCCTCTCGAACTTTATCCCCAAAACCTCTAACATGTGCTGTTCCACTGATGTACTCATTTCTGATCCTGTCCATCCTGGACACTCCCAGAGAGATCCTCAGCATCTTCATCTCTGCTACCTCCATCTCTGTTTCCCTGTCTTTTTCTCAGTGCCACTGTCTCTTGACCAAACAGCATGGCCGGTCTCACCACGGTTTTGTACACTTTCCCTTTCATTCTAGCTGAAACTCTTCTGTCATACATTGACATTTAGAATAATATTTAATCTAAAAACTTACAAAGTTTTATCTATATTGATGGTAGGGAACTTGAGTTACATCTCTCGAATCATCACTGTTTGTCGCTCAATTCAATATTGCTACTCAAAATAGTAGCAACTCGACCGTGATTCTACTCTAACTCACACATTAATTACGATTAACTAGGCAATTTTAAATTTGTGAACTGGTTAGAAAGAGTATGCATTCGGTAGCTCTGACCATGTTCTTTAAGTCCTAAAAATTTCATTTGAATATCTTTGAAATAAAAAAAAAAGTTATGGTGGATTTTTTTTTAATGACTTAATCACAGTAACAGGGTCAGTTTACATGTAAAACACAAGGACAATTTTCTTGATGTCTTTTGCACTAAAATTGTCATAACCAAACCAATTTGGACAAACTTGGTGTCGTTTTGTAGTTTTTTTTTTCAAGCTCTACCTGAATAAAGAAGTTATATGTGATTTTAAATTTTTTTTTTTGTCACATACCTACATTACATTCATTCATTGTTTATAGATGTTTTGTAGATTTGGATCAGGTGTGTTGGAGCTGGTAAACACCTGCAGGATTGACTCAAAGCAGAACATTAAATTAAAAAAAAATTGATTTCTTTTATAGGATCAGAAAAAAAACTATCATTTGATCCAAAGTTCTAATATCAGCAGAAATGTGATCTTTTTAAAAGTCAAATAGCATCACGTTTCCATAGTAAATTATGAAGAAATCAGCAATGAAACAAATCAGTATTGTGTTAAAATATAAAATACACAAAGATCTGTTCATGATGTTTGTGGATTGTAATAAAAATGTGTCGCTTGGTTAAGTTTTTAGTTTTGTTTGGATCGAGCTGTGATTTTAAGTTAGCTTAGCATCTCAGCTACAGTAGCATCACTAGCTTTATTATTGATTAAACTAAACATCAAACTTCTGAAGGGTCATTTGTCTTACAGGCAGAAAAAAAAGCATCTCTAAAACTTATATATGATAAGTACCAACACAACATCATCCAGAAAATTCTCTTTTTTTTCCGTCACTTTGGCCTACATTTCCACTCTGCTAGCAGCTACTGATATTGGACTATAAACCCACTTGTGGCTAATAATCAGAATTACATGTCCGGTCGCGTTTTTTAAAAAAAGCTATAGTTATGAAATGTTTATTAACATCTATACCTTTATTTCCTCGCTGAGAAGAATGTGTTGGATGTGTTGTTGATGGTGGGAGACTGGTCTGTGATGGTCTCCAGGGACAGAGAAACAATTCCGGATGTACGATCATTAAAGGCCCAGTGTCTCTACACGGTTCTCTTTTAGATTATTATAGGTGGAAAATGTTTTCTTTCGTCTTCTGAGCCGCGCCGAAGTCTATCCCAGCTGATTTTAAGTGAGAGGCAGTGTACACCCTGAACAGTGCGCCAGTCTATTGCAGGGCCACACACACAGACAGCATCCACATACACTCATTCCAAGGGGCAGTTTCATAGAGGCCAATTTGTCTTAACATGAATGTTAGACTTTTTGGAGTTAACACACTCTTAAATGGGGAGAACATGCAAACTCCACACAGAAAGGCCACACAGAAAGGTTTCAAGCCTCGCTCTACTCTAGTACTCGAACTACCATTGTAAATGGTTTTGTTTTGTCTTCTGAACTTCTTATTCCCAAATAAAGAAAACTACAACTAAATGCTTGTAACAGACCGGTGATCTCTTGTGTGTGCATCTGATTTTCTCTTTGTGTGGGACAGAACAGATTGGTGACCTATATTGGGTGTCACCTGCCTCACTGGGACAGGCTTTGGTACACTGTGCAAACTCAGAAATGGACAAAGCAGTTATGAAGAAGGTTATGTCATTTTTTTCCTAATTGAGTGCTAATTTTGGTCTGTAGGTTACATCCCATACACCCCAAGTGTACACGATACTTAACAAAATGGTGCAATAATAATGACTTTTCACATGTTTAGTAAAATGTTTATTAGAAAAGGAATTCTTGAATTTTTAATTATTTAAACAAGTGTTTATAAATTGTATTGTCAAAAAGTGAAATTTGATTTATTTGCTGGTACAACAAACAGCATCTCAGAATACATTTATGGTTTCTTGATGCACCTGGAAGAAAGAAGAAAATTTATCATCACACAAAACAATTCAATACAAAAAGGTATTGAATAAGCAAAACAATTTTTAGGTTGTTCATTTTGCCAGCTTTTAATCTTGGACAACTTTTATCCTTCACTTATCATTCATCTATTACTTAGTATTTAAATTTATATACAAAACTGTAAGGATAACAAATTAGAAAATGTGGTTCTTGGCTCATACCAAGAGAAACTGTATCCCAACAATAAAACCAAAGCAACAACTCCAACTACAGCAGCAGCAGACAGGGATGAAATCTTTACAACGTATGATGAACCTGCAAAGAAAAAAATATTTCAGAGAACAACAGACATACCCTTAATTTTTTCTGTTGCCCTTTACTTAATTATTTTTATTTCTAGATAGTAGATGACGTCACAAGAATACACAACCTGTTACTTTTGCCCACAGCACACAGCAGCTTTTTGATACCTTCGAGAGAAAATAGTCTAATTAAGTGTGCTGGATGTCTTGTTCATGATCCATACCAAAATAGTAAAAACTCACCATTTTCCACTGACTTACAGCTCGTAAGACAATATAATAGGTTTTTCCACTCTGCAGTGGTGCGTTGTAGAAGCTGCCATAGAAAAATCCATCTCCTACAGTAAAATTCATCTCCATCCCAACATTCAGCAGATTGAGGTGAGCAGTGATGTACTCTGTAGGGGATGTTATTTTGGTAGTAGAGTCCAAACTTGAAGGTAGGGAACAGTCAAATGCCATGACTCCCTCCACTGGAAGGACAAAGACTTGGTAAAAGCTGTCAAATAAAAAACAAATAAGACTGTATTTTAGTGTTGTAACTTTAGTATTATTGTCTTGTATTCATAAATAGGGTTCAAGGTAAGATCTCTTTATTTTAAATAATACAGCATTGGTTTCACAACCAAAATCAGCTTTGTTGCAGCAAAAGAAATTAAAAATAATTGTAGGGGTTTGTTTTGATAGTGCATTTTCTTTAAAGACAAAAATGTTATATAGTTTTGGTTTTTTTTAGGTTTTTATCACGGCTTTTTTCACGGTGAAAAAAGACCTTTGCAGAGAACTGTGAACAATTTGGGTGTCATAGTTTTTTTTACATTGAACATAGAGTTTTGCTGGATTCAATCCCACATGAGGACGTCCATAAGGAGAAAACCCTCCTTTGTAGTTGGGAGGATCAATTTTTAAAAGGATGTTACTCTTATTCACTGACAAGGACAATCTTATTAGTTCTTCTGACAAAAAGAAATGTTTTAAAAGCGTCAAAGCTTTTCCTCCTCATGAGATCATACCCTGCCTGCCTGTTCGCCATTATGATCATTACCTCAGTGAGTCCAGCGTACTCGGTGATCTGGATAACCTCAAAGTTGGTTTTGGAGTCTCAAATTCCTTATAGAAGACAACTGGTGTTGAAGGCACTATTGAAGACATTTAATGATGGTGTATTTAAAAGTTAACGTATAATGCATAGTTTATAGAAAACTAAAACATATGTAGACATGTGAGCTGCTGGATCACAATAGATAAGTATGGCGTATATAAATACCTGGCAAACTGGTGTTTGTGGTGATGGTTGCTGTGAATTTAGCTGACACTGCAGTGATAGAGATGCTGTAGTTTGTTAAAGGAAGCAAGTTGAGACAAAGTTCAACTTGATCAGTGTTAGAACTCAGAATGCTCCTTCCTTTGTCACGAAAGTCTTTCTGATAGTCTCTGAATCCAGCATAAGACACCTGAAAGGATTCAATTTAACAAGATAGAATGAGCTTGTTCTACAATATATATAAAAAAAAAAAATCAGACCTACCCTATAAATTTCAGTATCTTCCTCATATTTTTCTGCTTTCCAACGTAAGCACTTTCCATTATAGACTGTTAGGTGATCAATAGGTGGCTTGAGTTCTGTTAGAGATTAAATCAAATTTGCACCATCTGTACTGTTTGATAAAAACATTTCAATGAGTCACCTTGAATTGTTTGTGTATTTGTACTCACCAACACATCTCAGAGAAGCTCTCTGCCACACCCCAGTGCTGTCACACACTGACATGTTGCTACCCCGCCAGCTGTGATATCCTGCTGCACAGCCATGGATCACAACGCTTCTATTGTGCCACACAACCTCTGAGTTAAGTATGAAAGGAACTGGACCACATTTAGCTAGAAAAGTACCAACAGGAAATCACTCATCAGCGAAAAATACTACTGATTAATCTTTCATGCAAGACACAATTTTTTTTCAGCTTTTTCAAAACAAGAGAAGTTAAAAAGCTTTAGCTCACAAGAAGCAAACTGTGAAAATTTAAGATAATGCATTAATCTGCAAAAGCAACACAAATCCAACATTTTTTTCTGACTTTGCGATGAATCTCAGAGACTGTTGTTGTTCACTGTGGAGGAAAGTGAAAAAATGTGCAGCACAAAAATTGAGAAAATGTGAATGGTTGGATAGTGAGAAAAAACACTATTGGTCTTCCCAGTAATAAACAATGACACTCAAAAGGTCATTGTATTTACAAATGATCATAAGTGAGACGTTTACTATACCTCTGCACTTTAAAGACACTTTCTCCCACTCTCCTGATAGTGAACATGTTGAAATCTGATTTCCACTCTCTCGGTAAAATCCATCCTCACACTCATACTGCACAGTACTGCCCTGCATGCTGCTGCCATCCCAAAGAAGTTTAGAGTTGGGAAGACTCAGAGGGAGGCCACAGTTTGTTTCTGCATACAAATATGAATGGATACAAAGAGTTTCATTGCATAAATGTGAGATTGTTTCATTAATTGAAGTACTTTTTGAGTAGCGTAAAAAAGTTAGGATGATAAAACGTTACACCTTCACACAACAGGTCTGTTTCCTCCCACCACCCATTTTCTTCACACTTTGAGTGATTTTTTAAGCCTTTGCTATGAAACCCTTCTTCACACTGGTATTGCACCACACTGCCAAAGTGGGATGTGCCATTCCAAAAAATTTTAGCTTGTTTTTTCAATGGTGGCTCTCCACAACTGATTTCTACAACAAAAAAAATCACAAGTAATGTTAAAGCATAGCAGATGCAGATGTTGTCAATAGTCTCTACACCAATGGGATCATTCACCACATTCATCATCAGATTGAAACTGATTTTTGGGGGGTTTTGAAAGTATCTCAATAAACTTACATACAGAAAAATATGATTATCACCTTGACAGGACAAAGAGGTTTTCGTTCCAATTTCCATTAGAAGTGCAAATTGATTCATTCTTTCCAACACCAACATATCCATGTTTACATTTATAAGCAACATGGGAGCCCACGGTAGAAGTTTTGTTCCACAGCATGACTGTGTGGGGGATCAGTAATGGTTCACCACAATTGATTTCTACAGAGTTGGAGGTAAGTTGGTAGAGTGTAAAAAGAGTAATATAATGGAAGATCACTTGTAGATGCATCGTTTTTAGAAAGAAAAGATATATAAATAAAATGTTTAAGATGGATATTACCTTTGCATAAAATGTCAGGGTTTGTCCACTGACCATCACTTGTGCACACTGAGACACCGTTTCCATCAGTTTGATTAAATCCTACTGTACAAGAGTAAGTTACTTTGCTTCCAGGCGTGGAGCTGCCATTCCACATCTGTTCAGTATGGAGTACCGTAGGAGGGACCGCACACAATATCTCTGAGATGGAAAATTTACAAAAAGTAGTTTCACAAGAACAAGACATTTACTCATCTATAGTTGCCATTAAAAAAAAAATCAACAGTTCTAGTTTTGTGTAAAGTCAAGTCTCAAGTGTTATTTAACATTTCCCACTCAGTATGTACTGTTATCAGGTTTCAACTTTGACCTCTCTGTTCTCCACCTCAAGACAACACCACCCATGAAGCTGTTCTGAAGATTTTTAGTGTAGTGCAACAACTGGTGTTTTTATCAAGGATTTTTTTTGTGTAATTATAATCCCTGAAGTTTTATCAAGTTTTTGTTTGTCTAACATAATTTAACTACTAGTACTCATTGAGTGCAACAGTATGGAATTAATGTCTAGTCAATTTTTAATTTTGTGAGTCTTTTTTGTAAAAGATCCACTAGTTTATCACAAGGTGGTTCGTTTTAAATTTGCAACAAAGCCTGAAGAAATTATAACTTCCCAATATTTTATGTAATTAGTTTAAATTTCATTCAAAAAAACGTCTGGTTTTCTACCTCTTTATATTTCCGAAGATTAATAGTTAAGGGAATTACCTTGGCAGGACAGCGTTGGAGGTGTCCACTGACCGTTTTCATTACAGACAGACTTATTGTGTCCTCCTTTATTATGAGAGCCCTTCTTACAGAAATAGAGCACAAAGCTGCCAGGAGTTGACTTATTGTTCCACAACTGCTCAGTTAATTCAATAACAGGAGGAGCTCCACAAATGATCTCTACAAACGACAACATTCCATATGAAAGGAAACAAATAACTATGACATGTGTGAAACATTCAAATGGGAATAACTGTGGTAACACGTGAATAAAACATTGATTTTCACATTGTACAGCTGCAATACAGAAATGTCAAAACTTCAAAAATAGCACTAATACACTCCCTCGTGGTCTAAAATGACTCTGAGCTTAGAAACAGTGACACAATGGGACTCAGTGCTAAAAATATTTGGCATTTCTGTCTGATACATTAATCAATCCAGCCCCATGAACAGTATACGCACACATTCACCTCTAATTGTCATTTCTTGACCCTAATTTCAGCTAATGTGGCACAGTTGCAGGTCCAAAGATGACGAATTAACTGATTATGTGGTAAAAAAAAAAAAAAAAACAGTTGTGATTTAATATTAACAATTGTATTGAAATTAGCACCGAGATAAAAAGGAGGTAACTTCTGTGTTGAATCATATTGTATTGTTTCTTGAGGACATTCAGTATTCATAATACATACCAAAGCCTGTTAAACCTCTGAGGAATATTTGTTATTGGACTCTGTTTCTTTTACTTAGTGGGAGAATGACACTGCATCCGTTTTTTAAAAAAACTTTTTACCCAACTAAAGAAGATTAAGTGTTCTCACACTTTGGGGTGTCAAAGGAAGAACTTCTTAAGCATCATAAACTTTGAATTTGTTCATTGCCATCAGACATTTTTCAGTTAACAAGTCACAATTCCATGCAAATCACAGTAATTAAAAAAAAGATCAAATAAATATACAATTCAAACTTGTTAAAAACAAAAAAACAACTTCATTAAGGTGACTTTAAAAATAGAAGTGTTAATTGTAAAGTAGCTGCATAATTTAGTAGGGGTTAGATGCCGTGTTAGAATAAAAACACTGGTCAGCATAGCTTTAAACAGCATGGTGTTTTGAACATCTTAACATTATGAATACTTCAATCAGATAAGAGTAGTACCTTCACAAACCAGCGTGGCTCCCCTCCACAGTCCATCTGCTCCACACACAGAGCTGTTTTCTCCTTTTCTCCACACAAAACCTTCATCACAGGCAAATATGGCCACGCTTCCAAATGCGGTACCTGTGGTTGACAGCAACACCGTGTCCTCCTTTGGAGGAGGCTGGCCACATTCAACCACTATTATGGACGAAGAGATACAAAAATTTTATTTCAGCATCAATAGTTGGAAAACACTATTAAAATGCAAATATCTATTCATACTTTCATTTTTTAAAATCATATGCCAAGACTAAGTGATTGCTATGGAAATGTCTAAAAATAAACTGTTTTTACCTTTGCAGAAAGCCTTGTCTTTGTGAGGATGAAAGGGTTCATATCCATCGTGGACTCGAAATCCAACCTGGCAACTACAATCAAAACTACCGTCCAAATTTCTGCACTCACCCCCTTCTCCACATAACCCAGTGATCCTGCACTCATCGATATCTGCAGACATTTAAAGAAAAAACACAACGAAGGACAAATACCTACAGTCAACAAAATGATTTTGAAATTGTACGTATATTTTTGTCATCTCACATTTCCCTTTCTTATTTTCAAATTTGAAAATCCCAAACTCACCCTGGCAGTGGGTCCCATCATTAGGGATGAAAATATCCATATTGTTGGATGGGTTGTATCCAGCTAAGCAGGTGCAGTAGTAGCTGCCATACGTGTTATGGCAGGTAGTGTGCTGGCCACAGATTTTACTAGCTCCGATTTGACACTCATCTTTGTCTGGAATCATAGAAAAGTGGAAATCGTACAAGACATATTACAAGACAGATTGGAAACAATGAAACTAAATGATTTGTGGTAATATTTGTAGTTAGTGCATTAGAAGATGGCTTTATGAGGATCATAAAATAAAACCTTTAGTCTAAAGGAAAAGGTTATGATACGTGCAGGACTGAAATGGTATGAGCAGAAAAATTTAAATCTGGTTACTAGAAAAGGTTTTCTTCTTCTTTCGGCATTTCCCTTCAGGGGTCGCCACAGCAAGTCAGTTTCTTCTATCTAACCCAGGCGTAAGCAAACTTTTTGGTTCGTGGGCCACATTGAGTTCTAACATTTGACAATGGGTTAATACACTTAAAATGTATAAAAAGCCTGTGAAGATGGTCACTTGCCACTAGTGTTCCCTCTAATTTTTTAGGTGTGTGAGCAAACACACCACCAACAGGACCATTGTGTGCAACACCAAATGTGCACGCTGTGGCCACACACCTTCATACATGTTCAAAACCTTTGTTTTGGTCATGAGAAGAGTCCAGCTGCATGTGAGGCTACAGGTAATCCAACTTCCATTCAGTCTACAGGTTTCCCTATAAAAACTCTCTTGCTACATCTTACATCATTACACCGCAGCAGGCTGCCACAACGGCGCCAATGGTGGCAGAAATGGGGGTTAGGTGTCTTCTCCAAGGACCCTAGACGTGAACTCAGTGGGATTCAAACCCACGAACTTCTGGTTAACTTTCGGTAG
This sequence comes from Neostethus bicornis, assembly GCA_902685375.1. Classification (NCBI taxonomy): domain Eukaryota; kingdom Metazoa; phylum Chordata; class Actinopteri; order Atheriniformes; family Phallostethidae; genus Neostethus; species Neostethus bicornis. The sequence continues at coordinate 14,658,050 of LR738545.1, forward strand.
AGGGAGAACGCTCTACCACTGAGCCACCGCCTCCCCCTTACAGATCCAGAGTAGATCTAAAAAGAGAAGTCTCCCTCAACTGCACTGTTTGTTCTTCTATTTGCATTTACTCCGACAACCGCACCATCTTTTTTAAAATGACCGACATGGTTGGCCATCTTTAATCATTTGTCTCATCTTGTATCTTCTTTTTGGACTTTTTAACAGAGGTTTAAGTCTTGTAAAAATGTCATAAAAGTTAAAAGATCTTCTTACTCATTTCTAATCCTAATCATCCTGGTCACTCCCAGAGAGATCCTCAGCATCTTTATCTCTGCTACCTCCATCTCTGCTTCCTGTTTTTTCCTCAGTGCCGCTGTCTCTAGACCAAACAGCATGGCCGGTCTCACCACGGTTTTGTACACTTTTCCTTTCATTTTAGCTGAAACTCTTCTGTAACACATCACAACTGATACTTTTCTCCACCCGTTCCAGCCTGCCTGCCTGCACACACTTCTTCACCTGCTTTCCACACTCTCCATTGCTCTGGACTGTTAGTCCTAAATACTTAAAATCTAGAAAAGGTTTTGTTGTGTGGTAATTTTTTTAAATGATGTGAAATCAGGGTTATGAAAGGAGAAAGTCGTTAGAAGTTTAAGCAACCAATTGTTGTGAAAAGGTTTAGTTACTTCATCTGTGTGGGAAAAATTCTTGAAAGTCAATTTTGTAGAACTAAAAGAAGTAACTAATGAAAAAAAAAGCAGTTTCATTGAATATGAAATGTCTTCAAACATTTAAATGTAATAGTTTCTCTAATTTGAATTCGTGGAAGAATCTCTCAATAAAAAGAGTACAGGTCTTTACCTTTAGTATAACTATAACTACGGTGTAACTACAATTTTGATGTATAAAAATAGATCAAACATTCTTTTCATACCTTATTAATACAAGCATAAAATGTTTTTTTTTTCATACCTTGACAGAATGTTCTTCCATTTCCAACAAAGCCATATTTACAGTTACAAACTTTGCCAGAGCCATCAGCCTTGTCCTCACATGTGGCATCAGGATGGCAGGTTGCACACACATCCAAGATCTGTCCCTCTGCAACAAAACCTAGAGGATACAAAAAGAATCCATTAAATATTCAAATTGCTAGTGTGCTGTCTAATTATTAGTGATATATAAATATATGAAAAATACTTGTTAATAACACCTTAATCTCAGGAATAAAGTAATTTGAGGGAGTTCTCACCTGAAAAGACAAAAAGAAGAAAAAACACTGCAATCGTTCTCTGTTTTTCATCCATTCTCCATGAGGGTCTTCTCAATGCTGATCTCACTTCATTTTATGTTCTCCACCTCTTTTGCTTCCTCTTCTTCACTTCCTTTTTTGGACTGCAGAGATGCTGAAAGTGTTTAATAATCAGAAATGAGAATCCACTACTAGTGGGTGACTTAAGATCACTTTGAGAGGAGATGATTTTCTCAATGGTTTTCATCCAGCTGCTGCTTTGTGGTTTCATCTGTCACTGTGTGGGACACACAGCTACTACTGTTGAAGATAATTAACTCTGGTAAAGTGCACAGTCATGCTCTAGTGGTTGATGACTTCTAAATTTATGAAAATAAACCAGATGGGTGTGTCCTTGAGAAAAAAATGCTGTGAGTGTGAGGGTCAACGTGTTTTTTGAGGAGTTTTTTTAAAATTTCTTGTAGTAATTTTTTACCTATTTTAAAACTTTTTTCTTAAGATTTTTTTAAATATTTGTTTGAAATTTTAGATTGTTTTTTTATTAAAAATCTTGTAAGAGGGTGTTTTGTAACTTGTGAACCAAATTTTACATAATTTCTACTGTTCAAACAATTTGTAAGAATTGCTGTTAAACATTTATAACTGGGGTCGAAACCAAGATGACAACATTTTTTACATTTTTAAACAACATCTCCTCCAGTCATTTCTTCTCTTCTTGAATTATATGTCAAATGAAATTATTCAGCAACATCCTTTCTTGTTGTAGTCCAGGTTTTGCAATTGGCAATGTCAGAGGGGGTGTTGAGTCAATGAGCAGTGGTAGGGGGAGATAAGTCTGGTGAGCTGCTATCTCTCTTTACAGCAGGGTCCTAAGTGAGCTTTTACTGTCACTCAAACTCCAGCAAGACCCGCTCCCCCTCTTCATCTCGTCCATCACCACAGAAAACGTCTCAGTACAAACACAAACCGGTCTGGATGTTGTGTCTTTATGCGAGTTTTCAACTTCAAATTAGTCCTGTACAAATGAGAAATTTTAATAGAATTTTTCCCAAACTTGAGTTTAAAAATCTATAACATATTTTTGCGCCATGACACTTATTTTTAATAATTTACTGGAAATTATGTTAAAATGGTTAGTGGGGAAAAGAAGCAAATGTCCTGCTGATATTTATCTGCACTAAAAACATCCCATTGATGTTAGCAGTCAAAAGAGAATTGTCTGGTGAAAATTAAATGTAACAAAAGCCAAACATGGAGAGTTCCAATTGTAAAATAGTGAACTACATCTCTGAACACACTCTTTGAAGCAGATGGGCGACAGTAATTGAAGAATCAAAACTGAATGGACAGTAGCCCACATTAAATATTCCAAACTAGAAGTTGATGAAAATATGTCTGAACTCAAGGGTCTTCAGTTCAGCTTCATATTGAATGATACGGTTAGAGTTATGTGGAAGTGGCAAAAGTCACATGCAAAGAGTTTTGACCATTTGATCATAAGACTATTGCATCCAGTCTGTATGTATTTTGTTTTTCTATAAGGACCTGGTGCTGCTATTGGACAGGCACAATAAGTTTCATATGATAGGAATTAAAATACAAAAATAAAAGCATCTTAATGGAGGGGTTGTGTACCTAATACCATCTATACTTAAACTTTTTTATGTATTTTGTTCCCGATGAATCATGTGAATGATTGCAGACTCCACTAAGAAATAAACTCATAAGAACAAAATCCTCCCATTATATCAAAATTGTGTTTTGCAAAAGTTTTTCTGTGCTTGGAACAAAATGTGGGCACAAATGACAAAAGCAGGTGTAATGCATCAATAAAAAAGTTTATTTGTTGTTAGCTTCAGATCTTTCAAGACCTTTTTGTAATTGTTGTAAAGTCTTTCTTTCTTTTCAACTCACTAAAACATGCAGGTTTAAATGGCAAAAAAAATGATTATCTTATAAAATCATTAGTCCACATCAAACAATGGAAATTTAAATAAAAAGAATACTTTGCAGCATGCAAACAGAGCTGTGGGTTAAAACATTTGAATTACAAGAAAATTATTAAAGCAGAAAAATTCTCAATATTGAACGTGTCCAGCTTCCTTAAAAATGTATACGGAATCCAGTTTACGTAATGTGTCATACCTTTTTGAACACAAACATCTTCGAATGAATTTCATGTCCGAACTAAACAAGCACTAAAAGATCAGTGGCATGACGTACCTCATTAATTTCTTACGTATGTGTGAAGGGACAATTATTTAGATAATAGTATATTTTAAATTTCACAGCTTTTTTCAGGTCAAATCAGATAATTTTACTCAAGTTTTACTCTGAACTATAAATGGGTCATCGCAACACCTAGATGATATTTTTTGTTTCAAACTTTCTGATGGTGTAGATTTTCAACTCAAATTGTTGTAACCCAGTTTCAACCAAACATTTGGAGGTCAGACAGATTACCAGACATTTACTTTTGTAATACAATCTGTAAAATAAGTCTCTGTCACTCTTCTGCCACCGGCTTCTGGATGTGTATGATGATACAGGGCTAAAAATAACTTAATACACATCTTGGGTTTTTTTATACAAAGCGTATTACTTGTAAAGCATGTTAAGGAGTGATGATATCAAATAAAATCATAGTTACTGATGGTTTCACTCTGTACATCATGAGTAATCTGGCTCTCTAAAGGGTCATAATAGAGTACAAACACAACAATGTTTCTCTGTATGAACAGGCTCATCCTCTTTGGGATATGACAGTTCTTGAGGTGAGGACACTTCTTTGTACTCCGATAGTGATCCACTGGAGGTGGACAACAGTCGCCCACACACCAGCTCAGCAGCATTACTCTCCATGACCGATAAGTCCGTCACTGTTTTTTCTCTCAGCGACATGTCCCCATCCTCATCATCATCTATCAACACAAACTCTTTCAGGTAAATCATCCCCACCCCATGAAGACTGCAGTTTTCCATAGATTCTTCCACACTGTGAGTGTCTACAAAAGTTATTGTGGAGCTTTCTGTCAGTGTTTCTTGAGGGTCTGTGGAGTTTTCCTCCGGCCCAGAGTAGGTCTGACTGCTTGAATCTATTATCCATGATGAGTTTTTGAGTACTTTCCTGTTTTTCATGCTGTCTTTTTCCTGTCGACTGCTGTTGATGATGTGTGAAGACATCTTGCCTGTTCCATCATGACAGGTGAGCCGGTCTTTCTCAGAGTGGGAATTTTTTTCTAAAGCATGATGAGTTTCAGGATGCATTTTAAAACCACCTCCTGACAACCATGGTAGAGTTTCCTCTTCTTTTGTCAGAGGTTTCAGATGTTGGCAGGGTAACGTCCTCCTTGTTCCTCTTCAGACTAAAATAAAATGAAAAAAATAAAAAGATTTTTTAATTTAAAGATTAGATATATTATTTTAAATTAATTTCTTTCATTTTGAAAAGCCTTTTTCATTCATTAATTCATCTTCTGAACCATTTATCCCTTATAGAGCCGCGATGGGGCCGGAGCATATCCTGGTTGATTTCAGGCGAGAGGCGGGGTACACCCCAAACAGGTTGCCAGTCTGTCACATACTCATTCCAAGGAGCAATTTCATAGCAGCCAATCAACCTAGCATGCATGTTTTTGGAGGGTGGAAGGAAACTGGAGTATCCGGAGGAAACCCACGCATAAACAGGGAGAACATGCAAACTTTACACAGAAAGACCAGCGTTCCAAGCCTTGTCCCCACCCAGGATTCGAACCCCACCTTCTTGCTGTGAGGCTTGAGAATCCTTTCATACATACAAATTAGAAATACTTGAAAAAAAGTTTAAAACTTGTGATGCAAGTTTAATAAAAAAAATACAGAAAACAAAATTATCAAAAAATAATCCCATCATGACCACTCTAAATTTAGATAATGCTGCCTGCAGTGGATTTCTTTTGAAACATTTAGTGGGAGAACAAGTTGTCATCTGGGTTTGGTCTTTCTGAAATAAAGGAGAAAAAAATGAAGCCGCTACTTTAAACAGAAGCAGAAAATAACTTGCATTCCCTGAGGATTGGCTCTTTGAAGCCAAAGACAGATGAATTTCTCTAAAGTGCTCTCACCGAAGAAAGGGTGTGTTTCATCTCTTTAAACACACCCTTACCTTACCTCCTACCTACAGGAAAGAAAGCATCACTCTTCACTTGCCATCTATCCGGTGGGTTTGTGGAATCTACAGCTTTTCATTTTGAAACAAAAGCTTGTGGGTGGGCAGTGTCCTAAAAGTGTTAGATTATCTATTTAATTTTAAATACACAATGCAAATCCCATGAAACCAAATGTACTTTTATGGATTGAAAGACAAAAAGGCTTTTAAAGGAGAACTCTCCTAGTTTACAGCACTGCGTGTTTAAAGCACCCCACCCTGTGCAGAAGCTTCACAATGACCTTGTTACACTTGACTGAGTCACATGCATGACAGAATCGGGACTCTATAAATGAATAATATAAATCTACATCTAAACATCCTGCACTCCAGTTTCTGATAGCCACGGAGCAACAACAAATTAAAAATAGATTTGATTATAAAGAGAAGCATTGTGACAGAGTACTGTTAAAACAAGGTTGATGAGTCTCAGACAGCAGCTTAAACTCAGATATATGAGACAAAAATATCAATTTGTTCCCATTCTCCTGGTATTTAGGATGCATTTTTTTAGAAAATAGACAAAACTTTTTTTTTTTATCTAAACAAACAATTAACAAATAATCAGTCATGTTTTACAGAATTACACACAAACCCAACAGTTAACTTACCACTAAGTTTTGGTCATTTTATCAAGTTATAAACAGAAGGTTTCATATACCAATTCTCCAAAAATATTTATAATACACAAATAAGATAAAGTATTCAGATTATTTTTTACCTGGAGCTTTTACAGTTGAACTTCTCTCTGCAATAAAAATCATATGGCTGAGATGACCCAGCAGCATTCTTCCCTCTGATGTCCCAGACAGCTTAAGAAACGGACGGTCTACACAAAGATTCTTCTCACAAACCCTCCTCCTTATCCTAGAAACTACAGCTGCTTGCAGCAGGAGTGGGAGGCACTCAGAAATGATCCAATAACTCCAATCACAGTGGGTTGTTCACATTGCAGATGCAATAATTATACAAATATAATCACAAATGCTGTCATTGTTTAAAGAAGACCTGTTTTACTGCCTATATATTTAGATAATTAGATAAAACTTTATAAATCCCCTGCTGTAAAAATTCTGGTATCCAGCAGCAAAAATTCACACAGGCCATACATACAAATAAATAAAAATACAATAATAAATGTTATAATTGCTAGTAATAAGATATCCCATTGGACTCCGTTCCTTCCAGACACCTCTGTTCAATTAAATTGCTTGAGGGCAGAAGGCATGACTGACCTTTTAAAGCGCTCAGTCCTGCAGCGCAGTGAGAGGAACCTATTACTTCTGGTACTTTTCTGGGTTGTGACGTCATGCAGACGGAGACTGGGATTTTTCAGGATGCCCTGCATTAGAGCCCTCATTCTCCTCTCCAAAACAGCTTCCACAGAATCCACGTTTCTCCCGACCACGGCTGCACATTTCTCAATCAGTCTGTCCAGCCGATTGTTGTCCCTTGCGGTCAAGCTGCCTCCCCAGTAAACGACCGCAAAGAAAACTCCTCTTGCCACAACAGACTGGTAAAAAATGTACAGCGTGTCCCACATGTCATATTGGCCTCAGCCTTCTCAGGAAAAACAGCCTGCTCTGACCAGTCCAGTTTGCAGTCAAGATACACACCCAGATATTTTGTAGGTGTTAACAACCTTGATACTCTCTTCATAGTTAGTCGACCATACAAATTAAATTGAAAAAAACACAGTTGAATGAGCATGCAAACCTTCAAATCTGCCAACACTTCACTGCCTTTTTCTGTTTATAATGTCGCAATAAACATTAAGACTTTACTTTATTATTAAACATAACATAATGTATTGTTTTCCCTCTTTATGTAAAAGTCTTGCATACAATTTTATATTTAAGAAGCTCAATGAAGACAAAAAAAAATGTTCTAAATAATCCAAATGGCATGCCAACTGAGACCCTGAAACAGTTTTCCTCCCATTCCCATCCCCCTTATTTTCTTTATACGTGTGGAAGCCGTGCAGTGATGCATGAAAAGCCACTTTTTTCCAATGCCATACACCAAATGTGTTTTAATAAATAATAAAGGACGACACACCCTGCTACATGAAAACTGCACATGCAGAAATCAAATATTGAGAAGTCTTTACTCACAGAGGGAAAGATGTTTGTTTTAGCCTGATATGGTCAGCTAAAGACATGGTGACTGACAAAGTGCTTGGATTGGTATACATCTTTGAAGCATAGAGTCTTGATAAAAAAAAAAACCCTTACGCATAAAGCTTTTAAATTAAATTTAATCTCTATAGAAAGCCAGCAAGAAAAATACAATGATCAGACTTTTACGAAGAATCTTAGAGAGTCCCAGATATTTTGGTACACATAATAAACTAATGATGGCTTATTTTTATGAAGCAGAAGCATAGGTTGAAGTAAAAAACCCCAGCTTTGCAAAAATAAATTTCAGTGGTTTTGCCCAAAAGGTAAAAAGTTTGTTTCTTAAAAACGGTTGTTTACTCATTTTTTTAGTTGTGCATAATTTTGTCATCATTGGAGATTTTGTGTTACATGACTGTTAACGTACAGTGGTGGTCAAAAGTTTACATACACTTGTAAAGAACATAATGTCATGGCTGTCTTGAGTTTCCAGTTATTTCAACAACTCTGATTTTTCTCTGATATAGTGATTGGAACAGATCCTTCTTTGTCACAAAAAACATTCATGAAGTTTGATTCTTTTATGACTTTATTATGGGTAAACTGAAAATGTGACGAAATCAGCTGGGTCAAAAATATACATACAGCAACATGAATGAGCAATTTTGGAGACTTAGAAAGTTGTGTCAATGACATGAGCTTCATAGCATGACCTCTTAACTTCTTGTGAGTGATTATGAGTGACTACAGCTGGTGACTTCTCTGAGGTCATTTAAAAAGGGCTCATTGGTTAAAAACACCCACAAACGCTACAATGGGAAAGTCAAAGGAGCTCAGCACAGATTTGAAAAAGAGAATCATTGACTTGAACAAGTCAGGAAAGTCACTTGGAGCCATTTCAAAGCAGCTGCAGGTTCCAAGAGCAACAGTGCAAACAATTGTTTGTAAGTATAAAGTGCATGGCACTGTTTTGTCACTGCCACGATCAGGAAGAAAACGCAAGCTGTCACCTGCTGCTGAGAGAAAACTGGTCAGGAGGGTGAAGAGTCAACCCAGGAGCACCAAAAAGCAGATCTGCCAAGAATTAGAAGCTGCTGGAACACAGGTGTCAGTGTCCACAGTCAAGCGTGTTTTGCATCGCCATGGACTGAGAGGTTGCCGTGCAAGAAGGAAGCCCTTGCTCCAAAAGCGGCACCTTAAGGCTCAACTAAAGTTTGCTGCTGATCACATGGACAAAGTTCTGTGGTCAGATGAAACAAAAATTGAGCTGTTTGGCCACAATGCCCAGCAATATGTTTGGAGGAGAAAAGGTGAGGCCTTTAACCCCAAGAACACCATGCCTACCATCAAGCACTGTGGTGGTAGTATTATGCTGTGGCCCTGTTTTGCTGCCAATGGAACTGGTGCTTTACAGAGAGTCAATGGGACAATGAAGAAGGAGGATTACCTTCAAATTCTTCAAGAAAACCTGAAGTCATCAGCCCGAAGGTTGGGTCTTGGGCGCAGTTGGGTGTTCCAACAGGACAATGACCCCAAACACACATCAAAAGTGGTAATGGAATGGCTAAATCAGGCTAGAATTAAGGTTTTAGAATGGCCTTCCCAAAGTCCTGACTTAAATCCCATTGAGAACATGTGGATAATGCTGAAGAAACAAGTCCATGTCAGAAAGCCAACAAATTTAACTGAACTGCACCAATTCTGTCAAGAGGAGTGGTCAAAGATTCAACCAGAAACTTGCCAGAAGCTTGTGGATGGCTACCAAAAGCGCCTAATTGAAGTAAAAATGGCCAAAGGACATGTAACCAAATATTAGCATTGCTGTATGTATATTTTTGACCCAGCTGATTTTGTCACATTTTCAGTTTACCCATAATAAAGTCATAAAAGAATCAAACTTCATGAATGTTTTTTGTGACAAAGAAGGATCTGTTCCAATCACTATATCAGAGAAAAATCAGAGTTGTTGAAATAACTGGAAACTCAAGACAGCCATGACATTATGTTCTTTACAAATGTATGTAAACTTTTGACCACCACTGTACATAGAACAATTCAATTAAAAAAGTGTAATCCCCTCTTGTTTACATTTGAACTCTTGAAAAAAGATGAATACATTTCAGTAGAAATTCTTCCTTAATTTAGAGTGATATTTTTTTTCAAAAATGTCATTTGGCCAGAAAAAAAGCCAAAAATGTCATCCGTCATGATTAGGACCTTAAAATCTCTCCCACAATATGACAACTGTTATGTCCTTGTTGCTTCATCTGGAAGATCAAGTTTTGTCCAGAAGACTGATCTTCCGTCATTGTTTTCTCCCAGAATTTTAGAATTACTTTTCCAGTTTTTGACAAAGACTTCTTGAAGTGTGCTGTGATGTTAACAGGAGCTGTGATGACTTCAACTCCTGTTGGCAAAACAATACTATTGTGTTACAGTAACAATTTACAGCATCATAATGCTAAAAAAAAACCCGGCTTTCCCACCTTTGTGCTTTTCTATTTCAGCTAGGCACACAGACAGCATCCAGAGAGGTGGTGCCATCCGGGATCTAAAGTTGAACAATCCAGCTGACAGAAAGCAGAGCTGGTGCGGGAAGTATTCAGAGACAGAGCTTCCAAAATGCAGATAAGAAGGCTTGGAAACTTGGAGCTCTACTTGTCTAAGATTTTCTTGCTCTTGTTCATCAACTAGGTCTGTCATAAATAAGACAAATATCTAAGTGTAATTTTATATAAAAGACTTTCATGAAGATTTAATAATGGTTGTAAACTTTCAAAGCAAAACTTACCGCAACACTCATCTCCATTCTCAGAAAAGCTTCCATTAGCTCTGCAAGGTGTCTTTTTGGACAGCAGTGTTAATGTGCTTTCCCACACTAGGCATCCAGAACGGGAATTAGCAGACAGGTTGATCTCCACCTCCACCCCAAAAGTAGTCTCCTGGTATTTAAGAACTTTCCCCTCAAGTACAAACGGACCTTTCTTCAGTTCATCGACTGGTTCATAGCTTTTCAGACTTTGCTGCACACGAACTAAACCTAGAAGGAGCACCATAAATTACTTTTGAATTATATCTTCTTTTAAACATTTTTAGACAAGCAACCACACGTTTGAGTTATTTGTTGTAATTGGATGTTCAGATTCAGACTCACTGGTGATTGCATTTTTTTGTTGTGATGGCACCTATATAATCAACTTTTATTGCAAGAAATTAGCTAAGGACGTTCAGATCTGAAGGTTGGGGTCAATGATTATTTGGTTACTTGACCTCCCAAATGAATTAATAACTTTAGCAGCTGTTGTGTTTAAAAGTGGTAAGGAATGACTCTTTAAATTTTGTTTGCTCATCCAGGGGTGGGTTGCGGGGGTCACAGCCTCAGACAGGAAACTCAGGCTTCTCTCTCCCTGGCTGCATCCTCCAGCTTACCCAGGAGGATCCCGAGGTGTTCCCTCTCCAGTTATGAGACATAGTCCCTCGAGCATTCCGTGGCGTACCTCTGGATCCCCTCCCGGTGGGACGTGCCCGAAACACCTCACTAGCAAGGCGGTCAGGGGGCATCCTTACCAGATACCCAAAGCACCCCATCTGGCTTCTCTCGACCCAGAGGAGCAACCACTCTACTCCGAACTCCGCCCCGGATGGGAGAGCTCCTCACTCTATCTCTGAGTGAGAGCCCAGCCACCCTGCGGAAGAGTCAGCGATCTCGTTCTTTCGGTCACCACAGACCGAGGAATGTAGATCGACTAGTAAACCGCGGTCGACTTGGAATCACGGGCTACCAATAGACCGCGATCGACTGGTTGGGCATCAAATCTACTGTATTTACTTAGCTCCGACGTATCGTTTACCTGCTGGACACAGCCTGAAGTTTCTGTCAGTTAACATCATGAGCAGCAATCTGTAACAGAGGATTTCAGGGAAACATAGAGGAATGTCTCTAAACTCTGAGTCTGGATAGTCCCATCCATATCCTGCAGCAGAGCAGAACCTTCTCATCACAGAGTTTTCCAGCCTAAAAAGAAATAATACACTGAAAATAAACAGTAATTTTTTTTGGCTTAAAAGGAAACCCAATCTCCTTACCTGCAGTTTAGAACAGTGTAAATAACAGCTGGGATTTCTGTGGAGGTGTCTCCATACAGGTGACCTGCTGTTCTCTTTCTGATCAGTCTCAATATGTATTTAATCTGAAGATAAACTAAACTTGGTAGTTTGTTGTTACTCAACACATTTGTTTTAAGGATCAGATGGGAGCAATAAATGTGATGATAAAATAAGTAAATAGAAGATACAAATAGCGAAGTCACAATGTAACTTTGTGTATTTCCCATTATTTTTAAGAATAATTTACGACCTGAACAATAAAATAAGTTAGGTCGTCGGTGTACGGCGAGCGCAAAGGGACCAAGGTTGTATATGCGCTTTTCTCAGAAAGGAGAAATAAAAAATGATACATTTTTTAAATATTATTTATTTTGATTCACGTTTTTGTCTGAGAGATTTATTTTTAAAAAAGATTGCATGGGAGTTATGTTTGCTAAAATTCTCTAAAAAAAAAAAAGTTTCTTATCAAGTTGACACTATTTGACTAATACTTATTAGTTTTTGCTTTTTTATTCTAAGAAATATAACTTGTGATCCTCCTCTGTTCGGGAAATTTTTCTCCTTCCTAATTTGACCTTGTCCCGATTCAGCACACCTGGTCTGAATTAGCCCTCTCATATATTTCCACCTGTGTCTCATCTTCCCCTTATTTAAACCATGGTGTCCATCACTTCATTGTCAGATCATCTGCTGTACTGCTGTCATGACAGTGTCCCTCACCCTGCTGTAGCCATAATGGCGTCCTCTTCATGTCATCTTTCAGACTGTCCATGCCTACCCCTCTTGTCTAACCCCTGATTGTCTGCAATAAACTAGTTATAAATGGCTATGCATCTAGGGTCCCATCTTCACCAAAATGTCAACTCCAAATGTCCAGCATTAACTCAAAGAGACACCACCATTATATTTTTAGGAATGTATTTATTTACACTTATCAAGTACAAATCACATACTGGTTCTTTTAACCATTTTTACAACCATGATGTAGCAAAATGTAGAAATATGTTTGAGCTAATTGTGTGGGTGTTTTTTTTAGAAGAAATCATCTATAAAAAATAACTACTTCTACATGGCAACATAATGTTTTCAACTACAAGTTATCAATTTTTATTCAAGGGAAATTTGCGGCCTAAATGAGCTTCCCCCACAGGGTGGCTGGGCTCTCACTCAGAGATTGAGAGAGGAGCTTTGCCATACGAGAGAAGCTCAGTGTCGAGCCGCTCCTCCTCCAGGTCGAAAAAAGCCAGATGGGGTGGTTCGGGCGTCTGGTCAGGATACCTCTGAGTGCCTCGCTGGTGAGGTGTTTTGGGCACATCTCACCGGGAGGAGACTAAGAGGCAGACTCCAGACTCGCTGGAGAGACTATGTCTCCTGGCTGGCTGGGGGCGACTCGGGATCCCTCGGGGTGAGCTGGAGGGTGCAGCTGGGGTGAGAGAAGCCTGGGCTTGCTGTCTGAGGCTGTTGCCTTCGCAACCCAGCCTCGGATAAGCGGAAGACGATGGAAAGGAAATTTGCAGAAATGATTTTATACAAGATAATGAAGGATTTTGGTAGAAAAAAAGCATAATATTTTATATGTGATAAATAAGCAGGTGATTTATCTTTAAAATGTGAGATCCTTTGAATGGCTAAATGCTTATTAGATGTTATAAACTAATCAGGACAGAACCTTTGCAAAACAAAGGATAAAAACTGCAATTGAGCCAATTTTCGTGTTTCCTGAGTTAATTGGACATCTTGTGGGTGGCAGCATCTTTGGATGTCTCAGGTTCATCCAAACAAAAGTAGGAGCACAATGCAGACAGAGTTCACAGCAATCAGTGGGACTGTGGAATGACACAAAAATCAGGGTTAGAAACATGACATGTATTTTTTGACATGATGAAATCAGAATCAGAATGCTTTTATTGCCATGTCAGTGAAAAACATCAGAGACTAGGAACTTGTTCTGGTACTGGTGTGCAAACATATAAAATAAAAATAATAAAAATAAAATAAATAATAATAATTTTTACAAAACTAAGAGTGCTCAGAAGAAAAAGAAGAAAAAGAAAAATGTGAAGAATTACCTCTCATTACTGTCCTAACAGATCGAATAAGATTCATCAGCTGCACCTTTACTCCTGGTTCATCACCAAACCCTCCAACACTTTGGTCAACACCCCAGCCAACTTCAGAACAAAACAGACAAAAAAAAAAAGATCAATCTGGTTCAAATTAACCAAGTGATCTTAAACGAATGTTAAAAATATTTAAAAGTAATATTCATTTACAAGTCGGTATACATTTAGAAAGCAAGAAAAAAAAAAACACATTAGGCCCTCTTTTTCCTCCAGGAAAGTTTTCCACATCAGAAAATAAAGCTTTATCAGATAGCAAAAAACATGATCCAAACCTTGACAAAGATCAGACAAAAGATCACTTACTTTTGCTTAAAAATCTTTCCTCGTGCAAAACAGCCACTGCATTTACACAGAGGATTGCAGCTTGGATTAAAGAATATAATGTAAATGCCATGTTGTCAGTCCAAACAAGCAGTAGGTTTGTAGCTAAAAGCTGGCACTATCTAGTGACGTATGCAGTTTTCTACGGTGGCCGGTAATGATCAAACGCGATCGTTTGTATTCGTCATCATACTGTTTCTTAAGACTTTCATAAAGAATCACCGATTTCTTATTAGTGAGCTCTTTGATAAGCAGTGTCTGAAAAAAGTTGAATTATCAGACCAGCAAATTTTGATTTTCGCATAAACTTACACGCTTATACAGAAAAATCCTCAATAAAAGTCCAAACCCGAGTGTTAGCCCTGAAAGGGTCGGGACAGGGTCATGCACCAGTTGGAGAAGTATCTCGAGGTCTTGTTCACGGGTGGGGGGAGGATGGAGCGGGAGATAGATGTGTCGGTGCGGCGTCCGCAATAATCAAGAAACTGCATCGATCCGTCGAGGTAAAGAAAGATCTGAGCCGAAAAGCAAAGCTCTCAATTTACAAGACTAACTCCGTTGCTATGATCACAAACTGTGATGCTATCATTGATGACAGCACCGATGATGGCATCGATGAAAGCATTGATAAAATAATTGATAACATTGATTACAGCATTGAAAATAACCTTTAATGTTATTGTATTTAAAGCATCAAAGTAACCAATGACATCATCGATCATAACGTCAATGACATAATCGATAACCTCATCGATGACGTCATTAGCGCCATTGATGCTATAATCGATGTCATCGATGCTATCATTGGTGGTTACATGGATACTTTAAATAAAAGAATTATTATTGTTTGCTAAAGACAAGCTTAGTAAAGTATCCGAAAAACTGATCTAATATAATTATTTCTTACGTGGATTAAAGTTTAAACAAACTTAAGTTCTTTCCACTCTTTTTAATTATTGCTTTTGCTGTCGAAAGTCACACAACTCGACAGTTAAACCTATGGATCCTAATCTCGCACATCTCACGATGGTTCGCAGATCTTGAAGAGATGTCACTTTTCGAAATTCTGATCTGTCCATTTGGCCGCAGTTCTCGACAGGACACCGTTGCTCCTCCGGGTCGAGATAAACCAAATGGGGTGGATTGGGCATCTGGTTTGGATGCCTCGGTGGTGAGGTGTTTCGGGCACTTCTCACTAGGAGAATATCCAGAGGTAGGCCCTGGACCCACTGGAGAGAATATGTCTCACAGCTGGCCGGAAAACACTTTGGGATCCCCTCGGGTGAGCTGGCAGATACACCCGGGGTGAGAGAAGCTTGGGCTCCCCGTCTGATGCTGCCACCACAACCCCTGCGCCCGGATAAGTGGAAGACGAAAGAACGGAAAAAACAAACCCATAAGACAGAATCATGAGAATAAAAATCTTTATTAGTGTTTTATGAAGTCTGCATAATATGCCACACGCCTGAGAAGCTTATGGTCAGAAAGAAAGGAAAAAAGTAACAGTGGAAAAAAAAAGCTCTATTAATATCGCCCCCTACTTGTAAAACTGCAACATCTACGGTACTGACTGCTTTGCAAAAAGATTACTGATAAATACACACATACTGTACTACTGTAATGCAAAAGCAAATCTGGCCCACATCAGTTTTTAATAATAATGCGTTTTGTATTTTTTTCTTCTTTTGACATTCATATGTGGTAGTGTTGGAGGCCAACAATAAAAAACAATGTAACACTGGACCCTAACGAACAATTAACTTCCCCAAATCCAAACGTCAGTAGGTGCACTTAAAGTACAATCTCTAGTGCCATATTGTTAACAGATTTACAACAAGAGGTGAAGCAGTTGAAGGGGATAAAGGGTTATGTTAAACTTGGGACAGACAAGTAAGATGAGATTAAGTTAGTAAGTCTTGTTGTACACACTGTATGTCAATGTTGGAACAAATACAACACACACATTAACACCGAATGTTTGAGTGTGCAGGCACGTTCACTCTTCTCCCACGCTGGTTTAACAGTTTAAGCCAATTATTTCTGGCTAACATTTACTTACTTAAGCACCAAAAGCTACAAGAGGTCACGTGTGTTCATAAAGAAGAGATGAATAAATGATTCTATATGCCTAAGGAATAATCAAACCCATTATGGGGAAGTAGATATTAAGTTTCAGTCCAGTTCATAAGTTGCTTTGTGTACTTTAAATGCACCAGATTTATTTTTTTTGGGAGAGAAAAATAAAATTCAAACAAAAGGTTCATTTTTAAGCTACACATCATGTCGGGCAGTGATTATTTCTCTTGATTTAAAAAAATAACAATCGTAAAGATATGATGTTTGGAATTTAGCAGTAAAACACAAATGATCCATATTCATTTTTAACCCACTGTGGTCTTGAAAATATTTTAATAAAAAGTGGATGACAGAAAATTGTAAGTATGTTCATATATAGTTATAAAAATACACGAGAATACAAAAATGTAGCAAAACAATGGGGATATAGGCTAAAACAAAATAAAATATTTGATACCTTCAGTTTTCTTTGAGTGAGACATTTAATGCCTTGCCTTTAAGCATTCATAGACACCTACTGTGGTGTCAAAAGAAAGAAAAAACTAAACAAAAATTTACCTAAAATCTCTGGTTCCTGCCCAGTATGCCCTGCAAAATCTGGCTAATGTGTCTTTTAAACCAGACTGTTCAGTGGGGATGCTAATCGGCTAAACTGCAGAGCGCCATTAAAAAAAAGAGACGGAAAAGAAAATACGGTCAATTTGTTTAAAGATGTGTAAATATTTCATTTACTAACAATCTTATATGTCTATTTAAAGGGTATGTCTTATAACGACACACATCGTGAGCTTATAGGGCCATTTGTGGCATTCAATTTAATCAAATTTTATTAAATACACTGTGGCATTTTCTTCAATGGAAAAACAGCCATCAAGATCCTAGGGATACAAACTTAGGTTCAAGAACAATGGTTGTGGTGAGTTGGATCGAAAATCATTTGAACATTTAAGCTTATCACTTCAACAACCCACTGAGAAATTATTCACAGATATTTTTGGTATTTCCCCTACTACTTCTCGGACTTAAAACCGATATACATTTTATTTGTACCACAAATAGATCTAATATTAAGGATTTGAGGCAAAGCAATTTAACAAGGTGCATGACATAGATGGGTAACAAAGTGCCAATCACTCTTTTTTTTTTCTTTTTACAAGAAAGTGTTTTACTGTGTGTGTGAGTGAGACGGTGTGGGTGTGTTTGATCTTCTGTATATGCAGGTGTATAAAGTTACGAGAAATGTGGATCTGGACCACAAATACTACGAGTATGTTACAAAAAAAGGATGTGGTGGGTTTCCATTTCTTTCTCTGTTTTAAACTCATAAGAAGTTTAACGATCTTTAAAGTGTGTTTTTTTGAAGGGGAAACTTTCATCAGCTGTTTAGGACATACTGGAGCAGCGTGCAGATGGAGAACCCATCTGAGTCAGAACCTTGTCGAGCCACTGTAGGGGGCCGTTCAAATGCAGCTCGATCCAGCAGGGAGTACTTGTGACTGTTTGTCGCCTGGAAAACAACAATATGCCGATTACTCCACATGGCTTTGGGCAGTGTTTGCAGTGGAAGAACTGAATTAACGAACCACTTTAAAAGCTATACAAATGAATAATGTCAGACTGTGCTCACCTATACTCTGCTCCCCAGCCTTTAACAAAGCTCATACGTATGGTGCACATCCGAGTAAGTTGGTAGACAGCCTCAAAACCCTGGTTGACAGACTGGGCCAACAGGGCAGCAAATTCCTGGTTGTTGAAGATTTTTAGATTACAACCTGAAAAGATAAATATGAACAAAGCAACAAATAAGACTGAATACATTTTCATTTTGATTAATGTACTTTTTCAAATTATAGTAACATTAACAAACATTTCAAGTTGAAAGCGTTTTGGAACATAACTAGTGTTGATTTACCCCCAGCCAGTGAGAAAGAGATTGAGATGATTAAAGATTTCTGTTAAATCGTAAAATCTACAGTAAAACGCTTCCTCAGACAAAAAGGAGAATAAGAATTCAAAATTGGGTGCAGCTGAATCTTACTTTCCAATAATCAAGGAGCATTCTATGATCAAATTGCTTTTAGTTATCATCTCCTGCTTCTTACCTGGAGGAATTTTACACACGGTCGCTGGATGCCAGCCATACCGCTGATTGCAGTTTGGACTCTGGACAAAGATAGCGCTATCACTCAAGCACTCAGCAAACACTTCCCCTCCGATGTAGTAGAGTCTAACTCCTCTTCCTGAGAATGGAAGTGTTAAATTCTTCTTTAAGAATTGAAAATGAGGTTATAATTTTGAATGCAATAAAATAATAATGCACATTTAAAGCTGTTGTGTGGCTATTACAGGCTGACCTATATGTCTCCGAGTCATCTCCACAGTGGCATTCCTGTTGACGTTAGACAACAGACCCAAGCAGAACCGCTCCGAGTTTGATGGATCTGTGAATCCATCCACAGTCAGCGACGGCTGAGAAGCATGAAACGTCTCCCCAACACGCTGGTTCAGCTCGTAGTATGCTATCGAGCACCAGAAGGCCGGCTCTGAGTAAGTGACTGGCTGTAAGTCTACAAAACAAGATCATACATATGAAATTACAACAAAGATATTCGGATTGGTTTAAATACTGCGCAACAAACACTTATTGGTACAAGCAGCGGAGTCTGTTAAAGTAAAAACTTGGAGCTGCACAACTGTTCATGTGTGTTACTTGTGTGCAAGTGAAAAACACACAATGCTTACCCATGCTGTGATTTACAGGGGACAGTGTGCTGGGGGAAAGCTGTGCTGGAGAACCTGAAGAAGATAATAGAAAGTCATAGCTGTGATTGGCTTCCTAAAAGATGCAAATAGACAATTGTTTCTTTCAAAAGTGCAAATAATATTAATATAATGTAAGTATGTAAATAAATATAATAAAATAGCAGTAATCACTATGCGGTGTACACCATTTCACCAGCTGTAATATATTCCTGAATCACACCTCCCTATGAGGTCGATACAGATTGAAATGAATGTAACACAGTGTAATATGGAACATACTGCTTAGAAGACGCACATCTGCAGCCCAGACATTAAACTATTACTTGGAAATTTCCATCCATATCAACTAGGGAAAAAATCCCCAAGACAGGCAGTTTGTTTAATGACTGCCAAACAAGTACTTTTCTTATTTATCAACTTTTTCAACAAAGGACACTTTTATCATGATCATTTTATGTTAGAAATTTCTTTAACAAAATGTAAACATGAAAACCAAGAACAGCTTGGGTGTTAAAACCTAAATAGAAGAAAAAACATTCTGAGGAAGTTCAGAAATCCAATTTTTTTTTTCAAATTAATCTAATCGTGGCTTAATGACCACATTTACTATTAAAAGTAATCCAAGACAGTCATATTTTTTGTTAAAATTTAAATCTACACTTTGTGGGACTGTTTAATTTGAATTAAATACTGAAACCCAAATTGAAATCAAACACAGACATTACAGTAAAAAATTTAGAAGCAGCAACCCAATGTTGAAAATTAAGTGTGCTCTTAACACTAGAGCTGCACTTTCACATTTGAAAAGAAAATCACTGCATAAATGACCTTTAAAACGATTCCATGATCGTTTAAACCATGAGGAAAATTTGGGAAAAGGTTACATGTCTAGTGCTAAAATAAATTAGAAGTTAAACTCAATATTTTCATAACGCTTCTAATTAGGAGAAAAACCTTGATCACTAGTCTGAGAGACAAGTTCAAACTAATGACAGTATAAGCTTTTAACAGCTGTGTGGACTTCTAGTCTAGGGTACCTGTATCCATACTTTGATTCATCTGTTGATCGCTGGCCTCACCATCCTCACTGATGTATCCAGGTGGAGGTGTTTCTATAGACAAGTATTACAATTAGAAAAAATATGTTGGGATATTGGATATAAAAACAAAAACTATCCAGGAGGAACACTGACACTCATACCTGGTATATAGTTGTTTGGTGGTTCAATTCCTGCTGGAAAGTTTGTGTTCTCAGGTATGGAATGAGTGTAGTCATCCAGAGGTGGCAGTTCTGGCAGGATGTCTGAATGTCTTGGCACAAGAACAGGAGGCAGCACTGCAGTGTTGGGTGAAAGTGTCAGAGAAGGTGAGTTAAAAACTTATAGCAACTAAAAACTTTTGAGTTTAAACAACATTAATGGATGGTTAGCCGGAAAATATATGGTAACGCTTAAAAAAATTGATTGGACATAAATGTTCATTTGGAATAAATAGTGAAAGTGTTCATCATGTTTAAGTTGCCTATGAAACTTTTATTGTAAGATTTAGAAGGAATAAAAACAAACAATAAAAGAAAGTTGATCGTTAAAGCATTTATTAGCCATTTTTTTTCCTAAATCAAAAATGCTTTTGATTATTTTGGTTGGTCCTCTGCATGATTTTATCTTACCTGGGGTCTCGACCCTCTGGTAGTGGTACGGGTTGATGCAGACCTCGTCCTTCTTGAGGTGGAAGGCATATTCACAAGCATCAATGGCACGCAGCTCATGGTGGCTGTGAAGGTCCGGCCACCGCCACAATCTGCAGTAGATAACATGAGGGGGTCCCTTTCTGTGAGAGACCTGCAGGCGGCCATCCAGGGATCTAATTGAACAAAAAACAGAAGGGATGTTTACAAAAAGACAGAACCTCTATACAGACGGACAGATAATATTGGTGAAAGGAGCAAAGTGGATATGGATTTGGGAATGTTCTTTTATGGATCTTCTAAAATTTAACATTACAATTCCCAACATAACAAAGTGTTATAAAACAAAAAACAATATTCACCTAGTTTGGTCGGGGTAGCTGTATAGGCTTGATGTATCCCACTGTTCTATCGTATTTGGTGTACTCAGTCCCCATATTTCAGAACAATTGCTGTGGAGAGAACAGTAAAAAAAAAAAAAAAAAAGGAGAAACATGACATGTTTTTCAGAAAAATTAATATGGGTGTGTAAAGTCTGTGTAATCCCTCTTTCATACAGGAGTGATCCATCATAGAAAAGGCTTCAAAGTTGTCTTCCGGTGTTGAAATAGTGATCAGATAATACACTACCCAGAAGACAACTTTGATGTCTTTTCTACCATGGGTGTGTAAACAATAAAAAGCACATTACACACTTACAGTAAAAACTGAAAACGGAAAACTTTGAATAAAAATGGCCTTTTAAAAGACAATTAAACTGTCTAACAAAGTTTTCTAAAAGAAAACCAATTATCTGACCCTTTAGAATTCAATCTAAAATTTTTAACTCACTTATTCAACTCTATACTTTTGAAATTGCTCATTGCAGTCAGAATGTAACTGCTGAGATTTGAACAAACCACTAAAAAACACAATGATAGAGAACTCAGGAGGAAAGAAGAGGCAACCTTGACAAAAAACAAATTACCAGACTTTCTCATAACATTCACAAGAAAACTGGTTCCAAAAAAAAAAGAAAAACTCACGTGGAGACACATGAGAATCATTGCTTTTGAATAACAGGACAATGACAAATTCAACAATGATACAGCAGCTTAAACCACACTTTGTTCCAATCGTGTAGTTGAAAAAAATAAATAAAACTAATCTCCTGAACAAAGACATTTTCATTTTTCGAAAGAAAACTTTACAGAACAGTAGCTTAATAAAAGGAATATCAAATATACACATATTTTTGCGTATATTTGATGCGTAAAGTTAGGTCAAATTTAATCTATACTAATTATGAAAATGTCTGGTAATGTCACATACTGGTATAAATTGGAGGTTTACAGTCACATATCTTACTTGTTCAATCTATTTTATCAGTAGAAGCATAACAGTGTGGTCTACAATAACTCCCAGGCGATAAGCAGCACCCTGATATCTATGAACATACAAACATCTGACAAGGTAGATCGCAGGCGGTACGTCAGAAGGGAATGAATCTGCTAACATAACATTCCCACTGAACACAAGTCTGGATCATCAAGGTTGGCTGACTGATAAAAGAACATCTTCTCTTGACCTTACTGTTTTCTTTCCCAGGGCATTGCAACAGTTTTTTTTATATTAAGATAATCCTAAAATGACAAAGTGCATCTTTCAACTAAAAAAATGTATTTTTCTTTGTTTGTTTTATGCTTTCAAATCTGATTCTTTTAAATACCCAATACATATACAAAAAATATTGTAAAACAAAACAGTTTAATAAATGTATAGCATACCTGGGTATGGTGACACACTTTGTATTGCAGTTCTGTGTGGTGATAGCTTTCTCCAGTTCATCGAGTTGACCTGTCTTCTTAAGCTTTTTCACTAAACTCTTCACAAGTTTTTCACACCATTTTTCCTCTTGCTCATTCTGTTCTCCGCTGCCTGCAACGCCACTGCTAGACTTTTTCCAACCCAAAAGCCTCTTCACCACAAGAGGGGTAAACGGCAAGACGGATGACATCTTGACAGAATCAACAAGTCTTGAGGAGAAAAATTCTCTCACACCGAGAGAGCGGGGACCAGGAGTGATAATTTGGGCCCTTGCTCTGAGGCGGCCCTCCAAAGACCAATAAGTCACAAGGCGTACGCCAGTGCTGACGGAGTATGTTCAAATGATAGGAAAACCTTTAAAAAACACAAACACAGAGAAAATTCATTAGCAATAAAACATGGTATAGAAATCAAACTTAATCTCAAACCAAATGAGAATAAAGGAATGTTTTTTTTTTCAATTCCACTTCTGAACTGCTTATTTCTTGTGGCCGCGGGGGTGCAGAAGCCTATCCTGGCGGATTTTAGCCAAGAGGCAGTGTACACCTTGAACAGGTTGCCAATCTGCTGCGGGGGCTCATACACACACATTCTTTCTTACGGGAAATTTCATAGCAGTCAATCAATCCAACATGCATGGTTTTGGAGAGTGGGGAGACACCAGATTACCTTGAGAAAACCCACCCATACACAGGGAGAACATGCAAACTTCACACAGAAAGGTCAGGTATTCAAGCCTTGTTCCACTCTGGAATCGAACCTGATCTTCTTGCTGTGAGGCCACTAATGAACAGTAAATATGCTGCTGTACGCTAAATACCAGCTAAACAAAATGTATCAAAGCTTAAGTAACAGATCAGAGTAATAGATTAAGTTTATCATCAATGACTTATTACAATATGAAGATTCCATATCAACTTCATATTACATAGAAAGAAAAGTTCACATACACCAGGCTTTGACTGAATAAATATCAGCTCCAAACTAGGGAAAAAATTACATAAAAACACTTTTACAGCATTTTCTTGACAGTAGAATAACCTGATCTTTAAGGACATTAGAATTGATTGTGCTACTTGTTTATTCCATTCATGAACAATCGGGCACAAAATTAAGGAGAAAATCATCTATGATTATAAACCTAACAACTTGATTAATCATATTTTATTTAATAGACCAATAATTAGCTTCCCTTATGTTTCACTTATAGAAATTACACGTAATTGTTTAGTGCAGCTATTCAGCTTGTAGCTTTAATAGAAGTTTTTCTTCAACTGTGACAACAAAAATCACAATTGATTGTCAATAATCATGATAGATAACTAGATCAGTGAAAGTAAACAAGTAAAAACAAACAGATCATTTCAATAGGACTACATATAAACTAGCCTGTAACAGGCCGGCTGCTAGCTACCTGTTAGGGGGAGGATTGTTGGACATAACAATCACCAGCTTTAGCTTCCAAAAGACACATTTCCCTCTTTATGGAAATCTAAACTACCGATCTCTGCAGATACACGCAAATCAGGTGAAATCTATCAACTAAGAGATGGTAAATGTTAGCTTTTCTAAGCTAGCTACCAGCTTGTTATCTAAAATCCTTTTGTTGTGATCGCCGGAAAAAAGCCCTCCTGTTCTCAACAGTAAAGCCCCGCTACTTTAATACTAAAACTAATCAAAAACACATTGACAAATACAAACCACAACAACCTGTCATTGTGTGTATTGTTTCGTTTTTACGCTGTTTTCTCACTGAGTAAAATGAGTTAGCATCTTGGTTAAACTCTTCTAAACTGATCGTTGTTTCCCGCTGGCTAACGGAGGGCTAACAACATCTCTACCTCAAAACAACAAGAAAAAAACAGCAGATAAAGTAGATAAAGGCAGTTAATAATTACCTCAGAATAAAGATCAGAGCTCCGCTTCAAATGAAGAAACCAACTTTACACTCTAGACGCATAAAAACGTCTAAATTTTACTGTAGAGAAGCTAATTTCTACAAAGCTTGTTCGCTCCTCTCAACTTGCTACCACCGCTTCAATAGCCTGTTAGCTTAGGTTAGCTAGACCGGAACAGCAAAACAAACCTGATGGCTACGCAAGAGCTCTTAATCCCTCCCACTCAGTATCTGATTGGAGGAGGACGTCATGACGTAAACTCAAACCCATCACTCGTGTCCTACCTACAACGTTTTAATTTAAAATTTTAATCATGGATCATTTATTAAAACAATCTTTCATCTTCTGACCCGCTTATTCTTAATGGAGTCGTGGGGAGGAGAATGATGCCGATACCTAGCCCAGCTTATTTTAGGCGAGAGGCAGGGTACACCCCAAACAGGTCGCCAGTCTACTGGCGCCACACATTGACAAGCATCCACACACATACTCATTCCATGGAGCAATTTCGTAAAGGCCAATCAACCTAAAACATATAAAAGTAAAAAAAAAAAAAAAAAGTCAAGTTTTTTTGTTTTTCAAAAATAGAACAGTTTCATTTTAAAAAATTAAAGTACATTATTTAATACATAAACAATTTTATGCATTGTTCTTTTTATCAAAAACGAGGAAAAATCCACCAAATAAGTTACTTGCAGGTAAAAAGGTATTTGAGCAACAAATATAAAAAAACAACATAAATTTGAACAACACCTTTATGTGTTTGATTGGTTTAATTTTATTTTATTCTGTTTTACTGCAAATGTTGTCCAGTTTGATCATTTGATTGTATTCTTATCATGAAATTTGCTGTTAGAATGACTTCTAACATCTGTCCAGTGACAGTAGACAGAAAAATACCTAAATTTACATTCAAGCTTATTAAGGAACACAATACCTGTCAAATGATCTTATAAATAATAATAATTAAAAAAACAAGGAAGAGTTAATAAGCAGATTGCAATAGTCCATATGATGTGATTTTGATTTTTTTTCAAAAGTCTAATAAGCTTTAGGACCTCCCCTTGTGTCCTAATTCAGGTGTTTAATCAGATTATATTGTCAGCACCTTTATAAAGTGCTACTCTCACACCTGGAGATCAAGTTTTTTTAATTTTGTCTTTGGCGATGGGTAGATGGTTCATACTTTATGCTTTGTTATTGGCAGCATCTTTGCAAGGTGAGTAGAGATCAATAAAGTTTTTAAAAGTTGTTTTTTTTATTATTTTTATTCAAGTGTATCCTCTGATTTTGCTTGATCCTCTTGTTTCAGCTGAAAGCAGCCTGACTAAATGCAGACATGGCAGTATACTGTGTAAGGATGGTTCAGAGTGTATCCGGTACAGTCTCTTATGTGATGGAGAAAAGGACTGTAAGGATGGTTCAGATGAAGAGAACTGTGAATCTGGATGCAGTGAAGGTATTAAAGTTTGAAGGCAACTCGGTAAATTTTTAGTTAAAAAAAAAAAAAATGCAAATGCTTTAATATTTATAGGGGTATTAAAATAACCCTATGTAGGCATAGTTACAGATGGCTGACATAAAGTACTTGAGTTGATGTTTGGGAAATGCCCTTGTCTTCAGTAAAAGTAATCAGATTAATGTTATTTTCATGCATCAAAACCTGACTAAAACTCTTCAAAGTGAGGAAAGTATTTAAGAGCATTAACTGTCTTAGCTTGCTTAAACTTAGGATACACAAACTATCCTCACGGATACAGTGGAGGACACAAACTGTCCTCCACTGTATCCATGAACCTCCTCTTTGGTCTTCCTCTGGGGCTCCTACCTGGCAGTTCAAAATGCTGCCTCCTCCTGCCAATGTACCCTCTCTCCTCTGCATGTGTCCAAACCATCCAAGTCTGGCCTCTCTGGCTTTATTTCCAAAACCTCTAACATGTGCTGTTCCTCTGATTCTGTCAATTGTGCTCACTCCCAAAGAGATCCTCTGCATCATCATCTCTGCTACCTCCATCTCTTCCTGTCTTTTCCTCGGGGCCACTGTCTCTAATCTAGTCCAAAGCCTATTTCACCACAGTTTGTGGGTCAAATCCAGGCCTTTCTTTGATCACTCTATTGTTTTGGTTAAATTTCTCTGCAGATCAGTTCCAGTGTGCCCATGGTATGAAGTGTATAGACAAGAACCAGGTCTGTGATGGTGTATCTCAGTGCCAAGACAACTCTGATGAACAGCAGTGTACGGAGCTCACAGAAGGCTGTCATCACCAATGTGACGATAATAGCCGTTGCTTGCCTGCAAGCTTTGTTTGTGATGGAGAGAGAGACTGTGTGGATGCAAGTGATGAAGCTTCTTGTGGTATGTCAAGTCCTTGAATTTAGCTTCTTTTTTTTTTTTTAAACTGTGCAAGGTTTCTGATATTTGTCTCATTACAGATGAGACGGATGAAGAAGTCTTTGTGGCCCCTGTGCCTGCTCCCAGTGGTCCATCAGTTCCTATCAGATGTACTTTGGGCTCCAAACCCTGTAAAGACAACTCTGATTGTGTCCACTATAATCACGTTTGTGATGGAGAAGCAGATTGCAAAGATGGTTCAGATGAAGAAGACTGTTCATCAACATGTGAAAGTGGTAATTGGAGAAGTGTGGAGAGAAACTTTACATTTAAAAGGGTTTTGATGGCAAATTATGTTGGCTTGCTATCAGTTGCTCATGAATTTTTTTGGGATGTTAAACTTTCCCTTTTAATATTTAAAATCTTCCACACAAAGCATAATGTGGCGTGTTTGAGTCAGAATAATTTTTCAAAACTGTTCTGAATCTTTTCTCATGCTCTCGCAGAACAGTTTCAATGTGCCCATGGTAAGAAGTGCATTGAAAGGACCCAGGTGTGTGATGGTGTGCCTCACTGTCAAGATCGTTCTGATGAACTAGAGTGTGCAAAGTACGTTGAGGGCTGTGCTCACCAATGTGATGACAAAAGCCGTTGCATCCCTAGCAGTTTTCTATGTGATGGGGAGAAAGACTGTGCTGATGGCAGTGATGAAACTACTTGTGGTATGTTGACTTGTGCAACCTTGATCCAATTAGAGAAAATGTGTTTCTTATGGCTGCCTCTTGAACTCAACAGCTCACCAGGAATGCAGTGATGCAGAGTTCAGATGTACTAGTGGACAGTGCGTGTCTGCCAATATGCGTTGTGATGGCCACCCAGACTGCTGGGACCGCTCTGACGAGGAGAGTTGCACAAAGACTCCATTCTGCCCAACAAGACACCGCTGCCCCCAGAGCAAAGAGTGCTTAGTGCCAGAGTGGATCTGTGATGGAGACCAGGACTGTGAAGATGGAACTGATGAAAAGGTAACTGTAGAAATTAGTTATTTCTAACGCAGAGTCTACAAGGATGAATTAACTAGCTTGACTAAAAAATATATATATATTTTCCCTTTAGGATTGTCCTCTGGTTCCACATGTCTGTGGCCGCTACCAGTGGGAGTGCAAGTCAAAAATATATTGCATCACTGCATTATGGAAATGTGATGGCATGAAGGATTGTGATGACGGTAGTGATGAGACTGAATGTGAGTGAAACAAAGCTGTGATTAAAAATTCAATCACTTCTGGTAAAGTGTACTATGCTTTGTTTGTACTATGAGAAACTTTCTTTAAATTTGACTAATTGGATTCTTGTCTGTCTCAGATGGGATTAAACTAGTTCCTAAACAGTTTTTGTTTTTAACTTCGGAAACTTGTTTTTTTTTTTTTTTTTTTTTTTTCCAGGTGGAACAGCAACCTGCCTCCCACATGAGTTCCAGTGTGGTAGTAAAGAATGTCTGGATCCAGGTCTGGTGTGCAATGGTATCACCAATTGTGCAGATGGGTCAGATGAGGGAGGCAGCTGCCATTTAAACTGTGCTGAAGTGGACATTGGACGCTGCTCAGAGGGTTGCTACAGCACACCACAGGGCGTAGTGAGAACTTTGTACACTGAGCACTCCAAAAAGTGATCTTTCAAGGAATTGTGGTAATTGGGTGTCTTCTCCTGTGCCTTTAGCGCTGTCGCTGTGCTGCAGGATACCAGCTCATGGAGGATGGAGTGACATGTGCAGATGTGGATGAGTGTGAAGGTCAAACCCCTGGTGTGTGCAGTCATCTCTGCATCAACACACAAGGTTCTTACCAGTGTGACTGCTACCCAGGCTTTATAATGGAGACCGATGGACACCAATGCAAAATCACAAGTAAAAAAAAAAAATTTACTTTTTGAGTTGTTCCTAATAGCTTTTTATGTTGAGTGATAATTTCCACTAACTGCTTGACTATCTAGGTGAACCATTCCTGCTGTCGTCGGTCCAGACAGATCTCTATTTGTCTGGTTTGCGCAGTGGGAGTTTGGATGTTTTGTCGTCTTCTGCCAAGAAGCCCATTTTGTCTCTAGACTATGACTTGAAAGATCAGAAGGTTTTCTGGGTTAGTGTGTCTGCAGAGACAATACGATGGTCTTCGCTTGATAAGAAGACCACAGGCTCTCTGGTTAAAGGTTTGTTGTTTTGAAATCTGCTGAGGAAGCATCACTTTATTTAAAGGTGTTAATACATTAATGACTTGCTTTCACAGGTGTTAGGGCTGATTCTGTGGCTGTAGACTGGCTTGGGAGAAATCTGTATTGGATTGATGGTTTGGCTAGTGAAATTGTTGCAATAAAACTGCAAGGAACTCAATTGAAATCACTGGACAGAACAATCATCGTGCATGAGGACTTGGAGCAGCCCCGATCTCTGGCTCTGCTACCACAAAAAGGGTTGGTATTCAATTTTTATTTTTTTTATTTGTAAATTATACTAATCTTGCAAATTTACCATCTTTTCAGTCTGATGTTCTGGACAGAGATTGGTGATGAAGCAAAGATTGAACGTGCCGGGATGGATGGTTCTCAGAGAAGGGTGTTGGTAAATTCAAGCCAGGGCTGGCCAGGTGGGATTGCAGTGGATACAATTTCTGAAAGAATCTTCTGGGCAGATGAAAGGTTGAAGGTCATTGGCTCCACAACACTAGATGGTGAAGATACACGGGTAAAATATTTATTTATTTATTTATTTTTTTTTTAATTCTCAAATGAAATGCACACGAGGTTTAAACTCTCTCAAATGTTTTTAAGATCCTTCAGACGAAGGAGACAGGAAATCCTTTCTCACTGGCAGTGTTCAATGATATGATGTACTGGTCTGATGCTCAGAAAAGAGTGGTGCAAGCAGCTAACAAACTTAATGGTAAAAATCGTCACGTTATCCTAAAGAGGCCAAAACAGCCTTTTGCTGTGAAGGTAAGTAGGGCTTCTCTAAAACTGTTGAGGCTAAAATGGGCAAGTTGACATTTAAAGATAATGATTTGTTTCAGGTAATCCATCCAATACTTCAGATGGACACAGAGAGCCCTTGTAAGAAAATGGACTGTTCCCACATGTGCGTGTTGGCTCCCGAACGTAAGGCTGTGTGCAAGTGCCCTTCTGGTCTGCTGTTGGCTGAAGATGGCCTGACCTGTTCAACCCTGGTCACTTCCACATTCCTGCTTTTCCTATCTCCCTCTACTGTAACACAGGTTGGCTGCTTTAATCTTTCTATAGGTCTGGTTTTCTACTTTGTGCTGAATATACTGTATAAAGTTTATGACCTGCCTCCATTTCTGACAAAGTGTGGCTTTAATTGAAATGTACACCTTTATTGCAGGTCTATGTGCAATCACAGGAAGCATTTGGACTTAAAGACTGGCCAGACCATCTGGCTCTAGAGGTACCAAGTGTCATCAAAGACTCAAATATGGGTTACAGCCTTCGCGAGCACACCCTACTCCTTACCGACGGTAAATCATCACTTGGCTCCTTCAAGCTGAAGGACTCTGCTCTGACCTCTCAAGGGCAGTTTCTGAAGTTGCTTGATGACACAATTACTGCAATGGCCCTCGACTGGATGACTCTTAATGCATACTGGAGCAGTGAGAAACAACCCCGCCTGCAGGTCACTTCAAAAACCGGATCACACACTGCTGTTCTAATAAAAGATGGGATCAAAAGAGTGGGATACATTGCTCTCAACCCTTCCACTGGGAGGGTTTGTTTCACAAATCTGGATGCTGGTAAAGCTGCTATAGAGTGCGCTCACATGAATGGCGCTGAAAGAAGGGTTGTATGGAGAGATGCCGTTAAGCCAACCTCTCTAACATTTTCCAGCAATGGGAACAAAGTTTACTGGGCTGATACAGGTAAGGCTACAGTTAAATGAGAACAGTCTTGCATAAACCTTACAACATTTTCTTGCAGCAACTGGGAAAATTGGTTCTGTCCAAATGGATGGCTCTGGATATGAAGAGATGAAGGCTGGTGAGGGCTTAAAAGCTGTGGCCTTAAAGGATAAAACACTTATGTGGATCACTGTGAATGGTATGTTGCTAATGTTAAACTAAAATCTTTTTTTTTTTCTTCAACTTTAAAGCGTGACTAAAGAAACTCATTTTCAGGAGGTATGACAAAGGTCTGGCACCAACATCAGCAGGAGAAAAAACTGTGGTTTGAGGTTGATTCTGAGATCTTCAGCTTCAAAACTTTCAGCAAGTCAAGCCAGAAAGGTGAGAACCACACATGCAGTGGCACTTGTAAAGACATCTGCAAGTTTTGCAAAGATTAGATAATGTAACTCTTATCCAGGATTCAGTCGTTGCACTGAAAATGATGGCGGCTGCCAGCACCTATGTCTACCCACCCCAGCTGGCCAGACATGCAAGTGTGCACATGACCACATTGAAAAGAACACCACCTGCATCCTGGAACAAAGTTGTTCAGCTGGAAGCAGGCTTTGCTTGGATCAGAAGTCATGCCAGCTGATTGAGAAATTCTGCAATGGACAAGTAGACTGCCCGGATCATTCAGATGAGAATTGTAAGTTTCAAACCCTTTCTAAAAAAATGAACATACAAAAAATCAAATATGCTCTAAAATCTGCATTCTCTATAAAGGTGTCAATCTAAAGCAGTGGTCAGGAGCCAAAGTGTCTGCTCCGGCCAAACCTCGCAGCTTCTCTCCTTCCCCAACACCTCAGTCTCTACCCTCGTTCACTGAAGCAGACCTCTCTGTGACTGTCACCAGTCACCACAAGGACTTGGAAGCCCAGCAATGTAGCCAGAGGCATTGCAGTGGCAAGGGGAAGTGTGTGGACATCAAAGGAGAAGTTTCCTGTGTGTGTTCAAAGGGTTATAGTGGTGACTCCTGTCAGACTCCTGTACCAAAATCCATGCAGGGTCCCATCATTTATGGTGCAGTGGGTCTTGGTGTGGGAATTCTGGTCATTGCCATCATAGCAGTGGTGGTTAAGCGAAGCAAATCGTCAAGGTTATGAAACTACCTCTTATAGAGAATTAGGTTGAAGTTTTAGGAAGATGTTAAACATATCTAAATACTATATTTCACTGCAGAACTACAAGCTCTGGAGCAGCCAAAGAAATGGGCCTGACTGAACTGGGGAATAAGGTAGAGACCACTCCCAGCACTCTGACGGAAGCAGACAAACCAAAGGTGGTCCTCTAAATTTATTCATCTCCTCCCCTGTCTGGGATTGTGACGTGTTCATGTTTTCTTTTTACAGGAAGTGGCATCTTCTGTGGACTAAAGCTGATTATATTTACAACATGTTTTTAAATAAATGGTCTGCATTTTCAAATGTGGTCTCCCTTGTGCTTTTTGGGGTTAAAGCAGCTGTATTTAATTTTGGTTATGGTACAGACTGGCACACCACTATACCAGCAGATGCTGAGTGGTCTGAGGTCACTACAAACACTCAATAAGAAAAAGATTGACTGGTTCCCTAAACTTTAACTCTTTCCTCTAGTCCGAGTTAAGTAAAAAGTAAGATGGTAAACTTGAAAAAACAACTTATTTGATATTAGAAGGATGTAACTCAAGTAGAAATAAAGTTCTGCATCCTAACATCTTAAATTAATAATAAAAAAGGGTTCAGGTGGGGGGAAAAAGTAGTTTATTCTCTAAATAGTATTGTGCTCAAATTTTTTTAAAAGGGAATTTTACTGAAGGTCAAATTGTACATAATGTCAAAAGATTTTATTGAAATTGGATGCATCCTAATTTTTTGTTACTTGTACCAGATGATTTAAAAAAGTCATTTGTTTGTAATATGCTGGTGGTAGGAAATCATTGACTCATTGTAAGGTTTTGTTAGAATCCTACCACTTTGCTCAGAATAGGTGAATACTTCATGTATTTAAAGTCCAGACCAGATTCCTCCTATTGTTTATACCAAAACCACAGAACAGACTTAAAACCACTTGTGGTGCACTTGCTCTTTCATTATCCCTTAAGAATGTTTAGTACTCTAATTTGAGTTTATCTAGGGTGTTGAACAATTCGGCTTTGGTTTCTGTAGCAGAATGAGAGCATATTTTATACATTTTCTGAAATGAATCACAAATTGATATCCCCACCTACATCCATATAAAAACCTCCCCAGTTAAGATGTTCTGTTATTTGCTCAAGAAACAGCTGTGAACTAACATTTGCTTTTAAAAAAACATCTGGATTTTTCCAACATCGAGAAAACACCAAGGTAGGTTTGAGTCCTATATCCTTAGATTAAATTCATGTACAGATATCATAGGGTATGTTATACATGTATTTTTGTTTTCTTTTAAAAGCTTGTTTTTTAAAGAAAAAAAATTCTCAGGAAATAAAACTGCTTTTTAACTGGATGCTTTCAGTGAGAAGATATCTTGACCTGGAAAGCTTTGCTTACAATGAGGGCAACACATAAAAAACACTTGTAATATTTCACTTGTTTAAAAAATGTCTTGAAATACATGCTTTCAGATTTTTTTAGCAAGCTATTTACAAGATTGAGAAAATCATAAGTTTTGAGCTGACAATGTTTAACTAAGTCTAAAATTTGTTTCAGCAAAGACAAAGATGACAAAGGCTGCTGTATGGTTTACTCTTTGGGCCGTCTTATCTGTGACTATGGTGTCATCTAAACCGGTGAGCATTTTCACTACTGCTGTTTACAGTCGTAGTAGTGGTTTAAATTAATGTGCATTTCTGTATTTGAAATAGCTCTGCCTAAGTGCTGGTAAGGACTCATCCTCATCTGTAGAGTCGAAGGAATCCAGTGAGTCCAACTCATCAGAGCAGATTAACGCTGGGGTCACACTGCCATCGGCCACTAACAAGCCAGATACCCCAAAGCCAAACCTGCTGGATACTACACTCCTTCCCTCAGCAGGTCCTACACCTCCTTCAGTAACATTCGCTCCTTCTACTCTGCCACATCTAGAAGATCCACAAACCTCCACTGACATTGATGCTATAGAGATCATGCCAGATGGTGTTTCTCAGACTGGCCTGGCTGTGGACATTCCTAAACACATGCCTGAATCTGATCTTGGAAAGGACTTTCTTGATGTAGATACTATGCATGTTATACCAGACAGAGAAGACTTCTTGCACCCTGTTGAAACTGATTTAGGGATAAAACAAACTAACCAAAATCCACCTCCGACCCCAAAATCCTTCCCGACCCCACAAGGTCCTGTGGTACACCTCGCAACCCTTGGACCACCTCCACTGAGAGGAGATAACAAGTGAACTTAACAGAAATGATTAAGTAAATTTTATGATGATTTAAGTACTTCATTAATGTCTTTATTTGAAATCAGTCTTTTCATATTAATGCAAATCACACAAACTAAACTGGTTTTAAACTTAAGATTAGTTTATTTCTGAATGTTGGCAGAAGTGTAAATACAATATATTAAAAAAAAAAAGTGTAGATGGTTGAGCCTGAAATTATTCATGCTCCTGGCAAAATTTGACTAGTGTTACTTTTAATTACAAAAAAGGGCAACATAGCGTAAAAAACAAAAATAACTTTAGAAATTTTTTATTTTTTTTTTTTACACAGTATCTTTCCAAAGTTGTCTTTGTATTTTAGAAGACGCAAGCATCATGTCCAACAAAAGCAAAATTAAAATGGTTTGATTAAAAATCATTTGAAATAAAGTTTTCACAGAAGGCTAATTTTAGGCTCAAATGTACATTTTGATTTATCCAGAAAAACTCAGTTGAACCAAACTAAAGAAAAACCAAATCAAAATTCCAATATTCTAAACACTAACAAAATACAGATCAAATGTATTTTTAACTTCCCATGTAGAATTTTTTATGTTTTGTCTCAGCAGCCATAGCTACAGAATAAATTGGAACTGAAAATATTTCTTTGCTGAATATTGTATGACCAGCTTTTTGTTAATTTGTAAGTTTTATTTAGGCAATGATTGTTTTTTTTTTTTTTTTTTTTTTTTATTTTCTTTATTAGAAGTTGTTACTTTTCTTTCAATTTCTGATGTTTTTAATTAAAGGGTCTCCCGTAATGAATTTGACTGGTATAACTTACAGTTGTCAACTTGCAACAATGGATTTTCTAACAATAAAAACTCTGTAAACTGAACAAAATGAGAACTCAAAAGATCCAAAATGCACAATTTTGGCAACTTAAGATTTATGTAACCCTGCAAGCAATAACTTCCCCCAAAACATTTGATATTTACATTCCTGTTAAACCGTTTCCCTTTAGTGACAAACATTCATATCAGAGTCTTCTATGAGGTATCACAGGCTTTCAAATGATCAAAAATAGCACACTATTTCACTGTCACCATTGCCCAAACCCAGACAAACAACAGACTTTTCGAGCTAGTGCCAGCAGTCAAAAAAATACCATGGGTCAAACCAATTGAACTACATCTCCAGTCGATTTAAATTGTCCACTGAAGTGCTGCGATTGACAAGTCCAGTCACATCTCTGATGACATGCCAGAATAGATTTCAATACAAAAGCAATGGCACTGTCTGATGTTTGAATGCAACAGTCAGATGGAATTAGAATGAAAGTAAATTCCATTCACATTGTTTTTAAATGGAACTAAAATGGCATGGTTGGCTAGTGTTGTTCTTGTTCCTCAGACTGTGATTCAGCCTCATTGACGTCCTCTGGCTCTGGGTGGATCAGCCCTCCCTCCTGTGCTGTATTGTAAGAACCACAGCCAGAGCATTTCAGTCCCAGTACATGGAAAGGCACAATGCAGTGTGTTTGACAGTCATTACATACAACCTGTGGTAAATAAAAAAAAAAAAAAAAGATTAAATTAATGCCTCATTGTGAATTTAGTTAAAAAAAAAAAAAAAAAAATCACTAAATCCACTTTTGGTGTGAATGAATATCATAAATTGTATGCTTTAGTGGTTAGCATACAATTTAGTGGTCTTACTTTAACAGTGGCACCCTGGTATTCAGGTGGCATTGGTGACTGAGCAATATCTTTATCGATCCGATCCCAGTTCTCTTCCATATTCCAGGCAGAATGCATACACAGAGGGCAGCGGTATGTTCTGAAACAGACAAAACTTTGGCATACCTCTTTTTGAGGTCTCACTACTGAGATCCATATTTAGATCTCAAATATTTCAAAAGGTACTTCTTTCATTCATCTTCTGAACCACTTATTTCCTGACAGGGTTTGGCGGGGGTGCTGGAGCCCATCCCGGCTGATTCAAGACTAGAGGCAGGCTACACCCCGAACAGGTTGCCAGTCTGTCGCGGGCCCACACATACACACACACTCATTCCTAGGGGCAATTTCATAGCGGCCAATGAACCTAACATGCATGTTTTTACAGGGTGGGAGAAAACCTATGCATACATGGGTAGAACATGCAAACTCCACACAGAAAGGCAACTGTCCTCAGCCTTGTTCCCACAAGGATTCGAACCCCGACATTCTTGCTAGGAGGCCAGTGGGCTTTAAAAGATACTTTAAAAGGATAAAGTACAAACACTTGATCTTCAACTATTAAATTAAAAAGGCCAAGATTTTACTGATCAAAAAGCTTTTTAGAAACCTTGAACTTACCCTCTTTTGACCATATCATCAAAGCATGTCCTGTGGAAAACAAGAGAAACTATCTGTATTATTTCAGACATCAAACAATTGAATAGAAATCGTTACAGATCAGAAACATTTACAGTAACAAATGGGGGAATAGAAATGATTTCTTTAAAAGATGTATTTCATATCATCGGCCTCACATGTAAGAGGTCAAACAACTTTTGCATGATTATATTTTCATTTTCAACAATCTAAATCTATATAAAGACAGACATATTTATCTGCAAAGTAAGCATGTGCTTACAAATTAATCCTTTTTTAAAATTTTTGTACGCTGACATTTGTCCTGCCCTCTTGACACCAAACTCTAAATTGTATGTTATTATTGATATATTTTGAAATTGATTTATAATGCATATTTTATTATTATGCATCTTTCACTTCTCATAGCTTCTTTTAACCTTACAAATAGTCTCCTTTGTGTGTCTTAGTTTTGTGTTTGTATTATTTTGTTGGGATTAAAAAAAGAAGAAAAAAAAAGTTGAGTGAATAGTATATCATAGGTGCAAATACAGTTGATTTTATAGTAAATGTTTTGCTCTGTTTTTTGTTTTTTTTTTCATTTCATCTATTAGGTCACAGAAGGCACTGTAACCTAACAATGATTTACCAGATTCTGTTTTCTCATTTCAACCATCTGAACTGCAAATGAATAATATAACAGTGGGAACAGTGAGGCATACTTGTGTAAAAGATGGCCGCAAGGCAGAACATGAGCACCAATTCTAGATGTGTGGATATCCTGGAAGAAAATAACAAAGAAACTGTTTAATCCTATTATCTCACATTAAAAGATTGAACTTAAATCCACTTTTGTGCCGCATTGTGGTTTTACCTCCATACACACCGGACAGTTCTGCCTTGATACATTTTCAACACACTGAAACAAAAAAACAAATATGTTTAAATACTAGCAAAAATGTGTGAAGTTCTTTTTTTAAATGATTACCTTGTGGTTTCCACGTAGATCTTGAGCTAAACACAAGTTGCATTTCTCACAATGAAAGTATTTCTCCCTAGGTCCAATCCTGTAGAAGTAAACACACACACATAGTACACTGTGTATTACAGTTGGCTGGAATGTAAATGACAAAATACATCATCATAGTAAGAAAATGTATTTCTTATTTGGAATCAGTTTGCCAGCTCAGTACTGGAACCCAAAAAAAGTACTCATTCATTCAAGAAGATACGGCAGGAAAATGTTAACAAGTTTAAAATGGTCCTGTCATAACTACTATTAGGAAAGAATAGATGTGTTATTATGTTTATCTTACCTGCATATCCCACAGGGCTCACAGTGGTACTGCTTCTTATCCTTGTCAAACAAGTGGCAAATGTCACAATAGTACTCTCCAAACTGAACCTGACACTGCTGGCAGGTTTGCTGCGCCTACAAAACAAATGAGAAATTTTTTTCAAATACATCGAATGCCAAAAAAAGACAAAAAAAACATCTCAACAGCCTAATAGATTTAAAAATCAAACATATTCTATGCTTCAGAGAAAAGAAAAATGTTCAACAAAAAGATTTGCAATCCTGGAGGAGCGCAGAGTAGAAGCGTTGCTCCTCTGGGTCAAGATAAGCCAGGCGAGGTGGTTCGGGCATCTGGTTAGGATGTCTCCTGTACGCCTCGC
Organism: Neostethus bicornis; assembly: GCA_902685375.1. Classification (NCBI taxonomy): domain Eukaryota; kingdom Metazoa; phylum Chordata; class Actinopteri; order Atheriniformes; family Phallostethidae; genus Neostethus; species Neostethus bicornis. Next base: position 14,696,003 of record LR738545.1, read on the forward strand.
TGGTGAGGTGTTTTGGTTAGGTCCCATTGGGAGGAGACACAGGGACAAACCCCGGCCCTGCTGAAGAGACTATGTGTCATAGCTGGCCGGGATACGCCTCTTAAACCTTCTGGGTGAGCTGGAGGATGCAGCCGGGGTGAGAGAAGCCTGGATTTCCATCTAAAGCTGTTGCCCCCACAACTTGGCCCCGGATAAGTGGAAGACGACGGAAAAGACATACATCACCAGTTCATGAGGCAACATCAGTTTACCTCGAGTAGAACAGTGAGAAAAAAAACGCAATTTAACAGAAATCCATGGGTGCATGAAGATAGCGAGGTACGTTTGTACTTTACAACAAATTAATCATTTGTTACAACGCTTGGGCGCACCGGCTGTGGTTAAATATTTCTAATTTCCACGTAGAGCAGAAAATGACTTTCATTTATCAGAATACATCACGGATTTGCTGAGAATGAGAGCTGGTATTGTGCCAAAAATGTATCATAAAAAAAATTATTTCTATGTCATTATTTGTAACAAAAAATCTACTTTGTATGCAAGAAACTTAAGATCATAATTAAGCTATGGAAAAGTTTTTCTGTGTGGAGGATTTTATAATATTAGTTGCAACTAATCAAGTTTTGACACAACACTTCCTCCTCCTCTTCCTCACATTCTGTAAAATAGCAATATTTTCAGATAAATGGAAGTAATTTTCTGCTCTGTTTGAGTCGTTTTTGGCACATTTGTAGCCATATTAAATAGAAATGTTACTTGTAATTGATTTTGATCTTGTTCTTTACCTGCTGTAGTGTTTCACACTCACTACATTGAACTTCTCTGACTTTAAATCGATCCATTTCATGATCTTCTTCTTCATCGTGACACAAACGGCACACGTACAGTTTTCCACAACAAGGAGCCTGCAGAGCGAGAAAACAGGCAAAGTCCATGACAAAGAACAGAAAGGACTCCAAGACATTTGTGTAGTTTCAACAACATGTATTTATGACTTAATAATAGACGAAAAACATCATGTTTCATTACATTTTAATGCAATGACATAATATTAGCGACAAGATCATTAAAGACACGTGGGGCTGACAGTAAAAAACATATATGATCTTTTAGATGTAGCTATGATTAAGCCCAAAGTGACAGCAGAACGTGATTCTGTCATTGATTTGCCATAAAACGGCTCATTAACCGAGATGCTAGCTTAGAAGGATTGCAGCTATCTCAGTAATCTTTTAACATATTTTACAATCAAATTTCTCCTCTTAAATTCAAGCACGAGATTACTTCATTAACAGAAGTTCACTTACTTTCAACAAACAGCTGCGCATGTAGTGCTTACATCCTACGTGCACAGCCATGTTTCCACCCACACTTTTTTTTTTTCGTGGACTCGTAACAGTCACTTCTTCTATGGTCATTATTTCTTCTTCTTTTAAAGTTTATAGCACCAAATGTTCATGAGGGCCATCTATTGGAAGACAATGCAATTGCAAGGAAGTTTGGTTCTTACTGGAGATTTGACTCATAAATCAAGTATCCCAAAAGAGTTTGCCCTTTGGCAAAGATTTTTACTCAGTAAATATGAGTAGTCATTTGTTTAATTATTGTTAAAATCAGAGCTGTATTTGCAGATCTAACTTCCTTATTTACACCCAATTCTCACAGTTTCAAATTAGTATTAGATATGAATTGTTCTAAACACTGTTAGTTTTGTTAAAATTGGTTTTGATAATATTTGTTCATTTTTATCATAGTTTAAATTTTCTATTTTTAACATGTTTATTGCTATGCATATTACTCTTTGCACATTAGTACCTCAGCAAGTTCCTAGTCTCTGAATTTTGTGCACTGACCATGGCAATAAAAGTCTTGCTGATTCTGAATTGTGCTTTACACATAAACATATCTTGCCCTGCCTTCTGCTGGCAGGGTGCAGAGTACCAGCATGCACCTTGCCCACTGAATGAAAACATATTGCTTTCTAAATAATTTTTTTTTAGTCTGTTAGAGTACTTAAGTCTTATGCCAGCACCCCAGCAGATCATAGTGAAGAAGAGTTTTGTAAGACATTCTACTATTACTTAAAAAGAACCCAGTGCTGTATGGTGACACCATTGACCAGCACTGTGATCTTTCAACAAGAAGGTCAGGGCGGATGGGCGTAGTAGGGCTTGAAACGCTGGTCTTTCTATGTGGAGTTTGCATGTTCCTGGATACTCCGGTTTTCTTCCACATGCCAGGTTAATTGGTATCTGGGAAATTGCCCTTATTAATGTCTGTGTGAGAGAGAGTTATGTATTTGAGTATGTGTGTGTGATTGGTTGTCTTGGTATGTGGCCCACAGCAGACTGGCAGCCTGTTCAGGCAGGTTAGGTTCCAGCATCCTCATTTGGAGTAAATGGTATAGAACTTGAAAAATTACAGAAACTCATAGAGAGCATTTGCCCATTTTCATCTGACAATCTGGTCTTCAATTTAAAAGGGAAGATTCCTAGTACAATATGACTGCTTTAGCCAAAGTTGAAGTCCAAACCCACCAAGATACAAATGTTTTTGTCATTCAAGTTTACAAACAGAAGAGTGGCAAATGAGTACCCTTAGAAAAGTCACCCCCTAACAAGAAACAAACTTTTCTGTCTAACAGGAGCTTACAGCAAAAAGGGTTTGACATCAACATTTTATGACTGCTCATTGTTTGTTTTTGGTGCTCTGACCTGGGCTGCTCCTGGATTCAGTGCAGGAGATGGGTGACAGAAGGGTGCTGAAGAGACTGACATCCATGCTGGACAACAAGTCCCACCCTTTGCAGGACACTCTGCACTAGAAAGCAGCTTCAGTGGCAGGCTGCCCCACCCTTGCTGTGTGAAGGAGAGATTCAGGTCTTTTCTTCCTTCTGCTGTGAGACTCCACAATGAGCAATTTTAACCATGTGCCCTTTTTGCTGTTTCTCACCAGAACTATGCGGTAGCTCACTCACTTTGAATACATGTTTTTGTCCTTAGTCTTTTTTGTCTTTTTAGTTTTTCTTTTGTTTGCGCATACATGTCGTGACCTTTTTTCTTCTTCCTGTGCCCATACTGTTATACTGCAATCTCCCCATTGAGGGACAAATAAAGGTTTTCTTGAAATCACAGCAGGTTCATTCATTCATCTTCTGAACCACTTGCACTTGTTGCAGCAGTGGGTGTGGCTGAGCCTATCTCAGTCGATTGCAAGTGAGAGGCAGGGTACACCCTAAATAGGTCACCAATTTGTTGCAGTGCCACACAGACACACCTTTATTTATTTATTTATTTTGGGTGGAAGGATTTCTCTGTAGCCAATCACTCTAACATGCATACACATGCCGGACCACCTCAAGAAAATCCACACATACACAGGGAGAACATGGAAACACCACACAGAAAGTACAGTGATTCAAGCCACTTGAACCCCTGACCTTCATATGAAGCCACTGTGCTAACCACCACACACACAGCCCATCAAAACAGATACTCTCAATAAATTTTCTTTCTTTACTATCACACACAAAATTCTGGTAGGTGAATGGTCATCGGATTAGCTTCTTTTATTGATAATCTGAACAATGGTCGTTCATGTTGAAAGAATTATATATAACTACTAATGCTTCACTTCACGACACCGCGCCGCTGGTGTAGTGGTATCATGCAAGATTCCCATTCTTGCGACCCGGGTTCGATTCCCGGGCGGCGCACACTTTTGCAAATAAATATTTTGCAATGAATTTGAAGTTTCTTAATAATTAAAGTAAACAAAATATGTAAAAAAAATTGTTTAAAATATTCAAAGTGTTTCTTTTTTTTTTTTCTTTTTTTTTTCTAAGTATGCCGACAAAACCTCCAGTCCCCAGATTAGATCAAGCTTACATTTAAATACATATATGTATTCAATCATATGTGTATATTCAAAATCTAATGGAGGTGCGGAATTTTGCCAAACCGAAACGGAAACGCGTCAACATGTGAAAAACAGTGAGTTTTTCTTTTAGCGCGTATCCAGGTTGACGCTACTGCTGACGCCGCTCCTCCGCCATCTTCAACTTCCTATTGTTTGCTTCAGACTGAGGCTGTCTGCCGTGTGGTTGTGAGACGAGAATTTAGCACAATAGAATACTATTTACAGTCTTATCTTTAATATCACCTTGAAGGTATTATAAACTAGTTGATGCCATTGAAATAAAAAGATCTCGGGACGCGATCACTAAATCTTGACGATGGAGGACGATCAACCCAGAACCTTGTGAGTAACATCGGGCCCCGTCTATGTCCTGGAATGCGTGGGTTTCGTCTAGTTTCCACGTTGTTGTTTCATTAAGATATGTTACATTGTAATCGATATTTTCATATTGAATCAGCACTGTCATTTCACATAAGCCGTATAGATCCTTTTATATTAATCAAAACACTAAATGTATTAAGAAAACAATTCAACGAACGGTTAGCATTTAAACTAAATCGCTAACCTGCTAGTGCTAAATGTAGAGACAAACACCCCCAAATTACCACAATATTCTCCATTATGAATCAAGTTAACATTGATGGAGGATTCTATGGTCCGAAATAACGTAAGTTTTATTTTAATTGTTTCAAAATGTACCTTGAGGCCTGTTAAGCCTGGCTAGCGATGTTAGCTAACAGGCTAGCAGACGAGCCACGTCAACGGTCACAGTGACTGTTTGGGACACCTTTATTAAAAGTGAGTTCATATAAAGCGCTTATCTTTAGCAAAAATAATTTTCTGGTATTGGTACATCATATTGGTCGTTTATATGTATGTCTACATGCTTGTTTGTTGTGGTCACTGCTAGCCCGGTGTATTAGCCTTTGTTTGCATGCTACTTCCTGTTTCACAAAGACAAGACTCCAATGCTCCTTGTTTTCCCGGCAGGTATGTAGGGAATCTGTCCAGGGATGTCACAGAGCCTCTCATTCTGCAGGTTTTCACACAAATAGGACCCTGCAAGAGCTGTAAAATGATAGTAGATGTAAGTATGATGCTTAAATTAACTGTGGGGTTGCTCTTTGTCTTTATAAAGTTGAAGATGGCCTGTGGATCCTGTCTTCGTGCCAAACTTGGTCTTACCGTGCTGTCAACTTTCAAATATTTAATTACAAGTGTGATTGCTGTGATTCAATTTGGTTCAATACCAGTTTTGTTTTCCCAATTACAGACAGCTGGTAATGATCCCTACTGCTTTGTGGAGTTCTATGAACACAGGCATGCTGCTGCTTCATTAGCAGCCATGAATGGAAGGAAAATTATGGGTAAGGTAAGCTATCGTATCTACAGGGTGAGTGGGGACGGGTGGGCCCGAATGGGGATTGTTGGATATTGTATGCTGTGTAAAAACTATAAATAAAGTTTGTAGACTTTTTTTTTTTTTTTTTTTTTTGCAATACATGATCTTACAGGGTATACTATCTTGTATATATTAAGATCATTTTTAAAAAGCATTTAGAAAAATATGGTGTTCGGATATCTGTCCAGGCATTTCTCCTGCCTCCCGTACTGGGGAGGGTTTTACACTGTAATGATTACCTCAAAAACCTTTTCATCGGTCATTTCGAAAATCATAAAAGTTTGTGCAGTCAATTTATAATGTGCCACATTGATGTAAGAGGAGGTAACCAGTCTAGCTCTGACTGTGCTGTAACAATGGCTACCATAAATATATACTATAAACAGTTTGAAAGCGAGTAATTTTGTAGGTGTTTCAGTGTATGAGATGCATTGACTAAACACAACAATTACATTAAAATCAACTTAAAGTCTATCAAGTTTTTATTTATTTTAATGATAACCCCACAAGGAGGAGGTTTTACTTGGAGATGTAAACATACCCCACCTGGTTTGTTTTTTCTTTGTTAAATTTGCAGGAGGTCAAAGTGAACTGGGCCACAACGCCAACTAGTCAGAAAAAAGACACGAGTAGTAAGTATTAGTAGACTTAACTATTGATTTAATTATCATACAATTTGAATGGATCTTAACTTTTCTTCTCTCCAAAAGATCATTTTCATGTCTTCGTTGGAGATCTGAGTCCAGAAATAACTACAGAAGATGTCAAAGCTGCTTTCGGTCCATTTGGCAGAATATCGTAAGTTTGTATCAACTTTATTGGCAGTGTGTTCCATATTTGACACATTACCAAACATAAGACTTGTATTAAAAACTGAATAATATAGCTTTTGTTGTACATCTGTTTTGATATTTTTTGTTTGGGGGAGGTGGCCTTAATACCATCCTCTCAAATTTGTCCTCTAAGTTCTTTTCTTTAGACAAAGGTTCAACTTTTTAAAATATTTTTTGTATTTGACTGACAAAACAGGCAGAAGTTTGAGCTTTAGGCTAAACTATGTTTAGCCTAAAGCTAAACTGTTAACAGAATAAGTTGTTAACAGAATAAAAATTGAAGAATACATTAGTAGTTTTTTTTTTTTTTTAAACAATGTTACATTTGTTTAAATGTTGCATCCCACTTGAAAATTAAGTGGTGGTTTCAGTACTCGCCCTTGGTTGTTCTTTTTTAATAAAACATGTAATTATTTAAAGTCCAAATACATTCTATGTAAAAGTGATAATTGTCAGTTGTTCTTTGGGCTGGTACTAAAAATAAATAAAAAGTTCAATTGTTAACTATATAATTGCAAGAATAATAACATACTAACATTTTAATGACTTTGCCTGTATGTTTCACTTTATTTTCCAAATCTAACTTGTACACTAAGATAATAACTTAAAAATGTGGGACTTAAAGCTCCATCATTGCTATCCACAAACTAGTACGAAGTTATCAAAGGGTCTCTTATCAAGTTCAGTTAAAAAAAAAAAGGAAAAATGTTTTTTATACTTGCAAAACGAACTAAAAAGATAATGGCTTATCTTTTTAAGCTATTAAAACTACACTACACTAAACATAATTGAGATATGATTGACTAAACTTTGAGTTTTCTTTTTATAGAGATGCTCGTGTGGTGAAAGATATGGCTACAGGAAAATCTAAAGGCTACGGTTTTGTGTCCTTCTTCAATAAATGGGTAGGCGATCTTCCTAAAACTGATTGGGATTGCTTGAAAACATGAACAGATCATTCACGTCTGTATCAGATCAGTACTTGATCTGTTTTGGCTTCATCTTGAAATAAATAACCATGTCCTGTTTTCCTTCCAGGATGCAGAGAATGCCATCCAGCACATGGGCGGTCAGTGGTTAGGAGGCAGACAGATTCGTACTAACTGGGCTACAAGAAAACCCCCCGCCCCAAAGAACACCTACGAAAGTAGGTTGTGAATTGATTGTGTACTGATTTAGTATGCTCATTTATTTTTTTAAACGCATATATCTCTTCCTTTTCAGATAACTCCAAACACCTATCTTTTGATGAAGTACTGAGTCAGTCCAGTCCGAGCAACTGCACTGTGTACTGTGGAGGAGTCAGCACAGGACTCACAGGTTGCCTATATGTTTTGAGTATCATAATTTCCAAAACAAAAGGCACACTTTATTTTAGTTTAAGTTGGATGTACCTGTAACGCATACGTAACAAAAAAACACTCCAAAATGTAATGTCTCGCTTAGAATGATGAACAGAGCTTGTTTACAATGAAGTGTCTGTACGCACTGCCTGGAGATGCTCAGAAATAGTTTTTTTTTCTTACGTGCTCTTCATGTACAGATTACTGCAGGTGTGAAAGGCCAAACTCCTTCCTTACAGACTGCAAAAGGCCTCGTATGGATTCTGCCATCCAAACAGTTTTTCTTTGCGAATGGTTCAGATTCACAAGCATCTAGATTAACCTCCCTGTCTACAATCAATAAATAAATTCACACTAGCTAAAATAGGATTTCGCACCAACTTGTTTGTTAACGCAAGTCATAACTTCTGAGAGTGTTGGTGTTAAAAGTGTTAGTGTGTGAGGTGTGTATTGTCTAGTGTGCAAGTCGAAAGAAATTTAATTAAAATAGTTGCTCTGTATTAGAATATTTTTTGGGCCATTAGGATGGCATTCGGGACATGTTTTAATTTTGAGGCAGTACCAATTTTTTTGGATTGTCTGGTAACCCTATTCTACACATATTGAGTGTGTCCTTTATTTTTTAATTTGAAAAATAACTGTAATATATGTCACTTATACTCCAAGCGACTTATCGTCCATACTTCTCAAAACTCAGTTGAAATGATTTTCCTTAAAAAAATAAAATAAAAAAAAGATTTTAAAGCACATCTGATAAAGTTAAAGATGTGCTACATCTAGTTCACTGGAACTGAGATAAAATATTAATCGTTATTTATAAAGATTACAAAATAATTTATCTTTCTGTAATCGAGCCGGCAGTAGATAGATGATTTCACCAGCATAGATAACAAACGTTGTGAGATATTTTCAGAACGTTTCTGAAAAGTTTTTTTTTTCCAGATACATGTTGTATTGTTCTTATAATCCTACATTCGTCCACGAGGAATCCTTTGTAGAAAAGGCTTCAAAGTTGTCTTTTGGACAGTGTGCTTGATGATCGAGATGTTTAGACTTACATCCAGAAATAATTTTCAATTGAATTGAAAATGATTTGGAAAAAGATTTCTGGATGGAAGTCTAAACATCTTGATCATCAAACACACTGTCCAAAAGACAACTTTGAAAATCTTTCTACGATTTATTCTGTAATATTTAATTTTAATCTGTGCACCGGATTTTACACACCAAAGGAATTGCCTTATTTTGTTCTTATTTCTCCATGGTAAATAGATTCACATTATAAATGTACTTATAACTGAATTCTGAAACTTGAACATTGATGCGTGTTTAAAATTTTGGGAAAGTTTTGCATGTTGTTTTCCACTTTTATTATAGCTGATAGTTCCCATTCAGCAAACAGGTCAGACGGCTTGTGTGAAGCTGAACACAGTTTTAATCTGGACATAAGCTGTTTTGGTTCTTGCGTCTGAGTTTGTTTAGGCAAATGAACTTTAATGTATCCGGGAATTATTTGGAAAAAAAAAAAATTCAATTGTTGTCTTGTTAAACTGCGGAAAATATACCTTTTTTTTTCTGTCTCTTTCAGAGCAACTGATGAGACAAACTTTCTCTGCTTTTGGACAAATCATGGAAATCAGAGTTTTTCCTGACAAAGGCTATTCATTTGTGAGGTACGTATGAACTAAAAGCAAAGTCAAAGCCTGTTGTTGCTGACTCTAGTTTTTTATTGAAGTTGTGCAATTTTTCCATATATTTTTGTGTTACGATACGGAAGAGCAGGTTGCAGATTTACCATAAATGTTTTTAATATTTGGTTTGTATCTACAAGCAGGCTTTTCAGGTTTTAGTTGGAACAAGTCATCAGTTTCGGTTTTGTGTTAAAGTTTATCTCTGTTTCACAATGAGAGGGAAGAGTTTGTTAAAATTGTATAACATAAAAAATTCTTTACCTGTCAACAGAAAGTTAGAATAGGGGATAAAAGCTTTCTAAACTCGCTGTATTAATCAGATTTTCACAGGTTTTTTTTTTTTTTTTCTGTGTATGATCAGGTTTAATTCTCATGAGTCGGCAGCCCATGCCATTGTGTCAGTCAATGGCTCTTCAATAGATGGCCATGTTGTGAAATGTTACTGGGGTAAGGAGACCCCGGACATGATGGGCTCTATGCAGCAGATGTCCATGCCCCAGGTAAGGGCCTGGGTAGCACCCATCGACCACATACTACTTCAGAGTTTTTACATCACGGGGAAAAAACACTACTTTTTCTTATTGGTTGTGACCTTTCAGAAGCCTTTTTTTTAATATATAAATATTTATTCATACTTTGATAACAGAATTTGACAGGTAAACTGTTTTTTAAATATTTCTTCTGAGCTCCTTATTAGAAATTGGCCAGCAGAGTTAGTCAAACATTATGCTTTACTATAAATTTACAGTATATCAGAAACGGGTTTAGAGACAGATTGTAGAAAGACTGTCTGCAACGCTAGATATGCTGACAGTTAACTACTTGGTGACCAGTTAAACTAGTTACCTGCTAGCCAAACTGAAAGTCTGCAGGAAAACTATTCTAAAGAAAACTCTTTAATTGTGCTTGATGTTTTAATCCCCCCTGCAGGTCAAAAACAGGGTCCTGCCCCAAGTGGAGGAGTTTAGGTAATTCAGGGTCTTGTTCACAAATGGGGGAAAGATTGAGCGTGAGATCAACATACAGATCAATCTGGTGTCTGCAAAAAAAAAAGCAAAGCTCTCGATTTACCAGTCGAATATTTTTCCTACCTTAACCTCGCGTGACGTATCTAACAGATACAAACTGCCAGAGTGGCAGAGTGGCTGGGCTCTTACTTAGGGAGCTTGGACTAGAGCCATTGCTCCTCCAGGTCTAGAGAAGCCAGTAGTGGTGGTTCGGTCATCTGCTTAGGATGCCTCTCGAAAGCCGGGTATGTCCCATCGGGAGAAGACTCAGAGGGATGCCCGGACCTGCTGGAGACACTGTCTCACAGCAAAGTTTCACATATGGACGCACAGAAACTCTTATGGATAGTAGGAATATTGGACAGTTCAAAATTTCCTTACACTTTTAAATTTTGACTTATCTTTTTAATTTTGAACTGGCATTACAAATCACTTGTAGTAGGTTATTAAAAGCTTTGAATAAAAATAACAATGAATAATAATTCACAAAGTGAGGAATCATGAAGAGACTACTAGATAAAGAGATTATGGGTGTGTTCCTTAACTCCCAAGTATGTGGATGGTTAGTAAGATTTAGGAAGTGGATCAGTTGTACACTGGTTATTGCACATTGTTTTCCCACACTTCAACACTGTAAATGAAACAAGGAAGAACTATTGAACAGTGTAAAGTACTAAAGGCATTTTGTCTGAGATAATATTTGACCGTGTTTATTATAGCAAGACATTTTGGGATGTTTTTGTGATAGTTTATCTACTGTAGCCACCAGAAATTAATTTTCTTTCCTATCTTTGATTCGGTTACAGTCAATCGGGATATGCAATCCAACGTTACTCCAGATACTGTTAGGATTATTTATGGCTGCTGTCCTAATCATGAGTATCTGCCTATATCTAATAATCAGTAGAAATGGGGCCCTTTTTAATTCTTGTGTTAAATTTACAGCAAAACAAGATTGGCTTTGCGGCTGCTCAGCCCTATGGCCAGTGGGGGCAGTGGTACGGCAACGGACCTCAGATCAGCCAGTATGTCCCAAACGGGTGGCAAGTTCCTACCTACGGCGTATATAGCCAGGGTTGGAACCAGCAGGGCTTCAAGTAAGTAGCACAGTGCGCACAGGATCCCCTTTCCCATTCATCATCTACTCCGCCACCATCAGAGTCCCCTCTTCAAGATCTGAGCAGCAAGAGCCAGCTTTGGTCACATCCCAAGAACAAAAGAGGGAAAGGGTGATTCCTCACCACCCAGCCCTCATGTCCTCAACAGATTCTGATAAGATAAATCAAAATAGATTTAGTGTTACCCATTTTTTTTCCAACACACCCTGGAGTTTAAAAACAAGTGTTTTTTTAAAGTGATAGTCATTTTGACTTCTACAAAACCACATTATTTGTTTTTCAAAACCTCTGTAAAAGGATAATAAGCCAACTTAAAATTCTAAAAATAATTAACAGAACATTCAATGCTAAACAAGTTTAGTTTTAAGTTCAAATCTGTTTTTTTTTTATTATTATTATTTTGCCGATTATAATCATATTTCTTCGTCCATTGTAAGTCAAGACCGTGCACTTGTTTTTTTTTTTTCTATTTTCATCAATGTTTGCGCATTTTTGTTCCATCATTCTTTTTGATTTCAACCATTTGTAGTAATTTGAGTTGTCATAAATTGTGAAGTATGGTTTTCATTTCTTTTTTTAAATGCTGAATGTGCATATCTCTGTGCAATCTTCTAATTTTAAAAGATAAAACCCCACATTTTGCTGACTGTCAAACATTACCACTAAAAACTGTACAGATAGGTTCTGCACAAAAATAAATTGGGTGATAATTGCTGACAAACTCTGGTGTACCGTAAATGTATAGTTCTGAAGACAAAATCTTCACTTGATGTTGCTTAACTCAGTCTTATTTTTTAAGTGACAGAAAGCTTTAAAAAGCCTTTTGAATTAGGTGAGCTGATCTGGTTTTTTTCTGTAGGTTTTTCTGTACTTCCCGGCCAAATGTAGGAGTGTACTTGAGTGTGTGGAGGTGGATGAACATGTCCAGGTGTTTGGCTTGTTTTCTAAGGCTTTATGTAAATTTTCGGGAGGGAATAGAAGGAATATTTAGCTCGCTGCGCTTTGCTTCTGCTTTTTTCCTTTGTTACGTTTCTAATCAAACCGGACCTTTAATTTCCTAACAAAATATATCTAATTCTTTGTTCATGTTTAGGGTATTATTTTTTCCTCTTTGGTTTCCCTGCCCCTTTAGTTCCTAACTTGAAAAAACTGTTTTGTTCTCACTCTAGCCTGTCCAGACAGAAGTCCATCTAATACTTTGTTCCCCCCTTTTCGCCTTGTCTCTTCTAACCTGCTGGCATTTTGTCTTTTTCTCTCCTTCTCTTTACCTCATCTTTTGCAGTCACTTACCGGCCAGTGCTGGGTGGACTGGCATGAGCGCCATCAGTAACGGTGGGGTTATGGAGCCCACACAGGGATTGAATGGGAGTATGCTTGCCAACCAGCCTGGTATGGGAGCCGCAGGATACCCCACACACTGAAAAGTGGGCAGGGTGCTGGTCTCTTATTGATTGCGTGCTGCCCTGCGGGGTTGTTTTAACACCTCCTTCATTTATGGCAGGACTGAGACTTTTCCGGGATGTGGAACCTGACTAGTAAGGTTAGCATCTGTGAAATGTAAATGGAATTTCATGACGAGTTGAGGAAAATGGAGCCAGTAAGCAGTGAAATGATCCACGTGGGTATTTATACACCTTTTGTGGATGGTGAAACTGGCCCCACCCCAGGGCTCTCACCATTTTTATGTTAACTGTAAAAACTGTAAAGGAGAGAATTTTTTTTTTTTTTTTTTTTGGTCAGGGTTTTACAGTTTTGCTTCCACTTTCACCTCTTTACTCTGACAGCCACAGAGAATCTTTTAATTATTTTTTTGGTAAATTGGAGTCTCACCAAGCTGTGAACTCAACTTCTTTGAGGAATGGAAATCTGTTAAATAGTTTTCTAATTTTCTCTTGGATTAAAACCAATTGCAGGGATTGTTGCCACTGCTGTTTCTCTGTAAGGGCAGATAAATATTGCACAGTTTTTTCCTGTCTTGTACTAAATAGACAAATTTGACTTCGACTAAGAGTGTTTTTCCTTTTGCATTCCATTTTCTCCTTCCTATTCGACAGCCTCAAATCGTCTCATCACATTTGTAAATAACCATTCATTAATTTGAAACAATGTAAGTAAAATGCTACTGTTGACTGTGGGGTGCTTGCTTTTGATTTTGATCATTTTACAGTTCAACTCCCAACATTGTACGTAGCAGAGTGGCACTATGTGACAGTGACACGGTGAACACAATTCTTCCAAGCAGGGACACGATAGCATTGCCATGCAGTGCATACTTCAAATTTTAGAAGTTGAACATTTATGTCTGAAAATGTTTTTGTTTTTTTTCTTAAACCTATTGAAACGCCAGTATTTTATAATAAGAATCTGAATTAATTCAACCTTTTCACTTACTTTTTTTGTTGCAAGAGAAATGCAGAGGCCTACATTATAACTGTTGCCTTATAGAGCTGGTTTCTTTTAGCTGATCAAAATCCTCGTTTTAATTAGGCAGTGCCTACAAACATTTACAATCCCTTTTGTTGAGAAAGGTGTAAGCCCTAAAAAATGCTACTGTAATCAATGTTTTCTTGCTTTGTCCGATTAAAATGCTGATGCACATATAATGTCACTGTGTCTGTGTCTCACTTGAAGCAAATTTTACAAGGAAATCCAATTTTATGTTAAAACATCTTGTCCTCTATTTACTTAATGCTTTTTTATTGCAAATGTGGTAAGTATTACAGGTTTAAAGATATGAAAAGATCATTTTCTTGGTGTTATTTAGTTCCAAGGTATGAGAGACTGAGCTAAAAATTTGAAAGGATCAGAAAATCTTTTTAAAAGCAATTTTTTTGTGATCAGATGGCCCTTTTAGGAGGTTTACATGGTTATATTTAAACTTTATACCATTCTAGAATTTGACAGAAGTGGACTATTAGCTATGTTGATTTGAAGAAAACATAGCTGTTTTGTTCGTGCTCATCCAGGGCTGGGTCGCGGGGGCAACAGCCTCAGACGGGAAGTCTAGGCTTCTCTCACCCGAGCTGCATCCTCCAGCTCACCTGGAAGGATCCCGAGTTGTTCCCCAGCCAGCTGTGGGACATACCCAGCTGTGTGACCTCTGTCATCCTCTGTAAAAAACCTTGGAGTCAAAATGGATTCCAACCTCACTTTTTTTACTCCCACATTCACCATCTCTGCAAGGTTTTCTTCCTCCATCTTAAAAATATAGCCAAGCTATGTCCATGTCTTTCCAAACTGGACGCTGAGAGGTTGATTCACGCTTTCATCTCCTCCAGGTTGGATTACTGCAATGCCCTGCATGGGATACCATGCAGGGGCATGGTCCCTACAATCCCATGCCACATGCTCATGGGAGAGCAGTATTAAACGGTGAATCAAATTTCAGCGCAGCTACTCTGCACGAAATATTGAAGTACAACGTACTTCTGGATGTGCTGGAGCTTACGAAAGCTCCAGACATCCAGAACTGCGATGCCCGGATCCTGATAAGGACGTGCAAATATGACCATATCACTCCCATCCTCAAATCCCTCCACTGGCTACCCGTTAAATACAGAATTCAGTACAAGGTCTGCCTCCTTACCCATCGGTGCATACACGGCACTGCATCTGTTTATCTCCAAGAACTCCTAACCCTCCACACCACTGTCCGAGACCTGCGCTCTTCTTACTGCCTGCACCAACCAATGACCAAACTCTCCACTATGGGGGACAGAGCCTTCCAGGCAGCTGCTCCACGGCTCTGGAAGCTTTTCCCGTGAGCTTGAGGGCTCCACAGAGCATTGAGGTTTTTAAGAAAAGACTGAAGACATTTTTGTTTCTAAAGGCTTTTCAGCAAAGTTTTTAGTGTTGTTTTTTTGTGTTGTGGTTTTATTTAATTTTGCTGTTTGTTGTTCCTTTTAGTCATTGTAGCACTTTGAGATCTCCACTGGAGATATAAAGTGCGTTACAAATCATTTTTTTTTATCACTATTATGATATAGTCTTTCCAGCGGGTCTGGGGCTTGCCTCTTAGTCTCCTCCCAGTGGGATGGGTCTGAAACACCTCGCCAGCGAGGCACTCGAGGGCATCCTGACCAGATGCCCGAACCACCCCATCTGGCTCCTCTTGACCTGGAGGAGTGGCTCGACACAGAGGTCCTCCCGGATGGCATAGCTGTGTGTTGTGTTAAAACACACAACACACTGGAAGTAGTACAAATAAGTCAAACAAATTTAATAAAAAAATCAGTAAGATCCATCTTTATTTTGGACCATTTTAAATGGTCTCACTACACTTAAAAACACCTTTCACTTTACCTGTCAATAGAAAAGAAGTTTGTTGCCCTCAAATGAAATGGGTCACAATCTGTAAAATAAATGCATCGATGCGCTGATATAAAAGTTAGGCTAAGGTTATAGATATTTTCTTAGTTTAATATTTTGTTAGAAGAAGTCATCTTGATTGAAATCTATTGAATATCAGGTGGCTTTAGGGATGATTTAGGTTTGCAATACAGATTCAATTTCCACTGGAATTAAAGATTAAAATGTAGGTTAGTGTTGGATATGGACAATACAAGTAACAATCTTCTGACTCCTTTTTCAATTTTTGCTACATTTGATGTTAGTTCTTTTTTTTTTTGGCGGCGAATGACTGCAGAAAATGTTTATTCTCCGTTCCGTTATCTTCCACTTCTTCCGGGGTCGGGTCGCGGGGGCAACAGCCTCAAACGGGCAGCCCAGGCCTCTCTCACCCCGGCTGCATCCTCCAGCTCATCCGGAAGGATCCCAAGTCGTTCCCCGGCCAGCCGTGAGACATAGTCTCTCCAGTGGGTCCGGGGTCTGGAGAGACCCCGGGCACGTCTCCTCCCGGTGAAACGTGCCCGAAACACCTCGCCCGCGAGGCGCTCGGGGGGCATCCTGACCCGATCCCCGAACCACCCCATCTGGCTCCTCTCGACCTGGAGGAGGAGCGGCGCAACACCGAGCTCCTCCCGGATGGCATAGCTCCTCCCCCAATCTCTGAGTGAGACCCCAGCCACCCTGCGGAGGAAGCTCATTTTGGCCGCTTGTACCCGCGATCTCATTCTTTCGGTGTTTATTCTCGTTTATTCTCGTTTTTGATGATTCATTATTTCTTCTCCCTCTTGGAGACCGCAGGCGATCAACTGCTCCCTCTCCAGTTTGATTTTGGTGATGCGGCTTCGAGATGCGTTTAAAAACAGTATAGTTTTTAAATTCCTGACCGAAAATGTAACAAAAATGGAAAACACACTTTTAAAAAGTTGCGGAGTAAAAGTACAGATATTTGCCTTTAAAATGTATTGAAGTAAAAGTAAAAAGTACGGGTCTCGAATTTTACAGAAGTAAAGTACAGATACACATCTTTCTACTTAAGCACAGTAATGAAGTATATTTACTTCGTTACGTTCAACCACTGGTTGCCGCAAATGTAAGAGATTTGATTCAAAGTTGGTTCTCAGTGTGAACACTAGATGACACCCTTCACCTATGGATTAACTGTGAGAGCCATTTCAAATCTGCAGCATTTTGTCAGTCATTGTGATTCAAGAACTTCTTAGTTAACTACGAAGTTTAAATGCAAACACAAGTGTTACGTTTTTTACCATATTGGCATTTGCAGCATGTACTAGAAAAAAAATCTAAAATGAAACATTCCAAAATGAAACAGTCAAAGTAAATCAGAAAAACTAAAGTAATGAAAAATAAATGGATCAAACTGGGATTAAACATTTGATATTATGTTGGAAATCTTTACCTTGTCTGTCATGCTTAGTAATATATGACTAGAATGTGTACCACTTCTTTCAAAGACTTACTATTCAGATGGGTTTTATAATGTTGTATATAATTTTCTTGTGTGTGCTGGTGTCATCTCCTTGCTTTTCTTAGTTTAACACACTTGTCTAGGTGAAGGGAAGAAAGAAACAAGCAGCAAGAGCTGACAGTTTAATAAATGGTTTGTCTCTTCCCAGCTGCTCAGCCAGGACATGACTGGGCTCTAATGCAAGCAGTGTGTTTGAGATGAAGGGGGAGAAAGATGTCAGGAGATGTCTTAGGAAGCAGATCACAACTGAAATCAATCAAATGAAAAGCACTCACTTTCACTTTTTGTACAGTTTGTTTGCTGTCATTTGTTGATGATGGTTATAAAAAAATAATAGTTTTAATTTTCCACTTAATTATTGTCGGTGAGGATGAAAATATTTTCAAATAAAAAGAAAACGCAGCTAATAGTGAAAAATCTATGTCTAAACAGTTTTTTTTTTAAACCACACTGTCGTTGATCTTTTCAAATTTAAATTTATGAAGGCTGAAGAGTTGGAGTTATGCTCTTTACTGTTAGTAATCATTTCTATGCATGAGGGGATTGAACCAAAGCTGCATCTGGGAAGATTTACAGCTTGTTGGATTGCTCATCACATGCTATAACTCTTTGTCTTAATAAGCTGTTTAGATGCATTGTTTTCTACATAATTTCTAACATAGTATTATTTGGTGTTGGCAGTAATGAACGCTGAGCACTTTCTGAGCTCGCTTGGAAAACATTTGAATAACAAACTTGTTAATTATATTTTGGCCTTTAATGTCAAAATATCTTAAAATGGTCTGTTTGTTAGTTTTCATGGCATTCCAAATAGCTGTACTGCTTCCAAATGTGTGTTTTCGGATTGAAGCATTGGACCAATCACATTTCAGCCAGCATTTGTCGCCAGGTAGGGTCAAATCAGCAGATCCTTTGTAAAGGCCTTCAGTCTTGTCCGCTGGCCTTACTAATATAAAATGATAGACAATAGTATTTTTTGACTTCAACGAATCAATTTTTTGAGCAGGTCTCCCTGGGTATGGGTCGAGGCCTTTCCAATGCTCAGGTGATGTTACCATTTTCAGATCTGCTGATTTTCAGACAGCGAACTGGCCAAACTAGCATACACAGCATCTAGCAACTAGCATAAGCAGCATCAGTGGTGTCCTTGGTGACAGGTTATTTCAAGGGAAATATAGTTTCACAGCCATTTTTTAATCAGGACAGAACAGTTGAAGGAGGAATACAGATAGATTTAGTGGCTTGATTTACTGTCAAGGTGTCATGATGTAGTGATGGTGCAGATGTTGGACCCAGGTGTATAGCCAGTTTTAACCAGTTTATTTTCGGTACACAAGGATCAGGTAAGAGGGGTAGGTATATGCACCCTGGAAGCAAACCTGGACAGGACCAGACAGAGGTGCCATCAAAGGTGAAACTTGAGGCTGAGGGACACCATGATGGCTATAGCATCGCTATCTGACACCAGAGTGATGGTCAGCAGGAATTAAATAACCAGGAGAAAACAAGACACAGGTAGAGGCAATAGAGACCAGGTGTGCTGAATAAGGGCTTGGAAAAAGGAAAACTTCCAGACGCGAAGAGGATCATCACACAAGGTAATTTTCAAGACAAACTATTCAAAAGAAGTTGAACAAAGTAAAGAAATCCAAGTACCACGGAACAGGGCATCTCCCTACAAATCAAGTTTCAGGTGAGTACAATATTGTTATATCTTTATAAATTAATGAAGATTACGCATTAATGCATTATTTCTTTTCACTTATGACCAAGTCTTTTTCCTGTTATTAATGCAAAACAGTAAAATGATGTGATAGCCTTAAAATAGCTATTAAGAGGCTGATTGATGCAAACAGAGCAATACTGAAGGGTTAGGTGTGAAATGCATGTTCCAACACGAGGTGTTAGATTATTTCAGATGCCTCTGTTCACATGATTCTCCCAGGATTCTACCTGATGGGATGTAAACCTGGGACTCATCAGCTTAGGTACTCATTTACTTCTACTTGGTCACTCAGGTTTGTTCGTTCTGACAAGTAACAATAAACTTGTACAACAATTAATCACTGTGTGAGAAATAACTGTTACTCCTGGGTCATAGGACCCAGGAGTACAGCCTTCAACTGTACGATTGAAGGCTGTCTGCCTTATTTATTTTCTTTTTCTCTTGTGTTCTATGAAAGGGTATTTATGTAAACTGCCGCTGCAACAATTAATTCCACAGGTTCGGGATCAACACTGTAATTGTTGCTGATTTTAAATGCTACAGAGTTCTTTCACATTAACTGTTGTTTTACAAACTGGACTTTGACTAACAATACCACATTTTAACAAATAGATTTTTTATTTAAAAGAACACAAGATAGACTACCGCAACCCCGAAAGGGACAGATGGATAAGAAGATGACTGACTGACAATATAGATTAACTGGAAATCCTATTTTATATAATTATTGTCAGATCTTGGAAAGATACAAACTTTTGAGTCTTGAAAAAGGATAATATTCTGAATTTGCTTGTACTGTAAATGAATCACGCTATGGACTTGAGCCCCGTACCACTTACTGACATTATTACACTGAAATCAACAGTGGGAACAAGACATGTATGTAGCTTGAGGTGATTGTGTGGTATCTTCTAATTGAACTGTTTGGAGAAAATGTTCCTTCTGTTAGAGGGTGAAACACCTGGAACAAAATAAATCTTAAAACATACAAACGTCCTACATGACCGTTTTGAAAATGAGCATCATAAACATCTGTATTTGTGTGAACTGTCCTGAAAAGTCCCACTCCTGGATGGAGGGCTTGCAGTGGGACAATCAGTTTCCATGTTTAAACAGTCGCAATCTGAAGTTTCTCCTATGATCACCTCTTTGATCTAGTGCTCACCATTCTTAGAAAAGTCCATGTTGGTTTGTTCTTGGCGTTTTCTTTGTGGCCTCTCCTGGTTGCTATTTCCTTGTGGTGTGCCACTGTACTTGTGGCTGTCACCAACATATGTTATTCCCTGGGAATGAAAGAACTTCTTCTGTATGAGCTATATTTTACAATCTTTGTTAATTCATTTTGGCAAGTGGAACGACATTTCCATGTTCCTGCTGAAAATGTCCATCTTTCTGTCTGTCATCATACTTTTCAAAGTAGTACACTTCTTTTAATAGGAACCATTGTCTTTTTATACTTGTAAATATAGTCTTTTCTATATTAAAATTCCTCATTTCCTGTTGAGTAATGTGCCTATATTTGTGGCGGCTGATAGATTACTGTACAAAGTGTGCTGGAGCAGGAAGAGAAGAGCTTAGGAAAAAGTGAATAGCTTTAGAGACACAAGCTACCCGATGGATTGTTTGAATGAACAGTGTCTGTGTGTGTTTGTCTGTGTTTCCATGCAAATGACAGCTTGCTGCAGTGGCTGACAGCAAATAAACATGTTCCAGTAATTAACCTTGACAGGCTCAATGTGGTGCCAACAGCAGAAACCTGCTAATGACACAATTAATCTATAATTAAAGCATTCTGTCACACTCTACTCGCACATAGTCTTTGGCTGTGTGTGTGTATGTTGGACAGACTTCTTCATGCTTGTGCAGCAAAGAAGTTTAAACACAGAAAGAGCTTTGTTTTTTAGAAGCTTATTGACCGAAAGGCTTTTGTCACAGTGATGAAATTATATGAAGGAAGTAAAAGATCCACCAATCAAAAGCTTAGAAATGTAATCCATGGCAACTATGTTTTGCTCCCAGACAGCACCAACACACTCATAGGACTTCACCGGTAAGTACAAGAGAAGTGTGTTGGTGCTGAAACAAATCTTTATGTTCTTTCAAAGATTTAATACATTAATATTACATGTTTAAATGTTTCACACAATCCAAGTGTATCAATGCTAAGTCTACTGGCTTTATGATTACCACATATTAAGATGTCTTATTGCAATCACTCATAAACCCTTTTTATATGGCTGCTCATGTGTCAATGTAGGTACCCTATCTGTTTTGAGAAGCAATAGCAAAAATTTGCTACATACCCAAAATCTTTGTGGTACAGCCCAGTGTGGTCAGTCAGTTCTGGTCAGTTTACTAGATATGGCTGCCTTGAAAGCTCGACATGTCAGACAAACTCGGGTCCTGACAGATGACTAGGTAAGTTAGAGATCATCAATATACAAAAACAGAATTAGAGCGAAGTAAACTCTGACCTTAAGTGAATTTATTTTCTGTAGACAAGTATTTCATGACACATTTGATAGGATCATGGCACATTTACATAATATGTATTATTTTATATTTGCTTTAGCTGTCATTGATTTTCAGTCTTCAATACTAGAAAACTTCTTTGAGCCTGAAGGAAGATTCCTTTTCTTGTTCTTGAAGACATTTCACTCAATCTGACAGACTTGTTGGGGGTTGTGAGGTGTCGAGTTGTTGACAGACGTTCACACTGGTCATTAGGTCACAAGCCACCTGATCATTGTGTGACTTGTTTAAGTCTCTGTCACCTGTGAGGTATTGACCTGCCTAACCAAATAGGCTTTGGTCACAAGAAACGCTGTGTAATTGTTTTTTAAAAAACATCTGAAGAAGAGAGTCAGAGATGGATTCAATCAGAGTCAAAGTGGCTCGGTAAGACCTACAATATGTCGGCGTTTAACAATCGGTTGCGAGTTTCAAAAGCATTTGGGACGACCTTAGACAATGCAAAGCAAATTTATTTTTAAAGGAGATTTTGTGGACAAGACAACCCAAAGGATTTTTTTTATAAATCAGTAATACCATAAAGGAGAAAAAACTTTAAGAATTATAAATAAATCACAAAAATAAAAGATGTCATGCAGAGTTCATTGGTTTAAACAAACTATTCATTAAAAAAAGACGTGGGGATATTTTTGCTTATAGGTTTGTTTACGTTTAAGTATCTTGGGGTCTTGTTCACAAGTGGGGATCAACAATAAAAAAAGAGCTGAGCCGAAAAGCAAAGCTTCCGATTTACAAGTTGATCTACGTTCCAACCCTCACTTATGGTCACCAGCTGTGGGTGATGACCAAAAGAAGGAGATCACGTATACAAGCGGCCGAATGAGCTTTCTCCGCAGGGTTGCCGGTCTAACTCGAAGATCGGATGAGGAGCTCTGCCATCCGGGAGGAGCTTGGTGTCGAGCCGCTCCCCCTCCAGGTCAAGAGAACCCAGATGGGGTGGTTGCACCTAGCTGGTGAGATATTTCGGGCACGTTCCACCGGGAGGAGACCAAGAGGCAGACCCTGGACCCGCTGGAGAGACTATGTCTCACAGCTGGCTGGGGAACGACTCAGGATCCTTCCGGGTGAGCTGGAGGATGCAACTGGGGTGAGAGAAGCTTGGGCTTCCCGTCTGAGGCTGTTGCCCCAGCGACCCAGCCCCGGATAAGCAGAAGACGATGAAATGGTTTGTTTGAAGCTTTTCATTCAGAAATTTATGTGAAAACGATTGACGGTTAGATGTGCATCCAGTGGTTCCTTCAACGTTAGACTTCACATTGTGCAACAAATGTGAAAATCTTAGAGTACTCCAAATGCAATTTGTTTACAGTATTTTGTGTAAACCAGATTAATAAGTACAGCTATCTTCTCTTATGTTACCCTCGGTAAATACTCAGTGGCTCTGAAAAAGCAGTTCTTGATTAAAGCAGCTTTTACCAGCATGAGAAAACAATGGCTCTTCTCTTGAGTACATCTTCTCCGCACAATCGGTGCATTTCATCTGAAGAAACACACACCTCCACACATGACTTAAGTGTCCTCCTTGACGATGTTCCTTCATTAAACTAGATGATAAGTAAGCAAACACTCTGTGATATGTCAAACAGAAGGATGTTAATCCAGTCAGACAGAAAGAAGCAACAGTTTTAACTCTTTCAGATATTTTTTTACCTGCCTAGTTAAAATTACGAACCAAGAACATTCTCAATGTATTTATTTAATCTGGTCCTGTGCGGCATTATTCATGCAGAATTACAAGCCAGCATGATGAGCCTGATAAGATTAGCATTTCCAAAAGAAGGTTATCAGTATTTCCCCCCCCTTAGAAATCAGATTTTTAACTTACACGTTTACCCATTTAAAGGTAAAAAGTTCACAAAAAAATTGAATGCATATTGGAGTGAGACAACAAATAAAAATATCTACATTTCCTTTTCAAAAACTGAAAAAGACAAACAAAAATTTTAAAAATGCACAATGATTCATGGGCCCATTCACTCAATTCGTTATCATTAACTTCAAACAAAGCTCATGACAAGTCAGTGGTTACAAAGTGAGCCCCATGCTGCTGTCTGTATCTGCTGGACATCACAGTAGTAGCTGATAGAAAGTTAAGTGAACAGTTGGGTTATTCAAATCAAACTCCCATTTGAATTTGAAAAAAGACCATTTCTGTTTGCTTTTTTTTTCCAACAAGAGGCAAAAATCTCCAAAGTACACCCTTTGTTCCTGAGGGTGAATTAGCTATTGAAACAGTATTTGCTCTGGATAAGTAAAAAACATTACCAATAAAAACTGACAACACATATTTTCTCTCATCTTTAAAATGATACCCACATCAGCTTGACATTTTAAGCTAACTATTCAATCAACAACTGATGCAAGACAAACTTTATCATGCTGGGACTTTTTCTGAGCTCTGCTTTCTTGTTTATAGCCGTGGCAGTTTTATTATGCACTTTGTATCCAGCTGAAGCATCAGTCACATTTATGGCGTTCCTAAATAGACATACAGGTGATTTTGTGGCTGTCAGAGGGTTTGCTAGACAGTCATGGTTGATTTATAGTCAGTGTACCAAACACAACTTGAATAATCCAGCAGTCAAATAAAGATGAAACTGTGCTCCCAGGTGTGTTTCCAACCCCAGTATAAACCTGCACACACCTCTTTTTGCAGAAAAACTATCACACTGCGGACATTGCAACAGTCAGGAGAGATAGATTTGGAAAACTTTGTTGCAATGGCAAAACTATTTAAATATTCTGTTTTTGTATTTGGGTGTGTGCACTCATTTAAGTTTGTACTAATGTGAATATTTCACCCACATGTATGCTAGTGTTTGTACATTTGTCAGGGTGTGTAAGGCTCAGCGCTGACAGGTGCGTGTCACCTCATCATTCAAGCTGTCAGCACTGTTGACATGCAGGAGACGACGAGACGCTGATGAAAGCTTCTGGTTGGCTGCTGCTCAGGCCGAGCTACTTCCTGTGCACACACAGTTCAGTCAGATTCTTGGAGAAGTTCTATATAGTACAAAAGGAGCCTGCGGCCAACTCCCCCTCCCCATTACCACTGTCTATAACGTTCCCAAAAAGAAAAAAATTCCCCCCATCTGACTTGACTCATCGCTCATCACCAGTATACTGAGTTTGAGAGAGCTCCATGGATCAAAGACTAGATGTCACATCCCACTCCCCGCCCAAAAATTCATCCAACAAGCCACATACACGTATTTGTGAATTTACCAGTGTGTGTTGGAGGAGAGAAGCTTGCCAAGCTCTTCAACTTGAGGCGTATGTTTATGTACTTTGTCACTCAGGAATAGGAGAAGTGTAAATCCAAATGTCAGTGAAGAAGAAATTTCTGACAGAGCTGAGCATCACGTTCCAGAGATTTTTTTTTTCTTTGCGATTTTCAGCCCAGTAGACACAATGCTTACAGCATCATCACTGACAGAGATGGGAGTAAAGATTACAGCACCAATATGAAAAGTAAGAAAGCGTAAAAGATGATTGGGAATATTTCTTGATTGGACGTTAGCACACATTCAGTCAGCCAATGTTCGAAACGGCAGTGAATTTTTGTGAGTGTGTGAGCTTAGAGATGTTCTCACGGGACAAATTGCAATAAGGCCTCTGCAGTATTTGGGCATCAGAGTAATGGAGAGTAGGATGTGTGTGTGCCTGTCGCTGAGATTCAGAGGCCCTGCCACTCAGCAGAACATACACAGGGTTGACAGCTCCCGCTTAAATGTGTCACTTGACATTACCCATAAAGCACCACTAAAAAGAGGGAGGGGATGGTGTGTGTAAAGAGGGGGAGGTGAGGATGTAAGTTTAGGAAAACGGTGGCATGGAAAAAGAGAAAAAATGAACAGGATGGCTTGTCAATCCTCTCATCTTCAAATTGTTTCCTCAATTTTAATCAAAGTGTGACTCTGGTCTCATTTGTTTACTCGATCTTTCTCAACTACCCTCTGAAAAAATAATGTCAGCTCATTTAACATGCGTATATTGAATAGATGGCTGCACAGGTATTTTGTTGCATAGAGGTTAAATTGAGGCCTAAGAAATCTGAAATAAATGCAATCCCAACAAATAATTGAAAAAAACCCAAACAAAACTCTACAAGTCAAATTACATCTTCCTGTTGTAAATGAGAAGTTTGAGGACAATAAAAGCTAGGTGTAAACCTTTTGGTGTTTCAGTGACTGCAGTGTTAGGAAGCTGATGACAGCATTAAGCTCTACTGTACAAACAAATGATTGCTTATACTGTACATTCATCATACTAAGCATAACAACAGACATTCAATTGGAGCAGCATGCAATATACTGTATATATTTGTTTGGAAAAAGTATGTACCTTTTTGTTGGACCTAAGTTAGGCTCTGCAACAGACTAGCGACTTGTTCAGGTTGTATCCCTCTTTTAGCTTTGAACTAGTTGGATTAGACTAGTGATTAATAGTTGTATGATGGATGGATGAAAGAGGATGGACTTAAAACTTGACATTTGAAAATGCGAACCAGCTTGTGGGATGCCAGTATGAATGGAAAAAAAGGAGTAAAATGGCACATCCTAATTTGTGGAGATTGGCTCAAAAACATATTTGTAAACTGGGCTCCTTGGTTTTTTTTTTTCTAAAGATGGTGAGTTAGTGAGCCAAAAAAGATGTTGACTGATGCCTTCAACTTTGAAAAACTTCTAGCTCTTAATAAAACATGCAATATATAAACTGTTGTATTCATTTTTTAAAATGTTCAAAGTCTACAGTTTCATAAAATAAAAATGTCAGGTTTGGGTTCCCAAACCATGAGTAGTGTGCCAGTTTGCAAGGTTGAATATGTCCGTGAGAGCTCAATGTTTTTATGGTGCTCCAGTTATATCAAATCCTTTGAAACAATTTCAAAAGTTGTTTCCAAATCAAATCAAACTTTATTTATGGAATACTTTTTAAACATGGAATTACACAACTAGAGCAAATAAATTAGAGCTAAATAGAGCAAATAAATTTTGCTCTATCCCATGACCAAATCTCAATAAAGTAAGCTTGTTTTCTTTTTATTTTATCACGGCCAAAGTGGGGGACGGCATGGTGGTGCAGTGGGTAGCATGGTGGCCTCACAGCAGGAAGGTTATGGGTTTGCGTCCTGGGTGGGGATGGCGCTTGGAACACTGGCCTTTCTGTGTGGAGTTTGCATATTCTCCTGTGTATGCATGGGTACTCCGGTTTCCTCTGACCCTCCAAAATAATGCATGCTAGGTTGATTGGCTACTACATGATTGCCCCTATGAATGAGTGTGTATATATGTTTGTAGGTGTGTGACCCTGCGACAGACTGGCAACCTGTTCGGGGTGTACCGTGCCCCTTGCCTCGAATCAGCCGGGATGGGCTCAAGCAAACCCCGGAATGGATAGATGGTTAAAGAGGTGACTGACTGACAAAGTGGGGATTTTTTTCTCAAATAGAATGGATATCAACACTTTTTTTCAATGTACATGGTAACAAACTTAGTGAGCACAATGAAGATAGAATAGAACTCATTTTGTTAATCCCTGTAGGACCGTGTCAAAGTCAGAATGTTTGAACAAAACTGGAGCACAAACATCAAACCAGAAACATACAATCATGTACACAACATTTATAAATAAGTGTGCGAGACTCACTAGATCATCGATATTTGATACAAGTTAGGGATGCTTATATTCTACTTGATAAACTTATCATTTAGTATTTCCCTTTTTTTTGTTATGTGTTTGGGTATGTGGTATGTCATCCACCAAATTGTGCATAAAAAGCTTTTCAGCACCCATATGATAAGCCTACAAATACAGTAGGTGTATGGTTGTGTTTGGCTGTCGGATTAAGCAGAATTACAGGCGCTAAGAGCGACATGTCAGTTTATGTCCTCCTTTCTGCCCATGGGCGCTGTAACATTAACCCCCACTTCATCTTTTGAAAATCCAGGTGCCATATTTCTGTTCATGTCTAACAGTCTGCCTCTACGGAAACAGTCAATTCATTCAGCTCCATTTCTTGCCAATGCTAACCATCATGCCATACACACTCATTCATGAATATTTATAAATACACACAAGTAAAAAAAATGTCAAAATAATACTAGCAAGAGCTGTACTCGTAAAATGACATCTTGTGTAACTTGTATAAAAAATATGAGGAAAAGATGTTTTAATGTGCCATTCCACTTTACAACATGATAGACAGATGTTCCAGAAAAAAGAGTGAACTCGCTAAGGAAGATAAAAGAAACGGATGGCACGTTAAGTTTATATTTTAAGCTAGCATAACTGTATCATAAGAAGGGGGATTAAAATAAGACAGATCTTCTTGGTGGGTTTTAAAACCTCTGAGGGACACGTGTCACAGGGATATCTTCTACAAGCTTTACCAATGGATGTCAAATCAGTCAATCAGGCTGAATCCAACATGTGACAGCTGAAAATTCATCAAGAGACACCATGCACCGCTTCTGAAGACGACGGAAACTTTGCAGCTACGCCTTTAAGTAATAGTTAAGCTTTGTGTGCTGCACACCGACCATTCTTTTTTTGCAGAGGTAGACATGTTACCTTGTGGATGTAACCAATACAAATGGTTTGGATAATTCATTAATAAAAATGATAGTTTATTTGTTGAACTTTTGACTAATGGTTTTATTATGGGTGTAAATTCATTCACAATCAGTAGAGAACAGTTGTTCTTTTATTTACCACCTGAAAAACATTGCCAAAATAAGAGGTCTGGTTTCTAAAACAGATTTAGAGGTTCTTATCCATGCATTTGTTTCCAGTAGGTTAGATTATTGCAACGGTCTACTCACTGGTCTGAACAAAAAGGCTTTAAAACAGCTGCAGTTTATTCAAAATGCTGCTGCTCGAGTCCTAACAAGAACTAGAAAATATGATCACATTAGTCCTGTGCTCAAGTCTCTGCACTGGCTTCCTGTGGCTCAGAGAATAGTCTTTAAAGCTGCTCTGCTTGTGTTTAAGTCTATCCATGGTCTAGCACCAGAGAACATCTGTGATATGCTAGTACCTTATGAACCATCTAGAACTTTGAGGACCTCCGGGAACAGCCTCCTGCTGGTGCCTAGAGTCAGGACTAAACATGGAGAAGCTGCATTTCAATTTTATGCTGCAAAAGTCTGGAACAAACTTTCTGAGGCCGTGAGACAAGGCTCTACTGTGACAATGTTTAAATCTAGGCCGAAAACACTTCTGTTTAACTGTGCTTTTGATTAATTGCTTTTTTTAATTTGTTTTAATGATTCTATTTATTTAATTTTTAAACTTTTTGATTCTATGTTTTGTGATTTTGATGCATTATTTTTTTTTTCCTTCTTGTGAAGCACTTTGAATTACATTTTGTATGAATTGTGCTATACAAATAAACTTGCCTTGCCTTACGTTCAATTTGTGCGGTAGATTTATCTATATGCACATGCTGGATGAGTGCATGTCTGTGTCAAAGAAAGACCGACGTGTCAGGATGTTTAGATGTCATGATGGAGGTTGTATCCCTGGCACGTCGTGTTTGGGTGTAAAATGCAGCCAAGTGTTTGATCTCTTCTGACCCAGACATAACACAACTCTCACCACACGCAGATTCACAATCACTACAGAATGCTTGATAGTCACGCCTGAGGTGTAAAATCTACAATATAAGAAAGTGGTTTTGTACATCGTACGTGCAACGCTGTCCGTTCACCAATTCCTCTCCTGTTTTGCATCTTTTCTTACTTATTTGGCCTCCTCGATCTACTCATCTTGTCTTGTTCGTCATCATCTCAGCCTGGCATTAATGTGGGAATGATTGAGAAGGCTTTTACGAGCAGGCTGACAGAGCTCATCTCTGGTACATGATGCATAGGTTTCCCAGTCCTCCCTGCTGCCCCATTACACTCTGATTAATTGGCCCTGCTTAAGTCAATAACTCACATGTTAAAAAACAAAAAGCTCCAGAGGGGAGGAAGAGTTGGAGGAGAGGTAATGAAAGGCGAAAAATTAAGCAAGCAAAACTCAGCAAAAACAAAGAAGAAAGAACAAAGAAAGAAGAAAAAAATCTACATTTATTAACAATGCTTGAGGTACATTTTGATCATTCTCACATGTGGTTACGTTGAAAAAGTAGGTCACTGTGTGTGTATTTTAAATAATACACAATATTGCATTATATGTTGACTCACTTCATAATTTACTATCAGTGTTTTTTATTATTACTATTTTAGTAGAAAAAAGGTTCTTTAATCACTTCACTGGTATCTTACGTACTGTAAATCTTCCTTTCAACTGCCGTGTTCCCAATATTACTGAGCAAGGCACAAAACTGTTTTTTCTTAGAACAGGGAATAAATTTTATTCCTTTTTGTTTGAAAAGAATCTTAAATTGGTGCCAACCTTCCTCTTTTTAAGTAAAAAATCTTACTGATGATGGATACAGCTCTACAGCTTGCATTTATGGAAGACTAAAAGTTAGCAACAGCTGCAAAAACAAACAAGAGACTAACTGTACAGCACATTTAATCAGTGTCTGTTTATTCCAAAGAACAATTTACAGTAAAAACTACATCATTGTTCGTCACAATGTGGTTGAAAATGCCAGTTTTTCTAAATGACTTTTAAGGTTCAAAAACAAGTGAAAACCAAAAAAAGCAAAACATGGCAGTCAGCCTATACTGAAATGATTTGTGTGGGATAAGGTCCCAGATGAAAAAGCTAGATACAATGCTTTTGCAAAGGTTGAGAACACTCCAGCAAGACAGCGAAACAACATGCCTTACAAATAACCTTCAAGAAAAGTGATTGTTCTTCAATGTGTAAATAGTAGATGTACAGAGGAAAATGAGTAAAAGTGGATTTTGATGCACCTGTATGCTTCTGTCTCTGAGAGAGGTGGTGGGAAAGGTAAAACTGATGAAACATTGTTTTCACTCCCTTTTTTCTCAATGCTTCCTTTATTTCCGTGTCTACAAAGTGATGCTGAGCTCTTGTTTGACATGTGTAAATGAGCAAAGAGTAATATCCGCACACTACACAAAAATTTCTCTCCACTCTAGCAAAGCCAAATTATTCAGTACCTACTCAGTACTACCTTTTGTTATTTTCTATTTCAAATTGAAGCAGCTTCATTTTGTTTAAACAAAAGAGACTATTTCCAAAGCAAGCACTTTTAACTTGAGCTGGTTTGAGATTTGTCAGTCAGCATCAAGAGCCGGCAAACATTGGCCTCTCTTTATATGCATGTGTTTTTTGATTCATGGCTAATTATGTTTGACATCATGTAACAGAATGTTTTATGTTCATGATTTGTTATGTGTCAACCCTTACATTTTATTAATTGTAGCCTTGTTCTGAAGCAGTCATACTTGCTGCCTTGCAGGAACAATACACTCTAGACCAGCTGTATTATAAACTAAGTCATTCAAATCTCCTTGATTTTTTTTCCCAATGCATAGTCAGATAAAGCTATCTGGGGAATGCTCAGTTAAAATCAGCCTGACTGTTTAGACTGGGATAACACTGATACTGAGATGAGACGTAACGTGAATGCAACTATTTACAGTTTGTGGAGTTTCTAAAAAAAAAAAAAAGTTTGTTACATGACTGTATTCCTCAATTGACCAAAGTTGTTATCGCTGCTTTGATTCAAAGTCAAAATTTGATGAATGTGTTGGTTTTTGGTAGCAATTATGTTTTGTTAGTTCACATCTTGGCTAATTGCTTCTGTAGACCTGACTCATTACTAACAAAAGAATTTCACAAGTCCATTCTTTACCACAACACATCCCTGTATCTGGTGTTCAAACACTGGAGCTGTATCTAAATCCGTCTGTGGGTGCTGGCTTATGCGACTATCCAGCTGCAGACCATAGATCACCGCCCCGGGAAGCCGATTACAACTAATCACCTCAGACACTTAGATCACTGTTCTGATCAAATAATAGCTCAGCTGTAATGTCAACACACACACACTCAGATATCCACATGCTGAGCGATGGATTTGAAAGCATAGCCTTTGTTATCTTTGTTATGGTTGTGGAGCTGACGTGTTTGACAGCTGTGAATGTAAGTAGCATGGTTATGACATGTCTGAACAACCATGAAAAAGGCTAAATACTGCAGGCCCCTGGCTCTTCACACCAACCCTGACACAACAGAGATAAGAATAAGCAAACACATAGATCTGAACTGATCTTAATTGTCTACTCACCAGTGAGATTTTTGTTTGGGTACATTTTTGGATTTATGAGTTTGATGAGTATGTGTGTGGGTGTTTGTGTGTTTACAACAGAAGTGAAAAACAAAGCAAAACAGAGACGCCTGAACAAGTTAGTTTCTTGTCATTCCATCACCTTCTTCCACTGTATAGTCATCACCATCTTTTTAACTTCACCCTTCAGCAGATAAAACAGACAGCCTGGCTCCTTCCTGCTCAGCATACACAGATATGGCCTTTATCACACGCACTCACAAACACACACATACATACATACGCACACACACACACACACACACACACACACACACTCACACGAGAAGAGTAAAGCTGTCACAGCACACATATGAGCCTCCCTCGGCCTCTGAGGAAACATGGCCCAGCTCCAGTCATAAATAATAATGGGATTGGCTACATGACATGTTGAGTGATGGGGCCCCTCTCAGAACTCATTTACATGGCTTTGTGTAGCAATCATCGGCCCCCTAATGTAGCGCTAAGCAAATGAGCCTTTCGGAATATTGTGCAATTTATCGCAAGTCAACTGGCACCAGGCGGGTGCTCTATAAATCACACTCTAACACATGCCCCCAGTGACAGCTAAATCAACATGGAGTAATTGCTTTGAAATGTGGAGGAAGCGAGCAGGCTGGCTGGACAAAGCTGTGTCCTTCGAGGTGGTGAGCTGTTGTGTTGTTAACCTCACTGTGACTCTGAAAATGTATCATACACATGTTTCGGTGAATTGTAGTAATCTTGTGGGGGAAGTTGACTCTTCTGGCTGACCAGTAGAGGGAGTGACAGCTGATTGAAGCATATTTAACACTCGCACACACACGCATGCCAGCATGCTCCAGCAAGAAGCTAGTAAGCGTGGAGACCAGGCAGTGAATGGTTGTCAGCTGCTGTGAATGAGTAACTTATATTAGCGTGCATGGGTGCACGCCTGTGTGGAAGAGTCTGTTTTAGACTGTCAGCACCAGTTTGTGGATGTGTGTGTGAAAGAGAGTGAGCAAACACAATCCTGTCCATCAGTGTCCATTACCCTGACAGCAAGTGAGATTAATGACCATGGGGTCAAAGTGAAGAACACCACCCCATGTCAAAGCACACACACACACTCTCACACAAGATATGAAAAGAGACGAAAAATCCCGACTTCACATCTATTCTTGCACAACTCATGGGAAAGGATTAAAAACACTTTGCAATGACTAATAAAATATGTCAAAATGAAACTTCTGTTGCCACGGCAGTATTTCATCATTTTTAATTTCAATGAGCTGGAATATTTTAAGAGATCTTAGAAACACAATTCATGTCAGCATTAACTGGTACGAGTTTGAGTTGTGCGCACGAACAATTTAATTCTACTTTAATACTGCCAAAGTTGTCAAATGATTGTTAATTGAAAGATGGAAATAAGTTATGTTGGTGAGGAATTGCTTACAATCCAGTAAATCCAGTTTTATTTATCTAGTTTTATCATAGCTGTGTTATACCCAATCGGGAAGTTTGCCTGAAAGATACAGTCTTAAATGTACCTTTTGTTTTTTAATTAAAATGGGCAAGGCTAGTACAAAAGCTGCCAGATGTAGCTGTAAACTTTCTTGTTTGCCTCTTCACGAGTCCATGTCAAAAGAAGTCACTTTGAACAAAACACCCTTACATCTCTGTTATTAATGATGCGAGCCACTCAGTGATCTTAATTCCATTTGCATAATGAGTCTG
Organism: Neostethus bicornis; assembly: GCA_902685375.1. Taxonomy (NCBI): domain Eukaryota; kingdom Metazoa; phylum Chordata; class Actinopteri; order Atheriniformes; family Phallostethidae; genus Neostethus; species Neostethus bicornis. The sequence continues at coordinate 14,729,356 of LR738545.1, forward strand.
AGCTGATAAGCCACTCATCAGAGTTAATAGAGTGGCTTTCATTAATTAAAACATCTCATTCCCACTGCAGCCTTCATTACTACGCCAGATGGTTTCCATTACACTGCTGTTTGTCAGTCAAAGACTTGACACCACCACATAAAGAGCTTGTTAATATTACTAACAAGACGGGGGCTGGTGGGAGTACACGTGTGAATTAGTTCTTGGACATATATTTCCCTCCAGCAAAGTTTGATTGGATTCACATGTGGAGATCGTTGGATGCCGCACTTACTTGGACCACCCTCAGAACCACGCATACTCTATTCCTTATTGAGCCAATCCTGCTTTTGAGCCTTACATAGAATAATATTTACTTAATAATTAGTCGACCTTTTGCAGACTAATGTACCAACTCTAATGATGTAACCACATATAAATCTGTGTACATTCCTCTGACTCTCTTTTTCCTTCAATCATTCTCTTGCTTAGAGCTATCCTGACACAGATGATTTACTCTACTAGTTGAACCCATGAACCTCACCTCCTTCAACTTAAACCATTTTAGATCTTTCACTTATAATAATAGTACTTGTATGAGTTTGGCCTAAAATGGTTTTGTGACAACTCAACTTTACCAGATTTGATGTAAAGAAATTCCATTTGATTATGATTTACACTGTTGTTATCGCACTCTATATCAACAGAATGTCCTGATTCTAATGACTTTTTTTACTGGACCAAAACAAGAGTGACGTCCATGTCTGGAGGATCACTGACTTCAGTAAAAGTCAACCCTGGCCTTTGGGGTCCTATGCCCGGCATTAGTGCATTCTCAAAACACCTCACCAGTGAAACAGGCAGAAGACCTCCCACCAAATTCTGTATTTGCATGTCTAAAAACTTGAACTTTTGTTAATGCCTTCAAGATCCTAAAACTTTGACCCAAAACAAAAATTAAGATGTATTGCATGCAAATAAAAAGTCTTTGTCAGCTTCATTGGATGTCAGAGCTGTTTTATAGCTCTATGATAATGACAAAAGTAGTAGATGCTGTCCAAAATGACAACAGTAAAAAAAAAAAAAAATTAGTTCTAAATTTATATATTACATACATGAATCAAACTGAAGATTATTTTAGAAAAAAACATGCATGCTATAACTTTCCTGCCAATAAAGTTTATATCTTTCTACTGAGTTAGTTTAAAAGCAGCAATGGTCAACATGTCTAGTCAAAGTTGCATGGATCAGACGGAATAGATCTGTCAATATCAGGTTTAAATGTTCATTTTTCCTTTTGACCCGGAAGGAGAAAGCAGCTGATAATGACTGTTTAGTCTCCCCCTGGTGCCAGTTACCTTGTGATTGTTCAAAGATTGTTTGCTTCTACCTTGTGGAACACAGAAAAGGGGAAAAAGGGAGAATAATCTGTGCAGGTCACTATGTGTGTATGTGTGTGTGATTGAGAGAGAAAGTGAGCCGAGGGGCGTGCTAGATTGGGACAACATTATCTTCTCAGCGTCACCTGGTAATTGTAGCTCGTTCTGTTCAATCTAACTGTCCATTCCAGTTTGTCTCTCAGTGGCCACACACACAGAGGTGTACACACACACACACACACTTCTAACAGTTTATAGCTTAGTGTGTTTGATTCCTCGTGCTACACAAACACATTGGTTGTTAAACAAAGTCTGTCACAAACACATACAGGATATAGTAAAAATGATTTAAGCACAATGCACATACCCATAATACAGAGAAACAACGCACACCTCTGTGTGCACATGGCTCTCATGCTGAGCCAAGTAGATGTGACTCTATTGCCTATGCTCCACACACACTTCACCGTGCGCAGGAATGATGCAACTTACTGCTCCGAGGTCGAGGGACTCCAATTAGCTGGCACAGGCTTTCCGCTCCCACTACCCCGCCTCCCTGTCCACACTGCCCAGCTCTGCTGTCAGGGCTAATCGAGCCTCTACCACCTCCCACCGCTGTAGACAGGCCCTGTCACTGCCGCTCGGCAAAGGTCAGAGCCTGGCAATTAAAGCTGCCCACTGGGGGGTTTGGTGGGGCGGGGTAGTGTACAGGGGACAGAAGCAATGCTGTCCTAACCCCTCATCATGATAACCAATGAGATTAGCTGTAGGGTGCAGAGAGCCTCACAGAAGTGCTCACATGCACACAACATTCAGAACAGCACTGCATGCTGGGAAGTAATGCAAATGGAGAATATTTTAGGTACAACCCTGAGGTCAGAGGTCAGCAGAAGAGAGCACATGTTAACAGATGCAGACATTAATACAGGCATGTCTATTTTGTCAGCACTGAGCAAAAACAACTTGTACATAAATGTGACACAGCCAACTGTGTGTTTAACAGTCAGTCTGCCTCCGTCCTTGTTTCTCACCTCTCCTCCCTTTTCTGCCCTCCCTCTTTCTTCCCCCCTCTCCTCAGTGCTTCCTGACTTCCAGCTAGACTAATCTGTGCCATCGGCCCCTCCTCTGTCATCCGTCAGAGCCCTCACATTGTTTTGACGTCTAGTTAATTCTGGCCCCGATGATTTATCAAACTCTTATTATGGCCCGCTGAAAGCCTCATTTATTGTCCTGATGTATGGTAATGATAGCCCCGCGCCACTGCCTGCCCTGAATCTTAACCAACGCACTTTTGTCCTCTCTCCTTCGTCTCATCTCTTCTCTTTGGATCTGTCTATTCTCTGTGAGTGTATTTATTCAGTGTGCAGTTGTCTTCCCCTTGGCGACTTTGTTTCATTGTCTCTGTGGTTGTAAAGACTCCCTCTTTATGCATCTATGTTTTCTCCTGTTTCTATGTTTCCTACTTGCTTTTACTCCTCATCCACTCCATCAATGCCTCTTTTAATCCCTGGTGATACTGAGAAGTCGGCCATCTCCTGTTTCGTCTCATTCCACCTGTCTGTCCTGTTTTGAAATGAAAAGCCTTGATGTAGTCTGGAACAATGGTGGAATGCAGCCAAACACTAAATATCACTATCACAGGTCTTTTCTCAACCTGATATGGATGCTCCGCATGAGTTGATATGTACACATTGGACCTCATAGCCACTGGAAAAAGTCAATAGACATTTTACTCCGGCAGCAGATCATCAAATATCGCCAATCTAGAATTACCCCTGCGGCCTTGACATAAAAACAAAACACTTCTACTGAATAATTCAGACTGCGGCAGGATCTTAGGGGCATTATCCGTCGATGGAGTGCAATAAAAGCTGGTGAGAAATCAATGGAGTGAGACTATCCCTATTTTCCACAAAACAGGATCCATTCCAAATGTGTCTGCCGTCATTTATGTTGCGAGCTCGATATTTGGTGTGCTGATGTCTCTGTTACAACGATGCACGAGCTACAAGTTAAAATGCCAAAACCCAGATGTAAAAGAGGGGAAAAAAAATTGTGAATTTTTTGTTCTTAGGTTTCTAAATGTGCAAAACTTTTGCCAACCTATGAAACATGAGAAAGTGACTGATCATTTTATTCCTAATTAAAAGCATATTTTTCACATGACAAAAAAGTGAAGTATGTGTGCTGCAGTAAAAATTATTTACGGGGGGTCTTTGCAAGATTTATAGTTTTGAAACACTTATTAGTCATGCATTCCAATTATTTAAAATCAGCCAAATGTTTTTTCATTTAATAACAATTCATCCACAATGCTAAAATGATAAAGGTGTGAATGTTTCTTATGCTCTGAGAGGAAACAGATGCATCTTGGTAGATAAAGTGGGAAGCAAACATCCTGGCCCACCTGAGAGAACAAAACAAAACAGTTGCAGCACTTGCATATTTAAAGACGTGTTTATTTATGTCCTCGTCAAATTAAAAAAAACAACATTCAAAAAGTGGAAGTTGGTAACACAACATGAAAGCTCAACAAGAACCAGCAGTTAACAGCAGATGTTACAAACTCTAGTTTGGACTCTCTAGAGTAATGCCCGGGGTACTACACCCACTCAGTACATATCCTGCACTAAATACAAGTGTGTGAAACAATTACTGAAATTTAATGGCCTAGTAGGAGAAACAAACATGTAATAGGCAGTTAACAGACCATGAAGTGTTGCAAAATAATGGTGGGAATAATTGTTTACTGCTTGTACTTGTAGCTCTCTCTCGACTTTTAAATCTTATTTGTCTTATTTCAATTTAGGTTCACTAAATTGTAAAAAAGTTTGCTGTACCAATCGATAAAAGTGATTCAATTAAGTTCAACAAATAGAAATAACAATTTTGTTACCGATACAAATCTTCTTCTTTCGGCATTTCCCTTCAGGGGTCGCCACAGCAAGTCAGTTTCTTCTATCTAACCATATTTGCTGTATCCTCTTCGGTCACGCCAACTATCTTCATGTCTTCCTTCACTGTAACCATGAACCTCCTCTTTGGTTTTTCTCTAGGCCTCTTTCTTGGTGGTTCCAAACCCAGCATCCTTCTGCCAATGTACTCGGTCTCTCTTCTCTGTACATGTCTAAACCATCTCAGTCTGGCCTCTCCGACTTTATCTCCAAAACCTGTAACATGTGCTGTTCCTCTGATGTACTCATTTCTGATCCTGTCCATCCTGGTTACTCCCAGAGAGATCCTCAGCATCTTCATCTCTGCCACCTCCTTCTTTGTTTCCTGTCTTTTTCTCAGTGCCACTGTCTCCAGACCAAACAGCATAGCCGGTCTCACCACGGTTTTGTACACTTTCCCTTTCATTTTAGCTGAAGCTCTTCTGTCACACATCACACCTGACACTTTTCTTCACCCGTTCCAGCCTGCCTGAACACGCTTCTTCACCTCTTTTCCACACTCTCCATTGCTCTGGACTGTTGATCCTATGTACTGAAAATCTTCCACCTTCTTTATATTTCTTCCTGTAACCTCACTTTTCCATGTGAATCCCTCTCATTTACACACATGTACTCTGTCTTACTCTGACTAATCTTCATTCCTCTTCTTTCCCGTGCAAAACTCCACCTCTCCAGCTTTTCCTCCACCTCATCCCTCCTCTCACTATAGATCACGATGTCATCTGCAAACATCATTGTCCATGGAGATTCTTGTCTAACCTCGTATATCAGCCTGTCCATCACCAAAGCAAACAGCAAAGGGCTCAGAGCAGATCCCTGGTGCAGTCCCACCCCCACACTGAACTCCTCTGTCACACCTACAGCACACCTTACTACTGTCTTACAGTCCTCAGACATGTCCTTCACCACTCTAACATACTTCTCTGTCACACCAGACTTCCTCATACAATGTTACCGATACAAATGTTGTTTGGAAAACCTAATTATTGTCATGTTTTTATTAGTGCAGTATTTAACTTCAGTTTCAAGGTGTTAAATCTGAAATGTACAAAGTGCTATTCGATCACGTTGAGGGAGAACTTTGTGTCCAGAACATTAGACACATTTGCTCTCACTCATTTTACCTTTTTTTTCTGTAAATCTTGTATTAAAATTCTTGTTTTAAGATGATTCAGCCGGTTGTTATCTTGATAGAGTAGTACAAGAACTGTTTCTCCCTATTGCATTTGGGTTGCATTTAAACTGTTTTTGTATGACGCTGTGAAACTTCACATAAAAAAACATATAAATATTCTTTTCATTTCAGTTATTTTTTTTTCTTTTTACATTTTCTGGTTGCACTGCAGCACTCAAATTTTCCTTTGAGAATTCATAAAGTATTTACAATTCAATTAACATTGACCTTCTTACATACAACACAGGCTGTTTTATATTTTATGTGATAGATTTTTAAATTTTTTTTTAACTTACTATTCACTGTTTTAATAAGTTTTACTGTCCCATTAACTGTATTAGTTTACATCGGAGAAATAAGTCATGCATCCTCCATATTCTATTTATTTCTAATAAGACTCACACATTTATGGTTTATTGTTTGAATTAGAATGTTCTTTTTCTTGTTTTTAATTTAGAATCAAAAACCTCACAACTGACACTTTGTAAGAAGTTTTATTGTAATAACATATGTAATTTATAACACATACAAAATTTATACAAATATGAAAGTGTGCTCTTTCCATTACTTCCTCCCTGTCCATGTGGGCCCCCCAGCATCTTCACCCCATCCTGCCACCCCCCGCACGGACACTCTGGGGCCTTTAAATAGTTTATTGGCTTGTAACATTATCTTAATGTCTCCAAGCATCTCATTCAAACAGAGACTAATGAATAGTGAAGGCAAGCTGTGTACTCCAGCCTGCACAACACAAAAAACATCTGGTTTCACTTGCTGATGCACATCTGTGAGTGTATATTTGGAACTATATGTTGTTCTGATCATAGTTGTGGGTAAAGGTTGACCTCAGTGTAAGTTTGTGCGTGTGTTGATGTTTAAGAAGTAACAAATCCTGGTCATGATAAAGGCTCTGACAAACAGAAAGGAGAAGCTAACAAGAAAATTGAAATGTTATCAGCAAATATGCAGATGTGCAAATGCACAATACACAAAACACCAGTGGACACACATGCACATTTTGTTGATGCTTTTTTTACCCTTCTGTATCGCCTGTTTTGCAGCTGAAGGACATGATGCGAGTGAGGTCAGATATTAGTGTTGTTATCTGATGACTGTGTGTGTGTGTGTTTGTGCAGTGGTGGGGCCATTTATCAGCTAGCTGTCTGTATGGGCTCTCCATTAGGCCGTGCACAGGAGATATGGCTGTGCTGGTCTTCCTCTCATCATGCCTCATGCCCATATATCACCCCCTCATACACACACCTTGAGTCTGCAGATGGAGGGAATGCATGCATTGCCTCACACATCTCAGACAGTCTGTCTCAGTACATACATGTACATGCACACGTATACACAAAGGTGTCTTAACTCAGTAGTTAGAAGTGACTTCACTTTCTCAGTGACTGCATTATAAAACAAGTATAATGCCATTAAAGCAGCAGGGGGTCACCTTAAGTGTCTTGAATAGTCTAACATACATCCCCTCTTTACACATAAAATCCAATCATGTCTTTCCTTCTCTCTCTCTGCACCCCTTTCTTCTTTATTGCATTCTTCAGTCCATAGTTCTTCTCTCCTTGACCTAATTAAAGAAAGGACACCTGATCTTTTACCTTTAAAAGGATGCCACGTGCAGACTACTTCATCAACATCACTTCATATATTCTCTCCATCTTTCTCATCCACAGTCACTTTCCTGGCTCTAATATCTTTTTTCCAACTTCTCCATGCCCCGTTTCATTCCTATCCATTCATCTCACAGCCTGCAATCCACTCTCTCCCTCACCTTGCTGTTCTCCCCTTCCTCCTCCACCTCAGCTACTCAACTTCACATCCCACCTCTCCTCAGCTCCTTATTGCTCTATCAATCTCTGTGGCAGAAGATCAATATCACCTCTGCGGCTGCTTTTCTTCCCTCCTTTCTCTACCCCGGTCTTCTTGCTTTGAGCTCATCTCCTGGCCTGCAGTAGAATCCTTTTGTGGTTAGAAATGTGTCTCTCCATTAGCTGTCTCCTTCACTTTGAGGTTGTGGACCTCCTTCATGAAGGTTTTACTGCCTGTTTCTTATCTCATGATGCTCAAAAAAAGTACATTCACAGTGGAACTTCGCTTTCTTTTATGTTGTCTTTACTACTTTAACTTGTTGTTGCTGCTTATTTGGCTTATTTTTTTATTGGATTTGTTGGTTTTATGACTAGTTTTAACATACAACTGGCATTTAAGTGTAAGAAAACAGTGAGAGTCAAAATATAGAGATTTAGATTTTTTTGTTGTTGTTTTGTTTTTTAAACTTTTACAAAGAAACAGGGTGGTTTGACCTTCAGGTTGCGTTTCATTCCATACACATCGCTAATGATATGTTCAGGGCATGTCCCATTGGGAGGAAACCCAGAAACTGAATTGTCACAGATGAACAAACAGAGCTGGTCGGGGTGAGAGAAGTCTAGCCTTACCCCACCCGAAATAAGCTGAAAACAACAGTACAGATGAAAATATGTTCTTAATAATATGTTATACCTTTAACACTAAATATCTCTTTGTTACAGATGGTAAAAAAAAGCAGATATAGGACCTGCTGATGGTGACAAAATCCACATCTTTGGGATTTGTAACAATCCCAAAATCTACACATTATGAAGAAATAAGCCGGCTAAGAGACTTTTTTTAATCCCTCCACCTATCAACCCTTCTTAAGTTGATTGCTGCAAAGTATCAACCAGTTAAGAAACAGCTACTTACCTGTTGTTGTCGAACTGATTGACAAAATGTTACTTTCTGAGATTTCAGAGCAAGTGTCATTGTGCCACATTTACATGTGGGGATGTGACCAAAAATAATATTGCAATAAAAATAGGCAAAAAATTATATAAAACATATGATTTGTGAGGAAATTTGGAATCTATATTTTGTTTTTATATTTACTATTTCTTGCTTTTCATGATTACTGTGCTGCTGTAACATGCAAATATCCAACGTGTGACATCAATGAAATAATTCTGATTCTGAAAGCAAGCTTTTATTTGGTCTTTCGTTTAAACATTTCCGTACATGTAGTGGGACTTAATGGTTATCATGTTTGCCAAAGTTAAAGTATAAAATAAACTCAGATTCTCATTCAGGAAATAAGCTACTTTGTATTTAGCTCAGTTTTATAGGTTTGATTAGCAGTTGTCATAAGTCATTGGGGATACTGTTATAATCTAAATACCTTAGATATGTAAAAACCAAGGTGCCCTCGGTACCTGGTGAGCGGCCTTTGACACCTTGAGATTGATTGTTACACATGACATCCATGCCAACGTGAATGCCTGGCAGGCTGGACGGCCAGCCAGTCCAATTACAAATACATTAGCAAGCAGCGAACAGCAGCTAATTTGACAAGCCGAGATGATGTCCATTCATATCCACCCTGCTTCAGGGGGCCAGAGTAAATATTTCCCCAAGCTCAGAATAAATAAAAAGACAATATTTGAACAGCTGAGAGGAGAGGCAGAGTGGGTAGGAAAGGGAAAAAGGTGGAAAGGAACTAAAGGGGAGATCTTAATCCGTTAGATATACATGCAATACATATTCATTAAGTGGTGGCTAGCTGAGGTGAAACTTAAGAGCTGCTGTAAAGGACTGAAATATTTCAAATCTCTTGCATCTCTGAGTGGATTTGCCAATGAAAACTTGAAGTAGTAAGATTTAATAAATAAGCTAAATAGGTTTATCCCATACCCTCAAGATTAGATTTATTTAGTGCCTTCAGTAGTTTTAGATTAATTACTTTTTATTTCTGGACATACCATGGTTAATTAGAATGAAACAAAACAAACAGAAGGTCAGGAACACTGAGAAGTATTATTAGGATCCATTAACATGGTTTTACTAATGCCAGCCATCATTGGGGACATGAATAGGAAGGTTTTCCTGATGCTGTTTGGTCTGAAAGTTGCATAATGGTACTGTAGGTCTTGGCTGCTCAGTTGTATTGACTTAGGTTAGACGTCAGTTTGTGGTTTCTGGTTAAATTAGGAAAATGTCGGTGCATCTGTTTTGTGCTTCGTGTTGGTGTCGACAGCTGTGGTTGTTAACCGTTTAGCTAGCCGGTAGGAGCAAGAAGGGATGAATGGAGAATAAGGTTGTTAAGACATTTGCACAAATAACTTGTAAGTGGAAAGGTAAAAACAGACCCATTGTTTTTCATCCAGAAAAAAGCTGTGATTGATACTTTGGTGGATGTACAATTTTAAGTGCAGCTTTGTTGTGAGATGTCAAACCAACTCGCCATCAAAGCGCACTTTGTGCTGTTTAACACACAGCAGGACTTTAAAACGTCAACTTTGAAAACACCACCTTTGAAACCTAAAATCTTAACTTACATCAGTGTTTCTCAAATAGTGGGGCGCGATGCCTGGGGGGCGCGTATGACCCTGTGGAACATGTTTTTTTTTTGCCGTACTAGAATAAAATGTAATTGCACATCCCCTACAGTAGTTGTAGTTTCTTGTTTAAATAAGATTTTTTTTTCAAGTTAATTGAAGCACTTTAAATCTTTTCTGTTACAGACTAAAAAACAATGTTAATAAAGCTTTCTTTGTTGTACGCTGCTTTTTCTTTTTTTGTTTTCTTTAATGTTAATGAGGATACAATGTTACTTAGAACAATTTCATAGACAAATGATACTAATTATAGTCACGGCGGAGAAGGGGAAGGCGCGAAATATTTTCTTCTTCCTAGGGGGGAAGAAGAAGGAAATAATTGAGAAGCGCTGACTTACATACTTACTGCGGCAGTTGAAGAAAGCCAAGCTGCCCGCCCAGATGTTGGTGCAGTTTTACACAGCCATCATCAAGTCCATCCTCACCTCCTCCATCACCGTGTGGTACGCTGGAGCCTGCACACAGACAGACTGCAGCGCATTGTGCGCTCTGCAGAGAAGGTGATCGGCTGCAGCCTTCCATCTCTCGAAGACCTGTACGTCTCCAGGACTCGGGGGCGTGCAGGTCGGATAGCAGTTGACCCTTCCCACCCTGGACATGGACTTTTTGAGCGACTCCCCTCGGGCAGGAGGCTCCGGTCCATTCGGACCAGAACGTCCCGCCACAAAAACAGCTTCTTCCCTTCTGCCGTTAGTCTAATTAATACTTTATAACCTGAACCCCACATCTCTTAGTCACCTCCCTCTTGTCACTTTACTATTTTTATTATTTTTTATTATTTTCTATGACATTGCACTACTTTTCTTTTTCTTTCTGAGCACTCTGTTTTGTTAAAATTATTTTTATTTATTTTATTTTATTTTTTATTATTTTTATCTTATATTATTGCACAACTGTATCAAAGCAAGTTCCTAGTCTCTGATATTCTCATTGACATGGCAATAAAAGCATTCTGATTCTGATTCTGATAAACATATATACATATTTCTAAGTATAAGAATTAATGATTACCAGGAAAAACAAATGAACTCAGGACATTTGTATATTGCTTTCTAAATAGTAGTTTTGTCTGCCGAATTGCTTATTGCTATTTGGGTTGCGGGTGGTGCCAGAACCTATCCTGGCTGATTTCAGGTGAAAGGCAGGGCCCACCCCAAACAGGTCGTCAGTCAGTTCCGGGAGCACACTCACGTACAAGTATCCACACACAAACTCATTCCTAGAGGTAATTTTCATAGTGGCCAATCAACCTAACATGCATATTGGAGGGTGGGAGGAAACCCACACATTCTTGGGGAGAATATGCAAACTCCACGTAGAAAGGCCAGTATTTCAAGCCTCAAACCCTAACCTTCCTGTTGTGAGGCCACTGTGCTAACCACTGCATGGACAATAGTCTCAGTGAAGTGTTATCGGATAAACAAAAATATTTATTTGATTCACACAATCGGTAAAGAATTCACACAACTCCAAAGATGACGACCCAGCACAACATCCATCCTCAGTGTAAATCTCAGATAAAGAATAGTTCCAGAGGTTGCAGCCATCTTCATTATACTTACACATTAGTGTGTTGATAAAACAACCACACAATGACCCAAGGACCATTTTACTTTTAGGATCTTTGTTAATCTAGCCTGCCAGTTTCTTTATTTGCTGCCTTATTGATGACTGCATGCCTCTTTCTTCCTGAGTAAAGATCAGTTTAAATTTGACTGAGTGCACATTCAAATGAAAGCCTGTGAATGTAGCACATCCCTGCAAAAATGAAACATTTTTGTGAAGGATTTGGGTTGCAGGATGAGAAAATTGCAAGCAGTAAAAGAAAAACATTGTGAAGTTAAATAGGTAGCAGGTGACCAAGAATTTAATGAAAACCCTGCTTTATTGGTTGTGTGACCCACAAACTCAGTCATACATATTTATTGACCCGCACACACAAGATTGAAATGTTTGTTGCAGCCTATTGACAGACTCTAACAATCAGATCCAGGATTTCATTCTCCTCTCAAAATAGTTGAATCTGCTTTATAGATGTGTAAATCCTGAGATTTATTGAAAACATTTGCTACAGTTCTTTTGATCTTTTAGACGTTAAAAGTTCCACTAAGTAGAAGACAAACTAGCATTCTCTTTTTGCAACTTCCAAGACCAAAAAGGGAAACAATATCTGTACTTAAAAGTGAGAGGAAATGGTAGAGAGGTTGATGCATATGTCAGGAACAAAGAGGAGAAAGTGAATGGAAGGGATGTGTGTGGGAGTGCAAGATGGAGGGTGTGGGATGATAGATGTTTTTGTCATGCTACCTGGGAAGGATTTCACCAGTATTTTGTGACTCAGCAGGAGGGGACTTCATTTTTTTACATTCTAGAATAAGAAAGGTTATTCATCAAAACCATTTTTGTACAAATTTTATACAATTTTATAAAAAGGTTGTTACTTTGTGCAACCCTACATAGTCTGTCTATCTGTCCTTCCGTCCGTCCATCCACCCATGAGAAAGCAGTATTATCACTTTTTCAGAACTTGTTGGAAACACACTGATGTTTCAAGTTGTGAGCTTCATCAGTGTAAATCTAAAATTGATGGTTTGAGTCTTGACCGAATGAAATTAAAGGAATCGTTAGTGAGTTACTTTGACTTCCTCCAACAGTCAAAAATAAGCAAATAGCTCAAAATGGTCTTCCTGATGATCCAAATTGTCTCAATTCAACAGGCATATTTGTTTTTTGTTGTTTCATTTGCCTTGTGGGTTGCGATGGACAGGTGTACCGTGTTTCATGTGCATTTCTGTCAGAATGAGTAAACAAATCTTACATTGGAATGCATTGAATACATTATTCAATCCTCATAAAAGATATTTTCTTTTCTTAATTAAAATGAAAGTAATTTCCCTCCCACCATAAACACTTCTATTGATATAAAAAGGAAAATGATCAGAGCTTCTACACCATCAAAAAAGATTAAATTAGGTGTTCCACTTCTTTGCTTCATCACTTTTATAAATGAATAGAGCATTCCTTTCCAACCCACTCAAACTTGCTGCCCGTCTGTCCGTGTACATCCATCGTGTTGGCTTGTGCAGCCAAAACCCAGGCTTAAACCGGAGGCCCCGCCAGCTTTGCAATGGAAAGCAGATGGCTGTTCTTTTGACAGCAGCCGGCTGCAGTCGGCTGTCCAAGAGAGGAAACTTTTCATTCGATGTCATCCATCATCAGGACAGCAGTTAGGTGGAGGCGGGGGGAAAGACAGAGTAATGCCTGACCCTCTGTGTCTGGCCTCTTTCAAACATCTTGCATTGGCACATTCAGGGCTTGCACGCTTACTCACACGTTCAAACACACACACATATTCATGAAGAAGGATTCTGTCCACACCCATGCACAACCCACACTTCCCCTCGCAGAAAAATATCTTTTGGTTCACGCTCATTACTTTCTTTTTATTGTAGTTATAATTCTTGTCCAACATAAGCCTGTTTCTGAAAAGAGATTTTATTGTTGACCTACTCAAAATAAAATACAGGAATGATCAGAGAAGGTGTGTACTGTTTCTGATGGTTCGATATGTTCAGCACACTATCTTCTCAAAAGGATTAGGGGTAAAACATGTAAAAGTAGAAGTAGAGGAAGAATCAAAGCAAAAAGAAAGAGCAACAGAGCCTAGTGAGTAATGTACCTGACAGCTGAGGATCATTAATCACTGTCAGACTACAAAAGAAAGGAGGGAGAATAAAGTAGAAAAGGGTGGGGGTGGCATTTGATGTAGCGACACACACTCACACACAAACACATACCCCCTCTCCTACGTACTCCTTCACACATTCTTTCACAGACCTCCTGCAGCATTGTCCCACTGTTCAGTCCAGTTATTCTACATCAGATGGCTTTTCAAAACTTTCAAAATAGAGTTGAACTACCAATGATAGAAAAAATAGGAGAAACACCAAAAAATGAACAGACATTTATGGACACACCAAAAAGCTGTCATGTCAGTGCATGCCATGCGCTAATAAGAGCTGCTGAGGGTTTGACTCCACGCGGCAGGCTGCCATTGCTCAGCAGGGATGGCCATTCACAGCCTGTCAACCTGCCCTGCTGCATGAGGCATCAACAAAGAGCCGCAGAATGTTGGACTCTCACAAAGAGCCGAACACCACACACTGACTTACTTCACATCTCAAACATGCAGGCAATCACAAAATAGCAGACGCACCACTTCCTGCACACACATCCACATGCCTGTCTCCCACTTTCATCCTGTCCTCTTTCCTCCATGCAGAGGGACAGCAGATGCTCTGTCCAATTGTCAGTCACACTGATGAGTTTACTCAGCTGTGTCCAAAAACTGTCTTCCCACCTCCTCCCGTCATTCCCGTCTCATCGAATGATATCACAATACTTTGTAGAAATCTGATGGTGTTTTTGCAACACCACAAGTAAGGCTTTTTCTATCCTGAAATAATAAATTTACTTTACAGTAACTTTTTATTTGGTCAAACAAGAATCAATCACACAATCAAATCTAAAATTCAGTTTGAATGCAAGTATTTACTGTAAATGCAGTGTGGAGAATATTTTAGTCATATCAGCCCAGAAACTGCATATGAATAAGCATTGGAACCCTCCTTGTTTTTTCTGCTTTCTGCTGCTTTTGACTCCATTCAATAAATACATTTACTTGTCGCTTACACAAGAAAGTATGACCAATTCACAGGCTTTGAACAAAAGGTTTGTGTTGTCCTTACAAAATTATTGACTGAGATTTTCAATGTCCTATATCATCCCCATATGATTTTTTTATTTTCAGTACACCCCCTTATAAGGACGAGTCCGAACAATGAGCCAGATTCAAGTACTGGTAATATTGAAAAAGAAAAAGGTGCAAAGATCGTCCATTTCCTCTTTAATAATTAATTAGGACCTCAAATATTTGCATGGATACTAAAAGGTTATTGAGAATAACATTTTGTTTATACACCATGTATTTAATTAGTTTGATGTGTACAAATCGCAAATTTGTGCACAAATCTCTTGTCATCAAACTAGATTACACAAAAATTTTTAATTTTTTTTTTTTTTAAAGGAACATTGTCACTGCTTCACTTATCCATTAGTCCTGTTTTAGGATTCTGCTCTCAAGCTGGATATTTTGTCTTATACATATAACTTCAAAGTTAACTCTAGGTAATCAGTCCTTGTAAACTGGTTCACTTCTTACCTGAGGCAATTTATAATGAATTGCTAACCTGCTTCGGTGCAGCCAAAGCTCGAGATAAAAGATCAATGAGTGTAAAATCACCACCTTCTGATGAAAGATTTTTTTTCACGAAAAAAAAAAAACCCTTTACCATTTTTTTAGAACACCTTGACTGCTTTGGTGCACATATTGTAAAAATAAAGATTAAAAAAGGAATGAATTTTAGGGATTGACACAAATCTTTTGATGTCCCTGGTGAGATTGTTGTACAGAGATAAAAGCCTTGCTGACCATGAGAATGTTTTTATAGCTCATAAAACCATCTGAACCATCTGAATTTATTCCCAAAAGATCTCCAAGGGGAAGTTATTCAAAGTTACTGTAAATAAGTTCAAAGGAGTGATCAGATACCTGTATTTTAATATCGTGCAGATATGGACTATTATACAGTCCCTAATTTCTAATAGTATTTTCTGACAATTTATTCTCTTATATTACTGTGGAGACAGTTCCATCTATGTTTTTATATAAACGAAAAGTTGGACATTTCTGCTGATTCTTATGTTTGTGATTGGTCAACTTAAGGACTTACCGTTTTTTATGTGAGCAGACAATGGTCCAGATGGAAAATCCTGGGCTGAATTGCTGAGTTAATAAACAGCTTCACAATGCAGCTTATCAGGGTGGCAGATGTCTGGGAACATAAAACCAGGTAACGAAGATATGTCCTGTGTGTGAGTCCATCAAGCTTTGTAGTTCAGACCTAATATAGTTCACTCTTAATTATGTCATTGCGTCTAGGGCCTCAATCTCTATGGAGACAAAACAATGTCCAAATAAGTTTGTGCTATTCAACAGGAGGATTTTTGTAAAAGATGATTGAAGAAACTGATTTATCAATTGAATAAACACAGATTTTGGCTCTCCTAACATCCATAGGCATTGGGATTTGTTTTTTTATTTTTAAATCAAAGAACAAACTGACCACATTTTAGATTCATATGTGATCATACTACAGAGCTTAAAATTGGGAAAAGACTAAAAAAAAACCCACATTGTTCAACTAACAAAAGTAAAACTGTCTAATATTGATAAAAACCCTTTCCCCTTAGCACCTACTGTCACTGAGACTGATAGATTTATTTAATCTACAGTTTTAGAACCTTTTACCATAATTTTGACACGATTGTACAATGTGCACACATACACACAGCTGTAAATTGGTAACCTTTGCAAATAAGCACGAACTGATCAGTACATTCACGGAAATAGGTTTTCCATGCTCCCTGCAACCGCAGAAAACTTTTCTTTTAAATGTCGATAGAGGAAACACTTTGAGCTCAGGGTGTGTGTGGGTAGGAAAGTGACAGGTTAAAATTTAGTTTGGGATCTGGTTTACTTAAAAAAGACAACCTCATTGCTCTTCAATTCTTGACTAATTTAAAAAGCAGCTTTATACAACAAATAACAATTTAAAAAAAAGGCTCCAACACAATCCTGGGTTCCTCACAGATTGAATACTTTCATTTTTCTGATCCCTGATGGGAACAACATTTTTTGGAAATATTTTCTGAAGCAAAATGTAGAGACATGTCCTAGTTTAGAAGTAAAAAAAAAAAAAAATAGTGTCCTTTAGGGACGAAGTACACTTTAGACAAAATAAAAATTTAATGCAAATTTAGCAAACAATTCATCTAAAACATCACATTCACTACTTTGTGTGGTGATTGAAAGAAAAAGATTGCACATGCAAATGACTGAGATGAATTTCTTCTGCAGGATGGCCTGGTTTCTTCTTAGAGATAAAATGAGATGCTCCGCCATTTGGGAAGGAATAGGAGTAGAGCTTCTCATCCATGTTGAGAAAGTCAGATAGGTTGGTCCGGGCATCTGGTTAGAATGCCTCTGTGGTCAAGAATTCTGGGCACATCTCACTGGAGGGAAGCCCAGAGGGAAACAAGGTGTTCCAGCCAGCCCAGGAACTCCTCGTACACCATCAACCCTCTAGCAGCTTATGGTCAGCATACCTGGTGTTTCTCGACTAGCCATCAAGACGTTGCTGGAGGGACAACATCTTACAGCTGGGCAGAGAACACCACCGAATCATTGAAGGAAGTTTGGGCTTTCCTGCTTAGGCTGCTGCCATTTTACCCAGAAAAAGACAGTAAAATATGGTCCATGAGAAATAATTTGGCTGTTTTGTGAAAATGAGTCATGAAGTTACAAACAGGAAATTGACCACTATGAATAAAAGCCGCACTCACTTTTCTTTTTTTGTGCGGCTTAGGATCCTCCTAGAAACAGAGGACCTTATGAGTGTCAAACAACTATGAGAGAAGCCGTTCATAAAATGGGTCTTTGTGGTAGGATGGGAACAAGAAGTCATTTCCTATAAAGCATTTAAAACAGCTCATAAATAGCTTTGCCTCCTTGCAATTTTTCCCCCATTTTCTGAATGAAGAAAAACTATTATTGTCCTTTTGACTTAAGGCCTGAGAAAAAAAATTGTTCTGCACACGGACGTAGCTTATTATCTTCAGGAATGGAAGTAGAGTTGAAGT
Source organism: Neostethus bicornis (assembly GCA_902685375.1). Lineage (NCBI taxonomy): Eukaryota > Metazoa > Chordata > Actinopteri > Atheriniformes > Phallostethidae > Neostethus > Neostethus bicornis. The sequence goes on from LR738545.1 coordinate 14,747,027, forward strand.
AAATGGAAGTCTACAACAGGAGTAACATGAAGGCAGAAATAACTGAGAGAGAACCAGTCCAAAGGACGAACACACTTTTTCTGGGTGGAAGAGCTGAGTCAACAGAAGACAGACCCAGAGCCAGATCATTTGTCTCCATTATGGCCTTCCTACAAATCATCTACATTTCCCGTCTTCTCATTTGCTGCCCACATGCTCATAAAGCCTGGTTCTTCCTTGCTGCTTTTGGCAGGAGAGATTGCGAGACAGATTTAAAGAGGTGTGTAGTGGGTGGTCGAACCAATGCATTAAGATAAACATGTACTTTGTACTTTTTGGTTTCAACTGTGTATAGCACAAAGCTGCTATTCTTACGGAATGATACACTTAGTGTAAAATTTCAGCTGAATAAATGCTGTGGAAAGAAAGCTGATCTACAATGTCTTCACTTCCCATGAGCCCTCCCTGTGGCCTGGGGTCACTGGAATATGTTTGTGCTTGTCCTGCACATTTCACTCAAACACTCATAGACTAATAGACTTATACACCACACAAAGTTGTGACAGATTTTCTGTACCAGTGGAGTTTAAACAGAAAGACCAAGGCTGTTCAGATACTGAAGTGTCAGCAAAATAAAAGCCATCAACCCACATACTCCATAAATAGTAAACCAAACAGAAAGCCGGCCAATGGAGAATATTTAAAAATAAACTCTCTCATAATGTGTAAGGCCTACCACGTTAAGACCAATGGGAGACCTAAAAATAGTGAGTCTCAGAGCTATCATCAATTCCTAATCAGGAGTTTTATACTGTAGATACGTTAGACATTTTGGTCAGAGAAGACTCCCAACAGATGGTTCGAGCCCTTTATTATTAGGTTTCAGTCACAAATGCAAATTAATAACGTCATAAAAGGCTATTTCAGCTAGGACTCCAAGAAGCGCAACAAAGGCATGAAGCAAAAATAAGCAGAAGACTAAAAACAACTGGTCTGCAGACCAACTAGAGTAGAGGACATAATGTAATACCGTACACAAACGTTAGACCACGAAATGACCGAATTCTATCATGAAACACAACAACACAACAAAACCAATGCATACCGGAAGCCAGTTAAATCCACCATGTCTGTATACTGTTGGAACTTGAATTAAATTAGCTTAAAATGAATATTACATTAGATGTATTCTTCACAGTCCATCTGTAACATTGGTGATGCCACATTTGCCAACAATAACAATGGTAATGTGAAGAAAAACTTAAGGGAAGATTGTCTGGGTTGCCATCTCAATTTATTTTGACTTCAAGTGAAATAAAGAGAGTAAATGAAAAAGTGAGGTTACAGGGAGAAGAGATAAAGACGGTGAAAGATTTTAAGTACTTAGGATCAACAGTCCAGAACAATGAAGAGTGTGGAAAAGAGGCGAAGAAGAGTGTGTAGGCAAGCTGGAACGGGTGGAGAAAAGTATCAGGTGTGATAGAAGAGTTTCAGCTAAAATGAAAGGGAAAGTGTACAAACCGTGGTGAGACCGGTAATGCTGTTTGGTTTAGAGACAGTGGCACTGAAGAAAAGACAGGAAGCAGAGATGGAGGTAGCAGAGATGAAGATGCTAAGGATCTCTCTGGGAGTGAGAGATCTTCACTCCCAGAGATGGACAGGATCAAAGGAACAGCACATGTTAGAGGTTTTGGAGATTAAGTTAGAGAGACCAGACAGAGATGATTTGGACATGTGCAGCGGAGAGAGACAGTACATCGGCAGAAGGATGCTGGGTTTGGAACAGCCAGGAAAGAGGCCTAAAGGAAGACCAAAGAGGAGGTTCATGAATACAGTGACGGAAGACATGAAGATAGTTGAAGATGATAGAAGATGTTGACCGAAGAAGACGCAGCAGATAGGGTTAGATGGAAGAAACTGACTTGCTGTGGGAAATGCCTAAAAAAGAAGTAAAATGTCAGTTAGTCACTTCAGTACAGTTTATTATTATTTTTTATCATGCTATATTCATCTCTCATGGAGAAATTACTGTGCTGGATTGCACCACAGCAGGCAGCCATGACGGCGCCAATGAAGGGAGTAACTGTAGGTTGGGTATCTTTTTCAGGAACATTTAGGCATGAGCCCAGTGGATATCAAACTGGCTTCTCCCGGTCCAAGGATGGACATTCTCCCCATTTTGTGTCTTGTGTGAGTTCCAAATACTTCGGAAAAAAAGTCTGTTGAAATTTGAAGCAATATCTTTGGACACAAGGGCGATAATGACCTCAGAATGATTGAACCGACACTTTAAAAACACTATTTGCTACTTCTTTCATGAGGGCATCAAAATGGAGGCATCATTGGTCAAGATATAAAAGCAATCTGAGACAGGCCTCTAAACTCATGCCATTGCAGTGCAGACAAACACACATTTCAGTTGGGCTGTTGCTGTGAGCAATTACAGCACCTTATCTAACAGTGCAGATAATGAGGTTACATAGAGAGCAAATTCTATCATGTCGACATAATGAGAATTGGGGCTGTGTCTCATGTCCTGGGGTCGAGGACAGAGACGAGGACAGTCACACACACATACTTGCCTTTCTTATCTTTCTCACCTCGCATCTCGCCTGACATGCAGGGGAAATTGCATTTGGGCTGAAAGTGTGATGCACCCTGTGAACGACTCAGTCTGTACCCCAGTTGCTTTCTCCTTGCACCACCTCTTCATGTTTTCTAACAAACCTCACCACCATTTCTGACAGGTTGTTTGATTTATGACTCCAATTTCCTATTACAAACAAATAGACACGGGCCACATTTTCAACTTTTTGTATGCATTTCTGCTTCTTCTCACAATTCCCCATGTGTTGGTCATACTTTCCGCAGTGAGATCCTGTATCTATCTGCTCCTCTGTCACACTTGTGCTTGTATTCCTTCTGAAACAACCTCATCTTTTCATTCACAGAGACACATCTTGATTGTGCTGGTTATTTATCTTTACAAGACCGTCTGGTGTTTTTTGTTTCCAATTTAGCAAGCTAAGATGCTTGCTTCAAACATCAATCATATGAATCTTTTAGAACAACAACCCAACATGGGTAAGGTAAAAACGAGGTAAAATGAGGTTAAATGTCCCTTCAACTGTTCCTCTAACTATTGAGTCTTTATAATATTTAAGCTTTTTAAGACTGAGACAGACTCAAACTCACAAACAGAACAACACATGCTATCCTTTTTCCACATTTTGTAATATCTGTAACTAAAGTTTCCAGAGCTCATCCCTGTTAGGTAGCACACTAGAGTTGGGGCACACGCCATTCTGATCGCCAGTCTGTTACACAGTCAGACAATCGCTCCTATTTCAGGGCAAGTTAACACACTCTACAAAATTTAGAGGAACTTCAATGTTATCTTTGTTCTAATTTTTCAAAAAAGCCACAAATTTTGAACCTGTTTGCTTTCTATTTATCTTCGCAATGAATATATGAAAAGTTAGTTTTTAGTCCAATTATCTAAGGATACCATAAAAATAGTTCAATGAATGCTGGATTTGCTTCTGCATCACAATGTAATATTAAGATTTGCCCAATACTTTAAACTCTAAGAGATTGGACAGCTCTAAAGCCTTTGAGTGAGAAGCTCTGCCATCAGGGAGGTGCTCAGGCTAGAGCCGATGGTCCTCTGGGTCGAGAGAAGCCAGATGCAGTGGTTCAGGCATCTCTCCAGGGCCTCCCTGGTGAAGTGTTTCAGGTACCTCTCACTTGGAGGAGACCCAGGGGCAGACCCCAGACCCGCAGGGAACACCTCGGGATCCTCCTGCTGACCTGGATGATGCAGCCAGTGTGAGAGAAGCCTGGGTTTCCCGTCTAAGGCTGTTGTCCCTGCGACCTGGCCCCGGATAAGCGGAAGACAATAGAACTGAACAACAATCTCACGTTCTCTCACTTTTTAATCTAGTGTTTTGTCTATAGTGAAAATCATACTCTTTTTCTGTTTAAATTTTTCAAATGAAATAAAAAAAAACAATACAAACAATACAAACAAACAAACATAAAAAACCCTATTGTTGTGCATTAATTTATTATATTGCATTGTCTTGTATTTAAAAAAAAGACAAAAAGGACAGCAAAAACATCTGGAAAATATTCAGGGGGAAAAAAAATCAAGCGGGTATTTTTCTCAGAGACTTTGCAATGCTTTTTTGAATGGGTAATTAAACTGCTGTATGCTGACCAAAATCCACAGAGTATTCCTTGAAGATTCCCAACAGACATTCAGTTCTGTCCCTTGTGGAAAGCATATATAAGTTCACGTGATCAGGGTACAAGAAGCAGATTAAGGAAGCAGTAATGATGGTCTTCAAGCTACCACAGATATGTAGACAGCAGATAATTGGACATTTATACATTTGTTCGGTTCACCACAAGTGGACACAGACACTTTCCCATGATAAGCGTTGCTAGGATAGGATACTTAATGCGGGAGCAGGAAGATTTAAACTTGGTTTTTCAGTTTTCTCAAGCAGTATATTTCTGTTGCAAAGCTTTATTGTCCTAGATAATTAGATCAAATTGATCAGTTTTTATAAAAGAATTGGTAGAAAAGTTATTTCACACTTGAACAAATTCAGGAATGTAAAATACTTCTGAACATCAATTTCGAAACCCCTACATTGGTTTTTCACCTTTCAAAATAAATAGAACTTCAGAAGGATTGTAAGTTCTATATTTATAAAATGTTTGACATTTTTTCACCTTTTGCAGAAACACGGGGTCAAAATAAAAACTGGGAAACAACATTTTGTGAAAGCATAAAAATGTCTTTTTACAAAAGAAAAGCTTTTTTTTGTTCGGTGGAACTTCTTTATTTTATTACACATGTAAACATTACGACATTTCTCTCCTCTACTACCTTTTTTTCTCATGCCTAACCTCATCTTCTCTCCTTCTCCCTCTGTTGCTTTCTCACCCTCTTCCCGGCACCGCCAGCCATCCATCTTCAGTTTGGGCCAGTCGGTGGCAGCTCCATTGATAGGGTAATCCAGGACTGATTAATGGCCCAATAATCAGAGGGATCCTCAGATCAATCATGGCTGTGATCAATAACACCCCAGCCAAGGCAATCATTAGCTTGCTAGAGTGCATCCTCGATCAGATTTGCAGAACCAAAACAAAGAGTGAGAGGGGATATAGGGCATGAAGAGTAAAAAAGACAAACTAGAGGAAGCAGGGCAGCTTTTATAAAATGGTGAAAAAGATTAAACTTATCGGAAGTATTGGCTTAAAAAAGAGGTTGTATGAGGACGTTGAGAAAATTGTAAAAATACTTAAAGAAAGAAGAGTGTATGCACTAACGTAGCTCTTATTGTGTTAAAAGAGGCTTGTGCATCGCCTGTGAGTGTGCGACCATGTTTTTGTGTGTGGTGCAGTGTGACGGTAGGGTGCGATGGTCTCTGATTTATGGGCTGTGTCTCTCAGTCCAAGCTCTGTGTCTGCTCTACCATGGAGGATGAATGGACCTCTGTCAGCTCGGCCACAAGCCACAACCCCTTGCCCATTTCCCACCCCCACAGGACTTCTGTCTCTCTCCCTACCTCTCCCTTTAGTTTCCTCTCTCCCCTGCTTCTTGCAAAACAATTTTGTAATTAGCCACCAACCAACCTGTTTTATTTTTATTTAATAAAGGAGCTATAAATTAGTTTTATGACAGGTTGTAATTAAACTGATAAATTGGAATAGCATAAATAGCACAAGCTTCCAAACAAAATAAACCCATCTGTTCGTGGGATCTGAGTGTGAGATGACATTTTTCTTACACAAACATGTGGAAAACTTTGCAGTAAAAAAGACTTGATGGTTTGGAATTAAACTATAGATTGTCTGATGTTTAGCAGTAGCATCTTCCATCAGATATTTGCGATAGTCTATTTTTGTATAATATTAAAATGATTCACACAGAAGTTTTTAAAAGTCTTGAAAAGCTTTTTAAGAATCTGTCTGGATGAATGTGTGACATGACTTTATGATGTGCTAGCATGCTTTGTGTATTCATGGATGTGTGATGAATACTTATGAGGGTAAACAGATGGTGTGTTAACTTGGTAAAATATGATAGGCTGTCAGACAGTATGGTGGCCGGTTGGTGTTTACACCATACGCATTATATGGACAGGAGCACAGCTTCCCAGCAGCCTGGCCTGTTTTGTTTTTCTTATAGATGTTAACAGAATGAGAATGCTTTCCAAATACAGTTGTCTCAAAAGTCAAATTTCTGTCTCCTTGTTACCAAGTATGAAAGAGAGAAGACTATTTTCTGGTAAAAGTGTGAGTATCAAATCATTATATACTTTATGCATATTATCCTAAAAATAATGCTGTACTAAAGTTGCATCGGGAATGGAGTTGGAAGCTTTAGTCCTTTTTTTTTAGAAAAATAAAAAAAATGCCTAACTTAGTCTCAATTACAGTTGGATTTTTTTTGTTGCAATTTATTTTATGATCTGAATAGAAATGCAATTTAAACATTTTAAAATGTATGGTTATTTCCTTCTGAATCTTCTTCTCCTTTCTGCATTGTCCTTCAGGGGTCGCCACAGCAAGTCAGTTTCTTCCATCTAATCCTATCTCCTGTATCCTCCTCGGTCACGCCAACTATCTTCATATCTTCCTTCACTGTATTCATGAACCTCCTCTTTGGTCTTGCTTTAGACCTCTTGCCTGGTAGTTCCAAATTCAGCATTTTTCTGCCGATGTACTCTCTCTCTCCTCTGCACATGTCCAAATCATCTCACTCTGGTCTCTCTGACTTAATCTCCAAAACCTCTAACAAGTGCTGTTCCTTTGATGTACTCATTCCTGATCCTGTCCCTCCTAGTCACTCCCAGAGAGATCCTCAGCATCTTCATCTCTGCTACTTCCATCTCTGTTTCCTGTCTTTTCCTCAGTGCCACTGTTTCTAGACCAAACAGCATGGCCGGTCTCACCACGGTTTTGTACACTTTCCCTTTCATTTTAGCTGAAACTCTTCTGTCACACATGATACCTGATACTTTTCTCCACCCGTTCCATCCTGCCTGCACATGCTTCTTCACCTCTTTTCCACACTCTCCATTGCTCTGGACTGTTGATCCTAAGTACTTAAAATCTTCCACCTTCTTACTAAATGAGTCTAAATAATTCAAACTTTTAGTTTACAAAACAGGCTCTGAATTAGTTTAAGTTTTTGTTTCTTTTGTACATGAAATCAATTTGTTTCACATTGCTTTGGTAGTTTAATAAATTGCTTACTCTATAAAAGTTCTCTGTATTAAATTCCCACAGAAACAAAAGTTTTTTCCCGCTCTGTTTTACCTATTGGCTGGATGTCAATGATGAACAAGGACAAAGGTAGAACAGAAAAATACAGACAAAGAAAGCCACAAACAACTGGTGGGATGAACAATGTCTATCTATCTCATCCTCCCACTGGCTGTTCATCTCGTAATAATAGATGGTTATCTCGACTCTTTTGTAACAGATGAGAACAAGTACAAACAGACAGTGTAGATGGATTACGTGTGAGGAAGTGATTTTTAGATATAATTATCAAATCTCATCTTTTGAACCGCATATTTGAAAAGGGGTCGCAGCGGGTGCCGCAGCCGATCTCGGCTGATTCAAGGCGAGAGGTCGCCAGTCTGTCGCGAAGCCACACACAAACACTCTCATTCCTAGGGGCAATTTTGTGGCGGTCAATTAACCTAATATGCATGTTTTCGAAGGGTGGGAGGAAACCCTTGCCTACACGGAAAGCATATGCAAACTCCAAACAGAAAATCCAGCCTTCCAAGCCTCATCCCCACCTCAGATTCGAACCCCTACCTTCTTGCTGTGAGTACAATGGGCTATCTACTGTGTGGCCCCAGACATAATTATTTTATACGTATATAAATAATAAAACAAACAAAAATAAATCACAATTTCAAGCGTTTTACCAACTGAAACAGGACAACAACTAACTTAGAACTGACTAACTATAATAGAAACCAACAACCCTTCTTGCAAAATATTTTTTAGGAAATAGCTATGACTTTGATGACTGTCATAACAGCACCGCCCTGAAGTCGGTTTCATTCAGACTTTCTGTTATAGAAAAACCTTTGTGAGTGATCAGTTTGGATAATTTTATCATCCAAACTGTCAAGATTTTACATAAAAATTGGCCTGCATATTTGAATCACACATTCCAATTAGATTGTAATTTAATTGTGGTCATCTTAAGCATGTAAAATTCAGGAGAGTCAGTAGGGGCTGTCAGATACCGATGGGTTGAAAAAAAAACAACTGAGAGACAAGATTCTTTTATGGTGCTTTGGTGCCAGAGAGGCAACAGGAGAAGTCTGTTTACAGTGATTTAAAACAGAAAACAGCATGGCTACACAGACTTGGCAGTGCTGCACAGGTCTCTATTGATGGGTGCCAACCTAAAACCAGCGAGGCCTGGATTCTGTCAGCAAACACACTGAAAGAGAGATGACAGAAACACACACACACACATGCACACATACTTGCAACTACAGCACAATCTAGATGAATCTCACCCCATGTAGCATTTTACTCAGTAATCATCAAAGCACCATTAAATCAGAAGTGACTGCCAATAAAGTGAGGAAATTGCGGGTAGGGATTACGATGTTTGCATGATAAGGGGTGTGTGTTGTTCGGAAGAGGGAGGTATAAGGGTTGTAATCTGGGGGTATCAAAAGATTTATGTAGCATTTACTGGGGGAAAGTCGTAAAGTGTAATTACGAGGAGGGGGGTCAGTACACCACAGTGCTGTAGACAGACAGGAAGGCAAGGAGACAAGTGATCAAGCTCTATTCATCCACACTGTCTCTCCATTTGTCTTGTCTGTCTCCGACCATCAACAGCTTCAGACCCATGAATCAGTTGCAACAAGTCCAAGCTCTAATGAAGACAGAACTAAACTATTTGATGGCTCACCTGAAGGAAAAAATTATTATGATGCTTGAATGATGACCCATAAAATAAAATATTGGCAACAGTTTTCACAAGTGAAACGTTCCACTTTTTTAAAAAAAACCTTCAATTTGATTTAGCTTTTTTTTTTTTTATTTGAGAAAAAAATATTTCCAAAAAGAAATATTTTTGAAGCGTTTCATAACTTAACTTTGAATATGTGTTCAAGTAAAATCCTGATATAAATGGAACATTTAAAAACAGCAATCAATTATTTAATTTAGCAAGGCTGAGAAAATCAATTCTTACTCCATTGACCTCTCAGAAAAACTGTCATTTTGAATTTGAAGACATCTCTTTGAAGCCTTAGGAAAAGCATTAAGACCGTTGGGAGATTGTCTCTGTGTGTTTTTCCCCATATGAGACACGTGGGTTTGTTTATGAGGCATCGTGGGTTGACACCCAGGGGAATGGAAACAGGCAGATGTTACAGAAAGGAGCTAAAATGAGAGCTGCAACTTGAAGTTGGGAAAATCCCTCAGTATTTCTGTCAATGTTGATCATTTTACTCCATACCTCTAACAATAAATTGTTCTTGTTTAAATAAATTGGTTGCTCTTTGAAACTGAATCTTGTTTGAATGGTGATGATGGTCAAAAAAAAGTTCTGCAGACTGAATTATTATACATAATTGAAACGGGCAATTAAGTGAAAAACGCACCACTCTGTGCAATCAAAATAATTGAGGGATTCCGAACTAAACAAAAAGCAGCTAAACACACTAAGTTTTTTTTTTTTTTACAGTGAAAGATCATTCAGAAGAAACCATCCATCACCAGAAGTGTTTAATGAAACTGAACAAAGACTGGCCATCAGACATTCTGGGCATTTTACCCAGAAAAACAAAGTGTTGTTTTTGTCTGACACAGATTATTTATTTAGTACGGTTGGTCCAAAAACGCAGGGTGAGGATTGATCCAAAATAAAAACCGCACAAACCTATTCAAATATTTAAATTCCTTGTTCTCATCCTTGTCGGTTGGAAATAATTCATTCTGCACAAAACTCTCTCATGTCGTGAAATAAATGTAAACAGACATTAGGTGGAACCAGTCGCTTCCAACTTTCTTTCTTTTTTTTTTGTTATTTAAACGGCTACCTATCAATAAAAGAAACTTACAAATCCCAAATGACAGTTGTCAAATGATTCAATGTCTTCTCTATAATTTCTATAACTCGGTATGAGTTATTCTTAGTGAGTTGAAAAAGTTGTGTTGTTATTCAGATTCAATAGCAGGCATAAACATTTGCAGTGTGCACATGTGTGGGACATGGTCAAATTTCTTGCCATGGTCAATTTTCTTTTTTCCCAGTTATCATCTGAGACTGCATGCTGGGATAAACGTCTTTGTCTTTTGAGTTCCCTCCAGGTCACTTGAGCTTCTAAATTGCAAGAACCCTGTTGAGGGAGTGGGGTCAGGGAGAGATTGTGAGGTTATTCCAGGGTCAGCATCAGTTCAAGACTCGTTGAAGCTGTCCTTCTTCATACTCCTCCCCATCCTCCTACTTCTTTCAAACACATAAATCTTCCCTCTGCTCTTTCTGTCCTCCTAACCCAGGGTGTTCCAGGCTACACATGCTGGTTTTTCCCTGTTTGCTTTCATCAGTCTCTCACACACACCCTGACACACAAACATTGAGAGACTGTTGGACCTGCTGTTCAGTAATGTCACAACTGTCATGAAGCTCAGAGAGGGGGAGAGCTTTCAGCACATAAACATACAGGTAGTGAGTGAGACAGATTTAACCTGCTGCTTGTCTTGACATTAGTCTGCAGAATGGCACCTCAAGAATAAGCACACATACAATACTGTCGTCTCAACAAAATAATGATCTACAAGACTTAAGGGCCAAAGGTGTTTTTTTTTTCTTCAAACACAAGATTCAGAAGCAACCTCAGAGTTGTGCTTCTGCTTTCACGACATTAACACAGAGATCCAACATGCCATCAGCATGTTTTGGAATGCTGCGACATTTGAAATGAATTGAAAATACTTTAATAATCCCCAAAGGAAAATTTGTCAAAATTTCATTAAATTTTGACAAATCTGGGTGTTTTTTGTGTAAAGTTCAAATTTAAGTACATACTTAGTGGTGTGAGCTGCATGGTAGTGCAATGGTTAGAATCGCGGCTTCACAGCGAGAAGGTTACAAGTTTGAACCTGGGTCAGACCGAGACTAGAAACACTGGCCTATTTGTGTTGCTTTTGCCTGTTTTTCCCGTGAGTGTATGGGTTTTCATCGGGTACTCCAATTTCCTCTCATCCTCCAAAAACATACATGTTAGGCTGATCAACCGCTGGGATTTGCCCCGCGGAGTGTTTGCCTGTGTGGTTGAATGTTTAATGTATGGCCGTAAAACAGACTGGCAACCTGTTCAAGGTGTACAGAAAAGGCTCTGGCACCCTTGGGACTGGATGTGGGGTGGATGAATTCCAGGTAGTATTATGACATTTTATTATTTTCTCAAATAAAGAGGGACTGACCCTGAAATGGAATATAAAAAGTTTGCAAGGAAGTTGCCCTTAATACACCTCTTAGCTGCCAATGGTGTTTTTGACAAAATACAAACTAGCTGTCACTTCAAAACATACTGGTTTGACCAATTCCACCATTGCTACCAAGTTATTAGACTCTAACCCCACAGTCAGAATTCTCCCAATAAAACCCTCTCCAATCCTTTTACCCCATCCCATGGCACAAGACAAGGATATCCATTAAGCCCATTTTTTGCATTTGCATTAGAACCATCGGAACTATTGAAACTGCCTTACTACTTGTAGATCAGAAAAACATCTCCTTTAGTTCGTATATAATGTATTACCAACACTCAAACCACGTCTTCTTCTTCTCCTTTCGGCATTTCCCTTCAGGGGTCCCTTCAGGAAGTCAGTGGCGACTTACTGTGGCAACCACTTGGTATCACTCAAACCAAGTGATATGAACAAAATTAAATTATTATGAAAAATAAAAATTTGAACAGAAACGGTGCAAAATTTAGATATGCCAATTCATGTTAAATAAACACCAAATATAATTTAATTCAATTCAAAATACTGAAACGACTATATTACTCAAAGCAAAACTTCACCAAATTTTCCAAGCCGTCTCCTCAGTATGTAATAAATGTGTGTAACTAGGTAAACACCTTTTGGTCTTCTCTGTGCTCATGTTTTCACAAGTTTTCAATGTACAATAACTGCCTAAACCAATGATTATAATCATTGCATTCTCAGAACCACTTCAGAAACCGATGGGCTCCCAAACTCAACTTCTTAACTTTGGGCAAATGACTTCAAGGAGATTGATTTTGATAATGTAAAAGGAGAAAGAAGCCCCCTCTTTTAGAGCCTGTTGTTGGTAATGACTTGTACTACGTTTTGAAAGCCTAATGTACTGTATGTATAAATTGATGACTTGAGAAAATTGGACTGAATTTGGTTGTTTAAAATATGTGGAAACCTGGACTGGGTAGGGCAGCACAAGCTTGGTTTGGGGTTTCTGTTTGGGTTGTTTTTGCTGGTGTCATTTACAAAGTAGTATTATTTCTTTACTCCTTTGTGCAAGTGAATTTTTGTTGTTCCTACATTTGAAAAAAAAAAAGTCATGACCTCCACAAAGGACATTCGGAGACAGAAAACTATTGCTAAGTATTTAAAAGTTACACTGCTTTGTCATTTGTCGACAGTGGCTTTCGACATTGACCTCCACCCAGCATAGAAGGAATAACCGAATCACTGCTGTGATTACTGGCGATTAGGCGAAGGAAGTAGGAGAAACAGCAGGAGAGGGCAGAAAAGCAGGAGATGGGGCGGTTTGTCAGAGCAGTCATCAGTAACTGTCGTTGCTTTGCTGCAGGCTTAATTAACTAGCTTGCTCGTTAGCATTGCTGCCCCCTTTTTTTTCCTTCTTTTTTCTCGCTGGCTGCTCCGAATAGAAATGCCTGATTATTCTGTGCTCCAGTCGCGGCCAATTACAGGCTCCAAATGGAAAAACATTAATCAAATCTTTAGTATGGTGGCAAACTTAGAGGTATCAGATTGCAGAGGAGTGCAAAACTAATATGTCACTGTCATTGCTGGCTGCAAGAGCATTTAGTGGGCTAGCGTACTGGAGGTGCGTGACATATAAAATGGAAGTTGATCTGGAAACTATTAGCATGACATGGCAACAAAAATGAAAATGGAATTTTTATCTAACTCTAGTTTTCCAATTCGATTCTTTCTTTTTTTATTTTTTTATTTGTCATTCTCCACCATTGTTGGATATGTGAAAGAAAGATGGGGAAAAAAATAGAATGAATTAAAAATAAAATGTGAAGGGAAGGAGGCTAAGCGTGGGTATGTATGTAAAAGAAGAAAAAATAAATACTATCAAAGATTTCTGTTTATGAAAAATGCATCTAAAAATAGTTTCCACAATAAGGTTTTAAGTCTTTTTTGCAAGACGAAACCATGAAAAACAAAACATGCTGTATAAATTTTAGGAAACCTTTAGCAAAAGAGCGTGACACAAATAAGAGCTAAACCATGACCCAGCAAACTCTCTTACCATTTCACTGGTTTCCCAGGGTTTGGCTCAACCATGAAGCCACAGCCAGAGCCATCCAAAGGACACCGCTGTATAATGGTCTCATTAGAACAAATGATTAAAGCCCAACTGAAATGTGCTAAATGTCTGTGTCACTGAAGTTGCCCTTTAAACTGGCATAAATAAACAGGAGTTATGTTGAAGGTTTGGGTGTGCACCCTGGCAGTATAATAAATTACAGGGTAATGATATTAAAAGCACAGAGTCGTTAAGATGCCAAGTTGAAATGCCATAAATTCAGACGCGGGCTCCCACTGGCTGTCCCCACGCTGAGTAATTAAAGCAGATTTATGAGCCGCATTACATCAGTGCTAGATAGTTCATATATCGGCCTCTTTTATTGGACAGTCTGACAGGCGCCAAAAAATATTGTTTCGAGTTCCCCAGCCCCTCGCAGCTGAAAGGCTTCTCCCAGCACTCAATCTTTTGTTGTGTCAGACCTGCGTGGTTGTGATAGATGGACGAATGCACTCTTCTGTTGCTCCCCTCACTACTGCAGCCCCTTCTGCATCCTTCCTCAATGGGAGAGTTGTGACATTACAAAATAACTTTATCTTTCTACGGCAGCTCAATTTACACCCTCTCTGTTTCTGTCTTTCTTTGAACAAAAAGAAAGAATACACACTTAAGTGTAAAGCATGAGTTGGACAACAGAAAAAAAAAGGAAGTGAAATCAAGAGTTGAAAAGAGTCAACATCTCAGTCAGAAATTTCAGGAGAGGCATTACTGTTAAAGCATTTTTGTATGTTATAATTTGCAATAACAGACATTCATCCACATAATACAAAAGTTGAAATTAGAAAAAAAAAATTACTAATTAACTTCAAAGTTTTTTGTGTGAACAGGAAAAGTTTGTTTTTTAAGTTTTTTGTCACTTTTAACATCTACTGGTCTAAGAAAACCAGCCAAACAAACCAAGCAACCACAGCTCTGTGAGCAACAGTTTGTTGCATGTCTTCTGTTCGTCAGACTGAAAATACTGTTCTGACAAATTTGATGAAGTTCCATAATCATGCATAACTGAGAAAAAAACCAACAACGCTTTATTATAAATGATCCATTAGTGAAACCAGAGCAGGTGTGTGTGTTTGTACAGGTTTCTGTTCTTGGGGTTTTGTACAATTATTTCAGTACACATATGAAAGAGGTCCGCATGGTAACAGTATCGTACTCGTACTATTTCAGTTGTTTCCTCATCACAAACCCTGTAAACACATTTACACAGCTAAATGTGCTGTGACGGGTCAGTGGTCATAATTTTTGGTATATCTCCATAAAATCACTGCGCTCTTTAACAGCTGATGAACCTAAAATGCCCCACAGGAAACACATTGCAAGAGCCAGACAATTTAATTGGTTTGGCTACATGTTTTTTAATAGCTCCTGTAATTAGGTTGCTTATTACGAGAAATCTGGTCATAAATCATGCGAAGCAGAGCCACATTTGCATTGCCTGTCATTCAACTGACTTAGTGGCTCAATGGGTCACATGCAGGAAACTTCAACATCCTCTTTAAAAAAGCAAAGAACATTAAGAAAGAGGGGGGAAAAAAACTTTTGTGGATGTTTACAACGTCTGAAACAGTTCTTCGTAATGTTAATTGATATTTTTATAAGCTTCACATTAAAATCAATTTTAGAAATTACAACAACTTTAATTGACCTCTGAAATTTTAATTGCTACTGGCAATGGCAACAATTCTGTTTGAAGTAGATTACAAGAACCCAACTCCTAATTTGATGAAAACGATGCAATTTTTATTTAGTTCTTTTTGTTATTACAAAATGTTTCCTCAGAGTTCTACTGAAACTCCAACAAAAAGCCAAAAGAACACTAAGACACAGGGTTTTGTGTCGACAGATTTGCACACACAGGAGTACATACAGTTTTCTGCTGTGTGTGCCCTTATCTCCACAGGTGCCACCCAGTGCACCCCTACAACCACCAACACCAGTTTGGAAGCTGTGTGACCCACATTTCTGTCCTCCTAAATTAACGACTATGACAACTGCTCCACTCTGGACTCCATAGGGTGCATCTGTTCTTGCAGAGGAGAGCAGAGTTTACCTAGCCAGCAGCTTGCAACAGCTGTTTTGTCCTTCATATTAATAATAATGCAAGGCCACATTATTTATGAAACAATATGACTTTTGCTTGTTTTCATAATGACATAGTTAATTAATCAGAGATTTCCGCTGTGATTCTTAATGGAACATGTTTAAACGCTTCTTCATCACCTAACGTCTCAACAAAGGAAAAAAAATGTGCACATGAGACTTTCTTTTTGTCATTTGGGTTCTCTGCATTTAAACTACCATGATTATTGGCTTGGGGTTTCAATGTACAGTGCTACATATTCATAACAAGTGTTCAAGAAGAACAATCAGGCCAGAAAAAGTTCACAAAACTCTAAGCTTATGTGAGTAGTTATTGGTCTAGCTGCCCTTGTGTGTAAGAATTCAGAGACAAAAAATTATTCAAATATGTCTAAGACATACACAACAAACACAACAATTTAAAACACAAATGGGCAAAGAACGAAGTTGAGTAGCATTTTTTCTTCTTCTTTCGGCATTTCCATCGTCTTATGTCACACCCACTATCTTCATGTCTTCCTTCACTGTAACCATGAACCTCCTCTTTCATCTTCCTCTAGGCCTCTTTCCTGGTGGTTCCAAACCCAGCATCCATCTACCGATGTACTCTCTCTCTATTATACCAAAGCCATAATACTAATTTGGACCAAGGAATATAGCAGACAGTAAACAGTGTGGCATGGTGTGCACGTGTGAGAGAAAGTACATGCATGCTGCCCATGTGTTCATATTTCATCCAAAAACTGAACAACTGTTGTCCAAAATGAGCTATATTGCTATGTTTTGAAACCTGATCAAACACACAAGAAATATTTGATATCAATAAAAACTTCATCATAAAAGACTCTAAAAATCTCTAAAAACTTTTACAGCCTTTCCTTCAGCACCCTCTCTTGCCAATACCATTTTATCTAAAAATAGTTCCACAAGATATTAGCAAGTACCTGAAAAAATTACAGGTCTAACTAGACTTCTAATTTTGATAAAAAAAAAAAAAAGATAATTTTTTAATTAATCAGATAAGGAGGAGGAGGCGAGCCCACTGAGCTTATACCTAGTTGTTCTTGGGAAAGACACTCAACCCCCGTTTCTCCTACCATTGGCGCTCACCTAGCAGCCTGCTGTGGTGTAATGCATCACAGGCATTTCCCCATTGAGGGATGATTACAGTATGTAAAAATAAAATAATTGAAACTGGTATTAAAAATGTTTTTAAATAAAGATCAAGCTTTCTTCATGTTTATATAAATGTTGTAATTAATTTACAACATTGTCAAGTATCACATTCACTTATTACTGACTTTACTGGTTTCAGAGAGTGCATTTGTATGTTTGTAGAGCATCCATGCTTTTCTTAGCATGTATGGCAATTCTTGTTTTTGCCTACTGTAGAAATTATTTTCGGTTATCCGGTGCGGTGCTGGTGAGACAGATTGAACAGAGGTTTGTTTGAAAAGCAGCATGTCTCTGTCCCTGTCTATGTCTGAACAGGCAACGAATGAGAATGAGAGCAAACAGCAGTGTGCAGCCAAGAGTAGCATAGCCACTCCATCAGCATGATAGGCCTTGTCATTTCTCTCTCTTTCCTCTTTCTCCTGCCCCTGCTCTCCTTTTCTTTCTCTCTTTTCTCTCCCTGTGTGAAGGGGGGTTGTAAAGTTCACTCCTGCCTAATTCATCAACCACCCTCCCTTCTGCAGCCCTGTACAGTCATTAGCTGTGTGCACCGATTCTCCTCCATGGCTCACATCCTGCTTTCATTTATTGTCTTTTTACAGTGATCAAGCACCAACAATTAATTAAAAGATAACTTCCTTTTACCCAGAAGATATACAGTGGGACAAGGCAGGACTGGCTGACTTAGGAAAGAGTGGGAAGATTAGAATGGCCTCATGAAGGATGTACGTATATTTTAGGTTTGGTTATCAAAAGGCCAGTCCTTCAAAAGGAAGCTTAAAATGAAACAATCTTGATCCAATCCAGGTGACCACTATGACTCAGTAACAACAGGTGCTTCAGGCTCTGTGCCCTTGTAAGGACATGGTATGCAGTACATTGCTTGGTTGTTTACTATCTAAGTCAAGCAGCTGCATAGCACATTTATAATACACTCATAAGTACGCTACAGATGGATATGGGTCCCCTCGCCACCACTCCCTGCCTCATGATTAATGAGCAGCACTTGGAGCCTCATGTGTTGCCGCCTCACAGCTATGACATGTCTTTCCGGACTCGACATTTTGTATCCTCAATGAAAAATGAGCTCCTTGGTGCTGTTCATTACAGTGTTCCACTGTCACAGCTCTCTCATACATATTCCTGTTCACAAACCCTTCTGCCATGCTTGTACTCTATGTGGGTGTCCATGTCACGTTGTATCTAACTCACTTATCAAGACAGCTATCCAATGAAATGCAAGAAGAGGGAAATGACTTGACTGTAATTGGGAACCGTTGCAAAGGGAGACAAGTCAATAGAGGAAGACCTGACAGCCAAAGGAGGAAGAATTTCAAAGTTCTGGGGATTAGACATTGTATGAGGATCCCTGGCACAGCAGGAAAAAGGCCACTTTTCTGCTACACCGGCACACTGTTATGACAACAGTGAAGTGATCATTGTTCTCTCTCTAAAGTTATTGCTGTAATTTACGTTGTCGGAGAATGGAGTCCATTTGTCGACTGTTTCAGGCCACAGACAGTGGGCTGTATTGACATACACACAAAAAACAACCACTTAGCTTGCAGGTATACCACAAAAGCATGCACACGTTTTAACAGAAACACACAGCATCATTGTGCACGCAAATGAACACACTTCCACTACTCAGCACTCTCTCAAGGGCATGCTCCAATAAAACGGCATTGGAAAACAGCTATCTGATGGATTGGACCTGGAAACGGCAGTACTGCCAAATCCCCTAATGTGGCATAAATAAGACCGCTGTGCTCCGATTGCTCTCCACAGACAATGTAAATTATATTGTCAGACACAGTCACTTCGCTGCTCGCTGTGCAGCTAACAAGAGTCACCCGCTAAAGCTCAACAAGGAGGGGAGGAGCCTCCAGTGGGAAAGGCTAGAAAAATTATTTACACGCCAACCTCACACATAGAGATTCATCTATTTGTACACAAAAAAAAACACATAAATTCACACATATAGGCACACTTAAAGGTGGTGTATTACAGTTTGATTTACTTCTCATACTCCTCTCCTTTCTTTTGTTTCTCGCTATAAGTGTATGCAACAATTCTGCTGTTGAACAGAGGTGATGCTGCTCAGGCATTTTAGCGCTTGGCTCCCTGCATGTATGCCTGGGGCCTGCAGATTCTCACGGGACTGAAAAACTCAACGCTGAGGTCCGTGAATAATGTCAAGTGAGATATATTGACTTCCATCACTTCAGAACTTCCCACAGCTGCCTTGAAATGATTTAAAGTCGAGCCAGAGACAAGAGATTTATTTTAGCGCTACCCTTGGCGAACTGGCCCTTGTCTTCACAGAGTCTTTACCAAAATTGTCCTTCCTGTTTCTTGTTCCTTGTGCAGCTGTTTCTTGTCTGCCGAGCTCCACAAGTTTGTCAGATTGCAACTGTTTGATCCTTACCATCAATATGTTTTCCCCAACAAGTCTTTGTTGCTAGGGAAGAATTCAGTAAGCTCCCACAAATTTTCCTTTCTCCACTCAGCGGTTCTTGTAAAATTCACTAGAACCTTGTAAAATGTTTTAAAGATGAGGTGATACAGATGACAAGCCGCTATGGATGTCTTTGAAGACAAAACTATAAACAGACCTTGAAAAGTCTTGTCAAGTAAATGTGCATGAAGATCTGTGAGACTAAACTTGTAGACCCAGCCCTTCTAAATATGAACACAGTCAGCCATGTTTATAATATCTACATAAAACAAACATCATTTTTCTCCCACCACAAATTCACAAACAGTGAAACCCACAAGACTTTCTAGAACACAAGCTACCATGCATAGAAACAGCTTTGCCCTCTCTCTCTGTCAAACATCTCCTCCCATAGCAGGCTAAAAAAGTGTTTCCCAATGCTGACAGGAAGAATGGATGGCCTCCATTACGCCCGGCTACAAACACATTCCACCAGGATGAAGGGGCCGTAAATTATCCTGCGAGTGCACAGGCCACAACTAAGCCAACACCCCCCTTTCTTTTCCTGCTCCTAATGGGATTGGCCCATCCTCAGCTTGCAAGACACTGAATCACACACACCACGTGCAAACATACACTGTCACCTGTGTGTATATACAGAATGTGTGTGTATATGTTAGTGAAATGGAGCAGAGTTGTTAAATGAAGCACCTGGAAGTCCTTGAACCCATCATCTGAATAAGTTTGATTCAACCCAGACATTTGCTATGAAACACAACAGCAAAGTTCCTGTATCACAACTGGGTACAAGAGACTTCAGTTACGTTACACAACAATAAATGTGTGGTGGCCTGCACAATGACAGGTCTAATGATGTGAAGCTGGAGGGTGTAACTGTAGAAACATCAGCAGAATGTCGGGTCAAATTCAGTTCACATGACACAAGCACTCCTGGCAGCCGGTGAACCATCAGATAGCTGAGACGTTGCCCTCTGGCATGGCAAAATGCTAAGTGTTTGTGTGTAAATCATTAAATGCAAATTGGAAAATGTCAGGCAACATTGTGTTCCCACAAGGTAAAGCTTGTTCTTCTTGCGTGACAGTCTCCTCCCATCTCAGCCTACAGCATTGATAGAAATCTAAGTCTTCCCTTTTGGCAGTTGATATCAAAGGAGCAAGATCTAAGTATAACCGCCCTCTATTTTTGTTTCTATATTACCTTATCAACAGATTAATTTCTGCTGCCTCTCAGAAAATTATAGAGAAGCTTGTTACATAGTGGGATGGGTTTAAAACGGACTTTTTTCCAAACTAATATAAGTTAAACTGAGATCAAACCATATTGGCCATTTTTGGTTAAATAGTGCATGTCTTGTTTTGTCTTTGGAACCGCTTATCAACAACGGTACGACAGGGGGTGCCGGAGCCTATCCCGGCTTATTTGAGGCCAGGGGCTGGCTACACCCCAAACAGGTCGCTAGTCGGTCGCATTCATTCCTAGGGACAATTGATCTTCTTGCTGTGAGGCTACTGTGCTAACCACAGCGCCACCGTAGTGCATGTCTTCTCTAAATATACCAAATCCCTCTGATACATTGCAGAGTTCAGATGCATGTTGTTACTTTGAGACTATTTTAAATCTGTCGGTAATAAAATGGTTTATATTTTATGGGGTTAACAATTTAAGCTGTCTCTGCTTTATCCTCATATTTATTAGTTTATCAGAAAGGTGAGGAGAAAAAGTTCTCAATGCGCTTAATATTTTGTGACACCTCTGGCAGAGTATTTACAGATTTGTTTGCACCTAAAAGTGCTGAATTTTCTATTTAACATTGGACCATAACTGAATGAGCTCCTTTCCTCCCTCCTAAGGTACAGTATTTTACCTTAGGGCAACCAACTGTGGGGTTTTGCCTGAGGTAACCATGGACTAGTGAAAGGTTACATTACAGCTGAGTGCTGACAGGACAGGAAAGGTGTCTACCATGAGATTTAGGCCAAGAAGGAACAGCGGAGGTGACAGGGGGGGTTTATAAAGAGGAATGACACTTCTTTCATCATGGCTTTTCCTTGAATAACAGGCAGAACAGCTGTGACGCTGGATGGCCATACCAGCAATTGTGGGCTTGAGTCCAGCCAGACAAGACCGGAAAGGGCATCTCACTAATGTAATGTGTGGGGAGACAACAGCCAAAATTGTGCTTATCCATTCAATAAACTGCTGGAAAGATTTGACTGCCTTATTAGTCTAATAGAAACCAACAAGCATGTAAAATAACATTGTTCATTTTCTTAAACAGGTAATTAAAACATTATTTCTGGTTTGAAGACCATATTAAGACAATAATAGGTGAGTCACTAAACTCATATCAATAGATATAAACATCACATCTATTGTAACCCCCAATTGTTATCTTTGCAACTGATACTTTGCAAGTGTGTGAGTTGTAAATATATATTTCTTCTAACAAATGAGCATCAGAATGATTAGATTCCATAAAACATTTTGAACCTAAAGCCATATGAAAATCTAACAAAAAAAGAGATGTTTGAAATGATACACTTTAAATTAGCACAAAGCATTAAGTTAATCATCCGAAATAGCCAGCAGAATGTGCGTATAGTGAATAAATAGAAACAACATACGTACAACAAAGCTCTCTTTTTTTATATACAGTATGTACTTTACATACATACCTTTTTTTTTTTTTGTTAAACGTACTTGTGTTACAAACTCAATTTATCACTACTTCTGATTTTATCTCTACTTTTATTGTTAGATTTCTTTTTTCAGCATCTCCCTTTAGGGGTCGCCACAGCAAGTCAATTTCTTCCATCTAACCCTATCTGCTGCATCTTCTTCGGTCAGGCCAACTATTTTCATGTTCCTCTAGGCCTCTTTCCTGGTGGTTCCAAACCCAGCATCCGTCTGCCGATGTAGTCTCTCTCTCCTCTGATCATGTCCAAACCATCTCAGTCTGGTCTCTCTGACTTTATCTCCAAAATCTCTAACATGTGCTGTCCCCCTGATATACTCATTTCTAATCCTGTCCATCCTGGTCACTCCCAGAGAGATCCTCAGCATCTTCATCTCTGCTACCTCCATCTCTGCTTCCTGTCTTTTCTTCAGTGCCACTGTTTCTAGACCAAACAGCATGGCCAGTCTCACCACGGTTTTGTACACTTTCCCTTTCATTTTAGCTAAAACTCTTGTATCACACATCACACCTGATACTTTTCTCCACCCGTTCCAGCCTGCCTGCACATGGTTCTTCACCTCTTTTCCACATTCTCCATTGCTCTGGACTGTTGATACTAAGTACTATCATTAGATTATGTACTCTTTTGTTAGCTTATTTTAGCCCTCAGCGTTTATCAAAAAGTCAGTTGGCTTTGGTGACAAACACAAATGTTCTCAACTGTCTTTAGATTCATCGGTTGATTTACATGTTTGTGTCTCTATCACATACCCTATAATCAGCCTGACACAGTTTCTCCTGAATTTCTTTTCTTCACACACAAAACTAATTTTCATTCTTTGCTCTAACTGTAACTTGTGTTCGTGTGTACAATTAAAATGACTCATGTGACTCACTCTGCTCAGTTTCACTCAATATGAATTACCAGTAACTTGTCAATAAAAATCTAACAATAGACTTTTCTGTCACAGATAACAAAATATTTCATCAAAACCATATCTTCACCTCAACAAAACCTCTTGACCAAAACATCTAATACCAATTTCAGAAAGGAAATCAAAAGCGTTAAATTTCCTGTCTCAGTCCATATTGTGCTCACAGTGAACATTCCAAAGCAAGCTCAAAGACTCAAGGACTAAAATAAAGGCTCAACTCAGTCGGTGACAAAAAAATAAATAAAAAAAATTATGTTTCAGAAAAATATAAGGCTGGCTCCTTATATTTTTCTATTCCTCCACATTTTTTGCTTTGGTTATTTGTGTGTTTCATGGCCATCTTCCTGGCCATGAAACACATCCTCAAAACTGTTTTAAACTTTTTTTTTAAACAAAAAAAAGTTTAAAACAGATTCATTGTGGGTTTTTTTTTCTTAAATTTGAGTGGATCGTATCATGGTTTTTCAGAGAGTACCCATTATTTGTACTCTCTGCTCTCACTTCATTTCCCAAGGCTGTAACACAGAGATTGGCCGGCACAGTCATCCTGTTCCTGTCAGCACTGTTGCCCCATTTACCCTGCATCTATTTATCCTTTAAAAGAAGTAGCAGGTTTATTAGTCTGCGATAAACAATCCACTCCACTGCTATGTAAGACCAACATGCTGAGACACTTAGCTCCCTGCTCAATAGACTTTGCTGACACAGCCGGACTGCCTAAATGTGCAGGAAGTGGACAAATCAAGATGGACAGCTAGTCATCAACCTGAAGAAAACAAGTCATTAAAAGTATATTTTTAACAACCGACAATGTAGTTGTTTTATTTATGTGTGTGACTAATAATGCACACATGCACACTTGGACAAGCACTTACTTCTTTTGTGATGGCTACAACAACACCTGAGCAAGGCTCTGCTCACTAAAAAAAAAAATTCTATAACAAGATGGCCTTCTTCCATTCCCATGTCTATTCACTTATCCTTTACATGTTGCAAAACCAGACCATACTGGACTGGGTGTTGTGTAAACTTTACAGTATTGATGTGGAGTTTGTGGTAAGAGTTTGTGCATTTAAAATAGTCATGAATCCCACATTGGGTTACACACAACCGATGGAATGTTTTGACATGAGCTGGCACTTGCAATTTTGATGTCTCGTATGTCTTCACATGTCCATTTTTCCGTCATCACTTTCTTAAAAATACTCACTATCATGATCACGTTTTCAGTTTTGATATGACTAGACAAGCATTATTTTCAAATTTAATTAGAGTTTTGACTAAAAATAATTAAATTGGTGTGCAGAAGTAATCATGTCATTGTACTGTTTGCATCTTAAAACCATTGGACACTGACAAATTGATCATATTCCAATGGTGCAAATGATTAATTGAGATCTGAGGAGACTCATTTGACACAGAGCTTGTACTTTACTTTTCACTATCAGCCGGGATTCTTATATCATATCCAAGCATATGCTATGAATACTAAAAGCTTCCATTATAGAGTAAATGTGCTCTAGTTCTCGGGACAATGCTTGAAATACCCATTATTTCTGTTTGGGATGATTTATGAAAAACACACATATCCTTAAGTGAAATGATAGCAGCAGAAATGTGAACAAGTTATGCTTTTGCACCTTTTCTACAAGAATGTACCTGCTCTCCTTTCAGGTTTTTCTTGTGTCTGGGAGTTTTGAGGCATCTTTGGAGAAGCAGAAAGGTGCTAACTTATCTACGGCTGCCTGGTTCCAACTCAACTACTGTTTTGTATCTCATTAGACTGCTCACTGCACAGTACAGATTTTGACAGCAGATATCATAATGCATGTGCGGGTCTCTGCTGTCTCTTTACAAATTGAATCAAAGTTTATAGAGCTTGACTTCCAACTGACAGATGAGAGGTAAATCGTCGTCCTCTGACCGGAATCATAACACAAAGTCTCATTTTGCAGAAGCTGTTGTGACTTACTAATGACCACATACAAATATTCATACGTAGATTTCTTAGTTATTTGAATGTGTCAGTCTAATATGTGGAACACTTTGCTTGCTCACCAGGCAAGTTGCATCAAACAGACAGGTTTCTTCTCAAAAGCTTGGCCTTTTTTTTTTTTTACTCCATTTCACTCTTACGTACACAGACGTACATGCACACACTCTGTCCTGCAGATAATTAGGAGCTGGAGGCCTTCCATCAAATACAAATTCACCCTCTTGACTACACAAACATTGATAGTCTGTCTACAGTGATTGTGATTCAGGAGCAACCATGCAGAAAAAACTTGTTTCCATTAAAGTGTTCACTTCATAACCACACTTAAACTATGAAAATACCTCTTTGTACAGTAATGTGTTCAGTTAGCAGGAATAATGCAGGTGCAATATCGCTTTACTTGAATGACATGTTTAAAACGCTGAATCACATGTATGCGTATACACGAGCAAGCAAAGTAAGTTCAGAATAAAGGCAGCCAAATGTCTGGGTGAAGCCAAGCGAGATCCAAGTGTCAGTCAGGGCATATCTTTTTGTTTATCTGTTCAAATGTGTCTATTTGTGTGTGTGAACCTGGCTGGCTGTTTGGAGCTCAGCCCAGAGCCTATCCAGGCCATCACTCACACTTTACCCAAGGAGAGGGTGTCGGACAGGTTTTATTAAAACTCTGTCAGAGGGTGTGTGTGTACTTGTATGTGTGCGTGCATCTGCCTCAGGCTGAGAAAAGATATTATCTCTCCCTTGACATGTTCTTTCATCTTGCTTTTTTTTGTTCTTGACAGACACTATTTTGGTTGCCAGTCATTTTTTTTTCTTTTTTCATACTCAGGCCTTTCCGCAACACTGACTAAATCCATTGTAATGTGTGCAGCAGCGCCCGAGTTGCTCACTGTGTAATAGCTTTTCAATCATGTCATCAACAATACCGATATTCAAAAGTAATGAAAATAAATCCAGAAACAGCAATCTTCAAGGTATGATTCACACATTTCTCCATTTCCACAATTATTCCAAAAAAATTGTACCCCAGGATAGAAATGGAAATGAAAACCCAATATTGAATTGGGACTTTTTACCCATTTGAAACGTTAAATGATTGTAATTCAAAAAAGCACAATGAGAAAGAGTAAACTTTGATGTAAAAATGAACAAATTTATTCTTATTTATGAAAATCTATAAAAAGGTTCAAAATTTTGCTTGAAGTTTTTTTTTTTTTAAAGAGAATTGCACAATAAGAGTTAAAACAATGATAAAGTATGTAATATAATTATTACACATGGCTGCCAAAAAAGCGTCACAAATGGATTATTTTTTGATAAATGAAACCTACTCATTGCCACATTAAAATCCCTCAAACACAGCAGGCGCAGTAATTAAAAAAGCTGAGACAAGGGTTTCCCTGTGTGATAGGCTTTCTGCCCCTTCTCCCACCCTCCCCACTACTCACACCCATCAACAGGCCGTAAGTTTTTAATCATGCTGAAATGATTTATTTAAATGTCAGGCAATGTGTCACCTCACTTCCTTTCATTTTTCAGCATGTTTGTGTTCTTTCCTGGATGATAAATCTATCTTCAGACAACCTCAATATGACTAATTAACTTTGAAGTATCAGAACCAGATGTTGAGCTGAAGGAGGTTTTTAACAGGCAGCCAAGAGAGCTAACTCACCCTCTGGCCCCCTCCTCCAGTAACAGTTTTTTCTTTCTTCTCTCGCTCTCCATTCCCTCAAACAACACCATCCATGCTTCAACTTAATCTCACCTCGCTCCATATTTTTGTTTTCATCCACACATCCTCCTCTCGAGTTGAAGCCATCTTGTTGAGAACCAACACATTGCACAAGTCGTAAATCTGACAGTAGAAAATTAACCCGAGCATGCCCCGTGTTTACCTCCTCCTCTGTGTCAACCATCACCTCCAACTAATTCATCCTCCTCCTGCTTCTCCTGACCAACTGGCTTACTTTTCTCATCTATGTGCCAAAGATTCAGGTTTAGATGTGTTGAACTTATGCCCAGAAACAGCAACAAGACTCCAAGTTGGTAAATTAATGCTTTCAGAACCTTAAAAAGTCTCTGTAATACCTTTTAACTTATTCCTGGCCTTTTTTTTCCAAGCTAATCTCAGACAAATGTACTTTTTCATGATTTATGTCACTCTTTATTTCCGCTTGATGTCAAAAACGTTTGGATCAGAAGACTTAAGTGGGATATAAATTCTGCTTCTCTATACTTTGGCTCATACATTTATAATGTCAGGAGTTGAAGCGGTGGTGAAAAATCTTCTGTCCCTGCAGAAATGCCTGGAAACAGCAAAGGGCCCCTACAGGAACATTGCTGCACTGACACTTTGACAGTTTGCCATGAGTGACGTCTGATCTGTACAAATTTCAGGACTAATAAATCTACCTGTCAGAGCTTGGGACTTGAAAGGACCGCAGCCCTGCGGCACAGCTTTAACACAACTTGTGTTGATGAAATTTTGTAGGCTGGAGAATTATAGCTGTCAGAAAAACGCCCACATCAAACTTGAAGCCTTGGCGTTCCTTCTTTTTTCCCCTCCACTCTCTCAACACTCATATATTGCTTATTCACCTCCTTCCCCCCACCCCCAGCTTTCCTCCCTCAATGCCTTTCCCCTCCAGACGTCTCTTTTTTTTTTCTTCCTCCTGTTCTTTCTCACTTCTCAAAAAATGAAACAGGCACTCTTTTATGCTTTGGTGACCATCATTACATCATTTTAACACCCGGCAGCACAACGCATCTCATTTCTTTTGGGGAGGAAGACGTAAATAAGTCCGTGTCATGAAAATAATATAAATACTTTTAGACAATGAGTTGCTATGGCTGCTCACTAGCTTTTTGCTCTGATGGATGATGTGAAAGCAATGGAAACCCATCAGCAGTTAATAACGTTAGGCTGTCACCAAAGGGTCAAAGTCACCAGCCATAAGTTTAAGTGGCCTGAAAGGTGGGAAAAAGACTCATGGTCACACAAAATGGATGTTGCGAGTGATTTAAATACCAAAAGGACCGTAAATCAACTAACCTCCTCCTCCTATTTCCACATCCTTCCAGTCCACAGCCTACCCCTTTCTTCAGATTTATTCTTGTTTACCTTTGATCCAACACTGGTTTGGTCCTCGTTCCCTTTCAACACGAGCCGATGTATCCTGTGGGTGATAAATCATCTGCGAGTGTTTGGATACTTTGCTGCTGCTGCAGTTTTTCCTGTAAACGGTTCAAAAAGGTTAGACATTTGCATGCTTCAAAGCACCGTTATGTGTGTTAAAAGTTCACTAGAGTGCTAAAGACCTATAACAGTTGTGGTTTGAAGATGAAAAAAAAAACTATTCACTACCATTTGTACTTTTTGGGGCTCATCTTTTTGATAGTGAGGTGAGAGAAAAACCTAATTAAAACTAAGTACAGTTTTACTATCCTCAATTAATTAGTTTATTGATTAAGTAGAAGTTTGAAACCATCTGTTGATTCTTTATTGATCGCCAAAAACACAAGTTCAGTGAACATTATAGAGGCAAGCATATTTAGAATTTTAGTTGATGAGGTGAACAAGAGTGAAAACAATTTGTTGGGAGTGAGCACTTTTGTTCCAACGCAGTCTAGATTTTCTCACACAAGCTCTGTTGCATGTTTATGACATCCTCAGAAATAGTTCTCCACTCTCCTTGAAGGACTTTGTAAAGTTTCACATGTAGGAGGCTTTTTATTTCATTCCCTTTCAAGATGATCCCAGACTGCTTTATTGATGTTGATTTCTACACTCCGAAGCAGATTCACGACTCAATATGACCTTCTGCTTCTGATTTTTATCCAATTCTTGTTGAAAACCTTTTTCTACTTTTTTTTTTTCACAGAATGGGTTTTGCAAGCAAAAAGTTCATAAACTGTTCAGATGCAACTATGAGCTCCTCTGTGAAGTAGAATCTATATGTGCATATTTAGCTGCTTTTTACACATTGATGACTTGTATCTTTTGTTGCTCAACAATATTTAACGACACTGCCAAATTTTTTATTTTTTGGAAGGGTAAGTCCGCTGAGATGCAACATCTCGTTTTTGAGGTGGTTCTCAACCCATGTTTTTTGGAGGGTGGAAGGAAATCAGAGTACCTGATGGAAACCCTCAGATACACTGGGAGAACATGCAAACTCCACACAGAAAGGACAGTGTTTCAAACCTTGTCCCATATTCGGGGTTGAACCCACAATGTTCTTGCTGTGAGGCCACTGTGCTAACCACTGCACCACCATGCTGCCAAGTTTATCAGTTTTAGCTGTTAAATGAGCTGTGAGAGGTTTTAAATGGTGTTTAAATGGTAAATCCTATCATTGCAGTAATTTTTTTTTTTTTTATAATTTTGCAATTTTCTCATGAATAGACATAAATTTGCAGGTCAAACTTCAAATAACAAAATGAATATATAAATTGAGAAGGTGAACTGTTCACTGGTTCTTCAAACAAAACTGACTGCACATCTAAGTTCCGGTTTAGGTGAAAACATTTCTTTGCATGTCATACATTAATCATTCTTATCTCATTATCTCGTCATTTCAGACGCTCAAATTGCAAATCAGTCAAGATTCTATGATCCTAATTTTCTTTGATCTCTAAGCTATTTTTTGTTCCTATAAAAGAGTGACAACAGAAATATCTTTGTTTGTTTGTCCCATGCTGACACAGCAGCAATCATTTACTCTACACACACGGCCACGGCAGCAAATCTGTCAATCTGTGTGTTTGTCAATCAGTTTTTGCCTCTGTGGGAAACGGGCTCTGACTGACAGCCTGTGTGATCTCTCCAAGGGCTGGCAGGAAGGCAACAAAAGGCCCAGCTACAGTAATTGGCAAGACAAAGACATCCCGCCAAAGCAGTTCTGTCACTCATGTGGTTTGAGAGCGATGAATCAACATGAAACACGCCACACCAGTTAACCAAAGGGAAAGTATGCTTGTCGGCAAACTGGTAACCAATCTCAGGGCCAGCTTGAGGTCATTTCCCCCCGGTGACTAGCTGAGAGGTGACCTGTTTAAGCTAACACATCACAGTTCACCCCTCCCATTTGAATTCACCTTCCAAGCTCAAATCTCCCCCTGGCCTGACCCTTCACTGACCTGCTGACCCTCTGCTTGGGTCAGCTCTGAACATATACAACCCTCCCCTCTGTCTGCTCAATCTTACCCCCGTCCTTCACACACCTGCTTCTCATTTCTCACATTTCACTTTCCTTTCAAGGCCGCCATCTGTCTGTCTGTCTGTCTTTGAGGAGAAGAAGAAAAAGAACATTTCGATAAAAGCCTTATTTTTCTCTCCAGATGTATGTTCTGTAAAGCTGGTGAATCAGATTTAGGATGATCATAAAATGTACTTTGTTCTTTGAAGATTAGATAGTGAGACATCCATAAAGCCTGTGATGTGTAAGAATATACTCCATCACCCTACTGAGTCAATATGGGCCAACTTTGTTTTCTTGAAGTAGAGCAGAACTGTGTGATGAAGATAGTCCACTCAAAAAGGTCAAAAAGGATATCTATGTCTCTCTCAGAGGTCTTGTCAAAGTGTGTGTGTTGTGGCGCATGCCTCCTGATGCCCCAAGCCTGACCTCCCCTTGTGTCCTCTCTCAATCACCCCTGTCTCCTCAGACACCTTTCCTCCACCTTCTTCCTCTTCTTCTGTTGCTTCAAGAGAGCAAACTGAGAAGGAGGAGGTCTTCTCACTTGAAGGGACCCCATGCGGGATGTAAAAGCCCCCCGTCCACACCGACACACACACATACATGCACAAGTATCCCTTGTCTGCCTGCCTCCTCACAGGGCAGTCATTAGTCATCAGGAAGATCAAAGAACAACAGCAGGAAGTGAAAGGACCCTGACAAGGAGGAGTCCATCTGGTTGGCAGGCCATTCTTCATTCTCAGCTGACAGGAGAGCACAAACACCATCTGACTGCTTCCTCTGCTGGTCACAACTCTTTAGTTTGACTGAAGGAAGAAAGATGTTAACGCTACTAAACTTGCCCGAGAGATGTCTTTAAATTCATCATTAGATTGGAAAATTCTGATTTGTAAAAGTAGGCATGAGTCTTTTTTAAAGAAACAGTTCAGTGGTCACTGAGAGAATCATTGTTAAAACCTCTCACTTGTTTGACTTCAGAAATCCAAACATAAAGTATTTGATATCATTAGAAAACTATAAAGATAGATCATTTACACAATAGTTTTAATGCATTTCTTGCAAACAACCAAAGAATGTCATATGCTTACTTGTTAAATGTGGTGTCTTTGGAAAAATCGTTTTGAAAAAATACATACATGCATATGACGTATCAGCATACAAGAGAGTAATACGTTTTTTTTTACCAGTACAAAAAGTATGACAAAAAATTATGAAAAAGTATGACAAAGAAAAACTCTCTCTTCATTGTTCTTAATTGTTCTTTTCTTGTACATGTATACTTTAGTGGTGTGTATGCTTAAGTCTTTCATCAGTTGTCTTTTCAAGAATATGATTTGAGAAGTAACAGATGGAACCTTCCTGAATACCAGATTTTATTCTGCATTCTGTGTTTGCTGTTGTTTTATCTGAGTCGTTCAGAATGACAAGGACACAAACCTTCATCACACAAATTCCAATCCCTCTTACAAAAACTTAATCATTGCTTCATAACTGTTGCTTTAATTTCTGCTATTCAGCATATCCACAATATTGGCCTGCTTCAACCCACACAATTTGTTACTTTTGAGGGGGTCTTCTTTATATCCTCTCTAATGAAGAATCCATTTTCTTCTAAAACACAGTGAAGCACTGATGATATGTGAATAATGTTGCATTAAAAATCCCTTTTATTGTGGAGGGTGTTTCTATGTGTCTGTGTCTTTGGGTCATAACTATAATGGCCTGCGTGTTTCAACAATGGTTGTTCCAGCTCCATTCCACCAAGCTGCTGTTCCAGCAAGCGGGTGTTCCAGCTCCACCCCACTCAAATTGGCACCACTTAGCGGCAGTTCAGAAGCTGTTTTGAGCTCTGTCTTGGTCTGCTTGGAGTGCTACCTGTCACACAAGTTAGGTTGTGTCTCTATTTTAATCTAGAAAGTCTACAGAAGAACTGCTTTATGTCTAAATGCCCTGCCATTTTTAATAAGTTAGGTTTCTTATGCAGATACACTCATGAGTTAAGAATTGGTAAAAGGTCAAAGTTTATTTTAAACCCACATTCTGACAGTCTTACCTGCATGATTAAATGTTTAGATTGCAGTAAATTGTAAAACTGCTCACAGCAGGGTACATCCTGGACAGGTCACAACTCTGTCGCAGTAAATCAGATTTTCTGGTTTTTCATTTTTCTTGAAACAAATTGGAACCTTTTTTATTCTCACGAATACAGCCGATAGTAGTGTTGTATGAAATGAAAGAACAAACAGTTGAAAAATACAGTGATGCAAAACTAAAACAATCAGCAAAT
Source organism: Neostethus bicornis (assembly GCA_902685375.1). Classification (NCBI taxonomy): domain Eukaryota; kingdom Metazoa; phylum Chordata; class Actinopteri; order Atheriniformes; family Phallostethidae; genus Neostethus; species Neostethus bicornis. The sequence goes on from LR738545.1 coordinate 14,779,422, forward strand.
ACGATCAGCAAATAGTAAGACCACAGACTTTCTTTGGTCTTACATTTACGGAAAGAAAAAATTCAGTTGTTTTAAAGGTCGATTACCTCAACGTCACCTTTTATCTATCTATAACTTTATCGCAACTTACCCAAGTCTGTCTGCAGGGTAACCCTTTCCTTTTGCTGCGTGACTGAGCGTGTCTCCTGACGCACAGGAGGCATCAATTACAGGCCCAGCCGTCCCAGTGTCACTGCTCTGTAATTAATGGGCTCTCCCGGCGCAGTGCCATGGGGCCTGGCCTCACTCTGAACTCCACAGGAATTCGGAGACAAACACACACTCAAAGTTTCAGTCACATGCTCGTTCTGGAGCAAGTATGCTACTTGCAAAATACCAGCTAATGCATTTATAATTTTCAACTGGAAGCGTGTATACTGTAGAAATACCAATCACTGATGCATGCCGGTAAACATTTAGACATGTAAAATCAAACTTGTGACTGAAGCATAATCAGAAATACCTGTGAACACTTGTATCAAAGCAAAGAGTAGTCACACAACAGTGTTCACACAGTCATTTACACATACAGATGCCCAGGAGCCCCCCCCCCGGTTGCCCCTTCATTTGTCAATCAGCCAGACAAACAGAAGCACAAGGTTCCCTAGGTCACAAGGTCATGGGATCCTGCATTACCATGTATCTTAACACACATGCCAGATCCTGCCACTCAAACCAATTCTGTCAACTCCTTTTAAAATCTTGTTGACTTAGGACCGGCTTCTCCATTTTTTTTTGTTCTTGATGTGGTGTCTCTTCCTGAGGCAGACATTCTTTTAGTACTTCCTCTAGCTTTTCCTATCCCTTTCAGTCTCTACTTTAATCCCCCACCTCCTTTCCTCTAACCCTCCCTCTTTCACTCTTTCTTTCTAACTTCTTTGCGCCCTCTCTCACTCCTTTTAACGTCACGCCTGGAGCTGACTCAGAGCGTGACCCTGCTTTTATTGTTGCAGAAGGGCAGAGGCGCAAACACAGGGCAGGGACTGTCACCCCAGTGATTAAGGAGCGCATGTTTTCAGTCAAACGCCTCACAGGGGAGCGATCCAAGACTGGAAGAGGGAGGGGTTGGAGAAGTTGAGAGATAAAGAGCTTGCATTTTAACATTTGATGAACAAAAGCCTTTTAGAATGTAAAAAGCATCAAAAGTGACATTTGGCAAAAAAAAAAAAATCTTGGATTGACACATACAGCAGATAGTGAGATTCAATTAAAACCATAGGACATTCTTTATAAGATTTCCTGGGATTACGTGGCATAGAGCTGCCTTCAACTCCTTTTGCCCTTAGTTTACTTTATAGAGTAAAAAGTGATCAAGTTAGTCCAGACTTCTGATTTCACATGACATCCAGTTCAGTTTAGATTGTCACATGTAACAAGGCAGATTAAAAATCTATTGTCATTTAGAGTCAATGACTATAAGTTAACCACCATAACCGAAGGCAGAGCCAGCAAGTTACATCTTTAGGGAAATTTGTTCTTGATCATCCAGAAAGTGAAATAAAAGAGCTGTCTGTTGAGTAATGGCTATGAATTGAAGGGGAAAGAATCATAGATGTGATGTTTTGACCATTGAACCTTTTTCCACAACATATTAGTTTTATTAATGTGAACAGGAATCAGTTTTTCCTACAGCACTCACAAGGATTAATACAAATGGGGCCATGAAAGCACTAGGCAAGGACAGATATAAATAAATAGCCCGGTTGCCTCCATGTTTCATATCCCAGTCACCTCTGAGAGCAGTGCTCCTCTGTGTTAGCCGTCCAAACTAAACACATGGAGGTTTACTCAGCCATAAATTATCAGTTTGACAGTTAAAAGTGTTCAAACTAATTTGTCAAATCTTGCTTGTTATTATTACCCCCTCTCTCCCCTTCTTTTAAATTCATTGCAGTAGTTTCTTTTTATTTTCAGAAATGCGGTTTTCCACATCTTTTCTGTGTATTAAAGTAAAATACTGTATGCTCCAGCTAAAAATCGCTCATTCTTCTTGACGAGGATTGGCTTTAATTTATTTCTTACCAAAAACAATTTATATCCACAGGAGGTTGTCAAGAGATTGGACCGTGAAAAACCTTCAGGCAGCAGATCAACATCCTCTCATCATTTCAACAACTTGTATTTTTGTTAATCTAGCTAGCATAGGGTGTTGAAGTGGCACAATTGCTATTGACAAGTTTTTGCTAAACATGCCAACAAAGAGTAAACATAGATTATGCCTTTGGCTCTGGTATCAAATAAACAAATGTCTCAAGAGGCAAAGACAAGCCAGTTTTATGATGGCTTCGCAGCAACAAAAACCATTATTAATTTTCTCAAAGCTAGTTCCAATTTACAAGATTCATGAAATAATTAAGATAAGGATATGATTTAGTCTAAATTCACATGGTCAATTTAGTAAAATAACATATTACAAAATTATCTGGTCTTTCTGTGTGGAGTTTGCATGTTCTCCATGTGTATGCGTGGCCTTTCTCTGGGTACTCTGGTTTCCCCCCACCCTCCAAAAACATGCGTGTAAGGTTGATTGGGTGCTAGATAGCCCCTAGGAATGTGTGTGTCTGGGGATGGTTGTCTGTGTGAGTGGCCACAGAACAGACTGGCGACCTGTTCGGGGTGTACCCTGCCTCTCACCTGAAATCAGCCGCGATAGGCTTCGGCACCCCTCACGACCCCGTTAGGGATAAGTGGTTTAGAAGAAACTAAACAAAAGGATAATTTTCTAATCATATATACAAGACGTAGACAGTCATATTCCACATTTACTGTTTGTTAATGGTTATGTTTTCTTTCTTATGGACTAGAACTTGCATATAAAGAGAAAAAAAAAAGTTTTTTATTTCCAAAAACAATATTCCAGTTTAAGCTGGAAGAGACCCTGCTGTGCCAGATGTTGAAGTAATGATAATAGCCACAATTATAGTACATTATGTGTACATTATGTGACAGACCACCAACTTCTAAAATTCATCATCCAAATAGACTTATTTGAATTAAAAGAATTTTGAGGTTTCAGAAAACAAATTGGTAAACTGGTCTTGTCCAAAGTGTTCTTCCGACATCGGCTTGAAAAGAGGATTTAAAAGACAATTGCAATTTTACCTGGCCTAGAAGAAGGACATAAACGGAATCTGCATTTGGATTTAAGGACGCAACAGAAAGCAAAGTAAAAAAAATTACAAGTAACTGAAGAATACGTTTTCAAATTGAAACGTTTTGACGAATGTTATTTCTTTACCCAATTCTTACACCATCAGCATAAGTCTGGTTGAAACACCCTTTTGCCAATGGCATTTAAATATGTTATTATTTGGTGCAAAAAAAATCTATAATAGGAATTTAGAAGGAACCCTACGAGACCCAAGCGCAATCTTGATGTAGCAGACTAATATGCAGTTAAAATGTTAGTTTGAAATGGACTTTGATATCTGCTGCCAAATTTTTTGAAAACCATCATGTCACTATATGGTATATTTTTGTGTCAGCTCTTCTGAGGTTAAGATATGAGCTGTGGAGCACACCACGGCAGTGATTTAAGACTCTTGTTTTAAGTTCATATATTAACACCAGCAATAAAACATGACCATCAATAACGTACCCAGTTAATACTTTAGATTGCTGGCGAGGAGTATAGATAATCGAAGTATAATTTAAAGAAGAAAGTTGTATTTAGTGACAAAATGAACATCTAAAAACAAAGTAATCAACTTTACAGGTTACAAAAAAAGTTTTGTAATCATAACAAACAACACCAACCCGGCATTCGGTAAAAAATTTGCATAACTTATGACTCAATTTGCACCACACACATTACGTTTCAATCCCCTTGCGTGTGTGGTCTGTGTGACAGAATGTGTGAGTTTGTGTCTGTGTGTGTGTGTGTGTGTGCCATACCCAAAAAGACAGACAGGCACACGAGCATGAAATCCACCAAACCTTCTCTAATTCACCTGTAATTTGTGGCTCTCAGATACATGTCATAGTTAGGCTAAACAAACGGTCCTTTGTCACTGACAGAAGTCTTTGATCATAATGAATCGTATTCACTGTCTGGCTGCCACACAGGATCTACCCTGCACTGCTGGCACACTGAAAGGATTTTGAATAACTCACGTGTATATCTTAACGAAGGCAAGAGTTTTTAACTCACACCTAAACATGTCCATTTTCTACTTAAAGTCAAAATCTGACTCCCTTCATCAACTTCTGACCTTGACTGAGCCCACCCCCCTTGTTGATCCTCCAAGAAGTCAAGGCTCCAAGCATTTGGGCCTCACTAGGTGATCGACAGCTTTGAAGAAATTATCGAAAACAAAAAGTCAAGTCAACATTTGAGGTCGAGCACCCGCAAGTTAAACACCCAAAAAAGTTATGCAAACTGAACCAAATTACATACCAGATTTTGCCTGGTATGTTCAGAAATGTATGATAAAACGGAGATTATTTTTAACCTGCTACTAGTGGGACATGCAAATGTGTGTGTCTGAGGAGTAGCAATGTAGGATGATTAAGCATGCCGCTGCCGGCCTGTGGGATTGACAGTAACGCTGGCTGACTTGGGCACACAAGGGATAGCGAGACTAGGGGCACTTGTGTAACAGAGACACACAGTCAGGTACTGTTCTCCTGCTGAGCTCGAAACAAACCGCTGTTGACATCCCTGTCACCAACACTCATTTCCAGCGCTCAATGAGATTAGACTCAACTGGCGGCGGTAGAGACAGAGGCATCAAATTAAGCGAAAGCAGCTGACAGCTAGCATGTTCAGTGTGCTGGCTTTCTGCAGGCTGTTTTCTTCCGCTTTGCCTTGCGTGAAATGTTATCTTTCAGCCTGCATTCCAAGAGAAGGAATCGAAGATTAAATGCAGGGCAGATTTGGTGAGTTGTTTGATGAGCAGTCACACCAAAAGAAAAGTTAGGGTTGAAAAACTCAAACGAAGAGGTTTGTTTCATATAAGACATGTCTGGAAGACAGGTTTCATCAGTTGGTTTGAACTTTAGCAGGCTTTGTTGCAATATTCCCAGCATATTATTTATTTGTTCGCCTCTTCTTCCCCAACTTACCTGGAAACATCACAGTTCTACCTGTTTGTTCACCTTAATTTGATCCCTCACATGCACAAACAACACTGTCCCCACCTGCCAACCAAGCTGAGCGTTCACGTGTAGGCAGTTTGACAGAGTTAAGTTGTCAAGGAAATAGAGAGGAAATGACACAGGGCATATTTTCACAAATCTCCCCTGTTGGCATGCTCTGCTGTGGCACAGGGCCTGTCAGCGGCCTGTCTCCTCAATTTAGCCATCAGACACAGTCAGGGTGCCAAACACATAGGGACACGCCTGTCTTCAGACAGAAAGGAAGACAGAGGGAAATGCCAACTGTGGAACAAGGTAGTGTGTGTAAGTTTGAGGCAAACCAATGAAGACAGGACAGGCATAAAAAAATGCAGTAAAAGTTAAAGGTGAAGGGAACAAAATGCATCTTTGAAGAAAAAAAAAGAATGTACATCTGTGTGGCAAGAGGTTAATTTGAACTGTACCAACATTGCTCTCTGTTATCCTCCCTTAAACAGAAATGTCAAATGCTTAGCTATTCTCCCTTAACCGGCTTTGTAATGTAAACCGCAGGGCTCGGGGCACCACATGTCACTGTGACTTTGAAGAAGTGACTTTGATGAGGTGGAAGCGGGCCAAAGTGGGCAGCCTGCACATCTACCTGCTTCACTGGAGGCACTGCATTGGTCCTGGTGGCTGTGTCCCACAACCCCCTGCTTTGCTGCTGCTGCTTCCCTAAACACACACGCAATCCCCAGCTGTGTAAGCCATCCCACAGTTGCAACAAACACGCTGCTGTTTCCTTGCACTCCTCGGGCCCAATGTTGCTTTTCGTCAAAAAGCCTGACTAATTAACTTGGCGTAAAAAGGGAAAAAGCAACAGGACATTTTTTAAATGCTACATATTCATATCTTATCTTGGATGACAAGCAATAAAACTGATTTTACATTTATCACATGACTAATAAATGTGCAAGATTCTTTAAACGCTCTTTGAGTCACTGACAAGTGTTTATACATTCACTCAAAAAAAACCTCAAATAGTATTAATTAGTTGCCAACCCAGGAACTATGTTTCCAGATTAAAACTATTAGCTGCTGATTTGTTGTTGGTTAGCACATTCATAAAACCTTATTCGGTAAATCGAGTCATGGGTGGTTTAACTTATGTTCCTAAATATACAGTATTTATTTTAACTTCACTGATGTTTTTGAGCCAAAGAAGACTTTTTGTTGGAGAGATAGAAGATAAAATATCTAAAAAAAAATCAAGATATTTGTAGATCCTGAACATTAACGGATGTAATCAGTCCCCAGGTGGCCCTGGTTTTGTGTTCCCAGCGTTCTTAATACCAGCCAGGTTTTCTTAAGGTGGACTGAAGCATTCGTTTGCTGACATCAGGGCTGAAAGGTACACAGCTAAAGGAGAATGGCGATCATCTGTCAGGGTGCACAGAAGTCTGGTTGTAAAGACTAGAGGCCACAACTAGCTTTCACCCCCACGCTGTCTTTAGCAGTGAGAACACCAGAATAACAAACAAGGACACGCGTGTGTGTTGCTCTTCCCTCTTTGTGTGTATGTTTGTTTACATCATTTTGTTGGTTTCTGCCCAGGGAATTTTGATGATCCTGTCCTAAAGAAGGCATCTCCCTGGGGTATGTGGATGATTAGCCCGTGGATATAACCTGTCACTGGTTTCCCCGTGTCACTGTGGACTCACACAACCATCCCACACATTGCACACATTGGAAAAGAGAGATACAGTTAACATGTAGTCCCCAGGCAGTGCAGGGTCACCCAGCTCTCTATTTCAAAGGAGACAGGGTCGCCGCTGAGCCAGTCCAGGCCCTGTGGAAGCAACCAGTCATGTGTAATTTTCCAGTCCAATGCTCAGTGATGAGCAGGTCTGGCCATAGTTTGGCCCCCAGGGTCTGGCCCACAGAGAGACTGGCAGGCTTAGAGCTTGTCCACCTTCTGCTCCAGCCTTGTCGTATCGGTGGGAATGAGAGCTCATCATGGCCTGCCAACCCGCACTGCGAGTCATCACTCTTATCCACTCCCTCAGCCTCACTGGGGCCTCAGCCCTGGTAAATTATGCTTACCCACATCATTATTAGACTCATTATAGACCCATTTGAGTGGCTTTCAGCCTGTCACGGGCGCTCAACTATGTCTTCAGCTTGACTTGATTTCTTCTGACAGGCTTTTCTTAAACTAAAAGGCAGGAGATGAGAGTCGCAGAGATATAAGTCTGAGGGGAAGGGGGCGGGCATCTTGAAATAGTCAGGCAAAGCTAATCTAAAACACTTATTTTCTTTGAAGACATTAAAGGGCTTTGAGCATTGCTCAGTATTCTGAAGACGTGTTTTTACATTTTGGTTTAAGACACCGATAATTCTATTGACTTTATCTGCCGGCTGGTTTACACATTTTTAAACAAAGTTATGCAGATTTGTAATTATGTAGTAACACGAAAGTAACTATGTGAAAGACATTATGAGCATTGTTTCAAATACCTGCTTGTCTCTCGTTAACCAAATTGCAAAGATAAAATTACACAACTTAACTAGGTTATTTAATGGTCTTTAACCAGCTAATTCTCTTGTTCATTCGCTGTTAGTTATGTCCATCCCCAGTACATCTGGACATCTTTGTTCTGTTATTGGTACAGAGTTCCTCTGGAGAAAAGAAGATTTTATAAGGAAAGTGTATGAGAAGTGTGTACCAGCTCTCTTCCATGCTAAATATGAACAGAGCCAAACTCTCTCAATCTGTGACGGCTCATTTGGAAATGTAGCCCTGGGCTCTTGTTCCCATTGCTGTTTGCCAAATACAATAATTCTTTCTCATTTCCAAAACTCATTTTTGTAATTTTGTCATTTTTCACTGTCAGCTCAGCTCTCATAAAATGTTTTATTGAATGTCCTGCTGGACACAGATCTGATATGTGTTCAGACCTTGCTTCTGCTTACCCCTCTGATGCTTCAGTTTTTGTTTGTTACAATCCTTTGCAACTTGGTCAACTTCTAAAAGCCTTTCCAGCTTTTAAAAAACTTTCTTCTGCATCAGTGGTGATGATTACTGCTCCATCTGGAGTTGTCTTTTTTAACCAATTTTTTTTTAGTCACGAGTAGCTGCAGGTGATATCATTGTGTCACTGCTTATTTCCATCATATGGATTGACAGGAGGAACCTGGCCAGCTTTGCTTCTGATAATGGCTGATCTAATCCATGCTGCTGTGTACTTTCACCCACTCAGCTCCTCTGTTCTTGGCATCAATTTCTTTAAACCCAAAAAGCATTTCTTTCAACCCCCACCACTACATATGTTTGCAATTTCCCTTCGGGGGGTTATGATTCAACAGCGGCATCATCTCAATTTGTCTCAAAGCATGAAGCATTGCAAGAGAAACTAAAGCAAGAGATAAGACGTCTTCTCTGCATCTCCTTTCAGAGTCTACAGCTTGTGTGTTTGGCGGAGTTGGACATGAGGCTCGCTCTTTGGTTAGTGGGAGTTTAAGATGAGAGTGCCATGCCGGCCTAATCACGTTACGGGTGCCATATTATGTGTCAAGCTGTCACTTTCAATTTGAGCCACCACATTGCAATGGTGGGCCTTAGCTTTCTTCGTATTTCTGTTTTGATTTGGGCTTGATAGTGGCTCGACTGCAATGACAAGAGAGTGAGCCTGTTTAAACTATACCAAAGATCACTGATCATAAGTTTACAATTAGCATTAGATGGAGTGTGGATAAAAGCAAAATGTGTGTCTGTGGGGGCAGAAGGACTCGTTTCCTCTGACCTCTTCACACTTAATCACATGTCTAATCTCATTCTTGTCTCCAGTTCGAACTGATGTCATGTGCCTCATCATCCAATCTGTCACACTGGTTGACATGGAGACCATGTTGACGTGCGGTGGAAGGTTGGGAGAGACCACAGAAAAAGTCTATCCAGTTGCCCAATTCTATCAACAGACTATATTGGGGTGATGAAGACTGACAAAAGGAAAAGAGAGACTAGGAAGGGTTATGGCTTTGGGGGCGGGGGTTCAGCCAAAGCCAATTGTCCACCAATTGAGTGGAATGACTCAGAGCAATTGGTAGAAGTCTGATCTTTTGTGTGCAAGATGCTGAAATATTTAAGGGACCCACTGTGTTTTTCGCCTCCACAAAATCTGTTTTTATACCTTTTCAGGTAGAGCTTCTGTCAAAAACATACTGTCCATATTATTTAAGTCCCTGTCTTTCTCTCTATTTATCTTTCTGTCTCGGATTCCTGTATTTATCTGCTCTAAATCTTGCTGCATCTTTCCATCTGTCTCTGTCTAATAGATCTTAAGCTTGGTGATAAAGTCCAGCAGCCTGCCAAAGCAAAGGACTTCAAGCTATTCTTGCAGACAAAGCTTCAGAATCACTCAGTGGAAGAAACAAGACTAAGTGAAAATGATGTGAGGTGGAGCGGTGAGGACATAGGGGAGGACCGGACAGTAGTGGCTATGCCGACAAGCTGAATCATCACGTTCTTAATTTGTCTTTTCTAATAAAATGTTTTTATCTCAATCTGCTTGGAAAAGTACCGAGTATTCCATTCAAACTGTTTTGTAGCCACCAAATGACCCCATGATTCTAAATCTAATATCCACTATTGTCACATTTTGGTTCCTGCAGTTGGCAACAGTTGAAGGAAACTCGGTCTCAAATAGCATCTTAGTTTAGAAATATGGTCTGATGCTCTAGGAGCGAAGTGTAGAACAGTGCAGTCTTTATAAACCTAAGAAACTTGTCATGCTTTTTTACTTAACCATGTCAGTAGCTAATGCAATTGGCTCCCAGTTGAGTTGGCTGCCAATTAAAATGTCAATGTATTTTCCAATTTAATTCAGCTGTTTCTAAAGAAAGTACAGTTAAGATTTGTTTTAATACTTAATGTCTATGTGTTTTGTTTTACATGCTATTAACATGGAAATTATTTTCTTTGTTGTTAAATTACCACCATAATGTAAAAACAGATCATCTGGAATTTGTCTAGTTTGTTTAAGGCATCATGTTGTTATGGAATAAAATCTCCAAAGTCCAGCAGAACAAAAAAAAATGGTAGTGTGGGGTTGAATAGGATTAGCTTTGTCTTGTGGCAAATTTAATAACAAATAAGCTCTTTTCACTTATGAACCATAACCCTGAAAATTTTTAAATATACTCTAAAGAGTATGCAAATAAAAAAAGCAAAACTCACTTTTTAGAAAGTGGAGCATGAAACTTTATACCATGTTCTCCAGATGTTTCATACAATAGAGTTTGAAATTATTTCAATGTTGAAAAAATACCTTCAATAAAAAAAGTCAAAGTAACAAATCCAATTTTATTCAAATTTCAAAGCACTTCAGCCTATATCCTGGTTTTTATGCATGGGTAGAGCAAGCTGTTTCTTTTTTTAAAGCTTGTTAATGTAAATGTAATTCTTTGAGGGCCATTTGATCCAATTGCCATAAGTATTATTTCCAGTCTTATGCTGGCCAAACTACAAAGAATAAATGATCCGGCGCGAGGGCCTGATTATCCCAATGCAGTTATGGAGGCATTCAAACAAATGCAAGTAACTTGTCATGCTTCAAGTGTTTCATTTGATTTGATTTATTATGTCTAATTTACATTCCAGCTCCTCATCTAATGGGCCATAAATTCTGTGGATATAATGTCTTTGGATTAAAGAAAAATCACAAACAGAATAAATCTTTCCTAAAACAAAATAGCCTTCTTGTTTCAATGCACCATTTGAAAAACACATTTGAAACACAAGCATATCCGCCACTTTTTTCCTCTTCAGTGAAGCCAGTATTGGCTTTTGCACATCTGTTTCCTACATAAAACATTTCTATGTAGACAGTGCCTAAAATTTTTTTTAATAGCTTTTAGATTTTGAGGTTGGTTTTTTTTGCTTCTTCACAACCATTCACTCAGTACTGGAGAACAATAGAAAAGTTTTATTGCTTTAAAAAGAACATGGTTATTTCTTTTTCTTTTGCTCCAAAATTCTTTTGTACTATTTATTTTAAGATTGAATGATGAATCATTTTTGCCAAAAAAAAAAAAAAAACAATAAATTTGGGCGTGTTAACACCACAGTAAACTATTTTAATTTTAGGGTTGAGCATTATTCATTGTCTTATTAGATGAGGAGTGTTCTCAATGTAGCAACCACATCAACTGCTGCACGCCAGTAATTTAATCGGAAAACCAAAAAAAAAAAAGGAAGATCTACAGCAGAAAATATGTGATGGTCTGTGATAGTAAATCATCTGAAAATGGTTGGATATACCTCAAAAACATTACTTTGACCAAATCATACTATACTGTACAGTCTCCAAAGATGAAACCACGCTTGTTCCGAAAGTGTTAAAGACAGATTTATAAGGCTAACAGAACGCTATTCACCAATGTGATCTATGTTAAGATGCCAAGCTTATCAGAACAAAAACAAAAACTGACTGTATTGCTACTATATGCACATAAATGGAGATGTTACACCAGTTCAACAAGAGACTAAACCTTGCAAGTTTGTAAGTCACTTGAACACTTTCCTACTATTCAAGCAAGGAGTAACTTTTCTGTGTGATTTGTGATACTCGTGCTCCAACAACTGGCTGGATTACATAGCGGTCAATCCTACATACAACATAGTGGATAATCTACAGTTTGTTGATGTCATCCAGGTGTCATTCCATTAGAAAGTCATCAAATGAAGAGTTATATACTTTTATACTAAATATACTATTTCAAGTTAGGTTTTGACAAAAATTTGGCATTTCATTCACACCTGCATCACATGAAGGGGTGCAAGTGATGTAGTTTTGGTCAGAACGCATCAACTATTTGCTGCCACTTAAAGTTAATGTAAATTTCTCATTGAATTGACCCAAACTGAGTGGGAGGCTTTGTCAGGAACCAACAATAAGTAGGACTCAGATGCAGAGATCTTTACAAAAGTTTAATCCAACAGGCCGATCATGAACATAATCCAAAACACTCTGACACAGGACAAGGGGAGACAAGGACTATTTAACACAGAAGGAAGGGGATCTCAGGTGGAAACAATGAGGGACAATTAGACATACACAGCTGTGGGAAAAACACTAGGGCAGGAAGTAACAAACATGAAACAAGAGGAAAGTTCGTTTTCAAAATAAAACAGGAAGTGCAAAACACAAGACATTACAGTACACCCCCCTCAAAGACCGGCACTGGACGGTCCAGGACCAAGAGACTTGTAGAAGTCCTTTATGAGAGATTTGTCCAAAATGTACCGCTCTGGAATCCACTCCCGCTCCTCAGGACCATACCCCTCCCAGTCCACCAGAAACTGACGCCCCCGACCCCTGCGACGGACATCCAGAATCTCCCGCACAGTGTACACTGGGCCACCCCCGATCATTCTGGGCGGCGGTGGGGGCACAGTTGGAGGGACAAGTGGACTATCCACCACTGGCTTCGACTTGCTAACGTGGAAGGTAGGATGAACACGAAAGGACCGAGGCAGACGAAGGCGAACAGCGGCCGGACCAACAACCTTGGTAACGGGAAATGGACCCACAAACCGTGGAGCCAGCTTTCTACAGGGCACTTGTAGGTTGAGATCCTTGGTGGAGAGCCACACCCGCTGTCCGGGTCGATAGATTGGGGCAGGACAACGCCTACGATCGGCAGCCTTCTTAACACGATCTCGTTGGCGAAGCAGAACTTGGCGGGCGGCAGCCCAAATGCTGCGACAGCGCCGAACTAGGGCGTGGGCCGATGGAACAGAGACCTCCGGCTCCAGGTCTGCAAAAAGGGGAGGGTCATTGTTACGGCCCTGGCCATAAGGGGGCATCTTGTTGTGGTTTCCCTCTGCCGCTCCTATTTGTGCACAGGTGTTCCTGGTTCTGCTTGCCTGATTGGAGCTACTATATAAGGCACCAACATGTGCCTTCTCGGGGTCGGCTCCTCTGCTCTCTCCTCCTCGCACTCCCGTGCTGGTTGCTCCTGCTCCTGCTCCTGCTCCTTCGCCTTCGCCCATGCACATTTGAGTTTGTCTTTTCTTTTACGCACCACATTCATATCGCACCCATACACCTGCTCTTCACTCACACAACACCACCTACGCCACTGATCTTCCCATACTCACACCTCATACTCTTATTTTTTGTTAATATTACTTATCTTTGTTTAATAAATATTTACTTTTGCGCACCTTACCTCCGTTGTGGTCTCCCTTTTTGTTATGACCTTGAGCCAGTCATAACAAAATGGGGTCATAACAGTCATAACCAAAAACACACTTGAATGGAGACATACCCGTGGCTGTGGTAATCAAGGAATTGTGGGCATACTCCACCCAGACCAGGTTCTTGCTCCATGTTGAGGGGTTCTGGGAGACCAAACATCGGAGACCAGTTTCCAGCTGTTGGTTGAGGCGTTCAGTCTGGCCGTTGGATTCTGGATGATAACCAGAGGTCAAGCTGACCCTGGCGTCGATGAGTCGGCAAAACTCCCTCCAGAACCGGGACACAAACTGAGGCCCCCGGTCAGAAACAATGTCCTTAGGGAAACCATGATATCGGAAGACGTGGTTCATCATTATCTCAGCCGTCTTTTTGGCCGAAGGCAGTCTGGACAGGGGAATAAACCTGACCATCTTTGAAAACCTGTCAACAACAGTTAGTACAGTGTTGTTACCTTGAGAAACCGGAAGCCCTGTGACAAAGTCCATGGATATCTCAGCCCATGGGCGAGAGGGAATGGGAAGTGGTTGAAGCAGTCCCATGCGGGCCCTGGATGAGGTTTTGTTTCTGGCACAGACTGAACATGCTGCCACGTACTCCCGGACCTCCTTCTCCATGCACGGCCACCAGAATCTCCTCGAGATGCTGTACATAGTCCGCCGGACGCCTGGATGACAAGAAAGTAGTGAGGCGTGGGCCCAATGAATCACCCTTGAGCGTAACGCCGGAGGAACAAATAGACGATTGTCCGGACATCCAGTAGGCAAAGGCGTCCCACTGTTGGCCTGCTTGACCTCATTCTCTATCTGCCAAGTCACCGCTCCAACCACACAGGTTCGTGGAAGGATAGGCTCTGGTTCCTTGGCAACAGGCTCGGGGTCGTATAGACGAGACAGGGCATCAGGCTTGATGTTCTTGGACCCCGGCCTGTAAGATAAAGAGAAAGAAAAGCGGTTAAAAAATAACATCCACCTGGCCTGGCGAGAATTAAGTCTCTTTGCATTGCGGATATACTCAAGGTTCTTATGGTCCGTCCAGACAATGAAGGGATGGGCCGCTCCCTCCAGCCAATGCCGCCACTCCTCCAGAGCCACCTTAACTGCCAGCAACTCCCGGTTGCCAACATCATAGTTACGTTCAGCCTTAGACAGTCGCCGAGACAGGAAAGCACAGGGGTGGATTTTGCTGTCGATTTCTGAACGCTGGGAAAGGATCGCACCAATCCCCTCGTTAGAGGCATCCACTTCAACCACGAATTGGCGGCGAGGATCTGGAAGTGTGAGCACTGGAGCCGAAGAGAAGCGTTGCTTAAGAGTCTGAAATGCTGTCTCAGCATCAGGTGTCCATCTGAACAACGCTTGACGAGACGTGAGAGCATGGAGCGGAGCGGCCACGGTGCTGAAACCTCTGATAAACCGTCTGTAGAAGTTAGCAAAGCCTAAAAACTGTTGTAGTTTCTTGCGGCTCACAGGCATTGGCCAATCCATCACAGCACTCACTTTGGCAGGATCCATCTCTACCTTACCGGCTGACACTATAAAGCCGAGGAAGGAGATTGTCGTGGCATGAAACTCGCTTTTCTCAGCCTTGACGTAGAGGTCATTTTCCAAGAGACGCTGAAGGACCTTAGTGACATGGATTTTGTGAGACTCCAAGTCAGGGGAATAAATGAGAATGTCATCCAGGTAAACATAAACAAAGTGATCCAAGAAGTCTCTTAGGACATCGTTGATCATCGCTTGAAAAACTGCAGGAGCGTTTGTGAGGCCAAAAGGCATGACCAGATATTCATAGTGACCCCTAGGGGTATTAAATCCGGTTTTCCACTCATCCCCTTCCCTAATCCTGACCAGGTGGTATGCATTGCGTAGGTCAAGCTTGGTAAACACCTTGGCCTGCTGGAGCTGGTCAAAGACAGATGACATGAGAGGAAGGGGATATCGATTCTTTATTGTAATTTTATTGAGAGCACTGTACTGTAATCAACGCAGGGTCTGAGAGATCCATCCTTTTTCCCCACGAAGAAAAATCCCGCTCCTGCTGCAGAGGAGGACGGACGTATAAGACCCGCTGCGAGAGATGTGTCGATGTAATCGTTCAGTGCGTCTCGTTCAGGAGCGGAGATTGAGAAAAGACGCCCCTTTGGAATGGTGGAACCTGGAACCAGATCTATAGAACAGTCATATGGGCGATGAGGTGGAAGACTTAGAGCTTTGGACTTACTAAAAACTTCTCCCAGATGGTGGTAGCAGACTGGCACCGTACTCAGGTCTGCGGTTCTTGGACCTGAAGTGGGATGAGCAGAGACTGGATTACGAACAGTAATGCATTGTTTCAGGTTAGTGAGGCAATTATGCTGTTTCTCACAATCTGGCCCCCATCTTAAAACCATTCCTGTATTCCAGTCTATCTGGGGATTATGCTTGCACAACCACGGGTATCCCAGAATCAGCGTCTTAGACGGACATCTGAACAAGTAAAAGTTCATCAATTCTTTGTGTTTCTCAATGGAAACCAGAAGAGGTTCAGAGACGTGAGTTATGTTAAACAGTCCTTTGCCATCGAGAGCTCTGGCCTGGATGGGTTTTCTTAGCAGTTTTGTACACAGTCCCAAACTGTTAGCTAACTCCCAAGACATCAAACTCTCATCAGCGCCAGAATCTATGAGTGCTGGTAGTTCTATGGTGTTGTCGTGGTGAGTTATCTCTACAGACGTGAAGCTCCGTGTGGAATGAGCAGTAGTGGAAAACTGACTCACCGTTGTAGATTTCTTCATCGGACAGGAGGAAACAAGGTGATTCCGCTCCCCACAGTAGTAACACCGACCTTCCCGCCGGCGCAATCTCCGTTCCTCAGTGGACAGTCGCGCCCGACCCACCTGCATGGGTTCAGTTTCATCCTCCCTGGGTGAACGGCGATGTGGGTGGACTCCTTGTTCAGCTGAGGTGTGAGACAACCCCACATCAGTAGATCTATAATGCTGTTGGCGAGACAGCTGGCGTCCCCGGTTATCTGTACGTATCGCGAGTGCGATGAGAGAATCCAGGTCCGGTGGTAGATCCAGCGGCACCAACAGCTCCTGAATGTGCCGAGCCAGTCCCTTCAGGAAGGTATCATACAAGGCAGTGGGACCCCACCCGCTCTCCGCCGCCAACGTGCGGAAACGAATGGCGTAATCACAAACCGTTTCCTTGCCTTGTCTTATCCCGGTGATTTCTCGGCCCTTCTCCCGGCTGGTGGACACCGGATCAAAGGTGTTCTGCAGGGCGGTTTTGAAAGCAGCAAGTGATGAGCAGAGTGGAGAATCGCGAGCCCACTCCGTCATGGCCCAAGAACGAGCTCTTCCTGATAGGTAGGAGATCATGAAGGCAATCTTGGCTCTGTCAGATCCCAGGCCGTGAGGAGAGTGTTCAAAATGTATTGAACAAGCTGTTAAGAACTCCTGGCAAGATCCCGGCTCTCCAGAGTAGCTCACAGGAGGAGCGATCTTATCCTCAACATTCCTGGTAGACATGGTGAGAGGATGAGCTGGTGCTGCTGAGGAGAGACCCTGTGGAATGGGATTCCATAGCTGACCTGAAGGAAGATTCTGGACGTGAGAGGAAATCTGGACCATATGGGATGCCAGGTTCTTCTGGTAATCCTCCTGCTGCGCAAGGCGGGCTTCCAGGTTTTGCAGCACAGCAGCCAGTTGCTTGTTCTCTGCTGAGTCCATGGTGGTCAGAGTGTAATGTCAGGAACCAACAATAAGTAGGACTCAGATGCAGAGATCTTTATAAAGGTTTAATCCAACAGGCCGATCATGAACATAATCCAAAACACTCTGACACAGGACAAGGGGAGACAAGGACTATTTAACACAGAAGGAAGGGGATCTCAGGTGGAAACAATGAGGGACAATTAGACATACACAGCTGTGGGAAAAACACTAGGGCAGGAAGTAACAAACATGAAACAAGAGGAAAGTTCGTTTTCAAAATAAAACAGGAAGTGCAAAACACAAGACATTACAGGCTTTGTTGATCAATGGTAAGAAATTCTTTACAAAAAGCTGACTGCACTCATTTAGCAACTTTTTTTTTATCTCAACTCTTACAGGAAGAAAGCATGAAGCATCATGAGAATAATCCTTTATCACCCAACAGATTTTGAAATAGCATCTTTGAAGGTAATAGGAAATTCAGGAACAACAATGAAAAAAGAAACAGAAACTGAGAAAATGTGTGACAGAACCCTTTTGATGCTGTTCCATGGACACAGTGATGAAAAGGGAAAAATAAATGTTTAGGAGCATGTTTTTTTTTGCCTTACGTATGTCCTTTTACCACTTGTCTTGTATCGGTTGAATAAACAAAGGGAAGTTCAATGAGACGACTAAGAAAACAAAGGATTTGATTGTCTCTAGACCTGCTGAGAACTTTAGTATCCACCATGTTAAAAGAGAACATGAGGTATGAACTCCAACAAATGCTCCACTTTGCTGCTTGTGCAGAGTAATTGGCAGCGACAGGCCAAATCAATGTGTCATATTAAAGTAGACCGCCTGTTGACGAGCTCTGTTTGACACCATCAGAGTTTCACATCTCTGCAACACACTCTCACACATGCGTTATTGCCTCTGCTGTTATTAGATTTATACAACATGTTGTGGACTTGTATGCTAAAGCATGAAACTGAATCCGCATGTCTCCCAAGGCCAACCTGAATAATGCAATGCACATCTTGATATGTGTCAACCACCAGTGAGAGGAAATTGCGGTGCTGAGAAAACAGCAAGAAAATGTGAGAAAAAAAAGAAATTTGGAAAGTGAAAAAGACATCAAAGACCAAGCATTTTCCATACATCAGGCCAAGCAGGGTTTCAGATCAGACCAACTTTCTTCTAAACAGCCTCCTTAGATCTTACCAGCAGGAGGTTCCCCTTCAGCAGACTGCTTTGTCTATCAAAGTGTTCCCATAGCATCGGGCGCACTGGAGCAGCCCTCCTTGCCACTTGCCTCCCTCCCTTCTTGTATAAGAAAGCTGGGCTGCTACACCCTCTCCAACACTGAATCACTAAAGGTGATTATCAGCTCTAACCCCCACCACCTCCTCTACCATTTTTCTCCCTCCAGCTCTCCACTCTTTGTGTTCTTCTTTATGTTTTTGGCAGCTTTTGTCTAGAAACTTTCTCTTTTACCTCATCTCCTCCTGCTTTTGTTCTACTGCCAATTTGTATGTGATTCTTTTGTTTCAGAAAGAATATTTTCCTTGAAATAGACATATATCTATGATGTCTTGTGTTTTTCCCTTTGCTTATTTTACAACAAAGGAAGTGGCTAGTGAAAAAAATTATAAAAAGAACCAAAGGTGTGCACAGAAGGTCATGAGTAGTCACTGCTTTTCACAGGAGCACCACTTCTACTCTGCATCTGAGTAGAAAGGATTGTTGGCTGATTTTTGTCTTCTCTTCACTCTTCTCACCAGGCTTCAAGAACCAGCTTTACAAGCTTTTCCCCACTCTCATCCTCCACTGATCAAAGCCTGTTCGCACAGATATATTTCCCCTCACAGACAATGCCTCTTCTCAAGGTGCTGTCAGGTTCCCTTCTTTGCTTTAATTTCATCTCTTAAACTTTTTTTAATCCTCATCCCCCCTGCCTCCCTTCCCTCTTCTTCCTTTGTGAGGCCTGTCAGCCGTGACAGTTTGTTGCCAGGAGGGACTTGTGAGAAGAGAAGGTAGGTGCACTCTTACAAAGAGACGCCGCCTGGCTGCACCTTACTCGTGCTGTCAGTCAAAGCTGCCTGACTTGCGCTTGCAAACGGAAACTCTTACACACAAGCAAGGTGACACACCTGGCTTTCATGCACTGACAACAACACAATGCCACTTCTACTCAAACCCACACAGAGAAACATGACAGACACCTTGACCTTGTGTTTGTTGTGTATTGATGAAGAAGGAGAGGGGGTTAAGGAAAGGGAAGTGGTGAGTTAGAATCTTTAGGCAGTTAGACCGTCTGGGTGTCTTAGATCATAAGCCGGAGTGAAACTCAGAGCGACAGAGTTGTGATGAAGCCCCGGCAGAGTCTGTGCTGACAGAGCTTAGATGACAGACAAAGGCTGACAGACGCTGACATCTTCCTGTCGCCTTGGGCAGACAAGCAGCCCGGAATGAAACCTGAGGAGTCCAGCCTGCAGACATAACTATCAGCCAGCCCTCGCAAGCTTAATCCCTCAAAGTTTGCCAAAGACATCTGGGTGACAGAAGGGCAGGAGTTAAAAGGAAGACAACAGGAGTATCATTTAATTTTTCTGAAAGGAATAATGAGGCGAGAGTTTGCCCTGAAGGAAAGGACCGCGTTTGTGAAACATTAATTACACTTTCTCTACCTCACAACCTCCACTTGTCTTCTCGCCCTGTCATCTATCTTCATTTTGGCAGTGCTGAAACAGCTTAAAGCAGGAGAACAGCTTCCTTTATACTTGTAAGGGCAGAAACCTTCAGAATTATTTAGATGTTTTCTAAAAAGTCAGATCATACTCATCCAGTCTTCACTAAGTTTGATAGTTGGATATAAAGTGAGAAAGCTCAAAGTCAATATTTTGGTGCATGAGCAAACATCACAGCTTAATGTCGATGGCAATCAAGCCTGCTGAAAAAAACCTTCTGAAGTTTTTAATGCTGCTTGTTAACTTTTCATTTTTGTAAATTCTGCTCCTTTTTTTAAGCTCTTGATACCTACAACCATTTTCAATGATTAGAAGATTCTTCAGTTGAACATATCTGTCTTTAGATTCTTGAACATGTATAAACTTAGTGTTACAAACTAGATGTACACGACTATCATTTTTCCTAGAGTTTCTGTTGATCTTTTTTCCGTGTATTTAGATGTGATAATGGCTTATTTTTCCATTAGATTATCAATGTGATTTTCCAGACTGCCGCTAAAATGAAATACGATAAGAAGTTCTCTTCTTCACTGGAAAATCCAACTGAACCTGTTCAACAACAAAACCGGTATTGCCTTGATGTCTGTAAAGCTCACTGAATCCTCAATTAAAAAAAAAAGCAGGTTAATGACAGATGAGAACATTATTTCACTTTGGTTGGCGTCTGTATGCCACAAAGAAAATGTTACATGTCGCCAGTATAGTTTGAAGAGCAACGCACACAAACAGGAAGTGAAAAAGATCTAATATGAACAGTTTTTAAGAACTTTAACAGTCATTTATACAAGATTGGTAGACTTATGTATGGTATGTTGTTCCTCTTTACAGTCGGACACAAAGCCAGTTGTGATCGCCTATACATGCAAAGTATTTAAATCTCTTTCAGGAGTTCAAACCTTAAAGACCACTTGCTTTTATTGCAACAAAAGGCAAGAAGAGTGTGATTTTCTGTATTTCCAATATTTCCTGTTGGTTGAGGACAATAGCTCCTTTAAGACATGCAGCACACTGCTAATGTTCACTACGTCTCCTCCAAAGTAGAACTAACATCCCTGATGATTAGATCTGGAATTTATTAATACTCCCACACACTGGATATACGCAATGTTTGTTTTTTCAGAAGCTAAAATCCAGATGCTGATTATTTTGTGTACGGCTGTTATTCAGCGTAGAATGAGTTGTGTTTACTTGAGAATTTCTTTTAAAAATAAAAACATTTTAGAAGCTGGAACAACTTGCTTTGTGTGTCCAATTGATTGTTTACCGTTCCAGTTAGATTTCCCAAGGCCGTAACTGACTTGCACACAGCAAAACTTTGAGAACAAAAAAGAAACCAGATGCTTTTCTTTTTTTAGAACCAGGGTGAAGTTGAAGAGCAGTTTGTCAGATCATGTGTGTAATGTTTCAGCTGTGGGAAACTTTGTGCTGCCTGCATCTTTTTAGCTTCCTTTAGTTTGCCATCTCAGATGTGATCATTGTATTCTTTACTACTATAATCCTACTTTTCCTCATTGACTCACTCTCCGTTTTTCCTGTGGCAAACATTGCACCACTTTGAGTGACAGCTCCAATCATTCTGCTGTGTTTGCTTGGCAAGTTCAAAATGTGACTGACACTCAGCTCATTGGATGGAGGGGGTGGAAGCGCATCTGCCGGGAGGGAATGGGGCAAGAAATTAAGCAGAATGTAACATCTTTGCTGCATAACAATTTATCCTTCCTTCTCCTATCTCAAACAGCCTGACAAACCCACCAGCCTTTCTTACACACTCTTTCTCCCCATTTCATTCTTTCTCATCGTCGTTTTCATTCCTGTCATTTCCTTTTTTCACCAAAATTCATTTTGATGACAAATCACCCCGGGCTCAACAAATAATGTTTTATCCTTTGCACTTGTAACCATAAAACTTCATTTTCTTAAATGCATAAAATGAATGTCAACTCTGGTGTTTACACAATCTGACATACGATGTACAATGTTTTAGAACACACTGTAGAATAAAACATCCTCACTTTTTGAATCTAGACAAAACATATAAACATCCAGCTTATCTTTTGAGAAGACAAAGTTCAAATATTCAAAACCCATGAGATTGCTTCATAGTTTTCTACTAAGCAATACCTGGAGTCTTTATGACCACTGAAATTTAACATATAGAAAGACTACAAAACACACACGACCAAACAGCATCTCAGTGTACTTTTGATTTTGTGTAATCATTGAGTTACAGTTGATTTTTTTCAATTTCAGAACTCACTGGAGAGGTCCTACTAACACTGTCTGTTCTTGTCACAATAAGGCCGTATGTTCTGTGTAAATAAAACAATAAAAACAGATTTATCCACATCAAGAAGAGGGTTTTTTTTTAATCAGGTGGTAAAAAACAACAATAGAAAAAACAAAAAGAGATTAACATGTAAAGCAAATGATGCAAAGGCTACATTAGATCAGAGCAACTCAATCTGCCCGCAAGTCGCATTGCTGGGGGTCATCAGACTGAAAATAAAACAAGACTTAAGCCGTGTTTCCACAAAACAAGCTCTACCCTGAGACCTCAGTGAGATGGAAATCATCCCTGGATATCTGTATTTAGAGTCACTCATTCACATAGGAAAATATATATCTGTAATTTACAAGATTTCACAAAACTTGTTCTGGTTATATCATAGCTGCATAAAATCCGGTTCCATAAACAATTAAAGTCTTTTAGAATAACTTTAAAGCAACCCCACTGGTCCAACATGTTCACCAATGTTGGGCCATTTGCCCGACTGTTGGGCAATTCCTGAAAGAATCATTTTCAGCATCCAAAGTTCTCCATTTTCTTGACATCTGTACACACCAAACTTTCCAGTTATGTCTTTAACTTTTTTATTTTGTGAAAATACAGTAATTTCTTTTTTTGGGAGAGGCTGTATGGTGGTGCATTTGGTTAACAGGGTGGCCTTACAGTAATAGAAATTCAAAAGCAAGAAAATTTGATATTGCACAAACAAATAACATGGACAAGTCATATTTTTGTATGTTATTTTTGTCTGTCCACTTGCCTCTGTGGTTTTGACATTTATATTTTTCTCACAAGTGTTAGTTTTATCTTGTTACAAAAGTAACCTAAAATTCAAATACAAAATGTGTACAGAGTTTCATGTCATCAGAATGCAGAGTTACAGTATATTGTTCCTGTTCAGTCATATGTAGATATTAAACTAAATTATGACACATACTGAAACCTTAAAAAAGCACTCAGAGAACGCAGACCTCCACCAAAGCCTACGGGGAAAGACCACCCCTTTTTTTGCCAGCCAATGGGTTTGGGATAACAAACTTGTAGAACCAATAGGAACTTGACACAGCCTTAAGTTTCCATAGAAAGCAGAGTTCCAATGTCCTCTGCTCCGCCTCTTCATGTGCCAGCGTGTGACAAGACTTTTAACTTTAAATAGAAACTTTAAAACACACCTGAACCCAAATCTAATCACTTCTTAATCCTCCCACTGCGAATATATTTTGAAAATGTTGTGAAAACAACTCTTTGACTTATCTTGTTTACACATAGTAGAAAAAGTTCCAAAAAAGTCTTCTGGACAGTTTAATTCTTCAACGAGACGTTTCGACTTCCATCCGGAAATCATTTTCAATCTGAATGAAATGGACTGAAAACTGGATCTATTTATACTAACCTGAGTAAAAGGTAAAAAATAGTAAAGACGGGCTCGACCAATGAGCCTGTGTTACTTAAGATGGCCGTGAATGGCTCCTATTGTAGCCACAGACCAGTAAACAAACCTATTATAAAAATGCTAAAAGCCTAGTGAATAGAGAATACCTGCTAACGAGAGGCGTGAAACTGAGTCACGAGGTGTCATCTTTAGTCCATGGCTTCAAAAGGCTGCCATAGATACCGGGCAAAACGTATCTAACGCCTCCACTCCGATTCAGTGAGGGATTTTCTTTCATCACAAAGATGGCTTCTTTCACCCCTCTTTCAAACCAACCTTTCTCTCTACTTAGAATCTTCACCTCACTGTCCTCAAAAGTGTGTTTGGTGGATTTAAGATGCAGATGTACGGCAGACTGTGGACCACAAGAGGCTTCTCTTCTGTGTTGGTTTTGAAGCCATGGACTAAAGATGACACCTCGTGACCCAGTTTCTTGCCTCTCGTTAGCAGGTGTTCTCTATTCACAAGGCTTTTAGCATTTTTATAATAGGTTTGTTTACTGGTCTGTGGCTACAATAGGAGCCATTCACGGCCATCTTGAATAACACAGGCTCATTGGTCGAGCCCGTCTTTATTATTTTTTACCTGTTACTCAGGTTAGTATAAATAGATCCAGGTTTCAGTCCATTTCATTCAGATTGAAAATGATTTCCGGATGGAAGTCAAAACGTCTCGTTGAAGAATTAAACTGTCCAGAAGACTTTTTTGGAACTTTTTCTACTACGGATCACTCCTGGATGAATGAGTGACTACACGGATTTCTTGTTCACACACATTTACTTCCCTACCCATGCCCTCTTTAGTGGAGGTAAAAAAAGAGTATACAATAGTTTTAGTTGAAATTTAATCTCAAACCAACAGGGGACTTTTGAATGATTATAATACTGAAAAATTGGGTCTTTTGCTATTTTTTTAAGAGTACCAAGTAACCTTCGGTTGCTTTTGAAAATATACAGACACATGTTTAAAAACTTGTTCAGTGCATCACCCAACACTGTTAAAAATAGTCACGATCCTGTCATGAAAATTACTTCCTAAGTGATTGTTTGAGACCACTTCCAGATGTCATTACATATCCACATGATTCAATGCTGCACCTTCTACTACAAGTTCTCTACAATTTTCCAGTTACTTATTGGCTTTTGATATCTGTAATGATATGGGAATACGTTAGTGCATCTGGAAAAGAAAACGTTTGTATCTGGACAGGCATCATCATGTTATTTGTAGGACAACTGAGGGACAAAACCCTTACAGTTCAGATGGTTCACTAGTTTGAAATCTCAGAACACCCGGAAAGGAAGATTTTAGTGAATGAGAACTACATTCTAATTCCATTGCCTGCCAAGAGGTAAGTAAAGTTCTAATTCATGTAAATGGACCCCACTTAAACAGCTCTTTTCTACCTGCGGTGGCACTCAAAGCACTTTATAGTGTAGCTCACATTCACTGATTCACACACAAATTCATACTTGATGGTGAAAGCTGTCGTCCAAGGTGCAAGCCACGACACTTTGGTATCAGGGGATCAATGCTGCAACCCTCCAGTTACAGGACACTCGCTCTGCCCACAAAGTTTATGGTAAACATACTCACAAAGAACTGTTACAGTTGGGCTTCTGGGCGAACACTTCTCTTTTCTATGTTTTCTTTTCATCAACAAATTAAGATGATAGATTGTTCTTCTCTTTAAAGTTAAATTTGGGCTGTCATTTATGAGCGAGTGATACATAATTACTCAGGAAATTTTGCAAATTTCTAAATAACATGATTCATCACTGGGAAATTTACTGTGAATGATGCCAAACCAATGACTTACAAGCATTGACAGAAATGACAGCATGAGAACTGCTCCTATAATTTACCTGTTACGATTAAATTGTTTCTTTTAAAAGTGACAAAGATGTTTTGTAGCATGTCTAAATAATAGATCACAAGCAATGGTAATTCATTGTTGTCAGTCTCATAGCAAATGGCATGACAAGTCAGCCTGGCTGGCTCATCAAAGAAAGCGACGCCTCAAAGCGACATGGGTTGAAAACAACTGTGGTAAGAAAGTAATGCTAGCAATTAAACAGATAATTTACTCCAGAAAGCTCTGACTTGAATAATTAGTTGAACTTACTTTGATCAGACAAAGAACAGCCAAAGGAAAAACGGGAAAAAAATTGATTTTTATTTAAGGATCAAAACATTTCTCTTGTGATGTATTTTTTTTTCTCATAAAAAGACAAACCTTGTTCATTTTTCATTAAACTGTGGGAAAACCTGTGTTCATTAAGTCTTTGTCAACAAACCCTACAGAAACATGCCAAATGATTTTCAGAGGTGTGCGATTCTCAGATAATACCTGGTGCTGCTCACCAGCACCAGAGTTACAATCCATCCAAAGGGATGTCTAAAAAACAAATATGTTGTCAAATATCTCACAGAAAAAGCATTCATTCAGTTAAAGATGAATTAACAAAATATTTCATTTTGAGTGTAATTTTTCAAACAACTTTGTTTGATCAATCATCAAAGTGATTTTGTGGTCAATTTTTTGTATGCTGGCCTTTTTCCCAGAGCTAGTTCGACACTGGAAACAAGATTATTGCTCCAACAGCAAGCTCAATCTTATTTTATTTCAAATGGTTCATGTTTCTTAATAACTAAATACCCTGGACCAGCTGTCTCTTCCACAATGCAGTCATTAATATGATGTTCTTCTTGCAATCAGCAATCTTAATCTTCTCCTTTCGGCATTTCCCTTCAGGGGTCGCCACAGCAAGTCCGTTTCTTCCATCTAATCCTATAGCTGCATCCTCTTCAGTCACGCCAACTATCTTCATGTCTTCCTTCACTGTATCCACAAACCTCCTCTTTGGTCTTCCTCTAGTCATCTTTCCTGGTGATTCCAAACCTAGCATCCTTCTGCCGATGTACTCGGTCTCTGTTCTCTGTACATGTCCAAACCATCTCAGTCTTGCCTCTCTGACTTTATCTCCAAAACTTCTAACATGTGCTGTTCCCCTGATGTACACATTTCTAATCCTGTCCATCCTGGTCACTCCCAGAGAGATCCTCAGCATCTTCATCTCTGCTACCTCCATCTCTGTTTCCTGTCTTTTCCTCAGTGCTACTGTTTCCAGACCCAACAGCATGGCCGGTCTCACCACGGTTTTGTACACTTTCCCTTTCATTTTTGCTGAAACTCTTTTGTCACACATCACACCTGATAATTTTCTCTACCCGTTCCAGCCTGCCTGCACACACTTCTTCACCTCTAATGGCAGAATTAAATTCATATCACTCAGGATAGTATTTGTTTCCCAAATACCACTTAGTATGTAATTACCAATAGTCACCTTTGAAATGGCATGTACACCCTATTCTCATGTGAAAACTATCCCAACAGGGACAAAAATGCTACTAAAAGCAAAAATGTTTGATGCTGCACACTATGCCAAAGCATGTTCCAAGTCTGTGAATTTTTTTTGACATAGGCAACAAACAGTTCTTGATTCTTGATTGATCGATTAAAGCAAATAAGTAGCATAATTGCAACACCCGATCCTACATAGCTGAAGACAACTGTACAGTATGGTGTCTTCAAGAAAGTGTTGTGTTAAATTAAATGACAGGGTGAAAATGGCTGAAGGAATTAAACTCTTGTGACTTCACTAGAACCACTTTCAAGATTCATTTGTTCATAAGAAAAACAATCCAGAAGGACAATGGAGTCTTTAGTCTGCCTAAGACCGTTGTGGCTAGTGCGTCAGTGCAGTGACAACAAAGGACACCTTGTCTTTTGCTTCGAGATGCCAAAAAGCATTGACAAAACAGTAAAACACTGTGGCCCTAGAAGGGAGAATCCAATTCCGGATGTAAGGGGAAGTGCGTCTTTGCTAAGGGGTATTTCAGAATATCAAAACTGCTCTGACTTAAGGGGCTTGAACTTCAGTCAATCTGTTAAAGGGCGAATCTTTCTTCCTCTTCAAACAAATAAACAGATAAAATGCACAGTTGTACATACAAATACAAATGTACAGCGCAATGTGAAATTTTGCTTCTGTTTTTTTAATAGAGAAGTAAAAGAGAGCTTTCAAGAGGTCGGGAATTCATAGATTCATACATCTCCTGTGCCATTTATCCAAATTAGGATTGCCGCTTTAAAGAAAAGACAGTTAAGCTCTGCTGGGAGAAGGGGTGCTTCAGCACAGTGCACAAATACAGGTTTGCTTTTGTTTTAAAAAATCAAAGTAATAAGTACTATAAGTACGTAGTATTCCAAGTGTACTTTGTTGTGGACAAAAAGCATCTGGTTTGCTTAGACACTGGGTCTTTTTCTTTTCAAAATAAATCATTTTGTAGTTCACTTGCAGTGTGTAAGCACGTAAAATGTTCAGTGAATCAAAAATAATTGATTGATCACCAAAGGGAAATTTGAGTGCTGCAGTGAAAATAGAAAGACAGGATGACGAGAGAATGAAAGGCCTTTAAACAGTCTGATGGAGGATGGCAGAAAGGATTCCCTGCACTGCTCCTCCGAGCGGTGGGGTTGCAGGAGTCTGTCATCGAAGCTACTCCCAAAAAGGTCCACAAATTCATGGAGAGTGTGGGAGACATTCAACATGGAGTCAACTACAGATGCAGCCCTCCCGGACAGCTAGTTTAGTTTGCTGGCATTCTTTGGTCTTCACAACAACTCCCCAACAGATCATAGAGAGGAACAGGACACGAAGACCCTCTTCACAATGGACCTCAGAATGTAAGGAAAGATTTTAGAGTACCTCACGGCGCACCATGATAAGTGGCACTATCACTCACACTCCTCATATTTTCAGGGTTCAAAATTCAATAAAAAACAAAAAAACAAAAATGAATTAATATACCCAAAATTGACAAAAAACAAACAAAAGCCAATATTTTATTGAGTTTTGTTTATTCGAAGCCAGAAAAATTTGTGTTACGTTCAGACCAAGCAAATTTTCTTCCGTTTCATCCAATTTCTATTGGAAATACTGCTTCTTCTGACACTGTAATAACTTTATGACAGTATATAATAGACCCGCTTGAGTCAAGAGTCAAGCGCACCTTTTATTTGGTCTCCAAACCAATTAAAAGGTGCAATATTTCTAGATGTTACAGCTGGGTTCTCTGACTTTTCCCCACCCAACATGCATGTTTTTATCATATCACCCTTTAAAATAAGTGTGTGGATGCACAATTGTCTGTCTTATGTGGTCCTGTGATGGACTCGCAAACTGTTCATGGTTTACCCTGCCTCATCCCAACTGAAAATTCCTAAAACAGAATTAATTTTTCACTTATTTCATTTTAAAAAATGGCCAACTAAAAGCTCATTGCTCCAAAAATTCATAGCTTGTTTCTCTTTTTGGTTGTAATTTATATATCATTGTACCACTAGACCAATCATCTTTCTAAATCACCATAAACATCCCTTTAAATTTTGGAATATCTTGCATAGTTTTACATTCCATTTGGCTCCACTCAACTCAGTTTGTGGTATTTTTTATGTAAAATTGCAAGGTTTTTGCTCAATTTAAGCAAACCAGTAAATCTGTTTTAAATACAGTGTATTATAACTATTTTACCACTACTTGATTGTCAATTTTGTTTTTTATTGTAGTATAATGCTAGAAATTTGACGAAAGAAGAAACATCTCTCTAGATAGATAGATTTACTTTGTTTATTCCCACACTTGGGAAATTTGTGCGTTACAGCAGCAACAAGAAGAAATAGACAGTATATATACAAGAAGATAAATAAAAAAGATAAATAATAATAATAATAAAATATTAAAATAATAACAGACCTGATAAAAAAGAAACAAACTAGGCTTGCTGATGGATTCGTCTTTAATGGTAGTTCACACAAATCTGTAGTTCACACAAATTCTGTAAATGGACTGCAGATGACCATAGAGAAGATCTTGGAATTTGTAAAGCCCCAAGTCCAGTCAGTAGCCTCTAACTCACCACAAGTGTTTAAGATGAAGTCTTCATGTTGTTTACCTTTCCCATTTATGTGTTCGTACTGTATATTTAGAGCAAAAATGCTGAAAGAATTACTCACATGGTAAAGCTTTGTATTTATGTTATTAAACCTTCTAGCAGCCGTTGCTTTCAGACCAGAAACATTGATGTGAAGTATACTACTACCTGTAACAAGTGGCTTTTTGTAAACTTTAGTGACTGACTTAGCTATCTACCATCCCGTTTCCATCAGGATGAGCCCATCTACTGATTTCTTCAAATATAAAGCTGTAGTGTAGAATAAGCTAATACAATGTATTTTACAGTCGTAAACATATTGACTGCTTGTCCCCGGATCCCTCTTTTGTGTGGATCCCCATGAGGTTTCTTTCCCCCCATCCCTGCTGGTTTTTTAGGAGTTTTTCCTCACTGTAAAGGATGGTCTAAGGCCAGGAATGTGCTGGAATTGTTTAGCTAGCTTTTAGTGGTACATTTGTGTTGCTAGATGTTTTTATTATTTTTTTTTTGGTTTTGTAATTTCTTCATTCTACAATGTGAAGCCTGTTGAGACAATTGTTTTGTGATACCTGGCTATGCAAACAAAATTGAATAGTCCTTCGAACTCGTACAGGGGATCTCAAAAGAAACATATATCAGAAATTCTTAAATGTTACAATACCTGTATATATACACGTAGGTGTGAGTGTGTATTTCTTGCATCAAGTTATCAATAAAAAGCAGTATGTAATTGAAACAAAGCTGTCATTCACCACATCATATGTTTTACCCAAATTATGCAACAAACATTTCAGAAAGGCCTGATGGGAAAGTGTTAGGTTGTGGAAAAAGTGCGGTGGTTTTTCTCCAATAGATTTTTTTTCTTTCTTTTTTTTTCAAGTGAAACCCAAAATTTATTTGGAAAAAAGAACCAAACATATGAAACACTTTCAAAGACAGTTCGGAAGCATGTGTCAAATGCAAATCTACAAAACAGCTGCTTAATTTTTTATTCCATCAATGTGCCCAGTGATTACCATGAACAGCCACTGAGAAACGTTAACTCTGGTCTGCTGTTCTTAACACAACTTTCTTTGCTTTTTGACCACCCACAGAATATGAACAAATATACAAAAATCACCTTTTCCATATAAAATGTTTGATGGAAAATAAAGACAGAAACCTTCCACATTAAAAACTATTTATGAACTTCAAACCTCTCTTATTTTATTAGAAACCAGCAATAGTTTGGGCCCTGTGCATTCAGATCGCTGGCAGCTGGAGCTACTCAGCACTCAAGGACTCTGACGTGAGCTTTGAAATAGCAATCAATGCCTTTATACTGCAGGAAGGGCTCGTAAAAGTGTCGTTGGGAGGAATATATGATGTCGTATTTCACCTCCTCTTTGCTCCCCCCTATTTTTAAACATTGAGTTACAACTGCAGAAATGTGTGGCCTTTAAAGTGATATGATGTATTTTCTGCCTTGTTCAGAAAGCCATTCATCACCGTGGACCACAAAGAAAACCACACTTACTTCTTCACTGTTTCTCCTCCCATTCCCATTTTCCGTCACGTCAAGTCCCCCCACACTCTCAGACCTTGTTGTTGTACCCTGTCCCAAGTAATTTACGATACAGCGGTAGTGCAACATTCTGGCAGGAACTGCAGGAGCAGCTTGCCCTTCCCTAGCAACTGAATGGGCTCTTACAAAAAAAAAAATCCAGCCAAGTCATCTGCTGTTACAAAGACAGGACGAAACAGAACAGAGACCTGATCAACTTCTAGATACTAGGAAGATGTGAGTTCCAAAGGGCACTATCGAGCTTTTCCCTAGTGCTAGCAATTGGAACAATTCTGGTAGAGAAAGCAAATAAGATACACAAATGATGGATAATGAATATTTATATCAACAACAGAGATTCTGCCGTAAATTTTGTCAAATTAGCAAATGATGATTGTAAATTGTGGATGAGACGAGGCGCATCTTCCATTTTTGCATCTACTCCCGGGAATAGACTTTAATTAAGCGTTTTTTTCTTCTCGGACGCTCCTAAAACAAAATTTTTCCTCCCGGTAGAATTAATTTAACAGATACTAATCATTGGAAATGTTGCAGTGTTTGATTCCTTTAAAATTATTCAACAAAATGTTGTCAAAGTAATGATGTCAGTTTTTTTTCATTTAATGTAGTACTTAATAAAACAGTTTTTAATCATTATGTTTTGACATACTTTACACCAAGTAATTTTTTTTTCATGAAAAGTGGTTTACAATATATCCAAATATTCTTATCCACATGATATTTATTTGGATTGTCACACTGCCTTTGAACTTCCTTTTCTGTGTTGTATTCTAGGCATTTGATTTGTCACAATTATGTGAAGAAAAAGTTCATCTAATTTCTTACTATTTTAGTTTTTGGAAGTTTTGCATTTTACTCAGAAGTTTTTTTTTTTTTTACATTTGTCCAGTACTTGTTTTTCCCATTCTTTTTGCAGCCAGCACACTATCATGTGTCCCTGAAATAAATCAAAAGAAACTATAATGATTATTACAACAAGAGGAGTGTTTGTTCCAGCTTTTTTCTGTAGTCACTGAGAAGCAGTTTGTGTGTGTGTGTGCTGCTGCTGTTTCAGTGTGTTCCCAGTGTCTGACAACAGAGGATTAATCTCCCCAGCTGAGGCAGTAGCTAAGGTCAGCAAGGGAAATATTTCATGAGTGTCAACTTGGCTCATAGCCCTCAAAGCACAGTTCAAAATGAAAATGCATGGCTGCATAACAAATGGCTGGGTATGACTTTGTGCTACTCACATAGTGCTCTTCGTAGGAAGGGAGGGTTGATATATGGCGCTGTTTCACTTTCATGTATTCATCCGTGCTTGTAAATTACTGCACGGGGCATGTGTGGTACTTTGTCACCACAAAGACACGGTTGGGGGGAAATAATTTGGTTCTACCAGACTTGCCTCATATGTTTTCCCCCAACATATAGTGTCTACTGAAATATTTTTCAACTCAAAAAATTCTGAAAGTTTAGGTCAGCTAAGTGAAGTAACACAAATATATATAGAGAGTTTTTTGCAGTATTCCATTAACTTCTAAAGTGGTCCAATGTGATTAAGCAAACCTGTAACCTGTAAATAAGTGGTTCTCTTTGTTTTGTCTCCCATGTTTAACACTGTTCTGCTGTACGTCTGGCTTTCATACACATGCAGAGACATTATTGGCATGGGTGGGTCGCTTCAATAACTGTTTGTTTGATGTGACAAGTTGGGGAGAAGCTGATTTATGTTGAAATTGACAGACTTAATAGAACAATGCCACCGCTGTCAAATCAAAGCCGTGGTTAATTATGTGACTGAGTTTTACTGTGGTTTGTGACAACTGACTTACTGCTGAGCTCCGCCTGTTTCACCTCTCATGTCATCTTCCTTATTTATACGGGGAAAATTGTAGTTCACAAGGTCACAAAACTTGACAAGATGTTCCAGCATTTCGTGTTGAAGCCTTTTACCATTTATTTTTCTCATGTTGATAAAATAAGCTGTGGTTTGGATTTCATTTCCATGGAAAATGATTCAAAGAAAGATGGTGGCACTGTCTGTTCTTGGCACCAACCCAGTTAAAAAATGTTGATTGATGAATAGACATGCTGACGATGGATAGAGGAAGTAACGTTGTTTTAAACTTGAAAGATGTTTGGGCCTATTGTTCTTTCTTCTTCCAGATTTGTCACTAATCCAACATGAATTCCTTGATAGTGCAGTTGTCATAATATACCCTTCCACCATGTGACCAATCACAAAGTTTAAAACAAGCCCTTTCATGTCATGAAAAATTTTACACAATGCTAAATGATCTGATTTGAAGCAGACACCGTCTAGCAATGCAGACCCACTCCGCAACCCCCCACTTTGTCTTCCCTGTCTGTTCACCACACTTTTGATAACTCCTTTGAAGGACAATAACAGCTTTGTTTTCCAAACATGTAGGGAAGACTTCAGGTTGCATTGCAGCCATGTTCTTGTCTACGAATGAATTTCAGGTGTAGCAAGCATGACAAGTTGGTAGCCTGTGAGGTCGGAAATAAAAGTGCCGATCTGTGAACATGAAGGGGAAGCCTATTATCCCTGTGTGATTATATTGTAGACAGATAGACGACAGGTAGGCAGAGTGGATAAGAGTGTTAGCTTGTGAGACGTGATGAGCTGACAAGAGAGACAATCTCCCTCCTAAACTAGAGAGATAAGGCTGTCAGCCACAGCTCTGACTCTGACACACAGATTTACCATGCTGGCAGTTAGATAGATGGCACTCTGTAAGAACTTCAAAAACACACACTTTAAGATGCCATCGTGTGTGCTAACCTGTCTGTTTATGTTTGTGTGCTTACGTATTCACATGTAAGTGCATGCACACTTAGTTGTGAAAGGATTATTTCATCTTTGTCAAAGACAGGAGTAAAAGAACCGCAGATAGACAAATGAGGAACAGTGAATACATAAAGCACACTGTGTAGATATTGTTTGTGGACCTTTCAGCTCAAGGAAATCCTTGTTTCAACATTTTGTTCCTGCCTGGAATGTTGCCTCTGAGGTTTTTTTAAAGTGTTTGGGTCTAAATGCCATGTCTGCTACACCCCATGAAACTGTCTTAATCCACTTTTTCCCCTTTGGTTTTATTACTGCTGGAGAAAACACTGGAGGTAAAACAGAACCCCAGCCCCAGGCCTCTATTCCTTTTCCACACACCCAATAAGTCAGTCGCAGATAATTAAATAGGAGTTATTTACACTCATTTTCCTTCCTTTGCCTCTCCACCGCTTTTATGGTTTCTCTCTCTTTTTCTTTGTACAGTGCTACATGCAGCCAGACCTTGTCAAAGTCTAGCTGACACCAGCAAAGGGCTGTTGAAATATAATAACTTGGGAAAAAAGGGGAGAAAGAACGAGACTCTTATGAGCTCACGTCAATGTCAGCCCCTCATTAAATAATCAGACAGAGCATCTATACAATACTAATCCCCATGTGCGCCACAAAACGCCTCGGCACTTCCAAACATGGAGCAGAGACAAACGAGCACATGAGGATTTGTTCGAGCCAGGTTTGAGGAATTTGGCTGCCTAATGTCAGCATCATATATTTACTCTGGAGTCAAGCAAACAGCAGCTTTTCAACACGGGAATGAATTAGACCCTGCCGCAGAACTATGGCGTCCATTACGGGTCTTTGCAGCTCTATAAATCACAGGATCACAGGGCATGTGGGGTCTGCTCCTCCTCAGCTCTTATCAGCCTCATTCTGGAGATTTTATATGGCTGTTTCAGCAATACCTACTGCTTTGATACAACCATGGAAAGGCATGGATATCCCTTCAGGGCCAAAAGTACTTGGGCATGCTGAGAAAGCTCTTAAACTGAAAAGCTGTCCTTTTAAAATATCCACAACAGGAAACAGCCATCAGTCATCAACACGCCAAAACAGCTGTTACCAGCCTACATCAAGGGGACACATGAAAGGTGCTGCTCCCTGTTGTTTGAGCCCTCCCTTGTTTCATTCTCTCTGCTTTTGTCTGGATTTCCCAGCGCCCCTCCTCTTTGGTCTCCTTCTAAAAGCCCCCCCATCCTCATGCAGCCCCACCTACGCTGCAGCAGCTTGACATGCTTTTCCTTCAGCATGAGCACTATTCAAAGTATCACAACTCACAGACATGTAGATGGTAAAAAAGACGGTTGTGATCTCCTTAATCTGGTAGCCTTGGCTTTGAATCTCAGAGCTAAAAATCTGTTGTTATGTTTCACCTGTTTATGTCTCAGCCCAAGGTGGAGACAGACAGAATTAACCACACAGACGGATTTAAAAAGAATCCTGTACAATGCTTTGGATCAACGGCATGCACGTTTCAGTTCACATAGTGAACTCAGTGGGTCATTGAAGCATGACTGGCAATGTGTGGGTGATGAGTGATGACCAAGCCTAATGATGACAGGTCAAACAGTGATGTTGCTGAGTGAGCCTGAAGTGACTTCATCCTCTTCATGCTACTTTTCCAGCCATCTGCAGATAAATTATGGTGCTTATTATAATCAAGGACTGAGCTGAAGCTGTACAGTGTGATAAGGGCAGTCTGTGAAATGCCAAAATAATCTAACATACCGTATTATTCCTAATAGAAGCATACTTTCTAATAGAAGCACACCCCTGTTTTTTTTCTGAAACTTGAATACAGTACAGCAAAGCTTAAGTCAGACAAAAATAAGTCTTCCATAAGCAACTTTAGCTTAAGTCTGACATGATCCTGTCCTTTAAAATAGTGCCTGATAGTGCTTTACATGACACTATTGTGCATGTGCAGCCTGTGCTGGTACCGGAACCGTACTAAGCCAATTTTTTTTTTTGCAGATTTTGCAAATAGCTTACATATAAACGCACAGCCCATTCGTGCGGCTGCGCATGCGCCAGTTTTGGGAATAATACAATATTAAGCTTACAAGTAATTGTACGTTTAATTTCTTCAGCTTGTAATCAGGAATCTATAAAACTACTGACAACATACCATCATATTCTTGTGATACACTGGATGACATAATAGGTTATTTAAAACCATGT
Organism: Neostethus bicornis; assembly: GCA_902685375.1. Classification (NCBI taxonomy): domain Eukaryota; kingdom Metazoa; phylum Chordata; class Actinopteri; order Atheriniformes; family Phallostethidae; genus Neostethus; species Neostethus bicornis. The sequence continues at coordinate 14,815,512 of LR738545.1, forward strand.
GTATGTTTTATTGAAGGGGCATTAGCCCTCAATGTCCCACAAAATTCAGCGATCTGTTCTTTCGGAAACTGAGTAAGAACTCAGCTTGGTGTGGTTGGAGAAAAAAATATCACTCAATTCGCAAACAGTTTTTGTTTATCAGTTATGCTAATGTCGGATAGTGAAAAACAAAATGACCCCAATATAATTAGTCATTTTATTGTTCAACTTTCACACAATTTTTTAAAATCTTGAGCAAAAATTACCCAAATATTGCAGTTCTTTCAAAGTTTTCTGTTTATTGGGGTTTCTGTTTTTGCTTAATTGCCAATCTAATTTTATTTCATGAGGGTCTATAAAAACTGTAACTAATTTAAATTACCAAGATTTATGGATCTTGTACACAAAAGGAATGGCCACCTCTTACTTCCCGTATTGTGATGTGTCCACAGTAGTGTGTTCCCTTTTTTTCTGAATAATATAACATAATAAAACTAAACTGATCCTCAGAAATGTTTCCAACTTATATTAGCAGTGCTACTAAATGTTAGTGTGACTGAATTACATTTACAATAGAAATGAAGGTAAACATGTTACAGTTGAATCATGTGAAAAGAAAATTTCATTATATCCAGCAACAGTTATTGTTTTGTTGTTGTAATGCAATTAAGTTATTGACATGATGGGCCATCATGACATTATTAACCTCCAGCCAATCCACCACCAGACTGGGAAGTTTAATTTACTTACCGGCCAGCACTTTTGACAAAACACGCCACGACAAGCCTTGTTCCGTTTCGTCATCTTCCGCTTGTTCTGGGGCCGTGTCGCGGGGACAACAGCCTCAAACGGGGAGCCCAGGCTTCTTTCACCGCAGCTACATCCTCCAGCTCACCCAGAAGGATCCCAAGTCGTTCCCTGGCCAGCTGTGAGACATAGTCTCTCCAGCGTGTCCAGGGTCTGCCCCTTGGTCTCTTCTCGGTGGAACGTGCCTGAAACACCTCGCCCGCGAGGCGCTTGGGGTGGAATCCTGACCAGATACCCGAACCACCCCATCTGGCCTCTCTCGACCAGGAGGAGAAGCGGCTCGACACAGAGCTCCTCCCGGATGGCAAAGCTCCTCACCCAATCTCTGAATGAGAGCCCAGCCACCCTGCGGAGGAAGCTCATTTCGACCGCTTGTATCCGCGATCTCATTCTTTCGGTCACCACCCACAGCTGGTGACCATAGGTAAGGGTTGGAACGTAGATCGACTTGTAAATCGAGAACTTTGCTTTTTGGCTCAGCTCTTTCTTTACCACGACGGACTGATGCAGCATCCTAACCAGGACCAGGACAAGGCTTGTCGTATATGGAAAGCCATCAGGGCCAATGTTGCACTTAAACAAGTGCGTTAAATGTTAGAACAAGCACTCCCTATATGGAAAACCATCGGGGCCAATATACGCACTTAAACAAGTGCGCCAGTGAGCATGTTGGCCCCAATGGCTTTCCATATTCCAAAGTCTGCATTACCAGAAGTTGCCCATCCATGCGTGTGCCGGAAGTTCCCTTCCTTGAATTGGACCCTCAACCAGCAATGTGGTGGGCGATAATTAAACTCCTTAGTTTGATGGTGGGTTGGCCGGATGTTAATAATGTGATTGTGCCAAAAATACCAGAAATATTTAAAGACAGTAGTTCATTTTTTGAAAAGTGAAAAGGTGGGAAAATGATAGTTGAAATTGCAACAATTTTTCCCTGAAAATGTGAGGAATGGTGATCATACAATACAATTAATTTATCTATGCTTGGTTTCCTCTGACTGCTCTGAGACCTAGGGGCCATATTTTATTGCTACTTTTGGGTTGATTTTACGTTTGGCTAATGGGGCTGACAGATTTCCATCCACATTACAGCTGAAGCATGAGGTGGGGAGATGAGTCACACCCCTTTCCTCACCCCTGTCCTGCTTATGTATGCGCGTACTCGTGATTGGATGGTGGTGTGTTGCTTTGAAATCCCTCCCCTCACATTTTTAGTGTGTAGAAGTGAGACTTGTTTGTCTGCTGCAGTGGGAGAGAGTAATACGCACTCTTGAGAACTCTAGCGCACGGCATCCTCTGCGGGCTCATTCCGCAACTTCTCTCTGTCCTACATCCCAAACTGATTTCTTCTTTTATCCTGCACGGAAATATTTAAAGGAATATTTCAAAATACTGAGCAGGGTTTTTTCTTTTTCGCTTAAGGATGCTGTTTTGGTTGTTTTTTCCTTTATAGGATAGCTGGGTGCGACATAGAAGACGGACATTGCGCACTGCCATTTTGGATTACCGCTCCGAATTTTCTTGAATTAGTTTTGTATAAATGTGCTGGTAGATGAAACTTTATCCCACATCTGCTCGTTATAAGCCCTCGGATTTCTCCGTGGTTAAATCCAGATGAGAGATCTCCCCGGTGGACCTGAACCGCTTTTACGCATCCAGTCCACAGAGCGCATCAATTCCAATTCCTGCGCTCATCCACTGCGGAGAGCAGTGGAGAAATCCTCATCTTCCACAGTCACATCGTGTCCGTCTCCCTCGGACCCCTCTCGTCAGGCTAAAAGGCTTCCTATTCGGATCGTAAAGATGTTGACTGCGCACAGCGGCCACTTGCTGCATCCTGAGTATCTCCAACCGCTCACCTCCGCTCCTCTTAGCATTGAAGTAAGTTCATAAAATTATATTTCATTCACAATATTTATGTCATTAGATTGTTCTTAACTTCTAGTTTTACTTAGATTCCATAAACATGACTATTTCTCAACTATTTGAACTAAAACGCGTTAGTGACGTCTTTACGCACAAATATGGGACAAGAATCTGTACAGTGATACTAGGAATGGTGTAACGTTAAAGAAAAAAGTATTAGTAACACTGTTTATACATTTAAAATATAATCTTTGTAAACAAAATACTGTAGTATAATAGTTTTGTTGTAGTTTTTTTCCCTCATACTTTAGTTTTGGTTAGAAATTTTGTTTCTATACATTCTATCAACTGTTATAATAAATGTTTATTAGTTATTAAGTTTGTTTTGCGACTATAAAATTACATTGTGTAATCTCTAAAAAACTATTTCCTGTCTTCCTCCTCAGTTGGATGCCAAAAAGAGTCCCTTGGCTCTGCTGGCCCAGACCTGTTCTCAAATTGGCAAGCCTGATCCCCCCTCCTCCTCCAAGTTGGCCTCCCTGTCCTCTGGTAACCTGGGAGACAAGGAGTCTTCTAGTCGGTCATCCAAATCTGGAGAGCAGCACCAGTCTCTGGATGACAAATCCAGTTTCAAGCCTTACTCCAAACCATCAGGCGACTGTCGTAAAGATGTTCTAGTGACAAAGGGGTCGTCTGAAAAAGCAGCTTTTAGGGTGCCAAATGGAAATTCAAGTGGGGGTAATGCCTCATGTCCATCCTTTCCTCCCCACTCCAGGTCACCCAGCTCCATCTCTCCCCCTCTGCATACTCAGAACCAGTCCCACAGACAAAGTCATTCCCCTTCCACGCAACCCCCGTCACACTCCCAAGTCATAGATAGAAAACCTGGGACACCGGAACACGGCAGCTCGGACAGTAACAACAGTACTGGGAAAAAAGACTCTGATGCTTCTAAGTCAGGATCGGTGGATGGTGCTCAGTTAGCCAACTCAAGCCAAGTACGAGCCACTGCAAACTCTAGTAACGCCAGTTCTGCCAGCAGCCCACGTCCGGAGAGCAAGGCAGAAACACAAGCCTCATCACAGTCTGGCCTGAGCACTGGACATGTTGCTCCAGTTTCACCTTTCAAACCAGGACATTCTGTTTTCCCTCTACCCCCAGCTACCATGGGCTATCATGGCTCCATTGTGGGGGCCTATGCTGGATATCCGTCACAATTTGTTTCTGGTCTGGATCATACCAAGTCAGGTTTGGGTTTAGGACTTCCAGGGAAGCATCCAAGCTCCAGCCCACTCACTGGAGCTTCTCCTCCATCACTGATGCAAAGTTTATGTCGGGACCCGTACTGTCTGAGTTATCCCAACACACCCCATCTTGGAGGCAGTAACTGCTCTACATGTGTCCACGACCCCTCAAGCCTCAAGTCTGGGTTCCCTCTGGTTTATCCCTCACACCCACTCCATTCTCTACACTCAAGTTCCCTGTCCTCCAGCACCACTCCCACTCTTTCCCATCCTCTTTATACATACGGATTTATGATCCCTAATGAACCGCTGCCTCATGCCTGTAACTGGGTGTCTGTTGGAGGTCCCTGTGACAAGCGCTTTGCCACATCAGAGGAGTTGCTGGCTCACCTGCGTACGCACACTGCCCTGCCCGGGATGCTAGACAGTAAGCTGTTGTCAGCCTATCCCTCATCGGTTTCATCTACAGCCTCATGTCATCTTCATTTGCCGCCGCCGAGCAGCCCAGGTGCCTTGCCCAGCTCTTTTTCCCTTCGTGGTTCTCCTGGCTTAGGCCTGGCTCGCTACCATCCCTACAGCAAATCTCATTTGACCAGTGCCCCAGGACTTCCCATGCCATCTCTACCTTCCTCCTCAGCCTATTACTCACCATATGCCCTCTACAATCAGAGACTGGGCTCAGCTTCCGCCCTGGGATACCAATGAGTTCCCAAATGTCATTGTGGCCCACACACTGCATCAGCTGGACTCTCCACAGCTGCCCTGAAGATGGATTGCTGAAACTGAGGTCATCACCAGTACAGGGTATGATGCCTGCTGGCCCTCCAGGAATAACACCTGTTAGCCTCCGGATTGTGATTGTGCTTCAGTGGTGAAAGCCTGTGATGGATTGTGTGTTGCGTAGAACCAACAAACCGAAGTAATGAAAGACTATTAGAAGCAGAGGTTGAAAATGAATAAATTGTGGGATTATCACATCAGTCTTGAGTTTGTTTTTTGTTGCTGTTTTTTTTTTCTTCCACTTTGTTCCTCGTAAATGAAAACCTGTATTTATTTTACACCTGAGCTCTTGGTTTTGTACTGCGAGGGTCATTTTTATTGTTCAAGAATTCATTAGAGAACAATTATACACTAAAAATAAAAAAGAAACTTTGCACCATGATGTAGACGGAATCTGAGGCTTATTTTGGGAACTTCCTTTTCTCATGTTTCTTTTGTTCTTTTCTTTCATAATCAACTGTATACAAATCGTTTGCAGAATTGCATGTCCTACAGAAATATCTTGAACAATGCTGTTATTTTTATTTGTAAATATGCAAAGATGTAATATTTTTACAGACTTCCACAGGGTTACATGTTGAGGTTACCGATGCAAAATGGTGCAGAAAAATATGAAAAACATGCACAAAATTAAAACCAATGATGGCTGTGCTATCCTAGAAGCAGGAAAATGTCTTATTTTGTTTAATAAATGATACATGGTTTCATTTTAACTTGTATTACCTTTTTCATTGAATATTATCCTACATTAAGAAGATTTTTAATGCAAAGTTTATCAGCACTTCACTTATCTTTGACTTTCTACCATTCTGGCTACTACTCAGCTAAGAGCCACTATATCTAATATTTCATGGCTCATTTCAGTTGACAGGGCTGTCCCACAGAGGCCAGGCAGGGTCACATAAACCCTGTTAGCCAGTCTCCAAGGGCTTTCATACCTCCTCCACCTTCTTCCATCACCCACTTTGCTTTTGTTGTTGCAAGTGCAGCTTCAAACTGCTGATTCTTGTTTGCAGGGACTAAAAGTGATCTTCTCAGGATAGTGGCTGACTGTGTAGAGAGACTCCCGGGTCATTTGGACTGCCACAATGACCTCAGGGAGGTGTCGACCCACGATCTCCTCACAGTCTGACGGATTAGCCAGCAACACAAAGGCCATCGCTGACAATGGGAGGCGGTTAATAGAGAAATATTAATCAAAGCACTGACACATCCCCTGAGGAAGGCAGGCTCTGTTACAAGGACCACAAATATAATGCCTCATACTTTTATTACTGCTAAAAATTGAACAAAGTTGCAGTTGAAGGGTTCATAAAATATTTTGTTAGCTTGAAGGATTTTGTCTTAAAGCTGCTTTACATGCACTGAAGTGTTTAAATTCAGATAACACATCTGTGTCTTCACTCCATTTGGCTGACAAGGTGTAGATGGTGCAGCGCATCAAGACTTAAGTCTCCAAGGCGGCGGTTGACCCCGACTCCCAGACTCCTCTACTCTTGCGGTTCATTAGCACTCCAGACAGGAGAGAGGCAAGCACAGGTGTCACTTGACAGGACCATTAAGAAAATGGATGACCCTCCCAAACCACATCTAGTGCCTGCCACACCAGCAAGGTCATGCTGCCCTAATCACTGCTCTGGGTAGCTCTTTGGGACACCACACTAATTTTTCTTCTTGAGAAACTAGAACCGAGGGCTTCTATTGAAGAACACAGACATGCTACTTATTACTGCTGCACTGATGGACTTTATAAAGTTCTCTTGACAAAATGGGTCAAGGATACCTTCATAGAAAGTGTGTTGTACAGATCTAGTGAAACACATTTGATATATTTTTTAAGGTGATGTTGCCCCCTAAAGATGTGATGATAAATTACAGGTGAAAACTCTTTCTCCAACCCCTGTTTCTCTTCCCCTGGATGTTGATGAGTGAGGGTGTTAGTACTGCTTTACAATGTGAGAAGAGAAATAGTAACATTTGTCTGAATGTGAAGATGATTCTAACCGGAGGTCACACAGAGGAGAGAACTTTCAATCTTGTGGACTTTAAATTAATTCCTCTGTTGCCAGTTTACACTCGTTCATCAAATGCCTCACTATTCTCCCCATCCCAGTGCTCATCAATCTCCTCCATCCAACCCCCCACCCATAAACCCTTCCACCCACCTCACACACACTCACACTCACAGCTGAGTCAACACCCACACTCTTCATTTAATGTTGCCCCGTTTGTGTGTGTGTGTGTGCATGCATGTGTGAGAGAGATTGTGTGTACTTATCCTAAATCCTTATCAGACAGAGGATGACACATGAGGGTGGAATTTTGTGTGACCGTAGTGACAGAAATGCAAATTTTAGATCAAATTTTGGCTTTGACATTAAAAACAGAAACATATTACACATGCATGTAGTTTTTTTATTTCTAGTGTATAATGTCGAAAATGCACAGATAAATCAAACAATTTTAGGATGAAAACTTGAATCTGGTTTAAATTGATTGATCACAAACATCTTGTCTGCATTTCATTAGTTTGTTAGATTGATCTTTTATTTTCAGTAAGAGTAATTTGGATTCAGTTGGGATGTTTTGTCTAAATTTACTTCCACATTATAACCTGACTCAAGCAGGATAACATGCTAAAAATATTTAATAATTTACTTTTTTTTTCTCAGTATAAGTAAGCAAATTTTTTGAAAACCCGATTTGCATTTTAAACAGTAACACATTCTATTTTTTCCCAAAGACGATAGAGACTTTCTCTCATTCTATAAATGATACAAAGTTTTAAGTCTGTGAATTTCTTATTAATCAGTCAATAACATTGTAATAAAAATGTCCAAGACACAATTTGCACCAAATTAAAAACTCCTCAACTTGTCGGGCAAAATATTATATTTTTTGTTACAAAGACGTAAAATTTTGCACTATTATATTTTTAATAGTGTCTGCTAGAATGAGCTTAGCTGTAATATAGTTTGGTTACTGTTCTAATGATGATGCTGGAATCACAAAAGTATTCAGTGAATCACCAATGGTAACTCAGGAGGTGGTGATGGTGATGGAGGTGACTAATATTTCCTCTGTGTCAGTGGAGAGATGGTGCAGAGTGCCACTGTGAGGTCCTGAGTAGCGGCTGACAGGCCTAGTGATTAATGACGACAGGGTGTGGAGCTGTTCTTCAATTAGACGCCAGCTCTACCCAGGCTCGCCATCGTCGATGACAGATTGGACAGAGAGAGAGAGAGGAAGGCTGCTCAGTCTTTCTCTCTCACTCTCTGTGTCTTCTGAACAAAACATTAACCTCAACTCCATGACTACCACCTCTGTGTTTAACATCAGGACACAATACAGAGCCTTCGGCATCCAACAGTGACCGCAGTGTTAAAGCAACCCAGATGGCGTGAACACATCCTTCATCAGGGCCTGTCACACAATCTCTGTTTTATTTCTTCACATAAACGCTGTGACTGACTCTTTCGCATGCCTGTTTCAACTCCTCTCATTCACATTTGCAATCAGGCATGCTGAAAAGCTCATGATGAAAAAATAATTATTACCACATAGACTAAAATTCCAGATTCAGACTCTGGTTTGACTAAGTTTCTTCACACCATATTTCATCATTTATGAAACAAATTATCTGAGGCAATAATTACTGCTCCTTCTTTGGTCAATTTAGGAATTAAATGTGCATACTCAAATCAAAGACAAGTGAATAAATGATGTTGTCTGAAATATTGTTTTCAATGTTCACCAAAAGAAATTAAACCATCAATTGGATGAAGCATCATGACACTATTTAGAGCCATTCTTGAATTTCTTTATATTTAACCCACATTTTTGTGTATTTGAAAAGGTTTGGCAGTGAAAGTGATTAAAATTACTTGTGGAATAAGATTGTTAAGATTGCAGTAAACAATCAGCTTAACTTTCATGTGTTTGATGAGTCGGAGAAAGCTGAAGAACCTGCAGAGAATCTATACTGTATCTACACACAGAGAGTCTATAGTGTTTGAAACACAGAAAGGCCGTGTTTCAAACGTCATCCCAGTGGAAACAGTATCCATGGACTTTAGTGATCTGAAGATTAACTATTAAGCAAGATTAAGCATTAACCAAATCCGTAATACACAGCTACAAAAAAGCATATGATACATAACTTTGAGGACCCCCATGGCACTGGATCCCAAATATAAAGCTAAAATAATGGAAAAATAAACTACTAATCGGCTGTAAGAAAAAAAAACTTCTTAAGAACAGGAAAAACTACTTTTAAAAATTCAAGTTAAATGTTTTGTTTCATCTTCTGAATCGCTTATCCCCAGTAAAGTTGCATGGGGTAACAGAGTCTACCCGGCTGATTTCAGGCCAGAGACAGGGTACAACCCAAACAGGTCACTAGCCTGTTGTGGGTAAACACACAATCATTCACACACACACTCTCATTACCCACAGAAAATGTTTTTTTGATCAGAAATTAGAACTCACGAATGAACCAAAAACCCACATGGGGCATCTGTACAGATTGAATAGATTTATATTTAGTACACAAAACCTTTTTCTACCTGTTTTGAAATTTAATACAGTTAAGAACAAAAAGATTAGTTTTATTTTTCAAGCTTTTAGTTTTGCTTAATTTGTTTAATTTTGATTAGTGGGTCCATTTGATTTTATTTGAAGCAGCAAGTTACATTTGAAAGCTTTCTGTAGCTAAAGAGGACACATTCTCATATCTACATTTACAATGTCCACATTAGTAACTCCAGTGTGGAACTTACTGGTTCAGTGCAGCCTACCGGGAGTCATATTCTCTACTGTTTCTGGCCAGCAAATAATAATATTTTAGCCAGAAATGCTTTTTACTTTGTTTCATCGGGACCTAAGTTACAGTACCTCATCAGACACGATGAGTTTTGCAATCTGAAAATGTCCAATATTCGTGCTTAGACTCAGTTTTTAACTTCTCTGAATTTATTTAGCAGGCCTGTTACGGTAAGTGTGTGTGTGCTCACACACTCAAGTTTATATTAGCAGAGGCCATGTGGTTTTTCAAAAAAGAGTGGAAAAAAATTCCACTGGCACCGTGATTATTTTTACTTTTTTGCAGAAAAACACTTTAGAGGACTTACACACCTCCCACATTATAACTCCTGCTGTAAAAGTCAGATACCCACATGCCCATGAGTGCACTTGGGGGAAACATTCAGAGGGGGGGATCAGAGTAGAGGTAAAACCCAGGCATAGGGCGGGAGGAGAAACAGAGCTGATTATCCAAATACAGTCATTAAAGGGGAAATGTGTTTTTCAAGCTGTCAAGATGATTAATGGGTGCGAGCAAATCCCCACAACTGCTCTTGTTTAGTCTAACTGGCAGACATGATCCTGCTCATTGATTTATGGCAGGCCTGCTGTGTAAGACCATAGTGAGGTTACAGAGTGGAAGTCAGGCTGAGCTTGTGAGTACCTGCATGAGTCCAAACGGTGTTTGTGTGTAGTGGCTTTGAGGCAAGGAGGACGGTATTTATTCACACGGCCAGAGAAGGTATGGCTCGGAGTAAAGAGGAGGGCAGAAAGTAAAAAAGAATCATCAGCTTTCACTTTTTGCTCTGATAATCAATAGTTCAAATCAAAGATGGTTCGTTAACCCCATAGCTATTTATTTCATGTTAGTGATTAAAGTTCAGAATAAATTCAACAACCACTTTGATGTAAAAATACTTACTTTTCATAAATTTGTACAGAATTTTATTTTCACACAAGATTTTCCTCATTGCTCAACTAAACACTTTTTTATGTGACCTTGTAATCTCTAAAACTAGTTTTCTGCACTGGTAAGGCGTTAATTAGTTTGAATTAAGAATTTTTAGCAAGTTCAACTTTAAAAATGGATTCAAAAAGGCATGTGTTATTTCAAAAGAAAAGTTTGTGTCCTTGTTTAAATGTCAGACATTCAGGGCGATACGCACCAAGGCATTTAATTCAACATCAAACAAACTCTAAGAAAAAGTTCAGTAATGAGCATGGACAACAATTTACTATTGAGAAAAAATGATCTTGACCAAAAATCTAAGGTAGTTTCTCCTCATATGGGTAATAATTTAAAGTTTACTTTCTTTGGCAAATGGTTTCTAAAATGTATTTAGAGTCGTTCCAAATCTCATGTATTTGTTTTAGTCATCTATTGAATTAAACTATTAATTCAATATTAATTGAATGACACATTTATTTAATTTCTACTTTATTCGTAGACTGTAAGAAAGAAAGAAGAGAAAGAAAGAAATATATTTTATTCATCCCTCAATGGGGAAATTTCTGTGCTGCATTACACCGCAGCAGGCTGCCAATACGACGCCAATGGTGGGAGAAGTGGGAGATTAGGTGTACCCCAATATCATAACACAGTTTTCACAGATTTCACATAGAAAATTGAACATAAATAGACACAAATCAGAGATCAGATTAACAATAGGTAGTTGTTAACAATTAATTATTACAATAACTAAATATTAAACTAAATGTGCCACATTCCAGAACATCTCAAAATGCTTAGGAGCTCTTATTGGAGAAAAACTCTATAAAAAAGTAGGATGAGAAAAAGAAATCTAATTAAGATGCACCTTTACCCACCTCACCGCACCCTGTGATCCAGTTTTTTCTACTTGATTTCACCTCTACCCTGTTTTAGGACAATAAACTTTTGGTTAACTAGCACACCAATAGACACAACAGTTTTTTGAGGGAGAAGAAAGGATATGTATAGTGCTTCTGGATTAAATTGTAATTCTTCTTGGTAAATCAGACAAACAAAGAAAAAAAAACAAGAAAAAATAGGTTTTTAAGGATAATTTGATGCATATCTAGTCAAAATCTACCTAAATGACATGTTAGTTAGACTTCAATTTGAGAGGTTCAGAAATTCCAGGCAATTGATTTATTCTTTTATTAGAAAAAAATCTGTTTGAGGACACTATTTACTAAAGTATTCCCCAGTGTTTAATTATTGTATCTTTGCTGGACAAAATTTAAGCAATCAGCAAAAGAAAGAACACCAGTAATGCAAATGATTTTATAATAATTTATTGATGACCATCAGAAAAATCAAAAAGCTCTTTCTGTCAGTCACAAAGAGGTTTCATGTTATTATGTTTGAACAAGTGGGTCATCAGGAAACTAAAAATTACAAATTTAATGAATATATTATTATCTATTCTGGCCGAGCCCTAATAAAAAAGTCCCTGAACACTCATCCCCTTGAGGTGAATACGTCAGTGCCTGGCTGTCCAGTTCTGGCTGCTCCAGATGGATGGCCAGCAGCTGTGTGCCCCACAACCTCTTCCCTCAGCACAACCATTAAGTCTATCTGTCTGCAATTTCCTTGTTCTTCCTTAGTTTCCTCTGAAGTTCACTGTGATTACGTTCCCACACCCCCACAGCTCAGAACCCCACCACACTGTAGATACACTGCAGCATCAAATGCCCACATCAGACCCAGCACTTTAAGAAGATCAGTTACACTATCCACCCACACACAGACGTATCGCACGCAAAATCACACACACGTCTTCTAATAACCATGAGGGATCTGTTGAAGGGAGATTTGTAAAAGAAAAGATTAATGTAGTGCACAGAGCGAAACCAGTTGTGAAACTTTGTACAAAACCCTCGTCAGGAGTTTGGCAGAGCTGCAGCACCACAGAGAGTAAAACATTGCATGCTTTCAAACACTTTTTAAAAACTTCATTATTGTTTCTGTGCGTAAATCATTCCGAGGAAAAGACGATTGATGGTTGACCATTTATTTTAAATTATTTTCTCACTTTTTGGTACTTCTGTATTTATTCAGAAAATTTAGAGAAAAACTCAATAGCACAAAGAAAATGGGTCTGAATCCAAAATTTATTTGAAGTTGTTTCACATAGTTTGACAAAACTAGAGTTTTACTATTCTACAAATTTCCTACAGTAAATGTATCCAACAAATGAAACAAAATAAGATTATGTTGAAAAGCAAAAGACGGAGTTACAAAACCGACTTTTGTAGAGTTACAAAGTCGATTTCTTTGAGCTTTCAGTTTTTCCGAACGCACTTTGAATGGTGAATGAAGCTGTTGGCATTGTGGATTATGGTGGACGAACTGATACATGTAGCTCAGCTGGTAACATACTATCCATCCTATCTGCACATGTACATCTCAGCGTCCTCTTTGTCAGATTATGTGTGAAAAAATATTTAGCTTTGTTTACTCTAGCTGCAAACTCAGCAAAACCTCACAAGTGAGTGTGACTAGTGATTAATGAACCACAGCTCTGCTTTCTTTAACTTCCTTCCTCTCCAGGCAAGTCACATGTATCATCACAAGTCACCATAAGTGATGCTGACAGATATTTGTAGCAGCTCCTACTTGAAGTTGGATAGATTAAACAGACTGTGATGTCCTTCATACATTAATTCTGACAACCACATTTACATGTGGTTGTACAAGTTTTGGTCATCGTCAGATTTGATTGAATAGTTTTAAAGTAATTGTTCAATCCAGCAAACAAAGCAATTTTTCCTTTTCTTGAGTTGATCTACTAATATTTTGTTTTGTGATTTAGTTTCAGTAAGTTTGCTCATCCTGTGTCCACACTGTCACCTGCTTCTTAAAATCAGAACTGAGAGCTTTTTGAATCAAACAGACACAAAAAAAATTATTGAAATTTAAAAAAAAAAATTTGTTCATTGTGTTTCATTGTCTTCTGCTTATTCGGTGGCAGGTCGCGGGGGCATCAGCCTCAGATGGGAAGCCCAGGCTTGCATCCTCCAGCTCACCCGGATGGATCCAGAGACGTTCACCATTAAAAGAAAAAACATTTTGAGGCACAAGCACACCAGTTTTTGTTGTTACCTGCAAATTTTAGTCCTCCTTCAATCTCCTTTTGGAATATATGCGCTGTTATTTGGACAGAAAACAAAGAATAATATTCTTCATAAAAACTTGTTAAAAATACTTATATCAGTAGACAGTGTGCTCACTGGAATATTTAACTTTATGTAACCACAATGTACATAAAATGTGCAATTAAAATCCCGTTTCAGTTTTATCTCTGTGTCTAGTGTTTAGGAATGCATTCCCAGCAGGACAGTCCACTAAACTTGGTGAGTTTGAGAACTCAGTTGGGGCGGTGCAGCATTCTTCGAACCGAGTTTGCATTCAAGTGCTTCACTCTCACTAAAAAAAGAGTTTGGTTTACCAGACTTTTATTTTTCTACAAATATGTCTTTAATTTTGCCTTGCATGAGAACTTTTTACAGAAGTGAACAGGCAGAACATGTGTGTGTTGAGACCGAGTGATCCCATCTCATCCATCAAAGTAATTACTTTCTTTTTTCAAAAACACTCTTCTGTCAAACACACTTATGGATTGGAAACAAAAAAAAATAAAAGCAGAAAAAGACACATTTATGAGCACATATGTCCTGTGTTGCCTGCTGACATGTTGTAATGTGTTGCAAGTGTGTGTGACAGAAGGAGATAAAGTCAGAACATAGAGGGGGTAGACTGAAGGATAAGGAAGGAAAAAGAACTGAGCTGTGGAAAAAAAAGGAAAGATGAGAAAGAAAAGTGAACAACAGAGACAGAAAGCAAGCGAGTGTTGCATGTGTGCTGGTTCCCAGCCTGTCTGGGCCCTGTCAGCCTGTGATTTATGGCACAGAGACTAGGAGCAGTCTTCGCTGCCAGCTCCGTATTGTTACAACTGACAGCTAATGAGGCTGGACGGGCTTTCAAGCACAGCACTTAACACAGGCCTCCATCTTCACGAGTCACGAGCACTCCTCTTTCTTTTCTCCCTTCTATTTTTTCAGTTCTATTTATTTCTTCTTCCAGGGTGGCGAGCTACCGCAAGATTTCCGAGGGTGCAGACAGAAAATAAGAGAGGCCGACAGAGATATATGAGGAGCACTCTGTTACTGTCACACTACTAGCCGATTCCTCCTGCATGCTATTAAGCCGGAGGATCGGCTCATATACATGAGGGAGACAGAGGGGAATGCACAAGAGGAAAGATTCAGCTCCCACTCAGCTCTGCTCTTTGCCTCTAAGGCCAAAAAAACTCCATTCCCTCTGCAATTACTCTGTCATGTTTTCAAAGCCCGGAGTCACATGTCTCTCCTCACAGTCTACCTGTGATTATGTGAGAGTGATCTGTGTGAGGTTAGCTGAACTTTATAGCCTTGGCTGTGGTGTGTTTTACCTTCAACACCCCTGGCCTGAGCTGCCTGGACCACATTCTATAATCACTACCAGAGTCTCTGGCAGCACTGCCCTCCCCTCCCTCGGCCCCTGGTTTCATGTCAGTCGTGATTAATGGCACCAGGGCCCCAGCACGGCTTACACTGCCAGTTCCAGCGATGTTCCCTTGATACTTAATGAACTCTGACAAACTTCTTTTCCCTTGCTCTGTTGTTCCATTTACAATCCAGTCCCCCACCTCCCTGCAACCACGTTTAAAATGCATGACACAGAGCTGCCACTGCATCACCTTGGGGTTAGCTCTGCTTCTTTGTAAATTTCTCAAGAGTGCAATGTCTAAAAATAAAAATTAAAAGCACAGCAACTGGTTAAGTGTCAAGGCCTTAGCTTGTTTGCCTGGAGTCACAAAACAAATAAAGAACTTCAAAGTCTGCCAAAGCAAATGCAAAAAAGCTGTTTGATTTATTTGAGTTTCAGATTATACTGTATGTACAAGTGATACTCTTTGGTGGTTTGTTCATAAATAGGGAGCTGTTTTTTTTTTTAACATATTAATCTAAAAATAAAACAACACCTATTTTTGTTTAGGTTTTTCAAAAAAAAAAGACAACTTTTTGTGCAGTAAAAAAATCCAATCTAAAATCTTACCATTAAAAACCTGTAACGGTTAACAAGGTGGTCTTTGTCTCCATCTGCTGTCTTTTATTTGAACAGCAAGTAAAAATGTTTCATTTTTTTTATTTTTCATCCATCCCCTTAGAAAATCATTTTTAATAATTACTCATATTTTTTAATTCTTTCCAGTAGAAGCTGCACATAGTTTTTGTGCACTAGATCTCATAACGAGTCTGAGTTATGAGTAAATATATCTAGACCACATAACAAAGATCATTTACAGTTTTTACAAAGTTTCATCTTAAAATTTAATGAGAGAACTTTGCAGGTTATTATCGTTCACTAACTTTTCTTATAAGTGTTTGACATTTTTTTCATCCCATACTTCTCCCTCAAATTATTTCATAAGTACAAACCTTAATATTTCTTTCTAATCCAAACCATTTGTTGACAATGTTACAATAAAAATCAAGTTAATCTAATTTTTGTCAATATTTTTTTGCTGGCCTGAGACACTGTGGAAATTATTTGCAAATTAACAAATGAAAAGTAGTTACCACGACAAAACCCATTTAAAAGTGGAAGGAAAACATGTGTGTAATGCTTCATTGTTAAAATGATCACTCATTTACACCAACAACAGTGTGGGTCACATGTTTTTTGGGCATATATAGATTATTGAGACTACAATAGACTTGTTTAAATGTACCGATGGCTTGATTATGGAATGACTTTTTGGAAAATAAAGATTAAGAAAAATCTTTACTTTTTGTGTTAGGTCACACACAAAGTTTAAATTTGATACGAGACAGTTCACATAAAAAAAGGCATGAGACAGGAGTTTAAAGATGTATACGTACATTTTTCAAACTGGAGTTTTACCACTGTAAGTTTTTTAAATAGAAATTTCTTGTAAGAAATTCTTAAAATAACAAAGTAAACCAATCCACTACATATTTTTGTAAATAACACAACTTCCAATAGTACTTTTTAAACTTTGACAAAGCACAAACACCAGCGTAGATTTTTTAAATTAAAAATTTGGATGAAGTATTTTTAGGGTATTATGTGAGCTATAAAATTGAATAATGAACATACGATTTCCAGCATTCCAACTTTGTTCTACCAAGTGTCTGCTCCAGTACTGTTCCACCAAGCATCTGTTCGAGCTCTGTTTCACCAACTTGCTGTTACATCTCTGTTCCACCAAGATGGTTCCACCATGTGGTTGCTCCAGCTCCACCCCACCCAACTCATCACCACCTGGCACCTGTTCAGAAGCTTTTTGGAGCTCTGTCTTGGACTTCTACCGGGCATGAATTTCCCCATCAGGGTATTGAAATATAATATTGAGGTATACGCACAGATTGAACGCAGGATTTTAAGTGTAAAAGAAAATGAATGTTGAAAAGCTTCAGAATGTTACTCCATGATTAGTCGCTAGAGGACGCTCATGAAACACTTAAAGCCAAGCTGTCTAAGCTGAAGAGAAGAAGAAGAAATAACTTCCTGGTTCTTTCAGACACTAGTGTCTGTCTGTCTGTCTGTCTGTCTGTACAATAAAATTACAAGTAAGTACAGGTTACTGTTCTTTACACGTGTGTCATTCTCTTTAAACATTTTTAAATTATTATTTAAGATCAATCGATCAAATGAGATATTCTCAGACTGTTTTGATTATTTACAGCGTTAGCAAAAAAAATCTAATAAATGGTTGTTTTTAGCGTTAAAAACCAAGAAGCGTCAGGTTTTTAAAACGTTCTGATTGTTTCTTGTAAAAAAATATACATAAAAACATTAGCATTCAAGTCCTCAGAGGATAGTATACAAACTCTTGATCGTGTGATACATCTTAAATTATTCACATGAATTTATTTTATTCCAATCTTGTGATGTGGTTTAATTATCTCTAACCTGAAGAATTTATTTAGATCACTTATGTCATTTGTTTTAAATTTAGTATTTTCACTTTTTTTTTTAACTCAGTCATTTTTTGTAACTTTAGTCACCATCTATATGTTTACACATATTCAGAGATTTTTTTTTTCCTGTACATCACAATAAATTTAATCTTCAAAGTAATGTAGTTTTTTTTTTTTTAAAAGTCCTGATTCAGGTTGATATTGTACATGTTGAATAAAACCTCCAGTGTTAGGCCATAAGGGTGACCAGATTGTCTGTAAATCCTTAATAACTAAAGCTAAGGATCTTCACTTTAAGCTTTCTTAACTGTAAACATTTACCTCTCAGTTTCTCTGTGAGGGTTTTTACGTCTGTATTTGTTGTGAAATATTGGATATACTCTATGGCGTCTTTTGATTTTAATTATGAATCTCTTTGGAGTCATGTTCGTGAACTTTAGTCCTAATCTAGTATTTGTGTGACAAGGTCAGAGTCCTTGCTGATTCCTGAATAAGCCTGAGCTGAGAGGAGATAAAGAAGAAGCCAATTCCTCTTTTGTATTACAGCACTACTCAGGCTGCTGCCAGATGACTGTTAGATGGCCATTTAATTGTTGCAAACTGTTTCAAGACTCCCATCTGTTTCTTTTCATGTACTGTCTTTCACTCTCTGCTTTCCAGGATGGCACAGTGGGGTGCCGTATTCTCCATAATCACTGCTCTTGGTGGTGCAGCTCTCCTGGCATCTGTGCACAAGATTGATGAAGGACACACTGGTGTTTATTACAGGTGAGCCTCTAGAATGCATTGTGATTTTATGCTTGTTTGTTTGAATCAAAATGTGTCTTTTAAAGATTTAGAGTAGTGTTGAAAGATGACCGACTTTAGCTTCTCATCAGTTTCATGCTGTGTTCTGTAATTATTTGGAATCTTAAGTGTTTCCAGCTGTAATGTACTTCTTCAGAGAAAGTATGACTAACCAGGGTAGGCAGACCAGATCTGTTCTTCTTGTGGTTAAATGAAGCTTTCAGAGCATGTGTTTAAATGTATTGGTATTTTAATGATGCTACAGCTAACCTTTAAACTATTTTCTAGAGAATCTGGTCATTAGCAAAATGTTCATGGATACAGTAAAGGAAGACATGAAGATAGTTGGCATGACTGAAGAAGATGCAGCCGATAGGGTTAGATGGAAGAAACTGACTTGCTGTGGCGACCCATGAAGGGAAATGCTGAAAGAAGAAGCAAAATATTTCTTTAATCTTGTTTGGAGTTATTGTGGATGATAAAAATGTTTAAATTAGAGTAGGTCAGGCATGGGCAAACCACGGCCCGCAGGCCACATGCAGCCCGTTAAACAGTTTAATCTGGCCCCCCGAATTTGAAAAAAAAAAAAAAATGATATAAAGCATGTTAATGTTTTATTTTCCCTACAATTCTGATGCTTCATCACTAGATGGCACACTCTAGATTTGTTGGCTTTGTTGAGAAAATAACAACACTGCTCCCATTCAAATGTGTGTCTCAGTGATGTGCACGTTGTCAAAATAAACTGTGTGCACATATAGAAAGCCATTGGGTCCACTACACGCACATAAACATGCGCATTAGATTTCAAACCTTGTGCGCTACCAAGAAAAACCATTGGGGTCACTACACATGCGTAATCTAGCACTAAATGTTTAATCTAGATACACTTTTTTTAAGCGCTAGCATGCTAGATTTGAAATTTAACGGGCTTAATGTTTTTAAAAAAAAAAAAAAAAAAAAAAAAGACATTCAGGAGCAGAGTGATGGTGATATTGTGAAGTATAAAGAACTTTCTGTGCTTTAAAATAAAAGTTATTCATTTGATTTTCAGTGTTTGTTATAGACTCATTTCACAGTCAGAGATTTTATAGTTATGCTTTTCTTAGTTTTAAAGCACATATTTTCTCCACATCTCAAAGGGTGTATTTTTTCTCCAATGAGGTGAGGTTACCAAAAGGTGCCCATCTGTCTGCTCCTGTTCCGGCCCCCTTGTTAAATGTTAGAGCTCAATGTGGCCCGCGAACCAAAAAGTTTGCCCACCCCTGAAGTACGTGGACAACATTAAGATTTCCATTGAAATACAAGATAAAAAAATTAACAAGCTAGTAAATTGCATCTTAAAACTTTTTGTTTCTGTTTTCTGGGTCTTTGCTGGTACAAAACTTTAGTTTTGGTTCAATCACAGAGTTTTTTCCAACTCACTTTTGTTACAATCCATTGTTTTTTTCATGTTTCCTCTTGTCTGTGCTTGTGTTCAACAGAGGAGGGGCCCTTTTGACTGCCACTAGCGGACCTGGGTTTCATCTTATGCTACCCTTCATTACCACCTACAAGTCTGTTCAGGTGTGTTTGCTCAAGTTACACTAGATCTTCATTCTACGTAAGCCTTACTCTTGCGTAATGTTCCTTTCAGCTCTGACTGAAATGTTTCAGCACAAGGTTTGTCCACTTGTAGTGTAAAAGAAGGGTTAGGTTTTACAGCAGCTGTAAGCATGTCAAACAAACTCAAGGTGCTATGTAATCATCAATTTTAAAAAAAAATCTATTTTTTGACTAATCAGACTGTAATCAAGAGAAAGACTGATCTAGAAGTACTGCATGATTGTGCTTCTGAAATTTTAACTAATAATAAAAAGCTAGTTTTAAGGTCCGGCAGTTCATCAATGACCTGTTCCAGGTATGGTGCCCACACATACACGGGGTGAACATGCAAACTCCTTACAGAACAGCTGTTGTTGATCTTACCCAAGTTTGAACCTAAATATTCTTGCTGTGAGACTTCACCGCCAACTGCTGCTCCATTCTAATTGACAATATTTTTCTTGTTCTTCCACTTATCTCGACCAGTTCGTTGGGGCAGCAGCCTTAGATGGGAAACCCAGGCTTCTCCCACCCAGGAGGATCCCAAGGTGATCCCTGGCCAGCTGTGAAAAATAGTCTCTCCAGCAGGTCCGGGGTCTGCCTCTGGGTCCCCTCCCGGTGGGACGTGCCCAAAACACCTCACCAGCGAGGCATTTTGGACGCATTTGAAACAGATGCACAAACTATCCCATCTGGATTCTCTAGACCCGGAAGAACACCGTCTCTACTATTCCCTTTATTTCTGAGTGAGAACCCAGCCACTCTGTGGAGGAAAACTCATTTCGTCTGTTTATATCCGCGATCTCGCTCTTTCGGTCACCACCCACAGCTAGTGACTATAGATGAGGGTAGGAATGTAGCTTGGCTAATAAGTCATTATACACTCTGTTTTAGTGGAATAAGATTGTTTAGTTTCAACTTCTGAACCACTTATTCCCGGGGGACGTCAGATGCTATCCTGGCTGATTTCAGGCAAGAGGCAGGATCCACCGCTGCCAGTTTGTTGCGGCGCCACGCACACTCACACACATACAAACATCCACAAACGGACTCACTCATTCCAAGGGCTGGGCCACTACTATTTAAGATTGTCATAATAACAGAAAAATGTTGTGAAGAAAAGCATGTTCTGACCAGCATCATTATGCAGAATGCATAATAGTGGTGTCTTTGTTTGTTGAAGTCACACCTTAAAGTTTTTAACCTTGTTTATCTTTTTCTTTTGTCTACGACATCTCCTCTTACAGGAAGTTCAGATTCAATAAATAGTTTAGATATACTTTGAAAACTGCAGAATGAATCAGTCCTGGTCTTTTCCATAGAGAAAAAAAAAATGCAAAAAAACCCCCCCAGCAAACTTGAAAAATTTTTGTACATAGAAGTTCCAGTGAAAATCATTCAAGAACCAGTTGGAAATCTCAATCTACAGACATCAAAGCAATTTATGATAAAAACAGATTCAGTTTTATGTGTTAATTATTTTTTAAATCTCATTCAGTCATGTGTATTGTCCTTTTTTCTTATTTTGTTCATTTATAGGGTTTCTATTTATTATTCATTTAAATGACGTAATTTGATTTGTTTTACGTGAAAACTGCGACACAGTTTAAACAAGACAAATCAGATTGAATTTTAATACTAATAGACATGCTTATTCAAAATGCACATCTCCATCTCCCTCTATATAGCTCCTGGTGTTCCTATTTTGAGAGTTGTTGGAGTAATTTAATTATTTGTTTCACAACAGTGATCATTTGAGAACTTTGGCTGAGCTCTAGTGAGGAAAATCTTGAGGTTAAAGGAAAATATTGTTCCAGTCGGACTCCCAGATCTGCTGCGGGATCGCCGGACATAAACTGGACAAAAAGATCCGTGAGAAAGTGCAATCTGTTTACTCAGGACAGGACAGCGGTCCAACGTCGCTTTGCTTTTCCAAGAAGGGAAATGGAAACTATTCAACTTTTTCACTGAGTTGTAAAGATAAGGTCGAGTCCCAAGCTGCTGAGCTTGTGTGTGTGGAGATGATGGTTGTCCTTATTGTGGAATTGTCATGTGACTTCCAACAACTGCGAGCAAATCTGGCATTGTTTTGTGATGTGCGCACTTCTTAAATCCAGCTGTTTCTGGTTTAACACTGAAAGTGGTTTGTTCACACAGAGCTGATGACTTAACTGTTTGTTTTTCTGCCTGAAAAAAAAGTGAAATGTTTGTTTGGCTTTATTTTTTACAGACAACGCTGCAGACAGATGAGGTTAAAAATGTACCTTGTGGTACCAGGTATGTTTACAGTTTAAACCAGGATACATAGTTGCTCATATCTTCAGGTAATCCTGCTACATTTGGTCTTTGTAACTCTTCTTTCAGTGGAGGGGTCATGATTTACTTCGACAGGATAGAAGTGGTGAACTACCTTGTTCCTTCAGCAGGTATATGGTTTAAAAAATACCAAAACAGCTTCGTAACAATACAAATTCCTACAAATGTTTTTAATTTTCTTAATTCTTTCCTCTTCACAGTGTATGACATAGTGAGAAACTTTACAGCAGACTACGATAAAGCATTAATATTCAATAAAGTTCACCATGAACTTAATCAGTTTTGCAGCGTACATTCTCTGCAGGAGGTCTACATAGGCTTGTTTGGTAAGTATGATTGATGAAACACGGTGGAAACTAAAAACTGATATCAGCTCCTTTTTGTCCTTTTTCAGCGAGCACGATTGTGTGTTTAAAAATCCATCCAGTTTTTTTTCATTGGACACCAGACTAACTTGTTCTTTAAAAGTGATTATAATCATTCTAATGTGGAGACAAACTGAAACTGACAAAGTTCTGATGAAATTTTAGATCTAAATGTTACATTTTGCTGTATGCATTCATGCTTCCTTGAAATTTCTACAAAAGACATAGTTTGTCGGTTAGCCTACAATAAGATATACGATAAGGTATCAGATATACGATAATCACTTTAATTAAAATCCATTCAATTCCATCCATGTATGAAAATGACATATGTGTTTTTCATATGTCCTCCTACAGACCAAATTGATGAAAACCTGAAACTAACATTACAAGAAGATTTAACATCTATGGCACCTGGACTCATTATCCAGGTAATATACATACGACTGTTTAACTCGTCTTACATCTGTATGCTGTGCTTTTTTTTTCTGTTTTTGCCTCAGCTGTGACTATTTGGTTCATTCTTTGAAGCTGTTTATTTGTGTGTTAATTCACTACCTGCTGAGCCTTTTATTCAGAATCCATTGAACTATTAAAACTAGGCTGTCTTTTTATGTGCTCTGGCCCGAATGAAAATCCCGGAATCTTAGTGTGTGGGATGAGTGGAAAACATCTTGAACCCATGCTGATTGTGTGATGCTGGGAATGTGTGTCGAGTACTTTGCCAAATATGGTATAAAGTTAGAAATGAGCAATTTACTAAGAAAAAAGAAAAAAAAAACACCTGCAATTTGTTTTTAGAGGCAGACACAAAAAGTATCTTAGTGTTGACCTATTTTTGAGTAGCATCATAACCCAGAATTACTGCATACTTTTCAATAACATAGTTTTGTTCATTTTTGTTGCATATGTATATTGTGTTTTTCCAACATTTCCAGTGAAGAAATCTTCTCTAGCAATAATGGCTGCATCCATAATTATCTCACTAAATTTGCTTTTTGGAAATGGTGACCCTTTAAAGGTGTATCTTAGAAAAGGCTTCAAAGTTGTCTTCTGGACAGTGTGTTTAATGATCAAGACGTTTCGACTTCCAACCCGAAATACTTTTCAATTAGATTAATTCTGAATGATTTCCAGATGGAAGTTGAAAGATTTCGATCATAAAAGTTTCTATTCAGAAGACAACTATGAAAACTTTTTTTATGATGGATCACTCTTAGATGAATGAAGGACAACACAGACATTAAAGATCTGTTAACTGGTTGTATTAAATTCACATGCAGGATTACTCATCTCATTCCTGAGGTTATATTTCCATTAGGATTTTTGCCACCCTTAAAATACCTCCCCCTCTGTATTCTACAGGCAGTCCGTGTCACCAAACCAAACATCCCAGAGAGCATTCGCAGGAATTATGAGCTCATGTGAGTTTTATTTTTTCAGTAGCAATACCTTTGACTTATTCCCGTCTTTTGCTCTAATGTGTGTTTATTTTTCTGTCTCAGAGTCTATATATCAGATGTACATCCTTCTCCAATGTCTTTCATAGTCTGGTTTACATTATCGTGTGAGCATGTGATAGACAGAATGTTTAGTCAGTGACATTTGTGGTAAATTTACATAGGGAAAGTACTTGTGAAAAAATAAAGTTACAAAAGTCTTTTCAAACAAAACTCTTTACACTCAGAAAATAAAATGAAAAATGGAAAAAATGTAAGCGAGTTGTTATTATAAACATGGTTCTGAAACAAAACTCTCCTCTTAGTCAGACAAAATTGATTTTGATATTTTGGAACTAAATTAAAGATAATATTGGTTAATTTTCTTTTCTTTTTTTTTTTTTTTTTAATTATAACTATCAATTTTCATTCAGGTCTTGTACAAGAGTTCAAAATATCAATAGTGAACAAGCAATACTGATTTGTTTTACTTTCCAGAAAGGAAGTGGGAACAAATTTAAATTCTTTTAAAATTGTGCTTTTAAAAGACCCACCTTCCTGATGTCAATAATTTGCTATTATTGTTCTAAATAGGTCTATAAAAAAAAAAAAGTATGGAGGCCTCAAATTCTTAACTTGGTTTTGTTTTTTTCCTTAATTTTCTTCTTCTGAGGTTTATGGTAAAACTCTGTGGTCTAGGTCCAAAAATTGCACAAAATGTTATTTATTGTCTGAGTAAATCACTTCAAAGTGACCTACCGAGGCCGTATTTAGAAATCCGGTAAGGAAGTCTTTCTTTCTGTTTGCAGGGAGAGCGAGAAGACGAAGCTACTGATCTCCCAACAGACACAAAAAGTTGTGGAGAAGGAGGCAGAAACGGAGAGAATAAAAGCAGTCATCGGTAAAAACAAAATTCATGAGGAAATAAGACTTCGATGACAAAGATTAAATTATTTTCATTTATTTTATAGAGGCTGAGAAAGTGGCCCAGGTTGCTGAAATCAAGTTTGGACAGAAAGTCATGGAAAAGGAAACAGAAAAAAAGATTTCTGAAATTGAAGGTTTGTAAAAATAAAACAAAAAAGGGGGAAATGAAATGGGGTATTTTGAGAGCAATGGAGTCTAAGTTAGTTTCATTTCACTCTCTCTGGTTTTTATTGCACAACCCAATTCCCAAAAGAGACAACTGGTTGAAAATAGATATAGTTATTTTTAACTAGTTGATAGTTGAGAAATCTAGTGCTAAAAGATGTTATTTTTTAGTACATTGATGTTCATTTATGGCTTAATGACATATCATTTTGATTAGGAAAGAAGACCTTTTGGTTTTGTTTTTTTCTTGCAATAATTTCTTCTTCGTTTTCTGGTCCTGAATCTTTATTAACAGAATTTTTATAATGTAATCATTTGTGTTTAGTTAGATCTTAACTTTACAGATACCAATTCAGCATCATTAGAAGTCCTTGTTGCTTAACTGTATTTATTGTAGTTTTACTTTTAATTTTTTTAGAATCAGCTCAGTAGTTTAGCAACAAACCCGTTCTCTTTCTTTCCTTGTTCTGACTAATACTTCTTATATCAGCAAATGATTAAATGATAGGAGCTAGACAGACACTCCCCTAAAATTAAATAAAGAAAGCTCATAAATCCATAAATATATCAAACTGACTTCTTTTAACCTTTTAGCAAGATAAGTTAAAAAAGCAAACCACAAACTGCAATTGAAAGCATTTCTTAGTTTTTTCAGCTAAGCTTCACATGTTAAAACAATAACCTCCTGTATTCATGTGTGATTAATTGTAGTTGTTTTACTAAAGTTTGTACTTAATACATTTAGTCTTAAGACAAGAAATTGCTGGAAAAACTGCCCAATTGTTTTTTTTTTCTCCGCTTGTGTTCTCTTAGGCAATCTTTCCAACTTTATTGTCTTCAATTTTTCATCCAGTCAAACGAACCAATTTGTTTTAGCTTTTTCAGTTTAAATATTTTTATAGTGTTTTATATTTGCGACATTAACACTTCAAACTATTTAAAACTTTACTTGTAAAATTTAACTCTAAAAATTGGCCTAAATTGACGATAAATATAAAAGTCTGAAGGTGGTTAGTTTGAAAGGATTATAAATAAAAATGCTTTAAAGAAGTTGTGCGGTTGTGTGTACACTCCCTTTGATTTGAAACTTGCGGTGGCACTAATTTGAACCCTGTAATTGGTCATTTTAAAATGTGAAACATGCCAGCATGCAGTGGGATAAAACTGTGGGATAAAAGAAGTGAATACTTTTGCAAGCTGCATCTTGTACAGAAATGGTTGTTTTTTAATCAATCAAAAAAATTGTTGTTGCACAAAGCCGACAGAGTTCTTCTGCCTGCAGGTTTTCTTCCTGAACAACTTCTCATTAATGATGATTTTTTTTTTTTTCTCTGGATCATTCACAGTTAAACTCTTCACCCGGGCTTTCATACAGGAGAAAATTTTTTCCCGGTTAATTCTGTCAGCACAATCTGATGTCATTCCTACCTCTAAGCCTCTAATGTAAACAAAAGCTAATGACATAATAATTCTGTTTTCTACTCCTAAATAAGAAAATCTTATCCATACAGTAACTACAGATGCTTTATCTCTGACTTCATTTGAATGCTTTACTGAGTACACAAATCTCTTATTCTAACTTTTTTTAACATTGTGAACATTTTTACGCCTCATTAACAGCTTTAAATGGCATGATAAGGCATGTCTTAGCAAGAAGTCAGAAGGTGTCATGTAAAGCCCCGACTGATGGCTTCAACATGCTTTTGATGTGGTGCACAGCTGGATGAAACACCACCACGATGAAATGATCATAAA
The DNA here is from genome assembly GCA_902685375.1 of Neostethus bicornis. Classification (NCBI taxonomy): domain Eukaryota; kingdom Metazoa; phylum Chordata; class Actinopteri; order Atheriniformes; family Phallostethidae; genus Neostethus; species Neostethus bicornis. Next base: position 14,842,296 of record LR738545.1, read on the forward strand.
TGTTTTCCAGCTGTGTTTAGTTTTTAAAAAAGGAATAAACATGGTGAATAACAAAGTCAGGATTTAGTTCTTAAAGAGAAAACAGGATCACTAACAAACTCAGGATATGAAGTAAAGCCCGGAGGTTACATTAAACAGATGTTTTTTTTTTTTTTTTAATGTAAGCGAGTTTCTCAAAAACTGCTAGTCTCATGTAGAGGTCAGATGTTTATTTGTAACTCTGAACCATAAAGCTCAAGCTGACTCATTGTTGTAATTGACAGATGATGCTTTCGTAGCCCGGCAGAAGGCCAAAGCAGATGCAGAATTTTACACGGCTCAGAAAATCGCAGAGTCCAACAAGGTAGGACAGCACAGTTCATCACGCTCTATCAGTCTGCTGAACGTATGACCTGATCTCTGATGCTCCTCCGACAGCTTAAGCTAACTCCTGAATACCTGCAGCTGATGAAGTACAAAGCCATTGCCGGAAACAGCAAAATCTACTTTGGAAATGACATCCCTCAGATGTTTGTGGACTCTGGCTCTGTAGGGAGCGCTATCAAAACATCTGCAGCCATGGACATCCTTGGAGAGCAGGTTTTAGACCTGGATTAGCATGGACCAAAAAAGAGTAAAAGACTTGTCTTCCTGTGAGCAGGATGAGGACCAGCACACTGGATTGCTGTTTGGGGTGGCAAGTTCTCCCTGTGGCCCACAGAGGCTGGGCTGTTTCTCCAACGTTTCTGAATTACTGCTGAAGTTTGACCAGGATGTAAAGCTCTCCCATTAGGCAGCAAGGAGGCGGGGATTTATGTCACTGTCTTTCCTGGTTTTGTTCTACTTGACACAGTTTATATAATTAAATTAATATAAAATCATGGAATTTGTAATAAACCTATTTAATACAGCTTTTAACAAAAATCAAACTTTTGAAGACTTGGCTTTTAAATGATTAATCTCTTCCACTTTGCGCTTAATCTTTACAATAATCTCAATAAAAATGACTGATAATTTATCCTAATTTATCTTGTAAAACCACTCAGTACTAACTTTGTTCATAAAGTGAGAATCATAAATGCACATATTAACTTCATACCTGAATAATTTATTCTGTCAGGTGATTAGTTAACAGTGTGTAGGGCGGGAGGGTGCTGGCGGGGTCAGGGGGCGTCGAAACCTACATTTGAAAACACTTGCACAACACACTACGCACATGTGTCAACATTTATGACGTTCGCATGCATCAAAATGTCTAGTTTCATTGATAAATTGCAGTCAGTACTAAAGTTAAATAATCTCATCTTTGAGATTATTATGAGTCACTATCTAGTTGCTCATCCTGGAGTGCCATCCAATTTGTTTAAACAATGAAGATCTCATAAAATTATTACAAAACACCATTTTACAGAGTGCCGTAAAATGCCTGAGCTTCATTAATCATCAAACTGAAACACTATATGCTTTTAGGTTTAGAGGAAAATCCCTCTGACTGAAAAAAAAAATAGTTTTTGCATAAATCACACATCTGGATCATATTTCGTCAGTAAAGTTAAAGATTTACTATCTTTGTCTCTGGGATAATATTGGAGAAATCCATCTTGAAGTGCTGTAAAGTTTTTGTCTTAACATTTTCTGAGGCTGCTGTGGATGAATGTTGGGTGATTATGTTTGTTTTTGTGGAACAGTTTGGTGCTGAAACACTAGAAAAAAGTCTGGGTTAAAAAAAAAAACATTTTAATCCTGTCTAAGAAGTAGCTTTAGGCTTTTCTCTCAAGAGTTAGTTTGGCACTTACTGCTTCCGCTGCCTTAAACTCCAGATGTTCCATAAGACAGCAGCTGCTCAACGATAAAGATCGCGGCAGAAGATCATGTCTTATCAAGATTATTGAGTTGTGAAATGGACTAATGTCTAGTAAAAAGTGTTTTTTTTTTTTCTGTCATTAGACCAGCTCAGTAAAAAAGGACACAACATAAACTACAAACTTGATGAATGTACTGTGTGGTAGCTGCTTACTGGTCTAATTGTAATGCAGTTTGTATGTTTTGGTAATATACTCATGTCCTGTTGTGTAAAGCTGTACTTTCTGTGAGTAGCACAAACATGCTGTAAAAGAATGGTTGGGTCACAAAAATAATTTTTTGTCTGTATTTTTGATAATCAAGTGACAATTTGGTTTTGTTTTTAACTGTCTAGCTTATTAGTGTCTGTGAAATGATTTTACAAATTATAGAGGTTTTTCACAGGCTGAAATGTAAACATAGAAAGTAACCAAAGAGTTTTTTTTAAAAAAAGCATTTGGAAGAATTTTGACTTGTTTTTGTAGCTATTTATGGTTTTAGATATTCTGATATGGACCCCTGTGAAGGTTTTGCTTTGTCACAGGATTTTATTTCCATTATTTTTTGTCAGGTTTGCATTTTGATTCATCTTCTGAATCACTGTCAGGATTGCAGGATTTGGGATAGGCTCTGGCCATCAATCAAATCAAACATTTTCAAAGACTCATTAAATTAGTTTGAGTCTTTTCGGTACATTGCCGGTAGCACTCCCTCCCTAGTTTAAAAAAAGAATTGGCAACTTGGTTTTTCTTGTCTGATGCTATCTTGGCAAACAGGAGCGGGGTTGCACTTCAGTAATAAACGTGCAATTGAGAACTTTTGAAGGCAGTATGGCTCACTGAGAAGAGTGGCTGTGTTGCAACCAAAGAGTTGCAGGTATGATCCCTGGACCAGAAAGTCATGTTGATGTGTCCGGCCTTGCAGGTATGTTATGTGAATGTGAGTTACCACACATTCACATGGCTTTATCTAGAAAGCACTATAAAATTACAGTTCATTTACCATTTTGACAATAAAGTATTATTTTACAGTCTGAAAACTCTATAGATTTGTTAAATATTTCCTTAAGGGTGATGAGATTTATAAAATCTTTTTTTAAAATCATGAAACATTTGAAGTAGATTAAGCAAATTTGATTGATCAAAAAAAGTCAAACTACATTGTTTCATACGATTTGATTGCTGCATTCTTGCCAGTTTTCGTCAACAACAGAAAAAGAAACTGGACAAGCAGAGGAAAAAAAAGTGTAGATTGGTAACTTTTTCTTAACAAATGAAGAAGCTGGAAGTGATGACCATGTGAAAATGAAAACTGGAAAGTCCTCACAGCAACCAGTCAAAAGATGCAGCCTAGATATTTGGGTGACAAGTTGATTATTTTCCATCTCATTTTGGTGGTTTTCTACTTTGGCTGTTTTAACTGAGAGGTGCTCTGTCTGATAGCCTACTTATTGATTCATCTTTTAGGATAGAATAGATTGGAGGAAGGGTGTAACTTCATTTGTCTGACACCAGGTAACAGAAGTTTGTCTTTAACTGGACTCAAAACACAATACAAAACATAAAAAAACACATAAATCACAACATAGACTTAAAATAAGACAGATCAATACTTATAAAACCACTGATATGAATCCTGTCATATTTATTGTTGATGCCTTTGATTGCTTTTTTTACCAAATGGAACTACAGTATGTATCTACCTTTTACCTGAAGGGAGAACTCTAAAGGAAAGATGAAGGGGGTGAGAAGGCTTTTGTGATGGCACTGGTGGGTTTTAAAAAAATATTTTTTAAAAGCAGCTATGCAAACTCTGTTAACAGAGATAATAAAAAGACAAGTGGCTAACCAATGAAACCCAAAGTCGTACACAAAAAGTAAAAGGCTCAATTGTGCCAAAGTACACAAAACCCAGAGCAGGTTTCATTAATAACCAATGTTATAGAGTGAAAATCCTTCAGAAGCACTAATCTCAATATTTCCCAATCATTATGGGATGATTTGGACAAAGAACAGCAGGAAATGCAGCTATGACATCAAAGCAAGTGCTCTAAAAACCAAGGCAATATCTATGAAATTCAGAAAGAGATTAACTACAACAATACCATCGAACTATTGAGCTTGGAGGCAGAATGAAATCCTCCTTAACCGCACCCATTGTCTGGTAACAGCAAACAAAAACGGATCGACTGTTTCTTTCTTCTCTTTCTTTTTCTACACAGGTGTATGAATGTGTTTCTGAGGTGTGTATGAAGTTTGTTAACACATGTTAACATCTTCTTCTTCTTCTCCTTTTGGCATTTTCCCTTCAGAGGTCACCACAGCAAGTCAGTTTCTTCCATCTAATCCTATCTGCTGCATCTTCTTCAGTCATGCCAACTATCTTCATGTCTTCCTTCACTGTATCCATGGACCTTCTCTTTGGTCTTCCTCTAGTCCTCTTTCCTGGTGGTTCCAAACCCAGCAACCTTCTTTCAGTGTACTCTGTCTTTCTTCTCTGTACATGTCCAAACCGTCTCAGTCTGACCTCTCTGACTTAATCTCCAAAACCTCTAACATGCACTGTTCCTCTGATACGTTCATTTCTAATCCTGTCCAGCCTGGTCACTTCCAGAGAGATCCTCGGCATCTTCATCTCTACTACCTCCATCTGTGTTTCCTGTCTTTTCCTCAGTGCCACTGTTTCTAGATCAAACAGCATGGCCGGTCTCACCATGGTTTTGTACACTTTCCCTTTCATTTTAACTGAAACTCTTCTATCACACATCACACCTGATACTTTTCTCCACCTGTTCCAGCTACATATAAAGCACATTTTTAATGTATTATCTGTGCCATATGTTTTGGGTTGTTGTACCAGAGTGGAACAAGTTTCAATCTCTCTCAAGAGAACTGATCTATTTTCATTCCTTAAATTTTTAATAGTGAAATAGTTTTATAATTTCTTGTGGGCATTGTAATTACAATATAATTGCTGTAATACCATAAATTTGTATTCTCATCTAATTATCCTGTATAGTTTTACTTGCAGGGCATAAAAAAGTATTGACTCGCAAATGGGATTAAACCAAATAAAAGGTAATGTGAGTTTAAAATGTAAGCTTTTATAAAGAAGACGCCTGTGGATATAAAAGCTTTTTATTCCAAATGTTTGTTTGATGTGTTTTTACTTGCCCATCATGAATGTTTTCCCACTGTGGATCCCTCACAAATCATTGCAAAACTTTTATTGCCTGTCACAGCTTTCCCCTGGGTAGAAAGGAATTTGAAGGTCACTTTTATGAATCTGAGTTGCAAATCTCTCTGTTTCATTCTGACTGCCGTATGGATCCATTACACCACTGATTCATACCAATTTAAACCATTTTGTTGTGAATTATTTAAGCACAGCACGGAGAAAGAGTGACCTCACAGGAAGAAGGTCGTGGGTCCCAGGTGGGATGAGTTTTGGAACCCTGGTCTTTCTATGGAGAGTTTGCATGTTCTCCCCGTGTGTGTGTATGTTTCCTCCGGATACTCCAACTCTCCAAAAACATTGGCCGCTATTAAATTGCTCCAAGGTATATATGTATGTGTGTGGCTCTGCAACAGACTGGTGATCTGATTCGGGTGTACCCTGCCTCTCGCCTTTATTTAGCTGAGATTGGCTCCGGCACCCCCAGAAGACAAAACAAAATATTTTATAGGTTTATGTACGTCTTCATTGTTTCAGTTGATGATTATTCTTCCTAAATATTGCTGTGAAACTACCTGACAGAAAAAAAAAAACAATGAGTTTGATTAATTATTCTTATTTACATTTGGAATGTGGTTTTTCTGAATGAATGAGATGACAAAAAGTTAAACTGAAAGGACTATTTCTAAAGGATCTTTGGTGATCAAGTTACCGGTATCTGAAACGTCCTGTTTTAAGGGAATACAAGCCAAAACTTGTAACCTACAGGAAACCATATATATTGAAGTAAAAGCTTCTGTAATGTTAACCTTCACAGGGGCGGATCTAGGAATTTTTAAAGGGGTGGGGCGTGAGGTCATTGACAAAGCCAGCATCGGGAGGGCTGGCGGTGTTCTGTCGAGATCTGCGACCGTCGAGGCCTCTGCGCATGCCCAGAACGCGTCATCCACCTCCCCTCCCTTCCAGAACATCTAAACATCGAGGGCTGCGACCAGCATGATGCAACCAAACACCGCCCCCATGACACAGCCCATGACGTTGACGTTACCCCGCCCCCTTCCATCAAAATTTTCATAAAACCTATTTAATGTAATCTTGTCATTTCTTAAGTGAAATAAAGTTTAAACAAAGTTGTTTCCGCTCTTTATAATTCATTGCTTTTACTGTTAAGAGTAATCTCGTACATCTCTCGCATCTGACGATGAGTCGCAGATTCAGACGAAACCTCACTTTTCTCAACACCGATCTGTCGACAACTGCGACTGGTTTGAGATCTCGACGAGGCCGCCGATCTCGACAGAACAGGGGCATTCCCCATATACACTTTGAAAAACGAGTAATTTTCCTGCATTTTGGTGGCCCATTCGCTGGCCCTGCAAGGGAATAGCTCGACTGTCCTTTCTTCTTCTTTTTTTTTTTTTTGTGGATCAAAAGAGGCGTGCGCCCCCACGGCTCCACTGGATCCGCCCCTGCTTCATGATGATCTTTTCTATCCTCCCATAAAACCCCCTGCGTTTCCAAATCTCCACCTTTAGACAGGTGGAGTTTTCCCGTAAATAAAACTTCCTCCTCCCATAAAAAACTTTTTCATCCCTTACTAATCTGAAGTCCCTCCTCCAACAATGTGGAGATACTTTCGGTTCTTGGATGTGGAACAGTAGAGCAGAATAAAAGCAAGAAGACAGTGAGGAGGAGGACTGGAGCGTATTTGAAGAAGCAGACATCCCTCCTGAGAGGATGAACATAATCGTTGGAAAAGATAGATGGATGTAATGGATTTGACCACCACAGAGTCTCCTAACCCTCTCCTCCAGGGATTATGGGATGGTATAAGGACTGGACAGGAGGAGAGATTACAGTCTCTTTACCTGCCTGCGTTTTGTGCGTTTTTTACGCACGTTGCGCTCTGCCTGCCGTTCTTAGTGCTGGACACTCTGGGAGGTGTGTGTCAGCGTGTGTCTTCCTGGAGGATTGCAGCGAAATCAAAACCCCCACCATCTCTGAGACGATGGTTGTACTGTTTCTGTAGTGTTCTGTATAAATATATCACAGTGATTCTTCCTGCTACAGCTCTCTTCCAGTCTCTAAGGACCCCAAACTTACCAGAAGTGGCCCCATCCTGTTGGCGTCTTTTTGTAGAAGTAACCACTTGTCTGCTGCTATTTGATGCTCTTTTTTATTTTTGGCACTATATAATGCACAGGTAAGACACACTTTTACCTTTAATTTGTTCTGTTCAAGCTTACCACTCACCAGATCAAATCTCTGTTTTGTGGTTGTTTGATTCTATGAAGTATAAAAAGTTTATGCTGACAAATTTCTTGATAAAACCAACTTGCTTTTTTATGCATCTTTTTGTTGTTTTTCTATAATGACTTTGAATAAAATCTTTATCACATATGGATGTGTACTGTTGATGTTGAGCCACAAACTTTTGTTGGTGTGTCATTTCTGTATCAAACAGCTATATTTTTTATGTCTTTCTGAACAGAGTTCCCTGGCTGTATCGTAGTGTCCATCAAATGCACCATCAGTACCACATCCCCTTCGCCCTGGCAGCCCAGGATGCCAGCCCAGCAGAACTACTGTCTCAGCTGCTGTTGGCTCTGAGTATCGCATGGACAATAGGGTGTCATCCTCTCAGTGAACTCCTCTTTCATCTCCTCAACACCTGGCTTGCGGTGGTGGACCACTGTGGTTATAACTTTTCCTGGTCTGTGAACAATATGCTTCCTTGTTTAGGAGGAGCTCCTCATCACCAAACCCACCACTCTCTGCCAAACACCAACTTTGCTCCTTACTTTACCCACTGGGACAGGTTATTTGGAACATATCGATCATCAGCAACACATTTGCATACAAGATGACGATATTATTGTACATTTGTAAGGAATTGTGTTTTAAGACAGACTGGTGACATGTCTAAAGTGAACCTTGCCTCTTGCTTGCTTACGGGTTCAGCATCTCTGCAAACAAGAGTTGGACTAATGATTTAGAAAACAGATGAACAGAAATAATGGGGGGAAAAATGCCCCAATTGCACAATTTTTAAGCAATACCCATGTCTGGAGGAAAGCTTCAAATAATTTTTGATGCAAGTGTCCAACAACATCAAGATATTTTTATGGCTCTTAACAAACTGATTCATATTGTTCTTATGCAAACTGAACTGAGTGTGATAGCACTATCCACATGCTTAATGAGTTATTTTAAAGCCAAATTATTTTCCCCAGAGCACAGATCTAATCTGGAACGCGTCAAAGAGTCAAAACAGCAACTGAAAAGAAGAGATCAAAGAAGTTGAAAATAATTTAATAATGCTGTGATGGATTGGATTCATATTCCTTAAAAGTGCTCTCAAGCATTATACAGCAACTGACAATGCAGCAGAATGTTTTTATTTACCATGTGTGTACTTGAAGGATTTCTGAGGGAGTGTGTGTTTGAACATTATTATTAACTATGTACTTTGTACGTGCAGCTTAAACCTTTTACAAAATAAAATGATCACAACAGTCTAGCAAAAATGGTAAGCTTTGTATTTTAAAAAAAGATTTATTTGTGACTTTAATAATTTATGCTCGCTTCAATATTTATAAAAGTGATGCAAAGGTACAAAAATGGAAATTATGTGACCTCTTTGATCAATGTTTTTCACCTAATTTGCAACGGGATATGTTGATTTTTCAGTCTTTCGTAGAAAGGCTTGAAAAAACCACAAACGACACAGACTCTGTGATGTGTTGTCGACATGAGTTTTCATTCTTACCATGTACTGTAGACAGTGTTATGTTTGCCCTCGGCCTCTCACTCGTTTTATTTCAATAGTGAACTTGCTTCAGGGGGGAGCATGATGAAAACCAGATGTGTATTAGTATGAGGCACCTTTTTCTTCACATTTGCAGCTTTCCGTGTGTATTCTACCATGCGTTTTATAGTGACCCTTCACTGGTTTTTTGAGTTCTGTCAATAATGATGATAAAATAGCTAATGACTTGAAATTGCACAATTTTCTATTTCAATGCCTCGTTACATTAAGTGGACTTGTTGAACAGTTTAGCACCACGAAGGATCCCAGTGAGAAAGATATAAATGAAGAGAAAGAAACTTCAATTAAACATCAGAGGTTTTTTTTGTAACACAGGAATTCTTGAAGCAAAAATATAGTATAAAAAGTTTATCATGTTTTATGTTGAAATTATGTAACATGTGGTGTTTAGTTAATCACAAAGTAGCACATTCTACCTTTTATGTACAAAAGAAAAAAGTTTCCCACCGGCACATTTCAGAGTTCTGCTAATCTCCCTGTGGTGTTAAAAAAGCGATAAATCAACTGTTCCACACTCAGGCATCACCGAGGAGAAATATATCAAGCACACTGGTAGAAACAAAATAAAATAATTTTCCATAAATGCAATTTGTTTTTTGATGCATGTGAACATGTCGTAAAAAAAACAACTTTAAAATACTTCTTTGAGATTTGAAATATTTTTAAAAGTAAAACTTTTTACATAAACTTTTTTACTTGTATGTTTATCAGTTTTTTTTAGTAAATTAAAGAAAACTACTCAGTATGTCACCTTCTTAACCATGTACCCCTTTCAGGGGGTTGCTGAAGCCCATTCCATCTGATTCAAGGCAAGGGCACACCCCAAACAGGTTGCCAGCCCACACACACACATTGCTCAGGGCAATTTGGCACCAGCCAATCAACCTAACATGCATGTTTTTGGAGGGTGGGAGGAAACTGAAGTCCCTGGAGAATATCCACACAGACAAGGGGCAAACATGCAAACTCCACACAGAAAGGCCAGTGTTCCAAGCTTTGACCCCAACTGGGACTTAAACCCACAACCTTCTTGCTGTGAGGCAACTGTGCTATGCACTGAGTCACGGTGCCACCCCAGCAAAACTACGCATTGAAGAAAACTGCCTAAGAAGTTTTGAGACTTTCTTGAAGAAAAAAGTCGTCGTTTGACAACTTTTTTCCCGGAAGATTGTAGTTATCAAAATTCCAAAAAACCTGTCATTTTTTAACACATGTTTTAGATCATGTGAAATTTTTTCTTTCTTACACACAGAACAGACACTTAAAACTTTTGGATTGTCTCACATCACTGAAATGGTCATATTAACAGCAGGTTATTTTTTATGGTCCAACTTAACCTCAGAAAAATTTTGGAAAAGATTTAGACGGTAACTCTCACAACAAGACTCTGGACAAAACCCACAGAAAACATGCTGGGGTTATTTTAGTTGTTGAAAAATGTCTTGATGGCCTTCTTATTTATCTGCCTTCAAATTATTATGAGTCTCTGTGGAGACTGAAGTCCTCTGGTACTGACCTTTTAGTTGTTCCTAAAGTTACAAACACAAATACACAATCCGACTGTGGAGTACCATCTGTACCAAACTCAGGGTGGCAATGACTACTAATACTTTTTTTTTTTAAATGCTAAACACATTTTTTTTAACCTTTATATAGTCCCTTAAACCTAATTTGGAATGTTTGGCTTTATTTAATTTTATCATACTTTTTTCAACATTTCAAATATTTAGCATTATTTCAGTTTTTTGTTTTTTTTTTTGCCTTAGTGTTTTCATCTTAAATAATTATTAAGCTGTCACACATTTAATTTCCAGAGTCTTTGTCTCTGATTTGTGCTAGGATCCCAGATCAGCAAACATTGAGAGTTGACACACTATTTTTTTCCCAGCATAGTAAGTCAGTATTTTGTGAAGCTTTCAGTATGAAAACCTGCTGATGAATAAAGTATGATTCAATTTGAAGTTCCAAAGTTTCACATTATAGATTAAAATGGAGTAAATGAGAAAAAGATGGTTTGTTGAGGCTCTCTCTGAAACCAAAAAGTTGCAAGCATGGCAAAAAAACAAAGTTAAAAAAAGGGCTCCATATTTTACTGTCCAAGTTAACAACTTAGAAGTCCAATGTGATTGTCTCAGAGACATTGTGTCTGAATGACTTAAGTGAGAAGTCAGGTTCTCACAGGTTTTATTACACACTACAAATGTCACAAATATGGTTTTGTATGTTTCTGGGAAAGTGATATAATACTTTTAGTACATCATTAAAGTTGTGCGCTTGCTTTTTTTTGCCTTTATAAAGAAAAATGCTGAGAAATCATTCGGCTGTGTTACTTGGCTTTGACCACAATGAACATCTGCTTTTCATTCTCTTGTGTTTCATTGGACTTTCACAAGTTTCGTAACAGCACATGTAAACTGTTAGTAGTTACTTAACATTCAGAGACACTGCTGCATATTAGGTGAAGCAGTGATTAGGCAATAGGCTTTTTCTAGAAAAGGAAGAGTTGGGATGGAACAAGAGAGAAGTGGGTGGTGGTGTGGCTGAGAGATGGAATGATAAACAATGTGACTCAAAACGGAAACAATCAGCCCTTATTACAGACCCAACGTCAGAGTAAGAACGAGTCGTTGAGGCGTGGATCACCCACACACACACTAAAACAGTTCAGAGGAGGCACGTCTACATCCAGCAGATGGCACGATGTGAGGAATCACTGGATTTTTAGCCCCTTAAGGCATGTGCACGCTTGGAACAATTCAGATAGTTTACTTGTCATTAGGTGCCCTCCTAACTTTATCACGTAGGCCTAATCCTTCCAAAAGCAGCAGTAGTCTGATTTCAGTTCTTTAAACGTCATCTAAAATCCGAAAATGAAAACGTAAGAAACACTTTCTGTCTGTTCTTATTATGTGAGCAGAAGCTAAAATTTCCCTTTTCCACATGTTTGCTCAACGTTTGCAATTCAGTGACAAAAACCAGATTCAAATTTCCTCTTTCATTATGTAAATATTCAATAATGAGCTTTACATAGCTACAGCTGCCTGTTGTTACAGTGATTGAGGTTCTTGCCCCTTAAAATACAACTATTTTTAGAAAACTGACCCTCTTTTTACACTAAAGTTCACCAACTGTTTGACTTGTTTGGGTTCTGAAATGTTTCATCACACATGTCATATATCTGGGATGCAATTAAAAACCAAAAACGGCTAGTGAGGCTGGATAAAAATGACAACGTCACAATAAATAAGGTAAACCCTGCTTTCTTTATTTTTATTTAACAAAAGCTTAGTGAAATGGTACGAGTCATTTGAACGATGAAAAAGTATTCCTTTTTTCAATCTAATCTTTAATCTAATTTTTCTCCTACTTACTGATTACCAGATTTTTGTTAGTATTAAAAAAAATTCTACCCCATTAATTGAACAAAAAAAATAACCTTTTTACAAATTGTCATCTTAAAAATACTGTTGATTGTCATTTTTACAATGTTAACAAATACAAAACTGTCAATGAATAATTTACATTGTTGCTTGTATAGGGTTTTTTTTTCTTTCTATTTCTCTTTGATTTTATCTATTTCTCCCTGCACGCAAGACTGGACCCTCTAATGAGCTGGTAATGACCCACAAGCCTTACATTTGAAACCTGTCATTAGTGATTTGTAGCCAAATTTGTTTCTTTGTTGTCATGTGATGACTTTGTTAATTGCATGAACTACATTTAACTGAGATAAAGTAAGATGTCTTTTTGGGAAATAACGAACTATATAATTAATGACTAGAGTGATCATTTATTGGGTGGGAATTATCTTGTAATATTCGTGTCAAAATCCTCTTTTCCCATTTGAGCTCTGTTCCGTTGTCTTCCGCTTACCCAGGGCCAGGTTGCAGGGTCAACGGCCAAAGATGGGAAACCCAGGCTTCTCTCACCCTGGCTACATCCTCTAACTCACCCGGTAGGATCCCGAGGTGTTCCCTGTCCTGCTGTGAGAGATAGTCTCTCCAGCTAGAAAATAATACACTGACCTGCATCAAATATTTTGTGAAATTTAGGTAGAAATCACTGGAAATACAAACAAAACACTCTTCACAAAAAGTTAGCAGACATACCGTCATTCTGATTGTACTCACAAACATGTGAAGAGGATTTCAAAGTGCAACAGAACTTTTTTTTAATCAGCAGTTTTTTATCACATCTGTAAGCAGCCTGTCAGAGCTGGCTCTAAGCCTTCTATTTTGTTTAGTTGTGGCCCTTCCTCTCCTTTTCCTATGGTTGTTTTGTTTGAATTTTAAACTAAAAAAAAAAAAAAAAAAGAATGACCTGAATTTCAGCAAGTTTATATACCATGTAACAGTTTATCCCAAAGCCAACTGGACAAATCATTAATCAAAAATGATTGTAAATAAATGACATCATTGTTGTATTTTTTCAATGTATTTTTCTTATTTGAGAAAACACTTTCTGAAACAGCACTGATCAGCAATATTTGTTGAGTTGGTTTTTATTGCTGCACAAATTATCAACAATTTTCTTCCCAACAATATTTATTTTGTGCCACAAATGCATTTTCAAGATTATAAAATTATCTAAAATTACAAATTTACACAAATAATCATTTACTCTGTTGTAAAAATTAATAAATTAAAATAATAAATAGTACTTTATTTGACATTAAGCAGCAGAAGTCATTCCTATTGGCATGAGAAATGTGACAGTTGGGACATTTTTCCAATTTTCGTCAGAAGTAGTAACGGGAATCAAAGTCTCAAAAGTTCATTTTCTTTTTGTGGAAGTGACGGATGACTTTGTCAGAGATATTCCAGAGGCAAATTACACCCCGCTGTGTAAGAATGTGACAGCCTCTGGCCTTCTTCCCACCATGTCAAAAGTCGCTCGGAATGGCTTTGAGTCCTCCAAGCCCAAGTACAAGCATACATGTTTCTTAACCCTCGACACCTTACTATCAGAGCGAGTTGGGGGATGAAACAGTGGTATGTGAAGTGGGAAACAGGGCTGAAAAAGATAAGCCTGCCACTTGGACCCTCACACAGTGCTCACATATCTGGGGGTTGCAGAAGACAAGAGGTGGGACCAGAGAGTTCATGGCTTGCCAGGTTGCCTCAGAGAGGTCATTTCATTGTAGCTATGCACATGAATTGCTTGCACTGAATGGGAAGGCCAGAGATAAGAGAAAAGGAAGACATGTCAGGGGAACGGAGAGGGAAGAGGACAACTTAAGCACAAATTCCCATCAGAGATTGTAGAATGGGATCGGTTCTAAGTCAGTCTCTGTCATTTTAGTCTTGTAAGTGTGAGAACTTCATTTATCTCTCCTTAACGCACCCATGACACCACTGTCATGTATCTACTGGTATTTGTGCCTTTTCACATCCAATAAAGGACTTGTTTGTATTTTTCATTCAATACATCTTTGTTGGCCTGCAGTGCTTTGATGTCAGTCAATGGTGAATGAAAGCTTCCAGTCTCACTGAGTAACCTTCACATTGAATCCAAAGATTGTTCCTTTTATTTCCTTGAGAGTGTCTTTGACTGAGGTCCTTGCAAGTGTTTGTTAGTTTTGCCTCCTTCCTCTTGTGTTAAGATTTAGTGGAGAGTTTCACTCTAACAATGAGCACTATCTGCATCCGCACTCAGCCACCACCATGCCTTCATACTTGTACTTGTAGGTAACCACCCCTGTATCATCCAGATAAAGCAAAGAGATGGGGTCTAACTTAGTGGGCACACAACATGCGCGTGCCGCCTTCTGAGGACTGTTGATGTTAACCAATGTCTGAACAATTGCATGCTTTGTGGGTGTGACATGCTTTGTCAGAGGATAGGAACACACACCAGCGCATTCAAAGGCGTCATAACCAGTCGGAGCCAAAATCCAACTGTCCCAGCCAATATCTTTGAACTCAACGTAAAGAGATTGCTTTTTGCAGTGGTTTCCTTTGGCATTGCGACGAATTCGTGACGCTGTGTCATAGATGAGGTTGGACCGCATCTGAATTAGGTCTTCTTCATCAGGGTCTCCTTCCTCTGCATCGGGACCTTGCTCCTCCCACAGCTCGTTCAGGTCATTCTGCAAAACCAAGGTTTCATGGTCGATCATCTCATTCAGCTCGCGCTTCTCATCGTGGTGATCTTTACTCTGGTCATCAGAGAAAACAATCAGTAAGGGTTTGTGCTTTTCCTCTGAGGTGTTGTCAATTTTCATGTCCCCATCAAATAAACTCTTGTCTTTTGCATCATCTCTTGTTCTTTGAGAGTTGTCATCCTCAGCAATGCTGGATATGTGTACCTCCAAACGGCGTGTCCTGTCGCTTTCTAATCTGTGCCAACGTTGAACAGCAGCAGTGAGGTCAAATGCTTCCCAACCGTTATCAGTGCCATAAACCTGACGGGATGCAAGTTCCACCAGTTCTATCTGTTCCTCTGGTCCTCTAAAAGAATCTGCTGTGCTTGGCTTTACACCAGTTACATTGCCAAAGAAGTCATGTGACTCCAGTTCATAGATGGTGACTTTGCGGTCAATGCCAGCATAGAGGTGGCGGTCATTCTGGACTAGTGTGTATAGACGAAGCTCAGCTGCTGTAATGCGTTCATGATGGGGGACTGACACATTGAAGAGGAGTGGGTGGCGCCTCACTCCTCCAACACCCACAGTACTTGGGTTTAAATCTGTGAAGAAAAGAGAAAGTTATTTATACCATCTTGACATTGAATTTCAGATTATTAGTAAAATGTCAATGATAACACTTCTTTGCAGACAGTGGGACAAAAAGAAAACTTGATAATTGTTTAAAAGCAGTAAAGCAGAAACATTCTTTAAAGCAGAGAAATTTTTGGTTTTAAACCATTAATGCATGCCAGCATTGTCCCTGCCAGGGTTTCCCCCCTGCTACTTCACAATTAGGGTTTAGCAAAACCAAGCAATACCTTCATTTTTAAAGCTCCGAATAATGTTGGCTGTTGGCATGGCAGTGAGGTCATTAGCAAAACGGTTGTAAATTTCCATCATGTATTCAGGCGGCTCCTGTCTTGTACTTCCAGAATGGAGGGCTGGATAGCCAGAGAGGTTAAAAGTGTGCAGAAACTGTTCCTTAAGGTTCTCTAGCAGGCTTTGCATGGCCATGTTGTTGTCCTGCTCCAGTACGGACTGGTCCACCACTTCCCCATGCCCGTCCCCCAGCCCTGGAGCAGGACGTTGCCTTTGATTAGAGCTGGAAATGGGGGTGCTCTCTCCACAGAGAGGCCCCTGGAGCAGCAGGATGAAAAAGAGCAAGAACAGAATTTTGGAAGTGCAAATGGTTCCCAGTTCAGAGATCCAAATGCTCGCCATGGGAGAAGTAAGCCCCAGATCTCTGGTTTGTGCCCTCTTGGGTTGTCTATAAATTTGCTCATGCAAAAGGAAAAATAATCCCAGACTGTATAAATCCAAAGGTAAAGAGTGATTCAATGTTGTTCAGTCTATCTGGAACCTCTGAAAACCCAAGTTCCTGGGCAGTGACTGAAGTGTTGTTGACCACTGCTCTGACCAAAGTAAGCCGCTCGGAAAGCGATTGTACTCTTGTTGCCTCCCTCTAGATCTCACAGCATTTATTCTCATGCACACCTTTTGAAGTTCTTTGCATCAGGGCAGTGGTTCCGGTGGCAGGGTGGCCGAGGCTCTGCTGTGTTTGTCCGACTCATCTCTGTTGTAGGTTCTCCTCTTTCTGTGCTCTATTCCCTTTCCCCAGCTAAGTCCCCTTATCTATGACATGGTCTGCTCTGCATTGCCTAGTGCTTATGGGCTCTTTGGGGTGTGTGTGCGTGTGTGCCCTCCCTTTAACTTTGTGTGATGCGTGAGCTTGTGTGTTATCTCACAACTTCCTTAATGAGGATCTTGTAAACACTGTTCTGTGGGCTCTTCCTTGTGGAAGGACTGTTTTGTTTGTATGGGTGTTCTAGGGTTGATACAATTCATGTGTTTATATGATTTTGAAGTGGTACAGTTCTGTTAGCAGTTTTCAGGTACTGTTGAACATTTTCTTTTTAAAAAACATACTGCAGGTCCAGGCAATCTCTCAACGCCCCAGGACACGTTCATTACGCAATGTCCTCTTAATAAAATTGAAAGGCAATGTTGCGTAGAGGGTTTTTGGTTGACCCATTGTGTTGTCTTTGAGTTTGAAAGAAAGTTCAAAATAATGAGGAAAACCGTTAGCTGACTTAAGTTATGATTACAAGTCCAGCTTTGCATAGGGAAATGTGCTCCTTTCTCAGTGATAGAAATGAATCATTCAGGCAAAAAAATGTTTTCTTTGATGACAAAAGAAAAGGTAAAGATGTACAAGTCAAGATAATGCACCTTGACATGGTTTCATCAAAGCGGCAGACATTTTTCTTTGATGACATTCCTCTTGATTAGGGAAACAGCAACAAGTCAAAGGTGAAGTCTACAGAAACTTGGTGACATGAACTTTCTCACAATCGAACTGTGTATGGTTCATATTAACAGAATAATCGTTCAAAAAGCACATCCTCCTAAACATCTTAGTCCTTAAGTAACAATCCAAAACAAGACCTTTAATCAAATGAGTCACAATGTCCCTTTGGCTATTTAAAAAAAGATCTAAAAGCAAATGTATTTTTTTAAAAACAAATCCTAATTCAGTTCCTTATGGAGACAACTAAATTAGAAGTTACATTCTGTGACATTCTTTGAACCAATACGTCTTGGTATCTAAGTTTTTGATCTACTTTGTTTTACAATTTTGCTATTTTTAACTTTCTAAAGATTTATTTGTCCATAAAGTTGTCATAAAATTTTGGTTACATTGCTAAATTTTAGTCCAGGTTTAGTTTACATTCAACTAAAAAACAGGAAGGTATCAAGCTCTCCTTGGAAACCAGACCTATGTCTGCCACCACAGGGCTTAACTGATAAAATGAGAAGTTTGTTCTGACATGATCGGTTCAGTTTTCATAAATCTGACACAATAAATTATGAGCAAAATCTTTTTTTTTCTTTTTTCTAGCTCACCCTGATCCAGCTTTTAGATAGAGGGCCTTTTTATGGGAACCAATCCAGACATCAGAGCTTTGTTTATCTTGCCTACGTGATTTGGATGGTTCACATCCTGAACTTGAATCTGAAATGCAGGTTTCAAATGCTTTCCCAGGTTATGTGGTAATTCAAAGTTTTGTCTTGGTTCAATAAACTGAGTCATCCACTCATAAGAAGTGTGTAATTGTCCTGAACACTTGATACCTTTAAGTACAGTAGTCCTTGTTTCAGATCAGACTTTCTTCAGCCCTTCCCAACTCTAAAAGTTAATACACTTCCTAAGTTACCAGTATTCAGATTCTCATTTCATGTGGAAAATTGAGGAAACATTTTTTCCGTGAACAGCTTTAGCACTTCCACAAAGTTAACTCTTTAAAAAAGTTTATTTGTTGAGGAATTTGAATAAATAATTAAAACCATTACCTGGCTATAACCTCCATGTCTTACTCATGATTTGATGACGAGTTCTGGCATCGTTGCAGCTACTTGCTACAGAAGCATAATGATATGCAATGAGATTCACTGGATTTCTAAACAATTATTAATCCCCTGTTGGTTAGTCACCTGAAACTTCAATCCAACAAACTACTGTCCATCATTCTTGAGGTTCTTTGTGTGACCCACAGATACACTCCTGTTTCAGTGCGTCACAGAGATGGGAAGGAATGAGCTTTTCCTGCCTCAGCCACTCATCTGCCGGGCTGACGGTTGACAGACATGTTGTTATCTGGTGCTTTGTTGAACTGTTGCTGCAGCAGACTATCACATCTTCCTGATGGGCTTAAGAAGGCCTGATAGCTGCAATGTCCTCTTGCACACATAGCTAGGCTCCTGCAGATGGTCTTCATTACAGGCTTGAGGGTGAAACTAATGCGGGATTGTAGGGGCCCCGATTTCTATTTTTAGATTGAACCCTCTAACAGGCAGTGTTATCTGCAAATATCTAGTTTAATATTATTACCACATCTAATGGTTGTTGCAATAAGATGAACCAAAAAGCACACTTTTGGCAAAGAACACCATCAACAATAAAATTTTCCGCACAATTAGAGTACAAATGATACAAAATAGATATATATGATAACTCAACATGATGTAAGTTGGTCTATTTAACGCTATACTGTTTTTTTAAACAACTTTTTGAAATAGTTGTAGTTATTGCATTTTACAGTCTAATTGTCGAGCTAGTTAACGTTTATTAACAATCCTCTGGATTCAAATAGAAAGCCACGCGTTAGTCTGAGTGTTTTCTTTGCCAGCAGTGCCTCAAGAAAGTATTTAAGTGTTTAGGTGCAAAAGTCTTGAGGTATTTAATGACAAAGAACTTTTGGTTCCTTTTTGTTTTTGCAGGCAACCGGCATTTTATTGCCTTGTAATTTTCTCTGAAAACAACAAACCTTTGACATCATTGGAAAAGAAGAAGAAGTGAAGCTGAATAAATAAATGAGACGAGGGGTCTGTTTCACAAACTAAGATAAGAGTGTAAGCCAGGATTTCCTTGTAATGCTGGTTGAATTTATCTTTGATTTGGTTTCACAGAAGCAATAAACATAAGATTCAAAACCACTGAACACTAAAACTTTGGAATTTGTCTCCCACTTTTGTTTTTAAGTACTTTGTACACTTTTCAAATATACATTTTTCTATCTTTATTTTTTGTTACAGATAAATAAAAAGAAAACGTGTTCTCTTGTTACCATTAACTCATTTCAATCCACAGGGATTGCTCCAGTACACGATCACTGTCTAACCTGGTTCAAAATGTTATTTCTCCTCACAGGCAACCCATTATAAACCTCTACGTCTCCAGGACTCGGCGACGTGCAGGTCGGATAGCAGCTGACCCTTCCCACCCTGGACATGGACTTTTTGAGCAACTCCCCTCGGGCAGGAGGCTCCGGTCCATTCGGACCAGAACGTCCCGCCACAAAAACAGCTTCTTCCCTTCTGCCGTTGGACTTATGAACTCTTTATAACCTGGATCCCCACATCTCTTAGTCACTTCGCTCTTGTCACTTTACTATCTTTATTATTTTCTATTATTTTCTATGACATTGCACTACTTTTCTTTTTCTTCTGAGCACTCTTAGTTTTGTTAAAATTATTATTTTTATTTATTTTATTTTTATTATTTTTACTTTATATTGCACACCAGTATCAAAACAAGTTCCTAGTCTCTGATATTTTTCACTGAAATGGCAATAAAAGCATTCTGATTCTGATAAAGCTTAAAGTTTTAGGGTTATCAATAGCACACACCAAAATTTGATAGCATACGTTTTTGGGCTGCGCTACATGGTAGCACAGTGGTTCGCATGGTGACCTCACAGCAAGAATGTCAGGGTTCGAGTCCTGGGTGGGGACGAGACTTGAAACACTTGTCTTTCTGTGTGGAGTTTGCATGTTTTCCCTGTGAATGTGTGGGTTGGTTCTCTGGCTTCTCTGGCTTCCTCCCTCCAAAAACAAGCAGGTTAGGTTAATGAAATTGTACCTAGGAATGAATATGAAATGTGTGAATATGAAACTGTCCCTAGGAATGTGTGTGTCCCTGCAGCAGACTGGTGACCTATTCAGGATGTATCCTGCCTCTCGCCTAAAATCAGCTAGGATAGGCTCCGGCCTATCCTTAGGGATAAACGGTCCAGAAGACGGAAGAAAAACTTTTTTTAGATTGGTTGCCAATGCTACATGCTAACTTGTACCTGTTTATCGATCTATTTAAGAGCTAACTAGAACATCATAATCAAACAACTGCATGCTAAAAGTGAGTTTAAAAAACTTAGTGATTATTAAATGTCAGATATAATCATTGCTATATTAACTATCATTATCGGCATGGACTATACTTGCTCATCTTGAGGATCTTGAATCCCCACACCATCTAGATGACTGAAGTAACATCTGGAACCATGCCAGAATGAAAACTTATTAGGTACTAAGTTTGTTCTACTTAAAGCATGCTTCACATAAATTAATTTTCTTTATTTTTGAACATACATGTTCAGGTTTTTTTTCAATTTTCTTTTTTATTGGTATGAAGATTAACTTCCTGGTGCTGTGTTTGGTTTTGCACATATGAGCTGACACATGGGAATTCATTTCCAACTCCTGGACAAAATTGTTTTGTCCCCCATCAACTAATTTGCGAAGAATTTTCAAGTGTGTCCCATTGAACATTTACTTTACAAAAAAAACCTAATCCACCATATGCCTGTCCTAGCCGTGGGGTAATATGTGTTGAAATGCAGCTGATGCTTTTTTTTTCTAGACTCTGTCCTGAAAGAACTGTCTGTCTTTATCACTAATGTCAATAATGATGATGTCATCTGAGGAAAGAAATATCTTGGCACAGTTGCTCAGACTCAGTGTGTTAACATAAACCAGAACTCGGTCCAACTACTCAACAAAAACATAAGGAGATATCGCATTTTGGGGTTACATGGCCAAAGCTTCAATGTCAGTTTTTCGTCAAGAGCAGGAACTCTCATGAGCATTTACTGTTACATTCAGACCAAAATATAAAATTATTCTATTATGAATACATTTTTTAAACATGTAAACTGTTTCCTTTGGGTTTTCTTATTATTTTACAGCTTTGTAGAAAAAGCCTTAAAGTTGTCTTCTGGACAATGAAGGATTAAATGGACTTTTCATTTTAAAACACACAGTTAATGAATGGGATTTCTCTAAATTCCCTTTAGACTGAATCTACAACATTCATTTTAATGTCCTTTTCTCCATAATTTGTATGCTTTTCTCACAATCTAAGTGGCCCTTTTCAGTTGAATTTAAACCAAGCTTGCAAAATACTCTCTTGAAGCATGTTGAATAAATTGCATGTGGTTAAAAACAGTTTTATTCATTCGTGCCCAAAATCACACCATGACACTACCACCACAGTCAAGTGATCTCTCATAGACACGTACTGTATAAACAACTGCTACATGAGATGAGGGCAGTGAAGACTCTAAAGAGTGTTAAGACAGAATCACTCCCACAGGAGGGAGAGAAACCTATTTAGCTTTAGGTTTTTAATTGGATACTTTCTCACAGTCACATGTAAACCAGGCAATAATTTATCTTCAAAACCAAACAAAAATCAAATGGAAACATCCAGCATCGATACCAGGATACGAGATGAGCAGCTCATGAGAGGCCAGGGCTTGGGAAGGAACTCTAGGTGGAAAATTAGTTTCTCTTTTATGAGAAGCTACTAAATTTCTCTTCGCAGCTCCTCATTGGGTCTCAGGGCCTCCTCTCGATTGCTGTCTGCTTTCTTCAGGCAGATCTCCAGGGCAGCCACTCGGCGGCGCTCTGCCTCTAGGGCCGCCTGGAGCTCAGATACTTTGGCTTTCAGCTTTTTGTTTTCCTGCTGCAGACTAAAAAAACAAAACATGATAGTGTATTAAAAAAGACTGAGGACCTTCATGTAGAAGGTTATAAAGCCATTGTTGGTGAATAACCAAACTTACCTATCCACCAGCTGCTGGGGGTCCTTCTTGAGTTCTGTTTTGTTGTTATTCTGTTCCACTGAGCTGCTGACCATTAAGGCATCTGCACTTCTTTGATTTGTTAGTACAGGCAGAGGTGGGGAGTCACTACTGGGCTTTGGAGTAGTAATAGTTAAAGATTCATGGTGGTCACTTCCTCTTCGAGCTTTTCCATCCTCCTCCTTTTTGTTGCTTGTCTGAGTACCTCCAAAAAATGATCCTGCTCCTCGTAGGTCCAACATTTTGAAAATGTCCTCTGAAAAAGTGCCCCCACTGTTTTCTTCTGCACCTTCCTGAATGCGGCTCCACCTGTTGAGGGCATCTGTCTTGGCAGCCATGCCAGTGAGTGGGCAGTTGAAGGTTGGTAGGGTTTGCGTACGTTTGCGGGGACCTGTTGACCAGTTATCTAGGTTTTCAGGAGCAAGTTCTTGCTGGGGGGCTGGATGGCTGCAGCTATCTGAAGCTGGGCTTAGATTAGAATTGTCCTCCTCCTCTGGGGACTCAGACCGTGATGTGTCACACATCTGGACAAACATGGGATCAAAGGTTAATTATAGGCACACAAGGCAGGAACATAAAGTCTCCTGACTTTAAGGAGTCAGGAGAAAATACCCAGGCAGAGAAAAACATGCATGCTGCTCGAGGTTTTGTCCGGTTGACATGAAAGCTACCTCACTTAACAAGAAATCTGGTCTTGAATCTGGGTAAATATCCATTCACCTATGAATCTTTTCAAAATTCTGGTGCGTTTGTCTCCATGTGGTCCTGTAACAGACTGATGATCTATTCAGAATGTTCAGAGCATCTTGCCTGAATTTTATTTCTTTTGTTTTTGTGAATTTCCTGTGGTCCCAGGGACGGCTTGGGCCTAGCGGGAATCAAACCA
The DNA here is from genome assembly GCA_902685375.1 of Neostethus bicornis. NCBI lineage: Eukaryota > Metazoa > Chordata > Actinopteri > Atheriniformes > Phallostethidae > Neostethus > Neostethus bicornis. The sequence continues at coordinate 14,865,551 of LR738545.1, forward strand.
AGTACTCCTGGTCAAAAGACAGTAACACTACCTCTAGGCCAATATCCCCTGGGATCATCTTGCCAGATTGTAGCTGGATGCACCACCTCATATATTTCAGAAGATTTATGAACGCTCCACAGGGCGAAAAGAATCTTTATAACTTACAAGTCTACGCTTGTCCTTTTTGACATTTCTTTTGATTATTGTCGTAGACAACTGAACATTTTTCCGTGAATGAATTAAAGCAACAAAATTTGTGACATTTTTAAACAGTAATTAAATAACTTCAATAATTTGGTTCATTGGATAATGGTGAGTCAGACATCTCTGATTTATCTTGTATTTGTGATGTGATATAACTTAATATTAAATTGCTTTGAAAAAAATCAAAACCATAAACTAGATATGGATAAACCAAGTATGTAAAAATGACAAACAACCAGATTGACTGAAACAGCGAACAGCCAACCTGCCACCTGGCGAGAAGGAATATTTTCCTTTTTCATTCTACTTCCAACCCTTCATTTCCAAGGTTAAAAAGAGCATAGTTTTAATGTAAACTCAAAGTTTTTGACTCAATCAAACAACATGAGAAGAAAATCAATTGGCATGAATATCAATTAAATTTTTCATGTCTCCATAAAACTTTCCATAAATTTCTTGTTATTTGAGAAACTAGTCTAAAGCACATATTTGGGGGGGTGACCGGGACCAGTGCTTTCCACAATGTTTTGTATTCACTACAAAAACAATCACTATGCTATTTTATCACTGGCTTAATGTGTGGTCAGAAGGTCTAACCTCTGCAGACTCCCAACCCACAAAGCTCCGGGGAGAATTGTCGGTCTTGTTCGAAGGCGAGGGTGGAAGCACGTCTTTGGAGAGAGGAAACAGAGCCTCGTGCTCTCTGATCATCACTGTCATCAGCTTCTGGATCAGAGGAGTCGCTGTGAAGAAAAACAAACAAGAAAGTACAGATCATAATCAAATCATCTTATCTGGGGGCTTTTATGAAAGTTATCATTTCCCTCCCAAAATGTCTGTAATGATGTGAGAGAAGTGGGTAAGTTTAAAATGTTCTCACCTTCCATCATACTGATGGGATTGTCTACCTGGGGTTTCAACAAGTTGATTCCCATCACAGTGGCTAAGTTCTCTACATTCATTTTATTCACAGAGGAGTGAAGCTGGACCTCAAATAAAAACCTGGAAACATAAGAAAATTTCTTTAACCATTTTTTTCTAGTTCGTACATTGTAAATCACTGGTCATTTATTGTTCACTCACCGGCAAACATAACTGAGAAGGTTGTAGTTGACTTTAGGGAGAAGAGCAATTTGCTTTTCCAGCATTTGCCATCCCTACGAGGACACATGAACACAGGATTCAGTTAGTCAAAACATTTGAAGGAATATCCAATTAAATGATGTAGACTCAGGTCTGTTAACATGACGTCTTAACACACGTACTTGTGCATTCCTGGAGTCCAAATGGTTTGTGCAATCCAAGAAGTCTTGGTACTGAGTCCATGGTACCACAGGTTCAGGAAGCTCCCTCAAATAGAGTTTGAGCAGTGACGCCACCGTGTGGACATCTGTGTCACTTTAAAAACGAGTAGGTACAGTATTTAATTAAGACCTAACAGCTGTAAAGGGTTTATTACACATCCTGTAATTAAATTTCCTTGCTTAATTCACAGTAATCTGTTTTACCAGAAACATATTGTTTTTGTCAAAGATAACAATAATCTGAGGAGAAAAAAGATGACTTTATTTTGTTTTAATCATGGCCTTGTCTTTGTTGTAAACTCAGACTACTGGTAAAATATGTTCCTTGGCTTAACTTACATTAGGCTTCCTCATGAGCACTGATCTATCAGAGGAGCTTGTGATGTTGAGTAATAAAAGACATCGTCATGAGCACCTCCCAGAACAGGATGTGGTCTCGCCCTCAGCTTTAAGCAGACAGGAATCTATCAGACTCTTTTTACATCTCTGTCATCTTCTTGTTTCCACTTCTACACGCTGGCAATGCTTAATAATGTTCTCCTTTTATGGCAACAGGCGTCTAAATCTCACACAGTTTCCATTTGGATTTTAATGTAATCTTTAACTTGTAAAGAACTTGTTTACTTATTGAATTTCTTTTGATGTAGTATGAGTCATGACTGTGTGTCACCTGGGAAAAGACGGCCTCTCTCCTGCATCAAAGGCATCTCTGAACTGTTTCACAGTTTTTTCTTGTCCAGGAAGACGGAAAATACCCTCTTCATCTAATCCATGTTCTTTGATGAACTCTACACATTTCTGCACCAGAATTGGCACCATGTGAGATCCGAAGCGCTGCTCATGGGTTATTGTTTCTATGAGGCCTTTACCAAAAACTGCACAGAGAGACAGAAGAAAAATCGGAACAGTGTTAGTGGAATGCACAGAAAAAAAATCATCAATATGAAGCCAATATTTTTGTTCATTTTTTTTCACAGTTCAGTTTTCAAAAGTCAAATCCCATTATTTTGTCAGTTTTTCAGTTCCGTGTCATTTTAATCATCTCAGTCAAATTCTTACATACCAACACACTGACATATTGATTCACAGAAAGCAAACATGTTTTTTAAAAATCTACTGGAATGATTGATATTTTTATATACAGACATGAACCAGACACTATTACTTCCATCTTCTGCCTGTGGTAGAGGTGGTTTGGTGCTGCAACCTGTAAACGCTGTGTGTGTGTAATGGGAACCTGCCGATGTGTAGAGTGTGGTAATGTAGCCATCAGCTTTGTGCTCCACTCTGTATTTGTGACTTTGTACAAAGAGTGCAACTTTAGTTTAGACTAACTTCAGGTTCTGCATCTCAACTTCAACAACACCTACACAAGTGACTGATGACAAGATTGGGCCTTTTTTTCTTCCTAAACAAAGTTTTGGAAATTAGAATTTCAAAATTATAATCAATTTGATCATAGACAGTCATTTGACCAACGTCACAGGTAAGAGACATTAGCTCCCATTTCCAGCTCAAATTTCTGATTTTCAGTGCAGTTCCAATTGTGACACATCCATAAAGTAATAGTTTATTCAAACCAATTCATTCTTCCCTTAAAAAGATATTGACCCCAGTCGTAATGATCCAAAAAAAATACTTTGTTTCAACTCTTATTTACATTATTGTGTTTAGAACAATGCATGAAGAATTATCATTTGAGGAACTGTGAAAACAAACGTGGACATTTTTGTTTAAAAAAAGGCCTATGTTCCACAATGTAGCTCAACAGGTGTATGAAATGAAGATTGAAACAGAAGAAATATGAAAAGGCTCTTCTATACTTCCTTCTTTTTTATTTTGACAATCCCATTCAATATTTCTGTGTGTGTCTCTGAAATTCAAGTTGTGAGTCATTTTGATTTCTGGGTAAGTTTTGGAGTTTCTATAGCATGAGAACAAATACATATAATTTTTTTTGTTCATTTGCAAATTTAAACGGGAAAATTTAAGTGTAAAATTTGAATACTTGAAGTATTTAGCGTGTTATGTTGATTGGCTAATATAAAATTCGCCCTGGGAATGAGTGTGTGTGTGAATGGTTGTCTGTGTGGGTGGCACCGCAGCAGACTAGCGACCTGTTCAGGGTGTATTCTGAAATCAGCCAGGATAGGCTCTGGCAGCCCCCACGACCCGTTTAGGTATAAGTGATTTAGAAGAGGAAACAAAAACATTATTTAAATTGGCTGTTAAATTAATATTAAATGGCAAAAATCCTGCTGAAAAAACTTTGAGTTATGTTTAAAAAAATTCCATTAAAGATCATATGTCTTCTTCATGGAATTGTTGGCAGTCTTTACTTTTTCTGCAAAATGAATCTCTTAAATCTGAACGCAGTCTGAGCTGACTGGGGATTTTGGCTAAAATCATGAAGTCTAAAATCTCCATTACACTCTTAAAAGAATATCTAAAGTCTTGGCTAGTCAGCCTATGTAAAGAACGGATATTTAGATATTCAAATCCGTCTTCATTCGTCTTATTCTTTCGGCATTTCCCTTCAGAGGTCACCACAGCAAGTCAGTTTCTTCCATCTAACCCTATCTGCTGTATCTTATTCGGTCACGCCAACTATCTTCATGTCTTCCTTCGCTGGATCTATGAACTTCGTCTTTGGCCTTCCTCTAGGCCTCTTTCCTGGTGGTTCCAAACCCAGCACCTTCTGCCGATGTACTCTCTCTCTTCTTTGCACATGTCCAAACCATCTCAGTCTGGCCTCTCTGACTTGATTTCCAAAACCTGTAATATGTGCTGTTCCCTAATTTCTAATTCTGTCCATCCTGGTCACTCCCAGAGAGATCCTCAGGATCTTCATCTCTTCTACTTCCATCTCTGTTTCCTGTCTTTTTCTCAGTGCTACTGTCTCTAGACCAAACAGCATGGCCGGTCTCACTACGGTTTTGTATACTTTCCCTTTCATTTGATCTGAAACTCTTCTGTCACACATCATACCTGATACTTTTCTCCACCCCTTCCAGCCTGCCTGCACATGCTTTTTCACCTCTTTTCCACACTCTCCATTGCTCTGGACTATTCATAATATAACTAAATCTTAATGTTTTGCTCTGTACCAGTCATTCCTTGTTCCTGATGCTAAACTAAACGAGTAGGCCAGCACTCACTTTACTTTGGAAACATCCCATCTTCCACTGATTAGGCAGTTAACAAGGTGATAACCTCTTATGTTTAGCATGTGACAGTTAAATATCACTGCTGCAATGTATTTTTCAAAATCTTTAGTAACAAAAACTTGTGAATGTTTCACCAACCTCCACTTGTTGGCACCCCAATGACTCTGCGCAGGGTCCGTACCCAATCATCCAAATCACTTTGGGAGTTCGCCATAAAAACATGCTGATATCTCTCTCTGTCTCCAGTTGAACCTAATAAAACACAGTAAAGTGATGTACATGAATAAAAAGTTTGAGACAAGTTTTTAATTTCTGAAATACATAAATTTCCAATTCAGCAATCCTGGACAAATTTCTGGTCCAAAATATTTGGCATTAAACATTGTTTTAGTTTAAAATTGACACAAGATCCAAGTAAATTTGTCATTAACTGGTTATAATTTACAACAAATGACTGGGGAATCTTTCATTTAAAAGTGCTTTGTAAAGTTAAACATCTGAAACATGCCTAACTTCCAAGGACCAATCAGGTGTTTACTGGAATAAATACTGGAATATAATCCTCTATCAGAGACGGGTAATGTGCTTACGTGGTATGATCTCAAAGAGATATTTTCCAGGATCATCTGAATTTGAAGGGATCTCATTGATTTTGCAGAAGCGTAGCTGGATGACTCCCTGCAGAACAAAAAACATTTCCACAAATGATGTAACAAGCATAACTTTTTAAAGCATTTATGTTTGCAATGCTTCAGGAAAACCTAATTATTTTTCAATCAATCCATTCATTGTTAATGCCTTTTTATAACGTATTTTTCAGCTACTTTTTACTGTCTGCATGGTCCACTTTTATTTAGATGATACTTTTATGTCTGCCATTTGATGGCCTGCAAACTCAATTTATGACCAGATTACAGACACAACTGTAGTTTTTGCCTTTCTTGAATCTTTGTTTGTGGTTAAAATAAATGGTTTTCTGTGACCATAATGAACACCAACTAAAATGTGTTCTCATCCACCTTTTTAGTCTCTTTGGTTTGTTCCTATTTTTGCACAAATTGCTACAAAAATCTAGCATGGCTACCCACTATGATCGATTTCAGATCTTGGCCAAATAATGCGTCATTTTGTTTCATTGGGATAGAAATCTGTTCCAGATGTGAAAATGTCCCCTCAGCTATGAAGAATATTTATTGTAACCACAAGATACCTAAAGAATGACTGCCCTAAAGAGATCTTGACATTGACCAAACTGAATCACTTATCCATAAGTGTTAGTGAAATAAAGACAAATAACTGGAATTTAAACGAGTCATGTCTCTATAGTCATTTTCCTCCGAGAAGGGATTCATTCATTTTTCTTAGAAAACATCTGTACACTGCTGCTCAAGTTATTAAATCCTGATGTTACTTATGTTGGCTGCTCATACATTTTTAAAGAAAAAGCTCCAATTGGCAAATATATAATATACACATAATTCCACATGTATAGTCTCAACTTTATCACTTTGGGAGTTTACCAAATCTACTTCTGTTCACACAGGTGATAGTTTTAAAGTGAAAGATTGTTGGTTGCACGGTTGCTTAGGTACACTTTGCGAGATCTCAGACATTAGTTATTTGTATACAGGAAGTGTGCAAAGTTATGCTGACAGCAAGCTGTACTCCCTGTGCTTCTTAAAAATGATGAACTGCCTGTTTTTATTACTAAAGTTAGATTACGTGACTATTAAGGACAAATTTTCCACTAAAAGTGTGTCTATTTTATTGCTCAAATGGATGGAGAAACACTACTATTTAAAAATTGCATAAACATCACAGATTATAGATGTATTTTTGGCATAATTGAAATACTTTGGGAAAAAAAATGAGGGGGTTTTATCCTCATTTCTGAAATACTCTTAGGGGTCTCACCTGGATGGTTGTCTCCTTGTCATCTTTATGATAGGTCAGAGTACTTCCCCTCAGCACAAAGTAGCGTTGGTGCCAGTTCTTCACCAAAGATCTTTGTTGTTTCTTTAGCCAGCCAGCCTTGAGCGGCCTCTCCATGGATCTGGGGGATCGTGGTGACCCTGGGCTTGAGCTACCTTCTCCAGGAAACACACTCCTAGATCGAACTACCAAAAGCCACAAGAAAGATGTTTGAAAAAATGATCCACATCGCTCAAAGTAAACCGTACATGCAGTTTAAAGTCTAAGGAGAGAAATACAACCAAAACCTAAGCTGTAATGAATTGCAATGGAGCACTTCCTCTTGTCTAAATGTATAAGCAGTAACCTATCAGAGCGGAAAGACTCTAGCTCACTGCTGTCTATTTTTATGTCTAGTCTGATCAATCTAAAGAGAAACTGCTGGTCTTAGCTGACTAACTTCCTTTAGAGGAAGCATGAATACACAGTGCTTTGATTGGTCAACACACAATACAGTAAGAATGTGTTAAAGGTCAGGCGTTCAACTTTGAACACAGAGCTTAAACTGAAAAAGACTGCTCTCTTTGACTTAAATTTGTTACTGAGGAGTTCTTAGAACCAAATGAGTGGATGACGTAATGACAGATGAAATAGAAAAGTCAGAGGTGTACGTGGTGCAGGGAAAACCAAGTGTGATAGAGACAGTCAGAGAGACACAAAGGGTGGTGGGACCGCAGGACCACAGAAATAACGGATTCACAATGAGTTACTGTTCTCATTTTCTTAGAGGAGAAGAAAAGAAGATGGGTCGTCGGGTTTGAGTAAACAGGAAGCTGTCACATCCTTGCCCGAGGCCTCCTGCACTTTCAAGGTCTCCACCTATAAGATTTGGTCTTAATTGCATTGTGCCTCACTCTACTGATTTATGGGATGTTGAAGTGATGTTAAGAAGCCCTGACCACACACAGATCAGTTCAACACTCCACCCTCAGCTGTATGACAATCTATCCAACGTCTTAAACCTGGCTTTGTTTTGGATCGGCCATGTGTGCCACTCCTAACCCTGTTTGGATCAGCCCACTCGGTTTTTAAAATGCAAGCTTCTAATGAAACGTCCAAGTCAAAAAGATCTACCAACAATAACATTTTTTGCATATGAACATTGTAGATGCCGTGTGCATTAACAATATGTCACATATTATGCTCCAATAAAAAAAAAAAAACATATTTTATTAAAACCAAACTTGTGCACAAACGATATTTTAACATAACCAAATCGTATATGTTTGGTTCCAAATATTGACCTTGAGATATTTACACTGAGCTCCAACTAATATTACAGATCAGATTTTTTTTCTGGAGGGTTTCTGTAGAACTACAAGCCTTTAGGGGATTCTGTATTTTGATTTTGACTGTACTTCCTGTTTTGTACTGACATTTTAGCAGCTGCTCTCTAAACTGTATTAAACCATTTTTAAACAGTTTTGCCAACAAGAAACCACATGTGCCATCTGTCGTGTTACAGTAATCCATTTTTTTACTTCTTTAGTTTAAATAGTTCATTCCTTCATTAATTTTCTGAATCGCTTAACCCTAATGGGGTCACAGCGGGTGTCAGAGCCTATCTTGGCTGATTTCAGGCGAGAGGCAGACTACACTCCGAACAAGTCGTCATTCTTTTGTGGGACCACAAACACACACACACAACCATCAAGACATTCCAGGGGGCAATTTTGCAATGGCCAATTAACCCAACATGAATGTTTTTGGAGGGTGGGACGAAACAGGAGTACCCAGAGAAACCCCACACACATTCGGGGAGAACATGCAAACTCCACACAGAGAGACCAGTGTTTCAAGTCTTACCCCCATTCTAGAATTTGAACCCCCAACCTTCTTGCTATGAGGTTACCATGCTAACCACTGCACTGTGGTTTCTACTAATATCTTGTTCAAACATTTGTCTTAGATCGACATTTTCAGGTGTGTGTTCACACAGGTTTTATACTTTTTTTATACTATATTAATCTCTCTTAATAGAGTGGGTTTAGATTAAAAAATAACCCTGGAAAATATCTATTTAGCTATTTTACTATCTACATCTAAAAGAATCAACACTAATGTTCTTGTTATATCCTTAGAGGTCATTGTTTGAAGGGGATAATGGAAAATCAGCTCCTCAACCAAAGTATTTCATAAACACTATAAGATTCTACAATCGATACTACTCTTGATGTATATAGTAGCATTTACATCAATTTTTAATAAAGAAACTGTTAGCTGTGGTCTATAGTTACTTTTCATTCCTAGTTCCCCTACCACAAAGTTGTATGGGTGGTCATGAACTGCATCTGAACTAATGAAAGATTAGCTTTTACTTCCCACCTTTGTGTGCAATAAAACTAGAACATATAATGCACAAAAACTTCTTAGTACTCCTGAATAAAATCAAATCAAATTTTATTTGTAAAGCACTTTTCCAACACAAAGTTACACAAAGTGCTGAACAAAACAAATAAAAACTCAGACAACATTAAAATCCAGATCATTAAAATAAACAGTAAGTCAAAAACAAGCATTCATCAAAAACCACAAAACATTGCACACATGCATCGACATTCACACCACCCCTGATGCTGTTGTGGGGAAACAATAACTGGGGATTGATCCACACCAGGAGTCGGCCTGCCCATGACTGCAGCGGCCAAAACCGCAGGGGTCCACCCAGCTCCAGGAAACACAGGCAGCCGCCTGACCCGGCACCCACAGAAGCCACCTGGCTAAAGTGAGGCCCCCACACCAAGGCCAGTCAGACCCCCACAGACTGAGCTGGCAGAGCTCAAGAGGAAACACTAGAATAGGACACAGATCAAAACAATAGTATAAAACTAAAACCAGTAAAACAGGTTAAAAACTATTTAAGAAATTAATCAGAAAACTAAAACTGTGTAAAAACAGGAAAGTAAACAGATTTCATTAAATACATAAAATCATCTTAAGCAAAAAGAAAAAGAAATGAATAAATAGATAAAAATCAAGATAAAAAGGTGGGTTTTTAGCCTCTTCTTAAAAACATGAACAGACTCTGTGGCCCTGAGTACCCCTGGCAGGCTGTTTCACAGGTGAAGACCATAATGTTGGCACGAGGCCTCACCGTGAGTTTTTGTTCTTACATTTGGTATTACTAAAAGGCCTGTACCAGAGGACCTCAGGGTCGGTGAGGGGTCGTACTTCACAAGGTCAGGTAACTAAGAAGGCCCAAAACCGTTAAGACTTTTAAAAACCATTAAAAAAATGACCAAACCTTAAAATCAATCCTGAAATGCACAAGGAGCTAAGGCAGTCATTTTAAAACTGGTGTAATGTGTTCCCGGCTCTTGGTCCTTGTCAGAACGCTGAGTTCTGAAGTAGCTGTAAACTAAAACTAAGTCACAGCATTGAAACGAAGAGTAAAAACAGTTCAAATAGATTATTTTAATGACAACCAAAAAGGAAAAAAAAATCTGCAATATTAATCACATAAAGAGTACTTGATCAATAAACAAATATAACCACAGCTGTCAGAGCAGGTTAGTTCTTTATGAGTCCAGACTGTTAATGTGTGTTTCAACACAATGTCAAAGATGACGGATCATATCATTTAGGAATGGTCGCCAACGTTGAGCTGATCATCAATCTGACCATGACTATTTCAAAATTAAAAATTAAGCACGGAAAACAAACACAACCTACTATTATAATGATGCACCACAACTATCAGATTCAGAATACTTTATTATAACAAATAACCCAAGGAAGAAGGAATTAATGATCAGTGGAAGCCAATAGGATTCATAAAGCTGGATTTTACTGTAACGTTTCCTACATGCGTTTGGTGCATTGTTTGAGATGTGTGTCAGCACTCCAGAGTCTAAAAATGACTTATCTAAAATGTTTAGAGGCATTGCCAAGAGAAACATCTTTAAAAAAATACTATGACAATTCTTCATGTCCAAATCTGTAAAGGTATTTCAAAGAATACTAACTATATCATTGTACTTTCTGCAAGAAAATTGAGATTCCTTTAAAAGTTTTTAAAATAATCTGCAATGAGTTTATGTCTGATTACATGAAAGCAACAGCAGCAGAAACTATGGTTTGATTGGGTTCCCGCAAAAGCACAGAAACCAAGCTCTTGCAACAGTTTCCTGCTAAAATGTCAGCATCAGTCTTCTTTTAAAGTAACATCTTCACACACAAAACATTCAAATGAAAAGAATCTTGAATGTCTTGTTGTTTTGAGGTAGTTCAACTTTACAAATAGCATGCATACGCAATTAAAATGTGATTAATACTCAGTTTACAAGCAGAAAGAGAACAGATGTCTTACACACATCCACTTCCTTCCACAATGCTGAGCATGAGATATCACTGATTTTTACTACTGATTAAAACTAGTTCTCACAAATGATGATGTTGATGAACAGGACAAGGAAGCGATAATCCAATGTCTTACAAGTTTAAATAGTGTTGCACCACCAGACATGCTACCATCCACCTTGCACAAACACTGCAGAATGCAGTAATAGAAGGACTAACTGGCTGTGTGGGGAAATGTACAGTTTTACACCCACATACACATAAACACACTTAAGAGAAATAGTTTTAAGGAATTTTATATAGAAATAATTTAAAACAGAAACAAATTATTTAACCAGACAACTGTGATTTGTCTAAAAATATTCTAAAAGCAGCTCTGGTTACCTCACAACCACTGATCACTCTAAAAAAAAAAAGCCACACAAGAACATACAGTTTGTTAATGTGTCACAACATGGGTCATCCATCCAGATCAGTATTAAGATGATAATGATTTATCTAATTTATTTTTCTATATGCTTGGTTTGATAAAATAACAAGTGGTGGTGTGCATTAGAATGTAGCAGCACAGGGTGAATTCAGTGAACACACCATCACTATCTTACCTATTCGAGGTGTCTCAACCTTGAAGGTGCTGAAGTCCCAGTTTCGAGGTAGTTTCAAAGACATTATCAGAGACACTGGTCAGTGTCCCGGTCCAGACATGCACCACAAACTCACACACACATAGAAAAACTCCAGGCACACAAACCAGTTAACTAGCAGATCAAACTTCCTTCTTCCTGTGTTAAATTCTCTTCTTCTTTTTTTGCAGCTCTTTAAAATATTGTTTCATGTTGCTGTTACTTCCATGGTTCGTTTAATTTGTTCTACTAAAGTTAAATGAATTCTAGAGAGAGCTTTCAGACACCAGTCTGTCTTCCAATGAGTCTTAAGATGACTAACTTTCAGTTGTGAAAGAAAAAAAGAACCACCTTCTTAAAGGAAATGGGTTTTAATGGTTTTGCTCTCAGTAAACATTTTGCATCACATCTTTGCTTCATATGAGATGAACAAGACAATGCAAAACTATTTCCATCCATCTTTTGAGCGACTGCCACAGTGTACAAACTGCAACATTTATTCTTTAAAATATGAGTAAATGTCACAAAACTGGGAAAAAAGGGAAGAAGATCATAATAGAAGAAAAAAAGTCATAAAACAAGCGTGTGATTTCTTTTTATATCATTTTATTTTCATCTGAAACAAGTCAAAACACATTTTAGCATCAAAGAATACAGATTTTATTTTCTAGACACTGTACATTTTAACTGTTAAAAGTTTAACAAGATTTACCAAAATGATAGATATACAAGAGAATCTAAACGTAAAATGTCTAGAAGAGGGAGATGACACAGTGTGCTGGACACACAACTCCCACACATTCCATCCTATCAGAGGGGTCCTGGCATGGTGTGATGCACAGCTATAAAGTGGCTCCATATAGATTGAAACAAAGCATGAAGGTTTAAGGTCTGATCCTGGTAGCTTCAAAGTAGATTTTAAAACATTTAGATTATATAAATGTATACTTTTTGTATTTACTTTGTAAAAAGAGTACATTTCAAATGGGGATGGAATGTAATTAAGCTGCAGCAACAAATCAAAATGAATGAATCAAACTGCTGCAGTTTGATCAAACTGGTAAAAATCAGTTACTCTAACGCCCCCTGGCAGCTTTCTGCTACTACACAGTGGACAAATATGGCAGTTTAAAGCTGCAAAGGCAAGAAAGCCTGAGAAATAACAATTTTAACAGCTGCTTGGACATCTTCCATCACTTTAGTTTTCAGGAAACCACTTCAAACACAAGTAATAAACAAATCAAATTTATTCACCTTGTACTGTGAAGCAGAAGTTGACGCAACAGGGAAAAGTCTAAAAAACACCCAACTGAACGAGTCACAGCGAGAGAATATTCTATTTCAATACTCTTTCCTATATGGCAGTAACAATAGTTTAAATATTCTTTTGACTCAAAATATTAAAGAACATTCAACAATATTCTAAACATCTGAATAAACGTATAGTTTATCATTAACTCTTAAATTGAAACTGAAAAAATAAATATATTTAAAGTGGGATTAAACATTAATATTGATGATTTGGCAGGATGATAGTAAAGATGAGTAACACCATTTGGGAATCAGCAATGCCTGATTTATACATCAGATTTATCAAACGGAAATAATTTTAAAAAGATTTTAAAGGAATAAAACAATTGGGGTCAAGATCAAGAAAAAAAAGCATAAATTAATGTAAAACTTTGTAAAAGTTGTACATTTAATTCAGCAGAAAGTCTGACCACCATGTGAAAAAAAATCCAATAATAATCTAACATCCCTGCCACACCGACAGTTTTGGATCCATGTTACATTAAATAGAATTAACTGTTTTATATGAACTTAAGTAGTAATTTGGTATTTCTTTCCATATTTGAACAAAAAAAAAGATTTAATAAGAAGCCAAAATAACCCAGAGTGCTTGATCAATTACCATTTTGATTCATATGAATGGAATTTAGATATTAAAGAAGATATCAGGTTTTATCAATAATGTTGAGAATTTTTATCACTTAGATCTTCCTAAATCCACAACAAAAATGACTCATAATTAAACAAAGCCAATAGTTTTCTTTTTTTAAAGAGCAGTACCAAAAAAACAGATGTTACCTTAAACAAGATATTAATCTCGAAATCCATTTGCAGCCTTTGAGATATGACACTAATATAAAATTTTTTCAGACTGAGGCGATTTTGGCAGAAGCGTACTAGCTGACTTAACGGTCATTTATGAGGAGGAAAAAAAGATACATAAAATAAAACAGTACAAACTCACATTAAGGAGACTTTAGCTTATGTTTTACTAGCAAAGCACAAAAACACTTGGCATTATCATAAATAACAAATAGATCCCGTACTGAGACCCCATGGGATGAACAGTGTGTACACAGTAGTTGGCAAAATCCAGTTGGACAGATAAGTGAAAGTTCAACTGTTCATTTGAAACTCACAGGTAATCTGACCAGTGGATAAAACACAGCTGCTTCGAAGCTGAAAACATGGCACAAGTAAAGAAAAGCAGATTACGGCAGTGCAAAAATAACTTGTTACTAATATTACTAATATTTTCCTTCACCCATGTAGAATAAGTATGAAATAAAATATGTCAAATACATCCAAATATATCTGAAAAACTGTTCAATCTGAGTGAAGATTTGTAATCCAACTGAGGAGGATAAACTGAGTCCTCAGACATCTGCTGATTTCTAAAACTAAAGCCCCCATAAGGTGGGAACTTAGAGACAAATATTGATATAATGATAAGTAGAAATTTTAGATGATTTGGCCAAGCGTTGCGGTTCCAAAATAATAAAAAATAAGAAAAAACAAATGTTGAAGAAGGATGGTTGTGAATAAAATGGACATTAAGATATAACTGAACATTCCAATTATAAAACCATCTAAATATAAATAGAAACACTCGCAATAAAGAAAATAAAACTGAATGGGTTTGGGAGTGTGAAGCCAAAGTAACAAAACGGGGTGAGAGCAGTGCATCAAAATAAGAAAATATACAATAAAAATAGTAACACACATCACCAGGTGACATATTTATAGCACAGCTAGTCTGTAAACAGGTAGAAATGTACATCTGAACAAGCTTGTAGTTTACCAGTGTGGACACAAACAGCCTTACTGAAAGGTATGATGATAAACCACAAACTCAACCTGGAAACACTGATGTTAGAAACCTGATCGACACAACTCTCAAACCCAGAAGAAACGGAATGACCCAAAAGACTGTTTTCTTTCTGTTTTTTTTTTTTTTTTATAGAAACTTTGTAACAGCACTCAGAGCTCACAGTGGCTTATGAAACTCCAGGCCGGGCTCTTCCTGCTCCGGCAGGATTCCTTTTTCAGTCAGATGAGCTTTCAGAGAGTTATAGATGTTGAGCTGCTGATCCACCCGCAGAGCCAGAAGCTGCTGGATCACCTTACTGGGATTTGGACCCCTGCGAGAAAATGGAGACCCATCCAACATAAATGTTACTATTACAAATACATTTCTACGAGCTAATGCCAAAACACTCCTTAATGCTGAAGGAGTAGTGAAGTTTATTATGGACAGATTTACTTTTTAATAAATTGTCATCAGTTACCTATGGATGTAACATCAAATATTCTTTTTGATCAAAATGACTGCTCATGGAACCGATCAGCACTTACCTAATAAAGCTAGCAATGTAGACATTAACGAATGTGGCCATGATGTATTGGCAGTCGAATCTGTCCATGATGCCGCCATGACCTGGGATGGTGTTGGCAAAATCCTAAAAAAAAAAAAAAAAAAATGAAAAGATGATTATCTTGATTTATGTGTTTAAACACAAGCAGGTAGCACAGGTTACTAAAACATGAGCTCAAAAACCATCGGTTCAACCAGTACCTTGATCTTGAAAGCTCTCTTAAATCCACTGGCAAAGAAGCCACCAAAAGGCCCAACGATGGAGGCAAAGCTGGATAGAGCAATGCTATGGATTTGGAAAGGATAAAGACGAACCGTGGTCTGTGGAGACAAAAAGCAGAATTATTAGCAACGTTATGTTAAAAAAATAAAGAAAAACTTTTCTTCAAAAGTTTTGTTATTTAATATCACTTTGTACTGGCCTAGGAAACAATTTGCTGACAGTATTAAAAAGAAAAACTGGAAACAAAATTCATTCAGAGCACTGAGATCTAATTTCCAATCGTGGATATTTGATACAATTACGGAAAGCAGTAAAACACGTACACTAAGAAAAAATATTAATTATGCATGCTTTTAAATAAAAAAATGTACACAAAAAAAAAAAAACATCAGGCAAAGTCAAGAAATTTTCCAAGGCTAGGATTGTTGCTAAAGCTGCCACATTTAGAAGAAGCTTTAGAACCAGCACTGGATTTCTGCGATGTAGAGCTAATACTGCAAATGGTTTGAAGTCATTTGCATGCATGTAATTTAATTTACATTGTATGTAACAAGAGCAAAATAATTCACCTACTTAATTAGCTTGTAATTAAAAGAGGTAAAAAAAATTCATTGACAAAAGTAATTTTTAACTAAGTCTTACCCATCCAGTGATGGACTCCAGGAAAGTGGGAAGGCCATAATCTTGGAGCTGGAAAAGCTCTGACGGCTCACAGTTTACCTGGAAGCTATTTGAGTCGTTATTAAACTCCACCGGACAGACAAAGTAGCGATAGCCGGACATGAAGTAGGACAGCTGAAAGGATGAGAGATAGTTTTACCAACTAGAATATAGTCATACTTTATGTGTGTAAATGCTGCTGAAAAACAAAACATCTCCTACCACAATCCCAAACACAATGGTGGAGAAAAGTCCACCGATGAATCCTTCCCAGGTCTTCTTAGGCGATAGCTAAACACATTGGTTATCATTAACAACTGGCTGAAAAATTGTGAAGCGAACTTGAAAAAAAGATGATTATCATGTTTAATTAGAATAAAATCTGACCTTGATGAGAGGCGTTCGTCCAAAGAAGAAACCAAACATGTAGGCCATGATGTCATTACAGATCACACAGGAAATGGGAACAATGAACCTATTTGGGCAGGATGACAAATGATATGTGTATGCTTCTGTATGACAAACCAGGAAAATCCAAGGTAATCTAATTTAGACTAATCAGATCAGAGTTTCTGTGGAAATAATGAAGAAAACTTTCTACTTTTGAATTAAACTGGACAGTGTAAAATGCCCACTCACCAGATCATTCCTTCAAACAGGTTGTGAATAATAAGGTGAGACTGAGTCACCACAATCAGGAGAGTCACATGGGTCCATCCAAACTATAGAAACATAGAAAAAAAATGAACAGTGTAATTACATGAAGAAAGTAACTGTCTATATGACTTTATTTTGCACAGCTAGTGTCAACCTATAATGTTTTAATGGGATTTTCATTCACTGTACTGGTTGATTATTGCAGATGAGTCTGAAAATAAACAACACGTTTAGTCTGGGTCTGCCTTTTGGTACAATCTTTGACCCACTTAATGATTGACCAGAGGGCTTCTTTTTTGCCTTGTCTCATCTATAATCCAGTATGTTGGAATGACAGCAGGAGGAGGCGGGGTCCCAACTCACCATGTAGAACTGAAGACGGTAATGCCTCTTCACCAAACTCAGCACGAACATGCAGAAACCTGCGAGATCAGCAAAAACACAGTGTGAAACAGCAAACAGGAGCTTCTATTTAAAACAGGAGGTTATTTCAATAATCAGGTCACCTTTGGTCAAACTGATTAACTTTAGCTTGACCTATTTCAAACAAAGCCTAGTTTAGAGTCTGATGAGCAGCTTGATGTGCTTGAGCCATTTTTCACATGACCGACATGAGAGGATGTTACAAAACACAGGCACACACACAGAAAGAAGGTGCTTTCTCTGGGTTAAAAGTCAACCAAGATTCACTGAAGTGACCAGGTTCCTGGACTCAGCAGATCTAATAAGATTCTTTTATGATTAAATATGTACACATGAGAACATCAGCTTTAAGTTCTCTTATGTAGATGTTTAAGAGAAAGTAGGTCTGTTCTGTTTCACCTTGAAGCCAGAAGGCAGAAACTGTCAGGCTGTTTCCTTCCTCACTTCCTGTTTGGCATGAATAAGAACCCAAAGAGGTGTTGGTATAGTAACCGACATCCTGCAAGTTAAGAAGTAGGACAAAGCAGCGACTAAAATAACTTAGAAATTAAACTTAAAATGGTGTGGGTCTAAATTTAGGCATTTGAAGCACACATTGAAGGAAGGGATTTCCTCTTTACCAGGATGCAGAATTCAATATTTAAAGGCATGAAATTTATTTTTATTTGGACTTACAAACACTTTAGAACCTGGATCCGCTCGTCACTTAGTCACTTTACTCTTGACGCTTCAATCTCTTTCTCAGCATTTTAATACTTCTTAATTTTGTTAAAATTTGTTTTGTTGATATTTGTTCATTTTGATCTAAATTTACATTTCCTATTATTAATTATTTTTATTACTATGCTTATTATTCTTTGCACATTAGTACCTCAACAAGTTCCTAGTCTCTGAATCTTGTTCACTGACCATGGCAATAAAAGTCTTTCTGATTCTGATTTTATTTTAGCCTACTATACTTATCCCTTAACAGAAAAATTTCTGTGCTGCATTGCACGTCAGTGTCAATAGAGGAGAAACGGGTTAGGTGTTTTCCCAAGGACGCCTAGGCATGAGCTCAATGGGATTCGAACCAGCTTCTCCCGGTCCGAGGGCAAACACTCTACCTCTGAACTATCGCCTATCCCAATGCAGATAAAAACAGACTAAACCACCTCATCCCACAAATTTGAAGTACAGAAAAAAATAATGAGCTACAAAGAGCATGAAAAGTTGAAAATAAGATGCTTTTTAAGGATGATCAAATTACTTAGTTCTACAATCTCGTGATGTATTTCATTCAGCAGTGATGTGTGTGTCAGCTTGAACAAAGAACAAAAACACTAACATGCAATTTTGCAGGATAATTGAACATCACTTGGTAGTGTAAAAATGTTTCTATGATAGATATTAAAAACAGCAAAAACAAACCAAAGAAACCACTGATCATAGAATATTTTATGATATTAAAAACCTCATACCACTTACTGTAATTATGTACAAGTGTTGCAGGATTGATGAAACATCACAAAATCAGCAAAATAAGGAGAAGTAAATAAATTGAGGAAGAGATCATAATCCCTGCATTAAAGTCATTTTAATCTTCTTAAACCTTTCATTTGCAGTATTTTGGACCAAAGCATCCAAACACACTGCCTTGGGTTAGTTGTGTGTTCAAACACTGGTTTCACACTCTTCAGAGAGCAAAACGAACTCATCCCACTGGTAATAAACAAAAATAATACCAGACAAGTTTTTTGCTGAAAAAGTCAAGCAAAAAGTTATGCCAAAAGAATAAAGTAAGACTGAAATTTAAATGATTTATAAGTGCAAAAAAAAAGTTGGGTTTCATCAAGTGTGTTTTTTTTTTACTTGAGGGTTTAATGACATATAAATTACCGAACTCGTGCTTGTAGGAAAATTTCATAAGTAAAAATAACAAAGTTGAAGATTTAAAGAAAGTGACCCAATGACTTAATGCATTTAAAGGAATGAAGGACGAGCACAGAACATCAAAAGGTGCACAAGTTTAACTCGGTGTGTATGTGTGTGTACCTGCCAGGTAGAGGGCAAAGGAGATAAAGCGGTGGTATTTGCTGAGGATGCGAAGCGGCTCCTCTCTTTGTACCAGGGTAAAAAAGTAGTCTGTTACGGTCTCGCCATAGAAGAAGTAATTCACACACAACAGGAAGTACCTTTAGAGCAAAAAAAAAATTAACAGCATATTTTAGGATTAGCTGGTAATTACACAGAGTTAAATATGCCTGTAGCAAACCTGGAATGCTAAAATAATTATAAGGTCACATATTTTTTTCTTGCTTAATTGACTTCCCTTAGAAAAATTAAAGCCTGAACATTTTGACAACCATTTCCATACACATTTCCACCAGGTTGGCTTGAGGCATAGTTAAAATCAATACCAAGTTAAATATCACTCAGCGCTACACACTAGTACCACTATCCAGTGTTCCCCTGATTAGTTCAACAGTCTACAAACTATGTCGAATAAAACAGAACAAACAAACAAACCTGTTCACATCTGCAACAAAATAAACATAAAATAAAAAAATAAGCCAGAAATCTAAAATACTTTTTTGAGATTTTAGATGCACAAGTTTATGTTTGTGTGCCCTCACCAGCTGAGCGTCCTGAACCAGGGGAGATCGTACGAGCGGTACACGTTGTAACCGATTGTGATGATTTCTTGGAAGCACTTGATCTGGACACAGAGGACCTTCACAGGAAAACACTCCATCAGATTGGTTCAGACAACTGGTGCATCACATCATCATGTGTGGCATACTGACACTTAATAGCTATGGCTCCTTCCAGAAAATTTCTACATGGCTGCTATTACGCTATAGATTCCCACAAAGAGTATGACTTTCCTAAATGTAGGAAAATGTATGCATAATGTTGTGTAAAGTAGAAAGTACGGCTCAACACAAGTACTTCTTCTCATGAGAACATCTGAACTACATCCTGTGTATACTCACAATCATCATAAGCACCATGGGGCCCATGTAGATGATTATGAAGAAGAAGGAAATCATGGCTAGTGTGAGGATTCCCCGCACCCACCAGTTCTTCCATCTGAAAAACATGTCACAAAGTTCAAAGGTTAGAAAAAGTAAAACCAGCTTTTAGAAAGAATTATTGAAGAAGTTTTTTATTTGGAATAATCTCTGGCTTTACTGTAAAACAAAACATCTGTCTCTTTTTTTTTTAAAAGCTACTGGTGCAGATCTTCATGTGTATCATTTGTACTAATGTAAATGTAGTTTCCATGACTACAGAGAGCCAAAGAAAAAAATACTGATGCAGTATAACTCCTCCTCAGACTCCAGGTTTAATATAAATAAACTTTAAACATGATTCTACAGACCAGTGAATCATGTCAACTCTTCAAAGAAAACTATGTGTGGTGAGATTCCTCTGCATGAATCATTTCTTCGACATGTTTGCAGCAACTCTGAAATGTGGTCCAGGACAAACAAGAGCTTCTGGTTTAGTTTTAAACAACTTCAGAACATGTTACATATTCTTTGAATGGCTCTCAGCCTGTGCAGAAGGGACAATATTTTTGTGTCCTGACTTTTATACAACAACTTAAATTACCTAGTGTATAATCCATAGAAATGATAACATGTAGATCAAATCCCAGTTGGTTCGAATGTAGTCCAAGTGTGTGGGGATAGTATTTTAAAAACTAGAGATATTACACACAGCGTTCATTGTCCAGAAACAAAAAAAACTATATCACAAAACATACCTTGAGGAGAGTCCAGACAGGGCCTTGTTCAGCACTTCAGGGGTGTCATCAGGAGGAACGGGCACGTCTGGGACACCAGCATCTGTCCTTGAATCATTGTCCGACACTCCTTCTCTTTCTGGCCTTGCATCAGAATCAGAACCCTGCAACAAAAAAAAATACATGTGAAACATTCAGCCGACATAGAGTTTAGACCAGTTAATTCAAGTTAGTCAATTACTTATTGATCACATTTTTCTTTGCAATACTTTCGTAACTTAGTATCCCTTAGCACGAATTCTGCTACCATGGTGACACAAATGTAAGCAACTTATTAGTGAATAAAAGACCTCACTTTAAATAGAAAACCAATTTTTGTATATATTTTTTTCAATTTGTTTCAAGGTTCATTTTTGTTCATAATGGGCCCATTTTTATTGGAATTACTACAAAGTGCAAGTGCTGCCGTGATGAGGTTTTCTGTCAATCTTCATAGAAATTCAACCAAATTATCTGGTTGTGTTAGTGTGTGATTTAAAAAAAAGGCTGAAAAAACATTTTAAAAAGTGGTTCTTGTTAAATAGTCTTAATATGTTTGATCAAAACTAGTATGTTTGGACTAAAAATGAACAAAGTAACACCCAATGTGTTGTGAGAAAAGGGAAGACCTGTTCTTCATATAAAATAAAAAGTGCAGATTGTCTCGAGACTTTGCTCCATACAGAAATACAAGCTATTTCTATCAACAGAATATCACACTGTGCACAGCCCCCACAGTTATTTTGTGCTGGATTTGGAAGATCTCCGTTCCCTGATCTCAGGGTAAACAACAAAGTGTTTTCTGCACTTACATACACACATGGATAACTGACCTACAGTTGACCTCTGAGCCATGAATTTGTGCTTTTTGAGGAGCCTAATGCAACTGATCGCAATTGGTTTTCACTGTTATTGGAGACAAAATAGCCTTAATTGCATCACATCATAACAAGCTGGAAAAAGGAAAGCCAGATAGCAGTTATGCGTGGGAGGCCGATTTTTACACCAAATGATCTTCTTTCATACTGGTAGTTTCTCCAAACCATATGTTGACTGGTGAGAGAAGAAACCACTCAGAATTCTACCTCCCATGGTAACTGTAATGTAAGAAGTAAGACAAACAGTTAAAAGTGTCGTTATAATTACTGCTTCCCCGCTGGTCTCTCTATTACTGGTGACCAAATTAGGCATCGAGTTGTCACCTCACATTTGCTCAGCAGATGGTCAACATGTGGCCTTTGTGGCACCCACTCAGTGCTGCTTTAATCAGCCAGGCTATGGCTCTACAAACAGTTTTTTCCCATCAAAAATAGGAATGGGCTGTTTGCCTATGCTGCTCTTTAATTATTTTCATGTCAAAGTAAATATTGTGCCATTTTTGTGCTTTTTTTTTTTTTACTATTAATGGTCACATAAAAACACCATGAACTATATTTTTTAAAACAGCCAATGTTTGAATGCATAAATTATAACTCTTTTGTCATCGTATCCAGAAAAACAGAACAAAGGTAATAAAAGCTGCTCAGGAAGATTAAAGGCACCAACCAGCTCCGAAACACCCCTGACTACACCTCATGTTTCTTTAGACAACTAACTTAGAGTGGCACTCTCCTCAATTCTCTTATCCAATAACCTGTTTGCTTAGAAGAGTAAAACACAACTTTCTGATGTCTTTTCTTGGTTTCAACAGTGTTTTTATTGTCTCACTACTTTCCAAAGACCATGGAATGCCTCATGGAAATTATGGACGATGGAAACTATCTCTTCTAGACAATAAAACATAATTTTGTTAGCACATTGCTTCTCCCTAAATATAGAAAACTGTGCGGTTGTCTAAGTGTACCAGAGAAGACGTTTGAAATCACGTTCTATTATGAGAAGCCGTAGCAGAACTATTGATTGTTTTTTATATGTGCTAAGTTTTTAATTCATCTGACCAACTACCGGTAGTACCACGTTCACTCGTTACATGCTTGTCCAAATTTTAGGAGAAAATTTTGTCCCAAGGAGGCATTCCATCACCATGGCTTAACTCAAACAGAATGGTAAATAAAGCTCACTTTTGTTCTCAAAATTAGTGTTCACCTTAACCACAATTATCAATTAATTATTATTATACATTTATTTTATTGAAAGCAATCTTGTGTTCCATATGAGGCCACAATGATTCCAGTTTTATGATTCTTGACCCAAAAAGAGCTGAACTGTGACCTGTTGTTGCTTAATTTTGATGATAAATAAAATCTTAATAATTTAGTCTGAGTAAATTTTGTTACATTTTCCAGAATACTTCAATCTTAGCTTTTCTAAATAGATAACTTGCTATGGGAACTAAAATGATTTTTTTGTATTTTTTTGTTTATATAAAAAATGTACGTTCAAGTTTATCTTTAGAAAATTTATCATATTAATAAAAATGATGTTTTAGATTTTTTATTTACACCTCAAAAAAATTGTAACGGTGTACACAGCTGGTGAAACCTCTTGGCCAGCTGCAGCAGCATGCACAAGAACACACACACAGAGAGCAGTTTTCTGTCTGCTGGTTTCTATGGAGACAATATCCGTCATTCGGGATACTAGAGTTAAAAATAGGTACTCCTTTCACTTAAACACTCCTCCCCTTTCGTGTTGCCTGTTGCACCAGAAGCAACTTTCTGTATATGCCCCCTGCATCTGTCTATTTCATTAGCATCAAGAGGCCATGCAAAGCCAGTTTCAAAAGGATTTTTAGGCTTTCTTACACAGCAAATTTTATTTCAGCAACAATCCATTTAGAACCTTTCTAATATAGAAACAAATACCGTAAAACAATTGTACCAAATGGTTTCACATATTCTCATTTGTGATCATTGCAAAATTTCCATTTAGATACCCTAAAAATAAAACAATCTTTGTATAAACCGACACAGCTAAAGATCATTATGGATTCATTTTAGCAACATTCAAAACAAGATTTGAACTCAACATCCAAAACTTTGCGGCAGCAATTTAAACAAATTGCTTGTGCCGAATTAGACAGAGACACTAACAACAAACAACACATCACCAATAAAGCTCCCACGTAAATAGATTTGTTGCTAAGAAATATCTCTCATTTGGTAAACGCAATATGTATACTAGTCACATGGAGGACATAAAAACAAATCTCTCCTCAAGACAATAAAAATAAAGCTTTCAGTTTTTCTTGACTATATAAAACAAAGAACCCACAGTTTAATACAAACAAATCAAACCTTGATCTTTTTTAACTTACGTTTTAGTGATGTGTTATTGAACACGAAAGTTAAAATCTAGGATTTGAGAACTCTTTTTGCCTCACTCCATGTGTCCAAAATATACATACATTTTATATTAATAACTGTATTTCATAAATCCCTCATGGTGAAATCCCTGTGCTGTCTTGCACCACAGCAGGCAACCATGACACCGCCAATGGTAGGAGCAACTGAGAGTTTGGTGTCTTCTCCAGGGGCACTTAGCCATGAGCTCATTGGGAATCAAACCGGCAACCCTTTGATTCAAAGACAGCGATTCTACTACCTAGCTAAGCCTCCCCCGCAATTATTTTACACACCAGGTCACAGTGTGATCGAAGTTGCTTTTGGTATTATATGCATACATATCCTACAGGTCAGTATAATCCCTCGTTCGTTTAAAAGTGACCCTGGATCAGATTGAGAATAATTTTTGGATGGAAGTTGAAACGGCTCGATCATCAAATACACTTTCCAGAAGACAACTTTGAAACCTTTTCTACTAAACATGAGCATCTATCTTTCCATACAGACTGCAAACATTGCAATCACATATCACCCATGGAACAACTGAACATCAATAGTCTTCTTCTTTCTGCATTTCCCTTGAAGGGTCGCCACAGCAAATCAGTTTCTTCCATCTAATCCTATCTGCTGTATCCTCTTTGGTCACACCAACTATCTTCATGTCTTCCTTCACAGCGTCCATCTCCTATCTCCTATCGTCCAATCTCCTCTTTGGCCTTCCTCTTGGAACCACCGTCCTCTGGTGGTTCCAAATCCTGCATCCTTCTTCCAATGTATTCTCTCTCTGTTCCCCTGATATACTAATTTCTAATCCTGTCCATCCTGGTCACTCCCAGAGAGATCCTCAGCATCTTCATCTCTGCTACCTCCATCTCTGTTTCCTGTCTTTTCCTCAGTGCCACTGTCTCTAGACCAAACAGCGTGGCCAGTCTTACCACAGTTTTGTACACTTTCCCTTTCATTTTAGCTGAAACTCTTTTGTCACACATCACACCTGATACTTTTCTCCATCCGTTCCAGCCTGCCTGCACATGTTTCTTCAACTCTTTTCCACACTCTCCATTGCTCTGGACTGTTGATCCTAGATACTTAAAATCTTTCCCCTTCTTAATCTCTTCTCCCTGTAACCTCTCTTTTCCATTTGGATCCCTCTCATTCACACACATGTACTATGTCTTACTCTGGCTAATCTTTATTCCTCTTCTTTCTAGTGCAAACCTCCACCTCTCCAGCTTTTCCTCCACCTCTTCCTTTCTACTCTTTGTTCTCTTTCAATTTCTTCATTCATCAACTCTTTGAAGTACTCTTTCCATTTGAACATCAATAGTAATTTGTATTTATTATATATATTACATACATGCCCTATGAACAATTCAATTTTAAATATCAATGTACAGTTCAATTCATTAGAAATGATGTGATTTAGATAAAATCTGCAGCTAAATGGTAGAGGCCAGCTTTAATACAACAACAGCAAAAAATAGAAAGAGGACATTTAACACGCCATTAAACTGAGTGGGATTGTGTGGTAGAATAAACCAACCCCAAGTGGTTTGTAGGAACTAATGCCCTGCCTGCTTTCCATCTGCTTTTAGCTGATCTCTGAAATCATCTCGTCCTACTTAGACGCACATCCATCATACCATCATCAAGGCCCCAAACCATTCATTTAGACACACACATTGTTCTAGGATTTTAATTCAGTTTGAATGCAAAATGTTTCATAATCTATGTTATTGTTATTGTGTCCGTTATTCATGTGGAACTAGCACCATACTGTCAATAGTGACGATCGAAACATTATTCATCATTTTAATCAGTGTGCAAAATAAATGATGCATTTAATTTGATCCACTACAAAACAAACATCTAAAAAAACAACAGATTTTCAATAATAGTGAGCTGACATTAACTGATTTGCTGCGTTTTTAAAGCAACAAACCGCCTCATTTTTATTTATTTTCTTATTATTTTAGTATTTTATTAATGTTACAGCTCTCTATCAAATAGGAAATCCAAATTACTTACAAATTTAAACCATTTTATACACAAATAACTTGAATTGTATTTATGGATTTGTGATGTATCAATTAAAAATGGATTCTGTGTTTACATCAGTTCGATCAGGAAATAGGATGATGGAGGGAGGATTTTAGGAGACAGCTACTGTTTATTAAATAAACACGAACTATTAAACCACTGTCATCAATGTCAGAGAAAAAAACTTATTTTTTAAGTTGATATAGAAGGAAACCTGAGTGTGTGAGCAGCTCGTTAGCGTTAGCATAGCTTGGAAGTGTCAGATTTTGGCTAACATTACCCTGTCCTCTGATGGCTCCTGCTCTGACGGAGGGTCGATGTCTCTAGCTGCTCGGTGTCTTAATTCCGTCATCTTTCTGCAGCCCAACGCGTCCTGAGAATCTGAGAAGAAGTACTGAATTGAATAGAGATCTGTTACTGTTTAGGCTGGATGTGTGCAGCGACAATTTAGGACTAGAAGAAGAATACCACCCATCGATTACATTTCAATAGCAAGAAAAAAAGTAGTCACTTCCGGTTTTCAAAATAAACTTACCGGAAATAGAAGTGTTTACTGTCAAGTAGAAAATACAAAAAAACATCTGTAATAATAAATTAAATTAAGATAATTATTGTCACCAAATTACTGTTAAAAAGACAGATTTAAAACAAAGCTTGAAAAAAAATGGTGAAATGTGCATGTCCCTTTTGACAGGTCTAATTAACAGCAAAATTATCACTCAAACTTTTATGTACTTTACTGTATATTATTGCATTTAAAATTAAAGATGCTGTCTTTAAACACCATGGCCTTCTTCTTGATTTGCTAAACACTATTAACATTGTTTCCAAGGGAACGATATGTTCAACTATTTCAAATCCTGTGTAATTAGTTTCACCCCTAAAAGCAGGATTTCTGAATATGTAACATTTGTATGTATTCTTCATACAGCTAAACTTCTTAGTCTAATATGTATAAATGCAAATTATAATATAGGTATTAGTGTCTCCAGGGCTATTGAATTATTAGTTCTGCAATTTTTTTATAGTTCTATGCATAGTTCTGCATAGTTTTATTATAGTTATGATAATGATGTCTGAGCCTTTTCAGCAGAAAAGGCCTTGATGGCTCTGACAACCCACCACTGTGAGGAACATTTACCAGAAAACTGATGTAAACTTGAGAATTGAAACTCAATAGGTGGAAAAAGTGTGAGAAAAAATATGCACATCAGCAGCAGAACTGCCGCAAAGTTTTGGATGTTGAGTTCAAATCTTGTTTTGAATGTTGCTAAAATGAATCCATAATGATATGCAGCTATTGCAGCTATGCAGATTTTGTTAAGTTGATCAACATCTGTTTAATTTTGGTTCAATTTGGTTTAAGTTTTTATCCACTAAAGGTTGAAATCATGTATTAAGTTTGAATAACTATAAATAGACTTACTCAATATACACTCGTGTGTTCTGCTGATGATGTGCTGAGGTTGCTTCATGGTTTGGTAACTAGATGGTTTGTGCACGGTCTCCTGAAAAAAGAAAAAAGAAAAAGAAAAATTAATCAATTTAGCCTTGTATCAGTAGCCCTGAAGTAGTAGTGCAATTTCCAGCCTTGTGCTGAAGAACTACGGGCCATTAGCACTGACCACATGTTCTGAAGGTGATAGAGCAGCTGGTTCATCCCTGGTGAGGTCTTTCTAAAACCCTTTGCAGTTGTCACATCAGCCCAAACTGTGGGTGGATGATGCAGTTTCATTCCTGCTGTGGAGGACGTTCTCCTCTCTGGACAAACCCAATATCCCAGCACGCAACATGCTCTTCGACTTCTCCTGGGCCTTAAACACCATCCAGCTGAGACTGAAGAGGAAGAAGTTGGAGAAGATGCACGTGGACGCTTCCCTGACCTTATGGACCGAGTACTACCTGACTGGTCCACCACAGTTTCTGAGGCTTAAGAACTGTGTCTGCCCACCTGATCGGTAACCCCGCTGCCACAGGGAACTGCCCTGACCCCTTTTCTTCCTACCACTTAAGCTGGTCCACCTACAAGAACTTTGTCTAGAAAAAAACTGTACCACCTAAGAAAGCTCCGGTCATCCAGTCATATATATGTCTGCAACAATATCTTCTCTATGGTCTACCAGTCCATCATTGACAGTATCCTGTTGTTCTGCTGGGGGACTGCTGTAAAGCAATTTGTAAAACAAAGTTTGTTTCTAAAAAAGAAAGAACGCGTATACACTCAACAAATTAAAAAAGCTAGGTTTGTGATTGGCATACCCCTCGCCTGTGTGGATGAGGAGGCAAGAGGTAGAAATATAGCAAAATTGTCGTCAATCATTCCCGTCATGAATCTGTGGATCACCTGAGCAGTAGCTTCAGCAACAGGCTCCTGCAACCCCACTGTTCAAAGAAACGGTACAGAAAATCATTCCTCCATCAAACTCTTTAACCTTTTAACCTCCAGGCTGTTACTGCCACTAAATATATTTCCAACATTTTTTCTGAGTACATATGTAAATAAGTTTGTTGGTTTCTTCTTCTTGTGGGTTCTTCTGTTTACACTGCACCACTCCTAAGTTTTCCTTTTGGGATTCATAAAGTCTTTTCAATTCAATTCAACTAACGTGTTAAATTTTTCTTTTAGATAAATCACTTTTTGCACATCATCTCATTGATGCTTAAGAAACAGTACCATCTACTGTCCAAAAATACACATTAAGCTTCCTCATCCCAGATGACCTCTTACTGTAAAAAGGAAACAATCTAATGACAGCTTGGAAGTGTGAGAAGAGCATTTCTCTATCAGTGAAAGTAAGATGGGTTTGATCTACTCTCCCTATAAAAACAACTAATAGGACAGAATTTGTTTTTTAATGTGTTACATTCAAAATAGTATTTTGTTTTTTTGTGAAGCTAACTCGTTATTTCAGAAAAAAATCTTGCAAAGATGGTTGAGATTAAGTTAATAGGATTTTTTAAAAAGCTGAATTCAAAGTTCAGCTCACACCTCTATTTGAATGCTGCAACACTAAGCATAAAAAGGTCCACAAACCTCATTGAATAATGTCAAGGTTGTAAAGAAGATGTAAGAGACTGACATTCTATAAAGAAAAAAGTGCTTTTGATGCACTTAACACTTACTCAATATGCCGCTACATAATTGGATGTGCAGCAAAAAGAATATTAGGATGCTTGCAGAAAGAACACTGATCTTTGCAAGTGTGTATGCTCATGCTGTGTTTGCAGATGTAGTCATGCAGGCACATGGCTGTGATGAGTGTGCACTTTACCCAGTGTGCAAAGGGACGCCTAATATGCTTGCTTGACTGGATACACTTTAGAATTAAGAAGAATGTTATGTTTTATTAGCTTTAAGCTCAACCCCTGGCCACAGAGAGTTTCCCAATTGTAAAAAAAAAAAAAAAGTTTTAGAGTATTTTTTTTCCTTTAGGGAATGGAAATTTTTTTTAAAAGCATAAAAAATTTGATCATTATGAGAGTAACTTTATAAGAAGTGCTAGAAGTTCAATATTCACGGTAATATAAAAAAAAATGTAGTCCTGAATAGTTCAGGACTACATTTGGATAGATATAATATGACATGAAGAAAACAAAATATGGAGAATAAGTATATACATATTTAGGAAAAATACATTTAAAATGAAATTGACTTTTATTATAATTATGATAATGATGTCTGGTTAAGTTAGGCCAGCAGAGAAGGCTTTGTTGGCTCTGACCACCCGCTGCTGCCTGAACTGCTCTCACCATCTGAATGCATTGGGAAAGTTCTATATGTATATCTAGCTGCTCTACACATCTCCCAACCTATCCAGCTTCATAGTTAATCATGTTATTCTCATATACCTCATATACCTAGAGCATTAAGAGTGTTCTGTTAGTTATCTAGTCTCAACCCCTCTGGTTTTCTTAGTCTTCTAAGTTTGTGGATCTAACATTCCTGTATTGTTGTAAGATTGGTGTCGATACAGGATGTTCTTTAACTCACTTACTGAATACACTGTGGCAGGTATCTATCAGGAGAACTAGATTTCACATAGTGCCCAAAATCTGCTGAGGAAATTCTTTTTTTATAAATAGCAGAACAATTTTTTTAGTTTAATATACTGTACCTTAATGCAGTGTGAGATGTGATGTAAAGAACTCTGGTAGTTGAGAATAATTGACACAGTTCTGCATTTATGCTAGGCTTGAGGGAAAGTACAGTGCAGATTTATCGTTGGAGTCATTCCGAGAACCTAATTAATTGTTTTCAAATTGTTTAAAACATCTTTACATACTTAGCAAAATTGTAAATATGTTAATCTGTGGTCACTGCAGTTTCTAAAATTAGCACTGTTTTGTTTTTTTACGTATTCTGCATCTAAAACACTAGAACAATCTTAAGACCTGACCTGCCTTGGAGACAAGCTATAAGAATGAGCCCTACACTGAGAAAAATTAAGTTTAATTGCATGCAAAACTAGAACTGCACTTATACTTATTTTACACCTTTAGGTTTTCAGGCACCAGGACATCTGCACATTTTGAAAGTGCATTTAGCACACCGCACCAGAGTTTAATCAGTTCTACCTGGCACTGTTCCCTGAAACCTTGCACCACCTCCACTGCAGATGAGTCAAAACCACACCCTGCCACCACAATGACAAAGAGGTGAAACTAGGATGCTGACTCTCATATGTTTGATGGAATCGTTTCAAGTGTCCCCACAAAAATAATGTTTCCCAACATGTTAGGAAAAAGAGTAATTTTATTGATTATAAGGTAAAGCAATTTTTAGAAAGTGTTTTGAATTTTCACTTAAAATTTTCTCAGACAGAACCTGAGCTTTTTTTTCAATGTCCACAAATTGTGAGCTGTGTGTAAATATGAAACATGATAACAAACGTGCGGAAATGTCTCTGACCACACTTTTGTTTATTATCTCATACTTACAAGTATGCAAACTTTCATAATTAAAGTTCATATCTTATTTCTCTATATTGCCTGCATTCTGATAATGCAACACCAAGTGGTAGCAAAAGCTCACAGCATGAATATGGGAGCTCATGTGAATGTTGGTGTCAGCTTTGTGGCCTGCCAGCAGTTATGAATATTTAATGGGCAACCACTGTTGCTGCAGAAATGAGAGGAGAGAGAGCACTGCAGCCCAAATACAACAGTTCAATAGGATCTGACATTACATTTAACGGTGCTCACTGTGTTGATGGTAATGAATAGTAGCAACAAGGGTGGGAGCTAATTTAGTTTCATATACATCACTCAGACATCACATTACATTACATGAAACACTCGCCTAATGGACCTACAGACTAAAAAATAATCCACTATTATTTGTCAAATCTCTGCCCAGTTGAGGGAAAAGTTTAAATTGATCTAAATCAATTTTGATTGAAGATTTTTTCTTTTTTTTTTAAGTTATACTGATTTGTTTGCAATTCCAAAATGTCCTTCACTGTAATAAAACATAATTCAGAGTTTCAATTTGAATTTTATCATAGCCTGTTTTTACAAAACATACACTGTGATTTAAGGCATTGAGATGTTTGCAAGAATATATTTTTTGTTTGTTTAAAATACTTTTTTACGTTCTGTATTATACAGGAGTAACGTTTCGATTTGTACATTTATTCCGATGCTTCGCTGTATATTTATTCAACTGAAAAAAAGTTATGCTAAAAATCTCATAAAAATCTCTCACAGCAAAAATCCAAATTCAGAGGATATGGTTTAATTTGATGGTCACATAAAAAAAAAAAATTTGTGTCAAAAAGTTTGACATTGGCAGCACAATTCTTTTTTTTAAGACCAAAGTAGATCTCAAAATCTAAAAACATGCCTTGGCGAGCTTGATCAATTTTAAATTCAGCATCAGGACCTGCAGTTAATTTGTTCACTGTTTTCAGATGGCTTGTTAGAAATGCTTTGTGTCCAGAAGCTCAAAAAAAAGTTTTAAAAAGTTAGCTGCACTGCAAATCATCCAAAACAAGTTTTATAAAAAAATAAAAAAAACATTCTAATTTAATAAGTGATATTTTCTATACAAAAAAACAAAAAAAAAATATTGTGTCCAAAAAAAGTGCTCCAGAATGTCCTGCCAGAAATCCTCAAACCTATTACAAATTTACAAGAAAATTAGTCTTCAACTCAAAAATAAAAATGCTCACTGCAATCATAGAGTTTGATAAAGTTGTACAAACTAAGTTTTTGGCTTTTTTGATAGGTTTTCACTTCTTTTTTTGCACAACTAAAAGAGTAGTTACTTAAAGATGTTCAATCGTCTTTAAAACAAGTTTCTTATACTTTAATTTGAAATAAATTACTATTTTACCAAAGAAAACCCTTGTTGATCTCTATTCTTATTTAAAATATGAAGCACACAATAGTAATAAATTAAACTAGAGGGTGATTGTTTAAAATTATATTTTAACTTTAATTACTTGGTCATATCTGTAAGCACAAGAAAATGAGCGTTCTCTCACACCCACCCACTAATCCACGGGTTGGGGCTGCAGTGCTTTTGAGTGAGACCATTTTTATCCTTGCTGCATTGCGATGCCTTGCTAGCACATGTTCACCGTTATTCAGACCTGCATGGCGTGATCGTCCCATCCTGTAGTGCATAGTTGGTCTGCAGTTTTTGCTTGTCTGGACTCAGTGTCTTAGCCAGCCCCAAATGTTTTGGCTGAGACTCCTCAGCTGCTCCTCCAGAACTGCAGGGCTCTGGGACATCTGCATTGCAGGAGTCTATATATAGAATAGAGTAACAGGGAGAGAGGGAGAGACAGAGTGAGGCATAGACACAGAGACAGATGGATGATGGGAGAACAGAGAAGGAAAAATGAGTCTTTGAAGTAAAAATAAGTTTCATGGCAGCAATCCATTTTCTCTCATGTTGAACGAAAACTTTTTTTCCTGTGTTTGACCATGTATTACAAAGAGAAAGTTATTACTTCAGCTACTTTGCACTCGAGAAAATGTCAAATATCTTCATTAGCCAGGTGTCTACAAAGGTAATCAATGCTTTTTATGATAAGAACCATACATGTTTTGTTTACCATAATACATTTACTCAACTCTCCTGAAACAAAGATAATCAATGCTTTTTATGATAAGAACCTTACATGTTTTGTTTACCATAACACATTTACTCAACTCTCCTGAACATAGTTACACGACCACAAACAAGAGCAAAAATGGGTAGCTGCTCTATTCCATGGTTCATTTTTTTAACTTTATCTCTTAAGGTCTCGGGAGAACAGTAGGAGGGGAAAAGGAGTGGTTCAATTAGGTATGCACCTCCACAACAACTAAATCTGCTGACACCATAACTCTGCACGTGCAGACGCAACATGAAGGGCAAGTTTGTGGTCCAGCTCACAGAGTGACTCTAAGATTGATCTCTTGAATTTTCAGTAAATCTGCCCTCTGACATGCTCCCTGTCTAGCTCTCCACCATGGCGCATCATGCTGAGTCATAATTCCTCTGTCACAGAGAACAGATGAGCAGTAGTTACACCAGTTTCATTAGGTTGTGAGACTGATACTAAACCCGCACAAATTTGCTTCTGTCTTAAGTTAAAACTTCAGTCATGTCCTTTTTTCTGCAGGGTGTGGCATTCATTTGCATACTGACGCTATTTTGTTTTTCCATATTAATTAATTTCCCACAACTTGGTATGCTCTAAATTGGTCCCATGGAAGGATTACACCATCTAGATTGTGCTGGAAGAAACATTAAACCTTGTACAACCAAACAGAGACCTATTTCACTATATTGTGTATCACATGCCAAGTTGTTTGTATCAGTTTTCATTTTCTTGTAGGGAAATGTATCCATGTACAGTAGCTGTATTTTATGTTTCTAATTCAGGTGAAAATATTGTACTGTACTTTTTTTCTCTGATGTCTCACTTTATTTTCAGTCAGTTTTATTGATTTTTCTTTAGCGCTCATGATGCTGCTGTAGCTTTGCTCTACATCTACTTGCTCTATCTGCTACACTTATATTCACAAAAAAAAAAACCACACACACACAACAGTTCCATTTATTGTTGAAATTAAACCTGAAATATGTTATACACTAGATCTGTCAAGAAATCATCCTGAATTCAAATCATCAGTGAGGAACCAGACTGAAACTGAATCATACAATTGCTCAAAAGAAGAACTATTTCCTCCCCTGAGTTAGAATTTTAAGAAAATAAATCCACAAGCTTCACTACAATACAAATATACACAGGGTTTAGAGGCAGGATGACACAGAGAAACAGTCTCAGTGTGTGATGAAGTTGTAGCCGCTCACTATTTGCTGGTGGGCCTTCGTTGGCATCTGCCATCCATCTTAGCCAACCCCATCTTTTACCTCTGGGTGCAGACAGGCTGCGGATGAGATGAGTCAATACAAACACCCAGCAGATTTTATCCAGCTTCCTCGTAAGGTATTGACTACAAGTAGAAGGGTAATGAGGCAAACAGCGGTGTAAGTGAAGGTAGGAAGCAGAGCGACAAATTCTCAAGATTTTTGTTTTTTGCAGTCTCATTTCAGTTTCACAAACTTTAGTTTAGCCGAGGAGGAGTTTTTCTGTTTTAAGTATGTGTGCAGTCAAAATATCAAATTAACAAAGCTGTAAGATTATTGTTCACAAGGACCAACAGCTTCACTTCACAATGATCTTTGTGGAAAGCTGGATGAGAAAACTCTGGTGTGATACTGGGCTCTATAAATAAAATTGAATTGCATTCTAAGAGATCCAACACTAATTAAATGAGCACTATAGACTCCAAAGATAGTACATTACTCCTATCCCTGCACAAAACTATACTGAGGCTACAAAAGCACTTTACAACTTTTTTTTATCTTGATCATCAATTACAGCAACATTGCACATTACAACTTCACCGCACTGCCAGCAGGACATCAACACAATCACTACTTTAGTGCACTGACTCAGCAAAGAAACAGCAGAGGAGCCTGTTAAAAAGAGCAAGAGGAAGACGAGGCCAGAGATGTTGCATGGATTGCCATCGGATGGACTTTTTCTCACTGAAAACACTATACTTGTGCCCGTTAAAACAGTTTCTGAAGAAAATCTTTCAGCAAAACACTTGTATTGACACAGATTGTAACTGATGTTCTGTTTCAGCAGCATGTTACTCATTAGGGTGACAGAGATGTAATAAAAAGTAAAATGGTCCGTCATTCCTATGGGGCAGTAAAAACTGCTCCTATAGGAAGAAAATACTGCCCCTTCCATACATTACTTCTACACATTATTGAAATGTTAAATAAATAATGGTAGTGTTTAGTGTGTGTCGTTAATAAGAGAATTTTTTTAACTGCACATTAAGACCAAATCGAAACCAAATGAGATTTTGCGTCCTTTTGAATTAAATTTTTGGGAAGAAACGTCATACATACTGTTTTGAGATTGGACATTTTAAATTTTGTTGAAATAACTTTGGTAAGCACTGCTGTCTTTCAGTTTGAAGTTTCTATGTACTGCCTGCGAACCAAACAAAAATGTGGTTGGTATGAAGGCATGTTATACCAAACAGCCTAATTTGTTAGACTGGTTTAACAAAAATGTAACTGTCAGGGTGTTTGGTCACTGGAAAATTGCCCATAGTTGTGAATATGTGAGTGGTTGACTGTATCTATGTGAGCCTGTAACAGAATGGTGAGCTGTCCAGGGTGTACCCTACCTCATGCTTGAAACCAGCCTAGATAGATTCCAGCACCCCTCGCAACCTACTGATTAAAAAATGGCTAAGAAGATAAATGGGCACATAGTTCTAAATCACATTTATCACGCTTTGTTCCAGAGTTTGATCTAAAAATTCTTGATAGAAAATCTTTCATCTGTAAACACTGATGATTCACCTCAAACTGCAGCAGTTGCAGAAATGAAAGCAATCCATCTTAATGAAGAATGTAGAACTGTACATACGTCAAACTTGTTAACAGTTAATTAGGAAGTTTATTCAAAATTTATAACTCTCCAATGTTCGAATATTTGATTTATCCCTAGCAGGGGTAAATCAGGTCGCCAGTCTGTCACAGGCCACACTCACTCGACCATCCCTAGGGGCAATTTCACACCAGCCAATCAACCTAACATGCATGTTTTTGGAGGAGAAAACGGAGAAAACCCACGCATACATGAGGAGAACATGCAAACTCCTGTGTAAATACCGTAAAGACAGAAAGGCCAGTGTCCCAAGTTTTGTCCCCACCAGGGGCTCAGACCCTCGACCTTCTTGTTATGAGGACACTGTGCTACACACTGAGCCACCATACTGCCCCATATTTGATATAAATACATTTTATTATCATTCAAGATAAGGAATAAATAATGATACCAGTGCCTACTTTTGCAAAGATTGTTTGATCTTTTTATTTAATGAATAAAGAAACAACTTCAACTTGATTACTGGCACAACTTTGTGCTTTTGAAAGACTTTTGCATTAATTTTCAACAGTAAAAGTTATGTTGTACAAGACACCCAAATTTTGACTGCCATTTGATGTACTTAAAACAATTAGATTCATTTATATTTTTGAACATTTTACTTTATTCCATTTGATTTTTTTAAAATAAATCTAAATTAAATTTATGAAAGACACATAACAAGTTTATATTTGGTTAATAAATGTCTTTATTTGGCTTGAAGAGGAAAATCACTGCATGAGATAGCAGCACATACAGTCACAGTAGTTTAGCGGAAGTGTCAGCACTCCTCCATCTCCCCAGGAACAAGTGAGATGCAAGTGGAAACACGTTTTATTTTAACTTTCATTCATGGTTAAGGCAAGTTTTTTTCTTTGATTTTCTTTTTAATTCAACGCACAACAAGCAGAAATTTATCCCATCCAGCAAATATTCAAGCTCCAAGTATCAGGCCATGCATTCATGTCCATTGATTGATTCATTTGTCAAAAAAGGACAAAGACAAAGAACCAAAACAAAGAGATACATTCAAATTAAGATAACACTTCAGGGCAAAGGTGTTGAAATCTATGGCAAAAATAGCCCTTGTATCTAATATTTGATCTCATAACTACAGCAAATCTGCAATTTACACTCTCAGCTGAAAGGTGTCAGTCTGACCCTCGAAAGCTTCACCTTGACCTCTCGTTTCTTATTTCCGTTGACAAAGCTAAAACAGAAGCACCATCACGATTCTGTAAAAAGCAGAGATGAAAAAAGAGCTGGTTTCTTGAGAAAAAAAACAACACACATTTCAAAACACAAGAGATTTTTTTGACAAAGAAATCAATCAAAGGAAGGGATTGCTTATATTCCCAAAATATATATAGCAGCAATTTAAACTACTTTATTTTTCATTCACAAAGATACATTTCCTCATTGTGAAGCCGCAGAAGTCCATTTTTTACTGCTGCACATATTAACAACCTCCTGATCACATGGCATGTGCAGGTAATCTGAGCTCTGAGTCGCCGTTATTGCCGTGCTGTGATAAAGTGGAAAAGAAAACTGGGATGACATGAAAAAGTGAAGAAAATGAATGGAAGTGCAAACATTCATCTGCTGTGCAAATAATGTGGGGTTGACAAAGAAGTTTTTCTGGAAAGAAACTTGCAATAAAGCAATGATGAATATTAATCTTCTCCTTACAGGACTACCCAACTTTTGTATGTAAAAATCAAATAGCACCGTAGAAGTTGGACTGGCTGTTCCTCATGCTTCAGGATCTGTGCGTTTTAAAGTCTGTGTGCTGACAGGTTTATTACTCTCAAAGGTTTGATTGGTCTTGCTGTAAGTGCAATCAGAAATGGCACATTCATTGTTGCGCGGATGAAACATTCTGTGGTCACTCCCATGATGCTAAGAGGCAACATGCGAGCTTTCTAGACTTCTCTGATGGTTTCGACAAAATATGGAAAAGATTCAAACGACTAACACAGAAGTTACTTTTTACCGGTTTGTAAAGTTCCTGCTCCATCTGACCTAACCACGTCTGATCTGTAGAGCCAACAGAGACAGGAGGGAAGGAGGCATCTGGAGTGTGTGTTTGTGTGTGTGAAGGAATCAGATCTATGACCAGTTGGTGTAATGTGGGATGGGTTATTGATGGTGATGATGAGAACCATAATGACTTGACCAGTTTAACTCTTGCCGCT
Organism: Neostethus bicornis; assembly: GCA_902685375.1. Lineage (NCBI taxonomy): Eukaryota > Metazoa > Chordata > Actinopteri > Atheriniformes > Phallostethidae > Neostethus > Neostethus bicornis. The sequence goes on from LR738545.1 coordinate 14,903,969, forward strand.
CTTTCCAGTGGAGCTCTCTTTCTCCTTTTCCTTATCTTTTCCCTTCTCTTTCTCCTTTTCCTTTTCCTTCTCCTTCTCCTTTCCTTTGTCAGCTTTATCCTTTGGCTTCTCTTCCTCCTCTTCTGCTTCATCCTCTCCCTCTCCTTCACCCTCACCTTCTTCCTGATCATCTCCCTCATCTCCATCACCTCCCTCCTCTCCCTCATCTCCCTCATCACCGTCATCTCCCTCTTCTCCCTCCTCTCCTTCTTCACCCTCCTCTCCTTCCTCTTCCTCCTCGTCCTTTTCTTCTTCATCTTCCTCCTCCTCTTCAGGTTTGGACTTTCTGTAAGCTCCAAGACTGTAGGCACGAGCTGACATATAGGAGAGACCGGGATAGCCAGACTGGACCATGGCACCTCCAACCGAGCTGAGGCGACACTCCTCACCTTCCAGCAGCTTCCTAAAGGCAGAAAGACAGGAGGACGTCAGAAAAAAAACAACACAATATCTTTTTTTCTCCAATTAATCAAAAATAGAATCTTATGTTATCTCCTAATTAATGAAGAAATGTTCATCTGATATGATTCATTGCACCGCTGCTGAAGGGACAGATTTCACATCATAAAATTTGTGTGTTTCTACAAAACGAGCCGGAGAAGAAATTTGCAATTTTTTAAGCATTTGACCAAATTGGAAACAGGCAACTTAGATCATAAAATGACATTTTGAAAAGTAAAAAAGCATAGTGTTCATTATTGCTTTTGTGGTTTGTTTGCTACACCCGATTGTGAATGAGAAGAAAAACAGAATGTGGTTTTGAATTAGTATGTATGTTTAAGTCATGACCCTAAAAAAAGATCAGAAGTTCTAGAAAATCTCTGATACAAGTTACTCAGAGGGCAGTTACAATAAAGATGGATCAGCAATTCGCTTTTTTATTTCTAAATTTTCATCATGACTTTGTGTTTGAGATGAAACACACCTGTAAGCAGCAATTTCTATGTCCAGTGCCATCTTGACATTCAGCAGGTCCTGGTATTCACGCAAGTGGCGGGACATCTCTCCTTTGGTGCTGCGCAGAGCAGCCTCCAGCTGCTGGATGGTGTCCTACAAACACAGACAAACACACATTAGATCACCAGCTTTCAATTATTTCAAATTCAAATTCAATTAAAAATGTCTGCCTCTTACCTGCATTTCTCTGATCTCATTGTTATGGCGATCCTCCATCTCAGCAATCTGCCTCTCTAGGGCTTCATTGTGGCCTCTGAGGGCCTCGATCTCCAGGGTGCGGGATTGCACCTGCCTACGGTACTCGCTTAGCTCTTCCTTTGAGTGCTTGATTGCGTCCTGGTTGCGTGCAGCGGCCTCGGTCACAGAGGCAAACTTGGAGCGGTACCAGTCCTCTGCCTGGGCCTGGTTCCTGGCAGACAGGTTCTCATACTGGGATCGGATGTCCTTCAGAGCAGCAGCCAGGTCTGGTTTGCTCATGTCCATCTCCACTGAAACCTAGTGAGTTGATGCAGAAAACAAAATTATTTTAAAGTTGAACAACTGCTCACATAAATAACAAATTTGTTCATTTTGATTCAAATAATAAACATTGTCTCCATTTATGGTTGATTATTTGCACAGAGACATGAAGTGAGCTGTTTTGGAGATAAGCTGGATCTGCAGGACTGATGAATGATTTGCTGACTCATGCTTCCTCGCTGCAGAAAAGCTGTGCTGTCAATATCTCACATGGTAATAATATTCCCTGCAGGGCAATGCAAGGACCTCTGGAGAACAATCTCAAGCAATTCTGCTTCAATAAGTTAAACCATAAATTCCTAAGTTATGATGACAGCTCGCTGCACCTACACTCCCAGTAAATCCAGTAACATAAAGCTGTTTATGCTTCACACTGAATTGAGTTAAAAAAGAAGCATTTTGAATATTTTGCTTCACTTTCTGTAGTTTGCAATGCTCAGAGTCCAGTCCAGCTTTTTGTCCTTGGGGGCGACCACACCCCTGGATGCATTCTGCACCAACAGGCTGAACACACGTTTATCTGCACGAACCCTGTTTAACATTTTCAGACAGTAACTAACACAACTGTGGATGATCTCATCCTTAGTTTACTGCTGCAAGATCATGCCAACATGCATGAAGAGTTACAATGTGTGATTTTATTGATCCAGTGGATAAATGACTGAGCACTGCTGTGAAACTCATTCTTATGATAATCTGAGTTAGTGGGGTGGGGGCGGGTGGACTGCAGGAAGGTTGCACAGCTTTTTGGGAGAAGTGAGAGAAAAAGGGAGAGAGGGTGGGTGGGGGGACAGCGCCTGGTGCTGAAAACAGAACTGCAGTGCCATCAATTTTACTCTGCAGTGTTCTGTTTGTAGAGGAGGGAGGAGGTGGTCAGACTGATGAATCACACTTTTAACAACCTTAATTATGTAATTATATATTGAGTTGTTGATTTAAAGAAATATTGAGCATAAGGAGGGCAAATATGATGAAGTGGTGCAAATCTTTTCCTGTGTTTGAAAGTTTGACCACAGATTGAATGTGTGAAAGTTAGATGATCAGTAACATCTGATTGTGAATAAGTGAGTACCTGAGTTGCTTGCAGTGATGCCTGCAGCTCCTGCAGCTCCTCCTCATGAACTTTCCTGAGGAAAGCAATCTCATCCAGCAGAGACTCGACTTTCTTCTCCAGCTCCAGACGTACCAGAGTGGCATCATCCACATCTTTCCTGTAACCTTTCAGTGCGCTCTCTGCCTCCTCCCTCAGCCTGCTCTCCTCCTCCAGCTTTTCTCTCACACGCTCCAGCGTCTCGTTCATCTGAACGCAGTCCAGGTGCATCTGGCTTTTCTCGTGGGTCAGCTCTTCAACGCGGGATCGCAACTCACGGATCTCCTGCTCGTAAAGCTCATGGAGACGAGAAGGCTCGTTGTTGCGCTGCCGCAGGAGAGTCACCTCTGCTTCCAGAACTTTATTCTGCTGCTCCAGGTTGTGGACCTTCTCGATGAAAGACACAAAACGGTCGTTGAGTCCTTGAAGTTGCTCCTTCTCATTGGTGCGGATGATCTTGAGCTCATTGGTGACAGCGGTGGATTGGGTCAGATCCATGGAGGAGTCAGGCATGGAGGAGAAGACCCGGCCAGGAGCGGCTGTCCTGCGGTAGGAGTTGGAGGACACCATGGAGGGGGACCCATAGGTGCGGTGGCGGTATCCGGAGGAGTGCATGCGGGATGGACTGCTGCTACTGGCCAGACCCATACGACCTGATCGTGGAGCTTCTCCAAAGATCTTCCGATAGGAGCTGCTGCTGTAAATGTCGTTGGAGTAACTCATGTTGTCTGGAGTCCGGCTGTCAGGAACCCAGTGAAGTTTAGGAGTGTGTGTGTGTGAAGGTGAGTGTGCGGAAAGAGAGAAAAAGTGAGATGCGAGTGATGTCTGGCCAGGACAGGTACTTTTATAGCAGGACGCACACTGCATCATTTGACGCATCTGAACAGGAGATGAGGGGAAACCTGCAAGCTTTTGCAAAAAGCCTCCACCCTCTGGGGAGACACCAACTCACTCATGCATCACATATTCTTTTACCTTCTAACTCCAAATATAAAACTCATTTTCAGTCAATTCTTATTTCCATGTGTGAGAAACAGATTTGAACTAAACTTCCCTTTTAACTATTAACTTTGATTGATACTAAAAATCTCTCATGCAAACTCTACATTTTAGTGTCTTCATGGCACCAGACTACCTCTTGTTGCCTCAGTCTGACAACTGTCATTGCAGTTTTTCTTTGCTGTCCCAGCAGAATGCTGGGATCGATGTGTGAAGCTGTGCGGCAGTGTGTGTTCTTGTGCTGCAGTCTGCATCCAAGCAGCCTCACACTCCTCAACTCTGCATCATCTGCAAACAGGCTCTGTGGGAATTTATTAGCTCTGGTTTATTAATGTTTTTCAGAAAAAAAATGAGAAAAAAAAATGATTTAAACATGAATTGACACTGTTTTTGTTTTCTTTTTCAAAATCTGTAATTTTTCATCATTTAAAGATTTTTTCATGTATATATATAAATATATAAAAACATAGTTCAGAAGGGCGATTGGAGGTTTGAGTATATATTTTAATGAGTCAAACTTGTGTGGAATTTGATTGAAGCACAAACAGAGCATCGCTGGAGTGGTCCTGATTCAGACTAGAGAGGGACCACACCCCTGCAAGGACAAGATGCCCACCCAGGAGACTGCAGTCTCACCACCTCTGAACACAGCGCCAGGCACCTCCTGAGCAGTTAAACATCATCTGTCTGCAAACACCCGCAGCACAATAGCACAATAACATTTATTTTTTATTGCTATTTTAGCAAGTTTTACTTTGATTGTCTCAACATTGGAATTCTTCATATGAAAAGTGATTATAATTTTTTTTTTAAATATTGGAGCATTAAGATTTTTTTTCCAAAAAAATAACTTATCTTTGAAAAGGCATCTAGAAGAAAAAATGCTGTTTTTATTTTCAACAAATTAATGATTTAATTTAGCCAATTTGGCCAAATTTTGTTCTGGTTTTGTGAACAATTTAAATGAAATGTTTCACTCTGTTTTTTTTATAAGTAGATGTATGCTTTTCTTTAGAGTTCTACACAACAGAAACAATGCAACTTTTATCCTCTAAAAATGTCAAAGTGTGTCTGTGTGAAGAGGTGATGGATAAAGTGATTCAGCAATGCTAGAATTAAAACACTGTTCTTTATCTTTGCAGGAAAGAATCTTATACAATCCTCACATAAAAGCTTAGAGATGCATTTGCTCTTTAAATTGATTCATCCTTAGTTTCCTAAAACCTCATCAGAAACAGTCTCACTGACCAGAAGCCCTTCTTAGGGAAGGGCAGTGGAAAAGGCTGAGGTCTGCCAAAACATACAGGAACTGGATTGAAAAACCTCAGCAACAGGTTTGAGAGAGTGATGGATCCTCCCATGAGGACCAAATCAGCATTTTTGCTGCAGGATGGGATCTTTTTGATGGAGAATAGAAAGAGGGAAGTCATATGTGGAAATCAGAAAAAAATGTTTTTAAAATACTTGAAATATTAAAAGAACAAACTTAATAGATTATTGAAAAAATTTAAAAGACTTCAATCACATAAAAGCTCCATTTAGAGTTTTAGCTGAATGAAGTTGGTCAAACATGAACTGTACAGTTTATAATAAGTTTTACAAGTTACAGAAATAAGAAAAAAATTTCTTTTACAAAAGCATCTTCAAATTTGCACTTTTATGGATTTAAAAGTGTTAAAGAGAAAAATAGTTGTGGCCTTTTGTGACTCATTATGGGTGAAAGTAACAAGAAATTAAATGCTTGAAGTGCATTAAGTTTTTAATCAAACCAGACACACAAATAAAAAAATCTGTGTGCATTTTTATTATTTCTTCTGAAATTATTAAATCAAATTCAGTCTTGTTAAAAACCAAACCCCAAATATTGCAACCCAGCGAGTTTTGTGAGGTTATTTTACTTTACACGTGCAGGTAGCGCCCCCTAGAAGGATTTCACAAGAACTTCAAATGAGAAAAAAAAAAGAACAAGAATTAGAAACCAAAAGAGGGCGCTGTTCTCCATTCAGAACTAACTGGACAGTTCTAGGATTTGTGGGGGTGTAAATTGTTAAATAACAACAAAAACACTTTTAGCTTTTTGTAAGGTTTAATGATGCACCAAATAAAACAAAATTATATGATTCATCCATGAATGTTGGGCAAATAGTGTTAAATCTCAACTTATTTTAAGTTTCCCCTTTTAGTAAAAAAAGATCTGCTTGATTTCACAATCAGTCTGTGTTGACCTTTTTACACAACCTTAAATTTTTGTGAGATAAACACAAAGAATCAATCCATAGAAATGGGTTGATTTCTTTTCTCCTTCATGATACACCTGGAATACCTCCAAGTACTTCAGAGCAACATTTAATGAATGTTGCAGCAAATTTATGAGTAAATCATCTGACTACACACATGGGAAATCTAAAAACAGGCTCTTCTAAAAGTTTAGAGTGTTCCATAATAGCAGAATGTCCTGGAACATCTGAGAAAATGAACAAGCTGAGTCAGCAGCAACTAAAATGAGATGTGAAGACACCAGGGTGAATGGTTTGACTCAGCAGGTAGACAAGAAGAGATTTGGGGAGAAAAGAAATGAAAAAGTATAAGCCATATGATATTTCTTGAAGGATTGCTTAGGTTGTGTTTTCTCTCTGAGTCATAAGGGCACATGTCTTATTTTATATGGTAGTTTGACATTTAAATGTTCGTTTTCATCCAATCAGTGCAATCACATAAGCAGGGTGCATACACTTGCTGCTACGCTTGTAGGCCCAAACAATGGCACGCTGTTTCCTGTCTGCTGTGTTCCTTGCTCCTAATTAACAGTGTTACTGGGAATCATCCATTTTTTTCCAGTGACATATATGGTCAGGTATAGAAGGTTGTCTTGACATGTTTCAGTTTTAGCTTTCGCTTCACCTTTTTCTTCTTTTTCTTCATTTCACTCCTCTCTTTTCCACTCTCATCCCTTTTTTCTTTGCTGTTTTACCCATCAGGTCCAGCAAACAAACTAAAACAAATAATTAGACGTCTAGAAATTTAAATAAAAACAGAACATTTTTACTATTGCAAAGGTTGAGGCGTTTCTGGTTGAATCTGTTCAGAAAAAACTGGAAATAAAGATCAATCTCCTGCCTGTCATAATGCCTGACAGGACAGGGTAACTCCTCATTCTGAAGTAAATGCTCAGAATTCTCAGAAAAGGCTCAGAAGGCTTGAAAAGGCCTTTAAAACCCTGCTAGTCAAACTTTTACACCTTTTTGTCCAAACTTCTGCATTATCCCTGCTGTCTTTTCATTTCTAATACAAATTTGCACAGCTTACTGTCATCAGCCGAACTGTCATCTAAATCTACAAGACTCATTTACAAGAGTAGTTTCTGTTCTTATGGTTTCCATTTACTCAGAAATTCTAAATCCTTATGAATGCCCAAAGACAAAACGGTTTCCCTCTCATCCCTTTGAACCTGGTTTCCGTTTGGAGCTTTGAAATGCCAGGTGTTGTTCTCAAACATCCCTTCAGCCTTTGTTTAGTCTTGGATGTATTGCTCTTGTCTGATGTGCACTCTTCACTCTGTTCCCCTGAGATTGTTCCTCCCCCCATGCAGAGATCTCCATCTGTTTGCATGTTCTCTCATAGTCCCTCACTCAGACCTCAATGCCTTGATCTCAGCCACCAGCAACGGTGGAAGAGGATGCCATCATTCTGCCATGGCGTCCTGCTACATCTTGCTCCCTTTGAATTTTAATTGGTGTGATGAAACAGTGAAATATTTTCATAAAATATGTATTCAACTCGAAAAGAGGTTTTGGATATAAACTTAGTCACTGCTAGTAGGTTTGGAAAAACTAGTTTGAAATATGTTTGATACATACATTTTAAAGACCATTTTAATGTGCCATCTTTCCTGCTACTTCACAGTGAAAAAGTATAGACAAACAATGTTGTTCAAAATCTGACATGCCTGAAATAAAGTTGGGTTTGGATCTCATCACTGACAAGTTTCAGATGAGAAATGGTTCATTCATCCTCCAACCGTCTAGCAAGGATCCACCACATCTTCTGAGGGACATCAAAGTGATACCCAGGCCAGATGGGAGACATAAACCCAACCTATTTGCTGTTGAACATGCCTGGAATACCTCAACTTGGAGACAACCAAGGAGGCAAAACCAACACAATGCCTCATTTGTCTTCTCTCAATGCGGAGGAGCAGCAGCTCTATTCTTAGCCTTTCCTGAATGAATGACTGCCTCACCCTGTGTCCAAAGGAGAGCCCAGCAGCCCAGTGGATTTAATTTAGATTCTCTACTAAAATAGAAATACATATAATTCAGTCAGTTTGTGTCCATAGTATTATTATTTTAGAAGATTTTCTATTTTGGCTGTTTAGATTTTAACAAAATGAACTTGAATTTGGTTTTTAACTCTTGGAACTTTATTATTAAAAGTAATAAAAAATATTAAGAGAAATAACAGCAAAAAATTGTAATAAAACATAAGAAAGTCCAGAAATGTCGAGTAAATAACATTTTAGTTACACTGAATGGCACCTGGCAGTGTTTAAAACACATTTGGCTGCTAAGAAAAATCCTATCCAAGTGTTGCCTAGACAACTGATTCTGGGTGGGTGAGGAAAATAATGGTTGAGCTGATTTGAGATGGATGAACTACTGTTATGAAAACTAATAATGGTATTCATGCAAAATGATCTGAACTTTAAATGCTTTGTCTCTGGCTATCGGACATTTTAAAGAGCTTCACCGTTTATTTTCTACGTCTAAGGTAGAAAACACACAACAGCAATTACACAACATGCTGTCATTATATACCCGAGCTTAATTATTATCATAATGACTGCAGTTGTGGTGGGCGTTCCCATTTGTTGTCCATTCTCCCATAACAACTAAATACTTACATGTGATTAAAATCCTTTAAGTCCTACTATTGTTGCTCTCATAGGACTTGAAGCTGTTGTGTTTGCATAGTATGTGTCCTTTGTTATTTATTTAGGTTTCTCATCAGGGTGTGTACCCTGTTGGTGTTTCCTTATAAGGACAGTAAATCCACAAGTTTGCGTGTGTATATGATAAAGATCAGGCTTGGTCAGGGAGGTGAAGGTCAAAGTAAAGTGTCCAGGCCCTAGATAAGCTTCTGGATTTAACAAATCAAATGAGCACATAGAAAGGTGGGTCACTAGTGCTGTGACCCTGACACACAAGCAAACACTGTTAAGCAATCATGTCAAGAACATTTTTGCACCACAAACACACCAGCAGGCAGATTTTGTCAATACCCTCTACTGAACAAGTGATCGGCTCAGACTGAGCTGCATTGCAGTGCCGGTCTTATTTCATGTGTAGATTATGAGTGCATCTGATACACGCTTAAAATTATCTATGTGTGTGTAAGACAGACAAATTGGTCACTGGAAAAGTCAAATTACTCAAATAATGTTCTTTTCAAATAAAATTCTATAATGTTTCTACTGCCTCTGCTCCATTAAGGCTTTTGAATTTGTAAAAGTAACAATTTTTCTAGTTTTACATGATAAAATTGTAGTGTATTAAATCTGCACAAAGCATTCACATCATTTAGGTTGTTTTGAAAAGCAACAACATGAAAATAGTACAAATAAAATGCATTGGAGTAGGTTTGGAAGGCGATATTTTCACACAAGGTATTACCATCTGGTAAGGTGTATAGAAAAGTTATTCTAGGCTGAAACTCAAAACTGACAGGATCTTACTGAAAATCTTACAACTAGTGATTTGACTGCACCAATTATAAATATATTTATATCAACCTTTTGTTTAAAAAGTTCTTTATTCACAGAAGTATTTTCTAGATTGGATACCTTAAGATCTTGTTGGAACTTGTTAAACATTTAAAAACCTGTTTATCTTATGGATGAGTTTCTTCTATTTGATTTGGATGATCCAGTTTAAGTAGTTACATTAGATAGAGTTTACTAAAGATTAACAGGCCACTTTGTAGTATTTGTGGAACTCCAAGTATTTCTCGATGGCTCAAAACTGGTGTTCAACTTTGGTTGAAGATGTAAATGATATAAACTCTAAAATTTAGATTTACTAATAACCTACAACATACATGAAGCAGATGAAGTTATTACTTTGTGGATAGTTAGTAACACTAAATTCTATTCTTTTACCACTTAAAATTGTAATAAAGTTTTACAATTGCGATTGGAGTTAAATAAATTATTTTTATATAACCCGAACCATCAAGAAGCATAAAAAGTGTAAATATTGTGTTACAAATATACACATCAATTACATGACTAACACTAAATATCTTTCATTCATTGGTTGGATTATGAGTCTTTACTGTTTAATTGATATCTTGTGAAGAAATATTAATACTGGGAAGATAAACAGCTTTTTGTGGATGATAAAAATCTTTTGTTCTGCTCCCTTCCCCCTCTGCATTCAGACAGCTCCAGAAGGGAGGACTGATCCTTTCTGAAGTGCCCTCCTCCTCCGCCCCTCTTCCTTTTTCTCCTTTTTGTGCATTGGTTATTGAGGAGCAGTCAGATGGCTTCGATCACATAAATCTGGGATTTGGCCAAGTGACTCTGAATCCCACTACATGCCTGGCAAGGTTCAGGCTCAAACGCCTTTTCTTTTCATCTCATGTTCTAAAAACCTCCTCATTAATGTCAACTCAACCTCTGCATAGAAATTATTCACCATGTGTGAGAGTATAGACTTTATTTTCTGACTAATAATTGCCAGGCCTTTTTTTCTGTTCTAACCGAGGAAAAAAAACAATGACAAGATGATAGGTAGGTAAACAAGGGTTTCAAATAGTTTATTCTTTAACATCACTGACAAATATAAATTTCTGCACCACAATCATTCTCAAAGAAATTTCTTCTCATTTTTAAATATTTTTTTTTAGAAGTGAGCATCCAAATTTCCAATTGTTAAAAAGTTAAGTGCAGAAAATTGTCTCTTCTTCAGAAAACTGACGTTTGACCTTTCTGAGTAGAGAGGCAGCAGGTGATGAAGGTATTTGTGGAGCTTTGAAGCGGTGTGTGTCGGTGTGTAATGAAAGCACCACGCCTGAGACCATTACGATGAAAAGGAATGACCTTTGGGATACTTTTCTCAATCATCATAAACAATCGCACGCTCTTAATGCCAAAAACAGGGGTGTACATTTGTGTCTGCAACCACATTTTTTTCCATGGAAAAGACTAAATATACATGAGCATTTTTCTGCTGATGCTAAAAGCTTTAGCTTAAACAACTGGTGTGATTGTTGTGTTCTTCAGTAAAGACCACATCCACCTCTGATGGTAGATGCTCTCAGCACCAAGAGATGGAAGAAAAAAAAAAGAGGGAGAGTTCAGAGGAGGGAGGAAGATGGTTGCAGAGAAATAGTTATTTATCATTTCTAAACATGTAAATACTCCTGCCATTTTTTAGTCTAACTTTTGCAGAGTTTCAAATGAATGCATACTGGAAATGTGAGCGTGCATGCACACTTACACACACAGGTAGTTTGGCAGGAGTCATATATTGAGAGGGAGTAAAGTGGGAAACATTACTGTTGAACATATTCAATGCTCTTGAAAAATTCTTGATAAATTAACTATTTTTTTTGCATTTAAATAGTAAACAAAAGAAAACAGAAGTTTAGCCATACAATTATTTGATCCACCCCCCACCCCGGAACGTTCTCTCTGAAGACAGTGACGAAATAACCACACACGCGCGCACACACACAGACAGACAGATGGTATTTTATTAAACACCTGCCCGCTCACATCTACTTTCCAGTAGAGTTGCTACACAGTTTCTCTCCATTTAAATTTTTTTTAAATGACAAAAATAAGCAGCATGCCACCTAAAAGACTGAACAAACTCATACTTACTGTATTTTTCAGATTTAATTGTTTTTAAAAGATTTTTATTAAGTTTTATTTTTTAAATTTTTTTTATTTGTTTTAGTGTACCATCTTCATGCTTCGGCTGAGATCTATGAGATGCATGCATGAGGAGGGAGCATCCTTTGGCACAGCACTGCTACACCACAGAGTTGGGTTACATTCAGAATTCTGCACTCCTCTCCCTAACCCCCCTGATGCTTCGAAAAACCCACAAAAGGCTGCGAATATCTCACAAGACTGGGCAGCCATTTTATAGGATGACTGAGCATGGGCACAGCGATGGCAGCCGGGTTGAATCCAACTTTTCTCGCCGTTCCCCGCTTTTGAAAAAATTTACTAAACAAATCCAATTTTTTAAAATGTAATTATTTAAATGGGCAAAACTGCTTCTAAAACAGCTAAAAAAAATTGATTCCACCACAACTAAAACGTTTCATTCCCCTAGGAGCACCGTGCCAAATTTGGACAGCTACAAAAGACTTGAGGCACAACAAACATGTCTAAATATTCTATGGATTGACTCGGCTGTGCAAAAAGAACTACATATAGAAAACTCTCATTAAACTTCACAAGAACATAAGCTATGACTAAATATATTTGTATATATTCATCTATATCCATAATATCTGATAAATACATTTTTGCTGATACATAGAGATATTTCTGAAAACTATTTACATTAAAAAGTGTACATTTTTTTTCCACAGAAACAATAAATAGCTAAGAAGGCAAGGCAAAGGAGAGATAATCTGTGGATTTAAATATTTTTAGTGCTTTTTAATTTTTTTTTAAACATAAACGCAGAACCCTCATGCCTCCACCTGTTCAGAACAAATCCTTCTCTAAGGACTCACCTCAAACTTTTACTTAAATGGCAGAAACATCAGAAATCAATTCTTTCAAAAATCACCTGTCTCCTCTACATCATGGAATGTGCTAGACTGAAAGTCTCTTTGACTGCTTTAGGTAGATAAGGTCCTCCCTCCTGGTGATACCTGCACGACTGGGCAGTGAAGGAGTGGTGTACAAAGACGTACCAGCACCTGACAAAGTATCCCTGCATTCGGACTGGTTGGCTGGTATTTAAAGCGGTCATACTCTCCGCCACTGCCAGGCCCGGGCGCAGCATACAAACACACACACACGGGGGAGGAAGGATGCTGTAAAAACGCCACAGTCATCAGAGAGAGGCAGAAAAATATCAAACCCACCCAATAAAACCCTCCCGTTACCCTTTCACAATCTCATGCTGCATGTTTTTTTTCTTTTTTTTTTGGTGTTTGTTTTGCTAGTTTTTTTTGTCTATGAATGGCAAGTAGAGAAATGACATGAGCAGTCAAAGCGGGGGACGTTATGAGATATATTGCTGCCTGCCATTTACGGTCGGGTTTAGCGTCCGCAAAATCTGCTGACTGACATGTTTTACAAACATTCACTGTAGATGCAAGCATCTCGGCTGCAACAGCGGCCTTTTCAGGAGATGGTAAAAGAAAAAAGTTTAACTTTTGTTCACAAAATTAAAATGTAGTGCAAGGTAGCATGCACGGGTGGCTGAGAAGTGAGGTTACACCCCTGCACTGTGTCAGCTCCCTAACTTGCAGAGGTCTTATTGGACAGATAAGAGCGAAGGAAGTGTGTGTGTGCAAGTATGTGTTTGTGTTAATGTATATTTAAGTCTGTCGGACTAGGAAAAAAAATCTCATAAGTGCTTCCCATGGCTCTTGAGGCATTGAAAAAGAGGCAGTGGGACATTGTGTGGTAACATTCTCTGGCTGATAAAGTTGCTTTAGTTGACGGACGGAGGGGGAGGAGTGTCTTTAAAATCCTACTCGTTTGATTGGTGCAGAGCCGAGCAGGTGACACGTTTAAGACTGACCGCTTATGAAGAGCTGGAAGTGAGTGGGGGTCTCAAAAAGTGTTGAAGAGCAAATGGAAATTCTGGTGATTTAAAACCCGCTGGAGATTTGACGTGGTCAGAATGTCACGGGAGCAAGAAAGGGAAGGTGGGGAAATGAAGGGAGGAAAGGAGCAGTGGGGCGGAGGGAAAGCGGGGTCTGACTGGAACAACAGAGTAGTGAGGAGATCTTGGGATAGGTCAGGAGTTGTCAGAGAGCAGTGCTGTTTCATAGGCTGCAGCCCAGCTGCTTGGCCCTCTCCTGAGTGTCCTGCAGACGCTGTAGGCTGGCGCTGGAGTAGCCCTCATCACTACAGCTGCTGCGCGGGCTTCCACGTTCGTCCCCTGAGTCGCTCACACTGCTGGTGCTCCACTCCAGGTCACCCAGCAGGTAGTCCATCCCCTCTACATCCACATCCAGATCCTCTGTGTACCACACACAACACAAAGAAATGAGTATACAACCATCCTAAATGATCCACACCTGTAGGAGAAGAATGTGTGTGCGTGAGATGAAGTCCAGAAGGAATAATGATTTTGGAGGAAATGGAAGGGAGGACATTTATCACACTTTGATTGGCTGGGGAGCAAAAAAAAAGCTCTTTGCGCCTCCAACTTACTCCTTCGTTTCTATTGTACCTCCTTGTATAAAATAATACAAATGCATAAATTATACAAAGAAATTGTATAAAAGAATGATACTTGTGCACCCGCATGTCAAACTGTAAACCTCTGCAGAATTAAAAGCAGATAAGATCCCAAAAAGAGACAAATATCAAATATGAACAAAAATCTTTTAAACTGGAGCAGTTTTATAACTATGAGAACCTCCCTGTCTTCTACTGTCATGTGTGCTGCATTTATTTCTATATTTCCGTTCTGCTTTGACCGGCTGTGCCCTAAAACCATCATTTTTATTCTGCTGACTCATCTTAAAAGTGTAAATGACGACTTTCTGCCAACTTCTAACAGCTGACCGATTACGCAGTGTTTTATACTTCACAATAAGAAAAACTGAGGATGATACACTGGAAATAATAAATTCAGAAAGCAAAAAAAAAACTACAGTATATCCCTTTTTTACGACCATAAAAAAGTGGATTTGTGTTTGTGATTGAACAGAGTATTTAACAGAAGCAGAATAACTGACATCCCCTATTTAGGATGGACATAGAAATGTCTCCTGTAGCTAACTAGCTGTAAGTGGAGAAAGTCTGGTAGTGTAAAAACACATAGAATACTACATTTAAAAGTTGAGTGCTATAAACTCACCCTGGTCTGAGTCTGACTTGTCGGTGGACAGAGTGGATCCAGTACTGTCTATTCGGGTCCGCTCCACCCCAAGCTGCTCCAAACGTCTCCTCAGGTGTCTTCGCTCGCGCTGTAGCTGCTCTAAGGTGTGCTGAGCTTTTCTGTCGCTGTCCTCTAACCTCTGCAAAGGTAAAACGACAGACGATATATACGTATTTATTGTCTGCATACAAAGTGGCTTATGAAGATCTTTCACAAACTCACACCACTTTCAATAAATTGTTAAAATAATTCCAAACACACACCTTGATGTGATCTTTGGCTTTCATCAGCAGGCTGAGGGTGGTGTGTCTGTTAGCGTCGGGTCCCAAAGGAACAAGAGACTTCAAGCGTTCTAGACACAGTCTCAGATGTGCCCGTCTGGGGAGAGAAGAAGTACAGATTAAGAAAAATAAATGTGAAGCACTTATTGGGAACTGTATAGTTAAACAAACAAAAAAAAGTCTACTTCCTAACTTCTCTCACTTTATTTACATTTATTTTTCGCTGGCTCTCCAACATGCAAGATTATTGAAAACAAAGAGAAAATAAATTCAGCAATCTGAGCACCTGGAAAAATAAATTAGTTGATGTCTCATTGGACTGGATATGTGATGTATGATGTGTCTAATAAGATGCATGTTTCAGCTGTTAATTTGACACATTAATAGCATACCTTCTGGGGCCATGAACACATTAAATAGAGGATTTTCTCACAAATTTGAGATATAAAATAATAGAATGACACTTCAGGGTGATAATCAGACAGAATAAAAAATAGTATAAAAAGTAAAGCCGTGTAAATGATATAATTGTTTACATTTTTAACCCTGCTAAGTTAATAAAATGTAAGCAGTCATGTGATCTCCTGTACCTTACAGGAAGTCAGCGTTATAGCATTATTAGTTACATCACCGCACTGAGCGATATAAACAGTTAACATTTATCTATCTCATCTCCACTGCTTTCCTCCTACAAGTCTCTCAGCTGCTTCAATCCAACAAGCCTGGCAGTTGCTAAACTTGGGTGGGCGTTGGTAGCTGCCTGACCCCTCTGTTACATAACACACCTCCAGCTCCATACTGGTAGAGAGTGCTCTTCCTTTGTGCTTGTGTTTGCCTGAGTAGGAGGACGTGTGTATGTCAGACTCTTCCTAAAAGTAGTGAAAAAATGTTGTTGTTGTGTCCAGCAAAAACGTAATCTAATAGTTTATTGTGTGTATTCTTGATTAGAGTCTCCTTGTTGGAAAGTTATTCAAATTTGAGCTTAGAGGCCAGCGAATGATTTGACTGTGTCTTTGGGAAGCACACAAACACACAGCGAAAGGAGCTTTTGTTCAGGTACACAAAGCAGTATTCAAAAGGTGAAGCAAAGCGCTCATACCTCAGCTGACTGAGTCCAAAGGGCATCAGATTGTCATTACATAACATGGAAATGTCCTCGCCCAAGTTGTTCTGACATAATAAGGGATCAGCAGGGCGAGCTAATGTTTGTTTTACAACCTAGATGAGCAGCAGACTCATCAAACAGCACGTCACATGACGGCAGAGCGAGAGACTAACTGTTGCGCAGCATTTTCTGAGCAACAGGTTATTTAAGTTAAATGTGTCAGTGGGTGAGCCTGAATGAGACTCAAGGCCAAAACTTTATCAAGTTCAGCTTTCTGCATAGTTTCAGCAGATATGTGCTGTCAATATAACTCAAAATAGCTTTTCTGACTCCGAATAACATGTCCTGTAAGTCAGCTGAGGGAGGTTTGCCACACAGGCAGTAAATCACCCATGTTGACCCCACCCTCACCGTTTGACCCCATAAGTGAAAGGCTGTGGCTTGTACGGAGAGACTTGCGTGCAAAAGACAGAGTGCAGATGGGCTTGGAGTCGTGTTACATTGTACACACGGCACACGCAGATGTGATCTGGTTTCTAAGTACAGCTGAGGGTACAAAACAGGATTCTGGATGCATGTAATGGGAATGGATAAAACCCAGACAGTTTTGATGGGCAACTGGACACAAGGCTTTGCAAGCAGATGACTGGCATGAGTTAACAAGTTGTCCTTATTTTCTGCCCGTTGACTGCTGGTTGTAGAAATGGAAAAAAAAAACAAAAATAATGGCTACTATCTTCTTACATCGTCAGGTAAAATTTATACTTGTACGTCAGGGTGTGCACAGACTTTTTGCTGGACAGGTGCTCATTGGAAAAATCAAGGCACTTATGAGTGTGTGTGAATTAGTCAGCTGCCTTCTGATAAAAATAAAAGACTTATTATCAACATATCTTTAATAAAATTTTAACTACTTATGTTTATGTCTACAACCATCTTTTAGTATGTCTACTACAATCAAATCCACTTTTTTTTTAAGAAAAAAATGTTACAGCTCATATGGGTACAATATGAACAGCATGAAAAAACATCCAGAGGGCAGTGGTATAGGGCAGGTGCTTTAGCACCACCTGGTATTTTACTGTGCATGCCACCCAAAGCCACTAGATCCATTCAGCATGCAGCTTGACAACATGTTGCTGGGGATCAGCTACATAGCTTATATCTTGAGGATAAATAATATTTGGAAATTTTCATTTCAATAAAAAAAGACATTTTTTTATTGCAGCTTTACAAACTTCTTTATCCCCTGTATCTATCTTAGATTTATTCGTTCACTTTTTAGTGACTCTTACAAAAGAAATAGAAACATTTATTTTCTACTTAGAACACATGGGGATTGTCTTTTACATACCTGTTCTTTTCCATTTCGTTATGCGTAGACCTGAAAGACAGAAACACAAAAAGGAGAAACTATAACTTATTTGTACTTTCATTCTTCATGTGTAACTAATGTCACCCGTTGCTCACAAACCAACAGGAAAGTGAGCGAAAAATGATAAACGCAAAAGAGCTAGAACAGCAGAAAGATGAAGACATTTTCAAGGGCCACTTTTGCAAACATGTGATAAGCAGGCCAGAGAGTAAACATAGTAACAGTAACCAGAAACAGAAGTTTAAGAGGAGACAAGACGACGCCCCTTCATATCGCCTGATTATCTATAATACATGTTGCCCTGAGTTGTGTAGGGGAAGGGCGACACGGTGGAGGAAAAAAAAGAAGAAAAATTGTAGTGTCCTGGGGGACTTTAAAATAGTAGTTTTTTAAAGTTTTCGAATGCACGCACACACACAGACTGATGGGGACAGAACACAAGGTCAAGTATAGATTTTGGAGGAAATGCAGCAGTGAGCAGAGGAATGGAGGTCTTAATGGGACAGACGGGTCGTAGAGGAAAAGATCCCCTCTGCATACTTCAACTCTTCTCCACCTCCACCTGACCCGCAGTCTCCCCATCTCAAGTCTTAAAATAGCATCTGCGTTTTCAGCCATCCCACACACCTTCAATGTCAATGACTGTCTCTCACACACACATAAATTTTCCTTGTTGCCCAAATTTTTCACTTATTTTTTATTCTAACCTCAATTTCAACTTGTGAAAACTATGTCAGGGATGGGAGAGTACTCTATTTTTTATGGTGTGAAAAAGTGTCACTGGAATGTGTGTCATGCATGCATGTGTGTCTGGGACTCATGTTTCAGTCGATCACTGGGGGTGCTCTCTTTCCAACTTGGCCCCCTTCAGCCAGAGTACATTCCGGCGCGGGGCAGACGGCCACTGGTGACATAACACGGCTTGCAGGGAAGCGATCCCATATATCTAGGCTAGATTTCAGACTCTGGGCCATGTCGCACCTCCCGCTGGCGTCCTGAAACCTCTACCCTGAGCCAATCGGCTACTATATAACGGGATAGTCGAGGGCAGCTTTATTTATTTTAAAGTTGACCTGAAAATAGGTGAATTAGTTTTAAAAATTGGAAATATTACCATTGCAATCAGTAGTCCTTAAGTGACTACTAAGCATTTTTATTCTTCAATAGTCTCAACACTTCAATGAAAGTCATTTATTTATATATAAATAATATTATCAATAAAAAACTTCAAAACTCTTTCTGGGATGCAAGAATAGAACCTAAGCTTCAGCAGAAATTATTTCTTTCTCAGACTTGTTGCCAATAACTCTACTTCAGTTCTTGTGTGATGTGCTATTTGTTTGTTTATTCTCTTTGTTGTCGTTCATCAATGGGCCTCTTGAGAGCCACTTATCCAGCAAAGATGGGATGGATCTACAGGGGGTTCAGGTGGATCAAATCTATTTGCTAGATTTTTGCAACTTTTTGAAAAAAAAACATTTGCAAAAATTTTTTTATACTTTTACATTTGTTATTTGTTACCATTTTCTTATTAAGTACCCTGAACTGTTTTCTATTTGAACAGATGTGAAAAATGAGTGGCTAGACTGTTTAATGTACTGTACATTTAACATGACGAAAATGCTATTAAGTGATTTTTTACTATTATTATTATTATAGGAATGAAATCCTACAAACTACACCAACAAATTCGAATGACATCAGTTTGTCATAAAAAAAAATCTTCTGAAGTAAATAAAAAAGTCATGCACACTTGTTCTGCTTCGCTATAACAACTACAAATGAAAACTTTCTTTCATACATGTGACAATCAGTCACAAGTTGTTCGTCAAAGAAATTTTCTTAGAAGAAAACTGCAATTCTTTAATAACTTTAATAAATTTTACTTGAAGATACAAATACAGTAACTTATAACTTATTTATAAGATTTTGTACATTTTCATAACTGGCAGTTTTTAAATTTATATTTTTGTACAAAGATGAGCAAAGAGATGTTAAAATTTATATGCAAATACCCACTTGTTCAATCATTTGTAATTATAACAACCGTTTTCTGAATAAAACACATGTAGAGAAATTTCTATGAGAGGTCTTCTGCTCACCCACTGGTCGACATTCATACATCTAATACATCGCAAGACATTTGCGTGATACAACAACTAACTTCTACATGTCAGAAACTTAGATTACAGTTTAAGATGAATGATTTTTAAATGTGCCTTGTGTTAAAATGCTCTCTTGCTCTCTGCACTTTTTTTGTTTGAAAGAACGGAAGATTTGTGAGGCGTCCACAGTCCCTGATGTACTTACAATTTTGTTTATTTCTGGTCTACTGACATCTAGTGACGTCATTATACATAGAAAAGAAAGGAAAATGATTCCTTTTTGTCATTTAAAATCATTAAACCAAAAAAATATATCAGATTGCTTTAAACTTGCTCTGTTTAGTCATTTTCACACTGTATCACTTTTTCAAACAATAAGCATCATTGTTGCTCCTACAGCTGGTATGTGTGGTGGTTCATGAAGCAACTCTGGGTCCCTATCTCAATGAGCAATGGAGGGGCTGATGTTATCCACCGGCTGCCCAAAGTAAGACAGAAGGATGGAGGAGGTGAAGCGAGAAGAGAGTGTGAGAGGTGAAAGAGAGCAAAATGAGGCGCAGGCAGCCAGTACTACAGACACACAAGTGCGTGTGCAGAGAAGAAATCCTCCCCTCCCCCCCTCTGTTCACACATCCATACGTGAGGGATGCAACAGAAACAGGACGTGCGTGTACATGGTGTCCTGGCGGATCTGAACATACACATTATTCATCAAGCGTAGACATTTGTCCAACATTTCATCACAATAGTAATAACAATAAACCCTGATTTTAAAAAAATAGGCTTAGTGAAACAGATTGACCAGATGCTTTTTTGACTATTTCAGTTCATGTTTCTTTTTTATTTGGACTGTGGAGAAACCCTCATCAGTACCAATGTTACCTTTATATTGCTGTGAGAATAAGCTTAAACAGATGATAATCATCTGTTTAAGGAGTCACTGCAGCATAAAACAAAAAACTATGATTAATCCTCTTCTAATGTAAAATTAATAAGCTTTTTGGCAGACAGCCTTGGAGCTGAAAATGAGAATAAATCTGCAGCAGCCTCTACTTGGCATACCAAGCAAGATTGTCCCATGTTTTTTTCTTTTGCATGTTTAAAAATGAGGCGCGGCTATGCATGTTTAGTCATGACCTGAACTGAAAGCATGTTCTCGCAGCAGTGCAGGCACACGTCTTTAAACCACGGTGGCAAATGGAAGAAAAACTAATTTGTTCCTGTCAGTCACACAGCAGGCTCATGTTTGGCTACATTTGATTTACAGCGGGGCACTTCCAGCCCCCATGTACAAACATGGTGCTTGACCAATATTTTTCTTTACATGTGTCACAAAAACAAAGAAGTGTGTAAAATGTCATTCAAAACCATATATCATTAACAAAATTTAAAAACAAAAGTTTTCAATTGCAAATGCATGCAATATTTAATGTAAACATATTACAGAAGATTTCATACAATAAATAGTGAACAATTGACAGTTGGCTATTTATTTTTAATTTGAAATGTTATGATGCACACTCAGTGCTGCCACCTAAGAGTACATGCTGTACCCAAGCAGGTAATACACATTACATCGTCCTGCAGGACCATTAAACTGAGCTGTTCTCTGAGCACTAAAGGCCAAAAACAAGCCACCAATCTCCTCTGATACAACTTTTTATTTACATATTGTTCAGAGAATAAACTTCAGTCCACATAGGTGAAAGTTTCTGTCAGGACAGTGAACACAGTCACCTTGACTGACCCACTTAACTTCACTGAGTGGCCATACACGTTAAATCCCAACTGGCCTTTGCTGCTGTCAGTCACACACTTGAAAGAACACAACATGAAGTCTAAACATACTCAGGCAGTACACACACACCGGTGAATATCAATTACTATTTTCTGGAGTTTTATGCATATTGGAAAAAAATGAATGTAAATAATTGATTGAACTTTTTTTTTTTTTTACAATTTCTAGAAAATAGTTCAACCGGGCTAGAAAATATGTATTTTATCACAGTAGTAATCAGAATACCAATCAAATGATACATTTGTTGCAAAACCCCCACAAATGCTTGTGGTCTTGTAAATCATTACTGAAAATATATTGCACAGTATTCACATACAGTTGCTGGGCTGTCGGTGCTAGATCATCTTCCATACTGCCTTAACACAACAAACCCTTCTTTTTAACAATTTTAGCAAATGTCCTTGGTTGTACTTTAGTCTGAGGTACAATGTATCCCTTTAGCATGCGTAAATAATGAATGAGACATGAAACGTAAAGTGTAGCCAAGCTGTGAGGCGAACGTTAAAGTAGGGATAGTAACAATAGGCTTGTTGTTGAGCTGGAAAAACAATACAATTTGGTTTTTAGGCTTTAGACGTGACAGTGAGGGAGCTTCAGCAGGACGTTTCACTCTTTTAACAGCCCACGTGTGGAGGCATGACTTTATACCAAAATTAAATCAAACACAGAGGAGGTTTCCCACAGCAGCCCTGCCAAACAAGTCATACTTTTTTTTATTACTTTTTCCCAGTAAAATTACAATCAACCCAAAAAACTAACATGCTAAAGCCTGCACAGATTTTGTGGAATACTTTTAGTCTGACATCAGAAAGTTTCTGAGAAAAACACTCCTAAGAAGATTTGGTCTATCTTTAAAAGAAATATTTTTCTTAGAAAAAACTAACTTTAAAATATATATTTTATATATATCTGGTAATGACTTTACAAAGATGAGTGCTTGTGCGTTTCATCTTTTTTACCGTTCTAAATCATCTATTTGCTTCAACAATTAGAATTCCCATAAAATTGCAATATTGACGTTCATCTAAGTAAACTGGGACATCAAGTCAGCATCATACTCATTTATAAAGACTTCTGGTGCTTAAACCTCACAATAATGTTTCCCCAACAGTCTGGTAAGCATTATCATTGTGCAACAAATGTAACTCAAGAAATAGTCTAAACAAAAAAAGGCATCTGTACTTACAATTGTGTTTTAAAAGCCTCCATAGAAATCTTATTGTTTTTTGGGTACAGTTATTAATTTACAGCTTTGATTAATTATCTTAATGCTACCAGAAAGTAAGAAAATAGTAAAGTATATCCTTTTTTTTCTAAACACATAGGGAATTACCCAGGTATTTATGTAAATATCAGATGGTGCATGACCATGGAAAATTGTACCCAACCCTTTTGCATCATTGTTATCATTTTATGGTGCCATAAAATTTTGAATGCAACCCTATTAGAAACGACAGAAAACATTTGCTGTACTTTAAACTTTTTAAAACCAGGAACTAAAGTTTGGCTTAAACAACTGATCAATTTCTGTTTCTAACATTTCGTTGTGAATTTGAAATGAGATGTGCATTCCATTATTTGAGCATTCCCTGACACATATGATGGAAAAAGGCGTTTAACTTGTTGGAGTAGTTTGCAACTGGAAGGATGTCAAGAGATTTTTGCATCAAGGATTTGAATTGTCTTTACCTGCTACTTGTGTTTTTCTTGCTTTTGCTTTTTCTTTTTAAACTTTCTCTCTCTTGGCTGCTAACGAAAGGTGGCATGGAAGCATAGCCATGTTCTGCTTCTGCAAACAAAACAATACAACATGTATCTGAAAACATCAAAATACAGTCACAGCAAGTCTGTGGCTGGATATAGCAAGACTTTAATATCATTTTCTGATGTTAAATAAAATTATAGAATGGATGCCATGCAGAAGCTTTATACAGCATCCCCCCTTCAACAATGATGTCATCCTGAACTGGAATAAACCCCACCAGTAAACCACAACAGAAGGAGGAGCACCGTTTAAAAACACAATCTATCTTCAGAAAAGGATTCACTTTTATATCAGTCTGAATATGCAATAAAATGATTATTATTTGATAATCAAATATTAGCAAAAGCACATAAGGGCATGCAGCATGCATTATGTAAACACAAATATCTGACAGCAATGAGTTGTGGTCTGAAAATGCAAAATCAAAAACAATTTGAAACATTAATAAATAAAAGCAATCACTGCCAGTTTTAGACAATACAAGAATTAGTGTTATTTGTGGGAGGAGTATGGCTGTCATAGCTCTGATGGATGGAGGTAGAAAAATAAATTAAAAAACAAACAAACAATCAGACTTTACCTCTTTCTCTTCGATCCAAGTATTCAGCTGCTTCGATCAACATTTGCACCATTCCGATCGCCGCCATTTTCTACAATAACACGATAATAACAAAACAATCCAAAAAAGGGATTCCGTGACACTGGCCAACCTTCCTGCTCCTGATTTGTTTTGCACGCTGCTGTTCTGCTGGTTGCCAAAATACAAGCCTGCTTCTCAGTGACTATTTATTCTTCATGGATTGAGATCTTTTTAAAGTTAAAAGCTTTCAAATAAAGTAGTAGTGACTTAAAACCAGAGGAGAATCTTCCTCTGATGAAAGGTTGTTATTTTATTTTAGTGATAACTCGGTGTAGCAGGTTGACAAGAACACCAAATGAGATCACTTTTAATGTCGCTAAAAGGAAAGCGATCCGAAAGAAAACTATTTGTGGACAAAAATCTAAAAATCAACAGCTAGAAACGTCTAATTTTCAAAATAAAACAACAACAAAAAACAACACAAAAAAGGTTGATGTTTTTAAAAAAGATCACAAAAAATATTGCTAGTTTTATTGAATTTTAACTTATAACTACTGATATTTATCTAAAAAAAAAGCTGTCTTTAAGTTGTAATACACTTGCCTGATGAAAATAGATCTTTAAAAAAAACAAGAGGTTGGCAGCTTTTTTAAGTTTCAACGACGATGTCGTCCGACTGTATCGATTTCAGGCAAGTTTTGTCGCTAAAAAAAATCGAACGTCGTTTGTTTTGTTGTATAGGTTCTGAAACTAAAAGGAATAGAACAGTTTGTCAAAGTGCTTCCTAGTATCTGTGGCTAAACTGTCCAGCAGCTACAGACTCTACTGTACACTCTTCTCTCATTTGCTACTGCTGGGAACAACTCAACATTCTATTGGCTATTTGAGTTATCAGTCATAAGAAAAAAAGTTGCAACTAAAGATCGTCCGCGGCCATTTTGGATCCAAATCCCCTTAGAATGTGTGTATTTCCCTGAGCCACAATGGCGACTTCCTCAAAGCAACAGACACGCCTTACCTGCCACGCTGGTTCGCGGTGTATGGTTACGATTGGTTCTCAGTATGTGTGTGCTTTTTTTTTCCCACCAATGTTTGTCTTGCTTTTCTTTTTTCCCCTGAAACTGTAAGAAAATTTTTTCATTCCAAATCAGGTGAATCCAGAGTAAACGTAATGATGTCCTATTATTAATCAACCTGTCACAAATCTATTATGTACAACTAACATTATACAAGTATTTCATCAATAATTTTTCTTCTATTTTTAAGATTAATCATATCAAGAAGTGAACATTATTATCAAAGTGATTTTTTTTTAAATCTATCTATTATTTTTCAAGGAGCAATCTCCATACAGTGCAATTGGATGGTTCAAGACAAGAATCACATTTAATAACTCAGTAATAATAAAGCTAGATAGTTCTGGTTAGGATGCCTCCTGAATGCCTTGCAAGTGAGGTGTTTCGGGCACATCCTACCAGGGGCATACCCTGGACCAGGTGTAGACTATGTCTCATAGCTGGCTGGGGAATGCCCAGGGATCTTCCCAGGTGAGCTGGAGGATGGAATCAGGGTGAGAGAAGCCCTGTTACCTGTACTAATAACCAGTGTTGTACATTCACTCACTGGTGATATATGCTGCCTAACTTGTGTTTACCTATTCATTGCTGCTTCAGCCTGATGCTTTGTTAATCACTATACATAAAACATTTTCATTTTACCTCTACAAACAATCTTTTAAAGATATGCAGCCATACATTTGTTTTATTTTATTTATTGTTCATGCTTACTCGGGGTGAGCAACTTGATACTGAGGGAACCCAGACTTTCCTCTACCAAAAGCAACCAGAAGACATGGTCCTTCCAAAGTGTGATGGGTCTTGGTGGGGGAACACCTCAACTCATGGAAGTATTTTCACAAAATGCATAGCAATCTCATCTGGTTCCCAAAATATACTCAAACCAAACACATATTAAACAAATCCCAACCTCTGACCTGACTTCCGGTGACTCGTGTTTGGTTAGGAGATAATAAAAAATAAATAAATTCTTTCCTCTTCTCTATTAAATAGAATTTGTTTGGAGAGCAGACCACTCTGGAGACGCAAAGATCTTGTCAACAAAGACTCTCCGGACTGAGGTACTGAAAATCACTCTACCATAGAATGATGGCAGCTTAATGAAGGGAAACAAGTTCCCTTTAGATAAATAAAATTGATTTTAACTTATGTAAAGTGGATTTTAAAAAGTCAAAGTATATTTTTAAAGGGTCACAATTATTACAGAAAATTATTAGAATTTATCTTAAACTGGCATGATGATGGTTTTATACCATCCAAACAATCTTATTAGTTCTTTCCCAGATGAGATGGTTACTAGTTTCACTTTTCATTTGGCGTATGGAGGCTCAACACAAGATCCATAATGCACAATGAAATGCTTAGGACGAGAAGAATTGTACTACTAGCTAAAGTAAAAAGTACTAAGAGAATAAGATATGACCAGTACATGGATTTAAAAAAGTATTTACAACATTACAAGAGATCCAAGTAAATTCAAAAGTAGTGAGTGAAATAATTGTACAGTATAACAACAATAAAACTGGTTTTGGTTGACTTAATTAAGGGGGTTATTGCAAGTGTTACAGAGCAGGTTATTCTACAGGAAATATGTAGCATTTACTGTGAGGGAGTGGCATGTGTACACGACCAGGTATTAAAGCATTCAGTCTAAGAAATAGGTGAATCAAAGTGAAACTAAAAGTCAATTTTGAATTTTCAGGTTTGTTCAACGATGTAGAATCATCTGTGTGTACAAAAAGATACCAGTAAGGTGACAAATTTATTTTGCGACTTTTGCTATGAATCTGGTACACATCAGTTTTGTAGAGTAAACTAGGAAAAAACAACATTTAGAGAAACAAAACCAAAACTGTTCTGAGAGCATGATATCTCAAAGGTGGCAAAAAATTGAGAAAGCTATTCCTATAGTTATACAACAATAATGAATTTATAAGATGACAAATGTCACCATTTTCTAAAGCCGTGGGAAATGAGAGTCAGCGAGGATCTAAAAATATGATGCAGTAGGGAAAGGTCTTCATATAATTTCCAAAAAAGAGATTTTTAAACTAGATGTAGTATCTGGACCAGTTTTTAACTGAATATACTCTTGTGAATTACAAATCAGTGTCAGCACCTAAACACTATTTGAGGGGTAATTAGTTAATAAAAGAAACAAACAAGGGATAAGGGAATAGGCTTGTTAGAACTGCTGACTAAATTTGGGCTCCTTTGTTATATGACACAAATAGAAATAAACCATATATTTTTCAAAGGTTTTGAGATGCATATTGATCAGAATTTAACACATGAATTTAGTTTAAAAGCCTTTATTTGTAGAACTTCTCTTCGATGGTAACACCAAAAATTTTAGTCCACTTTTAACATGTCCATGAATAACAATAAGAATAACTATTTACATTGTATGTCCAGTCACAGAAAAATGTATATACAAACTTGTTGCATAAAGTCATATCTAGCAACTAGCAAAAAAAAAAAATTGTGGAGGTGAAATGGCCAACCTGTCGATACCTTCAAGCAATAAAGTCCAGTGGTCTGTTGAAGCCTCCTTTTCTGTTCATGTACTGTCTAGAAAAAACAAATGTAGAAGAAAGTTTACATCACTGTTTCCCCCCACAACACTTTAACATTACATCATCAAGCACCAATGAGAGTGCGAGGGTCTCTCTGCATAGAGACACCTGCAGAGGTGATTGGCTACTTTTACACTGTTTGATGCTGTGAAGGCTTGCTGTGGGAGGACTGCGAAAGCATGACGCTGCAACTCAGCAACAACATGAGCCTCTGTTCTCAAACAATAATATTCATAACTAGCAAACAAAAGACTTAGAAAATAGAATTTACAGCTGTGGAGTGATTCATAAAAACACATCATGAGTGAAAATACCTGTATTTTCTCTTCATTGTAACATTAACAGCAAACGCGTTAACTGAGCCATCGGTTTTCTTCCCCTGAGAAGATGCAACACATACAGTACATCAAATACAAACAATGACAATATTGCTTGAAACTGACACATTGAAAGCAAATAGAAGACATAAAATATTTGCTTATATACATTAATTGATTTACAAGTCGATCTACGCTCCCACCCTCACCTATGGTCACCAACTGTGGGTGGTGACCGAAAGAACGAGATTGCGGATACAAGCGGCCGAAATGAGCTTCCTCCGCAGGGTGGCTGGGCTCTCACTCAGATCGGGTGGGGAGCTCTGCCATCCGGGAGGAGCTCGGTGTCGAGCCGCTCCTCCTCCAGGTTGAGAGAAGCCAGAATGGGTAGTTCGGGCATCTGTTCAGGATGCCCTCGAGCGCCTCGCTGGTGAGGTGTTTCAGGTTTTTCGGACACCCACCAGGAGGAGATCAAGAGGCAGACCCCGACCGGCTGGAGAGACTATGTCTCACAGCTAGCCGGGGAACAACTCGAGATCCTTCCGAGTGAGCTGAAGGATGCAGCTGGGGTGAGAGAAGCCTGGGCTTCCAGTCTGAAGCTGTTGCCCCCGCAACCCGCCCCCAGATGAGCAGAAGATGACAGACGGACATTAATTGCAACCTAATCCATATAACATATTTTATCTCACCTTTAAATTAACTGCATGGACACAAATTCATCAATTTGTTCTCACCTTGGTCGTATCAAAAGTAGAAAATCCCATCAGTTTCATCATCTCTATTTCCTCTTCTGTTTTGCCCTGCATGTCCTCGGCTTTTGAGAAAGACACACAAACATAAATGTTTTTGGTATATGTAGCAACAAAAAAAAACTGATATGCAACATTTTAGTTCATACCAGAGATCTGGATGGGTTTTGCATGTTTCTCTTTTCCGTCTTTGCGATCATCATCATGTCTGTCCTTCTGTCTAACTGGCGAGAGAGAGGAAGAACGGTGGCGTCTTGGAGGAGTCCTGAACATAAAGATAAAAGATGAGTAACCACAAATGAAGACACAAGACTGAAGTTAGCATGTGTGTGCATCAAGTTGAACAAAACAAAATCTGTCTTTAATGCAACCTAAGCTCACATATTTTTTAAAAGTTGAATCTCTTCATTCAGTAAATACCAATACACGTTGTCCTTATAAAATATTTTTAGCAAACTATTTGCTGTTTTTTCAATTGAAAAGACTTCTTCTTTTGGCATTTCCCTTCAGAGGTCGCCACAGCAAGTCAGTTTCTTCTATCTAACTCTATCTGGTGCATCCTCTTTGGTCACGCCAACTATCTTCATGTCTTCCTTCACTGTATCCATGAACCTTCTCTTTGAAGACTAATAAATGAAAAAAATTGACTATCCTACAAGTTAAAAATTAAAAGTGCAAATCTTGTAGAGACAAAGATGAGAAATAGAAAAGGGGAGACGCCAGCACATTGGTTAGCGCGTTCGCGCGCGGACCGGAGGGTCGCGGGTTTGCGGCCCACAGAGAGCACGTCTAGGGTCCTTGGAGAAGACACCTAACCCCTGTTTCTCCCACCATTGGCACCGTCGAAGGGCAGCCTGCTGCGGTGTAAGGAGTGCAGCACACAAATTTCCCCGATGAGGGATGAATAGAGTAATTCATTATTATTATTTTTAAATAATTCCAGTCTAATTAAAAACTATCTTTGGTACAATAGTAAATTCACCTTGAACGCCTCCTGTGAGGGGAACGAGAGCGTGATCTGCGACGATCCCGGTCACGTTCCCGATCTCTATCCCTCCGCCTGCGGTCACGTTCTCGGGAAGTTGAGCGAGATCGTCTTCTCTCTGACAAAAAAAGAACCATCACAACAATATACAGTGGTGGTCAAAAGTTTACATACACTTGTAAAGAACATAATGTTATGGCTGTCTTGAGTTTCCAGTTATTTCAACAACTCTGATTTTTCTCTGATATAGTGATTGGAACAGATCCTTCTTTGTCAGAAAAAACATTCATGAAGTTTGATTCTTTTATGACTTTATTATGGGTAAACTGAAAATGTGACGAAATCAGCTGGGTCAAAAATATACATACAGAAACATGAATGAGCAATTTTGGAGACTTAGAAAGTTGTGTCAATGACATGAGCATCATAGCATGACCTCTTAACTTCTTGTGAGTGATTATGAGTGACTACAGCTGGTGACTTCTCTGAGGCCATTTAAAAAGGGCTCATTGGATAAAAACACCCACAAACGCTACAATGGGAAAGTCAAAGGAGCTCAGCACAGATTTGAAAAAGAGAATCATTGATTTGAACAAGTCAGGAAAGTCACTTGGAGCCATTTCAAAGCAGCTGCAGGTTCCAAGAGCAACAGTGCAAACAATTGTTTGTAAGTATAAAGTGCATGGCACTGTTTTGTCACTGCCACGATCAGGAAGAAAACGCAAGCTGTCACCTGCTGCTGAGAGAAAACTGGTCAGGAGGGTGAAGAGTCAACCCAGGAGCACCAAAAAGCAGATCTGCCAAGAATTAGAAGCTGCTGGAACACAGGTGTCAGTGTCACAGTCAAGCGTGTTTTGCATCGCCATGGACTGAGAGGTTGCCGTGCAAGAAGGAAGCCCTTGCTCCAAAAGCGGCACCTTAAGGCTCGACTAAAGTTTGCTGCTGATCACATGGACAAAGATAAGACCTTCTGGAGGAAAGTTCTGTGGTCAGATGAAACAAAAATTGAGCTGTTTGGCCACAATGCCCAGCAATATGTTTGGAGGAGAAAATGTGAGGCCTTTAACCCCAAGAACACCATGCCTACCATCAAGCACGGTGGGCCTGTTTTGCTGCCAATGGAACTGGTGCTTTACAGAGAGTCAATGGGACAATGAAGAAGGAGGATTACCTTCAAATTCTTCAAGAAAACCTGAAGTCATCAGCCCAAAGGTTGGGTCTTGGGCGCAGTTGGGTGTTCCAACAGGACAATGACCCCAAACACACATCAAAAGTGGTAATGGAATGGCTAAATCAGGCTAGAATTAAGGTTTTAGAATGGCCTTCCCAAAGTCCTGACTTAAATCCCATTGGGAACATGTGGATAATGCTGAAGAAACAAGTCCATGTCAGAAAGCCAACAAATTTAACTGAATTGCACCAATTCTGTCAAGAGGAGTGGTCAAAGATTCAACCAGAAACTTGCCAGAAGCTTGTGGATGGCTACCAAAAGCGCCTAATTGAAGTAAAAATGGCCAAAGGACATGTAACCAAATATTAGCATTGCTGTATGTATATTTTTGACCCAGCTGATTTCGTCACATTTTCAGTTTACCCATAATAAAGTCATAAAAGAATCAAACTTCATGAATATTTTTTGTGACATAGAAGGATCTGTTCCAATCACTATATCAGAGAAAAATCAGAGTTGTTGAAATAACTGGAAACTCAAGACAGCCATAACATTATGTTCTTTACAAGTGTATGTAAACTTTTGACCACCACTGTAGCACATCTTTTGAAAAGTTTTTATTAAGACTGCAAATTTTGATGCAATGATACTTCAGCAACTCATATGTTTTTTGAGAAGCATCATGTAAATAAATATGCTTTTACAAGAGAAGTTTACTTTTATATACATTGTTTTAAAGTAATAAATAGGATGTTTCCTCGATGTCTTATAGCAAAAAAAAACACTGGTTATTTTTAAAGAAAAGCGGTGCAATCAGGAGAAATATATATATTTTACAAAGAATAAAACATTTTTTAAAAAAACATTGTCTGAACAATCAAAAATGAATTATATTAAATGACCAACAATTATGTTTTACAAAAGTTTTTTGTAGATTTGCTTTAGTATGCAATTATTTTTCCAATGAAGTCTTTTTTAAACCTACATTTGTAACTGGAATCAGCGTTTCTCAACCAGTGTTGTGTCATGAGAGATTTTCAGGTGTTTCGTGGGAAAACTATCCTATTTCACCTCATACCGTAAACGCGACCTACCGGTTCCGTACTGCCATCTTCCGCTTGTTCCGGGGTCGGGTCGCGGGGGCAACAGCCTCAAACGGGCAGCCCAGGCCTCTCTCACCCCGGCTGCGTCCTCCAGCTCACCCGGAAGGATCACAAGTCTTTCCCCGGCCAGCTGTGAGACATAGTCTCTCCAGCGGGTCCGGGGTCTGCCCCTTGGTCTCCTCCCGGTGGGATGTGCCCGAAATTGTTATGGCTAATCTTATGGTGTTTGTGGAAAAAAAAAATTCTGTTTATCAGCATAAAATCCTGTCATTTTTTTTTACAGACAGGCAGGGCTTTCATGCAATGGTTGTTTACTATGACCAACTATAGCAACCCACTCTTGTTCTCTGCTTTTTTAAATGCATGCTGCTGTCCATTCCTCCCAAAAACTACCCCAGCTAGTGGATCATATTTTCTACATGTTTCTGAGACATAATGAGAAAATTTAAGTTGCATTCTGTAACCATAGCAACCCATTCTTCTCTGACTTTGTCTTGCACACTGCTATCCATCCATCTCAAAAGCTACCCCAGGTGATGGATCATATTTTCTACAGAATTTGAGACATTAGCTTGTGTTTTATAGCAGAAAAATGGCAAATTTGAATGAAATCCCACATTTTCTACAAGACATTGAGGAGGAAAAAGTATCTTTTGCATATTGTGGGTAAAACCTCTGTGAAAACCTCATTCCCTCAAACTATATATATAGATTGTTATGTATTGTTAATATGGGAGGCTATTGAGAATTTTTTTTGAATATTTTTGGTTGGTGGGGTGCCTCAAGATTTTTTTTAATGGAAAAATGCACATTGGCATGAAAAAGATTGAAAAACACTGAAATAGAGAATCAGAAAGGAGGACAAATTCATCTACACAGCTAACAGCGCCACCTAGTGAGCTATAAGAGTCACTGAGAAAACAATCTATTAGTTTCCAAACACAAAGATCACACTGACTAAAACTACATAGGTGGATATGCAGGTGGATGATGAGAAAAATATGCCTATAAACAAGAAAATGTTTTTAAAGATTAATTCTGCTGACGTAACGTGTACACAACAAACCAAAATCACAATGATGTTCACAAATCCTACAGTTTTTCTGGTAGACCTCATGGCAGCTCACTTTAATATTTAACAAATACATGTTGAAACTTTCACAAAAGAAAATCTAAACTACAACATGATCAAATAAACCGTTGCCCAACTGACCGTAAGCTAACGCTAGCTAACTACTTTTAGTTCTTACCTCGTCTTGGAGGACTTCTACTCCTGCTCCGTCCCATCTCACCAACAAATTAAAAATTCACTCTCAACTATTTCTAACAAAAACTATTGCTATATTTTGAAAAGTATGTCAAGTATGTATTTTAAAAACTGTTTTGTCAGAATCTTTGCCTCAATGAACGACTGATGATCGTTTTAAAGGAGCGTTTCCGGTAACTTCAATCGAGTAGCGCGCCCTCTGTCGGCTTGGAAGACGATCAACGTTCAACCAAACTAGAACCACTTTTTTAATTTCTTGAAACTGTTGCGTCTCAATTTTGAAGTATGATTATTTTAGTGAAAAATTGTTGCATAAATATGAACTTGTTTCAGGTTTATAGCCCCAAACCCCTCAATTACCATAAGATCCCTTATAAGTCTGCACTAGTATCTAGTTAAAATTACATTAATACTTAAAAAGTATTGTCTTAAATACTGCTTATACAGTACAGACCAAAAGTTTGGACACACCTTCTCATTCAAAGAGTTTTCTTTATTTTCATGACTATGAACATTGTAGATTCACACTGAAGGCATCCAAACTATGAATTAACACATGTGGAAGTATAGTACATAACCAAAAAGTGTGAAACAACTGTAAATATGTCATATTCTAGGTTCTTCAAAGTAGCCACCTTTTGCTTTGATTACTGCTTTGCACACTCTTGGCATTCTCTTGATGAGCTTCAAGAGGTAGTCACCTGAAATGGTTTTCACTTCACAGGTGTGCCCTGTCAGGTTTAATAAGTGGGATTTCTTGCCTTATAAATGGGGTTGGGACCATCAGTTGCATTGTGGAGAAGTCAGGTGGATAAACAGCTGATAGTCCTACTGAATAGACTGTTAGAATTTGTATTATGGCAAGAAAGAAGCTGCTAAGTAAAGAAAAACGAGTGGCCATCATTATTTTAAGAAATGAAGGTCAGTCAGTCCGAACAATTGGGAAAACTTTGAAAGTGTCCCCAAGTGCAGTCTCAAAAACCATCAAACGCTACAAAGAAACTGGCTCACATGCGGACCGCCCCAGGAAAGGAAGACCAAGAGTCACCTCTGCTGCGGAGGATAAGTTCATCCGAGTCACCAGCCTCAGAAATTGCAGGTTAACAGCAGCTCAGATTAGAGACCAGGTCAATGCCACACAGAGTTCTAGCAGCAGACACATCTCTCGAACAACAGTTAAGAGAAGACTGTGTGAATCAGGCCTTCATGGTAGAATATCTGCTAGGAAACCACTGCTAAGGACAGGCAACAAGCAGAAGAGACTTGTTTGGGCTAAAGAACACAAGGAATGAACATTAGACCAGTGGAAATCTGTGCTTCGGTCTGATGGGTCCAAATTTGAGATTTTTGGTTCCAACCACCGTGTCTTTGTGCGACGTAGAAAAGGTGAACGGATGGTCTCTACATGCCTGGTTCCCGCCGTGAAACATGGAGGAGGAGGTGTGATGGTGTGGGGGTGCTTTGCTGGTGACACTGTTGGGGATTTATTCAAAATTGAAGGCATACAGAACCAGCATGGCTACCACAGCATCTTGCAGCGGCATGCTATTCCATCCGGTTTGCATTTAGTTGGACCATCATTTATTTTTCAACAGGACAATGACCCCAAACACACCTCCAGGCTGTGTAAGGGCTATTTGACCAGGAAGGAGAGTGATGGGGTGCTGCGCCAGATGACCTGGCCTCCACAGTCACCAGACCTGAACCCAATCGAGTTGGTTTGGGGTGAGCTGGACCGCAGAGTGAAGGCAAAAGGGCCAACAAGTGCTAAGCATCTCTGGGAACTCCTTCAAGACTGTTGGAAGAGCATTTCAGGTGACTACCTCTTGAAGCTCATCAAGAGAATGCCAAGAGTGTGCAAAGCAGTAATCAAAGCAAAAGATGGCTACTTTGAAGAACCTAGAATATGACATATTTTCAGTTGTTTCACACTTTTTGGTTATGTACTGTACTTCCACATGTGTTAATTCATAGTTTGGATGCCTTCAGTGTGAATCTACAATGTTCATAGTCATGAAAATAAAGAAAACTCTTTGAATGAGAAGGTGTGTCCAAACTTTTGGTCTGTACTGTACCAGTTGGAGTCACAGGGTTGCTGTTGCACATTTGCTAAGAGGCAAGAGGCAGGGTACACCCACAATAGGTTGCCAATTTGTTGCAGGGCCAAGCGTAACATAATCATTCATCTTCTAAACCGCGTATCCCTGACAGGGTAAAGGGGATGTTGATTTAAGGCAAGAGGCAGGGTACACCCCAAACAGGTCGCCAGTCTGTTGTAGGGACACACACACACACACACACACACACACACACACAACCATCCACACATGCCCACTGCTATGGGCAATTTCACACTGGCCAATCAATCAAACGTGCATGTTTTGTGAGGAAACTGGAGCACCCGAAGGAAAACAGGGGAGAACATGCAAACTCCACACAGACAGGCCAATTTTCCAAATCTTGTACCCTCCCGGGATTCAAACCCTGACCATCTTGCTGTGAGGGCGCTATACTATTCACTGTACCACCGTGCAGCCCAAAACATAATCAAGCATGAAAAACAATACAGTATTTTAAAATCAAACTTCATTTTAATGATTGACACATGGCCACCTTGCAACATTCATATGTACATTCTAATAAATAATAAAATAAATCAAAACCATGAGCAAATATCACAGATCCGCATTTGGATAATAGTAACTGATGAAAACTGAGGGTGATCACTGTAAAGAGGTATTTTGCTCCTGCACCTTTAAATAAAATGGAAAAAGTGGAATGTTTCGATACCCTCTCCTTATTTTATTACTGAGATTTCAATTGCATTGACAAGGAACAAATTAGTTTTGTTTCATTCTTTTGGTTGTAATACAGTTTTTTTTTGTTGCAACTAGGTTTTTCACCTTGCTTCTTCTCGCTTCCTCTCTACTGACGCAACTCAAAATAAGCTATTTTACACAAAACAGCCATTCAGGAAGGATATACAGCCGCTATTTGAATATGTCTACATGTCCAGCACTTTTGCTCACAGATTATACCTGCAACATCTATTTTGAAATGACAACCAAACCCTAACTGAGAAATGCTTATAATGATGAAGAAATATGATGTGCTAAAAAGTTAGTCTACGTGTCAGGTGGCATGAAAAACAGAGATTCTATGGTGCACTGCAAAACTGTGGAGAAGAAAACACAAAACTAACACAGTAGCATGGAATCTCAATTATTATACTGATTCTTAGAAATGAACATGTTGACTTTCTTGAGAAGTAAAAGACTGTCGAGCAGGTCGAATTAAAACAAGATGAGTACAGAATCTGTGAGTAATCAGTTGTGGTGTGTCTAATTGAGTTGTTTCTGACCTGGGTTAAATAGTATGTGAAAATGATCACCAGTGCTCTTCAACTTGCTTTAATTGAATCACCACATACATGAATATCAGTGAATAGAAGTGAGACAGCATAGTCCACAGTGTCTGCTATTGACATCTGAAATGGCTCTGTTAAAATCTGAGGTGCTTCCTTCCTTTTATGAAATATTTCACTGCAGTATTTCACCGAGGTCTGATGTGTCTGTGTGTAACTCAGGTTTCTGCCTTCTCCTTTTGCTTTTTGCTCTTTTTCAAAAACTTGAACTTCTTTTTCTTCTTGGATGGTGATTTAGAAGGAGAACCTTCTGGGGTGCCACCTAGATGTTTAATTGGCACAGCAGCAGGAGGAGAGGTGGTGTCGTTTGTTGTGAGAGCCTTCATCCCTTTCTCCAGCTCTTCCGCCATTTGCTTCTCTTCCTCGCCTCCATTCTGGATGGCTGGAGAGTCTGTCTTTGCCTCTTCTGCTGTAAGAATGATTAAGAAGAAAAAAAGAAAATGAAATAGTCAACAAAAAGATTCAAGTCTTAAAGAATGTTCCAGCTACAAAGCCTCATGCTGTACATGTCACAGCAGATGAACATGCTAGCTGAATGAGAAATGGGTTGTCATTTAAATTTTTTTTTTGTACTTACTCACAAGACGGGCAAGACCAAATCACCCGAAGTGTGCCCTATGAACCAGTATGGAGTCACACAGATAAGGACAGACAGACAGACACACAGAAGGAGAGAATACAACAGAAACAGTCGTAGGAACAAATGGATTGAAATGTGGCAAGTTTTACTAAAAAAAAATCTTAGTTTGCATTTTGACTTACTAAGCTGTAAAACATTGTACTTTGACAATGCTAGTTCACTTGTTTTACAGCAGCTTTAGTTGCCCTAAAGTCAAAATGTCTTAATAAAAACTGCAAACACACGTAACAAAAGCTAACATTGTGTAATACTCCTCCAGATGCAATACAAAACCAACTACGTAATCCCAAGACGTTTGTCATGAAGGGTGGTTGAAGTGAGAGGCTGAGCTGTTTTTTTTAGAAATATCAAAGTCATTATTAGTGAAAGTTAATTCACAAATATATTAAGCTTGTTAAAATTGCTCATTTTAATTTTACATGGAAAATACTAAAACAATAAAAACATTAAAAAAAAATAGTTGAGGAATTGCTTTGCTTTTAATGTTGTATTGATCCTTTACACCTCACATTTATTCAGGGATTGCGGTGCAAACGTATTTCAGAATAACTTTTTTAAGAAAGTAACTCTTCTTTTAGTTTTTCCTGATCATTTTTTGAGTTAAAAAGAACCCTTATAACTTTTAAATTTTTAAAACTGCATTTTTTTAGGATGCACAATTTTTCATTTTGTAATACAAAAAACCCCAAACATTTAGACTGCTTAAAATGTACAGTATGCATGATATTAAATTCCTCAACATTTTTAAAATACACATAAAACTCATGTGCGATTTAGCCATCAGATTGAGGTAGACAGTATTTACTGCATAGCAGGAGGAGTAACACAAGTGTCAGTGAAGATTTGAAGCAAAAAAGAGGGCAGAAGCACTTCTGAACCACACATGACTCCATGTGTGCATTTTGTAAACACCTGCGGGTCCAAGTTATGCTATGAATGGCGAGCCAGGCAGACAGTGTGCGTTCTGCCAAGCCTCACCTGAGAGAGGAGGATGATTGGCCATAGGGCCGTGCATAGGGGAGGTAGTGGGGGGAGACTCCATGTCGTTCGCCACCTCCTCCCCTACGTTCACAAAGACACACACAGACATGTACACACAGTGAAGGACAGTGAAGGAGAACAGAAAACCTCATTTTTGATTTGTGCAGAAAAAAAGAAAGTTGAAATATAACAAGTAAATTCTTATCTGTTAAACCTTTGGACCTGAAACACCAACTTGATTTTAGATTGTTTTTTGGATATATTGAAATTCAACTTTACCCTTATCTATAAGCTTTGCAATTTAAATAACAGAATGTAAACACCAAAAATACTATTACTAAATACTATAAATACTTAATATTATTAACACCAAAAAGTGTTAGTTTAAATTAAAAAAAGGCCTTTCTGGTCTAAATAGATTACAAAGGGTCAAAACAGAGTTAGTGAGGGAAAGATAAGTCCAGAAACCACCAAAATTTTGTTATTGTAAAAATTCTGCAGAAACCTCACGGGCATTGCAAACAAAACAGCAAAAGCTTTCAGCTAAGTTTAAACTATAATAATACATGAATAAATCCTGCAGCTGATTAAAGATGCTAGTCATAGAAAATAAATCCTGCAGCTGGTTAAAGATGTTAGTCATAGAGAATAAATCCTGCAGCTGGTTAAAGAAGGTAGACATAGAGAATAAAAGAGTGTTTACCCATCCGCTTGTCTTTTTGCTGGTTTTACAACATCATATTACACTTCAGTGTGTCTCGTGTCCTTATATAAAATAACTGTTGTTCTAAAAGAGTTTTCTATATAAAATAGATTTAATCTTGAATTCATCTAAACTTATGTGAGTTAAGCTGACCATTTGTTCCTCCGTCCTGTTTCCTCTGCACCTCCTTACGATACTCTTCAAGCTCCTGGTCTGTAAGCTCATTGAAGGGATTTGGAGGTTCTGGCTCTGGTGGGACTTTTGGTGGACTCACAGGAGTCTAAAGGATGAGAAAGAGAATGTAAAACACGTAGGGAATGAAAAAGGGCTGGAACGTGTTAGTGTTTGAGAGTTTACCGGTGGGCTGTCGTCTGTGATGACACTGGCTAGAACTTGTGACTGTGGCCCTGCTGTTTTCATATCTTGACGGTTCTGCTGTCGAATCTTGAGAACAAGAAAAAGTTACTGATGGTTTTTTAATTTCTATAAACCTCTAAAAAAATTAGAAAAGAGAGTAAACATCTACCTTGTTTCGTGTCTCAATCACTTCTTTAGGATTGGTGAAAAGAGGCACAAACTGGTTTGGATTTTCTATCTTGATTGATGTGCTGCCAGCTTGTGTTACTTCTTCTGTTTTCAGCCACTGTATGAGTGAAACAACAAAAATGTGTTTTATGATCCATAAAAGGGCTTCTGTATCATCTCATTATGAAAGAAAAGGCTTCAAAGTTGTCTTCTGGACAGTGTGTTTGATGAAATGTTTCGACTCCCATTCGGAAATCTCAACCCATCAAAAACACATTCCAGAAGACAAATTCAGAATCAGGATACTTTATTAATACCCAGGGGGAAATTCCTTTCGTTAAACAAAATCATACCAAGAAGAGCAGCAGCGAAATGTACAAAAAGGTACAACAATAATTAAAATGGATAACATAGACAAAGAAAATCCAAAATAATAAGTAAGTGTATTGAGCCAAAAAATACAAAAACTATTACAATCAGTGTAACTACTATAATCAGTGTAAAACAAGGGTGTGCATTTTGTGAAGCCTTTGAAGCCTTTTCTACGATGGATCACTCGTGGACGAATGAAGGATTACAAAGACTTGTTGCAAAGAACTTCGAGGAGGAATTCATCTTATTATAATATTTTTTTGAGAAAGTACAGCATGTTTTGAAGAAATACTGTTCAACACTGCGTATGTGTGGCCACTAGAGGTCAGAGCATGCTTTGTTGCCACTGGATCTGGTGGTCTTCCCTCTGCAATGCAGACAAGAGGACAAAAGGAAAGATGGGAGGGACTAAAGAGGAGTTTAGCTCCTCCCACTCATGAGACAGCTACTTTTGTCTCATTCTAATGAGCTTTGACTCAGCTGTCTTAAAGCTTTCAGGAGAAAAATAATAGGGGCTCCTGTCTTTACCTAAACCCCTATGTGAGGCAGAGAGAAAGCTTTTGAAGACTTATTTAAAGTGCAATGATATACTGAAGTTAAAAAGATATTTGCTAATTCCCCCAGTCATTCTAATAATGTTCTACAGATTATAATAAGAAAAAAAAAATATATTTTCTAGCACTTTTCAAAACAATTTATAAAGTGCTTCACACAATAAAAATGTAAATGAACCAAAAAATGTGTTATCAGTTAATCCAAGATAAAAACAAGGTGAAACAAAAAATAATGGACAATTATTTTTTATTTTAAGAAATCCAATAAAAACAGTAAAAACAATTAAATTCTGTAAAGTCTACGCTTTTAAACGTATATCTTTAAAAGGAATTTTTACAATTATTTATAACATATTCTTCAATAAAAAAAAAACCTTCATCTACACAAGTTAGTTAGTAAAAGGCAACACTTTATTATTTTCCTTAGTTAGAGGCAAAAATTCATGCAGCTTTAAACTGATGTTTTCTTCTCATCCCTAAGAGACTTACTGTGGTACGCTGGTGACCAGGGCTTGCTTGTTCCTGACTGACTTTCTGGTAAGTATTTGGGGTGTTGAGCCATCGGGTCCTTTCTTGTTGATGACGCTGAGCAAACGGATGCTGCCTCAGAGCTGGGTGGATACCATCATCATCAAACTGGTGGAAAGCTGTAACTGTAGCCGGAACTTCAACCTCCCTCCGCATCTTAGATCTCTCCAGAAGCACAGGGAAACGGTACGCATACCCTGTCCGGTAGCCCTGAAGAGCAACAGAGGGAAATTGATGCTCTAATGTGGAAAAACTACAACACGCTGTATAACTTGGGCTAGAAGTTATGAGCAACTAAAATCAAAGTTAAAAAAAATCCATTCTTCACTGCAGAGATTTAAAGGCATAGGACAGCTGTATTTGTTTATTTAAATTATAATTATGATGCAATAAATATCAATTGAGAGAATTAGGGGGAATGTTTCTGTAATTACCATGTTCTGCTTATTGTATGTCTGATACCGACACATCAAATCGTATGCCCTGAAATATCTTCCTAGATACCCCCAGGAACACACCGGACTGCTAAATTAGAATTGGTTTCACTAACATCTATTCTGCATATTTGATTTCTGGATCTTTAACCATGTAGAGAAAAACTTGACAACTTCCTCTCTTCATATTAGATATGTTGCAGGTCACCTCTTCTCTTGTATTAGAAACCCAAAGTTTGACTGTTGCCTACCAAGTTGTCCAGAGTTCTCATCAGGGCTTCAAATTCATGCTCTCCAAGACGGCTTTTATGCATGGGTCCGAAGGTGGAACCAGCCCAGCCAACAGTACCGGCATGACTGGGTTTATGGATGGTTCGATCCAGCAGAATCAGATTCTGTTCCCCACCAGCACAACACATTGCTGACACCTGGTAAATAACAAATAATTAAAATTAAAACCAGTATAAAAACATGTTTTATCTATCTAAAATGTGCAAAGCCTCAGGGTTATTCACATATCTGTATCCCAGCAGGCCACTGCTACTCCCTTAGGATTACTGCAGCATATCTTTGGCACATGATACTACAGTGGTGAATAATACTGCAGTTGAAAGCTGGCTGGATACCCGTGGAAGGGTACCAAGAGAAGGGCAAAACTGATGCATCTCTACTGCCCACACATGCTGGTTCAGTTTCTCACACACCCCCACAGCCATGTGCAGAATTCTTTCTACTGTTCATTATAGTGACCAGGTTTGTATTCTGTGTTTGTTACCTGAACCTGACAGGCTGCCTGGATGTGATAGATGGTGTAGAAGGCCTCCTCCACAGATTCCCCAAGAGCCACAATGCCATGATTCCTTAGCACCAGAACCTGCAAGTCAAATATGAGTAATATAGAGATGAGCAGCAGAATTAGCTTCAATGATTAATTCAATATGAGGCCACATCATAATCCTGCTTAGAATGCCAGAAGATCACTGACGTTACAAAGGCTGAATAATTTGGGTCTCGTGTTCTACACACCTTACAAGTGGGTCCTAAACTCTTCTGCAGCTCTACTCTGTCCTCCTCCTCCGCCATGAGTCCATTATAATCATAATAGGCCACATCGCCAACCAGCAGAGCCTCATGGGAAAGAGGCAGGAGGCCACATTTCATAGCTGAAACCTGTAGGCAGTCAACCGAAAGCTTGAATGCTTGTTTTCGCAGTTATGAAAAATTGATCACATACAACTTCCTCTTGATATTTTAAGGAACAACTTGCAAAATCCTAAGTAATTAAAAAATTATATTGTCTATTATAAAAAGAAAAAAAGCCAACAGCATTTCTTTATGACACCACTCTCTATCACACAATAACGTACCGCTGCTGTAGCCGGTGTGTGAAGGTGAAGGAGGCAGCGGACATCGGGTCGGGCCGAGTAGATGGCAGAGTGTAAGCTGAACATATCTGTGTCTACTCCAAGATTGGTACTGCCCTTCTCCACTACCTCACCTAGAATATTGACCTTTACCTGTAAAATCAAACAACATCAGCATCATATTTAGCAGCAAAACTTCCTGTTAACATTATCCCAGTTTAATAAGTCTAAATCAACACTGGAGAGCATGGTCAGGGGTCTATGAAAAACAATCAAATAACTCATAACTTTTCACTTTGTTACATGCATATGTATTTGGGGGGAAAAGCTACAGGCAGAAGCATTTTGTACAAAAATAAGCCATTACAATATCTTAAAATGCTTGTTCAATTAAAATAAAATTTGCATTGTATTCACATCACAAATTACATGAGAGCCAG
Source organism: Neostethus bicornis (assembly GCA_902685375.1). Classification (NCBI taxonomy): domain Eukaryota; kingdom Metazoa; phylum Chordata; class Actinopteri; order Atheriniformes; family Phallostethidae; genus Neostethus; species Neostethus bicornis. Next base: position 14,946,875 of record LR738545.1, read on the forward strand.
ACTTACCAGACTGGATCCTGTCACCTCGCTGTAGGCCAGGGCTTCTGGAAACACCAGAAAATGTTCCTGTTCTTTGCTCACACGCAGCTGAGATGAAAGAAAGTAAAAGAATTAAAGAATATTTGACATGTCAAGACAACAAGAACAAAGCAGACTTGAATCATCTGAAAACAAAAATATAAAAAGCAACATTTAACCACCAACTGTCATTAATTCCTTGATTGTATTTAAAATAAACCAATGCTGTTTTTATGTCGTGTTTTTCAAAAATTAACTTCCAAGTCAAATCAGCATTTAACCACATAGTATTCCACAAAATTTCAGTGGAAAAACCAGTCCAATGTTTACGGTTACAATAAAATCATAAGATGGGACAAAATGAGAAATATTTTAGAAACTAACTGTGAGGCAGGTTTGACTGATCTGTGCCCATCCAAAGAGGTCAAATAGGCGGTAGGTGCTGGCCAGCTTGCAGCGCATCAACCTCTCTCCTTTCACCATGCTGCCAGGCTCCCACCCATGTAGATCATTGATGGGCGTCACCATCATCATGTCTGTGAGGGAAATTAAATAGAGTAGATTTAGATAAAAACTGCACATACTGGTCCTAGGATAGATTTGTAAAAAGTTATTGCAACTGAATTTAATTGTTACTATAAATGCAAGAAACGTTATATACCCTAGTTACATTGTGAAAACATGCTAAACTGACAGCTTTTGCCAGTATGTTTAACATATCAAAAATCTATAGTACATACTAGAAGGGGAGACTGGCAGGGCAGCTGGAGAACCATGTGTAGCCATAAAATCAGCCAGCTGTCTCAATGCCCACAGGTTGGATGAGCTGCCACCCTTCTTCATCTGTTCCTGGATCAGCACATCCAGCTCCTCTTTGAATGACTGCATACACACAAAGTTCAGACATAACGTCACACTTACAGCCAATCAAAGATCACATCAATTCATAAAACAGGATTGTCGCATTTTATTCCAAACAACATTAAGATTTTCAAAAATATGCTTTGTGGGAGTGTTTACTAAATGTGCTAGTCAGCTAACACGCTCACGTTACAGGAGTGACAATGAGTCAGCATTTTTAATGAGTTTGCATTACAATATTATTCTCTTCATTACTCAGTTGTCCTTTCTGCTGCATGTGACATTTAATCTGTAACATAACCCTTTTCTGCTTTATACGCAGGAGCTCAAACTGGCACCCAGCATCTTGTGTGAGGAGATAATCACATTCAGAAAAAAATAGAATAATAGAAAAGAAAAACAATGAGTCGCAAACAGCTAGCTTACTGGACTCTGCAGAAGAGTAGAGATGCGTTTCTTGTTTTGTGGTCCAGAACCAGGAGTGGAGTGCTGCGGAGATGGCAGACCCTCAGGGACTCCATCGCTGGGGCTCTGCTGAACCGGCGAGCCTTTTGGGGTGGGGGATTTGCTCATCTTGAGCTTTGCTGTGGTTTTCTTCCAAATGTGTGGAAAACTAAAAGGAAAAGACACAATGAGAGTAACAAATGTGTGTGTGTGTTGCATTTGCAGTGTAATGAATGGTTCCAACAACTGACAAGCACAGACCACTAAGCACTTCCAAAGCCTGATGTTTACATAAAGATCAATGCAGGGCTGGGAATGCTGAAAAATCTTTTTTTTGGTAAGATATTTATGCAGTTTTATTGGGAATAAATGTTCCACTTTAAGCTTGGGAAAAAAATTTAAGAAAAGTATTTCAAGTTACATGATCAATAAACTCCCAAATCTTAATCTTTGACAGATTAAGGAGACAGAGCCAATACAACATACAGATATAAAATAAAATATAAAGAATTTCTTAGGCTTTACAGCATCGGTAGACCAACAAGAGAGTGCGAAAAACTAAATTTGATTCAGCCAGTAGCAAATCAAAAACTAAATACAAGTATTCAATCAAATTGAATTACATAAAAATATGTAAATAAATTCTCAATTACTGCAAAAATATGAAAGCAATAATGTCACGTTTGCAGGAAAGCTTGAGGCTTATTGAGCTGCAGAGTGAGCATGTTCATGTATTTTTAAAATGGCAGCATGAAGATGAAAAACTCACCCTCACATTAAAGATGCTTTATTCCTTGGGGTCCTGGTTGGAGGAAGTGCAGACCTATGGAAAATGCAAGGATGTTCAATAAGACCTCACATACAAACAGGAGCAAAGGAATCACTAACAGGAAGTGAGCAAGTAATACAACCACGTAATTGAAGAAAAGAGTTAAGTGTTACTGTAAAGATCTCCAGCACAGCCACTCCTCATCTTCTTCACTCTCTTTTTCTCTCTCTCACACAGAGCTGCAGGCACCAGATAAGGTCCTAGATACACCACACCCTCCCTCCCTCTAATATATCCCACTAACTGACTGAGTTATTGCTAGCATCACAGCAAAGATTTGTGCAAGCTAAATGGATATGCACGGTGGGCTGTTTTTCTGTTTCCACCAGTCGGAAATGCTTTTAATGCCAAAGAGTTGGATCAGGTCCATGTGCTTCCTTTAATCTCACTGCATTGTGGATTAAATGTTCAGCTCTGCCATTCTACTGAACCTCTGATGGTGGATAAATTGCATCCTTTGACCTTACACAGTATCTGGCCTTAGAAACATGCATGATACGTCTGCTGCTCATAAATAGCCGTAATGGTTTTTTAAAACAAAATGATCAAACAGCAATTTCTTTCTTTTTAACAAACATTGCAATTAATTGTTTAATTTTTTTTGTTTTAAACGACACATTTTACTTTGCAGTGTTCATCTAAATTTGAGCAGAAAAATGCATTCTCTAGTTTCCAATGAAATGAGTTAAATATTGTTTATAACTGTGTATGTGCAGGTGAGTGGGAAGAAGGCAAGGTTGAGCAGCAGACCGGAAGCTTTCTTCTCTTTCTCTCTAGGGAGAATCCTAATGACTAAGGGGAGACGCGGGCCTCCGCCTGCTGCTTTTCCATCACAACCAACCCCCACCCACCACTTTGGTCTGGCTTTGTTAGGCCACCATGCTGCATTATCACCTTACTTTTGTTTCATTTCAGGAAGTGATGCAGCTGATTAGCAGCCATTCTTCTTTAACAGTTCTGCATCTTTTCAAGTTACAGATAGTTTTCAAAATTTACATTCAATAACTTTGATCTCATAAGACATGATAAAAAACCAAAAAAAAACCCCCCAGAAATTGTTAAAAGTTTGTGCATGTGTTAATGTGTGCATGTGTGGTAATACAAAGCAAAAAAGTGCGTAGTCTCAAAGAGGTTTATTCTACTTTCATTAGTTTGGTACTCAGCTGTTTCTCACATTCCTGGTACAGAAATTCAAGGGGAATTTGATTAATTTAAGATATCTAAGATAAAGATATGTCTCTCCTAATGGTGACTTTGAACTTAAACCGTTTTGTTAGTTTTAGAAATTTGTTTCACATTCCAAAGATCTTTCTGTCTTTGATAACCAGTCAAATGACATTTTCTATGCAACAAAACTAGATACTGATCTCAGTGTTTTCTTGGACATTTATGAGTTTTCCAGATTGTCCTTTGCTCTGTTTTATTTTTTTTTCATAAAAGTCATGGGAGAAATATTTCTGTTAAAGTTAGTTTTAAACCAGTTTAATAGATTTTATTCTTTGTAGTTGTATAAATTTAGTTATTTTCTTTTGTGTTTCCTTTTAGGTTATTTTTCCTGTCATGATCAACTTAAAAGGAAATTATATTTGCAGTGCAGATATTCCCATTACTTTTGTGCCAGAAAAATAGAAGAAAGTCCTTTTCCATTCCTACTTGTATTAAGCTCATTTTGTACTATAACACAATTTAAATGAATTAGGCTTCCTTGCAATTTATTATTTGATACTGATGAGATACATTTATTAAATTTATGTCTGTCTAACTATCATTTTCTATTAATTTTGCTTTTTAAAATGAAGTGTAAAGAAAGCAGCATATTCACACAGCTTCATATAGTAACTAGCCATAAAGCTCCCTTTGCCAAGCAAATGGGATTATGAACCTGGCAGCCGGACAAACATTCTGCTTCTCATGCTGCTGGACAAGCCAAGGTTAAACAAGAAATAAAATTACATTTATCCTCTCATAATATTTTATACCAAGAACTCAAACCCATTTTTTGAATGAACTAATTTTATCCCGAAAGAGTTCAGAATTTAAAGAATATCAAACGCAGCGGCAAGAAATGTTGCTAAATCTCTAACAAAGATAAAAATCAATTTCCTACATATAATCTGCATCAATTCAAACAGTGTTTTTTTTAAATAATTATTGCTTCAGAAAGAAATACTTTCAGAGAAATTGCAATCACTTAACTTTTGACTGAAATGTTAGAAATTCAAACTCTATACATTAGAAGCCTCAGTTTCAATCAGGATGAAGACCAAATTTTGATTTGTTCATTAGAGTAGAATAAGCTAATATTTAACAGGCTTAGATACATTTGCTCCTCGTCCCAGGGAGGGATCTCTCTTTTGTGTGGATCCCCATGGGGTTTCTTCTTTTTTGCCCCACCTCTGGGTTTTCAGGAGTTTTCCCTCACTGTGTAGGTCTGGGGTCTTAAAAGTGTTGAAATAGTTTAAGTCAGCTTTTAGCTGTGTAAATACAATTTTAAAAAAGTATTTTTCTTTGTTTTTTACTTTTTTCAATCACAATGTGAAGCCCGTTGATACAACTGTTCTGTAATTTTAGGCTGTACAAATATAAGAGAATTGAAATCTAAAATGAAGCAGATTGTTCTTCAATCAGGTTGTGGATCTGCTGTGGAGGTTCATATGGTCACGGCACACATCTCTGCAGGCCCAGATTTACAATCATGTTTTTCATCTTTCCTAGCATTCTCAGTTCTTCCTCCTGCTGGTTGCATGGCTGCTTAGCAACACCCTCTCTGCAGCATCAGCACCACCACATCCTGTAATGGCCTCACACAATGGCAACAGCTTTACACCCTAACACTCCTCTGCAACAAAAATCAGAAACTGTGTATAACAAAGAGGGTTTAAGAGAGCACCTATAGGCTCAATGTAATTTATAGTGCATACTAAATGTCTCAATGTTTCAGCTAGCTTCCATCACTGGAAGATGACGTCTAAAGAGACTGTTTCTTGTCCCTCATAGCAGCACATGGACAGAGGCTGCTGTTTGCGATCCGATCATTTAATCTAGCAGTAAGATGAGCAAGCAGCGCTCTTTCAGAAAACATGCTTTTTTAGATTTAAGCAAAAGCAGCGCACTCCATTTATTCATGCGACAAGGAGAATCCCAGCACAACGCCCAGCCCGTTTTTTTTGCCACCATTGACACATCCAAACACAAAAAGAAGCAGTGTGTACGAACCTCACAGCATCCTGTGTCCGTGACGACCAGCAGCTGTAACAGATCAGATTCAGGTTATCTTCCAAAAAAGTCAGGCTGATCGGGGATCTCCGCTGATCGCAGGTTAATGAAGCTTTGGTGTGTTTTTTCCCCCATCACTCGGTGGGCTTGGACCAGCCCACTGCCACGCCTGTCCACAGTTAGACACCCAAACACGCTGGGTCCTCCCACGCAGATCGGTGTAAATGTCTATGTTTGGAACGACTTGTCCTATTGGATTTTTATTTTTTCGTCCTAAATTGTTTAATGGCACAAGGAGAAGCCTGAAAAAATATATCTCACGTCAAATACACGCCATCTTCTGTTCTGTGAAGGTTCAGATCACCATGGATGGAGGGGTTGGATTTATTTATTTGGCTTTTCTCTCCAGCTGCTGCAGGATTACACAGAAAACTAGAAAAGTAACCTCATCTGATCTCTACCACTTTTCTTTTTTTTGGCAGTTTAACATTAAGTATTGGATGAATTTGATCCTACACCCACATTTTAGTAAATACAGTGCACAAGGATTTGGTTCAAATCTGTGTCAAGAACTAAAAACAAAAACATTTGATTCACACAGTGTATCAAATGTTTTTTAACACTTTACATAGCCTTAATACACTTTGTACTATATGTTACATTAGACATGAAGGCATGTGATATGTAGACCTGTACATAGCCTTGTTCTTCAAAGTTTAATTAAAGACCTTAAATTTGATCATTTCAAATGATTGTGCTGCAATCTTTTCTGTCACAATAAAACATGCATACCTGATCCGTTTTTATGCCAAATAAAACGGATCTAGACAGCAAGTACTGTATGTCTTGTTCATCACCACACTGATTTTCAGGGGGATTAATAGTATGAATGATTTTCAAGTCCATCTTCACTCATTTAGCCAGTTTTTGGGACAGGAACTCATCTCTAACCCAGAGAGAATACTCATCCCTTTTCCTTTGAGGACCGGGTTTCAGGAGGCTCCAATTCCCATCTTTGCCACAGCATGAAGTTACAGTAACAGTTGGAGATCATGTCGAATACAAACAGAACCACGTTGTCTGCAAAAAGAATCCATCAAACAGTTTGCTTGTGCTAACACACTACCATTATTTTTGTTCCATTTTCCAATGTAACATTTCCTTAATTTAGACAAACTGAAACGTACATCTCCTGTCTCCTCCTCAATTGTTCTGGCAAACGGGACTATTTTTCAAGTATCTGGATCCAAATGCACAATGTAATTCTTATCATATAAAGGCAACAAGTGGTATAACAGGTTTTGGTACAGAAACTCTGAAACAGTTGTGCATCTTTCCCAACTGCTGAAGACCCATGCGATTCTGGTAGCTGAACTTCCATATTTCCAAAGACACTGATGAGTATGAAGCTGCTTCACTGCCTTGATAATAAACACACTATCTTAATTTCAGGTTAAACTGCCCTGCAGAACATTTTTAGGATCCCTGAATATATAAGAAGTGTAACCTAAATACACCATATGATAAATTGTATTAATCATTGTATAAGCATCTCTTATGATAAATATTCCATAATCTATGTAATAAACTCAAGAGGGATTCTCTACAGTTGTACATCCTCCAGTTTCTTGTAAAGTTGAACCAGCAGCTTTGATGAAACATTTGACTCAACCACATCTTGTAATAAATTTATTTTGAACAAATAACAGTACAAACAAAACGTTATACCTTAAGTTTTTAGACTTATTTATATCTGAAAATTTAGAAATGAAAAAAAAATTAAATAAAAACTTTCAGAAAAAAATATTTTCAGTAATATTGTTTGAGTCTCAAATGCAAGTATCACATTGACATATGCATTTTACAAAACCAAAACAAACAAAAAAATATATCCATGGGGTCAAAAACTTGTGTTGCATTTACACATACATGCATTTTAAAGAATCAAGACTTAAAAAAAAAAAATGCCATGCATATTCAAAAAGAAGACAAGAATAGAAAATTAAAATAATTGAAACTTGCATGAAAAGGAATTTAAAACAAAACAAACAAACAAAAGAACTGAAGGCAATGCTTGTCCAGATTTCTTCTTTCTTCAGGAAAACGTGCCCCTAAAAAACAAGGATATAGAAATAGTCAATTATTTTTAGGTACAGTAGCCCATTTTACATTTATCACTGAATAAACCATTCACAAGTTAGAAATTATTGTGATGCTTTTTTAATCAACTTTTTTCAAAAGATCCAAGCTGTTTCAATTTTTTAAAAGAAAAGTTAAAAACAATAATGACAAAACAAGTAGGTTGGTATTGCAAAAGGTTACCTTAGGAAAGTGATGGAACCAATTGACAGAACAATGTTCTGAAACTTAAAAACCTAAGTTGTTTTGTTTTTAGAACTGGAATGATTAATAGAAGCATGATCTCCAACTGATACAAAAAAAAAATACAGTGACATCAATGAATGTCAATGAAGGTCCTTTTGGTATATATAAGTTCAGAAAAAAAAAGTAAATTTATTTATTTGTAAATGTACAATTTGACCGAAATAAAAGATAAAAGAAAAGAAAGAATGTAATATAAACTATATTAGTAAGTACAAATGTTGAGAATTTTTCTTTGCAAAATGTTTTCCTGCATTGTGTTTGGAACAACCACTTTAAACATTGAGTTTTGCTGAACTACTAACTCTCCACCTTTCTGGGTCTTTACCACATACCGTATCACTACCATGTCCAAACGAACAACATTTGAAACATCACTTTTATGGCAAATGCAAAATAACCATTTTTCTACGTATCATTCAATAAAATCTGCTTTTGACATGTTTTGGTTTTTAAAACATTTAAAAATAAATAAATACAAATACAACCAGCCACATCAGTGTAACTAGTTGCTTGCTGCAGCACTACAGAAACAATTATAGCTACAATTACAATAAAATACAGCTTTCCCCACTTTTTCAAACTTGAGTCTAGAGGAAGAGAATTATTCTGGAGTAACAAAGCAAGTTTCCATCCATGTCCATTCAAATGGCTTCACAAAAGGATCAGAATTGCTGTATAAAAACTAGTCATTTTAAAAACACATGGCATCATATTGTTAGAATTCATAATCACAAAAAAAAAAAGAATTGTAGAAACAAGAGATGGTGTGCAGAGTTCACCAATACCTGCAAGTAAAAGACAAACATTTTTAAGTTAGACTTAAATTTCCATAATTGGTAAAAAATTAATCTCTACTTGCAGTTTCTTCCACTTCTTTTTAGCTTTACAACTAAAATCTGCTATCACAACTTTAACAAACATGACCTCAGCCCAGATTTACTTTTAAAAGACAACCTGTCCTAGATTTGGATGAGTCCAACATTAGAGGGCAGCAGGATACTACACTTGTATTTATTCAGTATTTAAAAACAGTTGGTGTTAAAAATGGATCCAATGAGTTGTGTACTAAAAAAAAAACCAAAAAACTAAAATAACTAAATCAATAACTAAATCTGTGTACTTTGTTAATTTATTCTGTGGTCCACTAGACAAACAGTTTGGGACAAGTATTGTCAAAAATTCTTATTTACAGTAATAATAATTAAGTTAGTTTTTAATGGAGGAAGGATGGCTCTTCCTGTAACCGAAGGGTTGCTGGTTCAGGTTCGATCCCCCACCCGGAGTTCATGCCGGGGTGCCCTTGAAGATACTGAACCCCTAATTGCTCCTGATGGTGGCTTTCACCTTGCATGGATGGACAGGATCAGAAATGAGTATACCAGAGGAACAGCACATGTTAGAAGTTATGGAGATAAAGTCAGAGAAGTCAGACTGAGATGGGTTGGACATGTTCAGAGGAGAGAGAGAGTACATCGGCAGAAGGATGCTGGGTTTGAAACCACCAGACAAGAGGCCAAGAGGAAGACCAAAGACGAGGTCATGGATATATTGAAGGAAGACAGGAAGACAGTTGCTGTGACCAAAGAGGATGCAGGAGACTGGATTAGATGAAAGAAACTGACTTGCTGAAAGGAGAAGAAGAAGTCGTTATAATTAAAACAAACCGTTATGTGGCAACACTTATCCACCATTTGGGGAAGTGCTCGCATTCAAGCCTTTATAATCTTTATAATTTCAAGAAAAAACTAAATTATGAACCCTGATGTGGACAGGTTCATTTACTTTGAGAGGCAAATACATCAAATATTCATGTCAATCTCACTCATTTACATATTTTCTATCTTATAAAAAGGTTGACATGACTTAGAAGGTATTTTGACATAAAAGTTTTATTTTAGAAGTTTCTTTGCCTGAGCACAACCTATGTTTTTTCTTTGAATTCACATCTGTTACCATGCTGGTTCAAATATAACCTGAAGAGGCGGAAAGAAAATATGTTTTAACTGAAGATCTTTGCTCTAAATGTTCCAATCAGTTGATCTACTGGTGATGACATTTTGATTGTTTCAGATGTTAGACAATCAATTGCTTTGTACTGATTGCCCGTTGTAATTGTGGTGGATTACGCCAGAATTATTTTTGAAAATCAAACATGTGATTGCCTATTGTTGGAGTTCATCTTTCAATCGTTGCACATGAAGCCCTCTGTTTGCAAAACCGAGTCTTTTGTTTACGCCAGATTGTTGTATGAATATATTACTCTTTCGATCAGTGACATATAAAGGACCATTTTTTATTTTGTATTGTTTAAAGTCTCCATAATACTTTAAAGGCACGTTTGACTTTAAAATAGGAGTTGCATTCACTTATTTGACATTAGGTATGGAATAATTCAGTCATTTTATAAAATTTTAATGCTATCAAATTCTAGTATTTTTCTATATAAATCCGTTCCCCATCTCCCTTACAAGGTTTATTTAGTAAAAAAACAAAACATGGCACTATTCATTTCCAGCATGTTAAGATCTCATGTTTCCTAGATATGGGTTTGAGAGAAAGTGGCTAGGGGATACTGGGAGAACAGGACCTGTAGCTATGCTTTAAACAAACAAACAAAACTTTGTCTCAAGTTTTTGTGGGAGAAGCCACCATTTGTAACTTTATAAAGAAAAAGTACAATTTCTTTAATTTCTCAATTAAAGTTCCTACTTTAGGGTCTTACTGACAAAGGGTCACCCAGTGTGGTCTTCTCCTGCTGTGCCCATTCTGCGTTTAGAGAATAGATATATATTCTGCCCTGGGTGCAATGGCTGATTATTTGAGTTACTGTTGTCTTTCATCTCCAACCAACCAGTTTCACCATTATCCTTTGATCTCCAACATCAACAGGCTTTACAGACAACTGCTGCTCTGAGTATTTTCTCTTTTTCAAACCAGACCGTTCTGGCTAACCCAGCACATGGCTGTAGAGAATTTGAGAAACTTCATCTGCCCGGTCTGGTACCAACAACAAAACAAGTTCAAAGTAACTTCATACCCCTCCTCATTCTCCAAATTCTTAGTTTGATTTTCTTAAGTCAGCTCTGTAGTTGCTTATGGGTGATTGGTCAAACAAGTAATACGCTGTAGGAAAAAGACTAGCAAAATTAAACATGGACATGTCATGTTTCCCACATTGACCACTTTTTGCTGTGTTGTTTCTTTTTAATTTACCATTACTTAAAAGGGTTTTTTTTTATATGTCTAGCAGATGCGAGACAAGGCTTTTATGTCCCAATACAACTGTTCACAAGAAAATTTGTACATTTATTTGAATGTAATACATCCAGACCAAGTTTTGCTTTTTGTCATAAAATGTTCACAGAAGTAATGGACAAAAATGTAAATGCATTAATTTAGCAATCAGTCTAATTCAATTTACTTTCCCTCATCCTTGCAAATTATTATACAAGTCAATTGTAAATTAACTTTTCAAATGGAACCTGTGAAGAAATTATATATTCCCATCAGATACAAATTGGAATTTAATTAAACCCAGTGGAAACGATGTATGAGCATTACGTAACAAGGAACACAAGGATAATCCTATTGACTGATGCACTGAACACTAAACCCTGAAAGTTCACCATTACTCCTCCACCACTGAAGCTGCCTGACAAGCAATCATTGGAAGAGTGGCTGACATGCGGAATAAAAACCAACCTTAGGTGAGAGGATGAGTGATCAAAGTTTGATCGGGTGCCATTTGGATGATGAACTGGTACGTAGGTACCACACATTGTTGCAACACCACTCTGGGCATGTTTCCATCTTCGGATACTGGTTCCAGAGGCATGGTGAATCCATTGTCAATGTGCTCACCCATATCCAGAAACTGTCAAGCCAAAATGTCAGGAGAACTTAAAACATAAATTATTCTGTAAAGTAAACAATATATTTTTTAATTACTCATCCAATTTACATCAGTATTTTGCAACAAAATTCAAGGAACAAGTATTTGCCTGACTGCATTTAAAAATCCTGCTCAAAAAACCAAACCAAGGTAGTAAGATAAAAATGCTGCTTCGGATATGTTTATCATACATAATTCGTGGAATCTACAAATTAAAAACTATCCTACTGTGGGTGGTTTGAATTGAAATCCAGTTTGCCCGCTGAAACAACCAGATGAATTTTTGTTTGTTGAAACTGCTCAGAAAGAGTCACATGAGAAACATTTGTATTTTACAGAAGGTGGGAGTGTAGCTGCATTTTTTACCCGAATCAGCATTTTAACACACTAATCACAATTGCACTTATTATCCAACTAGTACACAAATTCTGAGGGCAGTCATGATTTATTGATTTTAGTTTTTAGATTCGATATGTTTTGCTGTGTATTTGTGTTAATACATTCCTCGTTCGTTTTCTTGTGAAGCCCATTGAGACAGAAATTCTGTGATTTTGGGCTATCCAAATAAAATGGAATTGAATATGTATATAAAATGTATTTTACTTGCCAAGCCCAACACTTAAAGAAAAAAAATGCTGGCAGAAAAGAAAAACCTCTCATGGGATTGCTTTTAGAAAATAGCTTACTGATTTACATTCAATTGTACAAAATAATCCACTTGACATTACAACCCATTTTTGTTTTCATAACTCCAGGAAAAGTTTGGGTGCAACCACACGCCCACAACAAGGTGAAAAAGCGCTTTGTTGATTTTAGAAGGAAAAAAACCAAAACTACATTTCTTTGGCTTTAATGACATGGATTTTGTTGCCTGAACTCTATGAACAAATTGTCATAAGGTTTCAACTTTTATATTTAAATGCAGGCAGATCAACTACATAGGGGTTTGACATTGCTCTGACCATTAAAAAAAAACAAAAAAAAAAAAACAAAACAAGAAATCAGTAAATTTCTATTCCATTTTTTAACCTGCTGTCGTTTTTGTCCTTTGTCAAAAAAACAAAACAAAATCTATTTGCCCTTGTTAAAAGTTGATATCCTAAAGCTCAAAAATACAATTCTAAAATCATACTTTTTATTTATTGTTAAAAGGACGTAAACAGGTAAACGTTTCTATAAATGGGACATTGTCTTGCTATGGAGAGATGTTCGAAATACTTGACTAACAAAACTATCCCATATGAGATTCAAACCCTAATTTGATCTGATTTGGATTATTGTGCAGTTGTTTGGCCAAATACATCATTGAATATTATTAAAAAATTAAGTTGGTGCAAAACAAAGCTGTATGTGTGGCTTGTGTGTTGTAACAACTGAGACTCCATTGATGTTCTATCAAAAACTGCCTTTCTGTAAAAACACTCAGTTATTCTACTAGACTCTCAAAGGAGCAGTGTTTAACCTTGCCAAAATGCAAAACTAGACAGAGCCAACGCACAGTTATGTTTGGAGCCATGCAAGAATGGAATCATTTACCACTAAATAGGAGAGAACAAAGTTGTAACTATGGTATAAAAAAGAAAAAAAAAAAAACCTCAAAATTCACAATTATAAACTAAGCTGTGAACAAATGTGAGACTAGTTAAAAGTGTTACTGTTGTTGTAGTGCGTGTTTGGGCCTATAAGCAGGCAGCAAGTATCTGTTTTTATAAAAATGCAAACTGTTTTAAGCCGTAAGTTATGCACATTTGTTTATGAACTCTTTGGAATTGTCAATTGTTGTAAGTACTGTATTTTGAAATTTTATTAGTACTAATACAGTGAACTATTGACTTTTAAAGTACCCCAGGAAGAGTAGCTGATGCAGTGCTGTGCTGAGGCTAATGGGGATTCAATAAACAACTCGTGTTGTCCAAAGCATTTTTTTTTTCCAATTTTTCTAAATTAGTTTTCCACTTCGCATCCAATCCAGAAACTTTTATTTTGTTCTACTGTAGATCTTTGGCAGTTTATCTTTAGATTTTTTCATTTAACAGAAGCACATTTTATTCATTTTGGCTCAATGGTGTTACTTTAGCTGTGCTTAAAAACAAATTTCTCAAAAATTGTTCATCCACCGAGCAGCAGGTGAGCACTAATCTAAACTTATCTCAGAAGGTCTTCAATCATTTTTACTCTCAAACTTTATTGCCTTTTAGTCTTGTGTCAACATCTGCTTATTAAAGGAAATATAAAAACTGTTTAATAATTTCAACCCTCACAAATAGAAAAATAAAATGAATTGGTTGGATATTTGACCAAATTTTAAGTGGGTATTTTTTTTTTTTAAAGGGGGTTTTAATAGGGAATGAATTTACATTAGGCCCAGTGAAGCACATGCTTTTACCATTTTATTAATGTGTGCCATCACTTTGAACAGAACTGTATTTATAATATTTTTAATAATATTCACCAAGAATTTTTTTTATACGCTTCAAAGCGCTGAAGAGATTAAAAACTTACATTATCCAACCACAGGTCATTTCCTATTCCTTCACTCTGACTGAAAGCGATTGCATTCTTCAGGAAGTCAGTTCGACTGCCATTACCCTGAGAATCAAAGTGAAATATGTTGGTATAGAAAAACAGAAGCACTTCATTGGAGCAACAAAGAAATTTCAATAGATCACTCACACGTTCAGTGTCCTGTAAAACGGCGAGTAGCAGCCTGATGTATTCAGTGGCTGCTTTCAGTGTGTCCACTTTACTGGGTTTTCTGTCTGGCCGCATCAATGGCACCATGCGTTTCAGTTGGGAGAACATGGTGTTGAGGTTCTTGATCTAAAAAAAAAGAAAACTCAAACAAATATCATAATTGGGATTAAATCCCGATTGGCACACAAATATTGTTCATCTCTAAACTTTGCTGATAGAAGAAACACAGAGGAGTCCCAAGCAGGAATCAGATTTATTACAGGCGATATACTACCATTACTTTTGCATTAATCTAGTACCCGTTTGAGGCTGTTGCCCCCTGCTACCCGGCCCCAGAACAAGTGGAAGATGACGGAACGGAAAGGTACAAATATGCCTTTACATTTTGTTCAAGAAACTAACAAAATACGAGATCTGCTTCATTGGCAAGAAAACTTTTAGTAAGACTAAAAGATTTTTGGAAAGACGTACATGTCCTTAATAATAATAATAAGACATTTCAGTCCTGTACTGTAGGTGGCATCTCTGGAGCAGATAATATAGCCGAATGTTGGGGGCAGCACTTTAGTAACATTTTTAATTGTATGAGTGATGTTTTTAAAGTAGGTATAATTGCCGAAAATAACATATAGCTGTAACTGCTCATTAAGTGTACCAAGAAATACAAAAGTTAACTTCTAATAAGTCTTATGAGGCAAATGGTATTTATGCTGAGCACCTGATGCATGCTAGTATGAAGTTGACCCCGCTCCCCTGAGGCCGTTTGTTTCTCTAGCTGTTTGACAAATGGTTTACTTCCTGACTCTTTCCCGTCTGTCACACTTTAACCAATCATTAAGGATAAAGCTGGTAGAGAGGGAAGTTTAAATAATTACAGGCTAAATGCCTTGTGTTATCTAAAGTCCTACAAAGAGTACTATTGGATCGGATATAACATTTTATTAACTCTATAGACAACCAGTTTGGCTTCAAGTCCAAACATGGTACTGATTTATGCAGCATTAAAAGAAATCATCAGAAAATATCAAAATAAAAATTAACCTGTTTTGTTGTGTTTTATTGATGCATCAAAAGCATTTGATCGCGTCAATCACTGGAAACTTTTTAAAACGCATCAGAGGGGTGCCACAGAATATTTTGAGAATACTGGTTTACTGGTATGCTCACCAAGAAATACAGATGAGACGAGGCAATAGTCTATCTCAGACCTGGGCAAATTAAGGCCTGCGGGCCACATCCGGCCCGTTGTACGTCCCTGTCCGGCCCGCGTGAGACCAATCATAAACACCATAAATTAAACTTTTTTTTTAACTTTTATTTTGAAATTTTATTTTGAAAAGCGTTACGTCGCTACGTATGCACGTTGTAGACGTAGCACCTTCACTCGCGTATACACGTGTGTGAGTGAAGGCGATGCCGTTCGCCAGGTTATCCCCAAGATGTCGGCACACCCCAAGAAAAGAAAAGTTGATAAGGAATGCCGTATTTTCAACAAAACATGGACTTCCAAATATTTCTTTACAGAAATTAAAGGCAAAGCAGTGTGCTTAGTCTGTGGTACACAGGTTGCTGTGTTCGCCACTACATCACCAAGCATGAAGATAAATACAGAAATCTGTCTGGTGAAGAGCGTGCAAGGGAGTCTGATGCATTGCTCGCAAAACTACAAAACAAACAAGGATTTTTCACTAAACTTCACACTCCCAGAGATGCAGCCGTCAGGACAAGTTATGTCATTTCTCACAAAATCGCCAGAAAAAGTAAGGTGTTTTCCGACGGAGAGTTTATTAAGGAGTGTTTATCTCTCTGCTGCGCTGATGTGCCCAGAGAAAAAAGGCACATTTGAGAACGTTTCACTCTCCCGACGCACTGTAACGAGGCGGATTGAGGACATCGCGGGAACTTAGAACTTCAGCTGAAGAACAGAGCGGCTTACTTTGACTTTTTTTTTTCTGGTTTTGGATAAGAGCTGCGATGTACGCGACACTGCCCAGCTGCTCATCTTCTTAGTGGAAAGCATTACAAGTTATTGTTTGTGGAGATTAACAAGTAAAAAATAAATTGCACTGGTTCAATAATTGTTTTTCTTGTTTAAGCAATAGAGCACAGTTTCACATAACCTAATATACATATTTACAGAGTGCTTTATTCTTCTGATTATCAGTACCAGCTATTCAAAATATTTAAGTATTTTACAATGAAAGGAAGTTGGTGGCCCTCTGACACAATTCAGGCTTCTTATGCGGCCCCTGATAAAAATTAATTGCCCACCCCTGGTCTATCAGGTACCCTTGGTGTTGGTAATGGAGTCAAGCAAAGAGGAATCTGTCTCCAGTTTTGTTTTGTTTGTACGTGAACGATCTGTCACTCCAACTGTATGCATCCAAAACAAGCTGTCTGATTGGATCGTCTTTAATGAACCAGATGATCTTGTTGTTTACAGTCCGAGTAATGCAGGTCTACAGGAACTTCTCAATGTCTGCTCTACTTATGGAGTTTGACATAAAGTATAATACAAATACACTCAACAAAAATATAAACGCAACACTTTTGTTTTTGCTCCCATTTTTCATGAGATGGACTTGAAGATCTAAAATTCATTCCAGATACACAATATTACCATTTCTCTCAAACATTGTTCACAATTCTGTCTAAATGTGTGATAGTGAGCACTTCTGCTTTGCTGAGACAATCCATCCCACCTCACAAGTGTGCCACATCAAGATGCTGATCTGACATCACGATTAGTGCACAGGTGTACTTATACTGCCCACAATAAAAGGCCACCCTGAAATGTGCATTTTGTTTTTTCTTTATTGACGGTCTGGGGACTCAGAACCAGTCAGTATCTGGTGTGACCACCATTTGCCTCATGCAGTGCAACACATCTTCGCATAGAGTTTATCAGATTGTCTATTGTGGCCTGTGGAATGTTGGTCCACTCCTCTTCAATGGCTGAGCGAAGTTGCTGGATATTAGTGGGAACTGGTGCACGCTGTCGTATACGCCGGTCAAGCACATCCCAAACATGTTCAATTGGTGACATGTCCGGTGAGTATGCTTGCCATGCAAGAACTGGGACATTTTCAGCTTCCAAGAATTGTGTACAGATCCTTGCTACATGGGGCCGTGCATTATCTTGCTGAAACATGAGGTGATGTTCATGGATGTATGGCACAACAATGGGCCTCAGGATCTCATCACGGTATTTCTGTGCATTCAAAATGCCATCAATAAAATGCACCTGTGTTCTTCGTCCATAACAGATGCCTGCCCATACCATAACCCCACCACCACCATGGGCCACTCGATCCACAACATTGACATCAGCAAAGTGCTCACCCACACGACGCCACACATGCTGTCTGGCATCTGCCCTGAACAACGTAAACCGAGATTCATCTGTGAAGAGAACACCTCTCCAACGTTCTAGACACCATCGGATGTGAGCATTTGCCCGCTCAAGTTTGTTACGGCGAAGATCTGAAGTCAGGTTAAGACCCCGATGAGGACGACGAGCATGCAGTTGAGCTTCTCTGAGACGGTTTCTGACAGTTTGTGCAGAAATTGTTTGGTTATGCAAACCAATTGTTTCAGCAGCTATCTGAGTGGCTGGTCTCAGACGATCTCGGAGGTGAACCTGCTGGATGTGGAGGTCCTGGGCTGGTGTGGTTACTCGTGGTCTGCGGTTGTGAGGCCTGTTGGATGTACTGCCATATTCTCTGAGATGCCTTTGGAGACGGCTTATGGTGGAGAAATGAACATTCAATGCACAAGCAACAGATCTGGTTGACATTCCTGCTGTCAGCATGCCAATTGCACGCTCCCTCAAAGCTTGTGGCATCTGTGGCATTTTGCTGTGAGACAAAACTGCACATTTCAGGGTGGCCTTTTATTGTGGGCAGTATAAGGAACACCTGTGCACTAATCATGATGTCAGATCAGCATCTTGATGTGGCACACTTGTGAGGTGGGATGGATTATCTCAGCAAAGCAGAAGTGCTCACTATTACACATTTAGACAGATTTGCGAACAATGTTTGAGAGAAATGGTAATATTGTGTATCTGGAATGAATTTTAGATCTTCAAGTCCATCTCATGAAAAATGGGAGCAAAAACAAAAGTGTTGCGTTTATACACTCAACAAAAATATAAACGCAACACTTTTGTTTTTGCTCCCATTTTTCATGAGATGGACTTAAAGATCCAAAATTCATTCCAGATACACAATATTACCATTTCTCTCAAACATTGTTCGCAAATCTGTCTAAATGTGTAATAGTGAGCACTTCTGCTTTGCTGAGATAATCCATCCCACCTCACAAGTGTGCCACATCAAGATGCTGATCTGACATCATGATTAGTGCACAGGTGTTCCTTATACTGCCCACAATAAAAGGCCACCCTGAAATGTGCAGTTTTGTCTCACAGCAAAATGCCACAGATGCCACAAGCTTTGAGGGAGCGTGCAATTGGCATGCTGACAGCAGGAATGTCAACCAGATCTGTTGCTTGTGCATTGAATGTTCATTTCTCCACCATAAGCCGTCTCCAAAGGCATCTCAGAGAATATGGCAGTACATCCAACAGGCCTCACAACCGCAGACCACGAGTAACCACACCAGCCCAGGACCTCCACATCCAGCAGGTTCACCTCCGAGATCGTCTGAGACCAGCCACTCAGATAGCTGCTGAAACAATTGGTTTGCATAACCAAACAATTTCTGCACAAACTGTCAGAAACCGTCTCAGAGAAGCTCAACTGCATGCTCGTCGTCCTCATCGGGGTCTTAACCTGACTCCAGATCGTCGCCGTAACAGACTTGAGTGGGCAAATGCTCACATTCGATGGCGTCTAGAACGTTGGAGAGGTGTTCTCTTCACGGATGAATCTCAGTTTACATTGTTCAAGGCAGATGGCAGACAGCTTGTGTGGCGTTGTGTGGGTGAGCGCTTTGCTGATGTCAATGTTGTGGATCGAGTGGCCCATGGTGGTGGTGGGGTTATGGTATGGGCAGGCATCTGTTATGGCCGAAGAACACAGGTGCATTTTATTGATGGCATTTTGAATGCACAGAGATACCGTGATGAGATCCTGAGGCCCATTGTTGTGCCATACATCCATTAACATCACCTCATGTTTCAGCAAGATAATGCACGGCCCAATGTTGCAAGGATCTGTACACAATTCTTGGAAGCTGAAAATGTCCCAGTTCTTGCATGGCCAGCATACTCACCGGACATGTCACCCATTGAACATGTTTGGGATGTGCTTGACCGGCGTATATGACAGCGTGCACCAGTTCCCACTAATATCCAGCAACTTCGCTCAGCCATTGAAGAGGAGTGGACCAACATTCCACAGGCCACAATAGACAATCTGATAAACTCTATGCGAAGAAGATGTGTTGCACTGCATGAGGCAAATGGTGGTCACACCAGATACTGACTGGTTCTGAGTCCCCAGACCGCCAATAAAGCAAAAAAAAAAAAGCACATTTCAGGGTGGCCTTTTATTGTGGGCAGTATAAGTACACCTGTGCACTAATCGTGATGTCAGATCAGCACCTTGATGTGGCACATCTGTGAGGTGGGATGGATTATCTCAGCAAAGCAGAAGTGCTCACTATCACATATTTAGACAGATTTGTGAACAGTGTTTGAGAGAAATGGTAATATTGTGTATCTGGAATGAATTTTAGATCTTCAAGTCCATCTCATGAAAAATGGGAGCAAAAACAAAAGTGTTGCGTTTATATATTTGTTGAGTGTATTTTTGTTGAGTGTAAAAGTGTCAGAATGGTCTGTAGAACAAAGAATGATAAAAATGTGAAGTTTCCTCAGTTTACATTATGTGGAAATGATCTGTCGGTTTGTCACAAATATAAACATTTGAGACATAACTGTGATGACA
Organism: Neostethus bicornis; assembly: GCA_902685375.1. NCBI lineage: Eukaryota > Metazoa > Chordata > Actinopteri > Atheriniformes > Phallostethidae > Neostethus > Neostethus bicornis. The sequence goes on from LR738545.1 coordinate 14,967,129, forward strand.
AATTCATATGATGTATGTACAAGCAAAGATGCTCACACGGAGGTTTGGTGCTTGTAGAGTGCAAGTGAAAAACTTTTTTAAAGCCTTCTGCACATACTTACATACAGCACACCTGTGGTGGAACTACAAGAGATCTAGCATAAGAAAACTCAATGTGACAATGACTGCTGAGGATTCTATTAAAAAGACCAAGATGGGAAAGTGCATGTCTCAGCAGGAGTGCTGTTTGATGTACAGTTTTATTAGTCGTTTTAGTAATTCTGAGAACTCTATTATTAGAGCTTGGTTGATGTGAAACTCAGTACCACAAACTACCAGTCTGAATTGTGGAAACATTGGTACAATTGTTTGATGTAAATAGTGGTCTGATGTATTATATACTAAGTTGATGATGATTACTATTACTTTTTAATTTTCCCCAATATATTATTTTTACAGCAAAAACCTGCCATTACATAATACCATTACCCCATCCGTGGCCCAAAGTGCTTCATCTACCATCCAGTTTCCATCAAGATGAAGCCCATCTACTGATTTCCTCAGATGTAAAGCAGTGGAGTAGGATAAGCTAATTACTTGATGCCTTTCAAGGGATCATGTATTGTTTTTCTGGTTTTCTTGAATATCTATTTATTCCTACTAATGTACGTTTTTTGGGAGTTTTCTAGACTCAGCTGCAGCGATCAAATAGGCGAGTTGACTAATTTGGTCTACAGAGTAGAGCTCCGCTCTGTGCAGTAGGCGCTATGCAAGATGGGGGTTGTAGATTATTAACAACTTTTTTTTTTTAACAGCATTTCAGCATAAATAGGCAGCAGCAAGCAGCTGTTTATCTAAAACAACACATTCTAGTGTATACTAACAGTCCTAGACACACTGATTGTCCCAGGGGAGAGATCTCTTTCAAGTGGATCCCCAAGGGGTTTCTTCTTTTTTCCTCCCCCTGCTGTTTTTTTTTTCTCCTCACCATAAAGAAAGGTCTAATGTGCTGAAATTGTTTAGTTAATTTTAAGTTGTGTTTCCACTTCCCCCCCCCCTTTTTGTTCTTATTTAAAAAAAAAAAAAATTCAAATGTACAGTTGGAAGTCCATTAAGACAATTGTTTTGTGGTATATTGGGCAACACAAATATAATTGAATTGAAACTTGACTGTGAAAATTACAGCGAGGTTTTTTTTTTTTTTTTTTTTAAGTAAAACCATGAACATTTTAACAAAACTAAAGTGAAACAAGTTTTGTGAAAATCAAGCAATAGTTGATTATGTTGCTTTAAAATAATACAGGATCAAACTGACAAATTATACCCCAAAACTAATAATCAGAATTTTACAATATTTGTTGAGTTTGAGGATTTTCACATTCACTGAATAAATTTGAAAAAGTTCAAATTGATTTTACACACATTCAGTTGTGAATACGTGAAATAGAAATAAAGTAGTAGAGCTTTCAAAGCTACGTTTATAATAACACATTTACAGCTAATGACTATGACCAATGGAGGAGGAAGCAGTATAATGTCCGTCTTTGGACCGGGAGAATCTGGTTTGATTCCCACCGGCCTCATGCAGAAGACGCCTAACCTCCAGTTATTCACACCATAGGAGCAGTCATAGCTGCTTACTGCAGTCCAATACAATAAAATTATTAATACATTTATAACGCGTCTTACATTTTAAGAAAAAAAAATCCCAAAGCGCTACATCAAAAAGCTTGATAGAATAAAAGCAATAAAAATAATTTAAAACCAAAATCTATATCCAGAAAACTACTTTTCCTAATATGAATATATAAATAGTACAATAATAAAGAATAATTCAGAGGATTTTTTTGAGAATATGGCATGTAAGTCTATTTAAAGTCAATTTGAGTAAAACTCACCCTTAGTCGCTCCTTAGCATTGACCAGTTCCCTTTTTTTAACAGTATCTCTGAAATCCTCTGCGGGGAAATACTGGCCATTTCTTCCTCGTTTATACTTTTGAATACTGCTGTGAACAGGCAACGCAGCCTCTCCTGTTAGTTGTTTTAAAATATCGCCCATTAATTCCTGCTGAGGTACTTTCATTTTGACTTAAAGGTCAGTTATGACTGAGTAAAACTAAAGACGCTGAGTTTGGAGGACTTCTGAGGGCTCCTTTGAAGAAACACCTGAATCACATTATCTCCTTAATGAGATTGAACTTTTGTGTCATAACAACAATTATCTGCTTGTTAAACAATTAACCTGAAAACCATTAGAAAACACCCATTTTTCTTCTTAAAAATGATTTGAGGAATGTATATTATCTAAAATTCAGATTACTTGAATACTTTGACTTAATTTATTGCTTTCACAGACCAGTTTAAGAAATCTAATTGAAATAGTCAATAGTCAATAACCAGGCATGTGCAATGTACGGCCCGCGGGACATAAACGGCCCTTTAAACGGTTTAATCCGGCCCGCCGAACTTGAAATAATTAGGTAAATAAACCTTGTTAAGATTTTTTTCTCCCTGCAATTTTGATATTTCCTAAATAGATGGCGCCCTCTAGATGTATTGGCTTTGTTGAGAAAACAACAACACTGCTCCCATTCAAATGAGTGGTTTTCCATGATGCGCACGCTGTCAAAATTAACCGTGCGCGCACATATAGACACCCATCGGGGCCAACACACAAACGTAAACAAGTGCATTAGATTTCAAACCTTGTGCACTAATATGGAAAGCCATTGGGGTCACAACACATGCGTAATCTGGCGTTAAATGTTAAGTTTAGCACTTTTTTAAGCGCTCGGGCGCTAGATTTAAAATTTAACGCGCTTGATATTTTTGGAAAAAAAAAAAAAGATGAGGAGGAGAGTGATGGTGATATTGTGAAGTGTAAAAGAACTTTTTTTGCTTTAAATAAAAGTTATTCATTTGATTTTTAGTGTTTAAAGACTGGGCAGCACGGTGGCGCAGTGTGTAGCAGTGACCTCACAGCAAGAAGGTCGTGGGTTCGAGTCCTGGGTGGGTTCGAGTCCATGTTTTTGGAGGGTGGGAGGAAATCAGAGTACCTGGAGAAAACGCACGCATGCACGGGGAGAACATGCAAACTCCACACAGAAAGGCCAGTGTTCCAAGCCTTGTCCCCACACAGGACTCGAAACCGCGACCTTCTCGCTGTGAGGTCACTGTGCAACCCACTACACCACTGTGCCGCCCCATATTTACTATGCCCTCTACAAATGCAAAGATATGAAGTAATTTGATAAAACAAAAAAAAATGTTTTTTCATCTTCCGAAATGCTTCTCCCTATTGGGGGTGCTGGAGTCTATCCCGGCTGATTTCAGATGAGAGGCAAGGTGGGGGCCACACACACGCAATCATCCACACACACACTCATTCCTAGGGGTAATATTACAGAGGGCAGTTAACCTGACATTCATATTTTTAGGATGTGAAAGGAAACTAGCGTACCGGAAAAAGCACAGTCATACACAGGGAGAACATGCAAACGCCACATAATAGGCCTGTGTTTCTAGCCTCACTCCACTCCGGGACTCGAACACATCTTGGTGTGAAGCTGGCGTGCTAACCACTGCACCACCGTGCAGCCATGAAGTCATATGAAAAAAAAAAAAAAAGTTTGAGATCTAAATTTAATAACATCTGAGGTAAAGTGGCATAAAAAACTTTTTATGGTGTTGCATTGTAATGTGGTTTGCTCTCTTACATCCAACCAGATTCCAAGTTCAAATAAAAACCTGCATTGCCGTTTTTCAAAAGAACTTTCTCTTTAAAATTTTTCCTTTGGGAACATTGTGTTTGATAATCTTGCTGTTTAAAATTCAGATTAGGGGAATCAGTTTAAAATACTGTTACCTTGTAATTTATAATAATAACTTATAATGAAAAATGACAATGGAATAATTTCCCACAAATATGTGCATCTTTTGCAGATGTTGTGGTTTTGAAGGCATAATTAGGCTGTGATCTCCAACTGTTGGACCAATTTGTTGCAGATTATGAAGCAACCCAGATCAGAAACATCGCCTCAAAATTAAAAGTTAAAAAGTTTAAAATTGAAAAAAAAAAATTAAAGAAAACATTGAACTTCAGAAAAGTTGCTGAAATTCTTAAATAAGATCCAAATATCAATTGATTCTTGCCCCACCCCCGCCCCCAAATTGTCATTAAAACGAGTTAAACCTAATCATGTTGTGAACCAACTTATATCAATGTTTTTATCTAAAAAGTTGTGTGCAATATTTAACCATTTTTTAAGATCCTGCTTATCTAATGTTTGTTTCAGCTCGGACACAATTTATACCTGCAAGGAAATGGTTTGAACCTGAAGCTGGTGATTATATTGGACCACATTGAACTGAAGAATCTGTGATTAAATAAAGAAAAGTTAGCATAAATTAGGATTCAAATACTGTAGAAAAAATGTCAGATTTATTTATAACCATAAATCCTAGGCCACTGTTATAGTTATTTGGCATATTTCCTATTAGACGTCATTGTTAACGTTATACCTGTGGGCTATTTCAATCTTTATAATGGACCTACAGGCAAGAGAATTGTTATTAAGTTTGGGATGATTGATTGTTCCATCAAGCTGTAGTTGTCCAACTAATTTAAATTAAACTGCTTTAAGGAACTTGGAATAGTGCTACTTGATAGAAATTAAAAGCTTCTGTGACAGCTTGGGTTGTTATCAAATGTAATTAAAATACATAACATGATAAATTTAACAGTCCAACACATGTATTAAGAAGGCAGTTTGGTCTGGTCTTCAGATGCATATACGCAACAGCTAACATTCCAACTTGAAATGGTATAATTTATTTAATTGGGTTTTCCTAAAGAAGAAACCAGAAAAGTAAGGAAAACAGTAAATTTTAGGTACATTTCAGAAAATTAAACCTTTTCCAGACTGGGCTGGAGGACCAACAGTTCTGCTGTGTACAAGACCTTTAGCCAATTCTACTTCTTAACGGAGTTGATATCCTTCAAGATGTGCCACAAGATGCAACAAATCATCTACCAAATGGTTATCATAGCACCTTGTCCTCCTCTATAGTCTGATGAGGGGGAAACAATGTAGCCACTAACTCCAACATACTAAATAATTTGTTCAGAAAGGCCAGCTCTGTTATTGGCTTGCAGCCAGAGGACACACAATTAAAGCAGTGGTGGTGAGGTTCCATTCCGTTGTCTTCCGCTTATTTGAGGCCTGGTCACGGGGGCAACAGCCTCAGATGGGAAGCCCGGGCTTCTCTCACCCCAGCTGCATCCTCCAGCTCATCAGGAAGATCCCGAGTTGTTCTCCGGCCAGCTGTGAGACATAGTCTCTCCAGCGGGTCGATCTCCCGCTCCATCTTTCCCCCACTCGTGAGCAAGACCCTGAGATACTTAAATTGCTCAAATTGGGGCAAAACCCCATTCCTGACCTGCAGGGGGCATCCCACCCTTTTCCGGGTGAGGACCATGGTCTCGGATTTGGAGGTGCTTATTCCCATCCCGGCCACTTCACACCCGCAGCAAAGCACATGTAGACTGGTTGGGCAAACTCCCATGACCCCTCCAGGATCCTGAAAAGGGTACAGAGCTGGCCCGTTGTTCCAGGTCCGGGGCGTAAACTACACTGCTCCTCTTCAATCTGGGGCTCGACAATCCGACGGACACTCCTCTGCAGTACCCCTGAATAGACCTTTACAGGTAGGCTGAGGAGTGTGATCCCTCTGTAGTTGGAGCACACCCTCCGGTCTCCCTTCTTATAAAAATAGGAACAACCACCCCAGTCTGCCATTGAACAAAATGTTTTCCAACATAGATAATCTCATCCACCCTCTCCACTTTGTTTTGGGCAAATAATGGAGCTCATTCTCTCACAGACTCAAGAGAGTTTTGTTCTAAAAAAAATTTTGGAATAGTGAAAACCTTCCTGCCACAAACAATAAACCCACTCAACACCTCATCACTGTCCCACCGATAGTTGTGTTCATTTGCACATTAATGCTCTTGTTTGAACATAAGTTTAAGTTACTCTGCACTTTTCCTATATTTTTGTTGTGTTTGTGTAAGGCTATGCTACTAAAATATGTGGATTTCTCAGATCGGGGATTAATAAATTATTTTGATTTTACTTTAAAGTGTTCTTTTGGCCCTTATTACATCATCATAAGTAAGCCAGGCTAATTTGCTGTGAAGATTACTTTATACTGCTGAAAAAGGTGTGTAAAATACACAGAGGTTTCTGCCTGACCTTTGGCAAGACTGCGGATTGTTCTGTCCAGGACATTGATTAAATATTTTGTTTGAAAAGGGACTAAAGAACTCAACGTAAATTTTCACCGAACACTCCCAAATTACTTAATATTATTTATTGAATGTATTTGCAACACAAATATGAACACAAACAGAAATGCACATCCAGAAATTTTTCTCTGGTGGAAACTGGGTGGTGCAAACACTGTGCAAGTGAATCTTTATGAAGCGTTCTGGAACTGAAGGTGTGACACCAGGATGCCAAGTAGCCAGACTAATTTTTCAGTATCTTTCATCCCCCTAAAAAGGTACAAAATGGTTTACCTTGTCAATTTACCAGTCAATTAGCCCGAGGGCCTGAATGAAGCCTGCACAAGGCAGTCAATCAATAAAAAGAAGAGAAGGCAGAAAAATGTCATGTTTCTCTCTATGAAATAGAATTTCACACTACTGAAAGAAAATAAAGGAAGTAGAGAAAAAGGGAAAAAATCAATAAAGAGAAGTCCACCTATACTAATTACCTGGGACAAAATACACTGTAATTACACTCAAGAGCCAATTAGTTTTCTACCCCTACCAACAAATCGGCATGCTTCCTGTGGCACAGCTTTATCCGTAGTAGAAGATAGTGGAGAAAACTGGTTTATTTTTTGTGTGAGCTGCCTTCAACTGGTTTTAATATAACAGCATACAAGAATACGAAGGGGGTTTGGGATCTGATTGAAGATGCTTTTTGGATGCCTCTCTTCGAGATTCTCTGGGTATGTCCTTTCAAGAGGAGGAACTAGGAAAGAGACTGGTCATGCTGGAAGACCAATGTTTCAAGGTTTCACTGGAAATGCCTAGGGGTTTTTTTGGGTGAACTCTGGAAGAAGTGGTTTGGGAGACTGAAATTTTTGCCAGCAGGCAAAGCAAAAAACCCTCCATCCTGAAAGTCACAGATAATGAATAGATAAATATTTTATGGGGTGAGTTACAGCCATCAACACATGTTACATTGTTATTTCCAATTATTTTGTATTACCTCGGCATGCATTTTGTTATGAAGACAAATATAGAATTGTTAGCCAAAAAATGTGAACACTTGAACTGGGGAATGTAAAAAGGAATGATCTAAAATAGGATTTTAGGCTTTTATTTCATGCAGTTGTCTACAATATGATTATCAGCAATAAAAACAGCATGAAATAAATTCTGATCTGGAATTTTCTATTAAACGGCTCCTTTGTTATATATAAAAGGCGCCTCATAAGAAAACAGCTGCTCTTGTTGTAAATTGATTATATCCTAAATTAATCATCTGAATAAATCAATTTTACTCTTTTGTAAAAAAAAAAAAAAAAAAAAGCTCTCAACTCATTTGAAGGTTTAGATTAGCTTTAAACCGACAATAATGATGAGAGAGAGGTATTTGTAGTGAGTGTAAGAACAAGACACTACTCAGTACATAAAGTGACAAGTTTCAAATGGTCTGATTAAAAATGATAAAGAAACCGAGCCAATCAAGAGAACCTCAAAGTTCTGCTGCCACACTTACAGACTGAGAGGAACATGATAAGGTGGTTTGATGGTTTGGAATCTGATTAAGATACTTTTTGGATGCCTCAGCCATGAGGTTCTCTTGGCATGTCCTACCAGGATATGGTTTCGAGAAAGGGACTGGACGTGCTTGAAGTACCACAGCAAGTCTCATGGTTGCCCATGGTTGCTCAGGGTGAGGGTATCCCAGTCTTTAAGAGCTGGTCTCCTAAAGGTTTCCCACTTGTTTCTGGTTTAACATAGCTGATGAACATAAAATGAAATCAACAGTCAGTAAAATTTTGCACAATGACATGGATCAGATGTGTAAATGCAACAATGCATAGAAAACATACATTTTATAGAGTAAATTACAGCCATAAACACGTTTTTCAGTTTTTAATCCCAATTATTTTGGATTTCCTCTCAAGCAGGTTATTATGAAGTCAAATACAGAATTGTTGGCAAAAAAAATGTGATCACTTTTTGACTGTCCAAAAATAGTCAAAAAGTTGTGACCTGTTGTGTTTACAATATCTTAAAAATGCATACTCATGAATCCTACTTAATTAAGCCATTTCATTTTGTGCACTGTTTTTTAAAAAAATTGTGGCCCTTGCAAGAAACAAATGCTTGTTCTAGTTGTTGACCAACATTCTCATTTCCTACCGAAAACTTAGTATTCACAATCATAGGATTTTGCAAATCTTCATCTATTTTTTCTGCAATGCAACCTGTCACTTCCAGAATACATAAATGTGTGCGAGTGTGTATTTTTGCCGCTGTATGGCAGTGAAGCTTGGACAATACCCTAGTAAGAGCGGAGACTAAATGCCATCCACCTACGTAACCTTACGCGTCTCCTCGGCATCACCTGGCAGGATTTGGTATCCAACACGGACGTCCGACCCAGACGAACATGTCCATGGGTCATGGGCCATGTATACAGGGGGAACAATGGCCGCATTCCAAAGGACATCCGCTATAGGGAGTTCGCCACAGGAATGCGGGCACCTGGACAACCTGCCCTGCGGTACAAAGATGCCTGTAAGAGGGATCTGAAATCGTGTAACATCAACATAGCAGATCTCAAGTCAGTGACCTCTGACTGGTATCAAGCAGGCCAAAGCGAACAGCGAGATCCAGCACGAGGCCGCAAATACCCGGTAAGGGCAAAAAAGTAAGTCTGCCGCCACTCCCCCTATGACTCATATCGTCTATCACATATGCAGGCGCAGCAAGTGTGGTAGGAGCTGCAGCTCCTGCATTGGCTTATTCAGCCACAGCCAACGCTGCACAGATACTGTAAGTATCCAGGTGCAGACTCCATTGTCTCTAGAGACAGAAGGATGCCAACCTATGTATATGTATACATATGTGTGTTTGGGTATGTTTTTAGGATGAAGTAAAGAGCTGCTGTTATCATATGTTATAAATCATACGTCATATTATCATGTGTTTACTTTACTTTATTAAATGTCGCGAGATACCAGTGTTGGTATATTACGCCTAACAGGGAACCGAAATCCCCTGTGATTTCAAAAATAAATATCGATCATTGCTCTAGAGTCCGACCAGAGAGTCAGTTTAATATCTGATACGTCTCCTATCATGTGTTTTGTCTTGTTTTTGGCATTTACGTCCTTGGGCTGCTATGGCCACTTCAGCCAATCAGCGACATTAATAGTGAATGACGTCAGCATACCACCAAAACCAGGAAGCTGCAAATTTGTTGTTAATTCCGCTTCGACCTCGTCTTTAACGACACTTCTATTAACAATTATCTAAAAGCAACTACACCGGGTCAAAGTAATATAAGTTTAAGTAGTTATTCTAATCTGCTGCCTCTGTGGAGAAACTTTCTTGAAGTTTGTGAACGGAAAAGAAAGGGGCAGGACCCAGAATTACCACACATCCTTTTTTATTTCTGAAGATGTTAGCTTCAAGTCTTCCAGCTAATTACTGTAATGAACAGCCTGATGATCCCACTCAAAAGGTGTGTATAAACTCTGAATACTTAACTAACATCTTTTGGGGTAGATGAATAACATTTAGAAACTCTAACAAAGTAGGAGGAAGTGACAACAAAGATAGTTTTAGCTGATAGCTGCTAAAAATTTTGAAGGGTTTGATTAAATTTAATGAGATTCTTTCAAGTTGGACAACATGACACTACATAAATGAAGCATTTCGAAGATAATATTATAAATAATGCATCTCTTTTCTTCCCACATCTGCTTACTCACTCTCTGGCTTCCTGCTTCTGATCATGGTCCTTTCCCTTTTTTTCTTTTTTTTTTTTTTACCACAAGAAAACTCCCCCCACTTGCTTCAGCATGTAGTTCAAGGAACGGTCAAATGGTCATCTTTATTGTAAACTGTCCTACTTAGAAACTGAATCATTCAGAAAATACTTTTACAACAACAACAAAAATCTGTGAGGAGCTTCAGGAAGTCAGATTCACAGATTTACAAGCTGAATGGAGCTCTTCTTGATGAACATATACATTTGGACTGCGCAATTGGACCATTGAATTTCCCAAGTAAGGGGTGAATAAAGTACATTTTGTATTTTATTTTATATATTTATGTAATAGTTATAGCAACATATTTATGGAATAGTTATAGCAACCCCCCGAGCGCCTCGCGGGCGAGGTGTTTCGGGCACGTCCCACCAGGAGGAGACCAAGGGGCAGACCCCGGACCCGCTGGAGAGACTATGTCTCACAGCTGGCCGGGGAACGACTTGGGATCCTTCCAGGTGAGCTAGAGGATGCAGCCGGGGAGAGAGAGGCCTGGGCTGCCCGCTTAAGGCTGTTGCCCCCGCCACCCGACCCCGGAACAAGCTAAAGATGACGGAAACGGAAAGTTATAGCAACAGCCTCAGACGGAAAGCCCAGGCTTCTCCCACCCCAACTGCATCCTTCAGCTCATCCGGAAGGATCCCAAGTCGTTCCCCAGTCAGCTGTAAGACATAGTCCCTCCAGCGGGTCCGGGGTCTGCCTCTGGGTCTCCTCCCGGTGGGATGTGCCTGAAAGACCTCACCAGTGAGGCGCTCAGGGGCATCCTAACCAGATGCCCGAGCCACTCCCTCTGGCTTCTCTCGACCTGAAGGAGAAGCGGCTCGACACTTGGCTCCTTCCGGATGGCAGAGCTCCTCACCCGAACTCTGTGTGAGAGCCCAGCCACCCTGCAGAGGAAGCTCATTTCCGCCACTTGTATTCGCAATCTCATTCTTTCGGTCACCACCCACTGCTGGTGACCTTAAGTGAGGGTAGTAACGTAGATCGACTTGTAAATTGAGAGCTTTGCTTTTCGGCTCAGATATTTCTTTACCTCGACGGACCGATGCAGCAGTGTCTAAAACTAGCAAACTGCCTGATACAAAACTGATTTATATGTGCCAGCGCATGGGTTAACATGATGATTTAAATTCTGTTTCATGGATCAACAACAAATTTGTTTTTCCAATCTAGAGTCATCTCAAGTTTTTTGACCCCCAAATTATCTTCTCATTAATTCATCTTCTAGAGTGATTATCCCTAACATTGTTGCGGGGGTGCCGGAAGCTATCCTGGCTAACTTTAGGAAAGAGGCAGGATACAGCCTGAACAGGCCTTGGTCTGTTGCAGAGTTCACACACAGACGGCTATCCACACACAGTCATTCGAGGGGCAACTTCATATCAGCCAATCAACCTAACATGCATGTTTTTGGAGGATGGTTGGAGGAAAATCAGAGTATCTGGAGAAAAATTTCCCCGGTGAGGGATGAATAGAGTAATTCATTAAGAAAACCCATGCATACATAGGGAGAACAGGCAAACTCCACACAGAAAGACCAGTGTTTCAAGCCTCGCCCCACCCCGGTAGTCAAACCCTTGACTTTCTTGCTGTGAAGCCCCTTCATTTAGTCAAAATTGACTAACTTAAACAACATTGCATGCTGGTTTTAAATGCAATAAAGTACATATTATGTTGCCTACAATCTAGAAATGCAATGCTCTTCCCTTTTAAGAAGTCTTTTTGACCTTCTGTAGTTTTCTATCTTGCCTTTTTAGTGCAGAGTTGTTTGTCTGAACTCCCTGGTAGTTTTATTACTCAGAGTGTGTGAACCTCACTTTGTCTTTTGGAGATCCACTTTCATCTTTTTTGTTTGTGTTCAAGCTAAGGTCATTTTTTCACAATATCCCACAAATTCAAAGAGCTCTCAATTTTTTCCCACCACTGATCCATGTGAGAGTGTTGCTGCTGAAGATGAGAGTCAGAGTTGCAAAGGCAGTGCCAATACAACAATATGAAGTGAACCGTTCCACGATTGCCTTTTTTTTTTTAAATAGTGTTCAAATTTCTGTGTGGTGCTGAAGTAAGATTAACCACATCCTCTCTGACCTTCTGAAAAGAGGCAAAGTAGATGATCAGTTGGTAATTTAAGCATCCACATTTAAAAATATCTTTTTTCACGTTCAATTTGTTTCTTCAAAAGTGAGCTTTTCACTGATTTTTATTTTTATCTACATTCTTCTTACTATCACATCTAATAAATACAGGAAAATATTTTGACATTCAAGTTTTTTTCTCCTCAAAATAGATTATTCCAATATATAATTGCAAGTGGTGGAGTTATTGCTATATTTGACAGAAAATAACCCCATTCAATCAGACTTTTACACACATCCCTCGACAAAGTTAGGACATGAATAATAAGCTCTAACAGAAACATGTTAAAAAATAAAAAATTAAAGCAATCTTTTGCTCTAGGGTAGCAAGGGTGATTTTCAGCCTTAACTATGGCAGGAATCAATGATCCGCAATATCTTTATCCTTTAGATTATCAATGTGCCTCTGCCAGCACTGCTGGGCTGTCAGTGTTGGAGGGGGTGTGTAGTGGTAGGAGGGTGCTGTTGTTCATTACACTGCGTTCCAAATTATTATGCAAATTGTATTTAAGTGTCATAAAGATTAAATTTAGTGTTTTTCAGTTAAACTCATGGATGGTATTGTGTCTCAGGGCTCTGTGGATCACTGAAATCAATTACATACACCCATGATATTTAGTTGGCGAGGTGAGTCCAATTAAGGGAAAAACTGCTTAAGAAGGATGTTCCACATTATTAAGCAGACCACCATTTTCAAGCAATATGGGAAAGAAAAAGGATCTCTCTGCTGCTGAAAAGCGTGAAATAGTTGAATGCCTTGGACAAGGTATGAGAACTTTAGATATTTCACGAAAACTTAAGCGTGATCATCGTACCATTAAGAGATTTGTGGCTGATTCAAAGCACACACGGGTTCGTGCAGATAAAGGCAAAATGAGGAAGGTTTCTGCTAGACAAACACATCGGTTACAGAGAGCAGCTGCTAAAGTGTCATTACAAAGCAGCAAACAGGTATTTAAAGTTGCTGATGTCCCTGGAGTCCCACGAACATCAAGGTGTAGAATCCTCCAGAGGCTTGCAGTTATGCATAAACCTTCTATTCGACCACCCCTAAACAATGCTCCAAGCAGAAACGGCTGCAGTGGGCCCAGAAATACATGAAGACCGATTTTCAAACAGTCTTGTTCACTGATGAGTGCCGTGCAAGTCTGGATGGTCCAGATAGATGGAGTAGTGGATGGCCACCATGTCCCAACAAGGCTGCGACGTCAGCAAGGAGGTGGCGGAGTCATGTTTTGGGCCGGAATCCTAGGGAAAGATCTGCTTGGTCCCTTTAGGGTCCCTGACGGTGTGAAAATGACTTCTGCAAAGTATGTTGAGTTTCTGACTGACCACTTCCTTCCGTAGTACAAAAAGAAGAATCCTGCTTCCCGAAACAAAATTATCTTTATGCACGACAATGCACCATCTCATGCTGCATTCATTGGCTGCTTCATTGGCTGCTATGGGCATAAAAGGGGAGAAACTCATGGTGTGGTCCCCATCCTGCCCTGACCTCAACCCTATTGAGAATCTCTGGAGCATCATCAAGCAAAAGATCTATGCAGGTGGGAGGCAGTTCACATCCAAACAGCAACTTTGGGAGGCTGTTCTGACATCCTGCAAAGACATTCAAGCAGAAACTCTCCATAAACTCACAAGTTCTATGGATGCAAGAATTGTGAAGCTGCTATCAAACAAGGGGTCCTATGTTAACATGTAACTTGACCTGTTAAGATGTTTTGGATTGAAATGGCTTTTTATTTCAGTGAATATGACCTCATATTGCTGTAAATTCAACAAATTACTATTTTCAGTTCTTTATAAACTAGAAAAAGTCTTGAAACTATGTTATGCATAATAATTTGGAACAGTGCATTTTAAGTTTTTCATTTATTTTTTAAATACTGTTTTCATTAGGAGGTTTGTTCAATAATATTTGAAATACAATTTGACAGCTAATGACTTGAAAATGATGCTGATCGTCATTTGCATCAAGTATTTTGGAAAATCAAACAAAAACATCATTTGCATAATAATTTGGAACGCAGTGTATGAATGAGTGCTCTGCACTATTTCTCTTTCTCCACTTCAAATGGTAGGTTCAAAAGGAACCCTATTAGGGAGCAGTTCTTTCCTTGGATTACTTGGTGCAGCCAAGCCAGCAACAGATGCAAGTTGAGATCTGGGAAATCCATTTTGGTCATTAGATTTAATTCTGACATCATAAATCAGACAAAGAATGAAATCGGAAGGTGTCAGACACTTAAATTTTTATCAACCACTCATTTGCAATTTGCTGCATGTATGCTTAAACTCTGTCCCTGACAGTTATTATGGGGTTTAGTTTGATTGATAAAATTGGAGATAATTTCATCGGTCTATTTTTAAAATCACTTTAATTCCTCAATGTCTAGCAAACGCAAAACATTTTCCTGTTTTTTATTTAAATTTGGTTTTCAAATAACAGCAGTGGAGAAGCTGCAGTTAAGTCATGCCACATTTTTGTAGTTTAAAAAAAAGTTCACCACAATTAAAAATGGATAAAGATGGATTTATTTGGATATGATCTATTCATCTGTGTATCTTCTTTACTTCTAAAGTTGTCGTGACACTAAGTTGCAGCCAGGGAATGGGTCTATCCCTTTTAATAAGTTGGCTCAGTTGACAGCCCACCTCAGGCAAGATGCTCTACTGTTATTGGATTCATATTTTTGAATGTATCTGTCTTTTGGAGTGTTTTAATAAGTCTTATCTTATTTAACTCTTTCTTTCATTTATTGGTGAAGTGTAACCAAGTTGGGTGGAGGAAGAACTTTAGATTAAATGGTACAAAAGTTTTCTTTCTGAAAGAAACCATTTGTTTTGTAATACAATTTCAGAAATATTTAAAATGTTTGTAACAACCCAGCTCCACAGGGGCAAGAAGAAGCACTAACAAAAATATGCCTGCATGTAAATGAGAAATGATAGGAAATTTATTGTTCCCAGTGGAAGGTTAATTATAAAACAAAAACAATCAGGAGGGAGCAGTGAGTGGTGCTGTTCAAACCAATGAAACAATTAAAATAGAAACAGAAAACAAACCAAACACAACTGGGAGAAGAAACAGAAGCTAATTAACCCACCAACAAAAATTTGGGAAGGACAGCAAATCTAACTTGAGCCTGGTTTTTAACAATAGATTAACAGAAATGGAAACAGAGGGAAAAGTCTAAAGAATCAAAGAAATTAGAAAGGCCTAAAAGGTTGGGATGCAGTGTAGGCTCGGTGATGGTTATGCCTGAAAGACTGATCATCGTCTTACAGTTATAGCTCTAACATCATGGAAAGCTGCTTCTTTCACTGGAAAGAAAAATCCTCAGACAGATCAAGAAGTTAAAACCTTTCCTCAACAGTTACTGAGCCCTTTTCCAGGCTTGAGTTGCTAATGGTAAGAGTCACTGAGCTGGTGTGGGTACATGAATCGTTTGTGCGTATTGTTCTCCACTGAACATCAGTGTATCATACCTTTTTAGAAGCTTTGGAAGAAGTATTAGAGGTTCTTTTTCAGGTCTTCATTATTAGGCTTGGAGACCGAATGTGTAATGACCTTGCGAGCAGAAGAGGCTGGACTTGGAGGATTTAAAACTGTAATTTGAAGATAAATGTTTTATTGCTCCTGCTGGATTTTGTTTCTTGACATAAGATTGTTTTTTTTTTTTTAATATCAGCTGTGAAGCCTAGGTTTCTAATATTTACACTGCAGTGGGTTTCTAATATTTACACTGCAGTGCAACCGTATGCATGGGTGTACAGTAAATTGTGTAGAGCTGGGTTTTTATGTTGTCACAACAAAAATCCCCAAGCCAAAATGTTAGCCTGGGCATACAGAGTGCAACACTGTTATTTTATCATCATCATCACAAAGCTGATCTGTGCTAAAAATGAACCAAATATGTGCTTATACAACTCACACTTGGCTTTTCTCCAGATAAATTGAAGTAATGGGAAAACAGTTCTTTGTCCATTTTGGTTTGACAAGTTATTTATTTATTTATTTTTATCATCTTTATTTCGAATACATTTTTTCCTATTTTGTAATAAAATACAAATTAAAACAAGTATTCGAAAAGGAGTAGGTTGAAGTAAAACTTATGAGTCCCACCCCTTTTTCATCATTGGAAACACATAAACATAAAATATTTTGTTGTTTTACATTTACATTTCATAGACTTACATTGTCTCTTTTTTTCATCCAAATACATTACAGTTTTATAAAATATATATCACACCTACACATGTATAGACACACACACACACACACACACACACACACACACACACACACACACACACACACACACACACACACACACACACACACCCATACATATATAGATATTAGTACACACACACTGTAATAACCCCAGTATTCATTCTCCAAGCCTAATAATACTGTAATTACAGTACTATTATTTGCATTATATTTCACAGCATTCAGATCAAGTATTCAGTAACTGCTGAAAACCAAAACTGCAAGGAGAAAGTATCAGCATACACAAAATGATTCTTCTGAGTGGTGATAATTTCATTTTTGGAGCAGAACGATATATACTGTTACTCATGGTGCAGAAATGCTTCTTGTGATTGACACTGATGAATTAAGATGAACCAGTTTGTTTGAAATAACTGAAGTTCAAAAGCACGACACAGAAGTAAAGGTCTCATATTTTTTTTAAATCTATCTTGTAGTCACTTTCAATTCAGTATGCAATTTTGATTTAGATTGAAGTGTTAATGTTGATAAATAAGAAATCCTGTATTCACCCCAGAATGGGGCACTTTTTTGAAATGCTCATTCAAAGTACAGCAGCTCCACAAGACAATTTGAACTAAGATTACGTACAATGCACCTTTTGACAAGAATAAAGATGATTTGCATTATGTAAGGACACAATGTAAGATAACTGGCCACAATGAGATGGATAAATCGGAGTGTGTACATGACAGCATTTTATGTCACAGTTGGGCATTGTATTGTGTGACATTATCAGGAAAGAAAGACCTGGGAAATTGTGACAAGGTATTATAAATTGCAAGTTTAAGTGGCATTTTGTTGAAGAAAAGGCTGGTTAAAAAAATGCAGATTTGTGGAACTCATCATGCAAATAATTTAAATGATAATGAATGTGCTGTTTGTTTTATGTAGGTGGACAAATACCTTCAACAGCTCAAGCTGTCAGATGAGACATTGATGGATCTGTCTGTAAGATTTCGGCGAGAGATGGACAAAGGCTTGTGCAGAGACACCAACCCTACAGCTGCTGTGAAGATGCTGCCCACATTTGTGCGCTCTACTCCTGACGGAACTGGTAAACATTTCTTTCAAAGCAAACCCATCTAGTCAAACTTTTCATAAAGGCTTCTAATATTATTCTTGGCTGTAGTTAGTCCTCTAAAAGAGACAGAATGGTTTATGTTAATATTATATTCAATCAATATGTCAACTATCAAATCAATGTGTTTTATATTTATTTTTGTCAAAGAAATGCAGCATTTTTTTGATTATTTTTTGATTATTTTGAATTACTCTATTCATCCCTCACCGGGGAAATTTGTTTGCTGCACTCCTTACACCGCAGCAGGCTGCCCTTCAACGGCGCCAATGGTGGGAGAAGTGGGGGTTAGGTGTCTTCTCCAAGGACCCTAGACGTGCTCTCCGTGGGACGCGAACCCGCGACCTTCCGGTCCGCGGGCGAACGCGCTAACAAAGCGTCGGCTCTCCTGTGGTGCCAGACATATTTATTGTTTGCGTAGTGTTCCGGTTACAAAGCACTTCATAAACGCTTTAGGTCAGCCGCTGTGAAAATGCACGATTGGATCTGTCTTGAATAACAATAAATCATTTTAATACTGGACTGGAAGTTTTTGGCCACAGCAAGGTATTGGAAATCACTGAGATTACCACTCTCTAACCTTTCTGTGAGTTCCTATTTTTTCTGCCATAAATGACTTTTTCCATTTATTTCTGCAATGTTTCTATTTTGAATTTACAGACTAACGGTGAGTGCTCTGTGGTGTTTGGACTTCCATCAAGTGCCACCAAACTAATCAGTTGTGCATTCTGTATTTACGATGGAACAAAAGGGATAAAACATTAATTTCCCATTATTTATATCTTAGAAGAAACAAAAAGAAAAAAATAACGTCTTACAAGTGGATGTGAATTTGTCAGAAGGTTATTGGGCTAGTCCCACACTAACCTGGACATGTTGTCCTAATGAGATATTCAGGGCAGATGATACTTTTCCTGTACTTACACTTTTTCTCTCAAGGACATATCCAACTTATTGTGTATGTCCTCTGACTCATCATAATGTGGATCAGCAGTGGTTTGACTTTGACCCTTCTGAATGACAGAAATTCATACCACTATGGGGAGAATACAATGGTTTTGACAAATGATGTGATACATCAAAAAGAATATAAATTCCTTAGTGAATAGAAAGATCTTGGTTCTTTCTCCACTTTTGTTAACCAATGTACAGAATACATAGCTGCTGAAGCTGGAACAATACAATACGCCTGTCTGCCCCATGCTTCAAATTCATTACACTTATGAACAAAGCTCAAAAATATTTGAAGATTTTGTTAGCCTTGAAATTCCTTTAGAGAAGCACCTCGAAGAATGAAAATAATTAATATTGACATACCATTCATTTTAGTCAAAACGTTACAGTTTTAAGAACAAAATGTATTTCTTCCACAACTAATGGTTGTTGGCAGTGAAAATACTGAAAAGTGTCTTTTATAAAGTTTCCAAAAAAAAGAGTTTGGTCTGTAGTTTTGTTTGATGTTAAATGGAGATGAGATATTTAATTTTCTGTAATGAAGATACTAAACATTTCCTTTTATCTTGTTTTTGTTTAAAGAGCAAGGAGAATTTCTGGCTCTTGACCTTGGTGGATCCAACTTCAGAGTACTCCTTGTAAAAGTTAGAGCTGACGGTGAACAAAAGGTGGAGATGGAAGATCAGATTTATGACATTCCTGAGCACATAATGACAGGCACTGGTTCTGAGGTGAGTTTCCCACTCAAAATGAAGGTTGACTCTTGGATGTTTGACTATTTTCCCCCCAAACTACAGATGGGTTTTCTTTGTACTACTATTGTCATTTTTCACTCAATCTGTCATTGTTATGGTTACTAAACACAAAGTAATACCAACATTATTATTGGTACAATTTCAGATTATGCGATAATCTTTCAGAGATCTTTAAGATTTATAAAACCACCTTTCTGTATGTCTAGTAAAATAAACAATGTACAAATATATATTCTATAAAGTATATTTAAACCAATGGTGCAAAACACTTTTTAGCTACTTATAAAATGACCAAATTGAAAAGTGCCTCCCAAAAGCTTGCTGTTGTTGTCATGTTGTTGTCATGGGAATGCAGGTTGAACCAATGTGACTACATATTTCTGGCTCCAAAAATTCAACATTGCACCAAAATTGTGACTGAATTGTGACTGAATTTCCTTCATTCTGAGTCAAATGCTATGGGTGATCTTGTGCTCATTATGTCCTACCCTTCTACAAAATATGGTTGGTACCAAGCATCTTGTGGGTGAGGCAGGACAAAAATATATATTTCACTCACTCTAACTTTTAAGTTTTTTTCTACATGTTAAGCATAACTGAAAAACCAGAAGTTTTGAGATGGTGAATTAGTGTTCAACTAGTGTTGATGCTAAAACAATAAATTTAGATTTAAATAGCAGAGACTACATAAATCAGAAATATTGTTTTTCTATGATTCTAAAGAGTGTAATTAATTGTGGATCCTCTCTATAACACTTCTAAAGATTGATGCTGGCTGATAGGTTATTCTCCACAGACTTTTTTTTGAGCCCATGTCTTTTGCTGTTCCTTCCTATACTTAATACACCTTCTTAGCCACTTGTGGAGAATTAACAAAAGACAACCCAATAGGGACGAGGTGTGCAGAAGCTGCACTTGAGGGATTTTAATCATTAACTCATTGTTCTATTTCACATGGTGAAGATGATTAAATGAACTACTCTAAGGTGATTGTATTCTTGTCAGTCTGCCAGATAGTGGGAGGATCATTTACAAAGAGGAATGTTTCATCCAAAAGATGTAAAAATCAATTTTTTTTGCTCAGTTTTTCTTTAAAAAATACATCAAACATGATGCCAACTTTATTAGTGAGGTAGGTTATTAATGATGCCAACCTTATGCTATTACGCTAATATTGCTGTTATAAAGGGAGATAATAGTGTGTTTGAAAAAGCAAAAGAAAGTTATGTTCTTCACAAACTAAAAGTAGCTCAAGACGTACATTAGATTTTTTCTTCTGTAGCACATGAATGTTAAATAATGCCTATATGTGTTGTCACTTGAAATCTGATGTTGATTAAAATTTTAAATGGAATTTGGGATGTTGTGGGATTGTTGTTACTGAAAATAAAAGGGGAAGTGATTTTTGTCCAGATTAGTGATTTATAATGACATCAATAGAAATGAATAATTTAAGAGCTGAAAATGACAGCTCCAGATCTATAAGAAATATGTGAAAAGGAAAACTGCAAATCTCACATGTGTTAATGCTTTAATTCCTAAATCTTTTCAGTAAACATAAATATTAGCATCCAAGGAATCATTTGCATGCCAATCGTGTGTTATTTAAGTTTAGGCACATAAATAATGATCTGTAGCAACAACTCCATTTATAAAAGACTGAACCAAATATGAAAATTATAACAGCTTGAGAGCATTACTCACGTACTGTCTAGAAAAAACTAATGCCATAAACCATACTGTTGATATTCTGAAATGAGGAGAGCGTGACCAATATTCAAAAACGAAATGAGATCATTCTACAAATTTCCATCATATCTCTGGGCATTAACATAGAAATGTTCATATTTTCCTACTAATGTAGTTTTGCATGCTACACTGCCATCTGTGTATTTTGTCCCCTGATTATGTATGAACCCAATAATGATATTCAGTAACAAATCGGCTTATTTCAAACAAAATGGCATAATAAGTGAAGATAATTAAAAATAACAAAGCTCAATGGAGAAGGAAACATTGATAATTTATTAAGTTATAAACATTTCATGGACATCTGCTGATACAAGTAAGCAATATGGTTACATGATGTAGAAGATTAAATGTATTTCATTTTAATTTCAAACAAGAGAACAGTAATTTATTATAAAGTAGCTAATTATATCATATAATGACTCTCATTTGTCAAACCTGCACGCAGAATGGTTTAAATTTTAGGCATACAAAGAAAACATACCCAGGGGGTTGCGTGGCATTTATGAAGAGTGGTTTACCTGTCCCTTTTGGGCATATGCAAGACGTGGGCTTGATAAATGCAGAAGCTGAAAGCATGCATAATTATCAGCTGGAAACTTATGTAAACATTCAGATACACGCTCAGTCACATGCTCATTTTACGACATAAGGACAGAGTAAAAAGCATTTCACTGAAAGATATTATGAATCTATGTCCCACTGGCTTTGTACTAAAATGTGGCTGCTCTGCCAAAAAGTGATTAGCCCGCAAAATCTGCAAGTTGTCTGCTTTTCAACCCTCAAACATGCAAAAACACAATAAACAACAACAACAAAAAAAATACAGTAAAAATCCGACAAAAAAAAAAAACTATAGTAAAAAAAACAATGTCAAGCACAGTTTCAGTAAAGTATTTATACACTGATCAGAAAAACATCATGCTTGAGTGTGTTTTACAATAATGTTGAGCATCAAATGGAGTTTTAAAAATTTGATCAAATTTTTGTTTCATCTTCTGAAACTGCTTATCCTTTACCGGGTTGGGGGCGCTGCCAGAGGCCTATCCCAGATGATGTCAGGCAAGAGGCAGGATACATCCTGACCATGTTACCAGTCTGCTGCTGGTTGACTTAGACAACCATCCACTCACTCACTCACTCACTCGGACAATGTCATAGCAGCCAATTGACCTGACATGCATATTTTTTTGGATACAATTTTCTTAAATAGATTAAATAATTTAAAATAATGTCTAGATATTTCTGCACAAAAAAAAATTTCAGGCTTTATTTCTGCAATTTGTGTGATTTTTTTTTTTTGTCTCCACCATGCTTTTAATGTTTTTTGTAAAGCACTTTAAATTCACTTGTATACAAAATGTGCTTCTTGTTTGCAATTAGTCGAAATAGTCTTCGACATTCCGTGACCCATTAGGAATAAGCTGTACAGAAGATGAATTAATGAATTAACAAAATGTGCTTTAGAACTAAATTTCCACTGCTTTGCCTTTTTGGCAGATCCAAACCAAAAATCCCTTTGTTGGCACTTGCAGAAAGTAATCTAAAACTATGCTAGATGCATATTTTTAAATATTGATACACTTTGTTGTGTCGTCTTCACATTTTAATGCACGTTTTAGTGTGTAGAAACAGGCTTTGCATGCTCCACATCTGCAAATTGCACAGCACAACAAATAGTTGCATGGCACAATACCGGCTTTCGCCAGGTGCATACCTTTTGTGGTGGCTCACTGCTTGAGGAATATACTTTTATTACTCTTGACAATTAAATTTTAAATGCATGATCTGTTTAAGCATGTTTTACAGGTTTACTTTGAATTATGCCAATGATTCAAATTGTAATTTGCATCTTTATGGTAATTTTAGTACTCATCTGATTTTAATTTATATTTAAACAATAACTACAAAATCTCTTGATTTAGTACAGTGATTTGTAGGCTCACTCAGTTTGGAAAAATTCTGATGGGTGTATTGTGGTTGTACACCAGCGATACACCCAGTTTCTACTGTTTGCAATTTATTTTTACAAATGAGGGCCTTTGTGTGTATTTGAAGGTACTTAAAACAAAAGCATTATTTTTCACATCATCTCATAAACTACTTTCAGGTTTCAGGAACAGTATAGTCAATTGTAACACACATTCAAGTTTTTAGTGTAGTTTAACAATTTTAATAGCTCAGGACGGTTGATTTGTTGTACAAAAGCAATCACTTAAAATGTCTTTAGATAGTTTATTCAAATTGTTTTCACATTTTGGATGTGAAATCTTTGCACACATCTCCACTTGGGCTGAATTAAAGTATTTAAATGAAAAATTTGTGTCTTGTAGTTTTTCGACCACATAGCTTTCTGCCTGGCTGACTTTCTGGAGAAGATGGGCATCAAGAAGAAAAAGCTTCCTCTGGGCTTCACCTTCTCCTTTCCCTGCCAACAAACTAAATTAGATGAGGTAGGTGATCTTTTTTGTTGTTGTTTTTAAGAAGTTGCTCGGTTTTCTTTTAAGTATTTGTTTGGACAACACTGTGAACTGCTGAACTGATGGCAACATGATTTACTCAAGAAATCACAAAACGAAACAAGTATTTTAAATTCTCACCTCATACCCTCGACAGTAATAAACGCTGCCGGCATCCTGGCATCGGTTTCAAGAATAAAATCAGCCTGACTGAGACTCCCTGCCAGGGCCAGATCACACCAGCTATACGCTCCACTGCAGGAGTCCCTGCTGGACATGACCCGTCACAGTGCCAGAGCTGCACTTAATCATCTGCTGTCAGTAACTTTATATTGCAATCCTCAGAGAAAGCTTCATCACATGGCGTCCAATTTTTAGCATACATGCACTCCATCATAATTCACACTTGATTAAAGTTGACATTATTGAAGAAAAAGTACCACCGCTTAAGAAATATTCTAACCAATGCTTGAGTCTGTAAAACTATACCAATTCACAAAACTTAATTACATCTTAAATTTTTCTTTTCATTTAGTTCCACACCCATTTGTGATGGCTGGACAGCCACTGTCTCCGAGCTCTACCAACAGATAGTTGCAACTTTGGCTTATGCAGATGTTTCTCATGTTTTTAATCAATATGGTCCATATGGAAATGAATACATCTGATTGACTTTTGGATACTTACCCGACATTTTAGGAAATCCTTAAAACTATTCAATTTCTTTTACAGCCTGAAGAAAATGGTCATTGTGACAAATGAATGATGCCATCACTAATTCATGTGTCTGAAATGATTGTGTAATTTCCCACGTGTGGGATCAATAAAGTGATTCTGATAATGTCCCACATCCAACCCTTTGCCTCAATGTCTTTTCTCACCACTTTGTTTGATAGAGAAAGGCCCAGACTTAACATTTGTCTTGCTTTTATTTCACCTCCAGCATTTTTAGGTGAATCATTTTGGTGTGGCAGTAACAACATATTAAGTGTTGCTGAAATAAGCACTTTATTATCACCTCTTTCAAAGCAAAACAGCGTTTTCTCTTTCTAAAACCCAATTATCATCTTAGCAAGTTTGATTAACAACTGTTAAACTGTTCAGACTGTAAATTTCCCCCCTGAATGTCTGACATGCCAGCTCATTCTTTTACAAAGTTGTTAAAAATTTTAGATTTTTGTTGTCCCTACTTTGTGGTAAAGATGGCTTCAAGTGCTATTTTCATAAAATATAGCAAGATTTATTCACAGCAATTGATTATGCACATTCGTCCAGCCCTTCCCCCCTCCAAAATAAGAACTTTTAATATATTTTTGAGAGAACATTTCTGAATAAATGCATACGATGGTATTTATGTTTATAAGGTAAATGAGTAATACATGTGGTTATTTTCTATGTGGAAATGCTCTTTTTGTCCAACCATGTATTTTTGTGGGTTAATGATGTGAAGTCAAGGAGCAACAAATCAACAGTTTTGATTCTGTCTGTAGGGTGTTTTGGTGTCATGGACAAAAGGCTTCAAATCAACTGGAGTAGAGGGGAAAGATGTGGTCGACCTCCTGCGGAAAGCTATAAAGAAAAGAGGGGTAAACATTCACAGTATTATTGTGCTTCTAATTTAAAACATTCTGCATGTCTGTGGAGGAATATGGTAAGAAATTTAAACTACCATTACAAAGAAAAAGTTACACATAAAAGTCAACTCTTTTTATGAGCAAAAAATAGACTACTACTGATCATTCCGTCTTGAGATAAACTGAGCACAAACACTCAACGACACAATTTTTTAAATAGTTTAAATAATACAGTTAAACACATCTTGACTCAGGAAAACAGTTGTATTCCGCGTGCAAACATTATCTCTTCACAGGCAGGAGAGAAAAAATACTTTAAAAAAAGAACAAAAACATTTTTTGCAAATCTAAGTCAGTGTGTGTAAGCACACTAATATCAGCTTCCCAAGCAGGTGACTGATGACTAGTTGAACTCCTGCTGAGTATTTAGCAGCCCCCCAGCTACAGATCAAGAAGGGCATCCACAAGGACTAAATCACTGTTGCAAATTTTATATCAAAGCAAGAGCATGAAATTATTTGAACAGAATCTTTAAATACTTTTTTGCAAAAAAAAAAAAAAAAACAACCTTCAAAATAAAACTAGGCCATTTTCCACATTATGTAATTATAACAGTGCATTTTTGTCCTTCTAAAGATTATGTTTATCTCAATAAAATTGAACAATGCTATATCATTGCAGGACTTTGAGACTGACATAATGGCGCTGATTAATGACACAGTGGGAACGATGATGACCTGCGGCTATGACGATCACCTCTGTGAAGTTGGTCTAATTGTGGGTAAGTCCTGTGTGTTAGGAGAGTATCACTTAGCTTGGCACATAATTGCTGTTTTTACTGCAGTACACAGCAAACTTTATTTTAATTTTAGAAAGTAAATACACTCTTAGACATTAGTGCACTTAAATCAACCTAGAAGATTTGAAGCAAAAACCCACAAGTCAGGGAAAAACTGTGGACCAGCTGTTAAAAAAAACCTCTTTAAACTCTGTATTAGAGTTGCAAGTTCAACTACTCAATATATAGGGCCATTGAAACCAACAGTTAGTATTCCCGGCTGTTTTGTGCATTGATGTTAAAATGTTTAGTCATTTAAAAACAAATGAACATAGACTGTATATAGTTGAATTAAGGAGGTGAGATCAGAAAGCCAAACCGATTCATTCATAACTCTTTATTTCCTTGCATAGTGAATGATTCTTGTGTTTCTTTGTCTTATAATAGATATGTTTATTATGCTTTAGAATCTGAATAATTTGATTCCTTGGTCTGTGTACATGTCAATTGTCTGGAGATTTGACAGCAGAAGCATGAGAATAAGTGTTAAAGCCGAACAGAATGGATTTTTTTTTTAACAAGTACATTGAATTGGTTTAAGGTTTCTTCATTTGAATTCTAGCTTCAATTCATTGTTAAATAAATGCACTACTGACATGAGACAAAGCATTAGCAGATTAGATCAGAGCAGCTCAAGGCATCAAATTAAAGCAGAGACATCCAGCAGTGTTCGTCTAACCTCAGTGAGTTTGTATTCTGAGTTTTTCTCCAAAGAAAATTTATGCTAATTTGTTTTCCCATCTTTAATAAACCATTAACATCTAGGTAGCTTTCATTGCTTAAAGTATGTTTTTGGTGACGTTTTTGATGATATCATTTTAGATTTCCCGTCTGTCTAGATCGATATGTACTGTATATTTCTGGAGCAAATTTGGCAATTATACATACAATCCCTCGACTTTGGTGTTTAACAGACTCATCGTTCCATCAATAACTGTGATTGAGGGATAGGTTTCTTTAATAATGGAATGTTGGATCAAATTTATGCAAGACTGCTTAAATTTGTGCTGTGCTTGAAATGAATTTGCATTGACACACGTGCATCGCTTCCACCTGACATTTCTGGAGTAATCTCGCACCTCAATTTTGTTCATATTAAACGTTTGCATACAGCACTTGAAGTTGTAAAGATAAACTTAATTATTTTGGGCCTGTTGCTTTTACAAGAGGCAGAGAAAATAAGCTTTTATTGGGGGTTGAAGAGCTTTATTAAATGTGACATGTTTGCACTGCAAAATTTTAATGAACGTGCGACTACCTCTTGCACCAGTTAAGTTATTTGAATACTTTATTTTTGCAAAGCTGAGTTTTAGACAACCAGGATTAGTGTATTTTGTTTGTAATTAATCTCAGGCTGATGATTCAAGGCAGATTAATTATTATCAAACACATTTTCTTCTATCAAGTCTTTTTTAATAAATGGTCACAACACCTTATTTTCCAGCATGTTGTTTTCCTGCCAGTTGTTAAGTGTGTGCTCGTGCTGAAAAAGATTTGTGGTGTTTCAAGATGACAGGGCGACCACTCTTCCTCATGAAAACATGTCATAATACAGTCTTTTATTGCACACCAGATGCCTCAAAGCTAAGATACTCCCACATGGTTGATGTACTCGCTTTTTTCTAAAGCCAACGTGTCAAATTCTAGTTCAGAAGACATTTTTGCAAATGTTTTTAGACTAGTGTTAATGTCCAAGTGGAACTTTTGCACAAGAAAGCAGACATGAAATATGTTTAATTCATGTCATCTAATTTATATGCTATGTGGATTTAGCTCTGTATCATTTGACCTAGTAGAGGATTAAAGCACATCTTTGACGGTGTGGTCCGAGTCCCCGTGTATGAGAAAGAACCCTTTCACTCTCTGAGGATCAAGTACTTTGAAAAATGAGATGCCTGATGGGTATATATCAAAAGAAATTTTTTTTACACAAAAAAATAAAGTAAAATTTCACATGCGGATTAAAAGCGCACTCTCAAAGGTTATGTAAATAAATTACTGAGGTAATATTAGTTTTCTTCTTGACAGCAGCATAAGGATCTCAACAATTTTGTATTGTATTCAATAAAATTACACGTCATAAACATGCTGGATGCATCACACTCTCTCTGGAATTATCAATAAAACTGAAAAAGCCCCATGAAGCTGCATAAAAATATAGTGTTTTTAAACCATTTTTAGGTTTGAGAGTTCAAAAGCAAAAAACTATGAACTTGTTTATTGAATTAAAATCTCAAATCCTTTATAAATTAAAAAAAAAGCAAAGTGTCCCAACTTTAAACAACGTTTCAACACTCAAACTACTAAAGCTGTCAAATTGATGGTTGTCTCAAGTTGACGTCTAATTAATGTGGTTACGTTGATTTTTGACGTTCCTGGGCATTTGACTTTTTCTACATTTTTTTATATTGTTCCTATGTTGTAATTAAACTGAAATAAAACACTAAAAGCAAGTTCTGCTTTTAGTCTTCCCTCTAACTCCCACACCGGTCAATTTGACGCTTCTGTTAAATACATTGTAACTTTTCCTAGTAGCGCGGTTACTGTTGCCTAGTAACCTACATGTGTCACTTAGGCGAAATCTATGTGAGCAAAAATGGATTTGAGAAGATGTTTGTCAGTCACTGAGGCACTTCCGTGTATGACGTAATTGTCATAGCGCTAATTGTCAAATTGATGGCTGTGGGGATCTAGTAGTTCTAGAATTCTGGTAGTCCTATTCTTTAAAGGTTTTTGACAAAAAAGGTCAAATTTAATCTCCGGATAGATTTTAACTTCAAACAATTGTTAAAAAGAACAATATGAACTTTTAATGTTTCAGTTTGTGGTTTGAAATTGTGAAGGGAGTAGAAGTGTTTTAAAACCAGATAAAACAAACAACTTTTGAAAAATGTAGAGAAGCACAAGATTTATTTAAAAGACTAGCACGCTAAATTACTTTTGATCTTAGTCATTTTATTTTTTAATTATTTCTGACACATGAATTTATACTTTCGAAGTATAAGAATGTTTTAGCCCATCAAATGTATGCAAATGATGTGAACAGTAGTGCGTACTCAATGCAAAAATAGACTGGTTGATTGACTCATAGCCTGTGTAAGGAGGACCAGAAGGCCCTCAATATGACAGCATGGCAGCTGAAATAACAATATTATTATGATTACTTCTTATTTGTGGAAAAAAAAGTCAGATTGCAAAATATAACTTTCTAATACTATTTAAACTTTGAAGACTGTTGTTACAAAGCATTATGACACAAGATGTGAATTTCCTCCAGGCAAGAAGGAAATATTAAAAATGTTTATTGGGGAGTGGCGAACGCTGAACACATTCATAGCCTTCGCCACTAGTTTAAAAAAATGAACTGAATCACAAAACTCAGAGGCAGACCCCGGACCTGCTGGAGAGACTATGTCTCACAGCTGGCCATGGAATGCCTTGGATTCCTCCTGGGTTTGCTGGAGGAAACAGCCAGGCTAAAAAAAGCCTGGACTTCCAGTCTGAGGCTGTTGTCCTCGCAACCCGGTCAAAGATAAGTGGAAGACAACGAAACGGAAACAAACCGCTGGTGACTGATTTTCAAGATCACAAATGACAAGCATCCATATTTACATTCAGACATTTATGAACACAAAACAACAAAAAAATAACTACCAGTACAAATAAAAATACACAAAGTCTGAAAAAGGACTAGGCAAAAGCCAAGGGCTTATAAGTGCCTATCCCCTTTACCCTAAACATAAACATAAAGCGCTGTTACATTTACAATATAATTTAACAGTTTCTTTCTCTGTATGATTTCAAAATTTTCTTTTTATATAAACTTTTAAAGCAACTCTGTGTTCTACAGTCTTTGATGTCTTGGTCTAACCTGTTCCATAGATTTACTCCAACAGCAGAAATACAGTTTTGTTTTAAATTTGTTCTAACTTTAGGCTTTTTGAAAACATTGTATCCTCTGAGATTATAGGTACTCTCTCGAGTTTGAAAGAAAATTTGAATCTGATTACATGCCAATCTCTGGGTGTTTTATGTATATTAACACGTTTTTGTTTTTTTTAATTTATTTATTTGCTAATATTTTTATGTTTGTGACGAACTGCTTTCCCTAAAGGAACGGGGACCAACGCCTGCTACATGGAACAGATGAGGAACATTGGTGTTCTGGATGGTGATGAGGGCCGGATGTGTGTGAACACAGAATGGGGGGCTTTCGGTGATGATGGTTCCCTGGAAGACATTCGCACCGAGATCGACCGAGAGATAGATGCGGGCTCTCTGAACCCTGGCAAACAGCTGTGCGTGTCTAAGTTATTGCTTTTTTCTCCATTGCTTCAAATAGCTAGAATTTTACTTTCCAATATGTACCTGCGCCACTATTTATTTTTTTGTGGTCTCTTGCTAAACACAACCTTCTTAGATAAACGTTCGGTAATGTCTTCAGTAATAGCTCCCTGGGCTTTTTTAGGATTTTCCCCAGTTTTTCTTCTTTATTCTTATCTCTATTAAGATAATTGAGCAACGCTACTTTGATAACACATAGTCTCGTTAATGTATACTTTGTCATTCCGCTGCCTTTTCTTTTCATTGATGTACAGATATGTTCAATGATTTTGCTGTTTCTAGCACAGACAAGACACTTAAAAGCTATAGGCGTCTATGTTGGACAAACATAGTTCTCCCTGTGTATTTTATTTACTGGCAATTGCACTAAAGCACATCATGTTCATAAATGGATAGTCTTATTGTTTTTCGTCCGATATCTCTCTTTTAAAGAGACCTAGCCAGAAAAAAACAGCACACCTCACTGAGAACATGTAGGCCTACAGTTTTGTGGTTTTCAGATATAATTTGAAATAATGTGTAGAAGTTAAAATATTACACTGTAATGTTGGCATGTTTAATTTTTGGAAACAAAATCTTCAGAAAAGAACAACTAAATGTAACTAAATGCGAATAGTTATTTTAAAATGTTTTGTTTCCCGATTGTTGCTAATATCTTAACTATCGGTAATTTCATTGCATCAACATTTGCAACATTTAATTAGTTTCACCCTTATAAGGCTAATTAATCCATTTAGTTTAATTTTTTTCACTATATGGGAGGCCACTGATGTGGTTCAATGGAAGTGCAATCTAATTTCTTAACAAATTTGACATCATCTGTATTAATTACCATTTGACATCAAAGCCACATCGAGGGAGGGATTACTAAATGTTGGCTCTGGAATAAGAAGTGTTTATTTTTTAAACAAAAAGTAATATGGTCATTATGAGCAGAAAAACTGTTGGAAATGTACAAATGTAGAGCTGACTTTTTTTTTTAACCTTAAACCTTGCGAAAGCTTGGGATATATTAATGTTGCAGGGTTTAGTTTTCACAACAATTTGCTGATTTCAATTTTGTACTGTAACTAAAATGTTCTTTTTGTTTGCATGGTGGGTTGCAGGTTTGAAAAGATGATAAGCGGAATGTACCAGGGTGAACTGGTTCGTCTCATTTTGGTAAAAATGGCCAGGGCCAAGCTGCTGTTTCAGGGGAAAACGACATTAGAGCTTCTCACTACTGGACGCTTCAAAACCAGCTACATTTACAGCATCGAGAACAACAAGTTAGTTGGTTTGTTTGGGGTTGTGATGGAAATTTTTGCGAATGTGTTCAGTTTAAATATGAATGTACCAGATTTAAGTTAACTGGGATTTTGGAATTTTTTATTTGAACATGATCAAAACTATTCAAGTAACAGATACTTACGCTTAAGAAAAAAGAATTAGTACTCTTCTCAATGTAATTTAAAATTTCATTGACTGAAAAAAGCAGATGAAGACACAGAGCATGGGAGGAGGTACTGTGACTGGCATTTCTTTAAATTAGACATCTCTGCTTCATAGCGACAGTTTTAAACTGTCTTTGTTAAAAATGACTGGTGACATGGCTGCATCATCAAACCACTGCTGCAGTGGAACCTACGGTGAAATCTAATTATTTTTGTCAGATAAGAAACTAATTCGTAAGAAAAACTCTTGTCAAACTGCAACAGGAATAGCTGATTTGACAGTGCAACTGTCTGTACATTTTTTCCTCTGAAGCAAACAGTATAAAAGTAGATAAGTAACTGGACAAATCGGCATTTTTGCAAATGCAAAAATTGTGGTATTTTTGGCGCTTACACTTAAAAACAAGACTTTTGATAAGGGTAACTATAAATGTTCTCTGGATCTTTGCTCATTTGTTGATCTTCACATCTAATTCAACCATCTATTACTACTGTTTCTCACTTGTTAACATACATTACCTTAATGTTGTGTAAAAGTGTGGATTATTACATCTAGAGCTCAGAATGGGTTGATTTGTTTAAAACACAATGTTAACAGTGTATAAACTGTTTTAAAATGGAGCTAAATAATATGTATGCTCAAAATAATGGATATACTGTATGTGATCAAACTATTTTTTATGAATCCTACAATCGGTCTTTTAAAACCTACTATGTCCACTTAATGTACCACATAGAGGGCTTAAATTGTTGTAGTTTCTGAAGAACAAATAAACCTAACTAATAGAGACATGGGAAAATAATTATTTAATTCTGAGAGCTTTGTAGATTCTTTTAACAATTCCGTTGTTACTGGGTTGTGTGAAGAGTGAAGTGAAGATCAGTAGAAATATCATTATATTTCTAGTTCCTGGAAAGTAGAAATATAATTTTTCCAGAATAGTCTCCTCGAAGAATGTGGGAGGTCTTTTTGCGTCAGTTAAATGAAATAAAGGTCAATTTAAGCCAATTGAAGTTAATGAAAATTGAATTAATCTATGCACTTCTAACAGTTCATACACCTGTTAAAACATATGTTTTTTATATGAATGTGGCAAGGCAAATATGTCCATAAATGTTTGGTAGCCAGACTGCTTTTTTTTTTTTTTTTTTTAACACTCACTGAATCAATCAAACAATATACTGTATTTTCAGTGAGAATTTTATAACGCTAAAACTTTGTAACTGAATATCAGTTCAGTTCTGAAATATAAAAACATAAACAAGGTCACGGAAAATATAGCAAAAACAAAAATAATTCTTCTTAAAATATAGTACAAAATCTATTGACATACTAAGAAGTAAAACTAGCTTGTTCAACTTGTTTGTTGCTTGTTTTAATTTATTTAGGGTTTTCTGATAGGAATGATGAGTTTCATGTAGAAAACAACACAATACTACTAGTTCTAAAAAGTAACTATCGTACTCATAAACCTGGGATTCAACTGTTATTAAAAAAATGATCTCTGCTCTCACTGTGTTACAGTAGCAAAGCTGTGGACATGTTATTTTATTAAAATATCTATCTGCAATGGCAGCCTCATCAAAGTCTAAAAACAACAATCAGTTGACATTAAATATTTGATTTCACTTAGTTTTGAATGTTTGTAATTTTTTTTTTTGTTGTTTTTTAAAGGTCCCCTATTATGCTTTTTTTCCCTTATTTTATCCTGTGCTATGTATCTGATGTGCATAATTTTACATTCCGCCATAATCTCAACACAATAGTTTTTAAATACTACCCTGTTTAGGAGCGCAGTTTCAGACCCGGAAGTCAAAACAGCTTGTTTCAGTCTTTTTTTATTTTTTTTTTCCCGGGACCCGCCCCGTTGGTTGCGATTGGTTGTCATTCATTGTGATTTCCCCACCCACCCAGCACAGCGTGGAGCGGGAGGGGCGAGGTGTGCTTCACAGTAGAGTGAAGCACGGAAATGGGTGGATATCAGGGTGGAGAGCAGGTAGAAGTGGGGGAGGGTGTTTGAGCTGCAGGGGGCTGAACAAAAAACAGATGTACGTCACTATGTTACACCAGTCGTTAGAGGTTTGGAGAACACGCCCCTTACTTTGACTTTAAATATCTCAAAATAGCATGAATCACAATAAAACACACTTTGGGGGATTGTTTGGGGTAGTACTAAGTAAAATAAAAGGTTAAAACCTCATAAAAGTCAGTTTTGCATAATAGGGGACCTTTAAATAAAACCAAAACCTATATTTAAGCTTGGAAAGCACCTCAATATTTTCTTGGCATTCACAGTAGACATGCTCTGGAATAGTTTGGGTTTAACTGTAGTTTGAACCAGATGCTTTCTGTGGGGATTTTTCAAACATTTTTCTTTACTTGCAGAGAAGAAGAAGGTCTTGTGAGTGCGGAGAATGTTCTTCATGGTCTGGGTCTGAACCCATCGGTAGAAGACTGCAGAGCTACCCGGCGGGTGTGTCAAATCGTATCTACACGTGCTGCACACCTGTGTGCTGTTTCTCTGGTGGCATTGCTGCGTCAGATCCGGGATAACAAGGCTGCTGAAAAGTTGCGTACGACCATTGGAGTTGATGGTTCCATGTACAAGGGTCATCCAAAGTAAGTGATCCGGTGGAGCACCGGCTCTATTCCGAGCTCCTCCCAGATGGAAGAGCTCCTCACTCTATTTGAGCGAGAGCCTAGCCACCCTGCGGAGGAGGCTCAGTTCAACCACTTGTATCCACAATTGCGTTCTTTCAGTCACCACCCACAGCTGATGACTATTGGTGAGGGTAGGAACTGAAATTGAGAGATTCGCTTTTTGGCTCAGCTTTTTCTTCATCACGACAAACTGATGCTACATCATAATTATTGCGATTGCCGCACCGATACAGAAACATCAAAACAGAAGTGGACACCGAGTGAGCCTTCTGAATGTAAAATTACAAACTTTACATTCATTTAAGTGATCTTAAATTTGGTTACAATTTGGTTTGAAAACAAAATTAGAATGTTCTCGGAGAAATAATGTTGAAGACATACAGTTCAGGGATTATAATAACTTATCCAATTGTTTGAGCTGTATACATGATTTGAAAGGCTGTCAGTCAGAAGTTTTTTTTAAATATCTTTTTATTGACAAGTTTTGTAGCATATGCTACAAAAGCAGTGCACAAAGTCGTCATGTTTCAATTGTTCCAAATACTTTTCATTGTTACATAACTGGGAATGACTTGGTCAAGTTAGAAGATGTTCTCAGTTTTCTGAATTCTATGAGCAATGTTTTCTTTCTTTTTTATTAGAAAAAAGAAAACAAACAAACAAATATCCACTTTACACATATGCTTAACTTAACCAAAAAAGTTTTAGCGTCATTGAGCAAAAATTTGTCAATGTAAAACATCCTACCCTCTATTAGATGAAGATACTGCAGTCATGAACTTGTTAGCTACTTTGATCGTTCCTTCTGAAGAATAACTGCAGGATATTGTTAGAAAATGCTTTGATGCGTTAAAAGTTGCGATAGTCTTGCAAAGTTGTAAATATATAAAAAACAAGGATATGTATTAGACCTAGTAAACAAAATAATTAAAGTAGACAAATGTCTCAAACATTCATTTTTATTCTCTTTTATCAGCTTTAGCGCCAAACAGGCAAAACAAAAATGCCACAGTTATCTGTCACAAACAAATGTATTTACTGTCACAGACAAATGTATTTAATCATTTCTATGTGTAGCACATTTTTTTCTAATGTGCTACTTTTGAGATTAACAAGAATGTAAACACTTCTATAAATTGACAGTTAAAGATAAAACATATAAGTCTGCATGCAAAGTGAGAAATAGTATCAAAGTAATACTAAATTGCAATATTTTTGTGCTCAAAGCTAGAACTTAAGTTTTCTATTTGAAGGGATGGTAGTTTGCTGCTTTTATTATCCTGTTTAATGATAATGCATTGAACTTATGTAGCACTTTTCCAGATACTCAAAGATGCTTCACATATGCACTATTTATTCACTCCATACAACCATTCACACACACATTCATTGTGATGATGGGAGCTACCATGCAAGGCGCATACCACTATCATCAGAAGCAACTGGGGGTTCGGTGTCTTGCTCAAGGACACCTCGGCATGCTCTCCGGACGGGGGATCGAACCTGCGACCTTCCGGTTACGGGACGGTCGCCCTACCCACCGAGCCATCCTTCCCCCATTTCTTTTGTTTGTGTGCAAGAGAAATAAAGAAGCACTGAAGAGATCGTACAAGAATATATATATATATATATAAATATATATAATTTATTTATTTATTTTTTTCCCCCATTTGGTTCACAGATTTCCCAGGAGACTCCAAAAAATGGTTCGGCGACTGGTGCCGGATTGTGACGTACGCTTTTTGCAGTCACAGTGTGGGAGCGGAAAGGGTGCAGCAATGGTGACCGCGGTGGCGTACAGAGTTGCTGCTCAACAGGCTGAACGCAAACGCATTCTGGATTCCCTCGTTTTAAGTCGCGAGCAGCTGCTGGAGGTGAAAAGAAGAATGACGGAGGGGATGGTGAAAGGCCTGTCTAAGCAAACCCACGATCAGACAAGTGTAAAGATGCTTCCCACTTTTGTCAGGTCAACCCCAGATGGAACCGGTAGGCAAATCCTAAAATCCAAGGCTCTTAACGTTTTAAAAATTTGATTTAGGCTAATTTAGCACTAGACACCAGATTCATAGAATAATAAAATATAATTTATTCTATCATTTAAAAAAACAACTCACACATTATACTTTAAAAATCAAATGTAAAACTAAATAAAACAAGAAATAATTTAATAGAAGTAAAACGGTATGAAAACTTGGGTTTTGGGCTCTAAAAGCTTAAAAAGGGCTTTCCACAGAGAGAAGATATATTACATGGAGAATAGAAGATAAATCTTTATTGTCACTCTAGTGATGCACAATATGCATTAAAAGGAGATCAGTCTGCTGACGCATGCGAGGTGCAAACAAAAATCCTTGAGGCTCTAATAATGCACAGAAAAAAGAAAAATACCTGTAACAGAAGAAATGGATGTTTTTGTTTATTGCACATTGTTCCCATCAAAGTTTGTGGGCGTTATTTTGTTGCATTTTTAGAAAAACTGGATTAGAGTTTTTTTGTTGTGCAACCTCCCCACACCGAGGGTAAGAGCTTGTGCAACCGGGTTCCTGATTGTGTATAGTTCTTTAGATATTTGTATCTTCTTGTGGATGTTGTACATTATTTTATTACGTGTCATGGTGCTGCCAAACAAAAAGCAACTAGTTCCTGCTTTTAATTTTGCTGTAATAGAAGATGGCCAGTGACTCCTACACAAGGTTGTAAACAGAATGAAGTTCTAACTTGAGTTCTCTGTATATTACAACATACACCCCACCAGTGAGGTGTGTGGTCTGAAGGTTTTTGACACATAAACATAACCAGAAACTAAGCAGTTTGTGGATTAAAGTCACTGTCAAATTTGGTTGAAAGGAATTTAGATTCAGAAGAAAATTAAATACATAACAGTATGGTGTTGAAAATTGTGGCATTTTTAGAAGACTAAACAAGAAAATAATTCTCCAAGCTTCACCTTGGTTTATGCCAATATACTTTACATCAGTACATTGGAGCATAATTCACTTTTTTCTTTCAAGGAAGATTAAAAGCCAATAATAGCTACCTAATTATGCAGTGTCTTCTACTTCTCTCCTGGTCAGAGCATGGGGATTTTCTGGCTTTGGACCTAGGGGGCTCCAGCTTCCGAGTGCTTGTAGTGCATCTGCGGAGTGGAAAGAAACAAAATGTAAAAATGCAGCAGAAGATCTACAGCATCCCTCAGGAGATTATGCAAGGCACTGGAGAAGAGGTAACGGATAAATGTCTGGTTATAAACGATTTCAGTATTGAAGATCATCAACAGTAAATTTTAATGAGTTAGTAAAATCAATTGTAAGTGCACTTTGAAATGGAAATAAGTTGTAGAAAATCCCTTTACAGTTTGACTTTCTACTACTGACTTTCTTGAAAAACATATATTTTAAACAATATTTCACTAAATACACATTAGATACTAGCAGCATTTGGAAGCTGGTAATGTTCATGCTCTTTTTTTTTTTTTCTACTTTGATTTCAGCTATTCAATCATATCGTTGACTGCATTGCGGACTTTCTGGAGTACAGAGGTGTAAAAGGGGCGTCTTTGCCTTTGGGGTTCACATTTTCTTTCCCTTGTCATCAAAGCAAACTGGATGAGGTAATATTTTCTTTCCATATTCATTACAGGTGTGATATAAGCTCATTCCATGCATTAAAGTCAGATGAAATTTGCCTGTAGAAGGAGAACCATGTGCAATGACATGATAATTTACATTTCTTGAATAAACATGTGAATTTATGTGAACATAAAAGTGAGAGTGCTGTTGAAAGAGTGCTGAAAACCTGCTTTCTTGTCAGTGATTCCTGCAAGAGAATTTCAAATTTAAATAAATCAAAATTTTTTTTTAAATCAAGATTTTTTGGTTTGTTATGCAAGCAGCATTGTTTGGGCTTTGTTGGCATAATTATACACCAAATAAAGTGGGACAATTTAATTCTTTGTAAGAGACACTTCAGAAATTCAATTTGCAGGAACCTACAGATGGGTTGCTGGGATTCCATTTCACATTTTTAATTAATTATGATTAAAAATAAATGTGATCTTATTCATAGGACTAAAAGACACTTAATAAAATTGTTGTGTGACCATTATAGATATAACAAAATACAAAGACAATCACTAGGACAGTTGATTTGTGAAATGGATTGGAGAAACTCTTGATTTGTTTGTAAGATGTTTGGGTGTAAATATTGTTTCCAATTTAAGTTCTGTTAATATCCTCTGTTAACTCAACTATGTTGCTTCTTAACAACTTCACTCACTTTCAATTCAATTTTATTTATCTAGCCCAATAACACAAAGTAATTGTCTCAGCGAACTTCACACAGGTGAAGAAAAATCTAAAAGAAAAAAAATGACAATGGGAAAAAGTGGACCATACTCTTAAGGAGCTTTTATATTAGTAAGAGGATTTCAAACTTGATTCTAAACTCAATTGGGTCCCTGTGGGGTGACGCCAATACTGGAGCACTATGTTCTCTTCTACTACTTTCAGCTTAACACTCATGCCGCCGCATTTTAAACAAGCTGAAGACTTAGAACATGATGCTAGCGAAGCATTAAAATAACCCAACCTTGATTTAACAAATACATGAATGAGTTTGTCAGCATAACTTTTACATAAAATATTTGGGATTCTAGCAATGTAGATGAAAAAACAATGCAGTTTTACAACCTTGTGTTAAGTGAGCCTTGAATGATAAATCCTGGTCAATTAAAACTCCCAGGGTTCCACTGGGGTTTAGGAATACAAGTACAGAAAAGATGGCAGTGAGCTGCACTCTACTGTGTGCGCAAAGGAAGATTTGTGCACACAGTAGATCTTTTGGCTGTGCAGCCATCAGATCTTTTGGCTGATTTTTATGCAATCAGATCATTTATGCCATCGATCTGATTTGGGAATCATGAGGTATTTTTTAATATGTTGCCAAAGAGTTCTTTCATTTTTTTCTCTCTTTTTTTAACAATGATGTCATCCTTGTGACAGGATCAGCATAATGTCTGGATTTAAGTGCAAATTTTATTTCAATTATAATACTACATAAAGAGTTTCAATGTCACAGGGAAGACAAATGTTTTAATCAGTACTGTCATCTAAGGATTTAAACTGTCAGAACAACTTTCCCAATTCCTAATCATCTGTATGAGGTTTGGTCTCATGAAGAACAGCTAGGTCTAATCAAACAAAATCGTTTGTATTTGAACAAGGAAAGGTTTATGGAACATCACAAGAAAACTAGAAAAAAAGTCTTACACAGTGATAAAATAGAGCGTAAAAGATTTTTCTTAAATAAATCAAACGTGACTGCTGCAAATGATACATTCAGGTTTTACGAGAAGTGTTCTTGCAATCAAACTCAGAAAAGATTAATCCTTTGAGATTCATTCAGCACTGCTCGCTCTTTCACTACAAGACGGTAAAATTGAATTTACAACATATTTTGCCAGCTGAACACAACAATGTCAGTAATCAAGCAAAGACTCTCACAAGATGAAAATTTAACAAGAATGGAAAGAACCTTAGATATACAGAAAACGTAATAACTGCAGGGTTGTGTCCTTTCTGAAATCTTCAAATCAGGTCTTTCGTTCATTTTTTTTATTTTTGGTTCACCTTTTTTAAGTAAAAAGAAACTTTGATATCGTGTCTGTGTGTGTTGTTTACAAGCACTGCGAGTATTGCTGCTTTAGCACATTACCAACAATTTTTTTCTTGCTTCACATAAAGTAAAAACATTCTTTTATTTACATTTGACTAATTATGTAATTGACTTGTGTGCACTTTGTGTAAATGCTAAACGTGCAAACTTATAAATACTTATATGTGTCCAGGGGATTCTGTTGAAGTGGACAAAAGGTTTCAAAGCCAGCGGCTGTGAGGGCAGAGATGTAGTGACCTTACTTCAGGAGGCTGTTAAGCGCAAACGGGTCTGTACACACAATTTCTGCACACAATATGTGGATGCATATATAAATAGATTGTGTATGTAAGCATTGTTGAAATGAAAGTTACACTTATGAATACTACATGATAAATAAATAGTATTGGATATAAAGATTACCGTTTTTTCTGGAATAGAAGGTCAGTTTTACCCCGCGGTTGTCTCCTTCCTCAGCCTAGTTCTTTGAAATAATATTGACGTTTACATTTATCTCTCTGTTGAACCTTGAAACAACTTCGCTTTTCACATCATAGTGAACGCATTTATTTGCTTGGGGCTAAAAAAGGAGCGCGACTGGTTACGCATTTTTACCTTGATGTCTGGAAACCAAATCTTGGTGTTATGTTCAGGAATTTGACCTGAACTTTGTGGCAGTGGTAAATGACACAGTGGGGACCATGATGACCTGCGGCTATGAGGACCCCAAATGTGAAGTTGGACTTATAGTTGGTAAGTCGACTCTTTCACCTCTCCTGGCTTTAAAACCAATATCTTTTTTTTTTCCCCAGCAAATGGCTTATAGGTTTTGATAGAAAAAAAATGTCCATAATCCTTGTTTGACTCCAGGAACTGGGACCAATGCCTGCTACATGGAGGAGATGCACAATATTGAAATGGTAGAGGGCAACGAGGGTCAAATGTGTGTCAATGTGGAGTGGGGGGCATTTGGAGACAATGGAGAACTGGATGACTTCTGTACCCAGTTTGATCATGCAGTGGATGAATGCTCAAACTTCCCTGGGAAACAGAGGTACTTTGTATTTATATTGCAGTAATACAGATGGTATATAGCAGTGGGGAAATGAGTAGAAACCAAACAGAACATATTTTCTTAAAGCGGATGCTTGATTTTGTGTCTTTTCATTTTCATAATTTTATAAAATAAAATCAGAGGATAGGATCGTACAATGGTGTGAATTATTGCAGTGGCCTCACAGCAAGAAAGCTGGGGTTCAAGTCTGGGAGAAGCTTGAAACACTGGCCTTTCTGTGTGAAGTTTACATCTTCTTCCTCGTGTATGCGTAGGTTTTCGCAGGGTACTGCGGTTTCCTCCCACCCTCCAACAACATGCATGTTAGGTTGGATGACTGCTATGAAATTACCCCTAGGAATTCGTGTGCGTAAATGGTTGTCAGTGTGTATGACTGGCGACCTGTTCGGAGTTTATCCTGCCTCTTGCCTGAAATTGGCTGGGATGTGCTCTGGCACCCTCAGTAGGGAGAAACTGTTCAGAAGACAAAAAAAAAATTAGAGGATCAGCCGTGTCATTCTGTTTGGACTTTTTATTTGAAGAACTGTCTTTGTTTTTTGCATTTGGTGATTAAAACATAAAAATATAAAAATAATTCCCATCACAACAAACTCAAGGCTAAAAATACAAAAGAGAAGATCAAATGTACTTTTCCCTAAAGCTTTAATGTTAAAGATGTCAATTGATTTTTTTTTTTTGTCTCAAACTTAACTAATAGAAATTCTCTAAATGTTAATCTTCATCTGAAACATGAGATAAAAGCCTGTTTGTTGCTTAGTTGAACATTAGGTACAGGCATTGGGGTTATTGTGCACAGAGCTGTAAGCTTAGATTTGATAACAAGTGGCCACTCCACTTTGATCAAATCACCATAGAAACATGGGCATTAAATCTGATCTGAGTTTCTGACTTTCCGGTGAGTAAATTTAGTGTTTCATTGGGGGATACTTTCTCTTTCTTTCTAAAAACTGAACTTGACATAGAAGTTGTTTTTTTTTTTTTTTTTTTCATTCCAAGGTATGAGAAGATGATTAGTGGGATGTACCTTGGAGAGATAGTGAGGAACGTTCTTATGGATTTCACTGCAAAGGGTCTGCTGTTCAGAGGCAAAATGTCTGAGCGCCTGAAGACCCGGGGCATCTTCGAGACAAAGTTCCTGTCACAGATTGAAAGGTACAAAATATGTCTCCATTATACCTGTAGCTTCCTTTTGTCCACCCACTCGCCAGTAATGTGTTGTTCAATAATTGTGTTAACAAAAACCAGGATGTGCAACTGTTTTGAGCAGAAGGGCTCAAACCGGATCTGTGCTGTCTTTTTTTTTTTCTTTCTTCTGCTTAATAATTGTGACCTATGGGTTTAATTATTGTTATGAAACTGTGATACTCCAAGGATTTATTATGGGGAACTTGTTTATTAAGCTGCTTGCACCGGTCCTCTCCCTCAGGAAAAGTTTCCAATTGGTTGTGAATGTCCCTGGATGGCAGGTCCGGAGCCAGCAGCTAAAAAAAATGTGTGTATTGGAGAAGCTAATGGCTTTTATCCTCCTAAACAAAACTCTCTATTGAGTGGTCCTCTCTCCAAAACCACTTTGCACCAAGAAAAATACCAAAAAAGAACTAAATAATCCTAATTAGGTGCATTAGGACTAATTTTAGATTCCTTTTTCATTAAAAGAGCTGATTCTTAGAGAAAAGGAAAGTAAAGAGAAAAACAAATTTGCACTGTAAGTTTTTAGTGGAGCTTAGTTGTGGTGCCCGTACTCAAAGTTTTGCCTATTTGTACATTTCTAAAAGATTCACAATCATCAATAGATTGTATACAGTAGTTTTACGTCTGTGCTCTACATTTCTTGTTCTGTAACCTTCTTTTTCCCTTTTCTTCTTTTCCTCCATTGATGAATCAGCCATCTTGTGTAATGAAAATAGCACATATATTTGCATCTATTTTAGAGTGTGTGATACACCACTTAGGGGTAAATTGAAATATACAAGTACATGATGTAAAAGAAGTCAAAGTTCCTCTCCATCTTTGGATATCAGAGGTCATGAATACTTTTATGCCTGGACACAAAGGCACATTTTACTTTACATTATATAATGTATCTTTTGTAAAATGTATTCTTATCTTTAGAGTGAGGCACATTTTGACGTAAAAAAAAGTTTTTTCATCCACTTAACTGAGATAGTTACAACCTTGGGGGTTTTGCTTCTGTAAGAATTTCATAACTTGCATGTCCAAATAAGACTGAATTATTTGGAAGTATAAAGAATAGAAATAAGGAATAGAACAGATCACTTTATTTGTACTTCATTATAATAAAGGGAGTATGATGTTGCAGTTGTTGTACAAAACAAAATCAAGACATGTTTTAGTTGATTTAAATACTTTTTCATGTTCTTTATTTATTGATGTTAAATAATTGTGTGTGATGATTAGTTATAATTAATGTTTCTTGATGTTTCTTGATCAAACCGGAGGTTAGATAACGTTTGAATTTTGCCTCAAACTTTCTGTTTTTATTTATTTTAGACTTAAAAAGAAAAAATAGTGACTCTATTTTGAAAAAAAAAGATATTTCAGAAAAATATAGAATGAAATAAAACACCTTTAAAAAAAAAAAAAAAAGAATCTTGAAATATTGTTCAACATAAACCAGTGCTCCATCTATAGCCAGATAAAGTTAAGGTCACGCTTCAAATTAAGCAGGATATTACTACATTTCAAATAAATACAAAGATTATACTTTTTAAAAATTAATTTAAACATAAAAACTGTTTTGGTGTGGTTCTCTTTGAAAGCGACCGTTTGGCCATGCGCCAGGTGCGCTCCATCCTGCAGCACCTGGGTCTGACCGGCTCCACATGTGACGACAGTGTCCTGGTGAAGGAGGTGTGCCGCATCGTTGCACGGCGTGCCGCTCAACTGTGCGGTGCCGGTTTGGCTGCAGTGGTGGACAAAATGCGTCAAAATCGAAACCTGAATGAGCTTTCGGTCACAGTTGGAGTGGATGGCACACTTTATAAAATACATCCTCAGTAAGTAGAAACTAAAATATTCCTTCTAATCAGTGATACATGTCAGCCATGTCCGCAACATTTCATTTTAACAATATATATTTTTTAAATGACATTTATTTTTTCTCCTTCTTCTTGTCTTAAAGTTTCTCCAGCATCATGGGAGAAACACTACAGGATCTGGCTCCGCAATGCCAGGTGACTTTTGTAAAATCAGAGGATGGAAGTGGAAAAGGAGCTGCTCTGATCACAGCTGTGGCCTGTCGGATGAAGAACGAAGGGCTGCACTGAGGCGCTGAAAGTTACTGATTTTTTTTTTTTGTCTTCTTATTACTTGTTACACTGGTCACTGATTTGAGGTCAACTCTCCTGAAACAACAGTTGTGCTCACAAGTTTATATAACTGCAGAATTTCTGATTTCTTGGCCATTTGTTTTAAAAAAGAATGACTACACAAAATCCATCTTTTCCACTGTAGATGAATGAAGGCTTTTATTGACATACAATCATAATTATGGTACTACTCCCTTTAAATTCTGATGACAGCAAAATGTTCCCAAACGACCCTGATTATAAGTTTACATGCCCCAGGGACTTTGGCCCAATGAGATGAAGATA
Organism: Neostethus bicornis; assembly: GCA_902685375.1. Lineage (NCBI taxonomy): Eukaryota > Metazoa > Chordata > Actinopteri > Atheriniformes > Phallostethidae > Neostethus > Neostethus bicornis. The sequence goes on from LR738545.1 coordinate 15,011,787, forward strand.
AAACAGCTGCCTTTAGAAGCCATCCTCACATAAGATCTGTTTGGTTGTTAAGGTGTTTGCAATGAATGCCCCTCAATTTTGGGGCCACTGACAGACCCTAGCATTTTTCATCCAATTTTGCATCTGGATTCCGAGGGATCAGGAAATCAACAAGCATGTCAGACATCCGATTATAAGAGTTTGAATGAATGAATGAATGGAAGATCTTTATTCGGTAAGAGGAAAAACAAGACAAAATTGTACCTCCATCATCAACCAAAATATCTGTTGCATCAATTCTTTTTACAGTTTTTAATAAAAAATTTACTCATGAATACTGAAAAATAATTTATTTATATAACAAAGCAGAAAAAGATATATAATCAAGAATCAAGAATACCTTTATTAATCCCACAGCGGACAAATTGCAAGAATTAAGGCCTGCAGCCATACATACCAGCGCTACCTTTGTTGAAGAGATAAAGATACAAAGGGAAGGAAGGGTAGAGGATAGATTTAGTGTTTAAAAAAAATTAGTCACCCAGCCTCACCAACAAGGTCAGTTAAGCAGGGCAAGTGAAAAAAAAACCCCAGCACCAGTTACTTAGCAACAACATATACAGACATAAACATACCGAGAAAAACGTGGATTTGATGTAAGGGAATGGTTGGTGGAGGGGGAGGATAAACAAAGCCACCACTTTATATCGCTTCTGATTCTACTCATTAAAGGAGTTCAGTTCAGACAAGTCTTGTTGCGGTAAAAAAGTCTCCAGTAAACATAGTATGTCCGATTTAACAAGAAGATTTTCAATTACCAAACGGTGAGTTATCTGCTGCGCTATTTCCAAGTCGTAGGCCACAACAGTTGTAGGACAAAACTTGTAATTCCATTGTGATGTTATTCAAGTACTGTAGTGCCAGATGCACCCAGCCTGTTTCCAACACGTTATGGCTCGTTATATCGTGGAACCAGAGCCCCTTCCGGCCATACATCAGACTCATACATCTCTTTAACGTCTTTACACTCCGCAGATATTTTAAACGAGCTGTATCGGTTGTGCGCTGTATCAATCTTTTAGCATGAGTCTTCACGACCAAGTTTATCTTCAAGATAAGTGGCTAGAGATATACTGTACCTCATCCAAATCCGGGGAAAATCTGGATGCAAATACTTTCACCCGCTTGGTACAGATCAGGGTCCTCTGTTGTAACGCGCTTGTTCCGTTTCACCACCGACTGTATTCCATGCAATTTCTTCTCCAAAGCAGTCTTCTGGGGATTCCAATTACCACTGATTAGAAAGTAGAATTAGAGAAATTAAGTTGAATATAAACCAAACAAAATTATCTCTCACAACTCTCAGAAAAAATGATAGAAATGTAAAGAAAATACCACAAACAAATTAATTTGAAACAAACTTCTCGGGAAAATTATAGTGTGGCTGTTTCAAGGACAATAATGAGGCATCAAGTTCTTGTAATCCTTCATTCATCCAGAAGTGATCCATCGTAGAAAAGGCTTTAAAGTTGTCTTCTGGACAGTAGATTTAATGATCGATCATTAAATACTAAATCACTAAATGCTTTTACTTGATTATTAAATATAGCTAATTATTTTTGTATAGTGACAACAATCATTGGTTTTGTGATTGTCAATCACTCCCTACCAGTAAAGTACAGAGAGACCAGTTTGGTGTTCTTCACTGTGGCCAGGCTTTGTGACCCATACCAGACTCCAGCTTTTGGGTTGCCAAGTTGGACACAGTGCGACCGGTGGATAGGGGGTGAGGGAGCATTGAAGTGTTATTAAACATCTGGTGTTTGCACTGCAGCACTCAAATTTCCCTTTGGGTGTTAATAAAGTAAAATCAATTCAATTCAAACTTCTGGTTTTAGTGACATGTATCTATTCTTATTGGTTGGTGATGCAAAACCAAAAGAAGCCAGAAAAGACCAAAGTGGGTCGTAATGCTTACCCAGTATTCAAAAAGAGGGGTGTTAGTGGGCTGTTAGTCTTTGGAGAACTTCTTTTCATTATTAGCATTTGAAAAGAGTAAACAGTTGTTTGACAACAAATGCCTTCACCATAGCACAAACAAGTTTAAGTGTCATCACTTTATTTTCTCTGAAAGATCACCAGGGTGTCACAAATTCTGCAATGATATGTAAGCTTACTTTATCACATGGATGGACATGTTTCGTAGAGCAGAGATAAAATTTAAAAGTAAGTTTTGCTCCTGAGGTGTAGAAGCTGCATCTTTCAAGAAATGTAAAATCTGGAATTGCTCTTTCCAATTAAGCACTCCTTCAGTTTCTTCTTCTTTTTTTTTTAAGTCTACTCCCACTCCTTTTTTTCTGAAGGAACCAATTAATCACTTTAACTTTCTGCACATCTTCAGTGTACGAGGTGAAGGAAAAGTAGTATTGAGCTTTTTTTGCTGTGAAGTGCCTCTTAGTAATTGACTAAATCAAAAGAGTAGACAAAGTGGGAAAATCCTGAAAATCATGCTTAAAAAATGAATAATTACAGATTTTTCTATCATTTTGTGTTTTTTTGTACCCGAGGGAAGAAAACTTTCATAAAAGTTACTGTAAAAAATATGTTTTTAAAACAATTGGAACCAAAGTTTTTGTTACAATGTGAACAGGGATAAAAGCCATTTGCAGCATACTTTGATGTCTAATAATTGCTTTGAGCTCATTGAGAGGCTTTGGGGAACAACAAGGAAAGAAATTCCCATTAACCCTTGTAAACTTTAAAAATTGATAACTCCTAGAGCTCTTTTGCTGCTCATCTAATGGCAATAATAAATCAAGCTCTTGAAATTAGATGCCTTATTTTTTTCTGCAATGAGATGTATTAACATATTTGAATGATACATTTTTTGTATGAGAATAATCAGGTAATGTAGCTCCGAAAAGACTGTTTAAATGAGGGAAATGTTATGTTTAAATCCAACGCAACGTTTGATCCAGATCTACTTAACATAACAACAAAAACAAATAAACTTGTTCTGGATAACTTCTGTGTAGTATCAGTTTGTGTTAGCAATGTTGACAACACCTAACTTAACAGTTGACATGCACCTACTATTAAGTAGGTGCATGTCACCTACTTAACAGTAGGTGACATGCACCTAACCTAACCGAGGTCAGGTTAGGTGCACCTAACCTGACCTCGGTTAGGTGCATGTGTAGTTTCATTTTGAATCTAAATTCAATGTACTGCAACCTCAGTCTGAACAGGTTTCTAACTTTGCTTTTGTCATTTAAAGGATCCAATATCTTCTATCTGCAGAAAAACACATTGTCCAGAGTGAGATTGCATTGAGGCGTATAAAGAATGTTGTTTTCCAGCTCTGATTCCTATTTTCATTTTTCAAGCTGTGTACCACCTGCATTATCTGGTTTAATTCCGCCGACGTGCTTAATTCAGTTTGATGGAATTTGCATAAAAATAGAAATATACGTATACTATACTTTTGAAAGCTAAAGTATTGCATATTCTGAGCCCATAAATCTAACTAAACTTAATCTTTAGCATTGAGAAAATACTGGGACTGCATCTCAAACTGAATTGAGCTACAAGAAAATGCTTAAAAAAATCATTCACAAATCTTACAAATTATAAACGATATTACAACTCATTTCATCATCTACATTTTGTTGAAAGCTAAACTGAACTGAACAAAAATTTTATCAGAAAATCAATTAAAAAATGCTTTATTAATGATAGGTGGCAATTCTAAAACACAAACACACAAAAAACTAAAAACCGGCATTAAGTCCCAGAGGAAAGAAGTTTAAGCCTCTCAGCATTAGAATAAAATAAGTACCCAACAAAAACTATTGTTCTAATTTTCAAGCTTTGTTCATGCTCAGCATTAAACACATATTTGCTTCCTGCTGCTGTTTGTTCTGCTGCATTGCGATCAGATCAGTTATTACAGTTGGAACAAAGTCAGAATGAACTCTAAGGAGGAGTTAGTTTAATTTTTACATAATATAAATTTATATAAAATAATTACTAAGTCTGCTGAAGATTAAATTAGAGTAAAGATAATAATCAGATCAGATTGTCGCTAATTTTTCACAAACTGAAAAAGCCCATGAATCTGAAAGCACAATTTGGCAAAATGAAGAAAATGCTAGTTATTTGATTTAAAATTCTGGAAAAAAAAAGTTTCCAAAGTGTTTCTTAGTAGTGTAACATTTCATTGATCAGAACAAGAAACTGCAGCTTTTGTTCAGATTGGTAGTGAGACTAATGCTCACAGTTCTGTCTTGACATGTATTTCTATCACACTTTGGTTGTAATCACCTACAGTAATAAGTCTTTTTTTTTTTCACAAACTTGCCAAGAGAATCTGTTCTATCGATCAGAATACTGATGTCTTATCTAAAGGAGCTGCACAAAAATCTACCTTTTAGTTTGGACGTTTTCCGTCTAAGCCGAAAAAGGTTTATTAAAACTCAACCCAATCATACTTTTGGGGAGCAGTTTTTTAAAATCTCTCCTATGACTTCTATAAAGGTCATCTGATCATTCTGTCTCTGTTGGAAGAATTTTAATCTCAGACTTTTAGATGGTTGTAATTATTTCTTGAGTATTTGGGATCCTCAGTTGGTGAGGACCATCATCTAAAGTCCTCTTTACTCACCTAATTCTTGAAAATGTCTTCTTTGTTCAGACATAATCTGTTTTCATAGGTTTCTGTCAAGTTTCAGAACACTTTAGCAACACAGATAGAAACATCCCGTAATCTTCTCCTAATGACCCATTGTGTACTTGTTCTGTTGGATTTCAGACTTTTACTTAATAACCCCGATCGCCAGAGCCTTCAGCATGTTGTTGATTTCAGTGATGGGGTATTTGGTGTAAGCTTTATTTATCTGATGGATTAGACTTTTTCATGTAAACGATGACCACAATGAGAGTAAATTATGGAATCCTCCAAAGCTTTGTTTTTGGATCGATGTGTTCTCTGAATAGTAGCTTCCTTTTAAACAGTTTTCACATGATACCACAGGATTTTGTCTTGTTATCTGGAGAAAACACATTTTGTTTACTCCAGATAACCAATTGTTCAAATGCAGGATTACGAAGATGCTGGATCTCCTCCTGATACTTCACAGAACAATTTCATTCTGTCGTATTCTTACATTTTTGTGCACAGTTAGAGAAAATTTGACTGCTGACGGTGGGAAAAGAATCTTCTACCTTTATTCAAGCTGGTTGCTTCAACTCTTCAATGCAACCAGATTTGCAAAGATGAAACCTAAAATCCATCACTGATCAATGCTTTCTGCTTTACTTCTATTTAGTCTATTAAAAAATGATTATTTGCAGCATTTTTTAAAGTACATTTACCTAATACCTCATTACACATTTACATAACTACTTTATCACTTCCTCATATCAATTTGGAACAATGAAATCAGATTTTATCAGTGGCAGAATGTGTATTTCACACCACCACTTAGTAACGCTCTACCTGCATCAATCAGCCCCTTTGTAGCTATGCTACAAAATCATGTTTTACACTGAGTGCTTACGAGAAAAAAGTACAGCGAGCTTCAACGACGGAAAAACTCCACATTTAATGGCTTCAGAATCAGAATGCTTTTATTGCCATGTCAATGAAGAATATCAAAGACTAGGAACTTGGTAGTGCCGAGGAAGCGGAAAGAGTCTACAGTGGTGATGGGGCAGTCTGTCAGTGCAAGGGGGCAATGGGGCTGTGACTTTCCTAAAGTTCACGATCTTCTCCACTGTCTTTTGACCGTTGAGCTCCAGGTTGTTGTTGCTGCACCAGGACACCAGCCGGTCTACCTCCATCCTGTAGGCCGACTCATCACCATCAGAGATGAGCCCAAGGAGGGTGGTGTCATCCGCAAACTTGATCAGTTTTTGTTTACTCAACCAATCCAGTGGTGAAAGCGTCCTCTATTGTACTTCCAGCCATGACACACAAAACAAATCATAAAAGATCTTGTAAATTTCACTAATATGTAAGAATATAACATTGCGCTCACAAAAAACTTGGATTATTTTCGTTCCGTTGTCTTCCGCTTATCCGGAGCTGGGTCGCGGGAGCAACAGCCTCAGACGGGAAGCCCAGGCTTCTCTCACCCGAACTGCATCCTCCAGCTCACCCGGAAGGATCCCGAGTCGTTCCCCGGCCAGCTGGGAAACATAGTCTCTCAAGCAGGTCTGGGGTCTGCCTCTTGATCTCCTTCCGGTGGGGCGTGCCCAAAACATCTAACCAGTGAGGCGCTGAGGGGGCATCCTAACCAGATGCCTGAACCACCCCATCTGGCTTCTCTTGACCTGAAGGAGGAGTGGCTTGACACCAATCTCCTCCCGGATGGCAGAACTCCTCACCTGATCGCTGAGTGAGACCCCAGCCACCCTTTGGAGGAAGCTCATTTTGGCCGCTTGTATCCGTGATCTCATTCTTTTGGTCACCACTAACAGCTGGTGACCATAGGTGAGGGTTGGAACGTAGATCAACTTGGATTATTTGTAGATTAAGTCCATCTGTCTTCACACTAATGTCAGAAAGAGAACTGACTATTTGGCAATATTTTATAAATAATAATGAAATAGAAAAATGAAATAGAATTAACACTAGTTTGTGATTAAAATACTTCTAAGGCCAGCGGAGAAGAAAAGTTTCTTCCATTGGATATAGTAAGCAAACAGTTTTTTAGCCAGGCTACATCAAGATGAGAAAATTGAGTTCTTTCAAGCTAAAAAAAGATGATTGAACACCAGTGTACTTCACTTTTTTATTTCTAAGTGTTACACTCTCACATTACTGTATATTTGTTTTTTGTTTGGTTTTTTTTCTAAGGTTTTCTGACAGGTAAACTCTGGACTAATAAAGAAATTTTATAATTGGTTATCTGAGTGAAGGCTTAGACTGTATCACACAAAAGAAAATCTCTTTTAACTTATCAACTTCACCACACAGACGTTAGCTTCTATTCAACCAATCAGCTCTTCTCCAGCAGAGTGTATCGATTGTAAAAGAAGCTTCACAGAAACTATAAGTCGAATGAAAAGAAGTCTGTGGAGTTTTTAAAACCTGAGGAGAGTGCAAAAACTTTTTATTTTCCCCTACTAAATAAAAGGAATGAAACATTGGGTTGGATCTCACAAAGCTTGCTTTGTATTTTCTTTTATCTGTTTCATTTTTGAATGAATTCCACCCCAATCATCCATGCTGTGCTAAAGAAACAGCTTACCTGTTTCAGTCAGTCTTTTGAGCTTTTCAAAGCTCCAAAAGTAGCTGGCAGATTTTTAAACCCTCCACTAATGACTGAGGCAGAGGCAGTATTTATTATGAGACTTGCTTTTTTGACATTTTCGCTAAAGGCATAAACTCACATAAATCCTTCATCCTAATACAAGATAACAAGAAAATGTTTGCAATGTCTCAGCGTCTCAATACAAACTAAATTATAAGTTTTAAAGCCAAAGTTTTGGGGCGTTTAGAAGATGCTTGCTGTGTTGGTTAGCACTGCAGAATCACACTAACAGGTTGTTGGTCTGAAGCCAGGTTTCCATGTTCTTGTGTGTTTGTGGATTTTTAGACTTCCTCCAACAACACAAAGCCTTTAAGATTAATTGGTATCTCTAAATTCACCCTACGAGTGCAAATAAGTGGTTGTTTATTTCTGTGTTAGCACGGCGATATACCCGTAATCTTTTCACGCTGCATCTTGCCGGCAAATTGCTGCGACAGGCTCCAGCAAACCCTGCAACCCTAAATTGGATTAAGGAATACATCAATGGATTGAGCTTTATGCAACATGTAATTTAAAATTTAAAAGTGTTCTATAAGAAACTCCCTTAAAGGCTTTTATGTTCAAGAGTTACTTAAACATGTCAAAACGAGTGAGCAAATTAAGACAAGACCCCATGACTTGCAGGAATCTTCTGACATTTGATTATATTTGGTTCATTTTAAAGAAATGCCAATTTTTTTTTGTCTTTTCTGACATGCTATCTTCATTTGTGATCCTGTTGCTTAATGCTTAGCAGAAACACAAAATGCATGTTTTCCTTTGTCTTCCTAAAGGCAAAGAACATAGAAAAATGCTTTGCAAATGAAGGATTGTTTGTGGAAAAGAAAACTTCCTTTTTTATATTCTTTTTTATGGGTCATAAAATACAAGGATAGTCCATAATTGGTATTATTGTACAAAAATGATGTTTATCTCTTAAATCATGGTGGGTTTTAACTTACTCCCACCCTCCAAAAACATACATGTTAGGTTAATTGGCCTCTTGTGAAATTGTCGCCAGGCATAAATGTGTGTGTGAATGGTTGTCTGTCTCTGTGTGGCCCTGCAACAGACTGGTGACCTGTTCGGGGTGTACCCCCCTCGTCACCTGTAACCAGCCCGGATAGGCTTCACCACCCCCTGCGACCTCGTCAGGGACCAGCGGTTCTGAAGATGAATGACTGAGTAATTCATTCATCTTCTGAATGCATTTTTGGTGAATAAAAATTGTATCTGCATATAATATACCCAAATATCACGGTGCCAGACTAGTAATGGTTTTGAATAAGTTTCTAATTGGGGGATATTTTGTAACTGAATGAATATCTACTTATCAAATTGATTTTTTTTTTAAAACCTTATCTTCTCGAGCAAATCAAATAGTCTGCTTACAAATGAGTTGGTACGGCTCGTTACTGATCATTACTGATTTCTCAAGGCTCTGCCTCCTTGTTAGGATACTGAATTATTCAATGAAATTCATTTTGGGAAGCAGCCAATAAGCAGTTGGTAATTGGTTTGTTGCCTATGGGTACTGAGGTTTAAACAAACTATTAATATTTTATTTCTGTATCTTCTGATTTCAGCCTTCTACCTGCTGAGTGCCAGAACCATTTGAAAACATAAAAATCAGAAGAAAGCAAAGCTAAGCTATGGGTTCTGAGAAAAAAAATGCCACAATACGTCATCTAAATCAACAAATATTTTTAGGCCAAAGGCTACAGAGGCTAATTAGTGTCATACTTAAATTTTTGTAACCCATCCTCTCACACTCATCTACAGATTGCAGACCTACATAATGAGCTCTGAGTTCCTTGAATAGCTTAAAGCACATGAGGACACATCTTTGACATGCTTTTTTATTTATCTCCCCTAAAGATTTCACTTTGTTCTTAGTTACCTTTGTCCGTCGTTAACTAAATGGAACCAAAGGACAATTTAGAGATTTTGTGAATTTGTCATTTACAAGCCGGAATTAATTAGTCTATTTAAAGTGCTAAATGTCTTCTAACAAAGCAACTACACGCGGATTATAATGCCATTAGCTTTGGTTTTCTAAAGCTTTGCCTGGTGAAGTAGAAATTCCAGTTTGTTGAGTAAAAAGGCTGCTGGTGTAAATACAAGTTGTAGTTGTTGGGAAATGAGTCAGACTTTGGGTTGCAGCTTCAGAAAAAGTTCTATTCACAGATAAGATCAACTGCATTGTCTTTTTAAAAATGCATTGCTGTTAAGATTTATATATGTATATATACTGTATATATATATATATACACTGTATATATTTCCAATTTGATTTGATGAAGTGAATATTATTTATGTTTCTGGTTCTATCAGAATCTTCTATTTTTTTAAAGCCTGCTTGGATTCAGTCTTTTGAATTGTCATTTATTTCACTTTTTCTTCCAAAAAGTCACATTTTCACTGTTTGTCTTTAACAAAATGTTCCCACACTTTTTTAATATCAGTAATATCTTCCTCTGGGTGGGATTAGTGGCTTATTTAAACTTGAATTAATTCAACCGACTGGATTTTCTGTTATTTTCTCTTTCTTTTTAAAGACACAAACAGAATGTGGGTTCAGTTTTCAGCTAAATGCTTTTTGCTGAGGCCGTGTTAGCCTTGTCTGTTATTCAGGCTCTTTGTATTTTCTAGAAGTGACAGAAAATATAAAAAACACTTAATAAAATTCTGTTACAGACTGTGGTAAAATGTCAAGATCTCATTTTAAACAAATGTTCTGTGAAGATGACAAGGTTTCTGTCTGTGGGGGAAGAAGAACAGACATACTTTTGGCTCATTAAAAGCTAAGATTGAATAAATTGTGGAGTAAAAACATTTCCACTGTATTGTACAAAATTTAAATCCGAAGGTGTTGCACTTGGGATGAAAACGGCACCGCTCTATCTGCTTATATTTTCTCTCCTTTGTTTTTCCGTTCTGTTACTTATAGATTTTGGAATTAATATCCAGAACCTTTTCAATTTGTGTGAATAAAATAATGTCCTGGATGTTACATTGGAGTAAGACTGTTTGCTTTCATTTGCTTCAATGGCCCAGTATGAAATCCATATGCTTTTTTTCTGTTGTATTTAAAAAAAGTCAAAATTTCCCATCAAGATCATACTAAAAAAAGTTGTCTTAAGCATGTACTTTTCAGAGGACCTAATAAAGCTTTAGAAGAGATTTTTCAAAGCAAGATAAGAGCTCTTGATCACTACTTACACAATAGATATTAGACAACATCTGGGTGAGACATTTATTTGGCAGCCATCGCTCAAGTAGAAGAATACAACCGTACAGAACATTGTAGATAATAAACACATTAGCTGGGAAAAAAACCCCCATGAAGTACTGACAATAAAGTACTTATACATCCATTAGCAGGAAACCAGCAAAATACATGGACACCATGAAAGTGTAGCTGCTTATGAATATCCTATTGTAGTCTCAGCCACCAAGAGGGCACTTTACTTTTCTAAAAACGCATTGTCTTTGGATTCATCCATTTGATAAAGTAATGTTTTTCAAAAAACTCTTTAAAAAACTAAATTTGATTTTCATAATTTTGTCCTTTGGTCACTGACAAATTTATTTAGATGAAGGTCCAGTTACTGTTTTTAATTCAACGGACTGTAGTTTGCAATTTGCAAAAAAAATGAAGAAATCTTATCAAATCTAATAATGGCTACATTTGTATAAATGTATCTGAAGTTCTTCCATTTGGTTTCTTTCAAAAGGGTTAAATAACATTCTTTTCATTTTCTAAAAGATGAGGCACCGAGTGAAACATACAGAAATTTCCAAAATTCTGAATGATTGTGTTCAGGGGTCACTTGATATTTAGTGAGATTAAAATGAAGAAAAACAACAGTAGAAGTTAGGACAATTGATAAATGGTGAAAGCAATGGTACTTCCACATGTACAATGTGAAGGAAACGAGGGACTGGGAATGAACAGCACTGCAGGTTGGAGAAAAGTACTTGTGCTAATTAGAAGTCTTTAATTTGTTAGCAAGTGTAAAGATTGGTCTCTGGAGCAACAGGAGAAGGTCATGTAGTTTGATGAATCCAGATTTACCTTGTTCAACTTGTGGCTAGATTGGGATAAGAAAAGAGGCAGATGAACAAATGCATCCATCATGACTTTGTCTGGTATGTTTGCCTGTGGGAGCAGAATTGTGATCTGGTGTTGGTCATATTCTGGTTTAGTAACAGTATGTGCTCAAAGGTTTAGAAAAGCTCTGCCTCCCTGAATACACTGAAAGATTACATTATTCTATTAATGGATTTTTCTTCCCTGATTGCACAGAGGTATTATATTCCAAAATGGCGACACCAGTATTCATCTGACTCAGATTGTGAAAGAGTGGTTCAGAGAACACCAGACCTCATTTTCACACATAGATTGGACGCCATTGACTCCAGACTTAAACCCTGTAGAGAACCTCTGCGATGTGCTAAAATAGGCTTTGCACATCGGTCTGACTCAGCCATCATTGATGGAATTGTGTGAAAAATTAATGCAACTCTGAATGAAAATAAATCTTGTGACATTGAAGAAATGATGCTGTGGCCAATTTGTGTTGTGATAAAAGCTAAAAGTGGTCTAACAAAATATTCGCTAATGACTTTTTTTGTTTAGTGACGACATATTTTTATCAGCTGTGTTGCACATCCTATGAATTTTATTAATTTTTAAAATCAGTTCAGAACTGTACTTTATTATTAGCATGTAGCCTTTCATTAGAAATGGAATATTAGAAATAAAAATTTGTTTTAGACTCCCAATACTTCTAAAAGTCTTAAATTAAATAGCTTTAGAGTAATTGGTAGATAAAACGTGTGCTCTTTCTCTTATGCCAAATGTAAACGAGGACCTTCAGGCTGAGTACAAAAACATGTTTTCTCCTGCATTGAAACAGAAACTTGCAAATTAGTGTGGGAAAAAAATCCATTCCAAATTTTATTAACATGATTTAGAGCAACACATCCACATTTATGACTTTAACTGGAACGACACAACTAAACCTTTTGCTGGTTTATTTGAAGACAAAACTTAAAGTTCTTCTCTCTGGCACATTTTAACATAGTCACTAAAAGATAAAAAAAAAAAAAAAAAGCCCAAGTTAATGGTTTTTGCAAAAACAATCGCTACAGTAAAACTTTGATGAGAAACAAAATGAAAAACTTTGTTCTTCTTGGACACATTAACAAACAGAACATCAAGTAACACAACTTACAAGCTGTACAAAATAAAAAAAACAGACCCAGAGCACAGACAAGGGAAAAGTTTTGCATATCAAGCCACAAAAAACAGTTCTACACATTTTTTTTTACATTTTGCCTTGTTTTGTTGTTTTTTTATTCTTTCACTTTTCCTGAGTTGTTATCAAGCTGCACTCACTAAAACATGGTAGCCATTTCATTTGTACATTCACATTAAAATTAAAATAAAATCACTTTGCAATGAACATTCCTCACCATGACACTATTGAGCATGCATCCAGCGCAAGCTCGAACAAATTGAATTCTTGTAAACATTAACAAATTTTCTGGCTGATAGCAGAAACATTTAGTGGTGAAAGAGGCTTTCTTGGTGTGTGTAATCGAGCATTCGTGTACATGCTGGCGAAAGAAACGGAACATAGAAATACATTTGTCCTTCAACAACTACTGGCAATTAAAGAAATGTATGTATTCCTGCTTCTTTAAAAAATAAGGTTAGAAAGTTTCAAATAATTTTGACTTTAAAAAAGCCACCAAAAAAAAAGGATGAAATAAACACAAAAGCTAAGCGCACACTGGGAGTCTGTTTTTAAAAGGTACACCTGTTTGCAGTTTTTTTTTCTTTTTTAATGTATTCATATTTAGCACCATAATTCTCAACTTTTCTCTTCTTCAGGTAGCTAACACCCACATGACTGATTTCTGACTGAAATGTCTCTGCTACTGAAAGGTGTGTGTTTACAAAATGATGAATATCGTTGTGTTCCTGGAACAGTGAGTCACTTTGTTACTATTTTAGATCACATTGCATATTTATGTGTTTGGTTTAGGAATCGGTGTCTTTTTAACAAGTTTTTAATTAACTATTGTCTATGCATGTTTTTAGAAAACAAAAAACAAGATTTTGCTTTCGATAAATTACGACAAATGCATGATACATTTTCTCAAATAAATTGTCCAAAGAGAATTTTTTTCATTTGATAAAGTACGTATATTTATATTTTTGCAAATATACTCTGTTGTAATTTAAGACAAAACATTTTCTGCAAAACTGTAATCTTTAAGGAGGACTTTTAAAAAAATCTAACCTCAGACAAAGTACATCCCATGACAAAAATGATATTAAGATGCAGTTTACAAAAACAAGCTTGTGAAAGTGTCTGAATCTCATTTTAACTTCATCACTTTACAGACTAAATAAATTATCCATTTGCCCCATAATCTGATGATGTCAGCAATTTGTTGCTGCCTCTCACTCTGGAAAAAGTCACGAGCCATTTTCCTCATAATCTATAATCTACAGAACCTAAATTATGCAACATTCAAATATGAAAAGCAGAAAAAGCCTCAACTCCAACTTCACAGACCTCCATAAAAATGGCAGAAACTGACATTTTAACAATGCGGCTGGATAAACCCAGACCAGGCATGGTTTGTTTGGAGATATGCTAATCTCCATAACCAGGATGTGACCATGCACCTGAGGTGTGCATACCTGAATCTGAGTGGACAAGAAGGTGTTTGGAGGATAATGTCCTTTAAATGAGAGACCAAAGTAAAGATACTGGCCATAATTCCAGCCTGTCGTCAGGAGGAAACCAAACACACATACCAATCGTGTGACGTGTTTGTGGTGATTAGCTGATGAAATGGGTTCCAGCCAGAGGACCTGGACAGCTTGCAGTCTCTGAATTACTCACAGTACTTCAGAGTCAAATGAGGAGCCATCTGTCTGAGCTGAAGCCTGGCTCAGATTGCTCCGTGCAACATGACAATCACTCCAAACACGACAACAAATCCACAATAGCGAGGAAAAAACGTACGACAGTCCAATTATTTGATTAAAATGCCACAATAGAAAACATTTTGAATAGATTAGTGACATGACGTGAAAAGACCATTTGAGGTTTTTCACCTAAAGTTTGTTCAAATTGCCAATTTGATTTGATAAATATCTTTTCTCCTCACAGTGTTTATTAACTTAAATTGAATGAAATTTCGTTGTCAGTAATCGAATGTTGTATTTTTTTTTTGGTGAAAATACACATAGACGTCTTTATCTTTAATCTAAAGCTAAAAATCTGCTCACCATGTGGCACCGCATTTAGAAGAGATAACCAACAAATTTCTATAGAGAGCTGAGAAATCAGTCATTTCCTCTGAACCCTTATCATTTTCTGTTCCTATGTGTACAAAAAAACCCAACTGCATCCCAGGAAATGACAATAATTGCAACAAACCTTCAAATCATATCTCATCACAGCACAACCAAAGGATCACATTGTCTTTTATCACACATCTAATACCTTGAACATTGACACCGACAACCATAGAAACCATTTGATCTACATAACTACAAAATACCAAGAGGAAATCAAAAAATATTTTCCACATCTCTTATGTACATCTAAATATACAAGTTGCTGAGTAATTTATCAGAAAAGATTAAACAGCCAGAACAATGTAACAGTGTGTCTGTCTGGTCAAAGTTTGCAGTAAAAGTAACACTTCAGCTTTTTAATCCTATTACACCATATCCTCATATAAATAAGAAGCACAGCAAGGCACGATGGACAATTAAAGCAGCTGATCTCCATGCTGTGGCAAGCGACACAAATGACAAACAGCTCAACATCGTTTAAGTTATGGGTTGTCAAAAACAGTGAATATGAATAAAGCCCGGCAGCATCATTTTTCACTCTTCAGCAGCCTTTACCTTTCAGGGGTTGCATCAATATTCAAGTGGATTCCAGAGATTCATTCAACTGCTAGACACACATGGGTTCTTCTGAAAAGGCCGGGAGATTGTAGTTAGTCATCAATGTTTTGACATTTTTTCCCCCTAGCATAAAATCATAGTCTTTCTCAGTATGTCACAAAAAAAAATTAATATTGATTTGAAAATGTAAGTACCGGTAACCACCATCACCGCTCATTAAGTCCAGATTCACCTTCAGTTTTCAAACTTAGAGAGTAATGTTCTTCATTGTCTTGCTTCAGCATGACCTAAAAGATATTTCCAAAAAACTGCATATGAAGATAGATTACAACTTTTATGGGGTTTTTTTGTTTTTTTTTCCCGAAACCAACCGTAGTTTGTTTCTGTGAGGGATCTAGTGGACCAAACTCTGATGCAGAGCAGACTTAGTCCATTGAGATCTCAATGAACCAATCATTTTCCCTCAAGAATGAGTTGGATTAATAGCTGTAACTATTTATAATGCATTGTGCCTTTTAACCATGATATGCTGATAGTCTTTATGCAGTTCAAAGTGACTTCTTAATCTTCAAAAGTTATGATTCTGCATCTGTTAATTTACAAGATTTATGACTTACAATTAAAAAGTAGCATTTTATGGATTTGAACTTCACTCAAGTCTAGTTTAACATGCTTTTGTATGATTTCTTTTATATATTACTGTTGCTTTGTGAGTAATCTCTTATCTCTGTGCAGTTAAAAAAAATAAAAAAATTATACAATTGGATTTAAAGTTAGTGTGTCCACCCCCCACAGAGCCTTAACATGGTGTGTGAAGTGTTGATGATTCAACCCTTTAACCACAATTTATTTCCTTTTTATCATTTTTGCCTTATGAGATTCTGGTCAACCTTTTCTTTATAGTCAAATTTCCTCTTTGGGTTAATGTCATGCTTCTTGTGTCCGTGTTGTGTGTAGCCAATTACAATTATTAAAACATTGTCTGCTCTCTTGAACTTGAAAGAAGATGTTTGACTTTAGAATCAGACACAATTATGTTAATTCTTAGAAGAACAGGCAGATTGTTGACTCCCAAGGTCTGACAAATCTATTTACAGAAGTCATGCCTTTTATATATTGTTTCATCTCTTAGTTTTTCAAAGTAGTCTGGAAATGATTACTTTCTACATTTCCATACATTTATTGATTTTTATTTTTAGTAAAAGGAATAAAAGCAGAGGAATAAAACCGGATATTTTTTACAATGCTACCATTTTTTTCTTCTTTGCTCTAACCGTACATTTTACCATAGCAATTTACTTGTTTTTCATTTACTCACTTTTGCATTCAAGTTCTATACTTCCCACTCTTGTTCTGTAAACAATAATTGGAACAATTTAATTTCTATCACACCAGCAAACGAGAAGTTACCACTGAGACCCAATTATACCTTCCATGCAATCATTAATCTCAGATCGCATGTCGTTATCGACAAGTTGAGCTTGAAAAACACCTTTCGCTGTAATTGGAGTAAGTTTATGGAGGTGTGAACATATGCCCACCAACTCTCTCCACCTGGCTGCTTTTTATGCCTGCACATTTACACTTGTTTTATCCTGTGTGACCAAGATGTTAAAAATGATTAAAGACTTAGAGATTGAAGATGTAATTGTGGGGGTGAACTTCCAGAAGCATATGAAATGGATGCTTTCTCACTATCACCTGGTCAATCGTCTCACTACATCTCTCCAATCCTGCATAAACCAACACACTTCTTCACATAAAACATCTTCAAACTTTTCCATACCATCTTCAAAGCTATCTCAGATGTGGTTCCACCCTATCTGACCTCTCCCACATCTCCATTCTCTTTTGTTCTCGCCGCTCCTCCTCCTCTCTCCAGCTCTCGGTTGTAACTGCCCTCTCACCACCAGGGGCTCTGGAACTTGCTCCCTCTGGGCATATGCAATATTGACCTGTTTTTTGTTTAAATCCCAACTCAAAGGCCACCTGTTTAGATAATTACACACCACATAACCACTCCACGATCCTTCACTTTTGAGCTATTTTGTTTTTACACTTTGATAATTCTGTCATTTGTGTTTTTTAACTCTTGCCCTTGAGTGTCCTGAAAGCCACCTTTTAAATAAAATGCAGTGATATTATTAGTATCACTTTAAAGCAGCTCTTTATCAACTCACGTCGCATGCACGGTTTCTAATTCATAATCCTAGGCCAATTGGAATAGTCAGAGGATAATCTAAAAGGTCGATGTCAACATTTTAGGGTTCAGCCAGGTTTTTGTTTGACAGAAATTAGAGCAGTTTTCAGAAACATTCAACCTCATTTGTGAAGCGTTTACTTTCTTGACCAGAGAATGAAATTAGATGGAAAACAACATGTTTTTAGTCTAGAATTTGGTACGTGGTTGCCTGCAAGCTTCCCCTGTATTTAGCTTTTGTGTCCTCAAATTTGTGGAGTTTTTTTTGGTGCATTTTGCAAGCAAGATTTGTTACCTAGTGTTTTTCTCTGTTGTTGTAATTAATTATCCGTTTGCATGCTCTGTTAAACACTAGAGGTAATGTGTCTGAATTTTTATAGCATAGATAGCTTCTGCCCTCACGGTGTTGGCTGCACTGCTTGTAGTACGGAGGCTTCACCTGCTCCGAGGCAACGTCTCTGGTGTTCTTGCCTTTGTATTCAAGCTGAAATGTCTGTTCTGGAAAGCAAGTCACCATTCTGGTGGTGGTGATACTGTACCACCAGTGCATTTTGGATTAAAGCCCGGAACAGTGCAAGTGTCCTCCTCCCTCACACATTACTGCCTCTCTGAAGACCTGCCACTCTGCATTCAGTGCAATCCTTGATCACACTCATTATACAATTGGGTGGAGAGTGATGTTCCTTCTTCTTGGCAAGAACGTTTCATGCTGTGCATGCTGTTTTGAAAAGATTGGTAACTATTGAATATACATGCTTATAAAAGCTTGGGAGATTGCCCGTCAGTTTTACATAATTAACTCCCCAGTGACTGAATAGAACAGCTCCAAATGCTCGTTCTGCATCAGACTGATGACGTCATGCAGCACTCATAATGCCTTCTCAGCATTTGTATCTGGGGAAATGTAAACAATTGGGACGAACCCAACAATAAATTTCCATGGCAAGTAGAAAAATAGCTGTTTAATGTATATTTTTTGCCACAAAGCAGCATCATTTCACCACTTCCACCAAGACAAACCTTCAATGATGTACACAAATACAGTACTTCAGGACAAGAAGGCCTGCCAGCCAATTTGTGCTGTTTTTCTAGTTTCAAAAAGCTAAAAGCCGACTTCCTGCCCTAACAGGTGGTTGCTCTTTTTTCATTTTAAGGGCTGCTCTTTGGATAGATTAACAATGTGCTTCCGTTGAACTTTCAATTGGACCAAACTGTTGGTGGTACAATTAGCCAAAGAAGGATGTGATTGTGCAACTGAAAAGGTTTTTCATAAAAAGAAAGATTTGAAGTCGGAACACATTTGATTCTACATCTTGAAGGATTTCTAAGCTGTTGCCATAATTTAGAGCATTTGACAGGTTTTGAATGATGTCCTTAATTAGGTCGATGGTGTCCAGTTTTGGTCTGCAGGTCTTAAACTCCCTGCTTCATTACATCTGACTCGAAATAATGAGTCCCAACGCAGAACTTCATCGGCTATAATTTCACTTGATATAAGACAGGCGCATTGAAGCACTAATACATCAAAATCCATTCTGTAAATTTATGTTTTAAACTAAACTGTGAAGTTGAGGCAGAGCAAATGACTGCAAAAGAGGTGCAAAAAGAGAAAACTTGCAAAGTTAAAAAAAGAACTGATGTTCCTTTGCTCCAACTTTTATCATAGAATGACCATTGATAAAGTTTGCGTTTTTTTTCCCCCCATTCTGTATATTTTTATAGCCGATTGCTTGAGAGTGGAGAACATTTCAGTTTTAAATTTAGACATAAACATATTGTTGCAATTTTTTCTTGTGTGAAAGTGGACAGTGTTAAACCTGTTGTTTCACTCTGTCTTT
The DNA here is from genome assembly GCA_902685375.1 of Neostethus bicornis. Taxonomy (NCBI): domain Eukaryota; kingdom Metazoa; phylum Chordata; class Actinopteri; order Atheriniformes; family Phallostethidae; genus Neostethus; species Neostethus bicornis. The sequence goes on from LR738545.1 coordinate 15,031,044, forward strand.
TTTGTTTAAATAATAGCTCATTCTCAACACTTTAAGAGACTATGAATAAAACAATACGCATATATTTTCACTTTAGAAAAACAGCGGGAAAGTTAAAGTTAAAACATAGACAGCTAATTTCTGTTTAAATAAGGTCAAACTTTTGTCTCCAGTTAAATTAGTCAAGTCTAAAACTTTCTTTATGGGCCAAATAAAACTTCTGATTTGGATTCAATATTTGACTTGCTTGGTGATAAAAGTGCATGCACAGCATGTTTGGTTAAAAAAAGATTCTGAAGCACTTAAAACAAAGTTTCATGGTAACAGCTTGTGTTCTGGGCCAATTTCTTTGAACTGGCATTTCTGCTGTTTTAGTTATGTTAAAAATGATGTGACAAGTAAATATGATATGCAGAGAGTTTGAACTACTGTCTTTATTCCCTGACAGCATGTAGATGGTTATAAAGAACTGATAGTAAAGGCTGCCAGTCCTTTAACTTGGTCTTTAAAACTGTGTTCAGACTTGTCATGTGTGATGCTTCCACATGCTCAGCGTGGTAGATTGTTCCACTGACAGAAAGAGCTCATGTTTGTGATCCCACAGTGAGAGCTCAAAACACTAGCCTACGCTCTACAGGCTATGCTGGTGTCATTTTCACCCGTTAGTGCTCAACTGTCATCTAACTCTTATTCCAAACTCCCTATTGCACCATTGTTTCAATAATAATATAGAATTGTCTAACTACAATAGATTGATCTTAATTTTGACACTTGAGTTTTTATTAAAAGTATCAGATCAATGCAATGAGACATAGTTTAGTTTGGTTCCTTCTTTTCTTAGATATATGAATACTTAATTATCCCATGCCTGATACACTGAAACAGCCAATGAGCTAACCTTTTCTGATGTTTCTCCACTACTGCTTTTCTTTTGAATGGCTGTCATCTCCAAGCCTTGATCTGTAAGACTTCCACCTGAGTGGACGACCACACACCCCACCCTCAAGCCTCTGTTCACCTCTGGTGTTTCACTCAGCTTGTTGTTGTTATGGACACGATTTCTCATCCCCAACACAAAGTTGTTGTGATTGTTAATGTCATCACTTAAATCACCACCTTCACAACGTCCTTGCACAGACCTCCTCTTTCTGCCCCACTTTGCAAATTGACTTCTGAGATACATCATGCAACAAAGAGACTTTGATTTGCACACAGATTGGAAACCCCTCTTAAAGTTCTTGTTGTAGTAGCCGTAGACAATAGGGTTCACACTGGAGTTAGAGAAAGCTAACCAATGTGCAAAAGGAAAGATGTAGCTGGTGAGAAGATCTAGTTGGTCTCTGTCCAGGCCTCCATAGTCTGCCATCATCAGAAGAGTCCAAAGTGGTAACCAAGACAGCATAAAGAGCAAAGCCACCACAACAAGCATTTTTATCACCTTTATCTTTTTATGAGATATCATTGGCTGCACATGTCTTCTGATTCCTGCGAGGGGAGCGGCATTGGCCATTTGTGGCTCCCGGTTTGCAACAACAGAAGAGCACAGTTTGACTCCAATGCTCACGTACATCAGTGTAATGACCGTTAATGGTGCCAAGTAGATGTGAGCAAATAAAACTGCTGTGTAGACCTTTCTCATCTGAGGGTTGGCAAAGTTTTCGTAGCAGGTGTACAAAGGTAATGTGTTGTTGAAATCATCATCATACACCATGTAATGGAAAGGAACTTTCTCCACTGTAAGTGCCACTGCAGAAGGACACATGATGACCAGCGCCAGCACCCAGATTGTCACAATGGCCACCTTAGCAACAAGAATGGTCAGCTTGGGTTGTAGAGGGTACACAATACATCGAAACCTGTAGAAGACAGTGACAAAAATTATTAAGGTGATTAGCAAAAGGTTTACAAGAATGTTTGAACAAAGGTATTTTATTATTTGAACTAAACTGTTTAGATTTTTCTTTAACCAATAGGAATATTCTTTGAGTCACAAATCAGTTTAATGGCTACTTTAGTAAAACAGTGATTTAATTTAGCTCTCGGCTAAAATCAATCGGGATAAGCTTCGGCACCCCCGTGATTCCGTTAGGGCCAGCGGCTCAGAAGATGAAACAAAATAGAATAACTAAGTGTGATGGCCACAGCTACACAACAACTTAGTTTGTCAACTTTATAATTTATACACTTTAGAGATATAATTTAGATCTTTTGTTTGTTAACTTTATCTTTTATTTACTTGGGTTTAATACACAATATAGGTTTAGATTAGTGTACATGTTTGGTTTATGTTGTTGATTCGTTCCGTTCCGTCATCTTCCGCTTGTTCCGGGGTCGGATCCCGGGGGCAACAGCCTCAAACGGGTAGCCCAGGCATCTCTCTCCCCGGCTGCATCCTCTAGCTCACCCGGAAGGATCCCAAGTCGTTCCCCGGCCAGCTGTGAGTCTCTCCAGCGGGTCCGGGGTCTGCCCCTTGGTCTCCTCCCGGTGGGACGTGCCCGAAACACCTCGCCCACGAGGCGCTCGGGGGGCATCCTGACCAGAGACTCGAACCACCCCATCTGGCTCCTCTTGACCTGGAGGAGGAGCGGCTCGACACCGAGCTCCTCCTGGATGGCAGAGCTCCTCACCCGATCTCTGAATCAGAGCCCAGCCACCCTGCGGAGGAAGCTCATTCATTATTAATTTGATTTTCTTGAGTTTTGCAGGTGCTCCAGTTCCTGGGCTGAAGGATCACCTGCTGTCCAGGGGGTGGAGCTACCTAAATAGGACTGTGCCATTTAAATTCTTTAGGGGTGAAATTGGTTTTGTTAGCATAGGTTTAGTTAAGCTGTTTTGTTAACCCCACCTTTTTGTGTTGGTAGTGGTTTAGTCATCTCTTATTTAAGGTCTTGCTTTTCTCAGTCAGGAAAGTCTGTTTTGATTGAGTTCATTCTGTTTTGTTAAACCTTATATTGAGTTTAGTTGGTTACTTTGACCTCTTTCATAATTGTTAAACATTTTTTTGACATTTTTGGGTTAAATAAAAAGAAACCTTTTTTTTTTACCTGAAACCCTGTGCCTGTCTGTTTGCACTGCTTGGTCCATCGCACAAAGACTTGGTGAATCTGAGACTTCTGAGTGCTTTTTTGCCTAATCTTGAAACACTGTTATTTTGTTGTGTACATGATTACACAACACTACTGAAACTAAACTTTTTTTAATCATCTAGTTTTTGTCACATTTTCTGAGATTAGAAAATTCAAACGTGTTATTTGTGAAGCTTCTCTCTGTAAGAATCTAAACAATTTTTTTGGGTGGAAATTATTGATACTCTTCCTGAGCAGAAACAAAGTGAACAGTATGGGGGTTATATAATTTCAGCTCCGCACACACTATAAGGGGTTGGTCGTGTGTAGATTATGTACTCACCTTTCAACTGCAATGGCTACCAAAGTAAAAACTGATGCCGACACGGACACACCCTGGATAAATCCACTCATCTTGCACACTGTGTTGGAGAAGGGCCAACCTGTGGAAACAATGATGATAGTCACATCAAACTTTGAACTAAACTTGAGTGGTTTTACAGAAGAATTGGCCATCTTTATTAAATTGAAAAGCTTGGAAAAATGAGGTTTATGGAAGTTTATGGTGTTCAATGTGGACTTGAAAATATATAGATACAGAATGAAAGCAAGCTGATTTCACGTATCATAAGCGTTTTCTTCAGCCGATACCTTTTCGGTCCCTAGGTAAAATACAATTTTTCTTTCTTTAATGTGAAATTACAATGTGACCGAAATAAATAAATAAATAAAACATATCAGTTAAAAGCATGTCAGGACAAGTCTTTTCACAACTCCCCTCCTTACATCTCATCCTGAGAGTTTCTCTTCACCTTCCTTGACACAGCAGCTTTATAATGAACCTGAGTAGAGCCACTTAATTTACTTAATGAAAAGCAAATTGCTTGAAATAAGCACGATAAGATTATATAAAAAAATACAACATTGAAAATCTGAACCGAGATGTGAGGATAGAAATTGCTATAACTTGTAATAAAAATCCTTTTTGCAATTTCCCATTTTTTGAAAGAGTTCATTAATGCCTTGTCTTGAAATCAAAATCTCTTACCAATGCTAAAAGCCCATAAATGAGTCATCATGACAATTACTTCAAAATCTCAAAAAATTTGATAACGTCACATAAAGAAATATCAATGTTCTTAATTTGTTTGTGTTTTTACTTTTTATTAACTTGGAATGAGTTGGAATTGTCCAGGACTACAGTGGCCAATGGCAGAAATGTTGAATACTGAAATAGTTACAGAATTATTTGGTCTTGTATTAGAGAAATAGAAATATCTGACTGAACATGTTGTGTTGTTTTGTTTGCAGAGAGAATGCGGGGGATGTGAAAAATCTTTCATTATTTTCAGCAGCTTGTTCAGCATATGATTTGCATTATGTTTAGTTTCTGTATAATTAACCATAACGACATTAGTAAAACTTCTGGCACCATCACACATCTGTAGGCTGGTACAGGAAATGTAGAGCTTTTTTGTTGTTTGTGACACCTCTCCATGACCTTCTGCAAATTTGTCAGCCTTTTCTTTTCTCCACTTTCCTTCTTTATTTTGCTGCATAATGCTGAATTTCAAGTTTTCATCAAAGAATAAAACCAATACAAAAGTATAAAAGAGCAAACAACTGAAAACAAGATTTTTGTGTTTGTCATACCCACAAATACAATTCATGTCCTTGAAAATACTACTTCAAATTTAAACTGTGTGTGGTTGTGAGACTGCAGCACGCTTCCACATTTAATTTTAACATGTACTTTACTCATCCCTCAACACAAAAATTTCTGTGCTGCATTAAACCACAGTAGGCTGCCATGATGGCACCAATGATGGGAGAAACAGGATGTTAGATGTCTTCCCCAAGCACAGCTTGGGTTAGGCATGAGTTAGGCATGAGCACACCTAGGCTTCTCCTTGGACCAGAACAGGCTGATCCTGGTTCAAGGCCGAACATTCTACCACTGAGCTATCACATCCTGAACATTTCTCAGTCCGAAGACTGAGAAAAGTTGGCTGAAGCAGTTTCCGCTGATTTGTTTTTTTTTTTTTTTTCGCAGTATTGGGGGTAGGTTTTCGCTTTGGGTGGGCTCTGTGCCGAGAGAGCGCCAACCTTTCATTCATGTATGTGCTAGTAGTGTTTGCTCGATTCCTCAGTTTGAGGACTGGGAAAAACAGGCTCACTTGTATAAAATCTCACTGGTATAAAATTAATCACAAAAATATTCTTGAAAAAACATATTTATTTTTGGAAGATGATGCATCATGAGCTTGAGCTTTTTTTTCCCCCAAAACTTTGTCATTTGTCTAAATGTGTTTTATTTGCAGAAAACATCTGAAGCAAAGTTATTAATTAACTTTCCAAAGGTGGTAAATTTTTCAGGTCTTCCCCTTTTACCTTTTGTTGGCGTCAGTCTGTTCGATCTTTAAAAATTTCCAAATTAAAAATATCTATGTAAACTTAACTCAGTTAAGTTTACATAGGTAAACTTAACTGAGTTTTTGGAAAATATGCACGTCGTGAAATGAATAAATCAATCTCACTCTGTTTGGCAAAGACTGATAATTAACACTAATTAATAATTCGATATGGGGATTATTTAAAAAAAAATCCTCCAGTTTGCACTAAATCAAAATACCTATCGGTAGTGATTTTGCGATATTACACTGTGTATTTTCATTAATGACAATCAAGGCAAAGATTTCACTCATGTTTCTTGGCGTGTATTTAAAGGTTTCATCAAATCAACAGCAGCCCTATTTTTTCAGTATTTCTCATGATTTGACAGACACGTAATGGGGGAAATATCGAAAAATGAAAAGCTCTTATAAATATATAAAGCTCTTATATATGCAGATGACATTGTGATCTGTAGTGAGAGGAGGGAAGAGGTGGAGGAAAAGCTGGAGAGGTGGAGGTTTGCACTAGAAAAAAGAGGAATGAAGATTAGTCAGAGTAAAACAGAGTAAATGTGTGTGAATGAGAGGGATCCAAATGGAAAAGTGAGATAACAGGGAGAAGAAATAAAGAAGGTGGAAGATTTTAAGTACTTAGGATCAACAGTCCAGAGCAATGGAGAGTGTGGAAAAGAGGTGAACAAGCGTGTGCTGGCAGGCTGGAACAGGTGGAGAAAAGTATCGGGTGTGATGTGTGACAAAAGAGTTTCAGCTAAAATGAAAGGGAAAGTGTACAAAACGGTGGTGAGACCGGCCATGCTGTTTGGTCTAGAAACAGTTGCACTGATGAAAAGACAGGAAGCAGAGATGGAGGTAAAAGAGATGAAGATGCTGAGGATCTCTCTGGCAGTGACCAGGATGGACAGGATTAGAAATGAGTATATCTGGGGAACAGCACATGTTAGAGGTTTTGGGGATAAAGTCCGAGAGGCCAGACTGAGATGGTTTGAACATGTGCAGAGGAGAGAGAGAGTACATCAGACGAAGGATGCTGGATTTGGAACCACCAGGAAAGAGAACTAGAGGAAAGCTAAAGAGGAGGCTCACGGATGCAATAAAGGAAGACATGAAAATATTTGGTGTGACCAAAGAGGATACAGCAGATAGGGTTAGATGGAAGAGGCTGACTTGCTGTGGCGACCCCTGAAGGGAAATGATGAAAGAAGAAGAAAAACCTCTTATAAAGGAATTGTTGTGTTAAATTATTTTTATTTTTCTTCAATTATGCTTTATCTTACTTACTCTGAACAAAAAAAATCTTTGTGAAGAAGTGAAGCGTTAAATTGTATTCCTCTATTTGAGGGGGACTGACATTCTGATCAGTTCATTTTGTGACTGTTATACTGCTTCACAGGTCACAAGGTCCTCACAGTGCACTTTATAAGGAAAAGGTCACACTTGCTGAGGAGATACTAACACCAGCAAACCTGTTCTCTATTTCCACGGTCCACTCCAACTTCTGCTTAACAACAAAGCCTCCTCCTACACGACTTCAAGGATGTAGTTTATCAATGGCTGAAACACCTGATTTGCTAATTTCTGCATGGTTTGATTGCGCTGGGTAACAGCTGGGTCTTCACTCTCACACCATCCAGTCTCCTCTTGTTCAAGATAAGTATCTTTTTCCTTATCTACATGACCTTGTTAGTTTTTCTCTGGAAAATTTAATCAATGCTTTTTAATTAAATTTATGTTTCTTTTTTATTCATGGGGATTAAAACCAGTGCATTTCATAAGCATAATAAGGTGAAATAAGGTGAAAATCTTGTTAACTGCTTCAGGAATAAACTTTCAGATTTTATATAAATACGTTTTTATTTTACGTTTATCAAAAATTTTTAATATTGTGACTTTGAATAAACTGCCTATTTAAATTCAATCAACTGAAAAAAATTCTTAGGGTGTTTTATCTTTGAGTGGATGATGAGGAAATTAAAAGCTTAATATGAATGCTAAAAATAACTTAAGAAAATGAATAAAAAAATTATTTAAAAAAATAATTAAGCACACCAAATTTTGTTGAATTGCAAAAAATAGCTCCAGAGTAATTAGATTGTACAAGAAAATATGTTTTAATTAACACTGTTATTTTTTTTGTTTTGTCAAAACTGCTAGTTGAATTGAAGCAGCACGCTGTCAAAATATATTCAAATATGAATCTTTATTTTTGAAAACCTGATCAGCTCATGTTAAATTGATAAAACAGATTTAACTCTATTTAATCTGTTCATATCAGTCAGTGATCAAAGGTTAACCTAAACCTCTTATTTGGATTTTGTTGTCGTCGGACTGAGAGATGGGGAAAAAAGTACACTTCTGTTACACAACAAATCTTTTACACATATTCCTTGTTATTCTGTCACGTTTTTACCAAATAAACCATACACTCTTGTTTTACTTTATATCAAAACAGAGGAGTGCTTAAGACAAGCAGCCAATCAGCAGTGCTGAACCAACAACTGAAATCTAGAGGGTCGTAATCACAGATTACATTACACTCTGTCTAAATCACACTGTTCAACTTTGTTGTGAAAAAAAGAGACTCTCAAAACACTTGTTTATGATTTTGCATGTAACGTCACTAAAATGTGTTTGTCTGCTCTTTTGCTCCAATTTTGTTGGCTATTACAAAAATGAGCAGATAATCAAAAGCTCAGAACTTTTTGATACAATGATAACATTTCTGCAAAATTTGAGTCCAACAATACTTGTTTTCTCTGTGTACCCTTGAGTTTTCTTCAGGTACTCCGGTTTCCTCTCACCCTCAAAACACATGTGTGTTGGGTTGATTGGCCGCTACAAAATTCCCCTGTAGGAATATGTCTATGTCTGAATGATTGTCTGTAAACCGCAACAGAATGGTGACCTTTTTGGGATGTGTCATGCCTCTTGCCTGAAATCAGTCTGTATTTATTGTACGTAAATATAAATGTGTATATTCATATACAGCATATATTTCATAAGAGTTGAACGTACACACCTAATAACCTGTAGCTAAAAACGTTGCTTTAATATTTAGCTTTCCCTAGGATGGCCAATATCATTCACAGTAAGAATTGTCTTAGAGCCAGAAACATCTGAAAAACAAGTTTTTTGGTTTTTTTTTAAAAAGTCAAATATCCTTTTTAGGCATATTTTCAGCTTTTTAACTCTACAAGAATATTAATTGTAAAAAGATTATAGTAGTTGTTTTTTACTACATCTGTGCATAAGATACCCCTGCAGGGTAATGTCAAACTGCAGTGTTAAGCCAGTTTGAAATGAATTGTCATGCTTATTAGTTTTGGATTTGATCATTGTTGAGCTGCTGTTAGATGTCTATTTCATGCCTTGTATTGTGTTTCCTTGGTTTATTTTGTCTGCTTACTTCCATGTTTTTAAAGATCTACCTTTTGGTCTGTTTGTGTTCATTTCTAATATTTTAATGATCCTTTCTTTTGCTTCCCTTTTTGTAAGTTGTTTCCGTTTTCATCCTTGTTTCCACTTTTGATTATCAAGCCTGTCTCTCCTTTGTTGTTAGAGAAACAGAATAAATATGCAGTAAGCAGTCATGTTTGGGAATAATCTTGTTGATTGTTCACTTTCAAGAGGTTTCAGAAGTGGTTCAAAATGAGCAGATGAATTAACTGCAATTTACTTCTGGGACTCGTGGTAGTTGTGGTGCTGAATTTTGGCAGCGGCTTTCGCATGAAGTCAAGACTCCTGAAAGTCAAATGCTTGCCAGATATTTTTCACCATGTGGTGTTTGTTTGATTGAATTGTGTAGGATTTAATGTGATTGATATTTGCAATCATTGCTTGTTATTTTAAACTGAACAGCAATCCACAAGTTACTACAATTTCACTTAACTTCTTCTTTCGGTATTTCCCTCTAGAGGTCGCCACAGCAAGTCAGTTTCTTCCATCTATAATCCTATCGGCTGTATCCTCTTCAGTCACACCAACTATCTTCATGTCTTCCTTCACTGCGCCTGTGAACCTCCTCTTTGGCCTTCCTCTAGTTCTCTTTCCTGGTGGTTCCAAATTCAGCATCCTTCTTCCGATGTACTCTCTCTCTCTCTCTCTGCACATGTCCAAACCATCTCAGTCTGGTCTCTCTGGCTTTATCTCCAAAACCTCTAACATATACTGTTCCCTTGATGTACTCATTTCTAATCCTGTCCATCCTGGTCACTCCCAGAGAGATCCTCGGCATCTTCATCTCTGCTTCCTGTCTTTTCTTCAGTGCTACTGTTTCTAGACCAAACAGCATGGCCGGTCTCACCACGGTTTTGTACACTTTCCCTTTCATTTTAGCTGAAACTCTTTTGTCACACATCACACCTGATACTTTTCTCCACCCGTTCCAGCCTGCCTGCACACGCTTCTTCACCTCTCTTCCACACTCTCCATTGCTCTGGACTGTTGATCCTAGATACTTAAAATTTTTCACCTTCTTTATCTCTTCTACCTGTAACGTCACTTTTCCATTTGAGTCCCTCTCATTCACAATTTCCCTTAACTAAGGTCCCAGATGTCTTTGGGGAGATGCAGAAAGTGAACATTGCTGAAAGTAAATACCATAAAACTGTTCAAAAGTATGCAACACTTGTATTGTAAAACGTGTATTTTCTGCATCCTTATCTTGGCGAGGACCAGGGCCCCGGCAAGTTCGGGACAAGGTCCTGCACCAAGTAGATGAGTTCAAAGATTTCGGGGTTTTGTACACAAGTCGGGGAAGGACTGAGCGGGATATTGACAGTGTTCGCAATTACATCCACAATGTATGTTGCATTGATCTGTTGTGGTGAAGGAAGAGCTGAGCCGAAAGGCAAAGCTCTCGATTTGGCAGGGGAATACCTTGGAATCCTCCCAGTTGATCGGGAGGATACAGCTGGGGGGAGAGAAGTCTGGGCTTCCTTTCAGAGTCTGTTGCCCCGCGAACTAGGCCCAGATAAACGGAAGAAGACGGAATGGAATGTATTTTCTGATTATGTCATTTAAAAAAGCTGCCGTTGCCAGACAAAATACCATTAATCTGGAACAAAAGAGACAAACTTGAAACTTGTACTTTGAACCCCACGTATAAAAATGGGAAATATTTAAGGTTTCAAACAGGTATTCTCAATTTTTTTTAGTTTACCCCTCATTTAGCTCAAGTGTTCTTTTTTACAACTGTCTTCCAATAGATTTTTTTTTTCTTTTTGAGACAAACAGCACAGCCGCATTATTAGCAAGTCTAACTATTTTGAAAGGTTCTACAAGGTATGAGCTTAATAGTAATTAAAGCAATTGAGACTTCATCTATTTGTCTTTTAAAACCAAACAAAATGGATTTGATAATAATAAAAAAGGTGTTAGTATTTAGACCCCTAAGTGTTGAGCCTTTGATTTGAAATCTTTAGGCCTAATTGCTTTGAGCAAAGATAGATATATGTGCTATTGTTGTGACAATTGAAAGATGTACTAGAGTATGCTGTTTCGGAGAAACAGCGCGTTGAATGCCTGCTCGTGGGGGGCGAGGACGCCGATGCCCTTTTTTTTTTTTGTTTTCATCCTCTGATGCTGAAAATGACCTGAAAGCTGGCTAAAAAAAACCTGAATGTACATATGTGCTGGAAAAGGATTTCAAACACATAAAATTTTTATAAAGTTTTGTCTTTTATTGTGAAAATCTCGTTTAAGTTGTGTAATTATGCTTTAAAGTTAAGAAAACAAAACAGCGTTAAAGTTATTTAAAAAAATAATTTTAATGTAAAAGTGTGTAAAAGATGATAATTTTTCATTATTTTGAGTCTTTTTATTGTGAAAATCTCATTAAAAATGGCTGAATATGCTTTTAAGTTGAATTTTAAAAAAAGACGAAGAATTATTAAAAAAAGAAAAACTTTAATGTAAAAATGTGTAAAAGATAATAATTTTTTATTATTTTAGGTCTTTTATTGTGAAAATCTCGTTAAAGTTGTGTAATTATGCTTTAAAGTGAAGAAAACAAAACAACACTAAAGTTATTTAAAAAAAATAATTTTAATGTAAAAGTGTGTAAAAGATATTAAATTTATATTATTTTAGGTCTTTTATTGTGAAAATCTCGTTAAAATTGTGTAATTATGCTTTAAAGTTAAAAAAACAAAACAGCGTTAAAGTTTTTAAAAAAAAAAAAATTTAATGTAAAAGTGTGTAAAAGATAATCAATTTTCATTATTTTGTGTCTTTTATTGTGAAAATCTCATTAAAAATGGCTAAATATGCTTTTAAGATTAATTTTTAAAAAAGACGAAGAATTATTAAAAAAGAAAAAATTTAATGTAAAAATGTGTAAAAGATAGTAATTTTTTATTATTTTAGGTCTTTTATTGTGAAAATCTCGTTAAAGTCGTCTAATTATGCTTTAAAGTTAAGAAAACAAAACAACCCTAAAGTTATTTAAAAAAAATAATTTTAATGTAAAAGTGTGTAAAAGATAATAATTTTATATTATTTTAGGTCTTTTATTGTGAAAATCTCATTAAAGTTGTCTAATTATGCTTTAAAGTTAAGAAAACAAAACAACTGAAAAGTTCTAATGAGCTGTCTTCCCATCAGAGCTCCTTAATTGCGCCTCAAAACACACCTGATGCAGGTCACAAGACCACAGAAACAGAATCTGCATACAGCCAGCACAGCCTACTTCCAAATAAGGAGATGTCTGTGACATCACACAGACTCCTTCATTACCTTATAAGGAGATGAGCCTCTGAGTGCTCATTAATTGGGCGGCAAAACACACCTGTTCAGGTGGGAGAGAGAATTTCTGAATAGGCAAACAAATGCTAATTGCGCAAAAACGGTAATAGATAGAAAAAAAATTCTTTCAGATTTAGAAAGAGGACGATGAAATCTACTTGGGGATGTAATTTTGTTTGCGATGGTAATTCAGAAATGAAATGGCAGCCTTTTTAGTGCCACAAAAATGTCACTTTTTGGGGGGAGGTCTCCTTCTGAGGACCATAGAGGAAATTCTGTTGGTCTGACAGATTCAAGAGTCACCTTGGATGAAAGAGGACAAGAATTCCTCCGTTTTGAGCTAAAATTTATGTTTGTGGGATAAAAACTCAAAGAGTTATAAAAATTTGTTTGGAAGGGTAAAATTTTAAAATCCGGTCAGAGGGACAAAAATAAAACCTGACTTCTCGACCTTCGGGAGCCCGTAGCGGCTAAACGGTTGCTCTGAGGCAAAAATGGGTTCTAGAGTCTAAATTTTCCTGACAAAATTTCCTTCGTTTTGATATAAAAAACTTTCCGGTGAGCCAAAAATTGTGGGAGCTAGAGCCTTTTGAACACAAAGAGTCTGGTTTCTGTCCACACTCTGTTTTTACAGTGCGATAGAGGAGAAAAAAAAAAACTGATTTTTTCCATTTTTTCACTTTTCTTATAAAGTGATTGCTCTGAAACCGTAGAAGGTATGAAAGTGTCCTTCGGATGGTAAAGAGGTCAAATCCTTGTGACCCGTTTAAACTTTAAATGGTGTTTCTAGCTAAAACTATGCCAGAGCTGGAAAGCTTTGAAGAGCATGTGGTTTTTGGCCAAAATCCCATTATTTCCAATGGGGCCAATTTTTGTTGTGTTTTTTTGCGATAAATCGGAAACCGAATAAAATTTCCAAAAGTTGAATAGATCCGTAAATCTCATTTCCGAGCCGGTCGTTTTGAGTCCTGAACGGCTGCGCTCGGGCAAACGGATCTTGAGATTTTACGTGCCGAATAAAGTGTGCGAGAATACGGAAGATATCTATATAGCAAAACAGGATCACTATAGTTGAATGCCTTTTAGGCATTCAACTGATTATGTTTTATAACAGCTTTTTAGAGGTAACAGACTCACAGGGCAACAAAATTCTGCACAGAAATATTTGTTTGAAGAAAATCGTCAAATAAAGGTTCTTTATGTATGTGTTTGTAAGGACCATATATTATATATATTCTTTAATCACTGCTTGTCACTCTACATTCTCGTTCTTCCTGCTCAAATGTTTCAAGTATTCTCAGTTTCTAGAGTTGATTTTTTTTTTAAGTGATCAATTTGCATGCTTCACTGCTGGGGGTTGATAAGCATACAGACATAAGGATGGTCAGGTTTGGAAGTCAACATATGTGTAAAGGAGTTTTTTTTGTGTGTGTGTTTGAGAATTCTATTGATGAGGTAAAGGCAGATGTGATGTTATCTTTAGTCATCCATGCAATCCACTAGAATCCTTTCATAGTGTGTAGTTGAACTCTTTGGCAATTTAACATGTGGGTAAATTGAGCCCACTGCTGAACCCCAGAGCTCTTTGCCATGTTATAAAAATGTTCTTTTATTTTTGTAAAAACCTGAACTCTGATTTGAACCAGTTTTGCAATCTCTTTCCAATCCAATCTTTTATTCACTATAGAAGATATTGTCTTTGATGCATCTGACAGCTTTGCCCTCATTTCTAGCTCTCTTAATGGATAAGGATCTCAATAGATTGCATACTATATGGGCCTAACTCCTTCTGTTGCATTTTTCAGCAAATCTTTTATCAACAATCCCAGTAGCTTGTACACCATATGTAATCTTGGAGGGTTGATATCATAAATGTCTTATCTAAAAGCTGACCTGTCTCAACTCGATACTCCTCAAACCACTCGGAATAGTATCTGTGTAAAAGAGTTCCATCAAGACTTGGAGTTATTTGACATATGGAAAGTAATCATTCCTAGCAGAAAGGTTTATATCTCCTTCTCTAAACCCCACCAGACATTTTTTTAAAGATTGATGTCTCTTATTCTCCAGAAGGAGTTTAACTAGTACTAGACACTCCCTAACTTATTTTCCCTTATACTGTATAACATACCATAGCTAGAAGCAGATTGCTATTTAAAACTACTCAACCTAAAGAAAACAAAACAACAACTAGAGTTGCAGTAAAGGTACACTCTCTAGAATTTGCTTCCAGCTTTCTAACCCCTAAATAAGCTGTTACCTGTGAAGACAGAGTTGGCCATCTTCTGCCAAACATACTTTCTATGAGTCAGAAAGTAAATCTCACCAAGAAAGTGAGTTTCTCAATAAAGTGTCTCTTCCGGCTTTATCAGGGGATCAAGAGCAAGAATTAATCGCACCACTGACTGAGACAGAAGTCAGTGAAGCTACAGTCCCCTAAGGAACATAAAGGCACAAGAACTTGATGGGTTCTGCACAGAATTTTATAAAAAGTTAAGCCACCTTGTAGTCTAACCACTCACATATATGTTTGTATACTTTGAGAAATACTCACCTTCACCTAATACTCCAATTGTCATGAGGAAATACAAATCACCTCTGGTTCATTCAGACCCAACAGGCTTTAATCAATGTATAAATGCTCTCTGAATGACTCGCAACAAGGCTTTACGCTTCTGGCATCCTTACAATCAGACCAAACTGAATCAGAACAAAACCAATTTTGTCAAAAATATAAAACAATACTCAAATAAAAAATCCCACAGAACACAGTTTTGTTAGATGCTGACAAAGTGTCTGGAAGGGTTTTATTCATTGGTTTCAGAGGAAATATTTTTAAATGGATTAAAACACTTTATTTTGGCAACTAATAATTTCTTCTATTGTCCAAGAGAACTATGACAACACTCTGTCTAAGCTCCTTTTTTGCCAAAACAATCTCGTTACACAAAATTTGCATGGTCTGTCAGTTGCTGGGACATTGTACAACATACACATTACAAAGTTGACATCTTGCTGTTTTTGACATAGCTTGAAATTTCATTGCCGATCAAGAGCCTGAGTACCTGGGAAGAAGAGGCAGCTGTTCATACCTCTTCTAACAAAGAAAAAAGTTTTTTTTTCCCCACTTCAAAATTCAATACTCCATCTGTGAGATGTTTTCTTTGTTTTTCTCAGCCATTTTTTTTAAATTTAATTTTAAATGTATGGTCTCATATCAGAACACAATTCTCTCTAAATGGGCTTCACATGATAAACTCTAAAACTAACTAAATAAACTCAGCACATTCCCGCCCTTAGACCCACCTTCTTGGTGTGGAAAAACTCCAGAATCCCCCAGAGATGAATAGATAATCAATTTATTACTGTTAAATAAAAGTGAGCTAAAAGCTTAAAATAGTAATTTAATTAATAAATGCAATATGCACACAAAATGTAAAAGATTGAAATAAACAAGTATAGGAATGCATAAACAAGTAGAAAAGTGGACTTTAACACCAAAATGATCTGAATGTTATGTATGTTCAAATCGCACTAAGTCAAGCAAGAAGAAAACATGAATTCAGCTGATTTGTGAGCCGAGAAGATGAATATCTCATTCACCACATGTAGCATTGTGTTTATGTATTGGGTTTCACTTTGTTATTTAAACTTTAAGTACATTTTACAATAATTCATCCAAAATGGCCAGTAGGCATTACAGAGATGTGTCCAGCATGTTATACTGATACATTCTATGTTCTTTCTCTGACTCATTAGGTGGTCTGTTTGCTTTCAAGTGAACTGCCTCAGGCTTCATTTGTAAGTGAACTCAGACCTCTGGTTTACTGGTTTTTGAGAGCAAATGAGTATTGACGCTACTCTAAGGAAATTGTGCAATTTCTAGCACTAGACTTGATTGAAGCCGACCAAAAAGTGCCAGAATGAATTTACCCTATGGCAGCTGGCAAGAATTTCTATGCAAATAGCTTTCTGTTTCAGCTGTTACCCAGAGATAACTTTAATTTTCAGCAGCTTTATGTCATTTAGTTTACGTTATCATATTTAGTGCTGGGCTTTGAATAAAAATAAGAATGAACCCAATCAATTTTACTTACTTTCAGAAATAAATGTGATAATTTCAAGTTAATAACACCAGGCATGAATGGGAATAAATTTACATAGATTTCTTTATTTTGTATTTATTTATGATAAACATTTAAGGTTTTCTGGATTTTAAATGAAAATAAGAATTTGAATGAGTAATGAAGAACATATACAGTAGGGCATAAAAAAGGAAAAAAAAACCTACAAGATGTTTTCGATCTGCCTTTAGGTGAACAACTATAACGGAATAGAAAGGTCTTTGAAATAATCCCTTTTTTGATGATTACCAATCAGGATTCCTCATCAAAATGCTGCACCGGTTTTCAAAGACGCTCCTTGTCCCCCATCATCAACAAGCTCCTGGCCTTGTGGCAAAGCCAAATCTCAAAGACCCTTTCATGGAAACTAACCTCCATCACTGATTGTTATACAATCATGGCCTCTACGCAGTTCCTCCAACCAATGAACATAGATTCAACAAAATGGGAAAATGATTCATTTATACATCATTTGCACTTTTTAAATATAAAATTCCAAATGTTCAAATGTTATTTTATATTTATCTTTATTGATTTCACTTTGACTGTCACAATTGAAATGCAGAACAAGGGAGAATGAAGGGAAGAAAAATAAGTGACGGTTCATACAAGTGGATATGATTATAAATTATGAGCAACATTCACGTGTCACAAAACAACTTTTGCAATGTGCTTGTGGCCATAACATAAAAAAGACACACATCGCAGCACCAAGAAAGGAAAAATTTGCTTTCTTCAATGAGTGGTAAAAGATCTATTCAATATTTCAGATTGATCTTAGGTTTTGTTGTATTTAGAAATCAAATGGCAAAAAATAAAAGTCAAGACTATTTTTTATTAAGTCTTTTGGTAGTGTGTTCGGAAACACTTCCACTGACATGTTACCCATCTTAATAGGTTGTTTCATTAAGTGTATTTAAAAGTTCTCTGTTTTTTTCTTTTTCAGATCAGAAATTAAAATGTGTTTTTCAGTGTGTTCACTCAGGTCTCTGTTGGTTATTTTGACTGCACACAAAATTGTTGCTTTCACTTTTTTTTCTGTTGCTGGATATGGATGGATGGTTTCATGCGCTTGTCCTTGAGCCAGATGCCTGCTTAGCTCAGTGTCCATGTAGAAGTTGTGGGGTGAAGCCATGGCGGATTGCTATGGGTTAGCACAAAGCTTTTTCTCAGTTTATTTTCAGCTACGTGTGAGAGAAGATTTTTAGTTTTACTGCATGCTAGACTTTTATTATAGATGTAGAAAAAGGTCAGCAAAAAACTTTTATTACAAACTATGTATACACAGCTGCAAACATTTTGATTTTGTATTTAATTTTCTTCACTGGAAATACATTCTGATTGCATATGACACTTTAGTAAATACAGTATAAATGATAAATGCATTATATTTTAAAGTCAATGAGGCTATGACTAAAAACTTATTCCACTTTTCAAATGGGCCCTTTTACAAAACAAAATGAACAAAAAGTTTGTGTTTCTTGACAAATTGTAGGTCAAAAAAATAAAAACTTTTCACATTTGATTGAGTTGCAAGGTAGCGCAGTGGTTGGCATAGAGGCCTCACAGCAAGGTCAGGGTTCAAGTCCCTGAGTGGGGATGAGGCTTGGAACACTGCCCTTTATGTGTGTAGTTTGCATGCTCTCCCCATGGGTTTCCTCTGGGTACTCCAGTTTCCTCCTACCCTCCAGAAACATACATGTTAGGTTGATTGGCTGCTAGGAGTGAGTTTGTGGGTATTTGTCTATGTGTAGCCCTGCAGCAGACTGGCAACCTGCTCAGATGAACCCTGACTCTCCCCTGAAATCTGCCAGGGTAGGCTCCGGCACCCGGGTTCAGAAGACGGAATGGAACACTTGACTAAAACAATACAAATAGTTGAAAATGTTGAAGAAAAAATAGATTTAATTTTGTCATTTCTATTTGATTTGAATAAAAAAAAAATCAGTTGGTTTTGCGTTTGGTAACAATTCCGTTAATAAATAATAAAACTTTAATTAAAATAAAATACTTTTACAGTCTATTGTAGATTAATTGTATAAAATAGTAAAACTGACATTTTCAAGGTTAATGATTCTCAATCATGACTAACAAACTATTGTGGTTGTAGAGAAACTTAAAGTTAAGTGACTGAGTAACAATAAAGACACTAGACACACTTAATGGGTCATAATTTCATCAAAGATTAAAAGCATAATACCGGTTAGTTACAGTAGGGTATGTGTCAGAGTTTTATATATTAAGCTCTGCAGTTCCAGATCAACACTCAGTAAGCCGGCTTCAATAATTCACATAACTTTTTGATCCCAATAGTAATTTGCTCTGAATATTCATCAAAAGAAGCGACTATATATTGTGTTGCTTTGATCATCTTGTTTCCTTCTTCACATTTATTTCACAAACATAGGTTGTTTGACACACACTCCTTTGGGATGCTGACAGAAACATCTTGAGGTTTTAAAGACAAGTAAACCTTACATAAAGGGGAAAAAACATGCAAAGCTGCTCTCTTCAACCACTCATAAAACTGTGACAATGACAAGTAAAAGCCACATTGAAGATCAAGTATTTTAATGATCTTCAGTTACTGCCAATTTAAATTCAAAGCATTGTGGGATATGAGGGAAGTTGGCATGGTATTATCTGTCAGCTGAATAAATTTCACACAAGTCCTGCTGTGAGACAAAAAGAAAAAAAAATATGACAGTCTCTTTTTTTATCTACCTGAACACTGCAGTAATCAGCTTCTAAAGTAAAGATCTAATATTAAAGTTTTACTCTAAAACCGTTTGTTGCTGAAGCATAAAACATTGAATCTACTAAACTACAGCATTTAAAACGACTCTACATAAATGAACAAATTAAATCTACTAAATGTTTAAATCGTTTTCCCCTGGAGCATTTATCAAAGGAGATATAAGATGAATAAACTGAACTGAAAGCTTCTGGTCTTTTCCGTCATCTTCCGCTTGTTCCGGGGTTGGGTCACGGGGGCAACAGCCTCAAATGGGCAGCCCAGGCCTCTCTCTCCCCGGCTGTATCCTCCAGCTCACCCGGCAGGATCCCAAGTCGTTCCCCGGCCAGCAGTGAGACATATTCTCTCTAGCGAGTCCGGGGTCTGCCCCTTGGTCTCCTCCCGGTGGAACGTGCCCGAAACACCTCGCCCGCGAGGCGCTTGGGGGGCGTCCTGACCAGATGCCCGAACCACCCCATCTGGCTCCTCTCGACCTGGAGGAGGAGCGGCTTGACACCAAGCTCCTCCTGGATGGCAGAGCTCCTCACCCGATGTCTGAGTGAGAGCCCAGCCACCCTGCGGAGGAAGCTCATTTCGGCCGCTTGTACCCGCGATCTCATTCTTTCGGTCACCACCCACAGCTGGTGACCATAGGTGAGGGTTGGTACGTAGATAGACTTGTAAATCGAGAGCTTTGCTTTTCGGCTCAGCTTTCTCTTTACCACGACGGACCGATGCAGCATCCTAGTTATTGCTGATGCCGCACCGATCCGCCTGTCGATCTCTCGCTCCATCCTTCCCCCATTCGTGAACAAGACCCCGAGATACTTAAACTCCTCCACTTGGGGCAGGACCCTGTCCCTGACCCACTGGGGGCATTCCACCCCTTCCGGGTGAGGACCATGGTCTCGGATTTGGAGGCGCTAATTCCCATCCCAGCCGCTTCACACTCGGCAGCAAATCGATCCAGTGAGATTGATTTGCTGCAGAAATTATTAAAAAAAAATATATATATATATATACATAGCTATGCATAAAGTTAGATGATTTGCAGAAAAGAACAAGTTGTCAAAATGGAAGAAGTGCAGTTGAATATTTTAGGACCGAATAAGAAACCAGTCAGTTTTTTTTTTGCAAAGAACTTGTAAGATGGAAACTCAAGCCTGGTTCTGGTTATATGGGGCAAAGCAGGAACCTCGTTGAAGATGAAGGTTTTGTTAGTTTTTGGGGCATGGTTTGTTTATTACTGGATTATCACTCAATGTGGGCTGTCTTTTTTCTCACAAAGGGATCTTCAGAGATAAATCAAACAAGCTGGCATTTAACCAACAGTATAAAGAATGAATAACGTCCTAAAAAAATAACTGTTAATTAACTGCAAATGGTGGAGAATGTCTTGGTGGACATAATGAAAATGAACCAAGTTCATTATTTGTTACTGGCTGCAGGGCACTTTTTGCCTAAGAAAAAAAAAATCTGCTCTTTTCTTCAGAAAAGCGCTTAAGTTACTTTGACTATCAATAAAAACATTGAAGAACAATTTAGTTTTTTAAAGTTTCTAAAAATTCATGGAGTGGTTGATTTTTTTATTTTATTTTAGATACTGCACTTCTTGACCCCCATTACCCAGCTGAAAAGCTTTCTTTTTCTTTTCTTAGTTTTAAAAGTATGAAAATAAAGTTTTGTAAAATGTTCCATAAAATATTGGCTTCACCCAACCTGACGCTAATCAATTAACGACAAGGACAAATAGCACATCTTCATAATTAGTACTTCGATAACGAAAGTGTATACACATGAGAATCTTCTGCCTGATAAGATAAATCAAACCAATTAAAAAGTCTGTATTTTAATGAAAGAAGGTGTTTATGAATATAAAAAACAGATCTAAAAATTGTCATCAATATTAGTAAATGAAAACAAGACAGAAATACATAATAAGCCCAGCTCTGCCATCATTCTGTGCAGACACTTGATTTTTAAAGTTATCTTCTGTTTTCATCTTAATCAATCATAAACCTAAAACTAATGCTTGTTTTATCATTAAACACCCTGAAGTTTGGAAAAGATGCCCAGTTGAAAATGATTCTTCTTTTGAGGATGGGGCTGTAGTTGGTATCCCTAAATGTCTAAAAAAAAACCACACCAGAACATTGAAATCCTTGAAAGATTGATAAGCTTAGGTCCTGAAAGATTTATGATAAAAATGATAAAATAATAGTCAATTAACAAAACAAAAAACACCAAACTGTACTTTCGATCATCATCTAGCCACTAATCCAATTTTTTTTTTCAAAATCTGAGTTTCACAAACAGCAAGTGACTCACCCAGCTAGAAACAAAGTAATTTGCATGCATAGTTGCTAAAAGGCTGCCTTTGTTTTTTGCTTTCATACTTCTCCTTTTTAAATTTTGTATTCAATGTCTATTTATTTCATCTTATTTTCCGCACCACCTGCCTGTTTCTGGGTCGAGGGTACCAATCCTGATGAGTGTGATACACCCTGTGCAGGTCACCAGTGTGTCACAATTCCACACACAGTGAGACAACCAAACTCGTACTCATAGCAATTTTAACTGAAAAATATATATGTTTTTGGAAGATAAAATGTGTTATTTGTGGAAAACTCACACAATCACAAACTCAGAGGGTCACAAGTTTGAGCCCCATTTGAGACAGAAATGTTTAAAACTTCAAACTGGAATAAAATCACTTTTAAGATGTATTAAGGAACATACAGGTTTAATTTCTTTCTTTGATCACCAAAACCGTAACTGCCTCCTCTACTCCTTCTGTACCTTCTGATTTGTGAAAACATGATTGCTAATTTGGATGGATAGATATAGTACAGAAAGGCATTGCTACAAAGTCCAAAAAATACTTGTTTTAAAAATGAATGTACAAAGGTCTTTGTTCAGTCAGCAGTTGCGGAACAATTTAGACACAATTCTGAAAAAAAAGCAAACACTATAAAATCAATAAAAAAATTCTAGAAGTGTTTGAATGAGGGGTGAATATGTCTTTTGAATAGAAAGTTTGAGGTATTTACGACAGACCTTGAATGGCATGAGCGGTACTGTTATTATTTAATTGGTGAATGTGAAAAATGTAAGAGCTTCAAAGTTGACACAAGAGTACATCCTCACACATCTTAGAAAAAATGTGCTGATCGAATAATCACCGTGTTGAACTTGGGTCACGTAGGTATTAAGGATACGCTCAGGGTTCTAGCTCACTCCAAGTTGTACAGCAATAATTAACATCCTTTTTACTGCTTCACAATGATAATCGCAGCAGAATATTCATACTGATGTCAATTGAATAACGACATATGCTTAATGTTTCTGTACATTCATTATATTCCTTTTTCAACAACTGTCTCAAACCACAAAAATGTGCCATAAAATATTACACATTTTGCTGTGGAATACAGTCCAATTTTCTAAACTGACCTAAAAATAATCTGTAACAATGTCAACTGACTGTATTAAAAATAATTTATTGTCTTCAATGTCAGTATAGGTGGCTGCAGCTACCAAACCAGCTTCTTATTACAGTAGAATAGGAAATATGACACAGCTAAAATGACACATACTCGGTAAAAGAAATGTTTTGGGACAGGAATAAAAATCAAATTTCAGATGTAGCCCAAGACAAGATTTGGACCCTGGTGAAGGCTAAAAACTTGAGAAGTAAAAACAAAAGCAAAGACTCTTACAGCAAAAGCTAATAAGTCCACCTGGTGTGGTGTGGTCATGTAGGAGAGCAATGACCCCAGGTCGTCTTATTTTTAAGCAAAATAACTGACACATTCAAAATCAATGTTGACTTTTTTTTTTAATTCATTATTTATTTAGAAGAAAACTCAAAAAAGTAAAAATCTATTTTAAGAACATTTTTTGAGGAATGATGCCTAAAACTTTATTTTTTTAAGCTTGTAGTCATCGATGTAAAGTTATACTGATCACAGCAAGTATGTGATCATACTTGCTGTGTGATCACAGCAAGTATGATCACATACAGCAAGTATGATCACATACTGTACACACTGTGTGTGTGTACAGTGTGTACTGTACACACACACTGTGTGTGTACAGTACATACACAGAAGAAAGAACACAGAGGTAATCATGGAGATATTAAGAATGTGCAAACAACTGTTAAATCATTTTAAATTCTAGTATTTTATTTTCAGCGGTTCTGTTTTCTTTTTTCATCATTTATTTACCTAGTTTTCTTATTGATATTTCAATTTGTGAATTTAGGTTGGCATGAGCATAGCGTCAGTTCCAATCAACAACATCCTGTCAAAAAGACTGAGTCAATTAAATTCAAGTATATCTCATCATCTGAAATAAAAGCTGAGGCTTTCTCTAACATCTCAAGATTGAGATGTAAAATGAAAGTTTTATAGTTTAGGGGTCGTCTTCTGGTTAAGTTCTGACAATAATTAATTCTATCACTTAGATAGCAGCATACTGAGGATGTACGTGTGTATACATGTACCGGTATGTGAATTAGGTATAACTAGTATACCTAATTACTCACATGTCAAAATATCTAGAAACTTGATGGAAATTAATCTCTTGGCAATTTCTTTTCACTTTTGAAACTTTACTTTTGTCTCACTTTACACATTTAGCAGAGGTCACAGATCAGAATCTGCTCAGGTGTAGAAAAACACTGCATGTTAAAAACAAGTTTTTATTTTCAGATTCTTCACTCTTCACTGAACCATCACTGTTGTTTACTAATTTGGTTCTGAATCAGTTGTTGGTGGAGGGCGTAATATGTCAGGGGGAAGACTAGGAAAAACAAAGTAAGAGAAAGGAATTTTTGGTTTTAAAGATGAGCTTTCTTAACTTTTTTGTTTTGTCTTCTGAACCGTCCATCCCTTACGGAGTTGCAGTGTAATTTGTTTTTGTAAGAAAAAAGGTAATATTTTACAAAAAAGAAATTATGATTCCCATCTCCCATCAAAAAAAGCTATACCAACATAACCTGCTATTTTTAAAATTTGTCTGTTGGAATGAAAGTACTTCAATACCAACAACCAATGCAAAAAAGATTAAAAAAATAAGAAAGTCTGATAGCTGTGATGTGGAAGATTTAAGTGTAGTTGGCTTAAATTCCTCACAGGATATCGGCTTTGCGTTAATAAAAGGAATTTTACAATAAGTGAGCACCAGATGTAAATTTGACAGCAACATTGTCTTTACCAGATAGAGGGTTTCATTTCATCTTCTGAACTGCTCATCTCTAACAGGGTCGCAGGAGGTGCGAAGCCTATCCCGGCCAATTTTAGGCAAAACCCAGGGTACACATCAAGCAGGTAACCAGTCTGTCGCGGTGCCACACACACAGACAACCATTCACACTCACACTCATTCCTGGGGCAATTTTTAAGCAGCCAATCAACCTAACGTGCAGGTCTTTGGAGCGTGGGAGTAAACCGGAGTACCCTGAGGAGACCCATGCATACACGGAGGGAACATGCAAACTCAACACAGAAAGGCCAGTGTTCCAAGCCTTGTCCCGCACCGGGACTCAAGCCCTGACCTTCTTGCTGTGAGGCCACTTTGCTAACCACTGCGCCATCGTACCGCCCCTTTACCAGAGTAGAAGCGTACATGATAAATCTACCTGCAATTAAATTAAATGATATGGTGACAAACTTTCAAAACAATAACAAGGGATATCTCATTTTTCATACCAATAAAAATATAACTGAACAGATTGCTACTTTTGAGAGTCAACACTCTTGTCAGTGGTTTATAAAATACTTGAGCCTCATGAGGCTTAGTATTGCTCTGAAAAAAAAAGACTCTCTTTACAGGGTGTTATCTGTATAAATCTGAACCCATTCTCATCTATAAAGAGCACAGCACACCGAAGCTTAATGCACAAATAACGAAGTAATGTTCTTTAACAAATTCCAGCACTGAAGCGAAATACTGTGCTAATTAAATTTTTCTACACTTCAATAACACAGCAAAGCATAGTTACTCAAACATGACCATTCAAACAGACTTATCACAACAAACGTAAGTAGTAAATTGCTCAAAACTTTTTAGAAAACATATTAAATGTTCTCATAGAGCGCAACTGAAGTACGTAATATTGAGTAATCTGATTTCATACTGGTTGATTTTAAACTGCATTGATGGACTGAGAATAGACCTCAGTGTGACACTGCAGATAGATCAGCTGCCTACACCCTTATGGATGAAAATGTTTCTTTCTATGATTCTCTTCTTTTTACTTTCAAAAAGCAAGTTATATAGAAAGACAAATACAATAACTGTCTGTCTTGAGCTCTAGTTAGTCCATCAGGTCCTGCTTCTAATTTGCCACCATCTTACTCTCCAGAGAGCTTTGTGGTTTTATCACCAAGGTGACATAAGATCGACTTTCTCAGCAGTAAACACATTTAGCAGAAGTCTGTTGTTAAAAGTGTTCATTCCCTGTGTGAAGGTACAGAAGCTGTAAGGTATTGTTTATAATAGACCTAAATCTGAACTGAGTTTCTCAACTGCTGATTCCTCAGGGTCCAGCTTTAGTCTCCCAGCCAAGACTGTCTTTTGGATTAGTTTGCTCAGTCAGTCTTATGATTCTCTTGTAGCTACTGTTTTCCCAGGCTGTGAAAAAGTACTGGCAGCTTCAAACTGATCAAGCATATTTGATAGTTTTGTGCAAAATATGTGTTGAAATTAGCCTGCTTCTTCAGAAAATAAAGACTTATCAAACCTTTTCCATTTAAATTGTTTATGTGTAAGTCATATCCAGTAGGGGCCATAGATTAAATTTTGTTTGTCATTTACTACTAAAAGCAATCAAAAGCTTTGCACAGGATATATTATTCATTCAGTCATCACTCATAGAAGGTGACAGCAATCTATGTTTACTTAACTCCCCCGAGTAAGACCTGCAGACCAATGACCTTTCTGATTACCACCAAAGCCTTCACACATCAGCACTAACACTCAAGAAATCATGTGAAGCTCTGAACATCAATTAGACGGGGCTTTAAAACATCAAACTTTGGGTAACTTTTTCCGATTGCTGAACCACCATCACCCCAAAGTGAGTGTGATGTGCTAAAAAAGAAACAGGGATTTGGTGAATGTATTTTAATCTGAACGCAGTTGAGGAAACACAAACTTTATTTTACTTTAACACAGATTTCAACCGCATAGAATCGTGCATAGTGACCAAATTTGGCAATTCATGCCAAAGTTTTCCACTATTATTAGCTATTGAGAAGTAAGATTTTTGGAGATAGTAGAAGGTTTTATGTAATAATTTGAAATTTCATGCCTGATTTCTAAGAAAAAGTTACTCAGTTATTTTCTTAAAGTGCTAGATTAATCCACTTAAAAATAGTGAGCATATAAATTGCTGGTAAAAAGAATATGATTCAGATTTTAAAACAAAAAAAAATACACTCTCTCAGTATAAATAATCGTAAAATAATCAGAATTTCTAAGTGAAAAAAGTTATTTTTGTCCTAAAAGATTGATATAAAACTAAAAAACACAAGCAAAAACGTTCACTTTCTTACCTTTACAGCACAAACAAAACACTATAAGTAATATAATCGACATATTTTATTCATAGTGGCAAGACAACCCTTTGGCATTTTTCTTCTTTGATGCCCCGTAAGACACTAATCTGGTCTAAGTCTTGCATCCGACTCGTAAGCTGAGCCCTTTCCAACATGTAGTCACATTTTTTCTCTTTTTGCCTCTCCCGTTTAAACTTCATATTTTCTTGTCTTCCTCCCACTGTCTTCTCTCATGTCTCTTTGCTACATCGGTAGGTGTGTGTGTTAGAAACAAACTCAAAGTATTTGATGCAGGTGAAGCAAAACTCAGGTGAAACATCAGAGGATTTTCTAAAAGCAAAAAACAACATCTCAAGGCATTTTTGGGCAGCAATGGAAACATAAAATCTACTGCCAATGTTCTTAAATTACATTTAACTTCATTCTATTCTAATCAGGGGCGGCACCGTGGCGCAGTGGGTAGCACAGTGGCCTTACAGCAACACGGTCGTGGGTTTGAATTTCGGGTGGGGACGAGGTTTGGAACACTGGTCTTTCTATGTGGAGTTTGTATGTTCACCCCACGTATGCAAGGGTTTTTTCTGGGTACTCCGGTTTTCTCCTACTCCCCAAACACATGCATGTTAGGTTGATCAGCCACTATGAAAATTGCCCCTATGGATATGTGTGTGTGTATGGTTGTGTGTGTGTGGCCCCGCGACACACTGGTGACCTGTCCTCTGTGTACCCTGCCACTCGCCTCGAATCAGCTGCATCTGTATTCTTTACACAGTCTTTGGTTAAATATGTTATCATGAATAGAATGATCCAGAACAATTATTGTTTTTGATTAACAGTGAAAAAAAAAAACTCACCTTCTGCTACGTTTAAGCTCTGTGATTGGTTGAAAATAGCTGTTGGTGATGTCAGTAAAGTCCTTGCTAATTGGAGCAGTCTTAAAGCTAGTTAATTTCTGATATGTTTTGAATTACGTTTAATTTACAAACAAGTTTAACAGTAGCATGTTTGTGTCTTTTAGATCAAGAAAGAAATGAAAAATACCATTTAAATGTGTTTTTGAAGTGCTGAGACTTCTTTGTGCTGTCAGACTTTTTGTTTGCACATCTTCGGTGTTAAATGTGCACATATACAGAGCGCTCGCTCGTTTCACACAGATTTATTTTGACTGGCAGTTCAGAAACCAGAAACTTCTCTACACTTGTAACTTATACAGTCAGTCAGTCAATCATCTTCTGAACTGCTGATCCCAGTCAGATTTGCGGCAGGTGCCAGAGCCTATGGGTGCTCATGGGTGAAAGGCAGGTTGCAGACCAAACAGGCTACCAGTTTGTTGCGGGGCCACCAACTGACAACCATTCATACTCACACTCCCTTTTAGGGGCAACTTCACAGAGGCCAATCGACCTGATATGGATGTCTTTGGATGGAGGGAGGAAACCGAGGCACTCAGTGAAAACCAACATGTATACTGGGAGAACATGCAAACTCCACACAGGGAGGCCAATGGTTCCAGCTTTTCCCCCAGCTAGAGCTCAAACACCTGACCTTCTAGTTGTGTAAATATTTAGTATCTTCTTCTCCTTTCTGCATTTCCCTTCAGGGGTCGCCACAGCAAGTGAGTTTCTTCCATCTAACCCTATCTGCTGCATCTTCTTCGATCACACCAATTATCTTAATGTCTTCCTTCACTGTATCCATGAACCTCCTCTTTGGTCTTCCTCTAGGCCTCTTTCCTGTTGGTCCGAACCCAGCATCCTTCTGCCGATGTACAATTTCTCCTCTGCCCATGTCCAAACCATCTCAGTCTGGCCTATCTGACTTTATCTCCAAAACCTCTAACATGTGCTGTTCCTCTGATATACTTATTTCTGATCCCAACCATCCTGGTCACTCCTAGAGACATCCTCAGCATCTTCATCTCTGCTACTTCTCCACACATGTAACTTATACAGTCTGCTGATCTCAGTCAGATTTGCGGGAGGTGCCAGAGCCTATCCTGGCTGCTTATAGTAATAATAATACATTTTATTAATAAAATCTTAAGAAAAAAATCCCAAAGCACTACATAAAAACTAGGCATGGTAAAACCAATAAAAACAGTTTAAAAACCAAAATCTACATTCAGAAAACAAATGGGTGAAAGGCAGGTTACACACCAAACAGGTCACCAGTTGGTGGTGAGGCTACCCACAGACAACCATCCACACACCCATTCCCTTTAAGGGGCAACTTTACAGTGGCCAATCAATCTGATATACATGTCTTTGGAGGGAGGGAGGAAACCGGAGCAGTCAGTGAAAACCCATGCATACACGGAGAGAACATGCAAAGCCCACACAGGAGGCCAATGATTCAAGCCTTACCCCTAGCTGGAACTCAAACTCCTGATCTTCTTGCTGTGTAAATATTTAGTATGATCCTAGATGTTTTAGGTCTTTGCACAGTTACTACATTTTACTTGAAATTGAGTATAAAGAAGAGCATGACACTGGGGTTCTTACGAGAAATTTCTTTCAATTTTCAAGCTGAAAGTACTTGTATGCATCAATGTAGAAGCTTGAATGTAACTGAATGTTAATTGGAAGGAAGATATTTATGGAATTTTGTGTTTTCAATGAGGTAAACAAAGACAAGTTGTAAATCCTGCCTTAGTGATCAAATTTGGCAAGTCACCCCCAAATGATTCAACATCAACTTGTTCTTAATGAGGTCACATTGATGTGACCAGAGAAGACCAAGCCTGAATGGACAGTGATTTTAAAAGGATAAGAAAGTGTGTCCTGGACATCGTGTTGTGATCAGTCACGAGAAAAACAAACAGTGTTAGTTTATCCCTCAGAGAGATTGGAAACCATGAGTTCAAGAGCCAGGACCCGTTGTCATGGTAAAGCTACTTCATGGGAAATTAAGCCACAGTAGTTGTCACTGAATAGGAGCAGAGATACATAATGAAAAGATCTACCCATGTGCCTGTAATGCATGGTGCACAACCACACTCACAGTGCAGAATCATTGCTTTCACTATTACAACTAATAGACTGATAAGAGGTTTGAGCCCTCAGATAAAATCAGACATTGAGACAGTCAGTGGTTGATTAAAACACATAAATGAGACATTTTCTTTCTGTCAACAAGTTCACAATAAGGTGAACCACAACAGTCAAACAGGACACAAAGATAATCACTCTGTGTGTGTGTGTGTGTGTGTGTGTGTGTGTGTGTGTGTGTGTGTGTGTGTGCGTGTCAGAGAGAGAGAGAGAGAGTAAAATAGAGATGGAGAAAGATTTTCTCCTTTTTTTTTAAAGCAAGCTTCTTTTAAGTACCGTCAATTTTATCTAATGGAACTAAGACTTTTCAAAAGCCCACCCCTTTGAGATTTCATCGTTTTCTTGAATCTAAGATCCTGGCAGTAGAAAAATGATCAATGGTAAAATTCTTTGAAGATCAACTAATTTGCTAAGATATTTTTCAAATGAATAAAAATAGTTTGTCTTCTGTTCTGTTTTCAGTTATTCCTGTTATAACCAATTTGTGCCAAACCATTATAAACTCTTGTTTTTGTACAATTTATATATAAAACCCCAATAGAAATGTCTTAAATATGTTACACGATTAACATAACTTCAACTTTTAACAGGGAACTTATACATAGAGCAGAGGTGGGCAAACTTTTTCACTCCCGGGCCACATTGAGTTCTAACATTTGACAAATGGGCCGGAACAGGAACAGATGGATGGCATGCTTTGGTAAATACTAGTTTAGACCAATAGAATAGCGCGCTAGATTTTAAACAAACGTGCTAAATGTTTCAAGAGCGTTAAATTTTAAATCTAGCGGCACTAGGTCTAAAATCTAATGCGATGGCGCTGAAAACCATGCATTTAGTGATGCTAGGTTTGAAATCTTAGTGCTTGATGTAACAGTTTGCTTGTTCTAACATCTAACATGCTTGATTGCGTGTGTGAATTGGGTCCGATGGCTTTCCATATCTGTGCACACTGTTTAGTTTGAGAGCGGGCACATCATGGAGACACACACATTTATTGGGAGCAGTGTTGTTGTTTTTTCAACAAAGCCAATATGAGTGTGCCATCTAATGAGGAAGCATCAGAATTGCAGGAAAAATAAACCGTTAACATTTTCTTTTTTATTCTAGTTTTTTATGTTCGGTGGGCCGAATTGAAAGGTTTAAATGGCCGCATGTGGCCCGCGGGCCATAGTTTGCCCATGCCTGACATAGAGAGATTGAAAGATGGATATGTTTGTCTACTTAAATGCTTATTGGGTGATAAGTGGAATTGATAGTTTAATTTATTGAATTATTTTGCTATTATAATATAAAAATCAGTCTTGACAAAATGATGAACGACCTTGGGATAAATCAGTACTTGTCTTACACATGTGGTGTATCTATTCTATAAGTTTCTGTTTTATAGTTTTTCACCAAGCAATGTAACATTGTGTAATTACACAGTAGTATATCCTTCTAGTTTCTTGTAACAGATTGGATTTTTTGTGTTGATCCATTTTGTTGTTTTCCTTTTTACAACTCATGTGAAGTATGTGAAGTTCACAGATGTACTTGAACCCTGGAGTACACTGTTTGGTCCCAGAAGGTCTGGTGTCAGAGTTTAATCTGAAATGCTGGTATATTCATGTTTGCTCCTGATAGAATAATATAAAGGTCATTGTACACTGTTGAAGGAAATGCTTGATCTCCATCCTGATAAGGGCAGAATTTCCTAACCAGCATTCATCTGAGATGGATTGAAGGTGTTATCTGATGGTTTGTTGAATGTGCTGAACTTTCCTACTTACTTCTCTATGTTGTCTATCATGCAGACTTGTGTAAGGGAATGTTTTTGTGAGATTTTGTTTGTGTATCAGATTTCATCAAACCCAATTGGCATGCACATAGACTTTTGGATAAAATGTTAGGTTTTTGGCTAAAACACTACTTTGTATACAGAACCAGAGAGAAACAAAATTCCCTTTCAGTAAAGTCAAGTATGATATTTTATATCTAGTGAAGAATTTTCCATCTTTCAAGCATCCTGCTTGTGAGTGGAGGAAATATGGAGTGGGAGATGAGCTGCCTTTGGAGTGATATGAAATTGATCTGATAGAGTGAAGCTCTTGAAACAGAAGTTGTAAGGGAAGATACTTTGTTCCACTGTACACTTTGATACTTTTTCTATAGCTATTTGACAAAAAAAACTTATAGACATGTCAACCGTTTTAAAATAGCATTTTAAACTTGTTTTTAAATTATTTTGAAAAAGTATTTTTTGTTTATCTGAGTTTTGGTAAAAGACTAAACTTGATATTTTTTGTTTTTGGTTCTTTAAAAATTTACATTGGGATTTTGCACCAAATTGATTGCTTTTTTAGTAGCTTGAACTGCAAATGTGAACATTTGTGTATTTTTTGGGTTTGTATATCTGGTTGTCAAGTTCTAGCAGCAAAGATAAAATAAATTTTAGAGTCCATTAAGTTCAAGTTAAGCAGTTTGATTAACTATCCATCAATTTGGTTAAACTAAATTAATTTTGTAAAGTGAGTCATTTTTGAGAACTGAAGCTCAACTGCTGGTTAGACTCTCTCTTTGACATTCTTCGCTTTTTCTCTCTTTCTTCTCCCTGAAAGTTTAGATTTTTTTTTTTCATTTGACACATTTATGTGAACTCGGGATCCTTCTGGGTGTGCTGGAGGATGCAGCTCACCCGAGGATGCAGAAGACTGGGCTTCCCATCTGAGGATGTTGGCCCCGCGACCCGGCCCCGAATAAGCAGAAGATGATGGAACGGAACATTCATGTATGCCGAAAAGATTCTTAAAAACTAATTAAATCTGTCCAAATGTGAAAAATAATCAATAACATTTTCTTGGAGTAGTTAGAAAAAAGTTTGAATGTTATTCCTTAAGAGGGTTTTATTCTTACATTCTAGCATAAATAGTTAAGCACTATAGTGTTGTTCGCTCAGAAATCCAATATTTGCCTGGAAAAAAAGCTCATTGATACATTTAAGTTTTAATAGTTTCCAATACCAGACAGAAGAGCTGACAAAATGCTCAAACAAACATTGATAAAATAGAAAACCACTTCAGGTTCATTTTTTAATGTGGAGATAACTTTCAATCATAGTAAAAACCTCCAAAGTTTAATTTTGCATGACTCTTTTTCTTTATACTCCGTTCCGTCATCTTCCGCTTGTTCCGGGGCCAGGTCGCAGGGGCAACAGCCTCAAACGGTAACCCCAGGCTTCTCTTACACTGGCTGCATCCTGCGGCTCACCCGGCAGGATCCCAAGTCATTCTCTGGCCAGCTGTGAGACATGGTCTCTCCAGTGGGTCCGAGTCTGCCCCTTAGTCTCCTCCCGGTGGGACGTGTCCAAAACACCTCGCCTGCGAGGCGCTCGGGGGGTATCTGACCACTCCATCTGGCTCCTCTCGACCTGGAGGAGGAGCGGCTCAACACCGAGCTCCCCCTGATGGCAGAGCTCCTCACCCGAACTCTGAGTGAGAGCCCAGGCACCCCGCGGAGGAAACTCATTTCAGCCGCTTGTATCTGCGATCTCATTCTCTCGGTCACCACCCACAGCTGGTGACCATAGGTGAGGGCAGGAACGTAAATCGACTTGTAAATCGAGAGCTTTGCTTTTCGGCTCAGCTCTCTCTTTACCACGACCGACCGATGCAGCATCCTCGTTATTGCTGACGCCGCACCAATCCGCCTGTCGATCTCCCGCTCCATCCTTCCCCCACTCGTGAACAAGCCGAGTTCACAAGTTTTTAAAACTCAAATTTCCAAAATCCTGGCTCGATCACACATGGTATCTAATTTGATTAAATCCAGATTTCTTTGTTCAGCCCAATATTACAACCAATTGTCTCAATAGGCTTCACATTGTTGATTTAAAAAAGTACAAAGAAGAACAAAAATGTAGACAGAGGTACAACTACAGAGACGCAATCTGATAGATCTGCTAAATTCTTCAACAACTTCACTGCTCTTAACCACCTCATCTCATGTAAAATAAACATTTCAGAGCTTTTAACCTTCTAGTTATGTGTTACCCTTGGAAGTAGTCGGTTTCTTTTTCTAAATGTAACATATCTGGTAATTGTGATAATGTTTTAAAATCCTCTTTTCAAATTAATTGCAATACTTTAAAAAGAAAATTAAATTCAATTTGTACCACATTTTACCTCTTATTCACGCAATTTGCAAATTGCTTGTGCAAAATAAAAATAAGCCTTTATTTACAAAAAGAAAAGATTTATAAAATGAGTTCAGCACCTACAATATAAAGAGAAAAAATTAAGGTAACAGTGGTTTCTAGCTTGGTCTCGATTTAAATATCATCTGTTCGATTGTTTCTTTTCCCTGTTTTTTGTCTCCTTCTCTTCTTGAGTTACATGACTTATAGCAATTCAGTCCACTTTACTGACACAGACCCCCCAAAATACTTTTTAAAATAGCTTTCATCATGTTATCAGTCACTTTCAAGGACATCACAGTATTTAATGTTTTTCTACTTTTTTTGCTTCTATGTTTTTATTTCGCTGACTTTATCTTTTATTGTAATATATTTTCATAAACACTCCTATAAGAACCACAACCTTCTTTTGCAGCTTGTATTTTTCATACTTTGTCTTACCTGTGATGAGGTTATCCACCAGTGTTGTGGGGATGCAGAAGATTCCCACCAGTAGGTCACTGATAGCCAGGTTGAGAATGAATAGGTTGGTTACCGTGCGCATACAACGGTTTTCCAGGACTATCAGGCATACAAGTAGATTGCCCACCATACACAACAAGAAAATGAAAGAATAGGCCAGGACATAGCTGGCAGCTACATAAAAAGAATGTTGATAATAAGGAAAAAAAGTAATGTTGGTAAAGTTGGTGGAACCATCTGTGCTGGTGTTCAGAAAAGACGTTATGATGGCTGATCCTTCTGGCTCGATCTCTTCCTCACCCATGTTGTCCCTCATCTCCATCCTTTACATGCAGCCACACTGCAAGAGGAGAAGATTAGAAAGAAATCAATGTGACTCAATAGCAAACAGTGTAACTTTATTTAGTTTACATTACTGTGAGTAGATAAATGTGTAACCAGTGGATGTAGCTCTTTTAATGTTCTTTGGATAAATACACACCTATACTTAGATTTGAAAAATAGTTTACAATTTTCAAGTTGTTTTTTTTTTTTTTTTGCCATGCAGTTTGTTACAGGTGTCTCACACCATCAGTCTCCTTATTTGACCATCTATTCCTTCCGAGGTTACGGGGTTACTGGAGCCCAACCAAGCCGAGGGGAAGGATACACCCCGAACAGGTCGCCAGTCTATCGTGGGGCCACACACATACAACCATACAAACATACTTATTCTTGATAAACTTGGAACAGAAGCAGTGCATTTTATACAACTTAGAAAATATTTTCTCCTCCTGAATTAACTTATCGTTCAGCTTTGCAATTACAGAAATGTAAAAGACTATCAAACTAAAGACAAACTCAAACACCAGAGAGATTGCTTTCTGAACTTTCCAAAAGTTGCTGCTAAAGAATGTGGCAGGGTTGGTTTATTAAGTCTTTCTGTTTTCAAATAAAGTGTCGACACACAGCTTTACAATATTGCCTTCAACATTCAGAGATCAAGGAGTTTCAATACAATTTCAGCGAAGGACATGGCAGACAATAGATTGAAAGTGAAAACCCATTCATGAAGCAACAGCCTGTGCTGGTGCATGTGTGTGAGAGCAAAGGGAAAGAAAGAGAAATTAAATCTAAACACACTGAAAAGAATATAACTCATTAAAACACAATAAAACAGCACTTCTGAACATCAAATCTAACATCAAATTAATGTTTGAGGGAAAGCAGTTCTCCAAAATTCTACAACTAATGCACAGACAAGGCAAAAACTAGAAAAAATAAATGTAGTTAAACTTGATACATACTCTGATAATATATTGTTTCTTGACAAACTATAGGATAAAAAATGAAAACTTTTGATATTTGATTGAGCTGCACGGTGGCTCCTTGGTTTGCACAGTGCCCTTGCAGCAAGAAAGTTGGTGTTCGAGTCCAGGGTGGGACATGGCTTGAAACACTGGCCTTTCAGTGTGGAGTTTGCATGTTCTCCCCGTGTCTGTGTGGGTTTTCTCAAAATTGCCCCTAGGAATGGGTGTGTGTGTGTGGTCCTGTGACAGACTGGTGACCTGTTCAGGGTGTACCCTACCTCTCGCCTTAAATCAGCCGGTATAGGCTCCGGCACCTCCCGCGACCACGTTAGGGGAAAAATGGTTCAGATGACGAACAGTTTATGGTTTTCTTTCAAAGCTTTACTGACAATCCTTTTGCATACCATACTTGTGATAAACAGCCCCAAACAACTTGCTAAAGTAAATTAAACAGAGAATGATTTTTTTTAAAAAGGCCTTTAGGCTTGGCGGTGGCATTGAAGGCTAACAAAAGAGAACTTTGTAGAATGTGCCAAAAAACTTTGGAGAGCAGCAAATGTTTGGCATCAATGCCAGCTAGCTGTCAGGAGTAGTCAAAACGGATATTTTCACCAGCAAGGACCACATTTCAACTTCACTAGACGATGTAAAGAGTCTTATAGCTCATGGCTGTGAAGAGGAGGAGATCCAAGCTGCAAGCAATGGATACAATCAGATACACCTAGAAAATTATAGAGAGGAAATTCTACAAATACATTTGTTAAAATGTTAAGATAGAATAAAAAATAAGACACGAAAAGACAAATAGTGACAAAAAGAAAGGGCAAAGATGGACAAAATATAAAATATGATGAACTGATGGATGAGATGTTTTGGAAAAGGAATGAATGTATAACAGATGCTGAAGATGGATGAATGATCACAAAAAAATGATTGGATGCTAAGATAAAAACGGAAGAAAATGAATGTGGACAAGCTGGATGGAAACTTTAAAGAGATGGTAACGCATGCGTACATCGACTGGCAGTTTGCAGAGTGGTTGAAATTGGCCTTGTTCTCAATAGTTCAAAACTTATTTCAGGTTGGTTACTATTAAAACTCGAGTGCATTGTCTCAGAATAACACAACGCTTCAGTTTCTTCTCTCTGCAAATAAGCTGAAAAACATATTGAATCCTGATTAAACCTCATGCAAAGAAAAGGCACAGAAGCATTTCCTTTGAAAGATAGATGGAGAAAGTTGAGCTGCAGGTATAAACTTTTTAGTTTTCTCCAGTCCTGTCTGGACTGAGATGTCAAAGAGACAGTACAGCCACAAGAAAAGCCTTTGAAGGCATTTTGGTTGACAAGATTAAGAAGGAAAAGGACTTTATCAAAGCGTAGCTGCTAAAATTGAGGTGGTTCTTGACTTAAAAAAAAAAAAGCATGTTTGTCTGAAACACAAGATTTTTCCTGCTGTCGAAAGCAAGAATTTGAGAAAAACTTCCCAAGTGATGGATGTTTGAGGAGGAATCCATTACTGTAGAAATACCAATGTTCTATATCATGTTTAAACCAAGAACATGGTCCCTGACTGACAGTGTGGTGTAAGCTCCCACTGCTATTCTGATGACAGACCAATGATGATATCCTGCTGTATTTTAGCACTAAGTCAAGCACACCCTTTGCTACTGACTGCACAAGAAAAAATCTATTCTTTCAGTCCAGCTATATAACAATGGAAAAGAGCTATTTTTTTAGCTTCCAATTTGATTATGCCACCTGCCACATGGCAATAAAAGCATTCTGATTCTGATTCTGGTCACAGACAGCTTTTTTTTTTTTTTATAAATATCTATTAATGACAAAGAGATTATTTCGCCAAATTAATTTTTTTAAAATGTATGAAAAAAAAAGTAAGATCAGAAACAAGAACAGTTTTTTAGGATGCACAGGCCAATCAAAAAAGAGAGAGACAACAGAAATCAATTATTTTTGCACTTTCTTTACGGGATATATTGTAGAAAGTATTGTTTTTTTTCTCCGTATTATTATTTGATGTTTCATGCCCTGACAGTTATGTCTCCTTTGTGATTAACATCTACTTGCATGATGGATGACATGCCTTAACATGTAGCCGCAGTTAATCAGTAATTAATGTGTCGGATTAATTTTTTCAAAACTTGGCATCAAGCATGCTACTACTCCTTTCAGCAGTTAAACTGATTTAATCAGCATTGCCTTTATTTGAACTCTGCATAACAACGAACGTGAGCATGACAACTAATGGCTTGTGTAAAAAGGTTCTGTGAGGTTTACAAGAGAGATGTGAACTTATGTAAACTCATAGAAAATGCCAACCCATGTGGAGAAAAACCCTTGCAGTAATATCAGGAAATAAGCATTAGTTCATGGATTGTCTGTCCTTGTGGCAAAGCCTACTTCACACACTGTGACACCTCCTGTGCAAAATCCCTCCTACTGAGACCAGAAGACTTAGACAATGCAAATACACAGAGCAGTCTGTAAGCTTCCCTCACAGTAGGCCATAGATCAAGTATTTGGGGACAGCACTCACAAGTTCCTTGATACTGAAACATAAAGTGTTCTTTTTCTGTGAGAACATGCGACAACAATCTGTGATAGACAACATAAATAATATCTTTGTGACAATGTTAAAACTTTAGTTC
The DNA here is from genome assembly GCA_902685375.1 of Neostethus bicornis. NCBI lineage: Eukaryota > Metazoa > Chordata > Actinopteri > Atheriniformes > Phallostethidae > Neostethus > Neostethus bicornis. The sequence goes on from LR738545.1 coordinate 15,069,306, forward strand.
TAGCAGATAGTTGATGCTTGTTGCACCACATAGACACTGTACATGTGTATATAAATCTCTTGATGTTTTGCAAATTTTCAATTTACAAATACAGACCAATACTGCAGTATTTCAATTAAATCTCTAAACTTGATAGAAAATTTCAATCATCTGATAATGTTGCAGAAATGCAACATTTCGGCCCACAAAATGCCTTGCACCTACAAAAGTTTCTATATGCTTCTTAAACCTGTTTATGTAACATTATCCTATACACTCCCAGAATGAAAAAATGTATAATAATATTTGGATTTATATTTTTTAGCACTCATCCCCAACTATGTAACTAAGGAGGAAAGACATAAACTACACAATAAGACAAACTAGAAACGAGCCGTTGTTGAACCGTGTAAACAAGCCAAGGGTGTTGAATTATTCCAACAATTCTGTGTGTTGATGATGGTCTTGCACTGTCTTTACCCTCCCTTTGCATGCATATTTCCTCTCAAACCACTTTGATTTCCTTCCACAGTTGGAAGAAAGGCCTGCATGTTTTTGTGTGTCTCTGGCGAGCTGTCCAAAATGCAAGCCTTTTAGAGACCAGGATTGGCTCACCCCAGCAACACCAAATAAGTGGTGCAGAGAAGGAAAATAAAAAGTACTGTGGTTTGAATATCTTTTTCTACTTTCCCGCCCACATCTTAATATACCTAAAATCTGGAGAACTTTTTTTCATTTCGTAAACATGGATTACGCAAGACACTAAAGCTCAAAGTATAAAACACAGGACTCATGGGCATCTACGCTTAAGTGCCGAAGAAATAAACTTTTTCTAAAGATAAGAAAAATTTTGAGTTTATATTCAATAAACACTCAGCCAACATTTATTTTGAAAATTATCTCCGACTTCATTAAAGCAATTTTATTTTTAGACAGAAGAACTGATTTTGGCTGTTAAGGTTTACAGGTGTAAAAAGTGGCTGTGATGTGAGTTGAAACTGTCATATAAAGATGGAGGAATATGTGAACACTAAATATTTTTTTAGATCCTGCATGAGTGAATTCTGATGTTTAAAATGTGAGGTGTGGAAGAACATTACTTCGATAGAAATAAGTGTGAAAAGTAATTTTGCAGGTACAAGAAGGACATACCCCAAAGACAAACATGTGTGTGAAAGTCTTCTTTTATCTGGAAGAATGCATACCTTATCTGTCAATCTTGGTATATCTTAACCAGGGATTTCAAAAGCATGCTTTCAACATCCAGATTTTCTTCCATGTGGACCGCAGATCTCCCCCAGACATTGCTCTCACTGTGACAAGGGGAGTTAAGAAGGGCAGGCAACAAAGAAGAGGTCTCTGGTGGGATGATAGGAGTAAATGAAAAAAAAAAAGGAGGCCGGCCAGGTTGGTATGGAGCCAGAGGGAGAGAAGGTATAAAAATAAAAGTAAGAAATCGTATAATTTTGTGAGAAGAATTGAGTGGAGGAGAAGAGGTGAAGTATGACATACTAAAGCTGCCAAAATTAATGAGGGTAAATGTAATAGAAATTGGTAGTTATTTTCTTTTATTGAACACTGAAATTTAATTTAAGAAAGCATGGGCATAATTAATTATTAGAAATTGTTTGAAAAGTTCAAGCAAAAGGGGATAAAAGTTCAAGCACATACAAAGCACATACAAAGTCACACAGAAAAGCCAGTGTACCCAGCCTCATCCAAGTGTTCCAACCCTCAAACCCTGACCACTGTGCCACCCACTGCGCCACCGTTTCACTCTCTATATTTGATTTTATCTTAAAATAATTGTAATACAACAAAATGAAATGAGCCAGCAAGCCTGTTGTATGGTTGTGAATCCTTCTGATTGTTCATTTGAAGATGCTTACAAACAATTAGTTAGTATAACAGTATAAAAATAATCAAAGGATTACAGGTATTGTGAAAAGAGAGTAGACTGAACTCTACTTGCTGAATCAGATTATTGTATTAATGTACAAACAGACTTGTTTAGTTCCTGTTTTTTTCTTTAGAAAAAATGAGAGTTTGAAGGATTTGAAAGAATATCTGAGCATGAATAAACAGAAATCTTCATTTTGCAACTATGGTTTCAATCATAACAATATCATACTTGTTTAGATGTGGTAAATTAATAGAAGGAGTGTGGAAATGTAGCATAAAAATTATGAGAGAACAAAATTGAATGCATCACTATATAATGTAAAGAACAAAAGGATGATTATCCTGTCCATTTGCAAAGGGCAGGATAATGACCCTTTTAGAGACAGGAAAGAAGAAACCTAACCTGTAGCCAATAGTTACTTAGTATATATATATATATATATATATATACATGTATACATATATATATATGTATATATATGTGTGTATAACATTTGAATTTATATACTGCTACCTCCTGTCAAGCAAAATGGTGCAGAAAACCAAAATTATAAATAGAATTGAATGAAAAAGAATACTGACCAGTTAAAAACATTCATTTCATCATCCCACTTTTTTCATTTGAACTAAATGTCAATGTTAAGGTTAAGTTTAATCTGAGAGTCTTTCAAGAGAGATAGCACTAATATGTTAATGGCGACTTTGCTGAATCCCAATTTTAAGTTTAACATAGGCCAGTTTCTGCTATTATGAAGGTTAGACTTGGTTTATGCATGCTATGTTCATTCTGTTATTGCCGCAGGGATTAGCTGAAAGAAGTGGAGAGTGAGAGATGCTTTTGGACAAAGAATAAAATGTATACAATTTCTGCAGGTTGCTGTATTAAAATGATTCTGTTTTTCCCCCAACTGGAGCTTTTCAGATTTAGTATAAACAATGGTTTCAGGAGAAATTTCAACAATACTTGACAAACGGGCATGGCACAAATCCCATCACAATAATCCGAATTGAAATCTAATAGAATCGTGATGTAGCGAAAGATTTCCGTTCGCACTGTAAATCTTCAAGGTAACAAAACCAGGAATGTAATAATGAAGCTGTTAGATCAATGATTAAGATTTAAGGTTGCAAAGAGGGGGCACAGACTGGCATGTTTGGAAAAATGGATGACAAAAATACGTTTAAAAGACAGCCGACAAATTCAGTACAAAAATATTACTGCCACAAATATAAAAAAGAAAAAAAATAAATTTTTTTCCGCACTATAAGGCACACATAAAAACCTTAAATTTTCTCTAAAGTCCACGATCCGCCTTTTAACCCGGAGCGCCTTATATATGGATTAATTTTGAGCTACAACAGGTGTCGCAACTGCGGTAAGCAGCCGCCGACTCCATTTCCCCCATAGAAGAGGTAGTGCGCGGTGCATGCTGGGATACATGAAAGGGCGTCTCATTTCCATTTGTGTGTTTGTGTAAAGACCTGGAAATGGCTCCTACCAAGAGACACTGTTACACCGCAGAGTTTAAACTCAAGGCGATCGGTCACGGAGTAGAACACGGGAATAGAGCCGCAGCCAGCGAGAGAGTTTAACATCAATGAATCAATGGTGAGGAAGTGGAGGAAGCAAGAGGATGCGCTGCGCCAAGCAAACAAGACTAAACAGAGTTTCCGCGGGAACAAAGCGAGATGGCCACAGTTAGAGGACAAAGTTGAACAGCCTTTACTGTAGTGCCTTATAATGCGGTGCGCCTTATATGTGGAAAAAGTTTTTAAAAATGTCATTTATTGAAGGTGCGCCTTATAATGCAGTGCGCCTTGTAGTGCGGAAAATACGGTACTGCTTCAGTATCTAATTGATGTTTAATATTGTTCTATTGTTTGGGGAAAGTGTTTTGCTATTTCACTCTCAAATATGGAAATGTTTTTTAAACAAATCTAGATTTTTCAAGATAGCAAAAAGACATCCTGTTTCGAATGTTTTTAGACATTGTTTATAGGAAAAGCGATTTCCAACAGACTTGTACATCTCAATGAGAAAGTATACAAATATGTGCTAACTACAATTTTAAAAATGATAGATGATTTAAACCATTTACTGCAGTTTTAGTGCTAACAGTTCCGTTTTATGTGAGACAACACTGATCAAACACTGTTTGATCTTTTTTAAGCTTTTGTAGCTAAGAAAATCAAGGTTACAATTTGATATTTCATATTTTACGTATCAAGCATGCAAAAATTATAAAACAACGAAAGAACAAACTTTTAAACTCTTCAGTGGCACTATACAAACTTTTAATATAAATGAATTTTGTTTAAAAAAAATTCAATGACTTCACTTGAATGTCTGTCAAAATAAAATACTCTGTAACACAAATCAGTGTTTGATAGTGGGATTAAAACAGTATTTATATGCACATTATGATTTGAATTGATGTAGACTGAAGAGTAGTAAGACCATAGGAAACTCACTAATCAATTATGTCAACCAGACAAATACGTTTCAATTTTCCACTAATTGGAAAGATTAGAATTTAAAACCCTTGAATGTCATCTGGTCTTATGAGTGCTGATTTACCCTTTTTCCATACTGATGAGCACGTCACCTATACACCTTTCTGATCAACATGTTTTATTGTCTTAGTTTGGAATTCTTCACGTGATTCTAGATGAAGGACTTGTTGTGATTTGAATCATTAACTAAAATCTTAATTAAATCCTTTAAGGTGGTCTTTGTTTCATTCTTGAATCCACTTCACTCTTCTCTCATTTCTTTTCCTTCCCGTAGGCTGTCCTCTAATTCTAGCGGTAGTTATTCTGAGGGATGAGTTAATTTGCACTACTTAAAATGTTTCATGCATGAACTCTCCATTTGCTTTACACCCATTGAGATTGGCTTGTAGGGGTGTGGGCTGAGGTCTCAGGAGATTAAAAAACAAACTTGGGTTGTAATAACGAGATGCAAACCACGTCTAAAAAAACTCTTTTGCGTAGCTGAAACGGTTTTATCTGCAGTGGTGGAGTATATCATCAAATCACATCAATAACATTGTGGTTTTATTTCTGATTATATTTGTTGTTAGAAACAGGAAGCCAATTATTGGCTCAATAATTGCTCATAAAATTGAACCTGTATGTAACCTTAAAAAGTACAAAAAGGAAAAAACACCTCTAAAAATCCAATCTGATTTGCCTACTCCTACACAATGCATTTTTAGTTTGTTAAGGCATGAACTTATAAACATGTGCTGATCATTTCTAAAACTTTCATAAAAAACAAGTTTATTGGTGAATGGAATTTACAGAATCTCAAATCTTAACTTCAAAATGGCTTTGCTTGCCATACTGAATAGTTGTTGAAGATTTGTTCTTGTGGTTCAGCTTGGCTTAGACTCCATTGAGAAAATGTGACGTGTTGAACTATTCCTACACAAGAAAAGCTTTATCACACCCAACTTTCTATGAGTTTGTCAATAGAATGAGATTCTTCTCATAAAAGAAATTCAACAATTTTGTGCACATTTTCCTGTCCAGTTCTAATACTTAACCTATTAACCAGGAATTCTCCCTCATTCCCTTTTCTGCAGACTCGTCGTCAACCCTTTTCTTCCTGCTTCACATAGTCTTCATAAGCCCAGTACTCTCTTGCCCGTATGTCAGACTGTTATATTTCCAGGCTATGGTTTTCAAGCCTCTGCCCATGAACTCCCAAGCGTTGCCATGCCTTCACCACTTTCTGGTCTCTCGTCACCATCATCACCACCTTCTGGTCTGTAGCCTACCTATCTCACCTTTAAACCCCTCTTCCCTTCAATAAACTGGTTTGAAATGTGTACTCTGCATTCGGATCCTTCCTCCTCACACTCAACCCTGACAGATACATCAGACTGTTTCTTTTCACTCTGTTGGACAAATCTAACCTTGCATCATTGGGGTTTGTCTGCTCTATTTTTAATAGATGAGTGCTTGTGTTGTTTTAAACAATCGCTGCTTTCTAGTCAGGACAGAATGTGACGTGTAATACGCTCAATAGTCCGGAAAGTAGACCATAAAACCAAACTATTCCCAAATTAGGGCCTTTCTCCTAAACAAAACTTTCCAAACAATGTATCTGTTCTATCATTAAATACTCAATTTTTAAAAACATAGCTAAAATGGACCGTGTAGCTTGGTCGACTTCCATGCTTAGCTGCCAAACTACAAACAGACCTCAATAGACAGTTGGTTTTGGTGTCGTGGCATCATGTCTGCATACCTATTGGCTGGTTACTCTTCAAGGGTCTCTCAGTTCATCAATGATGCATAAAATCCCTGACCTAGAAGCTGGAGTGAAATCAAATTTTTAAAAACTCTTTCATGCATGAATTAAGAATTATGACAGACTACTTTGGAGTTTTTCTGTGTTATTCTCCTTCAGGCACAAAAAGAGGGAAATATTCACCGCAGCTTTCAACTATTTTAACTGTCCACTGTAGCGACCAATGTTTTATTCTTTTAAAATAATACATTAAAAAAAAAAGAGTCAAAAGTTCAAATTGATTTAAACTTCTGATGTCTGTTTTTTTTTCTAGGATTTTTTTTTTAAAAAATGTAAAAAAATTTTTTTTTACATCTGAGCCTGTCACGGAACGGTACAGATCCTGTGTTTGTCCTGTGCTGGACTACAGCGTTGGAGTTTGGGGGCCCTGTAAGCAGACTCACTGTGAAAAGGGTCAGTGTAGAGTAATGAGGTTCTTTTTGAGAAATGCATAAAAAGAACCCCATTCTAGCTCTGTATGAAGACACTTAGTTTTGTGCATGCACTGATGAGGCGTGACTGGATGATGTATTTGTTAAAACCTTTTTATATATAAAAAAGCATTTTGTAAAATATCCATTAAAATAAATTTCTGCATCTTAAATTTCAGCAACACTTTCCAAAACATGTCTCAGTGATATACTGTATGTTGTTACTATGCAATTCAAGGCAGATTTAAACACATGCAAAGCCTTCTGCTATGAATAATTTAAAGTTAAGTACAGTAGTTAGCATTTTGGTCTGGTATTGTCTTGGTTTTCAAAACAGGCACTAAAAATACAACATGTAATTTTCTATTTGCTTTATGAAAAATAGGAGAAAGCTGTGATTTATTTGAGATTTTCAGGGTTGGCAGATTCCACTTTGCCTGCATTTTGATGTTCACATATGAAAGTGAAGGTTGAAGCTCATGTAGACATGAAACCCTGCAGGGAGATCACGGTTTCTTTTGGTGTGGGAAAATACCTGGGCAAACATTGCTCAAGTGTGTCAGGATTTACTATATGATGAAAGCATTGATGCTATGAATTGGCGCGCCTGGTCACCAGACCTGGATTCAATCCTGCTGTGCTATCTCAAGGTGTTCACGGGTTTATTGATGCTCTGATCCTAGTATGTGAAGTATCCTCCAGGAAAAGATCAATCTTGTGTGGATGCCCAAACAATGACCTGAGTACTTGCAGGCCTGTGGAGGCCACACACACTACTAACTTCACCTTGTATTGCTTTGAAGAATTGTCCATGTTGGAACCTTCTCTCATTTTGAGTTTGATGATAATTCCAAATTACATTGTTAAATTATTTAGATTTCTGTTAACCATGCAAATATTTTTTGTTGCACGTGACACACAAAGCACAAGTAGCAATTTGCAATTAACTAAACTTTTCTAATACAACATTTCCACTATCAAGATCTAAACAGTACTTATACTCTGTCTTTTAAGTGTAGTAAGTTTTTACAGCTAAGAAGACCTCTACAACTTCCTGAGTGGTCCCATATCATGGTTAGATCTCACTGTTGGGTCTCAATTAAGTAGTGTGGTCAGTGTAAAAATAGATCTTCAGAGGGAACGTATTCACTGAGTTCACAGTAAGTACAATGTGTCCTCTCTGACACATCTGACTCACACACCCACACATCAGAAGTTACAGCCTGAGTCTTTTCATTAGGGACCATAATAATAAATGAAAGACTACAGCCATCAGCAATCCGTCTTTACAAGTTACTTAGATTTACTTTAGTAACTGATACATTTGGTGCCCTGCCAGCGACTGATGTAACTGATGATACATGGCATACTTGTATTAGAATTCAATTATAGAAATATTAGGAAAAAAATGACACGCAGATAATGTTTTTACACATTTTGTTTCTTCCTCTTCTTCCTTCAGGGGTTGCCACAGCAAGTCAGTTTCTTCCATCTAACCTTATCTGCTGAATCTTCTTCGGTCACGCCAACAATCTTCATGTCTTCCTTCACTGTATCCATGAACCTCCTCTTTGGTCTTCCTCTAGGGCTCTTTCCTGGTGGTTCCAAGCCCAGGATCATTCTGCCGATGTACTCTCTCTCTCTCTCTCTCTCTCTCTCTCCTCTGCACTGGTCCAAACCATCTCAGTCTGGTCTCTCTGACTTTATCTCCAAAACTCTAACATGTGCTATTCCTCTGACGTATTCATTTCTAATCCTATCCATCCTGGTCACTCTGTGTAAGATCCACAGCATCTCTGCTACCTCCATCTCTGTTTCCTGTTTTTTCCTCAGTGCCACTGTTTCTAGACCAAACAGCATGGCTGGTCTCACCCCGGTTTTGTACACTTTCCTTTCATTTTAGCTGAAACTCTTCTATCAAACATCACACCTGATACTTTTCTCCACCCATTCCAGCCTGCCTGCACACACTTTTTCACCTCTTTTCCACACTCTTGATTGCTCTGGTCTGTTGATCCTAAGTACTTAAAATCTTCCACCTTCTTTATCTCTTCTCCCTGTAACCTCACTTTTCCATTTTGATCCCATTTGGATTTTGTCTCATGTAGACTTTAACATTTGTATCATAATTTTTTATTATAATTGGAGTTAACTTGAGACGTTTTCTGAAAAAAAAAAAAAAAAAACTTACGTAAACTTTGACAGTTTTTAAATGACTGTATAATATAAAATGAGGTATATATATATATTAGGGCTGCAACTAACGATTATTTTGGCGATCGATTAACCTGGCAATTACTGACTCGATTAATCGGGTAAAATTGGCAACTTAATAAATAATAGTTTTTTGGCATTTCATTGAATGTAATTATGCAAAACAACTCATAACCACTTAAAAAACACGTTGGGCTCATTCTAATAAGTAAAAATGTTAATCTTTCTGTGAAATAAAGAGGGAGAATATTACCATTTCTACAGCAAATATAAAATACTAAATCTACTTACTGTATACAGTAAAGGTAAATCACAAGCACCCATAAAATGTGTTTTATAGTACTGGCTAAAAAAACATAAATTGTAAGCTGTTGACCCATCCAGGATCACATTTAAAAACAAGAAATCGTTAACAGTTTTAGATTTGCAAATTTAACCTTGTTCAAAGGTATAGTACCAAACAAAAATGGCCTAGGTTAACATGAGTAAAAATACACAAAAAACAATCAAGTTGTGTAACAGCAAAAACTTCCTAAACGATTAATCGATGACTAAATCACTCAACAACTAATTCAATAATCGATTATAATCGATTAATTCGATTAGTTGTTTCAGCTCTAATATATATATTGTTTTGATTTATATGTACACACACACGCACATATGGACACATGTATGCATAATTTTACAGGTTATTTTTTATTTGAGTCATAAAGTGATTAAATTAAATGCATGTCAAATTTGATATCTGTTGAAAAAATGGAAACGCTTGCCAATAAGGATCTTCAGAAAAGATTTTATCCAGAGTACTGGTAATAATAAATAAGAATGAGAGATAAAGCGTTAGGATGAGGTTTTAGAACATTTGTACTCAAACACTTTTTGTTGCTGAATGAAGTGTTTGTGAATGTTCAAATTAAAATGACTTGTTCAGGTTTCTCAGACTACATGTTAATAATGTAGAATTAATTAAACTAAAGGAAATCCTAAGCATACTGACTTTTCCTGGCAAGTTGAATGATGTTTAGATTTATTTTTATATGAACAAATATTCAATAATTCAAGAGAGATTTGAAGATAAACATATTTCTCAGAGGAGATAGATTTGAAGTTATATTAGTCTCATGTTTAAACCTTTTTATAGAGTTGTACAGCTTCACAGAGAATTTGTACAAATATTTACACATGGTTAAGCCACAGCGAGTGAAAGTGTTAGTTGCACGAAGCTGTAAAACTGTGATTATCAAATGGAAAACAAACAGGACCGAATTAAATACGCACAAACCCCTGGGCATCTTGTCATCAGAGCTCATCCATCCATTTTCTAATTTACATTTCCAGTTTAGGTTGTGTGATGCTGGGGTGTATCACAGCCGGTTATGCATGCCTGTGCAGGACAGCAGTCCATCACAACCAAAAAAAACGTGCTTACTATTTACTGTACAGAATACACATTATTTTCCCAAAATTAATCTCTCAACAGGAAGCAATAATATCACAAAACAGTAAAACCAGATTTGTGTCTTTTCTCTCGATTCGTCTTGTCATTATTTTGTTGCACAGCTTTTCAGTTCTGCTTTTTTACATGCCTCTTCATTTCCCTTCTCTATTTTAAGTAAAGGGAATAAGAACTGAACAAACTATGCATATGTATATCCTCAATACAGTATCAGAAGGATTAAAAGGTTATTGCTGCTGAATTAATAAAATGTTCTCTTTTAAAAACAAAACGAAAAAACAGAAAAGAAACTATCAAACAAGAAAGCATTGCCAATTTTACGAAGGTTCTTATTTTCTCTACCACCTACAGTAAATGGAGCAAATGCATTATGTGATGAAAATGAAAAGTCAAAAACATTTTATCCAAATCTGAGTGTTTTTCTTTGTAAATATTTCACACAAATACCAAAAATTTTTTAAAAAAAGTTCAATTTTCATGGAATAGATTTGGCTGTAATGCAGTAGTTTAAAAATAATGGCAAAGAGAGGAACAATTTTTCTGGAAGAACTGAAGTAATCCAAGCTTTTTAAACTTGTCTTTTTAAAAAAACTGTTAACAATTATGATTCTTTTAAAACTTTTATTATTTACAATTTTTCTGCTATACAGAGCTCACAAAGGTTGTTTTATTAGGTCTAGGAGATGACTTATCCAGGTAACTCTCAAGACAAAAAAAGGAAGGACCACACAAAGTGCTTGCCAGGATGACATGGATTCATCAAGCCAAGTGAAGCCAATTCTGGATGAGTGCATGCGCACAGTTCCTCGATGGATCCCCTCAAGACTCTCCATGATGGAAACAACAGCAACATACTTCTCTCCATCATAACAGAAAATCCTCCAGAAGGAAATTAAGAAGTCAAGGACTGCAACAAAGAATGGAAACATGCCACAGATCTAAGACAGAGACAAAGCATTTTAGAGTTTTGGAGACTTAAGCAGGCAACACACGCTCACTAAATCTCTGCAACATAATCACAACTATAATCCACATAATCAACATCTTTGAAAAAATATTTTGATTGAATTTGATGAAATTGCAGGTTGCATTGAATGCAAATGTTAGAAATGTTAGGGGGGTTTTTTTGGTTGGCAAAAAATTACAGTTTGATTAATTTTTATTTGCATATTTATTAACATACACATATTGTCACTGCCTATCGTATAGCCTAATAAAGAGATAGACAACCACACACATCAGGGCAAATACATAAAAAAAAAAAAAAAAAAAAAAAAAGATAAAGAAACCCTTGGTGTGTTGTCATGGTAAATTATAAAAAAAAATTTTTGAGCCTATAAGAAAATGAAATATTATAAATTTGGTATAATCTCAAGGAAAGAAGCAGAATATCAATTTTTTTTCTCTCAGCTTCGCTAAACATGGCAATCACTAAACAATTTAACATCCAGTTGTCATCGACATACTGTACACTAACCTGAAGGATTATCAGGAACACCTGTCCAATTACTCCTTAATGCAATTATCTAATCAACCAATGACATGGCAGTTGTGTCAATGCATTTAGGGGTCTGGTCCTGGTCAAGACAAACTTCTTTCGAATCAATTTATAACCCCCCGTTTCTCCCACTGTTGGCGCTGTCGTGGCAGCCTGAGGTGTAGTAGTGCAGCACACAAATTTTCCCGGTGAGGGATAGAGTATGAAAAAAAAAAAAGAAATTGAAAGCAGAAACAACCACACCACAAGCTGGCTGAAAAGAATTTTGTCTTTAGGTTTTAACATGTCACATAATATTTTTTTTTTAATTAAAATAATATAAGACAGTTTGAGAAACACTTTGCGAATATAGGAACCTCTTCTCGACAAGTAGAAAATGTTTCTTTGATTTGCACACTGACAGAATACTACAGAAAGTTTCACCAACTGTTCTCATTGTAAAAAAACACATCAATATCCAGAGGATAAGTTCAAATGGCATCCTGCTTCTTGGAAGCTATACATAGAGACGTGCTTTAATCCTCTTTTTTTCTCTTATTGGCAGCAGTGAGAGCATTCCTCCAACGGGAAGCCTCCAGCATTAAATTACCTTTTTCACTGTGGGGAAAAGTTCAATCTAAAAGGTAAATTTTTTTTTTTTTTTTTTTTGAAAACTTTATTTAAAGATTTTTCATTTTTTATACAGACACACACAAAAAAAACAACTTTAAGTCAAGTTATATAAAGTTACAAAATAGAGATGATTAAAGAACATGTCAACTAAAAGGTAAATTTTTCTCAACATTTCCAATATTCTTGGGATAACGTGAGTAAAATGCTCCATTTTTGTAGTCAGTTTGTTCTCCTCTCCTGGAATATTTTGGCTCTTAACATTTTAAAGACCACAAAAAATACTTCCAAAACCCGAGGCTCTAACCATTCTAACATCATAAAATGAAAGATTCCTACTATACTTTAGCTTCAATGAATAGTGTCTCTTTCCGCTATTGATTTCTTTTTGTAGAAGTCAACGCTGTCAAACAACCAGCCTTAACACCTGCCTAGCAACATGATGGTAACAATATTTCCCCGAAAGAACTTGTTCTATTTGTTCAATTTGAACCTTACTTATTCACATATAAAAATTGTAGAGATTGTAAAGGCCATGTGGCCTTAAAATGTATATGGCAATATTGATTGAATAGAGATTACCATATGTACAACATTCAGCTATACGTACATGTATAGTAATAATAAAAAAAAGAAATGTTAGATTGAGCCTGCCACAGAAAAAAATCTTGGTAAAATGGCAGTTGTTCGGTCAATATTTATTCCTTTTTAGTAAGACTTGTTTTTGTATTCAGCTGTTGATTTTTCTCCTATGGGGTGGGTCCCTGTGTGTCCTCCTACTGAGTGTGAAAGAAGACACAAGGAGCAATTTTTCTTCACAAGGGATTAACACAATACACTAATCTTCAAATCAGCTCAATGCCCTGTCTCACAATCAGCAGCAATTTGCGGTAATGTCATTGCTAATGGATGAAAAACTGTTAAATAAACATGCCAAATTTTGCTTTTAACTCCTTAAATAATGTAATCAAATTGTTATAATTTTTCAATCTATAAATTAACAGTGTTAAAAAATAAGATTACCAGCATTTTTTCCCCCTTTCAGTTCCAAGTGATTGTTAATTAAAAGGTTCAAGCAAGGGCTCGTTTCTCCTCCGACTGATGCAGTTTCTATGCCAAAAGAAAAAACATACAGTATATAAGAAAATTAATTTTTTTTTGTTTGTTTTCTGTTCTTGTAGTTTCAGGTTAATCTTTCTCTTTTCATTTCACTTCACTGACATGTTGATATATGGATGGTTGTGTATAAAATATTTAATAATAGAACCAAATTGATGTTTACCAAAACTGTCTCCGCTATCCAAATGCATGCATTATTCTCATGTCAATTTTCACAGTATCAAAGGTTTCACAACCCATTACCAGCAAAGGTTAAACATCAGCTGACTGAAACACTTGGGGAATAAAAACTGGAATATTTTCCAAAGCAATACCTTTTTTTTTTTATAAAATAATTGAAAGATATATTTCTGTTTTTCCAAGAACAAAAGAATTGTCTTTTCTTTTTCTTTTTTTTTGCCAGAAAGTCACACTAAAACCATCATGTGTATATCAGTTTCAATCTGGTTTGCAAAAATGAACCTTTTCAAATTTATTTGGCAAAAGAGCAAAATGTTTCTGCCCAATTAGCGACTGGGCTGATGCTAAATGACCAGAGGCCAATTTAGCAATTGATAGGGATAAATATGATACGTACTGGCAGTGCCAGTGTTTCGCAGATGTGTCATCCATGCTCTTGGACTCCAGTTATGAATAATGTTACATTTTTTGAAGAGACTTGATCAAATTTAGTTGTTAACATAGGCAAGGCTTGAAGAGTTTCTGTGTGAACTTGGCACGTTTCCCAGTGTTTGTGATAGTTTTTTTCTTTGGGTACTCTAGCTTTAACTTCTTTAGCCATAAACAAACATGCCAGGTTGATTGGTAATTCCAAGATGCCCAGGATAATGTGATTGTTTGTCTTTTCTCATTTGCATTGTAATGGAGTGGCAAAATGATGAGGGTACACCCTGCATCTTTGCTTTAAAACAACTGAAATTCGAGATTCAAATCCATTAAAACTGCTTTATTAAGGCTTTGTGAGGCTAATATCAGAATGGAAGACCAAATAAATTCAAAAGTAAAATGTAATGAAGGTTAACGTCTTGTTTTAAGATTGAATGGCAATGGTATCAGTATTTAGAATAAAAGTATTCATACTTGCATTGGTTTTGAAAAAAGTGTTCCCTGTCATCTCTCATCTGTCCTATTTTGTGCACTTTTGGTCCATGTCTGTCCGAGGTATCGGTGCAACCCTTTCTTATTTAATACTTGGAAATTCACAAAAAAATAATAAACAAATAGTGATTTAAATCCCCATAAGCCAGTGAATGTTCCTGTGTTTCAAAATGTGGGGAAAAACACAATGCAGGGCCTAAACCATCTTGCTACACCAGTGCAGCTGTTAGCCTTATTATCAGATAATCTAGTACTGGGATGTACTTTGGACCTGGGATGTACCAACAAAAGAAAGCAAGAATGTAATAAAGAAAAGCAAGCAAGCAAGAAAAAAAGAACACACTTCCACTGTATGTTGTGAAAGCATCCTCAGGAGAAGAACCAATCGACAACATGGGAGCAACAGGGCAGGGGTGAATAACTTCATTCTGGAAAAAAAGCTTTTTACTCATCTATCGGTAATATTTCTCTTGCTCTTTGTCCTTTTTAATGTCCCTCAAACTTACAGAAATACACAAAAAGAGAAGTCCAGCACTGAAATTCTCCTTTTCATTTTTCTGTTAAATATTGGTCTCCTTCTGCTGGATGGACCCTAGTGGCTTTGTGCCTTTGTATACTATCCGAGTTCAAGGGTTCACAAGAGACAATGTGACTTGTGGGTTAATATGGGCTGAAGTAGCAGAGTCAATTTGTCGTTCTACACTTTTGGTGAACACTATTAACAAGATGGATCATGCCATCTGACTTGATAGTGAAGATTGACAAAAAGTTGGCTGAATAGGTGTGTTCTTGGTTTGATAGGCTATAGAAATTCAAGACCATCACCATGGTTGTGCCACGTCTTATATAAACCATCCGTGTCTGGACTCAAAATCAATTCCTCTCTACCATCATAAATGATTTTATAGTGTACTTAATCATTTTTTTTTATCTTGTTTAATCAAATATTGTTTGCCATCTTTCCAAATTAATGCTTTAACTTTTTTATGTTTATAATTGAAACATAAAATTTCTTTAGTTTTTAAAACTGCAAATAAAAGGGAAAGTGATAGTTTTGTGTTTCAATCCAAGCTAGTATCCACTATTGAGTTGGGTTGGAAAGGTCAGATTTTCATATGTCAAACCTTGTCAAAACAAAACTTGATGGCTAGGTTGAGGTGAAGAGGTGAAATACTTTTTTTTTATTATTATTTTGGTTTCCCTAGATTGCCTAGCCAGCATGAGCAAACATGTACAGCTCATGTGAAAGCAGGGTTAAACAAAGAAAAGAAAAGCAAGAGGTTGCGGAAGCCTCTGTTGTAAATTGATTACATTTGTCTGTGCATGGGGAGTCAGTAATTTGTAGAATCTACTCACTTGTATTCAAGTCAGGAAAAGACATGAAATGCCTAGAATACAAGTACATGATGCCATGACATCCTGAGCTGTAGAAACAATGGATTCTTAATTATGGAAGGTTTCCCTTTCCTACATCATACCAATTCAAAACATCTGGGAGCAATTTGATGTTTTCCATTTGAATTTCATTTTAATGTTTTCTTTTGTTGTTTCATTGGGACTCAGTCAGTGGTAAAAAAAAAAAAAAAAAGATTGGTAAAAAAAATAATAATTTTGAACACAAGGCTATTTGTTGGAATTTCTTTGTTGTTCAGTTTTTTTAAAAAATGGTTTCATAGCTGTACCGCTTGACTGAGTTCCCTGGTTCATCTCACTCTTCTCAGCATGTTTTCTACAGCGAGGTTTTACGAGATGGAGGTTTTTTGAAACAGCAAAAGCAGCTGACAGAACTAGTATTTCCCTGAACGGTTGAAGAATTAATGACATTGATATAGGCTTGGGGAAGTTCAAATTATTGTCTTTGAGTGCAAGGTAAGTGAACTGGTTGAGTGGGCACCAAACACTCAAAATTGAATGGTGGACTGCAAATCCCTATCAGAAGACCTTCATTATGTACAAGATGTTTCCTGTTTTAACATAATTGAGTTAGATTAGTAATGCATTACTGGCTTTTTAAAACACTGCAACAAGACTTCTTAGAACTTCTTTATTTGCATCAGTTTTGTTGCAGAAAATTGTCTATAAACTACTGAAATTTGCAGACAAAAATTTCTGAATCTTGTTTCAACCTCTTACCCCAGCAGAAAAAAATTCTGAGTTGTGGTACAGGGACATTTGCTATTCGTCGAGCCCCTTTTATGGCTTACTTTGTTGTCCTCTTTCTAAGGTCACAAGAATACACAATACCTTTTGCAAAAAAGAACAAATTGATTCCTTTGATCATCAAAAAGAATGCAAGATTACTGGCAAAAAGAATGCAAGCGCTTGGATGTCTGATGGCGCAGCAGGAATATCTAGTGTACATCATGTTTTATACCAAAACACTGCTTCAGAAATGAGATGGCATCAAATAGCTTGTTTATACCTTATACTGCATGAACAAGAGGTAATATTCCTTGAACACAATTTTATTTTGATTGCTGTATGTTTCTATGCCTACTACCTATTTGATGTTTTGTACAATGTTTCAAGCTCACTCTTGGCAGGAACACAAGATAAAAACTACAATATGGCTCTCTGCATCATACAAGCTTTAGTTAATTTTAATATGCGAGTGTCATTCAGCTTCTGTCTTGTCGACATTAAATGTTGTTAGTATATCCCGTTTGGGAGCTTTTTAGTTTACAACCAAAGTATGGAAATGGATAGATGAAACTGACTAAGAGAAGAGCACTAGGCCAGTAAATACTGTGTTTTTTCCCATTACATTTCTTGTCCATTTCTGTTACCATGTTAACAGACTCCCTGTGTTGAACCTCCTCAGAGGCAGATTCCCAGAAAGAAACACAGTTTCTGCTTGTCTCCTCCATGTGATGTGGCTTTCAGACCTGACTTTGATAAACTAATTTATTACGCAGTAGAGAACGTACAGTATGTCTAAGTGTGTGATAATTCAAGTGATTTTTTTTTTTTTTTTTTTAAAGATTATTTTGCTAGGTGATCAACCAGTGTGATGACTGGAATAACATCCAATGGCTTGTTAAAAATTCCTTTTTTAAAACCGTTTAATGCAAATCTTCTTCTGCTTTTCGTATTTCCCTTCAGGGGTCACCACAGCATCTAATCCTACCTCTAGTATCCTCCTCGGTCGCGCCAACTATCTTCATGTCTTCCTTCACTGTATCCATGAACCTCCTCTTCGGTCTTCTTCTAGGCCTCTTGCCTTGTGGTTCCAAACCCAGCATCCTTCTGCCGATGTACTCGGGCTCTCCTCTGCACATGTCCAAACCATCTCAGTCTGGCCTGTCTGACTTTATCTCCAAAATGTCTAACATTTGCTCTTCCTCTGATATTCTCATTCCTGAACCTGTCCATCTTGGTCACACCTATAGAGATCCTCAGCATGTTCTTCTCTGCTATCTCAATCTCCTTTAAAACTTTTTAATGCAAATACGCAAATATGCAAATGCAAATAAGTCCTGTTGTGTGCTTGATTCAGTTCAGTTCAGATTTAGATTTATTCATTTGGTCATACATAAAATCACGACAATAACACAGATTGCAACAAAGAAACTAATACTAGGCGGTAACCACAACACTGCCATAATCCTGACATTAAAATAAGAAGAATTCACTCCAACTGGACCAGCATTTTTTTAAATTATCATGCAAGTGCTCGTAAAGGTCGGTATTTTGCCACAGGACACTTTTATCCCCCCAAAAAATGGTGGTTATGGGAGGCATCTCCTGCTGCTTGAAAGAAGCAGTTGGTCTTTTTTTCTAAATGGCAAACCACTAAAAATGTGAGGGGAATATTTTGATATTAAAATTTTTTAACATTGTTGAGTATTCTCACCTTGTTTTAGTTTGTAAATCCTCCAAATGCTGAGTTCAAGACTGATTTAACATTTTCTTCCGAGTCAAATTATTATTCTAGACATTCTGATCATTTTCACAAAAAATCCTTTATCCCAAAGGCAAAACAACCCAAAGAAAACCTTGTAACATTTTACCCTCAGAGTGACAGAAATGTCAAACCTGGAAGCAAAAAGTTACCATTTTACATTACCACCTGAAAATAGGCCAACAATTTTTTTTTCTTCTATTAGACATTTTATAGATGATTACGGATGGCTTTTATATAGTAATTAAAAACTATTACTACTTTCTATAACTTAAATATTTCACAAGACTTTTTCAAAAAAGAAATGTTCTTTCATACTGGATTGTGCATTTTTATTTTTAATTGCTAAACTCTGGTCAAAGATGAATCTCTTTGGTAGTAAGTTATAAATACTGCACATAGAAGTACTGTATGTAGATGTATTGGGTTGAAAACAACCCTCTAACAGTGAACTGTCAGTATTTAAACATATATCTATGTCTATTATTTTTCTGTGACCATTCATAAATTTTTGGGATTTGAATGTTATCAGAATTTTCTCTTGGTCAAGGTTATTTAATATTTTTGTCTCTAAAGTGAAAAGTTAAATGCCAGTAAAAATGGAGGAACTGATTAAGAAACTAAGCAAAAAATTAAATGAAACCTTGCTAAACCTGCCTCACAGCAACAACCAACAAAAAGTGATTTAATTAAGGAGTTTTTCTGCATTTACGTGATACTTTTTTTTCCCCTTTTGTAGAGAATATAGCTCCACAGAAACATTGAGATAACGCTTAAACGCCAGCAGTGGTGTGGTGTATTAAGACACTAAAATATTACAGATATTGGAACAAGAAAAGAAAAACCCAGCAATAGCAGCTGGTCATCACTGAAGTGGCTTGTCCCTTCTAAATCACATCAAGCCAAAGTTATGATCCATTGGAGTGTAACATTTGACCAATGGCCATTTTCAGTCTATAAGTTGCTACCTCCATCTCTGTTTTGTGTCTTTTTCTCAGTGCTACTGTTTCTAGACCAAACAGCATGGTCACCACATTTTACTCACCACATTTGTTACTTATTTGAGAATATTTTATTGATCGTATTACCAAGTAGGACTTTTTTTTACGACTTTTTTATTGTATGAAGTTCAAACAAATAGTTGGTTTAATAAAAACACAAGTTAAGAATGGCCAAATGATTTTACATTTTGTTCTGATGATGCTTTGAAAATTAGCCAAACTGTGGCCTCAAAACTGGGGTAGGTACCAAAAGAGAGGGTGAGAAATGTATATATAGACATATACACACCTAGGGTTAATTAACTACAAGAAAAATAATAAATTAAAAAACAAAGCAGATTTTACTGCACTTTAATTTGCAAGGTGAAACGTTTCCCTGTGCTTGTTCTTCAGGGATGCAGATTATGTCAATGCACAATGTGATGAGCATGATACAAAGTACAGGTGAAAGTACAGGGGGAAGAGAAATTTCAATATCAGAAACTTCCAGATGAAAGTACAAAAACAAATGCCAATCTTTTCTTCAAGCGGGACTCAGTTTCCTTGCCTAATTTGGCATTTCTGGTGTGAATTTCCATTATTCTGAAACTTTGCTCTATGATTTTTGCATCCATATATTTTTCCATGTTTGACTGATAAAAAAATAAGTTTTAGTTCAATCTGGCTGATTAATCAATCAGACTGAAATATCTAATTTCACGTGTCACATCTTGAAATGTGATTAATTTAATTTTATTTGTATAGACAAAAAAACAAAGCAAAAAAAAAAAAAACACAAAAAACACACACACAATAAGTTGTTTCAAATAAATAATAGCTAATTGTTAAAGTAAACTGAACACACCTCATCCCTAATTAAAATTTGACTGATTCAAATTAATTAAGTATAAACGTCCTATTAATTAATTTTTAATGAAGTTGTACCTACTTTATTTACACACACACATATGCATATTTATTTATGTATATTCACATACAATAGTGATACATATAGTGACAAAACGTTCCATTTTTGCACAAAATATGTACTTGACACAAAGTCCAGCTCCCTGTTGCACCCTGTTGCTTCAATACACCAATTATCCAATTGCACTTCCTTTCCAGTTCTTTTTACCCTTTACTTTATTCCCATTAATATACACTAATGGCTATTTTTTCCTCATATCCCTCTTGACATTCTCATCATCCAGCCTGGCCTTCATTTTCTCATTCGGCGAGTTTCCACTGTAAGAACTAATGACAAGAAAGTAATCTACAGCAAGCTGCCATATTTTTCATTCTAAACTACAGAATTATTCAAAAGCTGGATAGTACTCACAATTTGATGAAAAAGGTTTACACAAAAAGCTTACATTGGTGCCATTGAAAAGGTTTCTTCAGTGTTGAGAGAGCTTTAAATAATTTTCCGGCCTTTTCATTCATCTGTATAAAATCTTAAACAAGCCTCTTTCAAAGTATTCAATAAATGTATTTTTTATTTTGTAAGAATTTTAAAAACAGTAAAAAGCTATATTTGATCATTTGTTGCAGAAGATAAAAATGTTACAAAGCCCTCTCCAGCAACACAACAGAGGGAATATGTAATCTGGGATGAAAAGTATAACTGGCATCAAGTTAAACCAGGATCCGAAAAAAAGGAAGCGTGCAAAGATCTAATTAACAGTACAAGTTCTTCAAAAAAGTTCAGTTAAAAAACAATGAACCAATATCACCTCCCTCTAGCTCAAAAAACCTACATGAGCCCATTGCTTTCTTTCTACACCTTCACTCAATTGTATCCTGCAGCCCAGCTGTGGACCTCCACGCTGTGTTGTGTTCTTCAAATTCCCGACAGGGAAAGAATTTCTCAGCAGTGTGTGGTACTGCAACAATAGATATTGATCTAGAACTAAATAAGCAAAAGACCCCAAAACATAGATTTTGAGTATGTTTTTTTTTGTAATTTAGCCAGACAGTTAATCAAATGACCATGGTGAACACATTGTGTCAATACAGTTATTGATAACTTAAGATGTGAGAGGGTTGTTTGTCACACAGGCTAATCCAATTTTAATTATTATCCGCATATAGTAACCAGAGTAATAAACTCCATTGCATTTTGTGAGAGCACTGCTCTTTCTGTAAATATGGAACCTGTTTCACTGTTCTGGCGCATGCGTGCTCCAGCACAGATGGGGATACCCTATGTGCTAACAATCGTACTCAGGTCCAGCTAGCGCTTAGTTAAAAATACATTCTTAATTGTTAATCTCAACTGAGCCTGCAGTTGGATTATTACTACATTTTATTTGTAATCATAATTCTGTTTGTAAAAAGTTGTTTAATTCCAAATAGAATTTAAAAAAAGCCTTGAGTTTAAAAACTATGGTGAAAAAACTTCAATAATGTATTTCGCTGATAAGAAGTGACATTGTTGAATGCTTGCACCCACAGACATATGGTTATCAACATCTTTTTCTGACAAGTAGATCACTAGTTAAAGCGTAAACTAAGACGAGGCTTCAATCTCCATAAAGTTATGTCATGTTGTCCATGTGAATTTAAAGGTTTTTTTTTAATACCCCGGTTTCCTACCATTAGCCCCAAAACATTCATTTCATGCTAAATGGCTGTAGATTGAGTTTGTATTGGTGTAATTCTCTGTTTTTGTGTGGCTTTGTGACAAATTGTGACTTTTATGAGGGGTACCCAGCCTTTGGACAGATGGAACATTGCAATCCTGAAGTGGCCAAAGTGATTTAAAATTGGTTCATGGATATTGTTAAGGACATTTTCCAAGAAACATCATGGAAAATGGTATAAAGGATGACAATTGCATTCTTGGAACTGTCCAACACATTTGTATAAAAAAATTAAAGAAATTTTACAGCAAAAATGTATTCAAAAACCTTGAATATGATCTGTCTTACTCAAACAATCAAATTCAAATACAAAAAACATCTTGCAAGTCAGAATCAAGTCCTCTGACAATGAAGAAGTGCATCAAACAATACATTCAAAACTTGTTCAAAACTAAAGGCTAAAGCTGTTATTGCATCCTGTCAATGCTGTGGGATTTTCCCTGTGTGGGTCATGTACCACTTTTATTTAGATCACCTAGATGTCCTCTGCCAGACAGAGCATTCTTCCAGTTACCACTGGTTTGGAAATCTGGATTTATGGGAATAAGCGGAATTTGATCTGTTCCGTTCCATCATCTTCCGCTTTTTCCAGGGCTGGGTCGCAGGGGCAACAGCCTCAGATGGGAAGCCCAGGCTTCTCTCACTCCAGCGGTATCCTCCAGCTCACCCGGAAGGATCCCAAGTCAGTCTCCGGCCAGCTGTGAGACATAGTCTCTCCAGCGTCTCCGAGGTCTGCCCCTTGGTCTCCTCTCGGTGGAACATGCCCGAAACACTTCGCCCGCAAGGCGCTCAGGGGGCATCCTGACCAGATGCCTGAACCACTCCATCTGGCTCCTCTCAACCTGGAGGAGGAGAAGCTCGACACCGAACTCCTCCCTGATGGCAGAGCTCCTCACCCGATCTGAGTGAGAGCCCAGCCACCCTGCGGAGGAAGCTCATTTCCACCGCTTGTATCTGCGAACAAATTTGATCTTTGTTGTGCTTTTGCAGTTACTGGAACTTTTTCACAAGGCTTTTTGCAAACCCATTTTCTTTGCATGCTGTAGTTTGCTGTTGTTGTGTTTTCTGTCTGTAAATGCATTTACACTGTTTTTGTCCCACTGTTCCAGTTTTTGTTCCATAACCGCTTACATTGGTGCTGACAGAGATTTTCTAATTGTTCGTCTAACTGGCACAGCTGAGTCACATCTCAAGGTGGCCATACATCAAAACATACTAAAAAGGAGAAGGAGTCTGTTGTGACTCCCGATGCTGTGCTCAAAAGGGAACTTTACAAAACAAACAGAATTTATTTTTTAGGTGTGGTGAGATTTTTAGCATGTAGGTGCCCAACTTAAGTAAAAAATTGCCTTATTATACGGGAAATAAGCTTGATCAAATCTAAGAGTGTACAGCTGATTAAAATATTCAGGGGAAGTATTCACTAATTCTATTCTTGCACCGTCTTGCTGTCAGATAAAAAAAAAAAGCAAGAGCAGAAACTGAACAAGAACAAGGCAGAAGGCCCAGGTGGTATGAGCCCTGCGGTTCTTAAAACTGCCCAGACAAAAGGCCGTTGATCCTTTCGTTACTTCTTTATACCAACCTAAGCTTGAAAATGTTCCACTTGACTTGACATTTTTGGAAAGCATAAGTTTACTCTCTCAGAAAGGCAATTAAATGCCTTTCTGAATAAACTGAAACCATCAGTTTGAAGGCAAATAAAATCATTAAAACAGATAATTTTTCAATCAAAGTCGATGGGTGCAAAGGGATTTTTAATCAGAAGTCACTTCCTATCTGTTATGAAGACAGAAACGACTTGCTAGGTCCATTTTTGAGTATTTATAGACCACGAGGTATTACTATGCTTGCTAAAATAGTATGTATTTTGATGGCATTAATATCATAATTTCAAACCAAACGCTAACTAATGGTGAAGGAAAGAACGTGTACAGTCATAAAAGGAATGAGTGAAAGAAAAAATATTTACAGACTCCAGAGGAGGCTAATACTTAGAGTGATGTGCTCTGAGGGTACTTGTAAAGCATGTTAACGCTTCTTGGAAGTTATTTATTAGGTAGATGTGTTCGGCTGCTTGGATATTTTACTCTCCAGGAGTCAATTCCTATCACTTAGGGCCGCATAATTTTTCAATCTTTTTCTGAAACCTGTAACATAAAGACTTATTTGTTGTTCTGCATCAGTTATGGTAATGGATTTGGATGGGCTGCGTGGATTATCCCTTGGAAACTAAATAAGCTAGTGTATTTGAACATTTCTATTTTGTTATTCCCATCAAACACACAAGAATTGTGTGGCACGAGTACTAACAATGTCATTTATGCAATGATGAGCATGTGCTGGCTACACAGAACTCCAGTTGGTTAATTAATAAAATTTACGCACTGACAGGCACGTCCTGGCAACGCAGTACTCTGGTTGGTTAATTAATAGCTGGGACACTAGAACATAATACAATCTCTATACAGAGTCCGTTGGTGTGGAAAATCAAAGTCTGAACATTCTGTGTGTTGCTACGGATTTGTTTGAAGACATCGTGTAAACCTGACACTATTTTATCTCAGCAAACTTTCTTCTTTCTACATTTTAGTACCAAAGACCCCAAGAAATAATTAGTGGGGTGGTGAATTCCTCACTTCACCTGCATGGTATTTCAAAGGATGAACATCAGAATATTCATCAAAATAAAAGTTAAGTTAAAAGATATATGAGGAATGTAAAAATTTGGTAATCAATGGCTGCTATCCTCCTGATTTGGGATACTTGCCTGCCTCAATGTACCTGCCATTGTTAATTTACTCACCTGTACAAAATTTGATTTGAGCCAGGTACGTAAGAGGAGTACACGTTTTGAACTTGCAATTTGTGTAAAATTTTAATTAAATTTTTACATACTCTATTGATCCCTCATTGAGGAAATTTGTGGGCTCCAGGCTGCCACAAGAAACGGGGGGTTAGGTGTCTCCTCCAAGGAACCCTAGACGGGAACTTTGTGGGAATCGAACCCACGAACTTCCGGTTAACTTTCAGTCCGCGGGCGAACTCTCTACCACTGAGCCACTATGTCCCCAAAATAAAATAATATCAAATATATATATGTATATATATATACGTGTATATATATATATATAATGTTATATTGGTCTGGCATATTCATCCCAATTTGCACAAAACATTTATACCACTTTGCGGAAACACCAACTAAGTTTTTAGCTGCAGCACAAAATATTTAAGACACAAAAAGATTTGTCTTTGTTTAAATAAAATGAAATGATTGATGTAAAAGTCATCTGATAAAAACCAAAAAGCCAAATTAAAAGTATAGTTTTGTCCTTGAACTGCTTATCCCTAATGGGTTACGGGGATGCCCAGCTGATTTAAGGCAAGGGGCAGGGTACACAGTGAACAGGTTGTCAGTCTGTCGTGGGGCCACACACACACTCATTTCTAGGGCCAATTTCGTAGTGCTCAATGAACCTAAAATGCATGTTTTTGAAGGGTGGGAGGAAACCGGAGTACCCAGACAAAACCACACATACATGGGCAGAACATGCAAACTCCACACAGAAAGGCCTTTTCCCACCAGGGACTTAAACCCCGAGGTCATTGTGAATCGGCAATAAAACCCCTCCACCACTACTCCCAGTACTTTCACTTTTTTTTTTTTTTTTTTTTTCAAAATTAGAAAACAACCTATTATTACTATGACTGGTATTTTGTTTCCTTGTACTGTAACTGCAATTTTACAAACCTTAACGAGAGTTAATCTGAAGCAGTTGTAAATACTAGATCAAAATGATGCAAGTGATTATGAAGCAACTTAGATCAACAACAATACATCTATAAAATTTGTGTCCAGTTTTTAGAGGGTTGAAATGCTTAATAAAAGTACCTGAAAATAGTTAGACATCTACTGAAATACAGAAACCATTAGCCTTACTCTCTAAAATACTTTATGTGACAAAATATGGTTATGGACAATATAATGGCATCTAAATTGTGTTTGTTTTATATATTTGTTTTTTCTTCATAAAGAAGAACCCCAGATTGGGATTTTTCAACTGTTTTAAGAAATTAAGGAAATTTTGTGTTTATAAAGGTTGGTACAAATAATTAAAAAAATATATTATTGTATGATGTACACATGTACATAGTGTGTGCAAGAACATAATGGCACGTAAACATGTATACATCAAGAAGAAGAGGGTCTTATCTACCGGTACATATGTCTTGTAGTGTTTTTTTCCATTACAGTTTTCAATTTTCTACATTCTATTTTATTTTACACACTAATGTGGAGTTTTCTTCTCCTCTGCCCTCCAGTAATCAGAAGTTGCCCTTTCTTTATGTGTTTCTTCCGTTTCTGATTGTCCTTCACCTTTTGATTGTATGTGAGTTGTTTATAAATGTTTCTATTCACTTTCATATGTACGTGTGTATATCCATATGTTTTATATACACAATGTTTGCTTGTGTGTGCTTCTTTTTCCTTTTTTCCCAACTCATTTATCCGTGTTGTGTGCACACTGCTCCTGCCTTTTCTGGTTTTCTGCTATGAACCTGCATTACTTCTGTCAAGTTGCAAGTTCACCGTGAGATTTATATTACAGGGTGGGAAATAGTGAGCTGTGCTTGGAAATGCAAGACAATCGTTTTTTCTGTCTTTGCTACAAACAGAAATAATACATGTCTCTTCTTCACTACTGGCAGACTAATGAATCCCTCTGAGTCGGTAACGCTTGAAAAGCTCATCCACTGGACCTAAACTAATTTCTTTAGTGACAAAAGTCCGGCTGTTGTTGACTTCTTCTTTCCTAAAGTCAGGCTAATTGTGATCCTTATTATCCTGAAAAAGGAAAATTAAATAGTATGACAAACTGTCAATTTTTCACCATTTAAAATCTACCGCTTGATGTTTCAATTTTCCTCTACCTACATTTTTCAGAATACACAGACTGTAACATTACAAATTGTAAACACATTCCTGCTTTTAGTTGTCTTTCTTTTCTGACACTTCTTTTTAGGATTGGTGGAACAGTCTAGACAAGTTGTCAGTCATTTACAAAGCCAACAAAAAGAGACAAATAACAATTCTTCCTCACTCCTCAGTAAAATTTAGAGGAACCAGTTAACATCCATGACAGCTGAAGAATGTGAAGAAGATCCACACAAATAGACATGCAAACAAATTCTTAAAATCTTCAACCTTGTGGATATAATAGTAAGTTCAGAAATTTATAATTAGTGTGGCAAAAGCAAAATTGTACCACAGATAAAAATCCCAGGCATTTTTGTTAACCAGCCTATCACCTACGCAAGCCTTTCAGCCTAATTCACTAATATAAGATCGAACTAACATAAAAGCAATAAACCTTTGAGATTTCTTTGGATCATCAATAAGGATCCAAAAATTATCCTAGGGAGGCATAGCTCAGTGGTAATATCGCCATCTTTGGACCAAAGAGTTGCTGTTTCGAATTCTGCTGAGCTCATGCTGAGGTGTCCCCAGACAAGACGCCTAACCTCTAGTTCAGCGGTCGGCAACCTTTGACACCGAAAGAGCCATTTGAACCCAGTTTCCACGGAAAAGAAAACACTGGGAGCCGCACATCTAAAATGAAAAAAAAAAAAACTTCTACTACTTTACCGCAGCATGTTTCTTATGAAATCCACGCGATACAGAGAAAATTACATTTTATTCATTTAATGAACACATTTTGAACATTTTGAATTCTTGAAAAATAATAACAATGAATGTCTCTTTCAAATAAATTAAAAAGCTGAATTTAAATTGTCCATGTAGCAAACGAAAGCAGAAAAATGCCATGAGGCGTCATCCTTATATCCATTTATCTAAAATGAAGATAACACTGTATATATTGCTTTTTCTTACCTTTACACTTTGTATAAACAACTATAGTGTGGTTATGTCTTATGAAGTGCTACGGAGAAAATTAAATTTTACCGATGTAATGAACACATTTTGAATTCTTGAAAAAATAATATGTCTGAATGTCTCTTTTGAATAAATTAAAAAGCTGAATTTAAATTGTACATGCAGCAAACAAAAGAGAAAAATCCGTGAGCCGTCATCCTTATATCGCCTTGGGCTTTCAAAGTATGCAGCGGAGCATACTTTGTGATATTTCGAGATCACAATAATCTTCAAATTTAGAACTAAAATAATATAAAAACTAACACAAATAAAACACACTTCAATTAAATACAAAAAATTTTTTTTAGTAATTTATTTTCCCAAGCCAATCAGAGCCGCATTATAAGGATGAAAGAGCCGCATGAGGCTCCGGAGCCGCGGGTTGCCGACCGCTGCTCTAGTTTCTCCCACCATTGGCGTTATCATTGGCTGCCTGGTGTGGTGCAATGCAGCACAGGACTTTACCCAGAAGGGATTAATACAGCATGATAAAATGAATGAATAAATAAAATAGACAACTCACAACTGCACGGTAGCAAGATGCTGCAACATGTAGTTCATTTTCACAGCTCATATAATGATAAAAGTACCAATTTAAAGTACATTTGTTGTAAATGTGGCTGTAATTTGTCATTTCCCCTCAGGATGGTAAATGAAACAACTTATAAAGTTATTCATAAAGAAAATAGTTTGGTAGATGGTCACAAAGTGGTTTAAATGTATTATTACTTTACTATGGTTATAAAATGGATTACAATAATTTTCGTTCATTTTGTTGATGATGACTTATTTTACTCTAATATATCATTTTATGCATAATTGTTCAAAGTAAGCAGTAGAAGAGATACTCTGCAACAACAACAAAAAAAGCTAACATGAACTTGACATGTTTGGTTCTCTGTTTAAATTCACCATCATTTTTGGACCTTTTGAGAAATGGAGACTAGAGTCTGTCTATTTTTTGCAGCTTGTCATGAACCATCTTTCTTTTGATCTGTTATTGCACATAGTGCATATACACAGACCGCAGACAAATTGAAAACATCTTTTGGAAGTCCTGGTATTTGCAAGGAAAGGCTGCTCTGAGATACATGGCTGATCAAGGTGGGGGTGAAAAAAAGTACATGCAAAAATGCAAGGGGTCTGAGGACAGAGTGTGACTGAGCAATGAATCTGCTTGACTGAAAAAGAAAATGGTTCTCCTAAAGACTGATTTATCTTCACTGGTCAAGATGGTCATACTGAGAACTGACCTTTTGCGATTTCCTCCTGAGCAATCACTCGCAACTTGAAGGCTGAGCCTCCGCGGAGAAAACACAAGTTATCCTTTTGTAAAGAATAATAGTAACTGAGGCACAAGTAAGGCTTCTACACAGACCGGAATTCTAATCTGAACATGAAGGGTAAATGATGATGATGCTTCTTTTTTCTTTTGTCTACATAAGGGCATTCTTATGTTCTGTAAAAAAAAAAAAAAAAACTAAAAATGCCAATGGATTTTTCTATGTGGTTGGGTTGCTGCTGACAAGTCTAAGTGGCCCATTAAAGCTAAGCTTATACAGAAGAAACACTTATCTGCTTTCTTTTGCTATTTACTGTGAAAAAGTAGAGAGACTAAACCATATCGCACTCTATTCCTGAAGCACATCAAGGTAAATATAGACTTTGTAAAGGTTACGAAACGAGGGTTGCACATCTAAATGTTCAATATAAATAGATCAAAGAAACACGCATTCAACACTGGCCAATTTTTTTTCCCCCTATACATGGCAGACTATACATGCGCTGACGTAGATTTTGTCACAAACTAAATTAAAAATAAGGAAACAATACAAACATTTGTGTTTTATATGAATATTGAGATGACCAATATTTATATTTTGTGTTTAGCACGTGATCATATACTGTATGATCAAGTCCTAATAAAACCTTTATCACTATGTCGTTGTAAGTTAGCTTATTTGGTTATAATTTTTTTAGTGCTAAATTTATTTATTAATTTGTTATTTCTATTCATTCTATTAATTTGGTAATTATATATCTTATTTGTATTACTGTATTTTTCTGAATAATTATATGCCGACTTCTCTTCCTAAGATTCTCATTTATTTTTGTAGCAAATATTTGCCTAGGACAATAATGTCAAATAATGTTGGGATGAAAATTTTATGAAGGACATATAGATATTTACATCTTCTGGGGAAATAAAGTGAAGAAAAATACACAAAATGCACAATTGTAAAAGTTTGGGGAAATCCCCTTTAGTTTTACAGCATACAAACAGAAAAAGCAAGTGCAGTAAAGTTTTATGAACATGTTGATGATCTAGGACTCCAAGGATTGGCTGTCCTGGTTGTCCTTTTTTAGAGTATGCAATGATCATAGGAGAGGATGGGATAATGCAGCTTAAAGTCTAAAGGAAACCCACTCACACAGACTGATACCTACAGTTTAACTCCAATTATCCATTGCAATGCAAACTTGGTGTCATTAGAACATTCCAACACAGGGCCAAGGAGGTACCCACTAGCTACCTTCTTGGTACTGTGTAGTTGGAGACACAGCATGTCCAAAAAGCCCTCTCGGTTTGTGAATACTCCAGGTGGGCACTGAACAGAGTGAAAATGTCTAAGAAATGTGAGAGAAGGGAAACAGAAAATGAGAAGCGAAAGTAAAGTCTTTATTCCATTCGTGAAATCCTGGTTTTCTTTAAACTTGTCAACACATTACGACAGAAACTGGTGGATTGTAAAGACAAGACGCTTACAGAAAAACAGAGTAATGTTATTCATTCCATTCGTTGTAGTAAAGTGAGCTGTAAACAACACTATATTGGTGAAACAAAACAACCACTTCACAAAAGCTTATACCAGCACAGAAGAAAGGCGTCGTGTGGTCCACAGTCTGCCGTACATCTGCATCTTAAATCCACCAAACACACATTTGAGGACAGCGAGGTGACAATTCTAAGTAGAGAGAGAGGATGGTTTGAAAGAGATGTAAAAGAAGTTATCTATGTGAAGAATGAAAATTTCCAAAACGGAAGTTTCTTAACCAAGAATCTATTCTCTCTTTGGAGGTAGCAGTTTCAGTTCACAGGGGTATTAGCACATGTACAATAGGGGAATGTCGAACTGGTTTATCAGTTTTTATTAGGACATTGAAGGCAATTAGATTACTGTAGAGGATGGGTAGTCCCGGCCCGACCTTTGTAAACAAGTTACATACCTGTCCAATCACAGTTGATTACAGGCTTGTTGAGGTTAGCGCCTCCTTTGGGGTTTTGAATTCAGTTCAAAACTCTGATACTGAGCAACTCCAGCTTAGAGAGGGTTTCCTTCTGAGGATGCACCTCACTGACAACCTAATAATGTTTCAGCAACACAAAAGCAATGGAAAGAAGAAGCCCAACAGAGAGCAGCAAAAGAAGAAGCGCTGCAAGGTTAGTTGGCTGAGGACTTTTTTAGACAGCTTTTCAACAAGACAGCACTGCAGCCAAAGATTTAAGTAGCGCAGACCACCATGGGTGTCCCGCTACCCCTATGGAAGACACAGCCACTGCAGTCACATTAGAGCACAAGAAATCTGCTCTGATCACTCACATCTGGGCTAGAGTCTTTGCTATTTTCTTCCCTCTGGCAAAGCTACAAGTGCTACACAAACTGTCTCAAAAACAGTATTTTGCCGTGGGCAATAAAAATCCTAAACACCCACTTTAGCCTTACAGCTTCTAAATTGGAGAGCTCATACTGCTTTGACCTTCTCCCCACCGCAATGTGTATATGCAAAACCTCAATCAATTTTTGGTCTCTGCTTGTTCTAACAATTTATTGAAGTAGATGCTTATGGGTCACTGATATATACATTTATCTTTTTTTTTTCTTTTGATTCTATTTTTTTCTAACAATTTTTTTCGTCTTGGAGTACAGCGGTAATGTCTCTCATTTTGGTGTATGCTGCCAGGTACAAGTAATAAAATTTGAATTTTGGTTATGTCTCGGATATAATAATGGAATGCATAGAATAGCACTAAACGTTTTGAGTCTTAGCTAACACTGGTGGTTTTTGGTTAGTAAATATGGTGCACAGAATTCCGGTGCAAAAGTGTTGCTTTTATCCTGAGGAACACAACATAAATACATGTCCACCCACTTAGAATTGATATTATCTAAGACACGATCAAGAAGCTGGACTCTTGCAAAGAGCAAATCAGACACCTTAATCTGCTGAATTATTTCAAGCACAGCAATGCTGAGAAAGCTACTCAAGTTTCTCCTCGGGAGATCAGAACTCCAGGAGACAATGATGCTGAGCTCGGAGAAATTTACTGCAAAGATTGGCAAGAATAAATGCTCAGTGCCAGCATCCCTGCTCGATGCCGACCCTAACGGTTACTGAAAGAGGAGAAAGAAGGAAAAATTGGCCATCGCTTCTTCTGTGTTCCTCCATTTGATGATGTTTCATCATATTAAAGTAAAAATTGTCACAAGTTAACAGGAAGTTGTTGGGATCCATTTAAAAATATATACTCACTACCGTTTATAAAAGATTCTCCCCAAAAAGAAAAACTCTGGTGCTGATCATTACACAGCTTCGGTGAGATTGCTATTTTGAGTCTTGACGAGGTTCAAAACGCTGATTTTTTTCTACCCTTACGATCAGTATTTTTTGGATTTGGATACTTTGGATTTCTCTTACTGACCTAAAACATGCCTGATAGAATTTACTTTGAGATAAAAGCACTTATCACTAAATTGCTTTTTCTTCCCGGTGTGAGCAAGAGTGAATTTTTGTCTCTTTGTGACCCTACAGTCATTCCTATTTTCCTAATTATATTTAGTCTCAGACACTGCAAACATGGATTGAAATTACAGCGGGTTGTGTGCATTGTACATTTTTTTCTGTATCTTGAAATAGGACATTTCTTTATGACACTGTCAATGCAGTGCACTTAGGACAATGATGTGATGAGTCATAACCAGAATCTTTACACCTGCCTTAAATTTATATTCTAAAGCTCTTTGGTTTGTTTTGCATTAAAAGATCTGAGTCAGCCTTACTGGATCCCGAGAGACAGTAGCCATGGTTATGTTTACACAAGCACTCAGATAAAAGTGTACTCAAAAAATAAAAGCACGATAGAAAGATCTTTATCTGTTCAACTTATCAGATCAAAATTTATTTTCAGATGAGCAATGTGGGTTTTGACAATCATTGCCTATTTGGAAAACTTGCAGGTCGCAAAATCAATGAGATTTTGTTTTGTTTTGCTCCCTGTGTCTAACAAAAGGAAAGAGAGGTGTTTCTTTTTTTTTTTTTTTTAATCTAAAATATCTGGCAATTGCTTCAAAGATCTATGCTATTTATCTGCACTTCTAATGTTGAACAAACAATTCCCATTTATTTTTTAATGCATTTGGCATTGCTAAACTTTATTTATTTATAAGGAAAAACTTTATTAATTTATAAGGATTAAAATGTTGTTTTTTATATTTCAGAAGATGCTGAGTTTGCTGAATATTTTGCATACATTTTTAAAGCTACACATACTTCCATCTTGAAATGTGTCTACGTTAGCAATAAATTTATTTATTGCAGTAAAACAATGTTAACCCAGAAACTGCATCAATCAGAATAGCAAAGCATCAGACAAAAAGCATGCAAGTGGAACTGAACTACATAAGGACTAGCCTTTTTCACGAGAAGATTTTCTCAGAAACAATAAAGAAGCTAATAATTATTCCAACCCCTGGCAAATTCTGACTTAAAATGATTTTAATCACATTGATTTTTCATTTTAACTGGAAATGATAAAGACATTTCTAAAAATTATAATAAAGCATTGTTGAAGTAGTCTAATTGGGGGGAAAAATATTTCCCAGCTTTGAATGAAATTTGTTGTGATCTGTAGTGAGAGGATGGAAGAAGTGGAGGAAAAGCTGGAGAGGTGGAGGTTTGCACTACATTAGAAAGAAGAAGAATGAAGATTAGTCAGAATAAGACACAGTATGTCTGTAAATGAGACAGACCGATATGGAAAAGTGAAGTTACAGGGAGATGAGATAAAGAAGGTACAAGATTTTAAGTACTTAGGATCAACAGTCTAGAGCAGTAGAGAGTGTGAAAAAGAGGTGAAGAAGCAAGTGCAGGCAGGCTGGAACGGGTGGAGAAATGTATCAAGTGTGATGTGTGATAGAAGAGTTTCAGGTAAAATTAAAGGGAAAGTGTACAAAACCGTGGTGAGACTGGCCATGCTGTTTGGTCTAGAAACAGTGGCACTGAGGAACAGACAGGAAACAGAGATGGAGGTAGCAGAGATAAAGAGGCTGAGGATCTCTTTGGGAGTGACATCACATGTTAGAGGTTTTGGAGATAAAGTCAGAGAGGCCAGACTGAGATGGTTTGGACATGTGCAGAGGAGCGGGAGAGAGTACATCGGCAGAAGGATGCTGGGTTTGGAACCACCAGGAAAGAGGCCTAGAAGAAGACCAAATAAGAGGTTCATGGATCCAGTGAAGGAAGACATGAAGATAGTTGGCGTGACCGAAGAAGATGCAGCAGATAGGGTTAGATGGAAGAAACTGACTTGCTGTGGCAACCCCTGCAGGAAAATGCCGAAAGAAGAAGAAGACTATATGCTTCTTATAGTCGCTGACCAACTTTATGCATGCCCCACATGTATTTTGCCCGTTTGATTTTAGTAATAAATTCCAGCTCTTTAGGTACGTCACTTAAAGAGTAAAGAAAAGTTGATAAACATTTATTTATACAAAACTATCTCTTTTGCAGTGTTTTATCTTTTGGAGGTTGCCTGTGTTTCTTTCAGTTTGAAACCAAAAACATTATTTTGGGGATTAAGAAACTTAAAGTCAAACTTTGCCAGAGGTATGAATAATTTTGAGTTGTGCTGCACGTAGGAGGCATCAATTTAGCTATTTTGCATAAAATGATGAATTTAAGTAATCTTTCAAGTTTCGATCTGAATTATAATTGGTTTGTATGTGTTCCAGAAGTAAGTAAAAGTCAATGGTGAACTTTTTCAAAAATATATCAAAAACGTTGAGCTTTTATGCTAAATTTGACCCATATGCCAACCAAAGAAGGTTGTGTAGATCTATTTTGTACTAATCATGTCTTGGACCACTCCCTTTAGCTGACTAGGCTAAAGGAGAATTTTTTTTTTTTATTACAAGCATTTTCAAATCAGTTCCTGTTGGCATTCTCGAGTTTCTTCTGACAGAAGTTCGGGAGTGCACAGAAGGTGCCAAACTCCAGCTGGTGTAAATGTGAAAGAAAAGTCACTTCTGAGCCCCCATCTCTGATTTGAGACCCTATTTTGTCTGTCCGCACTTTGTCTAAGCTGTGCAAATGTTAAGGCTATTGCTCGGAAGTCAGGCGAGGCAAGCTTAAATATATACCCTAATAAGCCAAACAGATAACCTTGCTCTCCATTTTTCAAGAGGTTGATCACGCATACTTCAATATTCTTTTACTGTGTTGCAAAGGAAAAGAAAATTTTATTTCTAATTCAATATAAAGTCTGACAAGCAGATTTTAACAACCGTAATTTTTGTCTGACTTGTAGGCAATAGATTGTTCATTGAAGTAGGGGTCTGTTGCCCTCAGTCATAACGCATTATTTACCATTGTATGATCAACTGTTTGAAAAATTTCTAAGAGGGATAGAATTTCTGGATTGTGTCCACCACTGTGCACTTTATAGTTGATGTTCTAGATTAGAAAACAGATACTGAAATTAGACAGGAAAACTTTGCTCTATGTATACTTGATGTTTTGCCAACTCTACCAGCCTTTTTATCTTATTTACAAATTGTTTACCATGTTGTCAGCAGCTTGTTGTGCACAGAATCACCATCCCTTACGATTAACCCAACTACTCGCAGCCATCTGATGGTGTGCAGCTGATAAAGTTAATTCCGAGGATGAGGCAGCTCTTTTGCATTTTAATTAGTTGGTCCCTGGTCCTGTTTTTTATTTACCCTTCATACTGTGCTTTTACGGAAAATATATGTGCTGACAAAATTGATTTTACGCAACTTCTGATCAGCTTCCCGAGTTTGGGAAACACACCGGTTGTGGTGTGAATGATGAAAAGTTCTCTCATTGATTTTTTCTTGTGTTTTTCTGTAAAGACAACGATTAGAGGAATGATACTTGTGAGATAGAAAAAAAATGATGAGTAAATTTCAGGAGAGCCATCCTTTCACCAATCTTTACTTTTTATTTTCACCAAGTATCAGAATCAGAATCAGAATATACTTTATTGATCCCACACAGGGGAAATTTGTGTGTCACAGCAGACCTGAAGGCTGCTTTCTTCCGGTTAAGGAGCGTCTTCAGGTCACAGGTGATCCAGGGTTTGTTGTTGGGGAAGCATCGAACAATCCGAGTGGGACAGACAGACTCCACACAGAACTTAATGTATTATGTAATGCAGTCTGTCATGCCATCAATGTCTTCCCCGTGAGGTGTGCAGAGTGCATCCCAGTCCGTGGATCCGAGACAGTCCTGTAGAGCCCGCTCTGTTTCCGGAGTCCACTTCCTGACAGTCTTTTTGGACACGGGTTTTTGCAGGGCGATTGGGACATAACACGGCTTTAGATGGACCAGGTTGTGATCAGACCTGCCAAGGGGAGGAAGGGCTGTGGCTCTGTATGCATTTTGTATGTTTGCATACAGGAGGTCCAACGTTTTATTCTCCCTCGTGGGGCAGTCCACGTACTGGGTGAAGTCAACAAGTGATCTGTTCATGTTGATGTGGTTGAAATCACCAGTTATGATACAGAAGGTGTTGGGCTGCTGTGTTTGTAGGCGGGAAACGGTGGTTAAAAAAGTAGTTTCTTGACATTGTATTCAATTGAGAGCTAAGGGTAAAAAGAAGTGTCTTTCTGCTGGTTTCTCTAGTTCGACATACACAGAAGAAGCAGGCAATAGATTATCAAGTTTAAGTCTCATTGTGGAGACCAGCAGAAACAAAAATGCATTCTGTATCGCTAACCCCAGAAACTTATTTTGTTCAAAGATTCCAGGCATGTACCTAAACATGATTGATCAATCACTTAAGATCAATAACGTTTTCCGTACTAATGTTAACAGTACAAGTCTGACGGGAATTATAATGATCTTGAAGAAATGATGTGCATGTAAATGTTACAGGCATTTCAGAATACTACTGTTTTTTGTAACATGCATTTACACTACTACATCACCTAACTTCCTATCTGCTACTCACTTAGCAGATAGGAAGTTGTTGCTGTGACACACAAATTTCCCATATGTGGGATCATTAAAGTATATCCTGATTCTGATTCTAAGTATTACGTTTTATGCAAACAAAATGTGTCCACTGCACGCTATGTAAAACCATGCCATGTCTGCCCATTGATCCTTGACCACCTAAGGGTGGTCGTTGAGGAGCGGCGTACTGTCATAATCTCCTCACCTGCCACTAGACGGAGCCCTGGACCTTCCTCTCTCTTCTTGACTTCAACCTGATCCCAAACACCTGGGTGATTAGCCTCACGCTAATCAGCAGTGCGTCGTTAGCCTATTTAAAGACAGTCTTTCCTGACTTCCTTGTCGGGTCGTCACATCCCTTCCAGACAGGTCTTCCTGGCTGCCTGACCAAGATGTACATTTGAAACAATAACCGGAAACATTCCACTGACCCATGTGTGTTTTCATTTACAGCTTAAAGTAGACTCCTTTACTGAAATACACCATGTTTGTTGTGCTGCATTCCATCCTTCTTCACCTTCTCATCTTGACAACTACATTCAGTTCATGTGTGCTTTCAAAAAAGGCCTAAAGACACTTTTTTTAATAAGGCTTTCAATTTTTGACTATATGGTATTCTGTTTTTTTTTAATTGTTTCTATTGATTTTACTTTATCTAGCTTTTTGATGTTGCACGTTGGAATTTTTTTCCTTAAAATCTAGATATAAAGTTTTATAAATAAAATAAATTTTTATTATTATTATGTTAGCAAGACATGTCTAAAATCTCAGGATTTAGTGTGTGAGACTAAAATCTTTAAGAAACTTGTTTCCAAGCTGCATCCATATGTGCAGTTCAAATAAAAATAACAATCAAGCAATTAGTTGAAGGAGATTTGTATTCAAACAATATTTTGGGATTTAAATAGCTTGGTGTGGACAGCCATCAAATCTTATTTTGTTATTGGTCCGTGGAAAATGCAAACAAATATATCTATTCATGTCATTGAACAAGATTTCTAATTTTTCTTAAAAATAATTTTACATTTCCTGTTCAGTCCTGTCTGCCCCTCGTCTCGAATCAGCCGGGATGGGCTCCGGCAACGCCTCAAGGGATAGTCGGTTAAGAAGGTGACTGACTGACCGACTGACTGATAGACCTACTGACTGTTCAGCCCCCTCCATTCATGACACAGTTTGCTCAAAAGAAGTTAAAACCTTGGAAAAAATCTCAATAATTTTTTTTTACACATTCTAGTTTTACACAATGATTTAAAAAATCAGTCAATAAACTGGTGGATTCCGGATTTTAGACTGAAAGCAGATGTTTGTTTATTTTTTGTGACCGACAAAAAATAAAACTCAATTTGACACTGTCAGTTTCTTGCTGTGCAAAGAAATATATTCAATCACATTTTCATCGATAGCATTTTTATACCATAAAGTGCTTCACATAAGTCTGCTTAAATGAAAATTTCTCACTCAAATACGATGAAGAAAACCCAGCAGGCTTTTTGTCACGTTGCTATGGTGAATCCAGGTGCCAGAGCCATGTCAATTATACGTTAATTGCAATTTTGTGCATGTGCCAAACTCTGCGTACAGATCCTCACAGTAGATTGAACTAAATCATACCAGCTTTTCTGAAAAAGTAACAAGAGTTTTCAAATTCAAAATGAGTCAACACAGTTTCTGAATAAAACATTGCACAGCTTAAAATAGATGTGCGCTCTAGACATGACACAATCAGTCTGATGAACACTTTAAATCTATAATTACATATTGGACTGCTCATTCAAAATTAAAGTAGTAACAGAATAAGATTTACATCATGTCGTGTGTCTACCGCGATAGAAAACAATCATTTAAACACACTCATTCTCAAACACACAGTTCTTCACCAGCCTTTCACCTTCAGAGTTGAAAAAATGCTGAAGTTCACTATTTGAACACCCACACATCTCGAAAACAAAAAAATAAGGACAGAATTGTATTTAAAATGAATGTTTTGTGCAAACCACCACTACAAACATCCGCTCATGACCTTGCTCTCTCTCTGTACTGTGTCTTTTCTTTTATCCAACAATTAACGTGAAGTTATCTACACAGTTTTGTTTTTTTTTTACTTTTACATTGTGTTGCAACAATAAATAGAAGACCTTCAGATTGTCCTTTACAGAAAGGGGGGACATTAACCTCATTTACTTAACCATGCATCCATTTATCCATCAATCCAATCAATCAGAAAGCGCTGTATGAGGCTTTTTTGTTATTCTTATTATCAAATTGGATATTTTTTGTTTGTCTAATTTCACTCCACAATAAATAATGGTTGTTCTTTTTTTACAGCTGGATGTTTTAATGAAGTATAATCTGTTACAATTGGCAGACAACCTCACTGGAAAGATTTGAGAAGCAGATCCTTGTTTCTTTTACTATCTCTTGTCCAAATTGAGCTTCATGTTGATGCCTTAATTTATTGAAAAGCCTTTTTGAAATAGAAAATAGGACTCATTGATTCAGAAATTGCAGAAAATTCAGACAAAATATGCAAACTTGGGAGACGGTCAAATCTCTTCATCGAGCTTCGGCTGTGGTATTAAATTTGAAATGGCTTGTATGAATGCTTCAATTCATATTGCTTTACAGTTAGTTCAAAAGTTTGAAACGGTGTTAGAGTATCCTCTTTCTCTGTTTTATCTTCTAAGATGGGAAAATTTATGTAACACTAAACCTGCCAAGTTTTTCAACTAAACCTAAGGTAACAAGAAACACACGTATCAGTGATGAAAGCAGGAAACCCACAGTGACTCTGCAGGAACAGCAGGAAAAATCACATCAGGTGGAGGGATCCGCTCACAGAACAACTATTTGTCATGTGTGCCACAAAGCTGATCTGTTATGGAAGAGTGAACACAAGACAGTCATTTTTAAAAGTAACCTCAGGAAGTCCAGTTTGGCTTTAGCGCCGACAGAGAATAATCGTTGGAGATGGTGGAAAGATAGATGGAGCCAAACACAGAGTAATCTTAGAGGAAAATTTGTTGTTTGGAGTTTATAGAAGACTGTACATAAGAGTTCATGCTCACCTTCCAGCTGTGTGATGTTCCCAAACACTGAACCTGTGCCAAAATGGAATACTTTGAACATAGTGTATTTATGTGTTAGAATCAGTGTCGTGTGGTTAGGTTCATGGCCGGTGAGGCACTGACTCTTTAAGAGTCAGATTTACAATTGTAGGAACTAAAAATAAATCTTATTTTACCATTCATCCAACGGCATACAACAACTGATAATGCTTTGACACATGCCAACATTCCTCTTTCAATTACACTCACAAATCAAAACTATATACACAAACATGTTTGTTCAACAAAAAAAACTTTCTTTTACAGCTACGAATAGAGCACCTATGTTGTGTTTTAAGAAATCCATATACACTGTAAACAAATTAAAGTTTGTGTGTGCCTGCTTGAGTTGAGGCGGAGTACTGCCTGCCACACCTGCTGACTTTTTTGTGCTTTTATTGGGCAATCAGCAGAAAAAAATGTTTATTTCATAGACTGCAGAAAGTTGTAGTGTCTAACAAATATTTTTGTAAAGTTAATACTGGCAATATGGTGAGGAACAGAAACTGGCACGCATATCGACCCAGTTTGCATTATGTCATGCATTCATACGAGAAGGATAGTACACCACTGCCTCACCCGCGGTTACTTAGTCGCTTTTGAATGGGAAAACTATAAATCCAATGTCACTCCAAATTTTACTCCAATTTGAATTCCAAATGCATTTTTTTTTTTTTTTTTTGAAAACTTTATTTCGTGGAAAATATTGATATTTCTTTATGTAACCTTTTTTGTTTTGTCAGGATGAAAGTTGAGGCAGTACATCCCCTGACCACATGTCACTGGTTAAAATAGCTAGCCAAAGACAATCGTCAAATACAATCAGAAAACT
The DNA here is from genome assembly GCA_902685375.1 of Neostethus bicornis. NCBI lineage: Eukaryota > Metazoa > Chordata > Actinopteri > Atheriniformes > Phallostethidae > Neostethus > Neostethus bicornis. Next base: position 15,110,570 of record LR738545.1, read on the forward strand.
TTCCTAAGAGTTTAAATCTTCAGTTCTCTAACACCGCCATTTAATCTGACTGAGCATGAACTATTTTGTTGAATTGATTTTAAATATGCAAAACTTGCTTATACACGCAAGAAGACTTGCAGCAAGAGGCAGTTTCACAATTATTGATTTAGGCAGGGAGAAAATACTTTTAGAAATATTTGATTGTTCGCGGGTTCACGTCCCACAGAGAGCATGTCCAGGGTTCTTGGAGAAGACACCTAAACCCGCTTCTCCCACCATTGGCGCCGTCGAAGGGCAGCCTGCTGCGGTGTAAGGAGTGCAGCACACAAATTTCCCCAGTGAGGGATGAATAGAGTAGTTCATTTATTTATTTTCATTTATTCTGCTTTTAACTAAACCACAATCTTTTTCTTTGGTATTTTTTCTTTTTATGCATGACATATTTTGTTGGTCTCACATGTAAAATTCCAAAAAGTGTTATTTGAATTCTCAGAGCCACAATAAAAAATGTTTAAGTAGTTTACACAATTTTGGAAGTCAACGAAGCCTACAATTTTATTTTTTGTCTTCTATCCGGTAGTAGAACTATCAGTTGTGATCACAAAAACAAAATTACTGTACTCCGTACGGACAATTTGCGCAATCCTTTTTAGATCGTCTCCTTATTATCAAATCAGATATGCTTTTGTTAAGATTTATTGGCAGTTATGTCCAGTGGATTGTAGTCTTCAGTCTCATGCTACATATGGTGAGAAATACAGGTACACGACAGCATTGAGGACAAAATGATCATTCAACTGTAAGAGTAATGTGCTGCTGTGACACTGCCCTGTGCATAATTAAGCAATCTAACAATAGCAAGCAGCGGAAAAAATGGTTCCTAACTATCCCAGTAATTTACTTTCTATTGTTCATGTTAATGATAACTATTAAAATGATAATAAGACTTGTTGTGACAGTCAGTTAGGATATAAATATTAGGTATGTTTTGTATTATTTCATGCATAACTGATCAGTTTTTTCTGATTATCATGTTGCTCAAAAGACTTAAATGTCTTAATTTAATAACATGCGAAGTGGATCAATATGTGATATGTAGCCCCCACTCTGGAGTTCCGGTCGCAATTTAACAATGTTATTATATTGCCATTTTTCTGATTAATCTAGGGGATAGGGCACAAACAACATTGTGAAAACAATTTCTTAGTGTGTAATGCTGAAAAGACATTTTCTTTGTAGCATTGCGTAAATAAAAACTAGAATTTATTTTTAAATTAGAATTTTTGGGGGGATTTAGACAAAGTTCATATTGTATTGAGTTTTTTTTTTTTAACTTAGTTGTTTTATTTACATCAGAGCCCATGTAAACTGGAACATTCTAAAACATTTAATGCAAATTTAGTCACTTTCTAGTGTGCAAGCGTTTTCAGTTCTGAAACAAGGAATTTGTTTCTCATTGTGCTGCATTTTCTTCTTCAAAACAGTTCAAAAATATCTAAAAGTTGATTGACTTTAATTGTTGAAAATTGGTCCTATTCTTGCCTGATTTCAGACCATGCTAGGTTGAGACTGTCATGATCTCAATTTCTGTTATTGACCTTAATGTAGGGTAATGAACCACAAATTCAAAGTTCTTAATTTTCCAAGTTTTCAAATAAACACTTTTTGCAATAGTGAGACAAAATTACAAGATACAGAACTTGACTGTGCACTGTCAGAATAAGTGTTTATTCTATTTTTAAAAAATAAAATCTTTTGCAATCTGCAGCAATCTGTGATGTTGTTATTCAGCTGCCACAATGTGAAATATTCATTTCCACCTTCCGACATTTTTTTTTGCTTTCCTAATAGTCAGTCTTATAAAAATGAATATGTAGAGAACTACTCTTTCAAGCTACATCAGAGACCAGTAAAAATTAGTCAGACATGTGTTATTGCACATCTTTGTTTATTTTTAATAAGTCTCAGTTCTTGAAGAGAGACCACTCCTGGCTGGTATTATTCAAGCGTAGATTCACAACAGTAGTAGTGCTTTGCCAACATGTGAAATTATACATTGTCTTCATAAATTATTTTACTTTAAAAGATGATGCAGAAGTCTGCTTGCTACTATGTCCCCATTTCTTTAGTAAACTCTTTGAACTACAGATGTACAGATGACTGGGGATATCTTGCATGAAAGCAGAAATGTCTACTGAGTATGTTCCTTTGAGTGATGTTTCTCATCTAGTTCTTGCAGCCAGTTTGTGTACAATGGCAATAAATGAGGTTGCTCTGAACATGCCACTGCTTGACAGCTTTTGCTTGGCTTAATTTGAATTATTTGCATCTTTTTTTTAGAACCATGTGTGTCCACTTTTCATTTTGGGACAGAGTTTTGTGCATCACTTTCAAAGCTGTCAAAATAATGTCTTAGGGAAGCAAAATAATCCCTCAATGAATTTGTCCAATTACCAGCGTAATGTTCAGAACATCACTTCTATTGTGAAAGCACTTTATTATCTCTGTCAATGTGTTACAGAAACAAACATTTGCACGTGTTTTAGGTTTTTTTTTTTTTTTTTTTTTACACACTAACATTTCTATGTTAGTTGTGTGTTTAGGGTTTTTTTGCTCTAACAATGCTAAATGCTATCAAGAGTCATAATTAGACATTTTAAGGGGGGCTGTTTGGTTTGATTAATTTTAACCTCACGTGATTCAGGCAGGTAAGCATTTGAGTGAGCAGGACAGCGGCCTTCAAAAACCCACAGAGGACCTGAACAGTTTGGAGGAAAACAATATCTACACAAAAGTTTAATAGCCCCTGTTACAATGCAGCCATTTTCACAAGCAAGTCAATAAAAGGCTTAATCCCGTTAAGCCTACTTAAAGGCCATTGTTAATACCAGTCATATTGGCGGCACTGTCATAGCAATTAAATCCTATAGTTATGTCTTTGAAGGACAAAATCTTGCAGAACCTCACTACTAACTGGCAAAGTAACTCTCCTGAGTGACTGTAGCATGGCAAAAATGTAGGAGAACCTTCTGCAGTGCAGCACTCACTAACACATACTGCATAATAAAATGTGAGCTAGACTCTTTGTCTATTATTGTATCTTGAAACTAAATGAAACAGATTGGTTCCTATTTTTATCTGATCGAACATCTCTGCTGAGACCTTGTTTTCACATCATTTCCATACACACTAAGCATGTGTACAAAAACCCAAGTAGGCTATTTCCCTGCTGGCACTTTCAGGAATCAATGCAGGTTCTAATATACCCAGAAAGTTTCTATTATGTGATTTCCTGAACAATTTATTATTTTCTTGCAATATGATTCCCTTTCTGCTAAAAACCTAAGTTATGTCTCAGTTCATGCTTTGTAAATTTCAGAGCAGTTGCTGTTCCGCAGTTTTTGCAAAATATTTTGTATTTGTATTCACTTTATATTTATGAAAACCTTCAACTTTTTGTGTCTTTATATTCAGAAAGGACACTTTTTATGTAACGAAGGTTGAGTTAAATGGGCTTTGCTGCCGAATCTCAGCAAACATAATGTATTTAGTCAATACTTAGACAAAACATTTAGATCACTGATGTATCAACCGAGTCATGTGCCTATTAAACTATCATTATAGATTTTGTGTTTTGCGTATTAAAAAGTCAAGGTTAATCTATTTTCCTAACACAGAAGTGCTTTCTCTGATTCTATATCGAGGGTGTAGCGCTGTTAAATTTTTTATTTACTTTACATGAATGACTCCTTCGTAGGATGTAGCCTTCAGTTTTTTATTAAAATAGACGTTAAAACATAGAGATAAAAGATCAAAACTTTTTCTTTATTACTGAAGTCAAGCTAAGCAGCTTTGCAACCTCATCAAATAGAAATTCAAGGCCAGAACTCTGTAATCTGTATACTACACAAGATTAGACAAAATTGAACTATTTTTTATTAATAAAAACGTTAGATTGCTAGTCTTAATTTTACTTTCCAAAATCTATTGACTTTCATTGATCTGTTTAGACTGACACCATCTTTAAATTATTGGAACAAGATACAAATAAAAAGTAAAACTACACTTATTTTTAGAAACCAGGTTGTTCAATTCTAACCAGAATTTTTTTTAAAGTTTGAAACAAGAAATGTTTCTTGATTTCCAAACCAATTTTTCCAGTATTCTTGTTATTCGAGGAAGCAACAAGTACCAGAAGGATTATTTTTATCATATGTTTGATTGAAATTGTGGCACATTTATAGAGACGTGTCAAGTTGAGGGAGTATGGTGGCAGAAACAACAAAGCGGGATTTTTGTAACAATGTGTGTGGTTCTGCATTAATAAGAAAACAATCAGAGCGGACATAAATAAAACTTAGTGAAAGGTAAATTTATTCAAAACAAACATGATGTAAACATAAAATTTGTCACATATGCACAGAATGATATCAAACCGGCTTGGAATTGAGCTAAACAATTAAATAAATAAATTTAGAAGAATCTAACTGGATGACCTGATAAAGCTAACATCTCTGTGTGTGTATTGCAATTTGTTGATCATGTATCTACTATCAGTTGCGCACAGGATCCGAGAATCAAATGAACATGTACATAAGGTGTGTGTAAGTGAGACAGTTTTACAACATTTAAAACTGCAGGAAGAGAGGTTGAGTCAAATTTATGAATACTATCTCTACTGTAATAAATTCGGGTCATTACGTTATACTGAATAAATCAATGGTTTTTGTTGCTTGTAGCCGTAGGTATACGCCTTAGACACTCCTGTCGTTTTGTTTTATCAGTAGTGCTCTTCAAGTCTTTCTTCCAACCTTCAAATATTTTATGTAATAATTACTTACTACTTTTTACCATGAAAAGAAACTTATAAAAGACACTTGATATTTTTTCTACTGTTTTTCTTGTCTAAAATGTATTTTATTTCAACTGGAATCAGGTTATCTATGTCACAGTTCTCTTTCTTTCAGTTCTTTAACTGGATGTACCAACATATTTCAGAATCTCTAAATTTGAACTTTCCCTTTATGCATTTATGTTTTCTACCTCAAACAAATTTTGATTGAGGTATTGTTCCAAATCTTCAAGTTTATAGGTCTCCCAATTTAATGACTCAAAAGCTATTTTATCATTTTTCCCACTGTGAAGGTCCCATTCATTGGAAAACTTTCAGTTTTGACTTTATGCTAATCAAAAAAGGTTGGGTGTTAAATAAAATAGATGAATTGCTCTATTCATCCCTCACCGGGGAAATTTATGTGCTGCACTCCTTACACCGCAGCAGGCTGCCATTTGACGGCGCCAATGGTGGGAGAAGCGGGGGTTAGGTGTCTTCTCCAAGAACCCTAGACGGTGGTCTCAGTGGGAATCGAACCCACAACCTTCCGGTCCTCGGGCAAGCGCTCTAGCGCTGATCCATCGTCTCCCACCAAATAGATGTTAATAGGTGATTCTCAATTTCATTCGTTGGATTTACAATAAGGTGAACATATAACATCTGAGCTGCCATTTGGTACAATTCCTTGTTATGTAAACTTGACCCTCCCTCTTGCTTTTTTATTTTTGGAGTGTTTTAAACCCATATGATTGATAAAATTATTGAATTTATCCCCTTAAAAATGATTTACTGGTGGCAAGCTCAGTGGGAGGCTATGGAAAATGAATAGAAAGTCAGGAATTCAATTGTTTTATCAAATTTTATGTTTGATATCACTAAGCACCTTAAATCTCAGACTTGGAAGTCAATGGTTGACAAATAAAATGTATATAGGTAAGATGAATTTCCTCATGTCCTAAAAGTCACATACTGTATATACTTGTAATTATGGCTGTCTTTGCTGATAGTTTAACTTTCCACTCTGCTCAGTATTTTGCTGAACGCTGCAATATGTTATTATCACAAATATGTTCTAGTTCAATAAGTCTCACAAAACTAACATAAGACATTGTTTCTGGTCAGTGTCATTCCTACCAGAGAGGAAAAAATATTGTCCAATTGCAAAATGTCTTCAACATGATTATCATCAATAATAGTAAACATCATGATGGATCATTTCTAATCACCCTATTGTTTCATCTTCACAGGACCACTTAAGAAGAATTGAAGCATGAGTAGGAATACATTTTCAATGATGACAGCATTCATATTTCTTGCTTTATCCCCAAGTGAGCTTTGCTTCCATGTTACTCATCAGCCTCTGCTTTATTTCAAGAGTTAAAGCAATTTCTGTTCTGACATCAGCGGCAAACTGCAGCAATGATGATTCCCACCAACGCCTAAAATACTCTGCCTATTTATTCAATCTGAATACATGAGCATTACTCGCCTTGTCTATGAACCAACCAGCGTGCTGATGTAGTGTGCTTCCATATGATTACTTTTTTTTTTTCAACCACTAAGGTAATTTCCACCTGATCTCTACAACTGCTAGACCTGATTTCAGAAACAAAAAGTTAAACACTTTAAGAGAGAACAAATATGCCTGCCCTGTCCATTTTATGCTGGTCATACTGTATCACCGAAATTATAACTGCATGTAGTAGTGCAGGAAATAATCAAGCACACTTTCAACAAACAATTTAAAGTACGAACATGACGGAAATAGAATAAGAGTGTGACCATTTTGCTTCTAAAAACAAAACGTTTGCCAAAACAAATGCAATGAAAGCCCACCCAATTTACATCATAAACTATGTACCAAACAAAAAAAGACGTCAAAATCCTATTTCAATTCAGATATGTCTTCCCATTCACCCTCATTGCCTGTCAGACAGAAAAAGGTTGTGACTGCTATTACAACCTGCGAAACAACATTTATTAAGGGTTGCTTGGGGTGGAATTTTTCACTTAAAATGCCAGTTCAGTAAAAGATTTGAGAAACCAGGACCAAAAAGGGTTGAAGAAATTATTGAATCTACTCTACAACCTCTAGAAACGTTCAAACGTTTGTTTTCTCAATCTTTCGCTATTATAATATCCTTTCTATTGACACATTTTTTGGGAATTGTAGAAAAGACTTCAAAGATGTCTTATTTTCTGATCACGACGTTTCAACTTCCACCCGAAAATAATTTTTTGAAAATCCGGATGGAAGTCGAAACATCTCGATACACTGTCCAGAAAGCAACTCTGAAGGCTACAATATCTACGATGGATCACTTGTGGATAAATGAGTGATTACACTAAAACATTTGTGTGAAATAAAGCATGTTATCTTCTCTTAGGAAGTTTAGGAAAATGAATATTTGATATGTAAAACAAACTCACAAGGTGGTTACAAGAAATATGTCAAGAATTGACAAAAAAAGCAGATATCTCTGCTAGAGGAGTAATCTCACTGAATAGTTTGAACAATAAACTGAAAGGATGAAACTCACTGGGGACATTTTAATAGCAGTACAAATCTCAGATCATTGGTAAATATAGAACATTACTCATGTGTTGAAATAGTCTCGTATACGGAAATGTTCTGCCTTTTGATTAATTTTTTTTCTTTCTCTTTGCGTTATATTTCTTGTCTTATTTTTGTAATTAGTGTTATGTTTAAGTTTACTTGGTGACTTTTGCCTTGATGTTAATGGGGTCAGGGGTTGTAAGTATTGACTTATAACATAAGCCCTACAGGTCTTGCTGTGTACTTGGTAAAAGCTTGGAACTGTCTTTTATTATTCCAATAATCTAATACATTTTACGACTACTATTTTACAGCTACAAACTAAAATGTGCTGTGTTTTGGTAAAGCTGTGCTCTGGTAAACTAAAAAAAAAATCAGATGTCAATATAAATTCTTGTGTGATTCCCCCAAACAGTCATTTTTAACTCTTAACTCAATAAGCTGGAGGGGAAAAACTGAGTAATAAAAATCTATGGTTGACTATATAATTGCTTTTTTATCTTTGACATCCCAACACAGTCTGTCCAATCAACCTTCAACCCATTTTCCCATGTAAAGAAAACTACTTTAATTAGTTAAAGTGTTAAATTAAACCCTGTTTGCAAAAGGTGACATTTCAAAAGACGATTAGCTCAACCTTATCATTTCAATCAATCGCGTTGTTTCATCGTTATAATCTTGCACAAAAAGCTAAATGCCAAATGATTTTATTCTTTCACTCATATCCAACAAAATCCCGCTATTATATTCATATGAATAAAAAAAAAAGAATAAACAGGAATTCTGCAATCCACAAAAAGTTTGGATCTATTCTGCATGGCAATCTGTTCTACTTCTTTTTTTTAACATCACCACGGAGGAAAACTAAGAAGACTAATCTTTTTCTGAAAATAGAAACGCTAAATGTGTAGATAGACGTATATAAAACATACCTCGGTGGGTCTGCGACTCTTCCAGATGCAGGGTTTCAGATGAAAAAAAATGAGCTGATTGGATGGAGGTTTTTTAAAAAACACAAATCGTCCGATGCAGCGACGTCCAAACACTTCAAAACTAACCTTGCTGTTATTTTAGAGTGATCAATTATTAATAGTGAAATCTATTATTTATGAATAATGTCAGTGTCTGTCCACCAGACTCCCCTCCATCCGCCACGCGCAACGTGGACGAACTCTGGCTGTTATACAGGTGTTCTCTCTCTCTCTCTGCCTCTCTCTCTTTCACTCACACACATACATACACACTCACACACACTGAGAGCTAAAATCCTTCTTGTGCACAAACCTAGTGAGCTCCAACTGAAATATTTACAGAACTTAGTGGGTTGATTTTTTTCTTCTAACAAACTAATATTAACCATATTTATTACAAAACTTTAGCAAAAAGAAGAAAATTGAACTTTTGATTTTCTCGAGATATGTTTGACCCAAGTGTTTTAAAAATGAGTCACTCAAAGATTTGCAAAAAGCTGAATAAATTGCATTTTTTTTCTTTACCATTAGCATAATAAAACGTTTTCTGAGTTTATTAAGAAAAATACGTCTTAATGAAAAAGAAATGCCCGCAATGTCCAAGTTGAAATGTTTTTGTGATGTTTTCGAAATAGATTTAGATGGTCAAAAGTCAGCGGAACGGAAAGATTAATTGTATAGTCTTCCTGCTCTTTCCCACATTGAATGGAATATTAACCTAAACATGTTAGAATATCACCACTAAAGTAACATTTGGAAACTGCATCAGTGTGATGTCTTTAAAGTCAGAGATCCAGACATAGAAACATGCCAAACAGACACACAGATGATTATTTAGTGCCCCTTCATTTTTGTATCTATTATCATTATTAACGTTATTACAAGTTATTATTACTATTGTTACTATACTACACTATAGTATAACTATTACTATTATTACAAGTCGATCTACGTTCCAACCCTCACCATGGTCACCAGCTCTGGGTGGTGACCGAAAGAATGAGATTGCGGATAGAAGCGGCCAAAATGAGCTTCCTCCACAGGGTGGCTGGGCTCTCAGTCAGAGATCAGGTGAGAAGCTCTGCCATCCAGGAGGAGCTCTTTGTCGAGCCGCTCCTCCTCCAGGTCGAGAGGAGCCAGATGGGGTGGTTTGGGCATCTGGTCAGGATGCCCCCCGAGCGCCTCGCGGGCGAGGTGTTTTGGGCACGTCCCACCGAGAGGAGACCAAGGGGCGGACCCCGGACCCACTGGAGAGACTACGTCTCACAGCTGGCTGTGGAGCGACTTGGGATCCTTCCAGGTGAGCTGGAGGATGCAACCAGGGTGAGAGAGGCCTGGGCTGCCCGTTTGAGGCTGTTGCCCCTGCGACCCGACCCCGGAACAAGCGGAAGACGACGGAACAAACGGAACATTATTATAAGTGTGTTGTATTCAATAGTTTGAAGATTTAGAGAAAGAAATACTTCTTGAATGTTTGGGTACTTGAACCTATGCCGGGGTATTTCAGATGAAGGCAGATTACACCCTGCACAAGTCGCCAGTCTGTGCAGGGCCATACCTGCACAACCATCCAAACACCCATTCCAAGGGACAAATACATAGAGACCAACTAATCTAATATGGATGTTTTTGAAGAGTGGTAAGAAACCGGAGTACCCGGAACAAAAAACACATGTACACCGGGAGGGCATGCAAACTTCTCACAGAAAGGCTGGTGATTCAAAGATCGCCCCCACTTCGAGACTCAAACCCCAAACCTTCTTCCAGTGAGGCCGTTGTACTAACCACTGCACAGCCATGCAACCCGTTTATATATATATGCATATATATACTATATATATACAGTATATATAGAATATATAGAAAAAACTTCTAACATTATGAAATAGCTTACTAAACAGTTTTTGCCACCGTTGTATATTTTTCTCTGAAGCACTTTAATCATGGACACTTGCAGCTAGGGATGGTTTACAATTATTCTTCCAGTTAAGTTGTTTCCAGAAAAGATTTGGCAGTGTTAGACATCTTTTTGTCAAGATGATTCAAACGACTTGTAGTTCGATGCCTAAAAAAAAAATTATGACAATTTTTTGTAATACATTGAAATAGTATTTCCCCCCCAGCTTTCTGGAGTGTGTGCGCGCCACACATTCTCTGAGCTTTTAGAGCTCTTCAATCCTAAATATAGACCTCATCAATATTTTTATTCAAACATGTCTTATTCCCTACATTTTGATATTGTAGAGGAGGTTTTTTAAATGTCATATTGAAGATCTTTATAAATTCAGCAGGAAACATTTGACACATTCTTCTCCTCGCCTGTGCTGTCTCAGGACTGGATCGTCCTGTCAATAAGTCAGCAGTGACATTGTTACACTGTGGCTGGTTCTTAACTGTGTCAGTGTGACACAGGCCCAAATAACTTTTTTGAATTTGAAAGTAAACAACGGGTAACCTTACAAATTACTATCAACAAGCAGAGTGGTTCACAATCAGGTACTTCTGAGCCAGGACTCCTAGGAAAATGGTTTGTTGTTTCAACACAAGCTGCATTAGCAAAATTGTGATGATATGGTCATGTTAATTAATTAGAAACAAGCTCTTTTTCTCAAATTTAAATAAAAAACAATGTGATAAAAATATTTCATTTGAATTTATTGCTGATTTTGATTCAACTTTCCGCAGCAGGTGGGAAATATTCAAAACCTCTAAAGTCTGCCAGTTCACCACTGGGCTATCAGTAGAATTATGCAGGATAATTTCAATATGATTTCGCTATCAACGAAGGAGCATAAAAATACCTCTGGATATCAGGGATACCTTTGATTTGACCGAGCCAGAGGATTATGTGATAATGTGCTCCAAGTAGTTCAAACAAATGTAAAAATGCATTACCAAGGCAGCAAGAATGTTCCGACATTCAAACCGAAGAAGATAAGTTATGGAAAGATTTGAATTAAATGCAAGTTAATGTTGTTATAAGTGTGCCCAAAAGGTCTAATCAGAATAAAAAGCATTTTATTTAAGTCTAAAGTAAAATGCACACATTACAAATATGTTCTTAATCTACTGGATACATCTTTAAAAGACCATAGAAGTTTATAAAAACCCAATTCTTTAAAAAATTCAGCAGAACAAAGTCTTTGTCTTTTTAAGATAACGTTGTTAATGCAAATGAAATCGTATTATATCATTCCTAAAAATAAAAGTTTAGGGGGGAAAAATGATTGCTTCACCTGAACATATCTTTTATTTGGACAGGTCCCAAGTATTAAAGTTAACCTCTTGAGCTGATAGCAGATATAAAAATATCCTGCACATGCAGTTTTTAGATGATGTCTCTGACATTTAGTTTGTAGTTTTAGAAGATTCAAACTTTCATGTCATATCTATCATGTGTTGATAGATTGAGATCTAAGAGTTTAAAAGTAAAGCTTTAAAAGCAGCACAGATAAGAACACAGTTCAGATGGAGATGATAGTGGTTTCATCAGATTTGATTTAGAGGTTTGGTAAGGTAAGAGTGACCCAAAAAAACAAAAAGCATTTGAGAAAAAAAAAAACTTAATTAAAATACAAAAAACTGAACAAAATTGGTTTGTGGCAACAGCATGACAAATGCTGCACTAACTTCAAATCAACAGTAAGTATTCCATTCTGCTTGAGAGTTCCAGCATGTAGTCAACATTTAGGTCACAGTGGCCAGTATTATGGCCAGATGTAGAGTTTTCAGTTTCCTAATGCTTGCCTGAAGCGTGGCTTGGGTGTGAAATTGATGCTACCTTTAGAGAGCAGTAATGTTTAACTATATTGGCTCTCCCAGTCCATGTTTGCATTTGCATTGCACATCTCAAAGAAACCATACCTTCTGAATTATGTAGTTCCCTTAAACTTGACCTTCTCATTGTGAGGTTGGAGTAGTAACCAATACACAGCTGTGCAGCCTACATTGAGTCAAAGGGGCTTTTGGTATACAAGCAACTGAAAATTCAAAATTTACAAGAAATGCATCAGGAAAGCACCCATATGAGGGGGGGTAGCAGACTACTTATTTAAAATGCTAAGATCATCCATCTGCACCAAGATGTTGCAAATCTTCTTTAAGTCTGTTGTGGATGGTGCAATCTGCTTTGGAGCCATCTGCCAAGGCTACAGCCTCAGCGCCAGAAACTTTTACTCCAGAGAGGCTGTAGTCAATGTTACAGAACTGAATGAGACACAAGATGGCGAGCATAAAGGGAAATATTTTCTAACCTCTAAACAGTGTTAAAGGAATTCCATGACATACTAGACATAAAGTATTTTTGTCATCTCTGCAGCACTTCAGCGTCTACTAACTTAATTTATTCTTGCAGGAACATTTTTGGTTCAGGACAATTTACCTTTATGAAATAATTGTATTCATTTTTTTTCAGTTTTGACATTGCTGGAAAGTATTGGTGATCTTTCTTTAATCACCAGAAAATATTCTGATGGGGGTGGGGTTTTTCCAGTTCAAAACAAAAGTCAAACATGAAAGAAAAATCTGTCGAGCATGTAAGAAAAAATCTGTCTCTTCTGAGTGGGTGTTCCTGACTCCTTCAATAGCCTGACAAGAATAAGAGAGCTTTCATTACTGTTGTATCTGCGGGGAAAATATCTCTTATTGTGTGTTTGTTTGCTTGTTTGAATTTTAGCGGAGAAAACACAAATCTTGCAAACAGGGCAATTTCCACATAAAAAAGAAGTTAATTTTATGGTTTGCATATCCTAACAACACAACAAGAAGATACCTTCAATAAGCATTTAGATTTTATTACGATAATTATCAAAACACTTGTTACTTCCCATTAAATATGAATGCTGTTTTGTGATTAAATTTGTCTTGGGTAAAACTCTGTTCTAATTTGCATTTTTGAAAATGTGCTTCAAATTAGTTTTTTGTTGCTGTTCCATTTCCCCTACACTAGATAGTGCTTCTTCTGTCAATAACATGACAGCGCGGCCAAGAAATAATAAATCTGAACGTACTAATAATGTAAAACCAAATTACCTGCACACGTACACATATGCTAACTGTCAAAACTGTGAAATAATAATGCCCAATGGCCAAAAACATTTTGTTTGCAAATGTCTTGAGCTCTGTTAGAAAAAGTAAAAGACACATAGAACAACATAAATTATGTGAACACAATGTGGAAGCAGTTAACCGCGGTGCAGTGATGTTGCACCTGAGCTTGTGGGATTTACTTAGTTGACTATTTGTTTTTGTTTAAAATGTCTTTGAAATAAAAAATAGTTAGTTTAAAAGTGCAGGAGAATCTAACTTAGTCTTTTTGAAAAGTCTTCCAGAATCCGAGAGTTGACACCATATCGACCTGTAACATTAATTTGTTAGTTTCTTCAGCCACTTCTCTATCTGACTGCAGAAGGCAGACAACCTACAAATGGAAGTTGAGAAAGTCTCAGCATGTTTTGATGTGAAGGGAGATGAACCAGTGTTTAGGTCTATGAATTGTGGGGTTGGAAGTGTGACAAGAAATGGTACATGTGTTCTTTGCTGAGCTTGAGCCAAAATGAATCTAACTGAATCTACAGAAGACCATGTTTTGCAGGGTTATTAAATATGGCCCTCACCTTACCCCATAACTATCAAATAACTGAATGATCCTAAAGAAAGCTAAATGTGATATATTATGTAAAAGGGTCTCTGTTAATGGTTCACAAAAAACCTGAACATCCCACCTTGTAACTTTTCCAATCTGTCAATGTTTTTGTGCAGCAATGCACTTGATTTATTTAGTGTTTTTACACCCCTACATGTGTTAAGAAGATACACTCAGAGAGAACAGACTTTTATCAAGTCATTGCTATTTTTTTGGTGATGATTCTGGGCCTTTTTTTCTTAAGTTAAGAGTCTTAAATGTCAGCATTATTTTTTCATTGCTCTGCTGAATCTTAATTAATAAATGACTAAGGCTTGAGGGACAATTATGCAACTCAGATAAAATGTTATAAGCTTGTTATAAACTTGTACTTCATCTTTTTTCTACACATTGAAAAAAATGATCATCTTTAGTGTGTGAATTGAACACCCTTAGAAAAGGTTCCACTATACCAGGATGGACGGAATTAGAAATGAGTACATCAGGGGAACAGCACATGTTAGAGGTTTTGGGGATAAAGTTTGAGAGGCAAGACTGAGATGGTTTGGACATGTGCAGAGGAGAGAGAGAGTGTACATAGGAAGAAGGATGCTGGATTTGGAACCACCAGGAAAGAGGACTAGAGGAAGGCCAAAGAGGAGGTTCATGGACGCAGTGAAGGAAGACATGAAGATAGTTGATGTGACCAAAGAGGATACAGCAGATAGGATTAGATGGAAGAAACTGACTTGCTGTGGCGATCCCTGAAGGGAAATGCCGAAAGAGGAAGAAGAAAAGGTTCCACTATTCACCATCAGTGTCTCTCCCTGTTATTTTATGTCACTTTTACTTCTAAAGAAAGTTGCTTTTATGTTGCTGTTTTTTAATGTTCCACTCTGTCAATGACAAACTTGAGACAAAATGACTCTTCACATGTGGCCTGTTTTGGTGATTGATTTCCCCCTGCTGATTATCCAAACCTCCCACGCAGCTTGGGGATGTACTTTAAATGAACAATTCACTCTGACATTGAGTAGATATTAATAGGTTTTTTTTTTGTCCCCCTAAGAAAACTGCATCACTTGCACTTCTTTGTGTGCTTTCAATAATCATGTGCATGACAAAATAATCGACCAAGCTAAGGGCAAGCTTAAGTAATGTCTTGATTAGTTCATCCACATTTTCTTCTAAATGTCTCGCTCTAACAGTTCCTGTCCCTGAAGGCCATCTGCCCATAAATATTTATGGATTGCCCATATTGTCATGGAGACTTGTCGGGTCAAAGTGCGGGGAAAAAATGGTTGCTTAATCAGGAATATGCAGAACTGGAGAAAAATTGAGGCTGTGGTCTGCTGTTCAAAAAGGAAAATGCCAAAAGAACAGTGGTGGTTTAACTTTGTGATTTAATTATCTGTTTGTTATCATTAGCAGATTTGAAATATTTTAAAATGACTTCCCCTGCATTAAGTTTGAAGTGTGTTGTCAAAACAAATTACTATACTACACTATCTATAAACAACAATGTCATATTAATATATATTGTTGTCGGTATTTTGCTCACTTATTACTTGTGCAGAAATACCTGAAATGTATTGAAAATAGAACTTTTTTGTTTGACGTTGTTCAAACGGGGATTCAAGTCCTGGGTTGGATGAGGCTCTGCCTTTCTGTGTTGCGTTCGCATGTTCTCTCCGTGTGTATGCGGGGGTTTTCACCGGGCCTTCCGGTTTCCTCCTACCCTCCATGCATGTTAGGTTAATTGGCCACTATGAAAATTTTCTCTAGGAATGAGTGCGTGTGGGGATGATTGTGTGTCTGTGTCGCAGCAGACTGGTGACTTGTTTGGGGTGTATCTTGCCTCTCGCCTCAAATCAGCCGGGATAGGGTCTGGCATCCCCGCGAATCCATTGGGACAAGCGGTTCAGAAGATGAAATGAAACAAAACAATCTTCCGCTTTTCTGGGATCAGATAATCAGAATGTGTTGTTGTTTTGGTCAGCAGCCACAGCTGGTGACCATAAGTGAGGGTAAAATGTAAATAGACAATATCAATAGTTTTGCTTTTTTGTCCAGCACTTTTTTAATTTTTGCAGCACCCTAATAATTGCAAACACTTCACCGATCTATTGCTGTTCCCCTGCTTCATTCTTCTCTCACTTGTGGACAAAATCCAAAGATGCTTAACCTTCTCCTTGTGGCAGGACCTTGATATATTTTTGTAAAATTTGATTTTCACCACAAAAAAAAAAGGTTGGCATTTGGTCACTATAAAAAAAAAAAAAAAAAATCCTTTTAAAAAACTTTATAGTCAACCACTTCTTTGACAGCATTTGTGCCTTTTCCTAAAAGTGTGAACAAAAGTTGCATATAACTTTTTGACTCTTATTGCTAACAATCTGACACATAGACAAATATGGATGTCACGTATCCTAACTTTCTCCAATAATAAAAGTAGTAATAGAAAAGTTCATTGTTGTCATTTTATTAATCTTTTTTAATAAAAAAAGATGGAACTGGTCCAGTGACAATCTGAACAGAAGAAAAGAGAAAATGGGACGGTATGAAACAGAAGGGAGTCAGAGTAAAATGGAAAGAAGCAGTTCATTCTGCTGCTTGTTAGTGCGTACATTGGCAGCTAAAGCCAAGGTTGTGGGCACTGCCATATGCAGTCAACACAGATTAAATTAAAAAGAAGTAATGTCACCCTGTACAGCTATACCACAAAAGAAATCCCATAATAGATGCGAAGAGGCAGACAAGGATTTGTTGAATTTCACATTTTACAACCGCTTGGATGGTCTTGCGAATTGGTTTACAATGTCACTGTGACACAACTCACTACAGTGTAATTTTGATGCATTATCGAAAAAGCAATTTTTACTTCTAAAGTGTTAAAACTCGTGTCTAAGTATTTAGCCTAATATTTTCACAAGAAAGGACACTTACAGAACTGGGCAGAGTGACTGTGTTCCTTTACTTAAAAAGTTAAATTTAGAAAAAATGGGACAAATGCTTGTGAAGTTTGCTGTCCAAAAAGTAATTTAATGTGGGGAGTATTATGAAGAATTAGTATAGAAAAACAATGACATTTCAATATGTCTATTGTGCTTGGTTCACTTTAGAATTGGAGAGAGAGTCTCTTCCAGCAACTGAGAGTTTACCCTAGAGGGTTTTCATTCTTTCATAAAACCATTGTAGAATGACCAATTAGGTCCACAAGCAAGTTTTTGGTCTGTGAGTAGAGGGCAGAGCACCCACAGAGGTCCCATGCATTCATGTGGAGAGCAGAAAAACTCCACACAGGAATTGTGGACAACTGTTTAAATGCCTCCTCAACTCAAGCTAACTTTAGTGACCTCATTGCGGGAGGCAAGGAGTTGTGGAGTACATTCAAATAAACTGATCTCACCCTATCTCTAAATATTAAATATTAAAGTAGCATACTAACAACAGTATTTGTCTGTACATACAGTATGTCTATTTGTTTCATTGGTTGTGGGCAACACCGTGTGAGATCTTCAAGTTTTTTTTGTTTGTGTCATATTCAGTATGTACTGCGTACTCTTCCAGTTTATTTTATTAAAACAAAGATGTACTCATGGGCTAGAACAAACTTTTTGAGGCATTCTTAATTCAGAATCAGAATAAAAAATACTTTAATAATCCCACACATGGGAAATTTGTGTGTTACAGCAACAACTTTCTATTTGCTAACTTTCAGCGAGTCGTTGTAGAGTCTGACTACGTAGAGGAACCGAGTTGTTTTTGAGCTGCGAGAGCCTCTTGGAGAAGGAGCTCTGCTATTTTTCCAGAAGTGGGTAGAGAGGATTGTCATGGTTGTCCATGATGAATAAAAGTTTGTTCAATGACCTCCTCTCTACCACTGCTTCAAGTGAATCCTGGTTGCAGCCAATGACAGCCAGCCATTCTGATCAGTTTATTCAGTCTGTTGGCGTCACTGGCTGCGATGCTACTCCCCCAACAGACAACAGAGAAGAACAAGGAGCGTACATTCATTCATAGAGTACATTTAATTCATAAAGTGATCCAAGTATTTCAGTGCTTCATCAGGTCCTCGCATCTTATTGTTCTCTGAAGCGTAACTTTTCACTTTGTTAGTTATTCGACTTCGCTTTGAAAAGTGTTGAATTTATCAAAGCCAAGTCGGAGTTCTTACTTTTTATGCAGATTGTTCATGCATTAGGGGATGATGTAAAGAGATTTAAAACACCGTAGGCCACCATGTCTTACCACATCACTTACAATGTATTTTTATTCAAACTATTGTTTCTCAACTGTCTGCTTTTAGCATCTCAAACTAAGACACACATTAGAACATACAGGACGCTTCATTTCTTCTTGTTTTAATCAGCATTCTTGTCTTTACTTGGTTTTAGTCTTCATACTTTAGCACCCTTTGAGCTTGATCCTAAATTTTTCTTACAGAAACTTCAGGCGCTTTCTGCTGTTTCCAGACAGGGCAACGTTGCTGAGTTACTTTTTAAAAGGGAGCTGACTGTCTTCAGCACAAAAGTTTTAAGTGTATACAAAGATCTCATAGAAAAGAAGGGTCTTACGAACCTTTGAAAGATGATCATGTAGGTAACATAAGCTGTTAACTGTTTTGTGATATTGACACCCCCAGTATTATATGTATATCTAGTAACATGTATTTAGCTTCGGGACCCAGATCATGCACAATAATCTTCACTATCCACCTGCCTTCCTGGAAATGTTACTTTTAATGATGCTTTGACCAGTGCAGATAGAAATACACCCTCTGAATTATTTGAGAGTAAAAAGATTATTTTTACTAAAGTCGTTATTGTCTAGTCTTTATTGTTCAAATTGCATGGATATGTTCAAATTGGTGTATTTTGTGCATTCTGCAGTTAGTATTTTTTTTGCATAGATCAGCACTATTTAATAGATTTTGAGTTATTTTGAAGCCTTCAGCTACCTCTAGAACTACTTTTTTTCACTGTAGGTCTGTTAAAAATAATGGACCTTGTCTCTCCTTTAAACTTTGAGCTAATTCAGTCATTTTTGATACATGTGAAATTTAGCTTCCATGTTTGTAAGGGAAGCCTCTAGCCTTGTTCATTCAAGGCACGGACATGTTGTGGACCATCTATTTTGGATAATATTATATTTTATATATTGAAAGTAATGCCACATGATTTTTGAATTAATAACATCATTGAATGGTCTCCTTGCAATGAAACACAGTCTTTACAATAAATTGTGTACCTTAATTGTACAAATAAAACAATAATTTTACTGAAATACTACCGTGACATAGTCTAAACTAGCTGATATCATCTGAACCGAGATACACTGACATAAATATCACAGTTGCCTCACGTCAATGTTCTTGTGTCAATAGGTTTATGTAACTTAGAGGAAAAGAGCAGCATTAAAAAGAGAATCTCACATATGCACACACACACACTTTAACCTCAATTACACTAATTCTAGGTGGTAGATGGTCGTTTTTCATAGCAGGCCTAATTTTCATCTTCTAATGTCATCTCTCCACTTTCTTCTACTTCTATTATTCTAAATAGTTATAGGGACTGGGATAATTATAATTGCAGTAACACTATTAGCTTCACCAGGCCTTTTTTATTAAGGCACATGCCCTCATAAAAAGGTCTGTGCCATGCAACAATCTAAGGGGCTGGCACAGCAGTCAACCCTCTCTTGGTGAGAAAGGAGATAATAGAAGAGTAAAAAAGAAAGAAGACTGATATTTCTGCACATTCAAAAAAGCTTTTTTTATAAAAACTACAAGTTCAAGTTTGCTCTAATTTCTTCATTGACAATAATTATATATATTCTCCAAAGCTCCTCTCCTTCTTTAAAACAGTTCACAATGATTCAATCCACACCTGCACAGTGTTTCATATGAGTTACATTTCCTGTCTGTAGGAAACAATGAATAACCACAGGAGGCAAGGAAAAGCCATGTCTTTCCCCGAGAAAGAAAAATCAGGCTGCCAAAAAGCAAAGGCGAGAGGAAGAAAAGCAAAGTGAGAATGAGCAGCTGCTTTTTGAATTCTTTGGAAGGGAGATGAGCTGCACACCTGTGCTATCAAAGTGTGAGCTGACAGCAGCAGGACATTAGGATTCATTTTTCGACTAAACAAAGTCGTTACCAGACAGTCGTTAAATTTATTACTGGTTATCGTTCCACTATGTAATCAATATTTGAACCTTTTACGACTGATCAACACACACTACACAGCCAAAGGTCTTCATTCTTTCTTCCAAATAATCGAAATCAGGTACCTCTGAGAGTAAGCCACTAATATCATGTTCAACTATTATCCCTGTCACATCCGTCATAAAATTGATTCATTCCTAAATATTCCAAAGTAACCGATCCAACAAAACAAATCAAGTTCAATAAAAAAAAAATAGAAGACAGATTTTGAAGTGGATGGATTTGACTGATCTACACCGAGTGTTTATACCAACCACATAGAACGTCTTTAGGAGAAGAGACTTTAAGCTAGACATTCTCATCGTACACGTCCTGGAGGAATGATGACAATTTTCCATGAATAGCCTTTCTAGAAGAGTTGCTGGTGTTTTAGCTGCAAAGGGTGCAAGAATGTCATGTTCAACCCTATGGATTTTAAATGTGATCTTTCTTGAGGTGCTTTTTTTCGCTTGTTGAAACAAATACTTTTGGAAAAACAGTGGGTTTAGAATAACTGCACTGTATGGGATCCTTGGGAAGATGCCACTATCATCACTCTACCAGAGAAACTAATTCTCTTGAGATGAAAATGATCAAATAAGAACAGAAGAAATAAATAAAAAAAACACATATATGAAGGCCATGATAAAGCCATAAAAAAATAAGCTGCAGGTAGTTTTGTTTTTCCAAGAATATTGGAAAATATAGCGTCTTCCAACTTATCAAAAAGAGCAGAGGAAAATAATACAAAAAATAAAGTTTATTTCCAACCAGGGATCTTAAATTATACAATTATGACCAAATAAAATGAATTAACTGATTGAAAACAAGCATTTAAAAATATTAAATTAGAAATGATTAAATCCTCGGCATCCTTGAGCACCTTCCTTTCAAAAACCGGTTAGCTCAGAAATTTTTCTCCTCAGTGTAAGTAACATCAGGAACACTTTAGATTTTAATCAGCATGTCAGTAATCCATGAATATTTTTATCTTTGTGTCAACAGTCTATATGGATATTAATATGATCTGATTATATGTCAGGGCATAATCAGACAGTTTTTCTTGAGCAATTAAATTCTTCTATCAGACTATGAAGCAGAGATGAAGGTTTGCTGCTCTATTCATAGAGGAGGAACTATGGCTCACAGACAGGTGTCGTGCCAGAATAAGCACGCAGCAGGAGCGTGTAGTCCTGTTGTGAATCGATAGCAGGGGTGCTTCACACTACAGGGGGGTTTATTTTGGCGCAACAGCCGGATCCTCTAACTACTTCTAAATATGAAGGGTTCTGCAATAACACCACCAATAGCTGCATACTGGTAGGCAATATCATAAATTTCGTTCAAAGTTTTTTTCAAAAACTATTGCCACATATTTGACGTTTCTTTCCTCTTCAATTTGTCACTTTAAAATGGTCTAACATACAATATCATGCACCCCTACTTGAATAAGTCTTATTTAAAAAATGAATGGTATTTGACATTACTTTAACTGCTCTTTTTTCTTACTGTTACCTCAGGAGGACAAATCACACATTCATTGCAGAATTATGATTATTATTATGATTTTATGTTATTATTATGATATTATGATTGATATTTCTGTTTGTATCAGGCGTGATGTGTGACAGAAGCGTTTCAGCAAAAATGAAAGGGAAAGTGTACAAAACCGTGGGGAGACCGGCCATGCTGTCTGGTTTTGAGACAGTGGCACTGAGGAAAAGACAGGAAACAGAAATGGAGGTAGCAGAGATGAAGATGCTGAGGATCTCTCTGGGAGTGACCAGGATGGACAGGATTAGAAATGAGTATATCAGGGGAACAGCACATGTTAGAGGTTTTGGAGATAAAGTCAGAGAGGTCAGACTGAGATGGTTTGGTTATGTGCAAAGGAGAGAGAGTACATTGGAAGAAGGATGCTGGGTTTGGAACTACCAGGAAAGAAGACTAGAGGAAGACCAAAGAGAAGGTTCATGGATACAGTGAAGGAAGACATGAAGATAGTTGGCGTGACTGAAGAAGATGCAGCAGATAGGATTAGATGGAAGAAACTGACTTACTGTGCCCTGAAGGGAAATGCCGATAGAAGAAGAAGAATTTCTGTTTGCTTTCTGATTTTACAAAGGCAAAGAGCTTATGATTATAGATTGATTATATGATTACAGAGTCGTGATTAGATAGGTTTATCACAACAAAACAGACCACTTTGTAACATGTTGATCCCAAATGGTCCAACTTTAATTAATCTTGAGTTAGGCATTTTTTAAACCCTCCTGTCTCATCATCAAAACTACCTCACACTGTACTGTAAATATCTGACTGATCATATGGGCTTTAATCGGTTAGATTGAAGTCACTGAATTGAGAATTAATTGAAAATATCTAATAAATATCTGCATAAAGAGATTAGATCAATCTTTTTTCTGCACTTTTGAGACAAAAAATAGGATAAGAATATCACAACCAATGATTGTCATTCTTATTTGCAATAGCTTAAATCGTCCACGTCCACGCTGGACTAACATTCACCATTTCTTTTTAAGCTGCTGTCTTGAACTTTGTAATCTTAAGACATGTCCATCTTACATCACTTCAAGATTTTGAAGGTTTGTTTTTCCAAACAAATAGAATAGTTATTTTTTTTTTTCTCAAAATTTAGTGGATACTGATGTTATGTATCACATGAGGCACAATTACAACTTCATCACGAATTATCTATAAAATGGGAGTATTAATAATAACATACATTGACTACATGGTTTAGATCACATATGAAATTGTGATGAAATACATTTTAAATGGCTTCATTTGGTTCACAGCCACAAATCTATAATCAGATTGAATAGTGGTATGAAAGCAAGATCTGTGAGAGCAGTCAGTGTAGCGTCTCCAATTTCATTCTGTGTACGTGACAACCTATATCTCTATATTTAGTCTTTTTCTTAGCTACTCCAAAATGGTGCACAACGAAAAATGGTGGGATTAGTACACAAAAAGCTTATTAAGCTAACAAAAGGTTAAAGACAAAGAAGACACAGAGACAACTCTACATTTAAATGTTTTTTTATGAGAAAATAGAAAAAGAAAGGCAGGCAAACGAGTGGGAGAGAAGGTTAGGGGGTGTTCACCCCCTGCGGAGACCTCACTGTGTTTCTGGCTTTGAAGGAGAATGAGGACATAATGACAGAAAAACTTGTGGGCTCAGGTGGGGAATTTTCTTGAAAGGTGAAGAGTGATGTTTGGCTCCCAGCCTAAAGGGTGAACATATCAGTTACAGACAGATATTTTTCCACTGGTATTTTGGATGTTATAAAGCTTATGTGATAAGGAGGAGAAACAAATTATCATCACACTCTTGATTTGTTGCTGTGTTAATGAATCAAAACAGGTGTGGTAAGTTTACTCCACAGAAATCATTCAATGCAGATATTTTATTTGGTTAACAAGCTGTGCTGAAAAACACATTGATCAAACTAACTTAAAATAATTTAATTAAATTGAAGATACTTTATTTATCCCCGTAGGGGGGTCTGAGTGCTGCAGTGCTATATTCATACACTCATACAACATGTTTTTTTTAACTGTTGTGAATGACAAGAAATTACAGGTTTGAAAGTGAAAGATTAAATAGTTTGATGGTGGATGGTAAGAACGATTTTCTGTAACGTTCCTTTGAGCAGCGGGGTTGCAGGAGTCTTTTGCTGAAGCTGCTCATCAGATGGTCCACAGATTCATTAAGAGGGTGGGAGGGATTTAGCATGATTGATGACAGTTTTGCTTTCATTCTGTCCCTCGCTACTAAGTAGAAGTAATCATTAAATTTGAAAGAAACATAAGCCCACTGATGAACGAATATGACTTAGGAACACCAGATTGGCTGGTCTTATCACATGCTCAATTACTTTCTTTTTTCTTTGCTTGTGTTGCTGAATTAACTTTGGTGAGTATCCTAAACAGCCAGAGCACTGCAGCAGCTGTTATCCAAATGTACAAAACAAAGTGGTTTTGTCAACTTTGACCTTAGTAAATCCATTGAGCAACAATAGCTCAAGAGAACTACACTAGAAAAGTCAGTATGTCATCAAAATAAGCTTTAGGTTCATTCTTTGCTTTACCAAGTTAATGAATGAATTACTCTATTCATCCCTCACCGGGGAAATTTGTGTGCTGCACTCCTTACACCGCAGCAGGCTGCCCTTCAAACGGCGCCAATGGTGGGAGAAGCGGGGGTTAGGTGTCTTCTCCAAGGACCCTAGACGTGCTTTCTGTGGGACGCGAACCCGCAAACTTCCGGTCCACACGCGAACGCTCTAACCACTGAGCTGCCATCTAGATATTCTTCATTTGTAGATATTAGAACAATAATAAAACTGCCCAGTCTTTATGAAGTCTTTAAAATGAGGTAACAAAACATATGAACAACCACAAAGACCCTATGCATTCTAATTGTATAGAAACCATATCAAATGTTATGAACTACACTGATGCACTGTCAAACATCAACACTTTTACCTTCCTTTTTTTTTATTTCTTTGGAGGTTTCTTCGTCTTATTGTTTCCGTTATTGTCTTGGGAGTCTAGCACTATTGATACACCTTGGGTTCATTTTTGTTGGTTCTACATAAAACTTGAGATGAACACAGATGTTTATTTCCCTGGTTTTGCACTGTAAGTGCAAGTTTTGTTTTTATGAGACAATTTAAACTGAAAATATGATTGTTCAACCCAAAATGCATATTTTTTGCCACTCTTGTTTCAAAGAGTGCGTGCAAATGGATGCATGTGTGGTTAGCTTTCTCTAAGACGTCCTACCAACTTGTAAAATGACTGGAATAGACAACAATTCTACTGTTAAAATTAGATTCAGTTTATATTTAAGTGTGTTTCTGTTTTAGTGTGGCATTACCTCAATGTGACGTCACAAGATGCAACTAAAAGGCAACCAGAGAGAGTCAACATAGAAAATAAATGGTTATTCAAAAGTCTTAAACTGTCTGAGCAGTTTGGAGTTTTCTATGTGTGAGTGTAAGCAGTGTGAATTTGCTGAATATTTAACTTGGACAGAAGTTGGGATGAATTCTATTCCTCAGTCTTTCTCTCTGGTTTTTAAATCAGAGGACAAGGACGTCTGCTAATATTGTTCCAAAAATGTCAGGCACTGTTGAAATTGAGTTTTTAAATGAAAATGTCATTTATGAGCAGTAATCCTATTAGACATTTGAACCCAGAAGGGCAGGTCAATTCCAAGAAACTCTGCATCTTTTTTCTTCATTAAAGATCCATGACCATCTAGAACCATTTCCATTTAAATCAAACTCTGACACTTCGATTATTCTTATTGGTTCTGTTCACTGTTGTTCTGTTACATGTGCTGGAACAGACTGGTAACTTGTCTTTGGTGTATCCCATCTCTCGACTGCTAGCTTAGCTAACAAACCGTTATCCTTCTCTCCAACCCCATCTGCAACTCAGTGGTTTTATCAGTTGATGGGTTTTAAATGTGATCATTTAGAATACTGTGTACAAGTCAGGATGCAAATTCAGGTACAAAATTGTTTCACTATTTTTCAAATACATTTAAAAGGTTTACACCATACCATCACTTTTGCATTCATTGTTTGTAAGTTAGTGTCAGATATTAGTAATATATGCATATTATCTATTATTCATTGTATGTATTATACACAAATTGTGTAGTCTGTGATATCCACAAATTAAATTATGTATGTCCATCTCACATTTTTATTTCCACAACAGTTAGCTGCAAGACTGCAATTTTAAAAAGCTCTGCCTGCTCATTCTGTGGGGTCTTCTCTGTTGTGGTGTGACTGGCCTATGTGGTGCAGGTCCCTCACTTTAGCCAAGTGGCTTTTGTGGGTGCCCGTGTCTCCTGGAGCTGGGTGAGCCCCTGTGGTTTTGGCCTCTGCAGTCATGAGCAGGCCGACTCCTAGTGTGGATTGATCCCCAGTTATTATTTCCTCGCAGCATCAAGCCAGATATTTATTTTATTTTACCATTCAGTTTAAGAGACAGCCGCTCACAGTTCAGGGAAAATGGGGGGGACTGGGAGGTGGAAAGGAGTGATGGGAGAATAATGTTGATGCATGTGTGTAGTTTTTTGTGTAAGTGTGTGATTTTTAATATATGTTTGTTTTTCACTTACTATTTTTTAATGATCTGGATTTTATTTTGTTAAAAATTTTATTGTCTGTTCAGCACTTTGTGTATCTTTGTTTAAAAAGTACTTTATAAATAAAATTTGATTTGATCTTTCTGTGCTTTGCTTGTTATGATTTATTATCATGTTGAAGAATGGCTCGGCTGTGTGTGTTTTATCGAAAGGTACAAGTAATTGCTCTGCCCTCCTTTTTTCCTTCTATTCTGAAGGAACACATCTGAATGAAGGTAAACCATAGATCATAAAAATATTTCAAATCCGAGTGACAGACACAATGAGAGACAGTCAAGCTCACAAAATATTGAGGTAGGACAGTGAGTCCCTTTATTATTATCTCATTTATCAAATGACACATTGAACCCTTTTTTCCCCATTCGTCAAGACATTTTTCATCCAGGTCTAAAGATAAAATAAATGGAAGGTAATTACTTTGCAGTACCTGTAGTACCCTGCCCTTCGTTTCCTCTTTTCCTCTCCAAGTAATGAAATCTTCTGTCTCTGACTGCATGTGTGGACCCAGCTGTGCAGAAGGAGGTGAAAGGAAAGTCTTTCTTCTGCTTTTCCTAGGAAACTGTCTTCTCAAACAGCTTGTTTTTCCATCTGTCAGTGCTGAATGCTTCTGTAGTTTATGCTGTGTTGTGGTCTGAGGAGTTCCCTATTTTATCATGTTGACAGGCGATGTGTCCTTATTTTCTTTTCAAAAAATATTGTGAACTAGTCACCTTTTCACCAGAAAAAAACAAAGCAAATCATAGTCCTGTACCACTGTTGCATGTCTTTCTGAGATAAAGACCTCCTTCCCCAAGATCTTACATAGAAATGAAGAGAATGCTACCTTTTTTATATAAAATAAAAAAGATCTACTGAATATTGATCGGAAAACTTTATTGTCATTTGCTGATTGTGGGTGACGTTTGAGGCCATCTTGGAGTGGACTGCAGATAAACTTATCTATAATGGAAAATTCTGACCATCATCGCCCTCCTACAGAAAGTGAAGCTCTTTATCCAGAAGATTCCCCCAGCTCGGCAGTCACAAAAACACACAATCTGAAATCTTTCCAACCACAAGCCATAATACTTTGTATTGATTAATATTTGTTAAAATAAGACTGAGACAGACAACTATTTACCAGTTTTCATTCTATTTACTACCTGATCTTTAGTTTTACTTCTTATTTTTTACATGTATACCATTTATCGGTTGTAAATCATACATTTCCGCTTATGCAAACACCCAAGTAACAAATGAACATTCTAAGAACATTACGTGAAAATAGAAACAGGTTAGTCTGACATTACCATCTAACATTGAAAGAGCGTTATGGTGTGGGGTTCTTTCATAGTTCTTGGAACATTAACTACTTAGGTTACACTAAAACGTTAGGGGAACATTAAGAGAACATGAGGAGAACGTTTCTTTGCTTTATAATTATGCAAATAAGGGAACTAAAACATGAATGCGGCAAAAAGTCGGCTTTAGTAAACCTTGTACATCTATAGTGAAAAGTACAAAGCAGCATCCACTTCACACCATTCATGAATTCTACAACTAGATAACAAACCATCTGAAAACAAGGATGACAAAACATATTAGACAATTGTCAGGAGGTCTGACAATGTCAGACCAGGATGCACCTAAGTGCTCAGAGATAACCGGAGCCTATTTCCAGCTGAATTGAGGCAAAAGGCAGGGTACATCCCGAACAGGTCACCAGTCTGTTGCGGGGCCACACACTAACAACCATTCACACACAAACTTATTCCTAGGGGCAATTTCATAGTGTTCAAAAACATGCATGTTAGTATGCATGTTTTTAGAGGGTGGGAGGTAAGCAGAGTATCTGAATACGGTTAAACTAATTGTAGAACAGAACTAGTGTCAGACTGGTTTTAATTTTTACAAAGAAAGCTTTTTGTCATTTTTTTGGCTTTGATTGATGTCATCTCTTAAATCCAACATTGATTCTTGAAGCTGGGTGTGCTTCTGGTGAAATGTTTGTGTAGCTTTTTTCAGACAGACATTTCAAAGTTCCTTCTGTCACACTTGGATTTATGGATTTGGAAGAAATATTAAAAAAGACATAAAAACTGTTATCTTTTTTTTCTGCCTCTAGGGCAATGGTGTATAACTAAGTGTATGATTGACACATTGTACACAGTTAACCAGACCCTTGATCTTTTAAGGGCCCAGAAAATATTGTCAGTCATGTTTGTATTGTCAGAATACTGTCCCCTGAAGATATGGAAATGTATTCATTTTTAAATCTGTGACTTTCAGGAATGACTGTCAAGGAATAAAGAGGCTTAGTATGCTATTGGTTGTAAACAAGCCCTTCGTTCATCGTGTTTTATCGCCATTGTAAATGAGAAATTGTTCTCAGTCGATCTACTTGGTTAAATAAAGGTTAGAAAACATTTCAAATTAGGCAGCAGACCTTCACAACTGACATAAAAAATAGCCCCTTTCAAGTTGTGATGACAATTAGTGAAATATTAAGTTCAAATCAAATCAAACTTTATTTATAAAGCACTCTTCAAACAAAGCTACAGACAGAAAAGTACTGGACAGAAAAAATAAAAACTCTAACATAATTTAAATCCAGATAACAAAAAATAATCATAAAAATAATAAATTAAAAGCAAACAAACATTTTTTAAAAATTACACACGTTCACAAAACCTTGCACATATTCTTTAACATTCACAAAGCCCCACACTTCTCCCAAACTCCCCAGTTCCCGTAATTCCTTTGAACCAATAGTTACTGTCTCTTTAACGGAGTTAAAAATAACGGTAAAGAAACCAATCATCTGGCCCGATGCTGCTGTGAGGAAACAATAACTGGGGATCAATCCACACCAGGAGTTGGTCTGCCCATGACTGTTCTGAAGTTTTAAAAACCAGTCAGTGTAGAATCTTTAGCAGAAGGTATAAACTACTTTTTGTTATTTTTTTTAACAGATTCAGTTTAGAAAGAAATACATGAAGCAACCCTCCA
Source organism: Neostethus bicornis (assembly GCA_902685375.1). Lineage (NCBI taxonomy): Eukaryota > Metazoa > Chordata > Actinopteri > Atheriniformes > Phallostethidae > Neostethus > Neostethus bicornis. The sequence goes on from LR738545.1 coordinate 15,139,920, forward strand.
ACCTGCATCCCCCTTCACAGCTCTAGATTGGGTAGAAAGCTTCTTTAAACTTGTCTCAGAAACATAAATGTTCTTGTTTTACTCACATAGAGTATGAATTAATTCATGTTGGTAGTAATTTTGGCTTTTACTGCAAGGACTTCTGAAGAGCGCAACGTTTTATTTGGTCCTTGTAGCGTTTTCATCTCCCATCTAAAATTTATATCATGGTGACACAAAAATTGAAGCTTTGCTTGACTATGTCTCCAAAGAACTAATAAATTTCTCATGACGATTCAGCTCTCTTCCCTACTTTCTATCCAAAGCCTCTTGAAAACCAACACATGTTTATTTTTTTTATTTGTAATACATCAACAACTTCATTAAACTGCATAGCCTTTGAATCAAAAGAAAGATTTGGTGGGAATTCATTTTTTTGCAAACAAAAAAGATAAGTAAAAGCATAAGTGCAATCTTAGGGCAGAAGCCTGCCACTGCTGTTTGCATCCTGTGGTCAGAAGCTCTGTAATTTTTTTAAAATGAAAAAGAAGGCATCATTACAGCTATCACTAGAGGCATGATGACTGCATGAGCAGCATTTGTCAGTCCAAATGATACTTTTTGAATTGACATATACTTTACCAAGATGGATGGAAAAAAAAAATTGTGATACAGCAAACCAGTACACAGTACTCAGTACAGCACAGTACAGTACACTTTTAGTAAGCAGTTCCTAAGAAAACACCCCCCAGTCAGTGAAATATTTTGATCTTAAATACATAAGTGGAATCCAGTCAACTGATGCATGTATTTTTTAAAAAATATCTGAACGTAAACACACTTTATTGTTAACATTTCAGCCCGATCAGGCAATGTTCATGCAAGATCTCTACATTTGTATGACTACCGCCCTTTTTCATAAGAGGTATCTTCTGCTTATTCTCCTTTCGGCATTTCCCTTCAGGGGTCGCCACAGCAAGTCAGTTTCTTCCATCTAACCCTATCTGCTGCATCCTCTTCGGTCACACCAACTATCTTCATGTCTTCCTTCACTGCATCCATGAACCTCCTCTTTGGTCTTCCTCTAGGCCTCTTTCCTGGTGGTTCCAAACCCAGCATCCTTCTGCCGATGTACTCGGTCTGTCTTCTCTGTACATGTCCAAACCATCTCAGTCTGGCCTCTCGGACTTTATTTCCAAAACTTTTATCTCCAAAAATTTTTCATAAGAGGTGTAAAATTTGAAATTTTCTAAATTGGAGTTTGCGAGAAAAGGCTGATTCACATCAATTTGACTGTAGTCTACAGTCAAATTCACAGTCACATTTACATTTGTAGCTTACAGCAACTTTAGCGAGCAACACAGCTCTGTTTATACTTACATATTTTATAGTTTCATAAAAGTAACTTCAATTGAATTGAATATACTTTATTCATCCCTGATGGGAAATTTGAGTGCTGCAGTGCAAACACAAAATAATAATACATAATGGTTATTGAATAATAATTGAATAATTCTGTAAAGTGTGTCAACTATAGCTGGTAAAAGATAGACCCATCATATGGACAGCTTTTTCTAGCAATGAGCTGTGGAAGAGTTTGAGTTTTGTAGGCAATTTCAAACAAATTCACAAAAAAGAAGTCTATTCTGTTTCATGGCAAATTGGAACATTCAGTAGTAGTGTGGTGGATGAAAAAAAACAAATAAAGAGGAGAGCCTTTTGATTGTGTAGTTATCAAGACCTCCAAATTTTATGTTAATCTATAAATGTTGTATGAAAAAAATCATAAAGTCTTCTCTCTGAATACCTGCTGATTTTTTGGACTCAGCAACCTGAATTTTAAATTGGCACCAGCAATTCACATTAAAGCTCTCCTGGAGTTACTGGAGAAACTTGTGACTCCTGATATTACAAATAAAGTTGAGAATAACTTTAACTTATTATAATGAAGCCATGGGGGTTGTAGAGTAACAAAGAATGAAATCCAAGCAATTGGACAAAACACACAAGACCAACAGAAGTGAAAGAAATGTTAGAATTGTCTGAGAAAAAAACAAAAAGCAATCCATTATATTGCATAGGAACACAATAGCGGTCTCAGCTAGAAGCAAGGAGTTTGTGTCAAATTGAACCAAATTAGAAAAAAGAAGACGAAAAAAGTCTGTACATATGTTTTAATAAATCTACAACCCCTCAAACCTCTTGAGTATGTTTTTGTTTGTTTGCTTAGCAGGTAGACACATGCAACAAATGTATTGTTTTATAGTTGACTTTGAATGAAAAGTTAAAAAAAAACAAAAAAAACACTGTAAAATAGAATATTCATTCATTGGCCAAATACAAATGAAACTCACAATCACAAAAAGACTTTTCAAAAGTTTGATATAATAACGAAAGTACTGTTATTAGAGTCATTGCCGAACAATTAATGAACTAATGATAGGCATATAATTTGTTTGACTGATTACTTTTGACCAATTTGACATCTTTATTTTATCAAAAGTCTTTGTTTTATAAACTTTCTTTTATAGTTTTATGAAAGAGGAAATCAAAGGGCCAAGAGGGAAATCAGAATAGAGACTTCAGAGAAGAGAGCAAATACCAAAGCAACCTTTCTTCCACCCACAAAAACAACTTTGATTTCATCAAACTAAGCAGCACATTTGAAATACAGTCACAAATTGTGCAAAGTTTCAGCAGCTGTAAGTATTAAATCTTTTTATCCTGTCATTTTTATATTTCAGAAACAGAAGTAGAAAGGGGGAAAGGTAAAGCGGAAAGAGAAGATGACAGTCTGCTAAGAGACAGAAGAAACCACTTTTCTGAAGATGAAGGTAAAGAAGCAGTTGCCACAGAAACAATAAATCTTACTATTAATAAAAACTTAGCACAAGCAGAGTATTACCTTCATGACTGAACCGTTCATTCATATTCATCATGTGGGGGTGTCATCGTCATGGATAAAGAGTAGACATGTATTTAGAGCTACTCACGGTACATCAATTATGTTTTGAATAGGACCAACCCTTTGAATAATACAGAGGTGTTGAGCTATACTTCTGTTCTTTTGTCTTCTGATTTTCTAGGGTCAAGTTGCTAGTACAGCAGGGTCTAAGCAGGAGAATCCAGACTTCCATGTCTCTACACTTTGCTTTTCTCCTCTAATGTAACTACATGGTGTTACTAGGCCAGTGTGGGTGACTGTCCATTGATACTTCCCAAGTGTCTTTATCCAACATGGTAAATCGGATAGTACTTAAATATACTTAAATTATTTTATCTGGCTGAAACAACCAAGATTCTCACAACTTCAGAGGTAGAGTCTAGCGGTCTGTCCTTCTTGTCGTTTATTCATTCATTTCCAGTACCACAGCATGAAAAGGGTCCAACACTTCTCCAGAGGATGGACTTCAGTGCCTAGGTTGGGTGTTGAGGTGAGGTCAACTTTTGCCATCTAATTGGAAATGTTCAAACTCAAGCACTAGCTTGGGTCTCTTGATGAAGAGATCATTTCTCCTTATCACAATATTTGAGGTTTCAAAATAATGGCGTATACAAAAACTGAAGTACTTTAGCAGAGCAATGAACACCAAGAAAGTGCACTTTCTTGACACTGGAAGTGTCTTCCACTTCATCTGCCAAAGAGGATCATTCTGCACTGCCATTCGGTGCACAGGCAAAACCAATAGTTCAAAGGCAAAAGAGGGCCACACCTTCATCCGGTGGCATAAACTCCATTGCACAGGCAACAATCCTGGGATTAACTTTAAAGAGAATAAGACTTGCAAAAGGAATGGTTCCAGAGTCTCAAGAGTCCAACCACATCAAGCTGCAATTGTTCAACTGCACCTTAGATCAGGCTGATGTTTGACCAGAAAACGACAAAAAAAACTTTCAAGTGAAGTGAATGACACATTTGAGACCAACTTATGCTTAAATGTCATGTTCAATCAGTATGGTTTTTAAAGTGGTCACAGCTCACATCCCTTTATTCAACCAAAAATAAAAGAAACATCAAAGTGAAAAGGAAGTAGAGTGTTGCAGCTTCATGGTTAATTCCAGATACTGCGGTAACGTGGGTACTCTGCTTTGCTTTTAGATTGGCAATACTTTAAAAATGACAAGTGGAAAAAAAAAACAGCAAAATAGTTTACGCATAAAACACAAAATAACCAGGTGTGGCCAAAAAACTTTCTAAAAATGACATTATCTGCCCAGAAAAATAAATCATTTTCAAGATTTCTTAGTTTCTTTCATAAGCCAAGGTACTGGTTTTTATGTAAAAAAAAATTTTTCAGGGCTGATAAGTGTATTTTTTTAAAAAAATGTAGCACTATAAACATCACTGCAATTTTATAGCTGCCATACTGCAGATACCTTACTGACACATCTATGTTGTTCTTGTGTTCAATATTCTGCTACTGGTTTTAACTAATAAAAAACTATTCTAATGTAACTGTATTGTTGAGAAATTGAGCCAAAGAAGCCCCTCACCTGTATTTTTGTCCTGTCTTTTTAATTGCAAAAATGTGTACAAACTGCTTTACAGCCAGACGGAGAAGTAAGTAGAAAAGAGGTTTTCTCAGGAAAAAATATACAATACAAATTTCCTGTATTATTTATAAAGACAAGTTTCAGTAAACTGAAGTCACAAATCACAGTGAAAAAAAAAAACTTCTGTAACCTAACCTGCACTGCTGTCTTTTTCAGTAGAGTGTACCTCAGGTGACGGTAAAATGAAGTTTTTTAATGTCTTCCATTTCCTGTTGGTTAGAGTTAACTAAGTGGATGTTTTATAATCTATTCAAGTTGTGTCAAATTGTGTTTTTATGTTGTTTTTCAAAGCATTAATTTGTTCATTTAAAATGAAAAATACCATTATAAGTCATTCAAGTCTGCGGAAGCAATTTTTTAAAGTAAGAAATTCATCTGGTGCACAAATTTCCTTCACCACATGTTTTATCACTTCCTGTGTGACTGATAATAGATGGAAAAGAAGCTGTGCTAGTTATTTACGTTTACTGTGTTGGACATCTCATTTATGTGTCCGGTCTGCACCACAAAAAGATAGGATTCAAGCCTTTTGAAATTTTTTACCCCAGGAGAGCCTTCATGACTTGAAATGTCAGTTTTCTTGTGTGTCACACTTTATTGTGTCCACACAGTGAATGTCCCCATTAGAAATGTAACAGTTTGATCATAATGGTTTCTTCGTTTTTTTTTTTTTGTTTTATTTCAAACACAAGATATTTTTTCAAAGGCAAAAGCAATCATACATTTGATTACTTTCTTGTACATGAATCTTTACATTTAAAATACGTATGTATGTTTGTTTGATTGCTTCATAGGGGTATCTTTGAGCCACGCTTTGTCCGGCCCCTCACCTAGGACCTGTTTGCCTTGGGTGACCTTACCAGAGGCATTAAGCCCCGGACAACATAGCTCCTAGGATCATTGGGGCACGCAAACCACTCCTCCACATTAAGGTGGCAGCTCAAGGAGGAGTACCCCTATGAAGTTCGGGCATCTGGTCAGGCATCTGGTTCGGGCATCTGGTCAGGCGAGTTGTTTCGGACACGTCCCACCGGGAGGAGACCAAGGGGCAGACTCTGGACCCGCTGGAGAAACTATGTCTCACAGCTGCCCGGGGAATGACTTGGGATCCTTCCGGGTGAGCTAGAGGATGCAGCCGGGGAGAGAGAGGCCTGGGCTGCCCGTTTGAGGCTGTTGCCCCCGCGACCCGACCCCGGAACAAGCGGAAGATATCAGAACGGAATGTATGTTTGTCTTTTCAATTGACAGAAAATTATTTCAGAAAAGGATTTTAGATAATTATAGACAGCCATGACACAATATTTTCCAAAATATCTAAATAAAATATCAATCTTTCTTTCTTTCATTCAAACACACAAAAAAAGAATCAATAAGTGAGATGAAATTATTATGTATTGTTGAGTTGGTGTAAAAACATACCTAAATTAATCAAGTCAAGTTGTCTGTATGGGCATGTGTTTACAAAAAAGCTCAAATATCTCTTGCTTATTTGCATTTTTTATGTTCCATAAGTGAAACGCATCTCTGTTTTTATATCTTTTAATTGCTTCTTTTTAAGTTTGATTATTGAGCCATATATAATTTAGTTTTTTAATAGTTTTCTTGTTATCCGTGTGTAGGAGTTTTAATGTCTTCAATATTCCATGAAGACATGGAATGCTATATACATGTAAGTGAGTTATGTGTGGGAGAACTGGTCAGGAGTAAATAGGTCAAACACCATGCTAGGAATAGGTGTTAGTTCTATATTCTTTCTGCACTTGCCTATGATCAAAGAGACTAAATGCAAATACGAGTAAAACTTTATCATGTTATACAATTATTCATTTTTGCGGCATAGTTGTGTGATCCATATTCACTTATCATGTGCCTTTTTTCTGCTTTCATAAAATGTCATGAAGTTAACAAGATTTAAAATTGAGAAGTTATTCTTGGTAATATTTAATTATCAAGTGTTCAATACCACAGAACTGTCATCTAATGTTCTCATATCCGATACAATTCTACAACATGCTTCTGTACATGTAAAATCAGAAATATCGAAAATATATTATTTTAACTGCCTTGTTCTAGTAAGTATTGCACCACATTGAGGGATGTAACTGTCATCGGCAAGGCAAGGCAACAAAAAACTTTGAAGCTTAAAGAAAATGATCAAGACACATGGGCAAGGTGTGGTAGTGAAATGCTGTATAAAGAAGTCAGACATTTAAAGTTTGTGTCTGATGTCAGTGCAAAATAATCTCTGAAATCTTCTGCTAAATCCATTGAAAACATTTTCTAAGAGGGAAAATCTAGAAATACCTATCTTTTGATGATCAAAGTGGGAGGTTTTAGTTGGTAGTCAACAGTAAAAAAAAAAAAAGACAACGTTGGCTCAAAGCTTTTTAAGCATCCTTTAAGAAAAACACCCAGTTTTCATTCTATAAAGGTTGGTGGTCTTTGGACAAGCTTTATTTTTGTGTATCCAACTGATTTAAGAAATAATTGACAAGGAAAATTAATTTATTGTTAAACCATCTGTGATATCATGAAGATAACTATTGGATATGAACACTCATACAAAATGCAACATGTAAAAAAATCAAAATTGCTGAGTTTCAAATGGAACTTGTTTGATACACATTTTTTTAGAAACAGAAAGTTAGTGGAAGTCATTTGGAGATTGCTCTTGAAATAAGTTTGCACCTATAGATAATTGATGTGTGGGGTTTTTTTTATTTGTTTTTAATATCTTAGTTTTATTATAGCAGTTCATTCATCTACTTTAATTTAGCTTCTTATTTATCTACACACATTTTTACTTTTGATTCACTCGTTTGTCTTTAATTATGGGGAAGGAGGGCATGGTGGGTAGGGCAGCTGTCCTGTAACCAGAAGGTTGCTGGTTCGATTCCCCGCCTGGAGCACATGCCGAGGTGTTCTTGAGCAAGACATCAAACCCCCAATTGCTCCTGATGATAGTGGTATGCGCCTTGCATGGCAGCTTCCTTCATCAGTAATGAATATATGTAGGAATGGGTGTACCTAGTATGGAGTGAATGAATATTATATATATGAAGCGTCTCTGAGTATCTAGGAAAAGCGATATGTAAATTCAATGGATTTTTACTGTCTCATGTATGTGGAACTAATAGTTTCTTTTCCTCTTTGCTAAATTGTTCCATTTGTACCTTCCTCGTTGTGGTTCTTTTTTAAGTTTTTATTAATTAAGATTTTCCTTCCTGCTCAGGTCCCGAGCTTGTATTTTAACAACACAATCTGGACACCTCACTTAACCAAGGCCGGGTTCTTTTGCTGCTGCCTAACCTGCTTCAATTATATCAAATGGTGAGCTACTACCAGATCTTACTTGTTACTACTCTGGCTCAAAGAGCAGCAACATTAAGGGGAAGGCCACACAAAGTAACAGGGGTTAAAGGGATTTATTACAGAAATAATATTAAAGATACAATGAAACAAAAGAAGGGCAGAGGATATGGGTAGCGTCAGGAGCAGAGACCAGCCAACAGCCTCCAGATGAACCAAGTTTGGCCTTTTTATAGTGAGCAGGTGGCAGTGGGCGGGCCAAGTGCAGCTCCAGGTTCTGTGAGGACAGACAGGCAAAAAGATTTAAAAGGCCACCACCCCAGGGTCGTAACACTCCCCCCCTAAAGAACAGGGTTCTACCCAATACCCTTTGGGTATTGGGTAGAATACCCTTGCCAATACCCTTTGAGCAAGTCAAGCTTCGTCACAAACTTTGCACTACCTACTTGGTCGACACAATCCTCAACGCGTGGTAAAGGATATGAATCTGGTTCTGTTACAGCATTCACTTTACAGAAATCAGTGCACATACGTGGAGACTTATCTGATCTTTCCACCAACAAGCAAGGAGAGGCCCAACTAGAAGCAGAATGAACAGCCAGGTCATTATCCAACATATACTGTACTTCTTTGTCAATCATTTTACGTTTTTCTTCAGAGACACGATAGAACCTTTGACAGATTGGCTTTGCATCCCCAACATCTATATCGTGTGATATCAAGTTAGTACGAGTAGGAGTGTCACTGAATAAAACGTGATATTCGTTAATTAATTCAGCCAACTGTTCAGCTCTATCCTTTGACAAATGACAAAATAGCAAATCCAAATTACGGAGAGTTTCTGAATTTTTCAACCGACCAGAAAGAACAGCGTCATCCGGCATAGCCACGTCCTCACCCCCATAGGCTCCCGACCCTGGTACCGCACAGGTAGACAACACCGCACCACACCGAGGAGACCCTGCCGTGCACTGCAAAGACTCACGACTAAAGTACGGTTTAAGGAGATTCACATGGCAAAACTGCTGCTTCTTCTTCCTGTCTGGAGTTGCAACTAAATAATTCAAGTCCGAAAGCCGTCTCAACACAGTATAGGGACCATGAAACTTGGCCTGAAACGGTGAACCTACAACAGGTAACAAAACCAACACTTGATCCCCTGGAATAAATTCACGACTCTCACAACGTCTGTCATACAAAGACTTCATCTTAGTCTGAGCTTTGACCAAATTTCGCTTCGCCAACTGCCCCGCCACGTAGAGACGATGGCGAAAACCATTCACGTAATCTAACAAATTATCAGGGGGCTGTTTTGAAGCCCAGTTGTCGTGAAACACTGCTAATGGACCCCGAACCTTATGGCCAAACACCAAATCATTTGGACTAAAACCCGTACTCTCCTGACAGGCTTCTCTAGCAGCAAGCAGCAACCACGGCAAACCCTCCTCCCAATCCTTCTGCAACTCTGTACAATAAGAACGAAACAATGATTTAAGAGTCTGATGGAATCTCTCTAGAGCACCTTGGCTCTGTGCGTGGTAAGCCGAAGCCTGATTATGTTGCACATTAAGCTGTTTCAAGACTTGGGCAAACAGGTGAGACGAAAAATTAGAGCCTTGGTCACTCTGAATGGTTTTAGGGATGCCAAAAATGGAAATAAACTGAGTAAGAGCCTTAACAACCACCTTAGCAGTTATATTGCGAAGCGCATACGCAGCTGGATAACGAGTGACCAAACACATAACTGTCAACAAATACTGAGAGCCTGATTTAGACTTTGGCAAAGGTCCTACGCAATCCACAATCAAATGTTCAAACGGATTTCCAACAGCAGGTATCGGCTTAAGAGGTGCAGGCTTAATTCCCTGATTCGGTTTGCCAGAAATTTGACAAGTATGGCAAGTCCTAATATACTTGGCAACATCACGTTTGAGAAGGGGCCAAAAGAAATACCTAAGCACATGACTATAGGTTTTCTTCACTCCCAAATGGCCTGTTCGGTCATGCGAACAAGACAACACCCTTTCTCTAAATTTTGTAGGAACGACTATCTGCAAAAACGGACTACCCAAAAGATCAGAGCCCTGAGGCTGCCATTTCCTAACCAATACCTCACCCTGAAGAAAATACCCAGATGCAGAGCTTCGAAGTTCCGATGAAGGTTGGACTTTATCAAATAGCGCAGTCAGTGACACATCCGCTTTCTGTTCAGCAATTAACTCCTGCTGGGAAATAGAAAACATTTGGGGTAAATCAAACTGAACATCTGAGTTAGGGCAACATTCTTCTGATGTTTCAGACTTAGCCTTTGCCATGGCCCTGGTGACAGCACAAGCAGTGAACACCTCAGGAAAGTTCTGCCCACAGGAATCAGGAACTTTTGCTGGAACTGAAACTTTGATAGGACACTCTACAGGCCACACCTGGTCACCAGCTAAGTCATTACCCAAAATCACAGCAACGCCCTCTATTGGCAATTCTGGTCGAACAGCAATGTGCACATTTCCTTCAACAAAACCACTAGACAGAAAGATCCTATGCAACGGGGCACTAAGTGGGACCAAACTAACACCTCTCACCAGAATACAATCACCTGTACTTGTCTCTTCTGAAAAAGGCAAGACTGAAGAAAGAACAAACGAGTCTGTAGCACCTGTATCCCTCAAAATTTTCACTGGGACTTTCCTATGATCACCACAAAGTGACACAAACCCATCAGAAACAAAAGAGTCAAGACCAGAAAAACATTTGGATTCCACAACTGGGTCCAAGCACTGAGATTTTGCCTGAACAGTGAAAGCCGCAGGTTTAACATTCTTAGTTCTAACTTGACCACTTTTCCTCTGCAAAACGGGACAATCAATCTTCCAATGACCTTCCTCACGACAGTAGTTACAACTTTGACCCGACTTTCTAAAATTACTAGGGCTACTAGTCTCGAAGTTGTTACTCCTGGTGGAATTAACAGAAGTACCCGTAGAAAAAGTAGTAGGAACACTCTTCCTAAATCTACCCTTGTGAGCCAAAACATAGTCATCAGCTATAGTAGCAGCTTCTGAAACAGTAACTACTCTACGTTCTCTAATATGAGTGGCAACTTCTGGCGGAACACAATCGACAAATTGTTCAAGAACCATAAGATCACAAAGCTCATCATACGAAGAAACCTCCAAAGAAGAACACCACCTGTGAAAATGCTTGCTTAAGTCCTTGACAAACTCAACATGAGACTGGTTGTCACCCTTCCTCCAAGACCTAAAACGTCGCCTGTAAACTTCTGGAACCAACTCATAAGCTTTTAACACCGCTTCCTTAACAATCTTATTGTCCTGGCTGTCATGGTCACTCAAAGCAGAATAGGCTACTTGGGCCTTCCCTGTAAAAACTGACTGCAACATTACAACCCTCAAATCATCTGGCCAACTTCTGGAATTAGCAACACGTTCAAAAAGTACAAAGAATGTATCCGGATCCTTTTCATCAAACCTTGGGACAAGACGCAAATTAGAAACCATATCAAACTCTCTACGAATGGAAGTAGAACTAAGCCTCTCCCTCTCAAACTGCAACCTGTCCCTCTCCAAAGCTATTCTCATCTGCTCCATAGCCAACTTCTCCTTCATCTGCTCCATTGCCATCTTCTCCTTCATCTGCTCCATAGCCATCTTCTCCTTCTCCATTTCCAACAAAAGCAACTCCCTTTTCTGTTCAAATGTCAAAATATCTTTAACCTCAGGGTTGTTTAGACCAACTTTCCCTGGCAAAATCCCATCACGTACCAAGGCAGACCACAAACACAACTTTATCTCATCTTTCAATTTTCTAGCACCAATATCAACGGAATAATAATCAACCAACTGCAACAGTTGTTCTCTAGTAAAGCCATTTAACATCTCCTCAGTTGGGGACTTCGTAAAATCCTCCACAGACGACATGATTGATGTAAAAAAAAAACTAACTAGAGCACAGAGTTGAGGTTTCCCCACTAACTACCCAACCAGAATCTAACTAAGCTCACCCCTAGTCTTCAGGAGGCCTGGCGGTGGGTACTTATGCGCTGAGGCTGCTAACCAGCCCCATACATACCAGCGGTACAGTACAAGTACTAATACCACGGCGCGCTCCCGAGCCGACGTAGGGTAAGGGTAGTGGGATGCTGCAACCCGCACGTACCTCCACTCTAAATGCCTATTGCAAAACAAAAACAAGTGAATCTCATAAGGAGAAAACACTTCTAAATCCTGACAGGGTAAGCCTCAACTCCCAGCAGGTGCTCAAAAATACTAACAAAAAAAATGTAGGCTTCAACCAAAAAATTTAAACAAAACTGAGGTCTGCCACAAAGTGTTAACTGGTCCCGCTCCACCCTGATCAACAGCCACACCAAACTCAATGTAACCCAGAACTTGAAATGAAACTCAAATTGTCAGCAAAACAAATCACACTTACACCTGTGTGGTCTCCCCCCAGCCTGATTTGATTAGCAGCCAAGGTAGCCAATCAACCAATTAGATAACAAAACTTCTCCAATCTGAACTCAAAATGGGACAAAATTAAGCCAAATAACCAAATTCAGTGAAGAAAAAACTTTGAAAAACTTACCCAATTGGTCTTATCCCGGACGAGCCCCCATTTGTTACTACTCTGGCTCAAAGAGCAGCAACATTAAGGGGAAGGCCACACAAAGTAACAGGGGTTAAAGGGATTTATTACAGAAATAATATTAAAGATACAATGAAACAAAAGAAGGGCAGAGGATCAGGGTAGCGTCAGGAGCAGAGACCAGCCAACAGCCTCCAGATGAACCAAGTTTGGCCTTTTTATAGTGAGCAGGTGGCAGTGGGCGGGCCAAGTGCAGCTCCAGGTTCTGTGAGGACAGACAGGCAAAAAGATTTAAAAGGCCACCACCCCAGGGTCGTAACATACTTCACATGCAAGTTTTCAACCCCTCATTGTCTGGCTCAAATAGCATATCAGGTGTCGTCTCCAGAATCAAGTCCCTTTGGTACAGAGGTGTACATCTTTAGTCCTGGATGTCCTGAAGGTTTTCCATGTATTTTTGCATCCACACACAATCCAGGTTTTTGAGTCAGTGCGCCAAATTTTATTATTTTATTAATTTTATTTTATGAGCATTGTGAAAACCCTGGACTGGATCGGATTTGAACACCACTGCTTTAGTACTTCTGCCCACATTTAATCTCGAGGTTTGATGAACTAATGAGCATGTGCACTGCTCGTGTCCTCAAGTACTTAAACTGTAATCTAGTTCAGAGAACAGTTCTACATTATTTAATGCAGCAGCTTTTCAACCTTGTGCGCCACATCGCCTACACGTCAGGTCTGATCTATATCATCACCTTTAGTTTTAAGTTCTCCACAGCAGAATATCTCATCTCCTGGGGAAGTGGTTTTTGGATGGGATAGTGGAGGGGCAATAACTAGGGATTGATCCACACCACCCATGACTGCAGAAGTCATAATTACTGGGGGCAACCTAGACCCAGGAGGCGCAGGCACCCGCAACAGCCACATGACTGAAGTGAAGGACCTGCACCACTTAGGCCAATCAGACCCCTATAGCAAAGACCCCACAGACTGACCCCACAGAAATCGGCTAAGTCCTACTCTGCTGCCTTCTGTGTAGCTGTGAAGTAACCTCCGTCTTGAATTTTAGCAGCAACTGGTCTTCTGAGTACTAAGGTCATCTCAGCTTTGTAGCGTTCTAGTCACATTTGCATGTCAGTTTTTCCATTCTTTATCCTGAAATCTTTAAAAGGCCCACTTCAGAATGTCATAAGACTGAGAGTAACATTAGTCAAATCTAAAGTTCAACACAAGAGAATATTTCTTGAATTTTGTTGTGAACTAGACAATCTTCCTACAAGTAAATAAGTTCACAAATTCTCTGTGACCATAGCTTCAACTCAACTTACACAGCTGCTTGTCAAAAGAAAAGATTAAAATGGAAAGGATCACAGTACACAACTCTTGTACAGCCGGTTTGAAGAAACTGGCATCCGCCCACAGATAAAACGATTTGTACACGTCAGACGTTAGTAACTGTGGTAATTGGTCGAAAATGCCAATAGCCAGGTTTAGATTCTTTTTTCTTTTTAGACCAAACACAAAAGCACAAATATCTGGATGATCAGAAAAAGAGAAATGTGAAGTTAGTCTAACTGAAAGGAAAAAAAAGAAAGTTTGGACTCACTAGACTTAGCCATGGTGTCATTTACCACGGATTGCGTCTTCATCCGTTAATGAATGATTAATGAATGAGACAGCTGATGTGGCAAACACTGAAAATTTAACCAGATAAATAGTTGAGATGACTAAAGGTTTTTTTTTTATGTTTCTGCATGATTATTTTGTTGCAATGCTTAATGTAGAAAATAATATTACGCATTATACCTACTAGTTGAAATAATAACTTAATTCCATGCTAAATGTTGCTGTGATGCAATATTTCTTATTAGTTTGAATATATACAACAGGCGATAGCTCAGTGTTAGAACGTTTGCCCTTGGATCAGAAGTTCTCTGGAAGATCACGGGATTAAATCCCACTGAGCTCATGTCTAGGTGTCGTTGGGGAAGACACCCAATCCCCACACCCGTTTCTCCCACCATTGGCACTGTCGTGGCAGCCTGCTGTGGTGTAATTCAGCACACAAATTTTCCTGTTTAGGGATGCATAAAGTATATTTCTTCTTCTTCTATTAAACCACAAATGGTTTTTATAACTTTGAAACATGGTATGCTTTATTCACAAATTATTGATATAATTTGGACAAAGCATTACTTATGGCCATTGCATCATTCGTGCATCTGCGGTATAGAGATTCTGGACAAAACTGATCTAATCTAAAAACTAAGATTTTTTTTTCTTGCCTGGTTAAAGTTCCATCAAAGATGATCATAGATTATGGAACTTGAGGCTGAGATTTTTGTAAACAACTTGTCTGCTTTTTCAGTCTTTTTTCTGGCAATCATAAAAAAATGGACAAACCTTGGGCATGATTTCCTTGATCTGTCTTTGAAGATTGGAATTCCAGATAAAACGGTCCGTTGCCAATCCCCTGAACCCTACATGTTCATGTATATGGTCCACACTGGTACATCACATGCCCACCTGCATGCCTACTACTGATTACTGTCTGGTGTTCCTCTCTACGACAGTAACTACAATGTTTGTCGCTTTGCTAAGATTTCACTTAAGATGGAATATTTCTCTCCAGGATGTCAACAGAAAAAGCAGTCCTGAACACAATCAAGACAAAGAAAATTGTTGACTACCAAAAGAAACCAAAAAACTTTGAGCCGCTGCTCATTCACCGGTACTTAGTTTGAATGTTCTCTACCTGGGTATACATCAAGAAAAAACCTTGGCATTTTGAGCAAACAGTTGTCAGTGAAAAAAAAGGCACAGCTGTAGTCACCTTTCATTGGTGTCCTCAGGGGGAATAATCTTTTAGAAAACTACTGGTGACATTTCTATATACTTTCAGAGTGTTTTATTTGCTATTTGCACAATTACAGACAGGAAAGCTCTCCAGATGGTCAACAATATGGTGGAAAAAACACCCTCACATTTTGTTCCTAAATTTCTTTTGATGGTTGTACACGCACGCACTCACGGTAACCAAACAGCATTAAATACAGTCAGAGACTCTTCAAACTTACAGCTCTATGTGTCTGGATTTCTGCTTTATGTGTCCCATACAGTCATTCTTGTGACATGCACACACAATATACTGTAAAAGCATTTAAAAAAAGTATTTTTTAATGAAATAAAGTATGACTAACAGTTCTTTAGGATCAATACCAGCAATTCAGGTGATCAATAAAGAAGTTAGGACTACCCAACAAAAACATGAACAACCTGTATCAGTGGTCCAGTTGCTAATAACTGATATGATGTGCATATAATAAAATATCTGTTTCATAAACCAAATTCCATTTTATTTTTGTGAAGTGAAGAAGGACGGTGCACTCAAAAGAAAAAAAACGAGTGTACAGTGTACAGAATAAAGAACACTGAGTTAGAAACGTGCTGAAGTTAAGATTAGAAGCAAAATGTGAGCGTGAAAAATAAAGGAGAATTTGGATACATTTTTATAGGAGTACACAACAACCGTAGACATGGGAAGGTGGTCTAAAGTTATATATTTTGAAGATTGCTTCGCCCTTCTATCTTACCAATGTTTTTTGACCTGGCTCAGACCAGCTGGATATGTGGTCTCCAATTGTATCCATCAAGAACCAGTCCCACTGAAACCATTTAGCAGAAAGTGGGACATTGAGTGATAAACCTTGAGCACAAGTTGACACAGAAACTCATTTAACCTTGCGCTCGCTGATTCCTCTTGGACAATCACAGCAACAAAATATAACATCTTGAAATGACGCGTGACAGGAAAAACAAGTATTACATATCAAGTTGTTGATGAGCTACTCTGCTGATACAAAAGTTTTTCCCCTTTTGTCACAGTTATGGTCCAAAGGTATCTTAAATAACAAGGCACATCTTTTTAAACGATGTAAAGAACCTAGCACATTCAGCCTGCCCACGTCCGGCTGCCATATGATTGGTTTGGTTACCCAAACGTGGGATGGTAAACTAATATTGACTCTAACCCTCACCCTGAACTCACAATGTCGAGTTCAGTTTAATTTTTTTCTATTAAACCGTTCAACCACACAATGGAAAGGAAAAAATGTTGCTAAAAAAATATGCGACCTAAGCCTGAACTCACAAACACCGAGGAAATAATTCATCTGGCTGTCTTGGATACATGTTTTTCTACTACCACACAGATTCTACATGTTGAACCTTTGAAATAATTACGTAATTAAATTAGTTAACCTCACAACTAGTTTAGCATTTGTTCAGGGGAGTTTGTTTGACTGACTGCCTGTCTCAAAACTATAACAGAAGTTTGTTGCTGAGAAACTGTTGCACTTGACTCATACTAAGTTCCAACGTCAGATCCATAGTCCTACTGCTTTGCTACTGCACCACCCAGGCAGATTTTTGATGAGAGAAGTAGCCCAATTTTGGTCAATTGTGAAGCAATTTGCTCTGCTATTGCAGACAACAGTGTAAGTTTTGTGCTCAGAATCATTCAAAAATGCCCAGGAGAACAAAAAAAGTAACTTAGTTAGCAAACACAATCATAATCAAGTTAATAGTTACAGTATTGTCCTTAAATTTAGATGTTTGCATGTGGAGTAAAATACCAAAAGAAAAACATATAAGAGAAGGAAAAGTGAACCTTGAATACATTTTTTCCTTCAAAATTCTTTTTTTACTTTTAACAGTTTGACTTATTTGTGCAGCTTCTGTCCACTTTCATCATGCTGCATGCAGACGCTGTCAATTACTCACTCAGCAGAGATCAATAAGTGTAATCACACAAGTTCCAATGGTTGTACAGCAGCAACAATAAGTGAAATTCCAGCACAACAGGGGACGTATCCTTGTAGATTTGGACCTGCTCCTTGAGGGTAGCCTTACCACAGAGATTCGGCACAGGCACAAGGCTTCTAAGGGAGACCAAGCATTTGACATAACAATGATCTAAAAGTTGTCAGAGGTGAGAGAAATGTGTTTTGCTGGACATAGCCGAACAGCACACCTTGGGGTAACTGTTTACAGCCTACTGGGCTCCAAATTTTCCAGTTGCTATGCACAATATCCACAGTTATCACTCTATTGTCGGTCTAAAATAGGCCTAACCAATTAACTGTTTGCCACAGCATCAAATTTGGCAAAGGTTTCAGTGTATGACATTTTCAAATTCCAAAGAAAGCACATCAATTTACAAAATGAGCGGGATATTTTTGTGTTTGAATGGCTGATGTGACTCAAAAAGTGTAAAAAGAAAGTTTAATGTATAAAATTATTGAAAAGGATGACTAATTCCAAACATTTTAAAACAAAAATGTTTTGATCTTTCCTTGGAATTTTGATCATATAAAATGATCAATTAAGATTCTAGAGTATTCGCTCTAATGTTCTGATAAGCTCAGTTCTCTAAATTTCCATCTGAATAAAAACCTTCTCATTTTCCTCCTTTTGTCATGCAAAAGTCATTTCTCAAAAATGAGCCTACATGGCAAAGAAAAGAGGCGATGGAGTTTCAGAGATCTATTAGATGTCACACTGAGAAAAAAAACCTAATTGCAGGGGAACAGTACGTTTTCTGAAAGAGTGTGTTGTTGCTGAATTTGATCAATTTATATCAGTGTGAGAAAAAACACAAATCACTTTGCGGATTGACAGATTGATCGTGGTATCATTAATCTTTTGTGGATAATTTTTCATTTAAACGGTTATAACTTTGTGTTGGGTGACAGTGGGTACACTGCTTTTTATATGTGTGGGCTCCAGCCCCTTACACTTTTTTAATATATGAAAAAAGATTGTTTAGAAAACAGTTGATTGTTATACATTCATAAAACAACACATTCCACCACATTGAATATCAATATAAGTCTATTATCTGATATGAGGTCCATTCAAATTGTGTTTATTATTTGAATTTTCATAACTTCATTGTTATTCATACCTTCCAAGGATTTAAAGTTTGTGATATGTGGTTTCCTAAGACCCAAAGGGAGCAAAATAAAAAAAAATGTACTTTTTGAGTAAACTTTGTTTTGGACAAAAAGCCACTTCATGTTGTTGGTCTAGTTTATAATGTGCCACAGCACTTTTGGGACAAACTTTTTCAGTAAGTGCTTCTCTTCTAAGGCTCGGGGTGTTTTGATTGCTTAAATTTTTTCCTTTTCCCCTGCTGTTTGGACCGCTGTTGAAATCTGCATAACAGGTTTGACTTTCATGGGGGAACTCTTAAGTGCAAATGATATTTGAAATTCCACTTGATTTTTGAAAAGCACAAAGGATGGATTTTAGCATGTGTTGTGGTAAATGTGTAGGATCTATTTTTTTTTCTAGAATCAAGGAAGTTTTCTGCAATGATGTGACTTAAAATATGTTTGACGGGCTGTCAGAATACATACTGCTTGGTTTGGAGGACAAGTGAGCTCATCAAGAAAGACACAGCTGAAAATATGACGCACATAGATATCTATCTACCTAAAGATATCTATCTACCTAAAGATAGATATCTACATACAATATTTCTTTGGGAGATGTAAGAAAGACTGAATTATCTGTCTTAATTAAATCAAGCAAGAAAACTGCAGTGTCTACTGGTGAAGTTTGAGGTTATAAAAGAAGTTGAAGGCCATCTGTGTTTGATTGAAAAAGACATGAGAGCAGAGGAAATTATTTACCTGTATTTTTAGTTCACTTTCTTTTCGTATCAGGAATTACTGTGGTAGGCTAATAGAAAAAGTATCTCAAAGACAATCCATAATTTACTTATTGTTAAGCATGTTTACACTTTAGAATTAAAACAAATTTTTCAGAGTAATTGTTTTTGATCAGCATCAAATGTGGGATTGGGACTGAAATGACAGTGATTTCTAATCCAATTGCTAAACTATTGACACCATTTAATCTTAAATTTTAAGGCACATGACAGATATAGAGGTTTATGAAGTATTAATGTGATTTCATGAGTTAATTTTCAGAATTTTGTCAGTCAATTTGCCAAAAAGAAGGGCAGAGAGAAAGTTAGGAAACTTGTTATATTTAAGATTTAAAGAAAACTTGCATGCATTTGAATACGTCTGCTAAAATATACACCGTATGATCCTAACAAGAAGGTAAAAAAAATGTTATTTGAAAATTAAATAGAACTTAATATTGGAATAATGTTTTTACGAGAAAGTTATCCATGAAATTATTTTAACTTTAATTTCTTTGCGACAAACGATGTCAAATAAAAGGTCAGACAATGTGAAAAAAAAAATTAACAATAAGGAAACCACCACATGGTGCGTTCCCCAAACGTACAAGAAAAAAATCACTTGCACAGCATAATTTCAATAATTATTTGTTGAATTTGTGAAAGAATGGTCTCTGCTTTTGAGGGAACTTCATAAAAAATAATGTTACAGGGATTCTAAAAGATGGGATTTCAAAACAGGGTACAAAATGACATAAAATTAGTACATTAAATGATTTTGATTTGAGATGAATGATTTTGACTATTTTTAATAGAGTGTAACTAAAAGTCTGGATTTGTGATGCTTGACAGTCAAAGTCTACACTTTTTTCAAACTAAGAGAAATAGATAGAAGAAAATAGTATGTTGTCTTATTCATAGATTAGATTAACATATTTATATTCTCACAGCAGAACTGTAAAATAAAGTGATTTCATATTGCCCTCAATCCCCTTCTTACCACTCATCATCTGCTTCTTTCTGCCTCACATATCGTTGCCTGAGAGCCACAGCTAACGTACATCTGTGTGGGAGGTGGAACCCAACATCTTTACATCTGACCTCGTGCTCACGCTCCAGGCTGCGAGAAGTCCTCCTATTCTCATCAGTGTGGTTGTTGGACCCTCGGGAATTTTTACCCTTTGCAGGTATTTAATCCATTATTTTCCCCCCTCAGCTTTAATAGGTACGGCCAGATAGCGGTGTAGAAAATCTTCAGAAGAAAGCGTGGATTGTTTTACAGAAAATTTGAGAGTAAAAATGATCAACTAATTAGCAGATATTTTTATTATATATGCCAATGGGGTTTTTTTTGTATTAGAATAGCTTGCTTTGTCTCTTTTTTAAAACCTACTTATTGCTTTTATGTAGTCAAACTTGCATCATTCTTGGTTTAGTCATCATACAGTAATTCCAGTCCTGTTATGTTCATGTGCATTTTTTAGGCCCACCATGGTTCAGGGTTTATTTTTGTATGAGATAATGCATCACAAAACTGCAAGTTCCACATACTGTATGTACGTAGATATTAAAGTATTTAAATCATACTGAATTTAATTGAAAATTCAGTGAAATGAAAATATGAATGAAAATATGAAAATGTGAATATACACATGTAGAACTTAAGGCAGGAATGTATATGTAGGCGGTATAATAAAAGTAAAATAAAAGTGTGTCTTTCTCAGTCTATCCATAGTCTGTTGTTATTTACATCCCAAATTTGAGACCAAGTTAATTGTTAAAAAGGTTTTTTTAAAAAGTAGAATCAAAATGGTCTTAACTCATTCATTTTTAGTGTATTGTTACCTTTTCATAAAACCTAAATCTGAAGACAAAAAAATCTTCAAAAAACAACCTATTCAATTTAAAAATAGTGACATTTTAAAATTGCTGCACAAAAAAAATTACAAGCAACCATTTGTGAGTAACGTTATGAAATGTTAAAGACAATGAAATGAAGATGCACCTCAAGATAAGACTTAAAACGTCACCATTTCATAGCGGACCTGTCCTTGTTACTGATACTCTTCCTGTCCAGGTCCAGATAACCTTGTTATCAATTAGGTTTCACCTGAAGAAATTATCTCCTACTTCTGTTCATCCAACACGAATATGTCAACTTACCGTATTTTCCTTTTGTTGCCAAATTTCTTTGCTCAAACACCTCCACAAAAATTTTTGTATCTAAAACAACCTGATCGTAGTTTTTCATTAATTTCTTCTGATTCTCTTCAGATTCTGACATCTTTTCAAACGGTCACACACCTTTGTGTCAAAAAGGTTTCACAGTTTTTTCCCCACTGGCTCGCACCTCACGTGGTTCTACAGTCTGTTTTTAGTCATCTTGTCGCTACATCAGGCTCTTCTCTGCTCCACAAATTTGTCACGTTGCCAACATGTTTCTGATGGCAATCAAGCTCTTTGAATTCTGAAACTGTAGTGTTTATGGTATTCACTTTGCAAATTAGCTTTTTGATAACAGAAAAAAATTAATAAAGAAATGTTCTGATCTGCTCTGATGCATCAATAAATATAAAGAGTGAAATAGAGTTGCTAAAGATAGGATATGGTCATTTCAAGGAGAGGTTGTAAGTCAAATGTTTCAGCATTGCACAGAACTGTGTTTTGTTTTTGTTTTTTTTAACTTGGATCACTTTACAAGATGAAAAAAAATTATTTTTATATCAATCTAGCCCCAAAAGATGACCTGTTCTTCTGGTGCTGATCACTGCAAGTATAGCCTAAGAGCACTGCTGTGGTGAAGCATTATCCAACTGACACTGAAGATAGAAGTCCTGAAAAGATTAAACCTTATGCGTTTTATTTTATCCTTCTGTTTGGCATCTTCACTTACTTTTTCACTTTGTCCGTCTCCTTAAGAAATTTTTTGACGTTTTATTTTCAGTGCCTTCTCACCGCAGTGTTACGGTGATGGTCCACAACACAAAACTTTGCAGTTTGACAATGGAGAAAATGTCAAAAACTTTACAATATTTTCTAACTCCAAAAGTTATGAACTACATTTATAAGAACACTTTTCTGGTCATTTCTTGATTATAAAACTCTGTTACATCTCAAGCCACTCTCACACAACACTTGTGAGGGTTGCCAAATAAAACTGTGATGTAATATCTACGGACAATCAATAAAAAAAAAAAATCAGCAGCAGCCCATATCTTTGCTTCGTGAGCAAAGTCAGACTCTGCTGTGGGATCCACTATTTCATTACTCTTGTTGAGCTGAGTCA
Organism: Neostethus bicornis; assembly: GCA_902685375.1. Taxonomy (NCBI): domain Eukaryota; kingdom Metazoa; phylum Chordata; class Actinopteri; order Atheriniformes; family Phallostethidae; genus Neostethus; species Neostethus bicornis. The sequence goes on from LR738545.1 coordinate 15,162,368, forward strand.
AAACAATTGTGACAGTGAACAGAAGAAAATCTGTCTGCTGTACAGGACTGAAGCATTGAGCTGAGAGGAGGGGGGAGCTGCTTGAGAAAAATCAAGTTAGATTCAAGTCATTTGAACCCTGGTGAGTTTTTTTTCTCATTGAAGTCTTTTTTTGTGTGTTGTGCACGCTACCTAATTTGATTTCTAAGCAAATACTTAAAAATAATTTTGTTTTTAATCTTTTACCACTTAGCTGTAATAACAAAACAGCTCTGCTTTTGTGAAAATTTTGGTTGCATAAAACATTTTAGTTTATTTACCGGTAAAAAAAAAAAGAATTATCATATTTTATCTGATATTATTTCTTTTTAAATAAATGCAAATGCTATTTCTAACATGTTTTAGAAGTCGGTTTGAAATATATTCCTGCAGCTGCTTTTATTTCTGACTGACTTTGGTGGATGACTAACACAACATTTCTGCTGGCAGGTGCTGCCATTTCACAGATAATTTCTTCTCTCTTTAAGACAGTTCTAATCAAACACTTTCAGGGACTTATTTGGCTTTAAGGAGATCCCTAAAGAAAAGCACACCCTACGAGGTTTCATTTGCAGTCCACATAGCAAAATTAGAATGATGTAACAATCAGACAAGGTTAGGTACATAAAATCAATATCATTAAGAATAGAACTTTTTATTCGCTGCCGACATCATACTTGGTGTTTAGCAAAAGAATTAGACATGTCTGTCAAAGTCTACTTCAATACATAACTCAGATTAATGAAGTTAAAGTAAATTATAAATTCAACTTAGTACTCCAAAGATTTAAAAGTATAAAATAAAATCATTGTGCTGTGGATCAAGAAGAAACCTACAGTATTTCTAATAGCCAGTCCTGTTCTTTAGCAAATTCAAAAATTTGCCATATCTGGGTTGTTCTATTTAATGGTTGCACATGAGCTCATTAGTGTTCAAACTTTTTTTGTTAATCCGTAAAAGTAAGGAATCAAAAGAGATCAAAATAGACAATTTTGCTAGTGAGTCATTTATAAAGTCTTCTGTTCAAAGTAGGCTAAATCATTATTGCATGTTTTCAAATTTCAATGTTTAAGCAACTCAAACAACAAAAATTATTTTCAGTACAAACCGACCAAGAGTGCAGAAAAATTGATATTGTAATATATAAACTTTAAAACTTTTTTATCCTTTTAAAAAAACATTTTGTCAAAATGCTTGAATATTTTGTGATTTGTCCTCAAGCAGGCTTTAAACTTCAGCTTCATTCGGTGTTTATGGAGGTTAGGAACTCTGCAAAAACTTCAGCTTCATTAGGAAATGATGAATTTATCGTTTGAAGTTTTTAAACTATTCAAAAATCATTTTTAAAAAGTTGGATTAAGACAGAACTTTGTTGCTCGGAGCAAATGGAAAAAATACCAAGAAAAACAAATTTAAATAATTACAGAAAAGTAATGTGTGGGTATTTACTAAAATACCAAAAATCAATATTATATATTTAAGTTGGGCTATTATCTGTGTTCATCTGTGAACTGGTTGTTTTCTTAACCCATGAGGTTATAAAGAGATGATATAAGCTGTTGATGCTGAGTGGGTCATCTGGCAGAGGCCAAGCTGACTGCCTGGTGTCAGAGGAATAAAAATGCCTGGGTGGGAAAGGAGGCCGACCCACTAAATAGCATCAAAATGTAGTTATTTCTGGAAAGTTTCAAGAGCCAGCAGGGCTGTAATGTATGAAGTTCTTCCAAGTCAACAGGCTAAAGTCAATCTAAAATCACACAAAATTTCAAGGAAAGTAAGTTGTCAAACAAAGAAACTCTATTTTAGCTAACTTGTGTTTTGTGTGAAATCAAATCTTTTGAGGTTGTTACCATGTGTGAAGGTTTTTTCCATAGCACAAAACTGAATGATTTGCAATTTTATTTGTGCATGTTTGAGCAATTTGCAAGCGCTGCTGTCCTGTATTGGAACCCGGTTGTTCCTGCCTTTTGCCATCCACCACATGCACATTCGTATTTTTATATTCGGGTCTTAATGCAGTGGTTGCCACCCTTTTTAGCTCCACGGACCCGATCATCTTTCTGTAGCCCAGTCAGAGAAAACTATAGGAAGAAAGTTAAAAGTATAACCTCCTGATAATAAACATTAATCCACTGTTTAACAGAAAATACTACTTTAAATGCATTTATATAGAACTTTCTCCCAATGAGGAGGAAGGGAGTTGCGGACAACATGTGAATCATACTGTACCAACTAGAGGGGTAAAACAGTAAGTGATAAATAATTAGAGAACAATGAATGTGAATGGAAGGGCGACACAAAAAAGCAAAGCCAAGGAACAGCCAAGAGAAATGTGGATACATCAAGTAGCCAAGGCAGAGAAAAATAGATAGAATTATGGGACAGAACTTTATTATGTCACGCTTTCACCAGCTTCTGTTACAGTATCTAGCTGCCAACTAGCAACTATATCAGCTAAATGTCTCTGTTTTTAGATGGCCTGGTGATAAGCTCAATTAAAGAGGAATGCTCTCTTACTTGACCTGAGAGCTTGTAAATTATTTTAATAAAAACAAATTTTATACAGCACTTTTCAAACATAGAGTTGCATAAAGTGCTAAACAGACGGTGTAAAAATCCACAAAAAATGTAGTAAAGAATTATATTTCACTCGTGTAATGAGGGAAAATGAGGTCTTGAAAAGCTTTTTTAATCAGTATGATTCCATAACTATTGAGCAATGTATATTTCAATTCCCAAATTGTGGTTGTGGGGATACAAATTGGAAAGTTTTAATTTATTTTTTTTTTAAAGATTTTTTTTAATGACGTGGCGTGAGCGTGTATTTCTAAAGAGTTATCCGCTAAGCTACTTCCGGTTGAGGATGAAAACGACCTCATGAACTACTATGCGTCACGAAGGTAAAACAAACGTTTCTACTTTTAAGGTAATAATCATATTGTTCATCTGAGCAATTTTGTCTTATGTGAATATAAATTAAACTTCTTGAAAAATCAAATGTGTTTTCCCAGCGGTTGCCAAATTCGTACAAGTTTGACTTCAGTGTCAAGTATTTAATATCTGGCAGTATTCAAAAATAATGAGAGAAAAAACACACTTTCTAATTCAAATGCTTTTGGAATTTGGTCTAAACTTTTGATTGATATTTAATTAAGATCTGTATAGTTTGGCAAACCAATCTCCAATTTTTAAGCCAAGGTTGACACGGGACCTTTTCAAATATCTGTATTATAGTAATAAAAAAGCTTTTGTGATTTAGTGACAAATCCCAACTTCACCATGATGAACAATGTGGGGTGTTTTTTTTTTGGCTATTATTATGCCAGCCAACCTACAAGCTTCACAATACACCATTGCAACCTACTCAGTTCAGTCTAAAAAGCACAAAATCTGGTTTCAATTCCAGCAGAATCAATGCTTTTTAACATAAAAACGTATACTTATTTGAGAGATAAAAGTATTCATTATTTTAGAGTGTGATCTGAATTGGGAATAACCCTTGATTAATAGAAAGTTTAAATTTGATAAATAAAAAAAAAAAGTGTTGTGTTGTGCGTGACTAAACTTTGAGTAAGGTCAGATTGGCTGTTTCTTTAGGTCTCAGTGGTTGAACACCCCAGCATAAATGTCACCAAATGGATTCCAAACACTAATAACTCACTGGCAGCTTTCCAACATTCCTGACCTAAACTTGCTCACTTAGATTTATTTTTCTCACCTTTACAGATTCGAGAGTTCAGAACATGCAGCAGAGATCTGAACCCGAGCAGGCGCTTCATGCATTTCAAAGTGCTCACTGACTATTCTAAAGCACTGAAAGGTCTCCTTTGAAAAATGTCAGGCTCAACTTTTCCTGTACAGAATTCTTCTTTCTTACTGTTCTAATATCTCTGTGTTTATTTCCCTTAGAGGTGATAACCATGTAAAGACAAACAAATTTAAAGGTAGGTAACATTCCATTCTCTAAGATGTGTTTAAATAACAGAAAAGTAAGCCCTACACTCTTCTCTTAATCTTTGCCATTTCAATGGCCTCCCTTCCTCTTTCTTCCTGCTGTCGGATAAGTGGTGTGGCAGGGGGCTAAAAAGTAGGCAAAACATTTCTTGTAATTGGTCAGCACCTTAGCTTGAGCTTTCTAAACTTGTCTCAAATTAGATCCCTATGACAACCCCACCCTGTGGTTACTAATCAATGCAAAGGCATGATTCAGGGAAATTATGCAAATTCGTCACAGTTTCGAAACAAAGTGCCGGGGCTCCACTGCGCTCAAACACTCTAAAATTTGAATTTTCTGCTGCTTGAGCAGGAAATGAAGCACTTAACAAAAGATGTTTTGCTTCAATATTTTTATTTATCGCGCAACATAAAACGATATTGTAGGGTTTTTAACCACATACACTATGTATTCACATAATACACCATACAGCTACAAAGAGAGAGAGACTGAACAAAAACACTTTTTTACATACTGCATCCTTGACATAAAAATTAAAGAACCAGGAACAATCCTACAACTCAAAAAGAATGTAGCTGCCACTCGTGTAGGTTCATTTTTATTTTGTATGGGTCAGGGTCCAGGTCTCTCTTCTCGATTTGGAGAGTGTTCAGTACATTGGGATATTGGTGAATTTGAAACAGTAGGTCATACATACAAATGCATGTTTACCTATATTTATTACAGAAATTATTTTCAGAAAGACAAAATATACAATAGTAAGTTAAGGGTTGAATAAAGGAAGTGCATTAGATAATAAAAGGGAGGGCAGTACACAGTTTTGATATTGATCAAATATTTTAGCATCTGGCAAAACAAACACATGTACAGTCTACTCAAAAAATCATTTTGATAACTTTTGAAGCCTGTACAGTACCAAATGTGAAACCAAGATAACAGTCTTGAATTAATTTGATTCTATTTTTCTTACTTGTTTAAATGACTTCAAGTAAAACATGGAATGAATATCAAGAGAGGCTGTAATGGACTGTTAGAGCTCCGTCCTGCCCTCACAGAGATGTAAAACTGTAGCGTTGTAACAAAAGACTTTTCATAAAGTCAGCACCAAGGCAGCTTCTTCATCCTTTGAAACTGCTGTTATTGAAAGTGAAGTTTTCTTGACATTCAAAAAACTAAAAAAAAATTATTTGTGATCATTGTTTCTTCCTCACATTTTATTGTTTTTACACACAGTGAATGTTCAGGTGTAGTATCATAGCACCGGCTGTCTAAAAACTACCCCGCTTCCCTCCCTTCCCTATCCTTCTCCCAATTTTAGTACATGCTTAGGAGATAGGATGTCTCACAAGAACCATTTACCAAAAGTGAGACATTTAGAGATTAACAAAGGTAATAATACGGTTTACACTGTATACTCAGCACCATTTCTTAGGCAAGTGTGGAAAATGTGGGCCATACATCATCCTTAAAAAAGTAAATCAACCCTGACCGCTGCAGCACACTTATTTCTGCGAGCCAAGATTTTGAGTCGCATTATTAAATATTATTACAAGCCTAAATCTGGTGACTTCTACGGGGGCATCATGATTTATCTGGTATGTGCATACTTAAATAACAATGATAGATACATCTACACAAGCAGGAAGGCAGTCTCTTGCCTGATAGTCTAACACAAGTGTAAAACAGATTAGCAGGGCTAGAACTCACTAAAACATCACCACCTGATTTTACCTCAAATTTGCAAAACACGTGAGAAAACCAACACCACTTTCTAAATTTTCGCATTGAATGGGTCTACTACCGGCAGGCCGGACAAATAGAAAACAACCAAAAAGGGGATTAAAAAGCACTTTGTTTTTATGTCTTTGGACATCCTGTAATCTCTGCTAGATGCTTTGTTGTACCACCTCACCCCAGGAGATCATCGTTTTTATGAAACGAAATATATTTTGTGGTAATTGTGGTACAATCTGAACTATTAAAAAGTAAAACAACACATTGGTTTAATGGTATTTTTTAAAAGATGGTATTGAGGTATTTTAAAAAATGCTCTGGCTAACACATCAGATTTGTCCTTAGCTTAAATTACTAACTAACATGCTTAAATCACAGTTCTGGTGACTTTCTATGTCAAATGGTGGGTTGATTTTTTTTGCTTGTTTAATTTGTGACAAGATTTTCAAAACAGCTAGAAAATATAATTAGTGAGCTTTTGTAATAACTCAGAAGTTCATACATTTTAACATAACAATGTTTGAAATAAAGACTTAGTTTTTCACAAAGAGTGGCCTGTAGTCAAAGAGTAGGTGAGGTTCTGTTTTTTACAAAACGGGGCTCACAAATTTATGGGCATAGAAAAGAAAGTGATGAGCTAATCGGGGAAGAGGAATTGGGTGGTAGGGTATTTCCAAAAGCAAAACAGCAGTGTGACTAGGCAAACAATTACACACAACATATCAGGACCAAGCGTTGTCAAGGGCCGCCCGAGACTTCAAACACCCCCATCATTCATGGTTTAGTTACTATCCTCACCAGTTAAATAATCTTACCTAAATAGTTTAATATATACATTTTTTATCTCTCTCTTGAGAAAATTAAAAAGAAACAAAACTAAGCTTCAAGTTGTCAATAGTTGGCTCTTCTTCTTGTAATTAAAAATCAAGATTAAAAGTGCTTTTATAAATCTTTTCTTCTGTATGTACAATTTGTATTAGCTATATAAAAAAGATGAAAAAAACCAACAACATCAAAGACAATCATTATCATCACCATGTAGTAATAAATAAAGTTAAAAAAAAAAAAAAAGAAAAAAAAAGCTGGCTAAATTGAGTGGGGAGATAAAAGAGCAACAAAAAAGGGACATGCATGATTTTTCACCCTCAGTAGCAAGTTGTGATGGTAAACCAGTGTCTCTACAGCATGAGGTACATCCAGGAGAGGTAACAGGGTCTTTCACACAGGACCAGGGCCTTGACCCCAGACACTTGATTAGTATCGAGTTCTGGTTGTCACTTATTCTCATTTTCAACACCCTCTCTAACAACTATGCCGCTGTTGTTAAACCACAGACTAAAAATTAAAGGCAATGCTTTGAATTTTTACTGTCATATTTTCTCTTTTTGTCTGTTTTAACAAACATATTAGTTTATGCCACAATTTTGCACAAAAGACCAGAGAATAATTGAATCAAAGCCCTGAAATTCCAGAAATTTGCTGCGATTTGCCATTTATATTTGTACTGTTTCCTCTAGAAAAGCGCAGATTTTTTGTGTTCCTGGTAACTGTAATGACTGGATGTGCTTTCTATGTCCTGGATAATTTTCTAATCAAGCCTACAGTGGATTTCAAAAGTCAGTGTTTGAGTGCAATGTCAAAGCTGCAGCTGTTTGGCTGGCTTTGGGGTAACAAGGTGCCTACAGGAGGACACACTTCTCTCTGCTCAAAGATGACAGCACCATGCAGAGGAAAGGGATGTGCCCTTCACAGTAGATCAAGTGTAACAGGACAGCACCAGAGGGTGTGTATGAGCACCACAAGATTTGCAGCCTCAAAATTATTTCCTTACTCCTGTATCTCAGGACCGGCTTCCCAGATTCTCAGACCTCTGATCTACTATGAGACAAATTTGCTTTGCTGTCAAATGCTAGTAAACTGGGTACAAGATCCCCCTCTACTGACAAAAGACGGTTTTCACAACTGCTGAATCCTACTACTTCGAATGGAAGGTCAAGTATTTAAAAAGGTTGGGGGAGTTCACATCACTTATGAAATGGCAGTCACCACTGCCCTCTAGAGTTTTAATGAGAAGTGCTCACACTGAGTGTGAGAATTACGAGAGTTGTACTTGCTCCGTCTCTGTGGTTAAGTGCAGATCTGTTCAACGAGCAGTTGCTGGTATTGGTTACGTGTCTCTGATATTAGGAAATGCATTGTAAAGAGGAACATTTTGCAACCCAAGTCAATACAATTGTCCTTCCTAAAAATATTACCTGCACCAGCACAACACAGCCACAACTAGGCCATCTCCTTGCAAAATTCTACTGAAATAAAATCTGAGTTGGAGCACCATATTACAGTATCGAATGCCACAAAGTTATGCCATGAGTTGTTAAAAGTTGTGATAATAAATCTTATCAGAGCCAGAAGCTAAGCACCAGATTGCTATCCAAAGGGGTGGGGACTTGCAGGAGTAAGTCATCATCTAATGGTCAGAAAATCAGTAATATTTTGTACCAATGGGGTTCAATTGTACATTCATTTTCACAATTTAATTGCATTTTAGTCATTATTTAAAAAATTCTGCCTGGAGCAGAAATGTTTTAGCTTTTATGGATAACATTTCTTTGTAATTATTAGTTTTCCATTAAATAAATCAATAGTACTCAAGCAATTTTAAGAAATAGCATGTGCAGTTATTTTTTTTTCAAATATCCAACACTTTTCACTAAGGGTAGTTTTTTGTCTTTTTTTTTTAAAATGGCTCCTTCTGCAAGTTTTAAGATTGACATGAAAAAAGGAAATATGTATAAAATAAGGAGCAAGTTTTCCAAATATGGAAAAAATAATAGCCCTGGGTGAATCAGACTGATTGATTAGAAGAAAAAAATCATATGTGTGTATGGTTGTTTGTTTGTGTGGCCCCAAAACCGACATGTGACCTGTTTGGGGTGTATCCTGCCTCTCGCCTGAAATCAGCTGGGATAGTCTCCAGCACCCCCCACTCTCCTATTAGGGATAAGCGGTTCAGAAGATGAATGAATGAAACATAAAACAATCCCCTCATCAATATAACTTTAGGAAAAAACAGCAATAAAAAAAAAAAAAAAGTCTTCAGCATAATACCTGTAATAAACAACAATTGACAGTAACAATAGCAATCATAATAATATTGGTAATAATAGCAATAATTAGAATAATTAAAATTTTATGAACAAGAAAATAAGCGATGGAGTTCCTCTCAAGGAAAGAGAGAGGAAGAGCACCACAGGCAGTGAGTCTAAAGCTCAAATCACTGCCTGACATGAGGTAAAAAAAAAAGAAAACCAACAATAAAAATGTCCCTCCTCCAAAAGAAAATCAGGAGGGGGCAGGATAGAGAGTAGCCTGACTGTGGGACAGTTGAGAAGTTTTTCCAGCTCTTTAGTGTCTCCTGCACCACACTGTGGCTCATAGTCTCTCCGTGTCTGGCTTCACACAAAGTGGCTGTATGGTCCAGTGAGGCGTGTGAAGGCATAGGTTGATGCAGTAACCATAGAGGTGGTGTAGAACGTTGGAGCTAATCGCGTCACTGGCCCCACCTTCTTTTCTTTAGATTGGCCGAGACCTGAACTGCTACCTGCAAAAGTAGCACCCCATTTTCGTTTCTTTCCAAGTGTCTTAATTTCTTCTTGAGAGAGCCCAAGGAGAGCTGCTTCCTGCTGCCTCTGCATTGCTCGCTCAGCCAACAGCTTCATTTTGGCCTCCCATAGAGCCAGGCCATGCATCGGCTGGTTGAGGTTCTTGTGCTGGTAAAACACCAGAGAGATGCGGGTGGGGTGAGTACGATCGGGCTTTTTAATTGGAGTGGTGGCATGAAGTTCTCGACGGGCACATTCAATCAGGATGGAACCGTGAGTTGGTGCTACAGCTACTCCACCAATGCTGGGATCCAGGAAGTTATGTTCACTATCAGACCACACCTCCTCCTCATATTCTTCCTGATTCTTAGTGCTCTCAACATCACTCTCAGCTTGACTTACGTCGCAGTAGGCCTGACCTGACTGCTGCAGTGCATCAGGAAAGAGACGACCTTCAGGCGCAGGGGAGGGAGTGCTGCCTGCCAATGAACCGCCACAAGACTTCCAGGCCTTCTCTTGGAGCCCAAGTGGAGTAGAGCACCGATTTTCTCCAGTCTTGGACCAAATCTTGTCTGGGTATGCTCCTGCTGGATTGTTGTGCTTCAAACCAGGACTGTACGCACCAGACCCCATGGCCCAAGCATTTGGCTGAGGACTCGGAGTAGGACTAACCCAGTTTCTTGGGGTCCCTTGCCCTGGAGTACTTGGTTGTGGAGTAATTGAGCCTGACTGAGAAGGGCCTGGCTGTGGTGTCCCTGGTTGAGAAGTGGTATAGCGTGTAGAACCTTGTTGTATGTTAGTCTGGAGCACTGTGCCCATGTTAGGGGAAGGTGGAGGAGAAGAAGTAACTTTGGGAGTCTGTGAAGGCATTTGGGGGGTTGAACTGGGGAATGATGTCCACTGCTGAGGAAAAGGAGAAGATCTCTGCTGGGAATGCTGGTGAAACTGCTGCTTGTTTGAGCTCAGGGGAGACGTTTCAGGAATTTGCCTGTGGTTTAAATGGCCTTCCCAGCCTGTTGGAGTAACACTTCCATTGAGCTTGTATCCTGGCCAGGCCGTAGGCTGGGGTGTGGTTCTTGATGTACTGGCATTAGCCTGCGTCGGTAATGTGCCTTCATAAACTGGCACATCTACAGGTTCCTTTTTGATAACAGGAGTAGCTCTGTTGGAGGACTCAGAGGACACCGAAGAAGGACGAGACTGGCTATGGTCTGTAGACTGGGTGTAAGCACCATGATTCAGTTGGTTGATTTGCTCTGGTTGGTTATAAGTGGACTGGGCCAGTCTGGCTTGAAGACTCTGGATATCAGGCTTCTTGTCTGCCTCGACTGGTCTGGCACCTGTTTTTGGTAAACACCCAGTTCGACCCTCATAGGTTCTCAGCTTACGTGGGAAAAGTGCATTAGGTGGGTAGTTGTAGTAGCCATAGGGCATTCCGGGCAGACTTGGGTGGTACCCATTCACTACTTCAGCTGCCGAGGGCTGGCCTGCTGGGGAGGGAACTCCCCTTGCATAGTAAGCAGGGTGTTGATATATGTTGTTGAACGGGTCTGTTGCCTGCACAGGATATCCGTCTATTGATCCGGTGAACGGCTCAGTTTTGATGTTAGGCTTCACCTCTTGTTTAATAGCTGCTGATTGTTAAAAAACAGGAAATGCAAATTAGACAGGTTGATTCCAATTGCTTTATAAATTATCAAAAATCTAAACAATGACTAACCTTTATTCCCATGGTGTTGAGGAGAACTGGAGATACAGGCCTCAGTCTTGCTTATGGTTTTCTCTGGCGTCTCTGCAGTCTGTTGCATGAGCTTGTTCTTCTTCTTCTCTGAAGCAGCTTTTTTGGCCTCCAACCGTCGTTGTCGGCAGGATTTGGCTGGTTCGGGTAACTTGCGTACTTCACGTCGAAAAGCCTGAAGCACCTGAATTGCTCCAGTCCGCATTTTGATCCGCTGGGCCTCGGCACTACCAAACTCATCTGTCTGTGATACTGTGTACAGCGGCAACACATGGAGCTGCTCGTCCTCAGGGATTTCACCCACCAAGCGGTTGTCCTCCTTAGTTAAGGTACACACCTACAGTAAAACCAAAAGATATATACTCTGGTAATTGCTCAAAATACATCTTAATACTTTTTCTTTCGTTTTTATCTTGTATTTCTGTACATAAAACACCACCACAAAAGTTTAATTGATCTTACCACTGTGCAGCCATTGTGGAGGTTATGCTGGTCTTTATGAGCATGAGCACAGAAGTCCATGCAAGCAGTGATCCCAGAAAACGGACGACCTTCCTTCAAACCCAACCTGCAATCTGGAGCTCGATTCTCTGACAGACACTGAAATAGATAAGAAAACGTTCAAGCACCAGCACTTAGAAATAATTTTTCTGCAGAAATGACTACATTTAACATTTTATTATAATATCTTTTTTTCAACTTTTGCAGTGAAGCTGTACTAACTTAAAATAAAAAAAAAACTGTATGGTTAAATGGTGTAAACCAACACAACACTTTCTTTGGTGGAAATGTATTAGTGTAACAAACCTGGTTGCTGTAAGCTTGTGGTGCTAGTTGTTTATACAAAGGAGCCACCTCAGTTGCTAGATTTTGAAAATTGTGCCTGAGTTTTTCCTCCTGAAAATAAATACATGGATTAAATCTTTTGGAGAAAATACAAACAAAAGTCAGTTAATCCGGACTCCTAAAATTTCAAATAAACATTGAGCGGTAACATTTAGCTTTTGTACACTTTGAATTATCATTTAGATAAAAGGAGCTATGCAAATTAAACTTGTCTAGCCTTACGTCTTAAAATCATTGTTTTTAGAGAAGATGTAAATTACTGTAAGAACAAATCATTATTATTTTAATATCAGTTATATTTTATCACCTGACGTATGTTTTTTAATTGCTACTAACTTAGCTATCTTTTTATTTCACAGTAAACTCAGTTTCTAGACTCGTGGAAAGACAGTGATCTGCTGCTGGTAGAACACTGATTGCTGACAAGTTCTTCGCACAACTCTGCTTAAAATTTCCAAGACTAAAAATTATAACAAAAAACTTTAGCGACTAATTGATTTATTTATAACACTTAGTGGTCATTTCTTTAAACACAGCAAAACAGGTATGTTTAATGATTACCTCTTCAGGGTGTTCTCCTTGTAGCCTAAACTTGCGTGGCGTTTTGCTCCGGGCGTACTTGCAGCCATTGAAGTACATACTCCAGGAGCAACCAAATGAAAAAGAAGCCCCACACTTTTCAGGGTCCTTGCCTTGACAGGCGCAAGTACGACTGCAAGAAACAAAATGAGAAAACATTCAAATTTAGATTTTTTTTTAAAAGCAACAGTCGCCCAGGACAGAATGGCGACCTGTTTGGGGTGTACCCTGCTGTTCGTCTTAAATCAGCCTGGATAGGCTCCAGCATCCCCCACAACCATGTTAGCAAATAACTTTTCAGAGGACGATATATCAAATCAAAATTTGAGAAAGATGCTTTGACGGTGATTTAATTGAAGTTTCACAAAATACGTCCATAGACATTCATCTCATGTTGTGTTAAGATTATTTTAAAAAGAGGGTTGAAAGTACCAACATACCATATATTGATGCAGTTAATATACATGTAGACATGTTATTTTAAATTGTCCAAGCTTGTTTATGTTGACTTTGTATTGAAATCTTTACTTTTGCTACTTACTCATCATTGAGGCCGCAGCGTCGGCTGGTGGGGTTGCCAAATTTAGTGAGGGTATCGGTGACATCACGATATAACTTGTCAGCCATGGCTCTAGGGACTCCATCCCAGGCCAAAATGAGAATTATAATGACTGCGTTGGCACAATGGTGGCCAGCACGATGGCGCACTAGACACAGCAGCTTCTCCTTTTCGCTGCCACGTCGGATAACCTGTTAGCACACACACCCCATCCTTGTTTCAGTTTTGAAGGAATAATAATACATTTTATTTAAAAGCACCTTTCAAAATTCCCAAGGACACTATGCAGTTAAAACATCAATTAAAAGAAATAAAATATATAAAATGAAAAAAAAAAATACAAAACTGTAAGATAGTGGAGTGATATTACGGTATACAGTTGTCTGTACAGGTGGCTGTTGAGTCTGGGTTTGAAAAGCAAAATCGAGTCAATGTTGTGTGTGACATGAGAGAGGGAGATCTGGAGCTGCCCCCATTGTGAAGAGACAGGCAGATGGCACATAGAACCGGATATAAGAGGAGGAACTGAGAGAATGAGAGGGAACAGAGATGGGGAGAATGCCAGATAGCTAGCGTGGAACCAAGTTATGAAAAACTTTGTTGGTAGTAAGAACAATTTTTAAATTGATTCTTTGTTTTATGGGAAGCCAGTGTAGTTGATTGAGCATTGATGTGATGTTGTGGAATGTGCTGCAGTTACTGGAGAGTTTTGTTAAGCAAACCAAAAAGTAAAGAGTTGCAGTAATCGATTCAGGTAGTATTAAGTCAGTGGACAAGTGGTGTGAGGAGTGTGAGACAGGTGGAAATTAGAGAGCTTGTGAAGATACAAGTAGGCAGACCGGATGATATCATTGACAAGGGACTGGAATGAAAGTGGGGTCTCAAGGATGACACCCAGACTCTTGACCAAATGAGAAGGACAGTGGAATTTTTTATAGAAATAAAAAAAGATGTTATATTTAGAGATAGTTCATTTTGTAGTTGCTTTTTTTGACCAGCAGATGTCCAAACTGCAGAATTTTTTTTTTTATGCACAGCTGATGCTTACACTTAGTAAAACACTGAATCTTCTGCTTTTAGAAAATTAACAACATTTCTTAGTCTGTCACAAAAGTCAGATCTGGCTATTCTCTTTCTGTCCTCCCATAAAACCATAGTTTCTCATCCATAGTGGAGTAGTTAATGAATCTTTAAAATGTTTAGCAAGATGTGGCGAGAAAGGCAGACATCTGCTAGAAAGTGAGACTCAAACCATACAGCCAACTGTGGTTGAGAAACTTGCCTATTTGTCCCACTTGACCCATCATGATTAAAAAACACACATGGACTTTGTAAATTACTCAGTGATGCTCCAAGAAGAGCAAAAAAATCCAACTATTCAGTCTTCTTTCTTTGACACAAATCATTAGAAGTCAATCAGGCACCCAGGGAGTTCCTGACAGTCAATAAATAGTGGAAGTCTGAAAGCTTTCTTTACAGTGTAGGCCATTTTGGGGAGCATCCAGATTTTTTTATTCTAATACCTGGTGTAGGTAATGTGGTTTTTACTTACCCATTTGGCTATGGGACACCCATGCGAGCTCTTCCCCTCTTTGCCTGTGTACACCACCTTTTCTATCCGGATGGCTTCTCCTTTCTCTCCATACCTTAACAGAAGGTGAGAGAAGCATTGCTTTTAGGAGATGTACACTAGATTATTGGTGACCACCATTAGTACTACACTCCTAAACCTCCTGAACAATACAACTTTTACAGTTCAACATCAGCTTGTCTGCTTCATCTAAGCTGCCGAAGGGAACATAATTAACTTTCTACTAAAAACAGGTCAAGCTCAGTGATACAACCTGCAATGGAGTGTCTGTTCACAAGGCTCCGCTGAGATTCACACTAGCTTGCCAGAGTAAACCAGAGCCCACTGGCCTCTGGACTGTGTCAGCCACAAAACCTAGTGTTTAGGGTGTTTTCAACTAAGGATTCTAACATGTGACTTATAGATAAATGTCTTCCTGTGACTGAGGTACAGAAGGAGGAAAAGGTCAGGGGGTTTCAGCGAACCCAGGCAGGTCATCAGAAGTTGTCACATGTCTGGTCACACCTCATATCAGCTTCTTCAAGCAGCTTGATACTTGCCATTGTGAAAACTTCAGCCCTGAGCAGATCTGGCGTGACAGTGTGTACAAGGGGCTCCTCATCAATAGGAGTCATCCTGAGGTAGCTCAGAGAGCAGGGAGGATTAAACTCTGTCACCACAGGGGTGGCCTGCTGAGGTCAAAGGTGGGTTAAAGGTCAGCTTGAGACTATACGGTCTTAGCATCTTACGTCATCCCTCTAAAAACAAAAATGGGACTCTGGTGGAACAGCACCCACACTATTTCCTACTTTCTGAGTACTACTGGCTTACTGGTTTAACTAAAAACTCACCACTCAAAACAGTAGATTAGTTTCTAAACAAGGTGACAACAAAGTAAATATTTTTTACGCCATTTAGAATTTCAGTATTCATTTTTTTAAAAACTGAATTTAGTATGAGGATGTCTATTTTGTGGTTGGGAACATAAAGACTAAAACTTTATATCTGTGAATTCACACACAATTGTTTTTATTTTTCCATTCTCATCCTTCTGCTTTTTTTTTTTAAATCTTCCTCTTCATTCTGAGTTTCTCAATTTGACATCATCCAAACTGTCATGTGCTGCTCTACATGCTGCCGCTCAGATGCTGATGATGCTGATATTTCTTGTACTTTCATCTTGATTCTGGGTCACAGATTCCCTGGGGTCTAAATGTGAAGATGGAAAACGGAGAAGAGAGGAAAAGAGAAAGGAAAAAAAAGAAGTAAAGAGCACCTTGACTCCATTAGATCCCGAATGGAGGCTACGGTAGGTCCAGATCCCAAGTGGTTGTAGTAAGGTCCTTCATCTTTCTCCATGATATGTTCTGAGAGAGAAAAGAAATACACTCAAGAACCCATATTATTCAACCTCAAGCCCCTCAACCTCAAGCCCCCCCTCAAAAAAATATTTCATAATGTTTATGGACATATTTTATTTATTAAGTTGTATGTGTTTACGGCTTAAATAAATAACTCCAATTTTTAAGTTGTAAACACATTTACTAATAAACTTTGTTGACTCAATTCAAAACTAGAGATTTACCAACCATGCTATATTACCTCCCACCCTGCAGTTTTGTAGAATACAAGTGTGCAGCAGATGTCTTTTGATGTATGTTTGAACAAACTTAGTGCTATCGACTTTGTGGTTGCTGTCAAATTGTGACTGAGGAGCGTGTGAATGTGCAACTGGTTGCAACATCTATTTCATAGTGTCACACATTATCCCTCCCGAGATCAGACAGTGGGTTGTGAGAGCAGGGTGTGGTCTATTTGCTGATACTTTGAAAAGCAAATGCATTTTAAAGTGGTGGTGAAAACGTAAAAATGCAAGTATTCCGGCAGACAGATATGTAAAAGCATATCTATCTGCCGGAATACTTGTATATATATACAGATATATATGTAAGTACATATATATCTGTATCTGTGTGCATTATACACAAATGTCAAAAGAAGGGCTTCTAATCTTTGTGTGTATTAATGTTCAGGAGAATCTAAGCTACATCAAAGATACAGCTTGTGGGTTGTACATGCTGGTTTAATGTGTCCAAACACTAAATTTTGTTTTTATTTGAAATTATGTAATTCCTAAATCATTAGGAAGAATTTTTCATATTGACGTTCTACGTATTGTTTTTTGATCAAACTATTAACATGACCTCAAATGTGTGTGTGCACCCGTGTGTGTGAGAGTGTGTGTGTGTGCGTGTGTGTGTGTGCGCGTGTGTGTTTGGGGGGAAAGGCAATATGAGGTCACATTCTCTGGCTGAACAGGGAGAAGAAACCAGGGCGTGGCTCAGGCAGGAAGTGGAAAGAGTCATACTAGATCCATGTGTGTAAATTGCGTAGCTGTTTGTGTGTGTGAGAGTTATGCAAAGCAGGGCTTTAACCTGGATGTGTCTTGGATGTATTTTGCTTAAAATGTAGTGTTACCAGATATGAAATGGATTGTGTTGTGTGTGAATAACCTTTACTGTTTAGAAATAAGGACTTGACTGTATGAATTTCTGTAGCTTTCTCCCTGCTCTGCACTCTCTTTGGCAGAAACAGACCAGACATTTAAAAAGCAAATACAGCTTTCAGTAACTAGCAAAAAACATTCAAACTTTGTTGTTATTTCTCTTAGACATTTAATATTTATGTTTCAATTTCATTAAACTTGGTTATACTAATAGTGACACTTGGTAAATGTGCGCTTGGTAAAAACCTTACGACATTGATGTATAGCTTCTACAAAAGTGATGTAATAACATTTTGTAAAAGTGAGTTATAAATTACTCAATTGACAAAGATCTGATTTAATATAAAAGTGTTCATTCGTGCTAACTACGTTTTTGTGTAAGGTTTCTTTTAGATAATTAATTTGGACTGTTATAATTACCCCAAGTAGGACGCTAACCAAAATATAATACTATGGCGCTCTCTGTCCAACAACAGGTGTAATTTTCATTGGCCAAAAAAACTAACAAGAGGCTTCTTCTATTGTTTCTGCCTGATACCTTTATTACTTAATGTTTTTGCTGTCTGGATGATCAGTCTGTTTCTGAAAACTTTTGAAAAGTTTTAGAAGATCAGCGTCATATTGAGGACTTACCCACACAAGTACAGGTGGGGAACTCTGTCCTGTAAATCCTTGGAAGGGGTGTCAAGCAAGTTTTTGGTCGGAGTATCAAGGTAGCGTAAAGGAGAGTCAAGGAAGCCTCGAAGAGATGGAGAACAAGGTAGACCATCCTTAGTCGGGGTATCTTCCTCTGAATAGCACGTGTAGAGAAAGTACTGCTATGTCCCCAGAAGCTTCAAACTTTATGCGTTTGGGGAGTGGGGAGCATGGCGTGTTGTATACATTTGGTGTCATCCTGGCCTGCTCCTGCTGCTTTTCCATAATAGACTCCTGGTGCGAAGCGATGTCCACATGTCCCTCTTGTTGCTTTTCCAAATGATTTTTAGGGGATGCCTGTCTCATGGTTGATTCCCTTTGTGTTTCTAACTCATTGTTGTTTACTTCCATCTCCTGATCACCTGAATGAGGCGTGGAGTTGGCTTGAGTGGTGAGAACTGAGGCAACTGATTGGGAGCTGTAGGATGCTGTGCAGTTAGAATCCTGTTGACTGATTAGGGATTGATTGCTTTCTTTAGAGACTGTTGTAGTAGTGTCCTCCTTGGCCTGAGTAGCAGACGCATCTGGGACTGAATCTCCAAACTCAGCCTCAAACTGGCGAATCAGTTCTTCGTACTTTGGATCTATGTTGATAAGATTCTGTAGTTGTGAAGTGCTAGATGAAGTCATGGAGGTCAGAGGTGTGGTAGTGCTGGTGTTACTAGAGGCCAGGCTGTATGTTTCTACTGATTTAATATGGTCTTCGGGAGCCACAGGTCGAGACCCAGAGCCAGTGAAACCTGGAGTGTTTTCTGGCAAAGCAGAAACAATGGAAGTGGGAGTCGTTGAGGTGTTGCAAAGTGTTACCTGAGATTGGGCCGGGACAGGAAGGCCAATGGAAGTAGCCTGCGAGGAATCACCGTTGAGGGGAATACATGGGAGGGTGCATGTTTGCTGACTGTTCAGGACTGGACAGCTGTTGTCCATCATGTTGGGTAGCGGTTTATGTACAGGGATTTGACTCTGAGGCAGGGAAGATTGGCATGGAGGCTTTCTGCTTTGTCTTTTAATGATTATCTGTTTAGGTTTGGGAAGAGGAAGGCCTACAGCCATCCCACTCATTGCTTTTATGACAGGAGATCCTTGCCCACTCCTTTTCTTCTTGGGTTCCTGCTTGATTGCTAGATGAGACAAACCTCCTGGTTCCATTTGTGGCCACCATTTCTTCAAGTTTTGGCAGGCTGTAGGTACACGTGCTCCAGAGCATGAGTTGAAAAGAGGTTCCTCTTGTAGTGAAGGTGCTGTTGCAGAGCTGCCTGAGTGGAGTGCTGATGGCTGCTTGACCAGGAGACATTGGATACCAGGATAGGGCTGAGCCTGCTGTTGACCATTTGAAATGCCATAATGACTCATCGAAGCAGTGTGTTGGTAATGCTCACCAGAATCTGATTCTTGTTTTATCCTGGGTAGTGCTGGACTTCCCTGGCCTTGAATGCTCCCATTGACCTGCTGAGGAACTGGAAGCTTAAAAGGAGAATTGCTGAATTTGCCAGATGTGTCACCAAGTAGCTGTTTAAGCTCTGACATTGGATCTGCACTACCAGAAGCTGTTGTGACATAGTGAGTCTGGGGCTCTGACTTGATATACATCCATTGATTCTTCTGTTCAGAAGCTCTGCCTGAGTTCTGTTGCCACTGCTGGGAATTAAGACTGTAGCCTGGATGTTTTCCCTGTCCTGCGAATGGAGAGGTAGAGGATAGCACAGGGGTGGCATGGGGAGAATGGGTTTGAGATCTGTGATGCTCAAATGATGCTAGAAGCCTGCTGGTTTGTGTGTAGATCCTAGAGGGACCGACTGAGAGCGTGCAGGTGAGTTGTTGTAGGAGATAATGGGATCAAGCCCGGTGTAATGTTTGGATATTACTGTGATTAAGATGGTTATTTCTAAATGTTGGGTGACCTGGAGAAGGGACAGCCTGAGGACCGGTGCCAGATAACTGTGTCAGTGCATCTATGGCAATGGCTGTCTGAAGACTGATGTTCTTCTCCTTGGCTATGGAAAGCACCTGGGGGGAACAAGGAATGGGGGGTTTAGAGCAGGACACTCGGTCTGAGTGATGGCCTTGTGTTATGCCTTTCTGCTGAGAGCATGAAGTAGACTGATGGTGACCACCATTTATCTGTTGGTAGTTCTGAGGATGTTGCTGTAAGAGGGGTTTCTGCATCTGTGTGGCACTAACAGCCATATTGTTTGAGCTTTTATCCTCTCCGGTTGCCAATTTGATTTTCTTCTCCAACCACTCAAGATAGTCTGGACAGTCAGGCCCATCACAGTTGCAGTTAGGAGGCTTGTGGCCATGTTTGGCTTGGCTCAGTGCTGACTGAAGAGTGTCAAGGTCATCTAGAGATTGAAAACTTCCATCTGGAGGGAACATATTGAGTTTGGAACAATCTCCATTAGCACCTGTCTCCATAATAAACTTTTCATAAAGCTGAGCTGTCTTAGGTTGAGTACGGTTGCAAGAAGAAGACACAGGCAAGGATCCAGCTATTGCAGAAAAAGCAACCAGGTTGTGAGCATCCTCCATGTTTGGATGATGAAAAGTTTCAGAGGGGGTTTGTATCACCATTGCTACTCCAGCATGGCCGCTGTTGTTGGGCATCACTGACTTTTCCTTGTCCTGGTACCCAACATTGCCTTGGAGGCGCACTTCCTGCTCTCTGCTCTTCTGTTTCCATAGATGCCTCACCATCGTTAGGATAGCGGTTCACCCCATTGGCCAACTCCAGACTCAGCTCGCCTTCCTGGAGGCGGTCACGTGACCCAATTTCCATCTGGCCATCCACTGAAGTGACTTTGTGAAGAGTCTGAAAGATAAAAAATAAAGTTTATTGAAGCTGAAATAAGAAACAGTGCCAACTTAACACTTGAGTAATCACTGTTTTTAATTATGTTCTTTACACATCCAGATAATAGTCACAGCCATCTAATATAAGAAGCTTTTCGGTCTTATTCAGAGTTTTTCTTCCCACTACTTACTCAAACATAAAGCAGCATAGCAACACCACTTGTTACTGGCTCTGCTCTATAAAACTCATGAAAAATGTGTTAAATAACCTACTTTTTGTGAGAGTAATTTCTCAACACACCAACAATTTTGTCAGACGTGCCATTTTGGACTGCGTTTTCACAGGTAATGGATAAATGTCGTGCTGCAGATCAGTTGTACTGCCATGCAAAGCAGGACAATTATGAAATATGGGGTAGTAAATGCCCTTAGTATTGCTTTTAATATAGCTTTGTTTATGAAAATAAAAAATACCTTTGATTTAATTCATACATGGATTATTTTTCTTCCCTTAAACCATATTGTTATTACCTTTTGTTTCCATTTATGGAATTATAATTCTAGCCATGTTATTTTATGTTTTACATCAATTCTAGTCTATGAATTGAAGAACAAGTTTGGAGCTCAATCCTTTTTTATTTTAAATATTATTAGTTACACCTATAATTGTACTCAAAAAACAATTTCTTATGTAAAAAGAGTTGCTAGCTTGTCCAAAGATCTTTCATTGAAAACTGAAGGAATGTCTTGTCTGAGCATAACATTGGGTTCAAACACCAGTTATCTGGTCAAGACAATTAAGTTAAGGGTTTGGTCATTCATTACAAGATTACTCATTGCTCCTAGCAAATAAAGCAAGCATGAGTAAAATGCTTTTGTTAGTTAACATCAGAAGAATTTATTCCTGAATGACAATTAAGAAAATTATGTGAGCAGGTTTGTGGTTGGGGACCAAGGAGATATGAATCAACAGTTATCCAAATTTAATCTGAGAGGGAATTGATAAGGCATGTAGTCACCTGGATCACTGTACATGTTGACAGTTTATCCAGAATGGAAAAAAAAAAACATTTTCATCTACTGTAATGTCTTCATGAGTAGAGTGGCAATTATTAACTAATCAGAGCAGTGACACAACTCATTCCCCTTTGAGTGAAAACTAGGACAGTGTTCACAAAAGTTACACTGAAATTTGCTAACATGTTTTTCAAATAATGAAGCTACATTGTCAGCAAAATGTTTTATGACTGTTCCAACAAACTGGGTTAAAAAACAATTTGGACAGTTAAAAAGTTAAATAGCAAAAGTTGACCATTAGCTTGATGTGTTTGCTTTGTATGCATCTTAAATAGTTTCTTGCAACTGTTAAACCCAGTTCAGGTCTGTTCTTTGTTGTTTATAATTACATGAGTTTAGAGAGAAAGCAAACAGATAATCCAAGGACAGGCTCAGGAATCATTGACAGAGTTCATGTTGTGCCTGAACCGTGTATTGCTATGTGCTAAATGGTCCTTGTGTAAGAAAAACAATGGGATAGTCTATCCTTTTGGATTTAAACTGATCTAAAGCCATCTGAAAGTATTACACCTAAATAAAAATTAGTAGTTGATCTGACATTGTCTTTCATGCTCTGGTAGAACAGCTTCTTTGTATGGTTCCACCAGAGTGTGACTGTAAAAGTAAGTCCGACATCTCATTTGGATATTATTAAAATTAGCCTTTGAAGTGGCAGCATGCTCAGCTCTTTTGAATCCACCTTCTGCCCTGGGAGTCTGACAGGGGCTCCCAGGAGGGATGCCAATGCTATTGGCGTGAGGTGCTGAGGAGTTGAAGGGATGTTTTTGGAGAGGGGCAACAAACAGCCGGCACGCAATATGTGAGAGGCCCAATGTCTGTACTATCAGTAGCATCTGATGGGAAAGAGGAAGAGGGGGTGGGAGGTTTAGCAGCAGTGTGCGGCAGTTATGAGAACTGCAGTGTGTTGAAACCGACTGACTGCAACGCTGCACAACTCAAAATCTCGCTATCGAGATCTACGTGTCTGACTAACACTCTCTTTTCCTCATTTTGTCACTTGAGCACAAACAAAACACACACAAGAGACACGTGGCTTTAAATCATCTGAAACCAAAGCTTGATAAATCCTTCAACCTAAAAACATTGCTCTAACACCTGAAGCCCTTTACACCTCTGTGGGAACCTCTGACTCCAATGATCACATGTTTTGCTAAATATTTACCCCATGACAGAGACAGGTTTTTATCTTCTGTGAAAACACAGCATTCTCTTTCATACATAAACACACTTGCACTGACATGGAACATGCTGTTGAATATTTCTAAACATAAAAACCCATCTAACAAGATAGAATCCTGAAAAACCTGGTGAACTAGAGAATCTTGAAGCCTTTTAAGCAAGGCATTTTTTCCAGGGTTGTCTGAAGAAAAAAACAAGTGAAGCTAGACACTGTACAAGAAAATCTGGAGGTAGGAGACAAAGCTTTAAAAGAATGGTGGAGTTGGCACACAAGGGGTTAAGTAGAGCTTATGAATAGACAGCTGAACCTAAATCCCACAAACACACCACCCCATCCCATTCTTCCTCTCATCCACCTCCTTCGACCCCCTCCCTTTCCTCTGTTGCCGTGACGAGCAGGAACATGAAGCAGAAACCCCGACAATATTAAGCCGGTTGAGACCCTTGAGGGTTAGCAATGCGTACTTACGCTGTCTTAGACGTACAGACTGAGCTGCCGGTCGAAAAGCAGAAAGCAGAAGAGGAGTCGGAGAGGAGCATTAGACTAGCTTGCCGGCACTGCCCTCCACGAGCGATCCAGCCCTGTTGGATAGTCCTTTTTTATTTCTTCACGTCTGTGCGGTGCACAGGCACAGCAACCTCTGAAACATGCATGCATACACTCGCATTTGTACACACACCACCCCCTAGCACTTCACACACATTTCTCATTCTCTTGCCTCTTCGTATAACCAAAGCTTTATGTTCTCTCCTTTTTCCTTTCTCATTATCTGTCTGCTCCTCCCTTCCCTTTTTCAATATCCTCTTTCTTTCTCTTGACTACACATGCATTTGGCTTCTCCAAGCTGCCCCCACCTTCCACTCTTTCTCTCTCTCTCCCCCCTCCCTCCCGTGTAGTCTCCCCCTCCATCTCCTCTCTCTCTTCTATGTGTGCAGAGCGAGAGGCCATTATCTGAGCCACAGCGGGCACGTACGATGGAATGGAGGAGTGTGCAGTGAGCAGAAACAGAGAGAGCAGTGGGGGATAGTCGCTAGTAGCAGCAGCCTAGGAAACAGCTCAGTGCAGCAGAGCTCTTTACCAATGAGAAAACCTCTCTTGGATTCCACGCCCTTCAGCGCTTTGCTTTGCTGCATTCGATGACATTGCGTACCAGGCTGTACGTGTGTTCAGTTTGTATCTCCAAAAGCCCAAAACAATAAACAAGACAGAGCGTCCTCTGCTAGGATTGCAGAGGCGAAACAGCCACAGCCAAGCGAAAAGCCAATCTCCACTTCCAATCGTAGGCAAAAGAAATTAAGTTTTTTTTTATTCGCTGCAAATATCTGCTTCTGGTTTCAGTAATATTTTGTCTTGTTTGTAGGTTCTTGATGTGACAACGGTTCCGAGCTGAAGGAGATGCTATGGATAATGGTTTCTCGAGATCCACTTCCAGTTTCCCATTTCAAACTTAGTATAAAATCACTTCAGCCATACAGCTGTGGCTGATGGCAAATTCTAAGACAAGTCCTGCATGGGATTGATAGAAGATTTACGTATCTGCTGGCATGTTCTGAAAGATCTGAAAGATGCAGGTGAAATAGAAGGTTTCGGACTCCAAGTCAGAAAACAATCTCTGTCAATATAAAAAACATGGCTCGTACGGAGCATCTTTAAATGTAAAAGAGTATCGCTGCCCCTGGAGCAGATGACAAGTTAAGAAAGGAAAGTTGAAAAAAACTTAAATTAACTGGGATCAAGGAAAACGAAGAGGAGAAGGTCTGCGGCGTCTACTTTACATTGACAGCTTGTTGCTGAATGAAGACCCTCCGTTATCCGTTCATTAGAGATGTGTTAAAGCTTCTCTCATTGCCTCGCTGCCAGCCCACAGTATTTCCACCTCACCATTTCTCTGCCTTGGCGTCATTGCAATGATGACAATTAGGGTTTGGATCAGTGTACGATGATTCCTCTCCGTCGCTTGCTGGCTATATGGCCTTAGTGATTCTTTCTTTCTTCCTATATCGCTGGCGCTTTGTAGCCAGTTTAACCATGAGGCAGAAGTGCTGGAGGAAGATGCGAACATGGTTGTGTTCCTCATTGTAGTTCTCTGTCAGCTGCAGTGTAGTATTTCAACGCTTGTGTCAGCCACACAGCAGTATGGTCAGATTAACTTCAGAAGCCCGTTCCTGATTTGCTTACTTTGCCTTCCTGTTTTTATCTTGATCCCACTCAATCTCTGATTTTCGCAGCCTATTTCAATCTGCCTCCTTTTAAAAAAATCTTCCCTGTTTTGTTTCCTGGGTTATTTTCTCCTTCTACGGTGGTCTATTGCATCACTATGTAAACACTCTGCGACATTTTTGGCTAAAAATTGTAAGACTGTCTCACTGTGGCCATGCATAGTTCTACACACATACACACAGATACTGTACTTGTATATTTATTCACACACACATTGAGCTTCAATCCCAAAGAAAAACACAGCACCGACTAAACTGTTTAAAAAAAAAAAAAGAGAGAGAAGTAAAGCACCGGGTCATATGACCGAGGGATTGCCAATGAGCGAGAGGGAGCGTGATAAGCAGGAGAGGAAGGAAACCCATCCGGAAATGACATAGCAACGTCGTCATCGCCAGTGTCTCCCACCAGCACATCTTCCTCCGCCACATGCGACATCGGACACAGACCCACTCTCTACTACCACCAATTCTGCACAACAATTGGCTCTTGAAAACATGCTTCTTCAGTTCGTACTCACACACTCGCCTAGCTGCACCAATACAGTCTTTCTAACGCAAACCTCAACTTAACCCTTACTGTCGCCACTAACATACTACGTCATTTATTGCAAATTATACAATTCTTTTTCTTTTTTATTCTCTCAGTTCTTGTGTTTAAATTTTAAAACAAACACTTTATAATTAGTTTTAGTCATGAAGGTCATGGGGAAAAAAAGAAAAAAAACCATAGTAATTTTTTATTCACAAAACGCAAAAACATTCTGTGTCATTTGTTCTTTGTGAGCAATTCCAGTAACAATGGTGTTATTCATAAATAAAGATTACAAAGATAAACACAAACTGGTAATCTCCCTACAAATAAAAGATTACTGAAAGTTTTGTGTCCGTCTGTACAAAAAGAATCTGAAATCTTTATGTCATTCAAAGGATAACACACCTTTATAACATAAACTAGCGCCACCATTGCCCCTGGATCTTATACCCCCACTCAAATGAAACTTTTAGAAACAATAAAATAAAAAGAAGTAAGAATTCTGACTTACGGCAAGTCTACTGAAACTCAGCATGAAGAGAAAAACCAAGATGAGTGTGACAGAAAGATTCTTTATCATGTACTGATCACTTTATCTTTACGTTGAAGTCAGATTATCTTCCAAATGACTCGTCTCATGTGCTCGTCTCTTTTTCTCTTCTTTTCTCTTCCTCCCCATCTCGCTTTCACTTCTCTGCCTTCGTGCTCCTCGCTGTTTCTCAGCAGCACAGAGGAAAGGTCTTGGTTGTAGGAGGGATGACTGACAACAAAAGTCCATCCTCAGCCATGTGTATTGGGCTGCCTCGCATATGACTAAGCCTGACTCATCTTTTTTCTTCTCTTCTCAACAAAGTCTTAACACAAAACCCTAACCGGCTTCTGAAATTTTGCCCGCTCATTACTGAGTGGAAATTGTGTGTAAATGAAACAAACAAGAAGTGACTGAGAACAAGTTGTTCTATCTTTTAAAAATAAAGTAGATGTTTTTCAGAAAAACAACTCACTATCAAACAAATGAGTGTTAAGTTATGCTAGGGGTAGGCATATCTCCATGCACATCTTTGTGTCAGCTGATACTTTCCACCTTCAGTGCTCCCATTTAACTCTGTATACCTTCCCCCATCCATAATGCACATTGTTCCCATGGTGTAACGTCAAGGTCATCTGATCTGACAATCCCATAGGAAGGGAAAGCTTTATACCTCTTTATTCCTAACTCTGTTTACAAAAACACATTTAACGACCACCATTTTCTCTTTTCATATTGAGATAAAACTACCAAGAAAAAAAGCTCGTGCAAATAAGCTTCATGTCAACAATTGTAGACACTAGCTGTAATAATTTTTCTCCATGCATGCGGCAAACTCCGCCATGCACACAGCCGGTAATTGTTCACTGAGAGTCGTTGGGTTTACTAGTGGGTGGAACTACAGGCTAAAGGGCATATTAGGTCTACAAAGGAACAACAAAATCCCTCGATACGACTGAAGAAATAATAAAACTATGTTAGCATAATCCTAAGTGTAACAGTTCATTTGTTGAATTCCTTGGACAGTCAGTTTTGCTGTCTTCCATGTGGTCTGTTTGTCTTTCTCTGTGTTTACAGTTGCCTGTGGTTGTATGATTCGAGGTGTGATTGGGTGTGACTTGTAGTATGGAGTACCTGGTATCAACTCTGAGTCATATCTCCTGACATTTGGCACGTGCAAGTCAGCACGATTTGCTCAGCTGGGCCAAGCATACCCTCCCCTTTCTCCATCCCTCCCTCGTTTGCTCCTGTCGCTCCCACCCTGCACTTCACAAACCTCTTCAGAAACTCCTCACAAAGAGAAAGAGGGAGTGGTTTAAAAAGGGAGGAGGGAAAAATGGAAAGGTGATGATAGGTGGGAAGCTGGTTGGGCAGAGCCACAAAAATGGGGCAGGAAAAAAAGGGGGATAAATTGAGGGATAAGATTCAGCTCTTTGTGTTTGTACATGAGAAATTATTAGAAGGAACAGACTTTATTCAATACAAAATGGCCCTCAAATTAAGAAATATACAGTTCTGCCCTTAAATGTAAGGATTTGTTTGAGACATATGATGTTCTATAGCCATGTAGTAGTAGCAGAAGGTGGGGAATTAGTAAGTAAAGGGCATCAAATCAAAGCATTTTCATTGCATGGGCCTATCTGGAGTTTATTTTTTTTTCAAAGTCAAGAGACCAAATGAAAATGAAGTAGTTTTTGTTCAATTTTTAATGTTGAGATGCCCTGATGCTTTTCTTTTAGTGAATGAATGGGTGTTTTATGCTTCTTTTTTTTTTAATGAGTGAAAACAGAAAAAAGCCCCCTTGGTACTGAAACAGTGGCTGGTTGCCAGTCTTGTCTCTCCCTTGACTTGAACTAAGATTAGCTTCCCATATGTTCAATTCAGGCAAAGCTGAATTTAAAGGGCCAATGCACCACTGTGCCCACACCGTGGCCACACAGCCTAAAATAGCTAAAAATGTCTCTCCAATAAAATTAAACAAATGAGTCAAAAATTCAAAAGCTAGTGATGGTACAAAGAGAACCATAAAAGTAGACCATTAAGTACAGTATTACCCTACATCTTAGATAATTGAAATAATCTAATATGTTGGAGTTAAAGCCTCTAAAAAAAGCATTTATGTAGACTAAACATTATATTTCTAATTGCAGCTTTTACTGGTAAGTGTTCAAAGCTTCACCAGCTGTTGTGCTGTATTACATAAAACCCGGCAGTGTTGAGGAACAGAGGGATTCAGGATCTGTATAAACTACTGGGAGCAGTGATGCAGCCACCAGAGAAGTGAGAGTTAAATAGCGGGAGCAACAGCTGAGGGCTCCACCTCCTTCTCTCTCCATTCATTTTTCATTAACTGCGGCATCAGGCGGCCGACTGTCTCCTCTTTAACGTGAGGGATAACTGCCACTAAAGATCCCACGAAGCACTGCTCGTAATGCCTCACAATTGTGATCTAGCCACAGGATTCAAAGTAGCTGTAGTGCAACTCCAGGCATTATTCATGCAGAGTGGCAAGTAGGTCTGGAGGTCTGTTGTCTAATCGAAAACATGAAAAACATGAAGTGCTTGGCATGACCCAACATAATAATGCATAGTGTATACACCATTGACGACTACATCTGAGTGACTCATGTGAGAAATCAAGGATATAAACCACACATTTTATTGCCCTTCATATACAGTACATGTGCCAACTGGGTAGCGGTGTCCCCTTAGGTTAACATGCTAATTTTTTTTTTTAAGGTTACCTTGAAAAATGTGTAAAGTCTTAACTTTAAATTTAGTCTTAAACTTCACGTTTCAGAAAAGATTGAGCAATTTAGCCAACATCATTATCACTTTTTTGTCAATGCTTTTAATTCAATTTAAAAAAAAATCTAATTTTATTGAAAGGGGAGACAAAAGCTAAAAACAATGAAGAAAACATGTCTAGGAAGATCAAAGAAAAACTTGTACTCAACAGACCAAAGTTTCTTTTCTACTTTAAGATAAGAAAGTGTGTGCAAGCGTAAGCGGGCTGGGTGTGTGGAAACTCGGCAAAGAAAGTTGAATGGAGGAGGTGATGTCAAACCCTCCACTTCCTGAGTTTCTACACCAAACTGCTTACTACACACATGCTGATGACTAGATGGTCATGTGACCAACCTGATGGTCACACATGCCGTGCTAAAATTAAAGTGGTGATGTCATCAGACATTCAGTGTTGCCACGGAAACAAGGTCAGCATTAACCCTTTGCAGATGAGACAGGGGATTCCACATGCGAAAAGACAAATGATCAAAAAAATATTCCATCTTCTAACACACTATTGCTAGGTTGGTAGCATCTTTGTATACTGCTGCTCTTTCCCACACATGTGGTTCATGTCATGTTCGAAAAGGAAATCTTGTACATGGGTGTAAAAAAAAAGCCTAGTCTGTCTTGCAACCTGTTGTGGTAACTTCTAAAAGAGTTTTTTGTTTCCTGAACAGCACAGACAATTGTGTTGCAATTGTAAAATGAGGCAACAAAGTGCTCCGACATAGAATATACGCTGTCATTTATCGTGTCCAATTGAGTTTCCTCAGTTTCTAGGTGTGTTTCTCTTTGTACATGTTGGGAAATATTTGAATAGAAAAAAGATTCTGATTAGATAAGCTCTCCACCCAGCACACTCATGGGGAGATCTAAGAACAGGCGCTCCGGGTAAAGAATGCAGACTTGTGCTACACAGGAATGAGCCCACACATAATTTTGTTCCCTTTAAACGTTAGAGCTTTATATACTTTGTAGATAAAAGTGCTGTCTATATATGGACTGGGATTAAATCTGGCAAAGAGATAAGTGGGCTGTTGAAAGAAGCAAGCCAAATTTGTTTATGACATTTTGGATTGACCTGATGGCTTTAACTTGTAAAACTAGTGCGGATGTTTAAAATGTTGTTATTTGAGTGTATAAAGCTTGTTGCTTTTTTCCTCTAGATTCCGATTTATTGGCCAGCTTAACCTTTGATGTTAGATTCGTTCTTTAACAGGATCTCTCCAAAAACAAGCGAACGTAGCTTGATACGACGAGCAAGAGAGCGGTTCCTAGTGGCCGTGGTTTACTAAGCTTGAGAATCAGACGCTTACGCATGCGTGACCCACTAACTTCTTCTCCCTTTACCTCATTTGACTCCAGAACCTAGGAGAAGCAGGACGGCCCCCACCGTGGCTCCTGAGCCAGCACGCATGGTTCCTTCTCTTACTCCTCCCTCCTCCTTTCCCTGGTCTCTTGTATCTGCACATGCCTGACTCTGGCACCAATCAGCGGGCAGCGTGGGATGCTTTAAACTGTAGATGCCGAAGCATCACCGCTGAGGCGCTTAGCTTGCCGTAGTTGGGAGATAAAGTCCAACTAAGTTAATCTAAAGCTATGACACTTCTTTGGGATAAAAATACGTCAGCCAAAGTGAAGCATAACTGTGTCTGAGCTCCTTCTAGTGCCGACAAGAGCAGCAAACAGTCAAATGACATCCTTTCTACACAGTAATGGTTCTGTATGTGTAATAGACACCATACTATGGCAATACATGCATGGACTACCACAAATTTAAAGCTATAATGCACACATGAATGAGGAAGCGGTCATTGTGTTGACTAAACACTGCTTCTACACCTTAACAGCGAATATCACCATTAAATTAGAAGGCATTTTATCTGGGAACCAATCACTGACGCTTGCAAACAGACATGACAACATGCAAACCCGATGACCCCCCTTACCTCAGCTGCTAGTTCAGAGTCTTCTGAGCAGCCTCGACCGCTACCTTCAAAGTTTTCCACCTTTACAATCATTCAGTAGAAGGAGAGGGAGATGAGAGAAGGAGACAGAGAGGGATGGGAGGGGGAAAAATAACAATCAATAGAACAATGCGACAAGGGCCTGTTCAAAGGAAATTTTCAATGTCTGCATGGGAGCTTTGAATGTGGCTAAAACATCCTGTATCCTTTTTTCTCATTGTGTCATCACCTTGGAAATAACAGAAATTTCTTTTCTTTGATGTGCGCTCTCACGAGTAAGCCGGCACTTTACTCTGCAGCTGGGACAGTGAATGAGGTTCATTTCCACTTCCACAATTATGTAATGTCCCCATGCAGACCCGGTGCAGCATTCACATATTTCTATCACACTCGTCAGCTTAAAGTATTTTTGCTTCCCTTTGTTAAAAGATGAAATTAGCTCAAGTGTCAGTGGACCAGATGGAAATGGCTCATAGACAGCCCCCCTTGTCTTCATGACCCTGGCTGTCTCGCTGTTAAATTATGTGTTTTGTCTTGAGCTGGTCCACTGTCCTGCCAACCTCCACACACACAACACACGCATGCACTGGCACCCCCGCGTACATCCCAACCATCCACACTCCCTCCCACCCATCAATTCTTCATAGTCTGTTGTAATGAATATTTACCCTCTAAACCTTGACAGTGCCTCAGTTTGTACTCCTTCGTCCACTGACCAAAATCTCCATCAGAAGACTTCACTCCCTCACCTCTATTCCTCCGTTCTTTTCTTCTCTCTGTCTGCCCACTCTTCCCTTTTTAGTCTCTCTCTCTTGTTTGTGTTCCAGCAGCCCATTCAGGAAGCCATCTTGTGTTTTTAATCTGCTTTTACATTAGTCCTCGTACGCACGTTCTCTTTCTCTCTCGCGCTTGCTCTCTCGTGCCTGCCCCCTCCCTCTCTTTTTCTCTCTCGCTCTTGCTCGTTTGCCAATTGGTCTACCGCACACACACAAACGTATAATCACATATACAAAAAATTTTTTCTGGTTTTCGAGGGATCATTCTCACTCTTTCTCTTATTTATTTA
Organism: Neostethus bicornis; assembly: GCA_902685375.1. NCBI lineage: Eukaryota > Metazoa > Chordata > Actinopteri > Atheriniformes > Phallostethidae > Neostethus > Neostethus bicornis. The sequence goes on from LR738545.1 coordinate 15,194,321, forward strand.
GGTTGTTTTTTTATTTCTTCCGGGATATATAAAATGACAATCCCAGCGGCCACCCAATTTCCCTTTAAACATATACACTCATGAACAAATATACACACGCATAGCTCGCCAGTGAGACGTCACACTGGTGATAGCACACAAAGGCGGTCAGCCCACCAATCAGGGACCGGGCTGGGCTCTGCTGCTAGGCTAAAGCTGAAGGATAGTGAGTAAGGGTGACGACAGATAAAGAGAAATTGTAGAAAGAGGAGGTAGATATGGAAAAAAAACAAAACAAAGGAGTTTCCGAGTATGTGTGTGTGCAACGCCATAAAAGACTGACATAAAGAGACAAAGTGAAGGTGGGTGGGAATTGTGGGAGTGTGTTCATGGGGGGGATGGGTCCTCTCTATGCTTGTCAATTATCTCCTCGAACTCGCCTTCCCTAAACAATGCCTCTGGTATGTGGTATTGCTGAGCACCATCTGTGTCAGGGCTGCCTGCAATAACTGGACTGGACTGTACAGCACATGAAAACACACACACTCACAGAGCCACAAACCCCCACAAAGACACCGGTAGATCTCTGACAGGAAGAAAGGGGTAGCGGCATAGTTGGCCCACCATGCTGACTCAGGGCAGGATGAAGACATAAGATACTGCTGACATATCCACAGTAGTTATCATGACTTTGCAAATTGCTAGGAAATTGCAATTGGTTACCTGCAAAGTATACACCTGTGAAAAAGCTGCGTCAACGTTCCACTCTAAGAAAAGTGGTGCCGGTTTTCCATTTTTTTTAGACTTAAAAGGCATACCAAGCATATTTCAGCGGCCTACGCTGGTGATATTTACACACTGAGAATGAGATATAATCTTCCCCTTGCATCTTTTTATTAGTCATTAGTAAACGCCTGTATTGTGTCAAATCTACCCACAGATTCACATCAGCAATCAGTTGCCATGGCAAAGACCCACTTTGGATAAATAAAATCCCCGGACTATATACGTTGTTATTTTATAATTGAGTCATTTCAACAACATCAAACAGCTCTACAAATCCGTTTGTGGAAATGTGGAAATAACAGCGATGAGCGAGTGGGGAAAGTCAGAGAAAGTTGAAGCGAGAAGACTAAGAAGCGGAGGAAAAAAAAGTCGTACAACAAGAGGTCGGTCGGTTGTCTGAAAATGGAAAAATAGAGAGGGAGCTGGAGTGTGGTACGGTGAGATGAGGCAGCCTCACAGTGACACAGCATTTGTGGTGTCTGTCTGACGCTCTCCTATGGCATGGGAAATCCCCTCTGCTGACGTCAGATGGGCCACGTGCGAATGTGTGTGTTTATGTGCGAGTGGAGGCGTGATTTGAGAATAGCTGGACGGCTTTGGAGCGCTTTCTTACAGGTGAGCTGTAGTAGCCGTCGGCCTTCTAATGGGTATTGCGCAAATATGTTTGTGAAGTAAAAACACTTGTCAGCCAGATAAATGGAAAATGAGACTATTATAAAGAGGATGTCGTACGTTCGCAATTGTAGTCAATGTGGTTTCACAATAACTTCTTTACTGCCGCTTCAAATCGCAGGCTGAGCATCACAAAACACATCTAAACATTTCATTCAGCCATATTTAATCCCCACATGCTGTCTGTGATGCTCGCTACTTCTGTCTGATAGCAGATTAAAGCCTCCCAATCACTATTTTATACATTCACACAGTCCAGGAGTTAATCTGCGGGATAAAGCTTTAGCTAAATAGCATAAAACTGGGAACCTTCACAGTTTCTGAACTGTCGTGGTTAATATTTCCTGGCAGGGAGAAAATCGGAGGCACACGTAACCGTCATTAGGGTCTCAGCTATGTCATTTACACTAAGACCAAAGGTCAGAGATAAAGGGCAAATCAGGGATCAAAACACTATCAAACTCATTTGATAGTGTTCATATCTTTGTTTAAATATTGGCACATGAAAATATATGTAAACTGAGATAACATTCCCATTGGATGCTTTTCAAACATAGACACGTAACTGGATTTGTAGTAATTGCGTAATGTACCATTACTTTAGCAACATGGAACCTCTGATGAAAATAGAATAAGTTAAGATTTCTCTAAATGCAGTTTACAGCTTCATTTAGATTAGATGTATTTGACAAAACAGTTTTATAACAGAACAGATGCAGTATTTGCCTTGAGGATGCTGATAGAAAAGTACAGGGAAGGTCAGAGGGAGTTGGACTTTGTCTTTGTAGATGTAGAGAAAGCATTTGACAGGGTACCCAGAGAAGAACTATGGTATTGTATGAGGAAGTCTGGTGTGACAGAGAAGTATGTTAGAGTGGTGAAGGACATGTATGAGGACTGCAAGACAGTGGTGGGTGGGTGTGCTGTAGGTCAGACAGAGGAGTTCAGTGTGGGGGTGGGACTGCACTAGGGATCTGTGCTGAATCCTTTGCTGTTTACTGTGGTGATGAACAGGCTGACAGACGAGGTTAGACAGGAACCTCCATGGACAATAATGTTTGCAGATGACATTGTGATCTGTGGTGAGAGGAGGGAAGAGGTGGAGGAAAAGCTGGAGAGGTGGAGTTTTTCGCTAGAAAGAAGAGCAATGAAAAAAAGTCAGAGTAAGACAGAGTATGTGTGTGAATGAGAGGGAATTTTCCAAATGGAAAAGTGAGGTTACAGGGAGAAGAGATAAAGAAGGTGGAAGATTTTAAGTACTTACAATCAAAAGTCTAGAGGAATGGAGAGTGTGGAAAAGAGGTGAAGAAGCGTGTGCAGGCAGGCTGGAACAGGTGGAGAAATGTATCAGGTATGATGTGTGATAGAAGAGTTTCAGCTAAAATGAAAGGAAAAGTGTACAAAACCGTGGTAAGACCAGCTATGCTATTTGGGTTAGAGACAGTAGCACTGAGGAAAAGACAGGAAACAGAGATGGAGGTAGCAGAAATGAAGATGCTGAGGATCTCTCTGGGAGTGACCAGGATGGACAGGATCAGAAATGAGTATATCAGAAGAACAGCATATGTTAGAGGTTTTGGAGATAAAAATCAGAGAGACTGAGATAGTTTGGACATGTGCAGAGGAGAGAGAGAGTACATCTGCAGAAGGATGGTGGGTTTGGAACCACCAGGAAAGAGCCCTTGAGGAAGACCAAAAAGGAGGTTCGTGGATACAGTGAAGGAAGACATGAAGATAGATGGTGTGACCGAAGAGGATACAGCAGATAGGGTTAGATGGAAGAAACTGACTTGCTGTGGCGACCCCTGAAGGGAAATGCCAAAATAAGAAGTTTTATAACGGAACGTGTTATTGTATTTTAAAGGTCCTATATCATGCAAAACGGACTTTTATGAGGTTTTAACCTTTTATTTTACTTAGTACTAACCCAAACAATCCCCCAAAGTGTGTTTTATTGTGATTCATGCTATTTTGAGATATTTAAATTCAAAGTAAGGGGCGTGTTCTCCAAACCTCTAACGACTGGTGGAACATAGTGACGTACATCTGTTTTTTGTTCAGCCCCCTGCAGCTCAAACACCAATCGCTGAACACCAATCGCTGAATGACAACCAATCGCAACCAACGGGGCGGGTCCCGGGAAAAAAAAAAGAAAAAAAAAACTGAAACAAGCTGTTTTGACTTCCGGGTATGAAACTGCGCTCCCAAACAGGGTATTATTTATAACCTTTTGTGTTGACATTGTGGCGGAATGTAAAATTATGCATATAATGATACATAGAACAGGATAAAATAAGGGAAAAAAGGCATGATATAGGACCTTTAAGTGTTAGACACATTCCTGGTGATGGGTGTCCACCCCCTACTTATAAGTGTTCATTTGACCTAAAATCTGGGCATAGAAAAGAATCAGAGAGCATGGCAGAAAATCACAGCATTTTTATGGATACATAGTAAGTTTGAGATTTCAACTGTAATGTTTCTGCTTTTCTTTTAGTTGAAAACACTCTCATTCTAAGAGCACCCTGTTTTTGGAAAGATAAGAGAGTGACTTTATTTTTCCCCAAAGGTGGTGGTTAGAATCTATCCGTTATATATCACAAACATACTTTTTAAAAGTCAAAATGCTTAAAATGGTTTGTTCATGCAGTAATGGAAAAACATGAAAACAACACTCTTACTAATAGTATTACTTTTTCAGAAAAGAGTAGCTTAACAAATTGTTGTTTCAGATGTAGCAATGCTGTCACTGTTTCTGGTGGTTAAGTAAAATCATTATTAATATGAGATGGGATATGTTCCATTGCAGCTATGGTGTATCTGCACAAGGAAAAAAACAATGACAGAGCCTAAGTGACGATGATGAAGAGTGAAGTATAGAAACAGACTTGGGTATATCTACTGTATGTGTGTGCCAGAATGCACACAAACCTCCAAGAGAAGCACATGGCAGCAGTAGTGAGTCCAGATAAATCAAAAGAAAAGCTCTCACTGGGTCATAGACATCTGTTTGTCTTCACAACTAAAGAATGACAGTGTGAGGAATTTTTCATTATGACTAGAAAAATGGTGTCTTCTTGCTGGAAAGAGATGTTTACCTGATGATGAGATAGATCCCTGTCTTCAATCAGTTTTAGATTCATGTTTTCTCTTTGTAATTACTCTATTGAGTTTCCATTTCAGTCTCCACTCAAATCTAATATGCAGTTTTATAATAAATATTGTGTTGGTTTGAGCCTCCTGACATCTGTTCCTGCTTGTGTTACCACTGAGGTTTGGATGAGCTTCAGTTGTGGGAGGGATGAAACGGGTGCGTGGTGGGCACCCGTTTTGTGTAGAGAGAAAGAGATGGGAACTATATTATCTGAAAAATCCGTGTAGTCCCTCATTCATCCAGGAGTGATCCATAGTAGAAAAAGTTTCAAAAAAGTCTTCTGGACAGTTTAATTCTTCAACGAGACGTTTCGACTTCCATCCGGAAATCATTTTCAATCTGAATGAAATGGACTGGAACCTGGATCCATTTATACTAACCTGAGTAACAGGTAAAAAAGTGTAAGAGGGGCTCGACCAATGAGAATGTTCCTTAAGATGGCCGTGAATGGCTCCTATTGTAGCCACAGACCAGTAAACAAACCTATTATAAAAATGCTAAAAGCCTAGTGAAAAGAGAAACCTGCTAACGAGAGGCGTGAAACTGAGTCACGAGGTGTCATCTTTAGTCCATGGCTTCAAAAGGCTGCTATAGATACCGGGCAAAACGTATCTAACGCCTCCATTCCGATTCAGTGAGGGATTCTCTTTCATCACAAAAATGGCTTCTTTCACCCCTCTTTCAAACCAACCTTTCTCTCTACTTGAGTGAGGTGAAGATTCTAAGTAGAGAGAAAGGTTGGTTTGAAAGAGGGGTGAAAGAAGCCATTTTTGTGATGAAAGAGAATCCCTCACTGAATCGGAATGGAGGCGTTAGATACGTTTTGCCCGGTATCTATAGCAGCCTTTTGAAGCCATGGACTAAAGATGACACCTCGTGACTCAGTTTCACGCCTCTCGTTAGCAGGTTTCTCTTTTCACTAGGCTTTTAGCATTTTTATAATAGGTTTGTTTACTGGTCTGTGGCTACAATAGGAGCCATTCACGGCCATCTTAAGGAACATTCTCATTGGTCGAGCCCCTCTTACACTTTTTTACCTGTTACTCAGGTTAGTATAAATGGATCCAGGTTCCAGTCCATTTCATTCAGATTGAAAATGATTTCCGGATGGAAGTCGAAACGTCTCGTTGAAGAATTAAACTGTCCAGAAGACTTTTTTGAAACTTTTTCTATTATCTGAAAAACTAAATGTCTAATTGGGTCTTACCTGCAACAGCAGACCATTTTGTAATGCAGTTTCGACTTGCAGAAAAATATACAGTAGTCCTGCTTAACAGAACTTCTGGTTTTAAAGTATTACTTTTAAAAACCTTATTTTAATAGAGCTGAATATTTTGTAAACACTCCAGTTACTTTTTGATCAAATTAACTCATAATTATAAATCATTCCTTTTTAGTTGCAACATTTCCATCATGTCTAAATATGGTTTAATTTAAAAGATTGGGAAAAAAAACATCTTACTTGTTTCTCTTTACTTCAACTAAAGGCAAAAATATGTTTCTATTTTTGTAGTCATGATGCTTAAAGATGTCGGTTTACAGTGTACTTTGCCTACAAGAACACAAAGTGTTTTCATTTTTGTCTGAATTCATTTTGAAACAGAACAATAAATTTGGTACTTGCACTTTGGACAGCTGATTCAAAATGTGTCAAAAAATTTTTTTTTAAAAACTGACGTGGGGCTTTCTATGCTGTAAAGGTTCATTTCCCTTCATCAGCACCAACAGACAGACTAAAAGGTGGAGAAGTATTAATGCTAGAGCCGTGTCTAGTAATACTTTATACAACCTATGAAAGGAAGTGTAACTACTTTTCATCTATATAATATGTGGATGATATCAATCTGCTTGTTATCAAAAGAAAGAAATTAAAGCAGCAATGCACAACTTTGCAGTGAGGCATCCAAAGTTGCAAAAAAATTCTGAAGTATCTTACTGTACATATTGTAAATCAGAAACTCATGAGTCTTTGTGAGGTTAAACGATTAAAAAAAAAACACAACACGGCATTATGGGTGTGGAAAATTTGACCAAAAGATTCTAAGACCAGTTTCCACTGTCAAGACTCGCCTTGCTTTGTTAAACAATTATTCGTCTGGAGGCCGATGTCTTTTGTGCTGTTCTCACCTCAAAACCTGTTATTGTGTAAACGTGAGAGCTGAACATGACAAAACTTTAGGGCTATTCTTCTACTGCATTGGGGCAAACAACACTCAGGCTACGTCTAAACAAAAAATACTTCTGTTTTTCCTCAGTCCTACAAATGAGTTGATTCCAAACTGTATCTGATTTTTCTTGCAGACAATCATACAAGAACATGAATATGACATTTAAAACAAAAACAAAAACATCATCTAGTAAAGGGTGGGGATTATTTCAAATTGTGGGAAGGCTTAGAAAGAGAGTAAAGTAGTTGTTTTAAATAGTTTCTCTTATCATTGCTTATTACGTCTTTATTCTTAAGCTTAACAGTAACTAAACAAGAAGAAAACTATAAGAGGAATTTAGATCAAACTTTTCATCTCAGCAATAAGTTTTGTAAGATTATTTAAATACATGAAAAATATTCTTTACCTTGGCATGTTGTGTGCATAAGAATAAAAGTTGTAAAATTAAAAGATTATGCCACTTTCCAAAAAAACAAAACATTGTATCCAGATAAAGAACTGTCTTTCTATTGAGATATTGGTATCTATGTACAGTATATACATTTTTACCTTTATGGGTTTATTTATGGAAATACAAAGAATCCTTTGTAAAGTGTTTTTTTTTCTTTTTCACTCAACTGGTTTTGTCAGAGTGATAAGTGAACTTTGGTGAAGAGTAATCACCAATTAGTATTTTTATATAATCGTAGGAGATTCTAAAATTACCATTACAACACCAAGAAGGCATCAAGTAGGAGTTTTTACTAACATTTAATAAACTGAACCATTCTTCAAGATGATTAAAATGATCCAGTTGAGAGTTTAACTCTTATCTTGCAAGTATTTTAATGGTAATAATATAAAACATTGTTAGTCTAACTGCTCCATCTTTCAAAAAAAAGCTTTTGACTAGCAAAACGGGATGTGAGTGCAAGTAGCAAATAACCCAACAGACATTATCCCTACACTATTGCAATGTACAGTTTATCTCTACAAATAAAGTTTTGGTGTGAACTTGTGCTTTCATTGTCACAGCTGAACTTTCTAATTTGCTCAAAAGTAGATTCACTTTAGTAATATATTAATAAACTCCTAACAGATCAAATTAAGTGCTTTTTATTTTTAGTTAATGATGTTTTAAATCAATATGAAAACAAACACTAATTGCATCTCATTGTGTTTTTTAATGTAAGAGAGAAAATAAGAGCATGTGTCAGTTTCAATGTTCAACTCGGACGGTGCCATAACACGTTCACTCCTCAGACATTCTTTTGTCTATTCTGGTTTTTCCTGATGACCATCCACTCAATCTTCCCGTCCTCCTCTTTCTTTTTACAGCCCTCCCACCCCTGTTTAGGATGCTGGTGCACACACGCACACACACAGCCGCACATGCGCACCACCACATACTCGAAGAAACTGCACTCTCTCCCTTTCTTTGCTCGCACACACACAAACACCCCCCCTACACACAAATACAAAATGGCCTAAGGTTAACCCCCACCTTCATTTGAAGCCACAAAGGTCAAAGGACAAAGCGAAGGCAACTGCAGGAATTCTCTACCACTGCTGCTTAGTAACATACAGGCGTGCAAACACATGCACTCACAACTTCTTAAAACAAATGTTCTGCTTTTTAATAGAAAAAAAATATTCTGTTGTAATAAAATATTTCTTTGTTTTGAGGAAGACTTACAAACCCACAATATTTAAAACATCACCCTCCTCCCAAACGCATGCACGAAATAAAGAACTTTTTTATTTAAATGTATATGTTGCTTCTCTATCTTCTCTATCTTTTGAAGCCACTAAAACATTTAAACATGTACATCCCCTAATTGGTCAAAGGGGAGGAAGATGCACAAACTTATTTAAGGAGTTTTTATTGAATACATTCAAAATCTTTATCATCAGTTCGGGGTTTTTCCTGTTTGCTTTAATGGTGACTATTTAACTAGTTTATTCCTGTTCCAGCACTGCAGCACCATACAACAAACAGCTCTATATTTGTATTTGAGTTGGCTGCACAATTATTTCCATCTGCTGCGGCTAAATGAAATGGAATAGGAGCTCAGATTGTGTGGAAAAAGAACTAATGTTGACATGTGAATGCATACATGCAAGTTTTGAAATGTAATCGTTCATACAATTTACTTCTGTGAACTCCGCATAACTGAAATGTGCAACTGATTATCCCTTAAAGCGAGCTTACAGGAAGCAAGTCTTTGCTCGCCAAAATGAAAACCAACTGTGAAGCTTCATTTTGTTCATCTAAATGGACATCCCTCACAAGCTGTTTGTAATTTTCTTCAACTGGAAAAAAGACTGCAGTGTCAAAAGATGGAGATAAAATATTCTCCATACTAGATTTTTGTTAATTGTCCCTGCAAGGTATCCAAAACTAAAGAGGACTGAATGAATGAAGTTATTTTGTTAAAGCAGTTGTAACTAAACAGATTTTTTTTTATTAAAATGTATTTAATCATCAATCCCCTTTCTTTACTTCTATTTTTTATTACCTGACTTTTTTCAACAAATTTTAGGCTTCACATTCTAAAATGAAACAACTCATCATCATACCTCGCTCACATCCGGCTCGATCTGCTTCTTCTTCAGCTGTTCACATTTGCGCTCTTTGCAGATCTGTTTGCATGTCTTGCGTTTCTGACAGTTCATGCATGAGCCACAGTTCTCCTTGCGGAGGCATGGAGCACATGTTCCACATTTCTTCCTCCTTTTCTTCTGCTGGTCAACAGTGGCATCTGGGATGGCGTTAAATGAAGACAAAGTAAATAGTCCAGCTTGCTGGTGTTCGACCTTAATATACTCGCTCAAAAGTGATGTCTTCTCCAAGACTTTTTTTTGTAGAATGAGTGACTCATTCCCCTCCGTGTCCATGGAGGGTTTAAAATTTTCTTTAGGTGGTGGGCCTGGCCCTGCCCCTACCATTGGTATTGGCATGGCAACTCTTGTTCTACGTCCTAAACTAAGACACAAAAAAAAGGATTAAAAAGAATAAAGTTTAAAAAGAAACTTAAAACCAGCAAGATACAACATTTAATTTTATTTTAGTTCTTGCAACAGGTTTGTCTGATATTAAAACCAGTCAGGGAATTTAAAAAAGCCTAGATGTTCAACCAGTTAGGAAAAGCCTTAGTTTCCCTAATTCTGGAGGTTTTTCGACATATACTGAACAGTCATCTTAATTCAAGGAATTATTGGTTTAATTTTTTCAGTCACACAAGTAGTTCTGTAATATCTGAGTTGTTACTCGCAGTTAAAATGCCATCTATCCCTGCTACCCTGAAGAATGGCTGGCGGCCCACCACTTTGTTTCAAGCATTGCTGAAGCTTGGAGATTCATGACATTGTTTACCCAGCCTGGATCCTGTCTGGAAATGGAAAAAGACAAAACAAACAAAAAAAGACAAAAGACAATTATTCCTTCTGAAATATCTTTAACAGGAAATTTATTGTGCTTTACATTAAAAAAATTTGCTCAAGATTAGTTATAGTTCTGCCACCGTCTGGGTTAAAGCCTAGTTGTGTATCATGTTGGCTCACAGCCATGTATGCCTATGTGCACAGTTTAAGAAGAAACTGCATGATAATGGCAGACTACTTGGATAGGGGCCATGGATCTTGCCAGTGAAAGAGGAGGATGAAAATTTGAGGCAGCCCTCTTTGTCTTGGGGTCACGCCCTTCAGTCAACCATCAGTAAAGTGGACTGCACTAAAATCCCCAAAGTTTTTCTTTCACTGCCTAATTACACATACCGTTTTCTATGACAGTTCAGCATGGGCATAACCAATTTACAACAATCTAAAAGAAAATCAATTTTAAAATGTGTTTACTTTATATTTAATCTAAGTTTTTAGAACCATTTCTAGACCAATTGGAAAACAGGTGATTCTTCCGCATACACAATAAAGCACATTTTAAATTTTGGTGGCCACTTTTTTTTTTTTAACTTTGCTAAAGTTTATTCTTTCAGTGTGAACTCTTGTCATATTATTTAGAGACAGGCAGGGTTGTCTTGTAACCATAGCAACCTGATCTTCTTCTCTGCTTTTTTTTGTTACATCCAAAAAAAAACTAATTCTATAGCGAATCATATTTTTGACAGATTTTGAGATATGAGAAAATTAAGGTTGTGTTTTAAAGCAGAAAAAATGTGAATTCAAATAAAATCTGACTTTTTCTGCAAGACATTGAAGAGAAAAAAGTTTCTCTTGCAATCTATGTAAATCCTCTGGAAGGCTCATTGTCTGGAACTAAACATGGTAGTATGGCAATTTAGGTGCAAAACTTTCAAAAGTGCACATGATAACACGTATCATCATGACACATGGTTGCATAAGAAATTTCTTTTAAAATTATTTAGAGAATTGTTTTTAACATTTTTGGTTGGTGTTGTGCCTTTTTTATTGACATGAAAATGGTTAAAGAATTATGTGCTAAAATAATTTGCTGAACAACTAACTAATTACAGAAACTCCCATCAGTTTCTTTATAAACTTCATGACTTTTAAAAAACATGAAGTTTAAGATGTTTTTTTTTCTGAAACTTGATGCAGTACATATGTTAAGTAGCCAGTAGAAAGTGTTGGAGATGTAAATCACAACCACGTGGAACGTGGTTATCCCGCCAAGTCACGTCTGTGTGTCAGTCCGTAACGATCAACCTCCTGCTACTGTTATTGTTACTGTATGTCCACGTGCTGTGCGACAGTTAAACCCTCAGGGGGGCTGAGACCCTCCAGCACCCCCCACAAATGATCAAAGCAGCCATTTAACTAACAGCTCTCCTTAGATATACGTTAGGATAGCGCCTGTTATCTGGATACACAAAAACACTGAGCTGCTGGGTGGAGGCAGGCACAAATTACTCTAGGTGACAAAACCAGCACTTTAACCATAAAAGAAACATTAACATCCACACGATCCTCCAATTTCACTAAGGGAGGTAATTACTCATTTGTCAACATTTATAAATAGATGTGCCTTGTAGTTACTTTGTATAAGCCTTGTAGTAATAAGCTTTTTTTTTAACACATCTGGAACTTAAAAAAAAAACTTCTACTCTTATCAGAAGTACTTTATTGATCCCACACGTGGGAAATGTGTGTTACCACATGTTACCAAAGTTCACAATAAAGAAGATCAAACTTACCTCAATATTTCTTCTCCCATCAAATTTTCTTCTGGAAATGAGGCACTATTTCTAATGTAATAAAATCTAATGATGAGGATTAAAAAGTTTTAAAGTTGAAAAGGTTGTTTTTAAAAAAATATATGTGGGGAAAAAAAGGAGGGAAGATAAAGTTTGAAAGTAAAATTTAAGTCTGGCTTAAAGCTGCAGCCTGGTTGATGGTGAGAGTAAGTATATTCTGACTGGGTTCGAGCCATCAGGAAATTATGGAGTGGAATCCCTCTCACTGGAGCAATGGGGTGATGACGTCAAACTGGTTTCTGGTCAGCAACTCTAGTGAAGTCATCTTCACTTAATCTGCTTCTCTCTTTAAAAATGAGTAGGTCACTCTGAGGTATAGATTAAGAACAAAAAAGTAGGTCAAACTACATTTTTGTGAAGTCACTGGTGTGTGATGAGGTTGTTTTTGTGGGAAAAAAGTTTTAAACCATTAGGTGTGGCAGAAACTTAAGTATAAATGTGTAATAACTATTACACCAATAATTGAGCTATTTTTATATATGACTAAACATGACTAATTAGTTCAAAAATTATTTGATTCAAATAATATTCACTACCAAGTGAATATGTTCAATAAAATATATAGTCTGTTTTCTCAAAACAGAAATAAGAAATAAGTGGTTTTTAGACGTATTTTTAGTTAAAGTAATGTAAAGATATTAATTTTTTTTTAAATGACACCGGAAAATTTAGGCCTAATTTGATTTTTGAACCCGTTCTTTGTCAATCTTTCATCTGAAATAAGTTCCTATGATTTTTTTTGTTTCAATTAAGAATTTACTAAAGTCATAATGTTACAAAAGTTTAATTTTTCATTTGATGTAACTAGTAACTACATTTTCTACTTTGATTATTATTTTTGTGTGGTAGTAATCGTACTTTAAGATTTTCAGTTATTCTAATGGTAACACTTTACGTAGATTATCATCATCTTCAAACCACAGAGCAGTTACAATTTCATGTCCACTGGAATTCTATTGATCTTTAACTTTTTGGACAAAACAATATTATAAAAAAATTATTCCATCTGATTTGGATGTTTGTTTGAATTGACAAACTAATAGAACAAAAACTGTCTTTTTATTCAACCATTTCCATTTGATATTATTCATGTCAGAGGTGGATCCAGTTGGGGGTGGGGGAGTCTTTGGTCCACAAAAAAAAAAAGAAGAAGAAAGAAAAGGGGACTTGTCAAGCAATCCTCTGCAGGGCCAGCAAATGGGCCACCAAAATGCAGAAAAATTACTCTTATTTTTCAAAATGTGCAGGGGAGTCGGGGGGGCATTTTCTCCCCAGCCTATACTGGCTTTGTCAATGACCTTACGCCCGCCCCCCTATAGAAAACCCTGGATCCGCCCCTGCATATAACGCAGTAATTTCAGGTTTATGTTCTAACTTCTATTCAGCTGAAAGTGACCATTTTTACACATAAATACAAACTAAGTTTTGCACTGTCTTCATTCAGGTGGGGCTGAACAATTTTGTCTGCACACATGGAAAAAAAATTGCAACAATTTTATGAATTTAAATTAAACTTTAAATCGATTCAGAAGACTAAACAAAACTTTTGAATCCATGTAACAGTGTTATGTGATTTTAATACAATGAATCCTTATTACTGCACTATTTTGCCATATTAAGACTCCATTGAAGACTTTATAGCAAAGAAAAGAAACAAACTGCTATTATTTCTCTATTCATGGTCTTTTCGTTTTTATCTAGATAAATAAAGTGACCATGAATGTGTGAGCTTTGTGAAGGTGGGCTGATGTCTCTGAAGACCCAAAGGGATGAATGAATCATCTTCATTTTTTTTCCCAAAGTAAGCATGGTTGTCATGACAACATGAGATCTTGTATTTAAAATGCTGCTCTCCTAGCAGTATAATCACCATTAATTTAAAGCTATAGTGAAGAGGTTAAGAAAGTAAATGAAACAAAACAGATTCAAAGTGAAGTAAATAAGTATTTGAACACCAGTGGTTTTGCAAGTTCTCCCACTAAGAAAACTGAGTTTGAGCTCCCTCCAAAAATATTTGATTGGGTTCAGTTCTGGAAACCACTTCAATTCCTTGGTATGCCTCTCACAGAGCCATTTCTCAGTTAATCCTGGTTGTTTACAGTAATGTCATAAAAATAAATCACTTAAATAAAATGTCCAAATACTATTTTCTTAAATTATGTTTTAAAGTGCACATAATGAATCAGAGCACTAAGTGGGGAAATTTGGAAAATCACAGCGTGTTCAAACCTCATTTTGCCTCTCAGCAAATTGGTCTAAATATGGTCGAAGACAAAAACCAGCACGAATACGAAACAACACACACACAAAATCAGTCTTATTTTGTTTAATAAATAACATTTAAGTTGAATAAAACAGGTGAACATTTACCGGACCGTCTTCGGAACGTTTGCTGAAAACAAACAACTTCAGTAACTGAAAATGTAAAACCAGAATCTCTTAAAATGGCCAAATGAGGACGGTTTAAAGTGTCACATTCATGTCATTCCAGCACCAACAAAAGGAATATACATAGAAAGAAAAACACAAGCAACTCAGAACAAGTAGAAAAAAACCAAGAGTAAAGAAAAGAAATGTTTAAAACAGTGATAACTTTCATTAGCAGAGACTCTGGAGTGTTTTATAATCACAGGATTTCATTCTGTTAACAGCACAACTGCTTTCCTGCTTTTAGAAAATGGAATAACTCGTCTAAACTCACCATCTGTAACCAATCCATGTTCCTACAATCTGTGTATCATCTCCTACAACTGTTTGGTCCAAAAAATTACTGTCTCAAAATTCAATGTCGAGAATTCTTTAACAACCTAAAAATTCTATTTCAGATTTTATCGATTGAAATCATGCTGATTTGGTTTCTTAGTTAATTATCCGTGATTTATATAAAACTCCCTGTGGATTTGGAAGAAACTATAATTAAGATCAAGATCAGACTTAACCTGATCTAAACTGGACCACTTAGTGCTCCACCCAGACGACAACGCTTTCATTTCGAATAATATAATTATGTAATTTAGTTTGGTAACTACAACAGGGAGCTTTCAGTAAGTGTCAAACTTTGGAAGATAAATGCATAAACACAGGGAATATACCAAGTCCTGTCCTCCCATTAAAGCCTCCAGTCCCCAACAGTCTCCTGGTGGTTTGGTCTCTTTAAGTTCGGACCTGGAATTTTCCAGCCTTGGTCATGTACTTGATGCCTTTGAAAGGTTTGTATTTCTCACCGTACATATCCAGTCGATTTACCTTCAGCCCTGAAATATAAAAACATTTCTGTTCAGCTGTGAGCTTAACATCAGTGTTAAAAGTTCAACTGTGTGCAAGGTGATTCCTGATTAAAATCAAAAGCACACTTCCTTGTTGGAGGAGTTTAAGTATCTCGGGGTCTTGTTCACGAGTGGGGGAAGGATGGAGCGGGAGATCGACAGGCAGGTCGGTGCAGCATCAGCAATAACTAGGACGCTGCATCGGTCCGTCGTGATAAAGAGAGAGCTGAGCCGAAAAGCAAAGCTCTCGATTAACAAGTCAATCTACATTCCCACCCTCACCTACGGTCACAACTGTGGGTGGTGACTGAAAGAATGAGATTGTGTATACAAGCAGCCGAAATGAGCTTCCACCGCAGGGTGGCTGGGCTCTCACTCAGAGATCTGGTGAGGAGCTCTGTCATCTGGGAAGAGCTCGGTGTCGAGCTGCTCTTCCTCCAGGTCGAGAGAAGCCAGATGGGGTGGTTCGGGCATCTGGTAAGGATGCCCCCGAGCGCCTTGTGGGTGAGGTGTTTTAGCACGTCCCACCGGGAGGAGACCAAGAGGCAGACCCTGGACCTGCTCGAGGGACTACGTCTCGCAGCTGGCCGGGGACCAACTCGGGATCCTTCCGGGTGAGCTGGAGGATGCAGTCGGGGTGAGAGAAGCCTGGGCTTCCCGTCTGAGGCTGTTGCCCCCGCAACCTGGCCCCGGATAAGTGGAAGACGACGGAACGGAACAGAACTTCCTTGTTTTTTCTTTCCTCAAAGTTAATTTGTCAGACATGGAACACCGTTTCTACATTCAAAAAACTTCATTTTTTCTTTAATGTTTTTACAAAATCAAACAATTAAAACTGTCAGATAAAACTTTAAACAAAACATTTATCTTTACTTTTATATATTGTTTTTACAATGTGGCCAAATAACTTCGGTATAAACAGAGCTTTATTGGTTATGTGAGATGAGAATGATCTTTATTTGACACACGTCTCTTAAAACATACGTCTGAATATGTCATCGATCTGGATTAATGTCGATAATGAGTAGAATGATTTATTAGAACTATCCTAATTAACATTTTGTTGTTTATTCTCTGTGAGGGAAATGGAAAGAGTTTCTGTTGCTTTTGGTTCCATCTAGTGGTATCACAGACACTTTAAACCAGTGGGATCAGGTGCCTGTCAGCTGATTGAAAATGTGATGAAGTAGATTGACCAAAATGGAGGAAGAGCTAGTTTCTTCAGCTTCATTCAAAAGTAGAAATTTTGATATGAAATAAGAAAAACATACTTTTGATTTCACTCAGTTATTGTGCATGTGGTTTAAATTTGACACTAGAAATGATTATATTTCTAGAAAGACATCATCGTCGGTTCAGGAATGTTTGTTATGTGTAAGTACCTGAGATGGCCATCTGCTGGATCTTGAACTGGATGTTGATGGTGGGGTTCTCATCAGGTTTAGAAGCTCCGGCCTGTAGGCTCATAGTGCCTTTAAGACTGGGAAGTTTCTGTGGGTTGATCTTACCAACATCCCACGTCAACAACTAATTCAAGCAAAACAGAAAAGGGAAATATTTGAAACCTAAAAACCCTTCATCCAAATCTTCTAATTAAATAGCAGGTACCTTAGTGACTGGATCAAAAGTGTAGGTTCCCTGGGAGGGGTTGAGGTTGGCGTTGAGGACACCTCGAGGCAGTTGGCTGTTGACTAGAACCGACTCTACTGCTTTGCCCATAGTTTGTTTGGGGCCAAGAGTCAAATCAAACCGACCCTGTGAGCTTCCTTCACGAAAGGTAATGTTGTGTTTAACGTAGACAGGAATGGCCACCAGGCTGCAGAGAGACAATAGAAATGTGATCAGCACACAACCTGAATTTGGAGTTTGTAAATAACTATTTTGTATTTCTAAAAGGAGCCCCATTTTAAACGTGACATGGACAAACACTAACTTCTGAGAGCTGACATGGTAGGAGAGCAACCGGAAGTTTCCATCAGGTGGGATGAAGGACAGGATCCGCTCGGCTTCCCAGCGTTTAAACCGAACACATGGGTGGAAACTGACATCATCCAGCAGCCGAGGGTTCTAAAGAAAACGGGACATTTTCAAATTACAGCTTTAGAAAAATAATTCTACTAAATGCTTTAACTAAAGTTTAAGGGAATGAGGTTTAAACAGCGAGGATAGGACAACGGGGACACTGAGTTTACAAAATAAAGTCACCAATTTCTCTTCCACGGCCAATCTTAGCTTTAGATGATTGTGATTGGTCTGAGCAATGGTGGTGATAAAATAAAAAAATGACCACATTATTGTAATTCCTTTATATTAAAACAGTGATACTTTTCACAATTATGAAGTAATACATTATAATAACACGATTCTTTACATTTATAACCTTATGACGTCATTGTTATTTATCTGAGCATGGCGTTTGATACCCTCAACTAGTGAAAAATAATGTGACCATATTTCAACAATTATTTATGAATGTTAAACAAAATACATTTTTTAAAAATTGGCCAATTAATCCAAAATTTACTTTTGCCAAATCATTTAAATCAGTATCAGTAAAAAAAAAAACATATTTGGTGGGACCTTAGTATAAATACATACTGTATGGATCAAGTGTGTAACTGTACATGTATTTATATCGAACCGTTTCAATACAGGTTGATCGATTTGACACACATAGTGTCTGTGCACGAATGGTTATAACCAGCCACTGTGTGTGCACAGCTGTCACACGTACGAAGCACGGTATTTCACGGAAGCAACGAGTAGGTCTCTCATCTCAAGCAACATGTTGTTCCAATACTGTTTTGAAAATTAACCGAACTGACGTACAGTACGAACTGAACCAGGATTTCTGTGAACTGTTACAACCATTAAATATAAATTTACATCAATACAGTTATATCAATAATATGTGGTCTCACCATAAACGACAGCGTGAGGTCCGGCATCCCTGTTAGTTTTACACAAGCGTCAATGACTCCCTGAATTTCTGCTGTGATGGTAGAACCTGAAAAAACAATGATGTTGATTTTAAAGACAGAAAGTTACTCCTAACAACAAAAAGTTAGCCTTTTAACTGCAAGGCTTTTTAGTGTGATACCTGATTTATCAATAATTGCGTCTATTTCTTCCACCACATCAAAATAAGCTTCGTTGTTAGTGTATTTGACTCCCGTTCGTCGCCATGGCACCACAGAGAGTTGACCAGTGGGGAGCTGTTCACCAACATTAGTGCTGCCTGGAAATCAGATATCACAATGTTACAAATAAAGATTTTATTTTTAAATATGTGTGTATATTGTTTTCCTGCACAGTTAATAAGCTGCTAGATGACCTGTGATGGTGTTGACCATTGTCCGAAGGATGGTGGGAGGCTTGATAAGCTCTTTGAGGATGTTAGACTCGGTCGCCAAGGGAAACCCATTGTCCAGCATCTCCTCTAGAAGCTCATAGACCACTACCACATTGTCCTTGATGGCTGCCTCTGTACACACTCCAAAATAATCCTGAAAACATTTTATAAAATGTTTGTGAAGCTCAGCAGTACATTGAAAATAATTACAGAAGAACTATGTTCCTACGATTTACGTCCCTACCCTCATCTAGCTTATGGTTCGGAAAGAACGAGATTATGGATACAAGTGGCCGAAATTAGTTTCCTCCACAGGGTGCCCTGGCTCTCACTCAGAGACAGAGGGATGAGCTCTGCCATACCGGTGGAGCTCAGAGTAGAGCCGTTGCTCCTCCGGGTCGAGAGAAGCCAGATGAGGTGGTTCGGGTATCTGATTACGATGCCTAAACACCTCACCAGTGAGGTGTTTTGGACACGTCCCGCTGGGAGGAAACCCAGAGGAAGACCCCGGACCTACTGGAAAGACTATGTCTTGCAGCTGGCCGGGGAACACCTCGGGATCCTCCAGGTGAGCTGGAGGATGCAGCCGGGATGAGAGAAATCTGGGTTTTCCGTCTGAGGCTGTTGCTTCGGCAACCCAGCCCAAGATAAGCGGAAGAGAACGGAACAGAGGAACCCACCTGGAAAGTGTCCACAACTCTGTGCAGAAACTCTATGACGAAGAGTGGCGGCACTTCGCTCTGGATGACCGCCACAAAGTAGATCCGATGCCTGAGCACACTGATAAGGTAGTGATGTGGTGTGGAGATCACTGGTGGGACGTTCTCTGGCTCAGTAGCTCTCTCCTGGGCCTCGAAGAAGTAGTCACACACAGAGCGACTGACCACACTCTTCCAGTGCTTCTCCAGAAAAATATCCCCAGAAGCATTTATCAGAAATAAACTGTGGATCATGTTGACTGGAGGTCAGGAAACTGGATGTCACATTGAAGAAGAAAAAAAAAAGATTTAGCAAATCAAGCAAAAGAACAGACATCTGTACATTTTGTTAAAATGAAGATCATTTTTAAAAGTAATGTGATCCTAAAACCAATTAAACAGAATCAGACATAAGAAACTATTTAGTGACTCATTTAATTCTTTATTTCCAACTAAACCAGTGATCACATGACAGACTTGTGTTTAACTAGGAATCTGACACCCTTTAACTCATTAAACATGCAAAAACAAAAACCCCGATCGAGTTCGATCCTTCATTCTAGATGCAACAAATTATAGGAACATTAAAAAACTAGAAGATTTATTTAGAGTAAAACATCAGGAATGAAGGCCTTCATCACATCAGAGTGATACATCATCACAGGAGCAAGCGTCCAAAAAAAGAACGAGTTTTTACTTTAAAAATTATTTATACGTAAATCATTCGTGAAAATCAGCAAACTTACCAAATTAAAGATCTTGTAAAGTTTTTTTCATCTGTTTTTTTCCCAATGAGAGATTAAGCCGTTTTGCTTCACGTTAGGTTGAGTTACAGATCCTGATGCTAACACGGAAGAAAGTCAGAAAATATCCAACCAGAAACAAGCAGGATTGTAAGCCCCGCCTACAACTCAGTGTGATTGGTTATTAATGCGGAAGTCTGACATTTTGTCTCTAGTATCAGATTTCATCTTGTTTCCATTCAGACAAACAAAGCATTTATTAATACTGTGTAATAATGATGGAGGAATACTTGAAAAATTAGATAAATAAAAACCCCTGAAAATTATAATCAGCTATCAGCTTCATTGCATTTTTCTTTTATTTTCTTCTACATTTAGAGGTATACATTTTGACAGCTGAGGAATAAAAAACTACATCTTTGATTACAGTACTTTTGCTCTTTTGTAAATGATTAATAATTGTTTGGAGAGTATTTTAAGAAGAATGATAACTTGATATATTAATAAGTGACCAGAGAACTATCTATAATTTGGAGTTGTCTTGATCTTTTTTATTTTATAAATGCTTGTGAATTAGTGAATAAAATCAGAAAAGAGAGACATTAGATGACCGTTTGTGGATTTTTTTTCTGAAACTGATGTTCTTTTTGTCTTAGAGTCTTTTGTCTTATAATTCATCAAGAAATATAAATGAATAATGAAATCTTAAGTCAAGAAGACCTAAAAGCTTCATTTTATATTTGAAAAAAAAAAAACTGGACAAGGATAGACACTCCAGCAGACTACTGAAGTGTCTTCAGGGAATCTGCATCCTGTCAGCTGTGGAGGTGTGTTCTTACAGAGTAGTGGGGTAAACAAGGGTTAAATAAAACAGTATGTCTTTAACATAGTAATGGAGACAAAGGATGTAATGTTTTCCATTTTAAATTTTCTCAAAATTTGCTCAAATTTCCCTTAGGGGATAAATAAAGTATATTCAATTCAAGTTATGGGTTTTACATAGTAGTGGGGGTCAAATACTGTGAATTGTGAACAGAAAGAATCACATTAGCCTAAAAGACACTCTTAAATTATAAAAATAAAAGAAGAAACAAAAGAAGTCGTAACAAAAGAAGTGTCCAGAGATTTACATTTTCTACCTTACATACACAAATACTTTTTTATTTCAATTTGATAAAATTTAGACACACAACATTTGAGATGCCAATTTATGATTGATGTTCTAAACAAGAACAAAATGAAAAAACAGTTTTCCATTTGAGTTTTTTTGGGGGAAGGATAGAAACTGTGATTTCTAGAGGTGTACAAATAATGAAAATGAACTTAAATTTAAACTTTAGATAACATTTGTTTCCTAAAATAGGGTTAATTTATACATTGCAATTAATTGCAATTGATGTGCAATTGATGTGCAATTAATTCACATTTCTCTTGTAGTTTTGAGCTATTGCTCATCTGGTATCAAGTTTTATCAATTAATCTGAGCAAAAACATTGAAAATACCACATTTGTTGGCTAGAAATTTATGAGGGTAATGCTTTTTGTATGTGGATAT
This sequence comes from Neostethus bicornis, assembly GCA_902685375.1. Classification (NCBI taxonomy): domain Eukaryota; kingdom Metazoa; phylum Chordata; class Actinopteri; order Atheriniformes; family Phallostethidae; genus Neostethus; species Neostethus bicornis. The sequence goes on from LR738545.1 coordinate 15,215,907, forward strand.
TATTAAAATTTAAAAGTTTAAATGTTAAAATTTCTCACGAGTTGCAACTCATCATAAATTATTGATACAAGAAGAAGGCAAAATGACTGCTAAACTGTCGTCAACATAACTTATAGGAACAAATTGTCTAAATGCATTTAGTTCAGGTATAGATTAATACTACAATAGATTGTATTTAATCTGAATGTGTTTTTAAAATCTATCATTAAAATTTACAGAACTGTCAACTCACATCAGTTTCCATTTGCTGCACAATAACTCCCTAGTTTTTATATTAAAGCACTGATCTATAATTAATAAGTTACGTTGTGTATCTCAACAAGCCATAAACCTTTTATATCATCAGATTCAGTTAACAGCTTTAATAAATCTTTAAATGCTAAAACTGACCATTTGAATTTAACGTTAACCACTAATCTGCTGCTAGGAAGCTGACCAGTTCAATTTGTTTTGTTACCATAGAATCCACATGAACATTTAGTAGTCACTGATTAGTACATTTTTCCATTCATTTTCTAACCCCCTTATTCATCTGGGGTCAGAAGGGCACTAGAGGCCTATTCCTGGCAAGTTACAAGCAACAGACTCGGTACACCCAAAACGTGTTGCCAGTTGTTTGCAAGGTCACACATGGGACACACTATTCCACTGTGCAGCCCACATCTTTCCCATAAAACATATTTGTATTGGTACAATGATGGATCAGTTTGAAAAACAAAAACTCTGTAGGAATTCTAACAAATTGTTGAAGACAGGGATGATTCTTCTCCCATGGTTTAATGGATGTTTGTTGTTTAATGTTCATAAAATCTGACTTATTTATTGAGACGCTTATACACGACATGCTTTGTGTTTTTTAAATGGATACATGCTTTGGTTAAAAAAAAACCCTAACAAAATAGAAACCATCAGATTATTCATCCAGCATGAATCCACAGCCTCTTAAATTAACTTTGGGTGGAGGCCTTTCAACTTTTCTTCTAATGTTGCATTTATATTCCAGACGAAGAGAAGTAATTAAACTTGAAACAACAAAACAATGTTAAACACAAAAGTATTTCGATAAATTGTGAATATCTTGCCTGGAGTTTGACCAGCTAATGAGCTCTCTTCTTGAACATGGCCTTCTCAATGGTAAGCATTATATGCTGTGAAGAAAATCAGGAAAAAAAACTTTTACAGTATTAATAAAAAAGAACCACTTTGAATTTATATGCCAAATTGTTCACAAATAATCTTATTTGATTCATAAGAAAAATATTAACAATTTCTGCTTTAAATACAACTAAAAATGTCCTTCCAGTTTTGATTAAATTGTTACATTAGGAAGAGAATTAAACAGCCTAGCTAGATGTTTCTAAAAAATCTGAACCAGTCATCAGTAAGGCGAAATTTTAAAAGCAAAAAAAGTGGGAATTCTCCTTTTTTAAAAATAAAAAAAAAAATTGGACCTTTGGATTTTAAGTTTCTGTCTAAAATAAAGATGCAGAACAAGAACATTGATTGGTTAGTTTTAAGCTTAAAATTTTTGAAAGATTTTCACTTCAACTTTGTAACTTTATGTATACTCATATCTGATTACTTTTTTGAAGTAGGACATCAGTTTCTAACTTTATGTTCATATGATTGAATTACATCTAGCCCTGAACTTTATGAACTAAATTAAAGAATTTCATTTTTTTTAATTAGTAGTTTTTGTTTTGTCACATTTCACTAAGAACATTTTTGAAAAGAGTTTAGTAACTCAATGGATAATTTCTAGGTTAAATAAAGAGAATATAAATAAATATATTGTACCCAGCGTAGAGCCATTCCACCTCCAGGTCGAGAGAAACTAGATGGGGAGATTCAGGCATCTGGCAAGGATGTCTCGATGATGGGGTGTTCCAGGTCCTGGAGACCCTGGGGCAGAGCCCGGACCCACTGGAGAGACTATGTCTTACAGCTGGCTGGGGAACACCTCAGGATCCCCCCGGGTGGGCTGAGGATGCAACCAGGGTGAGAAAAGCCTGGGCTTCTCGTCAAAGGCTGTTGCCTCCACAACTCGGCCCCGGATAAGCAGAAGACGATGAAACAGAATATGTAGACAGAGAAAATGTCATGGATCTCACAACATTCTCTTTTAAAATGGTTCCAAACCAACTTGTGGTTAGCTATGTCCTAATTTAAATCCTACCCAGTGTAATAATATATTTTACACACATTATACACACAGTGAGATAAATCCAGTTAACATTAAGTGATAGGTGCTACATCAAGAAGGAAACATAAGTGGCTCAACATAATTTATTTTCATTTTATGTTAAAATGTACAGAGTTCTTTGAAAGTACTTGCTAAGAAAGAAAAAAAAAAAGAATAAATGGAAATACATCCAGGGACAGAGTAGAGAGCTGAGGTGACCAAGCACTGATCCACCGTACGCTCCATTTCGCCCCATCTTTAGTTGGCGCCCACTCTTAGCATACAACGCAACATGTACAATTACAAAGGATACAAAAAGGGAAGCAATATAAACAGACAAATATACTGAGCTCATTTTTACATGCCTCTTAAACGTAAGGAAATCGTCCTATACATACACACACAAGTAAAAAAAAACAAATAAAAAACAGAACGTAAAGAATGCCGAGTGACCTTTAGATATCTGTAGTCCTTTTGTTTAAAATAGCATTAATATACTACACAAAGATAGAAAAACTCTAGAGATGAGATGGAATGAAGAGGTTAAAGGCATCTTAAAGTCACTAAAAGTGAGTGGTAATTTTTTTTCCATTTTCAATTTCATAGTAATTTTTACCCAAGAGGCGAGCTAAAAAATACGTCGAGTTTTTTTCTTCCTTTTTTGTTTTCAGAAACAGAAGTGGAAAAAAATGACAGTACCAATAATAATAATGTCAGAATTTCCTTTTTATATTATAGAAAAGCATTTTCTCTACAATAGGTAAAGTCGAAAAGAGTCGGCTTGTGTCGTTAAAGACAGCTGCCCAATCTGATAAAAATCAGAAAAAAACAATACAATAAAAAAAGAGAAATTTGCATGTTAAGAGTTTGTAAGGAAATCAAAACTCTTCTTGAATTTGAATACTGGTTCGTGGAGTGAAAACAACTGAGTGGCGCCACTAACAAGACCTCAAACACTTCCTGGCTTTTGACCCTGCTTTTCTTAACCGACCTCCATCCACGGGCCGGACCACGCACTACTAGATCAGGCATTTAGGCACCTTTCAGAAAGGCCCACTGTTTGCTGCCGTGTGTCAAGTCAATGGGAGTGCAGAAATTGGAGAGAAAAAAACTTTTCATTAAATACACCATTGAAGAGACTTCTCAAACTCTTAGGGTCACCAACCCCTGAAGTAAAATCAGCATTAATAAGCCAACTTTTCATTGAACATTTACATGGAAATCCCACGTTTTGCTCCGCATTCCTTACACTGCTAAAATTTCAAAAATGGCTGACATTGTACATGATTTTGTCAGTGGAGTGTGAACAAAAAGAGCTAAAAGTTGTTTTCCAGAGCTAGCCACTGATTGGCAACAGCTAGTCAGTGTGTGTTTAAGTGTGTGTTGCGTGAGTGTGTGCGCCTGTGTGCTGGGTATTGGGAAGTACCAGAATATTTACATCGAAACGTTTCAAAGAATTGGAAATTTTGCTACTTCTTCCTTTTCTGGATGTATCAGAGTAACACACTAGTCTCTTCTGGGTTTTTCTTTTTTTTCTTTTTTGGTAGAATACCGTCCATCTGGGGAAGACCGAGACTCTGGAAATAACTGGAGAACCCGCTGGGATTCTCCTTTGAGCCCCCACACCAAAAATAAAAAAACATGGAACAAGCAACCTCAGTGGTGCCTGGTAGTTTTTTTTTTCTGAGGTGGATCACCATTAGAGAAATGCCACATGTATAAAGAACGAAGCATATAAGAGGACTGCACACGGGTATTTCAAAATAAAACAATAAAAAGATAAAGACGAACAACAGACATGATAACAAAAATATTATTTGACATTATGTTTATATCAAAACAAAATGACACTTTGCCTACATTATCTCATAGTCTCTTTTCTCCAAGGTAAGGCTTCCTATATCAGAAGATTGTGTGCATGGTTCGATATATTCAGATCACCATTGTTCTGTTTGAAGTTTGAGAGCAACAAAGTTGTTTCAGTCGTTTTCGAGCCATTCCTGCATCCTCCCTTTTACCTCCCGTGCTGTGGGGCACATGTGGACTAGGCCTGATGAGGTCCATGTACACATTCCAGCTGGAAGAGGAGGGGGAGCGATCCCAAATGCAAAGGGACAAAAATTCAAAGCAGGAAAACAGGAAGTGTGCTCTCTGTCTCCAATTCCCCCCGGCTGCCTTTTGGTGGCGCCATTTAAGGTAACGGGACTAACAGACATTTATTAACCAGCTGTGGGTCTCCTTTCCTCTCTGTTCATCTGCTCATGTAAGGTGATTGTTTGGGGACTCCAGCATAGCTGTGATGGGAAGGACCGGTGTACATCATGTTGCCATGATGATTAGGCTGCATAGGCTGTTGGTAACCCTGCCCTCCCATCATGCCCATTTGCATCTGCATGGGGTACTGTGCGGGCTGGTTCATGTAAGCAGGGTTGCTGTGATAACCACTATTCATCATGGGTTGGGGCATCCTGTATCCAGCTGACATGGCGTTCAGCGGCGTCATGTTCATGGAGTTGTACGGTGCCGGCGTTGGCATCAGGTTGGGCATCATGCCACGCTGGACGGCCAGGGTGCGTGGCGTGCCCTGCATGGCCACCGTGCCCGAGCTGCGGCCATACAGCTGCTGCTGGTGGGGAGCGGGGGCCAGCTGCTGCGTGGCTTTGGAGCGGATTGAGATGTGACCTTTGACAGTGGTCATCTGACCCTGCAGCCGCTGCGTGTGCGGCGGGCCCAGGCTGATGTTGGTGGTCGGCATGTTGCACTGCAGTTGCAGAGAGCCCAGGTTCATGGAACCAGAGCTGAGGTTTGGGGGTGAGGTCATGGTGGGCTGGCCCTGAGGAAGAGGGGTGTGGGGTGAAGGGGTCAGCCCAGGGTTAGACAGGGAGACACTGGTGGCGTAAGAAGTGACGGAGGCAGAGTGGGAGTAAGGCATGGCATGGGGGTCCATGATGGTGTTTGTGAGCTGCTGCAGTTTGGCTAAGCTGAACGTGGCGGAAGGCTGGGGGTAGCCCCCTGTACCAAAGTCCTGACCCATGCGCTCATACAGGGTGCGGCCCCCTCCCCCGCCTCCGCTCTCAGGAATCTCCATGATCATGGGCGTGGAAGCGAAGCCGTTACCCATGCTGCACTGGGACAGGGCTTGCTGCTGCGGTGCTGGTGGAGCGGAGGGTGGGGGTTGTGGATTTGGGGGCTGCTGCTGGGGGGGCTGCTGTGAAACTTTCTTCTGGGACTGCGGCTGCTGCTGGTTGGTGCTGGGGGGTCGTTCTATCACGCCACAGCTCTGAGGGGATTTGATGCCGCAGCCAGGGGTGTTGGAAGGAGGTGGGGGAGGCTGCGGTACAGAGCCACCTGGCCCACTGCTGGGCCCCGTGCTGGTCTGCTGAATCAGGCTGCAGCTACCCATTCCTAACTGAGCTCCTCCGGTCGTTGTAGAGGAGGTAAGACTGGGGGCCTGAACGTAAGAGCAACTGTTGGACTGGGTGGAGGAGGGTGCAGATGTGGAGGAAGATGATGAAGCTGTAGGTGCTCCTGCAACCGCAGGCGCTGACATTCCTCCTCCATTCCCCCCGTTCCCCGTTCCGCCTCCACCCATGGTGGAGTCGTAGCTGCTAGGGTTGTCATAGTTCTCTGTGGTGCTCTCGATACTGCCGAGGTCACTGAAGCCGCTGTCCACCACCTGCTGCGAGTGATCAGACACGGATGGCACGTCCATCATTGGGGAGGTCTCCATGTTTTGCTGAGACGGGGCGGAGAGGGAACTAGGGTGCTCCGGTGTGATCTGGGTGTAGCCGCTCCCTGCACCGCCACTTCCAGCAGGCCCTGGGGTTCCTCCTCTCTGCCCAGCCTGACTGGAGTCCACGATACCGGTGGTCAGCCCCGGGCTGTTCACTGACCTCACAGACTGACTGGGCAACGGTGGGACAGGGGGGTTGGGTAGTGGGCTACTGTGCTGCGATGCGCCGCACTCCTCCACTAAAGCCAGTGTCTCCTCTTCCGCATCCCCGGCATGGCTATAGCTCTGCAGGGTGCGGCAGGCGGCCAGCGTCTCCTCGCAGTCCTGGTAGGCGCCGTGATGAGGCTCCGCCTCCTCCTCCTGGTCCTCCCCTTGTGTTAGCGACTGCACCGCCTGCATTGTCTCTAGGTCCAGCTCGTTAGAGTGCTGGTGTGGGTGCTGAGGGTTGGCCAGCTCCTCTTTGAAGTCAGGGTGCTGGTGGGGGTGTGTGTGGGGAATGGGCGGTTCTATTAACAGCGTGACGTCTTTGCCCTCGGCGTGCAACGGCTGGACGGGGTCGGAGACCGACATGGCCGTCACCGTTTCCACAGCAGCGGCAGCCGCAGCTGACTCCTCTTGCTCCCTTCTCCGCCTCTCTTCCAGCTGAGGGTCAGGCGAGGAGGGCGGGCACTTTGCCTCCTGCGTCTCCTCAGGCTCCTCCTGCTTACTAACGTGCGTCACGCTGTTCTCCATGGCTAAAAAAGTCTCTCCTGCTTGGGGTTCTTCTTTTACAGGAGGAGAACTCGCTTGCTCCTCCTCCTCTTCTTCCTCTTCATCTTCCGTCTCTTGACTTTTTCTCTTTTTGCTGTTCTTGTCTTCCAGGTGCCCGTCTCCTTCGTCGTCTGCATCGTGGTCTTCGCTGCGTCGGCTCCTGGACCCGGGCGGCGCTGCTGCTCGCCTGGAGCTGCCAGACTCCTCTTCGTGTCGCTTTTCTTCATTGTTGTCCTCCTGTCTTGTGCCCGTGTTTGGGTCGTGGGAATAAGACGGCGGGACTCGGGGCCCTGAGACTAGCGAAGGAGGGGAGAGAAGTGTGCGGGAGGGTGGGCGACTGGGTTTGTCCTCCTCCCAGGACCTGTCAGCATCATCTTCCTCATCCTCATCTTCTTCCTCATCTGGCTCAGACAAGGGAGGTGCTTTGGGGGTGGGCTGCGGCGGTGGGTGGAGGCCACGGTTCTTTGGTGGACGGCCCCGCCTTCGAGGGACCTTCTGCTCGGCGGGTTTAGAGTAAAAGTCATCGTCTTCATCAGAGTCTTTGTGTTTCTCATCATCCGCTCGAAGTAGTTTGGGGTCTCCATCCTTCTGTTCCTCCCACTGCGCCTCCTCCTGCGCCCGCTGCAGGTACCAGCTCCTTGGCTTGCGGCCGGGTTTCATCTTGATTTTAGGAGGCTGAACATCTGGGCTCTGGCCGTCGGACAGCTGATTGGAACCGTTTGGAGACTTGCTGCCCTGCTTCTTCCAGTGCAGCGGCTTACGGCTCTTCCCCTTCGGCCAGCCTTTTTTCTTCTTCACCGGGAGGTCTGAGCTGCCTGGCGGCATCTCTGATGGGTTCCCTGACAGAGCGGTCGAAGGTTTCCGAACAGGCGTCAATTCTGATAAGAAAAACACAGACTATCGGTCAGAGAGATGGAATCTGTAAATAAAAGAAGTTGCTAACTAAACTCTTACCATCATCTTCTGAATCGGTCAAATTGGAATGACGCAGCCTTTTGGGCGATGGGTCCGACAACCGAAGGGGAGGTCTGCCGGGGGCATAGCGGCGCAACGGGAGGCCATGGGAAGTCTCCTCCTCCAGGCGGGGCATGGGCCTCTCAGTGTCTGAGTCTACAAAGGGCTCGTCTAACACCTCTGTGGTTTCTGAGATGGTCTCAGTCACCACGCTGCTCTGAGGGTGGCTGCGGCGAAAACGAGGCCTTTTCAGCGGCTTCTGGGTGCAAACAAGAATGGAGGGAAATGTGGAGAAGAAAAGATGGTTAGACAGAATCAGATTTAAATTTGTTGTAATAAAATCTCCTCAAAAAACAGTGAATTTACGATCGAACTCTCACCTTGCTTTTGGGTGCTTTAGGAAGAATAGGAGGTGAGGACGGTCTGCTCTCTTCATCATCGTCATCGTCGTCATTATCATCTTCGTCATCGTCCTCATCACTGCTGTCACTGAAGCAGCTTTTCCGGACATGTGGAGGCTCGCTGAGCCTGGATAGCCCGGGAACCTGAGTCAGGCCACCTCCAGCTTCCTCTGTGAGCCGAGGCTTTGGACCCCTCTTTTTCCTGGGGGGCCGGCCCCTCCGTGTGGGGGGTAAGGACGACTGGCGGACCATGTCCAGCGAGTGAAAGACTCTAGAGTCATCCTGTCTGTTCAATGAGAAAAGGGAAGGAGGACTGCTAGATGATGTGGCTGTTTTCCCTCCCAACGCACTCTCCTCATCCTCATCGTCTTCATCGTCCATCGGGCGGATTTTTGGGGGCCGCCCCACTCGGGTGCTGTTCTTTACTTTGCCCCAGGGCCAGTTCTTGGGCGGCCGTCCGCGTGGCCGGCGCTCTCCGTTTGCTGGTGGAGCAGAGCGCAGCTGTTCCGGGAGGGACAGAGGACACCGGACGGGAGGAGAAGATGGGGAACTCTGACTCATTGGAAACCCCAGAAAGCCTTTTCTTTCTTCTTCTTCGTCCTCCTCTTCTTCTTCTTCCTCCTCCCTTCTCTCATCTGGCCGCATTTGCCAGGGCGCAGACGTGTTCTTGTGACTCGGTTTGACCTGCGTGCAGTTTTAAAAATGAATAAACAGTTTGGCGGCGTTTCAGTTACTCTGAGATCTTTGCACATTTAATACACTCACCTCTTTCCGATTGTCCCCCACCGGCCCCTCGTCCTCATCATCATCATGTCCTTCTTCATCAGACACCACGGTGTTTGTTACAATGACCGGGGTCCAGCGCAGGCACTCAGGGTCCACCTCCAGCTGCCGGGGCCGGGCCTTCAGACGTGCCATGTGACTGGAAACAATCTTTTCCCTTCGCACCAAAACCAGTCTGAGGAGGCCAGAGAAAAAACACACAGACACGTAAAAATGACTTCTTTCATCACATTGTATGACTCCTTTGTGACCTCTGACCTCTCTCCTCGCTGCTCCAGCATGTTAAGGCTGTGCAGGGTTGTGGTGATGTCTTGCGGACAGATTCCCGTCAGTTTGCTGAGCAGCCGTATGGTGATCTGCCGATCGCGAACCTCGTGGAGACACTCAAGCACCACACTGCGCCAGTAGGCCATGTAGGACAGTCGGCCCAGGTCTGATAAGGGTTTTTCTGGGGATCCCGGTTGACCCTCTCGTTTTGATAACAAATAGCCTTCAAAGTAAACAAAGAATATGAGTCTTGATACATAAAACAGCAAGTAAGTAAATAAGTTACTCGTTAACTAGTAAAAGGTCAATTATAATGTGGTTTTTTTTTGTTGTTGTTGTTAGAATCTGTATCCTTACTGAAGTCAATGAGAAAGCGTCCGTAGCCTTGACGTTGGTACTGTGGAAGAATCATGATGCATGACACATTGTACTTCTGTTGGCAGTGCTTCTCCTGAAAAGACAAAAATACCGATTTATTTATAATAAAGTAAAATGTAATTAAAACTTTTCATAATAAAAACAACAGAGGCCATATGGGAAGAAATCAAGGAGAGAAAGTTGTTTTTAGATATGACTTGGGGGAAAACAACCGAAGCTCACAGCACCTTGGAAAAGTAGCCGACGAGGTGGCAGCCTTTGCTATCATTCTGTGTTAGGACATAGAAGAGGAAGGGCTCTACATCATAGTAGAGGGTCTTGTGGTCTAGGAATAGTTTGGCCAGCAGGCAGAGGTTCTGACAGTAGATTGTGCTCACATTTCCATCAACCTTTATGAATGAGAGAAAAAACACAGATGAATGCTTTGCTGACTCAATTGGTTATAAATAAAGGGAGAAAAAACAGACTAAAGTTACAATTTGTGAGCAAAGTCAAGATGAGTAAGGAAATGGTAAAGACAACAGGCATGGAAGTTTGTGGCAAAACAATGGTTAAAAAAGAAAAGATAGGTAGTGTGGATAAATGTGTGTTGTGTAGCGGCCATGACCAGCAGAATAAGGCATTATGCTTCAAAACCCGGAGGAACAGCTTAAATGTAAATTATGGACTTAGAAGCGCGACATTTCTGGGATAATAATCTCTTTTCCTAATGATAAAAAGAAAAAAATTATACTACTTTGGCAGAGAGGAATGTTAGTTAATCACCAGAGTGAATTTAATGATGGTGATAAAACGGTGGAAAGCCTTGCTATGATCGGTTTAAAGATGCATATTCAAGGAACACAGAGATAAAAATGTCTGTAGCGAGTGCGGAATGAGGTTTTCATTGCTGTAGGGGGTTTAATAAAAACTTCTTTTTGCTTTTACAGAACTATTGATGCTCAGTCCTCACCTCAAACACAGAAACATCATCCTTCCTGTAGATCTCGTTGGCGGGAGGATGGAACCAGCTGCACTTCTTCATGTGTTGGTATAGGATGCTACGGCTCTTCATGTAGCGAAGGCAGAACTCACACAAGTAGAGCTTTGGTAGTCTGGGGGGGGACGGAAAGTAAAGATTTCAATGTTTGCTGAGAAATCAGTAGATGTGTGAAACTGTCAACAGAACAGATTATTTTACTTCCAAAATTTAAAAAGATTTAAAATAAAAAAGCTTCTCTGATCTTCCAAAAAAAGAAGTTTTTAAACTCTTTACAAATTCCAGAAAATGATCTCATCTGATGTTGTGTCAGCTCACCTGCTGTACTCCTGTGGGTATGGAGACGAATACCACGTCTGAATTTCGAACTTGCCAAATTCAATGACCGATGGACAGCGCATCTGAGGATCCGGTGGACCCGTCACGCCCACTTTCTGCAAGGAGAACGACAGGAAAGGTCGAACACAGATTTCCTACTGACAGGATTAAAAACTATCTACAGGCTGATGGATCGGTGCTTCTCCAGTGGTCAGTGTCCCGTGACTCCTGACTAATGTTGAGAGTTCTGTCTACAACTTAACATTCTCAGCACATCTAGCTGTTTGCATCTACGTGTTCAAAGCTTAAGTTTAGATTGCATTTTGAAACATTACAGATTACATTTTCTCCATCTACGTACCTGCAATGCCAGCTCCTGGATGTGTCTGAACAATTCAATGTCCTTTTCTGTCAGGTTCTCATGGCCAGGGGGTTTTTCATCTTCATCCCGCCAGTCACTACCATCTTGATTTTCTAGAGGTTTAAAACAGAGACCACATGACGATCAATCCAACAGTAGCAGCTTTAAGGTAGCAAATAAACTGATTTTCTCTTCTGATCTCTACCTCCCCTGTCGTCTCCTTCCTTGCGGTTTTTCTTGCGAATGCGGCACTGTTGGGAGTAGTCCACCACTTCCTGCCGAGCCTTTCGGCCCTCTGGCGACGGGGTGAAGAACTTTGTGAGGGCATCAATAAGGCCCTTGGTTTTGTTATTTAAGCGCAGGCTGCTGTGCGACTGCTCATCATCGCCTCGCATTGAGAACAGCAGGCGGTCATCGCCGGGGTAACCCTCGCAGGAGGAACTGGAGGACGAGTTGGCTGATGTGGAGCGCTTTCGCCGGCCGCGGCCTCCCAGTTTCTTGAAGGGCCGGCCGGGTCTGTAGAAAAGGTCACATTAAGATTGTACAAATATAAAGCATGAGATTAAAGATTAATCAATCATTAACTTCTAATTTGATTTACTACAAATTTTGAAAAATTTATAGTGTTGATTGTTTAGCTTCTTACTATATCCAAACACCGAGACTCTGTACCTGTTCTTAGATCGTCCCAGCGGAGCACTGTAACGTCGTTTGATTTGTTCTGCCTTTTCGTGTAAAAATGTTTTTCCCTTTTTTCTGGGTTGACAGATTTGACAAATCCACATGCCTGAGACAGAGAAAGAAAAATATTTCTTTTCTCAATTTACAAAGAAAAATGAAAACGGACCAAGATAAATTGTTCTCATTTTTTTTTGAGCCAGGATAACAAAACACACTGCACACCAAGATGTCAAAGGCAGAATGTACCAAGAACATGTAAACATGTACTTTCTAAGAAAAAGTATAACCTTAACAGATCACTTTTTTTTTTCCAAGTAGTTTTTGAAAAGTGTGTTTTTCTACAAGTGAGATGACACAAATGAAGGCAGTAGCTGTACAGAAGAGCAGACTCATGAATGAACTTTAAATCTTGTTTTTTTTTGTTTTTATACCTTTAGGCATCCGTGTGAGAGGAGGATCACAGCACTCCATGTGGAAGCCCCGGTCACATGAGTCACAGAACAACATGTTGTCCTACACAAACAAACAATTACAAACAAATTTATATTACCGAAGAAAAATCACCAAAAAAAGTGACTTTATCACAATGCTTCTTTATTATTTGTTGTAACACTGCCCCCTCCCCACTTGTTTGTTTACTGCACTTCCAATCGCCTGCTCAATGTACAAAAAAATAAATAAAATCCTACACTATAAAGCTATTACTTCTCGCGCACACACTGACAGTGACAGAGCCACTGCCAACTACTGAAGTGGATGTGCAATTACACTTTATTCTGGTACAAAGAAAAAAAAATGTTCTCTGGAACCGCAGTCCACTATTTGAGAAGCACTGCTTTAACATGACTTCTAATGTTTCCTTCTAATCCTACATTTAGTCTTGCTAATAAGCATACGACAGCCTCACCAGGTAAGTAAAAAGTTGAAATCTCACAAACATTCCCGAGAAGAGCTCAATCTCCCAGACACATCTATCAACATCCCTATTTACAATGTAAGTAAGAGGGAAGCGCTCAGAGATGCTGTCTTACAGTCTGCAATGTTTATTCATCTACTCACCGCATTCTTTCCTTGATCCTGACAGTTGCTGCACGTTTTGCATTCGATGCACTGCCACCAGAGAGCTTTGACCCGCGCTGTGAGCTCAGGGGAGAATTTCAGACAGGACGGGTGGCCTGCAGATTCGCACACACAGACCCACATTGCATTTTTCCTCATTTTGGTCGCTGCCGACTCATTTGCATTAAAAGAAGATTGTGGAGGGAAATAATCTCATTTTGGTTTGGACAGCCTACTTTGGATGTGAAGATTGTTCAAACATATTTACCAACCTATCAGAGGTCTGCTTTTTTTGTGTTTGGAGCAGTAACAACCTAGACTATGTGTGGGACTCAGAGAGAAGTTACTCTGCTGTAAAACATTGTGGGAAACAAAGAATTTTGTTTATGTACATGTCAATAAAGCATTTTTGGGAAGATGATTAATGTGAATTATTTTTTTTCACTCCTGTGAAATGTTTATAGGATACACTAAAGTATCGACTAACTATTGGGGGAGAAAAGGACAAAAAAAATGAAGTGTGACACCTGCACAAGGTGATGCAGTCTGAGAACTTGTATAAAGTTTTCTTCAGCTTGATTTTAGAGTTTACATTCTTTTTACTTTTAATCCTTAACATCCACATTTACCAACTAGAAAAGTGTAGTAAAGTCATTCACAAAAAAATTTTGTCTCTAAAGTCAAACTTACCACTGTTCCCACAGTCGGCGCAGGAGATGAGCTCCTCTGGCTCCTTGTCGCGATTCTGCTCCTTGGTCCCCAGACAGAAGCTGCAGATGGGAATGGGCTCTGCCACCGGCTAGCCAAGGGTTAGAAGAGAGAAAGTCAGGCATCTTTACAGCTTCATTGCACAAATGAAAACAACAAAGAAACCTTGTGTTTGCTTTCTCGGTGAACAACTGGGACTGTGTGTATTAACAAGCTAGCAGCTCGCTGAGAATCACACCAAGCATATCTTTGTGTGAATAGAGTTTAGGGTGACTAGGAGTGTAAGGTGCGAGTGTGTTTAATGTGTGTGTAATGCTGCGTTAGAAGCTGCTACTTGTGTGTCAGAGTGATGTTGACTTGTGATGTTCTGTTGGCTCTTTCAAGCACACAGTTTACAGGTAAGTAAATATTAAATTGGAAAAATTGCTAAAACTTTACATTCTAGGTTTGTACATTATTTGGGTTTTTTAACACTTAATACTGTGCAACAATTTAAAGTTACTTAAATGAAAAAAAAAAAAACAAGACAATGAGGTATGAGAGCGAGGAAAGAGGGAGATAAGAAGTGTGCTTCTAAAAAAGCCCAGAGGGCCATCCGCGACTTCCTATCACTTTCAAAGAACACCACACGGCTTGAACATTTAACACATTAACAGATTCTTCTTGCAAAAACACGCCACAGGTGCTTTGCAAAATAATAATAAAAAAAAAATTAGTTTAAATTAAAAATAAATCTAAACAAGGCAATGCACTTGTTTTTAGACATCCTTTTTGGAGAATTTCAGTTGCAGATCATTTCAACAAAATGCTTTCTACAAAAGCCAGTAAAAGTCTTCCACTTTACATAAAAGAGGATCCATCATTTTCCATCTTTAAAACTAAACTGAAGCAGTAGTTGAAGCAAGTCAATCCTGTATATTTCTGGTGCTTAAAAACTGGTCATTTGTGCGATGGAAGATAGTTGAAAGGGCTCGAAGGCTCCATGGGCGAGATGGAGAGCATGGTTCTAACAGCATCTGTTCCCGGACTGTTTCCTCAGTCTCTGCTTTGCAGCAAAGAAAAAGCAACTGGTGGGAATGTGTTTGACATCTGGGCTGGTGCTTGCCAACAACTGCACGAGTAAATGTAAAGCAAAGTGAATGAAGTGCCGCCTACAATGCTTCGACACTAAAGAACATTTCATCATCACATAACATTATGTTTGACTTTGTGCACTGTAACGTATAAATGGTAGCTTCTGAAGCTCAAAGGAAACGTCTCATAGGGTCATTTCATAGCCCTTAAATTAGTCAAACATCCAGGTGAAAACTTTTAAAATTCAACAACTTATCACATGTTCACTGCAAATTCAATACAGATTTTTGCTTGGATTACGTTGTGGATCAGTTGAGTTATTCTTACACCAACTTGTTTTTGTTGTACTATAAGGCCAAGCTACTTCCAATTCTCACTTTTTTGTAAAAAAAAAAAAAAAAACAAACAAAAACTAATAACATTGAAATAATCATTGAAATCATGATGTTCCGTTAAAAGTGTCCACAATGACCGAAAAGCCAAAAGCATGTAAACATAGCGACAATGTCTGTGGGGTAATACCAAATATAATTGGGCAGAGCTGGGATGAAGAGTTTTTTTGTATATAAAAAAAAAGACAGATTTAAGCTCAAAATGACTTGTAATGTATTGACAGAGCTTTAACTTCACATAAAAACAAAACTTGCAGCCTACTATAGAATCACTTCTCATTGTTCATATTTATTAAGACAGTCTTGCAAACAATACAGAAGTGTGTTTGCGGGGTATTGTTTCAGTTCATGGTTTATTCACTGCTCCAAGTCATCTCAGAAAATCTGGTTTGCACATCCCGCCAACACAAAGATCTCGCATTTAGACTCAATTCAGCTGTTTTCACTTATGATCTAAACAGGAAGCGCACAGGGCCACCATCATTTCACACTAACCACGCCAACAAGTATCATGTCTGAATCTTTAGAGAAGTGCAAATATTCCTCTTCAGCTAAGCAGACTGGAGTTTTTTTACTCGACAATGTACTGAGAATACAATTATAAATTCACAAATAAACACAAATGGAAACAACTCTGAAGCATTTTGTGTGATATTTACAGAGCCATTTTTAGATTTGTGTGCATCTTTAACACAATAAAACCCAGAGGAGGTTGTGCACACAGAAACTGCAATGCGAGAAAAACCCATCAAGACTTTTTATCGACTTTAAAGGGTTTTTCTGCAGCACAACAATGCAAATGAAGAGAAGCGCTTGTCCTGGCAGGGAGAAGACGTGGACAAGAACTTGATTTATTGGGTTCATTTCCTTCTGACTCAAGCTGCTTCCAACACTCGCTGCTACCCGTTACCCACCAAACGGCAGAGCACAGGAGAAAGAGAGGAATAACAGAAAGACGACTGGAGCGAACTGAGAGGTAAACAGATGGGATGGGAGTGCAGAGAATGAGAGATAAGAAAAGGTAGATAAGCGAATGAGCGCTGAAGAAAACAAGACTACCTGAGAAGAGGATGCTAAGAATGTCAATTTATAATTCTTCACAAAATAAAAAAAGCATGCCATTGTATTTCAACACCCAAACTGAAGATATCTGTGGTGTGAAAAGTGACCAAAATCTTTGAGAAGAAAAAATGAGGAGGACGACAAGTGTGTGAAGACAGAAATAACCACCCGGAGGGCAGGCAGAAGAAGATGGAAAGCATAAAAAAGAAAACAAAAATCTGCAGCAGTGTTTTAAGCAACCCGTGTGGGATCAACATCTCCATCATTCTCGATGGTTAACCCCTTTCTTGCCGGAGGAGGTCACCTGCTCGAGTTAAGTTTGAACAGGAAACGAGTGAGGCTACAGCAAGGATTCAGTTACAAAGACTAAAGACTGAAAAGCTAATCCTCCTTCTATGAAACCACAAAACAGGATCTTCACATTTCCCCTCGGTCACTTTTTTTTTTTTTTAAAGCTATCACCTCTTGTTTCCACCTTAGCCCGTAACGGTTGCCAAGGCCACTGAAACATAGCGACGCTCTAGAAAATTTCTCACATGTTTGACTTCAATCACAGTGTGTGTTTCACTTGAGGAATAAGCGTGTGTATGTGGGAACCACATCAAGCAAGCATGTAGATGTGTTGGCATCATTTTTTTTTTTTTTTTTAATAGAAGGATTTTCAAGGGAAAAAACACACCAGCTGAAGCCAAAATGAGACTCCAACCAATAAATATCTGTGCTGACAGAGAGATGTTTCCCAACCTGTCTGACTACTAACAGATTCTCCTCAATGGATACACACCCAGGAACAAACGGAAAAGAAAAAGTACAACCTACCGGACACACCTGCTTGTGTTTTATAGCTTACTGAACCACAGATTAGCTACACTTACTCCTAAAAACTGCAGTGTCCATTTCATAGAGTCTGAAACCACACTTTATGCTTCATTACCTGAATCCTTTTTAATAAAAATAAGTCAGATGAAAAATACTGACTCTGCCCCAGTTTTCACACGTCACTGTAATTTCTCTTTTCCAAAGACAGAGGACAAGCGGAGTGAGAAGTGAAGGAAAGAAGATGAAAGGACAAAAAGAAGATGGAAAAATAGGAGGAAGGTGTGCGGAGATAGAGAGAGAGAAAAGTGTTGCTCTTGTCCTTGTCTCCTCTCAAGTCAAGGATCTCATTAACATGGGAGCCAAATCGCTTCTACCCCCCATCCAACCTTCCCCAAACACACATCCCTTATGGCCACCCCTCCACTCATTGATCAAATGTTCCAGGTGATGGAGAGCAAGCAAAGATAACACATGTGCACCTATTCTAGACTTTAAAAAAAGAAGACATCTGATGAGCTCAACGTATCTTAAGATTCCGTTTGCACAGATGGACGTACTTGTGCCATCAACTGACACATTTAGTACTGGGGAGTGGGAAGAGTGCTGGAGCACATCGTCACTTCTACAGCTAGCAGAGGGTGGTGAAGCTAGCCATATGCAAGAACACGTACAGCTTCACCTGCCCATTCACACCACAATCCCTTCATGATGAGCTGAAGGTAACAGCTTCCAGTGGTGATAACACGACTGCTAATGCGACTTCTATGGACTTGTGACTAGCAGAGTCCTTGCTTAGTGGCTCCCCTGGTACTTTTGCAGGTCATCCAGGAAGATCATTGAGACTCAAATTGTTCAACGCTGAGAAGATACTGCGGTCCAACTCCGTCAGAGTGGAAACCCTGACTGTGGCATGTACTCTGCATTTAATGAGCATGACAGAGACTTTCTGTGGGAATCTCTCCAAGCTGGAGGGAAAAAGTAAATTTCATTCAGATTCAGGCTTACCGGATCTTTGTCTATGACAAAACATCATGCTCAATTCTCAGAGGAGAGAAGATGTGAGAAACAGTGTTTGAATGTAATTAAATTGTTCTCACACAAATTATTCTTACAAGTGATTAACAATAAGATCCATATCATTTCCTTACATTAAAAAAGATTTCTGGAGTAATCAGCAGGCGAGGTGCTCCTCTCTTAATTCAGTCATTTACATAAATTAAAATCGTTTTCTTATGCTTCAATTTGCAATGAGAGACTGAAACATTTCCTGGGATTAACTGGTAATTTCATAGGTTAACACAAAGACAAATCCTGTACACTGAATGTGTCAGCAGAGCTTAATTTTAATAAATATAAATAAATTGAAAAGCAAACATCTCACTTAGGATCCTTACCCAGGATTTAATTACCCAGGTCATTTTTCCATAGCTAAACTTGGACTAAATCAACAGTTAGAAAAGTATGCCATCCTTGTGTTTAACATTTACAAGACTTAAAAGTAGAAAAAGGTAACACATTTTAGAACAGAATACTTATTGTGTGACTCAAACTGGGGATAACCTTGGGGATACAGTGGCCATAATTATGACAAAATGGGAAAAATTTTCAACAGGGATCCAATATTGTTATAAAACAAAAACTTCAAACAACTTTCCATCATTTCAAAATGGATTAGTGTGTAGCAAGAACTCTGACTCCAGGAATTTTTAATACCATCTAACCTGGTCATTTTCCACTTCTGGTGCTGCACGGCGTAATACCGTGAAACAGCATTACGAGGGAATGAGAAGAAAAGTAAATTATAAAAATATTTATACAAGCAAGTTCCACCTTAACTTAACTTACTAATCAGTGGCATGATTGTCGGTGAAATAAGATTTCTGAATATAGAAGCTCTACGACTCAGCATTTCAGAGGTCAGTGGGACATTTTTTGAAGGGAAATCTCAGAATCAAAAAGAAAACAGACATTTTCCCACACGCTGCACCGCCAGCCATAGGAGAACTCTGATTCACCCCTCTCCAGCTGTTGGAGAGAGGGCAACGAGCGGACATGAAGATTGCTTTTACCCATTATGATTAGATGAACATCACACACACAAACAAAGCGATACACACACACACAGACATGCACAATAATGCTCAACGTTAAGCCCATCCCAGCTAATGGCCGTAGCTCCATACTGCTAACGGGTGCTCAGGGAGCCAATGAGGTTTACCATCTATATTTCCATGACCCCTAGTTGACTTCGCTCCCTCATCCACCTTCCCCCTCATGACCTGGCAATGACACCCTATTAGGGGGAGAAAAGAGAGACGGAGGGAAACCAAAATAGGGTCTGGGATACGTTTTGAATAGAGCACCCTAATGCAACCATCATCACACTGAATACAAAAATCTCTGTGCAAATGGGGTCAAAGCTGGTGTTTAGCCGCTAGTTTCTCTCTCATAACTTCACTTATGTCTCCCCATCTGTCCATTCATAGGAAATCACAACTGTAAGCAATCTTTTGGGGAGGTGTTACAGTAAAGATCCACAGATAGAAATCCAGCCAGGACTGTACATTGATTATGCAACAACACATCCAGGCCTGGTGTGTAGGTTTATCTTCTCAAACACATACGGCACTAGCATTGATGTTTACCAACATAAATCAAACGCACAACAACAGCAAAACCTCACCTACTACGAAGGGACGGGGGGCGGGGGGGGGACTAGAGAGTTGTTCACCAAAAAAAAGTCACAAGCATGAAAATGTCCCATTGTATATTCATTTTACTTTTATCATTTATGGGTTCACTTTTGCAGCAAACTCTGCCACTTTTAAAACACTGCTGCCTCTTGCCTGCTATCAAGCTGGGATAGGCTGCATAACCCCCACGTGACCCAGAAACTAACAAAGCAGTTCAGAAGATGAAATGAGAATTTTACATTAAAAGGAAAAAAAAGAACTGGCATAAAAAACAATGGTTGTGCTTTCATGTGGTTTGAAGGCATGTTTATGAAAAGTCAGCAGCTTAGTCAACGAGAAAGCAGCCTTCAACTCTGTTGGACCATCTACAGCCAAGCAGGTCAGTGTGTTAGGCACCATGTGACTCACAGATTGCTCTCTTGGCTAATCCTGCTACGCTCATACGCAAATGTCCATAAGTATCTTTACGAGAAAACCCTCAGGTTAACCCCTTTGACTAGTCCCACACTGAATGTGTTAGTCTTAACAATGGTTAAAACAATCCTGCTGTCTTCCCTAAGTAAAAGAAGAGACATTTGATAAAATAAGGGGGTTGCTTGACTTGGATGAAGCAATTTAGAACTTTCTTCATGCTCCGATTAGCGGGAATAAATGCTCTAGATGTCCGCAGGTGTGTTGGGAACATATACAGTGTATAATTCAGGCTTTCCATTCCATTTTATGTCTGGGTTTTCTCCACAGCAGCTGATACCGTGGGCAGAAGTTTGTATAATTGTGTGTACTTGTTCCTGAACCTTACAACTAGAGGTTAGCAGACGGCTGCTCTCTCTGATCAGGTTACAGAGGTGGGTGTGTTCCCTCTCTCCTCTGTCGCCTGCAAGTCTGCCTCCCCCCTTATTCTGTCTTCCCTTACTTTTCTCTCCTACTCTGTCTCTTCCTCTTTCGGATTACAGAGGTCTGAAGTTTGCGTCATCCGGACCCCTCCCTCTGGCACAACTACAGACCAACTCTCTCACTTGTCTATGTTCCTTCCCTTCCCTATTTCCTTTCTTTATTCTACCCATCTCCTGACAGCTCTAGAGAGGGAGCAGCATTGCAGCTGGTTCACAATTCCTGCAGGAAGCTGGGAGCCATATGACTTTCTCTCCTGACCTACTCCTGGTAGTGTGCAGCAGAAAACTGGCCCAACATCACTCCAGAATTGTGCATGGCTGGACCACAGGAAACGCATCTGCCATACAAGATCACACCCAACATAGCAATGCAGAACTGGCAAGGTGGAGTCTATTGTGACTTGAAAATGTATCTAACCCCATAATTTTTACCCTCCGTGTTGCATAAAGACACAGCAGTCCCCCGATCCCAAAAAAAGTTTGAGCATTTCTATATTGTTCGGTATGTGTCAAAGCCTTTTTACAGGCTGACCATCTTGTAGTAAAACAAGGCTCCAAAAAAAAGATGCAAAAAATGTGCTGCCAGTGTCTCAAATAGTGTGGTATACCCTGCATATACTACTTTCAAAGAGCATCCTCTTGTTCTTTTTGTTGTTCAAGTTTTAAACTTAGTGGGTTTTAAACTGCATTTCTTGTCACATCTTCACATAGTGCTGCCTCTAATAAGATATTTATGACTTATTTATAGCAATCTTACATTGGTAAACAATACTGGTATGGACACAGAAAATAATATTGGCACATTGTTGTTTTTCATCTGTTTTGGAAAAACAAAGAATCAGCAACACCTTTCACATGTAAATGACAAACTTTAAATATAACCTCTTGATGTGTGCAAGGTGTTGAATGTGGCTGAGTCTGTGGTGCAAAAACATGGTTTAAACACAGGTACTGGTTCAGCACATACATGCAGACATTACCTTGTCTTTCTCATGTGGCAGAAGTCGAACAGGTGGTAGTGATTCCAGCGAGACAGTTCCGGTCCCATCATCCACGGAGCTGCTACGGCTGACAAGTTCAAACAGTGGACCCTGCTTGGTCACACGTCCATGGGCCACAGCCCTTTTCAGAGCAACCCTAAGCTGCTGGTGGAAGATGCCAGGTCCCATGGACCCACTGCCAGAGAGGTAAGCTGCCACATCGGCCTGACACTTTAGGAAGCGCTCGATGTTCTTTAAGCAGGAGCCACCAGGCTCATGAAGACCCTCAAGTGCCCGCTTGATCAGCTTGTTCCAGTCAAGTCCTGGTTTCTTCGCTGAAGAGGGGTGAGATGTACCACTGCCACTGCTGCCGACTCCTCCACCAGTGCTGCCGCCTCCTCCGCCGCCTCCTGCTGCTGCCGAACTTCCTCCTCCGGAGCTGCCACCACTTTTGGGCTTTTGCACAGCCAGACGCCCTGGGTTGTCAGGGTCTTTGTAGGAGTTGAGACCTTTGTTGGTGACTTTGAGGATAGTGCCATCCTTCACACTGAGCTCTAACTGCTCTAAAATTGTTTTCCGGTCAAGACCGTGAGACATAGACACAGCATTGCAAATACGTTCCTCAGATGGTCGCTGCTTTTGCTTTTTAACTTTCTTGATGGCCTCTAGGATCCACTGGGTGTACACTGGATTTGCCAATTTCACCATGGCTGCAGCCTGGGTCAATGCAGTGGCCTTAAAGCCTTACTGCAACAGCTGCACACAAAAAATATTAGGTAACTTTCAGCCAAGTAAAAACCTGGCCTGCGCCGTAGCGCCGCCTCCTCCTTCTTTTGCACTCAGTCAGCTTACTATCCCTTGTCTTGGGGTCGCACAGAGAGTCCTTCAGAAGACAAGTATGAGCAAAACGGATAAAAGCTGCTGATCATAGCACAATCCCCAACAAGCCCACCCAATACCCAGGAAAGTTAGCTCCAACCCCAAAAACTTCCAGCAGGTAAAGGCCCTTTTTAAGATTGCAATGGTATTTAAAAAAGCTTTTACGACACACTCCAAATAGTAGATCTTCTAGATGGAAAGATAACAGAAAAAGTACTTTCCACTCAAAGTTGTGGGGAAAAAAAAATGCCAGACTAAATGCAAAACAGCTGCTAAACAAGATTTCCAGTCTCTTCTCAGTGTGCTTTCTGAAAGACCATAAAATTAGTGTTTTGATGCTAAAAGATGAGGAATGATTGCAAAAATGACTTTATGGGCTCTCTTATTCCAGATTACAACAATCTTGTCCACATTAAGTTTTCTTGTCTGCACGTCTTCTACTTTTTATTTTTTTGTCCAGCGTTGTGTGATTTTAGATCTGGGATGGCGCAGATACCTCACCCCAGGGAGCAGCCTGGGCTGATCACCTTCATGCCCACTGCACCTTCCCAGGTGATAAAAACTGCAAAAAAGAAAAAAAATATTTCAGAACATTTTGAAACATACAGGAGCAAAAACTATTTAAAAATCAGACCAAAAAAACACATAACATGGAAATATCTTTAAAGAGAGTAGCCAGATGGGGTGGTTCGGGCATCTGGTAAGAATGCCCCTCACACACCTCACTGGTGAGGTGTTTCGGGCACGCCCCACCGTGAGGAGAATTAGAGGCAGATCCCAGCCCTGCAAGAGAAACTATGTCTCCCAGCTTGCCAGGGAGCTGGAGGCTGCAGCCGGGGTGAGAGAAACCTGAGTTTCCCATCTGAGGCTGGGAAGGTTCCCATCCGAGGCCCTGTGACCCGGCCTCGAATAAGTGGAAAACAACAGAAAGAAAAATATTTTTACAGAGCATTCTTTAAAAACAGTGGTGGAGAGGAGGTCACGGAACAAACTTTTTACCATCATAGATAACCCTGACCATCTTCTCTACCCTGCTCTGGACAACAGCAGAGCTCCTTCTCGAAGAGGCTCAGACAGCTCTGCTAAAAAACTCCACGGTACCGGAAACCTTTCATTCACAACAAAATAATATTTTACAATAACTCACAGAGTACCAAATAACTATGAGATGCAACAAATTCATGTAATCCCTCATTCATCCAGGAGCAATCCACTGTAGAAAAAGCTTCAAACTTGTCTTCTGGAAAGAGTATTAACTGATCGAGATGTTTCGACATCAATCTGGAGGTCATTTTCAATCTGATAAAATAGTCCAAGAACTGGTTCCATATAAACTAACCTGGAAATCGAAACGTCTCAATCAGAAAATATACTGTCCAGAAGACAACTTCGATGCGTTTTCTAATTTCATCACTTTCATCAGTTCCTAACCTTTTCATCACCTTTATAAACATTCTGTCTGTACTGCTTGTAAATAGATTTTTAAACTAGATCACTTGTTTTATTCCCTAACTTCACATTTTTTACTTTTATTTTTAATTGTTCCTTATTTCCTTACTATTTTTTTTGTTTCTATACTCACAGTGCTGTTACTGTAATACACACATTTCCCATGAGTGGGATCAATAAAATACTTCTGATTCTGGTAAAAATAGAGAAACAACTACGTTGTTTGCATGTGTATCAAGAAATCAGTACAAAGAACATGTGAAATCCTCCATGTAGAAATCACTTATAAACAACCACATATAGTCACTACATGCAAACAAACAGTAAAGATCACTAACTTCTCAGATAATGTGACTATATCTAACATTTTAAGCAGATTGTTTTGCATTAACACATCACTCAGATGCACATGGATGAAACTGGAGCTTTGACAACCTGAGCTAGGATGTAAACATGATAGTAACAGTTAGCAAACATTAGCAGTCAAGCTAACCAAAAATCAAATCCCTCACAATTATTACATATTCATTTTACTCTCACTCGAATGATTACACATATTTCTGGTCTTTCAGAGGATTTACTCTTTAAACAGTCACTGTTCCCGCTTAGTGTTGTTTAATAAAAGCTAACCTTACCAGCTAGCAAAGTGTTAGCATTCCTGCTCTTTTACAGAAACGTAAACAGCATGGAAGGTGAGCCTAGCCATCACTGCTCAATTCAACAAATCTGTTATTGAGATCTAACAAAACACCACACCGCGATAAAACGAGGGAGAAATCTCACACTGAATGTCATTCTGATTTGAACGTGAGCTCGCGGCCTTGTTAAAAAAAAAAAGAGGCACAATGCAACTTACAGACGGCCATCTCAGCTAGCGGGCAAGTGTAAAAGAAAAAAAAGACTGGAGACATTCTGATGGATTTACTTCTTCTACGTCCAGCATGGAGGAGAAGTCTAAGTCCGCTCGAACGCATTCCTGTAAGCAGTCTCCACCTAAGCCACTTCCTAACCTCACCAGCCGCCCTTCCATGTCGCTTCAGCCTGCGGTGCGGAGAAGACAAGGCCGCCACAGCGAACTAGCTAGGCCTCTATTTCATCCCTCTCTGATCCCCCCCGCCACCACGACCACCATCCCTCCCTCCGTACCCCTCTCTCCCGCTACCTCTTCCCCAGAAATGCAGCGCTTGGTCCGGTTCTGGTTTCCAAAAGAAGCTCGGGTTAAATCGTACCGCGGAAGCGAGATTAAAAAATCCTACTCGCTCCGATTCGGCTTCCGCTACTACTCACCGGAATTTGGGGTCGATTTGCTGTGAAGAAGGTGCCAAGAGCGTGTGAAACGAAGACAACAACAAGGCTAAAAATGCAGCCAGAGACTAGGGGCTCTAGAGCCGACGCCATTTTTGAGTGAAACAGGAGCACGGCTGGTGGGGGAGGGGGGAACAGTGAACACAGGCAGGCTGGGCCAAGGGACCGTCTGCATGGTGCCAGGCGAACATCCAGAGGAAGAAAAATTCACTGCAAGGCGCGGGGGTGGCGGCGGCGTGCTGTTGCTATGAGAGCGCTGTGGATATTGCTTGTGCACATGAAATGGAAGAAAGGGACAGATGGTGCTGGTGTTGGAGAGAGAGAGAGAAAAAAAATAAAAAGAGAGAATAGGTGTTCTCACATTCTCTGCTGTGCTACATGATTCAAGGGAGCGTCTGCATTTAGACAAGAAATTGTTTTAAAAAGAAAAACACACACAAAGCAAATGAGAATGCATTAGCTTTAGAGGGTATGTAAAGATCAAAGACACACACACACACACACACTGACTGCATAGTAATGCAACAAAAAACATTTTCTTACTGTATTTGGAAAGTGGGCCACACAAACTGAGTCCCAAGAGATAAAATGTTGCAATGTGCAGTTATGTACTTACAGTACTACTGACTATGTCATAATCTGACCATGTGGAGTTGTTTGTTTATACTTTGCTCATCAGAGCATAAAACTGAAATATATCCCCTACAAATAAAAAATATCAACCATTTGCAAGCAATTCACTTTTTATCTATTTCATTTTTGTGACACCTTGTGATTTATGCCAGAAGAAAAAAATGTTTTAGTATCAGTTATGCTATTGGTTCACATGTGAAAACAACAAGATCTAATCATTGCACTGTGGTTGATTTAAATTTAAATTGCAGTCAATGTACAATAAGAGTTTGCATGATGTATGACTATGATGTGGTAATTTTGAGCAACTTAACCCCCCACCTTCTTTGACTCAGATATTGCTGCTTCGGTCTCATAATATTCCTAATATAACAGCATCTCTTTTTCGCTTTAGAAAATCCTTTTTTATAAACAGTGCATTACCTCAAGCTCCCTGAGTGGAAATTAATTTATCTGGAGCTTTGTGTAAAATGATGCAGGAAAGCCGTCCTCAGAGATAGATTATGATATCTTTCAGGGAGCAATTAGACTTGATGTTTTCCCATGTTAGAGGTGTCTTGTGAGAGGCTGAACTGCTGTCAGTGCACTTGTGATCAAATGAAACCTGTAAGGTCATGCTTTACTCAATGTTTACCTTCTTCTTCTTCAGCTGGGACAAATAAATCACATCCCAACAACGAGGCACTAATTATAATTAACGATAGTGGTATTACAGAGATAAATAGTGTGAAGTGTTAACACATGAATGGCTATTAGTATGTCTCCTGAGGATTCATATTACATCAGTGTGTACTGTAGGCCAGCTAACAGATGGACAATACTGAGACGAAGCTTACGCCACATCTATCGTTCCTGGTCATGAATAAATTATGTTGTGTACTGTGATCTGCTGCAGAGGTAATGTTCACCATCATACAAGAACAGACAATTCAAGCAGGTGGGTCAAAGGGGGAGTTGAGTTCTACATAAATGTACCTCACACATCTATTTGCTGCTCTGTATAAATTTATCATTTAAAAAGGAAGTGGATTTCCAATATAGGTTAAATAAAAGATTTTGTTTTTTTCACAACTTCATGTCTAGAATGACTAGATCAGACTAGAATATCCTGTCAGATGGACAAAAAAATCTATGTGACTTGTCTTCATTGTTTGGCTACAGCTGCTTTTTTATTCTAACCTTTTGCGTGAAAACATTCAGCTTTTCCAACCAAATTGAATTTGAAAGAAGAAATCCTTAGATTGTTTTCCAACTTTGGTGCAAAGAAGACAAGTAATCCTTTGCTTCCTTTCAGTTTCTAATCCCTGATTTAAAGCCATTCATGGGGAATCCACCTGCTTGGAGAGTTGAATTCCCAGCAAACCACACCAGTGTCCACCTGCCCTCTGATATCTTCCCTCTCCACTGCACACACAAAAACACACACATCCTTTTCACTCAATGTGTTGTGGAACTTTCTACTTCCTTTCTTTACTGTTTTAAGAGCTCAACGTTGGCCAACTCAAATAATCATAAAACTCACATGTAAAAACTAAAAAAATACATATTTTGAACTATTTTATTATCAATTATTAAATTGGAACTATGGTAATTATTAGAGTGACTTACTTATGAACTGATTCTGGTGGCTGAAAAAGTGAGAAAATAAAGTATTGGGAGTGAGGAAGCAGTGATTATCGTCACTGCTTTAACCATCCCTGCAGACCACATTTACAAGTTCCTGTTGTTTTTGGGCTAGAGTGGGGGCAGGCGGGTGATGACTGTAGGGCTGTGTTCGGACAGCCAGGCAGTGTCCAGAAAAACTTTTTTTCCCCTTATTTTTCTCTGTGTGAAACAGGCAACAGCTTCCTGCAGTGTCTGGCTGGTTGCCAAGTCCCCAGACCCCAGTCCAACCATTCCTGACCCCTCCACCCCCAATGAAAACTCCAATCTCCACCCATCCTGAAAAGAATTGAAACATACAACGGAAATTTCCAGGGCCTTTACGCCCAAGAGCTCACGCCACTCCAGCAAACATCCCTCCAGCTCCCCCTCCTCCTTCCCTGTGGCCTCTGCACTCTCCCTTCCTGAATCCACAGGGACAGAGAGCAGCTGGAAGGTGAAGTGCAGCTTGTTGGTGTTGAGTTAAAAGTCTAGCCAGACATCTCCTGGCTAAAATTTTTCATGTAAGACCGACTCCTTTCATACTTACAAGTCCTTTATAAAAAACTGCAAAGTGCTCTTCTTTCCAGGCTTGGAAAGTGAGATAAGGAGGGTAAACTGCTTTATTGTCAAATCAATAGTTCTTTTGTGGTTGATTGTGTTTAAAGTGTGCATGTATTTGATTAGTGGGCTTTCTGAGAAGGAAACACAAACTATTAGCAAAGAACCGTGGAGGAGAAAAAGGTTGTGGTTAGAGATAGGGCTGGAAAGGGGAAAGACCCTCAAACACATCTGCTGTTGTCTCTAAAAGAACAGTCATACATCTAAACCTTTTACTGACACAAAAGCCTTAAAAGCAGGAATTCAAAAGGATTTTGTGTCACTGCGTAAATATTGGCACATTTAATATGGCAAATTTTATTTCAATGTGGAGTCTAGATCTTTACCTTTTTGGAAATTAAACCCTGATTTTTCACTTATAATATTAAAATTATTGTAAGATTATTAGATGTTGCAGTTTTAAATGCTGTTATTTAAGTCTGAAGAGTAAATGCAAATATACATTGAAAGCTTTCTAAGTGTTCTATTATGTCAAACCATTACATGCATCAATTTTATTGGTAAGAAATAGGCCAAGGTTGAAGTAGAACAATAACAAGAAATAAAACGATATCGTCCACAGTTAACAAAATTTATCAAATGAAAGACATCAGTAAGCGAAAATAAGTAGGTTCAAAGTATTGCTTTGTTTCAGATCAGAATAACAGTGAATGAAATCTATGAGAATTGCTCTATATGCAAAGCACAACAATGGATGGTTGTAAAAAGTGTTTTAACTAGATTTGATTCAGTGGCTAAAAGATGGCAGAAATATAGTGAATGTCCTGTTAAACAAAATATTGGTAAAAAAATTTGTCATTTTCATGTCAGGTTCAATGGAA
Organism: Neostethus bicornis; assembly: GCA_902685375.1. Classification (NCBI taxonomy): domain Eukaryota; kingdom Metazoa; phylum Chordata; class Actinopteri; order Atheriniformes; family Phallostethidae; genus Neostethus; species Neostethus bicornis. The sequence continues at coordinate 15,244,723 of LR738545.1, forward strand.
AAATGTGATGAAACTTTTGACTCATATGGTCATTATAAAAAGACCATTCTTGATGAAAACAAAGCCACTATTGGAATATATATTCATTTAATTAAATATAGATTCAATGTAATTAATTTTTTAAGTTTTATTGTTTCATCTTTCAAACTTCTTATCCCTTACGCAGTTGTGGAAAGTGCTGTGGCCAATCCCTGCTGATTGAAGGCAAGAGACAGGGTACACACCGAACAGGTCGCCAGTCTGTCGCGGGGCCACAGACTGTTCTGGATAACACACACACACAACTATCACCAATCATCACCAATCAACGTAACATGCATGTTGCTGGAGGTTGGGTTAAACTAGAATACCCAGAGGAAACCCACACATGCACAGGGAGAACATGCAAACTCCACACAGAAAGCCCGGTGTTCTAGTTTTCATCCAACCCGAGACTCTAACTCCAACCTTCTTGCTGTGAGGCCACTGTGCTAACCACTGCGCCATCATGCCGCCAAGTTTTACTGCGCAAATCATAAATGATATATATACTACATATATACACATACATATATTCATATGGTGTAAAAATTCAGCAGTTCTTTAATTTTCTTTCACACCACATTTTATATTTATGCAACATTCTTATTATACTATACTGCTACAGTACACATGACACACTGATTAGAAGACAGTTTGTGTGATTGAAACGCCAAACTTGACAGCTTGGTCTAACACTCAAGCTTGTTACCCATGAAATGATTGAGCTGAAATTTTTTTATCTTTGACTATGTCACCAGTAAGAGACCAAAACAAACAGGGATGACCAGCATTTTACATCATTTTAACTGTTTCACATATCAGTCAGTCAGTCATCTTCTTTTCCGTCTGTCCCTTTCGGGTTTGCGGGGGATGCCGGAGCCCATCCCGGCTGAAATAAGGCAAAGGACAGGGTACACCCCGAACAGGTCGCCATTCTGTCACGGGGCCACACACATACAACCATCCACACACACACACACACACACACACACACACACACACACACACACACACACACACACACACTCATTCCTAGAGACAATTTGGCACTGGCCAATCAACCTAGCAAGCATGTCTTTGGAGGGTGGGAGGAAATCGGGAAACCCACGCAAACACGGGGAGAACATGCAAACTCCACACAGAAAGGACAGTGTTCCAAGCCTCGTCCCCACCTGGGACTCGAACTCACAAGCTTCTTGCTGTGAGGCCACTGTGCTACCCACTGCCCCACCGTGCTGCCTGTTTCACATATCAAAGCATATAAATCAATTTAGAAATTGAGTCTAATTAGTATGATATTTTGATAACTCTTTAGAATTATAAGTTAAAACATTTCCCCCAAAATATCACACTCTTCTTATAATTATGGGTTTCTTTACCTACAAAGTTTCAAGTTTTCTTCTTTTTTACAACTCTTCCTGTCTGTTAAAACCCCCGCCCCCTCTTTCCTTTTCTTTACTTTTGTCTTTTTTTTTCTCCTTTTTTACAGTCCTGATCCGTCTGCAGTAACATGAGCCTCTGCTTCGTGTTATTACCCTACAATGCTTTGTGTGCCAGACTCTTTTTCCTTACTTCTTTACAAACTGACAGACAGCACCTCTGGCAAAATTACCAATAAACCAAAAAGGTTTGTGACTACAAAACTGTGAGCATAGATATACTCTTAACCTGAGTCTGATGGTAGAAAAAGCAGAAATAAAAACAAGATTGTGGAAAAACCTGAATACTATTCAGCCTTCTAATTGTCCCTGGTCAAAAAGTTTACCGACCTTTTAGGAGGTGCAACACAAAATAGACAAATGTTCTTTTTAGAAGAAGAAAAATTATTTTTTCTGCTGAATGTCACTTTATTTTTCTACAAACTTGATCTCATTATGTCTTATTTGGCTCTCCAGACCTTCCACAGCACCGGCCTCTACCCAAGTTCAAGCCTCTAAGTTGTTGAATATGGCAGCTCTGCAGTGTTTGCGGATCAGAATACACCACAGACAACAATACAACCTCCAACTCTCACACATACACATACACACACTCACATTCCTGCAGGTCTGGTTCTGTTTGGTGCTGGTAGTGGGAGCTAGCTAACCTCTTGAGTTCAGCAGGCTTTGTCTACTTCTCTACCACCTTCACGCTTTCTCGACCTTTTTGTGCTCATTTACTTAGAAAACAAGCCTCTCTCACAGCAGAACATTAAGACCTTCCTAATCAGGTCTATTAAGAATCTGGAAGAAGATTTATGTTTAAAAAAAGATGTATTGTTAATGGGTGTGTGGAAACAAATGATGCAAGTCCCCGTATTAGATCAGTGCAATCTATATTAAAAGCTATTCACTTCACAGTCATTTATATTAATTATACCACTTTCAGATTACTGTAGTGTAATGGGATCAAAAAGTGTACATTGCCATGACTGATGAATCTTCTGTGGTCGGACTAAATTGCTTTACAGAGGCAGTAATGATGAGCCTTGTTATTATGTAAACTGTGATAAATCAGTTATTCGATAGTGTCCGTAACAAAATAATTAGATTTGTGTCCGTAAAGATTTGCATGTTTGTTCTCCCCCTTCATACTGCAGCAGCGGAAGGCAACAGATGGAGCGTGTTATGTCATCATATTGGCGTAAATGAGAATTACAGATTACTTGCAGGCTCGTGTAATAATGTGACACACTTATACAAATTACACATTGGGTGACAAATGCTTTGGGTGCCTCTGGATAACAATGTCTAGTTCAGGTGACAGTGACAAAGGGCTTGCTGGGGTTTTTATTTGGGAAAAATGGCAGAAAGAGCAGAAGAAAGCGGTGATAATATCACCTCATCCATCTAGGTTTTCTACACACTCATTTTTCTGCCTGGAGACAGTATTGAACATAAGATGAGCTCAGCTCAGAGAAATTTGCTTAGGTATAAAAATGCATGTGACTCTCTATTCAGCTGTGTGGAAATATCCAAATATCATAAAGAGCATTCCGTGTCCTTGTTACCATGCTATATTTTTATATGTATTCATTAAGATTCAAATATGAGCACACAGATACATCCATATTAATAAATTTCTTTGCAAATGCTCATAAACTTTATTGTTCAGAGTTAAAAAACAAAAAACAACCATAAGGATGTAAAAAATGTAGCTACATTAAGGTATTTGATGACTTTATTGAAATTAAGGTATTTTTTGTGGATCAGAGTACAAATGGTTCAAAATCATCTAAAAATGCTGGTCTGGTTATTTATGTTTAGACTTCATTACAGTAAATGTGTATATATTGATTTTACTTAAAAGAGCCATTCCACAGATGTAGCTGATTCAGCCGTTACCGTGACAAGAAAATATGATCAGTATGGGTTTCCTGTCTATCAAAGAAACAAATAAAAGGAATGTCGTTATTTTAAAACCTTGGTCTTGGAAGGGTTAGCCTCCTGTTGGTTTTAAAAACAGCCAATTTGAACCATTTCAATTTCCATTAAGTTCCATTAATCACTCATTTGAGTCAAATTGTTAAGCGAGGTTGAAATCAACTTCTGTCTTTATAATGTTCTTTGAAATGTAACATATTCCACTATTAACTAATTATTTGTTGAATTAACCATTTTGTCACCAGGCTTAAATAATGAGTTATTCATATTCTCTGATTGAGGATCCATCTATGTATGGGTTTCTTAAACAACTCAGTGTATAAAAACGAGAGCCTACCTTTTTGCTAGGGTGTCAAATATCCAGGTGTTAGAACATGCGGTTCTAACACCTGTCCAAGGAAAGTCCAAGTCCAAGGAACGAATCTAAAGGGCATACTGTACATACAGGGTTGTAGATTAGTGCTATCCATATGTTGAAAAGATGCATGCTGCATTTTACATTAATTGCGTTGAAGTGCTTTTATGCACCAACACTTCAAGCCAAAGTGGTCAAAACTTGACCTTGGAAGGGCACATTGGCACAGAAGGGGCAGGAAAATCTTCTTTATCGCTAAAAATGTGAAAAGAGTGGCATTTAAAAGATACTCATCAAAACAAGTTTTTCATATGGTATAACTTGTGACAAAAATACAGCCTTTGATGACTGCACAAAAACTTTTTTGTCACATAAAAATACACATAAAGAACTGAATCCAGCTAACATGCTTCATACGCACAAATTTTGCCAGTGTAGAACAAAATAGATTATTTTTGCTGGCTTATTTTGAGCTCTCAAATGAATTAGTTCTGTTTTATTTTGTACCTGTAAAAGCAGCATTGCAGATCCTGAGAACTGATGACGATGTGACGATACATGACGATACATAAATTATACAAAAAATAAACTGTCTAAAGTAATAGCAATCATTTATAAATTCAGATTTGTCCTAAATAAAAAAAGTTTGTTTATGTTATATAATACATTAGTACTTCCATATATAACTTATTGTATCGAGATTTGGGGAAATACGTACAAAACTAACACAAAACCAATTTATATTTTACAAAAAAAAGCAATACGAGCAATAACATTCTCATCTTATAATCAACCTACCAATAATCTATTTATAAATTTAAAAACATTAAAGTTCTATGATTTAGTGGAATTACACACTTTAAAATTTATGTTTAAGATAAAAAAAAACATGATGTCAAACTCTCTACAAAATATGTTTATTATTAGGAAAAGTCCATACGAACTAAGAGGAAATGATGTGTTCATTAAAAATAAATTTAGAACAAATGTTAAAAAATTCTGTATTTCTATTAAAGGTGTGGATCTTTGGAATAATTGTAATGATGAACTTAAATTGTGTTTAAATCTTTTATGTTTAAAAAAGAAATTTAAGTTATTAATACTTAAAAAATATGCAAGTCTTGATGGTTAAATTCAAGCTTCTATAAAAAGTAAACAATTATGATGTGTTATGATTATGTTATGTGTTACGAATATGTGTTATGATTATGTTATATGTTATGATGTGTTATGATTATGTTATGATGTATTATGATATTATTATGTTATGTGTTATAACAATTATGATGACTTAGTATTTACTTATGTCTTTTTGCTTTTATTATGACATAAAAAAAAAAAAAAAAGGGTCGGCGTAATAAGCGTTTGCTTCAGCCGTTACCTTTTCGGTCCTTTGCTGGAATATGGTTGTTTTCTTTATTTCATTGATATGAGGTTGCACTGTGACCGAAATAAATAAATAAATAAAAAAAAAATAAATGTGCAAACCTGCTTCTGGATTTTTACTCATCCAGCATTTTGTTTGTCATATCTGAAGAGTCATGAAGCTGACATGTAATAAATCCCTAGAAATTACTTAGATCTCTCACTGGTTTCTCCTGGCATTTTAAAATTCAAGTAGAAAAACTAAGAACTTCTGAGCTGCATTTGCCCGTTTAGAAGATAAAGTTGTGTTTAAGATAAACTGAAACCTTTACAATTAAATTCCTGTTGATTGAAAACTGTCCATTTTCAGCATAGGAAGAAAAAACCAGCAAGAAACTATGTATTTTTTTTCCAGTGTTGATGCAGCTATGGGAAAAATACCAACATATACAAAAACATAACTGCAAAGTCTCCTTATTTGTGTCAAACCCATTCTTGGATCAGATATAGTTTCAAAATTTATAATGACAAATAACTTGTTGATTAATTTTGAACCAAATGAATGGTTTAGCTAAGTTTTTCAACTATATGAACCTTGTTTGGTCATTCTGGGAGCAAGTTGCTAATCCAGTGCTCAATGAGCACCAAGTAGCATCTTCAAGTATTTTCATGAGTACTTCTGTGCAAACATTATGTGCACTCCTTAAAATAAACATTACAAAAGTACTTAATTTTGCAGTAGTTATCAAACAGTTCATCAATGGCTTGCCTTGCCCTGGTCCACATTGTGCCTGAGGCAAGGCAAAGCAAAAAAAAAAAAAAAGGCAACCAGTATGCATTTGCAACGTTGCTAAGCTGTTTTACTTCAAGTTGTTGGTGAGTGTTTACACACTTATTTCTTCTTCTACTTTCAGAATTTCCCTTCAGGGGTCGACATACCAGGTCAGTTTCTTCCATCTTTTGTATTTTTTTTTGTATTTTGAATTACTCTATTCATCCCTCACCGGGGAAATTTGTTTGCTGCACTCCTTACACCGCAGCAGGCTGCCCTTCAACGGCGCCAATGGTGGGAGAAGTGGGGGCTAGGTGTCTTCTCCAAGGACCCTAGACGTGCTCTCCGTGGGACGCGAACCCGCGACCTTCCGGTCCGCGGGCGAGCGCTAACCACCACAACCAACCAATCTTACCCTGTCTGCTGAATCCTCTTTGGTCATACCAACTATCTTCATGTCTTCCTTCACTGTATCCATGAACCTCCTCTTTGGTCTTCCTCTAGGCCTCTTGCCTGGCAGTTTCAAACCCAACATCCTTCTGCTCGATGTACTTTTTCTCTCTATCCTCAGTACATGTCCAAACCATCTAAGTTTGGCCTCTCTGACTTTATCTCCTAAACCTCTAACATGTGCTGTTCCTGTTGATCCTGTCCATCCTGGTCACTCCCAGAGAGATCCTCAGCATCTTCATCTCTGCTACCTTCATCTCTGTTTCCTGTCTTTTCCTCAGTGTTACTGTCTCTAGACCAAACAGCATGGCGGGTCTCACCACGGTTTTGTACACTTTCCCTTTCATTTTAGCTGAAACTCTTCTATCACACATCAAAGCTGATACTTTTCTCCACCCATTCCAGCCTGCATGCACATGCTTCTTCACCTCTTTTCTACACTCTCCATTGCTCTGGACTGTTGATCCAAAGTACTTAAAATCCTTCACCTTTCCTTATTGCTTCTCTCTGTAACCTCACTCCTCTCATTCACACATGTACTCTGTCTTACTCTGGCTAAGTTAGTTAGTCTGATTCGTTTTTACACAACCAATTAAAATAAACCCTGGTTTGTTCATGCTATGTAAAAACACAAGCCTTTCCTTGTTAATTGCAGCTAGCATGACTAATTATCACTCTGCAGGTGTCTCTGGCTTTTTCAACAGACTAGAAACAAAATACTCAATATGCACAGAAATTCCAGTTATAACCTTACTTCTCTGTACCCTGTCCAGTGATCACTTAAGGAGTTTCCTAATATGAGAATACAGATGTAAAAATTAAATAAAACTAGTTTAATGTCAGACTTCGTGGTGGTGAGGAAAACTCATAAACTGGAGATACAAGTTATTATTTGTTAAGGGTGTTGCAAGAATTGAGTGTAATTTTGGGTTTGTTTTAAAAGTATCTTAGTGGTTTTGTTGAGATTATTTCTAAGCATTTTCTTTTCTTGGCAAAGGAAAGCGTACAATTTTTGTTTCTAACTTATGTTTGAGAATCAAATCTTGCTGCTGAGTTTTTAAGGGACTAACAGTCTCTGTTTTTCAGTGTTGGGGAACTTTCTGATATGAGGTCACAAGTCAGTGCTCCTCAACTTAACCTCACCGTCCCAGACAGCACATTCTGCCCTCAAGGCCGCAAGTGCTTCTCTGACCCACAGAATCACAACAAAACCCCCCTTCTCCTTCAGCAGGGGGCCTGGAAGCCATCACTGATACAGGCAACACTCTGAGAGCTCAGAGGTCATCAATAATGACTCCATTTACTTAACACTGACCCAAACACCTGCTCATTCATCACAGCTGACACATGTCAGCCTGGCTCATTTCTCACTAAAGAGCCAGCCAACCATCACAGATCTCGATCGGGTCACCTCCGACACTGAATGAGCTTCAGCGAGTAGATAAATACTCTGGAAAGACAGCAAGTTAAGTTCAAGTCACTGCATGGAAGAGTTGGCTGTATCTATGTTTGTTTTTGGTAAAATTTCCGATATGTGTGCTCAGATGCTTTGAATTTTAAATATCCTGACAGGGGCTTTCCATGTCTGAGAGTGGTTGGTGTTTTTTTGACAGGCAATTTATCTGTTATTTTCAAGAATTCGGTCTCGTAAATTTGCCATAAAAGTTACTTTCAACAGAAGACAACAAAATGAGGATAAATGTTGGAAGAACATCCAAAATTGAAACGTTTCCATGAAAGGAAGCCTGGCTGCTTAGTAGGAAAATTAAACTTCTACAGTTGAATTTTGAACCTTCTGATGGATGTGCTTATGAGTATTTGGTTGACATTTAAGAACAATTGCGTGACTTAGAGTGGGAAGCGTTTATCATCTTCTCTAGTTAAATGAACTTCTTAAACTACAAGTAATCCCATCAGCTGACATAAAACTGAGTCAAATATAGAATTCAATTGAACAGATTAGTTTAACAAAATCAGCAAAAATCAAAGTAGATCAACTTTGACAATTTGGATTCATCACCTCATCAAAGAAGTTCACAGAATTTCCGAGATTGGCTCAACCTTCATTCTAAACAGAAAATCTTAGTTATTTTAATAACTGTAACATGTCCAGCTTATTTTCCTAGAATTTCTATCAGCACCCCACCATCGAGCCTGACAGTTCAAACGAGGTCTTTGTGCTGATTTGCAACAGTTGGTTTTCTCCCAGCGTCACCCTTCCAGTCTGTGCCCCGAAGAATATTTTCTTTTTTGTTTTCCCAGAAGACTTGTTTGTCTTTGGTTTGCAAACCAAAGCCATGCCACCAAGTTTTTTCCATGAATTTAAGTTCTTTCCAAACAAGTTAAATTCGTCTTTTTCCTAGAGGTGAACACTTAGCATGCTAACCAAGGTTTATGCAGTCACAAATGTAACTACTGGACTAATGCAAACTTACTCTAAACATGGCAGTTTTATGTTTTCACCTGCTTGATGACATATAACATACCTGTAAGAAAGTTTGTTTTTTTTTCACAAGGGAAGCTATGTCACAAAATTGAAAAGATTAATTGTAAAAAAATAGAATTCAAATCTTTTTTTGAGGAGCAGTATTTAACGCTCAAATAACATGTAGGTTTTTCATTTCTCTGAGGTCGTTTCTACATCATTTTAAAACTTGGTAAAAACAATTTTGTCATTACATGCTTCAATGAAAGGGGAGATTGTTCCAATTCAATGTACTGTTTACTAACCCTATCAAGCAGGGACAACAGTCTCAGATGCAAAACCCAGGCTTACCTAATTCCAGCTGCATTCTCCAGCTCACCTGGGAGGATCCATTCTTCGGCCAGCTGTAAGAAATAAAGTCTTCAGCAAGTTTGGTGTCTGCTTCTGGGTCTCCTCTCGGTGGTTTGTGCCCAGTACACCTCACCAGCAAAATGTTTGAGAGGCATCCTAACCAGATGCTGAACCCGCCTATCTGGCTTTTCTTGACCCGATCTAAGTACTTACCTATGGTCCTCAGCTGGCCATCAGATCATGGTTACAAGCGGCTGAAATCAGCTTCCTCTGTAGGGAGGCTGGGCTCTCACTCAGACATAGAGTGAGGACCTCTGCCATCCAGGAGAAGCTTGGAGGAGAGCCGTTGCTGCTCTGGGTCGAGAGAACCCAGACAGGGTGGCTCAGGCATCTCTCGACCTGGAGGTCCTAAGCATCTGTTTAGGAAGCTTCCCCAACACCTTGCTGGTTAGGTGTTTTGGGCCAACCCACCAGGAGGAGACTCAGAGGTAGACCCGAACCTGTTGGAGAGACTACATTTAGTCACATAAAAAAAAATGTTTGTGAAGCAAAAACACAAAGGAAAAAAAAAAGCTTCTAAGCATTACTTTTTGTTAGTAGATAAAATGACTCCTGTTGTGTTAAATTAATTTTCCATATATTTGGTCAGGTTTGAATAATTCTAGAAGCTCTCTCTCTAGATAGGGTACAACAAGCTAAAGCCGTAGTTTTTAACTTTATGATTAACCTACAATGATGCATTCTTTATTTTAAATAACTGGTTTGTTGGTACGCTTGAGCTAGCAATTGTCGGTTGTAATCCCCTCGCCTGCTACCAGATGGATCCCTGGATGTTCCTCATCACCCTGATTAGGGGCACCTGAGATTGATTCCCGATGCCACAAATCTGTGGATTCTGCCATCTATTTAGGGGCACTCAACCTGGACTTCCATGTTGGGTATGCCATCCCTTCCAGCCAGATCACCTGACTATGATTGGAGTCTGTTATTATTTGAACTTGATTTAATCCTGTGCCCTATGCTTTACAGACTTACTTGAATTGTGTTTATTAATCTTGTTTTGATGTCCTGCATTTGGGTCCTCCTCCATCCACCAACCACAACAGGGTCACTGTGTTGGCAAGAAAAACACATTTATAATGCAATGCTTCGGGCTATAGAAAAAGTTATGAAGTGTAGGGTTTCTAGCCTCGGGATACAGCATGGCCACAACAGCTCCAGGCATGAAGCAAAATAAAAAAAATACACACAGCATAGCATTAGATTGAATCAAATGCACAAAATATTAAGGTTCCGTTTTCCATTTATTACAATCTAATGTACAACATTCAGCAAGCAGATGGAAAACAAGTTTACTGATGCATTTGTAGCAGAGATTAAAGACTTAAAGAGAATCTTGGTAAAGGTACCCAAAGCTTAATGATATCAAGCAACATTAAATAAATTAAAGATAGTAATTAAATGTCACTAATTTACAGAAACATGGCTAACTGGAGTTAAAGCATTGGTGTTTGAGAATATTAGCATTTAAAAAAAAAAAAAAAATTCAAACAAGGCAGGGTTTTTTTTGGGTCAGCCTTTTGAGGCAGCCACAACTGTCTCACGCATCGTGTGACTGCAAACCAAACAGAGGAGTTGGAGGAATCTCTTTTTCTTGTGCCTTCTTTTGTTTTGCTGCCCTCCTCCTGCACTCCGTAGGAGATCTGTGTTGGGTTTAGACATGGTGGCTCTCAGCATCAATAATGAAGGCTAACAGCTCAGAGCAGAGAATGAACTTAGGCAGCAGAACAACTTAATACTCTTCAGCAACTAATTAACTAATTGAAGGACAAAAGTCTTTAAAAAAATCTGGATACAAATCCACTACATAATTTGTTTTGTACCTGTACAAAAACAATTTTAAAGATTTCCTTCTAGTCTAAAACTCAGCTTGCCACATATTTATCAATAAGCTCAATGCTTATTAATGAAGAGCTCTGATTTATTGTTGACTATTTTATTTATAAGGAGATAGAGGTGGGAGGTCAGTCCCAAAGGTCAATCACATGAAGCTGTAAAGTGAGATGTAAGCTACATTCATAAGAGCTAAGCGTGAAGGATGACAGGGAGCAGAGGCAAAATATAGAGTAGGAGAGCTTCAGTGGAAAGAAATGGACTCCATTTTTGTTAGTCCACCCCTCCAGCTGTCACCCCACTCTCTGTCCCATGGGGGGTTGCCACGGTGACAGGAGGCCACATGTCTTGGGGGCGTCACTTTGCTCAAAGAACCCCATTGTTCTTGTGTTAAGCCGTCTTCACTATGCCCGTCTGCCAGAGACAGGGGCTTCACACACACCCAACACCCACTTGTATAGAGGTGCAGCAGTTTGGATCAAAATTTAAACAATAAAAGTGCCCGCTCACAAAGAAAGTACAAGTTTTATAATGGGAGGCGGGTGGCTGCTTAAAGGAAAGTTTGTGTTCTGCTAACATAAAAAAGGAGGGAAATTCTTGAGTTTGAAATAAAGAGGGAAAAAAAATGAGCAACTTAAATAGTTATTTTCCTGATGATCAAATTAACTAAAAACTTCATAGTTCCACCTTTTTAAAGTTAGGTTATAAGTAAGTTTTAACTTGTTGCCACCAGATGGTAGTGTGGCCCTACTTCATCACCACAGTGAAATAAGTGGCTCCATCTATCAGTGAGAACACTGATGAGACCTAGGCATACACACACGTTAAAAAGTGTGTGTGTGTGTGTGTGTGTCATCCTTCAGCCAAGTGACTGACTTGATGTAAAAGGAAGCTGTCCTTTACCCAGTCGTAGATATATTACAGTCATGCATCATTCTAAGAGCAAATGTTCTTTTTCGGACTGAATTTCAAACTGGATTGAGAAATTAAAGAGCAGCTAATGTGAATCTACAGCGGTTGAGAGATTAGGTTACAGGCTGATTTAATTACAGACATTGAAATGAGGTCAAACTAGTTTAGCCAGTGGTCACAGAGTTTTTGTTTTATTTTGATGACCTGGGAGGACACAGTTTGGGTGGGTCAAAAGGAAAAAAAAATACATTTATAGAAAGCAGAAATATTAGCGGCTCATAATTAGTGGCAGAAATATCAGCGGTGTTAACTGTTTACACACACTAAAGAAGACACATGATCCAGAAATATAGATTATTTAATGAACATAATTTGTCTCTTTGTTTTTGGAACAATTCAGATTTTAAAATTTGGAGCAGAATATGTGCTGTGCTTACTGGCTGAGTGACAGTGTATTGATTGATAAACTACATTATGAAAAATTGATAAGAAATTACTGGTCAATTTTGATATTTTATTATGAAAACTCAATTAGCTAAAGTAAAATAGTCCTTTTCTTCCAAAATAATTTCATTGAAAATGTAAAAATTATTTTTCTTCATCCAGTGAAATGTGCTGGGACTCCTCAGCAGGTGGAGGTTGGGAGAGCAGAGTGGCACTGTGTCGGCGTCCTCGAGTTCTCCTGCGAGTCTCTCTAACGGTGTCTGGGGATGTGTGAGGTAACCAGGCCAGACCCAGACTGCTACTACTATCACTCTGGTTTCTCAAGCTGCGGCGAACTGAACGCTGCCCTCTAGTGGCAACAGGCTGGAACACATCCTCACAATTAAAGTCAGCTTGCCAGTGGGGAAGGTCATCATGAGTCATCTGTTCTTCTATCTTGCTTAAGGTGATGATCTCATGTTGGTTGACTTTCTGCTCTCCCAATGTGCCCTTTACACAGCTAGTCTGCGGATCTTTGTGAATTTGCAACTGTTGCAGCATGCAGCTCCTGCGGCCTTTTTTGGCTCGTTTGCACTCTGTCTCTGAGAAGCTGGATTCTTCTAAGGAGTGTGAAAGTGGTGCATGCAGATTATCAGCCGATTTTACCACAGCTATGTAGGAAGTATCTGAAGAAGTTTGGGCACAAAGTTCTTCATCGTTAGCTTCTTCCTGACCTGGTTCACTGTGTTTTGACAGATTCCCACTTGAAGCCTCCAGGCGAGATGTGGTTTGATCTTCAAAGTTCTCTGTGTGCACTTCAGGCCAAGAAATACAGATGTTCTTTTTCTCTTCTCTTTTTCTGACTGTTACTCCCACCATCCAGTCCCTTTTCCCTTTAGGGAAAACAGGAGAGGCAAAGGGCTTTTCCAAACTCTCATTCACAGCAAGATCAGCTAAAGCTTCAGTGTCATCTGACACTTCAGGGTTGTTGAAGAACTGCTGATTTGGGTCTGTTGGAAAAAAGTAACATTGTGACACATTGAAAAAGAATCTCCTACACTCTATTAAGAACACTCGAGAAGGGTCATGCCGTGTTTACTGACATGGGAACAAATACTTATTTTATCTAGTTACAATTGTCAAAAAATATGCTGCTACGTTATCTCGAAAAAAATTTAAGATCTCTTTTGTTGGAAAAAATGGAAAATTTTCCACACCTCTAGTATTTCTATGTTGGAGTATTCATATACATATAAAGCAAGAAAAGCTAAGACTCAGAGTATTCTCAATTAGGGAGCTTTCAAATTCTTATCAAAGCTACAAACCAGGATATCTTACCGGTAGGAGTTTGCTGAATGTCTAATAGTGACCCCTCAATGATGGGACTTAAGGTAGGGTTCTTGGAAGCATACTCGCGTGATCCATACAGGGAGCGGTCAACTTTTTTATTCCAGCGTCGATTGACTGTGGAAGACGCCTGCAGGAAAACAGACACGTCTCAGCCAATGTGAGCCTTTAGTTTTATCGCCTGGCCGCTGACTCGTTCAGATGTAAAATAACAATTACTTTCTCTCTATCTAGATCAATATTAATTATCTAGCGGCTGGATTCTTTTGAAAACAATGTGCAGACCAATTTGTATTATTTATATTCATATATTATTTTCTAGGACTCAAATGTCATTATGTGGAAAGATTTTGATGGCTCATTGTACAAAATATTAAAATTATATGCAATAAACTTCAATGGGCTTTACTACAATGAATGTAATTCATCATACTTTTTGAAGTATCACTCTGATTCCGAGCAAAACCACAACCAGCAAAGTTTAACAGCTTATCTGTGAAGGATACATTAGGTTGCAACAGCAAATCAGGCAGCCAAATGAGGCATTAGAAAGCAGAGAAAAAGAAAACACAGAGTTAGGAAAAATTTACTATGGTACGGCAATAAAACCTTGTAAGTGTGAGAATGGCACTGCTTCAGATAAAACACCACCATGGTCTCACATGCTCACAAATCAGAGGATAAACAATTCCTGTTGGAAAAGTCTTGTCTGTTAATTCAGAAAAAGATTTAAATAGTTCAAACAGTGAGTTTTCTAGGCAGTCAGGATGTGAGTGAAAATTCACTCGCTCTGCAGTTTATCTGTAATTGGTCTTTTAACTGAAATCCCTCGGTCATTTAATAACAAAGACACTCTGTAGGAGGACATGTCTGAGTAACGGTTTGTGCTGCAGAGATATTGTTGTCTTATCAAATTTTATCAGGTCTTTTCATTGAAGCTGCAAACGTTTGCAATTACGTAGACCAATAAACTGTTTTTGTTTTGAATTTGTTAGAGTGCTTTTCTGAGCTTAGTTATGAAAACTTTACAAGTTATCCACACCGCCAATAACTTAAGACTAAACAACTCTGCTTTCGAATATTTACAGTGATTAGGATAATGCTGACTTTATAAATTCCAGCTGCATATCATCATTTTGCAGAAGTTGACTCTGTGAATGCATGGCAACTCCCCCGTGATGCAAAGTGAAGAAAAATCAAATGAAACCAACACACCTTTTTCGTTCCACATGAAGTCTTGGAAGCAGATCGTGTCAACCTTTTTACAGGTTTGCTGTCCTCTGACTGCTGGACGAACATGGTAAGAAAATGCATGTAATTTTATTTCTCTCTCCAAATGACAAACTGAGACTCTTGGTATCAGTCAGATTTAAACAAATTAAAAAGTAGATTAGATAGGAATGTGATTAATCATTTAAAAAGTAACATCTTCATAATAATCATAATAATCCATCTATCAAAAGCCTATTTAAAAATGAGTAGGAATACGGTAAATAAGTTTATGATTATAGCAGACCTCTCTCTTTTTTCTCCTGGACTTTGACGGGGCCTTGGCAGGCTGTTTTTGCTGCAACAAAATTTGGAAGTTTTAGCACAATAGATTAAAACTAAATGTATTTATATTGAATGTGACAACATAAAAGCTAACTGTAGCAGACCTTTCTTGTTTTCTTGCTGTGTGGAACTGGAGATGAACTTTCTGTTTCTGGTTGCTTTTCCTGCGCATCACACTCTGGCAGCTCGTTCATCTTGGGGCTTTTATTGGGTTTGGCCGTACACTCTGGATAAAAAAAACACAAACCCACCACAATCTAACAATTTGAGCAATAACAATTAAACTGTAGCCAAGTTTGAAAAGTAACAAATTGTGGATCAACATGCTTCAAAGCATTGGACTAAACCAAATACTATTTTGGATTTAACCAAATAATAAGCATTAAGGTGTGAACAATGCAGAGCAACAGGGGAATGCAATGCACCAGTTTGGGCTCTAGAGTCCATGTATGAACCAAACATTTAAATTATTATGTTTGGAAACATCTGCTCATGTATTCAGTGTAAGAGAATAAAAATGCAGTAATCGAAAGCCCAGGTTTTGTTCTGCCCACTGCTGTAATTTGTGTCTTATATTAGTTAAAATTTAGCACAGTAGGCATTCAGATTAGGAAATAAAACTCAGGATGCATGTGGGAACCAATTAAAACCTTTTCGATGAGATTCTCAGTAGGTTAGCACCAAATATGAACACATGTCAAGTTGTATGGGCTCTGCTTATATAACGCTTTTCTACCTGTGTTGGTACTCCAAGAGCTTTACAGTGTAGCTCACATCCACCCATTCACGCACACATTCATAACTGACGGTGGAAGCTGCCATGAGAGTTGCAAACCATCATCAGTAGCAACCCTCCGGTTGCAGGTTGGTCGCCCTACCCAATGAGTCAATCCTCCCCATTACACGTGCCATAAACATGGACTTAAACAGCTGTGCATATGTCATAGTATCAGTTTATTTATAAAAAAAACAAAAACGATCACATTAGATTTTAAACAAGTAAACAAGATTTTGCAGATTTTGTGAATAATGCATGCTAACGAGGAGACGAAAGCAAATTGAAATAAAAACATAATAAAGCAAAAAACTAAAAATAAGTATAAAAAATTCCAATGTTTCCAGTGAATTTTTCTTGCCCATTGGCTTATTAGAGGAAAGAGCTAAATGATAACCATTTTAGCAAATAATTCCAATTTAATGAGAACGAAACGATTGCTTCAGCTCAAACAGAAAATAAAATGAACAGAAACATGAAGAAAATATTATGATTATGATGAAAAATTTAGATGGTGTGATGAAGTTTACCTGTTGAAGGCTGCAGGAGGGATTCCTCATAGAAAGCCTTGTCCAAATTTAATGGCCGGGAGTCAAACACGAACCCTAAAAATTTAACAAATGAAAATGATAGAATCAAATTCAAGGTAAATACATTCTAATGCAAATAAAAATCTGTATCCTTTGATAGCTATTTTAATGTTACAATCAACCTGAATCACTTGTTGAGGCGATCTCTTCCATTGGAGAAAAAACTATCTAAAAATTACAAAACAGAAATAAATCAGAAGAGAAACCTTTGTAATAAAAACTCTGGATTAACATAGGATTATTGTGCATTTCAGAACATTTTTTTTAGAACATACCTTTTCTTCTGTTTTTTCTCCATCTCCCCCCGCCGCTGGCGTTGCGTGTTTGCGAGGTATTTTAAGTACAGGACAGGAATCAAACTCGGAGTGGCTGTTATCCAGTTCTGATAACGAAATCTCAGGCTGACTCAGCTGTGGCGTCTTTAGCAGTGAGCGTAGCTGCAAACTTGTACCTGGAGTTTGCGGGCGTGATGGGGTGCCTCCCTTCTGTAACGGAGTACTTGGGGGCAAATTCTTATCAAAAAGCTCTGGAGAAAGAGGTTCACCGAAGCGGACTTGCTTCTTTTGTTTGTCTGCTGTTGATGCCATTGGAAATTCCTCCTCTACTAGAAGACAGAACCAGACACAAGTCAGTTATATTTCATCTCCTCAAGGCCAAGAGGCAGGGATTGTTCAAAATGAGGGATACAAAAGTATTCACTGGAAAAAATTAAGCTACTTTGAAAACTTTGAAACATTTCATCCACATTCCATCAAGCACAGTATTCATTCAGCTTTCAAATTTTGACT
Source organism: Neostethus bicornis (assembly GCA_902685375.1). NCBI lineage: Eukaryota > Metazoa > Chordata > Actinopteri > Atheriniformes > Phallostethidae > Neostethus > Neostethus bicornis. The sequence goes on from LR738545.1 coordinate 15,262,106, forward strand.
TTAAAGTATTTTAATAAGATTTTTTTCTATGTTTTGCCTAGGAAATATAAAGCAATTTTAAGGAAGTATTATTATAGAAAAAATATATTTCTTAACTTTTAGATAATGTTTGAACCAAAGGTTCAATGTCCAAACTAAGTCAAAGTAAGAAAAAGAGAAAATTTTTATTGACTATTGAAAAGAATGAGTGCTTTTTCATAGTTGCTGACCAATTTTTTTGCATGTCCTGCTGAGATTTAGCCTGTTCATTTTTATAAACTCCAACCCTTCCAAGTACATGACACATTGGTTAAAATTAAAATATACAATATGTACGTATGTCTATAAATATATAGCCATACATGCATACACTTTACACGAAGGCTAATGCTGCCTAAAAATAAAACATTGTCACAAAACCCAACCCAGTCAAGGCAGAAGGCGGAGAAAAGCGCCTGAAATCTAGTTTGACACATTTGCAGCAGTTTAGATAGCCGGGACAAAGCAAGGTCAAAACAAAGCAAGGCAAAGCAGAGTGAAGTGAATAAGTAAACAAAGTTGTTTAGATCCGGTGGAAGTTTTTAACACAGCAAATTCATCCATTTGTGGAAACAGTTGTACAAATTAATTTCAAATACAAAAAGGAGGTTTTTATGTTCATAAAGTCTGTTAAACAAGTAGCACAGATAGTAAATTATTTCCACAAATCTTTTAAAATTTTATAAAATTACTTTGACTGTTTTTAGTACAACTTTGGCATAACTTTTGTACAATAACCAAATAGTACTGACATAAAATTTTGATCTCCCCAATTATTTTTGAGTGGTCTTTCGCTTTTAATGTTTGCAAATGTACTATTTTCCGCTCATTTTCTTATTAAAAAATAGCTTAGTCCGGTATGGCCTGTGGGAAAAATACACATTGTTTAAATAAGGAATGAATTTACTGAAATTTTTTTTTTAACTCTTTGGTTCCTATGTTGTTCGACAGACAGACAACATAAAAGCAATTCTGTTGTGGAACAAATACCAGGAGGTGGTAGCATTTACGTCTGTTGGTGGCATTTGCCATTTTTATTTTTGTCGCACTCTAATCAGCAAAATGTCTTTGTTAAAAGGTGTAAAAATTAATGTGAAACTCATTCATTTGTTCTAATTGCTTACAAGATGTTGTAGTAACAACGTTTTTAAGTTCCACAAAGCTGTGACTAAATGTGTAATTATGAGTTTACAATCCCGGCCCGCTTGAGATCAGAATAAGCTGTAGTCGATCTCCAGACAAAAATGAGTTTGACACCCGGGTCTTAAAGAAACATTTATGGATAAATTTTAAAATAAAATTCACAAATAGCATTCTGTAAAAATAACCACAATGTTTTTATGTTATAAAATTTGAATGATCTATGAAGCATTTTGAAGTTATGTTCTCCTTTGAGTTGTGAAATACAAATACACAACATATATAATATTTATTGACATATCATTGTTCTAATGAGACACGGCCACATTTATACACAATTATGTAAGTTTCATGCAGCCTGGATGTACACTGATAGGTTTGGTCCTACGTGGCATCTGAAGTTATAGTCTCAAGTTATTGTAGATTATTTCAATATGTATTAAGTTACAATTCTTTATGTCTGACAATCATTAACATCATATTTGAAGAACTACATTAACAAGCAGGCGTGGCTAGAAAAACTGGTCTTTCTGTGTGGCGTTTGCATGTTCTCCATGTGTGTGCATAGGTTTTCTTCAGGTACTACAGTTTCCTCCCGCCCTTCACCTAATGCGTATAAGGCTACTCGGTCGCTATGACATTGCCCCGAGGATTAAATGTGTGAGTGAATGGTTGTGAGTGTGTGGCCCCGTGACAGACTGGCGACCTGTTCGGGGTTTATCCTGCCTCTTGCCTGAAAGCTGCCGGGATAGGCCCTGGCACCCCCACAACCCCATTAGGGATAAGCGGTTCAGAAAACAAAATGAAACATTAAAATACATGTCAGTGAAAGATTGCCGGTCGGATGTGTGAGGGGCAGATGCCAGATTTATAAATGATAGGTAATAATAATTATCCTATTTCTTTTAAGATACATTTTTCATATCACTCATGGGCTCACCCTACAAAATGCACAAAAATCAATCAATAGTCAGCTTAAAGTGGTGGGAATTAACAATCGTACAGGCAAGAAAATAGAGCAGATTTGTATTGAGTTTAATTAGTATTGCGGAGATTATGTAGTCAAAAAGTTTCTGATCAAAACATTACCCAGAGCCAAAACGCTGAGAGTACACATGGTGACAAGATTCCATTTTCAATGATGCCTTGTAGTTTACGAAAGGTGGTAAAAAAGCTGCTGCGCATGCCTGGCTTAGAAACAGAGTTTGTCTTGCTCTCGCGAGATTCTCGCTACCAGAGCACAGATGACGTCAGACCAAGTCGGTGACATAACTGACACAAAACTAAGTAGTATGCATTGCACATTGATGTCTTTGATCAAAACGGCTCCACCAGGTGAAATGGCTCCACCTGGCTCATCATGAATAGGTTGAACATAAAACATTAAGTGTTCCACAATGCTTTGTTACCTTTTAGAAGAAGTCTGTCATTTCCAGTCCAAATAAATATTTTTTAGGGATTAAAAGTAACCCAAAATACCAAATTTAGCGAGGGGTATGAATCATTTTAGGCTTAAAATGTCTGTCCAGCTCAAGCACATGTAACCTATTTGGAGAGAATACCGTATTTTCTGCACTATAAGGCGCACCCAAAACCTTAAATTTTTTTAAAGTCCACGATGCGCCTTTTAACCTGGAGCGCCTTATATATGGATTAATATTGAGCTACAACAGGTGTCGCAACTGCAGTATGCAGCCGCCGACTCCATTTCCCCTGTAGATGAAGTAGTGCGCGGTGCATGCTGGAATATATAAAAGGGCGTCTCATTTCCATTTGTGTGTTTGTGTAAAGACCCGGAAATGGCTCCTACCAAGAGACACTGTTACACAGCAGAGTTTAAACTTAAGGCGATCGGCCATGTAGTAGAACACGTGAATAGAGCCGCAGCGAGAGAGTTTAACATCAATGAATCAATGGTGAGGAAGTGGAGGAAGCACTTTATCTCGGAGAAAATAATAAAACAGCTGTTTATTCATTTTGGGAGTAAAAACAGAAAGCTGTTTTGTAATTGTTAATAAAGTTTGACTGACCTATCTGACTGTTTTTTTTTTTTTACATTCCCTTTAGCGCAGCACCATTTAGTGAATGCATAACGTAACCCCAGCCTTTACTGTAGCGCCTTATAATGCGGTGCTCCTTATATATGGAAAAAGTTTTTAAAAATCTAATTTATTGAAGGTGCGCCTTATAGTGCGGAAAATACGGTAGTCATTTTTTATATCACTACCTTACTATCTTTTAAGTTTTAGATTTAAAGATTCCGCTGATTATATATAAATTCTAAAACAGTTTGGGGCTACAATACACCTGTGATATATTCAGAAAATATAAAATTCCGAGAATGGAGAGTTAGATTTTACCTTTTATGCTGCAATTGTTTTATGCTGCAAACAATTGGAACAAACTGCCAGTAGAGATTAAACTTTCACCATATAGGGAAACTTTTAAATCCAAGTTAAAACCTATTCCATTTTCATCCACATACCAATACTGAACAGAGGCACAGCCTCTTATTTTTTGCTTTTTTGTTATCATTTATAAATCATTTTTAAGAAAAATTGCTAATATGTTCTTCAGCAAAATGGTTTGAATTATTTTGGACATGAACAACATTTCACAAATAAATTACATCCTAGATTTTGTTTGATCAATAAATGTCATCTTTCCAAATGGTCGGTCGTCACGTCGGTTCTGCTAGTGTTTAGATGTAACGACAGAATAAATAGGACTGCAGCTTGATGTGGATGTTCTCTACCATTCAGCTGCTTCCTTGATAAGACTCCCTTTAGAATGTCTGTGTTTCCTAAATAAACAGAAACTCAGAAACTGTTCAGAAGCTGAATGGAGCTCACCACTCTTCTTGGATTGGGCAAGCGGACACTCAAATTTCTCTAGTAGGGAATTAATAAAGTATTATTAATCTTTATTAATGTTTGACAAAGTATTGATATTTTGTCAAATAACCACACTTTGTAGTTGAAAGACTAGAGAAAAAGTGCAACTCTCCCACCACCCCTGAAAGCGCTAAACGAAGATAAAAGCGGAGTGTTTACCTGCATGTGTTTGATCCAGCAGAGGAGGAATGGGTCGGGTGGGTGATTCAGGGTGCTGGGGAGTTGAAGCAGGTGGCTCATTCAGGCAGAAATCATTCTGTTAAGAGAGAATAGATTAGACCACCATTGTTACACTCTGCTTCACAGAACATGAGAGTAGCATCTGTAGACTGGATTTGATGATTACGTGGTGAATCAGCTCTTTATTTCTCCTTTACTGAACCTTTTTACCACTAAATCACTTTTTAAAATTTTTAATAATAAAATGAATCCATTTTTATCTTTTAAATCACACTTTGCACTTTTTTTGTATGCCAAACTATTTCGTTTTTATCTCAATATTTGTCTATTTATTGCATCTGTTTTTTATTTAATGTTTTTATGTAATTATGCTGCGGGACAAATTTCCTTCCCTCATGGAGGGATAGTAAAGAAACTTGACTTGGCCAAGTGAAGGTTGAATAGAAAAAGTTTCAAATCAAAAGCAAGTTAAAATAGTGAAAATCTAATACGTAAACGGTACCACATAAATAGCATGTAAAATGTGTCTGTGTGACATATTTAATGCTGTCTGGAGGTTTCCAATATGAAGAAACGAAACATAAGCAAAGATCAAAGCAATTTCTTTAACAGCATTTACAAAACATGCCGTCGGCTTTAAGTCGATGTGAATTTCTCGGCAACGTCTGGACCAGTTTCTCACCCTCTTAAAAAACAACATCAGCATCTCTTTCAACATTTGACATCAAATCCCGCCCAGGGGCGACTGAACTGTAGGTTCAGACTGAAGGTGGGAAGTTGAATCCAACTGCTTAAATTGATGAATGAAAGTAACATCTGCATGTGTTAGCTGTGAATTTTTTCTTTAATCTTGATTTGTTTTTTTTTTTGCAATCTATGCTACTTTGCATTTGGTGTGACTGCAATTCCAAGACTGCGTTCACAGGTGTCCATTCCAGGGCGAGTAAAATCTCACTTCATATTTTTAACAAAAATTGATTTGAGCATAATGTACCTGGACAGTGACCATATTAGTGTGTTTGTTTAGCACCAATATCTCGATTTTTTAAGAAGAACTAGAACAGGCAGTCTGAAATTAATATGACTTTAATGTCTGACAGAAAAGTTGATAAAAGAAGCAAACCTGCTTCTCCAGATGTTTGAGAGAAACAGGGGTCTTTGCCTCTGTAATCTCTGAAGCACAGGTTTTTAGAAGACCGTAGCACCTCCTCTTATTGGGTGTGGGAGTCACTAGTGGGTTGTTCTCCTTGTCTTCACTGCAGCTGAGCTGATCTGATAAAGTAAGAAAAACAAACATCCATTATAAAAAGAGACATATTTGAATTCGCAACTTTACAATAAGACAATTGCTAGAGCAAAATAAGCTTAAATATCAACATTCTCAATCTAAAGAAAAGCAATTAAGCCTCACTTAAAAACTAACAACTCTGACAGCCACCTATACAGGAAGATGGCCTAGCTTAAAGGAAATGACTGCTGGAATTGTCAGAGTGAGGTTTAACTGACATTAATCCAATGCTTTTATTGTTGCCTACAGACTTTATAAGAACACCTCTAAGCATAGCTCTTTTTGTAGAAATAACACTATAAATCTGGTGGGGATGAAACTGCCTCACCACACTGAAAATCCCTCGGCCTGATAGATTGTCCTCCGTCAAAATCCTGCGCTGGCACCAGATCGCAGTCATTGCTCTCTGACATACTTATCAGGTTCTCAAAGGAGGCCATCTTCTCTGTCAGTGTAGAGGCCACCCGGGGTAAGTACGAACTACTTCTGACGACCTAGGAGTTAAAATAGAAAAAATGATAATAATAATGGTGGGTGGGGTATTTACTACATCACAGGGATAATGAAAAGCAACTTTCTCATTGTATTTAAAAGCATCTTCTCACAGGCAAGTTAAATAAGCTGCAAAGTTAAGAAATATAAGCAGAAAAACAATCTCCATGTATGATGTTTCATTTATAGCTTTTTAAAAAGATCTCACTCACCCCATGTAAACCTGAGAAATGGTACAAAGTCCAAAAAAATTTCTTTAACCACGTTTTCAGCATTGTAAATATCTCAACTGTCCATTTGAATGAACCATTTAGATTTTAAGTTTGCACAATAACGGTTTAAGTTACAAGTCTTGTTATAAGGACTTTCTGACAGGCTTGAGAGATGTTTTCCTCTTGTGGTTTGTTTATGCCCACCTCCAACCAAAAAAACCTCCAACTGCTGATTGGTTAGAAACGCATCATCAGCTGTCATTCAAAAATACTGCAGATCAAGAACTTGATTCAATAATAAGTTTGTGATAAAATATTTTGTTGTTTATATTCAAACTTTAATCTAGTTAAAAGTATACAAAAACTCCATTTTAAATTTGACCCAATTCCTCCTGTGGTCACACAGAAGCTTCTGATAGGCTGATTTTGGGCCCCGATTTAAAATAGATGTTTATGGGTGCTGATGCTAGGAAGGTATTCCATCTGAAGCTAAAGCAAAGTATTTCACGATGACAGTAAGAACATTGTTTTAGGAAAAAAAATAAATAAAAAAAATACTCGAGTAGATCTCCCTGAAACTATAAAATTTCTTTTTTTTTCTTTTACAAGTGATGTGTAATTATTTAACAAAAATGTACATGCACCATTACACTCCAGTATCAATCAATGTCTCTGATGTTTCTCACCTCTGGTTTTTTAACAACTAGTTGGGATTCCATCGTCTTTTTTGCAATGAAACAAATTAAGGAATTTGTTTCTGGCGAGCCTCGAACACCAACATTGGATCTGCGTCTGTTTTTTATTTTAGCAAGAATTGATTTCTCTGGAATATGAAAGAGCAAAACCGGTGACTCAAGACATGCAGAAATACCCTGAAATTTAAACAAAGAGTAGATAGAACAATTCAACTTGAAATTAAGATACTAAGTGACTAATACAATGTTAACACATACAACAACACACGTATAACACATTCTGTGTGTACCCACCCTCTTGCCTGAAATCAGCCATGATAGGCCCAGGAACCCCCCACAGCCCAGTTAAGCGGTTCAGAAGACAAAATTAAAAATAATATATTTACTGGGCGTATACCCATAGGACATTCAACATTTGTTTTTCTGTTTTTATAGATTTATTATTATTATTTCTTCCATACCATTTTTGTTTCTTAATTTCTCTTGCAAGAATTTACAGATTAAAGTGATTTTGGTCTTGAAACGACTGTTTCAATCAGGAATTGTGCAAATCTATAAATTTTTGGCTTAGTTTGCCCCTTAGGATTGAATTGGATTTGGACATTTTCAGCATAAACCTCTAAAAGTTATTTCAGCTAAAAATACCATTTTACTATTCAAATGACCACAAGAAATTGGTCAATAGAACTTTGATACAAATCTTTTGAGATATGACTTTTTTCAAAAAAGAATAAAAACTGAATAAGTTTAGGAAAAGCCGAGCTGATCCAGTTTTAAGTACTTCAGCAGTCAAATGTCCGTAGCTTCTTCAATTTTTATCTTACAGTCACAAATTTGACTTAAAATGTAGAAAATGTTGACCTCTTCAAATGGTACTAAGCAGAATTTTGGTTTACGCAATGGCTTTCCTGCCACATCTCTCTAACCGACCCAAAGTTGGAATTTTTTCTCATTCACTCCAGTGCAATTTTAAGAGGCTGAAAAAAATCCTAGGTCGTTTTAAAACTGCTGTTAATTTAATTCCGTTACACCTAAAAAATGTTTTAAATATTCCTGGGTAACTCAAAACTGTGTGCCTCTTGCATACAAAGAATTATTTTTGTAGTTTTTTTTATTTAATTGGTGCTTTTTCCCCCTCTTCTCTCCAGTAGGCCCAGGGACGTCTTGGGCCCAGTGGGAATCGAACCAGGTTTTCCTGGTTAAAAGACTTTATCTCTACCACTAGGCCAACGTCCTGGTACCTTTTTATTTTTTTAAAAACAATAAATGATAGTTCTGAGTCTGTGAAATTTACAGAAGTGCACATGCGCCAAATAATAGTGGCAGTGCATGTCGAAGAAGCTCTGTGTCTGTCAACAATTGGCTGAATTAACTGAGAGGGTGCATCCGTGGTGGGAAGAAACACGTAAATGTGTATGCGCCTCACATGTGAGCAAGCAAGCCGGGAGCACACAGATGGCTTAAGGAGAGAAAAAAAAAAACAAGAACTGTTTTATAGGAATGATCTAAAAATAATAATATATTTATTCATATAGTGCTTTAATAGGATGGATGTGTATGCCACACAGCAGCCGCGTTTGTTTTGTGTTTAGTTTGGAGTCTGCACAGCAGAATTCTGTGCATGCACAGAGGGTGCTTAGCGTGATGGGGATGTAATCAGACAATGCTTTTTGAGATGTGACTTTTTAAAAAAGGGTGAAAAAATACGGTCTAAGTTTGATCATTTTTTATAATAAATGAGTAAAAAAGTGAGAGAGCGGCTTTGCTTTACAAAGAGTTATTAAAATACATTAAGCTGCATTAATCAATATTAAGCAACAATTAAGCAATTTTGAGCTACATTCAACTGTATTATGCTACATTAAGCCATATTAAGCTACATTAACCTGTATTATGCTGCAATAAACTGAATTATGCTGCATTAAACTACATTAAGCAACATTAACCAGTAGTATTTTTATTTTTGTTTATTTTGAATTACTCTATTCATCCCTCACCGGGGAAATTTGTTTTGCTGCACTCCTTACACCGCAGCAGGCTGCCCTTCAACGGCGCCAATGGTGGGAGAAGTGGGGGTTAGGTGTCTTCTCCAAGGACCCTAGACGTGCTCTCCGTGGGACGCGAACCCGCGACCTTCCGGTCCGCGGGCGAACGCGCTAACCACGCGGCCACCGTCTCCACCCAAAGTAAGTAGTAAGCAACAATAACCTGTATTTAGCAACATTAAGCTGCGTTAAACTTGCCAGACATCTTTAGTTTTTTTTTTTTCTTTTTTTAGCTATGTTCAGCTTTTTCAACTCTTTTGAGCATTTTGGCATTCAGTCTATTCTTTCAGCAGAAAGGCACTACAGTCTATTACGTTTAAAGGCATAACATCTTGAGATTACAACATACTGGCATTCGCTCATTGTTTTGTAAAAGCAGCTTCACATCAAGTTATTGATATTATTAATTTAAAAAGCATAAAAAAAATAAATAGAACAACACCTTTGCAATCTGCGGATGGCATAAAATGCTTGTTTTCTTCCATTTTTATCGGTTTTCAAAGCCTGAAACATACAAATTATGCAGAAAAGACACGATTTAAGCAGTTTGTGTTTAAAGTGCAGAATAAACTGGAACACTGACTTTATTGACATGCTTAAGGTGCTAGATAAACGTTTAGGAGTACTAGTGTAAAGCGTGCTAACGTTAAAAAGATTTTAAAAAACTTATATCTGATCATTAAGAAGCTGCAACTACGAGTTTATCAGGAGCATTCAATATTAGACAGCAAAAATGATTAAACACACACACAACCTAAAATGAGTCACAGTAAACTTATCACAGAAGTAAATTTAAAAACTAACTACAGTCTTACCTGCACATTAAAGCTGTCACATGTATACAAACTCATAAAAACCACACAAATAAGAAATTAAGATGTTTAGAGAAACACGTTTGAACAGAAATTGATTTGAATTTACCTCCAAACTAAGGTTGAACCACACGCATGAATCCTTCCGCGAAAAATCCTACTCATGTGCTTTTCACTTTTCAAATAAAGCATATATATTTTCATAAGAACATATATTTTCGTTTGATTTTATCTTTAAAAGGAATTCTAAAATTCTAAAAAGTTTAAGATGTGTTTTTTAAAAAGGAATATTAGTCGATTCAGTAGGAACTAACTTCCTTGTTTTTAACGTCCAACAAAGAACCGGAACCTGCTTAACATGAATGGACCAATAGTAACGACGAAACGTGTCACATGACCTAAACAGACAATAATAATAAAAAAACACGAAAAAACGGTTATTTTTCACTTATTTGTGAAAAAATAAAGCCAATAATTCGCAATTTCTATTATTATTATTTTTTTAATGAAAAAAAGTTTGTTTCTTCTCTCAAACTTCAGTGTTTCCCAATAGATGGCGATGTGGAGTTATTGAGGCTTTTTCTTTTTCGTCTAAATATTCAACTTTTTTAAGTTTTTTTCCCCCAACATTTTGGGGGGGGGGGGGGGGGGGGGTCCAGAAAGTTATTATTCAGACTCATCCGGTCCCATTTGACACATTTTATTTTAATTCCGTTTAAAAGTTTTTAAATGGTTCAGCAATATAACAATATTATCAGGCAAATAAGGCTGAGGTTAATTGAATTGAAGATACTTTATTCATCACTGAAGGAAAATTTGATAAAATAATACAGAGATATGAGTGAATTATAAAAGAATCAAATGTGAATTGAAAGTCTTAGTTTTTAAACAAGTTTGTGGTTTCTAATTATCTGATTTTGTTTGGTTTTTTTCTTTAATTTAAGATTTCTTTGGCTTCCTGTAGTTGCGCCGCTGCTTTCTCCCAATTTTTCAACAACTACCCGGTTGAACTATGACCTAATGTTGAGAATCTCAAAATCTGTCACAGCATACATTGCTCATCCCTTTGTGTGTGTGCTTTACAGCTGAGAACACTGAGATCAGATGCAACACTGTTTCTTTCCACAGCTGGGACTGGCTACCACATAAAACACGTGTATATATTTCCACCAGGGAAGGAAGGTGATAGAAGCTTGATTGTTCTACCTGTGCAAAGCAATGCCTGGGACATAAAACACCCCCAGTCATAAATCCATTCATCCCTTTTGTCAACTGACTGTCCAACACTGAGATCCATCTGGAGGAGCTGAAACTCAGCCAGGCTGGTGCCACCTAGTGTCTTAGCTCAATTTCATTTTCCTCATGTTTCCTCATGCAACAAAGAAACAGTTTAACACTAGTAGGTGTTATCAGGCTGGCTGAAACCTATAACAAGACATATCCGGCTGGTGAGGTGGGGTACACCCTGGACAGATCGCCAGTCTGTCTCTGCCTTAATACAACCAGATGTTAAATAACTGTAAGATTTCAATCTCAAGCTGCACGGTGGTGCAGTGGTTAGCACAGTGACCTCACAGCAAGAAGGTTGGGGTTTGAGTCCTAGTGGGATGAGGTTTGAAACACTGTTTTTTTTCTTTGTGGATTTGTAAATTCTCCCCTTTTATATGTGGGTTTTCAATAGGATCTTTGGTTTCCTCAGATTCCCCAAAACATGCATGTTAGGTTGATCGGCTGATACAATGGAATGAATGTGTGTATGGTTTGTCTAAACAGTGTTGCCCTGCAACAGACTGGTGACCTGTTCAGAGTGTACCCTGCCTCTTGCCTAAAATCCACCTGGATAGGCTCCTGCCTCCCTCCAACCTTTTTAAGGATAAGTAGTTCAGAAGACAAAACGAAACTCATCAAGTGGGTTTTTTCTATCAAAGCTTCTTGGAGACATAAATGGAAAGAAAACCCTTTTCTTTTAAAACAAACCAACACAAGGATAGCTCTATTTTTATTTGTGTATATATACACATATAAAAAAATAGGGAAATATGTACAGTGATAATAAATATCAACACGTTTGTACAAGTGAAATAAGTTACTTAACACATTTAAAAACAAACATAAAAGACTATTAACACAAAGAAAAAAATGGATCAAATATCAAATAAGAATAATACAACAACTTTACAAGAAAACAGCAGAACTTAAAGCATTGTGTAAGAAAAGATTTGAGAAATTGAATCGATGTGAACTAAAGATCTGTACACAGAAAAATGTAACTCGTGCATTTTTTTCTCAAGCTTCAGACTTGTTTGGTTAATTTATTTTCAGCTTTTGCAATGTACGAGTATGTTAGTGAAAGAAAAGCCAGATTTTTTAAGGAGAAAAATAAGACATAAGTACCAGTGTAAATAGCTAATTTGTTTTTAGCTTTTAGTTTTAAGGTATTTTAAATCTTAAATCAAAAGAATTTGTCAATGAACTGCTTAAAATTAGCAGCTACAGTAAATATTTGGTTTTCAGAGGATTTAAAAAATAAGACTTTTTCAGCATTTTTGTTACATGAGTTACAAAAAATAGAAAATTGTTCCAGCAGATCATTGCTGACATGTAAACAGAAAACAAACAGAAGCTTCGTCAGTTTCAAGTCTCTTCTTGCATTTTGCTTGAGGGTAAGTTTAGTTCCAGATGAAATATGTAGGAGCTTTGACGACACCACTTTGGTGTTGCAAAATGAACGGACTGCGTTTGACTTAAATATACATCTGGAATCCAATCAACCTAACTTTGTGGGTGGGGGAAAAAAAAAAGCAGGGACAAAAGCAAATGCAGTCTACTTTGGCTTTTCCAAAAGGTGAAGAGGCACAGAAAAAGTAAACATATTGAAATGCAGCCACAAAACTATGTAGAAGTTTTGAGCCTTAAATGGGACACGTCTGTCCTTTTTTTCTATTTAAAAGAGAGCAATAATGATGCACAACATTTGTATCCAAAAAAGTCAGAAGAAAATGGTTGTTCCAAATGGTGCACATGTACAAGAGCGAACATATCAAAGATGTGCAGTCCATTTTCAGAAAGGCTCATGCAACACTATGATGGAGCGCTGATAGCTGGACAATCAACTATCAGCATCGTCTTGATATTCTACATCTTCAGTGGAAACAAAACGCTTTTTTTTCCTCGCCCTTCTTTCATGCTTCACTTCCCTGCTTCCCATAGGCATGTTCTCAAAAAGTGAAACACACCTCTGATGGCCAGTTCACTGAAAAAGGAGAAACATACAGTAATTAAAGTTAGACATGAAAGAAATCTGACAAAAAAATCACTTTACAATGCTCAGTAAAAATGTCAGACTGTGACAACATTTTAACACAAAGGATGTCATAAGTGCCATTCTAATTTTTTTGTGGCCTTGTTCCTCGCTGCCAGACATTTTTACAATTCTCTAAAATGGGTCTAATCTTAACCCTCAAAAACACACGTTTAAAGCTATTTTCTAAATAGCTTTTTAAAGCAGTTATTTGTTGTAGAATGTATCATTCTTTGAGGAAAAAGTGGTATTTTCATCCGTCAACAGACTTTAAACCTACATAAAAAAACACCTTTTTAAAGATATTAAATTGTGGTGGAAAGGCAGACTTGTACAATGCCAAATGACACAAGAACCAGATTGAAAATAAACGTCTTTTTCTCTTGAGCTTAGATGTCAACAATAAAAAATTGGATCATCATAGAAAAGAACTCAACAGAAGGTAACAGGCTCTGAATAAAAGCTTTGAATCTTTGGTGCCTTCTGATTTTTGTTATTTTTCTGTGTAAACTCACAAAGAATATTTTTTAGGGTTCTTAATTTATGCTAATACTTGTATAAAATAGATTATTTGTGTAAAAGAAAGCAGATTGTCTTGCTGTTTTGTAGGATATAATGATTCTAAAGATTTTTAGAATCCCTTTCATCTAGTATTGTCTTCTTTAACAGATTTGCTTTGTTATTTTCATCAGAAACTTACAACTGTTTTTGTCTTTAATTGTGATGTGTAAAGGGAGAAAGGACCTGCTATTGATTAGAATTTTTGATGGACAAGCAATGGTTAAAGCTCTTGCTGGGAAAAGTCCACAAACAAACCTGTAAGTGAGTCCTATTTTGCTCCGTTCTACTAAAACTGTTTTTTTTTGGGGGGTGTGAAAAGCCATAGGTTCTATCCATAAAGAATTGTGCTGGTCCCAGATGATTATCACAATCCTCTCAAAGCTAGCATCCTTCATACTGTACAAGAAGTGTCAGAGTTCAAGTTAAAATCATTAGACTAGAGGCTCTACAAACTAGAAGTTACTGAGAATATGGAACATATTCATTAGTACTCATCAAAGACATCCATGGGGAAAAATGTTCATAGTGGGAGTTTATAAACAGTGTTACAGCATTCTATGCAATCTTGACTTCTGGGTTTTTAAATGACTTTCTTTTCCCTACCAAACACTTATTCTGTCCAGCTTCTTTCTCACAGTTCAAGCACATTTCTGCACAGAACAAATCTAATGCAAAATATTTATAGGTCTGTGGATTTTTTACACAATGATGCAACAATGTCTGAGACCATGAATGCAACAGGGCTTACTCATTTTTACTTTTATGCAAAAATGAACTTGTATACATCTTTGTTGTTTTTTGCATCAGCTTTCTTTTTTAAAGCAAAGACGTGTAACTGGGTATTAAAAGGAATGCATTGCAACCAGAAAACTCATCACAAGCTATCTGAGCCCCACTAAGAAAAATTTTGAGCTCAAAGCTAGGTAACACTTTACCACAAATAACCTTAGATGGATTTTTGTCGCCAGTCAAAAGGAAGTTAGTGTTGCATCACCATAAAAAATTACAATTAGAAATTACTTGGGTTGTAACACTGAGTGACGGTATGGAGTTTATGTGACTGAAGTGTATTTATGAAAAAAGGGAATCGTATGAAAATGCAAAACACATTTCATTTTGTCTAATGAGAACACTTCAAGTGATCTGTTCTGACTGTGTATGCTAATTTAAGAAAATGCTCTTGTGGCCGTCCATAGAGCTATAGAGCTCGTAGATTTTTTAAAAGCAGTGTATCAGCAAAAAAGTATATAAAAGTATTTTCCATTATAAACGGTAACATGTCACCGATAGAGTTTGAAAGAAAGAACAAAAAACGTGTTCAGAAAGTTAAGAAATTTGTCTGTGTGAATGGAATTAAGTGTAAAAGTACCTTTTTCTGTTTCATGGTTGCTTCCTGTTTTGGAATAAGTTGTTCATCAGCATGGCAACAATCTCTTTTCTTACACCAACACTGTATGCAATCTTTGTGTGTTGCTGTGTATTACAGTGTTCTTCCACTGTATACATCCACAGTAGCCCGGCTCAGTCTCTGGCAATCGGTAAAAGGCGAGAAGCTGGGATTTATGGGGTTTGAAAGTCCATCACAAATGCAATGTAGTCCTGTGTGAATATGTTGGAGCGGTAGTTTTCCTCTTGGCAGTGCGAGTTACCACTGTCACCAACACCTAGAATATAAAGCACTTATAAAGACATCCACAGCGGTCGCAACAATGAGGGTTCTACTACATTCTCCGTGCTTAACGTTTTCATGTCAACTTCAATTTAGAGCTGTGCAATTATTGTTCTGCTGCTTCGAGCTGAATGCAAATAGTCTTTCAGAAAAGAACAAAGATTTTTTTTAAAAAAAGGACAAAATAACAAAACCCATCTGTCATACACAGTGACTTTAACAAATGGTAGACGGAGTGCACTTGAACTGTTTGGGCTTGAATATCACTGTGCAGGATAGAGTGAGAAATAATAATATGGAAAAACGTTGCCCTTTCATTGTCTTTCACAGGGGTTAGCCATTAGTCACTTGCTAACAGAGCGATGCCGTAGTTCATAAGATAAAAAAGAAGTCAAGAAATGTCTTTAGCCAAACCGGCTATTACATCAAATTAAAGAGGAAGGGATAAAGAAGTTTCTCCAGTGGAAAATTTAACATGGAGAAAGAGTGTATAAATTAAGCAGAAAAAGTCTTGAGACACTGTCCTTCATTTGGAAACACCCCCTCTTGTGTCTTTCACTCCAGTTCACTACATTTTCCATTTAATTTCCTCTCTGTTAGTTTCTTTCTCTTCTCCTTTGGGTCCCACACTGAGCTCCTGCCACAAGGACATGATTGTCGTCTTGCTTGGAGATTAATTAGTCTTTTATACCGTGCTCTCACTTCTGGCTCACAAGTACAAATAAAGGGAAGACATGCTTCCAGTTTTTTAAGTGCAGTAAGCTGAAAAAAAGTCCCAAAAGGAACACAAGCATAGAATTTGTTCAATATTTCCAGTTAGTTGCCCATTGTCATTGGCTGGTCTCAGCACAGGAGGGCTAAATCAATGTACAAGAAATGTGCCCTTCAAAGAACAAATAACGGCATTCGTTGAATTTCCATGCTGGAGGTAGCCTCCTCTGCATTCGTTCTTTTTTTAAATACAAAATTTACACAAGTGGCAGTCGCACAGTGGAAGCAGAAAGCGGTCGCAACCATGGCTGCATCTTGCCCAAACACAGTAATTACGAGTGCATGTTGGCGAACATGGTGTGTGAGTGTTTATATCTGACATGCTGTGTGCTATAAATGTTTACAGGGAGCCAATCACGCATTGACATAGCGGGAGAGAGAGAGCAAGAGCATGTATCCTCAGAAGGAGGGAGGTAGGTTGGTTGATTTGTTTTTCCAACACAGGAAATGGAGATGAAAGAGGAAAAAGCCTACACAGACGACTCCTCTGGGTTTGCATCAGGCAGGACACTCCTTTGCTGTAGTGTGCGTCTCAACTCCTCCTTGAAGGGACTGGAATAATCGTTCCCGCCCATGCCCAAACCACCCAGCCCGCCGCCCCCAGCACCAGCCCCACTAGCCCTCTCCTCCCCCGCCGTGCTCAGGTTGAGGCGGATGTAACCATTGCTACCCGAGCCTCGAATATTAGTGAGGCTGAGACGACTCGGGGAGTGGATGGGCTGGCCAGGAATGGCGCTGGGCGACGTCGTGCTGCTGACGCTACTGGGGCCTAGAGCGTGACCGGGAACGATCTTCAGTGAGCCATCTGAGTAGTAGTAGTTGGCGCCTGTCTCCCAGAAGCGGTCTTCGTCATTGGGCATCTTGCTGGGTACAAACGTGGGAGGCTCCTTTGGCAGCGTGATGGGATACACAAGTGTGCTTTCAAGAGGCTTCATGTCAGCTCCTTTTCCAAGTGCCAACTTTAACCTTCTACGTAGATACAGAGCCACTACGAGGAGTAATAAACACGCCGCTCCAAGAGTGATAACCAGGACCCAGAAGAGCCCCATGCTGCTGTCTGGAGCTCGGGCTTCCATGAACACTGGTGCACTCGCTACAATGGCCACCTGGTAGCGCTCTGTTTGAAACTTGACCCCTTGCTCCTCAGAATAGCAGATGTAGCGACCTGCTTGCATCTGGCCTGCTTCAGGAATGACAAGGGCTTTGAGGGCTCGATCAAAGCGTGGTCCTCCTGCCTCTGGGTCACCCAGCTGTAGCTCTCGGTCATTCAGGACCCAGCATGGTTGGGCCAAGTTGGACACAAGCTGGCAGGGCAGGACCATGTCAGACCCAACAACCACTGTAACGTTTCTCAAACGTGAATGCTCTATGGAAAAGAAGAAGAGGTGAAATGTTAGTGGGGTTGGAGTGAGCAATACAAGTGATCAGATCATCTATGAAACATTTTGCAGTATTTATCAGCTTTCAGAGACAAGTCAAGTTTAGAAAGTTTATTGCAACTTTTTTCTGCATCAACACCAAATTCTTACATGGGCCTACCCATGTAAGAATTATATATGAGGCATAGCACCATACATACCAGGACTAGGAATGGAGACAGGCTTTTCGAACTTTCCATGATAAAAACTATCCAGCATGAGGTCCTGCGTGAGGGAGGATGTTGACCTGGAGACAAGAAGAAATAGGATGAAAAGGAGTTTGTACACGTAAGCACACAAATCCTAAATAAATTTACAACAAATATTAGCAATAATTAAGAAACTAGGTCTTCCATCTTTGCTTTATTCAGACAGAAGTAAGGCATTAATCTTAACTCTTATAAATATTCTAAAACTTGAAGTAAAATATTCACCATTGTGTTCTGAATGATTAAACATTAGGAATAACATAATGCTAAACACAGTTTATGATCCAAGCTTAGTGTTTCGGAAGCCTATTTTCTAACAGTAATGACAAGCCTCATCAGCCAGAGATTGAGAGTGTGAGACAAATAGGTATTTGTCTCACCCTCGGTGGAGGTCGATGCGGACACAGGCTCGACCCTCGTTGTCCCAAGCACAGTAGGGATCCCTGGCGAGTAGACAGTCTGGCTGAGACTGATAGCGGCTGCAGTTGGCCAAGGGCAGCTGGAGAACTTCAGTGCGGGAGCCAATGTACAAGTACTTCTACAGGACATCAAAAAAGAAATAGAAAGAACAGAGCCATTTGTTAACCAGAAGATAAAGATAAGAAAGAAGAGGTAAATGGAAAAAAGAGGACAGTGACTGAGTTACAGGTTTGAGAAGATAATTGCATAATCCCTCTCAATTACAATTGCATACACCATTCATCTTTAAATCAAATCCGTCTAGTATCCTTTTCATAAAAGCAGTTGTAAAATATGTCTGCTTGTGGCAAAGCCGATATTAATGAGACAAACTGCGAGCTTTAACTTGTAGAATGCCCTGTCAAAAGTGCGTTGATCAGCAGTCAAGTCATTGTAAATCTGGAGTTACATGGCAGCGCCCAAAGGAATAAGTTACTGAACAATCACTGAAAAAGTGGGCAGAGGTTCAATTCCCTGCTCAGGTGAAGTTAAATAAATACTGGCATCATAATAAAATCTTGAAATTCATACAGGGACAGTTGATTCACAATGGCTGGCAACTGGAAAATTAAACTGTTAATAAATGTCTATGAATATGCTTACAAAGTTCATCATTGGATGGAAAGAAAGAAGAAAAAGAACTAATTTTCTCAAAAATATCCCCGCTTTCATTTGTTTCACTGACTTTCATCTATTAACATCTTGTTCACTGGAGTGTGAAGGCAACGACGCACTACTTTGCTTTAGTTAGAAATGAGTCTCTAGAAGTAAAGAGAATTTTAAAAGGGCACAGCGGTGATTTAAACTTTTTGCTATGAACCACTTAAAGGACTTTACATCCCAATGTCTGACTTTTTCCAAATGAGAAAACAGTTCATTTTTTGTCCAAAGTTGTTAGAAACAATTTTGCATAATCTAGACTGGAAAGGATTTAAAGAAAGAGGGAAATTTTTCTCACCTTTGAATGGGAGATAGTTAGACTGTCCACTGGACGGGCTGTTTCAAACAGTTGGATCTCCTCTATCACATGTGCATCAGAGCCAAGGATCACCACTCTCTGCAACCAGCCCTCCGCTGTAGAGCAACAAAAAAAAAGAAAGTAGTATAAGCTTATTTATTTATGTTTTATTCAGTCAAATACTAAATTTAACTTCACTTTCACACCATATTTTTATCCCTCTTGGGATGCATAAAATTTTTATAGAGCCTAGTAGAATTTTTATATATCTTCAATGAAATGATTTCAGCACAAAACCTGCCAAACTCACACCTCTCACAACAGGACAACTTATTCAAACATAAATGGGTGGATTTTGTTAATAGGCATAAATGCCCAATCACGGCAAATCAGTTCATTTGTATTCTAATGAGATGTTGCAGCCGCCACAAAGGATCATTTTAAATATTAACTAGGAGTACACAATCACGACAGACTGCAAAGCATAGTGCTTAAAAATTAATGATGCCCAAACAGATTCTCAAAAGTTCACAAGCTACTGTAGAGAAGTTCATTTAAATATTAATGATGAAATATGATTATACACAAACATTCACCTCTAATGTGTACACTTTAAATATTAAAGGGAAATGCTGATGAAGCATCAAACTCTCCTTTCTTTTCTTACCGTCACGTTATGTTCCTCTATGAGTGAGTGCTGCTGACTCACTTATGGAGAAACTTTCTTGTTTATTTAAGTTCCTGCTGTTTTCTCTGAGCCAAAATTAAACTACAACTCTCTCGAGGATAAAAAAAAATCTTATGGTCTTTTCTTGTTTCGGCTTTAAAATATTGTGTAAATCAAGAATATCTTTAACCAAAGTATATTAAAACCTAACAAAATTGGTATGTTCTTTGTGTAAAAAAGTTTTATGAATGAGATTAAAAGCAAAATTAAACATTTTGTGGCTTTTACAAGTTCAATGCTCAAGTATTCTTCTCCTTCTGTTGGAACACCCAGGTTTTCTTACTTCTTTGCTACAAACTATTTTTAACAGTTATTTTAAAGGAAATGCTGTTCGTGGCCCTTTAGCACCTTGGGGAATGGTAACATTATCAGAGAATTTGAAGATATTTTCAAACGGTGCTCGGGGAGCTCATGCAGTAGGAGAAAGAGGAGCAGACTCTGTACTCCTTTCATGTAGGGCACTGTGAACAAGTCTAGATTCCCAGTGATGAAAGAATCCCAGGCACAGCTGGCGGGGTGACCTTGCTGTTTGTGTGGAATGGTGCTACGTGCTGACATGAGCTGTCTTGTGTGGTCCTGATGATTAAGAGAAAGTCACAGCAGATATGAAAACTCAACCTGGCAGCAAAATACTTGTAAACACACCGAGAGGCAAAAAAAGCAGCAGACATATCATCCTCCCCCTTCTCACAGTCAGAGACTACTTGTAGCTAATCCCTCAATCCTGAAGTCCTGTCTTTTTTACCTGAGAAATCAGTCTGGACAAGCAATTCCTCTTCTCTCCCTTTCTCTCTTTCTAAACATCAGCTGCCGCTATGCTGCAGCTAATAGCTAATCAAGCTTGCAACCCAACTGGCACCGCAAACCCACGTCTACCAAGGGCCCTGTTGAGTTTGTGCTATGAAGCACAGCGAGTGGGGATGACTGCACTTGGCTTGGTGAATACAAACGTGTGTCTGTGTGTGTTGGTTTCTAAACGTGTCATCACACGTGTGTGTTGCAATCGGCCTCCCCGCTTGCCAAGCAGAGGAGCCCGGAGTTCGCTGATGTCTCACTGTCAGTGTTGCCCCCAGTCATTCCACCAAAGCAGTGATCTGAATGGCAAGTAGTTGAGTCTCTCTTCATTCATGAGATGGGCTGCATTTAAAATCCCATTCCCTGTAATCCAATGTTAGAGCTGCGTTACTTGGGATTAGGTCTCAGGGGGGAAAGGAGTTGATTTCAGATCAGTTCCAAAACCCAACACTAGCATATGGAACTCGTGGCTACAAGCTGAAGATATTAATTAAATTGCAGATACAGTAAGGTAAATGTGTCCTGTGATGCATCTCAGCATGCAAATGAAGGCTGTAATTGAAATCAAGCTGAAGTCTGACCAGATGGCACGTTGTTTTCATGCCATCATAGTTAATGCTGGTACCTGCTCTCGTCTGCCACCATGGCCCAAAAGCTCTTACCTCTTTAACAAATCATTTGCGGACCATCTTCAACATACACTCATGCAGTAATGCTTGTCAGAAAGAAGGCAAGTGAGTTGAATGCTTTTGTGCATAGAATGCTCTCATTTGGTCATAAAAATAAGGTTTTGGGACGGCAGGAGTTTTATTTTAGCACAATTCTTGTAGCACAGAACTCAAAATATTAGCTACATATTGGCTTAAATGAATCATATGCATTGAGTTACCATAGAAATAATTTTCTCCTCAGGGCATTGCAGGATGTGTGCTTTACCTAGACTGCATTGCTAAATTTGAACAAACAAGGCTTTTTTAACCAATCTTTGTGCCGATGAATGTGAACATACTTCGAAATATGAGCTATTTGATGTGGTATGATAATCAGAAGTTACGTCATTTTTGTTTGGTAATTGCAGATGTTTGCGATGTTGATGCATTTTACAAGTGAGCAATGAAGTGATCAAATCAGTGACCATGGTGGAAATGTTTTGCTTTACAAAGTCAAATTGCTTTAAACAGCAGAACAGTTTTCACATTAAAAGAAACAAATTGAATTGCTTTTACTTCCTCGTGCAAAATGAACTTTTTATTAATCCTACCTGTGCCGATGAAGAGCATATTGTAATGCCTCTGGTCCAGGGCTGTGACCCGATCCACTGCCAGTTTGGTATAGTTGACGCCCTTGATTAGCAGCAGGGGGCGACCTAGGGCTTTGTCCTCCATGAGTGGGTGTTTTTTAGCAAAGTTGAGTGTGGCATCAGGCAGCTGCAAGGAGCTGTTGTAGCCATTGTCCCTGTCTGTCTTAGTTATACACTGCAGAACAGAGAGAGGACGGGGTAATGGGAGGGAAATGGAGCAAAAAAAAAAAGTATGGAGAAAAGCATTGGGGGAGCAGCGAGAGGGTCAGGAAGGAGAGGGGAGAGGAGGAAGAAACTTCTTAGCTAAAGTAAGAACAAGTTGGCATGGTTAATTAGTTTCTTTTCAGTTCTATCCTCCATTACTTTCTTTCTTTTTTTTGTCGTGGATCATTATGTCCTTAGCTTTTTTGTGTCGTGCCAGCTCCTGGTGTTTTCCACTTCCCATCACACATTCTACTTCTCTTTTTGTCCCTTATTACTGCTTCATCCCAGTTATTTCCCCTCACATTATGATTTGAACTACTCTCTTGCTTTCTAAATGCTGTGGCAGTTGTCTGGAAATCTAATCTTATAAAGCATCATGTGAACTGGATTCTCAATTTTCTTACCGATCCGGGGCGTGGGCTGGGGACAGAACCCGTGAAGCGACCCCATCTCTGTGACGTCTCCCTGTACTCCTTGTAGGAGCCATCAAACACCTTTTTTACATCACCAATCTGATACTGGCAGATAGCAGACACATCCACATCACCCCTGAAACATGGCAGCAAGAGAGAAAATCAGTGATGCATGGCAGCAATGACTTGGAAATTATTTCACTGTCTTCCAGAGACGTGCTAAACAGGATCAGGTGCATGAAAAAAGAAATCAAACTATGACTACCAGTTTTATATCAAATGCCTTCAACATGACATAAAAATAATAAAGCTAACATTGCAGAGGTTAATAGATAAGGTTTTTTGCAATCTTGTGGCTGTGAAAGAAAATTTTTGCCAGTCAAAACTTTTATTGATTGAGCAGCAATGACTTTGTATTGACACATTTTAGCTCTTTCTTTAGCAAAGAAAGACTATTTAAATCCATGTGATATGCCTCTTTTATTCACTTGCAAAATCAATTATTTGGGACTTAAATTGGCTATTGATATGAGTCTGAGTCACATCAATTTTACTTGTTGCCATCATCTCTTATTTGATTTTCATCCCGATGTAACTGGAATCCAAGTATCTGTTTTTATTTATTCCCTAAAACGAGTGGCTGAAATATTGACACATGGCTGATGTAGTTGTGTAAAAGTCCAGATTTATATGCCAAAGTCACAGCTCTCAGCTTGTGGCATTAGTCGCCAGGACGTTTATCGACACACATGGTTCCAAATTTAGCTTTGAATAGATTACAAACCGCTGTGCTTTCTGAAGCTGTAAACAGAAAGGAACACATTGTCTTCACATATCAAACATTGGGGTTTTTAAGTATAAAGTAGTATTTTCAGTTAGAAACAAAGATGCAAAATTTAAGTTGTGATAGTTGAAACTAAATGACAGTACTGATGTCTTTATGAAGAGTAAAAAAAAAAAACCTGTCAGTTAAGTCACATCAAATCACGAACTTTGAGATTCTTTACAGAATGTCATATTATCTTAAAGTAATCTCTATCAAAGCCATAGGGTGTAAGGAATCCCCGGAGAGTCACACAGAGGGGATGGATTAGTCTTTTCAGCAGCTTTAGGAACTCTGACTGAAGAAACAAAGCTCGAGGTTCAAAGCTGGCTCAGTTGGCGATATGATATCTTATTGAGGAATACAAAAGACATGCATCAAAGGGCAATGCCTGAAGTGAAAGGGAATGTCTCTAACTTTCCTTCTTAAAACATCCTTTCTGCCTTCTTCTATAGCTTTGTTGAGACAGTAAGTAACTCATTTACACATTTCAGTGATGCACCGGTCAGAAGAAAGCCAATCTTTATACTCGAGGGGGAGAAAAATTTCTTACGTTTTCAAATGCAACTGTTGTTTTATTTAGTTTCTTGAATATTTAAGATCTCTACTACAAGCTAGAAAATATCATCAATATAATTAAGTTTGTTGCCGACAGTGAAGAAAGTACCTTCGTTCAAAAGCTAGCGTGGGAAAGCATAATAACTAACGGCAAAAATAAAAAAAGTTTTGTTAAAGGTCCTATATCATGCAAAACGGACTTTTATGAGGTTTTAACCTTTTATTTTACTTAGTACTACCCCAAACAATCCCCCAAAGTGTGTTTTATTGTGATTCATGCTATCTTGAGATATTTAAATTCAAAGTAAGGGGCGTGTTCTCCAAACCTCTAACGACTGGTGGAACATAGTGACGTACATCTGTTTTTTGTTCAGCCCCCTGCAGCTCAAACACCAATCGCTGAACACCAATCGCTGAATGACAACCAATCGCAACCAACGGGGCGGGTCCCGGGAAAAAAAAAAGAAAAAAAAACTGAAACAAGCTGTTTTGACTTCCGGGTATGAAACTGCACTCCCAAACAGGGTATTATTTATAACCTTTTGTGTTGACATTGTGGCGGAATGTAAAATTATGCATATAATGATACATAGAACAGGATAAAATAAGGGAAAAAAGGCATGATATAGGACCTTTAACTAATGCTGTTTATAGTTCAAAGTAAAAAAAAAAAGCATTAAGTCTCACCCCTGGAAAGAATATTATAGTTAGTTTTCAGCCCAGGATGTAACATACTGACTGGATGATGTCACAATATTTACAACCGTCCTGGTCCTACTCACCACTGAGCATGAAAGATTCCATAGAAGGTGGTCCCTCGCCAGTCCTGACCCGGCAAGGTGAAAACAGCTCGTAGGTTGTTAAATGAGACATGGCGCTCAGGGAGGGAGCACTCCAGCCGGGCTTTCTGAAAGGTTGTCCACTTCTTCTGCAGGGTCCTTGTACCTCCCATGTCACCCTAAGAGACACAAGATAACACTGTGTGAATAATTTCTGTCCATTTTTTTCACTCTTCTCTCACTTGTATTTTCACTGATTGAATCTCCTCATAGAAATTGATGTGTTATGCTATTAAACTTAGTCTTTGATGTAGTTTTATTAGAAATTAACATTATACTCCGAACCTATTGACTGAGCAGTTGCTGAGAGATACCTCAGTAATGACACATTTTAAATGATGCAATCCTGCATTGTCAAGAAGCGCACGATGAAATCTGATCAATCCAGCTTATATTACAACATCCTGTACACATGCATAATCATTATGAGGAAAAGGGAGGGGATTGCTGCAGAAATTGAGCTTGTCTCAGTAATTTCTGTTGTTTTCCCTCTCACATTGCTTCCAACATGATCCGACAGCTTTTGAAACTAAAACTTAGTTTAATGCAATCAAGATGTTTAAACCTCATCTTTATCCTTGCCCCACATGCCAACGCACTGAAAGTTGTTTTACATCTTAAGTTCCTGATGTGGATCATTTTGCTTTAAAAAAAATAAGTAGAGTTTTTGAAGTTATTTTTAAAAGTGCTAAATAAAAGCATTTATTTTTTTTAAAGTATGCAAAAAAAGTAAAGTAAGCAAAACTTTTCAACCTCAATTAACCCTTTTTTCAGAAGCTAAAATGCTGATGAGCACTAATGTCACTTTAACTTCATCAACGTTAGATCCCATCATTTTACTTAAGTCCTTTCTATTCAGAACTCAATTTAATGTCATATGAACTCAGTGACTGGCATACTGTAAAGTTGGAAGTGGCTTTTAAGAGCAATCACACACTCAGATAATGAGACTCAATTAAGAAAAAAGTGCAAGTACTTCCAGTTTAATGTATTCTTTTTTTACACAGATTTTTTTTCTTCCATTTTCTCACACTTAGTTTTGCAGGGCTTGTTAAAAGCAGCAGTAATACATGACACTGTGCCACAGTTTTAACAGTAATATGCACTGAATTATTCACCACTGTGATATACATCATGTGTGATTATCTCCTCCTTATCATTTTGAGCTGCTGTGATAATCAGAAATCAGGCATAAAAGGGCACCTTACGTTTAAGCAAAGCATGTAGAATATTGTGCAATTAATCACACACATTTTGGATTCATTGGCAATGCATCTAGTTTTAAAACGTACTGAGATTATATGGTTAGATAATGGAATGTAACATGACACCGAATGTGCTGAGAAATCTGCATGGAATAAAAAAGGGGGCTGCTGGCTCAAGTCATTGATTCTCTTGGCAACAAAAAGCATTACTGATGCGTTGCTGTAATGACTGTGGTATATCAAACCTAATCAGTTATCCAAATGAGGTCATTAATTAAACAAATGAATCATTAATTACCACATATATCAATGACAATGTAATTGTGTGCACATAACGTACAATGTATTACAAGTAAACTGACAATGAGTTGTGATCCTCCTGCTCTTGTTGCTATGTGTGTAGAATAATAGCAGAACAGCTACAGACATTTCTTTGTCCTTTTGTGTGGTATAGTTATTAACTTTGTTATACTAATGTTTTTCTTCTGTTATGTATGACCTTAAAAGTTTTATTAATCATCATTATTCTTATTCGCATCTGATTAGCAATCTGAAATACAAAGTAAGGCCCACTTAACTCATTACAGGCCAAAAAATGAGAAACAATGTGGTCTTGAAATCCATTCCTACTATGGCTTTTGTCATTTTTAAAGCTGAGTAAAAAGTCTTTGGAAATTTTTGGGGGGATTGAATAAATCAACACATTAACTCATTGATTGTCTGAAAATTGAATTGAATAACGATAAAGGGGAAGATTTTTTTCTTTGTGCTATTTTATAATAAATTATATTTATATTATTATTATATTATATGTACATACTTCTTTTTTTCATACACACCCGTAAGAAGTATAGGTTTGAAATATGCTGAAACTGATTCAATATGATCAGTGTGTGTGTTTTTTCGTGTGTGTCTCTGTGTTGCACTGTGGCAGACTGGGGAGATGTACAGGGTTGTAACCCCACTCTCATCTGTTAACATGTTGGGAATAAGTGCCTGCAAACCGGGCAACCTAAAAGTGGGCAAAATGGTTCCAAATACTAAAGAAAATATAGTACTACGTGAGTTTTTTTTTTTTCAAGCTTCAGTATTTCTAGGGAATTGTACAAATTTACATGACTTAACTTTTTAAGTTGTCCAAAGACGGATTTATAAATTCAATTGTCAAGATACTGTACCATCCTGCATTGACCCTGCACAATAACAGCTACAGTATTTCATTTCATATTTGACCACCATTTTACTTCACATAATTAAATACAAGTGAGTTTTTGTTGATGAAAATGAAGAAATTATTCCAAGATAACAGGCTGATTCCTCCTATCAGACTAATTGCCTCTTAAATTTGTACTTTTCTAATTATAAGGCCACAACATGTCTTGTATAAATGGAGTGCAGATGTAAAACAGCTGATTGAATTTATTCTGAGATCACATTTAATTATCAGGCATTACCTTGCAGACACGTGCTACTCTGGCCACAGTGAGCTCCGTGTCACAATCCAACTCCAACGCTCGCTCACTGAAGAAGAAATAGATCTTGTCGTCGTCTCCGTCGATACTGCCACTGCTCTCTCTCACCAGGGCTGAACCCACAAAGTCAGGTTCTGGACACACACATTAAAGAGGTGTATCAGATTTTACACAGTAGTTAAGACGTGCATCACAGGCAGACAGCCTGCAGGACAATAACTCTGACAAGAGACTTGACACCTCCGTCTCGTCCTCTGGCTCTTCTTCTCACCTCTTTGTTTATTTTCTTTCATCACTCTCCTTTGCCTCACCTCTTCACTACTCATTTCTCACACTACCTCTCCCTTGCCAACTTTTACTGATTCAGTTTGTGCTTTCTACATCCCTCGTCATTACTGCCCTAGATTCCATCAATAACCGGGCTACATTAGGTCAGGATTTTTCCAAATGGCAAACATTTACTCTTTTTTCCAATCTAAATTTTTTCGCTCTTTTTATTTTTTCTTTGTAAGTGGTTCTTTTTACCGTTTAAGCCACAGAATTCAATTCAATGTCATTTTTTTAAAGCTCTCAATCTGCTTGAATAATAAACAGACATACAAATCAAAACCCTGCCTCATCTGTATGCTCGGTCTTCTCTCTATCTATTCTCCTCACCTTTCTGTCTCTATCTTTTCATCACCATTTCTAATGTCTGTTCTTTCATTATCCATTTTTGCTGCTGTGACTTCATCCTTTTCTCTCCCCATCATGTCTCTTGTAGTTGCTCGTCCGCTTTCCCATCCTCCTTCTCTCTAAAGATAGCAATCCTTTATTATGAAGCACTTTATCTTCTTTCATTTAAATTCATTTAGCATGACAAAAAATAAATAAAATTAGCATCTTTTAATTAAAGCACAAGAAAAATTCTTGCAGTGTCTTGCACTAGACTGAATGAGGGAACATTTTCACGAGAAATTCTTTTTAGAACAGAACAGGGTAACTTATTTAAAAAAAAAACAAACATGTTTTCTAAATCTATTCCAGTACACTCAAGCTGTGTTAAAAAATTCCAAAATGAGTTTTATTTCTTTTTTATTTTTAAATTATACAACAGAAAATCTCCAGTGGGCCTGGGGTATGCCTCTGGGTCTCCTTCCGGTGGGATGTGCTCGAAACCTCACCAGCGAGGCGCTCGAATAAGGCGCATCTTAGTCAGATGCCCAGACCACCCCATCTGGCTCCTCTCAACCCGAAGGGCCTGTGGCTCTACTCCGAGCCCCTCCCATATGGCAGAGCTCCTCACCCAATCTCTAAGTGAGAGCCCAGTCACCCTGCGGAGGAAGCTGGGGTGTGAGAAGCCTGAGCTTCTTGTCTGAGGCTGTTGCCCCTGCGACCCGGCCCCGGATATGCAGAGAACGACAGAACAGAACAACGGAACGGAAGCTCTTGATAGTTACAGAATGTAATGGAAGAAAGACTCAAGCTAAATAGGGTCATAAATACTTCAATATTTGAAGCAGCTCATCATCTGATAGTTAGAGCAGATACTTACAGTATTTAATGTAAGTCTCACAGGTAGTAACATGACACCATATAATTACCGACAGCAAACGGTTTATTTTATTCACTACTGTCTAGTTGTGGTTTCTGTGTTTGCCTGTATAGCATGAATAACAAAACCCAATTTTGTTTAAAAAAGGGGTATTATGCAAAATCAACTTTTTGGCAATTTCTACCATGTTTGAACATCATTCCCATTTAAAAGGCATGTTTGATATCATTTTATGTTTCATTCATGCACATTTGAAAAATTTCTGAGCTTTCTACTAAAGTATTTGGACACCAAGTGAACACCAGGTTCTTGGCCAAGGATTTTGTCCCTCATGCCCACATTCTAACAAGATTCGTTTTTGCATCAGCAGTTCACACTCTGCTTGCACTTGGTTCGGCACATGTAAAGTGGAGGAATTGCCATTTTATGTTAATGCACCACAGTACGAATTTGTGCTAGCTTTGCTAACTTGATGTGCTTGACACTGCTTTGAGGTCTCAAACAAGATTTACGCTGTATCATGTATGCGCCAATGGGAAAGTCAAGGAAATAAGGAAAAGGAGGGGGGAATTTACTATGTAAAAAGTGGGAGTGATACTATATAAAGTATTCATAAGCTTTTTTTATGTTTAATGCTCAATACCCTCTTTTAAATGAATGCAGTCTCTGGACTGTCAAAAATGTTCTTAATTCAATATTTTGAGTAGGACATAAGGTTGTGTCAAAACACTCACATG
Source organism: Neostethus bicornis (assembly GCA_902685375.1). Classification (NCBI taxonomy): domain Eukaryota; kingdom Metazoa; phylum Chordata; class Actinopteri; order Atheriniformes; family Phallostethidae; genus Neostethus; species Neostethus bicornis. Next base: position 15,291,835 of record LR738545.1, read on the forward strand.
AGGGATTTCATTTTTTGTTCTTTTATTTCAACACTTAACAGCTTGAGACAAAATCATTGCCTTTCATTTATATGGTAACCTTTTATTCGCACTAAAATTGATTGGAATTTTTATTTTATTTGAAGCTACTAAAAGCTACCATTTATTTTACAGTACAAATAAAAATTTGACAGTAAAATTTGGTAGAGACTGAACTAATATATATATATATTCTTGGAGAATAAAGGTCAAGGTTGTCATTTAGAATAAAACACTAAACTAGTGTTAGCCTTAATATTTGTAGAATGTATTTTACTCACCGTTTAGCCAAGAAGGCAGGTACTCGCTCTTCATGCTGTAGTGCTGTAGACCCAGATTCCTTAAAATGACCGGCTCCGTACCCAGGAAGTTGTTGAGTGTTGCAGAGTACAGCTCTTTATCTATGCCACATACAAAGCTTACATTAGTTTCTTTTCTTCACAGTTTTTGAATTTGTAAATGTTAATAATGACAGCATCCTTAAAACTTACATTTGTGGGCCAACAGTAGCTAGATTTAACTATATTGTAGGTAATTTATATAACATACTGTGAATATGTGTATTGTTTTCTCTACTTACCCACAATGAGGCCAGTGTGCCCCTTAGCGGGGTCATATGGACATTTACCCTTTCCATCTTCCAGGGCTGCAGAGATGAGCGTAAAATCATCTGCTTTCTAAAAGCATGGACAAAATCACACAGAAAACAAACAATGAGGAACTCAGGTGTTTTGAGGTTATCACTCATGGCTGAAATCCAAGTCTGTCTGACGCAATCACCCCCAATGCGATGTTGTTTCACTGGATCATTGTCACATCGATTCACATGCATTCACACACCATACTTGACACATCCAACTAACCCTAGAGTGGTGGTTATCATTTTTATGTTACCCCGCAGTGTTGTTTGCCCCTGGTCATTTGTGCCACAGTACTATTTGTCAGTACTAGCCTGCTGTGTATATTCACAAAAATCCACAACTGTGCACTGGAAAGATTGAATACTTACAATATACGTGCACTTAGGCTGGAAGGCGTAGGTGCCACAAGTGTAGAGATGTGTGTGGTTGTAGCTCTGCAGGAAGCGAATGTAGTTGAAGCATTCGGTCTAAGAGAGAAGATGAAGGAAATTAGAAGGATGTGGTTCTTAATAAAAGAGCAATGACAAATCCTTTATCATCTATTAACCTGAATACATTCTTTCCATGAGAACAATCTGAATTCCCCGCATATGCTCAGAGATGTACAACCACACTGGGAACACTTTTGTAAACGTTTTGGATCATATTTCCTGATAACTTTGCAGAAGAATGAGGGAAATTGTCATATTGTGACTTTTCAACTCAGACACAAGTGCGGAGCAGCACTATTGAGGACATCACTTAACGTATGATGTTGTGACAAATTCTTTGAATAATCTCTAAACTGAACAAGAAAGGGAGAGATTGCTCTGAGGGATAATTAACTATAATTTATGCAGTGCTTTTTTGAGAAGTGCCTTTTAATGTCTGCACTGTGACGAAGAATGAAGCTCTTTGAATGGAAATGGAAACAGATGCTCAGACATGATGCATAATGGTGGGATGAATAATTCAGAGGATCAAGTTTATATTGCCATTGAAACAGCAAAACATAGACCGTATTTCACTGTTAGGATAGGAAGAGATTGATTTTTTAAAATTCTGATACACAGCTCCTAAACATCACAGAATGTAAGAGAATGAGAATTGTGGCAGACAGGTCAGACAAATCCTCATTACAGGAGAAAGTCCAGTGATTGCTTGTTATGGCAATATAAATAACATATGGTCGTACTTGCACAGTGAGTGGGCACCATCTGTTAGCATGACAATGCTGCTTTTAAGCATTAGTTTGAGCAAAACAGCTTCATTCAACATAAATCATATGATACTCTCAAATTTCCAAAAAAAAATATGAAAACATGGTCACTTGTAATATTTTTTAATATGCACATCAAATTGAACTTACAAGATGCTCTTAGCAGTAGTTTAAGTCCCAACTCACAATTCTAGCATTCAGCACAGTTTTAAATGTGCTGTCTCACTTAAAATAATTGTTTTGCCTTGTGGTAAGAACCACATAAAAATTTCCCTCTTTTTATAGAAAGAACTTTTAGCCCCTTTGGAAAAACTCTTTGAGATTCCATAAAATATTAACCAGGAACACTTTCATGTGTACTTTGTGTAAAGCAGCCAGTGGTCAATTTTTGTCTGTATTTGCTGATGTGTCGTACATGATGTAACCAGTTATTGCCACCACTAAGATCCAGCAATGGTAGATACTAGCATAATTTTTTTTGACAAATTTATGCCAAAATGTTTTTTTTTCTTAAGTCATCAAATTACTAAACAATACCTTTTAATAATAAAAAAAACTGTATAAATATTCCAGGGATATTTTATGTCTTTTCAGCATAGCCTAAAAAATCTTTATTACATTAAATCCCTTCAGAACCTGGACTGCAATATACTTTTTGCTGCTCGAGGCAAACACACGTTAAATCTAACTGCTTTAAAATCTGCTGATCCTGACCCTTGTCTGGGCGATGCACCACCCTGTGTGCTAATGTAATGACTGGAAGGCTTCCAGTTTAAACTCACTAACAGACTTGACAAAATGTAATAAGATAAAGAGAAAAGTCCTACACTTACAAGCTATATTTGCTTTTTTTTATTGTCATAACATGAGTGCAGAAGTGAAGTAATCTAGTTGATGAATTGCGATTAATGTTACCTGGTTGTTTTTGCCCTTGATGACACATTCTCTCTTCTTATCCAGAAGAGCTGGCCAGTCGATCTGGGAAAACATAAAATAGAAGATAAATGTTAGAAGATCTTTTTCTACCAGTCATTTTGTGATTTTTTTTTTTTGCACACACAATAAAAGTGCACAGATTTGTCACCAGTAGGATGTAGTTTGAGAACATGTGCCAGTGTATGGAGGGTTTTCACTACATTAGCTCAGTCAAGCAGCTTCGGAAAGTGTAGGGGTCATAAATTGCTTTTTTAAAAACTCGCTGGATCCATCTGGTCACACAGATGAACTTTGTTCTATTAAAAATTTTTTTTACAATTTTCATGAGATGTTTTCGTAAGAGAGAAAAAAAATCAGACTAAATTTAAAACTTCAACCCCTAAACAATAAACTATTACTGACTAATAAAACACTAGATAGACTGTGGTTTTAAAAATTGGAGAAAAATTCAATTTCTCTCCAATAGCAACTCCAATGGCACAACTCGGTTGCCAAGATGACCCTCTCTGTAGTCAGATATTTCTACAAATTTGCTCCATAAATTTGCATAAATAGAATTTATCACCTTTTCAAAGTATTACCATTCGTCCAGTGAGGTTTGAAGAAATAAAATCAGTTCATGACTTTTTTGTGTGTCTCCCTATGTAGGATGATCTGCAGGAAATGTGCAGTATTAACCTTACCCCTCCTTACTACTGTCCATTACAATCTACATTTCATTTCAAAGAGGTTTTCTCATGACTGAGAACATGAGGAAAGTGGGTGCAGTGAAATTTAATATCTGGATGAATCGTTTACGATCTATGACTGTAGAAAATCTTCCTTTGGATCTTTGCTTTCAACTGATGCCCTTCATTTTTGAGAAAAAGTGTTCACATTAGCCAAATCTTACCAAGTAATTTAGTTTTACTTGGAAATTGGTTACAATAGGGTTTTAAGAATTTTTATTGAGAAAAAAAATTAATTTATTCACTATACTAACATTAGATTATGTTGTGCAAACGTGGGATGACTTATACTAGACTTATACTAGCAGGCATCAGGGTGAATATCACCCAAAATAATGTTAATATCTTTTGCAAATCAAATTAACACTCTGGTAATAAGCTGCAGGTCTTACACAACAATGCATTACAAGTGTTTAGTTTCAGCATCCTAAAAAGCCCAAACAGAAGCCTGGTGTTTTAATCTAATTTGTAGATAGCTTAAAGTGCTGGCTGAACTTTTTGGAATAAAAAACACTGGGAGAGAGCATGTGAGACTAATTTAATAAAACTCCACATTTCAATCTGATTAGCTATTTAAATTAGTGCCGCTTCAATCAGAGTTGTGATTCTACAGCAGAAATCGGGGCTCTTTTTAAAATGCGGGAACGTGGCAGAGCGGTGCGTTCAGGTGCACATTTATAATGAAAATTAATAAGCAAAGCAATAAAAAGCAATTCACTGTCATCCCGGGGAAAAGAGGAACTTAACTAAATAATGCAGCAGAAAGCACTGCAAACACAAATGAGAACTGCTTGTCTTCAAAATGTCAACATCCAGAGGAAAACATCCCCAGAGAATTTCCAAGGAAGGAAGAGAGACGTACACTAGGTAATGAAGACAAAGTCAGTGAGACAGCAGTAAAGAAATAGAATGAAAGCAAATGGCAAGAGGATGGAAACATTTAGAATGAAAAATTTGCTTTTCTTGCCTAAGTCACTTTTTTTGTCAGCTCCTTTGGTTTCTACTGCACATTGGGGGCTGACAACAGGTGGTCTTATCATTACTGTAAGACTCATAACGTTCACTCAAACAGCCAGTGGCTATCAATGAGCCATGTGCCAGAATGTGTGAGTTTGTGTGTGTATTTAATAACTCCTCATTACAGCAGCAGACAAGATAGAATTTCCCTATTTTCTACAGGGTGCTTACGAGACCTTCATTTTGTTGCTAAAATTGTATTGATTCCGATACAAACCAATTATTGAGGGAGCAAACAAAAGCTAGATTGAGCCTCTGAGGGAGAAGCATGTCTCTGCTAGGAGTGTGTGATTCAACTACGTCAAGGCTGTTAATGGAAAGAAATCGGTTTGCCCCGGAGTAATGCACAGAAAGATGGAAAACACAAATTAAAACAAGAACAATAAAATAAGGTGTGGGGGTCTAATGAGTGATTGTATTAGAAATGTAAGAAGCCAAAAGATTTGAGGTTTAAATGTGTGGATGTTTTTATTCCGTGGATGTGCTGAGAGAAGTGAAATGCTTAAGTTACTATTTGCACACTTTAAAAATGTCAAATCCTTTTTATTTTCTCATGACATTACTGTTTCAGAATCTTTAGCAGTGCATTCAAATGAATATCTGTTTTAGAATACATCAATTCTATTTTTATGTGTGCATATGCATCTAAGTATGTCAGTGTTATTAAATGTGTGAAAAATGTCGAGTTGTTCCAGAGCTAAGTAATAATATCTAAAATATATCAACACGTAAATCAGTAATTGAGATGTTAAAAAAAGAACTACAATATAAAGAAGAAACTGATCTGTTTATCTATTGAATCACTTCAAAATTTAATTTAAAAAAGGAGTTAAATGTGTAATCCTTTGTTAATTGTTCCATGATGGTTTTATTTCAAATTTTAAAAGAACACTGACGTTAGCATCATACAAAGAGCTAACTACCAATGAGCAACATGCTTTAGCACACTTTCAGAGAAACTGTGAAATAGCTGTGATTTAGTTGTAGAAACAAGACATTTAGACTTATGTAGACGGTAAGCCTTAAATTTTTTAGGTATCAAGCCAATATTTATCTAACAATACTTGCAAAACATGGACACTTTCCTCTGCTAAAAATAAAGTTTCACTGCTTGTTATTTAAACACGACATTATAAAGATTAACGTCTTGTTTGTTTCTTGTCATATTTCTATTTTATTGTTGATGAGTGTGTTTTTCATTTCCTATTTTTTGTTTTTGTTTTGTTCACATAAGAACATAGACATAAAAACCAAAAGACTTGTTTCAAAGTGAGGATTTTCTTGTCATAAAAAACAAAAGTTAAAAGCAACAAATCCCATATTTTATCTATTCTAAATTTTAGGTGGAAGCTTCACGACGGAATAAACTTCCTTGACATGACAACATCAGTAACTTAACAGAACTTGTGCAGTTTGGAAAATAAATACAAATTACAGCTGCAAAATTCAGAGTAGACGGTCGTTTCACAAAGTAGTTGTGATATTTGCTTGTTGGATTGAAAGCTCAAATGACATTTAGGAGTGTGTTTTCTTTGAATAAATTAAGGTTATGCTTTAAGTTAATAAGTGTCACAAACAAGGCAGAAGAAAGACTTTTATATTTTAATGCTTTCCATAAAATTCTGACTAAAGTGATGGATTAATTAAATTTAGCATAAAACGTTTATCCTCATGACTTAGCTATTTGGGGAATGTTTTATGTTCCTGAACAGCCTGTCACAGTGATGCTCAATGATGTTTTATCATTTAAATGATTACATTTCTATAAAAGCTTTCCTGCCATTTGCAGCCAGACAGTAATTAGTTTTCAAACTCATTTAGTCAGTGATAAAAAGTGTGCTTTCATTGTGTTTGTGTATTTACCTGCGGTCGCAGCTGTCTACTGATGTCGTTTGGATCCAGGGCAAACAATGCCTCACGCGCTCCAACGTACAAAACCCTCTCGTGGTCAGACAGAGTTAACATGCTGTAGTTGAACACCCCCTGAACGCTGAACCTCGCCATGCTGTCCAGAACATCTGGAAAAGGACACAAAGACACTTCAGTACACTACAATTCTCAGCAGTGCTTTTAGTCAATGTGGAGACTGAAAAAAAAACTCATGTTAAATTAAAAATTGGCATTTTATAAAACATCATGACACAGTTTAAAAATACCTTTAAAAACATCTTTTTGTTGGTTATAAAAGGGGAAAATAAAACAGACAAAATCGGAGTTCACAAAAGTAAACCATCACTTCTTCAATGGTAGAATTAACAACGTCCATTAATATAAGATGATTGAGAAGTATGTTAGAAGTGACAGAGAAGTATGTTAGAGTGGTCCAGGACATGTATGAGGGCTGTAAGACAGTGTTGAGATGTGCTGTAGGTGAGACAGAGGAGTTCAGTGTGGGGGTGGGACTGCACCAAGGATCTGATGTTTGAAATGATGTTTGCAGATGACATTGTGATCTGTAGTGAGAGGAGGGAAGAGGTGGAGGAAAAGTTGGAGAGGTGGAGGTTTGCACTAGAAAGAAGAGGCATGAAGATTAGTCAGAGTAAAACAGAGTACATGTGTGTGAATGAGAGGGATCCAAATGGAAAAGTGAGATTACAGGGAGAAGAGATAAAGAAGGTGGAGGATTTTAAGTATCTTGGATCAACAGTCCAGAGCAATGGAGAGTGTGGAAAAGAGGTGAGGAAGCGTGTTCAGGCAGGCTGGAACGGGTGGAGGAAAGTATCAGGTGTGATGTGCGACAGAAGAGTTTCAGCTAGAATGAAAGGGAAAGTGTACAAAACCGTGGTGAGACTGGCCATGCTGTTTGGTCTAGAAACAGTAGCACTGAAGAAAAGACAGGAAGCAGAGATGGAGGTAGCAGAGATGAAGATAATGAGGATCTCTCTGGGAGTGACCAAGATGGACAGGATTAGAAATGAGTACATGAGGGGAACTGCACATGTTAGAGGTTTTGGGGATAAAGTTAGAGAGGCAAGACTGAAATGGTTTGGGCACGTACAGAGGAGAGAGAGAGAGTAAATAGGAAGAAGGATGCTGGATTTGGAACCACCAGGAAAGAGGACTAGAGGAAGGCCAAAGAGGAGGTTGATGGACGGAATGAAGGAAGACATGAAGATAGTTGGTGTGACTAAAGAGGATACAGCAGATAGCATTAGATGGAAGAAACTGACTTGCTGTGGCGACCCCTAAAGGAAAAAGCCGAAAGAAGAAGAAGATTAATATAAGATGATTAAAATCATGACCATGTGTGCAGATATTTTTACATTTAAAAGTCTCCACACTGGGAAATATACTGTAAATGAAATAAATTGTGACTCCAGAGTTAGACAAGACAAGAATATTTTGAAAGTATTTCAAGGGTACATTGTTATGTGGGATTATGATATGTTGTAGAAAAGGCTTCAAAGTTGTCTTCTGAACAGTGTATATGCTGATTTGATCATCACTGTCCAGAAGACAACTTTGAAGCCTTTTCTACAACATATCACTCCTGGACGAATGAAGGATTATATGGACTTGATTTATGATATGCTTGGAAAAAACAATATTGAAATCTCAAGCTGAAACAAACCCCCCAAAAACCCAGATGAAAAACATATGACTTTGAGCCTCGTAATCTACCTGGGAAAACATAATGAGAGCATACCGAAACAAAATTATTTGTCACTGAGGAATTTTGTTTTCACAGAAAATATATAAAGAAATAAATTAGGAGCAATAAGAGGTATAAACAAGTTGCCTGCTGGTAAAACAAATCTTTATCATATAAAGAAGAAAAGAAGTACATTTGTTCCTGAAAAGAACAATGACCTGTAAATTGCTTTCTGTAATAACATTTGAACAAAAACCAAAATTCCGCTTCAGGAGAGTTTTGATTTTCCGCTCTAAGGAATAAAATCGGTAACGATGATCACTAGAAAGTAAAGCCTTGTTTGGTTTTACAAGACATGCACAACAAAGCTAATGCGCATTAGTAAAATTTTTCTATATGATCAAATACAAATTAGCAATTCAAATTATTTAATTAGTAACTTGCTGTTTTGGGAAAACTGAGAAAACTTGTGGATAAAAACAGAAAGTAGGTTCGATTGAAAACTCCTGCAAAGGAGTGAGCTTGATATAAATTTAAATGAGGTCAACTGATCAAATTATAGGATGGTCATGCACAGCAAAATTGGGTTCTTACTGCGAAATTCTTAATGCTATAACTTAAATAAAATTTTACTGAAAGCATCGCAGCATAATACCCGATCATAAAACAACTGTTCCCATGAGTTTTGAGGAAAATATTCAGATCGTGCCACTTCAGCTGAGTTATCTCTAGAACAAATACAATTGGATTTAATATGTTGAATTGATTTAATCTTTTGGGGGTGCTTATCCATCTAACCTGTTACTTGTACAAATATGTGGTCCCACTTTAAACACCAACCTCTTCTCTGGAGAAATACTCCTATCTGAGCCAAAGAGATTCATGTCCTGAAATGTCAACACAACATCGCTGTGATGCTCATCTATCAAACTTCAAACTGTCGTAAATGATGCCGGTAGGAGGGAAGGCTGCACAGAAAACTTTGCCAAGATCTCTATTTACTTTAAAGACATCAGGAGGGAAAGTCTGTTTGATCGTTTCCAGATCTGCATTTCAGAAGAGAGATAAGGTGGTTGTGTATTTAGAGAGCCTGTGCAAACAAACAAGATGCTCTCACAGACCAAGCGTTGATGTAATGAAGACAGCAGAAGTCTGCAGCAATAAAGCTGGCAGGGCTGGCTTTCACAATGCTTGCCAAAATTTAAAGCTTTTAAAATGTGTACGAGTGTATTGATAAAAACAAATCAGATCATCATGAAAAAGACTGGAAGAGTGCACAATCGGCAGAACAACAATTTTTTTCTGTTGATTGAACACATTTTGAACCAACAACTCAATCAGTTTGGTCTTTAATGTGAGTTTTATAAGTAAGTTTGTAAATGACAAAACCAATTTATTGATACAAGTCCCATTAAATTTAAAATTTTCTTATGAAAGCAGAAGCACAGACTTGTTAAGGAGCTTATAGGGCATTGATAGTTAAAAAGTCTGAATGCAGCATTCCAAACAATCTCCCAATGGAAAAGAAGCAACTTAATCCAGGCTGCTTGCAACATCCAAACACAACACCAGAGATTTGTTGGACCTACTATAAATGGAAAATGAGATTTACGTGACAGCGTAGGCTGAATGCAAAGTACACAGACGCCTATAAATGGACACTAATAATGGGTATAAATCTGCGGAGGTGATTAGATTGTTCATTATCTGGCCTCAACGTTCACATCAAAGCTCCAGTTTGATAGAAAGCTTGAATTAGACTTTTCACAATCTTCAAATGGCCTCAGAAAAGAAGTCATATGTTCTTTATCAAATCCATTCCGAATTGATGTGATTTGTCTTGTGTGAGAATATTAGTTAGTTTACACCTTAAGTCAGAAAGAAAAGCTAGACTTATTGTTTTGTGAAAAAAAAGATGTATTCTTTGGTTTCAGCAACACACAAAAGAACAAACTCACACATGCCATCCAAATCCCCTCATTAGCATACAGACAAACCAGAGGTGCAGAGCAACAATGAAGCCATATGAGAAAGAATAGAAAAATAGAAAAAAGATAGGTTTCGTTTTTCTATCCGCACTTTGCTGCTTGTCACCTTATTCTTCTCCCCGTCTTTTTCACGTTATCTGAACGGATTTGATGTGCGAAAACATAAAATGATGACGACACACACTGTTTGAAACATTACCTCGTGAGCTGAATGAGATTTTACTCTGTTTTTTTTCTCTGTGCAAAATTTTTTCACATCATCCACTCTTTTTCACCTTTTTTATATTCATGACTCAAAATAGCAGCTGAAATCTGGGCAGGGAAAGGCGGGAACTGGTGTGATTTATGGTGTGACTAACTGCTCGTGTGACGTTGTGGCCTAGTTGAGATTAAATAGACTTGTATACATGGAGAAGTCTGCTCTGGATAGAGGAGGAGGTTTCCTGTGTGCTATGTATAGGAATGAAAGAGAAAGCAAGGACAAAAGTGCTTTTATTTGATGATTGTAATAATATGACTACATTTTTTTATATCAACAAACTTGAGATCTTTTCAACACCTACAGCAAGTTTTTTCCATTGTAACATCACATCCCTCGTATTTCCAAGTACTCACAAAGAAAGAAAAAGTTCAAAGGATAAAACTTAGTTTGCATCAGTTTAATAAAATAAATGTTTCATCAAATGTCTTTCTGAAGAAGTCTAGAAAAGTTCAAAATACCCAGAAACATTCTGTTCAAAGTAATTCTAAGAAGAACTATGACTAAGTTTCAGAACTTCACTTTTAGTTAGAATGTTTCGGGAGCCTGTTGTTTATTCTAGTAATTATTATTTCTTTTTATTACTACCACATCAGTCTTTCGTTTTGAAAACCCATTTCAATTAAATTTTGGTACAAATTAAGCTGCACTTATAGAGTATTCAGATTTTTTTTAGGTTTCAAACTAACCACATCTGAATCTTTTCATTAAAATAAAATCTATGTATATATATTTTAGCAATAGTGAAATTAGAAGCATTTTTTATCCTTAAATAAAAGGATTTTAATATATTTTAATGGGACTCTAAAGCTGGTAGACATTTTAGACAAATGTTAGACATTTGCAGTCACGGATCATCTGCAAATTTATACATTTAAGTTTCCATCTTACCCAAGGGTTATCATAAAATCTTCTCAAAATGCTACAAAACAACACCTCAGAAATAGTTAAGACAGTTCTACGCCACACCTTTTTAATAACTACTGAACAAAGAAAAAAGAACCCAACAACATCTGTAAGGTTTCTATTTCCATGGTACGCCAAATGTCAGATCAAGCTTTTTTAATATAATCCTGGATTGGCATGTCAAAGAAAGTGGAAAAAATGTGCAGTGTTTTGTTCTCTTGACAATAAGCTAGTATTTTATCAGGCAGAGCTGAAACAGAAGTCTGTGCAGTGGCTGTCTTTGGCTTCAGTTCTAGTAAGCACATTAATAAAGACAAAAGATGAGCATGAAGTTTTATTACTGTGCAGTATGTTCTCTGCATCTGCTTGATGGAATCTTTGAGCAGTCTGAGCCACCTGGAGTCACAATAACCTGCAGCAGGTGCACATAAAACACTAGAAGCTAACTCTGCAGTGAACAAAAGCGTGTAGATTTTAAGCACTCTTTAAGCAGCTTTCCACTCAACGGTGAAACAAAACTTCTTAAAACATCACTGAAAATTAAAATCTGGACAAAATGGGCGAAGGATGAAGGCGATGAGGAGACCAAAGGAAGGAAGAGAGATAAGTACTGAAGTCCGCTTATTATCTGAAGAGCAGAAATGTATAAACATTGGAGGGTATGTGCGGACGAGGAAACAAGATGAGAGCCAGTGAAGAGAGAGGCGACGTCCTCGGGGGAGAGCTGAGCACATCTGCTGTTCCACACAGCTGCGTGGAAAAAAAAAAAACCAACCAGAGTTGTTCTGGTGAGGCACGCACACATGCACACACGCACACATGCACACACACACACATGCACACACACACACCCCCACTGTGTATACCCAGTATGCAGTCTATCAGAAAGCTAAAAAGCACACTGGATGTGCACACACTTGCATTCAGTCCTGAATAGCTCTCTAGGGTACCTGCTCACTGACTTCAGCATCTCTCCACCAGCAGAAGAAAAGTTCTGCTCCCATTGGCTTTTTTTGAAGTGATGAGTTGCTCTGTCATTAAGAAGTGATGCACGCAGACACACTTACCATCTGCCACCACACTGTGGCAGGCCTGAGGCTAGATACTGAGTGTGTATGTGTGTGCAAAGTTGGAATCTGCACACATTTTGGTTTGTGTATTTAACAGCTGCAGGACTGACCGCAGCTGTGGGTCACTGATGTCTGCGTGTGAGGTCATATGTACTGATTTGTGTTAAAAAGAGTGTTAAAAAAAATTGAAAGTCACATTTTTGAAGTTTTTGACTTTTTAATTACGGTGTAAAATTGAGGCTCGCTTGCAAATTCTTAAAAAAAAGCCTAAAAGAATGATAATACTAAGATAAATGGAACTGTACATTTCACAGCAAAACAGGAAATAATTGGCAATAAATTTATGATGCAGACAACACACCACCTGTAAAATGTATAAAAAGAAAAGAAATGTTAAGTTTGTTACCATCACACAAAGACTTAGTGAATGTGTTTTTGTGGGTGCTTTGGGTTAAATTACAAGTCTTTTGATGCCCGAGAACAACCCTTTGTAGGAAGCAGAAGAAATGAGGATAAATAAAGGCGTAAAAACAGAAGTTGAAAGCTGACACAAAAGAAGACATAATGAGTGCCAGGGAGGATGAAAGAAATTTGAAGAAAAAGAAGAAGTGGTGAGACAGAATAAAATGGGGGATACAAAACACAGCACAAGTTAGAGGGCTTGACCAGGGTCAGCAGTACCAACAACAGAGCTGATCTGAGATTACAGAACAACAAAACCTCCTCACTGATAATGTCATAGTGTGTTTTCCTGCAAAAGACAGGTTAAAAAATATAGCAAATGGGTTTAAAAGAAAAAAAATGTGGCAGATATTTGTTATTTCATTTGGGATGAAATGTATGGACATTTTCGCATGTAAATCTTGCTATGAATTAGAGAGCAGAGAGCAGAGGGGGGAGACGGTGGCTCAGTAGTAGAGTGTTCGCCCGCGGATCGGAAGTTCGCAGGTTTGATTCCCACTGAGTTCACGTCTATGGTCCTTGGAGGAGATGCCTGATCCCCTGTTTCTCCCACCATTGGTGCTGTTGTGGCAGCCTGCTGTGGTGTAGTAGTGCAGCGCACAAATTTCCCCAGTGAGGGAACAATAGAGTATGTAAAAAAAAAAAAGGATACTTGACAATTATTAAAACATGTTAAATCATTTAAATTAAAGTGTAACTAGAAATTTTGCTTATAAAAACCTTTCTTTTCTAAAGAGGTCTTATTTTCAAAATTTACAAAAGAAAGATTACAAAATTCCTTTTTAAAAATGACTTCCAATGATCCATATTTGGGTTACCAGCAGGACTGTGGTGTACGTATAGATATAAGTATAAACTATTTATTCTTACGGATGTCTTTTTGGAATTAGGTTTTCATCAGTATCTTTTTATATAAAATATTTCTAACCACTTGTCTGAAGCGAAGTCTCAAAGATTGCTGATAACCATTTTGAAAAACAGGTATCATTGCAAGTTTTGTTTCATCTTCTGAATCAATTATCTCTAATGGGGTTGCTTGCCCCGCTGATTTTAGGCGAGAGGCAGGGTACACCCCAAACAGGTCACCAGTCTGCTGCAGGGCAACACACACACCGAGGGGCAATTTTCATAGTGACCAATCAAACTAACATGCATGTTTTTGGAGAGTGGGAGAAAAACCGAGTACCTCGAGAAAACACACACACACAGAAAACATTCAAACTTCACACAGAAAAATCAGTGTTTTTTTTTTAAACCTCGTCCAACTTGAAACTCGAACCCTGACTTTCTTGTTCTGCACCACTGGGTAACCCACCAATTCTTTTAATGCAACAAACAATGATGTTTTTCTGGCTTTTTAAAATTACACTTAACTATTATTCTTTGTTTTCTTTATGTTGACTAATAATACAACTTCTGTCTGAGCATGAAATTGTCCTTTGGCCAGAACAAATACTAAACAAACAGGAGTTGCATAGAGTATTTAAAGCAAGAAAAACTTAGGCTGCACATAGAAATATTATTTGTAATGTAATCAACTTGCTGTTTCAAAAATACTAAATAACTAAAAAGAAATTGTTGTTGGATTAGTCAAAAATGGGTTTGAATATTCAGTAATTGGATGCATGGCTACAATTTAATGGAAAACACAAAATAAATATGTACTATATTTACACAAATATCAGATATAAATATGTACACTACCATGCAGCATTCTTAAAGATAAGTTTAGAGTCTGCAATTTTGTATTAAATGCATTAAACCAAAATAAATTTGTCAAATTTTGCATAATTTTGATCCCATTTTCGGTTATGTGAAATTCATACCCTTGGAGCATGGTGTACTTTTTGTGTCCACCACAAAATCAACACAGAGACCAATGCGATCAAAAGTCTCACAAATGATAACTACAGAATAAACTCAACCATATTTTTAAAAAACCCAACTTAGTTAAAAGACACTAAACCAAACAGCGCGGATGTACAAAGTTGTAGACAAGAATAACAGGGAGTGCCTGTTTCACCATGTCCAGCTAAAATTCTTCATCCAAACTTTGCAACTATGATCAACTTCTCTTCCACCACTAAAAATACACCCAGTCTCTTGTTATAGCTTCAAACCACCGAACCACTCACAAACCAACTATGATTAAAGGCCTATTTTAGGAATAGCTTTGAAACACCGGCAAACAACGTACAAGAGGCAAGGAGACTGGCAGAGGACAGACATTGTTAAGCAAATATGCAAAGAGACGTGAGACAGCTTTGTCACGGAATCTGAGTAGGTGCCCTTTTTGAGAAAATAAACAACAATCTCTCACATGGCTTCAGGTGTCTAAGGTGAGTTTACAAAAAAGTCAAATGTGCGACAGAATGAGAGCAGAAAACAGGAATAAACACATCTTTATGCATTTGCTTGTTGCTTAGAGGATATACAAAATAATCCCCTCCAAGCTTTATCATTAGTATTACAGATTACTTGATGAATATTCAATTGAATTCCACCAAAATGGAAAGATGGCTTGATGAACTGGGAGGAGAGGAAGTGGTATAAGTGGATTAACACAAAAATGGAACAAATGTCCCTGATGAGGGGGGAGATTTTTCGCAGGGAATTTCAAAGGGGAAGGATGAAAGAGGGGGTGTAAGGGTGGGGTAAAGCTGCTTGGCTTAGCATTTGTGTACTTTGGAAGGGGGGGTTGTAATCCACAACAAGCTGAACAAATCAGGTCCTGGTTGATGCCACAAGTGAAGCTTTTCAACCTCAACATAATGGTTAAGCATGTATGACTGATCCAAAGGTAGGAAGGCTGCAGCTGGAGAGAGTAAGACCTTTGTGTCCCATCTTGTGGTGATAAATCATATGAAAAGATAGAAGAAGCCTGAAGAGTTCAACGACACAAAATTAAACTCAATAACCAATATAGATGCAACAGGGTGTCGTGCAAAAGATTCCAATGATGATAAAAAAATATACAAGAATGTGATTGAAGCTCAAATCATAATCGTCACACACCCTGATGCCAAGATGATGGCGTTTGACTAAACAACTCTTAATTTGCAAAAGCCCTTGAATTCCCAGGCTATTTTCAAAACTAACGCAACCTTGTCCACAGAAGAAAAAATTCTTTCAAAATGTTTCACGGTCAACAGGAGGCAATAGCACAAAATGAGTAAAAAAAATGGAGAAACTAAATAGGTCTTTTTTGTTGTTGTTGCAACACATTTTACATGAGAATCAGATGGTCACAGTGGTAAATAACAGACATTTCAAAGAAAAAATAATGGGGGGCATGATGAATAGGCCACAATCACACAGGCTGCAGATTAGATTTGCTTCCTAAATCAAATCTTGAGGACAGACTCCTAAGCATCTGTTTGCGACTCGGTTTTGTAGCTATAGATTTATTTTCTACTTATCCTCTGGAGAACACACAAAAAGCCTGTAGATGATCTAGTTTGGCATCTCTGAACAGATGGATCAAACTGGCTTTACTTAGCACTGCTGTTGCTCTTGTCATCTGTGTTTGTTCAATCTGGATACAAAGCAGAACTGCCAAAAATCTGGCACTCCACTAAAGGTCACAGTCATGGATAAAACCTAATCAGGAAGTGGATGTGAGTTTCTGGGTCATTGCTTTCAAAATATGTTTCTGAGTGAATCAGTCTGAAACAATTTAAGCTGGGTCAGCAGCATTTATGATAGATCTTATAGCAGGAATCTTAATAACATGATCATAGTCTGCATGGGTCCTTGCTTGTGGTTACCATTGGAAAGGAAAAAAATTACAGACACACAAGTATAAGTTTTAAGGAAGGTGAAAATAAACGACATTTGACACAGAAACAAAGAAAAACTCAGACATTATCAGGCAAAACAGGCTTTCTGTGTAGACATTCTTTATACTTAGTCACACACTCGTGTATTGCTCAGCTTCAAACAAATCTTGGTCATTTCCCACAACAGACGTGAATGAACATGTGGAAATTGCTTAGAACCAATAGACTGAGATCAGATCTGCTTGGTTTCTTTAAAAGTAAACAGCAGTGTGATTTGTTTGCTGTGTAAAACCAAATGAACCATCCATTGGTGGGGTGTCCCAACACACCAAATAGTTGATTGTCTTCTTCATACCTGATAAACTGTTGTGATATTTTTAGAATTTCCCATCCTACAAGTAGTCACACCAACAGTTAAGCCATGTCTTGTTTTTTTTAACAACTGCATGTTTGGCGGATACTTGACTTATTGACTAAGTCTGCTTAAACTGCAGTTTAAATGGAAAAAAAAATCATTTTACAGCACAACAACATAAAAGAAAATTTCCCCAGTGAAAATACAACTACCAATAAACGTAATTTTCTCCATGCTTTTTAAAACTTAATCAAAGATTTAGAGTTAACATGTGCATGAAATCTGCAGTAAGATTCTATTACAATGGGGGCTTTGGTTAAGACCTGCCTCGGAGGGAGCTTTTTCATTTTAATCCACACGCCTACTTACCCACACATCTGCTAGACAAAATTATACCGAACACTCTAGGTCTTGACATCTGGTCACAGCTGTTAATCTCCACTGACCAATCATTGTGAGGTCAGAGGATGAGCGACACTCATAGCAGATAAAAGCAATGAGGAATCCCCACCTTCCTTTGCTTTCTTCATCCCCCCATCTTTCCTCTCAGTCACGCACAGCCTCTGTGTGCCTCCTCCTCTATCTCACTCCCAACCACTCATTACAGTAATTGGAGGGTTTAGAAGATAGAGCAGAGAAATGGAGAAAAAGGAAAGGAAGAAAGGAGAAGAGTGACGGAGAAAGCCTTCTGGAGGTCAGAGGCCTGGCCCTTATCCTTCTTTTTTTGTAGTGTTTTTATTCTTCTATAATCACTGATTCCATCTTTCTTTTTATAATTGAAGAGGCTTGTATTTGCTTTGGTGCTTTTTAAAAGATGCAGGGACCGTTAGCTGTACTAAAACTAGTGAGATTGGAAATAATATTTAACATTTTGAAGGATTTTAGCTCCTTTGGCTTAAACCCACTTCTTTGTTTAAATTCCCTCTTTAATAATTTCCCCCTGTATTCCTCCAGCTGCTGAGTGTTATTAGCTTACCAGAATCTGTCATTGGGCTAAAGGATAAGAGGGTAGTTGTATGTGTGACAGAATGTTTGGAAATGTGAAAATTATTCGGACTGGAAAACGTTCATCACAAAGAATAGAAAATGTTAACTTCGGAATAAATGCTGAAAATCAGAGGTAGCGTTAAGAAGCTGAAAGTAACTCTTTGTGTGTGAAGAAATATTTAAAACACTTGTAAAAAAAGTAATATGTATTAAATGTAGTTGGAAAGTAACTTTTTATTTATATTGATACGACAATTTCTCTGTCAGGTTAAAACATATTCCTATACTTGTTATAACTCATAATTATTATCAATTAAATTAACACAGTTACTTTTGAAAAAATGCCTTTGAAAATACCAGCGATCTGAGTCTGCTTTGCTGCATTGCAGCATTCTACAGGAATGGTGATCCATAAGCTGCTGAAAGAAAAGAATGATTGCACATTACATTTAAGGTCTTCCTGTTTTGGAAGGTGATGATTTTGCAGTTTATCACCACATAGTTTTACCAGGTGTGGTTGGACTATAATAAATCCTCAGAAGTTAGCCTTGGTGCATGTATATGATGATCATAAAGTTAGTTATATGGATTTATACAAAATGTGGATTAATTTATTATTTTCTCACTTACGCACTGTAGCTGGTAATCAATCAATCAACTCAATTTTTTTGTTATTCATTAGTTCAATTGTAATCCAGAACAAAATATTGTTAAAGTGCACAACATAAAATTAACTTGGTGTATTTCACATTTTTAAGCATTTTTCTCAATCTTTTTGTTATTTGTTTAACTTAAAGGTTGGTTATCTTCTGATTTTGGACTCCAAAGTTTGTAAAACATAATTACTCATTTCCCCACATGATATACGAGCAGATTCCTAACTTATACGTCTTTTATCACATATATTTTTTTAAATCCCAAGGTCTAGCTCCCATACACTGTATCTTGCATAAGCCACACATGTTATTTGGACAGGTGACACATTACTTTTCTGAAATTGCTTCTCTACTGTTCATAAGTCCAGAGGCTGTCAAACCTAGGAAAATGTGTGAGAAAAGTAGTCATTTTAGCGATACGTTTGTTATTTTGAATTTTCACAAATAATGAGAATCAAAACATATGGTAATCTAAACTGCATAATAATAAATTCACCACCACAAAAAAAATAGTTTAGGACATATTGTATAAACAACGGACTCCTGTAATCCTTTGTTCTGGAAAAGTCTTCATCCTATCTTCTGATGTAAAACCAAAAATATGTTACATATCTTGCCATTTTCTCTTTTGGATGGTTAACAGTCAGCCAAGTCAAATACTGGGGCCTAGACCTAATCTTTAGATTTGAGTTTTCAAACCCAGACTTCAGAATCACTGACGACAAGTCTTCCAAGGCATGCTGCTAATGCCACACCGTATTATGTGCATGATGTGGTTGAACTCCCTCACGGCTGAGCTAGATTATATATACATTGCCACCTCTACAAATACCTCAAATTTGAGCTAATCCGCAGTTTGAAATAGTCTGGAGGAAGTGAACTATTAAACCTATTTTAGAAACATTTGCTTTAAACTACGGTGAAAAGCCTATTTAGTAAATTCTGGAAATTATGCAATCACAATCTGCTGTCAAAGATTGAGGTCACCCAAAAAGCGTGTGATATTTGAAGAGGACTACTTCAGGTCATTTTGAGAAACAGAAAAAGTAGTAAAGCTTGATTTGGAGACGAGAAAACTCAGAAGAAGCCAACAAAAACTTTCAAAACAAACATAAATATGATGTATTATTCTCATTAAAGTAGAATAGAAACACAACACATGCTCTTTGTCAATGGTCGAAGAGAGGAAAACACAGAAAAATAAGAAGGTTTATGAATTTAAAATACTCATTAAAGGCTCTACAGGGGTCATATATAATATGTGTGCATAAAATGTCTCATTAGACCAGCAGTGATTTGTTTTCCCCTTGACAAATGTGATTAAAAACAACAGCCCAACATTTAAAATGGGAACACATGACTTTTATAAAGTAAAAAAGAGACTAAAAAAGCCAAAAAGAAAAAAAAAAAGAGGTGTACAGACAGTGAGGATGTTTGTGTTTCTTTTTCTGCAACCCCATGTAAGCATCATGTAATTGCAGGGTGGCGGTAGATGGGGAAGTGGTGGGAGGGGGGGAATATTATCTTTTCAACCATCTCCAGCCCAGTAAAAACCCACCCAGTTTACTCACACACACAAACACACACCACCTATTCTGCCGAGAGCTCTAAATCCCTCAGACTGCCAGCCTAAGCACTACACACAAGCTCATACACATGAAAACAAAAGGCGATTAGATAGGCAGATTCATAGCTAGACACCCATACACACTCTCCCTCTCTTCTATTTTACATGGAGAGATACAAACACACACGGAAGCACACCTCAAACTCTTTATTTTATTGTATTTCTACTATCAATGTTACTGCATTCACACAACCCCACGCTAAACATACACACATAGGCATTGTAAAAAGGAGGCTAATCAGTAATTCTTTGGTGCAGAATGAAAGATGGGGTGAGTGGCCTTCAGTGTGTGTGTGTCTGTGTGTTTTCCTTCTCTGTCTAACATCTAAAGCTACTTTCTGTTCTTTTAAGGCATGTAGCTACCAGTGTTTCCTTCCCATTTCTGTCTGACTCACTTTGCTTTTGGCTTTCCTTCCACTGGACATATTCTCTCTCTTTTCATTGCCTTTCTTAATCTTTTCTTTTTCTGCAGCCCCCCCGTAACCCCCTCGAAATACTAAATCAGACATGTCTTCTCCACAGCACTGTAGTGAGAGCCCATCAATATAAGTCCATTAACTCCGTGTTTGGACTAAAAATATTTTTTTTTCTAACCCACTAGGGGGATGTACCAGTGAGTGAAATAAGCCCACTTGTTTTAAATGCAGATCAGTTCATCTTAAGAATCTTTCTGAGATAATCAAGACTGTTAAAGTATATTGAAAAGAAAGCTGCACCTGAAGCCAAAAGTTATAAAGTACTTTCATATGTTTGAGTTTCATATGTTTTTTTAACACAACCTTTTCTTTTATTTTATCATGTATTGTAACCAGTCAGCTTTCTTCCAGATTCCAGGTAGATCTTCTGTGTTCCTGTCCTGGGTATCACCAGACTAAGAAAGTCAAAGCACTTAATATATCCATATCACCCTTGAGTGACTCCTGGCTTTCCTGTCCTGTGGCCCTCGGTCTTGTTCCACTCATCTGTGCCCCCAGTTACTGATCATTTCCATCAGGATGAAGCCTATCTGCTGACTTCTTCAATTTAATTGAGAGTCAGGGGTATTTTGCCTGTCCGTTCTGAAAAAAAGATTTCTTCTTTCAAGTTAACCTCCATATGGTTTCTTCTTTTTCCCACTGCCAGGTTTGAATAAGAGTTTTTCCTCACTAAAAAAGAGGGTCTAAGAGTTAAATGTTTTGAGTTTGTTTAGTTATATTATATATATTTTTGTTTGATTTGCTGCGTGAAGCTCATTGAGACAACTGAGTTGTGATGTTGGACTATACAATAACTGTATAATAGAATTATAATCCTTCCATACAAAACACCACATTTCAGTAATTTTTCTAGACTGGTGATGGTGTTTTTTTCCCACCAAGTGCGTATGCTGGCTAAAATGCAGCCCTGAACTGTGCCGACTCAGGCTTCACTTTGTCACAGTGAACCACTTCACCGCAAACTATCAACACCCTGTTGATTGTTTTTTCCCCCTTCCGTGGCCTCCTCACATCCCACCATATCCCTCAGTATGGATTGATGAGCAGAAAAAGAATGGTTTTGAAGAGAAAAAAAAGCAGAGGAGGAGGACAGTGGATGATAGCGGCAGCATGAGAAAGCTTTTTGAAATAGACCCACACCCCTCTGAAACCAGCGCCGCTGCCGCCACTGAGCGCCACTCTCTTTGAGACCGGCTGAAATCGGAGCCCTTTGAGAAAACGCTATGAGAGCATTTCAGGTGCATGTGTTGAGTTGCATACAAAGCGAAGGAGAAGAAGGGTAAACAGTATAAAGAAACAGCTGGGGGAGATTGAAGAGGCGGGATAGATGCAGGATGAAAGGTGGAATAGGTGCTACGGAGAGGTGAGAAAAATATACCTTTGGCCCTGTATTCTTTTTACTCTCCTTATAACCTAATCCTCAAGAGGGAAGATGCAGCTCTTCCCAGTCAAAGGATTAAAAAATAGTTTTTCTCAGCTTGCCACAATTGGCATTGTTCAGGAAAGAAAGCCAGGTCTGGATGCTGAAGAAGGCCGAGATAAAGAGTGTGAACACTGTTGAGTGCTGGGATTAGACTGATTATTGTTTTATTGAGTTGAAAGGATCTCAGACAAAGGCATGAAAGCATCCATCTCTGATAAAATGAAAAACAAAAACCCTCCAGGATTGTTGTAATGGAATAAAGTGTAGCGAATACTTTTTCGAATTGGATACCAGACCACATAGATCATGTCAGTGAATAGTTGGAGAACTCAAATAAACCTTCCTGACACAACTCCAAAAATAGCAGTAAACTAAGCTTAACTCTCCATCTAATTCTCTTTTTTCCAACTAAACCGTCCGTCTGGGGACACAGTAAAAGAACCAACTGAATCCACAAATATTTTTCCTCCTGTGACCATCTCTGGTAACCTTTGACTCACAAATTTTCCACAGTGGTGAAAACAGCCGGTATTGATTGTGCTGACCTTTGATAAAATTCAGCGCTGGAAAAAGACTTCAAGGATTTTTGGTTTGATGTTAAAGAAGAAAATCCAGAATATCAGATACAGCAGGAATGTTTCTGTCAGACCAGGATACAGTTTGCATTACAAAATTAAACTCATAAAAAAGGAAGTTATTTTGAAGGTGTATGAAACCAGTAGCATCGAAACGACAAATAGTGATCACCATCAGTGAAAAACAAACATAATTATTAGCTTTGTAAAACAACTTACCGTGGTATCTAACAGTCTTGCGTGGTGTTGGGTTCCAGTTGAGACCTTGTGACTTTTCACACCCGATCAGAAACACCAGGAGCAAGATTTTGATCCTGCTCACGGCCCCCATATTTGACTCTTTTGTCAGATCCGCTGCTGATTGAAAGATTGAGTGGCCAATCAGTTGATCTGAGAAACTTGAGAAAGCAGCCCCGCTCCTGGCAGCCTGCCTAGGAAGAAAGAGAGAAAACAACACGTTAATGGAAGCTGTTTTTCTCTTTTATTTATTGGCTCAGTTCTAAAACAATTCTTTCAGAGCCAAATTTACGATGTGACAATTCTCAGAAACTCACAAAAAATGAACCAGATTTAGAGGCTACAAAGACAAATAAACATGTCTCATAAAAATGTATATGGCCAACAAAATCTGTGATAATGTAGGACAGCTGTGAGTTTTGTAAATTGTTAAAGCCTTCATGGAAATTTGTATCCTGAGTTTGTTCCTCTATACGTCTGAGTTTGTTCCTCTATGCGCCTGAGTTTGTAAGCACATCTGCCAAAAAACAAGGTCAATATTTAACCATCCTCCTTCATTTTGAGTGATAATCACACCATCAACAGTCAGAAAGGTTTATCATCGCAGGATTGTCAAGCCAATTTAGAAGCAGTATATTCAACTGTTGCTGAGTTTTCAAAATTAATTGACGTTGGCGTTCCATCAAACACCAGCAAGTTAAGAAATAAATGTTGAAGCAAGGACAATTCAATAGCACAGCATTGTAAACAAATTGCTTTAAATGTAATGAACATGTCAAGAGTGTGGCTAACATGTCACGTTTCAGTCCGATAGCAGCGCTGGGTGAGTGACTCATTACTGTGCACGGTGTGAAATGAATGAGTGAGATAATGGAAGAAATTTTGTATCAAAGTAACAGCTCTCATACCTTGTGCATGCGTTTGAAGACCAACCAACCCTGAGATCTTTACATAAAAGAGTGTGATCAAACTCTCTTCAGAATGGAGTTTTACACCCAAAAGTCACAATGGCTTTAAAACAGATTTAAAAAACCAACAAGCTACTTTTAAATGTGAAGTTGTTTCCTAATTAGTAGGTTTTTTTTAAAAAACAATTTTGTTGAATCACTTGAATCGATATGTTCACAAATAAATTCCTGGTAACTGGTACAGCTAAAAGTAATTTCTTCATAACCTGCAGCAATGCAAATGCTTTTTGTCATTTTTTTAATGCTTTGATTTTATTTTTTGTGTAAGTAAGCTCATAGAAGTATAAATTGCGAATAGGTCATTTTCTTTGTTAAATTTAAGCAGGTTTGGACGTTATCTGGAACACTTCTGTGTGGTGTTTGCATATTATTCACAAACTTCCAGTGAGTAATAAAGTTTCCCTGCAAGACCATACTCGTTCGGAAATTTATGCTTTTGCCCCGTCAACATCTTCGATGGTCTGGTTATGAACAATCTATGACAAAAAAAAGGCTTTTCTCTTAGAAAAATTTAGATAGTGTTAAATTTCTAGAACTCTAAAAGAGATTAACACAGGTAATCTTTACTAAAATGCTACATGTTTTGTATACGTCATTTGAACCATTTCTTAAAATGAAAGAATAAAGCAGTTCATTGTAGAGGCTGTGATCATAAAAAAGTTCAATTCTGTCACTTTTAAGTCCTTCAGAGTCAAAAAAGTAACTTTTGATATAAATATTTCAAAAACTATGGAATCCAAGGCAAACTATTTGACACACAACACTTAGAGGCTTTCCATTCAGTTTTGAAGCTGATTTTTTTTCTCAACTTTTATTTCTTTTCAAACCAAATACGCTGAGTCAAACTACTGGCCATGCATTTAGGCAGAACTGACAGAAAGGTGATAATCCTTCAAAATATTGTCATATTAATAAAAAATTAATCACACGGAAAGTTAAATATGAAGAAAATAGACTAACAGACACACCATCTGTGAGTTTGGCCTTGTGCACCTGCTGCTGTGCATGAGTGGGTAAAATGAGGTCTTTGATGGTGTATACTCATTGGAGAAAAGAGCCCATTAAGTTTTAAGCAGGCACAAAATGTCAACCTTTAACCCAGCCTAAAAAGTGAGCCCAGTATGCATAGCTTCTGCCTTATTTTTTATTTGTGAGCACAAATTCTAGTGTTGTCACTAGAAAATATGCACACTTGTGTATTCAACTGAGCCTAGGTGAAGGTTTTTGATTGTATGTTTTAAGCAGGAAAGTAGAAGGAACTTTGGGGAAAACCCAAATAAATAACATAATTAAGCAAGTGCTACTGCTAATCTTTCTCAAACTCCACATTGTATCATACCAAGCTGTTAAATGAGCGTGTCTAAATGTTGTTGGAGAAAAGCTCTGCAGGCTTCATGATGGTCTATCCCAGCTTTATTGAATCGATGGGGATGGCCTCGCCTGGACAACGCTCGAGTGAGCAGGGACAAGATTGAGAAGAAAAAATAGAGCTGACCAAAAAAAAAATCTATTTCGCAGCGATCATCGTTTCATTTTTTGCTGAGACATGATGAAGACAATCGGGCATCTTGAAGGCCGAATGAAGCCGAGAAGTTGAATCACTCCAGTACAGAACAGCAGAATGCATGTTAGAAGATGAAGAAGAAAAGGAAAGAAAGCAAATCACACAGCTAAGAAACACCAAGAGAAAGAATGTGTGTTACCTTTTATAAATTTGAATTTAAGGATGAAAAATGTAGGATAAACTCAGAAAGCTGGAATATGTGTCTTTTCACATGGAAAGAGGTCTGCAGCTGCTGTACATGTTTGTCACATGCTAATTGTTCAATTTCAGTTTAACATTTGCCCTCATTCTCGTAAATATTCAAATATAACATTTAGTAATGAGAGCAATTAAAGTCAGACCTTTAGAAACTTAAAGGTTGCCATTTCACAGATTAAAGATTTTATCTAATCTTATTTCCCCCATGACCGATCTTTTCAGTTTTAGAGAAAACGACTTGGTATTAACAAACCCTAACCTTCAGATTTCCACAAGTTTTTCTTTTTAGATTAAAAGGAGACTTGAAGATATTTTTTTTTTATCTTGGAGTGTAATAGAAAAAAAAACATGTAATGTTACAAAGACAGGAGCTGCAAGAGTTTGGTCAATATCTAATATAAATTTTTACAAAGCATTTCTTTCCGGACTTTGGTTTAGAATTTACAGGAATCTAACTAATGAGTTTAAGAGTGATTGAAAACCACCAACATTTCAGACCCAAAAGCCTTCTTTGATGAGTTTCTAATAAAATTAGTGTAGAGGTTTTTATTAGAGTTGTTTGACAGGAAAGTGGGTCAGAGTGAAGACGTCAGGCAGCATCCAGTCTCAGGGTAGAATCTGAACCTGGATTGGTAAGTAACTAAAGCCTCCCTACGTGTACTACGATCACAAAGAGCTGTGATGTGGTTAGTAGCTGTTTCAATTACAAAGAGATCAGGAATAAATAATACAAAAGCCAATCAATAAGAATTAAAGAGTATTTCGTAGAAATGTAATCACATCTTATAACTCACAAAGTAGCTGAATAGCAAAACTAAACAGACCTCCAAGGTTAGATGCTTGAAATTGATCGCACAAGTTTTAAAGCAAGAGAGAAAATATGTTACCATTTCTTAATAAAAAAGAACCATACTTTGCAAACTATATGCAGGAAAAGATTGTGTTTCCAAAAAAAGTTAAGTTGGCAGGTTTTCTTTATTTTTATACAAACTGAATTAGCAAAAATGACCATTGTTGGCTTTACTTTGGTGAAGAAATAAAGCAATCGTAAAGTCTTCCCACAGCAGAAGACTTCTGAAGTGAAGCACTAAAACCACACTTTACAGTCCTTGATTTGAACACCAAAGCTGTAAAACTGCAATAAATAATTCACGTAAAAAGTTTCTCAGGAACATAAATGTTAACAATGAAATCTTGAAAGCAGCTTCTTTTCTCAAGCATACATCCGCTGGAATACAACAGTTTCATAAAAATCTTTTCTTTGTTACAATAAAAAGTGAGACTTGCAGGTTGTTCTGTTTGAGAAATGAACGAGTCTGCAGTTTGTTTTATTTTCAGGTAAATCCAATAATCAGGAAAAAAAGACAAAGAGGAACTTGTGGGAGAATCTTATTGCACTGAATGTTCAAGGCAAATCTGTGCAGAACTTTACGAGCAACTAAAAAAAAATAAACAAACAAAAACTATGGTTTGTGAAAAAAAAAAATTCTGTTTCTGATCAAACCGACCATTTTGATACTTTACTGTGTGGCATGAAGTGCGGTTTGGTCTGACTTCAACTCAAGATGACATTTGTTTTTTTTTCTTCTCATGTCTTAAACCTTCTAACGTATCACATGACAGGAAGAAGCATCAAGTGCTCCAGCTGCTGGTGTTGTTGGTGAGTCTGGTTGAGCTAATGAGCTGAGACACAGCAACCTAATAATCTCATCGGGTACTCCACCATGAAGGGCTCATTAAAACATAGAGAGAACTAGGCCACAAGCTTTGATTAGATGGTGGAGCTCCAGCTTGCATCCGTCAGTTTGTGACATTGAAAATGTGTGTATGCGTTCAATGTTTGTCTCCCGTCAGATCGTATTTGGAGGTGAGATGAGTCCCTGTAGGTGGAAGCAACATTTGGTTGTTTTCGAACACTGAGCAGGTGTCAGAGAGGGAAAGAAAAAAAGTCAGGGAGATCTTCAACCCCAATCTGTCGTCCTCTTTTCATTTTCACAATGTCTTTCAGGTTTTTGTTATTTTCTTCATGTCTTGTGTTTTCAACCTGTTTAACTTCATCTAAAACCACATGCACGCACAAAAGCATACGCACATATACAAACACACACAAATGCACTCACAAACACACACTAACCCCTGGCGTGGTCCCAGGTGATTTGTTACTCCTTCCAAGTGTTGTTTGACTTTTAACCTCAACCTTTGACCTTTTTTGTGTGCAACAGGGAGCCTGAGTGTATCGTTCATCGTCTCCTAGTTTGGCTATCACACTTAGACAGACTTAATGTCCATTAACCCATAACTTCCCATCACTCCACACACATTCATGCATGTACTGGCAGGATGGACTTGGAGAGGCCCCACTCTTCACCTTGCCTGCATACAAAGCAAACAAAGAGGCTGCCATCAGCTTTCTTCCTTCCATATCTCTTCCTTTCCGCCTTATTTCCTTCCTTCCTGCTGCAGGTTTACACTCCCTTTCCGTTATCCCCCTTATTTGTGTGGCAAAATTTGAAAACCCACGCGAATGAGAACTCTCTTTCACTCTGTTTGAGCTTAATGGAACAAGCTGGATCAAACAATTTCACACCTTGAGGACAAAAAGAGCGGCTCAAGGACTTTTACGCTACCTCCTCAGCACTACGAAATCCTCACTGGGAGAAGCCGAAGCTGCTGCATTAATATCACCAAATGTTGCTTTTTTTGAAAGAGGAAAGCATCTGGATGCAAAGCCAAGTAATTACTAATGCATGCTTAGAAAAAGGAGTTCTAAAAGGATTCCGTGAAGGGCAGAACTTAAGTGATTCCACAGATTTCCCTCTAGCTGCCACAAAGTTAAAGTAAATTTTCTCATGAACTTTGGCACAGTTTTTCTTTAAAATTCAAATTGATATTTCCACTGAGTCTGCCAAGGACAAAAGCTAAAAATATTACCCAGAAAACAAACTTTTGTGTACACTTGTTTTTTCAGTTTTTTTTTTCAGATCCTGTTATTGCTTTTATAAAGATTGCACCATTAAGCGTTAACTGATAAACTCGGGAGAATGGATTGTGGTACACTATCAATATTTTGTACTTAAACCCCACTCCAACAAACTTCTTTCCAAAACATCATAAAATTGGATTTTCTTTGATCAATTCTAACGCTAGGCAGTAAATGTTAGAGAAAAAACAAATGATGCAGAAAAAACAAATCGCAAAGATCGTCTCACTGCATACTTAGAAATGCTCCAAAACTTTTTTTTTTCTTTTCTGAAACTCATTAAATGTAACAAAAAAAAAATCTGTCCTCAATTTACCTAGTTAAACTTTTGGGATTCAAATGTGCTCTGAAAGCTTTAAGATTTGAAAGTACCAGATACCTATTGAGACTAAATCACTGCAGGACACGAACACATCCTCTGAATTTTACAGCAGAAAAGGGCTAACAACCTTTTAAAAAAGACTAAAGTATGTTACACAAGGTTTAAAGACCAAAATCAGACCTCAGACTCGCCATGTTGTCTGAAAGCTTTAGCTCAATACCCAGTGTTCAAACGGAGGAAAAGACATTATTTGTCAAACTGTTATTTCAAGGTTGTGGGTTCAAAGTCCAGAATAAAATGACGGTAATAGGAAGCTGTAAAAATATATCTTATAACAAGTTTTACTCCAAAAGATAATGACCAACAAGACTTGAAATAAAAGAAAGTCAACATGGACATCTAACTTTTTTTATTTTTTGCTTTAGCCTTGAAGTTATTTCTTTCAATTAGTCTCATATACTATTAAAAACAAGTTTTTCTTTTTTTAATACAAGAACCACGGGTTCAACAAAGCTTTAACGCTTCTTTTCAATTCAGAGTTTAAAGTTAATGGAGCCACACGGAGAAGCATGCATGTACCACTACACCATTAGAGTTTCAGCACAAACAAACAGGTGACACTAAAAACATATTCAGTGTTTGTATTCGGTTTAAACCTCAATGTTTCTGCACCTAAGTGATATAATTACCAAGCTTATCTGCAAATACAGGTGTGAAAAAAGGCTTTATGCTGACCGACTGACATTAAAGTGCTGTGAGTGTGTGGTCCAGAGTGTGTTTTGGCAGATTTTGTGATGTGTCTGTGTTGAGCTGGCATAGATGAAAGACTGATAATCAAAAGGGATTTGATCAGCCGCACACAGTTTCTGACTAGCATGAGTTTAAAAAGGTGTGTGATCGTGACTATATGGCTTCGATATGTCCAACTTTGTAAATAATTTCTAAAAAAAATCCCAAAAACCTCCACACTGCACACACAAACCTAAAACTTTTTCCATCTTTCTAAAGGGAATTTGTATTTTAATTATTTTAATTTAAAATGAAACTACCATAAGGTTTTTTCAGTGCATTTGAAATATTTGATGGAAATGTCAAGCAGCATAGAGCCATGTAAACATCTCAGCCTCCCCCAAAACACCACTTCTTTCATGTCCTCCCCTTGAGAGACCCCTGCAAGCTTTCAAAATCTCCATCTTCTCTCCTTTCATCCCCTTAGTGCTGCAGCTCTTGCTGGCTTGCCCTCTTTTCCCCACCCCGACCCCCACTTTGCTGCCTTGTTCTTGCTGTTATGGTCGGCTGGTCAGGCGTGGCCGGCTTATAATTCTTTGATCGGTGCTCTGATCTCTTCCATCAGCGCCACGGGCTCCAGCTGATTACAGATGAAATGGATCTGATTTGGGCTCTGACTGCGGGCCAAACACCTGCTCAAACCCGAGGAAGTGATAGAAGAGGAGGTGAGGGCGAGATGGAACTGGACAGCGTCGTCCGGCTTATCGAGCAGAGGAACCATCTGGGCTTTCGTCTGTGGTGACAGACTCATATGTGATGGAAGCAGATTGAACAGAAAACATTTGATGGTGTAATTTTTAAAAATAAATTCTTCACAGTAAAATCCAGAATTTGTCTTCAAAGACTGCATTGACTCGTTTGTCTTCTATTCAAATACATCAAAATAAGACTTTTAAAATGTCACAAGTTCTTCATAAATAAATGAAAACACTGTATTCAAAAAACTTTTAGGTTAAAATACAATTCAAGTGTAAAACGGATAAAAATTAACCACAATGTCTCATTCTGACCCACTTAAATCTTTGCCATCATTTAGGAAGCTGGTTTTAATGCAGTAAAATGAACTATATTGTCAACTCAGTGATCTGCAACACCCCAATCCAAAGTACACAATGAAGACTTTTTCACCAGAAAAATATATTTTCTTCACTGGTAGCAAAAAAATTACATCTCAAAGATAAATACAGCCCCAAATGAAAGCTAATGTTCCCACACGTCTGCAGGAAGTCTGCTAACATAATCTCACTACCAATAACATCGTAGAGATGCCTGAGCTTGAAATCCCTCCGCTGCCATCCTTATCTGCCTAGAGGAGATGAAAACCCACCCGTATGAGCACTGAAAACTGAGTTATAGAGGAGCGTTCACTGTACATGGATGACTTTAATCACACCAGTTGTCAGGTATCTAGCCCGGAGGTCTACAGCTTTGAGTCTAGCCAATCATTTTAGCAGAGATTTTCATCATAGTATCAGGGTTTGTGGTGATGGCCATCAAGAGTGGAGTGAGTGAATCTATTCAGAAAATCAAATCATTTTTATCTTCTAAAATGATTTGAGAGAAAAATATTGAAAAATGTGCTAATTAATGCCAAATTCTAGAATTTTTCAGACTATCAAAAAATTATTTGGCAATTTTCATCTTTTGATATGAATGATGAGTTTTTTTTTTACCACATTTGCAGAATGTTTTCTTATTTCTAACTAAAATGTGAAGATTTTTATTGATATAAAATTTAAAAACAGGATAACAAGAGAAAACCCAACTTGTGAGTGAGTACTAAGTCTGCATTTGTATTTTCTAAGCTTTTCTATTCGATTTCATTTGCCTTTTTGTCTTTTTTTTCCTCTCTCTCTCTCTCTCTCTAGGCGACCTAGTGCCGTCAGCACAGCGTCTGTTGTTTCTTACAACCACATGACTGTAATGAAAAATCATAAAGCCCACGTGCACTCTGCCCTGCCACGACCTGCCTGTTCTGCATTGGGGCCTGAGGGATGCTGGGATAGCTCTTTGACCTGTCATCAATGCACATGCATGAATGTGTTTTACTGGCAAAAAGCCCTAGAGTGCACACATACACGCACACAAAAAACATTGAATATTCCAATCAGTTAACTGTTTATTTGTATCTGTGCACATACATTGCATCTAACTGTTACTCAAGAACATAAGCTATGCCACACACACGAACACACACATTCATTTATAATTCATGTGGAAACACCAAATACATGTACACAGAAAAAAAACATGAAATGGAAGCATCATCACAGGCCATATGCACACCCGTCATTTATCGCACACTAACACACATATTCTATTTATCTATTGCCTATGTTGCAACACGCTACACACACACCAGCACACTGATCAAATCATTCCTGCAAACATAACATTTTCCCCATTAGCCAAGCTAAGACAAAGAAAATAGCTAACAAACTTTCCCTGTTTTGTTTCGAAGCTCATTAAAAAGTATTCAGTGCTGTACAATTTAGCGCCACAATCAGCTCTGAATAATAGAAATAGTGGTATTGACGCCTGTGGGCAGCAGACATACTGTCTCATTTCAAAACAACAACCGCTGGGCGTGCGAATGCAAAACATAACCATGGCACACACGCCCCCGCTCACATCATCCCTGCCTCGCTTTGGGTTTTCATGCTAGGTAGCAGTCCTTCAGATATTACCAGTGTGCTCTGGCTTACGGGGACCACCAACCACGCTTCCTGGGAGGCTAATTGTCCGTTAGTGCTTCTGCACTTGTCCTCCTACTCTCACTATCTCCTTCCTCTCACCAGGTCTGATCTTTTAGGAAGAGTTCACATTGAGTCCTGCGGCCAGAATCCCAGTGAGGTAACATAGGGCAGAAAGGTCACATGAAGCTGGACTCAACAGTCACCAAACCCTGAAGGCACATTGCAGAAGTGGCTGTGTGTACATTGTGAAAAAATCTAGCAAGTAAAATAAGTACAATCGTGTCTGTAGTTAGTTTGAACTCCTTTATCAAAACAATTGAAGAGATTAATTTTCTTCACTGAAATGATTGCAGATTACCAGGTACTCCATAAATCTCACTGGTCTGGTTTTAAGCATAAGCTATCATTAAATGCTGTGAATGAACCGCATTATAAACATGGTTTAAACAAGGTGTTGAAATCTATAAACACTGTCTAGCCCTCCTAAATTTCCCAGCATTGTTAATGTCAAACAACCTTAAGTTTGTTTAAAATTGTAGATGTAGGCTTTGATTGTGCATTGAGATTCATTGAACCATATTTTAACATTTCTTCTTAGAGATGGCTTAAATGAAGGTACAGTACTTTCTCCATAATGCATGATTTTGAAATTTCTTTCTTGTTAAAATTTATATTTTTTGTGTTGCTGAAAATACAAGAAAATGGTATACTGAATTTATAAATAATAAATGTGTTCTCTTTTTTCAATTAAAAAGAAACTTGAAAGTCACCGGATTTTTCAATAATCTTTTGACACAAGTCGAAGATATTTGACCAAATGGTCGAAACTTGTATTTTTTAATTAACCTGAAGCCCCTGTACCTGAGGGGAAACACTAAAGACTGAATTTTTGTTTAACTAAACCTCTGCTTCATTTTCAAGTTAACTACAATACTAAAAATGAGAGGCAGACAACATATTTATAACATATAACATATTTTTTTTAGCTCAGAACGTTAACAATTATGGAAAAAGCAGTGGTTTGAAGTTACAGTAGTTTAAGATAAACTTGATAATAAGTTAGACATAGTCTTCATATTCATCACCTCCTTTTCCATTATTGATTTAGCTTCTGTACACATGTTGTACAAAAGTAACTGCAATAATATTTTCATTTTTTCTTCCAAGATGTAAAATTTCTTCAATAAGATTCCTGCCTTTGCAGTTACGGTAGATCAGCTTTTTACAAAGAACTGACTATTTTCATGATTACTTGATAAAAACAACTGTTTTCCTTTATTGTTGTAACATTAAAGAAATCTATACATTCTTAAAGGCCAGAAAAGAAGTTTTAATATTCAATTTATCTTTTTATTCCCCCTTTGTGTTTTTTTCATTTTTCAAAAGTCAGCAGAATTTTCAGGACTTCCCCTCGGGTCAACAACTGCTTATGGTTGTGTTGCTTTGCGCAAGGAGCTTAACCCAGTGGAAGTCTGTGTGCTCAGTAACTGTAAGAAGTCTGAATATAATAAAAGACTAGAGCTTTGGGTATACTGGGCAGTTGCCAGAGGCCAAAATTAGCAAAGTGCGGTTCTACTGAACAGCTCGCATGAATGAATGGGCATTACAAAGAAAAATGCGAAGCAGGACAATTTGGGAGAAGCCTGTGTAAACTGGATACTGCATACTCAGCAGCATCTGGTCCCTCCGGATGAATAATATGGTAATATACTGTGTGTGTATACATATATATGTTTATATCAGTATATCTGTATGAATAAAAAATAAAAAAAAATCTATAATAATAAACTTGCTAGACATGTTTAACAGTGCATATAACTGGTGTATGGTGAGACCAGTCAGAAGAGAGTGATGGGCTTTGATGTTCTAAGAGAGAGTCTAATATAACCTGATTGCACCCATTAGGAGTGAGAGATGATACAGGAACCATGTGCAGGGTTCCTTCAGTTCAGGTCTACATTAACCACTACCTGCTCTCTACTTTGCTGAACACAGACATTGATCAATAGCAATGAGAGGGGAGAAGGTGGTGAGTCAGGGGGGAAGAAAAAGGTCCAGCTTTACGGGAAGATGAGCTGGGATCGATCCTTAGACAAAGGCTGCAGCGGCATGGGAAGAGAGAGGATAGCAGAATGTAAGACACGGCACATTCACACTCATCACATTTGATGAAGAGTAACCCAGGAGGCTGTGTGTGCATCGACAATTGGGTAAAATTATTACTTGCGTACATAATTTGTCAGAAAACATATTGGATTGTAAGTATTGTCAGCATGAATAATTACAGACAAATCTAGAAAATAAAAACATGGAGGCACAATTAACTTTTTTTTAACATGTTTGTATGAATACATCTCAAAACTTAAGAATACATCGTTACCGGAACCTTTCTGTAAATAATAAATAAAACAGACACGAAGATAAACTTAGATTTCAGGGGAAAACAATGAACAACTGAAAACAATTTTAGGAAATATTAAAGGGCACCCGCGATAAAATTGTAATTAAGTTTCATTTTAATAATAAAAGATGAATAAACATGTTGCTCAGTTTTGGCATTCTACCTTTTCAAAATCAATGACACTTTTAAATTAATAAAAAATTTTTTTTTTTAGTGATCATATGAAGGCGTTTCAAAAAAAATTTTTTGGCTATGGTATGTCAGGGTACCAGCTGACTACAGTGTGAATATAAAAATATGCAATGTGATTAAAATTGTGATCAAAAACAATATTTCAGTTCTCAAAGAAAAAATGTTTGGCATAACTCTTGTTCTGCACAGACTACAGCACAACAGATGTTCATCACACCACAAATTGTTTTCCTCAACAAAACACACAAAAACGACTGAATTTGCATCAAAATTAAACATAGTGAATTAAAAAAATGAATCTGCAGAAGCATCATTTTCAGATGCTTTCTGCTTTGCTTTAATGGCACCATCGTGTGTGGTTGTGAGTCTGTGTGCAGTTTGGTGTTTGACGCTCCCACTTTACAAATGGATGTTTGCATTTAGGAGTGGCACATTTATCAGTGTATCCCCAACACCTGTCACACACACCGTGATGTTGATAACCAGTCTCCATCTGTCTTACATCTTTCCTCTCTTCCTCCCTGTATCATATACTTGATCTCTCAGCACTCACAGTTACCCCGTTTTCCTCACACATCTTCCTCTCCCATCCCCCCCGTCTCCTTTTCCTCCCTAAGCTCTCTACCAGTCTGCGATGGCACTCTGTCAGAGAAAAGCTCTTTGTGATCGGCAGCCAATATCCTCACAGAGATAAACATTAGCAGTGAGACCCATACACAGAAAAAACTAAAATTATTAGAGAGAACAAGGGATAAGTGTGCAGTGCATTTCCTCGAAAGAGAGACAAACACAGAAAAAAAAATGCAGGGACTGAGGAAAGGAAGAACGTTGCCTGAGGTTGTTTTTTCTCTGTGTTCGGTGTGTGCATGCGAGTTTGTGGCGCTCATTATTATGGTCTGCATGTGTGCTTGTTTGCATCTGAGTACATCCCTCTTCTGGTATTACACAGAAGTTGAGATACAAATGATTTTTTTTATAACAGTCAGCTTACCTCAACTTGGTGAAGCTCCCACTACCATCAACAGAGAGACAACTGATTCTGAATGGAAGAACTCTTTATCGCAAACTTTAATCAAGAGGTAACCACCCATCAACGAATACCGTAATTTCACGGCTATAAGGCGCATATAAAAGTCTGACATTTTCCTTAAAATGAGCTGTGCGCCTTTTCGTGCAGCGCGCCTTGTGCGTGAGAAAAGGCAAACCTAAAAGAAAACGCGGTGCACGCGAGGCGGACTTGAAAAAAAAAGGCATGAGAACGTTAAAGAGTGAAGCGTGAGCGGCGTGGGAGCGATGAATGACCGAAGGAGACCACAGTTTCACGAAGGGTGGAAGGCAACGCCGGGCGAGTTACGCTAAAACGTTTTCCACAGGATTACACGCGAACAGTGCGGCATGTTCAAAAATGAATTCAAACATTAATTATCTTGTAGACTACACCATACAAGTCTGACGGTAGAAAATTAGTTTCGATATTCTGCAAAAAAAAAAAAAAAAAATCTGATTAGTAAATCTTCACAAGTCTGAATCTGAAGGGTTTAGGAAGTTCTTCCTGAGCATGATGTTCCCGCTTCAGTTTCTCCTCAGTTGTCTGCCTCAGAAAAGACTTGCAACCCTCTAAACTGAACTTCTATCTCAAACAAGATCTGTTTTAGATTTGGATGAGCTCAAAAAACACAAAACTGAACCAAATTAATAATATTGTTCTTCGATAGCATAATTTAGTCGGATTTTACGAGCAGTTTTTCTATCCAAATGTCAGGATGAGAACAGGGGCAAATCCAGGATTTTCTAAAGGGGGAGGAGGGTCGTGAGGTCATATACAAAACGAGCACCTGAGGTGCTCGTTTTGTGCTTGTATGGGTGTGGGGGGGCATTCCTCCCTGGAACATTTTGAAAAATAAGTAATTTTTATGCATTTGGTGCATATTTTATCCAAAGTTTATAATAAGTAAAGTAGTGGACCAAATGAGGGGGCGGGGGGGTGCGTCCCCACAATCTTTCCTCTGATCCGCCCCTGAAGAACCTTAAACTTTTACATGTCATTAAAATGTAGTTTTGCTCAATATAATTAATGATAAACATTGGAATATATAAATACTTTTTCTTTTGATACTGTTTTGTAAAAACGTGCGTAATTTAGATAAATGTAAAAAATAAACCGCTAAGACACCATCTAATCACTACAACAAAAGTTCAGTATCAGATTTACAAAAACCTGTTCTTTGTATTTCTTTTTTTTCTCAATTACAAAATACCACTTCTCAATTCTGTCTTCGGGTCACTCCGACTGAAATCTTGGAAATTTTTAACAATGATCATAATTTGCATGTTCCGATTTGATAGCTGTTTCTTTTACTTTGTGTAACTTTGTCCTTCTGTTATTTGATTTTTTTTTTTTTTTTTTTTTTTTTTTTTATAAAAGTCTCGTTTGAAATTCTCATTTTCATTTTCTTTTCTGTTCAGCTCTGAAATTTTGCTTCTAGTTGGACTGTTGTTGAAGACATTTTAGAGAAATACATTATTCTACTTCTTCATTCTTTGTTGTGTTCTTACTTACCGTACTTGTTTTCCTCCTCCCCGTTTATGTGCTCTTGTGCTTTCTTCTCAATTCCTTTTTTCAGTTTTTCTGCTCCCAAGTTCTCGGTGAATGTTGAATAGAAGCACTTGTCTCAGATGAAGGTCACATTGGCCTGAAGGAGAAAGAAAAGAGCAGGGTGGATGTTGGTGAGAGTGTCTGCGCACACACTTGAGAAACAATCATGAAAAAAACTCTGCCATTCGTCTTTCTATTTTATTATAAAGACAACTAAATATATATATATTTGTCAGATTTAAAAGCAATAATTAATATAAAATTATAGTGCAGTGTGGAGACATTTTATTTTTCAAAGAAGCGATTGCTTATTTATACTATTTTTTTTTCACTCATATGTTGTTGTAACCAAACCAATGAAGGACGACTTATTTACTTCCTATTTTAAGTTGATAAAACATGACCTTAAAAGTATCAGGTTTTTTTTTTTTAAACAAAAAAGTAAATAAATTCCAATTTATGCTAAACCACTTGAGCTGGATAGTGGCACAATGCGTGGCACACTCGTTGTTTGCATCCAGTCCCGGTCTAATGTGAGAAAATCACCTTTCTGCACAAAGTTTGCATGTTTACTTTTAGTTCTGTCCCACCCACCGAAAATCTTGGACTCCAAGTTAAATAACCCCTCCAGACTTTCACTCAGAAAAAATTTGCATCTGTGAACATGTGCAGAGGAGAGAGAGGGAGTAGACAGGAAGAAGGATGCTGGATTTGGAACCATCAGGAAAGAGGACTAGAGGAAGGCCAAAGAGGAGGTTCATGGACGCAGTGAAGGAAGACATGAAGATAGTTGGTGTAACCGAAGAGGATACAGCAGACTGACTTGCTGTGGCGACTCCTGAAGGAAAATGCCGAAAGAAGAAGAAGAAGAATATCTTTGTATGGGACTTTGACACACGAGACACCTGGAACGAGCGTACCTTGCCTTCATGTGGAGAATTCAAAAAGAGGAGAAACTTTCGATCAAAATGTGTTGTTCCAAATACTTAGAAATGAGATATTAGAGGTGTTCTTAGTTCTGCAGAAGATCCTTATTATTCCTATTTGACCAAAGGATGGTTTAAAATGAGTGATGATTACAAAAACTGTTCAATCTGGGACCATGTTTGGGTTTTTATACTCTGAACTTTGTTTTTTAACAAGCAAAATCAATCCACCTTTTAATATTGACTTTCACTTCAAACTGTCACAAAATGTAGTTTCTTTTTCTTTTCTACTCTGCATTATTTTTAACAACCAGTCAAGAGATTGTGTTGATATAGTATAGCTTGGACCTTGTAATTTTCACAGAAAAGGGGCTATGGAAAAATTACACCGGAGATAAAGAAAAAAAGCAAAGGTAAATAAACGTGTGAATTAAGCTCCCTGAACAGTCAATGTACATGTACAATGTAATTGTAGAATTTTCAGTCTGGAATAAATTTACATCTACAAATACTTGTGACCACAAAAAAAAAAAAAATGGTTTAAAACAATAAAACACTAAAGTAATAAAACTGTAAATGTAAAGTGGGAAAATAAGGCTGCGATTTTTATACTTTTTTCTCATTCAGTCTATTCAATAATAAAGCAGAACAAAAAAAAGGTTTAATTTATACGAACGTATCTGTGTGTGAAATATGTGAAATGAGTTGTTTTGTTTATGAAACTTCAAATGGCATATGGTATGTTTAAATTTTGTGTGTGAAATTAATGTGACGGCGCATTAATGGAAAACAGAATCAGTAATAAAGAGAATAAAGCAACAAAAAAATATTGCTTTGAACTTTTCTAATAAAAAAAACAGTAAAAGAAAAATAATTACTTATACAAAGGTTTAAAAAAGCATGAAAGAAAAGTTAAGTGCCTTTTTGTAATCGTTTTGTAATTTCTTTCAAGATTGATACTATGATAATTAGACACGGGTGTGAACACATACATTACTTCGGTCCTGTTATTGTCTGAAAATCATTGCCTTCTCTTGGCGCACATTGATTATTTATCAGCACAGATAATTGCACTCAACTACAAGCTAAGATCCTCCACATTGTTCTCTTGTGCAATCTGTCTTCATAAAAGCTGCCATGAGTTCATGCTCATCAAGTTAAGCTGAGCTAGCAAGAAACGACTAGACTTAGTGAGAAAATATCTAGCTTTATTGTTGCTCTGACATTAATAGGCACATAAAAGCACACCCTATAAATGAAGTGAATCACTCACACACACACATCCATGAATAAACTCACTTGAACCCTTCGACTTGGATCCCATGGTTCACAAAGCAGATAATATAACTAATTTTGATGTCCCTGCCAGTATGTTGGAGAGTTGGAGCTGAGATTCATGTTAACATCAGTGACTGTGTAATAACAACAGGATTGCCTATAGCCAAGCAGGTCCTGTCAGTGGCATATGTGCGAGATTGTGTTACACAGAGGCAGCACACAAAGGCAGCACTGAAACCTCTGACACCATTGTACTTCATTCACTGTTGTCAATAAATAGGACACTGGAAACTCAGCTACAGTTTATTGACTGGAAAATCTGTGACATTCATCCAACTATATTGATTCCAGCGCACGCAAATTCCAACCTTGGCATAACACATTCAAACCAAGGTATGAAAACATCTCTAATTAAAAATTCAACAAACATTTTTTAATTTAATTTGTGAGAAATACCTCACAACCCACCGTAGATAGCATATGTTTTAACTGGACACAAAGTACATTTAACCTGATTAATTTTCTAGTTGAAGAGAACATCCAAGTACAGCACGAATAACTTTTGATGGCTCAAAAGACATAAAAAGTAAGTAATCTAAAATTATTAATTCTATCTGACAGTGTTCTTGAGAGAGGAGCAAGGTCATGTGCTGGTAAGTGAATTTAGACTTAATCTGGAACCTCACGGTTCTGAGTGAGTCACCATATGAATACACATGTGGGATGTGTGTTAACTGCTTCTGCTATAATGTTTAATCCTTCTGTGCGTCTCCTCATTTGGGACCAAACCGGTAGCATGTCTGCAGAAGTTGTGGCAGCAGAGAAAGAAATGCAATGTGGGAAGGAATTCTTGCAAAAATGGAATATGCTGCTCCCACTGAGGTCACTGGCGTGGTTACCTTTCTGCCTGGATGAATTCAAGCTGACCCACATAAACACACACAAAAATGTGACAACGTAGCAGCATTCCAACCATCTTTGGTGAGTTTTTCCTAAATTAGTATGTCATATGTATCTCAGTATCTCATTGACTTTATCCAGGACAGTAGAGTTACCAATGACCAGCCAAACTCTACACACACACAGAGACACGCTCATCCCAGTGAGTTTTATTCAAAATATTTATACTCATATGTATATTAAAAGAAATGGATGAAAAGCAGAAAGAAAAGCATACATGTAAGTACTCTTACACACCTCTTCAACACTAGTGTGTTTGACAGGCATGATACTGAGAAGCTGTGTGGAAGTCAGATACTCACGAAGAAGCAATAACTAACTACATTAAAACCTCCACTTTATGAGCTAATTGGCAGCATGGTCATTGTAAAATAGACGCAAACGTTCGTGCGGGAGTAAATGTGTATCAATCTCTGTGTGTGAACATGTATGGTGAAGTGCTTGTCAGTGTGTCGCCCCTACAAGAGCTTTCTCCATCAAGCTCAATTGTGGCAGCCCAGGCCTTTAATTGCTTTGCAGCAAATTTGACATTGTGCAAGTTGACAGCCTCCTGATGAGCTGAATAAAAGTAAAGTGATGGTGTAGTCGTCACTTCCTTCAATCAGGCCAGGCAAGAGATCGACTCTGGGCTCTGTTTGATCGTTGCACAAGACAACGCAATTGGATGCTAATCATATGCAAAGACATGAGCTTTGAGTATCTGCCAAAGTCTTCCTAGTAAGACAGCACGTGAACACTTGTGTGCCAGCAGTGGCAACTCTAATCAGTGGCAGGATTGGAAGAGGCATGTGGCAATAAAGTCCAGCAAAATGGCTGCCAGTTCCTATTAGAGCATGCAATTGCCAAAAACCTGGCCGACAACACAAGGGCACATGCACAGTAAAAATTACACACACACTCTTCATCTTGGTAGACATCTGGCTGAGGTAAGAGCTTGAATTGAGCTGTAAAAGCAAATCATCAACACCTTCCATCATTGCACTTGAAAATATATATATATATATATTCCTTAAAAAAAACTAATAGACTGAGCTGTAAAGCTTGACTTAAAAACGTTTTGTCCTTTGGAGTGATTTACTTGTAAGATAGAATTCCTCTAAGTGCAGTTCATTACTCACAGTTTGTGATTTGCTGACTAAAATTAGGGTGACCATCATTTGGCAAGGCCATTATCAGTCTGACTGAATGAAAGAGTCAATTCACACAAAGATCTCTCATGAGAGTCGTCACCAGTCAGCTAACAGATCCGTTATTCAATGTACAGTAGACATGACGGATGCACAACAGATAAAGCGGCTTTTGTCTTCTGAACCATATAATTGACAAGTATCATGCCAGCTCTGTTTTTTTTTTTTTTGCAAAATTTGAGAGATGGTGGCGGAAAAAACTCACTATGGCATATACCTACACAAGAAATAAATATGTCATTTACTCACAAGTTTTTGTGGACGTTTCTAAAACTGGTAATAATGAGTTACATTGAATTAAAAAAAAACCCCATAAACCTCTAGTTAAAAAAAAGACTAAAATTAATCCAATTTCCAAATTTATGAGTTAAAATGTGACTTTAAACAAAAAATATGTGCTAATTTATCAAAAAGAAAACCCACTAATTAGCACGTAGCGGAGTGTGTTAACACACTCAAAAAATTTTTAAGGGCTTAACAACTTTCTTAAAAAGCTCAATTGAATTAGCACCCACCAAGGACGAACATAGAAGTCCAAAATTAAATAAATTAGTGAGTAAAAGCAGAAAAGATGGCTCCACAGCCCTTCAGGAGCACTAGCTTGGTGCATATTACAGTGTAGCCATTTTTTGCATAATTGAGAGAAAAGATAACTTTAGTTTTGATACACCTTTTCCTGCATCAACAAAGGT
Source organism: Neostethus bicornis (assembly GCA_902685375.1). Classification (NCBI taxonomy): domain Eukaryota; kingdom Metazoa; phylum Chordata; class Actinopteri; order Atheriniformes; family Phallostethidae; genus Neostethus; species Neostethus bicornis. The sequence goes on from LR738545.1 coordinate 15,334,514, forward strand.
CAAAAAGACATTCCTCAGTGGTGTTTTTGTAAAACCTACGTAGATGTTACACAGCACAATGGCTCAGCGACCTGTAGTATTAGCCTTTGTTGCAAATGTTAACACTACAATAGTTGTGGACAGAATAATGAGGATTTTTAACACCGATAAACCATCATACTGTATGTCTCCATAATAAATGGACTCTATTTATATAGAACTTTTCCACCTGCTTTGGCACTCAAAGCGCTTTACAGTGCACTGATAGTGGATGCTGCCATGCAAGGCACAAGGGGTAATCAGGGGTTTGGTGTCTTGCTCAAGGACACCTCGGCATGAACTCTGAATGGGGGGTCAAACCAGTAACCCTCCAGTTACAGGGTGGTCGCCTCACTCACTGATCCATCCTTCTTCACACTTACATACATTGTAAATACACAAATATTCTTTGCAAACAGTGCCAATTAAAATAAGCTGAAGTAGTTAGATGGTCATTACTACCAACTACCTTGAGAACTAAATTATAACAGGACACAATATTACCAAAAAAATATCTCCAACAATTCAGTGGTAACGTTGCTGTTTCTTTTAAAAAAAATGTCCAAAAACACACTCCTTTTACCCTACAGACAGTACTCTTATCCCTAGGAAAGGCAAATAATGCAATGAAACTGAGAAAAATCACCAAAAGAAATAAAAATCCTTGGATTAGCTTGTCGGTCATTCAAAACATTTTGTTTTTTTTCTTTGAGTTTCTCCAAAGAAAAATAGGAAAATACCTGCACTTTTTGTGCCAAGGATGCCTTCAAACTTTTTTTTTGTTTAATTTTTTTACGACTGCTCAAACAATATCGGAACCAAATAAAAATCCTCACTTAGCCCTCAGACGCTATCAAAGCCTACAGCATTGCAGTCAGTCAGAACACAGACTGAGCTCTCAGAAACGTGTGAACAAGCGTTTTCAGGTCCTTTTTTGTCTCTGCACAGTAGGGGGAAAATTGTTGATGTTGACAGAAAAAGTGATTGTCATTTTGTTTTTTTCACTGAAGTGGGACCTTTCCGCTATCATCCACTCATTTCCTGTGTGAAGAAGACAGACTGCGTCATTGCTTTTGACATCTGATATTGGTTTGAGCTGAGGAACTGTGATTATTATTCCCACTGTGCTGGAACCCACAGGAGCCACCGTGGACACAGAATTCTGTACAGCACATGCTGTGCTAGCGAAACTCAGAATAGGTATGCACAAGAAAGATTCACACCATTGAAGCAATGCAAAGATAATTTCTTTGTATTGACGAGCAGGAGTAGGAATATCCAAAAAATAAAACAATAAAATACAGTCACAATTTTAATTTGTTATTTTTACTTAAAGATGGTATTGCATTTTTGTGGAGATAACAATTTTACTAATATTAAGTATAGACAAGCATGATACCTTTAGCTATCTCAAAAATGCAATTGCTGCCAAAAGAGAAACACTTAATACCTTTATTCAGCGTTACTGCCGTTTTCAAGACTGAAATGTTTCCCCTCTTCTTGATCCCTGCTTAGTCCTGCTTTCCTTGAACATGCACAGCAAAATGTAAATCTTGTTTGAGGCTACAAAAACAATGTAAAGTGCATTAAGTTAGCGCTTGTTTTTAATAGTCTTACTTTGGTGCGTTAACGAAAAAATGACTCTCCCTGTTGTACAACCAACACATACAATCCGTGATCCAACACAGGACACATGCACCGAATTTGCAAAACACATCCTACTTAATAAATAATGTGGGGGTAGCTGAGAACAACCTGAGGTTTGAGTGGGATTTGAACACTAAATAGGAAAACTTAGAAATTACTCAAATATACATGAATGAGGTAGAAAACTTCTTTAGGTATGTTTTGATGACGGAGTAACGTTCAAACTTTGAAAAAAAAAGTTACACATGAATCTCTCCTTTAAATTACATTTAGTGCATTGCTTAATGAAGTTGTGTAAGGTGGGAAGATTGAGTGTAGGCTATGAGATCATTCAAGTATGCATGTATCCATGCATACATGTAAATTATGGTTGGAAAAAACATCTGCTCACAATAATGGGTGAGTAAGGTGGTAGAAACACTGGTTTGGGCCAAAGTCTGTTTAAAACCCAGGGCAGGCTTATGAGAGTATAAGGAAGTTCATCCCAATATTTGTCTCATGAAGGAGTAAAGGCAAACAAATCTGTCTTGCTGAGGTACTTTGTGGTAAAACCCACTTTGTTCCATGTGTAGCTTTTTCCTTCATCTCTTTTGCACACTGCAATTCAGTTTTCCATTTCAAAAAACTGTGACAAGAAAAGTACTGCTGAAAAGACAAAAAGTCAGATATGATCATTGTAAAGAAAAAAGAGAATCTGAGAGAGGGAACTTGCCGACCCATACTCATGAAAGATTTTTTTTCTGCTATTTTATTTCTGAATTATTGTTTTATATAGAAAGTTAAATAGAATAAATGCAATATAAAATTAATTTATGTTGCATATGAGCTGCAAATCCATGTAATTACTTTATCTTTAAGATTGAAATATGCTAGGTATGTTATGCTATTTAAATAACTGAATGTCAAACTGACAATACTTAGGAAGTTTGAAGTGCAATTTTTACAGCTTGTACCAAAGATTTCTTTCTAACCAGAAAGAATTTTGTACATTTTGTCTTTACAGTGGCACAAATGAAAGAATAAACTATTTATAACCGTTATAAATAACTTGGTGCATTTGTCTGTAAACTTCATTTGGTCAATTATAAAAACTAATCTTAAATAGTTTTTTGCAGGTTTTTTTTATCACAAATAAATGGCTTTACTTAAGTGTCAAATCACAATATAAAAGTATCAATGTTTCTTGGCCTGATAGGTTTGATAAAAACTCTCATCACTCATTGTTTAATAGGGTTTCATGGAAATAGAGAAAAAAAAACAGACATTCATTAGAAGCAAACTAATGACAGCCTTTATAAGTTCACAATGTTAGTTTTGACAAAGTATATGTTTGAACACAGATGAACAAAGTGTCAATGAGTACTTCAAAGTATCCATTAGAAGAGAATGTTGGACATTTCGGGTCCTGCATTAGCTCTGAAGAACAAAGCAAGCAGAACGGACTGGCAGGCGACTGTTCCAACAAAGTCATGTTAAAGACTAATTCAAGGTCAGAGTGTGATTTCTTTTTTTTTTGTTGTTTTCTTCTCCTCTAAAATAACCAGAGGCAGGAATATCTTGTTTCATTAGCTTTCCGGTACTGTGCTGCTGTCTGTCTGACAAAATGTAACTGGCTGTGGGTCGGAGCTGCAGCTGAAATAGCAAATAACCAAGAAGCCCAACATGCGTGGAGGATTATTGACAGGCAGAAAAGCAGAGGAGTAAAATATATGAGCCCATATTTCATCCATCTACTCTCGGAATGTAAGTTTGTGTGTCACGCTGAAAAATATCCCTATTTCAGCAAGATGTTGTGGCTTTCCAATATCTACCTTTGCACACATGCATCTTTTCCGTGAGTGCAAGAAGTGTGAATAAATGTCAGTAAAAATGTGAGATCACTGTGTTATCTCATTTCATGACTCTCTTAGGTTGCAGGATGACACCAATTTCTAATGGCTTCAGAGCTCAGACCTAGCAGGCAAAATGAGCTACATCATCTCCTCCATGGTTACCGACAAGCCCTTGAGGTCCCATTGCTTGGTTGGCTGTTTTTCCCTGGGCTTTGGGTGAGACCTTTTGAGACATTTTCAGAAGGGAACTCAGCAGCTAAACAAATTAGATCATCGTCCATTGGGGTTTCTTTTAAAAACTTCAACTTCTGTCTTTTTACTTCTAATATTTAATCAAATGACAACATCAAATAGAATCGATAGCGTACCATGTCGTAATTATAAAATAATCCCCATCGTGAAATTAGGCTGAGTGATGACATATCTGGAAACTTAGAGTAAAGAAAGTGCAAAACAAATCTGTAAAGCATAATGTACCTGGTGGTATAAGAAAGTTTCATTCTGTTTAGAATCACGCTTTCCGACTTATCGGTTTCACCAATTGCACCCATAACAACATCTCAACAGGATTAAAAGCATGAGCTCCTTCAAATAGAGAAACAAAGTTTTAATTTTAAAAAGCTTAAAGACAAATATATCTTCAAACAAAACCTTTTTTCTTTAAAGTGGCAGTTGCTAAAAGACACTGTGCTCAAAGAGGTCTCTGTGTGCTCATTAGAGTCACTTTGATCAGATCAGTCTGTGTCACTCTGACTCTGTAAGACCTGACAAAAAGGAAAATCTACTACCATTAAAAAAATGACTATGCCCTTAGTTCAAAGTAAAATGTTTCTTTGTCCTTTTATCATCTGTATTAAGAAGGAAAAAAAAATCACCATTGTGCATTTTGCTCGTAGCACACCTGGAATAATCTTTCTCGGGGTAGTTTTTGAACCCTAAGTAGTTACTTGGTGTTGGTACCAGGGGGAGAGAAAACACAGCACTGCCATCGGGTGTGAAGAAGTTTGTGGATGGGTTAATGTGAGATGCATTTACCTAATTTGTTAAGTATTTCACAATTTTTTCAGACAATATACTGCTAAAAAAAATTGAGAGGGACACTTTAAAAACACATTAGTGGTTAAAAACACTACAAAGGGTTGAACCAACGACACTTCAAGAAAGAAACTAAAAACTCAAACCAATGCAGCAGATAGGGCTATCTACTCAAAATGTCCTTGTTGTGTTTTGTGTCGTTCCCTGATTGCACAACAGAACAAATACTGATCCTGCTGAGGGTTTTAGGACCCTCTAAAACCATGCCAGCTCTCCTTGAATAACAGCTTGTTTCTTGTAATCTGGTCTATGCTCTGGAGATGGTGATGGAAGACAAAAAAACTTTGTTGAAGTGGTACGTATTGATATGCGTTCCTGGAGGAGTTGGATCCAGGTACAGCACCATGCGGTCAATAATGTTAATCAAAGCTACAGGGAGAAGTCAGTCAGTAAAAAAATCTATCAGAATAGATAAAAAGGTAGAATACCTGGCAGTAACCTTTCAACAACCCTTACGTTATTTTGGCATTTGGCATTGTCTTACTGTTGCCCTTCTAGACCACCCAGTGCTTATTTCATAACCACCAGAGCAATTAGAACTAATCAACATGATTCTGTACTGACCTTATCAATATCCCAGAGGTACGATTGATAGGTTTTTCCACTGATTAACAAGCGTTTCTCTGATTTTGTTGAGCAGTGTTTTTTGTTTCAATTTGGCTGCTACACAAATGGAGATGCCACCAAACAAAATTTCATTGTATAAAACTTTGGGAATCTTTAAAGTTTTAAAGTGCTTTGAGTGCCATTGCTGGTGGAAAATCATTGTACATATACTATTTCAATCAAACTAGCTTTAAGGTGAAGATTTGTTCTTTAAACAAAAACCACACACATTTCTAAAATTTTAGCTGCGCTTTTTTGCATCATGAAGTCGAAAGGCAACTGACCACAGAACATTTACCCTGTAGAGTTCATTATGATGAAGGACTAAGTATCCACATTAACCAAGACAAAAAATAATTTGCATGGCTTTTGCTTGTTAATATGCTTCCACCCACCTAAACCTGCAAAAAACAAAAAGTTTAACTTTCTGCATGCAAAGTAAATAATTCATTACAATTCCTAAAAGCGGAGACAACTTCAATAAAATCACAAGGAAATAAAACCAAAGGAGAGGTTATTAAAATTTATGATCGTATAAAAAAAGCACCTGGCCTCCTTGGAATAATACTGATTTCCCAAGACCGTTGTGTCAGAGGAAGGAAGAAGGAAGGCGTACAAACCCAAACCGAAACACACACACACACACACACACACACACACACACACACACACAAACTGCGCAGCTTTGACTGAGGTCATCTTTATTAATAAACCCTCTGACAATAAACACACTTACATCAAGGCCTTCGCCCTCCATGCTTATTCCAAGCTCCCTCCCTTCCTCGGTTCCTTGAGAAATGGCAACTGCCAGACTGACACAATAGGAAAGGCGGGATTATGTGACCACACATAAACACACATGCACACAAACACACACACTGCAGTATGGCCTCGAGTCAGCATGTCAGTGATCTGTCAAAGAGTAACGGTGCAGAGCAGGTGTATGCGTATATGTGTGTGCGTGTGTTAATGCAGGAGGTTTTGGGGATGACTGGGCAGACAGGAAGTTCTGCCCCGCGCACATACGCACCGACTCACACCAAGAAACATTCACCGGCTCATTTGTTTCCACTGACAGGAGAGGAGAAGGATGGTTTTCTGCGAGGTATGCCTAAGGGAGGAGGACAGGTGTGTGCTTTCCTTTATGCGCATGTGTGTACATATGAACTAAAGGATGAAAAGTAAAGGAAGAGATCTAAAATTTGCATCAAAGCCTAAGAATATGTGTTTATGCTAATAATCTGTGCACATTGCAGTGCTTGTTTCTTCTGCAATGCAGAGTAAACGATGAAGATCTAAAAAAGAAATATTCCAAAGAATCAGGAACGCCGAATATCTCTTTCTCTGCAAGCAGAGTGTCTCTTCTCTGTCGGGGGAAGCTGCAAATTCATTGACTATCAAAAAGATGACAATAAAAAATAAAAATGAAACCTCAGAGGATCTTAAGATGCTGCAACACAAACTCTAACAGCTTTCCTGGTGTCTTAATACAAAACTTTTGTGCAAAGTTTCCCAGTCATTCAAGTTCAGGTTATTATAGAGAGAGGAAGACCTCCCAGGTGTCCTTCCTCCATGCACTCATGTGAAATGGGGTGTTTATGGAAACCACAAAGTATTATAGGCTACTTTTAGCAAGTCCTGGGTTTGCATTGTGGTCCTAAAGAGAAAAGGCTGCTTAAGGGCTCCACTACGAGCCCAAACTACTTTATAGAGAGTCTCACTAGTAGGATATATACATTTTATACATATATATAAAACGTGTTATTCTTTTGCTTACCAAAGTTCTCATGAATTACAAATGTTATAATTATTGAGTTACTTCATAGAGTTACTTTATAATTATTGAATTACTTTATAGAGAGTCTCACTAGTAGAATATATACAATTTATACATATATATATATATATATATATAAAACGTGTTATTCTTTGCTTACCAAAGTTCTCATGAATTACAAATGTTATAATTATTGAGATGGTAATCATTTTTGGCAAAACCTCCAACTGACATGCCAGTTGTGTACTCTATATGCTGTCACCCTATAAAAACAGAAATATCACTGAAGCTAGATCTATCCTGATGTAGTGTACCAATGTACTCTGGAATAGGATTGTGTTGTAGCTGCTCTTCTGGATCTCAATGTGGCGGCAGAATAAATACATAATAATGTCATCTATCCATTGATACACACGAGTCCATTAATTAAATAATTTTGCTCATCACAAGGTCCAGTTTGCGTGCTGGAGCCTATCAAGGCAAGGAAGGTCAGAGTAAGTTTCACCAAATTGCTAGTTTGTCACAGCCTGAAAAACTTGATGGAGAAATGTTGTGATTGCCCACTTTAGAAATGAGAATCATCTTCTTCTTTGAAACAAACAACGTTACCAAAAATATGTAAAACCACTGCTGGGTTGTGGAAGCAAACACATAAACTTCTTTGTCTAAATGAATTAAAACAGTGATTAGTACCAATATTAAAAAGATCCAGAAAAACGAAAATACATGATCAAAAGCCAACAAATCAAAAGGGAGCACTTTTGTATGAATCATTGTTACATGGACCTTATTACGTGCATCATTATAACACAAAAGTTTTCATTTTCTAATAAATAAAGGTGCTCTGTCCTTGTCTGATCCCAGCCAAAGCAAACGTGTCTTTAGCAGAATGTGAAGATGTTTCCGTTGGTGGCACCACTCTCCTTTCAAAGCCACAGTGGTTGTCACGATGCTGGCAAAGAAGATGCCTCTAACCTCAGATGAACTGCTGCTATTACTGCCAAATTCAAGACAGGGTAGTTTCCAAGATGATCTGTGTTCCAGAGGAACCTCGTACAGAAATAAACATTTACTACAGCAAAACTGCAGTAAAATAAACAAATAATAGCTTCATGAATTCGAGATATGAGTCTTCACTGCTGTAGTTTTTTAATATAGAAGAAAAATGAGCAGAGGGAATTTCTGATGCAAGCAAATACAGAGAACCTTACATATGCGGGCTTTCTTATTTTAGGCATCAAAGTAAAGACCTTAGAGGCCCTACACACTCCATATTCATTCAGAGGTGCCAATTTTTGATGGAGCACTCACAAGGAAAAAGAGCAGAACTGTTCCTATACCCTTGAGTAAAGGTATTTTTCCATCCCTGCCATAAGCACTAAATTTTACAGGTAGGTAGAGACATATATCCAGTAATACTCAGAGGTAGATGGCCATCATTTGCTTTCTGCAAGCGGTAAACAGCATTTCTCACAGACACCGTGACCAACACAAATTATATCATGATAGTCGTGGGATCCGAGCAAGCCCGAGGCCGAATTCTTGATGTGTTTTAAATTGTCAAGACCACAGGGAGACAAGATGAAACTCTCCCCTCACACCTTTGGCTCACTAGCATTTTATCCATTTCCAATGTGAGCCTAACTGAAATCAATGGAGCAGTAATGGACAGTGAGAGAGCGTGTTAAAGTGTAATGCTACCTGTTAAATGCAGCTGCTCGCCGCTCGATGTGAGTAGAATGCTTTCCTCGTTATATTGTAAGGCTAAATCTCTCCTTTCAAGAAGGATTAGCAAACTTTGGTGTAAAGCTGCACCATTCCAATGCTTTTTCCTAGATAACAAGAAGAAAAACATTTGAATAGGATGCTTTTTTCTTGTCTGAATCCACTTAGTATGAGTTAGCAGCACTTTAAGCAGGTTTCCCAATCACTAATGCAGTCACAAGAAGGTCAGCGTAAAATGAGTCTAATCAAATCATCAAAATCAGCTTTTAAATCTGTAATCTGCTCTTCTAAATTGTTATCAGATGCAGTTTTGTCAATTTGGAGCTCTCTAAACTTTCCATCAAGCGTCACAAATTACCAACCATTTTGAAGAACATCAGCGTAAACGAACCTGCCGGTGACTGAATGCAAAGTTTATTGGTAGCCGACATGCTGTCAGTGCTTGAATCAAAAGCTCAGCAGTCAATTTAGGATAGAAAATATCTTCAGTTTGGTATATGGAAACCACATTTTCACACCGCCAGTAGTGGCTGACTATACATACAAACCAGAAGAACACTAATACAAATTGTCACTTATAACAGACTGTATCAAATTCAAGGCACGGCTGTTGTTTTATTTTTGTTGTTTTCTATGAAACTATAAAACACACACTGAGACACTCAGAGAAAAGCTTTGGTTTCTACTTTAAAATAAATGGCAAAAATGACCGACACAGCTAATTGCAATTGTACAACCATCACTAAGAAAGTCAGCACAACATTACGCTGCAATAGTCTAACACAATTTTGGGTTAAGAATTTACTCAGAAGCAAAAACCAATGAAATCCCACAAAGAGTGACATGATCCTCCATGGCCTTTTGTGTCAAGGTTAGAGAGAAGAACAAGGCAATCTTTTGTGGCTGCGGTAGGAAAACACAAACAACAGGGTGTCTGGGAGGCAAAAAGGAAACGGGGAGAAAATGACAGCACAACAAAGAAATCAAATAACGACTGACAAGAAATCAAGTGCAGAGGTCCACGGTCACCATGCCGGAGTCAGAGAGCTTCTGGTGAAAACAGGAGACGTTCTGCTTCTGCACATTTCCATTTGCAGCGTCGGTCCCTTTCCTATTAATGTCCACATCACTCTATCACACTTTTCCAGACTCTCTTTCATCATCTCAGGCATTCGTTCTCATGATATAAGTTTTTTTTCTTCTTTTCTTTGCTTCATTTCAGTTCAATATTTCTTCTCTCTGTGACTTCATAAATGTTTTATTTCTTTTTCCTTTTCAGTTTACTTGGTATCTCCTGCATTTTGAGGAAGTTGCATTGGCTTTTTTTTTTCAAGCTGTATTTCAACAACTTTAAAATCTCATTTTATTAGATGATCATCTGCCAAATTTATATTTCTTTAGCCACAGTCAGAGTATTGCTGCTAAGCTCCAATCGTGCATAATCAAGAATCCAGAAAAATATCTGGTTTATGTTAAAAGATTACTCAGTCATAGTAAAAATAAAACCACATCAAAAAGTTAAAAACAACATTATGTGTTTAATTTGTTTGCAGGCACCACTTACCTACAGCACGTGCATTTTTTCTTTCGAATACGCATTTTCTGGTATATTCATCATTTTAACAAACAAACAAAAAAAAATAATAATTAATGTGTAGTATATTTGCTTGATTGCTTGTTTTCGAAACCCAATAATTTTTGGAGCCACATTGAATCAACACAATCATTTCCCAATTTATTTTTCTCTTGCATCCATTTTTTAACTGCTTATTCCAATTAAAGGTAGCAAGAAGAGGAGGGATGGAAAGTAAGACCCTGAGTATGAAGAGCAAATCAGCTATTTCTTGGTATAGATAAGTGAGCAGCAGGGTATACCCTGGAGAGATCCTCAGTCCCTCTTACGGTCACAAAAACCACATCACAATGAAATTCACTCCCTGGGATTGTTTATAGTGAACAAGTCTAAAATGCATCTTGTTTGGCAATGGGTGCAAGTTAGAGTTCTTAAAGAAAACCCAAGTACACATCAGGAGAATATGCAACCTTAATGCTGAAAGTCCAGTTTTTAAAGACCAGTCCCAGTTGGGCTTGAACCAGCAAACTTCTTTCTACAAAGCCAGAGAAGTGGCTGCAGCTACACAGTACAGCCCAGAGATTGTTCATTGACCTTAAAATCAAACATCCACAGCTTTTAAACCTTGTTGAGGGATTTGAAGATGAAAAACATTTACTCTAAGTAAAGAAAAGCTGGAGTGTTTTTCCATCTGCAGGTTTGTCATGAGACAGAATAAAAAAAATGGCAGTCTCATGTGACCAGACTCTGCAAAAAACTCAATAAAAACACTTGTGATCCCGAACTCAATAATTTTATTTTTAATAGTGATTTTGGTCTCCACATTGAAAAAAGAGAAATGCCTTTTTTCAGCAACCCTAGCTTAAGCAATAGCAGGATTCCTGTGTACTATCGAGCTAAAAAGAAGGGATTACAATGATGTATTCAGTCATATTTATCCATCAATTTCTACTTAACTTGACTGCGGACACTATATTTAAAACGGCTCCACAATCTTTTTGTTAGATTCAAAAGATGTTTTTGACATAATGACTTGCACTGTTCTACAAAGCAACAAAAAGCATGCACACAAACAGTTTTGTAGTTTGTTAATAGCCTTTAGATGTCGTTCTTTCTTAGCTTTGGTTTTGCAAAAGTGTATTATGAAAGGCACAATGACACCACTGCGTACAGACACAATTTACTAGTAAATAGCATGCTGTTGAAAGAATCGATGAGTATTTGATTGAGACACTTTGTGACTGTGGACACGTTGATGCTTTTTGCAGGGCTAGATGATGGTACGATTTGCTGATATTGGTCAATTTGTTAACTTGCTGAGCTGTTCTTGATGCACAATAGCAGTAGTAAGAAGTCTTACTACTGCTAAGAAGTCTTTCTTCCATTGTCTGTGGAAGAAGCTGCTCTTGCTCCAAAACAACACCACGTTGAGTCAGCAATGGAGTTACAAACAAGTATTTCTATATATATATATATATACACTCACCGGCCACTTTATTAGGTACACCATGCTAGTAACGGGTTGGACCCCCTTTTGCCTTCAGAACTGCCTCAATTCTTCGTGGCATAGATTCAACAAGGTGCTGGAAGCATTCCTCAGAGAGTTTGGTCCATATTGACATGATGGCATCACACAGTTGCCGCAGATTTGTCGGCTGCACATCCATGTTGCGAATCTCCCGTTCCACCACATCCCAAAGATGCTCTATTGGATTGAGATCTGGTGACTGTGGAGGCCATTTGAGTCCAGTGAACTCACTGTCATGTTCAAGAAACCAGTCTGAGATGATTCCAGCTTTATGACATGGTGCATTATCCTGCTGAAAGTAGCCATTAGAAGTTGGGTACATTGTGGTCATAAAAGGATGGACATGGTCAGCAACAATACTCAGGTAGGCTGTGGCGTTGTAACGATGCTCAATTGGTACCAAGGGGCCCAAAGAGTGCCAAGAAAATATTCCCCACACCATTACACCACCACCACCAGCCTGAACCATTGATACAAGGCAGGATGGATCCATGCTTTCATGTTGTTGACGCCAAATTCTGACCCTACCATCCGAATGTCGCAGCAGAAATCGAGACTCATCAGACCAGGCAACGTTTTTCCAATCTTCTATTGTCCAATTTCGATGAGCTTGTGCAAATTGAAGCCTCAGTTTCCTGTTCTTAGCTGAAAGGAGTGGCACCCGGTGTGGTCTTCTGCTGCTAAAGCCCATCCGCCTCAAAGTTCGACGTACTGTGCGTTCAGAGATGCTCTCCTGCCTACCTTGGTTGTAACGGGTGCTTATTTGAGTCACTGTTGCCTTTCTATCAGCCCGAACCAGTCTGGCCATTCTCCTCTGACCTCTGGCATCAACAAGGCATTTCCGCCCACAGAACTGCCGCTCACTGGATATTTTTTCTTTTTCGGACCATTCTCGGTAAACCCTAGAGATGGTTGTGCGTGAAAATCCCAGTAGATCAGCAGTTTCTGAAATACTCAGACCAGCTCTTCTGGCACCAACAACCATGCCACGTTCAAAGTCACTCAAATCACCTTTCTTCCCCATACTGATGCTCGGTTTGAACTGCTGGAGATTGTCTTGACCATGTCTACATGCCTAAATGCACTGAGTTGCCGCCATGTGATTGGCTGATTAGGATTTAAGTGTTAACAAGCAGTTGGACAGGTGTACCTAATAAAGTGGCCAGTGAGTGTATATATATATATATAATCAAGTGCAATCTGTAAGGGAATAAAAATTGTCAAAGACAATACAATAATAATACAAAATTGTTTTAAAGTAAGGAGCAAGTTGGACTGTCGTTCTGGTGAGCTCTTTGACAAGTTAGCCGGTAACATTAGTACCTATTAGTGTCAAACTGCTGTAAGGTCCTGACTGTAACAACACCTGTAAAGTTAACAGTCAGGATGGCAGTTCTTTTCACTTTAGCACATATGACATGTAGTTGCTGCAACAATGACAATGTGTTATGTTTGAATAATACAAAGTACATGTCATAACTAATACTGCTTCATTTTTTCTCACCAGTAATGTTAACTTATTCCCAGGCAAATGTTGAGACTAAATAAAACTTAAATTGCTTTGAGTCCTACTAAAAGTTTATTTTATGTTAATAATTGTTCTTTTGTTTCAGATATCCAAATTGTTTTGAAAATAGAACTCCTTTTGCAACTTTAAAATGTTGCAAGGTCAAATGCTACAAAAGTATTGGAGAAAAAACAACACAAGGACTTTTTGTTTCTTATTAAACTCAATGTTTTCATATTCATTTTACGACATGCCCCACAGTTCATTAAAACCTGTTAAAGGAGCTGTTACAGTATTCAGCACAAAACGTAGAGAGGTACAATTTACAAATGATGGGCTTAGTCGACAAATTGTTAAAAGAACTAGTCAAAATGATTGTTTAGAAGTTTATACTAAAGATAGTATGAATAAAAAGTGTAAATGTGTTGCTGTTTTGAAACTGTGTTTGTTGGTTTTGAAAGTGTCCCTATGTCTCACACAAAGACACATTAAATCCTTTTTTTCTGAAACCACACTGGCTTTGTGAGTCACCCTCGTTTGGTGTGTGTTCTTGTTTGGATATGGACACATCTTAATCTCTCAGCTTACCCAAACCCTGCAGAGATTCTGGTAAATGTTGTTAATAAAGTCTAGCGGGAGCTCTGTCTCCCATAAAACGATGGCCACATTCACACACGCTTTGTATTCTGATACATTTATAATTAATAGAACTAAAGGAGATACAGACACAAAGAACTCAGACAAAAGACACACCCCCACCCACAGATACACACACGAAAGGAATAGTACAAACAGGTAGAAAGACACTGGTGCTGGGACAAACACACTCTTAAACATCCAATTAGACACGGAAATATGAAGATGCACACATGTTAGCGTGCTCACCCACAGATTCAGACAAAGAAAAAGCAGCACGAGCCCAGACACAATGACAAAATCTCACTCCCAGAATCACAAAGAACAAAACAAAAAAGACATTAAACGGAGAGCAAAAAGAGAAAAAGAACATGCCAATTCTCTGGCAGTGCCAGGAGCCTCTGAGCGGAGGCGGCACGCTGCAACAGCAAACAAGGACATGATGGCTGAGAGTGCTTAATAAGATGAGAAGCAGTTCTATCATGTCCACGTGGCTGTGAACACACACACATGCACACACACACACACACACACACACACACACACACACACACACACACACACACTCACACACACACAAGCAGGAGAACAGAATGTTGTGTCATGGCCTGACACAATGATACAAAAATATATCTTAATGAGGGGCAGATTTGCCTAATTAATCTGCAATAAAAGTCTTTTTATGTCCTTCCCTAAAGATTTATCCTATTTCGTTAGCAAATTTGCATACATTTCAAAAGAGAAAGCTATACCAGTTTCTCTTATCTCCAACACTCATCGAAGATCGATGTTGGAGATAAACAAAAAACAAAGAAAAAAACCCAACTTCTGGATACTCAAATATATATTTTTAAATTCTGATGAAGCTGCTGCGAATTGTTTTGGGTGTAATTTGGGGAAAAACATGATCCAGAGGTGAACTATAAAAGCATATAATCATGTTAAGAAATGTTCTTTTTCTCTTAAGAAGGATCTAAAAGCCATTTATCACAGCAGCTTCAGCAAGAATTTGTAAAAAAAAAAAAAACAACTGTCATACAAATGGACGTTTTACATAAATCAGGAAAAAAAAACAACAGTTTTTTTTTTAATCAATCTGGGGTTGATACATAAATCTAAATGGTTGAATCAACTGAAATATATCTTTGGCATGTCCATCTCTTTATATAAGTCAATGAAATGGTTAAACAGCAGCTGGCTGCAGAGGTGGAAACAAAGGAAGGCTTTGTAGAGCGAATAAATTTGTCAGACTGGCTCCCATTGCATATAAAAAAACATCTTAATTGATTTATTCCTTTCAGTCTATGAATCAGACCTTTCATGAAGAGATTTCACATGCTCTCTGTTGATATGCAGCCTCACAAAGTAGGCATTGGAACACCCATAACCACACCCAAAAGTGAACACAAAATGTAAGATGCACACTAATTTCTCAACTTGATTTCAAAATTAGAAAATAAAAAAACGCACTTGTGCTTAGAGGGCTCATCAAAGCAATCTCAACATATAAAAAAATCAGATGAATGAAGGCTTAACAAGCTAAAGCGGTAGTAGATTGATGAATCTTTAAAAAGAACGATATCCATCCATCTATCTATCCATATATGTATTGTAACAGACTGCCAGATAAAGTGAGCTTGCAAGAGAAGGAAAGAGGGAGCGTGTGCGTTGGTGGGGTTCATTTCACTCCTTCACTGTCTCTTTGAATTAGTTTTCAGGCCCTTTTCAAAGAGACATTATTGATTTTTTTTTTTTATCAGAGGGCGTTGTGTGACTGTCTTTGGATGCATGTGTGTTGAGTGTGTGTGTTTGTTCTGGTTTGACCTCAGGCAAAAAAATCACAATCAAGATTTTTTTTTCTTCCTCACCTCTCTAATGTTCCTAAAAAAGAGTGTACCTAATAAGATACGGGGAAAAAAATGACACAAGATAAACTGTTCCATATGCTACAGCTTTGTGTGTGTGTGTATAAGAGAGAGAAAAAGAAGCGAATGAGATGTTAAAGTGTGATTTCACAAAGGTGTATGTGTAAATGCTGAGATTTGGCAGACAATGTGTGAATGTGTGAGTGGAAGTGAGGGTTTGTGCATAAAAAAAATGTGTGCCTGGCATTTTTCATTGTGAGAACTCTTTATGTTTATAAAAAATGTTGTAAAGAAAAAAATCCTGCAAAACTATTTCTACCAATGTCACATATTAGGCATATCAAAGGCTATAAATTCTCCATGTTAATGCTGAAGCTTCGAATTACTTTCAATTCTAATTTCATTAACATTTTTTGCTTATTGTAATAAACTATGGTGTGCAGCAAAGAAGTCACTAACGTTTTGAACAAATTTAAAAGCACTTATTTAACTAAGTAAGATGAAAACTTTCAAAAAAAAAAAAACTGACTGAAGACTAGAAAACATAAAGCAGAGCGAACGTACACTTGTAGACAGTGGAAGCAGATAACTGCATGTATTTGCATAATTTGCCTGTATCTTTTTAGTATTTGTGTCATCTTTGTGTCATTGCTTTGAAATGTGTTCAACAAGGTGGTTGTGAAGGTTCAACAGGGAAAAAGTTTACATCAGAATAAGTACCAAGGGTAAAACCAGAGAAAGATTTAAATGAGGGGGAAGACAAGAAGATGAGAGCCGGGCTAGAAATTGATGGTGTAATTGTTGACTGCTGGGTGGTTGTTATCTTTGCTTCTTATGGCTGCTCCCCTCCCTTTTCTTTCCATACAAGTAAGAGATCAAGTAAAGAAGCAAAAGCAGCAGACCGGAAAAGAGCAGCAAGAGCTTGGGGGTTGGGAGTTTGGGGGTCAAGGGTGAGTCTGCAGCTGAGGATAAGGGTGGGTGAGTTGGAAAACACAAAATCTTTCTCTCTTAAAAGCCCACCACCCCAACCAACACCTCAACAACAGGACCATTGTTGCTTTAGTTGCTGATGCAGCTGGACTTGAAGATCAGAGCAGACCAGGGTTTAAGGTGAGGCCAATGAGGTACGAATCAGAGTTCACACTTAAAATCTAAGGCAGCGCTGTATTGCCAGTAATTCTTAATGAAAACAACACAAAGGCAAACAAAACCTGTTGAGTCCATCAGATTTGAGCAGGCCCAAGCAGTACAGTAGACATGTGTGAGCAGGCAGAAGGAATGAACTACAATCTTTTGAAGTTCAATCCCTACACCTGATCTGGTAATTACATACACGCCAACTCACTACATGTTTTTCAATGAAAGAGATGATTTTAACTATAAAAAAAATAAATAAAATAAATAGGATAACAAAAGAATTGTGGATGACATCCTCAAAAGCGTGGCATTTTAAATCGTGCTTATGAAGAACAGATATTACAGTAGCTTTTTGTATGTGCTTTATTTAATTTTTACAGTTTTTCAATCACATTGTCAAATTGCTATTGCAACTACACGATGAACCTACCAGCCAACTAAACAGAGTGACCAACTTGTGGCTTATTAAGTTAAAAACAATTGCTGCATGAAAACCATAATTTTTCCAGCTACGTAATTAGATCGCTCATATGTTTTAAAGACTAAGGTTTTACTCAGAACTTCATGATCAAATTATACCTGTGTGTTCTATTTTTGCTTGTGGAACATGCAAAACCAATTCGGACACTGTGTTTACCTACCATAGTATTCATATCACCACAATCTCATCAAAATTGTTTTGTGTGAGACACAGAACAAAAGCAGTGGGGACGTGGTATATGAAACAAAAGTGGTTGGGTAGAAATATGCAAACATGGAAAAACCAATGTTTCAATTGTTTGTTTCCAAAACATTCTAGCATCTCCATCACAACCAAAGACAAAAACATGTAGAGTTATAGGTTTTGATCACAGTTTAGCATTATTTATTTATTCAACGATAAATTGGTCAGTGGATAAGTTGACTTGCTCTATCGTCTGCTTCTTAGTTATTGAAGGTGGGTTTGGTTTCCCATATGCCTGGACTCAGGGTATTAGTATGGTAACTAAAGTACCTTTAAGCATCTAATTAGAGGTGCGACTGTGTGAACATCTGTACTTTTTTATAATAGCAGCTAACGACTAACTTTTATTTTCCTACAGGCAAGAAGGAAACAAGCAGGGCAGCAGACTTCCTTCTTGTAGCTACAAAAATTAAGCTACTCCCACGGACCAGCTCAGAGGAGATCTCAAAAAGTAGCCATGTAGGGGCCCTCCTGCTGCTGATAAGCCCACACGGGCCTCTCTGTTGTGCCTACCCTGGAGAGAAGCCATTAGCCTGCCTGCAGCTCCTTCCTGGATAAGCTGAAGCTTACCAGCCTTTGGGCCACAGGGCAACTTTTTTTATTGGCCCCTCAAAACTATGCGTGAGTGCGGTGTGATAGCTCGGGAGGGGTTGTGTTTGTTGGAGTTTGCCTTACGGATTCAACTGCACTCAGTGTATGTGCTCCAAGCACTTCCTGCACATTAACGGCCGGTCCCACGGTGGGGAGGGCAATCTCTCTCAGACCAGAACATTGCCAAAAAACAGCCTGTCATAAAAACAAACTACCATGCTCTGGTTAGCACAGTGAAGAGGAGGGTAGGGGTCTGATTTTCTTCACCCACTGTTCCACATCTGCATTATTATAAATGTGCACATAAATTCAATGTCTCACGTATGCAATGCATTACCCAGTGTTGTAATTTTATCTGATTTCCGTATGTGGCCAACTTGGCCATACAGACCCACACTAACTAGGACAGTGAGGGAAAAAAAAGCCAAACAAGATTTGGAAAAAGGGCATGCACTCATTATGGGCAAAGCACACACATAAACTCACAGGAACTTTACTTTTGTTAGGAAACAACAAAAAGTCTACACTCATGCAAGATGGAACAGTGGTGTGTCACCAAAACCAGAGCAAAAAAGACAAGAGAACAATTCCGGTGTTTTGCAAAGCATTGTGCGGACAACTGAGGCAGAAAACATCTGCTGAGTTGGACAAAAACAAAACAACAAGCAACTGACTGACATGAACATTGTGGACCTTAGAACATTTTCTAAGTGCCCTTGGAGACAACTATGACTATTTTTCTTTCTCTTCTTTACTTGTGGCTGAATTACTTTTTCTCCTTTATCCAGCTTTACAATTTCGGCTCAGCACCAAGCAAGGATGAAAAGGTAACAGCACGCGTGCAGAATGTTTAATGTTGTTGCTGTGAATGCCTTCCAACTACAGTCAACAATTCAATTAGAAGGAGACAAGAACACATTTAAAAATTTAATACTAATAAATAACAGCTAAAAATATATTAGGGTTTTGGTTTTTTAGTTAGTACAAAACTGGATATGCAAGGACATGGGATAAAAAGATCATGACAAAGCAAGTGGCTCAAATGAAACACAAAAAATCAAATGACTGGGCATATTTCATGCATAATGTAGTGTACTAACAGTTCTTAGGCTCAGCTATAGTCACAGCAAGTGTAATGTGGGTCAGACGTGGTGAAAAGGTCGTAAACAAGACATTATTTAGGTTATGGAATGTTTTTTTTCTTTTTTTAGAAACAGATGTGGCCTATTTTTGTATTTTATATAAAGCCAGCTTGAATTTGAGTTTTGGAAAATGATGTAAGGGTATGATATTTCCTTAGGCCAGAAGGAAATGCAGACTTTGGATTATTTTGGTCATGTGGACAAGTTTTGGGAGCTCTAGCAAAGTTGAAACTATTCTTTAATGGTCAAAAAGAAAACCATCTGATGTGTTTGTTTTTTACCCAAAATACCATATTTCACTGACCAGCGTAAAAATTTAAATGCACGACTCGGCTATTTTTTTTTTACCATTAAAACTGTACACCGAAGACATTTGGAAGTCTTCATTGCTTCATTTCAAAATTTAAGCTAAGCTCTAATTGTTACTCTACAGATTTAAAAAGTATGAATACATCAATGTGTTTCATTAGTTAAAATTCAAAATAATCATGACAGTATTACTATTTGGAAGCTAGCTAACTCTTTCTAACAAGTTAAATTACTTTTGCGTGGGTATTCAACAGCTGAAATTATAACAAAAAATACATTTTGAGAGCAAGCAGATTGTTAGTCTTGGTCAGATGATTACACACAAGAGGGTCAGGACTGTTTTGTACTTTAGCTTTCACATTCATTAATAATATAGAAGATGTTTGCGCTGCAAATGAGCTCCACTGAAGGCCTTTGAAATGACTCAAGGCTCCCTCGTTACTTCATTTGCTGTACTAAAGAAAGACACAAACCTTTGTACCTTTATGTCATGGTGTAACTCTCCATCTGTTTGCTCCTTTATTACAGGCAGTAATTAGATTTGGCTGATGCTGCTCACTGTTAAAGCATGGCGTTTTAAAAATCGCATTATTAGTTTGGAGGCATATAGCTGGAAGCAAAAACGGTTAAAAAAGGAAAACTTTCTCAAAACAAGAGCCCTATTTGAATCATGTGAAGATATGAACTCTCCATATTTGCCTTTAGGAGAGTCATTGGACTCCATATTGGGTTTTGTATTAGTCTAACTTTCCTGAAAATACGTAAGTCCTCCTCTTCTAAACCTTATTTATTTATTGATCATCTCAGAGAAGAACCGAATTATAAATAGCTTTGACTACTATTCATCACTGCATTCTTTGTTTCCTGAGGGTGTCATGTTCTTAATCATATAAATAATTTTTGATTGTGATATCAATAAGTCTTCATTAAAATTCAGCAAATTGATTTTTTGAAAAAGAGAGGTATCCAAAAGGGTTTTTTTTAGGCTTTCAGTGAAACTTTGGGAAAAAAAGTATCACCTCACATTTTTCTTCACAATAGGCTGAATATGCATTTGCCTGCTCATTTAAAGTTGAGCTATATCACTGGCAAGTGCTTATGCTTTGCCAATAAAAAAAACCCTCATTATGCTACCTGAAGCTGAGTGTGCGTGTGGAAGAGGGGGAAATATGTTCGCAAGTGGGTGAGAAAGATATGGGATAAAAGGCATTTCAGAGGAAGCTCAGAGGGATGGCTAAGTTGCAGAAGAGCAAAAGCTTCATGTCTTGGAACAACTGCAATCAGAGCTGCTGCCAAACTCCCGAAATCCACCCTTTGTGCCTGACAGAGACTTCTCAACAGGTCTCATATCCACAGAGACAAGACTGGAGGATGTGCAATGATGTGCATATGTTTAAGATCGTGCACACTTTGCATGTCAACAGCTGGTTAGAAATGAAGAATTTATAGAATGTGTGATGACATGTCAAAATAGAAAACTATGACGTGCTGGGGCAAATTTTGCTTAACAAAATAAAATCACCCACTGGTACTGATTTAAAAGTTAAAAACCCTGGAAAATACCAGGAACATTGTGCTTAGAATAATTTCAGAGGAGCTTTTTTTTTTTTTAAAGATAATTAGCTTCTCTGATGTGCTGGAACCATAAATTTATTTAGTGTAACTTAAAAATCAAATTTAGCAAATCTGCATATCAGTAGTTCTATACGCTTGTTTTTGTACGTTTAACTTTTCCCCCCGCCAATTGTTTGTGATAATTAGGAATTCTGATTTCTTCACAAGACAATGAAGATAAAATTTGTGAGTAGCAATTGGAGATTGCATCTTGTGTTTGGTGTCAGGGCCAGTTATGTCCATGTTTGTGAGCAAGTTCCTTCTTTTAAAACTTTTCTTTCCCCTCTTTTTTCCAAAGAAACCTCCTAGGGCAAATTTTTTCAGCAGGAGGTTATCATGCAAACTCTTCTACCAGAAAGATAACAATAATCTATAGAAAGAATGGCCTCTGACAAAGAAGGGATTAAGATCAAATCCAGTGCTGATGCTACCCAGATAAAGAGTTGTGAGAACTGGAAAAATTATTGCGAGCGTTCACATCTTGAATCTTTTGGTTTAGGCTAAAGAAGAGCAGTGTGTGTGTCTTCTCATTTTCACTCAGATGTAGATTAACGCCCATCAAACATTACCATCTTTTTTCCTTTTCTTTATTGATTTACTATGGGTTTAGAGATTGCACCAGAATGATTTTTTACCTTACTTTTTGGGCTCTCAAATTACTTTTCTTTTCAATGGTGGCAAGCCATCTGGGCCTTGCGACTGGGCCTCACGAGCTAGAATTTATTGTCTTTTGGCTATGGATTTTCATTCAAAATTTCCGAATGATCTCTCCCGCCTCTTGTCATAACTTTTAACATGCTCGCTTAGCTTAGAGACATATATTTTCACATTCAAGCATTGAACTAATCGCATTTCTGCCATCTTTTTATTGCCAAACAAATTCAAAGAAATCTGCCTGAAGGGCTTCACAATCTGTTCTACTGGTTCTACATAGTACAAAGTAACAGCAATGTAACAGTAGCTTCAGCTACTCAGTTTTTGAGTCAGAATGCCGTAGATATTCTAGCTTCTCTAGGCTATGCTATCGAATTCGGACATGTTGATAGCTTGTCCAAAACTAGCCAAACATATCTGCAGTGAGCACCATAAAGGAAAACATGATTTTGTTGGAGTGAAAGCTATATACTCACCTTTAACAACTGAAGCAGGAGAATAGATTTTTTTTTAGCCATTTAAAAGCTCAACAAAGTAATTTCATGTGGGATGGCAGTTTTCATTTATATAAAAGTAATAAAAACATGGCAGGGTAGTCAGACTCTGAGCATTTTTAAAGAGAGAAATGAGAATGTATTTGTCTACAAATATTCCTAATTTCTTGGGAGCATAAAATGTTGATATTATCCCACATGTTACTGAATTTATGAGGCTGTTGATTTCAAGCGTTGCGGCTGTGGCTGCAGTTGAAGGGGACATATGTTGCATTTAAACACAAACGTAATATTGTGGAGTACTGTATTTTTTTTTATAATCATTAAATTATTGTTAAGAGGTGAATTTATTCAGATGGAGTACTATTGGAGGCATAGGTGTAAAATGTGTAGTCCGCCTGTGCTAGGTGTATTTAAACAACAGTTAAGATAAGCAGTCTCATTTAAGAGATAGGCATGCATTCCTTATCTAAAACAGTAACATTTGACAGCTTTGGCTTAGATAAAAAAAACATATTTAACCTCTAAAAATGCTTTTTTATTTGGTAAAACACACACGCTAAGATACATATGAGAGGTGATGTGGATTTTCATGTGCCAAAAGACATTTTAACATTTGGGTTACCAAAGCACAACACGACCCTATCCACTGCATTTGACTACTTCGTATGACTTTACTCTGAAAGCCTGACCACTAAGCTACAGTGTTTATATTGCAAAACAAGCAGTTTAGTTTCTAAAACCTAACATTTGCTTGGTGTCCTAAATCAAAAACAGGGTTAATTACTTGCGCTAAACATTACATCCTGACTTTATTTAGAGATTCTTGTGTTGTTATTTATTTATGCTGAATGGATGGTTGTGGACAAGATAATGCTCTGTTGCAGCTGAAGGAAGAATAGGAGAAAACTAAAAAGTAGAAAGGCCCTTTGGTATAAATAATTTATTGTTAAAGGGAAAGATGAAGACAAATAAAGAGAGGTGGTTGGTTTTGTTGGAGAAATCTCAACTTATTTTGATTCTGGGTAATAACGTGACTGCAGCTTCAGGCGTAATGTACTAATGACTTACTAATGTGCAATAGTCCTGATCGTTTCAATGATTTGTGCAACATTGTCACTGCACACAAAAATCATCTCATCTAAAGAAACTTCTAAACAAAACAATGCAGACTCACACAAAAATAATTGCTGGTGTAACAATGTTTATCTCCATTTTCTTCCTGGATCAAGGTCCATTTAGCATGATGTCCCAGTAAACAGACCCCCACCCTGATTTATTTTTCTGTAAACATGAGTCTGTCCTGCTTACGCTTGCCTCACACTGCTTCCCTGAAGCACACACAGTAACCATCTGCTCCACTTTTTGAGACCTTGCATCTGGCCTGAGTGAACCACTATGTCCAACATACATCGAGGGGTGACTTTTCGTTTGCCATAGTAACCTGAACATAGAATCCTTCTTCTTTTCAACAACATAAAATAAGTTAAAAAGAAGAAGGGAAAAGAAGAAATATACTAGTTTTGAAGGTTTTTAAGAGAAAAAAAAAGGGCCTTCACAAGCAATCTGAAGTTTTTTGGGGAAAAAAAACAACACTTCCAGTAAGAAACTAGCACATCGACTGTTGCTCAAGCAAGAACATGCTGTAAACATCCTCTTCCACCATCTGAAATAAATTATCGTTCACTGACTGAAATCCAAGCATTCATTAAAACACCTCAGTAAGAGCGAGAAGACAATCAGCAAAGATTTTATCTCATGATTTGGCTCTGCTTTCAGCTGTCCGCCACATGGCTTCCAAAATCAGTTGCGTTGACGTGATGCATGTGGCACATAGATGACAATTGAACGCACAAACAGACACACATGTGGCTAACATGTGTAGTGACGACGCAACAGCCGTGATGCAATGCAGACCATCCAGTTTCTAAACACATCACATCTGCAATGTTGGCATTTAATTTAAAATAATGTTACGAAAGAGAAAAATACCAAACTTTTTTTGTAATTTTCAGCCTTTCGATATGAACACGTCTTTGCGTTTTTCCAGATTCAGCAATGGTATCTCAAAGGATACTCTCTGCATCTCTTACTAAGGTTAGTGGCATACTTAAAGTTGCTAAGGTTCGCACTTGAAGAAAAAAATGTTTCTCCTTCGCTCCGCTTATCCAACAAGTTTTACAAAAAGATTTCTTATAGCATTGGCAGTTTTTTTTTGTAAAATAGTGCAATATGTACCATAAAGCACCCTGAAGCAATCCAGGTATATACTGTATAACACATCCTTCCTGAAGATAAAACACAAAAGTTAAAAGAAATGTCTCTTATATTAAGTTAAACCTAAAAGAATATCGCAAAACAAAAGATCGCTCAGTAAGCACTTTATCTGCATTTTACACTCTGTGTGTGGCAGTGAGAGGGTGTGTGTGAGGGAAAATGGGAAACAGGCTGGCCATCAGGATGTGGAGTCTATTGTCTTGTCGACAATGAAAAGATAGAGTCTGCAGGAGTCCTGTGGCTTTCCCAATGGAGACATTAACATCTGGGGCTTAAGGCGTGTGTGTGCGCGTGTGTATGCTTCAGGGGAATTGCTCATGTGTTTACAACTGTTTAAAAAAACTATTTAAATTCCCTTTTTTGTGAATAAAACCAAAAACTTGTACAAACCCAAAAGGAAGAGAACTTCTGCTGAATTCTGAGACACAATCATCAGATTATGTTTACTCTATATTTACTATCGTTTAACTATCTATAAGTTTAATATTATCCTCCAAAAAGGGACCTCTTTTTGTCATCACACCAACTTTGGTACCAATCAGTCCTTTCGAAGCACCCGCTGTATGACAAATAAACTAAATAAAAAGAAAATCCCACTTGACAATTACACAAATATCACAAAAAACCCACTTGTAAAATCCCACTCTAGGCCACATGCCAATAACGCCCTTCTCTAACTACTTTACTGTCTTAATTGTGTAGAGCAATTCTACACACGCACACACACTCACACACACAACCCCCTCCTGCACTGTCTGTTAGTTAACTGATGCTGGCACCATTGAGCTTGTAAAAAAAAAAAAAAAAAACTCCTCCTCCTTCTAAAGCAGCACTTTTTTTCAAAATCCTGCTCACTGTCCAGAGTGAACATGTCCCTCAAATACCCCTTCTCTTTCCCAGTAATTATAATTACCACTCTACTGAAGCTGGTACTTACTTCATTAGGTTTTAAATTTGAGTAATGTGGGGAAAAACATACAAAGAATATATTTGTAGATTATATTAAGAACAAGAGCTGAATATGGGATTGAAAACTGAGTAAAACAGGAAGAACTTTGGGAAATTTGAAACTAAGAGGGAAGGAACAGCACTTTTAAATGGACTCTGTTATCTTTCTTTTCTAGAATGGAGAAAGTATGGTGTGTATAGTAGTATAAAGGAAAGTCTATGTGTAAAAAAACAAACCAGCTTTTAAGCATAAAAAGACAAATGAGATGATGTTGGTGGTTTAGTGAGTGTTAGTATCAGCACATAGAGTATGATCAGAGAAATCCTTTCCAGCAGCTTGTGACCGCAGTGCGCTGTGTTTACACTCCTCCACAAAGAGATAAAGTTCTATCACAGCAACTTCCAAACTGGAAACCTTCATCTCCAACAAAGAAACCATCCGTACAAACACATTGTTTGCAGTTTACCACCGTTTTATTACTAAGAGACTGAAGGAACGGAGAGATCTCGTGGCAACAGTTGGAGATCAAATCGAGCGGGTTTTAGATGATTCTTTTAGTCTTATTGGAAACTAAAAGAATCATCTAGATGAATAAAATAAACTTACCTGGTTGTGATGATCAAACCGCTGTGTCCTGTGCTTTTCTATTTCTTTCTCTGACTATAGATCCAGCTGTCTTTTTTTTTTCCTCCCTCGTTCCGTTATCTCGGGGTTGTTTTTGAATTTGGGTTAGAAATTATTCCACATGCTCATCAATTTCGGATAATATAGACGCTGAGGTCCTTTCTTCTCTAGTGTCCTTTTATGATTAGAAATGTTTGTAGTAAGAGGCAAATAGAGAAGCCATATGATCCTGTCATTCTTTCTACAGAGGAGAACTGGCTCTGCGCGTAACTCCCTCCAAGGCTTTGTAACACGAAACCAGAGGAGGAGGAATGGAAGGAGGAGGACAAGGAAAAGAAAGAGGGAGCCAAGAAAGAAGAGAAAGCGTGAATTTAATCCACTAAGTGGAACGAGAAAGAATGATCTATCAGCCTCCGTGGCTCAGAAGTTTGAGCAGTCCTTTGCAGATGCGTGTGTGTGCCAGGCTCCGCTGGAAATGATGAGTTTGTGTTTAGTGGCGCTGCAGCTTTACTTCTGCAGTACGCAGCACAGCAGGGAGCTGGTAAGATTAAAAAAAAAGAGCACACACACGTCTCCTACTCATTGAAAAGAGGTCTTACAGCAGTCAGTACAAAGCTTGATTAAAACATTTTCTTTGTGTGGAAAGTAGAAGTGTAGTTTATCTTTTTTTTCATCAAGATACTTTCACAATCAGAGTAGATTTGGCATGGAGAGAAATGGTGTTCTGCTGCTGGCTAAAAGGAGAAATGTTCACCTCTGATTCCAGCACTGATTAGATGTCAGTGAGAAAAGCCCCCAGACCAAAATGTGCTGTCGAAAATATTTTTACCTACCTGGTAATGGTGCAGTCAGTCCACCTAACAGAGACACATGGAAAAAGACAAAACGGTCTTCTTGTTGGTGCATTTTCAAGACTAAAATGACTTTTCTTCTGAAAATAAAAAATGCTGAATATTTATTCTTATTATATCAATCTTTGTTCTTAACTCCAAACATACCAACCCTTGATCAGTACACTTTCCTGCTAATTAAAGCTCATTGATTCTTGTTGGAATAATTTTTGACCACACTCAATACTGCAGAGATTGCCAGGTCCTTGACTCAACAGTCAAAAAATCCCATTCCATCCCATTTCTTTTACTTGGTGTACACTACTTTTACTTCTGGAGAAGTGCATGTATGACCACAATGGATGGGAAACTTTTATTGAGTTTTGTAGCGTTATATGATATGGAAGTCAGCCATGTACTGAAATTAAAATTAAAACCAGGTTCTTTAAAAAATCTGTTAGAAATATACATATGTCTAACCAGCATCACATCCTTCATATCCTCTTAGTTTAGAAATGTGTACAAAGTCACAATTATAGTCACATCAGGCTTGCATCATACACATTTTTTGTTTTGAAAAATGTCTTCATTAATTCTAAATGCAATGTCTACATCAGAGCTACACATCAATATCTTTGCGGGCTAGTTATTCTGTCCTGTTTAAATTTTGAAGTCTGTTAAATGAATATTGAATATTGGTGAGTCAAAGAGAGACAAACCCTGACCTCCTTGATTTTCTAGCAGAAGACAAAACACTGAGTGATAATGTAGCAACTGATCTTTGACTGACTTCCTTATGTCTATCATCGCCACTTTAAGCAAATGTTTTAATTTGATTCATTTATTTCATTGCAACTCAGCTGGGTTTTATACCACAAAGTCCAATGCAGAACAACTATTTTTTAAATTACTTTTTTCTTTGGAGATAATAGACATTTTCTGTTTGTAATTTGGAAAGACAATTATCACGTCTCTGAGAGTTACAACTTTTTGTTTTGGTATTTGTACATTTTTGTGTTTTATCAAAGAGTTTGAGAGAAAAAAGTAAGAAAAATAGCAATTTATAATAAAGCAAAAGAAAACTGATTTTTCTTTTGCTTGAACCAAACCTGTCTAAACATTACAAGGAAGTAGCCTATGACTCACACGAAGTTTAGAAATAATTAAATCAATTGGGTCTCCTGCTAGGAAGTTGGATGCCTACAACAACTCTGAAACAGTTCACTATTTTGCTGTTGGCGTGACCAATTCCTCCTTTACAAAAAAGTAAATTAACTAACAGTGTGCAGCTACAGAATAGTTAAAGGGGTACTTTGTGCCTGAAAACCAACATGAAAGATTCTTCACCAGGAGCCAGTTGGTGAGAAGAAGGGAAAGTGATTTTTAACAAAATGTTCTTGACAGTCTATCAAAATTTCTTGAGGCTGCTTTATGAAAACTTCAACCTTCCATCTTTTTTGTATCATTAGTCGCAGCAAAACATTCCACGTTCACTCACAGCCGAAAACACATCCACTAACTTTTGTTTACGGTCATGAATGTCTGAAGCATCATATGGATGAATTAGGAAAAGAAAATGGTATAATTGAAAATAATGTAATGTTTCCACTGTATGTTGAAAATCTCAGCTTTCAGGGTACTTAGACCTTGTTTACGTTTCCAACTAAATCCTTATCTTTCATA
Source organism: Neostethus bicornis (assembly GCA_902685375.1). Taxonomy (NCBI): domain Eukaryota; kingdom Metazoa; phylum Chordata; class Actinopteri; order Atheriniformes; family Phallostethidae; genus Neostethus; species Neostethus bicornis. Next base: position 15,363,351 of record LR738545.1, read on the forward strand.
TGTGTGACAAAAACAATTTTTTTAAAAATATGTTTTGAGTGAGGAAAACATTACAAAGAACCAAGCTAAAAACAAAAAGCACAATTTTGCAATAGCAAACGACTAATTAAACTGAAAATATTATATACATCACCATTGTCAAATTATTCAAGGTCCTAGTTATACTGACTGAATTTATTTTAGAAGGTTTCATCTGTTGTGCTAAGTACACAAAAAATAAAATGATACTGTCTGTCTTGTACTGGCAGTAGAGTGTAAACTTCCTCAGATAAATACTTTGATTTAGTTTTAGCATGCTGTGTTTATAAAGATTAAACTGACTTTGTTTATTAAATGATCATAAATGATGGATTTCATAGACTAAAATTATTTCCCAGAAACATAAATGAACGCCCTGCACTGGTACTGGATCTTTAGTATTCAGTATAGTGCTTTCGAGGAAGGAGCAACACTTGGTTGGCGAACGTCTATCTACACTCACCGAGCACTTTGTCACAAACCCATTTGCAATCTATTGGAATAAAAAATGACAGCTCTGCCATAAATTCTACATCTGAAGAAGGGTTTTGCTTTATGTTGAGTTTCTGTATAAGATTTATTATAAAATATACACTTAAAACTTGAAAAGTAAAATATTTTAACTATGTTTGAACACTTGGCTCATGTTTTTTTTGGTCTGTTTTTATGAAAATAGTCTGATTGAAGATGCACTATAAAATATCAACAGTTTAATCCAGAGGAGTTAGAAAAAGAAGACAGATACGCAGAACTCTGGATTATAATGTAAAGATTAAGAATACAGATTAGAAAAAAAATGATTCAAGTAATAATCTCTTTGATATAAACAGAAAATATTCCAAACTATTTTCTCTAACTGTTGTAGCCATAAAACAGTAGGGAGTCATTTTAATGTCATTGTAAACAAAGTATTGCGCATAAGTCAATAAAACCCTTAATGGTGTAGCAGGAACACAGATAGAAATTTTCTGTTTTTGTTGTCAAAATTTACGTGCTTCCAAATCCCCTTTTAGACAGATTACCCCCCCCCCCCCCCCCCCCAAAAAAAAAAAAAAAAAAAAAACAAGGCAGAATTATGATACTAATCTGTAAATCACATAGGGTAGCAGACACTATGACACAGATTTGATTGTTTGTTTGAGTTTAGGAGTTTGAATTTAGGACACTAATTGTAAGTCAAACCCCATTTTAGCAGGGTTGTGAAAACAGTTTGGGAATAGAGAGCAAAAAGGGTAAAATGCCTTGGGCTGTTTAAAAAAAAGTTGTGAAGTGTTTTCCTGCTGTGAAATTCTAAGGTTTGTGAGCTTGGCTTTATAAGATAAGTATAAAATGTGGAGACACTTACAAAAAGACTTTGCCCTTCACCCCATGTTTTTCTAACTCAATAACAATTGTAAAGTTAAATAAGTGTAGAAGATTAATTTTCACAGACTGACTACAGCAAAGGTTGGTGAAAATACACCTGCAGTGTATCATGTGCAGAAGCGTTCATGTGTAAAGCTCCACTCCTGAACCCATATTTGATTTATTATTAGTTTTCTTCAGTTCTTTCAGAGACATAAAATGACTTTATCCATAGCTTTATCTTTGAGTTTAGTGACACACATATGCCTTAAAATCTTCAAAGTTTCTCTTTTTTTTTCAATCACAAAATCCCTCAGTTCAATCAGTAGTTGGGTCACAGTGACTTCATCTGTTTGGCTCTCTACTTTGAAAATGTCTCACATTTTAAAATACGCTGGAGTTGGATTCACACGTCCAATCCCAAGAAAGTTTGTGGTGAGTGTAAAAGACCCAAGAATTTATCAAACTTTTTGGGCACTCAATGTACAGCCATCAACACACTACAATCAAAAACTCTCTTGCATGCACCAATGTGTGGGTTTGGTCATGGAGCTCAGATAGAGTAAAATCATTATAACCTTATAAATGGTAGCTAGAGCAGCTCTGGACCCTTTTCATAGCATCTAAAGTTTGATAACACTAATGCTCAGCTATAATAATGAGTTCATTTCACATTTTTTTTTCTGGAAGTACATAATAAAGAGTTACAAGTTAGTGTTTTGCGTTAAGAAAGGTTTATTACCAAAATGATAGAATAAAGAGCTGTTCTATGTAGTCCTGTCAGACCAAACAGAAGGTTGTAGATTTTAAAGGAACAAAGACCCTATATTCTTTGTAGTTAGACTAAAAGCTTGTCTAGCTACAATACATCAAGGCTAATTTAAGTAGGTTCACTTGCTGCAGGTAAAAAAATGGAATAGATAAAAGAAGCACAAATTGGAAAATAATTTTCTCACCGTATAAAAATTGATTCTTGAGACATCATTTTAAATGCTAAAGCATATACGGTGCATGTTGATTTAGGCTATTCAGTGCATTAGATCCTTAAAAAAGAAAAAAAAAAATACTACTCATACCACAAACCTAACATAAAAGAAAGAAAAAGTCCTTCATTGCATTTACTGGCATATTTCTTGGAATCAATCGAACAAACTCTTTTCTTCATACACAAAGACTACAGTGCTTTGCTTTACTTGGAATAGTTCTGAGTTGCAGCCTGAAGCCTGATGCCTTCCCCTGTCACTTTGCTCTTTTTTTTTAATAACTAGCAACTACTCAATATGCTACTGAGGGCAAAATATCTCAATAACACACAAATAAAGATGATCGTGGACTTTAGGAAAGTCTTAGGAAAGTCACAGCACCCATTACCCCCCTTGCACTGACAGACTCCCCCATCACCACTGTAGACTCTTTCCGCTTCCTCGGCACTACCATCACCCAGAACCTAAAGTGGGAGCCATCCATCAGCTCCCTGATCAAAAAGGCCCAGCAGAAGATGTACTTTCTGCGGCAGTTGAAGAAAGCCAAGCTGCCCAGATGTTGGTGCAGTTTTACACAGCCATCATCGAGTCCATCCTCACCTCCTCCATCACCGTATGGTACGGTGGAGCCACAGCCAGGGACAAACACAGACTGCAGCGCATTGTGCGCTCTGCAGAGAAGGTGATCGGCTGCAGCCTTCCATCTCTCGAAGACCTGTACGTCTCCAGGACTCGGGGGGCGTGCAGGTCGGATAGCAGCTGACCCTTCCCACCCTGGACATGGACTTTTTGAGCGACTCCCCTCGGGCAGGAGGCTCCGGTCCATTCGGACCAGAACGTCCCGCCACAAAAACAGCTTCTTCCCTTCTGCTGTTAGTCTAATGAATACTTTATAACCTGATCCCCACATCTCTTAGTCACCTCCCTCTTGTCACTTTACTATCTTTATTATTTTTTATTATTTTCTATGACTTTGCACTACTTTTCTTTTTCGAGCACTCTTTGTTTTGTTAAAATTATTTTTATTTATTTTATTTTTTATTATTTTCATCTTATAATATTGCACACCTGTATCAAAGCAAGTTCCTAGTCTCTGATATTCTTCATTGACATGGCAATAAAAGCATTCTGATTCTGATAAAGCAAAATGAATATATTTCAGGTAGGAGTCTAACTACAATAATTGATTTGGTCATTGTAAGTTTAAAAGAAACTCTAGGCTTTTCAGAACTTTTTTTTTTGCATGCCCATCAACACCGTGTGGAGGCAAAAATAAAGTTGAATAAGTTATGAAATCTGGAAAATGCCCAAGTCCCCCCGCCCCCAAAAAATAGTAAAAAACGGACTTTGAAAAATTATTTATGACACACTGCGCTGTAAATACAGCAGATAAGCAAAGAATTAGCGTTTAGTGACAAATGTTTTCTACACATGTAAAAAAAAACTTCTACTTTTTCATAATAATCTCATATCTACAGTATACTGTAGTAACTACATTAGAACAACCTGTATACCATTAACATGAAAAAAGCATATTAACCTCCAATATGTTATATTTCCGTCAACATTTTATTACACTTTCTATGAATCATTTGACTTGTTGAAAATGTGAAAATGTAACCACTTTGATTTAAGTTATTCAAGATGGTAAAAGTTTTTTTTCTCATATCTTAAATTGCAACTCCAATCACTTCACATTATTTTTCAAAAGGTACCAAATTAAAGTAAACAACATAAAGTCAAGATGACAGATGAAAAGTGGAAAAACAATTTTTTGTTTGGGACCAAAGTGAATTTTAACTCACGCTATCCCAGCCTTCTCTGAAATAAAATTATTCAGAAAGAAAGCTAAATGTTGGAGACCCCAGCTTCGTCGAGAATACAGTTTAATCTGCCCTGTTTGATTTTAGTTCCGCCAGTAGAAAGCTAGCTCAGAGAATACAGCTCTTCGTATAGTACATGTAGGGGTGGGATTATCTCTCATGATTCATAAATCAGGTCAATTTTTACCAGCAACAACAGAGAAAGAGATTTTGTGGGTATTTGTGGAAACTAAACCCCGAAGAGCTTTAGTGGATTTCAAATGCAGCGTCACATTTTAGGCTCCCTCTTATATCTTTACTGTCCCAGATCTGGCAGCACCAAGGTTGTGTGAGTGATAACCAGCAACAGATAGAACTACTTAGTATGTCTGGAGAACACAGAAAAACATGGCGAGCTGTTAAGAAAAATGGAGTAAAGTCACATTAAGAAGTAGAGCACAGGTGAACTCCCCCGGGTACAGGCTCTCTTCACTTCCCTCCTCTCTTTTGGCTTTGCTTGGACTTATTCTTCACAGTGAGACATTAAGTTTACATTGGGTGAAATCTAAAGTTTGGAAACTGTTACACTGAATTATTACCTCACTTATCTTTTATGACTTTCTGGTGTTAGATGGAGCTTAAAATAGCAAAAAAAATATTCTTAGCTTTTGAATTGTTGCAGGTGGATGCTGTATTGTGTTGTGTGAATAAATACGTTATTACTTTTGGTGATATTTTTAGATTCTCACATCTTAAATGACTGAAGTACTGTTGGATTGTGGGAGGAACTAGTCCAACAGCAAAAGCCATAATTAACCTTAGAGCAGAGTTTGAATGTTAAAATATAAAATGTATCATAAATAGACGGTGACCGCGTGGTTAGCGCGTTCGCCCGCGGACCGGAAGGTCGCGGGTTCGCGTCCCACGGAGAGCACGTCTAGGGTCCTTGGAGAAGACACCTAACCCCCGCTTCTCCCACCATTGGCGCCGTTGAAGGGCAGCCTGCTGCGGTGTAAGGAGTGCAGCAAACAAATTTCCCCGGTGAGGGATGAATAGAGTAATTCAAAATAATCAAAATAATCAAAAATAATCAAATAGATTGAAATAATACTTAATGAATAGTTTAAATACAGAACAGTGGCAGCTCGATGGTAAACGACTGGTAACCAAAATTGTCATAAGCCACCCAAAGGTCTTTTCGCAACGTTAGCTTTTTGACAGAAAACAGCTTTCAGCTGCTGCTGATCTGTCACATTTCATCTCATTGCAATTTCATGGGTAAACATTTGTGGAGCAGACTGGAGAAATCTGTCTTTATCTTACATGAATGGTTTTGATGTTCCATTGCATCCGCAATCGCCTGGCGGTTAATATCTATTGAGATGAGTGTATTAAAGCATGCCCCATATGATGAGTCGTTCTCTCCTTCCTCCCGACGGAAGACGGAAATTAAAGCTCAACAGAACATCTATTCATTTAATGTGCACATTCATTTAAGAGAGTTAGCGAACAACAAGAGATGCTTTATAACCGACCTTTTCAGAAAGCAAATAAGATCATCATTACTTCTTCATAAATTTGCATCATCTTATTCATCTGACCTGCAGTGTTTGCTGGGTTTGATTAGAAAGAAATGGAAATGAGAAAAATCAGGTTGGTGCTTTATTTTTCTTTCTTAAATAAGAAAGGAGCTTAATTTTCTTAAAAGTCAGAATGATAGATCAGCTTGATGACGGAGATAAACTCCTGGTTCAGCCCCAACTTTCTTCCACTTAATTTCACGAAGCAGCTCACACCCATAAATCAGTGCAGGATCTTTGTTTTAATTCGGATCTCTGCCTAGATTGCCTCAGTCCTGTCTTCTTTCTCTCTAGTAAAGGCATACCAGCATGCTAATTTATCATTCAGTGAAAAGAGGTGGTTTCAGGAGGTTATTAAGTTTCTTCAATTTCCAGATGAAAGCATGGTGTATGTAAGCATGGAGCAGGAAAGTGCAGAGCAGGGTAAGGCTGGTGTACCTAGAAACCTCATGTTTCACAGTACTTCATGTGTCCTCACATCTCAACAGAAGCTGGTCTTCTGTTTCTAACATGTTCTTTTACTTTTCCATAATGTCATCATCTTTTGTTATAAAATTGGTCTTATTCATTCACCTCCAGGACCACATTGTGTTTTAATAATCAAATATGGAACCGCAAAAAATATCTGAAAGGAAACAGTTGTGGATCGAACAAAAGGGAATTATTTAGAAAGCCATTTTTACCTCAGGAGTGTTGGCTCTGAATGCACAGAATTTTTTTGTCTACTGTTTATTTTGGAAAAAAACTGCAACAAATGTTGACTTCAGCAATGAATGTTTCCATTTATTTTGTTACTTTAGCAAGATTCAACTCGATGTAAATTACTCCAAAATGAAAAATGAAACTCGGAAAACGGAAAACATCATTCAAACTGACAATAGTCAAAGTCTAACTTAAAATGTTTGCTGTACTCACATGTCATCACAAATCATCAAAAAACAAAGTGTATTTAGCTTAACCAGTTTCTGGAATGAAAATTGTATGTAGCTCACCTGACATTTGCTATGTAGCCATTAGTTTAACAGTTTTAAAAAAAAAAAAAAAAAAAAAACAATACTTCACAGTCACATCTGCATGGTATACCCAATCAATTAGCGGTCAAGGCAAGATCCCTGGGAGGTTTATAAAATAAAAACTAATGTTTATGAGAAGAATTACTCCTGTGTGTCTCAAGGGATTCTAGAATGTACTGATCCGGCCAGATCTGCAGGTAGAGATGATGATCCAGTAGCGGGGAGAAGGCCAAGAAGATATTGAAGATCTTTTCACTAAGAATAGGGATCTTTAGTTTGTCCAGAATCCAAAATATCAGGAAGGCTACAGGATAAAAGAGGCAGAAGTAACTGTCTGGGGAAAGGTAGGCTCAAAATCTGTGAGGTCAAGGCAAACAAATCCAGAAAGGTTATGTCAAGGCTTGCTGCACACAGATAAAACTCTGGAAGAATCTGGCAGTGGAATGCAGAAAGACAGCTGCTTGAACAGGGAGGAATACAGGTGAGAGCAGAGTTGATCCTTAATGCATCACTAACAACTCTGAAAACACTCCTTCAGCCAGAATACATGACAGAGACGCAAAATAGGGTAAAAAAAAAAAAGAAAAAAAGTATGTTCTCATTCTCTCTCAAATCTTCTAACTAGTATTTTGTACCTGAAAGAATAAATATCACTAATTGCCATAACTGCCTGAAGCAGTAAATTATCACATGCTAGTAGTATGTATTATGTGGATGAAAATGTAGTTAATTTCAAACTAATAAACTGACTAAACAGAAAACATCTTGGAGGATGGCTCAATTTTTTGTTCAATTCTTTGTGTCCCCGTGAAAATGTGGGAAAAGCTCTGTCCACCACCATACAGTCTAACGCAAGTGGATGTTTATAGAAAATAGTGACTTTTAACCTTTGAGATGAGTAGCCATGATTCTACGTAGTTATGACACAATGTTGCCAGTACACAGTAAAAAAAGGCAAAAAAAAAAAAGAACATGTTGTTTTGTTCTTAGAATAAACTGATCCAGTCAGTTTTTATTGGTTGGCTTAATGACATTGGTTCATGCTTTACTTCAGCTTGACATTGTTTCAAACCTGAAATTATCCAAAAAAGTACAGTTGTGTAATTTTAGCCAATGCAGCCTGTCACACTCCTTAATAAAACTTCCATAATGCAGTTTGATCCTATTATGGACTAGATTTCCAATGGTTTGATTTTTCAGCTTGGATTTCCTAATGAGTAGAGCAAATACGTCAATTCTAGCTAAAATGAGTAAAATGGCTTTAAACATCCAGTAAGCTTTGCTGTTCTCATTGAATTACCTGAAGATAGCTCAGCTAAACTACAGACACGTGACTTACAAGTTATGGTCAAAACTGTTTCTTGTGTGCATTACGTCAGCACCGTGCAGTGTGCAAATACATTTTTCCACAACTTTTGTAAACCTTTGGCCTGTTCCAACTCTTCTGTAACTTCTCAAAGAACATTGAATTAACCTTGATCAATTGCAATTTCCCTCTGGGATTAATATTGTGTTTTTTCTTTCATCAGTTTCACAGTTTGATTAATTCAAACAACTCAGATAAGCATAAGTGCAAGTCTTTTTTCAGAGAATAAAAGCACCGTAAACATGAAAACTTTCCACAGTATGTTAGTCCGGCTACTGTTTATGTCGCTCATAGTTTGCAAGGCACATTTTACAATTCATACAACCTGACCATTTGGACCCAAGAGATGAAACGCTTATCTATCCATAAGCAGTTACATTAAAAAAAATAATGCATTTAGCATTAATGATAATCTTTTCAAAAACTTAAATGTATCTAAAACAAATTCACTGTTGTTTTCAACTGTTTAAAGACAATAAACTAGATTTTGTTTAACATTGGATAAATCTTTTCATGATTGAAATTGCTGACATGAAATATGTTTAAAAGCGCAGGTGTCAAAATGCAAACTAGTTTCTTTTGAAAGCTGACATTTGGATGTAGTTTCTCAAAGTGTGAATGTAAGCTTTCAAAATGAAATTCTGGGAAAAGACAAAGTGTGGAATTTAAACTACACAGTTTTCAAACCAATACAAATTTCAACTTTAATTTCTGATCTACAGCAAACATGTGGTTGAGGGAATAAAGTAGCAATAAGCAAACCTCTTGTCACCCCTTCATATTGGTGCCATGCTGACAAATAAAAAGCTGTTTGTCAAAGTCTTGCAGATAAACTGAACAGTAAACTGCATGTCTGTTAAAGAAAAATAAACATTAATGTATCATTTTCAGTCTTTTTAATCACACTGTAGCGTTTGGAGTGGAAAAGAAATATGACCATTTCACACCATGCCAAAAAAGAGACATGAGCCACTTTTCTACCACAGCATTTTTCTTTCAGCACTCAAGATGATGAGTTTCGCCAGGTCTGCAAAAGATAGCCAATAGGGAAGAATTATGAATACTCCCTATTGAAAGACACACTTCTGGTGGATGTTCAAAGGAGTGAAGAAACTACACAACTGGTTTTCAGTCTAAAACTCAAAAAAGTTCTCTTTGAATTTTGACCCAAATTAATGTTTTTCGTTGAAAAATTTAAATACTACTGCCTGACAAAACAAAAAACCTATGTTTTACAACCTCCGACAGCATGCCAAATTTAATACATCTATAAAGCAACATGATTACAGCATATTGTTTGACATTTTAACTGTGCTTTGTAAAAGCATCTGTGCACCTCCAAGAAATAAAATCAGATTCTTATCTTTTCATGTCTCCCAAGTTAAACCTGTTTTTGTGTGTCCTTGTTCTATCCAGTTTTATGTAATAAAGTCATCCTTCAATCCTAGTTCAGCAGGAAAATTCTAATCACACTGATCCAAGGTTTCAGAAAGCCATCTGCTTTAATCCAATTTTTGAGAACTACTCCGGTAATAATTCTCCTGTTCCTCTGTAACCACTTCCCAATGCAGTGTGCTAATTTTACAGATTGAGCTTGTTGGAAGTGGGGCAAAGCGGGACAGATGTGAAGGCTCAACAGTGTTTGAATTCTGGAGACAGCCGCTATCTTCCACGCCCTCAACCATCCCACTGAGAAAAGTTTTTCCTCTGATATGACCTCAACTCACCCCATGGATGTCTGGATAGCGACAGACAGACAGAGCTTCTCTTTGGTAGCTAAGCTGCCTTTTTTTTCCACACCATATTCAGCATTCTCAGGAGCTGTGGCGTTAGAAAGCCATACCCAAGCATCTTTGAAATCCTAAAGGGCAACTCGCTCAGCCATAAAAAAACAGTCTAAATACTTACACTTGCCATAAATGCCCATAAGCTGGGCAATCTTTTACGCACTCTAATGTTATTTTCAGAAACACTGCAACACTTAAGGCTCCTGATAGAAAAACAAAAAGACAAATGACTGACTGTGCCCTTTTCTAATCCATCAACTTTTTTCAAGAGTCTTTTGTCCTTCAGGCTGTGTCACATGTGGGCTCGGCTGCTCACTCCTGTAATTATATCACCCTGAAAATGTCCAGGACACTGAACATGTTCAAATACATGCATTTGATGACATTTCAGCCAAAACCACCTTCATTCAGAGCATCCCAGAAATTGTTCCGGCACAGCTGCTTCCTTTTACAGTTTGGTTCTATTGAGCTCTTTGACATCTCTAAAAACAGTCCTACAAGAGTAAAATGAGGTGACATTCATCTATGACTCAATTAAGTTACATGGTGTCTTAGCATTTCCTGACACTTTGTTGACTCATTTCCATACCGTACATTCTGCCGGGTAAGGATAGAGACTGGTACTGGCACTGATGATAGACTTAAAGACCCATTGTTAGAGCAGCAGTTTAAATACCAGCATGTTGTTAATACCCCACATGGTTATTCACTCATAACGTGCGTTGGAGACACATCTACACGTCACCACTCCTACCTCCGAGCTCTATTTCCAAGAGAACACCTCTATTATTTCCAATGGCTCCTCTGTCCTCTGTAATGTGTATGTATGTCAGAGAGAGAAAGGGAGAGTTGAGTGTGTGTGTGCGTGTTAAACAACTGTATAGTACATAACAGGCTAGTTCTTCTCTGGTAAGTGATGTGAATTGTGCTGTACAACCACTTAACCTGCCATGCCACCCTCCCATGGCAATCCCAATAAAACCTGGATTATTTTTATAACAACGTATGGCTGCTGACTTTACAAGCTCCCCTTCAGCTCCTGTGTGACTGAGAGGAAAAGAGGAGGGGGAGGAAAGAAAAATGGGAATGGGTCAATTCAGCACTGTGTCTCTCAAAGGGCAGCATATCCAAAACCCTCAATGAAGGCTTTTTCTGCTAGAAAAGGGGAAAAAAACAACCTTTACCGATTCTTTTCCTTCTGTTTGAGTGTTACAGCAGCTAGAGTTTCCACCCTGATGAATTTCTCATTCTGCCTGGCACTATGGAAAGCTGGTATATAAATGTTTGTTGGACTGAAGGCTGTCTTTGTCCATGACAATACAATGGGAATCTTAGTAAATTCTTTGCATGGCAAACAACAATCCGTGCTTTCACCCATTGAGTTTCCCAAGTCACAGTAACAGCTGGGAGGTCATGTGCTGCTAGGAGACAACATCTTAATTGTTTTTGCAGTTTGAAAAGTTGCTGATATGATCAGTGTGAATATTTTATTTGGTCTTGTTCCCAAAGCAAATGCCATTTAATTTATACAGGTATTTATTTCTTACAGGCTTTTTATGAGCACAGTTGTCTCATTTCAAGATTGAGCCAATCTACCTTTTTCTTTTATCTCAATAGCTTTTTCCAAAGAAAATATTATTGAAGCTGCAAATTGCTATTTATGTTTAACATTTTTATTTATTCTCTCATTTGAAACTTGTTTGTCCGTTCTGTTTAGCCTTCTTTCTTGCTGACGAGAGAAATAGTTCAACTGTATTGTTGGCCTTTGAAAAAGCATGAAGCTGCAAAAGGAGAGCATAATTTATAGATAGGATGATGTAATTTAGAAATATTCCATTTTTCCCAAAGTATATTAATTTGCTTATCAAACTCTTCGTAAAGCTTTTTGTAGTTCTAAATGACTTTGTTATCACAGCCGTAAAATAGTCAGTTGCATCCTCTTATCCTCAAAAAGTCTGAACTTCATTTCCTATCCTCCACGTGCTGCCTGATAAAAATCAAAGCTGAGCGAATATTTCCTCCAGGCAAAGCCAACTTCCCTCAACCATTTTTCATCCCGGCTGTGCGCACTGTGCATGGGACAATGACTAATTTCATAAAAATTAATCAAAGGGACTTGTGGGCGGGGGTGTAGTTCCTGGATAATTCAACTTTTCAATTTTATATTTAGAAAGGGTGATGATAAAAAGTAACGGCTTATTTCTGGGATTGGAAAACGTAATGTGGCATCGCTTAAATTGAAATCGCCATTTGTTTCACTCCATTGTTGAACTGCTCACTGGAAGAGACTGAAGAGGGGGGAGAGGAGGCTTTTGGGAGCTGCTGCATCAGCATGTGTGCAGTAATGTGATATCAAGGTCTGGCCACACAAAGAAAACACAACCAGCAGTGTAACAACCTAGTAAGACCCTGGGAGGGGCATATGTGTGTGTTTGAGGGGGTAGGGGCCATGAATAGATGGAAAGTAGGTTGTTAGGTTGGGCTATGCTGCTTCAGTAATTATCCTTCCTTCAAATTTGATGGAAATATTGAGATGAAAAAAATATGGGGAACATTAAACACAGAGGTGTAACCCCAGGGAAGAAATAAAGTAGGAAAGCTTTACTGGCAAGAAATAGTTGGTTTTTTTTTTTTTTTTTTCACTTCCTAATCTCTTCCAGTGCCAGATGTCTCGGATTATTTGTCATTGCTTTGTTTGGTTACTGATTTTTTTTCTAATCCATTCCACCTTGGTTAAATTAGTCAGTTGTAGCAGATGTTGGTGTCATAACACATCCACTAAACAGAATTTATCTTCTTTCTATGTCACATGTACATTACTGTTTCTACTTAAGATAAAATCCCCTCACCCCTTTGCACTCGATGTCGACCCTGCTCCACTTTCATCAGTGTCTGCATAATTTTGGAAGTAGTGTGGGCAGCAAATTAAGGCAGGGTTGTGCTGCCTACATGAAAGATCAGAAAGTGCTGAATATTTTTCTTCCAAGGGTTAGTTGAGGGCCAAGTTGTTTACAGATGTAACTGTGTGGCAAACGAATGAAGAAAGGAGGGTTTTGTTAAAAGCCAGCTGCAGTGGTTAAGTACCAAATCCTTTGGTGAGTATGGTTTATTTCTCAAAGACTTAAAAAAATGTTGTCAGGCTCCTAGATACAGCTCATGTTTCAGCAGACCATGCATAAATATAAAAAAAATTACAAACAAATATGTAAATATATATACATATATATACAGAATATACATATACAGTATATTACATCTAGCGATATGCACATTATTTTTTTGTTCATGTAAAACATATCTACTGGTAAGGCATCTTAATCACCAGCATGCTAGTATTAGTCTAAACTATGGATTACTATAAATGCCATTGAAAAACAGTCTAAAAAAGACCAAATAAGGACAGTATCCTCGTTTACAATTCATAACAGCATGGCTTTTACGGGTCATGCTAGAAACAAGAAGATGGCATGACTCATGTTAATATGACTCATGTTTTAGAGCGAAGCTCATCCTCAAAGTATCCTTGTCTATTCATACTCATTGAGATAGACGCTGGCATCCCTAGTAATGGATAGGCAGTGTAGAAGACAAAATAAAAGTTAATCGGTGAAGGAGAAAAAGCCATTAGATGTTGCACGTCAGAATAAACATTGTTTTTTAAAATTCAGGTAACAACCTACTGTTGTAGGTACAAAGCATTTCGTACTCATGAAGTCAATTTCCAGCAAGCTACTATCCCCTTTGTTAGGGTTTCTTTCGGGTAGAGAAACACAAGGTTGGAAAGCGCAATTAAAGTAATTTTTTTACAGTAAATTTTTTTGTTACTTCCAAAACAGTGCTTGACTAATGTCAGTTACCACATCTAACCAATGTTTGCTAATAAACACCATTAATCAACAGGTGTCAAGAAATGGGGACACAGACACGTAATACAGAAAAAGTGAAAATGAAGTAAAAAGTAAAGCAACGAACTCATATTTGGCAGCTGTCAGGGATTGCACGGTTAAAAAATATTATTACACGACACTCGGAGCCACCAATTTCTGGCATGAAAATGAAGTGACAGTGAATCAGCCTGGCATAATGAGTCTGACAAGTTAAAAAGATGCATTTTAAAAGTGAAACTAATGAAGCAATGACATGATGAGAACAGTAGCCTGCGGGAAAACAGGCTGAAAACAGGGTGAATTCATACTAAGTTTAGCTTCTTCATTTGGAATAAAATGAGGCTGAATTGACTTTTTTAAATATTGTTTTCTATGAACTCGCCCCTCCCCCCAAAAAAAAAAAAAAAAACTAAACAAAACCCGAGCAACTTTAATCTTTTTGTGTTATTTTTAATTTCCACTATTATCTGCTGCAAAATGTAACCAAATTAAGTGTCATCACTTTGCTTCAGCTCTCGTATTTGGCATAAAGTGGAGGTTTCAGCTCTGGTGTGGGTGGTCAGGCCAGGGCAGATGTTTAGCCTGGCATGGAAAGTTAAACGAAGGAGTGGGAGTACAGAAACTTCCCCTGCGGTCCTGTAGATTTTATTAAAACACTTCCTGGTTCAGAACTTAAATTCCTACTTTGTGTTAACCTCACGGTGTTATTGGTTGACTCTGAGTCGGTTTCATGCTCAGATGAAGGCACATTGTACTAGTGTAGACCAGTGAGTGGAAAACACGATAACACAACTCATATGGGAGGAATTTGATATTTTTACTGTGTGACATAACAACTCCATGTGACTATTTTTCATGCTCACAAACTCATTTTTTTTACTTGTTTACAGACTAGTACATGCAGCACAATGATGTGCTGTTTGACAGGTTCTGGTGGGATCAGGTGGTTATGAAAAACCCAGCATGCAACTCTCCGATACATACATCAACACACAGACACTGGACACTTTGTCGTACAGTTCAAATCCCACTTTAAATATTATGATAAAATCCCCACAGCACAGATGCACGTACACACCCATGTGTCGTGTTTGTCTTTGTCATGATTCCGTTGAGTAGAAAAAAAGAGGGAAAAAAAAGAAATCTTTTGAAACCTGAAACTCTTCTCCATCAGCAGCCCTTGTGCTCCCCTTGGTCAGCCCAGGAGCAGAGCAGCAGCCGCAGCAGGAGAACACGGGCCTCTGTTGTCTCAGCCGGAGCCCTTTGGACATATTTTGAACCCCCTCTCCCAACGGATGTAGCAGCATAGAGGTCTTGTTGTACTGTGTAGCATGTGAAAGCACTGCTGACTTCAGTGTGGTGAGCAATGTGACTTGTTACTGTAACAAGGTTGGCCTGTGTGTCAATGTGTCTATGTGTAAAACTGTCCATATTTCATGTCTGCTGAACGGTGTGTTAGTGACTTAATACAAGTCATAATACTCCTCTTTGACTTCAATGTAATAAAATATATTCAAAACAAACTAAATCAAATCTGGTATGAGTTGAGTTTTTTAAATCATCACTTCAGTTAATTGAAGTGAAAACTAAAAAAGGAAGAGAAGAAATTTAAAAACTGTTTTAAATTACGTAATAAACTAGTGTTATTTAATATGTGCTTATCTGAATGAGTGCTAACAAAATAATGAAATTGTTGCATTCTACTTTCTCATCTCAATTATAAAGAAAGCTTTAACAAATCAGGTGAAATACCTGGTTTCCTTAAGATTAAAAGTTTCACATCATACTTTTTTCCCCTACTCTCTCGTGCGTTGTGATTTTTCATGCAGGAAACATCAAAGAGGCGTAGTTGTTTTTTGGAAAGTTCAAACAAATTTTGTTCCGTGAGTTGAACAAGCTGTATTTATACAGTCACGCTCTCTGTTTTACTTATTATGACTTTGTTTGTGTATTCCCTCCTGAGGCTTTTTTCCATCCAGAGTTCTCTTCTTTTTAAAATAAAAACAAATTGGGCTTTACCCTCTGACTCATCAAAAACATTTAGCTTGTCGACATCTTTCATCAGAGTAGAAAACACCACTCTGCGTTTTAAAGACATTTCAGGGTGTGTTCACTTTCTCAAAGATTTGTCCAAGATACTTAAAATGGATTCAAATGTATAATGACTCCCCTTCTTTATTCTTTTCCTGGAGGGTGATCGTGAGATTGCTTGTTCAACATGAAATTGAGAAGATGCTTATTATACTGGGACATTAAGGACATTAGCTGCCTATGGAGGAATGATGGTTTTAAATGAAACAATAGACATAGAATAAAGAAAATAGCCATTCAAAGATCAACCCCTTGCACAACAGCACTATAAAAATATGAACTTTCCCAACTATGTTATCTGATTTTAGCAACCCTGAATTGATCATCTGAATATTTGCAAGATTTGTACAGAAAAAAAAAAACTTTAAATAAAACTCTACAATTGTGTGATAGGAACTAAGTAAAATTAAAACCTTTTGAGGAAAACTGCAGAAAAAACACAATACAAAGCAGTGTGCATGTAAAGTAACTTTAATATAATTAACATTTAGCACCTGGAGACTGCTTACTGCTGTTTAGCTAGCTGAGAGTTCGGTAAAGGTTTCAGGCTGAACAAAAAAAATAGGTCCAAGAGTAATTACAGACTTTGATTTCTTGCCAACAATATTCCCAAGCGTTGACCCTTAAACCACTAATCAAGTTCCAATAGTGAAATCTTGCACATACGTCTAAAACTTGTCCATCAAAATGTACTTTTTTCTACAGGGTATGTATT
This sequence comes from Neostethus bicornis, assembly GCA_902685375.1. NCBI lineage: Eukaryota > Metazoa > Chordata > Actinopteri > Atheriniformes > Phallostethidae > Neostethus > Neostethus bicornis. The sequence continues at coordinate 15,379,937 of LR738545.1, forward strand.
TTCAGTCTAGTCCAGTCACTTGGCCTTACCTGTTTTAGACAAATAGACATTATATTTGAAGTGTTGAGGTTCTTTCAATGAGCCATTGACTGAATACTGATGTATTTGATCCAAAAATGTCAAAAAAACAGAGGAGGCTAGACTCATGAGAACATATACTTGGAAACCTGATTACAGACTGAAACTAATGTGAAAATGTTAGGGTTTCTCTACAAAGAACAAATCAAACACCATCCAACATCTGAGCACAACAAATAAATTACAGGAACATTTTTTTAAAGGACTTATCTTATGCAAAATAACTCTTTTGTTATTGTATCTGATACACATAAACAAGCACTGTTTGGGTTTTGGAACATTTGTTACATAGACCAGAAAGTGTGAAAGCCTGACTATTGCTCATCCTACAACCCATCCTGAGACAGCACAGGCTCGACCTATAAAATATATAGACAGGTTCTAAAGGAACCGTCCATGGTATGCCCAACTTGTAGTGTGGGAGGATGATCACTTTTCTTGTCTAAATATCCTCAAAGGCTCTGTGAAGCTGCAGGGATTTAATCAATTCACAGCAGCTACAAGACATTAAATTGCTTTGTACTGTGCAGACATGAATATGTTAAATGAGGAGTTCAATCCCATTCAACTTAATCCAACAAAAACCAATGCAAGTTCCCGTATGGATGTTTACAATTCTTGATGTCTTCTTGATAAGAATGGTGGGTTTGGTGCATCATGATGCACCCTTGAGATGAAAGGCAGCAAGTCAAAAGAGAGAGGGAAAAATTGTTTGCCAAAAAGATAAAAACCAAGGAAAAATGCAAATTGCTGAGACGGACAGGATGAAATTGACTGGAATTGCTCCCATTGGGTCGGCAGAGCGTAGAGAGTGGGGGCTTATTCTCAGATATTCACAGAAATAATCTATGGTTTGAGTAGTTATTCATGAACATACAACAAAAGTATGTTCAATAATAGTGGATCAGAGAGTCAGTGATGTCTGGGGAAAGGACAAGAAACTAGGACTTATTAGCTGCTCCTCCACCTGTTCTGGTACGCTTGGGGAGTGCTGACAGATGGAATGAACAGACTGTAGGATATAGTGAGACAGGGAATGAGGGATAAAGGATGCAAGCAAAGAAAGAGAAGGAAAAAACTTTTGGTGTGGGGGTGACTTTATCCATGGAGTAGGAAAAACTCACAGGATAAAACAGATAACCACTGCCAAAAGGATGTGGAAATAAAAAGAGCTGCAAAGAAAATTATGAACCCATTTCAGAAGATGGAAAGAAAGCAAGAGTAGGAGATGGAGCAGGAAAGAAAGCTTAAGAGGCAGGCAAGAGAATAAGGTTGAATGAACAGAAAGATAGAAACCGTGTGAGATATGGAGGAAGGTGGGTGGCGGAGAGACAGAGAGGTGAATGTCTCAGGCCATTTCCTGTGATGATAGCCGAGGGCTTATTTTTCACCTCCCCCAAATCTCTTCAGTCTCAACACACTCATCTAACTGCTCCTGTACTGCTCAGCCTCCCCCATTCAATTGGATATACACACGATTTGATTGCAAAGTGTTAACCTTCATCTTGCTAGCCACTGTAAAACTCCAGCTGACATGGACATAATGGAGTCCAGGAGCAACACATGTTTCTCTAGTCATTCAGATTTTCCTGGCAAGTGACGGGGTGAAAATAATTATATCTCATTTTATTCATTGTCAGTGATTTATTTGCTTGAACGGTCTTGCACAAAAGCACCTCCGGATGCATGTGGAGTGGGGTAGAGCTGCAGGTTACAGGGTGCATGTGTATTTGTTGATCAAAAAAAAAACAGGCATTTGTGGATTGTTGTTATCAAATACATTTGAATTTGGTGTTGCTAATTTTGTTTCACATTAAACCTACGTGCAAATTAGTCCAACATTTTTCAAAGGGGCTGAGTCTAAAAAATAATAAAAAATCTGGAACTCGTTCATTTCCCACAAAACTCTGAAAAAACAAACTGAAACTCGTTATTTTGTTAAATTATAAGTGCCTCAAATGGTTTTCTGATAAATTATATTTATCCTCATTTTGCCCTCCATTATGAATGCAGTATCTATTTATTGCAATATTGCAAAAAAAAACTTGTGAAATGGACACTTAAAGATTTGTTATTTTACCAGCAAAAGTTTCCTTTTTGAGAAACAAAAATATACTTAAGCTCTATTTGCACATCTTTAGTTTTTACTGATGAACCTCTGGTCAATTCTAACAAATTCCGAGGTTCTGTGAGATTTTTAGAATGTTGTTTGTAAAAGGGTTTGTAAAAATTCCAAGAAATTACCAACTATTTTTGGCCTACTCAGGTTCCTTTGATAATTTTGATATAATTTTGATTTTTTGTTTCAGTACGTTTTTTAAAAAAAATGCATTCACTATTCAGGTTATTTATTGTTGAGTTTGTGTTCTTATTAAGCTAAAAATAAAGACCGTGTTTTTGTACTTCTCAAACATAATAGAAAAGAAAAAACAGTACAATTTTTTTCTTGAATTTTCTTTGCAAAATTCAGTTGTTTTTTTTTATTTTTTTATGGCGGTATAATAAAATGCTACGCCAAACTTTTTTTTTTTGGTGCTAAATAGACTTTTAAGAAACCATGGACATATTTCAAGGTAACTTGAGGTAAAAAGATTGTATAAAACTGATTGAAACTTCTAGACTTCCACAGAAGTAGAGCTACATTATGTTAAAACTTTATTCTATAAAAATATTCATCCAACAAGTTAACTTGTTATGAGCTTTGTGTTTTTTAACAATATGCACATCTTCTTTTTTTTTTTTTTGTGAACCTTGACAATAACTTTCTCCTGCCAAAATATTTCAAGCAATTATTTTGATTTCAGCAGCTTTTAGCATCTAACCGTCTTGTTGTGCCTTCCACCGAATCACGGCATTGTGTGACAGGGCTTGTTACATCTGCTCTGTTTGTCATGCACAGCTGACACCCCGCTTCAACTTCCTTAGATTTTTTTTACTTTACTTTTTTTGTCGCTACAAATGCAAAAACAATTTCTCTAAAGCAGTGTCACCACTTTCCTCACATACAGAAAGAACTGAACTTGTGCTAATGTTAAGATAAGATATATTATGCTTCAAAAGAAGATCTGTTTGCTTTACAAGCTTTGTAAAAAAACAAAAAAAAAAAAAAAACAACTCTTAAGACAGTTATCTTCTTGATTTGCATTGTAAGTTAGTCTTTCCTTTGTGTGTATGTTTACAATAAGTATATAGTTCCACTTTGTCCAGGCAGTTAGAGAGCAGTGGAGTGGAGAAGAGAAAAAGATGTAGCTGTAAATATTTAATGTCATCCATGTGCTGTTGTTGCCCCGCATTAGACTTGAGGCAGCAATGAACACCCTGACAGTTTTGAATAAGTAGCATAACACAGCAGTTGGCCAGGAGACAAAGACTGAGACGCAATAAAGTGCACAGACAAATAAATCTGGAAAATTGACCTCTTTACCAGCTTTTCTCTTTCTTTGGATTTTTTTTGTTTGTTTGCGTGGCAGAGAAATAATGATCCAATAAAATGGGTCAGTACTTCTCGAAAAAACTTGTGAAAAGTAAATAGACTTACGTATACTGTCACAAAGTTTCTGACATTCAGCAGGATGCATTTTTATTCATCTCCCTGGTCAGTGAGAATTAGAAATAGTGGATAAATAATTACAATGTTAATCTTCTCTACTCCTGTCAGCATTTCCCTTCAGTGGTTACCGCATGTTTTATATTAAGTGTGAACTAACTAACCAACCAACTATCTTTATGTCTTCTCTTCATATCTTCATGTAAATTAAAATAATAATAACAGGATCAATAATAGTTGTTCATTCGTTTCTATAGTTTCTGACCATAAAATCTTCTAAAAGCCCAGAAGGAACAAGTTTAGTGCTGACAAAGATACTAAAAAGCTCGGTAAAACATGTCTGCATTTATTTTTACATTTGAAAACTTAACACATTGTTAGGGAGCTCACCACAGAGCTGAGATGCATCATAAACATCTGGTTGGCTATTTGGATTTTCTCAACAATTTCAGATGCTTTCTGATTCTATGTATACATGACACTATTATGCTTTACGTGACAGGGTCACACGGCAGTAACGCTAAATACAGGTGTGAACACATAAAAATATATCCTGCTTAGAAACCTTAGGCAGTCCTCCCAGGTGGTCTTGGTCTTGTAGCAGTATAATCCAAATCCATCTAAACCCATTTTTAAGGACCACCCACTGTTTCCATCAGGATGAGCTAGGGAGTGGCCTTTTAATAACCCTGTCCCTAATGTTTGGTGCCCCACTGTGTTTTGCACTGTACATCTGCTCCTTGGTCCCAAGGTTCATCATTTGGTTTGGTCAAAAAACAGTAATAGAAGTTTAATTAACAAATAGTAAAATTAGATTGCATTGATATTGTTCTTGTCTCTATGAGGTGCCTTTACATTTAAATTGTGGCCCCAATTTCCGCAGGAAGCATGTAGGTGATGTGTTGAGCCACAGCTCTACTGTGGGAAACATGTCAACTCTAACAGCCTCTTCGATCTGAACAAGATATTGACACACTTCACCTTTCTTCTCTTCAGTGTGGGTGGTGGAATGAAGGACACAAGATGAAATAACCAAACTAAAGCAGGGTTTATCTGCAAACCTTCAAACTATTGGACAAGTAGCTATACTTCTGTCTAGCACAGTCAAAGATCCCCAAGTCCTGACAAAATGATATTTATTAACAAGTGCCCTTTCTTGTTAAACTGTGCATCTTTTCCAGATCGTGTAATAAAAAGTTGTTACATCTTATGACAACAACAGAAATAATAATAAAAAAAGTCTTTTGTTTTAATGTTGTTACCAGAATGCATGCATGGCTGCATACAAGTAATATACAGTATGTGTGTTATGTCTTTGATTAGAGTATATGTCAGAGTGAGACATCCGTCTCTTCTAAGATCTTTTATAAGTTGTTAAAATAACAGCAGAGTGAGAGGTCTCGAAAATAGTAGATCTAGGATGAGTCTGCAGCTAAAAAGACGGAAGTAGACTGCGCTCAAACTTGTTAAAAACCTGGGAAAACTTTAGTCTTTGTAAGTATTTTTTGTGTTTATGTGCTTTGTTTGCATGCTCAAGATTGTATTTCATTTGATAATGTGTGAATCGCGTCTTATGTAGTAAGCCACTTAGGATGTGGGCGCGCATGTTCCAAGCTAAGCTAACGTGTGTTTGATCATGGAGACTCAGCGTTCTGTACAGCTTGTAATGCACTTCTTTTGTTTGTTTTGTTTCAGTTACTATTACCACGTACATATATATACGTACATATATGTATAATCCTTTGAAGAAAAGAGTCTACATAAAACAAGAAAAGCAAGCCTTGTGTGGGAGTCTCTTTTTTCATTTGGAAGAGTTAGCTGGCTGTCTAGCTTCACACAGTCACGTGTCGTGAGGACAGCACAGTAAAAAGACTAAATAGAAGTAAAAAGACTAAATAGAAGTAAAAAGACTTCTATACAGCGGGTTAAACAACACTGAGCTACACAGTCAACATGAGTCTACGCTCAGGTAAGAGTTACTTGAGAGATTATGAATCACAGTTCGAGCCAGAGGCAAACTCAGAGCAGCAAGCTGATGACCAGGCTGCCACCAATCACCCGGTTCCTGCAGACCAGCTGTCGCCTGAGAGGCAGCCGTCAGAGAGGCCGCAGCATTCACCTCCACACAGCGTCAGGTCCAGAGCCACCAGCAGACGGTCGCACACCACAGCAGCTTCAAGTGTGTCAGCCACAAAAGCATACGCCAAAGCCCAAGCAGCAAAGGCCCAGCTCCGTTTCGCAGAAAAAGAAGCTAGTCTGATGAGACAAAAAGCAGATTTGGAAGCCAGTCTCCAGGAAAAGGATGCCAGTCTGAAAGCAGATTCGGCGAGACAAAAAGCAGATTTGGAAGCCAGTCTCCAGGAAAAGGATGCCAGCCTGAAAGCAGATTCGGCGAGACAAAAGGCAGATTTGGAGGCCAGTCTCCATGTTTTGAAGTGTGAAAAGGAAATAGCAGCAGCTGAGGCAGAAGCTGCAGCCTATGAAGAATTAGAAAGTCAGAGCGGGGAGTCAGACCCAGAACTTCCTATTACAGGTGAGACGTTTAATGCAGTACAACGCACAAGTGATTATGTGGAACAACAATGTAAGCTAAAGGCGCCACCTAGTGGTACACATGATAGCACAAATTTTCAAATGCCAAGTCGATCAATAATAACAAAAGAAACTCATGTACAGTCCCCAATGAAAAACGATGTTAAACATGAGGACATACCAGAAGCTGTTCCAACCAGCACATTCTCACTCAAACCCCAAGCTCACACCTTTTTGCCTACAAGTCACAACCAAATAGAGCAAAACAGCGTACAAGATTTTGCAAAATATCTCATCCGCAAAGAAATAGTTAGCACTGGCTTACTCCAATATGATGACAGACCCGAAAACTATTGGGCATGGAAAGTCTCATTCATGAGTGTTACTAAAGACTTGAATCTGTCCCCTAGAGAAGAGCTAGACTTGCTCACAAAATGGTTAGGGCCAAAATCTTCAGAGCAAGCAAAAAGGCTTCGCGCAGTACACACCCTCAATCCCACTGCAGGTGTAAAAGTGGTATGGGAGCGTCTGGAGGAATGTTATGGCTCCTCAGAAGTCATTGAGGATGCACTGTTAAAAAAGTTGGAGGAGTTTCCAAGGCTGACAAACAAAGAGAGTGGCAAATTAAGGGAGCTGGGTGACATCTTGTTAGAGTTGCAGTGTGCTAAGTCTGATGGTACACTGCCAGGTCTTGCATATCTAGACACGGCTCGAGGGGTTAGACAAATAGTTGAAAAACTCCCCTTTAACATGCAGGAGAGGTGGACCACTGTAGGTACACAGTATAAAGAAGTCAATAGAGTGTCATTTCCACCTTTTTCTGTCTTTGTGCAATTTGTACAGCAACAAGCAAAAATGAAAAACGATCCAAGTTTTTCCCCATCCAGCTGCAGCAACCAAGTTACCACACGCACTGAAAAGTCCATTCCATATAATCGCAAAGCTACTGTTGCAGTACACAGAATGGAAATTGAGGAAAGAAAACAAGGGAGTTTTGAACAGAAGAAAATTGAAGAACCAGATCGTCTGTGTCCAATTCATAAGAAGCCACACCCTCTGAAAAAATGCAAGTTATTCAGAGACAAATCAATTGAGGAACGACAGGCTTTTCTGAGAGAGCATCGTATATGCTACAGGTGTTGTGGGTCTGTGCAACATATAGCCAAAGATTGTAAGGTAGCAGTAAAGTGTGTTGAGTGTGACAGTCCAAAACACTTGTCAGCACTCCATCCGGGTCCCACACCTGTCCCAAAAGATGACACCTCAAAGAATGCAGATGCTAAGAAAACTCAGAAAACCATCCTGCAGTAGTCTCCAAGTGCACAGAGGTATGTGGACAAAGTGACAGCCCACGCTCATGTACAAAGATCTGTTTGGTGAAAGCATATCCAGAAGGCCAAAAGGACAGAGCTATAAAAATGTATGCAGTGATTGACGAACAGAGCAATAGGTCCCTGGCTAGGACGGACTTTTTCAACCTGTTTGGAATAAAAAGTGCACCTGTGCCATACACGCTGAAAACATGCTTAGGAAAAGCTGAAACTGCAGGTAGGAGGGCAGAACATTTTGTAGTAGAGTCCATGGATGGAAAAACAAATGTCAAACTGCCTCCTTTAATCGAGTGTGATTCAGTGCCGGACGAAAGATCTGAAATTCCCTCACCTGAGATTGCTAAGCACCATCCACACCTTCTCCCTATTGCAAGCAAAATCCAACCGGTCGATCATCATGCTCCTATTCTCCTTTTGCTGGGAAGGGACCTCCTCAGCGTTCATAAAGTAAGAGAACAGATCAATGGACCAAATAACGCACCTTACGCCCAAAGGTTAGACTTGGGGTGGGTTGTGATAGGGGAAGTGTGCTTGGGCAAAACTCACAACACAACAGAAGTCAACGTGTACAGAACACACATGCTAGACAACGGACGGACTACTCATTTTGAACCATGTCCAAACGTCTTTACAGTGAAAGAGGACTATGTCAAGCAGCCCCAGCAAAGCACACCTTTAATCTCAAATAGTGTGGACATTAAAGACAACACACACAAGCTAGGTCAGTCTGTGTTTGAACGTACAGAGTCAGATGACAAGGTGGCACTGTCTATAGATGACAAAAACTTTCTAACAATAATGGACAAGGCGGTCCGACAAAACAAAGAAAACACTTGGGTCGCTCCATTGCCCTTTCGCTCTCCAAGGAGGAGACTCCCAAGCAACAGAGTTCAAGCCTCAAAACGTCTATACTCACTCAAAAAGACGTTAGAAAAGAAACCAAAAATGAAAGATCACTACATCCGATTTATGCAGGAAATGTTGGATAACGATCAAGCTGAACTCGCTCCATCTCTGCCCGAAGGTAAAGAACACTGGTATCTGCCAACGTTTGGTGTATACCACCCGCAAAAGCCAGATCAAATACGTGTTGTTTTTGATTCTAGTGCAGAGTGTGAAGGAACATCCCTGAACCAAGTGCTACTCAGTGGACCTGATCTGAATAATTCTCTGTTAGGAGTGCTGTTACGGTTTAGAAAAGAGCCAATAGCCCTGACAGCTGATGTACAACAAATGTTTTATTGTTTTGAGGTGTGTGAAGATCACAGAGACTATCTGCGCTATCTCTGGTTTGAGGACAATGACGTCACAAAAAATGTGGTCGAATATCGGATGAAAGTGCATGTTTTTGGGAATAGCCCATCACCCGCTGTTGCCATTTACTGCATGCGGCGGGCAGCAAGCGAAGGTGAGCTGGAACATGGCTCAGATGCCAGACGGTTTGTTGAAAGACAATTTTATGTAGATGACGGGCTCACTTCAGTCGCCACACCTGAACAAGCAGTTGACCTGTTAACGAGAACACAAAACATGTTAGCAGAGTCCAATTTGCGACTACACAAAGTTGCCTCCAACTGCAGCCTCGTTATGGAAGCATTCCCTGCAGACGATCTAGCAAAGGACTTGAAAGAATTAGATCTTGGTGTAGATCCACTTCCTGTTCAAAGGAGCTTAGGACTATGTTGGAACCTGCAAACTGACAGCTTTACTTACCTTGTATCCAATGAGACAAAACCATTCACACGTAGGGGAGTACTGTCAACTGTCAATAGCTTGTATGATCCGTTGGGTTTTGCAGCTCCTATAATCGTGCAAGGCAAAGCGCTACTCAGAGAACTTTCAACTGAGGAGAGCGACTGGGACGCACCTCTTTCCCCAGAAAAAGAGGACGCATGGATCTCATGGAGAAACTCACTGAAAACTCTAGAAGATCTCCAAATCAAAAGGTGTTACAGTTCAGGTTCTTTAGGTGAAATGAAAACTAATGAACTCTGTATTTTTTCAGATGCGTCTACTGTAGCTATAGGTGCGGTAGCCTACCTGCGCTCTTTAGACACTCAAGGCAAGTATCACGTAGGTTTTGTGATGGGGAAGTCAAAACTAGCACCCCGACCTGCACACACCGTACCACGGTTAGAACTTTGTGCTGCCGTGCTTGCAGTAGAAATGTATGACTTAATCAAAGACGAGTTAGACCTCAAAATTGACAGTGTCAAGTTTTTCACTGACAGTCGCATTGTGTTAGGTTACATACACAACTCCTCAAAAAGATTCTACATGTATGTAGCTAACCGCGTCACACGAATCAGGCCATCCACTCAACCTGACCAGTGGCATTACGTTTCAACAGATGTGAATCCAGCTGACCTAGCAACTAGATTTATTCCAGCCGTTGAACTCAAAAACAGTAATTGGGTTACAGGCCCAAGCTTTCTGTGTTCAGAAAAATTCAATGAATCTCAAAAAGACTATTCATTCTCACTTGTAGAGCCTGAGAATGACAAAGAAATACGAGCTCATGTAAAAACACTTGCAACTACCGTCACAACGACTCAGTTAGGTGCAAAACGTTTTGAAAGATTTTCAAGTTGGACAACGGCATGCAGAGCACTAGCCAAACTTATTCATGTTATGGTTTCTTTGAAACAAAAGACAAATAAACAAGCAGGATGGAGAAGTCTGAAAGAGAATGTAAACACAAATGAACTCACTCAAGCCAAAAATGTCATCATTCGTTCGGTGCAAGAAGATGCTTACAAAGAGACACTGAAAATGTTAAAAGAAAGAAAGAAGATTAACACAAAAAATGACACACTCAAAAAGCTAAATCCGGTTGTGGACGAAGATGGACTATTACGCGTCGGTGGACGTCTCTCATCTGCTGACTTTACAGAAGGTGAAAAACACCCTATAATCGTCCCTTCATCCAGTTATGTGGCCACACTTCTCGTCAGACACTTTCACATCCGGTCAGCGCATCAAGGACGACATATAACAGAAGGAGACATTGTGTTGTTAAAAGATCCTCTAGCCCACAGGAATGAATGGCCTATGGGACTGATAGTTAAGACTCTACCCAGTAGTGACAAGAAGGTTCGTAAAGTGGAGATACGGATCATCAAAGATGGAACTCCAAAGGTGTTTTTGAGACCAGTCTCAGAGACTGTTATTTTGCTTTCAGAGTAAGATATTATCTATGTAAATTTTATGTTTCGATATGTGGTGATATAATATGTTTATATCAAGCGGGGAGTGTTATGTCTTTGATTAGAGTATATGTCAGAGTGAGACATCCGTCTCTTCTAAGATCTTTTATAAGTTGTTAAAATAACAGCAGAGTGAGAGGTCTCGAAAATAGTAGATCTAGGATGAGTCTGCAGCTAAAAAGACGGAAGTAGACTGCGCTCAAACTTGTTAAAAACCTGGGAAAACTTTAGTCTTTGTAAGTATTTTTTGTGTTTATGTGCTTTGTTTGCATGCTCAAGATTGTATTTCATTTGATAACGTGTGAATCGCGTCTTATGTAGTAAGCCACTTAGGATGTGGGCGCGCATGTTCCAAGCTAAGCTAACGTGTGTTTGATCATGGAGACTCAGCGTTCTGTACAGCTTGTAATGCACTTCTTTTGTTTGTTTTGTTTCAGTTACTATTACCACGTACATATATATACGTACATATATGTATAATCCTTTGAAGAAAAGAGTCTACATAAAACAAGAAAAGCAAGCCTTGTGTGGGAATCTCTTTTTTCATTTGGAAGAGTTAGCTGGCTGTCTAGCTTCACACAGTCACGTGTCGTGAGGACAGCACAATGTGATTAGCTGCCTATGATAATGAATAAAAAACATACATACTGTATAACTGAAGACATGTACAGAGAATAAAACACATCCCTTGGCTGAATGTTTTAGTTCTGACTTCAGTGATTACTGTATATCATCTTGTGTATTTGTTTGAACAAAAACCTTAAAGAACCTTAGTATTTTTTTTTAGACACAATGGGACTTTTTTTGCAAAATACTTCTATTGTTGTATTGCATCTCAATTTCCAGATTGTCTCTGAAAAGCTGCTGATCCCCGTTTTTCCCTGTAATTTCTGGCTTTCCGATTAATGAAACAGATCCTCTTGTAAGGATTTCCTTAAAAAATTTAAGCAGAGACATCTGATTCAGTCTTCACAGCCTGTTAGTTTTGGATACTTGACCAGTCCTGACTCAGATCAACAGATTTTCTGACAGAACACAAGTTGTAAAGACGTTTTAATCTAAATTAAGTTAAGTAAACCCTTCATTTAATTATTTTTCTTTTTGGAAGATTTCCTTCTGCTATTTAACTTGATGCTTTTGAAGGAGGTAGAGATTGAGTCAGTCAGCTGAAGAAGGCGTTGTCAAGTAAACTAAATAGTCTGTCATTTCTCTTCCCTAATTGTGTGCTGCTGGTTAGCTTTGCCTTGAACTTGAGTCTACCCTGCTGATTTTGGAACAACTTTCATCACTTTTTCCTTTGGGAAAAACTTGCTTAAGTCATGTTTAATTCTTCCAGATTTCCCTCATGTTTTTCTGAAGCAGTGAAGAATTTAAAAATGTTTCTATACTCAGCTTCTATTCACATTAACAGCTTCATTATTCCTCTCTTGCTTTACTCCCCATCTACAAACTCCCTCTATTTTCAGTTGTCTGGTAAATCAATATTGCTGATGTGATGTGAATTTTGTCTTTTGCCACTGGGGTTTCTTGTCTTACCCAGCACTTTTTTTTTCTGCGTCCTGTATCAAGTTGTCAGCCTTGGCTGTCCAGCACGCAAGATGCTTGTATTTGCTGATCCATCTGTCTGTCTCTCTTCTTCAGTTAATCCTTCTTTGCTTTTCTTTGTTCTAATCGGTTCTTAACATTCTGGTATTAATCTACTTCTGTGGCACACATTTACATTACTCAATGTCTAAAGATTATTCTTACTTTTTTCACATTTATTCGTAAAGCAGCAGCACTTAAATACAACGTCATATTTAAGCACAAAACTCTTCTGGCTGGTCAGAGTAATACTTTAAAAAAAAAAGCCATCTACACAAGTCCGTCAGTTATGTTCTCTCTCCAATACAATGTAATCAAGAACTGAGTGTCATTGATATTTTACCTGCTTTGTGAATTGGTTCAACAAACCAAAATGACTGTTAAACTACATCAGCAGCAGTAGGTGTTATTACTTCATGAATGGTGGGCAGAAAGAGTACTTTTTAAGTGCCTCAGGTTTCATTATTGTCAATGACTCTTGTGTTAAATGAGAAATGAGAAATACCCCAGAGAACCTGTCTGGCTTTTGCACCTTTTTTCCATTTGATCCCTTATTTTCTTCTCTACCATCTTCATATTCTGCTATTAGTTTAATCCTGTTATTGGCATTTTTACCAGCGTGCTGGTAAAAAAGAAAAAGCTCTTTCGAACACTAGAACATGAAGGCTCTCTTTTTCTACTCTTCTTCTTTTTTTCTTTCATCCCCCATTCTGAACAATGGCTGGCATGGACAATATACAGCTACCAAACCCCCTCATCCCTTGGCTCCACCTCCACAAACATCTGTCGTGCTCTGTCAGTCTTTGAGCATGGTGGTGAGGGGGCGGAGGTTCAGGTCAAACCAATCTCTATGCAGATTGTAATGACTTCCTGTGTATCTGTCCTTCCCCCATGTTCTTCACCCAGTTCTTCTTTCTATTGATAATTGAGGAGAGGGAGTGGGATGGGGGTTGCTGATCCCAGCAGTGCTTCTGGGAAAGATGTCTCATCTCTGAAAAAGTTTCTATTACACAGAATCTGTTGTCCAGTAAGATTCCTCACATTCGTCACCACAAATGAGTGAGAGCAACCCTGAGAACAGTGCACATCTTAGGTTACTAAAACTGACTCCACATGAGTTACTGTACAGTCTTGAAGACTGACTGCAACAATTAATGGGCCTCCTGGTGTAATAATATAAAATTAAATCACGATGAGTACAGTGCGTCATCTTTCAAACATTTATCAGTTTTTTGTTGTTTTTTTTTTTTTAATTTCTAAACAGACTTTGTTTCCAAAGTCTCATTAAACTTTTTAACCTATTTGACGATCTTTTTTTTTTTTTTTGATCATAGTAACCCTGGCTTCATCCCAAATGTTTGAAGTATTTTGAGCCAACGAGGGTAAGTTTATAGAGTTGTTAGCAATGGAGGAGTAAGTAAATAAATAAGTTCCAATAAGCAACAAAAAAACTTAACTATTTGATTTTTTAAATATATAAGTAAATGCCATGCTAGTGAAATAACATCTATGTGTATATTTTTTTACCTACAATGTCCGCAGTTCCATACGAGTACTGTATGCCACTTGTTTCCAGGTATGATTTTTTTTCTTTTTTTACAATATATTTTGATCAAACTCAGCGATGCTAGTGAAATAACACCTATGCCTACAATGTCCACAGTTCCATACAAGAACTGTATGCCACTTGTTTCCAGATATGACTTTTTTTTTTCATTTTTACAATATATTTTGATCAAACTCGACGTTGCTGTATTGAGGTTTTCTAAACTTGTTTTAACATTTTCAAAACACTAACACTTTAGTTTGAGCCTGGTGTTTGATGTTTTCTAAAAACTTTTTAAATTCATCAATCTTGATGAACAAAATGATGAGAGAATCATGAGGGTTTTTTTTCTTTTTTTATAAAAAAGCTGTCCAAGCACCTTTTTTTTGACATGCTAATATTGTGGCTTGCTAATTAACAATTTGGGATTTGATTGGGATTGGGATTTTGATTGCAATTCTGGCAATTTTTTATGATCTGCAAAATCCAAAACAAATAGAAAATCAAGGTGATTGGTCAATAGTCATTCTTCAAGGCAACATTTCTGCTTTTAGTTATTTTTGTTTTATCAATCAATTTTGTGCAACTTGAACTTCTTTTGTTAGATAAACTTGTAAAAGTATACTAAATCAACTGTGGCGATAGGAGCAAGCTAATTTTGGTTCTCAAATCTTTAAAGAAAGGTTTCTCTTTGACTCTTTCTTCTTCATCTTAGCACATGTAAACACATGCAGCAGCATGTGAAAGATGGTAGGATTACGTTTGCTGGCTTAATTATCTGTTTCTAAAATTGGAGAAAAAGAATTGTTCAGTGCTCACACTTTCATATTTAGGACAAAGGGGAAAAACAGGATAATTAGAGCAGAGCTCCAAAAACAGAATCAAAAGAAAATTGCTCCATGCTACCATAAAAATACATTTTTTCAAAACTGTTTTAAAAAAAGATTTGACAAAATATCACAGTTTTTATGTGCACACGGAATCAAGTAAAGTACTTACTGTTTTATTTATCTGTTTGTGTTTAATGGAATCTTTTAACATTCCCAATCTGCTCCTCGAGCATTCCCTCACTGAACTATTTTCATAGGACAAGCCATGTAATTGAGAGAGAAATGAGTGCGCCACAGGGTCCTGGATCAACAACATTATCATCCTTCTTGCAGATATCCTCTGTCTATGTTCTCCTCTGAGAGACTTGCCTTTGGTCGTAATAATGCTCAAAGCTCCATCCATTTGTCTGTCTGCTTAATCAGACAGGCCATTCAAGTGGTGATGGCTGCTATCCACTAAGGCAACACAGGAAGGGCAACTCGCACATTACCATGTCTGTGTCTTAATCAATCTCACTTTCTTATCCCTTTTCATTTCACAGTTCCTCACTTTTTAAAGGGGTTCTGCTTTTCTCTGGTCTCTCTTTCTCTTCATTTCCATTCTTGATTTGGCTTCATTTCTGTGTCTGGCTGAAAAGCCTCAGAGAACCTGCCAGCTCTTGAAGGCATTCGGTCGAATCTTGTGTGTCTGCCTCCAATTCCCAGCTTGGTGCGGCTGAAGCAGAGGACATGGTGTCATATTTGAGTTAACAGGCAGAGCTGGCGGTACGCATCACCACAGGCCCTTTCTGTGGAGCAGCCACCATTAAACAGAACTTTAACAAAGACTGACTGGTGACAACATGGAAATGATATTGCTGTGGATACTGCTCAGCCAGCTGTGAGTGCTGGTTGTGAATGGTATCAATGTTTTTTGTCTGTCACTGCGGCAAACAGCTATTAGCACATCATGAAATATGCTGCTGCTAATATGAAGTGGGGGGATGATGTGCATGCGGATGCTGTTGAGTCAGATGTGACCTCATATCACAGTTCAAAGACCTTCTGAATCAAAGGTCAAACACAAACTGGATGCAATTAGATCCACTCAGCCACTCGCCCAGACGTTCACTCATGAAATAGTTTAAAAAAAAAAAAAATCACACAACTAGGATTATTTATCATTTAAGAGAGTGCAATTGCTTTCAAAGAGAGATAAATCAGCCTCTTCCCCTTTTGTACTTTAAACTATTACTTTTTCAAATGTTCAAAGCTGCCCTCACATCATAAACGCAAAGAGTTAGAAGCTGGAAAAGATATTTTGCTCTCACACAATACATAAAAAAATGAAACAAACAACAAAAAGCTAAATACAAGTCAGAACCATTTTGCCAAAGGGATGATTGTGTCCACCTGCAACACTTTATGTTTTGCATTGTGTCTAAATTGTAGGCGAGAAGCAACAAAGACATCCTCTCTGATGCAAAACAGAACAGCCATCTGACAACACACATGGCATTGATTATATCAGACACAGCATGATGCAGAGACACTGGGATGAAGGTGGGTTGCAAAGCAGATTGTAGAAAAGACAAAAATTGTGGCTAAAGCAGCTTATAGTACGCTCATAAGATGTGTTGGGTTGTAGAGGATAAAGCTGATGTTCACTGGAATTAGGATCAGATAAAAGTATTGAGAGTTCCGGGTTAGGTTTGGCTTTGTTGTGTAGATGAACTAATCTTTGCCAGATGGTGTTAAAATCAACTTTAAAGCATCATAAAACAGATCTATGTATTAGATACTTAGTACTGAATAAAATCTTAATCTGTCTCTCAATTCTTGTTTTCAAGCACCCACACTTTCTTCTGATCTTTCAAAGCACATTTAATCAATATATCTCCCACATTTCTAAAGGTCTTTCAAAGTTGTTATTCAGACATTTTGCCCTTATGTTTGGTCCTGCTACAGTACGGCAAAGGAATCTGTGAGTTTTGTTTGATAAGCCACTTAACATTCACCTACAAATCGTTCAAGTATAACTGCTACCAAACAGATGCCGAACAAATTTGTTTCAGAACATGCCAAGTAACCTTGAGAAACACATTTATCTTGACACAAAAACTGAACTCACAAATAACAGAGGGCACCTCTTGGAGTTAAACTATTTCTTGTAGGGTGGTTGTATGGCAGTGTAGTTTAAAAACTCTAAAAAGGTTTCACAGTCAACTCAACTGGTTCATAAGTCAGACACTATCAGGATTTTTATATGTACTTCCATTTTTCTCTTTTTTTCCATAGCAGCTGAATTACATTTTGAAAATCCTTACAGGATCGCTACTTTGAGTAGTTAGTGCCAAGTATCCTTTTTTTTTTTCCTCCCTCAGTAAGTAATATTTTATAAAAAGAAAGATTGATGGGATTGTTTGTGCAACAGCAATGGCTATTCATTTAATTTAATTAACATTTAATAAATGTTAATTACACTCTTAGGTATTTATTTAGACTTTCACTCCATGTACAGTATGAGATTTTTGTTTAGTTTAGTTCAGTCTTTTGTTTAGGGTGTCAGAGCCTATCGAGGCTGATTTCAGGCCAGAGGCAGGGTACACCCCGAACAGGTTGCCAGTCTGTCGCAGGGCCACACTCATCCACAAACATCCACACACTCATTCCTAGGTGCAATTTTATTGTGGCCAATCAGCCTAACATGCATGTTTTTGGAGAGTGGAAGGAGTCCCTGGAGAAAACCCACGCATACACAGGGAGAACATGCAAAGTTCACGCAGAGAGGTCAGTATTTCAAGCCTCTTTAAGCCTCGCCCCCACTCCAAGGACTCAAACCCCGACCTTCTTGCTGTGAGGCCATCATGCTAACCATTGCACCACCATAATATTTTTGTATTTTTCCTGAACAAAAAATAGATCCTTATTCTTTTTTATTTTTGGTTTAGTTTTATCTTCCAGGCTGTATTCAGACAATAAAAAACAGTTTTCTATGCAAAGTTGGTGGGGGTTGTGTTTAATGTTATACAGACTCAGTATCTATAGGGGAGAGAATGAGAATGGGAAAAACCCACGGGACATCTACTGGACCAGGATCATAAATCATAATTCACATAATTTCCAGAACATTTTACTGCGGTGAAACAGATTGGTAACCACCTGATTGTTGTCTTCCTGCAATAATTTAGTACTCTTACAAATCTAGTTTTAAGTTGTAAAGAAATTAACAAAGGAGGCAAAATGTACTAATTGGCAAGAAGGCAGAGGAAGGAGGAAGCCCATTGGATTAGAACTGTAATAATATATTTTATACAGATGGTTTGAACACATTGGAAGAAGAGGGATTTGCCGTGTGGGAAAGGAAAAACCTCAAGTAACAAGAAAGAGAGGAGATGAGGGAAATCAGGCGTCCTATCAAGCATAATTTATGCTTGATACAGATGAAAACAAAAAAATATTTAAAAGGGGAGAAAAGTCAAATGTCGGGTAACAACATTAGTCAGAAATAGATGATAAACCTGCAATGTGCTTAATAAAAGATCTTGCTAGACCTCTACAGAATTTGGCTGGTTTAACTCTTCCACAGTCCATTCAAAGTTGTACAGTACATATGCAGTAACAAAGGGAAATACAAAAACAATGCTTTCAGGCATTGTTTGCTTGTAGTAAATTTAGATCATGTCAGAGTAAGATGACATTATAGAAAATTATGAGTAACCAAAATTGAAGGATGCTTTCTTAGTGAGATGAATACTTTGAATACTACAGAAAAGATTTGTAATTTCAATCCCTTCCACATTATGCACATCGTGATGTAAATCCCTGGGTTCCTTCTATGAGAGACATGGATCAGCATTAGAAATCCTAATGTGACAACAGCATGAACCAGACTTAGTTTGCTGGAATACAAATATCCAAAGACTCAGTCCTTGTACATTCCTCATTACACATAAACAAGCATCATTATTGGCCTTTATATGCTTGTTTTTATGGCTGCATTAGTATTCTATTTTCCTCGATGAAAAAAAGCATGTCACTTTAAACAGATAAAAGAAACGTGTTTATATTGCTTTCTTTCATTGTGTGATGGTTGTAAATGCTTACCATTAAAGTGAACTTTTGCAAGGTAAAACAAAGGAAAGGTCTGAAAACAGAACAGACATGCAGTGATGGAACAAAGAAACTAAAATCCGAGGGTATTTGTGTGTTACAGAATTTCTGACAGGTGTTTGGGTGCCTGTGTGTGTGTGTGTTAAGTGACCTGTCACAGTGGTGGGCAGATAGCAGTGGCAGAGCAAAGCAAAGGAGACTCCCTGTTGTTTACTCCGGGGAAAAGCAAGGGACTGGGAAGTGCTGAGAGGGGATAAGCAGCTGTCTCCTTAACTCCTCACTGAGAAAGGGTGTTTGCTTCCCTGGAAAGCTTTTCTGAGCTGCTCTTTTGGTCAGCCATGAGCTGGCAATGTCAAGAGATGATAAAAAAAAGCTGATAAGAAGCAGTAGTGGACAACAGGTAAGGAGAGAAGTTAAAAGCAGGGGCAGCAGACAAACAGCGGAGGGGAGGGAGTGTGAAAGAGACTTGTGCTGCTGTATGGCTATATCATGTCTGTACAAGCAGTCACAGCATAAAAGTGGGATTAAAGATGGCAAAGAACTAGGTTGGCGTATGAGTGTTGAATTAGAACAAGACTCCTGAGACGGCAAGAGTGAGAGGAGCAGGGAAGGGGGGTCTGGGGCGGGAAGGAACAGAAAAGGGGCGATGGAGCAGGACTGAAATAGCGGACAGGAAAAGACATCACTCAGTCTAGCGGAAGAGGAAAGACAAAAATAGAGCTAAGATGAAGAGAAAACGGATGAAGGCTAAGCAACCATGTGATTGGAAAAAAGAGAGAGATGAAACATAGAAAACTTAAACTCTGCATAGTTAACAGAACCAGTTTAAAAGTAAAGAAAAAGTGTAAATCTCAAGGATGCACATCTTCTTGTAGTATCAGGGCATGTTAGCCAACTGTTTCAAACGTGTCTTTGATAAACTGAATGAGTCATTGTTTAGGTTCACTGGTGAAAGACGAGGTCACCTATGTGACCCACAAGATTATTTCTTAGTTTAAAAAATTGTATGTATGTGTTTAATAACACTGCTGCAGATAAGATTGCATGTAGCCTCCCTGCTTAACGTCAGGCAATTTGCATGAAGTAAAAGTTTTCTAATTTGTGGAACAATTCTTTTTCTTCACATCCAGATTCCACTCTTTAGATCACATTCTTGGGTTTAGTTTTCATTTAGTTTCTGACTTTATTGTTTTCATTTATTCATATTACATTAATTATTCGAGTTACGAGTTATATAAATTCGTTATCCGTTTTGTCATCGTTTTTACTTTCTTAGTAGTATTTTTGCAATAGCTATGGTCGTTTTGCTTAACCAGACGACCAGCTCAGATTGGCATTTTTTGAATTTTGAAAGTTTTTGTAGCATGTTCCAGCCATTGCTGTTACATACTTACTTTAGGTTATATTTATTTACTTTTTTTCTTTTTAATCCTTTATTTATTATGTATTTATTTTCATTGCATATTTAGATGTTGTACTCCTCAGTGAAACATCTAAACGCTAACCATCCTAACGATTGTGCAATGTGCAATGGGCAGAGAGGCCCAGAAAATCACAGAGGTTGTGCCAGGAAGGGCATCCGACGTAAAACTATGCCAAATTAAAATATGCAACTCAGTTGAAGAAATACCATACCGGATCGGTCGTGGCCCGGGTTAACAACGACCGCCATTGGGGCTGTTGACCAACAGGGTGCCGGTGGAAATTGGACTACTGGTGGTCAAAGAAGAAGAGGTCAAAGAAGAAGAGGCGGAAGACGCGTACATCGGCAGAGAGAGTTAGTTGACATGATGGAGAGAAGAAAAGTAGATATCTTGTGTGTCCACTGAGGAAAAGACAGGAAGCAGAGATGAAGGTAGCAGAGATGAAGATGCTGAGGATCTCTCTGGGAGTGACCAGGATGAACAGGATCAGAAATGAGTATATTAGAGGAACAGCACATGTTAGAGGTTTTGGAGATAAAGTCCGAGAGGCCAGGCTGAGATGGTTTGGACATGTACAGAGGAGAGAGACCGAGTACATCGGCAGATGCTGGATTTGGAACCACCAGGAAAGAGGGCTAGAGGAAGACCAAAGAGGAGGTTCATAGATACAGTGAAGGAAGACATGGAGATAGTTGGCGTGACCGAAGAGGATGCAGCAGATAGGGTTAGATGGAAGAAACTGACTTGCTGTGGCGACCCCTGAAGGGAAATGCCGAAAGGAGAAGAAGATATTACATTAATTTGATTAATCTAACTAATTATTGGATTAGATCAGCAATAAAGGAGTCTGGTAACTTCCTGTTGTACAAATAAAAGTAACAAAAGTTTAAATGTGTTGAATTGATTAATGATTAATGAGAGAAACATTTTCAAACAGCAGGTTGTAAATGAAAAGATTATTTTAGAATTTAAAAAAAGTTCTTTTATGACAAATGTATAAAAACCATATACTTTTACACCAACCAAGACTTAAATTAAGAGTAAAAAATATCTTGATTTGACCATTGGTAATCAGGGGGACAATAAGCGTCCATCCACCACAGGTTTTATCAGGCTGACAAAGAGGATAAAACTGAATGAAGAGGTATTTTGAGCTCCACCGCTATGTTTTGGTTTCTCTGTCTGCAATTCATGTCCTTACAAACACTTAGAGTGAGTGGACTTTTTTGAAGTATTACTCTGTTTGCTATTAAAGTTGAGAATTGTGAAGACAAGGTTATGTTATTAAAAAACCACAGAAGGAACATTGCTGTTCTGAATTTAAGTTGGAGGAGTTTCCCTCTGATGTCTCCACCTTGGAAGAAAAACAGTTACCCACAGCTGACTAACATGGTCTGTATTTGAATTTTGTCGACCGACACTAGTTTTCAACATTCACATAACACCACACAAAAAACGTGTCACAACAAAAACCTCATCTACAACACTATCAATCATCTTTGCTTTTTGGTATTTCTGCACTTCTAATAGAAATCCTTTATACATTGTCAGTTAAAAAGGATGTAAACACACAAACATGAGACTCAGAAAAGAAGACTACTAAATTTTTTGGTTCTTGAAATTAACTATAATTTTCTAAATAGCATTTTAGGTCATTCTGCAAAGATAAAAAAGTACAAAATACTGCCAAAGCCTAGATAATGAAGTTGAAAAGACTAACATGATGAATGTGACAAGATGTTCTTACGAAAACAAAACAAGCATTTTGGTTTAATTTTCTTTCTTCTTTTTTCGTTTTTGATTTTCTGACAAGTAGTAATGTAAAACTGTACCACAAACTGTGATAACAGGGGTTATCAGGTATAAACAAACAAACAGATCTTGTTTCGATAATGCCACTCATTATCGTATTGCAATGTTTAAAAAAAATACTGTAGACTAGCAAAGAACAAACAGAAAGAATTGAATCAAAAAGTCCATCAGTGTTAATAAGATGATACTATGTGGCTTTTGAGGGGAAAAAAAATCATTTGGTGACAGGAAAAACAAACAAACAGAAAAAACAACAACCAGAAAGCCAGACAAATCTGAGGTAAGTAGGGAACTAGAAGAAAATAATCTTCTGCTGTTGAACAAAGAAGTTTAGCCAGAATTACAGATGGAAGATGGAGGAAAGCTATAAAGCAAATAACAGGCACAGAGTAATCAACAATCTGAGACCTGAATTATGTTCATATAATCATATAGTCTGATGAAGTTTGAAGATGTTCTATTATACAAACTCAATTCATGGTGCACCAAGAGAAGAAAAGCTGCTCAACCTTCACAAATAGATTTTATAAAAAAGCTCTCAGAGACATCCATAGCTTGAAACAACAAATATTCTGACTGTGTTTTTGTCTATTGAAAAAGCCTTGAAAGGAAACAGTAATCTCTTTACTTTTCATCCATGTGGTGGTTGGTCTGTCAGATGACTAATATCTCTAAGGGTCAGGGGCCCACCGTTCCCTTTGAAAGTCTGTTGGATTTCATGAAAAATTATAAGTGTCAGCCTCTGAAAATGATAAGCTGAGTCAAATCAAGGTGACTGTTGGTTTTTACCTCTCTTTTTTTGCTAGCAATACATGTGTAAACTGTTACTCATATTTCTTAATTAAAACCAGATATGCAACAGGAAGTTAATTCAGTACATGTGAAATCCTTCGAAACACCAGTGACACTTCTCGAAAGCTATACTCACTGAAAAACGATTAGTTTCCCTTGGATTGTCTGGTGGGAAATTGTTACTTTTTCTTTAAAACCAACAAGTTGTAGGAAAATGTTAATGTCAAACATTCTAAAAGCTACGTTTGTAGTCGCAAAGAAACTATTTAAAAAATTACCGGTCAGGATTGTGAGCATTTATTGTGTGTGTTTTTTTTTTTTAAGGCCAAGATTCAAAGTGAGACTGTAGGAACACCACAAGTCAAAAGTATTAAATGTCAGCCATCTTCAAGATATACACAGTGACAGCATGTCCTTGCTTAGAGAGTATCCACTAATAAAACGTCAGTACATGCAAATGGAAGATGGAAAATGGCACAATCCCAACGCAGGTCAGAGTAAATGCTAAATAGTAAATCTTTACAGATACATTGACAGGTACATTCTCGTAGCTCATCAATGTCCGGTGGCTTATCTCTTTATTAACATTTGCCAAATATAAATCAATATGTTTGCAAAGTAGTTTTTCTCCACAATCTCTTACGATGCTGGAAGTGACTTTTCTTTCTTATCGATCTCCACAACGTAGATGCTTATGAGCATGATTACACACTCAACATAAATTGTCTCTGATAAACTTCTAATTAAAGTACGAGACTCAAGGTGGGAAGGTAGGGGGTGTTTTGAAATAGCATCAGAGAGTCTTTCTTCAGGAGGACAGCAGAATTTATAGCCTTTGCTTCTCTTGCTGCCATAGCTATGCGAGTGGAAAACCCAAGGCTACACCACAATGTTTGTAGTGGTGAGATAAAAATGTTTCTTGATAAAAATCAATAAAGAATTCTTGTATACCCTTGAACGTCTAATGAGTCTTTGCTTTGTAATAACTGCACCACTGTTCATGGCATTTATTTATAGTGGGATATCATCTCACAAGTGACTTTCCAAATATATCCATTGGTGTGTTTGTTTTGTTTGTGAGGAATCTATAAAAATGTTTTGAAGTAAAAGATATAAAAGAAGCACAAAAATAGTTCAGTATGACAACTTAACAAAAGCCCAGTAAGATAAAGATACATATGGATATAAAGCAAGGCTTTTCTTGCTCTAATACAAACTCCCTGCACAGCAACATAAAGGAATCATACAATAAGATTGTTGTGGATTGACCCAACAGGACAGCAAAATTTAGAGCGTTAAAAAAATCACACTATTTACTGACAACAAACTAAATTATTTGAAGCAATTTTTAAAAATATAATTAAACAATGCCTACCGAGGAATTTATTTAACAGCATATTTGTTTTCCACAGTGGTTGTAGTCTGTATCCTGTCCATGTGGTGTGTGGGAATCTAAAATAGGGAAACACACAATTTTTTTTCCAAGGGACTTTCTCATGTAGCTTTTTATACTATCAAAAAAGCCAGTTTACATAAACAGAAACATGCAGCAAAAATACGATGAATAGAAAATAGGATTTAAGCAGATCTACAAACATAAATTGGAGAAATTGCTCCACAATGAAATGCAAATACAGATCAGAGAAAATGCTTCACAATGAGTGTCATTGTACAGGCTATTTTGAGGAGGTCATCATTGTATTTTTGGCTTTGCAGAATTAAAGTCAGTGTCAGTCTGACCAGAGAATTAGTATGCTGATGATCCTGCTCTATATTTAGGAGATCAAGAAGCAACCACTTCTAAGGTCTTGCCACCCATTATGAGCAAAATGCCATAATAATGATTGACAGTTATACTCAAGGGATTTTCCAAAGAGTTGAGGGGTGTCGATCGCATAAGTCACCATGAAATTATGGGACATGTAAAAATAGGATGCCACTTCAAGCACATTTTTACTTGTCATTCATTTGCATTTCAAACCCATTGAGTGGCATTTTATGGCACGTCAGTGACACAAATGATTAAAGTTATGGCTCGTTACCATGCAAATTTGTTTCAAATTGAATTAACAAGAAATTCATTTACTGCTGCAAAAATCTCTTAACTTAATTATGAGAACAAAACTACTACTTTATATTTTTTAACCTCTCTGTAGTGGGTGTTGCAGACTGACACTCAGCCACATGTCCAAAAAAAAAAAAAGGCCAGTACTCATTACAGGTAGTAACATTACCATTACTGTAAAGGGTGACACATTTCCACATGTGGCGAAACTTTCCAATAATTTTTTTTTCTAATTATGTAGTTCTATTTAGATTTTTTTTAAAAGCCAGTGGACTCAAATGCTTCAAACACTGGGATAATTTAATGGTATTTACATAATTTCTTCACTTTGTTTTTCTGCAATGATAACAGTGTCACAGCAATTCAGACTGAATCGGAGAGTTTAGTCATAACATTGTCATAAATTGGTGTTGTAAGAGAAACAAAACTGGCTAGCCAACACTTATTGTGCTGTAATAATTCTTCCTTTTTACTTTTACAGATGTGTAAGATATTTATTTTACCTGCAGTGATGTTAAAAAGTATCAACAAAGAACAGATCCATGCCAACCTAAAGTTACACAGAAAAGATCACTAAATATCTCAGATTTTGTAGCAATTCAAGCAGACTATACTGTAAGGATTACTTTGAGTCACTTTTCAACTCAAACTTCATTCATTTTGTCACTCTTTTCTCAAACACGGGCCATAAGCAGTCTGGTAGAAGTTTTTTTTTTTTTTTCTTCTTTACTGTATGTTGGCTCACAGTGCATGATTTGTATAGCTTTTTCCTCTTTGACTGTCTTGTATGGTTGTTGGAATAAGGGATATTTATATTGTAACCATTTTGTATATGTTTTTTTTTTTTTTTTTACATTTGTAGCCTATTTTGTTAGCCCTGAAGTCTGCTTTGTATGAAAACGTTCTAAAATAAACTGATTTGGATAACAAAAGTGAACTCATCAAATTTCAAATGACTTTCAATTCATTACATTAAGAATAAACCCAATCCAAACAAAGCTCCGTCTGATTCAGGTAGACTGTCCAGATAGTAATCATAGTCTGGATTTTGCAGCTTCACTCATACCAATACATCATCTAACTGACTCAATGAGAATGCTCTTCTGCATAAAGTTACACTTACCGTACATTTTGAACTGTTACAATACTCTGTGGCCTTACAGATTCTTCAAGCTCATCTCATTCTCATGCCTTTTTACTACAGATAACACACTGTTCTAGACACTACTAAGTACTTCACATAACCCTGGTCTGCATTTTGTTATCCTGCTATCAGGCACGAAGCAGAGTGTGTCCTAGACAGATGCCAGTTTGTCTCAGGGCCAGTCCAGAGACAGTCAATCTTTTTGCAACAGACAATTGGTGATCACTAATCAACCTGACACTTATGTTTCAAGACTGAAAATGAGCCAGAAATGTTAAAGAAAAATGTGTGTGAATCTAAAAGACAGAAAAATCTTCAAGTTTATACTTTCTAGATGTAAAGTAACAGCACCAGTAAAGAAAATAGAGTTGCACCAGATTTTGATGTTGATTTTGAGATGCAGAGCATAGTAGATTTAATCTTTTGGTCAGGGAAGTGTAATTTATTGTGCAATGTCTGCGAAATTTAATTGAAAAAGTTAGGCCAGATGAACAGGAAAATATATGGTTCAAAATTAATGTGTAATTTTTTATATCAGTACACATGAAAAAAGTTCTGAGTTGGTAAAAATTGCATCAGGGCCTGAGGTGAGCAGCACAACTATCTCTGTTGGTTTCAACAAAACTAGAAAAGCTGTCACGACTTGAAAAAAGACAGAGTCAAAATTTTGTCTTGACTGGTTCATTGTTTTTTTCTATATTTTGGGCAAGTTTACTCTAAATCTGTAAAACATTATTTTACAGATAAAACATACTATCCTTCTATAGTATAGGAATAGAAACGGACAAATATTTCTATTAAAGTATTACTGCTTTGAAAATGTAACTGAGTTACACCACTTTTATTTACTTCTAACAAACCAAACATGTGTTATATAAGTAATTGTACAACATTATTCCTGTTACATTTATATTTGATCACTGATTAATTTGCACAAATTTGACACCACCAAACTTGATCATTTATTAATATTTTACTGACTTTGAATAATATTTTAATAAGAGAACAAACATTCATCCGTGCACACCTCTAAACAGGAAGGAAGTCACATTCGTAATTCTTCTATACTTTATTTCAACAAAAAAAATTTGAACTGTCATATTAATCGAAGTATCACAATACTGATACACTTAATTATGTATTCATATAACTTGCACTAGAAAGAAGAGGAATGAATATTAGTCAGAGTAAGACAAAGTACATGTGTGTGAATGAGAGGGATCCAAATGGAAAAGTGAGGTTACAGGGAGAAGAGATAAAGAAGGTGGAAGATTTTAAGTACTTAGGATCAACAGTTCAGAGCAGCTAAAATGAAAGGGAAAGCGTACAAAACCGTGGTGAGACCGGCCGTGCTGTTTGTTCTAGAGACAGTGGTATTGAGAAAAAGACAGGAAAAAGAGATAGATGTAGCAGAGATGAAGATGCTGGGGATCTCTCTGGGAGTGACCAGGATGGACAGGATTAGAAATGAGTATATCAGAGGAACAGCACATGTTAGAGGTTTTTGGAAATAAAGTGAGAGAGGCCAGACTGAGATGGTTTGGACATGTGCAGAGGAGAGAGCGAGTACATTGGCAGAAGGATGCTGGGTTTGGAACTACTAGGAAAGAGGCCTAGAGGAAGACCAAAGAGGAGGTTCATGGATACATTGAAGGAAGACCTGAAGATACTGTAGTTGGCGTGACCGAAGAAGATGCAGCAGATAGGGTTAGATGAAAGAAACTGACTTGCTGTGGTGACCACTAATTGGAAATGCCGAAAGAAGAAGAATGTAACTTGTGTGACTGAGAATGTAGCTATTTATATATTGTCAACTTTTTTTGGTTATAGAAAAAGAAGGAAGTGAATGCTGTTGAGTTGATGGTTTATGATGACCCCGAAAACTGTTTTGAATAGGCAACGATATAAATAGAAACTATTAATTAATATGAATACATAACATCAATATTTTAGTGGGATTTATTACAATGTTTAAAAGCAAACCGGAATGGGAGATTGTTGGCCAAGAACTGAAAATGCTTGGAATCCTAAACTAGACTTTCCAATAAGATCCTTCACGTCCCTTCAGATCCTGCCAGATCATCTTGTTTCCCCCTTTTTCCATGTTGTTCCTCTGAGTCACACCAAGATTCTGAATTTCAGAAAAGTTAAAAATATATTCTTTGAGTCCTGTATCTTTTTAGTTCTGGTAGCTGCATTCTACATCAACCTTGGACTTCTATCTAACACAAGTTCCATTTATATTTTTAATCCAGATTTTTTAAATTGTATATACATATATATATATATATATATATTTTTTTTTTTTTTTTTTTTTAATTTTCACTGTGAAAATAGATCTATTTGACAAAAGAGACCAAGTTATGCAGTAAAATGTTTCTGTACAAAAACTTTTTTTTCAAGCTTAAAATAATTCTTACTTTTAATAATAATAAAAAGCTTCCTTTAAAGACCGATTGACTTTTAAAAGAAATGAGCGGACCACCAATGCAGTATCTTAAAAATTTAGAACATATATTCTCAGCTCCTAATATTTTATATCTTTAATGTAGAAGACATTTTTCAATGAGATAATTAAACAAAATAGGGAACTTTCCATTTATTTGCTCATTAGTCTACCAGCCTCTGTAATAGACTCAAATGAATGTAATTAAATGCTTGAATGTTTTTTTTTTTACTATTTTTTCCAGCAACCATCATATGAGTACAGCCTCTAAAAAAACTTGCTCATGATTCCACTAGTCATATTGTAATAGCATTTCTCTCCACAAATTTCAAACTTTTTTTTTTTACAAAGAACTGGAAAGCTTGAGGTCTTGCTGAAATGACCTCAAGTTGATATAAAAGGTCTGACAATTTTTTGTTAGTAAGAAAAATGTGCACAAAGAAGAGCAAAAAATATTTAAGGCAAAACAACATTTCAAGAGTAAATGTCATCAACCCTGTGATTGTGTTTCTCATACTAATTTCTGAATTTTAGTTGTTTTTTGTGCGATGATAAATGAGTCATTCCCCACATTTGAGTGGAGGAGTAGATGGAGATGTTTGCAGTGATATTATTAAATGAAAGCAATGAAGTCTGTGTTTGCTGAACTTAACTCAGCCCCCACATTTGCTACCATGGTAGCCACATTCTGACAAAATGATAGATGCACTTTGCTCATCTTGTGTTAATGTGATGAGTTTCTCTGGGAGTAACATAAGGAACACATATGGAGCCACCGATGGGCAGTCAAATCTTCAGGTCCTCTCTTATTGACCTCAGTGTAATGAATATATAGAGAATTATTGCTCGACAGTGTCACTGATCAAGCCTTAGTTTTGCTGGAGGTGATGAAATCGCTAAGCCAGCTCACAGTAGCATCTGCCTGCATCAGAGCAAAATTTCAGTTTCTCTCTAAGAATACCTGAGCAAACACTAAGCTAACATTACCTTAGAGCTTCTCATTTAGGAGCAGGCAGATATGAAGAATCAATAAACTCTTATTTCTAGCAAGTGTGTTGGAGGTGCCAGTATATTTGTGAGAGGCACAATGAGTCTAAAATCAATAAATAAGCTTGAAGTTCCTTAATTTGCATACAGAACATAAAGGCCCATGCTGAAATTGATGGAGATTTTTATTTATTTATGCAATGTGGGAGTTGTTTTTGGCAACATTGTTGACATGCACCACTTGCAAATGAGCTGGCCTCAGCTAGTCTGTCAAGATCCAACACAAAACCTTAAACTTTCTCAAAGTTACAACCAAACAAACACATTTAATAACCGCAAATCAGCTACAGAAACTCTGTCTTGCCAAATTATTGTTTTTAATTAATTTGGAAATTTATAAGATAAACATGCCCTCCTTTTTTTATAATAAAGATGATTTATGGGAATAAGTCATATGTTTAAAACATTTTGTCCTGTTTGGATTGAAAAAAGCTTTTTCATTTTCTGCCAAATTATGTTAAACTGTCAAGTTTTCAAGCTCTGTTCATGAAAAGGATTAAATTTGACATTTATGGTCCTGCTTCTTCTTTTATTATTCTGTTTTTTAAATCAAAGCCAGCAGCTGCTTGAGTCCAAAATACTTTATCACTGGCCTACATATGCAACCAGAAGGGCATTACTTCAGAGAAATATGTATCTTGTGTGTCACTCATTTTCATTTTGGTTATTTTTCAAACAGCATCATGGTTGCAAAGAAATTAGCATTGAGTGGCGATGAGAACGGTTCAATTCACAGTATATTACCATCAAGTAATAGGTGAATGTATGAAAATAAATATATACTTTATATTTATGGACAAAATCAACTTACATGTGTTTTCATAAATTCTTGTGCAGGTTTGTTGCGCATTTTCATAGTTTGGCTCAAACACGGCAACAAATGGTAAGATGATTTCAGAAAACAAATGACAGAAAACTTCACAAAAAGAAAAAAGGACTATCATGATACATGTTAAATTATTATTAGGAAACAACAGCAATGGAGCCATGATGGATGGTTTCATGTCTATTGGGATTTCCCAAGGCATTAATTTAACTGTTGGTGATAAATTGCCAGTTTTTTTATGTTTGAGTAGTGTGCACAATTTTTTTTTCCTCAAGGCTCATGGGAGAATGTTTGTGAGGCTTTTTTTTGTTTTGTTTTGTCTTACAACCGGAAGTATGATGGCATTACAGTTTGTGTTAACAAGGTGTTTCAGTGGTTTGCACATGTTTTCTCGGCTTGTGGTGACCAAATACTTAATTTTTTTTTTCTAGTTTATGTAAGCGCTAATCACACTAAATCAACTGTGAAGGATTTCCAAACATTTTCTTCCCTTTTCATACATATTTCAGCTACTCTGGAAAAATATACAAAGACAAAAAAAAAAGTAGGGCATAGTTGATCTGATTGAAATTTTTCAATCGAGATTGTATAAATAAAAAATATCATGCATATAAATCTTTTTGAAAAAAAGAAGACCAGTGGGTTAACTTTTCTGCTTAGCTTCCAGTTATTTTTATCTTGGTTAGCCTATATTAATGAATCAATATCGATGGATCACTCCTGAGCGAGTGAGGGTGAGGGATTACACAAAATTTAGTCTATATTATGGTAATATTTGTCATTAATAAGCTTTTGCTGTGTATGTAGCGGTGTCAAGTTAAGCAATGAGTTTAACAGTTGCAACAAATATAAAAATGGAAGTTTGTATTAAACACTTTTGCACTTTTCAAAAGGTAAAGTTCTTTGTATAGTTTTGCCATGAAAAGACATTTATAAATAAAATTTGATCTGAAAATGTTCAGAAACATTTGCTTTGAAGGATTTATTCCTAGGTCATATACAAAGATTCTGGGTTTTCATACTGTTTCCTGACTGCTATGTTCTTTATTCTTGATCCACAGTATGGCCCTAAAAACATCTGAATGTCTCCTGTTTTATTCATGGGCTTTTAAGGTTGTCCCAGGGTGTAACAATTTTCTTTCTGGTTGTAATATTTCTTTTCCAAGCTGATCTTACATCAATTTTGTGATGCTCAACATTGGAATCACTTTAGATTAATAGTGGCTCAAGATGCCTATTCATTCATTACCTTGCTTTCCATTCTTCTCTTTCCATTTTACTTCGCTTAAGAAAATGATTTAAAAAAAAAAAAAGAATCATGGTACTAATAAAAACTCCTAGCAGTATGAAGGCAGTGAATCTAACTCTCAAAGGTTGTCTGTGCTGTTGAGTGGGAGATGGTTTATCAGTAAAAAGAAGACACATTAGAAGACACAGTAAAAAGATAACACATCAATTGCCAATGATTCAAAATGGTTTATTCTCTCATCTTGTACTGTGAAGACTTCCACAAAAACTTAACTTTCTGTTCTCACAAGGTTGTTTGTTTGAATTGAAAGTTTTTTCTTCATTTCAAAGACAAGTTTGTCAGTTTTGTTCTGTCAAAAGACACTGTTCTGATGCTTTCCTCCTTTTAACATGTTTCAAACTGAATCCATCATGACATATATTCTGTGAAAGAATGTTCTCTACTGAAGGAGAGGCTCCTGTGTAATTTGATTGCAGTATTTGGTTTTTTATACTCATCCAAATTTCCATGAATATATGTAAAAACATGTCAGGTGCTATTTTCCCTCAAATAATCTAAAATGAGATCCCCGGACACAAAGCAGAGATTGAATTTTTTGCTTTTCTTCCTGTGTTCCCCCCCCCTGATTACAGAGATGAATCCTTTAATCTTTAAACCATAAAACCCGTGTTGTATCTGGTTTTGTTGGAGAGCCTACTGCTATTGGTAGAAACATTGACTTTAGTCAGGATCTACAGACATGCAACAGTTTCAGCTAATTATGTTTGTAACAAGCTCAGTGATCAAGGATTTAGTCCTCGCAGGGAAAGAAAGCTGTGCTTTGGGCTTTTTTAGCTGGATAATGTAAAACAGAGGTAAGTTAGGTCTTAAACTTAATGCTAATGAAATTAAAGTGCCTGAGTATGCAACTCATTTCAACATTAATCATCTTAGTAGTACTTTGGACAATGAGAATGGTAATACCTTAATAATCTTAATCTCAGTATAATTTATACCTAAGTGTACCTTTGAACCTACTGTGAATTTTTAAGCTTATAATAAAATAAGAACAACAATGTCAGATATGTATATTTAATATAACACACCTACGGCAATGAATCTGGTGGAAAACTTCAAAGACAAACTTTCCAACATCACAGAAGAACTGTCTATTTTGAGGATTTGCACCATGAAATGATTTTTTTTGTTTGTTTGCTGACTTTGCGTTAAGGGCATCCCAGTCCACCTATATCAGCAACTCTGCAAGCAGATTGTTGGAAACTCATTGTCCTTTTAGTTCAGCATTTCTTTGAAAATTTAAGTGTGTAAAAAAGACACCAACAATATTTTCAGATCGTTCTGAATCCACCTCTTCCAACAATTGTAAGCGGAGAAGTTCTGGACCAAAGCTAATTGGTGATTGAGTTTTATTGTGACTTTTATGCATTGATTATGTTTACATAATCTTTTCACATTGTTACGCATTTTTATCTGTAATAAGTGCTCTATAAAAAAACTTTACTTACTTGAAGAAGAGGTATTGAGCCTTTGTTGAGCAAAAATTCTCCTTTCAAAGCACTTAGAGTTTAACATAAAATTTTTGCTAGCTCAGAAACACAGTATTTTCCAAAACAAAACTTCTCTCTCCTTTAGTCACTTAGTTCTCTCTCAGTCACGTAAATTTGTCCCGTAAGGAAAATCCCAGATACCTGCATGAAGGGACTGAGCGTGAGCAGAGCATGCACATCTAAAACCCTTCCTGCCTATGATAAAATGTGTGTGTGTGACTAATATCTGTTTACTGAACAAGAGAACGTGCACATTTCTCAAACATGCATGAATGAAATAAAACAACATTATGGGTATGTTTTTGATGTGGGAATAACATTCAAACATGATAGAAACCAACAAAGGTTGATTTTGCAAGGCACCCCATCTTTAAAAAATCTCCTGCCAATTTCAATAGGTATTCTGCATTAAGGCAATGTGGTAAGGGTGTTTACTTCAAACTTTGAGGAATTTTTTTTATTCTGTCTAAAAATTGGAATACAAACAACTTATTTTTGATGTAATAGACTCTACATTCTGGCTTCGTGTTGGATATTTATAAGCGTGGGTGAACATTTGTGATTCAATCCACCTTTGATTTGACTGCCACCTCATCACTGTCAGCCTGCTGCCACTTTGAAAACCTCCTTTCCTATTGGTTTGCATGCTATGAGCAGTTCAATGCAGTTTGCTAAAACCACAGTGAAAATGACTACTGAGACTTTCATGACACTTGGATTTCCAACTTGATAACGACCTTCAACTTGCACTGGATTGGCTTACAGCTGAATGTAAAGCCACAAGCATGAAATTCAGTTTCTCTAAATCAGAAGTCAATGTCCTCATCAGAAAAAGAATAGAGTTCTCCCTGTGGGCAAAAAGAGTCCATCTCACATTCAGGAGTTCAAGCATCACATGGTCTCACACAAGAGAAATGAGAAGTCACTCTAAGAACTGAATTGTGCTTCCTTGAGAGGATGAAGTCATCAAAAAGCTCAATTGTTTGGGAGCTGAGGAAATAAAAGCAGGCTTTTAATTTGTCTGCTCCATCTTTCCTGCATCTTTTATTATTGACCAAAAGAGAAAGAGATTGCAGATGATGGGGAGTGTTCCTCAGAGATTCAGATGAAGAGGGTGAGAATCTGAAGGGGAGTCATTACTTTCCCTACTAAAAGAAGTCGGCTAACATAAAGTGGATATCTGATAGGGAAGTCTTCTGCTTTTCTCTCTTTGAGGGTCTTTCAAGCATGCCCAACAGGGATCAGAGTGAAAGGCCCAGGACACACTGAAAGGATGATATATTCCTTCTTGTCCAAGAACACTGCCCCCCCAGGAATTTTTGAGGTCTATTGGTTCAGAGATAACATTTAAGTTTCCCTTCTGATCCCTTTGCCAAAACTCAGATAAGCATGCGCAAATAGATGAATCCACTACAAATACCAAAGATTCAATTTTTATTTAAACATGCATAAATATCCATGTTTGCAGATTGAGGAGAAAAAAGGAGCTCAAATGTCAAATTTTGAAGTCAGCTGTGTGATGAAATTAACCTTTATTTGAGGTAACTTCAGTTGTTGTGTGAATGGGTGAATTTTGCCTGTTCTAAACAGTCATTTTCATGATTTATAAAAGACTTGCCACAACATTTTTAACCAAATAAATAACTCTATTCATCCCTCACTGGGGAAATTTGTTTGCTGCACTCCTTACACCGCAGCAGGCTGCCCTTCAACGGCGCCAATGGTGGGAGAAGCAGGGGTTAGGTGTCTTCTCCAAGGACCCTCTCCGTGGGACACGAACCCACGACCTTCCGGTCCACGGGCGAACGCTCTAACCTGGCGGCCACCGTCTCCCCTAGGAGATGCATTTTAATACATAATTGCCAGAGGGATAAAATCATGGTTCTGGTAGACACCACATGACTGTTGAGGGCGAATGCCTGATCACCAAAAAGCAACATGCTGCAGGCTGGAAAGTTGTGGGAAAAATTAAACTTGTTTTTACACAGTTCAACTTGCATAAAAAAATGCAAATACAATAAAATAAAGTGTACTACTTACTGTCAAGTATTTTTGTATTTGTAATTTTATATTCAACAATTAGAAACATATCCTGGAAGTATATACGTACATACAAATCTACTATTAATTAATTAATTAATATAAATATACTATTAATTAAACATACTTTTTGTATTGGTAATTTTACACAAATTCGATTGTTATGAACAGAAAATTGATGCACATTTAAAGACTAATAACTTCTTGGCAGTGAATCACTTTGTTGTACCAGAAAATGACTTCTTCTTTTTCTCCTTTCGGCATTTCCCTTCAGGGGTCAAAACAGCAAGTCAGTTTCTTCCATCTAACCCTATCTGCTGCATCCTCTTCGGTCACACCAACTATCTTCGCCTCTTCCTTCACTGTATCCATGAACCTCCTCTTTGGTCGTCCTCTAGGCCTCTTTCCTGGTGGTTCCAAACCCAGCATCCTTCTGTCGATGTACTCTCTCTCTCCTCTGTACATGTCCAAACCATCTCAGTCTGGCCTCTCGGACTTTATCTCCAAAACCTCTAACATGTGCTGTTCCTCTGATATACTCATTTCTGATCCTGTCCATCCTGGTCACTCCCAAAGACATCCTTAGCATTTTCATCTCTGCTACGTCCATCTCTGCTTCCTGTATTTTTCTCAGTGCCACTCTCTCTAGACCAAACAGCATGGCCGTCTCACCACGGTTTTGTACACTTTCCCTTTCATTCTAGCTGAAACTCTTCTGTCACACATGACACCTTATACCTTTCTCCACCTGTTCCAGCCTGCTTAAACATGCTTCTTCACCTCTTTTCCACACTCTTCAGAAAATGACTACCTGCTAGAAAGCGATCAGTCTGTGAACTTTTCAGTAAAACTTCTCTTACTAGCCAACTTCTGTTCCTTGTCTTGGAATAATACTGTGACTGATCTTGGATCTGACAGAAAAAAAAGGCATATTCATACAACTATGGTTGTTTTCTGCTTTTATCAAGAGATACACCCCTGATCATAAATGTCATGCACATCCTAAATATTCCTTATATACACCTGAAATTTGCACATTTTTGTGCTAAACTTTGATAAATGAGGGTCACTGAATGCAAATTACCATAGGCATGCAGACAAAACAGTGTTACTCACTCCACAGAACAACAAATCACCAGCCTCTGCCAGACCAGCCACAGAGTCATCAGCTGTGGCTGTGACTAAATAAGAACGGCCAACATTCAAACCCTGTGTTCCATCAACAAACAATTCATTTACTCCATTAAACGAGCTATCTAGCAATCACTAACCAATCAGAAATTGTCCCGTGCCATACCACTAGAAGGAAGATTGATGCTTATCTGATTGCGTTGTTTAACCTTATGACACACCTACTTAGAATCACTCTCGTGCAATTGACAAATAATGAAAACTTAAGACCAACCAGCAATTGTCTAATCAGGTAGTGAAGAAGGAGAAACACGATGGGATTCACCCCTTACAACTACAGCATTTTCAAATTGATTGTCAGGAAAAATAGTAAAGGCAGATTTGTTAGGAGATCACACCCCAACTGTGTTGTAAAATAAAGAACAGGTATGGGAAGGGCAGACCAAATGAGTATGATGCCACCGCTTACTTGGTCCAGTTTCTTTTATTCAACCATTGGTTAAAATCAATAACATAAAAGTTAAGGGGTGTTTGATTTTTCAGATGGAGGAAAGCACCAAAAGATTCTGGATTTGGTCTTGTCTCAGAAAGTATGCATGAGATGACAGCATAACTATTAGTAGATTTGGCAAAAAAAAAAAGATAATTCACTGTCATTGTCAATGCTTGACAAGTTTTCTGTAATTAATAACGTAAATAACTGCCTTGATCAGTCTTTTACTTGCAAACTTCAAAACCTCTATGATTTATATGAAACCTAATTTCTGATTTAGAAACAAACCAAATAAGTGATTGCTACTTTATGTTCTATAGGAGCATAACTACCTGGATAGGAAACTGGACTAAACAGGACTTTTTAACACTTATCAGACTTTACATTTAGATGAGCAGATCAACAAAACTATCCTCTCTACCCAAATTTTAATGGCAACAGTCGCCGCCCAAATAATCCCTGCCTCTTGCTCCACTCCGGTCAGCATTACCACTGAGAGGACAGAAAGTAAGAAACTAAAGAAGTGGTTTTACCCACAAGCTCAAGTATGAACTTGTGCAGACTTCTTGTTGTAACTCCATTTTGCCATACATATTTATTCCATCTTATTGCTGATAGTGTAATTATTAACTTATTTTTTGTGTGTTTTCTAGATGCAGGTTAAAAATACATTTCACTGCACGTTGTCCTTTGCATGATGGTACAGGATCAGATAGTAAGCTTGATCTAATTTTACCTCATGTTATTGCATTCAGTCATAAAAAATCCACTACCTGGATTTAAAAAAAACTTATTTTTAAAACTGACCTTTTTTTCTGTCAGAGTGACCCAGGAGTGTTTTTGTAACCTTCTAAGTCATTCAGTATTACACTGAAAGAAGGTAAAAAGACCACCAGCACTCGCTGAGAAATGCTGTATAGCAGAAAAGCAGAGAGCTGCCGAAAGGCAGTGTGTGCCGAAAAAGGCTATCGACTGATCACGGGATTAGGATGGAGGCCGAGGGAGAGATAGGAGAGATGACAGAAGGGTGTCAGAAAATGATTAGACTTCAACTATGCCAAACGGGGAAATGGGACCATTTCCACACAAAAGGATTCTAGATGAGAAAGATGAGTGAGGAAAGTTGGTTCAAATAGCTGAAAAGACAGGATGCAAAAGAAAATGGAAAGAGAGATGGGATATTTTCAAGCAGAAGAAAATGGGGATGATGAAAAATTACAATAAACTCAGAGGATAGCCGGAGCAGAAGAGCACAGTAGAAGAATGCTAAGAAGTAGGTGATGGTGTTTTAAGGTAACAGCAGGTGAAAGTTGATTTTCAGTTCATTTGTTTTCTCCTGTCTTGTGGCAAAGTCCCGGCATCATGGTCACCTTTTTGACACACTTTTCTCTCTTGACAATATGTCCTCCAGCAACACAACTTATGGAGGATTAAAAGATTTATTGTGGCCTGATTTTTTTGGGTAAAACACTCAGTTTTTTCATGATAAACCCTCTTCAGACCATCTGTCATGTAGTCAGAGGTCATTCCCGAGGATAGACCGTCTGCAGAGATCTGAGATATTTTGATGTGAAACTAGTGTTCTTTAGAAAAAAAAAAAAGGTAGTTAAAAATCTGCATTCTGAATTTAATTGTAGTCTGTAAAATCTTCATTTATTTTCAGATTTGGAAAGTCTAAAAACAAAACTTTTAAGTCTTGTTCGATTTTCCATTTAAATCAGTTCAATAAAAGCATGAGAGAAAATGAAGAATTTAAGTACATTTAATACATTTTCCTGTTTTTGCTCATTTTCCACATACCTTGCTAAATGTTTTGTCAATGACTAAATTGAAAGATTTTCATCAATTGCAGCTTTTTGACAATTATTTTAACAAGCAGAGCATCTTGCATCCACAGCTGGCTTTCACCATTTCTAACAGACTGTGAGGAAATTCCCCCCAGAACCATTAAATGTTGTTTGTCTCCAAGTGGAACAAATCTTGAAACTAATTAAGTTTCGGCCTCATGACGAGAATTTGAGGACAAATTCCGCCATCGGGAACGGGTGAATTGAGAATCGATGGTTGATAGTTTTCTGTGTCTTGAATTCAAGACATGGGTGTGTGAGGCAAGGTGCAGAATCAATCTCAGCAAATTGAGGCCTGCGTAAACATGGTTGGAGTGATTGACTTAAACACAGCAATTCAGACAGAAGGGAGCCTGGTAAGCGTTATTGGAGGTAGACTTTATTTTTGTGGTGTTTTCACAAGGTGCATAAAGGTAGCGCCATTTTAAAAGATCATTGCAGACAATACTCTAAAAATGAAAGACAAAATTTTGAATGGGTTTCATATGTGATTTTCAGAATACAGTTGATCATTAGGTAAAGACATGCTTTTTTCCTTAAATATAATGTAAAAAAACAGGATCCTGTCTTTTTCATATAACAATGTCTTCTGTTTTCTGAAAAATTTGGCAAAACAGATCTACAGTTAAACCCAGACAATGGGGAACAGAGAACACAGATGCTGTCACAGTGGGTAGCTCAATGTGACATAAGTGCATCCTATTCCACGCAGAATGTGAATTGTTGTTTCACTGTTTGCTGTCACATTTCGATAGCATAACATTCTTCAAACAATTAATGCAAATGCCGTTTTCTGAGACTCATACAGAAAACAGAATTACTTTGATGTTTACCTCTGAACAGAATCATCAGGCTTAAATATTGTTTGATGAACGAAAATGGTCACAGAATTTTAATAAGCTTAAAATGAAATGTTTTTCAGTACTTTCTGCACTTTCTTTAACCCTTAAACGGTGGGTGGGGTTATATACAACCACGCACTCACCCACATATCAAGACAATGCACCAAAAATCCAGTCTTTTATGAGCTAACCAGCTTCTTTGGAATATCTGTAAACAATTTTTATTAATAGCTCTTATGTACTTTCTGGTGTAGTCTTTTGGATGTCTTTTTTGTTTTCTGCCAAGATGATGCCATGCTACTGCCAAAAACTTGAAATGTGGTCCCTAGAGAGATTTAATCATTTCATATTATCTGCTGCTTTTGTGAATGACTTTAAGAATAGTTTCTTGCCAGTCTGTTTGAGTTGTATTGATGTAAAGCTTGTGCCTCTGTGATACGGTGCTTCTATGAAAGAGTTAAATCACACAATGTTAAGTAGGCTCTTTCCTAAGTTGTTCATTACATGCATAGTGCACTGGTTTATTGCCTTAATTAGGAATCTTTTATCATAGCTGAATGATTCAGGGGCCAGTGTGAAATGGCTTAACCAACAAAAACGATGTTTCTCTAGAGAAAAGTGCAAGCACAGAGCTGAAGCACACTAAAAAGATCCTTCTTTCTATCCCACTTAAACCGTACGTTTTCTAAATCACCTCTTGTATACGGGAAAGACGGAAAGTGGGCTGGGGTGGATCCTTAGAGGTTGCCTTGTCCACTACAAGGTTGCATAAAGAGAAAGTATTCTCACACACACTCCAAATGGGAAATTTCAAGTGAACCTAAGATCAATTAAATAATTGGTGCTACAATGCAAATCTAGCTACTAAAAACAGAAGAAATTTTGGATTCTTGAGAGCTAATATATCCATATACGTATGTAGATAACAAGTGTCCACAATGCACCAGTAACATAACTAAGTGATGTTATTTTTAGGAAAACTTTAAACTTATTTTTGGAAAAGATCTGGGATTTAGTCTTCATATCTTTACATTGTTGAGCTTATACTCATCACAAAATCTTTATACAATGAATTCATTGCAAGAAAACAGATATTTTTATTTCAAAAGTGATTGAAAAAAACCTTAATAGACAATAAAAGATCATAAAGCAATCATGCAACGAATTCAGAAACAAGGGTAATCACCAGGTGAGAATTTGTTTTTCAGGTAAATTCTTGGATCTACATTTACAGATGTCCCTCTTAATACATCTCTCAAACTTTCCTCTTGTCACCAGGCTCCAGACAAATATGGTTTACCTGTGTAA
This sequence comes from Neostethus bicornis, assembly GCA_902685375.1. Taxonomy (NCBI): domain Eukaryota; kingdom Metazoa; phylum Chordata; class Actinopteri; order Atheriniformes; family Phallostethidae; genus Neostethus; species Neostethus bicornis. The sequence goes on from LR738545.1 coordinate 15,420,696, forward strand.
AGGTTTCGACTGGTGGTTTTTAAGGTACTGGAAAGCTGCAACAATAATTAAATTGATTTATTGTGCAGAATGGCAAGTCAACAAGATGTCTGCTTTTCAACAGATCCAGACAATTTTGACACTGACTTAAAGGCAACAAATGCAATGACCCGCTCACTGAGCTCCTTTAATATACAATCCTGAAAACGTGGTCATGAAAAGTTGAAAAAAATCATTTTGCCCAACTTTAAAAGTTTTCTTTTGTCTAAATGTTGCATGTACGACAATTCAATGCTATGTGAGTTTCATGGTCAATAACATCAAAAAAGCTTTCATTCACTCTTTTGTGATTGACTGCAACAAACTGACAATTTGAGCTTGGCCAAACAAAAATCTGCATCATACATTCATTCTAAATTTCTAACATACTCATTCAAAACAAGCTGTTTTTATTTTCCAACTGTGATCTACTATTTTATTTCTGTTCCGCAAGAATTCCTCATTTCACTCAGCAGTAATTTCATGAACACATTGTCAGTGCAAGGCTGACACAGAATTCTTCAATGGATGCCCACCCACCTTCACAGAGGGATGCACGAACAAACACAATGACATCTTTCATGTGGAAAAAAGACAAAGAGATATAGAAAAATAACTTGCACAAAAAGTTTTGTTTATTGTATGAAACGCAATTCCTCTGAGAAAACTATTAAAGATGAGGAATAAAAAAGAAATCCTCTCTCAATTGTCAGACGTTTGCTTTTTCTCTTTGACAACCCAGAACACAGTTATTTTCTAATTTTAAATGGTATGAATTGACACTTTCTGTCTGTATTCAAAAAATAAACAAATAAAAAGTTTTCAGTGCTTGTAAGGTTTGGCACTTGAGCAGAGCTACACAGCTCCTGCCGCTGCGTCCTAATGGACTGCTGATGACTTCGACCTTCTGCTCAACCCATTGAGGACGCAGGAGGAAAAGATGAAGGGGATGTGCTTGTGCACGACTTCACTTTTAAAATGGTGTATGGGTACATGAAGGGGACAGAGGACATCCAACTCATAAAACCAAAGTAGTGAAGAGAGGACGAGGGTGAAGTAGATGGCTTTGAAGAGTGGTTAAGTACAGCAGCAGGGTCCCGTGAGAGACAGAAAGAGAGAGAGGGAGAAAGGAAGAAAATGGGAAGAAAAATTGAGGGGGAAGGAGAGATGTTCCTCTCATGTGAATAAAGATGTGTCTGTGCTGGTGAGCTAATGTTCCATAAGTCACATTCAATAACCTGAAAGTTATACAGGCTCAACACAAATGCTACTCTTTTCTAGCTACCTTAAGAGGCTGAGTAGTTTTCATACAAGGATTACTGGAGCTCAAGCAGCTTCATGCAGCAGCGAGGAATGGCTGTTCTAAGTTAGTGAGAGTTGGAGAAATGATAAAGCCTGTTTTCTAGTATTGTCTCCACAAAATCATTAGTGCAATAAATATGAATTATAATTAGCTTACAATCTTAGCTTCTCACAATCAAGAAAACGAGCCAAAGGAAGTTTATTTTGTCCAAAAAATTTGCTGGATCTTCACCAAAATCTGTGTAAAAGCATAAAAAAACTGGGGAGGAAACCTGACTCCACTCTATGATGGATCTTTGCAGATGGATGATGCTGATCTGAATGAGGTATGATAGGTCTAGCAATGAAGCAGGGATTTGGATAAATGAACAGAATCGGAAAATAATCTTGCATTTCATTACACATGATCTTTGAAAAGTGATGCCCAACATTACAGTGCATGCTAATTAGAAAATGATAATGATAAGCAGAGACAGACTAAACTTGGTACCAATTTGTGTCAGAACTTGCTTTTGCTTGTATATGTGTGTAGAACATTTTCTTTTGCCTACAGCGACTAATGCAACTTCACTGAGTCAGATTGACAAGCCTTAATAAAGTCAGAGAATACCATCTTTGAACTTGGCCTTGGCGGTAAGTAATGGAGCTGGTCTGTGTGTGAGAGTGGCGAATCAGCAGACGGAGCAGCTGGAAGGAAACACAAACTGAGAGCTAAAAAAAGGGGGCGGGAGTCGAAGATCAAACGTTCTTCCATGCCTGGGGATGTGCTGACTGGCAAAAGTTAACCACCATGAGAGGATGTAGGTAAGGCAGGAAGGAGGGTTATAAACAGAAGCAAGAAGGGAATCTGTAGAAAATGAGTTGATATGACACTGGTGGACTTGCTCTGCATCCACACCGCAACCATGTCCAACAAACAGCAGGATGAGAATACGATTAAGGCAACCATCTTTCGTCAACAAACACTTGTAGTAAATTAGGATTTTTTTTCTAAAGTTTTCCAAAGTTGCTGCATTGTCTGTGTGTAATTTTGTTTCTGTTTGGTCGTGTTTAACCAGTCCACCCATTGGTGACTGACTGTTTCACATTGTTTCACTATTATGTTTAGTAAAAGTAATCTCTAAAGTTTATTTGCCATTTTCTCAGACAGCTGCTTCTGCAGAGGTTGTTTCTACAAGTACTTTATTCTCATAATCCAACATACTGATGTTTTTCATTTTTTTAATTGTATATATCTCATTTTCTACCAGTTTCCTTTGTAAAGTTTATGGACTTTTTTTAAGCTCTAAGAGTGGAAATAGAAATTTACTGTGAGGAAAAAAAGACACATTTCCTCATGAGGCAAATGACTATTAATAGAAATTTTATTTCAAGAAGATGGAGAGATAACACTGTGACTTTTTTTCATTTTTAAATGACACCATCTGAATGAAAAAAAATTTTTTACTCATTTTTGGTGACATTTTTAAACTTCTATGCCTGGAAGATTATGTGATTTTGCAGCAATTTTATTTTTGCAAATTCAGTCAGACAAACTATAAAATATGTTTTATGCAAGAAATAAAGAGAAATTTTAAACTTTTTATGAAAGTTTTTTAACAGGAATAAAATAAATTAAGATTTTTTTTTGTCATTTGAAATAAAATAATGTTTTATCAAAATACTACTTTTTTTGGTCCAATCAGAATTAAATATTATTTTGATCGTCATTGAAATTCCAAATTAATGTATTTGAGTTAGAGACCATTTTGTGGAAAGGTCTCTAGCTAAAGTTGTGGCACTGAGGTTTGAATTGACCAACATGAATGACGTAGTATATTTCTTTCTTCATCTTTCTTCTTATTTATGCTAGAACCAAGTTGGTAATTATGAGTCTGCATTGCGCAAAAGAAGAAAGTAAAAGAAAAAAGTTTTTTTTTTTCAAGCAGTAATGTCTACAAACTAGTTCTATAAAAAAAATATGTTTTAAAAATATTCTGAGACAATTTGCTAAGCATCCTAATTTGCAGGGAATTTAAGAAGTTTATTAAATCAGAGGCCAATTTGAGTGTGCACGTAGATTTGTGGATTTTTTTTTTTTAAAACAGTGTGATTTTAGTTGAGTGTTTCATTTTATAAAATGCTTTCTAAATTAAAGTGGAATCACATCAGTTACTAAGGAGCAATAAAAACTGAAGTGGTATTGAGCATTCTTTAGTTATCAAATAGATATGTTATAAAAACAACACCAGTACACCTTTAACATTTCATAAGAGCAAAATACTGTAAGAAGAAAAAATGTGGCAGCTTTGATTTAAACAAAACTACTAAAACCTTGATTTAAGTTTTACTTTTTCATATTCATACATATATCTTTGAGGCATGCTAAAATATTCACTTTGAGTTTTTCTTGTACTTTTCATTAAACTTAGTAAGTTGAGAAATAGAGTGAGGAGCTCTGCCATTCAGGGGGAGCTTGGAGTATAGCTGTTTTTCCTATGGGTCAAGAGAAGCCAGATGGGGTGGTTCGGGCATCTGGTTAGGGTGCCTCCCAAACACCTTGTGGGTCAGGTGTTTTGGGCACATCCCATTGAGAGGAGACTCAGGGGTAGACCCCGGACCTGCTGGAGAGACTATGTCTCACAGCTGGCCTCGGGATCCTGCCGGGTGAGCTGGAGGATGCAGTTGGGGTGAGATAGGCCTGAGGCTGTTGCCCCCACAAACCGGAACCGAAGAAGCGGAAGATGATGGAATGGAAAGTTATGTGAAAAGTTCTAATAATACATGTGGAGTCATTCACACCTGAATGTCTCTATTATAGTCCCTAGTTTTTGTTTGTTTATCACAAAGATCAACAACAAAGGCGAAACACAAGGTACTGTACTCTCATCATTTCTCTTCATAGTTTTTTCAAGCAATTTCACACTGACTCTTAGCATTGGCAGAAGTGCTTTAAATACTTTGTAGCTAAACAGATGCAAAAGAAGCCGCAAAAAAAGGACAAGTGGGTCAATCTGTCAAACAACATTCAGTACATGAAATGTTTACCACAAATAGAGCGTGAAATGACACTTTGTAAGAAAACTGAAATCTTTCATTTTCACATTTTGTAGAAGTTTATGGCAGAAAGTTACCTCTGTTTTGTTGTCATCTGTTCAAGTAATAGCATCACGCAACTGAACAAATGAATAGGAACATTTCTGTGCTGGAGAAAATTTGGAAGCCACTGGAGCTGATTAGTCAGATAAAGCTAAAGCAAAAGACCAACCTGGAGAATGATCAAGACTCTCTGTGACACTTTCAGGAAACAATGCAGGGTGCTAGAGAGAAAATTTCTACTAAAGTGCACGGCAAGACAAAAAGGTTCACACAGCACCAAAATGAATCATCCTCAATAAAAATACCATCTCCAAAGTTTTTCAGGTGGCACTACCTCATTATTAAAGAAAACCAAGCACCCGGAATGCAGACCAAGCAACATAAAGACCAAGGACCATATACAAATGAGATCTGAAGAAGACCTGTATATCTTTGCCCCAAAGTACTGACTTCAGCATTGTTGGTTGATAGAGTAAAATTTGTAGGAACAACTGGCTGGAAGACTATTTCACGTTTTCCATGGACACCAGTTTCTGTGAGCCTGATTTATGTCGAGCACTGCTTTTTATACATAACGGGGCAAAACCATTAGATTAACTCAGGGGGAAAAAAAAGCACAGACTCTGCACTTATCTACTCATGTGAACTTAGCAGACATATCCATGGTGTTTGGAAACGTTACCTGCAAGTGATTAATTCTGACAAGAAGGTGGCAAATGAGATGTAGAGACTTGGTAATTCTTTAATTAACTTTATTAAAGAAAATAAATTAAGCTTGTCTGCTGCCAGGTTGTAAGCTTCTGACAAAAGGTGCATGTAGTTAATTAAAATAACTTGTATAGAGATAGTAAAAGGTTTGTACTCCACTCCAACACAATCAGAGTGGTGATTTTACTCTCCAGTGGATTGTATCACAAAGTGAATGTCAGGACAGGCTTTGTTGCCTACTTTACTTGTTTGTATTTTAGAGGAGATAACACTTCTTTAAGCCTTTTAACTTACATGTAATAAGCCACAGGGTCAGCTTTTCTTAAAGACAAGTGGCTCTTTAAAAACAGGATACTTGAAAGAGTTCAACTCGGGGCAAACAATAAATATACAAGAACAGTTGTTAAAAAGCATTTTTAAGTTTTAGAGCAAGAAAAACTTTCGCGAGCACAACCAGTTTTTAATGTACATCAACAGCTCTGAAGTTTTCAGAAGCTTAACCAACGAAGCAGAAAAGTGCCTTGTCATGAAGGCAGGACCTGAAATGGCAAAGGGATATGAAATGTGAGAAAGAAAGGGGAAAAGACAGTGGCCATTATACATTTTTCATTACATTTCCAGGCTCTAAGCCACATCAAAGTCTCTTGAAGATAGAGAGGAGGAGAGGGAACGAGCGGCAGAGTGAAGTAGATGCAGAATGTTCTAATTAACTTCACAGTTGCTTGCTCTCCTCCCATTGCTCTCACACTTTCTCAATGTAACTGAGTGCAGTGCTCAGCCATTCCATCTGTCTGTATGTGTGCCTTGTAAATTCATCACAACACACCCCATCTATAAGAAAAAACATTGCAAGCCTGCTATAAAGCTTTATAGCGTGTGCAGGGAGCGATCAAATAGCAAAAAAAAAAAAGCAGGGAGGGTCTAACGTGAGGCAATGAAGAAGGAAGGAAGAAGAGAGCAGACTCGGGAGGTGGAAATAAAGAAGCCCTGAGGTGTTGATGCTGCCACACCCCATAAAGACAGAAATAAAAGAAGAAGCAAAGACCCACTCGTGTCCCCCCTTCACTATCTGTTGGTGCTTTCAGACCACATGGGAGAGATCTGACGAATCAGCTTTAGGAACAAACTCTTTGTACTTGCTTTTCAAAGAGCTCAAAAAGAACAAGAGAAGAATAAACTGGAATAATAATTCCACCCTGTCTTTTAATGCACAATACTGTGTTTAAAATCTTTTTTTTTAATTAAAAACTATTTAAATATGCAAAAAAGTTCACTTATTAGGTCTATCTTTCAGAGCATTTTCCCACCAGCACCCTAAAATCCTCTTTTCTCATCCCTCCTTCCCACATCCTTAATTCCCGTTTGGGATGAGTCAAAAGCACTCTTCGCGTAGAGCAAATTACACACCAGGCTTGTCATTTCAAAACTATCTCATGTGAGGGCTAAGTGTTCTGCGGGGATACTGAATGAAATCAGCACCATTTCAATGAGAAAAAAACCTCTTTACAAACAGACATCCGGTTGGAGGAAGAAGTTGGGAAGTGAGAAGGCAGAAATCCACCACGATTGGCTTTAAATATTCATCAATAGACCACTGATTTACATTTATTTATCAGCCTACTGTATTTCTTTGATTTTATAAGAGGGAACAGCATTAGATTCTTAAATTATACAGGAAGTGAAGATCCCCTTTTTATTTTTGGCATCAGACATCACTATCTTTCTTTTGTAAACTTCGTCATTGTGCTTAATAGCGTCAAATGATAAGGTACAATTACAAAAGAATAATTTTGCTGTGGTTTAATATGGGGATAGACCTATAAACTTGGTTATCTGGGGTTGATGTAAAAGCAGCAAACCATGGACTATTGAAAATGATATGGTCATTAATTGGATCAAAGATTATGCAATGTTAATAAACTTGAAAAAAAAGACTACAAATCAATTGTTAACTATAATTAACAATGTGAGATTGGACTTACTTAGGATTCTTCATCAAATCTCGCTTTAATTTTTCTAAACTTTAAAAAGCAATGATTACAGAATGACTTTTTTTTTTTTTTGAAAGACTGATTTAAAGTGAACCAAAAAGAGCACCTTACAGTCATTTATCAAGACAGAGACACACGCCCACTGGAGACAACTTATGATCACAAATTTATGGTGCCCTTGGCTTATTCTTGTACCCAGTTTCTTCAGCCTGTACATTTGAGCAAAGTTTTTTTTTTTTTTTTTTTACTGAAAGAAAACCTCTCTGGCTGGCAACATTCCATTTTCAGAAAAAAAGTTGAAATCCTGCTTTCCACATTTTCAACTGCCTGTGTTACAAGTGGTTACATATATACTAATCAGCACCACAAGGACACGAGTGAGGTGTTAGTTAATAAGAGGGCAGAATTTAAAAAAATTAAGATTAATTCGACAGAAAGGCCTGACGTATAATTGCTGTAAAATAGAACAATTACTTATTTAGAACCCCTTACTTTACTTTTTTGTGTCATTACCAACACTTGCAGTTAATGAGTTGTTAAAAAAAACAAAAAAGCTGTTTTTTGAAAAAAAGCTAAACAGAGCATATGCGAATTTTCTAGAATCATGGACACAAGACAAGTACCCGTGTATTTACCTGTGAGGTTTGGTATACTGTGTGGAGAGTTTGGATAGCAAACAGGGTTAACAAATAGAGAGACAAACACTACATGGTTCTCTTTCGTGGACAACTGATTAGCAGAGATAATGAGAGAACACAGGCGATCCAAGTTTGACGTAAAGTGGTGCATCTTCCCCATGGAGATTACATCCACAACTCTGCAAGCAGTAATTGCCAATGCAACCTTGGGTTCATGAGAAAAACAGTTGCAGCTTGTTACAATGATGCAAATCATAATTATCTTTTTTTTGTCATGTTGTTGTAAGATTTGGAGGATAATGAAGAACAGAAGTTGTTTCATCACGCTTTCCAGATGATCTCTGTTGAATCTGGCGCTCTTAAACAAAAACAGCATTCAGTATGCAAGAGTAAAATTAGCCATCCCTTTTGATCTTGTATGAAGATTTCTATTTTACCTGCCTGAGTATCATCTATTTGCTTGTACGCCATCAGCTACAGTAAAGTGTTATAATTAAACACTCCATTACATTTAATTATACAACACTGAAGTGGGGGATCAGCATGAAAGCTGCTACTATTTAGATAATAACAAAAGCAACAAAGGAAAAAATGAAGTCAGCATCAAATCAATGCAATAATCAGAGCAAAAAGGAAAATGAATAGTTATGTGACTTCAGAATAAAATAAAATAAAAAAACGTGTTTTTTAAAACATAGGGACTAACTGTTGCTGCCAATTCTTTACATTTTTTTTGACAACTTGCCAAGGTTTTTGTAAATATTGTAAACAGATTCTGTATTTAGAGTTTCTACATTATGTCTAAATTCTTTTCCATACAATTACCCAACAATATGCGAATTTAACAACCGAAGCAGATAAAGATCTTACAGTGTGAAACGATACAAACTGAATGACTGTCCGGTTCAGAAAGAGAAAAAACACACCACAGGCTACTGAAATAGTCACACATCATCTCCAGTAAAGCACAACACACTGCTTAACTCTGCACAGAACTGAGGACAGCTGTGCCGTCAACAAGCTTCTGCAGATGAGACCATGGCTTATCGCCATTGTCAGCAGCTTGATAAGTAAACTCGATTGTTTGGCCTTTAAAGCTCTACTGAAACTTGTACTTGTGTCTGACAGATTTGTCTCTTCTGTGGAAGAAAGTGTGAGGTTGCTGTTTCCAACATGTTTGCTTTCTGCTTGCTCATTGCATGTCAAAAAGCTCTCACATGGTTCATGAGTGAAGAAACCATTTCCCTCCAAGGCAGCTGGAAGAATAATGAACAGTTTGCATGATTTGTCTTCAGACAGACAGAAAGAGGGAATCAATCTGACTAAGATAACAGCTTTGATTTGCCTTCACATTTAAATATTTTTAACACAAGCATCATTTAAGTCAGTAGTTCCGGTGATCACATGCAGTCCATAGCGAATGAGTGTTGAATTTAAGTTCAGAACTAGCATAATGCCTATGCAACCTGGAACTTTTAAGTGAGGGAGAAATATTGTGCGTCTTTCCCACTCAATTCCTGGGGTGTAAGGTCTGTTCTAGATTCTAAGTAGATTATCGGAGTTCCAGTCCTGTAGACCGAATCTTTGGTACAGGTTCCTGCAGCTACCACCCATTTTCATCAGACTGCAGCCCATGTGCTGAGTTCTAGTAATAGCAATTGATTAGCTCATCTTCATTTAACAGTCTTTAATACATTGCTTTAATATGCTTTCCTTTATTAATTTTTTTTATCCTAAATCAGATTATTTTTTAAGAAAGTTTTTTTTTTTTTTTTTTTTTAAATTTTGTGAAGGAGGGTATAAAAACAGAACTGTCCCAGGTTTATTAAGTTTAATTTAGCAACTAATTATTGCTATCTTGCTAATCTCTTCTACCTTCAGAAATCATACATGTTGGTCTAATAATTAACTGCTTATTGTTCACTAAGAAGTTGGCAGCGGGAATGAGTGTGTGTGTGTATGGTTGTCAGTTCAATTTGTGGCCAGGCAACTGATTGGCTACCAGTTCAAGGTGTACGCCACCTTACACCTGAACCTTGACCGGATGGGCTCCAGCATCTCTGCCACCCTGAATTGTACAAGTGGTTAATAAGAAAGACAAAACATTACTGTAACAACCTTAAAATAATTGTGGGGAAGGGTCCAAATAAATTGATTCATTTTAAAGTTACAACATATGTTATTTAAAACGATTTTGATTGTTTTAATACCTACTTCAGAGAATCTTACAAGCAATCTGTTGCGGTAACAGGAGACTTGACATGCAAATTTAAGATGAGTTCAAATGTAGCCAAACTTCTATTTAGCAATATATTTTATAAACTTAAATAATCTGACTTACAACGTTCAATTTAATTTTTTTTAAATAAAAAGTTTGACTCTTGTGTATGTATAGGTAAATAATGTTGGTTTGTTGTCTATCTGGTTGCAATATGTAAAGACATGCTGGCAAAAAAGTAGCTTCAGAGATGAAGATGGAGAAAATAATAAAACCCAGTATTATAAAATGAACGGGCTGCTGAAACTATCATCCCTTCTGAATAACAGTTAAAATGTGTGACGTAGCACGGACACCTCAAGAAATAGTCAATGGACATGAGGAAGAATTCACTCTGAATAATTCTGCTTTGCTTGTTAACTGTACAACTATCTAAGGACCATAGCCAAGCAACATGGACATACTTCTGTGACTGTGACACAATAGCAGTGAACGGCAGGGTTAGCCCTTTATTAGTTCTTTCAAGAATCATTTTGCACTTCAATCACATCCTCATTATTAAAAACACACAGAATAATGCAAATTATGCAGTTTTTCTTTCAGCAGACACTCAATGTCAGTGTGAATCGTTCATTTAAAGTGGCATCCCAAGCTGAGTGGGAGGTTTGGATAATTGGCTGTGAGAAATCATTCACCAAAACCTGCTGCATGCATGTTTGCTCAAGGCTGCCAGCAAATGGAATTTTGCAATTTACAGTTATAAACTTTGGGTTTTAAACTTCAAGAACACAAGCAGGTACCTGATTGGTAATATTGAGTTATCAGGAACATCAAACAAACAAGTAAACATGTGTTATGAAACTTTAAAATTTCTTGATATATTAAATTGTTGCCAGTCACACTTGAGTGACTATGGTGCATACAGCATGAGTAGGCTTATCCCAAAACCATTCAATCACACTGTTTGGACTTGTGACAGGCCCAATCTTTCTACTGTCAAATTTAGGAAGCACACTTCAATGATGCTGGATCTGGACACAATATTGTCATCTTATAAGTAGGAGTTAGAATCTAAATTCTGTGTTTGTTTTTTCATTAACTGTTTATGTTTGAGCTAGAAATTGTCAGAAGTAACACAAACTTTAAAGCGGGTCTATTTATTCAAAAAACTGACAACAAAAGAAAAAAGATGAAAGGAATTTGGCACTTTTGGAAGTTATTATTTGCATGGGCAGCCGAGCTCACTTCATGGAAGCCAAGTCTTTACGTATCTGATTATAAATAAATAAATAAATAAATAAATGAATTACTCTATTCATCCCTCACCGGGGAAATTTGTTTGCTGCACTCCTTACACCGCAGCAGGCTGCCCTTCAACAGCACCAATGGTGGGAGAAGCGGGGGTTAGGTGTCTTCTCCAAGGACCCTAGACGTGCTCTCCGTGGGACGCGAACCCGCGACCTATCCAACTAAATGTAAAATGTCACGTGGTTTCACCAGTAAATCACACAGAAATGTTCCAACTTGTTGTGCAGTCATCTATATTACCTTTATTATTCTTAAGTTAGTGGATGTAACAAAACACAAAAGTTCAACATAAAAATATTTCTTGTCTTGTTTTTCTTCTAAACCATAGCTTGCTTCTAATATCTTTTCCAGATGCAGATTATACTAGACCTGTCATCATACACCACTACATGAAACCTATTACAGGGGGAAAAAAAACTCTAAAGAATGCTTAATTGGTTTTTATTGACTTTAGAGGCAGCAACAGATATTGTGTGATAGTGTAATGACAAAAGATTAGCTCTCCATGCGAGGCATGGTAATAACAGCTGAGGTGCAGAACAGCTTAGAGAAAGCCATCACAGCAGATAAGCACTGTAAGCAATGTGATTATGTGAATAGTGGTGTAATCTGAGCCCTATTAATATGTTTAATTGTAACCATTTACACAAGCCCTGAAGCCTCCATCCATGATTTCCTGGCAATTGTGCAAAGTGTTATTTCAAAAATTGTTAAGCCATATTCTCGGTAGGCTGCAATTATTATGCCCTTATGCATATATTGGCATGCTAATAAGAAAGACATTGTGACAGAATTTAAAATTCAATCAGGTTGAGTCAGAAGGTTGGTAAACCCATCCAGGTTTATGAATAGCTGCTCCAGTTTATCACTGCTTCCTGTTAAATGGTGTCATTCTCCTCAGTCACATCCTCATGCTTTGACCTTGTGCTCCTTTCTCCCTCTTTTTTTTTTGTTTTCTTCTCTTTGGTCTAATCTGCACACTCTCATTTTCTCTACTTAAAATTTACAGCCCTGTCACTCAGCCTTCTTGTGCACCTGAATGCCCAGTCCTCCCCCATTCATCCCTTCCTTTTGTCATGAAGGAGGAGAGGTCAGAGTAGAAAAGCCTGTCTTCTCTTGAAACGCCTCCTTGTCAATTCTCCTCCACCCTATCTCATCGGACAAGAAGGTAAAGACCTAGAATTCATCTTCTCTTCAATCCCCCATCTCAAACACTCATTGTTGTTTGCATCTGGTTTTCACTCTTTTTTTACCAATGTATATCTCCTTACTCTGAACCCATTTTTTGTTATTTTCCATCCTCTTGTCAGCACATTTCTGTCTTCTTTTATGCAGGCACTCATGATGTAACACAATTGGCCCACTGTGCGGTACAGTACATCCAACATGTAACAGAGACAGTTTTTACTGCAGTAAAATATTTTTCAAACTAAATTTGATAGGCTCCTTTATTTTATTTAAATTTCAAATAGCCATTTTGATGTTTATGTAAAGAGACAGGTCTCAAATGAAAACGCATCATATGCAAAGTCAGAAGAGTCACTTGTTGACAGGGTTAAAATGATAACGGTTGTGTTGGATTTAGAAGCGACTCGGGAGAATCATTAAAGCAATTTGTTGTTTTTCATTCTCACTTGTCTTTACCTACAAAGGCATAGATGTGATAAGCTTTGAATACGTTTGCATGTTTCATGGTTTGACTGGGGTGCAAAAGACTTACAATGATGCAACTACTAGAAACCCTTCCTAAAGGCAGGACAAATTCAAAGTCAGCTTCTACTAGCATATTCAATGGCAAAAACTGGAAATGATTTACAAAAAACCCTCAACTGTCTCTGCAGCTGTTAGTTTTTGTAATGCCATGTATTTGTTGTTAACTTTTGAAAAAAATAACACAATTCAATGAAATTGTCTGTCACTCCCGTGTTTTTCTCATTGCGAGTTTCAATTATGCACAACTTTTGATGAGTAATTCTTTTTTTGTTTTTTTTTTGCACTGTGGATTTTGAAAATGCCCTTTTGTGCCTGCTTTTTATTTGAATTAACCTTAGTGAAGGTTTTTTTTTTTTTTTTTGACAACCCATATCTTCACAAATAGGTCTTTGATTTTCACCTGAAAAAGTTTTTTTAAGGTACTTTCTTCTACTTTTTTTTGCATTAAAATTTTCTTTCCAAACTTAAATTGTTGGAGGTACCATAGACTCAATAGTCAATAACTTTTTAGTGAACAACTTTAAAATATTGTTTGCCCATTTTTCAGGTAAAAACGCAGACTTTCAAGTAAGATTAAACTGTGATAAAATATATAAATATTTTTTATTTGTTCATACTATTGAAATATTATTTTTGACATTACAATTTTTAAGGAACCCAAACATTTTCATCCAACCTAACTTTCAGTAGCAACAGCTCATCCAACAAACAAACATTAGTATATACAAAGCAAAGTGACTGAAATTTGGAATAATCTTTTTTTTTTACACCACTTTGTTGTTATGAGGTCACTGATATAGGGATGATTTTCTTAAAATGTAAGGCGCATTATGAATAAAATGTTTTACTATTATTATTATGATTTCACAGAACAACAGAAACACAAAATCAGCAGATCACTCTGCTGGTGGTTAAACAAAAATGTCTGCAAACACGCTGATAGTTAATTATTATTTATTATAATATTTTTTATTGTGTTATGTATGTGAAAGCTAGAAGTGACGCATACCATGCAGATTTTTAAAATGCCAGACATGATAGCATGAACCAAAGATCTATGCAAGAATATAGTCGAAAAAAAAAATACAAGATAAAAATATTACATTTTAAATTTAAGAAAATAGACAATGAATCTCAGGTTTTAAAGAACATGTCAATAAATGTTCACTTCTTGAGTCACGGGTTTCTATGGAGGGCAGAATTGGTTTGTTCATGTCATTCAGATTCTGATTATGTTTGTACAACTAATAGGAAGAACTTCTCATCATATCTGGAAACTGGTCACACACTTGTCAACTTGATACATACAATCATTTTGTTAATAAGACTTCACAAATTTTTAATCATCATCAGATTTTATCAGGAAATACGCAAAGAAGGAGTTTACTCTGCATTGTGTAGGTATCTTCTTGCATGACCTACAGTATCTCTGAAATTCACCATTCTTTCTAGATTGATTTAAATAGGATTCATAGAGCGGTTGAGCATACCCCCCAACACCACAAATATTTTTGTGCCAGCTGAGCATCACACCGAGCTTCCATCCTTCACAACATAGTAATATCTAGTCAGTGAGCAAATCACAGACAAGTGCTTTATTTGTCCCAAAATTTTGCTCCAAAAATAAGACATCACTCATTCAAATGTACAGTATGGTGATGTCCTGCTTTCTGAAATGGTTTAAAACAGTGGGCATTAAACATATTCATGAGAGGTTATTTAAAAAAGCAGTTCTTTAGATTGAAAATGGGTTCATTTTGACAGAAGTGTTTTTTGTTTGGTTAATGCAGTATACAGTCATACTCCTACTTCTGCAGCATTAGCTGCTACACTCAGTGTTTAAATCACTGACAATGGAAGAAACCAGTCTTCAATATACAACAGACAACAGACCTTTTTATGCGACTGGAAGCGGTTTGATCCTTTTGTATGCTCTGCACATGTTTGTCCTGCATATGTAAGGCCTTCATTGTCTCTTTATTTGTTTAACAAGATGAAATATGCTAATCAGGTACTGCCAAGATAAAACAGGTACTCTAATGCTAACACACTAAACTAAACCCACAACAGTAACATTGTGTTCTATTGAATCCTTCCCATAGTAACGGAAACAGGGATGCAAGGTTGTTAAATAAAAGACAGATTTATACAGTAATGCAAGGAATCTGCTTCTCACTCTGTGCAGATGTGAATGTGTACGTTTTACCAATCACAGCTGGGTACTAACCATAACGCTAAGGGTGTGTTTTGATGTTTATGATTGCAGGGAGATATTTCTATCTGAAATTGCCACGTTTTCCTTATTTTTACAAGTGTGACAGCAACAGAATCCGGCAGCGTTGAGATCAACAGGCTGCCACACTGGGTTCTCCTGCTCTTTTATCAGAGGTTTGTAACACAGATGACACATAGCAAATACACACCAACGATCAGCACCAGTCTTTCCAAAGATAACTAAACTCACGTGTCTACACATGCAAACAAATGCAGGCACCCTACCCACTCCATATGCCACATGCTGACTTTGACTTTCATGTCCTTTTGCCCAAACTTTTGATTGGTCCCAGTCAGCCACCCTGGGCACTTGTTTACTTCCTGACAGCATGTGAATATTTTACGCATGCTTTCAAGCTGGAAATCTGAGAAATGCAAGAGAGATGTCTCATCAGTCAAGACAGAAAACAACGTGCAAGTTTGGAAACAAGAAGACATTCTGACGGACCTGACCTAGTTTGCTCCTACAGCTTCAACAACCTGCCTTCAGTTTTGGATTTATTCCTTCTCTTGCAAGTTTCAGTTTTTGTCTTTGTTCAATGCAGTCCTATTAGTATGGGTTATCTTGAATGATTCGCATTAAAAACTGTGCTAGTTAAAAGTTCTGGACATTGGTAAATTGTCTTAATAATATGGTAGTGGAGAATTAGCATTCAGTTTGAAAGTGTACAGCCAATGCAAATGGAATATCCAGACATGTAACCACATTATGATTTGAAACTGTGTCTGCACAGGTTTCTGTTTTAAATCACCTCTGGATGACAAGCGCCCCTCCCCCTGTCCGTTCCCTCCACACCCTGTGAGAGACACAAGCTTTCCAGGGATTTCTATTTAACACCATTACAAGAGTCACATATGCTGATGTGACTATGAAGCCAGTCTTTGGAAAGATAAGTAGTAATTAATGAGGAAATTAGAGAAATGCCAGTTCTTGTGTTTACGGATAAAAAGAAAGAAATGAGTATCACAACAACATTAGGTTTTATGAAGCTGTAGTTTAGCATTCAGATGGAGAAGGTGGCAAAGAACTCTGAATTTCCCTCAAGCAAGCAGAGAATAAAAATGAGATGAGTGGTTAAAAAATAAATAAAATGATTTAATGTGCAAGGTTGTAACAAACCTCAACATAACCAATGGCTGTACTTAATCTGAGAACATCTGGGAGCTTTTCATAAAAGAAATTTCTGCGTTCACGTGTTTTATGTTATTTGAACGTTTTTTTTAAACACATCTCTCACATATGATGTGAAAAATATTTCAGCGCTGAATTAAAAGAATAGTCTCAGCAATTAACAGCTTAAGTAGCCGCCAACAGATCATATTGAATGTTAATTTAATATCCACAACATTTTATGACAAAGATGAAAAATTGAATACCCAAGCATGTCTAAAGTGATAATGTTATTCACCAGCAGCATGGAATAGCTCACTGCTATTAAGTTATTATGAGGTCTTAATTCAGCATGAATAGGTTTTTGCATCATAAAAAATTGAAATTGGTATAAATTAACAGTCGTAGTCCCAGTGGAGATTGAAGCCTGAGAGAAGCAGCTCTGTTTGGTGTTATACCATACGTAGCAGAGCATATGAAGAAAAAAAAAAACAGCTGTGAAAAATGATGCCCTGAGTTCAAAGCAGCTTCAATCAGGATACATTTCTCTGCTTGATGAATAATTGAAAAAGAGACTGAACAGCCTTGAAGCTTTGCACTTTTTTTGTGACGGCTTGCACATGAATAAAACACTGTTTGTCCTGCAGAGCTGTCTGCCTCGCAGGGATGAGCCACAGTGTAGTGACATTGTGATTGCGCTTGCTATGTTTTTGTGGCTACTGCTTTGTTTTCTGCACGCCTGCTTTTTTTAATTCTGCACCTCACCATCTGTATTAAACTCTTATGTGCCTCCGTGCTTCGCTCTTGCACTCATTGCCTTTTTGCTCTCATTACATGGTTATTACACCCTCTCTGCTTTTCAGACAACTAATGAAGGAGTTTCCTCCTGGAGAGCCAGTTAAAGAATTTGAACAAATGTATTCCATGTAATTCAATCTCAATTTTAACTGTTGTGCCAGATTACATCTGAGGTAGAAAAAAAAAGTGCAAAAAAATAAAAATAAAAATTTGAAAACTACTGCAGTTGAATGAAAAAGAGTCGATGAAAAGCTTCTTTGTCTATTCTTCACATGCTCATTTAAGCATCTTCTTTTGATTTTACTAAAAAAAAAATTATTGAACAAGGAAAGGTCAAGTTCATAAATGAAAATAGGAAAAATGTTTTTAAAAATTTTGATCAAAACTCCTAATTACAGTGCATTCAGATGACTCTGATTCATACTTTAAATACAGCTTCGACCTTGTGTGTACCTTCTTTATGTGCATGCCCCGCTTGCTCATTCCTCTCTCACAATATCAAAGACGTGTTGGATTGATGTAGTTGCATAAAATAGCATAATTAAATTTTTCCAGCCCTAATGATTTTTATTTGTTTGTGACCCAAAGGTGAAGTTACTTTGGAAGCAAAACTATTTAGATTTCATTTAAGAAAAATTAGGAAGGTTTATTATGAATTGGGTTTTGGTGTTGCCAATAAATGTCAATTATGATATTTGGAAAAGACCATGACGGAAATCAGAATAAACTGTTCTGAAATTACCATATTTTTTTCTATTAACATTTTTTGATAAACGTAGTCTTGCTCCTATCTGTCTTTTTTTCAATAATTTTGGTTTACATGGGAGTTATTTTTCATTTCTATTAATATTTTTTTATTTGCCCTCTCTGAAGTTGCAGTGAGCCATACTTGGCAGCTCTATCTTGAAGAGCTTCTAACTTTATGCTGGGAAGTGTTTCCTCTGTAGTTACATCACTGTGTTCTGGTGAGAAGAACATTCTGTAGAGAAATTATAATCTCCACAAAGGACAGTAGGGAGTAGCCTTCCCGCCACACTGGACCTCTGCACAGCATGGTGCAGGGAGTGAGCCCTTTAAATCATAAAGGACTCCTCTGATCCAGCAGGAGGACTTTTTCAACCTCTCTCCTCAGGTAGGTGGCTGACAACCAGCAGGTTTAGAAAGCACTTTCATTCTACTGCTTCCAGACAGCAAGACTTTTAGCTTTAAAAGCATTTCCAGAACCCCAAAATACTTAGTTTCCTATCACTACATTCACATGTGATGGTGTGACAAATAATCTTTGAGGTTTATCTATCTTTGATTAAATGTCCCCAGACAGAGACATACGTTTTCTTTTATTTAAATAGATTCACATATAAAACCCTGAGGGGCAGGCAGCTCGCTCATTACTTTTTGAGGAAAGTAGTTTGGGATGAGCTCTCAGGGGTTCACAGCGGAATCCCTGTATGCATCAGATTTAAAACAAGTTTAGTATTTTTAGCCTGAATGCTTTTAACAGGCTTCACACCTTTCACTACTGTACTGAAATAAAAATGTATTTAATTTCAATATAAGTCCATTTTATTATAAATATTTGAAAGAAACAACAGTTGAGAAGAACTTAGTTTGAAATCATATATCAAATATATATTTTAATTTCCTGCACTTCAAATGTTTCTTGTTAATTTGTAATGTATGCTAAGTGTCAAAGTTGGTCAACTGTTGCTTATAATATCTAAGATAGTATCATGAAGTTAGAGAGGACGAATTTGTGCCTGCTAGTTACACATCAAAAGTCTGACGAGAAATCTGAAGGTTTTGTTTTTAATGAAAGAAAGAAAAGGCTAAGCTTCTCAACACATCCTGCTACAATGACACACACTTCTGCCCACACAGCCTCACTGTTGGACTTTTGTCAGCAATTTCCAGCTATCAAGGCTTTGCTCTTTGATCCATATGAAGGATAAAAAAGAATCCATTTAAAAAAAAAATGTTACTAGACACAATTCATACAATCACTTTTTTTTTAACCAAAGTACAAAACCTCCCAAAAATCTACAGCAATTGAGAGTTTATTATTCTCTCGTTGCCTACAAGGCTGCTCCAAGTTCTTCTAAGATGAAGGACAGAAGTGCAACGAACATCAATGACGTCACACCCAGTCACAGCTTTACAGATGTTGTTGGCTGGTGGTGGTGTTGGAGGAAACAGACGGTTGGAGACAAGAGGACATCCTGTAAATGTCGATGATCTTTGACCCAGGATATTCCACTTATGATAGCAGTCTGAGGTCTCTATTGCCAAGGATATGGCACTTCCCCTGGTTCTGCTGTGCCAAGGCCTCTTTTGATAAGGACACTCTGTGACTGAACTGGTTGTTCTTGTGTCTCATGAACTTTTAGAGATATTAATCCTGGCAAAACTCTGAATCTTTATCAGCCTGTGAAAACTAAGCCGTACTTCTGTGTGGGAGACCAAACTTTGAAAAGCGACTAACATTTGTGATTTCTGTTCTGATTCTTCGGACAGAATTGCCAACAAAATAACCCCGAAAAACTGTTGCGTGTGTGGACTAGACACAACAGCTGATTAGCAGGGTTGTAAGTGTAACATCTCTCTGGAGTGTGTGGATTTTCAGTGAGTATATTATCTTTGACTGTGAAAGTTACCAAAATGTTCTTTGTATTTGCTTTTCGGCAAACTGCATTGTAGGGCAGAGTCATGCAGTCAAGAACAAAAAAATTAACTTAGAGATTTGGATTCTTTCAACATTGTATTTCTATCACAGCATGTAACTGTGGTCCCTAACCTATTTGCTTTAATGCCTCTTTTGCTGAAACTCCCTAAGCCCCTAAATCCCCCATGTATAATCTGTACTTGGCTTCGTGCTTTAATTTGCTAACTCTACTGGTTTCCAAGCATTTTATGCTAAGCTTCTATTCATAAAACCATTGTCATACACATTCAAACTGTGTTGGAAAGAATGAAGAAGTGTTGCTAGAAAGAATTCTTACATACTGTAGCAGGTAAATAAATCCACTCTCTCAAAAACCCACGTTTGAGACATATTCCAAACTGACCAGCTAGTAACTGATTAATTTGACATTATTTAACCAAAATTATGCAGATCAAGCTAGAAAGATTGTTATGGTGTGTTTTTATATATTTATAGAAGTGTATTTCTCAATATTTTACAAAGCTCTGCGACTCACTCAGCCTAAATCCTTATCAATGCTGTAGGTCATTGCAATCCTATGCTCTTAGATTAAATACCGCAAGGCCAAATTCTTACCTGAAATGACGCCTTTTCTGATGATAAATTAAATGATATTATGTAGAAATTAATGGTACTGTTATTTTTTTCCCAATAGGTTTCTCTGAGTGGTTAAACATAAGGAGTAGTTTTTCCTGGTTACCTTGAATTTTCTGACCTAACAAATAAACACAGTATTGAATCTAATCCAGTTACCGGTATATTTAATTCATGGAGCACTTTTAAAACAAAATAGCGGTATTTAAGCACATTGAAAACCTTTAATCACACTCAGGATGCATATTTCAAACATCATGACGCATCACCAGTACCATTTAGTGACCCCTTTGGGAGTTCTGCAACCCGAAGTAGGCATGTGCTGGTCTAAAAGTTAAGGCAAAAACCTTTAATAGGTCACATTTGGATATATCTAAAATTTTGCGAGAATGATTGTGCTGTACAAAAGTGGCTTTTGGTTGAGAACAATGATATGATTTATTCACAGAAACAATGATGCCATAATCTCATATCTGTCTGGGGACCAGGGCAGCTGCTTCAACAAAAAACAGATTTCAACAAGTCCAGCCCTCTTCTTTAGTCATATTGTCTTATTTATTAATTTCTATTTTACACAGTTGCACAAAATTGATACTCCCGGGACATATATCCGGATGCTGTTTTATTACTTCAGCTTGGCATTTACTGTAATTCCATAAGTCCCAAGTAACTGGTCAACAAACTACAACAACTGAACCTTGGAACCTACCTCTGTCACAGCATAAATAATTTTCTGACCAACACACTCTACACAGTGAAGTTCTCCTGTGTAGAGTTTCTAGTTTGAAAATAGACATTATTATTTCAAAATAATAAGTGTGCATATGAGGATGTGCACTGGTGCAGCAACCACTGTGTGGCCACCTGGGGATTTAACACTCGCATCAAATTTCCTGGCGACACAACCATTGATGGATTGATCAATCATGAGGATGGATGTCCAAATACAGCCTAGTGTAATGGCAACCAACTCAAACTCAACACCAGGAAAACAAAAAAGATCATTATTGACTTCAGGAAAACAACAATCACACACTCAGGTCTGCATATCAATAGTGAAGAAGTGCAGTGGTCAAGAACTTTAACATTAGCAACAAGGTTAAAAAGGTGCAGCAGGGTCTATACTTCCTGAAAATGTTCAGGGAAAACAAATTAGCTCTACTTATACTGAAAAACCTCTATGGCTGCACAATAGAGCGCGTCCTGACCTACAAAAGTATGGTGTGGTACGCTAGCTGCACTGAGCATGAGAAAAAACAACTGCAACGGGTTATCAAGACTGCCCAGTGGACCATTGGCTCCCCAACTCATAAACTTGGAGATTTAGGCCAAACATCTCTTTTGGAGGGCCAAAAAGATCTGTGGTGATCCTGACCATCCAGGACATGCCTTATTCTCCATCCTTCCATCTGGTAGACCCAGAATTCTGAGAGCTCAGACCAATCAGAAAAGGAAAAGCTCCTCCAATTCTGACACTACTCAGAACACTACTCCAATACATACGGCACACCCATACATACAAACATTCACAAACCCATGCATGCAATGAAAACTGGTGGTTTAAAAAGAAAATAATTTGCTATTCTGTAAAAGAGCAGAATCAGAGTTGCCAAAAACATTGTTTACTCCTGGGTATTTAAAATTCAGACACAAATGTTTTCAGTCTAAATCCCCAAAAATATTAGACTCTCAAAAATTTCATGACAGATTATTATTCTAAAAATTAATTCCCACACAAGAGAAATGTCATCCAAAGCACTGTAAGGTTGCACTGCTCTTTCATGACAACTTAGGGTAATTTTTTTTTTTTTTTATTATTATTATTATTTTTTTACAATACACATTATGTGAATAAATGGAAAAAGCACAACCAAAACAAAGTTTGATACCCAAGTTTGAGTTAAGCCACACAATGAGTTAGAGCCAAATGTTTTTAGGGAATAGTTTTAGCGAAACTGTAAATAGCACAGAGTCAAACAGTGTAAAGAGCCAAGGGAAGAAAGTGGTTTAGTTTCAGAGGTATCAGCTCATGCATGATGTAATGAATCGCTTATTCCAGCCTGATTAAACTGTGCTCAGTAAGGAACCTACTTCCATTTTCTCTTACTGATTTCAGAAAGACTACAGGGAAGAGTAATATTTTCTGTTTTTCTTTGCACCAAAGTGGAGTCAGTTCACTTACTTTCAATCTGAAACTGCTTAGTGACAATTTTATTATGCTAATACAAAAAACATGTTTGCAGTACACAGTTGTCATACAATTCCAAGGGCATCTATATTTAATTCGAAACATCTATTTTTTAAACGACCGGAGTTCTGTGTGGCCCAAAGGTATTGTTGCTGTGGGTCTACGAAGGTGTTTGGTGACAGCATTACACAAGACCTTTTCACTTGTGTCTGGCTGGAGAGGTTTTGCCTCAAGGGAAAAGATTAGTCTCCTTATATGGGTTCTGCTGCTGGCCACTCTTGCTCTGTTGTGAATTTAAAATTTAAGCTCTTTCTGACACGCAGCATTCCCTTAAAAGGCAATAAATTTACCACCATCTGGTTGTCTTTTTATGTGAAAAAAATTTAATTGACATCTTTTGTTGCCCTTAGGAGATACATGCTGAAACTTTCAAGCATGATAAGGCAGTTTCATTTTGATAGAAATGAGATATAATGTTTTCTCTTTCAGGAAAGCTAACTAACCGCTGGAAGAAACATGAAGTCTTAAAAGCTTCCCGCAAAGTGATTCTTGTAAAATACCAGTGGCACTTTGCAATGTTGTAAACAATAAGGATTATATTTTTTTCTTGTCACTCCTGTTTTGTTTGTTCATGCATGTGTGTGAGTTTTTTTGTCAAGTCTCATGCGAGATGATTGTTTGTAAACAATCAAAAATTTGCAGTGTATGGAGCAAAGGGGGATAACAATGAAACTCATCGTCCTGGACATTTTGGGTATTTGAAAAACATTTTTTAGTCATTAGGTTTTTGGGTGTTCTGAGTGAGATTAATTTGTGATTAGCCAGATAAATTGATGAGTTATGACAAAAAGCAAAGAGGTGGCCAACACCAAAGCCATAACGCTGTTTGGTTTCTTTACTTTCTAGTTTGGTGGTCATTGAGCGCTTTTTTCTTTTCCAAATTAACAAATTACTTTTGTTGCAAATTGTTGGTGGTTCTTTACATATGCAGATTTTTTTTTTTTTTTCGTTTTCATCTTGTTTAATTCAAAGAGTAACAGCATGCTTTTCTTTTAAGAAATAGTATGATGTGGACTGGTAAATTTTAAAATGCAATTTTAAAATTAATTTAAAGCAAAAAAATAATATATTTCTCATATGTATATGAGAAAGTTTTTATTAAATCATTGCAAAAAAAAAAAAAGCATTTAGAGTCTCGGCTGCTTAAATAGACACAATGTACAATTGTCTATCAACATGTCATGTACCTGTGACACAAAGTGTTTATCTTCTCTTGAAAAGAAGTATACAGAACTTTGAGTTTACATGATGAAGTCTATGTGAAGATTTATTGAAATGTGAGCAGCTCAGGTTATCTTTGGTTTGAAGAAAGGAAACTAAAGATTTGATTTGAATTGTAGGAAGTGTTAATCTGTCCAAGACAACCACTCTCTCACCTGGTAACGTGTTGCCCTTTTATTTTCACCCTCCAGTGAGCTTTTAGAAAATGAGCACATAAATGTCTTACTACAGTCTTTATATTCCTCCTTTTTATCACTACTTTTATAGTACTCCCAGCACATTTTATGTACTTGACTTTTCCCACCTGGTAACTATGTAGGCACTTTTTTAAAAAAGAAAATTGGAACCACGAACTCCCAAAAAGAAAACAAGTTTTGACATGACATTTGTAGATTCACTTTGACAAATTATTTGCAGTTTGTTATGAGCGGTTATTGGTGGGAGACGGTGGATCAGCGCTAGAGCGCTCACCCGCGGATCGGAAGGTCGTGGGTTTGATTCCCACTGAAACCACCCTCTAGGGTCTTTGGAGAAGACACCTAACCCCTGTTTCTCCCACCATTGGCGCCGTCGAAGGGCAGCCTGCTGCGGTGTAAGGAGTCAGGCAAACAAATTCCCCAGTGAGGGAAGAATAGAGTAATTCATTATTATTTTGTATTCTTGTTATTCTGTAACATATTTAATTAAATACATAACTAAGAAAAATAACTTAATTATTTAAAAAAACTTATCATAGGACAAAACAGTTAAAAAGTTCACTCAAAGATGCAGTCATCTTACTTCGGACACATTAATGTTTTGTTAAAAATACAGTCGCCTAAATTCCCACAGATTAAGAGAAAAAAGTTCACAAGCATCTTGCTGACTATAAAACAGATAATGTAGAAGCTGGGTGTGTTATGGGACAAACAGATGAGATCGGGTGAGGTGCTATCAAGTTCAGGAGGCAACGTTTCCTCCAGATGAATTCCCGGAAGTCCAGATCGACAAAGACAGGAAAACAGTGGATGACAGCTGCTAGAGCATGTGGGAGGAGGGTAAAAAGGAAGTAAGAGAGGAAGGAAGACTGGTCACAGAAACACAGAAAAAGGGTGATTTGTGTAGATAGTGATGATTGAATAACGATGATGAGCAATCTGAGGAAAGACTATAGAGCAGAGGAAAAGAGTTAGAAGTGAGTGAGAATAAGCAGAAAAGACAGGAAAAGGTCAGGTTGAGGGTAAAAGGAAGAAGTGGTAGGAACGTCACAAGGGAAACATAACCATCACCAAACGTACCAAGAAAAGAACAAGATCAAAGAGTAGAGCAAGAAAAGTGGAAAGAAAATTATAGGTCAAGATAAATGTTGTGTCTTTATTTCTTTCAAGCATGCTCTCTGCTAAAGTTTCACAGGGCGATGAAGCAAAACTAAGAGTCCAAGGAATGAATGTTGACTTTTTCTTCTCTCCCAGGTGGATCACTCATTTTGAATCCAGAATGAACCTTTATAATTCTGCTGTGAAAACCGTCCTACCAAGGGACAAAAAACAGAAAAATACATGCAGCTTAGAATGAAATAAAAGTTTTATCTAGATAGCTGGATGGTAGCATTTAAACTGCTTTGTCCTACGGTATCTGAATTTTTAGGGGAAAACTATAGTGTTCCTGGTGGAATTGGAAAGGTCAGAGCCACACAAAAGCAAATACACTCACAGACACACCTTGAATGCTTGAGCAAGGACAGAAAAGCCATGAAAAAATCCAACAAGTACTCTGCCAGCAGTTTGACTTTTTTGACATAATAAATTCTAAAAAAAAAAAAGTTAGTTTGACACCTCTGAACACAAGGTTATAGGTAACTTTGAACAACTTCTACCAACTATAAATATAATTTAAAGCATTCACAGACCATTTTTATAACCTTGATTGTTATTTGCAGTCAACTGTGTATCTATAACAGCTTTGACCTCATAAAACTAAATGAGGTTTTATGAAAATCCAACCAATGGAACTGACCAAAGTTGATAAAAGAAAAATGTGCAACTGTGTCCAGTTTTTAGCTTTGAAGCAGAAAAGTGTGCTTTATGGATAATCGTGTAACAAAATAGGTGCTCCGAAGAAAAATGCAACAATTTGTGACATTTGAGAATATGATGCTTCAAAGTTTTGTGATGTTATAAACTCATTTGCCAGAAATGAACACAGTATATCCACACAAACACTAATTAGGAATTAAAAGACCTTAGTAAATAACTTTCCCAAGACCTTAATGCAACTGGCTGCTAGCTTTTTTATTTACTCCATACCTCATTTTATTATGTATTGCTTTATTGGTCATATAATAACTAGTCCATTGACCTTTGCATGGCAAATAAATAGTAAATTCTTAAACAAATGTAAACATTTATTGCAACTGAAACTCTGTTGTGTTTAATGTTGCCCTATCAAAATGTATCAACCAGTATAAACCTGAGTCCAACCAGTTTTTCTCTCGGCCTATCACATGTACTCGTTGTTTTGTTTTTTTTTCTATAAATTTTTATTTAAACACATATATAAACATTCTGAAAAATGTTGCTGTGAAGCAGTTTTTTTCACATGATTGCTCACACACACACACACACACACACACACACACACACACACACACACACACACACACACACACACACACACACACAAAATTTTATGGCCAGAAAGTGAAGTGAATTTCAATCATGGTATCGGCTTGCAATAGTGATGATAACCTAACAAAATAACTGATAATTTATTTTAATTGTCTAAATATTGCTACCCACGAGAACAAAAGTCAACATGTTCTACTGTATACTAATAAACTAAATCCAATTTGTCAAGAGGAGAGTAAGTAACAATTTGATTCATTATTATTGATAAAAGATGACAAATCCCAGAGAAAACACCTCAAAACAAGGCAATATCTCTAATGAGCAATAAAATTTCTGTCTGGGGTGAATACAACATTACTTATCTCCTTTGTTAGTAGTCATTCAACACCAAGCACTGACAGCCAGGCACTAACAAGCATTACATAAATGTGAAACCAGTTTTAAAAACAGGAGTTCGGCCACCACCCACAGTTAGTGACCATAGTTGAGGCTAGGAACATTGTTTGATCAGTAAAATGAGCACTTCGCTTCGTGGCTCAGCTCTTTCTCCACCACGACGGGGCCGATACAGTGTTTTAATTATTGTGGATGCCACACAAATCTCTGCTTTCCCACAATCTTCCAAGAACAAAATCCTGGAATCAAGCAGTTGAAATGAGCTTCTTCCACTGGGTGGCCATGTCCCGAGATAGGATCAGGAGCTCTCCCAACCAGGAAGAACTTAGAGTAGAGCAGTTGCTCTTCATAGTTGAGAGAAGCTAGATGGAGTGGCTCAGTCATCTGATTAGAATGCCTCGAGTACGCCTTGCTGGAGAGGTGTTCCAGGCCCATCCAAAAGGAAGGAGACCAAGAGGCAGACTCACGAATGGCTGGAGAGACTACCGTTATGTCTTGCAGCTGGCCAGGGAAACCCACAGAATCCTCCCAGATAAGCTGGGAGGATTCTACGGCTCCCATTTATGGAACCACCTGCCAGAGGAGCTCAAGGCCGCAGAGAACGTTCACATTTTTAAAAAGATGCTCAAGACACATCTTTTTAGTCTTGCTTTTAACTAAGTTTCTCATATGTAGTTTTATTCTTAGTTTTATTTGTAGTTTTATTCTTAGTTTTAATTGTAGTTTTATTCTTAGTTTTATTTGTAGTTTTATTCTTAGTTTTATTTGTAGTTTTACTCTTAGTTTTAGTTGATTTTATTTGATGTTTTTACCGGAACACTTCTTATTATTTAATAGCTTTAGTTACTTTTATCTATGTCATTTAATCTTTTATCATCTCCAGTGTTTCCTCTGTGGGGCCTCTGCAGCGGGAGCCTGCGGTCATCAGTGACTGCTGGTCCTTGGCTCCTGGGCCCTGGTGGGGATCTGGCTCCGGCCTCATCTCTTATTCGGGGCCTTGGATCTTGGTCGGTGATTGCAGGTGTGCCTTGGCTCCTGCTGCGGTGGCTCCTCAGATACCGTTTTCTCAGGTGTTCCATCTGCATCCAGCCTATTGCATTTTTAGGTGAGTGTATGTACAAAGTACTGTATATGTGAACATATATGAGGGTGTGTGCTCTATTTGTATTTTTCACAAGTATGGATGTGTGTGTGTGTGTGTGTGTGTGTGTGTGTGTGTGTGTGTGTGTGTGTGTTTGTGTGTGTGTGTGTGTAAGTCGGTTTTTTAACTGTGGGGGTGGCGGGACTTATTTTGCTTTTGTGTTTTGGGGATTTTAACTTGTAAAGCGCTTTGCGTTGCATTTTTATGTATGAAAGGCGCTTTATAAATGAAGTTTGATTTGATTTGATCTGGAAGATGCAGCCAGGGTGAGGGAAGCTGAGGTATCCCTGCTGAGGATGTCGCCCCCGCAACCCGGCCCCAGACAAGCGGGAGACAGCAGTCTGGTACAACTTTGAAATTTAAAAGCTACATTTAAGATTTAAAAGATAAGATACTAAATGTAGCTCATAAGCAGTTTGTACATACAGAACAGAGCTGGAGATTCTGTGCAGGTAAATGTTTAGTTCTGAAACAAAATGGGAGAATCATAATAACGTCCGAAAGACAAGAGTTATCTTCTGCAAAGGTTTTTGTTAGCTTATAACACACAAAGAGACTGGTTAGAATCATAAATGCCTGTAGTGTTACACCAGCAATTGATTTGTTTAAATTTATCCATAGTATAACAGCCTCTACTCAGTGCTATATAAACTGCCACTTTCTTCTTTTAGTTATCTGTCATGGTTTTCAAGGTGTTGCTTAAGACACAGCAGGCAGCTGCTTAAAGTGAAAGATCTTTAACAAGCACTGTTCTGCTCAGCACCAGACAGACAGTTACACAGCAGCTTGTGAAAGCAGTGAAGCATTTAGCAGCAGGCTGGTCTAGGCTGAAATCTGCTGTTGCTGCAGTGAAGACCGAGTCTAGTTGTTCAGCTGTTGAAAGGATGTTGGCTCAATCCACAGCTAACTCACTGGACATGGTCTGATGTCTTTTAGCACAATACCCACATTCAAATAGGTCTTTATGTGCTTCTCACTTGTAAATCATATGGTCAAAGTGTTTTTTGTGGCCTTAATTGTCAGTGCAACAGTGAGTGTAATAATTATTTGCATCTGGTTCCTGGTGAGCCATGTGGAGCGAGTTTAATTTGGATTTTAGTCTCTCTGGAAATTGCTCAGGGATACACAATATAATTTGCAGCTGTTCCATACTTGCCAAACAATTAAAATACCAAACTTGATCTACATTTTCTACCAGGAATTTCTGCTGACAGTAGCATTATGCAACAGTGTGGCTTGTTTGATAAGTGATTTCTGCACTGTCACACTCAAAAACAAAAATACGTCCTTCAAATAGTAAAATAATGAAGAGGAAGATATACAAAAAAATTCTGTGTGATGAAATATTCTTTGGTAGCTCTGAACCACAAGAACATCTAAATATTTCACCCAAATGGATTTTTTGAGAGTTTATTAATGTGAGCTTACAGGCACCAATTAACTTCAGAGAATTCAGACAAAAGTAATTTTACTATAAAAGCTCTTGAATTCCTATTATGTTAATAACAATCCTGTCAACAGCTTATCCCCTCAACCTGAACAGGCCACAATTTTTTTCCCTTTTTCCACTCAAATGCAGTCTAATCATCCTAGTTTTCGACATGATGACATCGCTACAGGTTTTTACGAAGAAATTTTTAGCATATTTTACTTTAGGGTGGAAAAATAGAAAAAAATGGAAACACAGTTTTATAATAAAAAAAAAATGGAATTCTATTCCCATCTCAGTCATGAATGAAACACAATCAAGTTGATGCTTTTTTTGTATTGAGAACATTATTCCAACAATCAATATGTTTGCAGAGCTAGGTTGAAGTCTGAAGTAAGAATTTGTGAGCAGCAGTATGGGCTTATGCCAAAAAGAGCACTACAGATGCAGTATTTGCCTTGAGGATGCTGATAGAGAAGTACAGGGAAGATCTGAGGGAGCTGCACTGTGATTTTGTAGATCTAGAGAAAGCGTATGACAGGGTACCTAGAGAAGAACTATGGTATTGCATGAGGAAGTCTGGTGTGACAGAGAAGTATGTTAGAGTGGTCCAGGACATGTATGAGGGATGTAAGACAGTGGTGAGGTGTACTGTAGGTGAGACAGAGGAGTTCAGTGTGGGGGTGGGACTGCACCAAGGATCTGCTCTAAGCCCTTTGTTGTTCGCTATGGTGATGGACGGGAAGACAGACGAGGTTACACAGGAATCTCCATGGACAATGATGTTTGCAGATGACATTGTGATCTGTAGTGAGAGGAGGGAATAGGTGGAGGAAAAGCTTGAGAGGTGGAGGTTTGCACTAGAAAGAAGAGGAATGAAGATTAGTCAGAGTAAAACAGAGTACATGTGTGTGAATGACAGGGATCCGTGGTGAGACCCGCCATGCTGTTGGATACAGTGAAGGAAGACATGAAGATCGTTGGTGTGACCGAAGAGGATGCAGCAGATAGGGTTAGATGGAAGAAACTGACTTGCTGTGGCGACTCCTGAAGGGAGCTGCCGAAAGGAGAAGAAGAAGAATATCTTTGCAGAATTGTTCATTTTTATTTTTTTAAATGTATTTAGCCTTTATTTAGTCGGGAACCTCCCGTTGAGATACAATATCTCTTCTTCCAGGGAGTCCTGGTCAAGAAAGCAGCAGGTCATCCAAAAAATAAAACACAGACAGACAACAAACAAATATGTAAAATAAATTACATTTACATTAGAGCATATTTAAAAACACTAGCAATGTTCTTCTGGGTTTGTTTTTAAAAGATGTTTGAAATAACCAATAGTGGGCAGTGAGGTGATACATAAAGATTCCTACAGTCCATTCCAAAAATGTGGTGCACAGTTACTAAAAGCAGTTTTCCCTAGTTCAGTTCAAGCATCTGGCTCCTTCAAAACAATCTTGTCTGAAAACCTCGTACTGTACGTAGGAGTGTTCAGTGACAAAAGACTACAGATGTAGCTTGGCAGTTTATCAGACAAAGCTTTTAAAACAAACACAAGCAAATGTAGTCACTGGCACGAATTTAATAACGTTCACCGAACCAATTCGTAAAATGTGCGATGGTGTGTCTGTGCACTTGCACCTGTTACAAAACATAGAGCAGAATGATAAATGACATCCAGCTTCTTTAATACTGACTAAGAGGTGTGCATATAAACAATACCATCATAGTCCAGCACGGCCACAAAATTTTCCTACAAAGCTTTTTCAAGCAGTTGATGATATTTTTTTATATCTTAACTTTTTTTCCATGCCAACTATGTCATAAATTTAACTCTAATCATTTACTGGTAGAACAAAAACATGGATATAAGAACAACAACAAAAAAAAAAAAAACTACAGCGAGATCTTGAGAAACAGTTAGTAGATCTAAACTATGATTTTCTATTTAGCATTAAACTATAAATCAATTTAAGTGAGACTTTCTTCTTCAATTGAAGTTATTTTCATGCGTCACTTGAGGTAAAAAATCAGAATTCCATCATTTCCCCTGCACTTTTTTATAAAAAGTAATTTACTGATAAAACAATGTAAAACTAAGCTGTGAAAATAATTGGATCATTTATTTGTCTTATTTCTAACCAGACTTTTTCACTGTGGAAAAATTGACAGTACCTTCATGTATAATTTGACACCAGCCAGAAGCAATATGTCAATTAAGAGCAGCATGACCAACATTTCATTAACCTTGTTTCCGAGGTTTATTATTACTGCGAAATGTGGATTTTACTTCTTTCACCTATTCTCCAATGAGATGGAAATATCAGGTCATCTAACTGTGGAAATGACCAAAAGCAGGAACTCTTTAAGTCTTGTTCATTGCTAATGACAAGAAAATAAACACAGGAAGGCCAGCCCAGCACTCTGAAATCAGGTCAGCCTCGCTCACACAAATGAAGACTTTGTTGTGCTTGTAATATAATTTTCTGTAATTGTTGGAAAATCTGCAGCTGTTAGATGGTAAGATATCGAAGGAAAGAAAGTTAAACCAAAACTCAGATTGTGAATGGCTTTTTGCTACAGAGAAAACCACTTACTATTGTTTGTGCAAGACTGGCAGAATTCAGACTGAATATGCTAACTTAATTACAAATAATGAGCCGAGTCGGCTGGTGAGCTGTCGAGATCTGCGGTACTATTGACAGATCAGACTTTCAAAATGTGAGGAATCGTCAAGATCTGAGACCATCGCGACATGTGAGAGATGTACGAGATTTAACTATCGGGATGTGCGACTCTCAACAACAGAAGCAATAACTAAAAAAGAGCGAAAAGAACTTTAAACATTCCAATTAAGAAATGACCACATTACATTAGATCAGTTTTTCGGATCATTTATTAACCTCGTATTTAGCAAATAGTTGTTGGCCAAACTTAAAACGACGGCTCCGCATGCATTAATAAAACCTTTAGGAAGCGTCTAACAAAACATTCTCTAGTCTAAATCATTGTATAAAAAACTTTTAATAACATGTTTCAACCAATGTCATTGTCAAGAAACACAATATCTTTGGAATTTGTTCACAACGCAAAATTTGACATCACAGCTTTTTCTGCCAGCTTTTCTTAAAATGAAACCATTGGGAAATAGTATAATAGTAAAGTCTTGTCCTTTGAGAACACTTTCTCAAACGTATTTTTCCGAAAAATAGAAAGAATGAAAAGGAGTTTATTGTTTCTCATTTGAGAGCTCAACAAACTTAGACTAATTACAGCTCTCGAATCCATTTACCACAGAGATGATTACACATTGGATGGTTGGATTGTCTGTGTTTCACTAATGAAAATAAAACAAATATTTAAATCCACACTATAATTTTCATTCAAAATCTTTCCAAAAACAAAGTAGCTAATGAATACGTCTCTGCTGAGCAATGACTGAAATCCTTGATAATGACCATTTAAACTAAAAGGAGTTTTATTTAAAAGAGTTAAGAGTTTTATTGTTAGAACAAATGAGTTACAGTTATTGAAAACTTGATTATTTTCAACTAAACCACAAAATTGTCTCTGCCTTGAAAATAATTTAGTACTAAAAGTTTCCCTCCAACTTGGTAACAATCACAATGAAGAAACTGGAACATAACTGATGATTATTGTTGTTTTGTGTTTTGGAGTCCTCACTACTTGGATGGAATCATTGGGATATAATATTAATGATATAAATACACAAATTTCAAATGGGAGGGACCAGTAGAATTTTTCTACCGCGAAAGTCGGTCACTTTGACTCTGAACCAACCTGAACCCAATTTTGGTTGTCATGCTATACCTTCAAGAAGTTGTTTGATAGTTTTAAACTTAGTCATGCAGCATGACAGTAACCCCTGGCATATCTTTCAGCTGCAGCAACCGGAAGAGGACGACATGGTGTAAATTATTTCATATGGCCATATCAGTTTCCAATTTCATTCCCCATATAATATGCCTAGTACAAGCATGACTGAAGGGTTTAAAATGCACAGCTGCTCCAGAAATAATAAATATCTTCAAGCTATATGTGAAGAGATTTCATCACGCTTGCAGAAACTCACAAGAAGGCCACGGCATGCCGGGCCATGATGTAAGGCCAACGTTAGCTATTTTGGAATAATAAAAGTATTTAATGCATGTCGACTCTCATATCATGAACAAATTCTGAATTTTTTACTCTGTCAAATAATTAAATGAAAATCTTTGAAAGTTATCATAATTTATTTGCACACAGACCTCTGGCTACATGATCAGAAATACATTGAATATTGCAGCAACCAACTGTTCTGTTGCATAAACACAGTAAGTAAGCAGTGTGTTCTTCATTTACATACAGTTTTGTTAGATGTCCTGAAGGAAGAAAATATTTCAAAGGTCTTTTGGAGTGCATCTACATTCTGATAATATTGTTTTTGGTTGTCTTGCATGTACTGCGTATGATTATTTGAAATGGCCCCAGGTGCATTGAAGATATCAGTGAACACAACATCTCTGTGTTTGAATGACTTCTTTTTCATGAGGTCAGCAGGTTTTTTTTGTCAAGACAAGGCTGTATTATCAACATTCAAAGTCCTTCAGAAAACAACCACCAATTATCATCAGCTGTCCTTGTGTTTGTGTAGTTGGAATGATAAAATGATTAGATTCATTATTCTGAGGTTTTCCCTATGAAATTATTCATGACACACATAAAATTAGGTGGAATAATTAGGAGGTGAATAGTAAAGGAGACTCCACTGAGACCACGCTGAACAAAAAAACCCCAAAAAACAATGACTTTGGTGTCTCCTTTGCCATTGAAAAGATGAAAAAGAGTGTGTGTATAGTATAGGAGGGTGGGAGGGAAATAACTAAAGGATTACAACAGCTGGAACCAGGCGTTGATCTGACCAGAGATTTTCATGTCTAAACTCCATGTCTAGATTTCACACTGTTTCTCTAACCATGACAGAGCTCATTTCCTGACAACGAATTTGCACATGAACATTGTCACAAAACACACACACTCAAAAGACAACCAATACCAGAACAATGAACCCTGACACACTCCAGTAGTGATTAGTTATGTCTGATCCCAAATGGCCATGTCAGAAATTCAGATTAGGGGGCAGGTTCAAGTGGAGGAAAAAAAATAGGTACATCAGGAGAAGAAAGGCAAAAAGGGGTAACGGTTCCCTTAGAGACATAATGAGTGAGCATCAGAGGATGATGAAAGATAAAACAGTAAAAGAACTGGCGATAGAGTAGAGCTGGAGAAGAAATAGAGTCAGCGCAGCAAAGAGGGAATAAAGAGATAGACAGGGAGAGACTGTCAATTTACTTGATGTCATGACAACCTGACCATTTATTTTAACACCAATGTTTTGTAGTGCTCCATCATACCAGGCTGTTCGTCTTCTATGTTGGACAAGTTGCTCAATTTTTTGGCAGAAGAGAGTGGATGAAAGTCCGAATCACAAATTGGTGTGTGCGTGTTTCAGGAAATAAATGTGTGTCTCACCCTTTTTTTGTTCATTCTGGGAAGACATTAAAAAAACGTCTTTGCGGACATGCTGGAGTGAGAGTCCCACTTTTTTTTTTTAATGTGAAGATTTTGTAACACAAGCAACGGTTTTGTATTGTGTGTGTATGTGTCCTTTCTGCAACATCCTGCAGGATGGATTGTTTCCTTGTTCCTTTGCTACTTTGTCTTATTTTAACCTCTGGGCACAGGAAACACACATTCACAGATATCCACGTCATACACACTTACACGCACACATACACACACTTTAAAACTTACAATGGTCTTTCACCCCGTTTACCACAATACACACACGTCAATGGGAAGTTGGCATAAAACCAGAGGCTGGGTTTGTAAGTGTGTGTGCGGGTGTGTGCGCAAGATGAGTCGGAGGACCACACAGGCAGACCAGCAGCAGGGCAGAGCTGGTCACAGAGGGTTGCTGTAACTGTATTTTCTACCTAACCCTCTGTGGTCTTTCTTCAGTGACCGTTCTTTTTTTTTTTTAAATCATTCTTAGATTCTCACACGCACACACAGAGGACATAGATGGAAAAGGCCAGGCCAGTCACCCAGGGACCAACCTCTGACTGCTTTTGTTGCCTCTGAGTGTTTTATTAATGGATCACCTTGGCACTGTCAGCTCCCATAAAAGCCACAGATGTGTCTGCGTGCATGCGCGCACACTCACATACAGTTATAAAGTACATGCTGATAGCAAAATAGAAATGTAGAGCACAGGGTTTGATGTTTTAAATTGACCCACATGTGTTAAAAAAACACAAGCATACATTTTTGCCATCTTTAACTTTTAATAATCCGTCTGTCAGCAACATTGGAGATTCAAAAA
Source organism: Neostethus bicornis (assembly GCA_902685375.1). Lineage (NCBI taxonomy): Eukaryota > Metazoa > Chordata > Actinopteri > Atheriniformes > Phallostethidae > Neostethus > Neostethus bicornis. The sequence continues at coordinate 15,456,568 of LR738545.1, forward strand.
AAAAAAAACCCTTCAAAATTTCACAATAAAAGAAACTGATAAAACTTTGTAGATACAGACCAACATGTTTAATACCATACTAAAGTATGGTATCCCACTCAGACTTGATGAAAGTCTGAGTGGTGGAATTATTTAAACACTTCTGATTCAAGTTTTATAATTTAAAGTTTTTGCTTGCTTTTCAGGATGAAGTCAAATCAAATATACATTTGAACATTTAAATAAAATTAACAGTTAGAAGGAAGAGGACATTTTGTGTCCCCCTTAAAAATATTAATTTATTAAAATAGTACACAACAAGATAATTTGTTCATTGTACGTTTTACCACCATTAATTTGGCTTAATTCTTTTTCTACGTTTAATATTACATGTTTGATCAGCTAAATCAACAACATACTACTTTGCAAAAAAAAGGAAAGTTTGGCTTTCAAGTAATACTATTAAGTTTTGCTTTCCTACTCCAACAATGCTGTGTGATTAAAAACACAAGAGAAGCCTGAGGAGATTTACAATATTTACAATAAAAATCTATTGTAGAAGAACTGGAAAGTCATGCAGTAAAGATGTGATGAGACAAAAGTCAATCTTCGTTTGAAAGACGTTTTCGAAGAAAAAAAAAAAGTGAAGTTCCTGGAAATGTGGCAGCTCTGAAATCAGTCTTGATCAAATCTAAATGACACTCAGATGTAATTATAAGCTCCAGTTGGCAGGCACCTTACCAGTCAGCCACCATTAGACAGTATTCAATGAAAAGTCAGACAGAATCTGTCTGAGAGCGCAACCCAACAAGGTTATGCATCCTAAAAGATCAAAGCTGATTAGAGCAAGCAGAAAACCAGAGGTTTTGTTGAGAGCAAATTGAAAATTTTCACCGGGCTGACACAAGAAAGCAAAGGCTAAAAAATCTGTATGAAGGATTGTCACAAAGTACTTCAAAATGACTTTTTAATCACATCGTTAAAAGAATTATAAATTATGGATGTGCTATAATAGGTGTCCTTGGACTTTAAAGCAACATTAGATTGGAATATTTTTTGAGCATGGTTTAAGATGTGTGTGTGTTTTTCAGTAGCACTTATAAACTTGTTTATCTACAATACCGCCTACCTGATCAGGGTGGTGGGTGTGCCAGAGCCTATTCTGGCTAGTTTCTGAGAGGCGGGGCACACTCTGAACAGGTCAGCAGTACGTTGCAGGACCACATCTAGGACAGACAATCGTTCAAACACAATTTCACTCCAATAAAATCTATGTATTTAGTTATGCAATTATTGCATTATTTCTTTTCTAAAGTAAAATTTCTAATCTATTTAAAACAAATACATCGTGCTGAAATACAGATTAAATATGAGGTAAAAGAAGCATCACTATCCAACGTTTGTCTAACTCAGTCAAATCTAATATACACTGGTTTCTCAACTTAACGTCAGAAATTTCTAACTTGCCATCAGCCTTTTTTTTCCATTGGATTTTGACAAAAACTATTATTATAATGCACTGTAAAATTGGTTTATGTGTTTATCACTGAAATTTTCCAATGCAAAGCTTTTTTAAAACCTTTTTTCCAACACATATCTTCTTCTATCCCCAAATATTTGGAACTTGCTATTTCAAAAGGTAGTTGTTAATCTTTTGAGAAAATTGCATTTTCCAGAGGATTTTTTAGAAAATTTTCTGACTTGGTTAAAATCTGATTAAATCGAACTGGACCATATGGCTATAACAGAGTTGTCCTTTTAAGTCTTGATCATCTTATTTATACTTAATCAAGATATCAAAAGAAGAAAGGAATAATACTCTGTCATCAAAGCTCACCGTTTCCCCAACTATAATACATTGTGAAATTGAACAGAGAATACTGTGTAAAACAGTTAAAAGCTTTATTAGAAAGAAAGCTTTAGGCATTGAAGTTGATTTATCATTTCCTTCTTAACACATAAACTCTTTACAGAATTCATGATTTACTCTCTCTGCACAACACATATCAGGATGGAATGTTTGCAACACAAATGGTCACACCTGCAGTTTTCTATAAAATATCAATGCAGAGCCTCCAGAACTGAGGCAATGCAATAATAAAAAATGTATAAACAGAACTTGAATTGAAAAAACACAACACTGGTAGATTATTACATAGCACTTGGACACTGTTATTACCCATAGAGCTGACCTTATGGTTGATAAACTGCATTTGCAAAACTGTTATTTGAATTCAAATTGATTATTCCTACAGTCACTTATCTGTGTTAGATGATCAGCATTTGGTCAACAAAAAATTTACGAGTGAATGATCCCGGACCATTTGTTACGAGAATCCTAAACCATAAAAGCAAAAACTGATCAAATGTAATCCATTTGGTTTTGTCAAAATTCTTCTGAATTCAACTTGCTGCACATGTTTGCTTTGTACGGTACACTGCAATTGCTTTTCTTTTTATGAGAGGGTTGACCCTCCACTATCAAAATCACACACTATTGTACAAACACACAAGCATGAATGCCACAGCATGAATGTGAGCAGATAAGATAAAATACAGTAGTTATTTTTAAAACAATATTATATCACATGGATTTATGAATCCAAGCTTGATTTAAATTTCCTCTGCAAACAACATATAATACAGAACCAAAGGCTTCCTATTCAGATTGGGGACACAAACTATTCTTTTTCTTTATGCATGGTACAACTAAATGTTGAAACTGCTTTTAGAAAAAGCGTAGTAACGATTAAGATGAATCTGTGCCGACCACAAACTGAGAGATCAGATCTGACTACTATCTGACTATTCACTGACAATTGATTCCCCTTAATTTTACAATGTGAGCTTCGTACAGAAAAGTTCATTCCTGTCAGTTAAAGAGAAACAATGAGAAAACCTAGTTATTTGCCTTTTAAATTGTTCCATGCTTTGAGCCCCGATCAATTGTGGCCAACAGAAACCAAAACAAGTTGTTAATTATTCTTTTCTTTACACAGCAGATGGATGACTTTCCAACATAAAAGAACATCTGGTCAAATGTGGCGTAAACAATTCATCCCACATTAAAAAGTTGATTTAGTTTAAATCAACAAGTTAAGCCAAAAAAAGTTTTACAAGGAAGGACAACAAAGGACTGGGATGTTTGATTTAGCTTGGTAAACTACTGGCTACTATTCTGCTGAATACAAGCTGGTAGCCATGTAAAAAAAACAATGGTTCTACTTAGCAGTACTGGATTTGGTAAAGCGGCCTAATCAGAGAGATAAATAGTAGCAGAGAATTGGAAAGAGGAAAGGGTGAGTCACATAAACACCATGCTTTTTTCTACCACAGCTCAGGCTCTGACTGCTGTCTGGGCAGAGGATGGCTCACTCAGTGGAAATCAAATGCTGATAAAGAGAAAATTGCATTGGATGAGGCTGAAGAAAACAGGAAAGATACACCCAGGGAAGCCTCACAGGAGATCCTGGGAGAAAAGAGGGAGAAAAAATAACAGAGTCTGTGAGAAGATGGAAAGAGTTAGATGACAAAGATGCAGAGGAGGCTGGTTCAGAAATTATGCCGAGATCTGAGATACTTGCAAAACAGGCAAAAAAAATCCCCAAGAAATAAATCTTCTTCCCCTAAAGGACTTAGGTACATGTACATGATAACACATATGAGAGCAGTTTTTAGTGTATATGCTAACTATATTGTACATTGTATGTACATTGTACATTGTATGTTTTATTGTTTATATTGTTTATGTATTTGTTTTATCTTCTATTAATTGCTGTGGAGTGACAAATTCAGGATTGACAAGTTTATTCTTTCCTGCAAAGCCAGTTTTGATCAATTTGAAGCTAAAAAAAATCTATTCACGATTCTTTGATTGCATTAGTAGCTGACAAGATGAAGAACACAATCAGGATTCTTTGCCCTGCATTTCTCCAAACACTTTAGTTCTCTCATTACGTTCCCTTATGGTTCCCATCCACAGACAAAGGACTTCCCTTTACAAAGGTAATGGGAAATCAGGTCAGGTCTATTGTTCATTGTACCTCATCAGTCCAACTGATCTGGGTGGGCAGCTTTGGCTGGCGAGGTGCAACCCAAGTAAACACAAACTACTTTGAAAAGATTGAAGTAAAGTGTTGTGAAGAGCATCAAACAGTTCCTACAAGACAACTATTTGGAAGAAAATGTGTTTGGAACAGAAAAAAGTATTTTGGGGTTTTGTTTGTGGTAATGTAGGTCACAGTGCTGGCCCTTGATTGCACAAATGTCAAGTCTCCTTCAAAATTTAAAGTTTGCTATATCTCAAAACATCCTTTCAGGAAGATTTTCTGGAGGGAAAAAAAAAAGAATTTAGACCTGTGACCCTTTCTCAACCAAACTGAAATAATTGCTTTACCTCTGAATAATTTCTTTAACGACACGTTTGTGCGTATGCAAAATCAATCCGAAAGGCTGACCAAACTTCTTTTTTGTTTTGAGAGGGTTGCATACTTTCACAGTGTCTTTTCCCATTCAGAATTTATTATGAAACAGTGTCATTGTCGCTTAAAAAAAAATCTAATAAAATTGTTGTTATTGGTTTGTGTAATATTGACAGCTGAAGACCGCTGATAACTGAATTGACAACAGCTGTTTGGAAAGAAAGATAAAATATGAGCTAGCTGGAGATAATTAACATTTTGGAGAAAAGAAGAAAAGTTAATTAGATTACTCTTATCTAGATTATTCCTGCTTGACACAGAAACAATTTTCTGCAACTATAAGCTGTCAAAACTACAAAGCCCATTCTATTGTTTTGGATTTCTTTTCTGTGTAAATGAGTTTAAAAAATGCTTTATCCTCATTTGATTTCCAATTTTTCCAAACAATGCCAAATTGGGTTAGAAAAGATAATGATAAAGTTTTGTTCAATAAAGAACTCGGGGAGTTAAAGATTTTACGAAGGTTCATTGAATAAAATTGATTTCAAGAAGATAAAATAGAATTAACGGTTTATTAACTTGGAAGTTGGGAGTGTTACAGAGACAGAACGCAACATGATCTGTGGATGCTTGAAAAGTCGGAGTTAGAGAGTTAAAGTTAGACAATTTAATACATCACATTAATAGAGTGGTGCTAAAAGACAGGTCCAGTGATAAGGATTACAGGAAGCACAAACTCAGAAACACATTAAATATACAGTGTATGTGCAAAATGAACAGGGGCATTGAGGAGAAAAAGTAAAGTAACATTCGTCATCTTGGTTGGTCAAAATGAAATACAAACATATTCAAGATAATAATTGCAAGATATTGACGAAAGTAAAATCAAACCATGAAAATAATCGATTTAAGAAAAACGTTATGTACTATAGTTTTGCTTCCCAAATTAATTATAATGAAACAACAAAAAAAGTTGCCTTATTACAATAAGTGAATGGAAGCAATGGCTTTTGACTGAGTAAGTGAGGATATCAGAGGATCAGAAAAGAAGACAAGTTAAAAGGAAAGCTTTTGAAATGCTACTAAACTGAAGGAAAAAAAGATTTTCCTGAAAAATTAGAAAGCAACTGAAAGGTATGACAGATTGGATGTCACGAAATAAGCCATTTCTTGTTGAACAGTTCTGGAAACTGAAAAGTGGCTAAAATGCTTTACTAATAGGACCAGATGTCCTTTTTCTTGTGATTATGAGCTTTTAATGCAGGATAAAGAGTGCATCTGGTGCAAATCTCAAATCCAAAATTTTACACTCTCTTATCCTTTCCCAGAGCTACAGTCAAGTTAAGAGGAGCAACATAAAAGGGTGGAGGCAAAGTAAAGAAGATAGTCACAGAGAAATAAAACCACAAAATGTTTGTGTAAAACTGCAAAGGAAGTGAGAAGAACTCTTCCTCCTACCATATTGGATGGCCTCCACTGCTATCCAAATCAAAGTTTTTCACTGAAACAGAAGAACACCTCCACTTTTTTTTTCTCCTAACTTAACAATAGCACAAAATTCTTTTGTGACAGTTTAGAGGCAAAAGCTAAAACTACAAAAGTTTTGTAGTTTTAAACTACAGAGTGCTGACTCCAGCTAAGCTCAAACTGTGAACTTAATGTACATGTAAAGAAACTATACAAAAATTTCCAGCATTTTTCATGTTGGTGGTTAGGCACGGGAAATTATGCAAACAGTATTCAAATCAGGATGCAGAAAGTCTCCATTAGCTCTGTATAAAGACATGGATTTCTTTTTCTTTGTTATTTGTGTCCAATTACAGTGAGTCATTTGTAAATCTGCTACTTGCCCATCTAGCAATATTAAACTCACTTTAGTTTGAAAGAAAAATTGCTGCCTGGTAAAACAATCTTTTTCTGTTGCATTGAAGTTTTCCTTATCAGATGACTTCATTGCACGGTCAGGTCCCCTGGTGTGTTTTCGATCCTCTGTTGTTTTCTGTTAGCTTGTCTCTTATTTACACACTTTTAGGCTTGTACAGCGCTCTCCTCAGGGAAGGAGAATGCGAGTGGGGACATTTATCAGCTCTCAAGCCCAGAGGCTCCATTAAAGGCTTGGTAGGTACGGTTGGATGAAAAAAAAAAAATGGCACTGATGTTTTGCAGGCAATACTGAGAACACCTTGCTTAGTGTTTCAACTGTGCTGTTACGTTTTGTAGCTTTCAAGCTATTTGATATTATTGTTACTTTATTGTTTTAAGAAAATTAATATTTGACAGTTTTGCAACACGTGCTGTACATCAGGTTATAATTTAGTGTCACAGTTTTAGTCTTTGTGTATCTATATGATAATAAGGTGAGCATGTTGTGTGATATGACCTTAAGCATTGTTGGAGGTTATCCCACTTTTGATAAATCACCTGTAAATTCCTCTGCTGTCTACATGGCGGCAACTTTGCTGTGTATATGAAATTTTCTACCCCACAAGTTGAGATTTTATCATTTTAATTGTAGTTTCCGTTAGTCAATAAAATAAGTTTCTGAACTTTGGGAGCTGTTTCAACAATTGTTTGTTTAGTAGCTGTGGGGTATTTTGGTTCCAGGTCATGTTGATGAAGCTTTTAAATTGAAGTTATTTCCACACTTATCTGAGGTTTACCCTCTTTGCCTGACAGCACAACGACATGTTGAGGCTCCAAAAAGGTTTTTGTTGTTTGGATTTATTTGTACAACTCGATACAGGGGAACGTTCTACACTCACCTGTATTGAATTACATTTGAACTAAACGTACTTTAGATTCTCTTACGTGAGAAAGTTTTTCTAGGAACTTACTGTATTCATGTTCCTAGATTTCCTTATTCATTTTGCGACCCAGCCCCGGATGAGTGGAAGACAACGGAAGTTACTCATTTTACACTAAAATTGTATATTGCCATAGAAACAGTAACACAACAAGAAAACCCTGAGTTGAATGGAGGAAGTGGTTTTCAGCTTGAGTTACACCACAAAGCACCACAATCTTCTCATTGGAAAGTGCACATCATTGCTTTGATGTGAGGTAGCATGGTGATAGCATGGCATACTATTACATTAGAAATAGCCAGTTGGCTAGTCTGTAATTTGTAGTGAGGTGGCCAGAAACAACATCTGATAAGTTTTAAGTTTATTTTAAATTGACACCCAGCAGACCAAAACTGCACAGAAACATTTTGCTTCAAGATTTGATTTCAGATTTTTATATATATATATATTTTTTTTTTAAAATAAGTTTGGGCTTCTTCATCACAGTTCAAACAAAAGAAATGGGCACATCCACCAAGTGGTTTGTGTGTCTTGAGGAGATAAAAAAAACAGAATTAGAACTGAATCATTTGAGGGGAAAAGCAAACTGATAGTTTGTGCCAGTAGGTTGAAATGAAACCCTCATATGTATTATGTATTAGTTCAGAGTGCCACATTTTTCCTCACAAACTTCTACAATCAGGCACAGTGATGCCTCTCTTTGTTTAATATTTTTTATGAGTTTTCTTTTTTCAACAATAACATTAACAAAAAAATTATCTTAGAGATACAAATGTTCAGCAACACATTTTATTATTTATAATAAAGATAAAATTGGACATTTTCACAAACTATGATAACGTACTTGGAACTGCAAAAGTATACCCAATGAGCTTTTCCACATTTTCTCACATTATGACCACAAACAATAAATATTTTCTAGTGGTTGATGAATCTCCACCCCAGTCTCAAGTGGTTGCAGACATCATCAAGTTTTCTTCCAAGATTGCCCTCTGTTTGCTCCATTTTACCTTCAACTCTGACCAGGTTCCCCATTCCTGCTGAAGAGAAGCAACTCTAAAGCATGGTGCTGCCACCACCGTGTTTGACAAGGTGTATGGTGTTTTCAGAGAGATGGGTAGTGTTAGGTTTACATCTCACATAGCATTTTACATGCAAGCAAAAAAGTTCAACTTCGGTCTTTTCTGACGAGGGCAGCTTCTTCAAAATATTTGTTGGGATTGTTTCAAACCGCAACTAACCTCGTGTGGTGTTGTTTTTTTTTTTTTTTTGTTTTTTTTTAACCAATGGCTATCTTCTGGCCATTCTTCTAAATAAAGTGCAGATTTGTACTGTACACATGACTGCTAGTTGTTCCGTGAAAGATTAACCCACCTGAGCTGTAGCTCTCAGCAATTTAATTAGAGTCATCAAGGACATTTTGGGTGCATCTCTGACCAATAATCGCCTTGTTCCTTTTCAATAATATACATCTATATTTGTGGTCATGATGTGAGAAAATGTAAAAATGTTCAACGGGTATGAATAATTTAGCAAGAAACTGTGTGTAGCATTTTAAAAGATTGAATAATGTTTACCTAATGCATTGCATCATTTTAGAGTACTCTTTCTTAAAATTTGTTGGCCTTTACACCAATGTTATGTTGAAATTTAATATTTTGCAACTGATTTTTTTGTTGTAAGGATTACCTTAACCGGGTGAAATGATCTAAATTGCTTTGACTTGAAATAGCTGAAAGAACCAGACCTAAAATCACAATTTTAACGTCACCTCCCTAAAAATTGCCATCAATGGTAGATGTACCCAGAATGTGGCCAAATTGCACAATTTTGATTTTTATTTTGTGCAGAGGGAAATCAAATGACTCTGTGTAGGATTGCTGTGTAATAAGGGTTTTTTTAGTGTGTTGAACAAGTTAGAATGGTTTATTGAAAATACCATAAAGTTTCAAAGCCTTTCCCAGATCTCATATCACCATCAAAAAGAGGGTAAATCTCTGCCAGGTATAGAATAACATTTTCCTTCCATTACAGAAATGTCAGAAGAGAAATTTATTTTGGAAGGGTGGCGTTCAACATTCATCCTAATTTTTTTAGGAAGTGTCTATGAAGTTTCTCTGCCCAGGTCCGAAGAGCTCTTTTTTAATTCTTATTTTACAGATTTTCTACTGAGCTGTAAAACGAATTCAGCATACATCAATGTGGTGAGTGGGTTGACTGTTCGGAGTATGTCAATGTGGTTGCGTTCCCTAAATAAGCTCCAAACTCAGTTGGAGACTAAATGCAATCAATCCTTTTATTATCTGCTTGTTTTTTCAAGCTGTCTTATGTCCTTCTAAGCATGTCTTCTCAAAAAAACAAAAACAAATAGAGAATGTGTAATAAAAAATGTTCAATTTGTAAATGGATGCAAATACATATTCTGATGCACAGGCAAGAAACACAAAAATTCACTAATTTTACAAAAATGTTTTTTTAAAAAAAGCCATTTTTGGTGTTTGGTTAACTTGAACACATCTTGATGGTGTATCTAGAGGATTGGTAAAAGCAAGGTTAACAGAAGCTCACCATTATCTGAAGGCAAAGTACAAGCGCACTGAAAAACAGAAATGCCTGATGACTGAAATTTTCTGAAAACAAAGCTAAAAGCAACTTTTAAAAGAGTACTGTGTGTCTCTACCCTTTTCTTTCAAAAGAAAGTCACTCTGAGAGGTTTTTTTTTTTTTAACCAAATTTTATGGTTGACCTTTTTCCCAGAGATTTAAACACTAAACACCATTTAGCTAGTACAGAAAAGCCATCTGTAACATTTTATTAAGAATGAACATTTTCTTTGACTGTAATAAATAAACTCATCAGCTGAAATCAACAACATTGAGATTGAATGATTCACTGAAATTGCATAGAAAACTCAAGATATCTATTCTCCTGCAAGGATAAAAGATGTTTATTTTGATTTATTTTGGATTTTATGTAGGTCCGTGAGACTCATCTCTGCGGAAAGATGTTTTTTCTGGGTGAGAGGAGCAGAAGCGGTGAACTTAAACTATTAGACAAACATATTCAGTGATGACGATTCTCACATAGTCAACGCTGCCACTACTGTAAAACAATCAGTATTATTTATGAAGCTGTGTGACATCAAGTCGGCATCTTTCGTAAGATGCCAACTTGTCATTATGTCATTATCTGAGCTCTTTTTTTCCAAAAGTAGACCAAGCCAAAAATGTGCTGGCACTCTTGTAGTTAACGAGATTCTTTACATGTTTTGCTTACAAATATTGCTAGAGTCAAGGGTTGATGCTTTTTTGCATTTAGGCCCAAATAACCTTGACTATAATAAGTGAGGTACAGTGGTCCAGGAGCTGGCTAAAACTGGATTCCAGCATGTCCACAACTCATTTGATAACTGATTGATCAGCCTTCTCTCTTCCAGACCATTTCCACTGAGTGCTGCTGCACCTTCTTGATAAAGGAGTTGCCACCTTGTCAAGTGGTGTGGCTATGTGTTGTTGTGTTCAGCTCTTTGTCCGTGTAAATGTGTTGGTTGTGTAAAGTTTCTGACTCATTCTGATGACACCCCAACTGTTTGCCAAGTCTTTACTCTGGTTTGTTTCCGTCACTCTAAGTTCTGGCCAGTTCAGGACCTGTCATTCCATTTTGCATCTTGAGATACTTTTATGTATTTTACCTCTCTATCCTTGGCAAAGCTGGGCTATAACTCTGACATTCATCATACACATTCCTAGAGATGTTATTGTCCTGCAGCGTATTGAGCTCGGGAAAACAAATCTCACAAGTTTGTGTTCCAGTCTGTCACCTCACACGGCTTCTTGTCACACACCAGCAATTTAATATAACCCTCCTGGCATTTTGAATGCCTACAACTGATTCAGAGATGAAATCCAAAGGGGCATTGTCAGAGTAAAAGATAGAAAGAAAGTGACAGAGTGTCAAAAATGTCAAAAGTCAGCACTAAACCAGCTTCTACTGTTTAGGAAAGTCTAATGTTTGCTGCAGAGTTTATCAAGTTTCTTTGGAGTTGTTTAGAGGCATGGCAATTACATTTAAAGTGAAGGAAACAAATTCATGTAATCACAGCTATTTTAGACAGTAGAATGATTTTCTTTTCTTTATACAAATCCATAAAGCATGTATTTCAACTCAAAAAGTGAACCTTGTTTCATTTTAGAAATGAATCCTTCAGTAAAGCGTTAAAAAAAATAAGTAACATCAGGTGTAACTACTTGTCCTATTAATTCTGATTTGGTTTGAGTGAATCATCCGTCAGCTTTGAACATGAAAGCAGAAAAAACGGGTTCAAGGCTGGATTATTTTTTAGGCCACCCAATTTCTAAATTGCTCTCTAACCCTAAGTTTGGAATTTAGTGTGTGTATTAACTGATGTAACTGACCTGTGTTAAAAAAGACTATTTGCTCTGATTTAGTCATTGAACTGAATTTAATTTTCTTTGAGGTTGTAAGCAGTTTTCAGGAGAATTCTCTTTTGTGAGCAGATGTTGTAAGTGCATGAGAATATCCAGACTGATTTAACTCCTCAAATCTAAATTTAAAAAGGATCTTTTTTAGCTGGCCAAGGTTATATGGAATGTGGTCAATTTTATCCAAACTTTGTTTTTACTTCTTGCTGTTGATTGAAACATATACATCTTCAGGTGTCATCAAAGAAGACTTTTTAACTCCAAGTCTACAAACTGCAAATGTCTCTGTTTCTTCCTGTGCTTCCTCTGTTTATGGTGTGTTTGGGTACCTGGTTTGTAAGCTTCATATTGATAAATGGATTAATCTGGACCAATCTTTAGGTTCATTTGATGCCCATCAAAGTTACAACATGAAACAAGAACCTACAATTTCTCAGTGGAATAAAATTGTAATGAGATTATCAATATAAATCAGTTATAAATCTTCCGTCATTTCAACACCGCCGCTGATTTGCATATTGATGGAGAAAAAACATAGAAAGTGTGATTTAATAAACCTGAAAGTAATGAAAAAGCACAAGTCATTTTGGTAATGAAATAACGGACAGAAAACAGGGTATGGAAAGATTAACGTTTGAAATAAAGAACAAGATATTGGTTTTAAAGATAATTTAATAATTTAAACTTTAAAAATTTGAGAGACATCGGAATTAAACAACAGATAGCTATAGTTATGGCCTGCAGTCAGATGAATGAGTCATAACTCAGCTTCATTAGTGAGTATGATTCTTGACCTATCGACATTCACATCGCACCATGTAATCCTCGCACATCGATCCACTGACCTCCCAAGCAGCAGGATTGTTACCGCTCCTCATTGTTTTAGCTTTCCCGCTGTTGGATATCCCTAAAGCTCTCCCAAGCCACCTCGCGTTCCCCGCCCCCATCTAACCATTAATACTGAACTCCCACAAATAAATACAAAGGTCAGTATTTGTTTGTGTGTGCAGCAGGACTGCACAGTGCATATATTTAGCTGAACAGCCAAATGTCAAATTGCAAATGTCTAAAGTTTAAAACTAAGTTGTACTGTGAAGATGTAGAAGTTTTAAGTGTCTAATCCATTTTAGGGTAAAATATTGTATGATGTTGTGATTAGAATTTTTTGTCTTACTAAAATCTTATAAACAAGATCAATTCTTCAAGTTGAGCGAAGTTTGGTGCAAGATTTTGCTCTAAGAAAAATGTATTATTTTATTAAATATAATATTTTTGGGCTGCACTGTGGCGCGGTCGTTAGCAAGGTGGCCTCAAAGCAAGAAGGTTGGGGATTCAAGTCTGCGGGTAGGGCCAAGCATTGAAACTGTCTTTTGTGTGGAGTTTGCATTTCTTCCTGTATATGCGTTTTTTTTTCCCGGTATCAAGAATTAAGGTAACCATTATTTTTTCCACAATTTGGAAAATTGGCTGCTACAAAATCACCCCTTGGAATGTGTGTGGGCCTGCAACCGACTGGCGACCTGTTCGGGGTGTGTCCTGGCTCTTACTTGAAATCAGCTGGGATAGGTTCCTGCCTTCCCCACCCTACCCCCGGCAATGTCATTAGGCATAAGCGGTTATGAAGATGAAACTAGACAAATATTTGTTTGTTTTTTCCTTCTCTGTGTTTTGTTTTTTTAATAGAAAAACCAATACATACATTTGAAATAATATTCTAAGTTTTGGTTTTCTTTACAAAATCAGCTTACAACCATAGTAGCAATGAAGTCAAATAGACGAGTAAAAGCTCAGAACAGCCACAACAACTGTATCTCCTTTAACAAAGGATCACCTGAAAAAAAAGAGGAATCTAAAGGATTCATTAAGACTGAGTATTATAATTATAGATTCATCCAAACGTCCGGATGTTAAATGAAAAATTTCAATCAGAGAAATGTTTCACTATCAGTCTTAGAAATAGTTTTTTTTTAAAAAAAGAAAAAATAGTTAAACGGGTGTACTCTGTAGGTATGGATTGATAAAAGAACAAACAAACTAGACGAATCAGAAAAACACTTGCAAGGTTTCATTCAGAAAAGACTTGGAATTCACATTGCTTTTCAATTCAAAACACTTGTATTTTAATACAATGACAAGGTCTCCAAATTATATGACAAAACTCAATGTTCATTGGAAAAACTATCATTAAAAAGAAATAAGACATTTGGTCTTGTCTTAGTTGGCTGTGACAAGTGTCGCTAAAAGTCGCAAGTGTAAATTTAGTGCCATCAAAATAGCTGCTTACACATATTTTAAATAATTAAAAAAAAACGTTTTTTTTTCCTACATTGAAGACAAAGTAATATAGAATTTTAAAAACGCAACAATCTTTAAAGTGTGACACATTTTGCCTCAAGATAGTAGATTTTTTTTTCTTAAATACACCACATCCAAGTTGTCTTCTCTACCAATCGGCTCCCTGAAGCGCTTTTATTCACGCTGGATTATTTTCCCAGCCTGAACCATACAGATCCAATCTTGTAGAATGATACTTGTCTACAACTGAGTGGGAGAAATGTCCTGCTTCTGAATCAATGACCAATTCAGTTTCATGCACCATGCTGACATTTAACCAACAAAGCCAGAAAGGTTAATAGAATTCCATATGTACGTGCACACAACCTGCACAATGGCCGATTGTATCACAATGCTACTTAGAAGAAAACCCAAACTAAAGACAGCAAAATCCTTCAGCTAAGGCCTATATCAGTGCATTCTCACACAAGGTCCATTGGATCTGAGTGCTCCTTTGTCTGTCGCCCACCTTTTCACCCATCGCTGTCTCTGCTGTTTTAATCTGTCTCTATCATTTTCTTTCTGCCACTGCCTGGTGGTTGATTCTTATTGATACGTATTCAATGTATTTTTAAACCTGCTTTTTATGTGTTTAAATTTTTCATCAGGCTCCCTTGCTGACTTTTGTTTGTCTATTTGTTTGTTTTAGGGACACCCTTGTTTTCAGTCTGAATGCTGTATGTCGTAGTTTCGTATCCATTGTGTGTGCAGGAGCACAATACGTAACACCGACTGTATCATATTTTAATCATTTTAGCAGCCCCATCCCTCTCTACTTCTGTTCCATTTATCTGCTAATGTATGCTCTTGAATGAAACAGCAGACTGCTAAATATTCTGTGGTCATAAATTTGATTGTAATTAGAAATCTGCATAGAAGAAAAAGGCAATGCTCGTTGTCAAGCCCCAGCTGCACGGGTGATGAGAACAGTGTGGACACAAGGTCCTGACCACAGAAATGCAGCTGGACAGCTTTTACAAGAAACACAATTACCCAAACACTTGGGAGAAGTGCTTTCCCTCACTGCTAGAAATGAAAAAATAGACCAGGCTAGGCAATGAATTGTGAAGATGGGAATACACACGCGGGACATGCACATTACAAAAAACACACCAAGTTGTTGCAGTTAGGCATTAGCTAAACATGAAGGCAGTGTACTTCAAAGGTTACTCATCATGTGACACATGATAGAAAAGTCCAACAAATCAGGGTGCACACAAGAAGAAGGACAAACAGCATGAAATGCCGGAGACACAGCAGGAAATACAAGAAGAAACAGATAATAAAAGAACAAAACTAATAATATGCTATGCACTGTACAATTGGAGGTTTAGTTCTGGATAAACAGTAAAAACAATACAGTTTTTATTAAATTGGGAATCTGAATTGCACCGTAATAGTTGGGCATAACCTGCCTACATAGGCTTAATTTGTAATATTGGGCTATCGATGACTAACTGGGAGCTCACTTTTCAACCTAAAACCAAGGAAAGCCTATGAATATGAGCAACAGAGGCCAAAAGAACCCTGTACTTGTAAAGTCTTGCCAAGTTTACAGCATTTAATAGAGTAACAATGACTACAGTCTCTGCTGAGCAAGATATTTTATTGCCTCATTAAGTGCATTGGTTTTTGGGATGGCTGATTAGAGTAACAAATGTTTGTAGAGCAGCAGCCTGACATGGCAATATGTCGAGCTTACAGAATTAGTATCTACCACATGTCTGGAGAGCCAAATTTTCCATATCTGCTTAGAGAATCTACTAAATACCCTGAAGTTTCTTAATGCTCTATTCCACAAGCTGACACAGTATCCTTAAGCTCTTTTACCTATAAGGTCTTTATAGATGTCCCAGAGAAATACTTTAATTAAAACACCACAAAGGTGCAGTTCTATAGCTCTATGTTAAACATGTCTTTAAAGAGACGCGAGCTTCTTGGCCTCCCCCTACTCTGCCAAACGTGATTGGTTTGAGATCAACTTGACAGCTTTAAATCTACCATGGTGGCATAAATTTCACAAATATAAATAGCCTCCGAGTTGCCATTTCTTTATTAGTGGTTACATAAGCTTAATGGTCTGACAGAGCAAATGTAGAGGGCAACAAGCCTCTTTTCCTTTAGCTTAATGAACTTATGTCTAATGAGATTTACTGTTCCATAGCAAAGCAAAGAAGAGTTGTAGAAGACAAAAAAAAGATTGATGATTTTCTTTTTCTTTACACAATCTTTTATTAAACTGAAAATCTGCTCAGTTTTTAAATATTTGGCTTGCTGCTGGTAAAGTACACTTAGATTTACTTTGCATTTAGGCTTTTCCCACTCTTTGATAAAGTCTGTCTGGAACTTAGCAAATAAGTACTGCGAATATGTGACATTAGGTAGTCTTTTCATCTCAGTAGCTTGCAGATTAGAGCAGGTAGGGTTGAAATATTTGAAGGAAAGACATTTGAGGATTAGTTAGGGGATTAGACTTTTCATTACCTGCGTATGTTTATATCACCTCCAAATTTAATTTAGTTCTTAAGAGCGTCTTTTTTTTAAAAAAACAAAAAACTAGCAGCTGTGTGTGTATCCTATTACTGTATGTGTAAAGATTTATGACACTGTTACCAAGATAAGATTCAAGCTTTGTTGAGCCTTATCTCAGACAGCAGCTATTGTTTGTTCTGTGTGTTTAAATGCCACCAGGAATAATGTTTTGTTCATTCTATACTATCAAACCACATGCCTTCTTCTTTTAGAGGTGTGTAATGTTTTTTTTTCTCTATTTTACTTAAAATTGTCAATTTCATTTTGACAAAAAATAGTAACTTTACAAGTTGTGTGTTTTGCCTTCACAGAATTTTCTACATCTAAATCAACTTTTTAGACTTTTCTACCATGTTCGGACATTATTCCAACATCAAAAACACACCTGGGATGGTTTTCTGTAGTCAGTACTGTAGTCAGATATTATTTAATTGCTAAGCTGTTCTTGGCCACAACTTTTGTTGTTTCGTCACCCCTCCTAACAAAAAGTAGGAAGTGTTTTTGCAGTATGCATGGGCTCTGTGTAAGTTCGATCCTTTCCCTCAAGAGAGTGTAGCATTTTTATGCAAACTCAACACAATAAAAAAAACAAGACAATATGCGTATTGCAAACTTGATGCTTTTTAAACTGTATTTACAGTTTCAAACAAAAATTACATTGTACTGTGCATGCAACCAGGGGACAGGATTAAGTGGGGAGCAAAAGTTTCAAAACTGTTTCAAAAAACTGTTTGGAATCTTACATTCCAAAATGAATGTAAGACCAATTTAGACCCAAATGAATAAAAGTATTTTAGGTTTTTTGGTTGGGCACCATGTTTAACTATATATGCTTTGAGATAAGAATTAGTACCTTAAAGCACAGTGGCTCTGCTTTAAAAATTGGCAAGCCAGCACTTACATAGGTTTAATTTTTAAATTTTATTTTTAAATAAAAGCTTTGTGTCTAAACTGTTGATTTAAATCAATTGGAGGTTTGTTAAAGTAATGCTTACTCTCATAACGCAAACAGTTTGCTTTTAGGATTTAAATTTTTGCTGTGAAAAAACACCAGCTGCATATGATCAGATGTAGCCTACAAGCTGAGCATTACCAACAAATAAAGTGTAATACTTCAAGAAAAACACTGACTCTGAAGCACCAAGAAAGAAAGGGAAACAAAAACATGGTTGTTTGAGAATAGGGACTTAAGAGCAGAGATGCGGGTAGGAGAACGAGAGATGGGGGAGGGTCTATAGGTCTGTTCCCGTAGAGGAAGCTTTACCACTTATATTATAGTCCATCTGTGTCATGTTACACGTTGGTGCCTGTTTCAGGAGAGAGTCTTAAAGAGTCCAATGGGAAGAGAAAAAAAGCACAACAGGGAGTCATGGGTCACAAAAGATTTATTTCACCCCAACCAGAAAGAAGTTTTTTAAGCAAGAACCAGCAGAAAAAAAAGGAGAGAAAAGCAGCCAGGAGAAGGTTTTGAATTATGAGAAGGGGTTGGCAAAGAATTGAGGACACACTGAAAAGAAGTGTGTGGAGAGTAAAAAGGTAGAGTTTCAGAGTTCACTTTTAAAAGAGGTGGGGTCTTGCAGCTGAGGTTTGCTTCAAAGCACTTTTACAAAATTGAAAAGTGAATTGAGAGTGGGATGGCATGAGATGGAGTGGTGTAAGAGGGAATGTAAGAGGAGAGGAAGAGAGTAGAAAAGGAGACAAAAGGAAAGAGAGTGGGTGATGATCCCTAATGGATGAATTCTGCATATGAATTTTGAAATTGGAAACAGTGTGTCAGGTCACTGCTCAGCATTGGAGCTAATGCAACTACAAGAATGATTCTTGAGCTCCTCCCTCTGCTGTGAGCTGTGCGGATGGTGCAGTGTTCGCCTGCAGACATTCAAAAACCCAGGAGACCAAGTGAGTCTGAACATACTTCATTCTATGTGATCTCAACAGTCAATTCAGCAGGACACTGTAACTCATGAGAAAGACACATGCACAGACTGCTTTTAATATTTTTTTATGGGACGACAAAGCCCATGACTGTATCAATTTACTTCTCAAAAATAGATCTTACTATGTAAATGATTCAAACACAAATGTGCATTTTACGTTCTCTCACACAAACATCCTCTAAGGTGCAGGAATCTCAAGCCTCTGCTGCTAGCATGCAATTATGTGGCTATGATGTCATTGATTTTCTGCAATGTTAGAAGCTGCACGATGCTGAGCGATTAAAGAGTGCTGGAAAGTGCATTGCTGTGTGGAATACTAATGTGCTCATTTGTGAGCAGCGGCTAAAGTGGAAATGTTTTTCCATGCAACACTCCTGCTAATGTTTACCTCCACAGAGTTTAGGGTGAAGGAAAAACCGACTGACAGACTGCACAACTGGCAGTTTGACTCTACCTTGATGGACAAGTTGGATGCTGGCTAGCTGTCAGGCCAACGCACCGGCCCCGAGGCCCTGATCTGACACAAATAAAATAAAGTGGAAAAAAGAGAGGAACAGAAAAATGAATGATTGCCCTGTCTGAAGCAAGAAGCATTGATGAGTTTTATTGAAAAAGAGATATCACTGTTTTTCCCATCAAAAATGATTGAAGGCGTGAAATGGATTTTCCAATTGACAGCAGGGAAATCCAAGCATCATGAGTGTGTGTAAGAGTTGTGCATCTTCACCTCTATCCAGTACATTTGTGAGAAAATAACTACATTGTCCGTGGTCAACTTTAAAAAGATTGAATGGTTCTGGGAGGCATAAAATGAGTCTTGAACTAGTATTTGTGCAACTGGTGAAAAAATGCTTCATAATTGTCGAAAATTACACAATGATTGATGACTAATTTCATTAATTATTTGTAAATCAAACCAATAATAAAAGATACTCAACTAAAAGATCAATAAATTCCAGTTACTGCACATTCATATACTACAGTTTGATTGTACTGCTACACTGCTAATTATCTATGCCTTTAGGTATGAATTATGACCACCCAATTAATGACAACACTTGACCACTTGCCCTTGTTTTAATTTATCCTATAATTACATCCTAGTGAGTGTTAAAACTCTCAGCATCTTTACAAACAACGATACTGATTGTGCTGTCTTTTCAACGGAGGGGATCTATTTTCTCTGCTTCCTCACCAAGAGCTGGGATTTCCTAGTTGTTTAGTGGTGATCCACCAAGTATCTACTGGTAATGGGTAACTTAGGAGATCTTAGCTGCCAGCTAACTGTTCCCACATAAGTGCCTTAGAAGCCAATACGAGTAATCAATTTAAATTTGATGCAATAATTTGTAAATATTGTCAACAAATTGTTACTGCGATCTTTGCAACAGCTTTTGACAAATGTACAGGAAGTTTTAGTAATATGATCTGAAAATAAGCTATTTCGAAGAGGAATGTTTATGTTTTAAGTTTGTACTCGCCCCCTATAAAATGACTGGGCAAATCTGAACATGTGTAAAGAGACAACGTAAAAAGAGAACAAGTAAAAAGAGTCAAGCATGTTTTTTTCTACAAAGAAATGTACATTTAATTTATATTCAAGTTTCAAGATTTCTGATCTGGCTCTGCAGTAATGTTAACCAAATAATAGCTTAACAACATTTTTTTTTACATCTAGTTTATGTGTGTGTGTGTGTGTGTGTGTGTGTGTGTGTGTGTGTGTGTGTGTGTGTGTGTGTGTGTGTGGCTTGTCACCATCTGGTCATGAGACATTTAGTAGGAACTCCTGAATTATACTGTGCTCATACAAGTGCATGCACAATTTGTTTTCACCTGTTTCGATTAAATTAATTTTGTTTTAGAGCATTTCTAAATTGTTTTGAGACCACGCCGGGTGGGAGTCAAAGGCTGGAATCTTAAAAGACATTTCTAAAAATGTGTCATACAGTAACCCCAACTAATTTTCAAAAATGACCAGAAATGAGTACAGCTGGGGTTAAACCAAAAGTCAGTATGCCGTCTTTCCTACAAAGTTTATTTCAACAAGTTCTGTTGCTTTGTAAGGGTGGAAAAAAGATCAAATGATGTTTCTGTATTCCACACTAAGCTGGGAATAAGATTTTTTTTTTTTTATTCCACACTAATTCTCTCCTGTGCCATCACTGAACCAGCACCTAACCTTCAGTAACTGAGTGGTCACTCGACAACGGTTTCTTTTTTATGTGTGGCACACAGAGTAAATTCTGCCTTTGCAAGTTAAAAACAGTGGCTGCAAACATTTTCTAGAAAAATAACATTGTCACCTACATTTTTTAAACAATTTCTGCCTGTTTTCATTCAAAAATATTTGTTAAAAAGGTTGTTTTAGTTTTTGAGATTTTTACTACTTATGCCTTTAAGGTTAGATCATTTCCTTTTCTAGTTTTCTGTAGTTGCAGATTATGTGTAACCCATCCTGGATGGATGAAACACATTCACAGACAGAGGCTCGAATGCACAATGTCTCATGGTTGACTGCTGATGATCTTGGCTTAATGTGGGGCAATTTTCTCAGACATAAAAAGTTGTGGTATTGAGTTTATTGTTTTTCAGTGTTTCAATAAAATACTTGCAAGTACAGAAGCAGATTGTGTTATTATCAAATTGTGATGATTGGATAGAGAGATAATAGAAATTTAGACCAAATTCCTAAGGTAAAATGATTTAGTATAAAAAGCTAAAATAGGAAAACAAAATCTAATTTACATATATGTACGGTACATTGTACATATATAAACATACAGTATATTGTTCTGAAAAATACATCCTGTAAAAACTCTTGATATATTTTTGACTATGCTACTATTAATTTAGAGTGCATGTTCATTATTGAACCACGTATTCTTGAAAGAGATAGAGATTTGTACCATGGGAAAAAAATTCCCAGTAATTAATCTAAAATCTTTGAACCTCTTTTTCATTTACCTGCTTTGATATGAATAAAAATAAAGTTGCATTGATGTTAGGTAAATTCCTGTATACTCAACATGTTTGTGTATTTTTCAGACTTCTGTCTTAACCAGAGGATGTCTTTCAGACCTGTTTTAATCAGATGATTTTTCTAGACTTCCGTTTTTATTAAGAGGATGTGTGACCTTTGTTTCAACTACAGGATGTGTTTTAGACTGGTTTAAACCTGTTTTTTAGCTGTGCTCGACAAAATACTCAACCGTGTCCGAAGACTTATCATTTCCTGTTTATCTCAGTAGTCTACCAATATGTTTCAATATGATAACGATGTAAATGGGCATGTACTTAATGTTACGATAAATACGCCCTGAAGTGTGAAATAAACCAGAAGAAAGCGAGAGCCGAGCGTGTGTGTAACCTTCACGGCCTTATACCTTTCTTCCCACTGCAGTGAATAAAAACTTATTAATAAGCCTCTATCTGGTCTTGCTTTGGTCAGCCAAGGGACTTTAACGTCTGTATCTAGTATCTCTAGACCTGACATTTCATTGGTGCCGAAACCCGGGAAGATCAATTTTGGACGGACGACCGCCGCTGGACAAAGGACGCCGAGAAACTGTCGACAGCACTTCCCCATTGAAGGAGGTGGGCCTCCTTCTCCGGTCCCGGCCGCTCGCCCGAATTGCATCTTCCATCGATCCAGGCTGACCACGGCACCCAGGTATTGTGCTGTTTCGTGTTTATAGAATTGAAATACATAAAAGTTGTGAATAATGTTTTAAGGACAAGTCATTTAAGACAGGTAAAAGGAAAAAGAGGAAGTGAGAGAGACCAAGTGCACTGAAAAGGGCGTTGGCCCAGAGAAATAAAAATCCTATAGGTACAAATAATTATCCGTTCACCCAAGAGAGCAAGAGAGAAAGAAATTAGGGTTGCTCTATGACTTTACAAGGTAAAGTAGGGATCGGGTGTTCTGGGTCGAGGAAATTAAACGTTGTATAAGTACGTAATAACTTATAAAAAGGGTGGTCTCCTCACTAAGCCTCAATTAAAACAGGAAAAGAAATAAAACACAACATAATAACAACTTGTAAAAGGAAAAATAGAGAATTAAAGATTGAATTAAAATTAAAAACAAAATTACTACTAAAATCAAAGGAAAAAAGTAGTGGTTTTGATAAAGTTGGTGCGCTGAGCGCGGGGAGAGGAAAGAGGAAGGTTGATCGCAGGGCAGCGACTGCAGACTGATGGTTGTTTTTTATTTTTGAACGTTGTGTTTTCCTGCGCAGGGTGTGTGTGCGTATGTGACTGGTGTGTGTGTATGTATGACCCAAAATTGAAAGAGAAAAGAGATATACATATCTGATCAAAGAACATTAGAATAAAATATAATAGAAATTAATAATAAAACAATAATAATAATAATAATAATAAATAAATTAAAAAATATATAAATAAAAAATTTAATTAATGTAGGAAAATAAAAATTATGATCCAAAGCAATTGTTCTGTTTCTATGACAATTTTTGGAGTTCTTATGGTGACTTTTGTTTAGTGGTATTTTTGTGAATTGGGTTGGCAAGATTGTGAGCAGAATAATTAGGTCAGAAAAGGAGACAGATTACACAGACAGAGTGTGTTGTTTTGAAAGTTCAAGAATTATCTTGTCATTTTGAAAGTTTAAGTTACCTAAAAAATTGAATGTCATTTAAAGGATAGAATGGGTCAGAATCAGACTAAGAGGGTTAGAGAGGATCCAGATGTAAGATTCATGTGTGGAGTAAATGAGGAAAATGGAGAATTCTTGTCAAAATGGATCCCCCAGGGTTTTAATCATAAATTGAGAGAGGTTGAAACAAAAGAGGAATTAAAGAGCAAGCTGTTAAGAGAAAGGAAAGAAAGAATTAAGAAGGGGAAAAAGACAGAGAAGATAGATGTTCAAGTTAAGATTTTACAAGCATGGATTGATCAGAGTAAGAAGAGAATGCAAGACATAGAGAGCAAACAAGCCCAGAAGTTGCTCCGCATGCAGATTAAAACCAGCGAGGAAACCGGTGCGTCAGGTAGGAGAGTCAGAGAAGCAGTGAGGAGAGGGCAGGAAGAAGAGGCAGCCAGACTGAGGGAGGAGTAGCAACCGGGTGAGGAGGATGAAGGAGGGTCTAACCAAGCCACTGACACAGCAGGCAGTTCCACCCCAGTGGCTTTCCACACGAGAAATAAGATACAAACAGGACCACAACAAGAACTTATGGCTTTGCGTACAAGACAAGAGATAGAACCTCGACAAAGATTATATCCAATGATAGCAGTAGCAAACCCAGCCTATGGAACAGAAGGAGAACACGGAGAAGACCCAGAGGTCTATGTGTATCGTCCATGGACCCAAGCTGAAATGAAAGAAGCTTGTGCCTCTATTCCCCCTGTGGAGCCCCAGGTGGAAAAATGGATCACTGCAGTGAGAGAGCTGTTTAATGCTTACCGGCTGAACGGACAAGAGCTTGTGACTGCTCTGAGGTACCTCTTGGGATACAGGGTCGCCAGAGTGTTGGGCGACTTCAACCCCCTACAACTAGATGGAAAACCCATCCCGTATGGCAATGGTCTAAAAGGAGACTTAGATGACATCCTGCAAAGAGCAAAGGATGTTTTCACCAAGCCCCCAGACTTCAGCGCAGTGACACAGTGCCGCCAGAAGCAAGATGAACCTGTGAGAGAATATGTGGAAAGGCTGACTGAAAAAATGAGGACCCATACTGGAATAGATGAAAGCAACCACCCAGAGTCTCCATTTCAGATAATGTTAAAATCCGCCTTTATGGACGGACTGGACCAAGGAACAGCTAACGCTGTTAGAAAACACCTGGTCACGTGGAGAACTGCCACCCTCACCGACCTGATTACCCATGCTGCCCACGCAGAAGACGTGAAGAGAAGAAAACAAGATAAAACCACAGCCTTCACCATGACAGCCCTGGTTGAGGGATTGACGACAGTAGGAGGAGGACTCACAGCAATTACCTATTATCAGGGAGGCCAAGGCCGAGGACGAGGATATGGGCCACAAAAAAGGGGTAGAGCAAAAGCCAGAGGTCTGGGACGAAGTGATGCGTGCTACAACTGTGGACGACCTGGACATTTTGCCAAAGACTGCAGAGCACCATCTAGGCTACGCTACCCTAAAGGGAATGATGACGTTTTCCCCTCCCAAGCATGACTGACCGGACCAGAACCCCCGATGAGCAGCGCCTTCAAACTACAAATGGAAGAAAAGCACCCAGACTCCACCCCCATACCAATCTTAGACCTCAGTATCCTATTTGGCAACACCTCCTCAGTCACCCCACCAACTCGCAATCTTCTGATTGGATGTGGTAACAAAACAACTACCTTCATAGTTGATTCAGGGGCACAAACATCCGTTCTAAATAAACTTCCTCCAGGGGTGAAACTCTCAGATAAGCCTGTGGTGGTCATAGGAGTAGGAGGAAGAGCCACAATGAAGTACCACACAAAGCCAATAAACATCACTGATGAAGACGGACAATCGTACGAGGAAGTGATATTCGTATATGTCTCAGAGTGTCCAGAATGCTTATTAGGAAGGGATCTCATTAAAAAACTACAGCTGACTCTGACTGTAGAAGGCAACAGATTAGTGGCAATCAAAGACGACCCCTTCCACATGATGGTGATGGAAGGGCACGGAACTCCTGCTATGTTCTATAGCTTAGATCCCATAACTTCAGGCCCTTCCTCCATCGTCCAAGACTTAAGGAACCTACCAGAGAACCTACTTTATCATGCAGAATGGATGCCTCAGGATAAATATCCGCTACATTGTACTGTAATGTTCATCAAGAAGCCGCCACCCTCTCAAACCTTCCAAAAGCAATGGGAAAACTTTAAACCAATGAGATTGACAGTGGACTACCTCTACTGGAACGATGATGCAGGATGGATGGTGGCCACAGTCCCCCCTAATACTGATATCGCCAAAGCAACAGACACTGATTTCCCAGATGATCCGCTCCACATCTCCCTGGCCAAGACACCAGAGATGAGATGGTACCAGATGGGAGCCATAGTGCACCGTCTCCAACACGCCAGACATACACCGTGGGAGAGAGGCAACAACAATGACTGTTCCTGCACCTTCCCTATGTTGGGAACAGTCCACCGCAGGCCCCTAGGGTGGACCACGATTTTCGTCCCAACCACACATCTTGCAGGATGACCAGACATCAACAAAGCTTACTACCAGGCTAGTGATTTTCCAGAAATCCCCACCACATTGTGGTCCTCATCCAAGACAGACGTAGGTCTGATGACCACCGCAACTGCAGTGACGATCGAGGCAAAAGGAAATTACAGACCAAGACTCAGACAATATACCCTGAAACCAGATGCCCAGAACGGCATTAAACCTGTTATCCAGAACATGATAACCGCCCAAATCTTGGTAGAAGCCCCAACAGCCATCTGCAACACACCCATCTTCCCTGTCAAAAAGGCAGACTCAGAAACATGGAGGCTAGTACATGATTTGAGAGCAGTTAATCTTGCAGTAAAACAGAGGGCACCGTGTGTTCCAGACCCACACACTTTGCTAAATGAACTAAAACCCACACAAAAGTTTTTCACAGTCATCGACCTCAGCAATGCCTTTTTCTCAATACCCCTGCATCCCTCATCAATGCACTGGTTTGGTTTCACCTACAATGGCAAGAAATACACCTACACCAGGCTACCTCAGGGATATGCGGAGAGTCCAACTATCTTCTCACAAGAAATAAACAACTGCATCAGTCAACATGAACACAAAGACACCACCCAGATTCTAATATATGTTGACGACATACTCATTGCCAGCCCTACTGCAACAGAGAATCATGCAGAAGCCACCAAGCTGTGCATACACCTAGCAAAGACGGGTAATAAAGCTTCATTAAATAAACTTCAATGGGTCCAGGAAAAAGTTGTCTTCTTGGGCCACATGATCTCATCTGAAGGGCGGACTCTCACAGCAGACAGAAAAATGGCATTTTTGCAAGCCCCAAAGCCACTCACAAAGAGACAAATGATGCAGTTCCTCGGACTAGTTAACTTCTGCAGGCAATGGGTAATGGACTATGCGGAAACCACACAGCCACTGTTAGACCTCATCTATACAGAAGACCTTCCATTGAGTGCTGAGCTACAATGGACACCAATGGCTGAAAAGGCTTTCGAAGAAACCAAATATAAAATCACGTCCTCCACAGTCATAGGATTCCCAGACTATGACAAACCATTCACCCAAACAGTGGATTGCAAAAATGGATTCATGACGTCAGTTCTACTGCAACAACACGGAAGTAAGCAACGTCCGGTGGCTTATTACTCAAAGAGATTGGACTCAGTGGCACAAGCCCTACCACACTGTGTCCAGTCTGTCTGTGCAGCGGCAATGGCCGTGCAGGCCTCAGCAGAGGTAGTGTTGTTTCATCCACTAACCTTGCTGGTGAGTCACTCAGTGGACATACTGCTCACTCAAACCAAGATGTCATTCCTCTCACCGGCAAGACATATAGCAATGACGGCGGTCCTGCTATCACAACCCCACCTCACGGTTAAAAGATGTAATACACTCAATCCAGCCACCCTACTGCCCACAGAAGAAGATGGGCAGTCACACAGCTGCGTCGAAAGGACGGAAGAAATCTGTAAACCACGTCCGGACCTTAAAGACACACCCCTGTCTGACGGACATATTGTTTTTGTGGATGGCTCATCTGGAAAAGACCAGCATGGTCAAAACAGAACAGGCTACGCCGTAGTCACCTCCACCTCGACCCTGAAAGCTGGTGCACTACCTAACAACTATTCGTCCCAAGCTGCAGAAATAGTTGCTCTAACAGAAGCCTGTAAACTATTCAAAGGACAACCTGTTACCATATATACAGATAGCCAATACGCCTTCTCGACTCTACATGCATTTGCAGCCATGTGGGCCAGGCGAGGAATGAAAACCTCATCAGGAAAACCTGTACAACATGCCAGCCTACTAAAAGAACTTTTACAGGCGGTTCTATTACCCTCCAAGATTGCGGTGTGCAAATGCAAGGCACATACCACATCCAAAGACGAAGTTTCACTTGGAAACGCTAGAGCGGACCAGGCAGCCAAAAAAGCTGCATCTGACACAATCCACACTTTACACGAGTCCGTCCAACATGAGGAACCAAACCACATCCCCACTCAAATTCTCATGGACATGCAGGATAACGCACCTGTAACGGAAAAGCAACAATGGAGCAACTTAGGAGTCATCACAACGCCAGAAGGACTTTACCACAAGGACAACAAGCCAGTCATTCCCCGCAGCCTGTTTCAGGCAGTAGCGATTTTGAGCCATGGGAAAGCCCATGTCTCAACAGGGGGGATGATAGCCATAGTACAACAGACATTCACATTACCCCTAGGGCTACAAACCTATTTTAAAACTTTTTGTAGATCCTGCGTGGTGTGTGCACGTCATAATGTTCAAGGCAACATAAGACCAAAGCGGGGAAAGACCCCAGCAGGAACTTACCCCTTTGAAGTTGTACACATGGACTTTATCGAACTATCCAAAAGTGGGCAGTATAAGTACTGCCTGGTCTTGATAGACTCCTTTTCAAAGTGGGTTGAGATTGTACCAGCAAAATTATGTAATGCTCTAACAGTTGCAAAAGCTATCTGCAAACACATTATTCCAGAACACGGCATCCCGAGAGTGTTGTGGAGTGATAATGGCAGCCATTTTGTAAACGATGTTGTAGATAACATGGCCGCCCATTTAGGCATTACATTAAAACATCATTGCTCCTACCACCCACAGAGTGCAGGGTTGGTAGAAAGAACCAACGGGACATTGAAGTTAAGACTCAGGAAGACCATGGAAGAGACAGGGAAACCATGGCCAGAGTGTCTTAGTCTAGTAAAAACCTACATGAGAATAACGCCATCAAATACTGGTATTACGCCCTTTGAGGCAGTTCATGGTAGGCCCTTTCTTCTCCCCTTATGGGAGGGGATGGCCTGGTCTGAAGATAAGAACGAAGCAGACCCACTGACAGAATGGCTGTGTAAATTATTTAGGGAAAGACAAGTTGTGTCTGCAAATGATCTGCCCTTTGATCCTCTTTCCCCACAGGAAAAACTCACTCCTGGTGACCTGATCTTCATAAAGGTGGTGAAGCGAAAGAACTGGTCCAGCCCACGTTGGGACGGGCCATATACAGTCCTCATCACCACACCAACAGCCGTGAAGATCGCAGAACGAGACACCTGGATCCACCAGGCTCATTGCAAGAAGGTCGTCCAGTGGCAGTAAACGATGGCACCATCGTGCATCCTGTGGTTTGGAATTATTATTCTCGCCTCCACACACTCAGTCCATCCTACCAAGATCGCTGTTCAAATATGGGGACCAGAGAGCCAACGCAGACAATGTCCAACCACCACTCCAATTGCAGGGACTTATTCGTGGTCGGGGGGCGCAGCACACCCATACACATACTGCATACCAAAACAAAATTTCCCTGTCTCCCTTGTTGTACCTCTAGCTGGTTTGCAAACTCATTGCTCTACCTGCGGGTCATACAATGCGGGACCGGTAGTAAGTTGGGATAACTACGTTCAAATCATTACTGGATCAGACTATAAAGGCTATTATTGGTATGCGGGGGTCATTTCAGAGCAGGCACAAAAGACTAATAGAAGAAGTTATCGGGAAGGGTGGGACCAGGTTTTTCTATACACTTATTACCCCAATCACAAGGACACCTCATACTCATGGTCACTCTCAGCCACAGCCCAGCAGTACAGGACCGTTTTTCCTAATATGGCTGCAAATGACACCCACCTCACTCTAGCTGTCAAGCCCACCGTCGAAGGTTGTTATCCCATGGCCCTGTGTCCGGCTACAGCCGGAGGTGACCCCGTTTTCGACTTTCAGGTTTGTGTCCTCCCACCGGACACTACGCCTCAGGTCACTGGAGGTAATGTTAACTTGCCTGTAAGTCAGCGCCACATTCTCCCTGAAGTTAAGTCAGTACAGGAAAGTGATCACACTGCTTTTGGTAGCTCTTGGAATGATCACACCCATGGGGATGACCACCCACACCCCTTAGCTGCTAACCTGTGGTGGAGATATGCCAACATGACTGCTAGACTACATAATGTTTCGGGTTGCTATGTGTGCTCTATGCTTCCACATAGTGCAGGCCAGCCACACCTGCAAGCTACACCATTGTCTCACACCGCTGCACTGCAGGCCATAAATGACACTCAGCAAGCACATACTGCTTCCACGACACATCGGAGATTGTCCGCTTTAGATCACACAGATCCTTTGGGCATGAGAGTGACCTTACATGATGACCATACTCACAAATGTTCCAAATCTAACAATTACACCACCTGCTTCCCTGTTTGCGTTAACCTCACTGGCCACCACACCCGTCCCCCACTAGACTCGTCATATTGCAACCACACAGTCACCATACCACAAGGTACCAATCTTTCGGGCCTCGCTGACATTTACTGGCTGTGTGGCTGGCGAGCCTATACACGACTACCAACCAACGCTTCCACGTTGTGCACTCCGGTCACGTTAACAGATCACACCTACATCATATCAACGCACTCCCTCAATCCACAGGTGCGCCGGAAACGTTATGTTGAATTTCAGGAGCATGATCCCATTTGGGGTGCCAACGTTCCCCAACAACACAAATATTGGTCTACGGACGATCATATTGTACAAGCTTTGTTTCCCAACCTGGGTGTTGCCAAAGTATCCCTCCGAGTAGAAACTATTGATTATCGTTTTAACTCCTTTGTCAATGCCACCATTGATATCCTCGAGGCCCAGAGGACGGAAATTACTGCCCTCAGAATGATGGCACTTCAGACTAGAATGGCTGTTGACCTGGCTCTGGCCCCCCAAGGAGGTGTGTGTGCCATGATCGGGGAACACTGCTGCACATACATCCCCAATGAAAATGAAACCATCATTGATGCCATGGCCACCATGAAGAACTTACGAAATACAATGGCCTCAGAAAAACGTGTCGCACCAGGTTGGCTTGATTGGCTCTTCTCTGGGAACTTGGCCCAGGTCATTCTCAAAATCCTGGTTCCGATTTTCGGAGTCTTGCTGATTTTTCTTTGCCTATGCGGTCTGTGCTCCTGTTGCATTGTCCCAGCCACCAAAACACTTATCTCCCGGATGTTTGTTGCACAAATGTATTACTATGACTTACTCCCACAGGATACCAAGGACATGGACACTGATCAGATCACTGGTGTCTAAACGATGCCCCTTGATGAACTTTTCCCTGCCCCCTCAATGCACACACTTACTGATACACGAAGACTCCGGACGGGTAAGCACAGGCGGTGCCCTGTCTACTCCGTAGCCGGCGTGCTACCACCAAGCCACCCGTGATCACCGGTAGATCTGTGGAGGCCACCTTATCAATGCCGATGTTCTTTATGTGATTGTTTTTATTATTTCAAAGGTTTTTCCCCGATTATATTCCCGGGGTTTTTTCCACCTTTTATAATCATATATGTTTTTAGGTTTTTCCCCAATTATATTCCTGGGGTTTTTTACCTTTTATAGTTACATATGCTTTTTCCTAAACATACTCCCGTTGTTATTTTTTAATGATGTGGTTACTTAAAGCTATAAGGTTGTGTAGCCATTGATGTCTTCAAAATCCACAACAGGGGGGAAATGTTAGGTAAATTCCTGTATACTCAACATGTTTGTGTATTTTTCAGACTTCTGTCTTAACCAGAGGATGTCTTTCAGACCTGTTTTAATCAGATGATTTTTCTAGACTTCCGTTTTTATTAAGAGGATGTGTGACCTTTGTTTCAACTACAGGATGTGTTTTAGACTGGTTTAAACCTGTTTTTTAGCTGTGCTCGACAAAATACTCAACCGTGTCCGAAGACTTATCATTTCCTGTTTATCTCAGTAGTCTACCAATATGTTTCAATATGATAACGATGTAAATGGGCATGTACTTAATGTTACGATAAATACGCCCTGAAGTGTGAAATAAACCAGAAGAAAGCGAGAGCCGAGCGTGTGTGTAACCTTCACGGCCTTATACCTTTCTTCCCACTGCAGTGAATAAAAACTTATTAATAAGCCTCTATCTGGTCTTGCTTTGGTCAGCCAAGGGACTTTAACGTCTGTATCTAGTATCTCTAGACCTGACAATTGATTGACTGAATAATTTATATTGGACTTGCAGACTTCAATCAAAATGTTTTTCAAATCCACCAAGCAAATGTTTTTGAATAAATAGAGAACTAATTAATGTGGCATTCTCAATGTTAAAAGACATCTTTATTGCAGCATAAAACATTTAAATATATAATTTTACTACAATTTGCATGTAATGTATTCAATGATGTAAACTGAAAATTTTAAA
This sequence comes from Neostethus bicornis, assembly GCA_902685375.1. Taxonomy (NCBI): domain Eukaryota; kingdom Metazoa; phylum Chordata; class Actinopteri; order Atheriniformes; family Phallostethidae; genus Neostethus; species Neostethus bicornis. The sequence goes on from LR738545.1 coordinate 15,488,438, forward strand.
CATCCAGCAAAGAGTGATCCACTTGACTGTTGTTATTCAATGAGTCTCCTTCACTCTGTCCTGCACATTTAAGTTTTGTTGAGATTGAAGCGTTGGCTTCTTCAAACGTGTAGAAAAAAAAACTACTGGAAGAAAATCAATAGAAATAGGCGAAAAAAGGAAAGTGAAAAAAGGTAGGGCAGTGTAAAGGTGAAAGAGGCACCGGGTGAGGGAGACAGACAGGTATAGCGGTGTACCTGTAAGTGAGAAGAGAAAGGGGCAGTAAAGATCAAATGACTGTCTCGACAGGAAAAGGTAAGAATTTTTTTTCAAGTTTTATGTCAGAAGAAGGCAGGAAACAGAAAAAAACAAAATTAAATGAGATGGACAGTAAGCTGAAAGGTCTGAAATAAAACATTTAGTTTTGCTGATCCTTAAGAGGCAAAAGCAAAATTATCTGAATATTCATAACAAATAAACTCGGTGTTGAATGAATACTTAGGAATGTCGTTTTGCAGGTCAGAAAAACAGAGAGTAAGAAAATGTGAAGGTAAATTGTGCCTTCTACCCCAAAAAAAAAACTCTTGAGGGATGCAGTAACGACCCTTTGTGCATTGGTAAATAAAAAACTAATCCCACCTAACCCAAATCTCAGTGTTTTTAATACCGAGTTTTGTTTTTTACTGGAGGGCGGAAAATCCATCAGTAATTTCTGTGATGTTAAAATAAATTATGAAAGGATGGGCACATGTTGAAAAAAATTGAAAGAAGAACTATTTAGCCAAAGATGACTGCATTGTTCTAGTGCAAGAAGTGAAGCAAACAAAAGAATTTTATTCCCAGGGTGCAAAAAATGGCCAAAATTTGTTCAAAGTTGCCAAAGGCTCTCGACACTGATGATCTGTCTTGACTTCAGCATCTCTTTCAATGTCATATGAACAGTGTTGAGGCAAAGTGCTTGTTCTTTCTTTTCTAAAAGTGTCTGAAGAGCGTTTTGCAACTGCAAAGAGATTGCACCACTCAGCCTCCACAGTTACATGTCATGTTTCGTAAAACCAGAAAGTCCAGGGCTAACGTTCCCCACATTTTTCATGCGACTTAAAGCTCCTTAGCAACTAGAAGTGCAGACTTTAGTGATGGAATATGAGCATACCAGGTGAGATTAGGTTTTGAGGGTAAAGACCCTGGGGCTTTCTTGTTTATGATTAGATTCTTTTTGGCCTTTTCAACTGATTCATTTCAGCTGATAGAGTGTATGCGCTCAGCCAAATGTGATGAGACTGTGATAAAATTATCTCCAAAAATCTAAGACCATGGTTCTCAGGCACAAAATAAAAATGGTATAGAACTCCCTCTAGGAAAGAATGAATCCACGCCTCGGGTGGAGAAGTTTGAGTGTCTTTTATCTGTCATAGCAATGAGGGCATTGCACCAGTTCATTGATGTGAAGAGAAAGGGAAGCGGAAAAGGAAAAACCTCTGATTTCCCACTTCATCTTTGTTCCAAAACTCACCTATGGACATGTTGGGAGACAGGATATGCAAGAGGGATTACATATTCCCCCACCATGAATGCCTTAAGTTCGCCCGGAAGGATTTGGGCAATGCTCTATTGCTTGGGAGAAAGTTGTCCAGATATTCATGTTGGCTTTATTTTTTGGTCTTAGATAATCAGAAGAAATTAACTCAGATTTGAACCATTTGAACCCCTAACCAGCTTTATTTTATTTTATTTTTTTTGGTAAATGTACTAAAATTGTTGTAAAAGAATTTTATTCACAAAAAATAGTACCTAAATTATATGGGGATCACAAGAACACATTTGACATTGCATTTAAATAAAGGATTACACCAATCTTGTAACAACACAAACTGTGGGAAAAGACGATATTCTTGCACCTATTAGTGGATTATAGGTTTTTGAAACATTTGTTAGTGTGACAATAGGTGTAATTATTTTTCTATGATTTTCTACAGCTAATGACGTGGAATGATCTTGAAACATTACATTACTATAAGTTTATTGAACTGCAAATAGGTTCATCCTAAGGAAAAGAAATTCCTACTTTTTGCTCCGAGCTGTAAATTGCTTCTAATGGTCATAATTGACAAATTTATAGACGACTTTGTAACCATGCTTGCATCCCTACAGGAGGAGACATTTTGAAAATTATGTGGCTTTCATTGTGATCATTACCACCATTGCAAACATTCTACAATTCCTATCAAGACCCAAATATAGCTAATCACAAATTCAATTTAGACCATTAATTGAAATTCTATGATGACTTTAGTTGAGTTCTGCTGAGCCGTCCCTCACAGGAACAACCGACCAGAAATCATATCAGTAAAGTGTCTAGAAATGCTGATGGAAGCAAAGTACAGCGTACACTTTTGAACAGGCCATTCTCATCAGCACACACACATATCAGAAAATAAGCCATGCAAAAAACCCCAACAACATAAAAACAAACAAAGCACGACCATACACATGCACACACTTCCCTGATAAGAGCATACACGCACGTTTGTTCATTCAGCACTTTAAAGCAAACCATTAGTCGCTCAATCAGGCAGACCCCACAAGGGAGAAAAACCTAATTAACTGCCGTATCAAAACGCCAAGCCTCGCAGTTTATCAAGGTTTCAGAAAATACGATGGGCCCTCACAAATGCCATATTGTTCTCTTCGTCGTCTTTGGTGAATCAGCCTGTCTCTGCCCTCATTCATACTGCCAAATATATCAAATTAAAATTGAGAAAAAACTTGAAACATGCTGGAATATTTTGAAAAAACTATTGACTGTCTCAAATTGGCTCAAGTTTAAAGTTATCTATGAACTTTAGAAAGTCTCCAACATACTGTAATTTGATAAAGGCAGGAATCGCTACGTTAGAATCAAATTTTTGAAGAACTGTAAAAGTGTAAAGAAATCGAAAAGAAAGACAGTCCTTCCTTCAAATAAACATACATTATTATATTGATTGCAGTGGAATTGTCAAATATCCATAAAATAAATTTAAATATGCCCTTATTTCTATTTATTTTAATTAAAAAGTTTGTTGTTTAGAGACTTGTAGTGTCAGAAACTCATGACATGAACACGGTCTTCTTTCTTTGAAAGGCAGTGTGAAAGTTCTGATTGGTGCTGTTCTAAAGTTTTCAAAATCAGACTTTTCTTCATTACTAATTATTTTATTTAAATTGGATATTTTGACAAACTGGTAATGATCACAGAATCATATTTTTTTTTTTACATCATTTTTAAACGTTAAATTAGAAGGTTTGAAAAATGTGTTATGAGTCTGTGGGATGAATATTGGACTAGTGGCATTTCGGACAGCTGCACGTATGGGTTGAAAAACCAAGAGATGTATTCTGTTACTAGAAAGGTGTGTAAGAAAGTGTAAAGTGGAGAGCGAGACAAACTGTGTTCTGTTTAAAAAAGCAGTTCAGGTTGGATGCGTATGTTTAATATTTGACATGCAGAACATAAGACAGATCATTTGAGACCTGGCAGAACAGCTTGAGGAATTGGACTGAACCAGCTCATACATGTCATGTTAGCTAACCATGTTGTAGATCAGAACTTTCCTCCACGGATGTAAATTTGCATACATCTTTCTCTTTGTGAAAACTCTTTAAATGTGAATCATGCAAGTGTGTCTAGAAAGCTAAATGATTGTTGTATTTGGGGATATTTTCATCACTGCCATCTGCAAAAAAAAAAAAAAAATCACAGAGAACAAACAGAAAATGGGCACATTACAATGAATGATGAAAATGTATTCCATAGAGAAAAGGTCTGATTGTGGAGTAAAAAATTGCTTTGATGTGGACGTGCTATTTGGGATTTATTTTGTTAAATCACAATACACGGCTATTTGAGAAGTGTGAATAAAACACACAGTGTTTAAACAACTAAATTATGTATGTAATTATTGATGTAACACTATTTTAAATACCAACTGACATCAAGTGATCGCAATCTTGAAGAAACCACAGTCTTACAGTTATACAACTTTCTACAATGAATGAAGTAATTGTTACAGAAGAAAGGAGATAAGTTCAAATAATTACAAAGTTACCTTCAAAAAACATTACAAAACATTAAAAAATATTTTGTTGCATGCCACCTAAGTTCAGGTTGTTTTCCACTGTCCAATTAATTCAATTCAATTTTATTTGTATTGCCCAAAATCACAAACCTTTTTGTCTAAACGGGCTTCACATTGCAAATTTAAATAGTACACAAAAAAAAGGCGGGGGGGTAGGGGGGGTGAACGTATAAACACAAAAACACAGCTAAAAGCTAACTAACTTAACTAACTAACTCCTAAAAACCCATCAGTGAGGAAAAATAAGAAACCTCATGGGGATCCACACAAAAGAGAGATTCCTTCCCCAGGACGAGCATCCATTAAGTTGGAGACTATTATTTAAATATTAGCTTATTGCACCCTGCAGCTTCATATTTGAAACCTTTACAACATATTGTCAGTGTATTCCCTTTTTGTAGGTGGCGTGAAATTTTAGTACTTACGATTCTTAAAAATCTATTCATTACTTCCTCTAGCATTCCCCAGTACCAAGATGGTTAAAGATGACTGTGTTTTCAGACTGAAATATCCTAAGAAATTAAATGTATGCCTTCATTTGGTATAGTAACCAGTAAACACAAGCCAGATCTAAATTTCTGAAGTATGGCTGGTTCTCATTACTCTATTCAATAGAACGTGAAGCCACAAATTTCTTACTATAAAATATTTCTTAGTGAGTTGAAGAAACTTCTATTCAATTACGATGTGGTAACTGAATGATTATAAATAGAAAGGCATAGAACTTGTTTTAAAAGTATTGGAATAAATTACGTTGTTCACAACTAAATAATCAAAAAGACACAGACGGACACACAGAGTAATAGTTCAGTGCATAGGCGGAAAATATATTGCTATTAGAGTCTATTTAAAAAGTAAGAATGATCTGACTTAATTAAATGTTCACATTTTCTTTTCAGAACAAGTGAAATATCTTTCTTGGTTTTTGATTCAGTGTCTTTTTTATCTATATAAAAATTACAAACAACAGGACTGTGCTTAGTCTCATTCTCATCTATAATGCAGAGGTTTTTGGAAGGAAGGTTGTGCAATTGATTTTTATTTCCATCAACAACACATGATTTTTCTCAAACTCAAATTTTGTTTTATTTTGTGTACAGGTTTAAGCTGGATTTTTACCAATAAAAAGAATTTCTTCTTTATTTTTTCCGTTCCGTCATCTTCCGCTTGTTCCGGGGTCGGGTCGCGTGGGCAACAGCCCCAAACAGGCAGCCCAGGCCTCTCTCTCCCCGGCTGCATTCTCTAGCTCGCCTGGAAGGATCCCAAGTCGTTCCCCGGCCAGCTGTGAGACTCTGTGAGAGAGATAGTCTCTCCAGCGGTTCCGGGGTCTGCCCCTTGGTCTCCTCCCGGTGGGACGTGCCCGAAACACCTCGCCTGCGAGGCGCTCGGGGGGTATCCTGACCAGATGCCCGAATCACCCCATCGGGCTCCTCTCGACCTGGAGGAGGAGCGGCTCGACACCGAGCTCCTCCCGGATGGCAGAGCTCCTCACCCGATCTCTGAGTGAGAGCCCAGCCACCCTGCGGAGGAGGCTCATTTCGGCCGCTTGTACCCGCGATCTCATTCTTTCAGTCACCACCCACAGCTGGTGACCATAGGTGAGGGTTGGAACGTAGATCGACTTGTAAATCGAGAGCTTTAAACCGATGTAAACCGATGCAGCGTCCTTTATTTTTTTATATGTATATAATACTAAATATACATTAAAAAACTAGGGTAACAACTGCTGACTGCTTAGAGCAACACTGATTAGGCTGTTTTAGTTTGCATTGCTCAAACAGTGGTGCAACTCATACAAAGTTAAAAATAATGGGACAAAATAGAAGCTAAAATCTTCTGTCTTTTGGTTCAAATGACACAAGCAGATGTCTAATGTAACATATCTTTCCTCCAGACTGCACTCATCACCAGCAGAAACAGTCAAATATCCAATGCTAAAGTCTCATTTTCTTTCAAACTTTAACTTCTTAAGTTAACAAACTTAAAAAGCAGTTCAACTTATAAAAAATGCATATACCCAGAAATAATGCATCACAAGATTTATGTTTTCTTTAGTTTTGATTTAAAATCAAGTTGTTGTACAAGGCAATCCTTGAAGTTAAACAAGTTGATTCAAACTTCTACTTCACTCATAATCTGTGTCTGCTTTTAAGGCGTTTATCACAAACTCCAACTTCTCAACTTATTAAACCATCAGAAAGCTTGGCGAACTGACGGCCAGTATGATTTAGGATCTCTAGATGGCAAAGATGGTCCTCTTGGGATGTTGACACAAGAAGGAATAAGGCCTTCAGTTGTTCAGACTTGTTCAGTCATCCAGACTAAAGCGCCCATTCAAGAAAAGGCTCTTCTTTATAAAGTTTTAATGTCGATGTTGATATATCATTCATCAAAGTATTAGGCTGTTCATGACATATTCAGTGAAAAATTTACCTTCAATACATGTCAACTCTGAGGCTTGTCAGAAATAGGGGCTTCATATAAATACTGCCACTAACTAAATCTCTAAAATATTGAGCTAACTCAACCTAGATTTTTCTTCTCTCTTCAGACATGATCTTTCTGTAAACTTTAGGGTTAATTTTGTTATAATCAGTAGCATCAGTACTACTCTGATCCCTGTCCACAGGCAGTCTTGCATGCTGCAATCACAAGACCACCCTCCCAATGTTTTGCAGGTAATTCAAGTTCTCTGCAGTGTTTTCTCTTTCCTCATATCCGGCTTTGGTCTTTCAACTGATGTAACATTTACACGCTGGACTCAAGAGTTGTGCTCACTCTTTTTTTTGTTTAATGGTAAGACATTCAATTTCATCATTAGAATCCAAAGGCTGCCTGCAATTTATTTGGTTCATTCTCACAAAACCCACACTTCTTATAATATTTTTGCAGTCTATTTCATTGTTTGATAATTGATGGCCAACCACTGATGGCTTAATCAATGCTAAGGATTAATCTAATGCTGGAAGAATTACATTTTTTGGGTACTCTTTGTAATGACAGCAAAAATGGCCTGAAGGATCCAAAAAACAGTCAAAACATTTCTTTTTTTGTCTTTTCAGAGTTTTATTTTCTGTCCTTTTTTTGTTTTCGTGTCTTTTTTGTGGTCGCAGGGTAGGTTTGGGACTAGTGGTTATCGAACCAGGTTCTCCCGGTCGAAAGACGGTCTCTCTACCACTAGGCCAATGCCCCCTAGGCCAAATCAAAACATTTCTGGTAGGAAAAATTATTTAGCCGGATGGGTCCTCAAATTAGGTGTCTTACATGAGTGAATTATTTTTTTGTAAACTGTCATATTGTTTTAAAAAAAAAAATACAAAGAAAGGGCAAACTACACATTGATCTTTGCAGGAGAGATTCATTGTTACAGGTTTCAGCTCAAGTGCATCACTTTAATAAGAGCTTCTGACAGTGTGAACATGACTTTAAGTCAATTGTTGTGCTGCAAATAATCTGTGCTTCTCAAATTACAGAAAGTGCAATCCTACTCTGTTATCACCAGATATTTTAAAATTACCCACAGACTCTTATCACTGCTTCATAACATACCGGATCCTCAAATAATAGAACTACAAAATAAAAAAAAATCAGGTTTCTCACCAAAGATAGTCATGATGAATGATGCTCTGCCACCATTAGCATGTGGTGTCACAGTGAAGACTAAGTGATTTAAATAGGATTTTTAAAAAAAATGGCCAATGAATTTTTGGCTTTCTAGTGTTCCATTATTTTGAGCCTGTTTTCTCAAATTAAATTTAGTATCCTCTGAATGGTTGGAATTAGTTAAGCCCTACAAAAAGCTTGTTCAACCCAATTTGTTGAAATCAACCCGATTCCAACACTTTCAAGAAGGTGGTGCAGAGCTCATACCTGCTGCATCTGTTTATGCTTTCTATAAAGTGAGGCCAAGAGGATGGCACTCAGTAGCAGAAAAAAAAATGGGCAACACTAAAAGTATGAGGGCTTTCAAGATTGTTACCTGAATCCACACAAAACATCAGCTTTCAATTATACTGGCTTTAAGATTGATATTTAATTAATAATCCCTCTGAAAAGTTTTTTTTTTATTATTAAAAATATTTTCTTTCTTGTAAACCTGCACTGTCTCTTAAATTTGTGGGACAAAACCAGAGCCAAAGCCTTCACTTCATGCATAACAAGATCTAATTACTGGAGGATGGAACATCTGAGGTACAGAATAACCTCCTCCATGTTTGTCTCAGAATAATTATCTGAGACTGTTAGACTAACAACAACATGTTTTGTGGCGTATTGTAATGGTTCAGTCTAAATAAAATGACATAAAAGCAATTTAGTTATGATTTAAATTGCATTTTTTCATGACATTTCTGCTACATGTAAAATATCTATTTCCTCTGGAACTTTACCAAGTATAGGAATGATTGCAAATAATATTCAATCTAAACAATGACGCATATTCTATGTGCCATGGAGCTGTAAAACCACAACAGAATAAATTTGCAGGGAAAGATCACATTGAATTATTGACCTTTCTTTATAAATGCTTGGTCAGGTCCTCATGCCAATATTTAACAGAAACTGCTTTGTATACACTTATTTACAGTCAGACAAGTTGTAGAAAAACAAAACAATCGGTTACGTTTGGTCTGGGTCAAAACAAAAATAAACCTTACTGAGTTTTTGGAGAGGAGGGAACTAAATATATAGAGTTGCATGAATCTTCTATGGAAGAATGTGACGAATGAATAATCTGTGAATATTTGATTTAAGCCAGACACTCCAGACAAAATTGCATTCAACTTTGAGACAGTGTGAGTGTAGCGTTGTAGAGCAGTTTTCAAGGCTTTTATGAAAGGAATTTGTGTGTTTTCAAATCTCAAGATTCTTAGCACACATTGCAATCAAAACCAACAACTAATAGTTGGAAAGGCTTAAAAAAAACACCTGTAACCCATGCCTGCTGTAATGTTGCATTTTTAGACTAGACTTGTTTTACTCTTTCTATCTTCCCCCTGCTGTATAATTCTACAAATCATTCTTTACACCAATAATAAGTTGTTTTTATCAATTATTGGTTCATATTTGTTTAAATGTCTATTCTCGAGGTGGGCGGGGGGGACTAAACTATCATTGTTTAATTATTTAGATCTGCAAAGTTAGTTTATTTTCATCAGAATTAAGACCAACTAAAATCTGGGATCTGGGTCACAGGATGAGCCAGAGCCAATCTTGCGTTGTAGCATCCAAAAGCAGACCACACCCTGGACAGTTCACTTATTTTTGTGGTTAGTTTTGTCATAGCAAAATAGCATGCATCATATGTTTATGCATTTAAATCATTTTCTAGTTTTCTCTCTTTTTGGTGTTGTAAATTGTGTCATCGCTTGTTTAAAAACTATGTACAAAACTGAGAATAATGATACTAGTTTAGAAAACAACTTAGCATTTACACCTCCTATTAGAATTGTACTAATTTTATTCAATGTTCAAACCTTGGTGTAACACTTTTGATTTATATATATATATATATATATATATATATATATACAGTATATAGTATATATACTGTATATATAAATTTACCAAACCTCCCCTGTTGCAACTACCCTTTCACCCTCCCATCCAGAATCTCAATAAGTTCAAAGTGAAAAAAGTCTGCCGCTCTGCCATCCATCTCTCTAACTAGCCGAATTAAACAATCCCCCATGCCTGTATGTTTATGTCTGGTGCTGTGGACACGAGCAATGGACCATATCATTAACAATGTCAAGAAAAAAGTAGGCTCCATTGCTGCCTATTTAAGGAATGAAGTGTTTGCCACCTGAGAGCCAGGAACCCTTTTGGTTGTTGTGGGACCAGCCCACAGAGTTTGCCTGCAGTGTTGGTACAAGTTTAAAGAGGAAACCATCATTTAGGAAAAGCCTGGGCAGAGGAGATTGGGATCTTTAGTTTTATTATGTCACTTAGTTTCTGGAGCTATCACCTTCTAGAATCTAGTCAAGTCAGCACATTTCTACTACTATAATGCATTATAAATGCCTTTAATGGGCAAAGGTTATATTCAGGAGACGGAAGTTATCCTTATAACATATCAGTGCCTGCAAGTGAGATACATTCTAAGAACACATTGATTTTTTTTTGGTGTATCATTTGATTCATTATCTATACTCATTAATCTTGTAAAGTGATGACATAACTTTTCCAATGAAAAAAAAATAGATGTAAAACTGCTGATATGTCTGTGTGTATTTCTGTGTGTGTACTTGTATCTGTGTGAGAGTGTGCATCATTCTCCATATGGTAACGGACTTCCTGACCAAACGCACGCGTGCTTCCAATGTCCCTGTTGCCCTTTATCAGCAACCTAAACATGACAAACAGATGTGTCAAACTGAGGGGAAAACCCTTCATGATTACTCTCCACAGATATCCATCTGTCCTGGATGATAGTAAATGAGGCGGCAGGATGGGAGGAGAAATGAAAGAAAAAAACCAGGGCAAAAAACAGTCATCCTATCCAGGCAATAACTTTTAAAATATTTCTAGCTACAGATATTTAAAAAAAAAAAAAAAAAAAACTTTCACATTTCAAAAGCCAAAAATATTCAAATATGTATGGGAATTGATGGAAAGATCAGATTTAGATCATAGTTGATCTACAGAACAGTGAGATTGATGAGTCTATCAGTTGTCACATTTTTTCTATGAAGGCGACAAAACTTTTGTCTTGCCAAAATTGTGACCATTCTGTGTTCATTAAAGGATAACTCTTTCATTCAGTCAATGGAATTTATTGTAGATTTTTCAACATAATTTTGGAGGGTTTTAGCTTTCAAATGAGCCATTTCTAAAAACATAGGATGAGTTAAAAGTCAGGTTATAAGCTGTTGTTTCTACAAAAATGGAATAATGCGACAAGACTTTAGTCAGGCACTGTAAGTCTTGTTAAATGTATATTCAACTTGAGCATCGTAAATGTTGAGCACCTTTATTTTGATATAGTTTTTTTTTTTCAAATAATTTATGTAAAATCCAGGTTTAAGAGTTGAAGGTTAATATAGAAGTTTTTACTATATTGTTTTCTTTTTGGTTTATTTGTGTGAGTGGAGCCACAACTGAATATAAAAAAGTCAGCACTGTACAGCAAAACAAAATACAACCCTTTTCCATGGACTTGTGCTTTAATAATTCAGTTTGTTCTCCCTATCTTGATGGTATAACAACCTTGCCAGACATACATTGAGAGATTTAAGTGGTAAACAATGGGCTACATTTGTTCACATTGATTTTTCAAACTTTAATAGAAGTAACAAAATTCAAATATATTTTGAATCTAACTTTGTATTTCATCTGAGTTAAACAAACAAAGAGGAATGAAGATTAGTCAGAGTAAAACAGAGAACATGTGTGTAAATGAGAGGGATCCAAATGGAAAAGTGAGGTTACAGGGAGAAGAGGTAAGAAGGTGGAAGATTTTAAGTACTTGGGATCAACAGTGCAGAGCAAAGGAGAGTGTGGAAAAGAGGTGAAGAAGCGTGTTCAGGCCGGCTAGAACGGATGGAGAAAGTACAGTGGGGATCAAAAGTTTGGGCACCCCAGGTAAAAATGTGTATTAATGTGCGTAAAGAAGCCAAGGAAAGATGGAAAAATCTCCAAAAGGCATCAAATTACAGATGAGACATTCTTATAATATGTCAAAAAAAGTTAGATTTTATTTCCATCATTTACACTTTCAAAATAACAGAAGACAAAAAAATGGCGTCTGCAAAAGTTTGGGCACCCTGCAGAGTTAATACCTTGTACTGCCCCCTTTGGAAAGCTGAGACCTGACAATGTCATGGATTGTTCTCAATCATCGTCTGGAAAGACCAGGTGATGTCAATATCAAGGTTTTAAATGCCCAGACTCATCTGACCTTGTCCCAACAATCAGCACCATGGGTTCTTCTAAGCAGTTGTCTAGAACACTGAAACTGAGAATAGTTGATGCTCACAAAGCAGGAGAAGGCTATAAGAAGATAGCAAAGCGTTTTCAGATGCCAATATCCTCTGTTCGGAATGTAATTAAGAATGGCAGTCATCAGGAACAGTGGAAGTTAAAGCAAGATCTGGAAGACCAAGAAAAATATCAGACAGAACAGCTCGCAGGATTGTGAGAAAAGCAAGTCAAAACCCACGTTTGACTGCACGATCCCTCCAGAAAGATCTGGCAGACACTGGAGTTGTGGTACACTATTCCACTATAAAGAGATACTTGTACAAATATGGTCTTCATGGAAGAGTCATCAGAAGAAAACCTCTTCTACGTCCTCACCACAAAAATCAGCGTTTGAAGTTTGCAAATGAACATATAGACAAGCCTGATGCATTATGGAAACAAGTCCTGTGGAACCGATGAGGTTAAAATAGAACTTTTTGGCCGGAATGAGCAAAGGTACGTTTGGAGAAGAAAGGGCACAGAATTTAATGAAAAGAACTTCTGTCCAACTGTTAAGCATGGGGGTGGATCAATCATGCTTTGGGGTTGTATTGCAGCCAGTGGCACAGGGAACATTTCACGAGTAGAAGGAAAAATAGATTCAATAAGATTTCAGCAAATTTTGGATGCTAACTTGATGCCATCTGTGAAAAAGCTGAAGTTAAATAGAGGATGGCTTCTACGAATGGATAATGATCATAAACACACCTCAAAATCCACGGTGGATTACATCAAGAGGCGTAAACTGAAGGTTTTGCCATGGCCTTCACAATCTCATGACCTCAACAAAATTGAAAATCTATGGATAGACCTTAAAAGAGCAGTGCGTCACAGACAGCCCAGAAATCTCAAAGAACTGGAAGACTTTTGTAAGGAAGAATGGACGAAGATACCTCAAACAAGAATTGAAGGACTCTTAGCTGGCTACAAAAAGTGTTTACAAGCTGTGATACTTGCCAAAGGGGGCAGTACAAGGTATTAACTCTGCAGGGTGCCCAAACTTTTGCAGACGCCAATTTTTTGTTTTCTGTTATTTTGAAAGTGTAAATGTTGGAAATAAAATCTAACTTTTTTTGACATATTATAAGAATGTCTCATCTGTAATTTGATGCCTTTTGGAGATTTTTCCATCTTTCCTTGGCTTCTTTATGCAAATTAATACAAATTTTTACCTGGGGTGCCCAAACTTTTGATCCCCACTGTATCAGGTGTGATGTGTGACAAAAGAGTTTCAGCTAAAATGAAAGGGAAGGTGTACTAAACTGTGGTGAGACCAGCCATGCTGTTTGGTCTAGAAACAGTAGCACTAAGAAAAAGACAGGAAACAGAGATGGAGATAGCAGAGATGAAGATGCTGAGGATCTCTCTGGGAGTGACCAGGATGGACAGGATTAGAAATGAGTACATCAGAAGAACAGCACATGTTAGAGGTTTTGGAGATAAAATCAGAGAGGCCAGATTGAGATACGGTAGTGTGGACATGTGCAGAGGAGAGAGAGTACATCTGCAGAAGGATGGTGGGCCCTTGAGGAAGACCAAAAAGGAAGTTCGTGGATACAGTGAAGAAAGACATTAAGATAGTTGGTGTGACCGAACAGGATACTGCAGATAGGGTTAGATGGAAGAAACTGACTTGCTGTGGCGACCCCTGAAGGGAAGTGCCGAAAAAAGAAGAAGAAACAAACCAAAAAAAATATGAGATTACTTTCTCTGTACTTTTAAGCAAGTTTGTATTAAAAAAGAAGTTTAAAAAATCTTTTATTAAATTTTGGAGGGGCTAAATGTTCAGCCCCTCCAAATCTGACATCATGGTCCTTGCATCCCCCTGGACTCCATCCCCCTATAGTTTAGGGATGAGGTCCTTCCCCAAGTGGAGGAGTTTAACTATCTCAGAGTGTTGTTCACCAGTGGGGCAAGAATGGAGCATGAGATTGACAGATGGATTGGTGTGGCATCCACAAAAATTAGGGCTCCAGCAGTCCGCCGTGGTGCAAAAACAGCTGAGCCAAAAAGCTAAGCTGTCGATTAAGTAGTTAAACTACGTTCCTATCCTCACCTATGGTCACCAGCTGTGGGTGGTGACCAAAAGGACAAGATTGCGGACACAAACGGCCGAAATGAGCTTCCTCCACAAGATGACTGGACTCTAACTCAGAGATAAGGAGAGTAGATTTGCCATCTCGGAGGAGCTCGGAATAGAGCAATTACTTCTCCAGGACAAGAGAAGGCAGATGAGGTGGTTCGAGCATTTGTTTAGGATGGCTCCCAGATGCCTCACTGAGGAGGTGTTCATGGGATATCCCACCAGGAGAAGACCTACAGGTAGACCAAGGACTGGTCCCAGTACTACAGAGACTATGTCTCACTGCTGGCCAAGGAAAGCCTCAGGATCCTCCCAGGTGAGCTGGTGGATGCGGGCGGGGTGAGGAAAGCTTGAGCTTCATAGTTGAGGCTATTGCCCTTGTCACTCAGCGCTGGATAAGGCGGGAGAACAACAGAACGGAATGGAAATTTTAGAAACAACGAAACAATGAACAGATGAATGAATTAAAGAAGTTTTACTCCATTATTTCTGGAATTTATTCTTTACAAGATTAAAGATGCTTTTACATTTTTATTTATTCTATTTTATCATAATGCATTTATAGCTCATGGGGAAATTTCTGTGCTGCATTGCACCACAGCAGGCAGCCAGTGACGGTGCCATTGGCAAGAGAATTTTTTTTTTTTCATTGTTTTTCTTATTGTAAACCTATTTTGGCTGAGAGTGTTTTTTTGTTACCTATCCTCCAAGAAAGCTTTATTTTGTAAAAACATTGATCCTAACTGTTTAGTCAAACCAAAACTTGATATGATAGTTTTGCTCCAGTTTTGTAGGCTAACTGGCCTGCCAAAAAAAATAGCAAAAACTAATCTCAGTAATTTACTAAAGACACTTAAATAATAGACACTTGACTTGAATAGCAGAAATAGAAGTTGAATTGATGAGATTTGTGTTCTGGAAAGCCAGTGAGTGTAAATCAGAGCTGCATAAAATGAAAGAAAATAAGCCAAACAACATAAAAGAGAAGGACAAAACTCATTGTGATTTAAAACAGAAAGTTTGATCAATGTTACCCTTAGCCACATCGTTAATAAAAACCAGAGCTTTTATTAGCTGTAGAGCCTTGCAATATTTATACCATGAATATTTTAGAGTCCCCTGCAGAAATCTAGACAGAGCACAGTCCGATGACCGTGGAGACCGAGTCACAACTTCCTTCTTCTTTTGGCTGGGAGAATATAGCTGTGGTGTTTCTATCATAGTTTCATATTTCAGTGTGGAGCTTGACAATAACTTTGTAGAAAAGCCTATGAACAGTTTCTTGCATTCTCATCTTGATCCGTTATACTTATTAGACTGAGACTTCACTTTAAATTAAAATAAAGTAAAAATAGTAAAAAAAAAAAATTGTAGTCCTTGTATAAATTAACCTGCCATTTATTACACCAAACAGAGAAAATTCTGCACACAGGCACCTAGGGTTGTTCTTTTCTTTTTTGCTTAAGGAACTTATGAACACATTACCTGTTTTAATACCCACAGGTCTAGATGCAGATGAACTTTGACCCCTAATTCCCTTTGAACATATGAAGTGGAAGCAAGCCAGCCATGTAAATAATCAATGTGTACAATTTCTTTTGCTCCAAGCTGTAACCATACTAAAAACCAAACCTGACATAAATCCTCAAATATTTATTTTTTACAGATAAAGTGAATTAAGGCGGCACGGTGGCGCAGTGGCCTCACAGCAAGAAGGTCGTGGGTTCGAGTCCCGGGTGGGGACGAGGCTTGGAACACTGTCCTTTCTGTGTGGAGTTTGCATGTTCTCCCCGTGTTTGCGTGGGTTTCCTCCGGATACTCCGGTTTCCTCCCACCCTCCAAAGACATGCATGCTAGGTTGATTGGCCGGTTCCAAATTGACCCTAGGAATGAATGAGTGTGTGTGTGGGTGGTTGTATGTATGTGGCCCCGCGACAGACTGGCGACCTGTTCGGGGTGTACCCTGCCCTTCCCCTTAAATTAGCCAGGATGGGCTCCGGCACCCAGCGCAACCCCGAAAGGGACAGACGGATTAGAAGATGACTGACTGAGATAAAGTGAATTAATGCATGGTACAAAGTCCTGCTTCCTCTTATAGTTATTTGTTTTGTTTTTTCAAAATAAGAATATTTTGCGTATTAAAAATGTCTCCATATTCTTAAAAGAAATACATTTACCTTGATGTGCTACAAACCAAAAGATTTGATTTCACAGATCACAAACATGAGGTTTCTTTCTTGTCCAAGTCATCGTTTTAATATAAATATTTGTAGTCTGTAAGAAGACAAATTGCCTCAATGGTCTTATTATAGCACAGCAGGACAGCTATGGATATAAATGACACGCTTATGAGGATTTCTCCCCTAATGTGGGGATGTAATAAGCACCTCAGAAGCAGCTGTAGCTTAGCAGGTATCCACAAATCAAAGTGATCAGTGTTTTGTGATTTCCTGGCTACGACAGCCAGTTTGGTGTTATACACACAGACAGGAAACTGAAACTTGTATGTCACTATCAACTGTATAGATATAGATTTTTTTTTATTATTATTATTTGTGGAATGCCCCTTGAGATGGGACAACAATTTTTTTTAAGGTGATCCACAATACAAAACATTAAAAACTGTATAGAGAAAAAAAGACAAGACAAACGTGCTCCTATACTCCAAAATAATCACCAATACAATATATCTGATATTGCGCCATTCACACACGGACACTTATTACCAACCATACCCCTTACAAATCAAAAGCCTTTGGAATAACCATTACTCTTTTAGCTATGGAAAATAACAAAACAATGAAGAAGATAAAACTAAACTTACTGGAACTAAAAATATTGTAGTTTGAGACTTCGAGGGGGTAAAACTAAATGCATTTAAAATTTGGTTGAATTCAGTGTAATTCATGCTTCTAAATCGATGTACCAATTATGTTTATCTTTTAAATATAGTTGTTTGTTTGACTGGATAGTTGAGGATAAATCCACAAAAAGATTAGGAGAACATTTAGTGGTTACTGGTGTGAAACGTGCAGTTTTTATTACTGTTTCATTCATTTTAGCATAAAATAATTCTTTAAAGTGAATTTGCGAGAAAGAATAAATGCCGTCTTAAGTGTAAATCCATATTTTTGGGGGGACTTTCAAATGTAAAACCTCTAAATTGAGGCATGTAGAGAACAGACGGTACTGCGCTGTGCCAAAATGACCATTTTTGGAAACCTTGCCAGGAAGTTCAGCACCGTCACTAATTTGTTTTAAATAATTCATACTTTGGAAGTATTAATGTTGTTTTTGTCCTCATTTTTGTACGTAAAGTACTGTATGTGTCTTTGTAACTTATTTTTGAGAAATGGCATTAAAAAAAAAAAAACTCAAGTGCTTTATTTTATTACAGAGATGCAAACTGTGGTTCAGATGGAAAACAAAAGAAGCTCAAGGCCTTATAGGAAGACAAATTTCCATGCAGATTTAAAATCCACTTACTGTAAAAATTTTAATGTTACAGGTTGTGGTGGGTGTTCACAAATATTCTCAGTTTCCAAAATTATTTCTAGTTATTTAACAGAATATTCTAGGTAATAAAGTATAGAAATCTCTTAAGAGTTAAACTGGCTTCTGAAGTCTTTACTTAATTTTCCAACTTTTGTTCCACATGTACTGTATTTGGCTTTAGAAAATACAGACTATTGAAAGCTTTTTCTTCACAGGGAATAGAAATACGGAGACCTTTCGCTTATTTAAACTCTGCATGGATGTTTTTATAAAACACATATCAATATCTGCTTTCTCCTTTCTCATTCATTTTCTTTTAAGAATAAAATCCAGATTAAAGCACCAAGTAGTTTTTATTCAATTCTTTATGTAGAGTTTTCTTTCCATTTGCCTTGGGGTGTTTGAACTGTGATGACAGTGTGTTCAGTGGTTCTATGACCAGTTGCTGGCTGCTATTTCACTTCTTGTTTATCAGTATTCACCTCCCCTCTTCCTTATTCCCTATTGACCTGAGAACAACCAGCAAGGCTGACCGCTTCACTTAGAGTCGAGTCCACTGAGGACCAACCACCGTTTATGGACGGATGTAGCAGTCTTTCTAACTTAGTACCTTCTTTCTCTCCTTCCTTTCCAATTTCTCTTCATTAATCTTGTCTCATACTTTCCCCTTTAGTTCTTCACATTGTTCCTCCACCTCTTTTTCTCCTCTGTTCTCTCCCCATGGACATATTAGGCCTGATTAGGTATGCATCATCAAGTGCACATTTAGAGATGTCAGAGAATTGATTGTTCCTCCCTTCCTTTCTTCTTCCCTTGTACTTCTTGGCTTAGACTTATATCTTTCACTGGCATGCAAATTTCTATGATGTGTTTTTTTTATATCTTGTATATCCATAGAGTGTGAGAGTCACTGCTCACACACTCCACAGTCTTCTCGGACAAATTAGCCAACATTTGCATATATTTTGTCTGAACGACTGAAAATCCTTGTTTTTGTTAAAAGTAATTTGGAGAAACTCGCATTTGCTTTTGTAAATGATGAAATCTTTTGCTTTTACTAAAATCCAATTTCTTCCTGTTTTCTAGGTTTAAGAAAACTAACTGAACTTGAAAAGAGTTCTGATGAAAAAAAGAGTTCCCTCTGTCAATTCTGCTGTATGAACAGGTTAAAACAGAGCAGCGAGTCGACAGACTGAGCTAAGGCATTAGCAGTAGATCACTAGAGCGTGAGATCCGGACCTTCAAGTGATTGTGCACTCACTTCGTTGTCCTCTTCTATTTCATCACATTGGGGCAAAGCACACACGCCTATGATTCTCAATTTACTATGTGGAATAAATTTTCATTATCTACTATTCTCAGCTCCTAACCCATTTAATTGTGGTGTGCAGGAGATGAAGAAGCAATTAGTTTCAAGAGTCAGAAGAAAGAGAAATACAAATTGAACATTTCAGAGAATAACTGCTGTAAAGTGAACAAAACTGATAATATGGAAAATATTAACATTTAGTTTTAGTGAGATAAAATCCTGCAATCCTATCGTGAAAAAAATAGTTTATAAAATAAATTAACTAATTAAAATTAGTGTTAGCAATCAATGTTGCTACACTTGTCGTAATGGCAAATATTTTTAGCAATGATGATATTTGACTTGAACGTAATATTTAAGTCAAGGCCATCAGGAAATGTGATGAGAAAGTTAACACTTGACGAAGAGTAAAATTAAAGCCACTGGGCTGTTTACTTTTATTACCAACATTGATTCTGACCATGTTGGCCTTGCATCCAGATCTGTTCAAAGTTAATCTTTCCTTTAATTGCATTTTCAAACCAATTTCCCCAGGTTTGGGGTTTTACAAAAACAAATCAGTTCTTTAATGACCACAGACTTAAAATGCTGACTTTCTGCTGTGTTCGCACCCACTTGGGAGGAGAGGTTTAAGAATTACACAGCTCTTTAAAATGCAGAAACCCTCATTTTAACAGCATGAATATAATCAGACACTTGGCTCAAAAGCTGTTTAATGGTCAAACCATTTGTTCTGGAGTCATTAGATCAGGAGGGGGAAGTCTTTTGATGAGTTCAAGTATAATATTTGCATTTGTATGTCGTGGCAATGAGCCAGCACCATGTGGTTGATAGATCTGTGAAACCAAGAGTTACAGGTGTCTTGCCCTTTATAATTGTGCGGAATATTTATTTTCAGAGTTAGATTACATTCTTTAAGTTTTCTGTCTTTTATTTTGAAGGCCGTTTCCTGTGTTTTATTTTGAAGGCTGAACTAGAAACAGGAAGTTGTGAGGAGAAGTCAGCGATTTGCTTCCGCTAGTGAGTTAGCATAACAGTTAGCTAGCTACCAGTTATCCACCGCCTTTCGTCTATTTTTTCTAATCCCCTTTTTGACATCACAGTCTGTAAGTTTGTTTTATATGTTCATAAAGTACAATATTAATGTCTCATTTGTGTGAAAGGACACTTGGAAGTGTGTATTTTGCTACTGCTAGTTTGTATGTTTATTACCGCATGTAGGCCTATTTTCATGGTGATAAGCTACTTTAAACATACTTTTGCACTATGTTAAGTGTATATTTTCTTTCTGTTTTACAGTTTTACTCTGTTCTGAAGACATCTTTTTCATAGTCATTAAAATGGAGCTTGGACGCTACATCCTGACTCTGCGCATGTTTTTTCAGAAGGAGTTAGGCTTACTGCTGAGTTTGTGTTAGATACGCATAAATGAGAGCAGGAAAGTAAAAAGACTTTTTGTAAAAGGACTTTAGAAGAAAAAAGGACTGTTACAATAAAAAGACTGTAACAGTAAAAAGGACTTGAAAAAATAAAGAGACCTTACGCAATCGGATAACAAAATAGGACAGCACGGCACATAATCAAACATGGACGAAGTAAATCAGGAATTCACTCCGGAGCCTACTCAGTATTCTAGACCCAACAATAACTCCCAAGATGGCGGGTCAGTGAAGACTTTCAGAAGTTCCAGTTCCAATCGTTCATCTGTGAGCACCGCAGCAGCTAAAGCCAGAGCAGATGCTGAAGCCGCTCGCGCTCGTGTAGCATTCGCTAAAAAAGAAAAAGCCATAAAAGCTGAAAAAGCCAAATTGGAAGCTGAAAAAGCCAAATTGGTAGCCGATCTGGAGGCCGATCTGGAAGCTTTACAATATGAAAGAGAGGCTGCAGCCGCTAACGCCAAAGCAGAAGCACTGGAAGCAGCAGCAGATCTAGAGGACGGAGAAACCCGTAGCACGAGAAGCTCCCCTGTTCCAGCCCAAAATACACATGAACGTGTAAACCATTACGTCGAACAACAAAATGGTCACCTTGACGACAGGCCTGCTCCAGTCTACCGTCAGGACACCCCAGAGCAATGTATTGAGCCCCAGTATAACCCCCCAACACCACACATCTTCAGAACACAGGACTATGTTGTGATAGATTCCTGGTCAGCATCATCTCAAAGTCCACAAAGGACAGTACCCTCTCACCCCCACCAGATGGCGCTCAACTATCAGCCGTCTCCACAACAGCACACTAAAAACCCCACTCAAAGCAGTGTAAAGACAGAGTTTAAACCCAAGTCAAGCTTTCCAAACTACGCGGACACATCCCACACACGTAGAGCAGAATCTTCAGTAATGATGGATATGGCAAAATATTTAGCTCGTAAAGAACTCGTATGCACTGGCCTATCACGTTTTGATGACCGGCCCGAAACATATAGGGCGTGGAAGTCCTCGTTTTTCAACACGATCAGAGACGTGGATCTGTCTGCGAGTGAACAGTTGGATTTGCTCTTGAAGTGGCTGGGAAAAGAATCAAGTGAACACGTCAAACGTCTCAGAGCGGTCAATATAGCCAATCCAGCCGCCGCATTACAAACAGCGTGGGAAAGGCTCGATGATTGCTACGGTGCTCCAGAAGTCATCGAGAGTGCTCTCTTCTCGAAGCTTGATAATTTTCCAAAGATCTCTAATAAAGAAAACTACAAGTTGAGAGAGCTCGGAGATCTACTAAACGAGGTGCTCGCAGCTAAAGAAGATGGATACTTGTCAGGCTTGTCATATCTGGATACCGCACGTGGTATAAAGCCAATTGTGGAGAAGTTGCCATACAGCCTACAGGAAAAGTGGCTCAACCAGGGATCTAAGTACAAAGAAACGTCTCGAGTCAGTTATCCACCATTCTCATATTTCACCTCTTTCGTCTGCTACCAAGCTAAAATAAGGAACGATCCCAGCTTTTCATATTCTGGAAACAACGTTCGTTCAGAACAGGTTGTGCAGAGGCGAGTTAGTCCAAGAGGTGCGGTTTCGGTGCACAAGACCAAGGTGACAAACGACGAAAGTCCAACGGAAGTGCCTTCTAAAGACGATTTAGTCAAGCAGTGCCCTATCCACAAGAAGCCCCACCCCCTAAAGAAATGTCGAGGATTCAGACTTAAGACTCTCGAAGACAGAAAGGCTTATCTAAAAGAACAAGGCATCTGCTTCAAATGTTGTTCATCTTCTTCTCATCTCGCCCGGGATTGCAAAGTCACGGTGAAATGTGATGAGTGTAACAGTGAAAGTCACATATCGGCCCTTCACCCTGGTCCGCCTAAATGGGCGAACAAAGAGTCAAACCCCCCACAAGATAACGGCGGGGAGCAAGAAAAAGAGGCAAATTCAGTAGTCAGTCCTCTCTGTACCGAGGTTTGCGGAGACGCTCTGAAGTCAAAATCTTGCGCGAAGATCTGTCTTGTCAAGGTTTACCCAAAGAACCACCCACATGAAGCAGTGAAAATGTACGCAATGCTCGACGATCAGAGCAACAAGTCTCTAGCCAGGTCGCAGTTTTTCGATGTTTTCAAAATCGAAGCCATCACTTATCCATACACTCTGAGAACGTGTACTGGACTGACCACAACATCTGGCAGAAGAGCAACTGGATTTCAGATTGAAGCAATTAAAGGCGGAATAAGCTTTTCACTCCCAGAACTGATTGAATGTGAGGACTTACCGGACAATCGTGAGGAAATACCAACACCTGAGGCTGCCTTCCACCACCGCCATCTCAAGGATCTCGCCATAGAAATCCCACCTCTGGACAATGATGCTCAGATCCTTCTACTTCTGGGTCGTGACATTCTTCGCGCACATAAAGTGAGACAACAGATAAATGGCCCTGGAGATACACCATTTGCTCAAAGACTTGACCTTGGATGGGTGTTGGTCGGTGATGTGTGTTTGGGAAAAGTCCATAAGCCCACAGTTCACAGCTACAAAACAAACATACTGGGAGATGGCAGACCAACACTTTTTCAGCCATGCACAAGTCACGTCCATCTTAACCAAGTAATCAGTCCAAGCCAAACAAACGGACACAGAAACGGTCGCTTGCACATGGACGCTGACTCCCTCGGGCTCACTGTTTTTGCTAGAACTGCAAATGACAAGAAACGTGCCTTCTCTGTAGAGGACGAACAGTTTATCAAAGTCATGGATGAACAAGTTTCTCAGGATGAATCCAACAGTTGGGTCGCCCCCCTTCCTTTCAAGTCTCCAAGTGACCATGCATCCAGATCCGTTCAAGCCTCTCTGCTCACCAAAACAAACTGGTCCACAGGTCCAGCATTCCTTCACAAGCCTCAAACAGTATGTGATCAGCAGCAAACATTTGAGCTTATTGATCCAGAGTCGGACATTGATGTCAGACCGCAAGTGACAAGTTGCGTTACCAGCCACGATGATAAGTCGCTCAATCCGAAGAGATTCGAAAAATTCTCAACTTGGACGTCATTGCAAAGAGCGGTTGCAAACCTCATCCATGTAGCTCGTTGTTTCAAGTCAACAAACAAAAATGTTATAGATTGTACTGGCTGGCATCAGTGTAGCAAACCTCGCACAGCGGACGAGCTATCTCAAGCAACTTCAGTGATTCTTCTTGCTGTACAAAAGGACTGCTTTAATGAAGAGTTCACTGCCCTCTCAAAAGGAGTTGACGTAAACCAGAAAAGTCCACTGTCAAAACTCAATCCAGTCCTTGGATCAGATGGATTGTTGAGAATCGGAGGCCGGTTGAAGCAAGCTGATCTCTGCGATCAGGAGAAACATCCAGTTGTTTTGCCAGGCAAACATCACGTCTCCACTCTGCTCATAAGCTACTACCATGACAAAGTGGAACATCAAGGCCGTACCTTTACAGAAGGCGCTGTACGAGCTGCCGGCTTCTGGTTGATCAGTAGCAAAAGACGCATAAGTAGCATTCTTCATGGATGTGTTACCTGTCGAAAGCTCCGTGGGAAAAGAGAGAACCAAAAAATGTCGGACCTCCCTCAAGAGCGGCTGAGCACTTCATCTCCCTTCACATACACTGGTGTGGACGTCTTCGGACACTGGCTTGTGACAGCCAGACGGACAAGAGGAGGTGTTGTACAAAACAAGCGCTGGGCCGTTCTCTTCACATGCTTGAGTACACGTGCTGTCCACATAGAGGTAATAGAGGCGATGGACACGTCGTCGTTCATTAACGCCTTGAGGAGATTCTTTGCTATCCGTGGCCCCTCTGAACAGCTTCACTCAGACTGTGGAACCAACTTTGTCGGCGCTTGCAGAGAGTTGGAGTTTCACAAAGTGCTGAAGGGATCAGACGTTCAGAAGTACACAAACAATCAAGGATGTTCATGGCACTTCAACCCACCACACTCCTCACATATGGGTGGTGCGTGGGAACGCATGATCGGAGTCGCAAGGAGGATCTTAGATTCAATGCTCATGCGAATTCACTCGTCAAGCTTGTCCAATGAAGTCCTGTGCACTCTCATGGCAGAAGTGACATCCATCATCAATTCCAGACCCTTGGTTTCTGTATCTTCTGATCCAGAGGTTCCTCAAATACTTACCCCTGCGATGCTTCTCACCCGGAAACAGAGTGTTCCACCTCCATCAGGGAAATTCACCGACAAAGACTTGTTCAAGCAACAGTGGCGTCAAGTACAAAGGCTTGCAGACCAATTCTGGAGTCGTTGGAAACGTGAATATCTGCATACACTACAAGTACGTCATAAATGGCAAACGTCAAGTCCCAACATCGAAGAAGGTGATGTTGTTTTACTGAAAGACACCCAGACATGCCGCAATGGCCCATGGCTCTTGTGACTAAAACCTTTCCAGGACGCGATGGAAAGGTCCGAAAAATCGAGATTAAAACGACCAAAGATGGATCTACAAAGACATTCCTTCGGCCCATCACCGAGGTCATTCTTCTTCTGAAATCAAAGGACTGAATGCATGTTTTAGGTTTATATGGCATCTTTACAGACACCAGGCGGGTGTGTCTTGCCCTTTATAATTGTGCGGAATATTTATTTTCAGAGTTAGATTACATTCTTTAAGTTTTCTGTCTTTTATTTTGAAGGCCGTTTCCTGTGTTTTATTTTGAAGGCTGAACTAGAAACAGGAAGTTGTGAGGAGAAGTCAGCGATTTGCTTCCGCTAGTGAGTTAGCATAACAGTTAGCTAGCTACCAGTTATCCACCGCCTTTCGTCTATTTTTTCTAATCCCCTTTTTGACATCACAGTCTGTAAGTTTGTTTTATATGTTCATAAAGTACAATATTAATGTCTCATTTGTGTGAAAGGACACTTGGAAGTGTGTATTTTGCTACTGCTAGTTTGTATGTTTATTACCGCATGTAGGCCTATTTTCATGGTGATAAGCTACTTTAAACATACTTTTGCACTATGTTAAGTGTATATTTTCTTTCTGTTTTACAGTTTTACTCTGTTCTGAAGACATCTTTTTCATAGTCATTAAAATGGAGCTTGGACGCTACATCCTGACTCTGCGCATGTTTTTTCAGAAGGAGTTAGGCTTACTGCTGAGTTTGTGTTAGATACGCATAAATGAGAGCAGGAAAACAGGTAATCCACAGGCTGCTTAACAAGTCAGCCTGATAGAGAAATGTGGAAGTAGACTGGTTTGGTGAATTCACGAGAAAAATAAATCAAACTAATACGAAAGATTTTTAGTGTCTGAAGAAGTCAAATAGCAGATAATTATAAGATACTTTGTGCACTCAGCTCAGAACTCTCGATCCAGACAAGAGAAAACCACTAATAAGAGGGAGTGTATCTATCATCCCAGGCCATGCTCAGGTTAAGATGATATAAAAGAACAGAATTTTCAAAAAAATTATGAGTCACAGGAAACGATTACATTAGAGCAGACACTTGGCATACCAAGGAGCAAGAGCAGCAGCCTTTTCAAAAAGATCAACTAAGATCAGAAATCAGAATGCTTTTATTGCCATGGTCAGTGAAGAATATCAGCGACTAGGAACTTGCTATGGTACAGGTGTGCAAAAAAAAAAGATGAGCTTATGTTTCAATAATAGGAGGACTGACACATGATACATTGCATGTATAAACCATAGACATGAACCCATAGAGGCTATGTGAAGATGCATTGCCCCAGTAAAAATTCTTTTCTCAGATTTTATTGATTGATGTTGCAGAAAACTACTGTAGCAATCACCTCTAACTTGGCAGGGATGTCCTATCTGATCAAGTCTGCATGAATGGAGCAAAGTTTTTTGGATGGTACAACGCGGACATATATTTAGTGAAAAGATTCAGAAAATAATCTTTTTCATTGCAGACTTATACTATACTTTAGGAGTCAGATACATTTTTCAGCTTAGCTGTTATAGAATTTGTTTTAAATGCTCCTGACCTGATAGTTGGGAATTCTCAGAGATTTAAATGAAATAATTCAATCTCATTCAAATTGATTAAATTTTTGACTTGCAAGATGCCCTCAACCTTAACTCTCTTTTGGTTGTTTTTTGTAGACTAAACATAACCTCCGAAACCAGAAACTTTCACCTTATATAGTGCAAAGAGATTAGTTGTGGTCAACACCAGTTATAATAGACATTTTTTGTTATACGTTGAACATGTAAAGTTGTGAGCGAATAAAGTATGATTTGATAAAGAGAAAATGAGATTTCAAACAACTGTTTGAATATCAAGGCAAGCATTATCCACTAAGTCATTGGCTGCAAGCATTCTAAAGACCCTATTTTTCCAAACAGGATGGCAAAAAGATTAATTGATTGTTTGATGTTTGATTTATTCTGCTCTGCAGGATTACCTTATCATAAAGATTTCCAACTGTCCATGTGTTATCATTTCAAGTGTTTGACAGGAGCAATTTCGTTAATATTTAGTCACATTGGCCTTGCAGTTAAAAGTATTTAACACAGCTGAAGTCACAAAATGAACTGGAAGAATATAAACATTATACAAGTATTATGTGCTTTCATAGTACATTCAATGTTTTAAACCAGTGAAAGTATGTTACATAAAGCATATCAAGGCTGGCCAGGATAGAAAAAGAAATATATATATACGAATATCATTACAAAAATAAAATAAAAAATGAAATACAAAAGATTAGTGGTTGGTTTGAAAGAATAGCAGATAGATTAGCAGATGTGTTTTAGTTTGCTCATCATTTTAGGAGCACTAAAACTGAACACTGCATAATCAGTGAGTTTAAAACATAAAAAAGGAACCGTTTAGTTTTTAGGAACTTTACTATTGAGAAGAGCGCTGTATAGTGACAAGTAGATTATTTAGTTATTCGTGAGGACGTGGCTTTTGAAAGAATTACTGCAATAGTATTGTAATGAAAGAGAACGTTCAAAAGAAAAGACACTTATTAAAGCCTCTAAATCCAATAAAGCACTTTAAGCTTATGTGAGCATACGCTTGACTTCAGTTTAGTGTTAAGTTAAATGGCTCATAACTTAAATGAAGGGAACCATAAAAATGTTGTTCAAATCCATTCTCCTCAAGCTTAAAGGAGAGAAACTTGTAAAATTATTTCAAATAACAACAGAAGAATTTTGTTGTTGTTGTACTTGAGCAAATATATGATTAAGAGGAAACAGAAACTCTTCTCAAAAAGCAGGTTGGCATGTGTGAGTTTCAGTGTCTCTCCTGCTCAGTTTGTTAGACTTATCACAAACAGCAGTTACTCACAAACATGCAGACACACATGCGGAATATTGAGTTCAAGGTTAACTTTGATGTATTACTCCAAAAGGCTAACTTGTTGCAAAGAGAGAGAGCACACCTACAAACATAACAGGATTCATTAAAATGCTGCACAAATAACTCAAACGAGATCAAAGTTCATTTGTGATACTTAAGTAATACTTGTATTGTTTTGAAAGTGAATTCCTGTTTTGTGCTTTGGTTCAAATCATTATATGTCGATTTGAGTTAAAAGACTTCTGTTAGAGCAGTCTCATGATAAAGCGAATAAAAGCTGTGATCTTCAAAACCTGAACAAATTTGTTAAATTTAGTTGAAAAAACTACAATGTAACTCAAATGGTTTCTTTATCCAAACTTGGCATATGGTAGCATTTAAAGCTCTGTTCTTTGGAGTATGCATGTTAGTCATTATCTCACACAAACACTGGGATAAACCTTTACTAAGCTGATTACAAGATTTTCTTGAATGCAGACATTTAATGTTTTCACAGGCTGTGATCATTGGTCAAAGGACGGATGTCTGGAGTCATTCATTTCAGACTTCTTTGTTTTTATCTTCATTTAACTTCTTTGATATTATTTCATAATATCTTCAAATTATTATCTTCATTTCAAACGTGAATGTGTTTTAGGTGAAAAAATGTATTTGAAAATGGCATCTTTTATGGGAAAGAACTAGCAAACATCAACTTATACTGTATGAAAGCAGGCTGTCATGTTTGCAAGTCATTGAATTGCGTCAGGAAAAGAAACTTAGCTGAGTTCATGACAACACAATGCTCAGGGCAAAAGTCCTCTAACACATCACTGAAAACCCCCAGGGTCATCTTCTCCAGCGTCATCGCTCATGGCTAAGGCCAAAAGATCTAGCACTGTCACCATAAACCTTCTCCTGGCTTCTGATGTTCTGACAAACTGGACACAACCAAACAAAAAATAGAATCCACATTTTTGTCCAATAAGACAGTATAACAGAATAGAAAACTCCACAAAAGTGTTAAACCTATTTGTAGTAAACACTTCTTTTTTAGTACCACAAAACTAAAGCTAAAAAAATCACTGTTAACACATTTATTGTCGATCCTTTTTTATTTTGCTCATTAAAAAGGTATGACAAAACTAATGTTATCTTTTATTACTCATTGTCTTAAACCAAAATCAAGATCCAACAAACACATTAAAAAGTAATAAATGGATGAATAGCCGTGAATAAGTTAATTATTATTTCATTATTATTTAGAACAGAAGGATTAATTAAAAACAAAACTTCAACTACAAGTGTGTACAAGAGTAAGAGATGAACAAGATTACATATGACTTGCAAGGTTTCTGCAGTTTTTTTGCGTGTGAGAGTAAAAATGATGCTGATTTTGGCCACATACCACCGCAGGTAACCTGACTGACTGCCTGAACAATTGATGGCAATCAGACTCTAGAGGTGTGTAAACCTTTGAAAAGCCAAAGGTGGCTGCACCTGATGAATAGAGAACCTCAAACCACAGCCAATACCCACGATGCTGAGTTGGCATAAAGAAAGGTGAGTCCATTCTAATGTAGACATTATCTGTGCTACCTACAGTAAGCATATTCTACTCCCCTGAATAAATTTCTTTGTACTCTGAGGTTTATTGTTAGGACTGTTGTTTGGAATAAGGGATTCCTACATTATTATTATTAGGAGGAGTAGTTAGTAGCCATTATCATGATAACAAATTTCAGAGATCTGCCACAACACAGATTAACATTTGTATTGACTGCATCATAGTTTTTGCAATTCTCTTAGTATTAAAAAAAAAATCAACAAAGTGGAAATATGTGCTGGAAAAAAAAACAAAACTTTGCTGTTTCTTAGAACAGTGTCTACCATAACAGTCCAGCATGACCTGAACTTGTAAAAGACTATATTGACCAGAACTCTCCTGGAATTCAGCAGCTGCTTCCCCTTGCAGTTGCAAGTAACATAGATACTGAGCAAGTTTTTTCTGTAGATTGTTTAAAATTCTAAAAGCATTTTTAGTCTTTAACAACCAATAAGGTCTAATAAAATATGGATAATTTCATATTGTACACCATGTCTGCAAAACATATATCACCACGCCATCCATTATTCTAAGCTATAAACTCCACTTATCTTTCAGCACAGCCAATATTTTTGAGTTATAACATTCTCACCATCTTTTTGCAAATTGTTGATACTTTTTATGGTACATATGATGTATATCACCAAGTAGTCAAGTTCATTTTTCTAGTCTTTGCGATGATAAATTTTGATTACCATCTAGAGTGTTTTGTTAACAGATTCTTTCCTTCACTAATCAATACACTGCTGTTTATTTTCTTTGTAAAAATCGTTTTTCATCGCAAGAGCGGATTGCATTTGATGCCAAGATTTTTGATTATTACACAGTAAGAGAATTCATGTTTTTCAAAATTGTCTTTCTGCCTTGAAGCTAACAAAATAACATTGAGCCGACTTAGGACATTAAAGTTCAGAAAAATCAATTAAATGTCTGCTATTGATACAATAGCAACGTTATGAACAACATAAACATAGCTGGGCATAATAGGATCATTTCAATGTTCTCCATTCATACTAATAGAAACTTATACACACACGTGCATCCCATCGAAATATATATACTATATATAATATATGTTCATAAACACACATAAAATGTGTATTTGCAAACGAAAAGTAATTATTAACACATTAAAGAGAAGGATGATGTGTGTCAGATTAAAATAAAACAAAGAAACAATCTGCATATAAATTTTAGGTGGTCTTTATGTCTCCAGTTTTGAAGTTGCACAATGCAGTAGCAGTGATTAAGTGTGTCAGCCTTGGAAAATGCATGTTGAATCGGGTCCTGAAGCTTTCCTGGTAACAGTGACTGAATTCCATTCAAACCTGACTCCTCATCTGAGATTACATGGAATTTAAGCAACCTAACCATTATTCTTTTTTCCAACCTGCTTAGACAAGTAAAAGCTGTGCCACATCAACAGTTGTTGTAGTATGCAATCACACCACAATAATTCTATTGTGGTTATAGATACACTTATATACACTTATATATTATTATATATAGATACTATTATTATATAGATACACTTATATATTACTTTGATATTAAAGAATTATTGACATCTTCGTCACCATAAGTGGAATATCTTGTTTGAGTTATATTGTGAATGAAAATTGAAATGAATGAAAAACTTTTTTTTTTTTCTAATCATTTGTTGCTCAATTTTTCACATAAATATCAGCTTCTACTTTAAAATATAATCATTTCAGGTCTGAGACTGACTGTGATCTTTCTTTTGCATTTAACTACTTTTGTGTAGGAGCTTTGAAAGCAAAAGTTTGGGTGATCGTATTTTCATGCAGCTGTTTTTAGAGTAAGTATGACCAACTTATTAATGCTTGATTAGAATTCCAGAAAATTCTGAAGAAAATATTGACACAATGTGTCAATGCAAAAATAAGTCTTTGATTGGTGGAATGACTGTTTTTGACAATGAATTTTGTATCTGGTGAAAAACAATTGTATGTAGGACATTTAGGTGTGGTTACGTTTGCTGTGAGTCTCTAGTCTTAATATTGTTTGCATAGGTGTTGATGACATTGAAGTCAATAATGAAACTCACACACCAGCAATGTTATCTAACGTGACAATGTGAGCAGTCTACATGTCTTACGCATATTCAGGACATGTGGCAAACACAAATATTGCTTGGTTGTTGCAGTAATAAAATTTCTAAATGACTTTTCCCAACGCTATCACTCGTATGTTACCGGTGTTCTTTCAATAATAGCCTTGGGTCACCCGCAATAGGTAAATAATGTTTAGCTTAAGAACCGGAATGGACAGCTTATTTAGTTTTGAACATTTTTTCACTTTGTGCCTAAAAAAAAAAATGACCCAGCCAGTTTATCTCAAAGTTTAAGTTAAGCTAAAAAAAACGTTCAACTTACCATCAATTTTGAAATCTATTCTTGATGGCCACAAATTTATTGCTTTCACAGTTTTATTGTCTCACTCCTACTAATTCTTGTAATGTTTTTTGTTTGTTTTTTCCAGATGACTTGCCTTGTCTGTTATATTTGTTTGAACTGCAGCTAAACAATGCAAAGAATATAAAGTTACCTTGGCTCGTTCTAACTGTATCGAAGCCTCGTGACTCAAAACTAGTTTGGAACTCTCACCAGACTTTGATTTGTTTTCAAAATCTCCAATATTGCTTTGCAAAGAAAATTAGTTTGTTTTGTTTTTCTCACTTTTATTGCATCCTTTATTTTTCTCATTGCCACTTCTTTCAACTAATCAGCACAACACCAAGCTAAATTGATTATTTGTCTAAACAAATCGAGCAATTAATTTGCGAAGGGCCAGCATCTATTCTTCATTTTGTGTGCTGGAGTCCCTAGAGATGAACACAGAGGCCTCTCACAAACATAATAATGGGTAGGGATAATAACTGACTGGTCCAGGGAGAGGGCAAAAATACAGGGAGAGAAAAAGAAAGAGAGATATGCTGTTTGTTCCGCTGCTCTCCGCCCCTCAAAATAAGATGAAGGTGTATTTTTTCTTCCCGTTTTCTGAGGAAAGGAAGCAGGATGATTATGATGGAGAGGTGAATGTCGGCCTCAGAAGAGAAATTTCGAGGTGTTAAAAAAGTGATGGAATAATCTTGCGTATGGTCTTCTTCATCCTCATCCTCCCACTCACAGCTGCCGCCACTGCAGGAACAGAACATGTTGTGCCAGAAAGCGACATTTTAAAAAATTCTTGAATGATGTAAAAACAACAAAGTGTTGTTCACATTGTCAATAACCCTATAACTAAATACCATTATCACTTGCATCTTGAGATAAATGTTTTTTTTAAGTTCCAGTCATTTTTTTCTCAAGAATATTTTTTTTCTCATTTTTGTAAACCTCAAGGTTTTTTCCCCTAATCTGATTTCTTTTTTTTTTTTATTAATTTCATTATTACTTCTTTCATCTATTAAATTGTCCCTTTAGATTCAGATACACAACATCCTCAAGTTCACTTTCACAACGCTCGAATCGTTTCTCCTTGTCCTCTTGATTCTACCAGACATCAATGCCAGCTCCTAGTTGTGTTTTCGGTCTTCATCATCTCCATCATCGGCCTCATCATCTCCCCACATTCCCTGTTTCCAACGGATTTGAATGTGTTGGATGGACTGTAGTCTATAAAAACTGTATGCTAATGCAGCAGAAAGCTGCAGAGCATCATCTTGAGTGGACCAATTTCAGGAGTGCTTGGCTGCATTTTATTACCGCTCATAAGCTCAAGGTCAGCAGCGTAAGATGAAGAGGCAGGAGCATCCTGTGCGGCACTTGAATCATTTATCAGACCACCATGCTCTCATTGCTGTTTCCTCTCTTGTGTCCAATCCACTCGCAATTCCACACCTGGGCTGTAATTTATTCCTCCTAACTCTAGTCTTGTCATATCCTCTTCATGTATTTCTCTAAAAATCTTTATTTTTCAAATTTATAACTCAAATGGTTTAGTGTTCCATTACCCTTTTCACACCACTTACGTTATTTTCTATGTCATCCCACACCCCACTCCTCATGTATGCAAAAAAAAAAAAAAAATGAAACCCTTTTCGGTGAACTCAAATGCACCTTAACATTTATTAAAGTTTGTCACTGTATCAAGAGTTTATCTTTGCCCTTTAAAAATATTTTGTAAAGTTATTTTCAAATGTTATATTCATCCTTTTACTAAAAGTAGGGTTGTGGGAGGATACACCCCCAGATGGTTTGGTATTCAAATGCAATTATATTTATGAGCTTAAAATGTGTTTTATGCACACCACCTGCTGAATAATATGTTGCTTTTTTTTACCCTAAAAGCTAAATGCCGGTCAGGGGTTTAAAACTACCAAACTGCGCAACTTGTCGCAAAGCAACCACTAGAGCTAAAATTAAATATAAATATACTGTAGAAAGTAAACAAGTTTTAACATTAATTTATGTTTGGGGATAATTAGCTCATCTTTATTACACAAATCCTTCAGCAGATTTTCTTTCAAATGTACCGGTAGTTCAAATTGACAGTGGTGAAATTTGTTTGGAAAATATGTCTACATTTTTGGCAGGGATTGTTTATCCAGCAGGGCCAGACTGCAACTTGGATGTGTCAAGTTTACAATGATTTCCAGCTGTCTTGAGTTTGTACACACAAGTTAATATTTAAGAGTATTATTATTAATGAACAACTGCAGAACTCAGAAATACTTATTAAACAAACGGCTGAGTCTGTTTATAATATTACTTATTTATACTTTCTCCTAAGTATTCCCAAAATTTAAAGAATTGACAGGAATAAATATTTTATTTAATAAAGCAGCTACATTTCTCTAAAGTTATCACAAGATTAGACAGTCCTCTTATTCTTCATTTTTCATTTGTCATTATTCTTCTCTAACTTGCATCACATTTCAATGTGTATTACAACCACTTCATCACTCCATCTCTGCAGGGGGTAGTTAGTGGATTGCAGATCTACTCAAGTCTCACCACCAGATAAAGCAACACAGATGTGCTTTTGCAAAAGAAACAGAAATGTTGCAATTGTATATTCTGCGTAAGGGTGAGTGAACTTTTATCTTTGTCAAATCAAACGATCTGTGCGTTCTCAGAGTTAGATAATCAAACCACCACAGTTATTCAAATGTGTCCTTGTAAATGTTTTACAGCATTGTGTAAATAAATGTCTATATGTGTGGGATAAAAGTGAAATAAATGAAATATTTCCTAATAACGTTGCATTTATTGAGGTGGCCATTTGTCTCATCGGAAACGGCGACACTTAAAAGGCGTAGAAGGCATTACAAGGTATTTTGCAACAATAAATAAAGTGAGTCAATTACAAAGGAAGGTAAAAAAGTATGTGAGCAACAGACTGAGAGGTTGGGAAAGGTAAAAGGGGTGCTGAATTGCTTTTTGGCCTAGTGCCATTTCTTTTTTCAGCGGGTCATTTTGAAGCTCATCTTCTAAATGGCCGCTTCCATCCTTCAACTCCATCTTGCAATCATTATTATTATCACGGTTATGGCCCAGTGGGCATAATAACTTGTAGCGTCGGCTGCTAAACAACTTAACCCAGGTGAGAACATTTCTGAGTTTGACCTGCTCAGTCTTTTCCCTGATCCTTTTCTTGTACGTATAATGCCCCAGCAAAGCTGAAAGTGAAAATGCTTATAGAAAGCACACACTATATTACAACTACTTACTATTTATTAAACATTTCCAAAAGCTTTTCACATGCGTAATTGAAAGAGTAGAATTCATCCACATTACATTTTTTTTTTCATTTGAAAAGTCTATAAAGCACTTATTTAAACCATCTCACAAGTCAGAAAACAACAAGCTTTAGAGTTACGGGAAACGTATTTGTGTTAATAAGGTGTTCGATCAATTAAACCTATTTGAATAACAAAGCACTGCAAGATGAGAGTCAGATGTTTGAGTGAGGGCAGTAAAGGTCTGCAAGGCTCTAAGAAATGGTAAGCAGATGACTTAATGAAAAGAGATTTTAAAAGCCAATTAGAAGTAAAACGGGTTGAACTTTGCTTTGTTGGCAACCCGTTGTCCATTCAAATATAGTTAAGCAAGGACAGAAATCCGCACAGTGTTTGAGACAAAGCATTACTGTTTTCTGAATAACAAAGTATGATTTATTGTCAGTCTTTTTTTCTGATCACATAGAGTCAAACAGCCCAACCAGGAGTTGGAACAAACACAGTCATTGTGAGACCACAACCTATTAATCATCACACCCGGGTATCTTGTGGGGCATCTTTTACGTTAAAATAGTCACAGTTGAAATGATTGAGCAGGAGGATTGACATGTCAGTCTGACAGACTGTTACAGAGACTCATGTGAAATCTATGCACATGTGTCAGAAATTAATCAAGAAATGGAGACTTAAAGTTGCAGTGGCAATACTAACGCCTTTCAAAAGAATAGTCAGTCTTGATGTTAGATTGATTTTAGTTACCGTTTTCTCTCTCTCTCTTTTTCTCTCTGCAGTGTTTGTGAGCATATAGTAAATTTCTTATTACCCCTTCCACATCACCGTGACAAAAGTTAAAGTAGAAAGTTTAAGCACCTAATTCTGGGAGTAGTATTTTGCCAGTGACAGTATGTTTATCTAAAGCAGTTGTTACCTGAGAATTTAACTAAGGTCAGTCCACAATTTATTTCTAATTCGAACCATGGCTTAGTACTTAACGTAACAAGATAATGATAAAGATTCATTTGTGTTTTAGTCCATTAAACCAATTTTCATATTTGGTTTGTAGCCATGTCATAGCTACTACTTGTTAACCAGTGGCTGATGGCGATTATTTTTTATGTGTTGCCCACCTAATTTTTACTTGTCAAAATGGACATGTGATTAGGGTACAACGTAGAGACACCTTTGTTTAAATTGTTGGCTGCAGCCTCCGGGTCTCCTCTCGCTTTAAATCAAGTTTTCACAAATCGCATTGAAGGGATCGAAAATTCATTGCTCATGGCAGAGGTGCAGAAATTTCCATGGTAGAATGTGAGGAAGCATAAGTTAGTGTAATGTAAAGCACCCCGGGTCTCCTTATTTCCTTCCTCATTACTCCTTTTCTATTACAATTTTGTTGCTCTCATTTATTCCCATATTAGAGGTGCAATTTCATCTCAGCCATATTTCCGCACCTAGAATTTAGAAGTTTTCACAATTCAGGTTTATTCAGCTTTGAAAGTCTTTTTGACCATATTTTAGGTAAGGAACCTTGTTCTTTGGCCATTTTTGAGAGTATATCTGCAAGAATGGGATGGAAAATGTGCAGATATTCAACTTACCAAAAAAACTAAAGAAAAAGGCACAAGAACAATGAGCAGAACGCATTTTCACTCACAATTAGAAGCAGTCAAAAGAATGAACACATTTACTAATTGGACCTAATGGGAAATTATTTCCAATTTTGACTGCTGATGTATAAAATAATTGTGAAGCCAATTAAAATAAGTAAAATCAGTTAAGCGAGTTTAAATGCACTAAAATTAATATGTTTAATGAAAAGTAAAAAATAAATAAATAATTGCTTAAGTTCACAAGTGCAACTACTTAAATCTCTTAATATTTCAACAACCTTTCCAATAATGAGTTTTATCTTTCTAGACCTTTCCTCAACAGAATCACCACACTAATTGACTAACTGTCTGATGAAATACTGCCTGTATGTTGTAACAGAAACAAAAGTTTTAATTGTTTCACATTTATAAGCCATCTGCCTCAAAGTTGACTTGTCAAACATCTCCATGTCAAATCGGAACAAACTTGGATATTTTCACATATGTTGTGAACTCTTAATCACCCAATACAAAACCACTCAACTGAAGTCTATCTTAACCAACCCGGATCCAATTAAAACCTGCGAGCGGGTGGGAGTTACCCAGTTGCTTCGCTTCGTAAGCTTTGCTCGTTTGCTCTGCCCTAACGCCACAGGAGTTTTTCTCATCATCATCATCTGACACACTTTGTTGTATAGTTACACACACACACACACACACACACACACACACACACATACAGTTTTTCCAATCACATGCATATACAACCTTCAAACACATGTCGCCTCTGTAATGTGCAGACTCAAACCTTCTTCCCAAAGTCACCACCTGCAGTGATGGTTGGTCTTGTTATCTCTCTGTCTACCTCACCCAGTCTTAATCTTCTCTTCTCCTCCCCTTTTTCCACCACCCCTCTGAGACTGGAGCTCTTATTTCATGGCACAGCTGGGGACCAACCGCACCAGAGCACCAGGGCTCATACCGGTGAAGTCAGCCTATATAGGTCACCGTAAGCACACGTTCTCATCTAGTGCTTTCTAATTAGAATGCAGTGATACTGAAGGTTTACAGCCAAAGGGAAGTGAAGCTCAAAGAAATAGGTTTCTATAGATAGAACAAGAAGAATGTCTAATTAAGGTCTCATTCTCATCCTTTTCTGATTGCATTACAACTTTCTCCCTTACTCTCTCCAGTTATAAAACTCATGCCATCCTTACTTTACTGCATGTGGGTTGAGGTTTTATTTTGCCAGCAGTGGGGTGTGAGGAGATTGATGACAACACAAGTTCTTCAGGGTCTAATGTGTGGGCAGGTGAGACAGGGATCTGTGTCAATATGCAAGAGAGAACATGCATCACAGACTGAAAGTATATGAGAGCGCCTGCTTGCATTATGATTATTCTTTAAGGATATTTCAGATATTGTTCAATTCCTAATGAGTAGGAGTTTATACAAAAAAAAAAAAAACTTTTAGCTTCCAACAATCTGCTGTGACCATGGTAACCAAATAATCTTATTAACTCTAAGCAATATGGTTATCAAAGGGATTTTTCATGAAGAGTGAAGGCTTTTGTGATTTTCATCTGAAAATACCAAAAGACTTTTAAACAGTTTTCACTTAGATTTAAGCAAAAGGCCATTTTCTGGTGGAAAAAACTTATTGGAGGGCCTCTAGATGTCATGTTTTTTTTGGAGATTATCATCACAAAATGTTTGTGTTTTGAATAGGTGATAATTTAAAAGCATTTGGGAAGTCCCTGAAATTCAACTTCATAAGAGGCAATCCTTAAAAATCCAAATTGACAAGTACAATATTTCTGACATTAAGGAACTACTCAATTTGGCATGAGCACCAATCAACTAAAATACTTAAGTTCTACTTAAGTAGAATTTTACATGTAACAGAGCCAATTTATTTCCATCCATCAAGTCACTGTCAGAGCGAACTAAACTAATGTTTGACTCAACAGAAAAAGTTTATGTCTATTTAAAAACGCCCATGCCTCACTAGTTGTTCTAATGAGATGTAAGCTCCAATGCACTAAATCCTCAACAAACAAACAACAAGTCATGCATTTTCTTGCAGATAAGTTATTGACAATAGACAAAAGCTAATATTTGCCATTGGCTTCTTGAGAGATTTCTTATGACCTTTCTTGCTCCGCATATCTGATGCTAAAAAATTTTTATCCTTTTGATCTTTCCCTGTCAGTCTTTACTGGAGACAGAAGAGGATTTTTATCTAAATAAAACATGACTACAGATCTTAAAAAGTGGCAAAACAGATTGTTCAAACTTTCCACACTGCCAGAAGGCAACCAATGATTTCCTGAATGTTGCTGTAAAGACAAGGTATCACTATTACTATCAATATTACAGAAAAATATCAGAACATGTGCTGAATATATTTCAACAAGAATTGTACCACGGAATGATTTTTTTATCATCCTTTCCTTTGTCACAATCTGGAGAATACGTATGTTTATAGACTTGATAAGGACATCCCTGAATGTATAGCTTATCTATGTCTCCTTACTGATTCCAGTAAGCTACTCTTACCTTTGTTTCCCACGGGAAGCACTATAACATTTTTATAGAAAAATATATCTTCCTTCTATATCATTTGGTAAAGATCTTAAATCTAAATCATTTTTATTTATCTACCGTAAATTGTTTAAGATAGATACAATGGCCCTCATTTATCCAAGTTGTGCACAAAATAGTATAAATTTCTGGCAGAAGAAGAAAATGTCCCAATGTATGTGTCATTTATGAAGAGGTGTGTATTTGCCCCTTTCTGGTCTAAGCAAGAACTATATAATGATATCCAGCTTTTTCTAGATTGTCCACTGACAAATAGACAAAGCAATACTATATCTGCTCCTGTCTTGACTCATGAGCCATTAACTTATCAGAAATCCTCTGTCACTTCCACTTTCATCTGGATGAAGCCCATTGGTTACAAACCTGTATGTGCCGATCATTAAGCAACAGTCCTAGGTTCTTTCAGCCTGTCTGTTCTGAGAGAGGATATTACCTAAGGGTTTAGGATGTTAAATGTGTAAAATTCAACTGAATTGAGGCTGTATGTTATTTAGTCCTTATGTAAAAAATGTCCAAATTTGTTGGTATATTTTACAGTTGAATAATTACTGGAATCTTTATGAAACTTCAATGTGGTTTGCAATAAAAATTTAATCGAATATGAAACTTTTTTGTATCCAAGAATGGGATTAGAATAAAATCCCTTAAAATTTTAAAGGTTAGAAACACCAATCCTACCAAAGCTGACTGGTGAAATCTCTTCATTCTCACAGGATTGCAGGCTGTGAACGCTTTAATTCAGGGCTCTGGTTAAAACCTTTTCTACTTATGATTAAGCTTTTCAGCTAAAACTAGTTCAAACTCATTTAACCTTCAGAGTTTTCTATGATGACAAACTACTAAAACCAACATGGGTGAGAAGGAATTAAAAATTAAGAAAGCATCATTGCATCATCATTTGTTGACACATAACATTTGTGGCGCAAGAACATTTATTAGCACTATTACTTTGCTTAAGTTAGTATACAACTTCTTGAAAAAATGTAAAAAAATCTATCTCAGCCTATAAATGAGCAGATTCACCTCATCAGTGGCCTGGCTGAATAAATTGCTGTTAAATGCAAGTGTATTTTTTCCTCAAAATCACAAGATTGGAGAGACAAAATGCCCCCAATTAGAGCCGATGAACAGGCGCTCTGTGCTGAAAGTCTTGACTTACATGCACAGATACAAGCTTTTATGAGTTGTTGAGCAAAAAGACAAAGAATGAATAATGATACACCCTTAAGGAAAAGTTGTGTTTCTTGAAGAAAATCGGCTTTAATAAATGATCAAAAAAGAAAGAAATGGAAAGTTTCTTCTCCTCGCTACAAATGAGTCAATTTAAATAATTCAAATAATCCAAAAAGTAGTAAATTCTAAATCAAACATTGGGTTCAAATCTATCTTCTGCAACCTAAAAAGATTGTAGGTCAAATCTACACTGTACGGAATAAATCTATTTCATAATATTTTCTTGCTGGCAACAGTTGTTATGTATAAAAAAAATGAAATAACAACATCTCCAACACAACAGTAATGGTCTTCTAACAGAACTCAAATACAAGTCTGTATTTATAAGAAATGTTCAGATCTCTTTAGGTTGAGCAATCATCAAAAGCAGGATTATGGTAACGGCTATCATATTGTAGCTTTACAACTATGGGGCTGTAAAATGATAGCACTGTAATTACATTCCCACAGTTGTTTGGTTCTAGTCTACCTGCACATGACGCTACTGGCAATAATGATACATTCATTTCCCCACAAAAGGTAGCATTAAACACTACTTATCTCTGCGTTATGGCATCTAAATAAATTCTTTTTTTGACGTTCATGTTAAACAAAACATGCTTGAGTTAATCTGTTCATATGGTTGATAATGTTGGTCATTTTTTAGGCTGATAAATATAATAACAACTATTGGATGCTCAGCTTCTTATGAAGTTGGTTGGTGTGAGAAGCCCCTATTTTTAATCTAATTTGGCATCAGTGTTATCACATTGGGTGATAAACAAGTTGACATGAAGTTTGTAGAATGATTTTAAACCAAATTGTAAAGTTTTCTTTTCTCGTTTTTGTTTGTCACAGACCATGGTAATTTTACAAAAGTGTGAGTTAAAAAAAAAAAGAAAAGTTAAATTACGCTGCTTATTTTACTTACTCTTTAATTACACAGTATTGAAAAGAATTTTCTGCTTGCATTCAATGCCCTTTAAAAATCAAATCAAGCACTGTAACACTATTTTCTGGCACAATTCTAGTAAGACGATACCTTGGGTGTGGAACATCTCAGATTTGCCTGCCAGTTCATAAATCTGTCTGCCAAAAAGAAAAAGGAAAGTGCAACTGATAACATTAACATTGATTCTTATTTATTTTACTCAACCCATCCAGGGTTCAGTAGTAAATGTAAGCTCCCTGACAAAAGCTGATATTCAGAGGAACATATCGACTTTAATATTGGTGGTTCAATGAGTGATTTCTCTGCCTTATGAAACTCATAAAACAACTTCACTCAAATGTTTACATAGAAACTATTAACACAACTTGCATATTTTAAGTTGGACATTTAGTTCTGTGTTGAATAGAATGTATTCAACTCATGTTCATTCAACAGTTCTCTCCTTATTTGTGCATCCCAGTTCAATTTTTACACTCACAAATACGTAAAACCTGCAAAGATGAGGGGAAGTTAGATAGGTCAGCTAATTTTTAATGTTATGCAAGAACTTATAAGCTATGTCATAATTCATTATGACATGATGGCTGGGTTTACATGAAGACAGGAAGATCTTCTTTTGCACTTCCACATTTACTTCTTTTCCAAATACTTTATTTTTACAAATACTTTATTTTATGTCATTCTAGCGGCATGCTTCTCTGCTGGACAAGAGAGTTTTTTTAGACTGTTTGTGATGGTTTTTATGATTATTTTTTTTTATTATTTATTATTTATTATTCTTTAAAAAGAATTTCAGCATACAACAATCACCCAGGCTTACCAAGCCAATTAAGTGAATATTCATTGCCTTCATCCTTCACTCTTATAATGATGAGCTCATATTAACAACAGGTTCATACATTCAGTTAAGTTTGAAATGAAAAATTTATTAATTCTAAAAACAGAGGTTTATATCTAATAACACGACTTGCTAGTAATTTAATTAGCTGGACTCGCGATATAAATATCTTTCGACTATTTATCAAATTCATGCAAGAACTTAAATATTCAAGCATACAAAATCCAAAACGAAAGTATTTCTAAAACTTTTCATGTTTATTCTTGTTTTTAAAAATAGTATGCTGATGATTACAAAAAGACTTCGAGGTCACTCTGAAATTTTACAGATTTTTGTCAGAAATTTTCAGCTCTATCCATGTCTGTTAAGTTTTTTTCCTCATACAGAGTAATAATACCTTTTTTGATTGGAGGATAAAGTTAGAAAATAGCAAAGTATATCTAATCATTCATTCACAAATAATAATTAGTAATAGTAATTAATAGTAATCATTCACAAATAATAATTTTTAAAAATTGCCAAGGGTGTAGGAGCATTTTGTTTGTCCAGTCATTTGGCTCCAGACATTCTGGAAATACTGTTGTGACAGAAAATACTATTAGTTTTTTAGGTTTTTCTTGCGTTTTATGACTACACTTAATAGCAAATTTTTTCTTTGTTCCCGTTTCTGTGATTGCTCCTCAAGTTTGTGCTACCTAGCCAATTTGTTCAATGTGGTTTTGGTTTGATCTTAAAATTCGGTTTGAACCATCAGTCAGTGAAGAGTGCCATCTCTCGTATTGCCCTTTTGTACTTACCAATTAAGAGTCCAAAATGGTTCTTAGGAAGACATTATTGTCATTAACATGCTGAATGTCCTGCTTGTTCTAATGATTTGGGTTTTTTTCTGTTCCATGTTGTCTACAATTGTTCTAACCTGGGTCTGTATCCCTCTTCCTCTTTTCCCTACCCGAATCAGGGTCAGTATCCCCTACCCGAACCAGGGTCTGTATCTCCTCTCCCCTCCACTGCACTTAACTGTCCAATAAACCCGAACCATGGTTAGGATAGGGTTAGGCTTAACCACCAAAACCATATCATCCCATCTTCAAGCTGAGGAAAGTATGGCACATTGGGGCACCGTCCTCTAATTCTACCTACTTTTCTCTGCCAGACTGCCTTGGCTGCTGGTGTATTCATATTGCCCTTGGCAGACCCCTGGCTTTCTATCCCATTCATTGTTTTCTATTGTCTGTTCATTTAGATTTACACTGTTAGTTGGTATGGTACAATTCACATGCTGTCTACCTCTCTCTTCCTTCTCTTTGGGAGAGAGCTCTGTTTCAGATTTCTGATGGATCCTCTGTGTTCCTGACCTGGGCGTGGCCAGGCCGAGGAGGCCTTCGCGCTTCATCTATCATCCTTACTCCATCAGGATTAGCCCATCTACTCATCCCCGTCCTGGGCATCACCGGGCTGAGGAGGCCCCCGTTCTTGTTTAACCATCCTGTTTCCATCATGATGAAGAACATCCATTGACTTCTTTAGACATCTAGCAGTAGAATATATTTAAACAATATTTAAACAATAGTTTTAGACACATTGGATGCTTGTCTCGGGGAGGGATCTCTCTTTCGTGTGGATCCCCATAAGGTTTCTTGTTTTTTCCCTACTGATGGGTTTTTTAGGAGTTTTTCCTCATCGTGAAGGAGAGTATAAGGGCCGGAATGTGCTAATATTGTTTAGCCAGCATTTGTTAGTTATTTTTCTTGCTGTGTATTGTATAAATACGTTCCTCTTTTTTCTTGTTTTTCCATCTTTATGAATCTGCAATGTGAAGCCCATTGAGA
The DNA here is from genome assembly GCA_902685375.1 of Neostethus bicornis. Classification (NCBI taxonomy): domain Eukaryota; kingdom Metazoa; phylum Chordata; class Actinopteri; order Atheriniformes; family Phallostethidae; genus Neostethus; species Neostethus bicornis. The sequence goes on from LR738545.1 coordinate 15,532,437, forward strand.
CAGAAATTCTGTGATTTTGGTCTATACGAATAAATTGAATTGAAAAGTCTGACTCTATAGTGTAAATTAAAGACATCGGTCTAACTACAAGCATCTCTAACAAGTTTCAAGGTACTCATAGGGTACTTTTGGTACTTCTGATCTCATATGCTTGTTTGTCGCGTATAAAACCAAAAGCTAAATGTGAACCAGGCAGATCATGTTAAAATATCCAGTTACTATATGTACGCTGTGAACAGCTTTTGAAATCACTTTGTTCACAGTGGCATGATCTTGAAGTTTGAAGTTGTATTTGTTTTTTTTCCAGACATTAAAACATTTTCTTGAAAGTATAAGAAAAAAATCTTGGACCATTTGCATGATCTCAAACTACAAATACTATTTTCTCTTTCCTCCTAAAACTATGAATCCATAAGTACGTATACAAATATGTATACACACAGGTGTACTGTATTCCAAATTAACTGTGGTGAAAAAAAAAAGTTTTTATGTTCATATATGTTTCATTAGTTAAAATGAAGGAACAGTGAGCCACACAAAGAAATCATAAATTTAAGTGGCTGAAATGAGTTTGGCTATTTAGAAACAGGATGAGAAGCTCAATCACCCAGGAAAGACGCAGACTAGAACTGCTACTTTAGGTGCCAGATGAGGTTATGTGCCTCATGGACGTTTTCCCGGTGGTGTTTGGCACAGGATGCAACAGGCTTGAGCATTTTGCTGAATAAGCCAGCAGTACTGCTCTACTGAAAGTCTGGAAATTAATATTAATTTGAAAAATGGATAAGTTGAATAGATATAGAAATATTTCATTTTAATGCTTGCATATATGGCTATGAAAATGATCATCACTGCCATCTCTATCATCACAAAATTTATCTGATTAAATGGCCCATACACAAAATGTAATTTTGTGCTGATGGAGATCTCAAAAGCAAGACAAACAGAGGGCCTGATGTTGGAACTAATAGAAGTTCATTTCAAGCAAACCATTTGCACCTGAAAACAGGACGGGAAAACTTCAAGTTAGGTCTTTGTATGTCATGGTGTTACAATATACTGTAGTTTGTGAAACAACAATGGATGGATATACAGAATCAGCAAACTGAGAACAAATCAAGATGGTTGCATTCATATATATATATATATATATATATATATATATACACACACAAGTACATAAATGGTAAATGGACTCTACTTATATAGCACTTTTCTACCTGCATCGGTACTCAAAGCGCTTTACAGTGTAGCTCACATTCAACCATTCACACACACATTCATACCTGATGGGGATGCTGCCATACAAGGTGCAAACCACCATCAGTACATACATACTGTACATATAAATATTTACAGTATATAAATATGTATGTTGAAAAGATGAAGGTGGAAGAAATTAAGGCACTCGATAAAACAGTTAAAATGTCTTAGACTACTTTTTTTTTCTGTTGTATGGCAATGAATGTAGAGACAACAAAATTATATGTATGACTTCATGTGGGGATTTGATACGCATCTCCAACATCTTTTGGTATCATCATTGTTAAACTATCAATCTTATTTTGTTCTTCCCTGTAGATAAGGTATTGTGTAAATATTTTAAGGACAAAAAAAGAAAATGTCTGTTTTGTTTACACCATTAGAGAAATGAGAACACACCAAACAGTCACTTAACTAGATTTAGGAAATTGTTTGTATCACTATTTTCCATTTTCATCTTCAATTTACTAGAAATTTGAAATGAGTAAGTTTCACTGAAATCTTGCAAATGCAAGGATCTTACGACTTCCTTTTCCACTCACTTTTAATGTGTCACTGAAATGTGATTTCCTTTCATCTAAAGCACAACATAATTGTTCCCACACTAAGCTTGTATCATTATATCTCGTTTTACGTTTCTTAAAGTACAGTTCCTCGGTTTAGATGGAGAAAAACGTTAAGCACATTTAGCAACTGCTGCTACAAAAAAATAATATTCCAACTTTGACTTTCAAAGTCTGTATGTCTCTATCTTGAATCAAATGAGGGATCAATGAAGTATTTCTTGTATTGTTTTTCACATTGTGTTTTTAGTCATGAACTATCATCATTAGAATGCTCAGTCTTACTTTGGCATCAGTCATGAAGCATTTAATATTAAGTTCATTCATAACTTGGCTACACATTTAGAATACATCTAAAGATCACAAACCAAATATATACTTACTTCTTTTAAAGGAATCATTCTTTTTGCTATAATTTAGCAGCCCTTATTTGTGTGAGAACTTTTTTTTTCTTAATAATCATTCTATTAATGTATAATTACACTGTTTCCCCAGGAGTTTTCATTGTAAAAAAAAAAAAAGGCTGATAGTCTTTTAATTAGACCTAAAGGGGATTGGAGCTTTGCTTTTACATATTCTACCAGTGCAATGAATTATACAACACTTCTGTATGGACTCTCAAGCATCATATTGCATAAGCATGTGCCAATTATTCAGGTCTTTATCTCAGCTGCAAACTCACATCTTTGACTCTCTCCTGTAATATCGAGGGCAAGAAAACAAGTGTGTGCATCAGCTCGCAGTGAGAGGGAAGAGGTGCTCACTACTTGACAGGCGTGTCATCACGCTCCTGTACAACTGATGGTGATGGGAATGGCTCCATGTGAGCTGGCAGGTCATTTATGAAAAAGCAGGGGAGGTGGTATTTGTCATAACTTCTGCCTCCATATTTTTTTCCATTTGATTCCCATCTATATGTTTATTTTTGCTGCAGCTAACTGCTGCTGTCGTCCTGCCAGAGTTTTTCTTACAGAGTGAGAGAGAAGAGCTGTTGTCCTGGTAACAAAGCCTGATGACAGGATTTAATGTGATCCCCCACTTTGCTACAACACTGCAGTCAGCAACAGTGCATTGTGAGTGGGTCAACAAAAGTTGGTTTAATTAACTTGTTGTGTGCCCTGTGCTATTGAATTTGAAGACTAATTGGATTGCACAAATCCCTTTTAGTAATTGATATTCAAAAGTAAAACACAACTGTAGATTTTAGTTTGTAAACTTTATGCCATTTCTTTTCCTTCAAAACACCATCTTCCATTGAAGTATTTCCGTTTGGTTGACCTTTGCTTTTGTCCCCACTGTGCCCCACTGTGTTGTATTAAAAAGTACCTTTACTAATCTGACAAAAAGACTTGCTATCAACCAAACTTGGGACTGTTGTTGCTAAATTGATTGATATTAATGAAGAAAACTAGTTTGTAAAGCCTAAGGAAGCATTTTTATCTTTGCTCATTGCTTTTGTCAACTTTTTATGTGTTTTAAAAGAAACTAAGGCTTCTCTGATTTATTTATGTACGTACATTGCACAAAGAAAGTTATAATAAATCTAGCAGCATAATCTCTATACATAATGTTTAAAACCAAATCATTTGTCATCTTTCATTATTTTTCCTGCCGACAGTACGATTAGAAAAACTATTTTTCACATCTGTGCTGTGTGAACATAGTTCTATCAATGTCCCTATTCAAGTCTGACTAATAACAATAACATAAATAACCATATTTTAGCAGTTTGAACATCTTAATGAAATCATCCATCAAACCAGCGTCATGGTTCCTAGCTGCATCACTCATGGGGTTAAAAGGGTCATTATCACAGGAAGCCACAGTGAAGTCATTACCGGTAGAACAATGAGAGAAGTGTCAGCCTACTTCCAGTTTCTTTGCCCTTCCTCTACCTTTCATCGGCCTTTACAATCAGCACCACAACTACAACATTTCTATCTATAACAAATCTAAACAACCAGCAGCAGAAAATAAGAGGCAGTCAGTGCATGGAGACAATCTCAGCTTCGCTGTATTTGTCTTTGAGAAGCAGCAGCACAAGTTAGACTGTAGAGTCAGGGGTCATCACCGTAATCACTAAGTCTGCTATAGACATCATGGGGTAGTCTCACAGCCCACACATTTTTTTTCTTCAATGCGCTTTCCAAATGTTTACTGTCTCTCTGTATGATATATTGAAGACAACAACAGTAACAAAATAAAATACTTCAATAAATTGTATCTTTCTGCAACTGGCTGTGCCTAAATGTTCAGCTCGAAGATTGGGAGTTTAAAGCATTTAAAAGGCTTAAGTGAAGACTCAGAGCTAAAACCATGATAGTGGTCTCATCGGGAGATACTTCACACCCAAGAAGACCCAAAGCAATATCATGATCCAGGACAGGCAGATAGCACTTTATTCTAGTCCTCTAGTGTCTTAATTTATGCAGCATCTTGCGGTGCCTCTGAGCTTGAATAGCATTCATGACAAGAATTTAAATTCAGAACTTGTATGCGTGGCTGTTGGTGTGTGTGTGTGTGTGTATGTGTGTGTGTGTGTGTGTGTGTGTGTGTGTGTGTCAAAGAGCTCTGTTTCTGTAAATACAGACAAGGACTCGACACATGTTTAGTCATCCATCTCATCGGTGACATGGGACTTGATTTTCTTCAACAGTTTTGTGAGAGACAACACATGCTCTTATACTTACCTCAGAAACTAAAACCAACATCGTGTGTGATGATCACATTCAATACCATACATTTCAGTAATTCGTCCACGTTTCACCATCTTGTGTAGTAAAGACACTTCTTGTTTTCTCAATTTTTTTCTAATCTATGTGCTGCAATATCTCTGCTTTGATATGGTGTTTTGCTTGAAGAGCTGTCAAAACATTCAGACATAGTGAGGTTACTATGGAGGAAGTAAAGAAACAGGAAGAAAAAAAGAAGAAAAAACTAGAGAGCTGAAACTATGATTATTTAGGAGATGGATAACAAAGAGTAAAAAAATAGAAAAGCCAAATTCAGTGCCTGCTTTCCAAGTGAGATGGTGTTGATATACTAATTAACAAAGCCAAAAGTAGAGTTAAGCATGCAAACATAAAACAAGTAAAAAGAAAACATTTTTTCTTTTTTTCACCCTATTCATCATGTTTCATACATGGAATGGATATGCAGGCACCCATGTCTGCTTGCTACACGGGTAGAGTCATGGAATTTTTATTTCTCCCAGGCATCTTTCACGCTAGTTTGACTTGATGTACAAACTAATGGAATGGAAAAGAAATCTTTCCATAATCAGGCCAGAGAATATTCCTCACAGACACCGCTTCCCCCTTCTCCCATTACTCATATTTTTTCCACAGAGTTGCAATTGTTTTCATGAAAAGAATCACCAGCTTCACACTTGACTAATGACAGCAGAGATAACTTTACCAGACTCGGTGCCTGAGGAGGACAAAGCTAAGGTGAATAATGTTATTCCACTGTCACTTCTGTTTGGATCTAATCATCAGTCTTATCACCCACATAAACATTGTGGGCTCACACCAAAGATGGTATGTGTTTGCCCTAAATTAGATTGTACCATTGTTTACCAGGTCATCCATATTTAAAGACCCTTATGCATAGCTGCATTAAGTCCAGGACTTTAACGAAGCCTAAATGTCCTGAAGCAAAATTTCCCTCGATATAAATTTCAGGCAACATAGACTAGGGGTGGTGTAGAGTTTCAAAGGCCTGTGTTTGTTTAAATGAAGTCTCGGCTTCTGGTAAGGTGAAGACAGGTTAAACATCAAAGGCAGAGATTTTGTTGGTGTGTATTTCTGTGGTTAGGGCAAGTTTTGTGCAGGTGTGTTAGAACATCTTCTCACATCATTGCTTCACAACACACTTCAGATAAACACTCATGGACAAAGCAGGGCTGTTCCTAGAAAGGTGGGAAAGAATGGCTCTGCCCCTCCTCTGCATGTTACAACAATGGCTAATTTGACATTAAATACTGATTACAGCTTACCTACGATAAACAAGTTTATTGGGCAACTTTGTTATTGTTTCTTTTAAGGAAGTATGAAACTTAGTATATAAAAAAAGTAGACTTACATGAGGTGAGATGCATAAATGACTTAAAAGTAATAGTCAGGCTGGCACCACCTACTGCCTCCGCTCAAATTAATTTCTCTCCAGCCACTAGGTCAGATATCGAGACCCAAGAAGATTAACCAGCCAATCAGTGAACTCAGATGTTGCTGTGATGTCGAACACAAGCATCCATTCGGGTCTGTTTGGAGCTTGGTAGCAAAGCATGGAGGTCAACCAAGCTACATTGTTTGTGTTTGGAGGAAGGGCAGGGGAGTATAATAAAATAAAAGGGTCTAAAAACAAAACTTAAAAATAAATAAATAAAAATGCATGTGCCATTCTGTCGTCTTGCTCTTAACTGGGGCAGAGTCGCGAGTGCAACAGCCTCAGACAGGTAGCCCAGGCTTCCCTCACCCCAGCTGCATCCTCCAGCTCACCTGAGAGGATCCTAGGCGATCCTTGGCCAGCTGTGAGACGTAGTCTCTCCAGCAGATCCGGGGGATGTCACTGGGTCTCCTTCTGGAGGGAGATACTTGAAACACCTCACCAGCAAGGCATTCAGGACACATCCTAAACAGATACCCAAACCACCCCATCTGGCTTCTCTTGACATGGAGATGCAACGGCTCAATTCCGAGTTCTGAGCTCCTCCCGGAAGTAGACTGGTTGGGCAAACTCGGTAAGATCCCGAATACGGTATAGAGCATGTTGACCTGATATTTTAAAGGGGAGGATTAAAACAAAGACTGCAAATAACATTAAATTACCACAATTTAAAAGTAACCACAACATTCTAAATAGTGAGATTTTTCTTATTTATATTTTAGTATTTTTTTGTCCAGTTAATTATGTTTGAAAGCTTTCATTTACTCATAAAAACATTCCACTATTACCACAATTTAATTTAATTCTGTTTACTGTTTATGTACTGGGATATGCCCATTACACAGAGCAAATTGTGTATTAATATTGTTCTGATTTTGTTGCACTCTTCACATTTAAATAGAGGTGCCTTGGCTCTCTCAAATTAAAAAAGAAATTATAAAGAGTGGCATTGTGACTTTACATTACAAATTCTCCAGGCTTCTGTGCATAACGATGCATAATTGGGTGTGTACTTTAAATGCAAAGTATATCCAGCTTGCCCCAGCTCCTTTCTCACATATAAAAAAAGGAAAACAAACAGAAAACCGTGAAAAGCAGGACTCAGAGCTGCAGCAAAAAGACAGAGGGGGCCTTTGTCGCAGACAAAACCCCAGATACACCACGTCCTCCTTATGTATCTGCTCATCTACTCCTCTAACTGCTTGGAGTCGAGGAAGGAGAGAAATGAGTAAGCGTCAGTAAGCAGGCTCTTTTGTGCCTGCAGAGCTCGCATAGAAACATCTGGTGTGTGTGTGCGTTCATACGTCAAGAGTGAGGAGTCATATGTCAATGGTCCTAGACACTTATTCTGATTAGTTGGTCAAATTCAAACTTTCAAGCTTGGCACATAGAGAGGACATTGAAAACAACACAGCTACTATCCGAGTCCACTTTAGAAACGTGAATAATGGGAACTGGCACAAGCAGAGCAGTTTATTAAAATGAATGCATCTGTGTGTGTTAGGATTGGAGCAGAGCAGGAGATGACTATCAGCCAGGCTGTTTAGGTAGCTGTTTCCTGAGTGCTGATGTGGCCCCTGTTACTCAATTGGCTGCATGGGTGAATGACTGCTTTGCTACTGGGTTTCTGGTTGGTCAGCCACGACCTGCTGCAGCACGGCAACACCATCCTGTGGAGAAGCAGTGCAGTGCAGCTGAGGGGGTCAAAACAGCATGTGAGACCCTGCAACAAGCTCACAAAGATCAAAATCGACTTAGTTAGATCGCATGAAAACCATAGGATAGTCTGAGTTTAGAGTATTAAGGTATCAATATGTTCTTTTAGTCTGGATGAAATGTAACTGTCACCCATTTGACAGGAAAGTAAACTACTCTAACACCAATGATGTTGGGATTATCAGAGGCGTGTGCTCAGATGGAAAGATATCTCACAGGTCACTACCCCCTGTTGAGTTGCTCAAACTAGCACTCGCAGTAGATGGCGACAAATGTCTGACAGGTTGGCAGAAAAGACCCTATCAGCAAAAGGGGACAAAATTGGGTAGTTTGAATAAAAGAGTTGCAACCGATCACACCTCATGCTCATTAAAAAGAAGAAAATGCAGTCACATTGAAAGTATTTTGAATAAGTTCAAAAACAAATTTGAAATGCTTGAAAAAAATATTTTTATGTGTATATTAGGAGAGGCTTAGCTCCAAAAATGGAGTTCTTTTGATGAATGTACTACAATGTCACAAAATATTCTTTAAAAGTCCATTGCATCATTGTCAAGGCATCAGGCACAATTGTAGAATTGCTCCAGTTAACAGGCTTTATCTGGCATTTTGTTGATGATTATTCATCTTACATTTAGTTTTTAGGTGTGCAGAATAAAAGCATTGTTTCAGATAATTGAACACACAGTTCATTTGAAATGGGCAAGACAGATTTTTTTCAGAGCACTGCTGGAAAACTCGCAATTGCTTTCACAACATGGTGGAGATCAACAAAAAAGTTACAGTGAGAAACATTCTGACAGCAGAGATTTGCCCCACAAACACAAACTGAAAACCTACTTCAAATTCACTATGAGAAGTGGAAACTAACAGACTGTAAATCATCAGCGTGATATTTTTATTTAAAAAAAACTGTTCTATTATAGTATATGGATTATTTTGATTAAGCTCACTTAAAATAAACCATGTCCTGGTTTCTTTGATATTATTCAGCTTGATTCAGTTCTTCAATTTTGAAAGCTTTGCAATTTTTGTAAATAGTTCAGAATTGACTTTGTTTTATCTGAGTGGTGTTTGCTGGAAACAAATTTTAAATATTCAAAATGTGCTTCAGAATTAACGCCCTGATCTCAGCACTGTGAAGAATCTTCAGTGATTTTTTTTCAGTTCTAAAGACATCAATTTGACATGTTCTACTTCTGTTTATAGCCAGGGGAGGAGAGGAGAGCACAAAGATTTATTACATGTATTGAAGAAACTTCAGGTTATGGTTGAATCACTCCTCATTCTTCAACTCTGTGTCACAGACATCTCATCTGATTGTTTTAATTGACATGCGTTAATTGTTCCTTTGTTCATATGAACAAATTGTCAGGCTGCTCAGTAATTACTCTTCCTCCTATCATAGCATTTGTCACCACAAAATTGTATTATGCTAATTCTTTCTGCATGGAGAAGGCAGAACCACACAATGTCACTCTGTTTGTGTCACACTGAGTTTTAACAAAGCAACCACAGACAACTGATGTCTACCCTTACCCGTACATGTTATGCACACACTGAGAAAAAAGAGTGTTAAATAAAGTCGAAGAAAAACGAGACGTCTACTTGTAGTCACATCCATTCACTTCTTGTCATGGGATTCTCTTGACAGAGCAAATCTGTCCAGCACAACTTAGCACAAACCACTATTCAGCTTGTCACAACACTGTTCAGGAAAGGCAACTAAAAAGGCGAAAATTTTCAGTGGCATCCCATTGAGCATTTACTGTTGAATTTTACAGATCTTGAAATGAAAGCAAATTTCATGCTGTTGTCATCCTGCTGATGACAACTGAAAGTGACAAGGTAATTGTGCAGAATTTTGAAGGAAAAAAATCTTCACATATATAGATTTCAGTAGACACAGATATCTAAGAAAAGATAAAACAATAAAAGCTGCTACATTCATTTCAATGTAGATTCAAATGTTGCCATGGTCACAAGTGAACTAAATTGAAGGTATTTTTGGTAATCATATTTTTAACTATTTCATATTCTACATTTAATAATATTGCCATAGTGACAAGTGAAGTAATTTAAAGGTATTTGTGGTAATATCGGTTTTAATAATTTAATCATTTACGTATACGTTTCTTAGCAGGTCTTAGTATCTACGTATCACAAGAATTGGCAAGGTCTAATATTTTTTTAATAAAAGTGAAATGCATATCAGATTCCATTTTTGTTATCAGTCAATTAAATGTTTTCAACTTAATTTCTCACAAATTTCCCAAGTGTGGGATCAATAAAGTAATTCTAATCTAATCTAAAACAGCTTAACTTTTCTTTTTGGGAGAATAAAGCATGTGAATATGTGACTATTGTATCAATGAAATGTAGTTCTTCTTTTTATACAGTAAGTTGAAATAAACAATAACAATAACACATATAAGGCAATATGAAAAGTTACATTTTCATTACGACTGTGGTCACGATCATCTCAAATTCAAACAACAGTCTGATTAAACATATAAGAGCTTGAAAGCACTGACATTTATATTGCAAAATAGCTAAAGTAAAAAAAAAAAAAAACACACAAAACCTGACTGTCACAAATTCAATTGTTTTTTATTTAGTTTCTTTTTTCTCCTGTTTTCTAGTAGACCATGGAGCAATCATTTATTTTCTAGGCCACATCATCCAATTCAGGGTCCCAGGAGGACTGGAGTCTATCCCAGCAGTTACGAGCTATTTCAGAGGCAGGTTATGGGCAGGGAAGGTTGTCAGTCATTCATATAGCCAAGAATGGACCACTCACATGTACACTCACAGTGGCAATGATTTCAGATTGTTTTCGGAAGTAGTCCCTCCATACCCTGACAAATGGGCTATAAAACATAAATTAAAAATAAAAAAGTTGTAATGTTGCACATGTTTTTTTGACGTTTTGTGTACACTCTCCAACGGGTTCATCCATATTTTGCAATCATTTTTTAAAATTGTATTTCATTTCATTTTTAGACAATCAGTAGACACCCAACATCATGTTTGAATTTCTGATTTTTCTGAAACTAAATAATACTGTTCAAACATTTTACAACAAAAAGCAGTCTTCAACTAGCCTTGGATTTTTTTCTCCAAAGCTTTAATGTTCAGTAATTTTGTAACAGAAATGAACGTGGCGAGTACACAGTGTGATTATTGCTTTGCCTTGAGCTTATATCACTCTCTTCATAGGTCCAATCAACATGGCTGAGTCCCAGTTTGCAAAAAAAAAATCTGTCACCACCAGCTGGAGTCATTACCGCTCACTCCCCTTTCAGCAAACAAGGGGCCATTCCCGTCCTACATCCCCGTCCGCCAGCAGGGACAGATGTTCATTACAAGCTCATTTACTCTTTTTAAAAATTGGATCTAATATCGATGGAGAGGAGTTGTTTGCACTTGTTTCAAGCTGGGTATTGTTGCCTGCTTTTGTTGCAAGCTGCCTTTTTCTTTCCTGATGATGATATTGTTTCATGTGAAATGTGATGCGTTTTGCACACACCTGGTAGCAATTCCTAGGTCAAAGTAAAATGCTATTAAGAGATGATGGCTGATAGTAAAATGCTGTGGTAGATTATCAGTTTATAACTACGCGTAGCGAGGGAGATAAACTAGTAATCATAAGAGTTTGAGGTCAAATCCGGTTTATATCACATTTGCATGCTTATAACTAGACTACATATAATTCATATGCTGAAGGCTTACACTTGTGGATTTCTATGATCTAAGTGTCGGATCTCCAGTTCTCATTAAAATGTGTGCTGTTTTAATACAGTTAGCATATCCCAAAAAAGCTTTACTTATATTACAATGCAAGATATGTTGAGTAGAAAAATTAGCTTGCTACTATCAGTAAAAGTACTTTTTTTAATACTTCAGAAAACTCTCCATAAAAGGGTGAATGATGAGCTAGTCAAACAACCTGACATCAACTACTCAGTCAATGCCTAACGTGTTTAAATGAAGAATCAAAAGTGTTTGAAAAAAGTTCAAGCTCTGTGTCATTTTTGTGTTCAAACCTTTCTGGTTTGAAAGAAAACTGTCAGTGTTGCACTGCAGGTTTCTTAAAACGAGTTTTTAAAATTTTGATGCTCAAGTTAAGATGCTGTCAAACCAGACTGAGCACTTCTGACATCCGCTGCTCTTTGGGGTTGGGCCGTTTTAAACAAGAGCAGCATGTGGTTGTCATCTGACAGTGTTGATATAGAAAGAAAGTTTATTGAAATCCAAAAAATATAAAAATGCAATGCAATATTTCCATAAATAAACCACAAAATTATGTGCATAGCTATAAACAAATGGGTTTTTATCTTATCCAGTCTTTCTGAATACAATTTACTATATTTCTTGAACTGTTTTTATTTTTACTCTTTAAGTCCAACTTTCCGGGTTTACTTTTTCCAAATTACTGCTGGAATGTGGAAGCATCTTTTAACAGACTTTTCATCTTGATGTGCTACTAAAGATCAAGATTATGGCAGGTGGATTATCTCACCAAAGAAATAAAACCCAAGAAATTCCAATTATTTAGCCAAAAAAAATTGCTTGCGTGTGATTAAAGTTAGGTTGGCAAGGTTAATGTTTTGTTGGGTTGTTCTATGGATCAGTCAGTCACAAACTGCACTATTCCAAAAAGCCTATCAGCTCTCCAGTTGAAACCATGGTATAGCAGTTGTCAAACCCAATGCCCAGTTCCTAGTATGTATTATTCAGCCCCAAAATAAAGCAATTCGTATATAGTCTGGCTGCATCTTGTTTCTGTCTTTAACCTAAGTCAAACTTGTTTGTACAACCTTGATGTGAATGTTTTTTTTCTACAGTCTCTGAAAGGACTTGACAAAAAAAAATTCTAATTGTGTGATCCATGTATCATTTTTTATGTAAATGACCTTGTTTCATAGTTAAATATGATCCTTTGAGTATTTTTTTTATCACTTTTTTGTATAAAGGCCACCATACTCTTGTTATTGATTATGTACCTAAGAATTTTTTTTTTTTTCAAAGAGATCAAAATATATGGCTTGAATAGAAAAAATACAAATTGCAAACTTCTGAAACTGATTTGTAATTTTCTAGTGGTAAATAGCAAAATCTGCACACAAATCGTCTGGTTTAGAGGTAAGCGTTTTTGTAAAATTTTTACAATCAATTTGTTTGAACAGTTGCATACATGACATCCACCAGACTAAATAGCTTTGTATCTACCATATTCTCTATCATTTTAGATTCAAATATGGTCTAAGCCTGCTCTGTTCTTTATATTTTGCTTCTTGAACTAGCACACATTTTATGAAGATACATAAAAAAATAAATAAGCAAAGAAAAACTGGACAAGTTTCTAGATGTAAAATGTAATATTTAAATTCTATCCATGGTAAACGATGTTTAAAAAGTTTAAGGCTTTGTGAGAGGACTCGACTGTTCAGGCAAACTGCTTGGCCTTGGCACACATCACTTGGCAGCAGGATCCGATAAACCAAAGGAAGGGGACTTGGAGATGATATGGTGGGCCTGGTTTTCCTCTAAAGTCCAAAAAGAGAACCTTTGTTTCTGGGTTAGTTGATGAAAGCTACCCTGTTGACAGAAAGCTCTCAGCTGGAGGAAGAGGCTATTGTGTGTGTGCACTTGATACCACAAAGAAGTCACCAATATTTGAAAATATTTCATTCAAATTTCCTGCAGAACTGTGTTTATTCAACCTACATAAGATATTTCAGTAGTACTAAAGTGTATGCGTGCCTGTTTTTTAAGAACTAAAATGAAGTGTTTCATTTGTTAATACAACAGGCTGACACATGCGCAATGGTGAAGAACAATCTCTATTTTTTTATATTATCATGCAGATCTACTGTGAAAGTGAACTTCAGCAGAGAAGTACCTGAGAAAATTAATGCAATATGATTGAGGACAGGTAAGAGGGGTAGTACATGTAACGTTTGGGTTCTTGTAAAAGTGTGTTGAAATGGTCAAAAAATACCTTAAAATTGCTAATGTAAAAAATCACGATAAAACATGACCAAATGGCAAGAAAGATTCTTTTCATACATACGTGTTCAACATAGAAGCTTTCAAATTGAAGTTGCTGGTTTTGGGACATGAGTTTTTCTAAAGCTGTTGAATATTCAGCAAAACAATGTTCCTCATAAATTAAACAATACAAGTGGATGTATTGCTTTGTGGACATGATTGCCCAACTTGCATTCACAAGTTGATGCACTAATAGTCACAGCAATAGTTGAAAAACTTGAACTTAACTGGTTCAATTCCTACAGACAGTTTTGGATGTTTTTTAACTTTTCATTTGTTCAAACACGACAAACTCAAGGAACCACTTAAATAACCACTGAACTTGGAAAATAATGATAAAAATAAACTTTCTTCAGTCTAATTTGAACCTAATTTGTGAGTCTTACACCTCAAAGGAATCATTATTTCAATGAAAAAAACAAGTACATAAAACTAAGGTCTCGACAGTGTTTTTATCTAAATATTTCTTTCTTTTTGCAACTGAGTTTGCACACACATCCACCTCCAGTTTGTTTTTCATTCAGATCTCTGTGTGTCTTTTATCTGTAGCAGTAGGTGTTAAAACTCCACAGGGGGCGTTTGGCTTCATGAATAGCGATTCCACTTATCTTCAAAGATAAACATTAAAGCTTCTCTCAAAGTCAATGTATTGAAACTGTCAGGAGAAGTTGTTCAGAGTTTTGTACCACCATAAATAGTATTATGGCTTTACTTCCAAAACATTTTTATGTTGTCACAATTCTTTCATAATAAAAAAAAATATCCTCAAATTCCAATAGTGGCTGTTTCACTAAGAAAACTCTGGAAACGTACAAAACAGGAAAACAATTTGGCTGCTGAATTTTTAAAATTATTTTATTTAGGTACAATAAAGTTAACTTAACTTGTAAGTTCTCTATAACAAGTTTAATCTACCAGTACAATCCAACCAGAAAGTTGAACTGGTTTAAAAAGTTGTCTTCAGACTTACAACCAACAACCGCAGAGTGTAAGAAATGCTGGACTTGAGCCCATTTTGTTATCAGTTAAAACTGGGCCAAGACTTTGAGCTCATGATTCATTACGCGACATGGCCGGAATATTGGTTCTAGAGATTGTTTCAGTCAAACTAAACCTGTCAGTTGTTAACACACACACTACCATCTGTTCTGTGCAGCTTGACATAGCTCTCCTCAAAACTTGACCCCCGTATGATTCAGCAAAGTAGGATGCCAAGTTTATTCCCAACTGTTGGCCAAAACAAGCACAACATAATGAAGACCTCAGCCTGCAGACCCTCTTACGTAGAATGTCAATGTAATGAAGAATATCATTTTACTTCAAGCTCTTTTATCATGCATACAATTGAGACGTCCAACCAGATGGGAGACAAAACATCAAAATATAAACCGTTCCAGAAAACTTAGATTTTTGGCTGATCTTTGTAAGGCACATTTTGGAACAGCTGGATAGACGTTGGCTGGCTGCTGCCTTCCCTGTTTCCCCTCTTGTGTAAAGCTTTGCCAGCTGCTGTCACTGGCTGCATATTTAATAAACACAGATGGCCAAAGATTAAATCCTCTCAATAGCTCTTAGCAAACAAATATTTTTTTAAAAGCTGTCATTTTTCTATAAGGTATGATATGTAGTTTGTCACTACGATTGCATCATTATGGAATAGTTATATCATGTAAATGACTCGTATTTGTGATTGGCATTGAAATATAAGGAACAATGTGCCCATTTGGGATTTGGAAAGATTAATGTTTAATATTTGTCCGTACAGCAGACCATTTACATCTGTATAGAGTGACAGGCAATAAAAAAAACCCACTTAACTAATGAAGATAACAAACATACTCTACCATACGGTTTCTCCATGGCTTCCTAGGTTTTGTGTCATAAATTTTCTTGCCAATAAGTAATTAAATATTCTCTCTAAAGAAATTATTTGGCATATTAATTACCAGATAATTTAACCACTGTAAGGTAACAGTGGTAGGCCTTGAACCATCAACAAGAAGGTCTAGGTGGAGCAATGTTTAAATCTCTGGCCTTTCTGTTTGGAGTTTTTATGTTCTCCTCTCATACTTGTAAATTTTCACCAGGCATTCCAGTTTCCCCACACTCCAAAAACATGCATGTGAGGTTGATTTATTACTGTGAAATTGCCCCTAAGAATAAGTGTGTGTCAATGGTTGTCTGTATCTGTGTGCCTGTTTGGAGTGTACTCCACCTCTCGCCTGTAATCAGCCATGGTTGACACTGGCACACTGCGGCCCCAACTTACATAAGTGGTTCAGGATATTAATGAATGAATTGCAATTTATATATCAAAGCTGTTTGAATGTTACTATTCTTTATAAGGTACCCATCCTTCACCTAGTAATCATTTTCTTTGTCTAAGTACTTTATTTCTTTTGGTCACACTTGAGTTTGTCATAAGTTAAGGTTAAACTTTAACTACTGCCAGCCCATCTGCTGGCTGTATGGAGGGGTATCTGAAAAAAAAAGTTCATAATCATATGCATACACAAATTTAAACACAGCGAAGCATGCCATGTGGCACTGACAGCAGAAATAAGAAAATGCTTTTTCAATGCATTCCAGTACAAATCACCTTAATGCACATTTAATTCCCGTTGTCACTGATCCATGCAATCTACAGAAGTACCCAAACAGAAAACCGGATGACTGAAAACATGCACACTTTAACTATACATGTGAGTACAGATGCACTCAAGCAGACAGCGACACACACCCTCATTGCTGTAATTTAAGCTGGTTTTATGATTTTGATGAATGAACTACATTTAAAATAACCTTTTGAATTCAAGCAAAAATGAAGTAAAACATGAGAAAGGTTTAAAGCAAGCAAACATGAATTTAAAACACATTTTACATATAAACTGACAAGTACAGATGCAAATCAACACCTCACCATGCATGTTCTATATGTACATGTATGCTTGTAGACATGTACAAATACACACAGGGATCCTGTCTTTCTCCCTGTAGAAATTCAGCTTTTGCTGTGATTAATAGGAGTAAATGGCTTCCACTTTATGCCCCCATACTATCTCTGTGCTGAAGCTGGTAAAATAAACAAGCAGTCAGTTTACATGACACAGACGAGAAAAACATCTCTCATCTCATCGTCAAGCAGCCAGACTACTTTTAGTTGTGTTAAAAATGGAGGTTTTGCAATATGTTCAGCTTTTGGAAAGACAGAGATGGAAGTTACTCTTTTTCAAATTTAAAACACCGTTATCTGGTGTCTCCAAGTTTTTGTTTACTATACAATGTATGTGTTAAGCTTAAATTCTACCTTTTTAACCATCCGTATTTACGTATATAGAGATAGAAATGTTCTATGAATATTATTTTTTTTTTTAACTGAGTGGGACCATATGATATTGCCACTGGGTTTAAAATCTAAATTTCAACAGATGTGATTTACAAAATTAAAAGATTGAATGATTACAGATCACAAATTAAGGTGGAAATCGCATTTAAATTATACAAAAAATAAACTGTCTAAAGTAATAGCAATCATTTATAAATTCAGATTTGTCCTAAATAAAAACAGTTTGTTTATGTTATGTAATACATTAGCAATTCCATATATAACTTAATGTATAGAGATTTGGGGAAATACGTACAAAACTAACACAAAACCAACTTATATTTTACAAAAAAAAGCAATACGAGCAATAACATTTTCGTCTTATAATCAACCAACCAATAATTTATTTATAAATTTCAAAAACATTAAAGTTCTATGA
The DNA here is from genome assembly GCA_902685375.1 of Neostethus bicornis. Taxonomy (NCBI): domain Eukaryota; kingdom Metazoa; phylum Chordata; class Actinopteri; order Atheriniformes; family Phallostethidae; genus Neostethus; species Neostethus bicornis. The sequence goes on from LR738545.1 coordinate 15,549,964, forward strand.
TTTAGTGGAATTACACACTTTAAAATTTATATTTAAGATAAAAATGATTTGATGTCAAACTCTCTACAATATATGTTTAACATTAGGGAAAGTCCATACGAACTAAGATGAAATGATGTGTTCATTAAAAACAAAATGATGAAAAAAAAAGATAAAAAATTCTGTATTTCTGTATGGATCTTTGGAATAATTGTGATGATGAACTTAAATTATGTTCCAATCTTTTCTGTTTAAAGAAGAAATTTAAGTTATTATTGCTTAAAAATTATACAAGTCTTGATGGTTAACTTCAAGCTTGTATATAATGAATTTAAAGTAACAATTGTATTACTTTTTCATTTGATGTTCTAATTTTCATTTTATGTATATGATGGATTTCTGAATATTTACTTATATGTTTTTGCTTTCATGGTGATTTGAAAAAAGGGTCGGCGTCATAAGCGTTTGCTTCAGCCGATACCTTTTCGGTCCCTTGGTTAAATAATTTTTTTTTTCTTTAATGTGAAATTACAATGTGACCGAAATAAATAAATAAATAAAAATAATAATAAGGTAACAAAGGTTTTACTTCTCTTTGTATTTGTTGTCTCCAGCTTTGAATATTACAGAAAATATGGCATTGTCAAATAACCTATGAATGTAAAAGCTTATACACATGTAATGTGTGAAGTGAGTGAGTTAATACCAAACACCAGCTGAGATAAACTCTCTGATTTTTTTTTTAAAAGTATAGTGTGTCCATACTTTAAACAATTTTTAACCAAAAAGAATAATAAATGCTCAGGATTTGTGGTTAGAAGAAAACATTCTTATTTGACCCCATCTTACTTTGTACTCGATTCATCTTTTGGCATTCATGTCGGAATCAAATTCAGGAAGAGCCAAGGTTCCTGGTTTAAATTTTAATGCCTCATTACCACAAAACTCCAACCTCTGGATGATATCAACTTTCTTTCAACTTTTTCACCCTGCCTAATGCTTATGTAAGTTATACCCTTCCCAGCAGTAAGATGGCACGGAAAAGGGTAGACAGAGCATTAAAATTAACGCTGATGGCTTTTTACAAGGTGTGCATTGATTAGAAGAGATTCGACTGAGTTTGGAAAATAGCACGAAGAAGTGAAATATGTTAGGAGAAAAGATGATGCAGAATATTTAAAAGAGACCAACGTTAAAGTGTATTTTGTTGAATTGATTTCCAACGAGATGTTTCATGGATAACCTTTCAAGAGCTCTCACTCTTTCTGAGTATTTTACAACCAGCATAACTACAGTCATGATGTTAGATTGCTAAAAGCAAACTGTCAAAGTAATGCTCTGAACCTCCCGTTGGCATAAGCAAGAAGTCAAAAACTTTAATGCATAAATTTTCAATCTGACAAACTTTTAATGCCCCAGCTGCCAAAATGAACTCAAAGGATATTGATATTTTTGGTTTTGTGCCCTGGTTGCGCAATCCTAAAATTTTATTTAGCTGTAGGTATTTTTATTGAGTGTGCAGAAGTAATATTTTCATTTAGGTCCAGAAGATTTGGCAGCTTAAAATACAACTGTCAGTGTAGATTTTACTATAAACATGACAGGCTTTTGAATTGTTTTGTTTATCTTGTTCTCTTTCATTAGAGGGGAGCACAAAACTTTGAGGTGGCTGTACTGACTATGCATCTCATGTCTTAGAAGTAGAAAACTAATTTGAACAAAATAATAAATAATAACAATAAAGAAAACTGTCTGAATATTTAAAGTGCAAGCAAGTAGAATATTGAAGATTTATGTTTTCTAAAATGGAGGAAAGTAGCTTATTTATCCAGATCATAAGTTGCTTTCTAAATTCAGTCAGGGGCTACACATAAGTATTTGAAATCTACCAACATAAACTCATCTGAGTAAAGCTGGTTACAACAATCTTCATGTAAATACCTGTCAGCTTGAGCCAATTAGGAATTTTATTTATTCGATTTTTTTTTTTTTTTTGTAATTTCTACATGACAAATGATTGTCTATTTTTATACGTCTTGTTTTTGAGGGATTGGCGTTGGGCACATTTCATGGAGAATCATTCAAAACAATTATAGTGTGATAAAACAAAATAAACAAGTTGTGCAGAAATCTCTTCTTAAAATAATAATTAAAAATTTATTTCAATTAAAGATGGGTTGTCCTAACCATTTAAACAAAATAACAGACCTGTGGTTGAGCATGCTCAACATTTCATTTAAAAGACAAGAGAAATTTAAATCGGCATAGTGATATTGTGATTTAAAATAAGCATCATATTCTAGATTTTGGCTGTCGGTTGATGAAAGTCTGACTCCAGAAAACTGATTCCCGGTCCACACAATATACCACATACAGTAAATATCAGACAAAAGCTGAATCATAATAAATCTCGATTTAATGCTCACTGAGCTTCCAAGTTGGGACTATCATTAGGACACACCACACCAGATGCTTCACTAATGACCTGAGATTAAAAGCCTAGCAGTAAAACTAGATAAATTACACAGCAGCTGTTAATGTCAAACTTTTCTTTTGTTCATTTTTCATATTTACTCGTTTTAGCTGGATTTCTTAATCAGAGATGATAGATTCACAGAGATTGTAATTGTGAGCCCTTGACTTTGGGTGTTATTTGATTTTGATTTAATCTATCATGCAATTTAGATAGACCTAATTGAGTTAATAAAAAAAATAATAAAAACAAGTTTTCAAGAATCATATGCTGTATCATGAGCATGTGAAGAATTACATGAGTCCGGATGAATTTATCTATGTCAAATCCCTTCTGTGTTTGTAAAAATTCTAAAAAAAAAAAATAATAATAATAATAAAATAAAATATTTATTTGCTTTTTTTTTTGTTAGCGGGGCTTGCAAAAAGAGGGAATACATGTCAGGAGAGTAGTCTGTTCCCCCTCTGTGTCCTGTTTTCCCCCTCCATCTTGTCTGTGTGTGTGCAACTAGTCACACCTGAAACTAATCTACTCATCTGCTGGAGCATAAATGGAACAGTTTTTGACACACTCTTCGCCAGATCGTTGTTTTTCATGCTTGACTTGTTATCCGGTTTTTTGGCTCCAGCTCCTACATTAGAACCTGCCTCGTTTATCTGTTTTTGTCTTCTTTAGTTGGACTTTTTATCAATCTAATAAATCTGCTTGTGATTTTTCATCTGAGCCTGTCCGTTGTGTCAAGGGTATATTTTGGCCTCAGCTCCACATCATGACAATACAATAAAATATTTTTCTAAAAAGTTCAGAAAATTCTTTCTTGTAGTTTACATTTTGCTGTTTCAGAAGCATGTTGTGATAAGTTTATTTGAACTGAGATGGTGGTGTCATAAAACATACTGTAGGTACATAAAGGATCTTTTGGGTGCTTGTAAAAATGTTAATTGCAGTGTTAACAAGTTGGTTCAGTAAGCACAGTCCTGTCTTACTGGCTAATCCCGTCCAAATGGATGTTTTTGCTACAAACTTCAAGTTCTTGTTTTATAACTTATTGTAAGCCTAATGTTTAGGTTCATATTTAAGTCAAACTAAAATAAAATTTCTGAGTGTGCAAACGTATGATAAGCAAGGAGAAACAAATCAGTGAGAAATGCCAAAACAGGTCAGAGTTTTCAGAAATAGTGGGTTTGTGTACTTTGAAAGCATGTGCTGAAAAAATAAGCAGAATTTATTTGGCTGGGTTCTTAGTGACATTTGTCATTTTGCCTTTCTGCATATTAGCACAGACTGTCCTCAGACCGGGTTTTCTAGGTCCAGCAAATATGTGATTTACACCCTACGGTTGGGCAGATGGAACTGGACAGTCAGATACCTTGTGTCAGGACACGCTCTCAACCGTTGCGTCTGTCTTATTTATGAGGCCAGTGGTGTTCAGCTCCATGGCTGATCACTTTTCCATGTAGGATGAACTTGTCTGCAGATGACAAAACTGGGTTTGCTACCAGAGAAGGTGTGGAGATTCTGCTTTCAGACCCATTTTTATACCAGTCAAGGATCAGGTTGTCAACTAGAAATGTAAATAATCTTTCATTAAAGTCAACTCAGTAATTAGAAAAATATAAAATATGGAATTTATTTCAACTTGATACTTTCTGGTTTGCAATTCCCTCCATAGAACTCTATGACTAGCTCAATATTTCAGAAACTTTGCAAGAGATTTTATTTGACTGATAAACTGCATGGTCATTTCTGTCACCTTTTGTCCAGTAAAGTCTATTTTGCTTTACTCTATTGCAGGTGGCTTGCGCTTTGTTATGGATCATTGGAGGTCATCCAGACTCATGTCATTATTCAGTGACTGACAGACCGACAGGCCCTCCACTCCACTACAGGTTCCCACAAATAGCTAGAGCATGATGGATGGTAGCTGACAGAGGGTTGACAGCGACTGGAGGGAGAAACCGTGCTGAGTCGAGTGCGATACCCCTGCATAGTGGAGGTCACTGCGATAGTTTGCTTTTCACAGAGGAGAATTCTTTGTTGGTGGCTGAGGTTTTATCAGACAAGACTGCAGACGGATACAACTGTTGTTCAGAGGTGATAAACAAAAAGGGTGCTAAGAAGAAGATCAGCAGTTTGAATCTCTGTATTGGCAGAAGAAAAGTTACTGGGAAACATAAATTGCACTTTCAATTCAATCAGCAACTTGTAGGCAAGTTCTGTTGAGAGAGGCATTTGCGCAGCTTGTAATAAATTTCAAGCATCGGTGCAAACACAGATATTTCTCTTTATTTACAAAAAGTAATTTCTTTCTCTGTGTGTTTGTCTGATCACTGAGCAGGTCATTTACCTAGCTGCCCACAATGGGTCAGATTTCAGACCTTCATATTGAGTGGTTAGTGACATTTCTGTGATTGACTACAAGATAACATCAAGACGTCTGTGTGTGAATGCACGTGGATCAACTCTAATACTAGGGCCATGAACCCATCAATCAGATGGAAAGAGAGAAGCTCATGTCAGGATGCAGCCATGTTACCACACTACAATTACTCATATCTACATGACAGCTCTGTGGTCAAACCAAGCTGGTCAACACCTAGTTATGCATGTCCAGCTGGCTCTTAGAGAGAGAACTGATTTACCTAAACTTATTATTGTAACTCTGATTTGATTCCTGCGATGTTATGAGCTTTTGTTTGATCACTAATATGACTTCGTTGGGGGACAAGTGTTGAATTCTTTGTTGGTTTAATTTTATTACTCAAATGGATTTAGCTAAGAAATATTCACCTGCTCTGACAGTCGCTTTACATTGTACACAAAATGATCATTGTGAGTAGCATGTCTTTCTAAGCCTGAGATATCACTGCATCAATTATTACTAAAGTAGAAGTTGAGATAAACAACACAAAAATTACATAAAATGATTAGGGCAACGGTCCTTGGTGTATAACATATTATTCCTTCTTCATCAGGGGGTGCCACAGCATGTCACTTTCCTCCATCTAGCCCTACCTCCTGCATCCCCTCCTTTCAAATTAAATATTTTCATGTCCTCCATCAATTCATCCATAAGCCTCTTTGGTCATCTTCTAGTCCTCTTGCTTGGCAACTCAGCGGCCTTGTGCCAATATATTCGGTCTCTTTCCCTCTCATCTGTCAACAATGGCGAGCAAGGTCAGATGCGGTCCCATCGCCACTCTGAACTCCTGTCACATTCACAGCTGTGTTCACTATTGGCTTATTGTCCTCATACATTTTCTGCATGTCAATTTCTTCAAGGCAAAAACAGTGAGCAGTTTGCTTTATTTTGACATGAATCATATTGCTGCTCGCAAGTTCTCACTTCTGCCCTGAGTCTACCTACAACTGCTGTTTTCCATTGCTTCATTGTATGGTTCATCTGCTGTATTCTTTTTTACTTAATATGTGATGAATGCTGTCAGTTTAAAATTTTGCATACTCTGAACTCAGGGCATACCAATTGCAGAAAAGTCAGTGCTGCAATGCTAGTCTCAGTATTTTTTAATTGGGTTTGCATGTTTTAAAAATGTCTAAAGTTGGAAGGTAAAACTTATCATCTATTACCAACCGATACAACTTGATTCAATCTCCAAATGTGACATGATAAATAGCTGTAAACATTTATAAACATAGAAAATTTTATTTCACCATTTTGAAAAACCCTAAGTTTACACAATACTGGGGAAATGACACTACGATTAAAAATGATTCATTCATTCTGTTTTACCTCAATCAACTTTCAAGACAGAGACATTTCTGCCAGTTTGTGCAATCAGAGTTCTGAGGGGAGAACCTGAAACTGTTAGAGTACACTTGTGCAATATTTAATAATAATAATAATAATAATAAGGTAATTATTGAGTAAAATAACCAGGAAATACCACTTCTAAGCCATTAGTTACTTTACCTGTTGCAAAGCCAAAAATAAATCCTTAAGGCTTCATTCATGATTTCTATTATTAATCATTTATCATTTTTCTGTTGCACAATGCTTACGAACAGTCAATTTTGAAAAAAAAAATACTAGACTAATTTGTTCCGCCACATACTTGACCTTTTTGTTGCAAAATATGGCACTGCATATGGCCATATTTGGCATAAGTGATTACTATAATCACTTATAGTAATAGAAATAAAGGTGCATATATAATAATCAAATTGGAAAATCTCACACTTATTATTAAACCCATTTTGTTACACTTTTTATACTCAAGTAAAGTAAATGTGACAAGTTAAGTTTATTTGAAATGTTTGAATTTGCTTTCTTGTTCTGTGTCCTATAAAATACAACATGTAGAATATTATTCAGCTGGATGAATTTGGAGTTGAGAGGAGGGGGAAATTTCTATCCAGCAATGCAACTACAATACATCTCAGACATACAGTTGGTGGAGCAAAACATTATTCCAAAATTTATTGTTACAGGGGTTGAAGAGGTCTAGTTGTTAGGTAAACATACAGTCCCTGGGATGCTGTAAATTATGGTGGGTGCTGTGGAGCGTATCTACAATGTCTGTATTTGTATAGTACTATAGGTCTGGTTCTCGCTGAAAAAAGTATCTTTAGACAACCCCATGACCATTCACATGTGATTGTTTTAGTTAGCATTCTTGGACTAGCCGTACTGGTATGTGCAATAAATAAGTGGATTTCTGGTGGAGTGTTTATGCCTGTATTTTGCTTCATTGCTTTTCTACCAAAAAATAGGTGCACAAACTTTGGGTTTAAAAGTTATTCTAATTACAAAGCCTTTAAAACATGTGTGTGATAAACTGATATTTTGTAGAATCAAATAGATAAACTTGTAAGATGCTTAATATACAGTATTGTCTGCCTTAACCTGATCGAAACTTAATTTAACCCACAACTGCAGTGTTTGGTTTAGGGTTTTGAGGCAAGCTGAGGTTAAAAATGAAAGAATTTGAGATGCACTTAATTTTTTTCCTTTTTGTTGATCCACAAATGAGAAATGCACAATCGAGATGAGCAGTGTTGTAAAACATGACTCGGCTAAATACACAGCTTATTATCTGATAGGAATCTTTTCAGCCAGATTCAATTGTGGTGTGCTCGCAATGTCTCCAACTTAATAACAGTGGTCTCCCCCATCCACTGCCTAGATTATCCTCTCCTATTGCAGAATCAATTTGCCTGTCACTGACACAAGACCTATGGCTCAAGCAGCTTTAGGGGAAGCCCTTTGATGCAGGTAATAGGAATTCAATTATGCTGGTGAGGAGAAATCCCATCTGCAATGTGATTGAACAGAGAATTAAAATAAAGCGAACAAAAAAAAAACCATGGGAATCAGAGAGATGATGCCAACCTGTTTAACCTGATTTAATTTTGCAGTTGTAAAAAAACACAAAAGCTATATACCACTCAAATGAAATATATTCTAACAATGTAGTTTCATTTTCCCAAATATTTTGACAGTAGCTATAAACCGACAATGACAATTGGCACCAATATCTACCAGAAAAATTAAACAATACCTTGATAGGTTATTGTGAAAGGAAAACGTTGACATCTTTTTGATAAAATAATGATAAAACCTGTTGCTAAACCATTACATAACTTCATAATTTTAAGAACAATCAGTACAGAAAGTGAGATGCAACCATATATGAAATGGTATGCTTACTTGCATATATCTGAAATAATATGAGTTCCTAACATTTTGTTAGAAAATGTTTAGAAAACTCCTTCATTTGGATCCCCATAAGGTTTCTTCTTTTTTACCACCCACAGCTGTTTTGGGTATTTTTGTTTTTTTTTTAGTTTTTTTCTCATCGAGAAAAGGGCGTCAGGGCAGGAATGCACTGAAATAGCCTCTAAAATATCTGTAATAAATTGGAAACCACTAGTCTGGCCCTCATCTGCCAAATTGCAGCAATTGGCATCAGTCCGGTCAGCAATTTTTCTCTTTAAGTAATATGTATAATAATGCTTTATTCCGTGAAATAAAATAATCACAACATCACGTAAAGAAAATAAAGTTGTATGTTAATTAAATGCTTAAAAAAAATTGAAGATTTTAACAATAAACTTGTAAAATATTTAAATGCAACACTGAAAACACATATTTAAATCTGAATAGCAAAAATGTGTGACACAAAAGGCACAAAAAATACACTTTACACAAATTCATATATATTTTTTAATATTAGATTAGCACTGAAAGTATTTACCGGTATTTAAAAAAATGGTCTTGAAGTAATAGTTTTAGATTGGAACTCCTGTCCTTTTTAGTGGTATATTATGGTGTGTAAAAAAATTACTTGAAGTCTTTTTAAGTGACCTCTGCATGACCTTTTACTTCTACCAGTCACTTAACATTTTCAATGACACACACACACCATCACCATTGTGACCCATCACCTGACTCACTCATGCGTGGGACAGTTAGGTCGAATGCCAGACCAATAAATCTGAGTAGAAAAAGGAGCTCTGCTCATCCATGTTTACTTTAAAGAGTCTTCTCTCTCTTTCTAGTGATTTAAAGCCTCAGGCGTGAAGGTTGATAGCAGCCTAACTGAACAATGAGCACCTGTGTGAGTGTGCATGCATGCATGTGCCAAGCCTTGCAGAGAAAAAAATAACCCTGGAACTCCTGATGTCTTTAGTGACTCCTGGATATTCACGGGCAGTCTTTGCTGTTTCAGCTGTACAAACTAGCATTACACTGGTCTGACGAGTCTCGTACAGAAACTACCTGGATAGTTTTCTCTTATCTTTACTGGGTAGGGTGTAGCCCACAAAATATGAAAAGTCTTGATCTCTATTCTCTCAACCTGTAATGTAATCAGATGTTTGTCAAAGTTTAATGCTCACAGAAAAAAATTAAACTCAGCCATGTGCTGACTATTAGCAGTTTAACTCTCTAGGTTCCTGAAAACATCCCTGATCTAAGTGAAAATAGAAAAGTTCAGTTACCTGCTAAGCACAAAGTGTAAAACTAAAGTTGACAATAACACTTAAAACCACAAAGTGTCTTGTCCTAAATGTTTGCATTTTGTAAAGTGTCATACGTTTGACAAGTGATGTGCTGACAATTCAGTACACCACATTTTCACAACTGCATTTGTACAAACACTTCATCACAGTTACACCGGAACCTGATGTTTGCTTTCCCAGACTTCCCATTCAATATCATCACAAAACAAACCATTTGCAACAATTGAGAAGATTTAGTTACAACCAAAATATTTTCCTAAAAGTTTAAACTAAGTTGGTCCAAGGTAGTCTTCTCAAAGTCTGCTATGTTGAATGTTCTCCACTGTCCACCATTCCTAATTCCATGAGTCTCTAGAGTTTGTTTGACTGACATTTATTGCCATTGTCTGCAAATAAAGTCTTCAAATAAAATGTACATGCAACACATTTCTAGTTACATCAAGCTGATGTAATAATATGATGCAACTCAATCCTACATGCTGTTCATCTATGCCCTTTGCATTTTAACTGTTTTTTACTTGCATATTCTGATAAACACACTAAAGGGCAACATTAGGGGGGGCGATGGACAAGGACTTATGGGGATACTCAAAGTACACCTTCTAGGCCAGCAGATGCTTTGCAAGGATGACAGCTGCCCCTGTAGACATTGAAAAGTGTTGTCCCACCTCTTTGATTTGTATATTTTTAAAAATATTTTTGTGAAAAAAGAAGACTTATGTGTTACTCAAGAATATAGAATGTCTCCTAAATTGACACCAATCAGTATATTTAATAAGACACAAGACATATGACCAGAGGGGATTATTGTCATACTGATAGCATCAGCAAAAAAAAAAAAAAACACAGCGAATGACTTCCATAAAGGCTCAGTTTGGTCCTTAAAGCTGCTTTAAAAAATATACAAGGAAATGCAGATAGCATATCTTTTTGTTTCCAAAGTTATTTGCCAAGTGATAAAAAAAAGGGTTTTGAAAGAATTTATTTATATATTTTTCAGGTTAATGTTGATTTCTAAAGTTTTATCTGTAAAAGGAAATCTCATAATGCATCTATGCTTCAGTTTTAAATCACATAGTCTGCATAAATAACCTTACTTGCTGCTTTTTAAATGTCATAACGTTGTGAGGCTGCAAGTATACAGACTGTATACAAAACCGATGTAGTGTTCTTCTTTCGGGCATATCATTGTAATGCACATTTTAGTAGCTGTAATCAAATGGAAGCAGACACTCAGGATTTATACATGGAAAAAAAAAGTTGAGAATTATGGACATTTTGACATTTAAGTAAAGAAAAGCTTCAAGAAAAGCCCACACAAACACACATCCTTCAAGGCATAAATGCTTTGAGTTTTCTTGGCAACCTTTGAGGCTTTTTGCAAAGAATAAGTGTAACTTCAGAAAGGCCACAACTCCCAGGCCTCCCAGGCTGCAGTTCAGCTCTGCATCATTCTCCATGCATCATTACCACTGCAAGAGCCCTGAGCCAATAAACAGCTCAAAAGGACTGGTCTTATTTAAAAGCAAGAAAGGAAAAACACTCACACATACTACACTATTATATCACCCGTCTAAGGATCCCATACTCAAATTTAAAATTTGCATCAACAATTTCAAAATATGCTGTAAAAACTTGTAGGATTTTGTTTTCCTTATTAATCTAGAAGGCATTATTAAAGTATTCTGGTAATTTGAAATATTTGCCTTTCTCATTTACTCATTGTGTGTCATCAGGATTTGTAGTAGAGATTTTTTTTCCCTATCAGCATCCATTGAAGAAGATCTTTTTTTTTCAGAGTTGTTTCGGCACATAGATATGTTGATTAAACTAAGGAATGTATTCATTCTAAATTTCAAGGCGTTTTCAAGATCAAAGTTAGGTGTCAAGATTCTTTGTAAATCTGAATGAATGGGAAATCTAGTCTTTGCGCTCCAGCGGTTTTCCTTTGAGATCAAAACATCAAAAACCTGTTTGTCCAGCAATATCACTGAATATTTATACATATCTGTATATAAATCAGTGTTGTTGCAGCTCTTATATGAAAAGATTATTGCCAACCTGACTCGCACTGTATTACAGCATCGTACTTTAATGTCTGGACTATTTTAATTTATTCATATGTCTAAGAGAAAAAATAGCTTCTGTATGTTGCCACAATCCTAATTACTAAACCCTTTAGATAAAGCAAAAAAAATGGACAGCTTGTAACTAAACTTTAATTACTGTTTAAAATACATTTCTATAAATAAATCTTTTAAATTATACAAGACATTTGAGCTCATAATTTTTCACTGTAGTGAAAGTTTCTATTAATTAAAACATATCAGACAAGCTGGTGGTGATCAGTGTGTATTGAAACATAAGTGTGCTTCTTGTTTTTTTCTTTATCCCAAGAGAACATATGACCCTAGAGTAAAAATGAGCATGTGTATTTAAAAAAAGAAGAGAGATTAGCTCATTTTTTATGCTACTCAATTCAATTTCCAGGAGTGTTCAAGTAAAGGAAGTGCTTACGGACATAGTTAAAATCCTTTTTTAGGGCACATCCTTTCCATTTTTAATAGTGTTTATGCCTTGAAGCATGTTGTACATTTTAGATAAAATATTTTAAATATTTCATAACATTTGCTGGTCCACAGGCGGTGAGTCACAGTACAGAATGTATGCATCTCCAACTTGCTGCTCTATTAAAAAATCAAGTTTGACAGAGTGCATAATTAAATAATTTTTTATCTAAAAGCCTTAAGGACCTGTTCTGACCTGTTTTGTGATTACAATTTATAAGAAAAACTAATGGGCAAGGCAAGGCAAGTTTATTTGTATAGCACAATTCATACAAAATGTAATTCAAAGTGCTTCACAAGAAGGAAAAAAAAAGGTAATTTTTTTTTTTAACAATATACGCAATAACAAGAAACCTTATAAATTATATTCCAGGATTGTTTATATGAGTGATTGACACAATGACTCCACCAGACGACATACAAGGAATGAAATAAACATTCCTTTTCCCAGAACTTGTGCAATTCCGAAAACAGTTATTCACAGAGCCGCTACTCAGTGGGAAAAGTTACAATCTTTCAATAAAACAAAGAACAATAGATGTTTTAAAAGTTATTTAAGAAAAGAATTTGTAAAGAATTTGTCTCTGTAAAATGGGTTATTTATCGTGTTTTCTAATCTTGTTTTGTTTACGCTGGCTCTTTTTAGCTATTGTATTTGGTTATTATTGTTGTTTTATTCATGTAAAATATACTTATTGTAAATTTAAATTTTAAGTGGTAGACCTAAAATTTGTGTCACTGACACAAGACCTATGGTGTTCACCTGTAAAGACAGGTGAACACCATGTAAACAACTCTTTTGGTTTCATTTACTGTAAATGCATAATCAGGCACCACACACACTTTCAACACAGAGCTGAATAACTGTTTGATTCGCTGAAGACTCGATGTCAACCTCACCTCACCTCACTGAAATTATGATCAGATACTTAAACAGCAACACAAAAAACTAGGACATTTGAAATAATCCCAGACTATTCTTGTATCACATTTTGATGATGGTGACCAACATCTTGCCAACAGCTTGCATTTTTATGCAGAAACTTGTAAGCAGCTAGATGCTAGCTAAACTGAGTTTACAGAGTGTGGGATAGCTACAACCTCATACATACAACTTCATACATCATGAGGAGTCTATCTCAAGTAAAATAATTTGCCACTTATGATTTATACTGTGAATCATGTGGTAGTTGAAAACTGTATAACGCTATACACAGATAAAAGTGAGCAGCACAGTTTTTTTTACAACTTTGCAAATATTAACTGCATCAGTGAAATGAAACAGCTAAACAACATTAGCCGTTTCAAAGACTATTAATGTTTTAAAGCTTTTGGTCATCTTTTTAGCACCTGTCTAAAATCATATTTTATATTTACTATCTTTATAATTCACTATCTTTGTTTACAGTTATTATCTGTATGCCTGATCAAGATACTTCTCTTGAGCTGTTTACACTTGCTCTGCTGCTCCAGCAACATTGTTGCTTGGGGATGCCAAACTCCACCAAGCCTGACAAAGGCTATAAGAATGTTTAAGGCTAGACAGAATAGCTATAAACATGTACACATATCTAGTATATTTATATATCCAGGAAAAAAGCCAACAGCGAAAATATTAATACCTTTTTTTTTTTTGCATTGACTATTCTATGCTATACTGTAAGTAAACAGTGCAGAAGTTCACCACTGCTTCAGAACAGATATGCTTTTATGCAAATCTATTAGCACATAAACCAAGACAAGCTAGCAGGTATTCAGATCTGGTCCTGCATGCATCAGTAAACTTGGAAAGGAGAGAGACAGTTCGGCCTGTTGGTTCAAAAGCCACCGCGCTCCATCAGTCCCTCCATCAGTCTGTTCATCAGTCTGCTCATCCGTATGTCAGTACTGGTATGAAATGCTTCCTATTCTCAGTTCAGGTGACTAACAGGAACAGGCTTCACTTCATTGCAGTGATACCGCTATATAACATAGCAGCTGATTCAGTTTATTGATCATTTTTGAAAGAGTTGAAAATTGTGCGCACTTTGCAAAGAAAATGATCCTCATGAAATGGAAAACCATGGACATTACAGATTAGAATTTTTTCTTTTCAGACTACATTCCTATAGAACATCTACATACCACAAACATGGAAAGTATCTCTGGCTGTAATCGTTTTAAGTTATTCTTACAAATTACTCATAAATTACAAACACCAATTATTTCCACTTTTGATTTGCTTATCTTTGTTATTTTTGACAATCTTGAATGATTCTTAATAATCATAAGAATTATTATGTTTGTTTTGTTTTCTTTAAGACACCTCAGTCCATTCTCCAACACACACACAACATTCACACATAACACACATACACACATAATACGCGTACAATTAATATCTCTTTAGGCCATTCCGTTTCCACACCCCCCCCCCAAAATACATAAATTTATGCATAGATGAGCAGGGTGGCTTGTTTATAATTCTAGACAGAAAATCAGTAAGAACATCTGGGGTCATTTTTGTTTTAAATGGTTCCCTTGCTACAACTAGTACATATACAAAGTTAGAACATGTGCTGCAGTTTTTTGTATTCTAAACAAACCAGACGTTCAAAATAAGAGTAAAGGTTTACAATAACAAAAAAGAAAACTCAGACTTGGAGAGAGCAGATTAGGCTGTGTCTTCAATGACCAGTGGAGGGTGCAAGAACCCTATGTGACACCGTTCTGCCTCCCTCACCATTAACTACAAACCCCCACACTTGCCTGCATGTATTTGAATATTAGTGGTGATGGAGGCAGGTAGACTGGATATGCCCTGTTGGTGAACCTCAGTGTATGACTGACACCAGCAGCCTGTCCTGCTCTCTGAGAGTCTTTTCTCGACATTAAATTACTGCCTCATTACTGCAGCAAACAGACAGATATTTGTTAATGAATCCACATGCTCCAGTAACTCTAGCTCCCTCCAAGGCACATGGACAGCATCCACTTATTCTCAGCAGCTTCATTTTGTGCTAAGTCCCGAGTTAAATGGAAGAGGTCAGGGCAGGGGTCAAGGGCGGGGTCACAGGGGTGTAAGCAGTGGGTGCGTATGCAAAGGTCATCTGGGCCTAATGGACTGGATAACAGCTAAGAACAATAGTGAATGTCAGTGTTCAAGCATTCTCGATTACAAAATAGAGCAGAGACACGTGTGTGTGTGTGTGTGTGTGTGTGTGTGTGTGTGTGTGTGTGTGTGTGTGTGTGTGTGTGTGTGTCTGTGTGTGTGTGTGTATGTGTGTGTGTGCTTGTGTGAGGACCACGTGTAAACATAGCAAAATTTAAAAGACATACACAGTGTAGCATTTGAACAAAATGGTTTTGTTTCATTTATTCATCCTGAAAGCACAAAAGTAAATGCTTTCAAAAATAGAAACTCAGATGTTGCTTTCTTCGTGTTATTTTTTTTTTTTTATGTTCCAATATTTAGTGTCAGCTAAACATCTGTGTTTGAAGGTGCACAAGGGAATGGTTTATTTTGGAGTCCTTGTTCTGTATAATGACAGTAACCTTTCCACCACTTGTGGTCATTCAGCATGGGAGAAATGTGCAGGAAAGGGTTTTGGCTGAGGATAAGACCACTCATAAAAGACTCTTTGCGAGTGCTGACAGACAAATCAAACCCCTGTGCCACCAGTTTAAGTATCAAACAATGTTTTTTCCTTTTTTCTACTCCGCAAATACAAGACTTTGAAACTTTTGATCACCAGAGCAATAAAGCTGCCGGATTGGGTAAAAAATAACAGGAAAGGAACAAAACGCACAATGCAGATACACTTTTTTGTGGTTACAAAATCTATGCATGTTTGCACATCAATGTTTCTACATGAGCCCCTTGTGTTTCTGTTGCTAAGTAAGTTACTGTAGCTCTTGAAGCACAGAGGCAGACTCATTCCCCTCATTGTGAGGATTTCTATGAAGGCCAACAACAACAAATTATTCAGAGCCAGCGCTATCTTTATGCAACTGCTCCAAAACAACACATTTCTGCTTCCAAAGTTATCATATACACAAGCAGAGTTACAACCCGAAGCCGATGAGAGCAGATTTGTTCAGTTTTAGGCTTCATTTGCAAGCTGTTTTAGTATTAATGAGGGAGGGGGGAAGCATTTCCATCCTTGTGAAAAAAAGAAACAAAATTTTCTGTTTGCTGCTTTTTTCCAGGCTGCAGAACAATCTGACGTCCTACCTACAAGCTGTTAAAGTTTTTAAAAATAACAATTATACTGTAATAGATGAATAGTTTTAGGGGAGATTTTGCATTAAAACAGCTCATTCTTAATTAAAGAGCTAGGAATACTAATGGTCTTTTAAATCACTGTCTGGCGAGGTTGATTACTTTGGAGGTTAGCTAATGTTGCTGTGGTCTGCATGAGAAAGGTAGCTAGTTTGTCTTAGGTGCAGGGGGAAGGTGAGCCAGTGCTTTGTGGAGCAAGGCTCATCCATCCAGGTGCCTGCTGACAGGATCAGATAAGCATCTCACCCTGGGCAAAAATAACATGGCGTCCCATTGAGACCTGATAATTACACGGGCCCACTGCCACACTAGGTCTGATGTATGGCTCCAGATAGTCATCTCACACCCACTAGATTGCTGCATACACACATACTCAAACACTTGCACTTAACACATAGACAAAATGAGAACATGCTGTTAAGGTGTGAGACTGTATTGCCATTAAAAAAAAATCTGGCCATCTGGAGTTGACATCAGCTATAACCTGACAAAGTTATGAGGTCTCAGATCTCTTTGGGACATTAGAACAAGTGAGGAAAATCAAACTTGCATTAATATTAATTTGTGTTGGGAGGAAATAGATGTGTAAAAACCTTTCAACATGTACTTAGACAAGATAAGAAAATTCTCTGACACCTACCATGACACAAAGATGTTGGATATAGTATCCTCTTGTCACCAAACGTGCGCCACACTGATGTTTGGCTCTCAACAAGCTGTCCAGCCCTGTCCAAACAAATTGACCATAGTCAAATATTTGCATATGGAAACACTGTTCCAACATACCAATAAAATATCCCCTTTTCCTATTGATACAAATTTCAAATGAAAATTTTCACATTTGAAGTGAGACATTAAGTAAACGTTTTGTGTACTAACTACACAACCCACACACTAGTAAATGAATTGTTTTCCTAACACCTAAAAAAAAAAAAATATAGGAAAATATTTTAGCTAACTGTAAATTTGACATTTATTTTAAAATTTTGTAATTCAATTAATTTTATGAAGATAATACACACTCTTTTTCCAGCATGCTCTACTCATTTTCCAATTTTTATATATTGTTTACTAACGCAATCTCTTTAAATTAATTTAGTATTTATTTTTGTTTAAAATTTTGATCGCAGAATTTAGCTTTACTTTAGGGCAAGATTATTTCCTAAATTGTTAACCTGTTCTTTTGATAAATCTTTTCAATTAAAAAAAAGGATTTTGTTTAGTAATTTTGTAAGTTTTCAATATTATTTTTTTATGACTTTTCAATGTTTCTAGTGAATTTATTTTTTAATTTGGTCAAACTGCCATCGCATTACTTTGAACTTAACAGATTCTTTCTATATTCCTATTCCTATTGAATCTTAGCTTAACTAGTTTTATTTCAGAAAAAACTAAGATTGTTTCCATTTCTCTGGACTTTTTATTTTGTTTATACAGTAAAACACAAGAAAGTCCTGAATAATTTCACTAACAGCCAAGTAAATAAATCATGTTGATCTAAAGTTAAAAACTTTTCAAACATTTTTTTCTACACTGGGGCTTTTATAAATCACATTATTACTACCGTTGTACTTTCCCACAAAATCTTTGCTTTTAGTTTAGTAAAGCATTGTTGTTGTTGTTGTTGTTTTTTTATTAATTCCAAGGTGCAAGCTTTGTTGGTTTCAGCAAACAGATGAAACCAACTTCAGATGACCACATTTCTGTCATCTGAAGCAGTGGTTATGGGTTATGCTAGGATGTCATACACAGCAGTGATAGTTAATTAGGAGCCATAGGACCAAATATAATCCACAGAGAGGAAATACAAGGTGAGGATATATGTGAGCTTGCAGGTGACCCATTCTTTTCTGAAGTTGTCATCTTTCAAATGATGAGCTGACAAGCTAACAAGGACTACTAATATAAACCTTTGTGTGCCCAACAGGACCGACAACACCTGATAGAGCACCTGGAGGTGAGGTCACACAACGAGAGAGAGAGTGTACCACATATCTGTCATTGTGTGGTTTTCCCCTGAGCATGAACACCTCTGATTCATGATGGACTACTGTCCTGCTATCATCTAAGTGGTTACAATGTAGATCTTGACTCTATTGAAGACAACCAGCTTCATTGGTGGCTGCATAATTTAATACCCACACATGTGGACACTTCCCAAATGATCTTATTTGCTTTTTGTCAAACAGGACATGAACCCTTTGTTAGGAAAGTTGTGAGCGGCTGTGTGTCAGATCCTTTTGCCTGCAGGTGAGCAGGAGTCAGGCCAAGTGAACATGTGCTGCTTCATTAATCTCAAATCTCTGACAGCACTATTGTAACCTCATAAATAGTCGAGGAACATATCTGATACTCTACAGTGATGGGTGGAGAGATGAAATAGAGATGTAAAAAGCAAGCGTAGTTGATATTAATCTTTGACTGTGTCAGTACATATACACATGCTGGCAGAAAACATCCAACAGGTTTCTTACTCAACACTTGCCACCCACAGTTAACTACAATAGAAGAAAGATGGCATTTCTGTGGTTAAACATGAAGTTACACGTTTGGTTTTTAATTACATTTCTTCAGGTTATTGGAAGAAAGAGTTGAAACAGTTAATATCACACTTGGAAAACAGAAAAGTCAGTTGGTATTTATAGTTTGGTATTAAAATAGTTTATGTGAATATATGAGGGTGGAATTTACTTTTTATAATTTAGCAACCAAATCATATCCCTGCTGCTTTTTCTTTTAGCATAAATTAGTGAAATTTGATGTAGGAAGTTTTAGACTTAGTGGTTCAAAAGAAATACAAAAAGCACTAAACTGCATGTTGAGAATGCCTTTTTTTATTTTTAATGGCGCATTTTTCCAATTAAGAAGATTTGAGAAGAATTCCAACAATGTCTGTTGTCATCATTAAATATGTATATGTATGGGATTTCTGCATGTCCTGCACATTTAAAGAACTTGACTTAAAAAATGACTACATGAAATGCAGTAAGTACTTTGTGATTAGTTTCCTAAAGTTCAATAAGAAAGGACTAAGTTAACAGAGGGTTTTTTTTTTTTACTACAAAGCCTACGAGGCTTGGAACACTGTCCTTTCTGTGTGGAGTTTGCATGTTCTCCCCGTGTCTGCGTGGATTTCCTCCAGGTACTCCGGTTTCCTCCTACCCTCCAAAGACATGCATGCTAGGTTGATTGGCCGGTGCCAAATTGCCCCTAGGAATGAGTGTGTGTGTGGATGGTTGTATGTGTGTGGCCCCGCGACAGACTGGCGACCTGTTCGGGGTGTATCCTGCCCCTCTCCTTGAATTGGCCGGGATAGGCTCCGGCACCCCCCGCAGCCCAGAAAGAGATAAACGGACAAGAAGGTGACTGACTGACTGACAAAGCCTTGTTGGCTTTGCAGTTCATGAATTCTTGGCTTCATTACATGGTAGTTCATGAGAGGCAATGGAAGCTTGCAACTTCCGACTACTACTTTTAGAACTACATGACATATTGCAATGCTTAGTTTCAAAACAATCGAACTTTATAAGCAGTGGAGTACATAGATGATTAGGGAATTCCTATCACAGAGCCAATACAAAAAATTCTAATTAGGGAGAGTAGTGTCTTCAGTTTTGTCATGTGGCTACTGTTTATCTGGAATCTTTTTGATGTAAGGGAACAGCGCCACCACATAATGCCACTCAACCTTCAAAAATTTAAAGGCTCTGAACTAGTTGCATCTCTTATTTCCCCACCTGTTGGCTGACCGGGTCACGGCTGTGAAGTCTCTTGTCCTGTCACCACCTTCACTGCCATTGATTTCAGTTGGTGATCCTAATCCGTCCAGGAAGGTTGTACATCCCAGGTATTTCTGCAGGTGGAAAATGGGTATTTGTATTATTTCAAAATCTTTAAAATTGGTC
Source organism: Neostethus bicornis (assembly GCA_902685375.1). Taxonomy (NCBI): domain Eukaryota; kingdom Metazoa; phylum Chordata; class Actinopteri; order Atheriniformes; family Phallostethidae; genus Neostethus; species Neostethus bicornis. The sequence goes on from LR738545.1 coordinate 15,570,130, forward strand.
AAGAAAACGCATCAAAGTAAACAAATTGAAATAAAAATAGTTGCATTTGTAGTTTGAGTAAACTATGTATGAGGGCGATGTGAATATATGAAGAACATTTAGAGAAACAAGTATGTGTAATCTCTCATTCGTGCATTGTAGATAGGGTTTCAAAATTGTCTCCTTGATGGTGTATTGGACAATCGAGACGTTTCAACTTTCATCTGGAAATCCTTTTCAATCTCATAGAATTAATCTGGTAGAATCACATTAAGAATCATTTCCGGAAGGAAATCGAAACATCTCGATCATCAAATACAATGTCGAGAAGACAACTTTGAAGCCTTTTCAATGAAACATTCAGAGTAAATAAAAACACTGTGATAACATTTGTTCTGTATAACTGAGACATAAAACCACCATTTGACTGCAATGATGCTAGACAAGGCATGCAAAAAAACACCCTTTAGTTGGAACAACAGCAGAATTATCTTTCCAGAAACCCTGTCCCTCTTGATTTTTACCAAATGTGAATGGAAATTTGAAGAGGTTCACAGTGTTTTTAATGGCACAAGTCGCAGACCCACACAGAGAAGAGCTAGCCATGATGGACGACTGTGATGCTTGAGTAGAAGCTGGACAGAAAAAGGCCTGACTGGACCATGAAAAGTCTCTGGCCCTTTGCAGCTTCCATCAGTCACCTCACCCTTGTCCAGGAGCAGTTGATGAACTTGTTTTTATGCAGCCATGCTACCTTGGGTTGTGGTTTCAAGTAAGGGAATGCACCCAGTGGGACCAGAAACCAAACCACCTGCTGTACTCGCCCACTCTGCTCCCGGACTCCCAGCCTTCTCCGTTTACCAAACATCAGTTTCTAGGAACACTCAGCCATTGCTATTTGCCATTTGGCATGGAAGGATTGTGCTCGACAGAGGGCGGCTGTATGTGTTTGTGAATTGCATGTTTATCTTTTATGATCATTTGCGACTCTCCATCTGTTCAACCAAACGTTATAAAGTGTGTAAATGTGTGTGTGAGCATGTTATGAGGGGTGAAAAGAGAAACAGCTGAGGTCTAATGAGCTATAATGAGGTCTATTAGTGGAAAGCTCATCTAGAAGCCACAACCTTGGCATTAAGAGTGATGCACACAACCATAACACATCTAAAACAGTCTGGGAAACAAGCTAAAGCACGCTCTGCTCACATGGTGGTAAGACACTGCATATTTTAAGATACTTATTGAATCATGTTATATTTATTAACAGCCACAGACTTTTTTTTTTATGAAATCCACATTTTGGACTTCAGAAATTTGATTAGATGAGGATAACATTTCAGGGAGAAAATTCACAAGTAAAACAGAAGCGTTTTGTTTTACTTGTTTTTTGTTTTACTTGTGAGATGTTGTGGTAGTGCATTTAATGAGTCATTTGACCAAATGCAAGTGACAACTGCAGAAAATGATAGGATTTTTTCTCTCGCATTACTGTCTCCTTATCTTCTCAGCAGGTGACAGACACTAACAGATTATGTATGTTTATATATTGAAAATATTGGATCAAATGTGTCATCTAAAATCTTGAGGACAACTTTGAGCCCTGAGTATTGTCTAACCTTTAAAAAGAAAACAACTTCAAGATCACTAAATTTGTTCCCTTCAACAACCATGAGAAAGCCATTACTGTTACTTGATTTAAAACTAAATTGTTTTACCAGGCTGTATCTGCTAACAGTAACTAGACTATGTCCAATACATAGTTAAAAAATGACATCAAGTCCTCCCCTTTCGTAAATAAACTTATTGTCACTTCATTGCTTTTCAAAATAAAAACAACTTATTCAATTTTTTTCTATTTTTCATCAGTTTGTTTGAATTTTTTTTCCGTCAGTGTAAATGTGGCTGAAATGAAAAGGCACCATTTTGAATCAAAGACTATTTATTTTTATTGCATCATGGTTTTTTATCTGATTCTACAGTCAGTGAAGTTGTGAAAAAGGCCATCTGGACAGCAGCTGATTTTCAGAATACACACACCAAGGAGCACACTACCACTCTCACTATCCATTACAGGCAATGTCAAAGCTTACAAGGTACTGCCTTTCATGGTGGTTAACACAAATAATTCACTGGTTATGAGTCTTTGTGTCTGTGTTTTTGTTTGACCATAAATCACATTACGAAGCACCTAGGAGACCTCTTTTAGGTACCCAATCTTTTATAGGCCGGAGACATCAGCAAAACTCTTTGAATGGATTTTTTTTTTTTTAGCTTTACTTATAAGTAGAGAAATTGGTTAGACTAATCCTGCATAGTCTTTTTTGTAATTCATATTTACTATCCATATCTGATAGATCTTACTGAAAATGTTTTTTTTTTCTCTTTAAAACTGCCATTTTTAGGTTTATTTTCTTGTGAATTAATGTTTTACATTATCCCTGTATTTCAGTTTCAACATGACAACGTCTCACTATACAATGACAAGCTGCAGGCAACTGTTTAGTAAAAGGAATTCCTGTTGAAATGGACAAGACCACTAGAAGACCAATGAAGGAGTTACAGGCAAACAGGGACTTTTTAAGATTAGCCTGTGTCAGTCACTCCAGTGGATATTTAATTATCTATGTCAAGCTCTCACACATTTACACAAACACTGGCTATGTTTATGTGGTTTTATCCCCCCGCTGTTTTATTGCTCTGCTCAATCCTGAGATTCACTCTATTTTAGTCAACGTTAAACAGGCATGAGTGTTGCATGTGCACAGTGCAGCAAGCCAAATAACCGTCTTTGCAAAATTAAGTTTGACTTTCACAAGCTGGTCCTGTGAAAGTGAAGTTGGTTGTTATATAATTTTTTTTTAGCATATAAGGAACTCATTGCAACCATTCAAAATAGTATAACAGAAGAAGCTTGGCTTCAGAATAAGTTGAATTTGGACAAAGAAGTTGGCCCTCTAAATCCAGATTTAGGTAGCTAAATCTCACCAAAAACATTAGAAGATATTGTACCATTACGTGTGACTTTATATCAAAATACCAGTGAGCTAGTGCTTGCATTTTTATAAATTACATTTTGCATGTTATTTTTAAGGTGTGTCTGATATTGACAATAAAACAATATTGTTGTTCTTAGAGGGATTAAACATGAAATAATACATGTTCAACTATGGACAAATCACATGTTTCTCAAAGCATTCTTAAACACACCAAAAAAAAAAAAAAGAGCTGTTCTCCCATAGCCCATATAAAATGAGATATAGTTCTCAGCTTTCTCAGAGTTATGTCTGAAAGGAAAGTCTCAAAGGGCTCTTAAAACATTTTTGACTCATTGTGTAATACTGTGTGTTTGGCCCCTCACACAAATGCCTTAGGCTCAATGTTTTGGGGGGGGGGAAACATTCAAACTAACAATTGATAACTTTACCAAAATAGTATTTATGTTATAATTGTCACTGTTGTGTAATAGTTTTGTCTACTGGAAAACTCTGGGTAGCCCAGCTATAGCTCTGATCCAGACTAGATTTATGCCAACATTACATTTGTTAAGCCAAGGCCAGGGAGGTCTAACAGGGGCACATTGTAGGGGATTAACAATAGATACTGGTTGTGGGTAGAACTTGTGGTGTTCCAGTGTAAAAAACAAAGAAACAGGGGCTCCTTGTCGGGTTAGGAGGGTCATGTTTAGGTGGCGCAAAGAAATTAGCCTGGTTTGGCGTAAGGTGCTCCTGTTTCATTTTTTACTTCATAAAGTTTTCACAGTGGGGTAAAACTGAGAGTAGAGATAGGATTGATAAGACTATGCAGAATTAGTAAAGCTAATAAAGCCATTCATAGGATAGAACGCATGTTGAGTGGACAAAGTTGATGGCAGAAAATTCTGTGCTGTGCCCATTGTAAGCAGTACAGGAACACTTCTCCCTCTTGTCTTATATCAGTACATGTCAAAGTCCCTGACAAGTCTCTTCCTAATGCTCAAGGATGGACATTTTTAGTCAGTCATGCTCCAACTCTCTCAAAGTTGCTGAACAGATAAGCTCTCAATTTAAGCTGTCAATACATTTATTAATCCTACTGTCAATATTTGAAAAAAAAATTGTTCAAAAATTGTTGAACAGTTAAACTATTTTTAAAAATTCTCAGACTCTCTAGTATCTGATTTTAAATCTACTTTTGTGCAGGATTAACAACTTTATTTTCCAAAGTTGAATTGTGAAATAAACAGAACTGATGGAACATCGGCGACATGGCACCCTAACTATTCGGCTGTTTACACTCGCACATCTGATAAAACCAACAGAAACATGTTCTCATCCTTCCTTTAAAGTTAAAACTAACTGAAGATTTTTCTACCCCAAAAAACTTTTTAACAGAAAAAAAGTCTAGCAAAAAATAAAGTTTGAAGAAGAGATATTGCTTTTCTGCATCAGGATAAACCAGTAGAGGTGGTTTGGACACTTGGTTAGGATGCCCCCAGGTGACTCATATTCTGGTCATGTTTCATCAAGAGGAGAGGCAGACTGAGGACCCGCTGGAGGGGCAATGCCTTCTAGGTGGCCAGGAAACACCTTAAGACAATCTGCAATACATAGCTGATCCACGAGAAGTCAGAACTTCTCTGTTGAGGCTGCCACCCCATTAACCCAAACACAAAAAGTGTTTAAAGATGGTACACTATGCTGCTTCGTTTTTTTGGTTGGCTATTATGATTTTATGGTGTAATGAATGGAGCCTCCAGAAATGCATTTGATAGACCAACTTGTCCTTTGCCACAGTCCCTGCTAGATGCATAATATTAACTTTAAGGGATTTAACATATAGCCTTCAGCTGCCTTTGGGCCTCTGGGTATCTGGGGACAAACGTTGATTTAGAAGCAAACTAACTGTGTTCCTTCTCTGAATGCAGCCTGTTTGATCTTTGGGCTTTGATCTTAAGGAGATTCTTCAGTGTCGTGCTTCTGACATCCTGAAGAAAAACCAGAGATTCTTGAGATCCTTAGATGTGACTGTGAACCCTAAAATAACCTCAAAGTTTAGCATATCCTTTTACAATAAGATAGTGTGGTGACTGAAACCAATGACTGGTAGTTTTAAAATATGTTCATTTCATATTAGAAATAACTCCAGCCTAAATGTTTTCTAAAGTTATTAATCCAAAAAAAAAAAGTTACTTTGCCATTGCAATTGCTTGGTAGTTTCTGTGCTGGATTGTGTAATGAAGAGTTCCGTGCAGATGATCCGCAGCTCTTCAATAATAATTCTGATTCTGTTGGTATCGCAATCTTTGACAATTACTTCAACTACCACTATAACTGTGTTTGATCAACAGAGGGAGAATCAGAGTAAAGTTAGTTCTTCTCTGAATAGGAGCTTTACATATTGGCACAAAATGCCTGCTGGACGCTTGTTATAGCCATGTCCGACAGGAAAACACTCTGTGGAAGAGCCACAGGGACCTTCTAGAAAGGAAGTGTTTCAGTTATCCTGGAAACTGCTAGCTTCACAACCTAAACCCAGATAACAGATGGACACCACAGTTTTAAAATATTTAAAGATAGCATACCTATTTACCAGTAGGAATCTCAAGATAAAACCCAACCCGCCTCCCCAATTACCTGTCCATCTTCACCTTTGCCATCACTTGCATCAAGCCCTGATGTTCTGGCCATGAATCAGACCTTCAGTCCTTCTTCGTCTAAATGACTTCCTCAGGTCAGAGGTCAATGTCCCATCACTCACTATGCCTTGGCTGATCAGTCAGTTAGGTCAAGGTTCCAGGATAGCTGTTTGCTTAAAGCAATGCCAAAGTGATATGAGGTTCTCTATTTTTTAACGAGTTCCACTTTTGGATTAACCATTTTCTTAACTATAGATGCAATTTTGTATGATGACAGTGCTTTGGCTCACTATAAACTCTTCGACTATTGTAATTATTGAAATGACCTTTGTTTAAAAAAAAATTAAGTTGTTTTCTTTTTATCAAATATGACTCAACATCTGTTTTCTGCTGCCTACTCTTTTGGCCAGCTCTGCCTACAATGCCTACAATTTTTCCCATGAGGTACTTTTCATCTGAGCTGCAGCCTGCTGCTTAGATTGTGGCTACATATGATAGCAATCAGAGTGACTTTCGATGACACATTTGTGTCAGGAAGCAGCTTTGGTCATTGAATGCTATTCGGAATCACAAAAGAAACGCAAAAGGTAATATTTACATCAACATTAAAGGCTGCAACAAAGAAACCCCAAACTGTGCTGTGTGTCAACAAAGCAATTCCAAAGTGTGTCTAAAACCAAAAATTAATTTGCCCCCATAGACTTGGTTCGGCTCCGTAAAATAGGAAGAATGAAATGTTGATTGTGTTTTGTTTTTTATCAGCTTCACAAACACGGTGGCACTAACAAAGTATCCTTTCTGTGCCGTTTCCTTCCACTCTGATTGGACTAATTGGGACTTGTTGACAGCGAATCCCATCCGTGCAGGAACAAGCCAATCACATCTTGGCGTCTGTCATCCTTGGCACACAGACCTTCCACCTCCCCCTTCATAAAGGCTTTTGTCTTGATGACCCTGCTGACCTGTAGCATTTTTTAATATGGAAAGCCTGATTAAGTCTCCCAAAACAGGACACAAAGCGCTCTGGTGAAGATGTCTTTGTGCCACAGGTTTACTTTGTTCTTTATGACAAAAAGACTTTATAAGAATCTCTATTTATGGCAGAAAAAAGCAAATAAATGAACGGTGAGTTAGAATTGAAACAAAAATGCTATAGAAATTTATATTCATCTGCCTTCTCCTCTTTCTTTTAAAATAACTCCTGTTTTCTGAATTTTTGCCTTTATTATTTGGCTTAAGTTTTTCCCCTGCCTCACATTCCGGTTCCAATGCTAAATATGTTGTTGATCATGTTGAAAGAAATTAAATACTGTAAATGAGGTGGAATTATTTCAGTTTTATCTGTGTTTGATTTACATAAAACAGTCAATGACATACTGTACTAGACTTGTGAGGATGTATTAAATCACAGTTGTATCATCTGTAGCGTGAAAACTGGCCAAATATTTAATTAGCCACGACAAATCCCTCAGACACGACGTATGCTAACAATAGTCAGAAGTTTTTCTGTTAAAATTTAAGTATTTAGAACAATATTACATTGCACATTTACAGTGTTAATGTATACTGTTGGTGACAAGTTTATTTGACTTATACATGCAAAGTTAGTCAGGCTTTCATCAAATTAACTGTGTTTATGACATAAATCTCCAATTATCCATGATTATCCATGATTGTTATCCATGGTTGTTATGAATGAGCAGTAGATTGTTCTGCTCATTTGTTTTTTATGTGTAATACATGATTATGACTAAAACTATTGAATAATAAATGACCTTCCTATTTCGATCTAGTTTGTATGTCATAATTAATGCTATTGTACGGTGAGAAATTTAAACAAGGATTCAACAATTATGAAAAAAAGAAGATATTTTAAAGAAAAGTAATAAATAGCTTTCATTTAATAGGTTGGAACATTTTGAGGTAGCCTTTGGGTAATCTTATGCACACATCACTAATATTAATATAACCACAACAGCTTGTTTGATGAGTTGTGAGCTCTTTCTCCCTGTTGTAGGGTTTAACCTGCAGTTAGTTAAATTACACTTCAGAGGAAACAGATACATCCACTCCGCTTTAGTTTTTGTTTCCTTTTCTTTGAAGATGTCCAAAGTGACAAGACACAACAGCACCTTTGCTCCAGCAGTTAGTTTGAGACAAACGACCAGAGGAAGAGTGGGACTGAAGCAGCTGAGGAAACCCCAGAGCTCTCTCCAGAATTTCTCTGAGCAACTAATCTGTCAGCACCATTATGAGCCTCTCATTTCTTGCCCAGCACCTGTCTTTGGCAGGCTTTGAGAAGGGGCTTCATCAATCCCCTTTTCCTCCTCACGTCCATCAGGCTCCCCGTCTCGCTCAGAAGCAGAGCGTAGGTCTGATGATACCCATTTATCCAAGACGATCAGAATGACCAATAAAAGAAAAAGCAGCTGTGATGAGAGGAAGAAAGAGAGGAGTGTGTACCCATGTCTCCTTTGTGCTTTTAGCCGCCACCCCTCTACTCCTCCACGGCCATGTCCACACAATAGAGTCTTAACAGGAGCTGTCAGCAGACAACACTAGTGTGACCACAGTGGGCACCGGGGTTAGCTTAAATCACATTACCTCTGTATTTGTACGGCACTGAAAGCCCGCTCGCTACAGTTAAAGCATGTTTTGTAGTGTTTTCTAAAGAAAATCGCGGCACCTTTCAGCCTTTTATTTACTGACACTGAACACCAAAGAAGGTCATGTCACTGACTGAAGAAACAAGAACTGTTTTACAAATAAAACAAAACAGAAATAGTTGGGCAAGGTGTCCAGCAGAGGCCTCCACTTTGCACCTGAGGTTTGATCAGTATGGTCAAGTGATGACATGTCAATTTACACAGGCAGAGAAGAGATGACGAAACAGTGAATAGTAGTGCTGAATGATGACTGCAGGTGAGTTGTCCTGACAGCAGATACAGTGTATCAACGTGAGGCCTCTAAGTGTGTTTATCCTCAAACCACCATTCTCCTAGTGTTTTCTTACATCTGGAGTTCTGTTTGACCAATGCCTGTGAAACTGATACTTGTTGCCATCCTCATTGTAGTTTTGCTTTTGGAACAATGCCGTGTTTATGAGTTTTGGCCTTGTACACAAATGGCACAAGCCAGCTGCAGAACTTATGTGTTTGATGCCTGCAATTAAGCCACAAAGAACGCAAAAGGTACAAATGAGTTTTTAGGCAGCTATGTAAATAAACAGACAAAAAAAACAGACAGGTAGATAAAGAAATACAAAGATCGGATAGAGATGGAGAGGCAGACAGCTAGGTAAAGAGAGTAAGAGAAGTTCAGCACTAGAAAAACAGACATACATCACAACCCCACATTGAGGAAAACAGCAAAGGATTTGTGGCTATGCATAATTTTTTCCTAAAAACAAAAAAGTTGTTCAGTTAAAGCCAATAAAAGTAACTAAATCCAAAGTGATTTTTTTTGTTCTTTGACCATTGGGTGGCGGTAATGCATAGCTTTGTCTTCCTAGCTACTCTAAAGCAAGCTGATTTGTTTTTTGAGAAAACCAAAATTTTTAGTCATCTGTGATTTTAAACAAGATGAGTCAGCACGTTTTGGTCGGAATCCAGGTTAGGTAGAAATGAGAAGAAACTCAGACACTTAACAGCCTTCAAATCTGGATTTATAAACCTTGGAAAACCATGTTTGTTAGTTTTTGTGGGGTTTTTTTTTCTGAAAGTGAACTGCCAGGAATTGGTCAAACCTAAATAAATATAAAATAGTGGTTGGCCAAGAAACACAAACCTGCAGACGAAGTCAGATCATTAACATTTTCAAATATAGATACATTGACTGTAAAATATTAATAATACCAATTGTTCAAAGATGTCTACACGCTTCACCACAAAGCATGCCACATTTCCTAATGGAAGCATAACCTAAGAAAACACAGAAAATCCAAGAGCTTGGACAACTATCTTGGCTTGTTGAAAGGTTTTTGTGTAAGTTGAGATCCATTTCCAAACAACCAACCCACCTAGAAACAAACAAATAAGTCTGCAGAAACTAGTTTGACAGAGTGAAAACTGTGGACAGCAGCGACCTTATTGTGGTCTGGCTTTTTTCTGCAGGACAACACAAGACAGCTTCAGAAAACCTTTGGTTGGCTGTGATTTGCACTTTGAGAAATACTATAGGTGTATAACAAGCCCAATGAAGACGTCCAAGTCATTTTGTTGAGAACAATGATGGCTAATACATTGACAGCTATTGGAATAAATCTTAATGGTCTCATCTCATGCAAAATAACTCTTCTCGTTGTGTCAAATGCATATCAACAACAACAATTTGAGTTTTGGGCAATTAGACAATAGTTATATCATTATTTTCATTGAGGTTCATCACATACAAGGAAATGTCTGAAATGCTTCCTCCTACGTAAAAACCGTCAAAGCTGGAGCTAGTTGCATCACAGCTGTAGCAGGCAGTCGTTTGTTTTCACATCGGAGGGTGCTAGAAATACTAATTCATTTTTTCAAAAAGACTTCTGAATAAGAAGGGACCTCTAACCTCAAGAAAAGAGCTTGCAGAATGGCAAAATTCCTATTGAGGGAAAAAAAAAAAAAGAAAAAAATATTTATACTGTAAATTCTTCTTTGCATAATGGATGAGTAAATAATAAATCAAGTGGGTTTCGGTGACATTTAGCGTGTTGATTATTCATCTTAAAAGTGATTTAATTCCATTCTTTGATCATATAATTTTTCCTTAAGTGAAAAATATTACCGTTGACTTATTATCTGCCATTCTTATGTCTAATCATCTAACACAAATTACTATTAGTCAGCAATATTAGATCTAATAATTATGTCATTATATATATATGTATACATATATATATATATCAAACTTGTAGGCATTAAATAAGAAATCTAAATAGTTGATTGAAATCAATCATTTCTGCAACAAGTCATAAAAGTGAGACATAAAAAATAAAATATTAATTCTGGAGTTTCAAATTGTCGTTAAATTGCAAACGGCAACTATGAAATTAATTTGTTCTATAGTATATCATTCTATCTAAGGTCATAAAACTTCATGTCACATCACACTTTTTTCCTTCAATAAAAGTGCAAGCACAATAAATTTACTGCTTTGCTGACTATCAGTCCCGCCTCTTTCCCCAGAGGCAGTCAGCTGCCTCAACATGCTTTGCTGTTTATGACTTTCCGTTTTTTATAATCAGCAGTTGCTGTCTGAGATATGTTTATCCAAACTTCATTTTATCATTGTTGGTGCGTAAATTTTCTCCTGTCAAAGATCCAAAGGCAGGAAATATCTGTTCTTGGCTTCATTTCTGTGTAATTCCAAATTATGTAGACATTCAATCAGCACGAGAGGATGATGCTGTGCTCAAACATGCATCCATCTAAAGTTAAATAAATGAGTTAACATTTTAACGTGGGTATTTATAATCCAAATTAAAACATTACATGCAATGTGAAAAGGGTATTAAATATGTGGAATGGTGACTATGCAGCAAACTGGCAACCTGACAAAGGGGTACCCGGCCTTTCACCTAATAATACCATGGGACAAGTTCTAACCCGGTGTTGGCCAAGCAGTTGAGAAAATTATTGTACTAGATATACTTAAGAATTTGAATGGAAGATATATATTTATATATATACATATATATATAAATATATATATAAATAAAGGACTTCAGAAAGGACTAGAAATTAGCATTTGAAAACAAGTGTGTTCATAAAAGAAGAATCTAAACTCATAGTTATGATGAATTATACTATATTAGATACTTTGGATTTTTCCTACACCCTAAATGTCTCAAACCACAGTTATTAGCATCTATTATCAGTCCTTACTGTTTTTTGTCTTGTGATTTGTAACCTTTGCATTTTTTTGTTTTGTTTTTTACTTTTTTTTTTTTTTTTTTTTTTTTAACTTTTGTTTGGTTCCTCAAATTAAACTTTTGGGGCATTTTTTAATTAATTGAAAATATAAGTAAAAATATAAGTGAAAATACAAAATAATACATTTGTATACACACATATATATCTAGATATATGAATATCGACATACAGTATACTGTATATACTGTAGATATATCACAAATTAGTCCGAAATAATTAAGAGACTTGCAGACAAGTCAAGCTGTCTAAAGTCCTTCCTGTGTGCTACAGGAAGCCAGCGCAGAGACTTAAGGACAGTAAAAAAATATATAATCTTACGTCGTAGTTTTGGACAAGACCTTAGCAGCAGCAGCACTGTTAGTGCTCCTATCATCCGACACTGTCTCCAGCATAATGCTGCTGTAAGGGCTTTAACAAAAGTAGAAATCACTAAAGGGGAAGGATGGCTCAGTGAGTAGGGTGATCGCCCTTTAACTGGAGGGTTGCCGGTTCAATCTCTCATCAGGAGTTCATGACAAGGTGTCTTTGAGCAAGTTACCAAACCCTTCAATTGCATGGCAGCATCCCCATCAGGTATGAATGTGTGTGTGAATGGGTGAATGTGAGCTACACTGTAAGGCGCTTTGAGTGCCAACACGGGTGGAAAACTGCAATAGAAGTAGAGTCCATTTACCATAAAGTAGTGCAAAAGAACCTCGTTTTAAAATTTCAGTCAAACGCTTTCCATAGTTGGCTATTGATACCTTTATGACTGTCCTCACACAGTTTGTCCCACTGATTGTCCTCTATCGTGGAGTTGGATTCTAATTCCCATTTTTATTTAATGCTACAAGTGTTTTTAGACTGGCAGCAGATACAAGTCTCTTGTACAAGTTAGAAACATGTTTTTGTGTTGGAAAGTTTTTTCTGCCATCGTAATAAAATATTGTTTGAGGTTTTTTCTATACTATCCCACTCTTTGTGGTTTACTATGTAGTGCCTAATCTGCAGATATCTATAAAAGTAATTTTGTATAAGACCAAACTGTTCCTGAGTTGTGAAAAAGACTTACGGTCTATCCATCAAACATCTGGTTAAGAATAATAACCAGATGGCCTATTGCCTAGAGCCAGGATCCAATGTTGAGGGTGGAAAGTCAATATCCCCAACAATAGGCATTGCTTTATATATTGATCCTGTGTATTAAGCATTTTTTTAATTTCTACCCAAATCTTCAGAGTGTGTTTTGTTAATTCATTCCTGATCTTCCTTTTGTTGATAGATTTTAGATTCATAAAAGGCAGAGTGGATAGCTTGACATCTTTAGTTTCTTCTTGCTCTATTCTAATCAGTAAGTCAGTAAGTTTTTAGTATAAAACTTTTTTCCACAACATAAAACATATCAGGTTGGATAAAGGTAAATACTGTAGTTATTTAATGATGTGTTAATAAGTTCACTTTCCTTTTAGAAAAGGTTTGATGACAGCAATTTTTGTACCCCTTGGAATTATCTCAAGTTATATTGAGACGTTAACTAATTGTAAATGTTGAGATCATCTCAGCACATTTTTTTTCAGGGTGAAGTTTGTGAGCTGTATATGCTAATTAATTAACTTCTCATTTACTTAATTTTATGAACTCTGACCAAACAATAAGAAAAAAAAGGGTTTTCTTTACTTATTAAAACTGTTAACTAAAAAATTGAGAAAAGTTACAATATTGCATTTGTTGCCAAAGCAAGTTCCTACTTTGTGAATTTTCAATGGCAATAGATAGTTCTTGATTCCTTGATTGTCCAACTCCATTTTGACAACTATGTGAACATTTTTAGAAAAAAAAAGACTCCAGACATGCTGATAAGTAGTCAAAAGAGGCAAGAGATGAGCAGAAACGACTGACAATCCCCCATCTGGCCCTGTGGGAGTTATCCCCCTCTTACTATCTACTCTTGTCATGGCAGGCCGGGAGCTTCCAAACACAGCCGTTTCCATCACTTTAAACAAAAATCTAAGCCTAAACCTCTACCCAAATGCAAGAGCAGTATAAAGACGCTTGTCAAAACAGCTTACAGCCTAACAGCATGCTCTACAAGGTACCAGCCTATTCCTGAGGTCATTCAAAGTGACAGCCCTGCAAGCCTCCCTCGCTCTGACAGACTCATGCACTAAAGTGAGAAGTGCTGGTGCTTGGCTAATGCAAGGGAACATGATGTAGGTCTTTGTTACTGTTGGCAGCTGAGCCCTGGCTTTTGAAAGCAGGACTTTTTTTTCTTTTAGAGAAAAGCTCAGCATATCGACGGCAGCCTTGCCGCAGATTGATTTGAATTAGTTCTGATGGTTCTGTGCTGGGAGGTTCGCTTGAATTCAATTAGTAATTTGGACTTCAGAACAAATTTAAAGAAAAAAGTCCCAGTGTATTCGCAGATTTTCAGAAGAAACTTAAATGGCTAATGCTAACATTGGAGTAACTGGTTTTAACATTAGGAAAAAAAAATCTGAAAAAAATATCCTTTGAAGCAGTTTGATTTTACGAGGTATTTGACTACTTTTTTGTTTCAACCCTAAATGTAGTGTAGGAGAGGGAATGAGGAGGATCCAAATGCAGGTTTAACAGTTTATTAAGTGTTGAACAAAGGAATCCACAGCAGAGAGATAACGGCTTCAGGCAGTGCTGGATGGCCAAGAGGAAGGGCTGAAGGTTCCTGTGAGGAGAATAAGAAAATTAGTCTGATATCAAAATTTGACTCAGCTTAGAGGTGGTCAGTTTACCACTAGAATCGTTGAAGACCTGACAGAGACTGTGGGTGACACCAGGTCTTTTATAGCCACCGGTAAGTCTGTGCAGCTGGGAGCAATCAGCCAATCCTCTCGTTAGAAGCCATCCAGCACCTGTGAGTTTTGGGGGAGAAAAAAAACAAGCAGGCCTAAAAGGCCTCACACCACACTAAAGCACTGTATTTAAAGAACAAGTGACTTGCATAAAGGAACTACGAATTACAGGCAATCCAGGTAGACCAAATCAACATTTCAAATATTTCAAACTTGATTGCATAATATACATTTGTCTTGGTAAAGTGTTGATCCCAGAGACCAGTACATTTGAGATATTACATTATTCTTCATTCTCTTATTTACATTTAGTCCTTCTGATCAATTTACTCTTTATTGATATTAGTTATATGTTTTAACTTAAAGTGCAAATTTGTTTTTCTAAACACACTGGTTGAATGTTAAGGAGTTGTTTTTGCATTTTGGTCATTTTTATTTAAAAAAAGAGAAAGTTCTTTGAGTCTTAATTATAAACTTATTGTCATCTACATCATTAAAGTACTTTAACAACAGTTAAATATTAGGATCTTTCAACACACTGAATGTTTTAGTAGTCTAAAATCAGGTTAACTGTTAAATAGTGAAAACTGAACTTAAAGGATATCTCAGCAGCAGGATTTCACCTACAAATATTTCCAGTCAAGATCCATTTGTCAAGATCCCGTGTCTCTGAACCCTGACCTGTTTGGCTGCTGGTGATGTTGCTAAACAAGGTGTTGACGCTTCTCTCACTAGTTATTCGAGATATGCTGAATGATCGACACGGAAACAAAGGTACCTGACAAGTACATATCAGAGTGACATTACTTGCATGTACAGCAAAACGGATCAAAGAACACATCCTGCAGAGTTAAAAACAGATTGTGCGGGCAAGCTAAATAAACAGCAACTTAATCTTTCGTACTATATGAGCAGACAAAGTCAAGAATGAAATCAAGGATTTTGACAGGTGGTTGCTCAAGCTAAACCACTACTAAAGAGAACTTGGGTCTCAGATGGAAATAGGAAGCTTTTGTTGAAGAAGAATGATGTGGCTGGGATAGTTCCTCACAACACTGCATTTTAATGTTGTGGCAAAACATGAGTAAGAAAACAACTAAGAAAAAAATATTTCCTTCAATTTTTTTTTTTTTATTTCCTTCAAGCTGCTGGAGAGACTATGTCTCATAGCTGGCTGGGGAACACCTCAGGATCCTCCTGGGTGAGCTGTAGGACTCAGTCGCGGATAAGTGGAAGACAACGGAACGGAATTTTTCATCTTATTTACATACTGTGGGGTTTGCACCGCAGGTAAAAATTGGCAATAATGTGCAAAACGAAGTTAAGAAAAGATGGGAAAATGTCCAGAAACCATTAAATCACACATGTGACCGTCTTATATTAAGTCACAAACAGTTAGATTTCGTTTCCATCATTTTCCCTTTCAAAATAATGGAAAACAAAAAAAAATGTCTGCCAAAGTTTGGGAACCCTGCAGAGTTAATACCATGTAAGGCCAGCTTTTTGAAAGTTGAGACCTGACAGTGTCATGGATTGTTTTCAATCATCATCAGGAAAGGCCAAGCGATGTCAATCTCAAAGGTTTTATATGTAAAGGCTCAGTTCACTTTACCACAACATTCAGTGCCATGGGTTCATCTAAGCAGTTGTCTAGAACAATGAAACTGAAAATCATTGACGCTCACAAAGCAGAAGAAGGCTAACAAGTAGATAGCGAAGCATTTTCAGATGCTTGTATCCTCTGTTCAGAATGTAGGGCACAGAAAGGGCACAGTTAACCATGTGGGTGGATCAATTATGCTTTGGGGTTGTGATGCAGCTCGTGGCACAGGGAACATTTCAAGAGTAGAAGGAAAAAGAAATTCAATTAAGTTTCAGCAAATTTTGGTCCTTAACTTGATGTCATCTATGAAAAAGCTAAAGCTGAAGAAAAGATGGCTTCTATAAATGGGTAATGATCTTAAACACACTCATAAAAACCACAGTGAATTACATCAATAGGAATAAACTGAAGGTCTTGCCATGGCCTTCTCAATCAATTTCCTGACCTCACCATTGAAATCTATGGATAGACCTAAAGAGAGCGGTGCATCACAAACAGCCCAGAAATCTTAAGGAACTGGAAGATGTTTCTAAGGAGGAATGGGCGAAGATACCACAAACAAGAATTGAAGTACTCTTGTCTGGCTACAAAAAACATTTACAAGCTGAGATGGAGCCAAAAGGAGACCGCACTAGCTATTAACTCTGCAGAGTTCCCAAACTTTTGCAGACAAAACTTTTTTTGTTTTCTAGTGAAAGTGAAAATGGCGGAAATCAAATCTAACTTTTAGTGACATATTATAAGACAGTCTCATGTTTAGTCTCAGATTTAGTCCCTTTTGGAGAATTTTCCCATCTTTTTCTTGCTTAGTTTTGCACATTTTTACAAATTTTTACTTGGCGGGCCTAAACTTTCGAACCCCATTGTAAGTCAGTTGGTTCTCATTCACAACAAAAAATGTCAGCAAGGTAGGATCTCTGTTAGGGTTTTCCCTGTCACTGACAAAGAACTGCAGCAGGTGTTTGGAGGGATTGTGGGGAAAAGGAGGAATGTGTCCAGGCGGTTGCCCCGGCGGCCGCCCGAGCACCAGACTTATCCTATCACACAAGGAGGCTTGATGCTGTCAGCACAGCAAGTGTTGAGTCTGGTTCATCAAATTGACATGGTCCAGACAACCATAAACTCAAGAGGAAGGAAATGTTAGCTGTCCTCAAATGTGTGTTTTAAAACATCATTTGGGGGCAAAATGTCTGCTGTATGTGTAACACGCTATCTGAAAGACTTGTTGTTACAAAATATCACTTTTTTAGGCTTACTAAAACATCCAGTTTCTCAATATGACCAACAAAAAAAATAAATAGCCAATTAGATTTAAATGTTATGTAAAATAACATAATTTTAAATATGCTAATTTATATCTTCACCAAGGAATGTATCAAATATGTACTCTGACCTAAAGAGGTCTCTCCTGTAAATGAAACAGAGAAAACTCATATAAATGGGGTAAAAGTATAAAAGCAGCAGGGAATGCATGTGGGAACATCTAAGAAAAACCTTGCAGTTTAATTCTAGTTAAAATTTAGACCCTGAAGAAAAATACATGGTTGTGCCAGAATACAATGATTGACAAACAACCAGACAAACTTGTAAATGCGATTGCAATACGCCACACCTTCTGTTCACTACATAAGTAAGTATACACATTAGAGCAAACAGCCCAAGAAGACAGGTGGAACATGAGTCGACTTCCTATAATTTAGCAGTGTTGAGCAACACAGTGAACATTTGCCAATTTTGTTGGTCAGTAGGAACTGCTATTTAGAGGCTTTGTAGAAAGTTAGATGCATGTTGTAAGCAAAATTCCTTTGCAAAGGATGAAAATATACCAACCAACACATCCAAGATGCAGAACACTGTGTACCTTCCGTTTGGTGTTTATGCTCACTGTAATCATCACTGAAGTATATACTGTGTTTCGAGGGCTTAGCCTCTTATTTGTATGGTCATCTGAGGAAGCGGTTTTCAGTTGTGGATCTGAAGGATTCTCTTTCTGATCGTGACTGAGGCTTTGACACAGAATGTGCTTTGAAGCAGATGGCCTCGGGCTGCAACAGGAATAGCCGTGAACAAGTATCTTCACAGTCTGCAGACTCTTCCACATCTGCTCTAGCTCAAGTTTGAAAAAGCAGACATGATGGAAAATATGATGGCAAATGAGTCGATAGCCGGTACTTTTAATAAATAATAATAAATAAATAAAGAATTACTCTATTCATCCCTCACCGGGGAAATTTGTTTGCTGCACTCCTTACACCGCAGCAGGCTGCCCTTCAACGGCGCCAATGGTGGGAGAAGCGGGGGTTAGGTGTCTTCTCCAAGGACCCTAGACGTGCTCTCCGTGGGACGCGAACCCACGACCTTCCGGTCCGCGGGCGAACGCTCTAACCACGCGGCCACCGTCTCCACCCAAGGGGTGGAGGTTTTAGGTTTTAGGTCTGTACATTATATTACTTTTTTTTTTTAAAAGTCCCTTTTCCCATTTGGATCTGTAAATAACTTTTTAAAACTTTTATTGTTTGTATGCAACAGATTTTTATTTTAAATATTGAATCAGAAATGCTTTTATTGCCATGGTCAATGAAGAGGGTCAGAGACTAGGAACTTGCTATGGCACTAGTGTGCAGTTATAAACATAAAAAAATAAAAATAAATAACAATTGGCTATTGATTGGCTATTACAAAATTGCCCCTAGTATGTGTGGATGAGTGTCTGTTTGGATGTGGCCTTGCAACAGACTGGCGACCTGTCCGGGGTTTATCATACCTCTCGCCAAAAATCAGACAGTTTTGGCTCCAGCACCCCCGCAACCGCAAAGAGGATAAGCGGTTCAGAAGTCAAAACGATATTTAATAGGCACAAAGCAACACTGTACTTTCTCAGTAAAGTAGTAGTTTTGATTTCATTTCAATCCAGACTTTGATGTTTTTTGTGTAAATATTGGCAATAATTTCTCACGTCCACTTTAAAATATTTGAGATGCCATATCAATTTGGATTGTTGTAAATTACTATCATTTTAAAATCAGCTTTTGGGCTTTTAAAACAATATGGTTGAAAAAAAAACCTCACAATATCCATGCAATTAAAACACCCGCCGTCAACTGTTGTAGTTTATAATTTTAGACACAAACCAGATGTTTGTGAATGTGAACAGGCCATCAATCAAAAATGAATGAAGTTGAATTTACTTTACTGGTGTGTGTGTGTGTGTGTGTGTGTGTGTGTGTGTGTGTGTGTGTGTGTGTGTGTGTGTGTGTGTGTGTGTGTGTGTGTGTGTGTGTGTGTGCATCCATGCGTGCTTGTGTGCGTAAGAAAAGATGAGAATGCACAGACACTGATATGTGGGCCTGACTGCTGCTGAAGTATGAAGAAATTCAATAAAGACGTAAGTTTCAAAATCAAATTACGTTGTAGTAACAAAAAATAAATAAAGATCAACAACAGCAAAACTTTTATTTAATTAAGGTTGTCGGTCATCCAAAAGTCCAGCTATTAGTGTAGCATTCCGTAAATGTAAAAAAAAAAATCTGAAAATTACTGAGTTGTTTTTTTTTATTATTTATATATATATATATATATATATATATAAAATTTATGCCGATGATTTATAATACTTCCATTTTATCAGCCTCAGCATATCAGTGATTTCATTTGTATAAGGGTTTTATTTTCCAAAAATCAAATCACAAAGCAATCATTTTTATCCCACAGGAAAAAAAGAATTCTTTAAATTTTGGGTGCAACAAGAGGACTTTTTTGCACAAAAATGCATTAAAATTTCTAATGTTCACCTCTATCATCACAAAATTAGTCAAACTTTGACATTTTTGACATTATTGCCCCTACTTTCTATGTAGTGGCTTGCTGGTGTGGAGGAATGACGTAGTGGGTCAAGATGAAACTGTACAAGCTGGCCAGAAGGACAAACTCTGATCTGTTCTTTGGACTCTTTGAACTCTGTAGGTCATAGGAGGATGCTGATCAAGCTGCACAAAATCTGTAACAACCCTTCCTACACTCTGTCTGAGACAGTGAGGAGCTTGAGCAGCTCATTCAGCCAGTGACTGTTTTACCCGTCATAAATAGGAGTACTACAGGAGGTCTTTTGTATCATCTGTATGAAATTATTCAATTTGGTTGCCTAATAATAAAAAGTAATAATTTTTACATTTTACTCATTAATTTACTAATTTACAAGTTGATCTACGTTCCTGCCCTCACCTATGGTCACCAGATGTAGGTGGTGACTGAAAGAATGAGATTGCCAATACAAAAATAGCTTCCTCCGCAGGGTGGCTGGGCTCTCACTCAGAGATCGGGTGAGGAGTTCTGCCATGCGGGAGGAGCTCGGTGTCGAGCCACTCCTCCTCCAGGTCGAGAGAAATCAGATGGGGTGGTTCGGGCATCTGGTCGGGATGCCTCTCAAGCGCCTCGCTGGTGAGGTGTTTCAGGTACGTCCCACCAGGAAGAGACCAAAAGGCAGACCCCAGATCCGCTCGAGAGACTATGTCTCACAGCTAGCCGGGGAACGACTCAAGATTTTTCCGGGTGAGCTGGAGGATACAGCTGGCGTGAGAGAAGCCTGGGTTTTCCGTCTGAGGCTGTTGCCCCCGCGACCTGGCCCCAGATAAGCAAAAGACGACACAACAGAACGGAAATTTATCCTTTTTTTATTCATTTTTCAATTCTTTAGACTTCACTAAATTTAACTACTGTGACAAATGAATTTCCTTCTAGGGATAAATAAAGTCAATCTCATCTCGATTATGTGCTAATAATTCAAGTGGCTAGCTTTTGTTGATGTTGCATTCATCAGATGCCCACATACTGTAAATTCAATTACATCAGAATTACAACCTCCCTATTTGTTAATGAATTTTCGATTTCAGGGTAATTTTGGTATCACAAATTAGTAGCAAAGACAAAAGTTACGGTAGTTTCTAAGTATGCAAGTTTGTTAGTTTGATCCTCACCAAACTACTGAGATGCCAGTTTGGCAAATACGTTTTTTTTTTTACATATTTTGTCAAATGATATTAAAAAAACATGCCATGGTCAATTATTATTGTTTTTACAACACATGGGAATCATTTTAAATGTATACTTTTCTGTCTATATTAGCAACAACCAATTAATCATGCAACTGGTTAACGATGAAGCAAAGTTATGAGCCCGTGTTTAGAGTGCATGTACTATAAACAACCTGGATGAACTGCAAAATCAACAAGTCATCTATAAGCTTACCCCAGTCTGGGTGCCCCTGTCCCAGTCTGGGGAGTCTGTTCCAGCCTGTGTCATTGCTCACTGTCACTGACAACTCAAGACAGGTGTAGACAATACTCCAGCTTTACTCTCTACCCCCACCGCCGCTGCCATGCCTCAATGTTGTCCTGAAACTGGATAGGGAAGTTAAGTCATGCACCACCATTCTTCATAACTCAGTACTACTATCTCTTGAAGCCTTGTTGCCAGGCAACCAAATGTTTTGTTACTGCACTTTTATTTCGGCTTCTTTTTTGTGCTTTCAACACACCTACTTTTTACACGCACTCAAAACACACACACAAAATCATAAACACTCTTCGCTATGACAGGAATCTCACCACATGACTTATGATGTTTTTATGATACATCAGAGGTAAAAAAATGATGTGCTTTATGTCATTTTCTACTTCTGCTCATCTACATTTTGGATTGTTGTTGACATTCACACTTTCAATTTATGTTTTGGTAGTTTTATTTCTTCGGTGAGGCGATTGTCTTAATTGATCAGCTGATCAATAGCACAATTGTTGATTGATAAGACTTACAACACCAGCTAACCAATTGGAGGGGAAAAAAATTCTGAAGCTTTTAAAAGCGCAATGACTCTTTCTGCATCAGCAACAGAAATGGGTCGTGAATAGATATCATGATAAGCGAGGTGGTGAGCTTCCTGAAAAACCTTCAAACCTAAAAATAGTCCTTCAAAAAGCACTTCAAACTCAAACACAAGTATTAATAGTAAAGACAAATATCTGGGGGAGACTGCAGCATTATTGATTCTATCAATCACCCCCTCAAAAGAAGCCGCAATGGGAGGGCCTGTTGTTAGCTCACTCTGTCTTCAGCGGCTAAATCAAAGCTGCACAGAGTACTTGAAATTCAATTCCAACGAGCCAACTGCGATCTTTTTTTCAACTTGTGACAACGGCTTCTGTTTACTCTGCAGCAAACACAGGTGGAGAGCTCTGTAAGAATCCCTCCTTTTTCTTCTTCACCCTTTTTTCTCCTCTCTCAATAGACTTAGATTGAAGATGAATGTTTAAACACACATGCATAGACAGACACACATATAGCCAGCTGCCATAGATGAACATACCCAGTTATTCATTGTTGGGTTAACCAGACAGAGGAATAAATGATGGGGAACTTTAGCAGAAAGAATAAAAGGCAGAATGGTAGAAATGGAAGATTTAGTGAGGATTGATGTGGAGGACATGATTTCTCCATATTATTTTCATACAGAGTGTCAATTTCACTGCATCCCAAGTGTACTTAGGAAATACTCAAAGCACTTTTTTTTCAACAAATCCACCTTTCTTGACTAAAAGTATTTTTTAACACAAAGTTAACTAGTTGTGCAGTTGTTAGAGCTGAACCCGCTTTTCTACACGGTTACAAGAGTAGATGAAAAACGAGGGGGCTGGTGCCTTGAGGATGGAGCAAAGGGGGATGTTGTGGAAGGAGGATGAAGTCAGAGGAAAAGGGATCCATCCATTAGAGGGTATAATGAGATGGAGCAGCTGCATGATGTTGGGTCAGGAAGCCCACAGATATGAGGAAACCTTAAGGCCCAACAAAGCTTATAGGGGCTCAGGAGTTGTAGCACAATGACCTCATTTTGAGGGTGCTGGGTCCATTGCTATTGACCCAGCAATGCTAAACCATCACATGGCTCAAAGCTAAAGATCACCCATCCCTTTGCTTACATGAGAAAACCTTTGGAGCAATCATTTGTTTTTCTCTGGTCATATTTTGCTTGTCTAAACTCTTTTTGGCCTGTAGAACAGCATGCCAAACACTGATCTCACCTTCATCTCTACCAGTGCAAGATACAGAAACTCATGGATGGTTTCATTTTCTTAAGCTTTGGGAATGTTAAATGTGCTGTAGGATATTTTTGGTTTCGCTTTCAAATAAAAATATCCATATACATGTCATTTGTTCCATTTGTTTTAAGTCTGGACATTAAAATTGCTCATACCAGTCAGACCAAATGTACAACAATAAAGCAGAAGTCAAAGTGATGGTGAAAAGGTGAAGTTTGGAAAATTTGTGTACATGCATACTATTTTATTACCTCTCACTCCCTCCTGTTTTTCCTATTGTTTCGCCGGTCAGACTTCATCAAATTGTCTCTAGCTCCTACTTCTCATCTGCTTTCTGTCATTGTCAAATACCTGCAATCTATCGTCTTTAGAGCCTTCATTTCAATTAACTTCTCAACAATTTATCTACCCGTTTTCAAATGGTATCAATGCTGTCTGTATATGCATTTCAAATCAGAATGCCAAACAACTTAATATGCTGCATTTAAAAAAAACACCAACACTGAATTAGAGGAATCAAACTACAAATTCAAGGGTCAGTGAGAACAAAACAGAATTTTTTCTACCTTTTCTATCAGCATTTTGCTTCAGAAGTTGACAGCAAATTGATTGTCTCCATCTAACCCTGTGATCTGCATTTTCTCTCACATCAACTACATTCTTGATGTGACGACAGCCATCAACCTTTTATGGTCTGCTACTTCTCCAGCCTTGTAGTCCAAACCATGGCATCTTTCCAATGGAATATATCCTCTCTCTCCAATTGATATGTCTGAACCATCTCAGTCTGGCCTCACTGACTATAGATCTAAGTTTATCTTGAACAGAAGTACTTACATTTTCCATGTCCCTCTCATATCCACACTTTTACTCAAACTTGGAGTGCCTAACTTTTGCTTTCCTTTAAAGAAAAAAAAACTTTAGCTCTCAAGCCTTTGCAACAGTTTCACCCTTTTACAACATCACAATGTCATCGCAAACAACATAGTAGCCATCGACATGGACAGTGAATGCAAATGAGTTTCCCCAATTATGTGGTTGTCATTCCAATGAATGATAAGTTAATAGTTGAAATGTACTCTTATTAGATGGTAAACTACTGTATTGTTTACTATTCCCAGTAGTAGTTGAAAAATAATAGTTACAATACAAAATTTCCCCTTCTTTTCTACTGGAACATAAGTTAATATGTCAAAGCCATGGAAATTATACAACTGTTAAACCGGAAAAAAAAAAAGAAAAAAAATTAAATGTCTCAATGCATACAAAGAATAGCTAAATATTTGCTGAAACATACCCCTCCTAGCCAATACATGTACATTTTGCAGTATTTTTCTCTCACATACACACTCAAGCACAGCAGAGCAGCGACAATAATTATTTATGTGTTGACATTTGCAAACATTTCATAGATTGTGTGGCTGACAGTTGGTGGAGAGTTGAGTCTTGTTGTCTGTGTTGTTACAGGCCCTGACAGTCGCTTTTTTCTTCAGACAATGACATTCAGCTTAGTCACTCAAGTGCCTGCGCTTTGTAACGCTTGTTTCTTCTAGCTGCCGTGTACTCTAAAGCGTTTGAACTTTTTTTTTTTTTTTTTAAGAAGAAATCTGTTGCTGTTTAGGACAAGATTGGAAGAAATCACAGCCAGTGGGTTGGATAAAAATAATCTTTGCATTATTTTGTTAGCTTGTAAAATATATTTAGAGCATTTATCCACTATTGCACACACTAGGATTATCAGTAAGCACAAATCAAGTGTATATGGAAGGATTTAAAATGCTAAGCCTTTGCAGCTAAGTTAGTTATCTATGAAAATAAAATAAACAATCCAGGAGCTTTTATGTCAAGAAAATTGCTCAGGAGTGTTGTTGCTGCAAGTGCCGGCCATATAGTTGCATGGCAACCTTACAATTCAGAATGACACAAACTAGAAACACAAGCTGGGCAAAAAGAAACCCACAGAGTCCTGTTTGGGTCATTGAATACCTCTGTGTTTACCCTCAGCCTACTGTGGGATTGACGCTTCGATCCCCACCTCTTCCTGGGAGTTTTTTCCACCATGACATGTGGCGATGGGGGAAACTTAAGCCTGAGCAGATCTACCAAACAGGAATTTTCACTTCTCCTCTTATACTTCAGTAACTCCCATTTCACACACACATACACACAAACATTATTAAAAGAGAGAGAAAAAAAACTTCTGTGTGTGTGTGTGCACGTGTGTGTGTGTGTGTGTGTGTGTGTGTGTGTGTGTGTGTGTGTGTGTGTGTGTGTGTGTGTGTGTGTGTGTGTGTGTCAGGGCTAAACCTTCATCAAACAGCAAAATAGTGCTGCACAAAGCTGTGTTTTAAGAGAGAAGGCAAGCAGCCTATCAGCACAGTGTTGATTGATGGCAAGGTAAGCTAGTTTGTGGCCTTTGAGGTAAATTACATTAGTATAACTGAATATTTGTAGAGTAGAAATGGAAACTTTTTGCATTAAATGTAGCACTCTTTAACTCCCTACAACTTCACTAGTCTACTGTAGTAGAAAAAGAATGTTACATTGTAGGAGTTAAAAGAGTCGCATTTACTGGAGAAGGTTGTTATCTGGGGCCAGCGACTTTGAAACACTAAGAGTGATACCGCTACAATGCAGGAGAATCCATTTCTAACATGTGCTGAGATTGGCAAGAACTTGCAATCATATAAACACACAATTAGACCACCTTAAGAACATAAAAATAATAAAATAAAAAATCCACTTTTGCATTAGGGGGAAGTATGAGAGGCAATCAGATGAAAATCAGGCTGATTGTAATACCATATTTTAATTGATTTTCCTAACAGTTTAATTTATTACTGGGTTGTGAGGGTACGATTCTATTGTTAACTGGAACAGCTCAAAGGAGGTTCATTGTCAGTCTTTCAAGCTGTGCACTACTTAACCCAAATCACCATGTTGGCCTTAAAAACTTGTAACCCACCTGTTGCAGGAAGTGGAAATTACAGAGGAGTGTGTGAAAAAGTAGCTCAAAGGTTGTTTGGGATAAATGGCTGCTGCTAGCAGAGCAGTTCTTACTAAGAAAGCTGTTTCACATGCTCAAGAAAAATGCATTTGTTGTTATGTTCAGTGTAGTAAGTTTACCTGAATGCCAAGTTACCTACAACTGGTGGAAATTTCTTTCCAAATCTATTTAAATCAAATTAGTAATAAAACAATGTAAAGAAAACAATAGATGAATTATTAGGAGTAAAAAAATTGTAGTTAGGTTACGCTCACAGTGGCTTTCTTCTTCTATTTGGGGGTTAACAGTTGTCCCATTCTCATCCTTACAAACATGGGTGTTTACAAACATTAGCACCCCAGAGAGTCTCAACTTGCAAAAGCTTTGAAAAGTGGAGGCAAAGGCAAGTGAAGGCAAACACTTTGCACCTTAGAAAAGCACAAATACACACCTGTTTTCTTCTCTTGGAAAACAGAAAGCTGAATTATTTGTTCCCCAAAAAAGTAACATTAAACTTTCCCATCCTCAAACAGACCTCTCTGTTTTCAAGCTAGATCTTTCTGCAACAGAACAAAACTTAAGAAAATAATATAGAGTCCTTACAGATAAAGTTGTTGGAATTCCAAATGAAGCATATTAACATTGCTCCAAATATGTACTTTTTTTATCTCACATACAATAAATTTGCCTATTACAAACTCAAAGTTTAAGAATAGAAAAACAGGGGTAACCCTAATAGGGTTTTGCAAACCACCTCTCCCTTGGAGCATCAATGTCCCTTGAAAACTAAAGTGAATAATGTACAATATATGTCCACATACTTGCAAGATGATACACATCAGTTCAAACAAATGCATGTCTCAACACATCTTTACACGTGAAAAAAACATTCACACCTAACAAACAGACCAGACCTCATAAGAAGTGTGTGAGATTGCCTGAAAGATAAGAGTTAGATTTTTTTTCCAGTACCCTACAATACTGAGTATTGTAAACGTCTTTGGATGAACAGGGTTATGATCGGAGCTCCTCTGATTTCATTTTCTTAATGAGGTTTTACCATCAGAGGTTTTCATTTTCTTCTATGAAATCAGTGATTTGGAGACTTTTAACACATCACTTTTACGTTCAGATTCTGCATTGCAGAGTACACATTCCAAATCTTTATGATGTTATGGAGAAAACAATACTCCTTGGCTCAATACAAGTACAAGGTGGTCCATAAAGTATTCAAGTGTCTTGAGTTTTTTGTTTGGCAGGCAGTGTGATGAGGAAAGATTAAATGGCTTTTAGGCTAAAAAACAAATATCTCACAGTGTGCCTCAGAGCCACATAGGAACCTAAACCAGCATTGCAAAGGGTATTACTTTGTAATCCGTGATTACTTAGAACAGGGTGGAGAGGCTTTATGAGGGGCATCTTGAAAAATCAAACTGTGCTGTCACATGAGCTTAGGAGTTAGTTTGTTCACCTACAGAAACATGCCTGCATGTGTAACCTAGACAATTCAGCATAAAAGAACCTGAAACAGCTACATGGATGCAATCTTTAGCTCAGACTTTAGTATCAACATCACTTAAAATGAACTCCTGTTGTCTTACAGGATAACAGCACCCTCACTCTGAGGGATCAGTCCACAAAGACTATATGATCACCCAAGTGTCGAGTACTATTTATGTGAACAAGGGAAACTGCACATAAATGTGTACAACACAAATCCAAGTACATTTGTTAGCAGGATAAACCTGCCAACAGTGCCAAAAAACAGAGGAAGGCAACATGTAAAGGCAGAACTCTGGTGAGCATGAAAATACTGTGTGAGCTATGCTGATTTTCTCTTCTGGATAATTGCTGTTTTGTCTTGACTCCCTGTACTGTTATTTATCTGTACAGGAACTCAGACAGTTACCCGTAGGCAAAAAAAATGTTGTTTTTTTTTTGGTTGGTTGGTTGGTTGGTTGATTTTTTTTGCAACACACTTTGAAATGTAATTTAGGGGAAAAAAATACTGCAGCATTTAGTTATCTAATGTCTTCAGTAACAAATCAATGTTGCAGGGGAGTCAAAAGTTGCACATGTTGCTAAACAACTACAGCTTTTGTGGCTTAAAACCTTATGGTTCAAACATAATTACACAGCAACCTGCCTGTATATATTAGCCCAAATAGGAAGGTTTCACTTTCTCTTAGATTTGTTGAATCATTTTAACAACTGATAGACGGCAAACAATGTCAAGAACAAAGATATGTGAGAATTTCATATAAAAATTATGTTGTTAAAAACATTTAAAGCCTGAAAGGAAAAAAATACATATTTTATGTGACATTGTTTAGTCTATTGTGTAATCTAATAAAATTTACAAGTATAAAAACTCTTTCAAAAGCTTTATCCCCTTGTGAAAAAATTAAGCCTTATTTCCATAACCTGTAATCAAAATTCTGATAATCCAATTTTGTCCTTGTGGTCCGAATGACTACCTCAGTCCTTTCAAAGTACTTGTATCATTAGGTTGCATCTGTTTGAGTGGCCCGTGTCAGCACAGGAACACAGTTCTGAGATAACGACAAAAGACTAAGTCTGTGACAGATACATATTTTATTTTGTTAACTAGATGTAGTTGGTTGCATTGTGTTTTGGAGGCAGGGTAGGATTTCCTATCAATTATTTGTTAAGTGCAGAAGGAGTCTCTCAGCGAATCGAAAGTGTAATGTTTGATATTGTGGAATGTGTCTATGCATGTGACAGAGCGAATGGGACTATCTGTATGTGAAAGTGTTTGTGAGGACATAAATCATAACCAAATTCCTCAAGTTCATTCCAGTCATTTACAGGCCCCTGAAAGCTTTATGTGGCATGTTTGATCTTTAAAACAGAAGATTCAACAATGTGTGCTTAAAGTAGCAACATTATTTCAAGGTTAAACATTTTCTTGTGGAATTTTGATCAGTTGGTCTGTCCTTCTCTGCGGGGAGAGTGGCGATTTTCATTAAATGTATATTTTGACATTCTTACAAGCAAAAGATGTACACTTTTCACAGCGCAAGTTAACCAATTTGCTTTATAAAAATCATGCCATTGACAGTCATACTGTTTTTGTAATTACTGTTTTGTTTAACATTTTAGAAGTTGCTTTGTTATTTATTTAAAGGTGTATTGTAGAAGCAGTAGAAGAGCAGAATACAAAAGAAACAGGTTTTTAAAAGTGTCACTAAAATGTAAATATAAAATAATATTTTGGAATTTTTTTTTTTTAGCTGTAGGCAACTAAATTAATTAGAAGCACCAAGAAACATGAACCTGAAAAAAATAAATGAGCAACCCAGCATTTAAGGAGTTGTACTTTTTATTATTAAACAACACATAAATCACATACGGTTAAAAGTAGGTAAAAATCATTAATATTGAACTTGTGAACTAAACTTGTTTAGATTTTCTGCTAGATTAATCAAATTAGCTGCTGCTTTGGTTAATGGTTTCAATTGAATAATTAGTTCAAGCCATTTTTCAATCATGAGGTTTGTTTCACTGTGCAGAAAAAAAAACACTTTCTGTGAAAGGGTTCTCCAAAGTATTAAAGCTCATTTAAGATTAATGATTTAGTTCAAACTTGATTGTTCCAATGTAAGTATGGATTTGGTGTCTAATATTTTATTGCACTGGTTAATTTGTGTTTTTAGCTTGGCAAGGACCACATGGGATAGAGCTCAATAACCAGAATATACATTACATGCTCTGTTTACAACACGTAAATAATAAATTTATTGTTTCAGCTGTTCTAATGTTAAAATGCTTCTTGTGGTTTTACTGAACTGTGTTTTACAAAGAATATAATCTATTTTAAATAATGGGTATGTTTGAACAAGTAAAATACTCAAAATGCCCTCAAGTCACCTCAGATGTCACATTAAAAGAAAAGAAGTTCAAGCCATTCCCGCTGACGTTTTGTAACTATAATTTATTTCTATCGCACCTAAAACTACGGTGCACAAAAAAACTTTTTTCCCCTTCAGCGGTGGAGTGAGAATAATACTTTATCATACCGACAAGTGAAAACACAAAGCAATGTGTGCTTTTTTTACTTTGCCCGAAGCTTTTAGTCTGACCTCGTCCCCTCTCAGACTCCTTCTCACCTTCTCCTTCTAGCTCCTCAGCCCTCGGGCACAAATGGGTGGGCCTTCAGGAGAGGTGAGCACGAGGGGCCCCCCTGGCATCATCCATACCACAGTTTGAAAAGAGAAAACTCAAAGGATAACATCGCTGAGACAGTGTCGGGGTGAGGAGAAATGAGGTAAATATCAATGGTGGTGGTCTCACATAGCCCATTAGTCAATGTCTGGAGCTCGCTGTCAGAGCATCAGCTCACAGCAGCCTCGGGGTCTGCGCCACCACAACCACTGTCCTCTCTGTGAATTGCACCCCGGCGAAAATAAAGCAACCCGAGCTGAACATAAATCATAAGGAACATTCGTTACCTTGAGTAATTGTGCTTCATTCATCTTCAGTTCTTTTACCATTTGTCAACTCATGAGAGCTGCTGGATGTCAGCTTTGCACAGT
The DNA here is from genome assembly GCA_902685375.1 of Neostethus bicornis. NCBI lineage: Eukaryota > Metazoa > Chordata > Actinopteri > Atheriniformes > Phallostethidae > Neostethus > Neostethus bicornis. Next base: position 15,600,681 of record LR738545.1, read on the forward strand.
ACACACGGTTGACTGTGCCACACTAACCTGCAGAAAATAGTGCTGTAACTTTTTTTTAACAAATCAGAGATGCAAAATGTTGATGCATATGTGATTGTACTTGTACTTGCACAGTACTTGTAGAAACCAAAATATAATTTTTTAGCAAACTAGTAAACGCAACAAAAGGCATTTTTTTCTGACAATAACTGACATATATGTATTACAGTACTATAGGTATTGAAAGAACCCTTTTTTTTAATGAGAATAATACATTGTCTGCTTTAAATATTTACAGTAGATTACAAAGTTTACTATACAATGGCACAATTTGATCATTGGTTAAATGCCACATGGTTTAACATTAAACTACATGCTTTTTATATATTAGAACATACATAAAGATTAGGGAAGGTTTTTTCCCATTTATATTATAAAAAACTCTTTTTAGACATTATTACCTAAATATAACTTTTTGCAGGAAATCTACATCAATCTTTAAAAAAAAAAATCTAGAAGGAAAGAAAATGTGTTTGTACTTAAATGTGTTACCTTCATTTTTATTTTATTTTTTTACTGAGCAAAAAAACATTATTTTTCAGAACTCAAACATAGTCTCAAGTTGTATTTGACCTAATTCTGTTTGACTCAAAGCTTAAAAAGCAGGATAAAAAAAAGAATATGTGCAGGATAATACTTTTTTATGTTTTAATTGTATTGTGATTGTCTCTTAAAGAAGGCATCTATTAACACCAATTGTAACCTCAAATACCCACGGTACTTTGGAACCTGTCTTTAGCTGTTAACACCCTGCCACTTTTATTCACTACGGTGACGCATGTCTTCAACAACACATCCACACACAACTAACTAATTACCTTTTTTTTTTTCTTCCACACTCTGCTTTTACCAGATTTGGATTAAATCATTGTGGATTGTGAATTCAATCATACTCCTAAATCCATGTAGATTAAAAATACAGCTCCTATTGTCTTTGTTATTTTGTACACCACATGAATCTTTTAGATGTAACATGAATTGTGACGTGTGTTTATTGAGTCAGTTTTCCTTTTGATTTGACATTAAGTGATATTGACATTAAGTGACAGTGAAAATTACATGTCTGATGATGCACATATACAAAGAAATACGCGCTATCCTTTTCCCCCAATATATGATAATCTTAGTCTTGGGTAGAAATTAATACAGTTTTACTGTCTTTTTTTATATTTTACTTCAGTGATATAAACTACATAAACTATTCTATAAATAAGTTAGTAACTCAATTGAGAAAAAAAAATCACTATACGCGTATATGTAGCTAAAAAAAGAAATGCATACAGTATATTTGTTTAGATAATCTTTTTATGGGTTTCTTATAGTAGGCTGAAACTTCTCGATCTTTTGATATGCAGACAAAAAAAAGTGCGATAATCAAAGGCATCAAAGGCAACTTCCAATGGATACCCATTCATAAAGTATTGTTGGAAACTTTGAACCACAAGTTGCTCAGATGCTGTTGACAGGAGAGGATGTCATTTATCAACAGGTGTTAGAAAGCCAATAAAGATATGAGGACAGATAGTACAGGCTGGCGGCAGAAACACAGCATGAAGAAAGAGTCGGAGCGAGAGAGAAAGAAATACTGAAGAAAAGCCGCAGACGAGGTGTGTGCACAACCACAGAGACATTCTCAGGCTGCAAACACCCTTTCACCACTTCCAGCGTCACCTCCCACACACCTCCCCACACACTTATCTCCCTTGAATCTCAAGGAGGCGGAAGCAGGACATTGCCAGCCTCAAATATAATTAGTAGAAAACATGCAGCCAGCTATTGCTCAAGCTCACTAACACAGGTTTGGTCCCAAAACAAACGTGTAGCTTTGTAGAACAAAAGACAATAATGCCCTCGAGACAACACAGCCTTTATGAATCCTTAAATCACACTTTGCATTGCATTGAATTGTAAGGCTACATCAGATAAAAACATGCAAAATGAATGCAACATAATTCAAATGCAAGCATGTAGAGCTGTTTTTTCAATTTAAAAAACATTTGGTATTGTTAACTACACTGTATATTTATAAGAAATGAATGGTGGTATGGAAATGTTTGCTTTCCACGTACTTTAGAATTTGCGTATGCAAAACTACAAACTTTAGATAGGACAGGAAGCATTACTATTTTGTCTGTCCCAAGTGAAATAGGGGTATCTCTTGGTCTTCTGGTGGCAAAGGGGAAAATGGGTCACCATTCTGCTTCTAAACCTGGAAGGGTAAACTAATCCCAGGTCAAAGAGGGCCAATGTGATGAGTGACACTTAACACAGGGATGGAATACTCCACATGTATTCCTCTCCAGCACCTTTGATTAAACCCTGCAGCTGGGCCCAAGACTGATCCATGGGGAATCCCTTTATGGCTATTGCTAATCAGACTAAGTCTGTCTCTTGTCCATCTTCATCCTTGCTCCACTTATCCCTTTATCCTGTCTTGCTTTACTTTTTCTTCCACTTTGGATCATTATGGACACAAAATGAGCACATGTAGACCGAAAGAGGATGTGATGGGAGTAGATAGTTAAAGTAAGAGAAAACTAGAAAAAATAAAAATAATTTAGTGGTTAGACTAGATTAAAAAGCGTAGTTCTCACATTGTAACATCTATTAAGGTCATAGATGTTTTTTTTTTTTATTATAAATCTTCTGTAAGCAGAAAAAAAATGTCCTTTTTAGGTTCATGTTTTATTACCAGTGTTGTCAGTGTAATGCAAGCATGACAATTAAGTGTTTTCTTTTAGTTTTGCATAATCTTATCCTTTTTCTGTACCGTTAAGTACCAGATAGTGCTTAAATTTTGCACCATGTAGGAAATACTCTACACAATATAGCATGCTAAAAACTGTTTTATATAAAAGTGATGGCCCAACCTAACCTTACTACTTTGGCATCACACACATATGGCTTCAGCTTGTTTAATTTAAGCCAGGACTTGTTAGTTGCTGTTAAAGTTGCAGCAGAACCAGATCCTTAACTGTATCTCCCACATCTGAAAATCAAGTGACTGAGAAGTAGATGTTTATTGTCAGCCATAATAAGTCAGTTATTTGTGCTAGGAGGTGAATGTTATTTAACTGCCATTCTGGTATGTCTGTGTGCTGGCTCATGCCATATATTCTGCCAAGAGTGTGTTTATAACATGAAGTATTCCTTGTGAGTAACTCTGCAGCCAGGCAGGCGAGAGGTGGCGTCACACAGCTGCTCTGGCCACAGTCTGATCTGAATCTATGTTATTGTTACTTGTAGCGCTACCACGCTTAAATAGGAAAACATAATTTGTAACAATAAAGGAAAATTAGGTCAACACCATGTGTGTACATGTACTTCAAGCTCTGCATGTAAAGCATCACAAGAAAACTTGGCTGCATCCGAAACACATGTGAACATGCAACCTTTCTACAGTCTGTATCCTAAACATGAGCAAGCTCAGATTTCAGGACTTGTGGTCTCCTAAATATGTATCGTGGCACACATCAGGTTGAATGTCACTATTGTTTACAGGAAAGTGATTTATGGGACTTTTTGTGGAAAAAGGAAATAAGGTTATCCAGTCAATGATATTCAGCTAAAAGCAAAGAGGAGGTTAGGCTACCGTGACTATTTTTTTTTTGATTATTTTGAATTACTCTATTCATCCCTCACCGGGGAAATTTGTTTGCTGCACTCCTTACACCGCAGCAGGCTGCCCTTCAACGGCGCCAATGGTGGGAGAAGTGGGGGCTAGGTGTCTTCTCCAAGGACCCTAGACGTGCTCTCCGTGGGACGCGAACCCGCGACCTTCCGGTCCGCGGGCGAACGCGCTAACCACGCGGCCACCGTCTCCACCCACGACTAATAAAAATTAACTGAAAAAATTCTTTAATGAGTATCACTTGCATAATGAAAGGAAAGCTGATATTATTTTCTATAATTTCTTGATTGTAATAACACTAAAAGTCATCTATTATTTTACCTTCTCTCTTGGTTAGTTTCACGTCAATGACAAAGTTTTGCATTATGCATTTGCAAATGGCAGACATAACTGGGTGTGATATGGCTAATCACAGTTTGCATGCTGTCGTACTTGACCTCTGAAGATATATGTTCCCTTATATTGTCTTCAAATGAAAGGCTTCTTGTGTTAGACTATGGAGTGCACAACTGGTCAAACTGGTATGGTGGGGTTTCATTATTTTAGACTCACTGTGTATGCGTAAATGTGTGTCTGTCTGTATCTGTTTGACTAATTTTATTTCCTTACACACATCTTTAGGCTCTCTGGTGCACTGCAGCTCAAATACATGCTTTGCAAGTGCCTAACTTTGTGTTCTCAAAACATTTATGTCCTGGGAAAATGTGCAGTGATATAGGTATGGTAGTACTGTCTGAGAAGATAATGAATGAGTTGTTTTGGGGTTTTTTTAACTCTTGCACAAATCGAAAGAAAAAGAGCACAACTCCATGAATTAATAGATGGAAAACTAACAAATTTGGCCTTGAGTATTTTGACGTTAAAAAGAAAAACGAAGTCCACATTGCAAACCTTTATCAGTACAACTAGGGGCTGAGGTTCTATTGAACTCTGTTTCCAGCATTTTTAAGTAAGATGAGCCACAAGACTGAAGATCCACTACATGTATGAAGTGAATTGAGAGTTCAAATTAAATTTGAGCTTTGCTTTGCTTTTGTGCTGACTGCAATTTCAAATGTTATTTAAAGTAGGAAAAAAGTGGGAAAATGTAGTAAAGCATTCTTCCAACAGATTTTTTTTATTTCAATTGATTTCTTGGGATGTTTCGACTATTGCCAGTACAAACTAATATAATTCTTCCATTTATTTTTCCTATTTTGATGGAGAATCTTGCATATTTTATCAAGAAAACTACAGATACCATGGTTCTTTAGTTTAAAGTAATGTCATTGTCTTTGAAGCATTCTTTTAATTTTGTATACTTATGATTAAAGCTAGTTCAGTTTCATCAATAAGTTTTATGGGGTCAAACTGTGAGCTGAGCAATCTACGCCACATGTGCAATGCTGCAGTTATAAACCACATGAAATAAAAGATTGAGGGGATGAGAGGAGGAAATAGGTACAAGTTGGCCAAACTTCAAACGAACACCCCAAAATTCAAAGACAAACAAATTTTTGAGACAGATGACTTTATAAAGTTCTGTGGTAAAGTAGGAAAAAAAATGACCAAGTCAAAAGCAAAATCAGACTTCGTCGTAAGTCTGAGTCCAGTAGTTAACTTGACTGATGGCAACTTTCAGGTATGCATGGAATTTAAAAAAAAAAAAAAACAAAACAGAAAAGAGCTTAGACCAAAATAAATTAAAAAAAATCAAATTGAGCCAAAGTTCCTTGTTTGTCTTGGCAAAGTCTCTTTTTAGAAGAAGGGAACTGTTAGACAAAGGAGATATAAGGGAGAGAAAGAGAGAGTAAGAAAGAGAGAGAGGTGTTTATTTCTTTCTGCCAAGCCAGTCAGAGAAGCAAACACAAGCAGAGTGAAACTTGATCAACTGGCACCATGCCTGGACCAGCAGTGGCACGGAGCAGCAACAGGGGAAATACACAAACATGCACGAGTACAGGGCCCAGGTTTCCGAACAATCATGTGATCAATTTGAAATCATCTTTGAATTATTTTTTCCTTTCTACCTCTTCTTTGTTTTAACACAACAAAGTAACACTGATAGACATGAGAATGGAAACAACTCCTCATATGACAGGAAGTTTTATACTTAAGTTTATTAATTCAATCCTCTTGATCCCATTCCACTTGGTCCCTTCACTACCATAAACAGACACAAGGAAACACACACACACACAAACTGTGGCCCAGTAGGAAAATCCCTCTGTGGCTAGGCGTTTCTTTTTAACTTGATATGCTTGTGAATCACCCCTAGTGCCGCAGTGTTGCTCCACTAATGAACATAGGGCCCACAGACGAAGTGGTCCTTGCTCTGTTACGCTCTCCAATCGCACTGGAAAACAGGATCCAGCTGCCAGGGAGCCTGTCATTACAGCAGAAAAAAAAACTGTCAGAACCCTTCCTGCTTCTCCTAAGCTTGTCTGATCCTTTGACCACATCTCACACTCACCCATCAAACCTCCTGTGGTGAACTTTAGTCCAGACTTAACCCCATAACCTGTGGTCATTTTCAACTCTGCCTCACCTGTAAAAAAACAACTCCCATTTGTAATCTTTTATGTTCAAAATAGTTTAATTTGAAACACTGGCATGTGTGTAATTTGGATTTTATTCTCCCATATGTTTAATTTTTTCTCTAGGTACTCTGCCATCTCATTGGGCAAAAAACGTACATGCAAGGCTAAATGACCACTGTAAATTACCAAAGAAGTCATTTACCATACAAGAAACAAGCAACCGTATAAGACGGTCTAACATTTTTCTTTACCAGACATTATTCCAAACGTGCTTTGTAGGAGTGATGTGATTTATAGAGCAAGCATCAAAGCCTTCTTTGATACTTATCACCAGTCTGCGTTTGTGTGAGCATCTTGGCAGCAAGATGGCACGGCAAATGGGGAACAAACACAAAGAGGATGACAGTCATGCTAGACAAAATTCAAAATACACACACACTCACTTACATACAGCTGATACCAGCATCAGGGTCGAGCAAAGCCATATCTAATATGCTGAGTGAAAAGTAAACAGTGCTGGGCCATCAGGGCTTCCCGCTTACTGAGAAACCATTTGACTCAAAACAAGAATGGACCGGAGGGTTTCCAGAAACTCAGGGTGGGGCTGGGAGAAGGAAGCTGTATGACCATGTAACACAAGTATAGTTATGCACATCAAACAGAAGTAATACAATTTTACTGATGATTCAATTACTCTAATGCAAGAAAAATGTGATCGTTTGATTTAATTGTGAAAATCAATCTGTATTGACTTCCAGCTTTCCCTACAGAGCGCTTGTAATCCTTTCAGCCCTGTTTGTTGATGTGTCATGAGCAAACAGCTCTTTGCTTCACATTATTGTGTCAATGAGATTGCTTTTGAGTGGCATTTAACAGTCTCCCCTGCCGCTTGTGTTGTCGACACAATACAACAACCTGTGTAGTTCCAGATCTGACTTTTTCTCCACCCACAAACATGACAACTCCCCTCTGTGGTCTGAAAAGTCTCACAAATCATGATAGCATGCACCCAGAGATGAGTAGCGTGTGGTTTCTTCACGCTTGAGTACAAGGAGATTGTATGCTTTGTTGTGGCCACAAAGATCCAAGGTGATCTTAGAGCATGTGAAAAAATATTTTTAACCAAAAGGAAAGGCCGGCTGGTATTAATGATGCGGCATGTAGTAGAGGCCACAGGAAATGTGTGTTTTAGTGTGTGTGAGTTAAGAGTGTGTTAAGTCTGGGTCACTCAGACACACTTGCTTCCCTCTAGGATGGATCTGATGGGGGCCACAGGGCAAGAAGCAGACAAATTCATCAGCGTCGTCATCTCCTGGTGTCCAATATCCCAGAGTGCAGTGGTGCAGCTGCCAGGCCTTGCGTTGGCAACCATGATGGGCTCCAGGTGGACATGCAAACAGCTTTGACTGCTTTACTTTGAAATTGTGCTCTCAAAATTACTGAAAACAAAATGATCATGTATATGATCTAAAACACGTTACATAATCAGAAAATCGAGGCACTGTATGTCAGAGTTGATAAATTTGAATGCGTGAATTACACATTTTCGTACAAACTGCTGATCCCCAGTGAGTCACTCGCCTTTTGTTTTAGAGCTATTAAAATTGCTCAATGAGACACACATCATTATTCAGAGTTTCACAGTTGTCATATTGTAAAATGTTTCAGCTAGATATATTGCGTAAATATTTCCCCGGCGTAACAATAATGGGTCAGAAGTGAAAAAGGAGATTCTGAATGTATTTAATCATTCAAAAAAACTGCAATGTGCCAGTGGTGTAAAAGTTGTGTTTTTTAGGCCATTTTTTTTTATTCCAGACCAGATTGAGTAAAACATACTAAAGCAATGAAAAAAAAGGCAGAATGAAGCTGGGAGTTAACACTTGTTAGTTTGTCAGCATAAAAATTTTCTGAGATTCTTATCACAGATATGAAAAATAACCACTCATAGAGGTTGGCCATAATACATTTTTGTCCTCTTAGGAACCAGATGCCTTGTTAAATCCGGAAATTTGTGACAACTTTGATTTAGGGCTGTTTATAATGAAACAGCAGAAGCTCTGCTTGGCAATCAATCAATTTAAGGTGAAAGCAGTTATTTTTCTAACCTGATGTGCATCACACAGGTATGAAGGCAGAGCTATAAATAACAGCACTTCATTCGAAGAAGATACATACTCCTACTCACCGAACAACTTGTAAACATGGCTATTTTGGCTTCTGTTCAGCGCAGCATTCCTAACCACAAAGTACTGCTCACGAGTGATGGTAAAATCTAGATTTCTTTTTTTTTACATCCAAATGCAAGAAGAAGAAACATGTGGTGTTTCCGCAAAGAAGACTTCTCATTCTTGTTAAATTTTGATGAATGACTAGACTTTGAGCCCCTCAACATTTTAAAATTCTTGTGTTTTCTGTCTTCAAATGGTGAAAAAAATATTTAGTTTCTGAACAAGTTTTTCCTGTTCAAGCCACAAGGGAATTCCTAATCAAATCTATATGTTAACTGTTAGCTAAATGATAACAAACCTTTTCAAAAATCAAATTAGCATCTGCTTTAAACACTTTTCTTAATAGCAGTAATTCATCTAGAATTGCGTGAATAGCAGTTTCTGCAAAATATATTTAAGTTCTGATAAATTATCTACAGTAGAGACTGAAATGTTCAAAACCATGACATGAGTTCATGCAGTAGGACAATTCAAATCATACTTTTAAATCAAATATGTAAAGATGTACAGTATGTAGACAACGACAATCTCTCCACTCTCAAACTAAAGGTAGAAAAACAAGTGATGGTTAAAGCATAAAAAAAAGTTTGATGTGTGACAAGAGACGGGTTATCTTTTAAAGATTTTTTTAGTCACACCAAAAAAACATAGATGTTTAAAAAGAATGTCAATTTAAACATAGATGACCGAGTTCTACAATAAGTAGACTCATCAAATTTTTATGAGTATTATAGTTATTAAGCTATAATAAGACTAATTTTGTTAGTTTCTTCCTTAAATATGGTCAATGCTTTCATTTGAATCACTGTTAACTTTGTATATAAACACAATTGAGCCTCATTTAAACTATTGTAATATCGAATAAATAACCTACTCACTTTATAAAACTTCAGATTGCACAAACGAAAGCCATAAGATCAATAACCTGGTTTGTGCCAAATTCTTAGACAAAATCCTCTCTTTTTAGATATGTTCTCCTTGAGGTACCTGAAAGCAACATATACGGCTAATGCTTGCATGTAAATTAAATAGAAGTCTGTGCAACCTCACAACACTGTACTCATCATCTCGTAATTAGTAGTGTGTCTAGCGTCACGTAATTCAGTCAATTAATTTAATGTGATGATACATGTGTACATGAGCAATATGTATGAGTTAAAATATGTTGTATGCATTGATGTATTTAATAAAATTTGCACTATTTTCCTTTTTTTTCTGCCACTCATTTTTGCTGGTGGCTTGTAAAGATCCTGAACACCATATAATAAGCATCTGCTTCAAAAGGTCTCTATTTTCTGTTTTTAATGTCTGTTTTTATATCTAATAATAGTTGTGGTGGCACAATGTGGAAAATAAACTGAAGGGGCACAGAATTATGATGTAAAGACGTTAAAACATTCAATCAAAAACAATAAATTGAGTCTGTACAGTGGTGTAGTGGCCTCACAGCAAGAAGGTCGGGGTTCGGGAGTGGGGTCTGGGCTTGAGATGCTGGCCTTTATCTGTGGAGTTTGCATGTTCTCCATTTGTATGCCTGAATTTTCTCGAGGTACTCTGGTTTCCTCCCACTCTCTATAAAAACATGCATGTTAGGTTAATTGGCCACAACAAAATTGACCCTAGGAATGAGTGTGTGTACACGTATTAAGTACTTCTGTGCTTGCTGTGCATGAATGTTTTTAAAAAATTTTTAGGAAGTTTTAACCAACCACCAAACCCATTATCAGATTGATCGGTTTTAATTGTCTACATGTGCATGTGAGTGGAAGTCTGTGTGGCCCAAACTGGTAACCTGTCCAGGTTGTACCCTGTTGTAACTGCATAGCATCCATGCAACACAGTAGTTAATAAATTTGGAAAAGGAAATGAAAGATTAGGTCTCCCTGGTTGTAAATTCTACAGCAGATAAATTGTTTTCCTTTTTCAGAGGCCAAATAGTAACTTTGTCTTCCATGTGAATAAAAGCACTTAGAGAAGCATCACATTATCTAAAAATTAAAATGAAAAAAATAGAAAAAGAACTTGAGATTGAAGGAGGATTAGTGGCACATTAAAATAATCCCCAATGACATTTCCCACTGTGACACATCATCAGATTCAGACTCGGCTCCATGGCAGCTGAAGTGCACTGAGGCCAACACTTCTACGCACTGGAGGAAAACATGCAAAGGCATGCCATGACAACACAAACACAATTGCAGTACCAATTCACCAACAGCTTGGATTTCTTCTTCTAACAGTGTGGATTTGTGGATTAGCTTTTTGAACACAAAGCCGAATGTGGGAGCAAATCCAGGATAGAAGAAAAAACATGCATGTTTGAGTACCACATATGCAAGATGTTGATCTATCTGGGATTTACTTAAAATGCAACGTAAAACCTTATGAGACAATGAAAGACTGCATACTGCTGAGTTCTAGCAGGCCCAGAAAGTCCACCCCACATGTTGTCAAACCATGAGGAATTTATTACTAATGTTGGTCAGCTGGAGCAACAGGGGGCAGAAACTTTTTTTCCTTCTTTTTTCAACCACAAAGAAAGCTAAATCATTATTTATCTCTACCACCCTCCTTGATCATACCCTCAGCTGAGTTCATCTCTGAAGCATCCATTTCGATCCTTAGTACTTCATCTAGCATGCCCATTTATAAAGTTTGTGGCTTAGCAGCAAGGTCATCCACTGACCCAGCACCCGACAGCTAATGGTGTGAAGGATTGAAGGTAGAGAGGGCAGAACAAAGCAGACATGGCAGCAACATCTGTGCTGTCATCCGAACCTTTGGAATTGACTTTGGCTTTCAGACTTTTCTGAAAGAAATTTGAGTACCAAATAACTGGTCACATATATGTGGACTAAACAAGGTCTTTGAAGTGATTTAGTTGAAGTGACAGTTCTCAATTGGGGCGATTGCGCTACACTGTTACATTGTTTTTCCTTAACAAAAAAAGGAAGACTGGTCAATTTCTCCACGAAAAGTAGGTCCAGTAGGAAGAAGTGAAAAGACGTATTGAAATCCAAATATACAATTAACTAGACATAAATCCTTGATAAATTGAAAACTATAATGATATAGATGCATATTTTGTTTGTATGTTTTTATTATTTTTTCTGAGGAGCATTAAGGTGGTTCAGGATGCATTTATACAATGGAATTGCACAATTCTATACAGGTCTTAGAAAGTTTGGATGATTGAAATAGTATTAAATTTCTCAATTTTTAAAGTTCATTGTGCTATTTTATTTTTACTTTATGTAAAAACAATAGTCGTTTTGTCATCTGAACCACTTATCCCTAATGGGATCGCCAAGGGTGCCAGAGCCTAATTTAAGGCAAGAGGCAGGGTCCAACCCAAACAGGTTACCAGTCTGTCTTGGGGCCACACACTCATTCTTAGGGGCAATTTTACAGTGGCCAATCAGCCTAACATGCATGTTCTTAGAGGATGGGAGGAAACCGGCGTATCCGGAGAAAACCCACACATACACAGAAAGAACATACAAACTCTAAAAGGAAAGGTTCCAAGCCTCGTCCCACCATGCTTGAACCGAGACCTCCTTGCTGTGCGACCACTGTGCTAACCACTTCGCCACTGTGTCACTCTAAAAACAATATTGAAAGGAATAAAAATGCTTGTGGGAGTAATATTTTAAAACTGATATAAAATAAATTAATTTGACCAGCCAATGCACAACAAACATAAAAGGTGGTAGACATGTAACTAAGTCTTAGTTTGATGGGCTTGACCAAGATTAAAATTTAAACCAAAAGAAAAGTTAGGTTTTCTTTTACAACAAGCAATAAAGCAAGTTAGTGAATAAATTATAACAAAATAAAACATTATGGACCGATATAAAGTCCTAATTATTTAGGATGCTAAACTGATCTGCCATCAATCTTCTCCTCCATTCTACTCTCACTTATGAACAAGGCTATGAAATACCTAAATTCCTTCAGTTGGGGAAGTTTAAAAAAAAACACATATGAAAACGGTCTAGAGGACACAAGTTGTATACAAAACTTGAGAGTCATTGTTAAACATGTAGAGAAACTTAATCTGCATACAAAAGAATATTGTGCTCTGCATTATGAGTCACACCAGGGCAAATTGGTATGTCCTTTAATTTACAACAATATTGTATAATTGTTCACCAATATCCACTCTAGAATCACAAATTATGTAAACTCTGAGATTGCATTTACATTACATTTACATATTTTTGGAGTTGAGCACATCTCTTGAAGAAAAACCACGAGTCATGTGAACCAACAACTCTAAATACTGGTAGATGTGGCTTGTTAAAAGCTTTTTGAATTCATTTGCAAATGTGATTAGAGCAAAAGTCTTCACTGCTTGACCACTGAGTAAAATAGGTAAGCAGCTGGCCATGGACCAAAAGCAATGAGTCACACATAAGAGACAACAGATAGTATGACACTGTAGATCATGTCGTTGTTAACTTTGGCAGAGAACCATAAAGCGCTTCACTGGAACCCATTCCACTCATCCCCTCCATTGCAGTTGTGTGTCATAGAAGATTCCAAAAAAAAAAAAAGAAGCCAAAATGAGCATTAAAAGGAAACAAGAGTTGGGGAAATATTGAAAAAAAGTTTTAAAAAGTATGGCAACAGGAATGAGAATTGAAAGGATAAAAAAATGTTTCCTGTGCATCTTACTTGTCTAAAATTGTGCATCTTATACATCATGATCTAACACTAATGCAATAAGAAGGCATTTGATAAAAGAGTTTCGAGCTTACTGAATCCTGTATTATTGCATAATTCCCTGCAGCGTATTTTAACCGAGACAAAATACAGTTTGTGCATCCTTTTCGTAGCATGACGTGTTTCTATTATTATTAGACTAGATAAATGTGGTACATAAATAATATTTATTGTTCGTTGGACCAATACATTCCACTTTAGGCGATAAACAATCATTATCAGCCGTGTTATCAATCACAAATTTACAGTACTCAATCACAGGCTCTTTTCATCCATTTCAAATGACAGTCATAACTTTGAACTGACAAACCTTGAGCAACTTCCCCAATCAATCAAAACTGTCAGAAGCGAAGCACGCCCCCGCTCTGATTAATTACACCCTTGCTGCAGGGAGCTGTCAGTCATCCAAACAGGTGAAACATGTACACAACCAAATATGTTGTGAATGAGCATGAATGAGTTCAGACATCATGAGTCAACCACCAAATGTTGAAATGATGTTTTAAGATCAAGTGAGACAAAAAAAAAAGGCGAAACCATTTGACTGCCCCTGGGCAAAAACTGTTCAGTCTTCACTGTCCAAGAAAGCAGAAGAAGTGCTACCAGTGTCAGATGATCATAGCCGCTGCCTAGGGTGACGAGTGAATGCAATTTACCCTGAGAGAGATTGTATCATAATGATGTCAGCGACTTTTTGTGCACACAATATGTTTAAATAAACCTGTGGAGGACCTCAAGGGAACTACAGCATGCAGCTGACTTACAGTAATGTGTTTAAACTGGCAAAACACACGGCCAACCATGATTTTCTCTGGGAAACATTTCAAAGCTCATAAACTAAACACTTCACTACAAGCAGTGTCTTTCTACTCTAAGTCTGTCTTCCAGATTGTGTTTAAAATTGGGTATGTTTTCCCAGAAATATTTTCTTTCTCCATATGCAAATTAACTACGATATACAAACATAAGTGCATGTAAATTAAAGTTTGTCAAAATCTCAGGTATCAACTTTGATGTTTCTGTGAGGGATTGAAAAAGAGCGTTTTATTAGTTTTTTACCTGACTGTAGAAAATATAAATGTAAACACTAGTTGGCAACTGACATTTTTTTTTCCTTTTTATAAATATTAATGTTTTTTTTCCCTTACTCTATTCATCTCTCACTGGGGAAATTTGTATGCTGCACTCGTACACCACAGCAGGCTGCCCACAATGGCGCCAATGGTGGGAGAAACGGGTGGTTAGGTGTCTTCTCCAAGGACCTTAGACGTGAACACGGTGGGATGCGAACCTGCAAACTTCGCATTATGGTTATCAACTTGAACACAATTAATTGATAGCCGTTAGTTTAAAATTCTCATTCATTCATTTGTTTGAATAACGAATATGTTTTGTAACATATGTAATATTTGTTACTTTTTGCATACCAGAGCAAAGAAACTACACTTCTTGGAGATGTCATCTGTGCTGTATGTTGTTGAACCTGCTAATACAGCAAAAAAAAAAAAAAAAATTGCAAACCAACCAAAAAAAATATTGATAGTATACATTATTAAGAAGTGAAGTTTTTTGAAGCCAAGTTTGACTGTTTATACTTTACAACTGAAGGTTTTCAATAATAAATAAATTATACAAAAGCTATGTTGAAGCAAAAATGGATCACATGAGCGGGGAACATATCCATGTACAGCTTTGTTATATCTATGTGTTGCAAATGTTATTTTATCAAGACTTGTAGGCAATTACACTGGAAGAAAAAGCTTGAGTTATGAAATGTCCAGGAGTTTTGTTACAAACTTTTTACTTTAATTTCTATTACAAAGTGATTATTTTTCACATGTTTTTTTCTCTCTCAGAATTTACTTTTGAAAACTTTCTTGTAATTGCTAACGGTTCAAGCCACCCAAGTGCAGCTGGAAATGCGGAATGTGTTGAGAGCCTTCCAGCTGTTCACAAATTACCCTTAGCTCCCATGTAATTTTACTTTTATACCTTGTACTGATAAAAATATTCTCAATTTGTTCTTTTGTACATAATTTCACCAATTTGGTTATGCATGTTGTAAACTTTTACCAGTTGAACTTCTGTGTAATATTGTGTACTCTAGTGTGTCCTTACTCAACCTTTACTACTTTAAGAAATTTGTTTAGTGAGGATCAGAAAAAGTCTACCCTGTATTGGTCTTTGATTTGAGAGTCAGTGAATCACTTACTTCATTCTAAAACAACTTTCACTTAAATGAAAAAAAAAAAACACTTCACAGGAGCAATTATATTGTCTTAATGCAGGTGAGTGGATCGTTGCAGGTATGCTCGCTTCTTGGTGCATTGTTATTTATGAAAAACACAAAAAAATTGTTTTCAAAGCGGGTCATGTTCACCTTGTTCTCAATGTCAGTTATACATAAAAGCTTCTGAAAAACTCCGAAAGGGAAGTTGGTAAAAATGGCAGCAGACAGCTGTGAAACCTTCATGTTAAACTCTACAAACACCAGTATTACTAAAATAACTATATGCCAATTTAAAATACCTCAGAGGCTGGGGCAACTGTATGAGCATTTCTATCCAAGGATAATATGTCTCAGTTTAGCTGGGACATATTGGATATAGATATATAGATATATATGGATATATAGATATCTGGATATAGATATCCAGAGACTAAATCCAGACTACTGTGATGCAGGTTGAAGGTTTACTGCTGGAAAACAAGTCTGAGGCAAACTGAGACGCTTAAGTGTAGATACTTAGGTGAACTCCAGGGCCAATAGGTTGTCTACGTGCTGAAACCAAAAATCTTAAGGTAAAATTGGGCCTCTTGATCCTTATCTGAGCAGAAGTGATGTAGACCTGCTCTAAGGAGCTTTACTGTGCTTCGCTCCACATGCAAAAGCTTTTTAAGGATTGACTTCTTTGTGCAAGAGGGAAGCTCAGAAGCCAAAATAAGTGGCTATAGATGGTGTTTTATTACATTCTGTTTTTCTAGTGTCCTTTTATTTTTAAAATAACATTGCAATCAATAAGATCCAGGATTAACAAGTTCTTTCTACATATTTTACAAGTTACACACGCACCAAACAAACAAAAGAAATATAAAAAATAAAATCTAATTTATGTTCAGTCACGCCTTGAATACTGCAAAGCTGAACGAAATGTGGTGTGCTTGAAAGAAAACAAACAATGTGTCCTGGCTGCATAGCTGCGTTTGTTTCTGCTGCATTTATTGGTTTCACGAGTCTGAACAAATGTGCAAAAGGGAGCAGTCAAAATGGATGTGCAGTTAAAAACTGTTTTTAGTTTATTTCTTTTTCTGTGGGTTTAGGAATGCTTTGTCTTATCTTCAGGAAGTCCTCCAGCCTGTTGCATTAACATATCACAAGCCAAAAATACTCTCATACACAACCTATTTTCAACTCTACATATGTATTCTCAACATTGGGTGGTCACTTAGCATTTTCAAACCCGTTTTTTCCATGCTCACTGTTTGAAATTCTTATTATCGAAAGGTGGCAAAGACATTGCTTTAATTTTTACCTCCCACTGTGTTCCATAAGTACTACTTTCTCACACATCAAAAAAGAAAAAATCCATTTGTGTAGCGCTGCATCTGCCAGAAACAAGCCCGCCACCGCCCAACCTCACCCATATTTTTCACAGTTGACTGTCAAGACCTGGTTCATTGAAACTGAAGATGACTTCCATCTTGTCTTTTGTAAAAGGTAGTAATTGTAAAACTTGAACAACAAGATTTTCACGTAGCAGCCTGAGTAATACATCTTGAATTTCTGACATAGTGTCAGCTGCAGGATGTCGGATTCTCCAGAGATACAGAAATGCAGATATCTGTCACATAAAAAAAAGTGTTGTTGACTCTATTTGTCAGTTTTCTGCAATGTATAACCTGTACAGGAGTGTAACTAATTTGCACAGAGCAGTTTATGTTAAACTCGGATGGTAGAATCTGTATTCCACCAGGTCACTCAAAGTATGCTCAGTTTAGTTAAGTGAAATAAGAACATTAGCACCCTGCAGTCAAGCTTCTGCTGTGGTATGCCAGGGGAAGGAGAACTGGAAATAAAGACATCAAGATTGTCAGATGGCCTTGAGTTCATGATGTTCTCCCCTGCTGTTAATCCCTTTCATCAAGCATCCCAGTTGTTCCTTTAGCTCAGGGTCTTCTCAGCATGTTTTGGCGTGGGGGAGACCTTGTGGTCACAGAGGATTTGGTCCGAGGAAGAGAATGCCTGCGCAGCCTAGACTTTTCAAGCCCCACCTATTTCCAAACATTCATTAACACAAAATCCTTCTTATGCCTTGATAACTGCAAAGGTAGGAGTATTAGGCTACCGGGTCTACTCTAAATATATTCTAAAATTTCAGGAACAGAAAACAAGCACATCAGGATGCACCATCAATAGCAGCAGAATTAACACATTTTGCACCAAGTCAACATCAATCATCCGAGAAATGTTATTACAACATTCATCTTTTAGTGGTGGGGTGGCACATCACAGGCAAGGAGATAATGACACGCTTTATTGAAATGGAGACAACGCACTCTTTCCTCACCGTGGGTGGTCTCGCCAAAATGGGTGCATGTACAAAAGTCCCACAGGCAATTAGCATGCTAGTCAGACAGAATATCTCTGGTTTACTCATTATGTACAGCTGGCTTAAAAAAATACTGAAGTACATACCGTGTGCACATTGTCAGACTGCGTTGTCAGCAAGACAATAAAAGAGTGTTGGAGGTGATATATCAAAAATGATACTTGGTTTACATTAGCAGTTACAGACAAGAGAAAAGAACACTATGGATTAAGACAACTCAATGCGTGGATAAAAAACCTGCAAATGATGGAAAACATATTTATTATTTAAGCTAAGGCTATTATGCAGATATCATTTCTTAAATTACTAAGATACTGTATGAATGGTGCTCCTGTCTATGCATTTTATATACAAACTCATGTATATGTAAATTTAAAAATATTTTTATTATAAAATGACCACAAAAAAATGTTCACCTTGCTTTGTGTGATTCTAGGTAATTGTGTGTGGGCATTTTGTTGGGAGATACCATTATTCATCATCTTATTAAAAGAAAAAAAAATCTTCACAGGAGGAAAGAAAATGGATGGTTGAACATTTTTCTGTTAAATCAAATGTGATAGTTAAATGAATGGGACACTGAGCATATAATCCTTGTCGTTGGTTAAGTACTCTATCTGCTTGTGACAGCAGCTGATCTGAGGGATTGTGCACGGTCAGGTGCAGCAGTCAGTCAAAACTTGACAAGTTGGCAAACTGCCCTTAAACGTTCACCCAAAGCTACAAAAGATACCTTCAATTTGTCACCCATATAACATAACATTTTTTAACTTTACTGTCGTCTAAAGGCAAAGGGTTTGTGTTCCTTCTGGGAGTGCCATTTAACTCACCATGTTTCTCGCTGGGCATTTTATTACAGTAAACCCCTTTTACTATCCATCCTATTTCCCCCAACCTTTACTGTAGTGTTTTTGTAACAGTTGTCAAAGAGAAAGGAAGGTTTTTAAGAGGACATGCAATCTTTCCTGCCAGCCAAGCTCTTTATTCTGCTATGTGTAAAGATGGGCAGGAAAAGCCCGGAGGGCAGTGCATCAATTCTTTGTCTGAGAAGAATTCCAGGTTTGGCAGATGGCCAGGACTTGATTTCTCACAGCATGCATGTCACAGCACAACTCAGACTCAGGAAACACATAAAAAGGCCAATGAATGAATAAAGGTCTTGTGATTTTAGTGTGTTTGTTGAAAAGATGTTTCAGTCATGACTGTGAAGGTACTTGCATTAGAAAAAAGGTTTGGCGAGTTAAATGAACAAGAGCATTATCATCAGTTTGTCAAGGAACAAACTGAATTGTTATCTTATATAAGTTAATCAGTAACTAAGTTGCAGGAAATGTCCATAAGCTGATTTGTACAGTTTACAGATGACACCAATAATAAATTTTTTTTTAAAAAATCAAATTGTTTGTGCTATAGCTCATACGTCTGAATTTTGTGGATAGCAAGCAAATAATAACGTAAAAGCCTCTAAGCCAGGTAAAATATAACTTGTGCTGAAACATCCTCAGCCATAGGTGCATGTAGCTACAACAAACCTGGAGGGAAAAATGCTTCAGTCACCACCTTCTCTGCTGAAAATAAGCCAAAGTGTGCCGCACAGCAATGAATGGTTTTATAATTGTTTGTTATTCTGTTAAAGCAGGCGTTTACACCAACATCTACCTCTGTTAAAGCATCAAACTTGAATCTAAACAGAACTGAGAGGGTTCTTGTGCAGACTACAGACAATATTATCTATTATTAGTATAACAAAATGGAAAATAACATGAACATCATCCAACTGAAGCGGGAGGAGGAGACGCTGGACATCAAACAGTTCCACGTTTTGTGCTTTAGCAAATATTAAATTTATTTAAAATGAAGGTGAAAAAAACAAAAGCAGAATAATTAAATTTAAGACAACTGAAGGAAAAAAATCTGAAAACTGTGAATGATATTTTTTGTACCAGCTGGAGACATTTATGTAGCATACGGAGCAAGTTTTTAATGCTTCGGGGGGTTATTCTTGCTTTCCATACTCCTTTAAATCCACTTTTTTTTTTTTTTTTTTTTTTGCTGTTTCTACAATATACTACATATGTTCTGGTAGTTCTGGTAATCAACAATAAATTTGCTCACATCCATATATTCAGCTTATGCCACTTTATAAACAAAAGCATAAAAATATTCCATATTCTAAGATAAAGTTGTATTTATTTCAAAATTCCAATAGTTCCAAAGTTCTTCTTACAAAAAAAAAAAAAAAAATAACAACTATAAAAAAAGTAAATAAAAAAAAATCTTCATTGCAACTGTAATCAAAGCCCTAAACAACACATTTAAATTACCATTAGTGATTTTATTAGCAGCTTTTTAAGTATTGATGAGAGTTATTTTTTATCATGTTTGTGTTTTTGGGCCCTTTTGATGAAATTTTTGTTACCTTGGTGTTAGATAAATGAAGTAAGATTCTATTCTTAACTTTACGTAAAAATATATATATATTCTAGCTTGAGCAAATACACAAATATGTATATTGAGTTCAAAGATCAAATAAGCTGGAATTTTGTGAAAACAAACCTGAAAAACTTGTTTTAAATCGTCTTCGTAATTTTATTTTTGATCACAAAATAGTCCTTTTTTATCTTGTGATGGAATGCTAGCAGTGGCAAAGGCAGCTCAAGAGCACTAAAAATATGTTTCACATTTAAAATCTTATCAATTACAAGTTTTTTCAACAACATTCCCATTTTACCTTTTATTTTAGTTGTTCTTTAGAAAAGTGACCTAGTTGGAAATACCTTAGTTGAGCAGATATTTAGCCGAGCAAAACTACTAAACCTACAAAACTTTTTTTTTAACAATCACTTCGACACATTTTCACAGTTCATGAGGAGGTTAAAGCTGAGCTTAACTTTATTGGCACAGGGTTAAAAGAAGCCCAACACCTTTTAATGACTGTGAAAGGCTAACTCTGGCTTTTCAAGCTTCTGTAACAACTACTAAATATGACAGAGCTCAGAAAAAGATCATTTCACATCATTCATTTTGTTTTTGAATAAAACTTTTCCCACCTGCTCAATCTCTAGGAGCATAAATAAGTTACCAGTATACTCAATTTTGTTCCTGCTGCTGGCAAGAAAAATTTTTTTCCTTGCAATAACAATATGATTAAAAACATTCAGCATATTAATTTAAACTGTCCTGGTAAGATTAGACGTTTTTATTCTGCCTGTTAGTTCTCAGTATCTTTCTTTCTTTTTTTTTTTTTTTTTTTTTTTTTTTGTGGTTTTTCAAAGCAAAGGTAAAACTTATTTAAGTACTTAAGTACAGCAGTTAGTTCTTGAGTTGACTGATCTTTCAAAAATTCTTGTTTTAAATTGAATTGGTGTGATATTGTATGAAGAAGTCTGGTGTGACAGATAAGTATGTTAGAGCAGTGCAGGACCTGTATGAGGGCTGTAAGACAGTGGTGAGGTGTGCTGTAGGTGAGACAGAGGAGTTCAGTTTGGGGGTGGGACTGCACCAAGGATCTGCTCTGAGTCCTTTGCTGTTTGCTATGGTGATGGACAGGCTAACAGACGAGGATAGCCAGGAATCTCCATGGACAATGATGTTTGCAGATGACATTGTGATCTGTAGTGAGAGGAGGGACGGGGTGGAGGAAAAGCTGGAGAGGTGGAGGTTTGCACGAGAAAGAAGAGGAGTGAAGATTAGTCAGAGTACGACAGAGTGCACGTGAGAGAATGAGAGTGAAAGTGAGGTTACAGGGAGAAGAGATAAAGAAGGTGGAAGATTTTAAGTACTTAGGATCAGTTCTAACACGTGTTAGAGGTTTTGGAGATAAAGTCAGAGAGGCCAGACTGAGATGGTTTGGAGATGTGAAAAGGAGAGAGAGAGAGTACATCGGCAGAAGGATGCTGGATTTGGAATTACCAGGAAAGAGGCCTACAGGAAGACCAAAGAGGAGGTTCATGGATACAGTGACGGAAGACATGAAAACAGTTGACGTGACCGAAGAAGATGCAGCAGATAGGGTTAGATGAAAGAAACTGACTTGTTGTGGCGACCCCTGAAGGTAAATGCCTAAAGAAGAAATTGAGTTGGTGTGACACTAATTTGACCAAGACTTGCACTCCACTTCTCACCAGATACAGAAAATATTAACGTCAACAGCCCTACAACCCATAAATAGAATTTTGAACAATATGTCCACTCTTCTAGAGTTGCATTGTTGTTAGGAAAATTGAATAATGGATGGGTATTTGGTACTTTTTATGTTAAATTGTTCAGGAAACCTAACAAACAACAACAAATATTGTAGATACCGTACATTTGTGGAAAATTAAGGGATTTTCTTATTTTTTATTTCCTCTTCATTTTCATAACTGTTTTGTAAGTGACTTGCATATTTAGCAAACATCTCTTAGATAAAGACAAGTTTAAACATATGTCAGTGTCAAGATGTGTAGGTGTCACTTGCAACTTCCCAGCAATTTTTAAGAATTAGTTTGTTGTTGTGAATTGTTGCAGTTTTAGATGAATTGGGCTGAAACAAAAGCACATCTTTCAATGGCTTGTCTTGTTTGGAAGAAAAACATTTGACTTGAAGTCAATAAATGTAAGCGACAGTCAAGAATTTAAAACAATGTAGTTGTTTTAACTTCTCTAAATAAACCTTGTCAAGTACGATGCGGCCTTTGTGTAAGTATACAATTTGTGTAGAGCTGCATGAGAAAAGGTAGATGATTGGCAGGGCCCTCTGTGACGGTTTGATTCGCTACCCAACTGGTTAGGGGTTTTCCTCATATGCAGCTGGAAAGAAGAGAGACACTGTGGAGAATGCACAGGGATGAGTCAAGATCACAGAGCCGAGGAAGGGAAAACAGAGCACAGTTCCAACAATTTGCTCTGGTGTTGCTCTGGGAGTCTTAATAAACACATCCACAAACTTGCTGTGTCTACCACTTTCTTCCTTGTTCTATGAGTTCTATGAATGAGCCAGCTGGAGACAAAGGTGTATCTTCTTTTCAGGCTGCATTGTTAACATTATTAATATTCTTAAGAATTCTAAGTTTTTTAAGCAACATAAGTCTAGTCAGCACTACATTTGGAAAACTATCTAGGAAAATAAAATGAGTAATCAATCATGAAAATTATTTATTTTATATGTATAATGGTGGCGCAGTGGATAGCACAGTGGACTCACAGCAAGAAGGTTGTGGGGACGAGGCTTGGAACACTGTCCTTTCTGTGTGGAGTTTGCATGTTCTCCCCGTGACTGGATGGGTTTCCTCTGGGTACTCCGGTTTCCTCCCACCCTCCAAAGACATGCATGCTAGGTTGATTGACCCTAGGAATGAGTGCGTGTGTGGATGGTTGTATGTGTGTGGCCCCGCGACAGACTGGCGACCTGTTTGGGGTGTACCCTGCCCCTTGTCTTGAATCAGCCGGGACGGGCTTGGCACCCCCCGCAAGCCCGGGAGGGATAGACGGTTAAGAAGATGACTGACTGACTGAATATATGTGTAATTTTCATAAGCATGTGACATTTTCCAAAAAATCATTGTAAATGAGCTGTTTGGTGGTTCCAAGGATTTCTAAACGTAAAGTTGGAGGTAGAGCCACCAAGCTCCAGTTTTTTGGAATAGGCTCCTAGCTCACAAAAAAGAGAGGCAGACACAGTTTCTACATTTAAAGGTAGCTTAAAACATTCCCTTTTGAACAAGCTTATGACCAGTCCAGCTAGAAACAGAGATATTTAGCTGATATAATTGCTAGTTGGCTACTAGATACTGGAAGCTGGGAAAAGTATGGCACATTTGGGGTTCTGTCATCTAATTCTATCTACTTTTCTCTGCCAGACTGCCTAGGTAGCTTGATGTATCCACATCGCCCTGGGCTGATCCCTGGCTTTTCTATCTTGTGGCCCTTTACCATCTCATTTATTGTTCTCTAATGCCTTTCTATTTAGTGTTTTTCACCACTTGTTTGTACAGTATGAGTCATATGTCGTCTGTCTTTCTCTCTGGGTAAGTTCTGCTTCAGTCAGATTCCTGATGGATCCTCTAAGTTCCTATCCCGGGCATCGCCAGACAGAGGAGGCCTCTGTGCTTGATCTATCATCTTGTTTTCATCAGTATGAAGACCATCTACTGACTTCTTCAGATATACAGTATACCTATAGAGTAGAATAAGCTAATGTGTAATTAACAGTCTTCTAAAGAGTACATTGGCTGCTCATCCCAGGAAGGGATCTGTATTATATGAGGGTCCCCTCGAGGTTTCTTCTTTTTCCCCCACCGTTTTTTTTTCTTCACCATGAGGAGGAATGCACTGAAATTGATCAGCTAACTTTTGATTAGTTTTCTTTTAGCTGTGTATTTGTATATCTATTTTTTAGTTCTTTGTTTTGTACTTTTGTTTCTCAATCTACAATGTGAAGCCCATTGAGACACTTATCTTGTGATATTGGGCAGTATAAATATTCTTGAATATGAATCAATGAGAATACTACAGTAAAGTATGGATAGCTAAAACATTGAACAAATCGCATGAAGAAAAAACTAATCAGTGTTCTGCTTCAGATTCCTGATGAATCCTCTAAGTTTGATCCTCTATCATGATAAAACTTTCAATTGTGAGTTTCCAATAGTGATTATTTTTCATGAAGATGTTTCAGAACTGTATTTCTCTCTGTGTCACTTGTCTTTGGCCATGACCTGGAAACAGTCTGTGAACTCTACCCACTCATTCCTCACACTGTGTTCTGACCCCAGTCATACCCAGACACTGCAGCTGTCCTGCCCCCCGCCCCCTCAGGGGTCAAAGAGAACATCCCATAACTCGTCCTTGTTCAGACTAGCACCTGTTGGTCGTGTCTTAGCCTGGCTTTCAAAAGGACAACAGAGAATTTAATAACGTGGGCTTAGTGCCCCCCTGTTTTAAAACAGCAGACAGAGAAGCAGAAATGCCACAAATGATGAAAAGAAAGGTTAAGTACAACTGCAGGAACAAACCATTGAGCTGAATTTTTTCATAGCACAAGCATAAAGCCACGCATCAGCAAAAAATCATCTATTGCCTAAACTTACAATTTTAAATAAATAAATAAATAAATGAATTAATCTATTCATCCCTCACCGGGGAAATTTGTTTGCTGCACTCCTTACACCGCAGCAGGCTGCCCTTCAACGGCGCCAATGGTGGGAGAAGCGGTGGTTAGGTGTCTTCTCCAAGGACCCTCGACGTGCTCTCCGTGGGACGTAAACCCGCGACCTTCCGGTCCGCGGGCGAACGCTCTAACCACGCGGCCACCGTCTCCCCATAAAATTGCTCGGCCATTTATAGAACACTTCTGGATTTTGTTTATTTTTTTCTTGAGAAAGACCCTTTACAGAAGTTACTTAGGCAAGTACTTTGTTTTGCTTTGTACCTGTACTCTGAGATCAGTTCAACAAGTAAAACTCCCTCCAATTTAAACTCCTGTTTGTGTCTTACTTTATTTCTTCTCTCTCTTTGTCTTTCCTCCTCTAATAACTTTCTCTCGATTGTCTGCAACATGACAGAACATAGTCACAACAGCCAGTGTATTGACATCAAGGTTTATGGGAATGTGGTGCATGAAGCGGATGCATTTGTTATTATTTTGGAAGAATTTGTCCTACACAGTAGGTTGTAGTGAATCCCACTGTCAAACTGACACACTGAAAATGCTAGAGGGAAATTGTCTGATTGTGACTTTGACAATGTGTGACTCATCACTGTGATCCTCCTTCATTACAGCAAATCCCTAGTACAAAGACAGATTTAGTGTAGCCTGGGAGGTCCGCCTGAAAAAAGTTAACGCTCCTGTCTGAATACATGCTTATATATTCTATTAGTGATGTAATAAAATGTTTCTAAGCTACTTTTTTTTTCTTTTTATGAAATTCTGCACTGCCTCCACTTGCTGTCAGTCACACTCAAACAACACTTCACCCGACTTATAATTAACTGCAGTAGTTAATGGGCTCAAGAGGAATTTAGTTAGTAAGCCGATCCCACAATTAGAGCATGTAGACTTTGCATAAATATTGGAGGCTGAACTCCCCTGGGATAGAGGGCAAGAGAAGGGCGTCATTCAGGGAAAAGCCACTTCTGGCCAGACCTCCTGAGATGTTATAAGGAAAACTGGGATCTGAAATGTGCACAAAGGAACTGCTTCCAACAGACTTCTCCTGAACCTTCCGGGTCAAATGACACAGCAGGTTAATGTCAGAAAATGTAAATGAGGACTCACATGAGTCTAACAGATTTGTAGATCCCTGAGAGACAAATCTGTGGAGTTTGTTGAAATTAGACAACAGAAAAAAACAAAACAAAACTTGCCACCAATTACAATTTCTAACATTGTTCTCTCTCAAGATAAACAAGTAAAGACATTACTTTCATTAGAATTATCTGGCATGCATAACCCTCTTGTGTCTGTTGATCCTGGCATCCACTATTTTACTGTTCTTGACAAAAAAGTTGTTAAATTTCTTTTTTTTTTCATCGGATGCTCCAAGTTATGACAAGTTAGTTTTTTTGGTTTTTTTTCTGTACATCCTCCTTATTGCTTCAACATAGCAATAATCTACATATGATATTTTCTCTACATTTCAGAGTTGTAGTTCAGATGCATTTCCACATCCACGTTAGTAGACATTTCTACATAACATATTTAAAGTTTATAGAAATTTTAGAGCTCTTGTGCTTCAAAACCCCCTACATTACATTCAGTTACTGCTTCAGTGAAAAATAATTGTCACATTAGCAGAGTCTTTGCATAGGATCAGTGAGTGGCTGATTTATGTGTTGTGTTGTAAGCTGGCAGCACTATCACTGGAGTGTCAAAGTTGAGCAGAACAGATTAACACTGAGTGGCATCACAATTGTTTCTGTTGCTCACTGTTCAAAACCTTGCATACTTGTTATTTTATTAGTCTGACATTTGTTTGACATTAATCGGGACACAGTCTAAAGGGAAAATACTGAAAGACTAAAGGATTTCAATCTTCAAACTTGAATTAACAAGTGCTGTATGTTGAAACATTAGCTTATTGTTAGTTATTTGGTTTCTAGCACAGTTTTAAACAAGGGTTTTAGTGAGATTCTTCTTCTGTCGGCATTTACCTTCAGGAGTCGCCACAGCAAGTCAGTTTCTTCCATTTAACCCTATCTGCTGCATCCTCTTCAGTCACACCAACTATCTTCATGTCTTCCTTCACTACGTCAATGAATCTCCTCTTTAGTCTTCCTCTAGTCCTCTTTCCTGGTGGTTCCAAATCCAATATCCTTCTTTCGATGTACTCTCTCTTCCCTCTGCACATGTCCAAAACATCCCAGTCTGGCCTCTCTGACTTTATCTCCAAAACCTCTTTAGAGGTGCTGTTCCCCTCTAAAATGTGCTGTTCCTCTGATACATTCATGTTTTGTTCAAGCAAAAGAGATTGAGTAAACATTTGCGCTCATTTAAATATCCTATCAATGGTCAAAAAGTATTTTCTAAAAAATTTCATTGGGTGACTTGGACAAATTATTGACAAAAATTATCTAGAATATTTTGGTGTGAAGTTTAAAAAAAGTACAACAATTCTTGACATGTAACAAACTAATACCATTTGTGTACCAACGGATGAAAACTTTTTCAGTTACAATACTTATTATTTACTTCTTATTACTATTTTAGTACACATTCAGGTTTGTACAAATGGTCTAAAACATGATTTGCTGAATATTATGGGCTGTAGTAGATATATGATCTTCGCTTGTATCTTGAGTATTTTTACAATTGTCCAAAAATACCTTTAAGGCTGATCTTTTTACCAAACTACATAAATTAAAGAATTGTTCCTTTTTTGTGATTTTTTTTTTCCTCTGAAGTTAATTACAACCCAAGCTTATTTGTTCCTTTTTAAAAGTCATTAAAAACTATGACTATATTTTTGTCTTTTCAATAAAAATGAGTAAAGAGAAATTGAATAGAAAAAATTAAATAACTTTGAAGTTCAAACAGTGCCTTAAACGTGACCTTATTTTTACTCAAACAGCACTGAATTAGTCATTTGTTAAAAGTTTAACATTGCAATGCTGAATGTCTAGGAATTTGTTCAAATGCCCATGACGCACAATCATGAAGCATTCTGTGCAATTTGGAATAATAAAAGATACACCTGCAAAATATGTTTGCTCTGTCTTAGGTACTTTTCAATGTGAATGTGTTAAGTGAATATACCACAGGAATTTTACATTACTTGGAAGAAAAAAAAACATACATTTGTCTTTGTTGATATTGTATATTGAAATGATGTCACAATTTTTTCCACTCATGTTGTATGACTGATGCACTGCTGAATGCTAAACCTCTTAGGAGCTTCACTAATTGCCACATATTTTCAAGTGCAGATGTCATCGAGGCTATTTTACAGCTAACACAAACTTATCACTAAATGCAATGAAAGCCCTTGTCATAGTGATTCCACCTCCTTGAATTGCTCCGGGACATTTTGTCTTAGCATTAGTAAGGAAGACGAATGAACAGTTAGTCCAGCCGTTATATCATATCTCCCAGAGAGACATGTTTATAGGACAGCAAAGCAAGCTCTGATGAAGTCATTGCTAGGAGAAATGAGAGGATAGGCTCACAGCAGGCGTGTGTGTGTGATGCCAAGTGGCTTTTACAGTGATGAATGACTGCAGCCAAATTTAGCTAATGATCATTTTGGAAAAGCAAATAGATGTATTCAGCATCAATATTTCTTAATCACCTTCTTTTCCTGTGGAGTTCTCTGTTAGTAGTAATGAATCAATCAGGCAGTAGAGAGAAAAAGAGGTTCTGGGAAGCAAGGAAGTAAACTAGAAGGATATATTTTATAAACTAGCATGTAGTTTAATCTTTTTCTAACAGTTTTGACTTTGTGTACATGTCCAGATATATACATTCTTTTAGAAATAGAAAACTGTATTATTCCAGAGGACAATTAATTTGCAACATTTTTGGTTCTTTTAGAACTGAAATGGGAATGACAAGCACCTACCATTGAGTTTTTGGTGCCTGATCAGGAGGGCAAGCGAACAAGTTAATCAAAAATGCACATAAACAGTTAATCATTTACTGTGAATTTTTTCTCCTTTTTTGGTCTTTGAATAACGAAGATCAAAAGTGTCACAAGCCGAACAAGAGCATAGAAATTTGTCCTCTGCTCAATAGTAACCCCAGTTGATATTCTACTATTTCAGGCAACTGACTAAGACTGACATTTACCACGGAGGAAAATGATCTTATACCAGAAACTAAAGCATTTGAAAAGATTTCTGCATTGTAAATAAAAAGATTTTTTTTGTTTGCCAAACAAAAGCCCAAAACAGGAAACTTGCAACACATTCTCGACTGCTGACTAGTTCCACCACTGAGCACATGGAAGCAGTTCGAAGCTTGAACCCACGCAGGCACTGCTGTTTCCTGTCTGCTATGACCCAATCCACAGCTAAGTATGGTATGGTCGGTTGTACACTTATCTTGGTGTGCTCATATTTACTTTCAGGTTTAAATATTTTCTTTCCAATTTGATCAAGCATGAATGCTGTGATGCTCAACATTGTACCTACAACAAATTATTGCAGTTTAGCACCTATATTCCCGCATTTCCATTTTTTATGTTCTTTTCTTTCTTTTTCAATTCACTCAAATTCAATCTATTCACCTGCAGACTACAGTCAATTACAAAAAAAACAATCTTTCAAACTATTATTAATGATACAGTAGTGCCATGGGGAAATTACTTATCTTATTTTTCTATTGATATAAAATCAGAACACTATATTTCTCCCAGTATGCTTACCCACCCACCATGCTTTCAGTTAACCCGACTCTCCTAAATGAAAGCCCAGGATTAACCTTGGATTTGAGATTCACTCTTTGGGACCCACCCTCGTGCGCTCATCTCTGCCTAATGAATAGCCCCTGTCACAGGTGAACATACACACAGAGAGATATACAGAGACACACACAACAAATAAGGGAAAAAGGGCAAATTTGCAGACGCATGCACATGTCTCAGAATCAACCTATCAGCTCTCCTTTTTGTGTGCGAGTTTCTTCAGGCAGATTTGATGGCATTGTTGCTCTGTCAAACCAAACTCTTAGACTGAGTCAACGATTTTAAATCAACAGTGGTCCTGACAAGAAACATGTTTTAACTTACTCGGGCCAAGTAAATGTAAAAGAATTTAGGCTTCAGCTCTTAAAAAGAAAAACTCCTCAGAAAAATATCTTGCTCTAAAATACCCCTCCCTTCTTCCTTTTGAGAGTGACAAGTGGTGTGCAAGTGCAAATGTTGGGATTCACCCACAAAAACGATGACTAATTAGAAATTCTGTTTGAAAGTTATTTTTTTTTTAAATATAATGGAGTAAAAGAGTTTGAGCCTCCGTTCTTACTCTAACCAAATCCATATTGGTCTTTTCCTATAGTTTGAGACCAGTGAGAAATACAGACAATCGGCTTATAAGATTTTTCTGGGTCATATCATATTTTACAATTATAAATAAAATGTAAACCCATGATTTAGTTCAGAATAGGTCAGAAAATTACTTAAAATATAAAGCTGAAGAACTAGCTTATGCAGATGGTCCCCAGCGTTAGCTGCCACCCATCTCCTTTCACCCAACCCCATGGCACTTCCTGCAGGTGGTGAATCCGATGGAAGGATGACCAATGCCCCCTGTTGGGGCAAGGCCGGCCGGGCCCCATGAATAAAAGCCCGGACACCAAGTGCTTGCTCTCGTGCCCCACCCTTGGGCCTGGCTCTGTGGGGAGCACCGTTGACCTGTGTACAGGCAAGGAAAACTTTGCCATGATTGCTCTTTTCATTAGGGGATTTTGAACTATGCTTTGTCTGGCCCCTCACCTTAGACCTGTTTGTCTTAGGAAAAAAAAAAAAAATTACAAAAGATTTATGGAGTTTGTTCTGTTGAAAGTATAAAATAAATTATACTTTTCGTGGTACAAACTAAATCAATATTTTCAGTGATTTAACTGGTTTGGCATAATTATTTACGTTATTGGAATTTCAAATGAGATGGCAAAGGGCATAAATAAAAATAATCATTTCACAGTATATTAAAATACTTGGTTATCGCTTCGAAAATAGCTGTTACAAATTTATTTCTAAACAGTGACTTATAACAACAATCACTGAAGGACACAAATATAATAAGACCAGGCAAATTTAATTTAAATGAACTTTCTAGTCAATCTACTGTACTTTTGCTATAAGACTGAAAACTGAACTAAAAGGTCATTGCATTTTTTAATTAATGTTACAAAAGAAAGATGTTTTTTTTTACAACTTCACTTTCAAGTTTTTATCTAGAAAAATTCTTAAAGCAATCCGTTTTAAGCATGGCATGTGTATCTGGGAAAGCACATGACTTTTCATTGTTGTTCCTTTCCTCAACTATTTATTCTCACACAAGCATGGACAAGTGTCTTGTTGTGTGATCTGTGGTGGAGATGGTGCTTATTAGTGTACTATAAATCTGCTCTACCTCCCAACGGGCTCGGCGTTGTAAGTTACAAAAACACAAGTTGCTGCAGCAGCTCAGAGTGAGTTTCTGATTTCTACTGATAACATTTGAGTCAAAACATATCTAGTGGTGACCATATTGTCCTTTCTGTAAACAAAATGAGAACTTGTAGAGTTTCTGAAAGTGGCAATTCTTTCCCTGACTTAGAGGAAGAGATAGAAAAAAGTATACAGAGAGGAGAGAGTGAAAAGACGAGGAACTAGATGGATAATTTGGGAGGAGAGAAGGGTGGAGACTAGATAAATCTTGTCTCATGTGCTCACAGCAAACTTGTCACTGGGAAAACATGGCATTAAAATGAATTGGTTTGTGTCATAACTCTAATAACATACACTATTTTAAGTGAGCATTGTATTCGTGCATTACAATTAATAGTGAGACACACACCCAGGTTTGATCAAGCTGTGATGGGTGGGCCTCAGTGGAGGGTGTATGTGAGAAATGGCCAAAACACTTTATAAAGCTGAGGTACACAAGTTTTATTGCCTATGCTTGGAAAAGTTAAAATGGTGCAAGCATTAGGGATTCCAACAGGTAGTTTTTCCAATAACAATGAAGAACTGGAAGCATCCGTTTGTGGAAGAGGAGCAAAGATAAAGCAGTAGCACGAAGGTTCATAATAAGACAATTATCTGAGGAATCAGAATCATTGCCCTGCTAAGGGTTGAATGAAGTCTTTCTACAGGCCATAGCTTACAGGTTCATTTGCATGTAGTGATGAACGTTGTTTACATAGTGTGCACAGCTCTGTGGAGTGGTAGGTAAACGCAGCAGGAATGATAAATTTACTGCTTCACCTGGAAGCAAGGCATTTAAGCTACAAGAACACACACACAGCCTGTTCAGGTAACAGGTCTTCAAACATAATCTAACAAAATACAAATATGCAAACTCTTGCTCAGACGGCTCATTTCATGCAACCTAAATGTAACATGTACACACAGAAAACTATCCATTCTTCTGCTGATAAATGTCTGTTCCCCTCCATGTGCCTGGTGCTCATATTTCCAGCTGATCTGTCAACATCATGCTCAAAAATGTTTACTTTCTCCATGTACGTGTGATCAAAACACAGATATACGGTGGAGGAGAAGAGGGTTGCGGGCAGGGCTGGTCAGGTCCACTGCTCCATTCCTGAATGAGGAATCCTCTCACTAAGCAGGCAGGACAGGCTGAGGGGAGGGGAGCAGGGGCTTTGTAGGGTCTTGGCCCCATTTATGGATCTCAAGGTGATTTGTCATCCTCTGAAAGAGACAGGCAAGAGGGTAGTGGTGTGGCAATAGAGAGCGGTGGAGCTGGGGGTGTGGGACGGGGGCAGCGATTTAAGGCAGTAAATGGGTTTTGGGTCACTGGCATCACACAGTGGACCAGTCACTCAGCTCCAGAACTGAACAAGGTAGAAGGAGTCAAGCAGTGTGGATTGTGTCAGTAGGGTCAACACTCCTCCCTCTACTTAAGCCTAGAGAAAAAAAAAAACAACGAAGAGTACCTTTAGGTCAATGAAAATGCCAGCACCAACTTTACATAATGCTAAAGATATTGCAGTTGGGGTTTATCGGGTCATATGATGTTTTGCTCAAAGAACTATCTGTATCTTATGCAATAATTCTAAATATTGCTTTCAAATATCACCTTTTCACTTTGTCCTTGCCACTGTTACCATACTAAGAAGTGAACAATTGCCCCATTTGACAGCAACCCCACGACTAGAATTCCCACCCTCTTGAACTAAGCACATCCCTCTGTTGGTGGGAGAAATAATATTGAGTTACTCAGTTTCCCACAGAGACTTGTAGTAGTGGGACGGTGCAGGGGTCAGACATTTTTCTCACATGCCACCAACCAGCTTCTGCAGTAAGAGTTGATAAATGAGAAAATAAACACAGACTCCGACATAGGAGGGAAACAACAAAAGTAAATAAAGATAAACAGAAAAACAATGGTTCGACTCTGTATGGTAATAAATGTATGAAGTAATGAATGACGTTAAGTACACCATCATTTCTGATGTGTAAAAAATGAAAAAATATATATAAACGTATTATTTTGCAGTTTTTGAGATTGAAACCACTAAAAACCTAAAAAAAAGTATGCTTCTTGGTTTTCAGATGTTGTGTGACAGCTATAGTTACAATAAGAAAAATTAGTCAATTTTGCAGTTCAAACCCCTAACTGTTCAATCACCTGCCACAATTCACGGATGATATCTGTTCTTATGTAACAGTTCTTTTACTTTTTAAGCATTTTGAGTATACATGTACATATGTATGCATTTATGTAACTATGCAGATATGAAAATATACACTTCGATAATACTTAATGATGGCCAAACCTGTTCACACAACAGAAAGTTCAACTTGTGTTCTTGCATATGCCGGCTCACATATTTATTCATCACTAATGCTTTTTCAATAGGTCTAGATACACTAAACTAAAGGATGGCTCAGTGGACGTTGTTTATGATAATTTGATTACAAATGCAGGCAGTGGCTGTGACATGTGCAGAAAAGCATTTATAACCATCTGCACAAGCAACACACACAAATGCACTTGACTTGACTTGATTTAGTTGGGTCTGACAGAAGCTTGATTGGTGTCTGTGTCTCTGGGTGGGCTGATTTAAATTGTCCCTGAGGTCTCATTTCAGGTAGGGAGACAAACAGGATTCTGGAATCCTCCACAGATGCTGTTCTCTCGCCTTCTCTCATACTGTGATTCCAGGAGTGCAAATTCTGCATTCAGTTTAAACTGTATTCCCATAGTCACCAGGCATCCGAGCTTTCTCACACGGTCCCCGGCTGTTCACGTCTCTAGGTTTTTGAAGATTTCGCAGCCAACCTCCCATCCCTTGTCCTTAACGAGCCGCCACACATTCCAGCAGCGCCCAGGCTTATTATTGGAAGAAATTTATAGGGCCATTTATTTAACTGGATCTGAATGACATCGGTTCTGGATGAGAGGAGCTAGGGCAAACTGCCGGGCTATGCGGTCCAGGGAAAACAGAGCAGAGGATAAATCAGGGGATGGGGAGGGGGTTTATGGGAAGGTGGAAGACAGAGTCAAGGAAGTAAACTAAAAGTGAAAGCAATTTTAAAAATATGAGATTGGGCAAAGATGAATGATTTAGGTTATAAATGATAGATTTTTTTTTTTTAACCACTGAAGTTCAATCCCTGTCATTGTGCAGCATAGATGATGTCCTTCAAAATTAAGACATTGTCCTGTGATATTTAGATATAGCTTTTGTTTTTCAGAGATGGCTTGTGGATTCTCCTTTTGTAAGTTTAGTTTTACAAAACAACTTATCAAAAATGAAGGCATTTTGTTCTAATGGCAGATAAAATGTTCAGTTGGTATACGGGCTAAGGAATTATATGATGATGACGTAATGATTCACTAAACGCCAAGTGTTTAAACTTTTATTGTGAAACTACCATTTTAAAAGTTTAATACATGGGTGTTTAGTTAATTTTTCAATTTTTTTAAAAAAGTATGTACATTTTTATTTAAACATGTGAATGATTTAGTAGTTTGTTATCTCAGCAATGGTGAAGATGGTCACCATTGGTCAAGATTGAAGAGCAATCCAAAAACCTCACGGAGAATATTGAATTTCATGCGTGATGCTTCTTCTTACGCCAACATATGACCTGAACATCAAGCACTGTATTCCCATCAACCATGTAAAAATTTCCAACATTTAAATTAAAAATGATAAAATTGAAAGCCTGAAGATGTAAACTGATTCCTGTTTACTCAGCTTACCCAAACACACTGTCCTAATTTCTACCACATAAACATGTAGTGACTGACACTGATAGCTGTCACACATGACCAGGGTAAATGATGTTGGGGTAAGATGGGTCCGGAGGAGAGGATTCCTATTCACAGTAATGATCTGCAATGACACATCCCATACAAACACACGTATGGAAAGACCATTGAGTAGCTTTAACACAAAACTTTTTCTTGTATATTCACTAAAGAGTAGGTTTTACATTTTTGTTGCAGCGCCCAGTAGCCCGAACGGGGTGCAATGATATTCATAAAAGTCAGTCTTGAAAATGAGTCCAACCCATATACATGCTAAGCACTCAAATCCTTTTTGTGTTTATTATATGTAGTTTTTTTTATGTATGTGGCTACTTTTATCATGAACACATATCATATTTAAGGGATTTTTGTTGGTACTGTTGTTCTCACAACTGAAATTTTGAGAAGTATTAGAGATTGACTCCTGTTTACAGGCCTTCTTATTTACGTATCATTTTTCCGCTAGCTTCTCAGTCCAAGCAAACTGCCTGCAGTTAAAAAAAAAAACCTCAACATTTGATATGTCACATTTACATCTTGAGCTAAAAACAATAATAATATTCAAGTGGTATTAAAGTAGGGCAGGAGGAAATGGTGCTCAAATTGAAGACAAATATCTAAAATATGTAGTTAACAAATTATGAAATAATTATCTTTATAGGTTCAAACCAATTTAAAATTACAAAATATATCTAGAATATTGAGTGCTGTTCCTTGTAAAATGGTCTTTTATTTTGAAAGTACAACAGCTGAAATGACAATTCAAACATTCATTACCTTATGTGTAATAACCAGCAAGCAAAACTCCTCCTGCCAGACAGTGATCAGCATTCCGTCAATCCTCTGATGACCTCTCACAGATCCTATCACCAGGTGAGTCCACCTGAAAGTATTCAGGGAGGATGGTGGGGGCTGGAAAAGTGGAGAAGCAGATGGATAGATGAGTTGATGTGCTTTGTTAGAAGCACGACCCACCACCCACAAAGCCAACCACGCTCTCTGCTCTTCTGAAGGCTTCCAACTTGCTAATTTGTATCAGTAAACAAGCAGCCGACATCTTCAAAGTGTTGACACCAATGAGCCCTGTCACAGGAATGGACTTGTGTGTGTGCAGGTTTGTGTGTTCAACTGTGTATTTAAATACATGTGCATGAGTGAGAATTTTATTAGAATATCTTGAAAAAATGTTGCTAATTTATTATAAATATTTGTAATGTAAAGTTTCACATGCCAGTGAAGACTTGGTTTTTACACAGGAGTTGAGATTTTTTTTCAGAGAAATTTCTAAAAATGGTCAAACAGTAAGAGCTGAATATCATCTCAGTCCTGACTTGAGCCTAAACACCCTTCATATCAGCTTTCAAGACACAAATCAGTAAAACCCTTGTGTGTATATTTGCATGCTAAAAAATCCATCAATGTGAACGTGTTTATACATGTTTCTTTGGATGGGCCACCACCCACGGTGACGTGTCAGGTAAATATTTGGAGGGTGGGGGGCAGTGAAGTGTCCAGTGTCCAAAGAGGGTACATGCAATGTGAAAATATTCATCCACTGCATGGATCGAGATACCTGATCCTATTTTAGGCCACCCAATAGAGGCCAAGCAAAAATATTGCAAACTAAAAAATGCCTCAAGCAAACAACCAAGCATGTTTTTGTTTTTTTTAAAAAATGTAAAATTGTAATTTAAACTTAATTTCAAAACCAAGTGAATAAAAAAACATACAAATAATCAGTTAGCTTGCCATTTTTAGACTGGTAATTCCTTAGTGTGTTCACATTGTACAAGAATTAGAGAAATTGTTGTCATAACTATGTCACATGGAAAGAAAACATGATGACAGAGTTTTTTGGGGTAATGTTTCAACAAAATTAGCACAACCTAAGGGCTTCAGCACAAAGAGACGTGCAATATGCAAATATTAACTGATCACAGCATCATTGGGGAATATGTAGAAGCTCATCAGGTATGTGTAAGAAAATGTGTTTAGTTTCTGACACATTCTGTTGGGATGAACACACAGTTAATTACATCAGCGTAAAACAGGCTTTGGACTTCCTTCTCTTGCTGAATTGCTTAGCTTAGGATTTCCAAATGCCACCCAGTATACCCCATCACCCTGCATCTGTGCCAGGTGTTCTTGCACAGGCTTGCCACACAGGGGAGCTACTGCTTTTTGTTATCCAACAGGCGTATACACTGATTGACATACATCTTTCCTATTGCCAGACATTTCCCATAGTAAATTTGCAGCAACAGCTGGGCTTCTTTTAGAGCCAGTACATTAACTGTTTCTCAATAAGTGTACACAGACATGTACCCGTGTAGATTTGGATGAGCAAAACTCATGACTAAACGAATAATGTTGTCAAGAGAAAATTCTTTAAACAAACTGTTGATTGCTTTGGGTTAAAAAAAATTGGCAATACTACTTTTCTGTTTATTACAGTTAATTTAGTGGGTAATTGAATTCTCCACAAAATTAAAATGACAATAATTTACAATTTTATGCACATAGAACATTTTGTTTGCAGTTTTGTGAGGTGTATCCTTCTAAACTTTTTGCTTTCAAATTTTTCTTCATAAAATGATACATTTATAAATGTTTAACATGTGATTCACTGCAGATCTTTTGAAAAAGGTTGAAAATCGATTTATCGTCATAAGATTATAAACTACCATATAGTAAATTTATATTATCTTAAAATAAGTAAAATCTTGTAGTGTGAGTCATACAGTTGTCCGAAACTTTTTTTTTTCTTGTTGCATGTAATCACAAGTCTTTGTATAGGACAGGGATGCCAGCTACAGTATAAAACAAGCAGCAAGCGAGGACACGCTTTAATAAATATCATTGCTTTCAGACTGGTTAAAACTATGCCAGCCTGTGAGACCCACAGTGTGACCACAGACAAGATTAATGAGCTGAGAAATCAGAACCAAACACAAGACCCCTGTCATTCTGAGCCACATGGGAGGCTGCTTCAACACGTAAGAGAAGAAAGATTTCTGCTTCTTCTCGCTTTCTGATTCATTTGTCAGAGAGTTGAGTCACATTTTATAATGCAGAAGAGGATGATGAAAACTGTCTTTAAAAATGGTTTAAAAAGCAGTTCTACTTAACAAATAAGTGTGTTTAAGAAAATATTTTTTCATTCAAAATGTGACATAAATTGCCTTTCATATTAACTAAATTAAAAACACAAGAACGTGTGTATGATAGTTGACTAAAAAATAGACAAACTTCCCTCCCATAGATTCCCAAACACAGAAAAAGCACACAGTTATTCAACCATGCTTTGCTTCACCACACACACTTCCACCCTACTTTCTCTATTATCACCAGAGATCTGCCTTCTATCCATTTATCAAAATATGTGAAACGATAATTGTTTCTATTTTCTACATCACAGTTTGTACACTAACATTAAGTTTAATTTAAAAATGGATCTGCTTTCAAAGTTTAATTTGTGCTACTGTGCGTATGTAAATATAATTATTCGAGCTTTTAGAAATTGATGAGACTTTAAAAAAAAGAAATAAAAATATTAAAATCTATATTGTATTGCAAAAATGTTTATCAGTATAATTTGCCATTCTATTCCTTTAAAATTTAACACTTTGTTGAAATAGTGTTTTAAAATAATTACCTTTTTTAAAAAATAACTTAAAAAAGAAAAATATGTCCATAAATTTGCATGTTATGTTTCTTTATCTTTTACTAGATTAGGCTTTCTTGATGGATATACATTGTCCAATTTATGAACGCATAGTAAAAATGACTAATTTATCAATTTGTTTGACAGTAATGTTTATTTAGTGATGCACAGAGATCCTTCAATTTCTATTTTAACAGTTGAGGGAGCTTTCTCATTATCTCTAAGACCATGACATTTTTGGACCTTTTGATTTCCTTCAGCCCTCAAATGTTCGTTGCCACCACCGGAGCTGGCTAATGGATGCGAATAGAGGAAGTGTTTGACATTATGGACACAGCAGTGCTTGTTTTGGAGAAGCTGATCATGTGGTCTGCCCTAACAGGTCTCACAGTACCCCCTTAATTTGACCCAGACCCCCCAGCCAACTCCATGGGGCTCCAGGAACTGTCCGCTCTGGGGGAACCAAGTGTCAGTTTAGCCCCCTGGTGAACACAAGTCAACATGCCTAAATCCCCTCATCACCTAATGTTACACTTTTGGGTCTGCAATTAGCAAACAGGCCAAATCTCTCCCCACACACTACAGAGCTGGCTCTTTCCACTCCCTGATATGGAGCTCAGTGTAAGGACTGTGGTCAGCACTAAGAATACCGAGCTGGGACCTGCAGCGGCTGCTTGAACTGGTTTCCATGGCGCTGTGCCTGCTCAGCCACATGGTCCCTCATCTTTCACTGTCACTGTGCTAGAGAGGAAGAGATCAAAACATATATATGGTGGCGGAAAGTGGCTGACATGATAAATCACAGTAATTAGCAAAGCGCTTGCTATGATTGGTGGAAGCTGCTTTAGACAGATTCCATGACTAACTCGATGAGAACACGAACTGCATCTCTGGTCGGAATTTAACAACCAGAAACAAAAAGTTGTCCTAGCAAGCCAGTTCCACAGCAAAGTTTCTACAGTATTTACATTTTTACTGCATGGAAATATGAAGGGTTGGTGGACAATCTTGTTTTTCAACACCTCAGAGTGCCGCCAACATAAAGGACGGGGACAATAATTTCAGTCATAATGATTGTCTCCATTCTGTACAATGTTTACAGTCTGTTCCTTCCCGTCTCCTCATCGCAGAAGAGGAGCAGGAAGGCTCAATGGTGCCTTTTTTGTCCGAATCTCATGTATGCCCATTTAGAAAACGATAGCTTGTTTTCCTGTCTCCTCTGCTATGCATTTCCAGCCAGGGGTGTGGTAACGGAATTCTTGAAGGTCAAAATCTCTGCACGCTTCCGATCTGCTAATTTCACTGTCTGGCATTTGTGCGGGATCTGTTTTTATAAACAACTTATATTCTTTTATCTGTAGAGAAGTAATTATCTTCTTTAAGGGACAAAAAAAAATTCTCCACTAAACAAACGTTTGCCCTTAAAGTTTAAGTCTTCCAGATTTACAGAAGGACTCATTTCCTCAATAATCCTGGGCTAGAAAGACTTTTTAACACAAACTAACGGGAAATGTTCTTTAGTCAAAAGGAAGAGGAAGAGAGAAAAAGAGCTACCCCTTAATAGTGCTTTTACTGGCCAGTGGGACCAGTGAAGGAAATATTCATTCATCAACAATTTTTTTTAAAGAACACGAGCAGACCTTAGCGACCCTATTGGACGGCACATTAACTCTCCAGCAGTTATTAATTTCAGACAGAGAACAAAATGAGTTAATGGATTATGCACACATGTACTCAAACACACACGTGCATCTGAAAAGTGGACCTGTGTGTAATTGTGTTTGGCAAGGGGGTCCCTAGTTCAAGTTGAAAAATCAGCTGAGTCCAGCAAAGAGTGAACAAACTTTAGAGGCAGATTGACACAGATGGAAAGAGCAATTCATGACATGGAAGATGCTTCTAGCAGGGAGGAATGGTGCTCATGGTGGAAAAGAAGAAAGCCAAAAGTAGCAAGCCACCTCTGCCAGAAAAAACAAGGAAACCTTCTCACATTCAAATATATAGCAAATCATTGGGGAGCAGGACAAGGTGGTAGATAAGAAGAAGGTAAGAGGAGAGACCCAGGATGATGGCTGCTCGGCTACTCTGAATTTAGAATTACAGGCCTGGCCAAGCAGGCAGTGACAGATTTATAATGAGCATCGGTTCTGCCCTTGCATATAATACGAGGCTTAAGACGTATTAGAGACAAAGACTGCAGCTCCTGCTCCAAGAGAAGAAAGGACTTAATTAATTTAGAGAGATCACGGAGGCCCAGGGCCCACATCATCAGTTCTTTGTGGCAGGAATGCCAGCTATTTACCGGTGCTCCAATAGGACTGAGGGGAGAGACGAGGTGATGACGACTGAGGCCGTCGTGCAGCAGATAGGAAAAGGATACTTTTCAAAAGCTAAAAGCTTCCCAGTTTTAAAACAAAGACGGGAGGGAAAGAAAAGAAGTGATTTTGAAAAAGTATCTGACTCTAAGACCCCCCTACTCCACACACCACCACTCTTTCTATGTCCTACACAGACATTCCATACTGTTTTTGCTTTCTCTATCACTGCATAATTAATCCAACTAAAATAAGAAGGAAAGGGATATTCCGTGTTCTTAAGGTCATTACTTTTAATGAAATAATACTAAAAAGAAACTGCTTTTGAGAACGTTGAGAAGTCAGACAGTAAATCATATCTTACTGTAATATTCTGGTAGTTTGCTACTTGCAACTATTGCATGTGTTGCAGACTCACATGGGGGCTACAAAAAAAAAAAAAATCAGGGGTGGCCCAATCTGACCACCCCACAAAGAATTTGTTGTGGTGGAGTTTGGGAGGCACTGATGGCAGCTGTCGGGCCTGTAAGCACTAACTCTGTGAAACATGTGGAGATAGAACCTTTGCTTAAACTAAATAGTCAAAATACACATTGTAGTTTTTATTTTAGTTTTTATATCAGCAGTAATAGCAGTTTTGACCAATTATTGGCTATTTAAATCAACATTAGAATAATGATATATATTTTTAGTCTTAATTATATGTATCATCTTTACATTTTATGTTCTAAAATACATTTTAACGCTTTTTAAATCAGTAACACACAACCACAAACGAATAAATGCTTACTCCTTTTTATTTGTTTTTATATTTTAAACATCTTTACATATCTGTGGGAATCCACGCAACTTTTTCCAAGAACTGACTCATGAGAATCGTGTTTTATCACCACTGCCCAGCTATTGTCTTCATTTCCATTGTGTTTTATACACATGTCCTTTTATGATGACCTGTTAAATACAAACGACCATTGACGGGAAAACTTTTTTTTAACCAAAAAGGAAGTGCGCTATTTTTCTTTGTTTTATATATATATATTTTTTAAGCTACTTCGCTTGTTGAAAGTCATTTTAAAAACTGCTAAATATGATGCTTGAGAAAAAACTTTTGAATAAACAAGTAATATAAAAAAAATGAACGGGTGCATGGTTTTGTTTTGGGGTTTTTTTTTGGATTTTTTTTTTTTTTTTTTACACATTTCATTATATTTTCTCATTACAATTTTCTTTAAGTAATTAGAAACTTTTCTAATTACTGACTTAAAGATGTGCGCGGATTCCGAAATCAAATGCGGGAACATCGGTATTTTATATCATATATTTATTGGCTGACAAAAACAAATTAAACAAGTCTGATTTTTCACCATTTTTAAATGATTAGTCATTTTATATTAGTCATAATAACTCACTGCAGCAAACAAAAACACTTTCAACATACCATACTATGAGACAATGGAAATGAATAAAATAGATTAACGTTGCAAATGCGTTTCAGTGAAAAATTGCAATTAATATTAGTTTTTCTGTGGATGTTTCTGTGGACATCTTCTAGTGCTGTGACGATGAATGAACAGCTTTTATGCAACCAAACCGAATAAATCAGACATTGTCGATTTTGGAAGGCCGACAAGGGCTTGCACTTGTATCAAATCGTTTCTGGTTTTCAGTAATACATAATAATAATTATAATAATAATGTATATATACAGTATATACAGTATATATATATATATATATATATATATATATATATATATATATATGTGTGTGTGTGTGTATATATATTCATATATATATAAAAATAAATACTACAATATTTCAGCTATTTTTGTGAAAATTTAGATTGCATATATCCATGGGGGGAGGAGGGCGTGTCGGGGATAGTACAGACTATTTGATGAGTATGGTCAAACTTAACAAGTCACTTTAAAGTAAATTGCCAAATTTGTTTCATTTTTTAGACTAAAATTTTATTTACTTTTTGTAATGTTTTTTATTTTTATATAATTGTTTTTTTGTTTGTTTTGTTTTTTTACAATGTCGCTTTAACAAATATCCTAAGATGCGTCTTTTGCAGCTTTTCTGCCACGAATCTAAATCCCCTGCAAACAGATTGGTCACAAAGCCTGGTCACTTTCTCTCCACCTTACACTCAGACCTGCTCTAATATTTAAACAAGGTTTAGATATCAAGTTTTATGAGGAAAAGCCAGGGAACATGAATATAATATTTTTCATTTTGCAAGTTGAATGAGAAGTTTTTATTACATGCCCAGTGTATACTTTTTAGAAGCCTGAATTACTTGTTAAATAAGCTACACGATAAAGGAAGACGCGCACAGAACTAACGTGTTACTGTTGTCTTATTTATGGGATGAGGTGAAAGACTACGCGCCCACAAAGTCCATCCAGATCTGAGAGAAAGCATTCTGTTTACTGATAACAGAAAAGAGTCAGCGGGCAGCGAGGCCTGACGTTCAATCTGAGCCATTTAATGAGGCATGGGCAGGAGTTTTTAGTTAGAATTTTTTTTATGTTACCACAACAGGACGTGCAGGACCACACAAACCTTTTTTTTTTTAGGACAGATTCATATATAAAGTTTAAAAGCCACACACAAAACACAAAGATATTAATCTATTTCCATACCCTATCAAAATTAAATGATAAAAGTGTGCATAAAAGCAATAATTATTCCAAATAGACAGAAGAAATACTGTAAATCATTACCCTACAAGTTTGGGCAATTTTAAACACCATATCTTGACAAGGTAATAATGTTTGCAACATGAAGAGTTTCCTTACAAATAAATGATGGATTTATTGCAGCTGTCCGTTCGCAGAAAAATGATTTCATAACACAGAATAAAATGGGATGTTGTCTTCTGAGCACATCAAAGAAAATAAAACATAATTTAAGCTCTAAAAACAAAACTGTTTTTTGCAATTTACTCCAACTTTTTTTCAGTACATATTGAGAAATATAGTAGCCCTACGTTCACAAAATGTTCCAGTCTTAATAGATAAAAATAACCAAGAACTTTTTTATAAGTAGAATATGATCCAGGAGAGGAAATGGTTTGAAGGCCACCATGTGAGGTTTCTTTTAATGGTTATTAATATCACAATAAAAAATGATTGTTCAAATGTTCTTTACAAGAACGGTTTACTTTGTTCGTAGAACATTCTTAAAACTAAACAAATCTTTTTTTTCAAATGTGTTTGGAAGTATATTTGACACTTCAATAAAAGAACAGTTTTCTGGATTGGATTTTTAAAATCAAAATGCATGAATTAAATTTGTGTTTGCATGTACAGTATTGCATGTTTCGGCTGTTTTTGGTCTGGAGGCCTGCAAGCTAAATCTAACAAGGTCTCTTCCCATTTCGGTGTGTTCCTGTATTTTGTCTGTTAACACCTGAGTATTTACAAAGGAGGGTCCCTGCTTGGTGATGATGAAGTGCGATGGTCTTGATCGTATCATATCTGATAAAACAGCCTGTCATATACTGGATGGAACACATTATTAAACTGCTTTTGACATCTATCCATCTTGTTTTTTATCCATTGCACCCTTACTGAGAGACATC
Organism: Neostethus bicornis; assembly: GCA_902685375.1. Lineage (NCBI taxonomy): Eukaryota > Metazoa > Chordata > Actinopteri > Atheriniformes > Phallostethidae > Neostethus > Neostethus bicornis. The sequence goes on from LR738545.1 coordinate 15,645,403, forward strand.
CAAAGCAAATAGACTTAATCCTCTAACAACGTTATCCCGTTAGATCCCTGCTGCTGCTTTCACGCTTAATTCGGTGGCTCCGGTGTAAATTAAACTCTATCCGTGAGCTGTTGCGCTGCGTCAAGTCTGCAGGGCCACAGTGAAGGCGGAGAGGTCAAGTCCAGCTGTGTGTATGTCTTTCTGTTAACTGATTGAGCTTTTACACGGTGTGTGAATGTACTTGAGAGTGTATGTCAATGTTCTTACAGATTTAAAAATCTTAGATTTAACATCTAATCTAAAGATCAAACTTTTTGAAAAAGCAGCAAAAGTTATATCTTAAAATAGATTTTTTTCTAAACACATTGCAGCATGAACAAAAGTTTGTTAGGATAGCCTATAAAAACATTCTGTGTGGTGTTCCAAGTATAATTTAAAATAAAAACATACATAACAAAATGACCCAGTTTATTTCTTGTGTTAATAAATACATATACATATGTACACATATATGTACACATCTCTACTTGGATAGGAGTGTAGCGGTTCCATTTACCGCACAAATTTGCGTAAAACTGTATTTACTCTGTGAAAAAAACGCTGGAAATTCTGCTGAATACAAATAACTGAGAAAGTCATGTTGAAATAAAACATTGGGAGCAACGAGCGGACAGGTTTTTTTCCGCGTGGTGCAAGGGGAGGCGTGGATTTCCCTTACTTTTGATATTCTCTTGGCAGGAGTAGATTCTCCACAAGGCACAGCTCGGATAACAGCACACAGCCTGCGACTTGGGGAGAAAGGAGGGAAGATCTTTCTCTTCCACTCTTTTCTCCATGGATGAACTGTTTTGCCTCTAGCACGAGCTTAAATGAATCAGAGCACCGGGAATCCACTCTGACTGCACGAGCATTTTGAAGGAAGTTCTGAGCTTCTCGCCCCCGCAGAGCGCCGGTGACGGAATGTGAGCAACCCCATTTTGGTGCATGTTCCTCTTCACTGTGCGCAAACTTCTCCTGTTTTCTGCGAGGCAGGAGACAGGAGGAGGTGGGACCGCTTTCCACGACTTGATTTCTTGCCTATGGACGACGGCAGTCCCCTTTCTCCAAAGGCTAATGCTTTCAGTATTGCCTCTCTGATTTCGGCTGCAGAGCGAGCAGGAAACGCAGCGTTTGTCAAAAAGAGTACCGGCCTGGACAAGACAGACCTGCACAACCACAGTTCCTTTAAAATGCACTACAGCACTGTCACCCGGGAAATGGAAGGTAATTCTGTTTATTGATGGCATGTGGGATTTTTTCCTGAGTGTACTGGACACTACTATGAAACAGACAAAAAGAAAATTTTGCTATGTGGCTGCATGAAGTGGGAAAAAAAATCTAGGTTTGGTCATAAAATAAGTTTTGTGGCAGTAACTTAAAATATAAAATCAGTGGAAGAGTTGCAGGGGATACAACTTACTCTTTGCGCCAAAGGGAAAAGTTTATGAACAGCATCCCACATTGAAAACAATCTCATCTACATTGTAGGTGAGGAGGGCGGTGGGGGAGAGGGGCGGGGACATAACCATCCCATAAGTTTTAGTCCAGAACTGTAAAGAAACACAGTCACCTGCCTCTTGTTTGTTTGTTCATGCAAATCAGTGCGTGTTTACCTGGCAGAGCGTTTAGGCTCCCTACTGCTTAGCAGATCCTCTTTTGTTTGTCAAAGTGGGCGATGCCCTCTCCAAAAAGCCCATTAAAAAGGAGCGTACTTCTCTGTCAATCAATCTCGTCCCAAGGCGAGGAAAAGACACATTACCTGCAGTTCTTATCTAAATAGAAATAAGAACCGGTTTTATCGCAAAGGGGAGGCCCTCTGCGACAGATAAGAGAAGAGACAGGCTTGGTGCGTGAACACATTGCAGCAGCACACAGGCGCAGTTCGCACGAACTCACACTTCTTTCCTTAAACAATTTTTTTGCACACAATTAACCTGACTTGTGTGGCTTTTTTGGGGGCTATTTTGTCGCTTTTTGGACTCCCACTGTTTTAGACCAGGCAGCTAAACCTGCTGTCGATGCAACTTCGAGGACTAATGAGAAGAGACAGACACGTTTGAAATTTAAAGGAAGCATTTGTTCCAGACACGCGGAGATTTCTGACTACTACTTCTGTTCTGTTTATGTTTTGATCAATTCACAAAGCGCAGCATTTCCAGTAAAATCCTATTTTCTGGGATGATTTCAGCCATTTCCAGCCCGTGGCTGACGCAGCTGTCCCATTTTTGCGATGTTGCAGCCTTCACGACGAGCAGCCTGAGCAGCCTCAACACACCGGGCGGCTACCATCTTTCCCCCTCCCCAGGAGACCCTTACAGCCAGCATGAGTCTCACTTCGAGCCCTGCCCGGCCGCTCAGCACAACTACAACTATTCAGGCTCCAATCCGGGACAGACACAACAGAACGACACCGGGACTCCCAACTGTTCCTCTTCTTCCTCCAGCTCCACACCAAACAGCAAAACTATTGTAAAGAAAAACCCTAAAGTGGCCAACATTAACGTTCAGCTGGAGATGAAAGCTCTATGGGATGAATTTAACCAACTAGGAACGGAGATGATTGTTACAAAAGCTGGCAGGTGAGTGACTGTGACTGAGTGCAGATTTACGCACAGCAGCGCGCAAACGCTCTTACCTTAAAACAATACATTTTACACACTGGCATTTTTTCATAAATTAAATGAAGATGGAGGAAATATTTTTCTACAATTTTTTTTAAAAGAAAACAAACCGAATTGAAAATACAAAAAAAAGGCAGGGTGTAAGTTGCAGTTGAGATCTTCGTTTCAAACTCAGATGCGAATATTGTTTAACTTTTCAAAACGTAAAAAAAATCTTGTTTTTTTTTTTTTACTTTTTTTTTCTTTTTTTACTTGGTATTTAAATTATTTTTAAAATTAGGATAAGAGTAGAAAAATTAGTGTGCGTGCCAGCAGTAAATGGCATATGAATCGGAGCATGCTGGTTTCTGGGCTTGAATTAATCTCAGCTGATTTTCACATCGTCTGGATTCATTTTTCGCGTCACTATTACGCAAAACTTTGCAATGTTTTGTTTCGGTCCAGCACTATCCTGTCTCGTAAACTATCGTCACTATCTTGTGAAGTTTTTAAACTTTAATTTACTCTTTTTTATAATATATATATATATATATATAAATTCATCTGAGTTTTCACGTATTTTTTTCAGTTTCATCAGAAACTTTTTTCTTATATAGCTGAATAAATTAAAACTTGAATAATTTAAAACTAATCACGCATATGTTTTGTTAGCAATAAATTTTTTTAAATTTTTATTTTATTTACTGTACTGACCTTTCACTTATGAAATAACAGTTTTTACTTATTTTATTTAAACCAAAGCAATAATAGTATTTTTTATTTTTTTTAAATATAGCAAACGGAACTTTGCGTTTAACTTCCATATGCTGGGGTGGGATTATTGCTTTAAGCCTGAAAGTGAGGGTTGTGTTTCCCCGGTGTGACAGGAGAAAGGAGATCTGCTGCAGAGCACTTTAAAAGCTCCTTCAGCCTCACCTAGCCACAACACTGATGTTAATTGAGCGTTGATTTTGGGATCCCTTTCACTGACTCTGCGGATTACTCAACTTTCACCTCATACTCTTTGGTAATGTGGACCTGCTAACATGTGCAGGTTAAAAATAATTCCAACAAAAAGAAATAAAAAAAAAAAGCTATTGCAATAAATATTTCACAAATTATGTGTTTTTACAACACAACATGAGCTAAGTAAGTCCCTTTTAATTAAATTTGTTTTTAAAAAAGCAGAAAGTTAAATGTTTACGCATAAGCTTATGTTAATCTTTTATTTGTTCAAAGTAAATAATTCAAATGAAAGTGTGATTAAAAAAAGTAAAAACTTTCTTGGTAATTACAGTCGTACAAAGGCTTTTACTGTCTTATGTCTTTGTAACTCCAGTTTGTGTAAAATTAAATTTCTGTTACAGCACATGGTCAGTAAATTGCTGGTTAGCACAGTTTTACACACAATGCACTTCTCCAACAATCCCAAATAATATTTTCCTCAAATGTCGGGTATAGTTTAAAGTTGAAGTACAAAATCATACAGCTTTTTTTTTTGTCATAGGAGAATGTTTCCAACTTTCCAAGTAAAAATATTTGGAATGGATCCCATGGCAGACTACATGCTCCTCATGGATTTCCTCCCTGTAGATGACAAACGTTACAGGTAACTTGTCCCCAGTTAAATTTGTTAAAAAAAAAATATACTGGTGTATATGTACTAGTCATTAAAAATTGCACTAAGACATCTTGTTTCCAACTCCTGACTTCTTTCATATTTATTAATTCATTTTGACCATATCTCCACCGTTTCTGCTTCTGTAGGTATGCTTTTCACAGCTCGTCATGGTTGGTGGCGGGCAAAGCAGATCCAGCCACACCAGGCAGGGTCCATTACCATCCAGACTCTCCAGCCAAAGGCGCTCAGTGGATGAAGCAGATCGTCTCCTTCGATAAACTCAAATTAACTAACAACTTGCTGGATGACAACGGACATGTGAGTGTACGCAGCTGAAAGTTAATGCATGTGAAACAGAGCTGCGTATAACAGGAGAAACATATGAGAACCATTTGTCCTGTATCTCATCAGTAATTATAACTCCCATTAGAAACAAAGCTGGATCTGAATAAATTTGAAGCAGTCGAGATTAAAATAACCAAATAAGTTTTTGAACCATCATAATCATTAAATCACTTTTTTATAATTTAAAAAAAAATCTTCTTTGAGTATCATGTGGACCGTTTTAAGCCAAACTCCCTAGAAGCCCCAGAAATGGATTGTAAAGTTTTCACTGTTTTGAGATTATCTCCGTGCACAAAAAGATAGCGCAAACACGTCTGTTTGCACTTCAAAAGTGCATGCAGAATATTTCTGCACAGTAATTATTTCAGAGCCTCTGGCTTTTTTTTTTTTCCTACGGGCCTCGGACCTCTCTTGTTTTAGTGATTTTCAAATCAAAAAGAGAGAGGAAATAAAGAAATTCCATGTGAAATATTTGGGGGAGAAAATTAAAATATGAGTCGTAATTAATAACATTGCATACGGATGTACTGTAATAATTTTAAAATTATGTTGAAATACTTGTTTTTGGATGAGGATTTTACTAATAAAAAAACAAAGCTAAACTTGAATCAATTGATTTTTGCTTAAAGCCATCTGTGGTTTAAATATTTAAATTCTTGCAAACAGCCTCCAAATAAATCCAAATGTGCATAGTTCAATTAAACTGAACCCAATAAACTGCTGATACAAAAACAAAGATACTTTTCTTCTTTCAGATTATTCTGAACTCCATGCACAGATATCAGCCCAGGTTTCATGTGGTTTATGTGGACCCTCGAAAAGACAGCGAGAAGTATGCGGAGGAGAACTACAAGACTTTTGTGTTTGAGGAAACGCGCTTCACGGCAGTCACAGCCTACCAGAACCACAGGGTAATTCAGAATACAGATTATATTCACAAAAGAATATCTTGGAAAGTTTAAAAACATATATTTTGCTTTTATAGTTTAACAGATCAATTTATTAATATCAAGAATATTAAAAAACTGCAATGTATCGGTAAAGAAGAAAAAAAAAAAAACGCACATCGGCCTCAATGAATCTTCAGGTCTGTCAGCACCACTGTTTCTCCTCGTTGGTTGCCCCACTTCTGTTTTCCATCAGCCTCTGTGCCTGTTTAGATTCACACATCAGGAATTTCTTTGGTTATTTAGAGTGACTTTTAAGGAATGAAAATTTAATAGAACTTTTTTGCTTCTCTTCAGCTTTGTTCAGCAAGGCAGAGTGAGCTCAGACCAGAAAGGGAATAACACTTTAAATCTGACAGACATCTCTACTTTTACTCTTAACCTGTTTGATAGCTGTTGTTAAAGCAATAAATAAAAAATAAATCTAAATTTCATAAACTACAAGAATATATCACTTTTAACTTTAAAACACTTTATTGCTAAAACTTGGTTTAAACTTGAATTTGATATTTTAATTTATCATGTCAATGTACTGACATTTTCACCTAATTAAAAACAAAGACCCAAAAAGATCTGTTGGCAAAATCTAATATTTTTTTCATTTTCTTTTTTAGATTACACAGTTGAAGATAGCTAGTAATCCCTTTGCAAAAGGTTTCAGGGATTGTGACCCTGAGGACTGGTGAGTATTTGTCCACAAATATTACATTTGTATTGGCAAGTTCTCACATGCAGTAAAGCATTTAGTCAATCAGGTCAGAAGGTTTCTGGAATTTTTTTTGTGGTTATTTCCATTGTCTCACACAAGTGCCAAATGAGTGGAAAAAATACATAAAGAATGCAGTGTGTTTGACAAAAAAAGGCATCTTACAATATTCATAATTATAAAGTAAACTTATCCCAACATGGGCAATTAAACTAGCTATTCATGCATTTTTGCAAAATACGTATATAAAAAAAATTAAATTACAATTCTGAAAAAAAAAGCAATTACAATGTCTTTTGCAGATTTATTCAAAGTCTGGAAATTTGGATATTATTTTACCGGATGTTAAAAGCAATTTTCTATTATGTGTACACATATTATACACACACAGCTATAAAATCTTTAAATGCACAGTCATCATTCTGATATATAAAGAAATTTTGTCCTTGACATTCATTGAGTGAGAATGTAACTTTATCTGCTCTCTCTGCTGCAGGCCCCGGAATCACAGGCCCGGCTCACTGCCAATAATGAGTGCTTTTGCCAGAACAAGAAACCCAATGTCATCTCCCCCTCAGCAAAACGGCACAGAGAAAGGTCTGCAGCTCACAGGTTTTTTTCCCGTGTTAGCTACCTATAATTAGAGCAGTTCTGCGAAGAGTTTTTACTCAAGGTGATTCATTAGACTTATTCTGACCTGAAAAACAGCAGCGTGTCAAACCAATGCAGGTGTTTATTAAATAAGCATTAAATATCAGTCACTGTTCAAATAGATCATAAAAGAGCTGGTATTTTATCTATTGTCTCAATAAAGTGTAGCTATTTTTACTGATTACCTGAAATTATTTAGTTTAAAGTAAATGTTTTAACAGATTCATTTATTATAATAGAAAGACTTTCTGCTTGATTAATTTTTTGAAAAGTATAGTTTTTATTTTAAGTTAAACTGCAACATTTCTGTAATTTGTTGGTGACTGAAATTACAAAAATGTAATTTCAGAAGATGAACGGAAGCTGGTTTCTATTGTTTTTCCCAAGTAGAAGAAAAACATTGTGCCAAATCCTGTCATATTTAAATGCATGAATGATTAAAACTCCAAAATATGAGACATAATTGATTTTACTTGATTTTGCAGAAGACAGACGAGAATATGAGCGGGATCCCAGCGGTACACCAATGCATGCAGACCCAGCTCACCAGCTCATGTCCCGGGTCCTAAGCCCCGCTCTACCTGTCCCGGGTGGCCTTCACGCTGTCCCGCTAACGAGTGGTCGACCGAGCCCTCCCCATGACCTTCGGCCAGATCCCCACAGTCTACCTCCGGACACCCTACATCACCACCCCTACAAGTACCCCAACTCTTACGAACACTACTTAGGAGCAAAGACCAGACCGTCACCGTACCCTATACCTAGCATCAGAGGACACACTTATCATCACCACATGAATCCTGCAACAACTAATATGTATTCAGCCACCAGCGGCCCCTCTAACTATGACTATGGGCCTAGATAATGACTGCTGTCTGCTGAGGCAAATGGTGCGCAGCATAGTGGAAACCATTACAAGCAGGAACGGCAGCACGGTTCTTTCCATTGATGGCTTTTGCATCCTGCAGAGAACAGTCACGGGCTGAAACTCCTCGCTGCTGGATAAATCTGCCGTATTTATTTAAAGGAAATATACCTTTGCATCGTGTCTGGGCACCTAGTTCTAAGCCCTCAAAGACGTCCGCTGTGACCTTTGAACTCAAATGGCAAAGAGGCTGCTTCCTACCAGGGTAGTACAGACATTGAGCGAGCAAGCAGAAGTAACCTCCCCTCAACATGGACATGATTTATGATCACAGACTGGAATTGATTTTTTTTTTGTCTTTTTGGATGCACTTTTTTGATTTGCTTTGTTTTTATTGCTTTAAAAAAAGCCATATGTTACATAGTTCCATCAACTTTTTAGGTAAAGGAGATATTTGCATGTTGAGCTCATCAAGAAGGATGTCGAAACACATTGAAATGTTTTCGCTTGAGGTAAAAAAAAAAGAAAAAAAAGAAAAAGATTTTGAAGATCGAGAGCCGCTCTGAAAATCCGGTATAACATGGCACTGACTTACAGCAATTCTAAGTAAATAAATGAAGCAGAATGACTCTTCTGTATAAGTAAAAATAAACATTAAATTCTTGTAATTCTTAAAAAGGATCTGTGTGTAAATGTTGCATTGAGAAAAGAATTTTAGAAAATTTGCCTTTATTTGTAGAATTGTTAGATTTTATTTTAGAACCCCGAGTGCAGGGTTTTTCGATTTCCCCTCTCTCGTATAGGTGATCACCTCACCTGTTGTTTTTTAAAAAGATATTGCTCAAGTGACCACATTGGCAACTATTTAAGCCAGCGTTTTTTTTTGTAATTCAGATTTGCTGGAAAGGAAACCATTTTTTTTTTGTCTATCAGGCCAAAATAGTTACTAATTAGATTTGGAAGTTGTCAAAACATTAGATGAGATGGTGATTCATACGTTCAATATTAAAAACACAAACAGAAGATGAGGTGACACAAGTGGAACGGTGGAAAGTTAATTTGAAAATGATATTATTGTAAGCATTGGTATGATTGTATGAGGTGTTTTAATCAAAATAGTGACAAACAATTAAGAATGACTTATTCAATTTGTCACATTGAGCGAGTCAAAAAAAGAAAGCTACAGTCAAAGAGAAAAAAAAAGTCAAAGAAGAGGAAATGAGCTGCCATTTTCCCCAAAAGGACATGATTGCTGATCATTCGTGATATTTGGGAGAATGTGACCTCCATCTCTTCTTTTTGAAGGCCTGGAGGAATGCTTTGTTCTCAAGGTTAATCTCATCCAGAGGGAAAAAAAAAAACCTGCAGCTGTCAGAATACGACGAAAAAGCTATTCTAATGATTTATTTCTATCATGTATTTGGGACTTTTTTTTTCTTGTGAAACTTCTAGAAATAAGCATTGAAAAATCTGCCTGAGGCTGTCTGACCTCTGACGGTTAAATGACTTGTAAAGGTGTCAAGGGTTAAATAATGTTTCCACTCATTCAAACACCGGCTAATTGGAGCTAAAGTTTGAGGCTTTTTGTAATTTTTTTTAACTTAACTTCGACCATTTAATACTAACACTTGAATATGGCGTCATTAAAACGTCTTTTTACATTTTGGAACGTGGAGAAAACAGTTCCTCAAATTAAAATATTTGTATTTCAACGTAAAAAAGAAAAAAAAAAGAAAGAAATTAAAGCTCTTTGGTAAAATTATCATAAAGCGAATTCTAAAGCGTCTGTGTTACATTAACATAAAATAGATATTTATTTCCTAGTTTGGAAGTTTTTTAAAAATGTTGTGCACCCTTTTTTTGTAGGCGCACAAGATTATTAATTATTTCTCGGTTTTTAATTTTTATATTAACAATTTGACGCTTAAAAGAAGTAAATAAAAGTTGTAAACGTACTTTTCGGATGCTCTGAAGACCGGAAGCGGTGAGAATAATTCATGTCCGCAGGTGCTGATAATTGTTAGCTTTCTACAAAATCTAAATAAATTTTAAAAATCGCGAGACCTCACGAGAAGTCCGAGTTGTAGTTCTTTCACTGCAAAGAGATAGAAGAGTTGGTTTGTATACTCCCAAGCTATATAGTCAAAGAAACTTTACAAATAAAATACATGATTTCCCTCATAATCATTTTATTCACGAGATAAATACTTAAAATCCCCAAAGCATTCAAGATAAAAGCTACAACTCTTTAAAAGTATGCGTTCAACGAAGAATTGAGGTCTAATTTATTTTTCTTTTTAATTCACTCCAATGGATTCAAAGTTTCATTTTGTCTTTTGAACCTCTTATCCCTAATGTTTGGGGTGCGGAGCCAATCCCGGCTTATCACTGGCGAGAGGCAGGATATACCCTGAACAGGTCGCCAGTCTGTTGCAGGACCACACACACAGACAACCATCCACACACACTTTCCTAAGGGCAATTTTGTAGCGGCTAACGCATTTAAAGTGCATAGTCTACATGTGATGGCACACATTTATTTTTAGCTGAGATTTGTTGTTTATCACTTCATTTGCAAATTATGTATAGAAAAAAATTAAATGAGGAAGATGAAGGCAAAAGATGGCAAAAAAAAAAGGAGAAACTTTAGACTTCCTCTCAAAATATAAATAAAAATGGCAACGCATGCTTTTTAATTATTATTGAGCAGATAATTGTTTCCATGGGAGGCCTACAAGCAAATTCAATAGGCATTTTTTCCCCAAAAAATCTTTATAAAGCAAAGGAAGTTTTTCCACCAGGCACACACATCTGTGCCATTCATTCATCAATGCACCGCCTATCCCATTTGGGGTCGTGGGCATTAGCAAGTAAATTATTATAAATGGCAAATTATAAATCAGTTCAACCTGTCCCTTTCCACACAGCATTTGATGAAAAATGATTGAAAATTGCGCCTACTGGAGATAATAAAATGAACTGCACACTTATTGTGGTTAAACAGAATAAGTAATTCCTTATTTATATTTTTTTAAAAATCCGTTAGATTGTTGAGGATTTGTTTTGAACATGATCCTGTGAAGGATTGTCACTTTTATATTTAATTGCTCACAAAATGGTAACATTGTATGAATGTTTGTGTGGCTGGATGTTTGTGTCTGCTGGAAAAAAAACCCCAAAAAACAACTTGATAACAAGACTCTTGAAAAACAAAGAGGTGGAGGATAAATGATAATGCAGCCTGGAAAATCACTTGACACTCATTTGGTTCATCTGTTGTGACATAGCTGTCAAGACTGTGATGTATTTGCTGCAGCTTGATGCTAATATCTGCAGCCGGGCCTCCTGCAGCATGGGCGGACAGTAAATCAAAACAAACCGGGTAAACTAACTGAACCATCAAACAATAGAAAAGTCTTAATTCCTGAACATGTGTTTCACATATCTCCTGCTGGGCTTACTTTTTTTTTGCTTCATTGTGCTGTGGATGTGGTTGCTGATGGATATTTAATGCGGAACAATGTGATACATCACAACACAAAAGCCTCGACATGTGCGTTAACATACACGTGAAACAATTAAAAGCAATTTAACCATGCAATTGAAACATTGATGTTGGCTCATGGAGACAGGATTAATTCCTTAAAGCTTTAAATCCCCCATCCTTGCCCCATCCTTCATTTAGAGTTTTTAAATAAGCAAAACTTGGTGTAATGTCTTTACTGGTAACATTATCTAGAAAAATAACTGAAGGCTTAGAGAGAAACAGCATTAACAAAACACATTTCCAGACCCATGCAGCCTACCGGATTATGTCCCATTCCAAAGCCAAACTGACCTCTAACCCTAAAGGCCAAGGAAGACACACGTTAGGTGATAAGTGAAGCACAAGGGCTATTGTGCATATTGTTACCCTACCCATTTATTGACTTCCTAAATGATCCATTATAAGGTGATTTACGACGCCCACCACCATCCCATCGGCCTTTTTTTTGAGGATGGCGAGCGGCTGTCTCCTCCATTCAGAAGACATCTGCACCAGTATTTGATTTATAAGAAGATGAACGGAAGCTGGTTTGTATCGCCACAAGTGTTTGTTAAAGCAATAGGAAACTATTGTTAAAGCAAGATGTCACCAGAAGGGTCAGGTACAAAAGGTATTGATGACCTTTGCAGAGAAGATGGTGAACACCTTTTTTAAAACTTCCTAAATAAGGAAATGCGAATATATCTCTTCACAGTCATCTTGTAAAGACATGAAGTTATTTAGTGTAATAAAATTTGATCAAATTAGAAGATTAGAATCAACTTAATGTTGTATATTTCTTTTCCCAGTTACTTTTTTCCATGACAGTAGCATTGTAGCAAAGCAGCTTGTCTGGCAAATGACCTCGTCTTTCCTCTGCTCCCTAATGATTCCAGGCCATTATACTCATCTGGCTCTTTGATTTCTCAGGTCTTTCCTGTACAGCACGACAAGCTTCTCAACTATAGATCATCCCAGGAGACAGAACAGTTATAGAAGCTGAATGTTGAGTGTTTGAAGCTTTGGCCCCTGGCCTCTGGACATGGTATTATAACACAAGTTCTCATGCTGCTCGCTGACTCAGACACATTATTAGAGACAATGAAGAGAAAAACACCTCATTATTATCATCTCTGGGCCTTTCTGACAAATACTGTTTTTCCTGTGAACGCATCTGCAATTGTCATTACAAAAGCAAAGAGGAAATTTAAACCACATCTTATTTTATTCAGTGTGCTAAAGTGATGTCATTTAATAATTTTTCTACTGTCTGTGCCTTGCGAAGTAAGAACATTTATCAAGAAAGGTAAATTGTTTCATAAGCACTGCATTTTGACTGAAGAAAGAAACTAATGATCAGCACAGCCACTAAATCAACTTTTTTCTGCTCTCCATGTCCCTGCTGTGATTAACCTTGTTTGACAAATACAGCTCAGGTCAGGCAGAAGGGCCTGCGTGTTAAGCTAGAAGCTGCTAGAATAACAACACAGGATTACAGAGCTGCTCAGGTGTGCCGTATACCTCAAATTCAAGTCCACTGAAGCAGAACTCCCATCAGACAAGTCAACATAAAGGCATAGCTGTAGAGCCGTGTGTTAGACCTTAGCAAACAGTTGGCTGGGGGAGTAATCTTGAGCTTAATTAACTATCTAAAAGCATTTTAGCTTGTCTGATATAAATGTTCAAACAGGCTACATTCATTTACTTTTTTAATATCATCATTTCCTCAGTTATCAGGTAAACAGCCTTTGATACACAAATAAACTAAAAGTGTACATAAATTGTATTTATATAAAATAATAAAATTCCATATACATAAAAAACAAAGAGCACTAGTCTTTTATAATTATTTTGTCTAATTGTGAAAGTGACATTTCTTAAAAAACATCCAGTTTGAATGATTTACTTGTATGACTTCAGATTTGAAGCAATTGTTCAACTTAAATTCTAGTCAACACCTTTTTCAAAGTCTTAATGTCAGCATGATGTCATAGACTCAGCCCATGTCAGCGCCTTTGCTATATATTGACCACAAGCTGATTCGCTGGTCTTTGGATCCAGCGGCCAATAGTCTTTGTATGGGGTCCTTGTGGTCTGAGAAAGCCACACTGAGAACCATGTCAGTATGATATTGGAGCACCGCCAGCGGCTGCAACTTCTTCCAGCTGAATATCCTCACTCGGTGGTCCCAGCCTCCTGATGCCAAAAGCTTACCATCCTCCCTGATGCACAGCTGAGAAACTCCGGGGTTCACCAGCGTCACAAAGTCCTGCAGCTAGAAAACCAGAAAAGAAAAATTTTTATAACGACAACATACTGTAAATGATAGTAAAAGTATTAAAAAATATTCTCAATTCACAATGTTAATTGTAAATTCTACCCAAGAAAAGGTCATTTGATTCATATTTAAAAACAGACCATAAAGATTCGGATTAAAAAATGTCTTTAAGTTACATTTTTTTTGTTATCTAGGGAAGTCATAGCCAACATAACCAAACAAAAAAGATTCTATCTGTTTTTCTGATGACTAAGGTCCAAGTGTAAGACTGGAGGTCTAAGTAACATGGCCCTTGACTCCTGGGACTCAATCATCGTCCATAAAACATTTCGGCACGAGAGCCGCTAGTAAATCTCTCCGAACATCATTATTTGGTTAGGAGTTAGTGAGGATGGTCACTGAGTTACCTGTGTGACAGTCTACAAAAAAGAAAGACCATCTAGCTGAAGTGGCTGTTTGCAGAGACTACATTGCTCTGATAAATTACATTTACACTGAAAGGTCCGGTCAGTGGGGGAAGCGTTTCGATAAATACACCGCTGTAACGTCTGCCTGCTAAAGATTAGCTACAGCTCCCTCTCCAAGTGATCTACTGCGTCCCAAGGACTGTATCAATCTCTCTAAAGGGGCAACATTCTGACATATTATAACAAATGGCTGCGAAGATCACTATCTTAAAGGGCCTGCTGTGGTGGGCATTCCAGGGGAGCGAACGTGCTCTCTCTGCAGGACTGTAAGACAGTCCGCAACCATCTGGATATGGGAGCTGAAATCAAGCCGGTCAGCGTAAAATTGACTTCATAAGTTGTGTCGAGGGAAACTAATGGTTTTGAATGGGAGAAGATATCTGCATGCTCCTGTTCTGGGCAAGAACAATCCACAAGCTGCATGTGGAAGATATAAGCCAGGTACTCAGAGCCCAAGTGGATAAAGTGGAATGCATGGGAGAGAGAAAGCAGGGAGGAATGTCATTGATCATAACTAAAAAAAAAAAGGCTTTGCTCAGAAGGGTCACTGATGTAGTTTCTTATTTTTTGTAGCTATTGTTAAACTAAATCAATTGGGAACGATAGTGTGTAGCACTGCTTATCTGGTTGGACTAAACTGGACCACTAAAGAAACTTAAAGAAAACCAAAGAGTGACAGATTATTTGGAACTTTGGTATTACCTCAAGTATTTGGTATGCCCCCGACTCTCTCCATCTGGTTTGCATTAGAGGCCTGATAATGATGGGTTTAAGTGTCTGTTTTTGTTTGTTTTGCTTCCCATAGTTTGTGTCAGGAAAAGGCATTTGTTTCATTTAGGGGTCAACTGCGAGCGGTAAATGGCTAATGATGCAGTAATGGTCATTCAACAAGCCCGGCTGCCTAATTGTTTTTACTTTCTGTCTGAAAAAAGGGGGTGAAAACATTACGAGAGGCAGAGGTTGTCTTGCGCCTTCATTTAAAATGAAATATACCCACGTGTAGCCGTATAGCTTCCTAAGCGGCCACTGATCAGTGTTTACTTTGTGACTTCCTGTGACAGCGGGGTCTGAAACACTGAAACAACTCCTCACTGCAGGATCTACTGTAAACTGATTTTGACTAAAGACAACAGATGGTGGATTAAAAAAAGAAAAAAAAACAGCAAAAGTAGCTTTAAAATCTGATTTGCTATTTTGTATTATTATGTGGTCAAATAATTAATTTTAAATGTTCCACAAATCTTGAATTTGATCAAGGAATTTTCAAGGTAATGTGTTTCATTTTAAGTTACATTTTCAAGTATAATTTTTCAGATGAGTTTTTGCTTATGAACACCTTCTCACATAAAAAAATTATATGAGCGATGATTGCAGTTTTGTATGGATTTTGTTCAACTTTCTGGTGTCTCTTTGTAAATGTTATATAAAAGTAGACTTACCTTAAAACTCATACATTAATGAGGGCAAGGCAAAAAATTTTTTTGGAATAGATTTCTTTTATTTGTCTGGACTGTGTTTTTTTTAAACAAATGCAAGTAATTGAAAGTGAAAGGGACCCAAACCAAGTGAACCTATTTCCCAATATTTTTGACAAAAAAAACCTTGAAGTAAAACTTATCCAACCAAAAGGTAGAAAGCACTTTGAAAAGTTAAAGACATTTCCATTCATTTTATTGACCACTCTTTGATATTGTCATAAAAGGGATTATAGCTAAACATAAAGATTATTATGTGTTTTATTATTTGGTGCAATCAAAATACTATTTCCAAGTTTTAATCTAAACTAACTATTTTTAAACTGTCTTATTCTTGTTGCTCAACCTCAGCATAGATGTAAGATACATACACAGACACGCACACACAAAAAAATGACAGCTGACTGTTCCATAAATCACATCCAAATCTGTAAAGAAATTTATAATCTGGAATTGGAGTGCTGAGGCTCATTTTGTTTTACAACCTATTTTCCCTCCCATTGCTTCCTTGCACCATCTCATAAAAGACGGGATACATTTTTGGCTTTTTTAAAACTCTCTCATAGTGTGTGCCACAGCATGTACACAGACTTCCATACAGGTTTTTTTTTTTTTTTTTTTTTTAGTATAAGTGGTGTTTTGCTCATCTGCGCTGTATCAGAATGATTTCCTCACATATTTTCACACATTGAGGGTTTTGATCAAACTTTGCTTCACTTTTCTCTCCCTCTTCCACATTCACGCAGATCTACTCAAACATCCCGTCATCGCTCACTCAGGTAAGCCTTGCGGCCGGGAGGCTTTTCACAGGTATTTTTGACACACCCCGTCACTGAATCACACTCGGCAGCAAGGGAGATTATAGCCTTTTGTCACCTTGCCTGTTAGAGCTTGGCTCTAGTTGACAGGATCTGGATGTGTCAAACAGGTGAGCACGCTAATTCAGACTTAAGAACAAAGCGATCAATTACTTTTTTTCATTCATAATTTTAGAAAAGGTGATTTTTCTGCTATTTTCTAATCATAATACAGGTGTGTCCATTAGTAATAAACAAAGAGTTTTTAAAATGAATTTAACTGAGATATCAAACAAATAAAAACTGGAAGGGGGTTTACCTTACATCTCAGCTTAGTAGATCTACCACCTGTAAAGAACTGTCATCAGTCAGATAAATAGCTAGCTGTCAGTCATGCTTGATTTACGCTGCTAATCTCTCTGTATATACCCGCTTGTTCTTTTTGCAGGCCAAAATCCCGTCTTTCTTTCTCTCCTGAAGAGAGTCATCACATCACCTGTCATTGCATCTGAAGGGATGTCTAAAAAACCAAACCAACCAACGCCCTTGTCGTCTCACCCTAACACATTCCCAAAAATGTATGATGCCTTTTCATTACAATAAAACAATCTCAGGCCAGGCAGGTCACGCAGCAGATAAGGGCCTCTAGGAGCCATGTGTAATGTATTAAGCCCCCTCCTCCCGCATATACACACCCCAGTCTTGCGGCTGTATGTCTTTATCTGGCTTTGATAAGCTCACTTCACAGGCCTTCACATTCACTGAATCATAACTGTGCTGTGTTGTGTCACATTCAGTTTCCCCTTGATTTCACAAAAATATATATTAATCAACTTTGCCAGCTGGTTTCACTATGCCAAGGTTTATCAAAGGGGTAATTTGGGGGTGAGCAAGGACTCTGTGGCACTTACAGCCTTCTCAGCCTTTATTGCAGCCCCCCACTGTGAACTACTGTTCCCCTTACTGCAGATGTGTTTTTTGTTTGGTTAAAGGGCCTCCTAGGTTTTGATATTTTTATTACCTCTCACGGGTCGTCCATCAGAACCCAGGGCCAAAGTCCGCCACCCGGCAAGTCCCACCCCCACCGTCTTCTTACTCCGGCCACACAAAAATACTTTTGTGGGAAGAACTGAGGATAGCTGTCTGGATGTCACAGTGAGCTGCACTTCAGAATAATTTAAAAGCCCCCACTGGATCCTCTACCTCTCCTTGTGCTTTTTTCCTGTCATCCTCATCCTGGATTACTTGCTGAATCAATATTTTGTTGCTTGAACAAAATAAACCAGTTAGCCACTCTCCTCCTGTTTATAGTGTACAGACTGAAATCGTTTTTAGTGTGTATCTGCACACAAATTCAGGGAGAGAAAGTGGAGTCTTGCAAATTTTTCTAATTCAAGCATTCATTTGTAAAACGTTCTGGAAAGAATAATAGGTTTTCACTGTGCAGGGGTGTACTATATCAACCAAAGGTTTCCCTCCGCTCTGATTCATGGAGGCTGACTGAAAAATGGGAGCATTCCCTTTTGCTCATGAAATCAAGAGAAAATATGGCCTCAAATGAGGCGTTAAGTCTCAGAAGCATTGGTTGTTATGTAAAATGAATTATGAAACAGAGCTGATGCGATCTTTTTAAGTATGGCAGAGGTTTAATGTAAAGCTTTGTCCAAAAAGCTTGTTGTGTGTAAAACGGTGAATACAGTACATTGTTATTTTTTTAATGAACAATGTTCATTTACGAACAATAGATAGACTATGAAGTTTTTAACTTGAAATAATAATAATAATGTGTTTGATACTCTAATGCTAATAAATCATCTATTTCAAATTCATAAAAATGTTTATCATGAAAATAAATATTTTGCAAATAAAAATTATGTTTGGTGTGTATGTGGGTGGTTTAGCTCTGGAGTGACAGCCCCAGTCTAGCCCTTGGCCCCAAGCCCTGCCAACGCTGTGTAACCAGCAGCTGATTTATGGCCCCTGGAGCCCAGCTGAGCTTCTTCCTCTTTGGCCCCCAATGTTTTCTGAGCAGGTCTGGTAAAAAGGCAACACTTTTCACTACCCATCTACTTCCATTACCTTTTACTCTATTTTACAGGATTTAGTGGGCTATTGTGCAACAAACATCTCATGGGTATAGCTATTTGTATATAAATAAAAAAGGCATGTTTAGCAAGATTTTTTTTTAAGCTACAATAGTAGCGTAGCACCTAATTCTGAATCATCTAAATTCTAATTTAAAAATAAAACCCACCAAAGTTAATAAAAAAGTTTGTTGTTAGTACAGTTGGCTAAATTTATGGTTATTTTTTGGTCAGATTACTGACTTAGACAAAATCAGTGAACTAATAAGGACAACAACTGTATATCATTGTTAAAATTTGTACATACATATATGTTTTAGCATAATGTTCTTAAATTACTAAGAAAAATATACAAAAATGTTTAAATAAATTTGTGAAACAAATATGTTACAAAAAACACAATTAAATGTGAAAAAAAGAAGAGTAGAGCAATTCTATTTTCCTGAGGCTGTAAGTGAAACCAAAGTGTGACTCGGTCACCTTCAACACTGACAGTTCAACTGTTGACATGTGTCAACATCTAGGTCTCTATGGGAACGCTCCTTCATTTATGGCACATCTGTGCCCTGACAACTTCAATAAAACTGTTTGAAAAAAACTTTAAAAGTATTAAACTGATTTAATAAATTCACATGTTTAACTTAAAAGTTAGAAATACAAGGTTCTACTGTTTTATGTTGCTTTCTTTGTGACCTGATATTCTATTAGTTTAGGCCTAAATTAGCTAACCTGTAAGTTGTTCTGGCCATCCAGCATCCAGTAAAAGAGTTTCTTTTCAGAAGAGCCTGATATGCCCCTTCGTCGTTTGGGATCAAAGGTCAGGCACATAACGGGTTCAGGGTGGACTTTGACTTGGCTCAGATTGGTCCTCTGGGTTACATCCCACAGCAACAGAGAACCATCCTCGTAACCAGCAAGCAGGAGAGGTCCAGGACCCGAGTCTGGCTGAAAGAGAAGGGCCATGATAAGAAAACAGAGGAGACAGAGGGAACAGAAAACAGACAAAAAAATCCACAGAAACTGCTGCGTTGTACTAGAAGCTGAGAGGATCAGAGGTTATCATCCTGGAAGCTCCCGCTGACACTCTGAAACACTGTGTGCTCCATTTGTCAGCTTGTGCTCTCTTTCCAGCACGCCATTACACCACTCCTCACTTTGCTCCTCATCCATAACTCTGAGACACAGACTTTGCAGTTGACACAGATCAATATAATAAAAATTTGAAAATCAAAGACATTCTTTCTACGTTCTGCTGCAATTACCAAAATAACCATTTAATTTAACTCTCAGTTTTTCAGGATGGTTATTAGTAAATAGATTTTTTTCATAGTCTTACTCTTTATTCTTCAGGAATAATGCAGATTTGCATTTAGGACAAGTCAATGAAACAAACTGTTTCTAAGAATATTGATGTAACAGTTATTATAAAATGTAATCCTTTTTTATTTGAATCCCCTCAGAAAAAATTCGTATTGTATATTCAGAGTTAAGTACCATATCTATTCTTAGTTAAGGTTAAATCTTACATTCAGCTGGTGCATAAACGAAATATACATTAATCCAAACCCAACCAAAAATATTTAAACAGTGGTACAACCTAACAGAAAACCTAACACATTTACCAGTGGTTAGTCTTTCAGGATTATTTCAAACCACATGAGACCAAATCAAAGCAGAGGCATAAACATGTGACCCAAAGCACTTCTGAAAAAGATGAATAAATGAATGTTTTTCCACTATAGGGGTTAAAGTTAACTTTACAGTGTAACTTTACTCTGTAACTTTGACCTAAGTAGTATGTCCGATAAACAGGTGGACAAATGTGGATTTCTAGTTGGATTTCTTATACTGGGAAGCTCCTAATAGTTTTGCATTGTAGGATGTGAAAATAAAAGAGAGTATTTGTATTACGGTGACTGTAATATTATATAAAATCAAGAATAATACATGTAATTTTGTAAGGTTAAACTGTAGATGTTTTAAAATAACTTGGGGACTCCAAAGGATGCCATGCAGAAGCCACGACGAAGAGAAATTTTTTCCATATGTGCAAGGCAGTCGTGCCTACCATTTTTCATCCATGTTCAAGCCCTCTCCTCTTTTAACGCTCTATATTTCTCTTCTTCGAACTTTAAACAAATTATAGACAGAATCGTGTATTCCTTCCAAACACATCAGCCTGGACGAACACTGAGAGATTATAAAAACAAATAAAAACAAGTGAAAATCAGTGGCCTCTGCTAGCCGGCAGGGACCAGGCTAAGACGTTCCAGGCTTGGGGCCCTGCGTTTCACTTAAGTGAAGGACCTCCTTGATTGATGATGTCATGGGTCGGAGGTCAGGGAACCCTGGGTAGACACCTAATTCATTATATCCTCCACAGGCCTTTCTACAAGAGGGCTCTCTGCTGGAGTGGGGTAGGGGCACTGGGAGGAGATTCATCATGGAGGAACAGCTGGAAAGACAGATGACTCAAAGCTGGTTGAATGAGGAAGACCAGCGAAGGTAACTGTCCTCTCAAGTGAAGGAACTATCTAGGTCAAAAAGTCAGCAAAACTGTGACCTTCGACAACGTTTTAATACTGGTTTGTGTGCAAGACACTGAACACTAAACTCTTAAATAAATTTTAATACTGTTATTGGGGAAAAAAAAAAATCTTGTCTGCTTCCAAGCGTTGCCTTACAACGCTTGTAAGTAAAATAGACAATTTGATCATTTGAGGCATCACGTGAAATACAAATAACATCCAAACTATTACAAGAAAGTATATGCTGTATATATATATATATATATATATACAGGGATATATATTTGTCCAGAAAAAGTATTTTTGCTCATTTGCAAAGAATAATTGCTTCTATTTCAGCGCTAGAGCCAACCTAGTAAATTCTTAAAGATAGATAATTGAAGCGATGACATAATATAATATGAATGTTGTATCATCCCGGACTCAAGAGATGTTCTGTGACTCAGCATTACAAAAAACGTTATTATTTACTTCCTTAACTGCTTATCCTGGTCAGGCTTGCAGGACATTTGAACTTAAGCTTTTGAAAAGTTTGCAAAACTGAAAAGTGGACTTAAATATGTGTACTCCCCAATAATTTGACTTTCTCAGCAGGATTTTGTTTGTTATATTTTACACTCTCTATGTATTAATGTCCTGCATAACAAGAAGGGGCAAGTCGCTTATGGAGAGAATGGAACCATAACAATGAAGAGTTATCAGTCCAGCCTAAGGCAAGAACTGCTTCGACATAAGGAACCAATCGCTTCTTTTGCTTGTCGTCCCCGGCCCCGCCATGATGTCATGTCCACGAGGCAGTAAGGTGATGAGCTGAGAGTGATGGATATCTGTATAGGAACATTTCCTTTTCCCAGCCAGCCTCTGTTCGCATTAAAACTCTTGCACATCATACATCACTACTGTATACCCCCAGCAAAAGCCCCACAAGTCAAACCCACATGTGGATGTACTCGCTACCTCCTCACAGCCTCTATTGTTCTCTTTCTCACATCCCATCGAATGAGGGTAAATCAGATAACGAGCACTGTCACCTTTTGGATAAATCCCGACACAGATCTGAAAGGTAGGTGGGATCTTTCTGAGGGAGAGCTAAAGTGAAGAGAAACTGCTTTAACACTATATTTAATCATTTCCACAAACTGCCGCGGAGGGGTCCCAAAGGTCGATAATAAATCTGTTGGTGAGACCATCTTTGAAATAAAAAAGTATAATTGCTTCTCATCTTCATAAAAGGAAGAAAAGAGAGAATGATGGTAAGTGGGAAGACATAGAGGATGGATTATTTTCAGAGGTTTTTTTTTTTCCCAGAGTGCGTCTGATAAAGAAGCGGGGTGGAGTCAGGGGATGGCTGCTGCCTTCTGCTATGATTATTGTAGAATAGTGGGAATGGTCAGATAGAAAGCTTGTGTTTAGGAGAGTGAATTTTTTATTTTTACATATTGACAAATCTCAGTTTTTTGTGTTTTTCCAGCCTTCTGACCTTATGTCGCTCTCTGAGTGTAACAGATGAGCATGCCTTAGCCTTAAATGAAATTGCACTGAATGATTTACAATCACCTGAATTCTATGGCTTTGATGTCAAAAAGATGTCTGCAGTGTGTAACAATAATATTAAATAACTTATAATAGTATAATTGAGCATTGTGTTTTTAACCATGAAAGGCAAAAACAGCATTGAATCATAAATTAGGTCGGGGAAGGTTTACATAGAAGAAAAATCAGAGAAAAATAGTAATAAAAACACACTTAAATGCTCAAAAGCAAGTCTCCGCAATAACATGACAATTTCCACCTCCTTGCATACACACGTGTAATGTTTAGGTAGCTGATTAATTTAAAAGAAGGAGATGACCGCATACGAACAAATCAAAAGCTTACCTAACCCTGAGTTCAATGTGATAAGTTGTGTTTCAAAATTTGCGGCCTGATAAACTAAACAGCCCTGAAAATGCCAAAAAACATGTGGTTCATGCCAAAGGCCTGAAACCCAAAGAGTTATTTATTATGCAGAAAAATAATTACAGGGTTCTATTAATGGGAGGTTTAAAAAAAAAACTATTGACAGCCTTTACAAAACAGAAAGCTAACTTTTTTGCCCAGATCAGATTGGATATACAGCTGCAGGCTGATATATGGCTATGAACCCCTAGCCCTTCCAAATGCTCTAATTACAGTGTTGGGACTTGCTGCCAGCTGAGAAGAAATGTACGGAAAAATGGCTCAGGATGAGTTTCTGGGCTGTAAATCACGTGCCGCTTCTCACGTCTGTAGTTTTCTTTTTTTGTTGTTGGCTTTTCTATTGTTGACTTTTGTCAGGAAAAGCTGCCCAATTAGAATACAGCATATAAACACAGACATTTTACAAATAAGAAGACACATGGAGACACCCAGCTTTTGTAAAAATGCTAAAAATACAACTGAGATATGTCTGGTACTTACTTGCCATAGTTTTATACACATAACCATTCCCAGCTTGTCACATGGAATCAGGGTGCAGACCTGGGTCTTACTTGGCAATTCAACAATTTTGATCTGTAGAGAAGAGATGAGAAGTCAATTTTCAAATTTAATGAAGAATAGGAGTTTGCGGTACATTTCTGTCTGAATCAACCCTGATAAAACAGTCAATTTCTGAGCAAAATTAGAAACTCCCAATGGTGTAGAAGGTCTTGAATACCCTACGAGGGATTTAATTTATGCAAAAACTTATGTATGATTTTTGGATGAAATCTAAAGGCAACTCATTCATGTTAACACATTTCACTTCCAATCAAAATGTGGGCGATCCGACTTTTCTAACCTTTGTTTTAACCTTTGCCTACTCTGTTCTCTATGGTTCAGCTTTATTTAAAAGATATGGTTTCTGTTGAGATGTTTGCCAAAGCATGACCTGTTTGTTTCTTATATTTAAAAAAATAAGTTACAACCTAAATCTGCCATTATTTTCTCAGATTTCTGTGAATCAGGCCACAGTTTCAGGCAGCTGCCACACCGTCTATAATCAATCCGGCTAAAGTCTGACCTGTAGACATGGGTGGTGTTTCCCTGCACACATTGGCACAAATTCTGATGAAACGACTACTAATGGAGCCGGTGGCAAAGTGTATGTCTGTGTGGAAGTACCTATATTTCTTTTAAAAACTAACTACTTCAACTTCCTCCCTCCTGATGATCCACATATTCATCCTCATTAGCCCTCCGATTAAACAGCCCTTTAAGAAGGCATCTGTATTTTAGCACTAGGCCACATCTGTACTCTATGTTTACTGCTGTGTGCCTGACAAAGAGGGCTTTTAAAACTTTCCCGTGCCTCAGGTGATCGGTGTTCTTGTGTGGCATCAAACTGGCCATAAATAAAACAAACCAGACTATTAATTAATGTTTATGCCACAGCAGCATTTCGCTGGCAAGAATTTCAATAATAACAACAAACAGTCAGCGGGAAGTTGCTGTCTGCTTTCTTGGTTACGTGTTTAAATATTGATGTATATTACATGCGTGCTCTGTTGCTTTTCGCTAGGGATTACTTATCAAGGGAATTCCTTTATGAGGGTGTTTTACTTGCAGATACATGATAAGAATCAGTTCTGTCCAGTTATGTCTGTGGAATGGGGTGGAGATCTCAAATACCGTGTTTTGGTCTGTCTTCTCAGAGCGTGTTGGTGTGCTTCGGCTTGTGTCTGTAGGGACAATGGCATTATTGAGGTGCTGGGAGTCACAGGCGCCCTGGTGCCTGGCTCACTGGGCTAAGGTTAGCGGAGGCACGTTTGACTGGATCAGGTGACCACTAGGTCCCTTTTAAGTGTGGCACAGCAAGTAACATGAATCTGGAGGCAATAAAAGATGGCTGAATAGATGGCTGATCGCTTCTCATTAAACCTCGCCACTCAGACAATCACTAAATATAAAACAATACAAACAGGTGTTGAGAATCAACAATTTAAAGAAAATGTCATTTCATTCTAATTAACAATCAAAACTGTTTTTTGAAATAAAAAAATATATATTTAAAACCAAATGCTACTTATTACTTGATATTATCAGTTAATTGAGCTTTGAAGTTAAAGGCAGAATGGCAGTTCTTCCTGCGCTGCCGGCCCAGTAACTTGGGGTAAAAACAGGACAAGTGTTCCAAACCCACCTTGTTTTTTTCTGACTTCTTCTGGGTTTGCATCTGAGACAAATAGAAATACATATTTGCCACAAAAATCAGGATGTTTAAGTGACTGACAGGCAGTGGCCAATGTTTTTTGTTCACCACACAAAAATGATTGGCTGAGGTTTTTAAGATCCTAAAGAGTCTGTGATTTATTAATTGATGATTCTTATATGTAATATATAATACTCATATGTATTAATCCAGCAAATGGATGCAGATTAAAGTGGAATTTCAAAGTTAATAAATCGACATCTTCAATGCCATCTTTAACAGTCATTTAGTGAGCGGTTGGTGGTAACGTGCTCACTGACTCATAAGACAAATCTTTTTCCCTTTTTCTTTTTTACAGTATCATTTTTCCTAACACTTGACATCTCTGACTGCAGTCATGTGTAAATTTATCAAACTAATTTGAGACTTTTTTTTTAAGTTGAAATGATTGGACTACCGCAGTTTCATGTGATGGAAATATGACTAATTTGTTGAGAAAAACAACAACACTGTGGTGAGATTGAATTTCCACTAACTTACTGGTTAATATCAATTTGCCACAAATATGAAAGTCAGGACAGAAATTTGGCAAAGGAGTCGGAAACAATGTTTGTTTTGTTTTTTTACTTTTTAAATTAACGCCCACCTGTTGATGAACCGATAATTATCTCGCCTTAGAGCACATCAGTCAGAGAACACACAAAGTAAAAGCAATCATGAAAAATTAAACATATTAACCAGATCTAATGAGGGGAGCTCTCCAAAAGATTTTATTTTCACAACCAATAGAAAAAAACAGTGTCCCTAGCATCTCTCAGTTTAGACAGACAGTTTTATTTAAACATTTGTGTTTATGTAGAAGCACATCGCAGCGAGCAGGCACAGCTGATGGATTCTATGTTACTTTGCTGGGGTCCTACCTCCTCTGTTTGTTGCCCAGCGAAGGCCAGAAGGTAGTTTACAGGTCCAGTTTCCAGCAAAGAGCATTGACAAAATCCAACACTACCCGTCCACAGAGACTCCACAAGATCACTACGACCTTCGGCGAGATCCCACAAACAGACCTGCATATCTCGGCCTTGACTGCACCAATCATGCACAGAACAGAAAAAAAAAGAAAAAGTCATAGGTCTTTATTAGAAATTCAAACATAATTAAAAAATTTAATTCGGTAATAGCAGCTAATTTAAATTTTTGATCATAAAACCATAGATTATTTAGGCAAATAGTAAAAGAACATTGCGTGACTAGGGCTGCATGATATTGACAAAATATTTAACTGTGATTTTTTCTGTCATATAACAATTTCAGTTTGATATTAATCATGTAAATTTTGTTTGACATGCTTTAAAAACACATGGTAATGTAAACCACCAGTGCAGCACTACCCGCTTGTGGGGTCACCTGACCACCCACACCCCGCAACAACAAACTAATTAATCTGCTGGAGATCCCCCCGTCAAATCAGTTGCTCAGTTGTAAACTGGTGAAGATGGAACAAAAAGTGAAAGAAAAATTTGGGCTTTTATGAGAAGCTAATAGCAGTTATTGTTATTGTGTAACTGGTTTGATATTAGTATATCGTGCAGCCCTATGATAAGAAACTGACCTAATGAGGTTACTCGCTGACTGCAGTTTGTTGACCCAGATAACTGAGCTACCAGAGTGACTGTCTAGGACCTTCTCAGCCCTTCTGTTGTTCAGGTTCCAAATGTGGATTGAACCTTTTGCAGACCTACAAATCAAATGAAGTTGCTTTTTATGGCACAGTTTTTACATACAAACATTACCACATTTGTTTTAACATTGGTTTAATGTCACATATATCAAACTGTCAAAACTGAATGCGGCTTTGCAATCTATTTATCATAAACAATGAAGTAAAATGTGTCTGTGCTTGTGATGCTTCACATGACTCACCCAGAAAACAGGAGAGGAGTGCTGTCGCTTTGGCAGTTAAAGTGAAGTGTGTTAATGGCCCCACCGGCTCCTCTGAGGGTATATATGGGGGTCGGAGCAGGACGAGACATCTTTTTAACTATAAGATGGATGTGTGGACACACACCTTCACTGTCATATATTCTGAAAGAAAAGATTGGATTGAAATAAAATATATTACAAAACATTGGTCAGAACGTTAAGGAACATGATACATAGATAAGATATTTCACAAGGCTTTTTTCCATTTGAAATAGTTTAACAAACAGCTTGATAGGTGTCTAGCTGGTTTGAAAGGTATGCATGTCAAAACAATTAAAACACTGATCTCATCTTGTTTTTATTTCACAAGAAAATAATAATTCTCAGAACAGGTTGGACTTTTTTCACTAGAAGTAGGTTTAACCGGCTATAAAGTTTGAAGCTAGAAACCTCCAGGTTGCCTCTCATTCAGTTTTTCACTCTGCATTTCATGTGATAACACTTGTATTACTCAATGGATCATAAATCACAGCCCCCGACAACTTAATTACAGTAAACACTCAAAGATTCAAGCTTGTCACTCCTTTTGTGATCAACAGCCGTTGTCCCAGAGGCAGAAGGAACATCTCCAGCTTTTATATTGTTTGTAGGCCGTGCAGCTCAGGAAACTGAACCGACTGCAGACACGCTGCTAGGAAATGATGCTTTGACATACAATATATATATTTAAAAAAAAAACACAGCTGGATGTTCACATGGAAGCACCTCCTACTTATGCAGTTCATGCCAATTTCTTCCTGAGTACAGGTGAGTTACGCAGACTTGCACAAAAGTGAATATATTTTCAGTTTTTTCTATAACAAAAAAAAACAATAAAACAAAGAACATCAATATTAAAAATAAGAAAATTGCAAACAGCTTTTCCTTTTATAAAAAGACTATCCATAAAAGAATATTGGCTCTTATGATTGAAATGTTGGAAATCCTGAATTAACAGATGTCTAAAGATCTATTTGCAGCATTGTTTTCTAAAGCTTCTTTCAAAAACCAAAAACATGGGGGTTAAAAAGCAGAATTTTACCCTCAGGCAAACTCCTCTACTTGCCTCATCTACTTTTACTTATCATAACCTCCTGATCCCTGCAACGAGCCTGTACTGAAACTGGAGCCCATGGCATTCAGAAGCAGCTCATTTCTGGAGGTTACTGGTTAAATTGTCCATGGGAACCTCTGAAGCGATGAGACATGGGACCCCTGACCAGCCTGCCTAATTAAGCGAGTTGAACGACAGCACGTGTGTCATGCAGAAACACAACCAGCTCATAATTAACTTTACCACAAGTTGGTCTCTAAAGGATTGTGAGTTTCTAAAACCCGACATTTGCACAAACTAAAGGACTGCTTTAGGACAGAGACTAGGAAAAGTTGCATCTTTCTGTGAACTTATAATAAATTAGACCAACAGCAACGCAAAAGCTTATGTTGGTGTGGTGATCTGAAAAAATGCCAAAAAACAATTTGCTGGAGTTTTTTTTTAGATACTCAGCAGCTCTTTTATGAGGTTGTGTAGCACTGCATCTCTCATTGTCAGGAACTGTAACAGCAAAGTCCAGATTTCTCTCATCCGAGCCATCAGGTGGATTCCGAGGTTTTCCAGACCAGCTGTGATAGCCCCTCCAGGAAGTACGTCATTTATTTATTTTTATAAAGATGTAAAACATGCTGCCAATCAAAAACAACAACCTTAGCAGGCAACAGAAATAATGCTGTGCGTGTTTAAGGACTGAAAAAAACAAATATGTTCATTCAAGATGGTTGAAAAATGAATGTCCACTTTCCCTCTGTAACTACTTCCTCACTGGACTGTTGCCCTTCTTCTCCAGGCGTCACCATTTCCACTC
Source organism: Neostethus bicornis (assembly GCA_902685375.1). Classification (NCBI taxonomy): domain Eukaryota; kingdom Metazoa; phylum Chordata; class Actinopteri; order Atheriniformes; family Phallostethidae; genus Neostethus; species Neostethus bicornis. The sequence continues at coordinate 15,674,282 of LR738545.1, forward strand.
TCTATGCTGCCTCCAACAATGGGTCTGTTGTTGTGGCTGCAAGTTAGTCACCCACAAACCCAAACACAAACATGCAGGCAGCCTAGAAAAGGAGACACAGATACTGTAAACAAACAAAACAGTGGCAGGATGTCACTCAAATCTGTTCACAACGGCCGACAGAATCAGACAGCAAAGTAAACAATCGGGCTGTCACTTGTTAAGCTGATGGGGTTTTTTAACCAATAAACTAGAAAACTGGTCAAACGACAAGGACTTTGGTACAGGTAAAGCAGAAGCAGAGGGTAAATGTCAAAAATTCTGTCGGACATGCATGCATTTTTAATATCCACATGAGAAACAATTATGGAATGATTGAAGAGTAGATTAAGGCTTCAATAGGTCAGTAAATTTGACAATGCCACTTACTTTTCTTATTAAATATGCTTGCATAAAACAAACCCAGACACACAGAAGAACTAGCTCAGGCTAATTAAACTTGAGTGTCATAGTATAAAAAAAAAAAAAATCTGCCTGACTGACTGATAAACTTGAGTTGGGCATGGATGGGAGCCATAGGGAAGAGGCAAGGCTCCTGCTGCCCCTGAAACAGATAAGACAGCTCAGAGTAATCTGACTCTAAGTCCATGAATAAAGGTAGTTTGTCTCTTCTTGGAGCCGTCTGTCCACACCTACTGGGTAATTAGGTCTAATTATGAGAGAAAGGTCCGCTTCCCCTTCATGTTATTAAATAAGAGCTAGCCTCATCCGCCAAGGATCTCTCAACGCCCGCAAGGGGCTGGCGACCTTCAGATCAAACACAGCCACTATCTGTGCCCCCTAAACTGCAGCGCCCGTTGACTTCATTGGCATCACTGCACATGTGAGGGTTGAGGAAGGAGGGGACTGAGGAGTGTATTCATTATGATACACAGCATCAAAGTTGCTTTTTTTTGAGTAGCATAAAGGGGGAGTCCTGTCCACATTCCTCACTTAGGACTGGTATCATGTGATCAACAGCGGCCCAACTGACTTGCCTCCAAGTCAAATTTGACCATTCATAAATAAAAGCAGAGAGGAAGGGAAATGCTGATCACAGGGGGTTTATTATGGAAGGTTCATTATGTTCAAGCTTCATAGAAGCAGTGATGAATGTATGGGATCCCCTGCTCTGAAATCAGTTCTATCAAATATGTGATCTGAGCTGCTTGATGAAAACCTGATTTAAATTAATCACAACTCAAAGGTTCTAATTTAGATAGGACTTCCAATAAAAAGAGAAAATGATAGCTAATAGCATTCCAGTTCAAATCAGAGCTGGCAAATTTGAAACAAAATACCAAATTTATTTGTGGCAACATCATTCTTCAAATATTTTTCATGCTGGTATTCATAAAACACATTAATCATATCTGTTGTTTTCCCACTTTTTAGTTGGTTGGTGATGATATTTTTGCCTCATTGTAGGTTGGCGGGCAGGGAACAGATTCTGCAACCATTACTCAGTTTTTCTGCCCCAGCCTTTCCCCTGTCTCATACAAGTCACTCTGGGAAGGAAGCGAAGGTGCCAAATAGAGAGCTGAGACCATTATAAAAAATCTAGTTAGAAAAACAGCAAAGGAAGTAGTAAGGAAGACACACCACCCTTTATTGTGTCTTGGAGAGGGTATCTAGACTGGATAAACAATCAATGGTCAGATAGAGGCTGAAGTTAGACACAAGTGCACCAACACCCACTGCCAATCACAAATCCAATGAGCGGGAAAAGGTAGCATTGTTCGGGTGAATGGCGTGAATGCAAAGCAGGGGCCATTGCAGATAAGGGCTCAATGCCTTGTGGGTGTCATTGAAGCAGGCACTGATGGAGCACTGTGTCAGGGAGTCCTAATTTAGGAGGTTCTGACTGTGGTCAACAGGTACCAGGAGCCTTATCTGTTTGTATTATCACTCATTTCCTCCATAAGCCGTTTACCTGGGCACTACAGCACAAAAGGACACAAGAGGGTTGACAGCTCAAGTGTCATCATACATCACCACACATTTTGGGTGTGATGGCCTTTGGATATATCAGGATTTTGCTGTCAATACAGCAAAGAACCAAACATAAGTAAATGTTTATTGTTCTGTAATCCCCCAAAAGACATGATGCAACAAGGGATAAAGACGACACGAAAAAAATAGAGTTATTGTCTGTCAACAGTGAAACTCCTGATTTTATTTGTTCAACATGTCTGGGATGTTATGACTATGATTGCATGCAAACTAAGCTCAAGACAAACCAAAAGTTTGTCGATGTGCTCTTTATTTGTGTTCAAAGTACATTTCCGGAATTTAACAATTACTTTCTTATCCAGTTTGACAAGTAACTGGACCTGTCTGGTAAAGTAGCATATTATGTAACTGAATTAGACAAGTATTCATCATGTACCTGCATATTATGCTTTGTGCTAATTTAGGATCTGTAAAAGTCTATTTCACAAACAAACATACTTCCGCCCATATTTACTGAAATAATTTGAATAGGTTTCTTTTAAAAAATATATATATATAAAGACGCACTTATATGAAACAAACGAAAGATGTTGATAGAGGATGAGTTGACTTATTTTACATCAATTCGACTTTTCTAGGAAAATTGAATGAGAGTTACATTTCATATGCTGAATATTCTTGCAGTATTCATGGATCCTGAGGCCTTCCTTAACCAGCTGTGAGGCATTTCTCTCCAGCAGAGAGGTTTTGCGTCTGGATCTCCTTCTGGTGGGATGTGCCCAGATCACCTCACCAACGAGGCATTCAGGAGTCATTATAACCAGATGCCCGAGCTACCTCATCTGACTTCTCTTGACCCGGAAGAGCAACGGCTCTATTCTAAACCTGTGCAATAATTTGGATATGAACATAAAATCATCAAATAAATGTTTTTTTTTTCTTCTAATGAAACATTTGTTTCACTGAATTAGTGTAATTGCAGCTTTAAAAGGTTTTGCTTTACAAATTTGATAATCTTCACCAGTCATCTTTGTTGCAAAAAACATTCACTTAGATTGTTATTTTTAATGTGTTAAAGTGATTAAATACCTCAAAGAAAGGCATTTTTCTAAATGAGTGACTCAGACAAGTATGTTTTACAAAAAAAGATAAAACAACAAAAACATCTGACTAAAAATTAAGCAGTTTGGAAACAAGTTATTTTTAATCAAATGTGTAAACTGTTTTACTTATTGATCAGTACATTAGGATTTTAAATCCCCTTGTTTCACCTTTTTCGTTAAGTGAAGTAATATGTTGGAGTTTAATGTTCCAAAAACAGGGGTTAAGAGGCTCAAACGGAGAGAAAATCTCATTTAAAAACTAACCAGGGGGTTTAAAAAAAAAGTAATTTGCCTGAAGACTCTTGATAATTTACCCACGTGCTAACTTTAGCATTAGCCTCACTGCTCATGTTCACGTAGAGGACACGTTTCTAATCCATTAGGGTTATTTTCTTTAGTATAATTGATTTTCCATACTAATAAAGTAAGTAGTCGCTATAATAAATAGTTACTAAATACCATTTGATCGAAGCAGTGGATTGTTGAGTATTGTCAGGGTAACCTGTGGAAATGAAACTGGCTTGTTAGGACCTCTGTTTACAGCACTTGAGCTGTCCATGGAGCTGCATGAACAAAAAGATTCAATTTACAGTTTAAGAATGGAAAAAAAACAAAACAACAACTTTATTTGTCCCACAATGGAGAAATTGCAATGAAGAAACCATTTAACATGCATTGTCTCATATAATGTGTTATATTTTAATATTTCGGTTGGCTACATCAATTTTAACTATTAATAGGACTATAAATGCTCGACAGAGTATCTATAATCCAACTAAACTTTTCAATACGCATTCCTAGTTTCACTTTAACTCAAATCATTTCATTCAGTAAAAAGAACAGGGAGGTCTTTTTTCTCTTCTTTTAGTCTCATTGAGGAACACAGGCAGAAATAACATCGAGCCATAATCCACAAAGCACACAGATCTCTTTCATGAGTGAATTTGGAGAGAGCTTTATTTGTCCATTCCTATCATGGGGAAAGTCCATTTTAAGCAGAGCCTGGCCTGAGCTGGAAGATTAGATGAAACCAGAGTGTTTTAAACCTCTTCTGTGGACGTGGATTAGAGCCAGCCAATACCCCCTGAAGTCTAAAATGAAAAATCAGAAACTACAGGTGGAAGAGCTGAAGCAAAACAGGAATTAAACTTAAATGATCTACTGATCTAAGGAAAAAAATTCTTAAAGGACCAAAGAGCATTGAATGTTTATGCAGCATTTGCACTTCTTTCAATAGTTTACTATCCCTGATTCATTAGATGGATTGTTTAACCAAATTTAATAAGGATTATCATTAATTCACAGATCAAATCACTCTACTTTTCTATTCTACTCATCTCTGTAAGACTGCCTTGACCACTGTATCAACATCACTCTTGGCTGATCCCTGGCTTTTCTTTCTAGTGGTTCCTCACCCAACTTATTCATTGTTTTCTAATTTCTTTTCACTTGTTTTTTTTGCACCACTAATTGGTACTGAACGATTCACATGTAGTCCACTTCTCGCTTCCTGCGCCTTGAGAAAGAGTTCCGTTTCAGGTTCCTGATGGATCCTTTGTGTTCCTGTCCTGATCATCCCCAGACTAAGGAGACCTTTGTGCTTGATCTGCCATCTTATTTTCTTCAGTATGAAACCCATCCACTGATTTCTTCAGATATGTAGCTGTAGAGTAGAATAAGCTAAAATTTAATTAAAAGTCCCAGACACATTGGCTGCTCATCCTGGGATGGGCTCTCTCTTCAGTGTGGATCCCCATGAGGTTTCTTCTCCTCCCCCCACTGATTCTTTTTGTTATTTTTTTGGAGGGTGCCGGGAGGGGTTCTCACTGTGAGAGCGACTATAAGGGCAGGAATCTGATTAAATTGTTTGGCTAGATTTAGTTTAATCCGGAAACAAACCCAGGAAAGAAAGCGAAACCTAGCGGAATGTGCAATCCTCTTGAATTTCTGAGTGGATTTGTGTATTTACATTTTTTTTCTTTTTGTTCTTTGTTTTTGTACTTTTTCTTAATCTGCAATGTGAAGCCCGTTGATTTTGGGCTGTATAATTATAATTGAATTGAACTTAACATCAGCACCAACAAAAAGAGTTATTCTCCGTTGTAGAGTTTTGTTGAGTGCACAGCAATTAGTGCAAATGGATGTGGCAGAACAGTAAACCCTCTGCAGGAGGTAAAGGAAAGTGTCTCCCACCTTGTTCAGACAGATACCTTCATCTTTATCATCATCAATTATTCCTGGCATCTCAACTTACCCATGAGTAGGGTAGCTGCAGAGACAATGCCAGAGTGCCCTTGGGAGCGAATGCTTTGGTCTCACCATGTGTCCGAGGGGTAGTGGGACAGGGCAAGTGGATATGTGTTGTATAAGGTGTCGTTCGTCCCTGGAATCCCATTGCTTTTCCAGCCAAAGGCAGGCAGGTCACCTTACTGCTCATCATCAAATTAGAGAGACAGTGGGTTAGACTGGACAGCAAGCAGACCACAGGAAGATGAAAATAAATAGGAGTAATAGTACTGTCTGCTGGAAGTTATTCACCACATTTTCTGTCATAAAAAAGAGGTTGAGAACTTATGGTGTACAAATTACCAAAGATAAACATTGAAACTGTTGTTCTCCAAAAGTAGTTTTAACCAACTTCTATTGTAATATCACATTTGGGGACATGTACAAGTTTCACGTGTTCTTGGATAATGACAGTTTTTATATAAAAAGAGCTGCAATTTGGAGACAAAATGCTAAAGAATGCAAACTTTTAGATCAAACTGTTATTTAAAAAATAATCTCTGAACTCAGTTTAGTTGATATCAACAGTTCTCAAGAAACGGAACAGCTATACAACCTATGTCCAGTTTTTTGTTTTCGTTTCAGTTAAATGTTTTAGTCTGTCAGTTATCACACTGTAGTTTCTCATGCATCAACATTTTTGTATTTCATGGAGTCTGTAAGAGTTCCAAATCCTTAAGCAATGGTGCTTTATGACATAGCATTTCTCTGAAAGCAGTGATGTACTCAGAATATGTTTGGGGTGAACATGGCAAGACACAAGTTATTAAAGAGTTGCATGTTTTCTGCCGTTTTTGTTAACTTTGGTTTCAATGAGTGTGTGGAATTTTTTTTTTTTTTTTGAGGTCTTCTATTACAAAATACCAAAACTGTAATAGTACGTTTATTGCCTAATATGTTTAGATTAAAAAAAAAAAAAATTGAAATTTTACATTTGGTTCTGGCTAGTTTTGAAATACCGGCTAGTTACTGTCAATTTATACAGTCCCATTCTTTTAGGTTGTAGGGCAAGTGATAAGTATGGTAACCCAGCTTTTTCTCTTCTTTTATAGAACGGTACATCAATGACAACTTCTAAATTCTGATTTATGACTTTGAAAAGATGCATAAATTCATCACTGTAGAGAAAGATGATACCAAATGCGGGAGTATGTGTTAGATGTGCAAGTTTTATTAAATGTGGTTATGAGGCTTCCCCAGGTCATGTTTTTCTTGGGCATTTCTTAAGGTGCGAATGGAGAGATCTTAGGGTGGGGCGAGGAATGATTGGTTGGGCTATCGCTTTAAGGAGTCTAGCAAAATGTGAGTTTAATTCCACTATCAGCAACAACAAATCCTCCTCCCTTGGAACAGTGAGCCAGGGAGTCAGCCTATGTCCACGTAGCTATTCTTATCATTTTTGTTTGAAACTCCCTTTTAATGATGAAGCTGTTTCTCATGGCCACATCTACAATAATTATTGAACAATGAGAAACTTAATCTCTTAAGCAACTGCTTCATTCTAGCAGGTTTACTATTAGTTTGAAGTTCTTGAGTTCTCAAAGTTGTCTGCAAACAGCAACTGATGTCACAAACCAAGTGAAGGAACATTTTGTTGATGGTTGCAGAACTTAAAGAACAAAAAGTGTGAAGATTTTATAATTAGTTAATACATAAGCAAAGTATTGCCAAAGTTTAAACATACTAAAATACACACTGCTAGCAAATATTTATGGCCACATACAGTAGGTGACCACCATCAGAAACCACAATTCATGCCTCAGCCCAGCAGAATCTTTACATCAGCCAAACCGATGTACTCGCTGCACGATGGAAGTTGCCGTAGGGGTGGTTTGCATAATGTGATGAGACTAAGACTAACAAAACCAAAGCCATTCGGCTGACACAAATCGTCAGCTTAATGACAAGTTTTCTGCTTCCCTTTATGAAAATCTCCCCTGCCACCCAAAACTTTGAAAGGTTATTTATGTATTTGCTCATAAAGAATTTCCCAGTTACGATATTAGGATACAAACATGAAAATGTTCATTCTAATGAAGCAGATCCATTCGTTTTATTTCTTATCTTTGTGCTTTATGAACAGTAGGTAGCTTAAATCTAGTTTTGCTCTTGTGCTATTGAGAATCACTGTCATATTATTAGTGCTTTTTATCCTATTGCCATCTGTTGTAATGAAGAAAAGTGTACCTGATCAAACAGACAATGATTAAAAGGTTGTTTGAGGCGTAACAATTACAATTCCTGCAATCCAAATAATGAGAGCAAGACTTTACTTATTTGTCTCCAGACGTATGACTATGTGAATATGATATGTTTATGCACGCAAACAGTTCAATTCAACATGATTTGGCACACATGCTCACACAAACATTGTCCCTTTGTTGTATGCTGTCATCAAACATGAGCTCAGTAAATCTTTGTGCTGCTTCCAGAGGCAATAAGAAAACTTCCTGTGTGGCAGAAGACCTGACTACATGATTTAGGAGTTGAGGTTGGTGATCGAAATTGTTCTTTTAATGGCGTCTTTGGATTGGAACCACAAACTATGACATAATATTCAAACTCTTTATAGTTCTGGCCACAAACGCTGGTGTTTTGTGTTAGAATGTATCAGTTGGACCAGTCCAGATAAACCAAATCTGTCCTCAGTGCTACATGCAGTTTCCTTTCAAGCACCCGTGTTCATGAAAAATGTATTCCTGCAGCCATGTGTATTGAATTTAGACCATTCCTAACAGTATCCTGTTCTTATCAAAGGTCAGATAAGCTCATTTCACAGGGGCTCACCACAATGAAGCTACCAAGAGGACCCTCGCAACCTGACAGCAGCTGACCTGAGCAGGATAAGGGGGCCTCAGGCTAAAGCATTTCAGTTAGCAACATTAGTTGCAAAATTAAAATGTAGCCTAAGGAATTGAAACAAACAAGAGAACCTTGGCATTGAAGACCATCCACACTATGTACAATCCTGAATGGCAAGTTTAAAAGTTTTTTATACGTAAAGTCAACCCACAATAAAGAACCTATCAGTACATAAATTTGTATCAATGATGTAAGTTGACTTCAGAGGGTCAAGATAACAAAAAATCTAGATCTATACCCACTTGATCATTTGAGCCCCCCAGAAACCATTTGGCCTGTAGAACACTTGGTCTCAAAGATCTTTATTGAGAACCCAAAAGAATATATCTGTGTTTTAAAATTGGCTTTTGTTCATTTCCCATATGTAATCTTTGCTAGTATACTGTAGTTACCAAGTTTATTTTAGTTTCTCCTCTCAGTGTTCGTTCCATATCTTTAATGCCGTAGATCCATCCGTGTTTAGAAAAGCCCCTCATTTCTAGCTCGGCATTTTTTGCATTGAGTTCCAAACTTGATGTGACAAAGACTTTGTGAATGTCTGACTCAAACAACTGTCAGCCTTCAATGGACTGGATTAAGACAGAGCGAGGAACCGAGCGCACCTTGACATGTTGACATGTTCTACTAAGTGCATTTCAAGGTGGATTTAGTCTGTTTGCTCTATTGTGGAGCGCGAAAAAGAAACACAATTGCTAAATGGTGCTGGCTATTCTCGGTGAACTTTACTCCCACTGTCTGACAAAGACTGACACCAACTTTGCTCTTAGGGTGAGCGAGGCTGCTGTGGATCTTGAGGAGGTTCAGGGGTTTCAGAGAGCTCTGTCCTTAACCAAACAAACACAGTGGAATTTCTACCATTGTTGCTGCAGAGGGTTGAGTGACAGAGCCGCATAACAGAGCTGACTGTCAGCAGAGACAACTCCAGGTCAAAGTGTGTCCATCTCTCCTTATGCAACTTCATAAAAAATTACTGCTCATTCTTGGTTATTAAAGGTTGTGACAGGATCAGAACTAAAATATAAGGTGAGGGAAATGGACCCAAGACTTTTATGAGGACATCTTTTTCAATGAGTGGATCAGGTAATTCACTTAAATTGAAAAGGGCAGCTCCTATATGATGCTTCTTGTCATTTCAGAGCCACTTTAATGGATCTTCCTGCTGTATGCTAGTATATGAAGTTAGATTAAACTTTGTTTACTATTAAAGTCAAAAAGTACTCCTGGAAGGTTGGGTGCTTTTAAACTGCACCCAAAATCAAAATTTGATCAGGCATAACTCTGTTTTACACATAAGATTGAACAGATTGTAAAAAACACAACAAAACAACAACAACAAAAACAAAAACGGAAGACTTTCATCATTAATTTTTATTCCTTTAATCATGACATTATACCATTTTACATATAAATTACAATTGACAATGTTTTCAAAGAAAATGACTTTTCCCTATTTACACATACTAAATTTGTGGCCAGGTGACATCAGGCCCACGCTCCCCAGTATTGGGTTTTAGCGTAGGCCATCATTAGCTGGCCGACTTGAAAGTTGAACCCTGACATCCCCCGCAAAGGAGCACAGCTGAAACTAGCAGATCACAACTTTGGCCCGGAGTGAGCTATCAACAACAAACAAGAATCCTTTCCAATTAGATGGATATTTTACTGAAATGTTTCAGTTTTGTCTTTGCAGTAAGGCAAAAAGCAACCTGAAGTAACAGATTTACACATTGTTTCATTGACTTTACTTTCATTGACTTGGGCTCACCCTGAAGTCTTTGAAGTGGTCTGTTAAGCACAGTAACATACACTCGGTTACCCTCAGTGTTATGCTGGTTGGTTAGTTGGATGGTTGCATCTGTCCCCTGTGTGTCCTACCTCCCATTTCTCCACTTCAAGCCCTCCACTACTCCACCCTAAGCCCCTGCCGTGCTGTGCTGCAGCATATGAGCCTCTGTGTGCTAAAAGTGATAGAGTCAAGCTGTTCCTGCTAAGCGGAGGTCAGGGTCCTTCAGTCAGCACCTCGGCCCTGAACAGAGCACACAGGAATCCCCTTTCCCTCCCCAACTGAAGCTGGAGCTTGGCTCCATCTCTCCAAGCCCGGATCCAAATAAACCTGGTAGCTCTCCCTCTTTTTTTTTTTTTTCCATCTCCCATCTTCTGGCAAGCTGTCACTCCCCTCATCAGAATCATTAATCAGCCTGGGTAGATTAGACTTCAAATAAAAATAAACTCCAGCCAGCAGGTTCCTCATCAGTTTCTCAATTTCTGTAGCAACTCTCCTCATTGACAGCCCTCCTCCTCAGTTTAATAAACCCAAGATGTCCAATACAGGCAGCAGGTTACACGTTTGAGCGCTTTGGCAATCTGCAGGGGTCCATTAATGTTTTATTGATATCAACAAGTTGTCTTATCTTCAAGGGTGACGACTCTTGAGGCCTAACCTGCTTCTCATGCAAAATATACAACAGATAACCCTTATCAGTTTGGCACAGACCACCGGCCTGCCTGCGCATACTTTTAATGGGGATTAAAGGGATTGAATGTGCAACCTGAACACATTGAGGCTAATGTATTATACACCGACTGCTCCATCCTATTTTCTGATCTTGGCTTCCAAAAGCAGAGAACTAGAAGACAACAGTGCCGTCTTTGGGTGAGACTGGGTAATGCAAATTGCCACGAAGCTCTCACAGATGTGCTGCTAATAACCTGAGTCGTGTATGCCCAGTACATATTTGTGGCTCTATGTTCTTTCCATATGTATGGATATCATGAGGACATGGGAGGAAAAGAAAGGGATCTGTTGGACCTGTAGGTCCTAAGCAGGCTCACTGCGCCGGGGTCTTTGCTGGCTAGCTGACTGAGTGACGGGAGCCCCGCCGACTGTTTGTGTGTGTCCATGGGAAATGGAGCGGTGTCGCTGCGGCGACGGCTCTCGGGCCATCCATCAGTGTCATGGTGGGGAGGTGCATGGTATGTGTCACCTCCAAGACTAATGGGCAGGAAGTACAGCCAGAGAAACAACAATATTTGCAGAATATATACGTAGATCCAGAAGAGCATTTTAGACTTTCTTGTGCGGTTTCAACAAAACACTGAACATGAGTCTTGATCCTGATTGATGAATGTGCTTATTTAAAAGATGGCCTGTCTCTTATTTACCTGATCTCTCTGTGCTCACGAAGCACACAGATACACGAGCCAATAGCCATCTGGCATAACACTTGATAAATTAGTGGCATTATTCTATCAGCTAGAAATGACCTGCATTGCTAGCTTATGATTAGCTGTAAGTAAAACCCCCTGTCGGACTAATGAAACTGTTAGCTAATCAAGAAAGACCAGGATGAACCCAGGCTACTTGTGTTTTGATTCTTCACTGATTCTTGTGTGCTCAATGTGTTCAGACACCGAGGTGCTTAACCTCAGCAACCTGTGACTGTGGCGTCCAAACCAGAACGCTTTGTGATATTGATCTTGACTACCTCCTCACCACAGGTCGGGTGGATTCCGACTGTCTGCAACAAGTGAGAATATGTTACTCCACACCTGAGACAGAAAAACAAACAAGAGACATAGTCATTTTTGCAGCTTCTTAGATTAGCTTTCACCGATCCAGCATTCCCACCTACAAAAATACATTAGAAGTCTCTAAAAAGTTGCAACAGTAAACTTGATAAACAATGTTTTTTAGTTATTTAAAGTTTTTTGAGTTTGACAATTTAATTTGAACTTACTGGAAACCCATGGCAAAACCTTGTGTAACCTCGCCAGCATTTGGACCAGTGAAATGCAGACCCAGGATCTTCTGGTTTCCTCCACGCTCACATATTACCTAAATAAAGAAAGAACACATATCAGCATAGTCATGACATAAAAACAAAAACATACACATGTGAAGATGATGGTGCTCACTTCAATACTTCTTCATCTATTCTTTAATATATAGTTTTGTTTTGGTTTTTTTCATTGTTTGGTCATCATAGAATTGTTTATGCTGATAAGGAGCAACCTTTCTCATCAGCATGGGAATGTGCGAAAATCTTTTTTTTTAAGACGTCATTGCATACCTTTATGTAACACTGACCAGCATTACGCTCAGCCACAGTAAATTCTAGAGGCTTGTAGAAAGCGTGGTAGACCTACAGAGGAAACACACGTGAGCTTTATTTGCATGGTGGCTGAAATACAAAAGGGTTATTTTAATATACTGTGTATTTTGTCGGGACATCAAGATAGTTTTGTGGATATAAAACAATAGTTTCACTATGATCATTAAAACGGAGTAAATAGCAAACCTTCTTTTGTGTTTGTTTCAAAATAAAAAGAGAAAATTTCTGTTTCATATCATGATTTTTAACAATCTCTGCACTTGTCTAAAACTTAACCATCGTTTCTGCTTCTCACTTCAAAGTCCTGCCTGAGACATACTCGTTGTGCGTTTTATTCCATGAGCGAACGTGCCGACACAAGTTATGAGGACTGTGCAGCTGTTGAGAGGGGGGGGCTGGTCCTGCAGCTTCTCCTCAGATCTCAGCGTGCCTGTCAACACCCCATACACACCTCAATCAGACCTCCTGCTTGCCTGTCACTCAAAGGCGGGAAGCCCAGCTCTCCGGCTGCACTGGTTAGTGATGGAACAGTGCAGGTGTTGCTGGCATCTGCTACATTGTATTTTACATGCTAGTGTACGTACACAAAGTACTCGCAGCTGCATTGTCTGTAAGCGTGTGCCAATGTTTGCGTAGCTGTTGTGAGGTACTTTTTTAAACCTCATGAACAGCAAGAAGCCACAAACACCAACTGTGTATATAGATTTAATCCACGCACAGATCAGGAAACAATTGTATCTATGAAGAACATCTGTTGGTTAGACCAAACATCTGGATGTGTGGACTAAAATTGGTTACTCTGACAAGCAGCTGAGATGATAATTCTGGAAACATGTTAGTTGGAAATCTCACCTCAATCCCATCTTTACTGTGCCTCTTTTCGGCCACCTCCTCAGAAAGACCAACGCAACCATATTCGAGAGGAGTGAACACGGTCGTGGGAACCTGCAAAAAAATACAAGACAAAAACATTGAGGTCTGAAATTTATGAAGATTCTTGTGATTACAGATTGAGAAAAACAGGGAAAAGATGCCTTAACTTCAGTTTTTTATTTTACAAAGTATAAATGAGCCTCATGGCTTTTGCAGTGTATTCCATCCAAAAATAATTATATACTTCAAACAATTTATAAGTTGTGTAAAACTTCCTAAACGCAGTCGAAACAAAACTTACAAAAAACTGCCTTTACCCTTAATTTGGTTGAATGCAATAACTATGATAAAAACCACAATTATAACCTGCTGAGGGACGACTACGTATACTTAGAACGATGAAGAATGATATTTTGGAAATGTTGGCATGTTATACTATGAGTCATTCTAATAAGAGACTAACTGTAAGATCAGGGGTGATGTAGAGGAGAGTCTGACCAAACAAACAGAACGGGTCGTAATTTGACTTAAATGAGGGTTAAATCAATAAGCAGGAAAGCGTACATAGGTGTAAGCTGTGGAAAGATGGAGGGAAAGTATCAGTCTTGTTAAGTGTGTGTGACTTACATTGTCATAATTCATGATTGCAGAGCTCCGACCTGCCAGTCTGTGGGCAAGGAGCTTCCCTGCTTTAATGGCGGTCGGGGTCAATTCTGGCCGACCCTAAAACATATGAGACTTGAAGTCATTTCAGTAGAGCAATTATAGATTAAACATAAAAAACAGTCAGAATGGATGACATTTTTATGAAATGAATAAACTTTTATGAAGCCTGCGATGTGGCTTGGTTTGCTAGATTACTGTGATAACATTAGGTCTGATTAAAACAAAACCATTTGATATGTTTAAGCTTAATTTTGATCCAATTAAAAAAAAAAAAAAAAAAAAGAACCAATTTCCCTTTATTTTTGTAATTTGAAACCAAAAAAAAAAAAAAAGAACATACCTTTTATTTTAAACAAATTGGACAAATAATGTGAGACAATTTTTACAACATAAATAAAAAAGTTAAAGAAAAAGTCATTTGTGAGAGCGTTTAATGCATGTGTGTCGCAATGCTGAACCCTTAAGGGTCCAATGTCACCCGCACCACAAAATATATTAATATTAAAGGGGAAAGAAACAAGATACTGATAAATTATCATTTGCTCATTTATCTACAATAAACAAGCTTCCATTAACAACTTTTAAAAAGAAAAACATAATTTTTTATTAGAAATTAATGCTTTTATGCAAAATTGTAACAATAAGTTAATATAAATAAATGTATAAAAATATATATTAAAATCAAAGTTTAGAACAAAGCAGGTATGAAGAATATTTAAAAAAAATTAATGTATAATTATGTCAAAAGTACAACGTTATTTTCTACTTTGCAAATTATTCATAAAATGTCAAAAAAAGAAATTAAAAACAAAGATTAATTAATTGGATTATTATTCTGTTCTTTGTTTGCAGCTTTCAAACTGAAATGAGTTTAATATTCATTATGATGATTAAAATCATTCAGATAATAATTTTCTTTTTATCTTTCATGTGTTTACTAGCATAAAACTCATAAAGATGGTGATATCAGAAGTGAGCTGTTGATGAAACCGGTAGCCCTGGGGTAATTCTAAAGGAATGACTTCACCTTGTTAAATTGCCACCGCACATCCTGTTGTTTAAAAATGATCTCCTACACCTTTGCGTGCATGTGGTCGTGTCTGGTATTCCTGTAACTATTTACATGGCAGACATCACACGTCATTATTGGCATTTCTACACACTTTTCTGAAACTTTAAAAAAAAAGTAAAAGGCAAATCAAGAAGGAGATCAAGCCTAAAGCTTTAAAAAGGGAAGAAAAAATACTTCCTTGCAATTGTGAAAAGTTGACAGACAAACTTCAGAGAACCGTGATTCATCAAAGCGAGCTGTCAGTCATGCAAAGAAGCTCTGCGAGTGTGAGTGTGTTTGTGTGTCATGAGAACTGGGAGGCAGGAAGGAAGCTCGCATCTGGTCGCAGAGAAAAAAAAACAATACTGACAGCACAAGCAGCAGGTTTGACTTGTATTAACACAGGTCCGTTTGTTTGCTATCAGGTTCTAGCAGGCCTGAACAAAATGGAATAGTTGTGTGCTCAAAATGATTGAATAAGGAGGGAAAAAAGTCAAATTAATAAACCTACAAAGTTTTTGCTGAATACATTTTTATAGGTTTACAAGAAAAAATTTACGAAAAAAAAACCTCATGCTAAATATACTTTATGTTTGATGGAAGAACGTCCAATATTATTGAATTGATTACTTTTAACAAGTCAATTGTAACCAGACTTTTAAAATGATGCTTTCTAAACATCTAAATTAGAGGTTGTTCTTGGAGTAGAAAATGTAACATTTAAAAATTAACACAAATGTATTATCAGTGAATTTTTTTTAAACAAATATGATTTTGTGTAGAGAAAAAAAAACTAGTTTTGATAAAAATTTTAATACTAGTTATTAAAAACAATTCAAACTGCACCAAACTAGATTAAACTGAACAAGTAATTGTTACCAAACTTATAGGAGTTGTGGAAATACTGCCATGTTACACTATGAATCATTTGTTTTAAAATACGACAGGCATTTACCGTGACTGCAATGGGAGTGGATGTTCAGTAACTTGTTCACAAGTTTTGTCTAAATTCCAGCTAATAATTACACACCTAGCGTGTGTGTAATTACAGCCATTTCTGTGGTCAGAGTGATGAAACCTACCTCGCTGATGTCTCCGAAAGCGTAAATGTTTGGCACGGAGGTGGCTTCATCAGGACCAACGACTACCTTTCCCGTCTCTTTGTTGAGTTGCACGCCGACTTTGTCAAGGCCTAATATTTTGGTTTCAGGAGCTCTTCCTGAGTTTACGACAGGGACACAACAAGGACGACACAGTTATGTTTTTAGAAAGACAGGAAACTGTTCATTTTTGGTTTGGTTTCTCTTCTAATAATGCAAAAAAAAAAAAAAAAAAATTCCAGAAGTTATGAAAATAGTTGGACATAAAGGAGGGGCATCAAACCCATTCAAGTTTCAGGGCCACATGACGTCTATGTGGGCCAGACCTTGAACAAAAGATCAACGTAGGTCTCACGAACAAAGAAAAAATTCTCCCTTTATTTTCAAAATATTATAGAACACGGAAAGTGAAAAGTAATGTACCACTTTGGCTTCATTCTTGATTTTTATAGTGTTCAAGTAAAATTATTCACATATATCAAATTTGTAATCAAATATCTTAAAATAGCGTCAGTCATCTTCTGGCATTCTCGTGAGCCAAAGCCTATCCCGTCTAGTTAAAAGGCAAGAGCAAGGGTATACCCTGGCAAAGTCGCCAGTCTGTTGCAGGGCTACATTGAGACAACCAACCACTCACACACAAACACTCAGTCTTAGGGGTAATTTCCCAGTGGCCAATCAACCTAACATGCAAGTGCTTTGAGGGCGGAGGGAAATCCGAGTATCCAGAGGAAACCCACGAATACACAGGGAGAACATGTAAACTCCACACAGAAAGGCCAGAATTATGAGCCTTGTCCCTTCAGGGCTTAAACCCTGACCGTCTCACAATTTGGCCACAGTGTTTATCAACTACCCTACCGGGCGGCCTTAAATATAGCATACTTTGTTTTAAATATTTTTCTAAAAGAACCAAATATAGACAAAACAAGAATGAGTCACTTCTGATACTTATTTATATTTTAGTACTTTCGTCCACTGGGCCAGATTGGACACTTAAATGGGCCAATTTTGGCCACCGGGCCTTATGTTTGACAACCCTAGAAGGTGGAAACTGAGAAACTTAAAAAACGAACAAATAATTATTATAATTAAAAAAGGCAATATTTTTTTTAAATGTTTCTGGTGAATAATACTTCAAATCTTAAAAAAAGTAACAAAACAACTAAAAGCAAAAATTGCTAAAACTCAACATCTGGCCAGCTGAGAGAAACCGCTTCAAGAGGAGGAGCATCTGATGAGCAGCTGGGAATGTGTATCCCATCAACCCCGTGGGACATCCCAAGGTGCCAATTCTGACACTTCCTGGGGATCGGCTGACTGATGCTGTCAACACTGAGTCTCTATGGTGATGGAGCTTGGACCAATCCCTCCCCTCCAACTCCTCACTGTCTCTGCACAGCTCCTCGCAACCTGCCTGGGTAGCATAATAAACAGCCAGCCATGAGGTACCCGTGTAGATGCTATCGTAGGACAAAAATAACAAACCCCCGAGACCCCTTTTCCTGGCTGAAGCCGTACAACAACGTCCTTCCCCCCTTCTTCTCAGACCCAGAGAGGGCTACAGGGAACGTTTGGCTTCTCCACAGCGTGTGTGGCTGAATAGGATACAGCAAACGAAATGACGACAGAGCCGTCAGAACCAATTCCCAGAGGCAGGGCTTCAAAATATTTTCCTGTTCTGTGAGACCAAAACACTCCGGTACAAGCCCCCCATTATATTAGTTTTTTTGGAAAAAAAAAAAAAAAAAGCCTTTGAATACAATTGATTCACAATAAGCAGTAAGAACTCTATTGTGCCACATCGACAAAACAGTGGTTGATAAGAGTTTTGGAAGAAGTTTAAAATGAGCCGATCTGAAGGGAATCACTAAAGGGAAGCTTCCGGAGTGCTTTGCTGAATAGCCACAACAAACCTCTCCATGTTAAAATGAGAGCTTATCTGATCAAACTAATGAGCAAAGACAAAAGGGAGAGCGATGAGAAGGAAGCTTGGTATTGTTGGAATAATGCATCACGCATTCACAGTGCTTAAAATCACACAAAGTGTTTCATTTCCAGCCAAAAAAGATTTTAAGATGGAGATTGATAAAAGCTATGAAAAACAGACAGAAGCCTACAAAAAACATGAAGTTTTGACTTATAATTGTTGTTGATGTCATTCCCCTTCCTGTACTGGTCAGACCAAAGCAGTAATTATACAAAAATCTGACACTAATGGTCATATGCTGCCAGTCTTTATAAGAAAATCTGACCTATTTAATACCACATTCATTTTAGATAGTTTATGTCGATTCATTTCTAAACTTATTAAATAAGTGCTACAAAACATTGCAAAGTGAAACATTAAAAAAACCTCCCATCCATTAAATTAATCTATGTTTAGCTGCATGGTGAACATATTGGATAAAGTTGTGGGACTATTTAGACAAAGAACATTTAATAAATCTTCGTTAATCTATTGCCTTGTTTATCTTATAGTTAATCTTATTTGTGTTTTTACTAGTTTAGACTAAGGTAATTTTATATTTCATATTATAAAATATGTCATCCAAATTTAAAATACCTTACTTTTTATCACCACCACCAAAATTCTCATAATTATTAAGACAAATGTTTCATGAAGGTTTCACAGTTAGATGTGTCCTGTAGTGTCCTCTAACTGTGTTCTTATCTCTCCCTGCGACCTTATTTGTTTGTTTAAAAAATTATGTGACTCTCATACGTAATCAGAAAAAAGGCTTTAAAAATTACTGATAGACTGAGTCTATAAAATGGGAGACTTGATGTGATAATCCCTCCATTCATATGTTCAGAAGACAGTTAGAAATAAAAAATTGTTTTTTCCCCTCTTTCACCAAAAAGGTTGCTGTTTGTATGAGACAGACATTTGTTTAAAAAAAAGGAAATGTCTTTAAATGACATCCTCAATCACGGAAAGAGGATGATGATGGAGTAGACAAATGCTCATTTTGATTATCCAGACAGGAAGCTTAGAAATGTTCTGTTTCCTGATGTGTCGCGATGGGCACACCTGGACAGGGGAGCGGCCATGAGGTTCAGGAAAAAGCAGGGGAAAAAGGGAGGGAGGCAATGCCGTGTAGGAGGATGTGGTGAGACAGGGGTGATGCCCCCCCCTTTCAAACTCAAGTCGAGAGTCCCCCTCCGGCCTTTAATAACTCTGCAGAGAACGGTGACCCTGCCTGGCCTCTAGTGTAAGGCCGCAGTAAAGGGAAATGGCCTTGTGCTTGCAACTCCTGCATCCAGACATCAAAGAGTAGAGGCCACACAGAGACTCGTTCTCACCAAACTATATGGGAACAAGAGCATTGTTTTTTTTTGTTTTTTTTAACACAGAGCTTATTAGTGTTGGTAAAAAACTGCTTCAGCACTCAAACAAGTATTTGAATAAGTTGTTGAAACAAGCTGTTTGCTGAAAATATTAATGGATTTGAAATTTTCTTATCTTGTGTTTAGGAAGCATGCAAGCCTGAACATCCACTGATTTGCGTATGGGTTGAGCGTTGGTCTCTGAGACAATTTGGGAATTTGACCATAACTGAGGGAGAAATGAACATCATCAGCTGTAGGGTCACCGAACATCCATGTCGCTGTCACGCGAAAAGAACAATCCCAAATAAAAGCTCTACGTCATTTTTTTTGGGAAGTGAGATGTAGCCTGGCAGATGTCCCATCCATTGTTCCTCATTTTGAGTAAAATAGTGGAACATCTGAAAATGAGCATAAATGGGAGGAAGATGGTGAGTGGGGATGGCAATGGGAGCTCTGTGGGTAAGGTTCCCAATGACAGATGCATGGTTGGTTTCCGGCGAGCTGGCATGAGCAGGAAGGTGCAAGCGGAGAACAAAGAGGGCAGCATGGTGACCTGAGTCTGGGTGCATCCTGCTCTGGTCTGCCTCTTCTCCAAACATGGAGACACAAGTAGGTGATTAACGCTTCCTCTGCCTATTCCCATCACTCAGGCTTTAGTACTTTGTTTTCAGCCTTGCTTCTTTTATTTGCTGACTCAGCACTCCATTGCAGATGAGGATGAAAACAAAGGCAAAATCGCCACTAATATTTAGGAGTCAAATATAAAAAGATATGATCATTTTAAAAACCTTTTTAAGGTTGGGGAGAGGATATTTTTGACTAGAAAAATGTATGAACTTACCAACCGCCCACAGCACAGTATCATAGGTATCACTGTGCTCGCTGCCAGTCTGGGTGTCAGTCCACATAACCTGCAGGGCTCCAGAGGAAAGTTTATCCACTCTGTTTGGAACAGACTTCCACAGAAACTTGGTTCCATAGGCTTCCATGTGGTCTGTAACAAGACCTGCCATTTGCTGCGAGAACAAAATATTAAAAAAATAAACTTACATCTGGAATTTTTAATTTAGATTACGGTACCTGATCAAATCCCCGGAGAGCAATGCTTTGAACCATCACTGTGGTGTCTAAACCGATGCCTGTCAGAAAGCCTGCACACTCAAGAGCAACATCTGGGTAACACAGTTTAGGATCATAGTCATTTATTTATTGATAAAGAAACAAAGGAAAAAACATTCATGACAAAAAACTTAGTTCTGTAACTTCTTTGCTTATTGTATGCAGGTGCTTCTTTTACAAGCCCCACAGGGCAGCCCAAAGGATACAGCTGGCTCCAACAACAAGTCTGCAAAACACAAAGAAAGACGACTTCTTAGCGTTACTAACAAAACATTCAAATAGATTTCACCATTTTGGCCAAAAAACAAAGTAGTTCATGGGTACTTTCCATCCCAGAATTAGAGAGGTGATGAACAACGACACTTCAGCTTACTAGTGAATGTGTAAGGAAATGTATAAAAATGAGTAAAAAAATGTATCTGTGTGTGTGTGGGGTCCAGGTGAATCCCTCTTCTAATCCTGCTATAACATCTGTGTTGCTAAGGAGGAAAAATTGCTAGCTTTTAGGCCAATTTTCTGCAGATGGGGTGTGCCATGTTCAAGGCTCAAGTCCACACATCAGACTGCTGAGTGAAACCCGTCACCCTGCATAGGCGAGGCCGGTTTTACCCCAGTTTCCATCTCTCTAAGCCCAGACTCTTTTTCCACTTTAAGTCAACTCAGGCTGACAGCTCAGGATGCCTCTGACACACCCCGCCCTCGTCCACACCAACTTCAACAAGAAAAAGCCCTGTCAACCATTCGTCCCCCACGTCTTCATAATGCACAGTTGTACTTAGCACGTATTGTGTGGTGGCTTAGACTAGATTAGGACGCTTTAGTTTGATTTTGTGCTGTCATCACTGATAAACCGTCTGCTTACCCCCAACCTACATCTTCACCTCGTATTTGGTTTTTAGTCTGTCCAGCTGAAACACCTTTTTCAGCAGAAACAAAATGTCCTGGAAAAAAATTTGGAACAGGCCCCTAATGAACTGGGGAAAAATGAGAAAGAAAGCTAAGGCTATGTTTAGTGACAGATCTCCTCGTAAGATGTGATACACAGACTCCGGATAGGAATTATTTCACACAACACAAAACTCCTAATTAAAGTGCCGAGTGCGATTCAAAAACAGAGACATGCCAAAACTCCTCCGGCTTGTTTCCTGTCAGAGAAGCAGCATGAGCAACATGGAAACTGTGGCCAAAGGCCTTTCTACTTCCACAATTCTCCAAAGTGGAAGTTTTGCTTTGAAGAATCTTCAAGTGCTTTTTAACTTTGGACAGCTTCTCAGAGGAACTAACAAGGAAGACATTTGGGTTTCTGTAGCTGCATGACTTATTCTTCATCGGTGTGTGTGTGTCTTTATCTCACGCATTTAGTGTAGATTTAGTTTTTATATTTGTAACGTTCAGCTAACGTTCATCACAACAGCTAAAAACCCAATATAATAAATAAAAATCACTCAAGAAAACTAGCCTTGATTAATCATTATTTTTCACTTGCAAACTTTTTCAACACAGTAGCTATGAATTATTCGGCCCAATATGACCAAAGAGCCTGAAATCCTGAACCGTGAAAATTTTGGTTCACCAAAAAACACATTTTAAAACATAGAAATTACTTTTAGTTTAGGCTATGTTATCCATATATTTGGATGTTATTCCAGTGTAAATAGAAATGCTCCTTTAGGAAGAGCCAGCTTAGTCAAAATGATCTACCTTTAAAACTAAACTCAACTAGTGGTTGAAAACAAGTATGTGCTGTAATCACCAACTTTTAAATTCTTTAAAACATTTTCAAGGGGCAGCACGGTGGCGCAGTGGTTAGCACAGTGGCCTCACAGCAAGAAGGTCATGGGTTCAAGTCCTGGGTAGGGACGAGGCTTGGAGGGCTGGCCTTTCTGTGTGGAGTTTGCATGTTCTGTGTGGGTTTTCTCCAGGTACTCCGGTTTCCTCCCACCCTCCAAAAATGTGCACGTCAGGTTGGTTGGCCGGTGCTAAATTGCCCTTAAGAATGACTGTGTGTGTGCATGGTTGTATGTGTCTGGCCCCGTGACAGACTGGCGACCTGTTCGGGGTGTACCCTACCCTCGCCTTAAATCAGTCAGGATGGGCTCCGGCACCCCCCGTAGCCCCACAAGGGATGGACGGATAAGAAGGTGTGACATTTTCATGTGATTTGCTCTCATTATATTTATTATCCAGTCCTTTAGTTTGGCGTGTTTTTGTGTAACCTTCCTTAGAACAATCGCTGCAAATCAGCATTTTTACCATTTATGTCTATCATAAGCTGAAAAAAATGATTAATAATGTTTAGATCTTTACTGTTCAGACCATACAATACCAATAAATTTAAATGCCAAACCATCACATCACAGTTTTTAGACTTTTTACTGGTACTTTTATACTCTTAGTGGAGTTCTTTTGGTCCAATTCCGGACTTTAGCCCCAAGATAAAGTGTGTAACTGTCCTGTGTGTATATATATATATGCGTGGCTGAAGGCTCATTAGAGATCCATCCTTCAGCTTTGAATACCAAACACAGCCTATCTGCCCACAGCTTTTGCAGAAGTTTAAAAGGTAGTAAAGCTAAATCATATTAGAGTACATGGAGCAGCAGTAAAAATTCCCAAATTGTTCCGTTCCATCATCTTCCACTTGCGGGGGCAACAGCCTCAAACGGGAAGCCCAGGCTTCTCTCACCCCGGCTGCATCCTCCAGCTCACCCGTAAGGATCCCAAGTCGTTCCCTGGCCAGCTGTGAGACATAGTCTCTCCAGCGGGTACGGGGTCTGCTCCTTGGTCTCCTCCCACTTTATTTTAAAATACAAGGAATGATTGTGAATCTTGAAAATTTAGAGTTTAATCTATACTGTTTGACACCTTTTGTAAAAAAAAAAAAAAAAAAAAAAAATGTCTTTTCTGTAGCAATGTAAGAAAATCCCTAACTTTAGAAAAAAAGAACTTGATTTTGAACACCAATACTATTATTTATACTATGAACAAAACATTTTTCAACAGCAAGAAAACAGGACATACCTTGTACCGTTAAGTATATATAAAATAAATAAATAAATAAGAGTTATTAAGTCGTGCTCCCTTGGTGACAACCATAATTCACAGATAGTTTAAATAACAAAATAATTATTTCCATTCCTCTTTCACCACGAAGCAAACGGCCTCCGCAGCGCAGGTACAGCACAACCTCTAGTCACTATCTGCGTGACGGGTCGAGAGGAAACATCAGGGAAGGACCAATTAACCAGGTGATGACAGCAGCTAAATGACTGGATTAAAGGGCTTGTTCTGTAAAGGTCAGGATGCACGCTGCTAATCTGAATCATGAGGCGAGGACAGGCTGACAGGAAGAGAGAAAAACAAACTGCACGTCTCTGATGAATGATCACAGTGCGTGACAGTGGGGATGTACCAGGTCAGTGAGCAAGGTAGTGCAATAGGTAGACAATTTATTCTCTCAGGGTTGGAGGTCCTGTTTTCTTTGTGGTGCAGAGAGCAGAAACCTACAACTTAGAGATGATGCTAACAGCAACTAGAAAAACTCTACACTTCTGGTTTATGAAATGAAGTGATAAGTGTGTTTATATGGATGGATGATGCTTACGTTTTTCCAGGAGATTTCTTAAGCCAGAAAATGTCATCACTCGTAATGCCATGCTCCATTGCTCCGGGAATCTGTGAAAACAGTCATAGCACAGAATTAAACTACTAATTTATCAATCAACAATTCTATCAGTAATGTTGAGAGGAGCGTTTCCTCTAAATTTGGGAGATTTGTGCAGTGATTACATTGTCTCTGCACGTAACTAGGAGATTTTTGTAACAGTTTTATTTACAGATGTAGGGTACTTGGGTCGTCCTCCTGTAGCGATCACAATGTTCTTGGCAGTCAGGATTGTCTGTTGGAAAAGAGACGGAAATGTGAGGCACCAGTTTTTGTTCATATCCCTTCAAAAACAAGGAAATGTCAAATGAAATGAATTGGTCTCCGTAGTATTAGTGATGACAGGGAAACTGAAACTCAGCAACCGAGCAACAGTACTTACTGTAAGTAGGACTGAAAGTTGTCATTTGATGCTATGTTTAACAAAAAAAGTCAAAAGGAACATAAATCTTGTGTTTTTTGTTGGATTCAAGCGACATTTTAGATCAAAGAAGTATTAAAGTGAGGACTTTATTTCTTCATAAAATGCTGAAACTTAGAATTGTTAATGTAAATTTATGATGATATGAAGGAATAAAAAGAAAAGCAGTGGATCACGAATGTTCTGAGTTTTATTTTACAGATGTTTCACTGGCACAGTGATCCAGATTTATCAAGATCAAAACTGAAGTCATGAATGGGAAACAAATCAAATACACCCTGGATGTGCCCAGTGGGCTCTGGGTAAGCGTCTGAAGCTCCTAATATTATTTACATACTTTACATGTGAATATAAACAGGCAACAAACCTCTTTTCCTGCTTTATTTACTCCTCTAACTGTGTGTTCGTCCACCAGACTTCCTTTTAGGTTCAAGTATTTCACCTTCCTAAAATAAACAATACAAAATCACTTCAATTTATTTGCAGTTTTATGTGTTAATTTGCTTAAAAAATGTTATTCAATTTGTATTTAAAACCAATAAAAAGATAACATGGGAAGTCTTTGACAAGGTCTAGAAATGAATACTTTCAGCTGGTGTCATCAAGCTAAAGTTTTAACAGAAGGAAATGTTGATCTATCTCAATGAGTTGAAAGACAAATCTCAGGAATGGTTTATACGTTCTATAAGTATTCACTATAGTGTTGTCATTGTCTATTTGTCTTCTCTTTTTGTTATTGTTAAAGCATAATGTTGTCAGTGTGACAGGCATGCATGCCTACTATGACACTCAGAATAAGACTCAAAACGACGCACAAAACAACTAAAGGAAAATCTGTTTTACTATATGTTCCTCCCCAAATAACTGTTTTGATGAACCTTGTTGTGCATCACTTCCCTTCACTTTGCAGATTTGCCTACTCATTTTATTGTTTTTATTTTTGTAAAAAACCTCTAAGAAGAAATGAGTAAAAAAAAAAAATATATATATATATATCTATATATATTCCCGTTGTCACTCACTTGTCCTGAAGTTGGACTCTATGACCCCAGTTGAGAGACTTGACATGGTTTTGAACCGCCTCTGCCATTGTGGCCCTGAAAAGCAAATATATTCCACTTCCAGCTCGCATCTGAATTTGAATCTAGATTAAAAGGTTCCAATTCCAAAGTCAGGCTGCTTGGTGGCGCAATAGTTAGCACGGTGGTCTCACAGCAAGAAGGTCATGGGTTTAAGTTCCACAGGAGGGACGAGGCTTGAAACATTGGCCTTTCTATGTGGAGTTGGCATGTTCTCCCCATGTATACATGGATTTTCTCCAGGTACCCTGGTTTCCTCCCACCATCCAAAAACATACATGTTAGATTAATAAGCCACTATGAAATTGCCCCTACGAATGACCCTTTGTGTGGTTGTCTGTGTGGCCCCGCAACAGACTAGCAACCTGTTAGGGTTGTACACTGTCTTTCGCCTGAAATCAGCCAGGATAGGCTCCGGCAACGCAGCGAGCTTGTTAAAGATATGCAGTTTAGAAGACAAAACAACAAGTCAATTATGTATTTTAAATTGTTTTTTTAAACAACAAATTATACTGTAAACTGAACCTGAAGTATCAGACTGTTTTCACTCCATGGAATAACCCAGTAGTGAAATCAAACTGTTCAGACATGAGGTGGCACTTGTCAGACTACAGTATAACATAAATTAAAAAAGAAAAAAAAAATACATCTGAATTTATTACTGGGTGCAAAACAAAAAATGAAAAAAATAAATAAATAGATTAAATGGCCCATCTCATGCAAAATAACTCTTTTCACATTGTATCCTATGCACATACACACGCAAAATGTGGGGTTTGCAACATGCATTACACGATAGTTATGAAAATATATTGATTTGGTGGAGCGCAGTCACAGACCTGGAACTAAGAAAGGCCAGGTATTGCTCATCCCTCCGCCCATCCTGAGAAAGTACAAGCTCCGCCCTCTGCTCTCACTGAGCCGCTATTCCTCCGCCCATCTCTGAGCGGGAGGGGGAAGGCAGGCGTAAACCCGTGCGTAGCGGTTTGGTAGCGTCTGAAATAAGATATTATCATGTCGATTCATCAAAAAAGCGTGTTTCAAGCAAGAAAATAAAAAAGACGCAGAGCAGCAAACCAGCCTGTATATCGGACGTTGAAAGCGAGTTTGAGAGGGCGTAAGGCCGGAGTGGAGGCGGGTGAGGAGGGCGGGCGGGCGGTGAGGAGGGAGGGTTTACTGCGGTGGGGGGCGTGTGCAAAGTCCGTCCTGGCTACGTCAAATGCGTCATACTTTAGACATCTGCTCATTCGTTGTTTTGTCTGAGCGTACCAGAAATCTACAGCAATTTGTGAAAAACGGGCTAAATCAATCTAGAAACCCCTTTGGTGACATATACAAGGCCCGGACATCACTCTTACAAGCTAGAAAACTCTGGAAAGTCGATTTTGCATGAGATGGCCCCTTTAAAATGCAGATGTTCCTTCCTGTAACAGGTAATTTGTGTTTATGCAACACAGATAATGCAATTCAGTATGAAGGTGCATTACACAACTTTGCCACTAGATGGTGTTGTTCCACCACTTTTTTCTTCTTACTACTTACCAGTCATGGCGGACTGTCCCTGTTATCTGCCAGCCGTACTTTTTAGCATCTTTGACAGCAGCACCAAGAAGAGCAGCCTGATGCATTAATTTCTTAGGGATGCAGCCAACATTTACACATGTTCCACCAAGACCCCACTTGGTGCCTGATAAATGAGCAAAAAATATCGGATTATATTCTGCCTTAAGTTGTGATGTTTAATTTGTAAAGTAAAATGTATTTCACCTTTAACAGTTGGTTCCACATAATCTAAAACAGCCACTTTCTGTCCCAGCAAAGCCGCTGTGTAACACAATGTTGCTATGAGATCTAGTGATTAATAAAAGCACTAAAACAATTACTAAAAGAACGTGAATTACCTTCTTTAGAGCAAGCAAGACCTCCTGATCCTCCACCAATAACTAGTAAATCGTAGTTATACTCTGGACAGAAATGATCGATCAGTTAGTGTCATTTTGTGTAAACCACATATCAGTAAATTATCAATGGGGAAACTAGCGGTTTGGAAGTAAAACAAAATTAAATTATCTATGTATTTTAAGAATTTGGACTATTATTCTCAACACAACTGTAATTTATTGCTTGACAATAATACATGTTGAAATACAGTAAGAAAACTTTGAAACACTCATCGTGAGCTAATCAAAGTGATCATTATTAAAATAATTAGCATCAATTTAACAATATTCCTTTATGAAATCTTCCTCGAACCTAATTAGCAATTTATTTACTTATATAAATAGTTTTACCTGTTAAAGTTCTCCTAAAAAAGTGTAAAGAGTGTGTTGTTTTCCACCTGTGTCTACTCACACAGAGGGCCGCCATGTTGGTTTTATGCAAGGACCCAATGTTGACATGTGTGTCCTATTACATGCCTTAAGAGAAATACTGTTCCAGATGACTAACTAAATGAAATACTAATTAATAAAAAATCAATGAATAATTAAATGAACGGTTAAAAAAAGCAAAATTTTTGTTACATTGTTTTGCCCATTTGTTAGATTAACCTGGTAAAGCCTCAGAATAAAGCAACTGAAGTATTACAACTATTTTTTGCATTTACCTGCAGTTAAGAAAATATAATAAAAAAAAGATAATTTAATTTCTCCTAAACATCTTTTTGATTTGTATTCGGACAAGCAAAATAGTTGAATTACAAACTAAACGGGAAAGTTCAAAAGGTAAAAATAATAATTATAAAACTAATACAATTTAATCTTGCTTTTTTCTCCCACAACTAATGAAACTATCTAGTTTCTCTTTACTGAATGCGTTTTACTATTTTGTAGTAATCATCTCCAACATATTCCAACATCTAAACATTTTCATTCAATTTATGAAGGGTGACCAGGAGAATTGAGAATTATTGTCAGTTTTTGCTTCTGTTTAGAAAAAAGTTCAAGTGTAAAGTTTTTACCCACTAATTGATTCTGAGTTGGATGCATAAACATTGAAAAAATGAATGATGTGTTGGCAAACAAAATCATTTGATTTTTTTCAAATATTTTTATTTGTTTAAATTCCATCTATTATTAAAATTGTGATTTATGTCATTTAATTTATGTGTTCTTTTAATCTACTTCATTGTTTGAACAGTATGAAGTTCTTCTATATCCTGCTTAAAGAGATATAAATAAATCAAGTCCAACTGTTTAACTTTCTCAAAAGTTACAAAACCAGATTGTTTCCAGATTTAAAATACAGTTTTCACCCCCACATTATATTTCCAAAACTGTTGGCCTAATGAGAGAAAATGACATACCTTTGCGTGACAAAATGAAAAAGACATTTGTATTTTCAGGCATGATTTATTGAAAACACACCAAATTTATACTCTACAAACCAGTATTTTTCCGTATGTTTAACAAGCGTAATATTTGCCTCTGGGTATTAGTAAAATTAACATATTACATTCTGTCACTGTGGCATTGCTTCTGCTCGCTACCAAAGCATTAACTTCACTTCTCTAGGAAACCAAATCTCAGTTATCAAATTACTCTACCTTTTTAAAAGTTTATAATACAATGTAATACACGGCAGAAAGCTGCCAACAGTCTACACTACAAAGGAAGATGGGAAGGGATGCAGGATGAATAGAGGTGATGGGCTTAGTAGGGTGAAGAGAGATAAAGGGCAGGTGAACAGACAGGATGAAGAGATGACAGTGGAGGGGCAGGAATAAATTGATAGAAAACACACTTTTTATTTTATCTATCATGGAAAAGGTTAAGGCACATGATAGGTACAAACACATCTGCTACTCAGTTATTTCATTTTGATGGTCTTGAATCAGTTTTATCTACACAGGTAGGTTTGCTTGATTTCATGTGTGTCCGTGTATAGCACAGTTTGTGTGGGTCTTTATTCTGCAAATGCATGATGGGTGGCACGTCCATAAACCCCTGATGCCCTAAAATAAAAACCCCTCTGTTTTAAGAATTTATACTAGGACAACTCCAGATCCTTTGGTTGTGGTACTGCGTAGCACATTTACAAAACAGACAGTCACATGAGTTTCAGTGAAAGCACACGTCTGAAAACACACATTAGGGATGCTGGGTATATTTTTTAGCCTCTGAAATCTGAATTCAGTACACAGTAACATTTTTTCTTTGTTTTGTTGTTTCTTTGAATTTTACCACGACACATCTTTGTAAACACTGTGTAAAATATGCAAGCTTTATAAAGTCACATACATCACAAAGAAAAAAATCTGACTTCAACGCAGGCACATGCCGTTTGCCTTGAGTGACAGACACATGAGTGATACCAGTTTAGATTGGATTATCTTCAATGGCAAACGTGATTCTGCATCTCAAACTGTTCACACACTACACCGTTGTAAAAATATAAACTATATGACCCCCAACATGACCTTTCATTTAATACTCTGTCTCTGCCCCTGGACACATCCAGTCATCTTTATGCTTTGCATGAGTTATTTTGTTAATATCCAAACGACACCACAAAAAACTGGCACTTAGAAAGAATAGAATATAAACATCTGTACAGATTTTCTTCATGCTCACAACTTCATATTTGTTTTTAAGATGCAGCAGTGAAAGAGGGAAGGTGGTATTTAAACGATGAGAAAACAAAAGCTTTTTGTAATTTCTTTTAGGAACACATCTTTTCTCAAACCCCCGCAGAGTGTCAGGAATAGACAGATCTGCATCCATCACCTTTGTGATTTTTTTCCAGGCAAATAGAAAATATAAATAGGTGATAATCTGCGTAACTTGAAAACATATGACAAACATATAAGTTATACAGATGGTTATTTTTTTTTTGCTTACAAACATAATGAGCCTTAATCAAATGAGATGTGCTTTCCACATGATGTGATATTAATATACAACAAACAAAGGTGTACGTTTTCTGGTTTTCCTTCATTTTTTCTAAGTTTTTTTTTGTTTTATTCTAATATACATTTGTATAAAACCAAAACCAAAAATGTCAAAAGAAAATAATTCTTTTAAACCAATCATTTTAAACAGGAAAACTACTACTTCTCTTGTCAAAAGCGCACATTTAACATACATCACTGACAGCAACTGGGTGGGAAAGTCTTGAGATGGCATCATTAGATGATGGGTGAACATACGGGTAACTGAGAGAGGTTGGTTGCCTCACGTATGAGCAAAATTCAACTTTTGTCTTTGTTGTTATTTTTCCATCTTTACGTTTTCTTGAGATGTGGTGTGAACAGAAACAAAAACCTTGATCAGACACACTTTGACACTTTCTTTTGTCCAACTCCAACTTGCTCTTTTCACCCTAGAAAATGAAAATAAACCACTGCTTCCTCAAAGTTTATTTCCTCATATTGAATTTTTTCTAAAAACAAATGAACCCAAAACTTATCAGTTCATCAAAGCAGACTCATGGAGGAGTTTGTATTTATTCATTTTCTTTCCATTTCTTTTCATTCTTGTGGCTTTCTCCAGTAATAATGTCCATGTCATTAAACCCATATAAAACATTCAGCAGCCTTCAAACATCCCAGTGTAAACCTGTTCACAAAATCAAAATTCTCTTATAAAACTAAATTGAATTAAAAAAACAAACCAAAAAAAAAAAACTAACCGGTTGTTTTCCCCTCTTATATAGGTTCTCCTTTATTTGTTTTACTTCCGCTCATCACACCTCTACCAGCTCCTCCATTCCACGCTGATCTCTATTTTTTTTCATGTTCAAAGAGAGCATAGACTGTAAAGTTCACACGTTTGTTGGGAATGTAGATATGAGAAGAAAAAACTGTAAAAGCTGTGATTTTTTTTTCTGTTTCTGAAAAACACGACTGAACAGTAGCTGCTGTTGTGATCTTTTTTTTTTTATTTTTTTTAAATCTTATGTTTCTGTACAAAGTCTGACTCCGAGCGTGAGCTCCTGTGAAATGGCAGTGGTGATGGGAGATCCTCTCCGAGCTGAAGTTTTGCATCGTTATTTTAGGCCTTTATTAAATAAAAGAAAGAAAATACATGTTAGGATAAGCCACTTTTTGGGGTTAAAACATTAGCAAAGGATGAGTTTCAGTTTAAAATGTAAACCATATATTTTTAAATGTGAAAACAAGTTTTCTCATTTTGGCTTCAGCTGATGTGAATTTAGATTGAAACCGCCTGAAGGTAACACATTCAGTATCATGACAGCATTTGAAAAACATCAAGATCAGGGCTTGAGTAATGTCAGTCCAGATGGTAAATGGAAGGAGGAGACAGATGCCTAATGTGCAGAATGAACTCCTGGAATGGCTAAATGAAGTGAAGACACTTACCCGATGATTCATTCTTATCATTACCTGTACTGAGTTTTTCCCTCATTATACGAACAAAATCACAACAAATGCCAGAAAACACACTACTTTATCTCTATGTGAGGAATTTTCTCCAAAAGCATGATGAATGGAAGGGAGAAAACTAAATGAACAGCTACAGACGAAGATGACTGAGATAAGAGGATGACAGGAAAGGCGGTGAGGTCTGGTAGAGGTGAGGATAATGGTGGGGAGGCGGTGTGAAGATAAACGCTGCTGACAGAAAGTGAGAAATACAGAGCAAATGTCTCTTGCAGCCAAAAGAAAGTCACTTTGCTGTTTTTTAAATGCCAGAGAAACCCATAGAGACGATTTCTAAGATATTAATAGTGAATCATTTGTAATGACTTTTAATGTTTAAAAAATGGAAAGAAAAAACATATTTACTTGCTGATTTATGCAAGTAAGTGGCCTTCATTAGAAAGATTTTTTCAGAATTATCTCATTAACATGGATGCATTTATTGATACAAATTCTTGCTTAAAAAGTAGAAAACCAGCAAATATGTACTTTAGGTCAGTAAACATGCATTCTGACCCTCACCTATGGTCACCAGCTGTGGGCAGTGACTGAAAGAACGAGATCACGGATACTACCGGCTGAAATGAGCTTCCTTGGTAGGTTCGCAGATCTCGCACTCAGAGATAGAGTGAGGAGCTCTGCCATCCAAGAGGAGCTTGGAGTAGAGCCACTGCTCCTTCGGGTCGAGAGAAGCCCAATGGGGTAGTTTTTGCATCTGGTTTAGATGCCTCCTGAACGTTACTGATGAGGTGTTTTGGGTACGTTCCACCAGGAGGGGGCCCTAGAGGCAAACCCCGGACCCGCTGGAGAGACTATGTCTCACAGCTGGCCAGGGAACACCTCAGGATCCTCCTGGGTGAGCTGGAGTGTGCAGCCAGGGTGAGAGAAGCCTGGGCTTCCCATCTAAGGCTGTTGCCCCTGCAATTCGGCCCGGGATAAGTGGAAGACAACAGAACAACAAAGCTCCTCTACACTTCCATCATCAACTTTTTAGTTTTTGTAAAAAACTAATTTCATGTTCAGTTGAGATACTTGGGTGCATGTATTTTTGTTCTTCATAAGAAGCTTTTTTCCTACAGAAAACTTGAAATATTAGTGGACCCATTTAGACTTGAATAATGTTTTAATTTTGCCATTTGCAACCAATTACCGCAATTTTCCATGAACACAGTGACCAGATCAGAAAAAGTAGTCTAAAATCTGTTTTCTTTAAACAACTACTAACTAGAGGTATTCATGGTAAAAGCTTTTACTTTACAATAGTTTTATGTAAACAATGCTTGTTTTTAAAACTTTAAGTAAAATGCACAATCATTAAGAATGTTTGTACTCATGAATAGTGTCTTCTTCTTTTGGCTGCTGTGAGAGCAGAGTGATTGAAAATGTGGTATAAAAACATACAGAAATGGTGATGGAGGATGAAGACATCTACTCTAGATGTTTTGGTGATTAGATTTTTTTGTAGACCTACCATGCATGCATTTAGACCCAGGAGTCAACAGGCTGGGGCTTAACATCGCAAGCGTCCACCAGACTGACCGCAGGCCTGTTACTCCTAATATAGTGTTTCCTATTTGTGTCATTCTGTAGTCGCAGGGGACGGGTTAAGAAAAGAAAACAGTGAAAACAAAAAGAAGTCAATACAATTTGCATATTTATTCACACACATGCATTTAAGCCAAAAGCAGTGTTAGTAAACCTAACACGCAACAAGGTTCTTTAAGCTTCGAGAAAAGTCAGAGAAATGACCAAGCATCATAATAAAACATGCACAAATCAAAGGAAGAAAAGAGACTTGAAAGCCAAGCTGCACCAGAATCAGCAGAACTTCTGGATACTGGACACTGCAGCAGTGAGAGGGCGCTAAAAGGACTGTAAATGGTCATTTAGCTTTGCGTGAGCTTATCTGTCAAAATAAGACTGTTTATTTGTAGCATAATTATATTACTCTGGACAATAAACCAAAAAATATTATTTCTCTCTTTACTGCTACAAGAAATCAGGTAGAACCTTAATTAAGTTGATTGAGAGAAAAAATGATTCAATTATGATAGTTCCACTTAACTGGCCTGAGAATGCCTGTAGCTTCTTTTTGTAAAAGTCAATCACACAATTTATTTACACAAAACCCATTGAAATATGTGTTTCGTCTTTCTGTCTTGAACAACTAATCTGCAGACTTCCTGGATTTTTTTTCTGCCCTTTTGTCTCATTTGAGTCAATCACTGTTTATTGAAGCCACATTAGAGATATTTTTTTGCAAAAGCGTGGCTGTTTACAGTTCATTCATAAGAAAGCCTTGTATTTTTAAATGCCATTTGATTTGAAATAAAAATCAATGGCAATTACTTCCACATCACTAAAGTATTCTGGGATCATCACAACAGATTGCAATAAAAGGGTGTAACCTTTAAATGTAATTTAAAATGCTCAAAAAACTATTCTAGAAGAGTACGTAATTGTTTTTTGTCCAATCTTTTTAAACAAGAACAAATTCTCTTGTTAATTTATATATCATGAACTTGCAGCATTCTTGCCCTGTTTCTTTGCCAAAATATAATCAGGTCCTGTTCCTCCAGTGCAAGACTTCAACTGATCCAGTTTTACGTAGTTGGTCCACAGGGCACATTACAGCTAAAACCAAGCTTTCATAGATCTACCCTAATGTTTCAGATACATGTGATCGGTGTTCACAAACCCCCTGGAATCTCATGCAGATGTTTTGGTTCTGTCCAAGACTAGTGGGATATTGGAACTCTTATTTTCACACCACTTCCGCTGTACTGGGTCCGGAAATTCAAGCCTGACCCAGTACAGCTTGAAATATTGCACTCAGATCGCAATATTTGGTGTACCTGAGCCCAATGTAACACTGTCACTCAAACAAAGAAATATCATTTCATTCACTTATTGCTCGGAGAAAAATACTGCAAAAAAAAAATACTGCAGCTACGGAAGAGCTCTAAGCCACCATCTTCAGCCTCATGGTTACACAATACAATGTTGTTTCTACATTTAGAGAAAATAAAATTTTCTTTAAGGGGATCAAAAGAGAAATTGTTTGAGCAATGGCATTCTTTGGGCATTTCAGGGACATGACGACATTGTTAGAAGATGACTAGGCTGAAACTCAGATTAGTACTTTTAGCATCAAACCCACCTTTTTTTTTGTTTTTGCATTTGTTTTGTAGATATTTTTACAATTAATGTACTGTACTGAATGTTTTACACTGAATGCTTTGCCTTGGTTTTTTATCTTAGCTCAGAAAGTTTAGTGTGGGAATTGGGATTGTAAAATGCGTGGAAATAAAACCAATAAATTGTGTTTTTAAAAAAAAAACAAAAACTGAATGATAGCTGTGCCGTATGTTTAGGTGATTGTGGCCAGCTCATCCTTTTAATTATATTAGAGTCCTGCAGAGCAAACATTTTTCATCTAACATAGATAAAAACTAAACAACCGAAAGAGTTCCCGAGTCATCTGGTTTATCAGACATCCTCTGAGTCTTTATCTTCTGAAGCATCTTTGAGGCTGCATTGCCAATCAGCTTGACAATAATGCCGCTCCGGCTGCTGCTTATAATCAGCAGACGACCTCTTGTTAATGCAGAGGTCTGTTCATTACTCAAATAAGGCTCCTCTTCACAAAGTGTGCTTGCCGGCAGTTCTTTTAATCAGTCTCAGATTAATTACTCAACGGACTCCAAAAGCTTACACTCAATTAACTAGTGACTCTCAGATGTGAGGCTGTTCACGGCACAATGCCACGGTGGGATGTCAACAGAGGACAACTTCCAGCCTCTTTAAAGAATCAATATGATTAACTGCCTCTAATGAGGACCACCACAGAAAACGTGGTGAGGGAGTGAGACAAATGCAGAGAGAAAGAGAACTTGACAATTTCTAAGAAGACTTTGTTATTTGGTGGTTTCTACCACAGGGTGTGAGGTGAGATCAGATGAGATCAGTACCTTTAATGGTTCCCGTTCAGTTGCATCCCCCAGGCCGTCGCTCGTCTTATATTTGCATTCTTTATCCCTCTGGTCAACAGTGGAGTAACCATCTGCTTAGATAAAAAAATAAAGGTTAGGTCATTTATTTGGGTTCAAAAAGCCATAAGACAAAAGAATAAAAAAAATTTGAGTTGTATTTTTTTATATTTTAGTTGAAGCGTGGTAGGAAACATATATATGTATATGTATATATTTATATATATATATATATATATATATTTATATATATGCAATTTAAGAGTGATCAAATAATTACAGAACTCATCTGTCACATCCCATTAAAAACTTGCAATTATTGTTCATCCTAAACACGAGCAAATTCTGTAGATTTGTGAATGTGTATGTCTGTACAATATGTAACACATGTTCTTCTGTATCAATTTAATAATATTAGGTTTCAAGATCTACTCATTAAGCTGAGTAGATTCTGCAGCGGTGTTGCACTACTTTTTCTACCCACACCCGCCATTAAAAGTAAATGTTGAAAGCTTATTTAACTACTCTAAATTTTTACTTTGAAGTCAAATTTTTTTAGTCACAGAGACACTTTTAGCACATGGAAATGAAATATAAATACAAGCCCATGGGGCTTGAAGGAAATGCAGCATCAAATAGCCTTAGACGACAGGACAGTGAAGACGTTTGAGCATTCACAGTAATTATGAAAAAGACTAAGTTGTGTCTCAATTTAACTAATAGAAAAAAAATATATTCACTTTGATGGAGGAATATTTCTAATATGCAGAGCGAGAACCAGCAACATCTTTTGGTGATGGGCTTCATATTAAGGCCAGCTTTGTACAAACATATTTTTGAGAGAGGAGTCCAGCTTACAGCATCAAAGAACATTAGTCCAAAGCAATCATACCCTGATCAAAGTCTTCACTGGTTCAAAAAAAAAAAAAAATAGATGAAATGGAAGAGAAAATCTTGGCATAGATTAAAGAACTAATGTTCAACGTGATTTATCATAAAAGCATTCCTGGATGCAGGATAATGGACAGCTAATTCTTTTCTGACTACCATGGAACCCGACTCTACCTGTACCTAGCTCATCCAATGGTATTGTTTCACCGTGCCACATTTCCCTGGTGCCTATAATATCTTTTGTTTTGTTTCATTTTCCAAACAAACATAAGTAAGGATGATAGACAACCTTACAAAAAGGTCAAAAGTCAGAAGCTGATTAGTTTTGAATTCCTCAATCAAATGGATTCATACTGAATAGCACTAAAGTAGGTTTCCTTTTCACTTCTGTTGTTGTCAGTTAAAGGTCTATTTGTCTTTTTTCTGGGATCTATTTTTCTTTTTCAAATTTTTCAGACAGAATTGTTCAATTTTTTTCAATCATCAAAGATACCCTTTTTTAGTCCTTCAGTTTTTGACACCTACAGAATGACTAGCATTATTCTATTATTGAACGCGGCACGGATGGTGATAGTTATAATGTGGCAAGCATAGCAACTCCAGCAGAGCCATGAGAAAAAGAAATAAAGATAACATGTGGCTCCTCAGAAAATAGTCACACTGTGTCAGATGCTGTTTTCCAGCAGTTATTAGAATATTGTTTTGACCATTTTCGAAGACAGTCAGGGTGGATTTATTCCCTACTTATTTTTCCGCATATGGATTTGGCAGTTTTGTTATTTTTAGATTACAAGCGGTTTCCAAGAAAAAAACAAGAAAGGGCACCTTTAATTGTAAAAATGTCAAACAGACCCCAAGTTATTTTATATGTATTCATACCAATGAGTCACTATTTTATTGTGAGCTAATTCGGAGCAACTATCCATCAGTGCTGTATTGTGAACATTTAAGAAATTATTTTTATTTTAAATATGCCACTGAAAAAAATCCAAAACACATTTAGTTTAAATGTTCTTCAGTTTGACTTTACTTTGTCTTTCACTCCTTGAAACAAACAAAAACAGCAGCTGCTCTTCACTAACTGACCTTGGTTCTTCTCCATCAAGGGCAGGGTCGTGTCATCATATCCCGGTCTGCCATTCCTGGTTGATTTAGGGGTGGGCGTCACAGTGGGCTAAGGAATGAGGTAAGTATTTTACTTTAGTTTTGTCTAGCGCCAGTGGGGTTAGAGGTTGAAAGTTGTTAATATTGTTTCTAATGATAGTAATGACAGAACAAAAGAACTCTTTCCTAATAAGACAAGTGAAATTCCAACAACAGCCAGAGAAATAAAGTTAAACTCTTGCCATACCTGGAAGTGGCTCTTGTTCCACCCGTCCTTGGTCAGAGCATTCCTCAGCTCCTTGTAGCTCCATACCGTCTGCAGAACGTGTGAAGCTGCTTTTGTTTCGCGTGCTGATTGACTGTAAGACAAACAGAAAGGCAACCTCGGCAATAAAGTAAGAAATGTAACTCCAGTGTTGCGTAGTAGAAGTCAGTAAGCATTCTGCCACTGCTGTAATCAATCTCTATTCAAAGACGTTG
Organism: Neostethus bicornis; assembly: GCA_902685375.1. Lineage (NCBI taxonomy): Eukaryota > Metazoa > Chordata > Actinopteri > Atheriniformes > Phallostethidae > Neostethus > Neostethus bicornis. The sequence goes on from LR738545.1 coordinate 15,712,765, forward strand.
TGTCCCCTGTTAAGTCTGGGGTCTGCTTTTTAATTTATAACTGAATGAGTGCACATTTTTTTTCATTAGCTACCTTTAATGAAAGAGGTATTAATTAAAAGTGTTTTTGTGTGTTGGGGTAATATCAAAGGAAAGCCAGGAGGGAACAGCTTGTCGGTCTGTGAGTAAAATATTTATGCTAGTCAGTGAGTTTCAGAAAGATCAATACATTCCAACATAAAAAGTTGTCCTCAAAAAGTCCTATCTTACAACTAACGTTTGAGGAGGAACAGGTTTACACAATTTTATAATAGAGAAAGATCAACACCAAAACTAACACCTAAAGGTACTTGCTGTGTGCTAAGTAGTAATAACTACAAACTCAGGTTTCTTACTAAGCTCTAACTTTTTAAAACACACACGTTCTCCCCAGTGAATACTGAAAACTCATCATGATAAAACCTACTTTGGAATTCTTTCTGTGGTCTCTATGTATTATTAATATGATAACATGCATTATTTACATAAACATTCAGTTTGATTACTTTGCATCACGACAAGCGGCATATAACGCAACTCAGAGTAAAAAAAGAATTCTAAAAACTCTTCTCAGACTATACTCTAATATTTACCTGGTCCTGTTTATTGCGACCAGCTTTTCGATGGCCTGGGCCTGAATGAGGGAGCGAGCATTTTCCGAGCTGTCTGTAACTATCTCATGTATGGTGTTCAGGATGGCAACCACAGTGTCTTCCTCCAAGTTCTTGGCTGGTCGCTGCTGGCCGCTGGGCAAGTTGCTCACCAAGTCTCGCATCGCATAGCTTCCTGTAAAATGAATTATGGAATTAGGGTGCATATTACAGTGATAGAGTGGCTGTTTTTCAACTAGAGTTGTGGATGCCAGCACAAAATTTTCCCCATGGGGGATCAATTAAGTATGTCATTATCATTAATAGTTAACATTTTAAAAACTTAATCCCCTCAATTTTATGTATTCTTTATTTTCTTTTAGAATTAATTAAATGTTGTACATTAGTCTCACAGAAAGTTTCTGGTCTGTAAACTTTGTTTTGTTTGATCCCAGCTGTTAAGAAGCTGTTAAGTAAGGGTACACCATGGACAGGTCACCAGTCCATCATGGGGATGCACGGAGACAGATACCAACAAAAATTATGCAAACTAGCTTAAACAAAACAAATGTACTGTAAACTATTTTTCAAAAGAGTTCTTTAAAAGAGTACATTTTTATGTTAACTTTTTTAAAAGGTAAAAAAAAAAAAATGTGTAAAAATTTAAAATGTAAAAATGTAAAATGTAAATGTAAATGTAAATGTAAATGTAAATGTAAATGTAAAAATGTAAAAAATGTGTAAAAATTTTACACATTTTTTACAGCAGAAGTTCAATAGCTGCAAAAATGCTTTTAAATACATTTCTTTTCTTTTTTTTTTACTCCTGCTTTTGACTATCTGAATTCCACTCTCCTCTCACTCACCGACTAGTCCCACCTCCTGGTGCATGCACGACACAGTGTAAATCCCATTTCAGATTTGCAAAAATACAATTTAAAGTTCATCAAGTTAGTAAAGCTAGCACAAAAAACACTTTCTGTTGAACAGAGTCCATGGCCAAGAACAATTGGGTACTCGAATTGTATCTGAATAGTAGAGAAAGAGAGCCTTCTAATTGCTCAAACAAGCAAAAATGAAATAGAAATCCCATTCAGGTGTGTTTTTGATGTTTAAACATGGTAGGACCCTCATAAAGTTGAATTTTGCATAACGCCCCATTATTAATATTTTGTATGTATTATTGCATGTACGCCATACCGATCAGGTCCTTGTTGCGGCGATCGATGGACAGGTTGCGCAGGGCGATGGCCACAGCTCGAACCACTTTGTCGGAGTCTGAGCGCAGTAGTTCCACCAGGATGGGCAGACCTTTTTCCTTCCGTACCGTGGCTCTGATGTAGTTGGACCACTGAAGGGCAGATGTGCAACATGCCTCGACTATGACATTTGCGATTTTATACTCACATACACTAACACACTTTCATACACCCTCACACACAGATTTCTTTTCTCAGTAGCCATGATACAGCAGATCCAGGTTTAGCTTGACTCCTTCTCTGCCTTACACAGTAGGGAGCTAAACGGACATGTGATTTAATTTGTCTCAATCTAAACATCAATGGACTTAGTTTTCATTTTTTGTAACATAAAACATTAAGCTTGACATAAAAGGGTTCAACTACTAACAGATCATTCCCCCGAGACGTAATTAAACTGCAAAGAGAGAAATCCCAGCCACCAGGTGGCAATAGTCAGCCATCAACAACTAGTTCCAACACTACTGCAAAATGAGCCACATAGAATAAAAAAATTTAAAACAGAAAACTCTCGATACCCTCTCATGAGGGCAGAATGTACTTTGTTCAGCCAGCAGATAAGTAGTAGTGTCTCCAAATGCTCCCGAGCACCACTTGACCCGATAATAATTTCCTCTTAAAACGCTCACCTTAGCTGAAAATCACTACTGCTGAATAATTTAGAGTACTAAATCTGAGATTTAGAGTGGGATTTTAAGTGTTTCTTTACCTCTTAAGCTAGGAAAGCTTGATTTTGGTAACAATGCCAGGGGACAATTGATTGTATTTGCCCAGGCATACCGAGAAGCAGTTTTGAGATAATCCCGCTGTGGGTTGAGAGCAGTCAGACTGGAGAAAAATACAGGTGGCTGCTCTTGCCTCAGGTACTTAGCGTTGACCAGCATTTGACAGCTTGGCTTCCCTGGTAATAACTTACTGCTGTAGGTGAGCTGAACAACCTCTCAGCTACTCTGATTGGAATAAATGGCCGTGGTTGCAGAAGTATAGTCCATCATCAGAGGCAATAAATGACTGTATTGTACATTAGTTACAGTAAAGTATTACAGCCTTCTTACCATGTAAAATTACTTGGATAAAAGCTCCTAACCAAGAGAGATATTAGCACAAATTTTCCTGTCCTACAAACTCTGACTCTGCATAGCACTACCTATAAATTTAAAGTTCAAATGTCTATAAGAATAATCTTCTTCTTATTGTCATTCATTTAACTCTAAAGAAATTGCTGCGTTAAAAAAATGTTTTTTTTCCCATTCTCAGAGAGTGGCTCTTCTCCTTATTGCCATCATTTCCCAACTTTCTGACCATCCATATTTTAAATAGTTCATGGTCTTTCCAATATACCACACAATTCCATAATGGATTACTTTAAGAATGATGAGGTTTGAGTCATTTTTCCATCAACGTCGTCTCGTCTTTTCTAGCTAAACTGACTATATAATTAGAAAGTATACTTTTACTGTAAATCTTGGACAAAATTAAGTTAAACTAAGAGTGAACGCAGTGTCTTTGTGTTGTAGCCTCGCCAAACCAGAACTTACAGTCCACTGTCCGGCGCTGAGGTTTTGCAGAGCCCCCGCAGCTGCCTCCAGGGTGTTGTAGTTCTGGCTCTCTGTCAGCAGAGAAAGGTAGAGCCTCACAACTTCTGGCTGGTACAGCAGTTCAAAGCCTAAAGGTAAGAACAAAGTAGAAACAACAAAAATGAAAAAGCTTAGAAGCCTTGGCACTGCAAACGAAGTGACCTGTATGAATGATGATTGGCCGGTGCTGAGGTTTATCTTGGTCAATAGGGAGTATCCCTTGGCATCACTGCACAGTAAAAACTTGAGTTTGGCATGATGTCTCATTCCTCATGTTACATTAAAAAAGCTTATTAAATGATACAAGCTTTTATTTCTGGGCTGAAATCTTAAAAAAGAAAAAAGGCAGAGAAACAGCATCAAACTTTTGAAAACATAGACTCTTAAAGAAATGCAAAACAAATGTTTTGAACTTGAAACATCACAGAGCCTTGCAAAAAACACCCCCACAGAGAAAAAAAATCTGGAGCGAACAAAAGGAGAGACTATTGATCAGATGTTGCAGGATAAAGCTGAGTATTTGAGAAGGAAATTTATCTAACTAGCACATTAGACATTCCACCACAGTCAATCACTGCACTTCTCCATGACACAGACATAATTACATTATCAGCTATTAGACAAGAGTAGAGACAGGGAGAGACGGAAGTGTCAAATGACATTAACTCAAATGTATTCATCAGAAGTGTTTCTGGTGCTGCACAAACAGGCTTATCACTAAATGTTTTACAAAGTACCAATGAGACTAAAATCCATGCAATTAAAAAGCATCTTACTGTGATCAAGGTCACAGTGAGATGATCACCTCAGTGAAAGAGGTTATACATTTAACGCCATGAAAATAAAGAACATTTAGACGAATGGAAGAAAAAATACTCTCCTACTTTTGATCAACACCAAACCCTTTTTTGAGTTTAGATTTTTTTTTATTATTTAAAAGCAGCTATACTAAAAAGTGTTGAATGATTTCTGCTTTTCGTTAAAAAATCTAAACAAAGCCTAGAAGCCTAGAAGAGACTATCTGGCCTAATGGGTTTAGCCATCTTCAACCACCAAAATCCAAAGTTGACCGGTATAAAGAAATTGGTAGATGAAATTATCTCCAACATCAATACAACCCCCCTCTCATCAACTCCAAAAGCACAAAATCAATTTCAAATTCTTTCTTTCTTCCATATGGCTCAAATTAACAAGAATGTAATGTTCTGGTTCTTTCCACATCACTTTCCAAGTTTGACTTAAAACCCCTTTTATTATGTGGGCAAGAGAAAAAGTGACCATTTTAATAGATGTGTGACATGCAAAAGAGGAGTTTGTCTTGGTGGAAGAAATTTTATAATCAAACCTAAAAAAATGGCACAAAGATAACAATTGTGCTTTTTACGTTCAATTATAGACTGCTTTAAAAAAAAAAAAAGAAACACATAGAATAAAGTTTGTTTATTTCTTGGAGGAACAGAGACCAACATAAATTTCTTCTTTTAAATCCACAACCTACACCCATAATTTGCAGAGTGGAAGTTAGGGTGCATTTAAAGTCTGCCGCAGTCAGACATAAAAACGTAGTCATTAGCACTCAAAAACTTTGTGTTTCTTTCCTAAGGTGTTCCCCTTGAAGCCGTCACTCCAGAATGTGTGTGGGAGAAACTTTTATATTGGGAGAAAGCCAAGAGAGGTGTTACTGGAGAAAAGTTGAGCTTATTTTAAAAACACCGAGCATAACCAGCAGTCTCCAGAACCCAGCTGTAACCACGTGCTAGAATAAGAATCACTTGAAAAGGATTACGAAAATAGGGGGAGCCTGCAACCATCTACTCAATAACATTCTCCATGTGCCTTATATTTTCTGGGTGCACGCTTAGCAGACTGGAAACCAACTGAACTGTTAACAGTCATTTCATCTCCAGGGCAAGTGCTCTGCAGAAAACGTCAGCCATGTTGAACCATTTTAATGTTAGCTTTAGCGCCTTTTTTTTTTTTGAAAACTCTCTCACTGGCACACTTGATAGTTGATAATAAACAACTTAAACAACATCTGAAATGGAATTTCTAATTACAGAAATTCAGAAGCAAAAACTGAACCTTGAACATTGAATTCTTAATCAGTAGTAGAATTAAAGTTTGATTTAACTTTAAGGTTAAATCAAATATAGTCTCTGCCAGAAGAGATTAATATCAGTGTCCGCTGGTTTGACAGTGTTAAAACAAAGTGTAGTCTACTTTTGGAAAACCAGAAGTCATTTAGTTTGGCTGAATTCTAATTTGGTTGCAGGAAATAAATCCTCAACATGACCCAAAACACACAGTGATGAAGAGTGAAAATGACATATTAATTTAAATACAATGTATAAAAGGTGAGCATTGAAGTGTTGAGAACACAACTATTTGAAAGCAAATTATAACATTGTTTTAATTATAGAAGAGTAATTCATGCCTCCTTTCTGTAAAAGGAAATGGAATAATCACATGCCATTAATATTTAAGTAACACTCCTGATGAAACACTTGTATAGTGGTTGAGTGTGACACACTCAAATGTGACCTCCTCATGAGACTCTGACAGCGTTCTGATGTAAAACCAGCATACATAAATAAATCCCCAACTTTGCTACATAGACACAAACATAAATGGACACAGTTGACTGTGCAGGCAAGAAAAGCTTTTGAGATCTAAGCTCATTCCTAAATCAGGAGAAGGGAGGAGCAGCAGGTTATTTTTCAAAGCGGATAAAGATGGCGGAACCTCCTGCAATTGAGGCGAAGCTCGATTAGTTAACGGGTATTGAAGGAAAGAGGCTCTGTGGTGCTGCAGAGCATAAAAACTGGGTTAGAAAAAAAGTTTGGTTGAAGTGAGTGAGCGATGCGCAGCAAAGAGCCGCTGCATTAATTCTGTTCAAGTAACTTTCTGATTGGCTGCGACTAAAGTTGATGCTTTCTGACAGGTTAGTAAATAAGATTGGAGTTTCATGCATCTCGACACATGGTTCATATTCAAACAAAATGATTGCTTAAAGGGACTTGAACACAAACTTCACAAGCACGATTAGAGGAAACATTGAAGTTTATTTTACACTACAACTTTCAACAAAGAAATTAAACTGTGTACAATACGTGGAAATTACTGAAACACATATAGCATATTTTGCATAAAGGATTTTTTTCTTTTCAAACCTCAAGATATGGGAGACAAGGAAAGAATAAGAGAAGATGTGCTGAAACACTGTTGATTCTCAATCTATCACAATTGCAAATGAGATCATTTTAGTGAGGAAGCCACAACTGTCCAGTCTCATTCTACAACACAAACTTGAGTCCATTTGACATTGTCAATCTATTTTTGTTATTATTGAGAAAGCTGTGTACAACTCATAAGAGGGTTCAGCAGTGCGACATGAAGACTTTTCCAGGGCAGATCACCACAAGCCAGAATGATGTACATCATTAAAAGTAGAATGCCACCGAAAGGATAATGAGCCCAAGTCTCTAAAAAGTTCATTAAAAACTAAAATAAAACACTGGGGCTCTGTAAACAAAACACATAAATTGGCAAGATCCACATAGGGTTAAGAAAAGCCTTCAATGCTCCAGGACGGAGTCACACTGTGCTTGCAAATCATGCTTCTTTGATGTTGTTTATGCTGTGCGATGCACCAGCAGATGGATGGTCTTATCAGTAAGTGTCAGTTTTCTACTGCATAGTAAATAATAAGATTTGGACTCATTTTCAAATTTAAAAACCAGTTTAGGAAATACTTAGTAAAGACATGTTTTGAATATACACAAATTACTCAGAAGAGAGCAGTAACCTTGGGAAATGGATAAAAACTGTGGTTTCAAAGCTAAACTGCAACAAGAAGAGGTGACACTTCAATTTTGAAAGGGTTAATTCGAATTTTGATTATTATTTCCAAGCAGGAATTTTAATGTCAGGTGTGCATAGAATTAAGACCTAACAGTTAATGCCTGTAAATGCTTGGTGTAAGTCTCACACAAGTATCTTTAATTGACTTTGAGAGTCTCTCTGCACTCCCCCATAGATTTTTATGTAGCAGAACACCGCTGTGAAAATCTGCTTCTCCGGTGAGGTTACACAAGAAACAAAAAATCTTATGCAAATAGAATTTGACCGGCATCTGGTTCAGCAGATTTTAAACGTGCAGACTATTTCATCCTGAAGCGGAAGGAGAGGAATGCACTGCTTCTTGATATATGGCCCAAATGAAAGAGAGAAGCATACAGCTGTCTGCAAGAAGCTGTTCACCTTAGACTCACCCCTTCAGAAATGACAGTGTGCAGAGTCAAAGATTCATTTCATATCCGTTCATAACCGGTTGGTCCGAGCCAAAGATGGACATCTATATGAGCATCTCCAGGGCAGTGCACAGTAACATATCCGCACAGTGGTTTGCTCTAGGTTGTTGGATGCTGACAAAGAAAGAAAGTGGGCTTTGGCTCTTCTCTTGGACAGATACCCATTGGTTTTGAGCCACAAAAGTGTCCAAGCATGATGGGCTGGCAGAAGAGAGAAGAGCAGGAAGTGGATTAAAGGGAGGAAAGTGTGCTTTACTAAAAGCACATGACAATGTGCAGCAGAGACTTTTCTGTCACCCCCTTATTTATTTTACCATCTCCCTACAGGAGTCCTCTTCCAGCACCGCAATAGTTCTGTTTCATGAAAGCTGGTTTCCTACTATTTAGGACAATAGGAGTCTATGCTGTAAGCCGCTTTAGCAGCAACCAAGGGCTACTTCTTTGTTGTGTTGACAGCCCAGAGAAGTCATTCTGAGGTCTTTTTTATTGATACAAAGAATCAAAATTGATAGCAAAACACCAGCTGATAAACTGACATCCAACTGTTTGAAACTGCCTAACACTTCTTTTCCAAAGTTCATTATATGAGCTTCATCTCTCCAACTACAACATTTGAAAAATGGGCACACACACAGAAAAACAGCAGGTCTCTCACTCTCAAGTCTTAGCTGCATTATGCTTTCTGTAATTCATTCAAAATTGTTTCCTGCTGTTATCCGGTACAGCGGATAAACAGTGGTAATGTTACGGCTCTTTGCTTCCAATGTCGCTCCTGATGACCACCGAGATTTTTAGAGCCGGAGGTAGAAGTGTTTAAATTAGAAAATCTTCCACTTGAAGTGATTATTTCCCTGCAGACAAACATATAGTAACAAGATATGTCACATTTTATGCTACATGAAGCATGGAACAACCTTTTATATTAAGTTAATATTGAACAAATGGCTTTGAAACCTAATATAACAATATATGTCATGTTCACAAAGTAAACATTGTGAGGGTTGCCAATAGATGCATCTGAAATAAATAAATAGAAAAAAATGGTCAATGGAGTAGAAAGGACAGTTCCACAGAAGATGTTTCTTTAAAAAAAAAAAAAAAGGATAAATTATATTTTGATACTACAGTATAATCATGGGGATTCATTCTCTTGGTAGTCTTTGGTGCTCCTACCCAGAAAAAAAAAAAAAAAAACTTTAAATTTCCCACACAATCCCACACAAACTTCCCATGTGTGGGATGATTAAAGTATATTCTGATTCTTAAAATTCACATTTTAGTGTTGCTTTTACCAACCATCTCACATGCTCCAAAAAAGGGGAAAAAACTAAAAATGAGCTGTAAATTTTAAGACTTTGAAAAACTGGCCAAAGGTGCTATTTCCTATTCTTTTTTATTCAAAAATAGAAGTTTAAACACAATATTTATGTTGTTTGCAATTAGGTGTGATTTCTTCATTACAAATAAATGAATAGATCAGATTAAAAACCACTACAAAATTGGATTCAATTGTGTCTCTCTTTAGTAAGTTAGCACTGCTATCAAGATCAAAATAATAAGTGTATCAATAACTCAAATTTATTTTCTGAGAGACCAAAAAAATAAAGTTCTTCTTCAAATCTGTGTAATAGCTATCTTTTATTAGAATTTGAAATACATTAAATTGGGTGTGATCATTTAGCAATTAGCTATGATCTTCATTTAAATTCCCCAGCATGAATTGGAAGAAAATGTTCAGATCGTAGATCTGCTCTGCCTCAAAATAATGCATAGCACATTGCGTTAAGAATTTTGTTTTAATTCATGCTTCTAAACAGTAAAGCTGTAAAAATAGTCATTTGATTAGAAAAGTAATAAAAAAAACAAACAGGTTATGGGATGGCAAAAACATTTATATTCTAGAATCTGAACAAATACAGGCTGAACTGCCAAATTATTTTGTTAGAAACAAAACCAGTGTAAAGAAGCCACTTTTTCTGAGTTTATTTATCTAATTCAGTCTGTGTGAGTGCAGTTTCTACGAGTGTTTGTAAAAGTTTTTTTTTTTTACTCTCTCCACCATGTAGCTGCGCTGCAGAAAGAGCCAAGCAACCAGCACACGGTAGAATATACAGACGAGGATACTACACTGGCTTCAAACAGAGAGCACACAGATACAAATGAGATACATTTATCTTCTATCCTTCTGTCCCCTCCAATGTTCTCAATTCGGTCTTGATTCCCCAATGCATTTTTCTTTCCCCTTGCTTCTTTGGGCAGCACCATCAATACCTCCACAACAAAGAGAAGATGTAGCCCACATGCCAAAATTGTTAAATGTGGTGATTTAGATAGTAACCAGAACTGAAAGTCTATGTGATGGTGGTGCAAGGGTTGCTATGGTAACTACTCTCTTCATTGCTACAAACAAATTTGCTCATTTAGTGATGATTTTGAGCACTGGAGCCAGAAACAAGCACACCAAAAAAAAAAAACAAAAGAAGAAGAATACACTGTTTTTTAGTGTGTGCCCTTACACAGCAACTGGTCATTTAGCAGATTAACTCCATTTGGAGGGTAATGTATAGTGGACAGGGACTTAAAAAGACAAATTGGCCACCAGAGTAGTTCATCAGGATGTTTCTCATCATTACTTTCTTCTCTTTAATTCCACAGCAACTGGCAGAAATACTAACTTGAGAGCACCAATTAGTGAGTGAGCCGTGCTCCTGTCGTGTAGGAGAAACAACTGACTTAGATGCTTAAGTGTTTCTGAGGGGAGACGTGAGTGAGCATGTGTGAGCGTAGTTTCAAATGTTTTATTGTGGGTGCTGCTGCGCATGAAGAGTGTATCACCGTCACCTTGAGTGCCTACTTTGCTTACCCAAACAAGTCACGTCCTCACCCAGACAAAAAAGAAACTAAAAATTCTGCAACAGCGAGATGCTAACAGAGGGTGGGAAATAGAGAGAAGGAAAGATGTAAAGAGATAAAGAGGGAAAGATAAAGAGAGAAGCAGGGAGGCATATCCTACAGAGAGAAGCAATGGTGGGCGGAATATGTTCCCCGTTTTTCTCTTTGGCAGTTACCCTCACTGGCTTGAGACAAAAAAACGGAAATACAACCCTCAACCATCAGGGTGATGTTGTGCAGTAACTAGAGATTTCACCTTGTAGTTGATTACTAACACGCTTCATTTCTCCAAATGTGATAGAAAAATTTAAAGTCTACAATTAAAAAAATGGAAGTGAGAAGAGTGGGAATAAGGCAAATAATGTGGTGTGTTGCGTCGTTAATTTTAGAGGCACAGCCTCATTTTTTACTATAACCTACAGATGATGCTATGATTGTTTTTTGCGGCAATGCTCTCACTGATATCTTCCAAAAAAATTTAAAACATAAACCTGGGTGGCATGAGATGCAGTAGTAAATGTCAAGATAATTGAATATGGGTGTCTATGCTTTCTTCTCTCAAAGACTCGCAAAGGTACTTTTACAAATTATTCAACCCCAAAATCTTCATAATTATTTCAGAAAAACTTAGACTCAGAAAAATGTAAACTTATGTTTAATGTGTTCTTACGTTTTACTTTATTTTTTTTTTATTTTAGAACAGTTAGAACTCAAAGAGATGCCAGAACACATTCCTGGCCAGATTTCTTCACTTTTGGCTGAAATAGGCAACATTTGGGAACGTAGATGACTGGCATTATGAGTAAAAGATTTCAAGCAAAACAAAAACTGGTATCACACTGACTGAAGACCAGGGGGAAGAGAAGATGTTTGCATTTTTAGTTGGCACATCTAAAGATGACTGGAGCACAACAACAACATTCACCAGTTTTTAAACAAGAGCTCCAGTCTTACTTTGTGGTTGATAGTCCCTATGATGATAATTGATGGGCAGAGGGATTTCTTGTGCCTGGATTGTGCACATTTTTCACATAATGTTCCTAGATTCTCCAACACACACACGATATATGCTTAACTATCCAGGGTGACAGAAGCCTCTTGACATATGCCACCACTTCTAAAAGCTGCAAAACATCACCCTCATACTGAGGGACGCAGTATGTTTCCCCTTGTGTGTATGTGTGTGGTTGAGAAAAGCAGAAAGGGAGAGAGTATTTCTGTGTTTAAATGAGCTTGCGTGGCTTCTTTTCCACAGCTGTGTAAATTAGGATTTGTGTGTGTTGATAAGAGTCAAATGAATAGAAGTGAGAATGAGATGAGTTGCCCCCGCTGGCTAAAATGAGCCCATTGTTGAGTAAAACGCATATTAAAATCCAAAATGCTTGTGCTTTAAGCCCTGTCTAACAGATTGGCTACGAGTGGCAAAAAAACTCATCACTTCTTATCGCTCTCTCACCAATCACTCTTTTAGATTAATAGACATGTAAATTATTCTCCAGTAACTATTTGCACCTTCCTAAAAAACAAAACTGTTTATTGATCACGAGGTGGTCATGGCAAATTGTGACAATGGTGAGACTTCAGTTCATCCACATTTTTTCTAAATTCTTTGCCAAATCTAAAATGTAATGCTGTTATAAAACGGAGAAAATTTAAACATTTGATACGAAATATGACATTACCCTGAAAGACAGAGACTTCTTTTATTTTCTTTGGTCACATGAGTGTAATATTTTTTCACGATAAACATTTTCATTGAACATTTACCAGTAGAGCAAATTCCGGAGAGCAGTGTGTTTTTGTTTTAATAAAGCCCTGCTGAAGCTTGTGGGATGCTGGTTAGCGTTTAATCTGTTTTTAATTAGATTAAAGTGTCTGTTACAGAAACAGAATGCAGAACTCTTATCTTACAAATGAGAAAAAACTAAAAATCTCATTGTGCTTTTTTCTATTTACAAATCATTTTTGTCACAAAATTGTTCCTATTGTTTGAACTCTGAAGTTTTGATTTTGAGTAAACAGGGCTGTTAAATGACATTTCCAATCATCTTGGGATCAGATGGCATCTATTATTTTGACTTGAAAAAACCCAATATTTTAGAACTGAACATATTATGGAACAAGAGCAAATTAGACTAAGCAACTTTGATAGATAATGTGGTAAAGTTCATAAAAAGCTTAAATAATTGGGAGGAGCCGGCAGCTCACTGGTTAGAGCGTTCGCGCGCAGACCGGAAGTTCGCGGGTTTGCGTCCCACAGAGAGCACGTCTAGGGTCCTTGGAGAAGACACCTAACCTCTGCTTCTCCCACCATTGGCACCGTCGAAGGGCAGCCTGCTGCGGTGTAAGGAGTGCAGCACACAAATTTCCCCGGTGAGGGATGAATAGAGTAATTCATTTATTTATTTAATGCAATTTTACCGAGGTGAATTTTGTTAAATGCCCACATTCTGACAGAAAAGATGCTGGGAATTAGCAGCTCCCCACTTTCTTGTTTTTCCAAACCCAAGTGAATAAATGGTGCTATGCATCGATACACAAAGTACACACTAATCTGCAAAGACTCCACTCTACTAACGATGCGGAGAGCAGACACTCGCCACGAGACCTTAAGGCATAACATCATTATGCAAACCTTTTCAAACAAGATCATTTTGATTTATTAATTCTTTCATTTCTTGGTGGCTTGTTGCTTTATAATTACTTTGTCTCATTCCTGGCTCTAGAAGAAGGAGATGGAAAGGATGACGTACAAGAGCTGAAATGTCAGCTGTTAGCTGCAAGCTATGTAATACCTTCTTCATGTAGTAGTAGTTCTTCTGTCAGCAACTAGAATAAAGTCAGTGAGGATGAGGAGGTGGAAGTTAGTGGTGGAATAACCGGTCAGTTTACTGCCAGCAGCTGTCATGATAGAGTGAGACTAGGTAAAATTGGAACTCTGAATTGTGCTTTTAAATTGGGCTTAATGCACAATGATTTTTATACAATACATGCACCCAAGAACTGTTTTGCTCAAGCATTTTTATATTTTAAATTTTTACAAGGTAAAAAATTTAAAAAAGTAAAACTCAAAACTGGAAAAACACAAAGTTAATGCAGAACAGCTTTGCTCCGATTAAAACAGTTCAGTGAAAGAATTTCTTGCTTTTTTCCATAGGAACCACTGCGACACATGCTTCAGAAGTAACCTTAAATTAACACAGCAAAAGCAGTGAACTCCTCATTAGCAAGCTCATAGAGAACACTATTGCGAGTTCAGTCCTGTTTGGTGTGTTAAAGTAACACATCTTACCATCTAGTGCAGTTAGTTTTAGAAGGTGGATTATTTTTGCAAATCTGGATACAGTCAGATGTGGGAAGAGGGAAACCCTAGAAGAATGCAGCCCGGGTGGTGTTTGGTATTTTACAAAAAAAGCAAATATTAACGTTCTTAAAAGATGCCACGTTATCTGGTAACTTACGAGATATTTAAAATAGAATACATAAATAGAAAAATGCTTTTATCAACTTTTATATTATGACAGTGACAAAGCTCCTTCCAAACAAGATAGGAATATTGCACTTTTTGATTTAAAAAAAAAAAAAAGACATACAAGTAGCAGTCAGTACGATTGGCAGTGTCATTATAAAAAAAAAAGATGAATTACAACAAATACCAAAAAGTAAAACAACTTAACTTGTTTAAAATTCGGAAAATACTTTTTAAACTCAAGGAAAAAATCTTTTATAAAATTTTTCTCAAATCTTGTATTTGAATTATCGTCATGCTTATGTGGATATCAAATTTTCATGCAGAAGATTTTCTAGTAAAGTTTGCTTTTTTCTATTTCTTTTTTAAAGTTGGCAGGTAATACGGTTTGCTGTTAGTTTAAAAGCACACATTCAACATGTACAGAATACTATTTATGAAGTTTTTCCTATTTGTTTTCAACCCTTTATTTCACCCTGAAGAAATTACAATTGTGCAAGAAGTAACATACATTCACTGAATTTAAAGAAGAAAATTTATAGAGACACACTGCTGGCTTCAATGTGTCTGTTAATATAACATATTCCTTTCATAACTCCATGATCATTCAGCAGTGTGTACACGACTGAACATCCATCAAGTGACTTCTTTTGACAAAGCTCCTTTAGGGAAGGCAAGAAGACTACAGAAACAATTTTATGACAGAGGTTTGGTTTCACCTGGGAGTGGAGCAGATGATGTAACTAAAGAAATTCATCTGCAATGTCTGCTTTGTGCTCAGCTGTCACAGTTACACACAAGTCAAGGGTGTACAACTTGAAACAATGAAAATGTTTCACTGAGAAGATTATTAACAGAGAAAGACAGAGAAAATATAAACTTTTTCCCCTCAATGCAGTATTACAGACTAGTTGACATATCAAAGAAATAGAAGAGAGTTCCTAATGATGAAGCGGCTTTACCAGGTTGGTAATAGCTGGTTTGTACACTTCTAGAACAGGGATCTTTGTAGGTAGCTGAACTATTTAACAAGCAACATCTCACATTTAGTTCGGAGTTTCAGTTCACTTTCAAACATTTTAAAGAGATCTAAATTTTACAAATAAGTGATCTCACTCTCTATTTTCTACAAGGCAGAATGGACCACAATGACTGTACTTATTAATAATTAATTCTACTCTCTTTTCCTTGAATCATAACAGGATTTATGTTTTATTTAGTGTTTTTTTTAAACATCTGGCCGCATCAGATATCTGCCTGTGTGCAGTTTGTTTTCCTCCTGTTTGGGAAGGATAGTTTTTCAATCCAGCCATACCGTTCAAAGTGTTAAAGGGGTAACAAAACACCTGTGCTTTTACTACTGGCAAACGTTAATACTCTCCTGATGCCATATTTGTAAAACCCGGTGCCAAAAACTGTTTGTAATGCAGTTGAAATTTAAATGGAAATACTTGATGGTTTCCAATGCTTTGCTTCTTTTAATTCTTATATTTAAATAAAAGTAATCTTGTTTCGTCTTCAGAACCGCTTATCCTTAACAGGGTCGCAGAGGATATCAAAGCCTATGCTGTCTGATTTAAGGCCATGAGCAGGGTACACCCCGAACAGGTCACTAGTTTATCACAGAGCCACACACTCAACCATTCACACACACTCATTCCGAGGAGCAATTTTATAGCGGCCAATCAACCTAACATGCATGTTTTTTTTAGAGTGGGAGGAAACTGGAGAACCCGGAGGAACAACACGAATACACGGGGAGAACATGTAAACTCCACACAGAAAGGCCAGTATTTCAAGGCTCGTCCCATCTGGGACTCAAAGCCCAACCTTCTTGCTGTGAGGCCACTGTGTTAATCACCGCACCAATCGGACCACCCCATAAAAGTAATCTGAGATATAATAACTCTGTTTTACAATGTGTTTGTATCTCTTTCAACTTTGCCTGATGTGAAAGTGAAGAGAGCAAAGGACAGGAAATATGTAACCTGATAGTCCTTCATTGTGATTTGTTGGCCTCTTTTTCCAGACGGATAGTTTTTCCTTTGGGCATGAGAGTATAAGGTAAGGAAAAAAACAATACAGTGTATATGGCATTAGGAAGAAGTAATGTCATGAGGCTGTAATGACAGAGACACTGTCCAGAGTGTGATGTAAGGTGCCAGACAGTCTGGAACCAACCATAAGCAGAGTGTAAAGTGGATGCAATGTGTCAAGATAGTCGAGAAGCTGGGAGTTAGAAGGTATGTGTGATTGTTACATGTGTATATGCCTACAAAGTATGCATTGTAGTCATACTCCTGCTTTGTATATATGGCATTTCCTCTGTGTGGTTTGGTCAAAACACTGGTGAGGCTGTTAGGCTTGTTCAGAGTGGCACCTCTCTGCAAAATACAACAGTGGGAAGCAAAGTACAAGAGGTGCATGAGGGAGATACACAGTGCAGCTGTGTATGGTGTTTGGTTGAGAATTAAAAAAAAAGGAAGCAAATGAATGAGTCTTGAGCTCAGGGGTATCGGTGGTCGCTGTCTAGGTGTCAGATTCCTCAGACATGATGCAAAATGCAGCGTACTGCGGTTTAGGATAAAGATATGGAGTAAACTAATCATGGGATTTTGTTTTAAGAACAGTAAAAGCAAGCAAATCTTTGATGTTATTTTCAGCAGAAATAAATTCAGGAATAATGATGGGGAAAAAAAAAACTTGCTTTTTATTATATTCAGTCTATGCAACATGATGTGTATCGAACCTTTGAGATGGATTCTTATTTCTTTTCATCAAAATGAAAACTTAGTAAGATGAACAAAACTCAATATTAATGTTTATGCCCATCTATCCATTTTCGATAGATATTTGGAAAGCTTTGCCTAGATAGAAATATGCTGCTGCTTTCAGAAAATATGAGTCAGACGCTGGTTTATGAAGTTTAACTGTCTCCCTGGAAAACACCATCAATAATTAATGCATCCTCAAATGTGTTTTTAAAGACAACATAGTTTTGGAAAATAAAACCAGTTTTAGCTGCTTCCTTCTAAAAATCAACATTAAACTGCTTTTTGCAACTAACTCGGGAGCCGTTTGGATCTCAAAGGAATTCTAGAACATTTTTGAGGTCTATAAAAACTTGAACTGCTTTATACATTAAAGATGAATCGCTTACAAGCCAAAATAGTGAGATATGTTTTACAATTTAAATCTTGGCGGATGCTGTTCAGATATGGCTAACTGTGAGAAATTATAACTAATATCATTGTTTTGGCAAAGAGCAAGAAAAATGACAATGAGTTCAAACAGAAATAGAGAAAACAATAAGTAGCACTGAAGTTTAATTGGTTAAGGCCTTTATTATGAGTCTGGTTAGTTTAATCGTTAATATGTAAATGTGTTGTGCAGAAACAGACCAATTAAATTTATCTATCATACTTTGAAACACACTGCAAGAACACATGTGATTTATACTGCAGTGTTAAACTGTTTTTAGATAGAGGGACATTTTTAAGATCCGAGTGGGGACCACTGTGACAGGCTGGCAACTTTTACCAGATTTACTCTGCCTCTTGCCTGCTAACTAGCCAAGTTAAGCACTAGCTCCTCAAAAATTCAGAAATAGAGTAAAGAAAAACTGTATATGCATTATTTAATACAACTACTTATCGCTCACACAGCGAGATGTGTTCATGGCAAAAAGGTGGCTGAAATGAACAAAATCAAAACATTATTTGGCCTTTTGAGTACTTGCACACGCAGAATTAATAATCACTGTAGTTTTTGTGGGATTTATGTACTTAACACTCATTTTAGGGTGTTTACTGAAGCTCATTTGAATCCCACACACTTAACTCTACTAACTTTAAACTCCTCTAGTGATGTATGTGCCTGCAATCTTAACTGCGGTGAATCTAAATTTATTACTTGATCGGCCAGATGAAGAAAGATAGCCAGAAAATGTGAAGATGTTGGCAGACATCCTGATGTGCTTTAAAGACTGAAACCTTCTTCAGCCGATGTGTCAGCAAAGTGACGCCCAAGTGCCGTAACTACTTTAACTCTGTATGGTGACTATTGGGAGAATGATCAAAATGGGTTTCTGGAAAGGGTTTCTAAGCAAGGTGAATTACCATGTAGAGAAAGTGGCTGGGAACACAGGTGAATAATGGGTGAACGGTATGAGTGTCAGTGGGTGACATTTTAGTGCTAAAGGTGTGCAGGTAAAGCGTAGGGGTTTGTGTTGGCAGATTTCCCACACAAACATATAGCTTCCCCAGTATTATGGTGTCTCTCTATTGACAGAGTGGAAGTATTGGAATGGAAGTATATTTTGACCTCATCCTGCTACCTGCATTGTGGCAGCTGTAAGTAGCAGTACTCAGTGGGCATAGCAGTAGCTGATTGATCGATTCCTCCAAATTTCTGGTTTTGGAGAAAAGCAAGTATTTCTATTGGTTGGAAACCCAGAAAAGCCAGAAAGGACTGTGGTGGAGCCTTGAACTTCCCTAGTATCCATTAAAAGTGGCTGAGATCTGTTAATGCTGAAAAATCTTCCATTACTACCTTAAATACTAGAGGATTTTCACAAAGTTGGATGTTAGTCATTTTTTCATATTCTTTCTGCCTCTGTAGTTGTTTTTCTTTTCCTCCTCTATTTTTTCTTTGCTATTCTTTGAGTTAACTCTTTACTCTCTCTGGTCTCGTCCTGTCGCATGCAGATATGTTGCGTAAATGAGCAATTACTAGAAATAATGTTTCGGACACGTGCGTATGTGCACACACACAAACCCACATACTCAGATTAATTTGCTTCTTCGTTGCTTGCTCTTCGCATTCACCTTTCACCCTCCAAATATGGATCAAGTCCAAGAGTCATAAGTAGTCCCCAATGTCTGCCGTCTACATTGCCACAAATTAAGAAATGTTTTGACCAGGAGAGTTTGGAGCGCATGTGTTTTTGCTTGGAGCACACAAACAGAAAATCATGATGGGTTCACAAGGTCTCTGGAATATTCACATAAATATTGCATACAGAAATAAATACCCTAAAAGCAATTTGAGTATATTTCTAATTAAAAACTTCAGAAGGTTTGCATTCAACTGCTGTTATTCACTTGTGTGCAGATGTAATAGAAATTTAATGTAAATTTTTTGGTTGTAAGCGGTAAAAAAAAAAAAATCCCAGAATTATCTACAATCTTGAGCCCACACACTCATTTAAGATGGGCGTGACATTCAGGCCTATAATGATCACATAATTGCCTACTCTGGAGTCACAATTCTGAAGGATGTTGTTTCAACATTCTGTTATGTAATCGCAGTATAATTTTAGCTGCTATACATCTTTAGCTGTGGCACGCCAGCTTGGCTTCAACCCATGAAAAGCCAGTGAACTGAAAACATTAATTATCATCTGTGGAGCTCATCTGCTTTCTTTCAGTTTACAACTGATAAAAGAAGAGACTAAATTAGATTAACTAGGAATAGAACTGCAATAAATTGTGATTTAACTGTTTGTGTTGTGGGTAATAACCAATCAAAATTGACATGATGAAAAATGGTACTTCAGGGAAGGTTTGATGTGTATGGATTGTAAAAACATGTCTAAAAGGTATTCCTTAAATATCAGAGAACAGTAGAAACAGACTGTGCCACTTGAATACTAATAGTTCTCTATTGCCTGATGCCAGTCTAGCTCGCACGCAAGAAGGGTAAGATATTTCTTTTCCCCTTAGATGCATTAAACTTGTGTTTTTAAACAAAAATGGTATAATGACATGTGAAAATATACAGAAATATTAGTGCAATGATTTGGAGTTCAAAATCACAGTATGTTCAGTTTCGTTGTCTTTCGCTTAGCCGGGGCCAGGTCGCCAGGGCAACAGCTTCAGACGGGAAGCCAAGGCTTCTCTTGCCCAGCTGCATCCTCCAGCTCACCAGGAAGGATCCTGAGTCGTTCCCCAGCCAGCTGTGAGACATAGTCTCTCCAGCCTCTCTGTCTCTTGGTATCCTACCAGTGGTACGTGCCGAAACACCTTACCAGTGAGGCACTCAGGAGGTATCCTGACCAGATGACGAACTACTCCATCTGAAAATTCTACCCTCCTCGGCTCCTCATCTTTAATTTGTTGTAGGTGGAGGAGGAGGCGACTCCTCCTCCAGGTTGAGAGATACCAGGTTGAGAGATACCAAGCACCTACTGGATGGCAGAACTCGTTACCCAATCTCTGAGTGAGAGGCCAGCCACCCTGCAGAGGAAGCTTATTTCGGCCACTTGTATCTGCGATCTCAGTCTTTTGGTCACCACCCCCAGCTGGCGACCATCGTAACGTAGATCGACTTGCAAATCGAGAGCTTTCCTTTTCGGCTCAGCTCTTTCTTTACCACAATGGATTGATGCAGTGTCCTAATTATTGCTGATGCTGCACCGAACCAGCATGTTGCATTTTTAAATTAATGTATGTATGTATGTTTGTGAGTATCTCATCACACATATACTATTTCTTTAATATAAGTTATATGAAATACACTTAACAGATATTAAAGATATATTTTATATGTGGTGAGATGAAAGGAAATTCTGAATATGATTGCAAAAAGAATTTACTATTTTTTTTTAAAACTTCTAATAGTCAAAAACTCAAATGACCGTACTGTATAACAAACATTCTATTAAATATTCTCAAGGTGAGGGTCAAATGAAAAATTATGGCACAAAAACCTTACCAATACGGCAACATCTGGTTTGTGCAGAACAACTTGGTGAACAACCATGATGGGAGCTTTAACACATCTTTTCAATAACCCTTGAAAACAAATTGTAAATTAAGTCATAAAAAATTTCTACATGATATATATACATTTTTTACTGCACTAAATTCATTCCTCATAGGAAAATTACTTTTGGTGCATTGCACTGCAGCAGGCAGCCATGATGGCCCCAATGAGGGGAGCAACTAGGGAGAAGATGTCTTCTCCATGGACACCTAAACATGGGCCCAGTGGAATTGAACCAGCTACTCCTGGTCTAAGCATGGACATTCAACCACTTAGCCAATGCCTCCATTAGGCGAGACGGTGGATCAGCGCTAGAGCGCTCGCCCGCGGACCGGAAGGTCGCGGGTTTGATTCCCGCTGAAACCACTGTCTAGGGTCCTTGGAGAAGACACATAATGCCCGCTTCTCCCACGCTGTCGAAGGGCAGCCTGCTGCGGTGTAAGGAGTGCAGCACACAAAATTCCCCATTGAGGGAAGAATAGAGTAATTCATTTATTTATTTTTTATTTATTTTATATTGTCTGAATATTCTGAAGGAATGAAAATAATAATTAAATTAGATTTTGCTAAAAAAAAAAAAATACTGCTCGTTCTCTCTTTACAATGTCACCACTTTTCTTTTACTTCGTCAGGACTTTGCTAAGAAGAAGCACAACTACAAAAAACCCAAAAAAAATATCTCAGGGGGGAATATATGTATTGTCCCAGATTAAGCCACTGGCTCATTTCCATTTGCAGTCCCAACGCAAATAAATTAGCAAATACATATAAATTAAATTACAACAACAAATGAAACAACCTACCTTATATTTTATTGCCAAGGGTATTTTTTACAACTATTTAAGATCCGGCAGCAAACCCACAGAAAAAAAATCACACAAGCTGAACACAAAGTAATTTTCACTATCAATTGAAGACCCAACAATATTTAGTTGCAAATGATTAAAACTCTGAGCATTAGGTCTGTATTTTTTCCTTTGAAACCACAAAAATATGAGATATCTAAATAAAAATCTACCACCTGTACTGTATGTTTAAGGTAAACTTGGCTGTTCATGCCATTTTATTATGTTATTGTGTTTTGATACTACCCTTCAAGTTCACTGTATAAAGAAACCAGACTTGCAATTAATAATTTTTTTAATGCTGTTACATCTCTCAGCATCAAGGGGAGGTGTTAGCTCAGTCGTACAATGTCCGCTCTCAGATCTCGAGAAGCTGGTTCAATTCCAACTTGAACCATGCCTAAGTGTCTTTGTGGAAGTCACTTAATGCCCAGTCACTCCCACCTTTGCTGGGGCCGAATGCAGCAAACTGATTTCCCCATGAGGGATGAATATAGTTTGATAACACAACGAACAAAATTTGTTCTAATTTCACGTATAAAAAAACAGAGGAGAATATCTTTTCAGTTTGCATTTAGAGCATTTTGCTTTTTGTCATGCAAATTAGTACAAATGTTTTCAATAGTCATCAGAGGAGACACTATTTTTGTACTGGACCACAAAATTAGGTTCTCAAAATGCAAATTCTAAATTATATTTAAACATTTGCAACAATGATGCTGTAGTGGTTTCCTTTTAATTCTAATTAGTTTCAAGGTTGTCAGGCTTGTTTGAAACCAGCAGCTCATTCAGCAGCTAATGTGTGAAACTAATCCTCTTTAGAAACACTCGTGATGTTTTCGCCGGTAATAAACTTGAAACATTTCAAAAGATAACGTGGAGTTTAATTGTAATTCTCATCCCCATCGAGATTTTTTTAACCAAAAAATGAGAAAAAATAGAATTCTACACAGTTGTCAATCTTGCCAAGATCACATATGCTCGTGTGTTAACTCAGATGAGACTGCAGAATTAAAAGTTTACAAAAACAATTTTCCCCACTGGTCAAAACAACCACAAAGTCCTGAACAACACAATAATAAAAAAAAATTACCAAAGGAGAGATTTATAATTCAAAACATAAAAAAATTATAATAGTCTAAACAAAAGGTCAGACCTGTTCATCTTAAACTGCCAAGAAAATCTGAGAGACTGCTACAATATCAAAATATACAGATGTTGTAGCTAAACTTGGATCCAGTAATAAAGCCTACTCAGTTTTTTCCAGTGTGCTTCTGAGTTTTTATCCCTACTCCAGCATGAGTGGTAAATCTTTAAAATACATATTCAAACAAGAGGTTAAACCTATTTCTCATAAATGACTGCATTCACGTCTGGAAGCTGAGATTTTCTTACACACAGGGAAAAAAAAACAGGAATGTACTTGGACAAAAGAATGAATTATGAAAAGACATCTGTTTTGTGTATGATTGAGCGAACATTCAAGCTGATTCGCCTTTCCTTATTTGTGTTTTCTCAGGTAAAAGAGACCCAGCTGCTGGCGTTCATAGTTTCTGGTTCATATCAGTTCACATTAGTGGGAGCCCTGACTAATCTTTTCATTTTGAAATAATAAAAAAAAAAACACAGAAGTTGTAAAAAATTTACTTTTATTTGTTGATCATCTTTACTTACTGTATAACTTGAAACAATATTTTAGTTTTGATCCAACTCCTGCCCAGTGTGGCAGAGGAATACATTCACATTACCTCTGCAGGAAATGATTAGTCAACAGATGCTCTTTAGCTGCAAACTTGCCAATATGCACGCGGCTTGGTAAAATATTGTTTTGTATTCAACAGAGAGAAGTGTTACAGAAATGATCCTTGTAAAAGCTGCCAACAAACAACCGTCTTATTGGAAGCATCAGACCTGCTAAACAGAACTAAATTAACAATGAAATTAAATAAATTTCCCATCAGCCAACACAGTTGACCAACCAACCATCCACCTGAGCTGTTCAGGATTTTGCCCAAACAAGAGATACTTGGCTCAGTAAAAAATCAAAAAACAAAAAAAACCCTGCCTACCTTTTGAAGGCTCTGTGCGCTTGGGAAGATCCAATGTATCGTAGTTTTTGTCATTCTCACCATTTTTTCTGCCTGAAGAGAGCAGCAGAAAGATTAAGTAAGTATATTAGCATGCAAATTTTTCCAGCCGTTTACACAAATTGCCACTGAAAAGAGACACTGTTGGACTGAAATGGAAGACGTGAAGAATATTTTGGTATTTTTGCACATGACACAAACAATTAACTTTCAAAGATAAAAGAAAATCTAACAGACAAAACCTGCAGCAATAAAAGTGTGCGTAGGTGATAACTGTGCTTCTCAAGATGAAACAAGTTTACACACAAAACAACACAGTTTATGAATATGTAACTGATCGACTGGTTGTATTTAGTCACCCATAATGAACACTGAAAGATGAACGTTTACATGTGCACACAACAGAACACAAACAGATGGTGGAAATGTAAACACACTAACAAATTTCACAATGCGTATTTACTGCTATTAAAAAAAAAATTATGCGCACACACACACAATAAAGTCAACTACATGAATCTCCTTATTCAAATTTAGCTGCAGTGTTTCTGTTGGAAGAAAAATAAAGTTTTGGAGAGTTGTGACTACGATGCAGCTCGCATGAATACAGACATGCCCAAAGGATGATATAAAATACAGGAATGGATCGGCTCATTCCACGGCTAGACGGAAGTTAAAATATCCGGTCATGGAGGTCAGTTGAAGCAAAAGTTATAAAGCGCTCCCTCCTGACTTTGCTACCACTTCCCTTCAGGAAACAAGCTCACATGGTTCAGTAGCTTTAATTCAAGTTAAGGGTGAGGGAGGTTTCCCTTACAGACTGTATATCTTCATCCAGTGGGATGTTCATGATGGCGGAGTATTTTAAATGAATTACTTAAATCAATAAATTATTTAATACTTTGCTTTATAAGCACATGTAGAACTGGACAGACATCAGCTCATTGTAAATATGGGCAGCCACATGCTAGTAACTATTGTTGTACTTTAAAATCATAATAATTCCATCCAATTTACATACACAAATTTATGTATGTTACACACACATTTTTTAATTTGGACGCATTGATCAAATCAACAAACTCTTGGCATAAACTTATATAAATATTGTGGATACCTACAGCTGAAACGTCACACTTTTTTAGAAAATTTTTAAACAGATGGTAATACAACCATTTACTTAAATAAAAATGAAAAAACAAAACTAATAAACACACACAAAACCTTCTGGTGAATGGAAATGTTTTGGAATACGAGAGCTTTTCTATTTCATTGGATATATATATATATATATATATATATATATATTTTTTTTTTTTTTTTTTTTTTTAAATCTTAAGTCTTTAAGGGTTCTACATTTCAGGGGAAATTTTTCTCACTGATTACATTAGCAAATCTCAAGTTAGCCTGAAAAAACAATAACACGCTATGAACTTACCATGTTTTCTAAGAATGTCCTTACCTTTCACATTTTTCCAACAACAGATGACAATCTACCTCTAGAAAACTGATATGTATGGGAAGGGTGGACTCTAAAACCTCTGAATTACGCTAATTAGGCGTGGTGAGGATGCAGGTGGTGTGAATGAAAAGCAAAAGATTTTTCTCAAGTCTTTGGGACTTTCTCAAGTTTCTGTGGGATGGCCAAAACTAATCTGAACTAAATACTACAGAGAGCTGAAAAAAGAAATGTAAGGTGGAGAGAAGGATGTCGGAGCGTAGAAATGACGTGAGAAGGGTTAAAAGGAGGGCACTCACCTTGATTAAACCATTCCTCTATAGTTAGCCAAGAAGGAAGCAGCGATGCCAAAAAACATAAAGCAGGAGAGAAAGGCATGATGAAAAAGACGTGCGTCTGTGTGTGAAGGCGTCTAAGAAGCTTCACCTGATTTTATACAGTTATTTTTTAATGCAAATAAGGTAGTCTTTTCTTAGGAATTAAGGCCTTCGTACAAAGTAAGATGGTACACTTTTAAAGCGTCAAAAGCAAGAATGAAGTTTATCTCAAAAAGAGAGGAATTAAATCTGAGAAAACTGAAAAAAAATTAATGACAAGATTTGAAGTTGAAAAGGCAAAGTAAAAACAATTTTTTTTTTCTTCTTTAAATCATATCTAAATAATGAAAGTGTTTTCTGGAGTTCAGAAAGAATCTCTAGAGAGAAGCAGGAGTCAAAGATTAACTCGTACCTCATTAGCTGGTTAATAGGTCATGAATAACACAATCATAATCCTCCCACTGACTTTACAAAGATGCAAGTTTTCACAATTCATTTTGTGAAAACAAGATGCAGTTATCATGTTTCAACATGATGGTTCTTTCCCTCTCTCACCTTTGGCCTTTTTGCCTCCAAAACAGCCTGCATCATCCTTTTTCTTTCTCTGTGGACCTCCTGAGCCGGGGGCCTGTAACGTTGATGGGTCTTGGAACCTTTCGGCCCCTGGCACCTCTTTGTGGACGTGATAGGATAGATTCCTCATGATGCAAACGCAGTTCTCAACAGACTAGAAGAGAAAGAGTGACAGCAATAATATCAAATTTGTTGCTGAATATTTAAACCCAACTTGAGTATGTGATAATAAAAGAGTTGTGAGTTTGTATACCTTGTTGTCCATGTCTTTTTTTCCTACAGCCGACTGAAGAGCATGCAGGAGGGCGTCCACCAAACCGTCACATTCCCTCAGTCTGCGCCGAGCCTCGGCCCCATCTGAGCTCACGTTTCTGAAAGACAAATAACAGTACTAAACTGTAAACTCAATAAAAAGGCAAACTCACAACAATATAGGGGAGGTGTTAAATCATTGGTATAGTGTTTGTCCTTGAACTGGGAGAATCTGATTCGACTCCCACTGAGCCCCCAAGGTACCGCTAAAGCAGACACCTAACCCACTAGTTACTCCCACTATTGGCGATGTCGTGTATGCCTGCTGCGGTGCAATGCAGCACAGATATTTCCCCGTTGTAGGAATAATAATGGTATTCATATGCCATTCAAGATGTTCTTGTTTTATAAGTGGCACGTCCCTCCTTTTTCTTTCAATGCACCCATCAGTTTAGGGAATAAATTGTGACAAATAATTAAATATTCATTTTATTCCTGGTACAAAGTGAATTTTCCATCCCCCTAGCATTTCCCTATAATAGAGTGACTGTGTGACTGGCTGTGAAAGGCAAGGCTTTGAAGAGGGTTAAAGGATCATTGCGACTCCTTGCTCTTCAATAGGGACTCCATTTATGAGGACATCCGACCAACGTAATCCCATTAGCTGACCTCCAGTTAGACTTATGAAGGAATGGCAGCCTTGGGGAGGTAAGCAAAACTGTTTTCTTTTTATTAATGTAGGGGCTAAAACCAACTTTAATACATGTGTCATTTTGTCAGTTCCACAATTATCATACAGAAAATCAGGACAGAGTTTTTAAAAATACATACATTGATGTATCAGTTTGTGGGGGAAAAAAAACACAAGTTGAACTTTTATTCCAGCTTCTTGGTCAATATGAAAAAAATGAGCCTAATCTTTGGGTCAAGCACAGACAGGCGGCATGGGCCATCTGGACTCACTCACACATCAAACCCATCTATCTTTAGCCATAAAAAAGTCCCCACCTTCCCTATAAACACATCCAAAGGGATGTCTGCTTTAGATTTATTTGACAGGAGTGTGTTTGGGGCCAGTTGACAAGAGTTTTATTGTCAGCTCTTTCATTTTCCAAAAATCTCTCAGCTGTAAAGCTAAGGAAGGCTTATAGGATAGGTGGTGGAATTTTCAGAACAGGTGTTGTAAGGAAATGGAAAGCACTCTAAATAGATTATATGATGGCTTGTAGTTTTTTGTTTTAGATTTTATAGTCATTTTGTAGTTGAGATTTTTGCTCATTTAGTCTCATCAATTGCTTTAATCAATTGTGTATAAACTCATAGTACACGTGTAGCACTGTTTTAATAGATTTTTTTATGTTTAACTTTGATAGGCAATGTCCTACAGACTAAAAACCAAAGGCAGCTGGGAATTGGTTGTAGTCAAATCTGTTTTTGTCCAAACTACAAAATCAGTTTGTCATCAAATTGCATACTATTTTTTTTCTCTCTCTCTTAACAAATCAGTCGGTTATAGCTTTACTCAGCTTCGTTGAGCCATTTTGTTTCTAAAGGTTAAGAAAATAACTGCACACACATTCGGTGGTCTCTCCGTATCTGGTCAGAGTGATCATGATGTGTACATAGTGTTTCTGGTCTATCAGATGAAGTGTGGGTGTGAAGGTCATAGAGCCACACTGCTATCAGAGGACAATAGAGCAGCTGGAAGAAATAGGCTGGAGCAGCAATGATGGAGACAGATGGAGACACAGGTAACCTCTGTTATCCGTCGGCAAGGTTAACAGCAACATACAGGACCACATGTGTAACCTCCGGCTGAATAAACTTCCGAACTTGAATAAAGGTTAATTTGTAATTGTAATTTTTTTAAACAGCCAACCAATTATCTTTTTCTACTGCTTGTCATAATACAATGAACGCAGCTTCCCAGTTGGTCTGAATGACTGGCAGATGTGGCTGTACATTTGGAGGTGTGAGGTCCGCTGAGTCACCGATACTCTTTTTGATTTAGTTTTTAAAAAGCAGAAACAAAATTATTTCTCGTGCTTATGTTAAAATATAGCTGCATGAATGCCAGAAACAGATGGAAAAAAACATTTAAATCAATTACATAAATAATTTCATTCAAAGATCTGTAAGAAAATCTATTCAAATATTTGCACGTAGGAGCTGAGAAAAATCTTTTCCATTATTCCAATAATAATAATTGTATGCGTGTGCACAGTACAATGCTCCACTGAGCTGTGGCAACCTCTCAAAAAGAGGAGTTCTGGTTCTTGCAGTTCAAAATAATATACATGTTGAGAAAATTTTAGTTCTAAATGTTCATAGCTTAAAGTATTACTTATGAACAGATGAAACACTGATAAGTAGATACTTTCAGTTTGTGAAAATTTCTATTCAATATAAAACATTCTTTCGATTCATACGACTCCCCTTTAATACTCATTTAGTTATTTTTATTATTATTTCTGAAATATGATAAGGTTAAAATATTTTGAAACATTGAGCGATTATCTTTAGACTTTAACTAGCACAAAAAAAATCAATTTGTCACGTTTGATAGATACTCCTTTCTTTTCTTTTTCTGACTGGAAAACAATTTAAATTCATAAACCTTTCCTCTAATGCACGCTATCTTCTTTCTGAGATAAACACAGTACGTCAGCATGATCCTATCAAGAGAAGAAGCCATGATAATAAAACTATTCCTGACTTTAGGGAAGTGTGAGGTGTATCTCTATCAGCAGCGGTAAATAGATTTTCCCTGGCATCAGCACTTCTCCACAGTGCGCCAACATTGAGTCTAGGCAACTGTGGGCTTAGTAACAGTTACCATGGAGATAGGTTCTGCTCAGCAGGACCTGGATGTAGGCTTAAATAAAAAAGAAAAATGGCTGTGTATGGTGTTATGCAAAAGATGTAAGTTAAATAATAATAATAATAATAATAATGCATTGAACTTATATAGCGCTTTTCTAGACACTCAAAGACGCTTTACATTCATATAGATTTGCATTATTCATTCACTCCATACAATCATTCACACACACAACATTCATTCCTGATGATGGGAGCTACCATGCAAGGCGCAGACCACTATCATCAGAAGCAACTGGGGGTTCGGTGTCTTGCTCAAGGACACCTCGGCATGGACTCTGGGCGGGGGATCGAACCTGCGACCTTCCGGTTACGGAGCGGTCGCCCTACCCACCGAGCCATCCTTCCCCCAAACTGAAATTGTGTGTTTAAATTTTACTATTGAGTTTGAGTGGGGGAAAAAAATCAAGTTTACATAAAATACCAACAAAAAAGAAAATACAGGTATATGTAAAAGATCAGTAGGAGTTGTAGCCCTACTGTGGTCCTAATGTAAAACTTATTTTTTTTTCTTACCTTTTCAATTTGAACCTCAACAGTAATAAGTTCTTGTTTTCTCTGATGCTTATAAATGTGATACAATAATGTGTAGGAACAACACCTCAGTGTTCTTGAAAGCAAACTCATCCTGGATGTGAACCAGCACTGGTTGTGGCAGAAGTTCGGACTTACAGTCTAGACAGGCTCAGCTGGCCCACGAGGGGATGGCATGACTAGGGAAGCTAGTCCATAAACACACATGCCAAAAGTCTGCTTGGCAGAGATGAAGCCAGATATCACTGATTTTAAAGGAAAGGTGTTTAAAAATAGTTTAGAAAAACGATGAAGGAAATAGATAAAAAGACAAAAAGGCTCTTAAAGAAATATTTCATTAAACTCTTTTTTTTTTCCTAAAATGATCTTTAACATTGTTAACATTCCATCATATTACAATTAAATGTTTTCTTTCTTTTTTTTTTTTTTAGTCAGCAGACAGGCAAATACACTCCTTTTCTCAAAAATGTTTACTTTTAAAAGCTT
Organism: Neostethus bicornis; assembly: GCA_902685375.1. NCBI lineage: Eukaryota > Metazoa > Chordata > Actinopteri > Atheriniformes > Phallostethidae > Neostethus > Neostethus bicornis. Next base: position 15,743,078 of record LR738545.1, read on the forward strand.
GTTTAGTAAATAGTTACTACGTAAATCAGTTTCCTTGCATTTTTTCTGCAGTAATCCACATAATAAATTTTAGCTGGGATGGGCAGAAGAGTTTGTGATTTGTAACAGTAATGGACACATTTAAACAGTCTTTTGTGGTGAAGACAGATTTGATCTGAAAAGTAGAGCTTTCTGGGCACTTGTAATATTTGTCATTTAAAGTTCAAAAAGTCGAGGAATAACCCCCCTGGAAAAACAAAACTCAAAATCGAATGGTTAGCATGGCTCTGCTTTGACATTGTGTAATAAGAGTTTTAGAAGAAATCAGCTGGAAAGGTGTGGACATCTGACTGGGAGGCCTCCCCTTAGAAGTTTTTACAATACGTACGCACAGCTGGGACAACACCCAAAGAAAGACCTACAACGTGCAAGGAGGATTAAATATCCGTGCTGGCCCGAAACTATGTCAAGATTTCCCATGGGAAGCAAGAGAGTATCAGTGGGGGAAGAGATGTCTGTGTTTCCCTTTTTAACCTGTTACAACTGCAATCTGATCATAAAAAGATTCTACTGTTTCACTAGCACAAGCTAAGATTTAGCAAGCAATACTCTGATATCCAGGACATCCTGTCACTGTGCTTGATGATGAATGATGTGTCATGATTAATTAATCAAAAGAGAAACTAAAAAAAAAAGTTATATTCTTTGTTTTTTAAAATGATGTAAAATGTATTGCAATAGAGTTTAAAAGAACTTGCTAATTGAACAGAGGCCTTCAAGTAGTTTTTATTCTAATCCTTTGAGCCTCAGTGATGAAAAAGCGTCACTGTGTGAAACAGAATCAACGTTTTCTTTACCGTTGACTACGAAAGTGAATTGTACGATGCTCTTTTTTTGGCAAACTATAGCTAAACGATTAATTGTTAGTTAGATTTCTTTCAGTCGATTCAGTCTTCAAGAAATTTCTCAAGATATTTATTTGAACGTTATCAGCTTATTAGCTGAGTTAACTCAGAATGGTGTTAAGGCAACAAACAGTCAAGTTGGCTGGAAAAATAAAACATAAAAAAGAGGCGTTAAATTTATCTGACGTGACACAACACTGCATGTGGGCAGATGTAATGTTAGAGAAACTGGCTACAAGTTAAAAATAGCTGCACATTTTCTTAACATGACAGACACAAGCCACCCCGTAATCCCACCATAGACATACTTCAATACTGCTCACACGCACACACGACTAAGAACAGGAGGAATAGATGGCATCTGCTGATTCATAAATCAGTAAAGTACAGAAGAAGCTTACGTTTGACCCAGGACCATGTTCTGAAAACAGTGGCCTTTAGATCACACCTGCCCTCCTTCTGAAATCAGACTCTTTGTCAAAACAAATGTTAGGAGTGGTTTGCACATGTTATGCTCAACCATGTGTGTGTTAAGCTCGCTTTTAAATCCAAGATGGCCACTTAAATATGTGCACATGGTGGAACTCAAACAAACTTTAACCTGACAAAATCTACCATCTGCCTCCCTAAAGATGCCTGCTGTCGGTTTGAAGGAATAATTCAAGTTTTTTTTATTTAGTTCTGTGAAAATATTCAAAGAACTTTCTGTTCTCGACTTCATTTTCAGCAGATATTACCTGAGGCAGCCAGATGTGTTTTTGAAGACAGTTGTCCACTCGGCATCACGCGGCTTTGAGTCCTCATTGGGTTCATGCTCCCAACCTGAGTGGGGGATTATGACCTCGTTGGTCATGGTCTGCAGGCCATGGTTGATGATGACCATTTTCAGGGGCTCATAAGATGACAGGTTCCACAAGGTCCCTGCAGAAAGCACAGAAAAGAGGAAAATGAAGATACACTACTGAAAGGACAAAGCAATGAGGGGGAGGAAAATGTTGTTTCGGAAAAAAAGGATTTTACAAAAGAATCTAGCACATGAGGCCAGAGTTTGGAAATGAACAATATAATGTGAATAATGTTAAAAAAAATGTGAATTTGCAAAAAAAGTGACAGAGAACAGTTGCTAACAGACAAGAGACAGTGATGCAATTTTTTAAAAACATTGTGCTGCTGTGAAGAAGCATTTTTTTTTTTTATTGAATCAAAACTACACAGTCTGTCACTGAGTGACAAATTTATTACATTTACTGTAAGATTTTTTGTAGCACAGGTTACCACACTTTTTGAGATAATCCACACTAGAAACATCATAATAACTTTAAAAATTATATATAAAATTACATGTATTGAATCATTCTTTTTCAATAGCCCCAAAAGCAAATTAGGGTTCAGCCTGGACTGGAGCCTTAACAGAGCTTTGAATGACAAAGCATCAATACTGACTGGATTAAAACTAATGCTGAAATAAAGAATTCAGTTTTGAAAAAAAAAAAACAACAAATTGACAATTTTGGTTCTTAAAAATGTATGCCTGTTTTTTGTATCTTATTGCATCTTTTTCACATTTTATGTTTGAAACATAAGGAAATTTATTTAGTTATACATTTTCAAATAGTGACATTGCCCTCATTTATCAAAGTTGCAAACAAAATGTTGTAAAGCATATACTACAACTAATAATACATTTTATCTATAAAGGACTTTGTATTTCCAATGGAAATCTTAAAGTGCTACAATGATTAGAAGCAATAAGAAACAATAAAAGTACACAAAGTCAAAACACTAAAAACTTGTGGTTTAATTGGCGTTAAATCAGAAGGTGACGCACTCCTAAAAACTTTTGGCCTGTAAACACAACTCAAAGTCTGTTTTTCATATTTCAAACTTGCAAAAAAAAATTCAATAGAAAAAGGCTTTTTTTTGTTCTAGTAGATCATTTTCTACAAATGCCAATGAAGAGATGCATTGTGATCAGAAAAACACAATTGTTAAGGCTCACGATAAGTATTGAGCAATAGATGGAGACATAAAAAAAAACATCAGATTGATATATTACATAAATCAAAATAACATCTAGATATTTTTATGTAGTAAAAGGTGCTGCAATCCCTTTTTGGCAGCTAAAAGAATGCATCACTTAATTTGTATTTGCAAGATAAAATACTAAATAACTGTTTACCAAGTTCAAAAGTCTAGAAATGGTTAATACATTTTTTTTAATTGTATTGAGTAAACTTTGTTTTATTATATTGTTTTATTACGTAGGTTTTAGTGATTTAAATCAAGCTACATGTTTTCCTGCTTCCTGTAGGAAGTCACTTTTTGTCACAACACCAGCTCTTTCCTGGTTTTTATCCCCCACAACACCCACGATCAAATCCACCTTCATTCACTCTGATCATTATCTAGAATGGGTGGTCTGGTTAAATGTGATGTAGCAAGTATTTGATGTTACATGGCAATGACTGCCAAAATTCTAAATAACTTTTTTTTACTGTTAATCTGGTGCTCCTTTGATTTTTATGTACAATATTTACACTATCTTTCTCCAGTGTAGCTATTGCTGAGCATTTTACACTCACTTTGTTTTGATAAATCCAGATGAGTGATTGTTTCAGTCTTAAACCACCTATAAGCCTAAATATTTCTGTATGCATCTTTGATAAATGAGGGCCATTGTATGTACATACTTTTTAATATTCATTTGTTTTTTGTATATTCTCTTGATATCCATTTGAAATAACACATTTACACATAGATTCATTTTTTTCTTTGGAAAATATTGGGATTTGATGAAATGGGCTTTGACCAAACCAAACTGTTTCTGGGGTTTAGTTTTATATGGGTACTTCCCTTAGTACATGACTAACACAAATTAAAGAGTCTATCAAAAAAAAAAAAAAACATGCAGGAGTTTCTTTTTGTTGTTTAAAGAAAAATGCTTATAATTAACATGTTAACTTTACTCCTGCAGTGTAAGGGAAAACCAACTTGGACCAGAACTGCAAAGATTAAACACACACTCACATGCTAAAACTCATGTAGACTTGCCTAAATTCACACAAATCTAACATGTATGAATGCTTTGTTACAGCTGTGACATCGTCAGCGTCACTTGCAGCATGAGTGATTCCCATTTGCACCATAAATGGAGGCCATTAGTGGTGCTGAAACGGCAGCCCTTCCTGAAACTGATTCTTTAAAACAGTTCCTGTACATTTCCCAGACAGTCAATATTTCCTCTGTCAAACTTGTGCTCACTGAACACAAGGAAAGAGGAGAAAAAAGGAAGTAAAGTGAAAGTGTGGCTAAAAATAACTAAATACTTTCCACTGCATTTGTGTCTAAGAAAACATAGCAATTTGTTCTATTTACCATAAATCAATGGTATGTATGAAATAAATGTATCCAAAATTACAGCATTTTTCTGTATAAGTAATGAAGCTTTGTAACAAAATCAATTGTACGGAAAAATGGAAACTCTACCTCTATTAGTCTCGTTATTATTGACAGTGATTGGATTGACTTCCTGGGCTGAAAAGGCTACCAATAATTAGATGTGTAGGAAGAAATGCAAACCTCTATTTCCTAATTATTCAGCACAGCACAGGTCCTTCATGTTTATTAATAAAATTCCAGTTCAATATCTGTTTGATGTCACAGAAAACCTACTGCAATGTGCACCATACTCATACCTCATGCTTGCTCGTACTTGTTGCTCATAATGCACATGTACTGTAGTCTCAGTTTTCAGAGGGTCAATTTGTTACTTATTTCAAACCATCAGTCTTGAGCATTAAGATGAAGAATCAGCACTTAAGCATAATGAATCCAATTAAAAGCCAATGTGCACTTGTAGAGTATGTTCTCTGGTGTGATGACAGATAGCATAACATTCATGCCTGGCTGCCAGGCCGACAGCTTAATTACACCCCCCCGTTGTGTCATTAGCATCATCTTATGACACATTCAAGAGACATTCAGTGAGCAGTCAACATATGATGAACACGTTGAGCTTAAGTAATAAGCTTCCAGTGATTCTGACTAGCATTAAAGGCTGAGAAAATACTTGGTGCTTTCACAGGTGAGTTCTGCAACATATTTCTGGCTTATGAGAAATTAATAAATGCCACATGAATATTCCACAAAAGACATAATACTCGTTTGTCTATGCAATGTGCCATACTGTGAAATAAATGGAGCACGATGCCTTTATTAATGCAGTAATTTATCATTGAATATATTCAACAGCCTGGTTGGCAACATGTTCATGCTAACACCACAACTTTTAGTTTAGTTTTAAAGAATGTATTAGAAAAATAGAAGTTATAGAGACAAGCAAAGCCCTATAAAACCTCAGAACTGCAAGGTGGCTAAAGACATTCAGGCCTTTTCTTCCCGTGGGACGCATCATGTTACATCCTGTCTGAGGATTTTCACACCTCAGGTTGTTCACTGTCACCTATGGTGTTTCGGTTGAAATACTACTCAGTCTGTAGGAATCCGTCACCTCGACACTGATCACGTATGCCAGAGGGAAGGAAAAGGCATGTCTTTGCTGTGGTTGTGATCCATCATATAAGACAGGCACACAGCCCACAGACAGAATGTTATTTAGGATGACAGAGTGCTGTGGAAGTGAGGATCTCCTTCCTACGTCTTGCCACTGTTTCGGCCCGGTGACTCTGGATCATGTTTAGTCCATTTGCAGTGCTCTATCACTCTGTCAGAGGTGTGTCTGCAAGTGTACTCAAGATGTCTTCCTGTTTCACAACCTAATAACAGTCAATATAATTGTACACTAAACATGTGTGAAAGGAGTGATATACTGTAGGTTAATTTGATTACATACTTTAAAATACTTGTGTTTAACATCTTGTCAATAGGTATTGTATATTTTTTATTTAAAAAAAGAGTCAACTAAAGTCAGATTAAACAGGTCATCAGCTTTCTAAACACATTTAAACTTCGGTTTCGTTTCATTCAGTAATGATCTGAAAAACAGACAGCCATAAAACAGTGGCTACACGGTAAACTTCTGAGCAATTAAAAAAAAAAAAAAAATACAGGTATGGTTTATTATAAATAATATTGATCAGAATGTAAAAACAATATTTCTTGATGAAAATCCTGACTAAGACTGGAACTAGAGTTGGGACTGAGGCTGATTAAATTTTCCAGGCACCACCAGCAGACATGTTGCTCTCCGAGCAGGGCTATTAACTTAGTTCCACCCATTACCGTCCTCCTCCTCTTACTTTTACTCCGCACTTCTTAAGTCATCCATCAATCACACACATAAAGTTAAAAGAGGATGAAGACTTGGTTGAGAAAATATTTGAGAAAATGCAGGGGGCAGCTCACCGGATAATAAGGATGAGTACTAAGTAATAATTTTTCTAACAATAAAAGTTCATAAAATATAAGAAAAAAATTGTGTGTGTAAAAAGGATGGGGGGATTGAGCAACATGCAAATGTGCATATGTCTATATTCATTCTAACTGTAAACTCACCTCCATCTCTGATTAATTATGATTATGTTTATTTTGGCTACTGTTCAGGTTAATTAATTTCTTCCAATTCATCTAAACTATTAAGAGTCTAACCAGAATGTGTCAATTTTAACAAATTGTTTTTTACAGTATGGTCTCAGTTACACAAATTGTGTGTCAGTGAGAATAAGATGAAATAAAAAAATCTAAGTTTTTTTTATTTCACAAAAATTTCACATTAAACCAGCACGCATTTCACTTACAATGATTTCCAATCTTTTTTCTTTTGTAGGTATATCGTAAATGAAGTTGAATGAATGGTGATGTCAAACTAAATGGTTTGAAAAATAACTCTGCTCCACATCACAAAACACTTTCTGAAAAAAGGCAAAGGAACACATGCACTTCAACAAATAAATGTCTTTTAGAAGTCACATCCTTCTAAAAAAATGTTTTAATTCCACTACTTAAGCACGTATGAAGTGTAATACTTACGGATGCAAATGACATTGTTACATGAAATAAATAAATTAAAAAAATAGAAGAAAAATTGGTGTCTTACATGTCTAAAAGTTGTTAAAAAAATTTGTCATGGTAAGCCGATGTTAAAAATATCCAGATATATTTTCCTTTCAGGACCTTTCCTTCTTGCCACAGCAAATTTGTTTTCTCCATCTAACCGTATCTCCTGTGTCCTGTTTTCTTACTCAAATCCTCTTTCACCAAATTGATAAACCTCTTTGGTCTTTCACCTGGCTGGCAGTTCCAAACTCAGCATCTTTCTGCCAATACATTACTTTCTCCTCTGCACATGCCCATCTCATTCCAGTCTAAGCTCTCTGATTGTATCAAGCATTTAAAATCCTCTTTTTACCTCCTTTTCCTGTATCTCACGCTTGTATTTGTGTTCCTTTTATTCACACATGTACTCTGTCTTGTTGTGGATAACCTTCTTTCCTCTTCTTTCCAGTTAATTTAAAAAGTTCAGGTGGATGGAGATCTAGATGGTTGAAAAATGGATGCCATGTATAAACATGGTAGTGGTAACAGAACAGTGATGGTAGAATTTGATTTTTTTGCCTGGAATGTGACAGCAAAGTACTTTCAGTTTCTGACTGAGCCCTCACACCCTAAGGATTAAAAGGAGAAGCTATCCTTCCTGAGAGAGCATAAGACAAAATTCTATTCTATATTACAATAAATGAAGACTAAACTACTAATGTCTATGGGTGCCAAGGAGAAAAAAATCTCATGGTATTTTGAACTATTCATTGAATCTGCCTCAATCAAATATTTCTGAGGGAACCTGGAAGTAAGTGGAAGAAGAATGAGGTACACTTGCTTTAGTGTACCTCCAAGCAAGTTTGGAAGGCAATTTAGTGCAATCAAATGTGCTATCACCTGCAACTCTCCATTATTTTCTAAGTAAACCAGAATATATGTACATAGTGGTGACACCAAAGAAAGAATTGGATAAAAATATCGAACGCAATTGGAAAATATCTATTTTTAAACTGGTTTTCAGAAAATGCTCTTTTTCCCAAAGGAACAGTTTAAAGTTAAATTGTATCTGATCTGTTTAGAAAAATGCATTAAGGACAAGTTTAATTAAATGAATTTTTTTAAATCTGACACCCCCGTGGTTGCCTGCCTTTCACTTGTATTTTGACAGGAGAAAAATAAACAAGGTGACGTATTCAAGTCATTCAGACATACAAGACAATTATCAAAGCCTAAGAACTAGGACACATAATTGGAGCGCAGCTATCTTTAATTAATGTTTCTAATATTTTCCATGTCAAAAAGATTGTAGGGAAAAAACTTTTGCCGTCTTTTATAAGTCTAATGGGTGTTTCGTAAGCGTTGTTGTTTTAAGCAACTACCAGACCTTGAAAACACCAGTGACAAGTGCTAAAAAACCTGACTTGAATGTCTGGAAATTGGTTATGAAAGAACCAAACTTCCTCCCAAGATGCTTTATCTGCATTTTTCATCTAAATGACATTACCTGTCAGAAAAAGAACAAGACATATCTGCTTAATAATCTCTATTTTCAGATGGAGAATTGCTACAGAGCTATAAAAGCTAAAAGCAAGGCAGAAAAAGAAAATAGATTTATTCAGAAGAGTAAGAAGATCTAAAAATATAAGTGACTTGCCTTCTGGTGTGTGGGAATATGAAACCACTAGGTTACTTTCCACGTCACCCATTCCCTTTTGCAATAAACAGAGCTTCTTGTGGTTTTGCCGGGCCTACAATAGTAAACTCCTAAATACACAGACTAGGAAAAAGGGCCTGTATTTAAAACCCTCCAATTATATGTGATTGTAAAAAAATAGTTGGCCAGTTGTAGCTCTATGGAAGAGGGTGGATGCAGAGCATTGTCTGGAGGTTGTTTTCACTAAGGCCAAAACTCTGGAAATGAACACCAAAAGCAGAAAGCAGTGTGAAACAGCTAAGAGAGAAAAATCACTGAAAGAGTTGATAATAAATGAACAAGAAAAAAAATCAACTGAGTGTGGGAGGATTGAATAATGAGTGCGATGGGGGAAAGCCTCCTTCCATTCTGTCCTCCTTGTCTTGTGGTGCAGAGTTATTTTTAGCTTTACGATACGGAGCAACGCTGCTCTAAAGGCAATCATTTATGTTGCAGCACCGTCATTGCTCACTGCAAAGTCTCTGCCACAGCACACACAAACACACAATCACACATGAATGCACGGTTCTGTAAATAATAGTCAGCATGTTGTCTTCGTATTCATCAAACTTTGTTATCCAGCTAGGCTCTCTAAACTTCCTCAAATCCACATGTTCACTGGAACTTCACCCGAGTCGACATTCTCGCTTTGAAGTGGTTCTAATTTGCACTAAAAATAAAACCATACCCGCTAACACCAAAACATTTTCCTGATAAACTGAGCGTGCCCAAAAACATGCACACACAAAGTGCATTCTCCCACTGACTTTTAGCGGGACAAGAAGAGGACACTTTTCAACAGCACATCAATCAATAGCTCCTCTTAAAGGAATTAAACATATTCCATTATCCAATGCAGCTGGTAGCTCTCCCTACATCGATCAATATTTCTATGCTTTCTACTTTTCTAATAAGATTCCTTTCACTTTTTATCCATCTACTTCTGGTTAGAGTACTGCATAACATGGTTAAGGTTATCAAATATCACAATATCTGTTCGATATTACAACTCAGCTATAACCTTTGTGATATTTCAATGAGAAAATACCTCTGAGACCAGAAATCGGTATAACAATTTGCTAAAAAGATATTATTATTAAAGACAAATTAATTTACAGCTTTGAATGCACAGCTATCTCTCTTTGGCACAATACTGAAAGTCATATCTCAGCGCTAATTGGGACACAAACTTGTCACATACGTAATTGTTTCATTTTTATACAAGGCACATCTAGTATGTGTCTTATTAAGAAATAGTCCTGGGGGAAGATCTGAGTCCTTAGAGCCAGATTCTCTGCCCACGTTCACATGCAGAGGTTGTGGGGAGTTTGTAAATACAAACTGAATGTGTAATAAAAACTGTACAGAATGTGGTTGAATACTAAGCACAATGCATAAAAGTCAATGCTTCAGAAGAGTATGTCATTAAGTGAGAAAAAATAGTGATCAAGTCGATAGAAAAAGCAATCATTGGTAAAAATGAAGTAGACAAGCATAGCTGAAATCTTGCAATACTGACCAGGCAAAATGTTGCAGAACAATCAATTTAATTATCTTAAACAAGCAAGGCAGACTTTCAGTAAAAGATATTGTTATACTTATTCGAATATTGAAAAAACACTTACCTGTAATTAGTTCTCGAACTTCCATGTCATTGGTCTTCCTCAGCAACCGGATAAGAGCCGGGATACCATCGCAGTTTTTGATAGCAACTTTGTTGTCATTGTCCTTGCCATAGGAGATGTTGCGCAAAGCACCACAAGCCTTGCGATGAACTTCGGATTTGGGGTGATCCAAAAGTCCCACCAGAATAGGAATTCCTTTCAGCTGACGGACATCCTTTTTGATTTTGTCATTTTCATAACACAGGTGTTGCAAGTAGGCAGCAGCGTTTGACTTGACAGGGTCGATAGGATGGCCTAGCATGGCGATGACCTCAGGAAGATCAGGGTCCCGCCAACGTGGGTCCTTGCGAATGCTGTCGATGGAAGGAGAGCGCCGTCCACCCATCCGGTCCAAACTGGCCATACTCCCCCTTTCTGGTTGAGCTAGTGGGGCTGAATACATGCCGTGGATGTAAGGATGGTGTCCATCAATAAGCTCTGCTTCGATGGGGTCTTCTGGGTACCCTCTGTCAGAAGAAAAGAATGAAACGTTAAAGGAGATAACAAAGTTAAACATATTACTTTCTCTTTTTTTAATGAACTCAACACTAGCACAGTGCAACTTTCCATGTTTGCGATGCAAAATAAATTCAGTCTAGTATCATGCTTTGCTTGTTCCATACTGAGTTATTAAGCAAAACTTTTCCACAATCATTTTAAAAAAGCTGGTATGTATATATTTGGAATTTTTGTATTCCATATTGCCAAGTATTAAATTCTGGCCCATTGCATATCGAACACCCATGTTTTAGAAAAATGACAAAATGTACCAGTGAAGAATTTTGCAAAAAAAAACAAAAGATGTGAGTCTCGAACTAATGCAGAGGAATAAATAAAGCCAACTGGAACATTTTCTTTAGCTTTAAATCTATTACAAGCATTGGGGCGGCAATATTTTAAATCAGACTAGCATTAATTATTAATTATTGACTGACATTCTGCTTGATAAAGAATTAAAAGTCATAAAGAAAATCAAAGTGAAAACAGATGAGATAAAGAGTGAGGAATTAAAAAAAAAAAAAGAAGTTACAAACTACCACCAAAATTTGATGTTAGAGAGAAACACTATTTTTGCTCTATTCATTTATTTTTTCTATTCAGACTGTTTTGAATAAATAAAGAAATCCACTGGAAGAAGGAGGTAGCTGCTATACTGTCCGCCACAACAATACCTCCAGGGTTTTAGCACATAGTTGCTAAAATGTTAATGACCACTCCTGTGGGACTTTGCTACTAGCATTAGCCTAATTAGCATTACAGCCATTAGTGCTGGTGACTTAAACAGTATTGAGCTTTACTCCTTCATGGTGATAGAACAAAGTGGTGTAATTGTACGCCGTGTGAGTTCCCATCAATAATTTGCTATTTCTGGACCCGTAAGAGTCTGATCTGTAAAGTTCTTTACTCTACAAACACCCTCATAAATATTTTATTGAAACATAGAAGAAAATAAAGGTGTTTGATTCCAATAGCATGAGATTTGTTACTTAGGAAGAGCTATACTTTACATGAGAGTTGAGGGCACACGCTTTATTTTTTTCTGAAAAAACAACAAAAGGAAGTGGATCTGCTTGGTTGGCAGAGATCTGATGCAGAGGAAGGATTAAATTAGAATTGTGTACTTACACACAGCCACCATATCGCCTATCCCTCCTTCATACTGTTTAAGATTGTTTACACTCATTACAGCTGGTCTCACTCTCTTCTCACCATCTCTCATGTCTAGTGGTTGGCAGTGCAGCAACACGGTGCCCAAAGTCAGTTGTTGGCAGTACATTTTAATGAGTTTTATGATAATTATGTGTTCTTACTTTTTGAGACATGATGAGAAAGCAGGAGAGATATCTGCATGCTTCCTCGCCTGACTTTGGCTTCAATGTAATACAGTATTCTTTTACAGAAGCTTTACAGTAAAGAAGCATTTGGGCTTTAACCGTATTTACTTTCCTTCCGTCTCAGAAATCAATAAGAGATTAACTGAGATGTAAATTTCAGTCCAAAACAGAGATAAATCCTCTACCTCAATAGATGGAGAACAAACTAATAGAACAGAGATGAGACATACTGATGTATTTTGAGTTTTTACATTTTTTACGTACTTTATTTATCCCTCATCGGGGAAATTTCTGTGCTGCATTACACCACAGCAGGCTGCCGGGACGGCGCCAATGGTGGGAGAAACGGGGGGTTAGGTGTCTTCTCCAAAGACACCTAGACATGAGTTCAGTGGGATTTGAACCGGCTTCTCCCTGTCCAATGACGAACATTCTACCACTGAGCTGCCCTGTAGTTTTAAGAATTCACCTGAACGCTAATAGATGACTGAACAGAACAAGTTGGGGTGAATGAAACATTACAGTTAACAGGGATTTATATCTAAAGTACAAAAAGGTAATTATTGAACAGAACTAACATAAACTAAATTGGACATTGGTGTAGCATGTCACAGTAGGCCTTTTGGAAATGTTTGGAGAGCCACAAAGAACTCCAGATGCAGCTTGTTACCACAGCGTGAAAGGAGGGGTACATTTAGAGCCTGATTACAACACATCATCTGGAAAGTAACATCTTTGAGGTTTGGCAAAAAAAAAGAAGAAAAAAACAGAGTTGTATGAAAAATATGTGGGAAAAGAAGAATATTTGCCAGTTTGTGTCTATGTAATGTTTGTCACGTTGACAGTGAGTTCCAAATTGTTATGCAGATTAGGTTTTTCTATAGGTTTTGCATGACTGCAAGCCTCTGGAGGACCCTATGTTGTGGTATTGATAGTACTTCTTATTAGCTACTTGTAATGTGATTTTAGCAGCTGCTCTCTTAATTTGACATATTTGTCAGTCAGAACCCTTGCTTTCATCTGCATGGCACAGTGTGGGCTCCTATTCAAACAAATCTCTTCAAACGCTTTCATTTCTGTGAAATATGGAACGTCTTTGCTTCTATTTTCTGTTTTCCAGCAGCAACAATATTTTTTTCTTTCTCAGGTTTGCAGGTAATAATGTGGAACAACATTTAGGAGTTTATCTCTAATTGGGCTCAATTGATCAGCCAATTATAACTACAAAAAATAACATGTGACAAACTAAGGAAATAGCCTTTGTCAATCTCGCAGTAATTACCATTTCAGAAACTAATGTACATGAACAACCACTTATGTCATGCACACTATATTTCATATTGGTCTGTTTAAGTTATCATATGCATCACACTGCTTTTGCTTCAGCTTTTCACGTAGATACTTTATTACAGAGATATATGTACAGTTTGTGGCTTACTTAGATCTGGGGTGATGCGGTCGGTCTTTTGGTAGAACAGGCATCACAAGCGTGAGTGATGGGAATGTCAGGATTTGCATTTAAATTACCAGCATTGTGTATACAGGGGAGGGTGTATTCATGGGAAGTGAAAGGCCTCTCTGCCGCCAGACGTGATACTCTGGACGTGACTACAACAGATCTCTTCCTTCATGTTAATCTGGCTGCTTAATGTGGGGGCTATTTGTGTCTGACAGTTTGCGAATCCAATAACGCACAGCGGTTCTGGGTTTGTGTTTGGATATGCAACGTAATACTTGAACTAGAAGACTCAAGTATTAATTTGGCCAATCATTCAAACTATTCTTTCTTTCTCACTTGTTCTTCCAGTTCTTTTCATCACATGTCACGAACAGTAATGTCTGGCCTTGCTTGTCTGGCTAGCAAAGAAAATCAAGTAAAGAAGATTACACGCTTAAAAGACATTTGCATCTTCCATGTGCACAGTTATGGGTATTTCACTGTTACTCTTTGTTGACTATGCCGATCCTTTTTCAGATTGTGGGAGTAACTGTCATGGAACTGTTTTTATAGAAAGAAACTTAAAAAAATGGAAAGAAAGTTTTATGTTTAGGTAGCTTTTTAACTGTGTGATGTGTTTTTTCTCATTTGATTTAGAAAACATTCTGGAAAACCTCAACTGTGGCAACATCAAATAGCATTTAAACTTTTTTGACAAACTTTGATGATTGAGGAATGGAAGAAAGTAAAGCTGGTCAAACCATTTTGTATAGACACCAGTGGAAAAGAATATCTCACTCCCTCCACATATTTCAGTTATGTGACGAGTGACTGTGAGCATGTAAACATGCTTTTTTATTAACATATAAATGTATACTGTGTATGTGGGTGAAGTGATGTTTGAATGCTAGTGGGCTGGCAAAAGAAGTGAATTGCTGAAGGGAGATGAACCATTAGAGTTTGGCTCAAAGATACCCCTGTGGTCTGGCAGGGTTCAAAACCAGCTATTAATCACTCTGGCACGAGGACACCAACTCTCACAAAAAAGGTACTTCTGTCACAAACACATAAACAATGTGTTAGAAAGGGTGAGAAAGATAGGAGGCATTTCGATCAAGACAGTTTAATCCTGCCAAACCAGAAAAAAGGCTAACGGAAATGCCCTTCAGTCAACATCTATAGTCCTTGTATTTTTATTTTTTTGCAAAACAGAACTAATAATGATCGAAGGGATCAGTATGGAACCATAAAGTTTCCCAACTCAAATTGGGACATGAAAAAGAAGAAATTTTACTTTTAAGCAGTTAAAGGATTCAATTTAGAGCTTTATCGTATGATGTGTAAAAACAGACTATCTCATGTGCTGAATAGTTACTACCACAATTTCACCCACCATTCATTCATTGCCCAAACTGTTTGTCTAATTAAGAATTACACTTTATCTGACCCATCTATTAGCAATGCAAGAGACCCCTAAAAGACCACTCTTCTTTTGTAGATTTACAATGACTAATTAACCTTAAATGCATGCTCATGGTTTCAGGTGGTAAGAGAAGGCTTGTGGGCACATACAAACATCACTGGTCACAAGACAGGCCAGTGATTCAATCATTA
The DNA here is from genome assembly GCA_902685375.1 of Neostethus bicornis. Classification (NCBI taxonomy): domain Eukaryota; kingdom Metazoa; phylum Chordata; class Actinopteri; order Atheriniformes; family Phallostethidae; genus Neostethus; species Neostethus bicornis. The sequence goes on from LR738545.1 coordinate 15,758,203, forward strand.
TCCCGGCCAACACAAGAACCAGTAATTTTCTAGTTAAGACACAATGCTGCTAACCACAACACAATTCTGCACTCCCAAAACTCCAATAAATCAATGTCAAATCTACCAATCAGTAATAAGCACAATTGAATAATCTCTTCATAAATTAACATAAAAACAGCACATTTAGATACATCTCTGTAAAAACTGCACTTTCTGTCAACAAGATAAAAAGCGACATTTAAAGATAAAATAAACTTAAGTGTAAACTTAGACCATGTTGTAAGTGGGTGTTGGATCTTAACAAGGAAACTTGTCAAAATTTCTAAAGAAAATGTTTTACCCAAGTAAAAGTAACCACAAGTCATCATTCCTATCCATACAATGAATCCGCTGTATGACTAAAAGCACACACTTGACAGATGTAGAAAGCAGTTTTGGTATGAAATACCTTCATTTTCATTCGTATATAATTGCAGGCTTGTATAAAATGATAAGCTGCAATTAGATCGCTTTAATTCTAAGAATTATTATAGCGCTTTAGAGTGGCTGCTCTTTTCTTAGAAGAATACTAATCACAGTGCAAGCACTTAGGGGAGCATAGGCAATTCAGGAGATAGGATTTTCAGTGTTCCCGGGAGTGAAAACATTTTTTTTTTTTAAATCTTTTGACTACAGTACTCTGGTGTTTTGATGTGAACTGATGTGAGTGGAAGAGAAGTTCTTGATTTGAAATTTATTTCCTAAAGCTATTAGCTAGATTGCTTTTAAAATGCATGATTATGTTTGAATGTGGCTGTGAATGACTGTCATAGTGTGTGTCTGAGTTAGTATGTATATATGACTGTTGGCGCCGTGTTGTGACACATGTAAAACAGGCTACAAATTGCCTGTCACAGCAAGCGCCTCTCACTAGGCGGATGGAGGAGTGACTCATTTATTGAAGACGAAGATTTTTATTGAATGTGCGAGTTAGATATAGAGAAACGCAGAGTAAGTGTCATAGCAAAGTCAAAACTGAGTGAAGACAAAGAATCAGATTTGGGATATTTTTATATGGGTTAACAGGAAAACCTTTTGGGCTGTGTGTGTGTTGTTGAAGAACTGAATTCTACTCCATTGTAATTTTGTTAATTAGTGAAAAAGATTCCCTCTCGGTTTTTGTTTCACAAGCTAAAATTCCCAAGTTTTTGCCTTTTTATTAATGTAAATAAATTATTATTTAAGTAACCAATGGCAACATATTATCATAGCTACCACAGGTAGTTTAAAAAAAACAAAACACTATAGCAATTTCACTTCAAAACTTTTGCTTCAATTTTCTTCATGATGGACATTTCTTCCTTGGTTCTCTTTTAGGGACCAAAACTAAGTGAAAGCTATCAGGAGATAGTTCATTTTGGGATCTGATTGATAGAGGCTAAAAGGCTTTTACTGCCCACTTCAGTGAACAATTTTACTCCTCTCGTCAGGGTACACCAGCAAAAAAAAAAAAAAGGGATTAAGTCAAGAACTGGCAAAATCTTTCCTTCCTCACAAGTCTACTCCTGTCTTTTTCCGTCCTGGTTACTTTTGAAACATTCTGTCTTTTTACACTTGATACACAGTATTCATTAGTTGGAAAATACAAAATAAAAACTTATCAATCTGTCGTGGTCAAGAAACAGCTGAGCCGAAAAGCAAAAATCTCAATTTACCAGTCGATCAATTTACCCCCACCCAAGGCGACCGGTGATGACCGAAAGAACGAGATTATGGATACAAGCGGTCGAAATGAACCTCCTCCAGAGCGTGGCTGGGGGCTCCCTCAGAGATAAAATGAGAAGGTCTGCCATCCGGGAGGAGCTTGGAGTAGAGTCGTTGCTCCTCCAGGTCGAGAGAAGCCAGATGGAGTTGATCAGGTATCTATTCAGAATGCCTCCTCAATGCCTCACTGGTGAGGTGTTTTAGGCAAGTCCCACCGAGAGGAGACCCGGGGGCAGACTCCAGACCCGCTGGAGAGACTATGTCTCACAGCTGGCAGGGGAAAGCCTCTGGATCTTCCCGGATGAGGATGCAGCTGGGTTGAGGGAAACCTGAGCTTCCTGGGTTTCTAGACGACCCAGCCCCGGATGAAGCAGAAGACAACAGACGGACGGAATTTGAAATCTCACCATACAACGAAGAAATGGCATATGGCTTTCTTTGTTAGGAGATTAAATAAATTGCCATCCTTACCTGACACGGGGGACATCACGTAGAGGCTCCCGGTGTGTGCGAACTCGATTGGCTGTAGGCAGAGTGCGACGGTTTGCAGTGGAGTAGTCTGGTTCAAGCTCATATGGCTCTTCTTCTTCAGGGCCGAGACTGCGGCGATCATCCTCCAAGCCGTATGGCTCCGGCTGAAAGCGTTCTGGTTGTGAACGGTTCAGATCAACAGTGCTGCTCCCCATGGGCACCTGGGGTTGTGCCACATGGCCATAGTCATCCTTACGAATGGGCAGTGTGTAGCTGTTCTCTGGCCGGTAGCTGTTAGGTATGTAGGGGTATCGTGGCGGCCGGAAGTTAACCCCACGTGAGAGGCTGCCATAGTTGTCTGTCAAATCAGCATACCCATCATGTAGGCCATAGTGGCGAATGTACTGGCTTTCAGGCGTCTCCCCATATGAATCAGCGTAGGAGTTGTTGTATGAGCGTGTCAGGGTGGAGGTTGCTTGTGGTGTGATGAAGCGATCACTTCCATTTTTCATGTATCGCCGGTCAATGGAATCTGTGTAGCTTCCCAACGGAGATGAACCTTCAGGAAGAGGCAAGCCATCTGGCCCAAGTGGAACCTGCCGCACTGTTCTGGTCGTCACTGTCTTCACCATCTTAGTCACCTGTGGAATCCAATAAAAAAGAAAGCAAAACTATAACAATGAAGATAGGTCTTTGTCATATTAACATTCAAGTAAATATACAAATAAATTGCCATCTCAGATAAAACAATAACATACAATTGAATCCAAGATCTACGGATTGTGAGTAGACTTGAACACATTTAGATTGTGGATTGGCCTTTTTTAAAAAAAAAAAAAAAAAAAAATTTGAATATTTACAGAGTTCTTCAAAAAGACCTTTAAATACGGTTCAGACACAGTGTTTTGTAACCAAGTCTCCTGCACAGTGTCCTGACAAAGTCATCCAAGTCAACTTGACTTTGAACACTGTCATGGCCTTGAAGGCCCTTTAGCTCTTTACCAAAATATCTCAATATCATCTGCAATCTGTGTCTGTCTTAAAAGAAATTTACAGACAGCAGTCCGATTTTATTTCTAGAAAACTGGCCTTATAGAAACCAATTTGCTGCCCGATGAATTCTGCTGTGGCCGATAATTGGCTATTTAGTCCGTCACTATAAATTCATCTTTAAAACTAATGAGGTTGTTTAAATTCATTGAGGAGGGGTGTGGATCTGATAAAAATTATGTAATGCCTGACAGGGTGTTGTGAGGTTTATTTGCAGATCAGGATTACTTCTTGTCATTCAAAAAAAGACCATAAATTAAAAACCCAAACAAAGCAATAATAATTAAACTAACTGACTAATTTATGTGTTTTATTACTTTCATGTTTGGCACCGAATTACTTAATAATAGATTGTATAATGTTTTGATTTTTTTTTTTCTTTTCATTTCCTTGTCAATAGCTTTTCTTGGCTGCATATACTGTACATGAAGTGTTTAACACAATATTCTCATTAGCTTTGCTGAAATAAATAATCTGGCCTTGTTTCTTGATTGCGCCCTGACAGAGCTACAAAACAAATCTCATTTAAAAAACATCAAGGTTCATTTCCATGTTATGAACAAATTACTGAGTGCTTTGTTTCGATGCCGGCCCGCCTTTGCTTTGAATGAATAAAAATGTAGAGCCTTTTTTTTCTAAAACTCGCTAACATCAGCTACTAAATCTATAGGATATTTAGATAAACTCACCCCCCATCCTTAGGGAAATCTTTAAATAGGCTGCTCTACAGTTCTCATTATAGGTCCTAAAAAACATCTGAATTATGCAAACATATGGAAACAAAACCTATCATGTCATGCACAAAATGGTACTTACACACAAAATCAAAAACATAAATAGACAAGATTGTCAGCCTAAATTTACATCTATTCACATTGAATACTCCGAATACAACTTAAGTGTTGACACAAACACAGTGAGGATGATTTTTCTCCCAGTCTTGCTTTGCTGTATTGGCTTGTACAAACAGCTTTGTAGGATTTCCAAGGAGACCACAGGGAGACATTATACAAGTTTCAAATACGTTTCATCAATGCACGAGTTCACAAAGTGTTACACTGCCATGCAATGAGATATGAGCAGCGATGAGGAACCTGGGAGTCATAAGAGCCCCTCATATATACAGAAGTGGAGCAGTCAGTTTGTAACGAGAACTGCTAAATTAGTTGTAGGCATAATTATGTGGCAATGTAGCAATTCTACAGATTTCTATGTGGTGGAGAGAAAGCAGCAGTGAAAAAAGTTTAAATAAAAAGAAAACAACAACAACCATAGGCTGTTAAACATATTTTGTAGTTGTTTACCAAACTGTTAAAATTTGAGGAAAAAGCAGCAGGCGTCAAACCATCCAATTTACTAAACTGCAAGTAGTTTTGCAACCTGGCTGGCATTCACGTTACACAAAACAAAAATGGACATGGTGGCTGAATTGGCAGGATAGAAGGAAGTAGTAATTTAAGTTGTTAAGTAGACTGTGATGGCTTTGACTTTTTTTAAGCTTACTTTCAGACCATCTGAGATAATTACGGGTCTCTTGGTTGTGCTGGTGGATTCAAGTAGAAAGCTAGAATCTGAAAAGCAGCCATGTACTTGAACAACGGTACAATCCAAGCACAATTTTTACAATTTTGGTGATCTAAAAATGTCATGGTGGGTGGGATTTATGTTTGATATTTTCACTTTTCTTTTATGCTCAAACGATTATTGTTTAAAATAACTTATTAGGTGTAGTGAAACATACATAATGAACAAAACAGGTTTGTATTTAAAACAGCAAGAAATGTTGTAAATACCAATTGGCTTATAGTGCCAAACTAAAAGGCCAATTGGCATTTTCTTTCCTATCAGTCACACATGTCTCATGAATATTTTAATCAGCTTGATAAACATTATAAAACAAACCACAAGAACCAAATTTTATCAATTTGGTTCGGTTAGCTGCCTAAATGTTTAAAGGTTTTTTTTTTGTCAGTGTGGCCGACTTTGACTCTCATTAGATCACAACCAAAGGAAAGTCATATACTTTCTGGTGGTGTTTTCTGGTGTTCCAGTAAAAAAAGAGGTGTGATCAATGGTCAATGGGAAGGCATACTGGGATAGGAGGATAAAAGTGGACTTAAGTGGTCATTTATGTGTGCTTGGAATCATAAACTCCATCCAAGCATATTAACTTTAAATTAAACAGTTTGGAAATCCAAAGAAAAGGAGCAGTTAATGTACCACAAAAGACAATTCATGGATGCCTTATATAGGACATTTTCTCTGTGAACTGAATTGGGCAGTACTAACTTTACCTGGCTAGTTCATAGTCACACAATTACACTTTCATTTTATTCAGATTTTATTTGTTATACGCTTACTGTCATCTGTGTTTTTTATTGTTATATTATTATTCACTTTGTTAAATATTTCAGCTGGTTACATTGCAAGTCAGATTTTTTTTTAACACAGCTTGAAGTTTTTTGTTTGTTTGCTTATGAATCACGAAAGTATGACAACTCTCATGTGTTTTACCTCCAATCAGTAAGATGAAGGATGACTATAAGTGTTTTTGACTCAGTCAGAATGTCAAATTCTCCATTTCCAGAAAAAGCTAAGCACATAAATGCTGAAAAGTGACGTGATGAATTAAAGAGAGTAAGAGAAAAAACCAACAACAAACAAGCTGAGATGAAATAAAAGAAAGTGATATTAAAAACCTCTTGTGTATGCTGAGTCTGGTTGTCACAGATACGAATGCTTTTAGAAGTTTATCTTAAATATTATACCGATGACTTTCAGGGAACACTAAATCTCTGCACTGAATGTGATGGTGAAGCTGTAAAAGTAGCATCATTCCTCTTCACCTTTAGAAAAGCTCTTGATTAGAATGATGTTTTGCTGCGTGATGTACATTACTCCTAACGAGTTCTGCGCTCTGATGTGCAAAAACATGTAAGAGTTTGTGTGTGGCCAATCGCCTTGCAGCAAACAGGCTGAGAGGCGATGGGTCCTCCCTGATGAGGGATTAAACCAGGCTTTTTAATTACAGTTTCACAGTCCCTGGAGTAAGAGCTCCACACAACACTCCACACTTCTCTAGTAGCCTACATTAACAGCTCACTGTAATGACATTTACATTTGCATCCAGAACATTGCAGCACAAGCCTGTGGTATTTGTAGCTACCGGTATATTTAAAAATTATATCTTCGTTTAAAAGTTTCTAGGGGCATTTCTGTGTGGTTTTTATGAGAACGAAGGTATGTAAAATTATTCATAGGTATTTTGGTGTACATTTACATTCCATTACAGATAAACCAAATCATTTATGTGTAAGGCAAATATTTACAAAGAATTATAAAAGGAGTTACGATAAACCAGATATCTGCAATCTGAAACATCATCACTAGGTGTTATGTACATTGATTCTTTGAATTGTATTATCTTCACCCAAAGTGCAAATATTAAATTCAGATATGAGTTCAGGACACATAAAATTATTTGTACAAAAGAAAAGGCCATATTTTTCATATCACAATCTAATTAGCAGACACCATATGGGTGTGGATTACTGCTTGAGCATTAGTAATTCTACAGGATTTTTAATCAAAGCTATAGGGTAGCTAATTATTGCAGGGAAACGGTTGTAATATTACCAAACAAAACCAAGAATCAGGACTGTTGAACAAGGTCTGAGAATAGTCCCTTCCCTATCATTCCCTAGTTGGAAATAATAACATCATAACCAAAATTAAAACAAATGACAGAGATTATTTGTCTAAATTACAGTATGTAAAATACTTTGAGCATTTATCAAACACAATTACAACTCGAATATTTCTGCATGGATCAGTGGTCTCATGTTGGAAAGAGAATTTGCCTTTTGGGTCAAACTCATACGTAAAGTACCAGTGAATAGACAGATTGCTGTGGTATCACTATGTAAATTTAGGCACCTCTGAGGCAGACAATGAAGAAAAATGCACCCTCCTTATTGTTAAAGAAAAAATATTCTGATGAGAAATTATTAAACTGATTTTTATTTTAACAGCAAGCAATCTCTTTTTCAAACTAACACTACTATTACTACATACATATCTATTCTATTTACTTTTGGCATTTCCCCTCAGGGGTCACCACAGCAAGTCAGTTTCTTCCATCTAACCCTATCCTCTTCGGTCACACCAACTATCCTCATGTCTTCCTTCATTGCATCCATGAAATAATATACATACATGTGTGTATATTATATATGTATGTATAGTTCATACATATCTAACCTGACAAAACAAACTTATTTTCAATCTTTCAAAGACAAAATTGCAATGCATTAAACTGTAAGAATTCAAGACATTTAACGATAGTAAGTGAATAAAAACTGAGTTTACCTCTCTTTGATTAGCTAAATCGGTTGATAACATTGCAGGCACTGTTGAAATGTTCTTTTAAAATGTAAAGTTAATAAATAATTTAGAAAATACTTTGACTATTGTTACAAGTGGACACATACAATTGTGATTTCTTCTTGTGTCCAGAAGAAAGAAAGTAGAAAAATAAAGGTTCAAGAGGACAATGTAAAGTTTCTGAAATCATATAAATTGGTTTATTTATTTGCTACTTTGTAAAAAAGTATTTTTGAAATCTGAGAACAAATCAACGTGCTAAGTCCTGGATGTAGGCACTTCAACTTCTTAAAGAATTGAGAGTGACTTTCTTTATGGTAGATTAAAAAATATATATATTTTGTAAGTACGGCGCTACAGACAGCAGCTTACTGAGCTTCCAAAATTAAATCCTTCTTTGCAACAACTGTCAAGTCATTTTTAGTAACAATTTGGTGCTTTGATTGCAAATTAAGGACAGATTAATTGGACTTTTTGCTATCAGAAATTGTTAGACGATCCAATTTTACAAAAGGTGAAATTTGCTCAAATTACAAAGCGGCAATCAAGAAAATTGTCATGGTAAAATCTGGCCAACATTAAAAGGAAGCAATGTTCCCAAAGGCGAAGCAGGCCTGTGCTCCAATTGCCATAAGCTTCCAAGTAAAAATGATCAATTCCTCATCTCATCAGAGTCCACTCTCCAAAATGTAAAAAGTGGACATGCAAACTTTTTCTACAGACATAAGAAACAGAAAGTATATTTTTACCTAAACCAAACCAGGTCAAAGCAAATCCCGTTCAACTCATCCTTCCAAACACAGCGGTCCCCAGTAGTATTGAACTATTTTCTTCCCAAGGAGCCTTTTGAAAGAAAAAAACCTAGTAGATTTAGGGACTTTTTTTTTTTAATGCCCAATGCTGAATGGGTGGTGATGAAAATATTAATTTATTTTCAGAATTTAGCTTTAATAATTGATTTTATTTTTCTCTTTTCTCCCACTCTGTTAAAATGTAAAGCACTTTGAATTGTCTTTTACTTTTATACAGAAAATGGGCTGTATTATCAAATTTGCATTACCTTTCCATTTCTGTGTTGGTGCAAAGCTCTCTAAATCTTTGACTAAAACAATAATTTTGTGCAAAAAGATCTTTCTGAATTTTGGGTATTTAGTTTATGAGCAATGGAGGGGATGCGTGTTTTTTGAACTGAAGGTTCATAAAAAGATTAAAAAATAATATAAAGGTAGAGGAATAAATAGGAGCTAGTTGTAAATCATTAGCCTCGATGTGCGTAGCCTCCCGCCAGCTCATTATTCCTTACTCGCTCTATTTTTTCTAGTAATGCTTTTGTAGTAACAAAACCTAATGTGTACAAAAAAGTAAAAATACATACAAGAGCAATATTCCAGGATACACCTAAAGGGGGAAAGCAGCAGGCAGTAATTTAAGACAAACGTAGCCTCCTAGATTATAAAAAATCTTTGCGTAAGGCTAGAAACCAGTACTATTCAACTTTAATAGCGGAGAATGAAAATAATCCTAGATTTCTTTTTAGCACTATAGCTAGGCTGACCAGCAGTCACAACACAATAGAGCCTTCTATCCCAGTTACTCTAAGCTGTGAAGATTTTCTTACATTTTTTAATGATAAAATCTCAAATATAAGGCATAAACTGAATGAACTTATTCCTACAATTAGTCCAGAGCAGGCTGAAGCTGCAGAAATGAAAGCTTCTCTAAAAACTTCTGTAACATTAGATTGTTTCACTGCTATAGACCAAACTGAGCTAACAGATGTTATTACATGCTCCAAAACATCAACCTGTCTTTTAGATCCAATTCCAACCAAGCTTTTCAAAGAAACGCTACCTGTAATTAACAAACCTATTTTAACTATAATAAATTCCTCCCTAGAAACAGGATATGTTCCACAGTTATTTAAGCATGCAGTTATTAAACCGCTTCTAAAAAAGACCAATTTAGATCCCAGCATTCTGGCCAACTATAGACCAATATCAAATTTACCTTTTATGTCTAAAATTCTAGAAAGAGTTGTAGTTAAGCAGCTGAACCGTCACCTGCAGGAAAATAGTCTTTTTGAAGAATTTCAATCAGGTTTTAGATCACACCACAGCACAGAAACTGCGCTAGTTAGAGTGACAAATGACCTTTTATTAGCCAAAGAAAAGGGACTGGTTTCAATCGTAGTTCTCTTGGACCTTAGTGCAGCCTTTGACACAATTGACCACAGCATTTTACTTCAAAGATTAGAATATGACTTAGGGATCAGAGGAGCAGCTCTTCAATGGTTTAAATCTTATTTATCTGATAGATACCAGTTTGTTCATGTAAATGATCAGTCCTCTACTTCTACCAAAGTTAGTTTTGGTGTGCCTCAGGGCTCAGTTCTTGGACCTATTCTGTTCATGCTCTACATGCTGCCTCTGGGAAACATAATCAGAAAACACAGTATTAATTTTCACTGTTACGCAGATGATACACAATTGTACTTATCAGTCAAACCTGACCAGAGTGACCATATAGAAAAACTTAATACCTGTATCAGGGACATAAAGACTTGGATGACAATCAATTATCTCCTTTTAAACTCAGATAAGACTGAAGTTATTGTAGTAGGTCCTAAAAATCTGAGAGATGTTTTTACTGACCAAGCAGTCTTCTTCGACGAAGTAACTGTGGCCTCTGACCTCACCGTTAGAAACCTAGGAGTTTTATTTGATCCAGATTTATCATTTAAAGCTCACATAGCACAGACTTGTAAAACTGCATTCTTTCACCTTCGCAACATTTCTAGAATCCGAAATATCTTATGTAAAAGTGATGCTGAAAAACTCATCCATGCATTTGTTACATCGAGATTGGATTATTGTAACGCTTTGCTCGTAGCATGCCCTAAGTCTTCCCTAAAAAGTCTTCAGCTGGTTCAAAATGCAGCAGCACGACTATTAGCAGGAACTCATAGAAGAGATCATATTACTCCCGTGCTAGCGTCTCTCCATTGGCTTCCTATTGAGTTTAGGATCAAGTTTAAAATCATCTTACTAACCTACAAGGCCCTAAACGGCATGGCTCCATCTTACATTAGTGAACTTATAGTACCTTATCAACCAAGCAGAACACTCCGCTCACAAAATGCAGGGCTGTTGGTGGTTCCTAGGATTTCAAAAAGTACAGTTGGAGGTAGAGCCTTTAGCTACCAAGCTCCAGTTTTATGGAATAAGCTCCCAGCTCAAGTGAGAGAGGCAGACAGTGTTCTTACATTTAAAGGGAGGCTTAAAGCATTCCTGTTTGAACAAGCTTATCAACAGGCCAGATAGAAACAGTTTCATTTAGCTGATATAATTAATAGTTGGCTGCTAGATAGTAAAAGCTGGGGAAAGTATGGTACATTGGGGTTCTGTCCTCTAATTCTATCTACTATTCTCTGCCAGACTGTCTTGGCTCTTTCCCCCTACCCCCTACTCTAACCCTCTACCCTAAACCCCTGGCTTGCTATCTCATTCATTGTTCTAAATTGTCTGATTATTTAGAATTACACTGCTAGTTGGTACAATACAATTCACATGTTGTCCACCTCTCTCCCTCCTCTCTGGGAGAGAGCCCCATCCAGGACTCTGCGTTCCTGTCCTGGGCATGGCCACACCGAGGAGACCTTCGCGCTTCTTCATCCCCGCTCCATCAGGACGAAATCCATCTACTCATCTCTGCCGTGGGCATCGCTGGGCTGAGGAGTCTCCCGTGTCTCCATCAGGATGAAGAACATCTACTCATCCCCGTACTGGACATCTCCGGGCTGAGGAGTCCCCCGTGTTTCCATCAGGATGAAGAACATCTACTCATCCCCGTACTGGACATCTCCGGGCTGAGGAGTCCCCCAGTGTTTCCATCAGGATGAAGAACATCTACTCATCCCCGTACTTGACATCTCCGGGCTGAAGAGCCCCCCGTGTTTCCATCAGGATGAAGAACATTTCTTGACTTCTTTAGATATTTAGCTGTAGATTAGAATAAGCTAATATTTAAACAATAATCTTTGACACATTGTTTGCTCGTCCCGGGGGAGGGATCTCTCTTTCACGTGGATCCCCATGAGGTTTCTTATTTTTTCCCCACTGATGGGTTTTTTAGGAGTTTTTCCTCACCGAGAAGGAGAGTCTAAGTGCATTAATGTGCTAGTCTTGTTTAGTTAGCATTTGTTAGTTATTTTTCTTGTTGTGTATTTGTGTTAATACATTCCTCTTTTTCTTGTGAAGCCCATTGAGACGGACATTCTGTGATTTTGGGCTATACAAATAAAATTGAATTGAATTGAATTGAATTGGACTATCGAAGTTGTATTTTGTTTGTGTTGATGCAGATTGCACTGTGTTCTGTTGCTAAGGCCTGTAAAGACACAAATAAAGGCATGATGAAAAAAAAATCTATAGCGGTGTAAAAGCACACTCACCTTCAAGTTTGCTGATTTATCCTTTCAGAAAAACAACAAAAAGTAGAGGACGAATGAACAATGAACGCATAAAAAGCACAAAACTGAGTGAACATCAAGGGAGTTGGCTAATAACACAGAAAAAAAATTATATAAACAGAGCTATGAGAGGGAGGAAAAACCACGCTGGGCTTTAGGATTATGGAGTTTAATTCTGTTAAAGTCTGTAAGAAGAGGTCTAATGTGCTGTGTGCTACTGGGAATATAAAATCATATCATATAGAAATATAAAAATGAATAACTACAACTTTATGGGATTTTGACGTTTTGAGTTTACAGGGATTTATGACACTATAACTATAAGGGTAAACCTTACAGAAGATCTACTCTAAGTTGCACCACGATTAATTTCATCTGCACAGCTTGTGTCTTACCAATGTACTCCGTCTTTGTCTTACCTTGGTTTCTGTGCGCCGTGTGGTTCCATCATCTGAAGTGACCACAGAGACATGGGAGGTGGGAGTACCGGGGTCTTCCTCGATGGTCACTGTTTCCTCCACCACCTCCTGTGGCTCTTGCATCATGGACAGGGATGTGGCGTTACTGGGGCTCTGTTCCTACAAAGAAATAAGACAGAAGATGAGAATAAAAGAATTCAAAGCAACGTTTTTATGAATGCCCAAAATGAATGCCCAGCTAGACTTCAAATGAAATCATTCTTAAGCAACTGTAGCATATGTTTATCGTATTGTGACCAAAAAAAAAACTGCAGGAAACACTGCAGATGAACGATATTAAATTTGACTTCGTCTGCAAGATTTAAAGCAACACCTAGGGGTCAAGTAAATGAAAATTTTGAAAACTACCACATGAATAATGTGTCTGAATACACAGAATTCCGTTCGTTCCGTCATCTTCCGCTTGTTCCGGGGTCGGGTTGTGGGGGCAAAAGTCTCAAACAGGTAGCCCAGGCCTCTCTCACACCGGCTGCCTCCTCCAGCTCACCCGGAAGGATCCCAAGTCTGCCCCTGGGTCTCCTCCCGGTGGGACGTGCCCGAAACACCTCGCCCGAAAGGCGCTCGGGGGGCATCCTGACCAGATGCCCAAACCACCCCATCTGGCTCCTCTCGACCTGGAGGAGGAGCGGCTCGACACCGAGCTCCTCCAGGATGGCAGAGCTCCTCACCCGATCTCTGAGTGAGAGCCCAACCACCCTGCGGAGGAAGCTCATTTCGGCCGCTTGTACCCGCGATCTCATTCTTTCGGTCACCACCCACAGCTGGTGATCATAGGTAAGGGTTGGAACGTAGATCGACTTGTGAATGTATAAATGTAAAACATTGATACACAGAATGTAAAACATATTAAATTTAAATTATGTTGTAGGGTTAAGATAGATGTGTGCATGTTATGTTCTGGTAGCCACAAATAGGAATACAATTACACAGAAATAACACAGAAAAAAAAATACTATTTTGGAATTATAGTTTAACTAAACGAACATAGAAGGTGTGAATTTATTTCACTTAAAAAATTGTCATAAAACAGGGTTTCTACTAGAATATTATTTTAATATGTTTTAATCACGTGTAAAAGGAAAGAAAATCATATTCAAAGAAAATTTAAATAATCTCTGTGGCCAATAAATCAAAAGCTTTAAAAATAACTGAGCCAGAATGAAACACAAAAAGAATTGAGTAGCTAATAACTTCTGATACCTCTGACAAAGTCAAAGCCTATTTTATAAGAAGTCAAAGCTTGAAGGACAATTTTTGATTTATATTTCATTGAGGAGCTACAGACTTCACGGGGGAAATAATGTCTCCGTAGGCTATGGATGAAAGTGACGATCCAGTCCTGCTTTTTCTGCCTGACCGCATAAAAAAGCGGCAGAAAATACATCTCCTGCTGAATATTTTCCAGTTGATAAACAATATAAAGCCAGCAGGGAGAGGTGCATCATCCCGGCAGGAATCTGCTGGGGTGTACGACTTTAAAGACAGAGGGAGGAAACACTTCGAGGGCAATCACTGATACCCTTAACAGCATTGTCAGGAACCAACAATAAGTAGGACTCAGATGCAGAGATCTTTACAAAGGTTTAATCCAACAGGAAGATCTTGAACATAATCCAAAACACTCTGACACAGGACAAGGGGAGACAAGGACTATTTAACACAGAAGGAAGGGGATCTCAGGTGGAAACAATGAGGGACAATTAGACATACACAGCTGTGGGAAAAACACTAGGGCAGGAAGTAACAAACATGAAACAAGAGGAAAGTTCGTTATCAAAATAAAACAGGAAGTGCAAAACACAAGACATTACAAGCATGAAGTACAAAAAAAAAAAAAGGAGAGGGATTGAAGGGTAGCAGTGAAGGCTGAGAAACCGAGAGCACTAGGAAAATTAAGCTTGTTCTTAGAGAAAGAGAATGTAGACTTAAATTCTTCTATAAATTGCATATAACTATAGTTATTAGGTGTCTCATCACTTGCAAGGACAAAAAGTAAACATTTCCATTCTAATCAATTCTTGCACACTCATACCAATTTCAATCGGGAAACTTTAGAAATTCTTAGCCTTGTTATTTGCTAATTTTATTAAAAGAATGATGTATAAGTATTCAATAAGAAGCCTGTGTTTAATTCCCCATGACAATTTGTCAAAACCCTACAGGTGACAGCTTTTAATGGAAGACTAAGTTTTTTTCTTTACATCTTTTCAGGCACTAATAAGTAAATGATTTTTTTTTCCTGCATTGATTGGACAACTTCTCTAAAAGTTCAAAGCCCACACAGTCCTCATTGATCTACCAGTCTTTGCTGATAAGCCGTGAGTTTGCACTTTTTGTTTTCTCTCCTATAAATCCACAACCTTTTACAGTTCCTATCCCTGCTGGGAAAAAGACCAAGTTCTTTGTTTTTGGGTGCTTTAGGTACACCAAAAACTTCAGGCCATGTTCCTCCACTCTATCCTCTAGCTTAGAATCAATCAGTTGGGTTAATAAACTTGGGAAACTACGCTTCTATACCTCTAATTAGTATAAATATCTGCTTGCACATTTTTTAATTGCCTCTGAATAAGCAGGCTACTCTCATTGGGA
Organism: Neostethus bicornis; assembly: GCA_902685375.1. Taxonomy (NCBI): domain Eukaryota; kingdom Metazoa; phylum Chordata; class Actinopteri; order Atheriniformes; family Phallostethidae; genus Neostethus; species Neostethus bicornis. Next base: position 15,773,368 of record LR738545.1, read on the forward strand.
GGTGACTTTAAATGGTTGTTAGAAAAAGTAAAGGTCATATCTGCTTATTTTTGTCCAATCAGCATACTTTTTCTATATAATTTTAAATTAGATTTGCACTCACAAATTGGCCCCTAGAAAACAAAATTGCAAAATAACTTATTAAGATTCTCAGTGTCCAACAATTTGGAGGAAAAGTCACATCAATAAAATATTTTAACCATCACAAAACTTTAATAAGACTCAGAAAATAATTGTGCATCAAAACAATATAGCTACAACTTTCTGATCTTGGAGTCACACACATTACTTCCAAACACAATGTATATGTAAAGAGATGTTCTCAGTCATTCTGGCTGGTCTAACTATTGTAACAAACTGACTACTTACCATCCTGTCTCTTTACAATTATTAATGTTTTAAAAGAGAAAAAGAACTAATGTCAAGGAAAAGCAAATCTTAAAGACTGGGTAGTAACTTCTTTATCACAAGAAAAAAGTAGACTGATTTTGAAGACTTTGCAAAGGTTGTCAAAGGTAGTAGAGGTGTAATGTGACAAGGTAAAATGCTAATATTTTGCAGTCCAATGCTAATTGATGTAACACGTGTATCGGAAAATGTGATAAAAATGTGGGGGTTAATTTGGACTGAAAGACAAATCTAAAGGAAATGGTTTAATTCAAAGCCTATGATCAAGCTGATTTTTATGACTATTTTTTTTTGTTAGTTTTACTCTATCTTGAGTCCAATGGATCCACTAACTGCAAATGCTACTTACCCTTTATAAGATGGAATCAAACGTAAAACAAAAGACAAAACTTCTTGAATGGGAAAAAAATAAATAAACTTTGATAACTGCAAGATGAAAGATGGAAAGAATTTAATTTAACAAAACAAAAGCATGCCTAAAGTACTATGAGCAAAGTAAATACTGAACAATGCTCATCTCCTTACCTTTCTGAAAACTAGACCCCACTTTTGTTGTGGAGAGAACAAGTTGAAGGAAGCTCGTCTATTAAATTACTTCTGTTCAGTCAGCAGAAACAAAAAGACTGAGGCGCGTAAAAGACAGGGATTTTGCCAGGGATTTGTACAACCTGCACTTCACACAATCCAAAGTAGTTAAATCTGACTAGCATTGGAAGAGGGCTGCCTTGGGTGGATAATAAAATCCTATCTTACCGAGCACTGCAAGACTATTGCATTGCCCAACTAGTGAATGGATAAAAACGAAACTAGGCTTACACTGAGATATAACTTTAAATTTTGAAAATACTTTTTTTAATTTCTGACTTACCTTAAACTATCAATTTCTTGATAATTCAACAATCACCTGTGGAAAATACTGTGGTTTAATAGATTCCACATGTGTGCAGAGTCCTACATTCTACTAATTGGAACTTCAGCAGACAGCACTGTAGATAGAAGAGAAGGACACTGGCTAAGAATACAAAAGCACACGATTAAGTGATATCGCGGTGCCAATTAGCAGCATCTTGTTATTTTCTATCAATTCACTCTCATTCATCATGCCTGTTCGATAAGCAACTTTAACAATGTCTGAGAGTGGAGAGATAGAAAGTACTAAGTGTGGATAAGCTGAAAGGGGCTGTCCTCTTTAAATGATAAGGATACCTAAGATGACATTGCAGGACACATAAATAAAACTATTCAGATCATTACTGTTGTGTAAAGTGTATATAGAGGAAAGAATAAAAAAGGATCTAAACAGTCACGTGTTGTCATTTATCAAATCTCAATAGTGTATTTCAGCAGGGAAAAATGTCATTTTTGTGCAGATTATTTCATAGATAAGCAAAACACAAAATCTAGGATTTCAACTTCTTCAATGCCATGGTTGTGAAATCTTACTCCCCACTCATCACATACTGCTGTTCAGTGGATAACTTGTGTTTCTTTTCAACATTGCATTCTTCTGTGTTATGTCTATAGCATAAGAATGTTTTTTGACAGCTGTACGCTGTCAGGTTCTGGAGCAAAAAAACGAATCCACAGTACAAGAAGACAGAACACCCCACTGGTGAATATGGATTGTGTAGAGATGAAAGTATACATATATGCTGTTGTTTTAAACATACAACTTGGTTTTGAGTCTGACAGCCAAATATAAAAAAATATATTCGATCCTTTCTACCAATTACTTTTCTGACAAAAATAGAAAAAAAAACAAGTGAAATTCAAATCATATGATGAGACAGTTTTGTAGCCGATTAAACTGCACATACACGTATACTGCCTCCACATCTTAAGACACTGATGACACATTGAGAACACTCTCCAAACTTAAAGTCAAAAACAGCTTGTCATGTTTTACCAACGTCTTACAATGTAAGCATCGCTTCTTTAACACAGAAAAAATATGTCAAACTATAGCTAAAAGAAATCCACTCTCAGGGAGGCAGAAAGAATGAGAAATTAAAGCATTTGCAATGAATGACTTCTTAGAACAGGACCACACGTTTCTAATGGCAAATAATTACTGCATCGACACACAAGGGACACATTTCCCACTCACTCCCACATCGGGGCAAAAATTAGATCGGCACGTCTCAGTCTGCTCACAGTGGGAGGCAGCCTTCAGTTCTTATCGTTTGAGACGGCGCAGCCTGTCAGATCACCACCTGGTCATGCACACTGGTGTAATCAGAGTCACCTTCCGTCCAAATTTACTCGTGTGCACTCATAGACAACATAGTCAGACTCGCCTCACCCCGACACAGCGGCTAACAGGATTTCACTCCACAGCCATGCCAGCAATCATTACATGGCTCTTACACAATTAATTCTCTACCAAAGAGCGGCCAGGCAACCTTGGGTTGTCCAATTTCCTACCAGTCCCTTCTGTTTCATACCACCTGCTTTCTCAGCAGTTCTGCAAAACTACGACTCACGTGGTGAAGTGCAAGAGTGAATTTAAGAGGCAGAGAGTAAGCATGTGAGAGTGTTTGTACAAAAGAGAAATAGCTTAATAGTTTAATGTGATCCTAACATCCAAAAACAAGGTGGAAAATTAAGCAGGAGAAGGGTGCTCAGTTGTGCAAATACTAAAATCATCTAGGACAAAATAAAAGGACAGAAGAAATTTAATTAAATTTAAAACCAATTGCCATCAAATCAAAGATCTGAATTATAAATAAACTTTATGTTTACCCGACAGAATAGAACAAGAAAAAAAAAATCATTGCATTTTGGGTAGATGGGAATTTTAACCTTTTAAAATGATAAGGTATTTAACTGTGTAAACAGGTGAAGCACACTAAAATAACCATTGAGGAAGGGCAAAGTCATGATAAAGCAGCTGAGAATGACGAGACTTTAATCATTTCTCTAGCGACTGATCCCGAGCCAAATCTTGGCTTCTCTAGCTCCCTCATCTCTTTCACGCTTGACCTCTTAGTTTCAGACGCCTCGATTATTTCCCACCACAAGGCTTTTTTTTCTACTACTTCTCAGAACCCCTGCCTGCTTCACTCACCCCACCCTCTGCTGATGTGCTCTTTTGTTCCTTTGCACCAGTGCTTGGAGAGAGTACAAAACTTAACTCAGGTCTTGTCAGACCATCGCTTGATTGCTTCCCAACAGGGCTTCCCAACCATATTTTCCCACTCGCAGAATACCTAGCGGCATAAGGAAACCCCAGCTCAACCCTTGAGAACTTTCTACACTGCCGTAACCTCTTAAAAAAGACTGTTATTCCCATACAAATTGGCCGGGAGATGTTTTGAAACCTTGGATAATTTCTTTCATATGTTATCAATTACACACTACATACAAATACTTTTTGTGCAGAGGGAGTCACATACCACATATGTTTTTTGCGTAATTCATGGTTGGGAGTCTCATTGGGAGTCAAACATCCAGAAAGTCACACTAACAGTGGAATTTATATCTGTAATTTGAGCAGTGAGAAGGCAAATAAGATGTGTGGTTATTCAGTCAGCAGCAAAAGAGACATAAAAAAGGAGAGAAATGATAAATAAAAACACTGGGGAATTGCAAAAGCCCATCGAGTGAACTAAGACAGCCAACTACTATGGTCAGGAATTTGATTGTTTGGACAGCGGGTCTAGGCATGGGAATGTGTGAAAGAAAAATTCAACCCCATAGATGTAAATTAGAGATAGTTGGAAGCAGTAGGAGTGTGAGGCATGTATTGCTTCACTATGATGGGGAAAATTTCCCCATTCTGAGTTGTGGGTAACACACCAAGTCCCTCCTCTCACTTAATGGATCCCTGTCAGTTTGATTATTTCAGAGTACTTGAGAATTTAAAAAAAAAAAGAAAAAAAAGACTGTAGTTCATGTGAGGTTGTTTCAGGGAGCTGGAAACAGGACATTTGCTCCACTTCCCATCAGGCTACCAATGCTACTTATTGTCTCCCTGACACACTCCTTCCAGAAGCTGTCTGCATGTGTGGCCAGAGGGTTTCCTATTTAGCAAATATTTACTCCTCATTGTCCTCCATTACTGACTTTCTCTTAACTCCCTTGTGATGAAAATAGCAAAGCCAGAGGCAGTTATAATGAGGAATTTCCAGTAGGTTTCTCGTTATTTTTGGACAAAAAAAATAACCTCTGTAGAGTAAGTATAGTTTTGGAAGATTCATTCGTCAAGAAAACCAGTTTAAAAAAATGAAATAGAAAAATGTGTATTTCTACAAAGTTCGCTCCAAAATGGTTCAAATCTATAATAGACTGCCTGAAGGACATAATAGGCATGTGTTCTTCCTAGTGCTCTTTCTAATCACGCAGTCATGAGGCATTTAAACTTTACCCTACCCTGACTGGAAACCCCCTTCTAATCAGAAGAGAAAGCAACCTCAAAATCTAACACATCACAAGAATAGCTTAGATCATCACAATAAGTGTGATTTATTTCAAATATCCAGTCGGTCAAATGAGATCAGACCACCTCCAGGGATATTATGATGGCCTTGTGTCAACCTTCTGATAAAGAATTAGGTTTATTTTGTGGATAACAGCTCAACCTAAGAGTCATTCATGGCTGGAAGGCAATCCGCAAGAGCTGGTCGATGGAGAAATCCCAAATGATTTACTCCTAACCTTCAACAGGTCAAGTGATAAGGTTAGGTGTTATTCTGTCGTATAACAGAGCTTTTGTGCAGCTTGCTAAATCTATCAGGAGGTCTGAGCTATGGCCTCATGACTTTGGTTATTTTTTTCTGTCAGATAAAAAGAAATTTTATATTAATTTAAACTTTTTACCCAGCTTCGCTTCAGAGGCTTTTTTTTGTTTAAAGTTCAAGGTATGCATAACCATGTGTATGCGTTACTCAAAGTGTAATGGCCTCCGACTGCTCCAATTATGATGAACACATTTTTAAATAGATCAGTAAAAATGTCATTAAACACCTGATTAAATCCAGGACTTTTCACCTACACATATCCTTTTCATCTGTCTTTAATTTATGCCCTGTGAGCACACTTTGCACTTTCTAACCCTCCTTTATAGATTGAATATCACATTTCTGTGAAATTCTGTCTTCCTTCAAAAATTTTGCTCTCAAAGGCTAGGTGGGGTTTCTAAAACATACTCAAGCCCCATTAATATGTATCTTGCATTACCTCTGCGCCTTAGTAAGTTAAAAATTGCCCTTCAACGTCAGTATTTTGATCAATGTTACCGACTTCGTTCAGATTGTAATATGACAGCTACAATTCCATAAGTAATGATAAAGTGGTCTTTGGACACAAGATTTTGACCCTTTAAGGCCAACAGAAAAGGTGTTTAAACTTTCTGAAAGTGTCTGATTTCTAGGTAATGTCTTAAGCAAAGCTTGTTTTCCAGTGTAGTTTCTTTTGGAGCGAAAGCTACAGTGGGATTGGAAAAGCAAAAGCGACGTTTTTAGTGCTAACTTTGGCTCATAATGGTAATGTAATCAGTGGGACAGGAAAGACTGACAAACTCCCCCCCCAAAACACAACACAAATCAGAGACGTCGTCAGAGGCCCAATGTAAGTTCCAAAATAAGATTGACACATTTTTTACGCAACAAAAAATATATGCGAGATAAAAACCAAACTTAATAATAGCTGTAAATTACTGAAGGTTCACAGACATGACAAAAAACCATATGAGCTTAGTATAACTAATGTTAAAAGCAGCCTGGTTTAAAGTGAGATTGGTTCAAACACCAACTACGTAAGAATATCTAGTAGTCTGAATAGGATGTACACAACAAATTGGACAACAGAATATGCCTCCGTAGTTCACCAAACAACAGTGGCCTTCAAAAGCTGTAATATGACACTATGACAATATGATCCTACAGTTACAACTAAATAAAATTATAGTTATATGTAGATTAGAAAAATTAACTGTAAGGAGAAAAAAATATATGTTTGCTTCTTTATCACAATGACAGCTTATTGGGCCAATAAAAATATGGTAAATGGTTTACTTCAGTACAAACATTTATTGTTTTACAGTTTCATGACCGCAATCTTTCAGAACTAGTAACTTTCTAAATGTCAGAATTTTCCAGAGTAAGACCAATATTGCATACCAAAAGAAAGGAATGGCAGCAGAAGCTGAAAATGAACAAAATAACTCCACCTGAAAATTGTAAGATATGTTGTGTACAAAAGAAATTTTCTTTAATCAACATTTATTTTATACCACACAGTTGAGCTTTATGTCAACATTTGCCAATAAAGAGTCAACGACTTTATAACCAAGATATACTGTAATCCCGTATGATACGGGTACATATTGCTTTTGTGAATTGTGTCTGTTTTTCTGTTTTCAACATATCAAAAACTTAAAAGAGTTTAGCAATGAAATAGAACAAAAAGAGAAGTTAATCAATGTAGAGACACAAGCGGTGGATGCTTGTTTTTTCTCTTTGATTGTCTGAAACAAATTACCTTGTCAAACATGATCAACATGGTTAACTTTCAATAGCTGATCTGTCTTAATAACTTTCCTCTAGAAGACAACAACAGCACACCAGAACATTCCTCAACTGTGAAAAAAAAATTACTTTCAAGCTGTAGCTTATTGTGAATTGAAAACATATCTGATATCAGCAGATCAGCCAGACACAACACAGGCACAGTGACCTCCAAATCTCACCAAAACAAAACCACAACCCCATGTCATCAATGAGTTGGAAATGAAAAACATCATGTTCGAATCTGCGCAAAGTGGTTTTATATGACAAAGCGCACAGCAGTAGTAAACACAGAGGGAGATCATTACAAGGCCAATGTATTTTTCAGTACTTTTAGAATAAAACAAACAGTCCTAAATTGGATGAAAACAGAATTAGTGTTTAGTGTTTTTTTTTTGTTTTTTTCATTTTTTAATCAAGCTCAGATTGCATTGCACTTAATATGCCATTTAATCAGAGCAACACTAACACACATCCATACACAAAATAATTCATAAATAGCTAAGGTGATTTTCTTCTAAATGTATAGTAAAACAAAGAAAAAAAAGAGCTATTTTTTTTTTTTTTTTTTAGAATGCTCAGTATTTGACTTCAACTGAGTGCATTTGTGTAAACCAGGCAAAGAAAACAGTCCTTTAAGATGACTTTCAAAGCTTTAAAGCTCATGATAAATATTTAAAACAGAGCATATAATTAAAAAATAAAATTTCTAGAGATGCTTTTTTTGAATGCTAAATTAAAAGACTGTATATTTCCAACCACAACATGTTAAAAAAAACAAATCAGATCTTTGAAGCTGGAGAACATTTACTATAAGCCTGACTTTCATCCCGAAGATTCGCGGGCTGAAAAGAAAAAAATCTAATAGACTGGATTTCAGAGAGCTCTCTAGGGAGGGATGTGTGCTTTATAGATGCAGCGTAAAGCCTTTTGGGTGGATCCAAATAGAAAAAGGTGTTTTTACTGCAAACCATAATGAAAGGACAGCCAAGTAAGTGGGTACTCCGAAGAAAATTTTCCTTCATTTGGTTGGTGAAATAACTTAGAATTTATCTTTAACACAGTCATTTCCAGGTTTCAGGGAGCTACCGCAGGTCCAGAATTCGAAAGAGAGCATCCTCTCCTATTTAAGTGTTAGCACCTCTCAAATTTTACTTCTGTGTCATGCACTATTTATGTGCATGGTCTGTGTAGCTTTGCTCTGCAGGTGGTTGGGGTGGATGAAGCGGATACAGATGAAATATGGATTATCTCCTCTCTGCGTTTTGCTAAGCTGCACATTGCTGGTATTGTAGCCTCTCTCCCACTCAGTAAGCTGAAAACCTTATATCCGGTATGGTCTCCCAAATATTCTTTAATCAAGCAAACACACAATCAGAAACATCTTAGTCCATCTTGCCTCATGATCAAAGAACCCTCATTTTCTATTATCAGCTGTTATTTTGTGTTTTCCTATTCAACAAAAAATGCTGAAATTCTGAACTCCCTTAAACAGGATCTTCATCCAAAATAGCCATCGGTGAATAGAGGATGCATCACAGCCCCAAAGTCTCAAACTGGCTAATTAAGATCAACTTCAGAGTTGTTTAGATGATAGATATCATCCAAACATGGTGAAGGAGTGACTCCCTACAGGAAGGAAATTGCAGCCAAACCCTTCAGAGTCCTTTGGGGCATCAACCAGTAGTTCTTTGAATACTTGTTCCATGTTTGCATGCAGCTGTTCCAACTCACACTTGGACTCTACAGTATTTTTTTTTGTCTCTTACTATTTTTTTAAATTATTTCAGCAATTTAGCAGCATATTAGCAACCATGTTGTAAAAGTCGGACAACTACTAGATACACTAGACTTAATATAAAGTCAAACCTAAATAGAGGAAGATTTTTAAGAAGTAAACAACATTTTAAAGAGTAAATTATGCTGTAGTTTAATCTTTAGTTTTTGCTCTTGAATATTAAATTTATTGATCACTAACTAACATCGAAGCCACAGTGATCGAAGACCAGAGTTTGATATGATCAAACTAAGAAGTTCAGGTGTGTAACAATAATAGGAGCTATTTTCTTTAATATAAGTCTGGATTTTCTGTCAAATAGTTAAAAAAAAAATTTTTTTTCATTGATGTACTTTATTAGTCCATCCATTCATTTTCTAAACTTCCTGTCTAAAACTGAGTGACGGCACACCCAAAGCCTTTTTGGGGTAGTTTCAAGGATTCATCCTTGATAAGTCCTTAATTTATCAAAGAGCAAACACACAAACAAAACAGAAAAAAAAACTTTTAAAGAGAAGTTTTGTTTAGTTGTAGAAAACCAAAAAAATTGGATGAAATCCCAGATGTACAATTTGGAAAACACACAAACACAGCTTATGCTTCTTTCAGCCAAGACTTCAACCAGTTCCCTTCCTCCCATGCTACAATTCTACAATTCAAAGATAAATGCTTTATTGCAACTAAAATTAATATCAAACTTTTTAGTTATATTCAATTTTCAAGTTTAGAAATTTTCAAGTCTTTTTTCTAACATTCTGCCCAAGATGCAGCCATGTTTTGCAAAAGTGAACTTTTAAAATGAAAAGCCTCTCTACTTACGACATTTCACTAAGAAAATGATCAATAATTTTGCAGCTCACAAAGAGTAATGAAAGAATAACAATTGTCAAGCAATGTGGATCAATTTGCTGCACCAGTCAAATCTATACAAACCTAACTAAAGGCATTTGAAATTATTTTTCTTTTTTTTTTAGAGCACAAGTACCTTCTAAAGTATACTACAGCTTCTCTGCATTACAACTATTTCAACCTATAACATCTCTAATAGTCGAGGGTATACTCTAAAAGCAATGATGCAAAGAACAAAAGTCATCATGAGATACTTCAGTGAATGGTGCTTGAGGATGGTTCATAGCCTGAATAGGAGGCTGAAGAACTTAGAGGCACTGACGGAGCTGACGTGCCTCCCTGTCTACCTCTCTAATTATCAGGCACACAGAGGATTGTGTGTTTTTGTCTCTATTTGACAGGATGTCCGGTGTACGTCAACCATCTGATTACTCACAATTCTAATGCCATCCTACCACTCCAAATTTGTTTAGACTGATCTCCTTCTCTTAGCTGAGTAAGATAATAGTTCTTTCCAGTATTCATGTCCAAGGATGTTTGGCTAATTTAATTTAAAACCAGAATGAGAACAATTTTTTTCCATTCTTTGTTGTTTTTAACCAAGTTATACGACAAAGTTGGTCAACTATTTTAAGAAATCTAGTGAAGCACCATTTTTATTCTTCTGGGAATTTGGGCAGAAATTATACAAAGTCATTGAACAATGACGGCTCGCTTGACTCATACGTTGGTTGGAAGTGAAATGGGGCAGACGGTGTCTTCAGTTAGTGGGTGCTTGTTTATTTTATTCTAACGAAGGTTTGCGTGTCACGGCTAGACTATAAGGAGTGATGCAGTGTCTGGTTGAAGTCTACACACACAGGGAGAAAAAAACGAGTGCTTGTTACCTTCCACAGTAAAGTTTTAGAGCAACATAGCCAAAAATATGATACAGCAAAGCACAACAAGAAAAACAAATACATAAAACAGAAAAGCGATCTAAACAAAATAAAATCTCAACAGAGATTAAGTCTGTGTTTAGTCTACAATGGGTCAAATTGAGATCGGGTATGTGTGAGTGTTATGTGTGTCAGATGACCCAGTGGGACCACTTTGACAAACACGTCTTCCCTCTTGTAGGAAAGTAAACTTTAATTGAGTTTCATCCAGACTCATCTGACCACTCCGGGCATAGGTTTAGTTAGGCTGCACCATCTGGGAGGTTCCCTTTGCCATTACCTTTGCACCAGCTGGCAGGAGACGCTTTGTGCGGGTGTGTGTGAATGTCTGGGGTGAGGAGAGGCCCATGCTGTAGCCCACACAGAGAGAATGGGGTCCAGTCAAGGGGAGCAGTCAGCCTCTGTCTGGTGGCTTAAAATAGAGCAGAGGGTGTGAGACAATTCCTCCTAGACAAACTCTTGTGGAGAACTTTTTTTTTCTTTTGTCAGGAAGAGGTTATGAGATGCTGTGCTTAAAAAAACTTGCTTCCACGCAATAAAATCTCCTGCACAAAAATAACTAATATCTCCGGCTACTCCGGCGTGCATCTCTGTTACAGTTAAAACGAAACCAGCTGGAAAAAACTCCCAGACGGCTTCTAGAATATCAGACCATAAAATGATCTAATAACAAAAGATGCATGCAAGTCATGTTTTGTAACTCCTTAAAGATGTGAGGCAGCTTCTACGGATTATGTTAGAAGCTCGGATAAAAGGCTAGAACAAACTGCAAAGTAAGACACCATTTTTTATGATTTTTATCATCAAATAAAGAATACACCTGATAGTGTTTTATGTTTGAATAAAGTCTAGCCAACACATTTTTTCTTTTTTATCAATTTTTGCCAGCAGCCGCCAAAGAGTAAGACAATACTTCCTTCCACCAAACTTAAAAAAAGTGCAGGAAGTGATAACCACCTGTCCTTGTGAACACATGAAAACACATACAAAGGGCCAAACGAATAACAGTGTTGTTTACTTTTTTAAAAAAAGAGAGAACTGGACGAGGCCAACCATGCTGAATAAGCCTTCATGTGAAAAAGTTTGAAATGTTTGAGCTTTTCTAAGAAAGAAAAAAAAAGAAAGCATGCACACAATCAAAAAAAAAAAAAATCTTTCACTGGGAAAATCCAATTCAACCACAGGTCAGCTTTACAGAGCGAAAAAAGAGGCAAATATGCAAGTTTTTTTTTTCCCCAAAAGAACATTGTCAGCTTTTTATACAAAAAATGCAAAAGTTACAAAAGCTCTGAGTTGAAACTGACTGGGAGGGTTGGTCCAACATCAACAGCATTAAATACAAACTAATATCCCGTTCTTTTGGGGCCTTCACATTGTCCTCTTCCTTCCTGCCTCAGCAGGAATGCGAGCTTTCGTACACTGAGGTGGTCTGTGACACACAGTTAAAACATTTGCTAAACAGCACTGCTGGCTGACGTGTACAGGAGGTGACAGTTTGCAATGGGCATTTGCATCATTTGTAAACCTTATTTGAAAAGTTCAAAATGTAAATTAGGATACTGTTTATTCTCAAAGCTCACGCTAATCAGTTTGTTCCCACAAACTGCGTAATATTCAGTTTGATCAGTGTAAATTCTTCACTTTTAAGTTTATGATGCAGGGCTGTGGGTCATTAGAGCCAGCAGGAATTTATTTAAGTTTCAAGCACCTACTGTAATTCTTGGTCCTCCTTTAAGTTGCCTCTAATCACAAAAAAATTGTGCTTGTCAGCAAAGTTTGGAACATACAGACAAACAAGCATCCCCTCTATCTGAAAAACAGCTGGACTTTTCTCCAGTTACTCTGAGCATCTAAACAGTTTCTAGACTGCAACCACCTGAGCTTTCTGAATGCTCACTCTGTCCAACTATTTCTACAAATAAACAAGATTTGTAGTAACTGTTTTAGATGTAACTATAGCAAAAACTCTGACAACAAAAAAATAGCTTAGGACGGAACTGGATGTGTTGCGTGCCAGGGCGCAGTAAAAAACAGAAAGTTTTATTTCAAAGTGAACAATCCATCTCATTTTAGACCCCTTGCAGTGTCAGTGTTGTGTTTTTCTTCTTTAATAGTAACCAAGTGTTATCTAACCACTGAAAATGCAGCACACAGATCATGTACTTGCTGGAATGTCCTACTCATGCCGAATATTTCATATGAATCCTATTGTTGTCTGCCCTGCTGGGGCCTCAGCAAATGACCCAGTAAGGGAAAAACACAAGAGTGGATTCCACAGTCCAAAGCCCATTAGTCCATTGGCCTGAAGGAGAAACAAGGCAATATCTCAGAATGATGAATACAACTTTTTTGGGGGTGAGGGGAAGCAAATCACTAGAATAAAGACCGAAAAGACGGATGATATTGAAAAACCACAACTAAACCTGTGGAATGTATCAAAAAGAGAACAGGCTGTTCCAGATTATCAGACATGGATGCGAAAAAAAAAAAAAAAAAAACTGCATGCAACAAAGTGCACAGGAATAGTTCTAGACTTGGGATGAGATGGGAGTTAAATAAATAATTAGTTCTCATGGAAATAAACAATAGTAAACATTGCCTGATAATAAGCTGATGCTTGCTTCAGAACACTGGAAGAAATATTTCAAAAGATCTTACTGACTTTGATGCCTATATTTCTCACTTTTTCCTTTCTCCAGTAAATGCTGCATAAAATGAAAAGGCAACATGTTAATGCTACTGTAATTGAGTGAAACAGAATTCTTTTAGCACATTTTCCATGGCGATATTTGAAAAACTGCAAAGTTTTACTTTCTCTAACTGTCTGCATCTGCTCTGACCTCTAAAATATTTTAGACAAAAGGCTCCATCTGCAAACATAAGGAGGAAGCAGCAATATAAACATAGTGGCTTTCCCATGTGAACAAGGGAGCTTCAGAAGTCACAGCGTAAAGACTGCAGAGATGCTGCAAATTCCTCGTTCACACTGCATACCAAAACAAGAGGCCATGTGGTGAGAGGACTGTTGTATTCCCCTGAAGCACAAGGCCATCAGATTTCAACCAGCAGATTAGATAGCAATTTTGAGAAATTCCAAACCTCACATACCTTACAGGTGCTTACCTCTCTTCCTATTTGAGATCTATTTTCTGTGTAAAGCATTTCGTAATGAACTACTATAGAATACAAAATGAGAGCCAAAAACAGCTAACTTTGTTGAATCTTTTCTTATCTACTGGCCTAAGAATGAGGAGGAGATGGGTAAGAGCACATCACGTGGATCATGACTCATTCAAGGTATTAGACTGCGACTGTTCCGGTTAACAAATCACCTCTACAGTCTCATAGGACAATACACAATGAATCATTCCTTTGGACCCCCTCAGTGAATGGTGGCATTCCCAATTCAATCTGCCAAAGATCCAGAAAGTGGGCAATAAGCTCACACTATGCAAATCTCTTGAGTTTTATGGGAAAAGCCCTAACATGACTCAAATCTGTACTGGACCTTTTACCTGTGCGAGGGCTCAGCGGTGATGAAGGGGATTAGCAGCTATGACTGAGTGTTTGCTTAGCCACTTTGCTGGCCGGTAACAGCATCAGTAACGGGATCAACCAAATAAAGCTCCACGTTGAGACTTCCCAGGAGCGACATTAGCAGACATTCTGTGCTCATCCAGTGTGAATTACTGTAGGCTGTCATAGTCTGGAGAAATTAGTCCCTGAAAGTGTCCGTGGCTGTCATGTTTGATCAAAGACTCAGTTTTTTTAAGCACTTAACCAAGACTGATGACACCAATGAAAATCTGCCCCACTAGACACGTTGTCAAATCCTTTTCACTGTTGGGTCCCAATTTGACACAAAGCATTTTGAATTATAGAAAGAAATAGATAAGAGTTTCTTTTGGCAACAGCTTCCTGCATAGCGATGACAAAAACCAAGCATTTATTTCATCATCAATACTGACCATCATTTTCAACTCAGAGTTACTGTTTTCGAATGAGATAAAACACATTGTTGACCGGAAATCCCAAAGCCTTCTTAAGGAGGCACCTTTCATAGGTATGCAACAATTAGGGCAGGTCTGCCTGACATGGAGGACAGAATGTTCCCAGGGCAGCTAAACACTGAGCATAAAATGTAAGCCAAAAGTTGCAGCTTTGAGAAATGAAGTTGTGAAATAAAAATAATCATGTGAACAACAAATTTCTCTACAAAAGAGAAAGAGCCCAATTGGGGAAGTTTAGGCACCTGGTTAGGATGCTTTCCAAAAGACTCGCTGGTGAAGTGTTACAGGCACATTACACTGAGAGGAGATGCAGAAAAAGACCTGCTCGAGATGGTCCATGTCCTGAAGGCCCAATCACACGACCCAAATAAACAGGAAGACCAGGGTAAAGGAAGTATGGGCTTTGCTGTTGAGACTGCAGACTCCAAAACTCAATATTGAATAAGCAGCAGAAAAAGATATAGTATTTTTTATCATCTGCATTGAATTTTTTACAAGATAAAACAAACTAGTATGACAAATAGTTCTGTTTGGGTAAAATCAACATCATGAACCCTTTCTAGAACTTAAACTAAGACGAAAACTAAATTAAACAATTTAATAGTTTCAGTGTTTCCAACTGGGACAGAAATGTATGTAGTCTTAGTCACAGTAAAAACGTGTGTATGCATTTTTTAAACTTCCTCCTCTGAGGGTAAACAGGAGCTTCAGTACTGCAGAGAGTGTGACCCACTTCACAACCTCATTTGCTCACTCCTGCACTACTGTAAATTTCACAAACGTACACATAAATGTATACATGTTTGTAGAATTGGATCTCATTAACGCACAAAAGATGTTTGGCAAAAAAAAAAAAAAAAACTTCTAAAAACATCTCCCACACACTTGTTTCTGAATAAATTCTCTGCAGTAGAAAGAAAGAAAAACATTTGGTCACTAGCTCTCACTCTGATCACTAAAGTACCATAAAAAACAGAGCAATCTCTGACTTTGAGACAAACTTTTGGGAAGTGCCATAAGCTAATTCCAAACAGCCTCAATTTGTAGGCAAAAATTTATTATAATTAAGTAGAAGACAGGGTAGTGTATTTTTCTTAAGTATGTGATCAAATAGGGGCTAAAAGACTTGGCTGAGAGGGAGAGATAATTAGTTTTGTTGGAGAGAAAAACAGAAGGCTCATTTGCCACAAAGACCAGGCCAGAGAGCAATGGCAGCAGCTTGTGGCGGTGCTGCCGGAGGCTTGGAGTGTGAGAGACATCATGCCAGCACTACTGCCTGCAAGTCTCAGATTGCAGCAAGTGGATAGAAGCCCGCAATTTCAAATTGGTCTCTGCACGTTCCCAGTGTGATTTCTACACCCCAACATGTCAGGGGACACAGTCCCATTCCCTTTGAAAACAGATCCATACATACTGCACCCAACTGAAAGACCTACTGTGATGTCCAAATTTCAGAGAAATTGGCTAAAACTATCGAAGACCCTTCGAGGCTATTTGTCATCACTAATGTAGCAGAAGAGGCAGGTGTTTGCATGTCATTCAAGTATTTATAATTAAATGCAAAAATAAAGTGCCAATTTATTATAAGGCATGAGGGAATGAGAGGAGAGGGGGGTTGAAGAAGCATTGTAACATGCCATCCTAATATTGAGTGACAAGAATAAAATGACAGTATTTTTCATCAGTTTAATCGTCTGTGTGGTTGTAAGGTTGTTTTATGAAGGTTTTTGTAGTAGCACTTTGACAACTAAAAATGTTTTAGCAAGACAAGCCACTATGGTTTCTCTTTCCCACATCAGATAATATTAGGAGCATTGCATCTTTAATGCAAGCTTCTGTTCTGTACAAGATGTCTTAATGAGTAATAAAGATCTCAAATTATGTATATATTGCATTACCGTAAACAGTGTTAGATTCTGACAAGACCATTTCACAAAACAAGCAGTCTGAGAGCAAATGATTAAAGATAAGGTTGCACTCATGTCTTTAGTGAATTGTGATCCACCAGTAAGAGATTCTTATCCACAGCACAGAAAAAAGCACAACGGTATGTTTTGCCGGCAACTTGTTGACACTGCCAGGCCGGCAATATTAGCACCTGAGTTTCTGGCACATTAGGCTTGAATGGCTGAGTTGAAGTGACATAAAAAAAAAAAAAAAACTAGTGTGGAGGTAGGCAATAGCTCAACTCTGGAATCTTCCAGCATTGAAGTGCTCCCATCTGACAATTCAAGTCTGGAATGTAGCTGTTCGTGACCCCAAAAAAACCACCCACCCCCTCCTTGCATTATGTTTTGTTGCGGTCTGAACAGAGGCTGCAGCTGGCCACTCCTTCATTAATGCAGACTCAGAGTTAAAAGAAACCCATCACAAAAAGCAGATAAATGGTAGATTTGATTGGACGAAATCTCTGTTAACTATACTAGAATAAAATGGAAAAAAGTCAAAACTCGGTGAGGCTTGTATCTATTGGCCCCGTTTGCGTAACTTTGAGAATGTTGCAGGGTTTAAAGCACTCTTTGGCAAACAGTTTACATGTTTGAAGACAAAAAAAAAAAGCATGACTCAGTACAACCGCTGACCAACTTGGGTATTAAACAATATCTCTAAGGATTTAGGAAAGCAGCATGGTGACCACCAGCAACTTTAAACAAGCAACACGGAAATAAATACCCAAGTGAGTCTTATTGTTCAGTTATATAAACATACGTTGTGGTGTCCTTGGGTATGTGTTGCGAAATGACGGAAAACAAAGTGAAATAGGTTCAAAAGTTGAGCCACTATCAAGCCCTTCTGCTGATATATTATAACATGATAAAGCAAAAGTATTGTGCAAAGTTGTTGTTATAAAACCAGAAATGAATTTGCTATGAATTCAAGGCAGCTAGAGTAAAACGGTTAGGACATATGGATAGTTCAGATGTTTTAAAAACTTGCTCTATGTTGTTTTTCTTTTTATGGTTAGTCTTGAAACCCATAAATGTGTTTTCCTCTCAATCATGTAGGATAGAATTACAGAAGAACTGTATGGCATGTTGCATGTCTTATGTGATTACTCCCGGGCAACAAAACTTTGCTCCTAAACTTTGCATTGGTTCTACTTTTAGATTTTTTTTTTTTAAAAGAAGCTGTTATAAAACTAAAAGTCTGCTTGGTTAGAGCAATGGGCTCCTGACTGTTCTCAAAGCCTATGCCATGGCACTGATGTACAACATCCATTCTGCACAGAGTGTTAAGTGCAGCACCTTTCAAAGATGGCTGGCACCCGTCCCTCTGTATCTGCAGACCTGGTTGGCACAGATAAACACTCCACCATGCTCCACTTTGCAGCTTATTACTCATTCCAAACAAATTAAATATAAGAGGCTGTGATGGGGTAAGGCCACCTGTAACCAGCACAGGCCAGGAATACAGTAGAGTTTCATTAGACGGCTCAATAGAGCCCAGCCAAATGTGTGAAGAGGCGCAACAATCCATTGTTCACCACTAACTCCTCTGGGAATGACCAAGTGGAGTTGGAGAGATTATGAGGCGATGTGTAACAATACCGTGCCATCATATGTAATAACATATGACAGCCAGAGTTCTGTCTTGAAGCTTCTATTGTGTAAAAAGAAAAGGAAGGGACAAAAATTGAGCTACACACACTCTGGACAGAGAATTAGAATCAATAAAGGACTAGTAACTTGTTTATTTTTCCCATTTTAGGTATTTCTTTTTCTGGTTTGGCTGAACTTTTGCTACTGGTCAGCATAGTGTTTGAGTGATTGTTTAATTTGGGCCAGTACTATAGTTCTAATAGAGAGAAAGCTCTATGTAACAGGAACTTTTGTGGCCCCAAACCTTTTCAGCTTACAGTGGTTTGGCTTTCCCCTCTGTTCTTCTCTATCATTCCCTTTTATCCTTTCCTGGATCAAGCCCAGGGTCGGTTACAGGAAGGTCTCTGTGTTGTGGGGTTCAGCACAACATGCTAATGAAGTGCCGTACCCCATCAACGTACTTCAACTGCCAGCAGGACTCCAACCGCTAGTCCTCACCTCAAATAACCAACGGTCTGATAATTGAGTAGGCATGACAAGCATCTCCTATGCTTGTTTCAAGTTTTCTATTTTCCAAACCCCAAAAGAAAAATAACACCATACTAACATGCAAACAACCCAAACAGAAAAAAAAATCTTGAAATGATGTTCTTAAAACATTTGATTGCAAAACGTCTAAGTTTAATAGAGTTATGAAGACTTTACTGTATGCTTATTAATGCATCATTTTTGTTTTGAGTAAAGAAAGTTAATCATTTAAAACATCTACAATTACTCAGTGTATTGTCAAAAGGAAACCCATTCTTTTGTTTTGATATTTAACTGATATTCCTTACAAGCACTGAGCACCTTTTAGTAATGCCAGATCAACATCATCATCACAAAACAGTTATATTAATAAGCAATGCACCTGTAAACAACCACCGTAATATGAGTTTGGATGCTATTTTAATAATTAAAACAACACACTGAGCCAAACATTGTTTTAAGGATTTTGTGCGGAACCCCTTTTTTTAAAAAAAAAGGCAAAGGAATTACTCAAGTGTTGTTTGACAAGAATTACATTAACTAAAACCAATGGCAACGCAGTACATTTAAATCCAGGTATGATGCACCAGAAAGTTCCTCATGTGGCCATATGACACTGTGTGATGTGAATGATTAACCAGCACTGAAGCAGGTTAAGTTAAGAGCTGTCAGAAAGAATCATTAATCCCAAAAGGCAACAAGAGACAGATGGTACAATGATAGAAGATCAATGCTCTCTGTGCAGCCCTGACAGCTTCCACCAGCCTGTCCAGTAGCAGGAAGTGGGCTAATCCCTTAAAAGAAAGATGCAGGCTAAACAAACGTTTTGAGCTTGAGACATAAGACCACCACTGGCTAAACAACAAGTAAAATATGGATATGGATGGTACTGACGGAACTTTCACAATATAAAGAAAAGAAGGGATTTTTCTTTCTTGCATAACTGGTTGAAATAAAAAATTGTGGGTAATTTGAACGCCCCACATTCCCCAGTAAGAAGTTCCACTATGGGCAAAAGGTTTGAGAACTTTATTTGCTACAAATAACTGCCAAGTAGAGCCCAGTTTTTATTTTAAAAAAAGAAAAGCCCCAGACGTTGGCCACAAACAAATTGAAAGTTCTGTCCAGTAGTATTTTTTTCAGCATGTGCTCCTAGCAAGAGTGAATAAAATAAGAACAAATCCAGGAGTCTGTATTCATCTACAGTTTGCGACTTAAAAACTAAAATAAATTCCTAAATAATTCATCTTCAATTTTTGTTTACATTGAAATAAAACTTTATATCTGTAATAAATTGAAAACTATATGTCAATAAAATACTTTGATACATTTTGTTTGTAATAAAAGGGTAAATTTCATCTTTTGTACAGAGGCTTCTAAATGGGAGGCTACAGCTTAGTAATATCTATCCCCAGCTTAAGGATCACCAAGGTTATTAAGCTGTCCAAAGAGTTGCCACATGTACAACTGCAAATATGCTCTTAAAATTTTGCAAAGACAAGTGCATGTGTGCAAAGACAGGCACTCTGCTTGATCAGCCAGCACGGGCTGACATGAAAGCAGGCTGAGTCAATAAAAAGATGAGGCCTTTTCTCCATGGTGACCCTAAGTTCACTCCTATAAAAGTTAGAAAGCAGGAGATGGTTTTAAGTTACAGCTTTGGGCCGCTTCAGACCTAAAACTGTCCATCATAAGGACTGGTAGTTTTTAAATGAATACCATTTATTGCAAAAACTAATTCTAGCTTGCCAATTGTCTGATCAGCCTTAAAGCCTGGCAGAACATCTCCTGCTTCCCCTGGGCAAGTGTTTCTTATCTACTCGATCGAAAACAAGGCTGCTGTTGCTGGCTTGCAGCAAAGATTGTGAGGTGTTTATTGGACACAGTCAGAGGAACAACGAATCCCGCTCACCTGCAAAAAGAACTACAGTGTCCATAGCCTTTAGTCAAAAACAAAATAAATATAGTAGTAGTGTCCTTCTATTGGCTCACTAGTGTGTGATTATTAGTGTGTAGAAACAATTGTGGCTTAACATCATATATTTATTTCATCTTTGGAGAATCTACTGTGTTTGGCAGATGAAAAAACATTAAAAAAAAAACAAAACACACAACCAGCCAAAGAATTCTTGATAAGCAAATGGAAAATAGATTTTTGCTTTCAAGAAATCTGAATCAAGGCTTCATACTCAAGGCACTTTGCATGTATTTTCATAACAGGTTCACTAAGGATTTGAATATGTAAAACAAAAACAACAGCTCTGGCAAGATAATAAGCTGCCATCTCATTAATGCCCAGCCTCTTCTCTCCTGTGGCATATCTAAAAGGTAAGAGTTTGAAGGCATCTACCCTCAGCAGTCCCTTTCACTTCATTGCTACTCACCTCTTACTAATTCCATCAGCACCATGGTGAAATCTGAGAGAACATCGTGGTTCTTGCTAGTGATCATTTGGGGAGGCAGACACTAAGATTTGCAATGGTCATACGGTCAGCTTGCCAAATAAGTAGCGACAAATGGAAGAGAAGCCAAGACAGAAAGGACGGAAAAGCTGTGTGAAGCCAATGGCAAATGGGCAAAGACCTCTTTACTTCGTGGAGCATGACCACAGGGTAAATTCTAAACAATTCGAGGGAATATTGTCCAGGTGCAGATCTACAGAACTCTGCCTATGTGAATAATCAAAAGTAATGTTACCGATTGTTTTTATAATATGTGTTAAACTCTACGAATAGTAATCAAAGCAGAAAAAAAACTGACATCAATAAATTTATAGAAAAATTGCGACCATAAAAAGCCTATTAAATTGCAGAGATAATGTTAAATAACTATGTGCTGTTTTTGGAGCATTTATAGGGAGCTGAGTGTTGATGAGGGCACTTAGTAGAATCCGTAATCATAGGGAGAAAAAACATATGGTATCAGCTTTCGCCTTTCAAAATGAGGCTCAGATTACAGAGGACCAAAATCAGGCATCAAGTGAAAGAGGTGGGTGGTGTAAACAGTGGGCGGGGTGGAATATATGGTGACATGTCAAGCCATGGTATGGAAAACATGGGAAGTATGGCCAGAATGGACAAGTTGTATGATGGAAAGGCCATCTGGTAAGACCAGTCATCACGCATGGCCCTATGATCAAACTTCTTCCTGAATGGTATCACCCATTAAAAACATAGCATTCAACCCCTCCCTGAGCACATTTTCAACCCCCACTTATTGACAGACTCTTTGCAAGTATTGAATGCTCATATGTTTCCGGTCAACGGTAACATCTTTGCATGACCCCTCTCTCTTTCAAACAATGCTTCTTTTCATGCTCCACATGTCTTCAAACATTGATATGTGCATCATCTTCTACAGTCACAGTAGCACAGCCCGAGGAGAGAAATGAAAAAACATAACCGCCAGGCGGGGACTTTTGAGCTGTCACACAAAAAACACCCCCGCAGAAAGAAGTCTGACAGCTTTTAAATTTCAGTAAGAAATCAAACAGCATATAAGAAGGAGGGGACGTTCAGTAGTTCCTTCTGAAAACTCTGCTTGCCATCAGGAATCTGGCAGTGATCCACGGTCTGAAGGCAAGACCTCTTTTAGTCTTTGCCTGAATCACAGATGAATTATTTTGTTATTCTGCTGGGTCCTTCTAACTCACAGAGAAAAAAGAGAAGTCAGGTTTGGTGAGGCCTTGGCAACATCAAGACTACTGGATTATTCATTATGTTTGCTTTTCTCCTTCATAACAAATCTGTTATTTCATTTTTCATGAACCCACTATGCCATGGCCTCTGCATTTGGACGAATCGGGCCCTAACCCTGCCGGTGCAGCTCTTAAATGAAGGCCACTTTATTTTTAACTCAGACATAGACCGATGCTTGCTTCCTTCCCATTACCCTTCTCCCTCCCCCCACACTAATTGCAGACTATCCAATAATCTTCAGTGGGGTAAAACTAATTTACTCTAAGCTCTGCTGCTGCTTTAAGATGAAGTCATGGAAGAGCAATAACTTTCTTATTTCCTCTTTGCTATCATTGTTACTCCAACTACACCAACTGAATAACATTCTCTGAAAATCCAAAGAATGATGAATCTAAATCTACAATCTAAAAACATCAATACTACATACGTACTGTATGTACTGAAAAATGACATGCAAACTTAGTGTCATTAGCTCCTGGAGACTCAAAAGTGCAAGAACATTCAAACATCTTAAGCACTGAAATCAATCCATTTATGGCTTAGTTGTGGCAACACATGGCGACTACACATAGTGTAGCTGAGGCATGTACATCTGAGTTGAAAAGGTCACGCTACAACATTAGCCTAGCCTGAAGTATGCCAACTATCTCTGTCTTCCAGAGTCATGGGCATAAAGTTGTAACCTCTTGGATCCCACTCTGGGACAAATCTGGATAGCAAATTCAACTGTTTCATTTCTATCCTGTCCCATGCAAATAATCTGACCCTGGATGCCATCAGGCTACTTAGGTCTGCATTTTATTTGTCTATTAACACTTCAGCCCAGTTGTGAACGTAATTAAACCCACCAGATGGAAAAAGCAAAGAGCTTGTGAGAGAGGAAATCAAACCTCTCTATTTGGCCTGAGCTCGTCCGGTTATCAGGGGGCACTCATCCACAGAGGCAACTGTTAACATATCACTAGCAGAGCAATGCGGAGGGCTGACAGACTGTTTTTTGTCTTCTAGAAAGAAGCTTGGCAACTCCATCAGCCCTTCACCCTTGTCAAGGACAGCAGTACTGATAACAACTTGACATTCTTCAATAATTATTTTCAGTTCATCACTTTCTTTATGTTTCAAGTTGACTTAACACTTTCAATAACGTATGCACATCATGTCCTAGTACACACGCAACCACAAAGACATAGTAACACCCTTACAAGAGCTAACAAAAGCACATTCCAGTGGTATCTGTGCAACTGAAAGACAAAGAAGTGCAATGCTATGTGTCTAGCAAAATTGGCACAACAACCTCTCAGGCTATAAATCCAGACTTGAACCCATTTAGAGCCTTGGAGGTGACAAACTTTCAGCACTTGTCTGCTTGTCCCTGTGATCGCAGCATCATTCAGGGGATGTCACTGACAGATCTCAGCCTATGAATGTGGCAGGGAATTCACTCATAGGCAAGTCACAGCACTGATTTACTCCAAAGCAAACAAACACACATCCACTAAGCTGTAACTACACATGTGTCAGAATGGATGATAGGGTCAGGTCAACAAGTCACATGAATGCATACAAACTTAGAGAAACTTGTGGTTTCACTTAGATAATAGATGCCCATACACATCCACACACAGAGACATGTACACCTTAAGCTCTCATAGAACATCATAATGTGTGAATGGAGAGAGTAGTAAAGAGAGAGAAAAAAGTGCCGCATTAACTACAATAAAAGAACAATTCTTACAGATAAGAAGTTGATCTAGGAGAAGAAACTGTATGAGGAGGAGAGTAGACAGAACATCAGACACATAAACACTAACCTGCTTCACTTCAGCAGGCATGATCCAAAATCCCGCTTCGATCCCGTTAGAAAAAATAAAATCAAAGAAAATAAAAATGATAGTTATTTTATAAAACACCCTCCTGGAGAAATCTAGAAAATAAGAGTCCTCCTCCCGGGAAAAGTTTTCCTCTCCTCTTGTCACTCTTCTGCTTTCCTTGTTTATTTACAGCGAGTTTCCCTCTGAGTGCAGATGCAGGCAGCCATCAGACTTGTGAAGCTAGAGAATTCACATCAAGCTAGAAAGGATGTACGGGGCTGTTTTTTCAAAATAAAATTAAATTGAATCTCCGCTGTTAAACAGAAGTTAAGCAAAAAAGTGTTTTTTGTTGTTTTTTTTTTTTTTTGTAAGTGCGAGAATCAGAATAATTTTTCTTCGAGTTCTTTTTTTTTACGTTATTAAAAAAAATAGTCTGATTTATTATTTAAATGCATGACATACTGGGGGAGCATACCTTTTTAGCTTGCTGAGTGTGTCGTGTGTCTGTGGTAAACTGATCCATTTTTTTTTTTTAACTAAAGCAGTGACGTGCGGCGAGGTTCATGTTTGGGGAGACACTGACTCCTCAACAGTCAGATTAACTATTGTAAGAACTGAAAAATACATCCTATTTCAGCATTCATCCAACTACTGATAATGTTTCATATCTCATCAGCATTCCTCTTTCGATTACCTCATCGATGACCTTAATGATGATGCCATTGATGATGTTGTCAATGCTGTCATCGAAGCAAACATCAATGCTATCATCGAAGCTAACATCAACGCTATCTGTGGTGGTTACATCGATGCTTTAAATAAAATAACATGAAAGATTAGGTGCGTTCGAGATGCACCTAATCTTAGGTTTTTGAAAGCAAAAAAAACGGCATGCATTGTGCACCAATCCGCGCCGATTAGAACTGCCTGTGTCATCTCGAACACACCTATTATTTTCAGTTGTATAATAAATGTTATCATCGATGACCTCATCGGTGACTTATCGGTGAGCTCATTGGTGATCCATCGGTGACTTCATCGGTGACCTCATCGGTGACCTCATCGGTGAGCTCATCGGTGACTCATCGGTGACCTCATCGATGACTCATCGGTGACCTCATTGATGAGGTCATCAATGTTAACATTGATTATAGCATTGAAAATAATCTTTCATGTTATTTTGTTTAAAACATCGATGTAACCACCAAAGATAGCATTGATGTTAGCATCGATGATAGCGTTGACGTTAGCATCATTGATAGCCTTATAATATTAACAATAATACATTTTATTTATAATGCGCCTTACATTTTTAAACAATCCCAAAGCGCTTCATAAAAACTAGGCAATGTAAAAACAATAAAAACTGTTTTTAAACTCAATGATAGCCTTGATTACATCATTAATTGCGTCATCGATTAGGTCATCGATGACGTAAGTGACGTGCGGTGAGGTTCATGTCTCTACGAGACTGACTCTACAAGAGTCAGATATACAATGGTAAGAACTGAAAAATGCATCCTATTTAAGCATTCAGGGTTTTTTCACCGAATAGAAATGACGATATGCACGTATTTGCTAATTCTCGTAACAAAATATGAAGAAACCATATAATTTGACAGGTATTCTAAAGTCAATAATGTAACATTTTGATACTAAGCTAATAGATTAGAATAAAAAAAATGAATGAACTTAATCTTTTTTTTTTACCATGGAAACTTTAAAAAAAATAATTGTTTAAAGCAATCAAGCAAATTATGTTCAAATTGACAATAAAAAGTAATTTTCTAAAAAGTTGAAGGGCTTTGTCATAAAAATAAACTTGTAAAGCTACTATTATTTTTTTTTCATAAAAAAAATTTAGGAGGCTAAATACTTCAAGAATGAAGCAGTCAAATTAGTGGTTGAGAAATGATCTCACATTATTTTACACACACACAAAGAGAAAGAACATTTCTGGGCGCTGGCACAGTGGCTGTGACCAATTATGTGTAAATGGAAAGAAATTTATGCAGAGTAGTCAAATTAATTTTATGCAGATACAACATCTCTACAACTTAAAAAAATAGTTTTGATTATCTCAAGCAAAGACTTTCGATAGGATATACGTATGCCTTTACTCTGACAGAAATCTCTTCCTACTTCCTGTGTAATTCTGCCAAAAGACAGATCTAGAAAGAAGATGCTTTTCTTTTTGGGGAGATGCTGCTTTTATCCTCTGAATGAGGATGTATAGAGGGCAAAGAGAAAATCCACATTTTTGGAAGCCCAAATTAAGGGAATGTTGGTACTCATTTGCATCAACATGCCCAACAACAAAAAAAGTTAGTGGAGAACAAAACCTTCAGGACTGAGACAGATAGAGGTAGATGGGGTGTTCTGATAAAAAAAAAGAAACAAGCACGGTCATAACATAAGAATCAAGAGCTAGAACGTATGCATTTTTTTGTGTCTTTCTCTCATTGCATCAATGTCTTCTCCTCTATCTCTGGCATCATTTGGGTGGGACCACCCCACTTTTTGCACTCCAGCTGCGTTTGTCTGTCAATGTGCCGACCCTCCCCCTTTCTGGCACAGACATAGTGAGAGAAAAGGAGAGAGAGAAGAAAAAAGGGATGGAAAGGGGGAGGGACTGGGTTTGGATGCAAAACAAAAGTTGCCCCTATTGAAGTGAAGGCATCCTATAGGCTACTCTGCAAATTTTTACACCCCATACACTCATGGGCTCTTTTTTTAATCTCTTTGTGCAGATCTTCTCACTGCACTTGATATAAGAGGGGTTTGGATGTACGTGAAAGAATTCACATTGAAATATCTGTGACTGTGACCAAGACCGTGCAGGAATGTTAATCTAATAATGTTGATTGAAGCTTAACTAAAGACAACTTGGAGAGAAGCTTGAAAAGACAGGAGAGTAAGAGAAGGCATGATTGGACTAAAAGAAGAAAACAGAGAGGAGAAATACCAAATGAAAGGGAAATGGCTGAGGTTTCACATTCCACTAGCCTGGCAGTGCTTTTTCATGTCCCAGGATGTTACTGCTCCATTTGTTCTTAGTAAAAACCCTGGCCCACCATGCACCCTCACATTTAGACCTGTTTATGTTTAAATATGGCATTAAGATTTCAGCTTGCAGGTCCATTTAGAAAGTGATTTGCAAAAGCCTCATGTGATCTGTAAGGCCACATTTCATTTTAACTATTTAAACACTTAGTGACTTTCATAACCCTGTTTAAAAATCCATTTAATGCTCAAATATTCTTCTGAAAGTGAATGAGAGACAAAATTAATCTTTACTTTTAAGCCTTTGTTTCTTCCTCCAGTTTGTGTTTTATTTACAATAGTCTGAAAATTTTTGCTGAATTTTCTAAAATTCTGTTTGACTGAAAGCAAATTTATAAATGAACTCTAAGTTATCTGCTCTGGCTTTTTGAAACATTCATTCAAAGGGATACTTCTGAAAGTTAATACTTTCTCCTTTTGGCATTTTGACAAATTCTTACTTAAAATCTACATCAAACTGCTAACAAATTGTGTTGGGTTTTTTTTTTTTCATTCATTTTTCTTTTGTGCCATTTGAATTGTTTATACACGTTTTACCTTCTGAACCAAACATCCCTAACAGGCTCGTGGGGGGTTGCTGGAGCCTATTCCGGCTGATTCAAGGTGAGAGGAGGGGTACACCCCCAAACAGGTCGCCAGTTTGTTGCAGGGCCACACACACAACCATCTACACGCTGATTCATTTGAACTATTTTCATATCGTACATGGTTTTGAAGAGTGGGAGGAAATCGAAGTACCCGGAGAAAACCCATGTTTACACGGGGAGAGCATGCAAACTCCACACAGAATAACCAGTGTTCCAAGCCTCGACGCTACCCAGGACTCGAACCCCCGATCTTCTTGCTGTGAGGCCACTGTGCTAGCCATTGCCCAACCGTGCTGCCCGAGTTTATACTTTTATTCTTGAGTTTATTCATTTCCCCACTGTTACCATGTTCTCTTTCAGTTGTTTGTTCAATCCACTTTTTGTTATCATTCAGAGACAAAAAAATTAGAATATGAAGAATATCGCCCTGCAACAAACCGGCGACCTGCTCTGTGTTCACCCTGCCTCTTGACTGTAACCAGCTGGGTTAGCTTCTGGAACGCCTTACATCCTAAGTTGGATCCAGGGTACAGAATGAATGATGAGAGAGAATGAGTTTAGTTTTGTCAAATATAACGTAAGGAATCTTTACAGACACTTACATGTCAGACCTCTTGGCAACCTCTGCTTAATACACTTCTTTTCTTATGAGTTTTGGAGATCCACCCTTTCATCTTCCATCATCTTGTCATGATGCCATTTGTTTTAGCAATACATTTAAGAGGTCAAATTCTGGCAGATTACAGATGTAAAAGAAAGAAAGAAAAAAGAAAAGAATTTTTGCAGCTCTATAATTCAAACCTTTCACAACTGAAACACTAAAAACTTTTTAGTTGATCTAAAATTTCTAAAATAACATATCTATTAAATTGTACAGCAAGGAAGAAAAACTACCAAGAAAAATTCATCTTTCTAGAAGACTGTAATTTAAGAGCAATTTAAATTCAATCAGAAATACATCGGACTCAAATACTTAATAGGAAAAAAACCACAATGTGAGTAGCAAGTTTGTAGATTCATCATATACAGCCATTATTCATGCAGTAACAAAATCAAGCGTGATATTCAGTGAGATTTAATCGTCTGAGTTGTTGGAAAAACTTAGTTGACGCATTTGAAGTGGAAGTTGCGTACCTATTATGCAAATGATTCCATTTTGAATGCATTTTTAATATCTTAACAAAATAGAATTTTCTTCTTTTACAGAAAATCTCCATCTTATTATTGTTGCAAGGTTTGAAGTTAAATTAATCATATCTTTCACAAGGTCTTTTTCACATAAATTTGTGGATTTTTTCTCCAAAGAAAAGAGAAAAGAGAAGATGTCTAGATGAATTTATGCATGCTTATGTCATCTAAGTGAAAATGGCTAAAATTTGCCATGTACTGTATATGTGTATATAAATTTTTATATCAACAAAATTTTTTTTTTTTTTTTAATTTTATCAGTGTTGTTTATTATCAATCCTAATCACATGAGGCAAAAACATGTAATGGATTAATGTCTTTGAGACCAATTTGCTGAATTTTATTACTGTGTTGTGTACGTATGTCACCCAAAAAAAAAAAACATGGTCCTACAAAACCACACCACTCCAAAGGAGTTGGGTTGGGTTAACTATATACATCTGCAAAAGCATACAAACCCCTAAAACATTGGGATTATTTCACCTATAAAAGATGGCATGCTTTGTTGAGATAAACATTCCAAAGACAAGATTATCCTGTTTTCCCAAACTTTTAAACCACTCCTGTATCTTAGCAGTGATTTGAAACACTTGTGAATGTTCCTCGCACCATTTATCCATCTTCAGATTGTTACCAAAGAGTTCAGTTATTTCACAACTGGCAGACATACAAATCAATGCCTCATGAAACATGAATAAAAAGTGGTTATTTCATTTAAAAACTACACTTAAGCTTCCAGTAAAAAATGTAACTTAGTTTGATTGTCAGACAAGCATCTTCTTCAGCCAATCCACAGTTAGACCAGTAGATAATAAATTCATGAGGTGTATGAATAATCCAGGAGTTGTAATCAAAGCATCCAAGGTCTGCTTTAGTCTGTCTAGATGAATAGTGTGAAACAGATGGTGGAAAGGTTAATGGTTGGCTACAAGGCCTACGTTGACAGCCAGACGCCTCCAGTGACGCTGCATCTGTTAACATCATGTTTTTAACCAGCATTAATGGCGGCAGAAGGTAAGAACACAAATAACTTTTGAGGAGCAAAATAATGTTGGAATAAGACACTTTCGGTACGAAAGTATGTGTGGTGTGCCATTGTGTTACAGAATAGTCTTGTCTTGTTCAAGAGTGACTCATGATTGTGAATTGTGAATGCTTCACCACTACCAAAAACACATTTTTTGGTAAACCATGCTGTGACGAAGTTGACAAAATATCCCACCAGGCACAAAGTGGGCCTTCAAAACCATTAAAGTACCTTATTTTTCAGAAATAACTTAGTAAAGCCATTCACAAATGCCTGCTATTGATTGCTGTTTACTATGACAATAGCACAGCTGGCAAAAAAAAAAAAAAAAAAAAAAACTTATCAAATGACTTTTTATCATGATTTGTTTTCTCCTTAAAAATGACTAGTCAGTGATGTGCAGAATTAATGTTGCATTTATTGAGGGCTTTGTTTTTCTAAAAAGCAATCTTCTTCTAATTTGGGAAAACAAAGCTCTATTTAAATTACCCCTTTTCGCATTACAAGACACCCTGTTTTGTTTTTAATTGTTAAACTATTGCGTATGGCTAAATTTGGCATGCAGTTATGAGACGATTTGCTTTTTCCGCTCAATTTAAAAATGCTATGAGGTTTGACATCACATTGAGAAAAAAAAAACAGTTTGTTCTGAACATGCTGTTTTAAAGTTAAAATTGTGCCTCTGACCACTAGAAAAAAAGCTCATGAGGCAATTTTATTTTCTCGAATTGTGACGTTGACTGATTTCATTGTTCGATTCAAAACCAACTGGAGCAAACAAAGTCTATGGAGCAAAATGAGTGAAGCAAACAGATGTCAAGAAATGTGCACAATTTTTGGAGTTTGAAACAAGAAAAAAATATTTTCAAATGTGTAGCATGCATTACAGCAGGAATCCTATTAGTAAAATAAATAAATGAATTCCTCTATTCATCCCTCACCGAGGAAATTTGTTTGCTGCACTCCTTACACCGCAGCAGGCTGCCCTTCGACGGCGCCAATGGTGGGAGAAACAGGGGTTAGGTGTCTTCTCCAAGGACCCTAGACGTGCTCTCTGTGGGACTATAACCCGCAAAACTTCCGCTCCACGCGCGAACGCTCTAACCACTGAGCTGCCATCTCGACCTCTTAGTAATAACTAAGATAGTCATTGGCCCAAATGGCCAAAGTTCAAGACCCCTTCTGAACTATTTTCAGACCAGTCACAAGATCCTCAGACCAAATTCTAACTATAGCAAACATTGTCAAAAAGCAACACAACCTATAAACTGCCAGAAATAAAATACATTGTTTGAAGTGCTTTACTCATCCAAATGTACAGAATTTCTAAAATTTTGATGAAAATAGCTGATGGGCTTCCACGATGACAATAAACTAAGGTGATATCAAAAAGCTGGTTTTGATTTATTGACACCAAAGATAGCTAGAAGTGGCACCATAAAAATACCAAAATGCTCATCCTTCCACAGTTTTCTATTGCATGAGTTGAAATGGTTTAGCTGTGGACAAGAAAATGTTAGATATAAAAACAAAAATAACTGAGCATTTTCTTAAACAATATTAAAAATGTAACACAACAATGTAGTTAAATATTTTTTAGGTTTGTACATTATGAACCCATCAAGCGACATCTTAGCATATTCTTCATTAGCAGTTGTTTCCATTTGTTTCATCACCACTGATCTAATTACTGAAAACTAAACAAACATTTTTCTGTGCTCGGGGTAGAACCGTTGCTCCTCCGGGTCAAGAGAAGCCAGATGGGGTAGTTCAGGCATCTGGTTAGAATGCCTACCAAACACCTCCCTGGTGAGGTGTTTCGAGCATGTCTCACCAAGAGGAGACCCAGAGGTAGGCCCTGGACCTGCTGGAAAGACGATGTCACGCAACTGCCCGGGGTACGCCTCGGGATCCTCCTGGGTGAGCTGGAGGATGCAGTTGTTTTGAGAAAAGCCTTAGTTTCCAGTTTGAGGCTGTTTCCCCATGTTACCCAGCCCCTGATGAGCGGTAGACAATGGAATGGAACTTTAACATACGTTCTTAAAATATGTGCACAAATAATATTATCTGACTGTGATTTTTAAAACAATATTTAGTCTCTTAAACAAGTTGAAATGACTATTTGAACTGAAAGTTTTTATATGTTCTTGTAAAAGAATTGGCAGTAACTGTTAGAGAACACACTTGTATAATATTGAAATGTTGGTTAGCTTTATTTCCCTGCAGGGCAATTGCAATTTTAAGGGATATTACTGCTCATTGAGTGTAGATTTACACATGCAAACCTCCCAAAACCAAGCTCTGTAATGCTTCTGTTACTCATTTGCAGTCCATTTACACGCTTGTAAGTCATGCTGTAAAAATGTCGTGCAGGTATGTTAAACTCAAGAAGATAGTTAAAGCAATCCTTTGAAGTAAAAGACTGTTTCAAATTAAGTTTTTTGTTTGTTTGTTTTTTAAAGTTCCCTCTTCTTCTTCTTCTTTTTTTACTGGGGTCAGCATTCAGTCTTGTTTAGTTTTCTGGAATCAAGGTCACATTTTTCCAGTGACACAGAGGTCTTCTGAAGAAAAGCTTTATTTTAAACACATGTCTCATAGTTCAGCTACTCCCTTTAACAACCAAGCCTAAAAGTATTTAGACTACCATGGTCATCTTCAGCAGAAGTAGACCTTCATGTTTTGCTTAGTGTTAAACTTGCCACACAGGTACACAAAGAATGTGCAGGGAAGGAAAGTCAGGCAGTTTTTTGGATCCCTCTCTCAGTGCTTTTATCTAGCATAATGGTTTAATGGATTGTGATTAAATATCAGGGAGGTGCGCCATGGCAGGCATTAAACCCACAAACAGTAGGACTGATTTAAAGGATGGCAGGTTGGGCCGTGCTAGAGGAATATAAATAGCCAACATTACTGAGCTCTCCCACACTGCTGATAAAAAAGAGGAAAGTGAGGAGACCAGGAATTCCTCTCATTTCATATCAGCTCCTGTACCTCTTCACAATTTCCAAAAACATGATGAATGATATGAAAAAGGCGAGTCTTCAAAATATAAACGGCACGTTATCATTTTTTGGTAAAGTACTGTGTTAACTTTTTGCACATCTAGTTAGACACATCTAGTTAACAGTTGCAACTAATTGAGACCAACTTACATAAACAACTGAAAATACACAGGGAATCAGGTCAGAGCAGAATTTAAAATCCCATCCATGATATAGCACGCAAAAGAAAATTGTTCAATTACACCCAATAGGGAAAAATGTAATTCTTTTGGTTTATATAAGTGGTAAGGCCTGCCAATAAAAGGCCAGTATGGAAAGACTATGCAACTTACAATGTGGCTCTCTCACAGCTGCATTTGCTGTTTCATAGATGGCCTTATTAAAATGGTGCTCTCAAAGCTCGTTATTAACCCTCCATGTGTTGGTACTTCCTCTTTTATTGTGTACAAAATTCTTGGCATTTAGCATCTGCTGCACAATAAAAAATTATGTAGCAATTTTGTACAATTCCTATTAATAAAGAAAATAAAATGTAATTTATTTTATACTAATCTTTCACAGGTGTATAGATCCTAAATCTAAATATATGTTGAGGTCGTATTTATGAAATTATTTGAATGAACAGGTTGTGAGGTCACTACAAATAAAGATATTATTAAGAAAAGGAAGAAACAGTTTAAGTATGAAAAACAAACGTCTCAAATGAGAAAAATCAGCAACGTTGATAAAGATTTGTTGTGACTTTTATATAGTGTGTTCCTTTATGTAAGGGAAGTGTTGTTTGGGGAGTATGGGAACAGTATAGCATAGAAAACTAAACAAAGGGGACACTTTCATAGCCAGATAATGAGGGAGTTTATAGGAGGCAAGAAGGTTGTTGATGCCACAGCGAGGGAAGTAGACAGGAGCTAGAGAAGGGTGGGAGGGATAAACTAAAGGCACATTGTTGGGCAGGTGATTTATGAGGGTACAAGTGCTACAGGTCCTGTTAGGGAACGTAGATCTTCTGTCGCTATGGCACCCACAACCCTTTTGTATCCATTGTTCCAAAAACAGTGCCTTGGGACTGTGAGTTGTGTTGGATTAAAGTGGGTGGAGGCAGGCTCGAGCGATTGTTGGTTGAAAACTATGGTGCCAACGCATGGCCAGGGTCTGTACATCTTCAGCACAGACAGCAGCGCAGATCAAAGGGTTCACTGTTCTCCCTCTCTAAACCTCACATGCTTTGAAAATTCCCCACAAAATTTGCACAAAGGCATGGTATGCCTTTGCAATACTCAGGACCCACTGAATAAATCATCCGCATATCAAACACCAACATTTTGTGACATCCAGCACACAGGCCAAAATCCCTAAGTTTACTTTTCCTATGAACAGTGTGTACCTCGAGATGGAATCTATAGATGTGATGTGCAGCCTGGAGCAGAGAAGTTAGCTTTCTGGTGTGTAAATGAGGTCACCTTTTTCCCCTAGCTCTAGACAGACATGGTTTACTGAGTGCTGTCTGTCTGCCTCCATACATAGAACTGTCACCATTCACCACTTGACCTTTCAAAGCCTTAGTGATAATACTCCCTCAGGCTAAAATCAATTACCACAGGCAAACATGATATAAAATAAAGAAAGGGTAAGATCTTTGCACATAAGCGATCACATATTGCAGCTGTCATAGGATGTGAATTGAAAGTCTCCTTTTCCATCTCATTGAATCTGTGGTTATAATTTTTTCTGACAAGCCAATATTGTCTCCAATGGCAACGCTCAAACTCTACTCCCATTAGACACTTAAATGGCAATAATCTTTACATGACACGTACTGTTCATAAAGTGTAACATAGAAGTTTTCTTTAAATAAAACAAATATGCTGAATTAATAACATTAAAGCAAAGCCATGTCAGCATGTTTAAATGTTCGCACCTATACAAAGTGAAAATAATTAGACTTTATCACATGTCCAGCTGCCTCTGTTAATTTACTGATAATAAAGATAAAGCAGAAAAATTCTAGAAGCTAATTGATGTCTAGACCCAATTTGTTTTGCGGTTTCTCTAGCAACCAGCAACTTCTTTGTATATTCGTTTGTATGCAATGTTAAATTCATTAATCAGTTTTCATCCAACTTTTTTTAATGACCTCAACTCTGAACAATGCCAAACTTTCTTAAATTTGGTTTTAAAGTTGAATATATCACTGCCTGGGCTTTCTGAAAATGCTTTCCCTTAATTCAACATGCATTTTGTGAGTGTGTGTAAAACAGTGAATAAAAGAAGCTAGACAGAAAAGAGAAGCACCTGATGCATTCTTCATAGCTCATAAAGCCTCATTATATAAGTAGAGTAGGTCTCGGGGCATTCATGCACACACAAAGATGCACAGCACCCTGCGCCCCCCCTCCTACCGTGCATTCAAATTGCCTTGGTATTTAGGAATTCTATTTCCTGGTAACGAGATGGCATTTCAAAGGGATGCAAAATGAGGCATCATTACATGAGCGGTACCCAGTTACTGCAAACTGACACCCTCGTTAACAAAAATCTGGGTCTGAAGGATGTCTGTGACTATAATCCGGGACTTACGTATAGCCCTGAAGGTTAATGTACTGTAATGATAAGTTACAGAGTTTGTACGACAGATGATATAGTCTCTTTGCAGTGGCAACGGGCCCACCTGCTAACAACGTGACAAACACATACTCACATAATGGAATAACGAAAAATGTTGTATCCAAGGGATACAATATTAGCCTATATGTCACCCAACATGACTGTTTCATAGAAGTTTACTACATTTTTATGACTCTAACAAGGCTAAAATATTGTGTTAACACACTGTTTGTCAGGCTCAGCTTTCATTTGACACATAGATATCCAGATTTTTCTTTTAATAAAAGAATTACAACTTTTAATGGATTGGCATAGCTTAACAAAAGTTGAAGGAAACTGCTGCATTGCAGTGTGATTACACAGTTAGTCACCTTTTTAAGCAGCACAGATTCAATATTGGAGAACCTAATCACAACCTACTACAAAAAGCACCACCAAACTTCACTTTTCACTGTTTCAGGTATACACAAATGAGAATACTATTTTAATTTGTCTTTATCAAATCAAACAGCAAAAGAAGTCTATTAAAAATTAATGTACTTTGAAGACTTTTTTGTCTAAAACTACAGACAAAAATTTCACATCAAAATTCTAGTTTTATAAATTGCATGTCTCTCATCTCATGTAGAATTTGTTAAGCTTGGATTCATTAGAGTAAGTCACAACAAGTAGGTTGACTGCTTTGTAAAACATGTGCTCACTCAGAGGGGGTCCTGTGAAGAAGTGATTAGGCCCAAAAATGAAAATTGGAAAGAACATACCGTACTGAGATCAGTCCCTGAGGTATTTTTTATTAAAGACCGAAAATAGGCTAAATAAAAGGGCAAAATTGAACAAGAAGTCAACTAACAATCATATAAAAAGAAATACATTTCTATTTCTCCTGCTAAACCATTCAATTTTTTAAGAAAACAATTGCAGCACTATTTCCACATCTTGCACATACTCAGTAAGAGACAGCACGTGTAAACCCACGTCCATAATTTCATTGTTTTCCAAACTGAGAGAACTGGGATTATAGACTACACCAGGAAAAAAGAACCCCTGGCCCACCAGAGTCGTAGGCAAAAATAAATCTAATTTGAAGTTCTTTAAAAGATCAATTCCAAATAAAAAGATTATAGTGGAACATCCTGAAAAGTGAGTTTAAACAGCAGGACCTTGTCTCACAAATCACATGAAAATGAAATAGAGATTATAGATTTCCAACAATGGACAAACGAAGACTGTTCGGAATCGTCGTAATGAACATGTTAAAATGGAAGGGTGAAGTGAAAGTAGAAGATGACCTAGTACATATATAATTGGGTGAGGTGGTTGAAAAATGATGGTGGTTGAAAAATGCATGAGGTTGGCCAGTGCGCTGGCGTCTGTTACCTGCATCACCATTTGCTGCCATGCTAGTGGCTGGCTGGTGGGGGGGTTTGGAGGCAGGTTGGAGCGCTCAAGCTGTAGGGTGACATTGCGTCGCTCCTCCTCAAGGGCTCGCGTTAGCTGTTCAAAACGCGCCTCCTGCTCTTTCACTGAGGCCAGGATGCTGGCAGCTGAGCGAACATCATAGTCCTCCATTTCCAGGGATGTTTAAAGTTGCACAGATCTTCCACATCAGGGAGGTAGGGAAGAAAAGGAAGGAGGAATGGGTACCACATCATTATAGATACCTTGGCCCAACATGCTGGATGAGTGACATCAACAGATGGAGAAATGTCTCGAGTTAGGGTCAAATGATAGCTTTGTTTACTGGTCAGGTTGAGATGGTAATGATAAAAGCATAGCACAGCTCTAAAAGACTACGGCAGATAAAAATTTGGCATAGTAAAAAGCAAGTGCATTTATAAGCTACATAACTAGAGATATAAGGTTACGGTTTGAATAGTTTAAACAGTTTTCTAAAACCATGTCTGGACATGATTAAATTTATCCCCTGATGCCGATTGCACAGGTAGGTCTATGAACGTAGTCCAGCATGGAAAACACATTATTGACATTACTGTGTTCCAATTCTATGTTTGTCTTTGGAACTATGAGAGGGGTTTTTTTTTCATATGTTGAGTGATTCC
This sequence comes from Neostethus bicornis, assembly GCA_902685375.1. NCBI lineage: Eukaryota > Metazoa > Chordata > Actinopteri > Atheriniformes > Phallostethidae > Neostethus > Neostethus bicornis. The sequence continues at coordinate 15,810,963 of LR738545.1, forward strand.
TAGCACAGCAAATAAACTTCAGTGACGTTATGCTAGAGAAATTAACATTGTCTTTTAACAAACAATCCACCAATCTGGCTCCAAAAACAATAATGGGAATGAAAGCAGGACAGTGCAAACTCACTCAAACAAATGTTCTTGTTTTTGGACATTGCAAAAATGGAAATATATGACTTTAATGTTCAAATTGAACAATCACAGCCAACACAAAGGGGAGGTGCAATTGTTCATTTTTGCCATGCACGATACCATGATGCAGTCCAACTTACATTGATGCAGGCATCGTTCCAACACATGCAACAATATCACAGTCACCAATACAAACACCCACACCTTCATCAATCATACGACCATGTCTTTTATGAACTCACGCAAAAATACACATTCACATTTTGATATGTAATACTGACAATGGCAAGATGTCAAGGGGTTGACGGAATAGTTCCAAATGATAGTAGGAATACGAATTTGCATTGATACACACCAAGTAGACAAGAAGGCTGAAATGGGTTAGAAAACAGTCATCGTCACTCTAACACAAGAAGAGGGGTGAGTTAAGAATATTGTAGAGCTGAAAGAAAAGGAAAAACAAGAAAAAGACAAATGAGAAAAAAATTAACAGATTAACAACTGAAAGACAAAATAATATGTAGCTTCACTAAAAAAAATATTATCATATAATCGTTTATGCTGCACTGGTGGTGCACAGTGTTTACCTCCAGGACTGGATCATCAGCAAAGAATAAAATAGATCTCCTTTTCAGTATCTTCTTGTGAATTTATTTACAGGTTTAAACACTACAGGGTTTGGGGTACAAAATACTGTGGTGCATTCAATAACTACATGTCGTCATGATCAAAGTTGAAAGTAATCTTTTTGGAGCCAAAAGAGAAATGTAAGAAAATAAGCCAAGATATGTCTAGGCGGCAAAACATAACAAGTAAAATCTATATCGTTTTGGAAAAAAAACAAAAAAAACTTTTCACTTCTTCAACCTGATACACGTCAATGAGTTTCACAATAAGCACGAAAGACACATTGTTTGGCTCAGTGAGGATCGTGCGGAACAATTAGAACTTGAAACAGATCGGATTATGGAAATTGTATATGTGCACAAAAAGATATACTCATTCTTTACAATAGAACCCAGTGAGTGAGAAGCCCTTTGAAGCACACAATCCCTCTTTGATGTTTGTTACACACTGATCATTTATTTATCTTGTATGACTCTTCAACTCAAAGCGGTATGTTCTAAGACGGTTGTTTATCGTCATTTATCCTACACACAATTGTAATTTAATGGAAAAGGTGAATATTTTCAACATCCTTTTAAAGTTCTCTTGCTCTCCTAAAACATTTTTGGCTCAATATGGATTCAGATGGTGACTATTCTGAAAATATAGGCAAGGTTTAATAATGATTCCATGAGGAAAATAGAATTTGTGGGTTTATTTCATTCACTTCTTGAGATAAGTGACAGCAACATCAGCCATGTTGATTGGTCATACTTGAAGACAGGCCCTAATGATTCACACCCCTTTAAGGATTGGTGGGATGGCATTGCCATCGTCTTCTGAGTCATCTACGGAATAATATGGCAAGTATGTCAGCAACGCCCCACAGCTTATCATTAAACACCACCTTCTGGCCCTACTTAAAATAGCCCAGAATGCATAGGGAGGGGTATCTAAAGAATTTCTCACTGCTACCATGACAGTCTTTTTTTTGGTTCAGCAGATGTTTCCTAACGGTCTGGGTCAAAGGCTACAAAAACACAGCTAAGGTTCATACATTTAACCTCGTGCTTAGCTAACTGTATCCCACTTCCATGCGGCAGAAGCATGGCAAAGTACAACTCTAAGGGCACGAGTGTCATTTCAGGACATTAAGAAGTTTGTGCTTTATGAGGAACAATTATTAATCAAAGAGTTAAGCTATCCCAGGGAAAATATTTAATTAATTCCATAAAAGACATGCTAGCTATATTTCAGACTTTTAAAGGCATAAATATCTTTAATTAAAGGAGGAAAAGCCTGTGGTTCTATGTGTGGAATGCTACTTCGCTGGTGCTGTTGGAAGGCTATAAACAAATTTAGCACAAACCCCCAGCTTTAAAAAAAAAATTAAATACATAGCAGTAATAAACATGAAACTCAACCAGATTTTGAATGTATGTTGTTGGATGACATCCCATAACCTCTCACTTCAAAGGCTTTTTGAAAATTCCAGTGATAAGTCCCAGGCACTTTATTCATCCAGTTTGTCAGACTACTTTAAAGCAAACCTCCCAGTGACAAGACCCAGTGCCACTGAATCACTCTCTGAGATAAACTGGGTAGAATTCTGCTTGTTCATCATTTTTTTAATACAGTTTATAGTGTTATTGCTATACGCTATACCACTGTACACATCAATCAATCCATTTCTTTTTTTTTACAAAAAAAACTTTCTTTTTCAGACTATAATTTTGCTCGAACACAAACCATCTGACCAAAGCAAGCTGGAATAGATGATTGCTTATGTGACCAATCTTGTTTCATAAAACTTGGTGTGAAACATCTCAAATTGAAGCAGTTGTCATAAAACCCCCTAAACTTCATTCAACGTGACTTATTGCTGTTGATATTCCAGCGAAAAGCACTCCTGCTTTTCAAACCACCATTAAAAAAGTTTCCAGATGTATTAAACAGCTTGACATTTTTTTAGTGAGTGGTATTCAACTTCTCATGCTTTGCAACTGGTAAATTTTTTGAAGAGCTGCATGAAGAACCTGGCATGAAAATTATGCTGCATATTTTTATATCTCTGCAAGGGATTTTGGACAGCTGATTAATCAAAAGTTTTTCTTTCTTACATGTCATGCCGTTTACTTTCAGTTGCTTCTGGTTATTGAATTAAACTAATTTTAGAAGAAAAGTGGAACCAGCTTTAATGAATTACTTAAATTTTCAATACAAGATTAAAAACTCCATCAAGATTCCTTTTTTAAAATTTAGCTCAACCTGACAGAAAGATTTACCGAAATCATTTAGTTTCTTTCAAATGAGAGAAATATAGGAACTCATTTTAATAGAAAGTTTAGCAGGACTAAATGTTTTGACTCTTAAACTGTGCATCAAATTCATTTTGAAGGTGTAGTGAAATCTGTTATGTGTATGCTGTTGTTGAGCATTGTTCCATCGCTCATAAACAATGCGATGGAACAATGCATTGTTTATGAGCGATGCATTGAGCGATGCTAAAACAACTTTTGTTTTAGCCCTCGTGCATCTCTTGAAACCTTATATTCACTTAAACGTGTGAACGGATAGACATCTGCAACTACAATAAAAACAGCTTATGGAAGGAAAAAAATTATAGTAAGTCTTTTCCACCATGTCATTATGTAAAATATAATGTAAGTAAAAAATAATTTTATATAACTTGTATTCCGCTTAGTATGGGGGTTGGAATTATTGCTCCAAAATGAAAATATAAAGCAGTTTATTTTTAATGGTTCAGGGAGAAGAGGCATCGATTGTCAAAAAAAATGTAAGGCGAATATGAAGAGCAGTGGAGAGTAAATAGAGAGGGAAAGGATAAGAATAACGAGTTAGATCATTGCTACCTGAGACCATCATGGGAATTTTCACCTGATTAGTAATCAAGTGGGTCGAAGGGCCTTTTGTTGATGACTCACCCCAAATTTGACCTTTTTTATTTTTAAATAAAATTAAAACTATTTCTTCCCATAACTCATTTGACTCCCAGATCTCAGTGACCCATTGTAATGTCTTGTGTTTTGCACTTCCTGTTTTATTTTGAAAACGAACTTTCCTCTTGTTTCATGTTTGTTACTTCCTGCCCTAGTGTTTTTCCCACAGCTGTGTATGTCTAATTGTCCCTCATTGTTTCCACCTGAGATCCCCTTCCTTCTGTGTTAAATAGTCCTTGTCTCCCCTTGTCCTGTGTCAGAGTGTTTTGGATTATGTTCATGATCTGCCTGTTGGATTAAACCTTTGTAAAGATCTCTGCATCTGAGTCCTACTTATTGTTGGTTCCTGACATTACACTCTGACCACCATGGACTCAGCAGAGAACAAGCAACTGGCTGCTGTTTTGCAAAACCTGGAAGCCCGCCTTGCGCAGCAGGAGGATTACCAGAAGAACCTGGTATCCCATATGGTCCAGATTTCCTCTCACGTCCAGAATCTTCCTTCAGGTCAGCTATGGAATCCCATTCCACCGGGTCTCTCCTCAGCAGCACCAGCTCATCCTCTCACCATATCTACCAGGAATGTTGAGGATAATGGTGAGCTACTCTGGAGAGCCGGGATCTTGCCAGGAGTTCTTAACAGCTTGTTCAATACATTTTGAACACTCTCCTCACGGTCTGGGATCTGACAGAGCCAAGATTGCCTTCATGATCTCCTACCTATCAGGAAGAGCTCGTTCTTGGGCCATGACGGAGTGGGCTCGCGATTCTCCTCTCTGCTCATCACTTGCTGCTTTCAAAACCGCCCTGCAGAACACCTTTGATCCGGTGTCCACCAGCCGGGAGAAGGGCCGAGAAATCACCGGGATAAGACAAGGCAAGGAAACGGTTGTGATTACGCCATTCGTTTCCGCACGTTGGTGGCGGAGAGCGGGTGGGGTCCCACTGCCTTGTATGATACCTTCCAGAAGGGACTGGCTCGGCACATTCAGGAGCTGTTGGTGCCGCTGGATCTACCACCGGACCTGGATTCTCTCATCGCACTCGCGATACGTACAGATAACCGGGGACGCCAGCTGTCTCGCCAACAGCATTATAGATCTACTGATGTGGGGTTGTCTCACACCTCAGCTGAACAAGGAGTCCACCATTCTCAAGTCAACCCACATCGCCGTTCACCCAGGGAGGGTGAAACTGAACCCATGAAGGTGGGTCGGGCGCGACTGTCCACTGAGGAACGGAGATTGCGCCGGCGGGAAGGTCGGTGTTACTACTGTGGGGAGCGGAATCACCTGGTTTCCTCCTGTCCGATGAAGAAATCTACAACGGTGAGTCAGTTTTCCACTACTGCTCATTCCACACGGAGCTTCACGTCTGTAGAGATAACTCACCACGACAACACCATAGAACTACCAGCACTCATAGATTCTGGCGCTGATGAGAGTTTGATGTCTTGGGAGTTAGCTAACAGTTTGGGACTGTGTACTAAACTGCTAAGAAAACCCATCCAGGCCAGAGCTCTCGATGGGAAAGGACTGTTTAACATAACTCACGTCTCTGAACCTCTTCTGGTTTCCATTGAGAAACACAAAGAATTGATGAACTTTTACTTGTTCAGATGTCCGTCTAAGACTCTGATTCTGGGATACCCGTGGTTGTGCAAGCATAATCCCCAGATAGACTGGAATACAGGAATGGTTTTGAGATGGGGGCCAGATTGTGAGAAACAGCATAATTGCCTCACTAACCTGAAACAATGCATTACTGTTCGTAATCCAGTCTCTGCTCATCCCACTTCAGGTCCAAGAACCGCAGACCTGAGTACGGTGCCAGTCTGCTACCACCATCTGGGAGAAGTTTTTAGTAAGTCCAAAGCTCTAAGTCTTCCACCTCATCGCCCATATGACTGTTCTATAGATCTGGTTCCAGGTTCCACCATTCCAAAGGGGCGTCTTTTCTCAATCTCCGCTCCTGAACGGGACGCACTGAACGATTACATCGACACATCTCTCGCAGCGGGTCTTATACGTCCGTCCTCCTCTGCAGCAGGAGCGGGATTTTTCTTCGTGGGGAAAAAGGATGGATCTCTCAGACCCTGCGTTGATTACAGTGCTCTCAAAAAAATTACAATAAAGAATCGATATCCCCTTCCTCTCATGTCATCTGTCTTTGACCAGCTCCAGCAGGCCAAGGTGTTTACCAAGCTTGACCTACGCAATGCATACCACCTGGTCAGGATTAGGGAAGGGGATGAGTGGAAAACCGGATTTAATACCCCTAGGGGTCACTATGAATATCTGGTCATGCCTTTTGGCCTCACAAACGCTCCTGCAGTGTTTCAAGCGATGATCAACGATGTCCTAAGAGACTTCTTGGATCACTTTGTTTATGTTTACCTGGATGACATTCTCATTTATTCCCCTGACTTGGAGTCTCACAAAATCCATGTCACTAAGGTCCTTCAGCGTCTCTTGGAAAATGACCTCTACGTCAAGGCTGAGAAAAGCGAGTTTCATGCCACGACAATCTCCTTCCTCGGCTTTATAGTGTCAGCCGGTAAGGTAGAGATGGATCCTGCCAAAGTGAGTGCTGTGATGGATTGGCCAACGCCTGTGAGCCGCAAGAAACTACAACAGTTTTTAGGCTTTGCTAACTTCTACAGACGGTTTATCAGAGGTTTCAGCACCGTGACCGCTCCGCTCCATGCTCTCACGTCTCGTCAAGCGTTGTTCAGATGGACACCTGATGCTGAGACAGCATTTCAGACTCTTAAGCAACGCTTCTCTTCGGCTCCAGTGCTCACACTTCCAGATCCTCGCCGCCAATTCGTGGTTGAAGTGGATGCCTCTAACGAGGGGATTGGTGCGATCCTTTCCCAGCGTTCAGAAATCGACAGCAAAATCCACCCCTGTGCTTTCCTGTCTCGGCGACCGTCTAAGGCTGAACGTAACTATGATGTTGGCAACCGGGAGTTTCTGGCAGTTAAGGTGGCTCTGGAGGAGTGGCGGCATTGGCTGGAGGGAGCGGCCCATCCCATCATTGTCTGGACGGACCATAAGAACCTTGAGTATATCCGCAATGCAAAGAGACTTAATTCTCGCCAGGCCAGGTGGATGTTATTTTTTAACCGCTTTTCTTTCTCTTTATCTTACAGGCCTGGGTCCAAGAACATCAAGCCTGATGCCCTGTCTCGTCTATACGACCCCGAGCCTGTTGCCAAGGAACCAGAGCCTATCCTTCCACGAACCTGTGTGGTTGGAGCGGTGACTTGGCAGATAGAGAATGAGGTCAAGCAGGCCAACAGTGGGACGCCTTTGCCTACTGGATGTCCGGACAATCGTCTATTTGTTCCTCCGGCGTTACGCTCAAGGGTGATTCATTGGGCCCACGCCTCACTACTTTCTTGTCATCCAGGCGTCCGGCGGACTATGTACAGCATCTCGAGGAGATTCTGGTGGCCGTGCATGGAGAAGGAGGTCCGGGAGTACGTGGCAGCATGTTCAGTCTGTGCCAGAAACAAAACCTCATCCAGGGCCCGCATGGGACTGCTTCAACCACTTCCCATTCCCTCTCGCCCATGGGCTGAGATATCCATGGACTTTGTCACAGGGCTTCCGGTTTCACAAGGTAACAACACTGTACCAACTGTTGTTGACAGGTTTTCAAAGATGGTCAGGTTTATTCCCCTGTCCAGACTGCCTTCGGCCAAAAAGACGGCTGAGATAATGATGAACCACGTCTTCCGATATCATGGTTTCCCTAAGGACATTGTTTCTGACCGGGGGCCTCAGTTTGTATCCCGGTTCTGGAGGGAGTTTTGCCGACTCATCGACGCCAGGGTCACCTTGACCTCTGGTTATCATCCGGAATCCAACGGCCAGACTGAACGCCTCAACCAACAGCTGGAAACTGGTCTCCGATGTTTGGTCTCCCAGAACCCCTCAACATGGAGCAAGAACCTGGTCTGGGTGGAGTATGCCCACAATTCCTTGATTACCACAGCCACGGGTATGTCTCCATTCAAGTGTGTTTTTGGTTATGACCCTCCCCTTTTTGCAGACCTGGAGCCGGAGGTCTCTGTTCCATCGGCCCACGCCCTAGTTCGGCGCTGTCGCAGCATTTGGGCTGCCGCCCGCCAAGTTCTGCTTCGACAACGAGATTGTGTTAAGAAGGCTGCCGATCATAGGCGTTGTCCTGCCCCAATCTATCGACCCGGACAGCGGGTGTGGCTCTCCACCAAGGATCTCAACCTACAAGTGCCCTGTAGAAAGCTGGCTCCACGGTTTGTTGGTCCATTTCCCGTTACCAAGGTTGTTGGTCCGGCCGCTGTTCGCCTTCGTCTGCCTCGGTCCCTTCGTGTTCATCCTACCTTCCACGTTAGCAAGGTGAAGCCAGTGGTGGATAGTCCACTTGTCCCTCCAACTGTGCCCCCACCGCCGCCCAGAATGATCGGGGGTGGCCCAGTGTACACTGTGCGGGAGATTCTGGATGTCCGTCGCAGGGGTCGAGGGTGTCAGTTTCTGGTGGACTGGGAGGGGTATGGTCCTGAGGAGCGGGAGTGGATTCCAGAGCGGTACATTTTGGACAAATCTCTCATAAAGGACTTCTACAAGTCTCGTGGTCCTGGACCGTCCAGTGCCGGTCTTTGAGGGGGAATACTGTAATGTCTTGTGTTTTGCACTTCCTGTTTTATTTTGAAAACGAACTTTCCTCTTGTTTCATGTTTGTTACTTCCTGCCCTAGTGTTTTTCCCACAGCTGTGTATGTCTAATTGTCCCTCATTGTTTCCACCTGAGATCCCCTTCCTTCTGTGTTAAATAGTCCTTGTCTCCCCTTGTCCTGTGTCAGAGTGTTTTGGATTATGTTCATGATCTGCCTGTTGGATTAAACCTTTGTAAAGATCTCTGCATCTGAGTCCTACTTATTGTTGGTTCCTGACACCCATTTGGATATCTAAAAACTCCTGCGCTTCTTTTTCCTGTGTGGGAGTATATGTGGGTGTATTATGTGCATACTGGTTATGTAATTGGTTTAGCAGGAAGAATTGTTGATTTTAAATTTTAAAAAATTCTAGAATGTTAATGGTTGATAGCTTTCTCTGCTGGTGTGGACCTAAAATGACCTCAACCTTCCACTCAAAATAAAACAAATCAAAGTCATAGTGTTCCACATAGGGATGATCAGTCAGCCTGTTACTGGCATCAATCCACTCAATTATTTATTCAAACCATCAGTACTTAGCTAAAGCTCAGTGATCGACAGTTTAATAATATTTTGAAAAGTAAGAGGGGGAAAAAGCACATTAAGGTGGAACTTGTGAAAAAAGAGGAGTACGTTTTCCTTTGTGTTTTGAAATTCCGAGCAGCAACAACAGAAAGCTGCTCACTGTGATAATTGGAAAATGTATAGAATTCTTATGTCTTAAAAATTGTACAAATTTGACTGAATGTAAAATTTCTGCAGCTATTGCTTAAAATCCAATAAATGTGTCATGAAAAGACCTCATCTTTGACAATATTCATTGGAGAAAAATATTGTTAAATTTTGGCAACAAAAAATCTGTATTTGCATTGATTAAGATTTTAGTGGTCTATGTTTGAAAGAATTGTGTCCGCTAAACAGAATAGAACTAAATATGTCCGTCCTTGTTTCTGAGTAATGATAACAACTTGTTGTTTCAACTGCCAAAGGCCAAAAATTTCAAAGTTGTTTTTCTTCCAATCACTATTTCGGGGGACTGACAAGACTTATCCAAAAGTATTGTATTTAAATTCCCCACAGATTCAGTAACTTGAATCAACAACTTGAAAAAAAAAAGAAAAGAATCCATAATAAAATATATTTTCCAATTGTTTTACAACAAAAATGGCAACTCAGAGCAATTTACAAGCTGATTTGTAAAAAAAAAAAAAAAAAAATTAGTGAAAATTATTTTAAATTCAAACCTACTGTATATCTTTTTATGTGTTTAATGTCATTCCTGTTTTTGTTTTGTTTTTTTTTTCAAGAAAAAAACAGACTGAATAGCAGGACTGAATGTTCCTCATATTTATGAGTCTTTTGTCCTAAAGCAACACAGATGCTAATAGCCACATGGTGAATACAATTGAATGTCATCGGGATAAATCAAAGAGCAATGGAGTGCATAGATATTTTCCAGATAATGAAAGGGATACTCGTTTCTCATTTTTGTTCTATTTCAATAATTGTCATTAGTCCGTCTCAAAGTATAGAGAATTTCAGGACAGGTAATACTGCAATACTCATTAATTTCTTTTGCAAAATATTACATTTGGGCCTTTAGATTTATGCCTCTAATATTCTGATAATCAAAACTAAATTCCTGCATAGGAACTCAGTCAGTGTTTTAATTGCTTTTACAAAGCTGTCACATTTCCAAAGAAAACTTTTAATCATAGTCTTTTACAGAATTTTATATATCTTAATTGTTACCTTATTGTTGTGTCGAACCAAAACTGAGAAACTATAAATGTTCTATTACACAACCGAGTTTGTCCCATTGTATTGGACTCCACAAATGCCTCCTTCTGGACTGCGTCAAAACACTAAACTTGTAAAAATTCAAGCTTTTTTTTTACTTTGGCTGATTCAACTTGTTTGAATTACTTAAATTAGGACACTCTACATCAGGGAGGAATCATTTTAGAATAAAATAAAAAATACATATACAAAATACCACAGTAAATAGGATAGAAAATACTTCACTAATCTTTGCAGATTAATTTGTGAAGCTCCTCTAAAAAGTTGGCACAAAAAGCTTGGATTGGTCGAAGAAGAAAAGGATGTGCACAAATGTAATCACTGTAATAATGATAGATAAATAATTAAATCAAAAGACAGGAAGTTCAGAAATGGAAAGGAACGTACCTTTAATGTGATTGCTGTCAGACCAGAAGTAGATTTAGGACAGGTGAAGCTCTGCTAGGGTCACGTTGTGTGTTTAATCCACCAGAGCAAATCTGTGGAATGAAAAAATTGAAACATAAACTATTTTTAGCTGATAGTTCAATGTTGTTATGCAATACACTTCCTTGTACTGTATAAAGCGTATTAATTAAATCATTGTGCGCTCATCTATTAATCACAAAGATTAAGTCAAATTATTTTTGTAGCAGTGAAACTTCCACGATTGATTTAATTTCAGAACACAAAAATTGCTGGTACTTGATATGAAAATTTTGCTTTGGGTGTTTTTTAATTTTAAAGTGTTTTAATTTATATTTCATAATTCTACATGCATGCCTCTGCAATCATTTAAACTATTACTGATGCTACACCTCACATTAATGCTAATAAAAATAATCCATTCTCAACAATATAATTCAGACAATCAGCCACAAACATGACCATCCATTAATTCACTCATACATTTCTTAGTGGTGCTGTAAAAAATAACGTGAAATGTACTTTGGTTATGATAATTCTGGCTTACTGGCTTGAAGCACCGATTATTTTTCAATGAATAATATTACAAAAAATTATGCATCAAAACTCGTAATTGTAAATGTTTAACACCTGACAGGAGAAATTATTTTTACAAGTTAGCACAAGTTATTTTATTATGTCTCATTTAGAAACGTTGCACATTTGATTTGAACATTTATCTATAAGAGATTTTGGATACCAGTGGCTGAAATGAGCTTGCTTCGCAGGGTGGCTGGGCTCTAACTTAGAAATATAATGAGAAGCTCGGAGTAGAGTAATTGCTCCTCCGGGTCAAGAGAAGCAAGATGGGGTGGCTCGGGCATCTAGTTAGGATGCCTTAGAATGCCTTGCTGGTGAGGTGTTTAGGGGACTTCCCACTGGGAAGAGACTCAGGGGCAACCCCGGTGCCTGCAGGAGAGACTATGTCTCACTGTTGGCTGGGGAATGCCTTGGAATTTTCCTGGATGAGCTGGAGAATCCTGCTGAGGTATAGTTTCTCTTCACCAAAAATTTCGGTTTTATACGCTTACAAATAATTTATTATTTCAATAACATTGAAACTGATAAATATTATAATTTTAAGTAGCATGATTATTTGACTTCAGAAAACCCTTGTGGTTGCACTTTAATTTTTGAGAAATATAAATATCAATGTTACAAAAATAAGGTCTCTCTCTGTTGTTCTGCTACACATTGTTTTTATGCTTTAAATTTCCAAGATGAAGAATTATCCTGCCAAGAACCCCACCTATCTCAAAGCTCTAATCTCTTTGATGGCTCAAGAAAACAAAAGGCTGTTAGTGGAACCAACTGACATTTTACAATCTTGAATATGTCAATTTTAATAAATTCTTCTATCACACATTTACCTAAAAATATTGTACCTTCGTAGGGTCATTTTCCTCACATCTGAAATTGTATGGAATGATGAAAATCATACCTAAATTGATTTTTTAAAAGCAAGATTAAAAAATTGCGAGGTGTTTTTTGTTTTTGCCACAGTTTCCATATGCTAACATTAAATATGAGTTTTAAAGTATCTTGAGGTTTTGAGATTTTAACTGCATGAAGTCATGACTGCGATTCAAAATATCGACTACTGCAACCCCGTTAGGGATGGATGGTTCAGAAGACGAATTTTCTGCACTATACATGTAAAGTATCAACCAAACCCACACAGACTCCCAGCAATAAATACATTTTTAAAAGCCAGGGATGAGATGATCCATATTGTATCACCATATGGCCTTATGTGACTGAGGTGAAAAAACATTGTCAACAGTCAAGTTTTTCTCTGTGTGGAATTACAATGTGTACTTTTCTCTAAAGATTCTTGGTTGTGTTTTCCTCTAGGACAGAAGGTTGAGAACACCTTGAATTTCTAAAACTTACATCAAAGGTGAAGCTAAGCCAAGCTGCTTTCATTTTCTCTCTCTAGATTCCGAGGGAAGCCATGCGTTACTCATGGAACAAGATTAAAGATTTTTTTCAAAAATCACACCTCACAACACCGTCCCAGATTAATATAGATTTAATTTTGGGTTTTAGTAAAGAATTTTTAAGTGACAGGTCAGCCGCCAGACAAACTGGCTTGAGAATGAGAGGAAATTGATGGCCATTGATGACATGAATAAATAATGGGTCTGCTCCCTTTAGCTAATAGTATTTAACCTCCCATCTGATCCTGTGCAACTGGGCGAAGGTTAATGGCAGGAAATTGGGATTATTTGGTTGAAAATGAAGGGTTCTTGTAGCTAAAGAGGGGGTGTAAATGACAGGTTTTAACTCAGAAATGGCAGCTTGTTTTTATAACGGAGGTTCAAATGCTTTAGATCAAGTGACACATGACACAATCTGAATCCAGGGAAAAGTCAGTTTCATCTGGTCTAGGACCTCAAAGTTGGTAGAGGATAGCAAGAGTCAAGACATGTAAAAAGATATGGGTATGCGAGATCATACAAACATTTCAAAGCACAACTTCAAAATTGATTCAAAGAAGAACTCGACTGCCAGTGAGGTGAACATTACCTAAAACCAAACCACAAGGTATCGACAAAACTGACTGTCCATGAACCTGAGCTCTAAAAATATCAGTCTGGGATGTCTGCATAGATGTCTCTAATTGGCCTTTTTTGTCTTTAAAAATTATTACAACCTTCGTTGACAAAACGACAAAGTTTTTTTGAAAATGTTTACTTTGTGTTGATATCTAATACCTGTTACTACCTGTGTAAGAGTGAGACAATTGCATATTTTACCAAGCTACTTCCCTCTTCAACGCACACAACTTTAGTAGAGGGCCCAAGTGTAACATTGTGATTAATAATAAATGAAGACCGACTCTTTGCTGGCAAGCCAATGAACCGAGTGAGTGAAGGGCTCCCTGCCTGGGGAATGCCGCATTGATCAAGGCCTCTTCTCTACTGTCAGAGAATCTTTAAACTCATAAAAATAGTGCCATATACAGTGGTGGTCAAAAGTTTACATACACTTGTAAAGAACATAATGTAATGGCTGTCTTGAGTTTCCAGTTATTTCAACAACTCTGATTTTTCTCTGATATAGTGATTGGAACAGATCCTTCTTTGTCACAAAAAACATTCATGAAGTTTGATTCTTTTATGACTTTATTATGGGTAAACTGAAAATGTGACGAAATCAGCTGGGTCAAAAATATACATACAGCAACATGAATGAGCAATTTTGGAGACTTAGAAAGTTGTGTCAATGACATGAGCTTCATAGCATGACCTCTTAACTTCTTGTGAGTGATTATGAGTGACTACAGCTGGTGACTTCTCTGAGGCCATTTAAAAAGGGCTCATTGGATAAAAACACCCACTAACGCTACAATGGGAAAGTCAAAGGAGCTCAGCACAGATTTGAAATAGAGAATCATTGACTTGAACAAGTCAGGAAAGTCACTTGGAGCCATTTCAAAGCAGCTGCAGGTTCCAAGAGCAACAGTGCAAACAATTGTTTGTAAGTATAAAGTGCATGGCACTGTTTTGTCACTGCCACGATCAGGAAGAAAACGCAAGCTGTCACCTGCTGCTGAGAGAAAACTGGTCAGGAGGGTGAAGAGTCAACCCAGGAGCACCAAAAAGCAGATCTGCCAAGAATTAGAAGCTGCTGGAACACAGGTGTCAGTGTCCACAGTCAAGTGTGTTTTGCATCGCCATGGACTGAGAGGTTGCCGTGCAAGAAGGAAGCCCTTGCTCCAAAAGCGGCACCTTAAGGCTCGACTAAAGTTTGCTGCTGATCACATGGACAAAGATAAGACCTTCTGGAGGAAAGTTCTGTGGTCAGATGAAACAAAAATTGAGCTGTTTGGCCACAATGCCCAGCAATATGTTTGGAGGAGAAAAGGTGAGGCCTTTAACCCCAAGAACACCATGCCTACCATCAAGCACGGTGGGCCTGTTTTGCTGCCAATGGAACTGGTGCTTTACAGAGAGTCAATGGGACAATGAAGAAGGAGGATTACCTTCAAATTCTTCAAGAAAACCTGAAGTCATCAGCCCGAAGGTTGGGTCTTGGGCGCAGTTGGGTGTTCCAACAGGACAATGACCCCAAACACACATCAAAAGTGGTAATAAATCAGGCTAGAATTAAGGTTTTAGAATGGCCTTTCCAAAGTCCTGACTTAAATCCCATTGAGAACATGTGGATAATGCTGAAGAAACAAGTCCATGTCAGAAAGCCAACAAATTTAACGGAACTGCACCAATTCTGTCAAGAGGAGTGGTCAAAGATTCAACCAGAAACTTGCCAGAAGCTTGTGGATGGCTACCAAAAGCGCCTAATTGAAGTAAAAATGGCCAAAGGACATGTAACCAAATATTAGCATTGCTGTATGTATATTTTTGACCCAGCTGATTTCGTCACATTTTCAGTTTACCCATAATAAAGTCATAAAAGAATCAAACTTCATGAATGTTTTTTGTGACAAAGAAGGATCTGTTCCAATCACTATATCAGAGAAAAATCAGAGTTGTTGAAATAACTGGAAACTCAAGACAGCCATGACATTATGTTCTTTACAAGTGTATGTAAACTTTTGACCACCACTGTATATCTGTGTGTGTGTGTGTGTGTGCGTGCGTGCATGCATGCATGTGTGTGTGTGTGTGTGTGTGTGTGTGCGTGTGCGCAACATAATTATTTTTTAATATGTGTGACCTATTTATAATTTAAAACTAGTATCAACAAGGCTTGCAATTTCTGTCGGTATTAATTTGTCATAAATTGTCATTTCTTAGTCCAAATGCAAACAAGTTCAATCATAAAATTTGAAGTTTGACTTGTGAGTCACACTGCACCATCAGAAGTTGTTGTGTCATTGTAAGTGGCTGTAAGTGATTGAATTAGCAGGTTATTTTCTGCAGCAGAATTCCGTCAAGTCAGAGTCACTATGATGTATGAATAATTAAAAACTTCAGCACATGAGGACTCCTATCCATAATTCTGGTCATGGTTTATTTTATTTATTTATTTTATATCCATATGTGATTTCTGAACTTTCTCACTTGACATTAAAAAAAATATTAAAAGTCCAATTGTCAAAGGGATTCGCCATTGTTTTCCATACACTGGATGGATGCATCACTCTGAGCATAGCAAGTATACCAAAAAAATACACACATATAAACTTTATTTTTGAAATGACACTTCTCAGCAGCTAATGCTAGTGGATGAATTATTACATTCCCCTGGAGTTCATGACTCACACTCAGCTATTCTCTCTATTTCTGTGATCACATGCAAACCTCTGAATTATCTGCTGAAGGAACAGAACATTATGTGCCAAGAGAGAACCCGACTTCAAATCTGTGTTTTAAACAAACTGTGTGGCTGAGAACTTTGTTTGAAATCCATTGTGCTGCAGATGTTCCCAAGGAGACATGGCTATGGTTGTATTTTGGCACAATAACATCATATTAAATTGGAGGGGAAAATATATTCCAATTGTATTTTCTTTTTTAATCAAAAATTGCTATTTTTGTTTGCCAAACAAGAAATCAAAGAATTATAAAACAACAAAAACAGCTCAATAAGTTGGAAGGGTGCAGAGTTAAAAAAAGAGAAATTAATTGCTTTGTTTGTGTTGTTTAGTGAGAAAACATCAGACTGTCAGACTTTTGAGAAATTACTGTTAAAGTTATATTGGTAATAAATTATTGCACACAGTCACGGAGCTTTTATAGAATGCCAGAGTTGTCATACCGGTCAATAATCTGATAAGAACTTTAAGGTAGAAAAAAGGAACATTTAGTTTTGAACCCCTATGTTACAGTATTTTGTTGGTCTTCTAATCACAATCAAGACACTTTTCAGCCTTGACGTTAATTGAAAAATCGCAAAAAAGTTTTTTTAAAAAAAAGGAATAAAATCAAATTAGTACACAATAGAAATGTATGTTTTCTTTGCAAATAATGCGGTTTGTATGAACCCAAATTGAGAAAGTCAATTTGAAATGAACTACAATGTATGACGAGCTCTGATCTTGATGTTAGTTTTTCAAGGTTTTGAACTTAAAACATTAGGTATATGAATTCATTTACAAATGTAGAACAGATATGACTACTTTTTAAGAAGTTTTCCGATCATGAGCAGAAAACTATATTCGAATCTTTGTTGGATTATTTTTGTCCAAATAAAAAAAGAAAGAGCCAAATCCCACATTGGTTGAATAAAAATGAAAAAGTAATAACTTTCCTCCTCTTTGGACCTTGTCTTTTACAAATTACCTGCAAGGTTGAAGAGAACATCTGAACCAGCTCATTTTGTTATCAGATGGATAGCATTTATTTACAGGATGGGGTCTTTCCTCAACTTTTTTGAAAATTTATCTACAAAAAGTTACATGCAAAGATAAATGATTTTTGTACAAAGTGTTGTGTAAGTAAGAAGTAATATGTATAGGTACCCCGGCCAGCAGGATTGATGCATGATCATTAAAGCTGTTAGGTTATGACACCAAATCAATTTTACAATTTATTATGCAAGACGCACTGAAATAAATAACAACAAATAGTGCACAATTTGCTCTACAGTCTGTACACAACATTACAGAAAGAAGGCAGAAGGAGATTTATGTTGTTGAACCTCCTCTAAAAATGATGACCATTATTAAAAATAAATGAAAAGCAGTTGTGTCCAGTGATTCTATCATTTTGTTTCATTAACAGAATAAAACACATGAAGGATAGGAAGATTTGTGAAATGAAACAATTTCGTTTTAGTCTTTTTGTCAGTCTTTTTACTTATTTTTTGTCGGGTTTGCCTGTTTGAACATTGATAATGGAATTTGTAAATAATTTTGAGGAGAAAAGCAAATGAAGATGCAGAAAATGGGATTTTCACATGATAAATAGCCTGTGTTTCACATTCACTTAAGTGTGGAACTGCTTTAATAAAACTCTAAATTTGTTTTTGTACAAGCTAATTTAATTTTTTTTAAAACTCACCAGGCTGAGAATTTCTGTCAAGTTGACTGATTTGATTTTCTTCCGACTCGAAAATGCTTTTCAGTCATGTCTGTTTGGTTGTGAAGAAAACTAATTTTACTTCAAATGAAGTGAGTTAGATTTATGAAGTTTATCATAGTCCTAAACAATTAGGAGAATTAGGAGACATTAATGGGGGAATCGTATGGACATGAGACTTTGTAACTGCATTGAGATGAATTTGCCACCTGTAGTTTGAACATCTAATCTCTCAGCTGTTTGCCATCTGGAGAGCTGCCATCATTTTGACAAGCATGACTTTAATCGTTTAGAAGTTATGATGAACGCATTCAACAAGACAAAAACAAATCTTTTCGTATCACAACGAGCGTAACGCCCATTACTTGTAACACATAAACATGGCACTAATGTGACAAGTAATTAAAGAACAATGCGAAAAAAATATTCTTTCAGGTGTGTAAATGGGTGTGTGTTTATGTTAGTGTGTGCAGGTGCATTTGATGTGAGGTTAGTTGTAAATTCCACCCCATCACCTCCGTGCATCACAGGAGCCATATGGAGGATCAGTCTGCCTGATTGAACAAAAGCTGAGGAAGAGAAAATGTTTTTTCTTCAGATGTTGTTTTTAACTAAAAGATCTTTGTAAGGATTTGTGTGTGGTAGAGAGTGTCTAACATGCATTCGTGGCACAGTGAAAAGATATCTCTTGTACTGTAGGCATCCCTTTAGACAACTCAAAGGATTGTCTTCATTTTAAAAAATGTGTACTGTAAATGTTTGGAAGGGCCAAAGGAGCAGACATGTCACAGGGTATATACCTACATGTCTTTTTTACATTATCAGCAGCTTTAATTGTGGCCATGGTTCATACAACAAGCATTTCTCTTTACACCATCAACATTGACACTAATAAAGAAATCATTAGATTAGGCCAAACTTACTCCAGTAAAAAAATCTTGCCTCCATTGGTCCTTATTTACTAAAGTTGCATATGCTTAAAGTTGGGTGTAAAGGTGGTGTAGGACCAAAACGATATGCTTAGCTAAGTTTATCAGACTGATGTGAGCGTACGTTACACACAAATTGCTACGCCAAAACAATAGGTTCTGCAAATATACACCACAATCAAATGAACATTAGAAAGCCCATAGAAAGTGGAAATTATCACATGGACAGTCATTGACACACTATAATTAAGACTTACCACAATATATTTAACCAGATCATGCATTTTAATAGTTAGTCGTCAGAAAATTAAAGTTTATTCCTGGCGATACAAAGAAAATGCAGTGACTCCTACAGGCTACGCAGCTGAATGATGTGTTGCCTGCACAAAAATGCGAAAAAGCATGCTCAATACAAAAAATACATTTGAGGAGAAATGTAGACAAAAATTTGAGGTATTTTGAACGTAGAATTCAGTATTTTATCCTGTATGTGAAGATGGTTTACCTGTTAAAAAGTGATGACACCACCTTTTACTGCACAAAAATAACAATGTTATTTCAAACTATTTTAGTTATTCAAGAACATCTGACCATTCTTTTTCTTCAAATATTGCTTAACATTTCTTATAATTGTGTTTTTTTGATCAATGCGCATCTCTTCCTTAGCACGTTTACGGACTGATCACTTTTTGCAAGGGAGTTACATTCTTTTTAGCAGCGGTGTTGTGTCAGAAAATGATTTAAAAAATGATCAGCTAATAAACGCTTAAAACAGTTCATAATATTCTTCTTGTCTGCCAACTTCTGTCCCTTCAAGTTGTGTAATAAAGATGTGACCCAGCATTAATATGTATAACTGTAGGCTTGTTCATTAAAATAACACCTATTTTCAGCTATTCTATCCATTGAGATCAAATCTTGCATTGTCTCAAGTAGACAGGTACACCCTTCTTCATAAGTGTCACACACATTGTGTGATATTTTCTATGTGCATTTGAAATTTACATCATTTTGTATGCAACTTTGATAAAGAGAAACATTGTAATTTAATATTTAAATTAAATATTAAATTTATTTTAATCTAGCCCTTGACAAAACATACTTGAAATTCGTACACTAGTAAGGCAAATCTTCTCACATTAAAAACTACATTTTGTGCAAAAAAAACCCAAAATAAAATAAAAAGTGACCACATCATTTGTCATGTTGGATCTTCCATTTTTCTTTCGAATGAGCCACGGTTCATTCCACAAAATAAACGCTTTGTTTGTGGTGATTACTACGTAATTAGGAAGGACATTCTGTTTAGCGATACCAAATGGAGAAAGCCTCTGAGGGAGTACAGCAGATTAATTGTTGACATTCTTAGATCTAACTGCAACTAAGTGGTGAAAAACAGAACCAGAGCAGAGTCAGTCATGTGTGGTGAGCCTTAAAGTGCATGATAAAACTGTGAGTTAATCAGGATGGCTCTAAAGGTCAGTAAAGGTGTCTTTGTAATTATAACATATACTCTGACTTTAACAGAGATGATTAACTTTAGATTCTAGAGAAAATAACTGAATTTTAAAAAGAAGCATTTGCATAACATGTGATAAAACTTTTAGAACACGGAAGATGAAATGATTATACCAAACCAGAAACAGTGCTATTTTGTGATAATAATTAAATGTTCATTTGAATTTCATAAGCTGGATGGAATAAAAATACTTCAGCCAAGAAAGAATTGGCTTTGAAAAAATTTAAAAGCATTCGAAATAATTTTTTCAGGACAACACATTTTCCCCTTTTTTCTTTTTTTTCTGCATTCACATCAACACTGAAAATCTGGAATGAATGTTAAAAATCCTTTGGAAATTAAAGTATTTAATTAGATGAACAAACTCATATGTCAGTATCAGTCATCGATTTCTCTTATAAAATCCCTTTCTTAATTAGATCTTTAACAATGAAAAACATTTCCTTCTCTGTCACTTCTATTCAAGTCTCGTTTTATCTGAACTTCCTTTAGTGGAGCAAGTTCTAACTTCTTTATTGATACGCCTTGTTAATGTCAACCTACTTGCTCCAAGATATAGAAATGGTTATTACAGGGATGAAAGCCTCATTAAACATTCAGCTAATGAATTCGAACGTCTTCCTAAAGAATATCATAAAGATTGAGAAGCAAAAGGAAGTCCAGCTTGAAACAAAATTCACTTCACGTCATTAGATCTCTTTGAGAAAAAAAATCAGAAGAAAGTTAGAAAGAGAATCCAAGGGGATGGAAAAGAAAATTTACAACAAAGACGCTGCCAGTCAAGACCATTATGATGTTCTAAGTCATAGGAAAATTTAAAACTATCTCTTCTTTTTTTTTTTTTTTACATATACGGGTTCCTCAAAAAAGTTTGTCGAATTCAGTTTAGCAAATACAATGTAATTCTTCTTCTTCTTTCAGTGTTTCCCTTCAGGGGTCGCCACAGCAAGTCAGTTTCTTCCATGTAATCTATATAATAATCAATTGTTTTTATCTCATCAGCCCAGCTTTGTCTTACCTCTATTCAGTGAAGATTTTATTTGGAGAAGCCCAACAGTCTGAGCCAGCTTGGCATTTTTCGCAAAGAGATGTCTCCCAGAGTTTTATGCAATAATTTAACATCAGATGTCAGAGTCTTGCACATTGGAATAAAAGAGCAACAATTAAAATACATAAATAACTAACTAATCATAAAATGTGCCATTCTTTTTCTGCTGATGAGTTATTCCCATTCTTTTCATTTCCAAACAGCTATTGTTGACCGGCTTTACCAGAACCAGGGAGATAAATCTGATGGAAAAAAAAATCCCAAAAAACAAAAGACAAAGAGTTCTATTTAAAGATTCTCATCCATCTATTGTTGTGTTCTTTAGCTAGTGTTTGTAGCTTTATGTGGAAAGGCTAAAATCATCCTGCTGCTGCTGTGTGATTGGCATCATGTGAAAAACACACACAGGCGCTGACAAACAGCAGCTCATTAAAAAGAGGAGAAAATCTAGAAGCCATAAGAGGAAAAGAGAGAAGCAGACAGATTTAATTCCAGCTGCCAACGTGCACTGACATTGATGGGAAAGACCCGAAATGCTCCATCAAAAATCTGCAGAGTTATACATGACAGAAAATCATCTTAAATTTAACAGTTGTCAACAAATATGTGTGTGTATGGCAAAATGTGTCCAAAAAAAGGAGAATGTATTAGAAAATTTATCACAAGGACAGATGAAAAACATAATACTGTACTACCACCAGTAGTTCTGAGTAGGGAGATGAGGTCCACAAAGTGCTGTTTATTCATGCGGTGCTATCCTGTCGAAACAACAAATCCTTTGAACAACCTCAAAAGCACAAGCCCATCTCTTCCAGCGTAACTCCAAGGAGATACAGTATGTACAGGTATGAATATGAATTAAGCTGCTGAAGGGTACGGGGAAGATAAAAAAGAAAAAGAGGGATCTGAAAACCTGCACATGAATGAATATAAGCAGAAGAAAAATTACCTAAAATATAGGAGTGAGGCTCTCCAGAGAGTATTTAAGATTGTGTAGACCATTTTCACCTTTCATTTGGAGATAATGTGCTCTTAATCTGTGCAAAACCTCACAGCACTATCTGGGTGATTAAATAGAGCTTTTTGCTCATTGTTCAATAAAAGAAGTCTGGTTTGCAAAATTATACTTCAAAGCATTTCAGAATAACATGAGCTCAAAAATTAAATATCTGAAAAGGAAAGACATATACAAATTACTTCAATAAAGAAGTTTAAAGTAAATGCAAAGTATAACTTGGCAGAATTCCTAAAATCAGTGCTGACATAAATTTTTAAGTCACTAATTGATGATTTTAGATAAATTAAGTTTTTAACACTACTATAAAACACATTAGTAGAATGTAAATCTCTACTGTTTGTACTTAAAAGTTGAATCTGGTTTTAAAAGTTTTTCCTCCTTTTTAAGATAGTTTTGTTTGATAATTTGCCTAAAAATCCCAGAAAAGTAAAAAAAAAACAAAAAACAAAAAAAAAACTCCACTACATATTCCAGCAACACACCATGCCCAACGGCAAAAAAGGGCCGTCTTGTAAATACAGCAGAGCATTTTCGAGCTAAAAAACAATATATTTCTCCCAGATGTGAAACTTAGACTGGGTCATGGGAAAGTGAAATTCAAAATGACACCAGAGTACAAATGCGTTCCATTTTTTAATTCAATTATACGGTATATTTCAGAGGCTTCAAAAACCTCTAGGTTTTTTTGGTTTGAAGTTTTATATAAGGCAACAATAACATTTTTCCAAAGTTAACTTTTGTCATTTTTCAGGAATTTAAAACAAGTAGTCTAAGAAGTATGATAAACTGTGGCTTAATTTTCCCAAGCACAATTTAATCATCCATCTAACATTGACCGGGCAAAAATGCTATAAACAAATAAACAAACAAACTGATAATGTTTGAAAGACACAACTTTTTTAAACCTGTTCTACAGCCCTATTGACCTTAGACTGGGATGATAGTTGATCTTTCAGCAGGACCATAATTCGAAGCACACCACCAACATATGAAAGGAATGGCTTCCGAACAACTGTCAATGTCTTTGAGTGGCTCAGCCAGACATAAATCCATTTGAAGATCTATGAAGAAATCTGGAAATGGCCAAGCACCAACGTTTCGTATCAACTAGAAGAAGCTTGAGCACTACTGGAAAGAGACATAGGCCGTCCTATTCAAAGACATACAGTATATGCCAAGCTTGTGGTGTCATATACAAAACAACTTAAGGCTTTAATTGCTGTCAAAAGTACAGCAACTAAGTATTGAGCAAAGGCTGTGAATACTTATGTTTTTTTTTAAATAAATTTACCACAAATTAAAATAAAAAACTTTTTCAACAAAGTCAAGCTAGACATTGTAATAGTTGTGAGCTTTTGCAAGAGTGTGTGACAATGTGCAAAAACTACAACAATGAGAAAGAAACTAAACAAAACTGAAGAAAGTTTTATTTTTGAGCATGTACAAGAATAGGAGTAAACATAGACAATCATTTTTTACTTATAGAGTTTATTTTTGCAAAGAATAACTTTTCTGTTTAAAATGTTTCCAATGTGCTTGTAAAAATTAGAATGTCACTACTCGCTCTGGAAAACAAAATAAAAATTGACGCTGTTGACATGTTATGAAGTGATGCAGTGCATAATGCAAAACTCGATTAAAATGCGGATTTAAGTGTCAGCTTGGGGGAGCTGTCAGGTAATGACGACTGCAAGAATGACCAAAATAAACAATGCCATCAACTAAAGTCTGGGATACATATTTGGAAACCTTAAGAAACATAGTCTGTATAGTGCCACAGGACTACTAAACTTAGACAATTTTCTATTTTTCATGCTCCCAAAATATTCTTGCAAATAAGAAAAAAAAATAGTGCCAAGCAAATTGAAAATGTATTAGACTTACAAAATTAAACTTATGATAATTACTATCTCAGATGTATGTTTGATCAATGTTTTAGGTTCGTCTTTATGTTTGCTGTTGGTGTTATTTGAACCCACAGTAAATGTCTTACAAAGTGAAATATGAAATCGATTCGATATCTTGACAAACAGACATAATCATTGGGCAGCCGTTCACTCAGCATAATGTGATCATTTGTTAAGCACCCAGATGACATGAGGGAGCTTTACCCTGATGAGCTGGCCCTGGTGCACTGAGCGTGCTCAGCCACTGATAACAGGACCCTTAGCTGGACAGAGCGCATCCCATTACAAATAGTTGCATTAGCTCTGTCAGATTCTACAGGAAAGGCAGTACATCTCCATTGACCCTGTACTGGTTTCGCTACCCTCAGGGGCCAGAGAAATGCCCACTCCAGGGACAAAATGTACCACAGCTTTTTTAAGGAGATGATGCTGCTGCCTTGGCAACAAATAGAAACCCAAATCTGGACACACTCTTACCACGGTAAAGAAAAAAAATAGCCAAGCTGCAAGGCAATAAATAATGTGCTGAACAATGCTTTTACACATGCAAACTGATGTCATTGAGGTCATCTTTCAGCACATGTAACCAGACACCAAAACAATTAAGCTAACGTCATAACTGCAAACACAGATAAAATATTGTTTTAGCAGCAAATTCAACATAGTGAACTAGTGCCAGTTAAAGTACAAACACTTCAAATAAATGCATTTTTCTGTATTCACGGAAAATTATTGTTTTAAAGAGAATTTTAATTTGTTACTTAGAACAAAGAGAAACATACATCTGAGATACTGCAAGACACTATCTTAGATGAATCTCAGTAACATGTTTCCAATTGGACATTAAAAATTTTACTCTCAATTTCAGGTGTACACATTTAATCTCATCCTACACAGATTCTCATTTGTTATGAGAACTTATTAGTGGCTTGTACATTCTAAAACGTAACCAGGTAAGAAGAGGATGAGGAGTAGACTGGTTTTCGGTCCTGATGTTATTCCAGTAGAGGTATGGAAGTGGAATGAGAAAAACAAAAAAAAAGAACAAACAGAAAGAAGTGGAGAAAACAAATGAGCCATGATAAGTGGCTTCAATTAAAACTAGTGTCCATCCCCATCTATAAATAAAAAAAAAAACAGTAACTTGCATATTTATAGTGACATAAACTCAACAGAACCTACAAATACCTAAAAGAATTTAATAAGGTCATTCACAAATATTTTTTTAAAAAGTTTGAAAAAAGTTTTATTTTGAATCGCAACATGTTGACAGAATTCTGGCATTGCAATTTGAAAAATTTAGACTCATTTTTCAAAATACAGTATTGATCAGTAGAAAGAAGCTTGTGAAAAAACTGGATGCGAAATCCACAAATGATAACATCACATTAGACTTTCACAGCATAGACAAATCCAATTACGGGAGAAATCTTGCTGATGAATGAGATAAAGGTTGGATAGAAATTTTAAATGAATACGAGCTTTAATAACAGCATCATATTTGCTTCATGAAATAAAAAGATTAGATAAAATGATCTCAAAATCTAGCAATCCATTACACTGCTTTGTTTTGCTAGAAAAAAAAAGAAAAATCCTTCTTATCGGTGCGATATTCCTTCCCAAAGCGGCATTTTGGGTTGAGCAATTAAAGACAAAAGGAACTAAATAGAAGAGATAATGTGAACAAAATAAAACCAATATCAAAGCTGAGGCCCACAGTTCCAACAGTTTCCTCCAGATAGGCTCTTCAGCCAATTTGAAAAATCAGCAGCTGTTAGATTTTGTGAAAACAAAACAAGTTAAACACAACACATTAAGAAATATTTTTTACCTAGATTTTTTCTGTGTTTGTTAAGACAAGAGGCCTAATTTCCAACGCTTTGATCAAAGGACTGACATTTAAATGTGGAACAGACTTCTGAAACTGCAAATCCCAAACGTAAGTAAATTTAAACAAAGAATTTCTGATTAGCATAACAATCAAAGAGGGTATATGAAGTGAGGAAGGTTTTGAAATAATTCTTTGGTTTTCAAGCATCAGTTATGCATGGTTGAATCTGACTTCCATAAGTATGCCTTGTGTTCTACTTTGGCATCTCATTTTGGGGCATCCTTCGGGGCACGGCAGCGCAGAGAAGTAGCGTGGTGCATGACTTTACAGAGTCAGATTACCCATGCTGATGTGCAGTCTGGTGTACAAAGGGCTTCCTTTTTCAGAAAACTGCAGGGCTAGTTTACGCCTCATGTAATCCCATTGGATGTTTATTTAAATCATTTTGCAGTGCTCATCTTACTGCAAAACATGTTGATACAAGACTCAACTGTTTGTCCGTGGTGCATCACAAGAAATAAGAATCACAAGTTGTATTAATTGCAGAGCAAAGTAAATATAACAAGATTTGTCCTATTTACAGCAAATAACATGAGTTTTAATGGAAGATGCATATACGTATTTACTGTTTTATTGTTGGGATGTTTGTGGGTACCATCAGTGCTGAACCAATAGGAATGAGAAAAACAAATGCAAAATAGTTTTGTTTCATCTTGTTGGACATATTTTTACCATTTATTGTCAAACTATTCAAATAGTTAGGTAAAATATGTCAAAAAGGGAACGAGTAGAAGTTTGAAATTATGATCAAGAAGAGCAAAAGAATAGTAATTTTATGTCATTTTGGTTTGGGATTAGCATTGGGGGGAAAGAAAAACAGGATATTAGAGTTTGTACCTTTTTTTTTTTTAAAGTTGAAACCGATAAATTATGTAGTTAATTTGCAACCAAACCATGCTTACGGTTGTACACATTTGCTAAAGTCAAAATTACTTCTAAATTATTCATGCTATTCAGGCATGTGTGCTCTACAGTCCTACTAAAATATTTTATCTGCAAACAAAATTGCTGCAGTTTTTCATTTAACATGTTTTGACTCTAAACTCCATTTTGGACATGGAGTTAATTCACATCCTTGAATCAGAGTGACAGAGTAAATCAAAGTTATTCATACTTTTGAAGATGCCACAATTTGAAAAGACGTGTATTAATAAACCCAAAGAAATGAAAAGCTCTTTCTGTAAACAAACTCCAGCATAAACAAATGTTGGATGTTACATTTTCAAATTTCTTGAAAAATAAGAAAACATGCTGACATCAAATTTGACTTCAATGCTTTTTGCTCATTTCTTTTTGTTTAGGACATTCCATATGGAATTGTAATGATGGTGGCTTTTCTGAGTAACTTTTCTTTTGTTGTATTTTTCCATTTTTTCATCCGCTAGGGATAATCAGTTTAGAAGACCAAACAAAAGGTTAAACAATAAAAAGATAATAATTTACTGGGATATAATTGAGCGAAGTGATTAGTACAGTGGCCTGACACCAAGAAGGTCATACGTAGGTTTGAGACCTGGAGTGGGGACAAGGTTTGAAACACCGGCCTTTCTGTTTGGAGTCTGCATGTCCTCCCTGTGTATGTGTTCTCTCCAAAAAGCATACGTTAGGTTAATCGGCCTCCACAAAACTACCCCTAGGTAATGAGTGTGAGTGTGACTCTGCAACATACCGACAACTTGATCTGTATCTCTGATGATGGCACCCTAAGGGATAAGAGGTTCAGAAGATGAATGAATAATTGGGAAATAATCATCACCAAGGGAAAATTAAAGAAAAATCACTGAATTTGTCTTGAATTTCAGATTTGCTTGCAGAAATATAAATGATCACGCCATGTGAGTAATTGCTTGATCAACACGTCTGCCAAATCCCAAGCATATCAAAATAGATAATGTTAACAAAAATGACAACGCCTTTTTAAAAACAGTTAAAAACAAAACCTAAAAAATTGCTTCTAAGTCGACTTGAAGCTGCACTTTAGGGCATTTCACTTTAGCTCTGTTCGTTTTTATTGTAGTAGGTCCCTTGACGTCTTATGCAAAGCAGTATTAGCCTTATCTTGCTTTTCATAAGGAAATCCCTCCCGACATTGCGGTATGTGCACAATTTTATCAAAGGTTTTTAAAATATATGCGTGCATAATTCTGACCTCTGGTACTGACTATAGATTGTCAGAAGAATCACTGAAGCCTAGGGAAGCCTAATAGTTTAAAGTATTTTTGTCAAGCAAAAGATGCAGTTTTTTCATCTGCGTTACTAAATGGAGACTTGGTGTCATACAACCAACAGCAGAAAATGACTAACTTGTACTTTGGAGAAGTACAACTACTTTAGATGGAAGAAACTGACTTGCTGTGGCGACCCCAGAAGGGACATGACGAAAGAAGAAGAAGAAGAGGACTTTGGAGAAGGTACTCACAACAAAATATTTGATTTGATTTAGAACCTCTGTCACACTGAGGAATTGCTACCAAAAGTTTGGTCTGGTGAGAAATAAGAGATGCAAAAATGTATTTTTTCAACTACACTTTCAAGAAAGATCAAATTTCCCCAAAAATATACTGATGTACATTTATATACATACATGCTATAAAAGTAGGAACAATGTCTAAAACTGTGAAAGAGAAACCAATTTAGACTGCAATGCTTCATCTAAAAACATCTTTTATTCAAAATCATTTTCATCAGCCATACCAGCCAGTCAATGCCTGATCCCCTCAAACCTCAGAAGCTGAGCAGGCTGAGCCTGGGCACTATTTGGAAGGGAGACCACTGGCCGTTGAGATTAAATTGTCTCTGTGTCCCTGGGCAAGACACTTCACCTACTGTACGTTGCCTAGTCTGGATGGTGTGTGAGTGATTGGTTGGTGATGGTCTGAGGGGCCGAGGGCGCAAAAATGGCTGCATGCTTCTGTCAGTTTGCCCCAGGGCAGCTGTGGCTACAACAGTAGCCTGCCATTACCTGGTTTGGAGTGAATGAATAATGCATGTGTGAAGGATCTACAGTATGAGCGTCCCGGAAAAGTGCTATATAAATACAATGCATTATTATTATACACAAATACATTTCTCACGTTTCAATTCAGCCAGCTGAACAGTTGAAGAGGCAAAGCTTGAAACTCTGGCCTTTCTGTGTGGAGTTAGCATGTTCTACATGTATACATGTGAGTTTTCTTTAGGTACTTTGGTTTCCTCCCACTCTGCAAAAACATGTACGTTTCGTTTATTGGCAACTACAAAATTGCCCATAGGAATGAGTGTGTGTGTGTGAATGGTTGTCTGTCTATATATGTGGCCCTGCCACTGTACTGGTGAGTTGAGATGTACCCTGCCTCATGGCCGGGATAGGCTCCTACACCACCTGCGTTTGCAACATGATGAAAGCAGTTTAGATGCTTGTTTTAGTTTCCTTTAAAAGTTATTTTTTTACAATGAAAGTGATACAAAAGGTTTTAAACACATGGAGAAGAGAAGTAATGGACAAAAAATGTAAACAAACTTTAATAAAGTTTTTAAAATAGTTAAACAAAAGTGTGCAACACAAGTGAAATTGTTGTTTCTTTTGTTGTTTTTTTTTCCAGTTTTATAGTGAACTGCAACAGTTTGTTTTAAAGTTACCAGCAACGGTAAAAACATAAATCATTACTAAAGCAAACACTGGTGAAACTTTGGCAGTCTTATTGTTTATGCATGCGCCTTTGATTGTCTCATGAAGCATAGGCTGCAGATAAACTCCACATATCCATCCCCTTCTGTCTTAGGCCATCTGGATCTATGTGTTGCCATGGCATTCGTGCTGACTTTATCTCCACTTCAGGTCAGCAAATAAGTACCAGGCAAATGCTGACAAAATTGATATGCCGCTGATTAATCCATCTACTGTACCGGTCACTTTCACAGGTCACCGAACTCATTCCCAACCTCCATCCTTCTACAAGAAATTTAATTATTGAAAATGGACTGAAGATTAGATGAGTCAGTGAGGATTTTATTTTTGATTAGAATAAAAGTTTGCTCCTAACCAACTGATCCTGTGTTTGTTTTAATGTGTGATTGTTTATCAACATAGTACAATTTCACCTTTTTTTTAAATCAATTTACTTTTTGATAAAAAATATTCATTTAAATCTGGTTAATTTGACATGAACTCATTCCATGTAAATCGATGTGCAGCCCTATGTGAATAGATTAAAATGTGCGTACTCCCTGGGTTGTACACTTCTTACACGAGCATCAATATTCTGATTAATTCAAAGTCATTTGCTTAATTTCAGCCTTCATTGGCAGTGATAATCACCTTCTAGGAATTAGTTCTACATCTTGGATCATTTATATTCATTACCCCAGTGGTTTAAATGAAAAATAATCTGGTCATTAGCACAACTATCGTGTTTGGTGTATCATCCTATTGAGATGTTAGGTACAGTAAACCTTGGTTGTAGAAACAACATGATGATGAACTTTGATTCATGCTGGATTTTTAGCTCATCATGTGGAGACAAGTTTACAAAAATTTGTTATAACTGTGCATTGACACAAAAAATTTGTTCCTATAAATTTCAGTAATTCATTCTTTGTTGAAGGTCACAGGTGCTACTACTGCCACAGGTGTACATACTCTGTGTGTAACTTTAGTAGCTGTTTCTAAAAAGATACATCTTTATCTCTACTTTGTAAATCTAAAAGACCTTGAAAATAAAACTGCAGCTTAACATGCTTTTTGGGGGGAAAAAAATGGATGTTGTATCCAGGTTCACATGGTAAACAGGAGGTTGTGATACAAAAGTAAGGGAGGCACGAACAGGGAGTAAGGTCATTTCTAAACACAGGCTACATTGTGTTCACAGCTGGGGCATGTGAGAAACTACTGTTTGGTCGGCAAAAAAGGACACATTAAGACATCATTAGAAAAACAAAACAGATGTCAAAGATGATGAATTTTTCATTTTTATTTTCATTTCATTAACTATTGAGAACAAAAACTTTTGATGTTGCACACATTTGTTGATACCAAGAGTTAATCAAAATTGGACGTTAATCTAATATGATTAAATAAAAATCAGTTTGCATAATTCTTTATATGGCCATGTGTCTGGAAAATGTGTAAAAATTACACTCTTTTACAAAGCATACATTGGATGCTTGGCCCGGGTGAGGAATTTCTGTTTTGTGTGGATCCCAATAAGGTTTCTTTTTTACCCCACTGATGTGTTTTTAGGAGTTTTTTCGCACAGTGAAGGAGAGTCAAGGGCAGGAATGTGCTAAATTTGTTTATCTAGCATTTGTTAGTTAGCTTTTAGCTGTGTATTTTGTTTATACATTCTTTTTTTCTTCTTGTTTTTGTTCTTTTTGAATCTGCAATGTGAAGCCGGCAGAGATAAAAATTTTGTGATTTTGGGCTATATATATACAAATAAAATTGAATTGAAAAGCTGGTAAAAGTAAATGTGTTAACACTTTTTAATGGTTTAATGGAGCTGATTCTGCCACTGTGTGATAATGGGGGACTGTGAAACAAAGTAAATGGACCAGGTGGCTCTCTGACCATTGAGGAATGCTAAAATGTGCGTTAGGTGCATGGTAATGGGAAATTTCAAGTGACTGCAGAAATGTTCTAACATAAAATGAAACCGCAGTGGAAAAACTACTCTTCTAAAGGCTGATTGGAGCTTTGTGCTATTTCTGTAAGGTGGCAGTTTAACCCTAAGCATGAAACTGACAAAACATTTAAAAACATCTATTTCTCAACACATACTTTTATGACTATTTTTTCTGTGTTGAGGCCAGCTTCTGTACCATGTGCTCTTAATATTTTTCTAACTAAACCAACAGCACATTGTATAACATAACCTGAAAGAGAAACCCTACTGATTACACTGGTTTTTATTTTTAATCAAATGCAAGCTTAGTTAAATAGTCCACTCATTTTAATTAGTCATTTTTTAAAACTGTAAAAAAAAATTGAAGCATGAAATATTTTGGGTCATGGTAAAAAAAATTCTTTTACCTGTGGACGTTACTGACTTATTGAAAAGTTGCACATGAATAAAACAGAGTTTCTCAATAGGTGCAATTTTCAATGCCATAAAAAAGGATAAAAAATTAATTTAACAGCTCAGAGTTTAGCCAAAAATAGGAGGAAAATTGTATAGAGCAATATTTCCCAAAAAAATTCTGCTTTTCTTTTATATTATTGGTTATGGGTCATTTTACAATTGTTTTTTTTGAAGGATGTGAAGTCATATTGGGATACATATTTTTTTGGTGCAGTTTGCTGAACCTTCGACCACCCCGGATCACAACAACCTTCAGCTTACAGAGCATGAATCCTTCTCTATCTTTTGTAGGTCATTGGTACCTATTCAATCATCCTTTGTTTGACTCTATCAAAACATTTTTCAGAGCTATGTGTGCATTTTTGTGATAATGTTTCCAGAAATAATAATAAAAAAATGTAGTAAAACACTCATAATAGTGTGATCACCAAGTAAAAGTCAAATGTATTTCCAACGGCTAAACCTAATCTGAATTTCTTGTTTTTTTTTCAGTCAAATTGCTGGATAGAAAGAGATATATTTCAAAAGAAAAAATGTTTGTGCTTGTGCAGGTGTGTGAGAGGAAAGAAAAGATATCAGCTCAAACACTATTACTGCTAGAACATTTAGTGTCACCTGAGGCTGGTCTTGGTCATTTACAGGCAGGAAGACAGGTTAATGAAAAACTATTGATTCTACCCTTGTATCCCTAGAGATGAGGAAAAGTAATGTTAATACTTTTGAACTTTATCTTCCTCTTCTTTTGATGCCTTGGTTATTCGGTTGCAAGCCTGTGTCCATGGCGACGGCTGAAAAGAAGTGTCAGCAGTGGTGCTGCTCGTGACGTTTAGCAGAGAGTAAAGAGAGGACAATGGAGGTGGAAAGAGAACAGAAGGAGCGATCAACCCTGGCCCAACTTAGCTTCCGTTCAGCAGACCACCTCTTTTCTCATCTCATTTTTAGCCATAATAGCGATTAATGTTTTTTTTTCTGCACAATATCACCGGATGAAAGAAGAATCATTGAAAGAATTTAGTTATATTCAGAGGTCAATTCGAATAGCTGAACAAACGTATTGTGGCTCTTCACAACTTCAGAGGTCACTATCAAGAATGGGACAATATGACCCACGCAGTTCAAAAATTTAAGCTTACGCCTCAGATGTTCTTTTTGTTTATTGACAATATAGTAAATTTGGATATTGAACACCCTCAATTTATAAAAATTCTTTAAGTCAGTTCTAGTTTTAACAACTCTAAGCTCAGAATGAATGAGTATAAAAATAGACAGATTGTTTTTTCAAGCTGAAAATCTATTATTTGTAAGATTTTGGCCTTAAATTTCTAATGCTTTGAAGTGCACACATTAATGTAAAAGATTGTCTTTTTTAACCTATAAATTCTGAACATGTTACCAGCTGCCTAAAACGGACTTTAGTAGAGTTTTTGATATGGCCCAGGGGACCTACAGACTGTCTGATGTGGATGACAGTGAAAAATGAAGCTTAAACTCAGCCAACCTTTACCTCTCCATCTACCTCCATGTGTGGTCTCTGTTGAGCCGGAGATCTTGCTGTGGGTACAATCTGGGATTCAGTGAAGGGAGAAATTGTCACCCATCAGCAATCTAACAAAATCAGTCAGAAAAATTTTGCAGTGCTGTGTTTTGATCCTTGTCTTGTGAATATATTTTCAGACGGTGGGGGAATTTCTGTATTTGTTGACATGAGACTCTTTCTGACAACTTTTACCCACTATTTTTGGTTACACAACCAATTTGCCATTTTGTTCCACAAATTATGCTTTGAAATTTAGAGTAGACAGAATCCCAATAGGTTACCAATTCACTAGAAGCTAACATGAGGACAACTCTTGGATCAACGTCACAAATTTGCTTTGGAGTCCTTGAATGCAGCTTACAACTTACAAGCTCCATATAAAAAGATTCAAATGAACTTGGAATCCAAAACGATGGCAGTGACCATATTTTTATATAGAGTTCATAAAACATTTCAGATTTTTACAATCTGTCTTTTCAAATTACTGACTTGCGTACAAAAAAGAAGCAATCTTGGCAAAAAAAAAAAATTGAAAAAGCTTTTTTTTATATATATATATATATATATATAATTTGATTCAGAGACACAATAAAAACAAGATGTGCGAATGTGATTCAGAAATTTTCTTGGTATGCTTCCATCTCAATAGGAGCTCCCGATATATAAAAAATATCTGATTTTGAGAGCTGATGCTTTAGCCAAGATAAACTACCAGTGCTTCAGTTCATCAAAATTCACCTCCAAATTGTGATTTATTTCAAAGGCTGCATTTAAATTAAAAACCTGAATATTATTGACCGCGATCATATTTCAAGGTTTTACCTGTACCCTCTAAGAAATTAAAATAATACAACTCCTTCATGTTTGTAGTTAAAAGTGAAAATTTATCCTCCAAGTGCATGATACTTATGCATATATTGTGCTACATATAAAATTTGTATACAATGTATATATCTAAAAATTTTGTAGCAAACATTTATTTATTTATTTATTTTTTTTGCTTTTCATATGACGTTTCCTTTCATAGAGATAAAAAGAGAGACAAGGTGAGCGATGATTACTCTGTAATTAATCCTGGTGATTAACATAATTGTTTAGTTATATAAATTTATACATAAGTGTGTTAATTTACATAACCAGAAAGGTTTTTTGTGTTGTTGCTTTTCTTATGTGTATGTACGTGACAAAAGGAGGCCAGCATGAAATGAGTGCTTCACTTTAGATTGTCTGTGGGAGGAGATGTCTTTGATCTGAAGGTTCACATTAAGATTTTCTGCTGCAGCCGTTTAATCCGCCATCATCTCCTTATAGCCAAGCCAATTTCATTTAAAAACACTTTGCATCTCCAGTTACTACACAAAGTCCAAGAGATGAAACAACTTTTCAACAGCGAGGACAGAGTGTCATGCTAGTAATGCATCCTGGTGTGCATACAGTAGTTCTGAATGGGAGGAAATAGTTTAAACTAAAATAAGAGATGCAAAAACAAAGTTTTTAAAATAATTGTTAGGTTCGGAGTTCCAAAGAACTCTTCATTAGCGTAACTTCAAAACATTGAGATGTTAGTCTTACTATTCTACATGTAATGAGTTTCCCGGTGAATCTCCACACAAGACTGGAAAATGGGATGTGAAGTTTTGTAGGAGGGAAGAAATGGGATGTGGAGTTTTGTAGGAGTGAGGCATAAAACCACCTTCAAAAAACAAGAACTGCAGAGGTTGGACATTCAGATGGCTCTTAATTTTTTTAAAGAAACATTTCCAGCGGGGCCTTGTGCCTTATCAGAGAGCAACGCCAGTCTTATCAACCAACCTTCCTGTATAGTGCTTTAGCAACTGAGCAGGGGCCAAAATATTTTTATTGTTTCATTTTAATAAATATCTACAGTAAATACTGAAACAAATCTATGTTTAAAACAATAGTGACATATTACAAAACTGAAAAAAAAATCAGTTTGTGGACGTTTTCTAATCTGCAGTTTTTTTCTTCTTTTTCTCAGGTGCAGGTTAAATGAAACAATGCTGCAGCTTCTTGAATTCAAGGCAAATCCTTACATTGTGTCCTTCTGCTATTAACCACATAAATAATTACTTTTTTTTTATTTCAATTGACCTACTTAGAAGCACAAGTCTGTCATCGCTAGAAGATTTTCTATACCACCTTTAATTCCAAATCGAAATCTTTAAAATATGTCCAGGAATCCTTTGAGGAGGTCTGCATTGGTATGAAGTATTGAGTAACACAAAACAGCTGAGAGGCAATCAGCTGATAGAAATGTAAGTTTCCTCTTCACTTTAGCTGAATAAGAACAAAGCAATCCTATTAACTCCGAGACGGTACCAATTTCTCTCTTCTAGCACAAAAAAAGAAAAAAAAAATTAAGGCTTTGGTCAGTATCCTCATACATCATTCTTGTAATTTTCTTTCTAACAGGCGAAATGAAAACTGCCATATTAAAACTAAATTAAGGTCACTGGAGGGCTTTGGTTATGATAGAAAATTTATATAAAGTGAAGGCTTGCCAGTTCAAAAAAAGGGCAAAGACTAAAGTAATGGCTGTTGGAAAATGACACACAGAAATACTGGCTTCAAAATGAAATCCTCTGAGAGTAGAAAATTGTTCATTGTTGATAAAGAGCAGACGGTTTTCTTTCTGTCTAGAAGATAAATGAGGGAGAAAACTCTTTACTACAGGAATCAAAAAGTTTGCATGCAGACTAATATGCAAAACTACATTTTATTTGATATGAAGCACTAAGAAAAACAAAGAAATCTTCCGATCGCCTATTAGCGTGTGAAACCTTTAGTGAGCATTCTCATTCAGTGAGTCAGTAGGCATGAAGGACAGCCAGCCATACACAACGCTCAGGAGATCCCCGGATTAGTCACACTTACTAGCTCTCTGCTGATGCTACCCTCCACTCTACTCCTGCCATGCATCCAAATACATTCTCAAAATAACCCTGCAAGGACACCAAAAACACCACCCACCACTATATGCTATAGGTAGAAATAGAAGCAGTGAGTTCTGCAAAACTTTCTGAGAACCAGTTAATTACTTTTGGAAGTTACACAGCAAAATGAGAAAAACTAAAACTATTTAGTAGTTAATGAAAAATTGTGTGTGGGATGATAATCTATTTTTTATTGCAAATTTACATTGATTTATAGCCTAATGAAAACTCTTCATTTCTTGTTATTTAACTTTACTTTTTTATGTTTTTGTGGTTATGCTTAGTTTTTATAGCAATGTTTGTGTGTAGTCAGTTGTACAATAAAAATGACTTTTTTTCTGGGATGGTTATTTTTTTCTTTGCTTACAGAGGTCACTGTAAGTTTTGGAACAAAAAATACTTTCTTTTAGTAAATATGCAAAAAGAAGAAGAGCTGTAGTGACATATACAAATTACAGTAAGACACCATCAATACAGGGTTGCCACCTCACTTCATATCCATTTACACAAAGATGTGACTGAGTAAAAATAGTAAGTGCATGCTCCTGGCTTCATAAGAATTTTTTGCTATAAAGAGATACTGTAAACACACTTTAAGGCTCCATAAAGCCATCCACTAAAATGGGCTTTTGCTCTTGAAACATTTACAATGTGATGCCTGACAAAGAGGGTATACATTACATTTGTCATAACAGCATGCTGACTGCAGCAATCATCCATGAGTTGTGGTCCAGCATGAAAAAGGAAATTCAAAGCATTTTTTTGTGGACAACTTTCTTCTAAAGGTACCTCCACTAGCACCACATTCTGCTAGTGGAGGTACAGGATGTGGCATTCTGTGACATTCTGTGCTCTGTGTGCTCTAAATCTAAAGTCAAACATATCATCTTAAGGAGGTTAGAAACCAGTTCCTCTCACTGCCATAAAAGAAAACCAGGAAATGGTATGTAACGAGTGTGGTATGATTCATTACCAGAATAAATGTGGACTTGAGGGATTTCGAGATCCTATCATTACAACCGGTAATTTCCTAAAAAGATTGCACCTTCGACTGTGGACTGCTGTAGACTGTGTGTCTGAAAACCCATTTTGTGCTCTGTCCAATCCAATTCATGTTGCCAGACATAGTCAACATGAAGAAGAAAAGGGGGCAAAGAATCTGACTTGGTATAGTGTAATTTATTAATGTTTTTTTTTTTTTTTCCAGAACCACTCTTGTACCTTGCATCCATTAAATGATAAACATTAGCTTGAAGATTGCTCTGGGTTTGAATAATTTAAAATAAAATTGGAGGATTATTAGACTACTTCCTGGAGCTGAGTAACCAGGTGACATCACATTTTTTTTTATTGGCAGCGAAGCTGAAATTTCAATGGTTTAATAAGGCTGAAATTGGTCTATACTTAATAATTAATAGTAAAAAGATAGCGTTTATGGCAAAAATCTGTGTGAAAAACATAATCTGTAATATTGTTCCATTGTAATAATCTATCATTTATGTGAACAGTGTCCTGTTTTCTACTTTGTCCAACTAAAAGAAGATGTGAAAAATGAAGAATGTTTCTCTTATAAATGTGTTGAACTTCAGAAATGACTACATTTCTGAAGTTCAATTACGTAAAACTTGAGAACACAGGAGTTTAATCACGGAGTTCCGGCCTGAAGAGGTCAAATTAGTCCTCCCATCATACAGTCTGTGCGAACAGTGACAGTCAGCTATAATTGGCCCCTTGCCAGCAGATTAATATGCATTCCCTTTATATCAAAATGGCCTTTCTTAGAGAGGCTCCAGAGAATTAATTAAACCAATGACATTTTAGAAGGGCTAAGGATTTAAGGATAAACTGACCTTGATATGAGAGGCTTGGCTTGTGGATAGATAACTCTAGTGTTATTATGTCGGTGCACTTAACCCCCTGCCAAGCATTTACCCAGAATCTATCCACTAGATCTTATTGTCGCTGAAACTTATTTTTTAAGGCTTGATAACGATATGCAGACCATTACACATTGCTGAAAATTGTCTGCTGAAGTGTTACAAAAAACATCAAAATGAAACTATTTGCACAAAGACCACTTTTTCAAACTATTTTGGAGAAAATGCTAATTTAGTTTTTCCAAATGTATATATATATATTATATATATTTTTTGATCAACTAAATTTACTGCAAAACATGTATTTTTTAGACAGATAAGAACTACATACCTTCATACCTCTAAAGGTATGAAATTTCCCTTTTCCATGTAATATACTGAGGCTTTAACTCAGAAGTTCTTAAATTTCATCTGTGGAATGAGCCCTAGTTAAA
Organism: Neostethus bicornis; assembly: GCA_902685375.1. NCBI lineage: Eukaryota > Metazoa > Chordata > Actinopteri > Atheriniformes > Phallostethidae > Neostethus > Neostethus bicornis. Next base: position 15,849,762 of record LR738545.1, read on the forward strand.
CACTGAGGTGCTTGAATAGTGTGTCCCTGATTTGACCTGTTTCAAAGCCAATCCACCATAAAAACTCAATCCACAGATGGCCACTTATTCCCTCTTTTATGAATCATGGAGGAAGGATTTTTAGGGCTGTTAATGGGTAAGAATATAATGTGAAAACATAAAACCAAACTAATGACATTTGTGGGTTTAGCTGTGCTGTAAACATGCAGTGTTGCAGTAGATGACAGTGGGAAGTTACTCAGTAGTTTTGGACCCAGCAGCCATGCTTCTCATGGGAAATACAGAAATCCACCAGTGTAGAATCCACCAGGGAAAAGGTAGAATGGCCTAATCTCTCACGGCAGTGCTTTCAATAACCGCATGTCAGCATGACTGTTCTCACTGTTCAGTGTGATTTCTTTTTACAAGTATTTAAATCTTTCCTTCATGTCCAGCCTTAGAGCTTGTATTTCATCTGGGCATGGGCAATAATTTCTGTTTAAGGTGCCCAGATGCTGCTCTGGTGATCTACTGCTACAGTAAAAACAGCCAGAGCGGTATCTGGCACATATTAAATGGAAAGCAAAAAAAAATGAGGCGTGAACAAAGCATGACCCTGAAGTTGGGATGAGCATTTTTTTTAGCCAAACTATGCAAATGACTGAAATTGAACTGCCAGAAACCAGCCTAATCTTAGCAGCAAAAGGGAGCAACACACTCTTTAGTGTCTACAGAGAATACTCATGTCATGCCAAAGTTACCAAAGAAAGATCTGTCCATTTTAATTAATTTTTTACTTGTCTGTTTTACTCTCCCTCAATAAATAGGTTCAACTTCAGGTTAGGGTTTCCAGGCAACAAGCATCAATGTCTGAACTGTTTGTCAAGTGGCAGGAAAAAAAAACATTTTCTGGCTTCCCTGAAGCAAGAACATGGTTGCCCTTTCAACAACCCAAGAAAGTTGTTGAAAAGACAGAAGAAACATGCTGCAGTTATTTAAGATCTTTGCAAAAACTTGAGCAGGGTGTAACAGTGGAGACAGTCTCATGAATGTTAATGCCACACAGCAGACTGACTGATTCCCATTTGCTCAGTGGAAAAAATGTGCATTTGCAGCAATGATAAAAAAAAAAAAAAAAAAAAAAAATCAACTGTGAACTACTCAAAAAAGCTCATTGAAAACCCTACGCCCATGCCAAACTGACATGAGTTTAAAGGGATCTGTCTTTGTGTCAGTAAATGCATCATCCTGACTTGTGCTTCAGGAGTTTTCTTTCCAAGCCTTTTTACATTCAGCCAGCATATCTGCAGATGAAGTTGGGCATTAAAAAAAAAAATTTCTGCACCTGTTACATAAATCTACTGCAGTGGTGACTGGTGACTTTTGGTATGTATCGTAAAAGTGAAAAACGAAAAAAGTTAGGCGAGAACACATTTATTTGTTTATTTACAGAAATAAACTTTGCTGATGCAGGAACACGTATTCAACAATCAAAAATAAACATTTTTGGCACACAATGAACAATGAACACTTGCAAGTGTTCATTGGAAGTGGAACTCAAACAAATAATTTTAGTGTCTTTCATTGCATGTATTATATGGCTATTTTAATAATGTCATATTAAAAAATGTATACATTCCAATTTTGCACTTATACAACTAGGGATTCAAGACCTGGAGTGGAGGCGAGGCTTGAAACATTGGTCTTTCTGTGTGAAGTATGCATTTTCTACCTGTGTATGTGTAGGTTTTCTCCTGCTACTCACGTTTTCTCCCACCCTCCAAAAACATGTGTGTTAGGTTGATTGTCCGCTATCAAAAATTTTCCCTAGGAATAAATGTGTGTGTGTGTGTGTGTGTGTGGATGATTGTGAGTGTCTGGCAACCTGTTTAGGGCCTACCCAGCCTCTCGCCTGAAATCAGCCAGGCATTCGGCACCCCCTGCGACTCCATTAGGGATAAACCGTTCAGAAGGCGATACAAAACTGATATACAACCCTATTAAATTGACTAATGCTGAATTACTAAAAGTTTTCTAGTGTTGTTTGGTATGAATAATTTTTTTTCTCAGGTCAATGCAAATGTTTTCCCCCTGTAATTTGTTGTTGTTTGCCGACGTCATTCTAATTTTGTTCATTTAAAACTTTGTCTGTTTAATTAAAAATTTGTTACAAAGTTATCTGTCGGACAAAATTTACTTAGTTATTTAATATCTTTTCTTTTGTGAAAATTTAATTCTAAACAATTTTCACTGCTTAAAGCCAGACCCATAAAATAGTTACACTAATCATTAGTTTGAGAAAATAACAAGCTTACCTTTAAGAAGAAAGAAAGACCCATACAAGACTTAGGGTAGGTGGACATTTATTGGAACAGAGTCACAACTATTGAACTGCTGCACCTAAAAAAAAAAAGAGGAAAACATCATTTTCCCATTCCAATATATCAAGCATTAAGTTGATATAGTAAAACAGCCAATTTCCCATAATTTTTTCCAGAATGGAGTTCACTCTATCATTCTAATTTGCAATTCAAAATCCCTCTGGAGACTATAACTTGTTCAGTAATGAGGAAACAAGGAAATTAAAATGTTAATGAAACTTCAAAACATCATTCTGGTTTTGAAAAAGTTAGAATCAGCAAAAAAAGAAACAATCCTTAAAATCAAAATACAGCCTTTTTGTTATGAAAAGTTTAATGTAGAATGAAAAGTTTTTAATATGCACAACAATTAATTCAAGCAAAATTATTTTACGGTAATGTGGTAGTGTGCACCTCAACTCCATTTCTCCAATGTTCCACATTTTACATTTATGAACAAATATTTGATTAGCTGTTGTTAAAGAAGAAACTCCTCTAATTATAATCTCACGGTTTTTAATTAATACAATTAAATTTAGGATTTACAATCAGCTTCCAGAGAGTTAAACAAAAAGACACAACTGTAATCGGCTAGAGTGGGAATGGTCCTGCAGCAGAGACAGCAAGCAGAACAGAGAAATAATGTCTACTTCATCTTTCTGATAAGAGGTGAGAATGAGACAAGATATCGACAAAGGTAATCCATCCCCCAAAGACATGAATGGCCTCTTAATTTATTCAGTCTCTGTATGTTTTAATGACAAAACTTGACTCTCTCAAAGCACTGTACCTCATCATATTTTCACTGTGGAAAAACTGCTCCTTGCATTATAACTATTCTAGAAAGAGGTCCAAATGATTTCTCTTTGGAATCAAGTATAAATTTCGGATTTTCCTTTATATTTTCATCTTTAAGTTTTAACCTAGATTTGAACTTGGACTGTATTTCCATTAAAACAAACCTGTCCTGTAATTTAATTAATTACTTAAAAAGGTGTTAGACTATAATCAAAGTAGGTAGATACAAGCACCAGCGTTTCAAATAGAAGAACAAAAAAAGCAAATATTATCAGCAAAGTAGACGACTTGGTGAAAGGGAGGTTCACAGGTGAATAACAAGTGTTAACACATGAGACCAATTAGAGGCTGTTCAAGATGGTGCCAGACTGATTTTGAGAAATGTGGAGAAAGACCAGTGATCAGTGGACTTGAAATGCTTAGAAGGGACATGAAGGCGAGACGGCAATAAGCGTCTTTAGGCTCATTCCTTTCTTTTTTGAACATCCAATATTTTACAATGAAGAACATTATTTTAGTCTTTTTCAACGAGGTGTGCCGTGGGAAATTTATTCCATTTCATCTCATACTGTGATCGCAATCTACCGGTAGCTCCCAAAGATTGTTTTGGGTGATCACAGGGTGTTTGTGAGAAAAAATGGATTAAAGCTTTTTTATTTATGTTTATCAGTATCAAATTCTATATTAAGAATACATAGAAATCAAATCAACACGTCAAAATCTATTCTGTCATCTTCTATGATTCTTCTGAGGTAGTTTTTGGGAGGGATGGACTGCAGCATGCAACAAAAAATAGAGGAGTATGTTGCTATTGTTACAGTAAACAACCTATGGCAAGACAGCCCTGCCTCTCTAGATAAAATTGTTTTAATATTTTTGGTTGGCGGCGTGCTTCAAGATTTATTTTTGACAGAAAAATGTGACTTGGCAGACAAAAGTTTGAAAAAACACTGTTTTAGATCATCATATTTTTATTAATTAATTTCTCCATTTATTTATATTTAAGACTCGTGTCTATTTTTGCTAAGTGAAAAGTAGGATATGCCGTGGACAAATCGCTTTGTCAGCCTTAAAATAATTATGTTTTTTTTTTTTTTTTCCTGTTTCTTCAACAATTACTTTCTGCATTTATATTTACGCATGAGAGACTACTGAATTAATCTAGGCTCATTTAAGTTGCTAATTAAGCTGAATGGATGTGATATTTTTCCAGCTGACTCTTGCAGACTTTAAGTTGTTTCTTGCTGTAATTTGTTGAAAAACTTTTTTAAATTAACAAATTATTGTATTCATTGTTTGCAATGTTCTTTTAAATTAAAAGGTTTTTCTGCAAACTGCAAAGTGAGCAACAATTCTATTAAGATATCTACTCCTACATGAAAAAGTGCTTACACGTTTACGAGTAATACGTATGAAAGCATGTTGGTCAATGAAAATGAAAATATTAGGGGTTGTTTGTGCCTCTTCTAATCTGGTTTGTTTTCCTCTGGGTTTAACAGAAAATACAACTTTCTCTTCACTACCTTGAAGCAATCTAAAAATCTTACATAAATGATCTCTTTCTATAATTTTTTTCTGTAAATTTTGAAGCATTTAAGTTCTATATGCAGCATGAACTCAATGCTATAGCAACAGGGAATATATTTTACTGAGATTGACTAAAAAGTTATTTTCTCCTTCATTCCTAAATGACGGCTTCTCAATGTCAAGATGAACCTGAGAGAGGCCTGCTTCCCCATCTCCAGTAATTGCACCCCCATCTCCAGTAAATACACCAACTTTTTTCCAAAGCTCAAGTCACATCGTGATGGACACTTTGAAAACAGCAAGATGGAAGCATTCCAGAAGCCCTCTCCAGTTCAGAAAGAAATCTTGATTTTTGTTCTACCTTGCTGGGGAATTTAAAAGCCTGAAAAGGATGAAGGCTGGTATGTTGGTGGTCAAGGTGAGAAAGCAGGTAAACAAAAACAGGTAAAGAATTGCGTGCAAGGGTGAAAAAAAAAGGGGGAATGGGTTTCTTTAAAGCTTTCTTTGCCAGGTGCACTTCACCAGCACCTGACATGGCTGCTTCGACGATTGTTTTTCATGAATGTAGTTATTTTAAGACCATAAAATTTTTTTTTTAAATTAGTAAATGGAAGTATTTTCACTTCTTACACCACATTATCTACTTTTTAGGTCTAACACCAAAATGTTGGCACAAATGTTGACACGGGCATTGAACCATTTGCCTCCTCCTGCTCTATATCACAAACTGGTATAATAACAATTGGTTGGGGTTTACATATAACTCAGTTGAAGCAGTCATATATGTAAGGTTGGAAAAACAATTGTTGTCATGTTATCAAAATTTACGATGTGAACATTTAGTATGAATTACCATAACAGGTTATTAGATGGAGTTAGTGTAGATTTTTATAGAAAAGTTCAAAGGACTGTAGTTCATTTGCTAATAGCAATCAAAATATTTAATACAACTTGGATGAAATCCTTTTAGTTCATTTTTAAGCTTTCATTTAAATCCCACCAGTTCCTTGAGAGACATTGCATTCGCGAGAATTTGTGAAATAGACCATAGGTTGCATGATGCTCTAAATCAAATGGAATCAATCAAACCAGTTTTAATGACTGGGTGGGAAAAGCTTTAGGTGATACCCTTGCTGCTGCTCGAACTTTTTCTGGACCGAAATTGACCTTTTTTGAGAATGAAAGTAAAACCATACCAAACAGTAAAAACATAGTTATGAATCTGGTTTATGTTAAAAAGTTATGTCTAATGAGATGTATTCACTCATTCCAACTTTGACACAATCAGAACAACCAGAAGCATTCACTCATGAATTAATTGTGAGAAATAAACAGTTACACTAGGCATGCTGTCGCTCCATTTTACCATGTAAGACAGGGCGGAGAGCTGCAAAATGCCCACTTTTTCTAAAAAACTTTTAAGGTTTCAATGCCCTGATTATTCTGTATGTCTTCATCCTTAGGTTAAAGCAGACAGAAAGCTTCAGACTTACTAAAGGTTAACAGATGTTGACAGATGTGGTAATGTGGAAGTCATTTAGAAAAGGATCTGGAATCTTTATCAATGCCAGGGCTCTTCACACACTGACAGTGGGGAAGGAGTTAAAGAAAGTGATCCTGTCCAGACATCTCATGTTCTCACATCCTGAGTGTTAGGAGGATTAATGACTGAAAATGTGCCAAAAGTGTTCATATGGTTTATTTTCCAAAGATAAATCTGTGGTCATTAAAATAAATATACTTCACAGAAATATAATTCTCGCCTAATTTATGGAACAATTCCACACAAAGCAGTCAGTTAAAAGAGATACAAATGGATAAGAAATAGGACTGCATGATAAAAGTGATGTTAAGTACCACAATATTTCTAAATCAACATGATTGTGTATTTGAAGCTTACGTTGTAGCTGAAGGGGAAAAAAAGATAAAAAAAACAAGATTTAGTTGCTGTAGTCACAGCTGGTGAATACAACAAAATACCCAAAGGTGCTGTGTTCTCTTAGTCATAGATATGAGGTTTTATTCAGCAAGTTTCCGCATCAAACAAGCCACCTTGTTTTAAGTCAGTAAAACTTTGATTATTAGCACAGCTGTTTCAGCACTTGCAAAGAAAAGCAGAGAAAGGGAAGTTTCTTTCTTTAAATGCCTCAGTTTCCAACTTCAAATACCTGCACACAAAGCAAGCAGAAGAAAATTTCAGCACGCAATTGCATGGGCTATTTTGGAAAAATGCTGCATTTGTTGGAATGTTTTGTAAAAAAAAAAGAACCAGAAATTGGGTCTCAACATTTGCTATGTGGTTTAAAACCTCACTTTAATAGTAATAAAAAAAGAACATTTTTATTTGAACAAAATCTTGGCTGAAACAGGCCGTTTACAGTGCAAATGCAAGTATGAAATGAACTCCATCAATGAACCAGAAATTTATAAACCCTTTTATCTTGCTCTTGGTCACTTGAATCCTGCTTAACATGTGAAAGTACATCAAAGATGGTGCTCTACCGTGTATTTTTGATTATATGGTTTACCGAAGCAAAACTTCGGTAAACGTCTACCTGGACATTTCTCCCATTGACAAAGATGCAGAGATTGCACGCACCAAATTATCAGTGTATATTGAAAGGATTACTCAATGATGTCTCAAGATTTTCTAGTCCTAGACATGCAATGCTGGGTTGTATTTTCTGCGCTTGGGAGGATTTGGTAGATATCTGAGAGAATATTTGCAAAGTTTTCTGGCATACCAGTGATGTGACATGCACATTCTACTGTTTTGAGCCATATTTGCATTTTTCTGCAGCACAGACATTGTTGTTATTCTCTGGTGTGTGGAAAAAAGTAGGGACATATACAGGATATATATATATATATATATATATATATATATATATATACATATGTGTATATACTTTGTATATATAACACACACATACTTATGTGTATGTGTGTGTTTGTATGCAATGCAAAAGAGACAACAATCTAATGTTGATCTCAGTTTTTATCAGAGAAAATATTGAGTTTTTACACATTCATTGAATAAAAACTCAATAAAGAGACACACGTAGCAGTAAAACACAGAAACCTGAAGTAAAGGAAAGGAGGTTCAATAAAAAGATGGAACTAATAAAGCAGCCCATATTGAAGATAGTCAATAAAACTAGACTGGTTTCAAAAAAGAGTAAATAATCTAGGGTGCACATGATTTTTTTTATCTAGTACTCAGGAAAGTACCAGCAGATTTTACTCAATACTCACTGTGCATTTGAGTAACTATTGGTAACTATACGTTATTTAGCACCCCTGCCATAATAACCTATAGTTTTGACCAACAATTGGTCAAAAACATATAGCAAAAATAATCTGTTAAAGATTAATTACCAAAATTGTTCCTATAATTATATTTTCTTAAAACATTTTATCTGATCCAGGAGTAGGTTTGATGCTAGCCAGAACTGGTCACATTTTTATATACATTGGAACTTTTCCCAGAGCTGATTAGACTTAGTGCTCTTTAAAGTGAGTTTGATCATAGTGCATGTTGGAATCCTTCATGTTTAAGAATATCTGGGGTGTACTGTCATTAAAATCTATTCCTTAAAGCCATTTTTTTTCCCCAATTATCTGATGTATTACACCCGCAATAAGCATTACCTCTATCATTTATTCTAAAGAAATTTAAAGTCAGAGTTTAATTAATCATGCTTTTTGTTTTTCTAAAGTGACTTTTTAATCAGGGCAGTGGTGCTAATACCAAGAAGTTTTTAATTAAGTGGAATAAGGACTGTAGTTCTTATTCCACTTATTCCACAATCCTCAAGTGGAATTCTTATTCTTATTCTTAGAGACGGTGGCCGCGTGGTTAGCGCGTTCGCCCGTCGCGGGTTCGCGTCCCACGGAGAGCACGTCTAGGGTCCTTGGAGAAGACACCTAGCCCCCACTTCTCCCACCATTGGCGCCGTTGAAGGGCAGCCTGCTGCGGTGTAAGGAGTGCAGCAAACAAATTTCCCCGGTGAGGGATGAATAGAGTAGTTCAAAAAAAAAAAAAAAAATTACTGATTGTAAAGCTTTAAGTTACTCTTAAACACAAGCTTGTCTTCTCAATAGACGGTCACAAACACAACAAAACACAGTTCTCTACACAAATTCATGAATACCACTTTTTTTCTAATGTTGAACGTCATAAGGAAGTTACTTTTTTAAAACACCATTTTCTGCATGTTTTTAGTGATAAAATTAAACTTCTCTCCTCTTTTTCTGCTAAAATTGTATTTGGAGAATAATTTTTGAATTGCCCTGCTGTAGAGAAAGAGTCCTTCAATGCAGTGTGGTATAGATTTTGACATCCCATCCACACGGTTATGTGCATCCTTGTATGTACTAATTTACTATCTAAAATATACACTAAAACCAAAATAAAATCAACTCAATAATATTCCTTTACTAGAATGCTTTGTTCAAAATATTTTTAATGCACATTCATTTTGATTTCTATGTTGTCGCTGAAAGTACAACGTGTATTCCTTGACCTTAATCTCAACTTTCATTTTGGCAAAATTGGGGGGAGTGGACAATGGTTTTGATGTGATGGGAAATACAAAGATCTAAGGCTTCAACTTAAATATGAATTTTTGTTCTTTTAAAACAAGCACATCACAAAGGAGAGTTTTTCTATAGTGAACTTGTCATATTTTACTTAATCAAAATTCCACAGTTACTTCAAAGGCTGTAGAGCTTTTATGCGTCTTCTCCATGACTCAGTGACCTTGCATGGTTTATCAGTGGTCCTACGAGTGCAATACTAATAGGACGATGAGACAGTGATGTGGAGGTCAGTGGTGAATGAGGTCTTACTGGATTTCAGTTTGGAGAAACCAGCATACTTAAAACCCTTGTGCGGGGTGAAGACAATCCCTCTGAACATTTATATCTTTGTCTTTTAACCCCTTGAGGCTAGCCTTGCTGCAAACCTTCTGGTAATACAGAAGCAGCTTTTCTTCTTCTTAGCTCGAGCATTTCTTTTTCCAGTTCAGCTCAGGTATAAAGAAAAACTACAAGAGTAAAACTCCATTGAAAGTTGAATTGGTTATAAAGGGGGGAAAAAAGTTTGTGTCGTGACAACCCTCGGAGTAAAAAATAATTTTCTACAGACTGCAGAGCCTGTTTCCAGGTTATGGAACAGATTCAATACAGATATGCCATCATTTGGCTTAATAACCTATAGTCTCTTGCTCCCGCTTCAGATAGAAATTGTTAAACTATTTTTGTGTGCAGACTAATAAAACACTTATTGCTGCTGTTGCAGACAATCCTCAAAACACTAATTTGGTTTTCTCGTCTCTAAATCGTGAATATTTACAAAATCCCCAGGGTCTCACAAAAAAAAAATGTTGAGTGATAGTAATGCTCAGTTATTTCTTTTCAAAATCAATCTAGCTGCAGTAAACTTCATATCTTACTCTGACAGGGTTTTTACTTATTTATCTCACCTCTGATAGATTCTAAAATGAACACCAGGAGGAACAAAGAAAAAAGTTTTAACAGCAACAGTTTCTAACTTGGCTTATGGATTAGCCAGTCCAAATCTCTCTGCTTCTCTCTCACACAGCTTTCAATGGCAAGAAATAATGTGTCAAACAATAGTTGCCAAGTCTACTGCATTCAACAAAAGATAGAAAGAATTAGGAAAATGGAAATGGTGACTCGTTAGTGTTATGAATACGCCAGCACAGTAATAATCCATTCAGATGGACTTAATGCAGTGAGGAATCCCCTCACACCACCATCCTTCCGCAAACTCAAATCTCAAATAGTTTTCACACAATGCTCAGTCGCAGGCTACCTGTTTGCTTACATTTAAATATATTGTACAGCTGGTAAATGGATAGAAATGGCAACCGTGATGATATTCAAACAGAGCAAAGAATTGTTGAATTTTACTGGGTGAGATTAGGGGAAATATTTATTCCAAGTATTGCCTGTATGCAACTTAATGCAGGACAAGTTTAGAAAGTCCCAGTATATTTAAAAAACTGAACTTAGTCCAGTTAATAGAGTACTTTAACTGGAGAATTACTTTTTTAAAAAAAGATTGTTCATTTGAGACAAATAACAGGACATAATCTGCATAAAGACTTATTTTATCTTCTTCATATCTGGTCCAAATGCCTTCAATGTATTTGCTGTGTTTACCTGTTGAAGCAGGAGGTTCAATAAGAGAGCAAATTTTGGAAAGTAAAGTTCAAGATAATGTCATGTTCCAACTATTTAATTTTTTCAGTGTGTCACTGCATTAATTCCTCTGTCCCACTTCACCGTACTTTTTATCCACACCCAAAGGAGCAACCCCGCATTGAGTCTTTGCAATGGAAAATGTGAGTGCAGTCCTGTTCTGACATCTATTCAAGCCTGCAGCCATATATCTAAGTCTGGAACCCATCCAGGAGCAGCAAATGTCCATGCAGAAGCAGCAGCACTCTGAACATTGGTATTCGGGAAGGAGGCTTCTAAAGTTGAAGCTGCATAAATAGCCCAAACTATTACATAAATGTAAAACAAACTACACGGTGCCAAAATCCCTTCAGCTCTGTGCTGTAGAGGATGGACAGACTGACAAGTTGTTCTGCTCATAAAACTATATGTGGTAATAATTTGCTTTTATTATTCAAAGATGGAATGTGAGTTGTGAAGCTGAGACATTTCTGGAAGTGAATGCTGGTGCGAAAAATGGCAGACAGATATTATTCTAAGTTTTAAAAGGAAGTTGTAAAGTTTGCTCTGTCAGTGAGTTTTTTTTTTTTTTTTGTAGCAAAATCACATGAAATGAATTCTAGACAATGTCTTCCAGCCACTCGCACACCTCTACTAGAAAACCTCAGATGCTGCAGAAATAATGATCCCCACAGTTTTGTGTAAAAGGGCCACGTCACAAAAAATAAACACACACATCAATAGGTTTATTGGTTTTAGTGATGCACACTATCTACCAGACATCTTCTCTTCCACCAGGATGAGACAGTTGTCTGTTTCCGAGCAGAAACATAAATATCACACTGTTTTGTTCCTTTGTTGGAGTTGTATCGGCTGCACAAACTCCATCCAATTTAAACAGTGTCTGCAGGCAGCCACGAGAGGGAATTTAAAATGAGAAAAAGGTGGAAAGAGAGGGTAAAGTGATGGAAGCATAAATAGTGGAAGACAAAGATGGAAAGAATACAACACTGAGGGGGAAAGGGTCAGGGATGAGTAGGTTATGAAATAAAAATGTTGCTGGGGATGAAGGGATTAAGGAGCAGAAGTGGACTTCCACATTTCTCGGCTGTCCTTTAAAAGTCACTTTTGTGACAAGCCATAGCGATGCTGTCAAACACCATCAACGCCCCTCACTAGAAATGCAAGTTCTGGTTATTTATGCATTTATTTTCTGCATCATGCATAATTTTCTAAGACATTTTGTTTTTACCAAATTACAGCCGAAATTAATAGATAAAAAGTACACAAATAAAATCGACCACAACTAATAAATTAATTAGTTACATTTTCTTATATGCTTGCACTTTTTTATTTTAAAGTAAAAAGAAGAAACAATATTGTTTTCAATTTGAAAGTGAAAAAAAACAAAACAAAACACATAAATAGCCCGAGTTAGAAAGCTCTGCAATTATTCTGGCTGTTTAACCCTGTGAATCAGAGCGTAAGTTTTTTTTTTTTTTTGCCCATGAGACTCATACTTACTTACAGTTACAGTACAGTATTTATGCTAATAATGCCAAACACATTAGGTACAACTGGCATTTTACTGGTAAAAAATCATAATTGAATTTATACAATTTTATTTTAATTAAAAACAAAAAGTAATTTTCTATAGTATAATGTTTTAGTTACCAACATTATTTTTAGACATTTGCATATGTGGCTAAGAAAAGCAACCTAAACTTTTATTGTTGCAAAAAAAAAAACTTAAGGTTAAAACAGCAAACAACTTTTCTGATGCTGTTTCAATTTGTATTAAAACAAACTAACTCACCCTAGCACAGCAAAGAATCCTTTTAGGAGGGAGTAGCGACAGGAGGGAGCGACATGTGACAGAGGCAGAACAAAAGCGTGTGCTGTTTGGTTGCTATGATTACAATCAACCAATGGATGATCTTTCTCTAGAGACATGCCTGCCATGATGTAAAAACAAAAGCTAGAATGTTATACTAAGGATATCTTATATTTTAAAGAACACTCAATGTGTGAGAGCTACCAGAATGTAGCTATATGGCTGTAGAGTTAGCCATCTATTACAAAGGGTACCCTTGCTTAGAACTATAACCCGCCAAACCAAGCAACTGGCATTCACACACATGTGGCTTAACTTAAAATGTTGTTAACATAAATGAGAAGGAGAAGAGCCAGTATGTCTGTGAGAGCAATGTGGCTAATGCATACAAATTACAAAAATATAGTCTGACCGAACATGGAAACGTTGCCTCATTTTTTGGTTTCTTACTGTGCACATGATGCAATATTTGGTTTTCTGATGCATTAAAGCTCATATTTGGTACAAATTTGGAGCAATTATAATGCAGTGGCCAAGTTCAGAGAGGTCACCACTATTTGTTCATTTTGTGTTTGATCTCTCGCTCGCTTCCTTTGAGCTTTTAAACAGCTAAAACGAAGAGCAAAGGTCATTTATGTGCAGAGTGTTTTTAAGTAAATTCTTCACCAACAAGAAAATTAAAAGCAACTTGTGCAACTAATTTATGATGCAATGTGTATCAATATGTGACACATTCAGTAATTTATAATCACAGTATTAGACAGTCAGCAGGGAGAACTTGAACATCAAGAGTCCAGCCAGTGTATTCAAATAATTGTATTTTCAACCTCATTTGCCGGCCAAATCAAAGACCCATTAATGATGGACCATGAGTGTTAATGGAATATTGTTTGGTTTATTACAGCCAGAGGCTACAAGAAGCTCTACTGCAGTGTGGTGATCTTGTGTTTGCAGTTGCTCTCTCCTGTCTCTTTTTCTTTCTGCCTGCAGCTTGACTACAGAATTTTACATCTACAAGAGCATTTCTGAAGAGCCAACTAAATTCCAAAAGCATAACAACTCAGCTGGATCCGTGGTTTGCAAGTACATGGTATTTTCTTTCTGAAGCTTGAATGTCTAAGTGTCAGAAACCAACCATTCAATGGGATATGATCCGTTAAAAACGGCTGTTTAAAGGCACTGGCTACTCTATCGCTCCACTAACTTAGCCAAGCTAACAAAAAAAAATGTTAGAAGCAGGGGGCATGAACTAATATACTGAGTTTTGCTATTGTTAGTTTAAATATATGTAAACCGAGGCAGCTCCCTTCAATTCAGGATCAAGCTTCGGGAAGCACCAGGAAACCAAATGCGTAGACCACGAAAAACCTTTAAAATGAAATTTATTCTACAAGTTCAGTCTTTACCATCCGCATCGCAGGTGATGCTCTCCCACCCCGGTCGCCTGCTGGCATATCCAGTCTGTGTACCCTAGTGTGGTGTACCCCAGCACAGGCATCTTACACCACTGCTGTCACCCAGTACTTGTGGTTGTCTCTGTGTCAGTGTACCTACTTCTAGGCCTCCAACTGCTGCTTTACTAGCCTTTAGGTGACTGCACATGTGTCTCAAGTTGGATACACTGGTTTAGAAAATGAATGATAATGATAATAATATATGATAATAATTGTTTTGTAGTTTAAAGCATGTCATGTTACATCTCAGCATAACATGTCAAACTCGATATCAATACAAGACACTAGTGTCTGTGCCAGATGCTTAACTTCAACAGCACTTCAAAAAACTGAATCAATAAACATAAAGATATCCACTTTCCTTAGAGTAAGTAAGCTCCACCGCACACCTTCTGTCTGGTTAAGTGTTATATGATTCTCTTTTTGTGTGTATTGCTTTGGGAGATTGAAGCGATAGTAGAGAGCACAGCTGCCCTCTATGGGTGTGAAAACTAACTAGAGGTGCATTTGCAGAGGCACAGTCTTGATATTTCCTGCTGCTGTGTCACACCTGAAAGAACCATCAAGGTGCTGTTGCCTGGCACTAGTTAGTCAGCATAAATTGCTAGTGTCACATTTGTCAAACACAGCTGTGGTTGCAGAATGATGAAGGAAATATGTTTGTATTTTAATACTAATCCACCTACATGTTTTCACATGATCGTAAACTCTGAACTACCATGTCGCACATTATTTTTCTCTCTCTGGTTCCAAAGTTTTCACTGAAGCATGCCAAGTTCAACAAAAGGCAAAGAAAAACCAGTGTTTGCCTTATACCCAGTATGCAGTGCTTGATCTGTACACAACAAAAAAACAAGGCGTAAACTTAATGCAATCTAATGAAAATGTACATCATGTGAGCCCAAGGAAATAAAACCTATGAGCAGACTGACTGAGCTTCAAATAGCCACCGGAGCCAAGGTTTGTACTGCTTAGTCGGCAGGCCTCCTTACTGCACTGCAGAGACCCCTGGAGATCTAGGATACACGTTGCTATGGAGGGAGGTGATATCTGAATCCTCCTAGCTACTCAGAGGTCTTCCCCTGATCATACCCAACATGCTGTGATGTGTGATCCAGCAAAGCCCTGCGAGGATGAAAAGAATATATAAAAGCTACATCACTGAATCTTTTTTTTTTCTGTTAGACTACATGAAGATTTGAAAGAAGATATGCAGTTTTTTAATGAAGGACCAAAGCTATCTATGTCAGTAGGTTTGAAGGATACTATATTTGTTTCTGTAGTGACAACCGCAGAAAAAAGCATAGTAATTTAGCGTTATCTAAAACCCTAAATTATGTTGTGTAAATTTCTAGTGTAAAAAAACCTGCATTGGTTTCATCAATCCATAATCCTTGTGAGTAGTTTCATAAGGGTCCAGTAAAACTTAATTATTTTGCTGTAGAGTTGTTAACTTAAGAATAGCATATTGTTTTACATTCTGTTAAAAATATATTGTTGGAATATGCAGCTTGTAGGTAATGGTGTGAATGCAAAGGATAAACAGAAATAAACAAACCTGAAAATAAACGAGATGTGGTATCTCTTTTTTAGAATAGAAGTGAGAAGAAACAGGCACAAAATTCAAATGCAGAAATGCAGTGGGTCGTGCATTATCTTAAAAAAATGTAATACTGCAAGGGTAAGCTTCATGTGACTATTACAAATTAGAAAGAACACATTTTTCCAGCTATAGTTGCAGCTACTATCATGAGAAAAAGCAGAAGAGCAGAAATTACACAGGGAGAGGGTCAATCCTGAACTGTACAATGTGTCATTTTGAAAATTGTAAGCATATTTATTTAAGGATAATGGTTGGCAAATTTCAGCAGCAGAAATTGTGGGACCAAATGAATCTTTGACCTGCTCACAGCCTCAGTTACCATCTCAACCAGAGCAAAGATTCAGCACAGGCCAGAGAATAGCCGAGCGGCTCTCAAGCGAAACAGAGATCACTGTGGTGTGTGGGGGAGGCTGTGGGATGTGAGTAGAGCGGCATCTCACACTGTAACACTAGTTATTGCAACAACTGCTCCATTATGTTGGATTGCAGACCTCTGGCTAGCAGACATTAAACACATTGCAACGATACTTCCAGTGACACTCGGAGAAAACACACTGTGTCTGTAATTATGAATCACTTGCGCACACACTCATTCAAACACTGACTGACTTGTTTGTTTTGTTTAACCGCCTACACTCATACACACAAGAACACACTTTGTTATGTCACTTGCTTCCTCGCAAAATTGTTCATTCACAAGCCTGCTCGTGATGCACATGGTCAACATTCCTTTTGATTATCTAGATGTGAATGAATATATAGTAATTGCTATTGCAGTGCAGATAGCCAGAAAATGCTTTAAAGCACAAAACTGCAGTGTGAGTAGACCTGATAAGGTACAGTCTGGGAAGAAAACACGAATACAAGACTGCTCAAAAGATTTGAGCAGTACATTTTCTTTCTCACCTCAGACATTTGGTTAGGAAGCAAATTTTCAAATGCAGAGACGCAGAATGAAAACTATTGTTTGAATAAAAACGTACCTTCACTGCCAGGATCTGGGCAAAAAAATTACATTCCAACACACCAGCCAACCCTGCACATATTTCTAGCAAGACCTACCTCTAATTTTCTGTATTTTTCTTTCAGAACTATGCAGTGTTTTATTCCAAGATTAACAAGGTTAATGTTTCCTCACAGACTGAACCAATGACTGAAAGAAGATTTCAAATAGAAGATTTGCAAAGATCAGATCAGCCATTTTACCTCTTTTCAAAGTTTTTCTACTTGTTCCGTTCACATTTCGTAGAGACTCAAATAAGTGTGAAAACTAATTGACATTTTAATCAACCCCCAACTGGTTAAGTACTGATAAAGAAGCTTGATTTGCTAAATTAAAATAGAATTTCTTGCATTTCTTCATTATTTAATAAATAAAAAAAACTTCACAAATAAACAATATTTTTAAGATCTGACAAATCTCAACTATTTAAAAATAGACAAGATAAAATACAAACATGATTTAGAGCAGCAATACATTTTAAAAAAGGAGGTACTTTTTCTGGATAGTTTACCTGCCCAACTTTAATTTTTAACAATCTTGATTGTTAATACAAGAATGCTACATTCTGGGGCCTGCTCCCACAGAATACAACCAATATCCATTCCTTTTTACAAACATATTTCGAGTCTTTAACAGGTTGTTTTGAGTTCATTTTATTTTGCCACTAAATATGGCAATACCTGTCAGAAAACAGACATACAAATTTTGCTGCAAAGAAAATCAATGTTTCACATAGCTTCAGAAATCATCATGACGAAGGATGACAGACACTTCAAGTTTTAAAGTTAAAAAAACAAACGAAAAAAAAAACAATTTTGTTAATTGATGATGACTAAATGTAGTCTGAAAATCAATTTAAACCCTAAAGTTGTCGCAAATGTGACAAAAGTTCTTAACTAAACTAAAATAATGTCTAATGCAGCACATTTATTTATCAGAGTAGACTCTATGGTGCTTTGTTTTTTTTCTCCTGTCTACATTTAAAAGTTTAAATAGTGAATCCCAATGATAGCCCAAACCTGAAAAAGCCACAAATATTTTGTCACCCTGCCGAACGTTGAGTTCATAGTCTGAGAAATTAGTACAGATGGCATTTCTGATGAGTGGTACTCCGGTATTGATGAATAAAAAACCTCCCTTCAAATCGTGTTGACCAAAAGAGTGTAGGAAAAACTAAAGGCAAAGTCTGAAAATATTTAAACTTGGACCTGTTGAGCTGTCATATGTTCTAGTTTGGAACAAACAGCAGTCAGATAAGATGAGAACAGAAAAAAAAGAGGTCAAGAGATACTCTCATGCAGATTTAATAATGAATGAGTTATACTTGTACGGATTACTCACAGGGTCTCATGTAAAACTGCTAGAATGTTTAAACTTAGTGGATAATCTGATAGATCTCTTTTGGCACTGATGTGGATGGGAATGCAAATCGCTACTTGATAATACTTCATTAAATTGTCAAGGTAATCCCTCTGAAGCGGTATTTGATTCATCAATGTCACAATTCACAATGAAGAGCTTAACATAAACCTCAAAGCTGCACAAATCACCATTTCATTGTGAGATTGAGTGAGAATGAAGCTAAACAAAACTTTATCCAGCTTTTCAGTTTAGCAAGGATTTTTCATATTTTGATTTTGAGTATTTTATTAAATATTTCACATTGTGTTTCTGAATATTTTTTTTTTTTTTTTTTTAAAGCAGCTCCGTGAGCATCACACACATTGTAGAAGACAGAAAACTGCCATGTGGTTATCCAGGACTAACTAATTTGGTTCTAAATATTCTTGAAGTGGCATGACTTTACTGAAAAAAAATAATCATAATGCTGCATTGACATATTAGGCAGTTCTATTATGTTATCACTTTAATTCCTAGAAAAAACAATAATGAAAGATTATGGAGTTTGCTCACTTCTTAGAAGCATTAAGGGCATAGAAATTCTTTCTCAATCAAATGATAAATCGCCACATCTCCCAGGAACTGCTTTGCAGATAAGGCATAAAAATGCTGCATATTGTGTGCCAAAAGACTTAATCCGAATTCTCTCTGCCAAGGATTTCCCTGACACTTCAACCTGTCAGTTTAACTCTGGGCTTTCAGCCAAACACTCATAATTATCCAACGTCCACTCAGCAGGGCAAACAAAACACAGAATAATAAACATCTGACATGTTCCGGATATACTTACACCATGTTTTTACATGTGGAATAGCAACTCAAATAACTTTGAACAAAAGTTTCGATACCTCTTGGTGGAACTTTTCAGAAGGAAAAAAATCCTGGAGAGATGTGAAATCACACAATGCAGTTCAACAAAAGGGGGAAAAATTAATAATATGTACAAAAAACCAAGTAAGAAAGGATAAAAAGAAATTATTTTTTTTTTACTGTAAAAACATTTTAAAATTCCTGAACTGCATTCAGAAGAAAATCCTTGTGCAGCACGATTTCATCTGAGTGAGATACTAAGCAATTTGAAATGTGCTTGTCTCCCGTATCTTGGAAGCCCTTCAATGGGTGATAGCGTGACTATGGTAACAGTGGAGTTCAATGAAAAGAAAAGGAAGGGAGGTTAGTGGAAAGATATCAGAAACAGGAGGCGGAAAAGGAAATTTGAAGATTTAATGTTTTCTTTTTCGAGAATGTTTTAAAGTTAAAGAGTAACTGAATTAGGAAATGGAGCATTTTTTTTGCCATATTGTTTTTTTGTGAGATAAAAGTGGTGAACATCTTCAAACTGCTGTTAATTTTTTTTCAGGCATTATTACTTATAAAAAATTTCCAAACGACCCGTTTGTTTCATATCATGGCTCTTCTGATTGCTGTACTGATTGTGAATGTTATTTTTCTCACTAAAGCATTTGACCAACCGCGTATCAGCCAGCAGTTTTTGCCAGACAGGCTAAAGTCAGCAGAGATTCTGCAAAGAACTTGAAAGTTCGTTCTGCTGGCTCTCATGACACAAAGTGAACTGCAAAGAAGAATAAATTTCAATGAAGGAAATTTGAGTTGGTGTTTCGAAACCGTCTCAAAGTCTTTTAGAAAACTCAGAGTACGTCAGTGTTTTCAAACATGCTGATTGGACAGTCAAAGAGCTTAGCTGCTAAACAAGCCCAAATTATCAGTTGTGGAATGCGGTAATGAAGATATTGTTTAGTAGCTGTTCAATCTTGCATAAATCAGCCAACCACAACGGAAGAAGAAAACAAATTTTGTGACTGATTGACTTTCAAGGTCATTTTCAAGACATTCTTTTCAAAAGAACAAAGTAAAGAAAGTTGAATAGCAAGGGATAGGACATGTTCGTGTCTGTAGAAAACAGGCTGGACTTTTGGCATTGATGAGAAGAAAGATGTATTTTATCTGCAAATAGTCCACATTTTTGAGAGTAAGACATTGTGATAAACATACTGTATATACTGTTTTAATGATGTTTATGAGGTTATTATGGGTGGCTTCTTGTGTCATGACTGTTTGCACGACAGATAAACTTTTTCACCATTGGGTTAATAGAGTAAAGATGTTTTTATGGATTTTTTAAAATGATTTTTATCTGTGATGCTCAAATTATTTTTTTATGCAATTTTTCAGTATAGTTAGGTGGTTTAACAATCATATACTAGTTATTGAGGGACCGACTGATACAAAGAAATTACTACTGAAGTTCTTCCGCCGGATGCCATTGGGTAAAAGAAAGACAAATTTATGAAATAACATAACTTAAAATTATGTGATAACAATATTACTAAAAAATAATTAACATACATTAATTATAATCTACACATTTCCTACAATAAAAAAATGTTCTACCTTCTTATTACTAAGCGGACATTGTATGACTCTTCTCCAGCCCTGTGCGGGACATGTCAGCACAGTTGACCCTCTCTTCTAAATTCTGTCACATAATCACTACACAGTTAGCTGGACAGATCTGCTTCATCAGATCTGTCTAGCCCTGGTGACGTTAGGCTGTCACAGTAGTTATATCACAAATCTCCCAAAAAATCTGATCACGCTGACTACCACAGCTTATTGGGTCAAAGGCTTTGAAATGAAGGCAGGTGGCAGAGATTAGTCTCTCGTTTTAGAGCAAAAGCTTGAAAAAGGTAATTTTCTTCCCTGAATAGAACTGATTTGTAACCTTTCAAGTAATAAAAGCTGATGTCACATTTTGCCGAAAGAGGTGGAGGTTGAATGCCACAGCGTGTTTGTTCTCTGTTGCCTGATTTAGTTAGAATAAAGATTATATATATATACATATATATATAAAACGGTTGTTTGTGTAAGGCAGCAAAGCCATGCAAAAATAAATGAGAAAATTCAGTTTTATTTTGAAACAGCAGTGTTTGTGCCAAATACTGTGGGCCGTGACATAAGGAGCTTTGATTGGGGATGAGTCTGATTGCCACAAACCAAGAGGGACATGGTGTTCATAAGCATCTCTGAGGAGAGTTCAGACTGTTTTCTTTTTGCCTTTAGAGGTTTTGTATTTGCAGCTCCAATCCCAAATTGCAAAAGAGCGTGTGGTGTCTTTTCCAGGTTTAATTGAAATGCATGCAAGTAAAAATAACTTAATGAGGGTCATATTTTTGGGAGTATACTTTTCTTATAAAATAGATAATTCAACTGCTTCACCCTCCACTATCAAACATATACACAATCTCTCATTTTCTGCCTGATCTAGATTTCATCTTTACAGCAGTTCTGTGTACTACCCTAAAACCCTCAGCAGTGTCTCTCAGCCTGACCTTGATATGTCCAGACAGGCCACACTGATGGCTGCTGAACAACAGAGCTGTGGTCAGCATAGCTAAATGACTTGTCACTGAAGGCCAGTGCTAAAAGACTGGCTTTAAGCCACAGTAAGTGATTGGCCAACAGCTTTAGGATTAGAGAGTCTCTCAGAGGGATATCGTTCAATACTCAATGCTGAAGGAAAAAGTTAGAAAAGTCCTAGAATTTTGTCTTGCCCTAGCTTTTTTTTTTTTTTCTTTTAAAATGCCAACTATTGTCCTCCAGTTATTCAGTGTCAGGTTGTGATGGTAGCAACCTAAGCCGGGGGAAGACAGTGTTCCCAGTTTCAGCTCATCCATGGGGACCCAATGTTCTCCCCCAGTTCAGAACTATTGCTTCTAGTTTTCAGTTTTTAATTAAACTTCCAATTTGATTTTACTTGTAGGAATCTGGGCACACACTTTCAAAATAATATGTGATATTTTTTAATGTAATAAGGAGGTTTTAGTAAAACAAAGAAAAGCAAAACTGCAAATTAGGACACACTATGAAAGACTTTATGTTTGTTAGATAAAGTAAAAAATGGCCACGAGAGTCATCAAAACACAGACATCACTACAAATGAATGGAACATGTGTGGCAAATGAAATTGTCTGCATAAAATTAATCAGGCATTAGCGAATGACGATGTTGCTGCACATCTGAACATGGGAGTTGAGTTTGATGTCTAAATCAGTTAGCATGTGCTTGTAGAGGTTAGTCCATACAGTTGACTATGAGGCGAATAGAAAAAAAAATCAATAGGCATAATCATATTCAACACCTTCACTTCTTCTGAGAAGAAACTAATGCATAACACACCTTCATAAAGTGTAAATAGAAAATTGTAAAATCATTACTTCAAAACCTCAAAACCAATGGATATCTGTTGGTCAATACCTGAACTGCATACTAGTATTTGTATGTATAAGTTTAAATATTTAAAACAATATTAAATATTATTTTGGCTGAACTAATAATTTCTGCTCTGCATTAGTTAATTGCTTAATTTAAACACACTACAATAAGTTTTAAGCCCCTGTTCTTTTAAAAACAGATGTTATTCTTTTCAGCAGCGTCTTAACAATAGTGCAATCAAAGACAATGCCGTCACTATAAAATTTGAACATATACAGTAAAAAACAGTCCTAGAACAATGACAAGAATGAGAAGGTTCTAATGACCAGGAGAATGGAAGACTCTGCCGTTGGAGCTGCTGTGCAGAATATTCAGCATGGAACACACAGGAATGGAGTTACTCTAGATAACTGCTCGCCAGGAGTTACTTATTTTAAAGGTGTGTTCTGACTTTCTATTTGCTTCTTTAATGACGATCATGTCCAAGCATTCCAAACTAAAACAAATGATGCTCGCAACAACAAACTGATAAAGGTAGTGTATTGTACTAATGGTACTACAAAGCATCCTTAGTAACTAGAGATTACTCACGCTGTATGATTTGATGTGGCAGCCACGAGTTTCGAGATCAATCCCTCTCTTTTTCGATAACCTTCATGAATAAAGGGGTCATTCCTAAAGGCCTGTAGGGTTTTTTTTTTAACTCTACTTGATGTGTCTTCTTAAGAGTAGCAATCAAACATGATGTCTTCAAAAGCATGAGGATTCTGTGAAGGTGCAGGTTCAGGTTACAAAAGAGCTGAATTTCCTCGCACAGCAGGCCAGAGCAGACCTTTAACACTCATGCATTTTTGTATCCAAGTCTCTCCAGCTCATTCCTCACCTGACTGGAAGTGACATGTGAACCAGTCTGACTAGTATGGACTGTTGTTGATGTGTGTGTGGTGTGGGCTGACTCGAAAACTTCAGTGTGAGATGATTGCGGTGGGAGGTTTGGATGATGTGAATTGGGGGAATTGATGGATGGCAGAAAGTGCAGAAGGTGTCACGATAAAGGTGCTAACGGTGTCAGTTGAAAGTTGTCGACACTCCAAGGCTTGCAAGCGTTTGGAATATAAAAAGCTGCTTTTTCCTGGTTTGATTTCTATGGGCTACTCTCAATGATTTTTTTCCACTTTTCTTCTGAAAGCCAGCATTATCCTTCACTGTATATGACTTTGGTCTTATCGGCCTAAAGTTATTTCTTTAGAAGTTACTTTTGCTTTGTACCAGCCTGCACTTCAACTCCCTACATCTGCAGTTTCGCTACCTTCTTAAATTGCAAGCGCTAATTTCATGTTGTTGAACGGGGCTTATATGAATGGAACATGCCATTCATAAACCATAATTTAAAGATGAAGTTGTCATAAATTTCTGCTTATTTTTCTGAAATGATACCAAACTTCCCACAACATATTTGAACATTGCAACGTTTTTATTAAAAATAAATAGATAAAATACTGATGCTAAGTTGAGTTGTTGATCTGAGCTTCACAAATATATTCGTTAGTCCATTTAAATTTGAGTATGAGGAGAAAAAAACGTTTGATTTATTTTTATTTTAATAAAATACTACTGGGCTTACGAGGGGTTGCAGATGCTGTCCTGGCTGATTTCAGGTAAAAGGTGGGGTACACCCTGAACAGGTAAACAGGAGAACATGCAAACTCAACAAAGAAAGGCCTTGTACCAGCCAGCTCTAGCCTCACCCAACTTCAGGCCTCGAAACATGACTTTCTTGCTGTGAGGCCACTGTGTTAACCACTGTTCCACCATGCAACCCTTCATTATTTGAGGTTTTAAAAATGATTTAAAATGTTAAAATTATTCTTCTTACAAACACAAGTATCACAACAACACGACATTGAACACAAATTAGTATGTTGCTGGTGCTCATTATGATAACTATTCATCAAAGAATGAAAAATGTAAAATGGCTTCCTAGATCCTCAAAAAGTAGCAGAAGGAAGTGAACTTTTTAAAACTTTTTTGTTCAACATCAATTGTTCTTAGCGTTGTTTTGTTAAATGAACTTAGTAGCATTTCTTTACAACGTAATTCTCTTTATTTAAAAATGTTTTTTATAATAAAAGTCATTATTTTATTAACTGAAAAAACAAAAACAGATGCATGTCGGCAAAGATCCATCTATGAATGAATACAAGTGGTACAAACAAATAAAAAAAAAGCCAATCAGAAGGACATTTAGTGCTAATAAACTTGGGTCACATTTTGACAGTCACGAGTTAGACAGCACAAAAATCCAAAGACAAAGCTGAACTAAAATTCAAATACTAAATGAGAATAGTTGTTGACTTTTGCAGTAGCCGGTAGGTAATCACATACAGCATCAATGGCTAGCAGGGGTGTGATTAATGGGATTCTTATCCATATCATTTAACCAACAAAAGAAGAGTTTTGGCTCTAAATACTTAAGAATGGGGTTTTTTTTGTGTGTTTTCATTACATGCGATATTGACAGTGAAATTCAATCATTACAATGTGTTAGGAATCCATAAGATCCTCTTGATATACCTGTCTGACCTGGTAACTCTCAGGATCTATAATAAAGAAGAGGACAGACTGATAAGAGCAAGCCTTAGCGGTGTGTAATCCTCTAGACAAGAAAATCCTCAGAGCTTGGAAGTATTGCAATGTGCTGGCTCTGAAACACTTTACAGCATGTACAGACCACAACTGCAGCAAAAATTTATCTTAAGATTTTGATGTCGTACAATCGATAAGATGAGATAAGATGATAAAACAAGTTATATTAACTTGTGTGGCAGAACTAAATCAAATGCAAGAATGTGGTGCAAGATTGCCTTCAGAGGTGCAAGGTTTATTTGTTTAACTCCTCATAAAGTATTTTGTGTTTGGAGGAAAAAGTTGAAAAATGAAAAAATATTGGCATGCATAAATGAAAACCATTCTAATTAAAAAAAAGAAGGCTAGCTTCTTTACTGACAGCTTGGGGATAAGTGTGTGGTGTATGTCTGTTGTTATGATCGCAAACCCACACAATGTGCAATGTTCTTGTAAAATCTAAGGATGTGTGTGGAAATTATGCTGCATGAGAGGGATCAAAACCAAATATGGCTGCAGGCAACAGTACATGTCAATGAACGATCCATCATTTCTCAGACAAATCAAAACCAGTCAGCAAGTCTGAGGCAAAACAGAGAAAACTAGAAAAAAAAAGAGATTTCTAACCCATCGTTCTTTATCTGATGAAAACGCAAACACTTGCACAGAACTGAGTGCTGAATAGTCAAATAACCCACGTTTGATATCAGGGATTACATTAGAAAATAACTACCTCGGAAGATTTGCTCATGGACTAAATGTAAAAAAAAAAAGCACATGGGAACCCCTCCTATTAATTCCCATTGGATGCCACCAGGGTTACAGCAGCTCTGCAGCTCACAGTTGTGCATCAGTAGTTTCCACTGCTTGGGACATTTTGTGAATATGTTTTGCACATTGAAATGAACAAGTAAGGTAATTTTGATTTAGAAGGTGTCACTGTCATTTGATGTTCCATTTTGTGGGTGTATGAAATTTTAAGTTTCCATCATGAATCTGTTGTGAGAAACTTAGCTGTGAGGTAGATGGAAAAGAGTGATAAGATTAGTAACATTTCGATTTGAATATGTACATTTGCATTTATGCTTATTGTAATATTCTATATTTATTTTATCACCTCTATTTTCTCTTTTATATATTTTTTTAATTGTAATGGATCCAGTATGACCAGCTAATTGCACTGATATTTAGACTTGAAATCTAGCAATGCCAGTAGAAGGAGTTACTGAAAACAAAGTTTTTCAAAGATTTGGCAATACAAATGCATCTTACGGTTGACCTCGTTTTCTGCACTTGTGATCATTATGAATCTTTTTTTTTTTTAAAGGCAAAACAGGTCCATAAATATTTAGTGCCAAACCAAGTGATCCTTGTAAAACAGTTTAAAGAAGATGAACAGTTTTTGTTCTGAATCAAGCAATGACAATTAACTTAAAAGCTTATGTGAGGTCTGCAGAGGTATAGATATATACGGTAGGTTGGCACGTGGAAGATGAATCTTCTACCCTGAGGGTCTCAACTACGTAGGAAAATCTACCCAGATCAAAGACTCTTGCAGGGGCTACAGCCAGTGAGGCATGTGGGATTCATTCATGGGTCTGCAAAGATTCATTTAATCTTCCTCCACCTCCCTGTCCTCAGCAGCTGTTGGAGACGAAGGGGTTTAAGAAATGCCGAGGGCTGAGACCATAAGAGCAGCTTAGATAGAACAAGCAGGAGGAAGTGAGGGAGAGGGAGATGGGTGAGCGCTTCACAATTATGAAACGTAAATGCTTCAAAGTTTTTTTTTATACTCTGTCAATCAGTTGTCAGATTAATCTTCTTGCAAAGTGTACCCTTGTCAAATGGTTGTCTCTTTGTGTAATTTTGCAAATGTCACAACAAGAGCGAACGATCAGGTTTGCTCTGCTTTGTATGCTAACGTTCTGTTAGAATATTCATATCCTGTTCTGAACATCTGAATGCAGATTGGAGACCCAGCAGGAGCTGTTACAGAAGGGACCTGCATGAAGATGGCATGACATTTGGAAATAATGTCAAACTTGATTCCCTGTAGCCAGTCAAATGATTTCTGTAATTTTCTTTCAAACTACCATGAGGCATCCGGCAACTGCATTGCATCAACAAAAATAACACAGTTACAGAAGCTGGAGATTACGTTAAGCAATTAAAAACAAGCCAGCATCATCTTTCCCTTACACATGTCAAACAAAGTGAAAATGAATTGTCTCTATTCAGAAACAGTTGGCTGCACTGCACTTTCATCTAAGGTGAATAAATCGATATTTTGCGTTCCAACTAGTTTTATCAAGGCAATAAAGTCAAAACAATTATGGCATAGATGTGAAATGATGAAGCTAATCTTTCATCTTTTTCATTTTCGGGTGAATCGACAATATCTTAGTGGCCTTTTGCAATCTTTTGATTTAACAAATAGCTTAACATTTGAAGAATTCAAACTCTTGACCTCTTCTCAGCAAGAATGTAAGGTAATTGAGACTGTGTCCCATATTATTAGTTGAATTATTTTCAAATTGTTCAGTATTTAGGTTTACGCGGTAGATCATTTGGCTTTTTATACTGCCAGGAGTGCAAATGATCCTTTGACTTCACTCAAAAGCTGTGGAACTAAAATGAACAAGATTTTTTTTTAAGTAAATAAGAGTATCAGTAATAACAACATATACGTCTCGATTCTCCTTTGATTTCTTCTTAAGTCTAACGATAGAACATAAAGCTAGTAGTGGATTCTTATAAATCATAAATCTCGTAAATCTTAAATTACTTGGAAATTTGTAGCTTTGCAAATTGGAATGTAATTTTTTTTTTCCATTTTTTTTTTTTTTTAAAGTTCCTGACAGTTTTACAACTCCTTCAGAAAAATATTCCTTTCATTATACAATATTTAGTCTCACCGGTAATTTCCTGGGCCATAAACAGTTTTATGACTGTTTATTTGTAAAATAAACCATTCTGGTGGAAAATAAAGTGGATGAGTGGGAAAAAAGGAAAAGAACATCAATTAAGACTCAAATTACTTTTTTAATATCACCACATTTATGTAGGTCTACAATACAAAAAAAAAATATGGATATTTGTACACTAACAGAAATTAGCCCATAGTCAGCATAAAAAAAAAAAAAAAAAAAACAAAGAATGAAGTTGGAGTTGATTTCCATTCTGTTTTTCCGTTCCGTCGTCTTCCATTTATCCGAGGCCAGGTCGCGGGGGCAACAGCCTCAGACAAGAAACACAGGCTTCTCTCACCCCGGCTGCATCCTCCAGCTGAGCCGGAAGGATCCCGAGTCGCTCCCCGGCCAATTGTGAGACATAGTCGCTCCAGGCGGTCCTTGGGTCTGCCTCTTGGACTCCTCCCTGTGGGACGTGCCCAAAACACCTCACCAGTGAGGCGCTCGGGGGGCATCCTGACCAGATGCCCGAACCATCCCATCTGGCTTCTCTTGACCTGGAAGAAGAGCAGCTTGACACCGAGCTCCTCCTGGATGGCAGAACTCCTCACCCGATCTCTGAGTGAGAGCCCAGCCATCCTGCATAGGAAGCTCTTTCAGCCACTTGTATCTGCAATCTCATTCTTTCGGTCACCCCCCACAGCTGGTGGCCATAGGTGAGGGTAGGAATATAATCGACTTTGCGAGAACTTCGCTTTTTGCCTCAGCTCATCAGATGATGCAGCATCCTAGTTACTGCTGACGCCGCACCGATCCGCCTGTCGATCTCCCGCTCCATCCTTCCCCCACTCGTGATCAAGACCTCAACATACTTAAACTCCTCCACTTGAGGCAGGACACTGCGCCTGACCCGCAAGGGACATTCCACCCTTTTCCCTTCTCCCCTTTCCGGGCGAAGTTGGAGTTGATACAATTTTAGAGCCCATCATATGTTTCTGACCATATCTAGAGGCTGGTTTGTTTTCCATCAATTATTTATGAATCATTTAACTCAGGCATGGGTTTAAATCTATAATACATTGTTTGGAACAGCTAAGAGATTGCTGGCACTGTTATTGATATTCTAGACCATGGAGAGGAGATTGATAGTACATTTTAATAAAAAAAATCTAGATCCTCACTCATTTATGATTTTCCATCACAAGTGCTTTTGGCAAACTGGGTCCATGTTGTGGATTGCCTGCTTTCCTGCCAATATCACCAAAGGATAAGTTGCTGACATGACACTTGCATCAGCCCCTGATCCCCTCCCCCACCATCCTTCTTCTGTCCTCCCTACAGAGCCCTGCCTCTGCTCCTTCCTGTACACTGCATGATGTTAGCATCTGTTTAAAAAAAAAAAAACGACAGATGAAAAAAGGGGGGGATGGGTGGTATTAATGACAAGATGACATACCATGGCCTCATCACCATAGAGAGAAATGAGTCATTCAGTGCAGTCTTATCCATCTCATTTTCTCAGCCAGATTTTCTCCAATGTACCCTTTAAGTGAACACAGTGCTGTTACAAGACAGCATACAAAACAGCATCTGAATTCAGTAAATATAGATATTAACTTCACATTAGCCCTGTTTTCATGATTATCTCACATCCCAAATTCAACACCCTGGGAAGCATCATCAACACCTTTACCATTTTTTTTTCTTTAATAATTCTGCTTTTTCTCATGTTTGTGTTATTTAATAAACAAAGTGATGATAATAGTAAATGAGTCATCTTTGGAAAATACAAAACAGATTAGCAAGTGGAAAAAATTGGTAAATTAAATGTTTTGGGCCATTCAAGGCTAGTTTTTTGTGTGAAAGAAAAGATACCGTCTTTGAAGTGTAAATACAGCTTCACAGCTCTGCAGACCTTCTACATATGAAAAATTGAAACACAGAGCAAAATCTATCCATAAAGCTACAGAGCCTGCACTGTCAATATGATCAAAAGATTAGATTTTGTAATAAAATAGATGTATTTAAAGTTAAAATGTTATATAAGTTGTTAAAATAAATTACCTAATTGGCAGCGTTTCTTCTTCAACAGACCTTTCATCAAATACACCAACAGAAAAATTGTCACAAAACATAAACAATTAAAACAAAAACCTTGCAAAAGTGATGCCAGAAAATTCTCAATTCTTTCATTTGCATTCTCCCCTCTCACAATCATCTTTCCTGTGTGGACCTCAAGACCAAATTCCGTTTGGCTTGTTTGAAGCTGCAGAACGAACACCTATTTTTCCTCCAACGGCAGCCACCCGCAGGCCCGCAGCAGAATCAAAGAGAAGTGAAAAGAAGAAGAGGCTGTCTGTAAAAAGTGCCAGTTGAATGCAGCGGCGTCACTCAGGTTCTAGTTTCCACACATGCACAGATATGCAGATTTGTGCTTGCTTAGATCGATACACATGATTTCTTAGTCTGATGTTACTTGCAGGTTTTTGCAATGATTTTCTACTTCAGTGTAACCTAAGTGAACACACACATGGAGGAGCTCAAGTTATCGGAGTCTGGCACCTTGGTGCAAACAGTGTCACGCAGCAAAATGTCTGGACATGGTCGGCTTGAACGACTATGAAGCAGAGGAAATACTAGAATAAGAGGATTACCTTTTCCAGTAAAGAAGGTATTGGCGACTTAGGACAGACACCGTAGCAACAACTTAGAAAAACGAAGTTGAATTTATTCAACATACTCATCAAAGTAGGGCATGGAAAGGCTTAGCTGAGCTTTTTCTGGCTGAGAATTATCATCAGCCATTTAATTTGGGCGTATTATGTGGACTCGAGTGCTGGCTAAGCATGTATTGTCCCACAGTATCACATGACTTGTCGCCTCGGTGGAATCATTTTACTCTGTAGGTTGCATGTACAGTTGAGCACTGCATCTGGTCCAAAGTCTGAGAGTGCTACTACAGTGGTACCCAAAACTCTATAGCAAACAGAATGGATTTAATCTTGACAACAAAAACTGGACCTCATACATTTAATCTTTAAAAAAGAGGTTTGGAAATCATCAAAGGATTGTGATATAAAAGAACAGACTTCAAATGTTAGCAAATCACCAACAACATTTGAAATGAGTTTGAAGTTTTATGAGCTTAACACAAGTGTGGTTGAGGAACTGAAACTCTTGATTAAGGTATGGGGCATTGTTAAATTTTCTGCTTTGCTGGGTTTCTCCTAGTGCTTGAAGAACACTCTGTGTAGGAAGTAAGAAAGGCAGATTGCCTCCACTGTCACTCTGTCCCAGCTGGGCAAAGCTCCTGGCTTTCACAGTCTACAGAGGATCATTGCAGCACGGGCCTTGCACATCAAAAAACCCAGCACACATAAAGCCTGGCATTGATAAATATGCTGGCTTCCCTTTCACCACATTCATGTTGTGACAGTGTCCCTTTTATATTTGCTGCCAGCTCTTAAGTAGGCAAGAAAAACATCTTCCTGTCTTTATTTGACAGCCCCTTCATGAGGCTGTCTCACATGACCTTTGCATAAATTAGGTGTCACGTTGCTGCTTGGACACAACATTAAAATAGAAACATAGAATTTGTTGTAGTTTTCCAAATATTCCACGTGTTCAGAATTGGTAAAATAATTTTTGGGCACCATGTATAATTAAACTTTGATAAAAAAAAAAAAAAAAAGCATGTGACAGTGGAAGGCCATCCACAACATCACAGCTTGGTTCTAACTTGTATTTTCTGTTTGCCAATTGTAAGGTAGAAAATGGTTTGTTTTGTACTTGTTAATTAACTGCAATCAAACTGGAGCTGCAATTATGAGATAATCACAGTTTTTATTTTAATTTTGTTTGTTTATCTTTGTGTATAAATTTTCTACAAGCAAAATAACTAGAAGCTGTAAACAAAGAAAAAAAATTACAGATCCACAAATGTTCATCTTAAACTCTGCACGTTTCAGTACTAAAATTAAAAGGTCAAAGTGTAAAGTTTAAGGACCACATGCAGCCTTCCAACTACACAACTTTATAAAAGCTGCACTGCTTCATGCAGCTTTCTTTCAAATGTCATCAGAAATACCTGTACCAACATTTCCATAATTTGATGTTTTAACTGTCAATGTCTCTTTCAAAGTTTCAATCTTATAATACTGTCTCTGAACATGTGACACTACTTGTTCCATGTTTCATCAGCAGGAGCCGCATCATAGTGTCTTATGTCAGTTTATTGGATGGAAAAGCAACCACTTTAGACACTTGTGGAGATGTCTCTAGCTGCAGATGTTTTGAAGCAAAACTACAGTAATTAAACTTGTGATCAAAGTGTGCAACGGCACTTCTTTTTGAAAGCATTGAGATTGAATCAGTAAGAAAACTGTTACTTAGAACCTTCCTAGTGAGATGCTATTTTGCAACTAAATTAAGCACTTAGAAAAGTATGACAACACTAATGAGTTCATTTCAAATTATGATTATAAGATTAATTTTATCATTGTCTAAAATATGATAGCTGGAATTCTGATTTTAAATGGTTTTCTAGATTCAATTCCCTAAATTGATTAATGTGTTCTCACTTGCCTTCCTTAACACAATTATACCATCTGTGTATGCTCAGAGAAACTGAATGGCTCGGCGCAGAGGGGGGCAAACACCAGTGAGAGGAAAAACCTCCATTTTTTAAATCTTTAATTAGTTTCTGTCTGATCTAAATTTCTTGTCTGCTTTCAAGTTTAGTTACTGGATGCCTATACATTTAGATACTCGTTTTGAATATATGAACACATATATTAATACTTAAAAAGAAATCCTGAAATGCTCTTTTTTGCAGAACATTTGCTGTTCTACTGAGCCATTGAATTCTTGGATTGTGAAATCTGCACACTATGGGGCCAGTGTCTGGCTATGTTAGCTTGTGTTTTTTTTATCCTGTCAAATTTCTACACCATCTTCTGGGAAGATGAATGGATGTCTCTGTGGAGCGGATGGTTACGATTTATTATTCAAGATGGCTGCAGGTTGCCCTGAATTGGGGCTCCCTACTATGCTATAGATGCCCTCTAAATACTTGGGTACATTTAGATGCCAGATGATTGTGACAACTCTTTGTCCATAACAGTCTGCATCCCAGCTCAGTCACAGCAATTCTTTTCACTTTTAGGTGTTGCATGTGCTTGATGCTTTGGTTGTGGTGACATGACAATAATACGTCATGTGAAAACTCACCTGAGGTTTTTGTGGCAGTTGGTTTCCATTCTTGTTTTAATTGTAGATACTGTATATAGCTCTGGTTTTCTGTAGCTGTTTCCTTCTTTCTTCCACCATTTAATTTATACACAATTTTTTTCTATTTTATGTTCCATATTTTAGATCTTGCAAATTTGGCAAAATTACCGATTGGAACAAAAAAAAATTTGTACATATTTTATAAAATCAGTGTCTATTATCTGCAGAACTCTTTTCTTTGCACTTAAATGATTCAAGCACAATCCAACCAACATAAAGTCATTCTTCTTGCTTTAAATGCTGCACAAAAAACTGGGGGGAAAAGACAGCAATTGAAAGAAAAAGTGGTGTAACAGAGCGAACGTGTGACATGTTATTAAATTATTACATTTATTATATTTTATAACTTTATAAGTTAAAATTTAGTTTTATTTTTTACTTGTACATTAGACATTGTTTCTATATATGGGAAAATAAGTGACCTGTTTCCACAGTTGACGGTTTTTTTATTTGTGACTCCCTAATTCTACAACTTGCCTCCCACACGGAACTGCAGCCAGTTTATGAAAACATTGTTACACAGACATTTAATATTCCAGAAACTACAGAAATCACAGCTGGAGAATAACATCAAAGTGTTGTAGAGCTGAATATGGGATATTTTCCACTGAATGCTGTCTCGCTAAAACATTAATTGGCTAGGATAGTGTGGTTCAAGAAAATGTTGTCCGAGATTTGACCCCAGATTTCACGTGACAGCAATGCCAGATGGTCAACCTGTTCAGCCACACAGCCTTTAGCTGTAATCCGGTACTATATTTATCAAACTTTTCTTGACAATAAAATGCCTTTCTCGTGAAAACAAAAGCCCAGTTGTACTCTCAGGAGGTTTAAGCCACTGGATAGAAGGAAGTTCAAGAGTTTTCCCACACTGCATCTCAGTGCTGACTTTCCTATTTGAAAATCAATACAAGCAGCAGAAAAGAGAAAAGATAAAGGTTTTAAAAATGGATACAAATACTCAGAGACACAAATTGTATGCATGATACACTTTCAAGCAAAAAAAAAAAAGAAGTGAGAGAAAAACAATGCTGCATCTTCACCACAAACATGTAAGATACATTATTTCTCTGCATCGCTTCCCAAATGGTAGGAAAATGCAAAGACTTCCACAGTGCTGGTTCCAGTGCTGCAGGAAAGCATCAAAGAAAAAAAAGTTCCCCTCTCATGTGAAAATCCATCTGAATAATTTTGAAGCCACTGAGAAGCAATTACTCCTCAAACAAACAAATTTGTTATTATGTTGAGTGCTTTATCCCTTTGCAGACAACCATTCAGTCATATGCCAAGAAATTTTCACTCTCAGATTTCAGAGTACGTATCAAGTACAAATACAACGACAAATCACCAGTAAGACATGTTGAAAATATGAAACTCTTTTTAGGCACAAGAGAACTCAAAACTCATTAAACAAACTTATAATTAATAGAAAAATATGTAGATGTAAAGTATCAAGTAAATGCTACCACTGCTGTAGAAATTAAAATTTGTGGGAAAAAGAAAAATACACTATTTAAATTTAGTAACTGATGAAAAACAATGAGTTTGTTTCTCAAACTTGTCACTTGATTAACATTTTTAATAAATCGCATTGATATTGAATGGAAACGTTTGGTTTTGCAAATTTCAATTGTAAAAACGTGCAATATTTTTAAAGATAGCATCAATCAAAATGAGTTTAAATATCTCTATGAAATAAATGAGCCAAATGTTTGACAGAAAACTGAATTAGTTGTAAGTTTATTAATGTTCTCCATGTACTGAAGTACTGTAGTGTGTGGCTTGTGCTGATCCGTGCTCCTGTGTTTAAACTGTTCAGGACAGTGCCAGTGATTACAATATAGCAGCTCTTATCTCTGGATATAATCAAGGCACACCAGAATGAAGAGGGAGGGGCTAATCCTCCTGTGGCACAGAGCCCATCAGAGTACACCCGTGAGATGGGATTCCGAGTGTAAGACAAGTACACATCCACTTGGTCTCCCTTACCGTCTCAATTAGCAGTGAACAAATGAAAACATCTCATTAATATCCACTCAGAATATGTCTGTGTTTTAAGCAGTTTTCAGATCGGGAACAAGAAGATGGAAAGCAATTTCAATGCGGTGAAAGAGGGAGGTGGTGGAGCAAGTGTGAAGGAGGGCTCGGTTTGGGAAAATTGAAGAGGGGAATTCAATCAGTGCTCTCTATTAATGTAGTTCCTGGCACCGGGAGGGTGCAAGGAAGGGAAGTGGATTATCAAGTCATTCAGCTTGCTGCAAAGCTCAGGCCAGGATGATATTCTAATAACAACGCCAACCAAAGTCCTGGCAATCGGAAGAGGAAATTATGTTGTGTAAATCTGATTCTAAACCATTTTTAACACATACATTATTGTTTGTTTGGTGGAAGAAAGTCACCTGCACTGACCCTGACATTTCAGCACATCAGTACCGTAGAAACATTGATCAATTTCCCTTTGGGAATAATTAAAGACTATTTACTCTATTAATCACATAAAGAATTTGACACAAAATAATCTCTGCATTTGGTATGAGGCCACAAGTGTGCACAGAATAGGAATCCTTAGGTAATCACTTTTAACCGCCAATTTATCGCATGTTATTTGACAGATATGTAACGGGCTCATAACACAGGTAATAATCCATGGTTTATTAATATGAGTATATCACTTTCCATTTGACTGCTCAGAAAGCTAATGACACTCTATGTGCTTAGCTTCATCCCGAAGAGTAAATCCCTCATTTCTAAGGAAATCTAAAAACATGCAGTAAACAGAGTCAATGTAGCATGACTTAACTCCGTACATTACACTTCAAATCTTACTCTAGTCTCGTTTGAATAGTATCAAGTTAGCAACAAATTTCACTCCTTAAGCCAAACTTACTAAGCAGAAAAAATAGGTTTTCGTAGTTCCTATGGTGATTCCCCAAACAAAGACATGAGTTTTCATCTTTACAGGGTCAGAAAAAAGGTGCAGGTGCCGAGTCAACTGTGCAGTCAGGATGGGTGGCCAAAGAACTGGAGAGTGGGAATGCCAGAGAGGTTGGAGGTGAATGTTAATCACTACAGGAGCAGAAGGCAGAACCCTGCAGGTGCTTTTTCCACAAAGAAGCATTCACTTTGGGTTTGGCTTTACCCTTGCCACTTACGCATCAACTCAGTAGCTCATAGCAAGAAAAAAACAGACTAAATCTCTCACAGAAAAGGATTTTCTAAATTACCACTTTCACTGCAAATACAACATATAGCTTAAAAATCCCCGTTATTTCCCTTTAATTAATTTAGACTCCTATAATTTTCACTACTAATTATATTTGAATATAAATGAATCCGTACATACATTTAACACAGGTTATGTTTTATCCTAGATCCTGAGGGCCTGATGCACATTCCGCTTGCTAAATTGGCAAACACATCTACTCTTGTTCTCTATAAATATCATACATTGAGTAATAAAACTGCTTCACAAACCATAAAACTATATCAAAACTTGTACAAAATTAATGTGATTATGCTCAAGTTTAATCTGAATGCAAAGATAACGCCACAGAATGTGAACCACCTTCTGATTATGAAACATCGTTACAGCCCCAGCAAAACTGTACCTTTGTTTGCCTTATTATACACCAGCATTCAGAGAGAAAGTTAAACTGGGAGTTAATCATTGATCACAAGTGCAGGGTTGCCCCGTTCAAATATTTTTGTATTTCCACACAAGGAAGAAAGAAAAATGAATGAAATCATCAGAACTAATGAAGACTTTCATTTTAATCAGTTGCCTTGACATCATTGATTTGCCTTTGAGTTTGGACTCAGTGTAGCGGATTTTACCACTGAGTTTTGCACATGTTTCTGCCCATTTATTCATGCTTCTTCTAATTCAAATTTGTGTGTATTGCTAGAGTGTGTCCTCGCTAGTTGGGAGACTACAGCAGACCTTGGAGAGGTGGCCTAACTGTCACAGACCCACATTGAGACCTACACTGACGCCGTAGGAAAATTTACAATGAGCATTTTGTCTAATTTCATTTAGTTTTTGGTGGTTGTATTCTTAACATCAGCTGCGGAAAAATATGCTGACAGAATATGAATTGCTAACATGTTGGAATTTGACCATGTATTCCAAAAACATACATTAAAAGATCTGCTCATGTATCTGAATGAAATAGAGCAGCAAGCACTTAACATAGTGTCTCATTCTATATTATGAAGACTCAAATGCAAAAGTGATTTACTTGATCTAAGTGAATTTTGACCTTAAATATAGAAACATAAAAATAACAGTGAAAAATTAAAAACCGCCAATGAAATGTATTAGTTTGAAGTCGCAGTTGTCTGTCATATTATGGAGTGTTTGGTGTCACTACATTTATTTTGCTGCAAGGAGTTGGATTTTACGGTTCACTCCCACACTTGACATCACTATAAAATGTCTCATCACACATGTAGCACGAGATGACAGCTCGCCTGCTGTTCAAAATGTTTAAGGACATATTGTTTTTGACAAGTTTAATGTGAAACTAACTGCTGCATTTTCTAGGTAATGTCACACATACTCACAAATCATACCTGCATAAGCACTGCATAGTACTTGGTGAGTTTAGTCTTTAAATACTAATGTCTGCTGTAGATTCAATTTATAGTATGCGTTAAAAGAAACTGATTGCACATTTAGTTTCGTCTTCCGAACCACTTCTTAATGGGTCTGCAGTGGTGCCAAAGCCTATCCTGGCTGATTTCAGGCTAGAGGCAGGTTACACGCGGAACAGGGTGCCAGTCTCTTGCATGGTAACACAAACCCACAATCAACCACATGCACTCATTCCTAAGGGCAGTTTTGTAGCGGCCTAACATGCAAGTTTTTGGCCGATGGGAGAAAACCCACGCATACACAGGGAGAACATGCAAACTCCACACAGGAAGGCCAGTGATTCAAGCCTCGCCCCCACTCCAGGACTCAAACCCCAACCTTTGTGCTGTGAGGCCACTGTGCTAACCACTGCCCCACTGTGAAGCCCCCCTGATTGCACATGTTTAGTGTTTATTACTTTAAAACAGAATAGAATATATTCTGGTTCTGAGATCATTAACTAATTGCAAATATTTAGCACACGTTAAAACCTGCTTTGGTGTTATAAAGTCTTCTGGGTTTGTGTCTTCAACTAATAAAAACACAGAGTTGTCAAAAAACGAGAAATTTAGAGTTATTAACTTGCTCTGGTCAAAAGTTTTTTTTTCATCTACTAATATCCGCTCAAGGGTCACCAGACTAAGAAGGCCTCTGTGCTAGATCTATCATGCTATTTCCATTAGGATGAAGCCCATCTACTGATTTCTTCAACTATAAAGCTGTAGAGTAGAATAAGTTAACATTTAAATAAAAATAAATAAAATAAATGAATTACTCTATTCATCCCTCACCGGGGAAATTTGTTTGCTGCACTCCTTACACCGCAGCAGGCTGCCCTTCAACGGCGCCAATGGTGGGAGAAGCGGGAGTTAGGTGTCTTCTCCAAGGACCCTAGACATGCTCTCCGTGGGACGCGAACCCGCGACCTTCCGGTCCGCGGGCGAACGCTCTAACCACGCGGCCACCATCTCCCCTTTAATTACCACCGTCTCCCCTTTAATTACCAGTCTTAGACACATTGGCTGCTGTCCCAAGGAGAGATCCCTATTTCATGTGGATCCCCATAAGGTTTCTTCTTATTTTACCCACAGCTGGGTTTTGAGAAGTTTTTCCTCACTGTGAAGGAGGGTCCAAGGGGATGAATGGACTGAAATTGTTTACCTAGCTATTTGTGTATCTACATTTTTGTTCTCTGTTTTGTCCTTTTTTTTCCCTAAAATGTGGAGCCTGTTGAGGAAATTGTTTTGTCATATTGGGCTACACAAATATAATTGAATTTTAACTAATAAAAAACACATTCTTGTAGCATAACCAGGATGTTAGAGTTATGGATAGGCTCCGGTCAAATATTTTTTTTCCCCTCACCATACAAAAGTGATTGGCTGAGGTTTTTAATGTCTACAGATTCTTCAGTTTACGATCACATATTTATTTTTAGCCACATCAAAATCACAAATCCAACCATTGAAGGCATATTTAAATAATATTGAGGAAAAAAAGATCTCTAAAAATGTCCCATAGCAACTTTAATTGAGCTGTAGTCGTGCGCATGTTTGGACCATAAGAAAATACATGGATTTAAAAAAAAAAAAAATCTATTGATGTTGATATAACCAAACTTAATTCAAGGCATTTTCTCTGATGTCTCATTTGGGTGTTTAGCCCCTTACATATAAATAAAACATAAGCGTTAACCCAGTAACTTCATCAGACGCCCCTTCTCCAAATAAGGTCATTACAGGAGAGAAACCGGAAGCCTCTCCATGGTAACTCAGTCACAAACAGGAGGGGGAAACAATGGACCAGTAGGCTACAACCATGATGACTGTCAGGTAACTGCAGAGAGATCTCATCTCCAAACATAAACTAATGCTATTTAATAAACACATTTGTAGCAATACCTGCATTAAAAAGAAAGAAAAAAAAAAAAACAGACAAAAAAACAGAACAATCCGCATCGCTTTGCATAATCACCCGCGATTAGAATTAGCAGATCCTCTTTTCAACGTGTTTTAACAAATATTTCCCAATCAGTACAATGCGATTTTAATGCATTCTTTAACAGTCATACAGCATAATTGTTGCTGTAATATCATCCCAAATGCAGGGTAGTAGGTTGCATGTATGAGGTAAAACTTGTGAATCACAGATTTGTGCAAAGGGATGATCTGCGTTGATGTTTACCTCAGTTTTTCTTGATCATTCTGCTCTTCATTGACGATCCGATTCCAGCTTGCTGATCAGTACTCCGAACATCAACCGAATAGTGATTTTTTTTAGTCTCCCACTACTTTAACACCCTCCAAAAAAGCGTAGAAATAATTCTTCTCGAGTTGAGGCTGATCTGTCCCCCAACCACACCGATCAATTAATTTATTTAACTGGTTTAAAAGTTCAAATTGAATGAGATCGGAGGATATAAATGGTAGAAACTGGTGTCTGAGACGCTGATCTGAATAAAATGCAGAGGATTTCTCTTTTTCATCCACATCAGAGCTGGATGCTGGAGTGTCTCCGCCCCATCGACACCAGCACTGGATCAGCAATCTACAGAAATGGACTATTTCCATAATTATCACAATAATACCGGCAAAAAGAAAAAACAACAACAAATTGAATTGGTATATTTTTTGTACAACAGTTTATTGAAAATAAAATAATGAAAAAACATTGAAAATACAAGATTATGATGATTATTTTACATTTTTGTTAAAAAGTGAGTACAAATTATTTTTCCTTTTAAATGGATTATTTATATCGATATTTGAACATTTTTGACAAAGTACATAAGCTTTTGATTTGACTTTTATAGTTAATAACCGGAAGTTGTCTCAGTCCTAATCGACCTATTGCAGGGTTCGTATGAAATAAGCGTTCGATTTGTTGTCATTAGACGCCCGAGCGGGCGGAGTTTTATGATGTTCATAGGGAATAGACCGAATTTGTGAGGCTTGACATCAATGAAACACAAATCGATGTTACTCCATGTGAGCCCTTCCTTTTAGTTGTCAACAACGAGTGGAAAGGGACAATGAGAACAACTAGCTGACATTGCATTTGAAGTAGATTGTGTCTAAGAAGACAATCAGACAGTTAACTGAGCAGATTGTTTGCAGCAAAGTTCTGGTAAGTAGCTAAAGTTTGATTTGTCTATATTTGTCTCATGTGTTACTGTGCTAATGTCAGCTACCTATTACACAGGTGAATATAAGTAGCAATCCAGTTACAACAGTGGTCAGACCAGTTTTTGATCTTTAGAACTGGTTTTGATTATCACTAGATTCTTGTAGGTATGATGTTTTATTTTAAGCAGAACAAAACACTGATTCACTCTCATTTTTACTTTTCTTAGAAGCTATCATCAAACTCATGAACACATTGCAAAATGTAATTCTGTGATGTGTTTATACTTATTGATGATTTTATGTTTATAACCTTAGACAGTGACCAATTCTTATCTTGGTTTATGTTCACAGGCACACACAACATGCAATCTGAGTTGTTCATACATTCATCCAATCAACTACACAGTGTAAGTACTAAAATAAACTAGTTTTGTTTCTATTATCTAGTTTAATTGATGTAATAAAAGTACTATCACAATATTACAAAACAATTATATAAACATTGATCTTAAATTTCCTCTATTTTTCAGATCTAAGTTAAATGTGGACTGAGTGATACTTCAATCCTCAGAAACCAATGCACCCATGTGTATAATCTTTTTCAAGTTTGATCCTCGGCCTGCTTCCAAAAATGCCTACAGGTA
This sequence comes from Neostethus bicornis, assembly GCA_902685375.1. Taxonomy (NCBI): domain Eukaryota; kingdom Metazoa; phylum Chordata; class Actinopteri; order Atheriniformes; family Phallostethidae; genus Neostethus; species Neostethus bicornis. The sequence goes on from LR738545.1 coordinate 15,891,386, forward strand.
AGGCAATTATTTGTACTTAATTAAATCTTTGTGTGTTTTTAATAAAGTTAAATTAAAAAGTCAGTGATTAAATAGAACCCAGCCGGTGGTAATGATTGTCAAACATCCATAAAGTGAAAGCTAAAGAGACCTATGCACCCATGTAAATAATAGCTATTAAGCAAGTACATAATGTCATTTAAACAATGAAATTACATGGTTTGTAATGACTAACATCCCAGTTTTCATTATATTGATACCGCTAATGTCAAGGGTTAGTATGTTTTTATCTGGTATTACTCATAATTATATGAACATTATTGTTATGCAAGACTTGGATAAAGAGTCAGGCTATTTAAAAGATCCACAAGGGAAAGTGAATGTCACACTGCATTTCAGTATCTTTTTATATACTCACAAAATCCCAACCCATATACACTCAATTAAAAATATAACTACAATCAGATTAAAATCTTCTGAACCGCTTCTTACTAATAGGGTCTTGGCGGGTGCCAGAGCCTATCCTGGCTGATTTTAGCTGAGGATTCACCCGAACAGATTGCCAGTCTATTGGGGGGCCACACACACAGACAACCAACAAAACACACACTCTTCCTAGGGGCAATTTTGTAGCGGCCAATCAACCGAACATGTATGTTTTTGGAAACCTGTGATTCAAGCCTTGTCCCAAATCCGAGACTTAAACCCCAGACCTTTTTTGCTGTTACGTCACCATAAAGCTCAGATGGAAATAGTAAATTTACAAAATAAATAATATGCACAATGAATGATCCAAATCGTAGAATATCAAGAATCAAGAAAACTTTTATTTGTCCCACAATGGGGAAATTAACAGTGACTCAATTATCTTCAACTTATGGGTGAATACTCACAAAGATGTACAATGGTTTTAGGCATTCTTTAAATCATACATTCTAAAAAGGTTGCTTATGAAGTTTAAATTTATTAGCTAACAAAGTTATTACTGGATGAAATGTAGACACAAAAAAAAACACTTCTAGGATTGCGTCAATATTTGGTATAAAACTAAACTCATTGGGGAAATGTATTGGGAATAATTTCTGGTATTACAGTTTCACTAGAAAAAGCTTTCGCCAGAGTTCTCGCAAGACACACACAGACACACAAAAACAGAAAAAAAATACTTTCTTAAATGAAACTGAAAATTAAAATAGATCTCAACAGAAAAAAATATTTAAGCATTAGATAAAAATGATGAACCAAGAATACATTACCACTGCTTAAATAATATTTAAAACGGAGCTATTCATTATTCTACTTACTGTATACTTACCTCAGTCTGACTACTGAATGGCTGAGGGACCTTGTGAAGGGTGGCCATGTACTGAGGAAGTGATGACTAAATGTTCTTCCTTTATTTCTTTTATGTTTGATTTATTATGTGCTTAATGTGGTTTTTATGCATCTGTCTGGGATTATCTCAATGTGCTCTGTGCAAACGAAATTCCTAACGGATAAATAAAGGTATTATTATTATTAATAATAGCAGTGACGGTCAGCCACAGTCAGTATTTAGTCTAAAATTTTAAATTTTCTACCTTATTGTAGAACTGCAGCTTTTTATGAGTGTACAATATGTGTAAATTTAATTGTTAAGACTTTTTATGTAAAATTATTTTGAGCTTTTTTTTTTGTCTACTATTGCCAAATCCTGTATTTCTATACTTCTATATTCAAGTTTCTACATCTTGCGACATGTGCAAAGTGAGACATGGCTGAAATGTACCATTTTCATAAGGGCAGTGCATCTTTTAAATATGTCTGCATGCCCTCCCCTGCAGTGAATATTAACTTCTTCCAGTTGACAGCACAGACTGGTCCACTATATGCTGTCCATGAGGGTTATGGTGTGATATGGAGTTTTAGCTTATTAAATTGCTCCAGAGGTTGAGAAAGAGCTCTCTGCCTGGGCACGGTCTGTGTATGTTTTTCCCTCTGGGAGACTGACCATGCCCATGGAAAGGACAGCAGAGGTGTGTTATGAGTACTGACTTGGATGGTAACCCGGAGGGTAAAGGTTAAGTGGACTGTGTACAAATGCAGTTATGTACACAGAATTTAGATGCAAACTACAATGATTTCTTTTTTTATTATTTTTTTATGTTGCAAATTAAAACAACTATCTGAATGGAGGAACCCCCCCGAAATTCGAATTAAATTGCAATGGAGCACAGTTATGAAATGCCACAGGCTAAAAAGACAGAGATGTATCTGCAGGAGGTCAATGGCCTCATCTTCAACACAAATCACTGGCTGACTAGCCGCATGCTGAGTTTTTATTTACAAAAACTTTCCTGTCTATTTTTATTTTATACAAAGATTGCCAATTATTTTGAAATAACAAGATATTTTCATTAATCGGTTAGCAATAGTCCAAACATTAATAACACTGTTTTACGATTTCAGTAATCACTAGTTCCATGTCTTGTTTTTCTCTCAGATATATGTAAAAGGAAAGAAGTCATAATAATAAGCTTCTCAAAATGTCTCTAACACGACAGCTGTCTGACTGTAAAAACGTGATTTAAGATGCTTGCACGAGATTTGCCCCTGGGGATTCAAAAGCAGATGCTCTGTCTTGTGCAGCATCATTAGTGTGAGCTTTTTTCCCCCTCAAGAACAGTGGGAGCTCGGATAGTGTCATGGGAAGCGGCCATCATTAGCCTTTTGATACACCAAGGTCAACCCATATCAGTATAGTTACGTTCATTTGTTTGCTCACAAAAGCCACCCGTCCTGAGCAATTAATTTAGAGACTATGGTCATGCTCAGAGGGAACATGCAGCTCATATAAAGGTCAATAAATTGCTTTTTCTTTATTGCTGGTGTGCACTGTTACCACACTGGGTTTAATAAAACATTGAAGATTGTGCTTGTTTTATTGGCAATTACAATAAAAAGAAGAATATAATTAGCAAGATAATTGCAAGCTTTTCTTAAATAAACTCAGTGTGAGAAACAAGTTTACCATCCCTTGGAGCTAGTGAACAGTTGTTTTGTAATTACAGAATAAACGTGAGCTGGATTTGATCACTCATAGTGCTGTGTGTATGTTTGGCAATTATTTGTGTAAAGTGGATGTACAGAAAGAATGATGTTGGTATTCTTACCTGCCTCACCTGATGGGGACCTGCTACACATGTCTCAAATCAACCTGTTTGTTATATTTGACACAAATTGTAACATAACTTCTTATTGTAAGTGGTAGCACATGTATTGGCATTGTTAGTCACTGGCTTACTTTAAATAATGCAGGTCAAACTGTCGTACAAAGCTTAACTGAAAGCCAAACTATGTCCTTCTCTAGGGATTATTTGGAAATCAGATCACACTCCTTTTCTGGCTGTCTTCTCATTTGCAGCAGTGAGTTTTATTCTTGCCACAGAGACCAAAACAAATTTATAAAGGAATAAAACACGTGCAAAGATTATTTACGAGTTGCCGACACAGCCAGCTTTGCAAAATGAGATGTAGATTAGATGATATGTCAGAATAAATAATTTTTCACTTGCAATTCACCATGGCTTCAAAATCTCATAGCTGTCTGGCTCTTGGTAAACCTTTTGGATACTCCCTGATCAGCCTTATCAACCAAAAGCTTAAAATAATTGACTATAATAGTCTTTCATGTACTTATTGTGGGTTTTTTTTAGAGGTAAGCCTTTCTTTTGCACATTCGTCTTTTTTTTTCTTATGAAAAGTACTGTAAAAGTTTGGCCCTTCATGTTCACCATGGTGATGGAAAGGTTGACAGCTCAGGCTGTACAGGAATCTTCTTGGACTATGATGTTTGCAGATCACATTGTGATATTTTGTAAGAGCAGGGAACAAGTGGAAGAGAAGTTGGAGAGGTGGAGGTTCGCACTGGAAAGGAGAGAAATGAAGGTTAGCTTCTCTAAAATGAAGTTCATGTGTATGAATGAGTGGGACCCAAATGGAACACCGAGGAGAAGAGATAAAGAAAATAAAGAATTTTAAGCACTTAGTTCTCAATACTTCAGAGCATTGGAGAGTGTGGAACATAAGAAGCGTGTACAGGTAGAGTAGAACAGGACCATAGAGGACATGAAGATAGATAATGTAAGAGAAGAGGATGCAGGAAGCAGGGTTAGATGGAAGAAACTGGCTTGCTGTGCTGGCCTCTGAGGGGGAAGGAAAGACAGTGCAAAAGTTTTGTTTGTTTGGTTTGTGATGGTTTACTTCACTCTTACTCTTAATCTTTTATCACATCTCAACCTTTTCATCCTAGTCTAGCATTTTGCAGCAAATGCAATGCTGAGTTTAGGTAAGTAAATAATTTTTTACTTATTTAGCGCTTTCACAGGAAAAAAAATCAGAAGTACTTAACAAGTAAAATAAATTAAAATGATAAAATAGGAACAATAAAACAGCAATACAGCAAGTAAGAGAAGTAAAATAAGATAAAGCAAAAAAGAAAGCATTCCAAACAAAGGCTTTCCTAAACAAGTGCGTCTTCACCTTTTGATAGAACATGCATCGGTTCATTTAATGTGTCAAGTGTGTACATTCAGATTGACCAGTTTGTTGATGCTTAGTTGCTCCTATGTGACTCATTGCATGAAGTGAAACTCTGCTGTAGTGATGCAGCGTTCAACAAGGAAAAGTTGGACAGTGCTTCTGTTTTTTTGTTGGCCTTTGGTAGCTGCTGCTGGGCTACAGTATCATCAGGAATGTATGTAGTAAGTCTCAGATCAGTATTAAACCAAGTCAGAAAGACATGTTAATAACTCTTGAAAGATGTCCAGGAATGTTTTAATTTTAAGCTTAGCTCTTTGTAACTATAGCATAAAAAATTCTACTGATGCAGTCAAAGCTGGTATTATGTATGTTTAAAAGTTACAATTTTGGGGCAAAAATATTAGAATGATAATGAACGTAAAAAGCATTGTGTTGAAATTTGTTACAGTTGTGAAAATATCTTTTTTTATTTTAGAAAAATTATCAAAAGATTTTCCAATTCATCAAGTGTCATTTAAGGGGGGGAAAAAGCAGATTCCTGTCATTTTACAAAAATAGTGCCCGAACTTGTTTCTATAGATTTTTTTTAATATATATATATATATTCAAATGTAAAGAACTGTCATGGAGGAGCTGAAGTCTAATGTGGTCTTTCTTTATGGTTATAGGTCTTGCACACAAATCACAAAACCCTGACTCAGACCTCTTGCTTCCCATCACCTGATCTGCTAAGCTTGTGTGACTTGGTGTCTCAGCCTTTTCTGACCTTTGTCACAGTATGACTGTGCAGGGCTGATTTACTTTCCATTATCTTCTCCCAGCAGGTTTTCATAAGAAGGTACAATAATAGGATGGAAGATTATCTATCAAAATTTTATATCACACTGACCTCCCAGAATAGAACGCACCAGCTATGCACCGACTGTGACTTATGGAAACCTACACACACAAAGACTATAAAAATGAAGCAAAAGTTACTCTACTGATAAATTTACAACTTTTTAATGACACTATCGTCCCCTACTTTTAATGTTGTTCATGTACCTAAGGAAGATGGACTTGTTGACAAAAACACTTCAAGACGAAATTAATGTTTTTTTGAGTGCTGCATTATACTTTCAGTATTATTTCAGTGTCACAACACTACACAACTTATGGCAAAATTTCTTGTATTAGCACATAAATTGTGTTTTTGTCCTATTTTTACTCTGAGTGCACTGGGTGTTGTAAAAGTCCATGCAAGATTTATTCCTATTTCTTGCTGAATCATTTCTTTTCATCCGTTTTTACAAAGTCAGCCTTGACACAAACTGAAAATCTCTAGATCAAAGTTATGTATATGCTAAAACAAGAGAATTTGATCATAGTAATACAGTTTTCAAACATTTTTGCTAGTGTGTCTTGGTTGAGAAGGAAGACTGGATGACTGGCTGAGTTGCTTAAGCTGAAAGCTATGTAGTAAATTACAATCTCCACTTGCCACCTTTGTGTCTGCTTTTTCAGGCTAATTTTGGCTGCTAACAGAGATGAGGTTTACACGAGACCATCCAAAGCTGCAGATTTTTGGGGCGCTAACAATGAGATCCTGAGTGGTAAGTTTTTCATTTTTTGTTTTTGTTAGAGACCACCAATAGAGTACCTCACTTAATGACTTGGTTGCTTGCGAGGAAAAAATACCTTCTATAAGATGATGTTCCAAGAAGAGAAGTCACTACTGTTAGAAAACTGATTTAGAATTACCGTAATTGGCTTAAAAACATACTTTTTCCAAGTAACAATGTATAGTACCATGAGATGTGAGCCTTTTGAAAAAAAAAGCTTTTACCATGGAATTGTATTCCTTTGTAATCTGTCACAGCACATCCCCTCCCATGGTAAAGCATATTTAATTGATGGGTGCACAATACACAATGCAGCCCAGCAAATGAAATCAATCATCCTTTACTTCTTTTCCTGCTGCAAAAGGAAACACAGACACAGCCTCGTTGTTCATCAGTCTCCTCTCGCCTCTGTAATGGAGGGGTCAGGACTTCACTAGCAAGCTCTTAATTGATAGCTGTTTTTATGGGATGTGACAGGAATAAATGGCTTTGCCTTATCTGCAGTGTGGGGGTGAAGGGCAGTCACAGACCCCTGTAGGAGACATCTCATGACAAGAAGGAAAGTACACAAGTGCTTGGAGCAGTATCACATTCCCAAAGGAATAAAACCATTTGGCCGTGGCTTACTGTCACTTTAAAGGGGACTGTCTTTATTGATCACCAGGAAATAAATCAGACATGCTCACCTTTTCTGTCACATGACAAAGACAAATGTGACAAGTGTAGAGCTAATTTATAGAGGCCGTTTTTCCATTTATAGCAATAGTTAAAAAACATCTACTACTGGGAGGAAAGACTTTTATAAGTGTAACTAATAATACATATATAATAGTAATAAATGCATATAACTCATCTTAAGTAAATTAGGTTTTGTAATATTTAATTTATTTAAAACTGACTTGTTTTAAATACTGTATGTTCTAAGATGATTACAGGGTTCCTGTATTGTGGCTCATCATTTTATAGTTAAATTTATTACTTTTTTAACCAAGTGTCTTGCATGTTATTTGACTTTATTTGCCAGGACTTGATTTGGAGTGTGGGAAAGAAGGTGGTTCATGGCTTGGAATCAGCAAAAAGGGGAAGTTTGCTGCTATTACCAACTATATGGAAAGTCGTCAAAACCCTGATGCTCTGGGCAGAGGTAAGTCATCTATTCTAACAAAATTTTGTGTCAATATTCTGCATATTGCAAGCAATTCAGACCCATGTATTGTTGTAAATATTCTTGATTACTAGAAATATGTTGCTATTGTGTGCTTGACTTTAAAATTTCCACGGGTTTTGTTGACCTCCAGGATTTCTTGTATCGAACTATCTCATGGACAGGGACATAGACAGCTATTCCTACCTGAAGAAAGTTTCTGCAGAAGGTCATCAGTACAATGGCTTCAACCTGATCACAGCAGAGTTCAGGTGAGTGAAAATTTACTTCCTAGTGTGAAGTCTTATGTACTCGCAGAGTGATGAAAAGATGGATTTTGACAGAATGTTCAAATGCAAACTTATTGCTGAAGTGCAGAAAAAGAGTGCAGGTGTGAGGAATTTGGGATGCATAGCTTTGAAAATCCAATTTAAAGTCCAAAGAAACACGTGATCAGGTTTCTAAAGTGACGGAGTTTGTGAGATTCTTGAAAGAAAAAGGTCAGCTTAAGGCCAGTGCACACAGATATCAAACCGCTGTTTCATGTCTTAGTGGAAACCATAGAAGTTGTTCACATAGTGAAACCTAACAATTACTGCTTGAGAAGAATAAAATCAAAACAACATTTCTGCCTTATGTTTGTGATCATTTGATCATTTATTTGGGTAATAAGTGTAAATGATCATTCGATCTATTTTGAAGATGAAAGTTTGATTATGTTTCCTACTTAATGTGATCAAATCATTATTCAAGTCAGATATTGTAATAGATTTTTAACCATGAGAGAGTAGTCACTTGAGAATAACATGGCAAAATAACTTAATTTTAACATTCTTGCCCGATTTATTAAATTGAATTAGCAAAGGGGATCACTTTCTTCTCACACACTGTTGCACACACTTTGTTTTCTTCACTAAATTTATGCCAGGGACATTCAGTGACAAAAGCATATGCTAAACATGGACAATAGCTTGAGGAAGCAACTGTGTCAAAAAAGCCAAACAGCAGACTGCATGGCATGATTCTAAGTAAATAATTAATGTCTATGAAATACTGTATGATAAATATTACAAATAAAGTAAAAAGGAGGATACAAAAGAATTTAGTTCTTATGTGATCAGTTAGTATTCCATTTTCTTCATTTCACATTGTTGCATTTGAAAACACAGTTTCATAACTCAGCTTGATGAAGCAGCAGTTTGAACTGAGGGATGTTTTTTTTTTTTTCTATCTTTAGTCTTTTTAGACAAAGATTATAACTACTTGTAAAACTACACATTTTTAAATGTGTAACTTAAAGCCTCAGTCTGTGTAAATGTGTCATTTAAACATTAAAAGAATTAAAAGAAAGCTCATGAGGTATGTAAATCTGTGTAAATTTGTACACGGTGGCGTTAGAGGTCTATTCTGAATTTAAATTTGGACTGATTGTTTTTTCTTGTAGTAGTAAATTTTGTCCGGAGTTTAGGAGTAAAAACACATTTGATCAGAGCTGCTGTCACCTTATATAGCATCACACACTTGTTAGTTATTGTTTTACTAAAGAGTGCCCAGAAGCACCACGGAAATAAGGTGTCTAGTTTCCTTTTCTAAATCAATACATGCAGCCAATAAAGGTGACTTACTCAAAGCCATACTCTGTGATATAGTAGCACTTTGGGACAGGATATGTGTTTTGTGACCCCAGATGTTGGGCGTCTGACTGCTCTGCTTAAATAACAGAACCAGATTTGAGCTTTTTACATTAAAAAAAGTACAATTTATACCTTTTGAGTTTGAGTTTGAGTTTATTTTTTTTTTCAGTGTTTTTTACATGTTTAACAAACAACAAAGAAAACAGACAAACAGAGACTGAAAAAACATTAAAAGAATTAATGTTTTTACTCCTAAACTCCGGACTTTTTAGTTCTCATCTACGTCTTGTTTATTTTAAATGGCTTAGTTGTATCAGCACCTGCTTCATTATTAATCTACATTTCTGTTGTAAATTATTTGGCTTCTTCCATTCCTGCATTGCAGATCTCTGAATCTTTTACTAAACTCTCCCATCGGGCTATAAAGCCATATATATTTAAATTCTGGAATCAGATAGCCTCTGCTGACTTTCCCTCGGCTCCATATCCAACATTTCATCTGACATTTTCATAACTGAGTTTTGATGTTATTTTGAAACAGTTTCAGTGGAAAGTCGATACCCAGAGACTATTTATGAATTCACATAGTGATGTTTGCCTGTTAACCTATAAGTCGAGCCTGAGTTGCATAAAAACAACTTTAGAAAGTCATACATGCTTATTTCATTTCAGCACTTTATCATGATTCTTGGCACTGAGTTGTCAATGTCTAAAAAAAATGGTACTTTTTCCTTGCACATTCCTAAGGATTCAGAGTGGATGAATCATGTTTCGTTTAGTTTTTTCCCCTTAATATCTCATTGTTTTAACAATTCTGACATGTTGCTTACTGCAAATAAAAGCCAGAACCAGATTGTTGTGACTATAAAGGTTGTAAATTTCTCTCCATTTCTCATTGAATGAATCCAGATGGTGAGAAATGATATTATTTTAAAACTTAAACTCTTGTTTTTCTTTTTAATTCCTTTTTATTTCTTCAAAAATTCCAAACAAAACATTCCAATCCTAATGTTTTTCACAAAGGGCGTTCACAAGTAATTATTTATATCATATAGTTTATCATAAAACATTTTTAAAAAATGACAGTATAAAAAATAAAATGACAAATAAAAAATAATAGTAGATATTCTCAGATGAATGCAATATTTTATAGAAACTTAACCAAAATACAGCAAAATATAATTTTGGAATAAATCCACACAAGGACAATTTTAGATTAAACTCTTTTTTAAAAATTATTTGTTATTGTTTCCTCACAGCAGCATCAGGCCAGATGTTTGTTTTACTTGCGATTATTTTCACTCAGTTTAAGAAACAGCAGCTAGTAGTTCAGCGGATAAAACGTGTGATTGTGACAGTGTTGGAATGTTGAGACGTGTGGAATATGTTGCGCAAGTGTATCGTAAGTTACAGAGAAATTTTGAATGTTTGCTTGTTTTTAATTTGTTATCACTTACTGTGCTGGATTTTAATTCTTATGTAAGTTTTATTTGCGTTGTTAAGCAATTTGTGTAACTTTATGTTTGAAAAGTGCTTTAAAGATAAATTTGCTTTTGTTCCTCTTGTGAGCCATGTATTCCTGGGGGTGCCAGAGCCTATCCCGGCTGATTTCAGGCAAGAGGCAGGCTACACCCCAAACAGTTCACCAGTGTATTATAGAGCCCCACTCACTCATTCATAGAGGCTATTTCATAGTGGCCAATCAACCTAACACGTTTTTGGAGGGTTCGTAGAAAAGGCTTCAAAGATATCGTCTGGACAGTGTATTTTCTGATCAAAACATTTCGACTTTCATCTGGAAATCATTTTCAATCTGATAAAGTTAATACTGAATATATATATATACTGAGTAACCTTTGGGTTAGCCCCTGCTTAGATATTTGAGCTTGGTATATATGGAACCAGTTTTCAGACTATTTTATCAGATTGAGAATGATTTCCGGTTGGAAGTCAAAACGTCTCCATCATTAAATACACTGTCCAGAAGACAACTTTGAAGCCTTTTCTACAATGGATCACTCCTGGATGAATGAGGGATCACACGAAACAATATCAAAGCTGTTTTACATAATTGAGGAGTCTATTGTAACGACATTGTCTAAAATGTTTGGTGTTTTTTTTTTTTTCAGACTTAACTTTGCAAATGTACCTTCCTTCTTTGAATGTCCTTTTACCCTGCAAAATCTTTTCTCTTTTGTGTGTAGTTATAAAGCTTTACACACTCATATCAATTAGAAAGTATAAAGTGTTTTTAGGGGTGTTTGGCAGCTGGTTAGAATGCTTGAATTGCAAAAAATTAATCTTGTAGAAATGCTTGTCAAAACAGTGATTTCTGTGAAGAGTGTTTGCAAATGAATGTATCTAAAGAAGAAAGTTTTTCCAAAGTATTTGACATGTAGAGTTGTGGTTTAAATCTTCCAGCAGATATCAGTAGACTTATCCAAAAGTAGCTGCTTCAGCAAAGCATTCTACTTGAAGCCAAAAAGAGATTAGATTAATTTGATCCTTGCAAGAGGGAGACCAGGGAAAAGCCTTTACATCAAAGAGCAAAGAAGCCATGTTGAAAAGATGATGGCTTTAACAATTTCTTCCAAGAACATTTAGTTTTAATAGAATTTGTATGTTTAACAAAATGTTAAAACAGCACCATAAGCAGTACTGATACTTCTCTTTGTAAAAATCAAAAACATATTTTATTTTAATATGTGTAATCTTTGTTACTATGTAAGAAATTATCCATGATTATTGGAAAATGCTGCTGCAAAGTGGATCAAAGTCTTTTTGTGCCTGTGCAAAATAACTGACTAAATCCATTCATGAAGCAGCATTTAGAGTATTTGCAGGTGTTGGACACAAAACATGACAGTGCATGTTTTTTCTTTTTAAAACTCTAACCAACATCACCAAATCTCATCCAACCATCTCCTGGCAACCACACTACAGCTGGCTATTGGAAAATTGCTCTTCAGGCTCTGTGTGTGAAGGGGCTCTTCATTAGAGCATTTCTCAGTCAGAATAATGATTACCTCTCAGGCTAAAAAAAAAAGAAAAAAAAGTCAGACTTTGATTTATCCCTTTTTGTTCTCTCTCCCCACTGAGGGGTGCTGACCTCCTACTGTTTTCATCATCGCTACCCAAATCAACCTGCGGCATTGGCCGATGGGACTTTCAATACCAGGCCCACTTTCAAACAAGCAAATTGAGCTGTGTCCTTCCAAATCTGCCACCATCCTCATTTGATTTGTATCACAAGCAAATATGCAAAACATCATTGTCTGCAGATCCAAAAAGCAATATAATATTTTGCAGCTTTTTGTTTGTCCTCAGCAGCAGTGGTTGCAAATAAAAGCTTTGCTGATTCTTTTCTTTCTTGTCAGACTGCAGTTCCATCTGGTTTCTATTGAATAGCTCCTGGCAATGCTCGGGAGGGCAGGGATGGCTTCTTGTGTCAAAATTGTTGTGCTGCTGCAAAAACAAGCACAAAACACTGTTGTTGTTTTTATTTATTTGTCATATTCCTCTAGGTTTTGTCTCAAGAAACATTCTTACGGACAACAATTGTTGTAAAAACAGTATGCTGCCCTGTTTATCTTCTCTTTGTTTGCACACAAACAGAACCAAGTGCAGTTTGTTAGTGCTCCACAGTTTGTTTGGCAAAATCTTAATTCTGGGGTTTTATAGAATTTTTGGTTTTTAGATTACTTTTCAAAAAACTTTAAAATATTACACATTAAAGTAATACAAAATAACTTTTCACCTATTCTATTCACAAGATTTCATGGCTCTAATTTTCTTTTTTTTTTTTTTTTAATGTAATTTTTAGGTAAAAGGAATGAACTCAGATGATGTAGCTATTTTTTCCACACCAGGTTTTAATGTTTTTTTCTTTTTAATTATTTTAACTTGTAACACCCTCTCATGTCTTACAGAAATACACAGCTAGCAGTCTTTTCTGTTTTAGACTTTGCTGGCATTAATAGGGAAACTTTTTAGATAGGTGTTGAAATACTGTTGCACCACGTTTCATATTGAATTATGCCACTTGTAGAGCTGTCATAAACCTGACTTCAGTAAGTTCACTCACCAACTTGTTCAAAGAGTTTGGTGTTAATTTATTATTCTTTCTATTCTCTGTCAGCGCCGTGACTGCTTCTCTTCATGTTGGATAGATTTTCCAAGAATTTTGCTAGAACATACTTGAATAGTTTTTCAGCAGTTAGTTGTGTTTGTAGCTGACAGTTGCTTTTGAACCCCCAATTTTTAACTGGTTGATCTTTGAGATTTTACACTGCAAAAATTGCTTTGTTGGTTCTGTTTCAAAGTGCAAGCACTACAAAAAAAGTCAAACACACGTTGTTTTTTTTTTTTTTTAGCACGATTTACCCTTTTATATTTGGGTCGTTTTACTGCTTCATTAAGATTAATGTAAAATTGTTTTCATCTTAGTAAATAAATGTGATAGTATAAAAGTGATGTCTAATTTTTTTTTTCATTACATTTGTGTCCCATCTAGATCTAAGCAAGACACAATGTGTTACTATGGAAACAGAGGGAGCCCTCTACCCATCCATCTAAATCCAGGTCTGTGTTTTTAATGCAGTTGTCGTGGTAACTGTTCATTCCCAATTCACCTTTCTTTTTGGCCTGTGGCCCATCCATGTCACGCCTGACATTTTAGTCTTGATATTGGTCACAGATTGTTTATTGTTTATAAAACGACTAAAAGGTTACCAGGACAACTCACCATTGTCCATATTTGTCTGTGTTATTTGCTTTGACACTCAACAGGAATCTACAGCTTAAGTAATTCACTCATGGACACACCGTGGAAAAAACTGCTGAGAGGCAAGCAGCAGTTTTGTCGTGTGGTCAATGATCAGTCTCTGTCCTGTGATGGACTCGTGCAGGAGCTGCTTAACGTCCTCACTAACGAGGAACTGTAAGTAAATAAGCAACATAAAAAAATACTCAATTGTTTTATTATTTTTCTGCTTTTTTTTTTTTTTTTAGGAATTTTTCAAACATTAGGAAAATATGAATTATACATGAAAACCTTCCAGTGTGGGTTCTGTTATCATTTTCTACTTTCACCTGGAGTCTGTTCAGCCTCCAGTACAAGTTATGCCAGAAATTGGTGAAAGTGTCAAATATTTTACGAAGCTGCAAAACATTTTGTTACACCCTGTATATTCGGTTCTGTGTGCCATCTTTGTTTTTATCCGATTAGTGATTTGTATAAAATGGATGAACTGAAAGAAAGGCATTGCAGAAAAAGAGCAGAAAACCTTTAACAAAAGAGGTTGGTTGTATGTTTGTTTTACAGGAATACACCTGATCCAATTCAGGAAAGCCAGGGTGAGGGGTACACCAAGTCCATGCTGCAGGCTTTGTCAGCTGTGTACGTGCGCTCGCCTCATTATGGTACAAGGTCAGCATCTCCCACCTATACCATATCTTTTTATTCCTCCTATCTTTTGTTTGTATCCAGGTGTTGTCACTGACAGGGTTTCTTTAGGCTTGAGATTCGGTCATTGTTGGAGCACTGTAATCCCCAATGTTTCCAGTGCTGTATAGTGAGAAAATGAAAGGGCTCATCTGTGTCATGCCACAGTGAGCCAATAGATAGACTCTCCTGCAACCAAAATGTCAGGAGCTATGCCTTCATCAGTGCTATTAAAATCTAATTTCCTGTTACCGTTACAATCTAAAAATCACCCAGCAATGTGACATGGAAAGGTCATTGTTTTTATTGTTATTATCTCATTTTCTATCAAATTAATTTTTTGTTTTTTATTCTTCCCTCTCACACAGGACTAACACAATAATCCTAATTGATGCAGAGGGCAATGTTAACTTCACAGAGCGCACCATGCTCAACTGCAACACAAGTAGATGGAACGTCAATTCTTTTCAGTTCAACCTGCAGGTGTGAAGATGAGACGAAGAAAAACCTACTGTGTGCCTTTCTGCAACATCTTTCCTTACATCCCACTCTGCATCATCCAGCAAACGTGGAGAATCATCTGCACTTTTTCTGCTTAAGCTACATCCTAAATATCAGCAATATCTGTTTCCTACATTAATTTAACTTCAAATGAAAAGAAAAAAAGCCAAAGGATATGATTTTGTTTACTTTCTTACAAAAAATGTTGGGTTGCTTTTAAAATATTTTTTGGGCAGTTGTGTCACCATAAAATTAAAGATAAAACCTGAGCTTGTTTGAGTGAATTTTCTACTTTCAACTGTTTGTCAGTCTTTCAACATTTTATTGGTTTTGAATGCACCTTTATTATGAATAAAAGGATGATTATGTTTCATGGTGAAACAATCTAATCATACTTATTGAATATTTTAAATCAAACTTGTGACACTTTTTGTACTGTAACTGCAAAGAGGTCTTGAGTATCAAAAGTTACTGGAGAACGATCACATTAACAGGACGTCCTGCTTTCTGGGATGTTTTTCTATTAATAGTGTGATTAAAATGTACCTTACGACATTATTATGCATTGTCAAAGTTTCTATTGTGTGGCTTTGAGATTTCAAATAGTGACAAAGATCTCTTATTTTAGAAAAATCATTTTAAATTGAGAATTTTAAAGTGGGTTAGATAAATCGAAAACTTATTTCTGTTTGATTAGTAGTTGACAGTTCAACCATAAGTTTTCGCTTGAAAAAACAATTAAAACTTACCTAAAAATAATTAATAAAAAAAATAAATAAGTATCTCGGGGTCTTTTTTACGAGTGAGGGAAGGATGGAGCGAGAGATTGACAGGCGGTTTGGTGTGGCGTCCACAATAATCAGGACACTGCTTCTGTCTGATTAGCCAAAAAAGCAAAGTTCTCAATTTACCAGCCGATCTACGTGACTACCCTCACCTAGCTGGTGACTGAAAGAACTAGATAGCAGGTACAAGCGTCTGGAATGAACTTCCTCCGCAGCGTGGCTGGGCTCAGACTGTCATTAAGAGAACGAGTGAGGTGCTCTGACATCCAGGAGGAGCTCGGAGTAGAGTAATTGCCCCTCTGGGTCGAGAGAAGCCAGCTGGGGTGGTTCGGGCATCTGGTTAGGATGCCTCCCGAACGCCTCGCTAGTGATGTGTTCCGAGCACGTGCCACCGGGAGGAGAGCCAGACCCTGGACCAAAAGAAAGACTGTCTCACAGTTGGCCGCGGACCGCCCTGGAACCCTGGGTGAGCTTATTGATGCAGCCGGGGGGGAGAGATGCCTGGGCTTCCCCTCTGAGGCTGTTACCCCACAATTCGGCCCCAGTTAAGACAATGGAGCAATTAAAACAGAATAGATTTCAAAATAATCCCTCACAACGCTTTTTAAAAGAGTCCAAATTTCCTGTTTCATTAACTTTCTTCTTGTTAAACACTTGGCAAACAGTGACCCCAACAGGAAGTTCATAGTATTGCGTTTTCCAATGGAGTCAATGTTAAATTTAGCAAATTCTTTACTTAAGAAATACAAAATGTAACACTTTAGACGTCCAAAAGCAATAGTTGGAAATGTATTTCTACTTTTTTAAAATTACGATTATATATGTTGCTTTAAAATGAATATTTAAATGTAATAAAACGTGTGCGTTCGTTTGGAACCATGTGGTAGACAGCTGAATGTAATGCTGGATGTAATGATTGGCTGGTGTACCAATCAATCATAAAAAAGCCGGCAATCAGTGGGCGGGACTTTACTTCGAGCGTCTCTCTCATCAAGATGGCGGCGTTGCTCTTGCATCAGTGTATCAGCAGCTTGGTAATAAAATAGTGAACATCAGGTTAGGTTTTAAAGAAGAGATGTCTATCTCTTAGCATCCAGTAAGTAATTCCTTTATCCAGCGATTAGCTGTATTCTGATTGCATGACTTGATGTGTATATTTGGGAGATTTTGTGTTAGCCTGTTGGCTAATGAAGCTAATGAGGCCCTGCGGTCTGAGAAGATGCTTGTGCTTCATTTTAAATCATAAAATAGCTTGATTTAGAATTCTTCCTCTTTCTTTTCTTTGTGGCACGCATTTTAGCCTAAAACATATAGAGAAAAAATACAATAATAATTTTAAAGTATCAATTTATTGGTCAAAAAGTGTAATAATTTGACATGTTGCCACTTGTTTTTACTTTTTCGCCAGTTTCCAGAAGATCACAGAAGAAGATGATCAGTGCCTTTAATCCATAAGCTGAATGCATTGTGATTTCCAATAATTGAGACAGTGATAACTAAAAGCTGTCTACATTAATGAAAAGAGCAATGTAGTCAGCTTAGCATATTCATCTAAACAGAGACGAGCTTCTGCAAGAAGAAAAGATTTTAAAACAGACTTTCTAGTTAGATTTTTTTAAACAATGGATGATCTTTTACCTCCACTCCCCTTGGAGCCACTAGATGATTTAGAGTTAGATCAGGAACCTCCACCACCTCCCCTGCAAACGTCCAGTGACGCAGAGGTAATGGACGTTAGCTCTGGTGGTGATGGATACACATACACCCCAGGGGATGAGGAAAGGGAAATCAAGACCCTTCAGCCCATCAGCACGGGCTCGCTAACTTTCTGTACCTTCCTTTCAAATGATGAGGATGCTTCTACTTCCTTGTGTCCCAGAACAGCTCGCCATGCTCCCCCAGTCACCAAGTTTCTGCCTGATCTCAAGCTCCTCAGAGATGTTAAGATCAGTGTGAGCTTCACTGAAAGTAGTTGTAGCTCTAGTGCTATGAGCAGCAAGGATAGGACCGTTTTGTACACAGGTGAGGTGAAGAATGAGGCAGATTGTCTGGATGATGGTTGTTTTAATGGGGCGGTGCATGACATGAAAAGTTTAGAAGAGATTGTGGATGGTTGCTCAGGAAACACTCCAGTCAGGAAGTCAGATGAGACAGAGGTAGACCTGGAAGAAAAGGTAGAGTTTGCTGTCCTGGATGAATTCTGTGAGAACTTCTTGGATCAGCATCATAGCAACAACCACAGCTTTAAGTCTGAAGTCATAGCCCAACAGGAGCAAGCTGATGACGATGCGATGAACTTTGTCTATGAGGTACGTGTGTAAACATATTATTTTTGTCTAAATTCATGTTGTTACTAAAAATGACGTGAAGCTGGGAAAGGTTTGTTCCATTTGAATGTATGTTTCCTTTAAACACTGACTGTGAAACTAAAGTGTGTTTTTTTTGTTTGTTCTTATACTATGAAAGGAAATCAAGCTTGTAAGCATGTTTTCAGTTGTGTATATACACTCACATATCATTTCATTCATTTTAAGTTTTTCACCAAACGATAAATTGAACATAAATACCTCCTGATCATGTTTGTGTGCTGGTGTAAAACCGAATGCTCTTCCAGGAGTTTGACAATGACGTCGACGCTTTGTTGGAAGAAGGTATGCCTGTTCCTAAAAAGATGCGTACAACAGAGGAGGATAAATATGATGCAGACAGTGATCACCAGTCTGATGGGGAAGGAGGTGTTCAGCCCATGATGACCAAAATTAAGACAGTCCTAAAGAGTGAGTGCTGGATCTGTTCTTATAGAGTGTATTCTGGTCTGGAAATCTTTCACTGTTGTGCATTGGCTCAGGAATCAATAAAGAGGTTAACCATTTTAACTTTCGGTTTTGGTACTCTTTATACTTAAACCATGTTAAAATGGATCCAAATTAAGATTTACAATCTATTAATTTGCATATTTTGCTCTTTCTAATAACCTAACTTCCTATTGTGCCAGACCGGGGTCGCCCGCCCACTGAGCCTCTACCTGATGGATGGATCATGACATTCCATAACTCAGGCATTCCAGTCTACCTGCACAGAGAGACCAGAGTGGTCACCTGGTCCAGACCTTACTTTCTTGGAACTGGCAGTATTCGGGTAATATGAATCAGCTCTCTCTACACATTCTCTCATTTTGCTGCAATGTATTATTCTCTTTTGCTTATCTGGGTTTGGGGAGGAACAGCCTTCGCAGAAAAGCCCAGACTTCCAGACATAATCTGTTTTGCGGTCACCTCACTGGTAAAGCCCAGACAACCCCATCTGTCTCTTCTCTATGTGGAGGGAATAATAGCTGTGCTCCAAGCTAAATGGCGGAGCTGCGTGTCTTATCTAATTGTGAGAATTCAGCCACCTTGCGGATGTAGTTCATTTTGGCCAATTGTATTTGTGAGTTGTTTGTTTCTTTTTTTCTTTTCTTTTTTTAAAGTTAACTACCCACAGCTGACGATTATAAGTCAGGGTAGGAATGTCAATTTAGAACTTTACATTTTGGCTGAGCTCCCTCTTCTCCATGGCGGACGCCACGCTGATCCAGCTCTTGTTCTCTCACTCCGTCCTTCCCTCACTTGTGAACAAGACACAGAGATACTTAAACTCCTCTACTTTAGGCAAGATGCTACAAAAGATGCTATATTAGTATTGAGGTCCATGGTCTTGAGTTTGGAAATGCAGCTGCCTATCTCGGCCATGACACAGTCGGCCGCAAATTGATTTTGCCATGCATCCCATGAATGATTAAGCCGTGGGTTTCATTCACCACTCTAGTTATTAAAGGGTAAATATTTCATTTCTATTCTTGTCATACAGAAACATGACCCACCCATCAGTAGCATCCCCTGCCTACAATATAGGAAAATGAAGGAACAAGAGGAGAAGGAGCTTCTTGGGGAGTTACTGTGTAATGCAGAGGAGCCTGCTGTGAAGCCTGTTGAGGAGGCCAATGATGTGAAAATGGACCAGCTGGTCGAAGAGCAAGAAGACCTTGCTGCTTCCAGCGCCGCTAGCCAAGATGAAGAACACACCACTGATGATGGTCTGCTGAATAAGGACTCTCAACCCTGCGACACTGCCCAAGGAGCCTTGGGGCAGGTCAAAGCAAAGGTGGAGGTGTGCAAGGATGAGTCCATAGGTAGGATTTTTGCTCTTGCTAAAGACAAACATCTTTTCTTTGTGAGTGTTACTCAGTTTTTGTAAATTAACTTTTTGCAGATCTTGACGAATTTCGCCTGTACCTGGAGAAATGTTTTGACTTTGAGCAAGTCACTGTTAAGAAGTTTCGCACCTGGGCTGAGCGAAGGCAGTTTAATCGAGACATGAAGAGAAAGCAGGCAGAGTCAGAGAGACCAATCCTGCCCGCTAACCAGAAACTCATCACGCTGTCTGTCCAAGATGCACCAACCAAGAAGGGTAAAAATAAAAAACACTCGTATAGCAGAAGATTTATGCTGGTCTAAACAGATGGGATGCATTCTTCACTCTTAAACGCTTGATTCATTATTTGAATATTTCCAATTAAACAGAATTTGTCATCAATCCTAATGGAAAATCAGAAGTTTGCATCTTGCACGAATACATGCAGCGTGTCCTCAAAGTTCGACCTGTTTACAACTTTTTTGACTGTGGTGAGTTCTCGTATCATTTGAATAAGTTATTGATGCTTTTTTCCCGTGGTTTTTGTGTTTTGGTTGGAAATGTGGATGTTTTCTTTCAAAAAATGTCAATTAAAGACATAGACACTCAGACGCATGCTCTTAATCTTCACTGTTTAACTTTTCCACATTTTAAAAATGTATTTATTTATTTTTCTCATCTGCAGAGAACTCTAGTGAACCTTTTGGAGCCTCAGTCATTATAGATGGAGTCACATATGGTACAGGAACAGCAAGCAGTAAAAAACTTGCCAAGAATAAAGCTGGTAAAGCACTTTATTTCTCTCCTCTCAAGCACATTGTGAGAGTTTTCTATGGTGTAAATTCCAGTGAGATTACATACTTTTAAGAAGTTAAGATGTTGAAACTGTATGTTGTCTTTTAATCTTGTCCTGATGCATCATAAGTAAATCCTTACCAATTTAGTATTGATTGTGCATCAGTAATAAATACTTTTTTACTGTGATATGCGATTAGTTCGTGACTCATTACTAATGTGTTGTGGGTCACAGCTCGAGCCACACTGGAAATCCTCATCCCCGACTTTGTAAAACAGACCTCTGAGGAGAAACCCATCGAGGGAGATGAACTAGAGGTGTGTAGTTTGCCCCCAAGTTAAAAAGCAATGTAGTTCTATTGAGCTTTGGTTCTGCCGTTGTAACAAATATTTCACTTTCTCGCTCAGTATTTTAATCATATCAGTATAGAAGACTCAAGAGTGTATGAGCTGACCAACAAAGCAGGACTACTTTCACCATATCAGATTCTTCACGAGTGCCTTAAAAGGTAATTTTCTGTGCAGATTAATGTTTTAAGTTACACAGTGAATCAAGTCTAGGATTGCTAGGTTGTTTTCCTTTTTTGGGTAAATCCTTCCTCGCTGCAGAAATCATGGAATGGGGGACACCAGCATTAAATTTGAGGTGATTCCAGGAAAAAACCAGAAGAGTGAATATGTGATGACGTGTGGGAAACACACAGTGCGTGGCTGGTGTAAGTAGACCACAAACCTGCGCCGCACATTGAGAAAATGCTGTTTCTTCTTTGTAACTTTGAGTTTTGTGATTACATCCTTAGGCAAGAACAAACGGGTTGGCAAACAGCTTGCATCTCAGAAGATCTTACAGATGCTTCACCCACATGTTAAAAACTGGGGCTCGTTGTTGCGCATGTACGGCAGAGAAAGCAACAAGATGGTTAAAAAGGTGAGGTGACAGTTTGCTGGTTCTAAGGTAAATATTTTAAGGCGTTTCTGATTTCTGTGCCTTTTGTCACAAATGTTTGAAATGCTCTACATGAATAGTATATTCTATAACCAAACCAATCAATGGGCTGCTATAAAAATTGATATGGTAATTATCACTGTACAATTCAAATTATTTTTTTGTACAGTCTGTTTTTTGTTTCTAAATGTACAAAATGCTGATGGTGTCATTTTTTCCCCAATACCAAAATTTTTTTTTTTTTTTTTTTTTTTTTTTTTTTTCAAATAGGAAAACTCTGACAAGAGTGTGATTGAGCTCCAGCAATATGCCAAAAAGAACAAGCCAAACCTTCATATCTTGAACAAACTTCAGGAAGAAATGAAGAAGCTGGCAGCTCAGAGGGTGAGATTTTATTTTTTAAACAAAATTATAGGTTGCTGTCAACACACAAGACTGTAAGTAGTCTTATTTCACAGTCATATTTTATCTCGAGGTAGCTTTTCTTGACAGATTGTTTTTACTCTGCAGAGAGTTCAAGTCTCACACTGTGGGTGGGAAAATCCTTTCACAACAATTGTTTAGAAACAATGAGGTTGTTCAAGTCCCAAATGTTTTATTTGTTTTTCTTAACAGGAGGAAACGAGAAAAAAACCCAAGATGACCATAATGGAGTCGGCGCAGCCAGGGAGCGAGCCGCTCTGCACTGTCGATGTTTGAAGTGTTTGAATCGCTGAGAAACCACGGCACTGAAACCCCGTCACTGTCCACCAAAACTCAGCACCGCCCATCAGTATGCATTAATAACGGCAATACACTCTCATTGATCAAGCCTGTAGCTCCATTTCTTCACCTTCCTTTACCAAATGAGCAGGTAGATGTGAGGGGAGGACTTACATGCACTTAATGACCCTACAGATAATTCACTCTACCTCCTCAAGATTAATCCTAACCATGGCACTTAAAAGAGAAGCAGAGAAGGTAATAGAACAATATTATGAACCACATCAAAATGCATGCTTCTTCACTCATGAATTAAACTACATTTGTTTTGTTTTCATCCATTTCTTTTTTTAGTACGAGCACATGCCAATATTGATTTTGCTTGATGTATTTCAAAGGGACTAAGAGTGAGTGAATTTGAAAGTAGTTTCTGTTTTATCAAATACTTTTAATGCTTAGTCGTTCTGGATATTTGGGTGGTGACCAAAATGCGTACAATTATGTTTGTCCTTCGAATGAAGTTGTGGTGTTGGTTTGCACGACAAAAACATGCATTGTCCAGTGAGAAGTATTTGAATTATTTATGCACTTATGTCCTGTCTGATATTTTTGTCGAGTGGTTAAGCTGTTGGTACGTACGGATGGTTCTTGGAGTAGTTTGGGAACATGTTTATAAGGGGTTTTATTGCTTTTTGCAGGGTGGGAGGGGGATCTTGTTTTCTCATAGGAACACTGCTGTATAATCAAGTATAGAACCAGGGTACTGTACCTTTTTACTTTTAACAAGAGACATAATGATTGCTTGGCAGATTAGTTGCTTATCAATTTTGGTACAATTTAAAACTAAAATCAAGTTGGCTACATGTTGCCTTAGTTAATCCATTTCATGAAGGGCTCAGACTCAATAATGCATTGGACCTAAAGCACCCTTCTGCAGGAAGTGGAAAGACCATGTTGTAACTACTTGATAAGCATTTAATGTCTAGATAACTGTTCTTTTTTTGGCAGCCGGAAGATTGGTATGGATAGGAAAATAACTGCAGCATGTGCAGACTTTATCTTGTATTTTTAGTGTGTACGTCTCACAGTTGAATTTTTCTGGCCCTAATTAGTAAACACTCTCTGAAGGCAGCCTTGTACAAGCTGATGAAACTGTGTATACCAAAGGTTCCAGTCTTATGCATTTTATATCATTCTTTTTGTTGCTGCAAATTAATAGAAACTGATCTAATAATAATCTAATTTTCATCTTCTGGAGCAAAACAAACTGCTGTATATGTTCTCCAATATTTGCCCTCTGCTACTTTTTTTTTTTCTTAAATTTTAAACAAAATGCTCTAACAATTTATTCAAGCCTGTTGTGATATTGTAGGTTGCTTTAAGAATGTGCTTTCTGCTTTGTACATGTCTCGTATTTGCCACATGCTGGTTTTGGGGATGAGATAAAAATGAAATGTGTTGAGTTGTACCAATGAATTGTTTGAAATGTCGCTGCCTAGAAGATGTAATGCAACCTGAGCTTTTACTTTGGTGATATTTGTTATGCAAAATAAAATGTAATGACTCAAGATTGGTGATGTTTTATTCAAACATAACAGGTCTTTCTTAGAAACAAAAATGCATGTTAACTGTAGCTTCATTTTGGATTTAGTTCAAATCAATATAAGAAAAGAAATAAATGGAGAATATTATTTTCTTTACAAATACTTAGTGAAAGAACAATTGCCCACACGTAGTGAGCATGAAAAAATGGCATCATTGATAATTTATGCAGGACTTGTTTCGGTTGTAGCTGCTTGCTGCTGCTCGTTGTTGTAGTCCTGTCTCTCAAACAGTAATAACATCTCTACATGCATCGTCTGAGGAAACAGATCTACGGACATGGCACGTACTGGTCGGAATGGTGCCCCATGAACTCTGTTGGAAGGGGCTCTGCACAGACTGAAAGACAAAGTGTTAAATGAGAAAAAAAACAACTAAATTTGCCTCAATTAAACTAGCGTGGAAAAAAAAAACTCACTCAATGAAATTAGTCATGGCTGCCTTGGCATTACACGACACATAAACCAGCCTTTTTAGATGTTCAGCCCTTCTGATGGCAAGGATCACCTTGGAGTCTGTTTCAAAATTAAAGAACATCTAATCTTTTACTTTAAACAGCAGTTTTATGTTGCAGGTTATCTACTCACGCAGGCCTGCTCTCGGTGGATCTACGATGGCAGTGACATTGGGGGATAAAACCGCATTGAGGATGTTTGGGAAAACATCCTCTGCTTTTCCACAATAAAACTCCACATTAGTTATACCTGCATATAAAAAACAGAAATTACACTGAGACACTAGAAGGATTTTGGAGTGTGTCATTCTGGGGTTTAGACATGAAGCGAGGCTAAACAATCAAAATTTAAGTCTGAATAAAAAAAAAAAAAAAGTAGGCAATTTAAAACAGAGGATTGTTTGAAACTAAGAAAAAAGTAACCAAATGTGGTGTCAGAGATAAGATGTACGTTTCAATACACAGAAGAGGAAGGCATGTGCATTTCAGATGTAATGATTGTAGAGGCCTGAAACCTTGTTGATTTGATGTAACTCCATTGTAAAAATGATGTATTTGGGACTTTGTTTACTTTTAAACATGTACGTTATGGTAATTGTATTACATTATAACGGTCTAACTAATTGGTCAATATGCAAATATGGTGCTTTCTGGTGACATACCGTTGAGCTTTGCATTGACTTTTGCATCTTCGACTGCTTCCTGACACATCTCTATCCCAATCACCTTTTTCACTCTCTAGAAAAAAAACCATTCACCAACAAATTTTTACATTAAATTTTTTTCCCCCTTTTTAAAGCCTAACTGAAAACTTTTTTCTTTAAAAACAGGATAAAAGTTTATTCTTCAAGCAAGTATTTCAACATAAACAAACTTTTTACTTTAGCCAGTGAGAGGCCAATAGTTCCGGTCCCACAGCAAACATCCAGCACTGTGCTGTCCTGATCCAGCTGTGCCCATTCTCCCACAGCAGAGTATAGTACCTCTGCAGCACCTGTGTTCACCTGATGAGTAACACATATTAACATAAGAATTTTAAATGCCAGTGGTCGTTAATGAAATCTCCTTGAGCGAGATTTTACTAGACAATTGTAACAACAACTAGCAAAAGTATTTAACATCTTTGCGTAGGAGTTTCATCCAGATGTTTGTTTACCTGGAAGAAAGAATGAGGAGAGATCCTGAATTTCAGGCCAAGGAGCTCTTCCTGAATGCAAGTTTCTCCAGCCACTAATTCACAAGGAAGATCCTCCAGGTTGGGTGACCTCCTTATCAGGTAAAGACACGCAAAATTTTTGACCTCAGTTAGATAATCCTGCTCACCAGACAATACTAAAACACTACAATTAAGTTCCTTTCTATTCACCTCTGACCCTCTCTGACAAAGTAAAGAGAAATCACTCCACTTTCTTTTCCTTCTTCTTCTGTGAAGTACTTCTTCATGGAGCTCTTTAGATTACTGAGCTCCTCTTCTTCAAGTTTCTAGGAGTAAATTGTAAAAATGTGAGAAATTGTAAAAAGTGATTTTGTTTTCTTAACAATGGAAGTTTTTTTTTTTTTTTTTTTAGCACCTGTGGGTTGAAAAACACAATGGCCATGGCTTGTTTGGTCCTTGTTGTCCGTACAGTCAGCTGCTTCCAGTGGCCCTCATATGTCTCAAGACAGTAGACTGAGTATGGTGTTGTTCTGTTTGAAAAGATTTTTGAAAATTTATGGGTTGAAATTTTGATTGAATTAAAAATCATCTGGAAACAACAACTCAGAGTGAAAAATTGTTTAATTATTGTATCACAATACCTGATGAACTTCTGAAATTCACTGACCACTTTCTTGGCCTCAGCAGACACATGGGTGGTTTCTGCCGGACCCACCACGGCACAAGAGCCTCCTTTATATTTGCCCAAGCGGAACCCAATGGTCTTATCCTCACCGTTAGCGCCCACTGAGATGAGGAATTCACACTTATTTCTATACTCCGTCTGCCATTATACAGAAATCAGAAAATCAGGGTTAAATTATAGAGCATTTATAAGTGTACACCAATTGACGTTTTATAATATGATGGCAAAATGACTCAATGGGTGGAGTGGCCGTTTTGCAGCAAGACACCAAACTTTTAACTGCTCCTGATGGGTGTCATTGCTGGCTTCTCTGCATGGTATCACGAGTGTG
Source organism: Neostethus bicornis (assembly GCA_902685375.1). NCBI lineage: Eukaryota > Metazoa > Chordata > Actinopteri > Atheriniformes > Phallostethidae > Neostethus > Neostethus bicornis. Next base: position 15,917,838 of record LR738545.1, read on the forward strand.
AATGTGATGTCGATAGTAAAGTGTCTTAAGTGCTGTCACAAGTGTGAAAGGGTTTAATAAATATAGTCCATTTGACATGGTATATCAAACAGTAATACCGTAATAATCATTTTTATCTCCCTTTCGTTGTCTTCAGCTTATCCGCGGCTGAGTTGCGGGGGCAACAGCCTCACAGGCTTCCCTCACCCCAGCTGCATCCTCCAGTTCACCCGTGAGGAACCCCAGACGTTCCCCCGCCAGCTGTGAGACAGTCTCGCAGCGGATCCGGGGTCTGCCTCACAGATGACCCCCGTGATGCAGTGTGGTGGAACGAGCCTGAAACACCTCACCAGCAAGGCATTTGGGAGTCATCCTAACAATTCAATTCAATTTTATTTGTATAGCCTAAAATCACAGAATTTCTGTCTCAATTGGCTTCACATTGTAGAATCAGAAAGAAGAAAAACAAGAAAATGAGGAATGTATGAACACAAATCCACAGCAAGAAAATTAACTAACTAATGCTAGCTAAACAATACTAGCACATTTCTGCCCTTAGACACTCCTTCACGGTAAGGAAAAACTCTTAAAAAAACATTAGTTGGGAAAAAATGAGAAACCTCGAGGGGATCCACGAGGTGTTACAACAAGTAACACGATGCCACAACCACCTCATCTGGCTTCTCTTGACTTGGAGGAGCACCGGCGCTACTCCGATCTCCTCCCGATTGGCAAAGCCCTCACTCTATCTCTAGGTGAGAGCCCAGCCACCCTGCAGAGGCAGCTCATTTCGGCCGCTTGTATTCCCGATCTCGTTCCTTCAATCACCATCAACAGCTCATTTTATCAATTTCACTGCAGATGAATCAGAGATGAATGACTGTAAAAGACAGATACCTGCATTGGAGATGGTCGAATGGCCTCTAGGGGACAACACATTTGGTTGAATTTTCCTTTCTGTGCGAATAACCATGGCAACATTGCCTTGTTGGTGTTACCGATCTCTCTGGAATGAAATATAAAATACAATTTAGTAAAAGAAAAAACTGCGACAGCCAAAAATGATTTTTGGTATCCACATACCTGGCAAGTCTCTGTAGAACTGCAACCACCTCCTGCTCCTTTCTCTTCAGCTGATCCTCATAAGGAACATTCCACAAAGGAGTCACCACATTAGCAATCTGAACATCCAGAGGCTCCTCTTCATCAGCTCCTTCTGTCCTTTTGGATGCTGGTTGACCTGTACCTTCATCATCTTGTTTCCTCTTTCTCTGGATGGGGTCTGCTTTAGGTTTGGCCAATCTGACACTAAGTACCTGACCCTTCCACTGCATACCATGAACCATCTTCATAGCCTTATCTCGTTCCTCCTCATTTTTGAACGTAACAAAGGCAAACGTCTGCTTCCCAAACAGTTTGATCTTGTGTGGACTGATGCCATGCTTAGCAAGAAACTTTTTAAGGTCATTGAAACCAACAAATTTCGGGATATTCCTGATCTCAACTTTAAAAATCTCTGAGGTGAAGAGATCATCTTTGATGTAACGGTACATGTTGGGATCAGATGATTTATTGACGTCATTTTTAGAGTCTCCAGGTAAATCTTCAGCTTTTCCTCCACGTGAAAGAGTTTCATCAGGTGCTGGATTTCCACTAAACTCCGCCATCTGGAGAAAAACAAACTTTAAGATTACTATATTTAACTAGCAGAAGGAGGATATTGCTTGAAAAATGCATGATTTTAATTTAGAGACAATTTGGAAAAATTGATGAAAGGGAATATGAAGAGGAACGCATTAAAAATCCAAGTAAATAACAATTCAAAAGAATCTAGTGACAAAAATGATTAGAATAATAGGTTTTTTTTTGCAAACATAATCAATTATTCAGCTCAGTCGTGAAACAATTAATCAGATTTAAGTATATTTCAAAGTTTTGTATGGAGCTTACCTTCATAGATTAATGTGATTCTACTACTTCCTGTTAAACTGTGCAGGGAGCCGCCATGTTGGTCACTCCACGTGTTCCATGAGCTTTGAATTTATTTAAAGTGACAGTAATTTTTTTTTAAAATCTGTGACGCACATGCTACAACTTTTTACACAAAAGATTTCAATCTATCTCAAGATTAATTTGTGGAAGGCGTGTATTGTAAAGTCATTCTCACGGGAAAAATATGTGGAAATCAACTGTTTATTATTAAGAAGTTGGAAAGCATGAGACTCAAACTTGCAGTTTTTATAAATGTTAATTTACAGCTATATTCCTATTAGTTTAGTTGATTTTCTGCACATTTGATTTGAATTCATGATATATTTGTCTTTTTTATGGTGGTGTGTAGAATCAAAGGGGCTGAAAATGTTCAACTCAATAACAAAGTTATGCTGTGCTTGTCTAGACACTTTTGTAATTATACATTAAGTGTGTGTGCAAGTTTTTATTTAACAGGTCATGTATTAAAAAAAAAAGAATTAGTCTGTTTTAAATCGTTGGATAGGCACTAATTTTTCCAAACCGCTGGTACGTGGACCCATAGTGCTTCAAAATGTTTAGCAAGAGGTCCAAGACTTTTTTTTTTCCTCCCAAGTATAAAATTATTGTGAACTATTCAATTTTTCTTCTTTGAGATTGAAATGAATAAAAGCATACAAATCCGAAACGTTACCAGCAATGTTGACCAGAACAATGGCTGGTGCAATAACTAATGTATTCAATTCAATTTTATTTGTATAGCCCAAAATCACAGAATTTCCGTCTCAATGGGCTTCACAAGAAAAAGAGGAATGTATTAACACAGATACACAGCAAGAAAAATAACTAACAAATGCTAACTAAACAAGACTAGCACATTTATGCACTTAGACTCTCCTTCTCGGCGAGGAAAAACTCCTAAAAAACCCCTCAGTGGGGATAAAATAACAAACCTCGTGGGGATCCGCGTGAAAGAGAGATCCCTCCCCCCGGGACGAGCAAACAATGTATATATATTATCAGAAAATAAAGATTTTATGGTGAAACATTTTTTTAAATCCTTGAACATCCACAGGTTGCTATCTACAATTATCCAAAAAAGTATTAAATAGAACCTCAAAAACCCAAAGTGACCAAGATAAACTCAATTTTAAGACAGTTTTAACTAAATAAGAATAATATTTTTTGAAGCAGTAGTCAATGGCAACCAAATTTGAGCCAGTAGGTGCTTTAAAGTTTTTTTGTTGTTGTCATCGTCTTTTTTTTTTTTTTTTTTTACACATTGTCTACTGTATGTTTCAATTGTCAATGTTTGTTTGACTATTCCAGAGTAGACTAAATACAGACATATTTTTCAAGGAGATTTTTTTTTTTTTACATGGAATTAGTCCCCAATATCACCAACATGTTGCAACGTAAGTTAAATGCATGTTAACAATACAAACAAAAGCATTATATTTAATTTGGTTTAATAATTTGGTTAGTAATTCTAATCTAATATGTTAATCCCTTGCTGGGAAAGCTCCCCAATCTGTTCAAGGGCTCCAAACAGCTTCTGAACTATTGGTTCAGGTTTGGTGGAAGTTCGAGTTGGGTGGAATGGGGCTGGGCAGCTGCTTGTTGGAAAAGAGCTAGAACAGCCATCTGGTGGAATAGAGATAGAACAGTTGCTTGGGGGAACAGAGGTAGTAAAGTCGCCTGGTGAAATAGAAGTGGAACAGCTGACTGGTGGAATAAAGGTAGAACAGCCATTTGGTGAAATAGAAGTGGGACAGATGCTTGGTGAAAGAAAGCTGAAACAGCAGATTGGTGGAACAGAGGTCTGGTGGACTAGAGGTGGAACAGATGGGAAGACAGCTGGAACAGCCGACTGGTTAAATAGAGGTGGAACAGAAGTCTGGTGAAACTGAGGTGGAACAGAGGTCTGGTAGAGTAAAAGGTGGAACAGCCGTTTGGTGGAATAGAGGAGGGGCAGATACTTGATGGAACAGAGCTGGAAGAGACGCAGAACAATATCATGTGTGCAATTAATTAATACTTTTTAAAAAACTATTTTTCCTTTAGTGCCCTGCTTTTTAATAAATAATTTATCAATAATATGTATGTGTTATTTTGATTCTAACAGAGACGTGAACTGACTGTGTCGTGGGAGGTTGAAACGGGCCTACGTAAGCGATATGAGCGCGAAAGCTGGAGCAGGAAGTGAGGGAGCTGAGGGGAAACGGCGGCCAGTTTAGGATTTGAATCTCCTAAACAAAATCTATAATCTATCAACATCTGCTTTAACATGGCAGACCCGAAGGTGAGATTATGTTCCTTGGTTCATTTGAAAGTCTTTTTTTCTTTACCGTTTACATTTTGTCATGAGTGTCGCAATTTGTTCCACAAACTTTGTAAAGGAAACTGAGAGACAGCAATGCTTTTGCAGGGGAAGCTAATGCAGTTGATTTTTACTAAAATCACTGAAAGCGGAAACAGTTTCAAACTTTTGTAAACGTGTGTTGTTGTGCTTGTTTTCTTTCAGATTTTTGCTTTGGTATAAAGAGAAGTGTGCAGACAGAGAGACAGCATGCAAATTAGCATCACTACTGTTTTAACTTAAACAAGTACCACCGATCACTGGTTAACAAACTTGTTGTCATTGAAAGGAAAGGGATTCTTCTTAAGAAAGGGATTCTTAAACACAATCGAATAATTATAGAAAACGAGGTCAGCGGGTTAGTCGCCTTTGTTCTACGTAGCAACAGTTGCTAACAGAGATGCTAGTGCTAGCTTAGATGATGAACAGAAATAGAAAGTTCTTCCATCTTTAACAGGGATCGTAGCTGAATTAGCACGCTGGGGCATTATTGATAAACTTAAAATTATTAAATCAATCGTATAAAGGTCGTGGTAAAGCTATGGTGACGAAGATCTTTATAAATCTAAACCATTAGCTCATGACTAGCCAGATTTGGTGAGGCCTGTGGTTGGCTTGGTAAGTTAAACAGTGTCTCAAAAAGAGAAAAGTTCAACCAGCTGAGATTTTGTGAAATGCATGTAACAACCGGATACAAAATCGTGGGTATTTTAATCGCAAATTGCTCATAGTAACTCCAGATCTGCAGCTGGTTGACCACTTTTCCTCTCAGACCCACTATGGTCTTTCCATGATGTTACTCATGCATACCAGAAACTTTACGATCCGTGAAAATCTACTTGTGTTTTTATAGAAATGGACTTTTCTCTCTCATTCTGTACTAGAAACACAACTGTATTTGCTTCAGTAAGTGAGCTTCTCTGTAGATCTGGAAAAGAAAACAAGAAGCATGGCATTGAAGATGCTCAGCATCAGTGACAAAAGATCTTGTCTGTTTTCTGAATAAAAGCTTCATTTAATCAATGAATCCCTCAACTTTCTAATGAACCACTCATAACCTGTTTGTCTCTTAAAAAAACTACCATAACTATAACAGTAATACTTCCATAGTTACTTTTAATGTGAAATTTATTTGGTATGTATATGGTTGTATGTGTGTGCCCTCGCGACAGACTGGCGACCTGTTGGGGGTGTACCCTTGCCTGAAATCAGCCGGGCTGGGCTCCGGCACCCCGCAAACCTGTAACGGATAGACTGTTAAGGTGACTGACTGACTATTCTTTCATTGGATTGAATCTGTTTAATTTTTTTCTCCCAGGATCAAGAAGATCAGGACACCACTGCAGAAAGTGCAGATGAGACAAATCATGATCCTCACTTTGAGCCAATCGTTTCCCTTCCAGAGCAGGATGTGAAAACATTAGAAGAAGATGAGGAAGAACTTTTTAAAATGTAAGTCGTTCTTTTGTTATTTTTGGCAACAAATCCGTGTAATCCCTGATTCGTTCAGGAGGGATCTATTGTAAAAAAAAAAAACTTTAAAGTTGTCTTCTGGACAATGTTAAATGTCTCAATCAGCAAACACACTGTCCACAAGACAAGTTTGAAGCCTTTTCTACAATGTTTTCTTTTTCAGAAAATAATTCACCTTCCATTGTAATTGCGCTCACCAGGTGATAGTGACATCTTTCTACTTTTTTTCAAGGCGAGCTAAACTATATCGTTTCGCATCTGAAAATGACCCTCCGGAATGGAAGGAGAGAGGAACTGGTGACGTAAAGTTGCTGAAACACAAAGAGAAAGGCACAATTCGCCTCCTGATGAGGAGAGACCGAACCCTGAAGATTTGTGCCAATCATCACAGTAAGTCAATAATGTTATATATTTAATCACATTGACACCCATACACCAACTTTATAGACTATATTTCTTTTTGTCTTTAGTGTAAAACATTTGACACTCCTGTTCACTGAATACCAAATAGTTGTTTCTATAAGCTAATTAGGATTTTTAAAGGTAGAAGACATGAAACAATAACTTGAAGAATATTTCCAGTATAATTTCACCATATATAGGAAACTTTGTACTGAATAAAGAAGAAAAATCTTCACACACTTCTCTGGGTAAACGTTACCGTGAGCCTACATTTGTAGAAATAATGATCTGATCTATTAAGTTAGTATTTTGTTGATGAACTTAAAAACAATTTCTTTTTTTCAACCTGCATAAAAAGGAACGGCTCATAAAGGGTTGTTTGTATCGTTAGCTGTCAATAAAGTAAATGCTAACTTGTCGATGTTCTTCTAAATCCAATTTTATGCAGGTATTAATTGTTTTCTTGTTTAAATATTAAGAAATAAGATACAAATACTTCCAGTCAAAGCAATCAATTATTTTAAGTTGAAGGAAAGTTGAGCAATGTGTTGAAATGTCATGTAGTTAGGTTGATATTTGACCAAACATTTGTGTTGCAAATTTTTATAATAATGCGAGTAACAGATCAATATTAAAACGCCTATTCCGTTCAGTCATCTTCCGCTCATCCGGGGCCGGGTCGCAGGGGCAACAGCCTCAAACGGGAAGCCCAGGCTTCTCTCTCCCCGGCTGCATCGTCCAGCTCACCCGGAAGGATCCCAAGTTGTTCCCCGGCCAGCTTTGAGACATAGTCTCTCCAGCGGTTTCGGTGTCTGCCCCTTGGTCTCCTCCTGGTGGGACGTGCCCGAAACACCTCACCCACGAGGGGCTTGGGGGACATCCTGACCAGATGCCCAAACCACCCCATCTGGCTCCTCTCGACCTGGAGGAGGAGCGGCTCGACACCGAGCTCCTCCCGGATGGCAGAGCTATCGGCTATTAGATAAATTGGTGTGACTTAACTTGTAGAACTTCTACATTTAATCTCCATGCACTCTTTTTCATTACCAGTTATCCCCATGATGGAGTTAAAGCCTAACGCTGGCAGCGACAGAGCGTGGGTGTGGAACACACTAGCAGATTACGCTGACGAATGCCCCAAACCCGAACTTCTTGCAATACGGTTTTTAAATGCAGAAAGTAAGTCATAACTATTTCATTCAATAAAACTTCTAAAGCTGCTCATTTTAATTTTTTTTGCGTATTTACTGTTTCATTCACAGATGCTCAAAAGTTCAAGGCGAAGTTTGATGAATGCAAAGAGGAGGTGAAAAAAAATCAAGACCTGGGTAAAAATGTATTTTATTATAATAAAAGATGCCAGATAAGTTTATTTTTAAGTGACATAATGATGTTATTTGGGTGAATTTACATTATGAGCTTAATTAATCTGTAAAAATTAAAATAGTGGAATTTTTTTTTTTTTTGAGTGCAGACACACTCTGTTCTTAGCTGCTCACTCCAGCATGGGACTTTTTCTGTCTGCTACATGAACATGCAGAATGTTGCATAGAACCGGTTTTCTAAAAGGCCGGTGTTGGTATGTTCTGCTACAAAATAATATTCTGATCTCTAAAATTTGAAAAGGAAAATAAATAGAAAAAAATGAATGTTTTCATTGGTACGACTGATTAACTCATTTACTTTTTCAATGCAGGTAACAGTGTGTGCGCAAACAAGGTGGTCGAGAAACTGGAGAATCTCTCTGTGACGGATGAGGTCAAAAAGCCGGTGGAAGTGGAGAATTGAAAACCAAGAACTTGCTTCGCTTATCTTTAGTTTGAGTTTTCCCCCCACCCCTCTTTTTCTGCAATAGACTCTAAACAAACTCAATCTGGACTCTTTATTTTTTTGGTGGGGATTGAACAGATTTTTTTTATGATTGGCTTCAAGGCCATATAGTCTTGATGCCACTGTGAAAATGTTAGATAACGAATTTGTTTTAAGATAAAAAATAATTTCTCACCTTCTTGGAAAGCTTTTGATGTTACTCTAAGCAAACTGTAATGGGAAGCTCTCCATGGCGCCAATCCTCACCTATATTTTTTATTTTTCTTTTGATATTCAGTTGCAGAGTTTGTTTGTAGAGGGAGAGAATAATGTAGCCTGCTTGTATGCAGAACAGGGTCAGGGACCAGTTATTACGGAGGTGCTTTGATTACTCCCGTGATGCAACTCATGGGCCTTCACCCCGTCTTGTCCACTTTTCCACTTTCTGATAACCGACAAGGCGAAGACATCTCTATGGATGCCTTGTATAGAAATAGTTTCCTCTTTACTCAGATAGTTAACGGTAGGAGGAATCAACATGACCGTTGAGTGTGTGATAAGTTTTGCAGATTTTATAATGTCCATTTATTGCTTACCGAAAAAAAATCAGGTGCACTTAGGTATATGTAGTGTGATATTTTTCAATTCATGAAGAAGATTAAATAATAATTTAGCCTGGAATAAACGGTTCATGGAGTGGCGTGATTAAAGTTTTTTACTCTGAATCAAGTTTTCGTTTGGCTTATAACATTCCCTGAATTCAAAGCATGTAGATTTTGTGTAACAGCGTGTGCTCCATCTGATCTGTGTGCTTACCACCTGCTACTTCTTTTCCTCCCCACTAATTAGCTTTTCAGCCTCGCCTCTTCAGTGCATCCAAGTGCCAGTGCATCTGTAAATACATGTATATGGATGAAACGTTGCTCCTCGTTTGCACTCAAATGATCTGAAATGTTTCCTCAAACTTCAAATAAAAGCTGGTAATTACCATGTTTGCATTTATTAATCAAACTACAAATTGTAAACCATGTAATTGAGAAGAATGAAACTGATTCACTTGTAGTTGGAAACTTTATTATATTTTCTCAGGTCATTGGGAATATCTCCTTTTCACAAAAATAGGAACACATACAGTTATAATGTATTCTATATTAGAACATCTGTTTTGGAAAACAAACGCAGCTTGAGGCTGATAGACATTGTTGACTGTCAGGAATGACCCCTGACCTGCAGTGATGTCCATCCTAGAAAAGGACAAGTGGACTTTTGGCAGTCATCTTAAGAAGGAATGACATTGATTGCATTTTGATATGTGATTGGATTAAGGGGTCTGAGAGTCATGACAAAGGGCATGGGAAAAAAAACCTCAGCAGCTAATGGTCTATTGTGGTAGTTAAAAATGTTCCTACCCATTAGATTTAGTCAAAGCTAGCCCTGTTTTACCACATCCTGTTGTCAAACTAAGCATTTCATAGACACAAAGGTTTAACCATTCTGTTTAAGTACTGCATTGTCTTCTTGGTAAGGCAATGGGGTTGGACCTTAGACCATACTGGTCACAGTTGAAATGCCGTGCCAGTGTCATGGTTTCAGGCAATTTATCAACCTACGAGGGTACAAACCCTCAATCTTCTTTATAACTAATAACACTTCACTTTATACATCACCCATTGTTCAGAGTTCTACTTAGTCTGATAAAGAATTCCACATTGTCCCTTGTTATTGTTTCGATCACACATCATGGTGTTGAAAACAACTTTTCTTCTGAAAAGGCAACAATGGTTATTTCCCTAATGTAACATCTATGTAATTTGTCATCTCTCACTGCCTCCTTCATTAGCAGTTAAGTAAACTTGTTTGTCTTAGTGGTGGGTGACATTCAAGCTGTACCAGACAGCTGCTGCAAACTAACAACAAAATTTTTCTGTATTTCTTTGTCATTTGGTGTGAAGTTAAGTGAGCATGACTAGTTCAGGTACAAGACTGCTTTGACACAAAGCCTCTCCCTCTTGGATAGGGTACAGTACGCTAACAGCTCTGCACACAATATATTCCTTCACTTGTTATTTAAGATTTCATTATTGACAGCACTAATCATTCCATTACACTTATACACTAGAACACAGCAAAATATAACAAGCTATATTAGACTTACTCATTATTCATCGCATTCACTTGTAAATTCATTTATGAGCTCAAGACAGCTCCACTCAAAAAGATCATTTCCACTTCAGGCTTCAATCGGTATTCGAAACAAATTCAAACTGCTTTTGAAATGTCGGGTAAGCAAAACAAACACCAAATAATCAAAGTTTTATTATTTAAAAAATCAAATCAGGTGATAATTATTTGGGAATTGTGATGACTTTAAAATGCTATAAGATTATAGCACAAATGTACTTGCTTGTTTTATTCTTTTTTTCAATTTTGGTTGTGTAACTTTGTGTGATGAGTTATTGTGACCCAAACTTTACAAAGAGGGTCAAAAAAGGATTTCTGGAGCTACTTACATCAGATGAAACTAATATAAGGAGCTCATCCACATCTAAACAAAAACCTCTTCCATTTGTAATGTTTGATTACATGCCAACTTGCACCTCTCGGTCTCATTAATGCCTGAGAAAATTTCTCTTATTTTTTTTTCTTTCCAAGTAAACTTTTCTCAAAGGATTTGGAATTGTAACTAGGCATGACGAGATGACTTCTCAGTTCTTCACATCTCCAGTTTCTCCTCTTGAAAATTCCCCACCGCTGCTCAAAGCTGTAAACATCCACTATTTACCCCTTAAACAGTACAAGTTAAAAGTAAAGCACCATGAATTCTTAGTCAGAAAGAGTGTTCTCCATAGTGCGGATGCCGATCATCCCAATGTCTGTCTGTCTCTCAGTCTTTACTGGAGCTTGTGTGCAACATCTGGAACAAGAAATGCTTCATGGCTGCAGTCACGTTGGACAGTCCGATTTCAATAATAAGATGGCGACTCCCAGAAATTGGAACCACAAATCACTTTGCACATATGGCTGTGACGCTGAACACAGAAAATTTCCTCTACATTAAAACTTTATTTGCTCGACCAAATCAAGACACACCACTGGTCGAATCCTCCACCTGGACAGCAAATCTTATTAAATAGCAAAATGTCTCCTTTTTTTAATATATCTGTGACATTTTTTTTCGATTTCCAAGACTTTTTTTTTTTTTTTGCTCACACAGATATTTCATATGTAGTGCCTCCGACACCTGTGACCTTTTTCACGTTACTGTGGCGACCGGGGCTGTGGGTGACCCCCTGGTTGCTCAGGTGACAGTCCATCTGTCCGTTAACTTTCATGGTCTCTCTAAATGAAAGAAAAGAGAGATATTATTTAGCACCAATAAATCAGGATGTTACAAGAAGATGTGCATGCAGGTTAGTCATCTGAATAAAGACTGCATGAAAGATGAGATCAACCTGTTAGTGGATCATGCAGGAGTGTTAGATGAGAAAGTGAAAAGCATGCAAGAAAACCAAATAAAGAGTAATCATTTTATTCATTTTATGTGTGAGATAAAAAAAGGCAAACATTAGAACAAAACGGGCAAATTAATACCAAATAACTTGTGGATAAAATGTTACACATCATGATGCTACATGTATTGTTAAAACAAAAAAAAAACAATCCCAAGAACCCCTGGTGGTGTCCAGAAAAAAAAAGAAAGTTGTTCAACCTTCCCAATCGAGTCCATTTTATGGTCTACAAAGCATGCAGTCCTCCAGGGGTGATGTTAAGATTCGTACCTGCCCCCCAGACGGGGTGAGTCTGTCCTCTCGTGAGCACTGATGTAGGAGAGTTTTTGGTGGGAATAGGAAGGAGATCGGGGCATGGCAGGGGAGTATGGTTGGTGGGCAGGGGAGCGGAAGGGACCTTCTGACCCTGGTGCTCTGCACTGACTGCTGTTGCTGCTGCTGTGGTCTGTGTGCAGAGAGGTGGAGGAAGTCCGGGGGGCACGACCCAGCGTGGAGCCCGTGTGGCGCAGGACAGGGGTTCTCTGACCATAACTCACTAGCCCAACCCCCATCAGGTTGTCCCTCGAGCCTCCATATGCGGGTGGTGTTGGACCTCTAGAACCAGACCCACGAGGTCCTTCAGGGTAGCAAGCGTTGGTGGGTAAACCATAACCTCCATCAAACACACCAGAGTCTTGAGCATAGATTTGTGTGTGGGAGCGGGCATGCAGTCTTTGTCGCTTCTCCCTCTCTTCTAGCTCTTTCCGCTCCTGAATGGAGGCCATTATGGTTTGGGAGAGGTTATCGTAGCGTACTGGAGATGGTTCTCTATCTTTTAGGTGAGGGGATTGTCTGCCCATCCCTCTTGAGGGCAGCACGGGGCTGTAAGTGGGAGCGACTTGTTGTCTCTGGATCTCCGTTTCCCGAATGTGGCACATTTTGGTGGGCAGATAGGGGGAGTGGAACCCAATGGAGGGCATGGCGCGGTGGGCCATGCACTCATTGGCACTGGCTGGAGAGATGCTGGGGTTGAGTAGGCTGTCATAAGAAAGACTCCCGTTGCGATTGGAGTGGGTGTTTGGAGAAAAGACGCCTTTACATGGGGTGGAAGTGACTGTCTGTGGTGATAAGGCCTGGAGGTGACCCTTCTCCGACCGTCGGTGACCGTGTTTCAGGGTCAAGGAGTGTGAGCTGATAATGTCAGAGTCCAGTTGATGAGGTGAGGACTGGAAGGTGCGATGAAGCGGAGCATTAGCATACTCAGGCAGGTCCAGGTTTGGCTCAGACCGGTAGTCAGACCGGACACCTTCTTCCATGATGGCTGAAGTCTTTCGTTCATCACCCATGATGATCTGCAGAATTGAGGAAATGACTATTGGTGAGGGATGAATAGAGTAATTCATTTCATTTCATAACAAAAAAGCAGAGCTAGTTCTGTTTTATATGAATTATTTTCATAACATAGGACACAGAGATGGAGATAACAGAGGTAAAAATGTTGAGGTTCCTACCTTCTCTCCTCCTGTGTGGTAATGGACTTTGGGCATTGTACCAAAAGATGGGCGGAACTTGTACATTGCTGGAGTGGATGGATGTGTTTTACCGGAAAGAGAACTTTCTATAAAACACAAAAACAGACAAAACAAATGTAAAATTAGTGAGAAATTAAATTAATTGCAAGAATAGAAGAACAGGTTTTTTTTTTAAAGATAATTCTAGCCTTCCTTTCATATGTAACCTAATCTATTCCTACCTCCAGTACCTGTACTAACCAGCAGGAAGCAGCTGTGGGCTGTGAATAAGCAGGAAATGTTCCCTCCCTGACATAATGCAGCAGGACACTGTTGATCCTCAGAAGAGAACCTGCTGTTCACTTTTCATCAGCCATTTTTCACACTCTGTACTATTAAACATTTATTCATTTTTACGTGTGACATCCCACCGCTGGTGGATTCTTAGCCAATTCATCATCTGATTGTTCATCACATAGAAAAAGGTGGTCATTCACATTGGTGCTGATGGTGATTCACTCTCTAACTGTACCACTGATCTAGAAGTGATTCATTGTGGAGCTCCTAACGGATCATGCTAGTTTTCTGGCATGCCGCTAAAAAGACCATCGACTACCATACACAACAGGGACATGCTTTATCACCAGCGCCAACTAAACCCACTGCCCAGATGGAGTTTTGGGAATTTCTTTTCTGTTGTGATGAATAAAATTGATGATAACTGTAGGGAGGGAGAAAGAGTGATGGTGGTTTTTACCGTCGCTGGAGGTCAGCTGACCTTTCAGCTGGTTGTATCTGTCAGCTTTCGGTGGAAGCGGTGGTTGGGTTTCTTTACTTTCCAGACCATCAAGGCTGTTTTTGGACTGCAAAGATGGAAGTAGGGAGTTAAAAGTAACCAGAACAGGTGGACAAATGGCACGTTTAACAGAGTGGACCATCTGTCGTTGCTGAGGAGGCATCAACACAGCTCCATCAGAGGGATGCTTAGTGGTGAAAACAAAAAAGGTAGTTTACTCATTAAAACTAGGTTTACTCACTAACTATAAATAAATCAGATTGTAACAAAAGCTGGATTAGAATTTATAACAGTTATTGGTGAAATCAGTTACAGAATGACAGAGAAAAGCTCAAAGGGAATGATTATTTTCTCACCTTGGAGCTGATGATGGTGCTGTGGATCCCATTATCACTGACCTTGATGGTGATTTGCCTGTCTAAAAAGTCTGGTCTGATAAATGGAGGCTGAATTTTGATATGGGGCTTTTTCTTGGGGTCCAATGTGTATCTGGAAAAACAAGAGGAACATGTGAACAACAAGGCTCTGTTTGGTAACATTATCTCAATCTATGACATCCATTACATCAGTCAGTCAGAAGGTACATAAAATAAAGGTTTCTTCTTGTGCTATGGTGATATGGTAAAAGGAAGAAAAAAAAGAATCACTTAACGTTGTTTTGTATTTTTTCTCTTACGAGTTTCTCTCTGCAGTCACATTGTTAACTTTTATCTTAAACATGTGTTCCAATAAAACAAAACTTAAGCAGGTTCTCCTGATGCTCTGTGCACATCTGCACTGATTCCATTAACTGTTGTTCTGCAGTGCGAGTCAATTCTCTTACGCCATCTGCTATTCCTCCAAGGTTATCAGTTCCCTTCAGGCAGAATTCCATACACACTGCTATTACCACAAAAACACACCTTAGAAAGATTTTCTGTTTCATTGCAGTGATTCAGAATGTCAGACGTTCGGCCACAAATGAACTGAATGAATGACACTTATTTTTTCTTACATAATGTTTTCTAGGAAGAAAATTCCTAAAAATCAACTTTGAAGTGTTTTGAATCATGAAAGGGTTAGTGAAGCATCTTACCTGGGTGCCAAGGGACTACATAAGACATACTCTACGTTGCCACAGCAACCCTTGGTGAAAGGATTTACTCCTCCACGAAATTTGCCCGTCACCTGAGGAACATAATGTCTCCTTTAAAGTCAACAGAAATACAAGGCCACAATGTACATGCAAACTTGGATACATTGCACATTTGCATACTAACACAAACAGAGAGGACTTACACCTCCATGCGGAGGAGATTTGGCATTAAACAGGAACGTAACCACAATACATGCTAATTATCAGCATCTGAAATCAGTGTTTTTGACATTTTGAGGTGGCTACTATTACAAAAACATGTTTTATGAGTTTCACCTGTTCGTTGGTTGTTCGGCCACGAGCCACAAGCACCATATGAAAACCTGTGAGTCCCATGACTGGAATAAAGAAAAGTCCTGCTATGCACATCACCACCATGCTGGACAAACGGTCAAGGTTAGCCACAGCCTCCACAGATGAGATACAAAGGAAGCTCTTTATCAGAAATATTTATACATTATTTCAAATGTTTTGTGTCTATAGAAAAAAAAATAAAGAGATGACAAAGATACTTTAAAGCACATTACAGATGGCTGATTGTTTTATAAAGTTGTAGCAAAGTTCAGTTGGAGACGAGCAACTTTTCAAAGCTGAAGGTTTGCATAAGATATCTAAGAAGGAAGGATACGTGACGGTGGTATGCAGCATTCCAAGCCTGTCTTTATGATGGAGGACAAAGATGAGGCCAAAAGAGAAAACTCCCACCATGTGAATGCTGAGAGAAATCAAGAAGAGGAAGAAGTATCGGTAGTTTCTCCGCCCGATGCAGTTGTTCACCCATGGACAATGATGGTCAAAGTCCTGAGGAGCAGAAAAAAACTCTTTTCTTAGTTTTGAAAGGATTTGTGCTCAAACTCTGTCATATGGTTCATTTTGTCAAGATTTTTTGTAAAAGTGGGTTCAAACCTCCAAGAATATATTTATTGACAATAATCAGAGCTTCTTAGAGTAGCAGCTTGTCTGAGGATGTCTAATGAAAAACCTGTAGGCCTAAGACTTTATCTTCAAATGATAGTATTTTAAATTTCTACCAATACAATTTAAAAAAAAGTTATGCCATTTAGCTAAAAACATTCTAAATTGAATCCAGATGCAGATTACCTCATGCGTTCATAAATTTGATTATGCTGTACGTTCATAAAAATTGCATTAATTGTATTCAGAAGCATGTGAATCAAACTTTTTATTGATTTCAATACTATAAGACTCAAACGATGTAAGACTGCACATTAATATATACTGGCCAGCTTATCTGAGAGTCAAATGTGGGCATTTTAACACACACCTCCACACAGTTGTCACAGACGCTGCAGTGCGAGCATCGAGGCGGCCTGTAGAAATGACAGGTGGCACACCATTTCATCCGGACCTGAATGCCTTTGATCTCCACGTTTTTGTAAAGCGGGGCCCGGAAATCATCATCCTTGTCCTCATCCTCGTTCGCTGTGGGACACACACATATACACCCATTAAAAAAGCAGTGATGCAATGTGTGGAAAAAGCGTTTAGATCTTTCATGGAGAAAAACACGATAGGCGAAAGGCGTTGGTTTTGATTTATGATTTAATTTGACAGGAACTACAGGGAAGAACCTTAAAGAAGCCACTGCCTGCTGTATGATAACTGCAGGAAGAGGAACACTCTGAGATAAAAACATTTCTGTAACTGGGATCTTTTAAATCAGCTTTGAGCAAAAAAATTGACAAATTAAAACATTTAATCCTTGCATCACTTCCAAATGATTCCACGGGGATGCACAATATTTTTATTGTTTTCAGTGGAAATTTGTCATTTGTTTATTTTAATAAATCTCTTCCTTTTTTCTGCCTAAAATAAAACAAAATCTGTTAGCTCATTTTAGGATTTGCTAAGCTGAGAAAAATTTGAGAGAAATGATTCCACAGAACAACAGTGACTGCAGGCAAAGCCAGGTACAAAAAGAAAAACACACACACACACACACACAGACACAAAAATGAAGCCATCAAGTGCAAAAAAAGACAAGAGGAACAAAAGGAGAGTGCAGAAATAAACATCTGCTTGGCAGAAAATTGCTTGTTTCTGATGGCTTTCAAGTCGACTCAAATAGAGATGAAGTAGAAACAGCAGCGATGCCTCAATCTCCACTTTCACCTTCTTTCCTTTGTTTCTTAGGATGAAATCTTCACAGAAGCAGGCAGGATTAAACTGGTTTGTGACTAAATTAAGAGCATTTAGGACCAAATCACCAAAGAAAATATTTAATTAAATATGTTTTTTGCCTTTGATTGCCTTTAGTTTTCTTTATCTATCGAATACAGTCTTTAAACTAAGTTTTTGATCCTTTCCTTTATTGTAAGAATTATAAGTGAGCAGCCCATAAAATAGCTAGTCTGTGCATATATTAAAAACTTAAGACATTTTAAACTCACTTGTTAAAATTGTATCTTATTTGTTCATATGCATTGTTTCATAAAGGCAAAAAAAGTTAATTGGATTTCTTTAAATGCATTTTTATTTTAAGTTTCTCCATGAACTCTCCTTTTGTGATTTTCTCAGGAACATCAAGTACTTTCAAGACTTTTGACATGCAGTATTGGGGTGTTATTTTCCACAGTCAAAATAAAGATTTTTTTTATAAGCACACTCGCTGCTGGGTTTTTAGACAAACAAAATGAAAACCCACATATTAAAATTTATATTGCAACAAAAAGATAAACATGGATTATACAAGTTTTTTTTTTTTTTACACCATCCCTTCTTTTCTTCCCACCGCTAAAAACGATATAGCAAAGGAAAACGAGAAGGTTTTACTAATTATAACACTTATATTTTTCCCCATTCTTTTTTTTTCTTGATATTTGAACTTTTATAAACAAAAAAATTAACAAAAAAAACCCTTAAGGTTAAGTCAGGATAAACACTTTTATAAATTATCCAACTCTAGTAAAGACAAGCTCGAGGATTGGATCGATTGTTCCAAAATTTTCATTAATCTTTGGTTACAAGTCCGTTTAAGCTTTTATTTGTCTAGTGAACCAATCTAAATGCTTAGATTTGTGACAAATCTAAGGTCCCTTTAATCAGATTGAAATTTATTTCGGACCAGATGGAAGCTGCAATGTCTCCATCATCAAATACATTGTCCAGAAGACAATGTTGAAGCCTTTTCTACGATGAATTTACGGTGCTTAAATTGAGATTTATATGCATGTATACAAATACATGTGAATCATATGAACTTTGACAGGCTATACAAGGCAGATTAATGATGGAGTAAAACTTTATAGTTCAGATAAATGTCATGTCGGCATGTATTAATCCAACAAGAAGAAATGATTGGTTATTTTTGGTGCACATAGTATGTTATGACAGAATAGTTTAGCAGGTTAAATGATCTGATGCACGTATGAACAAACCTCTGGGGTAAACACCAGGATCCATGAAGGTTGCCATGCTGAAGTTGGCCAAGACAAAGAGGAAGACCAGGCCATTGTAAAAAGGCACGATGGGAGATATTACCTTCGCCAACCAAGGGCACCTGAAAACACACATAAAAAACAAGGATTCAGATTACCTTGGTTTTAACACAAACACACAAAATTGTTTTATTAGACATCTCACAAAAGTGCATCACTTCAGTTCATGATGAAGGGGTAAAAGTATTATAAAGAAAAATGCACACATGCTAACTGTAATGTCTTCAGCTTTCAGACCAACTGCTCCGACTTATTCTACTGACAAAAAGCTCATTTTATAAGACAGGATTCTAACCAACTTTCATCACGTCCTTGGCAACGGACAACCTTTATATTTTTTTGTACTATTGGATTGTCATCTTTGTTATCTACAACCTGACCATATCTGTATTTTAAATTAATGACAAACTTTGTCTGTGATTCCACTTTCTTCTATCAGTGTATTTTGTTTCAAAGAATGTGTCCTTAATTACTTTGGTGTTACAAAACTTTACAAACTCCTATTCCCAAAACTCTCAAGTCCTTGAAGGGAAAAAGATCACTTATGGATACAGTACTTTTCTTTGTTGTTCGGAGGAATGCGACCACCTAGGCTGATAAATTTGCATTTTAAAATTGAATTCAATCATTTGAATCAGGAAGCAGTGGTGGATGCAGTATGAGTTGTATTTTAATCCTATGGCAGCAAAAAAATGTAAAGTTAGTTTTCAAAGCATGTGGTTGTGTTTTGACTTAAAAAACTATGATTGTTACTTTTGCTGTCTATTAAAATAGTCAAGATAGAAACCCAATGTATTTTTTATATTTATACTGTAAAACACAATTAGTTCCATCATCTGAACTCCAGATTAAATTTTGACTCCTCCACCAGGTACTTGATTTTGCATGGTGAACATCTACCGACCACTTGGAGATCCATCTATTTATGCATATAAGTTTAAACTTCATTAATCACAAAACAAAGTAAATCTAGCCTTTCAAGTTAAATGAACTCCATGAAGAAGTTCTTAAAATTCTATACTCTTGGTTCATCTACTGAACTGCTTAACCGTCGGTGTGCTTGAGTCTATCTCAAGCGATTTCAGGCAGGGTACACTCCAAGCAGATCCCCGGTCTGTTGTAGGGTCACACACACAGACAACCATCTACACACATATACTTCAAGGGGCAATTTCGTACCTGCCAATCAGCCTAACATCCATGTTTTTAAGTGGGTGGGAAGAAACCGGAGAAAACCCACGTATACACAGAGAGAACAAGCAAACTCCACACAGAAAGGCCAGTGTTTCAAGCCTCGTTCCCACTCCAGGACTCAAATCCCGATCTTCTCACTGTGAGGCCACTGTGCTAAGCGCTGCGCCGCCCCTGTAGCCCAGGTTCTATGACGGTAGCTTCAAACACCTGCTTGCCACTGATGAGTGGTATCTTGCTTGCCTCTCTCTTTTGTTGAGTCATTTTTATGAGAACAGATGGAATTATTTAAAAAAAAAAAAAAAAAGACTTATCTTTGTTTCTGATCAAAAAACATCAGTTGAGTTACAAGAAACATTTCTTCATGTTTATATCCTCTTGTGATTGGATATTCTGTGCAGCACAACTGCACAGAAAAACTCTTATAAGAATGTTGCAAAAGTTATTCAAATTTATGCAAGGATTTTTAAATTGTCTGTCTCAAGTTTGTGACTCCAAAAATCTTTGGTAGAAAAAAATAAAAATGAAGTGAAGCTTATAGCAAGCATTTTAGAAGTCTGTGAGCTGACAGCGTGGGAGTAAAATATCACAGACAAAGTAATTAGGGACACATACGCACTGTTAATTGTGTAGGAGGAAAGTAACCACAGACACCAGATCAACATTATTCACTAACCAATTTCACTGCTTGTGTAATCACAATGCTTCAACGGGGGAGGAAAAAAATACAGATTTCTCAAAAAAAAAAGTTTGTCCAGCTGAAGGGCTTTTGTGCTGCCAAAAGTGTGGTAATGTGATGAATTTGGTGGTAAGAAAGAGCTCGAAATGCCCAGAAATAGAAAGTGGAAAGCTAAGCAAGCAGACACCTTCTAACCCGTCAGCATTTACAACACCAGCATGTGGACTCAAGCACACATTCTTACAGAAAAAAATAGGTAAAAACTATCTCTTATTGGATCAATGTTAAAATAAAAGATTACAAATCACACCTTTTTTTCCACATTTTGAAAACTATATTCCCATAAATCAGGCAATAGTTAACAGACAGCAAAAAAAAACACCAACTGAAGTTAAAAGCACTTTATAGAGATGTGATAACCATGTCCAGCATGTAAATCCTACTGTAATCTGGCCACACATTCAAAAGCTCTTTGACTACTTAGATCTGCCCTTCTTTTATTTTCCCGGCTCTGGATAAAAGAAAACATTTTCTTTAATGTTGCTCTTATCTCTTTTTCATAATGTTACTTCGAGGGCAGAGTCTGGATAACCATCAAAAAGAAATTTAGTGAGTTCAGATAGACAGTGGAACAAAGTTGAAGCATTTATGCATGTACCAATTTTCTCAATTTCAATCTTAATGGAAAACAACAAACTAACATGTAGATATGTGAGTAGTTTGTCTGAGAAAATGACGAGACGTCATTGAAAACGATTGTTTTGTTGACGTCAAACTCAACAACTGTTGTTGATGTTGACCAGTAAAGATTGTACCGTTGGTCCTCCTGGCCGAGAGAAGCCAGATGGGGTGTTTCGGGCATATGGTTAGGATGCCTCCCAAACGTCTCGCTGGGGAGGTGTTTTGGGCACATCCCACCTGGAGAACCAGACATAGGTCCCCGGGCCCGCTGGAGAGACTATGTCTCACATCTGGCCAGAGAACGACTTGGGATCCTTCCGGGTGAGCTGGAGGATGCAGCCGGGGTGAGAGAAGCCTGGGCTTCCCGTCTGAGGCTGTTGCCCCCATGACCCTGCCCCGGATGAGCGGAAGATGACGGAACGGAGCGGTAAAAAAAAGACACTTGGGTTATGCAGACAGATGAGTTTCTTAGATGCTTGTTTTAAAGTTCATTACAATGGATGCATTATTTAAAAAGTGTTTTAAAACCACTAAAAAAAATTATAACCATATATTGGCTTAGAACCTGGACCCACCTAACAAAATACAAAGGAAATAAAGAGTTAAAAATGTCTATTAAGAAATGAAAACATTATAAATCATGTGAAAATAGCTGAACAAGTGAGAAGAAATGTTTTGAGTTCAAATTTCACAAACCCATCTGAGATATTAGGACAAAAGCATCAAACAACAATTTACTACTGGACTGTCACTGGGCATTTTAGTGTTAAGGATGTTTTAATAGACATTCACAGGAATAATCCAGTGCTTCCAGGCTCTGCCACCTGTAGTATCAGGCAGAGTTGGATTTGGAACACCTAAAGTAATATATTCAGCTCATGTTGAGAAAGCCATCCGATTGATTAGTTCATTAAGTCTGGACCCACTGGGATACATCTTGGAGGACTGTGCACTGACAGAATGCCTGCTGAGATCCAGTGAACCAAAATCTGTTACACGGCCGATGTCCACGAGTCAAATTAGGGAATCCATTGAGTTATTTTTCAAATTTCTCCAAGCATTATAGATTAAAACTTCAACATTCTGCTCTATGTTGAATCCCTCAATGGCGATGTCACTTGTCTATGACTGACTCGAGGTCTGTCCATCTCCAGGAAACACGTTTCTGAGGCTCTGCTTTCAGGCCCATGGCTTTTAATATTCCACACACATCGGCAGCAAGCCGTTTGTCAGAGAAGACTGAGGTGATGTTTGCTGCAGGCGAGGAGCCAAACAATTCAGGGAAGGTCGGGTGAGAAGGAGCGTTGCATAGAACAAATAGATATTGTAAAATGATACTTTACACTCACATGTAATTTATAAAAAATAAATAAGATATGATTTTTTTCATTTTCACCTCCCAGCAAATAAGGCTCATCTTGTTTTCATTTTCAAGGTTTAGATGAATACATTTAAATAATGAACATCTTCTTGTTTACACTACAAACTGTTGTGGTTTGCAGAAAAAAAAAGCAAGCATTTGTCCTTTTATTTTATTACTTATAAATAAAGTATAATTATCTTACTCCAAGTAAATCATAGCAAACTGTAAATAACAGAGGAAAGAAACATCATAAATATTTCTCGGCTGAATTTTTTATTGGATTCTTGCCTGAAAGATTAATTTAATTTCATATTATATTTATAGTTTTGCATCATTTCGCTGTCGTCTCTAACTTTTGAAACTTGTTAAAATAAAATATGCGAAGATTTCCTTCGAGTACTCTAGTTTTCTCGTTGCCTCCAAAAACATGCATGTTAGGTTGATTGGCCGGTGCCAAATTGCCATTAAGAATGAGTGTGTGTGTATATGGCTGTATGTGTGTGGCCCCACGACAAGCTGGCGACCTGTTCGTGGTGTACTCGTCCCCTGTTGCCTTGAATCAGCCAGGATGAGCTCCAGCACGCCCCATTCCGGAAGGGATGGATGGTTAAGAAGGTGACTGACTGACTAATATTTTTCATTTTTAGAAACGGAGAGCAAAATTAAAGACAATATCAATCACAATGAGATATGTCTAATTATTAGTTTAACTTTAAAATTTCTGAATGTAATAACAAAGTTCTAAAACTTTTCTGTTTCGCATTTTATCCAAAGCTCCAATGCAGCAAAACTAAGTAGATAAAGGATGTAAAGCAAATTGCATTTGTGTCAAATAAACTAATCAAGAAGAGGTGCAAATTAAAAAAAAAAACCAAACGATGTATTCTAGAGTTTTTCCTCATGAATAAATTGAGCTTGTTTAATCACCGCTGGCTGCTTGTTTGACTGCAATGTACAAAAATCTGCTGTGTAAGGTCTTCATCAACAAGAAAACAATTGAGTGAATGAACATCTTAATTAAGGAAAATATTTACAACAGAAAATTGGATTCAGATATCGCCCTTCATCAACATTATTGTAATCAAACTATAATTGATGGCATATTTTGATTAAATAAAAGAGTCGTAAATTACAAGTCAATCACAACAAAACATATTTAATGTAATTAACAATCTGTTGATTGTCAATACCAGAAATTATGTTTCCATATTTGATCGTATCTAGGAGTCAGAAATGAATGTGTAACATTTAAACAATGTGGATTTTATGGCGGCACAGTGGTTAGTATCGTGGCCTCACAATTAGAAGGTTGCAGGTTCAAGTCTGCATGTTCCCCTAATGTGAGTGGTATGTTGGGCTAATCCACCCTAGGCCATTGGGAAATTGTAAAGAGTGTGTGTGTGTGTGAGGGGTTGTCTATCCTATTTGTGTCCCATAAACCTATTTGTGATATACCCTGCCACCCCCTTATAGATTGCCTGGATAAGTAGCCCCACAACTGCCATAGATGAGTGGTATAGAAAGTGGGTGGAATTAAACAATATTCAATCACAAAAGCAGAAAAAAAATTCAAAATCATGCATTTAAATAAAAGAAAAAAACTACGGATAATTTAAAAAAGAAAAGCAAACATAGTGCACAATCAGCAATTCTAGGTTTTTGATTCTCATCTTTAATTGGTGGATCGATCACAGAGTTATCCAAAGTTTGACAAACTTTTAAGAAAAATCCACTCAACTTAAATCAGATGTCTTGGAATTCACAGCTATGTGCGGTGGTCCTCCAGGATTACATGTTGGACCACTAATATGCTGTAAGTGCTTCTTCTATTAAGGTCTCACTTTAAATATTTTGATGGCTAAACCAGTTTCACTTTATTATAGATTTACTGACTTTTTCCTGACCAGATTAGAATTAAAAATTGTAGTTTTGTCCAAAAAAACAAAAAATACATATCTTAAAATGTGCATCAATGAAAAAGTATTGAAATGAAAACACAAGATTCGCCTTGATGTGTTCGGGGTGTACCTTTCCTCTCGCTTGAAACAAGTCGGGATAGGCTCCAGCATCCTATGCAACCCTGTTAGGGATAAGCGGTTCAAAAGACGAAACGTAACAAATTAGATTAACTTTAAGTTTTTTGATAACTACTGTAATAATTTAGATCAATACATATATTTTCTTTCCAAACGAGTAACAGCGAACATTCAGGTTTTAGATTTGGCCTTCCCAAAGACTCATCTGTAATCACATCGAATAAACAGATTGATCTCACTGGTTAGAAAGAAAATTTTCTGTAATAAAGAGATAAGAGTCGACATGAAGCTTAAAAATGGAACGATGGATGCCAAAATGAGTGTTTGCTTTATCTCTTTCCTTGCACATCCTCCCACTAACAGTTTGTGTAACATTAGGTACATACACACAAGCTTAGTTAATCTTGGCATTCATTTCCGTGATAAGCACTGAACATGAAATCTTTCCCTCCTAATAACATAACAAATCTGCGACGCCTGCTCTCGTAATCCATTAAAATAAATGCCAATTACTTATTCTGATTAAAATGGTTTGCGAGCATATGAATCCACATCCACTGAGTGCTAACAGTCTGATCAGTAAAGCCTAAACTCTCCTGAGGGGTGGAATGACATGCATTTTTGGCTTGTTTTTGGTTGTTTTTTCACTAACCCCTGTGGGAAACTATAAACCAATACAGTGTCATTGGTCAGATGGAATAAGTTAGGCTTACGAGCCCAAAGACACTAGGGCTTAATGAGGCATGTGCAGAAAATATCTGAGGGTATTAAGATTGTAAGACAGTAAACTCAGCCAGCACAAGTGTTGCCTGTTTCTGAGTGTGTGTATCTGAGCAAGCTTTTCCTGCCTGTGGGAAAAATACATCTACATGTTATCCAATCTGGATATTACCCTTTTCAGGGTTGGTGTGGAGCAGTTGAGTGGGTGGATTTAGCAAACAAGAACGTTGCTGGTTAAAGCATCTTTTGGAACCGCTCTCTGTTGCTAGGCTGTGATGTATGGAGTAAAAGCAATCTCTGCTGAAGTTGGCTTTCCCTCTATTACATTCTTAGCCACACTTATTCTAAGCCCCAACCACTGCGACATGCATGTTTGCCCACTGTCAAAAGACTCTAGAGTTATGACCCATAAGAGGGGACAGCATCGTTAAGTTTAGTTTGTAGCTTGTAAACCAGGAGCAGGACAGCAGTCTTTCACAGTTAAAACAACCACTACACTGTATCTGGACTAAACCAACAAAATGAACATCAGCATGTTCAAATTAATCTAATTTTGTATTTATTTCAAATGCAGAAAACACTAAAAGTCTGATTTGTTAAATCATAAAAAGACAAATTAGTTGTGGTAAGTCTAAAGTTAGCCTTGCGACAAGTTAAGGATAACGTTACGTTTTTAGCTGGTGAAAACTTTTAACAGGACAAAGAAATTCTTCTCAAACATTCCTACTGGACTGGACAATAACTAATAAAGAAAAATATTGGAATGCAGATTTGGAAATCTCAACCTTGCCTAATCTCAACTCTCTTGGAAATCTCAAAGCAAATTCTAACTTTATATCCTTAATTTTTAACTAATCAAACACAAAGTTAGCAATTTTCTTGCAAAGAAGCTGGAAACTCGTGAAAACATTTCATTGCTTTGCTCCTCCTAACTACCACGAATGAGAAATAGACTTTCCCGAAATAGACTAGGCTCCTGTATAGAAGAAAAAGACGGCTGACGTCAGCATCGTTTGTATTAAAATGGAAAGTAAACCTGATGAAGAAAGAAACAAAAGAGAATGTTTAACTCTCTAGAAAAACAGTTATGGAGAATTTATGCATGACTGAAGATTCCAATTTATATATATTTTGGGGGAGTCATCTATTGCGCACTTTATGAACTGCCATAATAAAAATTCAGGAGTGCCTTTAAAAACATCCCATGATACCAAGAGCTTTATTTCTTCTTCCAAATATCATATTTCCCAATATCTATAAAAGCCAGTTCAAATCTGTTTGTGTCTAATATCATAAGGAAGACATAATTGTAGCAGCAAAACAAACTATGTATAGAATAATGTACAGAAACACTATCTTGAATGTGTTTTTCAGGGTGTGTGCATTTTGAAACAGCCTTAGAGTAAAACACATGCTCATGATGTTTGTATCCCATGGCCTGTGCGATACACAAGTGGTAAAAAATAGTATCCAAGAATATAGAAAGATTTATAACTAAATCTTCAGCAAATAACCAGGACGCTGCTTCGGTCCGTCGTGGTAAAGAGAGAGCTGAGCCGAAAAGCAAAGCTCTCAATTTACAAGTCGATATACGTTCCCACTCCACCTATGGTCACCAGCTGTGGGTGGTGACCGAAAGAATGAGATCACGGATACAAGCGGCCGAAATGAGCTTCCTCTGCAGGGTGGCTGGGCTCTCGCTCAGGGATCGGGTGAGGAGCTCTGCCATCCGGGAGGAGCGCGGTGTCGAGCCACTTTTGACTCCAGCTCGAGATGGGCTGGTTCGGGTATATGGTCAGGATGCCACCTTAGCGCCTCGCTGGTGAGGTGTTTCGAGCACGTCCAAGCTGGAGGAGACCGAGAGACAGACACCGGAACCGCTGGAGAGACAATGTCTCACAGCTGGCCGGGGAACAACTCGGGATCCTTCCAGGTGAGCTGGAGGATGCAGCCGGGGTGAGAGAAGCCTGGACTTCCCGTCTGAAGCTGTTGTCCCTGCGACCCGGCCCCAGATGAGCAAAAGATGACGGAACGTAATAAAAGGACACTTGGGTTATGCAGACATCATTTAGACAACTTTTCAAATTAGAAATAGTATTGAAGCTTTTCAGCTTTTTCTTCTAAACTACAAATGACTTGCATAAAAAATCTTGAGCCTGCAGCAGTTCATTTTTAACCTGTCAACAATATAAAGCAGAAGCCAGCCCGTTCATCAGGAAATGTGTAGATGCATTTTACATATAGCAAAAGCAGAGGCTGGTGGTAGCGTGTAATCTAGCTGACTCAGCAAGTCTAACAAGAAGCAAGTAGTAAGATAAGAGGAACTGAGCTGAAACTTGAGGAGCTTCTCCAGAAATAAAGCAGACCGTTCAGAGACGAGCACAAAAATAAATAGAAAGTTGAAAACACTTGAAGGAATACTTTGAAAGTGTGATGAATTGAACAATGTTGTACATAACCGTCAAAAGTTAACTGACCCAAATACCTCAGCCTTTGACACAAAACAGCTCATCTGGCTCCACCTTTTGAGGAACATCTACAAGCTGTTCAATTCAAGCCACTGAGGCCACTGGCAACAACAGAAACAGATGTTTTCCATGTTCTTCATGCTTTAAAAAAATGAACAAAAAAAGGCATTAGTAAGAAACAAAATGCGATCCTTTTAAGTTTAAACTGGGAATGAGTTTTGACAGAAAGATGTTACAAATAAATAGAAAGCCTTTGGTAAATGTCAAATGCACAGACAAACACATGCTCACACGGCAACATGTACACTCATGTTGCCTCTCGGCAGGCGATGTTGGCAAATCAGCTGCTTATCCACCTTCTGGCTCTAGAGATATTTACAGCACGACACACATTTTACACCTCCCCCAAATAAGAAAAAGCTGAATAACTGAGACAAACATTGGAATTTTTACTACTTGAGTATGTTAGTCCTTTTTCTTTAAATGAAGAAGAAAAAAATCCCACAAAACTACAAATAGATTAGATTATTTGTTTAATTGTTCACTGAATAATTTGGTATTATAGTCAAGAAAAGAAACAAAACAAATTGCTGACGTAGCAGATGTTCCGAAGCATCAAATTGTGCTTGTTGTTTAAATCCAGTTTTTTGTTGGCGGATGCTTTTCTGTCCCTGCAAAGCCCATCAGCCTAATGAACTGTTCATCAATCAGTTTAATGTACACGCAAACAAGCAGTGACTGGTCCACAAGATGGCAGAGATAGATATTTGAGACTTGACTGGTTAAATTGAATTTTAACAAGCTTTCCTTTCTTTACAATCTGATCTTAAAAAAAAAGAAAAGAAAAAAGCAGTAAAATCTTGGTCATTTTGTTTTTTTACGAGCAGAAAAATCAGAAAACTTTCTTTGCTGGGCTGATCTTGCATGATTCAATGCTGATTCCAAACTTGTGTGAAATGTTCAAATTTTTTTAATGCATCAGCAACTCATTGCTTTTCAAAGTCATCATTGTAAATTTTTCTTTCATGATGAATAATATAACTCATTGCATGACAAATTTTAAAAAAGGAGTAAATTGTTGGTGCTCTTTGTAAGCTGCAGCCAGATGCTAAGTTTGAATTTTACTTTTTTATGAGCTCATCATGTTCAAAGACAACGATGACTTGTGTAAAGAAAAAGATGGATTTTTCTTTTCCTCCACACTTGGATGATTTAAAGACATTGACAGTTTAACCACTACCAATGAGAGTTACAATGTCATTCCACAGGAAGAAATTAACAATTAAAGACATCAACATCCATAGTAACACAATCTTGTCTATTTCAAACAGACGTCAAAGCACATCTTCTGAACTTATTCACCAGAAAGATACATTAGAACAAGTCATCACACTTATCGCACTGCTTTTGCATGAGTCACTTAAAAAATACCCTGCCTAATCTGCCTGCAAGGTTTGAATAATTTAATCAAAATTCAAAACCCACATATTTTTGCATCACAGATATGATACGTCTCCAAAACAGTAGATGGCTGTAACTTTTTCAATTTCACCTTATAAATGAATTCTCAACCCAATTTAGACTCAATACAGACAAGTTTTACAACTTGTTTCGGACGTTTCTTCATGACAGTCATTAAAATATGTCATCTTGAATTGAGCAAAGAGTAAAGTAGTTCCCGAGATACAAAAATATAGGGTTTCTGTTCAACAGAAGACGTCTTTGTCCAGCAAGTTGTGGGAAACACAACCACCCCGGGAGATTTTCAAGCGAGCAAGCGGTTAAATCTTTTTCTCTTTCGCTTACACAAGAATTTATGTCTGCCGTGCACTGTGTACGGCCTCAAAATCTAAAGGGAGGTTTATGTGGTGGGGTGGGTTCCATAATAGTCTCCATCCACAGCTGCCCACATGCCTGGGTGCATTATGAAAGAGTAGACCAAGGCCTGTCCAGATGTGCCTTGTTGTGGGTCTTGGGCCAGAGCGTATTACAAGGCAAAAAATGACTGGTAATACTTCAAAATGTGAGCATTAGTTATGTCTTTCATGGGGAGAGTTTGAGAATTTTTAAGACCAAAAAATAAGTTATATGTGGAAAGTTAGAATAAAAAAGTAGTTACTGTAACTTTGACCTGAGACAATTTGAATAACCAACTAACCAAATACACAGACATGTTCAGTTTGATCCAATATAGTAAAAAATTTAACTAAGTAGCTTATACACATGTACGAATACACTAATCAAATCTACAATTAGTAATTAGCTAATTTGAAAGTCGAACATAGGATCCTTCTAAATGGGCTATAAAGGTAGATGCACTAATAATGAATGCAAAACAAAGTTTTTATTTGTTCTTTCAAAGTATTGGCAGATCGACATCCCGTAGCTGTCCTTGTGATTTAGAACGTTTACTCTCAACTTGGCTCCTAATATGAGTAGCTAAACTTCAATGAGTTGCCACTTTTCAAATGTAGACCAGCCAATTTGATTTTTGTTTTATTTCTACTCTTTGGAGTCAAGAAAACTACATTTTATGTGACTGGCTGCTGTTGAAAAAAAATTAGCTTTATTAGGCAGATAGTGGTACTTCAAATTTATTCTAATAATAAAAATATTAAAAGAGAAATTCAAAAGAGGATTTTCAGAAAACAACTATTCTTTGATAGAAATGGTTTAAAGTACAAGGTTTTTTTTAGGCGCAACCAGTCAAGCAAAATGTTAGTGTCCATCTCCATTCGTGCCATATCTGTGTAATTCTACTATATATTAAAAATCCTGTGTCTTGCACAATCTGATGCACAAACAGATTCTTGTTAAACTCTTTTAGAACAAAATGTCCTTCACTTTCAACTCAGACAAACTCCCACCTCCCTTCCCTTCCTCCATGTCTCCGTTGTTCCTCTTCATCCATCATAAGTCCCAGAGCTAAGGCAGGTGCTTTTACTAAACCTCCCCACAGAGCGCCCATCCCACCCACCTCCTCCCTCATCTGTCTCCACGCATTGCACACACAGTTCTTGAGATCTGAAGGAAATCACAGTGGTCTCCTTACATCTGCACAAATCTTAATTGCATGTTGTAAGAGCAATTTCTTTCTTGGTGCAAAGACAGAGCTAGATCAGCTTGAGGCCCAGAGGACAGCTGATTATGCACACATACGTAAATGTATGCTGGCATATACGAACATCTAGAATTGTATAGGAATAGTGTATTATAAAAAAAAATAGTGAATTACGCAAAAAAATCCTCACATAGGGAAAAAAGTTAACTGCTCACAGCAACTCAGAGCAAGAAAAATGCATGATAAAAGGTGCATCACATTTTAACTCCTGTTTTACTTGTCTGACTGGCTGGCTTTAATGAATGAATTAAAATCAAATCAGCTGCAACTTTTGCAACTGTTCTAAAAGTTCAGAGGACACAAAAACTTGATCTGCTGAGTGTATGTTCTATAAGCTGCTATCATGACACGTCAGTGTGGGCCGGGCAGCCATGTCCTAAGTGCTGTACACAGAGAACAAAGAGTGTCATTGATTTACCAGGGAGCAGCGAGACAACACAATGATTCCTTTTAGTAACAGTGGCTGGCAGGACTGGGCAGAATCCCACCAGTGTTCTCTGGGAACTTACAAACAAAGATGGGGACACAAAATGAGTGAAGGGGTCAATAAACTAGGCCGATCCGTCTTATATGAAAGCTTTGAACGCACAGGCAGTTTCACAACTCATCCATGACTGGGCACATTTACACCAAACACTGACATTAGTTACATTAAAGCTGCTTTAGTATTTAACAAATACCATCAATATGTTCTTTCACATCCATCCTCAGATGCTTCTTTTCAGTAAGATTTGCTGAGTCAGCAAGTTGTAAAAATAGATGGCAGATGTTAAATCTTTGCAGATACCCGAGAGTCCACTGTCCAAAATATGCTCTACTTCAGAAATAAAGACTCATTAAGATGATACACCTGATGTTATTTTATTTTATCATACTGTATTAATCCCTCATGGGGAAATTCCTGTGCTGCGTCGCACCGCAGCAGCCGGACAATAATGGCGCCAATGGTGGGAGAAACTGGGGGTTAAG
The DNA here is from genome assembly GCA_902685375.1 of Neostethus bicornis. Classification (NCBI taxonomy): domain Eukaryota; kingdom Metazoa; phylum Chordata; class Actinopteri; order Atheriniformes; family Phallostethidae; genus Neostethus; species Neostethus bicornis. The sequence goes on from LR738545.1 coordinate 15,949,447, forward strand.
TGTCTTTTCCAGGGACACCTAAGCATGACCTCAGCAGGATTTGAACGAGCAACTCTTCAATCCAAAGATGGCAATTTTACCACTGAGCTATGCCTCCTCAATGTTAATGTCAGGCAGTCACGGCTGGTTATTCCAACAAATCAATCCAACTGCAGATTTTTTTTTCCTGGTCATTTTTGTGCCTCAGTAGGTTGCTGAGCTGAGTCTTGTTAGTTTGTGAAAGACTATGCATGTGGTCAATAACAAATTAGAGAGGAGATGTCAAAACAATGAGTATTTCACTCTTTACGCAAGCTTGAATGTATCACCATGTTATGTTCTGAGAAGCAAAACTGAGCCGCTTTAGATCTTGTGAAGATCATATGGAAAATCAGGAGTTTTCCTCTGAAGAGCCTCTAGGCTTCTTTCATGAAAGGGGATTCCTAAGGATGCCTGTGGACATTTGGTTTGCACCATTTGCTCCATCTGGAGTGGGGAGTTTATTACGGTACTGACAACCAAGCCAATTGTTACTCTTAATGAAATTGCAGAGCAATATGTAAGGGCTGATCTGATTATGGGGTGAGGAGAGGGGTTGTTGAGCTTATGTTCAGTGTAGCATCAGGAGAGCAGTGGGAGCCCGGCAGGAGCCATATGTGGGGATAAATGGGGATGTCAGGTCACTCTTGATTCAATAACAGAAGGCCAGGGTTGGGATGGGGTGTTGGTGTGGGGTCTGGGCTTGCTCTGCTTGAGATTTACTATAACAACACATTCATATTAGTGGAGCATTGTGTTACTGAGTTTGGTGGTAAATCCTGGCTACTCTTTTACTGAAAGATTCCACAAAGGGGAAGTTGGCAACCTACTGAAGTATAAAACTGATCAAGATAAATGTATTTTACTTTTCCTTGCAGGATATGAGAACAATGCTTCCCCCTCCCCTTCTCTTTCATAGTTTTACATGCTTCTGTTCCTCTCCAGAGTTCCATGGCAGCTCTTACATGAGCTGAGTTTTATTCCAGGTCATTTTCACAGGAAACTAATAATAGGAAACTGGTGTCTTACTGGGGTCGTTTAGAATTAGCAGTTCTGTTGTGTCTTTCATGTGTTTGAAGAGGCAGGTTGAGTCTATAAATATACGTACTGTCCCAATTATAAATGAAGTCATCTGTCATTTATTGTGTTTGAAGTTTGCCAATATTCCCTTGGGTACTTTGGGGTGGGCTTAGTCCTGAAACAATTAAAAAAAAAAATTCAACAAAAAATAAGAAGAAAGTCCACATTGTAAGATGTTTGGATTCATTCACTTCTTGCTGGGTCAGTGGCCCTCTGAGTATGGGCGAGGATTGTAACTGAAACCACTGCAAAAATATTTAAAATACTGTAATTTGTGTCAGAATGATTTAGGGCTGTTGGAAACAATGAAAAGATTTCAATTATGTCAAAATGATTTTCATTTAACTTTCAAAATTGCTCTGAGGTTGGACTTAACTGACGGTCATGGATCTGTAAGTTGAAAGTATGCAGTAATTCCACACACATTCTTGTACAAGCAGCAGCAATGTCCAACTTTACATATACATGCACAATTCAACTCAACACACCCCAAAGAACCAGACGAGAATAGGATTTCCTGCAACTGGTCCAGACACCTGCACCAACATGATCAAGATGCCCAAACAGAAAAAGCTGCTTCTATCAAACCACAACCTTAATAAGTGTACCACCCCTCTGCTTTCCATTCAGGCCGTCATCAGGACCCAGGGCATGACGGGCAAACATCCATACCAAACCAAAATAGAGCTCAGCTTCTCACTAATCCCTGGTGAACAGGTGCTTCTATATAAAGTACAAAATCCTCTTCAATCCACCCGTCGGAATCCCGGCACTGTTTCTCCTTTATAAGACTTCATGGTACATTTTTCCACTCTATCTTTTTTCTACCTTCCCTAGATTATGAAGCAGTGAAACAAAAGCGATCTCCCTTGAGTGTATTGAGGAAATGTACATGAGGAAAAACACTTAAACGACAGCTTTCAACACCCTTCCTCTAAATTCAGACGGTTCCACTGTGTGTGGCCTTGGCAAACAATAGAGCTTGTTCATTAATAGCTCCCTTTAAAAGAGTCAAATAGTAAATTTGATCATTTGCAACAAATTTGGAAACATTATTTTAATGTGAATATTTACAGTAAACCCTCAGAGGATTGCATTGCACCATGACATTGGTTCAACCCAACCAATCACGCATTGCTAAGCCAGTATTTTTGAGTAATTACGCTTGGTTTTGGACAGTTTCTTGAGGCATACGGTGTGTGCAAATAACAAGCAAGTGGAAACTATAAAACATCTCTTTTTAAAAAGAACTACATGACGTCTTATCAGTTTGACCTTACAAAATTAAATGTATGAAAGATCTGACCATCACCATATCACATCTATTGTCACACAAAAACCTCTCAAATTTTTACTTTCATAGTTTTTTATTTGCAGTCTAATTAATTAAATTATCTACATTTAGCTAGCCTTTAGTCGTTAGTGGTTGGTGTTTCATTAGTTACTTAACTTTAATTTCCATTTGATATGTTGAGAAATTGTCAGGCAATGGAACACCTGGGGGATTGAATGAAGGGACAATGTGGTTCAAGTCTCGCTTTGACAGCGGCCACAAGACTGATTCATCACCTCTGAATGCAGAATCATCACAGGCACATGTAGAACAGCTAACCATATCTCTAATGAAAAATGCATCTAGCCATTTCATGGTAGATCAACTTTTCAAACCTTCCTACATCCTAATATTGCTCTGTATCCCTCATACTTGTGAAAGACTGGCTTTTAGAATGATTGAGGTGTTTTTTTAAAAAAATATCAGTTTTTCTGCCCTCTCACACATGACGGGTAAGTGGTGCTACATTGATGATGCATTTTACATAGGAATAATCTCAGAGCAAACACTCTAAAAAACAACTCCAAAAGCTTTTGTTACACACTACATAATAAAAGTGATTATGGAACAGTAATGTCTTGCTGGTGTTTGTTTTGTGCACCTCAAAGACATCGGCCGATTCCGGTGCTTAGTTGAGATGAGCCACCTTGTCTAAATGAGCTACTTGAGGAAAAGTGCTACTGAATACCAAATGAGGTGAATGTTTTCTTTTGTCTTCTGAACCACTTATTTCTAAGGAGGTGCCGAATCCGACCCTGGCTGATTTCAGGCGAGAGGCAGGATGCACACCAAATAGGTTGCCAGTCTGTTGCAGGGCCACACACATACTGTAGACAACCAACAAAACACACACTCATTCCTAGGGACAATTTTGTAGTGGTCAATCAACCTAACGTGCATGTTTTTAGAGGGTGGGAGGAAGGGTGTACCTGCAGAAAATCCACGCATATACGGAGAGAACATGCAAACTCCACACAGAAAGGCTAGTGTTTCTTAATTAGAGGCTAGTGTTTCAAGCCTCTAATTAAAAAAAGGGTATGATTGGACCTTTCATACCCTATGAACACTTTATTGATTCATACCAATAGCATAGATAGCATAGATAGCATAACTTAACAGGTAAATTTATTTAGCAATTAATGTTCTTACTGTAATAAAATGCCAGAAAACACCAGTACATATTTTCCAAAATAGTATTGCCATTGGTAACATAACTCGCCAGGTTCATCTATCATTTATTTATCAGAGCCTGTGTTTTCTCAAAACCACAGAGGTAAAATGAGCCGTTTACAATACTTCACGGTCTTTATGAATCAGTATAATTCAACTATAGTATAATATATGTTTCAAAAGCCAAATTGAAGTTGCTTGTGTGGATGGGATACATTGTGAAAAGATTTATCTTGCATGAGTAGGGACCTTTAAGCTCTGCTAATTTTAAATCTCCCCCCAGGACCAGAAACCAATTTGTCTCATTTTCAATACTTTCATGCTGCGTCTATCAAGCTGGCAGAAGAGCTCAGGTTTCTGTTTTTATTCTTGTACAAGAAGTACTAATGAAAACCATCTCCACTAAAGTCGTTAGGGTTTGAGGGAAACTAGATTTAGTTATTCCAAATGGAAGAAAAAAAAAATCCTCCCTTGCCATTAATACCAATCGGTGTAGGTGTTGAATCTGAGCCGACACACAATTTATTGTAGCAGCCTACGTCTGCTATGTTGTTAACCGGGGTATAAGGTCGACAGGCCTCTAGGGCTGGTCTAGGCAGCCAGCTATTCATACTAGCACAATCACAACCTTTTTAAATCTGTTTCTAAATGTGAATGTGGTAAAGCAAATGCAGTCTTAGTTTTTGTTGTGAACACAATGTGGCACGCATGGGCTGAGTCAGTTCAGCAACTAACAAAGAAGGAAAATAAGCCAAGGTTATCACAGTATGGGACAAATGCCTCAGGCTTTAAGGTCTTTTTCTTATCGTGGCCTGAATATGAGTTCAATGGAGAATAGATTTGCACAACTCTGGTTTCAGAGGGAATGTTTTATTGTAATATCAAGTGTTGCCAGGTTGTTGCACGCTAAGATTCATGTTCTCATGCACACTATCAATTGCAACTAAAATGCCTTACAATTGCAAATGAAAACTTAAATACTTTAGGGGATTAATTTAATCAGATTAGAAAAAGATCTGAAAATAAATTATGGCTAATGAAATTAACATATCTTCAAAGCTGAACAATGAAAGAAAGCAAGATTCAAACCTTAAGAACGGCATTGATCTGCACCAAATGTCACCTCACCAACATGCTAAGAAAGACAATAGAAGCTTGCATTTGACGAGAATAATTACTCATTGCTACCGTTATGGGAAAATTGTGATCAGGTTACAATACTAAACAAAAAGCCTGGAGCTCAGTAGTTTGAGTTCCTGCATGTTGGACTATGAATCACTGGAACTGTTTACCTCAAAGTTTTCTTCATAGTATCTGGTGGCTTTTCTTATGGGAATCTGAACAACTCCTCATTGTCTGCTAGATGTTTAAACTAGAATTTATAGGATTCCATGTGTGAGCTTACAACAGAGAGGAAGAGGTCTACACCTTTACAATCTATCAGAAAATAACAGAATTCGTCTAATACTGAATGTCAGTAAAAGCTCCTCAGCCGATGCACCGACTCTGAGAAAAAGGTGACGATGCATATTTTTTTTTTTTTTTTTTTTTTTTTGAATTACTCTATTCATCCCTCACTGGGGAAATTTGTTTGCTGCACTCCTTACACCGCAGCAGGCTGCCCATCAACGGCGCCAATGGTGGGAGAAGCGGGGGTTAGGTGTCTTCTCCAAAGACCCTAGACGTGCTCTCCGTGGGACGCGAACCCGCGACCTTCCGGTTCGCGGGCGAACGCGCTAACCACGCGGCCACCGTCTCCACCCAAAGAAGTAAAATTTGAATATTCACATATTTGAAGTGTGTTTGGCTTTTAAGTAAAAAAGTGGGCCTGTAACTAACCCAAAATGCTCTTTAAATACTTCATTGTAATGCAAGAAAATTCTGATTCATAGTTGATATCTTGCAGAGAAAATAATGTAACGTAATAGAGTTACACAAGATGAATTTTATTTTGAGATATTGTGTGATGGCCATCAAATTGTATTTTTCTGTACGTCATAACAACAGCAAAATTTTACCGATGCTCTAAATCATTAGACAAAGCTCGAAATAATTTACAAGTTGATTAAAACCTGAAAATGGTCATATTTAAAAGCGATTTCAGTCAAATGGTGAAAATTTCAGCTGAACTGGGAAAGTGATGATGTTGTTCTTGACAGGTAGGACTGATGTTGGTCATATGTCCAAAAAAAACCCTGAAAGCTTTTTTTCACTAACTTAAAAATAAATAATTTTCTCAAAGTTAAACTTGGAAATACAAATAAAGTTTTAAGTTCATATGTAAATTTTCCCGCGAAAGACTGGCGACCTGTTCGGGGTGTACTCTGCCCTTCGCCTTAAATTGGCCGAGATGGGCTCCGGCACCCCCCGCATTCCCAAAAGGGATAGACGGATAAGAAGATGACAGACTGACTGGAAATTTTCTCTATAATAGATAGAATCACACATGAAATAAGCCATGTAGAAATTGAATGTACAAAGAATGGGTAGTAGGATAAATCTTTTCAACTGTTTAAAAGTAAAATATGCTATTTCCCAGGGGATGAGCATACTGTGAGATCCAAAAGTTGATTCCCATCATAGGGGCAGAGAAACATTGAGCACTTTGTGTCCTCTCTCTTCTTTCTTCTACTGAATCTCAGTGGCATAGAGGCTGCGCAAATCCACCCAGAGATGACAGATACCAACAGGAGAGAAGGAAAGGAAACAGACAGAGCATTGACCTCATTGGCTCTGTGTTCAATAGGAAATAGAAGGTCCTTCATTGACTGTCTGTGGGCGTATTGACCTTCTACAACTTAAAGGTGTGGTCACATAATGACCTTTTCATCTAGTACACTGCAATGCTATAGAATGCAATATTATTTGTCTTGTTTACTGGCTTTCTTTGGTTTTGTTGAGGTGCTGCCATACATCCAGAAATAGGTGGAGAGATAGGGGGATTAGTAACTTCCTTTCTGCTGTTTCTCCATTTCCTCCTGAAAACTTAACCTAGGTAGAGGCAAGCAAAATGTGAATAGCTAAGATGTAAGAATATATTTGTACAATCAGGACAATCGCTATTTTTTTTTTGTGGATTGAACACAGATTGCATTAAAGCGTCCACACATAGAAAGTTTTGTTTGTATATATATATATATATATATATAAATAAAAAAGCAATGCTTTCTCTCTTTTAAATTCTCTTCCTAAAGTTAAGATCATAAACCTAGAATAAAACAAACAGTTCATGAACTTCAATCCCCGATCAAGAAGAGGAGAATGTGGCCGTTATGGGGTGGGGTCTTCACCTTCCTCTGCACCATTTCAGTCGATGAATGCTTGGTCTATTTAACCAGCCCACAGTGGAAACTATGATGCCTGGCAGCAGGTAAAAGAGGTTTTTAAGATGGACGAGGAAAAGATTCCCACCCCCCGAATGCTACAACTCATACACTGTTTAATTGTAGTTTAACTTTGTAGATGCTCAAACTAAAACCTGAGACACGTGTGGCCTTTTTTTCCATAACCAAGTTCCAATCCATGCTTTTGAGCATCGGAGCTCTTACTTGTCCACTATATTCACCACAGCAACACACCAGGCAGTGTTGTATTTGGAAAAAGCCTCTGAATACAAAAAAACTTCTCCACTTCATTTTGTTTGTGATGGAATTCATCAACTGTACCCAGAAGTTTCTTTACAAGTTTTTTCTCCCAAGAATTCATTTTGTATCTTGCGGTGAATCGTAAAAAAGCCCCAAATAATTAAACAAAAATGACTTTCCCATTTTGGCCACAAAGTATTTAAATTATGTATTTTAAGTGTCTTAAGCAATGGAATGTTTAAAAGTTGTCAAATGGTTTCAAGACAAAGAAATGCTGGAGCACAAGTTTTGGAGAATGTGTCAAACAAGTGCTAAGCAAACATGGTCAACATGTTTTTAAGATGTGTCCTTGCTGTACTACAATACTGTATGAAACAGGTATTAATATTTGTATGCATGAGATTCAAGTCCACACTGAGATGGTTTGGACATGTGCAGGGGAGGGAGAGGGAATATATCAGCAGGAGTATGCTGGGTTTAGAAACCTCCATGCAGGAGACCTAGAGGAAGACCAAAGGAGGTTCATGGATACAGTCAACGAAGACAAGAAGATAGTTGGTGTGACCGAAGAGGTCGCGGGAGATAGGGTTAGATGGAAGAAAATGACCTCTAAGGAAAAAGGGAGAAAAGATGGAAGTCAGTTGTCGCCAAAAAATTTTTTTATCCATTTGCATCTTGTGGCTGAACTTTAAGTGTATCTAATGACTGTGGTCGTATTACTGTGGAGCCATTTCAGTTCTGATCGGGGAGAGATTAGCACTTGGCTTTGGTTCAATCAAATATATTATTTAGAAAAATTAAGACTGCATCAGCTTAGCTTTTATTTTTTTATTGACAAGATCAAAGTTTGTGACAACTTCCTCCCAGATGTTTGCATATGTACTGATACTGTTTAGATGGTCTGTGCATTTCTGTTAGATTGGCCATATAGTTACAAGTTGATCTTTGTGTATTTCTCATAAAAGTCAAATTGTGAATAACGTCAGAAAAGTGCATCAAATACATACAAAGCACTACTAAAGAAGGTGTAAAGGTGGTGTATTTATACAACCACAATGTAAAAAGTCGGCTTTCAGAAAAAGCTAACACTGACTTTTGTTTCTCTTTCACTACCTTCCTCCTCTGTCATCCACCCACTTGCACACTCTGAAACAGTAAAATAGCTGACAACTCAGAGAATACTGTGATATTTAGGCTGCAGAAGAAATAATCTGACAGATTTTCCACTAAATCAGTCCTCAGTGGGAAACTCAGCAGCTTCAATCGTTACACAAAGCCCTGAAATTGACAAGTTGTAAGTAAGACAAGTTACAAAACTGGCTTAGGACTTTAAAAGCTCACATTAGATCATTTAGGTAGATTTTAGAGCCAAGCCTGATGTGACCCATCACCGTGTGATTCCTGTAGTTGACGAGAGAGAATTGCAACAACTATATTAGTCACTCTTCAAAGCAAGAAGCATACAATATTACATTTACACAATCCGTGTTATCTGCAATAATTTCCTTATCTTTCCTCAACAAATTAGAAGAATGAGAGGTTTCTAAATTGACGCACACGGTCTCTTACTAATTTAATTCAAGACTCTTTATTGTCACTTTTTCATAGTGGAATTTAGACAGACTTCAGACTAATAAAAATAAGAACAACAAAAACATTATGAATAGATGCAAAAACAGTATAAATAGACAACTGGATGATTTTTAAAAGTGCAATGTTATTGCTGTTAAAGTGCTAATCCAGAGAGTGTGCAAGAGGGGTGATTGCTTTCACAACTCTGGGGAAAAAACGGTCTCTGAGGTGTGAGGTGGTGGTCTTGATGGTCCTGTACCGTTTCAAAGATGGGAATGGTACAAACAGTCCGTATCCTGGGTGGGTGGAGTTTATTGCTCTACGTCTCGCTTTCTGCTGAACTCAGGAGTTGTAGACTGAAAATATATACAGTACCAAACATAAAGAGACCTCTCAAACCACTTATCTAAAAGTGGAGATACAAATCCTTATTCAGACCAAAGCATTTGTATCGGAGTGCCTGATCATAATTTTCCAATATGTCACAAATACAGTACACATCAGTAATTGCAGGATCAAAGATGCTTTGAGAATGTTAAATATCATGAGAGATGAATTGATCAGATGGAGGCCAGTCACACTCATGATGTTCTTTGTGATAGTTTTGGGGACAGTTTAGACAGACAGAATAGACTCCAGTTGTAATATGATTGCTTGAGTTTATCACTAAAGTTTTACCATGGATATGTTGAGACACCCCCTAACAGAGCTCTAATTCCAAGAGAATTTCTTCTATTCAAATATGTTTAAAAAAAAGCAGCTTCTCAATTTGAGTGATTAGGATCGGTGAGTATGAACTCGCATCTATGTTCCCTTTTGTTAACGTGTTGTTTGTGAATAGTATTTAAAAAAAAAACCCCCCCACACACACACAAAAAACCCAAAACCAAAACAGTGGACTTTTTGTGAGTAAAAAGTATTATAACACCCTCCTATTTTTTGCAAGTTCTTCCACTTAGAAATTATGAACGGGTCAGAAATTTTCATCGTGGATGCATGTCCACTGGGAAAGACATAATCTTAAAAAAAAAAAAAAAAAAAAACAGAGATCAATATGTATAACTTTACATACATTGTGCACATTATTGTGTAAAATCTTTCCAATCAAAGCAAAAATTCTTACATCAAATTGTCTGAATCAAGTGAAGTGAGTTTATTTAGTTATTTTTATGCTTGCAATGTCTACACGTTTGAGATTGTTTGACTATTGTGCCAAATTCTTTTCAAATTTATCTTGCGGAGTGAGTTTTTTTTTTTACATTTTTTTAAATCAAAAAGTTTCTTCCAAACTGGTTACACCCTTCATATCTGAGATAGTATGATTTTTACCTTACAGTGTGTGAAAACTTGAATAAGAATACATTTATGATCTCATCTTGTTAAGATAAGCAAACAGAGACATGTGCAGCTCTGTAGTGCTAAATTAAAAATGGTGTCCGTCCATATATGTTGTAATCGCTCCCTGACTGCTTGGCGACAAGGTAAAATTGGACGTTGGTACAATCTGTGGGCTAGCTGTAAACTAACTTTAGAGAGGGGGTTTTATCTTGCAACACATTTATACTGTCACAGAAATTGTTTCTATTATTCTTGTGGCCAACCACGTCAACCCACATGCAGACCAATAAAAGACTATTGGTTGAAAGAGGCATGTTGCAGCATGTGTGTATTATTTTGGTCTTTGTGTCACCACAAAAATGAAGGGAAATTGTAACAAAATACCAGTTTTTTCTGACACAATAAAAGTCGGGGTAATTGTGTGCTTCCCATTCACAAAAGATTAGAGTGGAGGAAAACTAGGCCTCGCTTCCACTGTCACACTGCCATGGTATTAAATGTTTCAGAAAAAGATACAAACATGAACACACACAATGAGACTCAGATAAAAGAAAGATTCTTATAAAAAGAAAAAAGTATACTCACAAATAAGCTGAGGGCTCAGTTTACGCCTACACGTTTGTAGCCAGTTTGTTTGCTCTGTCTATTCACACCATCAGGAGAACATCACTGTTTCTTTGTGCTTAAATGCCGATACCGGGAGTTTAGCACAAAGCAACCAGCACGCTGTGTTTCTTCTCAACGCTGACTCGACTTCTCTGGTTGCCTGAAATCTCACCTCTGCCCTGCATGGGTCATTTTATGAAACAGTCATTGGCTTACACCATCATCCCTAAACAAGGGTGGATGCTACCATCTCTAACCTCCTGACCTTCCACAATGGTTGTGTCAAATTCAGGCTGAGCGGTTTGCCCTGGTAGAAAAAAAAAAAACATTCAGCAGGTGGCAGATAACCTTTGAACCTTCGAGAGCGCTCACACATATGACACCGGCTGTACTGATCAGTCCCTGCAGGCTTATGAAAGCAGGTGTCGAGCACAAATCTTTAAAGAATTCATCCAGACATCGAACGGTCTCTACAGAAGCACAACATAAATATTTAAATTGTTGTTCTGTCTTTTTGTTTTTAATGAAACACATGTTAAACAACCCAGCTTTGAAAATCAGTCCACCACCTGTCCGTGTTTTTTCCAGCCTGATTCAGATGATAAATAATCAGCTGTCTCTAAACATACGTGCATGAATATAGAAGCAAGCCATGGAGCAGGTGTGCATGAAGGTGCAGGCATCAACTGCATGGGAGAAAAAAAAGTAAGCTGTTTTTTCAGGTTCATGGAAAAGTCTAAAGCCAGTTTGGTTTCCATGGAGGTGGTGATGTGCACAGCTCTCTCAAGCTGGTTTGTTTTTAAGGTGGGCAGGAGACAGCTAATAATTCAGCTTAAATAGAAATGAATAACCGTAAAAGAATGATCATGTCCGTTTCTTGAGTCTGAAGGTGTGATTCTCCACAATCATCAGGAACACACACATCTGTTTAGTATCCAGGGATAGTTGGGCGCTTTAAAAAAGACTATACCCGTATTGGCATCTATTCATTCTTACAGCTAACCAAAGAAAATGATTTAAGTTGTTCTCCTTATTATATATTCAATCAACATCAACAGCTTTCATAAAAATACTCGATTGATTCTTCTGACACCATCAGCATCCTAATACACCCTGGCTCATTTTTTCATTTTCCCCTGCTCCACTGGGTCTGAAACCTATTAAAAACACATCAGTACCGTATAGTGCTTCATGATGACATCGTAATTTATCATCAAGCAATATTTTATGTTCAACAAATCAGTAATTCACGATCATAATGCAAAAACTCATTAAAAGCAACAAATGTATCCCTGTTGAAGCCCAAAGGTCATTTTTTGTGACAATTTAAACTTGTTTAAAATTTTGCTGTACTATTACTAAGAGAGGTGTAAAAAAAATAAGGAAAGGAAAACTTAGGCACTCTTGTGCAGCCTTACATTCAGATCTTACATTATAATTAAATTACCTAATTGCTCCGATGTTGTTGAGTCTGATCTGACCTTAGCCTACATAGCAGGATCAACATGTGTGGGTGAGCACATGCTGCACCCTGAGCGCGACATGCACAGGTGTGATTAGGAGAGCTACTTTCCGACTTATAGCCTGGGTCCATCTGCTTCCCTCAGACTAGAGAGGAGACAAGTCACAGTCAAACATTACAAGTCAATGGATAGCAAATGAACAACTTTTTAAACAATTAAGAACAAAAGATATTTATTATATGCTTCCATGATCATGAACAATAAAATAAAATAGATATTGTCAAAGATTTTACCAGCCAAGGTAAATCCCTCCCAAATTACTACCAAAAGTTACATACAATGTAAACACTAGAACTGCTGATCTATTTTTTTTTTTTTCAAATCTACTCATTCAAACAGGGAAAAAAACCAAGATAAAAATGACCTGTTAAACAAACTGTCTTGTAGTTCCTCTCTGACAACTACCTGCCTGTTACTCATTTCAATGAGAGAGCACTGTGCTCCAGTTACAGGGGAGAGTTAAAAATAGGCTTCACTCAGTCACCACTTAGCCTGGAAATGTGGAGAACAGATTTTAAATGAGTAGACTGAAGTGCTTGAATGGCAGGCCTTGTTGCTCACACCGAGCTTTGACACCCTAACTGAATGTAAAGCAGACACACACACTCACACACATAGGAAATGCATGTTCACCTTTAAAAAATAACGGCTCAATGAAGAAAAAGTTTCCTTTGGTAATAGTTGTAAGAAAAATAAATTAAATATTACAGTTAATCCTAAATGTTAAAAAAAAAATAGTGTCTACTAATGCCTCGTGGGCCCATGAAGGAGATGAGGACATGTCATGATCTGTCATGGTTTTTGACAGATGAGTGGTGCCCTGAAGCGACCAAAAATCCGGTTTCACACATTGATGAGTCTGGTGAGGCAATGTCTGACACATAGGGGGGAAGTTGTTCTTCTTGGCTTTGAGGAATGTGACAAATGGCCACAACTGGCAATTCTAACTTGCTCTGTAATGTTTGCAAAGTCAATTACAGAGCTAAATGAAGACAGAAGCTTTAAAAAAAAAACTTGCACGTTAACACATAAATCTTCCCGACCATGCACACACACACACACACACACACACACACACACACACACACACACACACACACACACACACACACACACACACACACACACACACACACACACACACACACACACACACACACACACACACACACACACACACACACACACACACACACACACACGTTCCTCAATCTTTTCCTGCTTTATAAAACTCACTTAGTACAACTCACCTATTACAAGGTGGATCAAAATTATCTTTTTCTGATTTGCATTAGATGTCACATGGATGCACATATTTGACTTTGTTGTACCTGCTAATTTACCGGCGAACGGGCACAGAAGAGAGATTAAGTGGAACTTTTGTGTAGAGGACCTTATTGAGAACCAGGCATGTGAAATGTCCTCACTAACGGATATGGTTTGGGATATTTAGACAATTACAACTTATAAAGCATAGCATGGTTTGATCTTATGCAATCGAAACATCACGTGTTTCAATGTTTGTCTTCAACTAGTAAGGATGAGATCGTGCCATGCTATGACATGAGCAACGGTGTGATTGAAAATGTATTAGCAGTGCCATGCTCTGTCTTATCAACCGTGTGGCCTCAGCTCACCTGACAGGTACAGTAGACACAGCGTCAGTGCATTAACACACAGCACTCAAGCTAAGTTAGGTTTACTGTGTGAGTTTTTCAGAGAATGTGTTTTTTCTGTCTGAGTTGTCTCCCTCTGTCTAAATCGAGATGTCTTAGATTTACTTTCATTTCCAGACAGTTATATTTGCTTGTGTGTTAAACACTGTAATTATATTTCTACCATACATTTCTTTCTTTTTTTTTTTTTTTTGCTGACCTCTTAACTTCTCAAAGTACCATAATGTTCCAGCTGTCACATCTCAACCTGAGCGATAGAAAAGATGGTTGGTTGGGCAGCTGTTGTCCTGGTCACCATCCGCTCCTGCTAAGAACTGGTCTTTTATTATTTTAGCCCCCTAGACACAACAATCAAGACTCCCAGCTCATCAAAACCACAGCTGAGCTGTCAGGTTTCTAGTGGCTGAAATTTTACAACTCAGTCCCATTTGATAGGGTTTTCAAGGTAAAGATAAAGTGGTAAAAGAGACAACTGTACTTCAATTCAATTCTATTTTTAAAGCCCATATCACAAAACAATTGTCTCAACAGGATTCACGTTGTACTATATATTGCCAAAAAAAAAGTACAAAAACAAAATGCAAATACAGTTAAAAGATAACTGGCAAAAGCTAGCTAAACAATTTCAGCATATTTCTGCTCTTAGACTCTCCTTCACGGTGAGGAGAAACTGAAAAAAAAAGAAAAAAACAGCAATGAGGAAAAAAAAAAAGACGAAACCTCATGGGAGCCCACACAAAGGAGAGATCCCTACCCCGAGACGAGAAGCCAATGTGTCCAAGACTGTAAATTAAATATGATCTTATTCTACTCGACCGCTTTATTTATATCAGAAGACATCAGTAGATGGGTTTCATCCTGATAGAAACAGGATGGTTGAACAAGCACAACGGTCTCCTCAGTCCTGCGACTGTTCTTGTGGTACTCAGAACATTGTTTTTTCCAAGACACAATTGATTTCCTCATCAGTTTATTCACAGCCCATTTATTTTCAAACTACTTCTTTTACCATAGAAACCCAAGAATACATGTGTTTTTGAGGGTAAACACTTGTCAACGAAAGTTTTCACTCAATTCTAGATGTGTTACAACTTCCTGTTAAGGATTTAGTACACATATCTCACACTGTGTGGGGCTGTGAGCTGTATAGTAAGGCTAGGTTCCCTGGTCAGCTGTGAGACATAGTCTCTCCATTGGGTTTGGGGTCTGTCCCCGAGTCTCCTTCTGGTGGGATGTGCCCAAAACACCTCAGCAGCAAGGTGTTTGGGAGGCATCCTAATTAAATGCCCGAACCACTCCATCTGGCTTCTCTCGACCCGTAGGAGCAATGGCTCTGCTCCGAGCTCCTTCCAGATGGCAGAACTTCTCACTCTAGTATCTCCAAGTGACAGTCCAGCCACTCTCCAGAGGAAACTGATTTCGGCCTCAGCTTACCTTGTTTATTGAAATATGAATAATAATAAAAATATATTTGAACAAAATAAACACTTGACTATTTATTTAAACAAATAAAAACAATTTTGAATGAACATCTAACAGACTAAATTTTTCCACAAAGCAAATCGATTTTATCTTGAATATGATATCTTTCCAGGGAAACCCTGAGACTGACTAATAACATTCTGCACACATTCTGTGGGGAAACTTGCAGCTCAAAGCACATTAGAGGGAGCTTATAGAAAGCAGGAAAGTTGAGACCCGTCACAGATAAGCTCTGCAACCCTGAATGATTTCATTAGTGGAGTAGCAAGATAGATTGTTCAAAGCAGACTAAGCCTGCAGGCAATCTATGGAGGGGGTGTTTTAACCTGCCACACAATGAACATGGAAACGAGTGCATTCCTCCAGACAAATTTCCTCGTCATAGAAAATTTTCTGATCCTGCTTAAAGTAATGATTGATGCACACGAGTTACACTTTCACTGCTATTTGTGCAGAATTTGACACAGTGAACTCAATTACCATAGCATCAAGAACCTCGTGGAGATTGTGATGACCTTAGGAAGATTAAAACTTCCAGAGAGGTGGTTTAATTGTCAGCCGAAATAAGACGACAACTGGAAAAAACTGCTTAGTGGAGGGAGAAGTACAGGATGAAAAATAAATTAAGCAGGTTAGGAACTCGGTATAACCTGTATAGATCAATAAAACAAACTAATTGATATTCATGGCTCGCTCCGCTCTATTGCTAAAAGCTTGAGTGCTCATTGTAATACCACGTTGCTAAAGCTCCTGAATGATTTAACTTTTATCAGTAAAGTAGGATTTAAGTGGTGTTTTAGATTGAGCTAAAGTTAATATTTAAATTCTAACATACATCATTAAATAATAATAACCAGCCATTAACTTAATGCCACTTTTCTAAGAAAATTAACAGTAAATTTCGTTTAGGCTTATGTTAAAAATGGTGCAGATGTCGACAGGAACTATAATTGCATTTATTTAAGGGATGAGTTGGCTTTGCCTTGGTGCTTAATAATTTTAATGGCTTCATAACTTTAGAAACTAGATTTTTTTTTTTTTTTATTCACACAACTTAGAAAGCAGAAAGAACAGTCTGCTTTTCCCTCATTTTGGTAGAACAGTTTTAAGCAGCAAAACAAACTCCAAGCAACCAGTTCAGCAATTTGGATCACTAACAAATGTGGGGCGGATTAAAGCTAAGATCCTAATTTGGAGTAATATGGCTTTTGGCACTTACACCTAAAAGCTCAGCACCTGATTTGACTTCACGTCTGTTGGTGGAAAGAGCTTAACTGGAAAGATTTGGAGGAGAGTTCCAGCTTTTATCACAAACTTCAAATGTTCAGTCAGTCCTGCAGAAAAACTAGCCATGCACACAGTTCACATCCTCTGCTTAAACAGAGATACGTAGAGCATGCTACGTATATCAACAAATCCACAAGTTAAATCTTATACATTTTCCACTACATTTATCAGTCCGTTCTGTTGTCTTCCGCTTAATTGGGGACAGGGAGCAGGGGCAACAGCCTCAGATGGGAAACACAGGCTTCTCTCACCCTTGCTGCATCCTTTTCAGCACACCAAGGAGGACACTGTGGTGTTCCCAGGACAGCTGTCAGACATAGTCTCTCCACCAGGTCCGCGATCTACCTATGGATCTCCTCCCAGTGGGACGTGCTCGAAACAACTTACCAGGGAGGCATCTTAACCAGATGCCTGAACGACCCCATCTGGCTTCTCTTGACCTGGAGGAGCAACGGCTCTAGTCTGAGTTCTTCCCGAATTACATTTATCAATCAATCTGATTCAAACTTTGCGGCTATTAAAATCACAAAAAAGGTTTTTATAGAGATAATATTTAAAAATCAAACATATCAGTCTACGTCAATTTTCTCATATAAATTAAATCATAAAAGCAAATCTGAGATGTTGCAGTCAGTTTGTTCACCACACACTTGGATATATCTGCCCTGGATTATTTGTATGCAGGTATCTATTTTTTGTTGTCTGATTTTTTGCTGTCTGAAGCCTGCATAGTGACAAAAACAAATTCAAATCAATTGCTATTCTTAAATTGTCCACAGAAGTGGTTAATAATATACCGAAGTGGTCCAAAAAGGTCACCTCTAATTTGAACAACAAAAAAAATAGGTTGAATATGTAAATCTATGATTATAGTTAGACCTTATACACTTGTATTTAGAACAATTCCATCACATCAATGTAACTGTTGTCTTTTCTTTTTAGCGGATACGTATTAGAAAAGAGTTTTTTATTTTATTCCTGTGTTGCCTTCACCAACTCTATAGTTCAGCCAGTTAAAACATCAGCTGTCTCTTGTTCTGAGTTTAGAGGGTGTGTGGTGGTTTTGAGTAAATCAGTTCCCTGCTGTGTGCAGATATAACCCTGAAAAGAGCAGTGAAAGTAAATCACAGTTAGCTGCTTGGCAGAGAACCAAATAGTGAGCTGAAAACTGAATTTAATGCTTCCAATGTGTTCATACAAAGTGACAATACTTTTTTAAAATTTGTGGAACATCTCAAACTAAAAACTGTAAAACACCTTTAGGACCATTTAGAAAATAAACTAAGTTTACAGCCAAAAATTAATCCACAAAAATTAAGAGGAGTTGCTTTCATAATTGCACAAAATAGTCAGATAAACCCACAAACTCAGAAAAGATTTCATTATTTTAAGAAAAGCTCTCTGGCTGAGGGTGTAAAGACGAGGAGCTCTGGTTCTGCTTAAAACTAGTCATGGTCTCCCCTGGCAAAATAACATGAGAAACAGGGTGGAGACACCCAAGGAAGGAAAGACTGAAAGTCTAAATTATTCCCATATGTTCTTCGTGAGGAGCTTTTACAGACAGCCTGAGTTAGCTCTACAGGAGGGAGGGTGCAAACTCTTCAAGCACTTTGCTGCGCTTTCCCGCACTTTTCGCCCACACACTGCTGTGCACCAAATCCACATGGATCTATTTAGTGATACTACACCATCACAATGCACAAAGGACTTCTTCGGGAAGCACCAAAAATCTACCACTTTTCAAAAGAAATAGATATTTAAGGACTTTGAAAAGAAAAATAGCCACAAACATGCAGCAACAGGTTCAGATAAATCTAAACATTTCTCAAACTCTGATATGGAGCATACATAACAAGTAAATTCAACTTTCCAACATTTCCACTTTCTCAATACCAATACCAATTAATTAGATTGCATGATCTGATAAATTTGATAAATCCTGCAAAACTGCAAACAATACTCTCACTAACTGCAACTGATGCCAAAGTTTACTAATGGGAACGAGGGAAATGCAAAAAAAACCCTCTAAAATATTCATTCATTTTCTGAACTGTCGCGTGGCGTGCCGGTGCCTATCCCAGCTGATTCAAGGTGAGAGGCAGGGTACACCCCAAACAAATCGCTAGTCTGTCGCAGGGCCACACATGCACACAACCATCCTCACTCACTCAATTCTAGAGGCAATTTCACAGTGGCAAATTAACCCAACATGCATGTTTTTTGGAGGGTGGGAGGAAACCTGAGTTCCTGGAGAAAACCCACGTAAACACGAAAAAACATGCAACTTCCACACAGAAAGGCCAGAGTTCCAACCCTCGTCCACACCCGGGACTCGAAACCCTGACCTTCTTGCTGTGACGCCACTGTGCAAACCACCGTGCCACCCATCCTCCAAATAGCTTTAAAGGATGGGTGGCTAATAAAATGTTCATTTCACAGTTTGGGTTATCAATTGCTTTGCTGCAGGAAGCACTGCAAAATTTAATGAAAAATGGCCACTCAGCACTATTCTAACCCGGTTGTTGAGCAGTGACAGGGAGATTGAGATGAAATGAGATTAAATGAGCTGGCCTTTTCTCTCAGTCGCCTTTACTTATTAATAGCAATGCTGAGGACCGCTTGAACTGCATGAAAGCTAATAAATGAATTCAGTTTATTGCTTTGATTTACCCCCAGATAATTTAAGATGCAGAAACCAATTTTCTTTTTTTTAACATCGTGTCTGTGGAACAATTGAAACAGATGGAATTGGACGATCTAAACCAAAATTATAGGCTTTACATGTTCCTTGTGATTAACCAATAAACCACAGTTAGAGTGAAAATAACCATAAAACCTCCACAAAGACTGTGAAAACATGCTGTTCATGAAGCTTTAATATTATTAAAGAGGCCCTGTATTTATGAATGAGTTCCTCTCTTTCATTATCTCCATATCTTCAACTATCCAAATTGAGCCAACATGACACTGCTGAACTGTGTTTGTGGACTCAGGTCACTTATTCTGAGGTACTGATAGACTACACTGGATATCTAGGGTGGATATGACTTTTTTATCTAATCTGACAAAGCTTTCCACTCCACACACAAGTGCCACTGATCTTATCTGTGTTAATAAAGCAAAGCCAACATCTCTACAAACCAGGAGACCATGTTGCCATGGGTATCATTACAAGCTCGAATGGGAGCATTTTGGCTTTGAAGAGAACATTTGTCTGTTGACTCATTTCAAGATAATCAAAACTTCATCCATAGTGTGTCATGAAGAGATTAATGCTTATCTTTCAAAGCTGAAGAGCTAAAACCTCAAGGATTCAACAGTGTGAGGACAAACAAGACTTCAAGCTTCCATGCACAACGGGTTGTGTACAGTCAAACTAAAAATCAGTTTCTTCCATCAGTTTTGAAACTGATTTACCAGCATGTCGCTGGCAAATCATTTTCTTTCATGAAACTGATTTTAAGGGACAAAGATTTTGCAACAGTTTCTGAGTCATATCTTGGTATGAAAATGACATCAGCACATCTGGATTTTAATTCTTGTTTGAGTTTTTATTTGCTCTGTTCAGCATTTTGTGTAATTATGTTTGAAAAGTGCTTAACATTTTATTTGAGTTGATCAAGAGAGTTGAGTTTCATCAAAAAGCATGAATCAAATACATGAAACATCAAATTCCTTCATGGCAAAGGAATGCGTGCTTTTCTAGTGCTGACCATCGAATTGAAACATGGAGCTTGAAGTTTTTCTGAATACACAAATGGATTTCTTCACCAGTATCCATGTGCAGCCCGAATGTATCCAAGCATCACTGATTGCTGTTCCATCATCTGACAACTCTGCACTCTCTCTGCAATTGTGTCAGAAATACCTCTCAAACCTCTATAAAGAGCTGAGATTGGAGGACAAACGTGAGACAAAAGGCCAAGTTGGAGTTGAATGAAGCCTGATTCATCAGTTCTCCAGCGAGAAGAAGGAAACAGATGTGAAAGCTGGAGATTAGATTCTCTGTCAAACCCAGTGATACGCAGCCTCTAGCTGCCGCCACCAACAAGCTCCTTCATACTTCACCTCTGCATGGCAAAAACTGCTGAATACTGCTCCTGTCCAGATGATTCAATGATTATTTTCACACGTTTCAATGTGTGACAACTAAGAACCGGCAGCTCTGTTTCCAGGACAGATTGTACATGTGGTAAATGGTCAGAGGGGAGTACCGAAGGTATTATTAAGGGCTACAAAAACCTTTCCCAGTATGCATTTGGAGGGGAAAATCCTGACTCATAGGTATGAGCCACTAATAGAATGATTTGCTAGACAAACATAAGGTTGAGATTATTTTTTCTCAAGGGACACAAAACCATAATTTTCTATTGGGTTTTTTCTGACAAACTGTGGTCAATTTGTGGGAAAATATAAAACCCAAATTGTCATCCATTAGGAGGCCAAATAGTGTAGTAACACAAGGAAAATGTGTGCATTTGTGTGTGTGTGTCTGAGTGTGCTGGATCTTGGTTTCAACCTTTGTTAACCAATTGACACAAATGATTGGCCTGCTAGCAAGACTGAGACCTTTCACACACTGTAACCTGGGAATAAAAAAAGATTTGCATGTTGCTGGCATTCTGCATGTGTGTGTGTGTGTCTAGCATTTTTGCCCCACTGGCTGTATGCCACTTTCGACATGCTGATGCTTTCTAGCTCAAACTTTAACTGTACAGCTTTTAAGGTGTTCAGGCAAGGCCAAACGGGGTTTCCTACAAAACTCATGTGCATGCATCTGTGTGTGTATTTGAGAATGAGGAAGCACTGCTTTGTTTGATGCATGCTTCTCTTGAAGAGATTCCAAACACATCTCAATCCCCTCTGCCTTTAACTGGGAAATAAAGGAGTGGCAGAGTGAAGTCTTAATCCTCAACCTTAAACCTTCTGCTTTGGGGGGAAAACCTGACATGAGTCTCTACTACACAAGGATTAATCAACGTCCACAAAACCTTCAGAATATAGACTTTCTGACTTGTGTTTGCAAACAGTTTGACTGAAATACAACCCTGACTCATCCTGTCTGCATAAAAACTTGTAAATTGTGCAATTTGTTTATGCAAAGTCATACCCAGGACACTAAGTAGAGCTGGGATTTACAAAGAATCAACCTAACAAATCTCAAACACACCATATGCTTCAATCTGTACTTCTCAGAATTGCACAAGCTTAAGGACTTTAAAAGTTGGACACAAAATGTTCAAATGAGACAAATAAATTACCCCAAGATTTTGTTACACAATGAAACTACAGACAAAAACTATGCAGAAAATCTTTCACAAATACTACAACCTTTGAAATATTTACAGAAAGCTCACTCAGAACACGTTTCTTTGAGTCTTCTGAACCTCTTGTCCTTGATGGGGAATGCCGGAGCCTTTCCTGAGTGAATTCAAGCGAGAGGCAGGGTACACCCTGAACAGGTTACCAGACAGTTGCGGGGCGACACACACACACCATCCACACATTTATACCTAGGGGCAATTTCCTGGTGGCCATTTAATCTAACATGCATGTTTTTAGAGGTGGGAAGAAACCGGACTACCCAGAGAAAGCCCGTGCATACACGGGGAGAACATGCAAACTCCACACAGAAAGACCATTGTTTCAAGCCTCGTCCCCACTCCAGGACTCAAGCCCCTGACCTACTTGCTGTGATGCCACTATGCAGCTCTAATCAGAACTCCCCTTTATCAATACAAATGTCCATTTGGTTTGTATTTAATCTGTATGCTGTTGGCCTATTGGTGATTGTTATGACAGTATGAGATGATCAAATCCCAGGCATCAGGTGGTACAATAGGTTCCTAAGTAACATCCTGTTTTATCCATAACAAAAAAAAAACACTCAGGCAAGACTGTGAGCATTCAACCATCATTTCCTCCTATGAACTGGGCTTCAAGTGAGAAATTTACAGGTCTGTGTTAAAAATCAGTCCACAGCTCAATCAGCAAGAATGCATGAATCAAACTCTGCAACAATTTAAAGCAAATACTTTGCTGGAAAATAACAGTATGAAATCTGACCAGTGGGTTCCTTGATGAGCATACTTTATTGTACATTCCTGATGTATACCTCCAAGATGTCTGAGACTGCAAAGAAAAATCTTTCTGGATCACTTCTCCAACCAAAGTGACTCAATCCACTCGTGTAAACTTCACACTGTAACCCACTCTAAGTGTGCAAACTGTAGACTTGCACAATGAGGAGGGGAAAAAACGATGCAAACTTACGTGAAAACGAAAAATAAAGTGGTCGATCCCACCAAGAGAGTGGCAGCAGTGGACACTGGGATGTATTTGGTGGGTTTAAATCTTTTTCCAGCGCTGTTGGGCATTCTGTAATTTCCACATTCCTCAATTATTTAGTCCGATTGGAGACGCAGGTAGAAAATAAATACAGAAAGACATCCAGGATTTAAAATAAACGGTAAAAATGTGAACATGCAGTCTGCATAGATCCAAAGCAGGCATACATTAATCTGCGTGAAAGTCCAGAGATCCAGCCCACTGCTGAGGTCACTGGACCGCTAGAAAAGGTGGAGCTTCACTTTAAAATCTTTTAAAAAAAAAATCAATTTGAAAAACTCAATTAATTCACTTCGAATAGATAAAGACTGGAATTGTCCTTTACATAATACGTGATTCATACAAATAAAAAGAAATTTTCACGGTCAAAATAGTTAGCTTCATTGATTTAAGTGTGTACAAAAAACTTCTATTTAACTGTGAACGTTCAAACCAAACTTGATTGTATTCTCTTTAAATATTTTGTGCACAAGAGCAATCACAAAGTCCTTTTTTGGTCAAAATACATGTGTAACCATATATTAAAATGATCAGGGTTTTCAAAGTAATACTAGCAAACAGGGTTGTATTGATTTTTTTGTGTAAAGTATATATTTTTAAAAAATATAGAAATGTATTGGAATGTGTTTAAATGATTTTTTAAAAGCTACTGCTGTAATAATGATAAATGGCGCCCTCGTGTGGATTAATTTGTGAATTGGCTCAAATAGTACAATGTGACAATGTGGACCACACTTAAGAAATTCTGATTTCGACCATATATTCACAAAAGCTTTCAAATTTTCTTTGAATTAAAAAAGTTACTTTGATACCATTTAATTTAATTGTATAATAATGACAAAAATAACACGTGTTTTGTGGTATTATTATTTTTTATTTAAAAAAAATCTCAATAGTTCCATGCAACATTTTTTGACAGTGAACAAAATAAAAACTTCTTCATCTTCTTGTTTTATTTTTTTTAATTCAATAATATTTTTTATTTTTCCACAGTGCACCTTACATCGCCCTGATATCGACGTTATCGATATTTGTAACACTTTGCTTTTCGTTCTTTTTGTCCTAGTCGGCTTCCGTACAATGAGGACTCCTTTATTAGTCTTAGTCTATTTATCTCTGGCTATATTTGTGTTTTTTTAGATCACTCAGAAAGCAATCTGTGTAACATTTTGTACCGGAAAACCCTTGTTTTTGTAGATAAATTTATTGTAGTTTAAATAAGCAGGAAATAGAATAAACTAACAGCGTCACTTTTTCTGATTGCTAATAATTAGCTAGCAGTGTTTGGTTCTCTCAGCGGCAGAATGTCGTACAGGAAAAGTTTCAAACTAATCTGTGGCCTAGCTGGAGGATCTGCGGTGTTTGTGTTTGCTGCTGCTGCTGCAGACCACCATGGATTGTTTGGGGAGACAGCCGGTCGATGGTCCAGAATGACGGTGGTTCAGGCTGCACAGCCGGCGTCGTGGTCACCTGGAAGCCACACACCTACAGCAACTGGACAATCCTGGGACTTCAACTGGGACAAGTAGGACTTTATTAAAGCTTGATCTCTGCTTTAATCTCCACCATTCACGTAAAAGAAAGTTGACATCCAGTCTTATAGTAAAACCAAATAAAATCGAACACTAATATAAAACCTCTAATAAAAATAGACATGCTATAATTCTATTGCATGTCTGAGTTGAAAGGTTAGATGGATCCTGTATGTTAGATCTCTATGAATTTATTTTATATGTATTACTTTCATCTGTGTTCACTGATTGGACTCCTGCCTTTAAATAGATGAACTCAAAATGTGTGTTGATAAGACAACTGTGAACCTCAGTCAATTATTTGTGTCTGATGAGTAAATCCATTGATCTAGTCTATCAATCCCTTTAAATGTTTGATTTTGATCCAAAATATTTCCACTGATTGAAGATCCCAGGTCAGAAAGAAACCAGAAAAGATCCAATATTTCCAGATCTGCTGTGGTGCCCAGTTTTCCAGATTTGGTTCTACGATCAAATTGTGTTTGCCACTCATTTTTTTCAACTTATGACACATTTAAAAAGGCTGTCGAACAAAATCTTTATTTTAAACAGTAACATGTTCAAATAATCATATTAAGTCATTGATTGATTAACCTAGTTTCCTTTTTCTGAAGTTAAGCCACACTTAATCCTGGAATCACCTTGTCCTCACTATCCAGGAGAGACCCGTCCATGTTTGTCAATGGAAAAAAGAAGGATCGAGTCGCTGAAGACCCTACTTCTGAACAAGACAACACCAAACCCAAAGCAACACGCAACATACTCCTCGTAAGACACTCCCAGTACAACCTGAGCGGAAATAGTGACAAGGAACGAATTCTCACCCCTTTAGGTCTGTAGAACAAGATGGATCTGTTTTGCTAACACCTTTTGTTTTAAGTTGATGTACATTTTTATGGATTTTTTTTTTTCTTAACCTCCAGGACGTGAGCAGGCCGAGTTGACTGGTCAGAGGTTAGCAGCCTTAGGACTGAAGTATGATGTCCTGATCCACTCCAGCATGGCCAGGGCGACTGAGACTGCATATATAATCAGCAAATACCTCTCAGGTAGTGAAAAAGAAGCAAGATCAAGCAAATTTGTTGAGTAAAAAAAAAACTGCAATTGTTTATAAATTCTTATCCTGATCCAGGAGTTGAACTGGTGAGGTGTGACTTGTTAAGAGAAGGTGCACCTATTGAACCAGTTCCACCCGTTACTCATTGGAAGCCTGATGCAGTGGTGAGAAAGACACACATACCACTTATCATGAGTGTAATCTTTAGGCCCGAGGGTTGTCTAACTTTTGGATCAATCAAAGATGCAGAAAGATAAATTTAGAAATGTATCTATATCATCTGGTTTGTCTATAATCTCTCAATTTGTCTAGATTTCTATCTAGACCAGGCATGGGCAAACTACAGCTTCCGGGCCACATGCGGCCCATTAAACGGTGTAACCCGGCCCGCCAAACTTTAATTAAGTAACAAAAAAAAAAAAACCTTGTTAATGTTTTATTTCCCCTGCAATTCTGATGTTTCCTCACTAGATGGCGCACTAGATGTATGGGCTTTGTTGGGAAAACAACAACACTGCTCCCATTCAAATGTGTGTGTCTCCGTGATGTGCACGTTGTCAAAATAAACTGTGCGCTCACATATAGAAAGCCATCGTGGCCAATACACGCATGTAAATACACGCGTTGGATTTCAAACCTTATGCGCTACCATAAAAACCCATTGGGGTCCCTTCATGTGCGTAATCCAGCTCTAAATGTTAAATCTAGTGCACTAGATGCACGTTTTTAAGTTCTAGACCCCTAGATTTGAAATTTAACGCGCTTGATGTTTTTGGGGGGAAAAAAAGACAGCCAGTCAAGATTTGTATTTTTTTTCTCCAAAGAGGTCAGGTCGCCAAAGCATGCCATCCATCTGCTCCTGTTCCGGCCCCTTTGTCAAATCTTAAAGCTCAATGTGGCCTTCCAATCAAAAAAATTTGCCCACCCTGATCTAGACACAATCAGAATTTTTCTTGTTGAACAAAAATGTATTAAATCAACTATGTTTGTTCAAAAGAAATTGTATGCAACATTTATTGATAATAGTGATTGTGTAGAAATAGGTAACATTTTTGGTGTAGCGGGATTTCTCTTGAAAAAAAATGTTTGTGCATTCCATACAAAGAACAGCTGTGTGGCATGCAGACTTGTTTTATACAGAACCTTCTCCTGTGACAAAGGAAGCTTTCACTTCTTTGCTTTCTTCTAGCAGTACCATGAAGATGGAGCCCGCATTGAGGCAGCTTTCCGCCGTTATATCCACCGAGCAGATCCCTCCCAGAAGGAGGACAGCTATGAGATCATCGTGTGCCACGCTAACGTCATCCGGTATTTTGTTTGCAGGTTTGTGTCAGTGAAAGTTTCACTTGCAAACTAATTTAATTAGTTTATTGTAGCTTTGCTAATTACTTTGGTTCCATTTTTATTACTTCAGTACCTTGTCTCATATTTAAAGTCTGCATGAGACTGACCACAGGGTGGCTGGGGCTCACTCAGAAATAGAGTGAGGAGCTCAGAGTAGAGCCATTGCTCCTCCGGGTAGAGAGAAGCCAGATGGGACGGTTCGGGCATCTGGTTAAAATGCCCCCTGTTTCCCTTGCTGGTGAGGTGTTTTGGGCACGTCCCTCTGAGAGGAGACCCAGAGGCAGACCCCGGACTTGTTGGAGAGACATTGTCTCACAGCTGGCTGGGGAACACCTCAGGATCCTCCCAGGTGATCTGAAGGATGCAGCTGGGGTGAGAGAAGCCTGGGTTTCCCGTCTGAGGCTATTGCCACCATGACCCAACCCCGGATGAGCAGAAGATAAAATGGATTGAAAACTGACCATCAAGACTTCAATTTAATGCACTGTCCTCTGACGGTTCATCTGGAATGGTGTCACGGGGCAAGCAGCGTTAGCAGGAATACCCAGACTTTCCTGGGCACGTATTCTTGCTCATCTTTGAGAATCCTGACCAGGTCTGAGACAGAGTCCCTTCAGTGGGTCCTGGTTCCATTTTTGGGTCTCCTCCTGGAGAATTTGCTTGCTCAGAACACGTCACTAGCGAGGGGACTCTCATAAGCACCATGCACCACCTGTTGATATCTTGCTCCATCCTTTCCTCCCATATTTAATTTGAATTATACTTTTATCAAAGTAGCTCAGGCTTTTACTAAAACAGTTTTAGTTTCCAAATTATCCACACCAATCACTGATCATTTAAACTAAAATGAAGTTTGATCAGTTTGTACTCACACTTTCTCCCCTCTTTGTCTCCTAGAGCTCTCCAATTTCCCCCGGAAGGTTGGTTGCGAATGGGTTTGAATAACGGCAGCATCACCTGGCTCACCATTCGGCCCAGTGGGAGAGTGGCCCTAAGAACTCTGGGAGACTCAGGATTCATGCCTCCAGACAAACTAACAAGGACCTAGCATGTTTGAAGCAGCAGGTTTCTGGAACGGGTCAAGGCTCAGTTTTCTCCTTAAGTGTCTTGGAAACCTTTTTCTTTTCACATCACTGATCATTGTGTTTTCAGACTGCACTGTTGAAATTACCTCCATGCCAGAAAATGCCAGCAGAGATGTTCAACAGCTGCATAGCAACTTCTTCTGAATGTGATCAAGGACTTTTTTACATAATTCATTTTAAAACAAAATCTAGTATTTGTACGGCTGTAATTCATGCAATATGTTAGCTGTGTGAGTCTCTGCAGTGATGGTTGTGTGCTGTATCACAATTGTGGTAAATAAATTATGGTGTATGCATATGGTTCAATCACATTTTTATCATGATCGCCATTAAAATGACTGTAGAAACAAACAAATTAGGGCTTGATATTTAGAATTCACAATGAAAGTTTATTGTAATAAAGCACAGAACGCTAAAAGCACAAGAAGCATGTTTTAAGTTTTTTAGGTGCATTTTTGCAAAAGTTCCACATTCTTAAACATTCATAGAACAGAATTTGATCTGTTTGTACCTGAGAGCATGAGGATGACAATACAATTCAAGTTGTGCTCTCAGATAAGGATTTAGTTCACAACACCTTAAAAGGTACACTCTGAACATTTTTCCTTTTCCAATTTAGGAGTGGCAATTTGAATAATGTTAACTGGCTCTTCCTTCAGGACTTAACTTTCCCTCTTTTAACTTCAGTTATCTTAACTTTAACATATTTTCACATTCACATCCTTTCTTCACCGGCAACTCCCTTAAGGATTAGCAGTTCAGAGGACAAAAAAAAAAACATTCTTCACCAGAGCAGGTTCTCAGTAAGTAAAACCTGGCATTAAAAGCCAATAAAAATTCCTTGCTTTTTATTATTTTGTAAGTAATCGCTGAAAGATGGAGCGAGGGCCTCTGCCATCCAAAAAGGGCTTAAGAGCTCTTTGCTCTACAGCGTTGGGAGGAGCTAGATGGGGTGATTCGGGCTCCTGGTAAAGATTCCTTCCCAGATGTCTAGCAGGTGAGGTGTTTTGGGCATGTTCTACTGGAAGCAGAACCAAAGGTAGACACAAGACCTCCTGGAGGGACTATCTCACAGCTGGCCAGGGAATGCTTTACAGAAGAACTGGAAGATGTGGCTGGAGTGAGGGATTTCTGGGCTTCCTTGCTAAGGCCGCAGGCCCAAAAATAGAAAGTGTACAGGGAACCAACTTGCAGCTTGATGCAGTTCATTTAATCCTCTGTCCACCTAAAGCATAAGGCAGTTTCTGTTTGTGGCAAAGTTATATTCATAGGCCATAGCAACTAATAAGGTCTGAATTGGATTGTTAAATTATTTTGAGTCTCTATGTCCTCTTGTAACAACAAAAAAAAAAAAAACCCACCCTGCCTATACAGTTATAAGGCGATCTCAGTCTGAGTCAGCATCCATTTGAAATAACTCCAAATTAAATCTCTGATGTGTTGTCAATCACTACTCAAGATTTTGGACATTTATTCCTGAAAATACTAAAAAAAAAATTAGAAAATGGCACAATTTAAGGCTGCTGTTAGTGGCATAAAGTAAAAACCTAGACATATCCAGCAACAACTACAAAACATAGAAAATGTACATCTTTAATAAAGGACAAAAACTGTGGAAGATCTCGGCTTTTTCTGTTTTTCGCACATTTATGTACGAATTAGAGTGTGATAAAACAAATTCCTTAGTTCAGAAAAAAGGCAATTTCTGAACTGAGGGGAAAAGACAAATGGGAATGGCTGTTGCTTTAACACCATTAATAAAAACGTTGAACTTTTTGTGCTACTGACCAACATACAAAAAAAAAACTCATTTGTAAAATATTGACATTTTTCTTCAATTTTTTTCCCACTTTTTTTTTTAAACATTGACATAACTTTCTTGAGGATTCAGCTTCATGAAGAACTTTGGAGAGTGGCTTGTGATAACAATACCCAGAAAATTTGACTGAGTCTACGACACAGACATTATCATTAATTCACCGTGACCCACACCCGGTACATACAGCAATTTTTTTTTTCTTCCCATTTTAAAGTCTTGTATTGACATCACATTGTAACGTAAAGAGAATCTCAGATTTCTATATTAGTACCATACTTAATACAAATCTTTTAGACACTTGTGCATATTTCAGTCAGGTTTATCGATTTGAGCTCTGGTGCTGTAACCTTTGTGCGGTGGGAAGAGAGAGAGAGAGAAACAGCAGGGTAGTTCTTGTAGAAAGAAGTAAATCACTTGTTAAGTGAAGCAGGACAGTCATAAAAGTGGTTCATTTAAATGTTTGAGGCGGATGTGCTGGATATAACTAATGCGGGCTGGACTGTAACAACTGGGGTTGAAGTCAGGCGAAGACACATTGCGGGCAGGGCTGAAGCGATCTGAGGGAGACATTAGGCCACTGATGGGAGAGCCCGGGGTCTGAGGCTGGGTCCTGAGACAGGGTTTTATCGCGGGGCTCGGCCACCTGCACAATACACATAAACGGTGATGATTAAACAGACACAATTACATTTTTTGGCAAACACATGAAATGTTATGCTGATCACTGAAGAAAAAAAAACTGATTAAAGATGCTTATCAATTTATTGCAGTGATTGCTCGC
The DNA here is from genome assembly GCA_902685375.1 of Neostethus bicornis. Taxonomy (NCBI): domain Eukaryota; kingdom Metazoa; phylum Chordata; class Actinopteri; order Atheriniformes; family Phallostethidae; genus Neostethus; species Neostethus bicornis. Next base: position 15,980,082 of record LR738545.1, read on the forward strand.
CGCAACGTAATTGACCTTTCATGTAGGTCAACCACGGGGGCCAAAACAAAGCAGTCACTACATGTATGTCATTTATCAAAGAAAAGTTCATAGAATACGAGAAATTGTGAAATTTATACTGCTTCATAAACACTATCAAAGTTCCGTTGTCTTCCGCTTATCCGGGGCCAGGTTGCAGGGGCAACAGCCTCATACGGGAAGCCCAGGCTTCTCTCACCCCGGCTGCATCCTCCAGCTCACCTGGAAGGATCCCGAGTCATTGCCCGGCCATCTGTGAGACATAGTCTCTCCAGCAAGGTGGTGGTCTGCCTCTTGGTCTCCTACTAGTGGGATGTGCCCAAAACACCTTCACCAGCAAGGTGCTCTGGGGACATCCTGACCAGATGCCCGAACTGGAGTAGGAACGGCTCGACACCAAGCTCCTCACCCGATCTCTGAGTGAGAGCCGGGTCATCCTGCGGAGGAATCTCATTTTGGCCACTTGTGTCCGCGATCTCATTCTTTCGGTCACCACCCACAACTGGTGACCATAGGTGAGGGTGGGAACGTATATCGACTTGTAAATCGAGAACTTTGTTTTTTGGCTCAGCTTTTTCTCTACCACGATGGACCGATGCAAAGTGTTTATATAAAAAAAATTAAAAGTCCACTGTATTTAAATTGCGAAGGCATTCCCTAAAATCAGTGTTGAGCATTTGAATCCAACATTTCAATGAGTCATGTTGGTCTTTCGAACCAATCTCTCAATTCCTTATTTTGTCCTTTTGTTTTGAAATAATGAAGATTTTTTTTGCAGATAAAAGGAAAACTTACTATTTTATTTTTAGTTAAGGTGCAAGTTTTATTAAGAAGGAACAAACGTTAAGTTCAATACATTAAGTTCAATGTATTTGCAACAACTGTTTTTCAATTTAGTTAGACTTTATTTTTTTTTAACTGTGTTGAAATGCCTTTTACTTTTTCCATACTTAAAAAGTTAACCTTTGCCATTATTACCAAATTAGGTTCAAATAGATATAAATTTATGGAGAAAAAAAAAACAAAACACTTTGATAGAACGAGATCGCTGATACAAGCGTCAGAAATGAGCCTCCTCTGCAGGGTGGCTGGGCACTCACTCAGAGATAGAGTGAGGAGCTCTGCCATCCGGGAGCAGGTCGGAGTAAAACTGTTGTTCCTCCGAGTCGAGAGAAACCAGATGGGGTGGTTTGGGCATGTCCCATAAGGAGGAGATCCTGACGCAGACCCCGGACCCACTGGAGAGATTATGTCGCACAGCTTGCCGGAGAACGCCTCAAGATCCTCCTGGGTGAGCTGCAGTCATTTGTTCATTTGTTTGAATAAAATTATAGAAAAAAAAACTTTAACCTTTCCATCTCCTCTGCAGAGAACAATTTCACTGTGTTCTTCCACTTGTGTATCCGGGGATACATCTGGGGGTTCACGTCTATGTCCTCTAGAGCAGTTAGTACTTCTCTGTCCAGTTTGGTTGGTGAATCCCTGCAGAAAAAAATTACTCAGTACATTATTAGCACTTAAAAAATGGAAAGTGTAGCACCTCCACCTGGACTAGAGAATGAATATACATACGAGTTTATTCATTGATTAACACCGTAAATCATCGAAAAACCATGACTCACCCTTCAATAAAAAGCCCTCTTCTAACATGCGGGGGGGTCTTGGGAAGGAACTCGTGGGAGTTATCTAAAGACTTGTAAGTAGATCCAGAAGATCCGGAGTTGCTTAGATCCCGGCCTCCGTGGTCCCACGACTTGGACCTGGCACAGGAGTTACGTGTCCCTGACAATAAGCCTGTCGTGCCAATCTCCAGACTTGCTTCTGCATCAAAGAAAGTTTCTGAGCCACTGCTACTGCTGCTGCTGCTTCGCCTGTCCTCTTCAACTTCTTCATCCGTTCTCCTGCCTGCCAGATCCTCAGATTCTTTATCCTGACAAAGAGACATGTGGTTCAGGCTGGAGCTCAGGTCTTTGACTGAGGAGGAGGTGCAAGGGTCACTATGTTCTTTTTTCCTGCTCTCGTTGCTGTTTGTTCTCAGTCTGCAGCCTTTGGGACTGTCAGGCGTCTCTCGCAATGACATGCGCTCAAACTCTGCCATCAGATTAGAGATGGGTGACAGCGTAGTGGAAGTGGACGGCGAGCTGCGTGGGGACACTTTGTCCCCATTGCGAGTCCTGTCTGTGCTGGAAGAGCACGCTTCGTTTTTGCAGACCACACCAGCTGACAGGAGTCCGTTATCGCAGCAGCAGAGAAGCTCCTGCTCGGCGGCGGTCTCAATCAGATCTGCCCCACGGTGATGCAGAGCGATGTGGAATTCGCGGCCGCCCACAGCTCCTTTCAGAGCGTCCTTGGATGCAGCGGAAGAGGTGATGCTGGTAAGCACTGCATTCTGACGGTTTTTCATTTCCTCTAGCGTGATGTCATCACTCTCATCTAGGAAGGCACCAACAGAAATCGAGTTGCAGAATTTTTTAGGCTTCCCTAGATCCGAAGAAAAAAAGCAAAAATGTGACATCTGAAAGGCAACTGAGAACAAAACAACCTACATCAGATCATCTATATAGTAAAAGTTTCCTTATAAAGCTTTCAAAGATTTGTCAGACTATTAGGGTTTAAGGACAAGTACCTGGAGAAGGAGTTTTAAACCTGTTCCTAGTTTCATTTTCTCTAGTTGCAGCCTGAGTCCGCGGGTGGAAATCTTTCTTGCTGAGGTACTCCTCCAGCTTGCAAAGCCCCTCAGTAGTCGATAAGTCCACAAAGCTATCCATGAAACTCCAGTACTCGGCCCAGGGGTGGCCCATCTCATGAGCAAGGTCTCTGGAGACAAAACACATGGAACAATAACAGATTTCTTTCACCTTAATACCAGGACAATCATTTGATATAAGGCAAACACAGCTTCGGTGTGATCACTGGGGGCAGTAGAAGTGATTTGGATAATATTGAAAAGAATGATGCAATAAATAATTAAATTCATGAGGTTATTAATTGCCCTAACACAGTACTCCGGCAACCAGATCCTCCTAACCCTTAGACAACTTAACATGTCGTACAATGGATTTATTTTACAAGTTGCCAAATTTCTTGAGGAGCATTTCTTGCCTTGTGAATATTCTTTAAAGAAGAGAACATAAACCAGTTGTTTAACAGATTAGTTGGATTGACTGGTGGACTCAGATCAATAATACATAATGATAGTCATTTCTTGTAGCCACTAAAGTCTATTGCAGTAAGAACTGAATAGAATAAGTTTGAATGTACCTGCCGACTCTCTCTGCTCCTCGTTCAGAATCAGACTTGAGAATGTGGTGGCAAACCTCTGCTCTTTCTCTTGGCGGCGTCTTCCAAAAACGACGGAATACCTCAGCCTACAGAGCAGGAGAGTGAGACCCGGTCAGATGTTTTTTATTTAAATGAATTCATTTCTATGCAGACAGGCGTAGAACTTGCTTTGGATGGGCTCAGCGGGCCAGCAAAGGCCGTGACAGTCATCAAAGGATCCATGGGGCTCCTTGTGTGCCGCTGGATTAGAGACAAACTTTCCGAGGACTCGGGCGACCAGGGGTGGGCAATGATTGGCTGGGAAGTGTTGTCCATTGCTCTTAGCAAAGGGATGTAGCAGCGGTCTGCGAAAAAAAACAGCTTACACAGATTAATAGCAATGACAGTTTTGTGTTCATTATAAACTTTACTAAATGTTTGTTGCTTTAAGTGTTTGAAAAATGCATTGATGCACCATTTCATTTCAAATTATATGTACATTTACTCTTACCCTCTAAATATTCTTTTATTTTCTCTTGAACTTCTGGATTTTTCTGTTTTCTGCTGCAGATAACCTGTAAGAAGAAAGGTGGGGAATCGAAATATTAATAACTTCTCCTGAACTGCAGCTGCTTTCATTTCCAAGAAGAAAAAAATTCTTTATCTAATTTTAGCTCCCAGTGTTTGGAAGATGGTTGTTGCCAAAAGATTTCTAAAGGTCACAGACCCTCTGCAGCTCGGCATATCAGGGTGCAGCTCTATTGTGTTTCACCGAGCGGCTCCTGTATGCGACGCGGATCTATTCGTGGAGAAGTTCCACATTTCTAACACTCGGCAATAATAAGACACAAAATGCATGCAGACAGTTTGTGTGTGCTTTTCGGAATAAAATTTCTTACATCGCAAGGCTTAAGCCCTTCCTTGTTCTTGCAGGTCTTATCAGTGTCGGGATGCGAGCAGAGGACATTAACCACGTTTACACATCCAAACTTGCAGGCAAAGTGGAGCGGTGTTTCAAAACTCTGAAGGAAAAAAGTAAATAAGTAATTACACCACAATTTAATAACCTTCTCATTAACTACACCTAAAACTCATTAGAAAAGTACAAAAAAATAACTGACAGCCTTATCGGGTGTATTGAGGTAAAGATCAACAATGTAACGGATTCGTCTCTGTAGCATCCTTTCGTTGTCGTCTGGGTACATGAGGCGCATGAACTCGGGGTTTTCCAGCGTGTCCAGCAGCAGCTGAGCGATTCCAGATTGGTTCTCCTTCGCCGCCACATGCATGACATTGTACCGACAACCCTCCTGGTGAGAGAAACACTGATTTAAATACAAGATCAAATCTACAAACCCAAAACATAGAAATAAATAGCCCTAATTTATCACCTGGCAATCATATTTTTTTAAAAAGATACATCATTTCTTAAGCAAAAACAGCACTTGTAGGTTTGAAGCATATTTTATATTTTACATAAAAAAAAAGAAAGAAAAAAAGAAAACATAATAATTCTGTTCTGTTGTCTTCTGCTTATCCCGGGGGTGGGTCGTGGGAGCAACAGCCTAAGACAGGAAACCCAGGCTTCTCTCACCCCGGATGCATCCTCCAGCTCACCTGGCCGGAAGGATCCCAAGGTGTTGCCCGGCCAGCTGTGAGACAGTCTCTTCAGCGTATCAGGGATCTGCCTCTGGGTCTCCTATTGGCATCCTAACCAGATACCCTAACCACCCTATCTGGCTTCTCTCAAGCCATAGGAGCAACGGCTTTACTCCGAGTAATGATATTAAATAATTTTATAATAAAACACACTGCATTGTGGAAATATTTTGAAGATGTTTTAAAGATTTTTTAATTACACTTTAACCAAATTCTTTCACACTGCCTGCAAAGCAGAAAAAGATTCCATTGTGTATTAAAAGACTTTTGTATCTATTGTAAGTTTAATTGAAGCATAAAAAAAAAGAGCAAACCTACACAAACCAGACATACTGGTGAATAATATTTAACTTCATAACATAAAGAAAAACATTCTTTTTGCTTTATTACAACATCGTACAAACAAAGACTGAAATTGAATGGTTGACAGTAACAATAGAAAAAATGTTTAGGTATGAACAAATGTCAATGTTCTATTCAAGGTCAAGTTTTCAACTTTTAAAAGCTACTTTACATGACAGACTGAAACAACGCTGTTTCAACAAAGATTACTCTCTTTTTTTAGTTTGCTTTTTCTTGCGTTTTGTTTTAAAGCTTTCAATGATTAAAAAATTAATAAAAGCCCAAACAATCCCTATAACGTGCTTACATAGATTGTAATAATACTACAACGTTTAGAGTGATTTGCCGATAAGGAATAAAAGCAAAAGAGATTCTGCGGTGGTAGCAAACTCTCTTCACAAAGTTAAGCAATTATTTTGCAGAAATATGATGTCTGCTTTCTCAGGCAAAATACGACACCTCACTGACAAACTGCAAGAACAGCACAAAAAGAAAACCTCTCTAGTGAAGCTGGATAGACACAAACAAGTCTGCTTCAGATAAAACAATGAGTCTGGTGGATAAATGTTTTGTTGTATGAATGTTTTATGGAGATGTTAAAACCGTATCATATGATATTAATATATTAGTTTCAACTAAAGTTATGTTGACTTATTTAGTATATGCTTTTTGTAAGAAACAACTTAAAATTAGAATTGAAGCAATTTAATGAGAAATCAATCTTAATTGTTGCTAAATGTGGCTTCCTGGGAGGGAAGCAAAAAGGCATTAGAGAAGTATTTTGAAGTCTGCAGTTTTTTAACTTTCTTCCACAATTGTGGGGTCTGAATTTCAACATGTGCCACACTAGATCTCAAATATAAAAATATTGTTAAGAATTTGAGTATGAGAGTTGTTTCAAAAACTCTCTTAACATATGTTGTAATAGATTTTTGTGGTGAAAGGCCAGCCTGAGCTAAAGATATTCTAATCAAACAGCAGATCAGTGAAAAGAGTTTAATAACCATTTTCAACTTTGAAAAAAAAGAGAATTCAAGCTTTAAAAATGAGTGGCACGTCAAAGTTTGGAACATTACAACTAAATTATATTGAGTGGTTGCATGACAAATCTTTTGAGTTTTTACCTGGACGACAGTTGGATTATCTCCAGAGCCAATAAGATAGCGGGGATTGCTCCACACGAGCTCTTTGAACGCCAATTCGTCTCCCTTTTCCACTGCTTTCCTTAGTTTGGCGTTTAGGTCCTGGGTGCGAGGGCTCTTATAGCTGTTGGCTCGCTCTTTGTTGGTGGTATCAACTTCACTGTTTTCTCCTATAAAACACGATTAAGACAGAAGAATAAACAAAACCAGTTTTTAACAGTTTGAAACTCAAGTGAAAGTGAGAGAAAACACATTTTGTGAAGTCAAGTCTGTGTTTTACGGCAAAAACTGTTAATTTCGTTTCATTGTCTTTCGCTTATGAGGGGCCTGGTCGCGGGTTTAAATGCCTCAGACAGGAATCCCTTCTCTCACCCGGCTACATCCACCAGCTCAGCCGGGAGGATCCCAAGGCAATTCCCGGCCAGCTGTGAGACAGCTGTAGTCTCTACAGCAGACCCGGGGTTTGCCTGTGGGTTTCCTCCCGATGGGACGTGTCTGAAAATCCTCGACAGCGAGCTATTCAGGAGGCATTCTAACCAGATGCCCGAACCACCCCATCTGGCTTCTCTGACCGAGAGCACAGCCACACTTTTGGGGAAGCTCTTTTCGGCAGCTCGTATCCACAATCTCGTTCTTTCGGTCAGCTCTCACAGTTGCTGACCATAGGTGAGGGTTAGGAACTTAGATAAACTAGTAAATCCAGAGCTCAGCTCTTTCTTTACCATGACTGACCAATGCAAAATCCTATTTATTGCGGACGCCGCATTGATCTTCTCGCTTCATCCTTCCTCCACTCGTGAATGAGACCCCAAGACACTTAAACTCCTCCACTTGGGGAGGAGAAAATTGAGGTCTTTCTACTCTTTTCCAGGCAAGGAACATGGTCTCTGATTTGGAGGCGCCAATTCCCATCCTGGCTGTTTCACACTCTGCAGCAAATCGGTCCAGTGAGAGTTGGAGATCATGGCCCGAAGAAGCCAACAGGACCATATCGTCTGCAAAAAGCAGACCCAATCCAGAGGTCACCGAACTGGAGCCCTCTGACGCCTCAGATGCGCCTAGAAATTATATCCATAATAGTAATGAACAAAATTGGTGACAAAGGACAGCCTTGAGGGAGTCCAACTCTCACTGGAAATGGGATTGACATACCGCTGGCAATAGCTCTCATGCAGAGACCAGCAGCCCGTACCAAGGACTACGAAAGTTTTTGTTTTTAATAAAAACTACTCTTCAATAGAAGTTAAACTAAATTAAAAAATGCCCCTACCTTTATTGATGACTGGGCTCGACTTGACAGGAGATGCACAGGGTGTGGATTTGCTGGGAGATGGGTAGTAGTCACAGAGTCCTTTCGCAAACTTTTCTGCTTCTTCACGGTTGGGAAAGGCTTTAAATCGGGATCCTTTCATCATCTTAACAGCTTGAAGAGCGTCCTTCTTTTCTGTGTACACGTGGGTTCCATCTGTAGTAAAAATAATTTACCCGTCAAGTTAAATAAATACTTTTTTACAATTAAATTTCAAAATGTTCCCACAAAAATTTTGTTACAAATCTTTCCCATTCACCACCACACACTTTACTTTTGACTGAAATTTGAAATTAAATTTGTGCATCACACCTGTTTGTGTGTCTGTGTGTGTACAGATGGCCATCGTTTTATGTAAGCAACTCTGATTACATTGTCAATGAAACAAAACACTTATATGTAAGACACCTTTCAAAGCTAGAACAGCTGGAGAAAAGTATCAGGTGTGATGTGATAGAAGAGTGTCGGCTGAAATGACAGAATAGGCGAACAGAACTGTAGTGAGAACACCCATGTTGTTTCGTCTGGAGATAGTGACACTGAGGGAACAAAAAAAACCAAGAGGCTGATGTAGCAGGGATGAAGACACTGAGGTACTATTTGGGAGTGACCATGATGGACAGGATCGAGGATGAGCGCATTAGAGCAACTACACATGTTTAAAGTTTTGGAGATAAAGTCAGAGAGACATTAGACCTTCCTCCAGGAGGGAAAAGTTCAAAAGAGAAGTAGGCTTGCAGTAAGCTTGCAATTGCAGTCGACCTGGTTCATGGTTTCTACTTCATTTTTAAATGCAACTGTTTTTAAAATCTAACAAGCCATAAATACAAAACCAGAAAAACTTCTAGTCAAAACTGTGAGGCATTAGACATGAAAAAATATTTTTCAAGAACATTTAAGAGGATTTTTTTTATGTATCACTGTGTTGTAGTCTCCTTTCTGCCCTACAAATGTATAACATCTCCTGTGCTGAGTATTTTCCAAGCGCTCAGTAGTGTAGCGGCCAGTGTGGTATTCCTGAAACATGGTGTCAGATTTCATTTGGTACTATGGCTTAATGTAGTGTTCTCATCGATTGATTAATGGTTTTAGTCTTCTTTTTCCTTCTGTCTAGTCACCCTGTTAAATCTCATCATAAAGAAGATCAAAAAAAAAAAAAGTGTTGATTTTTTTGCAGGTCAAATAACAGTCACGAAGTGCTGACCAATTTTGTTTTATCTTCTGAATTGCTTGAGTCGCGGAAGCCTATCCCATTTGCTTTCAGGTGAGAGGCGGGATACATCCAGATAAATTGCCAGTCTGTTGTGGGGCCACACACATAGACAACCATCTACACACGCACTAATTCCTAGGGGCAATTTCATAGCAGCCAATCAACCTAACAAGCATATTTTTGGAGGGTGGGAGGAAACCAGAGTACCCAGAGAAAACCCATGCATACATGGACAGAACATGCAAACTCCAAACAGAAAGGCCAGTGTTTTCCGGGACTCAAACCCTGACCTTCTTGCTGTGAGGCCACTGTGCTAACCACTGCTCCACCGTGCTACGACAGCAAAATGCTTTGACTTCAGCTCAAAGCATTTGACTTCAGCTCATATTGTGTGTCAGGATAGGATAGATGTTGTGAGTCACTCTTACCACTTCTGGCTACGACATCCTCCCACGGTGGGCAAACTCCATAATAGGTTGGTGATCCTTGTGCTGTTTTTGAGGGAGTTTCCGTATTGGACTGAGAGTTACAGCATTCAACAGAGCTGTTAGAGGTCGTCTTTACTGAAATGTCCTCTTCATCTGGAGGGTTTAAACCGACATCGTAGCCAAAGTCCAACTCCTCAGTGGCAGTGTTTGGAGAGCTACTGCTTGCTGCAGCAGTGGTAGGTAGACCCCCAGCATGATCAACTGTGCTGTCTGGTGTATTTACTGTAATAATGTCTGAACTTGTAGCAATGCCCTCTTGTTCAGCAAGGATCCGGGCCAATTTCCTCTCATAGGTGCCCCGAGTGGTTGATGTGATGGGTCCACATTTGAGGTTTGCTTCAGCAAACTTCTCACACAGCTCAGCATCACTTAGTCTCCTCAACCTGCTCAGAACCACCTCCATTCTTCATCTACCTGGAACACACCTAACATCCAAACAGTTACAACATGCAACAGTACATTCATATTCTGCATTGAGGATGTTTATGCCATGTTAAATTTTTAACACATGAAGAAAAACAATATTATTGACAGAAGAGTCATGTGCAAAAATATGGGAATATTCACGGTCTACACATATTACCATAATATTTGCTGTTGCTTAATAATGCAAACGGAAATCGAAAGGGATACAATGATGTTGATCTGAAAAAAATAATGATTTATTTCCTAAAACAAGGACATAAAGTCTTGATTAGCATCACCGGCTAGCATGCTAACAGCAAGTCAGTTTTGGAGATCGGAGTGTGTCTTTGAAAGCAAACAGCAAGAAAACAGCCCCTTAGGACATATATCCAACACAATCTTCAAACTGACTCAAATCCTAGTACAAATCCACTATAATACGGTTCAAATATTCCATTTTTGTCAGTCAATTCGCATGCTGTCACGCCCAAGTAGAAATGCACCGAAACAAATTTGATATGTGGCCGTGGTCCCGATGAAAAAGAGCAAGTGCAACCAATGACAACTATTCGTACAAGTGTCTTTGTACTTACATGTTTCTAAACATAAAGAGAAGTGTTGAAAACTGCTCAGTATTGCAACGAGAAACTGTTAGAAACACACAAAGCTAAAGACGCTCTGATAGTCTCATTGTTTACAACATGTAGCGCGCATGCTCAGAATGAAAGGGAGGGCAGGGTGCAGCTGCATTCTAAAACTACCAACTTGAAGGTGACAGACACTTAAAGTACACTGATTTAAACTTTTAGCTGAAAACACAACAAATATTTGATTAAAAAAATTATAACACAATGTCAAAAAATGATATAAAATATGGGCTGATCTAAGTCATATTCAGCATAAGATGACCATGTCATCTTATGTGCAACTTCCTGATTTAAGTAGTCCAAAAATCTCACATTTAAAAGATCAACAAAAATCCATAAAATCAAAGGTGTGTTTCAAGTATAAAACTATCAAAAGACGAGTCACACCTCAAAATTGAACTAATTAAGAAAAAACTATTTCAGAAAAAAAAACACTCGTAAAGTGAAGCAGGCAACAACGTGTCTGGAGGTAATATTGAGAAGACCTTGCTATTCAAACTAAAGCATAAGAGCAGATCAAGTTGATCACATACCAGGATAGGCTTGGTGGAGAGACTGATAAAAACTTTAATCTCAAACTTAAGTGATTTGATTAAGCCACCGATTATCAGAGAAAAATAAATTTGATCAGCTACCTCAAGTCAGAAACGTTAGTGTAGTTTGCTAACAGGCATTAGCCACTTAGCTAACCACTCAGGCCACCGGTTCTTTAACCTAACAAATTAAATATAGCACAGATTCAACAGAGCATGGTTTTATGTTGTATATACAACTTTAAGTAGACAAAAATCCTGTTTTGTAATGTATTGGTTGCATGCCCACCTTCTCCTCCTCCAGATCTCTCCCTGCTACATTTGCTAAGTGTTTTATCACCGCGACCGTTTCAAAACGCTAGGCGTCAGGACCTTATGTGTCTAAAACATTGCCTGATCAAAAATACTAATTAAGAATCTCAAGTTTTACAAAATCAAGACACATTGATCAAACAGGAAACCAGTAAATGGATAGTGCAATTTTATGATAATACAATCACATCCCTCAGTTCATATGTACACCCGGGATTGAAGTTAGTCAACTCTTTTGGACACAAACGTTTAAAAATCTTGAAGTTAAACATTGTATTCTACACAACCCTTTTTTTGTTGTTCCCTTTTAAAATACAGTTTTTTTTCTCCTCAATTTAGCTAGGTGTAGAAAGTTATCACATTTTCTGACGTCAACTCTGAAGCTGCAGAAAGATCAAATCTGAATGGAAACTCAAAAAGCACATTTATGACCAAATATTTCATTTACAATCTTATAAGAAAAGAAAATGTGTGCATATATATTAAATTTGGATCACATCCAATTTATTCCACACCACCAGAAACAAAATAAAACAAAAGGTTCAACAAAATAAAGTTTTCTCCTTTAGTGAAGGTGTAGTAACTAAAGTTAAGTACCAAATGTAACAACAAAGAATGAATAAGTGAACACACGGGTTGTTATTGGAAGTAGGCTTTTTTTGTTTCAAGTACACCCTTCTTTGTCAGATTGATTCTGGTAATCCAGTGTGCAATGTCAGCTTCTTACATTTAATAATAACAGTTCTTTTTAGAGGATTCACCCATATATATATATATGCATAACTTTTTACATCTCGAACATACCCTTTAGCAAAAAACACTCATTCGAACAAACATAATCCTTAATAGCACATCAAAGATTGCTTAAGGCTTTTTGCATACAAATGACTGCAGTCCATGCTTGACAAACAACCAGGATTAAACTTTTTACAACTTAGAATCAAAGGGTGATATGGTTACAGAAACACTGCATCTTAACGCAAGGCAATCTGGGAGTGATACAGTTTCAATACAGATTCAATGTGGATGTCTGGCTGTTAGTAAAACTGTTTATGAGAGACATCACAAGTAAACAGGCACAGATTAATGGAAGAACAGCTTGCAGTTGGTCACTGAGAACACTTTAAAATGTTGGCCAGCAAGCAACAATAATGAAACCAATTGAATATGTTAAAGACAACTTGCTTATTTTAAACAAAGTCTGCTTGTTAGGGGGAAACCATTTTAATTAATTCATTTTCCTATCCATATCTTATTTGAAACTCTGAAAGAAATAAAGAAAAATGAAAAATCAGTTATTGATGGCTGCCTAACAAAAAGCAATTTCGTAACTCTTAATAAATAAAAGTGACAAAATATATAAACAATCAAATAAGGACAAAATAATAAAGCTATGGTATATTTAGTATTATCTGCAAAAGCACATTTGTGCTGATGAAAAAAAAAGCCAAATGTTGGCAGCAATCACAAAAAAAAAAACAGGGAAATAAGGGGCTTAAAAAGTGCCTCAGTGGATAAAACTCCACTCTACATCTCTTAGCCTGAGAAAAATTTATATTATGATTGCTGTTGGTCTGCTTCATTATTTTTCTCCACACTTTTTACCCCTGTAGAGGATGCGGAGTTGTTCTGAAGCCCCAGCTGTGTCAGTCCGTCTTCTGTGTTTGCCCATGAACTCATTGACTCATGGACCGTTACAGTGTGTTCCTCCATCTGTCTCTGGAGGCTGTCCATCTCCTCCCTGATGAGAAAAAAAACAAAAGAAAAAATGGTATTCCTTAGAAGTTCTTTAGAACTTTAATGTAGATGTTTGCATGGTGTTTAATCATCAGACATACTTGAGTTGCCGCAGACAGTTGTGCAGGTTGTTTAGCGGTTCCTTGTTGACAGATGTTGATGGTTTCAGTAACTCATCAAGCAGAGAGGCAGGCACTGGGCAATCAGGGATTTTAACTGGTGTCAGTGAGTTAGATGGGCTCCCATCACATTTCAACTCCATGCGCTGCTGCAAAAATATCATTTACATGAGAATGGTTTAGTCTCTTTTGCAGAGCAGAGAGTTTTTGACATTGTAGCTGATGAAAAATTTAAGTGTTTTACCTTTCTCAGGCGACTCTGTTTGAGATCTTGTTTGAGTTGCTGGTTTTGAAGCAGAACTGTCTTCATGCTGTTTCTCAGCTCACCCACTTTGGCTTGCAGCATAAATTTATCCTTTCTGGTGCTAGTCAGCTCTTCCTGAACACACTCCAGCTCCACCTTAATATTCTGAAATAAACCAAAAAATTAAATTACACCCTCCTGATATTTTAGAATTAACTAGAATTAACATTTTTCTCCATCAAATTTTATATCAATGTTTGTTTGTTTTTTTAAAAAATAAAAGAAAATTCTTGCCTCCAGAGCTATCTGTAAATTGTCCATCTCTCTGCGATGACATTGCTCCATAATCTCAAGCTGCTGCTTCTGAGTTTCAATTTCCCTCTGTTTTTGCTCCACCTCCCATTTTAAGTCTTCAACCTGAGTCAACATAAAAAATTAGTCATCTTAAAAATATGAGATTTAAAATTTGAAGCTAAATAAATATTTTTAACATTTATTTTAGAGCCCTATACCTCTTGGTTGGTGAGAGGCTGTTTAGCTAGCTCCTCATCTAGCTGTTTCTGGAGGATTTGAAGCTGAGAGTTAGCCTCAGCGAGTTCCTCCTGGAACTTGGAAACATCCTGAGTGTGCTGGTCATCCTGAGCTCTGCAGTGTAAGTTGATTGGAAGTTGGGAATTTAAGTCAATATACACCTCGCAAAAAATAAATTCAAAAAGGTAGCTTGAAAATGATACAATATTACAAAGTACATACTGTAGTTTCTGAGCTTCGCTCTGTAGAGCTTTTACAAGGTCTCCTTTGGCCTGCAGTTCCTTCCGAATCTCTGACAGCTCCAGCATGGCTGCTCTGTAGTGCCGTCTATTGTGGGCAGCTTCTGCCTTCGCTGCTGCTACCTACAGGACACAATTAGTTATTAAGACTCCAGAAGAACTAAAGTAACCACCACCAGGTATACAAATTTAAGTCCAACAGGAAGAAAAAGTATTAAATTGTATGAATAGACACACTGTGTGGTTCTAGACAGGCAAAAATCTTTCAATCCTCTATGGAAATACAAAACTTTCTCTTAAAGAATAATTTTTAAGAAAAGAATATGAGTGCGGATATTTTCTGAAAAACTAAAATCTTCTATACATCAACAGTACCTGCTCTTTCAAATCCTTGACTTTGGTTTTTTCTTTCTCCAAGGCAAGTTGTAAAGATTGCACCATCTGCTTCATTTGCTGGTCCTCCTCCTCCTTACGCTTCAGAACAGCTTGAACCTGTGAAAAAAAATATTTTTAAACCAATCCGAGGTACATTTATCTATTTGCAAACGACTATAATGTACAAATAAATACATAGATGAAAAAAAACTATAGATGTGCTCACCTGCAAGTTGAGCTGAACAAGATCTGCCTCCCTTTTTGCCAATGCAGTCTCCAAAATATTTGCGTGTTCACGTAACGCATTGTTGGACTGCGCCAATCCAGTCAGTTTCCCTTTTTCATGTTCCATTTCCAGCACCAATTTCTTATTGGCATCTTCCAACTTTTTGATTCGTTTTTTAAGGCAGCGAGACTCTTGAAGCTATAAAATAAATGTACATTTTTTTTACCAAGTCACTTCAATACAAAATGATTCCACTTAATACTCTCTATTTAAATAAAACAATTAAGGTGCAAATATCTGAACAAAACAAGGTTCTTACCTCATCTTCCAGCTCCAAAACTTTCTCCTGATATTCCTCCAGCTCTGTTGAAGTGAGGTTAATAACTTCCTGTAGTTCTTTTTCCAGCATGATCTTGCTATTGGTGACAGTTTGCAACTCAGTCTGTAGGACCTCAATCTTCTCCTGTTTATAACAAAAATAATATTTTGTATTTCAATATGTCTCACATAACTGTAATTAAATATTTATAGTGAAAAACAGAAGTATAGAAGTAAACTGACTTGATATTTCAGATGAAGAAAACTTTTTAACTGAAGTTGTAATTATTCATATTAACAAAATGTATTGATGATTTTGAGTTTATTTGAAATCTTTATCAGACTGTATTCATCTCTCATGGGGAAAATAGTTTTTCTGCATTACACCGCAGGAGGCAGCCACAACAACGCCAATGGTGCAAGTAACTGGGGGTAAGGTGTCTTCTCCAGGGACACTTAGGCATGAGCCCAGTTGGAATTGAATCGGATCTGTTCGGTCCAAGGACGGACATTCTGCCACTGAGCTAGTGCCTCTCCTCAAATTGTCAGTGTCTAGAAGGTGGTGAATTTACCTGCAAGACTTTGCTGTTTCCTCCATCTGACACCTGACCCTTCAGTTTGACCAACTCAGCTTCTGTAGTCTCTTTTTCGGTCAGAGCTTCTTGAAGCCTACGGCTTAGGATGCTAACAGCATTTTCATAGGCTTTGTGTTTGGTTTTCATCTCCTTCTGAGCACTGGTCAGATCGGTTCCTAACCTCTTCATCCGCACCTTCTGCTCAGAGATTGCTCTGTTTAAATACATATTAGAAATGAGATTAATAAATCTAAAAGATCATATTTATGAGCAAACAAAAATATTCCAATTGCTTATTTTCACAAATAATTGTAGATGGTGCACCTTCTATGTTAAAGATGCACTCACATGTACGAACGCATTTCTATGAGAATAGATATTTGTAAAGAGTTGCTCTATTGGAGACTGAAGCCAACAAAAATTTGCATCAAACTCATTATTCACTTGTCATTTCAGTTCTTGAAATCCCAAAACAGAACATGACTCACTTCTTGGCTTCTGCCTCCATTTGCTCCACCTGCTTCTTCAAGCCTTCATTCTCTTGAGTCACTGCTACCAGCTGGTTCTGATCGAACTGCAAAGACTGGAGCGAGAAATAGAAATTGTACATCTTATTAAAACTAAATCCTGCTTCTAAAACTGTTCAATAAACTCAGTAACAGTTTAAATCACGGCATTACCTGAATCTGGGTTTCTAGTTGATCTCTCTCTGTTTGAATGGTTTGTAGATGGGCTTCAATGTTACTCATCTGCTCCTGGACCCTCGTCACTTCCTTCTGCAGCCGAGCCTGCTCCATCTCTGCCTTCTGCTTCTCACCCTGAGCCCCCAAAAGCTCCTGCTTAAGGTCCTTTACTTCTACCAGCAAACGCTTTTTGGTGGATTTGAGCTCGGAGATTAACTGGTCCTTGGAGGTGGCATCTCGACGATATGCTTCCACCATCACCTGCAAAATCATTAGACACGTATTGTGTAAAAAAGTTATCCAAATAATTAAGAACAGTCACAATCAAATTTGACTAGTCATGCTTGTGTAGGGTTGGGTGGATGAGTGAATACAACTTTATGAATACCAGATATACACGTATATTTGCCCTTTTTACAACAAAGATATTGTATAATATTAAATGACTATGAACTTGCCAGACAACTTGTTACCTGGTACTTACAAATACTGATTTCCGGTAAAGTTTAATTTGCGCACGTCTTTTCGCCCCAGTAATTGTTTTTAAAATTGCTTTCCAAGGGGATCGATTGTAAATAAAAAAATAATCCCACAGTTTATTGTAATTGAGTCGTTTGACACTGTTCATCAATCATTACAAACATTTAGACAGTTTGGAGTGTATCCTGCCTCTAGCCTGAAATCTGCTGAAATAGACTCCGGTACACCCGCGACCCCGGCAAGGGTAAGCGGTTCAAAAGACTAAACTTCTCGTAATTATATATTTTTTTATTTCTCTTGATTATAACTATCCTCTCGTGTCACAGTGAATTTTTATTCTAAAACAGCAATGGCAGCATCGCTGTATTTATACCCAGGGAAATTGCGTTCAACAATTTCGGAAAATTGCTGGAGTTTTGAGAAAATTTATGAAAATAATTTGGGACAAAA
Source organism: Neostethus bicornis (assembly GCA_902685375.1). NCBI lineage: Eukaryota > Metazoa > Chordata > Actinopteri > Atheriniformes > Phallostethidae > Neostethus > Neostethus bicornis. Next base: position 15,997,388 of record LR738545.1, read on the forward strand.
ACAACTAGTTTCGAGGAAACAAAAACAAATCAACAAATTTGCGAGAAAGTCAAATGCAAGAAATATGCTGCAAAATGCTTTAATTAGAAGCAAATGTTTACCTATTTTTTACATTTCTAAATGTACAGACAACGGATAGCTTAAAACGGCCTGATTATACGGATATCCGTATATTCGTAAGCGTCAATTCTTTGCTTGTTTCATTGAAAAATGAAATTTTATAACTTCATTGTTGTGAATAAAAACAGTAAAAAAATTCTAAAAAAAGAAAAAAAAACACCTCTGAAATCAAATAAAATAAGAAATCTTGTGTAGATATGCTTACTAAGAAGGTCTGTATTTTTTTCATTTTTCTTTACTTCCTATTTAATTACTATTTAAATGTAAAATGATGGACAGTCAATAATTCTGAATTAGCTGTCTTGCGCATCAAATTTGAAAAGCCTGCAAGGTTGAAAAGCTGGTGTTTTGGTATTTTACAGGAATTCAAAGCAATGCAGAGACAATCAGATGAGAAAATAAAGATGCAAAAAGCCTACAAAAAAATGATGCTTTCAGAGAACTAATAATATTCAGGGAACATTTTTGTCATCTGCCAATGAACTCCTCCCTTTCCATAGCAGCTTGTCAGAAAAATAAAACATCATTGCTTCGGTCATTCTTCAGAGAATCAGACTAACAGCTTGAATAATAGATCCTCCCACAATCATCCCAACTGGGACATTTATGACTAGACCTAAACATAAAAACCCTCACACAAAACAGAAGCCAGATCTTACTTTTTGTTGCTGGAACTGGTCTTTTAATTTCTGAGTTTGTTTCTTCAGGGAATTGTTTTCTTGCTTTAGTGTTTCGATCTGCAAATAATATAATATAATCAGTTTGTAAACAACTTTGAGAACATCTAAATTTGAATATTTAATAGTTTAATAAAAATATACATTTCACATTTCTCAAAAGTGAGTATTACAACTACTTCTGTCTCGACTGTCAAACCCTACCTGACTGGCTTGGATTTGGACTTCCTGTCTGAGCTGATCCAGAACATCTGACGCCACCAGAACATCCTCTCCCAGCCGCTCGGCACCCTCGTCCAGCTGACTTTTCTCAGCACGAGCTGCCTGAAGAGCAACCTCCAGAACAATTTTCTCATTCTGCAGGTACTGGATGTTTTCGTCTTTGACATTGCTTTCTGTCTGTAGTTCGGCCAACTGGGCTTCTAACTCAAGGTACTGAGCATCCAACTGGTTGATGAACTGCTCTTTGGTATGAAGATTCTCCTGAGTGCTTGTTAACTGCTGCATCAGCTCCAGATGTTCTTTCTGAAGTGACTGCAGCTGTAAGTCCTTCTGGGACAGGGTCACTTTTACCTAAATAGATTAAAAAAAGAAAAAAAAATTAGAAAGCAGCTTAGAGAAGAGTGAACACTTTCGTTCAACTTTAGATGGAAACAAGGTACGTGTCATTTTGAGGAAAAAATAAGTTACCTGCTCCAGTTCCCTTTCCAGGGTGCTAGCTGTATTGGCTAGTTTAATCAGTCGATCTCGCTCTTCTTCAAACTCTTCTAGCTTGTGCTGCAGATCATCTTCGACCATTGTCTTTGCATCTTGGATCTGCTTATAAGCTGCCTCTTGTGTCAACATGTCAGCCTACATTCAAAATTAACAGAGCAAAATAAATTCTATTTAAAAAGAAGTCGGATACATGTTGAAAAAAAATCCAAATCTAAGAATAGTTTGGTTTTACTTCCAAACCTAGCAGGATATGACAAAGTTTATAGTGTATACCTCAATGCTCTGTAACTGGACAGAAATACGCTCTTTTTCTTTAATGGAACGATGTTGAGTTTCTGTCAGCTGATGAGAAAGTGTCACATTTTCCAGCTTCAGATGTTCCACTACACCGATCTGAGTCATTTGTCCAGCCTTTGACAGAAACAGATTGAAACATTTAATAACATTCAAAACCCATTATAATATAAATATCCACCTGAGGATGAACTTTACCTGCATGCTGGCCATGTCGCTCTGCAGTCGTACCCTTGCCTCTTGGGCAATGGCAAGCTGCTGCTGGTACCACTGCCTGACTTGCTTAAGTGAATCAATCTCAGTCTGGGATGTCTTGAGTCGGCTCTGCAGGGTGCTACGCTCCAGCTGCACCTGGTGAAGCTGTCCCTGCAGGCCACCCATCTGCTGGCGCAAATCTTGAACTGGAAAAGACGAGGACCAAAACATTTACTCTCTGAATAGGTTCAAAGATTACAACAAACTTTGCTATTCTCTGCATCTCTAACCTGTGTTGTCCCTTGATGTCACACTGCTTTGCAAGTCCTCTACCTTTGCCATCAGCCTGTTGTACTGGTCTTCAGAAACCTTCAAGTCGTTGCTAAGAGACGTCAGACTGGCGTTTTTGCTCTCCAGACTTCCCTGGAGTTCCACCATGGCCTTCTCCAGCTGACTGCAGTTCTGCCGCAAAGTGCCAACTTCAGTAGTCAGGGCGCCATGCTTCTCCTGGCTCGCTTGAGCTTCTTCCATTTTAGCCTGCAGCTGAGCATTTACAGTAGCGAGCTGGGCCTGAAGTTCCATCTTCTCCTTGAGAGCCTAGAGGATGTAATTTTACCCAAATTTAACTATCTTTACATAAGTTTAAAAAAAAAACGATCACCACATAATTTCATTACTCTATCAGAGGGAGGACGTTTTTGACCTGAGAGATTGTGTACCTGACTGGCTTCCGAGGACAAGGATTCCAATTGACCCTCAAGTCTCATTTTCTCTTTTAGAACCTGAAGCATGTCATCGTGACCCATCACAGAGCTCTCCATGGAAACACTAAAACAAAAATTTATGAAAATGACCAGCAGCTTTGATTTTACTTGTGTAACTGAAAGAAAAATACCTGCTGGAGAAACTGTCTCTGCGGCTGCGAGGTTCTGCTGATCCTTGTCTCTCCTGCTCTGCTTCTAGCAGCTGCTGTTCTTTGCTGGCTGCTTGCAACACCTCTTGTAAGGAGGGAAACTGACCCATGGCCTCGGGGGCGATTTCCCTCCCTTCCACAGTATAAGGTCCATGCTGCCTCGCCAACATCGAAGAGAGCATGCCATAAGTTCCTCTGGTGGACACACTGCTGTAGGAGGAGCTGTCACTATCATTGCCATCATTTTCGGGCCTCATTCCTGATTCGCTGCCGTCAATTTCTGATACGTTGTCACTGACTTGGAGCAAAATACTCGACTGTGTCTCTGTACTGAAAGTGCTGCTCTCTGTCACCATGCTAACCTCGGACAGTGTGGACACAGTGCTGGTTGTTGACTGAAGGGAGCTACCGGTGTTATCTACAACCTTCATGGCTCCTCCACCTCCGCCTTCACTGTCGGGGGATTTTAAATCAGCCAATGAGTGGATCTTATTTGGTCGAGATGACCTGTTTTTTTTGTCCTTGGCAGGAGGAAGCCCCAAACTCCCAAGCTTCGGGCCGCGTGGAACACTGGTCCTCAGGAAAGAATACTCTTTGGTCATTGCAACGGTGTTAGCGCGGGGTAGTGCCTCAGGATGCAACATCAGTTCAGGATCTAGTGTGCTAAATTGCCTATTTTTAGCATTGCTGCGATGTGACTGAGAATTTGAAAAAAAAAAAAATAATAATTACAATTTACACCAGAACAATTTTAAAAAGTGCTCCATTCATAACATCAACAAGTCTAAAGCAACCCACCCTCTCCTTGTGCCGCTGAACCCTGTACTGTTTGAGTTGCTCCTCCAGGCGTCGACGAGCATCCAAGCGGATCTTTTCCTCATTCTCCATTTCCAGAGAAGGCTTCTGATTGGCTAAACAGTCAGAACAAACAGAGCTTTAAAACACATAAAATCCAAACATTTTATAATCACAAATCTAAACTAATGCTTACAAATAATAAATCTTGCCACTGCAGTAGGAGCTGCAACTTTTTTTAATAAATAAAAATTAACAAAATCACACGGAATTTGTAATTGAAAATCATCAGTTAGAAAGTAATTAGAAGGTAATTCTTAATGAATGATCAAAACTTGCATTAAAATAATGAGCTGCGCAAGTTGTGATCATTTTGTGTTATTTTATGAAAGAAGTAACACATCTTCAAAATAATTTCTTGATGAACAGCTAAAAAAAAAAAAAAACAGCCACTTTGCCAACAGAATATACACCGCCATCCAAAAACTATCACACATATTAGTTTTAAAACACACTCATTAGTTCAATCAATATGCCAAATAAAAACACCCACACCTATTAAACACAACCAAAGAACTATCCAAGGGAGTTTAAAAAAGATAGTACACTGAATCAATCAAACAAAATAAAGTTATTTGGTTTAGTAATAAAAAAGACTAAAGGATGTTTGCATTCCACAGAAAACAACGTTAACGAGGAAATGGGAGGGGGCATTCAGTCCACATAATTTGTTGCTTACACAATTCAGTCTCCTGCATAGGCATACTGAGCCTGAGCGACTGCAATGCATCACCCTTGTGAATCGTGACCTCAGCACTATCCCCCTCAGACTTCTCTAGCATCACGGGTGGATAAGCAGCCACACCTGAGGAGGGCTCTTGGATCTGCGAGTTGATGGGAGAGCTGGTGGTCTGAGGAGGAAATGTTGGAGGAAGGGGCCCATTTATGTCCCCAGCAGCATCAAGGCCGGCTAATACACTACTTCCATTTAGAATCACATCTGAAGTGACAGGCCCTGAAAGAAAGGAAGAAGAAAAGCCTTGAGGAATTTGAAAATTAGATTCAAGTCCCTGTGAACTTGCCGCTGTGGATGTAATTTTCTTGTCAAACTGGGTAAGCAACACTGTCAAGTAAAAATATCTTCAGTGAAAAAAGATGTCACCTATCTACTGTAGCACGACACTTTGAAATCTATTACTCGGTCAAATTTTACACTATTTCTGGTGTTTTGTCATATCTCAAGAAAATGATTAAATAAATACCCTGTTCTTCTTTTGCAAAAGTTGAAAATGACTCTGGACACTAAATTTAAAAAGATATATTAAAATATATAAGATAAAATATATAATATTATAAGTACGTAAATATATATATATATTCGTGAATATGTCTTTCTCATTAATTTAAAGATTAGGGTACAACTAGCATATGTAACATGAACAAATGCTCCAACTAAATTGAGCTGAAAATATTTACATTGCTTTTTGAACAAAGTTTGTGCTTTATTTTCAAAGAAGCTATTAATCAAATGAATAGATTTACTACACAATATGTGGGAAAACAGTAATTCGTTAACAAAAAGCAAAAACTAAGAATCCCGAGCAGAATCAGAGCAAAAAGGAGACACAAAACAGTCGTCAAATAGTGAAAACAACTAAAATGAGAAAAGGTTAAATTGGTCTCCATGGTTTGTGTTTCTGGTGGTTTAACTTTGGCTTATTTCTCATCATTAGAATGGGATCACAGCTACTGTGAAGACGATGACGGATTAGATTTACGTTCAGCTTAAATGTGTGAGTTCAAAGAACCATGCAGTGTGGGGTCACTTTACGCATCGAAGCTCATAACCTATTGAAACAGGTCAGGCATGTCAAGTTGGGAGTTCATAAAACAAAATAAAATACTAATAGAATGCGAATGACTAAAATAAGATTGTATACAAATTGCACCTAGGAATGAGTGTGTGGTTGTGTGTGGTCTTGCAACAAACTGGAAACCTGTTCAGGGTTTACCCTGCCTCTGACCTGAAATCTGCCAGGATAGGCACCAGCATCCCCCGCCATCCCAATAGGGATAAGCGGTTCAGAAGATGAATAAAACAAGCATGCAAACAGACTGGTGACCTATTTGGGGTGTATCCTGCCTCTACTCCATTATGGATAAGCGGTTCAAAAGACAAAACAAGCAAGCAAACACTGTATGATGGATTCACAAAAATCCGTTCCATTTCCCCGTTTATCTGGGGCGGGATCGCGGGGGCAACAGCCTCTGACAGGAAACCCAGGCTTCTGTCACCCTTGCTGCATCCTCCGGTTCACCCGGGAGGACTCCGAGGCGTTCTCCAGTCAGCTGTGAGACATAGTCTCTCCCGCTGATCGGTGGTCTGCCCTAAACACCTCAATGGTGAGGCGCTCAGGAGGATCCTAACCAGATGCCCGAACCACCTCATCTGATTTACAGTGGTGGTCAAAAGTTTACATACACTTGTAAAGAACATAATGTCATGGCTGTCTTGAGTTTCCAGTTATTTCAACAACTCTGATTTTTCTCTGATATAGTGATTGGAACAGATCCTTCTTTGTCACAAAAAACATTCATGAAGTTTGATTCTTTTATGACTTTATTATGGGTAAACTGAAAACGTGACGAAATCAGCTGGGTCAAAAATATACATACAGCAATGCTAATATTTGGTTACATGTCCTTTGGCCATTTTTACTTCAATTAGGCGCTTTTGGTAGCCATCCACAAGCTTCTGGCAAGTTTCTGGTTGAATCTTTGACCACTCCTCTTGACAGAATTGGTGCAGTTCAGTTAAATTTGTTGGCTTTTTGACATGGACTTGTTTCTTCAGCATTATCCACATGTTCTCAATGGGATTTAAGTCAGGACTTTGGAAAGGCCATTCTAAAACCTTAATTCTAGCCTGATTTAGCCATTCCATTACCACTTTTGATGTGTGTTTGGGGTCATTGTCCTGTTGGAACACCCAACTGCGCCCAAGACCCAACCTTCGGGCTGATGACTTCAGGTTTTCTTGAAGAATTTGAAGGTAATCCTCCTTCTTCATTGTCCCATTGACTCTCTGTAAAGCACCAGTTCCATTGGCAGCAAAACAGGCCCACCGTGCTTGATGGTAGGCATGGTGTTCTTGGGGTTAAAGGCCTCACCTTTTCTCCTCCAAACATATTGCTGGGCATTGTGGCCAAACAGCTCAATTTTTGTTTCATCTGACCACAGAACTTTCCTCCAGAAGGTCTTATCTTTGTCCATGTGATCAGCAGCAAACTTTAGTCGAGCCTTAAGGTGCCGCTTTTGGAGCAAGGGCTTCCTTCTTGCACGGCAACCTCTCAGTCCATGGCGATGCAAAACACGCTTGACTGTGGACACTGACACTTGTGTTCCAGCAGCTTCTAATTCTTGGCAGATCTGCTTTTTGGTGCTCCTGGGTTGACTCTTCACCCTCCTGACCAGTTTTCTTTCAGCAGCAGGTGACAGCTTGCGTTTTCTTCCTGATCGTGGCAGTGACAAAACAGTGCCATGCACTTTATACTTACAAACAATTGTTTGCACTGTTGCTCTTGGAACCTGCAGCTGCTTTGAAATGGCTCCAAGTGACTTTCCTGACTTGTTCAAGTCAATGATTCTCTTTTTCAAATCTGTGCTGAGCTCCTTTGACTTTCCCATTGTAGCGTTTGTGGGTGTTTTTATCCAATGAGCCCTTTTTAAATGGTCTCAGAGAAGTCACCAGCTGTAGTCACTCATAATCACTCACAAGAAGTTAAGAGGTCATGCTATGGAGCTCATGTCATTGACACAACTTTCTAAGTCTCCAAAATTGCTCATTCATGTTGCTGTATGTATATTTTTGACCCAGCTGATTTCGTCACATTTTCAGTTTACCCATAATAAAGTCATAAAAGAATCAAACTTCATGAATGTTTTTCGTGACAAAGAAGGATCTGTTCCAATCACTATATCAGAGAAAAATCAGAGTTGTTGAAATAACTGGAAACTCAAGACAGCCATGACATTATGTTCTTTACAAGTGTATGTAAACTTTTGACCACCACTGTATCTTGACCCAGAGGAACAACAGCTCTACTCCGAGCTCCTCTGGGTGGCAAAAGCTCCTGACTATCTCTAAGTAAGAGCCCAGCCATCCAGCGGATGAAGCTCATTTTACAAATATTTTTAGAATTTCTTCAACCATATCAGTACAAAACTAGCCATTTTTTGTCCAAAGATGGTAAGAATTGGATGTCAAATACAACACGCATATAATAATGGTATTAGAATTTTCTATTGGTAACGGTGTTCACACTCACCATTAAGTTTAGTTTCCTGTACAGGGGTTTCAGCATCTTTGGAAATTACACCGTGGCCATCTTGATAAACGTTCGCCTGTATTTGTTGCATTTCTGGTTGACCAGTATCCATTCCAATCAGAAGAGGGGGTTACAGTCACAAATCTGGTGGTCGTCTGTCAGACGGAAGATTCTGTTAAACCATCCTCTTGGAAGCGTGATTACCTGGAATCATGTCAGGATCCAAGGGTGCTTCAAAATACTGAAAGAAGATATGTAAAATAATTTTTAAAAATGCCAAGGGATGGTGTGGTTAGTTGCTGCTCTGGCAAGACATTAATGATGTTATGTAACTGTTTGCGTTGAACATAAGCTCGATTCTAGATCTTTAAAGCATGATCGACATTAAGTGGATCGTATGGTAAATAAAATGTAAGCCTCCTTACATGCATGGCAGACAAAGACATGCTCACACACCTCTAAAGATACAATTTAGTTTCGAGTATTGGATGGATTTGAAATGCAGAAAAGATAACAAACCGGCAAGACTTGCTCCTAGTGATTACATGCAATTTTACGCAATTGAATGAGGACAGCAAGGCGGTTAACACATTAGTGCCATCATTAAACTGTTTCTATAAAATTATACACTTAGATTCATTATAAATGGTCTTACAGGAAAGAGAAAGTAGAACTATGATCTGGGATATTCTCTGATTGTAGAGGAAAATCTTTGAGACAGGTGTAGTTACTATTTGACTTTGCCGTGCTTATTCGAATCTTGCCCATTAATATGTGAAATTAATTACTATTAACGAGATAGAAACTGAATTTGATTTCCTATAAAAGCTCAAAACAGCAAAATACAATATATATTTTGCTAATGCTAAATAGCTATGCTAAAAATGCTAACGCTAGGCATGCTAAGTCATTAGCTTGGTTTGTTACACACGTCGCCGGAGTCATTTATGGAAGATTTTACACACAAAATTCTTTTAACTACTGTCATAAAATAAAGTAAAACACACAGTGTGATATTTATAGCGTGACAACATCGCTAAATGTAATTCAAACAGATATTCGCTCACCGCTTCGCCAGCTTCTGCTTCTACTACGTGGCTGTTTGGTTTCCGTCCCTAATTGGTCCGACGAGAAACAAAAGCTTGACAACAATGGTGGCCATAAAAAAACAGCCCAACAGTGTTTTGTGGTTTTATTTTTTATTTTTGGAATGAATTTTAATACAAAATTCTTTTTTCCATTACATTGGGTAACTAAAATACAGAAAAATATATATGCATGTGGATTATTTAAATTAAGTCAATTTAATATTCTTTGTGGACAATCTTTTTACGGTTTTTCAATAATCCAAATCATGTATATTTATTTAAAAACTTGTTTTTTCTATGTCCAAACAAGTTTTCTGGAGTTCTAAACTAATTGTTTTGGGTACATTATATTTTTACAGCAGGAGACGCTTTAAAAGGTCAAAACCCGTATTCTTTCACCTTATATTTGACGTTAGCTATTATTGATCTGGAAAATTATGACAAGCTATTTTACACTTGATCACATAAAATCTTTTTGCTTCAATAATGTGTGCACAAAAGTACAAAAAAATATTTTTCTTCTATTTTTTTACTCTTGTGATCCAATTAAATTTTCCGATAATGTGCTCTGAAATGAATTTATTTTTGATCTTTCACATTATCAATGTGAGATTTAAATGGGGGAAAAAAAACTAAAAGCGTCAACGTCTTTAACTCCACGAAGTGTTTATTAGAATGACATGACTGTCAGGTTAAACGGTTTCACTATATTTAAATACGGGGAAATGCGATTTTAGAAAATACAAGTGTGTCGTCATTTCTACACGGCCAACAAAATAAATTGCTAAAAAAATAAGAAAAAGACGTTGACGCATTTTGTCAACGGGTCATGCATTATAGTGCCAACAAAAATGACTAGAGTTCAAGCCGATTATGGTACATTCTAGGCGGCCATTGTTACAGCACAGTCAAAGCTAGACTGATCTCCTCCCGTTACGTCATTCCGTCTCATTGTAATTTGACTGCGCGTGCCCAATTTTTTTGTGATTTTTATAGTAAACAATAAATACGGGTTTTAACTACTCAGTACGGTGTGAACACCTCTCCAATATGGGATGCAGGAGGAATGCCTTGACAGTTATAGTATTATGTCTGAGTGGTTTATGGTTTATATGTTTCTCATTACCTTATTTTTGGGAGCAATTCTTCTTCTTCTTTTGGCATTTCCCTTCAGGGGTCGCCACAGCAAGTCAGTTTCTTCCATCTAACCCTATCTGCTGCATCTTCTTCGGTCACACCAACTATCTTCATGTCTTCCCTACTGTATCCATGAACCTTCTCTCCGGTCTTCCTCAAGGCTCTTTCCTGGTGGTTCCAAACCCAGCATCCTTCTTCCTATGTACTCTCTCACTTCTCTGCACATGTTGTAACCATCTCAGTCTGGTCTCTCTGGCTTTATCTCCAAAACCTCTAACATGTGATGTTCCTCCGATATACTCATTTCTAATTCTATCCATCCTGGTCACTCCCAGAGAGATCCTCAGCATCTTCATCTCTGCTACCTCCATCTCTGTTTCCTGTCTTTTCCTCAGTACCACTGTCTTTAGAACAAACAGCAAGGTAGGTCTCACCATGGTTTTGTACACTTTCCCTTTCAATTTAGCTGAAACTCCTCTATCACACCGTTCCGGCCTACCTGGACACGCTTCTTCACCTCTTTTCCACACTCTCCATTGCTCTGGACTGTTGATCCTAGATATTTAAAATCTTCCACCTTCTTTATCTCTTCTGATGGACTGGCTGACAGACGAGGTCAGACAGGAATCCCCATGTACAAAGATGTTTGCAGATGACATTGTGATCTGTAGTGAGAGGAGGGAAGAGGTGGAGGAAAAGCTGGAGAGGTGGAGGTTTGCACTAGAAAGAAGAGGAATGAAGATTAGTCAGAGTAAAACAGAGTACATGTGTGTGAATGAGAGGGATCCAAACGGAAAAGTGAGGTTACAGGGAGAAGAGATAAAGAAGGTGGAAGATTTTAAGTATCTAGGATGAACAGTCCAGAGCAATGGAGAATGTGGAAAAGAGGTGAAGAAGCGTGTTCAGGCAGGCTGGAACGGGTGGAGGAAAGTATCAGGTGTGATGTGCGACAGAAGAGTTTCAGCTAGAATGAAAGGGAGAGTGTACAAAACCGTGGTGAGACCAGCCATGCTGTTTGGTCTAGAAACAGTAGCACTGAAGAAAAGACAGGAAGCAGAGATGAAGATGCTGAGGATCTCTCTGGGAGTGACCAGGATGGACAGGATTAGAAATGAGTACATCAGGGGAACAGCACATGTTAGAGGTTTTGGGAATAAAGTTCGAGAGGCAAGACTAAGATGGTTTGGGCACGTACAGAGGAGAGAGAGAACATAGGAAGAAGGATGCTGGATTTGGAATCACCAGGAAAGAGGACTAGAGGAAGGCCAAAGAGGAGGTTCATGGACGCAGTGAAGGAAGACATGAAGGTAGTTGTTGTGACCAAAGAGGATACAGCAGATAGGATTAGATGGAAGAAACTGACTTGCTTTGGGCCCCCTAAAGGGAAAAGCCGAAAGAAGAAGAAGACATTCCAATGGAGAAACTATGGAACGTTTATGGATGAATGTAATAAGTTCAAGGCTGCATTATGCAAAATATGTTTTACTTTATATTATAATCCGAAGTGCTTTATTGATCCCACACGTGGGAATTGTTTGTGTTACAGCAGCACTGTAATAACAATAAGAAATATTAAGTAAATATCTAAAATAAGAAATACTGTATGAATGAAATAAAAAGAATACTGTGAAAGTAAGGAATGAAACAAGTGATATGATTTAAAATGTATTAACAGGCAGTTCAGACAGAATCTGCATAAAGGTGATGCATGATCCAGTTATCTGTTATTGAGTGTTATTATTGTATTGGGAATAAAATGACAATGTTTTTGCTTACTTTTTATTTCATGTATTCAATATGAGATTTCGAACTGAGTTTGTTATTTATGTATATCCTATTATCTGTTATATTAAAAAAATAAATTATTTTTGCAGAAAGTACACATAATTAAATAAATGAATAACTTGCGTGTATGTTGCAACTTAACTTGCTGTTTACTTTACAATAGCGCCATCTATTGGTAATTTAAGAACAAGGCAAATACATGAATAAGTGAAAAATAAAAATCAAGTTTTCTGCAAAAATCAAACCTTTAAATCAAGGCCATTAAATACCACAGTTTATTTTTTTTTCTTTAAAATAAAATCTGCACACAAAATTGAATATTTGAATTTTAAGTTTCTGCATTAATCAATATAAAAATTGTCGGAATCTTTGAAAATAGAGAAATGAAGAAAGCATGCAATCAAGACGCATTAGATGTGTTTTTCCTATGAATCTAAGTTATGAATAAATTTTGCATTATGTTTTAAGCTGTAATTTAATTAATTTGGAAATTGCATACTGTGCATGTATTTTTTATAAAAAACAAGTGACAGTAATAAAGTTTGATGTATTTTTTTTGACAGTGAGTGTTGTGTATAATTGATTGCTAAAGGATGAGTAAGTAGGGGGTCCTTCTCTCGGGTTCGCCCATGAACGATGAAGCGCGCCCCCGGCACTTCAGGTGAATGAGAGGGAAGCAGAGGAGCGGGACACTACTCACTGTGCGTCGCTGTAAAAAAGAAACAATCACAGGAAAATGAGTTGTGTTACATCGCTTGGGCCACACGCTTTGATGACAGCATATCTACTTTTCCTAATGGGATGCATTGCACAGAAAGTAAGTCGACATTAATTTTCTGCAGAGATAACTTAAAGCCTTGTTAAGAATCGTGCTCATGTGTACAGGGAACTCCATTTGTCGAATCACTTATTAAACTACTATTCGCTTTTTAGTTAGAATATTGATACATAAAAACACAAATGAATGTTTATTTAGATGGTTTAGCTATTATTATTAATTTCGGCGTAGGTTTTTTTATATAAAAGTGAGCTTTTTTCAACTTTACAATTATTTTTAATGAACGACGTGTGTGTTCTTCAACCTGCAGCCAAAGCGAACAAGAAGCTGAACAAAGTTTAATTATGCTATAAAATATTATTTCAAACCCATCTTTTGTCGTGTTTAATTTTATATAAATAAAGCCGACTTTATGTGCACGTAATTTAGCATCGGAAAACACCAAATAAAATGGTTACAGTGACAATTCATTGAGATTAAATCCAATAATTTGTAAATGTACCGTTTTCACAGGAGAGTTCTGCGTGCATGCTGCTAGCAGAGTAGGACGTAACTTGTGTCGTAAGCTTGTGATTTAAATTATTACATTTAGATTGAGTATTGATTCCTGACATTTAATACATTAAATAACGTTTTTTTAAATCACGTTTTTAATTTTAAAAGTTGATTTTAGTTAAATACACAAGTTACATTTAAACTAACTTAAAAGTAAATTAAAAATAAATAAAGAAAGAAAGAGAGGGAAATGAAGACTTGTTTAATAAGAGATCAACAAATGTGTTTATTTGATTTAAGCTGATTTTCTGAGGTTCATATTAATGATCCTTGCTATAATTTCCTCTCTGGTTGTTTTGACGGCTCTGGGATGTTTGGATGTAGCTGTACCTCAGAGTTTAGAGAATGGCATGCAGGATTCAAATAGTAAAATGAGAACCACACAGGGAGCGTGTTGGCTTTTGTTTTACTTTTCATAGCCATTGAGTGTGTAATCCCTTTGCCTCTGACATTGGAGGAGCTCACCATCAAATGTTTGTCACGGATGAACAGTAATAAGCAGATAGGTGGATGCTTCTAGGTCAGATTGTCTCCATTCAGTAAAGCTGTCATTCATGTTCACCAGGCTTTATTGATACCTGATTTATTTGGCACCAATTCAGCAGTTTGAAATTAAATTGAGGAGAAAATCCACATATCGAAGAGTTTTTAGGCTTCTGAAGTAAACCTGTTTATTTAAGGGGCATGTTGGAAATTGTGAAATCAAAATTTGATACAATTCTTGTCTGATTCTTGTTAGTTGACTTGACAATGCAACTGAATGATATTGTAATATCAAAGGTTTATTACCCTTGGCACAGATCCTTTTGAACACCAAGAGGTTTCTACCTGTCAAGAGTCATCCTCTTCCACTGTCGGAGCATGTCAGATCACTAGAGCAATTCTTCAAACTAGGTTACAAAAAGCCTTTGGTTTATTGAATTGTCAGCATGTCCAGCTTTAGTTTTTGTGTGCATAGGGTGTTCACTATCTTTGCAATTATCTGCCTGAGGGGGCACTGTAAATGATGGCTTTGTCTTCTGTTCCCTCTTTGTATTAAGTTGATTTTTGGAACAGCATAAACAAGCTTGGAATTTATTCTATCCCCCTCAGAGAAACAGAGGCATCAAAGTCTCTCAGTTCACAATCCAACTCTTTGGCTGCAGGAGAGTGAACTTGATCTTTGTTTTGGTGCTTTGCTCTAAATTTCAGGAGGTTTTTTTTTTTGGTGGTGTGGTGGAATGAGGCGACATTAATCACTAATTGTTGTGAGTTGTGGGACAAGAAAACAGTGATATTCTTTTCTCATCGTGAATTATCTGACATCATTACGTATGTTTGTTGGTCAACAAATAAACATTAATTAGTAACGTAAAACTGTAAAGGAATTTTTTAAAAAGCGACATCATAAATTCTCAAATAATTAAAATGAAAAAGCATGTCTAAAAGACAAATTTGGTTTAAAAAACAGTTTTCTTACGTGTTTTTTTCTACATACTCTTTATCTGAAAGAAAAGGTATTAAAAGTATTAAAATTAGCATTTATGTGTTATTATTAACTAATGCATCTTTTGGGCATTTGCAAGGAAAGTCAATCAGATGATTGTGTTTGCATAAAAGAGAGACAGGAATCAACCCACGTACAGTAAATAACCAAATCATGTGAGGTTAAAGTTTTTCGGTAAACATAATAAACCAATTAAATCATTTTTAACACGGTCACTGTAAAATGTGCCATTTCTACTCTAGCATGGAAACCCTTGTGCAACCTTTAAAGCCTCTTAAATGTAGGTGGTGTGTGTTAGTGTATACGTGTAAGAGAGGCATATGATGAGATTACAATCTGGAAAACATTCAATTGAGAAATTTGCATTTAAATGTTATAAACTAAACAACTGTTTATATATAAAAAAAATGCTAAAAGACTGAAACTTGTGTTTTCACACGTGATGAAGCTGGGCGATTCAACAGGTTTTCACAAGTTTATTAACTGCTCTATCTAGGTATCTAGCAGAGCATTATCAAACCCACCCTATCTGGTAGCATGCATTTGCTAATCTTGGGTAGTTTCGTAGAACTGAATATTGACAATGTTAAAAAAAAAAATAAAAACATAGCAGTTGAATTAGTAGAATAATCAATAGTGAATTGACTTCTTGAAAATGAAAATTGCCAATCGGCACGCAATGATTTAATAGTTATAACTTTGGCAGTTTAACCAGTACACCAGTACATGCTACTGAATTTTTACCTCTAATCTTGTAAATGAATCAAATGCTTAATGTATACCGTTTGCAATTTGGTTTAGCTTTACCACCTTTAGTCAAAGGTGGTAAAGCCTTTACCATTTCTGCTGGTGGCAGAAATTCAGGGCCACATAGTGAGAATGGAAAAAAAAAAAATTCAAAGTGTAAAACAATGAAAGCCGCTCTGCTTCTGCTGGTAAGCAAACTATGTAGGTGATAGGTTATCATTATTGTGAGATATAATGTTTTGAAAATAAGCTTTTCTGGAATTTTATATCATGGTCAGACTTGGAAATGTTGTATGCATTTAGACTTTGATTGATGGTAGTTTAAACTTGTCAGCAGAGTCTACAGGACTTCTCATTTGGAACACCTCCCAAAGTGTGGTTATCATAGATAACTGGATTCAATGGATCTCGCACCAAACTCAGCATTATTTCTCCTAAGTGGTCAAAGCAACTTTGGAGATAGAACAGATTCACCACAGTGTTTCACAGGCTTACATTAACAACAACCACAGCTGCAGCTGATCTTTTTTAGAGAAAATATGATAATAGGTTTAACACCACAAACATAGAAACGTGGGTTTGCATGTTCCTGCATTCTGGCCCACCCAGCCACATTATGTGCATGTTTTAAGACCACAGAAGTGATCATTTAAAGTGCTTCAATTATCTATGTGAGCTACAGAAAAATTGATTGAACATTTGGGCTGCAAGAGTTCATTTAATAACTAAGTTGTGCTGTAACTAGAGTGAAAATGTGCTGAGCTTGTTTTGCGGTGGCCAACTAAACTGACCCAAAAGTAAACTCACTACAACTTGAAGCTCTCACTGATTCTACCATGAGAGACATTAATTAGACAAAAATGTGATGGGCTTGTCAATACCGTTAACAGCTGTAGGAGCAGATCTCAAGGAGTTATATGCAAAAAAAAAAACTAAAACTAAAGGATTTATTCTCGTTTCAAATATTAAACATTATTTAAAAAACCTTTTTTTTTCCCCACAAAGCTTGTTGGATATTAATTTAAGGAATGCTTCTGTATTTGTATGACAAAAAAATACTTTCATTAGAAGAGCATGTGGAGTCTAGTTTTGGGAAATTCTTGTATTTTATTTGAACTTGCATTTCACTTTAATTCAATCAGTGCAACTCCTAATGATGTTAAATGTAAACAGTTGCCACATTTATCTGGGATTTGTAAGACCCCTCTCTTTTCTGGGAATTGTGTTAAACAATTTCAAACATGTTTCAATTCTGGGCACATATTTGCAACCATTTGTTTGCATCAGTTTTAGGATAATCTTATCTAAATCTTTCTGTACTTTAGTTATTTTTAAAGCATCTTTTTAAATTATCCTCTAGTTCACTTCTTCCCAAAGTCTTAATAATAATTTTCTCTTGAAAAAGTGAACAGGATTTGGATGAACCCTGAGTATAAAGCTGCTGCCGGTGCACAAGCTTGCAAGGCGGTGTCAGTCTGCTGCTGTAGTAAACAGAACTGGTGAGGATTCCTGCCCCCTTTTGAGGGGCCTGCCTGCCTGTTTATGAGCCAGTCTGAGACTGTTTGTGCATGAGAGCGTGCGTGTGTGTGTGTGTGTGTGTGTGTGTGTGTGTGTGTATATATGTGTGTGTGTGTTGACGGTATTTCAGCAGAAGGCAGATCGTGTTGCAGAGTTTTCACTGCAGTGTCACCAGCCTGGGTGGTTTAAAAAAAAGTGAAAACACTCATTTCAATTAGACATTTGGGCCGACAAACCTCAGTTTGTCGAGTAAAGGTGTGCTAACAAATACTTTAAATTCCCTCTCTAAAAAAAATGGTAGAAAAAACCCAACTAATTTTGTTGTTTGCTGACATTTATTTCTGTGGGCTAGTAAATTTAATTAAAAAATACAACTTATATTTTAAATAAAATACTTATCATCTTTGGTTGTTTTGCATTTTGTTTGAATATTTTTATCTAAATTTTGATATATTTATTGTATTCAAATCTGAAAAATAAATGGCACAAATACTTGTTGGTCAGCGGGATTAAAAATGTTTTAATTTTTTTTTATTTCAAGATTTGCTGCAATTATTCAATGTCACTGACTATTAAACCTGCTGCTTCAAAGCTTTTAGAAATTTGTTATTTTCCGAAAAACAGGAGGAGAGTTTACCCACCTCAGCACATAACAGAAATATGACCAGGACACAGTGACCAGCCGGCTCTTATGTAAACTTTTAGTTTGCACCTTATTAGCATCACTTCATTAAAATATGATCTGGCCTCCCCATTTGTGAAGTGGCTCACTAAAACAGCACTGCGGCCCATTGTTTTGTCATGAGAAAAGGAATCCTTGAATAATTAGCGGCCTGCCAGTGGAGCAGCCTGTGATGTAACAGAACCGAGATGTTTGGCATTATAAGAATGTCCCATTTTCATCTGACACTATGGCACTTCAGAGCCTTTTCATGTGTATTCGAGCATGTGCATACAGGTATTCAGGGTCCTCTCAGTAACCTTGTCTTAGTGCAAAAGATGAGACTATTGCTTGTAAATTTCTCTCAATTTTTTTTCTCCCTGTGGTTTTGCATATTTTATTCCTTTATAGTAAAATTTAGCAATTAGCATTTGCCCCATTAAAATGTTTGTTGACTTAAATCTGTGAAAATCAGATTAGTTTTGTGTGTATCTGTAGGAAGTTTGAAGATTAAAATGTGAAGCACAAACATCAGTGTTACCTGGTATCAGTTGATGACAAATAAAACAAAAGACGGCATTTGCATCAGTAACTAAAAGGTAATAGTTTTAACTCAACACTTTGCCCAGATAGTAAAAATAATCCACAGACATTCAATTAAACGTGATGTCAGTAATGTACCACAAGCACTTTATCTTCCACAACTCCGCTGTTTGTAAATGTAATTAGGAAAATATGTGGCGTCGTGGGGCTGCTTAAATTGCTGCATTTTTGTTCAGCCACACACTTTGCAGTTGTCAGAAATTCAATAAGGGCTGACAAACAGCTAATATCATCTCATGGACCAGGCCGGGTTTGTTGTTCATTCTAAGCTTGACCCTATTTGTAAGTTCCCAGCATGTTCTGATTTGGTCACAGGCTATACTGGTTCATTCACATAACTGCATTAGATCTGAAAGCATTTTCAAGTGTGTTCTTCTTATCCAGCAGAGTACTGTCTGCCAACAAATGTAAATTTTTGGCCACGGTGTCTTTAGCATTTTAGTGTAGTATTTCCACCAGCTGCGACAGCCAGCGGTGCTGTGTGGGCTGCAGACATAGCTTGTGCTGCAGCATGAACAAATAAGAGTTTGAGCAGATTTGTAGTCAGTAAATTTGTATTTAAATTGAAAAAAAACTGCTGTTGCTGGGTTTTTTTTTTTTGTTGTTGTTGTTTTAAAGAATGTTTGTGCAGATAAACAGAGCTCCATGGCGTCACTTACTCGATGAATGCCTTGGATTTGAAATTCAGCCATGTGCCATGTTTGGTCTTTCAGCAGCTTCTCAAGATGGACCGCAGGCGTAATCTTTGATTTTACAGTGAATAAATGTTTATTTGTTTGAGAGGTAAAAAAACCCCCTCCTGTTTATTTTCTGAAGCACCATCAGCTCACTAATTTAGCCTCAAAACTATGATGACTATCAGGAAAATATTTATCTTCACAATCAATACTAGTCCTCGATCACAGATTGTAAATTTATGTTTTTGTTTGGGGGTCCAGAGCGCAACGATTGCCTAAGGGAGATGGTATTTTACCTGTCTGGTAAAAGAGGTCTGTCTGTCTCATTCCCACAGTCCAGAGCTGAGGCGAACAGGAAAGCTCATAAACACACTGCCCCCCTACAAAGGTCTGGTCCTCAGCTCCTTGGTCCTATCACACATCTGCCTCTGCTTAGAGCCAAGGTCCCCCCTTACATTTCTGTACACCTGGGAAGTATTACAGCCAGCATGTTTGAAGAAATACCCCACTCCTTCCCCACGATCCTGGTTACCAAGGTCAGCAGTACAGGAAAAAAACAGGCTTTGATATTATAGCAACACAGCAAAGTTGAATAGTTTAGCATTTAAATGTCAGAAATCAAATCAGAAACTTGCTCTGATATTTGTCTTTGTTGTTTGGCAAATTTATCTTTCTTTTGAAAAATTTTATGACTCATTTAAGGGTAAAAATATAAAGTCACAGCTCAACATCCAACTCTGGGTGTGAGCATCGATGTCTCAAAAATAAGTCTATGGTGTGACATAATTATTTGCTAAGTGGAAAGTAAAGAGCTCATTTTAATCCAAACAGGTGTAATGGTTCAAACTTAATGTTTTTTTTTCTTCTCCAGGTGTACTTTGACTGTGGTGCCAAGGTGGATGTAGTGGATGTTCAAGGCCTCATCTTGTCTCCAGGTTTTCCGTACAACTACTCCTCCGGAACTCATTGTGTCTGGCAGTTTGTTGTGCCAATTGATCATCAGCTCATTCTGGAGATATATGACTTTGATGTGTTTGAAAGCCCTGACTCAACAGTTCAGGATTCAGCTATTTCTAATTTTGAAGAAGAAAAGATGGTTTTTAGCTCTGACAGCTTAGTGGCAGATGGAATCACATCTTCTGTTAAAGAGCCAATACTTCAAAATGTAGGTGATGTTTCAAAGATCGATGGTGAAGTCAACCAGGTGGTGGTTCAGGAAGAGTCCACAAAGATGGAGATTGCCAAAGTCTCAAATTCTGCCAAAAGATCTGCAGATTTCTTCTCTGTTATTTCTCCATCACAACCCCCTTCGCTTCTTTTGCAACCTGAAGCTTTGCTTCCTGGAGACAAAGATGTCAACTCTGCCTCTTCGGCTCGCCTAAGGGTAGATCTCAGTCCGAGTTTGAAGCCAAGCACATTCGTGGAAGCAACCACCTTGTCACCTCACCACTTTACCAACACTCCACCTGTGAGTCCAGAAACCCAACAGCCTCTGATTGATACATGTCCACACGATGTCCTTTACATCTCAGACCTCATCACCTTTTCTTCACGGTTCTGTGGATCCAACCGGCCTCCCAGTAGCCAACTGGTATTTGGTTCCAATCAAGAGATGGTGGAAGTCATCATGGAGCTTATCACAACCACCCACTGGGGACGTGGCTTTGCTTTACTTTTCCATTACCACAACCTGACTGAGCCAGGGGGGAACCGAAATGTCACGTCTGCAGGTAACACCAAGGACTCAGTCCTGTCTGCCGTGAGCGGAGCGGGCTTCTTTGCCCTGATTCTCGCGGGAATCCTCTGCCTTATATTCAGGTAAATCAGAATCATCAGAATCATGATCCAGCAAACTGAATCTAATATAAAAAAGTTATTTTGTAAGAGAAATAGAATAGAAACCAGAGAGGGTCTGGAACAATTTCTCCTCAACTGTAGCTTCACAAGAAATGTTGGTGTCTTACCAGTTTCTATTTGGTCAAAAGAAAAACCCTAATTTGGGAACTTTGTACCGTCTTTTAAAGACAAAAAAGTGAAGCTTTTGATCCAGCTATTGGGTCAAAGTTAACTGTTCACAAACTTATACAATCCATAGATCTAGCATTATTTTCCAAATAATTGTGTAAATTAGGACGATTGCCAATGGGGGTATTTTTTTTTTTTTTCTTAAATTTAGTTTCAAATAAGCAAATGTTGTAGGCCAAAAATAAATATTAGATAAAATTATCTAATTAACTAATTGACGATAGAAAATGTCAATAATGGTGATAAGTTGAATACTTCATCTAAACAGCAATTACACATTTTGTGGAAGAAAACTTAGTCTTCTTCTTCTTTCAGCATTTCCCTTCAGGGGTCGCCACAGCAAGTCAGTTTCTTCCATCTAACCCTATCTGCTGCAACTTAGTATATCACAGAAAAAAATAGTTGTAAAGTTAACATGAGAAAAAATAATGAAATCAAGAAGAAAATTAATCTTTTACAAAATATAACATTCATTATTTTTTTAATTTTGTCTTCTGAACAAATTATCCCTAACGGGGTCGCAGGGATATCGGACCCTATCCCAGCTGATTTCAGGCATGAGTCAGGGTAAACCCAAACAGGTTGCAAGTCTTTTACGGGGCCACACACAACTATCCACACGCGCTCATTCCTAGAGGCAATTTGTTGCGGCCAATCAACTTAACACACGTTTTGGAGGGTAGGAAGAAACAAGAATATCTGGAGAAAACTCACGCATACACAGGAAGAAAATGCAAACTCCACACAGAAAGGCCAGTGTTTCAAACCTCGCTTCGACTTCGGGACTCAAACCTCAAGCTTCTTGCTGTTAGGCAATTGTGCTAACCACTGTGCCACCATGCAGCCCTTCATTATTTTAAATTTAACTTTTAAAATAATTTGTCTCTTCAATTTTTGTAAATTTATCAAAATTTTGGCTTTATTGTAGAAGTCAAACAAAATCCAAACCAGTTCCTTGTTACATTCCCTGGAGAAATTTTACAAGCATCACCTCCAATATATCACAATTGGAATTTATGCACATATAAAACACACTCTAGCACCTACTCAGTCACAGTTCTGTCATATTGACTCAGCTGGAAGCCTTTGTCGCTGATGTGGTGACCTTGGGTGATTAGGTGGGTTTGGCAGCAACTGTGCGGCTTGCATGATGTGGATCATTCTCACTACAAACCGAGGGGCATTCAAGGTACGGCACCTGGCATTAATTCCAGCTTACAATAACATAAAGGCAGTTGTAAGTAATGGGTGGATAAATGAGGCAATCAGGAATTACAAGAAGTAGCACTCAATGTGAGTTTGCTATCAATTGCTTTGTTAGCCAATCAAAAAGTACACTTTACAGGATGTTCCTCTTCCTTCTCCTGAGATAATGAACACAAACTCAGTGGTTTAGCTTGTAATACTGCCTGTCCAAACCAGTTCTTTCCCTCCTATTGGTTAAAATGTATTAAAAATCCAGTGAGGTTATAGTTTGTGTTTATTCCCTATAAAAAACACTTTCGAGTAATCTTGTAATTTCAAATGCACCTCCGCGTCTCCAACCCATCCGCCAGGCACAATAACTCCACAGGTACTTGCCATTACGAATCAGAAAATTAGAAACGTATGTGCAATAAAAGAAAGCAAAATTAGGAAGAACAACAACCGGAGTCATTCAGAAGCCTGGAAAAACATTACAATGAAACATCAAACTGTCGAGCAGCATGCATTGCAAGTTTATATAAAATCATTGGCATTAAATCAAGCAAGTTGTGCACAATTGTGAAAGTTTAAAGCAGTACCAAGTTTAAATCAAAGTGGCCTTTGTTTGGAAAAACAGCCAGAGTTGGATGAGAGTCACAGCAGGGGATGCCCTAAGTTGACTGGTAGCAGGTAATAAACTCATTCAACTGGACGGGTCTTTTTTAATGAGAGGGTACACACTCATGTATTTTTACATGCTTCAACTGATCAAGTAAACATGTGAACAAGGAGAAAAATAATAGAGGATGTAATTTTATTAGACAAGAATTTCAGAAAAGATTGAACATCTTAGGTAGCTTAAATCTATCCAGTTATGGACAAAAAGATCAAACAAGAATAGCATAATAACAAAAATAAAGGCAACCTACTTGTTGTAAGCAGCTCAACAAAAACTATAACAGACCAGTTCAAAGTATACAGCTTTTTTCCTTTTTTGCTAATCAAGATTGTGGTTTAACTTTCTTCATCATCCAACACCACAACAGAACAGCTATACTTTACTATACTTTGTGAAATTGGCCACAAGTATGCAGAGCTATCCTACTGCGTATTAGAAGTGGTTACAGTGGGAGAAAGTTCCTATTCAGCATCTATTTGTAACTATTTCTCTAAAACTAGAGTGGTTTTCTGTCTTTCAGGGAACAGCAGGCTATCTGAGGATATGCAGTAAGATTTGTTTTTTTTGTAATTACGGACTGATTTGGTACTTCATTTTTTCCAGACCCAAACTGTGTCCAAAAAGAGCCGCCATCAGCACGACCAGCAACTCTGAGGTACAAAGATTGTGTAAATTGCAGGAAAAGAACTTTATTTTGCTCTTTTGGCTCTTTCTTCTTCACTGAAAAATATAATAATATTTTAAATTATGTTCAGCCGTGGGGTGAAGTGCTAAAACTAATATTTGAGGTAATTTTTGATCAACTAATTTTAAAAATTAACTACAAATTAAATGTTAATTAAGCCTGTATAGTTTGAACATTTCTCCATATGGTGTGTAATGCAGGCAAGTTTGAGAATCCATTTAAAAGATTGGATTTTTGATAAATACATTGTTTAAAGTTATTTTGTTTGTGTGCAGATAAGTTAAAATAATTAAAGTGGGGAAAAAACGTGTCTTTTAATCTACCATTAATAAACTTCCTGCTCATTTGTGTCTGTAGTCCTGCATCTCTAAAATTCCTCTAAGAAAGAGCAGAACATTTCTTTTAAACTCTGTCACCAAGGCTAACGCTGTTCATTTCCATACCTCTGCGGCCCCAACTCCCCACAGAGCTGTACCACCTCAGGTTCACACCAGGTCACATATTTGCAACAATGGCTATTTATTAAAGTTCTCAAAGCCCACTATAAAGCCTTATTATCCTTATCAGTCATATGTAAAACCACATTCAGACAACACAGCTTACAGTGTTGTCCACTCACTGTTTTCTTCTGATGTTGGATTTCAAAGTCTTAAACATTCACACTACATGACTGATTGGCAGTATAGAGTTGCACACTCTATATTTTATCTCAAGCCTCACAGATTTTATTCTCCAACCATTTATGCAAGCTTTAGTACCTATTACTACTTCAACATTTAGGTATTTAATTGTGTGTCCTTTCCATGTAATGGCTTTGAGTTCCAGAGAACATTCACACAGCTGGGTTTAGGGGCCTTAATGCTGTAATGCACTGCTGGAAATACAATGAATTTCTCTAGAAAAACTTAATGACCTTGTGTTATAGGTGCCACAGGGGGTGCAGAACACTGCTGCTGAGGTCAGTGAGCTGCAAGTGATCGCAGAAAATCAGGCCAACACGGAGATGGCAATGGAGCAGGACAACAACCACGACAATTTACCACTCACAAGTAGGTACAACACAGAATCAGTTCATGCACGTTTGAACCTTTAAAACAATTGTTCCACATTCAGTTTCCAAGAAAATTTAGTGTGAGAGAAAATCTATTCGGAGGAACTGGAGCAAGTTCAAATGAAATAAAAACACATTATTGTGAATTTAATTCATTTGGATCTATCGGTGTAATCCCAGGAATGATAATAATTGGCTCAAGAACTTAAACCTTCCAGTCCTCGTTTTGGCTAAAATGTATTCTGCGGATTGTTTTAATTGTGTGTAATTATGTAGAAAATTACTTATTGGTTATAATATCAGAGATTGGATTTTTCTTGGTACTCATCTGCTAAACTTCTTCCATTTTAAAATATATCCTAAAGCAAAACACTGTTGCCACTAATGGAAATAGAAATCCCAGCAAACATTTATAAATTGGTTGCAGTTGTATGTTTAGTTAAGAAATAACACGAGAGAACTTCTGTGAGGTAAGTCTGTGAAGTTTTCAATGAAAAAAATAATTGTGTTGGTTTGGAGATGAACACAGGCTTGATCCATGAACAATCAAAAGACTTCTCTTACTGTCGGAATGGGACTGAACTCAGACTGAGGGATTTTGTGGTTTGTGGTATTTAACCAACTAAGCAAAGCGACTAGGGAGCAGTTTTGAACTAAAGTTCTATCCACAGTACAGTATTTCTTCCAATATGCCTCAGTATTTTCAGTGAAACCATCTTAACTATGGATGATAAAATGAGGGGTTTTATTATTGATGTTTGAGGTTTGAATCTACAAATCTAATTTGACCAAACTCTGTTGAAGCTTTTCTCCCAAAATCTATGAAATATAATATTTTTCTGTCTGTAGCCTGTACTGGTGGCGACATTTCCCAGCAGCCTGAGGTGGATCTGTCTTGCGGTGGTCTGACTGAACTAGACCTCAGTGCAGATGAAGTTTTTATTGTATCACCAGCTGCTAGCCCAAGCGGACTTTCCTTCACTCCTCACACAGTAAGAACCAGTTTCGTGTTGATTTAAGTGATGAACTGGAATATAGAATAACTTTTTATACCACCTGAAATTAACCTGATAAACAGAATCAAACTTGTGGATATGAGATGACCGCTTTAGATACCAACTACATCAAAATGATCAAAGTTTCATTTGGTTTAGTCCTACAGTTCCCTCAATGCCAGGCAGCAGAGGGTGAAATTGTTTATTTAATCTCAAAGGCACTCACTCAATTGCATTGTTTTTCTCACTTTGTGGGAATGATGCTGGAACAAATGAACATCGGAGGTGGCAGGGCATTCATTGCTTTGAAATGACCCAGTCCCCAACATGACTGATACTATTATTCTGGCGTGCGTAAAATACAATCTAAAA
This sequence comes from Neostethus bicornis, assembly GCA_902685375.1. NCBI lineage: Eukaryota > Metazoa > Chordata > Actinopteri > Atheriniformes > Phallostethidae > Neostethus > Neostethus bicornis. The sequence continues at coordinate 16,023,454 of LR738545.1, forward strand.
TTACAAAAAAAAAAAAAAACTACAAGGGTATAATTGAGAAATAAGGATAATTAAACGGTGGTGGAAGTTCTAATGAAACAAGCTTTTTTTTTTTTTCCCAATTTCTCCTGCTCTCTTTTGTACTCTCTTGGAATAAGAGTTGGCATAAAACAACTCTGGCAGCTTTTTGAATGACTGGCAAGCTTTTTCTTCAGCCCAGGCTAATGGAGTATTATCTACAGAGCCAGATTCCCAGCTCAAATTGTGTATGTGTGTGTGTGTGTCATGCAGGCTTTGGCACACAGTGTGTGGTCTGCCTGTGTGTGTCCTCAATTCAGACGTCTATGTAAATAATGTTTGGGAAGTGCTGTTCTTAAGCAAATGCAAAATGCATCTTCTGATAAACTGCCCTATAGACACGCATGAACCCTACATCACTAGAGGAGTTGTCATAGTTTAGGAAATGCGATAAAAAATTGTAGCCTCTCTTAATGACAATATCAAAGCAAAAAGTCAATTTTAATAGTTTACCCTTATTTAAATGGGTCTTGAGCTTTTCTACACACTATTGAAATGTCTCAAACTCCTCCTTTCTGGCCTACATTGTACGGATAATAATTTTTTTTTTTTTTTTTGCTTCATGTGTCAAATTTAAAAAGTTGCCATTGTGATTGTGGCGGCTTTACTTTACAAAAGAACGTTTTAATTAAACCCCTGCCTAATTCTTGTCTAGACAAAGCTAGCTACGAGCGACTCTGTGTGAAGGATTATCTTTCCGATGAGTGCAACTCCTAAAACCTCCACTGCACAGCAGCACCTGACTGTTCAGAAATGATAAAAAGCAGCTTTGCACTCCAGTCACATGGACACCGCGGTGTCTAAAGCAGAAAAAGTGTGCGTTCACACAAAGCAAATGTGACTGAAATCTTTCCAAAGCTCCTGCTGTTCTCTTGACAGCTTTAATATACTTAATAAATAATGATGAGATTTGTACAAGAGCCACACGCTCAGCTGGCTAGCTGTGTGACTGAGCACTCTAAACTAATCAGCACACTTCCTTCTTGTTAATCCATTAATTTTGTACAAAAGAAAATCTTTTGGGAAGTGTTCAGGTGTGTGGCTGCAAAGTAGCAGGTGCAACCAGATATGTTGGCTTGTCACTTTCTACTTTCCCTCTATCTTTTTTCTCTTGGATGAAGTAAAGCTTGTAGACATCTAATTGTGTCTTTTAAAAGGAGGCTTGGACAATCTTTATAAAGGATTTTTTAATAGTGCAAGTAATTGACAGGCAGTGGGCTCATAGTTTTTGCTCATTGTACGTTTTCGTTCAGAAGACAAAACAAATATGTACAGGATGGCTCAGTGAGCAGGGCGACCGCCCTGTTGCCGGTTCGATCCCCCGCCCGGAGTTCATGCTGAGGTGTTTTTTGAGCAAGACAACCGAACCCCCCAATTGCTCCTGATGGTGGTTTGCACCTTGCATGGCAGCATCCCCATCATGTATGTGTGAATGGGTGAAAGTGAGCCACATTGTAAAGCGTTTTGAGTGCCATCGCAGGTGGAAGAGCGCTAAACAAGTAGCCCTGTCATGTGTGTATGATGAGCAAAAACCACTGGCCAACAGGCTGTGAATCACTTGGGCTTCTTATTTTTGGCAATTTTTTAAACGCGCCTGTGCTAGATGAAAAACTTCTATTAGTTATTTGCGTAGCTAATATTTAGATTAAGATTTAAGAATGTGTGTGTAAATGTGAACCATTCATTAAGTCACTGGGCTGTTACAATTAAAAGATCTTCTGGTGTCTTTAATCAAATAATTTGTCTTGAATCATTGATGACTTTTAAAATAAATGTAAACCAAATGTTTTGTTCTTAGTTAAATCAAATCATAATTGTTAACATAAGTTCAGGAAAAATGTAAATTTCTTTAATATGAATTAACAATGAGACCGAAATAAGAAACAATGATTTATGTCATTGCCCCGCGAGCGCCTCGCGGGCGAGGTGTTTTGGGCACGTCCCACCGGGAGGAGACCAAGGGGCAGACCCCGGACCCGCTGGAGAGTCTATTTCTCACAGCTGGCCGGGGAACGACTTGGGATCCTTCCGGTTGAGCTGGAGGATGCAGCTGGGGTGAGAGAGGCCTGGGCTACCCGTTTGAGGCTGTTGCCCCGCGACCCGACCCCGGAACAAGCGGAAGATGATGGAACGAATTTATGTCATTCTTCAGTAATTGCACAAAAATGACTCGGTCCAGGCTAATGACTAGTAATTGAGGCTGCAGTTTAGTGCTTGAACAAAAACACGCCACATATAAGTCAGCTGTTTATGCTGTGTGGTCGTTGTTGTTTGTCCTCTTAAAAACTTCCTCGTCTTTTACCTTTTTATTTATTTATTTTTTTTAATTGAAATTATTCTTTTTGTATTGACATGCATGAACTAAGTCAGGAGGGGGAGATTAGAAACATCAAAGGCATGGTTAATTTTTTATTTACCTCACCTGTTGTAGTCTGATAACCAATTTTGTTTTCCATACCTCCTGCGATGTAGCAGCGGGAGAGATTTCTGCGACACAGTGACACTGGTCCTGGTCTAGACTGTGATTGGCCCTCGGCTGACCCTATGGCTTCGCCTGCTGGAGGCAGGTCCCTCAAAGACAGCAGTGGTACTTGCACCAGACCCAGAGCATGGAGTGTACGCACCTTCCAGGATTTCTTCCCTCCATTACCACAGCTTCACAAGAAGTGGTGCAGCTGGAACTCCACCAGTCCCTTCACCAAGCTGGTGGACAGCGTCAGTACTTGAGACGTTTTGGTGTTTCACACTCAGGTCAATGATGAGTTTTATAGTCAGATGTTATTTTCATGGGTCTCATTTCAGGCTCCGACCAGCTTAGTGGCTGACTGCAGAGGCGGCAACAACAGGAAGGTCTTCTCTGATGCTCACCTGGAGGTCAACGCAGACACCAGTGCCATCTCTGACTCATACATGAGCAATGCGTCCTTCCCTTTGACTCAGCACGCTCAAAGGCAGCGGCGTCTCAACTCCACCAGCAACCTGCGGCGCTCCCGCTTCACTGGGGTCTGCTTTGGCCTTTTTTCAGAGACTAAAGACCCACCAAAGGCTCCTAGTGGTTCCACAGCCTCTCCTCAAGAATCCACCTCTGGTTCTTCTTCATCCACTCAATGCCAAGTAGAAGCAGGTCAGGCTGCAAAAAGGCGTGACTTCCCAGGTGAGGGCGATCACGTCAGTGTACCCGTCTTTGCCATCTCTGAAGAAGAAGATCGACAACCCCTGGTTTCAGCTGAACATCTGGATCAGACCTCAACTGTGCAGAATGGATTGGTCAGGGGTACAAATGAGAGTAAGGTTTCTTTAGGGAGCATCAGCCCCAAGAGAGCCAGACCAGAGTGGAGGCCGTGGGGAAGTCAAGTGTCAGGAGGGGCAGGTTCACACCTTTCCAGCACGTTAACTGAGGTGAACACAATAAATGACAAGCAGACATCTATCAGTTTGTCACGAGGCCTGTGTATGGTGGCAAACCAGATATGAGTGGGTGGCAAGCAAAGACTGTTGGGCCATTTCTTAATCAATCTCTCCTCGTGTCACTGTGGAGAAAAAAAAAAACCTACTTCTTTATACCAGACACAACGTCTACAGAACTATTACAAAATAAACTTGTTTTAAAAAGTCCCCTTCCCAGTTTTGACAAAGATGTAAAATGCTGCTTAACTTGCCAAGGCACTGACTGATGTCAAAATGTTATGTGTGTATGTATATTTTTACCAGTAGTCATAGCTTTCATCAAAAATAATTCACATCAAAATATACAATACATAATGCTCCACCTCGATAGATTTGATCCAGTAAATTTCCAACCTTTGCACTTTGCTTTTTGTTCTCTTCCAGTGGTTCTCCATGTGGTCATTTCTGTGGCACAGGCTAATAATTTACAGTGTCTAGTTACCCAAAAGTATTGCATCGATCTTTTATATATCACTTTAGTAACAATGTAAATACGCCTACAGCTGATAATGGATTGTTAAAAGGGAATTACTTCATAAGATAACAAGTACTAACATACACTTTGTAGAAACAAGGCAGTAATATTTACACATTGCTTTTAAAGATGTAATAAAATATTGTAAAGTTTTAATAAAGACAATATAAGAAATACCTTGTGTCCATTAATTAACAAAAAGCATAACTTCATTTGTTTGATTTTTTTTTTCAAATGAATGTAATAAATTTGACAAAAATCAGAAAAGAACAAGAACCTCAAAAACAAAAAAATTAGACCAGATATCTTTGCGGCTTTATAATTACTTTAATGTTTTCAGTTAAACAGGCCAACCGCCAGAACAAATTCTAATTTAACATACAATACACATGGCAAAGAGATTAAACATTTCTCATTTTTAAACTCAATCTTTGTCTAAACTCTCCAGTAGTTTACTATCATTCAACTAGAAGCCGATTAGTCTATATTAATATTTTGAAAATAGTGCATCAAATACAAACTTTACATGCATTAAGACAGATTTCAATTCCCCTTTATAGGGCCATAGATCCACTGCATTTGTCTAAATCGATGCCCAGTTTGTCCTTAATTCCAGGAAGTTGTGATGAGGTAGAATGAAACTCGCTAATTGTTTGCTTCCAAGCAGCTCAGTCCAAACTTTTGCAGAGTAAATGTTTATCTCAGTATACAACATAACCCTTACGCCAAACCCACATTACTCCAAGGAGAATGTAAAGCACTCTTCCAAAGCCTCTAATGCTAATTCCCAAATGGAGTGGTTTGGGACTGTTGTTAGCTTAAAGTGGCCAGATCTCCTATTGGGAATAATTAAAACTGAGCCACTGCGGCGGAGAAATCAACTAGGGCTTGCGTAGAGGTCCTGAGCTGCTACGGAATGTCGACGTGGATTCGGCATGAATGAAAGCTAAATTTGAAAGAAAAAAAAAATCTAATACAATCACCTCCCAAATCTCCTTAAAACACAAATTTACATCAGCACAAACCAAGAAAAGTGCTCAATCAAAACTACATTTTTCTAAACCAACAAAAAAAATGAACATTTTTAAATGAATCATACAAACATTAGAAACAGCAATAAAAAAAATGTCAGAATCAGCGATATGCTTTTCTGACAAACAATGATTGAAAGTTTTAGCTAGCTATTCCTCAACAGTCTTCTAATCTTCGTCTCCAGGGGGAAAAAAAAAAACAATTTAGTTGGACAAACGTGCAAATATACTTTTTTTAAAAAAAAATATCTTCACATTTTTTTCTGAAAAGAACAAAATGAAAAAAAGTAGAGCAAAATCAAGTGAAAAAGGAAAAAAAAAAAATACCCTTCATTTTTTCCGACAAAATCACCAAAAGAATTCAAATTTTACAATTTCAAAACCCGTTTTTTTTTTTTTTTTTTTTAAATAAGGCCTCTTCAAACTATTTATATGAGATGTTATTACAATAAAAAGACATTACAGCAATTATTTACTGTATTTTTTTTCCCCACATATTGGTAATTTCTAGCTTCTGTGTTTGCAAGAAGAAGACTTGGCAACCTGGTGACGACAGTCTGCATTAGGGTGTCTGCAAATGCAACACACCGAATGCTGTATTCTATTTGCCAATTATTCGTTCATTTAACATAATTAAGCTACGTAAAACAATGGGTGTGGCTTCCTGAGGAGTAATAGGAATATATGACATAACCTGACATGGTGATCAACTGAGGTATGAGCTTTAAGTGGTTTAATAAAAAAAAAAAAAATGTGAGTAATAAGTTTAAAGTTTTAATGCACAAAACAGTGTTCAAATATTACAAGAACGGCCTCCCCCACAGAACATATATATACTGTATATATTCTAAGTTTTTTAGAGTGCAAAATGATCCCTCACTTCTCTTGGAAAGTCCACATAGGTCAAGCTTTCCTTTTAAAGTCTGACAAAGTGACCGTTCTCCAGTGCATCCAGTCACTGTGCAGATCATTATCCAACACAACAGAGTCCTCCTCTGCCCTTCGTCAGCTTTATAGCACCTTGATCCCCTTTGCACAGACACCAAATCCCATATAAATGTCACATGGGATTACAAATCTACCCCTGTACGTGCGTGTGGGGTCTTGGCATGGCTTTTTGCCGCAACTTGGGAACGTGGTAATGCCCTAGTTAACTCGGGAAAAATCCCGCGGAAGTGACATTTACATTTTGAAGCAGTTGGAAAAGAATTGGCATTAGGCAAAAAAAAAAAAAATCTATATTCAGATAACAAAAATGCTTTGTTCGTCTGTTTCTTGCTATAAGAAAAACTTTTGCTACCCATCTGATTTTTGTCAGATAGCTGAACAACTGCCCTATTAGAAAAAAAAGGCATTTTTTTTTTAATCATTAAAAAACAAGTAGCTTGAGTAACAAGTAAGAATTACCAAAACGTGACAGTTTAAACAAGTTTGAAACTTTACGGAATTATTCTGAATGTGCATTGCAGTAATCCACAGAGCCATCGGCCGCTGCTGTAAATAGTGATTGTAATTTGTGCATCAAGCTGTTGCATAAGAAAAAATAGTTGCAAATGATAATACCAAACAGAATTAATTCCCAAGTGCATATAATGTTTGATTATATTTGAAACAGTAGAGCAAAATAGCTAAAAAAAAAAAATCTTTCATTCTTCTTTAGATCTTGAAGCGAGTCTGCTCACAAATGTGATTAAATTTTCTGAAATAAAAAAAACAACAACAACACCGCTTAATGTATTTATATTATAAAGATAAAAGAGTTTCCACTAAAGTTTTGTACATCATATAATAAAGACCAGTAAGACATTGTTAAGACGAGGATGCCTCCTAGTGGTACACAAGAGAATCTAGTTCAAATAAAACCCTTGTTCCAAACTAATTTAAAGAGCCCTTTTAGCAAACAAATTCAAATTTTACTTTACAGATGCCATTTTAAAAACCCTTTATTTGTACTAAATACTATTACTATAAAATCTGAATATACTCACGCAGCATGATGGGTCTTAAGCTGTGTGCGGCAGTGACGTCCCCAGTAACAGTCAGGTCTAGAGGTTACAGCAGCTGAAAAGAAAAAAAAAACAAGATTATATCAATATTGTTTTATGAAACTGTTGCAAATATTTGTCACTAGGTCACATTTGTGAATCCAACAAAATACCAAAGTTTCTGACCTGGCAGCTCAGATGGAGGGATACTTTGTCTGTACTTGTAAATCAGCTCTTTGAAAGCACAAAAACCGCAGTGATAGCACACAATGGTGTTTCCAGTGATCCGACCATCTAGATTTTAAAAGAGGGAAAAAGATGGATGCTGCTGTGTATTTTTTAGTATATATATCCCCAGAAAATACACTTCTTGTTTTGATGGATTTTTGTCCAACTGTTGAAAATAATTTAGGAAACTTAGTGATTGAAGTGCCTCGGGCTTCAGTCTGAGCACTAACCTGTCAGAGCAAAACTCCCCTGCTGTAAAGCCAGCAAAGCCTCCTGCATCAGGTCTCTCCATGATTTCCCTTTGGAAGACAGGTAGTTCTAAAAGAAAGTATGAAAAAAAAAAAAGAGAAAAGTTGTAAAAGGTTGAAATGACTAAATAATTCATTTTACTATATGGAAATTGCATATACTGTAATTTCACGGCCATTAGGCACACCATACGAAAAGGCGCAGCCTCAGTTTTGTGCGCCGTTGCTGTATTTAACACACACATAAGGCGCACTGTACGAAAAGGCGCAGTCTCGGTCACACACCGCCTTGCAACAACACACACGCAAGCATGCAAATGTGCGTATTAAAAAATAGTCCAGTGCTTCTCAAATAGTGGGGCGCGTGTGATCCTGTGGAACACTTTTTCTTTTTTGCCGTACTAGAATAAAGTGTAATTGTACATCTACTACAGTAGTTGTAGTTTATAGTTTAAATAAGTATTTTTTTTTTTAATTCAAGTTAATTGAAGCACTTTAAATATTTTCTGTTACACACTAAAAAACAATGTTAATAAAGCTGTTCTTTTTTTTTTCTTTAACGTTAATGAGGATACAATGTTATGCAGAAGTGTACTTAGAACCAGGGGTCCCCAACCTTTTCTGCGCCACGGACCGGTTTAGTGTCTGATAATATTTTCACGGACCGGTCTACAGGTGATAAGACCAGCCGGAAAAACTGGCTTTTTAAATCAATAATAATACATTTAAACCCACGTTGTCTTCACGAGAAAATTTATTAGCAGCGTCTTTATAACGTGGAAAAATTCTCTCTGCTCGAACGCACTCTGGTTGCCATGGTAATGGTAAACATACCTTCAAAATAAAGACATCACAAAAACAAAGTGAATAAAAATACTAGTTTGGGTGGGGGCGGGGTGGGCGCAACAGGATATAATTGAGAAGCACTGCGTTAGTCCAAGCATATACAATCCATGACTCGTTTATGCTGAAATGTCTCGCGGCGGCTCGATTCCCATGTTCCTCCGCGTAGCTGATTGCCTTCAGCTTAAACTGAGCGTCATAAGCGTGTCTCTTTGCCATTTTCAGGGTTAAAACAGCAATGTTGTGTATACAGAACATACCTTTTTTATACACAATCCACGCCCACACTTCACTCTTTAACGTTCTCATGCTTTTCTTTCAGGTCCGCCTTGCCTCACGTGCACCGCTTTTTCTTTTAGGTCACACACAAGGCGCACCGCACGAAAGGGCGCACCGCTCATTTTGAAGAAAATTTTAGACTTTTAGGTGCGCCTTATGGCCGTGAAATTATGGTAGTATATATGCAATCCGGATCTGCCCGGAGCTCCTAAGGGCTCTGGATGGTGTTGGGCTGTCTTGGCTGACACGCCTTTGCACCATTGCATGGACATCGAGGACAGTGCCTCTGGATTGGAAGACCGGCGTAGTGGTCCCTCTTGAAAAGAAGAGGGTGTGCTCCAACTACCGAGGGATCACACTCCTCAGCCTCCTTGGGAAGGTCTATTCAGGGGTACTGGAGAGGAGCGTCCATCAGATTGTCGAGTCTTGGATTGAAGAGGAGCAGTGTGGTTTCCGTCCTGGACGTGAAACAATGGACCAGTATTGTTTTCGTCAACGATGACGACAACGAAATGATTTGGTTGACAAAGCTTTTTTTTTTCATGAGGATGACAAAATAAATGTGACATTTTGGCGACAAAAATGTGACTAGACGAAAATGTAACAAAATAGGCATCAGACTTTCACATTTCTGTCTGTGAAAAGAAAAAGCACAGTGGCTGCATTCTGTCTCTCCCTGCGGCATGCCCCCCACAATGCTGCACGTTCACACCGTCTACACAACACACCTACAGCCACGAGAAAGTCACACACCATCGCGGCAACAGCAACAAAGGGGCTTGGTGGGCAGAAACTTAAAGTTTTCCACATATTTTGCGCAAATAGCATGCTAACTTCAAACTAATGCCAGCTGGTCGGCGCTACTAACTTCCTCATTTAGTTTGGTTGCGCAAACGACTGCTTTAAATGCAATACATTTCAATGTTTACTTTTTTACAGGGAGAGGTGTCGTTTTTAAGTATGCATAAGTTACAACGTTCCTCACTCACTGAAATTTTTTTTAATTTATTTTACGTTGCTTTACAATGTTTGCTGTTTTGTGCAAGTTAAAGTTCGGGAGTTTTTTTTTTTTTTTAAATAAATAACCGGCATCATTCTCAGTAATAAAGCCACGATTGCTAAAGTACGATCCTTTTTTTTTTCCAACACTAAAACTAGACTAAAAACATTCCAAGTCTTCCCTGACAAAAACTAGACGAAAACTCTCGAGTTTTCAACAACTAAAACAAAAATATATAGATATGATGAAAATGTGACTAAAAACAAAACAAAAACTCAGATGGCTGACAGAAACAACATTGCAATGGACCAGCTCTTCAGGATCCTAGAAGGGTCATGAGAGAGCCAAACCAGTCTACATGTCCTTTGTGGATCTGGAGAAGGCATTCAGCCGTGTCCCTTTGTCACCGATTATGTTCATTACCATTATGGACAGAATATCTACTGTAGGTGCAGCGGAGCCGTGGGATGGATCCGGTTTGGTGACCTCAGGATCGGATCTCTGCTTTTTGCAGATGATGTGGTCCTGTTGGCTTCATCGGACTGTGATCTCCAGCACTCACTGGACCAATTTGCTGCAGTGTGTGAAGCGTCCGGGATGGAAATCAGCGCCTCTAAATCCGAGACTATGATCCTCGCTCGGAAAAGGATGATGGCTGGTGAGGTGTTTCGGGCACATCCCACCGGGAGGAGATCCAGAGGCAGACCCCAGACCAGCTGGAGAGACTATGTCTCACAGGTGAGCAGGAGGATGCAGCTGGGGTGAGAGAAGTCTGGGCTTCCCGTCTGAGGCTGTTGCCCCCGCGACCCGGCCCCAGATAAGCGAAACACGACAAAACAGAGATTGCATTGCATTGGACTTAAAGGACTACTTTAAACAATGTTTTTACACTTATAAACTATAAATCAAGCAATCTAGAAATCAATCTAAATCCAGCTATTTCTCACCTTCAGAACCTCCATTTCATAGATATTGTTGTTCAGTGCCCGATCAAGGCATTTTTCTGTTAGACTGAGCTCTGAAAAAATGCACAGCATTATGCAGATTAGTAAAAATCATCAGAGCTACTTATATAGAAATCATACATCTAGATACGTATCGAAATCATACAAGAAGGATACAAAGTCATTGTTTGCAATGAAACATTACAAGATCATTGATAATTCCTTTAAAAGCAGCCGATGGAAAAACCTGATACATTTTAAAAATTGCACACTCTGCATGAATTAAAATATTCTACTAAAGTTTCTCCTAATTGTCAGTTTGTCTTGGAAACGTGTTTTGCTTAGCTGGGTACGTACCACTGAATTGTGCCAGACAGCCTAGACAGCCAATCCCTTTGCAACCCCAGTACATATGACAAAATGGTTGCCCGCACAATGAACCTGCAACACCAAAGATGACAAATCTATTAGTAGAAAACTAGCAAATAAGTTTCAAGTTTCTTTGTTGTGGTGATAGTTTTTTTTTTATTTCAAAGTTGCCTCTGTATTGGTCCCCGAGACATCTCGGGCCCAGTAGGAATCGAACCAGGTTCTCCCGGTCGAAAGACGGTAACTCTACTACAAGGCCTATAATGTTGGCCTGATAATGTTTTTGATCAATTCATTAAATAAGTAAACTGTTATAGATATTCCTTTAATTTTTTACATCTAATCCGCAGACATTCCATATCTCCAGATGGGATACTTCAGATATCACCAGATAGGAACTAGGACTACTCACAATGTTGGGGCAAAACCTGCTGATTCTCTGACTGGCGTGTCCTGTCCGGCATGGGCTGGAAACAGCACCTGCAGACGATGTGAAAGCCTTCTCGGGGGCAGCAGTACTCTTGAAGTCCTATTAATTTTTAGAAAATAACAAGGTTGGGATAAAGACGGAGGATCATTAGGCAACTATTACAAAACGAAATAATTCATTTATTCTTTTCAACAGTTTCACAAGTTGACATTGGTGCGTCAACTTGTCAGCTTTTAAAAAGTTTTACCTGAAGGCTGATCAGATGATGTGGATGGATTGTCTCCTCCAGGTTTAGCTGAATTCCCTTCATTCACCGTTTTGGTTGCTGGACTTGCAGGTGGTAAACCCGGAGACCAGTAATTTGAGCTTGTAGCAAACCTATTGTCAGGACACTGTCTGCAGAACATCGTAGGATACCTAAGAAAAGAATCAAAAAGAACATTAATCACCTAGAACAAGGTTATGACAGCATATAAGGTGCAGTGAATTTAGTTTTAATTCTTTTTAAAAACTATTTTCTATTTTATTAACAAGCAGAAAATGCATGGAAAACATGTGATGACTTTATATGTAGAGGGAAGTTAAAACAATTAAATATTTGGGTGCACTTGAGTTAAATCAGAACAATTTCAAGGGTGGAAAAAAGCAAAAAAAAATCTCTCATCAAGCTTTTACACAGAATCGGTGTCGCTGTCAACGTCTGAGAGGTCAAATAGGTAATCCGAACTGGCATCCTCGTCAGAGTAAGACTTCTCGACTTTTGGCTGTAAAATGTCATGAGTTATCTTGTTTCGGCTGTCCATGCTCTTCAGCTCCTCCTTGCTGCGGCATTTTTCTGTGGAGCCAAAATAATCATTTTTATAACTAGTACAAGTTAAATTTATTTTTGAGATTTTATAAAACACAATGCAAGTATACTGTATGCCCACCTGGATGTTGGATGAAGTAGGCTTCTACCAAGTTGTTGAGAATGTGGTTTTTACAAATTCTCTCTACAGGGCAGCGGCAGGTGGGGCAAAAAGAGGAGCGTTCCATCCAGTCAGAATAGCAGGCAGCACAAAAAGCATGCATGCAGGGCTGCAAGCTAAATACAAACACATCAAGATTTAGAACACCTAAATGCCCAGTATGGATTAGGCTGTGGTGATATTGCATTGATACCATTTTCTGGTGGAGTTTAAAAATGGCAAAGGTATCAGTTGCAGAACCATCATTAAAAAAATACTAAATACATACTAAAACATACTAATACAGGACATGAGGATTAAATAATAAATAAAAGTCATTTATTGCCTGTAATCGATTGAATGAACTTATGTGTGGTCATATTGTCAGTTTTGCTTGAATTGTTTATTGGTGCATTTTAACTAATTTTTGAAAATGTTCTACAAAGTTTATGAACATGACACAATCACATGACAATGTGGAGGAGACAGAAAGGGGGAAAAAAATGACAGGTCATGCAAAAAAAAAAAAAGAGAAAAACAACACCAACTTCTGCAGTGTGGGAGCAAACAAAAAAGGAGAGCCACTGTCTCACCAGAATGTAATTTTTTGGCTGTGACACACATATCCTTTTCTGAATGGCACCAGTATTATATTATCATTTTTCACAAGTTAAATACTACCAATTAAAAATGAAGGCAGTTTAATGCTATCAAATTTTTGTACTCCCTAACTTACCGTATTTTCCGCCCTATAAGGCGCACCTTCAATAAACGACTATTTTTAAAACTTTTTCCACATATAAGGCGCACCGCATTATAAGGCGCTACAGTAAAGGCTGTTCATCTTTGTCCTCTAACTGTGGCCATCTCGCTTTGTTCCGCGGAAACTCTGTTTAGTCTTGTTTACTTGGCGCAGCGCATCCTCTTGCTTCCTCCACTTCCTCACCATTGATTCATTGATGTTAAACTCTCTCGCTGCGGCCAGAGGTAAGATCTTAAGCCCGACCCAAAATTCGGGTCGGGTCGGGCCTAAAAATGTCAATCATTACGTTGGTCGGGCTTCTCTCTCGCTGACTTTTTTTTTTTAAATAAATATATTTTAGAAAATGTAAACTAAAACAATGTGTGTGTACTAAACTAAGGAATACTTGTTATAAAATTAATAATTTGGATAAAACAAAGAAGTAATGTTTAACTACTAAACAGGATCCGCAGAGCCAGCTCATGCTCTGCGCGCATGAACACCTCCTCTTAATTTGGTAATCCTCTCCGACGCACGTCTTTATTTTATTTATTTTGAACTGTTATCCCCGATATGAAGGAGTAAGAAGTTAAGGATAAAATAAATTGCTTTCATACGACACCAAAAGACTGGCACCTCGAAGCTGAGCAGGCATTTAAACAGCTGGGCTGGCAAAAGTGATGATCGTTATTTTATCATTTGTTTCAAAGACCGTCCCTCCTCTTCACGCGAAGCAGGCCATCACAGACAAGTGTGTTAGGGGTCCGATAGTGTGATTTTTTTTAATCAAAAAGGCCTGTTCTTGAAAATGTTCCAATTTATTTTTTTATTTTTTTTACCGCGAGCCCGCGGTTTTCATATCCGGGGCTTGGGTCGGGCTGGATTTTTTAAGTCTGATCTCCCCACTGGCTGTGGCTCTATTCCCGTGTTCTACTGCGTGACCGATCACCTTGAGTTTAAATTCAGCGGTGTCTCTTGGTAGAAGCCATTTCCGGGTCTTTACACAAACACACAAATGGAAATGAGACGCCCTTTCATGTATCCCAGCATGCACCGCGCACTACTTCTTCTACGGGGGAAATGGAGTCGGCGGCTGCTTACCGCAGCTGCGACACCTGTTGTAGCTCAATATTAATCCATATATAAGGCGCTCCGAGTTATAAGGCGCACCGTGGACTTTAGAGAAAATTTAAGGTTTTTAGGTGCGCCTTATAGTGCGGAAAATACGGTAAATATACAAGTATGTTTGAAAAAACTTAACATTTTTGGCTATTCCAAACTAAGACCTCACCTGATGCAGTCATGCAGAAGATCCCGACAGATAACACATGTCAGACTTTCCTCCATCTTTTCTGCTGCAGTTCCTTCTCCTGGTGGTTTGGATGACAAACTTTCAGGACTTCTTTTGGTTGAGTCTGTCTTATCTTCACAGGTTGTGTGTAACAAATATTCTCCATCTGGAATAGCAAAGAAACTTGGATTAAACTCTGTACTCTGGGTATGTCAGAAATGATTTTGGCCAGGACATGACAGAAAATTTTATTACTATTAATGTCAAGACGAATCATAAGAATGGAAAAATTAAACAAATATAAAAGAAAAAAAAAAATTTCTAACCGTGGTAGGTTTTCCTCCTCTTGCTCTCTGGCCCCAGGCTGTCTGTATCTTTTTCTGTTTTGAGAGCTTCTGTTTTACCACAGTCTAATGAGATTAACAGATGCCAAAATATGAGAAAAGACAACAAGAAAAAGTGGAAATTGAGATTCATCTGAAATAAATCTTGATTAATGACTGCTGATCGAAATGTTTTTAATATTTCTGAATACATAAAAAGAACATTTCTCAGAACAAAAGTCAAAATAAAATATAAAGCTCAATCTGAGATGGATGTTCTTCTGATTCTTCCTCCAATTTCCAAATATGAAAAAATCTTTTGAAAACTTCTCACTAATGTGAGCCTCACACTCATCGAAATGACATTTTTTCTTGCAAAATAAAGGCCAATTGCAAGCCCAGCTGAGATTCATTCTAAACAGACCGCTTTTATCTGCTCATCAGTCTGATCTACAGTCACAAGTTACTCATTTTTATCTCAAGATCTTCTGGAAAAAAATAATTTAAAGACACACTGGGTTCACAGACTAGTCCAGCTGTCTATGAAACTCCAATCCTAATTGGAGCATGTCAGCTTACTTGTCTGGAGGGTTACAAGTTGAATTCACATATCTCCTCTGAGTCCAACTGAACCGAGCAAACCTCTAACACCAGATTGACAATAGGCAGTCTAAATATCGAAGTCTCATTTCAGACTTATTTCAGTCCCGGCTCTCAATCCAGAAGATTGATGGCTGCATTTCATCTGCAGCTCACTTGATCACAACTTATATGAAACCACAGCTGCTCTCAGCTCCCTACAAAGAATCCCCAAGCCTTACAAATGCACATTACACATGTCAAAAGTTATTCTTCTTTTAGAGGTTAGATACCTTTTCAGAACTGATCACACTTGCATCTGCCAAATTATAAAGTATACGACTAATCCCAACTCTACATATCTCCTACATCGGGGGTTTTAAGCACCTGCTTGCCTCAAAACTTCCTGATAAAGATCCTCAAACCAGATTTCTCTGTAGGTCATTTGACAAAGCTTCATCCAATCCAACTGTCTCCAGCAAAAAAAATGTCTAAGGAATACAAACATTTAGGAACCAGGTTATATTTAAATATATCATTAACCTCACCATTTCATTCTAATGACTCTTCTGATCTTTTTTCTTGAGATAAGTCAGTGAGGGTTTTGGGACTTGTTTAGCTATTCAACAAGCCTTATTTTGCACATAAAGCTGCACTGAGTTCCTGGTAAAGTAGTAATGCTATTTTTTTAAACCCACTAACACAAGGCCATAACTAATAAGAAGATTTTATTGGAGTCTTCAGAGTCATGTTTATCACACAAGGGCAAAACCTGCTTATCTTTGAGATGATGCACATGTAACAACTAGCCATCTCACATAATGTCCTACGTGAAGTTTGTCCATTTGTTTAGAAACCGCAACAACTTTTGGTTTGATGTGGTCACTTGATCAGCGTTATTGTTGGCACGACAACCACAAATTTTTTTCAGAACCAAATAACGTATGTAACCAATTTGTTGGTGAAGTTTGCAATTTAGTTGTCCATTTAATTATGAACAAAACAGTCAAAAGCAAACCCTAGATGTTTATTCTACCGGTAGACAACATCTTGATGAGATACAAATACAGTAGCAAGTGAGGTTGTGTAAAAGTAGTGGGACTAATAATCCCACTAAGAGAAATATTTACCACCCAGCATAACATCATGTTGACTTCAAAAGAACTACTGTTTACCCTTGTTACGACCAGCGGCTTCAAGGTCTTGAAAACATTTGTTCAAAACAAAAAGTTCCCTTCTAAATTATTCGGCTTATTCTTGATTGCTTTCCTATCTTGTACATTCTTTTGCTGCAAAACACAGCCATTATGACATAGTTTTGTATACCATGTATCTCATAAATTAATTCAAACTTAATTTATTCAACAATAAGAGTTATTGGTTTTTCAATTATTATTCCTCTGTCTAACTATCCTTAAAAAATGTTTGTTTTCTGCTTTGTTTCCTCACATTTCGTGCGGCTGTATGTCTCTACAAGCATAATAACATCAACTTAAGAAAATAAAATAAAGACATTTTAAGAGAGCCAGATCGTTTGTCGACAAGTATTCAAAGTAAATTTCTGTTTCTCCAAATTGTATTTGTGTAAGAACAGGTTTTACTCAAATTATCACAACAAAGGACGGCAGGAAACAACTTACCAGAAGGGTTCTCAATACAGAAATGAGAGGCAGAAGTGGACGGCTGAGGTTCCACCTGAGTGGGGTCCCGGGGAGCCTTTGAGAGCATCACAGGCTCCACAGACAGAGGAATCTTAGATACCGGTAGAGAATCGAGACTGCACGCTGACCTCTCCACATCTGAAAATTAAATAACATATGACAAAAATATCAAGAGAAAATTAAGGACAAAAATGGAAGTAGCATCTTTTCTTAGTACTACTATATAATACTTACAATAACTGTCTTGTGAAAGAGGTTGTTCTGTTTGAATGGAGTGGTAAACATAGGCGACATCTGTCGGGAGGATTTTTTTATATATTTCTATTCATTTGCATAACAATATCCTTACTTATAAATTTATTACTCACTTTGTTCTGGCTCACTTTTTCGGTACACAAAATAGATGACATCACCATTTTGTAGCATATAAGTATTCTTCTTGACCACCTTGGACATGTTGATCACTGTGCCGTTAGTGCTACAGACAAACATCCAATTCAATGTCACAAATAACAGACATGTAAACATTGTCTTAGTATCAGAATATCAGTTTATTTATTTAATAATTATGGGATCATCTCAAAGCTTAATTAGTAAAAAAAAGCAGTATGACTGGAGATATTTGGCACTAAAAGGTTTTAATTTACATTACCTGGTATCTTCAAGGAACACTTGTCCTGAGCGTTCATCTTTCACTATCTTGCAGTGCTCTCCAGAAATCAGTTTATTGCCAGGAAAAGACAAAGAACATCCTAGAATGCAAACAATAAAATCCTGAAGTTTTATTACAGATACCAGCCAGTTTATACCGTTTCCACCAGTCATTTAGTTTTGTCATCACATCCACTTATCCCAAATGGGTATGTGGGGGGCCGGAGCCTATCCCGGCTGATTTTAGGCAAGAGGGAGGATACACCCCGATCAGGTCGCCAGTCTGTTGCGGGGCCGCACATTCACAACCATCCTCTCACACAGATTCATTCCTAGGGGCAATTTTATAGCAGCCAATCAAGCTATAATGCAAGTTTTTTTGGAGAATGGGAGATCCCGGAGAAAACCCACGCACATACATGCAAACTCCACACAGAGAGGCCAGTGTTTCAAGCCTTGTCCCGCTCCGGGACTTGAACTGCAGAACTTCTAGCTGAGAGGCTACTGTGCTAACCACTGCACCACCGTGGAGCCCTGTTTTTAAAAATCAACCATCATAAAAACATTTATATACATTTTCTAATATCCAAAGATTTTTAAAGGGAATACTTAAGAGTACCGCATTTTTTGCACCATAAGGCACACTTTTAATGAGCTGTCCATTTTAAAACTTTTTTCATATATAAGCTGCATAGAAAGAAACTACCATACTAAGGTGTCTGGGGTTGCATTATGCATTGACTAGATCAGAGTCCCCAACCTTTCTATGTCACGGTATGGTTTAGCTTCTGACGATATTTTCATGGGCCGGTCTAAAGGTGTAGCAGAAAAACCTAAATATGACAAGCCTGAAAAACTGGCTTTTTAATCAATAATAATAAAAAAACTTAAATTCACTTTGTCTTCACAAGAAAATTTATTAGCAGCGTCTTTTATAACACAAACATTCTCTCTGCCCTAACGGACTCTGGTTGCTATGGTAACGGTAAAACTTACCCTCAAAATATAAGACATAAAAAAAAAAAAAACAAAGTGAATAAAAATACCAGTTAGGCTCTTCACAGTAAAACTAGATCAATCAGAGTTCTGAGTTTGTTTTGCTGCAACCAGCAAAGCAAACCCATCTTGGCCTGAAACCTGAAGAGTGTTTCTAAGGTCCAGTCCTATAGATCTTTGTTTTTTTTACTCATTTTATTAGTTTAGGGATTTAAATTTAATGAGGTTATGCATCAAAGGTGAGTAATTGATGGATGTAAGGAAGAAAATCCAGTGACTTTTCAAATTAAAACATTGTAGCCACAATGAACTAGTATCGATTCATATAAAAGGCGCACCGGAGTATAAGGCGCACCGTCGGCTTTCGAGAGAATTAATGGCTTTTATGTGCGCCTTATTGTGCGGAAAATACTTACATATATTAATTTCACAATGCAAATTTTTAGCATAGTAAAATCTGAAGACTTGCACAGCATTTGACAAACTAAATTTACTTATTTTAGACACTGCACAAAATTAAAAAGAATTCTGGCATGTGCACCAGAACAGATCAACATCTCCAGCCACAAGATTTTACCTGGTATTTTGTTGCTGTGACGTTTTTAAATCCTTAATTACCCAGACAGAAGCAGATCTATTGAGTATGCAAACTTTGCATTAAAAAGTGCAGACCCCCAAAAGCCTCTCAATGACAAAAGCAGACACTGGATATATAGCCCTAACCTTTTCTAAAGCAAAATCCATGCAAAAAAAACCTACTTAATATTCTACACGCATGTTGTCAATAGACATCTTTTGTCCTCATCACAAGGGGCTGTCTAAGTTTGGTGGACTAAAGAAAGCTTTGTGTTTTCAAGGGGGAGGTTATAAAGACTCCAGACATTGACAGCAATGGCTTCACCAGACATAGCAGCTTCAAAGTATTTTTTAAACATTTCTTTTTTTTTTTCAACTAATAGCGTGAGAAATAAAAAGACATCTTCTTGTTTAACTTGAATAATTAAAACATACCTTTCTTTCTTCCAACTGTGCACTCTCGATTGAATAGCAGGATAGTTTTACCAGAATCCTCTTTAACTAGTTTCCCCCAGGGTTGTCCTGATCTGGAGGAATCCATCCCAAAGTTTTTTCTCTTTTGTTAAATCTAAAAAGAAAAAAACCACACAATTCTAAAAGTTACTTTAATTAAAAAAAAAAAAAGAACAAAAGGAGCAAGGAAAAAGATAGCAATGTATTTGTTTAAGTGTGAAACTTCAACTCACTATTTGCAGTCATCTACTATTGTTCACTTTAATCAACTTTGCAGTTAGTTTGACCCTTTTTTATTATTATTAAAAAGCTTAAAAGTAGGTTTATACACATTTGATTTCACATATGGCTTTTGTGGGGCAAAAACACATTGGCTTTGAGTGAGATTCATAATCAATTGAGAATAATTGTTTTATCCAAATCTGGTTCACCAAGGAGAGTTGTATATATTACATTACATAAATGTAATATGTATATATCAGCGTTTTGACAGTGCGACTGAGCAAATTAAGCAAAACCGCACAAATCTGAACAATCTACAAACTTTACTGTTGATGAACTCATTGTGATGAACAGACTCAGCTGAACTGGATGTTCTAACAATCTGATCATTAGATACAACTTAAGAGCTTTATGATAAAATCTCAAAGCCCATGAGTATTCCCGCTGCCATTTATGTGTTTAACTAACGTTTTGATGAAAAAACAATGAGAAAAACTGTTAAGTTAATGCGAACACAACTTTGATCAATGATAATGTAATGCTAACGCGTAAAGCTAGTACTACCATGCACATAAAACAGGGAGAAAAAAAACAAGAAAGTAAAGTTTTCTGAGTGGTATCTTTCTCAGAGACACATATTGTGCTCAATATTGTTACTGTACCGTATATATTTAATGTGCTGTTCCGGTAGATTGGAGAAAACTGCCTCTTATCATGTCCCGACTAGCTTTTAGCTTAAAAGAAGCACTTCCTGTTAAAACCAGAGTTGACGTCGTCATCAGCTGGTGGAGGAGGGGCTACTTTTAAAATCGGGTCTTTAATTAATTAAATTGAAGAAATATTAATTTAACACAAAATAAAATGTTTTTCTTTTTGTTGTTGTTGGTTTTATTTTTTTATTTTTATTTTTTATTTTTTTTTGCAAATACGCCTGATTGTGACGACGACGTCCTTACTGACCATCTGTATGGACATGTATTTAATTGGGAAAAATTATGAATAATAGAGAACACATTTTCATAATTTAAAGGTGTGAGGCAAAAGCAGCTGAAGTAAAAAAAAAAAAAAAAGGTCAGTCTCAGAATGTTAAGTATTAAAACGTTCTAATTGTGATTTGTACATGTAATAATTAACGTGTGAAAGTCAGTCAGCCACTGCTCCCCCAAGACTCATACATACCACCTATCACATTTGCTGGAAGTGTGGTAGGAGCTGTAGCTACCGCATTGGCTTATTCAGCCACAGCCAATGCTGCACAAAGAGATAAGCATCCAGGTGCAGACTTCATTGTCTCTAGAGACAGAAGGATGCCAACCATACTTGGGTATCTGGGTGTATAGTGTCATTTTAATATTTGCCATATGCAGACACTGTAATATGGCACAGTAATAAGCAATTTAACCAAGACTGTTTGTCATACAAATTATTCTCATCTGAGGCATTTAAAAGTTCAAAATCACTTTTTCATCAAACTTTTTTCTTAAATTCAACTTTTTGGCTTGCAAAAACGTTGGCATTGATTGTTCTAATGTTGAATTGTGATACCATTCATCTTTTTCCCTTACAAGAACCAGAAAATATGATGACTTTAGTCCTATGCTCAGAACTCTGCACTGGCTTCCTGTGGCTCAGAGAATAGACTTTAAAGCTGCTCTGTGTCTGTTTACGTGTGAAATGTCAGTGTCTTATGAACCATTTAGAACTCTGAGGACCTCTAGAACCGGCCTCCTGCTGGTTTCTAGGATCAGAACTAAACATGGGCAATACACTTCCTGTGGCTGTGAGACAGGCCTCTATTGTCACAATGTTTAAATCAATAATGAAAACAGTTCTGTTTGATTGCACATTTAACTTAAGATAATCACTCTTTTTATCCTTAGTCTTGTCTTCTGAACTGCTTAACCCTACCAGGGTCGGGGGAAAGCGGAACCTATCCTGGTTGATTTCAGGCGAGAGTCGGGATACACCCCAAATAGGTCGCCAGTCTGTTGCAGTAGTGCCACACACAGACAACCACACAAACATTCCTGGGGGCAATTCCATAGCAGCCAATAAACCTAACATGCATGTTTTTGGAGGGCAGAAGGAAACCAGAGTACTTGGGGAAAACCCACACTTGCACGGGGAGAGAACATGCAAACTCCACACAGAAAAGCCAGTGTTTCAGGTCTCACCTCCCCTTCATGACTCATGAATGACCTTTTTGCTGTGAGGCTACTGTGCTAACCACAGCACCACCGTGCCGCCCTTTTAATATTCTTTCATTCTCTGTTTTATGATCTTAATGCATTTTTTCTGTGTTGAATAACACTTAATTGCCTTTTGTTTGAATTCTGCTGCAAATAAACTTACCTTTCTTTAAAAGTTTCAGCTCTAGTTGTATTTATTTTTTTTCGATTGGACTTAATTCTTAAAAGCTAAGAGTATTTGTTATCAAAACAGAATATTTTGTTGTACATTGGCTTGTTCATCATTTGTTAATTTGAGCTGGAAGTTCAGAGTATACCAACATAGACTGTTGTTAATGAATACACATTCTTCTTCCAGATCATTCGATTTTCCCCAACAAAAACAGAAGTTATTCAAAATCTTTGAAGTACGTCTATGATTACAAAAAACACAATATCATAAACTGAGTTAGTGGTTATCAAGAAGCCAACATTGCAATTGGGTTGCTTATGCCCCAGTTGAAACAGTCAGCAGGAATCTGCAAAATGTAAATTCAAAGAAATGCAAAAGTATCTGTAAAAAAAAACAAAAAATACTTCTGCGATTCTCAAATAAAAAACATTTTAGCTTAAATATACTTATTCAATCAACTTGATTTTTTTAACCTTAATATTTGCAATTGTAGTCAAACAACAGCTATGCATCTAAAAATCTTGCAGATAAGTTTAACAAGTGAAATCTTAACATTATTGTTCAAATATTTATATTATTATTCCATTATCATATTTGTATCACTAAAAACTGCATACGTGTTTTAAAATAACAGAATAACTCAGTGACAAAGAGCTACCCAAAACGTTCCACACAGAAATTTGCCAGACTTTAATTTCCATAAAACAACCATATTGCCTGTATTTTCCACACAAAATGTCAAAAACTGGACCCTGTGGGCTGCCTTCTTTTTTTGCCATACAAGTCGTTCTCTCTCTCTTTTAAACCATTGTATTTATTTTTTAAACTCCAAATGATGATACATTCCTGATGACAGTGCGGAAAAAAAATCTAAGAGTAGTCTGACTGAAGTGAATAATTGGAAAAAGGATTTCACAGTCAAATATTAAGTGAGTTGATCTATCTAGTTTGAGATAGACCAACATGTCTCTAATAGAAATAACAAACGAGTTCTTAAAGCGGGACTAATCTCAGCAAACCACCATCTATGGCTGGGCATTGCATTATTAATGGGCAGTGTGAAGCCTGCTGAGCACAGGGGCCTCGCCTCACTAATAGCTTCATTCCTCATTGTTAGATGTCTACTGGGAAAAATGCACACACATGCTCATTTATACATGAACCCCTACACACGTATAAAAAACGGAACCTTTTGTGTCTTATATTTTCTAATAGCAACCATCGTCCTCGATGGAATTCATTTATGTGATTTGAAGGTGTGCAAATTTTTTGATGACAGCACGACAACCAAAGTGGAGGCAAGTTTTTTTTATTTCAAAAGCCACGACCCCGCTCCCGTCAATCAGCTTTACCTAATTGGATCAAAGATTACTCGTGGCAGTTGTATAAAACATCAAACGAGTGAATAAATGAAATAATGAGAAAATAAACCTTAATAATGCCAAGTGGGAATGGAGGCAAGCTGAGCAACGTGATTCCTCTGTGCTCTCTGAAATTATCTCTCTGAGGCTGAGGCTAATTGCTGGAGGATGTCCTCTTAACTGAGTGTGAAAAGCTGTGTCTAATTACTGCAACATTAATCAGGCATTAGCATGTTATCACAAGGTTAACTTATCAGAAGGGGCCCAGAAGCAGCTGGAGGTGTCATTCATCCACGGTGCACAGGGCCAGATGAACCACAAGGGGTAGTACTTGTTCTTTTGGTGAAACATGAGTCATCTCCTTTGAAGCTGCATGTTAAAATTAAAGACAACCATGTAGGATTGGACTGTGTTAGTGTCGAGGATTAGAGATAGGCTCGATGTGGAATGGGAATGCCCACAATCAATACCAGCTATTTCCTGCTCAGTGTGCAGCCAAAATGAATGCAATTATCCTAGGGGGAATTTGAATTTTGAGGATGCAATTTGTTAACATCTTGCTTTGCACAGATATACCAAAGGAAGGATCTTTACCATATGCTGTGTGAAGAATTACACGGACTGGGAGAATCTGTAAAATCAATGTCAAGCAATTGTGTGCTTGGTGGAGCAGTTGGGTCTAATGTAATGAAGATTGACTTGAAGCTGATTGCATCCTAAATTATCCCGCATCCCAAATATGAAAATAGCCCAACCATCAACAACAATAGATGAATGAATATATACAATTTTAGCAGCTTCTTAGATTGACTTCAAATTCTCCTATGTATTCTTTATTTGATTTTTTTCCAAACATTTTGCAGGATATTTGCTTGATGTGTTGAAACAAAAATAATCTGCAGAATTTTGCTTCATCGAATGGCAAAAGACCAATATTTTTTGCACATTAAAGGTCATTTGTGGCAGCAGGTTGGTCTTGTGCCCTGACTTCATTAGCAGCAGCCTCTGAGTGGTCTCATCAGGATTCCAGCAGGGCAGAGAAGCCATACCTCCAGCAGCCCTGCCAAAGGCGCTCATTTGTCAGAGAAGCATGGAGATCACAGGCTGATGAATATCCCTCGTCTCCCAGACTGTCAAGCTCTTTGCCTGCATATCAAAGACAAAAGAACAGAGCCGTAGCATGAGAGAGCAGAGCAGCCATTCCATTTAGAGATGGACTGCTGTTTAAACCTCCCGAGCGTGCCCTTTGAAAACGCCTATTAGCCTGGGTGAGCAAGATTACAAGCAAATAAAATTACATTCATTGTGATATTTGATTTCATAATACCCCCGGAATGATGATTACAACACTCTCACGTTTTTCATTTAAAAACCATTCGACAACAACAAAGAATCAGAGATGGGAATGAGCAGGTTGCGCATCCAGCCAGTGAGGGCACATTATCAGACCTGTTTCACTAGAAGTTACAATAATGAGAGAAGAATGAGCACACTAATATGAATGTAATCAGGTGAGAGTGGGATTTAATGATATGGAACATGGGGCTTTATTTTCATCTGTCAGGCTTTCATTGGTGTTACAGGAGAGCAGGTTTGAAAGACAGATATGTCCTATTGGCGACTGCAACATAGAGAGAAATGTACCAGTTTTGACAAGGGTATTTCTCATTGAAAAGCACTGCGGTTATATGCCCAATTGTAGCTTGGCTTTGGCCTCTGTCTGTCTGTCATTGGTGGACCAAACACGCAACAATTTATTATAAGGAGGGTTATAAACATATGCCGACTCATTTAAACCAGAAGCAGAAGGGACGAGATAAGAGACATTCTTGAGCAGCACAGAAACGAGGCATGAGAGAGAACCGGTGTGATAGCAGTACTTGTTGTTCTGATGTGTTAAATAGCTGGCCTTCAACACCCCAATCAATTGCTGAGTGAGCCACTGTGTAGCCAAGGGTTGTGTGAGATAGCCAGATGGCTCAGGCCAGTGGAGCTTTGCCTTTTGTCCCAGACAATGATCATGAACAAACAGGCCAGAGGAAATGCATTAAGTATGGCAGCTGCAGTGTTTTCCAAGGCTGATAAGCTCAAGTACAATTTTGGTGTTGTTTCAAAATCCTAATGGGCAAAAAAATTCTTTGTCAACAGAGCAGCAAGTCATCCTAAAAACGTTTGAAAACCACAACACCAATCTTCTTCTAAGCTGCGTCTTTTTGGTTTTTCATCACAAGGTTGTTCGATCTATAAAAGTACCTACTGTGTGGAGTGAGTGACTGTCCGTATAAGTGTATTTTGTTTAAAAATGCCAACCAACCCAGTCCATTTGCTTGGCAGCCAAAATGGTAAAGGGCACATATTACAACATTTGTGGGACAAGACAAGCATTTTGTATGAGCTCCTAGATCTACAGGGATCTGCATTGACTAATCCGCAAACAATCCACCAGGCAAGCCTTATTGCAAGTGGGAGAACAAGTCCCTTGAACAAGCTGTGACATTAACAAACATAGCAAGATAAGATATAGCTTGTTATCTTGCTGCATGGAACTCCTGCCTAGATAAGAGATAAGGGCCTTTCAAAGCATGTTTGTTGCCAGACAAATTTCCAAAGAATCATTGGATGCAGGCACACACCCAGGCCTGGAACACCAAGAAGCCCTTTTAAAGCCAATCTCACAAAGTACAAGATATATCTTTGCACTTTTTCACCTCATTAAAGGTGCATTCTTTTTTTTAAATAGCTTCTTGATGACACATAGGGAGTCTTACCAGCAGGCTCTTTGTGCTCAGTATGAAAAAGATCTAATCGCAGCATCTTAAGCGCCTTTAAAGACTGTTAACCTGAAAATATATATATATATATATATACCAAAGTGGAGATTTTGTGAGTTAATAAAACCAAATGGATTATGGGTTTTTCTTCATTCCTCAATGTGCCACATTGTTATTTTTGTTAGATTTTAATCCTGATGAACCTCATTCTTTTTTATAGAAGAGACTTAGTGAGATAATAAACTTCTCTGCTGTCATTTATCTACATCATTGTATAACACAATGCCCAACTTTGTGATAACTGCTTCACATGCAACCATTTTAATCCAATCAACTGACCAGCCTGAGTAGACTGGAACTTCAGGAAAGTTCAGATCTTTATCTGAGCTGAGACAAAACTAAAATTTGGGGCAGCTGGTTCTTTAAATAGCGTGTTTAAACATCCAAAATTTAAACCAAAGTACAACGCCAAATTGAATTACCAGCCAATATCCTATAATGGTCTTCTTGTTTCCCGAATGCTGTTGAAGGTTAAAAAGCAGTGGGAAAGATTTTCTAATTTCTAGATTTTTTAACATAATATATAAAAATACAACACCAATATCTCTTAAAAAAAGAGGGCAGTTTTAAATCATGTGTGTGATAGAAGACATATTTTAATTAATTTTCAAATCATTGGCCTCCATGCGTATTTCACAACTCCATACCTGTCACACCTCCCATATTAGGGAGGCTTTCACACCTTACTGGGTACTTTAAATACTTTTTCATCTGCCATTTTAAAAATCACAAAAGATTGTGTTTGCGCAGTCAATTTATAATGAACCAAGTGACGCATGGAGAGGTTACCAGTTCTCTTCGGTAACCAGAATGTACCATAATGAGCTTGAAAGGGATTCATTTTGTTGGCATTTTAATGTACGATGGGTTGACAAAACAGCATTTAAGCATTTTTTTTGGTGGTGTACAGAAATGCCAATAAGCTCGTATTTTCTAAAATTGCATTTTTCTGTATTAAAATACATTAAAACCGTATAGCTTGACAGATATAAAACTCTATGCAGAAATGTAGTCACAGCCTATAACAAGCTTCATGTTTTTAGTGGACTCATTTTGTTTTTTTATGGAAATATGTTTCTCCTTTTAAATGTGCTGTTAACTCACAGGTTGTAAATTTCATATTTTCATATTGGAAAGGAATTTTTCACAAAAAATGCCAGGATCTCTGTATGCATTTTTAAAAAATTTTCTGAATAAAATGAAAGTGTGCGAGTGTATGTGCACACCACCAGAGAGGATGGGCTAGATGGTAATCCTTATTCTGTGGCTTGGAAAAACTTCCGCTTTCCTGAGTGCCAATGGCTCTGAGGCGATCCCAGTGATGAGCCAGGAACGCTCCGCTAACTGAGCTCTGGAGAAAAACGGTCACGGCAAGATCCATATTCAAATAAACTTCACTCTTGGCTCATGCACACAAGCCATGTTGTCACCAGCTGGCAACGACTCTCACCGCCCCTTCAAATGCTGAGCCACTTTTGATTAACGTCTCTATGGTTAATCATGGGCATTGGCTGTGCCAAATTGGACAAGCTGTGCATGCTTTGCGTTTTCCTTGAAATCTCCTTATTTTTTAAAAAGACGTATTCAAAGTGTTGGAGAGGCCTTTCCAACACCAGCCCACCCTCTCCTTAAGTCTCTTCTTGTCTGGTGTCCATACGTAGAACAGAAATGGTGGTATAGCGGCATGGTGCAATCCTGTGGGACCCTGAATGAGAGAGCTATCAGTGCCAGATGCACCCAGCTGCATAAATGTTATTCATTTTTATGGCACGTGTACATAATATGGTCAGTGTGGCAGATTGGGAGTTTTCACTGAAGGTTGGAAAAATCCTCAAAATTGAATCAAAGAGGAAAACTTATTTTGGCTCTTGGCTTTCTGGACCGCCTTCTTTTCCATCTGCATCAAATTCTGCTCTATTCCCCCATCTCACATACTCTCTGAGGTTCCTCTGTGAGTGATATACAGTATAGTCTTTCTCTTTGGCTGCTTCAGTTCTTCCCCCTGCACAGCAATAGTGGTGCTGGTGTGAGACAGCCGGAATATTTGTCAAAGGTCCAGAGGTGCAAAGACATTAGACAGCACTTTGTCACCAGGGTCTGGAATTCACACCATTTAGCTTTTTCCAAGTCAGCTCTTCAACCAGTGACTGCCCTGGTTTTTGTCAGCTGCCACTGTGCTGACATTGAGGGCTAAATAAAGACGGCAACATGAAGGATGTATGCTGCTAGCCTTTTTAGGTGCTTAAAACAACATGCACTCTACAAAGAGTGGTATGACAGGGATCTACTGCCAAACCTCTTGACTTGGTGATCTCTGACTAAATGTATTCTGTTCTGATATAGTTTAAAGGTTCCGAATGGCTCTTGTCAGGGTTTACCAATTCCCATACAGAGTTGAGTTTGAACTCTGAGCTGAGATATGGTCTCCCAAATCATCAGGTCAAGCAAAGACTCGAACAATTCAAATGTGACTACGGCAGAGTCCTCCTGTCTCATTACCCATTTCCATTTCAAAACAGTTTTCAAATGAGAACTAATGCATTAGCTCTCACTAGGGAAAAAGTCAAAGGAGCCTCCACATCTCAGCTAAGAAATGCTTTCATACATGTTTTATCAGCAAGGGAACTGGGAGCAGAAGAGAAAAGGAGTTAGGAACGAACTGCTTATTTGTTGCCCTTCTTAATAGTTTGGCGTGTTTAAACATTACTTGCCATTGTGTGCCATAAAAACCCCTAAGGCCTGTACTGCTGGAAGAGTCTCAATCAGGGGTGAGCTCTGTGCCTAATACTTTTTGGTGGTATTTGAGACCATAAAAATTCAACCCAAACTCTCAACATTGAAGTTTCTCACAGATACACATGAAAAGGATTAGTGGAACAAAAAAAAAACAATGTCTTTCCTGAAATACCACAAAATTCTATTAATTGGGATTATGGATGAAAAATGTTTGGGTAAAACTATATTTTGATGTTTTTATAATATGCTGTTGTAGGAAAACCTCTAGGAAAAGTACATTTAAACAAGCTCTGACATAAAAAAGAAGCTAACAGTTGCAGATAACAGACCCTCTAATAATACACCATGGGTTAGATATTCTAGGCAATGTGTCAATTGATTCTCATCTGATGATGGACTGTGTGCTGAAATAAATTGACCTTGCCAGACGATGAGTGAAATTGATGGAGCTTTTCATCTCCAGAGGGGCGTTCAAAGCTTGGTAGCAAAATGGATAGAGCACAGTGTTATTGAGTCAGGGGGAAATTTGAGGTGTGTGTTTTCCTTATACCAAAGCTTCACTGGTAAATAACAGACAGGGGGAAAAAAATCAGCAATCTTTATAACAAGTACAGGGGTTAAGTGGTTTTGTTGACTAGATTATTAGGACTACAAGCACAAAAGGCTAAAGTGAAGCTGGCCACTGACAGATGCTACCCACAGGAGGAATATACGGTTCAATTACCAAGAGCCTAAATTGAAAGTGATAGTGATTTAAGTCTTCCCAATACGCCAACCACATTCTGGCAAACTGTCTTGTCAAGGAACCATTTAAAAAACCCTGCTGGAGTGTGTGTGTGTGTGAGACACAGGAGCATTATCGATTTTCAATAACATCCCCTAATAACCTGGTCATGATTTGATCCACGCCGTCATTATGCCTGCTGCCATGGGACAGGACTGGTGAGCCTCATGGCACACAGCAGCAAGATGAGTAGTCAGGGCATTATCAGGATGAATTGTCTGTCTCTGGACAGGCAGCAAGCACAGCCGGGGTCTTGTCAATAACAGGACAAGCCATCTCAGAAGTCCCCCTGCGGTCCACTCCACAACGCCTTCCGGCCTTATTATAAAAGCAGATGAGCGCAGTGTCTGAGAAGGACGCATACAGGAAGAAAGCGGAGCCTCTCCTCTAACATCTGATAGCCTGCCTCACAGGCATTGCTCCCCTTAATGAGTCCAGACCACGGGTCAATACGCCGCTGGGTTGCCAGTCAATACTGGTTACCTGCAACACAAACACTCAAAACCTGCTTTTATACAAAATCAATGTTCTATTAGTCCCTCCCTGAATCGCCCCAGCCCAATCTCATCGATTCCCTTCAGAAGAGCTCTGCAGTCCATGTTTGACAGATTATGGTCAAATGATCTGATGGCTTAGGGCTACAGTGCCAGCAAAGTCAGTTGCTTCTATGACTTTCCCATAATAGCCCGATATAAGATGAGCAAACACCTTAAATGCTGAAAGCAGAGCCCCAGCTAAAATTGGCAGATCTATCAACCACATATAAACATTTCATTCTGTAGGGCTAGTTCATAGAGAGGTTTACTTTTAGTCAACATCAGGATGAAAAATAGACAAAAAAATATTTGACATTAGGTCCAAACTTTATTCCGTACATTTTAAACCATGAATGTTCATTTTCCTTTTTTTCACGCCTAAAACTCTACTTGCTTTGTATACAAGAGTCTAAGAAAAACAACTGCACAACACCACAAGGTTGACAGAGAAAGTCTTTTTTTGCCATCCATGGAAAAGTGTCCTTTTAAATCCTGGTGGCTGGTCCAGTTTGTGACTTGGAAGTCTTTTTAATACTTCTGTCATTATTTTATTGGTACATATAAACATTAATCGGAGTTTGTCTCAGTTTCACCAGTTTCATTTGGCTCCTCCATATGATTCTTTGTTAGGGTGCTGTGTGCTGCTTTGCATAGATTGCAGATGATTCATCCAGGTCTCCTTACAACACCCTCCCTTCATGCTTTCCATCCATTGGGCGGATTTGTCTGTTGCTTTGATACCCAACAGACAAGTATTTCCACATGTTTTGTTTTATTTTGCTTTTTTCTAGAAATGGTTAAAAAGACTAATAAATTTACAACATAATCTTGCAGCGAAGACTATTGACAAGTTATTTACATCAGTTGTCTTTACAGAGACTGAACAAATACCTCATAATATATATTTATCTGCATATCTCAAAGGCAAAACAAATTGAACAAAACAAGTCACTAATGTAGCAGTGTACATTATCATCATTGAGGATCTCCTGGTACCGTGAGGTTAAATTACAGATGGTTTATTTCAAAATCAAGTTTTTACATGATCTTTAGAGATATGTGTCACAATCAGCTGGGATAAATATCGGAAAAGGCGGCACTAATGCACAAAATACATAAACTTCATAGAAATGATATCTGTACAGGGAACAAGGATAGGAAATGTACAAACTAATTTTCAGAATGTCTCTTTTCGGCACAAAGCAGAAAAAAGGTAATGATTAATATATTATTAATTACCAAATATTTAGGTCGGAAGTAAACATACAGTTATTTGTGTTCTCTTTCCCGACATCATTCCATGTGCTTACACATCTTTACTTTGTACAATCATACCCTTCCCCTCAGGGAGTTTTGCTCTCCAGAAAGAAGCAGTGCATTTTGTTCCAAATAAGATTCCAGGTAAGAGATGCTGGACATGGAAAATCCTCTACAAAACTTTGTGCCCAATTTCCAGAAGCTACCGGGCCTCAACTTCTTTGGGGTTACGAGATGGGGAGTAATCCCTTGGGTCCTGCGTGGAGGAAAGGGGTGTAGTCCTCCTGGGTGATGTCGGCCTCGCACTGCTAGCTGGGACAAGGGGTGGAGGTGCACTAAGAGCAGCAGTGGGGGGTGTTCTGTTCAAGTGACCATTGTGTCCCGTGGAGGGGCTTAGTCTTGGGTAGGGCATACCACCAAGGTGGGGCATAAAAGGAGGCATGTGGGGTAGATGGCCCTCCATTGGGGACTGGTGCAGCTGATGGAGGCGCGCTCTGTCCAGTTCTTCTCTCAGGTGGAGTCGCTCTCTCTCCTCTGCTTGTTGTCGCATCCTCTCGTGTTCCCGTCGCACCTCTAAAAGATGCTCGTGGTGGGAGTAGTCGTGTGCCTCTCGTTCACGGTATACCCGCTCCTGTTCATAAACATTAGGAAAGCGATGTCCTTGCTCAGCCCTGAGCTGGAAATCCATGCGCCGCTGTAGGTCCAGGCTGCGATATGCCTCTCTAAGTGGGTCCCAGGGGAAAGCCGTGTGTGGCAGCCGCTCCCTTCCAGCCAGTGGGCTCACTCCCATAAAAGGAGCCATACGAGCCCTGTCCAAAACATTTAGACTACCCATTTGAGGCATTCCACTCATAGAAAGTGGTAGAGAATGTGCCATGGGGACACCTTGAAGGCCAGGTGCTGGGATATCACTACCTCGAGGAGAGGGGAGAGGAGGTTGTTGGCTGAGAGGAGGGTGGTGATGATGGGGATTTCCTGGTTGGCTAGCAGGTACAGAAAGAGACTGAACTGGTGGTGGAGGAGGTGGTTCTGAACTCACCACCATGACCTCTTGTTCTTCCTTCCTCTCCTCCTTAATCTTCATGTCATTTTTGACTTTGTGGAGGAGTTCTGCAGATGGGGGCTCTTTCCGCTCGTTGTCCTTCAGTGTAGATGAAAGCCCACCTGACATCTTCATTCCCTGCTCATTCATCACCGATTTGGAGTAAGGAGAAGGTGAACGCTGAGCGGGTTTTATGCAGTCCTCTGACGTTCTCCTCTCTAGCATTTCTTTGCCTGGAGAACGGCTCTCCTTCACCTTCACATCAGCCAGTGTGGAAGACTCTCTGTGGCGCTCCAAAAGCTCTTTCTCTGCATCACGAACCCGGTCTACGCTGCTGCTGTGATGTCGACCCGAGTCATTAGAGTTCTGGCTGTTTGAGCGAATAAGGCTGCTAATTTGGTAGCTGACTGGTGCTGAGGCAGGAGATGAATGGTTGGAGTGGCGGTTCCGATCCACAGAATCCCTGAAATGACACAAGACCAGTCTAATTATTTGTCTTGACTAATTATGCTATTAATGTCGTAGAAAATAGTTATTAATACAATAATTATTGAGTTAAATTCTTTCACCCACCTATCTTTTTCTTTCTCCTCTTTTCCATTAGATGAGTCTCTTTTCTCTCTTTCTCGCTCCCTCTCTCGCTCTCTTTCTCTGTCTCGCTCTCTCTCATGGCTGTTGGCCGAGCTGCTTCTCTCCATGTCTGTGGTTTTGGGCCACTGTGGCGGGGTGGGAAAAGATGGCGGTGTGCGTCGAAGTCTGTTCCAGGTGTCCTGGTGAGGGCTGCCAAACGTGGGCAGTCCTCCTGGCCCTTCCTTGGAGCCAAACATACTGTTGGACCCTGAAGGGAAACAAGTAGACAGGCATGGGACCCCCTGTAAGTTAATTGGGCACAAAACCTTCTTGAGGACACATGAGATGAGAAAGACGGGACAACAAAAGCTGCTTTTGTTTTTTGTCTCTAGTGGTTCTCTCACTGAAGCTGTTTGAAAGAGTTAGAGGTTAATGGCTCCCCCCACACCACAGGAAAAAAAAATCTACTCATTTGCTTTTAGACCAAAGGGCTTTAGCTCCCCTCCCTTTTTTTGAACCGGATGAAGAGGGGAGACTCACTGGCCCTTTGGAGCTGTGAAAAGCAGAGAGAGACCTTAGAATTCCATAGCATGCCTATTTCTACCACTTCCATCTTCTCAACGGGGTGACTGATTTGGCACAAAAATAGGAGGGATGAAGAAAAAAGAGATAAAGGTATAAAGAAAAGATGCGGAGGGGAAAGAGAACACCCTCCACGGGGATGCAGAAAAGGCTTTTTAAATAATAATTGATGAATTGCTACCAAACAATTAACCTAAAAGCGCCTATTGAAGGTATCAGACAGGGTGGAAATTAGCTTTGATTTGAGTTGAACTACCTTGCTCAGCACCCATAGTCTAAGGTTGTTTGTACACACAATCTAAAGTTTGGCATCTTTTTTTCCTCCCCTCCTGGTTATTTCTGTGCTTTAGCATTATCCTGCTCTGTTCTACCAGCCATTGGGGCCAGATTGAAAGTGGGCGGAGTGCAGGAGGAGAGGGGGGCCAGCGCTTACCAAGCGAAGGGTTGCCTAATCCTCCGAAGGCACTGCTTGAAAGGTTGCCGAGGCCGCCAAAGGAACTGGAGCGACTGAAAGGATCTGCAAAATGCCAAACAGGGATTAGCAAAAGGGGGGCTAGTTAGCTGTGCTCACCCCAACACCAACCCGGTTCACTCTGCTTTTCTCTTACAAGCGAGCTGTGGTGTTTTTTTTAAATATTCTTTTTAAAGCGCTGCCTCTCTATCTCTCTGCCTGGTAATCTTGTGGTAGCCAGGTCACCTGGATACAGGCTTTCATTGCCACCATTGAGAGTTCAGTGCCTCTGACCCAGCTGGGGTAAAATGGAACAATACCATCTGATGGGGAAATTAGTTTGAGGTTTTGGGCTGAAAATGGACGACAGCGTGACGAGCTAGATGGGGGTTGTTCAAATGAGGGTTATTGAGCTGGAAATTCAGTGAATTGTGAACTCCATAAATGAGATTTTCCTCATTCGCTTCCCTTATTTTAATGACCATTACAAGAAGAAAAGCGGAACCTGTTAAAAGAATTGTTAAAATGGTATTGAGTAAGGTTTGTTAATGTGTTTTACAGAGAAGGTGAAAAACAAATTTTACACCAAAATGTTGTAAAAACAAAATTAGGCAGACCCTTCTTAAAGACATGGATTTTTTTTTAATTTAGCCAACTCGACCAAACATTTTCACAGACAAAAAAAGCAAAAGATAAAATGAAATTTAAAATTATGACAACTAAAAAGTCCAAACTAAAGTGCTAAAATGTGGGACCAAATCATTTTCAAAACCTTGTGTTAAGAGTGGCATATGATGTTCTGTACTGTTTAAAGTAAATGCAGACAAATGTAGGATGACAAATAGTTCTGGAAGCTAAATCTTTTCTTAATAAGCACAGACAAGAGTTATTTATGTCGTAGTCTGACTGATTGTGGGATGGTTACACTCCATTACTGGACAGCACAAGCGCTACAGCTGGCTGTAGATCCTAGATTAAACTGAAATGAACCTGCAATCACAACTATAATTTTCTTTAATTTAGAATTTATCATAATGTCTCAACGTGATTTCAAATTTGAACGTAAAGTAAAGAGAATGAGTAAAGAATTAACAGAGAAAAAGGAGAAGTAAGTGTATGGATTAAAATAATAAACATGGGGTTACTTACACTTACCTGCCAAGTGGCTAGGGGGCAGGAAGCCACTGGGATGTGGGGCAGGACCGTACGGAGAAGGTGCTAGGTGTCCAGAGCCTGTCAGATTATAGACAATAATTACTTTCACCTCATTATACCAAAATAATTTTAAATAAAAAAGTAGAAACATTCCAAATGAGCTTCGTTCTATGCAGCTAATGATTCTAAATATACACATACTTATCAGCATTAAGCACTTGTTTAAGTATCTAGTGTAAATTGATTGGGATATTGTAGAATAATGCCACTGATGTGCAATTATTACTATCCTATAATGCAGCTGATGCATATTTATACAGTAATCTACACCAGCTCCATGAGGTCAGTGTTGAATGTGCAACTTACTCTTTTACAAAACACAGTAACAATCGCCCATATCCCATGAATTGTTAATGAAAGAGCCAATTACAGGAGTGCCTCTGACAAACCACCGCATAATTACAAGTCAAAGGCCGCTCTCCTTTCTGTTGCCCTCCAACGCAGGGCAAATCAGTCAATTAGCAAACTCACAGTCATGCATATTCATCACAGACATCTCTGACTTCCTTTACTGGCACAACATTTGCTGCTAAAGCGCTATAATTATAATTACATGAACATTACATGAGGAAAAAAAGTTAATGGTATTTCATTAGTGCTTTCTCTGCAAGTGTTTAGGAAAATTCATTTGCATAAATATAAACATATAATCAGAGGGTTTAGAGATGGAGATCATTACAAAATTTCAAATACATTTTTTTTTCTTGCAGAAACGTCAGATTATCTAGAGGTTTCACTGACCTGTTGAAGGAAATAGAGGCCGAGCCAGGTCATGAGGATATGGGAAGCCCGGGAAGACTCCCGGCGCTGGGGGTCGACTGAAAAGGTCCAGTTTTCCGTTCATGTCTAGTTTGTGAGGGTCTAGTTGCATTTGCTAAAGTTAATAAACAAAAAGAAAATGTTAGGATGACACACAATGGCACCAAATATTTCGAGCATTAGAGTGAAGGGATCAAACTGAGTGAGAGATCAGAGGAGGAGAACTACATTAACAATGCTTCTGCCTCCAAATCTGGCCAGCTGTTTCATAACAAATACATGGAAGCTGATTAGGAAATCTAAATCCTTGGTGAAAGGGCTTCAAAGCCCAAAAAGACTGACACCATGAGGCCTGAAACATAAGCTGAGTGGTGAGGACATACCATCTCTTGGCTGCGGGAGGAGTGTGACCAAAGAGAGTTTTATATTTACATGCTCCATTTTGAGTCAATAGGTGCTAAATGTTGGTTTATGACCTATTTTTATACGCACACAGCACCAGCTATAGCTACATTTATCTATACTTACAAAGCAAACACCTCTTCCCTAATTTTGAAAACTGGCGCTGATAGATTCACACAAGATGAAATAAGAGAAGTTATTTCATAATCTGACAAACATACCCTAATGAAACCAATAAAACAATGACTAATGGCAACAATTCCAAATCCAAACAAAATATGGTCAAACCAACTAAAATCTTTGGAACTATTGTTTGGTTTGATAAGATAGCAAGGTTCCTACAGCAAATGATGCAACTCACGCACCTTCATTTTCTGCTGGTGGTGGTAGATCTGCCATGCGATCTGGACATGTACCGCACACCACTTGCCTGGTTTCTAAAAATTTAAAGAGAAACTGGGGTTAGCCTGCTGGCTTCCAAATGGAGAGCTACAATTAGATTCTGGCATTGAGATTTTCTGGCCAGACTACAAAGTGGGTTCACATCAAAAAACATCTTAAATAACCTAACCCTGACTTGAGCAAAACTCTGCATTTGGTTGATTGTGAATTTTAGAGGAATTTGAAGCTTTAGACTTTGTGGGCTGGCCAGAGAGAGAAACACTTTTAACAAAACCAGATCAGACATCTACTCACCCTCACAGATGTCCTGAATGGATCACTTAACTGTATGAAAAAAACAATTAGTTATAATGAAGTTTTCAAATAGAACAGACTGGCTCAGATGATCTCAGGCTATTGCTTACCCGCGGATCCTTTTGTAGCAGTGTGTGAGGAACTGCTCCAGGACGTGCGGAAACATCGATAGGATTAGAAGCCTGAGAAGATAAATATTTTTTTAAAAAGATCTAAAATACAACCAGATTAATAGTAAAAAACAAGGTTACAGCATAGGGTCTGAAATAAAATGAAAATATTTTATAAAAAAAAGAACAACTTTTTTTGTGAATTTTCACTGTATATTTAGCTATATTTCTCTTATTGAAAGAATAAAACTCTTTTAACCACTCATATCCTAATACAGTGTTCTAGTGAGTCAAAACCTTATGACTTGCGTGTGTTCTCTGAATACGGCTGTATCTGGGAAGCATTAAAATTGTTTTTCAAACCTCCAGAATGCCCTCTAGCTAGCCATATTCGTGTTTTAAAGCCTTATTCATCCTTGGTTGCACTATATTCAACTAATCCATAACTACTGCAACCATATAGCTGTTATAGATAAAAGTAGAAACCCCCAAGCTCGTTTAGAAGAATACTTAGCTGAGGTTTTGGATGCATAAGAGTGGTCTTTGAACCATCTGGGAGGACCTTCAACAAAAGGGCAACACTGTGCCTGAGCCTACTGGGAATAGTGCCAACGGATTTAGGGCAGCTTTGATTGGTGGCTTTCTTTGGGTCACAGCCTCTGAGCATCTGCCAGACAGACGCCTCCTCTTCCAACCCCATCAGATCTCCTGCATCGTGTCTTCTTTGCTTTGCTAAATAGACATGTCATTTTTTTTCACTTTGGAATGGCCAATCATGACTTGGCTTTATATTTAGCCATGACCCTGACTCTGATCCAGCGAGAACCGACAGACTTATTATGGTGTCTTTAGACAAGAGGACAGAGAAATTGCACCAGGAATTTCTTTGCAACAGTGGCCTGAAATGATACATTTCAAAAACACCAATCTTATAAGGAATCCCTTTTATTCCTGACTCAGACATAGTGACTCCAGCTGAGAGCATGATTTGAGTCTTTTAGTGATTTCGAGTTTTAGATGTGCCTTCATTTGAGGACAAACTTCACTTTATTTACAGACCGTTTGTAGCTGTTTGGTTTGGGACTAAAATGTGCATCTAACCTTGGGCTGGAAGGCTCCTTGAAGTGAACTGAAGGGTCCTGAGTGTGGAAGCAACGGGGGCATGCCTGGCATGGTTGGAGGGTAAGAGGGGAAGAACTAGGGAGTAAAGAGAAAGGAAGACAACATTTTTTAAAAAATAGTCAAAATATTGTGAAAATTGTAAAATATCATTTTACAGTATTGACTTTACCAGTTGTAAAAAATGCAAAAAGAAACTCACATTTGAATGTCTGATGAATGGATTGTCCAGTTTGGGGGTATATTTGTCAAACTGAAAAAGGAAAAGAGAAAACAACATTAGAAAATATAAGCAATCATTACAAAACTTTTCTCTAATGGTAATACAGCATTATTTTAAGGAGACAAAATGAAAACATTTGATTCAGTTCTGCAACAGGTCAAAAGCAGCTCAAGATGAAGAATAAAAAGCCCTGAGGTAAAGCAGCTAGCTTGCATTGGTCACGGGTTTATCAAAAGGCATAGGCAAATAAGCAGTTAAATCACTAACAATACTGCTGCTTCAACAGACTGCCATGATTAATTCAGCTTGCATGATTTTCCAATTGGGCTTAAAGACAGTGAGTTTAGTCCTGTGGTAAAAAAAAAAAATCAAATAATTTAAAAACTACACCTGTTGTTTTAAAAAGCAAAGAATGTAGATTGTAATTGGCTTGGACAGCAATAATTTTCCAATTTTTTAAAACATCTCTCAGTGGTACAAATGTCAATAAAAAGCAAGAGGCATGTGGCTTTATTGTCCACATTTAAAAAAAAAAAACATATGTGACTAAAATTAAATACAAAATGTTAGCGGACGCATTTGGGACAGATCAGTATGAGACCAACAATATCTTACCACCATGACTTACTGTCAAAAAAAAGCCCACCCAAGTCAAGAATCCTTCTAATCAGCATAATTCTAACTGGAATTTGCCACATAAAAACTGTGTGGTTGTGTTAAAAAGAAATGTTTCCTATCATGATCCCAAACACATGTGAATCTATTCGGTTAAACTAAGAAGCATAGGAGAGGAAGACAGAATGCAACTGTGAATGAATGAGGACTTTGTCTGACTGAAAGCAAGTCAATACTGGTTCTCTATTGGGGAAGCTGCTAATTACAAGTGACGGTAACTTATTCCGATTCCACAAATACACAAACCCTTTGCAGGTACTTTTTGCTAGTGTTTTCACAAAGCTCTCCTGGCAGGCGCAGATGTTTTGGGCTCACATAAAATTGGGAAAATGAATGGGTATGAATTAAGGCCTCTATGTGTGGAAGACGGGTGGTTGAGAGGGAGGTGCAGTCCTAGGTTTTGGCTAAGCATTCTGAAGGAGCAACAAAGTTTGGGTCAGGGCCCCTCTGGTGTAACTGGCCCTTTTTACATCTGTTCACAAAATGGCAGCAGTAGCAGCAGCAGTGTTGGTGGCCCTGTCTGTTGGTGATAATCATCTCATTTCAAAGACAGACAGCCTTTTGAGAGGAAAAGTCAAGCTATCTTCCGAGCTCATTAAACAGCTCCTCTGTCTTTCTGAAGTTGCGGTCTGTTTGATGTCCAGTTATGAAAAAAGGAATCTGAACATTTTAAAGCCTTTTAAAAGAAAAAAAGAGAAGAAAAACCCAAAGTCTTGGCTTTATAATTTATGGAGGCTGTTACAGCTTTATGGTAAACAGCTTTGGCTAATTAACACTTAATATTTTACAATAACGAAGGCGATTTCTTGTCCAAAGAAGCGGTCATTCCCTGTGGCCATTTGGCAAGCCAGCTGCTTGAGGGCGTACAGCAATAAACAAATATATAGACTCATAATTTCATTAATTAAAGCCATTAGCCAAGAACTGGTACATAGTTGAAATGACATGGAGTGTCTACAGGAGGAAAATGTGAAATAGAGAGACAGAGTGAGAATGAACAGCTGGGAAACACCACGTCTGTCTTTTTTAATGACCGAACAGTAAAACCAACCACAGCATCATCATTACTCCTGTTCCTCTGAGCGAGAACCAAAGAGAACAAAAGTAGCATTGTTATTGAAGAGTAGGAGGGAGTGGAAGACATATAAGTTAAGTTAAACAACATTTAAAAAAAAAAACAGTAGGAGACAAAATGTCAGTTTCAAATCCCAATGAAACATCGTAACAAAAGAACAGTCATGTTTTAAATTCCTTTTAAAAAAGAATTAGTCCAATGGTAATGGCCTCTTTCATCCTCAAAGAGAGGACTGTTTACTGTATATAATTCCTACTATGCCAGGAATGAAGACCAAATTACAGCATGTGTGTTGGTTCATGAACCTTCTTAACAATCTGTGTACTTATCTATAACACAGCCATAAATACTAGAGCTTTGATTTCTAGTGTACAAGATGAAGATAATCTTAAAGAGGGCTTTAATGGGGCCACAAGCTCGTCATCAGAGGTTGTGACATGATGGATTAGATCTGTTAGATCAATGCCAAAAAGGCTACGAATACAGACCCGTCTGAAATGATTGTCAGAAATGGCTGTGCATTTGGAATGATGGATAAGTGGTTATAACCTATTTTTCTTTGTCCTAACCTAAAAGTTGTGGAAAGCTGCTATAGCTCTCCCTAACTTCTCGGAATTGATGGCCATTAAAGTATGGGAGCAATTAGGAGTATTATCATTTTACAATGATGTAATCCTCCTGTCATTCTGCCATGAAGTCATTCGGCAGAAAATTTTTGATTTTGTCATCAGAAACGGATGATTGTTCTTGGACAGGCAGCCTTGTGCATGCACATACTTGTGCACACAGCTCTTTTTCTAGCTCTATGTGAGCACTGAAAGGAAAACATTTAAAACACATTCAGTGGAATTAATGGCAAACTTTAAAAAAACAAAATTTATGTAAAAGTTCAAAGGAGTGTGATGAATTCAAAAGGAATCTGTTGCACCATTAAACATGATGTCACAATAGGTTGAAAAGTTAGCATACATACAAGTATTACAACATATTTTTAGTTATGCTTGAACAATCTGAGTGGGAATCAACATGTTTATGGACAAACTAGCAAATATATTAAGGTGTATGTTTGAGGTGACAGGAAGTGGGCCGAATGCTATTTCAGTGGACGAAGATGATGCTCCAGCACAGCAGTGTGAAGAAAATAAAAGTGAAAACTAGATAAA
The DNA here is from genome assembly GCA_902685375.1 of Neostethus bicornis. Lineage (NCBI taxonomy): Eukaryota > Metazoa > Chordata > Actinopteri > Atheriniformes > Phallostethidae > Neostethus > Neostethus bicornis. The sequence goes on from LR738545.1 coordinate 16,065,179, forward strand.
CTACAGGGAAGTTCCTTCAACTATGGGACATATCTGGTCAATTTGGGGTCAAGAGAAAAAAAAACAGGGAGGAGTTGATCCGAAAAGAAGATTGGCAAGGTGACAGGTGAAATTGGGGGAAAATTGCGGGAGCTGTTGTTTTTTTTTTACTTATCCTCACATTTCTGGCTTGGGTACGCACCATGGGAGGTGCGGTGGGCGGGGTGAGGATGGCAGCCGGGGGCAGACTGGCGGGAAAGGGCGTGAAGGTGTGCTGGTGGGTGTGTTGGTGCTGGTGCATGTGCTGGTGTTGGTGAAATTCGGCCCTCAGGAGTGATACAGGGGCCAGCGGTGAGGCAGGCGGCCCCCGGCCCCGCTCTGAACTCTGAATCAGGAAGCGGTTGTTCAGCTCCTGCCTCAGGAGGTCATGCTCTGCAAGAAAGGAAAGCGAGGAAAAAACAAAACAAACAAAAAAAAAACAAAATAAAAAAGCAAAAAGATAGAAAAGAAAAAGGGGCGGGGGTAGGAAGAGGGGCACAAGGGGGGAAAAAAGGCACGGGCGCCCAGTCAGTCTTCACAACAAGGATAGAAGAAAGAAAATAGTCACCTGGCATTCTCTGTTTCTCCAGCTCATGCTGTGAGGGTTTTCTACGTGGGGACTCATTGGTGGAGGTAAGAGAGTTGCCTGTGACAATGTGCCAATCAGAATCCCCGAATGAGGCTGGCAATACATGATTGGTTGGTTGAATGATATCAACAGGCTGGTATCTAAAGACAAGAAAGAACCAAGAGTCATCCCAGCAGAAAACACACACACTCTTGCCCTCTCGTTACTTACTGGCATGTGTATTTTTTTATATTCTGCAGACATCCTTCACTGGAAACATATTTTTAAAATTATTTTTAAAGAAAACAACCGTGCTGGTTGTTTACAGCACAACTTTTAAGTACTTGAGTGCTGCTTTTGGTATTGCCAAAATGCATCCAGTGGGGTTAATTGTTCATTTGCTATTTCACGACTTTTGGTTAGTCGACACAGATATTCTTTGTGGATTCCTGAGAGTTTTTTAAAACTCTTGTCCACCTTCATTTGTCCAATTTATTCAATGAGATTAAGTTAGAAACGTATCCCAAATTACAGCAATATCTATTTCTTGTGAACTTTTTAAATTACTGCTTGGAAGTTTTCCTAGTTGACTAATTAAACCAAGAACTATTTAATTTTCAAACCTAAATTAATCAAATCTGGAGAAAATACTTATGACAATCTTGTCAATGCAAGATGTTATGACAAATAAAAAACTTGAGAGTGTGCTTAGAAACTTAAAAAAAAACCTTTTTATAGAAATTTGATGTCAAACTAGGATGTAAAAGATGTAAGAATTGTGAAGTATAAAGATAAACCAAGCAAAAAGTAATACTTACCAGGAAAGCAGGTTGGACTCTCACTAGTATTTCACTAGTTTCAGACCCATTTAAAACATTAACTGTTTCTATTTACGCCACTGTTACATATTTCTTTCATTAGTTAGCCTTCAGAAAATATATAATGGTTGTAAAAAACCATGTCTAGCAAAAAGACATACAAAGTACATTGCTTTAAAAGTATTGATTCCAATATTACTACAGCAACTTTTTATGAGTATTAATTTAGCAAATAAATGATTTAGCTTTATGTTTAAAAATAAAATTAGTGTTATCCAGACTAATAGTTAATTCGAGTTCCTTCAAATCAATTTTATATTAGATGTTTGTTTCTTCGATAAGAGAATTGTCTACCAAACAAAGTGCCCGGCTTTACCTGGGTAAGGGGTGCCGGCGGGGTGCCCAGGCACCACTAAACTGTTTGTTGGTAAGGTCGGTGGTGGCGGCAGTGTGGCTGGGGTTGCGAACATGGCCGAATGGCGATGCGCGGGGCTCCGTAGGGAGGAATAGTGCGAGGTAGAGAGATTGGCTATCGACAAAGGCAAGGCGGGAGCCGAAGATGGGAGTCCACTGAGGTGGTGGTGAGGGGATGGGGGCAAGTGCTGTTTTGAAAGTCCCACTGGACTGCTGCTGTGGCTGCAAATGATACAGGAGATAAAGAAACATAAGTCTATGATTAAAGTAGCCAGAACATTGAATAAACAAATGATGATTTCAGCTGATATCACATTTGCATGATGTTGGGATTCACATTTGGTCAGGATCCTATTTTTGCACTAATGAAAAAGAAGCCAAGTTTAAACATTACACTTTACCTGATGTCGTGGAGGCTGGTGTACTGCAGCGGATGGTGCACTTGGTGGCTGATGATTGGCCGCGTATGATGAGGTGAGGGTGGATAGAGGCGAGGCTCCTGGTGTGAGAACAGATGAGGAGGGTGGGGCACAGAGTGGGGTGGTGCTCTCAGCAGGGGTGGGGTGGGGATAGGGGGTGGAGGTTGCTGTTCCTTCTTGACACTGAGAGGCGGTGGTGTGGGGAGACGACACCGAGGAGGATCTGGGGGGGCTGCTGCTGCGGCAGGTGCAGGCGAGCCCGTAGGTGCCGAAGCCGGGGTGGGGCTGGGCACAGGAGGTGCAAAAGGCACCTCAGTGTTGTTCTGCTCCTGACTGCGTTGAAGTCCTGAGACTTTGGCTGAAGTGCAAGTCTTTGACTCAGGAATCTCATTCGTTGGCACACCTGAGAGGGAGAAGATTTAAAAGATGACTTCAAAATTTAACCCCCAAAAAAGAAATTCACTAGTCAGAATAAATCACCTTATCTGGTAATAATTCTCTAAAATATCTCCACAGCAGCTGTAATATCAGTATAAATAATTTAAAACTTGATTAATGATCTCTGGTATAAATAGACCCCATTCCTTTGTAACATTGTCCTTGTGTCCTCTGCACAAGCTTACTCTTGTTCGCCCTCCCCAGGTGACCAGTAAGTGTTTAATCAGGTCGTTTTCATGCTTGACTATAATCAAATGATCCAATTCTGTCTTGCGATTCAGTCAGTATGAATAACTCACAGCTAATTAAAGTTAAATTTCGGCACCAATTTATGACTTTGCTGAGTATACAATCTAGCATAAATAATCATGCTTCAATTCTGTTGCTTGCAGATATTGTAGATCTATATCCTGTCCTTTTTTGCAACTCTGATGTGTTATTTTTATTCAGAAATGTAAGAAACAATAGCAGAGAAACTCCCAAAAACTAGATGGTGTTGTGGCAGGAGAATAAAAATAACAACAAAACTCCAAATTTAGAAACCTTTCACATTGAGAAAATTCTACAGTGTTATAATTTCTCTCAATCATAAAAGACATTCAGAAGAATAATCTTTTCTGAGTAGAGAAAAAAGTGAAATGAACTGCAAAATTAAGATTTCAGAAAATGTTGAGTAAATCAAATCTGGTCTGAGTCAGATTAGGTTTAAGAATAGGGGCCGCAAAAAGACGGAAAATACAGACGAAAGAAAGGATGTATGAAATTTAATCAGGCAGCCAGGGAAAGACAATAGACAGCACGCAGGTGATGGCAACCTCCTTAAGCTAACGCTGAGATGCTGCGGTGCACCAGTCAAAAGGCTCCCCAGCATTTCAATTAAAAAGGCTCCACAGGCATTCTCAGTGGTAAGAAAAAATGAGAAAAGCAGGGAGCGGCTGTCAAGCCTGTGAAACTCAACATGTAGCCCATTAATGTAAAATCCAGTCCCCATTAACAGCATGCTTAATCTTTCAAGGATCCTAACACCCATAAAAAGGGCAATAAAGAGACAGGCAGAGCTTTTATTATTTCATTTGTTGAGTTTTCCTCTCCCTAACTCGTTGCCTTTATGAGAGAACTGAGGCGGGCTAAGGTGTCGCAATTTTCAAATAAATTCCGGTATCCAGGCTTATATAGACCCCCTATTTATAGAGGTCTAGGGCAAGTATTAAACTGCCAGATCCTGGTTGCAGCAAGTGGAAAAGAAAGACTTGGGGCAGGAAAAAAGACAAGCACAGCCACACAAACAGAGGCAAAGAAGCAAATATTCACAGTCAAAATGTCGCCATCGGGCGATGTTGCCGTGGCAACTGGCTCTCTCTCAGACAATGCAATGAGAATGATACCAAGAAAACCTCACTACAACCTCTGGATGGGGGCTTCTCTTTTTAATGCTGCAGCCACAGCTTCAGCAAGTACCATGCTATCTTAATGATGATTCTAATGGGTCTTAATGGAAGCAAGGAAGTATCAGCTCAAAGTCCCAATTAAAAATCTTTTGTAAGCATATGCACTAGTACATAATCACACAAACAACAGAAGACAAACAGATGCAATATGTATCTAAACAGAAACCAAAGAATCCTCAACATCTTAATTTTATATACAATTTACATATACTGTATGTAACAAAAAAAAACAAGCCAGAAAAACACATCAATGTATCAGTCTCTTTACTTCACAGATGATTAATCTTTTTCATCCAGTGTTTGTCTTTAATTAAAAAATTAATAACAAGGCTGTGCATCTAAAAAGACTGTACGAGTTACAGCATCATTAGGGCTGTATGGTGGCTTCACAGCAAAAGGTCAGGGGTTTGAGTCCTGGAGTGGGTCAAGGCTTGAATCACTGGCCTTTCTGTGTTGAGTTTGTTTGTTCTCCCCGTGTATGTGTGGGTTTTCTCCGGGCACTTCGGTTTCCTCCCACCCTCCAAAAACATGCATGTTAGGTTGATTGGCTGCTTTGAAATTGCCCCTAGGAATGAGTGTGTGTGTATGGTTGTCTATATGTGTGTGTGTGTGTGTGTGAGATCCTGCAACAGACTGGCGAACTGTTCAGGTTGTATCCCACCTCTGAAATCAGCCTGGATAAGCTTTGTTACCTAATTAGGGACATGCGGTTTAGAAGACAAAACAATATCTTTAAAAAGTATAAATAAAACCATACAGATTCATTTTTGGCCTGGGGTAAAATACTTTGTTGTCATGATTTAACAAATAGTTCTCTGAAAAAGGAACAGACTTGTTTTTACCAAAGCAATTTATTTCTCCGAGTACCACAAAAATTTCAAATGAACTTATAAGTGGTAAAAAAAAAAAGAGAAAACAATAATATTGTTGTGTTTTTTTAATTATGCAGAAGCAAATCCAAGAGACATTTCTTAAATCCCATATGCTCTTAACTTGTTTAATGCTTAGCCTTTTGTTCATTTTTATTTGTTAGCTTTATTTTTGATCAACATTGTTGAATGACATTATTCAGGATCAACATGTGCGTTCCATCCTGCAAAGTTGTTATAAGTTAAACCTTAACTTGAATAACTTTTTTCTTCATTTTGTGAAGAAATTGAATAATCTCTGAGTGTTATTCCATAGAGTGAGTTATTCTATGAAGCTACAGGAAGTCCTTTGAAACAAATGTCAGGTATGTAAAAAACAAAAACCAACCCCAAATCATTGCAAAAAATGTCATCCCAAAGCCCTTGCCGGCAAACCTCAGCAGATGGGGAGAGTGACTGAAGCAGACTGGAGGGCAGCCCAATGGGAGTGGCTCTCCTCTCCTGTTAGTGGGGTTAGTGCACTGAGGGGACAGGGACAATCCCAGGGGAGGTGTTGGCAGGTCTGCTCACCAGATGACATCTCATCCCAGTATTGATCTTTTTATAGTTGTTCCTCTCGCCCTGCTTACCCAGGGGAATCCGGCATCGCCCTGGGCACACGTGTCTCAGTTCGCAGTGATACCCGTTTGGGAGTCGGGAGGGGTGCAGAGGAGGGACCCAGGGACTGGGGAAGCAGACGGACAAGCTGCTGGGATTTGCTTGTTATGACTGATGTGTCCAACGGGGAATCTGGGGTGAGCACAGTGTCACTACACAGCTGTTACTGCCTTCAATATCCTTCACATGTGACCCTGTTTGTCCCAGTGGAACATCTGGAAAGCTGGCAATGATCTAGTCCTATGAGGCCTCTCTGCCAGATGGTCCACTTTAGATTAGCTAGGACCAGTCTGGAATTGCTTGCCCCTGAGCGGGACATGGACTGGTCATGACCCAAGATGAGAAAAGGGCATCCCTGTTCCTAAAGTGTCCCTTTTACAGCCGTAAGACAAATAGAATGGTATACGTCTGCTCCGGAAAACTTGAGGATATCAAACAGGCCTTTTCAAAATGAAACAATCAAAAGCATTCTTTTAATGACGCTGCTCTAAACACACCTGACTTCCTTTAAAGAGACCCAATGGCTTATGAATGAGACAAGGGCTCTCGAGGATATTCAACATCAAACTAAAACCTTCAGCACGCCAATGCAGCGCATGCAAATTGGTGTGTAATATAAATTACATGCTCCCTGCTGACATCAGTGCCAGCAGATACAATAACTAGAAAAACACAACCTGTATGCAAAACCTTTCGGATTAGACACAAGGATATGCAAATTCTTCTCATGCCAAGGGGACGTTGTGGGATAAGAGAAGATTAAAACCATTGGGCGCTCTCATTTACCAGGCAAACAATGTGGTTCGCAGTGGTTTACTCGTCGAGTATAAACAGTCAGGTCACTGAGAAAAGACACGAACAGACAGATATTTTAATAAAGCAACATATAGTCAGGCGTATATCTGAGGACGCACATGACAGCTACCTTGATGTGTCTTCTATTGGTTGTGGAAAGTTTCCCTAGTTTAGACGGTTGAGCTCACATTTATTTGGTTTTTGTACTTCTCTAGACAAGCAATCTGCAGAGTGCCAAGCCTCAGATTACGAGTGAGCGACTGTAGAAGATGGCTATAACAGATACTGGCAAAAGGCAGCAAAGCGCTGTCTTGCCAATCAACACTTCATAGCTGTGAGGTATTCAGTCATAAAAAAGCCAGGGTGATTTCAACAAAATGATTTTGCATAAAAGGAACAGAAGGCCAAAGCGGTTTTAAATCATCACTCTAATAATAAAATCATGTAGGAAATTTGCAACGACCTGCTTTCCAACTATTTAATCTGCTTCAAGCATCTCCAAGCTGGTAAAAAAATGGGGGGAGCCAAGATGATATTTTTGGGAAATAATTTTGCAATGTTAATGGGGCAGTGGACGAGGGGAAATCTAGCCAAGCTAGCTGAAGAACAGGGACAGCTGGCACATTTCAATTATTTCTCTGCATCTCTTTCCTGCAGCTCACAAAAGAATTGATGGCACAAAAACCGGGATGGGTGATGAGCTGTAACATGTTCGCAGTCGAAGCCCAGACATAAATTGAGAACCTACTGTTTATTACAGACAGCTGGCTTTTCGAGCCGAGGGATGAAGCAGTTTTTTTGGCGCATATCAGATCTTAATTCAAATTCCAAACATATGGATGCATATGAGACACATATGCCAGTCACCTTATAGCACATATGCTATTGTTCTACAGGAGAGACAGCTAGCATGAACTGCATCTTTAAACAGGAAACCAGAAGGAGAGAGAAAATTCACAAGACTTTGTGACCCAGTGGCACTTCACAAACAATGACTTTAACCTGTGGCTGAACTAATGTAGGCAAACCAGATCCTCACAGCTCATTGTTGCTTCTTGAGTGACCATCCCTTCCCCCTGTTGAGCTTTTTGCAGCAGTGCTCCAAGACAGCCATCAGTCTCAGCTTCTAATGACCACTGCTTGGGTCATCTGAGGTCACTGCCACTGGGCTCTACTAAATAACAGGGTGGAAATTTCAGAACTTCCAAGGAAAAAAATACTCAAGTCTAATGGATTCTATGACTCAGCCCACCCTGCCAGCCTGGAATTTGACCTCTTTCACTGTCACTGACCCTCCACCGAGCCCTGTGACCCTTCTTACTCTGGGGCCCCTATAGACAGACTGCCAACATGTAGAATGAGGAAGGGTAAACGGTGGAATTGTGGCTTTATGGATGAATTTGGTATTGAAAAAAGAAAAACCTTGGGTTATTTGAGCATTGCCACGAGCGCTCGCCTTATCATTTCATTAATTAGCATGACACGCCTGCCTGATGGACTTGAACACCGCAGCAGCAGCTGTCTTAATTGATTATAGCGGTGGACGTGCTGCAGCAATTATCGAGGTGACTGGAGACAACGCCTGCCACTTCTAATGAAGGACTTAACTCCTGCTTCCCTCATAACAGTGCAGCAGTGGGAGGACAGTAGCAGCCTCCCTGTGTCGTTTATATTTCTAAAATCTTTTTCAGCTTCTCCACATGCGCTACCAAGGAGCTTGGTTTAAGACTTAGCCATGGAGCATTGTGTCAGCTTTACTTCACCTTATATTCAAACTTAGTAGTGTCAGGCTAGTTTCTTACAGGACACCATCTTTTACTGGGCCACCAGCTGGTTAGCAATACACAAGAAATAGACGAAAAGACAATGAGCGTGGGGAAAGGAATGTAAAAAGCTCAAAACAGGATGCTTTTGCCAAGAAGCTTCAAGTCCAAGCAGAAATAGGAGTAAGCGTTCATCAATGTAAACAAAACACAGCTTTCCGGCTTTACTTCATGTCTGAACACGCATGAAACCCACATGCCTTTAAGTGGATATAATATTATCTTTCAGTGTTGTGCTGATTACTTCACAATGGGATGGAAATGGTTGGGTGAAAATCCTTCAACAAATCTTAAGTGGCATGACAGTAAGCTGAGAGGGCCTGCATGTTTTTCTTTTCCTCCTTCTCCATCTCAATTTTCACCCTCAAAGCAAAGCAACAATTGGAAGCTGACAGCTCTTAACCATTCGCCGGTCTTCATTGACTGTTTTGACATTTGCAGCCGTTCCAGTTGAACGGAATGAAATGGGGAGGACACAGATATTTCTAGCACATCACATGGTTTTAGGCATCTTTATGGATGCACAGGTTTGTTGGTATGCTATGGGTGAGACTGAAATTGCCTGAATTGCTCAGCTGCTTAATGCAGATCTTGCTGCCATTTAATATGGTCAAATAATAGCTACAGGCAGCTAAGAGTGCTGAGGCAGCTTCCATTTCACAAGGTAGTTTTTTAAATGTGGCAACAATCTCATCATCACCAACGGCCAGAAAGCCAGGTCATCAATCAGTCTCCACATTTTCTGCCTGTAGATGTATGTTGTTGAAACAAGCTCAGTCTTCTTGTCTTGGCCCAAGCCCACTTTTCTAACGCTAATGTAGCAACTTTCAATTGTACCTTAGAGCAAGCCGCAGGAATGTCATTATTAAACTGATCAGTCCATCAAGCTGATAGCAACCACATAGTTATAAAAGCAGGAGCCCAAGAAAAAAAACTATGTTAAATATATTATGAAACTGCATCCCGAGTCGATACACAAATTCTTACAAGACCTTTCAAAAAACCTTTTCAATCACCCAAAACTTCCAAACTGTTATCAAACTGAAGTGATACAACAAACTGCCACATTTTTAGAGTTAGAGTTTGCAAGTTAAGCATTGGTTTTGCTTATACAATCTGTTCCAAGTTTGCCTCATATTGTCTAGATAACTGGAATTTTTCTCTAATAATCTTCAAGTCCAATTAAGATCATTGGATTTTTTACTTCTAAAAAAGTAATCTAATATACTATAGGGCTGTTTGTCATTAGATCCCAACTGTACAATTATGCATCACATATTTGTCACAAGGAAACAGACTACGTGATCATCAGTGACTCCTCGATAGAAAGATTTAGTTACAAAGCTGTTTGAGACTTAGAAGTTATCAATTCTAGTTGGGATAGCTATTTTCTAAAAAAAAAAAACAGTTACGTACATGCCAAAAATGTGGTGCTCTGAAGATCTACAAGACTTCAAAAGTATCAGTCAAAAATTTTAATAGGTACAATTCTTTGGAAATAAAAAGGTTTTTGTTTGCTGTTTTTCTTTCTTGTGCATGTCAAGACTGAAGTCGAACAGTTTATAAAAGTTCTCAGTAAGACAAACAAACACTGTCTGAACAGCACTCCTGTTCCTCCCCTGGATGCACTAAAAGAAAGAGTGACAACTGAATTGTGTATTATATTAACAAACACTTCAACCTTTATTGCACTCTATTCAACATTCTTGGTTGGATGGAAAGAACACAACCACAAAAGAGGGATAGTGTGACCCTGACTAAGGAGAAAGAAACCAAGAGGGGTTATTTAATAAAACTGGGTGAGAGTTGGCAACAGATTTGTGTCAAGTAAACTAATGGAGACGAGGACTGAATCTTGACCTGTGGAGCTGTTGCTAACCTAAACGTACCACCATTTGCGTACGACAAGCAAATTCAGTCTCTGTAGGACACCTATGAGCCATCATTTTTCAATCTGATGTTCTGAATGCAAAATGAAAAGAATTGATTTGTTTAGATAATGAAAGCGGAGTGCCAGTTTGGGCAAATCTGTGAATGTGTGCAGTGGAAGAAAAAAGGAAAACATTGGGGGAAATTAGAGCCTGAAACAAACCAAATAGCTTGCAAAATTAGACAAAGCACAACAGACAAAAAGAAAACAACCAAACAGCAATCTGTCAGCAAGATTGACCTGCATAAAAAAACCCAATCAAAACATTCAAACAAAATTTTGTTCAAATTGAAGCAGTTAAAAGAATCAAAATAAAACTGTTAAGAGTGTCGGTCTGTTTCATGACCTCATGCTGCAGCTCTATACCACATCAAACAGAAAACTCTCCTGAAACATTTTTTTCCCTATAGATTATTGAAAGTAACTAACAACCAAGAGTTGATCGGGGTGCGGTGGGAGGGGGGCTCACACTTGAGAAATGGTTTAAAGCACCATAAAGTATCAAGACCCAGATGGTTCATCCACCTTGAAAGACATGTCAACTCTAGCTCAACTCCAGAGACACCTGCTACCCGGATTAGGTCAGCTCTATCACCCCGCACACTAATGCAGAGCGCATTGCTGATAAGGTGCCTCAGGCCTTTTGGTACTCGCTACAGTCATAACACTTGATGAGTCAATACCCATATCATTAGCAGTAGCAATAGCTATACATTGATTTTTATTTTCAGAATGTTCTGTTTTTTACAGTTTCCATTCAACAGATGAGGTCCAAATGTATTTGACTCACATTTAGTTAGTAATTCTATTCACTTACAGCCAAGTATAAAAATTATTCCCAAACAGGTAGAAATTAAGAAATATAATTGTAAAAAACAACAGATTTTTACCTCAATTGTAGGACATATGTCAAATATGTTAAAACAACAAGTATAATATACATAATTCAATTGCAAAATGGTGCACTGTGTTTTTGACATAAAATGCAAAAAGCATTTCAATGGAAAAAAAAAACTTTAAAGAAAATAAAAAAATACTGCATCAATGAAATGATGAAAGACAAACACGGGCAATGAATTCTTCCCATCAGTCCCAGTGCAATATTGCTGTTAGTCCTCCATGCTCTTTTCTCCATGGGTTGTGTGACATTGGAACGATTTCTACCCAAAGCAAACAGCAGTGAAATCCCAGGCCTGCTGCTTACCCCTCAACACAGCAGCTATAACCCAACAGTCAGGGAGGTTGGACCCATGCTCAGCTGAATGGGGTATTACAGTCAGTGAGAAACCATTAGGGGCTGCACTGCCAGGGCCCAGAGCAGGGAATTCACCAGTAGCCAAAAACAACAGCCGAACAGATGACCGCTTGCAAACTGGAGAAGACCACACTGTGAATGTTCCCTTTTTTTTTTTTACCTACTCTTGAAACGTCCAAAATGCATGCCCTTCTGTCTAAGCCAATTACCGCCAGTGTGTTAAACACTGAGACAATTAATGGGGCTTATACTTGCTAAAATATGACTCAGTATGTCTCGGGTTACGCCTTTCACCATGTGTAGAGTTCAAAACTACAGGTCTCTTTTGCAACACTGTCAAGGCGCACTCGCTCAAGCTTTTTGTAATAAGCCAAACCTGAAATATTGAGTCGAGTTGTGGTGCCAGTAAAACTGAACAAACAGCCAAGAAAGACCACCCACCTGGAAATATTTGGAGTACACTTTATATGACAGGTTGATTCCTCTGTTTAATTCGAGATTGTATTTCCTAGGTTTGCCTTCTTTACCCCCTAAATACTCTGGCACATTCCTTTGATACTTGGATGTCCTTCTTTGTCACAGACTCTGAGGCGTTTCACACCAGTTCTGTTCCTGGCAGCAGCTTTTCCATCTTTATAAGCTTCTGTAAACTGCTTCCCAAAATGTCCAATCCATTACAAGCGTGTTTGTAATATCCATCTAGGCTGACGACTGTCTTCTTGCCAGCGATTGTACATTATCCAAGCATCGTGTTTGGCCACAATCACATACCATCTGGCTTTGTCGATGAGCATTACAGCCTCATCTGCAAACAACCCTGGCTCTGAACCTCTAGACATAAAAGAGCTTAAAATTGCATATAGCAAAGAACTGAATCTTCAAACAAATGCTGGGCGGGGGTAAAAACAACAGTCTTACTGGCAGAATGACTGAAACTGGGAATAAAGGATTAAAAGCAAGAAAACCTGCAAGTGATCACAGGCGCCATGCTTTACATTTCAGGCCTGACAGCAGTGATAAGGCACTGGCTGCGTATTCTCCAAAGTAAACAATGAAAATGCCTTTCACAATGCAGTTGACCATGTTTTTATTGGAGGAGGAAGAGGATTAAGATTAGTCAGTAGATGTGATGAGAGCTGGGGCTCTCAGGAGTTATCCATGGCATTCTTTTCTTTCCAAATAAAAGTACACACACAAATCCAGTGCCAGACTTACATGATTTTATCCAATCTCACGTGTGTGTTGAGATGTTAGTCGGTGCAAGTTGGTCAGTGAACTGCAACAGCTAGAGCTTATCTGAGGCTCTATCCACCACAGGCCTGGTTTATGGTGACACAAGCTAGACTACTGTGGTCTACTGCTACAGTGTTTGAGTGCTGATTAAAAGAAAAACAACACTCATTTTAAGCAGGGTGTTATTTTGGAAATAGTTTTAGTTTAATTACTTTCATTAAATTAATATTTTAATAATTTGCAACTTTTAACAAAAAGGTAGAACGCGCAATAGAACAGATAAATTACTGCAAACGGCATTCATTGCTTGGTATGAATACAAGCCACGTAAAAAGTAAATATGCTTTTGCACACCAATATGTGCAAAAGTAGTGAAATATGATAGGTTACTAAGCCTTTAGTTATGCACAATTCTTATGTTGGACAGGTTATTGACAATATCTTAAATCTACCAATTAACCTTTGATGACATTGTAAATGTTTTCACTCCACAGCTAAAGCTTAATCACTAGTAAATAATAGCCAATGACCAGGGAGCCACACAACGGTGCCTCCACATTCAGGCTTGCATTTTCCATTTTCCGTCACCGTGGCTGTTGGCCGCCCGCAGGCTTACTGACAGAGATGACATGAATCGATCCAGCTGACAGACAGGTGTCAAGCTTCATGACGCGCTATGATCAACGCTCGAAAGCAAGAAGATGGAAACACACTCGTGATGGAACAGGATTTGGTTTCAACAGTAAAACTCAATTAGGGGTGGCCAAATGCTCTAAAGAGAGTAGAGTTAATATTTCATGCATGCTAGGCTCTTTGCACAGAGCAAGTATGTTTCTAATGGCTCTAAGGGGGTCAGAGAGTGCACTGAGGGTTAGTGTGAAAGATCCCCTACAACTTTACAAGCCAGCTAATTGCCGTGCAGAGAAAATCCGGACAGACTTTGAAAACAGGCCGCTTGTAAAAACCTCAACATCGTTTATTGAATCATACAAAACCAGGCAATTCTTTCCAGTCATTTTTCTAAAGGTGCCAGACCACAGAAGACTTGTGGCCAATGTGGCTTGGTCTCTTTGACTGCTTGCCACTCTACATAAATAGTACATGACGAGGTAATTGTAATTTAAAAAGCTATAAATATTGAAGAAGAATTAAAATAATTTATGAAACACTGCAGTGTGACAAGATATGTGTGAGTTTGTATGTGTGTGGGAGGGTTTTGTCTCCTTTCGTTCCTCTTTTGCAGGGTATGTTGAAGGATGTGCAGAAGCAGTGCAAGCTGGGATTTCTGTAATTGCTTTTTCTGTCCCTGAAGCAGGCCTTCCTGCTTTAAATCAAAAAAGGCAATCTCTGTCAGTAATGGCTCAATTAATAATTAAACACGTGTCTTATCTCCACTGAGCTTCCCCTATTTTTTTCATCTTTCTGACAAGAATGACTGCACAAACAGCATTAGCACCATCAATAAAGGGAGCTTAATATCAACCCTTTTCTCTGAAAACAAATCATTCAGCTCATAACTTGTATTATGGTAGTGTTCAGTAATAACAGACAGGTTAATGAAGAAAGAGGATGTGTTTTCCTTTCCCAAATTCTGTTTAAAAATTGTTTGCCAGACCATCTTACTTTTGTTTCCTGCCAAGAGATTGTATTTGATCAATATTTAAACCAAATCAGAAAAAAGAGCTATTGTTCAGACTAATAAACGATTATTGTGTAGATTGCAGCAATTAAGATGCATAACATCATCAAATAGCTACATCCTGCTAAAGTCAAACTGTCCCATATGACCACCCCACATTCCAAACACCTTGTTATGAGCTAGACGTTGAAGAAAAGCTGAATGCAAAAAAAAAAATCCAATTGTATTAAAGCTGAGTCTGACCCAACCTTAGACCAAGTTACTGTTGCTTTCAGCCTCGCTAATTGTTAATCGAATGTAGAAAAGGCTTTAGCACCTTTCTTGTTTTTCTGTCACATCTGACCTCCAGTTGTGTCGCCTGTGTACAAGCCAACTTGTGACACTGTCTCATTGTGAACTGTTTTAAAAGCAGCAAAAAAGCTGATTAGCTGGTCAGAAAGTCAACCTCCATTCATTATTTAATAGACACAAGGTTGAAAACAGTCAGACTGACCACAGAGGTTAGTGATACATTACGCTGACCCAGCCAGAGGTGAGCTGCTTAGCTGGATACAAACACGTGCTTTCTCATCTACCTCACTATGCCTCCGCTGCCCTCAATCCCATGCCACCTGACCTTAATGCTCTTTCTACAATCAACATCTTTCCTCCTTTCTCTTGATTCCAGTATCCAGGAGGTGAGACCGTTTCATTTTTGTGTTGCAGGATTGACCGTGGACTACGGACAGCCGAAGTAATGGAAGAGGAGAAGGAAGTAAAGAGACCACAGCCCTTTTATTGACATGCAACTAACAGCGGCGGTGGAACAAAGACCACTCAGCACCTATTGAGAAAGCGGGTCTGCAGACACGGTGGTTGATTAGTGATTCGACACAGGGACCCTGGACTGTGTAGCACATAATGAGAGCTTAGGGAGTAAGCCATGAGCCGATGGGGGATGGAGGTACAGCGGAGAAGGCGGTCTGAAGACAGAGGAAGGGAGAGGTGGGGTTCGACCATAAGGAATTGATTTCCACATAAGCAGATGGGTATATGAGTAAAAATGCTCTGAAGTGGGGGGAAAAGAATAAAAAGCAAGTGTATTGGGTAGAACCTTAATCCTTAAGCTACAGCACTCGTAATGTGTTTACACATAAACAACAGTTAAGGGATAAGCCCTAAATCCACTGCCAAGCTAAATGGTTTATGTATTTTTTTATTTGTTTACTTTGATGTCAATTAAGCAAATTGGTCTAACATCCCCAAGAGCTTGAGCTCTTCAGAGAGGGAATGCCTCATTTATATCTGGGAGCTTTTCTTCCTTACCCTTACCTTTCTTATAGCCTCAGAGAGATGTTAATAGTACCAGATGTGCATGATGGCAGATGTGCTTGCTGTCTTCCCTCCTCTCTGTCTGCATGCTCTCCTCTTCCTTTGTTCCACTGGTCTAATCCAGTATGTGTGGGCCGGTAAGTTTAATGGAAACAATTTATTAAGTCCGGCTTAAAATGCCATCTGCAGCTAAGCCTCCCAAAGCCGCTAAGCTCCTAGTTTCGCCCCGGAGCTTGCTGTGTTCACGCTTACTGTAATGCTCTGTTTAAAATGAGCACAACGGGTCAAAATTAATCAGGATTACAAGGGCACAAATCCACTTCAGAAATGGCTTTTCTACCAATCTTTCCCTACTATCCCAAGATGCCTCAGGTTTTTTTCTGGAAGAAGGCACACTTTACGGGTTTACCATCATGCTAGCATTGGCTTTAACACGCTAAAACAAAGACACCTCAGAAGGCACAAGACTCTGTAAACGATGATGTTTATGCTATACATATTTCTCTATAATCCACAGATGCTACATTCAACACAAGCAGCACAGATTCCTAAATGCTCTTGTAAGATATTTCTAGCTGCTGACAGCTTGGTGATAACTTTGTAGCACTTCCATAGGCCAAGAACTGTGAAATGTCATAAGAGGGCTTGGCTGTAAAATGTTTATCTGCGCCCTGTGGAGGTGCCCTGTATGCTCAGCAGCTACATTTAGCTTCTCATTCGCCTTCCAGCGAGTGACAACAATAAACTCTGACCTGCGATTCAATAAGAGTAGCCCTAAGTGGAACACAAATCTGAGCAGCGCTTTTACTTAAACATGCCATCCTCCAGGAAATCAATAATTTGCAGGAGGTTTAAGACAGGAAATAAGCAAAAACCAATAACTGTTAGATAATGCTTGCCCTCTGCTGTACCATCCTACATTCTCACCACCAACACAGACGCTGTGCTAGATAAAAACACCCAAAAGCGATTACAAAGTGTGGAGTGTTATTACAGATACCATTAGTGTGTACTATCATCAGTGGTACTGGTTTGCGTGAATCACAGGTTGTCAAGACACTAGCAACGCTGAGATGATGAAAAGTAAATATGAGAGAAAGAAGGCAAGGGTGTATGCGTTTTGCCAAAAACCCTGTTTTGTGTGCATAATTACAGTGTTCTATCATTACTGATTACAATGTTGGTTGTTTCTCTTCTGCATGAACCCATAACCATTTCATTAACATGACAGTCTCTGAGTCTGTGTACAATTTGAATGTAAGCTTCACTATTTGTAACTGTAACATCTCACAAGAATTGAATGCTTTAAACAAAAGGATAAAGTACACATCAAGTACTACTCATTATCTAGTGAATTATGCATGCCAAACATTATCACAGTGTTACATATTTATGTGCATCATAATGGTTGTGTTTTGTGTGTGTGTTCACATCTGTCTAAAAGTCTATCAGCTAACAGCCTGACAGGGCTCGTGATCAGAGGAAAGAGGATTTTTCATCAGTCCCGTAGGACTTTGAGTGAGGCCAGTAATGGGACACATATGCTTCGTTGCTGCATTCTAAACCAGATAAAAACAGCCTGTGGGCTTGTCTGTGTTACACACACACACACAATCTACACACAAAACCCAGCGTAGGCCTTAAACAAACAATGTCCTAGAATCTATTAAAGCTCCCGACTACAATATTGGAATGCATAAAGGAGTGCTGGCTCGATGCTATGCAGATGACTTCTTCATCATTGTCACCAGATCACTTCACCAAACTGCAGAAGTTTTTTGCTGCTGTACACTCTCCAATGCCCGAATCTAATCTTTTGTCCTTTTACAACACCACCTAAACAAGATCTGCTTGGTCTGTGTGATAATCAGGAGAGACTTTGATTGGATTGTCTGGGTTTAATTCCAGGCACTAAATCCTCCACCTGCATTAGTTAGGCCAGCAAAATAATTTCTTCACCTAGTACAATGAAAGGGATTTCCTATCAATATTGAAGACATCACAAATGTACATGTCATGGGTGAAATTTTAAGCCATGGATATCGCAAAGACCTTTTAAACAGCCGTACTAGTTAGTGTCAGGCAATGCAGTTGTTGACTAAACCATGAGAGTCTGGAGGTTTTGGTGACTGTGAAAGTTGATTTGACAATGCTTCCAGTCGTCAAAGGTCACCTACATAACCTAGATAGCATGCCTGGTTTATGTCATTTCCGCCATCAAACTTTCCTATCTAATCACACAAAGCTACAAAAGTATTTGTTTGGCACTGAATGGAATTAAAAAATTGAGAGTTGAATTTGAGGAAAAAGGGCTTTACCAGCATCTACATGTTTTTAAGACAGTTTAGCCATGTTCCTGCAGAAGGTTGATAAAAAAGATAATAAAGGTGACATGTATTTATTTCATACCCTAAATTAGATCATAAACTAGTTTGTAGTTTGCAAATGTCGATCTGTTTGCAGAAACTTTTTACACTGTCATGCCACCTGCTCCAGTCAGCACCAGCACCAGCACCACCCGCCTATGAAACCTTCCTGCTTTGGCTGAAATGTACAGTGAGCAGATCAACCTCTTTCTCCCTCAGCATGTGCTAATGGGCCTCCTTCCTGGTTCCTGCCTAGAGGGGACATGGTCTGCATGATGTTATGTGTCACAAATAGGCTGATTGTGCTTCTTCTTTCTTCCCTGCTCTTTGCATCCACAGCTTGACACCTTTACCACGACTCCAACCTGCCAAGCATCATTACATGAAGTAATTATTCAAGTGCAGCCTGCAGTCTGTGCAACATTGAGGACGTGACAAACACACCCAGGATGCACACAAATGTGCAACATGTATTACCATGCACTAAAACAGCAAAGACATTTACAATCCACAAATGTGCACATGTGACTGCACAGTTTGGGTTTGTGTTGTATGGGGCCTGACAAAGCTCTTTTTCTGTCTTTCCTTTGGCATCTATTATGGTCCAGGCCTGCTGTCAGATAGCTTGTATTGCCTGAGGGGAAGCTCCCATTTGAGGGAGCATGTGGCAGGGAGGCTTTAAATCCCCTCTAATGAACCAATATGTAGGAGGGCTAAGCCTTTGGCGGCGTTGTCCAAAAAATGCACTATGCACCCAGGCAAAATGTATGCATATGTAGTCACCAGACCTTGTTTATGTCTGTCGACATTTAAATCTGAATGGGAGCTCGAGGATTAGAGCAATGGGGGAAACGGACTCATTTACAAAACCCAGTCGTTGTTCTGTGTCTGTACGATAATAGGGAGGATAGATTAAAGTTGAAAACAGAGAGAAAGCAAATGATGCGCTTACCTTTGGGTGTGGTAGGGGAAAAGAGCTTCTCTGATCCTACATCAGATACCTGGGGAGACAAAAAGACACACTATGAGTTGATTCATTAGTTTTCTAGAAAACATAGTAAACAGTACCACATAAAAAGTAGGAATATTTCTCTAAAGTAAAGCAACCTTTGGTCCATTCACTGTCCCCATACTGAAAGACTGACTCAGACTGAAATGTGGTCAGAAGCGCTTGAAGATAATGTTCAGCTTTCACATGCGGCATTACTCAATCAATCAACAGTCTGCAATCAACCAGAGAGGAGGTCCTCTTGTGCCAGACAGTCCCTGTCAAGGTTTTCCTGATGAAATAACATTAGGTGGCACTGTTGGGCCACCTGAAAACCCTCAGAAGAAACGTCAAGGACAGAGGAAGTGTCTAAGATGGCTATGCAGCACCAGAGCAAAAAAGCCTTTGTGAAAATATGCTGCATATAAGAAATCAGGGTGCATCACAAATATCTTAGAAACATATTGTATGCATTGTGTATACAATGTGAAATTTTATTCTGAAAATTAAGAATTTACGTAATAGTAATTATATACATCATTTGAGGATCTTCATTCAAAGGAGAATGATAGAATATATTCTGAGTGGTACAAAAAGAATTTGTGTCTCAGCTTCATGTGAATTTCTAAAAGCTGAAAATCTTCTACTAGATTACCAACAATCAAATAAATGCATTTTTTTAGGCGTGTGAAAACAACAGTGACCAATAAGCAAGAAATCTGCATGCTCATGACACCATCTCAACAATAAAAATGTTTCTTATCCTCAGCAGGGGCTTTGTATTCCCTTTCTCTTCAGCTCCTCTCATCTAAAATCTGTGGACTTGTAAAAATCTGCAAGAGCTGAACATATGTTCCACCCAACGGGCCCGAGTGTCCTTAACCGCCATGCTTGTATTTCATGCTGCACAAAGGGAGCATATGTAAAGAATGAACAGTGAATCTGAGTGAGTACAAGAGAGACAGAAAGGGAAAGCAAATGATTTTGTAAACACAGATGGCTGTCCTTGGCATCCCTGTTAGTTTCTTCACAAGTGTTTTGAGGACATCCTCTTCTCTCCAAGGCTTCCCAATTTCTCCCTCACTGCCATTACTGTGGCTGTTCTGTACATCTGTGCTTGATGTCTTGTCTCCACACAACCCATAGCAGAGCTCTGGGACGGAATAGATTATCAAAGAAATGGCTTCTACACACACGTACGCCATTATAGCACAAATAAATTTTAATAAAAGAATAGTGCACTTCTAATTTTTTTGGGACGCTTTTAAGAAATAACACATTTGAACACAACCAAAAACTCAGATCAAGTCTATAGTCTCTTCACTGTGACAAAACTATGATGGTGAAACAGCAGGTCTCATACCAAAACGAACAGACTTATTATTTATGGATTAATTAACACTGTACTTTTTGTATAGAGGGTGATGATTATTTGTACTTTAACATACAAAAGTTAAATGATGACATTTGGAAACAACTTAATATATTGGCACAAAGTTTTGAAGGTATTGTGTTCAAAGAGGTTCAAAAACCAACAGAAAGTTCTATGAAGAAAGTAAAGGCAAATGGCTCTTGGTAAAAGGAAACACTCATCTGAACAGAAAAAGAAAACTCTTATTTCCTTTTACAGTAGACAAAGTAAAAGACCATAAAAGGAAAAGGCAGTGTTGTGCATTGCCCTCTTTCAGTCTCCCAGAACCAGGGCGCCAGGCTACAACACAGGCTCTTTGTTAGCTTCGCACAACATTAAACGCTCCAGTACCAAGACTCAGCAATGAAACGGCGTAACCTCAGTTTTGAATCATGGCCCCGCAGGCCCTGGAAGAAAAATATGAGCTCAGAATGAAATGAAGCTTGTCAAATGGACACGGGGAACTGGCTCAGGGTCCTGCTTGGTGTGGCATAGGGTCACAAAACCAAAAAAAGACAAGACAAGCAATGCCATAACTCAATGTGTTGGTGAAAACAGTTGTTATGACTGGAGTGAAAGACATGACATTTTCCTGAGTAGAAATAATTTCCTATTTTGGCTAGCTTCATTGTGCAACGAGCCCTTTTATTTTCTAAATGTACTCCAAGTCACATCAAAAAACAATATTTAAGTCTTAATACTCTGTTTTGCACCTGCCAAGTCTGTGTGAGTCAGTCTCCTAATCCACAATTACAAGGCTGGATCGTAAAAGCACTTCTTAAAAAGGCATGTCAAAGCAGAGCCTAGATTTGGCTAGATGTTGTTTTTGTCCAACTTTTATGTTTTTTTTTTTTTTTTTTTGGTTTAGTTGACATTTTTTCACTGGGTTGTGCTGCTGGCAGTCCGTGCCGCCTGTGGTTGTGGTGTACAGAGGTCATGTATAACAAATTCTTCACACTCTCTTTGTTGAGGCAACCCTAGCTGCCATTAAAAACAGAGAGAAAGATGAGACAGAGAGGAAATTTATAGAGAAAGAACCAGAAAGACAATAAAAAAAAGAGCAAAGGCCAGGTTTGCCAAAGGAAACAGGGAAATTTAACCATTTAAAAAAAAATAACGGGGGAAATTTAAAACACATTGCCTGGGAGCCAAAAGCCCTAAGAGCGAGCCGCAGGAAGCCTGACCTTTGTGAGGGCCGTCTGCTATTTGAGCCTGGGGCTTCAGGGGCCTGGCCTCCTCTCTGGAGGGCCGTCAGCAGGCCTCAGCTTTCCTTCCCTATTCTATTCATTAGCCATGCTTTATGATTCAGCTTCCTCTGAGCCACTCAAGCGCTCCCTTAGGAAAGAGAATGCCGGACAGAGGGAGAAAAAAGGGAGTGAAACTGAGGGAGGGGGAAAAAGAAAGAAGGAGGTCACAGGGCCCAGCCGGAGCTCAGCTCTTAGCAGCTGTGAAATCCTCCTGTTTCCTCAGCATGTGTCAAAAAAAAAAAAACATGAGAGGAAAGAAAAAGAGTGAGTTCAGGGAGGGAGCTGCGCCAGTAAACCCACCATCACACTGCTAACTCCCTAAATCGCCACATGCAGAGCCATAATTCCCAGATTTAGGGAATGCCAAATTACAAATTACACTGCTGTTTGTTTTAAAAAAGTCCACAATTTCCCCGAACACTAATGACTTATTGGCTGCATAAATCTCCAGATGATAGTTGAGCCACTGAGGGAGAGGAAGAAAATATTGCTCGCAGTAAGTGAGACATTTACTGCCGGGCCAAATGCATTAGCTTCCACAGCGAAGGGGGTGAGCAGAAAATCTTTGAACATTCTCCATGTCCACATTGCTTTCACTTGACAACACGGCTAGCTAATTAATTTAGAGAATCTCAGACAACCCTAATTGCATTCTTTTAGTGTAAAAGCGCCTCTATGCTCCATTCCTGCAGTACAGACCACCGAAGCAAGGCAGAACAGATCCAGAGAGAGAAGCAAGTACTGTATAATCAACTAGATGACCTTCAGACTGAAATTTATGAAAAAAAAAGCATTGATCAGTTAAGGCTGTGATTTTTCTGAGACAGAAAAGTCAGCAATTACCCAGATTCAATTAACCTTATTTAGTAAAGACTGCTGAGAGACCAGTTTCTCTATCCACAATCAGCCACATATTCCCCTGTGCATGCTTTGTATCAAATGATACCCAGACTTCCGATATAGACCTTTGAACTTCGATTGCTTCTATATGACAAAGCCAAGCAAATTTACTTGTCTAAGCCCAGTAAAAGCAGGTATAGCCCTTGCTAACCTGTGCTATCTTAACAGCTGTGGTGTGGAAACAAGAACATTTCTTAGTGGGCTGTGTTGTTGGCTTGTACTTTTAAAGACAATTTACAATTTAGAATTAGTTATTTGCCACATGTTTGACACACTGTTGTAGGACAAGTGGAATGAATCAGTCTGGACTAGTAAACATAAATTTATTGCAAAGATGGAAAAGGAAAAGTGGTGTGTGAACACAGTGTTAGAATCTGTATTTATAGGAGTTGGTTAAAAAAAAAAAAACTTACAAGAGAGCATACCAGCACAAAAGTGTGAAAAATAATAGAGGAAATGTCAATGCCCAAAGTTTTGGCATTTTACAATCATGTTCTCCATACTTTCTATAAAGTAGCTCCAATAATTGCACTTTTATTACTTTTAACTTTTAATTTTCATTTTTCTTCCATTTTGATTTATCATCTATAACTTTGTACAACATTTCTTGTAGGAAAGTGTCCAAACGCCTGTTGATCAGATCCTGAAAGACATTGCACAGCCTTTACAAAGAAGAAACTTCAAGTCCTTAAAGTCAATGAGGTCTTTTTAATACTTCCATTCTGGAAAAAAAAAAAAAACTTTTTTGTGTAATACGTTGTCGTGTGAAGCAATTTGTTTAGTTTGTTTTTATTATTTGCTTGTCTCATCTCTTCTGCACAACAAATAGATGATGGTGAACAAGTGAAAACCTCAATCACTGCCAAGCCAGGGTGCTTAACCTTATCTTCACAAATTTCTCCTAAAACCTATTTTTACCATAAATGCTGTATTAGATATCCACAGTGGATCTACAGCTCCAAGGCTGCAATGGGAGACACCAAATTAATTATCTCCCCAGCATTTGTCCTCACACCATTTCAGAAAGTTAATGACCTCCCGAGCGGTCGTTTATTATAAGTCGCAGCAGTGTTATACATTCCCAGGGAATAGGTATCATCTACCTTACTTTCAATTCCCACCTTCCACTCTCTCTACAGCCTGCTTGTAAGAACAGGTGTGGGCTAGCTAGACTGCAAACCCCCAGCAAGCATGATGAAATATATAGAGAAGAGAAGGGATATATCCCACGCAACTGTCAACCAGTAGATACTTCCCTTGGCTGGAGCATCATTAAGATGATAATGAATTCCATGGTGACTGTGTAGAATGGAGTGGTCTCCCTTTGCACGCTTGCAAAACACACAAACCTCTTTATACTTTGCCCCAAGAGCCATTTTCAAAGGTACAAATAAATGTGTGTGCATATGATGGAGCACCAAGGCTGGAACTCCTGTTCCCTCTCCCCCTAGCAACAGACACAAGGAAATGAATGTCGATGGAAGAGCAAGGGAGGGGGCATGAGCTTTGAGTAAAATATTACCCTTCATCTCACTCACTGTGCCCCGAACCATCACTCCTCCCTCCCTCCGGTCCAAGGCTGCACAGCAGTTGCTAGCCCTTATCATGGATACCTGTCAGGTTAGTATACAAATTAGCAGTCTATCAGGGGAATGCAGGGTCCTGTTTTCATCAGTAGGGAGAAGGGCAGTGGCCCGCATTGCATTAAAACCCAGCGCTGCCACAGATGGAGCGGGTCACAAATCAACGCCGCAGCAGGCCCACAGCTAGCTCTAACCAGATAAGGATGAATGAAGGAAAAAGGACGTGATGTATTTCACAAAAGAATCCAGACCTGTTTAAGCTCTCTACAAGAGACTGGATAGAAGAATAGAGCTGCTGGAAAGAGGATGGATGAGGTAACACTTTCAAAATAAACTATGTATTCAAACAAAACAAGAAAATAAAAGAGATACAGAAAACAGTTGTGAAATAACTCCTTCATTAATTATGAACTACAATTTTTTTGGATATCGGCCACAGGTTTTTTTAGTTTCTCCTTTAAGTGTACCTGTGCATTTTAGCACAGGCAGAAACATAGCATCCACTAATGGCTTTCATTAGGCAACTTAATGCAACGAGGCTCATTCTATAATGCAACAATAAAATCTGACAGATAAATCATCTCTACCATTGCAATCCATTTAACTCAATTAATACTACATTAGATTGGAGCTCATGCGTTATTCCTTGTTGATTAGTTGAGTTCGTGCTTCTTACGGCTAATGAAAAATAATGAAAAAACAAGGATTTAAGGCAATCGAAGGCTTGTTCTGTTCAGTTAAAACTTACTATGAGGAGGTAGGACCTCCTTTCCTCATGAATATCACAAAGTATGCCAGCACTGATAAGGACCTGTGGTAATCTCCCAGTTGAATCAGTGGGCTATTCATCATTCCTCCCTGGCCCTGGTGTAGGATCTCAGTACCGATGGCCTCGCTTAGCTCTCCGGGCTTTTTGCCAACAGAGATGGCAGATAGCCCCTTCAAGACACGGCTCAATGCTCCCTCATTGGTCGGCCGACAGCCACAACCAAATCCCAGATCCCTCTGGGCCGGTGTGAGAAGGTATGATAGGGCATGACAGAAACTCACTCTCCCCATCATGCTTTTGTTGTAAAGCCTTTACACCATTGTCAGCGTGGGTGGTGGGAAGTAAAAAAGCCTTTTCGGGATGTTATTGTCTGAGAGGCTGGATAACAGACAAGCGGATTATTTCAAAGAACAGCTTTCTATGGAGCTCTCACAATGCAGCACTATTGTTGCTTAGGAGAGGATCCCGAAGGAGATAATAATAATATTCCTAGTCGTTGGCTGTGCTGCATTCGAGCTGCGTACTAACAGAGAGATACACATCATTCTGACTGGCCCGCTGTGACATAATCACCCTGCAGAGAGCTGCAGGCAAGCTTGGTAGGCAAACCACTTTTCACTGCAGCTTGTTAAGAAAAAGGTGGCTTTAAGCATTGCTCAATAAAAAAAAAAACTCCAATTGAACTTGTTTTTTTTCAGTCCATCTGAACAACATCTAGGTGAGTCATAGCCTACCTCGAGGTACAATAGTAGCATTCCGACTATTGTCTTTTCTCCTAAGATTTCACCATTCTTTTGACTTGAATGAATTTGCTAAGAGGAAAAACAAAAACAACAAATTTGGTTGGATCTTAAGTAATGCAACAATAAGAACGCTTTGACCCCTTCCCTCGCTTCAACCCACACATTGTGAATTTCTACTGCAGCTAAAAAGAAGCACAAAAAAGAAGAAAAACCAGGCTGGCATTACATAAAAAATATATGGTAGGCAATAGTTTGCTCCTCTGGGCACGGACACCTTTAATGAGAGAAAAAAATGTGCAGCGAGAGGCAGATCTAACCCAGTGAGTTTGTATAAATGAATCACCTCCCCTTTAACACAAATAAATATTGTTCTAATGCAAGTGGGAGTTTAGTACTGACTCTGGGCAAAGAAAACTGTGGGGGATCCATACTCTGTGCAGGTCATTTAGATCCGAGAACTTTCTAATCTTTACACCATGTACTGATAAATGTCTCTGACCAAAAACCTTTCCGGTTAGCTGGCTATTGAGCCAGGCAATTGAAATCAATTGAAGAAATCCCTTTTCTTAAAACTTCCAATAAATGAGTCAAGGTGTTCTATTCAACCTCTTCCTGTAAATTGCCTACAAAGATACTTTGTAGTAATTCAAGACAAATACTTGACCTACATGAGGATGTAGACAGGATCAACAAAGGTGGAGTGGAAAATGAGAAATAGACTGGCACTCATTGCCAAGCATCCCAATACTCTGTACTACCATCTGACATAAGACACACAATCCTCTTTGGCAGCGCAAACAAACATGGCAGACACTATATAAAGGAGTCTTGGGCCTCTAAAGCCCCTAGGCAATGCTGGAAAAGGATGTGGCACATTAAGTGGAATTTACTTTTGATGCAGACATCAGGCCTCAGGTTTCCGGCTTCTGAAACCCAAGCTTCTCCTTGGGGCCCCACTGCAGGGTTGTCCAGGCCATCAAATGCCCACACAGTCACCTTTAGAAATACCTTCACTGCTCAGCTGCCATTACAAAAGTGACACAAGTAGCTGTTGGTGGAGTCAATGTTTCTAAAGACAGATATATTAACAGAGATGTAACATTGTTGCCAAACTTTTAAAAAAGTTAACTATATACTGTATTTCTTCTTTAACACTCATAATAGTAATTAGGATTGAAAAAAACATGAGTTTCGAGCTCACGCTGTCCTCCAAATTGTACCACACCAATATGTCCTTTAGACTTTGATCCTGCATTTTCATTGACTTCTGCAGGGCTTACATAAAAACCTAGTACTTATCCACCGATCCATTATGAGAGTCTGAGAGCATGACACAAAAACACTCTGACATTACTTATGGAGTAAAACATTTCAACCAATATATGCGTAACTTAATGCATAACTTAATAGTAAAACCTTCCTTAATAAAAGAAGATGATGAACTAACATTTGAAGTTGACCACTCAATAGTGTCATTTACAAGATGTTTGAGTTCATTTCTGTTAAGAGAGTTTATAGCTTTATTTGTAAGCTAATCCTTGCACTCTGCTCTGGGACACGACCTTCTCAATGACCACAAGTGTTGAGTTTCAGTTCCAGTTATTATTGCTTGATGAAACAGCATTTGAGTATTTGAAGACGAGAGCATCAAACATTTTCCAACAAATAGCATCAACACTTGATTCAAGACTAGTTTATTCACATGACAAAAGCAAACTGAAAACTAAGTCACACATAATCAAAAATTGTCAATTTCACAATGTAAACATGTTACTAAATTTTCTTTTTTGTGATCTTTAAATATATCTTCATGAACTGTGAGAAAATACAGTAGCTTCTAGCTCTGCAAATGTAACACCTGCAGAGAAATTTGATCTGGCATTTGGTGAAGCATAAAAGCCCCAATTGGAGGAAAAAGCCTGAGACAAGATCATTTTATTTATTTGGATTGGTGATTTATAAATACTCACTGCAGGGATGACCATTAAACATTAGTGTTCATGCCAAGCTTATGCAGAACACAATTTGCTGTGGATTAAAATATAATGAAGCCAGTGAATGTAACTTTGTCTTACATGCAACTGATAAATTATTTAGGTGTGAAGAAAAACAACAAGCAAAGATTGTTCCCTAGAGCACTAATACCCTTTTCTGGGCTTGTTGATGACAATGAATATCTTAGTGTTTGTTAAAAGCTTTGTTTTTCTTTGTGAGTCTCTTTGTTTGAGCAGAATGAATTAGTAAAAGAGATGTCGAGTCATATATACACACATGGAGAGAGGACAGTTATTTTAATAGCAAGGACATCTTCTCAAGAAACATGTTATAGTGGAGGAAACACTAGCTAGATAGATCCTCAAACATTTTTCCTCTAAACAAGATTAGGGACTAAACATTTAGGAACCAGTTTTTTATTCAATAATATGTTTGAGTTGTTTTTTAAGTTTGATTAATAGTTAAAAAAAATGTAATTCAACAGTTGTCTTTCTGTCATTTTATCATCTCCTCACCTAGACACAGCTAGCAAGACTCAGGTGGTTGCTAGTGTTTGAATAAGAGATTTGCAAACTGATGAAGTCAAAGTAGCAACATGTGTCCTCAAAAAGCTTTTCCTAACATCAGGGAGAAGCCTTAGGTTACTTGGTTCTGGTCATGTCTTCTAAACTGCATTCATTCAATGGAGAAAAAAAATCTGTTTGCATTTCCTGTGTCTGGGAGAAAAGATGAATATGGCTGAATTGTCAAGGCTAATCTAAACAGTCATGCCTGCAATAGAAGAGCATGGAAGTCTACAGAACTCAGATGATCTGTCATGCAAGGTATACAAGCAATACCTTCATAAGGTCTGCTTTACTATTTGTCCTGTTAGTAAATGAGAAGAGTTTAATCAAAGCTGTCAGTGAGGTGGTGAATGGATGTCAGTGTGATATCAAATCAAACTCTCGTCATGTTATCCTTATTACTCCTACACAGTAATTTCACAATCAATGAAGGACCCACAGAGGCTGCTGGAGAAACAGGAGCACTGCTGTTTATTGGACAAATCAACAATTTCTCTTAAATGCAATGACCTCTAGCTACCCATATGAAACTGGATGCCATGTTACTCAATCACAGATATGAAAGGCACTGTACAGTAGAAGCGTAATTGCCCTGGCCATCATCTGCTCCATTTTCAGACACAAGCTTTCATAACACCAATGTCGGAACACTGTAATAAGATGGGATAAAAAATTATTTCTTAACCCAACTATGCACAAAAAAACCACATGCAAACTCTGGTTTAAACATGCACACAACTTTGTGTGAGGGAGGCTCAGTGGTCGAACTACAATTTCAACCGGCGTTAAAACAACTTCTTAACTAAAAATCTCAAAACAAACAGACAAGTGTGCCTGCAAACATCCACACAAAGAAAGGCTAGATGCACCTTTCCAGTTGCTCTACCACACTAATGAAAAGAAAAATCCAGGAGCATGCGTGGGCCCACTGTGTGATGATTGATGGGTCACTGGAAACTATTTTCCCATCTCCCTCTCCTTCCTGCAGGGGCAGACTTTAACCTGCCTCACTGACAGTTACACTTGTTCTATCAGGTCAGGCATCACCCTGTCACTAACAGGTGGCCTGTCCCTCACAGCAAAGTCATTTGCCTTGCACAGCAGTAACCATGGGTAGTCCTAGCCAAGCCACTGTTACAACTCAAGCCTGAGAGA
The DNA here is from genome assembly GCA_902685375.1 of Neostethus bicornis. NCBI lineage: Eukaryota > Metazoa > Chordata > Actinopteri > Atheriniformes > Phallostethidae > Neostethus > Neostethus bicornis. The sequence goes on from LR738545.1 coordinate 16,094,537, forward strand.
GGCAGGATGCAGAGTAAAAAAGCTGGCTGGATGGAAGGGAGAAAAAAAAATCTCCAATCAAATAAATGCCACAGTAAGCACAAGTGACAAGTCTTGTTTGGGGTCGTCCCTGCTAGGGGGCCTGAAAGGCCAATGCTGCCTCATCTCCTCAGCTATGTCTGGAAGCAAGGTGGGTGGGTAAGAGACGGCGAGAAGAATTGCCTGATTTGTGCCATAGCCAAGAGTGAGAGCAGGCCAATTATATATCCTATTCCTCAAGAGCCAGTCAGCCCCCTCTGGTAGAGCGAAGCTTCTGCCATCTCTCTTCTCCTCACCTCTCAAGACACTTCACATAGATAAATAAATGACAGCCCCACTGGGGCTTGGCCCAACCTCCCAGAATACATTGCACAGGCTGGCTGACTGCCTGTCCGTTTTCCTTCACCTGGCATTACTGCAGATAGACATTTTTCACATTATTATCGTTGCATCGTCTCTGTTGCCCTGTTCATTCTCCAAGTTGTGGCTGATGATGTTGGCAGAGGACCTGAGGAGATTGGGAGAAAATGTCTCTTGTCAAAGTCAGCACAGCCTAGCTCTGCAGAAATTTAACAAGTTCCCTGGGCGCTCTCCATTCACTGTGTGACGGAGCGCAGTGCCAGGACATGGCCTTCTGACAGCCCTGGGCATGTCACTGTCACTGACACATGATAGGCAAGGGAGGAAAGAAGAGAAGGGACACAAGAGGGCTCAGACCTAAAACATTCACTTAACTACGCAGCATTAGATGTAAAAAAAAAACACAGCATTGTAAAATTATGGTAACCTTAAATGCAGCCGCAAGTTCATTTAATCTTTAAGCTGTCATTGGGAAATGCTTGAGTCTTGACAGAAAGTCAAATATCTCCGGATGTTTGTATTTTTTCTTCTGCGATGATCTGATAGAAACCAATAGAGACATGGTGAGGGTAAGAATGAATTCACACACACACACATACACAAACCCGCACTCCTTATTGGTTGAACCAAAAAACAGATGTTCTAGATCAGTGGGGATGAAATACGAGGCAAATAAAATTGAAAGATGGAATGGTATACATTAAGTATAATCAAAAGAAAACAAAAAGCAGATAGGGATGCTTTAATTAATTTTCACATGTAATTTGGTTTGTGGAGACCAGAGAGGTTTTACCAAGAAAAAAAGATTAAAAAGAACTCAAACTACATGGAAAGAAAAGTGCTGAGGCTTTGTACACACAATCTGCTCATCCTACGAAACCTCACAAGCAATCCTTCATGGGTACGGAATGAAGGCGTGTTGGATCTTAGTTGTTCAGCATGGTCACAACTTCCAAACCTCTTCTCAAGAGAAATTGGTTTTCTGTGGCGTAAAACAAAACATCTAAATATACAAAATGTTTTTTTACCAAGTATTCATCATCTAAAATTTTCTCAAAAATATAATTTTACAAACCTGTCACACCATTCTGCCAAGTAGGTGAAGATGTGCGTTACTTTTGGTCTCTAGAGAGAGCTTAGATGAGGCCTAAGTGAGGTGCACCATGAATCTATTTCACTCCCGTCTTATGTTTGCAGAGTCTCTCTTGACTTGCTGGTGTTGCCACAGTGCTAAATTGCACAGCTGTTCCACAATCTGCGGCAGTGTTAATTACCTAAATGTGAGCGGCAGCTCGTCAGTTCTCAACTAACGAAGAGGCCTGCTTTCAGTGAGGGTGCCGTATGTTTGGTATGTAGGCCCATTTCCACCCAACCATCCCCAGGCTGTGCACAGACCACCAGACATATCCGCATACCGAAAAAGACGCATCTAATTAAAGCTCCCCAACTTGAATCTGCTTACTAAGGAGGAAAAACCACGTGGGCTGGATTAGAAGACAGAGAGAGTAGTGAAGTGGGATAGGGGGCTTTAATACACTGCAAGTGAAAGGGCTTAGGTGGAAATATGAGAACTCTCCATGGTAAGATCCCAGGCAAAGCTGGAAGGAAACACTGTGTGAATGTGAGCCGATCAGACAGCGTTTGTCAGTCTGATCCCTGAGCAATTCCAAAGCCCCGAGGCAGAGACAGCGGGAAAAAAGTGTTTTCTAGAGAAGTGTCTTCTTAAAACTCCTGTTTGCCCTCTCTTCAATATGTAGATGTAACTTATCAATAAAAGAAACCTGGAAGAAAACTTTATAATTAATGGATTTTGTGCTGTCCCTGATTTACTTTTGCATGCTCCTTCCATCCTCTCTGTCCTCATCGTCCACAACGGCAGTGCATAAAAAATTGCCCTGTCCAGAGAACAACATAAACTGTTAATGCAGCACATTAAACAGAACATCACTTCTTACAAGCAAGGTTCAGAACAAAGGCATTAAGATCTCCCTTTATGATTCATACCTACTGGCTAAAAGCCTGGCTGGAGTGTACCACCCACCTCCAGTTATACTTGAACACCACAGCCTGAAGTAGCACTGTGAGACGACATAATGAATGCATGAAGCATGGTGTCACGGGGGCTTGTATAGTGCACAAAACGATGGGGCAATTAGGCCCACACGACACCTCGGGATAGCGTGATGAAGGACTCCTGGGCTTGTCTCCTCCGCCTCTGTTCCTCTATCATTAAGGATTGAGCAGCCACATCTGGCTAATGGCACGCCTGGGGTTCCTGCTCAAACACTGTGCCACACCGTGCACATTTAATTACGCCTCATAAAGGTAACAAAAGACAGCCTGCTCTCGGGGAAGAACCGTTTGGAAAATGGGAAGGGAGATGGGGAGAGAAAAAAGGGGAAACTGGCCAACCGCCAGAATTACAAGTTGACCCAGGTCGGCAGCTTCAAAAAAATGAGGAGGATTCACTCAAGTGTCTCCACCTCTCCTTGAGATGGGTTGCGGAGAGCAAACAGAGGAGTAGATTCTTAAAGCTCCGAATCAAAGGACCTATGGTTTCTCTACTCTTCTTCCGTAGATTGCGACCTGCACTGGGCGCTGCTATTAACAGCTAATTGCAGTGGGACTGCGGGGCTTATAGCAAAAGATCTTTTGAAATATGAATTGAATTTAGAAGCCGTTTGAAGTGAAAGGGGAGTATTTTCTCAGGGGTACAGAGAAAACAATAATGACATCACAAGAGAGTTTGTAGAGCAGACCTGCATTTCCACCTGGCTTCTAAGGCACTGTGCTGCCCGTCAAGCTATGTAAGAAGCTCTCCACATTCAGCCAAGAGCATGAAACACATTACCCCCCGACTGAGAGACTGTCTGACCTATGACTTCAACAGAGCCTGGAGGTATTCAAAAGACCTCAGATGGCTTCTTTATGCCATACACTGCTGACATTTTGAGCGACGAGAGAGAAAACTTTTTTTCTCACAAAGAGAGCGAATGATGGACACATTTAGGAAATCGCAGCAGATCGGAAGAGATGAGAACAAAGAGCAGCGGCTCATTGTTGAAGCAGTCAGTTGTTTGACAGTTTGTGAGCCGGCTTACGCTACAGGAAAGGTCACTGGTCACTTCCATTTGAACCTGCACATAAATCGCCTGCTGCTGTTGCACAGCTAACTGTGAAAAACCTGCAAAGCCATAAAAAAAGGAAGCAAATAAAATAGATTTTTGTTTTGCCAACACCTATTTGTTTTATACCACTGGCCTTGTCTTGCTCCCGCTGTTATTTATAACATGAACAGTGAAAACAGAGACATCTCTGCAGTGTCCATTAAAAAAACCCCTACCAATTGCCTCCCTCCACACTAGCATCATCTCCCGTAAAGTTCTGCTTTCGGTTCACAGAGTGTTTTATAGCGAATCCCTTGTCAGAATTAAGACATAGATCTAAGTGCCACAGGGACAAGCATAAATTCTCCTTTGCCTACAGTGAACCCGCAAGTAGTGAGTCCAGGGAATGTCCTTGAAGCATGGAAAACATCACATTAGGTGTCATTCGTTTTACAGTAATGACATGTTCTCGGTGAAATCCACATCTCTCATGGCCAATAACTCAATGAATATGAAAGCTACTTCTTTATGTGCAAGTTTACACATGTACAATTAATCAAAAGCTGCTTATTTGTTGATTAAATTTGTTCTATTTTATTTGTTCCTGAAAATATTTATGTTTGACGCCATAGAAGCAAAGTTAAGTCGGTGGATTTACGAACTTCCAATGTAGCACCCAGGTACTGTTCATCAATTTTATTACAGTGGAGCAGTAATAGACTGGGGATGAACTTGCTTTCTGCCAAGTAAATCAGAAAGATATAGCATGTAGACGGGGAAATGTCCGAATCCACCTCGAGCACCACTGGCCAACAGAAAACGAGGGAATGTTGTTTTGTAAATCCACAGCATAAACACACTTGAATTTCTCCGTTTTTTTCCACAGAGGACAGCTTAAGTCTCCCAGTATAAGCCAATTTGGATTAGCTCCACATTTCAGACAGGTTCCAGTTAGGGTTTACAATACATCTACAACACGTTCCTCCCTAAGCGCTGCTTTAACCCTAAATGCATCACCAACATACTTAACTGACATGATTTTTCTCCTCCATGTTATTTCTGAGAACATTTGTATATTCAAAGTTAGATACACAGCAGGCTTAAGTATTACTTTCTAACACAGTCAGATAACGTTGCGAGTTTTCAGCCACCGAGAGCTTGGTGTTGCATCCAAATGCTTGCACTATTTCCTTGAATGTCTGGCTCATTTTTTACTTCTAAGTTCATGCACAGATCCAGAATAAATCTCCATTTCTTCTTCTTCTTTCTCGCGTGCAGGCTTTTAGGGGGCACAAGGCATTAGTCTCATGATGCTGGGTTTGTCATGTCTTCCCCAGCTGTGATCTGCCTGCACTCTTACATTACAAATAGCTGGAGGATTTTTCACCCTCTTATCACATTTGCCAAGCAGGCCTGTCTCTTATCAGCTTTCCGCTAGAGATAAATGGGCTTTTGAAGATAGGAATAAGAGAAGTTTTTGCAAGCTAATTCCAGAGACCCTACTGCAGGAGATTGCAGATAGGTGCCAGGGAGCAAGGGAAGATTCATATTTTCTTATAAAGGAGTCAAAGTATCCAGTTCAGGAGAAATTGGTGTCATAACATCATATGCTTGCCTAATAAAGACTGTAATTGAAATATGGCGTTAAATGTAAACTTAATCGTTGCATATTGAAATGATTGTTTCAAGCTATATTAAAATAGTTTTGTTTAATTTATTTGGCGGGTTAAAAAAGTAATCTTTAAGTTAAATTCTAAATGTTTCACAATTTTTTTTTTATTATTCTGCAATGCGATTTGTGTCACTACAGTTTTAGATTTTATTTAAATGAAATTTTTTGCTACAAAAGCAGTAAAAACATAACTATATAGGCCAAAAGGAAATTTAATGTTTTCTTTGCTATGCAGAGGGTTACAAGTCCGTGTAGTCCCTCATTCGTCGATGAGTGATCCATCAAAGAAAAAGCTTTAAAGTTGTATTCTGGACAATGCATTTGATCAAGAAGTTTCGACTTCCATCCGGAAATCATTATTAATCAGATTGAGATCATTTTCAGCAGATTGAAAATGATTCTCGGATGGAAGTCAAAATATCACGATCATCAAATACTGTCCAGAAAACAACTTTGAAGCCTTTCTACGATAAGCTGAGAGTTGTTTTCTTAATACTTGAATCCTAGGTAATATTATCAACCATGCTTGTGAGGAAGAAGGTAATTTACTTAAATATACAATTAATGGGATAATTTGGCCAATTCTACCATCAAAACCTAAAAGAAGCAATGAGAATTGCTTCCGGTTTATTTGTTTAATGGTTATAAATGCATAGCTATATCTATGTCTAGTTATATATTTATAAGTATAAATGTACACCTATTCAAAATACATTTGATCTCAGGAAGAATAAAAAGACCACTAAAGAAACAGTAATAGCAAAATAAATACAACTCCCAGAGGATTTTGTAAATCATACTCCGAGACTCAAGAAAATGGAACAAATAATTACAAGACTGCATCTTATTCCTTTAGGATTATGGTGAAACAGATTAAAATGGAAGGAGAGAACATAATTTGGCTTTTTAAACAATACAGCAATCATTTGAAGAACTATTTCAGGGTTCCAATGAAGCCGCCGTGTTGAACTAATTTTACCATCAGACATGTGAGCCCGCCTGACCTTGGTGGTGGTTTGGATTCCTGGGTGTGATGGAGGAGGAAACCTAATTAAACAGCTCCTCTCGTGGTTGGAAAAGACTGCGATTGTCTTCATTGTGGATTTAGGACAGCGTGACTTGTGTCTTACCGCAATAACGTGATGTCGCTCCCTCTTCGAAAAAACAGCATCTAAACCTATTTTATTCACCTTACTCTAACCTCTTTGTTTTTAATTGATTTTTTTATTCAGACACCTCTTAAAAAACCTTAAAGAAGAAAATTACGCGTCAAACTTTAAACATAATTAATTTATTTTTAGATTTTAGTTTAGAAATTTATCAACTATAAAAAATTAATAGAAGTAAGTTTTAGTGTGAATTTTTTTTTGGCAGATTTTCTTTGTTAAAAATGAGAACGAAGCGCATCGGAGATGAAAACACGCATGTCACCGTTTTCACTAAAATTTTGTTTTATTCTATAATCAAAGCATTTCATTTTAATCATGGTGGATTTTTTTAAACTATCGGTTTTAAACTTATTAAAAGAAAAGCCATAAAAGCGGGATGGAAATCAAATAAATCTGAAATGCTGTAAAATCTTACCGATGGTAGAGGCGCGGAGGTCGGACGTGGAGGATATCCAAATGAACCAACAAGGGAAACATAACACACGCATACAAGCAAATCTTAATCAAAATTATCTCCAAAAGATAGAAAATACATCGTTTTTTAACGTTAGACGATCAGATTTCTCCATCTGCTGGTCGAATAGCTTTTTCTTCACGGAGCGGTTTTTTTTTTAAATCTCCGTCTCGAAAAGAAAAACGCAAAAAAAGGGGAAATCTTCGAGAAACTGATCAATGCAGTTTTTTTTTGTTGGTTTCACTTTTTTTTTAAAGTTCACTAAGCATTTGTAAAAGCTCCTTTATGGAACACAGAGAATCTTTGTAAAGCGGGAGCTCCGTAACCTTCTCAGAGATCCAAGTCGGCTGGTGAAGAGCCGATGACAGATCGCCCACAGTAGATTCCCCAAAACTGCCTTAAACCGGAAAAACACGACGAAATCCAAATCCAAAAGACGCGTGGATGTATTTCTGAACGTTAAGGTGAATCAGAAGGTGGTTTATCCACAAGATCCAAGCGCGTTTGGTGAGAAAGACGCAGTGCGCTCCGAACTGCTCCCTGCGCGCAACAGAGCTGGAGACAGTGTTTCACTGAGCGTCAGCCTGGGTGTGTGTGTGAGTGTGTGTGTATGTCTCTCTCTATCTCTATGTGTGTCTCTGTGTGTGGCAGCAGCTGTTGAAAATGAGGAAAGAAAGAGACCAGAGCAATCAATGTAGGAAGGCTTGATCTGATTTGTTAACAGTATTGCTTATAACGGACCAAGATTTTTTTTTTCTTTTTCTTGCATAAACCTTTTCTCTCATGAAGTAAATTATTTTCATATAAATCTAAAATATACATATAAAATCAATGCAGTGTGGATTGGATTAGATTTATGATGCAACTCATCAGCATGCTTGTGAAGCAGCTTTTCGACAAGTATTTTCTATAAGCTACTTCTAATACATTAATATGCTTAAGTTCAGTTTGAAAAAGATCTTTCCAGGAAAAGATGATATAAGGGACATTTATTTGTCTTTACTTATAAATCGCTATGATCAACATGGATTTACATGCTTTCATACAGCGCTGAACTGCAGGGGATAAAGAAAAATCCATCCCTCCCCTCCTGTTGACCCCTCTAGTGTGTAACAATTCCCTAAAACTCACAGTAGCCACAGGGGGTATGAATTGGCATCATTCCTGATAGAACATGCTTAAATATCTTCTTTTTTTTTCTCTCAGTGAAGATGATAGTTCTGAAATGTACTTTGGAGAACTCTCCAAGGCAAAAGAAAGAGAATAGAGTTTTTCTATCTCCTACAAAGTTAGCCCTGTGGATATCCTGTTCACTCCTATGACCTGCTTAACTTAACTATGATTGAAGTCGGGTTGAAAGAGGCTTATGTTTGCAAAATGGCAAGGCAGGGTAGGGGGCTTCTTTACAACCCAACCTCCCTGTGGAGTTTTTTCGAAGACAAGTTGAAGATTGGTGTTTACTTTGTGCCATGCTGAGTTACATACCACGGACACCCCTGAGAAAATGGCAGTTTTTGTTACGTGGAAGAAATCCTTTTAAATAGGGTTGTTGAATTTATAAAAATACATACCAAAATAATCACAGAAATTAGCATTCACACATTCTCCTGTTATACGAGGCTCCGCGTTTATGCAACAACAACCTAAGTTATGGCATACTCTGCAGGTTCATGCGGGGAATGCAAGACATGTAATTATTTTCCAGCTGACTGTGATTAAGGACCATCCCCAAGCCTGCAAACATTTTTTTTTAAAAACTCATGAACATTACATGCTATTTACACAAACACTTCAAATCAGTGTTCAACAGAAACTGAAGTGCAAAAACAGCAAACATTCAAGTTATGAAAGACAAAAATCTATCTGCACGTCCTTAGACTTAGACAATTGTCTGCACATCTAAGAGATAACAGCAAATCAGCTGACGTAAAGGGAACATGTGGTAGTGAAAAAGATAGAAAATATAGACTTGGGTGGAAAAAAGGAGAAAAAAGACTTGCAAGAAGTAGGATGTAGTAGACAGAAAAATCTGTTTATCCCTCAAAGTATAGTCACTATTGAGCAACCAATTGCATTTTCTCCCTAAACTCTACCTGCCTGCCTTCAAACTCAAATTTGGAAAGTATTTGGCACTTTGAACAAGCAACAATGAAACATTTTTGTCTACAAGTAAACCAAATGTAAAGGCACTAACTCATGATGGTGGTTGGTATGTATTTCTGGATGGAAAAAAAAGGTTTAATGAACAACATTGTTCTATCAGGTTGGAAATACCAAACATATCATGCAGGAGTTTTGATGCTTAGTGACAGCATTTCTTTGCCCAAAGGATTCTGATTGACAGAAGATGGACAAGACAGAAGTGCTGTAAGATTTAGCCTATCAACAGCAAAGCCACATTCACTTTCAGAGTTAGGGGGTTTGACCACTGCATTTCCTCTGGGAGAAAGCTGGGGCGTATTTTCTGACCTTCAGCACTTTGACAACTAGCTTTCAGCTCTGCGGCTATTCAGCCGTGGGCCACTAAGGCTGCCAAACTGAGCCAGAAGAACAGTTAATCTCAGGTAAGCCAGCACTGACTGAATGGCTCTAAAGGCCTGATCCAAATAGCTACCTTGTGGAAATAGCATCTGGCATACAATAACTCTCTTCTAAACAGCTCCTTAAAATAGGTCCAATGTACTTTAAAAGTGTTTATGTAAAGACAGAATGCTGCAGTGAAGCAACATCAGGTAGATTGTAGATCAGATTTTGTCAGGAAGTGGTGGCATTGACCACAAATATAATTTCAATATAGTTATCTGGCACGTTTATCTAAGATGATCCCATAATCCAGTTTTCAAAACTAATAAAAAGGCACAACCGTGATTCTTTACAGTATATCATACTAAACCCTCCAAAAATGTTCCATATCCTTTCAAAACTCCACTGGGGAGAAACCAGAATGAATAGTTGGATCTTAACTTTTTCTGTAAAATGATTTCAGTAGCATGGAATATTCTTCAGACAGCCAAATGTCACATATGACAAAGCATTTATGACTTCAGATAATATGAGTTGCAAAATAATTTGTAGTCACTTTGGGGTGAGTAGAAGAGAAGCACACAGTAAGTTTGAATCCAAGCTATCCCCGCTCTGAACGCTTGCCATTACTAGTAATGATGGTGGAGAGGCACAACATCGGCTGTCACCATCAAAACGGAACCTAGTCATGTTTTATTCCATTTTATTTCTGCAGCTGTACATTGTAATTTATGTCTGGAGAGTGCCTTGCAGAATCCATGATTTATTCATTATGGGGGCTCGAGTAGCATAGACCGGCAATGCGAGAATGAGCACCTTGTTCAATGACTGCCATCTTTCAATATGGACAGACTTTCTCAGTCATCCATTTGGAGCCCTAGTGTACTCCAAAACACGAGTACCGCTCCAAAGAACAAAGGTCGCAGAGCATTGGGATTTATGTAGGACTCTTAAGAGAACCAAGTAAACTAAAAAGACCTTACAGTCATGGAGAAGTTCCAAGAGAATCAACGGAAACAGGCAACACTTTTATTAGAGCTTAAATGTAGAAATTATCGTTTGAATTGGTAATGCAATTGCAGTTCTGCAGTCAGCAGCTCTTCACTCTCACATTTCTACATACTGCTTGCGTACCGCCTGTCAAGCCACTCATTTGTAACTGTCTGGAAAATCCTCATCAAAGCCATGTTGGCAAATGTTTCTGGAGGTTTCTGCTCAGCATGAAAAGTCCTCCTGATTGATTGAGGCGATGTAGAACAAAAAGTGCCCTCTGCCAGGCACATTAAAAATGAATTTTCTCAGGGATTCAAAGGGCTGAGCTGTTAGGGCACAGGAAGATGAGAGCTGGTAACTCTGCTAGTTTGCCTCAGGAGCGCCTGTAGCAGCTAGTCCCAACTGATCCATCCATCAGCCTTCAAGCCCATGGAGGTGAGTGACTGTTTGAAGGCTCTACCGGCTACCTTATCCTGAGGCTTAACAATCCAATATTGGTTGTTGCCGAAGATAATTACTCTCCATTGATGGTGGAACACCCAGGGCTACCAGCAGCCATTTGCATCGCCCAAGACCGTGAATCGATCAGGGGGGAAAGCAGTTGGAAGCTGATAACAGTGTTCGTTAGACTAGCGCTTCTGGGAGGGATGTTATGCTCTCTCTGGCTTTTATCCTGCCGAAGCACCACCCTCTCAAAGTCTTCCTCCCCCACTCCTTCTTTCAGTGAACAAGGTAAAGAATGGCTCCCACAGATAGAATCAGCAAGGACATCGTTGTCTTTATTCTCCCTCAAAAAGTATGCACATGTCACCTTGACATTTTTATCTTCTTAGAGCTGGCAGAAAAAAGGTACAAGTTAGATCCAAAATTTGATACACAATTATTTATGAACCTATAGGTATTTTTTTCTTAGTCTCAACCTGTTTAGAAGATTGACAGATGCCATCTTCTCACAAATAACTTAAAAACTGAAGGCAGAGCCGATATACTGTTTCTGCAAACTTGTCTGAGATGCAATTTATCCTAGGGGAAGAATAAAAAAGGGAGTAGTAAGGTTAGAAAATAGTTCATTGCACTTTCATTGTGGCTGAAATCATAAAATAACATGGATTGCAGAAACATTTAATCTGAATGTCCTCAGAAATACTTTTGAGTGTTTGCTGGGTGCATATACACAAAAAATCCAACTGAGTAAAACATATTCACACAAGTAGGAGTTTCCTTTTGTCAAAACTACGGCTTAGGATGTAAAACAGCAAATGAAAAACAAGTGGCGATATTTTCCCTTGTACTAAAATTTCCATTTCTCTAACAAGATAAAAGTGAATTGTACTGTGATTCCGAGGGTGTGAAAGACATTTGCGAATGAATTTTTTATGCACATTGATAATTTAACACACACTGCCACCAGTATATTAACACTATATGGCTTCTCATCAGCTATGAGAATTTTCTCTATATAACGTTCAGCACTTTGGAAAAAAGCCTCATTACTTTCTTATCAGGTGGTCGGAGGGATTTGGAGCCAAAGACAATACCACAAGTCAAGAGGGCTGGGAGCAAATTTGATATTATAAAAAACACAAAGAATATAAGTATTACAAGTGCAAGAAAATGAACTCATTGGGATCGTTTCCTGTGGTCAACCTAATGGGGCTCAAAAGCTTAAGTGCCACATGGGAATGTTCAGAATATAATAAGTAGATACTGAGCTGTAGGAAAAATGCATATTTGAGCCAGAAGATGTCTTAAAATGCCACAAGGCTGAATGAGCAGAGTAATAGCAATCAGGAAGTATTTTTATGGCTAGTGTTGTTTTCAATTCAAGCTCAAATTCAAGGCTAGGTTACTCATTTAAAGAAAAACAAACATATTATAGATTTAGATCTTTTGTCAAAAACCCAAAGCAAACAAACAAAGCAAACGAGGCCGGTGCTAGCTCAGGTGCAAGAATGGCAAAAGACACAAGAAGAGGAAAATGACAGAATATTTGTAACCATGCGAAACACACAGCTGCCAGCAAAGGTAGAATGAGATTAAATACGGGGTTACCAGAGCATAAGCCTAATCCATTCAGAGACAAATGCAAGGTCTCTGTAGCACATTTGTTGTGTGGCCCGAGGTTTAACAACTAGCCGGGTAACTCCATTTCTCATCATTACCTCTGTAGTGTGGCGCTGCAGAGATAGGGTCAGACAGGGGAAATGGCTGAGAATGTGTATGAGAAGGAGAGATGATGAAAACCAAAGAGAACATTATCTTTGTTTAGAACACATTTGTCTAATTCTGCTTTTGATTTTCAATGTGCAACAATGTCAAAGACATTGTCGACATCTGCATGAGCCATGTGGATGATTGCACGGTGTTAAATGGTTCTGCACACGCAGATATTTAATGAACACCATTTGGAGTTGGAAGATTGAATGTGGACACAAGAGCTTCAAGCAGTAAGTCAGCGTAGTGTCAGATATGGAAATCCACCGACATTCATGAATGATACAAGGGCTGCTCTTTAGCCCCACACGTCAAAGGATTTGTCAGGGTGGATGAAGCAGATGCTTTGACAGATTTAAAGGGAGTTGGGGGAGGGTCTTTTAGCTTCCTACTGTGATGCACCAACTCTCTAGTGTTACAGAAGTGTATAATAAGTCCCCTTGAGGAAAAGATTTTGCAAAAAGAAAAAAAAAGAAACATCCCAGCTTCTAAAAGAACAAAAACAACAAAATCTGATTGGATTTAATCCTTATTAACATATCTTTTCACCAGCAGAAGATGTCACTGGTTTTTAATTCAGTAAGACACAGCTGCTGAGACCCCCCCAATTTCTATTATGACTTTATGATTCAATCAATTATGGTTCTAAAACTATTGCTTAATTAACTCCATTCACAGGCAGTTCCTTTTCAGAAGAACTGCTCAGGAAAACAGTGAAACGAAATGGCAGCCTGTTTCCTTTTTACTCAACATTGAGGTTTAGATGGTGGGTAGATAAACTGTCTTTGATCAATCATTCGTGTTTTTATATCTGCATAGATGTGAAGTAATGGCATTGTGTTTTTATTTGATATACTTTTCCTCAAAAAAGTTAAGTTAGAAAATTTGCCATTGCCTAGACCATTTTTAGACTCCAGCAAGAATGCTGCGAAAGAAGCTCAAAAACCAGTTAGCAGGTCTTGTAAAGTAATTACAAATGTTTTCAACCTATTACAACACGTGCAGACTGTTGTACTAATATCAGTCTTTAAATGACTTTCTCATGATGGAATTTGCAAAAGGCAGAGTTTCTGACGGTGGCATAGTCGACACAAAGTGAAACAAAGTAATTTAATATTAACTCATGTCAGAAAAAAGCCTCTACCAAATTGGAAAATGGTTGAAAAAAAGTCCCCTCGCAAAATACAAATCAACAGTAAGTAATTTGTTTAAATCAAGTTAAGAATATCACATTATTCTCCAAAATAAAATTTCCAACAGTATTTCCAATTTAATTTGGAGTGAAGAGGCCAGCTGTTAACACACTTCTCTGAACTAGTGACAAATTTAACTGCGGCTTTAAGCTGTTCAAGAAAAACTCAAGGTAAACAGATGACGTGGCACCTAATTGCAATCAGGTGAACGGCAGATGTAAACTCTACCAAATTATAAAGGTAGGTTTCAGATGGACAAAAACTTTTACACAAATAAATAGTTGAGTCCATAGTCGAACAATAAAATCCTTATGTTTTGTTGAGTATCTCATACACTATCATTGTTGCTCTCCTGTTTGTCTTTTTTTTTTTTTTTGTTTTACAAAAAAATTAGTCGTTTTATAACAGAAGCATGAGAAGTCTTGTGGAATATTGTGCAGCTAATGACGAATTAATGATGAAGAGACTAAGAAAATTACTGAAAATTAGATTTAGACCACTTATAGCACATTAACTGAAAATTGCCTTTATTCAATCACATCTCATTATTGTACCGAGTACAGTCCAACTGAGGCCATGCCCAAGGATATGTTATTACTCAATATTGAGTTCATAATGAAGACTTTGGAAGGCAACACTTAGACAAGAAACACATTTTACTTTTTTGCTTGTTTTTTTTTAATAGTTTTTTTTGTGTGTGTAAAAGAGTCTGTGTAAATAAGTTAGGACAGAAATACCAGTCAGGTGGTTTCCATTTTAATCTAAAATTTTCTGAGTCAATACCCCAAATCCCCTACTCTCAGCCAGAGGACCCTTGCCCTCCAAACTAATGGCTTCCACATCAGAGGTTAAGATTTTAAACCTGAATAACTTAACCTATAAGAAACCGTTAAAAGAAATGCCTTCACAGCAATTCTGGATAAAACCTATTTTCTTTCTTAGCTCTATTAGCTGTCCTTGTACCCTCCTGAAAGTGATAACTTTAACTCATTTTTGTGAAGATGTCTGCTAATCTGTGGGGTCTTTGTGCAACGTGGATCAAGCACTCAGCTCTCAGGGAGTTCAGTCATGATGCCAGAAAAGCCTCTTTGCATCACAGATTTCTCGCTTATCTGGCCGCAGGCCTGCAAAGACTTCTAACCTTGTTGTCTCCTAGGAAATACCCTATGCAACCACTCCAATTTCCCCAGAGGATTGCCTTTGCCCTCCCTATACCATTTCAGTGGGACAGAGGTGAAGTTGAAGAAAAGCTGGTCCCAGGGTGAGGGCCCTTTTTGCATCTTTACACTCATACATCTTCAGAGCAAAAAACTAAAAAAAAAAAATCTTCTGACATAATTTCATATTGACCCTTTGTTCTCTTTTGCTTTTTGTTGGCTTGCTACAGGAGTCTCAACCATGACTTTCTCCTGGTCGGCATTTCTTTCAATTCACCAATACTCCACTATTTTCTTGGTCAAATAATTACATCAAATTTTGTGTTTCATGAGCTAATTACAATTTATTTGAATGGATGTAATAGTGGCTGAATGGACGCTTTACCAATAAAAAAAGAAACCCAAACACACTACAGTATACTGTGTTGGGATGAAAAAAAAAAAAGCTGAAAAGAAGCACAGCTATCTCCATCAGTTTAAAATTTTGAAAAACATTGAAGCCATCAAGATTCCCTATTGGATATTTGTGAGAGTTTTCAGTGAGTCAGGTACAATTTGTTTTTCACAAGATAAAGTGTTGCTGTTGTCTATCCTAACCATTAGTCTTGCTTGAAGTGGGATACATCCTGAACAGTTCACGAGTTTAACAAGGAGGCACACAGATACAGAACAACACAGATTTACACATGGTGGTGTATACACACCTTTTGACAATAACTAATTAGCCTAACATGCATTGTTTTTGGAGGGTAAAAGGATCCCTAGGCTCATGCACATCCAATATTTAAGCCAGAGCTCAAACTAGTAACCTTTTTGCTGCAAGGCAGAAATGCAAACCACCACATCATCACGCAGTCAAGGAAAGTGTTTAAATTCCTGAAATTCCTAAAATGAGTAAATTCATTAAACAAAACCTTCAAACATCAGGATGTCTCATGGCTCATCATGAGACCTTTATCAGGGAGCCCTTCTGCCCTGCAAATGTATTCTGATTGGCAAAATCCTTTTAAAATCACATTAAAGATGATGTACTTTTTATAGCTAGCAGATGTTCACAGGGTTAAGCTATTAACTATACTTCAAAAGTCTACAAAACCAGAGTCCAGTGCTTTAAAAAAGTATGAATTTCAACAGTAAAAAATGGTTGTTTATATAGCAATCAAGCCTCAAGCTGGAAAGCAATGTTAAGATTGTAGAAATAATGGGAAAGGGGAGACTTAACGCAAATCTATTCAATCCCACTTTAATTGAAAACAGAGTGATGGCAGCTGACTGGGGTTCCATTGTAAAGACAAACAAGTATTAACTGGGATGTTTTAAAGGCTGCAACAGAGGGTTTTTATTTAAAGTCTTAAAGCTTTAATTGGCACCTCTGTTATTTCCTCTTCAAGGGACTGGGGGTAACAGTAAACTCTGTGTCTAGAAAAAAGGGCCTCACTAGCTGTGGCGACCCAGTAACTGGCTGCCCTCATTGGGCCTCGACATCTGTGATCTTTACCAATTGAGCTCAAGAGGCTATGCTCCCCTGGCCCCAAGCTGCCAACAAGGCAAGCCTCTCAGCAAGGTCTAATCGGCCTGGAAGGGCCCCGTCAACCACTCGGCTTCGGGGTCACATATGGAAGTGACTAGAGCTGTTCTGAGTCAACTGGGGATATTCATAAATCTTTAGACTGCTTCCTTAAACTAATAATTGGGAGAGCCACCTTTCCCTGTGAGATGTGCCTGGGAATATTTTGACAAGTTTAGTACTTTTCCTACTTAGTAATTGCCTCTCACTAAACAAAAATTGGATATCAATTGTATTCAGAACAAAATAGTAGGCTTAAATTCAATTTTTGAGACATGGGAATGAAAAAATTATGAAGAAATACTAGTTCTGTACATGTTATCTTTGGTTTACATCTTTCTTATTCATGTCTTTTCTGTGTTCCTGTCAGAGCAGGATCTAGCTGACACACTGTAGAGCCAGTAAATTTGATACTCTCCTCGAGGAGAACAAGTGCTCCTTTATATGAACAGTTTACGGCTCCATATGTATTTTCGATTCAGATTTATTTAGTGAGGCGCTCAGTAAGACCCCTAAGGGATCCATAAGCCTTAGTGCTCCATCTCCACCTCTCTTGTTAGATTTACATCCTACAACAACACAAACAAAACTCTTGTTTCTCCCCCAGGAGATCAGCTGTGAATCAGAGCAGCTCCGTTCAGGGTTCAACATGCAAAACATGTAGCGAGTGAAAGAAAGTAAAATGTAGTGAAAATCATAATGTCTGGACAAAAGAATGAAGAAGAGGTGCAAGAGGTGGTGGATTATTGTTGAAAATCACAAGAAAATAAAAAGTGTTGTGGTTCTGAGTCATACTGGGCTGTCCTTAATCATTTTAAGAGGAAACACAACTAAAGAGATTTGGACAATTGAGGCAAAGTGGAAATGATGGGAGAAAGCTTGTGCATTCACCTACACATAAGATACATGGAACTAAATGGTGAGACTCACTCTAGGCTCACATACAACATGATCTGAGCTTTACACAGTCAACGCCTTCCATCCTTCCCTGCATTGTCTTGTCTGACATATTGAAGGATGTGAGGGAGTCAGGTGCAGACAAAAGCCTCTCTTGGCTAGTCCCATTAGCTAGAGAGAGTGATGTCCAGAGCATTGGAGCATATCCCCAGCTCTCGGGTAGGGGCTGTTTTATTAATGAGCCAATCGAATGTGCACAGGCAGAGGGCTGGTCACTGCTGACTTCAGGAGGCACCTTGGGCGGGAAGCCTGGTGAGTGAGAATGGCTGGGAGTGTGAGGACTGATCCCTCCAGGGGCCCTAGCCACTAATGTACTCCCTGGCGGGCCATAGTGGAGGCACATTTGACAAATGGACTTCTTTAGCGGAGCTGTGCCGAGGGTATCTGGGCTGTGTTGTTGGCTCATGACTGGTTTACCTGCCCAACGTCATGCTCACTTCTTCATTTGCACCACCTCCCTCGAGCTCTGACAGCAACTGATAATGAGGCCATGTACAAGTGAATAGATGGCTCATAGTCAGAGATACACACATACACAAACGGAAGCATGAATAACAACACACAGATACTGAACATGACTTGAGAATGGGAATAGCATGCAGACACACTTGGATTTGTGAACTTGGAGCTGTGCACCATGATGACTGTGATGAATTATGGTTGAAAACTGGCAGAGTAGATTTTGTAATTTAAACTCTTGGAGTAACAAATGGAGCTTGACGTAATACGGGGATTATTGTTGATTAACAGCTAGTAAAACTGTTGATGAGACCCGACGGATAAAGGCAGAATGAAGTAAGTTTCCATTTTGGAAAACATAGTAGAAATCCCAATTTCTGAATAATTAAATGCCTTACTTCTGTCAGATGGACAGAAAGAAAGTCTTGTGGGATTTCAAGCACATTTTTTTTCAAATAGTAAAGTTTTGAAGACATTTGTTTGGCAATAAAGCAAAAAAAAAAAAAAAAAATCCAAATCTGATTTTTTTTTTTTTTTTGTGGAAACATTTTGTTTTTTTGTGGGGTGGCAGATGCTGAAGTGGGAGACAAGTATTACAAACAGATCTGGATATGTGTGTAAACAAGGAGCTGAGTGCATTTGTGTTTTCTTCTCGTGGTGGAGGATTGTGACAAATTCCACAGCAAGTCTCTGGTGAGTCCCCACTGCTTTGGGTGTCAGCGCAGAGCGGCTGTCCTGCACGTGATGGAGCCGAGAAACGCTGAGCACCGAGCTCTCCCTTGGGATTCGTGCCGAACAAGATTGTCGCCTGTCAAGCGGGGAGCATTTGAAAATAAATAACATCAATGATGATTTCAGTTTACTTGTCATGAGTGTGTGCGCTTTGAGAAGTGATGCCATCACGCTGGCTGGGCTGCAACCCTCCCCCAACACGCACGCACGCACACACACACACACACACACACACTCCCCACCACCTTCTGAGATGTGCCTCGGCTGCAAGATGCACTCCATTTCCTATTCAGATTCAACATCAATCTGTTGCCGACTCCACATATCAGTTGCAACACACTGCTGGGTGAGAACATGTGTAGTGATCACTCATTAGAGCTTCCAGAATAACAACAGTGGGTTACTCAGTGGCATGTCTTTGAATATGTCTTGTTTTTGAAATTGCAAAGACGGTAACTTATAACAAGTTTAATAATCTGAATGAACATGATATCCTATATTATTTTGAACTGCAAATTCAGGCAAGATAAAATAAAGTAACGGGTTTCTTAAGACGTGTGTATCGATTTTGTTTTTGATCAAACTAAATTTATCTGTATCTACTAAAAATGTCAAATATCCAGACCAGTACTTTTAGCCAAAGCCCAAACTAGTTTGTCAAGACCTAATTTTGTTCGAACTGTACAAATTCAAAACTTTGGACTCATTTGGCCCTGAACACTTTGGAATGAAGGCGTATGGGTCTATGTGGGACTGCGATCGACTGCTCAGAAAAAAAGAAAAGAGTGCTTTTACCCAAAAAGTTTATCTAAGTTCCCTTAAGGATGATAACCATGTGTTGCAAGGCCGTCTGTCTTTTACTTTCTTCTCTCTCAGTACAACAGTTGATCGTAGGTCAAGAGCAGGAAAACAAATGTGCATTGTGCACATGTGTCTGTCTATTGTTCTTCCAGCCAAAGATTACACACCAGAATGTTCTCTTGGCAGCGCTGCAAAAAAGAGAGGGAGAAAAAGTCTTCAAGGTATGGGAGGCCAGATTTGACATCTTTAGAAATGCATCATAAATTGTTAGTAGAGTGCTCACGTCTGTGCTGTAGAAAACGCCGAGGCGGTGGGCTGAATGATGTTTGGCTTAAGAGTCTAGAATACGGTAGTGGAGGAAAGAGGGGTCAGGATAATATATTCATTCCAACTCCCTTCTTTCTGTGTGGCAAAACCACTAACAGAGAGTTTTGGCTGGCCCACAAAATATGTTTCTGTAGCCTCACATGTTGACAGAGGATAGACATGCATTTCTACCAATGACCAGTCAGTGTGTGCCATGGTCTTTGATTTTCATCATTCTGTTCTGTAGGACAAAGTGGAATCAACCTCTGGCTGTGCATCTCAGAGAGAAGGGCCTTTAATGTCTCCATGTGTTTCCCTCTCCTTCTGCCTTTGATTTCAGTCTGGTCTGAGGTCAGTCTATCACACTTTAAAGACCCCTAATCAGGAACAGGAAGAAAAAAAATGAATAAAATCATACATCATGGCTCTCTTGCTGCTGGCCTCCTGCTATTCCCTTTTCCCTGCTTCCCTCATGTCTGTGTTTGATATTTGAATATAACCAGAGGGAGAAGATATTGGGGTAAAAAACAAAGCACCCAAGTACTACTTAAAAAATCCAGTCAAGAGCAGTAAATATTTTTTCTTGTATTGGCTTAAACGACCGCCATATTTTGAGGAACCACTGTACTACTCTGGAGATTCCAAATGCAGAGATGATTTTAAATCTTTTCTGTGTACTCGTGCTCTTAAAAAGATCACAAAACAATTCCCTATTTCCTTTTTGCCTGGAACTAAAAAGAATAAAAGGCTGAAAAATTGAAAATCTGCATCTATATTTTTTGTAAACATTAGTAGTGAAAACATACAAAACTAACACACATGAAAAATAGATTGATTAACATTCATTAACTTAAACTGATTGGGCTACCCAACTGGTTATGGGAATGAATGGGTCTGGCCCATTTTCCCTTGTATTCCTTTTTAACTTTAATGTCTTTATCTTTTGGTCTCGTCTGCCTTTAAATTGCGATGCTACAAAATAGCCTTAACGGGCATTATTAATAAACCCAAATGGGTGACGGGGGTGGAGCTTATCTCTTATTCATGAGAAGATAACCAACTGGCAACCTCTCTGACAGTCCTATTAATGATCTTTAGTGCCCCTCAGGCCATTTCATCTTCCTCTTTCTTGTTCACATACCTGTCTTCCTTCTCCCTTCATATCATCCAGACCTCCCTTCTCTCTTTGCGAATTCCCTATTCTTACCCTCATCTCTTAACATTACACAAGTGAAGAAAGAAGGAGAATGGGGGCTGAGGATAGGAGGTGTAGGCTGTAATTTGTGCTGGGGATTTAGACATTACAGGGGGGAAAGGGGCTCTCTTGGGACCAGGCAGTTGATCAGTCGTGGCCCCGGTGGAGCGAGCCAGACAAATAACAAATGACAGCTCTGTGATTAAATCAAACCTTCTACTTTAAGTGTTGAAGTATCTGCCTGTCACTAACAATCTAGAGCTTGTTCAAGCTCCCTCCTCCCCCACTTAAGAGCCATGCCTCCCCTCTTGGATCGGAGTCCCATCATGCTCCCATCCCCTCCTCCTCTAACGTGAAACACATCAATCAAACAACTCCCTCCGGAGATCCTCTCACCTCTTCCCAACGTACTCCTGGCTAGCCATCTACTCTCAGGAGTATGTATGAAATGACACATACACACAAACACAATGGTGGCGAATAAAAACGTTCACAAAAAGAACAGTGCTGAAAATCATGCAAAATAAATACACTGGCTAACACAGTTTAATAAAGAAATGAAAGTATCACTATATATTTAAATCCGCAGACAGATTTTACTGCACTAATAAGACTCATACAATAGGTAATTCAGTTACAGCGTCTTATGGTAGCTCATAACTACGCACATAGATATTAATCTGTCTGCTCATTGGGGAAACCAGAAAAATATTGCTTTTTATTGCAACCAAGTAATTTTGCACCATGCATTCCTGAAAGAGAAGACGTGCACTCAGACACTTTCAAGCAATGTACTAGGTTTCCCTTCTTTGTTTTAAACTCAAGCTTCATTTATCGCAATATCAGCATAAAATATAAAATGATCAGCCACCGACAATTTTTTTTTCTCCAGTCAATTAACATGAGTCTCATGTAGCTGTAGTATTACAGATGTTAAAAAATAATAGGGGGTATTTCTCCTTTGCTCTCTGGTCAACACCATGCAAATAACCTGTTGAAATGTGTCACAACAGGCTATGCTGACATTAAACTCTGCATGAAGCATTGTTTTTCTACCTAACTCTACAGTCTTTTCACACAACATTAACGTCATTATGCCCTATGGCCAGTAAGGCTGCCTATCTTAGGGACCAGCATGCTGGGAGTCAAATTGAGGCCAGTGGGGGAAGGAGTTAGAGTATGACAACGTTTATGATTTCCATCAGACACAGCTTCGTCATCACCACTGGTCTGGCTCTATCAGCAGTTTTTATTGTCCGTGAGGCTAAATGGGGATGGCATTAACCCCTGTGGTGGGTCTATATATTCTTAGTGGGCGCAAGCAACCAACCCTGCAATAAGACACACAGCTGCTCTACAAGGCTGATACAAAAAAAGGAACAGGAAGAATTAGGTCAGAGAAGTTAGCTGACCTTTTAACATGTCTAATTACTGAGCTGCTCTGCTGCCTGTTGGCCAGGCTGTTGATGTCTAACACTGACATGAATTAAGGCTAAATTAGTATTCATCACACTAGTCACAAGCCATTAATCTAATATCCCTTACATAAAATGATATGCAAATTGAGGTCCATTGTAATGCCGCACCATGCATCAGTGCTTCAAAATGGCTGCTGCCACATTTCAAGTTCATCACACAGACAAAATGCACATGTACCGCCTTGTTTTTGATCATAAAACAGTTTGTGGTTACTGTGAATCCATGTTATTATTAACATAGACATCTTTATATTATGTATTACCACAGTAAGAATGCAATACAGAAGTCTACCTCTTTGGTATATTTATTTGTATTGACACAACTATTGAATTAGAACTATCATTTGCATTTTATTTAAATTTTTTTAATATACTTTATTAATTCCTCACCGGGAAATTTGTATGCCGCATTACACCGCAGCAGGCTGCCACCTATGACGGCGCCAATGGTGGGAGAAACAGGCGGTTAGGTGTCTTCTCCCAAGGACCCTGGACGTGAACTCAGTGCAATGCGATCCCATCCAAATTTCCGGTTAACTTTCGGTCCATGAGCGAATGCTATAACCACTTGAGCCACCGTCTCTCCAATTATTATTTTGCACTTTATTAATAATAGAGCCATTTTTTTAAATTAACTGAATAATTAGCCAGCTTATAAACTCTAGAAAAGAATGACAAATTCATCTTCCCCACACGGTATTTTCTTTCAGTGGTGGCCTAAGCAAGACAATTTCTTCCACCTAACCCTATCTCCTAGCTCCTCTTTAGTAACACCAACTATCTTCATGTCTTCCATTGCTGTATTCATAAATGACTAATATGTAAATAAATATAAGGCTAGTGTTTATTCCGAAGCATTTCAAAACTATATAAAGATATGTATCCCGTTTGTGGTTAGTTTATTTGTACTTATAAAATGCAGGCATTTATGAGCTTAAAAAATAACAATATAATAATTGATATATTATCAATAGGGCTTTGATTGACATTTGGAAACATCCAACTTTGCAAGATGTCAGTCAGGCAGACCAATGATCAGAATCAGAAGACTTTATTGTTTAAAAAAAATAATGAAATTGTAGCTGCCTAACCGCGATCCCGACAGGCATAAGCAGTTCAGAAGATGAATGAATGTGGCAGCCTTGGAGCAGTGATGCTATAAATAAATACAAATATAAGTATGCAAAGTGGTAAAAAAAAAAAAAAAAAAGAAAAGTAATATATACTTAATGGAAAATAACAGAGTAAAGGTGTGAGTTGAGACATTGTGCAAAATCAGAACATTATTATAAACACAAGGTGGAAATGGAAGTAGAGCGGCATTGCACGCAATGTTATTGCCAATTGCAGTTGTTACATGTGGAAAGTTGTTCATGCATCTACACATTGGGTTTTCACACCTTCCTATAGTATGGTGTAAGGTCACCAGAGGACAATCCTTCCAGGCGATGAGCCTCACTTTGAGAACAAGGCCAGTATCTGGGACCCATAGAGTAATATACCACAGATGCTTGGAGACACAGGCCACAGCAAAGACCCATTTGCACAGAATAAGAAGCTCTGACACTAGTTTGTCTTTATTGCCCTCAGTGATCTTATCAGAGGCCAGTCCACCCTACAATAATAACACACTCCAGTTGGGTTAAAATATTACTAGCAAATTAGCCCAATTGGCATGTCAAAGGTTTAGTGTATGTGGTGTGATGCAGTTAAATGGTAACACTTCACAATGGGGTTTATCCAGAAATATCAAACTAGATCAAAAAGTAAGCTAGACGTTACACAGCAGCCATGTTCTTCACAAGAAAGTCGAGACCACAGTTTTCCTGCAAATGATGTTTAAATTCTATGGTCCACGTTAAAGGCTGAATCCTGGTTCACACTGATCTAAAAATACAAAAGAAACCCAAGAAACCCATCATCTCTGAAAATGTTCCAAACTGCGTCACTATAATGCACCATAACTCAACAGCACCTCCACACATCTGCAAGTCATCCCTTCAATGGACACTAATTGTGGGTTTAACATTGTCGGCTTAAAATAGTCTGGATGATTTCTCTCATCTTTCAAAATTGTAGTTCAGCATCTGTTTTCTCTATATTCTAGTCAATCTGATTGAACATTTGTCCAAACTTTTTTCTTTCTACATGAGATAAGCGACCAGAATGGTGGACAGTGTTTTTAACAGATGGCTTGTGTTGTACAGTTCCATGCTACATTACTTAATTCAGTGGTGAAGGAATGTTGAAAGTAAATGGTTTTCAGAGTTACCCCAGAGTCAATACAACTTAGATAATTATTGCAACAAGCTGGTTTCTTAAAGATCGCATGTAGCCTACAGCGGTTTCTGGTAATAGCCTTTACATGATGAGATTTCCAGGAAGTCCTTGAACCTTCTAACACTACATTGTGCAAATGTTTAAAGACCAACATTTTGTACAATTTTACATAAAGAAAAATATCTATTTATTTATAACTTGTCACAATTTGAGTTTGAGGATGTGGTGAGCCACAAACCATGTTGCCCTAAAAATCAGGATAGATGATCATTTTCTATCCGATTGTTTGAGTATAAATTTGCTGGTTGTAGAAACTTGAACAAGACTATTTTCCGTCAGTTCACTTTCTGTCATGTTCTGAATTAGTTGCAGATACTGAATTCTAAGTTTAGTAAAACTTTAAATAATCTTTTAACCTGATCAAACCTTTCCAATAAGGTTTGATGTTGCATTTTTAATTAAACTGCTGAAAGCACTGAAATATTTTTTTTGCTTTAATTTGAATTCTTTCTTCTTCACAGCTTTACCTTTAAATCTAAATACATAAATTGGAGTCATTTCTATACTGAAATCTAAAACCTAAGAACAGGTGACTGGAAAAAGCTGCTTCACAGTCTCCTGTTTTTCTAGTTTAGATTTGTGTTATTTTCACAACTATTTGAACTAGCATATATCTTGTCTGCTTGAAAAATCTTAACCTGGTGGGAATCGTAGAACAGAACATCTTGCTCTGTACCTTGTGTGATATCACTAGCGGGTAGGGCTGTGGGATACCTTCTTGTGCACCTCTCTTCTTTGACCTGTGTTGCATGCTGGGAAAGAGCCGCCCCAGTGTCGTTCCTCTTATTTCAGTGCTCCTGAGAGACTTCCCTGCTAATGTTCTCCCCCTGTTTTACAACAGTACTTCCTGGAACAGCCCCCTTACTAGTCATCAGAAGCTACATTAAAGAAGCACTCTGAAGTCTTCCTCCACCACTAAGGACCCCTGATAAATAACTTATGGGGCGAGGATTCAAAACAACTCTCCTATTACTTGCCTCAATTCATTTTTTACAGTCCCTCGAGCCTCCCCATCTGTCCTGCACTTCAAACGCATCTGAATACTCGAAGATCCTTTCCCTCTTCTATCCTAGGAGATCTATGTTAAGGTGGTAAAGCAGGGATGTGATGGGAGGCTGGGTGGAAGGAAAAGAAAAGGAATATGACAGAGCCGAGTGCTTTGAGCAACAGAATAAGCCGAGAGCATATCTGCCATCACCTTTTTTCTGACTAATCTCCACATAGGAGAAGAAAGAAAAAGAAGTAGAAGAATTAAGGGAAAACGGAAGGAAAGATTTGTAGTTGAAGCATCACGGTTTGGCTCAGAGCTGTCATTGACTGTCAAATTATAAAACAACACAGCATTTTCTCATTCGTTATTACAAATTAGTCCATTAGGCTGTCGGCTGTCTCCAGTTTCCACTCACTGGAATAAAATTTATGTTTTGAGGCTCCATGTGGGCCCATGAGGTTGGGCACAGAGAACAGAGCAGATGGAAGGGGGCCTTCCATTGATGGAAAATGACAGTTTTCAAGCCGTGTAGAAAACAAACACAAAAACCAACAGTTTTAATTTGATTTGATGTTGACACTAATTGTCTTTAATGCCTGGGATGAGTGTGGGGGGCAGATGGAGGTGCACTGGGTTTGCCATGATGTGGTACCAATAGAATATAAATCAGGCAAATTTGTTTGCGAAAAGCAGAAAAAATAATATATAAGGCTATTTTTGCAAGCGAGTAGTGCAAGTGTTTTTTTTTTAGTAATCCTAACTATAAACTCGATTGGCTTTGAAATTAGCAGTCACGAGATAGCTAGCCACATTTCTTGTAAATATTATTTACTTAAAAAGATATCCATTACCAATCCCGCTTTTATTGTCATCAGTCGTGTCTACTTTTCAAACACATTCAAAATGGTTAACACCTAACAAGGTGCACAACAATGTGTGGTACAATTATGCAACTCATTGTGTTCATATGCTTAAAATTCACAATATTCTGTAACAATTTAACCTTTTTTTCAAGTTTTCCTTGTAATCCAGTCTACCTTTCTAGTCTAAAATTTGTCGTGCTTGATTGCAATTGAAAGCGATTATGAAATGTCTATTGCAAATCTTTGGTGTATGCACAACCAAAGTGTGTTGAATTAATAAAGTCAACTCATTTAATCACAGAGGGAGCAAATCTAATGAAATCATAGAAAAAAGTAAGTTTATTTTAAGGCCAAATTTTGGTTCTTGGCAGACAATAATGAACAGGCTATTTGGAAACTCCCCTTGAATCTCATCAGTCAACGTAAAACAACTTACACCACTTTCATCCTGCCAGTCTTAAAACAAAAGGAAACAAGTAAGTTTTTTCAAAAGAAAAATACGGTGTGGGGGACTGGGAGGAACCAGGGTAAACTTAACAAGGAGGAATCTTACAGATTTAAAGGTACTGCAAAAGATTTTATGGAGGCACGTTTGGACAGAGGCCACACTGAACGACTTGGCCAGCTGAGCAACATCACAGTGGGATGCCTAATAAGCCTTGCGCAATTTTTCACCCCATATTTTATCAATAAAAAGCAGTTTAAACAGCCTCCCCCTGAACTGCAGCCGCTGCACTGCCTGCCATCTGGAGCCTTCTTTCATTCTATAATCCAACTGTCATTAAAATGCTTCTTGGCAGTTTACAGCTCGTTCCCTCTGTGCAGATGTGGAAGCGATCTTCAGACGGGGGGTTCTGATCAAAGTGTTTGCTGCTGTCAGGCAGAACACTTACCACCCTCCGGCTACCTTCTAGTCTTATCTGGACTTAATGCCTCCTATTTTTTTATTTATTTCCACACTTATCAGGTACACCGCTACTAGCACAGCTCACTTTAGATGAAGACCTTGCAGTGCTTTTCAAAAGGTTACAAGGGAAAGCTTAAGATTATGAACCATATATTCTTTTCAGGTCTACTAAGTAGACACTCTTACACTGACTTTTATGACTGTTAAAGTTTTTAAAATTTTTGTTGCTGAATGTGGTAAGACAGAAATGTTTTTCAGGTTGAATGCAACAACTGTGACTTGAACCATTGAATCTGTGTCTGTGTTTATTCGCCGGCTGTTCAGCAACCCATGGTCTCCTTACGGATGTGGCGTAGTACTCATGGCATTAATGCTCTGACCAGGTGTTGATTGAGCTCCCTGAAGTCAGTGACGCAAATTGTCATTGTTTGGCAGCCGTTCCTGAGTAAGAACTGGGGCCATATTCCGCCTGTCAGTGCCATGTGTTCATTCTCCTCACAGCACAGCGGCTGATGCCACTCAACCATCGCCACCCTACCTCCCACCCTCTGGCATCTCTGTGGGCCCACCAACCCAAGCAGGTTTGCACTAATGAAGGCAAATTAATTTAATAGATGCCCATACTGCCTCAGTCTGAGGCGCACAGCACGAGAACCGTTTTTATGCTGGGATTTTTGTTTCGGTCACAACACCTCACACACATCCAAATGCTTTTAATCCCATTTTACGTCACACAGAAAGTGATAAGCATTCTGGCAGTAGCTATGTTAATGCGTCCACTACGACTGCAAAAAAAATGGTCTTCAAAGCAGATAGAAACCATATCAGGAGTGTTTTGCAGTTAGTTTGGGAGAGAAGCCAGGTGTGCTCACTAATTAAAGCTAACCAAAATGATGGGGAGAGGGGAAAACTGGCAAATACATATGAGTGACAGCCATCATTAACATCTACCCTTTTCTGCCCGTGAGTTTTTAAAAAATCCAGTTAACTTTTATGCAGGATACAATAATTACTTTTTCCTGTAATCCTTAAAGCTCCTGTACCTTTTCCCCTGGCTGGAACAGATCAAAGCATGCTGGTTGTGTGCATCAGGGACTGCACTGGCTGAGGTTTATAGTTTAATTGAAGACAGCTGACCCCTGTGTGTGTTTGAGCCTGATCTCAGCTCAAACTCTCTAGTGTTCTCTGCTTCCCGCATTACATACACATTTGCCCACAGAATGTTCCCTTTAGAGCCCAACTGATGTGAGGACTTGCAAGGCTTGAGGTCTGGCAGTCACCAGTACATCCACAGGAATTTGGTGTTTAGATTTAATATGAGATGTTGGGATGGGTTAGCGAAAGAAAGATAGATTGTTTCTCTTTGTGGGTGGGAGAGAAACTCATTGCTCACTTTTTTTATTTTATCAACACTATAATGATGGCAGCAGATGATTCTTTCATTTAAAAAAATGCAATGTTGTGAAATTTGGCCTTAGTTATAAATATTTTGTAAATTTATACAAAATCAAGAACTTCAAAAAATAACTTCATCCAGTGACTTGATGATTAATACATGTTGATATTGCTTATATTTCTTGAAAAAATACAATTAGCTCACCAAAGCACTGACTGGCTTCTTTGTCTGAAAAGGGAATTGAGGCTTTCTAAACATTCTTTTCTAACCCACAGAGGACCCATACTCAATTTGCTAATGTATTCCTGGCCAAAGAGGAAACAGCACTTCTTCAGGGAAATATTATCCACGATGGCACAGATTCCTAATTACAGCAAGGGAATTCTATATTTATCCCTGATTGCATATGTCATTTGTTTTAGAGGAAAAGCCAGTCCTATTGCATTAGGAAATCTTTAGTAGACAAGCCAAGGCAAGGACAGATACGATTCTTACTCCGCCAACTCTAATGCACACAAAGTCTTTTTTAAATTTACAGCCAGAAAAAAATGCGCAAGTAATTACAGTTCGGCCATGTTTGCAGAGTAAATCCCCACTTTTAACTATTATGCTTTTGCACAATGAGAAACGCTCAAAATCCCCCCCCTCCAAAAAAAAAATACACTTGTGTCTTTAGTCTCTTTCCTTATAACATCTGTACTCAATGTGGAGTCAAGTTTATTTTTATTACTAATATGGAAGAGTGTATACAGTTCTTCAACATGCATTTAACATCAAGGGAGCCTGTTTGCCTGCATGTTAAATGTTGTGATACACAAATAAATGCATAGACATTACATTATGAGAGGTAATACTGTAATATCTATCCATTACATTATAAACTATTACGCTTCACTTATTATTAAATTGTGCCCATTAACTGCACAGAGTTTAATTTATGGTCAATTTTACAAAAATACAGGGAAGGCAGGGGACATTTGCTAATTTAACTGCATTATCTTGGTTTTAGGTTACATATTATGTTTAGTAATTAGATTATTTCGGAAGATAAAATTACACTACTAATAAAAGCTGCTTCCCTTTTTAGATTATGGCTGTTCAATTTTTTGTAATTTTGTAAAACATAACTGATCAGGAGCAGATGAGTATTTTTTAGCTTAAATTAAGTTAGAAGCAAGGACAAGAAGATTGACGTGGTGACCGAAAATAATGCAGATGCATAAGTGAGTAATTTCCAAGGTAGAATTCTCTGCAGATGAATTAGCAGTTAGATGTAATGAGGCACCACAGCTGGTGTAAAACTACAAGCTTGTCTCTTTTGATGCAGCATGACGTGATTTCTCTATCGCTGTATCATTGAACGTAGATCTCCAGCAGAAAATTGTGCAATCAGGCATTTCACCCGGCCATTGCTGACAACTCATATTACAGAGGCAGGTGCTCTCAGGTGGGAAAAACAGTGTTTGAAGAAAATCGCCTTGAACAATGCATCTACTTCATTCACATCGAGGGAAAACCCACACCAAAACCTGGTGCTCATCGAGGCAGCAATAACTCCCTCAATAACAATGATCACAAGCTGTTGAACATTGTTGAGTGGTGAGAGGATTCTCACTGAGTTAGAGGGGTATGACAGAAAGGTAGTCTCTAAGTTATGATTTTAACAGAACAGTTTGTATTAAGACTTTATACATCAACGAGCAGCTTCTCCAAGCAGAGTTAGCAAGTGAAAGGAAATGAGAGTTTTAATGCCATGTTGTTGTCACACCGCCACACCACCGCCTAGCTAGCATGACTGTCATAACCATTTTTTATTTGCAATGCCAACATCAATGCTAACCTTTAACGAGGGAACTGAACTGTTATGCTGCATGCCACTTTAATGACGTCAAAGCAATGTTGACTGACCCTACATTGATATTTTACATGCACTGCAGCATGCTTTGCTGATGTTCGCTGGCAGGCCTTACAGAGGCTCAGTCGTTCTTCTGTCATTATGCCTCTTCTTCCCAATATGCACAGAGGCCAGTTTTCTCTTTAAAGTACGTTCTTATAAATGCTCGTCTCAATGAGAATACATTCTCACACATGCAAGCATAATCACTTTCAAATAAAAAGCAAATCCAAATGGGTTCACCACGTTCTTGGGTAATAAATGAACTGCACATGCACTCCTTGAACTGCCCCATAGAAAATTAGCCAGTTAAGCACACAAAGAGTTGGAACTAATGACAATGTTGCAAAACGTCTAATATAAATCAAAGGGATAATTGTTTCCAGGTTTATGGTAATAATCTGGATAAGATGGAAAAATGTCATAAAACCACCTGATTGATTGTACAACTCTTTGGAGCCAACGCACAGTGAGTAGTTGTCATGCTCGCCATAATTCTAATCTTAGCCTATTTTAAAAAGAATGTTGAGGAGGGATTGATATTTTCCTTTGTGAAACATTTGATAATCTGCCCTTTTTCTATAAAAAGAAGAGGAAAATAAAAGAGGGGTGGGAAAAAGACAAAGGCAAGAAGAAAAAAAAAAATGACATCTCCATATTAAGGCCTGTGTTGCTGGTGTCAGTTCTAATTTCACAGTGCCTGTGGGGAGCTGAATGCAACCAGTCAGCTCTGGTCTCATCTCATTCCTCCTCCATTTTGAATCAGGGCAGACGAATCCCAGGCTGGGTGAGAAAGGAATATTACTGGCAAATTGGTTTTAGATTAAAGGAGGTGGTGAGGCATTCTGCTTTCTCAGCTCTTTCCCAGGTGCACTTAATCTAATTTCATTAAAGAGATGAGGACGGATGATCACTTGTGCAGAAACATTAAGCTGATCCATTTTTTTCTGTCCATATAAAATTGTTAAAGTTGTCAGCGGCCTGGTGGGTGGCCTGTTTGTTATAGAATGTGATGACTCTAAGAGCAGAGTCAGAATCCCGCAAAGCAGTAGGGGTTGGGTGTGTGGGAGAGGTACCAAACCTCTAGTACATGAATATATTCTTCTTTATGATGAATATGAGCATTTTTCTTTATGATGAGGGCGGTGGGGAAGCAGTGAGAAAAACTAGAAATACTAGCGAAGGAATTAAGCTAAGTCAAAATTAGTACAGGATGTAAGTATTTGAAGAAAAATAAAGGGATTGGTGTGAAGGGATATGTCCAAATGCCAACAGAATTCCCAACCACCATTAACCTCCCATTGCTTGGTGTCCTGTTAGTTTTACAAAGCATACCGCAACATATTTCAATTGGTGAGATACCACAGGCTGACAAGCCATTACCGATAAGTCAGTAAAGGCGCCCAGAATTTGCGATATGGCATTCATTCAGCAAATGGGAGGAAGATAAGGAAGTGGAGAAGGAATTAATATGTCAATCAGAATCTGTGTGATGTCCTGACAAATGACTACAGCAGAGCCATAAAAGAACTTAAAGACTGTACATGGTGATGGCAGCTACAGACTCTATCAGAGACAGATATGTTGCAAATAAAAATTTTAAAGCTGAGTATCATGCAGTGATTGTGGCACAAGACACAGATGCTTTTGTTTCTCAGAGCAGACCTGCATACTCTGCAAAGAGGAAAGAATCCAGAAGAAGTGAGGAAAATATGAAGAACTATACCTAATGAAGATGGGATGACACTCCACAGGAGTGCATGAACAAATTGAGAAGGTAAAAATCCCATTCTTTTCCCTTTCTGTGCGTTACCAATGAAATAAAGGAATTGATTTGAAGC
The DNA here is from genome assembly GCA_902685375.1 of Neostethus bicornis. Classification (NCBI taxonomy): domain Eukaryota; kingdom Metazoa; phylum Chordata; class Actinopteri; order Atheriniformes; family Phallostethidae; genus Neostethus; species Neostethus bicornis. The sequence continues at coordinate 16,127,124 of LR738545.1, forward strand.
AGTCAGAGGTTGGCAAGTTTAGCAGGTTCACAGATCACAGATGGAACAAAGGGATGAAGAGAGCTTTTCAGAATTGTACTGAAAAGACATTTTGAACATTTGCTGTAATGAAAGTCATTGTGGAACCTGTAGCTAGGGCTCAAGAGGTTCATAAGAATTTCCTGTTTGATGTAAATGTCAAATAACAGAAAAAAATCATTGTGATTATGATAATATCTTACCAATCTGGGAGACAGTGGCGAGAAAAATTCAAATAGTATATTTAACCTAGACGGTGATGATGCACAATATAGTTAAACTGAATCACTCTATGACATCCTGTACATGTCATTATTACACAACTAAACCATTTATTAAAGACATTTTTCATGAAGGCTTGTCTGAGCCATGTAATTGCATTTTTATGAAGCAGAAACTAAAGGTGTGTATGCAAAAAATATGGTAGAAAAAGCAGTTGCTGTTATTTATTTCAACGTCAGTCTGATGCACTTTTACAAGAATTTACATGGATTTATTATAAAAATAAAATGTCGTAGCACTTGATGATGTCATAATCAGCACAATAAATTATATGGAGCTTTTATGGAAACAATGCACTCTTCTAACAGCTACATAGATAGTATTTTGTGTAGTATAGATCAATTTTGAAAACAGCATCAGTTCTTTTCAAAGATTTTGAGCTTAAAATGAGGGGGGGGGGTTTCTTAAATATCTTAATTGGCATTAAGTGGTATATGTTTTGTAGAACATCCCCCTCCCTAAAATTCTCACATTGAGTTCTCTATTTAATAACTGATAGACCATTATATCCATAAAAATGTTTCCACTATTTGGGGTTTTCAGCAAAGTAAAAATAATTAATCTCATAATTCACCAAACAAAGATTTAACTTCTTCTTTTCTAGGGGTTGTTAAAGCCATGTGGAACACTAGAGGTGACTCCAGGAAATAAAATAGGAAACACATCAGTAGTTCCTCAAGCATTGTTCAAGAATATTATTTGTCATGATGCAGCAACGTAACCAACTGCTGTGCATCTCATCACTGCTATTCAAATGCATTGCAGCTGATTGCACCTCGGAGCCACACGTGGAAGCAATATTCTAATTAAGTTAATCTGTGAAATCCTGACAATGTGGCTGTTCAGGTGGTTGGTAATCTGATATGAAAGGAGTCTTCATTTCCACTGGATGGATACAGAAGAGCTGGCACCTGTTTTAGCAAAGGGTTGTGGAAAATGATCACTGTCGAGCTTTTCAGAATGCAGGCAAGTGAAAATGACAGTGTTTGCCTTTCCATGAAACCCTCCCTCCCCATTTTTGCCTTCTGCTTTGTTGATCGCTTGTCAAATTGTTTTTCTACTTCCTCCGTAATTTGACATGGAAAATTTGCAACTTACTTTAATTATAATAATATCAGTTGTAATTTCACCACATAATATTTTTCCCCCGCTAGTCTTTACATTCTCTCCCTTTGGTTAACAAATGCACCTCAAAATTGCCTTTAAAAAAGATTTTTTTCCCCCTTGTGAATAAAAAGAGAACACTGATAAATAAACAGAACACAATAAGACTGAATCAACCAGTCAATAATCCAAATTCATGCATGTCAAGTACATGAACAATTCCTCAAAATTGTGACAAAGAAGTTTCAGTGACAATAAAAATGCTAAAAGTTATTAATGCAGAGAATACGAAGCTTCCCTCACAAAAACAGTCTCATCTCTCTATGTCTACAGGTTTTGTCCCACTTTGAGTAAAAAAGAGAAAACTGTAGAAGTCCTGCAAAATGAGCTTTTAGAGGTCACCTTCTTAACTGTCTATCCCTTATGAGGTTGTAGGGGGTGCCGGAGACCATCCCGGCTAATTTAAGGCGAGGGGCAGAGTACACCCCGAACAGGTCACCAGTCTGTCACAGGGCCGCTTTTAGAGGTAATTGTTTTTAATATACTTTACTCTCAGAGGGTTACATAAAAACTGAGAGGTACAGCATACGTCTGCATTGTGTCAACAAGTTAGCATCCTTAGAAATGGCTCGATTCATTGAAGAGGTTTGTAAAGTTAGCAGGAGATTAGCAGGGGGTTAGCAGAGGTTTGTACTTGTTATCAATGCAAAATTTCTGCAGAACTCAGAGGTACATTTACAGATGATTAGGAAAACATTACTTTTGCATCACAAAGGTAATTGTTTAACTGGAAAGAAATTAGGATGTCTGCTTTTCCAGTTTGATATTTTGGCTTTTAAACAGATGGTTTTTATCTGTCTGCAAAAAATTAAAAATGCAATCTTACTCTTTATCTGGCAAATACTAACTGGCTCACAATAGTGTTAAAACAGTTGATACATTTCAAAGCAAACTGAAATTTGCAAACCTTTGATTAAGTTTACTGTCATGAATTATTCTACAAAAAGGAAAAGTGACAATACAAAAAGGCAATGTCTTATGGCATGCTCAACATTTATTATGATTCTAAGGGAAATGATATATCACCGCCCTTCTTTTCTTCACTCTAGTAAAAAACACTAATTTGTCCATTTTTTATTTCATCGACTTCATGTGGTTTGTGGATAAACAGAAAAAAACCCATCTTACCTTGTTGTCAGCATCACTCTCACTGTCACACTGTAACAGAAAACAGATATACGGGATGTGAGGGTTTGTTCTTCTGGCTTCCCCAAGTAGTAGTTACAGATGTTATTTTTGTGTGCAACCTCTCATTCACTGGCAGCGCACCGTGCAAACAGCACATGATGAGGAGGGAAAGGAGTCCAAATGTGCGGTAGACCAAAATATATATTTTTTTAAGTTTTAAAAAGAGCCCGGCCTTAGAAAACTCCAATTTGGTGTTTTTGTGGCAAACTCAACATTGTGTGTTAACAAAAGATGGAACTCCATAACACCCAAAACAACTATTACCATACAAAATAAAAGCATGTAAAAGTTTTTATTTAAAAAAAGCTTATTAAATGATGTTAGTTCAGATGCAGATTGTCTTTCAACCCTTTTGAGTGCTTTAAAATAGGCCGATAGCATCTCAAGGACACAGACAGCACAGGTTCTTTGAATCCTCCAGCTCAAAACCTATTAAGTATGGTATTTCATCTCAGCCATGTGACAAACCTAGTCTTTAATTTGTATGTAAGATTTCTACAGGGAGAAAGGAAGTGAGTAATGAGAAAAGGTTGTTTTCTGATATATGCCTTGTCTTGCACAGCCAAAGGCCAAAGCACTCCATTCAGCAAAGAAGTGAAGTGGTTTGGCTTTTGCATTTAAATTTTAATAAGTTGTTTCACCTTTAAAAGTTGTGTTGATCAGGCTCAAATATCTTGAGCAGAGACAAAAAAGAAATAAAATAAAAAAAAAAGTTAGACCTTGTTGCTTTAAAAGCACGGAATGAAAGCAACACAACACCCTGGCCTTTCATTCCTGGTATGCTCACCCTTAGATATTCGTTTTGAAAAAATCTATAAAACTTGATTAAACTAACACAAATGCTGGAAATGACTTTCACCTCTGGTTTGAAAGAAGTTGTTCACACAATTATTCTAACTCTACTTGTTTGATTTTCAGTGCCACATTCCTCAACTTAAATCTAGTTTACAAACTCTTGCTTTTAAATCTCACACTCATTTATCTCTAAATGTGTTTTGGCATATAATTCCCAGCCCAGAGACAAACGATGGTTAAGTCCTGGACACAGGAGCAGCAGGACACTTTGGCTGGACCTCACAGCAGGAAGCATAAGTAGCAAAGCAATTCAAGTAAAAGCCACAAAAAGAAAAAAGAGCCAGTCTCCTCTGTGAAAATCTGAATTCAATCTGTCAATTAAGTCCCTGTGGCAACATATTTAAGTGGACCCCCTTTATTTTGTTTGACTCCCTGTCAGTGCTAGGGACAATGAGGATGGAGCTGGGTCAATGAATGCACAGCAGCTCATTGTTGGCAGGGTGGTGGGTCCAAATGTATAATTAAGTAACGAGAGTGATCAGAACAAGGGTTCAATGGCCAAGATCTCTCAGGAGATAAGGATGAGGGCAAGTGTGCATAGGGGTATGCATCAAGATTCATCCTGCTTTTCCAGGATAAGCGGGAGTACATGCTGGCAGATGCATTGAATGTAAAACAATGCACTCACCCAAACACTTGAGTAGGATTCACAGTAGGTTCAATTGCTAATGTAGCACAAGTCAGGTCCTTCTTTGTATTGTGGTTACATACATTATACGTACATTGATATACAAAATGTTTATTAGGTAGAAGATTGCTGTAGGGCTGCACGGTGGTGCATTGGTTAGCATTGTGGCTTCACAGCAAGAAAATCAGGGTCTCAAGTCCCGGGTGGAACGAGGCTTGAATTACTTTCCTTTCCGTGTGCATGTTCTTCCCGTTTACGTCGGGTAGTCTGATTTTCTTCCGCCCTCCAAAAACATGTATGTTAGGTTGATTGGACACTGCGAAATGGCTCGTAGGAATGAGTGTGTGTGAATGGTTGTCTGAATGTGGCCCTGCAACAGACTGACGTCCTATTCGGAGTGTACCCTGCCTTTCACCTATTTTCAACCAGGATAGGCTCCTGAACCCCTGGCAATCTCGATAGAGTAAAGCGGTTTAGAAGATGAATGAATGAGGATAGAGTTGTATATCAGTAATTTTACATTACTTCAGTAGGATAAACATCTCCAGATCCGCTTATTTTGTTTGACGGCCGATAGAAGATCTCTTGGAACTAATTTGATCCCCAATATTTATATTTTATAGGCAAAATTACCACTCGGATATCAAAAGTCAAACTCTGAACAATGGATATGACTGAATTTATTCTGAGCATTACCTTTATATCACTTATTTTGAAACATTTTTTCTTCCGAGTTTTTTTTTGGACATGCCTTTTTTTTAAAGCATTGTCACTTTGATTCTATTATAACTTTTTTTTAATCTAAGAATGACTTTAAAAGCAGACAGAATCTGTAATGTAACCCGATTCACAGAAAATTGGTTCAAATGTATTCTTGGCATGCAGCTAAAAAGGATGACTCCAACTCAAAGGAATTGTGGGCTCCACTCTATTACTAGAGATGAGTTTAAACCCTAGGTGATGAAGATGAGCAACATGCTCTGTCTATTCCCTGGGTGCATGCTTGGCGGTGTTGTTGCAGCCGTGGCCATGACACTGGAGATGAGGCCTCATACGGATGGAGCTGGCGAGGAGGAAAAATAATATCAAAAGAGCTCAGCATGATGCTCATCCTTTTACAAGAAGCATGCACTGCAGCAGAGCGTAAAAAGAAATACTAGCTATGGCTCAGACAGAGACACAGCACAGCGGGGGGAAGAAAGGCAGGTGGAAATGGGAAGCCAAATATTAACAACAGGCTGGGAGGGGATCCTATAGAGATGAAGGGATGGGCGGATAGAAGTAATGTTAGAGCAATTTTGTCAGTACTGTATGTGATTGTCCCGTTGGGCTATCACATTTAGCCCAGCCAAAAAAAAAAAAAAAGAGAAATATAATAAAAGTAGAAGATTGGTCTATGTTTGCAAGTGCGTAAATGTGGTTTCCAAAGAACCTTGTCATTTTGAGCCCAATGCCTTTTTAACTATCTGCTCTAAGAAAACAATTTCCAGTAAGCCTGCACAAGAAAGCCAAATGGTGAAATGCATAACCACAAATCCAAAGCAAAACATCCCTGCCCAGCATGTTTGGTGGTCAGAGGGGATGTTGTTAAAATCTGAGAGATGTGCTGCTCACTAAGCTGCCTGACAGAAGCCAGGCCCCTGGTGGTTTGTGTCTCCTAGCTGTTGCAAAAAACCAAGCCTCTGCCAAGAAAGTGGAAGAATCCAGAAAAAAATAAAGTCTTGCTCTTCAGAGGCAGGGAGCAAGCAGCAACATCTGCACCTGGCAGCAGCCATCTACGGAGTGTAACAGGGGACCATCTTCAGTGAATAGCTCATCGACAATCCTCCTTTCCCAGTTTCCCACCTCCTCTCCAAGCCCTTTTCCCCTCAGCTTGCACATCAGACGAATGCGTTTGACATTTACACAGCTTTCAACACTTCAGAGATTGGAGATTTATTCTGCCAGCGGCCGTGGATGGATACAAGCCCCGACCTTGGCTGGCCTCCATGACAACCCTGTAACACAGGCCTGAAATAAGGTGAGTTGAGAGGAGAAAATATTAAAAGAAGGAAGAACTGATGTCTGAATTCTGCTGGACATTTTCTCTGGCACATTCCAATAGACCCATAAGTGGAAAACAATAAGCGTCGCACCTCCCGGAGCACATTAAAACGACTGGCCAAATTAATCACATAGATCCTCTTGTCATACTCGGAGGACAATCTGCCATGAATTCTGCCTCAGGGATATAGAGGGGAAAGAGAAGAGGAACAAGTCGTACTGGTAGGGCATCAGCCGCTGTCCTCCTGAATACCGATTGCAACACTATATTTGCTGTAGAAAACACAAGAACAATCAGAGCTACCAGAAATTAAACATTAGAACGGCTAACTTTTTACAATACAGTAACAGAAAAATAAAACATATACAGATAACTATTGATACAATTTTTATAGAATTTTGGCAGACTGTGTAAAGCTAAACTAATTATTTTGTTCAAATGAATAAAAAAATAATGTAATTATATTCATGTTGATTTGAGAAACTTTCAAATCCTTGACTAAGAGGCCCCTGAAAGTATCAAAAGTGATTTGGCAAGCTAAGACCTCATGCAGTTGGAGCACACAGAGGGGGTAATAGCCCATTTTGATAGTTGAGAGCCAAAGCAGTGGTGGATACTGGTAGAACAATACCAATTTTCTCCTGCAATTTCCCTCCTGCAGCTGCTGGGATGAAGTGTGGGGATATAGGCTCTACGGCCAATCTGATGGGTTGTGGATGTGGAACCCTAAATCCATTGAAGGACCTCCTTCTGGGCCTGAAACATCAATGAGATATCTGATAGTCTCGCTGGCCTTATGGTGGAAAGTGAAGTATTACTTGAAGTTATCCTTCAATTCTGGAAGGTATGGCAAGTGAAGGAAAGAAAATAATATACAAATAAAATAAACGCTATGGGGACTTGCTATTTATATAATATGCCCTATCCGTCTCATATAGCAGCAAATGCACCGCTGCATCTACTAAAGGGGAGAAAATCAACTACGTTTTCTTGACCCCACAAGTCTTATTTGAAAACACCACAAGGCAGAGTGATCTGATCACGGGATCAAATATATACAGCCATTTGACTCTTGACCTCCCCCGTAGGCAGCATGGGAAGTCAGCTGATTACCCGAGGTCAGCCTTGGAGCGGTGGATTAGAAAAGTATTGATCCCAGTGAAGATGAAGGGTCTGCAGGGAATGAGATGGAGAGAAAAAGCTCCACCAGTCAGAAACGATATTGACCAGTAGGCCAAGACAGGCTTTCACGCAAAACCATATTTGAGCTCGGGACCTTAGAGTTGGCTGTGCAAACAGAAAAGGCTTCAGCAAAAGCTCCTTTCATAGAAGCCTATTGAGAGGGGACGGAGAGGGAATGAGAGTGAAGGAGGATTGAAGAAGACAAGCACAGGGAGCTTGTTGCATTAGCCAGACATGCAGAGGCATCTGGTTTAGAGCTGACACACTTAGGGAAAGAGTCATGTAAATCAAGAAAGGGTGAGGAAAGATATAGGCCTGACCTGGGCCAAACTAAGCAGACCTTAACATTACCCAGAATCCATGTAAACAGCACTGAGACCTGGCAGGGCTCGACTTCAATTCCATGTAAAGTATGTGGTGAGGTCAAGGAGGAAGATGAGGAGGTGTGGAGGGAGGATTTCAAGAACAGATTGATGGTGATAGCAGTGTGGATATACTTGAAAAGTATTCTCCCTGCTTCTCTAAATTAAATGACCAGCTTGTCCTCTTCAAATCCTTCAACCTTTACTTTTGGTAAAAACCCCGGCTGTGCTGCCGGTGTGATCCTTGGAGGAGTTGGCCACAGAAAAACAGACACTGATGGCAGATCTATGAGACGATAGGGAGCATTTATGCAGCTTAGAGAGAAAGACCAAAGCTGCAGGAATCTTGAAGAATGGGAAATACACAATAGAGCAATAAATATAACCAAGAAAGAAAAATGGACAAAGAGAAGAAAGAGAATAAAATTCTGATTTGACTTCTTTTCCTTCCTACCTTTCCTAACCCCCTGCTGCCTCCTGTCTCTGCTGATTGTGTGACTTTAGCCTGACTTCTCTTCAGAGGTGAGGGCAAACACACACGTACAATTCTGAGCACCTCCCTGTGTTTTGACATGGCCCTGGGCCCCGGTGCTGCTGAGCTGGAGCCGCAGACACTGGGCATGGGAAATTTAAGTCGGGCGTAGGAGAAATTAGGCGAGGAGGCAAGGAAATGGGATGTTGACTTGAACTGGCCCCGGGGGCAGCTGAGAGTCTCCCTGTGCAGCTCCGCTGGCTGGCTGACAGTTTGATGGAGCGAGTGGAGGCTTCCCCGCGGCTCGGCCCGTCGTATCTAACACTGATGTAGCTCAGTGAGGAACAGATTGAGCCTCCAGGCGTTGCTCTGTACTGCTACTTTCCCTCTCTCTCTTCCTCTCTTTCTCACTCTCCTCTACCACTCCTAACTCTCTCTGTCCTCACTAATCTATTCTAGCTAGTTCACTGAAACCTATACACACATTGCTTATGCATATACATACTATACATAGTCACACAACATGACAAACTGTATGCACATATTAAGGCATTTACATGCACTGAGACAACAGCAACACCCTGAGAGAACCTGGCTTCCTCCTTTATTCTCCTCCCTTCAACAGCAATGTGATGAGCACTACAGATGCTGTTTACTGAGCTCTGGCTGACGCACAGGGCGAAGAGGGAAAAGGAAGGGGTGGGTTGGAAGGAGAAGCAGAAGGGGTAGAATCAGGGGGGCTGGCAGGCTGCAGCCATAATAAAAAGAATCTGGCAGCAGCCCACTGTGTGCTGGTCATGAGAAGCATGTGCCGCCGGGGGGCTCTACTGCTAATTTCAGGGGGCAGCCAAGCGTTTCACGCTAGACTTGTCATTGGGCCAGAGGGGGCATTCATACAGGGTGACAGCAATTGCGAGAGGGCGGGTAGAGTTTGACGAAGGGGGGAGTTGCAGTACAGAGGGAGGGTATTTTACCCCTCCATTTTCCTCCCGTTACCCCTCTGCTATGATCAAACGAATTGCAGGCGGGGTATAGAATTACAAATGAGTGTCCTATGGCTGGAAGTGGAAACGACTACTTTATCTCTGCTCTTTCCGCAGGCAGCCATGAGGGGTTGGATTGCCTCCTCAAACTGTTCAAATAAAAGACTAAATCACAGCATTTATGTATTTTTTACAAATATACTTTTTATGCACCAAACATAATAACTAGGCAGTTTAATATATGCATAATCATATGAACTTAAAAAAAAAAAATCTATCCTTTTTTTTTTTTTTACAAAAATCCCAGTAAAAGGCCCTTTAAACAGCTATACTTATTAGGAACTGTTACTCTACCTCGTAATGCATGAACTGAAAGAAGAAAAACAGAAAAAATGCAGAAACTATTTGCAGGTTAACCAGTAAATCCTAGAAATGATCAAATTACTAAATGTTCGATATGTAAAAACAGCCATGAAAAGGGTTGCTGATGCTAACAGCTGGCAGCCTCTCTTGTAAAAACGATGTGGCTGCTTCTAGTCTGACAGTCAGCGGGATCAAGCGAGAGATGAGCGAGGATGAAAGGAGGAGTGTAAGAAATTGAGTCTGTATTGAAAGCCGGGTGGGTGATGCGAGATGTGTGGATTTGGAATGGAAACAAGCTGTCACATGAGAGAGGAAAAGAAGGAAACAGAGTGATTTAGAGAAAAGGAAGAGAGAGGGAAGAAGGAAGAAGCCACACTGCACACTTCGGGCTGTGAATAATTTAAAGGAGCGCCGGGGAGACAAGACGAAGATGAACACAAAACACTGGCAGCGTTTGACCTAGAGCTGCAGCTACATCAGAGCACATCAGCGGAGGGCTCTCTTTTGCTCCCTCTCATCCTTCCCTTCAACCTTTTTTTTCTACCGCTGTCTCAGAGAGGAAACAGCTGTACACTATTCTTGTTCAGCTTCACGTTGTATAAATCTCAGAGGAATGGCCGGCGGTTTCGGTTTATTTAATTTTTTATTTTAGTCATGCTCAGATAGTGTCAGATGAGCATGGGTCAGGAAGAGAGGTGTCCAATCAAGCTGGATAAGTGAAAATAGGCTCCACTTAATTGCATATATGTAGGCTTTTTTGTGCAAATACAAAGCGAAATTACCAAACACCTGTGATTTTACAAACACTATACCACTCATTCTTAAAACTTATTTTTCTAAACCTCTAATCTCTCCCCGTGGAACACTTTTTATACGCGCACACTTAATAAATGGACTAAAAACACATTATAAATCCCTAAAGGGGATATGTATCTGTGTCTTTGTAAATATGTGGTGTAAAAATGGAAGCAGAGCTGTGAGCAGCTAGCCCTGGGAGCTGATGACAGCCACCGTAAATAACAGCAGCCCTGTGATTAGGCACAGAGAGGTTAAACTGAGCTTGTTCACGCCACCTTTATCAAGCTGCCATGAATCACCTCACCTGTGTGTGATGAAAGAACTGCTGGACATCTGTGCGAGGAGTGGCAGTTGGGCGGACAGAGGGCGGTCTGATCAGCCCAGATGGGAGGGGCCACTTATTACTGTAATTAAGGAGCCGTGGGACCAGAGGTGCTGAGAATATAAACGTATATTTGTAAATGGTTGATTAGAACATTACGCACGGGGAAGAAAGAGTTGTGAAGATGACAAAAAAAAAAGATTCAGAGTTGCTCCATCTTTTTTCATTTCATCATCTTCCTTTCTAATGATCCCACACTCCCTCTCATACTGACTCTTACTCAGTCTGTGTGGCTGATATTAATGGGACATCCCTTGTTTGTAAATGTGCCAAGTTGTGAGCACCACTGCGGGCTGTCTATTATAGCAGGCCTCTGGGGCAGCTATTCCATATGGTGTCACATATGGCACTCAGCAGCCTCAATTAATGTTGTTATAATACTGATTTTTATGAGCGAGGCCCTAACCCCCTCTCCCTCATTCCTCCTCTGTACTTCCTCAGCCATCATTGTTTTTCATTCACACAATTCTTGTATTCTTAACTCAAAATTGTTAACAAATGAAAAGTCAAAAAGTTTCTATTCCAACTCCAAAAAGCTCAGATAAGTAACACATTTTCAGATGTACCAGAATCCCTCGTGTTTTTTTTTTTTTTGTGGATCTGAGAAATTGATCAACAATTTCTGAAAGAACAATAAGTGGCATAGAAATTAATTATCTCTGGTTGCATTAGACAAGTATCAGGAATTATTAGTGCATTAAATAAGGCTTGTATTTATACACAAAGCATTAGGCAGATGGATGTGAGAGCAGAATCTGTGGGGCTCTTTTGTTCATAGGTGCCTTTGGTGGTGGATCTGACAGTTGGGGAACAAGAACGGAGCAAAAAGCCCTGCTTAAAAAACTCTGAGACACACCAGCGTTGTCAGTGGTGCTACAATTAGAGACTAGATCACTGGCGCTTCCCAGTGAGAAACATCTCTCCACCACTTCTCAATGGAACTCTTTCATTTGAGGAACATACTCAAAGTAGGGTTTTAAAACGTTTCGGATGGCTAATCACTCCCAGGATGAAAGGCCCCGGCGTGTTCGTTTGTCTCAGCATGGGGAGCTTCCCTTACCGTTTCTCTGTCTCTGATTCTGATTGTTTTTGTTCGTTTTCTTTGCAGCAGGCAGACGAGGCAGGCGAGCTGGCAGGCAGCACCGTTTGAAGGTGCAGTCAGACCCGAGCGAAGGCCTGATGCTTTGTAGTGATATTTCCAGCAGCACAATCTCATTACTTTTTGACGTGGGAGATGCGTGCAGGGGCGGATTGTCATTTCATGCTGTCAAAAGTTCCATGAGGCAACGAAGACAGGAACGGAACTTCAATGACTTGCATGGCTCTGGCTCATCAACACCGAATATATTAAACCAGCTATCACAGATGAGCCCAATGAACTACATCCTAATAGATGCTCGTAAACTTAACGTCCAGTACCCAGGGGTATTTAAGGAATCACACTTCTGGTCTATAATTTCAAATATCAGATCAATTAACAATCTTTTAAATTCTTTTGTTAAACAGCTAGTAACTCAAATTAATTTTACTGCAGCATTGGCTCAAGAATAACAACCAGAGGTGAAAAATCCTTTACATTTCAAAAACAGTGAGATGAGAGCTGCACAACCTTTTCACCAGGGATCATCATCGGCAGTTCTCTTGTTAAGAAAAAAACTGGAGGATGTCCCGTGAAGTCGATTTCACACGGACTTCTTTCAATACAAAAAGAGAAATTTGCTCTGTGTGAGATGCTGCCAGGCCCTGATTGAAGCGGCTGGTTACCATGCAAACCTCAGCCTGTTGCTGGGGTGACTGTCCTGAAGTGCTTCCTGGGTAATTTTCGAGGTCACTGGTTTGTGCACGCCTATGTGGTGCAGATGGGCCCACCCTCATTCAAGGCCCAGCAGGAGCTCTTTCATTAGTACCTCTGAATGGCCTTATTCATCCCCTTCACCTCAATTGGTCATGCTGCGTCTCTGCAGCGGGCCCAGTGCAAACTTTTCTCTCTTTCCACTCGCTAATCTTCCACGCACCACCCATCTTAGTCATGCTTCACTTTTGTTCAGGAGCATATGGTGGCTGAAGCTATGGAGCTCATCTTTGGCTTCATACAACTTGATAAAATTTAAAATTTATTGCTTTGTTGATCTTGAAGAATGTCCAAAAACTAATACGTTTGACATTTCAAGATGGAAATTACAACTAATGTACTTGTAGTTAAAAAACAAAACAAAACACTATTTCTCTAAGTTATTCACTGTTCTCTTATAAGACCCTCTTGTGAAGCAGAACCGTTTTTATATGCAACTGTGTTCTTTATCACCTGAGTCTTTTAGGCACTTGAGCAGGTTTCAGGTCTAGCCTAGTGAGAAGTAACTAATTGTCTTGAGTTGTTAATGTGGCTGGAATGAGATTCACTTCAGTCGGTGACAGGGTGCACAATAATTTTGTTTCTCCCTTCCTCCGACCCACTACTTCTTTCTCCTTCTTGCTGCAGATTTAGCCTCTCTGCTTCGCAAGCTAGTGAGCTGTAAAATTGACTGGACAGCAGGCAGTATACAGAATGAGACCTGGCATCATGGACGCACTAACCTTGAGGAGGGCCACCGCTGCTGGCTGCACCTGAAGAGATGGAGACAAAACATCAGCCATATTGGACTGAGAAAGGTTAAATGAGGATGGAAGACAGACCAAAGGTGAAGAGACAGGTAGAGATTCTTCTTGAAGGAACAATATGGGAATGAGTTACAATCAGCATGAGGTGGGCATACATTCTTCAAAACACATAACATGATGAAAATCACTTAAATAAAAGCAAAAAAAGTTAGTCAGGAAAATGAGCAATTCTTAGACTCAACTAGCATTTAATCTGCAACAATTAAATAATTGTGCATCTTAAACATGTAAAAATAAGTTTTTCTTTTAATACAATTTGAACTAACTATCATTGGTAATAAAATCAACTTGTTAAACTGTCTCGGAATAAATCTGAGCAATCAATTACTATGCATCACAGATACACTGGCTGTGGTTTAGATGTGAACAAATGGAGCCTTAGTCCCTTACAGATGATATTAGTGCTCTGAGCTGCTCTCTCGCCACAAGAGATTAAGCAGGTTTGTAGTCTCCCAGGCGAGCAACGCTCCCCCCTCCGGGGTGCTGCACTATCATTTGCAGGAAAATTACTTCAGTAATGAAGAATCCAGGCCCATAAATCCTTGTGGCCTCACCTTCCTTCGCCGCCCAAGTCTCGCTGAACAGCTAGTAAAAATTCCCTTTAAAAAATTCATAGTGCAATTTTGCTCAAATCCCTCCCAGCAAGCACAATTATGGAACTTTCATCTCAATTGATTTATGTCCTGGGTAAAGAGCGGGGATGGGGGTGGAGGCTTGACTTAAAAGGTGTCGAGAAAGGGCTGTGTATAGAGGGCACTCCTATACCCCCCGCCTCCTCTTCACTCACACACATACCAGTGTGCACACACATCCGGGTAAAAAAACAAAACAAAAGAGAAACAACGACAAAAACAGGTTGTAAATCATTGTTTTTAAAACATAACAGTAAAACTTCCAGTCACATTCATATGTGTTGTAGTGCAGGCTTTGGAGGAATATCGGAGAGACTATTTAAAACATTCGAAAGCTCAAGAGGAAAAGCAAGAAAGAGGAGGAAAATGAGAGAGAGATGGGGGCAAAAAAGAGCAGTATTCTACTTGATTAATAACTCTAATCAAATTATACAGTGTTCTACTGCGCCCTGAAATCTTGGCCATAATGTCCCCTAATGGCGAAGTTCATGGAGCTAAACTTCAGAGGGAAAACACAGCGCTGCTGCATGCCTTAATGAAGGCAGTAAAACATCCATTTCCAGAAGCCATGAAATAAAAAGGCAAGATTGTAGATATGCACCCAGTGGCTCCCCCAGTGAAAAAAAGAGAAGGCTGTTAACACAAAAGACAGTGTTGGAGAGACTGAGAGGAATTGTGAGAAAGACGTAGGGCCTTAAGAAGAAAAATGAAGAGAGAATAAAACAAGTGGAGAGAGTTAAGGGCAAGAACACCAACTGCAACGGAATATAAAAAGAAAACGGATGATGAATTGAAGAAAGCGAGACAGGTTGGCAGATACTCAGAGTGCTTTATTTCTAGAGAAATTCTCTGCTGGCACGAAGACAATCATTTTGTGTCTGCTGATTATGGATGAGCCAGGCTGCTTTACTATGTCTGTTATACTTAGTGCTGCTGACAGCAGCCACAATTCATCACTATTTAGTCACTGATGCACCTAAACACAGCACTCTCCTTCTCATTCATTCTGATACCTCTTCATTAAATAATTCCATTGTTCATCCAAGCATGCACCATGTTGATCCATTTTTCCATCCAACTGTCCAATTTTCTATTTATTCGCATGAACATCTTTGTACTCATTCATACCTACTTCCATTTGTGCTTCCATTCATATGTGCAGTCATCCTTACATTCTTCCATTAACTTTCATGTGTGTATTGTCCTTCCTTTTCTCCATCAGTTTAATAACACAACTTGTGGAAATGCTCCAGTGTGGAACATTGACGTTAGGTCGAAACACAGAATATATCATTTACAAAACATCCACTCTTTAGACTTATCTTTAACTATGTGGTTTTAATTTAATAAATGATCCAAACTACAATTAAATCAGTCTTTGCCTCTTGACTAAACTAAATATTGTTTAGGCCTTGAGGTAAAGTTTTAACTGGTGTATACAACGGAGAAAAAAAAAGAAAAACAAAGCCGAAAAAAACATTTGGCCATTTTTTATTGACATCATAATTACAGTTCTGTCCATCATGCAAAAGGCTTCAATCAAAATGAAATACCATTTCATTTGATGATGCTTCCTGTTTTGTCTGGCTAGAGTTTGGGAACCGCACACTTGGCTGCCATGCCAAAAACTCAATCAAGCGCAATTACTTAGCTATCAGATAAAAATGTAATTGATTTGAAAGCTGACATGAGATATAACTACATTACAGTACTGAGACACAGTGGGGAGGCTCCTCAGGGACAGAGCCTACAGGGAGCTCATTACTGCCAAGCTTTAAATTATTGAGAGGTACGCCAGTGACATTGAGGAATCGAGGCGGGTGATTGGCTGTTACAACTCGGCAAGTGTTTATCTCAACTTACAGCAACCTAAGACATCTGATTGAGTTATCTCCCTCTGCATAAATATTGTAAAAGAAGGAGTTGTAATGGTTTATAATTGAAAGGGTTCAGGCTAAGGTGGAGTCCATGCATGCTGATTCAGACGCATGCATTGTGATGATTACAGTTGGGGCAAAACACAGTGTCATATCCGGTTATTGATTTTTTACCATAGAAATAATTCTCTTAGCTGGTGCGTCTCATATTTAATCCTTTGGTTGCAATTTATTTTGTGCAAGCATTAGATTTTTGAGCTGAACTCTGCACAATTAGTGCATTGGCTTAGACTTTTGCGCTTTGAAAAGGATTTTTCCTCCAAAGTAAAAGTGTACGTATTCATTTTCTAATGGAAGTCTTGCTTTTTATACTTAGAACAAACAGGGTTAACTCAAGAGGGATTTTGGTTAATGTGATCGTTTACCAGAAGCAGTGTTATTTTGACGTTTCTGTTCAAAAGGTAAAGTAGTCATTTCTTTCTTGCTTTCCAGATTCAAAGAGCTTAAATTAGGTGGAAAATTCCCCCGAGACGAGGTGATGAAGTGACACATCTGCCTGACCCCAATCACTACCCCATGGGTATTTTTCTCTAAAGTGTTCAGCGATGACTGCTGAGAGGATAAAGATATAGTGGAGGGGCCTCTGCATCCCCAAGGAAACGGGTGACTGTCTACCTCTGGGAGAGCAGTGGCCCCCCAGGCTTCTGCCACTGATCTCCTCTGTGTCTCCCATTCCCTTTCACTCTCCTCTACCCTAACACAGTCCTCCTATGAGCTTTCTCACAAAAATGAGAACTCAATTAATTCAGGCAAAATGAGGACAGAGGAGGAGGTGGGAACAAGATGAACCAGGAGAGGCAGAAAACCAAGTAGGAGAGGAAACCCTAACGGAGCTGTCTGTCAATCTGCAGTCTGGAAACAGCAAACAGACCATGGGGTGACTGTGCGTGTGCATTAAGTCTTTAGCTGAGTTAATCCTGTCTGCAGTATAAACATGGCTGATGAAGGAACGCTGCTCATTAAAGAGGGGGCTACTGGGTAAATAGTCAGGTCAGAGGGAGGCAGAAAAAGTGAAAAGAGCAAAGAAGCGTGGAGGCACAGAAATAATTAAAAACATGCTTACACGCAAATCTTCCTTCTGCTATTTATAACGGTGCTAGGAGGCTCTTGCAAAATAACATTAGACCTTTGCAGTGACTTCACATTGACATTTGAAATATATTCTTCTAAAGATGTCAGACTGTGTGATAAACAAACTACGGGTTAAAAATGGCTGTATGAATGACCGTTCATAAGTCATATTTTGCAAAGATTTATGTCTGTAAAAATAAGACACTTGAATAAAAGCTTAATCAAAATACGTAAATAAATTTTACATTAAAAGATATAAAGTTTTGCTAGACAATAGCATAAAATCCTCTCAGAATTTGGTTGGCCTGGCTTGATATAAATTATGAATCGACAAACTACTTAGCAACTCAACTAATTTTTCACATAGGCTTGTAAAAGAAAAAACAGTTCTCGGTAGTGCTGTCGTTAGGTTTAAGGTCATCAAAACTTTCACACATTTAAACTCATGCACGCAAACACTAACACAGGCAATTTTATAGATGCATACTTTTATAGATGCACAATGTGTAACTGTAAAATACCCGAAAGGAGGTGGTTTACTGCAGCATCCATTGCAACATTACAATGAATGCTGAAAAATAAAATGACACTACAGCTCTTGTTTGTCCAGGATGTTGTCTGAAGTATACAGTGACTTTGTGTCTGTACACTCGAAAAAGGAAATAAAATTGCAATAAACAAATATAACAAATATCCCATTTTTACCAGATGACTTAATGTAAGCTGTGAGATGTTATCTTCAGAGGAATGGCGTTATAAAAGTAACCACTTCCTTCTGACAGAGAGTAAATCTCACACTATTCCTGGATATTTTTATGTCCTATTTTGACTACAGCCTATATTTCAATGTCTTTCACTAGTTTCAGCTTCAGGACAAAGCTAGTAAAATATCCAAGTCAGATAGCCTCCAATTTTTCTATGATAAATACTATGCATTTAAAGAACCAAGTGACACTGTAACAAATGTGTTGCCAAGAAAATTAGTCTGCCACTAGTACTTAGAGTGATTGAATAGCTTGTAAACAGAAGCAGCAGACTCATTTAATGCTCTCTGGAAGATACTAATATAATTCAGCTTATTAGAGTTGACGGGAAAGATGGAGGCGAGGTGCTAAAGTTCAAGAATTGAACAGAGTCCAAAGGACTTTTAAAATGACCCCTTCTCTGCAATTGGCAAAGTCTGAACTGAGACTGCAGAGTAAAAGCACAAGACTGTTGAGCAAAGTACGTCAAGTAAGTCATAAGACACCCTTAGTCAATGGGTGATAGTGTTCCTCGCATTAGCCCTAATCAAAATTAGATCTATCTATCTTTAACAATCTAATAAAAAAAATGCCATACGATGACACTTTTCTTATTTATGCTTTCCATCATGTCTACAACCTCCCCGAGGAATATAAATTCTTCTTTGTTCGAACTGCCTCTAAGAGGAGCTTTTTGCTCTAATTGTGTCCCGAGATCAGTAAAATTTACAGCATTCATAAGGAAAAATAAATTCCACATCTTTGTCCAATTAAGGCAGAGTACAAGCTTAAAAGTTATAGGTCAGATTAAAACCAATACAAGCATGAAATGAATTACACATATAATTTAGAACTCTAGTTGATAGTGTCTGATTCTTCACCAAGTGTCAGCTGACATTGATACTTTATTGAGCCTAAGGATATTATGCTAAAAACAACCTTAAAAGAAGGCTGGGGCCTTCCATGGCCTGGCTGGTTTCTAATGAGGAGAAGCATGGAATCTTTTACCATCCTAACATGGCTAGCATGTTTGTTATTTAGTAAAGAAAAAAAAGTCTTCGAAGGTTCTGACAGCAAAATAACACTACCAGAAAAAATAATGAGATGAATGTCGAAAGTCTCACTGAAGAATAAATGATTTATATTAATGATGCTGTGTCAATCTCCCAAAACTAACAGGAAGGAAGGAGACGTCGCAGTGAGAGTTCACACTCTGCACTGGCAGCAGTGTCGTTAGTGGTGATCCGTTGTGAAAATGTGAGAAAAACCACAACCTGTGTGCCTCATGTGCAAATGTGTAACGCCACAAAGGGTGCTAGCGTTGATAAAAGAACAGGGTTTTACGTGGGGCAAAGCCACAATCTTACTCAAATTCATACTTCACTTGTGACATAAAGAAGTCACACATATTTTTCCAAACTCCTTAAAAAATATGTGATCAGCAACGGATGATTGCGAGTACAACTGAAGTACAACTAAAACATAAAATTAATCCTGGGCATGTTTTGGAGTTGCTTACACCAAAAATTAAAGATAATTTTGGATGACACTAAAACTCTCATGACCTTAATTTGGTTTAATTGACTTAGAAATTGAATAGAAAGTACTCTAGCTTGAAAAGTATTCAGAGGCTTACACCAGTCAATTATTTTGTTATGATGTCTTGTGATGGTATAACAATTTATTGTGACACTTCCTATTCAGTAAAATATCTTTTGCAAGCTCAAAATGTAACAAACTGAGAGATTGAAGAAAAACACACTGTTTTTGAAAATGGAGCTTTTAGCCCATCTTGTAGATGTGCACCTGAATCCCCAAACACCTGAACTACATCTTTGACCTGAACATGAAACCTGGACAAGAAACACTATGCAACCCTTTTGGTTTTGTTTGTCCTCCTGGGGCTGTCTTGGCTCTCAGAAACCCTACCCTGGCACAACTCTAATCCCTAGAGACTGAAAAACAGAGCCAGGAGCATACAGATAAAGCACCAGGTGATTGTATATCTGTGACAGACCACCGTAGTCGTCTCTAAACGTGGCCCCTGTGACACTGCTAATTTGACATCCCTTCTCCTATTCCCCACTTGGCCTCAAGGGTAGCCAGTATCAACTTACATCTAGCCAGTTACCCTCAAATAGCAAGAGCTGCATCAACTTTAACTGATTCAATTGAGCAGAATTGCACACAGTTCATTGGCTTTTGGCTAGCCCGGGCAGAGTAGATGACAGCTTGTGTGGAGCCAGAGAGTATCAGTTGACCCAGACCAATTATTCATAAGGCTTTATTGTGAAGGCTGCTGCTCCCATAAGGTCACACAGGAGCAGCTGAGGGGAAAACAAAAACATTGCATTCTAAAACAGAGCTGACAACTTTGAATTTACAAGAGACAGCAACACAAAATCGGATCTTTAAAAAGTACCAAAGTGGATAGTGCAAAAAGTTCTACCAGGCAGTGATTGCTAGTGGTCAGAAAGTTAGATTTGTGACGTTACAAACAGTAAACAAGCCTTCAAATATAACTAAATTTCTGGATATGCTTAGAAATATTTGGGAAAAAAAACCTAAGTTTTTGCCAATCTCACACACAATACCTGCTCTGTTTAGTAGCTTTTTTACTTGAATTTACTATTAAAATGAACAGGAAAAATGTGTTCCTCTAAGCACACACACAAAAGGCCCACTTATGTGCAAACACAATAGTGTGGCAATTATCAGCTAGAGAGGAGCAATGCTGGATCGGTTACAGTTGTTGAATGTTAATTACAGCGTTTTACGGCATTGAGGAGATAACGAGTTAGCGCCTGGTGACAGCATCGACACGTCCGTTAACGAGAGCCGTGGAAATTTATGAAACTTGAGATCAGGGACAATGAGGCGTTACTGGCTTGTCAGACGCTCTCCTGCTCACCCTCCCTTTGTCCTAATGAAGGCAGACACTCGTTTCCTTCTTTTCTCAGCTTGTTTCCCCACCATTAGCCTGAAATGGTCATTGCCCTTTTTTTTAAAAAAAAAGAATAAAAATGGACATTTGAATTTCTGTGTCTGTATCCTACAAATCCCTTATCATCTTCAAATCTGCTCCTATAACACACAGTTGGACAAAATAACCACAAAACATATACACATGTAAAGGCTCAAGATAAGTGCGGATCATATTTCCATAATTCACAGTTCAGGGCAGGAAATAACCAGATAAACACAAGTGACTATTTACTTCCCTCAAGTTGAGCAGCAAGGGATCAAGTGCTTGGTAAAATCCGTGAGGTTAATATGGTCATGTTGTGGAGCCTAGTATGGAATTTAGGTTAATGGAATCAATGACAGGGCTCAGCTATAATGCCTGTAACCCTTAAGAGGATCCATACCCCGTGATTTACACAAATCCAGACACATTCTTCAAAGTTTCCCTAATGACCTTGGAAAAACAAATTGCGAATGACAAAGACAGAAGTTTGTTGATTTTCTTGGCTCAGTAGTCAAATTCTACAATATAATACCTGAAGTTGTATCAGTTGGCTAAATGTTTTCTATAGAAACCACTCCACTGAGGGAAGAGTGCAGTCCAGAGGAAATATTAGGTTAATAAGCACATAAAGAGTCTGCTTTTCTTTCTCTCTGGCATATTGCTGTAAAGAATGCTAACAAAAATAGAAATTTAAGCATGGGATTTTTCAAAAACTGCAGCTCATGTCTGGACCAAAACTTGCATTCACACACACACACATGCATGCACAAACCCCGACAAAACTGCATCACCCTCTAAGCTTCTGACTTGCTTCTGATACAGCATATTAAAAATTTACAGAATTTTACTTCTTACCCTTGAGCAAGATGCTGAATCTCTACTTATACATGCAGGAAAAACTGTCATGGATGTTGGCTTTGACCTAAATGATGGAGAGGGACTTGGATGGTGTTCAGATGTCAATAAAAACAGGTGTTAACCAGCTTAGCTAAGATGTTAAAAGCTCGGATAATCCTAGCCAGAATCCAAGAGGGCTCCGGCTTCAGAATACTAATACTCAGGATGCACCGTTAAATCACATAAAGTTGATTAGAAGCTTGGATTCAAGTGGTGCAACCATTATGGGTTTTCAAAGCTCTGTGTGCATCTGCTAGTTATTAAAGAGGATTGTGGAAAAAAGAATATTTCATATAGAAAATGGTATCTATGAACGTATCTGCCTGGTTTATGTTTTATAAACAATTAAATACATTATACACACTTTTTTTTGCTTTGGCATTAAAATGAAATTCTTCAATTATGCAAAGTAAAAAAATAAATCACTGACTGAATAATGTTCCATTTAAAGTGCATTCCTAATGCATTAGTCGTGCAGGCGCCTACTGCTTCAGACAAGCAACTATAAAATACTAATCTAATTTAACTTTTCATCATCTGTTACTCAGCTGTGCGTGGCATTAAAAAAGAATTTGAACATAACTTTGAATTTTTCATATTTACTTTTATAAGTGAGGTTCTCTGAGGAAACGAATGAAATCTGGGTTCATTGGATGTGGGTTCCTGATAGTTAGGTAAGCAATGATTGAAATCAGAGAACAAAATATTTAATGTATTTACTTTATTTACTGGGCAGCACGGTGGCGCAGTGGATAGCACAGTGGCCTCACAGCAAGAAAGTCCCGGGTGGGGACGAGGCTTGGAACACTGTCCTTTCTGTGTGGAGTTTGCATGTTCTCCCCGTGTTTGCGTGGGTTTCCTCCGGGTACTCCGGTTTCTTCCCACCCTCCAAAGACATGCATGCTGGGTTGATTGGCCGGTGCCAAAATTGCCCCTAGGAATGAGTGTGTCTGTGGATTGTATGTGTGTGGCCCTGCGACAGACTGGCGACCTGTTTGGGGTGTACCCTGTCCTTCGCCTTAAATCAGCCGGGATGGGCCCCAGCACTCCCCGCTGCCCCGTAAGGGACAGACGGATAAGAAGATGACTGATTTTATTTACTCTTTGTTTCCACACTTATCATGAATGCTTAGTTCTTTGAGCAGATTATTGGCTGCTCTAATGATCTCTTGCTTTTGGGTCGTGGCATGTGGTCACACTGGAAAAAGAGAGAGCTGCGTAAAAGATGATACTCAAAGTTCTGTATTTGCTGAGATTTGCATTCTCAACCCAAGTCTTTAAAGAGAACAAGCTTTCTTTAAGAGACTTTTTTTTTCTTAACAGATTTACTGTTTCACACAACAGTTTATGTTTTTGATTTTTTAAAATTCCTATCACTGATTATGGTAGAATAAAAGTGGAACAAAATCAACACCTAAAGGAAATCAATCACATCTTCAACAAACAAAAAGGAACACAACTTTCAGAGGAACAACAAACTCCAATCTTAAAAAAATATATTTCAAACAAAGAGCACTTAATCTTCTTATGAAACCATTTCCCCACCATGAAAGTCTTTCATCAATCTCCAACATGACAGCTCAGTTTGGGTAAAATAAGATAAATTAAAGCGACAGTCATCTCTGTTTCACTTAATCGACTTTGAATGCACCACCTCGCCTGCTACATACATTCATACACTCTTACATGCAACCGCATAATCAAATCAGCATCTGGTGTCAGGGTGGCTTGTGGTTCGGGGTGCTCTCATTTGTAAACACCACCTGCCAGTTCTCACTACTCTTCACTAGCAGAATGACATTAGCGCAACCGTGAAATGCGATGTGTTTTGCGCTGAGCAAACCTCTGCACTGAACACATCTGAGTCTGCCCACCTGGAAAGAAGACATAAATAATCTACGGTCACCTAAGTCAGGAGGAGTTGTCATGCATAATATGCTTGGCAGACAGGTGCAGGGACACAGTCCAGCAGTTTAGTCCACCCAATTTTACACACACCAGCTGAGGAAGAATACTTTTGTTACCTCAGGTCTAGATTGTTTTTAAACGCTTAAATGCTTGCATATTTTTTGATGAAGTACTCTACATATTTTATATACATATAGTTGTAATGCAGTAGTAAAAATAAAGTAAATTTTATTCAAGCATTTATTGTAACTGGTGGAGTAGTCGTGGCCACCAGGGGTGAGACCAAGACTCAGACAACCAAACATCATGTGTAACATGATGCCTGAAAGCACAGATGTTCTTTTGTACCTGAATAGAGGATTTTATGTAGAAAAGACATTGGTTCCCATTCCTCATTCTCCAGCCTATCCTTGTTTTAATTTGTTATTAGTAACAGGAACTTTACAGAGATGACTATTTCACAAAATCAAAAGTAACTCTTAAGATGAAATTGTAAAAACACATAAGGTTAACTGTAGGAAGACTTGTAAAAATAAAAGAAACATCTAATTGAAAATTGAAACCAAAGAGCTAGTTTCTCACAACAAATTAGCAAGTTCTCTATTTTTCCATCTCCATGCAAAAATGATATATTAATCAATCATATTTTCATTTAGTTCAATCTGCAATCTGTAAATACATTTGTTTTCCTGTTACAGGGTAAATGCCATGCCAATAATAAATACTAACCAAGTACTGACAAAGTTTCAGATCTAAGGTCCCATCGCTTTTAAAATCAACTTTTCAAAGCGTTCTACCTTCAAATTGAGACGTGTGCAACTTGTATTTATCACCAAAGTTGTTTTTTGGGTAAAAAAGTATTAGTATTTCTGCCCCACCCTTCAGACAACAAACAATTGATTGCTACATCAACCATGCTTTTTACGTAACAGGAAGTATTTCGCACACACTCCACCACCAAAGCTTGTCATGCTTCTGTGCCTCTCTCATGCTCCTTTATGAGTTGGGGCGGAGGGCTGGTGGTTTACTCAGAACCCATGTCAAATTTCAGAGGTAGAGCCTTTGCTTCCTCAATATGGATGGGGGGATGAGTAATAGCCAGGCTTTTACACTTTCTGGTTTGCCATAAAGCTTTATAAACCAGTGAGTATTCATAACTATTGTGTAATGGATGTTTCAAGATCCAAATAGTTTTAAAAGCCACCATCTCCCCAATCCCGATCAAATTTGGTTTGAATTGGTCAATGCATGTTTGACATCTTATACTCATCATAATGTGCCAGAATAGCTACATTTTGTCTAGACTAAGAAAATAAGTTGTATACATCCATTACAGAGTAGCAGCCACGCATTGTATTTAAGGTTCTGTCAAGTAGCCATTTGACGGATGTCCACAAAGTAGTAAGCTGAGAAAAAGAGAATGGCAGAGAAGAGGAGAAAAGAACACACAATTATAAAGCTTCATTTCTTCAGAGAACCATAAAGTCTCGTCCCAGAAGGGCAACTGAGCACAAATCAATTTCTTTCAGTCGATTACAAGCACTGAGGTTCTAACCTTCATTTGTGAGTCTAATACTCCAACAGTTATGTAGAACACATACCAATTAAGCAATTCTGCAGGAATAAGAGGGCCGTGAACTGACGCGATTATGGAGGCCGGGCCCCTGGGGAGGTCGGGTTATCAGCTCAGGAGCACTGAGGACGAGGGGAGCAGAGCAGGAAAGAAATGACGAAGGGAAAGAAAAGATGGAAGCCAGGAAAAAGTCATTTATTAGGTCTAATACTCTGTGAAATGTTCCCATGGTAATAAGGCGGGAGATTGCGTTAATATCAGGGAGCCATGCAGAAAAGGTCACTCAATATCTGTACCGCCCACCAGGGTCGTGCTGACGGGAGCTGCTCAAACACATCTGATAATGCTCTCAGCATCGTTGCTCAGCGCCAGAGGTCGAGAGTATGGGAGCTCAGGGAAAGATGCCATTTGTGGAAATTGCACTGATGTACTGCTGTGCTCTGACACAATTCTTACTTTTGGCTTTGTGTAGACGGCCATACAACAAGCATGATGACACCTAGTCATAGAAAATCAGGAATGAATGTACGCCTCTTTGGTGCATCGTGTTCTCTACTAAGTCTTGAATTTACAGCTATTCATTGGTACAATGACATGAAAAAATACTGTTTTTACTTTGATTTCCAATATCTGCGCATTGACCTAAGAAAGAAAAATAGCATTACAAGGACTCTTCATCTTTTTACAGTCACAAGCCAAATTTGATGCCATTTTCCTCTTGATTTAAGAAGCATGGATCCAATTCTGCAGATATGTGGGGATCAACACATTGTCATTCACTGGTGAGGTGAACCTTAACCACCAGCCTCCCTGCTACAAGATTTATGGTAATTCCTGATAGCACGTGATTGGATGCTGCCCATAAACCCTTGTGAGGTATGTGTTTCTATGGTAACCCTCCCCTCTGTTCGCTAGCCCTCTGAGCCTTGGTGTTTTACTTTCTTCTCTGCGTTGTAGGCACTGTCTATTTGAATGCCAGTGGTAGAAATGAGAAGCAGATTTGTGGCAAAGCAGAGACACAGATGTTTCCTCATTGCCTTTTAATCTCATATTCCCTCAGCGCCCGGGAAAAAAGCGCTCCCCCTTTACAATGGTAATTGGATGAAATGAATAATAAACAAAACATAAACAGACTAATGTTTATTGGGAGCATTTTAACACAGGGAGTGATCACACTTTATGGCTATTATTAGCACCGAGACAAAAATAAATTTGGTTCTTCGGGGAATAATGCCGGAATGCGCTTTAGCTTGTCTTACCAGTCAGGGACAGATTAAGATGTGGCAGATGACATCAATATTTTACTTATTAAGGCCAATCCATTGCTACATTTGTCATCTTATGTGTCTTTTACTGTGTAATACTCCATGTGAGAAAAACACACATTAGTACTCAACAATTTCTAAGCAATTTTTCTTTTGTTTCACTTCTTTTAAATTTTCTCTCTAATTGTTAAGCTTCCATATGTTTTCCATGTGCACAATGAAATCACTCTGCACACATACCACAGCTTTGTAGAAGCACTGCTTTCATTTTTCAGAGAATGACTTCATTACATGCTGTCTGGCCCAACATCATATAGTGAACAATATTTCTTCATCTCATTTCCAGCCCAATGTCGACTTCCATATCAGGAGAAGCTGCTTGTATTTGTTGACAGCACTGAAATATATGTAGATATTTTGACAGTGCGTGATATCAGACACCCGCTTATTTGCATGAAAAGCCTGTCCCTCTTTTTCCCCAGAGAGCTTTATTATAGGAGGATATTTCAAACGCTATCAAATGCACCAAACATTTACTTTGATAACTCCATCAGATGGCTCCCTAGGTTTAATGGTAGCAATCTGAGATTGTTGCTGCACATGCCTAAAGCGCAGATGATAATGGTGAGGAGAAATACGAGGACTGGGTAAATAAAATCGCTTTAAAAAGTTCATAAACAATGCACCTTACAGACTGGGGTTGGTGCCTTTTTAACTATGCATGCTTTTTCCTCGTTTTTGTGCTGGCAGACATTCAAACGCAGCATGCATTGTGGGTCAACATGAAAACACAGGAGGAAGACAACCTGGGGCTGCATCAGTCCTCTCACCACCAGCTTCCCACCCACCTGGAAAACTATTTTCCCTTCTGCAAATTTCCAGTCAACCACTATATTTTCACACTATGCAGAAAAGCCTAATGACAAAAGTGAAATCTGTTGAATGACAAACTGCTTGCCAAAATGAGGGAGAAGGTTTGAGAAAATAGGAGAAAAGCTAAGTGTAGGACTAATTAACCAATTAATGTGCAATTAAGCCCATGCGGCCTAATGGTCTGTGCTGGATTTGGTAATAGCTCTACCAGACAGAGGAGCCTATTAGACTGACTGTGGGCTGCAAAATGGAACAGACAGACTCAAAAACACAATGAAAGGCCCAATTGGATTTTACAATAATAGCTTATTTCTACATTTGAACCAAATTCTACACATACGTACACACTCATACACATTCCCCAGATCCTCCTACCCCCCGAAAAAAAAGTGCTTTCACTTTGAGCTCAACTGTTTTGACAAAAAATTTGGAGGAAAAAAAAAACAGTCTACCCCTCCAGATACAAAATTCAACAAAGCATTTCATTAAGATTTTCATTATCTGCCACAGCAGAATTTAGTAATAGATGCTAATTATATTCAAACTAATATTTAATCACAGACGATTTCTACAGTCAACTCAGTCTGAGGGAATACTAATTGTAATGAACGCATGCACTGCTCATTTAGGAACTTCAGCATGGTTGAAATCAGAGGAAATGCAAAAAGATGCCCAAAAGGACTATGGAGTGTTAATAGCTTTGACTTGTTTCCCACCCCTATGAAATCTTCTTGGAGGGCTTTTTGGTGTGATAAATAATGGACACGGAATATGTACAGTCATAAATATTTATCATTTTGAGCACTTAGTGCAAATACAATTAAAGGTAGAGTTTGTGCTAAATACCATATTAACTCAAATGAAAGAATTAACATAAGTTTAATATGTTGATTGGGTTTTTTCATTTGGCAAACATTGTTTTGTTCTGTCCTTAACTTCTACATTTGAAAGAAATCATAAAAATTCTTTGAAATTAAAAGGGAAACAAATTGGATACATTATATTTGAGGGATGTAGTTACTATGTTCTTGTGTTGTGTTTTTTCTTGATAAAAATTTATAGAACCAAAAAAGAAAAAAAGATGTTGATTATCTTCCACTCGAATTTCAAAGTAAAACATTGCACCTTTGAGATTCCTAAATAAAGCTCTGGACGGATTTTTTGCAATTAGAAAACCCACAACAAAGCGTAAATATCAATGCAGCATTCCGACATTAAAACTCAAACACACACAGGTGTAATGTGTAGTCAGACTCAGATAAGAAATGATTATTAGCAGAAAGTTGTTAAACTCATAAAACTGATTATGAGCCTTCACTGCTTATCACTATGTCGGGACAGCTTTCTGTGCAAATACACTTAAAAAAGCCCGACTGCTCTCAGGCATCAGTGTAATCATCTACTTCTTTGAACACTTTTTAGTAGCGTGTGCTAATCTTGCAGGATCCAGGGAGCTGGGCTGTGCTCTGCAGTTAAAATAATCGTGCAGCACTGCCCAACCTGTGGAAGGTCAACACGATAAAGGTGGAAGGACTATCAGGGTTGAGATAGTATTTAATCCAGGTTTAGAACCAGTAATGGACTGTCTGAGTCTGGGTGAGCAATGAATTGTGAGGCAGTGGTGTCCCATGAGCCCTGAGCCCACTGACTGCAGCCATCTGGAGTTGATCTCTATCTTGTTCACCTCAAAACCCAGACGTAAAATGGCAGTCATTTCTCTCCAGCTCTCTTTCCTCCTTTCTCTCCATGTTCCAGGTATGTAAACAATCAGACACACTTTGTCTGGCCATGTTTCATTGATTTCTTGTCTCGCTGTCTCTAATCAGCCCTTCACTGGTTTAATTATCTGTAACTTGTGGTATTTGCCCAGCTTGGATTACACTCCCACAAGTCACGTCAGCCCACTGCAGGAACTTTTTACCTTCAAGTTCCATTTAATCACTCTGAACAAACCCCAGAAGGTAAACTTTTATCCCATTATGTTCATAAATTATCTAGTTTTATTTATTTATTTTCTTAACTCATTACATGGCAGAAAATTTTACTGGTGAGAAGCAGGGTAAACCCCTCAGGCCGGGGGCCACTTCATTGCGAGACCAGCATGCTTTAATTTGAAGAAAAGAATAGATTTTAAGCAGGGTACATAACCACTAAGACTTCTTTGAATGATGTACTGATTGCAAAAGTAAAACTCTAAGTTGAAAAGGTGCGGCTTCAATTCAGTGTATTTTGCTCTAACAGAGCAAATCAGTGAACATACCTTGGTCACCAAATGCCCACTAAAGCATGCAGCTTGTGTTGGTTATCAGTCTGTTTTAAATACCTCTCTCAATGTGAATCCAATTACCAGGAGCTTTTGTTTGTTCACACAAAAGCAGCTATGTTCAAGGTCTGTCTCTCTCTGATTTTAATCACTTCTCTTGGGATGTGTGTGTGGGAGATACAAATCAGGGCTTCGTATACGTCAAGCGAGGATATGTGTGCATGTATGTGTTGAATGTTTGAGTGCAAGCTGCTTGATGAGTGTCTGAATAAGTATGTGATCAAACTTGTGGAAAAAAAAGTAAAATGTTGAAAATTTTCTTCTAGAATTTATACACTTTAATTTTTTTTTTTTTTACATTTGTTGTTTTTTTGTTTCAAATTTAGAGAGGTATTTTAGAATGAAAGATGGAAAGTTTGCAGCTGGCAACAGTTTTAAGATAATTGTAACAAATCATTTTGTCATCATTATTTCAACGTCTGTTTTACACACCCCGAGGCAGTTGGTGTGTAACTTGACTACATTGGCAGATGTTCCAATACGTTGAAGTATTATCAAAATCCACATACTCCATTTATGATATTGAACTCGTTAATGATGGCTTTCTTTGAATTGAAGAATGTCAAATACCCAAAGTTGCAGGGTCATTTCCATTTCTTTCCATTTTTAATATAGCAGCTAAACAAGAATACAAACAAAATTTGTTTGTAATATTGGTTTATTTTTATGTTGCGTTAACATAAAGGTGTTTATAACCTCATGAATTTGAAAATATTATGATTTGCATTTCAATTAGCTGAACTCTGACTCAGTGATTATGAAGCCGTCTGCCATTACTTCAGCTCCATACCAAATTAAGCCCGCAGTGAAACAAATAGGCGTAAAAAAATAGGCCAAACACCAACAGTAAAATATTCTTTCTCATCTAAATAGGGTGGAGACGGTGGCCGCGTGGTTAGCGCGTTCGCCCGCGGACCGGAAGGTCGCGGGTTCGCGTCCCACGGAGAGCACGTCTAGGGTCCTTGGAGAAGACACCTAACCCCCGCTTCTCCCACCATTGGCGCCGTTGAAGGGCAGCCTGCTGCGGTGTAAGGAGTGCAGCAAACAAATTTCCCCGGTGAGGGATGAATAGAGTAATTAAAAAAAAATAAATAAATAAAAAAAAAAATAGTGCTATACTGTTGAAAACAATGCATTCTTGTGATTACATCTTCACGTGAATTAGAATTATCCTAACTCTTTAAATGATGTTATTTGATAATGATTCTTTTCGGTAATCTCATGGTAGCACATTGCTTAATTACTTGATTTTTTTTTTTTTCATTGTCGTGCAAACATTAGCAAGCTGGCTTCAATGTACACTAGCTTTTTATATACATTTAACGTACTGAATTGTAACTGACTTTAAATTAATTTGAGGATACAACATTTTGAGACATATTGATGCTCAGTTTTTTGTGACAGTGATAATTATGTACCGTGGTGTCAACTTACAAAACTTTAGGCTTCAAAATTTGCACCTATTTTTTTATCTAGGTGCATTGGTTTTTATCTACCAATGTAAGTACCAATGTCACAAACTGACAGAAGAGGAAGAGTGCACAGACCAAGCTGCTGAAATGGTGGAGTCCAAAGGGTTTGCAACACAAACTCTTTGAACTGTTTTAATTTTTAATGCAAGTCTTTTCATGCATTTCTTTTGGAAAAGACTATTGTTTAAGCTGTTTTCCCCCTTAAATTGCTTTTTCAAAAAAAAAAGGTGAAAACAAGTGTTTTCCTTTTTGTGGTCATGTCCTACTACTGCACTCTTCAGTTTATTGTATTGAAAGTTAAGAACAACAATTCCAGTTAGTTTAGAAAAAACAATAGGGTATAAAAGCCTGCTGTCAGTGTCCTACTGCGAATTTAGGAAAAAACAGTAATGTACAGTAATCAACAGATTTCTTATTCTACGGTTACCTACTGTAACTTTGATTACT
Organism: Neostethus bicornis; assembly: GCA_902685375.1. Taxonomy (NCBI): domain Eukaryota; kingdom Metazoa; phylum Chordata; class Actinopteri; order Atheriniformes; family Phallostethidae; genus Neostethus; species Neostethus bicornis. The sequence goes on from LR738545.1 coordinate 16,158,612, forward strand.
AAGGGAGGTACTGGATATTTACAGTACGTTGCTGGCAACAGGATCGCCAGCATCTTACTGTGAAAAAGTAGGACAATTTGTTACAGTGCACAGCAATATTTTGTAAGGCTGTGCAACAATGCCATGATGGTTTTCCTTCTCCATCATTATAACCTGCTGTTTTTTTGTCGCTCAAAGCCACAACAACTCAACAAAGTAAGAGCTGCGAACCAACTCAAATTTCCTCTTACCTCTTGATCACATTTGACCACAAGAACAGTGTTTTAAATGTTTTATAGTTGACAGTTTGCACAAAGGAGTCCAGCATTCCATTTTACATGAGCATTCCTCTCAAAAATCTACAGAAAACATACGTAGTTTCTTTAAGTGGTGAGGTGTGTTTCTAAACACCCCTTAAGATCAACAAGATGGTGTCAAATGTATTCACTGTCCATATCATGGATAAAAACTAGTCTAAGATTGGACTTTCAACAAAACCTTATTTTCCTAGAAAGACTTTACCAGGAAAACAAAGGAATTCATTTGAAACACAGCTGTATTTCTAACTTTAAAAAAAAAAATCTCATTCCCAGTTCACCACTCCGGAAACACATTCTCTAAAGTTTATGCAATGCTTCAAAGGAACTGCCAAGGACATACCAGAGAACCTGAGGCTTGTCTAACCAGAAGCATTGCCCAAATTGAGCTTGACCACCTCTGCAACCTTCTCAACTAAAATACAAGCGCAACTACCAAAACTCTTATTTTTTCACTATAAGACGAGTCGACAGGATCAAATAAGTCTTTTTGATGATAGTGGTTTGCACCTTGCATGGTAGCTCCCATCATCAGGAATGAATGTACAGTATGTGTGAATGTGTGTATCTAGTATGGAGTGAATAAATAACGCATATGTGAACCGTCTTTGAGTATCCAGAAAAGCGCTATAGAAGTTCAATTAATTATTATTATTTGAAGTATTCATTGGAGCACTATTTCCCCTTCTTGAGCCACTATAAGATGGACCAGAACCCACTCAGTGCTGCATCGAGATCCTTTCATTTGGTCTCTGAACTCCTCCCATATTTAGGGTTTAACCTCAGTGACTGTGTTAAAGCCCCGTTTTTCTTAGTCAGTTGATACTCATCAACTGCTAAGTCCCCAAGAATAAACAAAAAGGTGCAGTAGAACAAAATGCGAAAATTTTCTCAGGTTGGAGCATCCCTGAATATCGGTATCCATCAACAAACTTGTCAAATCAAAATTATGATGAATTTGACAACTTGACAAGACTCAACCATATAATTTGAGTCTGTGAGACTTGACAATGTGCACTTGCAAGTTGATACTGTATTAAATTTTGGCTTCATTTTATGTCATTTTGTGTCATTTTAGTACTGATTAATTTTTTTTAACTCCACCACCTTTCAAACACATGCATGATAAATGTTTTAGGAGAGTTCAAAGAATCTTTTTTTGGAATAAAGAATTTCAATCAGTATAAATACTGGCAAACTAATAACTTAACGTTCATTTAACTGTTGGTGCAAACATGAGATTTGATGACTTTGTTGCTGATTTCTGACAACCTACATTGGGAACACTGGAATCTAATCTGGTTGGCATGTGTGAACTTAATGGAGCGTGGCCCATTCGTCCTCCTCATCTTGGAGGTCAAGCGCGCTTTATGGGGTCACTGTCTGCAGATTTATAACCTAAATTTGTCTCGACAGCCACCAATACTTTGTGTGTCTAAACATGTTCACACAGAGAAATGTGTTGCTATGATTTGTTTGGATTATAACCTGAAAATGAGTCTTTTGGAAAAAAAGGCAAAACTGAATTTTTCAGGGTAAAACTGGAAACTAAGAACTAGTTATGAATGTTTTATACCTCCACATGTAATATTACGTAAAGTTTTTAGTTTTTGATGGACATTGTAGATTGAAACTTGAATTCCAAGAACACATACACCAGCAGACTTGACAGGTTATAGCTCATCTCTTTTACATGCATGTTTTTTTTAAAGTGCAAAAATAGAATTAAAAATGCAGACGCTGGGGATTTTTTACCCATTGCTGCTAAAGAAAATTATAAAGAGCAGAGCAAAGAAATAAGCATGCAAAAGTTATTCTCCTCCTTCCCAGCTTGCATTTAATAAGTTGTTTGCGTAGGAGTGTGCAATGTCTTTGACCCCGACCCTCTAAGATTCAGTTTTACATCTAGTATGTAGCAGCGGGAGTACAACTTCCAGTCACTTTATCTGAGCTTTTATGCTGCGAGCTCTATGAATAGATTGTTCACAGTGAAAAAAAGATTACAACATTACCACAAGCCTTAAGGGATAAAAACTAAAGTTTTCAATAAAAATGAATCTTTTTTTTTTTCCACTTACTTTCTTCTGACTAGGTATCATTATTCTAGGAAGAAAAGAGAAGTTAAAGAAAAAAGTATGTTATACAGGGACCACATAGTGGGGAAAAAAATTGCAGCGTGAAATGGGGACATCATCTTTCATGTCCAAAACAAAAGGTCAAAGTCTCAGGCAACCCACGTTCAGACCCAACAGCTAATTGCCTCACTTCCCCATCCCATCTGAGAGAATTACAGTGGCTGTTAAGTGTGCATAATGAATGTCATAAAACTGGCCTATAAAGCAGGCTTTTGGCCAGCCTCTGGCAGTAAGTGGGAGCAGGTCTGAGCACAGATCTGACAGTGTTCACCCTCGTGTGGCGAATGATTGCTGATGGGTTTTTGTGAGGAAGGGAAGGGCGGGGCAGCTTCCACATCATTAATGAGTGCTAATATTTCAAAGGAGGACGCGGGGCCCGAGCAGTGACCGTTATATTAAAAATCAAACGGTGTGACCTTGTTAAGATGAATGTCTGCTAGCTCCGTTCCCTTGGTGCAGCTCAGCTACAGACAGCACACTGCATTAAAGGTGGCTCCTTGCTTTTTAAAGAATCAGCTATGGCTGCTGATATACGGGGTGCACCAGGGAGCATTACGAGTGGCATTTAATTAAAGAAAAGTAAGCTGTGGGATTTTATAGACTGGTCGGGGATTGCTTGATCTGGTAAGTAAGTGGAAATGAAGGATGCTTGAAAGGCAGCATAAATCTAACACAGTGGTGACTTAACCTTCCTATCGTTGTAAAAGTCAGGGTGAGGACACTTAAATCGATGTCTGCGCCAGAAAATGTTATCTCAGTTTCTTTCAGTTGTAAATGTTTAGATTGTTCAAGACAGAAGAAGCAAGACCAAAATCACAAAGACAAACACATGAAACTGATCAAACTAGTTAAGTCTGGAACAAGGTTATGATCCACCTTAACAGAGTGCGGTATCTCTCAGTTGTGGCTGGTTGAGGTCAAAGTGGTGATTTATAGGCCGGTAATTAGCCCCAGACGACATTGATGAATGTGGAACACCGCCACCTTTGTAGGTTGGCTTGTTAGGTAACAACTGAGAAGCCTGACAAAGATATCATTTTACACAAAGCTTTTAATTACCCAGACACCAAGCTGTTTTGATGCATTACTGAAGGGGGAGGTGGAGGCCAGAAGGAAAAGAAAGAAGGAAAGAAGTCAATGAAAAGCTTTAGCTGCCAGTACTTTGTTTAGATGTATTGGGGGGAAGAAACGCAGCAAAAAAGAAAAGTTCAAGGACATTTTTTGTCCCCATGCTCCCAAAGAGCCATTGGAGCTATTTCCCTTTGGGATATTCTAAGATGAGTTAGCTCAAAGGGCATTAAGCAAAACAGAGCGATGGACACACAGGTGAGCGGTCCTTAGTATGACAAAAATATGAAAAGGAGTCCACCCTGTAGATTACTTTTTTATTTTATCTTATTAACTTGTTTCATTTCATCTTCTGAACCGCTTATCTCTGGCGGGGTCACAGGTGTTCCAGAGCCTATCCCGGCCGATTTCAGGCGAGAGGCAGGATACACCTATTAACTCTTTCCAAATGAGTTTGGTTTCCTTAACTTTTAATAATCTGGACAAAGAGCTTGCAACCACAAAATTTGTAAATGAGCCTCTACTTCAACTATTATTAACATAAAAATTAATATAATATTTCAAGTTTGTACAACCAATAGTTTGACTATTAAAGCACAATCAGACTATGATGGACAACCAAAGGAACAAGCACTAGCTTGGTAACTAATTTGAAAATCATCCAAACACTATCCCAACATTCACTATCATTGTACACTATGATGAAAACACCTTCACCTTAAGGACCTTAACACATATATTTGACACATTGAATTTTGTGTAATTCAAAGCACATGTCTGGTATGCCCCTGCAGTTTTGTTCAAATCAAAGTCAACAATTATTCTGTCACTGCTTTCATTTGTTTGTTTTCTCTTTCGATTATGTTCAAATCCTTATTTGGAATATTCATAGAAGAAGTCAGTACAGGAAGACAGACCTTAAATCATCTCCAAACCTTTAGACAACTGTTTTTTTTTTTTTGTAATACGGGGTAATTTTTCTCAAGTTAAAAAAAGATCACACGATAGTTTCCATCTGTCAGGGTGCCGTGAGGTGGAACTGCTGTTTGTTTCAGCCCGTACAGGCGTATGGGGGACTGCTTGTGTGATTAAGCGGAAAGTCAAAACCAGTGCAGATATTTAATCTTAGATGAATCAATTATTGCCGCCTCAACAGCTGCATTACAAACTAAGCTGCTTTAATGACAATTTCATTCTATTTAAACTAATTATTTGTTTAATGCACTTTAAACGAGTCAACCTAAATTTGGGTGATAACAAAAAAAATCAATGTATAACTTTTTTAAACAAACATATTGATGTCTGTTCAAGTAAAAAATATATAAAAAATAGTACTCTATTAGACACAAAAGTACAAGAAAAATTATTAGGAAAGAGTCTTTCAAAAATTCCATAGCAACTCTCATTGAGCAGATCAGACTAAGCATGCTACTGTATGTCTAGAGTAACTTCAAAATCATATGTATGAAAAAAATACAGTTTTGGTAAGAGTCTACCAAACCATAATCAACGTGTTAGACCCTGGTTATATGGGATGATAATACTTAAGTTAGTATATCATCTTATTCTAACAACACTTGTAAAAATTGTGTGTAATAGCAAAAGTCTCACCTCCCAAAATCCTTGCTGGTGAGGTGTTTCGGGCACATCCCACCAGATGGAGACCCGGAGGCAGACCCCGGACCCAGTGGAGAGACTATGTCTCACAGCTGACCAGGGAGGGCCATGGGCTCCACCCGAGTGAGTTGTAGGATGCAGTCAGGGTGAGAGAAACCTGGGCTTAATGTCCGAGGCAAATGGAACAGAACGGCTAAAATCTTTAAGTATTGGCTACTTAAATGTTTTTGTGAACTGAAAACATTAGGATATTTTCCCATTTCCTAGACACCTTTTACGTCATACAAGGACAAAGAGAACACAAAGGTCACTATATCCTCTGAATATAGTCCACATGCCACCTGTATATAACAAAAACAGATTTTTCCCTTGTGAGTTCCAGAATGAATATTTTGTCATCTTCCCAGGGCCTGTTAGAAAAGATCTAACAAACAGTGGACTCTCTGCGCTGTCATTTCTTATTTCATCTCTTTGTGCTCAGGGAACAAACTATCGATGAGCTGTTGCAAGCTGTTAAATTAAACACAACTCTTTCCATGTGAGAGGGATTGGTTCCCCAATGCAAAATGACACATTCTAAGACTGACTCAGTAAGTCACAGCTTTAAATTAAACTACAAGACATACTTTTTGAAACACAATCTCAAACCCATATTAGAGTGGTCAACCATGGTGTAACAAAGTAAGCATTTGGTTTCAATTGATGGTATGAACTTCCTGAGCAGAAATTCTTTAATGACAAATGCCTACACACCACAACAGCAATGCAAAGATTTATGAATTACTCATATTCATTTTGACATGTGGAATTATTTTGGAGTTGATTTTGGTCCACAGCTTCATTGTACCACGTTTGATGGAGTCATTAAAACTATGTCTGTTACAGCATTGATTAATTGTTTTCTGATGTAATTTGGATTTGATCCATCTGTTTTCTTCAACTCTTCTAAGATTAGCTTGTGGGGGTAGTAGCTTAAGCAAAAGAAACCAAAACTTTCACAGGTACTTCTAATTCATCTCGGAGAATTCTATTGCACTTCAAGACTAACATAGTAGTTTCCCCATTTGAAGCAGAGCCCTGGCCTGGAGTTCTCCTAAAGGTCTGAGATTTATTTGGAATCCTTTAACCAAGAAAATTGCACGACTGTTCCTAATGATACACCCAACAGTGTCATCTGGAGCTTCTTGATATGAAAGAACAGCAGTTTATTTTTGATTTGCTGAAACTGAGGTCTTCATTTTATCTCCAAGGGAAAGTCATGAGGTAGAGGTGGAGAAGTAGGAACTGGATGCACAAAACAATTTTATTCAGTTTATTCAGGGATGGAAAGGTTATGAAATAAAGAAAAGGATTGCCTGGTTGATACTCTGGGCAGGCTCAGAATCCTGGGCAGGCATGGCAGGCCAAGACTCAGGGGACTAGGCAAGCAGTGAACAGATATGAGGGATATGCGGAGGTCAGGAAGCGAGAAAACAACAGACAACCTGACAAAGGAGTGAAAAACATCAGGATTTATATAAAAGGATTACAAGACATTGGGAAGAGGCTATGGGGACAGGAGTGAGGAATTGTGGCAAAAGGCTGTTCTTCTCCTTTCGATATTTCCCTTCAGGGGTCACCACAGCAAGTCAGTTACTTCCATCTAACCCAATCTGCTCCATCCTCTTTGGTCACACCAACTATCTTCATGTCTTCCTTCCATGAACATCCTCTTTGGTCTTCCTCCAGCCCTTTTGCCTGGTGGTTCCAAACCCAGCATCCTTCTGCCGATGTACTCTCCTCTCTCCTCTGCACATGTCCAAACCATCTCAGTCTGGCCTCTCTGACTTTATCTCCAAAACATGTGCTGTTCCTTTAATATACTCATTTCTAATTCTGTCCATCCTGGTCACTCCCAGAGAGATCCTCAGCTTCTTTATCTCTGCTACCTCCATCTCTGTTTCCTGTCTTTTCCTCAAAAGGTTCAAGAGGAAAGGAAAATAGGCCAGAAAGGAGAGAGCGTTATGACAAGAGATAACACCCACCATCATTGAGAAACTTGTTTTGGTGACTTGTATTTTGTTCTTTGAGTACTATCAGGATAGGAACAAAGATCAACAAGTAGTTTGGTACTTTTGCACCATGACAGTTCTTTGCAAACTGCATCACAACATACGTATACTGCATCTGTGTGTCCATCAGTCATGTGCTCTGATTTTTCCTGAAACATAGTTTTTCCTGTGAACAAGAAACCAATCTAAATTGAGCACAGTCTTGGAGCCAATTTGAAAATGTAATTAAGACTGCAATTACATTTAAATAACTGTACGGACAATTAAACAAACTATGTGTTGTAAACACCACCGTGCGTACCAAAAACAAGCAGCAAAATGACGTCCTTTCTGTTTTTTTAGACATTGTGCAACTACGCCCAGATAGTGTATATTCAAGTGTCAAGTGTACTAAAGCATATCTGCTTCTTTACACACCCAAAAACAACATCATGTCAAGCTCACCTCACAAGCTGAGAGGAAATGTAGACTGCAGACATGTTGGAACAAGAAAACCACATGAAATAAACAGCAAGAAACCTGCGACTCCTCTAACATGCAGTCACAACACAGAAGTGAGTGGGAGAGATGGCAAGAGTGATAGAATGGAAGAGTGGGTGTTGATGGAGGGGTGGGGGTTGTTAGATGCTGAGAGGCTCCAGTCTCTCTAACCTATCCAGGGGTAAGAGCTGAACTGTCATCGCCTGGCTCTGTCATTTCAAAACTTTGTTGTTTAGAAGTGACAGCCATTCACGGACACAGTGCACACTCCACATACACTTTCTCCGTCTCACATACACACACACTAAGAATGAAGAAAAGATGGTGAGTGGGCACTGCTCAACACTTCAGTGTTAGACACTTTCACATCTTCTTGCATGTTTCGGCCTTTTCTCAGTGTGTGCATGTGTCTTTCAAATATTTTAGAGGATGATGGATCCAAGTGTGAATTTTTTTTTACACCTGGAAGACAACGATATCCAAAGATCTTGAACCTTTTGAGTTGCATAGATGTGTTTGTCATCGAAAAATGCAAATATTCCAATTGATTGTGTTTTTTAGTGACTTTTTGTCATTTTCAACAAACTGCAACATTAAATTTCCACTGAAATATTTTAACTGAAGCTAAACTACCCAAACATTTTCACACCTGGTCTACCTGATTGAGTAAGTGTGATTGAGATGACAATTCATCATTATTTTCTACCTTTCATACTCTTTGGTAAAGCCAAGCAAAACTATTTGGACAAAGTCATGTAGTTGTAACACCCACAAATTTTCAGAACAAACACTGATTAAGAATAAAGACTCTGGAGAGGAAGTTAGGGGTTCTAAATTAAAACAACTTCTGTGTTTCCTCCTTTGGTTTTATTAGTTGCTCCATTTGTTTTCACACTCTGACCACACAAGGCTTTCACGAAAGGTTATCAAAAACTTTCTTGTTACAAGTTACTTGCTTTCCACCAATTTTGAATTTTTACTCCTCCAAACAAACATTCTATCCTTTGCAGTAGACCCAGGTTTGTTTGATTTGGACCGAACAATGCCTGGGTATAAGTGCAGTTAGGCACGGCATTAAATAGTGTATTCCCTGTAAATAGACAGGGCACAATGTAGAGAGGAATATTATTATAAGTTTTAGAAGTAAAAAAAGAAGAAAAGTTTAACAAGATTTCATTCTATTTTTCTGTTTTTCAATGTGCATGCCTGTCTGTCTTGAGAAATGAATGACCATCCCTTTCTACAAGATAAAAAAAAGGGAGGGTGTAAGAGAAGCCAGGGTTAATTGAGCATACTGTAAGGACCGAGTGGTAATACAGCTTTTGATGAGGTGAATGGAAGAATGAGCTGGTTTCCAAATGAAAGAAAAAAGCATGTTCACAGTTCATTACCACTTCGTTTTTCCTCGTTAATCAAACCACAAAGCGCTAAAATATGTCAACAGGAAAGTACGTTCACTGTGCAAAGAATGCATATCTAGGTTTGTTTGCATAAAGCAATTAAATTAGAGATTTAAGCTATGCATGTACAGTATGTATGTGTGAAAATGTAGCCTGTTATAAACTTGTGGCCACATTAATTTTTTTCCCAACAATGACCACAAAAAATAATTGGCTTAATAACAATGTTTAAGTTGGATGACTTAGAGTGGCTCTATAATGACTAAAAACAGAAAAATACCTCAATAAATTTTACCTATAAGATGAAAGCTTTCATAAATGAGAGTGTGTCTTTTTTATGTGACATTACAAAGTTGACCAAAAAAATTATAATCCAATACCACTTAATATTTTATTTATTTTTACAGATTCTATTCATCTCTCACCGGGAAAATTTGTGTGCTGCACAGGTTAAATATCTTCTCCAAGCACCCGAGACGTGAACTCAGTGGGAATCAAACCCGCAAACGTCCGGTCCATGGGCGAACACTCCACCTCTGAGCCACTGTCTTCCAATATAAAATAAATACAAAAGCAACAAAGCAAAAGGTGCATGTGTTCAAAATAAAAAAATGTGTAAGTATGAAATGACTAAAGTGTAATTAAACTAATTAAATTCAGATGGCTGTCAAATCTTTTTTTACATGCAATTCAAGGTACTTTATTCATCCCTTACTGAGGAAATTTTGAGTGTACAGCAGCCCTCCGAGCAGTACAAGGAGAGCTGTAAGCTCCATGAGCTCCAAAAAGTTTCTCAACAGTAGCTGGGTGGTGCTGAGTTGGATAGGGTAAAGCTGGATGGCTGAACAGAGCTGGAACAGCAAGGTGCGACAGCCACTGGTTGGAACAGAAGTAAACCAACCGCTTGGTGGACCAAAGGTGAAACAGTTATAGGTGGACATCACACACAACTATCAGCTCTGCATGCGACAGAATGTAGGTTACTGTGGCAACAATGTGGGAAAGCTCCCATGATCTTGAACCGACCATTAAAAGCTCCACATGTTGACAACAACTCACATCCTTCTCTGTAATGAAGTTGAAACAACCCCATTTGTTGTTCACAAACAACAGAAGTCCATCAACTTTAGTTTTTGTTTTACTTTTCAACGTCTCTGTCCGCACACACCATAGTGAAGGCAGCGGGTATGACAGGAATAACCATAGATGTCGCTCATCCAAGTCCCTGTAAAACAGAATAAGCGGCACTCCCGGATGATACTATCTATTTCTTTGCCTACGCTTCACTCCAGTACGGCACATTTGCAAAAAGACTCACACTCAGCATTCCTTGCCGCTGAGGTAGCTCATCTGTTTAAAAAAATGTGGAAGCCTACACAGACTTGGTGCCATTATGAGAGACAAGTTTTTCATATACTGTATATATAGAAAAAAACAACAACAAAACCCCAGACATACTGAGAAAATCCATTGTCCCTCATGCATTTAGTCTGCACAACATACTGTCCTGGTGCAAAAACATTTTTACTCTGATAAACTGTTCTTTGAACTTGATTTTAGGTAATTGTTTTTCTTGTGTTTTGTCCTATCCAGATAGTTTTATCTATTATGTCTAATCTATTTAAAGATTCATTGCTATTAGTATTTGCAAATTTTATGTCTGTCTGTCAGTCTGTTAGTCTATCTATCGATTTAGGGTGTTTTCGTAAGGTACCATCTCTTTCTAAGTTTTATCATTCTGAAAATTGAATAACCAACCAATTAAATCAGAAATGTCAACAAAAGTGGATATTTTAAGAGTGAATTAAAAGAACCGACAATTGAGGACAACATATTCACAAGTTTCGAAAAGCTCCATTTACTGCTTGGTACCAGCAGTTAATCCTGGGAATTTGTTGCAATCTGTTATAAATGCATGTTTTGTCCTACCATATAAATCTAGTGAAACAAATATGTGAAGCCTTGTGATGATCAGGCTCCATTTAGAGTCAACTGGCTGAAAGTCTTCAGCTGTCTCGCATTTGAGAGAGACATTTATTCATTTATTCTTTCTCTAGGCTAATGCTACTTATTGGATAGAATCACACAATCCAACTTGTCTTGTGCCAAAGGCGGACTGGGCACAGAGAAGCTCACTGTGTGTATATGGATAACATGAATTATGTTAACAAAGACTGAAGGTCGGTTGGAAAGCAAAAGAGAAAAGAGGGAATAAAAGAACAATAAATTCCATCTTTGGTCTTTATTAGAGATACAAAATAAAAGAGCCATACCTTACTCCTCAAAGTCTTTGATGCTCAAAATTAAACATATTAATAAACTCTGACTTTGCTCTCTGAAGTTCAGAAAATAGGACCAGTAGGACAAAGTGAGATTCTTTTCTATCAAATAACCTTCAACCACTTATCTACACTATATTAAACTCTGAAGATTTTATAATTTCAATAAACATGTTACGCAAAATCTCTGCAATAAAAATATTTTGTAAATTTGGAGAAATATTACGGCCGCGCTGCTTTAAAGGATGCAATAAACCCCCAAATGTTCAAAATCACACAAAGAAGAAAAAGAATATTATATTTTTTTACAACTATCTCAATTGTTTAAAGTAGTGCATCACAAAGTAGGAATCCACCTTAAAATGAAAGCTAATTTAAATATTTGCCCCTGTTCTTGTTTTTTTCTTTTCCTGTGGAGCTAGAAATTTCCCCTAAAGTAGATATCTTATCTCTCACTCAAACTTCTAGCCATATCTATGGTGAATGTTCACCCTCACCCCTCTACTGCAACTTCTGGCCTTAAGGCTGCAGTCTTATCTCCTTGGTCCACAAAGCTCCTCTGGTTCTGTGCGCTATCCACCATGTTGTTCCACTCATCTTCTTTCCACGGTGAGGGCAGAACATGTGTCGAGAAATATCAAAGAGATAGAAAACTACACACAGTCATGTATATATAGTGAGTGATGGATACATATACAGTATACGTGTATATGTGTATTATGCATATTTGAATATGAAGACCGAGAACTATTGCACGTTTCTGCTTACAAGAAGAATTTAAATGACATGCATTAGATCTTTGGGATATAGAAATAAATGAAAAGCTGAGAGAAAATCAATTTTCTTCCGCATAGGAAGCCTCCCCGTAACTGTGAAAAGCTTCCAACTCACGGATATTTGTGATAAACTATCGCATATTTAATATGGTCACATAAGTAATATAGGCAAATCAATTTCCTTCCAAGTTAATCTGCATTTTGCTTGGTCATTTTTGATTTGCCATTCAGCCCCCTCAATCCAATTTAGAGTGAATGGTTAGTGTCAGAGAGGAAAAGAATTTATTCTGAGTTTAAAAGAAGAAAAAAAAACAAGCCCTTGGTCAAAATTGTCATTGCCAAGTCATTAAAAGTGTGAAAGGAGCTGTGTGTATGGAGACGGCTGATCGGCTCCCCGGGTGCTACTGACAAAAAGAGACCTGGACACGTCCACCACAACCCTGATGAATTGAGTCATAAAGGTGATTGGCTCAAATGAAATTCTGCTCCTCTGAGGCAAAACACATCCGTTTGATTTGAATAAATCACCATGCTAAAAAGACGACATGTTAAACCTAGAGGAAAATGATATGTGGAAATAAACAGGACAATTGCACGATGTGACTTGGTGTGAATTTTAGCACCAAACCAGGCTGAAGAGTAAAACAAACCAAGCCTGTGGGATGCATAACCCTTCATTACTATGCTGCTGCTGGTTGTCAGGTTACAGATGCAGGGCCTCGGGTGCAATGTGTGATTTTGTAGTAGAAGCTGCCTGCTAATTACCAACCTAGGCAACATGCCGTCATTAAAAACGCAACCCCGAGTGTCTGCTGAGCTAATTTGTCTAATTACATCTTTGTAACTTATGAAAAGACCTAACATCACCCCGAAGGCTTGCTTTTGGAATGAGATCCCTGTAGATGGTAAATGAAAACTTTGTAGCCATTCCACCGCCCGACAAGTACCTCAATAGCTGCAAGGCACAGGGAGTACGGGAAAGATTGGAAGAGGGAGGTGGTGGAACCCCTATTGGGTGATGCGGTTACTATTTCTACATCCCTGAGATTCCTCTCCCAAGGGACAACTACCCACATCATGCCGGCAAGCCTCCTGTTTATATTTCTCATCATTAATGTGCTTTTTTCTTTTGTGGAATTCATCAGCAAAACCAATATTTGGTGCCAATTTTAAGATGCAAACGGGATGTTTGGTGCTGTTGTGGTTACAGTGCAGTCTCATTACATAAAGACAAAGGAGGATTTTGATTAAAAGTATTTTTGTGAAGAATTGGCATGTTCATAAATTCTTACCAAGTTCCCCAGCTTCCTTTCACACCTCCCAAATATGTGGAGCAAATGAATGTGCTAACTCTTAGCAATATATTTAAAGAGTATACCGAACTTGATTACATAGCATGCAAAAGCTGTTTCGTAACAGAGACTTTGCATTAGTTTGGTCTAAAGTAAAGCAAGGAAATGAAGCCCATCAAATCAAAGACAATCAGATTGAAAGGCAAAAACTAATGATAGACCAAGTTAGAAAAAGAACAAACAGGATGACGCCATCTACCGCCACCCTTCCTTCTTCCTCTTCTTAACGGCAAGAGCTGCTGCTTGGCTCTGATAGTATCGCTCTCAGCAGTTCAGTTTCAGTATAACATCTCCCCAGAGCCATGCAAGTAAGCTATTTTTGGGGCCAAGTGTCCTGCCTACGTGGGTATGGACTCATCTTTCGGCACTTGAAGGAAACCCAAATGGCAATCCATGGTTGGGTCCACTGCCAGTAATCCATCATTGAGTAGCCAGACAGAGGTTCAAGTGGGAATAGTGATGGTTTATTCTAGCAATCACAGAAAACATTATTTAAAAATGATCTATTTGCAATATTACCCATAATATTGCATTACATGCAACTCTTCTTCCCTATCCCCTCCCCTTTTTAGAAAGGAGGGGTAATGTTAAAAAGAAATAAACCAAACCTCAGAGATCATCATTTCATACTTGCCAATAGAAAATAATGTCGGTGTGGTTTGTGATCTGTCGGTGAGTCAACTCACTCCTTTGTGGAGAACAGGGTGCAAACTGGGCCAGCCAGAAACTTGTCAACTGAAACCTAGACACAACCTCAGAGACCCGGTTAAGCCTGCTATCTCCTCTAGCTTTTACTCATCTTGCCCAAACTCTTTCTCACTGCCTCTCTCACTAAGTTTTTTTTTTTAATCAGGTGAGATTTTATCAGGCCTCCTCAGTCAGTAACCACTATCGGTTGTGAAATTTCAGACGGCAAAGCGTGTGGGAACCACAGTATCAGTTGTGCTCATCTCACCCAGCACCTTTACAGGCACGCAGACGGTTTCTGAAAAGGTGAGAAAAGCTTCACAAAGAGACTGGTTTAACACAAACTGTCAGTGGAAACACTTTCATGCCCTTTTCAACATTTTCTACGCAATCTTCCACCCTTTTTTCTTGTTTACTTAGTCAAAGTGCGCTGTCTCGTTGCACATATTTATTCTATAACTGTATGTCTTTCATTTGTGGAAAGATACAATACTGTGCCGATTTTCTGAGAAGATATGTAGAAGATATATCATATTCATTCTTAGACATAAAAACATCTGAAGGACAAAACTGGAGCTGAATGATGGCCACTCCCTGCGGGCTCCCATTGTGTGTCATACAGAGCTATTTTCTGCACTATATTCTTCCACCAGCTAAAATTATGCTTTCCATTTGATGTCACAATTAAAGTTAATTCTTTGCACTGACAATCGAGCTGGTAGATTAGGTTTCCAGGTTGTGATAGAGTATTCAGGAAGGATGGACACTGGCACGTAAAGTGGCCCTTGTCTCCCACCGATGTACATACTTAAGCAAAAAGGTTCTACTTTAACATGTAAAGTGATAAGTGACGTTATGCTGAACTTTATTTGATTTAAACATGGACTTGTAAAATATGGGTACGAGTACAAACCTATCACATAGAAGAATTCAAGAATTCTATTTATATTTTATTTTATTATGAGCTCTTAGAAAATGGTTCCAGAAGAATAATGAATAATTTAAATAGCCAAAGGGTATCTTTTAGCAACAAAAACAAAAAAAAATCCACTGCATTAGTTACTCCTATGATCTCTTACATTAAATATGCCATGTTTTATGAGCTACAGTTACACCAAGTGTCAATTTGCATGTGCTTCAGTCTCTTTGCAGTCTTGGATGAAGTAATAAGCATTTTGATAATTTCCTATTCAACTCTAATTTTAAAAGTGGAAACATTACAATAGTGGGAATATGTCTTAAATAGATGTAGTAGAAAAATACAAAATTGCTTGTAATTTAACAACTGTCGTCACCTTATGAGGTTGTAATGGCAAGAATAAAACTTCTGCTTTGAAAGCTGTGGATTAAAGTTCTAAAAACTTTTTTTATTAGTGAAACAAAATTTTTCCTTTAAAGCTTTTTTAAAAACTCACCTGATCCAAACACACACAAAAAATGTGTTTCAGCATCTGCATCGGTTATGTCATTAGCACTTTAACCTGAATAATTTACTTTACCAACGCGAAAAAATGGAAGTAGGGGATTGATTGGAGATAGACGTTGGAATTTTAAGGCACACGGGTCTCTGTTTTGGGTGAGCGACCAATTTTAATTCAATTTGATATTTCTTTTTAAAATTGAGACGGGACCTTGAGCTCAGGCAGAGAGAATAAATAAAGAGGGTTTGGAGATGGGATCCATGTGGGGAGGGAGGTGAGAGGAATGGAAGTTCTCCTTGTCATCCATCACAGTGGCACTTCAATGATTGTCAAATAAGTAGCTCTGTCCAAACCCATCCTTTATCATTATGTATGAATGAATCTATCTGGGGATCACATCATCTAGCACATGGGAGGGCTTCATCTCATATACATGATACAGAGATTATATGGAAACAAGATACATGGCGGCAGAGCAGCTTGAATGGAGTGATAGAGTCATATCACTAGCTGAGATAACACACCACTATTTAATCTGAATACCAAAACTTGAAAATAGAAAATGTACAAGATTTTGCAATAGATATAGTCCACGTGAACTTAATAGAACACTTTTCTTGCCTACTTTATAACCTTTCAGGTAGACTAAAGAGGTCTTTCTTTCAATATATTTTATGTCTAACATCTTAGAAATATTCAAAACATATTTCTCTATCCATGCTTCCATATTTACACCGTTTAACACATGGCACCCCTGGGTTTTTTGGCTCCAAAGCTAACGTGAGAACTTTGGTGTAAATCGTTCTGCAAAGGTGGGTGAGAACTGTTGGCACAGGATAAGAAGCCTATGCTTGCGAAAGCTGCTCTCAATCCATTTCCAAATTGTCAAGGGGCCATCTACGAGGCAAAACAAACCCACCTTAATCTCTGCTAATCATCCTTAAGCATGAATGTTTCATGTGGAAATGCCTAGTTACAATTTAAAGGATTTTCCTCATTCCTTTGCTAACTCTATAATAATCTGGAAATCCTGCAGGCCACAACAAAAAGTCATAAAGAGATGCCAGATGAAGCAGCTTCAACTGTGAAAAGATGATTTGTTCACTACCTGAAACATTGTAGATAATTAATTCAAGCTGCTAAATTTCAATATATGCCAAACAGCAGTAAAGATTATACCAGTGATTGTGATTAACATCAGCCCTCTTACCTGTCTCTCAGGAATTAATATCACAAGCCTGATGCATCCAATGCCAGGAACTGAACTAGAATGATTATTCAATGCAGAACATTAACCACCGGTGAAATGATTGCATTTGACTTGCATTGATTTTAACCCGTGTGAGAAAACAACAACTTGATAACTTTTTAAAAAACAGCTTTGTTAAAGTTGCAGTAAATAAAAAAATAAAAGATTTCTCTAGAATTTTAACAGAGAAAAAATTCAACAAAAAAGCATCCCATTCAAGTGCATCTGCATGAGTCAGATAGCTTCCACTCACATTATTATCCTCATCGCCTACCCCAATGGAATCTCACCTTTGGAAACAGGAGCTGACATGTCAACGGTGGGTAAACACCTTTAAAAGGATCTGACACTCCGTAATGGAAGAAAAAACACTTCAGTGTTGTTCAGGGCCTTGGCGCTGTGCGAGACGCTGGGAGGAATAAGCCATTGTCTGGTGGCATCTAATTGGATCAAGTTTGTGTGGAGAACAGATGTGTATAGCTGGCTGTGGTAAACACCGGACCAAAAGATGCCAAGGCTGAAATTGGTTGGAAAATTGTTTCTGCCTTCATAGAGTGAGTGAGAATAGTGGATAAAAATACAGTATATCAGCACATTTGTCCTACACCCTGAAATAAGTAATAAACACCTCCCCTTCGGAATCAAAAAGCTTCTTTTTTTGTTTTGTTCATTCAAGAGACCAGTCATCTGTCAGCGTGGAAAGGAATGTGCTGTACAATGACATTCAGAACAAAGCGGTAGCCTTAACATAGCCGTCCAAGGAGTGATGATCTTCTGCTAAGGGAAAATTGCACCTTGGGACGAGGGCATTGCTGATCTAATTAAGAGCTGGCAAAAGGTGTCATCCAGCCCTGACAGATTTCAGCCCCAAATCTTTCTGCTCACAGAGAGCCGCTGCTAAAGCGAGAAACATCAGCACGAACAAAGAGATGAAGAGAGACAGACAGATGAGGAAGCGCTATTTCCAATCAGGCATCTGCCTCCCCTCCGACACAACTCGATTTAACCTTGAAGAGTAATGAGATCTGACTTGCTTAAATGTTAGCATTCTTAAATCATCAGGAAGTGCCTCCAAGGAGCCGATAATCACTATGCCAAATTGCTGCGCTCGCTAATTTCATTTCTCCCCAGCATTTGCTTGCAGTTAGTGTCGATTATTCAAGAACAGGCATTTAATGCCGCCAGGTCCCAGGGGTGTTACATTAAAATGTAATAACTTGCAACATAAATGAAAACAAAAACCATTACTTTCATTTCCCCCCTTAACTTTCTCTCCTCCTCCCTTCTCCCGCACCACATCTCTCCCTTCCTCCCTTTTCAATCTCTCTTCACTCCCTCCCTCCATAGTGGGAGTTCGAATCTAATTCTCAGCCCATCTGGCAGGCGTAATGAAGGCGGGCCAGGCTTGTGGTGCCCTGCTGCCACGACTCGGCAGAACAGGAGGTTAGCTGGCAGATTGGGCCAGGATGAGTGGAGGGGAGTCAGAGAACCTGCTGAGTGAGTAAGCCAGCCCAGTTAATCTCCCATGTGCCCCGGTGTGATCAGGGCCAAGGCCGAGCACATGCTGAGGGCACAGAGCATGGGGTGTGGAGTGTCGATAGTTGTGGGCCGAAGATGGGAGGGTGACTGGCTCTCATTTACATTTTCTGGCATTCAGCCGGTTTGTCTAATCAGGGGGAATATGAGCAAAATAACCTTCATTTTACTGACACAAAAGCATTAGCAGGTAGGATAAATTAATCGACAGTCAGCAAGAGGCTTACAGCTACTAAATAACTTCTACCTCATAAACTGGAACCGTGGAGAGTTTGAAGAACTGTAAACACACTCAGCAGGCAAAGGGCACTGGGGTGAATAACCTAAAAACATCTGTATAGGCCTTAAAAAAAATCAAAAGCTTTCGAGATAAAAAGAAATGACAAATTATGTTTAACCAGATTATTAAAAAAAAAAAAAAGGTTAAACGAATGTTTGTTGAAACAGTAAAGTTGTATCTGCTGGTCCTTGTCAAACATAAGTCACATAGTGAAACAGATTGATTCAAACCCCAACAGGTGCAGATACATCTTGCATCATCTGTCAATACACAAAGATTTGTACCAGTCACAAGTATATTTGATCATTCTCTGGCAAAAACTTTGATATTTCACAGCTTATCATTGTTCACATTCTGTTCATTTACCAACCAAATATTGTTAGTGTTGAATATATATGAAAACAAGAAATGTTACGAAAATATAAATTTCAAAGGGATCATCTATACATCTCCAAGATTGAGAAAACATCAGCCGGTGAGAAAAGCCAGAAGGATAGAACTCATGTCAGACACTGCAAACCCCATGTAATGATGATTAAGCTCCTTTATCTAAACACAAACTGCTTTCCAATCGCTACAATCTGCCTGCTGTGTGTGAAAGCACGTAGGGGGGAAGTAGCAAACAAGCCAAAATTCTGTACACAGACTAACATTCGTTAACATTGGGCTGTGGGTGCAAGTACACACGTTGATTACAAAGTTAGGGTGATTGTAAGAAGAAATGGTTAAGTGTACAATTAACTCAGCTAAATGTAATTTGATAAACTCTATCACAAAGTTGACTGGGTAATTCAACCTCATAATGCAAGGTGGGTGAGTTAAAAATAAGAAACAACAATCAGTTGGTGGAGGAAAAAACTACATGTTTTCAAAAACTGTCCTCTTTAGTCTGGAGAAACCACAACACTGTCATTAAGAGTAACGCTCCTCATAAACACACCAGTATCGGCTGGAGATCTAATTGCCCGTGCTTCTCTTGTAATCTTATACCTTACCTTACCTTCTGTTACTGTCAGACACCTTTTCCACTGAGAGATGGCAAGACAATAAGAGAGAATCGGGGATGGATGGGGGAGCAGTACAAGAAAAGGTAGGTGTTGCTTGAATATTGTCAGATTCAAGTAAAGGAAAGTAGAAGAACTTGGTGTAAAGAAAGAGAAACGAAAGAAGAAAAGCACACCATAAAAAAAATCAAATGATTGTGTGTTGCTCACTAAAATCCCAGAAGCAAGGCTGAGGGGTTCAGACAGAGGAGAATCATGTTCTTACCGTTGAGTGATTAGAAGACAAGTGGCAGAACATGACCTACTTACAAGAACTTTTCTCGACAGGTTTTAAAAAACAGTAACGCAGTGAAGAAGTGTGAGTCAGGTAGGTGGGGGTTAACCCCGCTGGAGTCATGGCAACATTAAAACAGCAGTCTAAGCTTTAATGATTGCCTGGAGGTGTTTGTGAATATGGAGGAAAGCAGTTGCATGACCTCTCAAATATATATTTAAAAAAAAAAAAGAAAGAACAGAGGTTTGCTGTTTTGCTTTAGCTTTAAAAGCAAAAAAACGAAAAACAAAGCAAAAAACCCAAATGTGAATGCATCTGATCTTACAGATGTGAAAGGTTAAAATGGGAAAAACATGAATTAAACACAACTATTACCCTTTCACGGGTACAAGATGAGATTCAGATCTGTTCAAATTAACGTCAAGAGGTGTGAAAGTATAGTGAGTTGGAAAAAAACAAAAAAAGACAAACAAAAATAGAAACAAAGCTGCTTTCTCAAAATCTGTGACTGAACATGGTAAAGTGTTTTCATTTCTTTGCCCTATTACAACTCCAGACTGGAAATCCACCGAGGCCATGAAAAAGGAACTCTTTAGCTCTGCCGCAGAAAAAGGTCTGCCTCTGGCTTTTCTTAATTTCAGGCTGTGTTTGTGCAGCATTTGCGAGCCCTCATGAGTTTCTGGGAGGCCTGCAGGCCTTTTCTCTCATCAGTAAAGGTACTTTTTTGCTCGGTGCCGGAAGCAATCTATTGGTGTAGGCCTTTTGTTCTACCTCTCCATGCAAGGTTAGGCCACAAGTCGCAAAATACAGGCAATGCAACCACACTGCTGTTTATTTCCTTCCCAACCACTGTTAGCTCTAAGAAAGAGAGAAAGGCAAGGAAAGCTGCACAGATTATCAAGAAGTAGAATAATTATGAGAAATGAAGAGCTTTTCCATTAGATTCTGAGAAAATTGAAATGATTGTCTCTGGAATCCTTCAGGGCCAATGGAAATTTCACAATCTGCATCTGAATTAGACAAATGTTGCACTTGTGCAAAATTAATAAGCTGCAACATTAAAAATCTCAGTGATTTATTATATACCCTCTAGTGTGTAATCAAGTTGCATGAGAGACGAAGGGAGGGTGGGTTATGTGAAAGATAATTGGGAGAGACAGAGATGTACCTCGTTGTGCGCAGAGGCACAATAGACTAGGTTGTTTCCCAAAAAGGTGAAAGGACTGGTTTACTTTGATTGAAATGTGTGAAACACTCAGTTACTGCAATCTGTGGGAGTTGTGTTTTGCAGAAGAATGGCAATTAAAATATGACAAAGTAAAATATGACATATGGAACTGCCAAAACAGATACAGCAAAGTTGACACCATGTTCCTTCTAAAAAAAAAAAAAAAAAAGAAAAGAAAACAGGGGGCTATTTCTTTTGGAAGCGCAAATTCACCATAAGGATGGTTGATGGCAATATCACACCTCCATGGAAGTCTCATCCCACAATCCACAGGAGGCTTTCTTTCCCTCCTGTCTTCTTCTGGGGAGCTGCCATTGTATTAATTCCCTATTCCCGCATAGATGTTTGTAATTGGAGCTCTAATTTATGATCGGGCCTTGGTGCAAGATAATGATATGGAGCATTGTAATTTGCCGATGCAAATTGTACGTTATAATAGGGAGCCATAAAAGCCTCAGCAACATCTCTGAGACTTGCCAAACACCCTGAGCGTTCATTACAGCCCTCATTAAAACATCCATGTCGGCAATGGGAGCTCTTACAAATGGAAGGAGCATGTAATTGCCGCTTGATTGTGGTATATGTAACATATGATAAAGTAGAATTACCCATTTATTTGTCTGCCGTGTCCATGAAACTTAATGGTGAGAAAGCCTGCAGTAAACAAATCCACGGAGCATGGTTTGATTTTTACATTTTATTGTTTAAAGTGGGGCAAATGTGAGTTAAGGGACAGTGAAACGAGGACAACCCACGAACGATGGTAATCAAAGTTGGGCTTAAGGGAATGAAAGTAATGCTTTTACACACAAGAGCCTGCGTTTCATTTGGACCAAATTCAGCATGGATGATAGCAAAGAGCTCAACAGGGGAATACAATAAGTGGTTCTAATATGAAAAAAATATAATTATTGTTCTTTTATATTACCAGGCGCCAAAGTCATCAACATGCATTTGCTTTAAAGGTGATGGAATTAGACCGAAAAAGGTTGGAATGTAACACTGAAGTCCCTTCTTGAAACAAAAACATTTGTACTAATGTCTGTTTGGTTTACCAGCAGGTAGTGCTCAGTAATTTCCAATCGATCTCAATTCACTCCTAATAAATGTGCTATGTGAATGCCCTGAAGCTGAACGTCCTAGCTTTTAAGCAATCTTAAGAGCAAAGCCGAGTTGCAAAACCAATTAAGAGTTCATTTGGAACAAGTGAACTATGCGAAGGCTGTGCTTTTTCCTTGGCCCAGTCAACACTAATTCAGTGTGTCACCTTTTTATTCAAATGAGTCCCCTTTATGTTCAGGTCCATTCTAATGCATCTCCATTAGAACAAAACCTGAGCTGCATTGCTGAAAATTAAGTTTCCCTCCTCAGCTCTGAATGATAGCAGGCTTCTATCATCTGAGCTCTCTGCTCAACCACTGGAAAAGGATTTTCAACCGCGCCATTCAG
The DNA here is from genome assembly GCA_902685375.1 of Neostethus bicornis. NCBI lineage: Eukaryota > Metazoa > Chordata > Actinopteri > Atheriniformes > Phallostethidae > Neostethus > Neostethus bicornis. The sequence goes on from LR738545.1 coordinate 16,181,194, forward strand.
CCGGAGCCCCAGAAGCCTGCAGCCTTTATCTGTAGACCCGTTGATTGATGTGTTGTGGGACCGGCTGTGGTTAACAGCAATTTTTATCTGTTGCTAGCGGCAACACCTCAGGTCCCTGGTGCGCGGAGAACAGCAGGGCCCAGGATCTGAAGCCAGACCGCACACAGGGATAAACAAATAGGTTTTTAAAGGCAGACAGCCCTCATAGAGAGGCCCCTGACAAGGAGCACCCCACACCACCCCAAGGCCAAGACAATGTCAGGGCCCCGGCCCACTCCTGCTGAGACTTTGGTTTCCTTCACTAATTTTCACCATGTGCAAAGCCAGTGGTATGAAGACACCTGCCCACTAAAGAGTAAGTAGAGGAAGAAAAATGGACAGGCAAAGGCAGAGAGACTCAAAAAGACACAAAAAAACAGTAAAGAGGTTTCTTACACTTGAATTGTTTAAAAAACATTTACAGAAATGATTCTGTGCATTTGATTTAATTTGCACATTTATATTCAGTTACTGAGTTCAGTGTCTAATCCAGTCAATTTGTGTACTTTCTTAAATAAAGCACAAGACTTTTGATGACTTAAATCATAATTAAATGCCTTAATCCTTGTATTTGATTTAAAAATCTTGTGTAAAAGCTTTATCACCAAGACAAGAAAATGTATTTAATACAACATGGAGGTCAAAAATGCCAAATCAGTTTAAACAAGACTGCTTAAGGATGCACACATGACTGAGACAACCGTGTTTAGAGTGTAGACTCATTTAGCGTTAAATAAGATTATGACAAACCGAGCAGGGGAAATGAAGACCGGGTGTGTCTGTGAGCTCCAAATGCCCATGCTCAACCAAAAACACACCAGCTTAGGTTTAACTCTCTGACATTGTAGAGATAAGTCCTCCCAAAACAAGGTAGTCAGATTATATAGTCACAGACAAAGCTCTACACTTTTATCATCCGTGAAAACATAAGCCAGAGCTTGGCCTTGGGTGGTTTTATAAGACACGGTGGGGGGGTCTCAATCACTTCATCTGAAAGGAAAGGATGGTGTGTTGTCTATTTTGTCTAGCTAAATTTTCTCCCCTATACAACACATGCAGCCCAGGGCTGGTGAGAGGATGGGCAGATAGTTGCAGAGAGATTTTGTGACATTTTCTCCGTCTCCTTCAGCACGTATCTCCCTGGTACAGAAGAGGATGTTGGATTCTTTATCAAGTAGCCCAAGAGAGGATGATAAATCGCCTGAGCCCAAGTCCATCTCCACTGGAACAACAAGCAGGTAGCGGGAGAGGAAACAAAGCACAGATATTGTCTTCCAAACATGGGGAAAGCTATAATGAAGCTCGCACAAAGCGGACAGGAGAGAGCTGACCTGATAAACAATTCCATATCCAGTCTTACACAGAAAGCCAGATAGTGAGGTTGAGCTCTGCGGTCTTGTATCAGTACCGGACTTAGTACTTCATAGATTAGACTTCACCCCTTTATGAAGTGATGAAAGGCTGGTATGGGACTGATTTTTCACAGCATTGTGTTTGTGCCAAAAGCAGCCACTGTTGTTCTACTTCTAGAAAGAAATTTCAACTATGAATATGTATTGACGTGTTGAAAACTATAATAGCTATCAAGCTTTGGTAAAATCTCCACAACACAGTTCTTGTTGTATTTTGTCACCATCATCAAATTTATGAGGCCTAACACAATGTACTCAAGACCATGTTACTTATTTCAATGTATCTGTCTCATATCTGTGTATCTGTATCTGTGTTGAATAAATAGGACATGCACAAGTCTGTGACAGACATGTAAAGGTTGAGTAAATGTTTTTAAGTGTAAAGCATGTTCTGTGCCTAATCACTATTGTGAGGACTAATTTGTATTTCCATACACACAGATTGTTGAGCAAAATATCAAGATCCTTTTGTTAGTGTATGAAGACACTTGAGCCACCAACTTGACAAACGTTCTCATCCCACAGCTGGACCACTGCAGTGGCAAATTGAATCAGATCGGTAAAACTATGGATGACGCAATTTAAAAAAAAAAAAAACTATTGGTAGCGTTCTCCATGGGGCACAAAAGTTTTTCTTGTTTTTAACAGTAGCAAATAAGAATCGCCCAAACACCCCGTCTTTTCTTATAAAAATGTTTGGGCAGAACCTCATTTTAATTTCTGTATGCCTTTTAATTTTCTTCTCCCAATTATTGGCTTTTATTTAAATCACTTTGAACAGACTAAATAACCAGATCATAACAATTCAAGAGACATATTCACCCAACATCCGCAAAAATCATCTCCCTCCTTCTTTTCTACCAGCCATAGCTCACTATCCAACCCTTAGTCTTCTATTTGCCCAACACCACAGCCTATAACCCCTCAGGCACCACTCAGCAGTTCCCTGCTGCCCACCTGACCCCTTACCTCAAACCCCCATAGGAAACTATCGTACTGTAAAGCCTGAAGCACTTACAGATAAGCAGCCCCCAGAAATCAAGCAGACCCTGCAGCTGGGCAGATTGAGAGTCAGAGCTCAAAACCCAGGAGGTGCCTGCAGGCTACAAACACTGCAGATAGGGCCATCATATAGCTGAGTAGGGAAACTAGACAACATGAAACTTCCTGCCCTCATTACTAGACTTTCCCTTGCTTGCACAATGCCCCCTCCTACCACACAACCTCCAAGCCAACTTCACTACCATCTTTGCTCTCTCGCTCTGTCTAAATCCCTCCCTCCTCCTTCGCAGATAAAGAGAAGGCCTCGTTCCATGCCGACTCAAACTGACAGCTTGAGCCAAAGGGCTCCACAAGCTTTTTTGGAAGGTCTTGTTTGTTTTTATCCAACTGTAAGCAGACGGCCACGAGGGAACAGGAATGTGACATGTTCCATTAAACCAACATAAGAAAAGAGATAGCACCAAGATCAATGTCTTTTTAAGTTGAGCTTTGTTCAGTTTTTTTTTTTTTACCCCCTCTGAGGAAGATTAAAAATGACAAACCATTTATAGTTGTTTTGTTTGCTTGGATGATTGCTTCTGAACTAGAATAAAACTGCCATATGCCACTCATCAACTAAAAGTAGTACACTTTAAAGAATGTTCCTGTTATGAGTTTCCCATTAAGCGAAGGACATAAAGGACAACTGCTGAAGGGATTAGACTGGGAATAGATGCATCACTGAAACAAAAGAACGCACAGGAGCACAAATTTACAATTTGAAAACCTTCTGTGGCAAGACAACAGAGACTGTCACCAGATAAAAATAATCTCGCACAGACAATGTGCGAGCATGTCTGCTCAAAAAGACTAGCTGAGGTTTTCATAATAACACTTCGTATTCTTCTGAGACACATTTTCTTTGAATCAGGATACGTTCAGTACACAAAAGTAAATTATTTTCTCATGAATTGTAAACATTATCATTTTAATTTTACTGAAGATTTAAATAAAATGCAGAAAGAGAAAAATATAAATATATTTGTACCAAAACTCAAGCTTGTTAAATTAGCCATCACTTAGAGAAGAGGGTTCTGTAAAGATAGATGTACTGATACTGAACAACAGCACTGATCAATGCCAATAAAACAAAGCATTTTTTGCCAAGGTAGTATAGGACACCTTCCTACAATTTAATCAGTCAGTCAGCCAGAATTAATGTTCCTAATATCATGATTTCTCCATTACTCTATTTAACATAATTAAAATGTCGAGCGCTGGGGCCATAAAGCGGGTCGTTGGAGATTGTAATTCTGCCGTAAAGCTATGAAGCATGAAAATGTCACTTACCGAGTAGCCGCGGCCTGACAGCGAGTGAGTGGAACTCTGTAGGGAGAGAGAGGAGAGCAGGGATGACCTTTAGGGAGCGTTTCACTTGCTCACATAGACATGATGAAGCACCAGTGCTTTAATATCAATATTCACGTTAACCTTTTTACCCACCCTGTCTTGTACCCCATGCCTGCACAGATCACTCCCATTCAATACAGCCAGCACAACAGGGGGGGTGGCGGTTTGGTGGAACCCTACGCTCAGAAAGAAGATCCTAGTTTGATTCTTAGAATTAGCTCTAATATTACAGGTGGTGTTATTCAATACAACCATTTGTTTACTTTGCTTACTTAGTTTTTATTAGAAAGCAATTAGTAATTTATGATTACATTCTTTTCTTGAGGAACAAAAGCAAAAGGTTATATACAGTAAATTCTATGACTCCATGTTGTATTTAGCATAAAAATCTCCATGCATTTATGGCAGTATTTTGGCAAAGTAAACTCCCTGTGTGTTTCTAATGTGTTTTTCTAAATGCTGAACAAGAGCAAGATAGAGACAGAAAAGACTGGGTTTTGTTCTGTTCCCTGGCTCTGTGTGTCAGCGCTCAGCACGAATACCAATCTCCAAATCCCTCCCTCCACTTCCACTTTTCACTGCTTTTATTCCTCTGTCTAGATTGGCAATTTCACCCCCCTGGTCTCTGGAGGGGACTTTTCTGCTAGACCAATTTCATCCATAGGTCCACCTTAAATCCAAAATAACCTCCCCCACACCTTCACTACGACGACTTTCCTTGTTCTGCACCCGCCCGATGCCCCTCATCCATTCTCCCACACCTGCTTTAGGCATCAACCCTCATCAACGCCTGTGTGCCCCTCTGATTCGCAGGAGGGCTCCTGCAGTGACGATTAGGGAGGAGTCCTGCCGTGAACCGGAAAGCAGGCTCTGTGGGAATCAAAAGGCTATTCCCACTCTCCTCAACCTCTCTGCTCCCAACACTGTCACAAGCAGAAGACTCCGGAGGAGAGGGCATGAAAAGCTGCACAAAAAGCAAAATTCTAGAACTAGAAAGCTGGCCAAAAGTGTGGTCCAGGATTAATGTGTTCTGTTGTCTTTGTTTGTGTGAATAAATGTGTGTGTGTGTGTACGTGTGGGTTCAAATTGTGACAACATTTGAATGAGCATATATGCATGCGTTTGTGTGTGAGCACATACATGCATAGGTGGAGGGAGGCCAAGGCCATTTGGAATTAGTCTTACTGTGTAGAGTTCATTCAACTTGGAGCATTCTGAGTAGAAAGAGAGGCTTATTTAAATGATAATGAGGGACAATCCATTGGATTTAGTGCTGGTGAAGGGGGAAGGAAAGGGGAGGGAAAGGGGGATCCATTAAAACGCCGGCGGTTCATAAGCCATAGGGTCGGCATACAGCTAAACACTCTCTCTTAAAAGCCATTATACATGGCTCTCAATGGATTTCTGAAGCGCTTAGGACTTCAAAAGGATTTAAAAACCCGCCTCAGAGAGCGAGTGTGGGGGAGGGTGGTGGACAAGGGTGTGTATGTGTGTGGTGGATATTGTGGTTGGTGGCAAGAGGGATGGGGCGGATGCTGGCGGCATTTAAGGGTTAACTAAACAGGCCTGGAGAAGAGAAATGTTGCTAAATCCACCCCCTAATCCTCTCCCCATTTCCATGCTCTCTCCACCACTCTCTTTATAAAAGAGAAAAGAAAAAAAAAAAAAAAAACGAGAAAGAAAGAAAAGAAAAACATGGCAATAAAAGGGGAGGGTCCAGTCAATCTTCTCCAAACCCAGACTATTGGTTTTTGTCACTGTGGGGGAAGCCAAGAGGCGGGCCAATCAGAGCTTATGGGACCACGGGGGAGGATAGGGATGTGAACATGTATGTCCTCTGTGGGAAGAGAGGCACGTATGCTGGGTAGGTTTAGGTGCAGAAGGGTGGATATTGCTGAATACGGGTTGCTGTTAGACCCCCTCTGCAGCACCACAGCTGCCACCCTCTGCTCCACAGGACCCAGATGCACTGGAACCCACCCTCTCTACCACCTCCTATTCCCCTAATCCTTATGTGGCTTAGTGCTGAATCCTTGCTGCACTGCGGGCGCAATTACCTTGTCAAAATAAACAGATAAAAACCCAACCATGGCAATGAATAAACAACATCCCCTGCAATTTTTTTCACCCCCTTCTCCCAAATTGATGCATGACTGTTTTTACAGGCGGGCGGGCGCGTCCATATGTCACATTTGTCTCTATTTCCTACTGTGGTAAGACAAGAGAAATCCATTTTACTCATTGCCGAAGCGGCATCATTAGTTGAGAGCTCTTAAAGCTGGGGAGCCACTTTGATGTGGTGGAGCACATTTTATGAAAATTAGCAGTGCTTTCAGCGCAGTGGTGGAAATTTCAGGGAGCTGGAAAAATAAGAAAGAAAGTTGACAGAAGGTGTTGTAGAAGAACGCTGCTGTGTGTCATGTTCAGGCCTGCACTGAGTGGAATACAGCCAGCAGAGCAGAGTAGAGACACATATAGGGAAAGACAGAGACAAGAAAGAAATGGTAAGGAGAGGGAGAGAGATGGATAGATATAGATGCGTGGCTACAACGATCGGCGTCTGCGCACCATTTATTTGGCAGCAGATTAGAGAGACATGCCACATCTAACACCGTAGGCGATTACAGCGTGCAATTTTCAACAGTGCCCCTCCCCCGCCAATACCATCACAGCAACCACTGCTTCCAACAACCCCTCTGTTCGTGCCCCCTCCTTCTCAGTGCTAGTCGTATATCCCTGTCAGAGCTGTCAACAAGCGTCGCTCTTTTATCTGACAAGCCCGCCTCTTCCTGCTGACTTTTTCATTAAAAGACAGCCTTTTACAAAAATTCAAGGGAAATGCTATGAGAAAGATGTGGGGGTGGAGATGGAGGGCGGTATTCAAAAAGTACTGAGCAGTGATGCTGAGGGGAAAAAAGGAAATAAAAATGGGAAAAATTAAGCAGAGTGATTTTTTCTTTCCAGCAGGCAGGATTTTCAGTCGGGATGCTGAATAGCTTAAAACAATAGCTTTAATAAGTTCATTAAAAATCTTTTTTTTTCTTTCCATTATTCCCTCTTGCTGAAAAAATGAAGCTATTTACTCCCCCCCTCTTAGCCTCTCTCTCTTGACTTGCTTTTGTCAGCTAAATGAACAGTCTGATTGAATTCAGTTAGGTTTAGGAGGCCTGCTTGACAGGCATTAGTTATGAATAATATTTCTACATTCATTTAAAATAAGGCGTTCAAGATTTTGCATAAATTCTCATTACTTCCCCTGTATCTAAAATGCATTATTTTATCAGTTCTGCTGAACGAATGTCAGACTTCCATTTTGCTTTTTCACCTACTCATTCAACTAAATGGGGTGGTGTATGAATGCTAACTCATTTCATTTAGATGCTTACAAGGGCATGACCACACCTGGCTGAACTGTGTAAGGTCACTTGAGCAAGGCAGACTATAAGTAATACCAGGCCAACTGGTTGAAACTGTGCAACTGACCTAATCGTTTCCTGTCTGTGTGCAGACAGACGACCACTCCTTCTAAATGTGCAGTGGCTTTATGAGGTGAGACCAGGGAGCAGCAAGAGCTCCACGGCAACGGCTGCCCTCTGATCTTAGCCTCTATTCTGCTGTCGTCTGTCTCCTCTCAATATCCTACCTCAGGGCCTCTTTGCCTTAGTCTGCGAAAATGGACACCCCTGCCCTCTGTAAAGGAGGGGTAGGGGGCTGATAAGCAGAGAGGTCTCACCTCACTGAGCTGCTCCTTGGAGTTACTTCTGTGCGGTCGACCGAGTTCCTGCAACGTCTCGTCCTCGCTGACTTTGACTGGACGTAGTGTCAAAGGTTTGATCTACAAGGTACACAAAAGATAAACGGTCAACCTCAAAAAACACTTTCAGGTGATTAACAAAACCATGTTAAAGTTAAAGACAGCGTAATTATTTGTTATATTTTTTTAAGGATTATAAGGCTAGGCAGGCTGTGAATCACTGCATCCTTTTCTCGTTTGCTTTAACCGGATGGCAAGAATGCAAATCTAAAGTTGTTGCTCTGCAACACCTTAAAGGCCTTTAACCAGAACACTGTACAAATAAAGCAGTTTGTCCTCTTTACGTCTAAAATGGATTCCCTGGAATTGAACAACTATTTGCTGGTGGGATAAAAAAAATCCCTTACTGTTTATGTAGGCCAGCCCTTTACATAAACAGTAAGGACTTAAACCCAGTAGAGCTTGTTAAGTTATGCCATAATTGCTGTGAGATTTTTTTTTTTTTTTTAATTCTGTACGTTTTTTTGTTTGTTTTTTAGGGTATCTTATTCAAAATTCAAAGTGTAGAACAAAATCATGTGCAAGAAAAATACTCTTTACTTTGACTTAGTACAACATCTAACCAGACATACAAAGCAGCATAACCACAACACAAAAGCTTCAACTGATTGAGACATGAAAGCAAACTCAAGGTCTTTTGGCTGTCTCTCTGTCAGTTTGTACTTTGGATAAATGCAAAAGAGTACAAAAACACCTGGCACACAAAACCTCAACCCAACGGTGCCAGTAGTAGTGGCAAGAAAAAGGAACAGAAAACAAATAAAATACAAATAAGCCGGCTGGCGAAGCTTCACCAAATAATCTGTGAATCCAGTTGTTGACTGATGGCTGTTAATTCACAGTTTATTATTTTTTACTTTATCATTAACTATTACCTAGCCTGGGTAAAATAAAAAAGCCCACTAGATGTTTACTGCACACACATTAATAAAACATAAATAGTCTAAGATGTGTCCAGAGTAGCCTTGGTAAATTAAAAGTGAAATCCCATTTGAGGGAACCCCATGGTTAGCTTTGAGCAATTCATTATTTAACATTGGAAGGTCAAAGCATCATCTTGAGGCTAGACAAAAAACAAAAAACAAAAAAAAAACCCACAACCAACAATAATACAAGTAGACCTGAGGGCATCAAACTATCATGAAACAATTTATATCTTGCTAAAGTATAAAACAGAACTAGAAGCTAAGATGAATTCCTTTCTATGCAGTTGTAGTTTAAGAACATTTATGTAAATATGCTTTGTAACTGATATGGCAATAGTACTGCCAGCAAAAATTTGTTTCTTTCATACTAGGCCATCAGGCTGGCATAGAACCATAAATTCTGTCAGATGGGAGCTTGGTAAACTCAGCGAGAAGGACTTGGTGCTGGTGTAGGGGAAGCCAATCAAAATGTCTCATGCTGCTACCCCACCTTGGAGTACAGCAGTGATGGCCGCGGGGTGTAATCCATTTGACTAGCTGTGTGCATGTAGTAGCTCCCCTGGTGGCAAATGTGGTGTCTGGCCCTGGTCCCCTGATCTCCACTGTAATTTAAGCAGATCACTGCTACAATTAACCTTTCCTGGTAAATATCAATTATGGCCCCCGGCTGAGCTAGAATTAAAAGGGTCATCAGCTAATCTGACAGGTCCTGTACGCTACCACCTGGCTGGGAGACAGGAAGGGAGGTAGGGCAGTGAAAGAGAGAGAGGGAGAGAGTGTTTATCTACCCTTGTGCCCACCAGCTCACATGCCAAGTAGACACAATTCCCTTTTAATTACTCTGCCGTCACCAGGGCGAGCCAGCTGATTGGCTAAGCGCTTTTAGCAGTGTGCTAAGGTCAACGGTGACAACTAAGAAGCTAGATGGGATGTGCTTTGCCGAGGAGTGGAAAGTAGGCCCCTTGCAATCAGGGTGTAGTGATGGAAGCGAGGGGGACCTGGCATGTGGATTTAATCAGGTTTGACTTCCACCTCTGCCCACCTCTCCCTCTGCCTTTTTTGCTTTCTCTCAACTAGCTGTCAGTCTAATCACTTCTTAAATCTCAAAATAGATGGTGGCCCTTTTGATTTCTTCCTCTCATGGAATGCACAAAGGAAGCAATCGTTCTCGGAGGGCAAACCTATACAGCAGAAAAGACAGTAAGTCAGTGTCACTTGCTGTCAAGTTGCTGGTGATTACTTTGTTTACATGGCATCTGTGTTGCTGATAAATTCCCAAAGACACTTAAAGCGTTTCCATCTCCTTCAAGGCCCCAGGGCTACATTACCCAGTTTGAAATCAATTTGGCAATTGATCAGAGCACAGTATCTAATTAGGAACTGAGGTTAATGATGAAGTGTGCTAGCGCCATTCCCAACCCTCTGTTCAATGGGACAGAAAAACGATTGATCCGGGCAAGATTTCACCAACTCTGACAAAAGATTGGCAACTCTGACTGCTGTTGATTAAAGTCGGGCTAATTTCCTATCTGGAGAGGTGTTTTTTTGGCCCCAATCTCCCTATTGTACAGCTTTCCTAGGTTGGATTTTGTTTTTTCTTAGTTTAATCTCTTTTGAGCAAACAGTAACTTAAATCCAGTAAAAATCTGTGCTGAAATTTTTTTTTAGCTAAGAATTCTAGGTTGCATTTTAAAGAACTGCTTTCTCTTTTCTTATGTGCTTTGATGTGAATGTAGTCAGGTTGTATTTGTGGGTGAATGAGAGTGATCTTTGTCGTTTTAGGTGAGGACAAGGGTAACAAATCTACAGATATAAAACAAACAGAAAAAAGCACAACTAAGTCAGGGCTTGTGTTTTACATGAATAATGTACTGGAAATTAGCTCCATTAGTCTCGGTATTGAACATGTCTGCAGTCAGTCTCTGGAGGCTGCCGCTCTGTGCTCTTTAATTATCTTCAAAGGACCCTCCAGCATCTTAATTTCCCCCTAGTTGAGTAATGCTGACTGAGGTCTGCTCATTTATACTACTCTAACCCTGGGTTAAGTCACAGAAACCCCCTGTGGAAAACAGCCTCGACAAGGCATTGTCAATGACAGCAGAGGTTCTCATATCATCATTGCGAGGTTTGGCTAACTTTCCTTCTCGTTTCACCCTTTCTCTCTGCTCTTCCAGTGTCGATCAATCTGCAGCTTGTCAGCAGGGAGCTAAAGGCCGGTGGGTGATGCTTTGTTGTCTTGCTTCTTTGATCCGCTCTCCTTCTCTAGCTGATAGGGGGTGTTTATAGGAGGGCAGGATGGTGTTGAGGGTGAGGGCATCAAATAGCTGTGCAGTCTTCCACCTTTTCCTTCTTAAATCAGAGGGTGTTGGTTCTGACCTCTCTCTTTCCCCTTTGCTCCGGCTCCTCTCACTCTGCTTTGTCTCTCCCTTGCCAGCCATCACCTGTCATTAGCTCTGAGGGAGGTTATGCCTCAGCCTTGTCCCAGTGTCAATCCTCATTACTCCAGTATATCTTGGACCTTGCCCCACCACCCATTCCTTCCTTTCCATCTGTCTTGATGCTCTTCTGCCTCACACAACGATGCTCCTCTTTGGGATTTCCTAGCACAGGACAAGAAGGCAATATAGAACGAGTTGAAGATGACGGATACAGATCATTCCTCTAATTTGTTCTGAAAAGTGTCATGCGCAAAGGACCCTCACCCCTATTAACCCAGCGACAAGCTGCTACTGCTGCTAAGGGATGCATCAGCAGTGTGCGCGTGTGTGTGTGTAAGGCCTAGTGTTGTGGCAGGAGGCGGGGGCACCTCTATGCTCGGTGCTGGGCTACCGCACAAGCTCAATCTATTGGCTCATTATCCCTCACGCCCAAGCTGGGGCACAGACAAGTGCACTTTAGGGCCACAGGCCAAATTGATTCATCTGCTTTCATTTTCTTCAGGCTCAGAAGTGGCAGCTGCTTGGAGGCAAGAGGAAGGAGCTCTAAGATGGTGAGACAGACTCTTAAGTTAGTGGTAGAAACATGAAAGGAAGAATCCATCAGAGAAAAGTTGTGTCCTGTGTTTTTGCTCTTCAGCCATGCGGCATACCATTCCTCACTCCTTGCCCTTCTTCTTTCCATCACTCTCTCATTTTGCAGCACAAACAACACCTCTATCCTTGAATTTGCTATCAAGACATACATTCACTCCCTCAGCAAGTCCCAAGTTGGAAATTAGCCCAAGGACAAGCGTGTGGATTTACAGCAGGGAGAGCAAATGGATTTTTGCTTTTCTTTTGACGAGTCCCAGTGTATCCATTATGCTTTTTAATCATGCATTATTCATAGCGTTTGCCTGGTAATAAATGACCACATAAAAGCGATCCATATATTACAAGAGGCCTAAAATGTCCATGTAACGGTCTGCTCTTTTGCATTCACACACTACATTACTTTGGAAGGTGGTTTACAAACACAAGCCAGTAAAATCCTAGTGAGATAGTATCTCAATTCTGAACTATGACGCCCCAACATAACAGGAGTCAGCAAATAAAAGAAAGCATGACTTACAAATGAGGTATAGTGCTAACAAGTAACAAAGTCTGACCTACAAGGGTTTTTGGCATTAATCCAAACCCTAAAATGATGATTTAGTATGTTGTGGTGTGCAAAGCTAACAGCTACTGCGGCCGCCCAGAAACTGCTACAGATAAGTCAACCTGAAAGCAGTGGCTTGATTTTCAGCCAACTGGGGCCTCAAGAGAGACAGAGAATCCCACAAGGCTCTGTCTAGAACAGATGAACTGGGGAGGAGGATGACTTCCTGTGGGCTTCTGGTCCCCAATCACTCACACCATATGTCTCTTGGGGGATACAGCAAGAACATGGGGAAAAGGGTGGGAGGTGCACCTGCTCTCATATATAAAAAAATATCCTCAGTATATGTCCCGAGGGTGTACCAACAGCCGCAACAAACACATAGAACTCACCTGACAGCTGGGACCAATGCAAAACAGAATCTGCCCTGCACTGATAAGCACAAGACCTTGTAGACAACCTGTCACCCCCTATTTTACTTCAAGGCAAACACTTCTACAACAGCAATTAGGTCATAGATATTCCAATGTTTTTTTTTGTCTTCAAATTGGGTGAAAAGCACTTGTGTGTCTGTAATTCACCCCTAAATCTGAAGCCGAATTTAATTTTCTAGAAGTACACTACCTATAATCTTATATGTTGTTAGATTTGAAGCAATTTCTGAATGATTAAAGAAAGTTTAGATAAGAACATTGATGTATTTATAGAGCCGTGATGTTTTTAATTTAAATGCCACACTTCAACTGATTGGTCAGTTGAGTAAGTCCAAACAAGTAATAATGATTAATTTATCCCTAGGTTTTTCTAAAGTAATGACAGAAACATTTTTCAGATTACTTTTACATCATTTCATTGAATTCTGACTACTTTTGCAACTAAAAAAATAAAAATGGTGTCAGATTTTGGAGTGCAATGAGCACCATGCTACTTCTCTTTTTGCCATCTTTCAGGTTTTTTTACTATTCCTTTTTTATCAGGTTCAACAGTATGATTATTTAGAACAGAATTAGCATCTTTTCACTTATATAAGGAAGTTAGTTCTGTGTAATCTAGAAACAAGTCCAAAACAAGGATTGCTTTATCACATGTCTGAAAGCGTAAGATAAACTTTGCCTCTTACATCTAGGTCAACATGTTTTGACGCTGCAACTCCAATAACTGTGGGCAAGTTGCATCTAGATCAATTCCAGCAATAGTTTCATGTGGAAAGGATTTATGACTTTCAACCCTAAAGCCTTTAAACGGACAGAGATAAGACTAGTGTAAACACTCTTATCAGCCGATAACAGTCTGCTGGTAGGACTGATCAGCCGTCCAGACAGATGTTGAAATTACAAAAAATCTGACAACACACAAGTTTTTACAATTTAAACTGACAAAATTGTTTAACACTAAAGAAACTGCTTTCATCTTCAAATACTGCTAAAAATGAAAACCAATGAATATTTGCTGTAATTGTTGATACCAGCTATTTGTGTCAGTTCACTGCTCTAAAACATCTCTCTCTTTTTTTTTTATAGTCAATAGCCTATTAAATATCTGATCTTTTCAGAACTTTTTGTTTCTGATTTGTGCACATAAACGGCCATTCTCCTCGACTGCTTTAACACCACTAATTATTTTTTTAACACATGATAATGATCTTATTAGCAATAAAAAAAATGATAATTCTGGATGTGCAACATTCACGCTTTCTCCTCAGTCTGCACTTGATAACTTTGTCACCCTCACACATATTTTGAGAAATGTTTAATTTCCTCTAATGTAATCTGAAATAATTATCAGTTGAACACGACATAAGCACCGCAAAATGGCTCCTTTTAACACGCCGCACACACACATACACACACACCATAAAACCTGCTATCATCTACCATAACATAATTAAAACATTGAAGATGAGATTGTGGGGTAAAGGAAATGAGCAAGTGATCAAAAAATGGTGGCTGATGAAACACACCAACTTTGGAAAGTGTTCTTCAGTCACATGATGAAGTGTGTTATTAGTGAGAACATCTGGGTGAAATTGTGGTTCATCATCAGCGCTGACCACTTTGCAGCAAACTTATATTAATTTCAAATTGGTACGTATGTAAGATTCATATTTGAAAAAAATATTTCAATTCAGTAGCATCAAAGAATTAATTAAATAAAATATATATATTGTTTATTGGCGAGAGCAATAACCTCACAAGAAACTGTCATAATTTCCATTTTCACATGAGGTTTTGATCACTTCTGTCATGGCAACATTTGGCAATAGAGAACCATCCAGGCTGTTCTCATTAAATTAATGTTTATTTTAATTCCCCCAGGAGGTTATCTTGGCAATGACTGCTTCTCCTTTGGGTTTATATTACTGAGGCCCATATGGCCAATAAAGAATAGGACAATGACAGCTAATGACAGCTTATGAATGTGCCATTGTCAGAAACATTCAGTGACAAACAGGATGTGTAGCATTTTATACCTACACAAATAAAGGAAGGGGCATTTTGTACAAATTCCAGAAATGGGCTGTTAGAGGAAGGTGTTAAAAAATCAAAAATTTTTATATTCTATTTTTGAAAGTTAGTATTAATAATTACTAAACAACAACAACAAAAAAACAACAGCGGGCAGCATGGTGGTGCAGTGGTTAGCATAGTGGCCTCACAGCAAGAAGAGTAGGGTTCGAGTCCCGGGTGGACGAGGCTTGAAATACTGTCCTTTTTGTGTGGAGTTTGTATGTTCTCCCCTTGTATGCGTGGGTTTCCTCCGGGTACTTCGGTTTCCTCCCACCCTCCAAAAACATACATGTCAGGTTGGTTGGTCGCTATAAAATTGCCTCTAGGGATGTGTGCGTGTGGCCCTGCGACAGACTGGCGACCTGTTTGGCAAAATTTAAGGCTGATTTAAGGTCTGTTGCCTTAAATCACCTGGGACAGGCTCCGGCATAACCGCAACCCTGCATGGAATAGGCAGTTTAGAAAACAAAAACTCAACAGCATGATGTTTTATGATGTGCTTAATGAATGTGGTTTTTATGCATTTGTCTGTTATTGTCCCGGTGCTCTGTCTGTAAATGAATTTCCTAACGGATAAGTAAAGTTATTATTGATTGATATTGATATTGAACAGCATACATATATTTGGCCAATTTTCATTCAACAGCATTCAGAATGTTGAATACAAATGAAAGTTTTTGGCAGTTTTAATGATTTATAGAAGATGTTGATATTGTCACAAAATAGACACATTACACCCTGTCAGTTTCACTTCATAAAAGCTGTTGGTAAACACGTCACCCAAAGATGTGTTCTACATTTCATTACATGATTCATTACATTTTATACAGTAGATAACTACAAATATGATAATGGTATGTAAGCTGGACTTCAGAGTGAGAAACGTCTCGCTTTCTAAAATGTCTAAGTTGGTCTTTCATTCTAATTTTAGTACAGAAGTCAAGAAATTTCTTTTTCTTAAATGAAGTCCAGCCAAATTTGAAAATGTTGCCAGATTCTGATACTTAGCAGTTAGCACTTTGTCAGCGCTAATATACTGTGGGAAGATATAAGTGTCTCATTATGTTATCTCGGGTAAGCATCGGGTTTTACTTTGGCTAAGCGGCTCTGGAGGCAATTATTACGGCTAGCTGCAGATTTTTAACTGAGAAACCAGCACAGAATCTCACAAAGATGATACAAAGGAAATAGAGGATGCCAAATGTGCTTATTTAACTTGAATTATGATGACGAACTCCTAATAGTAAAAGTTTGTGTTGTCATAACAAGTGCCAAAAGCTAAAATAAGGTCCCCTGAGAAAGCTAAAAGTTTAGAGAGACGATATAAAAAGTAGAGCTTTTAAGCAAACCAGATGAAAAGAAAAAAGGATGAGGAAGAGAGAAGAAGGGGTGGGGGGAAAGAGTGCAAGAGCGGCAGAGACACCCAGAATGCTTTGGGCTCTTTAATAGAAGGCAGATGCAACACATGTAGAGAATCAGCTTCGGCTCGATGCGGCTTCACTCTGATGTCTGAACGCACGTTCTGCCCTTGGAAAAACTTCTGGGACGTTATCTCTTGGCTGCATAGCACACACTACCAGTAAATTGTAGAGGAAGTGATGTGTGCAGGATGAAGGAGTGGAGGTGTGTTGCTGTGGGATCCCTATGAATGTGTGTTGGCAATTCGTATGGATTTATAAATGGGAATGTGTGCCGATTTTTAAAATATACAGCCCAAGCAATGAGGGTTTGGTCAGTTCACTAGTTTCTTTTAGGTTTAAAGTGGAAAATTTAATGGTTTTATATGTGTTTAAAACAATTATACTGTACAGAAGATCATATGGTGAGCAACTTCGCACAATACTTACCAAACAGTTATTAGGGAATAATTTTTAAGCAAATCACAAACTGCAAGGGGACAGACGTAATAGACCACTAATATTTTTTAGAGAGATTTGTAAGTTCACAAGTCACCACAAATCAAAACATCAAAACTGATTACAGACAAACGCTATTATTTGTGTTGATTTAAAGTTGTCTGTCAACATGCGGCTGCTTCAGTCAACAGTAAACATGAGGTGATTTATATGTGAAAAATTCTCCTTCGTACTAAAATAAAAGAGCTCTACAAAATGATTACTTCACCACTCTTCACAGATGAAGAGTTTCCATCAGGCAGCACCTTTTTCTTTAAAATTTGCTGATTCATGAAGGTCGACCAGTTCAAAAGCTTCACTGAACTACAATACTCTAAAAACATATCATCTTATTTCCGACTGGTATCATGGTACACAGATTGCTAACGCTTCCTGAAGATATTTTGGTGTCAGACGGAATTTTTAAGTTGCTTTACTGGTAATGCAATGAGACCTTTCAGGCTTCATTGAAATTTGACAATGCTACATATGATATTTTAGATAAAGGAAGACATATTGCCAGATACTACTTTGCTGTTTTGTAATGACCTTTCTCAGACAGTCACTTTCTTGAACCGTCTATCCCTTACGAGGTAGCGGGGGATTCCGGAGCCCATCCCGGCTGATTCAAGGCGAAGGACAGGGTACACCTCGAACAGGTCGCCAATCTGTCGCGGGGCCACACACACACAGATGCACACACTCCCAGGGGCAATCACATAGCGGACAATCAACCTAACATGCATGTCTTTGGAGGGTGGGTGGAAACCGTAGTACACGGACAAAACCCATGCAAACACGGGGAAAACATGCAAACTCCACATAGAAAGGCCAGTGTTCCAAGCCTCATCGCCTGTCAGGCTTGAACCCACAACCTTCTTCCTGTGAGGCCACTGTTTTACCCACTGCGCCACCGTGCTGCCCATACCGCCCACTGTGTCGACCTTTCTTTTTGTGCAAATACCTATATGGTTTTCCCAAAAAGGATAAATTCTTTGACATAATGAACATAAAATAGTCGCTGATATTATAGAGAAATCAAAAAATACACAGAGGAGACATTTTTGCTTTCTAGAGATTTATTGAAGACTAAATTAGGGTGAAAAGATAGGGTGAACCAATGAAAAGAGCTTGTGCTTCTCAGAAAAGAAATAAATGAACCTAGTATAGTTAGAACCTTAGAGTTGGAAAGCAGGAGAGGAGTGAGGAGAACTGAAACTATGCAGGAGGCCTCCTCTATGTCATTTTGCTGCTCACCATTGACATCTGACTCTTTGCTGTCAATTTCATCATTTCTGTGAGGACATAAGAGATAGGCAGCTGAAGAAGTTTGAATAAGAGCGAGAAGAGGAGGTGGTGGAGGAGGAAATGGGAGGAGAGAAGATAAGATGAGAGGATTCCAAAGCTTTGGATTGGTATGGAAATCAGGTCTCGGAGAGAGAAAAAAAAGAGGAAGAAATAATATTAAAAAAAAAGCAGATGGAATCAGCTATTGACATGACAGCATGGAGCCTTGAGAGCCCAAATCTACTGCTTTGCAATTACACAACTGCATTTGCATCTATATGATCCTTCAAAATGCTGACATGTGCTGAGATTTGGGCCTTCGTATCTGTGACACCTTTTCCACCATATTGCTTTGTGTGTCTGTGTGTGTGTTTGGGTGAAAGAATGTGATCAACATAAAATCATTTGTCAGTCAGCGCTTGTATAGCACATAATATGTAGTTTAAAAAGAATCACATCAATTGTAATATTAGGGATAATAATGATTTAATGAGCTTACAAGAGAGATTTACTTTGCTTTCTAATTGGAATCCCCTTTCCTGTTTTCTATACCTTTTCTATACCTCTTTAAGTAAAGCTATTTTGCCTTTGGCATGACATTAAAAACATCCAATAGGAAAAACAGTCAAAATGTATTAGTGTACAACATTACCGTACATTGTATTTAATTCATTTATTGTTTTGGGGTTAAGCTTAGCAAATTGATTTGTAGCATTTTATTATTTATGATAAAAATATCAAATCAAACTATTGCGTAATTTTAAGAACTTAACAAAACAAGCAAACACTTTCTCTTCATGCAGTAAAATTTGTGTTTCTCTTGAACTTGGACAACATAGATTATATATGTTGGAATTCATATGGTTGAAATAAAATGATAGCATATAAAGTACTGATCAGTGTGAATAGTGTAGGAGTTTTAAACAGAGATAAAGATGAGTGATGAGTGAGAAAATGACAGGAAGATATTGGGAGGCCAATTGTCTTGGGGACAGCCCAGGTGACCTTGGCTGGGTGAGAAGTCAGGGGCTTTGGCCTCCCAAAGCACGATTCCACTGGAGTAATTGTGCTGCAATCTTAACCTTGCATTGCTTAAACTTGCCCTCCACAGCTTCTTTCCCCATCACTCTCTCTTCTTTTTTTCTTCCTCTTCCCTTGCTGAAGCTGAAGAGGAGGTAGGATCTGCTCTCAGCTTTAATGATGTCAGCTCCCTAGAGGAGGATTCAGTCTGCTGAATCTCAACAGCAAGCCTTCAAAGTCTTAGCCAGGACAAGGAGCTGGACAGAGGCCTGGAGGATGGAGGAGGATGATCTGTCAACTAGACAGCTCCAATAACCAGTATGATCAACACTCCCGAGGGAAGCAACAAAGGTTCTTTTGCATTACTATTTTTAGTCATAAACTTTCAAACACACTGTACAAGTAGTAAAATAGTTTGAGGCAAATTTATTAGGCAAATAAAACTGAAAATATTCTGTTTTTGAAATGTCTTTCTCTAAATACACAAGATACATATTGCAGACCATTTCCAACTCAACTTGTTATGTACATATGTCACTGTTTTGTATAGTAACACCTGGGTTCCTGTTCCCTAGACAGTTGGGTTGTTGGCTACTTTTATTACAAATTCCTGCCACTCATTTCCTGTTCCATGACGATAAAAAAGAACATTATGGCCAACATATTATTGTGGAGAGAAAGTATTAACTGATAGGATTATGTCTACAATAAACATCAGAGATGTCAATCCAGGACAGCAGCTAGCTGATATCCCTGAAGGGATCTTTGTGACCTTTTGAGTCATGGTTTTCTTTCCATGAATCCCATCTTACCTCACAACCAATCGAGTCATTTTTCACTAAACATTCAATAATTGGCTGAAAAGTTGATGCGAAAGCTTAACTAGAAAAAAAAAATCACTGAACCAAAACACATAGTTAGCATTATGCTAGCCTGATTCAAACATAAGCTTAGTTTATCTTTGGTAACAATCACAGCACTTCAAGGTCTAATTTACACAAATTTCAAGTGTCATCAGTCACTTTATCCAGCCACTAAAACAGACTATCCAAAACTTTACAAAACATCTAGCTATTGAAATTAGTTAGGAGGGCAGTACTGTGAGAAGAACTACTCCCATAAGGTCCCGCTCCTCCTCAATCTTCCTACTCTGTGATTTCTGTCCATCGTCTGTTCACTGAATCTCTGCTGGAGCCATTGTCACAGATATAGTAAAACTGCCAATCTGCTTGACCTTCCATGAATGGAAAGGATTTTTATCCTTTTTCATTCTCATCATTAAATGCTGCAGGAGCTTCAAGGCCAAAAACCACGTCTGCCTTGCATTTCACTTTGGAGTGAAGTTCCTTTGATCACCACATCTTGTGGTGATAAAAAACATCACAAGACTTCTTTTCCAGGTCACCACATTTACTTGCAGTTGTGTTTTTCTAACCAATGACAGAACGTGAATTTTTTACTATTTGGAGTCTAGGTTTTCTTTTTAAGACAGAGCTGCTACAGAGCTTTTTGTTTTCTAGTAATGAGTTTTGTTGACAACCTTTTTTGTTATGTGGCACAAAATGTTTGCAAGACAATGTCATTTAGAATGACAAAAAGCCCAAAAACCAATGCACTGCTACTCCTACATCATCTGTAAATTAACCATTCAGGACAATTTAAATAAAGATGACTAAAACAGGAAGCGGCATTGTAGTGTCTTATAAAAAATTCTGGGTCTAAAAAACACAGCTACTTAGACAGACTTGCTACTCTCCAAAAACATTCATGTTAGGTTGATTGGCCACTATAAATTTGCCCCTAAGACTGGGCATCTGTGTGTGTAGCTCGCAGCAGACAGGGGACTTGTTCGGGGTGTATCCTGCCTCTCGCCTCCAGCAACCCCCACGACCCTGATAGAGATAAGCGGTTCAGAAGATGAAATGAAGCATATTAAGTTAAATTATTAAACATATATTAGTAAAAAGTAAGTTATCTGAACTCTGTTAATGTTTTTACAAGACATTTTAAAGTTTTTTTTTCACCTTTATTGAGACCATTAAAACTAACATTGCACAATATTCTACAGTTAAATCATGAACTAACTTTTTTTTTTACATTTTTATGTAAGTATAGTTAACAATAACCTATATAAATTATTTTATTATAATTAAAAAAAAAACACACAGCTGATGTCTTTCTAGTCTTTGTCTACAAAGTATTTTGAATATTATGAATTGCTCCCTTGTGCAAACAGAACTGATAAATTGAGCTGGAAAAAAAGGTCAAAGAGAGCTCAGAAGGCAAATAAAAATATTATACATTCTTGTACGTCTCCATCCTAGTGTGTTATATGAACACCTAGACATCTGGGTCAGATCTGTAGTACATCCCACTAAGCAGCAATTACGTACATCAACAGTCTGACTAATTACCATGAGCTCATATTGTAGCCTGTTATTTAGTAAAAGTGACCTTATTTGGCCTTAGTATCACGGGTACTCTTTATGGTTTTCATTTGGATTTTATTAATATTTCTGTTTAAATGTTACATAGAATAAAATAATAAGAAATCTTAGTTCAGTTTACATTTGCATCTGTTCAGAAAATGAAAAGTTTTGCTCGTTATTGTTTCAGATTAGTCATTTATGTAATAATAATATTCTTAATCTGATTACATCTTTAGATTTTTTAAATTTGATTCTAAATAATAAACTATACAGGAAAGCTGACTTTAGCAATAATGTGGTCAAATTTAAATTGATTGCTTTTCTGAGTACGTTTGATTCAAATTTGGACCTTAGACTTCCTGTGCAGATACGGACGGAACAGAGGTAAATTTACTTGGCATTCTTTTTTTAAAACCAGAATTTTGTCATGTTGTAACATAGTTTCAAAGAGTAATCATTTTGTAGGGTTGATAATACAAAACAAACCACAAAATATGTAAAAGCTAAGTGGAAAATAAACTAACAAAAAAAAAAATCAAGATATTAGTTATCCAACAACAATGAAGTCTATTCATTAGCTCTTATCACCTATATTATATGGTGGAATTTTATGTATTCCAGTCTATGCTTTCTCTTATAGTAAAAAATCAGATAACATCATCCAGTAGCTGCCAGATTTCAACACTAAACCATATTGATGACAAGGGCTTATGTTGCAGCTTATCAGATGGCGCCAGAATGTTTTTCTTTAACGTTACACTGTATATAAAAAACCCCAACTAATTCAATTGAGATTTGAACTGTAAGCATAAATTCAAAGATTATGACCAAGAGTAGTGCGTCAGATGCTTGAATTGTTAATGTTTTTCTAATATTAAGAAGGGTCTTAGTTTTACCGCACCCTGCTAAATGAAGACTAATAACAGCAGTGGTGACTTTAAGTCTTTGGTTCCCAAAAAAACAAAACTTTCACAAACAAAAAAGCAATGAAAAGTCAAGCGACAAAGAAAACAAAAACTTAAAACCTACATGAGGGTTTTAAATTTGAATTCCAATTTCAATTTATGATGTTCTATTTAAATTCCCACTATGCTCTCTTTGTCTAACTAAAATCAGTTACTCTGCGCTTGTTCGAGTCTCTCTGTCACAGCCATGCCTTTTCATAGTGGAGAGGCTTTGTCTTATCTCGACTGCTGTTTCATTTGCATTGTGGCCATAATTATCTGCATGTATCTGATAAGAACTGTAATCAGTTTTATCTGGGTGACAGGCTTTTGTGATTTACCATGTTAAACAAGAAAAGCAGCTCCTACCTCACACTGGTAAAATCTCCCAGACTGTCAGTTACAAAGACAAAGGAAGAGCATACATTAGGTTTTAAGTGCAGCAAAAATAACCACAATTAAACTAGTAACAACATACTCATGCAATTGAGGCTCTGTTAAGATGGTTAAAAGGGTGGAAAGAGGGTCTTTTTCTTTTTTTTTCTACAGGCATGAGCGAAAACAAGCACAGTTTGAGACAAAATGAAAACACCTGCTCTTCTGGTAATTCAATAGCAGATGTTAAGTCATGGGAATTTTACTTCAGAATGAAAGGAAGCTTCAACAAAGCTTCCAGACTTCCAAACTTATCATACTTTTACATCAGTTAAAACAACAAACAAAGGCACGTAAAACGTCTTTAGAAGCAGAACTTCAAGTGCATCTTATACTGTTCATCACTTTTATCAAACTACAGAATATTCTACCACAGTTGCTTTTTAAAAGTTTGTTGCTAATGTTGAGACAATCGTACAGTTGGACGGTGGTCTTTTAGGGTGGTTAATTTTATAAATATACAAGCAAGAGTATGGAAAAAGTGCAAATGCTTCTATATAAATGTTATCAAATTGCATTAGTCTTAATTATTTCCATACAATATCACATCTGGAAAAAATTTCAGCTAGTGACAGGGCTGTATGGGGCATCTGTAGTCCAACTGTGAAGGCAAGTCAAGGAGACTGAAGAACAGCGGGTGGCCAGAATGACGAGGTTAAAGGTGCGGTGAGCATAGCACCATGTTGAAAGAAATCAGTACTACCTGGGGAGACAAGGGTAGTACATTGTGTTCCACCACTTACTTCTCATGCTGTTATTTGTAGCATTGGTGGCCTTGAGTATTCAGTTTATGAATGCTTTGCAAATTAGTTTGTTAAACACTGAAATATTAAGTAAATTAATGGACTATAAACTATTAACATATAACAGAATGATAGCTATGGAGGGTCAAGCTTTTCAAAGTGGTTGTTAAGAGGAAAAAAGATGTTTGTGACTGAACTTAGAAAAATAAATGGCTTTTCACAAAGGCAAAAGTAGCATCTGAGAAAAGTAAAAAGAATCTTTTGTAGCATGTGAGTTACCTTAGATTGCAGCGAATGATTTCCCCATGGGGGTTGTTGGGTTTAGGTGAGGCATATCTTTTGAAATGACATATGTATGAGGGATGCAAAAGCGTCAAAGGGGACTTTGGTAAATGACAGCGAGTGACAAGGTCGCCTCTCCATTTGTCTGCCAGTGGGATAGCAAAGGGCTGTTGCATAGAGTGGCTATAGCTCTGCGACTCCCTGACAACCTCCTGCGGCCCTGCAAGCAATAGGGGCCCTCCATCTTGTGTCACTGTGGGGATGTCTAGAACTGGCGTGATGTGGAGAAAAGTGCCCTCTCCTCCCTTTCAGTGCTTCTCTCCACATCCAGGAAGCATCCATCACAGTGTTCCCCAGTGGGGCGTGGGTAACAGATCGACTTTTCACCGGAGCGCTAATCAATCCGACTCTCGCTGCTTCTCCCTGGGAACATTTATGGCCTGCCATAAACCAGGCCTTTGGGGCATTACGGCACCCAGTAATCCTGCTAAGTGAGCAATATTTTCCATCTCTGGGGCAGCGGTTAGATGGACTTGGGCCATAAATAGCAGAGTTAATCTGTGGCCGTGACTTCTCGGCCAACCCTCAGCAGTCACAACCTACTGTGGTCTAATGCGTGCCACCCAGCGGCCAAGGTAAAACAACTTGGGAGGCAAAGTTAGAAGATGGCCTTCTCTTGTGAACTCATGCTCCTCCTTTCTTCACTCTCAGTGAGAGGTAGCAATCAGTTTACCACTCGTAAGAGGTGCAGGCTTTTCATGTGTTACATCTTAAAAGAAGATAAAGTTAATGACCCCAAAACTATATTCAATGTTAAAAATAAGCCAGAAAAAGGAAATACAAAACTCAAAAATGCATCTGCATTTTTTCACGGTTTCTGTCAAGGTTGGTCAATTCTCATCAAAGGAGGAGTCACTTCCCCATTTTATGCCCAGCTGAGTTAAAAAGGATATGTCGATGTGAAAGTATGTCTTCTGAACATCTTAAAACAGGCTGTTTCCTCTCAGGGCACCAGTGGGAGTTCTATCTAGTAAAACATGGATGATAGAAGGCAAAGCTAGCCGCAGGTTGAATGTTGCCAGAGGGCTACAGCTAGCACCCCCCGCTTCACCAATAACTGCTGCTGCTTGGGTTGATCCGTTTTGTTTTATTTTATTCCACCCATCATGCATCAAAATGTCTCCCAGAGGTACACCAGCTGTGAGCAGAAGTCTCTGTCTAGCTGGAAGGCCAAGTCTCTCTATCAAACTGCAAGTGCAGAAGTCAAGGTCTTCAACACCCAGCCCACGGCAGCCCTGCTCGGTTCAGGCAACCCCCCAGGCTGGCTGCTTGTCAGTCAGAAAAAACAGCTGAACTTTTAAGTCTTTGGTTGAGGTCAGAGACTACATTGTTTTCTCATTCAGAACTACACGGAAACATGACAGGTGTCCATGGAAACAACATTTGTGCAGATGTTTCCATTTCTTTGAAGATTTCAGAGTCTAGTTTGAACAAGTGAGGTTGTTTTTTTTTTTTTATTTTATTGTACTGTCTAACGGCTAGAAAAGAGAAATAACAAGCCTGCTCTATTTTGATAGCACAAAACCCCAATAAGTTTAACCACACATTGAAAAAAAAAAAAAATTAAGAATGGAAGTGGATTTTGCATTTTTATGTTCTTAAATTTTTATTCAATAGCTGAACACCTGCTTTGTAAAATTAGAATCCAATCAAGTGTAAAGCATAAATTCTGAAAACAGCAAAAAGCCTTTCTTTGATTCTTTTTTTTGTATCCAACATCTAATCTTCTCATGACATGTAAATAGTGGCAAGAATAACACACCCCTGAGTTGCTGCGCTCTAATCGCCAACCTTGTCAAATATAGTGTTCCTCTACACTCAATCCCTTTGAAGATGTCTACAAAGAATGTTTCTTTCTTCAAAAAACATAGTTACCATTCCATGAAACTTTCTCAGATCTAAAATCTAATCAGATTGACCTTTTTCAGTTTTTGATGACGAAACCTTCAGTTAAACAAGTCATTGTTATTTTCTTACATTGATAGTCTTGGCCAAACCTAAGCGAGGCTTAGGGGGTCCCACTTCATTTCCACTTGGAGCAGGAATGAACTTCTGCTTCATTAGTTTCATGTGATGTGGACTACTCGCTAAAGTCCGCTCAACTATTGAGATGCATGCAAGCTCTCCCATTGGAGAGAAGAGTTTTTTTTTAATTATTATCTAAATAACTTAATAACTGGGGTAATAAAAGTTGAAGAATACTGTTCAATCCAACTGTAGCTGAAACAAAAATTGGACTGTTCTCCCAAAGACATAACTGCAGTAAGTCTCAGCTGGAGTAGTGATCTATTCTTTGCTAGTGTGCTGAGATTTCAACCCCCTTACAGCTAAAAGAGAAATAAGGAGAACTAACTTTGTACAGGCAGCCATGCCACCGAGGGGGAATTGGAGAGAGAGAGGAAGTGGAGAGACGACATTCTTAGCGCTGACAGTGCAGCAGCACTCATAAAACCTTCGCTTTATCTCTTCCAACAATCAGTCTAATTACGTTCATTGGAGGGGACCAATTAATCCTCCATTGTCAGCCAGTGGCTAAGTGTTTCTCTATCCCTCACGCTACCACACACAGACACAGCGGAATCTGCAATTAACACTATCCAAATTTATTTAGCACCACTTGCCTCAGCTTCTGACTCCCTCCAATTATGCCTAATCAATTCCACTAGGAGGTGGTGGTGGGAGTGAGGTGGCGCACTGAGGAGGTCACTGTCATTTGCTACGACAAACCCCTTGGCGCCACCAAAGGCCACATGTGTCGGTGAGGTTGTCATGAAGCAAGATGTGCAAAGGGTGCTTTTTAGAAAGATAATTAATATCCCAGCTGGCCTTGCCTGTGGTGCCACATCTCCCTCCTTTGTTGGTGTTAATTGAGAAATTGTGATTTACAGATAAAAAAGATTTGCTTCTTCACTTTAATGTACAAACATGCCAAATCCAACAGAGAATTTCTCTCACGTCTGTAAATTGATTAAATCTCCAAAGAATGACAGATATAAGGAAAACAATCAGGCACTGGGGTAGAGAAGCAAGGTGCAGACAAGACAGATCCCTATCCTATTACAAGCAGACGATCACTAACACTCACTCCTAAGTTAAGAGCAACCAATGAACTTGTCATGCATGTCATTGGTCGAAGGGACTAAGTTAGTATAACTGGACAAAACCCATCCACATAGGGTCAGGTACTGTAAGTGCACCTACCCTGCTCAAAGATCTCCTCTGTTAGTGTGATTGATGTGATCACATTTTCAGACGCTCTGATTTTAGAAGCTGGACATGCAAGAATGACATTGCACAAACCAGTGTCATCCCAGATGTAAAGACCATAAACAAGTTCCACATCTGATTTAACAATGTAAACAATTTAGGAAAGATGAGTAAAAATTATGTATTGAAAGAGCAAAAACAAGTCCACTGTCTGGAACAACACTACTAACTCCAAAATTGAATGTCACTATCTTTTTGTGATATCTGCAAAGCAAATTCCACCAATTACTGTAAAAAAACAAAAACAACAGCTATACATAGAGATGCACACTCTTATTTATCACTAACTGACCTTAAAAAAATTAATTTTATTTGCCAGTCGGGCAAATCCTCATATTATTAACATTTGTTAAGTCGTGTCAGTTTCTACAGAGAAACTGTGATACTTTCTCACGGCAAAACAGCCAGTAGCAAGTCTCCTCCTAATCCACAGGGTGTATCAGTTGATGGAGGCATCTCAGAGCTTGATAACATCGCAATGTCTCTGGCAGGATCAGGTTGAAGAGGGATTGGCTGGGTGAGACCAGGCTAATGGCAGCGGATATCAGATCATGGCCTGTCACTGTATAAACCCTGGGCTTGTGTAATCCTCTAGTAATAGACACATTTAGAAGCAAGGATGCTGGTGGAACTGTCAACATGCCAGGCGGTATGAATCTAATGAAAATCACTGTCATAGGTGACAGGTGTGCGACACCTGAGTTTCTGAGTCGGTGACACATATTTTACTGTCTTTCTGTACACTGATCCATGTGTACACGTGTGGGTCTAAATTTGGTAAACTTGTTTGTTGATGTGTCACTGGAAGATTTCAGCATTTCTGTCCAGTGCTCCTTGACAGATCGAGGTGCTGAGGCAAAAAAAAAAGTATTCTGTCAAACATGCTGTCTGCAGGCATTCTGCTTTCCGTTTTATAAGTTTTATTTCAAATTTGGAGGAAAAAAACTAATGAATATTTCCTGTACAACAATTATAGACACATTTCGGCCTATGTGACTGCAGCGATGAGGGTTCGGACTTGAGGAACCTGACCTGGGGATTAAAAAGCAAGAATATAGAGTATTTGCTTTATATCAGAATCAAATGAGACCCTGATTTGAAAACCAATTACATTCCTACACCCGGGTCATTAATTAAACCAAAAACGAAACAGGCTAATTTAGCTTTGTGACCCTGCAAATATTCACAACGATTTTTCCACCACTCACATTTATCCAATCAGTATGCACCACACTAATAATTATAGATGCTTTTATTTATATTTGTTGTATGTACTGTATGCATATACACAAACAGTGTAAAGCTGTCTAAAAAAATACCACAGCAAAATTTTACTCACTAGAATAAGTTAATAAAAAATTAAACATGTAATGTAAAAATTATTCTTGCTTGCTTACCAAGTAAATTTATGACTTCACATCTTTACAAATGGGACGTTTCAAGGCCACATAGACCTTTGAGGCTATCCTATGTAGACCTCTTAGGGCAGATGGGGAAAACAGTGACCCTCTACCCTCCAAGGAGTTCAATCACATAAACCCCAACCCCATCTGGGTTCAGCTCCTCAAAGGCATTCAGGGGGTGTGTAAACCTCCAGTCTGCCACTTTAACACTCCCGCCTCAGGGCATACATCTTCTATCGTACAAAAGCAATCCTTCTCACCAACCAACCTCCCCACTCTTTGTTTTGCAAATGGCCTCTCCCACATCATTTTACATACACACTCCAACCGCTGAACTCTGGGGACTGTCCAGGAAGTAATTGTGGCTTTTGTGCATGCGGTCTCTCTCCTTACCCTCACACCACCACCTCCCTTCCCCTTTTTCCTCAAAGTAGCCGCGCCCACTTGTCAGCTGTCATCATATAACTGCCTGCAGACCCAGGGGCCTAATGACAGGATCTATAGTACATGAAAACACAATTATAGCCCTTGGTTCAATTGCTACTGTGTGAATGGCCTTTAAAAGAGAAAAGATGGTGCTGAGCACATGCTGCCCGTTGGAAGCCATATAACGCTATAAACAGTATTCTTTAAATCACAAGTCACTAAATGCACAGAGCTTCAATCTGAGTCGTGAATATAATAAAACAACTTATATTTTTTAACCAACTACTCAAAGGTGTCAAGCTTTAAGTTTCTGATTGACACAGCCTACCAGCAGGCTGCACAATGGCACAGTGGTTAGTACAGTGGCCTCACAGCAAGAAGGTCGGGGGTTTAAATCCCGAAGTGGTTGCGAGGGTTAGAACACTGGCCTTTCTGAGTAAAGCATGCGTTTACTACCCATGTGTGTGTGGGTTTTCATCAGGCGCTCCGGTTTCCTGCCACCCTCCAAAAACATGATGTTAGGTTAACTGGCCGCTACAAAATTCCTACAAAAGGACAGTGTGTGTGAGTGTGTGTGTGGCCCAGCAACGAACTGGCAACCTGTTGGGGTGTACCCTCCCTCTCGCCTGAAATTAGCCAGGATAGCCTCCCGCAATTCTAGATAAGTGCTTCAGAGGATAAAACAATGTACCAGAGCTTGTGTAGCACTGCTGTTTTTAAAAGAATGATAGGTAAGAGAATTTAACTTTAAAAAAATGGAATTTTCATCTACTTTTGTCACTTGATGAAGCTGAACCTTGTAAATCTACATTTAGCAGTATATAACAATTACAAAACATTGCAGAAGATTTTGCTGAAACCTTCAAAATATTCTAAATCAGAGTTCTTTGCTTTGTGGGAGGAAGTCAAAATGGAAGAAAGAAGGCCAGGCATCCTTTTTCTTAAATGGAAACAGTGACCCCCAATGGAAAATCTTTCAAAGTATTACTTCCTCTGTGAAATATGGATGCAGTGACCACCTCAACCAGTGAGAGTCAGTGTTGTATCATGTAAAAATTCTGGTTTAATGAAGAAGAAAGGAGATCCATCTGCAAAAGCATTTCTGTCTCAGTGACAACTTTAACCTCATTGAAAGTGTCACAGTCAACGTCCAGCAATGTTGATCTCTATTAGCATTTCCCTTATCACAATCCTAGGCACAAGACTGTGAAAAGTAAAGCAGGAAGCCAAACAAATCCTATAAACCCACTGATCCTAATTGTCTAAATATGACATTTAAACGTTTAAAAGCCTACTGAATAGGCAAACACTTAGACAACAAAAACAAGGGAGCACATTTGCAGTAATCTACATGTAAATAAGTCTGCAGGTTTGAAAAAAAAAAAAACAACAGAGAAAAAAAACGCATGCATGCAAAACTTGTTACACAAGGAACAACATCAGAATGCAGATGTACCACTTACTAGGACACAGCAAAAAAGAGTAATGAAGCCAAGTAATGAGTCAAAGGAAACTGATTAATATAGGAAATTGGGCACTAATTAAGCAAAACAATTTGATAAAATCATTAAAAGTTTAGTGTTATGATTTGGAAAGTGTTGAAGTGGAACCCCCCACCCCACTAGGTATATACTAGCATAGTTCAGAGAGGTTTAACCTCTCTATTGTCACACCTCCTCGAGAGGATGTCAAAACACACAGGACTTTGTACAAAAGAGCTTTTACAGTTATAAGAGTCAGCTCTTTTCAATGAAGAAAAAGGATTGACACCAATTTCTATTCTTCTTTACAAAAACTAGATCCCTCCAACCTAAAAGCCTCCAGTGTAACTTGGCACCAGACACAAGACAGCTGCCATCCCGTGGACAGTGTGGGCTGGAAAAGCTGCCAGGTGACAGAGCTGTGCTACAGTCCAGCTCGGACAAACACACGACGGCCAAAACAAGTACCGTCTTTTTAGCAAAGTCATATAATTGATTAAAAACAAAACAGAAGATGTGTTTCACCATTTAGCAGATTTACATAATCATACTTGGTATTTTTTACAGTTTTACTTTTGTCAAATCCATCTTAAAGATTCAATTTCAGACAATTTGATAGTGATTATTAGCAATTGTGAAAAAATAACATCTTCGAGAAATTATTGTCCTACAAAGAATCCCATCCTCACATAATGTTGTTAATTCGTACTCAATAGTATAAAAGTGTTACGTGGCCTCTCTGTTCGATTGTGTGGAAGTAGAAGGTAAAACTTTTGAAAGCACAACTTTTTCACTCTGACAGCATTGCTGTTTCTTTTTCCAAGATTAACCACCTCCTCATTTTTGACATCAGCTATACTTTTGTATTTAAGAGTAAAGAAAATCAGAATCTGAGAGGTTAATGTTCATTAGAAAAAACAATGCACGTCACCAAACCACAGTCAACTTTAAAAGTTACATCGAGTTATATCAGGTTTAAATCATTTTCTACATTAACACTTTTCATTGTACTTTGAACTGTTGTATGACAATTTAGTGCTTTTATAGATCTTTCAGTTTTGTTTCGTCTGCTGAACCACTTATCCCTGTTGGGTTGCGGAGCTCATCTCAGTTGATTTCAGGTGAGAGATGGGGTACACCCCAAACAGGTCACCAGTCCGTTGCAGGGCCACACACACACACACACACACACACACACACACACACACACACACACACACACACACACACACACACACACACACACACACACACACACACACACACACACACACACACACACACACACACTTCCTATGGCAATTCCATAGTGGCCAATCAACTTCACATGCATGTTTTTGGAGGATGGGAGGAAACCATATTAACCAGAGAAAATCCACACATACACAGGGAGAATGTGCAAACTCCACACAGAAAAGCCAGTGTTTCAAGCCCCGGCTTTTGTAAACCTCTTAAATAAAAATAAAGTTACCACACCATAAGTGGGTAACATAATGTCCCTAAAAATAAAATATTTCATATTTCAAAAGTAGAAAATTGGATTTAATAATATGCTTGGATGGTGGATTTTGGTTTATTATTTGTATTTAGCTTCAGATGCCAAAAACAAAGAACACGATGTGAAAATCCATGATGAGCTAACACTGTTTATTGTCCCGCTGAGACTGTTCATTTTGAAATAAAACATTGTATCTGGTAACAATTTAAGTAAGCAGCACATTAAGCAACATTAACTAAAGTTTTTTTTGTTAAATGTGGCACGTACACAGAGCATTTCTACATTTCAGCATATCCTGATGGCTGGTTCCTTTTCCTGCTTGTACCACATAACAAGAAACAAGCAGCTCAAATGATGAGCTCTACTATAAAGGGATTTGTTAGAGGAATATGACTCCAGGCACCTGAAATTTCCTGAAGCACACATTTCTGAACTCCTCGCTAAACATTGCTGTAATATAAACCCCCGAAGATACTGTAACTCATAGAGCATGAGATGTAATAAAGTGTCTCTCCCTGTTGTGTGTTCTAGTTAAACATCTACCAGGAACAATATACTTGTTACTATAGCTACAGATTCTCCAGCAGATGCAGAACTGGAACATAATGTAGCCTGGGAGGTCCCACTTTAATAAATTACATTAAAAAAAAAGAAGTATTGCAAGCAGCGAGCTGGCTACGTCTGGGTAAATAATGTTCTGACAAATTTATTATGGCTAACACCTGCCTCCAGAGTATAAAGCATAATGACTGTATTTTGCTTTTTCATGGAGGGTGGCAACGGGGTGGGGGGCAGTGGTAATGGCAAAAAATACATCCATGGAGACTACTTGCTCTTCTCTGCTATCTAGTCCCAACCCAGCATGCAACAGCTTCAGCTCCAATAGAGCATGACTTTAGACCCTGGCTAATTTACAGTTCTAATACCTAATTGTCCCCAGAGTGGCAGCTTTGAAGCAGCCCTGCGGTATCTCAGTGAAAATGACTTGTTAAAACTGATGGGATGTGTGTGTGTATAAACCTACAGTGCCGTAACCCGGGCAACCCCTTACATGCCCTTACATTAATCACCGTGCACCACCCCATGCAATATTCACCTGGCTAAGCACATCGGCCAAAAAGGTTATCCAGGTTGGTCTTTTCTCTTTTTTTTCAGCAGTTCTCTTTCATGTTTCCTCAGAATATTTTTCCTGTTACTCGGTTTGTTGCAGAAAGGTTGCAACTAAGAAAGTTGAAGGTTATTTATCTTGAGAAGAAAACTGAAAGTGCTAAAATAACAGCTCAAACAACAAATGAATTCTAGGTTGTTAAACTGCTATTGTGGCAACATTCATCACTTACGCTTCACACACATTTGTCTATAAAATCTGTGTCTGAACATCAGTGTTTGCTTGCCACCTATGAGTTATCCTGAATACTTAAAACTAAGCCATCTGGAGCCAGGTCAGGCTTGAACCGAATTTGACTTCAAACCATCTCCTGGGACTGGAGAAGCAGCACTAAATTCCTCCGTGCCCTCTCACCACTTCTATTTCAACACCAATAGAAACGATCCTTCTTTCTTTCACAGCATTCCCTTTTGCATCCTGGCAAAGTCAACACAGCCAACCCCGATGGAAACCCACTGAGACAAACTTGGCTCTCCTCACCAAATCCACTGTGGTCAGGTTGTCTGCTGAGCAGAAATAGATTGACTTCAGGAAACTTGTTCAGTGTGAATTAGGGAAGGCTGTTCTACTTAGCCACTTGTTTCTATGCATAAATTAAACTACAAATCTACATGGTATTTTCTATTCATCTTTGAGACAGTTTGATATTAGTTGATTTTTTTTTCGGTATTTACTATTCCTTTCATCTTCGATGCAGTATGTTTTCTTTTTTCCCCATCAGTGTTCATATCAATGATGCTGTTCAGGCAAATATGTAATTGACTTATCAAAGTGAGAGTTTGATCTTTTGAAACAACTCATGTAAGCAGTTATTTTATAACTTGGTTAAAAAGTATAATGACAGTTTAATTCAACCTCTCATTATGATGTTAGATGATCTCTTCATAAAACCCCGAATAGGGTAAAGTTATTGCGTGAGTAATCATTTACAGCCAAATGAGCGACTATTGAATCAATTTCTTACATAAGTAATTGTTTGAGGTAAATTTAATCTATTCTTAAGATTATATGCTTGTGTAATTTTGTTTTCTATTCAGATGATGGTGCATTAATTGATTAGAAGTCATGATCCAAAAGTGTCACTCTTAGCGTTATATCTCTAATACCTTTTCATCAAGCTCTGCAGGTGGAGCTACCCAACAGCGTATGACCAAGGAGCTTCAATTGAAATGTGCAACCTTGATGTATGCATGAAAACAGTTATAAAACATCCAACCCATCTTGTGATTAAAATATTGATGTAAAAATTGCTTTAGAAATGGCAATGAACCCATTAAAGTGAAAGCTTGTTATCACAACTTATAGGTCTTTACTTTTCTGGCAGTGTTTAACAAGCCATAAAATATCCAATCTAATTTCAGGCACTGGGAGCAAAAAGATTAAATGTAAGAACTATTGTGTTTAAGAAATGAACATTTAGCTACAAGGCTTTATTACTAAGTGAATAACAAATACATTGTTTTTGCTTACATTTATATTTGTACCCAAATTCCATGCTGGATATAAAAAATGTACCTTTCACACATGCTCATTAGCTTTTCAAACCCCCAAATAAATAAAGGAGCTGGTATTTTAAATGACTTTTATTCTGTTGTTCAATAGTGATATGTCCACTCTTTTTTATATGTAAGATAAAATATCTTCTAGGTCAATTTAAAAAAAACATTTGACCAAAAATAAAGTTAGTCTTTGAGCTTTGCAGGAAAAACAGTCATGGAGAGAATTCACCTTATTCTTTAGGTTAAGTAGACTAGAGGCAGGGTTAACTCACTGACATGAAAGTTGACTGAGTGTCTCGGAATAAAGGCCACTGTTTTCCAGATAACAACCAGCCTACCATTATCAGCCACCCC
The DNA here is from genome assembly GCA_902685375.1 of Neostethus bicornis. Lineage (NCBI taxonomy): Eukaryota > Metazoa > Chordata > Actinopteri > Atheriniformes > Phallostethidae > Neostethus > Neostethus bicornis. The sequence goes on from LR738545.1 coordinate 16,216,050, forward strand.
GATCACCCAGCCATTAGAACCCAGGGAGAGTGGTGTTTCTGAGTCTAACACAGCTATCAGGCTGCCCCTGAACTATGTTTTACTGTGCAGATAATGCCTCAGCTAGCGACAGTATGACATAAAGATACATCGTGCAGGCATGAAGACAGACTGGGGTGTTAAAGGATCAGGGTGCAGATATGCTTTCAAGTGGCATTTTTACCAGGATGTGTGTAATAAACAAGGCGAAACGCAACACTGATGAAAAAAGATGATGGTGTGTGCGTGTCTGCATGTGTTTAGGTAGCTGTTTGTGTGTGCAAGTCAACATGATGTGTTGTGCATCGCCCTTATCTGACACATGGAGAAGGTCAAAGACAAATGCTGCAGCCTGCTTCTCTTTCAGAGGAGAATATAGTATAACAGCAGCACGCTGAACATTTATAATGTATGGATGTTCAGAAATATGTATTTTTACAAACGTAGGAAGTAGTGACTTCCTACGTGGAGTGTGACTAAAATGCGTCTTATTTGCACCAAATACGAGTGCAAAAATGTCTTAGGGTACACAAATTAATGCAGTTGGAAGGGATATGAGGTATTAGCTTGTATCATTCTCAAGTGGTGCTGAATGTCCAGTTAAGTAAAACTTAGGCACATGTGCAAAATCATTTATGAGACTCTGAAAGGTACTGTAAGTAGGAAAATGTTACACCCCACCCATGTGACCACCTTTGCTCAGACATTGAAGCATGGCTCCTCTGGCTTTAAGCTTTATTCCGGAACTACAACTACCTAAAGAAAACCTACTCAGCAACAGTACATGTGCCTGTATATGTATGTAGGTTTACAAACAACCCACTGGTGAGGTGTTGTTGAAATAGATCACAAGGTTAAACAAATGTTTTAAAGGTTTTTTAAAAAGAAACTAAAGATAAAATTTAAAAAAAAAATCCAATTTTGACTACATAATCGTATCACAAAGTTAAAACAAGAGGGAAAGTTTCTTGTAGAAATTGTTAACATCTCGAAAGCAAAGCTCTCTCTAAAAAAAAAAACAACCAAAAAAAAAAAAACATTTCACAACTTCCTTTGGAATTTCTGTTGTGTTGTGTGTGAATGCTCTGAGCAGTTCGTTACGACTTTCCCACTGTTACAAACTTTTGTTGCTCTGTGTTAAATTCTTTGCTGTTATTTTGGTGTCATCATAAAAACTTTTATCATTCTAGAATGTAAACTCAAAGCATAACAATGATTTGTTCTGCAATTTATAAGCACTTTTTATGCAAATAAGTTTCAAGTCAGATCAATAGTTCTTTAACTCAGCAGTTGCCAACCTTTTTTTGTACTGAGGACAAGGACTTCCCCAGGACTTCCACTTGCTTTCCCAAGCACCTCCAAGTCAGATACATTTTTATTGTGTTAGACTTAAAATTAACAACAGAATTATAAAAGTTAAGTAGCTTTTATTACCATTAATGTTAATTAACATCAGAAATACTTTATTGATCCTACACGTGGGAAATTTGAGAGTTACAGCAGCAACTGTGTATGTAAGAAATAGTGAGTATATATACACAAAATGAATAATAAAAGGATGACAAAATAATGGTCGGCACTGTGGCGCAGTGGTTAGCACAGTGGCATCACTGGCACACTGGCAATCACTGTGTAGCAAGAAGGTTGGGGTTCGAGTCCCGGGTTGGGACGAGGCTTGGAACACTGGCCTTTCTGTGTGGAGTTTGCATGTTCTCCCCGTGTATGTCTGGGTTTTCTCTGGGTGCTATGGTTTCCTCCCGCCCTCCAAAAATAATTACTAGGTCAATTGGCCACTAAGTGAATGCCCCTACGGATGAGTGTGTGTGTGCGTGTGTGTATGATTGCATGTGTATGGCCCCGCGATCGACCTGTTTGGGGTGTACCTTGCCCCTCACCTCGAATCAGCAGGGATAGGCTCTGGCACCCCTCGTAACTCCCGCAAGGGATAGATGGTTGAGAAGGTGACTGATTAAAAAATAATAAAATATAGGGAATGATGTGAAAAAAAAAACTTTTGTGAGGAATAAAACAACGTATGTAATTTCAAAACTATTAACGAGCAGGACAGAATGTGCACAGGGAGGTAAAAAGTGACATTAGTGATGTAAAGGGACATAAAGTGCTGAAAAGATTTGCTTCGAGAAGGTTTGCAAAAAAAAAAAAGGTTTGCATTTAAGCAAACACTTGTCAATAGACATTAACTGATTTAGAGTAAAACCATGGTACAATATAATTTAAAAATGAATCACCAGTTAAATGAGACATTTTCTGAAACTAAAATTGAGTTGTTTTAACATGAAATCTTTGCTTCATTTAGCCTGCTTTGGAACATTTAAACATTGATGGGGATTGACTTACACAATTTTGTTAAAAACTCTACAAAGTATTTGACAATGTTTGATTATATTTATATTTTCTTAAAATAGTTTTTAAGCGGCAAGCTATCCAACACCAGGCATCCCTCTGATTGACATTATTGGGTATGATTATGATTTGTTTTATTTAATTTATTTCAGTTACAAGGACGGAAATCATTTTCTGGTTCATAATTTCATCTATCACACATGCAGCTGCATGCATACATAGGCGTTCAAAGTTCAGGATATTGCAATTTTCAACTTATGCCATACACTTTCAGTCACTCTTTTTACTGCAGCTTTAGAAGCACATAAAATTGAACAATTTATCATCCACCTTTACTATTAACACCATTCAGACTGTTGGTGGAACAAACATGTCCACAGGCTTAGTGAGAAAGGCAGAAAACATTGCATAATGCCTTGAAATTGCCTTTCTTCTTTTTTTCTCTTTGAGTAGGGAAAAAATTCATATGATGTGCAAAGTGGAGCTAAAAAACCAGCTGAAAAAAAAACCCGGTGATCCAGCCATCAGCTTTCTGACTGGAAAAGTGCGAAAGAGCTGCTGCATGATTCATGGTGTTATCTATAATTCATTAGCCATGCAACATGATCACATCATGCGCTTCATTCATCTGCACAGGGAATTTGACTGCAATAAGATGTTGCCGTTTCCTGCAGCATGTAGTGTGACAAAACTGTTATCACTCTGATCAATGACAATGTAATAGAGATTTGGGATTTGTTAAGATGTATTAGTGGTGCAGTCTGGATCTGTGTGTAATAACTGGTATTTAATCGGTAGCTGTTTTTCTTAAAAGATTTAGACAATATAATGCAAAACAATAAAATAGAGCCGGTTAAAAAAAGATAGATTTTTGTAAATCTGAAGGGTGACTCAGCAAAATTTGCTGATCTGTCAGAATTTACTATGCATATTTTTTTAAAAATAGGCAGAGGTAGGACAACAAATCAAACACAGATGACATTTGATATCCAAATTTTTGTACACCAGATTAAACCACATTCTCCCACTTGTTTCAGACTCCCAGCACTCATTTGAGATTGATATCTTCAGATCTCCGAGCAGAGCATCACTCAGGATTGTAAACATCTTTTTACAACCAACTTTCTGCTTGGTGATTGTTCATCTAGATGGTTGATGATGACACTTTTTCTCTAAAGTGACACACGTTCCACTTTAGTTTTAAAGCCAGAAAAAGGCATCTTCCCATTTTTTTCTTACCATTGCTCCTATCTTGTCTCTCAAAAATCTTTGATCACTTGATCTGATCCATATGTTTCTACGCACACACAAATACTATACAAAGAGAGAGGCCAGAGAGTGAATGATTTACAGCCAGAAATTAAGATTAGAACTGTCGATGATGACCAAATTGAAAACTATTTTTCTTCATGGACACTGTGCATAAATGCAGATTTACAAACAGAAAATAGTCTTTGAATAAAATGCTATTTGTTTTTTCTCACATTGACATTTAGCTGTTTTATTAATCTTTATACTCTCTTTGGGAGTGTGTCATCATTAGGTGAAGTAATTGTAAAACACAAAATTTAACCAAAAGGGATTTACTGCGTAGCTACAGAAGTGTGACCACAGCCGCGTGCAGACATTATGAACTAGTTATCTGTGCTGGAATTTTCATCTGGTTCAGTAATTGCATCCCACTGCGCTTGCACTTTGGATAAGTGCAACAGGAAACTATATATTTTCTATTTCTTAGCCCACTAAATATCACAGCCAAACTCATTTTCAGCCATGTTAACTTCCTGAGGAAATCTTATCTGAGGGAGGGAGATATTTTATGTGGAGGAGGGCTCCAGGCTACACAGCCTTATTATTTAGTTTGGCTTCCTGACTATATTTTCATCTTATCCTCAACAGCACTTTGGTGGATCTTGGCTTAGGACGGGTGCATAAAAACATCCGCCTATTTAAACAAACTGTTAACACATAAATGAGCTATCTCAAAGGGCCAGGCTGGTCTGTGGGCTCAGCAGAGAGCTTCAAGCTCAGGAAATTGGCAGTTCTCTAGTAAAACAAACAAAAAGTCATTTCAGTAGTCGTAAAATAAATAAAAGAAAAAGAATAGTGCTTGATCACATCAGTGAAACACAATCATATTCTTTAAAAACACAAAATCATTTGGATAAGTAAACAATCACTGATGTCTAAAAATGTTAAATGGTAATCTAAAAATGTATCTTTGAGGGATTTCCCATTGGCCTTCACGCACAAAGTATCTAAGTCACTTCCTTTCTTTGTTTAAGCTAGAGAAACAAATAGAGCATTACAGTCCCAAAACGCCCATTAGCCAGACCATTCATGTATCCAGCATGACATGGTTGAAGAAACTTCTCACCACACCACTACAGCAATACCAGTATTTTAAAATTTCTTTAACATGCTGACAACTTTATATGAAACAATTTAGGACAAGAGCACTAAGACCTCGCAAAAACACAAAAAAGGAACTAGCTGTTGCGGGCGTAGTGGATACAACCACAACAGTAAAAGCTACACTGTTTTTAAGTCCAAGGAGAAGAAGCATCATACCTGCAAAACTTGTTCCAGAAGAGCAAAAAAACTTTAACCTCCCTTGCTAGCACATTTCCCTCTTTGTTTCATAACAAAGAGAACATGCTGTCCTGACATCCTGTATGAACTTGACTTTACTAGGCATGCAAACACTGACCGTTTTGTTCTTCTTGGAGTATGTCTTTTTCAGCAGCCTTTCATTCATCCTCTCCTGTTCCCGCTGAGCATGATGCAGGAATCCATTTTCCAAGGGATCCATTATTGGCTGGACGTTCTCCTCCTTTTCCCGTACTTCTTCATTTTCCTGCTTTTGGCGCTTCACAACTTTCTTCTCTTTCCATCGCTCCTTCTCTTGTATCTTCACAACTCCTGACTTCTTCTGTGTAGGAAAAAAGAGAAATAGATTTAGGAGTGTTTATCATTTAAAAAACTAAATCACTCATCCTTGTCAAGAGTTGCATGCAGTTCTAATTCTTCCCATTTTTAAAAGCTCACAGCAATGAGCCACTTGTGAGAAATCGACTGCCTTCCTGCTCTCAAGGAATTTCTTAAAAGCTTCAAATGATTGTGCACCAGGTGATGGCAAGTCCATAAAAAACAACACTTGACGCGGCAAAGCAGACAGATCTAAATGGATAGGCAGACTGGCAAGAGATGAATGTGTTAAAGAGAGGATTGAGGGTACGCCGCAGCTGGCAAACAGTCAAGTGCACGGCTTTTTCCCTTGCAGCTTATACAAAGAAAGCAAGCACTTGCACAGAGTGTAGTGATGCTAACTCACTCCCTCCAAAGTCATCTTTAATCCTGTCAGCAGCAGAACAATGCCTTACTGGAACCCATAATCACTTTATGGCTCAGATATAATGAGCTTATGATATGAAGTGCTGCTTTAATGTGTAGTGGAGAAATTATAGTCTCTTTACATTTATTATATCACCAACCAATTTCCTCTTTTGACTAATCACTCTTTTCAAGGTCTAGCTGGAGACTGGATTGAAGCGTTTGTTTACTGAAATTTACCAGCTATCTCTTGCAGATTGTTATCTTACACAAGAGAGATCTCTTTCACCTGCTTCCCACAGTTATTCTCCGACTAAAACATTAACAATCTTCACAATTACAGTGAGACAATCTAGGGTAGATTCAAAAGAATAAACAGTAAAAACTGAATTTGAAAGCTTTCATACAAAGTGTATTTTTTTCTCAAAATAAAACAAATTTATCAAAAATACTCATTCACCAAAACACTTTGTCGGATTTTATTCATTTGCTTGCCAGTGTCAATAGTAAATTTAATTACGTGACACAGCAAATTAGCAAGACATTCCCTAATGTCATATCCTTCCGTAAAATGTCATGTCTGAATCATTTTGGCAGATTAATTTGTACACAAAATAGGAGTAGTTTGGGAGAAAAAAAGGATTCTATTCACTGCTGTGACAAGGCACCTGCATGCAGAAAATGATCTTTTCTCACCACAATAATCCAAAGTTGAGACTTCTATGATGATTGAGTAAGGACACAGTTGATTCAATAAAGAAAACAAAGCTAATCTCATTGATGTCTGGATTTTTTCAAATTAATTGTTTTTAAAGTACTGTATTCATCCCTCTAATGAGAACATTTCTGTGCTGCATTACACCGCAGCAGGCAGCCACAGCAGCATAAACAGTGGGAAAAACAAGGGCTTCCCGAAGGATACTTAGACATGGGTCCAGTGGAATTGAACCAGCCTCTTCTAGTCCAAATACATACATTCTACCACTGAGCAAACATCTTTTTTCCCCACAATGCTTAAAACTTTAACTGCTATTTCAGTGAGTTAATTTGGTTTAAAATTTTAGGAAATATAAAATTACAAATTGTTTTTGGAAAAATTGACATCACAACTTTATTACTTTAAGACTTGTTTAAATGTATTTGTTTATTTGAGAAATATCAATAACCACTGCAGTGCATCCATCACCCAATTGTTAATTTGAACAGGTTAGTGAGCCATGTACACAATGTTAAAATTAATTTAAACAGGTTTCTTTGACATGACAACAGCTGTTAATCTAGTAGGGCACCTTTGTGATGTAGTGGAACAGGATATTCTTATCCACTGTGTGATGCTATCATGTCAATATAAATCGAAGGCTTCGGGGAATGTTTACATGACCTTGTTTAAGGCATGTCACAAACAATTAGAACAGATCTGAAAGTAAAAAAGGCACAAACTACTGGTAGCAAGATGTCACAGTAAATAGTACAGACAAGTCCAGACTTTTGAATGTTGAGACCATCTTTTTCATTTAAATGACAGATAAAATGATTTTGTAACTGCAAATTTGTTGTACTCTTTTTTTTTTTTTTTTTTTTGGGTTTTTCTTTTTAGGGGTTTGTATCTTGTTGTCCTGACAAACTATGCTGACCTCGTCACTGAAAAATATATTTCATGTACTTCAGAAAACATTTATTTCCATGGCTAGAAATCTAAGTTAACTGGTGACAAAGGGAAAGTCTGTCTGCAGACTTTATGTCTTGAAGCCGACTGGAGCCCACAGGGCAATAAGTTCAAATTTCAACATCTGTTCAAAGCCAGCTGCACTCAGCCCGACTGCAGCGCTGGGCTCCATATGAATAATCAAATTATCGACTCCAGGGGTGGGAGGGTGGCAGATGGATGGGACATTAGCCCTGTAACTGTTAATGAGTGACACCCTCTGTGATGAAAGGTTTCAATATGTCAGGCATGAAAAAATACAACATAAAAAAAAAAAAAATCACAACATTCCAACAGTAACAAGAATTTTACAAGCTGAGATGTTTCCTTACGTTCTTCTGGTACAATTTTAGCTTCCCAAAAGATTATGTAAAAGGTCGATCTTCAGAGTAATAGTGTAGAGAAATGATCTTTAAACTATCTACCATAGATTCTTGTATCAAGGTTTTTTTTTTCTCCATAAGTATGTTAAAACTATCTTTAATTAGGCTACACACATTAGATCACAGAAGCTTTGTACTTGTAAAATGAACACGTCAAAAAAAAAAAATGTAACCATTTTTTCTTTCTTTTTTTTTTTTCACTTGTTCTTTTAAAATATTTCTTGTTCACAACAAAGTAACTTGAAGGCACTTATTTATATATAGTTAAATATACACACAGTTCTTTTTCCATTTGCTTTATTATAAACTGTTCAAAACCAATCCAATAAATTCATCGTTAGCATAATTGATAAATAAGATTGCCAGCCAACCTTGTTCACAACTTGACACCACTTTGACTACACGGTCTTACATTATCTCCCAGACATCACTCAGCAGCACAAAGCAGTTCTTATCACCTCATATGAAAACGCACTCATTTCTCCTGAGGGACCAAATGGTATTAACAGGCAATTTGTCATGTCGTTCCTTCCCTGGAGAGAAATTTTTAAAAGAGCCATAAGCTCGAGAGATACGGTATATGCCGGATTTTTTTCCTCCCTTCAGGTATGACTGAACAATGAGAATGTTCTTCTGCAAACATTTAGACAAGGGAATAGATTGCATTTTTATCAGCAAAAACCGCTTCTGTTTGAAAGCTGTTTGTCAAATATGACTCAAGGAGCATGAATTAAGGGGACATTTTCTTTGTTCAATTCAGCCAGGGGTGTGAATACAAATCAGCAGAAAGAACACATCAATATTCATTGATTTAATCAATCAACAGTTTGAACCTTTATAAATCAGAAGGATATGTGTTGAATCTGTACTGTTATAGAATTGTACTTCTATTTATAGCTTGCTTTTCCATGGTCTTACGAACTCCAAACATTTCCTGCCATAATTTTATAGCAGTAATAAACTTTTAATCTTCTAATCAATGAAAATCAGCGGTTGCTTACACATCCTCTGCTCTATTGACTCGTTTTATACTATGAGACTGAATATGATTATTAGAAACAATATACAATAGATTTGGTTTCATTACCTGAACTAAACAACAAAATGATGACTTAGTATTAAATCGATTTGTTCATCTTTACCTGCAAGATTGGTACATTTCAAAATTTCAGAACAAAAACCATAAAGGCAAACGTTCCCATACAAAAATCTCCTTGATTTCATTCATGCAAATATATTTAGACAACCCAAAGTTAAACAGCTAGGCAGTTAAAGTTTGACATTTCTTTTTTTATGAGGAGAAATTTGTCCTGAATAAAGTTCAATTCAACATATTACAATTCTATTCAGAGTAACTTGCTTTGAAAATATTTGATAAGTCAAACTTCTGCTGACATTTTAATAAAGATTTTTCCACTAAAAATGACTTCATTCCTGGATCTCGTGAGGTTGAGCCCACACAGCAAATTTCTATCGCTTAAACTGTTTCACGTCATCTCGCACTTGATTTTCCTTTAACCGTCCAACTTTGTTACTAAAATCTAAAATTTGACTGTGTCCTTAAATTAAAAAACAACCAAAAATAAAGCCAAAAAATGAGAGAAACAGAAATGGCCTCAGGTGTAAATAAATGAAAATCAGCTGATCAAAGTCACACAGTGTGGCTAATGCTCAGTGGCAGGAGCCTCCAGGGTGTTATATGAGGCAGCTGCCCCCCTAAACTATGCACTTTTATCACTAGAGAATCCCTCATTATTAAAAGCTGAAAACAAAACACATAGGAGTGGAATTAAAATATGTGTCATTTGGCAGGCTAATAAATTACTTAAACTTCAGATGATAAGAATGTGAGAAAGAAAAAATCTAGATCAATCTTTCAACTTTTCTATTATAATCCCTAACAATGTGAATTTATTGAACTTTCGATCAAACAAAATATCTTTTCCTGAAAATGTTTAAGCTGCAATTCTCAAAACATACTTTAAAAAAGAAAACTTGTAGATGGTTTTACTTGTGCAGAAAGTGATAAGGCTGTTCAGCTCGTGAAAAAAAAAAAAACACTCAAGTTATTTTTCATAAAAGGAAAAACTTCACCTCTGGCCTTCAGCAGAGAAATATAACAACTCAGTTTTTGTTGGCAGAGTCAGTGATGAATTACCTTTCTTTTCCAGAACCTGCTATAGAGCTGTTACTTGAGTCATTGACTGCATATAAATGGAAACAAATCTATTCATTCCTAATAAAATGCAGCAGACAGCAATGCAAGCAGGTGCAAATAACCCAAAGAATGTGCCCTATAGTGCTTCAGCTTTTAGACTGAGCTGAAATGCTGACACCTTTGCTTGTCTAGTTTAATATAGCCAACTCAATTTAATTATTTGAGTTAGCTGGTATTGTCACACATACAATAGGGTTTTTAGACATATACAATAATTATTGGGGTGCACGCTGGTGCAGTGGTTAGCTCAATGTCCTCCCAGCAAGAAGGTTGGGGTTTGAATCCCGGATGGGGTCGATTTTAGAACACTAGTCTTTCTGTGTTGAGTTTGCATGTTCTCCTACATATATGCGTGGATTTTCTCCGAGTACTCAGATTTCTTTTCACCCTCCAACAACATGCATGGTAGGTTGATTGGCCATTGTGAAATTGCCCCTAGGAATGATCACCTGTGTGACTCCTCCACAGACTGGCAACCTATCTGGGGTGTACCCCACCTCTCACCGGTAATCAGTCGTCATAGGCTCTGGCACATCACCCACCACCTCATTAGGAATAAGTGATTCAGAAGATGAGACAATCATTATCTAATAAATGTTACCCTTGTTTAATTTAGTGAAAAACTAAAGGATACACAAGTAGAACATTGAATGTCACAAGTTTAAGTTATTTGCTGAAATCTGTATTGAATCCCATTGATAACTATGAGGACCTTATTGATTGGTGCATTCTTCATCAACACAGGCTGATGGAGTCTGCAGGCACTGTGAGACCAGGTATGCTGCCATGAGTTTTCATTACTGTTTATTTTTCTAGTTATTTTCTACTTTTCAAAAAGATACTATGTTGCATGACTGTGGATGGATTTAGAAAGAAAAAGCAAAATACTTAAATACGGACGTTTTTGTTTCATAACATTCCCATCAAGGTTAAAAGCATTTACCAGACAGTGGTGGAAAGGAAAGTAGCTTAAAATATGTGGAGCCAAGGTAAAGAGAACAGAAAATAGACATAGACAAGATGATAAAGGTGATCGTCAGAAAAAAGTCAGAAAAACAGAGAAAGATGGGACGCAGTGGTTGTAGTGAGATGGTCTCAGCCTGGAACAGGAGAGACCGCTCCACTGGTTTGACCTGACCATGTTACCCTGGCAACAGTGCGAGAAATCTTTGTTGCTGTTCCAGGCTACATGGGGAGTGGAGCGTGTGAGTGTGTGCCCATACATGTGTGTGCACCATTGTGGGGGGTGGAGGAGTCTGTGCACATGTGTGTGGTACAATTCAACCCAGGTTTAGTTGCCAGCAACAATTAAGTGCATGGCTGTATGCAATTATCCCAGGGCATCTATATCCACTGTAGAAGCATATTCGCCTCCCAGAGGAGGTTTAAAGCATTCTGCATAGAGGAATGTCAGCACTCCTGAGGTTGTTGCAAAGGGTCTTTGTGAGGCATGCAGAAACCACAAGGCAAAGGCGTATCACAAATGAGATCTGAATTGTAAAAAAAAAAAAAAAAGACAAAGGCAAATAAAGACAAATTGGTGATGTCTAACACATCATCACTGTTTCCCGACTGGGTTCCTCTCTTTCTAAGGTCAGTAATTATTCAGGACACAGAAAGAGCTTTGCAGGGCACACCTTCTTTTGACAGTAAAAACAGAGATTACAGGGCTGGTTTGATAGATTGTTTTTCTTTTATCAGAGCTGAAGCAAAACTATCAATTACACATTTCAAAACCTTGTAAGTTCCACTCAACAAAAATACAGAGTGAGGATAAAAAGAAAGACTTGATTTTTTTTTTGGTTATGATTTTCTAGTCTTTAAAAATAAATGTCCACAGAGGTGCTTGTTCATTTTCGTGTCTGTCTTGCAACCTTCATTACAAAGATGTTCTTTTAACCTTCGTGTAGTGTGTAAAGGTCTGTAAAAAACATTAGTTGCACCACTTTCTTTAAGCTTGCCGAGGTGTGGTTGAGAAGATTTATTGCTCAGTTGTTATACTGATCCTGTACGCATTACCACAGCTCTTGGAATGTCAGGCAACTCACCCTGACTTGTCATGGTGTCAACCGGATTGATTTAATCATGCATTTTCCACTAGGTTATAGTGGCACTGCACATAAGATGTGACAACAAGAGACCACAGGAAAAATGTCTATTATAAAACAGGTGTTAGTTATATCAAACAACTTTTTGATTAAGTTATCATACAAATTGTTTCAAAATAAGACTCCTGGTTCTTTAAAAGAGCCAATATAATCAGATTAATCTTGACTTGACAACAAAATGAAGGGATATTTGCCACAAAAGCAACTTGTAATTGTAAAAGTAAAAATAAGCCTAGATGTTGCAGATCGGCAAGTGAATGGACAAGAAATTTGATGTCCTAATTTCTTCATTAAACTTGCTAACACACAAGAAGACTTTCTGCCTCCCTTCATCATTTACTTTTCTCACTGTCTACATGATAAACTGCTGATAGATAAGTATTAGTGGCCCCAAATATGACCTCAAAAGCTTTACTTATACCCCAGTACATGTCCATTGAGTTGCAAAAGATTTAACAGGCCAGGGGATAATTTTCCAACTGTATTTTACATTCATTTATAAATCAAAAGGCCAAAAATTTGCACATTGCTAGGAGTGTAAATTGCTAAGCTACATCACACTTTTCCACATTTCCCAGGTGCTGAAAAGAGATAATTTATTTTTATGTAATAAACAAAAAAAAGTCTCTTCAAGTAGCAATCATTTTCCATAAAATACAATCAATGAATCTTCTGGGTTCACAGTGACATTCTGGTTGCCTGTTTAGTTGGAAAGGACTTTGAGAGATTAATCTGATGTGGAGAAGACCTGGTTTTCCTCATGTTCCTTTTCCCTCATGTGGTATTTTAGTTACATACTGTGTGCTTTTGTAGTTTTTGGCTTGTTGTAGTTGGTCGTTCTGACCTTCTGAAGACATACGAGAGGAAGAAACTGAATAAAAAAAAATATAAATACGCACACATATACCATTGAACAATAGATTAGCAATAAAAAATATACTTGTATGATTTTAAAAGTGCATTCCACAAGGCTGCATTAGCTCTTGGAGTGCCAACATTTGGCCAGCAGAAACGTTGGGAAGACAAACAAGAAGAATGCAGTGACAAGAGGAGGATACTATTTCAAACACCAGTTTTGATTCAGTTCAGCAGTTCTAAAAAAAAAAACCAAAAAAAAAAAAACCTATGGCTACAAAAAAAAAAAAAAAGAAAAAAAAAGAAAAGTCAGAAAATTGTTTTAGAATCTGTTAATTAAAACACACAATATGTGGCAATCTAAATCTAAACAAGATTCGTCAAAATTTGCAAGAGTTTTATTCTATTCCCAAACTGATGTCTCTTAAGGTGATGAAAATTTAGTCTAACCCACATGCCACATGCACAAGAGCTTACTGCAAATTTTCTATTACATTGATTTGCAAAGTGGTTGTATTACAAATAAAACTATGCATTTAATAATAAAGAAACTATTTTCAAACCATGCACAAAATTTACTAAAATAAAGCCTGAACTCCTTCATTTTCTCCTCATGTTTGTTTTTGCTTGATCAGGGCGGCAAATCATCTTGCTCTTTCTGATCTAATCATTTACATCCATGTCTTTACACCAACGTAATTTAGTTATTTTTCACTTCCCAGACAAATCTCTGAGGTCTACCTCTAGACCTTATTGCAACCTCAAAATCTTAAAAAAAAATGAAATATGAAACAAACATCTGTTTTGAACAGGGTTGGACAATCGGCAGACAAATTTCTGAATCATGAGCATTCTAATGATTTAACACTTTAGGATATTAAATGACATCGCCTTCCAACCACATGCACAAGGAAAAACATAGGGCCCAAAACAAAACCCTGAGGGATCCTGGAAGTCATAGGGAAAGATGAAGAAGTGATTTCCAATCATTGCAGAGAAGTACAGTATCTATCTGTAAAATATGACCCAAAAAAATCTCTTTAGCACAGGTACATGAGGACCTCCTGGGTATACATGTCAAGAGCGTTAAATGGATAATGGTGTCAAATGTAGAAAGGCTCTGCAGTGCAGGCTTCTGGGCATCAATGAAAAGAATTTAAAAGTAGATGTGGAAGGATCATTTTCCATGGAAGAACATAATTATTGTATTTTCACAATCCTTTTTACACTGGATTACAGAGTGTAGTTTTAGTACCTGTGGTCTTTTCTGTATTTAACACATAAAAAGGTGTACCAGGTTTTACGTTAAAACATACCAGTAAAGTATGCATGCCAGTGTGAGTTTTTAAAAGGGCAACAAGAGCAAAACTGAGTTCAGTTGTGATTTATTGAAGCATTTAGCAACGTACTCATAATTTCTCAATCTTCAACCAATTACCATCCAAAAATCTATCAAAGTTTTTTTTAGATGGATGAGGGCTTGACAATGAAGACTAACGGGGGTTAGTCTTCTTAAACAATCTGCTTGGTAATTTCTCAACAGTCTTTTCCAGCTTTGTCGAGTTCTACAATTTTATTTCTAATGTCTTTGGAGAGCTCTTTTGTCTTGGCATGTCAGTAGTTGGAGTCTTACTGATAGCACGAGGAGGAAAGGTAGTTTTCTGTGTACTAACAAGATCTTGAGAACGAAAATTCTAGCTGACATTTGTTCAATACTTGATTGTAGCTGTAAACCCCAAATAAAGCATTGGAAAAATCCTAAAATGTCATTTCCAGATTATTTTCTTTTATGATGACTCTAAAAGCGGAGATACATGAAAGAAAAATAAAATTAAGTGAGAGAACTTGAAAAGTTGCAGGGTATTGAAATACTTGTTGCCACACTATTTGAAAAGAAACATGCCTACCGACAGCACTATTTTTTAGAATACACAAGAACAGAAATGTATTATTTGGGACATCTGCTCAAATGTTACTGGAATAGGCAACGGCCATTATCTACGGCTGATCTCCAGTCTTGTTGGCCCCGTTTTTTCATCTCACTGCCAAAATAGCATGAAAACCATGGACATTAAGCCTTTATTTTTTTCTAAAGTTCAAAGAATAGATTTCTGCACGTTCATGATCTAATATTGCTAAGCTTTTAAGCCAAACATCAAATAGCCAATTAAGATTCTGACCTGACTCCTTTCAGTACACCAACAGGAAACAACGGTCAAAAATAGGTAAGTGTAAGTAATCATATAACAGAGTTTAAATGCTACTTGTACCACAAATGGTTTCCTCATGTGGTCATTTGAAAAATACTAAAAGGTTGAATCCAGCAGAGAAACAGACTTTCAATGAAAGCTAATATGTTCGGTGATCTTCCCATTTGTTGTCACAAGAAACTCCCTTGTTTCTGCTGCTGAAGCCCACACACTGCAGCCCAAAATACAGGCTGGTGTCATTCCTCAGACCTCTCCTCCAGAGAGGGGGAAGTGTTGCCTCGGCAACAGATATTCCCATCGGTGGAGGGAAATAATAGATAAACTCCTGCAGATTTGTAATCTAGTTTCACACTGTCAACAAATCAACCAAACATATTTTTGAGCCAACTGTTGGGAATGTTCCTGATGGTTGACAACAAGCCACCAGGGATGTTAGTAGCAAACCTCTTCAGGAGAATACAGGTTTTTAAGTCCTGACATGTTTCCTTTTTTTTTTGCCTTTAATAGAGAAAGTCTTTTGAAAGTCATTTCACAAGCATTATAAAAATGAGTTTCCTGTATACTGCTGACAAACCCAGAAGTGTTTTAACGTGAGCTGAATTTTTGATCACACCCCGCTGGGAGCTGAACTGGTGTGAAGACGTAGCTTTGTTCTCACTGCAGGAAGCTGACACAGCAGAATAATGTCAGCTAAAAACAAGTGGCACAAGAGGACAGACCTAAGATCGTTTTGTTGCCCTGAGAGGCCTTTTCATACTGATTGTAGGTAAGTGAATGAATGATTAAATAACTAGATTTTAGTGCAAAATGAAAGTGTTTAAATGACATTTACTACCATTATATAACACAGCAGAGATTTCATGTTTCTAACCACTCCAACTTGGCACTGAATGAGTAAAGCATAACACATCTGTGTATAAATCAAGCACAGATTTCTTCGTCTCAAAGACAAAAACTGGAACAAGTTTACCAATTGTAATGCCTCACAAAACTGACAGCGAAAAAAAAAAACAGAGAGGGGGGAAAAAGACAGATTGATTGATTTTACCTTCCTGCCAGACAGCAAGCAGCTTTGCCTTAGTACCGTTATGCAGGGCTGACATCCTCAGTCCAGTGAAAAATACTCAACCAGTCTGACTATTTCAAAGGTCATGTTTATCAGAAGCTGCGATCCACCTGCCTGCAGGAATCCAGAGTAATGTCATGTTGCTGGAGTTATAGTCTTATTTGAAGGCAAGAGTGATATTCTGGGTCTGTTGAAGCTGTCAGAAAACTGAAGGTAAGCATGATATTACCAGAAAAGTGTGACTCAACTGGTTTGTTATAGCTGATTTAAACATAGTACAGTAATTACCATCTGCCTATCAATCCATCTGTCTACCTACATGCATGTAAATGTGGGTGCATACCTAAATGCATATCCATATGAAAGCTATAATCACTGACCTTGTAAATCTGGCTTCCAAGTTAATTGAAAATAAAGGAGTGTGTCAAAGTTGGACAAGCACAGATGTTATAAATGATAAGTCTGATGTCTGTGTTTTCTTGTGTGCCATTGAGCCCTGACAGCGAGAAGATGCAAGTAAACAATTTTGAGATGAAACCCTGAGGCAACAGATCTTTTATTTAACTGCTTTGGAAGGAAATGAAAAAAATGGCACCATCTGTTTATTTTGATTAACACACTATTTAGGCTGCTACAAACACAGATAAAATGCCAAACCCCGCAAAATGATTTACTTTGAAAAGCAAGACATGCTTTCATATAAACATAACAGATATAGGCTTACTTTATTGTTAGTCAAATACATAAAAGAAATTTCTGTTGCATTTGCGCAGCTATAATTATGTGTCTGTGTTTCCATCTGATTTTTTTTTACAGTGAGAACATTATCAGAAGATGAGGAAACGTGGCTGCTATGAGAAAAACTAAAAACGTTAGAAGGTATTCAAAAGTGTTGGATGAATCAGTTGCAATTTAATGTCACATCTTTGATAGATGCCTGAACATGCCACACTGTTTATGCACACATACGCATATGCCATTACATTTTAGATGTGCACATTGCTAAGTTTTTCCTTGTTGTTACGTTATTTAGGAGAATGTGCCTTAAAGAAACTTTTGTTTGCACTTATTTCACTGCCAGTTTTGTACCTTTTTTGTTCTGCACACCTCACACACGTCAGTACAAGGAGCAGCAGATTCAATTTTCAAAGAAAACGCAATGTGAAAAAAAAGAAATGTAAGTCTGCCCGGACAACAAAGCTCCCTTTTCTTCTTATTGTTAGATCCTGTGATACACAAAGATTCCACACAACCACATTTACTGTAGACTTGTTTTCAAAGCTTTTTTCTCTCTCATTTCTACGGATGTCAGGGAGATATTGCACCAAATGAAAAGAAAGGACATGATGCAATACATATCCTGGATTATTCTTTGTGAGGGGAACCAAATTGTGAAAAACTACCCAAACTTAAGACTGTCACTATCTTGCAATCCCATTCTCAATATCACTAAATATTATTAAAGATAAATTAAATTACCATTTTTGTGCATTGATTTAAAGAATTCTGATTATAAAAAATTTGCCCTTTTTAGCACAAAATTTTACAGAAAATTAGCAAAAAAAAAAACCTGCCCCATTTTGTGTCCTTCACCTAAATAAAATATCTACCCAAATTAAGAAATTTTGAGGTGGATGAAAAACTGGAAAAATGAGCTCTGACATTTACTTTACATTGTAATAATGACTTTACATGCACAAGAACAAGCTGTCGAAGACCAATTTCACAGCACATAGGAAGCAAGCAGTAGTAGTTATTGGTAGTGTTGGTCATTAGAAACACACACTAATCAATTTAAAGAAGTGCAAATATTTAAACACATTTACTGTGCATAAAAATGACTCTTAATGAAAATGAACAATGCTTATATTTGACCTATTTTGTCAACGAGCTGCACTTTAAGATGCCTACCAAATGAACGCTATCCGACTAATAGAAAACTTCATAAAAAAATGACAGTTTTAAACCTCCAGAGCAGCTGTATTGATTGACTCTATTAATAGTGTAATGTCTGATCGTTGTTGGAACTTGAACTGCACTGTGTAGTTTTCACTCTAAAATGTTGTTACCGTACAATTAAATACAGGTCGGTAATATTAACCAGTTTCCTCCATCTAATCCTATTTTTTACATCTTCATCTCTTACTCAAACTACCTACAAGTTCTCTTTCACTGCATTCATAAATCTCCTTTTTGGTATTCTAAGTTCTCTCCTTGCAGTAAAAAAATAAGCACTCTCCTGCATTTATTTCCTCTCTTTCCCATTTGAAAACCATGAGATAACAATCAAATCAAATAAAAATCCATTTTCAAAGGTAGAAAACGAGGTTAAAGTCAATGCAAAGTAGAAAATGTGAGGTTAACTCGGGGCATGACAAGACCAACACGTTTCTCTGAGCAAAAACAACAACAAATATTTGCAAACAAATGTGTGTAAAATGACCTCTCTCATCCTTCATGTGACCAGTACTAAGATCCTTGACCAGAACTCTTGTTTGAAGTACCAGAGGGCAAAGCGTAAAGCAATTACACTGGCAACTCATCAACCAAAGGCTGACAGCAATACAATTATCTCCCGGCAGCAGCAGCTTGCAGCAGACAAGCGAGCGAAAAAGAAAAGGGATGCATTAAACTGCATGAAACTGTGCCTCCTGTATAATTGCAACCTGCAGAGTGCACTTTAACAGTACATTTAACAGGCACAGAATTGTACGAAGAGAAGAGAAAGTCAGATACAGTGAGAGGGCAGTTCATTAGATCTTACCTAAAGCCATGAGTTTACACCACTTCACCATTAAGATGACACACATGGAGATATGAAGATAGTGTTAGGAGAAAAATCTCCCTGCAGTATAGGATTGCAGTTTCCTGGCTGCTGAAGGGTGTTAATAATTAGTGGAAACGATGGAAAGAGAAAGTGCAGGTGTAGCTAAATGGCATGTCATGCACCCTCACACCCATTAGATATTTCTGATGACCATTTACCAGAGGTTGATTTTCTAACATAAGATAGCTATAAAAGTCATTCACTGTACTTTAAATCAGATAATACCGCTTGCCTGGCTGGTAAAAAAAAAAATCAGATTTAATTAGGAAAATAGGTTTGAGTCCTCCATTGAATAGTTTGTATATATATATATATATATATATATATATATAACTTCCAGCTGAAAAATGAAGTTATACAACCCAAACTGACCCAGTGAACTGTGTCTTAGTTCTAAAAACATTTATTTAAAAAATTGTGTGTAGTGATGTAAATCTTTTCTTTATGGGTCAAAATTTTTGACAAATCTCTAAACAAGCCCAACAAGTTGGAACTCTTTGTCTTTAAAAATAAAAAAAGGAATACCGGTAATAGTGACTGATTGATTAAAAGACAGGGGAAATCCAATCAAAAGAAACAATAGAATTCAAAGATATGTTCTATAATGAAAGTGAGACCATTTCCCCATGCATAATGAGAATGGATTGGGAATGAACAGCTGTATGGTTTTAAGGAAGTCATTAAACATAGAGACAAGCCAGAATATAAAAGACTTCAATTTGACAAAGACTGTGAAAAATTTGAATTCGAGCCATTGGAAGGACATGTGGACCAAAAGGATTACACAATTCCTGATCTACCATCTGGATAGAAAAAGATGCAAATGCACCTATTATTCACCTTCAATGGCACTACCTGTGAAAGCAGTGTCATGGTTTGGGCTTTGCGGGATGTAGTAGATCAGTTCTAGATTTAGTAACAGTGTGAGCTCAAAGAATGAGGTCTCTCTGGTTGTTCCATCAATCGTTTGTTTGCACTCATAATGGTACAATTTTACTCAAAGATAAAAATGCCAGAATTCATTTTGTTCCAATTGTAAAGGAGTAGTTCAGGGAACATGCAACATCATTTTTACATGTCAAAAAGCCAACACAGAGTCCAGAGTTTAAACCCACAAAACATTTTTGGGATGTGCTGAAGAATATTTTGGGACAAAGTCAAACTCTATAAACATGAACACAAAATTTTGATTAAACAGGTATTCAACAGTGGATGGAAACAAACCTTGTGACATTCCAAAAGCTTGAAACAACAGCACTGCCAATGTCTGACATAGCCAAAACTACAGAAAATATTTCAAAATTTTATTGTAGATTCATCATTTTTGTGCCAACTCTTTTTTTTGGCAAATAAATGTTATTAAATAAAATAACTCAAAAGTTAAATCTCAACTGCTTTGACAAATAATGACATAAAAACATCCATTAATTTTTTTGTATATTCTTGCCCAATACTGTAATCTTTGTATGTGAATAAACGGTTTATTATTGTTTTATCACATTATCATATTGAAACTCTTTAACTAAAAACTACTCAACTAAAGTTGGCAATATTGTTCATTATTATTTTCTCCCTCTATAAATCTCATGAAAGTATTTTTCTGTTCCACTGAACCAGCTTCATGCAAAGAAACTTATTTTCTTTTAAATACATTTTGTCTCCAAAAAATTTAAAGTGAAGTAAAATGACCTAATGATTTGAAACTCCATGTCATTTTCTAACAATTAGTCATGGAAAGTTGAATCTTGAGAAGCATTTCAGAGATGAACATTAAAGTGTGGGGGTTTAATGGAAAATCAACTTTTTCTGAGGTTTCTAACATGACTGAACGTCATTCCCACATCAAAAACTTATCAGAAAGTGATTTTCTATTTCATTCATGCATTTTTGAGTAAGTCGAATGTTAACAAGCTGTGTTTCAGCACAATGCATGCACTCTACTGCCACTGGGTCTCTTCACTCAGTTACTGTTTTCCCTGCCCTTGCGTGCCCAGGCGGTTGGACTAAGCATGCAGTGAGAACAGGGAGAAATTCACAAAGTCAAATCAAAAGTAAAACTGAGTAAATATATTTGTAAACTTTTTTAGCAAAAATTTCTGAGTCAATAAAAAGTACCATATTTATCTATACAGTGTGTGGTATCACATTTGAATTAATAACCTTCTACCCCCAAATGTACAATCCCCTGCTTTAAATTGAAGAATAAAAAAAGGAGAGTCCCGTCAGCATTTGCAGAGATGCAAACTATTTTTGACCAAGTCTTCAAGTCTACTAGTCTATATCTAGATTTTTAAATACCGGTAAAAAAAAAAACACCTGACTGAATGGAGAAAAATGGAATCAATCATAAATTGTTAAAAAAAAAAAAAAAAAAAACTAAGGAGGAAAAAGTTCTGTTCTGTTTCGTCGTCTTCCGCTTATCCGGGGCCGGGTCGCTGGGGCAACAGCCTCAGACGGGAAGTCCAGGCTTCTCTCACCCCAGCTGCATCCTCCAGCTCACCTGAAAGGATCCTGGGTCATTCTCCAGCCAGCTGTGAGACGTAGTCTCTCTAGCGGGTCCAGGGTCTGCCTCTTGGTCTCCTTTCGGTAGGACATGCCAGAAACACCTCACCAGCATGGCGCTCGGGGGACATTCTGACCAGATGCCCGAACCACCCCATCTGGCTCCTCTCAACCTGGAGGAGGAACAGCTCGACACCGAGCTCCTCCTGGAAGGCAGAGCTCCTCACCCGATCACCTATGGTCACCACCCACAGCTGGTGACCATATGGTCACCACCCACAGCTGGTGACCATAGGTGAGGGCTGGAACATAGATTGACTCCCAAACGACGGGGGAAAAAGTGAACTTGTTTAATTTTTGTAAAAGTGGTTTCAGCTGACACCACAACCTGCAACTTTATGCGTCAGTACACATCTACGGAGTGCCTTCTTCAAAGATAGACCTGTCAATTATTCAATGAGGCATGTAAAAATACAGCAAACATGAGTTGGCATCAAGAATCCGTTGGGCCTGAATGATGTGTTAGTAATACACGATGTCAGAACTGCTGTTATTTCTCTAACAATAAAAGTCCCATTTGTGCTTTCCAGTGTAAACAGATGGGACAGATGAACATAAACAGCAGAGAAAATATTGAACTGACTGCTTTTCATGATAAATTTGTAACCTTTATACATATGACACTAACAGCAATAAAAAGACTAAGTGCTCAGATGAACTTTGATAACTCTACTCTGGCAGCTGTTGAAGATGGAAAAAAGGTAGAGTTCTAACTTGGCTCATCTTGTGCACCACAAGCTGAGTTTGCTGTTGTGCAAGTTTATCTGTCCGTACATGTAAACATTTTAAATGGAAGTCATTGTCAGACCTGCTTCCACTCCGCGGGATCAAACAGCGGCGGAGGCAGCGTGCCTCTCGTCTCCCAGCTGTCCCTGTAATGAGGAGTGATCCATTCGCCTCCCGCGGAGGAAGGACATGTTTATACAGCTCCTGCTCACAGGCAGCAAGGGGAGAAAAACTGATTACAGAAGCACTCTGGTCAAATGTCAACAGAACACAGCACAAGCAGCACGGAGACACACATCAAACGCAGCAGCATGAGTGCGAACACAAGACTAGCGCTTTGTAAATCAACTGAAAACAAACAAACCTTTGAGCTTACAAATAGAGGAATATCCTCAACATTGACCCTTTTTTTAAGCTTAAGTGGAGGATCTAGATTTTTACCCGCAGGATTTTAGATATTGAGAACTATCAGTTTCACTGGACCTTTTACTGATATAAAACACTCCCAGTTGAGAGAGCAGACCATGTGCCAACTCATTAGATGGTTTGTGTCAGGAACAGTGATTTAATAGCTGGGTTGGAATAAGTCTCTCTACCATTTTCTCAACAAGGACACACGAAATTTAACAAGGCATGTGACAGTAGACCCAGTAAACACCCACTAGCAGTTTTGTCTGAAGTCACACTGGGTCTTGGGGTCACACATCTACTGCAGCAAAACAAAGTCTGTCAGAGGAATCCTGACACAGGTGACCAGAGAAGAAAGAACCAAGACAAAGGAGCAAAGTAAGTGAAGACAGCATGGAGATAGTTATAGAAGAGCCTGCCCAGCCAAAGGTGGAATGTCTGGGCAGATGCCAGATCACAGACAAACTAGGCCCGGTGACAGTTCCATTTCCCCGCTGCCTCCAGCCAGCTGTCAATGCAGATAAACAAAATGAGCAACTCTTTCCTAAAACAAGGTGCTGAAATCTTGAATTGACAGATGACTTTGGCGTACAACTCTAAAGCAGCTTAAAGTAGCGGCGTCAATTAATTGCTAAACATTTATTTTTATTCAAACAATTCCAAATGAGTTCACATAGCATATTTCATGCATGACTTACAAAGTCAAGAGCAAAACTGATGAAAGACTTTGGCTTCCTGTACTCCTGGCTCATGGTGTGACTTGCTGTCAGAGACTCCATGACAAAACAAATCCTTCAATTCAACAGCTTTTGTATTTGTGTCAACATATAGTGTAAACTCTGCTCTATGCTAAACTTGGTAAAATCCCATCTGAAATGGATCCCAAAACTCTTCAACTAGTGTAATGCAGCCATCTGGTGACATAAACTCCATCACTGTCACACTGGCTGCCAGAAGTTTAATGTTGGCATAAAACTGTGGTGTAAGTAATCACTTTATGTCGAGAAAAATGTGTCCTCAGCCTCCAAATTGCTCTCAGTGCCAGGTTTTGCTTTAGTCTTTCCACAGGGCATTACAAGGATCAGCATGCTTTGTGCTTCTTTTCACTCTCTGTTTACGTTTTCACAGGGAAAGCTGGCAGCCTCATTGTGTCTCGACCCACCAATTACAGCCTGGAACTTAAATGACCTGGATTTGTATCTCTTTACACAACAAAACTTTTTACAGCCCACATAAAAAGTAATATCCAACGCGTCCACAAACAAGTTCAAAGACCATTAAATGATGTCAAACCTTTATCTTTGTGATTTTACTCACAGCTTCTACCGTTAAGTCGCTTCTAACTTCACTCGGCCATTAAGGATTGTGGGGTATTTTCGTTTAAATGATCTATCCCATTCATGTCCAATGACTTATTATTCAAATGGTCCCATGAAGGAAGAATATCAATCATGCCTTCATTGTTCATGTAACTAACACTTCATTCTATTCTTATTAAATTACGATGCAGTAACGTATCTTTCTCTAGCACCACTGCACAAATTAGAGATAGTTGTAAAGTTCACTCCTCATGAATCAAATCAAACCAGAAATATATTATGCAAAAGGATTGGTTTGCATATTGCTTACAGACAACTGAAAAGATAGGTTAGCAGGTCATAAATAGGTTCCGTTGTCTTCCGCTTATCTGGGGATGGGTCATGGGGGCAACAGCCTCAGACGGGAAACCCAGGCTTCTCTCACCCCGGCTGCATTCTCCAGCTCACCCAGGAGGATCCTGAGCCATTCCCCGGTCAGCTGTGAGAGATGGTCTCTCCAGCAGGTCCAGGGTCTGCCTCTTGATCTCCTCCCGGTGGGACGTGCCTGAAACAGCTCACCAGCGAGGCGTTTTAAATAGGTTGTGTTTTACAAAACGAGGTATTAAATGCACTCTGCAAGTAGCATGGTATTATTAAAAGTAGTCAGGCCTAGTCATTTCAGAAATTGTTTATCTTTAACCAGCTTTTCATTTCATAGCATGCCATGGAACAGTACGCTATTTATAACCCAGATAATGTTGACGTCAGTTTCTCTGTTCATGTATTAACACTTTTATTGTCAACCTATATGTTACTTTGGCAGTTGTAATTCCGTGTTTGCATTAGCACCATTACAAGCAAAGAATACGTGCCATAAAAGTTCGGATGTGAGATTTTACTCTCTGTAGACTCTGTCTAAATGGACAAAGTCCCAGCATCTGTTTGACCTGACTTTCCGTTCCAACTTTTACTCAAACAACATATTACAACCACTTTGAGGGACAGCTTAAAATAGAATCGAAAACTTAATTGCCTGTCACAATAGTGAAGAAATTTTCCTTCAACAGGGCTCCCACACGACATAAAACAAGCAGACATAAAGCAGACATAAGCAACAAGTCATAAAAACAAGACATAAAACATAAGACGAGACATAAAAAAGACATAAAAACATTTAAAATTACATGCTACAAACTTATGGAATGCTTTTGTTCAGGGCTTTGATTGCTATTTGAATAAATAATTTTCTATGGATTTCTCTTTTGGCTAATAAATGTTGTACCGCTGGCCTGAAGGGCGAAGGGTAAAGGAGTGATGAAGGATGTGATGGACCTTAAGCACTTAAGAGACAGCAGTTAGTTTATGTATCTTGTTTATGCCAATTCCTTTTTTTTATAAACATAAATGTTCTCGTTTGTTAGTGCATTTGCGCCTCACAAATCAAATCTAACTTTACAAGCCAACAAATTAAAAGTTCAGTGGTGTAAACTGTGTAGCGTCAAACCAAAATGCAAGATTCATACTTTGTGAAAAAAGAAGACTATAATAATAATAACAATAAAAATTTTATTTGTAATGCACTTTACATCTCCAGTGGAGATCTCAAAGTGCTATTGTCAGAGAACAACTAAAATATTTTAGATAAAACAAAAACCATCATTTTTTTTCTGGCAGTTACTCCGGGCAACTTTTCCTCTAATGTCACCAGATGTTTTGCAGAGAACATGTGTATTTTTATAAATAGTAAAATTGCACAGAACAATGTAAATGCTTTTATTTACTTTTTAGCTGAATTAGGAGGAGCTGAATTTAATGAAATATTTATCAAGACAAAAATGTTCTACATTTTGTCTTCCTTAATTGAACTCAGTTATGTCAAAACACTGTATGACTTATTTTATGTATTCTAGAAGCAGATTGTGGAAGTTTATGCACTGATTTACCTCAGTTATTTTGACTTTATGGAATATTCTGAGTCACTAAAGTTCAAGTGAAAACAATAAAAATAGTTTATCAATACCTGAATTAGAACAAAGTGTCACACCTTCGAGTACTGCATGTACTGTATCACATTAATGATTTCAACAAATTTCCATTCAGTCACCATTAGAAAACAAAGATTTATGCATTCCAAGAAAATTTTCAGAAATCTCTAAATGAGATAAAAATTTATTATGCAAACATGACACCCATTCATCATCCATCCATATTCATGTTAAAAACCTCTGTGTTTATTATATGTGTCACTGAACAATCAGCTTAATTTCCCCCAAACCTACATGAATAGGTCCAATCTGGGTAAAGAATAAACTATGATGTGGCATGAGTTCATCATGTAGCCTGGGCCAATTGCCATTTTTGATCCAGGCCTCTGAAAAAAGTTAGTACTAGTTTTCATAACGGTGTTAGTCATGATACCCATTAGTAGACAGAACTGGCAGATTGGCCCATTTGTCATGATTGATTCTGAGCTGAATCAATTACAGCCTGTGGGCCAATGCCCTCTCTCTAGGGCCATGGTTGTCAATCAATCAAACACATGCACACAGAAGAGAGCAAAATAGGAAACAGCAAAAAAGAGGTGTGAAAATGCATTATTAAAAATGAAACAGAGATACTGTTAATTATATTAGACCTCTATGTTGGTGACAAAGGTTATGCACCATCTTAACCAGCAAAATTTTTCTAAAGTAATGCATGCATAAATTACTGTCACTGACAATAATGCAATAAATGCAATACATTTTTCACACTTTTTACACTTCAAATGAGTAAGTCAAAAAATAAGCCCATTTACCCATAAAGCCAATCACTGTACAAAAACCTCAGGTCAATTTTTCTTCTCCTGATTCAGCACTGATCAAAGGTCAAGCAAACTCGACTCAATCATGAGACGTGTGCATGTTTGAGCACTTAACATTGTCTGCTTATGTGCATTGTACAATTATTGTCATTTCTCAACTGATTTAATTACTGTTTTGAAAAACCGACTCATTACAATATGGAGACAAATGGCTTGTCTGTTGTGCCTAAGTCATTGACAGAATAATAACACACCATCTGCACTCTAGTTCTCCCCCTCCCAGAAGTAATAGGTAATATATATTCATCACACAGGGTGAGTAATAATTAAATTAGACCAGCAACATGTTGTTTTACTAACAGATGAAATAGTTGCTTGTAAGGATATGTGTGACCCACAGATCATGTGTGATTAGCATTGACATAATCCACATGATGCATTTAAAAGAAGTTAAAAACCTTTCTCTGATAATACCAAGCACATGGGTCATGACTCTAATAACTTTCCATTTCAAGAACATGTCTTACAAGCATCCCATGAATATGTTGCTTGTCTGAAACATTGCGGACCCTTCTTGTGGTAGCACAACAGCTGAGTAAAAGCAACTGACTGTCCTAAGGGGTGAGAGATCTACTTGGGAATGTGTTAAATTCAATAACATAATAGACAAAAATCCATCTGTGGAGTTAGCCATTCATAGTCACTAATAAAAGTATGGCAGGAATGCAGACAAAATGCTGTTGTGTGAGAGTGTGGAATGCATGTGCGCACAAGTGTGAATATGCACGACTGAACGTATCCTCATGTGTTAAATGCATATGTCAGCTTTCTGTCTGACTTCATCTCCATCTTGCCTGCCAATCTGTCAGTGCCTGTGTAAAAAGAGACCAATAATTCTTTGTGTGGGTTGCAGACATCTGCCCATCAAAAGCTCTCACTCTCTCTCTGTATTTTTATGTTTGTCTGTCTGCCAAGCTGCCACTCAGAACTGTTTGCAGATAGAGAGGAGCCATCTATGTCAGCTGAAGGGCTCCCCACAGAGGGAAGTGAGAAGCCCATCTATCTCGGTGGGTATTTGTGATTGCCGGTGAGGCGATAAGATGCCCTCGGGGCAGTGCTCTGCGCTCCAACAGGCAGCGATCTTGCACCGCACTGATGAGCGCTGTCTGGAAGCTTTATCTGGAACAAAAGTGGCCTTGTTAATGCTCAACACCAGCGCTTAAACTAGCCGTGAAGAAACCGAGAGAGTGAAACTTAGAGTGAGGTAGAAGGAGGAGAAATGTCTCAGGCTGAATATAATTACTTAGTTCAAACGACACTGAATATGGTAAGTAGCACTTATCTCTTCTGCAACCTTCCCGGCCTGCACATTCCACTGTCAGGGAAGCATAATAGAGAGAAAGCTTGTGATCATGCTGTTCTGTGCGACGGTGCGATTCCTGTGTGATGTAAACTGTATGCTAGATTAAGTGCAAAGTAGGCACAGGAAAAAGACAACATGTCACACTGTGTTTTAGGGTTTACAAAATAAAGATGCAACTCTGTCTTATGTGCACGTTCCTATCCTCAGAGCTCTTGTCAGCAGCTATGCAGCTGCAGAAAACACTCTCCAAAACACAGTCATAGGAGCTCATCAGAACAGAGCTAAGAAGTCTAACTTGCCACAAATTTCTGGGAAGGTTGAGGCACTGAACAAACAGGAAATGTTGGTCACCAAGGCGACGAACTTGGTTAAATCGACACCCATGTGTTGTGTCAGTCCACCAATGGCTAGCAATCTATCACTGGGTCCAGTTGTTGTTTTCCAGGTCCAGGAAAGGTACACATCCCTCCCTTTTCAAAAGTCTGTTGAATCTGTTGCCAGATCTAAAATAAGACTAAACAAGCATGATGCAGTGTTCTTTGGTCATGCACAAATCCACACTGAAATACACACACAAGACACAAATACCTGTTCTTGGAGACCACTTTCATACCTGTTCCTTACAAAATGCAAGAAGAGGAAAACCTGTCTGTTCCTTTTCAAGTCTACTTCAATCTCCATTGTTTGTTTTACATTTTTGCACCACTGCACCATATGTTCCATTTACTTTCTACGTCCCACCGGGAGGAGACCAAGGGACCCGCTGGAGAGACTATGTCTCACAGCTGGCCGGGGAACGACTTGGGATCCTTCCGGGTGAGCTGGAGGATGCAGCCGGGGTGAGAGAGACCTGGGCTACCTCTTTGAGGTTGTTGCCCCCGCGACCCGACCCCGGAACAAGCGGAAGATGACGGAACAAACTTTCTGTTTTAAGTAACTTTTCGTTACTTATTATTGTTGGTGGTCTATTAAATTCACCTTATGACAGTTGCAGTATCTCACAAAACGGTCCTGTGTCATAAAAGCATGGGACATACAGTTCTACAGTGAGCCAGAAGTTTGTAGCAAGACTGATACAGCAAGAGATCTTTGAGTCAGAAAGTCCCGAAAGCAATAGTGTATTTAGTGCAAATGTTGAGATTGCTTTTGTGGTAATTTGTGATTTGATGCCCTATTATTGCTTGATGGTGGTAAAGTGTCCCTGAATTATTCAAATAATCAAATTTTTGTCACTGCAGCAGCTGCTTTTGTTTCTTCTTGCCTAGACACATTATCCTTGGACCTCAGCAGAGTTCTCAACTCACCATTCAGTTTCTGATTTAGGAAGTAGGTTCTTGCTATGGTAATAGTGAGATCACCAAAGTACATCAAAAGCTGTCTACCCCAACCTTCTGAAACATGTCTGGATTTTTGTTTGTGTCAACCCGATGATGTCATGTAACAATTGCCATGTATCTCTGCTTTGGGATCCTTAGGAATGTAAACCCGTTGGAGGGACACTAATGTAGATGCTTGTCATCTGGTTTAGTGTTCCTCCAAAGGGTTAGATAGAACATTTTACAATACCATTGTATCACATCTAAGCAGTAACTTGTCGTCAGCACCAACTTTCATTTATATACTCAGGTTCCCCCCTTTTTTATGTTTCTCTTGAACTACAGGGTTGATGTGCCAAGAACAGCCATAAAACATCTGGAAAGCGGAGTTGGGCAGGCTGTGGTTTAACCAAATTTCTGGTTAAGCTAAAATTCAGACACTACTCAATAGTTACTAAAAGTAGCCTAAACAAAAAAGCACATTTTTTCATCAAGTTTCTGCACAACATTGTATCGCCATGGCAACATATTCATACTAATTAATTTAACTGTAGTTGTAGAGAGAGAAGTAAAAGAGGAGTAAATTATGTTCCACTACATGCCAACTGAGTGAGTTTAATCAAAAGAGTGGTTTTGTTCAGAGCGTTTAATCCTAATTAGCTCATTCAGTTGAGCAGTGAACCAATTCATTTCTGGTATGGTAATGTTCAAAGCATGCACATCCAACTGTGTGGTCTTATTTATTTACAGGATCTACAGTACATTTATTCCAAAATAATGAGGACACTATACTTGTTATGTCTGCTTTATTAGGTGCAACATAGTTTGAATTCAACCATCAATTTGAGTAAAGAAGGAAAAACAGTTACTTTGAATCTGTCATTGTTGTCTGTGTCAAAAAGAATGCCAGAATATTAAAAAAAAAAAGTGTTCTGGGATAATCCCACACAGTTATTGGTAATTTGTTTAATCTAAAATCTTAACTCTTTTCTGCCAGCTATGTGATTTGTGTTAAACACAAGCGAGAAGAGGTGTGAGTGACAGAATATTTTGTCTTTAACAGCATGTAAACACATAGCAACCTTAATGATACGACCAAAATAAATAGAGTTAATAGCTTTACTTTATCTTGACGATGGGAAAGCAACACAGAACAGACAAACAGAAAGAAAACAGTAAAACCGATTCTGACAGTACAGCTGTGAGACTAACACATCTAACAATTTAATGAGAACTAGCCTGCCATAATGACAAATGGTAACCAAACACTGTGTGAAACCCTCAGAACACAGATACTAAAAACAAATATTTAGATTGTGTACATTTCTGGGATAGAGCCAACTTAGATCTTTAAGACACATCGAAAAAATGTGCATTTGACATGACAATTCAAAACATCTAGTGTTTGATTTATTGCTGTATAAATTCTGTTTTATCGTTTATAGCATAAAGACAACCAATTTTCTTCAATCGCATCAAGCCTGAAGTTTGGATGTGTGTAACTCTTTGCCCGACAGAAAGAAAAAATATCAGCCATGATCAAAGACAAGTCGGTTTTGCTGCCTAACATTTAGTGAGGGGCTTGAAGCATCATAAGTTAATTCAGAACAGTATATTTCAAAAGTTAAGTCACAAATAATATGTGTTTTGGAAAGTTGTCAAACTCCCACAAAAACTGTGCAGAATTTAGAAACATGACGTAAAGTTTGGCAATTTTTTGGAGAAGATGCTGGGAATCCCCTTTAAAAAACTAAACAGACTGCAACACAACCATCTATTAGTTACAAAACTACATTTACAGAAACCATATGACATTTGGATGACAAACTTAACCAAACTAAAGATTCTGGGTGTATGGCACAGGACTAACCCTTCAAAACCCTCTTTTGTGCTGATTGTGGAGTCATGATGATATTTTTAACAGTGAGCTTAATATTCAAAGAATGTTTATTGAAAATGTTTAAATGATAAAGTTAGGCAATTATACCTTTATAAACTTCAACAGTAGAGTAAAACTTAAGTAGCTGCTATGATCCAATCAAACTGCTAACAGTTGAGATATGTGAATAAGTCAAGGTGCTTACATTTCAATGTACTAAAACTATATTGTAAATATGTGAGCTAGGATGTTTGGTAGTAATGATGGTTCTCGAGGCATTTGAATTTTGGCTCGCTCTTCTTCGATACAATCATGATTTACAAAATATTTTCGCATTATTATTATTTTTTAAATTTTACTTACTCTATTCATCACTGAGTGGGAAAATTTGTGTGCTGCATTACACCACAGCAGGCTGCCAGAACAGCACCACTGGTGAGAGAAACAGGGGGCTAGGTGTCTTCTCCAAGGACCCTGAACATGAACTCAGTGGGAATCAAACCTGCAAACTTCCAGTTGACTTCCGGTTTGCGAGGAATGCTCTATCAATGAGCCACTGTCTCCTTTTATTTACAGCGCTTCACTTTTTCTATATTTGATCATCACACAGCCTTATTTCAAAATGAATTATTCAGTTTTAATCCTTAATTTTTTAAAAACACTTCATAATAATAATCTTGAAAATATTGAGAAAAAAAACTTACAAGACAGGTATCTATTTTGTTAAATTAAAAAATAACAAATGAGCAAAATTCTATCCTATGACCTCACCGCCTCTTTATCCAACTAGTGGTAGGTATGTGTAGACTACAGTTCTTAAATCAAACTCAATAAAATTAAATACCTCTTCAGAAATAATGTGACACAGCTCAGAGCTTGTTGCTGGGTGACAATAAACTAATGCCAACTAAAATGTCACCAATGTTCAGACAGACTCATATTTGTTCCTGGTGTAGCCTGAAAATGGTCCTGTTGATGAAAACACTTGTTCACATTTGTACGGAGACAGGAGGATGTCGGTGTAGGGAAAATAAGCTATTCCATTCATAGGAAGATTTTAAAAGGCTTCTTCATGTAGGACAAGGATTCTACTCAGCTATTTGCATTTGTAAGTAGTTTATTTGTTCAGGGTTTTTTTTGTGAAGGCGCATTGAATCATTTTTCTAAGAAAAACTTTATTAAGCTCTGCTGGACATACTGGCATCAGAAGATCACTACCGTTAAATAGATACTCATGTTTAAAAATTGTTAATAAATAGTTAAAAATAGTAATTAAACAGTACTAAAATAATTTAAATGAGATAACAATAGGCTACAATTGACAAGACCATTCACAATCACCACAACACATTATCCAATATCCAAGAAGAGATCAATAAAGTAATCCACATACAGTCATCTATCTGGTCGCAAGTAGCCCCACATGGCTGTCAAAAAAATAGGCATTTTCTACTTTAGGTTGACAGCACACATAAAGAAACTGCACAGTGGTAAAGAGGGCTGTCACGTATAAAAAGAGAAAAAAAATACAAACAGTATTGCATCAGCATGACAGCCGACTCATTCAGGGCAGGCCGTCATTTGATTTTACCGCTGATTACATCATTGAAGTTAGGGAGATTACACCGTTGTTTATGCTCCCTACGCAGCCCTACAAATGAGAGGCTTGCAAGCTTCCAGCTGTGTACCTAATAATACAGTCTGTTTAGAATGCTCATCTCCTCAATCAGCCAGCCTCTGGCGTGTTTCAGCAGCTACCAGCACACGGTTGGTGGTTTGCATTGGCAACATAATAGGAGAAGCAAAGCCAATATGTTAAGTGCCGGGTTCAAATACTCAAGGGGGTGCGAAAAAAGCTTGGCATTGCAAACAGTCGTTATGAGTTTTCTTTTTCCATGTTCAGGTGCATAGTGAATCAATTCTTTATATTGGTACAAAGCAAAGTGGTTTGCCATGACAGCAGATCAGACAGACTTAGTGGAAACAGTATAAACGCAGCAAAAGATGGTGTAACTAAAAACATGGTCCGCAGAAAACACAGAGGGTCTCTAGTACCCAAGAGTACATTAGCTGAAAATAGGCCACAGGCATTTCGGTCCATAAAAGAGAAAAGAAATGAAAATCCTCCCGCAGCAAAGCAATAACGCGCCTTTTGATAACGACAATAGGAATGAACAAAGCACACAGCTCTCTCAGAGTGTGCTCTAATCAGCGTTGCGTCAACATTGTTTGGATCACACAAGACTATTGAATGGCTGTATTTGCCTAACTTAAAATGCACCCTTTTTTGGCTTTAGTGTAATTTAATTACAGAGCTGGCAGCATCAAGCTGGCATAAAAACTCCCAATCTTGGCAGAAAACAGTCGTTTAATGTGATTAATTGGTGCAATTTGATTTCCTATTTAGGAAAAGTCATTCACCAGCCATGTTTGGGGAATTGTGCAAAGTCCAGAGGTGCATCTCAAACAGCTTTGTTACTGATCCAGTCTAAAAAGCTTTAGGGATGCCTTTTGGCTGATTTATTTGAATTTCTGCGGCAGTTAGATCTCAAAAGGCAATCTTTTCTTCTCAGCAAACACCATATATCTTTAAAGATACATTTTTGTGACCAGAGCAAAAAACTTTGGGAGTGAGAGCTACATCGATTCTGCCAACACTTTGAAAATGTTTCCACACAAATAGTAGTTTTACAACCAGAACAGATATACTGTTCTTAAGGAAATTTGATTTGTGCTAACTTTTATTTTGCAAATGTATATTGGGAAAAGTGTAAAAAAAAACATAAAATGTTTTTGTGTAAAGAAAGACTAACTTCATAAAACAAACCAGATGTCTTCATACAAATCTCCCCTTTGGAGATTTGGTGTTGCTGTGCTGCAGAACACCCCTTGCCACTGAATTCCAAGTGTTTACCCTTCTCTTCCTTCTATAGTTTCATGTTGGGAGGAAAGTTAAAAAAAATCTCGAGAAAACTGGACACATTCTTTGTCTAACCTGTTACTACTACATCATACTGTTATTGAGCTGCGCCCAGTTTGCCCATCTTTCTAACAATCACCTTTTTTTTTTTTTTTTTTACAATTGTCATTACATAACGTAACACTATAATTATAAATCACAAAAGGAATCAAAGTTTTCTTCCAATAAAGAATTGTTGTTTAAACTTGCCTTCAGTCACAGCACTGCATTTGGAAAACTTTGTTTGGTGAATTTTGGGCTCTTGAAACTTTGTTTTCACAGAGAACAGCATACAGATGAAGTTGACAAAAACTTCTGATTTCCGAAAATGCTGTTAGTTGGAGGTTGCTATTTGATTTAGCAGTTAGCATACCAAACTGACCAAACAATATGCCGAAAACTGTTTTGTCATCTGAACTGCTTATCTCTAACGAGGTTGTGGGGGGTGCCGGAATCTATCCAGGTTGAATTCAGGTGAGAGCCAGAATACGCCGAAACAGGTCGCCAGTCTCTTGCGGGGCCACACAACCATACACACACATTCCTAGGGGCACTTTCGTAGCAGCCAATCAACCTAACTTGCATGATTTTGGAGGGTTGGAGGAAAATGGAGTACCCGGAGGAAACTCACACATACCTGGGGAGAATATGCAAACTCCACAAAGACAGACCAATGTTTCTAACCTTGCGTGAAAAATAGTCTTTTTTCTGAAAAAACAAAAAAACAACTATTGCATAACACTTAAACAGTCTGGTGGAAAAAAATTACTGCAGAACATAAAAGGCAGTTTAGGTTGACTGGTATGCTATAATTATTGTCAATGTTGACACACTGTCACTTAATTATTTAAAAATGATCTGCATTTGAAAATAACACATTAGTACAGAAATTATTCCAGTTTTGATAAGCTGTGGCAAAACACAACTGATATTGTTATACAGTGTAAAACATTGCAGCTATGAGACTGTTAGTTTGCTATCAGACTTTGTAGTGATAAAGAAGGCAACAAGAACAAGTCAAGGTTATTAGTAATGTACCACATTGTGGTCTGTGGGAATACAAAGAGGTAATTGAGAAATATTTCAATCTGTCAATCTGCACAGGGGACATTTGGTGTTTACAGACATGTATAGAACGAATTTCAATAGTTAGGTAAAAATCGAGACGGCCAAAAATCTTTTTTGATTTGTCTGATTTTGAGACAAAAATGCTGATTTTTCTATTTACAATTTACAAGATGAATTAAAATGTGACTACTACTTAAAGTCAATTTTCACAAGAGCAACCTTGAATAATACATAATGACATATTAATAAATGGAAGCAGGTTTCATGAGTCAGGTTAAGAGCGAAAGAGGAAATTCTTTAAATAAGTTATAAAAAACACCTTCTCAAAGGCAGCATGCTGTGTGAAGTTGCGAAGGAATAAATTCCTCTACAAAACAGTTGTGGCTCACTTGACATGCAGTCTGGCGGCAGCCAGTTTTCTGTTCAGACCTTTCAGTTTCCACTTTACTTCAACAAGCAGGGTAATAAGAGACCCTGGGAGACCTCAAGTATTTGAAGGTTATTATACATTTCTGTTACGGAGGAAGCACAATAAATGTCACTGTTGTTTTTTAAATAAATATGTCTCTACAGTTTGTTTTTCAGACTTCTCATAATGAATGTCAGGTATCAAACTCAGTACTTTAAAAAGTGAAACCACTTCCCATGTGGGGTTTGAGAAATGATTTTTTTTTTACATTTACATTCAGTTCTGCTGATACACAGTAAGCAGCTGCAAAGCTCCTAACTCCTTGACTCAAAGAAGATGGGCTTAACGGGGGATGACAGAGCAGGATTTTCTGTTTGAGAAATGTTTGATGTATTTCATTGAATTATCAAAGCTGGTATGAATAACATGAAACCCAACAGCTACAGCCCTGTGCAGTGGAGCATGAATCTCACAACAGTCATCTCTGATTTTTCTAAGAAAATAAACCATGTTTGTCTGTGCTGCACAATACTCTTTGGGGGAATTTTAGAAATGTAAACCCGAAACGTCTTCTAAAAATGGGTTTTTATGGGAAACAATGCAGTCTGGCTGTTAATGTTGTAACAAGCGCATTTGTAAAGCAGCCTGCACATTTTCTATGGCTATTCGACCTTTTGATGTGGGTCGTGAGGTTTTCTTAAGTCTTCTCTAGCATGTAGAACTGACAGGCGTTCTCTTGCAGTAAAGGAGCCAGGAAATTGAGCTGCAATAGCTTTGAAATTTTGAGATTTAAACTCAAAAGAACAAGCTGTGTGATGTAACGGCTGTGCAGGATACAGAGTCAACACTGACAAAATAATAATAAAAAAAAATCTTCAAAGCTTTTAAAAGTTATCTGATTAATAATAAAGTGATTTGAAGGGTTTGACTAAATCGTTTAGATTAAAGATTTCTTGTCCATTTTTAACAATAACTTGTAGAATAAATATTGAGTACATATCTCTCCTGGTGCTCACAGCTCGGCGGAGCTTCAGCTGGAAGATGTTTCAACACGCTGACTGCCTTCGTATCTCAAAGAGGCCTCAATCAAGAGGCAACAATAGCAGCTGAAAGTCATCTCCACCCCTACAATACTCCTTTTTCAAAGGAGGTTGCCATTAATTGGTGCACAGCACATTCCACCCTGGCAATTACACTCGCCTCCTGTCTCTTGCATCGCCTGGCTCAAAGAACGAGGAAGCAGAGGTTGCTCTAGTGCTAAGAGCAAAGCAATACCCAGACAATGCCTGGCCCTAACTGTCAAATGCTTGCAATATTCATCAGAACGAGAGCGGGCCCTTATGTGCTAGGAAAATAGTAAATTCTTCATTTTTAACAGACAAAAGTGACAATGCAGTCAACCCAATGATGTAACTCGTCATGCTAGGTAATCAATAAATCTTTATAAGTGTGGATAAGGTTCACACTTTCACACCAACCCTTGTTACTAATCGACTTGAGCACATCTGCCATTTCCTCACACTGATCCCATGCCCCCATCACTAATCTATATAAAACAAATACCAGAAAATGTGTTCACACTAGCTGACGTCTGCCTCAGGCCAAAACATTGCCTTGGACAACAGGTTGTAAGGAGGTCAGGTTACAGCGGATAGACAGACACCTGACAGAATCATCAAAAAACATCTCTTCTAACAATATTAACTCTTTAGATTTATGATATGTGTGAGAAATACAATGAACGTTTCAATTTTTATTTGATTAAACTCAGCTGGGGAAAAAAAACGACACTCAAATCAGACAAGTGATACAGAAATGAAACATTAAAGTCCTGCAACTTAGTAAAATTAAACATCTTTATTTATCTGAAAAGTTAAAACACAATTGATATCAGCAAAAAACAATAAGTTTGTTTAAAGTTAAGGAAGATACCGGTATAATTGAAAAAAGAAATGTGTAAAAAAAAAATTGGTCCGAACTAATGTATAAAATCTACCTCTAATTTAATGTAATGTAAATTTGTGGAGTGAAACATAAAGAGACATAGCTCTATTTCCCAATTTAAAAATGTTTGAATAAAAAATTATTTCAGCTTTATGTTGTAAATTGAATTCGAATATTGACCCATGTAAAAATATTGGTTAGTTCGATAAATGTGAACGCATGCATGGGTATTCATAAAAGCATTTGTGCGTTGGCATACATGGGTGTTAATACGGTAGATAACGGAGGAGTAATGATCCATGTATTAGGACAGAACTGTTTTGTTACAGGATGCTCAGGCCAATGCAGGGCTGTGAATGAATGATTTTCTATGGATTTACGATCCACACTGTATGTGCGCAGCTACGTGGAAGGCTGGCTCATGGGAAAGCAATCACAGACAAGTTTTCTAGTGGATATCAACGAGTCATCCTTCCAAACTACCTATGTAAGCATTGCTATTGTTGGTGACCAACCAGAGCTTGAAGATCCTTCACTGTCTCTAAAGTCTTCTGTTTGAGAACTGTTTGAGAACATTGGCTTTCTGGTTAAACATTAAAAATGAGGAAGACAGGTGGTTAAAACAAAGGTTGGTTGCTGACATTATTTAGCTGTGGTTGGGTGTCATTATGGCAGGGTCCTTTTTGTCCCTCTTGCACATTTATGTAATTAAAGACTAGATGCATGAATAAAAAGTCTTGGCATCAGCAAACTCATTTTCAATTGATTAAGAGGGGGGAAAGAAACATGTTAATTATCTACTTATTGATGCAACTGAAATAAACATTATTTTCAATTCAACTATTGCATATTCTTATTTTTTCAAGGGTTATCTGCTGTGAATGAATTTTGTAGCCCGACAGTGTTTTCTCAGCTTTATTCATCTATATGTTCATCAATTTTCAGAATTGCTTGTCCAATAATGATGCACCAGATGACGCCTAGTAACAAAAAACATCTCAATTCTAAATCTGAGTATTTTTATTATCTTTGCAATTAGATATTAGTCAAATCAAGATGTCAAGACATGGTTTGCAACCATGTCAAGAATATAACCAGCAAAAACACCAGACCAACTAAATGTAAAAAAAAAAAAAAAAAAAAGGCTTATTTACTCAGTGGTCTGATTAAAACAGAGAAAGGTGGCTAGACAAGCTCAGCACAACTGAACAAAAATACAATTCCACAAACATGCACTGAGCCACAGTTTTGGAAACACATACTGGCTAGCTATCCATAATTGGTAGGTTAGTGAGCTTTCCCCACTTATTTATGGTTTGATTTAATTAGTTTTAAGGCGTAAGAAAATAAAAAATTCAATGGTTCCACATGCAACGCAAGCATAAAGTTGTAGACAAATGTCGCCTAGAAGTTGTTGTGATGAGGGATATTTTATCGATTCAAGAAAAAGATGGTTTCAACAGGAGATTTAAACTTTTTCTGATGAAGGTCTCCAATCCTACCTTTACGGACTGGTTACTGTGGAGACCATTGAAATTCACTTTGCACTTTGTCGTTATAAAAGGAATCAGTTGTGCACAGCCAGTTCTGTAGCGTCACAACATTGCAACCAAATGAAAACTTTTCAGTGGACACAAAATCTTCCTCATCTTCTTTCGCAAAATTGTGGTGAGTCTGTTTAGATTTTTTCCAAAGCTTTCAGGTCCCTTTATTGTCCAATTTGATTTTCAGTCAGAGTTTTGGTGAGTTTTCTCCACCATATTTTCATGCTTAAATTGTGTTTTGTTGCAGCCATGTAAGTGCTCATTAGTTGTTAATTTGTATGAAAGATACTTGAACATAGTTTTCAATTAAGCAACCGGTGAATATGGACATATTTTTTGTTTACCACAATTTTTTCTTTTTGGCTGTCAGCACTAGAGATTTCAACAAGCTTTGCATGAGATGAATAGCACAGAAAATTGTAAGTATAGATTAGACAAAGTCTGAACATCTAAGTCTGTAGCTCAAATAAACGTTTTAGACGCAGGCTATTATGTTGCTGTAAAATACCAGACATCTTCTGATGTTTCCTGTCTTTGTTGCAGGACAAAGAGACGATCATGGAAAAATGTGCTTTGCGGGCCACTCGGGGCTTTTCAATCTACTGGAAGCTCTGTTCCGTTTCCTCTGCAGTTCAAATATGTAAGCCTTACCACATGTAGTCCCATACTATACAAACCACGAAAGGCCTCTCCCGTACTTGTCCAGTCACAGCTAATTCAATCTGGTCTGAATCTGTGCACGGTGGAGCTCCTGTGCTTCCAGCTGCATGTTAAACAGTGGATGAAGCATTTTGTTGATCTATCTAATGTCAGCATCCGTTGGTTTATCACTAATTCCTATCATTAGGGCATATAGATGGTGAGCAGTTCGGGGTGAACTCCATCCAAAATCTAGTGTACAGGGACCAAAGAAGAGGAAATGAGTAGGGATTGATGGTCACTTCCTGCATCAGTCTCTCTGTGCCTGAGGCAGCTGACAGCGGCTTCCTGTGGCTTTCTGTCAGCCCCTGGGACAAAAAGACAGACATCAGGCAGGACAGAAAGGGAGTGAGACGGCTGTAACCGGGTTGCTCTTATTGTTACAGCAGCTTTGCTGGCAGCTAAATTCTAATTCAGGTTTTTTGGCAGAGAGATCCAGAAACTTGTAGGTACAGAGTGAAATGACTTAAAAAGCTCTGCAGCAAGCATTACTATGGTGCAGACCTAATCTTTATGCAGTGCTCTAAGTCGTTTTTCCATGAGGGAAAGAAAAAAAAGGCAAATGTGTATTGTGTGGGAAAGTTAAATACTTGCAGTTAGCTGTTTTAACCTCTCTCCAGGCCCTGTGAATCTTGTCATTACTCAGCTGTTAGAAGACTTAATCATGTTTATTTAAGGTTAATAGTCTCTGCAGAAAAAAACATATTCCCATCTGTGAAACTTATTCCTGAAAACAATCGCTCATTTATCGCACTGCTGACAGCTAATGTTAAAAAAAATGCTCACACTAGATATTTTGAAGTCAATAAAGTTAGTAAGCCAACGATGTGTGCTTATTTTGTGCTTTTTAAGAGCTGCAGTCTGCATTCTGTTTTTATATAATTTTTTTATGTGCTATTTGCAAAATGCAAACACCATCCCAGACAAAGTTTGTGTTGAAGTAGATACTGTTGTACATATCATCAATAAACCCAGATAGGGTGGAGGAGTTTGAAACAAAGGATGCTGAGGCCACAATGACAACAATCTCTGACCCATTGCTTTATATTTCAGTTTTTGGAAGTTGTTTTTATCCAATAACGTGATGAGATTTACTTTAGTCTGATCAGCAGCTGGAATTAAATTTACAAAAATAAATAACATCTGCATAGAATTCTACTAAAAGACAACAAAGATAAAAAAAACCCTATCTTCCACAATAATTAACTTTGATACCCAACATAATGTTCTGCCACAGTCACCACATAACCCAGTAAATGACTATTTTGAAGTCTCAGTTACTCTGCTATGTGAGTCATAAGAAACTAAAGCAGATAAGATCTTATCTAAAACTACTGTGCAAGCATGTCTGAGGGTAATGTGCCAGAGAGGGTAAAGTCACTTCCCATTTGTTGAACTGTCAAAGACATTTGTAAATACATTGTAACAACATGTCCAAGTGCAAATGTGCCAATCATTTTTAAGTGTCACAACATGAAAAGGAAAGTATTGTCAAAACAGGATAAAAAAACACTTCCTGTCTTATTCTTTTATCAGATTATAATTGTCATTCTAAGTAGGTTTGAGGGTTGCACGGAGGCACAGTGGTTAGCACAGAGGCCTCACAGCCAGAAGGCTGGTGTTTGAATCTTTAGTGGGGCGTGGCTTGAAATGCAGGTCTTTCTGTGTGGAGTTTGCATGTTCTCCATGTGTATGCATGGGTTTTCTCCAGGTACTCCGGTTTCCTCCCACCCTCCAAAAACATGCATGACAGGTTGATTAGCCACTATGAAATTGTCCCTAGGGAGTGTTTGTGTGTGTGTGTGTGTGTGTGTGTGTGTGTGTGTGTGTGTGTGTGTGTGTGTGTGTGGCCCCGCAAAAGACTGGAGACCTGTTTTGCCTCTCGCCTGGATTCAGCTGGGACAGACTCCGGTTCACCCCGAAACCCCACTAAGGAATAAGCAGGTTAGAAGCCCTTAGGTTTAAATCCCATCTTTACAGAGTTTAGAAATGGATACAAAAATGTGCTAGACAATTGTAAACCCAAGTTTGAACATCATTAAAACAGTTGGAAATTACCCAAGTTTGTTATTAGTGGGATTTTTTTAAATTGTCTTTAGCTGAAATATTACCTGTTGAGTAGCTAACAAGGTAAAGCAAAACTGTTTAGACTTTTGAACAATGTTAAAATGTCACTATTCTCATACATTTCCCAAAGTATTAGAATCAAGATTGTGAACCTTTAAAAAGATTTTCTTTCTGACTTGGTCTCCACTGAAAACCTCACTTTCCTGTCTACCAACTCAGAATGTAACTCAATTTGCTGTCCAATAAAACCTGAAAATCCCAAACAACCTTTTCTTTTTATATACACTGTATATAAAAACACTACTATAGAATTCTGGCCAACACAACAAACTACTGTAGCATAGTTGGTGTTCACAAGATCACAGTCATGTCTATAAGTGACATCTGTGGAAGTTCAACTGTTTGACACTTTTATGTCTTACTGTGTAGCCAACATCACTGGATCTGTAGAAAACCAGACATAAGGAATAACCTACTATGACTCACTCACTAAATAGCTGTGTAGGTTTTACTATTCAAACGAAACCTGCTTTGAGAGAAGTTCAGAGAAGTAGTCTCCTGAGAAAAATCATCCATCTTTTCCACCCTTCTTAACACAACAAGCAAAAACCATAAGCCACATCACACCTTCAACTAAAAAGCTATATTTGTTTCTATT
This sequence comes from Neostethus bicornis, assembly GCA_902685375.1. Lineage (NCBI taxonomy): Eukaryota > Metazoa > Chordata > Actinopteri > Atheriniformes > Phallostethidae > Neostethus > Neostethus bicornis. The sequence goes on from LR738545.1 coordinate 16,258,840, forward strand.
TCGACTTTTTGTCTTGTTTTCAATGCATTTAAACAACTTAAATAATTTCCCATATGAAAAATCCCCCGTTCAATAAACACAAATCCCAATGTTTTTTCTATATGTATCCATTTCTGCAGTGTAGAAATTCTCACACACAAAAATCCATAGCAGGTCTCAATAGATTAGCAAGACAAATGGTGTTTTGCCTCAGGAATCCATTTGAAAGCTATTAAACCCTTTATAAACTAACTGTTACAACTGTAAGCCTGACTTCCTCAGACTCATACTTAGTGTCTAATCGCTGGCTTTATTTACACAAAAATATTCTCACTGCTGATCTTTTAGAATATTGATGAGGATATGATACAGTGCTCTGTCACTTTGTATTTTTTGTGCCCATGATTACATTTATCTTTTTTCTAAACAACATAAAGTCGAGGGATTAGGAATGGGTATTGGGGCAGGGTACACGCAACCAGACATCTCCAAAATCTTTTAGGGGGCAAAGATTACTCCTCATTTCTAGAAATAGTTTTAAAATAAAGTTAAATAATGAAACAAAATTGATGTAAACCGAAATGGTTTGCTGTTTTTTTTTAACACACCTCAAAGGTAAACGTGATCACAGACTGTACTCTCATCTCTGGTGAGATCTTGGTGAAATCGCCCATGTTGCTTTAAAAAAAAAAAAAAAAAATTTTTGCAGCAGCTTGATGCAACATTTTATTTTTACAACATTATCTGGTTTTGACATTTGCTAATAAATAAATAAATTTGAGGTTGGATAATTTATTGGAAAAAAAAAGATAAATGTATTTTGGTGGCTTTTGGTTTGACATGCTCTTCATCATAAAAGATGAGCTTTTCCAGTTCATTTAAAGCCTGAATTTGGATTTGTTTTTGTTTTTTTAAAGAAATAGAATCCTTCATAGGTATAATCCTTTTTGTTTAGTAGGGTGGAGAAAATCTTCAGTAACTGAACCAAAACAATCAATAACTGCCGAGAAAAGCTGGATGAGCAAAATAAAACTGGAATTGAAATATTTTCTATTTCTACAATCTTATATTGGTCCCCTTCTAAAATAGTCTTTTTTCAGCATGAAGCTTTCATATCTTCTCTCAGTGTTATTTACTTCTAAGGAAAAAATTACAATATAACTGTTCTTATCTACATAATCATTTATTTAAGAGTGCAGAAAGCGTAGTGTGCAGCTTTATAACAATCTGATTCACTTACAAAGCATAAAAGCGTATGCACAAGTTCAGTGAAAGCTCAATATTGAGCACCACCCAAGGGAGAAGAATACATTTAAAGAATAGAATTTGAGTGTTGGCTTTTCCATGCCTTTATTTAAAAATCTAATTTAGCTTTTATCAAAGGCTTTTAAATAAACAGAGGCTCACCCATTGAAAATCTGCTTTAAGGGAAAACCTTTCTAAACACAATTTGACAAAATGGGTTAAGGAGAAGACACAGAGGGATTAGTGAGGCTGATCAACCAGTCAAAAGTTGCTGCTTTAGGCAGTGTTTGTTGCATAAAACATCAAAACACTGCCTTTTCATTGGTGAAAAGATTATTGTACTTTACTTATGACTAATCGATTGATCTGCATTCGGTCGATTATAAAGTCAATGGTACAAATTAACCCAAATCTATGTTTTGTGATTACAGATATGAGCAGACATACATAGGTGTATTCACATAAAATAGCGTGTCACTGTTTTCTTTGTATAATGTAATACAGGGTGGGATGGTAGCACAGTGGTAAGCACAGTGGCCTCATGGCTAGAAGGCGGGATTTGAGTCACAGAGTGGGGGCAAGGCTTGAAACACCGGGCTGTGGAGTTTGCATGTTTTTCCCGTATGTGTGGGTTTTCTCTGGGAATTCTGGTTACCTCCCACCCTCCAAAAATATGCATGTTAGGCTAATTGGCCACTATGGAATTGCCCCCAGGGATAAGTGTGTGTGTGTGGATGGTTGTGAGTATGTAGCCAGATTGACTGGCAACCTGTTCGGGGTGTACGCCACCTTTCGCCTGAAATCAGCTGGGATAGGCTCCGGAACTCTCTGCGACCCCTTTAGAGATAAGCAGTTCAGAAGACAAAAACAAAGCCCAAACCACAATTGAGGGTTGAAGTCAGTTATTAATTGTAAGGTAAATAAAAAGGCAAAGCTGTTTCCCAGAAAAGATTTGAACATTGAAATGTGATGATTACATTACAACACAAAGTAAAAGTCTTTCTGTCAAATTGCACACAGTGCAATCAGTGCATCTGTTTAACCAAAATTACTTTTATTAGAACTCATTATCATATCATTGTTGTTCAAAAAATGTGAAACCTCAATTAAAACTCCAAGAGTACGTGTGCGTGTATAGAGATGCATTTAATTACTGAGCACAAGCAAATTTATACATTTATATAGATACAGCCTGAGAAAAGCTACTTTTAGTTTTCAAAAAAAGGTCAGCTCAGCATGCATGGGATTAGCAAAATCCCTGAGTAGGACTTGACCCTCTGAACTTGATGAGGGATGGCAAACCCTTTTACCACAAGACATTAAATATTCATTTAACCAAATCAGCAGGATATACAAATCAAATGAAATGGGACACATGGCTGAAAATGAAGAGATTTACACTTGACAATTCTCTGCAAGCGCAGCCTGAATGTGTTTAAATACCTGGAAAAAATGTCTCAGTGGAAGTGAACTGCACTGTCTGATTCAGTGGAAACCTGTGTGGCTATATGTCAAATCAAAGTGCCATTCTTTACAACCGTCTGCTCAGTGAAATAAGAATGGTTGTCAATAACGGTTAGCAGAGAGCAAGTAAAGGTAAGGGGGAAACAGATGTTGAAAGTTTTCATTAAGCTTCCTTTGAGAAAACTCTTATATGAGAATAACGAATGGCTATCTGTCAGAAAGCTGCACATTTATCACAAATTAAAGTGGGATCAGGAGCTTTTTGGATCCTTTTTATCTTACTTTTCTCTCAACTTTTTTTTAAAAGTTTAATTTATATAAGACACAAACAAGTTACCAAAAAAAAAAAAACCTACAAATCTACTGGTAACTCTTCCCTTTCTGTGGCTAAAGACTGTTAGCGTTTGCAGAACAAGACAAACAGGAAGGTTGTAAAAGTAAAAACACACATTTGCTGATAACAATGTCAGGACAATAAATCCAATACAATAAATCATTACCACGACATACAACCAGAGAACAGGAGTTTTAACCTGTGACAAAATGCTGAAAACCTGCTAAAAGGGACACCTTTGTGGGTAGGAAAAATATGATTAACATGGAACTTATCCTCAATTTTAGGGAATCAATATTCATTGATATTTTTCCTCAATCATTGATCATAAAAAGCCTAATTTATGTCAAGAGCATGGCAAAATGGTAGCTGTTTGATCTAAATAAATCCAAAGCACTAATATTTCCAGTTTGAAAAGCTTCTGAAGCGCAAGACAATTATGCATCTGAAGTTTATACTTCAAGAACCAAAAAGCAAGGACACAAATTTAAGAAAAATGGCCAGAGGCTTTTAGATGATGGAAAATCTCCTAGCAGGAAATGGCTTTAACAGGAGAGCGTGGAAGGAAATTACAACGGCCGTTTATAAAGTGGAACAGATAACAGAATTTGTCGATAATACAGTGAAACAATTTGTTTCACACTGGTAAATCTCATAACAGCATTACACCCCACGGGCTTGTTTGTATTTTCACACTGCTACTATTGCCTTGTAAACAAAAGATAACTACCTTTGCATGCAGTGCTTTACCTGTGTTTGTATAAAATTTTACTACACAAAGACGCAACGTGTATGATGAAAGTTTTGGTGTTGAATGATGGTAAAAGTAGGTTGAAATTGGAGAAAAGAAAAGAAGCATTCCAGGCAGCTGGGTTTGAGGTTTTTTTTTTTCTTGGCTGGCAAAGCAATTGTTTGAAAGCAGCGTGCTTTACAAAAAACATGCTTGGCAAAGGACTATTTTTTTCTACCACCTTGTTAATTACATTTCAAAGACACTTCTTTAGGGCCCGTCATACTGAGAACAGTCGAGCCTTATTGTACACAGCACGGCCTGGAATGAAGTCGTTGTGGGCTGCTGGGTGAATTCTCATTTCATCCCACTAAGAGGAAATCTTCCAAGCCATGGCAGCAAACCACAATCCTGGTTATTTCTCAAGGGACTGCAGAAGGGCAAGGAGGTCGGACCGCCCGTTAATTGAACCCTTCCAATGTGTTATTGAGACAAGGAGGGAGAAAAAGAGAGATGCAAGGGAGTAAACGTTACAAAAAACAGATATGTTGGTTTTTGGAGCGGCTGTGGTGTCTCTAGCTGTTGTGTTTTCATAGAAACCATCTGGGGGAGTGAAGGAGTAAAGATGACCTTCAATGAGATGTTGACCCCTGGCCATGTTCCCTAGAGTGCACAATGTCATCGGGCTAAAAGACATGCTGCATGTGTGGTCACACTAATTAAATAGAAGCGATTGGTCGTGGGTCACTGAATGTCTTACATACACGTGTAGACACAGTAAAGTGAAAATGAACTTGTAGTGATGGTGAAAATACCTCGTTATACGGTGGTAGAAACTTGTCACGTCTACCAATTCAAAGCCCTTTTACATAAAATTAATGACAGCAAACGTTGATTATTTTTTCACATCTCCTTTCCATTGTGCTTGCTTTGATATGTCTGTAAATAAAATTACCCAAAAATTACCCACTATAATCTAGACAACAAGGACCTTTAATCATTCTGATTTCATGCAAATCCACACGTCTGGATCGGAGTTGTTTTTGTTTCACCTTGTTTTTTACTAATCCAACCAATCATTGAGGGTGATTTATCAGTCTATTTACAGTTTTTTTTAACTTAATTTTAAAAGAACAAACATTTGTTTTTCCTTTTGCTTCACAGTAAAAGTTAGAACACTAAAATAATCGATAAAGGCCTGATTGTGAATCTCGGAGTGTCACCATGGCAATGGTAAATTGTGCTTTTGTTGGTTTTAGAAAATTGGGAGGTTTTGTCTTTCCATGTTGAGTCAAGAGGGTAAATATGAATAAATGTATTGAATTTGGAAAACATTCTGATTTTTTTAAGAGTCTAAGATTTATTTGATAACTATTTGGCCATTAATTAACAATAAGTTAAGTAAAACTAATAGCTGCTTGTTTTTTTTTTCCAGCCACCTGTAACACATTATACTCTGTTTGTTCCTGTAGGCTGCCCTGAGCCTTCAAACAACATCCTAGAAAAATAGAAAATCTGTGTTATAGCCCATCTTACCCACTGCAGCCAGTTGCAGCAGCACTTGAGTGATTCTCTTCTACTCCTGACAAAAGACTTTAAAGCCAGTGTGTAAATCACTCTGACCCCCTCCCCATGTTTGCCAACAAAAGCCAATTGAAGCAGCCATAAATACTTACAGATACCAGCTTAACAAAAGAGCTTTTAGTTTTGCTGCCTTGCTGAAAATCTGCTCTATGGGAGTGCACTCAGTTACAGGCATGTTTCTTCTTCAGTGTCTGAACCTGGGAGTGTGGGTGGTACAAAAAGAGAAAAAAATCCTTTCAGCGACAAGTTGAAAAAGCTGTAGACATAATGAAGACACAATGCATCCACAAATCTAACGCTGTACAATGGACTCTGATCACACAGAAATACAAAAATGGACTTTTATACTAGACAGCGTGGGGTTTTTGAACAATGCATTGCTGTGTATTTTCTATCATTAGGAAACAACATTGTTGTCCTCTTGGTCCCAAATCGTCAAACCCTGGGTAACAAACCAGCCTTTCAGAAGCTAACTCTGCGAAATTGATTATTGCGTTCTCTTTCAAGTGGTGCTATTGCTTTGTGACTTGCACATGACTTGGCAGGAAAAGACCAGCTGGCTCTTCATTCTGGTCACTATTCACATGACTGGTGTCCCACAAAGAAGGCAGGCTGTGGGGCGGGAGGCTGGACTAGATTTCACTCACAGACCAGGACTCTTGGTTTTAGAAGAAAGGCTAGATGCTAGCCTGGCAGATCCAGAGTTTTAAGACAAGCGTAACTAGGGTTATGTCCAAGAGGAATACAGCTCAGTTTACCATCCACATCTTCTCTGGTGGTGTAATGAATGTTTTACAGATGGTTGTTCTACCAAACAAAAAACACACCGTGAGCATGTGTCAAACCTGACCATATTAGCATCTCAGTATGAGCCCACACTTCATAGTCACACCACCTCATTAATGTCATTCAGAAAACTCAGATCTCATTACAGGTGAAGTGATATTTCACCTCTTCAACATCTCTCAGTTTGTGATAACAATCCTTTTAAAGTTAGGGGAAGCTTTACAGAGCATCTCTTTGAGAAGACTTAGTGAGGGTGAAAAAACACAAATTTTCAGCTTTTCCTAAGCCTCAGCTGGCTTCACAGACCGCTAAGCTCATAAATCAAATGCATTCTCATAGAGTGCGCTAAACAAGACCCCTGTGTTACCTCCTAACGTGCAAAAGAACACAGCTTATATGTCGGCGACTAATCGGGCCCACAGCACAAACAAAAAAAGAATCAAAAAGAAGGGAAAGCAAAAGAAAAAAATAGCCTTTGTTGTTACTGGAGCTGTAAGATCAAAACCAGAAACGAAGACATCCGCTTGTTGCTAACATTTGATATTTGTGTTCTCTTCGTTATTCACAAAATAATTGCAGTTCTTGTTGTTAAGCAGCATGTTGCTGCTTAGCCATGGGAGGCGGGAAATGAGTTGGAAGCCGGTCCTTTTAATTATCCTTCAAATGCTTCCTGTGCTCAGCAGATGTTAGGCTGCGGGGCAGGCAGCCGAGCAGCAGGACTCCCTAACGCTGCACACAGACCAGGACACGGCTGCTGACTCCTCTGCTTTTCTGACTGGGTGGGATACCCTATGTTTTTAAATATAATATGATGCATTTTGCCTCTTTCCAAATTAGAATCATTAACTGGTGTTTTTTTTTCTGCCTATTATGGCAGGGTTTTTGTCACCTGCTGATTTGCTAATGCAAATGTAGTAAACACTTACTAAATCAATTCAGTAAAATATTCAATTCAGTGAAAAGTTAGATGCAATAAATTGATTAAGAATTTGAAATATATCAGTCTACACAATAAAGTGCTACAAATCCAACAGTAGAAAAAGTATGATTTGATCTGAGAAAATGGTCATTATCACACTGCAAGCTGCGATACGCTGAGTTTTTCATTTACTAACACAAGCTGCTGAAAATCTACTCACTGCGGCTGCTCAAATTTTACGAGCTGTTGTGACCTCAGTTCTGGCAACAGAATCCACAACAGAAAGCTTGTAATGATCTTCAGTCGCAGCCAAGTGCTAGCTCTCCTACTGAAGGCTCGCTTTAATTTCCATTCAAGCTGTTGAAAATGCTGCTTTTTGCTGGCTGAATAGAGAGGAGATCTACCCACACGGCCGCCTCCAAACATTAGGAACTTAGCAGCTCTTAGAACCTGCACCCATTATCTCTAACAGGTCAGCTACCAAGGGTGCCTACTGATAATGGAACTGCCAATTGAAGCAAGCCTCAAATCTACACTTTTGCAAATTGCTTGCTCATGGAAATTGTGAAAAACCATTTTTATAGAAGGAAGAAGTATTACTAATCTTTTGGAAACATCTAAATGCCCCAGGTAATATTTCAGATCATAAACCAAAAAAAAAGCCTCTTAATATTTTCTTGACTTGACTAGTTTTCTTTAACTTGTTGAATTGTGTTACATTTCAGTTTTCACTCTTTCTGATGATCTATTACATTATTTGTTTTATCATAAGACTATCTGTCAACAACTTGATTGTGAAGAAACTGATCCCATTCTTTCCGTCTTTCAGATTAGTTAGTATAAGAACAGGATATAATATGGCGTAATGATTGCATCAAACATGTAATAACGTCGTATTTGAATTAAAACAATTGGGTAAATGGAGTGGAACCAAGCTTTATTACTCCAATAATTTTCACAGAGTGTCTTTTCTCAGTGAAGAGGCATCAGATAAGATAAACTGATTGATTCTGATTTTTTGAAAGGCTGTTTTGATGGAGCTCCTGCAGGCTCATAAACACAAATTGAGACACATGTCTCATTCATCCTGCTGAGAATATGTGACGCCGTCTTTGCTAATGATCTGACACCATCTTAAAAGCCACCAGGCTCAGATTAATCTGGAAACAAACATCACCTCGAGTGTAACAACTTCAAATAAGGCAAAGCAGCTTCACAAGAAAGAGAAATGAAGGAATGGGTGAAATACTCAAAGCCCAATTTGAGCGTGTCTCTTCAATGCAAGCAAAAGGCCATCGGGCTGGCATTTGGCTGTGCTTCTGCGCACACTGTTTAAACAGGTGGTGCTGCAAAATAATTAATCCTAATTATCCTGTTTTTATTTCCAACTCATTTGCAAACTGACGGCACTTCGCTACTTCGAATGTGCTAAATGCTCACCTCATATCTGGTGGTGACGCAAAACAGACAATGAAGCCACTTGTCTTCGACACCTGCTCAGTTGAGTATTGTGCACTGTAGTGATTATGTGTTTGTGTATGTTTGAGTCACTCAGTCAGACATTTTTGTGCATCCCTGGAGCTGCAAGGAAACTTAGTATTTTGTAGGTAAATCTGTTTATTGCTATCCATCTCCCTTCCAGCTGCCACTCCACAGGGACATTGCTGATAACTCACTTGTGGCTAGCTTGCTAGAGCATTCATCCATAGCTGGATAAACACATTCACATAGAGGAAAAGACACACAGAGAGGCTGAACCTCAACACATAAGTGCAGATGTTTATAATACAATAAATTTGTCAGAAGCGAGTATGCAAAAGCATTTACAACTCCTACGCAGATCATAGCATATCCAATGGAAAATAGAAGTAATGGGATGATCTGAATGTCAGAGGGAATTAATGCTGTGATTTCTGCAATGTGGTAAACACAAATGGAGTTTGACAATGAGGCTGAAATCAATTGCGAAATGCAAATTGTTGTGAAATTTGCTTGTACGTGGGTGGGATCTGTTATCAACACGAGTTTGAGAGCTTTTCACACAGTCAGAGGCAAACAAACAGGAAGAGCTGGATGAGATTTGAATACATTCTCATCATGAAAATTGATTAAATTATCATCCACAACAAATTAATGTCACCTGAATGGAGGTTAAATCTTCCACAAGAAGTTTGTTGGTCAAAAATATATAATGGGAAAGACTGAAGCAACTATTAAAACAAAAAGTGTCTATGCTGAACATTGTACTGAGAATGTTTGTGCATAAAACTAGCTAAAAAAAAAAAAAACAAGCAACTGGCTCATTTGAATCAGAAGATGACTAAGAGTTTTGGGCGACCTGTCCGAGGTGTACCCTGTCTCTCGCCTGAAATCAGCCAGGATAGGCTCCGGCACCCCTTGCAACCTATTGAAGTAAGTGGTTCAGAAGACGACGACTAACATTTTTTATTTTTATTCATTTGAAAGTCTATGCACTCTTCGCATTCCTAAGGCAAAATGCAACGGTTAAACAGAATTTAAAAAGAACATGAAATGAACAAACTTCTATTTCGATGCACTCCCACAAAAAAAACATTTTCAAAACTAAAACAAGCTAACTGTTTGGTAACGGTTACTAAAGTTACAATTCAAAGCGATGGCAATGTAAAAATGAATTGCACTCTTTAGCCTGAGTCATTTACAAATAACCGAATGCAGCACATGCTGTGTTAGCTTTCTTCAAAACTTCAAGTCTTCAAGAGAGTTAACTTCATTTGCAAAAAAATATATTTCATCACCTCCTATGGTTTTTTGCTACTTTAGGAACTAAGGAAACAAAAAAGAATCCCATCCACTCACTTCACTTGTGAGATTTATTAGTGTTCTGACATAAACTCAACCAGAAGAATTAGACTAAAGCTGCTTTCACCACAAAGTCCCACACAAAGTACTCACACAGCTCTTGTTTCATTGAGTGGGAAGCAATGAGATAGAACAGGGATTGCCCTTTTAAATCACAGTTTGGGCTCAGCATTATGCTCGAGGCCTCATGCAGGGAATTTGCAGGATGCCCTACAAACTGTGATGAAGCCTCGTGAAATTATTGGTCATCAGATCTGCCTTTGACCCCCTTCTCTGGCGCCTGTAATCAAATGAGCCACAGTGTGAATCATGCGATGTGATACACCCTAGCAAAGAGACCAGGAGTTTGCACAATGTTATACCCCAACTATTATGGACATTCTAAAAGCAACTATGTTATACCTAGACCACAAACATGATGGGGCACTGTAATCTGCTTCCAGTTTTGCACACAGCACAGATTAAAAACTAGACTACAATTTTACTGCAATAAAAAACCTTTATATTACTTCACATGTGGGAAAGAAAAATGCCACATAGGTTTCCCTTCTAGCCCTCCAAACCCCTTGTATTTTCAAGCATGAAGGCAGCTTGACTTCTAACTTCCTTTGCAATGCTGAAAGACAGATTGAAAAAGCAGAAGCACCCTGAAGAGTCAATTTGAAGCTAGGATGACATTTCAAAGTACCCTACTAAAATGTTAGAGTGGAGAAAAAAGTTATCTAATCAGACAATAAAACAAGCTCGGGGAACTTTCTCCAAGGAGAAGAGGAGAACCTTTTCATGAGACAGTGATCAGCTGCTGACAGTAACGTCATACCTTGCAGTGCAATTGCCGTACAATACTACTGCCTTTGCTATTTTTAAGAGAACGAGTTCAAATGAATGATTACGAAGGGAATAAATAAGCACACGTAAATGCGCTCTTTGCATGTTAATTCATTTGGAACTGGATTTTATGTCTGAACACAGCTTGGTATTTGACAAATGCATGTTTTATTTTCATTTTACACTTCTACGCTTGCACTTCAAAGTCTAATTCCTGTTTTAAAGGACAAAGTCCTCCATGCTGTTGAAATGTACAGCTCTGCATTCACAGCTCCCACCCTGAGTTGTAACCTAACACTTGACACTAGCATTCACCCCGAGCAGCATGGGCAAGACAGGAAATCTCCTCTCCCCCTTCGTACCATATCCCACCACGTCTCTCCCATGAGCTGCTCGGTTACAGCAAGGCAGAGCTCTCCTGAGCCTTCACAGCAGCAGTGAACTGTAAAGCTCAAAACCCAATGGAGTGTGTGCACCCCATGGCATTGGGGAACACAAATATTTGCAGACATGTCACGCATGTATGCACAAACTATCACCATGTAAGCATGGGCAAACGTTACATTCCCCGACAGTTTTACACATGTGTAAAATGCTTTGCTTTGTTTGTGCGTGTGTGTAATCTTACGCCACTGCAGCCAGCTGAGCACACCGTCTCACACACACTCGACACTGAAACACATGTGGAGGGTAATGCGATTACATGGTTCTTTGACAAGAAAACACTTTCTTGTTCCGCTGAAACACCAGCAGTGACGCAGGAAGACAAAGAAAAACTCCATTAAAGAACAACAAACAGACGAGGGGCACAGCACAAGGTCAGAAAAGAATTTGTCACCTAGATTAAACAAGTCAAGCTGGAGATAGAAGAGCTGCAGCAACGCTGGTAGTTAAGATAATATTCCACCCATTTCATCTCTTCTGCCTCCATCCAAACTCATTCTGTCAGCCTGAGTCACATTATTTATAAGGCAGTGAGACAAACCATTGACCTCTCCTCTTTTCTCAATAGTGTCTAGTGACTGTGACACAGACAAGGACGCTGGAAGGGAGAATGAAGCATGGGAGGGTTAGGTGGAGGGAAGGTGTAAGGGAATGACAAAAGAGAAAGGGGCAAATGACATAGAATTTTTTTTCTTTTAACCTTCTCATTAATGGACATAATTTTACAAACCATCAGCCTATTTGGAAATCCCAATACTTTATACGTATGTGTATTCATTCATCTTCTGAACCACTTGTCCATATCGTCAAAATAACACAAATTTAACAAGAATCCACCTGCACAAATGTAATATTTTTGGTCATTTGGTTTGTCATGGTATGTATTGGCTCAGACATAAGTTTAGAATTACCCTAAGAAACATGAATTAGCATGTTGTCTCTGCTGGTTAATCATACAAGCACATTAACATGGAAATAATCTCACAGAAAAAGCAGTAAGAAAAACATCAGATTTACCCAAGATCACATTTTCAATAATTGTATCATAAGTATTCAACCTGTTGACAGGTCTTGCTGTCTGCAATGCAGACAAAAAATTATGCCCCTTAGAAACAGTCCTGAATTTGAACACTAAATCTCTTCTGAAATTGTTCCTGCCATGTTTTTCCCACTTTAATTAAAAGTGCATGCTCACAAAAGGACTCTATAGATCACACTAATTATAACAACCAACCACACAGATGTAATCCCTAACCAGCAGAGCTTTTCTAAAAATGCAAACCTCACCAGAAACTTTGTTTCAGACTGTGAGGGAACACAAGCAAAGCAGGGACTAATATATTTTTTTCAAATGTGAGTTTATATTAAAGCAAAGAGAGAAAAACAGGAAATAACTGTGTTATACCGATTCATTAGCAAAACAAGAAAAAATTTAAAAATGGTAAATGGACTCTACTTGTATAGCGCTTTTCCACCTGTGTCGGCACTCAAAGCGCTTTACAGTGTAGCTCACATTCACCCATTCACACCTGATGGGGATGCCTCCATGCAAGGAGCAAACCACCATCAGGAGCAATTGGGGGTTCAGTGTCTTGCTCAAGGACACCTCGGCATGAACTCCTGGCGGGGGATCGAACCGGCAACCCTCCGGTTACAGGGCGGTCACCCTACTCACTGAGCCATCCTTCCCCCAACAACAAACCGTAACAGGAAAGTGATAGGTATACCAAAATTACCAGAAATCTAATGAACAGAAATCTCATTTTTGAACAAATTTGAAACAAGTTTGTCTCCACTTTTCGTTTGCAACCATAAAAAAAATGGAGTCACTCAGATTAAGCTGGCAATTAACATTACATGTCAAAGTGACACATGAACACCATCAAACTTAGGAACAGTTGTCAGTTTGAAGTGTTTGGTAACTGTTTCTTAAATGAGAACATTGTGACAGTTAGTTTCATTGGCAATCCAAACAAAAAGGCAACGCCACTCTGAGAATTGAATACAGCACACAAGCCGCGGGTTTTATGTGTACAGGTGTGCCGCACCTGTTCTGTATCTGCCCAATGTTAATTGCTGCTTACAGGTTGGCAACCATCCTGCAGGGATGATAAAGATTTACTCAAGGCTGTTCTTTACTATCTGTGCTACTCCTCTCCCACACACGAGGTAATCAGGAAAGAGCAACACAACGCTTTCACATCACATCAAACAGCCTGACCTTACATGGAGCAAGGCCCAGTGCATAAATGCCAAAGTGTCCAACTTTATTTTTATTTTCCACATTGATTTTTTTTTTATCATTTTTGCTTTATTCTGGTTCAGTACATTAATAGGAAGCTAATGAAATAGCTCTATTTCTTGGGAAAGTTTTCATCTGCACTGGGCAGCAACTTAAAAATAAAGCCCTCCTTGATTTGTTTCTAATTGTTTGGAGTCGCTTTCAGATGATAGATCATCTTGAGAAAAAAAGAGAAGCTAAACAAAAGGTGGTTAAGTTGCTTTTTTTTTTGATAAATGTACTTTCTTTTTTTTATTGTCCACCTGTCATTTATTCTCGGTACTGTAATCACAAACCGCTGACAAAGATTGACAAACACAGTGGTGGTGGTTGTGATTTAGCAGAGAAAGGGTTATCTCTGTGAACCAGGTTTTAGCGTAACTCAACATAGATTTGTAGCAATCAGATGATCCAACATGATCGGATCCATGAATCCTCACAATAAAGCAACATTCTTACACTTACCTAAGACAGTCAAGAATTATGTGCATTTTAATAAATCACAACACTAATAAAAACGTGTTTGGCCAATTCATTGAAAATAAAGAGCAGTTAAAATGATTTAAAAAAAAGTTTTTTCCAACTGTTCCAGCAATTGTCTTTACACATTAAATTAAAGACTTTTCTTTTAGATTTTCTCTCAAACAAATAGTTGTGTCTATTTTAAGAAATAGGAACTCATGAAACAAAACTTTTTCAAAAAAAGATGGTGGATTTTTTGTGGGTGTGAAATGTAGAAGCAACCTCTGGCCCACTGTGCACAACCTAGTTGGATGAAACTTAAACTTTATACATTGAATTTATGCATTGTTTTGGACAATCCACATAAATTTTTTTGCAAATTTATGTAAGAACAACATACATCCTCAACAAACAGCCAGACTCTCCAGGATGTAGCTCCCAGTTGGGAAAGCACCTTATTGAAAAGCAATCCTATGTTGAATGAGTAGTTTAGAGAATGATCAGATGAAGCCGATTATTTAACTTAAAAAGTACAATCGTGCACACAATCCAAACTAAGCCATGGCCAAATCTCCTTGAAACAAAAGATTACATAACAGAATGTATGAAAAATGATCATTGTCAGATTGCTAGAAGAAGGTTGCTGTACAAATTTGACATTATTCAGCAAAAAAAAAAAAAAAATCCCACAAAGTCGTAATCATTAGTTTTATAAGTTGAGTAGAAAAAAACACACACACCACAGATGACCTCTCCACAGAAAAACAAATGAAGAAAAACGTTGAATTTTTCACTCTGGGCAAAGCTTTTATTGTCCTTAAAACAACATGAAATTTTTTCAATGCCTCTCAGGGCTGTTTTGACATTACCCGTCTGTATATCTGTATTTAGAGTTGGCAATCCTATTTGCAGTCAGCTCTAAATAAGACTTATTTTATGAATGCTTTGGCAAGTATAAGTTTTCCATTTTTTGATTGAAATATGAGTTAATAAAAACAGAAAAAAAGAATGATGAAATATGGCAAAAAAACTGCTCGCACCTAGACAAACACACGTGTAAACACTTCTGCCTTTTGTTTATGAATTTCTAATCATCTTTCTTTTGCACTTAAAATTTATTCAAAGATTTACATTAACAATCATTATTTTATGAGTTTTGTCATTTCAAAAACATGTCTTTATTTACTTGAGCCATCGTTTTACTGTAGGTTGGTTAGAATGAGCGTGACTGTTGAATAAGCCTAATTTACTTACTGAGTGGTGCTACAACATCATTATACAAAATACCCGAAAGTTTCTCTTAAAATTCCCAGTGTGATCATGCTAAAGAGGACACATTTATTAAGAGTGATTTATCTCCCGCTATGTTCCTCTTTTGCACTAGTTTTAAATATATTTGTGCTCAGTGAAGCAGACAGAGGGGCTTTATAACCCCTCCTTTCAGTAACACTACATTATTTTAACTGGGAGGAAGCAGAGGGATCAACAGTTCATCATGTTTGAATAAATGTCTTGAGGCATGTAGTCCCACAGAGGCCTCAGCTCAATGACGGGAGCGCCGTATACCATTTTTGCCTGTTACTGTTTGAGCACCACTGACAAAGCCTCCATTAAAGACATAACAGCTGAAAAAAATATGTTAACAACTCTATTTTCTCTCTTTATACAAGCAGTACATGAGCAGCAATGTGAATAAGTGAGGCTGCTTGTTTGCCTGGCTTTATTTGTGTGAACATACAGAAGTCAGGATGTCTGCTTTTAGCTTGCTGCTGCAGGCTGATTAGCTTTGACAGTCTGCCTCTCAGACCAACCACAAACACAAGCACTACAGAAACCAGGCAGCATTTCCAAAGCAGGAGAGTCTGTCCATGAAACCTTGACTAGTCCCTAACCAGATGTCGGTCCATCTAACAGAGAATCCACTAAACTAATCTAAAATCCAAACACTCACTACCGCAACCACCTGGACCTTTCTCTGCAATCTCTCCCTATGAATCACTTTAGTTTGTATTTTCCCAGTAACGAGAACTGAACAAAAACAGAATATGGTATTGTATTCTTTTTAGGAGTAGTTTATGCTCAACAAAATACAAGGTCCGCTGAGGAGTGCTGGTTAACCTACAAAACAATTTCTACTTTATACTTGTGAATAGGCAATTTATCAATCATGTACCATTATTGTTACATGTCTGGATAATTCCCAGATGTCATATTAAATGTGGAGTAGACAGACAGCTGTGACTGTGAGCCAATTATGTGTGGCAACATATACTCACTGCCTTCAAATACTAGCCTAGACCATCCAAATCTGCTGCTAAGTTTTAAACGGATCCATAGAGGTAGACGACTATAAATTGCTGTCCTTGTTTTACCTTTAAACAAGTAAAAAAAACAAACAAAAAAAACCCTCTGCCTGTATTTCGTTTATTTTACTCTTCAGTTGAGACGTAAAAAAAGCTTTAAACCTACAACTTGATAAAAGATAGTGTCTAAAAAGTATTATTCTTCAAGGTGAGTTGGATCAGACTCAGCAGTACGATCAAACTGTTTCAGGTAGCTAAATTTTCAGTTTGAGGCATTAAGCAGTGTTTCCTGCAGATAGTGTGTGGTTATAAGCAGGTGTGTGATTTTCTACTAACAAAGTGGTTGCCATGGCTGGTTGGGTACAATCAGATAGAAGGGAAGGTGGTTTACTTACGACACAAAAGACACCAACAGAATGGAAGGGCTAAGAGATGTGCAAGGCTCCGGCAGAAAGAATGAAAGAGAAAAATAAGAGAAAAAAGAGATAAAAATACCAATAGAACCACTACAACTGCAGTTCATGACCTCCTGCAGTAAACAAGAATGCAATTAAAAGAGGAAAAGGCAATGAGTAAAAGAAGATGTTATCTTGTTCTAGAACTAAACCAACTACCAGTACATGTAAGCGAGGACAGAGTTCCAGGTTGTTCACCAATCAACAAAAACCAGCCAACAAGATTAGTAATCCCACTAAGTTCTACTGTCTCTCACTTTCTTCAGCTCTGACAAGCTTTCACTTGTACTGGATTTGAACAAAAACACTATTGTGCCTCATCCTGATAACAACGCCAGCTGTTTGGCTTAAGGGGGTCAAAACAGACACAATTCGTCACTTTGATGTGGACCCTGTCATAAATCTGGATGCAGAGTCAGCATACCGAATTGGATCATTTATTGACTTAAAACCAAACATGTCAGACATCTGTGAAAGAGGAATTTGGACTTCCCGTTGAAACTTTAACCAAGACATTGATAGTCTTTTTGTAGAAGTGATTAAACACAGATGCCTTCAAATTGTCCACAATTATGATAGAAAATTGTACAAGTACTTTGATTACGCACAAAGTAGAAGTAATCCAGTGAACTTCTGGATTTAAGGTTTATGATCTTGGCAAAACCTCAAAAAAGCCATTTGACCCTTACCTATTTTTACAAGTTTTGTAAATGATGAACCAATGCTCTAGCCAACCAAATTACAGGAAGCTTTTTGAATAAAAAGACTTTCTCTTGCAGCCATAAAACACTCACTTCTCTTTTATTATTCAACAGTAGAGGACACACTGATAAGAAGGTGAAGAGTACAAACTGCAAATGAACCGTTCCAAGCTCAAAATGCTCAATGTACTAATTCAGCTAAGTATTATCTGATATTCTTTCTGCCGACTGAGCGAGTCCACAGACCATCCACCATGAGGACCAGTAAGCCGGTCAGCGTATTGATTCATTTGACTGGCTTACAGATTAAATATATGGCCGACAAATACTGTAGCTGCTCTGTTGTGGGTGATACTAGAGCTCACTTTGGAGGAGTGTAAAAGTTTTCCACCTCTTACATTATTGTGCAAATTGAAATGCCAAGGAGAGCCCCTTGCACACACACCAGGACAAAAAGGAGTGTGTGAGACTAACAGCTTCGGTGCATGCATTCACCTCATTTCCAGTGTCTTGGCGATTGGAAAGGGAAAATATAATTTAAGTAGGGGATTTTCTTTCTTTTCTTTTTTTTTTTGCATACACCTGGAGCAAATGAATAAAAAGCGAAAAGATTTATGATACGGGAACAATTTTCTATCCACTCCCAGGAAACAATTAAGCAGGAAGCTGAAATATGACA
This sequence comes from Neostethus bicornis, assembly GCA_902685375.1. NCBI lineage: Eukaryota > Metazoa > Chordata > Actinopteri > Atheriniformes > Phallostethidae > Neostethus > Neostethus bicornis. The sequence goes on from LR738545.1 coordinate 16,276,875, forward strand.
CCTTGCACTCTCCATCTCTCTGTTAGAACTCTTTACTTTCTTTATTGTTGCTTTTTCACACCAAATGGTACACTTGAAGATCTGACTGTGATCCGTGGGAGGGGCAGCCGGAGGAGAAAGAAGGTATTCATTCCCACAATGCGTCTCATTAATGAGCTGATAACAATGCGTCTGGGAAGCGGTGTGATTTCATTTAACTCTGTGTTGGGGGCAAGTGATGGATGCTCACCTCCCGCATAGCAGCAGATAGACTAACAGTGTTCATCTTGCCAGCCTGCTGAGATCTCTGAGAACTTGAAATCAAAAGTGATGCGTATCTGACTTCAAAAGATATAGAAGGATTTTAGTCTGTTTAAAAACATCTAAAAAAATGCCAGTCATTTTTTTTGATAGACAACTGAGTCACAAGTGAGCAACACATATATATTTCTAAAAAAATGTATATTCAGGTTTCGGGGCTTCTCAAAATGTTCAAAACCTAGTGGAGGATATTGAGTAAGATACAACTGAAATACAATCATGTCAAAGAAAAAGCAAAAATGTGTTATGCAAAAAAGATGGTACATTGTCTCCTTGTGTGTGATCACATGTGGTTGAAATCCATATAACGCTATACAGATATCCAGGTGATATCCAGGTTCAAAGCTTTTTGGTTAAGATTACAAAACAATCTATACCTTTAAAGTTTTCCTGGCACATTCATGCCTGTGGAGGTATTATATTAGTCTATCCATTTTTATTGAGTCCAAATTAGGAACAAAGTGTTTTTTGAGAAACTTGGCCTTTTGTGCCAGGCCAAAGGATGTACTGTTATTCTTCCAAGTTCTGTGACAATATGGAATTTGTATTTACATGCAAACAATATGTAGACTATCTGGAATAAAGGTAATAAAATTGCAAAAATGACAGGAATCTACACTTTCTTCACTGGTGCAAACAACTAAAACGTTCATTTTCAGATAGTTTTCCAATCTACATGATCAACAATTACCATGCAAAAAAGCTAAAGAAAGCAATCGTTCTTTTGCCGTTTACATCAAGTCTCGTCCACATTTTTAAAACAATGTGGAATACCCTTCTCATTTTACAAGATTTTCCTCTTTGATCTAACTTTCATTTTAACACACTCATCAATTGTTATGTCACTGGTCAAAAAATAAAACGAGCTTAACCTTTCTCTATAAATCTAATGAGAATATGTTTAATGCGACACTAAATGTTTTTACTAACCTTGAAAGCAATTATTTTCAAGTGTTTCTTTCAATACATTTCACCAACTACAGTAAATATTACATCACAGCATTGACCATCTGGTTTAAAGGTCAAATGTGCAAGTTAAACTGTAAATGTGTCTGTGAATAGTGATATATTTCAGCTACTCAGGCTAAAGTGGCTGCTGAGCTACAAAGCTCAGACATGTGGAATGCAAACAGAAGCTTGGCAGAGTTCTGTTTATGTTCTCTCGCACGCCGCCCGTTTTCTTTATTGACTCGGCAACTGGCCTTGTGCTCAAGCCCTGCGTATCTGTTTGCGTTTCAGAATGTGTGAATAAACTTGATCTCATTCATTCCACACCTTTGGTCAAACCCAAGCTAACGTGTCTTTATTTTAGAAGCTTGACAAAGGGTCCCCAATAAAATTTGTTGCTTCGGCTGTTTGTGCAAACAAAAAAGGTAGGAGATGCATTTCATTGCCTTTGGTGTATGTGTGAACAACTTGTGGATTTGAAATAGAAAAGGAAGATCTGCAGGCTCATGTGGTTCTTTTGGAAAGAGATAGGGACAAATTGCAACTATAGCGCTACCTAGCTGATCTGCCTCACAGATCACTGGGAAACAGAGCTCAACTTGTCTGTGTAGATTTTTTTTTCTGCTTTGTCTGTGTTACATGTGCGTTATTAAGTATCTTGTATATTCAAAACACATTATTGCTGCGCACTCTGCTGAGCACACAGCTCCAACATTGACTTCCACAGGCATTTTCAGAATTTATGATGTGCCTCTTCGAGCCAGCATCAAGCCAAGACAGTTAAATCCAAACCATGACCTCAACAAAAGTACTAAAATATACAAGCAGGTTGCATCTTGAAATACTATCAGGGCTCACTTGGCTCATGTCTAACTGTTTAAGGAAATCATATTTCTCAGACTCTATTCTATTTTCCACATGCAAACGACTAAAAAGCATTATGTAATCTTGTGGAGTATCCAGATAAAGTTTTGCATCTTGTTTAACTGTCAACTGACAAAGTTGAATTATTGCAGTTGCATGCTGGGAGCATGAATCATCTTCTATTTGCTGACATCTCATTCTTCATACAAGCAATGACTTCAGTCACTTGTTCACAGTGTAAACAGCTCATTTGGATTGGAAACAAGTACATTTTTACAACTCTAAAAATGTTTGCAAAATGTCGCTAGGTTACCAAGGAATAAATTTGCAAGTTATTGTAGGGCTAACGTTTCTGTTGGATACACACACAGTGAGAGGGGGGTTCAGGCTGCAAAGTAAAAGCTAAATATATTTACATTACTCTTTACATTTCTTTACATAAAAGAAAGAGAAAATTCAATGTCATTAATGTCAAATTGACAATTTTTCAAATCCTCTCACACAGTGGGAAACCAGTAGCAGGCTTCGGGCTTCATACTTACTTGGAGGGAGTAGGCAAGAAAAAGAATGAGTCGGTCTGTGCTGAATAAATGCTAGCCAAGAAGCACCACAGGGGACTTCTATTCCAAGCTTCTTAACTTTATTCAGAAAAATAAAAAGTGTTTTCCTGAAGGCAAAAATTACAGTCTCAAAAGAAACATTTAAGCCTTTATCCAAAATTTCAATTAAGTCATAGATTTATTGATAAAAAAACAAGTATTTAACAAGCCAGATGAAAACTAAATCTTGGTAGATTTGAATCTCAACAGACATAGATGATAGGATGTTCTAATGCCACAAGATGTAAAGTAGTTATTAAACAGAAAGGGAGAAGAGCTCAAAGAAAGCTTTCTGGGAATATAAAGCCACTGAAGTCAATGAATCAACCATACATACTGACAAACTATTGTCTCCTCCTTTTCTATATGTCAACTCTGACAAACATCTCAGAGACTTCCACCTGCGAAGCAGTGATTCAGTCTCTACAAGCAAAGTGTGAATGGGCGACAGAGTGCTTCACTTTGACAAGAAAACCAAGTGTGGCAACTCAACCCTTGTCAGGCGAATATCATCTAGACAGTGAATGGAACAGAAGTGGCAGTGGGGAAGAGAGAAATTTTACGTTGCATAACCAGCCTCTTATCTAAGCTCTATTATCTTGGCCATGGTTTGTTTTGTGGCTGCCAAAGCTATCAAACACTGAAGCAGCAATCCTTATTTGGCCTTGCCTGCACCCACACAGACATGCAAAAAATGCTGCAAACACAAACAACATACCAGTAGATGCAAACTAACATATCATTGTGTTATAAATAAGATGGCAAAGTAACTTTCTGTCAGAGTTGGTGTTGTTAAGATGCAAATTAAGCTATTGTCAACTGTTGGCACTAATTACTTTTACGATAACAGTGATCCAGAAAACATAAAGAAAGTTGCAATCACAACTCCATAAACAATTTCTCCAGAGTAAATCTAAAACATACAAAACATGACATTGTAAATATCCCTTCTTGCAAATTTCCATTTGTTGTAAGAATTAGTGCTTATTTATCTTATATACTTGAGAAATGATGGCAGAAAAACTTTGTGCAGAGGCAACATTTGGGAGGCTATTACGAGCCAAAGCTGTAATACTTTTTAAGAGTTGGCAAACTCAGAGAGCAAGTGGTCAAACGGATAAAGACTTTATTTTGGCTCTTGACCACAGGATGAAGCAAAGCAAAGCAAAATTAAAAGCAAATTTTAAGAACAAGGCAATTCAAGTATTTAGAAATGTGCAAATGAAACAAAGAATAATTTGACAAATAGTTTGAAAAACCCAACTTAAAGCCCCAATCAATGCTTTTAAAGAGCTTACCAGAAAGTATTGGGATACCCCTCTTGATATATTCCAGTCTTACTGATTATTTGAAACATTAAACATCCTCCTCCACATCATCTGGCTTGGTGTGACCAAATCCCATTCTGTTGTTGGCTTCCTATCTCAGCAAATATCTGTTAGCCTCCACTCGCTCTGTGACAAATCTGTGGCTTTTTTTCTTAGTTGATCTCAAAATCCATAGCATGGCCAATACTCTACAAAGCAAAGCCCTGGCAGTGAGTTATTAAACCTATATACTTGTAATTTTACCTTTTGCAATTGCCCTTTTTCTACTCTTCAGCTTTATCTATGCACCATGTACAGGTAACAATTATTTTTCCAATGATTATCTGTTTCTTTTTAAGTCAATAGCAATGCATACACATTTTTTTTACATTGTTTTTTTAACGCTGTACATATTTGACCATAACCTGTATTGGGCTGTTTAGTGTCAGTTTTGATGTTAAGACATAGTCCTTTTTACATAGTCCTTTTTTTTTTTTGCTTTACTGTCATGGTCAGAATATCGTAAAGTTGGACTCCCCAGGGCTACTCAGTTTACAAAAAAGTATCAACTCAGTCTCACCACAGCCACAACTTTGTTGTTTTTTAATGCACTCTTTCTCCATACCCGACTTTAATTAATGAGTTCCCTAAGTTCAATAGGCTGTTTAATTCATTTAATTAGAGTGAGGTGTGTTTGAGTGGAGTGCATTGAAAACTTACTAAGTTGCAACACCATCTTGTAAAAACAAAGTTGACAGGCCTGCAGTCTCCTTCTCACTCATAGTGTTTTTTCTCCATAAACCCCTACATCAGTTCGCTTCTTTCAATTTAACTGAGAAAGGATGGCAAAATATTCCACAAATCTTACTTCCAAAGATGTGCCACATTTTTTTTAACCATAAATGACTATCAACAAAACTAACCAATTTGCTCCAAAGACTGTAACTTTATAGCAAAAAAAAAACGTTAATGAGCTGCGAAGTGGCAAACAGAAGCAGCAAGGCAGCTCTGTTTTTACTCATGAAATAACTTGTTGTTGTCTCCTCTTATTTACCAAAAGATTTTCAGAATGCGTAGAAGTAGTCACCTTGCATTGAAGAAGGGCTTTGTTGAGCTCTATTAAACACTTCTCCCCTTGTGCACACTACTCAGCAAACCTAGTCAACAGACTTTTGCGTTTGAGGCTCCACGGCTGGAAAAAATGACCTTCTCTAACAAGCAAGCAAAATGTTGAAAAAGGATTCAAGTGATGTGACAGCTGAAGCAAGCCAGGCTTTCAGAGCGCTCTCTCTGCACACAGCGAAGGACACAGTTAAAAAGGAAAACAGCCATTTCCTAATGAGTCACTTAAAGAGTGCCCTTTCTATTTAGACTTCATTATATTTATTCACAGCCCTCATCTGTTACTCATTTATTTCAAGTGTCTGTGACAAAAAAAAAAAAACAAGTGTGTGTAGTGTCTGTCTGTGTGTAACAATCAAATGAACAAGGCAAGAAAATCCCTCACTGGAATTCCCTAAATGACTGAACTTATTTCCACATCATTAGTTCCTTCTAAACTCAATAAAATAAATGGTTTCTTTCTGACATTGTTTGGTAACATGTACAAATTGAGAACGAGGCCCTGTAGAGAGGTCAAATCAGCAGCAGATAATTATAGAAGAAACCTTCAAAAGTGCAGCTCCTAATCCATAGCAGGCTTAGAAACAGCATCTTAATCACAGCATAATTACATCCCATCATTCACGGCAATGAAAACACTGAGACAGGAAGATGGAAGAAGGTTTCATGATGACGGGCAGGAAACGGACACATATGAATGCAATGAGCTGCACACATGTCACAAAAACGGTGCATTAATTATTATTTGTTCGGAAAGATACTACTTTCAAAGCAGTGTCTAAAAACAAAGTGTTGAATGTCAAAAGATGGCTTCATTCAGATGAAAAAAAAATGTGTAAACAAATGACTAATAGGGTTAAAGAAAAAGAAACATTATAAAGTAATTTGCATTTGTAGTTTTTACAAAGAAACAATAGACAGACAACTATTTGTTAGATTTAGATTATGGCAAAAACTCTTTATTTGACTTTCAAGTACAACTAATATTAAACTTGTAAGGCCATAAAAGTTGTGACCAAATCTATTAATCTCAATGTGGATTGTGGTTAGTCATCATGTGCATCTTTCAGGTTAAACCGATGAGTCATTCAAAAGGCAGAAGCTGTGTTTATTATACTGTTATAATATCTCCACTTTGCAGCACATGGCAGCACGACGAAACAACCAACTGTGCAACTAAAGAATAGCATACACAAATTTAAAAGTATCCAAAAAACAAGGCCCAAGTTTAGTGTTTGGGCCTTGGATCAGAAAAGAAAAGCATTACTACTGCAGAAAAGTGAGAAAGATTAATGTCAAGTGTGTTGTAGATCTTTCAAACTGTATTAAAAACAATAAAAAAAACAGTCATAAAATCTTTAGGATACATAATTACTTTTAAAGTTAGAAGATAACTGAGGACTTTGAGCCTATTGAGATTGGGCTTCCAAGCACTATTCCAGACACAAAATAACATTATTTGTTTGTCAAGTTGCATTTGAAAATATCCTGTGGAACAACATTTGCTGAACAAAACCATAAATGAAGACACCGAGAGTGGAGCACCACATTTGGGTGGAAATCCAAATGCCAGATATGAGAAGAAACACTTTACACCTTGGCATGATGGCAGGTAGTTTACATTTTGTGCTTGTGGTGCAGCCATCAGTCACAATCCCTATTCATAGGTACTGTATATGGTGATTTCAGCTTTAGAATTTAGGAATTAAAGCACAGAGATATTGGAAAAGTTAAAGAACCTTGGCATTTCAGTCAAAGCTTGGACTCAACTAAAATAATGTAGTGGGATCACCAGAGAGCCATGCATAAATGCATGCCTGGAAGCAGCAATAAAATGATGCAATGTGGAGCCCAAATTCCTCTACGGTAATGTGAGAAGATGGTAAAGACGAGCAAAAAATGGTTACCTCTGGTTATTACTGCTAAACATGGCTCTGCAAGCTTACTTTTCTTCAATAAATAATACTCTACCTCTCCAAGAGAACATCGGAAAACAAGGTCAAATTCTTCTGTGGAATGAATTCTTTATTTCTGCTGAGTCTTTTTTTTTTAAAACTTATAAGTTGAAGTGATGTGTGCTTTTGAGAAGTCTCACCTTTAACTTAGAGGAAAATCAAATTTAAACTATTTAAACCTTAAGCAAAATAGAATAAAAGCATAGCAGTGCCAAATACTCACATAACTTGACACCTGAGAAAAACACGCAAAATTTTCATTTCTTTCACATCTAGTGAATAATGGCGTTGCACACTCTTTGAATACCGTGTGTTGAGCATTTTGTCATTTTTGCCTGACGTCTTTTCTACAGGTCATAAAATCTCCACATTTACGTATGTATCAACTAACCAAGCATAAAACATGTATTCTTTTTTCTGTCTTCAATCAAATAGTTGTTTCTTACAGGGGAGAAATTTAGCTCTAAGTAATGCTCATGTTTCCAAATCTGTATTGTCACGCTTCCACAACACCCTAGAACTTTCCTTGGGTGGATATATTTAGGTCACTAGTCGATGCTTTGGACAGATGCACCGTAGAGGTTCAATGCTGAGTGTGTCAGCTGAGTGTGTCTGTGAGAGAAAGGGAAAGCTTGTGTGTGTGACCGTGCATTTATCAACCACGCTGTTGCCTACAGCGAGTGACAGTTAGAGAGAGCCAGAGCCTGGGGACATCCCACTGGCATTAAGAAAGCTCTCTCCATGGGACATGTCAGCCAATGAGCAGAGGAGCCTCGGGGGGCTGCCTTGTTAATTAAAGCCGGAGTTGTTTGTCAGAGCCAGCATATGATGCAGAGCACTATCACTGTCTGGGGAGAGTAAAAACACCAAGCAAGATTGCTGCAACCCTTGCAACAAATTTGCTGTCTCACCATGAAGGCAAGACAACTTACTGAAGCAAAGACTGCTGTGGTTCACACTCTACGTATCACTTTGCCTACGGTAGCTGAAGTGGGAACCACCACAAAACATAGCAGTGACAAAGGAGAAAAAGGTTAAATAGCAAGATTTTTTTACTCTTTCTGGAAACATAAAATCCATTCACCTTAATATTTCAGAGGATAAGTGATCGTATTTGATCTAAAAGTCTTTAAATCCTTCTGCCAATTCATCATTAAAACCCAGGAACTTGAATGAGATGATATTTAACATAAATATGAGCAGAAACTTCCAATGGACACCACTTTAGAATTGTCATCAACCAAGTTTTGAAAAAAAAGTCTCCATCATCACCGTATCTTCTCTAATTTAAATGATTAGTTTGCAATATTTAGAAGAAAGCCCAAAAAGGGTTAACAAGTTATATCCTTTAAATAAAACTTGCTGGTTGGTTGTCACTGCATGCCAGCCCAGATGTGTCCAGAGCATCACCCGATTATCTTTGTACAGCCACATTCTTTCTTGAACTCTCATCTTTTGAGAGTAAGCTGCACTAATGACAGATTATAGCTGACAAGTTGTGACATCATGCTTCTTAACAATTCTGAGCTATTTAGGTGAAAATCTTCCAAACCACGGCTCCATTTGAAGACTTTATCATAGCACTAGAGAATATTGCATAAACACCTACTTGTAAATGGATCCTTCCAGCAGCAGCCAACATGCAGACTGAGAAATTGAGGCAGCAGCTTAAAGCTTTTGTAACAAAACCCAGCAATCTCCCCTTGGGCAACAGACAGAAATTTCCCATACTGCAAGGCACAGCTGAGTCGTAGCCAACAGCATATGATAGTAAGTATGTCAAACTGTATGAAAAGACATTTTAAAAAAGAAGAGCAAGCAAAACATCTCAAACACAAAGAGAGAGAGAGAGAGAGAAAAGACTTCAGAGCCCATCAGCTACTTTGATATAAGAGCTTGCGTTATTGCCAAAAATCTGACATGTTGGTCTCCTGCCATGATTGCTGTAATATCGCTATATCAACGAAACCTAAATCCCCCATTAGAGTGAATTTATAATGTCAAGCTGTGGAATGAAAAACCCAAACAAATCTGTAAATTAATGTTAAAGCAGATGAACAGAAGGATTGTGGATTAACAGGAGAGGATTTGTCACTCTGAAGTCAGTCACACACCAAACGGAGCAAATCAAACATCCTATTAATGCTGTGACAGATGGATAACTGTGTCATTTTATTATGTGCTCACTTGTTCGATACCCACAGGGAGACGTCTGGAGGGTTTACGCTGCAGCTGGTAATTGTTTCATAGCGGCACTGACAGGTAAAAACAACAAAAAAAGCCACAAAAATTGCCTAAAGAGGTCAATTTCTTGTGATTATTCAAATGAGTTTTCTGTGTAGTTTGATTTTCATAATGGACAGAAATATTTTTATTCTAATGAAACTATATTTTATTCTTCAAAATCCCTGAAATCATATTTTTATGGAGTTAACCATTAACAAACAACCCAAACCACAAAGTATCTGTGACAAAAGCACATGCACCTAAATCGTGTAGGTAAGAGGCCAGGGTTTCACAAGCAATTTAACAAGCCATAATCATACGTGACTGCAAATTGCTTTTGGCCATATTGGAAATGCATTTTAGGGACCAGGCAAGCACATCATACAGGCTAAGCTATTGCAGTGAAAGCTCAATCCCATAACCACGAAGCTGGAAGATCTAAAACACTAATAAACTAAAGCTCTTTGTAAACTAATTGCCCGGGCGGAAGCCTACAACCTCAATAATTGTGGAAAAATAAAGTCTTCCAGAAAGCTGTTTATTTTATTTGAGTGATTCAAACTGATGATGACTTGTTAAAAAGACCTTAGACGTGAATTAATGTTAGTATGTTGAGAAGATGTCTCAATGTTAATGAACAGAAGCTTAAGCGACGGCCTTTCACAAACACAACGGACTGGCCATCAGTCACTTCAAAGAGGTTAAAAGCACCACATGCCAGCTCCTATTGGGGTTGAGCTTGGTTATCGGAGCATGATGCAATAGGTCACAGCTATTCACTGACTGCGGTGTCCTCCTCATAATTGATGAGTAATTAGCACAGGTAGTGTAGGTCATGAGCTCCACTCAAGCATATCATGAGTAGGAGAAAGCATGAGTCACGGTCAATGATGCGGTGTTCCTAGAGGGTATGCACTCTTTAAGAGGGCATTTTATCTGCTGTGGCTCACTGACTGGAAGCAAATGTTATTGCTGTCATTTACAGCAAACAGAATCTGAAAACAGGATTAAATCGGCACACATTATTTCTTGCACGCAACAAAATCAAAGGATGGTGCTCAACAACTGTGCCCCTCTCTTCAGCTTGTACCCAATGCACCAACATTTTTTAACAAGCACAGCCCATTCGAATGCAAATCAGACCAATTACAAGAAAGCAGCTCGTCTGCCTGTATCATTTCATATAGAGCCATATCATGCCTCATTTGCTTAGCCTTGAAACATAAGCTTCAGAGAGCGCTCTGCTTCTCTCTGTGTTCACTCAACATTGACTAAAAAACTGTTAGCGCTGGTAGACTTGTAAAACAGAAATTGGATAATTATCTGACGTCTCCTTAAAGTAAACAAGAAGAAAGAACATTTTCAAATCATAGTAAAGCATACAAGAGAAACACCAGCTGCAAAGAATCAATAAGAGTGAGCGATGCACAACTCCTGAACTAAAATAACCACTAACTACATTATAGCACCCAATGCTGCAACCAGTGATTAGTATATGATGGTGGCTCACATACAAACATCCTGGCAGTGAAAATCTGTGAGAGGCACTTTACAGCTACACTATCTTAAAATGTCTTTCAGAGTCAGCAGCTGTCATGAAGTGGCAGACATGAAGCACAAGCGACAATACTCAACCAACATTACAGGATGCATCCAAGAGTTAGTCAGCTCTATAAATCGCTGAACATTTTATGCATGCTTGTCTGTATATAGTCAGTTTATAATAAGAAAAAACACTGCTGTTAAACTTTGATAACACTTTCTAAATATGGCAATTGTTTTACAAGAACCTTGTTCCATTTTAGTTTTTCTAAAGCAACAGATTAAACTTAACAGATTTGGAACAAGACATCTCATTTCTAAGAGAAGATCATCAATCTTCCAGTAGGGGAGGGAGGTGACTGGTTTATTTTTCAAGCAGTAAATCTACATTCCAAAGTTATACTGACTAAGCATCATGTAGGAGGCTGGAGCCAGCCATGACTGGTAATTACCATGGCTAAGCTCACATGGGAGGTTGGGACTGAGAAGAGGCATGATGCATGAACTTGAAAATGAGGTTTCTACACTTGACACATTAGCTTTGTTCATTGAAGATGATGATTTATCTAAACAAAAATTCCACCAAACCCGAGCCAACCGGGTGAAAGGAAACAAAAATTCAACTTGTCTTCATTGTAGTCTATTTATTCTATAGGGAGCAATGCTTTCTTTGTCATTTAAAGGATAATAACCTAAAGGAGATAAAGAAGAGGTCACAGGGGAGTCTTATTTCTGTCTGAAATGATCCTGACATCAAACATAGCACAGAGTAATGATAGGAACAGACTTATCAGCATGTGGTGGATCAGCCTGTAGCAGATGAATGGTGCAGTAGACAGTTTATCAAAGGGCAGAGTGTCAAGAGCACACTTATTACTCACAGTGAATCAGAATAAGAGACAACACACGCCAGCACACAACAGCACCTGTTTGTTTTTCTCATCAAACCATATGCTGCTGCTGATGATCAACTTCTCAGCCACCAAACTTGTAAAGTGGAAGTAATGAACACTGCAAGGCTGTCAAACACTTCCATGACAAGGACTCAATGCAGACACAACACACTTGGCACCTCAGATACACAAACAAATATTGGGTTGCACAGCTGTCAGTGGTCATGAAAGATTGAAATGAAACAAAGAAGTCTGATCAGGGACACTTTGTTAGATCATTGGAAATGGCAGCCTACATTTATGACACCTTTAAACTGTGACACAGAGATGCTGAGTTTTTTTCTTCCTACCTCCAAAGAGTCCAGACTGATGAAACTAGTGATTGCAAATCCATCAATAATATCCTCCTCTTGGGAGCTGGACTCCCTTCTTTTGCGTCGAGGTAAACGCGGTGTTCTGGCTGCGGATGTGGGATGCGGTGGTTTTTTAGCGGTGTCCCTCCCCGGACTGTGTCCCTCCCTGTCGGAGCAGGAGGAGTTGGGGTCCCTGTTCCCTGAATCCTTCAACCTCCGCACTCTCTCACGCTTTGGCCGGCATCTCCGACCTTGCTTCAATTTCCCATCCATGTTGTTTCACACAGCTTATGATGTCAAAAAGACAACTAAGATGTCCATTAAATAGAATCAAATAACTCCACAGGACGTGCACGCTACACGCTTTCTGCAAATAGAACAAAATCTAACACAGTGGACCGAGTCTGTGCTATAACACGAAGATAGCGCAATATGTGCGTGTGTATGTGTATAGCGACGTAATTACAGCCTTTAAACACTGTGTGACCTTGAGTAGAAACCTCTCAAATCTCCATTACGATAAACAAATGTTCAAGTATCCCACATAAGCGGTGGAGACGGAGCCCGGTGGAGCGGTGCGGAGCGGCGACGCACGCTGTTCTGGCACCGATCCGCACGTTGTCGACGCGGTGTCCGTGAAAGCAGGTGGAAAACGGTGAAACAGTTCCAATTCATATATTACACTCGCTTTGCAACTTTGTGAGAAGAAGAAGCGATGTGAAGGCGTGAGCAGGCAGCATTCCGCAGACAGCGCAGAGAAATGGTGTCGCTGGCCGCTGTTGTTTTCCACCTCCCCAATCCATGATCCAAGCTTGTCAAATACACAGATCAGGCTTGGATTCGTCCGAAACCAAAAGGACGTTGAAGTGTGTATCGATTTAGCCTGTCTGTTGAGTGAATAATCCCACAGGAAACGCTCTAGGTGTATTCCTCTTTGCGCTTTTGGAAGGAAAGATTCCAAGTCTGAGCTACTTATGCGCAATTTTTCCTAAATGACCCGAACCGTCCGAGCAAGGCAGCCATCCGGTGTGTAATCAAACTCCACAAAGCGATGAAACGGTTTCCTCCAGCTCTGATCATGTTGAGTTTCCCATAAATCCACTCCGTCCCCTTGCCGCTCACTGGCTCCTGGTATTTTCTATTCGCATAATAAGGCTTTGATAAGTGTCCTTAAAGCGACAGGAGTGATTCAAATCTCCTCTCCCACCCTTCACATTCCCTTCATTCGAAATTAAGAGACGCAGTCAAGCTTCAGAGAACCCACAAACTGACGTATTTCCGCCACCCCTGGCCTACAATTTACCATCGGAAGGAAGCTGGTGTATAAAAAAAAGAAAAGCAGAGAAGAGAAAAAAGGGAAAATCATCCTCTCTCACTGCTGGGCACATTTTGTCACACATGGCACTATTTTAGAGTGTATGTCTGCCAGAAGTGATGCCACATCATGTGTTTCCCATTGACAGTTTGTGCTGTCACTTGTTGGAAAACGCACAGCACACACACATGCATAGACACACACATGCATCAATCAGACTCTGACAGCTCCTTAATCCTGTTGGCTTTGACCATCATCCTCTCCTCTCCTAAATTCACCAGCAGACAACACAAAGTGTGGAAAGCTGCATTTCATTGTCACATAAAGGTCAAATTTTCATGAGCACCCAGTAAATATTTGAAATATGGGTTGTCATGCCCACTCTGTTTCCAGATTTTTTTAGAATCTGAAGCTGGATTCTTTCAGTTCCAACAAATCCATGAGGTTTTGAAGAAAGCCTTTTGGGATTCTAAAGATTTATTTTCTCCAAAAACATGGATGTTAGGTTGATTGGCTGCTATAAAATTGCCCCTAGGAATGAATGTGTGTGTGGGGGTAGGCTCTGCAACAGACTGGCGACCTGTTCAGGGTGTACCCTGCCTCTCCCATTTATTCAGCCGGGATAGGCTCCCGCACACCCCGCAACATGTTTGGGGATAGACAGTTCAAAAGACGAAGGAATACATAAAGCACAGCTTACTTTATCAGTTTTCAATCATTTGCATTTATTGCACTGCTTAACAATTATTTCCTTTACAGTTTGACTGGCTCGCTGGACCGTTTACTCCACCTGCTCTATGTGGGAACACTTATAAAAGCATCATGCTCTCATGTTTTGTTTTTCTCATTTGGCCAAGATGTGAATCAATCTGAAATGTTTTGTGTAATTGAGTTTGGAGATGGAAGCAATACATTGGCCAAGTCATTTAAAAGCAAGATTGTTTTTAAGTTTAATGAATTTCTACATTTTCATGAATGTAAACCAAATATTACCAAATTATTTCATGGATAGAATCTTTCCAGGATAGCTATTATGGTTTACCACTATGGTGTGTACCCCCCACCATGTTTCTACTTGAATCCATCACATACTAATTTTAAGAGATGCCTGTTAATTCTGTGAAAGCGTTTACGACTTTTGAAATATATGTTACTCAACTTTGGGAGTTGGAACAGATACTTAAAATGCCATCATATCCTGCAAGTATGAGATAAATATGTGTTCTGAGCAAAATAGACCCAACTAAAAAAATTTTTTGCCATCACCAACACAATGTCAAGTTCAGTACAATGACCCTCTAACATGAGTCTATTCAGTTGAAGTAGGAAACTGTTAAAATAAACGAAAGCGCTAACCAACAAAACCCATGAAGCAGAGAAAAGGAGCATTGACCCGTGAGGCGTCTACAAGGTCAAAGGTTCCTCTCTAGGAGCTGCTGAGTTTGAGAAAGAAAAGAATTTGCCACAATACGAACCCAACCCAATTTAAACAGTCTTGAAAGGTAGTGGCACCATTATGATGAGGGTTTTTGAGTCAATATAAAATATTTGACTTCACTCAGAAAAGTAAGAATAGTGGCTGAAAATTCTTGGCAAAAACATCTTTGAAAAAAACGAAAGGATTAATCTCTTAGCCTCATAATGACCTTAAGAATGCTACTGGAGCAAAGTGAAATGGATTTAAAGAGAAAGATTTAAATATATTTATAAAGTTCAAGGTAAATCCTTGAGTTCTACTTGAGATTAACCAAAGGCAATAATTGCAACCACTGTAAAGCCTTTTAGTTTGGACTTAATGAAAATATTTTGTAGTCTTCTGAGACGGTAACAGAAAAAGACATTCAGGTTTTGCTTATTAAAGGAAAACGAGACCTATATAGGTTATCATTCAATCAAGCCTTAGATCAGCTCAAATTCACCACAATCTTCTCCTCCCCTGTTTTGCTACAATAAAGAAACAGAAATGGGCCAACGTTTGGGAGACATCAATACACCATTATAACAAATCTTATAACTTTGTTGAATCAATAATATTAGGCCCTATTGTTTTATATATGTGTATATTTGTATTTTATTCTTTGCTTCAAATTCTATTTCCTCCAATCACATGGCTAACCATCTTGTCTTTGTAGAAATTTTGGCTGAAGCAAAAGGCAACTTGACCTCAGTGCCATTAAAGAAATTGTTATCTCAACTGCAGTTGCAAAGAAAAACAATTCTTCTATTTAAACATCATAAAAGCATGACAGCCTCCTCTGCTTGGCTTCCAGTGTAGCAGGGGCTGAACATTTCAAAGAGACTTGTGTTTGAATGACTGCGATGTGGGAGCTCAGAGTCAGTAGCTATGGATTAGACTCGCAGCAAATAGTAGCATGGAAGAAACAGAGGTAATCTCTTCCTTCTACTTTACGGCCCTCTCTCCATACCTGTTCCTCATTTTTAATCTCCTTACTGAATTAGTTCTTGCAAAGCTGCTCAAATAGAGAAGGGTTTATTCACAGTGGTTAAAAGCGCATGAAACTGATACTGTCTCACGTGTCCGACAAGTCCATTGGTTCTAAAAACTAATGGGCACCATTGCTGTTTTCTTCTCATTGTGGAATCATTTCTTTGAGCAAAGACATTGAGTGTATGTTACATTTTATATATCTGTATATTTGTGAGCCATCATATATTCTCACTGTAAATATTTAATCAGAACAGTTCTCACAGACTTGTCTACCAATTCCTCAACTGTAAAGATCACACATTAAACCAGTGGAGTGATGTATGCAATATTTCATGCTGGATTAATGTTGTCATCTTTTTAGCTTTGATTGAAATCCCAACCGCTGTGTTTCCTGTTGACAAATGTTAATCTTTTTCACACCTGTCAACTACTAGCTGCTAAGGACTTTGTTCATTTTAAAGGGTAGAAAGGTGGAAATGGTTTATGACCAAAGATTTACTTTTGTCCCTGACAATGCGGTGCCCTGTCAAGCGAGTACCCTGCCTTTCACTTGATGCTGGCTGGATTAAACTCTGGAACCTCCAAACAACTCAGTGTTGGATAAAGCGGTTCTAAGGATGCATGGATAAATTGATGGATAGAGTGCGAGAGTGACGGAATACCTGTTCTTTGGAAGTTACTGGAACACTTATTGTCTCCAAAACATTCATTAGCTTTAAACTTGTCCAATAATAAATAAAAATTAGTTACATTTTGGAGAGAACATCACATTTAAAAACACCAATGTGAGTTAAAGTTTCGATTTGAGTTAAAGTTAAATGTCGCATTTCAATTTCTCCAGCAAATGAAGCAATACATCATCTAAGTTTAATCTATATTTAATTTCCCTTAAAGCATCATCATAATTTCTGTTTGTGTAAGAGAAAAATATTTGATAGCAGTATATTAGATTACAGAGAAACCTGGTGACAAGAAACACTGTAACCACGGGGATCCCTTCAGTAACCTTCCAAATGTTAATCTAAACTTAATCAATTCCATTTATCTGTTCTCTGTACCTGTTTTACAAGGTCATATGAAGCTGGAGCTCATCCCCGCTGACATTGGGTTGTAGAAAAGGTACATCCTCTATAAATGTGAATAATGGCCATGTATTTTGGTGTCATACTGCAGGACAATCCTCAGAGTGACAAATTCTCTTACATAAAAAACTTTAGAGGGTATACTTATTTTTGAGGTAAAAAATAATGTGCTTAGAATCCATTTTAATGGGATGGTAACTGAATAAATTCTTCACATATTTGCTCTTCTTTTTAATCCAAACAAGCTATTATAACCACCAGCTGCTTTAAATATGAACTCAGTGAATTCTGAATGAGACGTCTCAGTTTGCTGTACGAGCTGTCAGAGAAGAATTACTGTGAGGAAAACACAAGTCAGTGGTTTTCTGCCTATGGGGCTTTCAGTTTTCTCTGTGTCACATCATGAAGTAATTCACCAGTTTGGTGGCGATTTACAGGCAGACTAGAAAAAACCTGCCTAGGGGGGCCCCAGGTAACAAGGTCTCTCTCGGGAAACAGTGGCCAGCTACAAAACTGCTGGGAACTGGTCCTGCAAAGTGCCACATGAAAAATTAACCTGCACACTCCAAAGATAAAGTTTATACATCCTCCTTGCAAGAAACTCTCTTTATCTGTTCTCCTCTCCTGGTATTTTTTTCTTCTTTCCTTCACCCCACTTATTTTTATGTGATCTGTGCAGTGTGTTTTATTTAGATCTATCAGGGCCACTGCCCTATATTTCTGCTTCAAAGACAACAGCTGTTTATTTAATGTTGAACATAGGAAAGTATTTATAGAGGAGCAGACCTAACCTCTCAGAATTTGCATGTGCAATATTTAAAGAATACAATATCGGTCGAGTGTTTTCTGTCACTTAAGGCAAAATGCATGACACCCACTTCAATAAACAGAAAAACACAGTGAAATTAGTCAAAGTAGTTATGGAATAAGGTTGGAGATCTAAATGGCTTTGGATATTTCATACCACTGGGGAGCAAAGTTTAATCAAATAGAAAGACTGGCCCCTGAGCTGTGTGGGTGAAGTAGCTGGATTTATTGGAACCTCTTAAACAGGCACTGGGGCTTTTATTACTGGCATCATTCAAAGCAGAATTAGCAATGCAACTAGCTCTTTTAAGGAAATACATCGAGTCAAGAAATTGATGTAGATAAATGTCATGTTAAATGTCACCATTAAAAACTCTTTCCTTTTTTTTCAATCTGTGCTGAAGATCCTGCGGGCAGAAATTCCGACTGCTTCTTTGCTCAACATTTTGAGCAAAAAATAAATAAATAAAAATGCCGTAATGGTTTTTATTGATCCTTGATGTCTAGTTTCCTCTCAGATGTAAGAGCAACAAAGCCCTCTCCTTCTCTAAATCACATCAGCAGATGTTTTGACAGCAGATTTTGTCAAGAAAAACCCAAAAGACAGTCAATATTCCTCCAGTTTCGTGTGTTTATTTGTGTCAGTCAGTGTAAAGATGGGATCTCATTTAAGTTCATCACTGAACAGCTGCAATCTAATCATAAAAGACCATCTCCTCAACAGCCTCTTCATGTTGTTAAGTCAGTGGATAATCATGTTGCTGCCATATCTTCCCCTCATTGCCATCATTAAATATATCATAAATATACTTTATATATATAAAGTCTGTTCTCATAGAATAAGGGTAATAGTAAATGGACTCAGAAATACTTTCGCATTCACCCATTCACACCTGATGGGGATGCTGCCACGCAAGCCGCAAACCACTATCAGGAGCAATTGGGGGTTCGGTGTCATTAACTCCAGGTGGGAGGTTGAACCGGCAACCCTCTGGTAACAGAGCGGTCAACCTAATTTCGGAGCCCTTCTTCCCCAAAATAAGATTCCACTAACCAGCATGTAGTCTTGTATGTACAATTCATATTACACTGTGTAACCAATGACTTTCACTGAATTAGTCCAAATTTGCTTTGACTCTAATGGATGTAATTCAAGATTAAGTTGCCTTGATGAAAAACATTTAGGTCTTTTCCACCTTCACTACATGCTTTAATTTACATCTTGGTTTATAATTGATTGAATTCACATAAAAAAGCCAGTTGGTGATTAAAACAGTTATTCAGATCCATTTTTTCTCACGTTCCTCAATATTTAACACACGTTCACATGCTCATAACTTGCAGAAAGAAAAAGAAAATACAGTGTGAGAAGGAGTTTTCTTTTAACTTCAAGTGTTTTTTTTCCCTGGTTTCTCAGAAGTATTCACACTGCCATGCTGCAATTAGCACTCAATATACAAAACCTCACAAGTTGTTGCAATTAGTAATGCCAAGTCTCCTGACAGCTGAACCACTACAACTGCTCCCGAGCCCTTTTTTCAACACTGTTTTTGTTATACTCTGGGCTTCTCAAACAGGCAGTTCTATACACCCTAGGACTGTTCACATGTGGCACATTTTTTGACCCATAAGGTTGAGTCACAGAATGCCTCATAAAACAAAATGTGATGTTTTCACGGAGAAACACAATGGGCTGACACAACATGACAGACTGTCACATGGCGGGGCTTCCCCACCCTGTACATAGATTGTTCAGACATATGAAGAAACAAAGAGACATGGAAAGAAACAAACAGAAAATAGAAAGACATCCCTCAGTTTGTTTTCCACACATAACTGCAGCAAGACGAAATAATGAGAGCAATGTTAACAGAGGGTAAACAAAGAAGACAGCATAAATAGGCTGACTGCAGGCAGTACTCAGAACTGTCTGTATTCTGTGTAATGAGCCAGCATTCATCGTAATCCAGTCTGAAGTACATATGATCAACAATTTACAGAACATATTCTGACAATTCAAGTGGTTTTAACTTTCTGTGTTTCATGGCGCAGCAGACAATCAGAAAAACACACATATGTGGTCATATTTGGCAAAAAAGCAATAAAAACCAAAGCGTGGTGTGGCTTGACATTGTACCTCTAAAAATATCCATTTGCACACAGATGGACACATTTTCACCTTAGAACTGAAAGTATATGCAAGATGAAAAATTTAGCAACATTCACAATATGAATCTTACAGAAAACCTTTCACATGCCCTGTATGATTAGGCCAACTCATCCACTGCATTTATCACAACAACATGGCTTTGGAGAGTTCAAGTGTTGGATCGGTCAGATTTCAGGCTGAATCTCATCAGTTGAAACCATTTGGCTCGTCATTAAACACAAAACATAGCATTTAGAAAACAATGAGGCATCTCTTACCCAAAGCTTCAGCAGCTGCTCTCCTCAGTTTCAAGTGTTTACGGTCCATTTTTAAAGGGAGACTGCCAACATGAGACCATGTATGTTCAGTCAGGGTGTCATCAGAATAAAGATGAGTTGCGGTTTTTATGAATAGTGAAAATACACTAATTGTTATACCAAATGGGAAGTAGTTTTTTTTCTGGTTTTGGAATAGATGTCACCACAGCAACAAAGTTGACAGGAGAGCTGTGAAAAAAACAAGGCAGTCATCCAAAATGAGCATAAAAGATTAAATGTGTTATTTGTTAAAAATTAGCCTCATAAAACACCAGTTAAAAGTTACACTCTGATCCAAAAAAACGTCAACATTCTTGGCAACAGATTTATTATTTGAAAGAAATATGTCTCCTTATTTTAATCAAAAGATGATTGCAGCTGCTGAAATAAATGCTGTCTATACTTTATGTAAATATGTCCTGAGGGAAAACAAAGATTTGAAAGTGGTATTAAAGACTTTCCTATAAAACCTTCATGAATAACCAATTAGTCAGTGATCTACTCTCATACAGTTTATGTGATATTTTCCCCTGAAATAATCTGATGGATTGCACATTACAACTTCTTGAATGTGATAACCGATGCTGCACGTGGCTACGGCGGGGCTACAATGGGCAACAAGTGCTTTAAAGCTTTCAACACAGCACAATAAATAGAAAATCAATGCCATCATTTCCTGTGCTTTGAGCAGCACTCATATGCATTATCTGAAGTCTCATTACGTCTTGTGCATTCTAACAACAGCTGAGAGGCTTGGAGAATAACAAATGAGAGGAAAGAATAGAAAATCAGCGAGTAGCAGATTGAAAGTTAAAAGGCTGTAAAATGAGCTTGTGTTCACACGGAAACACAAAAAAGAGCTTGTTTTCTGCCCTCTGTCTCATACTAGTCCCCTGGTTTTCACAAGGCTCTTGATTAGAAAACAGTAGCCCCCAAGATAGAACATACTCTGAAATTGGCTGGGTTTGCATGTTAAATGACTTAGAGTTTCTCATGTTGGCATCTGTTAGTGATAAATAAAAGAACAAAATGTTTCTCATAATACACTTTCTTGCCAAAAGGTGTTTGACTTCCTTACTGGGTTTTGTGACTTTATGGCTAAATATATCTTTATTTTTTTTTTGTCAAATGGAACAAGTAAACCATCAGAGAAAACATGTTATTAAAATCATGTGGATTTTTCTTTTCACTTTGAAATGCAAGCATTATTTTTCACAATAACAGTATTTTTTAAGTATACGTTTGTTGCGTCTGTAAATTATATGTACAAAACATGTCAAATAAATGATCATAGAATATTATATGTACGTTCTAAGATGCACATTAATACTTCTTGGATTTGTATCCACACATAAAGCAGTTCATTTGCACTTAAATCTGTAAACTGAGCAAAGAAACTGACGCTAC
The DNA here is from genome assembly GCA_902685375.1 of Neostethus bicornis. Taxonomy (NCBI): domain Eukaryota; kingdom Metazoa; phylum Chordata; class Actinopteri; order Atheriniformes; family Phallostethidae; genus Neostethus; species Neostethus bicornis. Next base: position 16,298,510 of record LR738545.1, read on the forward strand.
AAGATTTTTCACCAATTTCCATATCGTACCTTTCAGCAAGCAAGACTGAGTGTGTCTAATAAAAAAGATCATAAATGCCTTAAGATCTGTTTTACAGTGCGACTCACTGGGATAATATATGGATAATTTGGTTTACAAATGAAGACATGATCTCTAGCATATTATTTTCAAATGAGACCAGCAGCTACTTGTTAAGTATGTTCCTGGTAATGAATTGGCTGAGTATAATTCATGACTTGGATCATAAGTTATTCAGCAACGGGCTGATTAATTATGGAAGTCTAAAATGTGATATCTTTGATTATGTGTGACAGTAGATTTTCATTGTTACAAATTTCAAAAGCAGTCTAAGAAGAGAAGCGGGTTGTTCTAGCTGCCGGTTCAAGCCAAGCAGCTTTTTTGTGGTAATTTGATACAAACGCATTTAGGCAAATATATAAAAGTGTTTATCCTCTTGCTTGATGGCATAACACTGAGGGATTTTCTTCCATAATACAATGCATGCATCCATTAGAATCATTAGTTCAAGGCCAGCACTTAATCCTTTGTGAAATATAGAGGATCCAGACACTGGAAGATAAGCAGATTTTGTTCTACTTTCATTTAAGAGTAAATGCCACTTCTCTTCAGATGATTGAATCTCATTTGTGAAGAGTACTCAATTTATAGCACTGGAGCAAAGTAGTCAAAGTCGCTCTGCAATAAAACCAAGTGCTGGAATGAATGTGATCAAAAGCTTCCGTCCATTTTTTATGCTTGTTGAACTTTTCACTTATACCACGGTAAATTCATTTTCCACAAAAATGTTAAGAGGCTCTAACTCAAGGTTGGTGCAGACAGCTTGTTAAATTAGAATTCACTGGTGGGCAACTCTCTAAAGTGGCTCAGGACCTCAACTTGGACGAACTGAATGATTGACAGAAACCAGAGAAAAACAGAACTTGGAATTGAAAAAAATTGATGCGCCAACAATGTACATATACATGAATATGTGTACAGTATGTGCATGTGTGTTCATGCGTGTCTCATATACTGGCAGATAACCTCAACCCCCAATATATCAGTCTAACAAAGTTTGTTTTTTTAAGTTCATGAAAGCAACCATTTTTGATTCACAATTGCAAAATAGGCAAGAGTGTGACTGACAAAGCTCATTTAGTAAGTTCAATGTCACAATTTATATTGGTGCAGTCATTGAAAAAGCTTTAAAAAAAATTTGTTCTTTCTGTTTCGTCGTCTTCCGCTTATCCGGGGCCAGGTCACGGGGGCAACAACCGGAAACCGGAAGCCCAGAGTTATCTCACCCCAGCTGCATCCTCCAGCTCACCCGGAAGGATCCTGAGTCGTTCCCCAACCAGCTGTGAGACATAGTCTCTCCAGGGGCAGTGGGGTCTGCCTCTTGGTCTCCTCCCGGTGGAACGTGCCCGAAACACCTCACCAGCAAGGTGCTCAGTAGGCATCCTGACCAGATGCCCGAACTACCCCATCTGGCTTCTCTCGACCTGGAGGAGGAATGGCTCGACACCAAGCTTCTCCCGGATGGCAGACCTCCTCACCCGATCTCTGAGTGAGAGCCCAACCACCCTGCAGAGGAAGCTCATTATGTCCGCTTATATCCGCAATCTCATTTTTTCGATCATCACCCACAGCTGGTGACCATAGGTGAGGGTAGGAACATAGATCGACTTGTAAATCAAGAACTTTGCAAAAAAGGAAAAAACGAGTTACTATAGAAAATTTTCCAAAAAAGATTATAACTGTAACTTTGTTACAAGTTCAAATCAATTGGGAAAAAAATACCACAAACATAATGCAATGTCTGCAGATGACCATATTAGAAATGCAATGTAATACTGAACTTGTTTGCATAAACGAGACGGCAGATTTGGATCCTTTTTCCACAGGTCAGAACACTTTTGTTGACACTTATTACTTTGCTGAAAGTGAGTTATATTAAACAGGATAATAACTTCAAATATAGCAGCACTTGGAGCAGCACTTGGAGTGTTGCAAGTTTGTTGTTTTGAATCTGAAGTTTCACCTGCATCATTTTAAGAAATTATACAAAAGATGTGTTCCTTTTTTACGGCCCAATTGATCAAACTGAAAGAGAGAGCTCTTGTTTTGTTTTCACATGCTTTCATTGTGTAGTACATGTGGTACACAATGACGCATTTTGCTGTGTTTTTCTGTGGTTGTACAGAAAGTCACTGCCTCTGCAGAGCTGTCTCCCAGCTGATCTGTGGTTAATCTCTCAGAGATCTCCGGTGGGAGGAAATGATGAGGGAAGGAAGCGAAAAAAAAAAAAAATCAAGTTACTCTCAGCTGCTGCCCTGAAAGATTCTCTTTGCTATAGCTCCTCAGGGAGCAGTAATGTGTCTAAAACCTTTGCAAGACTTCACAGACGCAAGTGATTATGCCTTGAAGTCTGTTTGTATGTGCACATTTCACTGTTTCACTTCATATGGTCACTGATTGACATGCATTTTGTTTTTTATTTGTTTAAGAAAAACTAAATGTCCTTAATACTACCCACATTTTGGCAGCTTTGATTTTCAGAAAATTTTTGAGAATGTTTTTGTGAATGGCCAGAGTTGATTTCTTTTTTTTTTTTTTTTTTTTCTACAATATGTTCTTGTCTGTAAAATAAATGACCAGTTAAATTTGTGTGTGTGGGGGGAGGGTTGGGGTTGCTTGTTTTTTTTAAATTCTCCACTATTCCTCTACTGAACAAAGCACGCTTCAAATGAAGTTACCATGTACCGTCCAGCAGATTGAGGACATAGCGGTTTCTGGTGATGCTTCCTTTTGGGTGTTTTCCAGGTCGCAGCCGGGCGAAGAGTTGTTGGTCTTTCCACTGCTGGCCCTGCTCACTGTTTTCCCCCCTGAGATGCTGTTTAGCTCCAAGCAAGAGATCAGCCATCAAGATAACACCGAAAACATTTTCCTACTTTCTTCTGCTGTTTTCCCCTTTAAATAGTAGCACCTCTGTGCATGTGAAACGGCGAGCGAGACAAAGATCTAACTTTTATCCGAGCGTGAGCAAAAACAGGCTGTCGTGTGTTCACACACGGAGCAAGTGCTTTTTCTACATGCCATCCCGGCAATGCATACTTTCTCATCCCACTGTGCCTAAAGGCATTCTCACAATTTGTACAAGATGAGAGGCAGAGGAGAAGGGAAAGGGAGAGAGAGAGAAAGAGACAGATTGGATTTATTCTCCACCTCGCTTCACTTCTTCCTGGCACCCAGAGGCTTCTCCAAAGCTTTTAGTAAGAAAACAAGCAGCTGTGAGATGGATCAAACAGCAACGGCAGCTACTTCCCACCCTTGCTAGCAGACTTGTAGCTTTGATATTTCAGTCACTATCATTCCTTATGTTGTTCACTTTTACGCACATTATAGTGAATGAATCCTCGTTCCGGTGTTCTTCTACCTCTCCCGTCACACCATCTCCATTAAATATATCTCCTCTGGTTATTCTTTGCTTCAGTGTTTCTGGTAATCTTGGGCTTTCTTTCAAGGCTGACATTTGGCTGGAGGTGAATGATGAACAGTAATTACTGCTAGGCCCTGTGGGCAGAAGGCAAAACCAGCTTTCAGTCACTTTGTGTGAGTCTGTCTAAATTGACGTGTCATTGCACCCACTCACGTCCTACTCTCTTTCCCAAAGCTTGTTGTGACATGAACTTGTTTCATCGCTTAAGGCTAACAGTGCACAATAGAACTTGGACTTTGGTGATCAGATTAGAAACCTCAGCTATGACAGTTCCTCACCTCAAATATTTTGAATAAATATAGCTCAGGTGGCAAGTCCTGACATATTGTCATTTAATGAAACTGGTAGTAAAAAAAAAAAATTCCATTAGAGACAAAGAAGAAGTCAACTGGAATCTAAGCTTAATGTGACTACATATGAGTAATAATCTCTATGTGTAATGTAAAATACATATGCAAACATTTCATATAGAATTATTTTTGCTTTGACTTTACATAGCAATCAAGTATGATGAGTTTGTGAATAAATATGAAGTTGAGTTTGTGAGCTTGTATTCCTCATATTAATATCAAGATAAACCAGCTACAGCTTTCAAGATTTCACTTTACATCTACTTCAAGTTAAGCCCACTTCAAAGAACACCTGCCAGCAGCCCGTGTATAAATATGCACGCTGTCTCCTGTCTTACAGGTGTACTATACCATCCTCTGAAGGCCTTCTGGCTTTTATCTCTTCACATTTATTTTAATAACCAATGATGGAAAAGAAAAACTTTCAAGAAAGAGTTTTGTTTGAAGAATAAAATGTATTATTCAGGGAGTATTAAAATTAAAATGAGCCACAAAAAATTGCTAACTGGTAAATTGTTCTCCTTATAGCAGCACCAAATTTGATTGGTTGGACATGAATCATACTTTGTGTTGGATCAGGAAAAACTGAAGGGTCTTTTGAAAATAACACACCTTGTGTTAGACATTTCCTTAATATTTGTGTATGTGTGTGGAAATTGTATTGACATTCAAACAAAATATGACATTTTATTCAAAGATTTTCAGCCACCTGAGAAATTTGTATTTCACTTGTGTTGTCATTTTCATTTAAATCAAAATTACGATTCAGAATAGGATCTGTCACACCTGGCATTTACCTACAGGTCCTTTAGAGAAACTTGTGCAGAATTAAAGGGAGCATATTATTCTAAATGTACCTTTTTAGCGCTTGGATGCCTTTTAGGAACTCTGAGGTCAATCTGTTACGTTTTTTTTATCTAAGTTACATCACATGTTTTCAGAGGAAATCACAAGTGTTCACGCACTTTGTTTACAACACGCAAGTTTGGAATTTAGAAAAAACTTCCATAGGTCTCTTTTTGCAACTCAAGGATTATATTATCTGCAGCATATTTATCCCAACCACACCACAAGAATTCCAAATATGGATTGTGCAAATAATGTGATGTATATGAAACATTCGTTAAATGAGCTGTTGCAGCCAGTTGTTTTAATGTATTTCTACAAGTTACCGTGAATCACGAGTAGTGGTGTCTACGACAAGCAAAAGACAGTGAAGTTGGAGACAGAGACCATGGCAGCTCCGAGTGACACACATGGATCTGGCTGTGAAATAAAAAAGAAAAAATTTGACAAAAATAACGTAGTTGCGTACCAGTGGGAATTCTTGTTAGCAACTGGAGGAGGTCCATGCAATTCCTGCTTGATGCATTAATGATATTATTGTATGTGTAGGATGTGACGTGATGTGTAGAAGCGGGTGCATAACAAGGCATGGTTCAAAAATTAGTTTAAATGTAGTGATTGACCTATGCATATGTAGATTAATTCACAATCTTGTCCATAAAGTGATCCATTTTTCTTAAAATGAGCCTTTCTGTAAAAGTATTCTACTTTTATTGTACTTCTCTACCTGTATTGATGCTCAAAGCGCTTTATACTGTAGTTCACATTGACCCATTCACACACAGAATCACACCTGATGGTGGAAGTTCCCACGCAAGGTGCAAGCGACCATTAGGAGTGTCCTGTTGGAGGACACGTCGGCATGAACTCCAGGTGGGATATTTATCCTGCAACCCTTCGGTTACATAATACTTGCTCTATCCACTGAGCTTTTACATGTGCTTTCTAACAATTTCCTCCCAGCTTTGAATGGTTCACTTCACTGTCTGCAGTTCAGATTCTGACTTTACCCCATATTGCAGGATTCACTTACAGAAGTTCTTGTCTTGGCTTCATTATGCAATGGTCCGTGGAACCCTTATAAATCACTCAATTTGCAGAGAACTCGGTGTAAGCGTCCTTCGTAAACTAGCCTCCAGACTATCGTTGTGGTTAAACTTCACTTTCCATTGAATATTGTCCAATAGTCAACGAATGACAATGGTTTGTGCATGTCCAGAGGAGAGAAAATGAATACTTTGGCAGAACAATGCTGAGGTTAGAATTGCCTGCCAGGAGGCCAAGAAGTATACCGACAAAGAGATTTAGTGGAGGTGTACATAAAAATAGTTGGCGTCAAAAAAGCCAATGCAGAATACAAGATTAGATGGAAGAAACAAATTTTCCCATCAGGGCAAAACCTGAATGAAAAAGGAAATCTTTTGAATATTAAGGGAGCAAGCAGACCTTTTACAACCTGGAACGACAGAATTTTACAAAGCCATCTCTCAAAAACTGCAATATTAAAGAAAGCTTTGATCTAATTTTCATAGTAAATCATTGTAAAAAAAAAAAAAAAAAAAAAAACTACATTCACTTTTATCTCTTATTTTTACAATATTAAATTTTACATTACTGCTTTCTCTGTATCATAAATTTTCTAGAGTTCTGCAGAGCCAATTACTTATTGTTGGCCAAGTATTGCTATGAGAGCTCATAAAACATTTGCTCCTAAGCAAGTATTTAAAATTTTATTTGTCTTGGTGTCTCTCGTTTTGAACAAGTTTGTGTGTGTTCTTTGAAAGTAACCATGTATATAAAGCACAACATACTGTTTTGTTGCTTTTGGTTTTTATTCTATTGCCTTTTTTTAAATGCACTTTTTTGCTGAGTTTTGGAAACAACTATAGAAATAAAGACGTTATTACTACTTTAGAATGAAGAATATGACCACCCCACTTAGATAACACAGTGATATGCTGATTAGATTTACACCTGGATATGTTTCAGCACCATTTTCACACCAGGATACAGTGTGGGTATGTGGGGAGCAATATATGACAGTGCAGTGTTACACATGCTGTCAAGAGCCAGTGAAACTAAAGTAATGACACCATGTTGCTTGCTGCTTGTTGCCTCCTGAGAACCCAATTTACCATTTAATTATTTGAAGTACTGCTATTACAAAAAAAAAAACATTGCCAAGCTATTGTTTTATTGAAGCGTGATGTGTAAGTTTTAGATTGTGTTTACAGAAATATTGGCATGCACAGGCTGAGTAGGCAGTGGGACAAATGTTGTTTAAGGCTAATCATACTCAATAGAAGCCCATCGATGATCTTGTTTCGAAAAATGCCACTGGGTTACAGCTGGGGAGTAACCTTCCACAGAAACTGGCTTGTATCATCAGAAACAATAGTTCTGTTATTCTCTTACTGGTTCATCTTTGGAGATTTTATTGAAGAGAAACATCTGCTCTCAGGGTCACCCACTCTACTAACTGCACTCTCAAATAACTAAATGGGGCTCTTACTGTTGCTGTTACTAAAATCTTATTGATCTCCGTTTCTAGTTCTTCATGCAGTGCTTGTACTGTGAATTTAGTTTAGTGCAAAAGACTCTCATTAATAATAGATCTATCAATGAGAAGGCAGAGGAACAGACAGATTTCAAAGAATGGATCTAAGAGAGAAATTAGAAACATAAAAAGTTACCAGCTGTCACTCGATTGATAAGTGTTAATAATCTGTCCTGGATTCACCAAACAGCTTGAAAATGCTGTACAATAAAAAAGGCAATGCTTTAGATAGAATAGCAAAGTGATGTTAAAGCGGGCACAGGCATGGGAAATGCTGCAGGAGCAGCAGGGTTGTTTAAGGTTGTACACACACACACACACACACACACACACACACACACACACTGAATGTCTAACACTGCAGTGTACAGGCAGATCCAGCCACAAAGTAGCCTTATTTCCATTTAAATCAACTTTACAACAAACTTGTTGATATCTGGCAAGATGCAGGCGATGAAAGAATTCAAAGTCATTTTTCCCCAATACAAAAACCCAAATAAAACTGGTGTCAGAAAGCCCACTCAATCTATTAAAATAGCTCATTTTATATCTATTGTCAATAGTTATAAAACTTTAGCCGCCACAAGAACAGCAGCTGTGTAACACAAGTTGACAGTTTAAGTTAAAAGTGATTATGTAACAGGTTGTCAACTTGTCAACAAAAACCAAGGTGTGTATTAATCAAATTCATACAGAAAAATGGTGAAGAGAGAAATCAGAAAAACTGGAGCATTGCTTTTGATTTTACTGATCTGTGGTGGGCATAATAGCAATCCTGCTGCTTATAAAGATAACCTATTCTAACTCAACATTTTGTTAGCACCGAAAAACATTTTAGAGATTGTCCAATGATTATTAGTCACATGTTTACTTCTGGAAGGCAGTGATGTACTTGTCTAAATCTGACAGCTTCAGTATTAAATGTTTGTTAGCTTAATTTCTGTTAGCACGGAATATACAAAACGAATCCTTAATCGGGCCAAGCGGTTAAAGGGTGGGGCATGTTGTTGTTTCAGTTGATCATGTTTGGATTGGATTTAGCTGCTTTGCCACGGGGTGCAGCGATAATGACAGGCCTTTCAACAGCCACACAACCACACTGAGCACGGCTCATCACAGGCAGAAGCCCTATAGGGGAATTATGTGGAACAACCTGGCAGTGGAGCACTAGATTTTCCAGTAGACTGCCTCTTGGGTTGTGTTGACAGTGAGTAAGCCTTGAATTTATTCTGCCAGTCAATAAATTTCCCCCTCAACAAACCAATGGGAATTAATGGATCATTGTGAATGCTCTTCTCTTTCTGCCGCACTTACTTAAGTTTAATACTGCTGTGGTTTGTGTAAATTTGTGCATCCATTCTATCCATCATTTTGTTATCTAGACATGTATGTTTCACACTTAGTATCAAAAAACGTTTTTGGACTCCTGACATTTACTTTGTGAACAGAGCACAAAATCTCTGCATTACTCAACAATTCTTGTGATTTCAACTGAGCCTACAGCGTATGAGCCTTCAACACAGCCTACAGCCTTCTTCATGTTAGCCCTGGTGAAAAAGGCCCAGAAACGTCTCTCTTCCTGTGGAAGTTGAAGCACTCTGGACTCTCCCCCCAACTTCTGGTGAACTTCAACAGAGCCACCATTGAAAGTATCCTGTCTCTCAGCATGATTGTGTGTAATATGGGAGTTGCACTGCACAGGACAAAAAGGTCTTGGCCCAGATGGTGCAGACGGCCGTTTGTCAGGTCTTGACTTGGTCTACAGTTCACAGGTTCAGTAGAAGCAACTGACCCCACCCATCCAGGAAATGGACTGTTTGCACCTGTCCCAACAGGAAAGCAGTATAAGACCATCAAGACAACCATTTCACAGCTTAGAGACGATTTTTTTCCTCCAAGATGTAAAAGCAATCGCCATACCAGTTTCCATCCCACTTCGCACACCCAACTGACGCGTACTAAGGGTACTTTATGGCAACACCCACATTAATGATAATAATCACTAAATACTGTACCGCCGCTTCCAATACAACACTGTAAATAATTCTGTAAATAATCAGCTAACACGTCTCATATTGTCTTGCTTTATGGTGTCTACTGTATTTATGCTGTTTTATCTGAGGCTTGTTTTATTTTTTTTGTTCTACTTTGTACCCTTTTAAGGAATAGGCAGTGCAAAAGACAAAACAAAAACTTTTTAAAATCTTATAGCGGGGGTTTTGTCAAAATTTTGCAATACTCACATTGTGACATTGAAAAATGAATGAAGCCAATGTGTGTTCTTTGTTATGTACAGTTAGTGTGACAAATAGTTGTGGCATGAAAACAGAAACACTTTTCAGCATTATGAATTTTAGAAAGTTACAGAATTTTATTTAGTTTGGTAACATTGGTAAGTACAGACAGAAAAGAACCCCCAAGTTAATCCAAGTAAGCAATTCTGAGGGTTGGACACGCTAAGTAGACATACAGTACATCCCATAACAACCCAGCTGTTTGGTGTCTGAGCTGAAATTTTTTTACCAGCTCTGTCCCTAACCGTGGCGACACGGAGAAAGCCATCCATGCTTTTACCAACTCCAGGTTAGATCATCATATTCTGATCCATCGGAGAGCTGAATAAGTTGAAGAATTTGAGCAAAAAATTGCAACTTGCTCACTCATTAACCTCAAGAAACAGAAACTACCTCCGTTTAGAACCAAGCCAAAAAGCCCACTTATTTCAAATGACTTTTGACTTGCAGTGATTTGATCACACCTCTTTTATGCTAATACGCTATTTTTTAATGGGATGTAATGGCTTTGTCTATTGAATAGTGGCAGATTAATCTCAGACTGACCTGGCAGGGTGTCTATTAATGCAGCAGTTTTTCTCTGACAAGCATGGATGAGCCCACATTAGAACTACAATACTGATCTATTACGAATACGGATGGTTGGGCTTCTGAATGAACATAAGGATGAGGATTTGGTCACTTTATGTGACAACAGTGTATTCCTAATATTTCAAGTTAGTTTATTGTCGTCATTCTCACAGTAAAATTTACACAAACTTCAGGCTAAAACATACATGTACATATACAAATAAGAAGTAATTTTTTTTATTTATTTATTTATTTATTTATTTTAGTTGAGTACCATCTCTGAGATGCCATTAACTGACTTCATAATGTTTCACTTCAAAATATTGACTCAACATCCAGTTGTAACATTTTAATTCGACAGTAGTTGGTTACATTTGTATCTTTTAAAGTACTGACGTTTATTTTCTACATTTGTAAATTTTTGTATTCCTATTTAATTTGCAGTCTGTATATTAATAAGGTTTAGTGACACATGACTACCAACTGTAAATCAGCTTTGCTAAAAATAAATATTCCTGAAAAACGCACTGACTTTTGGACTTTAATGGCAAACCAGAATTTTAACGAATCATTTCAAATGACTGTAATTCTATGAACTTGATGCCCTATTATCCTTTTTTAACAGGTGAAGATTGTGGGGGGAGATGCAGACTCTGCAGCACTGCAGTGGGGCTGGCTGCTCATGTCAGCTGGCTGTGTTCAAGTGTCAGCTCAGTTCCCTGGTTCAACTTGCTTTTCAATGGCACCACCTCCTTTCTAATCCCTGCCTGTCATTCCTCTGCATTCACAACCCAGGCCCTCCCCTGCACAAGACCTCGACAGAACAGACTTCTCAGTGTGCTCACACGTCTCTTTTCTTCCTTCACTTCTCCACCCTGCTCAGGACAGATTATTTTACCTCCATTGAAGTGTGTTTAGATGCTGAATCAAAGTAATACTGTGTAGTCTAAAGTAAAACATCTGTAGGAAAATGCACATTTCCTAGATAAATACAATTTGTGTTGAGAGATTGACCTGTCAACCAGAAATTTGTAAGTCATCGTCATTTCTAATCAGCATAACATATTTTTGTCGTTCAAACTAACCAATAAGAGATCCATTCAGAACATTTCAGTGAGTCCTTCTCCATAATATGGTAATGTGTATTCCTGCCTCAGCTCAGCTGCCATGACAACTCCTGGATTTCCTTCTCATGCCGGACTGCAGGAGCTTTACAGACTCTGTTCCACACTGCAGAAGACAGCTTAGACTCTTCAGCCGAGGAAAATCTATCTAAATGTTGGACATAGTGGCCATTATGGAGTGAGTGGAGTTGAATATTTCTATGTGACACAGTTTGAATTGTGCAGCATGTTATGTGCGGATTTTATTTCTGTTCTGGCACAGAAGATTCTGTCAGTCACAGGGTAGACAGATGTTGTCTCACAAGGCTTTTTTCTTTTTGCATCTGAACGATAACCACATTAACTTTAATTTAGGTTTGAGGATTCATTGTTTACTGTCTCTGGCTAAATGGCAAAGTATTTTGATTACGTATTTAATGCTGTTACATTCTCAATAAATCAATGATGCTTAGTGTTAATCATTCCTAGCAAATCGTGTTGGATGGAGGGGAAACAAGAACAAAATGTTTTCTTTCTGTAAACAAAGAAATATTTCCATGCTGTCATGCAGAAAAACTTCACCAACAAGATGCACATAAAGACATTTTTTGTATAAATTGAAAATGAATCTGTAATTGCAAACAGTGAATAGATTTTTAAGGGAAGGGAAGCGAAGGAGAATGCCGAAAGGAGAAGAATAAGAATAGATTTTTAAGAAGAAAAACACACTGACCTATTGGGTATGATTCTTTGTACAAATAAAGGATTCAAATTTGTCTTTTCTGTACCTGCCCTACAAATTCCCCTCAGTACGCGGAACAAATAAAAAAAATGAAGTGAGTAATGTGTAATTTACCAACTGTTTCATGGCGGTTATGTTCTAAAGCACCGATGGACATGTTCTCACCTCAACACACCGTGATGTTTCACACCAGCTTATTTTTTTGTCCCTGTTCTGCTGATTGAGTGTGAGTATTTTTTGTGTGTGTTTCAGACACACATCAAGAGGATGAGGACAGTGGAGGAAACAAAAATACACCCTGTGTCGGAAATGACGAAAAAAAAATTCAAACTGTCAAAGAACAACATAGATAAAAAACAACTAAGCAACTCAAACATTTATGATCTGACAATACAACAATTCCTAAATATGTGGAATGTCAGTGAAGTCACTTAAAGTAATTTATTGACCTTGAATTTAATTGAACAGGCTTTGAGTTCATTCTGTTTTGAATAGCGCTTTCTGGATTTTTGTTTCAAAATTTTACCACAAAACTAAATTTTATCTGGGCAATTTCACCCTAAAAATATCTTTCTTTCAATATTACATACATGCATATGATTTTTTTAAATGAATAAAACTGAAATGAGGGGGAAAAAAAGTTCAATGTCCATTTTGACAACTTGAATATTTTATTCATAGAGCATCAACAAATGCCAATATTTAAAAAAATCTTGTTTGACTATTATCAGCTGCATTGTGTGTGCGAACTTTAAAATGCTCTCAATTCTTTGTGAGGAATGTTCAATACGTCTATTGGTTTGTTTTTCCAGTCGGTCTGGCAGCTCCATTAGCCATTTAAGAGCTTCTGCAGTGTTGGCTGTTGGCTGATTTAGTCAATGTTACTTTAGATAGCTTTGTCAGTATGATGAGGTGACTCTGGCTGAAAAACAGAATGGAATTGACCTTTGAACTTCCAGCCATTCCATTGTGATAAAATGCTGGCACACTGGACTTTCATCCTTCCCAAGTATCTATCTCTCTCATCCTTGTATACAGCTCTTTATTATACACTTGCAATGATCATATGCTACATAAAACAGACACTCTACATAAACCCTTTCAAACTTTGCTGCTTTCATTTGGGCATTTCTCCATGAATGTTTGTGTGATAAGATACTTGATGGGGATAATGTTCCTGTGATTATAACTCTACACATGCTCTACAGCTGCATTTTCCAGAGGGAATTTGCTGTTATTATTTACAGTTAGGTGAGTTCAGAGCATTTGGCAGCTGCTCTACAGTTTCCAGTGCCAAATACAAATTTGAAACCGAAGAACTTTTTCAGAGAAAATCACACCTCTGGATTTAACTCAATATTCTGCATTAATGCCGCCTCTTTTTGCTTCCTCTGATGTGAAACTGGCAAAGATCCACGTCAAGCAAGCAAAGACCCCAGATGTTAACATCCAAGTAGAGTATATAATATAATGAAGGTTCAAAAGTAAGCACATTAAAATTAAATAAATGAAGAAAATTCATTGCATTACTCACTTTAGATGTAAATGTAATGTGCTAATGATGAGAAATGTGTCTGTAGACACATTAAATCAGCGCCACAGCAAAGTAAGTGTACATTGCAGCAGGGATTTATTGAGTAAATGCACTTGGACTCGACGCACTGATAATATATTGCATGTCATTGAAAAGTTAGCACATTTGTCAGAGACTGGAAAATCATTGAATGAAGCATCCAATCCACCAACTTGGCTAAAGTGGCTACAGCTGCATTCAAAAAGCAATTCTCTTTCATCACCGCTTAATGCTGAGTTCACACTAACAGATGCAGAGTAAGTTTAACCAGTTTTGACACAATATGCTCTACGCAGTGACCTTATGCCTGTAGATGAAGTACAAAATATGTAGACAGGGAAGAAATGATGTAGGAGATTAATGTGTTTACCGTGTGTGTGTGTTAAAGAGGGAATAGGCAACTCAAGCTGCTTGGAATTTTGTGTTTCTGTTCAAGAGTGATTTTAAAAATATGCGTCTGTAACAACAAAAATGTGTAATGAAGAAAATATTTTGTTAAGGGCACATTAGTTTTCCCTGGCAATCCATCAGGAACACAATGCAAAAAAATATAAGAACGAACAAAATGCATGGAAAGAGGAAATTGGTTACGCTTCCCAATCATCCAAAAATAGCCATTGTGTTTTGTTCCAATATCTTTCACTTCATCCGGGTCGCGAAGGGAACAGCTTCAGCTGGGGAGCCCAGACTTCCCTTGCCCCGGCCACACCCTCCAGCACACCCAGGATGATCTTGAGGGATTCCCTGGTCAGCTGTGCAACATTGTCTCTACAGGGGTCCTAGGTTGGCTTCTGAGTCTCCTTACCGGTAGGACGTGCCCAGAATACCTTGCCAGTGAAGCCTCCCAGAGGAATTCTAACCATATCCCCAAACCACCCCATCAGGCATCTCTCACCGAGAGCTCTAATCCAAACTCCTCCCGGATGGCAGAGCTCTAAACTCTATCTCGAAGTGAGAGCGCCGCCCCCCTTTCGGAGGCTAGACATTTTGCCTGCTTGTATCCAGGATCTTGTTCTTTCGATCAACACCTGCGGCTGGTGATCATAGGTGAGCATAGGGACATAGCCATTGTGTATTTTGAAAAATTCTTCAGATTCCCTGGCTATTCTGTAGATAGCTTTGGCTAGCTTTAAATCCCTGCAATATCACCACTAAAATTTTTATGTAGGGCTGTCATTCCACATGTATTCATCAAACACAAAATAGGAAAGCAACTATTTTACCCACAATTTGCCACCCAAAACGGTGCTAACACAATAATTAACAAGCACTTGTTCTCTTCATTGTTTTACATGTTTCATGAATCAATATTTCAAAAGACAGAGTTGCTGAGCATTCATGTATCTCAATGTTTAAAGATGTGAAAACTTTTCTTGAATAGGATGTGAAGTGTACTGTAGCTATTTCTTTTTACTTTACAAATAATTGATACAATTACTTAATTAAACTTCCTACAGGATTTTCAAAAGGCATTATAATGTCTTCCCATCAATTGATCTTCTTAACTGCTTCTCCTATATGAGGTTACCAAAACCAATCCTTGAGGGAAAGGAACATCCTTGACAGGTCACCAGTATGTCGCAGGGCTACAAAAAGCACTTCCATTAATTAACAAATAATGACGAAAGTTTTGTGGGTTTAAAAGCAGTTTCATGATTGTCTTTAGAGCAATTATTATGAGATACTTATTTGAGATGACCTGATTAGATAGCAGTTGGGTCATCATTTTTTTTTTGGGAAATTATTCGTACGTGTAACTAAAAACTCAAACAGGGCCATTAACAATTGTCAAAGTCATTACTATCTATATAAATAGCAGACAAGGACAACAAGCCATGCTTTATGAAAACTGTACATCTAGATATTTGGAAAGCACCAGTGAGTAGGATAGGGAATCTTCTTAGACTGTGAGATAAATATTGACGTAACCCCATTGAACAATTATGCAATTTCATCAAAGATTGTTTTATATATTTTATCTGATGCCCAATGAGGGTTTCTCTGCATGCAGCCGGAGTGACTGCAAATCAAAACACCTTCATGTTAATCCTGTATCACACAGCACGTTCAGGCCTCCGCTGGCACTGACAAATCACACCCTGAAGGAAAATTACAACCACATTGAGTATATTGTAAATGAGCTCTTGTAAATGTGAACTTAAAGTCTATTAAAATGCAGCCTGTGCAGCTGACTGACTTGCTTTTAATTCACTGTGAAAAGGGAACATGTGCTTAAATATGGAGTGTTAAGGAATGCATCTGTCTCACTACTTTTCTTATGCTTCAGCATTCATCCTGTTGGACCACATAATTGATGGGGTGAGGACACTGCTCATTTTATATGCGCATGTGAGTCCCATTTAAACTCAGAAGGGTACAAGTCTTGTCTCTTTCTTGCTCTCTGGACAATGAGGCGAAATACAAAGTAAGTACAAATTATGATGCCATGCATGAAATGCTAATGAGAATAAATGTTACCTTTAGCAAGAGACATCCATTTGTTGATTTTGTGTGGACATGTTGTCTAATTACGTTTAAGGTGTAATTTAATTTACAGAGTAACTATTGATAACCTGCTTGGAATCAGACTGTCATACATAAAACATATTTAAGTGTTATCATTTACACTTCACAAATTCATTGACGAGCCTTCTTGTGTGAAAGTCTCTCTCAAGCTATTCTAATACATAATGCAGGACAGAAAACATCAGCACTGGCAGACTGAGAGCAGAAATGGAGCAGGAAACCGACTTGCAAACAGGTGGTTTGTGTTAAAGTATAACCTTGGTGTTTTATTTTTCCAGCTGTCTTTTTAGGTGTTCCTTTTGATTTTCACCTTTCTTTTTATAAAAGATTTTGCAGGTGGATTTTTGCTTCCTAACAGCTGGTCGTCTTTTTTTCTTCTTATTTTATTAAAACAGCTGTTGCTTTCTGTTTGTTGTATTTTTGTCTCTTATCTCTTCAGTTCTCACATTCTCTTTTTATTTGCCCCAACCTTTTTAGTCAGGTCTGTAACCAGTCAGCATTATAACCATTACAAATTCAAAACAAAAGACCTCTGAAACAACTGTGGAGCATTTACAACTTTGTAACAATAATTTTGTTACAATGTTCAACTTTTAATCAAACCACGGGATATCTCATAAACACGTTGTAAAATGTTTCCAGCCCCACAAGTGAACTGATTAGGTTTGATCACAGCTAGACGGAATGAAGGCCAGACTTAGCTCCTTTTGTGGTGTGATGATAAGCCCCCAGAATGTCTGTGAAAGACCTCTTGCTTATCTTTGACTTCTTTATTCATACACTGCTGTGTATTCACAGCTCCTCACAAAGACAAGCTCAGACTGTAGAGAGAGAAATAGGTCACTGAGACACTGGTTGTGAGACCAGGGAGACACTGAGAAGGTCAGGTGTTCTTTTGTTTATGTCAATTCACTGTTGGCATTTTCTGTTTTTATCTTCCAGTCATTTTACTGCAAAGACGTGCACATGTAATTTGTATTTAAAACACAATTTTTAACACACCCTCAAGTTAAAACATCCCAGGTTTAGAGGATACAACAAAGATGTCTACAGAGTCTGGTTTTATTGGGATTCGTTAAACCACAGAAGAACTGATCTTTTCAACACTTATCAGCTGGGGAGTTTGGATCGGCAGTTTTTTTGCAAGAACAAGAAATCCATGAAAATTCTACAGGACTTTCAGAGCAGAGACCACTGTGAATCCTGATTAGCTAAGTTAACTCAATACATTAAAATGAAAAGATAAACAATTTTTAGTTGCTTTAAATGCTGCCAAAATGAATACTCAGGTTTCTTTACTTAAAGTTTGGAAAACATAAAACTCAAAATTTTTATATTTTGAAGTGCAGAAATAGGAGGATTGACAAAATTTAGGTAGAATCAGCTTAGTTTATTTGACTCAGCAAAGTACTGGTGGAAGAAATTAATGTTATATTAAATGGGAAAAACTCAGAGGCAGGGATGCACGGTGACAGTGGGTAGCACTCTGGCCTCATTGCAAGAAGGTTGGAGTTCAAATCACAGATGGAATAAGGCTTGGAACTGTGTGGAGTTTGCATGTTATCCTGTGTATGCATGAGTTTTCTCCAGATAACACCAGTTTCCTCTTACCCTCCAAAAACATGCACGTTAGGTTGATTGACTACAATGAAATTTCCCTTAGGAAAGAGTGTATGTGTTTATGGTTATGTGTTAACCGGCAGCAGACTAGTGATCTGTTTGGCATGTACCCTGTCTCTTGCTTGAAATCAGTCGGGATAGGCTCCAGCACCCCCTGCAACCACATAAGGATAAGCGGTTCAGAAGAAGAAACTTGGAGGCACACGAAGTACGAGGCCACGTTGTGTAATAATTACTTGTCATAGGATGTAGAATCTATAGGTTTAGGTCTCAGTCAAAAGACTATCTCCACTCACCAAAACATTGGGGCAAAGGTGCCAAGACAAACTTTTTTATCTTTCTACCCACATTAATAAACTGTGTTGCATCAAAGTGGCATAAATCATAGAAGAGCTTAACACTTTTGAGTTTGCTCAACTATTTATCTATGTTTGAGATGTACACGTTTATTAGTTATGAGCAGGTACAGCTGTTGGGGTTTACAGTGCAGTGCTGATGACTTTGATGATGATTGAAATGATGAATCACCACACTTTAAGAGTGTGAGAGATAGTTTAGCATATCTATTATCCCTGCTTATTCAAGAACCAGCTTGCTCAGTTTATCTTCTCTCTGACAGAGACATTCTCGCTTCTTACTTCAAACTCACCCACTAATGTGCTCACAAAGGTTAATGTGATGATATTTTTTACAACATTATCCACAAGTCTCGTGTTGTGAAACATGAAGTACATTTTTGAACATTGCAATGACAAGTAGCAGAAAAACAAGTACCTGTGACACAACTTCGCTTCAGTCTGTTTTCAGAAAGCAAGAAATGTACATTTTGAGTTAATTAAGTTTGGTAGTGTGGTGATAAGATGACAAATAAAAGTAGTTTGTCATATTTTTATAAGTACTATGAACATGTATGTTCTTTCATTTTATCAACATTTGTGTCACAAACAGGTGAGTAAAATGAACTCTACAGAAAGTCAAACATATACAGTATATTTTCAAGTGAGCATAAAATGACAGCTCCCTTTTGCTTGTCATGCAACAGAAGATGCTTTACAAAACCGCATCTCGTGCAAGAGAAGAGGAATTGTTGAAAAAATAACTATATAAAGTGTTTGTTGACATTTAATCTGAAAGATAAAAGAGATGGCACAAGAAAAGAACTAGATTCATCATTTGAAACATCAAAACTCCTCTCTGACATCAGCAAAGATGCTCTAAACATTGTATTTGATGAAAACTTAACAGAAATTTTTTAGATAGCACAAGAACCTCTTTGGTAAATTTCACTAAACTCCATTCTCGTTAATCTGATTTGTAAACAACTCTTGACATACTTTGTGCTTCTGTTTATGTTCTTTTAAGGATAAAACAAAAGCACTGACTGATACAACATTTAGGGCATATTACGTTTTATATTTTCTTGATTCTAGATAGCTCAGAGGGCCGTTTCAGTAAAATCCCTTTTTTTTTTTTAAATTGGACATCCTGTCTTTCTGTTCACAAATAAAAATTTAACAACTATCAAAGTCAGTTTAAGTTAGATTTGGTCTGAAATGTATTAAAATGTTGATATATACCGTATATATTGCTTCTATAGCAATATATAGAAGCTATAGATTCTATAGCTATAGAATAGCTACCTGTTCTATCAGGTAGAGGTAGAACATCTACCATTTACTATCACTGTGAGCATGAAAACTACAAACTCTACAAACTTCTCTACAAACTACGTTACAAAAAAAGTCCAGAGATATCTGTCAGAGCAGCGCAAGTAAATTAGAAGAACAATTTGGATAAGTTGCCCATCTGAGACTAATCTAACATCAATACGAAGCATTTATGACCTCAACATTTAAGTTTTTTTACAAACTCCAATGGAACTGCATTAATCTAATCATTCTGCACTTACCAGTGCTTCATTAACAAGGTTAAAGGTGAGTAATTGTGTAGGATCTTTGACCTTTGTAAAGATTAATAAAAGACGAAGTGGGATAACTAAGCTGCCTGCTTTAAATGAATAAAAATAGAAAGTGTAACAGCAAACGCCACATATCCATTTCAGAGAACAAGCAAGAGAAGAACACTTGACCCGAGCACCGCAGGCTTTATTCACAAAATCCACAGCAGAAGTGTTTTGACTTTTAAAAAGGTGATTTGAAATTCTCTCAGCATACTGATGAATAAATGGAACACATAAATGAATCCTAATAGTAATGCTCAGCCCCCTCTTTTTAGCTTGAACATTTTAAACGAACTAAGCTATGATGTATTGTTCTGCTCTTTTGTAAAACTCTCTCTGACAAGAGCCCTCTCAAAGCAGCTAACACATAAAGTGCTGCCACAGTTTGAGAAATTTCCTCTATTCTGTTATCTCACAATACTTAATACAACTTAATTATCTAATTATCTCCAGATAAGCTCTTTTCTTGTGATCCAGTATTAATTAACTTGTCATCTATAAAGAGCAAACCTATTTTAATCTCGAGAAAGACGTGTGCATAGGGAAATGCAACAGCTTACAAAAGGCAAAACATTTTTTTAGATAGGCCGACTGCAGACTCCATTGTCAAATCTTTTCAAAATTGTGTTCGCCTTTCAAAGTGTTCCCTCACATGATGTACTCTGAGACTCAAATACTTCAATACCAATTCTACATTTAAGTGTTTTGTATATCTTGTTTTTATTCATTTTTAAATTTAGCTTTTGGTCACAAATCACACTAGATTGGTACAAATTAATGAGTATTCTTTTTATTTTTTTGTGATGCCATGAGCATGCAGGCTCCCCACACGAGTGTGGTAATTATGTACATAGCACATCTCTAGAAAAACTTTGTTACTCTTATACTGTTTGCCTTCTTAGACTCTACTTGTGGTTTTAAATTAAGTGTGCAAATTGAGTGTGCAAATCTTAACCAATGTAGTTGCAGATATCTGGGTTGCGCATCACTAGCTAAAGCCCCAAATAACTTTTTTTTTTTTTTTTTTTTTTTTTTGTCACAAAGTCTACACAACATTGTAGACACCATCAATTGTCTTTAGGGGTGAAAATTAGATTGGTCAGGAAATAATTTTAGCTGTGTTTCTGAGTATGAATTTGAAGACAGATGGTCACCATTTTTTGGGCAAATGAGGCATACAAGAAATCAATTTAAATTAAATGTAACTCAACACAAATCTAAATTTTAGCTGGCTGAACTATCTAATATTGGTTGAGCTATCAGATGGACAGGTTGAAACAAGGCAGTACACTTTTGCAGGCATCTCAGCTGATGACAGCAAAAGGAGACATCTGCTGAGATGTCAGCAGTGATGTCAAGACTACAGTCAGCAGTTAAAGTTGAAGCTTGAGTTTTCCGCTCTGTTTGCAATGATTGTACTCTCTGAAGTGTGTGTCTTTGGTCTGGAAAAGAGAAATGGCATGGAGAACTAGGATCATTTGTACGAGCCATACAGACTATAGAAGAAACATGTGCACATTTAATTCAAAAGATACAAGCCTTTATTATTCTAAACTGTTTCAAAACTAATTAATCAGCTTGATGAAGCTCGACTATTATTCACTGCAGGACATTCCTCGTTTTTTCTGGAACACAGTGTCAGTGCAGGCTTTCACATTTATATAAAAGACCATAAATTCAAAGTGGTCTGAGGCATTGTTTGCACCCCGCTATGTCATCATCTCACCACAAAAGATTCCTGTTCGAACACAAAGTGAAAACATGGCTG
The DNA here is from genome assembly GCA_902685375.1 of Neostethus bicornis. NCBI lineage: Eukaryota > Metazoa > Chordata > Actinopteri > Atheriniformes > Phallostethidae > Neostethus > Neostethus bicornis. Next base: position 16,319,918 of record LR738545.1, read on the forward strand.
CTCTTGCTGTGAAGACAACAACTCTCAGGCTGTCGCTGCTGCTTTTCTGAAAGCTTTCCACAGACACAGTGTTCCTCTGAGAGGCACCGTGCAAGAGCTGCTGAGTGTGCAGTGATGAAGCAGCAGGCCCCTGATGGGCAGTAGCCAGCAGCTATTGCAGTGCTGGCTTGTGTAAACAGGTTAGCAAAAAAAAAAAAACAGAAAGTGGTAAAAGTGGTTACAACTGCTCGCATTCAGATTTGTTCGCAGATATTTGCAAGTTTAAACCAACAGTTTCTTTTGTTGAAGGCTGGCTTTCAGCTCTATTTGACCTGACAGATCAATAATAGCCACTTCCTAAGTTCATAGGCATTTAAATTCTAGCATCCAGATTACTTGAATTAATCTATAAGTCATGTTCAAGTGAGGAAAAAAAAACCCCTAATAGTTTAATTATGGGAAACCGTGTTTTCTATTTTTCTGAAGCTACTCTTCCAGATAAAATAAGCAAGCAGGTATAGTAGTAAAAGTAATTATATGAGAACTGCATTCAACAAGCAATGTGTTCAATCCAAGTTTATTGAATTTACTTAGTCTTTAAATTGCCAGACTAAGTAAAACAAACACATAAGGCACTGGGCTCTTTTTATATCGTGTGATGAAACTATAGCTGAACAAAACAACTCTTTTTTTTTCTCTTCTTTTCAAAGTATGACTCAAGACATCACACAGCACCAAGAGGAATAATCCATTACACATAAACCAATGTCCTTAAAAGAACTGTGCGTAGGCAATATCATAAGCCCAGCAGTGAAAAAAGTATCTGCTTTTATAATTATTTTGCTCTGCAGTTGAGACACTAGTAAATGCATTCATTTTTACAGCCCTGCAATGTTTTGGTAGATGCCTGGTTTTAAGTTCATACTAAGATAAATGATCAACTTTACCTACAGTTAAGTCTTTTTACTAATATATTTTGAATAATTTACTCTCTTTTTTTAATCTAGACTGGGTTCATTATCCTGCCAAATGAGTTGCCAACAGTGCATTCAAAGCAGTTTTTTTTCAATCAATGTAGCTTGAAGTCTGTAAAAATCCCTTCTTGAGAGATTTAGTCAAAAATGAAAGCTGAAAGGTTAAACTCTATTGATACCACAAGTGTGCTGTAAGATATGTGAACATTTTGCAAAGAGTTACAAAGAATAAAAAAAAGAAAAGAAACACAGAAGCTTGCTTTCTTTGTTTTGGTTGAGTTTGGCCCTGAAGGACATAGAAACCACTCTTTCAGTCAAACCCATTTAGATAAAAGAGTGAATAAAGTTCAACAAACACTCCTGCGGCATGCACATTTGTTTATATAAAAAATGGAAAGATTGTTTGCTAAAAATCAAGTTTTAAAACTTGTTAAAATGAAAAAAAAAATGCCTATTTTTTTTTATTTTGTGCATATTTGTTTTGTTGTTGGTTTTTTTGTATGCATGCATCAAGAGGGCTGTGAAATGAAAAAATGGTGCATGAGAGGAAAAGTGGCTGACAGTGTGTTGTGGTAGGGGGACCTGCAAGGCTGAGCTGAGCACCAAAAGAGCCAACTGACTGAAGGGTTTGGCATTTTTAGAATTGTAATAAGCAACACAAAGTTACTACTGAACCATGAGAAAACCTCTGCTATGACCTTGAAAGATTAAATTCCTTTCCCTTGACAAACACTTTTTTGTTCAAATATACATGATTGGGGCACCTTTTTTGTATGCAATTGTGCATCTTTTCTTTTTTAAAAACTAATTTTTCTGTGTGTTGGTGGCTTTTAGTCAAATCCTAATCAAATGCAGTTTTAAAGAAACAATGAGAAAGACACTAGAGGACTATAACAAAATCCACAACACCACAGTAAAAAAGGGGGGCAGTAGTAATGGCGAATGAAACCTATTTTGTGATGCCACATGCATTTGTAAGAGGACTTTTCAAAAAAGTTTTATCATTGGGGAGACAAAAATGTGACACTACTGAGTTTTTCCCGTTGTTTTGCAAGATGTGGTAAGGACCAGATGGCATGTTTTGTTAATTCAGATTCAACGTTCCTCCCACTTTTCAAAAAACATGCATGTTGGGTTAACTGCCTGCCACAAAAATTGTACCTAGAAATGAGCTTTTGTGTCTGAATGTGGATAGTTGTCTGTTTGTGTGGCTGTGCAACAGACTGGTGACCAGTTTCGGACGTACCCCGTCTCGAACTTGAAATCAGCCGGGAAAGGCTTCCGGCACCCTCTATTATCCCATTACAGGGTCATTACAAGCGGTTCAGATCATAGAAATATAGAACTTTAGAAATCAACCAATCAATTTCAACTACATGAATGTTTTTATCTAAACTATTTAAATACTGCATTGTGGAGGTAGGGGTATGACTGGTCTGCTTTTTTCAGTTTGAATGTCATAAATTGTCATTTGAGTTCCATTAGTGAACTATAATCATGAGTCTTCTTATGATAGTAGTTCATGAGTCTAGAATCTGAATGAAGGTCGGTCTTTAGGCTTATTTGAAAAATAAATGTCAAACTAAGATCTTATCCAGTTGCCACACAACTGACAATGTATTTAAATGTAACAGGTTCAAGGTTAGAAACATTGTAACTTACATACAATTTTAACATGCAGTAATGTATCACATTTAAATGCCCCTCTCCTGAATGATTGTATCTCATGCAGTAATGTTACACATTTATTTAAGAAAATTTATAACTTCCACAGACAAATATAGGTTACATTCTGCTTGTACACAGTTAACATAAAAAACGCTTGTAAATGAACTGGTTTAATTCATTTGGCACCTGGTGGGCCAAAAGTCATTGTGGTAAATAAGTTGTGTTAGCACATTTATCCGCTCAAATGTGCTATAAACTGACTTTCAAACTTTTTTTCAACATGGAATTTATTCATTGCCAAAACAGTTACATAGAACTCCTTGTGACAACTAAAAGGCAAGTCACATTTAACCCTAAAGAAGATAAATTACACCAAAAAGCCAAACATTCAATCAGATACCCTCAGTCTTGTTAAAAAATACTGCACATCAAAAGCCAGTATAGAAAAGATCCATTCACTTTTCATACTATGCCTGAAGAATTGCCAGACATTTTATCATGTGCCGGATTCCAGGCTCTTGATACATGTTTAGCAAGTAGTGCACAAAGCAACAGCAACAAAGATGGAGATACAGGGTTATTCCCACACACTGAGAATATGTAGAGCTATTATATAGTGGAGCAAAAGGCCGGCTGCCTCACTCATCTTCTTTTGCTTCCATTATTCTTCACTGATAAATGACTCTCACAGCCAGCCTGATAAGAGTCTTCCCCGCTTATTCATCAGCTCTCAATTCAAGGTTTTACACTTGCACCATAAAAGACTCCATGGTAGTGGAGCTAGTGACTTATGGTTTGCTATCAGAAAAAGAACTACCGCCACATTTACTGTAGGAGATTGTTAATAAACCACCAGAGGGTCGGGGGCATAGTCGGAAATGTAATGTAAAACTTCAACAACTGGATGAAAAATAGATAAGCTTTTTATTTTACAAAATGAGCAAAGTATACCATGACCTGTGACTCGGACTGATGGCTGCAAACAATGAAGTGAAATGCATCACACTGATCTGATCTAAATTGCTTTGGGTTTTTCATTCTGAATCACATCAGTCTGACTAATTTGACTACAACAAGTTGGCAAAATACAGCCTAAGGCAGCCAACTTTAAAAGTAACAATTTGTAAAAAAAAAAAAAAAAAAAAAAAAAAAAAAAAAAAAAAAAAAAAAAAAAAAGGGTGGCAAATTTTTGTGGTGAAGCTTTTGGATTTCAGTGTAATTTTTTACTCTCAGAAAATGAAACAGTTAGAAGCCAAGTTTTTTTTTTCTTAATTTGGAATCTAAACTGTAATTAACATTCGCTGTTTTCTTTTTATATGTTGTTTTATTTTCTATTGGGCTACAAGACTAACTCAAAATTTTCACACCCAGATTGCGTGGGTGTGACCAACATTAAAAACCGCACAGGCCAAATGGCAACATAACCTTAAAAATGAGCTGGAAATTAATCAATAAATCATCATATCTGCCTAAGAATTGTTTGTATATCTGTTGGCCAGTTTGCAAAACTAAAAAAACAGAGAAATACACATAACTGGTTTGTTATGAGAGAATAAAGAAAGACATATTTCAAAGAGATTTTTTTTGTCATAGGAATAATGTGAATGGCATGTTTTAGGTTTCCAATATTTATCTACATTTCAAGGCACTACATGTTATTTATATCACAATGATTATTAGTACAACTCACCAACAGACTGTTCTTTGCATCTAAAAAGTTTTCTATATTGAGAAAGCCTTAAACAACTCATGTATTCCACAATGAATAAATCAAGGACTAAAACAGGATGTGAGGAGTATTAAGCTTTGTGGGTGGACAATTTAGTTAGTTAGTCTTCCTCTAAGAGGTGCAGTAAACTTCTTCTTGGCTTACTCACTCATAATCCAGGAAAAGAATGGTGATGGTCTGGATATGCGCTGTCACATCTCATCGCCTGGACAATGTATCACTCCATTCATAATGAAGCCAGGCTTTGATGTGCCCGAATACACCCAGTTACACTATCTTCTTTTTAAGCTGGTAAGTGGGTGGATCTTACTAATCTGTACATCTACACGATTTGCTTCTCTGTGATCAAGCATGCTAACTTCAAATATGTGCTGCAGGGCTAAAAGTAGGTTTGGCAGAGGGAGGGCAGGGATTTATGAGGCATAATTGCTATTAATGACCTCAGGGCTTGCTGGTATTATTTTTTCTAACACTGCCTATGTAAATATCATTCTTAAGCCTAGAATAATTTAAACAGTACCTCTCAATGGTATAGTTTTGTGCAGATGTGTGGGGGATGCAGAAAAGCTTTGTGGAAGATGTTTGTGGCAAAAAATGATCCCTCAGTGGTTATAAAAAATGAATGGGTACATTAAACTGTCATTTTAAGCACATGAAGGAATAAGTTTTACGTACATATTATGCTTGTTTGAGCCTCTGATGCATGTTGCATAGTTGGTTCACACAATGGCCTTACAGCAAGAAGGTTGCTAGTTCAACTCCTGGGTGGGATAAGTCTCAAGAACTTTCAGTGTTCTTTTAGGGTGGAGTTTGCATGTTCTCCCGTAAATGTGTGAGTTCTCACACATTTCTTTTCACTGTCCAAAAACAGGCATTTTAGTACAATTGGTCACAGTAAAATTAGTGTGTGTGTGAAGTTGTTCGTCTCTAGATGGCCCAGACAGTGGACAGGGGACCAGTACAAAACCTTCCCTGACTCTGGCCTGTAATCAGCTGGAAAAGGGTCTGGGTTCACCATCATCCTAGTTGGATAAGCAGTAATGAAAATAAGTGAAATTTAGCTTCTTTAAAATAAATTAAAATGTCTTAATAGCATTTTAGGTTAAACACATCTTCATCCACAAGTCAGCTAAAACGGAGGCTGGAATCTTTAAATTGAGTAGAACAAATTAGTTATAGATGATGAGCTGCGGCTGAGGTTGCTAGAGGGCAGAAAAACAACCCCTGTGCAACGATCTTGTTGCTGCAAGCACATAATCATGGAATTGATTTATGTTTATTTCCTGGTCCTGTTTCTCCTTCTTAGGTCAACCTCAAACAGACAAAATATGCACTCTTCATTCATGGTTGGTTTTGGAAACTAAAACTGAATTTTATTTATAGAGACATACATTTTCAGTTTCTTTCTGCACTGCTAGTTAATTGAAATATTTGTGTCTTTGAGGTTGGACTCGGGGTCTTTACTCAAATCTGCATGCTATTTTGAGTGAGCACATAAAATCTTGGAATTTGTTCCTCCTATCCGGTCCTCAAATTATTAGATTGTAAGTTACTCTCTCTTCATCCCTTGGGTGTATGAATTTATTTATTGTTTGAAGCCTTCTCCAAAAATGCACTAGAATTTTTTTTAGGTCACGTCTTTACATACTTGTATTTTTAAAATGCAGCTGATAATTGACCTGTTTTTTTCTTATTAAAATAATAACATGCTTCATAGTTTCACCACCTATTAGGCAGAGATTCATTTTCTCTCTCCTAAATTTGAATCAAACATCTGGGATGTATAAAGATTAAACTAATGAGCGATACATACATTTCTTTTCTCTCCCCCAACATTGATTCAGCCTCATCAAGAGCTCATTGTGAAAGAATGTGGTTTGCCTCAAATGATCTCAAATGGTTTCACTCAATTAAGCTGTGAATAAGCCTTCCTCAGGCTGACGCCTCCCCTTGTTATAATGACAGTGATGACAAGGGACATTGAATAAGAAATATTGATTAAAAAAAAAACACGTTGATTAGTGTGTCAGCAGCTGAACGGGAAATGACAATTGCTTCACAATTGCTGACTGTAGCGTATCTATTGTGAAAAAATGTCAGGCTAGGAAGAGCATATTATGGAATCATGTAAAATTAGCAACAATGCAGCCCAAACAAAACCAGATAAAGAACAATTAACGCTGCGAGTTGTTGCCTGTCTTAAAGGGGTTTTTCTGTCTTTTACCAAAAAGATTTCAGCGCTATTTTAGGATTTTATTAGCCAAATCTTGACTCATCTTGATCTTGATGTTTCAAACAATAAAATGAAAAAAATATTTGATCACACATATTTACTGGAATTTCAAGTTAGACAGCAGGGCACAAATGCATTTTTTAAAACTGTAAGTGTGTGTGACTATTTGTAGTCATATAGTGCATCTTGTCTTTTTTTTTTCCTTTCTTTTTTTCTTTTGATTTTATTGTAGGTAATGTAGTCAAAATTGTTAAAATTGTTTTGTTTTGTTTTTTTGTTGCAAAAAAAGAGTTTCTTACCTCATATAAAAAAAACTTGAACTGCATCTACAAACCACTTATCTAAATAAGGGTCGCAAGGGTGCTGATGTCCTGGCCCCGATAGTTTCAGGTGAGAGATGGGGTAAACCATAAACAGGTCAGCACCTTGTTGCAGGGGCATACACAGGCAGACAACTACACAAACACACAGTCAGTTCTAGAGGCAATTTTCAAGAAACCCCATACCCATCATCCTTTGAGGGTGGGAGGAAGCCATACTTAAAAAGAGTGAACATGTAAGGTCTGTGTTTCAAGCCTTGCACAGACCTTGCTTGAATCAGTGACCTTCTTGCAGTGGGGCATTAGGGCTAGCTGCTCTACTGTTCAGCTGAGTAAAATGTAAGTTTGGTTGAAACAGTCTGTTTTGGTCCTGTCAGCTTATGTTTGTGCTATGAGGGGTCACATACACTGGAAAAAAAAGGCAGACTACAAGACAAAGCAGTTATATCAGACAATGTGCATGAAACAGGTAAAGTTGGAGAGTTTTACAAATTGAGTAACTGAGTGTCCCCCAAGCCAACAAGAAATATTAGATACATAATGACTTCTGCGTGGACACCAATGTGCATTGTCATTCTTATCTAGGAGTAATGAATAAAATAAGTTAAACATCTTGCTCTCTTTTAAACTCTCTCGAGTTAAAGATCCTGAGTTTTGCCTCCTAAGGATTAAATGTTATAAAGCAGGCATTTTTTTAATGATGCATGTGCAAATTAAGCATGAGAATATTTTTTAATCAATAGATTTCTGTGAAAAAATAAAAAAAGTTCTAAAACTCATCATTTAGTGGTCCAATTTCAAAAGTATTAAAACATTGTCTTTTGAAGAAACTATGTTGTTTAAAAAAGTTCACATCCATTTTAAATTAGTTTTTTTAATCCAGTGTCTTCTTCGATTTAGTGAGTAAAAATTCTTTCCGTCTGTCTGGTGTCTAATCTCATTAAAACAGAGCTGCATGAAAAACACTGAAGCTTGTCCAAAAACTTTTGCAGTTCGATGAGGACACTGAACCTTTTTTGTGTGCAAATGCAAGTGATGTAGTGAGAAATACACCAAAGTGACTGAGAAAAGTGTAAAAAATTGGACAAAAAGTAAAATAAAGTTAAAGTAATAATTATAAAAACACAAGCAATGTAGAAAATGTAGAAGAGCACCCTCTTCGTACACCAGTCTACAAGTGGTTTAATTTCCTGAACACTTAAACCAGACAGCAGATTTGATTTCTTCTGTTCTTCAATTGACTGAATAAGTTTTTCTCTCCTCCATTTGGCCTCCAAAGCAACAGTTCTACAGGTGGAAGTAAGAAGATGTAATAAAGATAGAAATCAAAACAAAACAAAAAAAAAAAAAGAGCCTGTGACAAAAACAGAAGTTGAACCTTGGAGGAAGTTAATCTGCAATGTTGTAAAAGTTTTCATCAGCTCTTTATCAGTTCCGACTGTAAAGGTGTTTGCTGGGTTTTATTTTATAATGGTGAGTTGTGGGAGTCTGAGTGACAAAAAATAAATATGGGTACGTTTCAGTTCACCACAAGCTCTACAAAAACCTCAACATCCTCCTGACCTATAAAATGTGTATAGCGCTGTTCCTGCGAGGGATGTTATTTAGTATGTCTGCTTATATATGTCAACACTTTGCACAACTGACAACTAACATATTTTACCACAGAGGCTGAAAGATATGAAAGATCTTTTATCCAACTTCATATTTTCTTTGTAATTACTTCAGTTTTAGTTTTTTAAAAATTTATAAAAAGGTACTTCACACAAATATTTCTACAATATGATGAATCTTTTATTTGAAATAGAAATATATTTGACCATATGACTCAGATTATATGGAGACATACAGTACTTTAGGCAAATTGTGGACAGTTTTGGGTGAAATGCATTGCAAGTGTGACTAGTTACATTTGTAACTAGTTGTATTTGTCTAATGTAACTACAAATGTATTACAAATTAATTTGTAACTAGTTACATTTGTAATGCTGATACTGATACTGATTAACACTAATACTACCATTAGTATTAATAATGATGATAATAATACTTAATACTAATACTTGTGTATTATTTTCTTTCTTTCAGTAACGCGGTAATATAATCCATCACCAAGAAAACGATTGACAGTAAGTTTTAATTGTACAGTATCTAAATACGGTCAGCAAGAAAGTTGGGGGTTCGAGTCCCAAATGGGGACAAGGCTTGGAACACAGGCCTTTTTGTGTGGAGTTTGCATGTTCTCCCCATGTATGCATAGTTTTTCCTGGGTAATCCAGTTTCCTCCCAAACTCCAAAAACACGCGTGTTAGGTTGATTGGCCGCTAGAAAATGGCCCATAAGAATGAGTGTGTATGTGGATGGTTGTTTGTGTGTGTGTGGCTCCATGACAGACTTGCGACCTGTTCAGGGTGTACCCTTCCTCTCGCATTGAATCAGTCAGGATAGGCTCCGGCACCCACAGCAACCTCGTTCGGGATGGACGGCTCAGAAGATGAATGAGTGAAAAAAGTATCTTGATACAGCATGACTTGTTTATCAAAAGGTAATTTAAAGTAGTGTTCCTCAGTTACATTTTGAGGCAGTAATATCGCAATACAGATGTATTACATTTTTTCTTCATGGTTAGCGGTGGGTAAGGAATTACAATTTTAGAGTAACTTGTCCAGCACCGATTATGAATAATTAAGAGGATTTATAGTTTTTAGCCTGCTGAGAGATAATGAGGTCATGTGGAGAAAGTGGAAGAAAATTACTCCCTGTAAAGACTCGTAGTGGGGTGACACAATGGTGGTCACGCATAATTGTGAATAGTGGTTGTTTGTGAGTAACTTATATTCACATCTCTGACTGAAATGAATAAATATCATTTTAAGTCTGGCTTTTAGTCAAAACCCCATCTTCTGAGAATAAAGAAGGAACATCATGACAAACAGTTTTTTTAAAAGTCCAGGTTCATAACTTAAAAGAGTAGCAAAAAATTTGAACCCACATGATAGCAGAGTTGGTGGAGGAATAAATTATAATCAGCTTTTTCTACAAGAAAAGTCATACTGCACTGTGGCATACTTGGTAACTTTTAATTAGTGTTTGTCCTTCAAGCCTGTGTTCCTCACAGCCATTAAGGCCCTAAAGCTCTTTGCAAATTAATTATAAAAGACCAGACAATCAGAGTAATTCAATTTGGCCCCAAGCACCAGGATGAGTCTTTGACCCGACTCCAATGTTTCTTTCCAGGGGAGACAAATACACATTGAGCTGAGTCTGTCAAGTATTTAAACATCCAAAATATGGATACTGTATATCATTTTATAAATAATTGTATTTACTCAAGATATGTTCACATCAGCTGCAGAGGGAAAAAGTATATATATAAAAAAAAAACCTACTGTCATAAAGTTTAAATTTCAACAAACTTTTTTCAAAAGTAAACTCGAGCATGCAGCCGGTGAGAGAAGTCTGGCCTTCCCGTCTGAGGCTGTTTCCCCTGTGACCTGGCCCCAAATGAGCAGAAGATGGCGGAACGGAATTCGAGCATCATCAAATTCACATTCAAACTAATGCTGTCATGCACATTTGTTAAGCAAAAATGTACATTTCTCCAGCATCAAGTTTGTCCTTATGGAATACATACAACTTAAAATTCAAATAAATTAAATTAGAATTTCATGCTCATAAATATTCTGAAAACTCAGCATGTTCATAGTTTGCTTCATGGGTGTGGTTCCAGCCTGCAAAGCTCTGTGATGGAATGAGTCTATATTTTCTTTAATGGACTCAAGATTCCCAGCCTGCATTTTATTCATGTTTTTTTTTCCTCGAGGAGACATCGAAAAGGACTTTAGATAAATTCTCACTCTTTCCTCACATATTATGCCACAATCTACAATGTGTGAAGAATCCACACATGAAAACGTAGGCAGATATTGACACATTCACAGAAGTGTGAGTCATATTTGCTTACTCACACACAATGACACACTGTGTAAAAAGCAGACTAAATGTGTATTAAAGGTGTTTGTATTTAAGTTATTTTCTTGAGACTTGCTTCAACTGCATAAACAGCCTGATAAATGTATTGTGTTTCAATCTTGTTGATAAAATTGATTACGTAATAACTAAATGTCAACTGTTCAGCTTTGAATTGACAAAATTATACAAAAATGCAAATGATTTAGCAGGAATATACCAAATTGTCTAGTACTGCATACTTGGCAATATATTAAGAGGCATTTTTGTGACTTCAACGTCACAAAAAGTAAAACATGAGTTGACAATCAGTGGTGGCCATTTTTCATTTCAAGGTTCCCAATCAACGGCTAATCCCCCATAGGAGCTGTACGGCACACAAATCTGCAGAGTGTCTACCCCGGGAAGGTAAGTGTTAAAGTAGGCCAATTAGTCCGTGGAGATGTGCTGGTGTGAGCTCAAGTTGTAGAAAAGAGGCCACGATGAGCTGCTATTCTACTGCACTCAGCCTGTCTGGCATATCTGTAACATCAGAACCCACAGACCTGTAATTCTCACCACCCTGAGGTGTCCTGTTCCAGATATGTCATTTAACAATGTGCAGTGTCAGAAATGACCCTGTAACAGAAGGACTGGCCTCTCTTTTCTTTGTAACACAAACTGAAAATAACTCTATAGTGGGCAGCTGATCAATACTTCTGCTTCAATAGGTCTTCATTAACTTAGATTTTTGTTACAGAAAATGTGGTTGTGTGTTGCATTTATTTATTGTGATATTATATTATCTTAAGACACAAATTCTGTCAGTGTATTTCATTGTTAATCAATTTTAGTTTATTTTTAATCAATTTTCTTTTTCTCCCTGCTTTTATTGATGAATTTTTCTGTGAGTTGGATTCTGTGTCCAACTTGGCATAAAAATGACTACCTTTTCTTTCCTTGTCCTTTTTTCTGTTTCTTACTTCTTCTTTTGTCAACTTAACATCCCTAGAGGAAATGTCCCGTTTTGCAATCTGTTAGTGGTTTAAATACAAACTGTTACTTTGAGATCAAATTATTACTTTTTCCTCACCTTTTTTACTTCCAATATTTTACATACTGAACTAAACAGATTTAAATTTTCTCTTTAATGGAGCAAATTACCTTCATACACAAAACTAACAATCTTTACCAAACTTGTCAACTTACACTGAAGTTTGATTATTCATGTGCCTTTTTCCTTTTGATTTGTTTTGTGATATGGCCTTAATTTTCACTGTCAATTTCTTTTTTACAGGGTGTTGATAGTATGTGTATCAGAATAAGGATGTTTGGTTGTGGAACTGCCAGGCAGGAGGCCTAGAGGAAGATCAAAGAGGAGGTTCATAGATACAGTGAAGAAGGACATGAAGATAGTTGGTGTGACCAAAGAGGATGCAGGAAACAAGATTAGATGGAAGAAACTGACTTGCTGTGGCGACCCCTGAAGGGAAATGCCGAAAAGAGAAGAAGTTGTTTGTAATATTTAAGGAGTGAAGATATATGTTACTTTAGAAGCTAATTTAAGAAGAAAATGGTCAAATTATTTAATTTTTACGTTTAACCTAATGACGTGTCAATCCAAATGTCGGTATCGTTGCTTCTTATTGCTCTTTCTTTTCATTTTTGTCCTAGATGCACTACACTGTTCACTTTTATGGAATTAGTTTTAGCCAAACAGTTTATTATTTGAAACAAGCTAAACAAAAAACCACAATGTTTTCTTTTCTCCTTATAAAAATGTCAAATTTTTCTTTGTATTATCATTTTTTTAAAATTCGGTTTGGCTGCCTCTGATTAATGTTTGCAAAATGACTGTTTCAATACACAGACAGCTGATCAGAGAATTAAAGAAACACAAACAGAACAGAAAATTAATGTGAATGTGTTCAAAAGTTTGACAAGTGATATATGAATTAAAAATACTATTTTTTATGATTTTTAGGAGAGACTGAATAAAAATCAATCGACAAATAATGTTATTGGGTTTGACCAAATCCAGGTATCAAAATGCATTTAAATGGTTTACTAGAATTTTGTTTTTAATAATCTTAACAGTATTTTAAAAATAAATTGCAATAATTAAAACTACTGTTATAACTAAAAATTGAAGTATTCAATTACATCATTATACAAAATATATTGAAACTCCCACTGATGAACATGTCTAGATGAGACACGTAATAAAACAGACACAGGGCTAATTATACAAGACGCCATATGCTTGAAAGTAAATAACATTAATCAATATACATGTATATTGATTAATGTTATTTACATTAATCAATAATATTAATGTAGCAATTGTAATTACATGTAATTACTCAAACCATTGTGTGCACTTTGAAAGATTGTTGGAAATGAGAAAACAGTGAAATGCAACTTTACTGCCAACTGCTTTTTAGAATCATGAAGTTATCAAACTTCTCATAGCCAGAACAGCTATTTATGTTGACATCACAAAGTAAGAGATAAGTTCAAATCTTAAATAACTACTGCAAAAAAGTCGCTAGCAGGTTACGTGATAAATCAGACTGAAATCTACTTGTGTGTCCTGTAGTGGTTGGATTTAAACATTGTTTTTCTAGAAAACTTTCTTTTATTTTTACATGTTTGGACATGCACCATTGAAGCATTAATGTTTTATGTAACATATCCCAGTTTTTGAACTATACCTGCCTAATTAATTTTATGATAAGACAAAAATATATAGGGAAGGAGTGCTTCATAGACCTTGTACAAAGTAAAAAGTGCAAAAAAAGGGGAAGTTGTAGGTAATTTTATTGGTATAAACCTCATAAGGTGACACGGTTGTACAGCTTTGTTTGTCCCTTAATGAAGGCTGCTTTGCTGAATCGTGTTGGGGTTTTAGTTTATTAAGACATAAAACTTTTAAAAGAGAGAGAGTCACGGTCCCTTCCACTTTCATCTTTTCTACTTGCTTTTAACAGTCTTTTATTTTTAAACTGGAGAAAGCAAAGAAAAAAAACATTTTAGGGGTAATTTTTCTTGTCAGTAAAACGACTGATCAAATGGGGACACTGTGACCCTGCATGTTTGCTTGTAATTTTCTCGTTGCAAGTGGAAAGTATTATGCCATGGTCAGATCAGCGGTTACAGCCGTCTCTAAGTCTCGTAGAACATGCAGAGTAAATTAATTTTATACAGAATGCAAAGTAAATCTTCTCAATTTAATCCAAACCCAGTTCAAAAGAGATAAACTCTATCCTTTTAAAGACTTTTGTAGAAATAATCACAATAGACCAGAGCAACAGAAATCCATTTTAAATTGTGTGTATGTTTCAAACCCATGGGAGCAGACAGTTGTTGGATTGGAAAGCACAAATATGTGTATATTGCAAGGCCCGGAGGTCAGTGCTGTAAACAATACTCCCTGTGATAAATCCTTCTGTCTCTATACTCCGCATGTGCCCTGCTCTTTTGATTTATTCCTTTAGAGAGCATGAAGAGAAGGCAAAGAGAACACACAGATAAATAATTCAGAGGGACATTAACATCAAAGAGGGCCTAAGGGAAACAAAAACACGGCCATTTAGGTCAATGTGCCGTTTCAGATTTAACCAGACATAACTATGTGATGCCTGTGGGCCACTTAGTTTGGTCTTTCCAACAGTGCAAAGCAGGTGGGCAGTAAAGGGTTGTGTGTGCATTAAAACATGGATTATGTTAACACATATCCATATGAGATTTTCCACACCTGCTGTCTTTCACTTAAGGAGACAAGTCCAGGGGTCATATTGAAAAATGAGTTTAAATTAGGCTGAAGAATTTGAATGACTTCAATTGTAGCCACTTATCTCCAGAGAACCACCAGGAACTCCAAGACCTACAACTGCACTAATGACTATTAGAAAAAAATTATTAGTGCAGTCAACTCTTTCAATATCCAGCATATCCAAATTGAACATCAGTGATGTGTTAGTAATGCCTCTTTATGTCAATCCAAAGCAGAACTGCTGTTCGGAGATGGTGGAGATGCAGATCAATGTTTCAATGTTTCAGAGAACCACTCATCAGTGACAAGCATCTTTTCACGAGCTCTTTCTGCTTACAGTAAATATTCCTTCTGACCAATTTTACCTGGCAACATTTTTTATAAATCAGATATTAGTTTCAGGTTGAGAAACTAATAAAGTTTCTCAACCTGAGAAACTTTATTAGGAAAGCGGTTGAGAATTTTCTTGATCATTTCCAGTTTTGTTGGTATTTTCACAGCTTTGATCAGGATTTAGTTTGCTAGAAAATGGAATAAGAACACTTGCTAGAACCAAGTCAGTGCTTGTCTAGCTTTTCTCAAAACAAGTAAGTGAAACCATCAGTGACAAGCAGAATGGAAGGATGAATGATGCAGCGTTCAGCTTTGACATGCCTGCTCGAATTCCATCTATCTTCCACCGAGTGTCAAGGGTTGGGCTCATGTATTTGTGTAGCTATTTGTATGTCTCATGTATGTATATGCTTCTTATTTCCTCTTGTAGAATTTTTTCAGTGCAAATAGAACATTACAGGTCTCAGCCACAATTTGGGTTTTGGGTCAGCCATTAGACATTTGTAATGACATATAGCTTTGTCTCATACAAGGAATTGTGAAAGTATGACTGTTGCTAATCTCCCCGCTTGTTCTAAAAAAGCACGGGCACCAAGGACACACGTCCTTTATAAACGCTATCTTCCCCACAACTCATAGAGGGAGAGAGTTGACCACACAGTATGTGAAATGCTTACTGCGTTGTGTCACAACTGCAGTTTTTCAAAAATTGCTCAATTATTATAAATCATATTGGAGAAAAAATGCCTAAACTTCAATAGCAGAGAGTAGAAAGCTCTGAAAAGTCCATTTAACATGTGATCGGACATTTAATAAAGAAGGCAATAAAAAAAGAGAATGTAGATAATAATTACATTATCTCCGTACTTTTTTGGCTCTTTTTTAAAACTAAACAATTAAGTTTGGAATTCCAGATCAATTCTTCATTACTCTATTTGGCAGCACATTTGTCATATAATTTGTGTTTCTACTTCCCATTGGGCTGCTCTGTCAGTTTGAGTGTGTGGTAGAAATCTGAAAGTAGCTATGATTGACTCACTGCTGTAACCGAATGCCTGTGTGTCTGTTCAGAGCAGACAGTCAAAGTCACCGATTCGGTGGCCTGATTGGCATGTCTGCAACCACATGGGATGTAAGCAAGGCGATACGGTCTTTAGCATTTTGTGGGGACATTGTTTCATTAATCGTGAAGCTTTTAGAACTTTTTTTTTTGTAGCCCGCAATTAAACATAAATTTAACTTTAGATAACTTTGTAAATTAATGCTCTCTTTTTTTTCTAATATATATATATATATATATATATATATACATATTTTAATCATTAAGTTTTAAATTGTTTTACTGGTATAACTGAACATAATATTAATCATTATAGCGTTCCTAAAGTCCAAAGATTACCGTTTTTTTTTTTTTTGCTTTGTCTACTGTTCAATATCAGTGAGAAAATTGAGGTAATGAGACAATTGAAGAATTTTTCTTGTGCTTCTCCATTACCCTGCACCGGGAACTGTGTCAACATTTGACAAAAGCAACAACCTGTAATAATGATATTTTAAAACTGACATCCTAACAAGACATTGTCACAATACAGCATTGCAAATTGTGAAAAATAACACAACCCAGCTTATAGTGTCAGAATACATAAAAAGATTTGCAAACACTTGACAACTAAGTAAACATTTGTCAATTGTTTATCGGCTGTTTGACATGGTGTTGTGACAAAGTATGTGAATTAGACATAGCTAAGACCATTTATTTTAAACTCCACAGTTAAAGGTTTAAATGTGTGACAGTTTGAAAAAAAACAGCAAAATGAAATTATTGTGATTGTTTGGAAAGTGAAAACCTGCAAGCTTAAGAAACACAAGACAAACCAAAGACAAGAGTCAAACTAACATTTTTTTCCAGTAATTATTTGGAGAACTAAACAACAAATGACACTGTGATACTTAGTTTTAAAGTTCTGTAATTAAAATATTTTATTTTCCCAAAGGAAAACTGCATAACAAGTTAATTAAATGTGTATTTATATCTAACTACCAAAAATTGGCAGCTCCTGTCAAGTATTTTGAATGAACTATATCTGGAACTTGTTTGGACACATAAATTTCTTATTGACAATGTTTTTCTGTTACTTTTTTCAGTCTAATTTTCAATCATTGAATTTCATATCCAGTAACATTGAAGTAACACCATGCCTACATAATTAGTGGTTCATTAGTGCGTGCAACAATAACAGACAGCATCTTTTTGTGTGCACACCTTCCCCTATTTTACAAACTTGTGGTTGATTTTTCAAACAGGACATAAAAAAAACCCTGTAAAGTGTAATTCTTGTGGACTCTAAATAAAGTACAAAAAAATTGACCATTCTTTATTCATGTCTAAAATAACATTGAGCGATAGGCGTTGATTCTGTTAATGATCTTTTTTTGTTGATTAACCTAGCATTACAATGACGCTGAGGTTAGCCTTTATGTCCACCCTATTCTTAACAATTACAAAGAGAAATCATGATTATTCTTTTGAATTCAATTAAGCTTAGATACTGCTTTATTCAGAGTAGAGAGGTACAGCACTTATCGTTGGAAATTAAAATGTGTTCGTTACAGAAAAAATAGACTAAATATCTCCTTGGATGTTGTGTTGTTTCTGAGCATATTAAATGGTGGGTTTTATTACTCCATTATTTTCAGAAATACTTCATAATCATTATCCTAAAAAGTTCTCATTACAAAGCTGAAGAGAAATAAAACTTGTGTTGAGTTTGAGACGTAAAACTTTATATTAGACCAGGGTCTCAAGATAACATGTTACAGTTATTTCCCATGTGTTCCTCTGTAACCTCCTGCTCTTCTGTTTATTCCTGAATGTTTTGCTTATATTTTTCCCTAAACTTAAAAACAAAATATTTTACACATCCTTAGTGAGTAATTTTGATTGTGACAACATGGTATTCCGGTGACTCTATGGGACAAAGACCCAGCGTACAAATAAATTTAAATCTGAAACTTTTCCAACAGTTTACATGTCAGCTTTTGCCGTCAGCTGAACAGCTTGAACAGATGATATTACCAGATGACGGCTTCTGAACTGGTGACTCACTGAGCTGGTAATTTTTTGTTCGATGTGAAAAAAATTTTATTAGGATGTCAGACATTATGCTATGACTCAGCCACTGTTGCCGCATCCGAGTAAAATCAAAATGTCTGCTGAGACATTTTTCCATAATAGTTGCTCTCACATAACTCTGCCTATTAGGTTGTCACCACACTGAAGAGAGGAGTAAAAAGCTGGACTCAATTTAATTCAACCAATTGTTCTTTTGACATTTATTTTTGTTCCATTCTGCTGTAAAACCAATTTGAAGCAGACTTTGCCTCAAAGGAAATCGGATTAGGGATGTCTTTACTTAGTTACGTTGTGGCTCTTCGTAGGTTGCACACAAATGCTAAGTGATAATTACAGGAACAAACAAGTAGCGAGACATTTTAAAAACCAATCTATTCTAAGCTTATTTTATGTTAGATTGCCGTTTCAAGACTTGGGATGTTTGCCGTTTGATTTTATTTGGGCGTCGTTGTCTTGGGGTCGGAGTTTCTAAGTTCTAATTATGTTTATGCTCCTATTTTGCATTCTTTATTTCTTGATTTACTTTGTAAAAGGGACAGTATTTTTTTCCTATTTGGTTTAAATTCATGTGATTTGAAGTACCAAACCTTGTTTCTTATTATCTCTTTTTTTCAAGGAAGTACTCAAACTGTACTTTTAGATCTATTCAGATACTGTTACTTTCTACAGCAACCCCATCCGAATGATGTTGCACGATACCTTATGTGCAGCAAGTGAGAAAGCATAATAACGCACGGTTCTAATCCTAATTTTTTCAGTAAATATAGTGATAATAAGGAATTACAGAGCCATCCTCTCTGTTTTAGGATTATTGGGATGTGGTTTGAGAACATGCCAAGAATGCTGATGGTATTATGGATGACAGATTTACAAGGATAATCTCTGCTACGAGCTTAACAACAATTTGTAGAATGACTTATGTACTTATCCCATTGCATTAAAGTCTACGTGAGGAGTTAGAGCACACCAACATGATTAATAGTGTTTATGTTCAGACTGATTCATAGAAGCCTGATAAATATTTTATAGTTGGACAAACAGCTAAAATCAAGATCACTTTAGCAGATCCACTTAGGATTTAATACTATTCTTTGGAAACATTTTCTTCTTGTTTCTACTGTCGGTGCACAGTGAGCAAAGACAGTCATAGTAGAGTCTGAAGAGGTGTCTCTGCTGGTGGTCTGCCTTCATTGGTGTCACATTAAATCAAACAGCTTTTCTTCTTGAATACACAAGTTACTCTTTTACTTCTAAGCGGTTGTCAGAGTTGTTTAAATTGATAACTGTAAGCAGAGTCAGAAAAATGATGCTCGATTTGAAGGCAAGAAGAAGTTGGCAGCAAACTAGCAATAAATATGGAATTTATCACATTTCTTATCAAATAAAAAATGAAAACAGAGCTGGATTGTTGTGTTTCATTTCATCGGGGATGCTGGAGCCTATCTCAGCTGCTTTCAGAGCAGAAGCGGGGTACACCCAAAACAGGTCGCCAGATTCCTAGGGGTAACTTTATAGTGGCCAATTGACCTTGCATGCATGTTTCTGGAGAGTGAGAGGAAACTGGAGTGCCCAAAGAAAACCCACGTATACAAAGGGAGATTATGCAAACTCTACACAGAAAGACCAGTGTTTCAAGGCTTGCCCACGCTCTGGGGCTCAAACCACAACTTTCTTGCTGTGAGCTTACAGCACTGCACCACCGCGCAGCCCTGATAATTGTGTGGAAACTAGAATCAATATGTAGAAACATTTTACCAAAGTAAAATTGTTAATGTGTCATCTGAAATCATAGGGTTGGCTTTCACACATGAACGGTGCAAAACACACTTTTTTTTTTTCTTAACATCAGATTTATTTGTCCTTTACAAATGAGTGAATCAAGTACTCCTGAATTCACCAGGTGGTCTGTTTGTGTGTGAAACTACTTCAGGGAGGATGACACAACATGTCAAAAAATTCTTTTCTTCACTCACAAGTTTGTTAACCAACTGAGCACAAACATTTTCATCCTTACAGAGACCAGAACTTAACCCAGCTCTTTCAAATGTATCCTGGAAAGGAAGATTTACCTTCTTGATGTGCTGCAGACACGAATGTGGCACCTGTCTGCTACCATCAGGTCAATAAGGAGCAAAACTGTCATTCTGTGAACAATTTCAGAGCTCTGAGGGAAAATACGGGGCTAACCTGCTTTTAGTAACATGGAAGTTGGTGAGAATCTAAACTAGGATGGCATTATTTTGAAAAAAATATTATTTATTGTACAAAACGAATGGAAACAAATACAAAGTACACTGTAACAAGGTGAATGTCAGTTTTCTTTTCTGATCTACTGCATTGATTCATCATTTATGACTTCTTAGGTCCAAAAGATCTTTCAGTCTGTCTTAAATTTGCCACAACCTTTCATGCAGTTTCTTTCAAAACACCACATGCAATGCCTGGTACTCCAAGATGGCTGTAATCAATACAATCAATTCGCTTGTGTGTTTGCTAATGAGAAGGCTACAACCTGTTGTTTGTAAAAATATATAACTCCCAGACCTTTTTAATTTGTTTTAATGGGAGCGCGAAGGAAGTAAACATGATTACCAAAGTCTTGGTCTCTGATTCAATGTGTGTATTAATAAAATAAAACCAAAAAGAACTTCATATTTCTGTGTGAATGCAACAAATGGGGCGTTGTTAAGTAAAGAAATATCCCTTAAGAGATGTTTATTATTAAATTTGTTTCTAATTGCCAAAAAAAATCTTCTTTTAATCTCTAGAAATCAAAGTCTTGTTGCTTAAAATGATGTATTGTCGTAGCAGAGTTAATGCGTTGAATGGGGTCAAACGGTTGCCGACTTGTTCCAAGCTTTTAAATTTAAAGTAACTAAGTGGATGTACAATGTATTGGTGTTAGCCAGGTTTCTCCCAGCCTATCACTTCACCCTTTCAACACTCAGCAGCACTCTACACCTCTACTAGAGTTGCTGAACGGAGGGCCATTAATCAAACCCCAAAGGTCAGGAGCTAAACCCAATTTACCCGCATGCTCTCCTTGTCGCTCACAAGAGTAATGAATATGTTGGTGGCAGACCAGGAGCAGCTTAGCTGAGAAACAGTTCAGAGGGATTTAGTCTTTGAGAAAAATGTAACACGGTTCATCTGCTACCGTACTTTTCCCAAGAGGGAGGCAACCTCAGTCTTTGTAAGCTTGTCACATTTTTTCTTTGTGTATCTAATAAAATGATAAAAACAATAATGAGGACTAGATAAAACGGTCCATGTCCCTTGTGATTTAGGTAGATTCAGAAAAATAAAAAAAATCCCACAAAGCTTGGAACCTTAAATATTAAACAAAAAGCGACAGGATGCAACAAGTTGCCATTTTTGTTTCAGTTTTATCAATGCCTTTTTCAGACTGCAGATAAAATCTTTTCTATACTTTTTGTTGAATTTCAGTGCCTCATATTATACTTTTTTTTTCTCCTGGTAAATTTAAAAACAACCAAAACAAAAAAGCCACAATGCAAAATAATCGCTAACAATTCAAAATGGTCCTAATTATAATAGAAATACCGGTAATAAACATTCTACAAATGTTGCTGTAAAGACACTTTCGGTCCATCCAATAAAAAGGATACCAATGTTTCATATACAGCTGAGTTGTGGACTTTAGATTGTTTTCTTATTTATGGTTACTGTAATAATTCATGATGCAGCAGACAGGCGACCTGCTCAGGGTGTATTATGCCTTTCACCTGATGCTTCCTTATCCCTCTCCACAGAGTGTTGAACTGAGCAGTTCAGGAGGTGAATAGATCTTAAGCCAATTTCACTCATAGGTAGTGATGAGTTTAAAGTTACTTTCTGTTTTTCTGATGTCTGTTTTTGACATCCCACGGTGGTGGATTGATGCACAATATTTTTTTGGAACTGCTCAAAAGCCAGACAGTCACACAGTGTTCTGTGAAAATCTTGACACTGTTATTATTGTGGCTCATTGGTTTGCTCATATGGGTTCAATCTGACAGGAGACAAATTAGTTCTGCAACCACATCAGTTTCATTTGGAGCAGAAAGTGGTTTTGAATTAATCATAGTCTGTTCTGACTAAATAAAAAAATATGCAGTTTATTTCAGTGTTTGGCCCTTTTGGCATTTATCAATTTAGAGTAAAATTCCAATTGGCTCATTATTTTGCCACCATTTTAACTAAAGAAAAAGCACATACTGGAATGCATTATGTTAATATTAGCTATTCATTCTCCCTATGTACCGCTTTTCCCTGTCGGGTTACAGGGAGTCCCAGAGCCTATCACAGAGCCTGTCCTAGGCAAGAGGCAGGATACACCCCTAACAGATTGCCAGTATGTTGCAGGGCCACACATAGAGACAGGCAACCGTTGATACACACACTCATTCTAAGGGACAGTTTCACAGTGGCCAATCAACCTAATATGCATGTCTTTGGAGGGTAGGAAGAAACTAAAGTACTAAAGTTTTCTCAGTCAGGAGCACCTGTAAGAGTTTTATGTAGAGTAGATAGACATGTTTTACAGCTGCTGCACAGCATATTTATTTGTAGTAATTGTCTTGTGATTGTGGTGACTCACCTGTAATTTATGTGCCTAGGAATGGTCTGCCAGTGAATGAAGTCTCTGAGGGTTCAACGACTTTATACTGGGTCTAGGGAAGAAACTTTAAATCATTGGAACTGAAGGGAGAGGTTTAGACTAATATTTTTATTAATTGAGTGAACGTATAATGTTTATTATTAACAGTTTAATAGGTTCTGATTTTTGAATGTGTAACATCTATTTTTATATGGGTTGGAAAACTTTTAATGCAAAAATTTTAATCTTTGTGTAGATAGATTTTCTGTGGGAACCTGGGATGATGGTAGCTTCCGAAAGATCAATTCTACAAAGATGGGAGTTGTAGCCGTATATTTGCTGAGGGTTGGTGATGTTTGGTGTGAAATGTCAACTAAACTCAAGTTCCGGGACTCCGTTTGTGCTTTTACCATTATGATGGACAATGAGCTTAGCACGACACGGGGAGAACATGCACCTAACTGGGGCTCAACCCCTCAACAAGAACCGTCACAAAATCTATTCTAAACTATTAGTTGTATTTTGATGGCACCACACTTACTCCATCACCAGTAATCTTAAACCTTGAGATTCTATTTGACACCAATCTCCCATTTGAACAACATGTTAACCAAATGACGCTGTTTACCTTAAACAACCTTGTAATACAAGCTCCCCCCCCCTTTTCATGCTAGTATTGGACAAGTCCGCATGATATTAATTTATTTACAACACAAATGATGATTAATTAGCCACACTGGCACCAACTAGTGCCTTTGCTTAAAGTAATTTAATTACAGCCATTAGGTCAAGTCCCAATTTGTCAGTGATCATTTGTGAAACGTTGGAAAAATGGTCAGCAAATGGTTGGCAAATGGTGATGAAGCTGTGACATTAAATGCAAACATCCAGCTTGGCATGTTTTTAATTTATTTAGAAAGCAGGGAGGTAGACCATGCCACACTGTCAGTATTAGAAACACATCCCGAAATTGAGTACCGAAACCTAGGATAAAACATTTGTATCAGGAGAAAGACATGATTGCCTTACTGCTGATGGGATTTGGAAATAGTTTTATTTTAAGCTGTTTTCCAAACTTCACTGACTGTCTGGAGACATTATACACCTCACGTCTGGTCCCAACCAAAACTTAGTGATTGGTTAAAGCAGAAAAGTACCCCTCGATGTGGAGCAAATGAACCCCAATGGTGTGAGGTCAAACTGTTTCTACCTAGTGAAATAAATGGTCTGATGTATCAGGCTAATGTTCAACTATATTTTCCCATAAAG
Organism: Neostethus bicornis; assembly: GCA_902685375.1. Classification (NCBI taxonomy): domain Eukaryota; kingdom Metazoa; phylum Chordata; class Actinopteri; order Atheriniformes; family Phallostethidae; genus Neostethus; species Neostethus bicornis. The sequence continues at coordinate 16,343,879 of LR738545.1, forward strand.
CCTGTTAAAGGTGACCATTTAGTCAATTGGCAGAAATACTGTAGCAAAAAACAAAACAAAACAAAAAACAACAGTCTGATGCTGTTCATTTAAAAACATTTACCATGTTTCCTCTGCTATTTGAATATTTGCTCATACCTGCTACTGTTGACACTTTGCATTCACATCACTTTTAACTCCATCCCGGTTAGAATGAGGTGAGAAGATGACTCAGAAGATGATTGACTGTTTGACTTGTGTTTACTTTTTTTTGAGGTGCGGAACTAAAGTGCTGTTTTCTTTTCAAGACAGATGTGTTGCATTAGGTGTTCTTGTTTTTTGCTGTGAATCACAGCCATGTGATCTGTTAGTGATGGTTTTCTGTTGTTAAACCGAGCATCACAATGTCTCTTGAGAAGTTTTAACATTTAGAGCTTTAAAAAAACACTTAAAAGTTTCTCAATGTTTATGAGCAAAAATAAAAACAACAAATTTGAGCATTAAAATCTGAACTGGGATTGAAGTAATATATATCAAAACTCGAGGATGCAAGTTTTGAAATCTTCTAGGAACGTGGATTAAAGTATGTCACATTGCCAAAAAAAATGATCTCAAAATTACACATAACACCTTACAAGCTAAAGGCAGCTCTCCCACGTGACTCATAGACCTCGTTTTTTTTGGAGTAAACATTATGAAAAGCCTTCATCACTCTTTGAATGTGTAAACTACTCAAATTAAACTGGATGATAATACAAATGTGTTTATTCTTGTTCTCATTTAGTTTCTTTATTCATATTTTGCACATGCAATTCTTTGCAGAATAGCTGTACCATTCTTCAAAAATAAGGTGTTTGGTCAGGCCAAAAAATATTGAGTTACATACAATATTTTGGGAAAGAACAGCTTCGAAAAAACAGAACAACCTTCTTTTTTGTATAAAAAAAAATAAAGACAAGATGTTAACAGTAAAAGATTGCCTTTTTTTTTTTTAGTTTTTTTTTAAGACAATTTAAAAAACAATGATACAAACAGTTTGATTTCCTAATGCATGATCATAACAAAAAATAATGTGTCTCATCAATCCATTATTTCAATGATGTGTCCACTCTCATTTTGCATAAAAATGTCTGTGTTATTTTTATGATTTGCAACTTTTAAATAACCATAAATGTTCCGATGTTCTTTTGGTTGCCCTTCAAATCTCTGTTTGTCTGCAGAGAACATTCTGTCACTTTAGTTCACTTCCTCTCAGCAGAGAGAATCCAATGACTTTCCCCTCATCTATAATTGAAAGGCCATGCTAGGTGCCTGGAGAGCTGAAATGAATTAGCTGGAGGTATTAATAGGCATCTAAAAATACAGCTGCAAGTTTATTTCCAAGGGCCCTCAAAGGAAAGGTTTTTCTGCTATTAGTGGTGTTTAAAACTACTGGAGAGAGCTTAAAAAGTTTTATGTACTAACAATACTTGCTGTTATTTATGTGTCTGCATGCCAGTGCAGCATTGCAGAAAAAAATTTGAAAGTAAAAATTGAAAAGTAAAAGAGTAAATGGAACTAACATCACTTATTTAAAGAAAATTGCAAGATTCTATTGAGATTCTAAAACATTTTTATTTCTCATCGTCTCAATTTTGTTCATATTAAATCTCTTTAATTAAATCAACTCACTTCCCCTGGTCTATAATTCAACAATTCAGCTCATCATCAAATACAAGCCACTCAGTATAATAGAAATACAAGAAGATCATCAGGATAATGTGGCTGACTTGAGGTCCAATGAGGCAGACACATTTCAGCTCTAATGATCTAAATGAACTTGTCACTGTCTCCCCTCTCTGTGTCTGAATGCCTTCACTGACCTGTTGTAATTATACCTTTCATTAACCATTAGCAGGGATAGCCTGCTGGCCCTCTTGGATTGATCCAGCATTCACAGGGGTGCTGTTAATGACACTGAAGAGGAGGACAAGATAGTATCCAAACAGCTGATAAGGGCAGGTTCTTTGGGCAAGCGTATGATGGGAAAGTTAATGACACTGACATTAAATTGAATGTTATACTTAACAAACCTTCACATCAAGATTATGTGTAAGATGGGAGTCTGGGATCTTGCTGATTTTATGATGGCCTCAATTTTTTTATATAAAATCTGGTACATTCAAAATGGAAAGCATTCTCTTGTCCAATCAAACTGTAATCAAACTAATGACTTAGGAGTGACTAAAGGACTAAAAGTAATCCATCCATCCATTTTCAGATCATGGGAAACACTGAGAGACAAGTTCACCCCAAAAGGTTTGAGACCGTAGGTCTACTCCCAGAGGGTTAGGAACACCTCAGCAGGAAAGTGTTCAGGATATATCATGACCAAATTTCCATGCCAAATTATCTGGCTACTTATGATTCAGAGGAAAAGCAGATCCTCCTGGATGATAGAAGTCCTCATACTTCCCCATAGGGAGGGCATGACCAAGGGTGGGAACATGAACTGACTTATAAATCAAAAGCTTTGCCTTTAAACAGAGTTCTTTAACAATGGTGGACTGATGCCAATTCCACACTGAACAGCTTCTTCTTTTCCTAGTGTGGAAAATGTTTATGACCAGGAGAAGAGGCTTCACACGTTTTGACAAAAATGCCAAACTTGCTGGAGTTGAACCTCATCCCATGTTGATCGCTTCACGATCAAACTGGGGATTGCTCCAACAAGAGTTGGTGATCATTACTCCAATAAAGGCAACAATACCACATCATCTGTAAAAAGAAAACTTAGTCATGAGCACATAAAACTGTTTTGGCATGGCCCAGAAATACTGTCAATGGAAGAAAAAAAATTAATAACAAAGATTAACCGTGACTGAGTTCAACTTTTTGCTAAAGAAATTAATTGTTAACTACAATCCAGGACCAGATCTGGCACCGGCCGTATAGACTGGGCTGCCTGTACGTAGAGCCCAGGCACTCTCGAAAGTAAATAAAAAAATCTTTATTTGACAACTTCTAAAGTGATTGTCCAACTTTGGGTCAGTGGACGGCCTGCAGCCTTTTCTGGCAAGTTAGCCAACAAGTAAACCTAGTGGGGGAGGAGGTGGAAATAATGTTAAAGTACGTTTAAATATTATTGATGAGAGTGATAATACCAATCATTAATCTGCCTTTAACAAAACAGATCGAACAGATCTGAGAACACAATCATATTCACAAGTAACGATTATACAAATTTGTTGGTGTATTACACGGTGCAATAAGAGTATGAATTCAACTGACAAAACGAGTTCTGTAGTTTTGTAGCTAGCTATAAAAATTTGATCCCAAATTTTAATTTGGGAGATTTAATTTGCATTTTTGACAGCAAAAAAGTTAACACAAAACATAAACAGTATAGGAATTGCATGCAGAAGGCATTTGGTTTCAAGTAAAGTAACTCTTTTTGAAACTATATATATGTACAAAGCTTTGTTACTGTTTGTATTTTTTGAGACTATCAAATTGGCAGTGCACTATTCAGAACACATCACTAACAAATCTGTAATCATGTGTTTAGAAAACAGTTCATTTGGAACCAGTTCCCATCAAGGCCAGCAATTTCTCAGTTATGGCTGATTAAATCACTTCTGTCAGCATGAATCACCTTGAGATGGATGCAATTAGGTCTGACTGACATTTTGAAACTGATAACTGTTTCAATAAACCTTGATCGTATAAACTATGAAACCCTGCAGGGTATTACGATACTGTATGTGGTGGAGAAAAACAAAGAACCACCTTTTCTACTCTGTCCCTAGGTGAACTGAAGTGCTTTTCTTCAAAAGACAATAACTCCATATATTTCAGTTTAAACACCTTTTTGACCTCCATAAGAACTTTCTGGCAATAGAAACAAAAAAGTTTGAAATGTAGGATCAAGTACACACTCTAAAGAAAAATTCTTGGGAACCATCATAAGTGACAAATCAAAGTGGTTTCCAATCTTGGACAAAGTGAATATGATCCAACAAGCAAAGAATTTTTTAATTAGTGACTACTGATTTTTTTTCCTCCTTTTGTAAAGAAGCGATGCAAGAAAAGACTCTGTGACAAGCTGTAGAACACTGGCGTAAAATACTGGCAACAAGAAATGCCACTTATCTTTACTTTTACAACAACTATTGTAGTACATCCGAAGTATCAGTTTGACATTACAAAACTTACTATAAAAACCTGTTTAGATGGAGTTGTGACACCTATGTTTGAATCAAGAAAAATCAGATAAAATGTGTTTATTCTTAGTGAGCATGTCTTGATTGAACTTTTTACTTAATCCCAGTTGAAGAAAAGCTTTGTCATTTCTCATCCTCAACTTACTGTTGTCAACATGTCCTCTTACTTGATTTTTCCTTGATTAATGTTACGTTTATCCCTGGTTTTTATCTTCAGTGCAAGGTGAAAAGTTTTTTCTTTATACTCATAACAAAATTTTAAAATGTCAAACACAGTAATGCAATGTTACTCAATGTTTTTCTTGTTTCATAAAAACTTTAATACCTTTGTTTAAACTTATATTCAGAGGGATGAACATATTTAGTCTATTTGAGAATATTTTAAATCATCTTCCTGAACAATTTATTTTCTAGTAGTCAACTCCAAAAAAGTCATCTGCAATGAAAAAAAAAAAAGAAAAATATATTTTTTAACTTTTTTGCAATTTTAAAATCTAAAGATGTAATGAATAGGAATATTAAAAACAAGCATTTTAATTAGGAGAATAAGAGCATTTACCAGATCTGATAAATGTATGCAATAAAATAAGTCTAAAGTTATTATTAAATTATTTCATATCTCCTCTTCTTCTCCTTTCGGCAATTCCCGTCAGGGGTCGCCACAGCATGTCAGTTTCTTCCATCTAACCCAATCTACTGAATCCTTTTCGGTCACGCAAACTATCTTCATGTCTTCCTTCAGTGTATCCACAAACCTCCTCTTTGGTCTTCCTCTGTGCCTCTTTCCTGGTTGTTCCAAACCCAGCATCCTTCTGCCGATGTTCTCTCTCTCTCTCTTATGAGCATGTCCAAACCATCTCAGTCTGGCCTCTCTGACTTTATCTCCAAAACCTCTAACTTATGCCGTTCCTCTGATATACTCATTTCTAATCCTGTCCATCCTGGTCACTCCCAGAGACAAACTCAGCATCTTAAGTTATTTTATATATATCTGCTTATCTAAAGTCCTATCTTTGTGAATGCAGATTGAACCCCAAATTCTTCAAATAGGACCCAATATGGTTTTAGTGCTAAAAACTTGTTGAATTAAAAACCATCTAACAGCCCGCTCATACTGGTTCCTGCTGTTTTCAATCTTTCTGATCTGTTAGTGGAACATGTATGCCTGATTTGATCAAGGTGGTTTCTGTGGTGATGAGAAAGAAGCAGACTTTACTAAACGGATTGGGAATGTGAGGTAAACATAGGTTCAGTGTTCGGTTCAATTTAATTGATTTTAGTCATATTCCTAGATAGATTTGTTTTGCAAAAAGACAAACACATACAAACTGATTGGTGCTGTGTGATCAGGTCAGGTGTGTGTGTTATTAAATAACATTTAATAACACACACACAATTAAAAGTTATATTAAATGTACTTCCTACATTTTTTGGCAAAAAAAACTGTGATGTTACAACTTCTAAACTTTCTAAACTTGTGTCTGAAAAGAAAAAAACTGTACTGGTTTGATCAAATTGATTAAATTTGTTTAAGGTTTCTTTGTGCTGAATCTACGTTTTAAAATAAATCAAGCAAAAAGTATTTTTATTATTCGCTTTGCAAACGTGTTTCTTTACAGGATTAGCTTTAGAAGTAAACATTCTGAAGGTTCTGAATTAAATCTGCGTTTTGTGATCGCACTGATACTCTGCATCTGGTCTGACTGAATTTGAACTTTCCTGCCAAGAGGAATACAGGAAAAAGAAATCTAATCATTCTCAAGAACTCTGGCTAGCTGTGCTGCTGAACAAAGAGTTAAGTTTGAATGAAAAATATACTTTACTTGTAAAGAAGGATCTTAAAAGCAGCCCAAAATGAAACATGAACACATCAATATGAAAAACATTTTTATGTTTTACTTTTCTTTTGTATAACCACAGATCTCTCCATAATTACAAAACCCCAACATTACAAGGATGCACAAAGCCTGTTGTGTTTTGTAATGACTTTTCACAATGGGCTTTGGGGAGTCATCCACTGACACCGGTGATGTGTAAACACTCATAGAAAATTAGAAAAAACAGGAGCTGGATCAGCTTCTTTCCAAACGCAGACCAATTCTTTATCCTGCCAAAATGTATCCACCATGCTTTTCTTCTCACTTAACTAAATCTGTCAGCTCTCTTACAAAGTGCTGACAGGCCCCCTCATTCAGCATCATTCGATTATCAATTCTCATTTTGCGAGCAACAACTAAGCTGGTTTCAGATTTAGATCCAAGACTTCAAGCAGTCATAGATCACCTGTCACTTGTCAGAAAAGGACAGAAAGCCGTCAGTAGATTTGGGCAGACTGCCAACAATGACAAAGAAATGACTTCATTTTATGTCCTGGAATTGGTTCTTATCCAGACAGTGACAGCCAGCAAATACCTTCTGCGTGTTCTCAAAATGAGATTGTGTTTGAATGTTAAAAGTGGTGGGTGGTTATAGTGTGGGAAGGCTTGGAGGAACAAAGCTTTGAGGTTTTTTGCACAAAGTCTGCACCTTAAAAAGAACTTCCTCTGTTAGCATCACTGTATTATGAAGCACTTAAAGGTAAATAAAACACTGCAAAAACCACTTCCTCTTCAACGGCCGTGAAAGAAAAAATCATGTGGAAACCCATCTCTTTGCTATCACTTCGGTAATGGAGCACTTGAGGAGATGTGAATCTTTTTCTGTGGGAGTCTGAAAGCAGACTGCACATTTTCTATCATTCCCTGTCACTCCACCAACATGATTAGTATGTCGTTCTTTTTTGGCCTGGTTTCCACCCTTTCCCCATTTGATAGACAGCCACACTGTTCTGTTACCCTCATGCTGTAATTTAATGTCAGCTGACAGATAGAAGATGTATTTACAAATTCAATACACAGTTTTGACACCTAAGCTTCGACTGCTGACTGCTCTGGAGCTGCAGACAGAAAACCTGCTGAGCAAATGTTCTACCAGAGATATCTGTGTGATCTAATTGAAAAAAGTAAAACAACTCTCTTGCATTTTGATTGTGTCAATGTCTATCATTTTGCGGTTTTGATTGGAAGCCTGCAGAAAAGAATGAAAATATAAGAGAACAAATAATCAAACCACAGGATCTCTAAATCAGCCTCAGGCGGAGAACCTAGGTTTCTCTCACCCTGGCTGCATCTTCCAGCTCTTCCGGGAGGATCTCAAGGGACTTCCCGGCCAGCTGTGAGACGTAGTCTCGAGACATAGTCCACCCTCTGCGTGGAGCTAAGTGGCCAGGTTGACCTGGTGGCCAGGCTTTACCTAAGGGGCCAGCCAGCCGGCCCAAACAAAGGGCATGGGACGTCCTTTTAGTGGACTCCTCACCTGCAGAAAGGGCCATTGAGGTTGGGTGAAAGAATAGATGGGCGGCACCCGATGATGGGGACCCTGGCGGTCAAACCCTCGGCTGCATAGGCTAGGCCAGTGATGGGAACAAACCAAAAAAAAAAAACATTCACTCTAAGTCTAAATTTTTCTGCTTGCATATGTACACAGATATTAAAATCATTCAAAGTGTTTGGATTGCTAAAACTGTGTAATCAACTTGTGAGCTCCAAGAAGAATGTTGGTATTCTATCTTACATAAAGAGACTGATTGCTCAGCTCACATAAATAATTAGCAGAGGCATGGGTTTTGCTTTGGAAGTAGAGCCCCATCAATTGACAAATCTGAAGTCTTTTTTCAGTTTTTCTTCACAGACCCATTTATTTTCTCGACTGGCTGCATAATGACCTGTAATATGTGGTTGTGGAGGTGCTGTTGTGTGGAATGTTGATTCAGTGATGCAGCATGTTATAGTCCATACTTTTCAGAATTCATAGTCCCATATGGTTTACATTAGTGGGAAATACATTTTCACAGATGGAGTTATTTTAAGCTTTATTAGTCAACAGGAGTTACTGTGGCTTACTGTGTGGACACTTTCCAATTTAATGCTTTGCATTAGTTAAGAAATTATTAGATGTTGTGCATGCAAGCTCAAATAGTATTGTTGAAGATACAGATATCTTTGCTTGATGTAGAGATTTTTTTTACTCTAGATGCAAACAGTTATTTTATATTGAATAGAGTGGGAGTTTTTTAGTGTGAACATGCTGGTTTAATGTTATTTTTTGTTCTGTTAGTAAAAAATGTAAAAAGTTTTAAATCTACCCCAAGAAGTAGGCAAAAATCCAAAAGAACCCTTTGATATTTGTCACAAAGGTGTTGTTTAAATTTAAACGTAATGGGACGGGGATAATAATACATAACCAAAACTAAAATGAAGAAGTTTGTTGAAACAAAAAGATAAACTCATCAGATAGAGTTACATGTTACCCACTCCAATATCAAGGGAGCATTTTTGTGGCTTTTTACTGTTCTCACTCTTGCTGGAAAATTTTTTATGTACATATTGATTGATTTTAACAATCAGAAAAGGCCATTGAACGCTGTAATTCCAGAAACATTTCCACTTCTTTTTTCTCTCAATTGTGTTGAAAAACATTTTAATGGAAGAAAAAAATCAGAAGATCACCATATAGTGGTAAAATTTTACATTCACAACTAACTTTCAGTGCAGTTTTACATCACTGCAGTGACATTTTTCTGGTATTGTTTTCCTAATAAACTGCATATTACACTTTGCAGGCTAATCCTTCTTCCACATGCATACTGCAATGGATATCCAACTATGTTTAATGATTAACTGATTAAATTGATTAACTGATTAAATGATTAACTTTCACCTTTGCCAAGAGAAAGAAAATGCCATAAAACTGAAATATTCCCATCACTCTTGCTGCTTGGTCTTTACCCTTATACATGGAATTTACGATTTGGACAATCGTGAACAATCATTGTTCCAGAAAGTTTATACAGTAAGAAATTAAAATCGAAAATTTTTGCTACATTAATATAGACAATGCATCCAAAATTGTGACAGGATTTATAAGAGGCATCACAGCTCCATTTCTTCACAACTTCACTCCTTTAACATCCCTTTTGCTAATTCAGGCTAAATGTACAGTTGTTTCTTTTTACAAATAAGTGTAGCTGTAACCTAGAGGTGTACATAGAAGCTATGAGAAACAAATAAGTAAAAGATCATATGTTTAAATCTTATAGGTATATGATGGAAACCGCCATGAACATGATATTATAGAGTCTGTTTTACATCAGCTGATGACTTCCAACATTCTGACACTCAGTAGGTCTATACAAACTAATCCTGGTAGAAATTTGGCAGCTCCAATAGTCCAACAGAGGCACAAATAGCTGATCCTGAAATGCGAATCCACTGTGCATGGCTTGACGTTTGGAATTATGGTATGAGCCTTTTATTATATTCCTCATGTGAGTAAGTGTTATGCATAATCTCATATATGCAAAACATGTAAAATATATATATATACGTATATCTACAGTGGTGGTCAAAAGTTTACATACACTTGTAAAGAACATAATGTCATGGCTGTCTTGAGTTTCCAGTTATTTCAACAACTCTGATTTTTCTCTGATATAGTGATTGGAACAGATCCTTCTTTGTCACAAAAAACATTCATGAAGTTTGATTCTTTTATGACTTTATTATGGGTAAACTGAAAATGTGACAAAATCAGCTGGGTCAAAAATATACATACAGCAACATGAATGAGCAATTTTGGAGACTTAGAAAGTTGTGTCAATGACATGAGCTTCATAGCATGACCTCTTAACTTCTTGTGAGTGATTATGAGTGACTACAGCTGGTGACTTCTCTGAGGCCATTTAAAAAGGGCTCATTGGATAAAAACACCCACAAACGCTACAATGGGAAAGTCAAAGGAGCTCAGCACAGATTTGAAAAAGAGAATCATTGACTTGAACAAGTCAGGAAAGTCACTTGGAGCCATTTCAAAGCAGCTGCAGGTTCCAAGAGCAACAGTGCAAACAATTGTTTGTAAGTATAAAGTGCATGGCACTGTTTTGTCACTGCCACGATCAAGAAGAAAACGCAAGCTGTCACCTGCTGCTGAGAGAAAACTGGTCAGGAGGGTGAAGAGTCAACCCAGGAGCACCAAAAAGCAGATCTGCCAAGAATTAGAAGCTGCTGGAACACAGGTGTCAGTGTCCACAGTCAAGCATGTTTTGCATCGCCATGGACTGAGAGGTTGCCGTGCAAGAAGGAAGCCCTTGCTCCAAAAGCGGCACCTTAAGGCTCGACTAAAGTTTGCTGCTGATCACATGGACAAAGTTCTGTGGTCAGATGAAACAAAAATTGAGCTGTTTGGCCACAATGCCCAGCAATATGTTTGGAGGAGAAAAGGTGAGGCCTTTAACCCCAAGAACACCATGCCTACCATCAAGCACTGTGGTGGTAGTATTACGCTGTGGGCCTGTTTTGCTGCCAATGGAACTGGTGCTTTACAGAGAGTCAATGGGACAATGAAGAAGGAGGATTACCTTCAAATTCTTCAAGAAAACCTGAAGTCATCAGCCCGAAGGTTGGGTCTTGGGCACAGTTGGGTGTTCCAACAGGACAATGACCCCAAACACACATCAAAAGTGGTAATGGAATGGCTAAATCAGGCTAGAATTAAGGTTTTAGAATGGCCTTCCCAAAGTCCTGACTTAAATCCCATTGAGAACATGTGGATAATGCTGAAGAAACAAGTCCATGTCAGAAAGCCAACAAATTTAACTGAACTGCACCAATTCTGTCAAGAGGAGTGGTCAAAGATTCAACCAGAAACTTGCCAGAAGCTTGTGGATGGCTACCAAAAGCGCCTAATTGAAGTAAAAATGGCCAAAGGACATGTAACCAAATATTAGCATTGCTGTATGTATATTTTTGACCCAGCTGATTTCGTCACATTTTCAGTTTACCCATAATAAAGTCATAAAAGAATCAAACTTCATGAATGTTTTTTGTGACAAAGAAGGATCTGTTCCAATCACTATATCAGAGAAAAATCAGAGTTGTTGAAATAACTGGAAACTCAAGACAGCCATGACATTATGTTCTTTACAAGTGTATGTAAACTTTTGACCACCACTGTATCTATCTATCTATATATGAATTTAATTGTTCATGCCCTAGTGCTTGAATTCAGTTTAAATTCATGATCTAAATGATGGTAATACAAAAATAAACGTAATCCATACAACGCTTTTGAGGTAATAGACAATTAATTAAGCTGAATGAAGACTCATTTATTGCTAAAATTAAAAAAAAAACAATTAGACATGTCTCGTATGACTTCGAATTGTGCCGTTTTGTTTTTCAAAGCAAAAGTAACTTCTTGATGAAAGAACTTAGAGATCACTTTGGCTAGTGAGTTTCAGAGAATAAGGCTACTAGACCCATACCAACATTTGTTCTTGCAAAGACATATCATATTTGAAGTATTCCATCTGCTAAATATCAATGTGTCTGAGACATCATTGATTACCTTTGTAAGCCTGATGAGCCTATAAGTTAGACAGCACTGACATATAGTGACAAATGCATCTTATTTGCACAAATATCTTAATATTAAACCTAGCCTGCTGCTAAAAGAAACACAAAATCAATCAGTTGGCAGGTCAGATCCAACCTTTTGCCCCCTCACTGGTGTGCCCATGTCCTTCTCTCTGAGTGCAAAGACCCATATGGCATAAGGTAGCACCAGCCAGGATGCAGCCTTGTCTATCTGCCAGAGTGACAGCAGATCAGCGCCAGAGGCTCATTATGCTGCAGCAGTCACAGCAACAGCAGTGACAACAGCCATGAAACCTCCATATGGCAGCATGCAGCTGACCACACACACAGCAAAACACAAAACCCAAAGCAACCACATTCAGCAACTAGAGTCCTGTAGGGTAGTATAATCCTTTTTTTTTAATGTAACAGTGGGATATAAAACGATAAATTGTTTAATAATCTATATTAAACCCCCCCCCCAAAAAATAAATGAATAAATAATAATAAAATAAAATAAAAAAATTGGTATGAAAACCATAAAGATATTTTTTTAATCACATATATGTAGTGTGTTTTGTTTTACATTTACAGTGGTATGCAAAAGTTTGGGCACCCCTGTAAATTTTCATGATTTTCCTTGATAAATCATCGGTTGTCTGGATAAGAAATTTCAATTAAATATATCATATAGGAGACAAACACTGTGATATTTGAGAAGTGAAATAAAGTTTATATGATTCATGGAACGTGTACAAGAATTATTTAAACAAAATTAGCCATGTGCATAAATTTAGGCACCACAAAAGAAAAAATAACTAAATATTTTGTGCATCCTCCTTTTGCAAAAATAACAGCCTCTAAACACTTTCTATAGCTTCCAACTAGAGTCTGGATTCTGGCAGTAGGTATTTTAGTCCATTCTTCTTTACAAAACATGTCCACTTCAGTCAGGTTTGATGGTTTTCGAGCATGGACAGCCCGCTTTAAATCACACCACAAATTTTCTATAATATTCAGGTCTGGGGACTGAGATGGCCATTCCAGAACGTTGTACTTGTTCCTCTGCATGAATGCCTTAGTAGATTTTGAGCAGTGTTTAGGGTCGTTGTCTTGTTGAAAGATCCAGCCCCGGCGCAACTTCAACCTTGTCACTGATTCCTGGACATTGTTCTCCAGAATCTGCTGATATTGAGTGGAATCCAAGCGACCCTCAACTTTAACAAGATTCCCAGTCCCTGCACTGGCCACACAGCCCCACAGCATGATGGAACCACCACCAAATTTTACTGTAGATAGCAAGTGTTTTTCTTGGAATGCGGTGTTGTTTTTTCGCCATGCATAACGCCCCTCGTTTTGCCCAAATAACTCTATTTTAGTTTCATCAGTCCACAGCACCTTATTCCAAAATGAAGCTGGCTGTCCAAATGTGCTTTAGTATACCTCAGGCGACACTGTTTGTGGCGTGTGCTGAGAAAAGGCTTTTCCCGCAATACTCGTCCATACAGCATCTCCTTGTGTAATGTGCGCTGAACGGTTGAACGATGTACAGTGACACCATCTGCAGCAAGATGATGTTGTAGGTCTTTGGAGCTGGTCTGTGGGTTGATTGTGACTGTTCTCACCATCCCGCGCCTCTGCTTATCTGAGATTTTTCTTGGTCTACCACTTCGGGCCTTAACTAGACCTGTGCCTCTGGTCTTCCAATTCCTCACAATGTTCCTCACAGTTAAAACTGAGTGCTTAAATCTCTGAGACAGCTTTCTATATCCTTCCCCTAAACCATGATGTTCAACAGTCATTGTTTTCAGATCATCTGAAAGTTGTTTTGAGGCTCCCATTTTGCCACACTTTAGAGAAGATGCAAAGAGGAGAAACACTTACAATTGGCCTCCTTTAAATACTTTCTGATGATTGGATTCACCCGTGTATGGAAGTCAAGGGTCACTGAGGTTACCAATCCAATTTTGAGTTCTAATAATTAGTGCTAAAGGTACTGAAATCAATAAAATGACCTTCAGCTTTTCAGGTTGCCTAAATTTATGCACATGGCTAATTTTGTTTAAATAATTCTTGTACACTCTCCATGAATCATATAAACTTTATTTCACTTCTCAAATATCACACTGTTTGTCTCCCATATGATATATTTAATTGAAATTTCTTATCCAGACAACCAATGATTTATCAAGGAAAATCATAAAAATTTACAAGGGTGCCCAAACTTTTGCATACCACTGTATGTATAGGACAAAGCTTTTTAAAATAATAATCTGGTCTTTTATATCAGTGAACTACAAAATTAAAAAAAAGAAAAAATGTCAAAATGACTAATTTGTTCATTTTTATGTTTTAATTTTAAGACTGAATAATTTGTTCAGTAATTACTGAACAAACAAAGCAGAGTTAAACACACAATCTTCATTCATTTGAATACTGGTTAGTTTGTTATTTTGTCATTTGCATGACTGCACAGAAACAGATGAAGGCTCAAACAGTCTCCGCTAAGTTTCTAAGAGATGAGACGATGCCTCATGTTGTGCCAACAGATGGTGTGATACACAGAGCAGGGAATACAATACAGACACATTTCTTCGATTAGACTTTGTTTTACAAAGAAATATTTAATTAGAGCTTAGCTAATATTTAATAGACTCATTAGCAATTAGAGAATTAGCAAGCAGAAGCCAAATTAGCTTCACAGACATCTGTACTGACTTATTGTGATGCAAAAACACATGCAAAGGTTAATTTTATTTCTAAATATTTGTCCCAAAAACCCATTTGGTTCCTTGCTGTAATACTTGTGAACAGAAATAATACACAACATGAGTAGTATGTGTTTATATTGACCTGTTTACACGATTAAATGTGTCAATGAGTTGTTACCATTTAAAGTTAAAGTGTCGGAGGCTGGACAAGATGCACTAATCTGATTTTATGACATGAAGAAACCTGATCTCTTACCTACTGAAATGCCATAATAACTAGTTAGTGTGAGTTAGAAGAAACTCGATGGCGATTCCCTGTAAATGAATCACTGATGCATTAGACTTCTTCTTTCGGCATTTCCCTTCAGGGGTCGCCACAGCAAGTCAGTTTCTTCCATCTAACCATATCTGCTGTATGCTCTTTGGTCACACCAACTATCTTCATGTCTTCCTTCACTGCATCCATGAACCTCCTCTTTGGCCTTCCTCTAGTCCTGTTTCCTGGTGGTTCCAAATCCAGCATTCTTCTTCCTTTGTGCTCTCTCTCTCTCCTCTGCACATGTCCAAACCATCTCAGTCTTGCCTCTTGAACTTTATCCCCAAAACCTCTAACATGTGCTGTTCCCCTGATGTACTCATTTCTAATGTCCATCCTGGTCACTCCCAGAGAGATACTCAGCATCTTCATCTCTGCTACCTCCATCTCTGCTTCCTGTCTTTTCTTCAGTGCTACTGTTTCTAGATCAAACAGCATCGCCGGTCTCACCACGGTTTTGTACACTTTCCCTTTCATGCATTTCATTTAATGCATTGAACTGATGCATTAAACTTCACTTTGACATTTCTTCTAGGATTTACTTTGCTTATTTTGTTTTTTACAACCTCATTCCACCAGATTGAACCAAACATACTCAAAAATGACAGGGAGGTCAACAAAAATGTTTCTTTTGCTTCAACTATTTTAGATGTCGAAATTATACAATACACATCCATATCTGAGGCAAGAGGGCTTGGAATATCCGATGGGTATTTTTTAGTTGAGTGTATGCAGAATGAACCAAAACGATAGGCCAAATGTCGCCAGCACAACTTAAATGCTCATGTTAACCAGACATTTCATGACTTCAAAAAAAATAAACCAACACAAAAAGTGTTTTTGCTCATTTGTATGTAAGCATTCACCTGTGAGATTTCAAATATTTCAAAACTTAAATTATCATAATGTGACAATGTGTCATAAAATTAGGATGCATTTGGGAAAGAATTGTGTTTTAATGCTATGTTTTTATAGATAGATGACAGCTTTCTGGGGCTGCACGGTGGCCTCACAACTAGAAGAAGGTTTGGGGTTCAAGTCTTGGAGTGGGGGCAAGGCTTGAATTACTGATCTTCCTGTGTGGAGTTTGCATGTTCTTTTCATGTACAGTATGAATGGGTTTTCTCTGGGTGCTCCGGTTTCCTCCCACTCTCCAAAAACATATGTTGATATGCCACTACAAAATTGCCCCTAGGAATGAGTGTGTGTATGGATGTTGTCTGTGTGGCCCTTCAACCAACTGGTGACCTGTTTGAAGTGTACCCTGCCTCTTGCCTGAAATCTATCAGGATAGGATCAGGCACCCCCCGCAACTCCATTAGTGCTAAATGGTTCAGAAGACAAAATGACAGCTTCCTCACCTCTGAATGTGTCAGGACAAAAAACATCCAATCTTGCAACAAATTTCAATTATGGAATGGACAACTACATAGACATTTAACTGGTTGATGTTTAATGGCTTTAAGAATTGCATGTTCAACTGAAGAAAACCTGTGTCCACGAATAAACCAAACAGCAGGACACATATGGCAGATCAAGAGCTGCTCTCCATACATTCATTTGTTTGTCACTGAGTGCCAGGACCTGAAGGTTCTCTGCACGACCACCGTTTTTCCCAACAATTCGTCTTACAACAACTACTAATCTTCTTCTGGGATTCATTGTTATTGGTTTCAGAAACCCAATCTTGTTTGGAAAGTACTGGATGTTGTCAATGGCAAAAACTCAAACAAAAATTGTATTCAATCCAGTTCTTATTAACTTTGTGAAAATATCAAGATTTAAGTCCATTAGCTCAAAGATCAGACTTTGATAAAACTCACTCTTATGTATTTTATTTTATGTGTGATGTCATAAATTTTAATAAACTACCTACAGAACCATAGATATAGTGTTCAGATACATTTTTTTTCCAGATTTATACTATCTTATACACATATAATCTACATCTACATTTCTATGTAAATATAAGTATACCGCATATGTAAATATTGTAGATGCAAATTCGTTTGATTCAGTTTCTATTTGCTACATGCAGCGCAAACATCTTTTATTTGTTTCACTAAAAGCTTTCTTGCTCCATTCCACTGCAAAAGAAATAGTTTTTTGTTTGTTTGGGGTTGTTTTAATACAAGAGTTTCCGTAACCTCTTTTTTTTTTTGTTGATGTTAAAAAAAGAGATTCTTTCTTTCCGAGATGTTTTCAGTTTTTGACTGGTGTGTTTTGTCTCTTATTGAATCTTCCCAAACAATTGATCATAAAAAGTAAGAACATCCAGCGGTTGTTTCCTGGAATCCTTTCTCCACTTAAAACTGAACTGTTTTACTGCTTGCAATGCCAACTAAAACATTTGTATAAAACCACTTTGAACTGACTTTAAATCAACTTTTTATGGAACTTCTTGGCAATGATAGTTTTTTAATAAAATATACTTGAGTCTTCTTGTTTTTGCACTCTTGTTCTTCAGCTGCCAAGGTAAAGGTGACATCTGAGAAGAAACAATGTTGACATGGAGCTAAAACTGACTTTTCTCCTGCTCAGGTAAGGGTCCAGCTGGCTGAATAAAAACCGCAACTGACAAGATTTTTGTCAGATTCGATCAGGATTGTGATAAGTAGAGCGAAGATAGATATTAAGTTGAAAGACTTATGCTAGCAGATGTAACCTTGCTTGCATTGATGATTCACCTCCTCTCTGCATTTATTATGGATGAAGTCCTCTTTCATGATAGCCGCTTTCATCCCCACAGAGAATAGAAAACTTTGAACTCCTCTTTCCCTCAAGCATTGCATGGACTATTCAGAAGCAAACAGTAACAAAAGCATGCTGTTTTGTGGACTAAACATGAACGCGGATGGAGCTTTCCTGGCAGTTTAAGAAACATGTTACTATGTGTGTGTAAATGTGTGTTCAGCGCTTCCTAATTAATGAAAGCCCACAGGATACAAACTGTGTTATGCATGAGCATAAAACAGAGCTACGAATATATTATCCTGCAAGTTAAAGCTGTATTTTGCATCACAGTTGGAAATGCCAAGAATTTCTTTCTATCTCTGAAATACATGCACATTTCTACATATTACTATTCTAGAAAAACAGTTTCCAGAGAAATTTATAGACAATGGAATTCAGTGTGCTCTTGAAAAATGAGTGAGGAGAGTTAAGTGCGGCTTTCCAGGGAGTGATTCCTTGAGTCTGTGCTCCTTATGTCGATGGTTGTAAACTGTTCCTTCTATAGCTAAGTCAACATCTAGCTTTAGTCTGCGAGCTGTTAGTCTGTCAAAGGAGACTTGAATTATGGGCCTCCTGGACCACCTGGGAGCTGAAGCCAGAATAAGTGCTGATGTTTGTGTTGCAGTTAGAGTGCTCAAGCTTTTGTTTTAGTCAAAACTGCACCCTGGTCTTAGATTTTTCTGTCCAGCTGCATCTTGCCAACTGCAATTATTGAAGCTGGACCAGAATGCTGAGTCATAAAAAGCAAAATTACCCAATGGTGAAATGTTTCATTTTTACGTATTATATTTTATGAAACAGCAAGAATTTACACTTACAACATTGTATCTGTTCAGATTAAAATGTGAGTATTAAAGTTCAGCTGAGGTAGGGGAGGATCCAGATCAGGGATCTGCTTTTTGTGAATAATGTTGACATCATTGGACTTTTTTCAACATTCACTGGACCGATTCACAGCAGAGTGTGAAGTGACCAGGATGGGAGTCAACACCTTCAAGCTTGAAAGCTAGAGATTTAAACATCTGCCTCAAGTGGAGGAGTTTAAGTGTTTTTCTTTAGGATGGATGAAGGGAGAGATCAAAGTGTGAATCTGTACAGGTTCCACAATGATTATGTTTAGTCCACAAAACAGCATGCTTTTGTTACGGTTTGCTCTGATTAGGATGCTGCAACGGTTTATTGTGAAAAGAAAAGTATGCCAAAAAGCAAAACTCTCAATTTACCAGTTGATAATCTGATTCCCATCTATGTTTACCAGCTGTGAGTAGAGAAAAGAAAAAAGAAGAAACGAAAGAAGATATGTATGTAAGCATACCAAATGAGAATCTGCCATAAGATTCTAAGTGGCTCGTCTTCCACTCGGAGACAGGGTGAGGAATTCTCTGAGCCCCTCCTGGCTAATATGCCTGACTGATAAGGTGTTCCAGCCACATCCCACCAGAAGGATGCCACTGGACCCACTGGAGAGATTATATCTGACAACTGGTCTGGCAATGTTTCAGGATTCTCCAAGATATGGCAGAAGACGATGGTACTGCATGTGCGAAAGGTAAATAAAATGTTTCTGTCAATATCCTTTTTACTGTTTTATACTTTAAAAATATGTTACAATTAACCTAAAACCAAATTCTTGACTTAAGTATTAAAAATTCAAAAAGTATTTCTGGGTTTTTACTAATACACAACAAATTAAATCATTGAATGTTTGAAAATATGTGTTTATAACACATTTATATCATTTTTACATTTTAATTTATTTCTTTTTACCAATTGGTAGCACTTTTCAAGCATGATTAAAATAAACTTCTTCCTACACAACTTTAGATCAAAATTGAGGCAGCAGGAATTTGAAGTCCAGCACCGAGAGGGGTCAACTAAATACTTGACAACAAATATAGAATGTTCTTCTTTCTTGTAAGGTAGTTTCCCTCACCATTAATACCACATAAATCAAAACACACAACACACAAATATAATTCCACTGCTGAAAGGATGATGATAAGAAATCTATTGGTGTAACTTTTGGCTTTGTCACTGAAAGCAATAGTGAAGATGTTCTTTAACCATTCTACAAAGGATCCAGACAAGTGGAAAGTACTTGCCACATGTCAATAATACATGTCATTAATGTTTACTGTGATTGTTGTTTCAGCAAAGCCCCCTCTGTTGCCACACATCACAGGTTATCTTGAGATACACACTAGTAAATACCATAGCCTTTTGACCTGTAGCAAATGGCCACACACCAACATCTGTTCCTTTGGGTGTGTGATGCTTTTTATGAAATGATGTTCTTTTGTTTGGATTGAACAGATTATTTGCTTTACCATATATTTACATGATGTTGAATTCATGAACAAGTCATTTAATTTTCCCGGCATTTAAGAAAATCATGTTTTATTTTAATTTGAGCCACAAGGGGAAAATTTAAATTCATATTAGAGCAGCAATGATTCTCATAATTAACCTCATCCTGACAAAGTATCAAGCAGAAATAAAAACCTAATTTGCAGCTCAGTGGGATCTTGGGGAAAAAATGCTTCAAATGATTTAGTCTTTCTTCGGTATCAACAGACAATTTTCTAAACATCTCAATCAGGACTATCTCCACCTTAATAACCCCTTAGCTCCAGTTTACACCCAAAAAAATTTAGGTTTCCACATGAACAACCTGCATTACTTTATACAAGACAAATTGCAGAATTTTTAGACGCAAAACGGACAAAAACATAAAACTGTCCCTATAAAACCAAAAATTATTTGGTTATGAAAGAAACTACTATTTTTATTGCAAAACATTGAAAGTCTTTCTTGACTAAATCAACTAACATTGTTTCACAGCCATGCCAAAATGAGCTTCATCCGCAGGGTGGCTGGGCTCTCTTTCAGAAATAGGGTGAGGCACTCTGCCATCACGCTCGTTGTAGAGCCGGTGATCCTCTGGGTCAAGAAAAGCCAGATGGGGTAGTTTGGGCATCTGGTTAGGATGCCTCCCGAGCGCCTCGCTGGTGACGTGTTTTGGGCAAGTCACACTGGGAGGACACCTAAAGGCAAACCTCGGACCCGCTATAGAGACCTTGTCTCACAGCTGGCCGGGAAATGCTGCTGGATCCTCCCGGTTTTGCATTTTTGTCATGAAAGATATTCATACAGTAAAAATAAAAAAGAAAATGGAATCATTTCTAATTCAAAACTTGAAGATATGTATACCAAGATGATTGGCAAGTTCATCTCTGCTATGTATAATATCTTATATTACTCAACGGTGATAAAAAAGAAAAAAAAAATCTTATCGTTTTGTTCAAGCTAATGGTGTAATTTTATCATAATGGTTATACAAAAATCAAACTGACAAATCCACTCTCTTTGACAATTTCCCTCGGGATCAATAAAGTATTTATCTTTATCTCTTTGCATTGAATCTATACAATATTGTAAATGATTTTCCATATTCACAATATAACACATTTGTTAATCCACATCTAAACTAGGATTAAGTGCTGTTGATTGATCTGAAAACTTCACTTGATTCCTTTTATTTTTACTGACATATTGGTAAGATGCATTACAGTGTCGTTCTTTCTGCCAGACTATCATGCTCTAAGTATTTTAGAAACTGAAACTGTATAGAAATATCTTCATGTGGGTCAACATGAAAGTATTCATCTGCTTTTTGTCGACAGTTTGGTCCAAAGATTAATGATGATTCTATTTTTGTGTATTTTGTTTTTTTTTGTATCACTTTCAGCCCTTTTGTCTCAACATCACTCTTTCCTTAAGACATTACAACATTACTCTTTACATGATTTTCAGTCATTGAGAATGATGGCAAACCATCTTCTGTAACAAAGCTTAAAAAAACAAATCTCCAACTATTTATTTTTCAACATAACTTAATTGTACCCATGTTGAGAGAATGATTGTAGTTCTGAGAGCAACATATGTTTGATGAAATGACTACATTGATCTTTTTTCCAAAATCCTGTAAAGTTTCTCCCTGATACTACATGCAGTTGATAATCCCCTTTTTCACAGAGTGAATTGAAATATCAGTTTGCAGTTATTTAAAGTTGACACTTTGCCAGGATGAGTTAAATCCTAGGATAAATGGGGCTTAATCTTTCTCTTTAATAAATTATTTCCCCAATGAGAGGAATGCTGAAGGCATCACAGGTGGGGACGTGGGTTGGCGAGCAACTCTTCTGAGTCATCGTCTAACTTGCCCATCAATTAATGCTTTCTCTTTTCAATGTTTCTTTTAATGTAAATCTACTTTCATTTGTTTTGGTGCGATACATTAACACTATGGCATAAACAGTCCACTTGCACGCTTTTAAATCCCTCCTCAGTGGTCTTCTCTCTCCCTTTTACTTCAGTCTCTGTGGTCTGTTTAATAAGCTCACTCTGAGCTGTGTTCAAGCTCATTAACCTTTGTGGGTGGCAAGTTCCACTGAGAGGGAAAGCCATTGATAGCCAGACACAGATATACACAAGGAGATATTTTACACTTCAAACACATAAAGACTTAAATAGCTATTACCACAAAGTAGTAACTATGCAAAATTGTTCATTGCTGTAAACAAAAAGAAAGCATTCATAATTATACAAATGTTTAGTAGAAATGAGCTTTCATTGTTTAGATTGTGTGCAAATTTAATTAGAATTATTTCACACCAACCACAAAATTTGTTCTAGGCTTTTATATTCTTAACATGGTCCAAATTAAATAAACTAAAGGGTTTACCACAATGACACTGTAGCTATCAAGTTACTTTTAGAAGGCTACTTAGATGTTTCCCTTTTTAAAGATTTTTAA
Organism: Neostethus bicornis; assembly: GCA_902685375.1. Taxonomy (NCBI): domain Eukaryota; kingdom Metazoa; phylum Chordata; class Actinopteri; order Atheriniformes; family Phallostethidae; genus Neostethus; species Neostethus bicornis. Next base: position 16,366,087 of record LR738545.1, read on the forward strand.
TACAGAAAACTCCACATTAGAATTTGAAACAAATTCAAGCTGAGGTTCAACTCCTACACTTTATTCTTCTAGTTAGCACACATTGGTGTGTTGAATGAACGAGCATAAGAAACCATTTATTTTACTTCTGTTCTGAATAATGTTTTCAAATACAAACACAATAAGTAACTTCACAATGTTATGAAATGATGCAGGTATTATAACCTAATGATGATGATTATAATACCCTGAATAAGGGAGTAATTAACCTCAGCTTTTGGCTAAAATGTCTTAATCTGACTAAATTTTGGACTCAATATTTTATTGGAGAGCCAACAGGGACCCAGAGAGTTGCTGCAGCTATATCCTTGTGGAGTTTTGGATTTTATAGGAGTATTGCAACCTTTTTAAGACGGTAAATGGTTTTTGTAGCACTTTTAAAAGAAAAATGAATGAATGTCACAGATAAAACTGGCGTCAATGGAGGTAATTTAACATTATAATGCATATACAAGTGTGCAATCTATTTATGGGCAAAGGACGACAATTAAAACAAAAAAACTTGATAAAAGCTTGAATGTCCGACTGTATTTTTTGAAGGATAGGGGTTGTCAAGCTTTAAAAGGGATAAATGTTAAACTGTCACAGAACCTTTTGTGTGTGTTAGGTGTGACTTGAGTTAAATAATAAAAAAAAATCTACAGGTACAGGATACTCCACGTACAGGAAACTTTTGAGAGCTTTTCAGTATATCCAGTTAATTCGGTCATCTAAATATCACCCATGAACCAAATTTTATTTGTACCGCATATTGAAAGAGCTATTTTCCGTTGTCTAAAAACGACTGGAACTGAGCTCTAAAATAATCAAACAAAGTTTAGATAAATTGTTTCACTTTCATAGTTTTGATGTTGAGGTTTTTATGCTTTTTGCTTTTGAGGCATGGTATTACAAATGTTTAATCAGCAATCAGTTAATTCAGCCTAAAGAGAACAAACACTGGCTTTAAAAAAAAAAAACAACAACAGCAAGAGAACACAGATTATTTACACTGCTGAATAAAAGCTCATTACTGTATTGGAGTCACATCATATGTGGAGAACCATCCTTTCCACTGATCAAAAGGATTTTTTGCTTGTGTATAGAAGAGCCTCTTCTTTAAATTTACATCTGGCTTTTCAGCTGAATGTGTACATCATAATAACACATACAGTATTTCCTAATACCAAAGGATCTCTATGCATTGTGTCATGAAGATGAAGTTTTTATTAAAATTAAAGTTCTCAGGAGCCATTTGCCTGAAACACGATGTATCAGAACCAGGATGTATTCATATTTTAATGAGTTTGTGTAAAGACAGCAAATTAAAATCAGTTAACAGATGTAAATCCCTTATGTGGACAAACTCAGGGGGTAATACCTGGGTTTATTAGTCTATATCAAATTACATTGAGTTGTTATGGTTACAGTTCAGTGATTAACTTGTGTAATTTTCAGATGTACCTACATTTTCTATGTTGTACCTTGTAGAGGGCAGTTAATCTCTACGTTAATCCTTGCCTACGTATGAGTGTGTATATACAAGTGTGCTAAGTTTGATGGCATCTTTAAATGATATTGTATGAAATTGTGTTCCTTGAACAGAAATAAATTTGACCTATTTGCTTAATTTTTAAATGTTTATTGTTAGTGTTTTCTCTATCTTATCTCATGAATTGTTATCAGTGAGCATCCCAACTTAATTAAGGCCAAAATTAATCATCAGGAAGCTGATTTCAGACTTAAACTTTCATTTTGTCTTCTGAACCACTTATCCCTAACAGGGTATCCCAGCTGTTTTGAGGCGAGAGAGAGGGCACACCCTGAACAGGTCGCCAGTCTGCTGTGAGGTCACACACGCACACACCTTCGGGCAATGTAAGAGCAGCAAGTCAACCTAGCATGCATATTTTTGAAAGGTGGAAGGAGATCGGAGTACCAAGAGGAAACCCATGCATACAAGGGAGGAACAGGTAAACTCCACACAGGAAGACCAGTGTTCCGAGCCTCGTCCCACCTGGGACTCGACCTCAACCTTCTTGTTGTGAGGCCACCGTGCTAACCACTGCGCCACCGTGCAGCGACTTAAACTTTTATCAACAAACACAACATGCATCTTATCCATTTCCATAAAACTTCAGTGGCTCGTTTTCTAAACATGCTGATGGATACATCTTAATAATTCTATTAAAAATGTCTGAAGAACAATACATCATATCTTAATTACCATCTTGTCATCAGTATGTCTAGTAGAAAGTTCTGGAACAGCATTGTATGAATGTATTGTGAGGAAATAAATGGCATGAATTTAAAATACACAAACTGTCAGTAGTGTGGAAAAAAAAGAAACATCCCTCTCATTTCTCCCCTGTGGGACATGTGGTTTTGATGCTTGTATGTTTCTTCAAGAGAGCCTGGTTGTTTCCATCCTTTTGTCTATTTATGATTGTCTCTTACAGCCACTGTTCCCAAGGGAAAAGACCGTCAGACTGTCTCCCTGCAGCAGATGCTCCACTCCTGCTCTAATCTATCTGTCTCCCAGCCAATAATATTAGACACTGGATTTTTACAGGAGATGGGTCATGAAAGGGGACGGCCATGCTCACAAATTTGCGGTTCAGTTTACTTATTCTGTGTCAGAAAAGGTTAAGAGCTAGTGAAACCAGAGCACAGAATTAGTGCTCCGAGAATCGTTTTTTATTACTGTTAAGGTCACAGCCATATTTAAAATCCACGAGAGAGCAATGCTGGTGGATATGTGGCCAGCTGAGAGAGCATTTCTCAATGCAGCACTGCAGAATCAACTCTGACTTTGATTTGATTAGAAAAAGACTGTGAGGCTTCTTATGAATATGTGATAAGCACACAGGAGCGAGAGATAACCACCACAATGGTATCAGCAATCACTGGAAATCAGAGTGTATACATATGGAGAGGAGCAAAGAGCCTGTTTGGGCCATGTGATATAATGATCTGAAAAGGATTACATCATCGTTTAGATGTAGGTGGGGAGGGGATGAAGAAGAAAAGACTTGGACTGCCACCTGCTGTCTATTCAACCAACAACACATTGGTCTGATTTGAACCCGAGCTTTCGCAAATAAAAAGTCCCCTAAGGACAATCCTGCATTAGAACATTTGCTCCTTCATCAAGTAGATGAAAGAAAAAGAAGCAGCCATTACTTTTCTGTGCCAAACTTGTTAAATAATGCTTTCCCAGGATCCATTCATTCTCATTCCTGACTGAAGCGTTGCCTTTGCCAAGATGCCATTAAACAGCTGTGTGGTGTTTTTATAGCTGCAGCATAAGGACACAGAAGGCTTATTTAGTGGCTGTCATTACTTGGGGATTAGAAATCCATTTTTATGTGAATGTATCCTTCCTTCTGATAATTTGGCTCGAATTATGTTTTACAGTTTCCATCTTTTAACATTTAAGTGTTTAGATATGTTGTATAAAGTGGAGTAGAACACAGTCTATTAAAACAGCCTTTATAAAATGCTAAACTTAACTCTACTGACTTTACCCTTCATACCATTTTTCTCCTTTTTTAAAACCATCATGGTAAATAAGTTTTTTAGATGTCAAAATTTTCAAATGAATATACAGTATGTAGCAGTCATCATACTTATCTGAATTTTTTACTCTTTTCATTGTTACAATCCACAAAAGGCCACCTGTTCCTAAATCTATTTATCTGAAACTCTTGACAAATAGCAGACCAATAAGTATCAAACCATAATAATTTTTAATGGTATACAATCGCACACATTCTTTACTTGTTCAAGTTTTTTACGGATGGAAAAAATGTTGCAACACAAAGTCTGTTCCTCTATTTTTGACTGGTCGATATAACATATTACCATCTGCACTAGTTTCTATTGAAGGTAACTTGCCGATAATCATATTGTAAGGCCTTTCTGTTTTAAGGTGTTTGCAGAATTTTCTCCTCGAAACAATTTTTTTTCCTTTAGTTCAAGCTTGCCAACTCACTTTGAAAAACCAGAATGAAGTGTTAAAACTTAGGCCTAAACTTGTAACATTTTTATCCACTGTATAGCTTAATCTAAAATTCTAAATGCACAAAAATTCTTAATCTTCCTGAGTGGTTTTGAAGTGATTCACATCATTTCTAAACGTGCTGGCTGAGTGATCTCAGCAGCAGTACAAACTACACCATCATGGACCCGGCACGCTGCTCATACCCCAGTAAAATGTAGCAGAACTAATAACTCCAAATATTAGTACAATCATTCACAGCAGCTAACTGCCAGCACCAAACACTCCGCATGCCGAAATATTTCATCCTTGCCTTGTGATTTCACAGCTGCCTCGCAAATACTGCTTATGATCTTATTTCAGTTGCTAATGTATTCCCGTTTTTCTAACGTGTTTCGCTCTCCGGGTGGAAAGTGGTTATTGTGGCAGAGTAATGATTTCTGAAGAGTGTTTACAGGCTTGAATGAAACACTGAAAGCAAAGGAAGGAAGGAAGGCCTTGAAGGTGCATGTAAATTTAATTAGGTTTTCAAACCTAGAAGAAGATTTCCATTACTGTTTGAGCCTGGACATCCTAATAACAATGATTACCTTGTAATTTATAGTTTCCTGGACACAATGTTGTAAATAAATAAAATCTCAGCTTCCCTGCTTAACTAATATATCAACATTTATTATAAGCTGTAAGTCACGTCTTTATTCTAAAAGACATTCACTATATGAACGGGCTGACTTTAGTAGAATAATTAATGTTGAGTTGGCTTTAAAGGCCAAGGAAAAATATTGAAATTCTCACTTACACTTAAGAAAATGTTGGTATTTATTACTTTCTAACAGGGTGGGGAATAACAAGAAGCAAAAAGTACAGATTTAGAAGTTTATCGAAGTATACTCTGTCACACCGTGAAGGCAGACAATGCTAAAATTATTATTCAGGTCAAGCATTGCACTATGCTACTGAATGAGCACATTTTAATAGCACTGGATCCCTGAGGCAACTAACTCTATTCATAATTCCAAGCACAGCAGTTTCATTTACTGACCTTGAAGAGCCTTGTTTATACAAATTGAAATTAAACGGCAAAGAGGAAGAAAATCATTCCCTGGTTTAATTTACCTTCATGAAGTAAACAGATCACACAGGGAGAATATTACTTTACCCACAACTGAGATAATGAGCATTATGTTACTGACAGAGCTGCTTACATATTCATCGCGTAGTCACGCCGAAGGGCACTGACCTGTAAAACAAAGAAGAAAAACATCACCCATCTGCCCATATGTAAGCGCACACTGAACAGTTATGATTTGTTGTATTTTACACTGTTAGTGTCTATAAAAGCTGCTGTGATGGAAATGGTTGGGTGGTAGACATGGCCGAGGGAGGCAGAAAGGCGATGGGGGGTGGTGGGCGGCATCTTCAAAGCGAGTTGTAAAACCCCAGATCCCTTGGGTCTCCTATATGTCACCCAGCTCTGCATCTATGAGCGGTGGAAGACTCATACAGGCCAACCTTTTGAAATGTCAGCACGATAAAACCGATGGTTTCAATGTGCTGGGTCTTCTGGTGTCAAATGCCATTAGTTTTAATCCTATTTGTGGTGAAATTGCTCTTGAAAGGTAAAGGGATCTATAACTGCCCATAGCCCACGGCTGGTCACTGTAAATCTCTGAATATGCTGATGACTCCTCTCTGCAGTTTGGTGCAAGTTGGAATGAGAATGTCAGTATGCTCGGTGGAGACAGAGTGTCTCTGCAGACTACTGGCTAAGTTATGGAGCTGTAGTGTTTGTGGAAGGCCATGTTTCTCACTGCATGGCAATGAATTGTAGGAGCCAAGAACAGATTTGTTCTTTCCACCGAGCAGCTCACCTTGTATGACAGGAGGCAGAATTTCAGCGATGCTCTTGCAACAATCCCATAACAAATTAAACTTTATATAAATGAATAAAAACTCCTAATAAGAATTTGTTTTAAACATATTAATAAAAAAGAAATGCAAACACCTTTCACACAGGGGTGTCAAGATCCTGTCCTCAAGGTTTTCATTGTGTTCCTGGTGCAATGCAGCTGATGCACATAAAGTATAATCAACAGTCAATCAGATTTTGCACATTGACTCAATAACACGGATCAGGTGTGTAGATGCAAGAACACATGAAAAACCTTCAGGACACCAACCCTCCTAGTCTGGAGTTTGATGGACTTGGAGATTTCACACTTTAAGGAGCAATCTCTTTAAAGTGTCAAAAACTTGTGCCAGCTATCTGAGTTTTAGTGTAATTGCTCCTAATGTCTTTACCAGCAAGGTTTCTGAGCAATGTTCAAACATTTACAGGGCATATCCAGTATTTGAGCTTTTTTAAAATATATAAAGTGGTTGCCACTTTAAATAAACTCCAGTACATATAAAACAGACTAAAAATCAAAGACTAAAGTTTTGATCTTCACTTTGTTGGTGGGATGATCTTTCCGTTTAAATAAAAATGTCTGGAATAAAAAATTTAGCACTATCAGAATAAGAGCTGAACTTGTGTGAGAAATCTCAGAGTGCTAGAAACCCAGTAGCTGTAAACAACACCATCCATATTTATTCTATTTAAAACTGGAAAATGTTCTGAGTCTCTCTCAGCTTATGTTGGACTGGAGGCATCAATTCATAAACAATCCTTCCACATCGGAGGAACTTCTTTACAAGGGTCGAGACAAACATGTTGGTCAGAGTAAAATATGGACTGATAATCACATCCAAAACAAAAAGAAATCAGCACCTGGAGTTGTTCCATAGACTCCTGTAGAGAGCAGGGGTGAGCTATCTACCTGCTCACTTACATAGTAACTACCGTATGTACAAAGATGGCATTGAAGGCTGCCTCAGGTAAACCATCAGCCGAGCGGGACTTGTGCAGGTGGCCTCTACCTACTACCTTCCTTCTTGCCTATCTTAACCTGCCTGCCTATTGCTTCCTCACTTTATCATCTCACTAATTTGAACCAGAAACTTCTGATAGTGTGGCAGGGACTTTTCTCACTGACCTACCTGCCTTTTCTAGCTTTTTCCTGCCATGGTCTCACAAAACAAAGAACATGGAAATGAACCAATGAGCAGTCTTTCACTGGCAGCTGTAAGTTGCTGTAATTTTGTCCAGATCATCAACTTCCCTTTGGTGGAGTGGTAGTCCATGATCCTTTGAGGCTTCCAGTCTTTTGTTGCACTCAGAGATGCATCAGTGTGCATTGTATTCATTACAAGAACATTCTTATTTCTCTTTGGGCAGAATGAAACAACTATTGTTTTCTCACTGACTGCAAATAGTCAGAGGTCTGGCATGTTTCTCAACCCCAACCCTCTTCTGAAGTTCATCTCCAAAGCAGTAGAATGTAAAGAAGTTATCATCTGTGATGTTGTGACCTTGTAGCTCTTTATCATCTCCAGCATAACAGGCATCCCCTGATCCTCACACGCTTCCCCATGATCTGTAATCTTGATCTGTGATCCTGATCTGAAAAAAGGGTCGCCGTAATAAGCATTTGCTTCAGCCGATACCTTTTTGGTCCTTTTGTTAAATATAAGTTCAGAAAAAATGTAAATTTTTTTAATGAGTGTGTACGATTTTACCAAAATAAAAAATAAAAGAAGAAGAAGAATCTCAGTTTGTTATCCAGGTTTATTTACTTGCATATTCCATTTATAGCTGGATATTGCATCACAGGCTACCCATAATTTGATCCCATACTTTTGGATATTCACTGACATTAAGGTATTATGAGGTAAAATGACCTATAACACCACCTTAGTATACAAAGTCTGCACAGTGGTGTGCCACACACCAACAAGCCCAGATTGCACACACAAGTTCATGACACAAGATGAGAAAAAGTCATGAAATGTTAGAAGGAAAAGAAAGGGTAACCACTATTTTGGTTAATATAAAAACTGAAATAGGACAAACTGACCTGTAACATTATTGCAAGGGTTTTAAAAATATATTTTTTCTTGTATTATACAAAACAATCAAGTGTATGTATGATGTAATAAAAGCAGTACATGAAGATATTCTTTTTCTGATGTGAAATTTGAAGAATTTTGTTTGATTGTTGCCTGAACATTTCACTTAACTTTTGGCTGTAAAGAGAAATGTATTTATACTGGTTTGTCCTTAGAAAATACCACAAATAGGCAGCGGAGCTCCTTCTCCAAGAGGCTCAGACAGCTCCGCTCAAAAACCTCCCGGTACCGGAAATCTTTTATTCCCAACACAATAACACTTTTTAATAACTCACAGAATAGCAAATAACTGGTTCATGCTCATGTAATTCATCACTGTTTGTCACTTTATGCTTCTTATGTTCCTTTTTTTAACCCCCTTTGCACTTACAGTCTGTATTGACCTCAATGTTTTGTCACATTATTCCTTCTATTTTATTATTTTAATATCTTATTTTTTTTGTTTTCCTTCTTGTGTATATACTGACTATTTCTTTCTTGTTGCTGCTGTAACGCACAAATTTCCCAAGTGTGGGATCAATAAAGTAAATCTAATCTAATCTAAATAAGTTATCAATATCAAGCTAATTATTTTAAAAATGCTTATTTTACATTTATATTAAAAATGGCAAAAGAAACAAGCACACAACGATCACCAAGAGTGTTTTCTGTGTCAGAAAACATCAATGAAACCAGATCTGCTCATGTCGACTGTTGATTGCGTTTGAAATAATTCTAGATGTTTATTCAAAATCACAGTAATTAGATCTATTAATTGCAATCAGCCTCAACACAAGCTGCAAGTAACTGTTCTCAAAACTAAACGATTTATTTGATGTATGTAAATTTGTCTGGTGATGAAACAGTCTGGGTATGTTGTGCAATGTGTCTGATCCACTTCCTCTTTGCAACAGACTGAGATAATAAAAAGCTGCTTCCCACTTCCTTATTCTATAAAAATGTGGTTTCTATTATGAGACAGACGGAATGGAAAGAAATAATTGCAGTGTTCTCTGACACAGAGCACATTACTTTTCTAAATACTTACAAATACCTCCTTATTCCTCACTGTCCTGCACAAATTTGTGACCTAGTGTCTGCTGTTGATGATATTTTGTTTTATTATACTGTATTAATTTCTCCTGTCCTGCATTGCACTGAAGCAGGCAGCCAATGGTGAGAGAAACTGGGGATTAGGTGTCTTCTCTGGGGAAACCTAGGCATTAGCTCAACAGGATATGAACCGGCAACTCTTTGATTCAAAGATGGCAATTTTACCACTCAGCTATGCCTCCCCTAATTTTTGTGATTTTAGTTTAAATTCCCATCCAAGAATGAGATTGCGGATGCAAGCGGCCAAAATGAGCTTCCTTCGCAGGGTGGCTGGGCTCTCACTCAGAGATCGGGTGAGGAGCTCTGCCTCCAGGTCGAGCGGAGCCAGATGGGGTGGTTCGGGCATCTGGTCAGGATGCCCCCCGAGCGCCTCCTTGGGGAGGTGGAGAGACTATGTGTCTGTCCACACAGTGAACGACACAGAATCCTTCCGGGTGAGCTGGAGGATGCAGCTGGGTGAGAGATGCCTGGGTTTCTCGTCTTGGGCTGTTGCCCCTGCGACCTGGCCCCGAATAAGCGGAATACGACGGAACAAAACGGAATTCCCATCCAAACATTTAAAAATCAAAAGAGAGAAAACATTTATTTAAACCTAATTACTTGCCTGTAAAACACAAATAACACGCTTCAGAAAGCAGAGGGAACAGCAGCTGCCGGCTCCATCGTTTAGCTGACCTCATCATAGTAGCCAGTCATGAGAGGAGCAGTTTTTGTGTCTGTGTGTTTCTCCCTTGACTACAGTTGACCCATGGTCAGAATAGCAAAAGAAAAATACAAGCTCCCACCATCCGTGTATTAAGTAAAGTCTTGCTTTGCAGCTCGGGGTCTCTAGGATGTCACCAGGAAAAACTGTGACCTGTGTGGGCCTCTCAATGGTATGTGCTGACGGTTGTTTAATGAGTGCCTTACATGAAGTGTTGATGTGAAGACAGACCACAATCACAGGCCACAAGTGCACAGTATAGTGTCATAGGAGTGTAATTTAAGTCCTTTGATGCTGAATTAGCAAGGGGAAGCCTCTGAACACCAGATGGTTGCTCTACAGCTTCATATTGCCGTCGTAAACGTGAGTTTGTGTGTGAGTGAGTCTCACTGGCAGTCATTCATGCACAGAAAAAATGCACAGAAGGGACTTTCTACCATCCAATAACGCTGATGCAGGCTCGTAATGGGACGCCTGTCTCGTAATAAAAGCTTCACAGCTTCATATGAGCTCAGCAGTTAAAAACCAGAATGGGGACAGTCATATTTGCTTTGGTACTGAGCCATTACTCTTCATTAAAAACAAGAGAAAATATTACTTTACACTACTGACGCATTAAAGAATTGTGACATCTTTCTTTGCAAAAGAAGAAAATCAACATTGAATAAACGAACAGTAAATGTACCAGAAGTCACTGCTTTTCACCAAAATTGGAAAAGAGCATCAAAATACCCAGAGATAGGCTGTTTTACAAAATATCAGCAGATCAGAATCATTTGTATTGCAGAAGCCAAAACTATAATCATTGCTAAATTAACTCACAAAGAAAAACATTTGGTCGAAAGTTTTGTTTTTTGATTCCAGTGGAACTGATTCTTAAATGCCCCCCCGCCCCCCCTATTTTACATGTGTTTCAAATGTCATTATTTATTTTTGGCAGAAAGAATAAAATAATCTTTTTTATTTTAATGTAAAATGATTCATCTTAAATTTTGTTTTTTTAGCACATTTATGTAATGCATCTTAAATGAGTGGCAGATCAAAATTATCTGAGAATACTAATTTTATTGCCTAGTTTTTCCTCCAACGAATTAGGAAAGTATCTCTCTACCTATATAAGCTGTCTCTAACTATTGTGAATAATAAAATAGTTTCATATTTTTGTTTAAAGCTATTTTTTATTTTATTTTGGTCTTTTATTCATTTCGTTATTTTAAATTAAGAAGTTATAACTGGTCTTATTTTTGAGGAAATACTGGCATCTAGTGGTAAATTTATGGATTGCGATACAAATCTTTCAAAGAAACATATGGACAAAAAGTAATTTTACAGCTCTTAAGAATGAAAAAAAAAAAACAACCAAAAAACCGTGATCTAAAACTATACATACAATATACAATAAATAAAGTGTGTCACAATGTAAAGCTATATTAATGCAATGCATTTAACAAATGCTAAGTTGGATATTCTTGCATCATTTGAAAGAATTCTGTGGAATCTACCAACAACTCAGCAGTGAAAAATAATTATTTATTTCCTAGGTAAAATAAATAATTAACAATTCGGAAGTTCAAGTAAGATTTTTAAAATGTTGCTTAAAATTACAATCACATGAACAAATGAAGAGCCGTTTTTGTACATTAAAATGATATTTTCTAGTTTAATTCATAAAACAGAATAATTGTTAAATTATTGTTAACAATAATTATTAACAATAATAATCATTGTTATTATACAATCTTGTTATTTAGCCAACAAGATTTTATAATTTAAGAAAGAAATGGCACTGGTAGACAAAATTACTGACTTAAAAGTGTTTTCTTTCTCTTGGTATTTTCAATGCAACTAAAATCAAACCGGATGAGTGGAACTAAATAACAGGAAAAATGTCCATTTATAAGCCATTAGAATATTTAAATCAATGTGCAGGTTCTCTGATTTGATTTCTTCCACTAATCTCAGGATAACAAACAATGAAAGAATCAGTTGTTCATCAGCAGAGGGCAGCATCAATCCATCCATCTTTCCTCATATTCAGTCCAACATTAACCACCTCATTATTCTCTATTGCTGTCTATATGAGCTCTCCATCATCATGCAACACTGGGCAGACTCCTGAGCACAGCTGCCCTCAGGCATTGTCTGAAATATTGCTTTATAAGCCGGGCTCCAGTTGAACGACCTAGCAAAGGATAAAGGAGAAAATCTGGATTCCCTGTGGGAGATGGCTCCCCAGGACATGACATTTTTGGAGGTTGTGAGGAAAGAATCCTTGCGAGGACATAGAAAGATACAAAACAAAAACAAATAAGATGTGTCCCCGTTTATCAGACATACCTCTGATTCTTAACCTAATAGTTTAGAAATGACCTTCACAGATTTTATTTTTTTTACATCTAACTAAAATAGTTGTCTACTGTCTCTGAGCTTGATTCACCTCATTGTAATCACTGTCTTATAAAAGCATACCTGTTAAAACAGATTGATTACTCAGTTAAATTAAAACAAACAGAAAAGTATACAGGTGTTTACTCTGAAAGAGGAGAACCACGCAGGCAAGGATGGATGGACTTAATTATTTTTCTTTGGATTTTTATCTAGAGATAATGGAACCTGTTTTTTGTGAAAATACAATAATTCATCTTGTTCTTTTGAGAAAAAAAATCATATGACAATAGTTTTAACTGTTTTATGGGTGAATTAGCAAGTCTCCTCCGAAGACATTGGATGGACCAGATTTCTGAGAAATACCAGGAGATTTTAAGGTGGCAGATCGACAGATGGATCACTGTGGCGTCATCAGTAATCAGGATGCTGTATTGGTCTGTCGTCGTAAAGAAGAAGCTGAGCCGTAAAGCAAAGCACTCAATTTGCCCATCGATCTACGCTCCCAGCCTCACCTAAAGTCACCAGCTGTGGGCGGTGACTGAAAGAACGAAATCATGGATAAAAGCGTTAGAAATGAGCTTCCTCAGTAGGGTGGCTGGGCTTTCACTCAGAGATAGAGTGAGGAGCTCCTCCAGATCGAGAAAAGCCAGATGGGACAGTTCTGGCATCTGGTTAGGATGCTTCTAAATACCTCATTGGTGAGGTGTTTCAAGGACGTTCCACCAGGAGGAGACCCAGAAGAAGGCCCAGACTCATTGGAGAGTCTGTATCTCACACCTGGCCGGAGAAGGCCTCGGGATCCTCTTGGGTGAGCTGGAGGATGCAGCCAGTGTGAAGTCTGGGTTTCCATCTGATCATGTTGCCCCGCAACTCGGCCCCAGATAAGCAGAAGACAATAGAGCGGAATGGAACCTTGGGATATTCCAGGATTTACCAGATAAAGGAAAATTTGGGTTCTTCTGATTAGGCAGGATACAAACTAACAATACTTTTAGGGGGAACTATTGAAACACTAAATTAATGTGTTGTATTTTGCGAATCAAAGCCGTTTAAAGTCAAATGAACTTGTTACAATAAAAAAGCTGCTGCAGAACCAGTTAAATAGAAGAAAAACAAAGTGCTGACCGAAGTTGCTTTATATCTTCTCTGATAGGTAATCTGTGCCTCAGCAGAAGGAAATACTGAACATTTCTTAACTAACCACAGCAGTCCCATTAATCTCTCTGATAAGAATCAAAAGCAGAAGAGAAGCTAAAGAACCAAGAGTCTTTGTCTTATCTCAAGTGGAAACAGCGCGGGCTTTTAATATTTCATACTGCATAAAATACACAAAGTAAAGGGTTAAAAAGCTGTTCATTAGAAAAGTTAAATATTTACTTTTTGCCTGAGGTGAATCTGAGCTGACCGCAGGTCTTTGTGTTCTTGTGCAGGCGGTTATGTGCTCTTGGCTGCAGCAGTTTATGCTAAGCCTGAGGTTGGATCAGAGTCAGTGGAGGAGAGGTGAATTTATCAGCCCCCGCAGCCTGTAAGGCAACCCAGTCTTATCCATCACCACACAGCCTTGCTGCTTCTCCCAAAGATGAGCGGGTAGGAGGACAAAAGGGCAGAAAAAAAACGGAGGATGGAGTGGCCTCTGCAATTTTGTACAAACCGGAGATTTTATTACTAAACTGTTAAAACATTAAGTTGGCTGTATTTGTAAAAAACAAACATTTAGTACCCTAAAAATTGTTCACATCATTGCAAAAAATAATTATGACAGTGAATCTCACAGTATCAAAGTACAAAAAAATCTCATTCTTTTCAAACGTCATATTCTTTTTCATGCTTTATGGACCAAAAACCCTGAAACTGGTTTGAAAATATTTTTTTATCATGGTCACAAATACCTGCTATCCCATTGTAGCTGCTTGCAGAAGTTCAACAGACTCCAACACATGCATTCATATACATATCTCAATCAGTTAAAAGCATGGCAGTAAAAACTACAGGAGCATTATTGTAAGGGATCATTGGATGTGGCATACATGGAAAAATCTTGCAGTGCTTCAGGTCACTTTTTCTTTATTTTAACATACCAGATATACGTCACAACTCAGTGTAGACTTAGTTTTTATGTGTCATTTTTTGCTAACCAGTTAAGCTTTAGAAACAAGGTCAATCCTGAGAAACAATACCCTGTATTTAAGAGAGAAGAAGGCTGCTGTTGATCTTTTGTGATATACTAAACCTTTTTCCTATAAAATATTTTTGGATAGATGGTTTTGATGGATGTCGCTCATGATACTTTTTTCAGTTTCTACAAAAATAATCTCTATTTCATTTTTGTCCTAGGATTTCTAGGATTCTGGCACCTAAAAGTTGATCCTTGATGTATCCACATCCCCCATGGCTGAATCCTGGCTTTCCGATTCTATGGCCCTGACCTCATCTCTGATTACTTTCAGAGTTGTTCCCTTAACTACAGCCAGTTTTTGTTAGTATGAAGCAAATGTGCTGAGTTTTTCTAAATATCTAGTGGTGGAGTTAGATGAGCTAAAATTTGACAGCCATAGGTACTTTGGGATCTCCATGAGTTTTCTTTTTTTCTTGGAGCACCAAGTTTTTGGTGGTTTTTTTTGTTTGTTTTTTTTTAATTTTCTTCACTGGGAGTGGAGGTCTAAGTGCCGGAATGTACTGACTAAGTTTAGTTAGTTTAACCATTGGCTATTGTTTACAAGTTATTGCTTATCTTTAGTCTAATTTTTGTGTGTTTCTTTGAGTATTTCTGTGAGTTTTTTGCAAATTTTTGGTTTCAATTTAATATGCGATGCCCACTGAGACAACTGTGTCGTGATATTGGGCTATACAAATAAAATTGAAATTGGATTAGAACAAAGAGGATCTGGTGGACTCCACAGTCTATTAGATGCATCTTTCCTCACTGCAGGTAGTCACTGTAGACAATATCTGACTGCTCCAACCTCCCTTGGTCATACAGGAAGTCTTTCGTCAAGACCCATCCCCATAAAAGTTGTCACTCACAGCAGGGCAGCCAGGGGGAACAGGCTGAAAAACCGTAGGCTTATTAGAAGACTCAGCTTGGAATCACTGAACTCTTTGGCTCCGTGCTGGAGAGAGGCTTATACTGAGCTGATGGATTTTTGGAAGGAGATGGAGGAAAATGGAGGAGAATGCAAGGGGGACATATAGGAGCAGCTGAAATAACATTCTTTGAATGTATATATATATGTCTTTCCATATACCAGGATTTTCCACACTGAGAAGGACTGTCTAAGGATAGAGATTTCCTGAGTCTGTTTAGTTTACTTTAACAATCAACCTTTGTAACAATTAGTATTGTTGACTTTTAGCTATTGTTTATCGTAAGACTTATTTTTGCATGGTTTTTGGTAAATTTTCTTTGTGAAACCTATTGCAACAGCTGTGCTGTGATATTCAGCAATAGATATAAAATTGTTTCGTCTTCTAATTTGCTTCTCCCAACAGGGTTCCAGAGGGGGCCAGAGCCTATCCCAGCTTCTTTCAGGTTAGAAGCGGGGTACAACCCGAACAGGTCGCCAGTCTTTTGCGGGGTCGCACATACACCCACCCTAAGCCCAGGTCCAGGTCGTCATTGTAAATGAGAAATTGTTCTCAATCAACTTACCTGGTTAAATAAAGGTTAAATAAATAAAAAATAAAAGGGCAATTTCATAGGGGCCAATCAACACGACATGCATGTTTTCGGAAGGTGGGAGGAAAGCAGAGAAAACCCATGCATACATAGGGAGAGCATGCAAACTCCACACAGAAAGGCCAGTGTTTCAAGCCTCGCTCGCACTCCGGGATTCAAATCCCAACCTTCTAACTGTGAGGCCAACCACTGTGCTCACCACTGCACCACCAACGGAATTGTATGAGATGTAAATATGGTAAAGTCAGTCTGTTTCTACTGTTTTAATCATAGCATAGCTTTCAGTTGTGTATATTAATGTGTCTTAGAAAATCAAGAGTTTACAGTTATTTTACACATGATTTATATTTCTGGCTTTCTGGCTTTTGTCATGAGTCAAATTTATTTGAAATTTCAGTCAAACCTTGGTATTTAAAACCCAAATGTCCATTAAAAAAACTTAAACTTTTCAAAGTTTTTTAACACATTCTCTGTAACACACAACAAAAATTGAGCAGGTCAGATTTAGGTTTTTGGGGTTTGGGTTGCTATTAAGTCAGTCAGATTTTTGGATAATTTTCTACCTTTGTGTATATACTATATGGATTCCTCCTCCCAAATACTAACTAACAGCAGTAGTAAACCTCTATGACACAAATATATTTAATTTAAGCATTTGATTGTTTATCCAATCCCCTGCGTGAATTAAATAAATTAAAAAAGCCCCATAATGCCCATTTTATCTATCTGTTTACTTGTTCATCTGTTCAGGAGTTTTTTTCCCTGAATTTGTGACTTGTATATTTGCCTATGTAACAGGGAAAAAATAGCTTGTTTTGAGAGTCAAAGGTAATTCCTAAATAATTCTTTCAAAATTGTGTTCCATCTCTGTATCCTTTCATCCTGTTTTCTCCAGAGCCAATGGGCTGTGTGCTAACAACACAGACACATCTGACCAGAGGCAGTCTTTGGCCTTTGCTGCAGCATACACAAAAACACACAGTGCATTTTCCCAAGTGAGCATCAGTGATACATCCTCCTGTAAGATTCCCAAAGGCCACACCCTACCTAACATTTCCAAAACAGCACAATACAGAGAAAGAATCAGTTAACGTCTCACTAGATACTGCAAAAAACAAAAGAAGGGCAGCAAATTAACCCACAAGTATCCAATGAAAATAGTGATGCTCCATTCATAATTGGATATAAAAAATAAAATGGTTAAAAAATTTAAAGACGACAAATGGAAAGTAATTATGAAGTAGACTAAGTCCATTTTTTACACACACCTTCATTGTGACAAGACTCATTTTTTTTTCCATTGGATCAAATTTCTATCAGCTAGTCACAAGAAAGTAGTGCAATCAGAAGCATCTATGTGTTCAATTTATTTAAAAATAATATATACTTTATGAATACCTAACAGGGAAATTTGCTGCCACAACAGCACTAATGGTGGGAGAAACAGGGGGTTAGGTGTCTTCTCTAAGGACTCCTAGACATAAACACAGTGGGATTCGATCCTGCAAACGTCCAGAGAACTTCCGGAGAAGTTCCGGTCTGATGATGAATGTTCTACCACTGAGCTATCATTTTTGTTTTTACTATTTCTTGAAATAACAAGTTTAAAAGTCATCATTTCCAGCTTCCAAAATTGTAAACCAAAATGCCAAATGACCACAACTAAAGTGTTGTGACATAAGAGTAAGATTTTCTACATTCAGTGAGCATAAGGGTCTAATACTTAATAGAGGTCACGTAAGAGGATTTGGTAAATTATGTTCGACAAGATAACAATGAATCTACTAGTTTCATTTTTCCCACTTAACAATAAACTTACAAAAAAAATTCTCCAAGATAGTGTCAACCTTTTCTGAACAATCTCAAAATCTTTGATTGTTTTCATACCAGTTATGAGCATTGGATTATATAAAATCATTGGAGCAACTTACTTGTGATTTCATATTGCTGCATAATTACATGTAACAAGAGGCTAAAATGTGATTCTATCTATTGTATCTCCATTGTGATCATATTTACATGGACAGTCTCTCCTTAACATGACTGGAATGAATCAATGCGAGCAATGAGAGAGCTCCAGGGAAAAGAATCCAAAAGAGCAATAACAACCAAAAACGATCAGTAGTCATGTAATTGAAGCATCATCTTTCTCACACACCCTCCCTCTCAAGGACAAACAGACAATGGATCTAAGACTGTTTATTAAATATGGGCTAATTCCACTCTGCACCTATATATTTGAAGAAATTAGTAATATAGCTGAGGAATTCAGTAGCATTGCTCTGGACATGGAATTTGTGTTAATGCAGTGAGTCTATAGGAATGGGATGTCATTGTCAAGGTGACAACTAACCTGGGGGATTTATGAGAGCAACATAGAAAGTGGCATTGTGCTTGGCTAAAATGAAGCATTTCTGTATAAAATTCTTGACCACTAAAAGGATTTTTTGTCTGTTCTTGTGATTTGAATTATGGCTGTAAAACAACAAGAATCACTGTTTTATCTTGAGTGATAAATTTGAGGTGTTACAAGGCAGTGATGCAAAACAATTGTAGAGTTACAACATGACAGCATTAAAATATGCCCCAAAAAATTCCTGCAATCTAAAAGGGTTACATTTGGTTACATTTGTGCAGCAAATTTTGAAGAGTGGTTATTTCAAAATAAGTGGAAATGAGACGGAACCACATTGAGGCAAAAAGCTTTGCAGGGAATTTTGTAAAATGCATTTTTATAAAAAGTCAATGTACCATGTCTTTTTTACCCGCCAAAAATTCTGTGGTTTGCTGGGAAAAGGCATATCTCCATTTCAAAATGCATATTTATAAATTGATTTTAGAGCCCAGTTAGTTTTGATCTTTTTTCTGTGAGCTTTGTGGGATTATTTTTCCTTCCTAAAAATTAGAACAAGTATCCACAGCAATGTAACTTGCTATCTTAACATTGTATGCTGCTTGTAACTATTATTGTACTTTTTGTCTATGTGGATATGATTTATGGCAATCTTGGGTGTCCAGAAATAAAATCAACTCGTCTTATTATTACTATTAATGAATGCAGCAAGTAAAAAAAAAACAAAGAAAAAAAAACCCAGCGAAAATGTGTTGTCATTAACATGAGCAAATAAAATCTCATGGAATAATGTGATGTTTGGTAGTCATTCATATCATTGATCTGTTTTGACAATCCAGATGGCAAAACAATTTATAACACAACACTTTCTATCAGTAAAAGAAAATTACAATTTGTACTGATGTGCCTACACAATGATCGGCATCCTTCGAAGCGGTGACACAGACTAAAGTTTTATAATTAAAAGTTTGAGCAAGTGTCAGTCGATACCACATTCAGAAAACCTGAAAACTTATCGATACATTACATCAGCAGCAGAGAAGTGAAACAAAACAGAACTCAGTCAGAAAATTGAAAAGTTATTTGTTCTCCAGATGGAGGCAAAAGAATAAGCTCGGTTTCTTTCTGGGAATAAAATGCTGTTGCTTTATGTACTTAGCCAGAAGATTTTTGTACTAAGCCAATGAAAGTTTTTATTTTTTTTTTCAGATTGATTGCTTTGCAACAAATTTACAATCCTGTCAAATTTAAACATTAGTAAACAACATGAATGTTTGACATCCACTAACTAATCATGTAACGCAACACAATTCAGAAAAAAATGTCTTTTTAGATTGGGACGCTGATTTTCCTTTGTCTTTTTTTGAGCAACGAGTCTGGCAACAATGGAAAAAACAAAAACATCAAGTAGTAAATCAGTCTTCCTCTTCTTTATTTGCCTTTGGCTTTGTGTTTTATAATTACAATAGAACACTGCCAACTACCACAGCTGTGGAAATTACTCTTTGTTTTAAAAACTAAATAACAGGTTTTCCCCACATTTGAATGTTCACATTTTTGTTATGCTATCCTGTTTTGGAAATTAAATGTTTTGTCAAGGACCAACTGAATGTTTTCTATTTTGCATCAATTTTTCTGCATTTAGTTGATCAATTCATTATTCGCCAACCAGGTGATGGTAGTAATTACACCTCTACTGGAGTATTGTTACAATAGAGCATTCAGTCCAACATAATGACAAAAAAAAATCCAATTTTGAAGTCACTAAAAACAGATTTGTTTCATGCCTGCAAATACAAAATAGGTTGAGTTATAATCTGTAATTCTTTAAATAAATTGATCTGGTAAGTGGGATGCTCTTTATGTAGACGATCAGTTATGTGATAGCGTAAATCTATAAATGTAGATCACACTTTTCACTAGGAAGTGCTTCTCTGTGTTAGCATTTGGAAATAAAAGGTCATATCTGTCTGTGAAGATGAGGGATGATTGAACAAACCACTTGGCACAATGGTGGCCTCCCACGGTGTTCTGTTCATTGAAGCATGAGCCTATTAGGAACCAGTTTGTTTGTTCTGATATACAGGACTGAAACAAAAGGAAAAGATGAAGGATTGATTAAGATATTTTGACATCAATGGGACATAAAAATGTTCATCAAAGTCCCTCAAAGGAAGAGTGTTTGGTTATGAGTGCCATGTAACTGTGTATGTAAGAGGGATATCTAAGCAGACAAAAGTTTGTATCACAAAAACTTTGATTTAGTTCCTTCAAATCTTTACTATGGACTACTTGTTTATAAATTGTTTTTGTTTTTGGGACTTTACCATTAAAGAACATCTTTTACTGTAGTGGTATCAGCAAGTGTATTACAACATTGTCTCAACATATTACAATTAGAGACCCACCCTATTTGTATTGATCCTCATGAAATCCCTGATGAGATTCAGATTGCGAGGGGCGCCGTCGCCTATACCGACTGATTTCAGGCGAGAGGCACGATACACCCTAAACATTTCAACAGTCTGTTGCCGTCCCCTCAATGAGACATTTTATTAAATATTTATTGTGATGAAGAACGGCTATGAAGTAATTTTTTCTTCTTCAAAACATCAAAATTTTAGCATAGAAAATTTGATGTGGTTTTCTCATGAAATTAAACAGGTGTAAGAGGATGAGTCAATGTATCCATTTAATTCTCATTTGACACATACGTAATAGTAAAAAATATTATTGCCAACTTTTATTTTCAAGAAATTTTCTACTAGCTTTTCTATTGTTATATACACAATGATATTTGTTTTTATGGATATTTCTTGACAAAACTTTCTTTAAGCCTTCTCAAACAATCTTGAGAGGGCCTAAAAGCTCTTAAGAGTTTCACTCATTGTAATAAAGTAAATAGAAGATGTGTTGACAATTTCTGGACTTTAGTTTGGGGCATTCATTTCCAAAATCAATGCAGTAAGATTTGGGATTTGCAGTAATTATATTGTTCTTTAGAGCAGTACCTCTTTTCTCCCTTATTCTCTTCCCGTCTGAGATGTTTGTCTCATGAAACTCAGCTGAGAAAAACTGCTGAATGTAAATTATCCTGAGAGAGAACCTAGAGATAAATAATAGGAAATGCATTCATTCAAACAGTTTAAAATGGCTGAATTCCAGAGTGAATAGATCTATAATTGCTGCTTCGTGTTGAACTATTGAAGACATTATCTGCTTCTTTTTTTAATGACTTTCTTCATTTTCTATCCTTGTGAGACACAACTCCATACTGTTATGCTTTCAGCAGTGTGGAGTAAAGCTGGAGGAGACCTTCTATTATGTTCAAGGTTCCAAATCCAACAACATCTTAGCCCTGACACAAATTGATTACTTAATCCTTTTGCCATCTCAGCTTGAACCTTGAATTATGTCATTGATAGGCAGAAAATATGGGGAGAACACCTCACTTTCTTCAGGACAAAAATCTGGCTTTCCTTCAATCACACACACCACATGGTTTGAAATATTCCTGATAGTCAGCCTGTGAACAGTGACGGAAATTGGATTTCATTTCTCACATGCTCAAACCTCTGCCACTTCTAATCTTAGTGGTGGCTCACACAGTCATCTTCCCACCAGGGCTAGAAAAACATGATTTCCTCACCACATCAATAAGCTGGAGTTTATACAGCGAGCATGGTGGTCCATGTCGACCGGCTGGCTGGCCTGCGCTTTATTAGGAGAGAAGGATAGTGAGATTCTTTGAGTTTAGACAGATATTGTCACAAACAATGTCACTGGAATATGGTCGCAGAATGTTTTCTTGATTTTTCTTGTTTCTATTATTAGCTTATAAAATAAAAAAGCTTTCCATATCAAGATACTGTACCTTAACGTGTCTTTATATGAATACAATTTATAATCAGTTACTTATGGGGTCAGTTATTTAAGGTCGCGGGTTCGCGTCCCACGGAGAGCATGTCTAGGGTCCTTGGAGAAGACACCCAACCCCCGCTTCTCCCACCATTGGCGCCGTTGAAGGGCAGCCTGCTGCGGTGTAAGGAGTGCAGCAAACAAATTTCCCCGGTGAGGGATGAATAGAGTAATTCATTTTTTTTTTATTTTTTTTTTTTTTATGTCTACCATCATAATGTGTTTTCTCATAGGACCCTTGGGTTCGAAAGCGCAAACTTCCGGTCCAAGGGCGAGCGCTCTACCACTGAGCCACCGCCCCCCACTATGGGAAATTGTTAAATGAAAGCCAAAGTTTAGTTTTATTGATTTTGTTACATATATTATCAATTAGCTGACAAAAAGTATCACTTTTACAATCGTCCCAAAGACCAAACATACTTGATGACTACATTACTAATTGACTAAGATGTAACTAAAAGAACCAAACCAAAGAAAAGTGATAGAAAATATAATAATTACTACTTGAATCATTGCTATTTGTCAAATTGTACAGAAATTGTTAAAAAAAAATCTCTCTCAGAACATTTTCATCCATACCATTTTATTGTAATTTCCATTGGGTTAGAATCACAAAAATCAATGGGAAAAAAAGACAGAGAACAGGTGACCAGTTCATCACACAGAAACAGAGAAAAATAAGCACTCCTCCAGAAATTTCTCAAGAGACAGAAATAAATTTTGTAAAAAAATAAAAAAAATAAAAAAAAGAATAATAATGTAGTGGTCACTTGAGTTTTTCTCTTTTTCTGCCCATGTTGTAACTCTGGTTAGCTTTTCAGTTACCGCTTTTAGGACAGCAGGTGAATTACACAGTCAGAGTCACAGCGGCTGGGATGTCAACCTGATTTCTCATTGCTTGGCAGAGTTGGCGCCCAGTGACCAAACATCCAGGTTCACATCAGCAGACCACTCTGAAGGGTCTATTGTGTTTGTCACTACCTGTCTGGACCAGTCAGACTTCTTGTCTTTCATTTAAAGGACTCAGCTTTGGATGAGAGTGTTTTTTATATGAGTGTTTGTGCCTTTTACGTGCATGCATGCGTCAGCTTTACAGTGTTACATTTCTATGTGTAATTTTTTTTTTAATATTTTGAGGTGTGCACAAGTATTTTTCCACAAATACTGTGAGATACCGTATCAGAAGCACACCTCAACTTTTCAGTCTCCAACAATTCTAAGACAACCCCTTTGAAGGTGTTCAATCACAACCATCTTCGTCTCATGCAGATCACATGCATTTATTTCTTATAAACACAAATAAAAATAAACATAAAAACAATAGCTAATTGTAAATTTCTTCACTGTCTTTCTTCTAGAAATGGGATTTATTGCAAGAAGATGCTTTGAGGCAGTCTAACAGTCCTGTTGTGTTCGTATTGCACCACACAAACACAGACATCTGCTGCTGTTGGAAATAAACGGGTCAGCAAACAATATGAGATTTTCCACTACAGCAGCAGGGCTTTTGTGTGGTGCACACTTTTCCTTGTTGTTTACAGACCTGATGTCACCATCGAAGCTGAAATAAGTCTTGTCACCTCTTGAATTCGGTGGATTTATCACAGTAACAAAAATATATATAAGACTATAGCCATGGAAGCTAATTCTCCAAACATTTGTGCATCCTTCTACCCGCAGGTTACTCTTTTATAGCCACCTCCATGTTTTTTGTTCTCACACACCTTCACACTAACAATGCTTTCACATCCATGCCCTCAACAAATAGTGCACTGTCATTAATAATACACTCATAAAGGCCATGAGGAGAAAACTATTTCTATTTTTCATGCCAAGTACATAATAGATTCCACAATCCAGAGTGATATTTTACCCAAGAGTAAAAGCAAAAATTTTGTTTTGGATTTCCGTTGCCTATTGATTTGATTTTCCTAGATTGCTCTATTCAGCCTTTTCTTTAATTACTGTAATTATTTATTTATTAAAAGATATGCAGAAACATGTCAGCTTATTTTCCTCACATTACCAGAAGTAAAAGGAAACGACAAATAAAAATTTTGAGTAAAGTGACATTTCCTCTGTATTTTTTCTTTCCTCTCTTCTTTATACCAATTAAAATAATAACAACAACAAAAAAAAACACAAATCAAAACCTGTAAATGACTGAGCGTTTTTTCTTTGATGAGAATGTTTTTTGAATTGCAAACGGACTGTACATAAAAATGACGATACTCAAGATTGAGAAAAGTCTTTACAGAATTATTAAACCAAAATGTCAACCAAAATGTTTTTTTCAGAATTTTTACATTGAATTTTTTTTAATACAGCATACTCACCACTTGTTTTTAGCTCTACCTGTACAAAACCAATACAGCTGTGCAAACTAAATTTTGTTAGTTTGCAAATTTTGAAAAAAGAGGACAGTTGAGATAAAAGTTATGATAAAAAAAATTGTGAATATATTACAACAGCTTACTGTGGTGAAGTTTAACAGTCAAATCAATCTGTGATTGTGGCCCTGGACAAAAACGTGTTTCACACTCACAGAATGGTCACAAAAGTTCAAATCCTATAGCATTAAAACATGTAAAACCTGTATGAACTAGATCCAATCTTAACAGTGATTACTAGGTTTTTTATGTGAAGGTAGTTTAATGCAGAGAAATGACTAGAATCAGCACCCATCAGTGCAGTATTTCCATCATTACTTGCTTTCTGTGAATGTTAAAAAAGCTAAGCTCAGGTAGACTGGGAGAAGCTTGACATTTCATTAAAAGCAGTTTGCTGCTCTCAGCTACACCCTGCTGTGAAATGAGTTGAGAGCAGCTCGTGAAAAGTTGAATAAATGATGGAGCCCTTCATGTTCAGATGGATTTGGCAGTTTCATTTTAAGTCTCAATTTATGTTCAAGTTAAAACTCTTCAAATAAAACTATCTGCCTGTGAAAATATACTCTCCTCACAAAACACCACAGCACGTTCTGTTATGACAAACCGTCCTCCTTCAGATTCAGTGGTAAGTCAATTTAATTCATTAAAACTGACCACTTGAAGATTATAGAAAGTGAAGGAAAGACATCTTTAATGATATTCTTCACAGGATCTTTCATACTTAGAAAAAGTGAGCCAGATATCTATGAAGTTGTTTATATACAGAATATATATGTATCATTCTGAATATTAAATTTGACTAGATTACAATGAGATGATCTTGTTTGGTTCTTAGTATGTGTTAATCTGGATATGTTTTCAAATAGTTTCCATGGTTTAATTTCTTTAAACTTAGTTTTTAAAAGAAAACAGCAAAATAAAATATAACACCTTAAAATCTGTGTAGTTTTACATAAGGTGGGGTATAAGTGTAAATAGACATTATTTCTTTTTTTTTCTTTCAATGATGTGTTTTTTCCCCACCCTGGGGAGGTCCTCCTCATAGGCCGGTGTTCTGAGCTGACACCTGCAATCGGTAGCTGAATCTGCACTCTGCAGCTTAAAGTCTTTATCTCTGCTTTTTCCTTGTAATATTTAGCAGCTTGGAGCTATTAGTTTACAACCCTTCATCCAGCTCAACCCATAAAACAAACCAATCAAATGCCCGGCACAGCACTGAGGCTTACAGAAATCCATTGGCTTTGCTAGGTTATTGATCTCACCATCCTGAGCCAAGTCCTCTCACACAGGCTTTACCAAAAAGATACACACATTTAGACTGGGTGGAAATAGATCGAATGCGGCTGTTTATCAGTTAAGTGGTGTGACTTGCCTGGTGATCATAGTCCTATTAGGGGTCATAGAAGTTGAATGGGTTGGACAAAGTGAAGAGTTGCTTTTTTTTTAAACTATCGGGTAAAGGTAAACACATTTTAATGATCTCAATTGCATTTTTTACAGAGAAATCCTACAGCTTACTATTTTTCAAATGTCTCTATTGTGACATAAGAACATCCAGTGCTTTTATGTGATAACTGCAATTTAGAATAGTCAGAGGGATGTTGTACTTTTATTCACAGAGGGCTCACCAGCAAATACCATTTGCATGAAATTAAAATGTGGAGAGAGAAAGAAAATGGCTGAGCACTCAACTTAAACTCATTAACAAGCCCAGCAGGGGCATTTGTTCTCCAGCAATCAAAGAATTCTGGTCTGCTTTTCATTATGCTTTCTCTCTTTATGCCTCGAGTTTCTATTTGATTGGATAACAGCATTTAACTGCTGGATATAGGGAGATGCGTAAAAAAAACCTATGTTTCTAGCAATATGCTTTAAGTGTTTGGCAATTTAAGCAAAATGAAAAAAAGTGATACCCCTCCCCCAAAAAAAAAAAATTCCACCATGCAATTTCAAGAAAAAAGAAATTAAAACAATTTGACACAAAGTAAGTGTTCTCATAGTCAAAAATTTTATAAACTGATAGAATAATAATACCTTCTAAGACATTGTTAGATGCCTTAATGCATGAGATATGATTTTTTTTAAACCTGTCAAATGATGTGATGCGTAATAATAATGCTTGCTTTGTTAACGCTCAACTTTATGCTGTGGGGTGTTGGAATGTATCTACATCAAAGGGAAAAGCGATCCTAGATTCAGTTTGATAAATGCCTCTGCAGCATTACCCATGCATTACCAGCACATTCCCGTAAAGACCATGTCAAAGCGAGAAAAGGCAAAGTGATAGATAAAGACAGCATACTTTGATACTCAAGAGATCGATCGCGATGACAATGCCTGTAGCTGGTTTTTGTGACACACTTTTCCACAGATCAATATTTATCTGCTTATGATGCTTTAAATTCAGCATTTCAGACTGGTGATGCCAGAGGGCCAAGGACACTTTCCATTTATTTTAGAAGTTATATTCTTGCAAACTAATCAAATTATGTGTAATGGCTCCAAAGTGTTTAGTTCATTGTTTCTAATTTTTAGGAAAGTTTAATGCAGAGTACACTTCATGCTCCGTCAAATATCTCTTTTAGTATGGTCATAAAAAGAACGCAAGAAAGGGTCATTACATCTGCATTTGATTTAACATTCCCCTAGACCTGGTTTGAACCTCAAATTCTTTCATTCTAGAGAAAAAACTGTGTTTATTCTTTAAGAACTGCAGCAATTGGTAATTCTGCTTTGAGGGAAGTTGAACTTTGATGTGAAAATTCAACACTGTCAGATGTACAAGAAAAAAATATGAGTTGGATTTAGAATCTGATATCAATCTTGAAAATAGCTAGTAAGCCTGTCTGCATACCATCAAACACTCTGCCGCAGGATTTGTATGAAAATAACAGCAACAACAACAAAAATCTCACAAGACTTTGTGTGCCAATAAAATGTGTATTTTCTCAAGAAGACTATACATTTTTTACATAGAGCTTGTGTTGAGAATGTGGTGTTTTCCATTCATGGTTATCTGAGCTGAAATATCTCAGTATTTGGTTAAAATGAGAACAATCACTCATAGTTTTGTATCGAAAGTGACAAAAAATCTTTTCTGCTCACAAATTGTAGTACAGTAAGTATTTGTTTGTGTTGACCACAAGAACAAAAAAAGCCAAAATAATTTATTTAAAGAAAAAAAGCTAACAACAAAACTTTAAAAGCACAAGAACATTTTCTGCGGAAATTACAAAAACGCATATATATTTCTTTGTCAGAAACACTAGACAAAAGAATAGTGCCGGTGTCATTTAAGTGTAATTAGCCGGATGAGTTAAAAGGTAAAAAAAAATACTCCTTTTTGTCTGGTAGACTCAATCTGTATATTCATTTTTATCAACTCTGATCACAGTAGGCATAGTAAGTTTCATCTGGGTGTTAAGATAATCTGCTTAAAAGAGACTGTGGCAACATCAAGGTTGTCAGTCTCACAAAGGGTCTGTGTGAGATTCAATTGAACGAGATGAGTTGCGACAGTTGATATAGAGAGCTGTTGCCCTGATGAAATGGATTCATTGTGACGGCTGAAGATAATGAGCTTTACTCAATCAGCTTGAGAGAGTGTCCCATGGCTGTTTCAATATCTACCTTGTTGACTGTCTGAGGTCTATCAGGGATAGTCAGTCATTGTTTTCCAGCTTTGCTCTCTGTGAGTCTAACCTTGCTCACTGCCCTTGACGCAACACACATAAGCCCAGCTCTCTCTGTATGAACATTGTATGGACACTGGGAATTATTCCATTTTTAAAGCGTCAGCTTTTAAAGAATAGCAGGTAAAAATCAGATAAATGATGAAGTGTTCGATGTTTGCCTATTATATGCTTGTTCTCATCCGCTTTGCTTTTCACAAAAAGACTAAAATTGTCCAATTTTGGAGCAAGAAATTCTTTAAATTTCTCTCACACATTTATTACTCCTGGTGTTTAAACAGCAAGATTCTTGCTGGGCAATTTGATTGTTTTGTATTGAAAGAATAAAATTTGGGCTATTGTAGTCAGAATAAAATAGTAGTATTGAGAAAGCATAAACAACTATCCTTTTTTATTATTCTAACTAGGAAATGTATATCATTTAAATATTGTAGAGTTAATACCAGTAAGCAGGACTCTCAGTTTGACGCTAGACATAGCAGTCGGGCAGCAGTTTGAAAGCACTGTGGGTGCACAGGATTAACAAAAATACAATACCTATCAGGCTGACCCAAAACAACAATGTGACCACTTGTGAAAAAAAAGGAAAAAGCAAAGAAAACAATGCAGTGCATCAAAATCATCCAAAGGACAGAATGGGTGTTGGTGTATGAAGTGCAGCTGTACTCCGACATTTGTTTAAAACATAGAAAGGAAAGAAGAATTTGAATATATTTTATTCATTGATGTTTTTATCAACTACCACTGATGCAGTTTTGTTGGAACAACATGAAAAAAAAATCATTCTTGACACATTTGGAAAATCCTCATCAAAGTGTTTGCTCACATTTATGTGTTCAAGTCAACATGATAAACAATATTTCTGCTTGATGTGCTCATATCAAAGTCAAATTGTTCCACAGTTATTTGGCAGGACAACAGAAACGGCATGACACACGATGACATAATTCAAGCCAAAGTGGGAAACAGTGAATTTAAATTATTTTGCATCATTCTTTAAAATTTGTCATCTATTAAAAACCCTTTTCTGGATTTTTTTTATGGTCACTGCTACTCGCTTACATTCTGTGTGTGCTTGCTTACAGCCAGACAGATACTGTTACTAACAAGCAACAACAAATCACCCTCTCCTATTGGTGGTGGATTAGACTTGGCAGGGGGCACGAGAGGTGGCCAATCAGTCCACATCTTGTTACTTATCAGAGCCCACCTCTGCTTCCTCATAAAGGGCAATGTTCTCTTTTCATGTACAATCAGTCTGACATAAGATCTAATTATTTTCAAATAGTGGTTATCACCACATGACACATCTGTTATTCACAGGGCTACAAATCAGAATTAATCAGGCTTTAATTGGAAAGAAAAATTTAAGGTAATCTAATGTTACTATGGAATTCCTACTGTGATAAATAGCATATTATCTGCACAAGACAACCCCACAAAAATCTTACAGATTAAGAAATACATCTTTTGGTTTTTATAAACGGCTGCTGTTTTTACAGTATTTTGTTTGCTCATAGTGGTAGTAGCGAGCAATTACCCTTTAAAAATCCTACAAATGCAGCACTGCTGTAGCAGTCATCTATCCTCCATGCCAGGAGGTTGTTTCTGTTTCCATTACAATTTTTCAGCATATGCACAATGTAATAAAAACCAGAGAGAGAGCATATGTGCATAAAATATAGGACACAGCTGATGAATCCACTTGTCATGTTTTAGGCATGCCTCACAATGACTCCCAATGGTTTAGTATGGAAGAGTAAGCTCATTATAAATGTGTTTTGATGTTTTTGTGTCCTAGTGTGATGAACTACAGTGTGGGTGTTATCATTACACTGTAGCAGGAGTCAGAGGGTAACAACTCAAGGAAATTAAATTAGGGAAGAGCCATAAATGTCTTGCAACATTGTTGATAGCACAACATGATTTTGGCCAAATGGTAGATAAACTCCCATAATATCTGCGGTGAAATGGGAACCTGGTTCAATCCAGGTTAATAAATCATCTGTGAATCTCCTCTCTACAAGAACTAGGAAATTCAATAATTGAAATGGGTTTTTTTCATCTTCACACCACTAGGTAATGTGTAATTTTGAGATGTATCCATTAAGTCTCTGTTGGAGACCAATGTCTCCAACAGAGATTGTGTGCTTTTATTGTGTATTGTGAATAATATCTAACATCTGACCACAAAATAAATCAAAATGTAATTAAAAAAAAAAGTAGTGTCATTCTCTGAGGACTCCTGAAGTTAGAAAAAAAGCCTGCCTTTTAAAATTTTGATTAAGTTTGATTGGGATTGTTTGATAAAATAGATAAAAGAACTTTATCAGGCAAACCATTGCTAAACACCAATTGCAAGGCTCCACTGGCACAACTCAGTCAAATTTGTACTTTTTAAATAATAAAAAAAAAGAAAGTCAAATGTGGGGTTTACCTAAAGATAAAAACAGAAAGTCACAGTGCCAAATCCCAACTTCCTCTTATTTAAAGAATATTTTGGAAGTAACTGCTTTTTCTCACCAATGCAAAAACAAATTTTAAACACAATATTTTTATTGAATAGTTACCATTTATTATCATTGGTAATTAAAATAAAATAACGACAGGTTCACAGCAGTCGCAGACAACTTTTTCTCAGCTATAGACCCACTTCACACTTTTTTCAGTTATTGCCATGTGTACTCTTACAGAGTAAACTGGTAATAGACTTTGGCAACGTTAGTGCAGAAAGACTGCAGGTGGAGAATGCATGTTGACAACCTGTCTGCCTATAAAAAAATTCCATGAATAGTTCATATAGTCAGAAAATAAAATCTATAATTTCAGTGGTTGTTATGTCCATCTGTGCTTATGAAAACACAACAGCGTATGAGCTTGGTCTACTTATAATTAACAAAGAATGCAAAGATGAATATCTGCCACAAATGTATGCTTATTTATTGATTTGTCTGATTGCAGCATGTTTCAAAAGTTTAAGAATGTCAAATACAAATAAAAAGATAAAAAAAAACATTCTTACTCACGGCACGTTTGTTTCACCAGTACATCTGTTTTGACTGAAAACCGAAGACATTATAAGAATCATGGACTACTGATTTGGTTAAGATTATCTAAACTTTGTATTCCTAAATCAATAGGTAAATTATCCATTGCTCAATGAATAATTATTAACTTGTCTTTAAACATAAAAAAGACTGAAACCGCTGATTACGAATCACTGATTACGAAATTGATTGCCCAAAACATTCAATAGATCAAACAACTCACCATTAGCTAAGACAAAATTGTTTATTTTATCAAGCTTGAAGCAAAGTGGACATACACAGACATTCATCAGAATGTGTTTATGCACAAGACACATCAACAAAGAAGGAAAAATCACTATCCTTGAGTAGAGAAGCTGCAGACGAGTAACATCCATATGATGGTGATGAGACACACGACAGAGATGGTCTGGATTCCAAGATGGTAACCAAGGGGTTCTGGAAACCATAGTCTGAAGTCAGTGATCAGTTAACTGGGAGTTTGAATAACAAAGTCCTAGAATGCTTGAGCCAGTCGCTCAAGCATTTGTAAACTTTTTTTAAGGTAATTATGAGTCAAAACCATGAAGCAAAGTCTATGTATCTGGTGTACCAATATATACAATCACCAAGTAGCATTCCGGTTTCCTGGTATCTTTGTAGATTCTGCAATTGTGTTGGTTTTAAAACAGCTGCCATGAACAATGCTAATGTCCTATGTTGTACGGTCTTGTTATGAGGTCTTGTGCAGTTTGTCTATTTTAGTTGTGAATGTATTCTTCCAGAAATCTCACATACAAAGCATTGTTGTCCACCTCAATCATAAACCGTATGTGCGTCTACACAGCTGTCAAAGCACCTGCTTGAGCAGAAACAATTAAAATCCACATTTCTATTGATGTCTTTGACTATGCATTGTTTTAAATTTTATTCACTGCAGACTAACTATCTCTTCAGCACCTCAGAGAATGCACCCACTTCTAAAATTGATCTATATTTGGTGTCAGCGGTCTTTATGTTATCATCAATAAAAACTGAGTTAAAAAACACACACACACATCCACGAGAGGCCTTTGGCATTTACTTACTGCACATTCTCTAGAGAATAGCTGAAGACAGCTGTTGCCAGTGGAAGGAATTTTCAGCACCAAACATTTACCCCAGGAAAAAGAAGGAAATAATTATCTGCAATTGGCTTGAGATGGAAGGGTTGAACAGGGTGCAGATTAGAGTATATTCTCTGGTTCCCATTAATCAAACATTGCAAGTGCGGATCGACTTTCTTATCTTTATGTCAAGGGTGAAAAATTACACAAGAAATAAATCTCTGAATTAAACCTTATTTGCTTCAGTAAATAAAGCTTTTAGGGGAAAAAAATCCCACATTTTATTTTTGTTGAAATATTTTAAAAGTTTTTGCATCATAGGAGCAAGTTCAATTTGTTTTTCTTTTCTGGTTTTCAGTCCAGCTGCTATTGACTCACAGCATTCATTTTGTATTTTACACTAAAAAAGTGTACCTATTGGTTTTCAGTCGCTGCTTACAAGAAAATGTTGCAATCACATAATTTTGTGTTTTCAGATTTTACCTCTTAGCTTATAAAATGTCGTAAAATTTCCATCCACAGTTGTCCTCTTACACCCCAACTACTACTTCCAACCAATTCCTTACACCATGTCATGGTGGTTGAATGAACAGACCTTTAAGGTTCAACTCTTAGACTGCTTGGTGAAGCAGTTTGAGCCTCAAATAAGTTTAAAAGACACCCCCATAAGTTTATTCTTTTTTATCATCACAGAATTTTTAATAATAAAATATGTCTAAAACATGATGTAAAAGGTCATATACCTAATGACAACTTCACGATAATTTGGACAAAACATAACTCATTCCCCTGTTTTTACTACGGATGTAAAGTTGGAAAATTCATCCAGTTGTATGTACCTTGGTGCAAACTGGTCTATTTAATAAAATGTCAAATGCTATTTGACATCAAACTCCAGATGGAGGGTATCTTGAAGAATGAGAAGAACATTTTTAAGCTTGGAGGATAAAAGAGGCTCGGATTCCAAGATGTAAACATCGAACAAACGTTCATTTTGTTGACCTGTAAGTTTTGTAGTCTGTTTTCATCGGCACTAGTTCCATGACCTGACGTGACCAAGGGTGTTTACGCAGAGGTATCGTTAAAGAGTGAGAATAGTTTTCAAAAAGTTCAACAGATCCCTGAAGATATGAGGTGCCCACATGTACACATATTGGAATAAACACACTCACACCTTCAGAGTCAAACCTCAACATACAACTGTAATCCTGACATAACCTGATATAACCTGATAACACTAGGGGGGGGGTTGTTTTGCTTTGTTTTTTGCAGAACAACCAACTTTGGCAAAAAAAAAAAAAATTTAAAAGTGAGTCTATGTCCAAGTGTATTTCCCGTTTTCTTAGTGCTGAACTTTCATTGTAAACCCACAAAAGCAAGTTTATCTATATAACTTTAAATATAATTGGACAATTTTTTTGTTAACATTATTTAACTGACTTTCTGCTTCTGCATACAATTAAAACACTTTTGTGTTCGA
Organism: Neostethus bicornis; assembly: GCA_902685375.1. Classification (NCBI taxonomy): domain Eukaryota; kingdom Metazoa; phylum Chordata; class Actinopteri; order Atheriniformes; family Phallostethidae; genus Neostethus; species Neostethus bicornis. The sequence continues at coordinate 16,399,937 of LR738545.1, forward strand.
CTGCTCTAAGAATTAGTCATGAATGAACTTTTTACACCATTTAGTGTTTGCCAATTTATTTGCATGACGACAAATTAATTAGGATTTTAGGAGTTTACAAACACAAAATCATTGGGGTATTGAGAATTCAAATTACCCGTGGCCAGAATGTCTGTGCACAATGTTGTGCTTAACAACACTGTGTTTGACATGTTATTAAAAATCAGATGGTGCTGGAGTCCTGCAAAACCAAAATTTAATTGTAACAGAAAAATGCAGATAACTTTTGTAGGCTATTGCTTTTTTGAATTGCATGAAAATGTCAGATTGGATCACAGTCATTGTTGAAATTTTTGATGTCCGATTAGATTTGTGCTATTACTGCTATGAGATAACACACATTTGCATGCGAGCTCAATTTGGACTTACATGCAAATGGACTCAATGTGACTATTAGGAACACCAAAAATCATGCATGAGAAGACAAGTGGATTAATGAATGTTTTCTAATTAGCTCATTTAGGGCGTCTAAAAAAATGAAAGCCTGGAAAGAAGATACCGTAAGTTGAATGTTGGTTTTGTCTCAGGATGTCGGCAACACAAGCTGACATAGAAACCCTCCCTGACTGTAATGACACCTGAAAAGAAAAAAGCAGATGAATGATAGGAAGGAGGAAATGGCAGTATTGAGAAGATGGGAATAATGTAAGATGAATAAATATGTGAATTTAATTAGTTGTCAAAGAAGTTGAACAAATGAAGAACAAGCAGGAAGATGAAAGAATGGATCCGGATGAGAGGAACGAATGAGAAATGGAGGGAAGAACAAATTAATGAGGAATTGGATTTAAGATTGCTGAATGAAAGCATAACAAAATAAGTAAAAAAATGAGGTGATGGGGGTAAAAAAAAAAACCCAAACTAAAACATGTAAAGAAAATAAAGCCTGTAGTAAAAGGAACTATGTCTGTTCTAATTTAAAAAAAATGCTAAAGTTTTTAGCTGGATGTGTTTTTGAGAGTCCATTTAACACCATAATCTACAGTTTGAAAACTATTTTTATTTAAAAAGAAATGGTTTTAAATAATAGCTGCCCACTGCATAGCTTAATGACATAGCTTTGGATTGGCTTTTGTTCTTTTCATATCATGCTCTAAAATGACATACATTTGAGACAGTTTTGCATAAAATCAAGACAGGAATTAAATCAAATTGTATCACAACTACTTTGTAAAATAAGCTATACAATTGTGTGATTGTAATGTTCCATTTTCTATTTTCACTGTGCAACATAATGTGCATGAAGCTCTAATCTTTTTGTGATCCAGGCTGGTTGATGTTTGCTTGATAAATCACTGTGTGCCATCATAGATCACTATCTGGCTGTACTTTCATTATGGTTCCTGTCATGGACCACAATCTTGTTACGCTACAAAATATCAATGACATGTCAAAGCTACATGCACAAGAAATCAGCTTAGCCATTTGTTACAATTTAATGGTATGCAAGATATCCATCAGGTGCAATGCCATGGGGGCAAGTCTTCTCACATGTTTGCTTCTTGATAAATTAAATACATGTAATCTCTGTGATGTGCTGGTGAACCATAATTTCAACTCGCCTCTGCTCTGAACATTTCAATGTGAAGAGTGGTTAAAAAGACCTTCTGCCACACACGCCTCAACCTCTCAACCTCTTTCTGTCCGTGTATTTCTGTTGTCCCGCCCTCTAATCAGCCATCAGAGATTGTGCTTGTCTTTGTGTGGAGTTTTCAGGGAAAAAAAGAAGAGAAACGATGACCCACACTTCTTTGCAACCGCTTCGACCTCTGCCGCTGCAGTCCCCCGTGGCTTTTTCTCACACACCTCAGCCACTGCACAGAATAACGTTTGTACCCTCCGCCCCCTCTGAAAATACCCACACGTCCTCCTCTCTGGCGGGGCTACATAATTGTTTTCTGTGAAAGACAGTTCTTGTGTGATTCACTATTTTTAATTACAATCATGCAAAAGAGAGCTTGAACAGCAGGGGTCGGATTTTCTCTGCTTCTAACCCTCCAATTTTTTTCTTCTTATGTGCTGGTAAAAGGTAGATAACATATGTGAACCCTATCTGCTGACACGAATGAAAAATAAGCTCAGTGTCTTAGTCCAGAATAGACAGTGAGAGGTCAAATTGTGGGCTGTGGGGTTATGGGAGGTAATATTAGCTTAACAAAGCCATTGTTTATATGCACCGAAAGTAAATTCTAGTCTGACCATCTGCATGCTTTGATGCCCGTTGCCAACTCTTTTTCCCTGCTGTTTTTTGGCCAGAGATTTCCCTCTGTTCATGATGCATTAATGCATATTTAACGTGTATTATTTTAAGCTAAAATCGGCACTTTCCATAATGTATGACACTGGGATTATTGATGTGTTGATGTGGACAAATGCAGAAAATCTAATCCAAAAGCTACATGTTGAGATGAAAATCTGAAAAGATTTATATTTGCACCTGTGTTTTGATACTGCTGTTTGTACGTGTGGGGACTGATTAGCAGCTCGATCTGAAACTGTGATTACAGTTTGGTTAGCCTTACATGGAACAGAAAGTGGACAGAAATAGTCACTGTGGGTCTCTGTCAACCAGCTGTGTTTAGCTGTTGAAACCATGTGCACATTCTTCAATGCTGTATCTTCTACCTGTAGAAAATCAATCAAATTATTTTTGAAAAAGTTTATGGTAATATAGACAATGCGGGCAAAAAATAGATTTGCCAACAGTAATAATCTGGATAAATGAGGTGCATAATTTGTTGTGGATGGGGTTGTTTTTCATCTTGTTTTAGCAGCAATACCTGATGTAATTATAGACTGATTACCTACAAGAAGCGTAACAATTTCTTTTTTAATATAAAAATATGCATTTTTAACTTCTTTACTTTGCACAACAGTTGTTAATTTGAATATTTTGCTTAACTCTTTCTTGTAAGGGGTCGCATTTATTTAACATTGTTTTATGTTGAAGGCGGGATGAGTTGAGAAAACCGGAGGCACCACAACCAGCAATTGCTGTGATCTTTAAGGTAAATTACCACGCTGTTATCTGTGGCTCTGTAGAGAATCTAGCTTTTGCTGTCACAGATGTTTCTGCCTCCCTCCTTGCTTTTCTAAACTGCAGTCCTCTGAACTAGCAAACAACAATCTATTGTGAGATGAAGAAAATAGAAAACAATTTAGCCCTTCAGTCTTGACTTTTTTACAGCAAGGTGCTTTCTTAAATGTGTACAGTTTGGTTTCAGTGATTCTAAGATGGGTTTTCTTTTATTGTGCAAAGGATAAAATAAGACTCAGTGTATTAATTAGGGATCATCATGTGATAGCTCAGTCATTTAATCAAATACTGGGAAGTGTTTTATGTATGCCTTAAAGTAGCATGAAAATAATTGTCCATTTTATTTATTGTGGCATTATGTATCACCAATCATATCAAAGCAATACATCAATAGCTATTAAATCTTATTGTACTATTTACAATTACATTTAAAAAACTAATTTTATAGATTTGGGTTCTCATTTAGTCCACATGCACATTGTGCATCAATCCACAGTTGGGAAAAGGTACAGCAGCATATTAAATATTTTTGACATGAGTGGAGAGCTGTGCATCAGACTTGTTTGTAATTGAAGTGGATACTTTTCAAAAAGCTTTGGCATTGATATAGTTTTGATACTCACATTCATTTATTTTTCAGTGCCACTCATCCATGTGAAAGGTTATAGTGTGGGCAGGAAAATGTCCCAGTGATTTTTTAGATGGGGCAAATTATAATGGGAAAAGGTTGCCAATCTTCCTCATTTTTTATGCATTTTAATCCAAACGTATCTGTTACTCTTTCGGTTCATAATGAACAATTGTCCAACATCTGATAATCCCACCTATTTAGATATGGATACTTGCTGAAGAAGTGTTTACAATCCCTGGAATATCAATCAAGTTGAGTGTGTCAGCACTTTATTGAATTTTGTTTGAAAAAGAGGTCATCACTGCCGCACACAAGGTTTTAAAACAATAATTTTTCCCAGTGTAATTTAGTGGGTGATATGGATGGTCCATTCATCTTTGATTAGTTTTTTTTATGCAGGTGTTCATTCCCTTGACTCCATGTTTCATTATTCTTTTCTAATTACCTGCACTGATTCGCCCATCATGCATCAGTACACTAGCAAGATATAATTGCTTCTGCCATAAATCAGGAAACATTTGGGGATGTTTCAAGGGCTGCTGTTCCATTAGTGGAGACACACAGAAAGCCTTGCTTGTGTACATTTCAACTATTTCAATCACTCACTCTGGGGTACTGATATGCAACACTTTTCATCTCCAGCTGGGTGTCTGTCAGTCTCACACTGGTTCTCTTCTTCTTCTTTCCTTGATAACACTGACGCTTTCTTTTTTTTAATTTCTCACTTAGGTAAAAGGCATATTGCGTTTCTGATTGGGAAGCCCTCTGTGTGTTGCCCAGACTAGGCCACAGATGTTTGTCAAGGTTATGAAGTGAATTTTGCTGAAATGAAGCCCCTGTTCTAATAAACATTCAGCTACCGGCCTTAAGTGTTACCTTATCCCTGTTATGCATATTTTACATAAAAAACATGTTAAAAAAAAACTGCCTGCAGCTCCACAGCACATTTATGTCTGCAGGGTTATCATTCTAATTTAGTTAAGGCATTAGGCAAATCAACATTTCAGCTCCCACAGCAGTGCAGTGGGTAGAAGTGGCTGGAGGTGGAATGTGAATGAGCAAAGTTAAGGCAGACAGAACTGGGGCTTAGCTGTTAGCCTCAGGGTCAAAGTGATAATGTATGAACTTAGCTCTGGCAGGCGAGCGGGCAGCACTACATTAATGGCCAACCAGTGTCTTGGTGGAGTCGCTTAAAACTCAGAGTGAAACGACAAACCCGCATGTCATCTGATGAAGAAAAGCGTGCAATATTTACTGTGTGACATCATGTCCTTTTGTCCTGATTGCAGCCAACTTGTCGCTCGTTTCCCTCATGTAGCAGTGGTCACCCTGACCTTGATGTAACTTGTTGTGAATTAGGTTTTGAGTACGCCCATGCATCATCCATATTAATACAACCCCAAATACAAAGAAGGAGAGCTTGGGTTTTTGTTTTTGTTTTTTTTTGCTCAAACTTGTTTAGTATTTTATGTGAAGCAGATAATTTGACTTGCCAACATAGGACATAGAGATGAACAATCATAATGTTGCTGTCATTGCTGTTTATTGTCTGGTTTTGTTCAAATGTAAAACAGAATAGTCAAGTTTTCACAAAGCATCTTTCTGATGCAAAATGTTTCATGTCAACGCAGCTTTAATTCTTCTCTGAATGCAAACCTGGGGTGAAGTTTGTCACCGTGGAAACTGAGTCAGTAGAGATAAAAGGCATTTTCCATAAGACTGACGTGTCATTTCAGAGCGATTGAATACATCTGTCAACATGCTTTTAGAAGAAGTTCTGTTTAAAAGATCTCTAATAATTCTTAGTTTTCATAGGTGACTGCACCTCTGATCTGATACCATTTAAATTCTAAACATGGTTGTTTTGGACATGCACAACTTTAAGGGTAAACAGTCAGGTTTAGCTAGAATAAAAAGTTGTTGCAGTTTACTGGGGCCTCATTTATATGTGAAACAACACCTCCACTACCAAATGCAAATATGACAAAAACCTCTTCTGATACCAAGTGTTGGAAGTGTGTGATCAGTTGATGTCTGCCTGTGGTTACTTTAAATCACCTTGTCTGAACAAATATACTCAGCCATACACTCTTTTGAACTAAATTGAAAAAAAAAAGGCTTTTTTTTTTCAGCTGATGTGAGCTGCTGGAGTGTGAATCAAAGTACACAGTAGTTACAATCCACAAAACAAATACTTTGTGACTCCTACTCACCTGCATTTACTGACTTGGTTTCATCTTTACAGTTGCCTTGACAGCGGGTCAAATGAGTGAAGTTGAAGATTTTACTGATTATGATGAACCAACCAATTGATACCCTCAGAGAGACAAAAATTCTCAGCTTTCCTGGATGATTGCTTTTTTGATATCCTGTAACTTAACTGCCACAGGACTTCACTAAAACAATGCTCACTACGAAGTTGTTAAAATGTTTCTTGACGTTCTCAACTAAAACTTAGATCTAAAAACCTGATTTTTTAAAAAACTTTTTTATGATTTTTTTTTTTTTTAAAGATGAACATTAATTTCACCAAGTAATACTGTTTCTATGTTTTGATAGTTACTGTATACATGCACAAAAGCAAACCAGATGTGAACAACCATCAACTTCAACATCTGAATTTTTCTAAAGCACTTTGCTTTTAAGGTAAAAGTAAGATCTTTACCATTCAATAGTTTTCCATATCAATTAAAAATGTGTAATGAAAATTTCATTTGTTCATCTACTCTGCAGACCCAATTGGAAGAACGCTGAAACCCATCCTGACTGGCTACAGGCTAAAGGGACGGTATATCCCAAACAGAATGCTGGTCTGTTGCAGGTCCATACACAGAGACAGACAACTACATGAGCATTCCAGTAGCCTCAATTGACGCTACAGGATTGAGGACCCCCTCAAAAATGAGACTTCTCATCTCAAGGGGCATATATCCTCCTAATATAATAAATTATTTTTTTAAAAATTGCCTGTGACCAACTAATCTTACACGTAACTTTGTGGAGGTTGTAAGGAAGCAGTAGTTAGGGAAAATGTTAAAAAAAAATGTTAAACTTCTATGAATGCAGTTTGGACATTAAAACCCACAAATAATTATTTCTGCAAAGACAGAAAAAATGATTGATTCACAAACTGCCAATCACTCCCACTTTCAGCTTATGGCAATATGTAAATATTTCTAAAAGTAGCTGATTTCTTTGTGCTGGGGGATCTTCCATACTCTACTCTATAGTTGTTATGACATTAAAATAAATTTTGTTTTGATACGCTTTAAACTTAGACGTTCACGTACACTGACTTGTCATTGTAAAAAGTTTGATTTTTTTCATCAATTATTCGTAAATGCTGACTTTAAAACGGTTAAACATAGCAAACGGGTAGTTTCTTAAAACACACATTGCATATTGTAATATAACTGTCATAAATGACTGATATTACGTTTTTTGAAAGAGCATAACAGAGAACTTCAGCCTACAACTGATGAATATCATAATTACTTGATAATCTAAATTTACATTAGAAACAAGTACCCTACACGTTAACTCATCCCACTGAGCTCACATCAAGGGTACTTGGAGAAGACACCTAATCCCCCGTTTCTCCCACCATTGGCACCGTCATAGGTGGCAGCCTGCTGCGGTGTAAAGCAGCACACAAATTTGCTGGTCAGGGATTAATAAAGTATATTAAAATAGAAATTAAAAAATATATAAATTAACTACATTTTTTTATTGAAAAGCTTGTGCGATATGCCTGTTTTTCCCCATTTGAAAGACTGAATTTGTGAAAATAAAAAAGAAGCACACCACAGAGCTGTTCATTGGATTCTACAACCGCAATGTTGCCTTCCACTTTCAAAGTATTTTTGTGCCTTGACTATATGCAGTCCTGATGTATTTGTCTATTGTTGAAAATATGTAAATAGGCACAAGACAATGACCAGGTCGAGGAAAGTTTTTCAAAACAATCTCTGGAAAAACTGCAACTAAAACTTGTAATTTTTTAAAATGTCCTAATGTGCTGGAACTGTTCAGAAGAAGCTATGAAAATATGTATGTTTTTCAAAGACTTGAACTCATTAGCAGATTCCAAACTGTGGATTTCTTTGCTTTGTTGAGCACCTTCTTTTTTTCTGAAATGTGATGACACATTGATTCATGCAGAACTTATTTATAGTAGTTAATGTGCAGGGAGGCACTTTCCTCTGAGCAGAGTTTAAATGAATATGTAAATGTTTCTGGCTGTCTATTGACGGGGCTGCATGCATTTCTGTCTGACCTGTGTCCTCCCACTGAGTATGCGTAAGTGCCAACACATAGTGCGATGCAGCTGGCACTGACCCAGATTAATATGGTTAAAACACTCCAGCACCAGTGCCTGCAGTTATAGAAGAAAGCAGGGTGCTGAATTCTGAAAGGAGAGTAGTAGTCTTCAGGGAGTCCTGCCGAGCATCATAGGGGGATGTGATACAATAGCAGTTGCTGCTGTATAAGCAGCTGTGGAGAGGCCTGTCTGTGGCTGAGGTGGCTGGAAGTGTGATTTCCCCATTGCCTGTTTCTACAGACACTGAATCAAATCAGCACCTTTGTACGTAGACTCATCTGCTGTAGAAATTCTAATTAAACCCACCATGTATGCAAAGCAAACAATAATTTCATTGGCACGTGAAATGTAAGCAGAAGTGTACACTGCTGTATACAAAAAGCTGCAATAGCCACTGTTTTGTACAATATTTGGAGAACAATGGTAAGAAATCAAGAAACCCTGAATGCTCTTATCAATTCATATCTGTGAAGACAAGCAAGAATAGCTTTTGTTTCTGCTCCTGGGAAGTAAAAATGTATGTCATCTTGAAAATGGCTGCCATCAAAGGGCCACAAAATCCCTTCCAAAGAAGATGCCCGCTGTCAAAGATTGGTGCTCCAAAGATTTGAAATTCCATTCACCGCATGATTATAGTGAAGCGGCGGGTGAACCGAGGATAATACACCTGCAGTCTTTCGGTGGCTGTGATAGGCTATCAGAGAGGTTTTGAAAGAGAGTGACAGTAGTGTGAAGTTTTACACTAGTCGCAGAAAGAAAAACTTGTTTAATTTTTAAATGGAATTTACAGAAAAATATTAAGAGTAACTGAAGGGAAAAAAAATGTAATAAAAATTAGCTAATTAAAGATATATAAAAACATAGTTTGAGTTTATGGGATGCTGTGATGATCCTTTTCCCTTCCAGAACTACAAACTCCCTTTCCCTCTGCCCTAATTCTGCCCACAGGGTCCCAATTGCCTCTCTCTGATGTCTCCACCTGTGTCTCGTTTTCCCCTATGTTAATTAAGCTCTGGTGTTCATCGCCCTGGTGTCAGATCATCTGCTGTTCTGTTCTCCTGCTGTAGCCATGATGGTGTCTCCTCCACGTTGTCTGGTCCACTCCAGGTTAAACATGCCTACCCCTCTTCCCTAAGCTCTGATTATTTGCAATAAACGGGTTAAAACTAGCCTTGCATTTCCACCTCCACCACCTCATGAGAAATGCAGCAGATGGACTTCATTCAGACAGAAGAAGGGAGGAGGTGGGAATCAGGATAGATAAATAGTGTGTGCATGTGTGTGTGTGTGTTTCCTGATTTGATATGCAATGATTTTCTGTCTAGTCAAGCTGATGACCTGAGCAGCATTCTACTTTTCCAGCTGACCGTGCAGGTATTCAAGGACAGTTGCATAATGTGCAAATTAAAACGCGGCATTTTTTTAAGTTACACGCGGTTGCAGCATAAAAATTCTGACAAAAAATATTATCCAACGTGCATTAGGGATCAAATAACCCTCATCTTCACACACATCTCACCATGTTACACTCTTGGCAGGACTAAATCTACTGCGATGCTGCTGCTCATTAATCCTGCCAAAGCCCACCGCGGCCGCTGAATATTCATGATGGAGCCTCTAAACGTCAGGACGTAAGAGCGGCTCTTTCTCAGCTGACAGAAAGCGGGCAGGCTGAGAGGAGGGACAGCCTCATCTCTCCCTCCAACACCGAGAGACAGCATCGTTTGACTGCGTTTAAAACAAATCTGCCCTCGGCTCGTCTTCTACTGCAACGAGAGGCAGCGATAGACTGAATCAGAGAGACTAAAAGGAAGGAGAGAGAGAGCAACGACGCCTCTTTTTCTCTTTCTTTCTTCTTTTTATAGACCAGCGGGACGCATCCACCAACCTCAACGTCTTTGTCAAAAGAAATGACACCGGACAAACACTGATAGGTTGTGAAGGCTTCGTGAAAGCGGCAGGATCTCCTGGAAGATGGACGAGACATTTTCAAGCCCTTCAGGAAACTGGTGATTTAACACGTTTAGAGAAGGAAGATGTTTGGCAACTGGCGGAGGATGATGCCTTCACTGGCGTCATTTTTTCTCTTGTATTATCCAGCTCAGGCGTCGAGGGAGTGTGTTTATCTCTCTCTCTGCTTGTGAAGATCTCCTTGCCAGCTGGAGCAAAGCTTTCCTACTTTCAACTTCCTCAAGACAAACAGAGATGCCCCATAACGAAGTGCTCGCAGCCTCCTGAGCTCTCCATGGTGCTGAACAGACCACTCAGCTGCTCTACACATGAAGCCCATCTGCACCGAATACTCACAAGGACATGATTGTTGGCAGAATAGAATAAAGTGATAAAAGCAGGAATTCACATCTAAACAGTTTCTGGGCTTGACTCAGTCGGCCAGATAAATATTCTCTTTAATGGCTGTGGCACGAAAAATCAAAACTTTGCTGACTGTCAACATCTTGGTGTTCGTAGGGATTATCTTGTTCTCAGTGTATTGTAGAATCCAAGACCGGTCCGAGGAGTTCATCCAGATAGGGCGTATTTCTGACCAGAGGCTCCGAGCCAGGAATGGAAAAGTTTCCAACTTGGTAGACAGGCAGTCTATTCTTCAGCGTCTGGAGAGACTGGAGGATGTGGTCTACAATCAGTTAAACGGTGAGTATGTTGTCCAAAAAATAATCTGAAGAAATAACCTGTGCAAACAGATTATTTCTACAAATCATATTTGCATGGTGTGATTTCTAATGCACATCAGTCACTCATACAGTTTACAGCTTGGTGAACAATTTGGAAACGAGACACTGTTTCTCACTCAAGAAACATTGTCCAACATTTTGTTGAGTAAGCGTCTGCTGCCCTAAGCTTGCTTGTTATGAGACTAATGAAGCAGGGTGATGCATTACACTGTAACACCCTCCATGTGAACTCATGCTGTCTGTTTAGACAGATTTTACTAGGCTATATTTTTAACTGCCTTACAGACTCTGACATCCCTCTCCTATAATTGACTTGTTGTTAACTTCACCAATAACTTGTGCTTGCAGTATCAATGCCTAGACATCCCCAAGCATGAGTTTCTGCTGAGCATATGCCTGCTTAAAATAATTAAATAAGCAGATTTAGTTTTGAGAAACCAGCAGAAAGACTGACTTCCAGCTATATTGATGTTTTCAGACTGTAGTCTCTTATCCTCTAAATAAAAAATGATAGAACCAAATTTAAATATTCTTGTAGGAAAATTTCTTGTAAGACATAAATAATTGTCCATAGTTATAAATACGACAGGGAGAGCAGGCTTAAGGTGAAATAATTAATTGAATGACAGTTGTGACGGAGTGTGATTATAATTAAAACTTAATCTAAATTTTTTTCTTCTCAATAAACTAATTCAGTTAATCGCTATTTTTCACATCCTATTATATCTTTGGAGGTAAAAAGAAAATGCTGAAATTTATTGTGTTATCTCACATTAGGGGTATAAAAAGTACTTTGCTTTAAAAGGAAAGGGAAAATGTTTAATGAAAAGGTAGTTCAATTATGTGATTTTGTCTCGCGATAATAAAACCCCCCACATTTTATAACTTTGGTTTTACTAGTTAATATATTTGTTGTGCATTTACTTTTTTGGTTGCTGTTCAGTTGTTGAATGTATGAAATAAGAAATAAGTCCGTGGTCATATATGTAACGGGGTAAAAAAAAATATCTACATGGAAGACTTTTCCATGTTTTCAATCTTTTGTAGTCATGTGGGAATGAAATAACTTTTTTCCCATGAAGCTATGCAATCTTTCATTTTTATTCTGTGTATAAATTTTTTTTTAATGAACGCATATCACAAAGTTAAATATTTTAACAGAAAAGGATTGTCTCTTTTTTCATTGTTGGTTTTTGTTTTGAGTAAAATGTCACAGTTCAAATGCTACAAAAAACAAAGGTCTGTGTATTTTGTATCGATGTCGAACAGAAGTAACACATTTTTAATGTTTCATTGAGTATTCAGGAATGAAACCAAAAACCGAAACAAATTACAACAAGACAGAACACATGGAGTCTAAAATAATATTTCTCTGTCACCGTCGGGGTGTGGTGTGTCCTCAGAACATATTTTTCATCTTGAGCTACATCTAAATGAAATGTTTTCTGAACTAGCCATTACATAATCTCACATCTCCCCAAAATAGTGGAATAAAGGAGTCCATTTTGCATAATCTTGTTTTGGCTTTGGCGGCTTTTTGAGGGTCACTTTGTCACTTTGAGTTATGTTTGTCACCTGGCATCTAGCCAACAGGCACTATCTCTAGAACGGTACAAAGCATCCTCTCAATCACAAGCTTCAAATGAAGACAATACCATTAAGGACATAAACCCTTTGAAACGACATAACTTTAAAACTCCAAAAGCATGATATTTACTTTTCCAGATGAAACCTGTATTGCATTATATTTTGAGCTTATCTAAATGGAGAATGTTTCTGAAAAAAAAAAAAAAAAAAAACAGAAAGTGGACTCATTTCTTTTGCCAGAAATATGATGAATATTTCCTCTGAGCATTGGTTGGAAGGTGTTCAATTCTACTCTGGCCTAACTTGCACAGTCCAAAGAGTCACCTTCATTAATTATTATCAGAGACTCCTCTGTACAGTGCAGTTTGGTCCAAGTAGCACAGGCATTAGTAAAAAATATTTCCTCAAACCGCGGAAAAAAAGAAGCCTCAAACTGAGAACAAAACTGGCATTTTCCACTGTCCATCAAGGAAAGTCCATACAGGAAAGTAAAAACATTTTGGACACTGGAATAAGTCCCAAAATTTTTTTTGCCAAGGTGTGATCTTTGTGCGATAGATTGGATTTATTCAAAATGATTTTCTTCTTTTTGGGGCTGTGTTATGCTGAATTTCAAGTGGACTCCACGTTCTGAGGCTTCCAACAGGAATGACAAATTCAAATTTATTATTTGCAAACACAGTATTTCTGCACAATACAAAGCAGATAATGAAACAGCAGTCAATTGCAGCTGTGCAATTTATCTCAGACAAAGGCAGGAGTGTGTGGAAACATTTGCTTGTTGTCACAATCTTTCCATAATTTGTCTTGAGCTCTCTAATAGCACACTTAATCATGTCCTTAGATTGGAGGTCACCAGTCTTTTTTTCACACATCATACACAAACCACAAATGGTATTCTGTGACTGTAGGGAATAACTATGGTGAGAGAAAGACTCAGCAGCACGCCAATAACTATTACCATGTCCAGCAGCAATAGAAAGTAATTGCCCATTCCCTCTGTTGTTTATTGCTTACCAATTGCATGCCATGGGAGCCACAGCAAAGCTCAATTAGATTTGAAAGACATAAACAAGTCAGAAAATTCCTTTTTTTATGGTTGTCTGATGGACGGTTTGCAGACTCACAACAGGTTAGTCATTGTCAAGTTTTTATCAGCAGCTCATTTTTGCCCCGAAACAAACGACCTGTAGGTTATCAGTGTTAATGTCCTGCAGTTGATGCCATCAAGCTTGGATTATTCAGATGAGGCGGCGGCTTAGCTTGTTAACAAGCTTATGAAACATTGTTTTGACCTTAAGTATCGCATTAGAGTCAGTGAAGGCTTCTTCTTTGTGTTACCTGCTTGTTAAAGCCAAGGGATTCTCAGGATGTATGAAAGGTAATACACACAAATATGAGGAGCTTGTGGATAAGAATGACATGGATTTAGAGGTCATGATGTATTTACGTGTTTGAACATCAAAGATTCCATTGTCCAACACAATACAATGGGCTATCTTTTAATAAGTGAAAAAGAAATGCATAAAAACTACAGAATCAAATCTTTACTAAAATGATATTCACATTAAATAGTAACAGCATGTTTATTGTGTGGGATATTTTAGCCGCCTGCATTTTGTGTTTTTTTTTTTATTATTATCATTTGACCAAGACAATTATAGCACATCAAACGAATAAAACATTTGATATTGAACTTTCTATCGGAAATAGGGATGTTGTATTACAGAACTGTTTTGAACTGTTAGAACTGTTTTGATTCAATTTTGCGTTTATGTGTTGGATCTTAACTGCTGGTAGCTTAACCACCTTAAGTGGTTCTTACTCTTTCAGTTTAGTGGTTGAGTCATTTTGGCTTGAATAAATTGTAGCACATCTTAAAAATGCAAATAAGATCATAAATGTAGCGCACCTTAGTGTAAAGTGATTTGGATGCAGCTTGCAACTTCAGAAGTTTCCATCCTGTCGTAAACTTGCTGTAAGTCTTAAAATTTTTATAGCTCTAAGACCTGAGATTTAACCTCATGTATTTGCAACATTTACCACTGTGAATCATGAGAAGTCTAGTAAAACTTAGGTAGGGATAGATTTGAAAGGGACGGCCTTGTAGAATAACAAAATAATCAAAAGAGAATCTGTTGAAATAGGAAACACAACCCTGTAGTTTCATAAGCTTTTTACATCAAGTTTATTGTATATGTAATGACGGTTAATGAAACAGACTGATGTAGGAATAAGAAAGAACTTGTTTCAGTCATTTTTGAGTAAAACTTTCTTTTAAACAACCTGACCTTCATTTTAGTGCCTCTCTCTGCAAGTCTCCTTTCACTTGCAACAGGAATGCTTTAAAAATAAGCACCCATGAAAAAAAATGCTGTTAGGAGGGGAAATGTGCTGCTATTCAGTTTACCGGTCTGACCAGTGCTCGATGTGTCACAGTTTGATTGTGGCTGTTGTCCCACCGCTCGCGGCCAAACTGAGCCTCCTGTCATCAGCCATGCATGTCACTCCCATCCTTCTCCTAGTGCGTAGGTGCTGATGGGATGGCAGCCTCAAAGGCGCAGCTGCAACACCAGATATGCTTCTTATCTATAGTGGCCAATTATGGCAAAGAAACTAACACTGTTTATATGCTGAGCCCGCTGAGGCGAACGCTTGATGAGAAAGAAGAAATGTCACGCTCACTGTCTACTATGCTGACACCGGCTTGAAGCTTGGACTGTATCTTAATGACACATATTGAGGTGCGTAGTGTAAATGCACTGCGGTGTGCGATGGTGGAAACAACGAGGATATCACATCTCAGCACGCTGAGACCTGATGAAATGAAATATATCCCATTACTAATATGCAGATGAGATGCCGCTTGACAACAGAGCTTCAGAAACAGATAATAATCAATTCTGCTCAGCCTTGAGGAATCGCATTAATGAATTCAGCAGCTCACCTGACAATCAGCAGGTGACCGCAGACCATAATGCCAATTTCACAATGAGCAGGCGTTCTTACTATGTATTCTGTTGGCACAGACTGATGCAATGTTTCTATTACTGACATATAACAACATAACACATAACACAGATTACCAGTTGTTATAGTAATGTATTGTACTATCACATTTTTTATTGCTTTTTCTGTTTCTTTATCGTTTTAAAAGTACATTTGAATCACAGTTGACATGTTTTTTATTTGATTTGAAGGACACATGTGGCTAAACTGCTTTAGGATAGGTGTTGTCACACATATGTTTCATACTATATGCGCCTAAATCTTCAACACCTTCTTGATTGGCTCTGCCAATTTTGCTTTTGACACATCAGCTCGGTGACCCCAAACAGTCTGATGTGAGATAATCATGTAATGAAGTTGTGTTGTTTTTGTTGAAACTATACTGCTTTCCTTATTCTTGCAGGGCAATTTTTATTCCAAACCTTTACCAAGTACATCATGTTCCAAAAACAAACACATACTAAAAACAGTATAGAGCAGATTTTTTTTTTTTTTTTTTTTTTTACCAAAAGAACGAGGAAGTGATTAAAGTCTTGCATACTGTGTTATCATAGCAGGTGCTATCCAACAGCATCAAGAGGTGAATATTTTTTTCTTCCACAACATAGACAGTAATTTATTACATGCATTTCAAGTTTCACACTTTTGTGACAAAAGAAACTTGTTGGAAATGATCCCGTTTGCAACAGAAGAAAACAAAAAGATTGCGTGACAGTACATAAGCTTTTAAAGAATTGCCAAGATGCAGTAAAACGGAGACAGACACACTTATTTTCACACAAATCAGTCCACGTTTGCACCATGCACTTGAGATGTTTTGTACTAAAACAAACCTTTTCAAGCTATAGAAAAGAATTGTTGTTAAAATATGTGAAAACAGTTAGAAATTATTTTTTGCTTCATTCATTTGCATGTCGGAATTCATGTTAACATCACAAAGACGTAATTCCTAGAAGATCAGCACATTTCCCATGCACACTTTTTATCCACTTGACATGCCTCCTTTTGTTATGAGGAAAAGTGTTAAACTTAATGTATAGTTCTGCTCTAATCCCTCAATATTTCATGGATTTGTTTTGGCCTTTGAAGGCTTAAAACCAACAAGTGATTTCCCTCGTCTTCTAGAGATCACCGAGTCCCCCACATAACCTCAACATCAATATTCAGATCGCAGCTGCAGCACTTTGGACAAACATAAATCCACTCATGTGGCTAAATAATTCATTAAAATATGGGTTAGCTATGACTTGGTAATTGTTTTTTTCACCAAAAGCAGCCCCAACATATCCTCATGGTCATCTGAATTACAGTTTTACATGCAATGTATGGTATCTTGGATTTTTAGGGACATGGCAAATTTAGAAACAGTGATTAGTAGCAGATGTTCCAAAAGGTCCAGCTAACGAATGTAATAGAAAGCCCCACCGGATGGAACAGATGTTTGGTTGTGACTTGCTCATGGTAAAATAACAAAAACTACTGTGCTGCGTAGTGGATTACAGTATATCAGATACTAAAAGATAAATGAAGTTTTATTCATATTTCCTGCTGTACAGCAGTGCAAGCTTTCTGTTACTGTCTGTTTTTTGTTGTTGTTTTTTTTTTCCAGAAAATAACTAGATTTCTTGATGCTTTTATACAAAGTGCCTCACAGGATCATGAGTACATACATTTTTTACTTGCTGAGCTGCGGTGGGAATAAGGCTCTTAATCCTTAGTAGCTGTTGTTGGTGCGATGCACTACCTGCAGGCAAATACTGCCCAATTCCTTCTCTCAAGATATCTTTAAAAGCTCCTTTCTTGTGTCACTACTCTCAGTAATGTGTGGAAATTTTCCTCTGAAAGAGAGAGAATGATGTTTGCTACTGATGATGTACTTATAAAGCTGTTTTTATTGTTTCTTTTTTAAAAAATAATTCCATCCTATATGAAAAGGAAGACAGAAAGGAACACTCAAAGCACAGAGTTGCTTTTGAAAGCTTAACTGACTTAACACGCATTATCAAAACAGCATTTCATCTTGAATTATAATTATCTTAAACCCATTAGAAAGAAATCAGAGCAAAAATTTCAAAACCTCACACAATTTACTAGTTGCTGCTGATCCCACATCATAGTTAAGGACCGGTATTAACCAACCCCAACTCTTAGAATTTCAATTGTTTCATGAGAGTAATTAGCCCCAGGTCTTATGCAATTATGAGAATGATTGTCGAGCAGCACAGTAAGAAAAGACAGGAAGACTAGCACAGCCACTAGAAAACAAATCTTACCATCATTGTCAAGTTTCCAAGAATCACACAGAAGCATCAAAACCCTCCACATTCCAGTCTAAGGGTGTCTGTTTTACTGTGGGGCCATGCCAGATGGCTGGTTTAGGTGTGAACCCCACCCTTTCTTGACAAAATGCCATCACAATGGCTGGTGGAAGGCATGCTAAAACTCTCTATTGGGAAAAGTGAATTTGCAACCATTCAGCTCCAATTACAAATCTTCAGTGGCACCCGAGGATTTGAGGCCATCCAAATATGGTGATTACTGCGCAGTTCTTGGAAGGATGGTGCTGAGGGCTGAGCTCTTCATCGGTATGGGCTGTTTGCTTACTGTGTGTCCATCTGTGGATTTGGGGAACAGACGCAGCTCGATTATTCTGTGGAGGCCACACTAGAAGCTCGGCTCGCATAACAATGATCTGACATTATCTCACAGTTTCATGGAATTTTAAATAGCGATCGACAGTGAAGGTGGCAGACACACACAAGATCAGTATAGTTCATTTCTAAAAAAATTTTTTTAAAGAAAACTGGCAGATGGGTTTATCTTCAAGTTGGTGAAGTTTAGAGAACATATGTACAGAAAGTTTGGTATCTATTATAAACACATTACAGGACCTAAAATTAACTAATTTCAGATTTACATAAATCATTTGCAAATTAATTTACCAAAATACCCACATTATTTTCAACCATCTGCTCTTTCATTGTTTGGAATTGGTTGGAGGCCGAGCAAATATTCCACAATGACAATTTTTTAATATAAAAAGCAATATATTATTACAATGTGGATTTTAAAAGAGAAAGAAATGAGAACTCCTTAATGATACGCTACGTTTACGCCTGCCCGTATGTATCAAACCTCAGACACACCTCATTTTCTCACTATCAGACTTATTGGTGCATTCCCTCATTTGATAAGAGTTTTATTTCTGAACAGGTAGGGTTTTAACATGACTCTAGTGCTCAGGCATACACAATGAAAAGAAATACCTATTGGTATGAATTCAATTCAATTCAATTTTATTTGTATAGCCCAAAATCACAGAATGTCCGTCTCAATGGGCTATGAACATGGCAACTTGTAAAAATTTCTGCTTGAGGCATTCAAAACCCTTTTATTCTAGGTCAACAAGATCAATGTAATTATAGTTTTGACAGCAAAGAAATCTTACAGTAAAAAGTGCATTATTCATTGTAAACAACATGAAAATGTTATACAAATAGAGTCGACATTAGAATTACCTGCATCATTTCAATGAACAATGACATAAAAATCAAATTACAGTTTTTTTGTATTTGGTTTGAGAAAACAATTACCTACACTAAATGAAATCAGTCTGCTTTCATTAAAGTAGTTAGTCATTTCAATGTAAAAGTTTAGCTGGAATGCATACAGAACTGTAATGATAACCAGAAACTGAAAGGATGTGACTCACAGCTGTGCTCTGAAAATTCAGTCTGGTCTCTTTTTGCAGTGCTTTCCTTCAGTGTGTCTCCACATCTCATGTATATGACACATGTGTCCCTCTGGGTGTTTTGCAGCTTTTTTATTGACAGTCAGTGTAATGATGCCCCGTGGATGAGCCCCAATGGGCCTCAGAGCTGCCACACTGCAGTTCCTCACAGTGCTGAGTGTCAGTCAGCTGTCCTTCTGCATGGCCCCCTCATCTCACCTGTCTCTCCATGTTTCCTGGTACTCTGTCTGAAAATTTGGCCATCTACATCTATGTGACTGCCTTTCTTATGTGTCTTTTTCTTGACAGGCTTGGCAAAACCCATGGGCTTGGTGGAGGGACCTGGAGGTCTTGGCCAGGGGGGAGCCGCTGCCACCCTGGGAGAAGATAGCCGTGATGCAGAGGGGAAGTACGAGGAATACGGCTACAATGCTCAACTCAGTGATCGGATCTCACTTGACAGGAGCATCCCTGACTATAGGCCTAAAAAGTAAGTATGCTTTATGTTTCTGTTTTCTTCCTATGTCTTATTGTGTACATACAGCTCCCAACAACAACTTTGCACAACTTTAGGAGTGGTGATAAGAGGATTTACTGGTGTTTACTAGTAACTTCTGTGGTATAATTGGTGTCTACTTGTAGAAACTCGTAGTTGCCCTATTGCTTTTACTTTTTATTTTAGTTCTTTAAGTAATTTTTTTTTTATTACAGAGAGACTCAAAAAGAAGATGTGTATAAATTAATGATCAGTAAATTTGCTGTTTACGATGACTGATTTTAATGAAAACTTTTTCAAGTTCTGATCACGTTGAAACCTCATTAATGTATTAAATTAAAAAATAAAATAGTAATAATTATGCATTTCATTACATATTATATTACATCATACTATATTATCCATATATTACATTTCCTAAAGACTTCCCTCAACGTTGGGTTGTGTTTATACAATAACAATAAAACCAAAATATTCACATGATGCACAAAACAACTGAACATGCACATGAAAACATTGATAGAAAAGCATGTCCACGATACATTAAAAAAAACTTCTGAATATGCTGAATTTGACTCGGAGGGGAAAAAAAGGAAAATCCCAGGTAGAGGGAACAGAGAAACAGAAAAAGAACACTTGTATACACCTAAGCAGAGTGTCATGCACATGTGCAGAGAGTATTTAAATGTGTGATCACAGGTGTGGCAGATAATCTAATCTAAATGTGGTAGAAAGGACCCATATTCTGTTCCATGGAGCAGCAGGGTTGCAGGAATTTGCAACAAATCCTAAAACACTGTAAGTCTCACCATCACTTTCTTGCTTGCCAATGACAGCTGGAGAAAGCTTGCTGAGCATCTAGCAGCAGAACCAGCAGACTTTATATTAAATGTTAAATTTAAACCAACTAAATTCTAAATTGAACCATTTGAGGCTTGTTAATGTTAACAGATCTACAGTCAATGTGTGTCCAAATTTTTTTTTGTTAATCAAAAGTGTTAGTTTTGATTGGTCACAACACCAACATTTCCTGAGGAATAGGAGATGTCATCCCGTCTGTAGCTGGTTGAAATTAGTGTGTCTAATACAAAATTATCTTTGATCATTCAAATTTAAAAGACGCTGAGAAACATACAAAAAATAAAGATTTTTGAGGAAAAAAGGATTTAAAGAAAAAGTACTGTTGAGTAGTCAAAAAAGCAGGAGAACAAAAGTCATTGCACAGGAACTAATTGGTCGAGACTGAAAATCCAAATTAAAATCCAAATTAAAAGCCAAGACTGAAGAGCCAAATTAAAACCAGATTAAAGCCAAAATAAAATCCAAATTAGAAAGAAAATTAAAAGCCAAATTAAAAACCAAGTTAAAGCCAAATTTAAAGCCAAATTAAAACTAATTAATAGTTGATAAATATGATGTATAATGACCATATGATTACCTTTGGTGGCCGGTTGCATGAAAGAATGCTCTCTTTCTGACCGGAGCACTGAGGTTTCTCCTTAACTTGATCTCGTCTTGATCGTAACTGGTGGACTTTTTTCTATTGAAGGATTAATCCTCATTCTTTTTGGTTTATTTTTTTGAGGAAGTGAGATATGTTGCTTTGATGAGTGGCAAGAAAGAATCTTCACAAACGTTGGACATTGGTTTTATGTTGTCCTGTCTTACTAATAATTGGTTGCTCAGCAACATATTGGGAAATTATCAAAGACTAGAGATTTTAGAGAATGGTGATTTTATTTTGAAAAAATTAAATTGGATGTATTGTCTAGCTACCCTCTCAGGGGAATTCGACAAAGGCAAGCTTAAGTGAACAAATTCTGGAGAAGCTGGAGAAAATTTGTTGGTTCACACCTGTTCATCAGTAGCAAGTAATATTAATAATAATACATTTTATTTATAATGCACTTTACCCTTGTATACAAATCTCAGAGTGCCAAGTGGCACAATGCACAAAGAAACGTCATCGAAAGACAGATTATCTGTCAAAATTATCAAAATCCACTCACAGGCCGGGTATTCCCCTTGGTTGGATTGTCAAATACTGACAGCAAAGACATTCCAGGTAACTGAAGATCTGTAGTTCTCCTTGCTGTTGTATTTCATTGACAAGAGCCACCAAGAACCAGTCAGCCTATTCAGCCAACAGAGGAAAATGCCATTCCAACATTTTTTACATGGACATCAGGCATCTCAGTGTCCCATTACTCAGAGATGTTCGACAAAGCCAAAGTCACCAGAACAAAGATTTGGAAATGAAATATCAAATCAACAGTCTAGTTTGTTTTTATTTATTTATTTTTCAGTTTTTTTTTTTTTTTTAAACTAAAGTTTGGTATCTACTTCAGGGACTGTAAGGCAAGGGCCCAGTCGGAATCAAACCAGCTTCTCCCAATCCAGAGACAGATACTTTATCACCAAGCTAATGCCTCCCTCAACTCCATAAAAACACATTATCTCATGTTTCATTTGGGCCTTTCCTTAGTGTAATTAACAATCATAACTTGTGACTCATATCGTTCTTATTAGAGAATGTTTTTAGGTCCCAAAGAGTCGGATTGGTTCCACAATGATATGCACAAATGTATCCGTGAGGTGACAAGCACAATGGTCTATTTTGACCTCTGAAAAGGGATCTCACAACACTTCCAATTCTGGCAGCACAATAAGTTAAATTGAACAATCCATTCATTTTTACAGTAATCAAAAAAGATGACTGCTGTTGTTGAGTGTCACTGTGTCCTTTCCTCATGTGTGGTGTCAATTTTCTGTTTATACGACGACATCTTGAGTTGTGAACTTGCCACAGTTGTAAAAATGAGTGTGATACTAGAATAGTGTGAATAATTTCTTTGCTTAGTTGCTAAGACAAAATTTTTCTCTTTGATTTTTTTTTTTTTTTTGCTCGATAGGTTTATATTTTCCCATTGTTTTTTAAAACTGCTTTTTTTTTTTTTTATATTATTTGCAAATGTTTTGTATTTTTTTAATTAATTCTACTTTAAATAAAAATAAAGACGTGAAAAAAACCCCAATGCTTTTACCAAAACTTTATTCATTTTTTATTCAAGTTTGTGACCACATTCTATCTCCGTTTAAGTGAAATTCTTAACAGATTTCAACATTTGACCGCTTGTGTTAAATATTGTACCCGTTCCTCCATCTACTACTATCTTCTTATTCATACACAAAGTGCAAGTTGAAAGTAAGTTGAAAATCCAGTGGAATTCATTGGTCTTTGCAGCTAAGCAACTCTTCCTAGAGATTTTACAATCTGATTGATCGAAATGCTTTCAGTTATATTAAATCTGATGTATTCAAATCGTAATGACATCACAGTACATTTGTTAAACTGGCGCTTCTACTGTGCCATTCTCTTTCATAGAGAGATGGTAAAATCTTTGGAAGGTGAAACTGTATTTATGAATATATGCTAATATTCATAAATACCTAATTCTAATTAAATTCCAAATGCACTTGATTTAAGTAAAAACAACCGACTATGACAAATTTTAAAAAATGTTCACAGGCGTCAATGATGAACAACATAGTCAGCACAGGGCAAGATTATTTTAACAATTTGCAAAGAGGTAGTCCTAAACTGTGTGACAATTTAAAAACTATTAAAAGTATCCCAAGGCAACTGCACAAAGTTTAGGTCATCTATTTCAAAAGAAATTTGAGGTGAGTAACTTGGTAAAGTGCCATGTCGTTAATTCGTTTTCAGCCCCACGGGTGGGAAAATATAGACAATACAGATGAGTAATAATATTACAAATCAGGATTTCAGTAATGAAAAAGATGACTGTACCTAAGCACAATCAATCTTAATACTACCTTTATAAAAATGTGATAAATCTGTAACATTTAACATTTTTCATACACAAACATGCTCATCATTTATTAAAAACATGTTTTTCTGACTCCTACACTTTCTTTGTTTAGTTTCCATTAGTTACATGGTTTAGCTCTCGGTATCACTGCTTTCTCAATATCTGATGCTTTTTTAAACCCTTATCTTTTTTATTAGTTCATTCCAGACCATACACTATCTTAGACTCATGGCCATGGGGAGCAGCACACAAGCAAATTGCTTCAGACATTTCTAATCTCTGCATGATGGCCTTTCTTTAAGTGGTGTTGATAGTCTTTTTTAAATAAATAATTTATTAAAAGGCATGTGAAATTCTTTCTTTTTCTTTTTTTTTTCTTTAATAAGATTCTCAGCTGACACTCAGCAAGCTGTCTAAATGGCTATTTCTCTAAGAATTGTTAGATTTAGCATGTGAACTGCAGCTGTGATTCAGCCGGGGGTTGGGGATAATCAGGGCTGCTTGTGGCATTTATATTACACCGTGTCAACGAACAATGGCTACAGGCAGTGGCGATAAGTGGAGCTCTGACGACCAAGAAAGGTTTCTAAGGGTTCTACTAAGGATAACAATTTTTAAAATCTATGTCACTTTGTTCTTGGCTGCTGTTCACATAGAAAAATATTTAAACAGGTGTGAAATGGGGACCGTGTTAAAGAAAAAAAAAAGAAATTTGGTCATTAAAAATAATTTCTGTAACAAAAACAAAACTTTAAAAAAATGAAATATTCTAAAAAAAAAAAAAAAAAAAAATGAGAGTGATATCTTTAGTGAAAATCTTTGCCTCTGACATGGTAACGAATACAAAGACACATGCGACTGCAGGGAGGGTGAAGAAAAAACTCAATAAACATGCGCGTAACTACTTTTTTCTTGCTTTTTATTGAATTTCTAATTTCTAATTTCTAACCTTACTTAAACAAACTTGCTTCTAGAAACATGAATGACAGCCTCTAGAACAAATCTGTGTCATAGTTATCCAAACTGTCCAAAGACGTATTAATCACATGATATGACTGTGTATAGAAAGCATCCATTCTTTTCAATCTTAAACAATGTGTAGCGTGGACGACAAGAAAAGGAGACATTTCCAGCTCAGAAGCTGGAATAAATGTTCCAGCTTCTGAGTTCATATGAAATAACAAGCGTTTAGCACAACATGAATAATGCTGAGTAATTTTTAACATAAAATGAATTTAGCTTGTGGGTTGAAAGAGTGTGGGTTTTTCTTTTCAATTGAAACTATGACGTGTGTAGTTGTTTTTTTGCATTTCCATAAAGGCTAAATCACATTTGACCTTTTTAGTGTGTTTGTGTAATGTGACATACTGATGTCCATAGCATAGCTAAAATATACACGTATCAAGGTTATGTAAATTCAGACAAATGGCCTTAAAAGGAAGCTTTGCACAGCATATTGCAATGAAGTTGAATCTTGTGTACAAATTCATTCACTTTAACATCCTTCCTACGAGGATTAAAAGCTAAAGCCCTGTCTTGATCCCTCCTTTTGAATTTTCTCCTACACCATAGTTATCATACGCAAATGCGGCTATTATATAGTATAATGGGGTGATTTATTTGGGATATCTTAAATACAGAACAACTACTCAGCTGTTCAATGAGGAGACAGAAGAACAACATTAGGTTTTTTTTTTTTGTGTGTGTGTGTGTTAATCCAAAGCAGCAAACAAAAGTTCCAACAAAGTTTTTTTTTTAACCAACTTCCACAATCTCAAGTTTTTTTTAACCTTTGAAAAAAA
Source organism: Neostethus bicornis (assembly GCA_902685375.1). Lineage (NCBI taxonomy): Eukaryota > Metazoa > Chordata > Actinopteri > Atheriniformes > Phallostethidae > Neostethus > Neostethus bicornis. The sequence continues at coordinate 16,425,115 of LR738545.1, forward strand.
TTATGTTTTTATTATTTTTTAAACATTTTTACTACCATTTCTTTCAATATTAACACCACAGTTAATATGCATCTATTAAACATTTTTAATTCTTTACTGTTGCTTTTAACGTTTGAATTCCAGTTATGAACAGCAGCAAAAGTTTGTTGCCTTTATTCAACTTCATCCAGGCTTTTTCGCGGTTAATTTGTCAACAGCAGACAGTGTTGCAGCAGTTTCTATCTCCTATCTTTTCTGGTCTAATGAGTGAAACACTGTTTTATCTCCTTTTCTTAGCTGTTGAATTTTCCGTTTCAACATAGTTTTCTTATGTTTACTGTAATATTGGGACAGTTTCTACCACAGTTCCTGCTGCATTAGTTTGCTGATATTTTGCTGACAGCAAAGCAACTTTTATTTGTGGCGGGTTATTTTTTAATTTACCTCCAAATTAATGGTTTAAGAAGCCTTTGGATTTGTGTGGTGTTCCTGTAAATTATTCACCAGCCTTCAGAGTAAAAAAATAACTGACAAAGACAAGCAGATAAAGAACAAATGCATAGGGCTAACCAAATCATGTTGGGTTTTTTTTCTATTCAAGATAGTTGGACAAACCAAACATGTCACCATGGTATTTAACTATAGAAACTAAACAACATCTCTAGTAAGTTAGACTATCAAGTAGATGGAGAGCATTGGTCGTCATAGGAACGCGATGGTGAACATTTCAAAGCTGAAATAATCCACAATGAAGTAAATGTAATTCATTGATCAGTATTTTCACAAACAGACTTGAATTCCATATGTATGCATAATCACGACATTTTTAAAAGTCTTTAGAAAGACAGCAAATTCCAAATAGTCATAATGATTACATAAATAGATTCTGTGTAGGATATATACACATATTTACATACACATTCACAGCCTTAGTATGACAGTTTATTTGCTCTTGTCCTGCTGGGAAAGGTGACTGAGGTGCAGCAGAAATGTGGTTAAATACAAGTCCGGCCTAATAGGCTTTAATTGAACTGTGCAACAAGTTCACAGAGCTCCAGGATGAATACTCGGCGACAATGTCAATTGCAATATGTTGAAAAACCCCACATTTTCAAGGTCTTCTTTCTTTCATTTTTTTCTGTCTGCAGCAAAACCAATTTATGATAATTACAGCAACGATTTTGCCTTGTACAAAAGCATGCAAACCTCCTTCACCACCTGCTGTACTGTTTCTTTTTTTGTGTGTGTGTATGTCCTTCACATTCTTAACGTTCTTAACTTGTATACAAAAGGGTTTAAGTTGGCTTTATGTTGTTGTCACTCTGACTGCCTTTTTTATGTCCTTGGGAGGCTTACATGTACGGTACTCACTCAATGACACTGGAGTCATAAATGTAAGCCTGATGGTGCTTAATCAACCTATGAATTGAGATGCTTGTTTAGTAGACATCAGAACTCCTCCCCCAATTGTCCAAACTGTGTTGTCCATTTCTGGGCTACAAAGGGTCCCAGAGGCTATTCCACCAAGTTAGCAGGTGAGAGGCAGAGCACAACCAGCATAGGTCATCTCACTTGGACACAATAATCTACATACAGAGACTTATGAACAATTTGCACAGACCAATTTTCTTACCATGCATATTTGTAGTGATGGGAGGAAATCGGAATGTCTGGAGGAAATTTTTCTTCATTGAATTGTATTGTATTTTGTTCAATATAATCTAATAAACTGCTTCAAGTTTTAGCCTTCTTATGTTCTTATAAGTAAAATAAAAGTAATTTTGGTTTCATCAATGATTTTGTTAAATCCTAACTGCAATTTAGTCCATCGCATTCGCTTCTACCATAAAGACCGCTCATCTGTGTTTGTCTGCCTGTGGGAAGGTGATAACTAGAAAAGAAGGCTGAAGAAACAAGCTTACCTCATCTTGAAGTGTCTGATACTGCAAAATGGGATCACAAGGTTTCTGCGGTCCAGAAACTCTTCCTGCAAATTGTTGCTCTTTCCAGTGCCGTAGTTTATCTCTTGGAATGGGGGAGGAGGAGCTGACAAGGCAAACGGTTATCTTTAAACAGAGAAGTGCAAGTGGATTGGAGAGTTGCTTTAGTGTCGCCTCTACCGTACAGGTTACTGGAGGTTAATGTGAAATTTCACAGCAAATAAGAGTAGCCAGCAGGGAAAAGTCGGCCAGAGTAGCCCGGGCTGCAGGAGATGGAGAAAAGGGGGAGGTGTGATAGGAATACATCTTAATCTGGCACTCTGTTTCTGTCAAAGCTTGTTCTGTATCAAATTATGAAAGCTGGCCAGTGAGCTCAGTCCCATTACTAACAGATGAGTCGATCGCTCATGCCGTTATAGCTTTACAAGGCCTCCCCACTACAGTAGACAGGTACAAATTTAACTTTGAATGATACCCTAAAATGGATCCCATAAATAGGCCAATGGAGGTACAATATCACTTTGTGTTCGTAACACTGAAATCAACTCTGGATTACACTCTATGACACTAGCATCTTCGCCTCAGTAAAATTCATGAAATATTGTTCTTTTTTTCTTTTAAAAAAGAAACATGCAAAACCAAGTAGAAATGTATAATTTCACACCGAGTTTGTTTGACACTTGCTACATCTTCAGAAAAAAGGAGTTGTGTCATAATAAATTAATTCTAACACTTTTTTTTCTATTTTACTGTATTTACCAACCTCACAAAATTAAACACTAGAAATTATAGAACATAATTACAAGAGAGACCTGAGAGTTGTTAAAGGACCATGAATCAGTTGAATGGTAACCGAGTACTTATTATTCAAAGTATTTATTTCTTTGAAAAGAGTGGGAGAGCTTAGCTTAAAGTATAGATAAACGGTCACTGTTTCTTAAAAAAAAAAACTCTTTGGTTTAGTTTTCCTTTTCATTACCTCTCCGTCAAAAACATGTGGGTTGTGGTAATGGAAGTGATTGATAACAGAGCATGAAATTAAACTTTTCCTCCCCACAGGAGCAAACACCACACAGCCACCAGAGACTCGCATATTGTCGTTACCACACATGAAGAGAAGTCAATATCTGGTCATAGCATTGCAAAAAAATAATAATTGAGGTTGAGTGCTTTTTGATGAGTTAAATCACTGTAAAAAAATTACAGCAGAGTAAAAAAGAATAACAAAAAAACAACATGTTTTATTATATTTCACAGTGTATTCATGAAAAGTTATAAAATAAACACTAATCCTGACTGAGTTGCTGTGTCACCTAAAAAAAAGTTTATAAAATCATTGAAAATCCAAAAGTACGTTTCTGTATAAGTGAAGTGGCAATGTTTCAAATTGCTATGTAAAGTATATTCTTCAGTCTAATTGCAGCATAACAGTACTTGATCCTTTTACTACTATTATTTTATTTATCTAGAAGTGTCTTCAGTTACAGAAGTAACGTGATTTTTTTTTCCTAACCATTGATGTTTTTACAAAAACAAAATCTAACTGTCTTGCAGAAAAATGATTTGAACCTGAGACATGTGAATAGAGAGATGTGCTAAATTAATTTTGTGTCTCTTCAAACATAAAAACGTAAAAGTAAAGAGAAAAGTCTAAATGGACTGTAAATACTTCTTGAGTTGGTAAATACCAGGCATGTCATGGCCTTCCCAATTCAATTAAATAAAATGAAATTTTATTTTCATAGCACAATATCAAAATACAATTGTCTCATTGGGCTTCACATAGCAAAATGAAGCAAAATAATAATAATAAAAAAAGAGCAAAGCACAAAAAACCCCAGAAAAACGTTCTAAAACTAACTAAACTCACTCAGCACATTCCTGCTCTTAGACCCTCCTTCTGGTGAGGAAATTCTAAAAAAAAAAACAAAAAAACAAAAACAACAACAACAAAAAAACAGTAGTAGGAGAAAAGAAATAGCCTCATGATGATTCGCATGAAGAAAGGAATAGGCAATGTATCCAAGACCGCTAATTAAATATGAGCTAATTCAACTCTAAAGCTACTATAAATACTTGGACTGTAATGGACTGTAAATACTTCTTGAGTTGGTAAATACCAGGCATGTCATGGCCTTCCCAATTCAATTAAATAAAATAAAATTTTATTTTCATAGCACAATATCAAAATACAATTGTCTCATTGGGCTTCACATAGCAAAATGAAGCAAAATAATAATAATAAAAAAAAGAGCAAAGCACAAAAAAACCCAGGAATATGTTCTAAAACTAACTAAACTCACTCAGCACATTCCTGCTCTTAGACCCTCCTTCTGGTGAGGAAATTCTAAAAAAAAAAACAAAAAAACAACAACAACAAAAAAACAGTAGTAGGAGAAAAGAAATAGCCTCATGAAGATTCGCATGAAGAAAGGAATAGGCAATGTATCCAAGACCGCTAATTAAATATGAGCTAATTCAACTCTAAAGCTACTGTATATACAGTATCTGAAGAAACCAGTGGATGGGCTTCATCCTGATGGAAATGGGTGGTAGCTCGAGCACAGATTCCTCCTTAATTTGGCGACGCCCAGGACAGGTACACAAATTCTTGTTATTCCTGTCCTGGAACACAGGAAAGATTTCGCAGATTTGTGAAATCCTTTCAGATTTCACAAATCTGAAACAGAATTCACTCCAATGGAAAGGGGTTGAAAGGCCTTGTACCGACTAATTATATAAAATACTGAATGAAAGATGTTTGAGAATATGCACACACTTTACTTTTTGTTTGTTTCTCTTTTGTCTCTAGGTTGCTCAGAAAAAGTGTTTCAAGATTTAAACTAGTGTATCGAAATTTGCTCTTTTTAAGGTCCTGTGGCAAAGATGTCCAACCTTAGTGTATATTTTAATTCTGGGTCCTGTGCACGGCCTGTAGGCCGTCCTCACTGTCATTTGGAAAATAGGAGAACCCTGGAGGAGTCGCCAGTTTGTCACCCGGTCAACGCTGAGACAGCCAGCTCCAACCCTAAAGCCCCCCTGTGGGGAGATTTGAGAAACACCAATTAACCTAACATGCATGTTTTGGTGCTCTGGGAGGAAGCCCAAATATCTGCAAGGAATCCTCACAAGTACAGAAAGAATATTCAAACAGAAATTATTCAAACAAGAAGGTGTACCACACCACTCTCTTTCTACCTCTGACACAAATGTAGAAAATAGAAAGGGAGAATAAAAGAACATATAGTTTCCCTCCTCTCTTCAAACTCAAAATGTCCTATATAATTCTGGGGTCATGCATAATGTGATCCTGCTGCAGTCGTGATTACTGAAGGTGAGAAACGTCTTGCATCAGCCTTGCCTACACACATTCGCGTAGTGAAGTGGTTGCAGCAGGAACTTACCGTGTGAGGAGAAAAGGATATAACTCGAGCATCGTGCTGGGATCCATCTGCTGTGTGGATGTCCCCTTACAGCCTGACCCCATGGATGCTGCTGACAGTTCTCAGCGGTATCCGGGTGCCAAGCACCAGTGGAGTTCAGATGGCTCACAGCAAGAGTGGAGAAGCATCTAATGTGTTGATGCAGTGCAAGATCTTTTAGCTTTTTATGAACATTTTTTGAAAAGCTGTTCCACTTCTAAAGTTAGGCAGATGGCTCAAGTGTTGTTTGTATAATTCTTTGCAAAAGAAAGAGAAAGACTGCAAAACTCACTCAAGTATATGGAACTAAATTTGTTTATAGTTTATAAGTAATCTGAAATTCTCAGACAAGTATTTTTATTTTCTTGTAAATTATGCCACTACAGTTTAAAGAAATACCTTGTAAGCTGATCAAATAGTGTAGAAGAAAACACAAGTCAGCAAAAAGAGACAAATTTTGATCTCAGGTTACCTACTAATAGTCATGTAGTAAGTCTCAGTAAATGTTCATTTTCTGTTTTGCCAGGTTTTCTGTTCTTGCTGGAAAAATTGTACTTTCTAAAAATTAAAAAAAAAAAGTTTAAGAGACCTAAAGTTTAGTGTGTGCATTTATCATTTTAATCTTCCTGGAGCAGTCTAACACTTGCATCAATAATTACATTTGCTCAAGGTGCGACTAGATTAGTAATTCCAATCTTAGATATGCAACAAGGTTACAATGACGTCCATGTAAAAAAGATAAATGAAGGCCCAGAATAAGTGGCGAGAGATACTCCTTGCAGTGTATATAATACAATCAACTGAAATATTGTGAATGAACATGCGTAACATGTTTAAGTTTTGTTCAGAATAATAGCTAGATTGTTAAAATCCATTTATGTATCGGTCACATTTGATAGGCCACATTTGATAGGCCACATTCATAACTTGAATGTGTTTTATATCCTTATGCAATTTGCTGCCAACTAAAAAAATACGTTCTTACACTGATCACCTTTCCACATGGCACAATTTATCAATATTAGAAATGACTATTTATGAGCCAATTGAAAGTATTTACTCTTCATGGAATTAAAGTTTACTGTATCTGTGTCTTTTATTGTACTTTCATAAAAGAAAATAGAAACAAGACTAATCATTTTTGCAGTTTCATTGAAGTGATGTTTTAAAGCTGGATTATTTCTACGAATAGATGGTAAAGACAATCATTTGAGCAAAAAAATACACTTGTAGATGACTATGCAAAAAAATTTATGATCCGATATTTGGATCTATACAGCCAAAAAAAAAAAAAAGAAATCAGATGCATCAACTAACAGAAGAGTGTCTGCAAATGTAAACGCAAACTCACCGTACACTTGCATTCTTACTTTCGTGCTTTAGTTGGAAATGTGAAATGTAAAGAGTAACAATGATCATCAAAACTTTTTATGACTTGTGTCTCAGTTTTGTTTTTTGATTTTTTATTTAAATCTAATTTGCCATCTTGTCTTGACAGAGAAACTTGTGATATTTTTATTCTGCAGTTTCATTAGTTTTAAAAAAATGTGAATAATATTTTTTAATTCGGTTTTAATTTTACATATTAATAGGTCTAAGAGTAAATGTCGATACGCTTATGTTTAAAAATAGTATCGACATGTACAAAGTGACACTCAAAGCACTTTAACATGCTAACAAGTTAATAATGGAAGAGCAGTAGATCATAGGGAACTTGATTTAGTTTGACAGCCAGAAACAAGGCGGATTATCCATTAGAACACCACAAAAAATTTAAACAATTTTGAGTTCTAATAAGAAATAGGCGGGAGGCAATAGCTCACTGGTAGAATATTCGCCCTTGGACCAGAAGTTTGCCGGGTCGAATCCCACTCAGCTCATGCCTAAGTGTCCTTGGGGAAGACACCAAATGTCCCTGTGTCTCCCATCATTGGCGCCATGCTGGCATAGTGCTGCAGTGTAATGCAGCACAGAGATTTGCCTGTTGAAGGATGAATAGAGCATGTAAAAATTAAAAATAGATTATGTACACTAAAATTGTTCTTTAAGGAAAAGTTTTGTGCTTTCTTTTTTAGTTGGAAAGTTTTTCTTCCAATGACAAGCCATTGTCACAGTACTTTGTGAGTATGACTTGTCATACAGGAAATAAACCTACATTTCTTTTCATTGGGGAAAAATACTGAGAATAAAAGAATTCCACTGTAGAAATCTATCAAGAGGACTGGCAAAAATAACCTAGAAATCTATGCCTTTAACACACCACCTATATTACAGTTGTAGGATGGATACAGTGGAGTACAGCCAAGCGCAGGAGACATAGATACACCTTCTAAAAGAACGGAGCCTTCTAAAAATCTTAGAAAAGTGCTATTTTTTACCTTGTTAACTTGGTGCAGAGAGGGGGAAATAATATCTTTTATGTTTCCGGAAAAAGGGTTGTTTACCCATTACTTCAATGAACAGCTTACATTTTTCTGGTAAATTACAGTATATAGTAATGCCCATTTAATAAGGTCATCTCTCAAATCTTTCTATTTAAACATTTGGGCTCATTAGCTGCATGTAACTAGTCACATTAAGTGTGTGACATCCCTGTTCACTGCAGGTGTTTTCGTTCCATTGTGGTCTGTGTGATCACCGGTGCACCAAAGTGGAACATGGACTATGTTGATTTCATTCATTAAGTCAGCATGTCTGTAATTTTTCATCACAGTTTGTGTTGAATTAAAGCTTCCATAAAGTTTTCTGATATGAAAACTGAAGATTTTAAGAGCATAGTAGAGTTATTGATTGGAAAAGCTGGAGAGGTGGAGGTTTGCATTAGAAAGAAGAGGAATGAAGATTAGTCAGAGTAAAACAGAGTACATGTGTGTGAATGAGAGGGATCCAAATGGAAAAGTGAGGTTACAGGGTGGAAGATTTTAAGTACTTGGGATCAACAGTCCAGAGCAATGGAGAGTGTGGAAAAGAGGTGAAGAAGCGTGTTCAAGCAGGCTGGAACAGGTGGAGAAAAGTATCAGGTGTGATGTGTGACAGAAGAGTTTCAGCTAAAATGAAAGGAAAAAAGTACAAAACCGTGGTGAGATCCGCCATGCTGTTTGGTCTAGAGACAGTGCTCTCTGGAAGTGACCAGGATGGACAGGATCAGAAATGAGTATATCAGAGGAACAGCACATGTTAGAGGTTTTGGAGATAAAGTCCGAGAGGCCAGGCTTAGATTCCTTGAGGTCATTTGTATACATGTAAAAATGTCATTGCTGTTTTCACTTGTGTTTAAGTAACGAGAGTAAAATTTAACATGTTCAATAATCAAACTTGAAAATGCTCAACTTTTTTTTTAATTTTGCAGTGAAATTCTTCCTCATGATTTTTTTGTACTATGCCTGCTTGTCTGAAATCCAACAAATCCAACTAAAATGGACAAAAGATTTTAGCACCAACTAATTATCCTTAATTACTCCCCTCAGGTGTAAGCAGCTGACATACCCAGAGGACCTGCCTCAGATTTCAGTGGTCTTCATCTTTGTGAACGAGGCATTATCGGTGATCCTGCGCTCCGTCCACAGTGTAGTTAACCACACACCAGCACACCTACTTAAAGAGATCATCCTTGTGGATGACAACAGTGACAGCGGTAAGTCCTTTAACAACTTCATTAAATACGTATTCTGGAATTGTGAAAAAAGACTCAGCACTTCAGACATCACTCCCCTACCTAAAAATAAACACCTTTAACTCCTGGCCTTTGATATACTCCACTGGGCATTAAATGGCATGGGGAAAAAATCTACCAGACACTGTGGAGGCCTGATTTTATATCTTTTAGATAATTTTCTCATTCTGTCCTTATTCATCTCCCTTTATACTCTGAAATCATATCTGCAGCTTACATCATGACAGGCTGATCCTTCGCTCATTCAATTTATTGTAGCTTTGATGTAAAATGAGGATACCAAAAGATACACAGCAATGTCTGTGTGTGTTTGTATGTGTGACACATTTCAGCTTTGTTTTTAAAGGAAAGAAGGGAGAACTAATGCTTGTGGACATTTAAACCACAGGTTTGAGAAGGACTTAAAACAAGAAGCAAAGTAATGGGATTTATCTTTTTCTTTAGTTAAACAGCTTCATGGGGCTGTATCCATGGCGATGAAGGCAAATCCTTCAGCTGTGTATGTGCTGCTGACAGTGCATGGTTTCACATCCCAAAAGCTTTCTTCTTTGCAGAGAGAAGGAGCAGTGAACTAGATTACAGACCACACTTGAGCCTTCTTCACTTGGCACAAAGCAGCAAACCTGCCTCCCTCCGGCTGGTAGAGGGAAAGGGCACATAAATAAGATACCGAGAGACGACCGAGCACAAAACACCACCAGCTCATCTCTGCTCCCTGTGGCTTTAACTGTCTTTCCTTAAAAGGGAACCATTAAAAGCCAGTGAGCCCACATGAATGGAATCAAACCTCAGATCTCTCGCTTATTAGTTTAGTCTGCCCCACATGCACAAATCTCTAAAACATATTTTTTTTCTTATCAGGAATAATCCTTTTTTTGTTGCAGGAAGTCTGCACATTGACAAAGAAAGAACTGGTCCATACATTTAAGGGTGATTTTAATAAATTATTTTTAAAACAAAGTTTAAAAAATGACAACAAAAGATTTTAGACTTTTTTTTTAAAGTGACATATTAGTTTGTGTTTAAATGAAGTAAATAGAACAGATATAAAGTTAACAGTAGGTGCTTTTCAGCTCCTTACCTGGATAATCAATGGATCGAAACTGATTTCAAACCTTTAAGGAAGAGAAAGCGTCAACATTTTTTCTTATTTCAACATTCACAGGTTGCTATCAACTTGTTTCAATATTAGGTAATAACATATTTGAATATGAAAAACAGTGGTGTGTCCCAACCACATAGAGTTAACAGTGGGGAGTATTGCCAAAGAACCGCAAAGCAAAGATTACAGGAAGAAAAAATAAGGCCATTTCAAGTCTTGGGTAAAACCTGTATAAAGATACGTTCACAGCAAATATGAACATGTGAGTTGTATATTTAACTGTGTATTTGAATAAGTGCCAAATATGCAGAGTGACAACAGCATTTCATCTGCCAATGTGTCTCAACTGCATGCAAGTCTACCTGGCACAGTTTCAATGGTGGCTGAAATCCAACAAGTTACTTCTCTGCAAATGTTGTCTCCAAACAAATTATATGAGTTTTTGCCCATCATTTCACAAGTCAATACAACAAACATTTTTCTTTGTTTAAATTAATAAAAAAAAAAAAAAAAAAAAAAGCCAGAAGAGTTGGAATAGGTGGAAAACATCACTTGAAAACAAGTGGAAAGTGGATTTTGTGTTTTGTTCTTGTAAACAGTTTCATGTGAATAATTAAAGATAATTTATTGAAAAGCTTGTTGATTATCATCATCCATTGCTTGACCCTGCAGTGGTCTCATACTTTTAATAATAAATGTGCATCTCACTTGCTTTAATTTTGTCTAAATATTGTTAATTTTAACTATTTTTCTGGGCACACAATCTCATTTGCACATACAAAATAAGATGGAAAGCCTGTGTCCATTTAACTGAGGTCACAATATATTACTGAAAGCTATTTTCACTTTCTGTTTGCTTCTTTTCTTAATGAGATGCAACCTTTAGGTCATTATCACATCTGTCAGTTCCTTTTATTCAGCATTTATCAACACTGATAATGATTTGTGCTGATGTTTGTTGGTCTCGGAGCAGTTCAGCTGTAGTATTGGATAGTTAAACTGTCGGCTGAGCTTGACCTTTTCCAAATGCTACATGTGTCCTTCCACATTTAAGCATATCCCTGTACGTAAAACATCGTAAAGAGTCACAGGAACGAAGTATGTTTTGCTTCATGCAGTGAAAGGGTTTCTTTTCTATGTCTTCCAACTCCGTCTTATATTTATTGAAAGACCAACCATTCCAGAATGCCACAACAGATTTTTTTCCACATTGTTCATGAAATTTGGCAGCATGTATCAACCAGGAAGACTCCAGGTTGTTGTGTACAACGTTAACAGCACAGAGCAGCTTAATGAACCCCATACAATTCAATTCCAGCAAATACCAGCAACAAATTGGCAACCTAATGATTCATATAATGAAAACAGGATGTAAACTGAGCACCAGTTGAGAATAGTTTGTTGTATTAATTTGAAGTAATGACAAATTACTTGAATATTGCATACATTAAATCTGATTAAAGCTTTTGAATTCGTGATTGCTCATTTACGCAGCACAAGAAATTTGCCTGACACAATTAAGCTAAATGAAATTAGGACGAGACAGAGGCTTTTTATTGTACAATGATTTACATTAAACTTTTAAATTGAAGTTGTTGAACTCTGACTGCTCTTTCAGACTTTTACGAAAATATGACTTAAGACAGTTAAAATGTCATCAATTTCAAAACCATTGGGGATTTTTTTGTGGTTAAAATTCTTTCTTTCTTTTTTCTTTCGGCATTTCCCTTCAAGTGAAATGCCACAGCAAGTCAGTTTCTTCAATCTAACCCTACCTGCTGCATCTTCTTCGGTCACACCAACTATCTTCATGTCTTCCTTCACTGTATCCATCAACCTCCTCTTTTGTCTTCCTCTAGCTCTCTTTCCTGGTGGTTCCAAACCCAGCATCCTTCTTCAAATGTCCTCCCTCCCCTGCACAAGTCTAAACCATCTTAGTCTGGCCTCTCGGACTTTATCTCTAAAACCTCAAACATGTGCTGTTCCTCTGATATACTCATTTCTAATCCTGTTCATCCTGGTCACTCCCAGAGAAATACTCAGCATCTTCGTTTCTGCCACCGCCATCTCTGTTTCTGTCTTTTCCTCAGTACCACTGTCTCTAGAACAAACAGCATGGCGGGTCTCACCCTGGTTTTGTACACTTTCCCTTTCATTTTAGCTGAAACTCTTCTATCACACATCATTCGTGATACTTTTCTCCACCCGTTCCAGCCTGCCTGTGTACATTTCTTCACCTCTTTTCCACACTCTCCTTTTCTCTGTACTGTTGATCCTAAGTACTTAAAATCTTCCGCCTTCTTTATCTCTCCTCCCTGTAACCTCACTTTTCCATTTAGATCCCTCTCATTCACACACATGTACTCTATTTTACTCTGGCTAATCTTCATTCCTTTTCTTTCTAGTGCAAACCTCCACCTCTCCAGCTTTTCCTCCATCTCTTCCCTCCTTTTACTACAGATCACAATGTCATCTGTAAAAGTCATTGTGGTTAAAACACTACTTGCTTATATTTTTTTTAAAAGCACAGGTACATTACTTTTGATAATAATAAAATAGCAAAATAAGGTGTTCATATTATTAAGAATGGCAGTCATAAGCGCACGCAGCCTATGCTCAGTTTTTCCCACATGAGGCTTTCATGAATCATTGGGCTTGTCAAAGATTTTTGAGGAAACTACCACGTGAAACTTTGATGCTACTAGCATTGTTCTTCTCCAACATCTTTAACCTCCTCCACTTTTTGGTGTAAATAACACACTATAGAGAATCCAAAGAGATGTGTCCTGACCTGATTCTGAGTTTACTTTTCTTTTCAAGTCCTTCCTGCTACTGTACACAGAAGTCAAGATATCTTTTACTTCCATCGAACCAAAACTATCAACTAAAATCTGTTTTTCAACATTTTGAGTTAAAATTCAGTTATTTACATATGCATTACAGTTTACATTAACACATGCACATCTCAGTGGGCTGTAATTTAAAAGAAAAAAAAAAGATCTCAATCATTTTTCTGTCCCATTATCTAATATCCCATTGTCCCTCTCTAGAGTGGATACATACACATGTTATATACAGAAAGGACAATCTTTCACCAACTGCAGATATTTAGAGACATTTGAAGTCTCACAAGTCACTGTTTTACTGTTAACAGGCGTTAGGAAAATTAAATCAATCACCTCCAGTTCATGTGGAAAATATTATTCTATCAAGATCAAATTAGGGTTATTCCTTGAATAAAAAAATGTAACCTTATCGTATGTTATTGCATTCTAAAAGAGGTCATGTGTGTTTCACAAGACATGAGCTTTTTTTTATTATTATTTTAAAAATCTTTAGTGTAGGTCTATGCCTAAGCAATAGTCAGAAAAAATAAGTAAATCATCTAAAATGTGGGATTTTTTTCTGCTACTGGTGCAACCAAAAATCAAGTTGATAAATTTGATGTATTCAGAAACCAACCATGTAACTGAATATTACCAACCACTATTTTGGTTCAATCACATTGTATTGACATATGCAGAGTGCTCAAAGATCCACTGATATTTAAAATTCAAACGGTACCTTTTCTCAATAATCTTTTCTTACATAACAAAGTTTTGTTAGGTTATTTTTTGCAGTGAGTGTTCAATTTTCAACTATTTTTCTTTTTTATTTTAATAACTGCAAACTGAAATGTTCTTTTTTCTCTCTTACACAGCATGACTTAACTGTAAAAAATAATTATGGTATTACTGATAAGAAGTAACTATTATTGTAAAAATATAACACTTAGACATCTTTTTTTGTAGTAATAATGGTAGTGTGCATAGTAACTGCACTATTTTGCAGAAATAAGCCTATAAATTTGAACACACAGACTGGCTCGAGGTTTACTGCACAAATGGATGTATTTCCCTGGAGTAGATCATTTTACCACTGGAGACAAAAACATGACTTTCAGATGTAAGGGAAACCTTACCGGACTGGAACAACTGAAAATCCTGCAGGTTTATTTCCAACTAAAGTGCACTGCCAGTTAATGAGCATGCCTCACAGCTGCATATACTGTATGTGAATTTTAAGGCTCCACTATTTTTCAAAAGCACTCTGAGTCACTCCCCACCATTTATTTTTTGCACGGGTAGATGTTCCTTGCACAGAATACGCATATCGTACGTCTGTATACGGTACATCTATTTCCTATGTTGTACAGACAGACTTTAAAAAAAAAAATACCAACAACCCTCCTCTTATAGAATAAATCCAACAACTTTCTTTTGCTAGGATGAGAAGGAGGACCATCAATTTTGTTCAATCTCTGTGAAGCCCCGTAATTATTACGCTCTAATGGGTTTTATTGTATCATAGCTCAAGGGTAAGCTATACAAGACCATTTGCACAGATGTGAAATCCACAAGGAGACATAAAAAAGGTGCTTGCTACTTCTGGGAGGCATTCGATGCTGCTTCTAGCCGTGAATGATTCACATGGGAATGCTTCAAGGATCAACTGTTAATCCACCACTGTGCGATGCTCGACATTGGCAAATCTGAACAACAAACTTATTTATAACCTTCATTAGGTTCTTCCCTTCAATTTGAAACTTTTTGAGAGAGGAAAATAAAATCAAGAGTATTGCTGTCATTTGTAGATTCAAATGCCTGCAAACAGAGTGAATACAAGAGTTTGACTAATTTAATCTTTGCACCACTTTACGTCCACATTCATCTTTGGTACTACTTTTGTTTTGCATTTAGTTCAGTTGAAAATAGCCATTATGATTTATCACACTCATTTGAAAACTAGCAAATGTTGTCTTCCACTCATCTGTAAATGTAAATAGATTTTTGACATTCCAAATACCAGTCATTTTTAGGAGCAGTTTTTGTAGTTTAGATTCAGTCATGTCAAAAATAACATTGCGTTACTAAAGCAGGAGGCATTTTATTTTTCATTTTATTTTTGTGTTCAAGCATTATAAGTTTTCAAAAACTTTTGAAACTTCATTTCCATCTGCATATTGCAAATTTATTTAATTGTGCTTTAGTGAAGACTGTCAAATTTGTCATTTTATATGTAATAAAATATTAGTTGACTAGCATTACTACCAAATTCCCAGAATGAAAACTACAGCTGGTTTACAATCTTTGATTGGCACATTTATTTGATCAAGTCCCTCAGAGTCGCTGATGATACTGATAAACTTACTTTTCAAAGTTAAAGAACAAACCTCTAGCAGAGCCAAGATGAAAAAAAAAATCTGAGGCAGTTTAGATTGAAAAGCTGATGATAAAAAATCAATAACTGAATTAGAAGAATATATGGTATCTTTTATACAGAGATTAATCAGAAGTTTAAATTTGATTAATTTTTTTATTTATCTAATACACGGTTTTTCTCCGGAGAGAATTTTTTACAATTATTTTTTAAGTTGAGCATCAGAGTAAATAAAAAAAGATCTTTGGGTAAATAAAAATAGAACCACTCCCCTGGACTCATTGGTTGTTTTTTAATTTAGTGTTGAATGCTGACCCTTGTTGGCTTCATGGGTCAGTGCACCTAAATTCAACCTCTCTTCTACCTGCAGGCACCCTGATATATGAGTATTAGGACCTTCAACTTGAAAAAAGACTCCTGACAATCGTTCCACTTACTGTGTCTCCTCAATCACACAGAGGGGGGATTAGACTGCCATTTTTTTTTCTCTTCCACACTTTCACTGGCTGATTTATGTTGTGAGCCAAAGTCAGCATCTAGGTCTGGATGCTGTTCATAGCTGGTGTCCCACAAGCGTCTTTATTAATCTCTCCTTCAGAAAGTGGAACGCTCAGCAGTAACCCAGAAGAGAAGCTCAAACAACCATCAATCCTCGCATGAACCACAAACAGCAATTTGCACTACTCGCTTTGTACCTAACAAACTTAGTTTGAGGTGAGGACAGCCAGCTTCATCTATGGCAGCAGAGACTAAACATGAGGCGTTACTCCACAACACTTGTCATGTCCAGCTTTTTTCTATGTTTGACCTAGTTTATAAAAATGTGAATAGTTACAAATATATATTTTTTTTACCATGGTGGACATAAACTACCAGCTTTATTGTCTGCTCATGAAGTTAATTTTTTTTACTGTTTTTTTTTTATTATTATTTTAAAATGAAAATCTTTTAATACACATGTTTTACCATTGTCTGCTGTGGTTGGAAATGTTTCGAATGTTGTTTTGTCTGAATTTTATTAGGCTAAAATTCAGAATCAATCACATTACACTTTTATAACTGTGCGCATAAGGGCCACTACAGGCACATATAAGCCATAAAATTTGTGTTGTCATAAGCTGTAGCTGACTGATTCTATTGAGGTCTGTCGGAGAGTAATCATGTTTTTTAAATGAAATGTTGAATTATCTTGTCAACTTGGTAACATTCTAGTTTATGTCATGGTTTTTATAATGAGAAGAAAAAAACTCTTCTTTCCAAATACTATTGTTATAGTTAAGACTATTTTTGTGATCTTGACAATAAATCTGAGTTTTTGCTGAACACATCACATGCAGCAAGTCAGCGCTGGGTTTCAGGTAGACTGAATTCCCATCAATCAGAAGGTTGTCTGTTCAATCTTTCCTCCCACACATGTCCTTGGAAAAGACATCGAATCTTTTATTGCGCCGCATTGTGCTTGTCAGTGTGTGTGTGTTTGTATATTTGATGGAGGAAGAGGGTTTTATGTTAAGTATTGAACTTTTGCAAAAATCAGAAAATAGAACCCCATTTTAGATTAAAAAAAAAAAACTTCCTTGTATTTTTTGTTCACATCATAAAATATATCCAGTAAATGAAAATTGAGCAAAATTTAAAGGATGCTACAATATGTTAGGTAACTATGGAACATTTTTTTCCTTATCTTTTTCTACCTTATTGATCAATTTGCAATGCTTTATAATTGTATCAATGTGACATAAGTTTGTGGGGCATCACATGATGTCATATTTGTCAGTATTCTTTTGTAAAAATGAACAATTTGGAAGGCAATCCAAAACAATTAGAAAACCAATTCTGGTCTTTTTGGACGCTGATTGATTTGTACTGTAGGTACGTTTACTGTACTGTAAGTTTTCTTCACAATAAGTATTCATGTCAAATATCTCAAATACCAAAAGACAGATGTTTTTTATGCACTGTGATTTATTTTTTTAAAATAATTAAAAAAAAAACACTCTGGCATCAGACTCCGTCTTTTTTTCTCAATCTTACATCTTTGTTTATTAAAAACTATGTAATAGGTGCATCTATGTGTGTGTGAAGGTTATGGTCATTTTTTTGTTTCAGACATTCTTTTTGAACAGAATTGAAACGTGTGAACAAATTACTTGACTGTTTTCACTTTATTTTCTCTGTTTAAATATAACTTGGAAATGACTAAAAATTATGTGTAAAAAAATTGTTTCAACCAACTGTTTTGTTTCTGTTTGGCTCTTTGATCTTCAAGGTAGAGCAACTATTCTTTTTTCTTCTTTTTTTTGCTATTAAAGATAAGGAAGGCCATGTGTTAAACACTATTCTAAAATAATTAGTTCTGAAAGTACTCTGGTTGGTGTAAAAATGTAACACAGACTTGTTTTTTTTTTGTCTTGTAGTGGAGCTCAAATTCAACTTGGACCAATATGTAAATAAACGCTACCCTGGCTTAGTAAAGATTGTGAGGAACAGCAGACGAGAGGGATTGATCCGAGCCAGGATACACGGTTGGAATGCAGCCACGGCTCCTGTAGTTGGCTTCTTCGATGCTCACGTTGAATTCAACACTGGCTGGTAAGAAAAGGTCATTTTTGACAGAAAAGCACAAAGCTGTTTCCCTGTCCCCCCTAACCTTTGCTTTGAGTGCATCTGTTTATGACTTTTATTTACAAGAAGGTCTTGTGTCATATCATTATTTTTAAAGAAACAAATTTATTTCAATTTGAGCATTTTGATATGGTACTACAGAAACACTTTTAGCAAAATTCAACATAATAGTTTTTCTCATAAATGAACTATGTAGAAACCAGTTTTGAGCTTTGGTTGGAACAAAAATGCATTCAAATTGATATAACACTCAGTCCAGCTGAGGCTTAAGTGACTAAGGAAAGAGCTGAGAAAAAGCTTAGAAGGAAATGGAAGTGTGCAGTTTAACTCTATTGGTTTAAAATTCCATTAATACACTTCATTCATTCAATCATTTTTTGAACCGCTTATTCCAATTGGGTAGGGGTAGCCTATCCCGGCTAACTATATAGGTAAAAAGTGGTGTACACACCTTTTACCAAACAGGGTGCCACACATAGAGACAGACAACCACTCATGCCAACACCCATTCCGATGGGGGAAATTGCATAGTGGCCAATCAACCTAACATTCATGTTTTTGGAAAGTGTGAGGAAACCGGTGTACCCGGAGAAAATCCATGGATACACTGAGAGAAACTAACACAAAAAGGTCAGTGATTCCAGCTTTGCGCCACCAAAGACTTCAACTCCAAACCTTGTTGCTGTGAGACGACGATGCTAACCACTGCACCACCATGCAGCCTGTTGAGCCGCATTTTGTAATAACGGTGCATTTTGTAATAAACGTCCAAAATGAAGAGTGACTTTTGTTGTTTTTTATGCAATTTTATGCAATTTCCCAAATCTATGTATGACAGAATACTCCAAATATAACTTTAGTTGCCTATTTGAAATTTGGAATTATATAGGCCAATAACTTGTGGCCAAATTCAAAGCTCTACATGGTCTGTCACTCAGCCAGGGAGGGGAGGGCGGGCTGTAATCTGATTGGCTGCTGCATCAGTTCTACAAAGATCATGCGCTGCTTGCATGCTTAATTGAGACAGCCAAGCCAACAGAGTTCAACATGATGCCAGGTATGAAAAAACTGTGCCAAATATTATCTGTGTAATTGAATATATGGAAGTATTTTGGACGTTTATTACAAAATGCACCGTTATTACAAAATGCGGCTCAACACAGCCTCATTTGTACACTTATTTTGTGGAATCTCTTTCTAATGCCTTGTAACCACCTAAATTTATTTGCAAACAAGTGATGTAGACAAAGTATTCTTTAATTGGTACTTAATTTAAAGCTGTCTCAGTGTCTGGTTTTAAAGATTATTCGTCTGGCCTATTCCCTAGAAAGCAGATAGTTATATTGTTATAAGAGGACATCAAAGACAAATAAACTAAGGGTCAAATTGACAGTTTTTGTTAAACTTAGTTCTGAAGCATACAAACATTTATGGCAGAATAATTGCCATTCAATTTCATAAAAACAATTAACTTAATTAATTTTACCATAATTTCTGACTTGGAATTGGAAGGCAACTAGGAAGATGAAAACCCTTCATAGCTTTGTATTCCTCGTATGTCCATACAACATCTCCTTGGCTGATTCAACTTTTTAAAAAACAAATCTGATGTCAATCTTTTTTTTTTCATCTCAAGAAAGTCCATTTCATCTTCTTTCCACTTTGTTTTGTTACGTCAGTCTGCCCCCCATGCAGTAGCAGATTTAATTCTCCAAATAATTGCAATGCATACATGTGAACAAAAAAGAAATTCTCAAACAACTAAATTATGCAAGGTCACGTTTTTTGTATCCAATTGCTTTTAGCATAATGAAAAAAACCCTCTAAGAGTAATGGATAATACAAACTTTTGCTGCTCTTGTGTTGCACTATGGTTAGATAAACCATAATCCCTGCCCTGAATCACTCAGCAATTCCTTTTATGAAGACTAGACTCTGGTAATGATTGATTGTACATTTTGACTGTGATGAGCGGTGCTTTTTTTTTTTTTAATAAGCAAATTATTATCTGTGCTAAACCAATTTATTTTTCTACACCCATATCAGCAAGCAAAGTTGGTTAAAGTTGTGGCTATGCACAAGTGATAGAATACAGTCCTAAATAAAAGAATTGGAAAATAAAAAGAAGTGCAACGAGAAATACCATTATATCAAAACAACCATATTGTTTGCTTTAGCCAACACTTTTGTTTGTATGCTGCATTGTTCCTGAGAAGAAAGAATTGAAAAAGTTCAGAATATTTTTATGCAGTATATTAGCAATGAAAACATCTATATTGATATTTTGTAATTAGATACAATTGTACCAAACACAGTTTATTTCCCCCAACTGAAAATTGTTGTGGGCAAAAAAATTAAAACAAACATTAAGACACCAACCATACATTAACTTTTTATGTTGTTTTCATGAACCATCATTTCTTGCATCAGGATCACAGGACTATCGGCTGCATGAGGCAGGTCACCCGGGCAACAAGCAGCACTGAGACAGAAAGCTGCATCATTGCCTGTAGGTGCATTACAGATGATAATTGATACCCTTGTGGTTTCCTCATCTGTTTCCCCATCTGTTCTTACCCAGAAATAGATGTGCCCTCTCTCATCTTCTCACCGGTTTCTGCCTTCTCAGTTATCTAGCTGCCCCATCACCAATCTCCATACTGTTACTGTACCTGCTGTCACTGGAGAACTGTACTTCATCTTGAATACGCACCATGACTCGGCATTTTTGCACATATTACCTGAATCATCCCGACATCCTGCATAGTTTTTGTTATCTTATAATCTTTTTTGGATTGCACTTTAACATTGAGAAGTTGAAAAAAAATGCAATGACATTGTGACTTTTGTAAGAAAAAAAATGCAGTAAGGTTTACTGAGAGAAAAAAAAAAGCTTTTATTGAATGGGCCAATCCACACAGATATCTGCATTTGCAAATGTGTATTTATTATCTGCTTTGAGAAAGCAAACATTCTGCTTTCCTGTATGCAGATAGACTCACTTGTGTTATCTACACGTTTTTTAGAATGGAAAGAATACCAATTCATCATAATATGATTATTCACCCTGGCATGTGCAGTGATAAGTGAGATGGATGATTCCTGTAGATGTTGTGGTGAATCTCCCTCAGTGACCTTGCACATGCTGCCTCTGCATACTGAGCTCCAGACAGGCCTGCCAACTCTCTGCTGCAGCATTCTGATTCATTGGCATTGTCTTCCTCCTGAGGGGCTACACATTTACATTTGAAATGTATTGATGGTTTAGATTATCGAAAAGCAAACATATTAATATTATACTGTATGAAGCGTTTGCAGTATTTCATTCTCTCACTTTCGGTTAATTTGTGAGGATTTAAAGGTCTTTTCACCAAGAGAAAATGTGTCCGGATTTCGCCCGCTTTGCTTTTTTTATTTAACCAAAAGTCCAAAATCCTTGCTCATTGTTAATGTAGTTTTGCATCAACTCAATGTTTAATCCATCTCCACTAATGTAACCTCCAAAATCCTTATAACAGTGGATGTCAGTTTTGCTTCAGACAGCATTTTCTTTCCAATCACTCTAAATACACAAGACTGATAGTGAAAAATAAGTGTGTGCTGCAATTGGGAGTCACTTTTTGCCAAAAGTAAATTCAGAGTTATAGCCACAAAAAATTGATATTTTCAGGTGTCGCAGTCTCACCTGAATAATGCTTACTGATTAGCAGGGTCAAAGCTGTGGCATTCTAAATGCTGCCCAAAGATAGGATTCTGATAACTGGGAGGTTGTAATAAAAGACGTTTCTCTGGACAGCAATAAAATACTGTAATACTGTAAATATGACCTGATGAAGGTACAAAGAGAAACTATTTCAGGCAAAGGAAAAAAAAAAAACATCTTTTACGCCTCTTCAGCCGAGCCCAGCAAGTGTTATGAATTAAAATTCTGTGTGGATGCTGCTGTAGTTTAATCTGAGGCAGAGCACTTGCCAGTAATTATGTATGTTCTAAATTTTTACGCCTGAGCTGGTGTGAAAAACCTTTTGGCTAAAGGACAGTAACAGTCACATATTCAAGCCGTCCTAATGCGCATAGTTGTTTGCTTTATACATTAAAATGGCTTTGCACTAATTCAACAGCTCAATATCAAACTAATTGCTGATTAAACTGTTTTATTAAGCTGTTCACACAAATAAACACAAGGCAATAAAAAAAAGACAGACATTAAAAAAAAAAATCAAAAAGTTTGATGGGTCAAAATCAAATGGGCTGAAAGCAGAATTAAATTATGAAGCATCAAAGTGTGAAAATTGCCAAAATTTTATATTAAAGTGAAAGTTTTGCATCAAAATATTTAAAAAAAATTTTTGTTGTTGTTGTTTTTTTACAAAAAAGTTTTTGTTTAACAAATAAAACCACTTGTGTACAAAAATGTGGATTTATGCACAAGAGAATATTTTAGACATTTTTATCTTTCATATTTTTATGGTTTCAGAAATTAATAGATTGCAAGCACATATTTTTTACTTTATCTCCCACTTTAAGTAGTATAGGTTTTCCAAACTGAGACGAGCAAAGATAGGGACCTCGTACAAAAATATTTATATTGTGACAGACTGAGTCATGCTCAGTGAAAATTTTTGTGAACACCTGCTCCACTTGGAATCATTTTCAGCCCCTGCCTTTGAAGCAGATACTTTTCTGAACAACAAACAGCTGCTATTAAACTGTTGTGAGTGGCGAACACGACTGAACGAATACTTTTCTTTCTGGGGTTTCAATTTTCTTCTGCTGCAGCATTCGATGGTGCTTCATCCAGAATGTATGTATGACTGACAACAAAGGCGAACTACCTTTTGTGCTTCTTAAACACTGCATTTATTTTAAGTATACTGGTACGTTTTTATTTTAAAAAAATTGGTTGAAAACTTTGTAATGTGTCATTCCTATTTGTACAGTGTTAAGAAATGTGTCAAAATAGTAAATTGATACCTGCATGCAAGCATTGTGTGTACAGGATTTATTTTTCTCTTTTTTGTGATTTGGTGGTCTTCAAACAAAATAAAATTATGTTTGTATGTAAACACTTTTCTGAATCCAGAGCACAAAATATATAGACATCATGTAAATTAAAGAGTATGCAGTGATCTGCACACAATGGGGATTAGATAAAGAGAATGTTCAACTAAATCTTCTGAACGTTTCTTGATTCACATCAGATTCTTATGAAAGGTTAAAAAAAAAAATTCTCCCATGCACTAGCATTATTAGATTTTGTTTAAATCCAGTCAGATTTTATTTTAAGATGTGAGAGCCTCCTGAACGATTAGGAACATGTAGTTTGATTCTCTCATCCTAAAAAGATTGTATTAAAACCTGCTCTCACAAAAAGTGAAACATCAAAGTTTCTTTTTGCCTTCATTAAAAAAAATATATTGAAAGTGAAAAATTCCCAAATTGAGTAGACACAAAACAGATGGCAAATCTCTTCCAATGTGTACCATTGATTGTGACATTCTGTCATTCATTATGATCCTTCAAAAGTTCTGAAAGCAACATTAATACTGGCTCCAGGTTTTAGCCAGCAAATAGGCATTGAAAACTTTTACACTGTGGCTAAGGATTGATTTTTTTTTCTTCCATTGCGACTGAGTTATGATCAGATGTACAAATCTGTCTGTGCTAATGAGATAAAATTGCTGATATTGAAAAAGGTAAAGCAAGACCCATCAAAACCAGATGTGACCACATCTTTGAAGGTTTTTTTTAATACATATTGTATTTATCCAGCCCGGTGTTTGTTAACAGTACGTCTGCTAGTTGGAACTCCAGGATAAATGAGGGATGAATTGAACATTTTGGCAGTGGTAAGACTCTTTTGAGGTTGGATTGTTTAGGACAAAACCCCAGGCAGCATTTTATTTCCCAAAGATACAAACACTAACACATGTTTGAATATAATTCACCCTTTAAAGCTATTTGGGCTAAAATTACCACTTTTTCAAGGTTTTTTCGATAGTTCTTTTTTTTACTTTGCTTGTAAAGCCTCACAGCTAACAGAATGATTTGACTGCCATGTTGCGTCAAACAAATTTGCTTCGCCAAGTGATGCTTCATGAGTTTCAGGCTTCAGTTTATTTAAGCCTTTTTCTTTTAACGTAGCAATGCATGTTAAATCTAAAAATAAATAAAACATCCAACAGTTAGAAATGCAGAAAAAGGGAAAGCTAATAATTATCTATTTTGTTTTATTGGTGCTTTTGACCAAACAATTATTGAATTGAAGATACTTTGTTTATGCCCGAAGGGAAATTTGAGTGCTGCAGTGCCACAATCCTACAATACACATATTCATACAATATTATAAAAGTTATAATATATTCATACAATCAACACATATCAACAGACAATCTTACAAAAACATGATTTTTTTTAATTATTGTTATTAGCTGTGGTGAGTGAAAGTTTAAAAGTTCGAAAGTGAAATGTTGAATATTTTGATGGAGGACGGCAGAAATTATTTTCTGTACTGTTCCTTTGAGCAGCGGGGTTACAGTAGTTTGTTGCTGAAGCTGCTCTTCAGATGCTCTTCTTCAATAATGTCCTCAGTATAGCCACAACTCTTACTGCCATGCAACAAACTTTAGTTTCTAAGTCTTCGGATTCATTATCCACTATGTCCTTCCAGGAAAGAAAGTTTAGTTTCGTCTAATTGCTTATCCCAAAAAGGTAGCAGATTGTATCCTGACCTATTCAAGATACAACCTGAACAAGTCGCCAGTCTGTTGCGAGGCCACACACAAAAACAACCTTTCAACCACACACTCATTCTTGGGGCAATTTTGTAACAACTTATAAACCTAACATGCATGTTTTTGGAGTTTGAGTGGAAACTAGGATGCCTGTAGAAAATCCATGCATAGATGGGGAGAACATGCAAACTCCACACAGGAAGGCTGGTGTTACAAGCTGCACCCCAACTCCAGGATTTGAACCCCAACTTTCTTGCTGTGAGGTCACTGTGCTAACCACTGTGCAACCAGACAACCCTGGAAAAATAGTATAGAGTAAAAATAGCTTTGTAAGGACTCATTTTTCCCAAAAAGATAAAACAACAAACTGCACTGACCTTCACAATGAAAAACGTAGAAAACTGTGATGCTCAATGAATCTATCTCTTCTTAGCAGAGCGTAGGAAGTCAATATTTCTCAGGCAAAGCAATCCCAAAAACATCAAAATAATAGCATCAGCAAAGCATTTTATCATTACTTTAGAGTAAGATGTTGGAACCCAAGTTTAGTAAATGAATTATTCACTAGTCTCATTAACTACAGATAAATTGTATTCTAGCATACCTCACCTCAGAGACAAAGTTAAAAATTTCCCAATAGTCAAGGTTCTTTCGGAACTTTGATGATTTTTAAGTGCCCTTGTCCTTAGTACTTGGGGGAGGGTTATTTTGTGTGAGAGAAAAAGAAAAAAAAAAAGAGAGTGTTAAAAAGGTCATTTGCTTAAAAGAAGAAACCAAGTGGCCCAACAAGACAGAAGTGGATATGACATTGTGGTGTCCAAAAGTGTTTGTGTCTGGCTCACATACGTCTGAAGAGTAAACAACACTGCTTGAAGGTCATTCTTGCCAACAGACATCATCCTAAAGAGCAAAACATACACCATCAATTATTAACTTTGTCTGGTAAAACAAAGAACTAACAACTCTGAAAACAAGTGAAATTTTCAGGAGGATTGTATTCTACCTTTCATTTTGAACAGTATTAAACTAATGATCTGTTTTGGCACAAATCTATTGCAGGAGTTGATCTAGTGTTTATCCAAATTATCTGGGGTCATTCTTTTTACCATGACATAAAGAGTTTTTTTACTAATTTCATCAGCCTGCACTTGTTCTAGATTCTATGTGCCTAGATGCAATCAGGACAGAAAGGACTTTTGCATCTTAAAAACATACATAGAGTTTAATGGAACACCTGGTTTAGGTTTTAAATGTAAATTTGCTGCTTGGCTTTTGTAATGGCTTTTGTTTTAATTGAGTTAAAAAGGTTTAATTTTTCTTCCTTTTTTTTTTTTTTTTTTGCAGTATAGATGTTTCTGATTATTTACAGTTTGGGAATCTATCAATTAATTGCTCGTTTTTATGGAACAAGAGTGGCAATGCACACTGTTTAAGCTATTACTATAGAAGCGGTTGCACCAAAAAATTCAAAGATGTACTTCATCAGTATATTATTTTCTGTGGTTTAGCTTGTTACCCATGACAACACCACTGCAAGAATCAGTTTAGCACCCACCTTTTTCTGTTTTAAAAAAACAAACAAACAAAAAAATCCACTCCTGAATTATTTATTACTTCTACATAAAGATTGAAAGACCTAACTACCATAATCTCAGAAATGTCCAAACAACCTTTACCAATCTGTGAAGTTTTTTAATTATTGCTAATATCAAGTATTTTCTCCATGCCGTGAACGATTGAGTTTCAAATTCATTTCTTCTGTAATCTCATTCCTATGATAAGGCGTTTTTGTATTTCACAGATAAATGCCTTTCACTTCTATGAAAGATGAAGGGGCAGTGGGATTAGCAGAAAAATCAGGGCAAAGACAGAGAAAAGAGTCAGTGGGAGGGAAGACAAAGGAACTTGGACTGTGGGAGTTTTTTCTTCAAAGGCATTTATCTTGCCAAGACTGCAGCCTCATTTTAAAAGCATAAATTTATCATGTTATAACCACTGTGTGATGATCTTCTTTTTTTTTTGTTTGTTTGCAAATATTATACAACGGCAGCTCGTGCCAGAGGTATGTGTCATTCTGCCCTGTGTTGTCATTTAATTTCATTTTTTAACTGAGTTTTCGGCAACATGTGGCTTTTAAAGAAACATTTCCTCAAAATAAAGGATTCAAGTGAAGGAAATAATTGGAAATCACACAATTTTTAGCAGTTGAAAAATCCAGTTTTGTTTCAGATCCATTTCCAAAAACTGTTTTAAATAAACAAATATCAACAGACTATTAGTTTGAAATTTGTGATATCAAATCATTTCAACACATGGAAATTTTACCAATAATGGTTGTGTTGTCCTCATCAGTGAGGAAAAGGTAAATACTTATGGATTTGATATTTGATATTTTCAGAAAATAAAATGATAAAAGTTGAGTACATGATCCCCAAAACTGTGATTTTCTTTCTTGTAGTACAAGAAATAGGTTTGAATTTTCAGTCTGTCCTCATTTGACTGAGTCAACCCGCCTCTTTTATTCAGCAGTGACAAGTGAACAAGAAACAGTATGTTGACTCTTCATAACACTGCTTCTCTTTGTTTTGTTTTTTATATTGAAACCCTAGCTCTACAGAAGTTGTCTTATATCTTAGAGTATATCTTAAATGGACTTTTCTTTTCAATATTTGTCTGTCAAGGTCTGTAAAAGAAAAGAAGAAAAGTAAGGAAACCAAATTGTGACCATTTCACTGAGTAGAAACTGAACGTTTCAAAACCGCTCTTATTTTCGTCCAACATTTTTTTACTGTCAAGTTTCTCCTGATCATTAGGTCTCCTTTGGAGAAATATGTCACCTTTTGACATTTTGTTTTCACAAACATTTTGTATGTAATAGAATATTATTTGTTGTGACATGAAAAATTCATTTTGCTAAACAGTTAAATCATGAACAGTGGAAAAAGGAGAAGTGTTTTTAAATGCTGAATAAATGCTGACTTGTCAGACAACAACATTGCTGAACATGCAAATGAGAAAGTAGTGAAAGGTATAATCATTCATGGCTTCTCTAGTAATTGTTTTCCACATCCTGACTTCATAAGTTTCGATTTAACACAAAAAAACCCACAAAAAACACTATTTGTAGACTTCCAGTTGGTACAAAATTCAGTTACATTATTTATTGAGCAAATGTTGACCATCTTTTCTCTCTTGGTTGTTTCTCTTTGTATCATCCCAAAGGGCTGAACCTATTCTGACCAGGATGAAGGAGGATCACACACGCATCATCCTACCTGCTATAGACAACATCAAGTACAACAACTTTGAGGTGCAGCAGTATGCCAACGCTGCCCACGGTTACAACTGGGGTCTGTGGTGTATGTACATCATCCCTCCACAGGAGTGGCTGGACAAGGGCGATGAGACAGCCCCTATCAGGTGAGTGCATCAGCTGGTGAGCAGTATCCATTATAGATGAGGATGTTTGATGAAATATGGATAGCCTTTGGATATGACTTATTCATGTGTGGAACCATCAAACTCAGGTCCTCTGAGGTGCGGTGCGCCACACACGAAGAAGGCCTGCCTGCAGTAAGCTGTCTAATTAATGTGATGAATATCTTCATTTTGATGCAGGATCACAAGGACGCGGAAACGTGATGTCATTAGTGTAATTGTGCCTTGAATAAGAGCAGGGTATTTAATGAATACTCTATGAGGAAGAGATTACACAGCCTACCATCGCAATGAATGGTTAAGACAATTTAATAAATATCATCATTTATTTCATTTTAAACTCTAAGTAACATTGTTGCAATAAATGAGAGAAAGTTTGTGTTTTGCTTTTGTACATGAACTCTGATCAAAATAATTAAATCAGCAGGTACATTTAATTTGTCTTTTCTTTAATTGTCACAAATGAGCTTTTAAAACAAACTAAATAAGTCACTAAATTGAACAAATTTTATGATTACGTGTGCATCATTTTTATCGTAGAAGTGAAAATATTTTGAATTTGTAAAGTCTTCACGTGCTGTGCATTTCTCAATATTTCTGATGCTTTTCACTAAAAAGTTTTCAATCAACACAAAATACCCATAACTTCTCAAAAATTAATTTAGTCTTGCAACAGCTGCCTCTTTTAAAATGTTTTCAATTGTTATCGTACTAAATTTATCCCTCAATGGGGAAATGGCTTTTGCTGCGTTGCACCACAGCAGGCAGCCAGGAGGCACCAATGGTGGCTTCTAGGGGGTAAGATGTCTGCTCTAGGGACACTTAGACATAAGTCCAGTGGGAATTCAAATGGCTTCTCGCAGTCTGAGGACAGACATTCTTCCAATGAGCCAACGCCTCCCCTTCATTTTGTATGGTTTTGATTTTCTCGACTGCAACACGTAACACTCAAATTATTTTAACTTTTGTTTTATTTTTATTTGAGACTATGGCTGTGGTTAGATAAGAACATGCAAGCCATGTTTCAAGATTTTTTACCTGAGGCAACTAATTTAACATTCTAATCTTGTTCCGTCATCTCACAGTAGCACTGATTTGATACAAGGTGTCTCATACAAATACTGTGATGACGATCTGAATGCTGCATCTGAATGTTAGATGTCTTGCATGGCTCAATCAAAATCGTTTATTGGTCAGGCTAAGCTGATACACCCGTGTCAGGAGAACAATAAAAGAGAGTTTTCAGACGCACAGCATTGGTTCCTTCTCCCTATTGACTTTATGTTGCAAATGGACAGATCACCTCAGGGGCCATCTGAAGTGTGCCGGCTGAGTGGATTTCTATTGGAAATCATTGGCCCGCTTGTTTCCTTGAGGTTTGTGACCATCAATGACTGAGACTCAGACACCATCTGAAAGCCTTTTCAACCTGTTTTGATGGCTTCGGATACGAAGATTATGAAAAAGTACAAGACTCAGAAAACTGAAAAATTCTGAATGTAAACTTAGTAACTAATTAATTTTCTTAAGCAAATGTATAATTACTGATTAGACAGAATGGTGAGTTTATTCAATGACCACAGCTTCTGTAGCTACAAAGCTCCTATTCCAGTTGTCACAGCAGCATACTTTTGTGCAGCAGCTTCCCAACATTCAAGCAGGAAGCCATCTGACAATTTTTAAATTGATTTAAAAAGTGTTTGAAAACAAGAGTTAGCAGTAGGTGTGCTCCTCATTTTGTGCTCCAGGTTATTTTTTGCTGAAGTCATACAAACCAGCTTGGATTAAGATTTAGTGGTATTGTTAGAGAATGGTCAGGCCACAAATAAAAAAAGTAGAAATAATTTATGATTTGGTTGAAGCTCGTTGTTATTGTCAAAGCAAATGTTCCTTCCTTGCATTAGGATCCTTGCAAAATGACCAAAACACTGCAAAAAAAATATTTTAAGAAGAAAGAGATTACTTGAGGAACCTTCCCAGATATGTCTGGAGAGTTTATCCATTCACACAATGAACAATACCAAAAGAATCGGACAGGATACTCTTTCTCTCTGCTCATTCACCCTCATTTAAGCCAAACATATATCCGGGAATGTGATCATTATAGTCTTGCTCATGACATAGCTTCCTGTTTTCTTCTGATTATCCAGACCCTAAATTCCTACCTCGTTAAAGCTTTTTTGTAAAACATTAAAAAACTTGAAGAATAAATCTACTAAAAAAACAGATTAAAAGCTGGATTCCAAATAAGATTTATAGGGTTATTCCAACATTGATGGAGAGGACATGTGGCAACAGAAACTCTATAAATTGGTTCCTCTGTTTAAAATCTCCAGTGTTTAGAAATGCCCCACAGCTAAATCTACATGCCAAAAACAAATTTTTGACCACCGGCAAATTGTCATTATGTGAAGATAACGATAACAAGGTGGAATCACTGTGTGTTGTTAAAATGTTAAAAAATA
Organism: Neostethus bicornis; assembly: GCA_902685375.1. Lineage (NCBI taxonomy): Eukaryota > Metazoa > Chordata > Actinopteri > Atheriniformes > Phallostethidae > Neostethus > Neostethus bicornis. Next base: position 16,455,692 of record LR738545.1, read on the forward strand.
AATAAACTGCCAAATGGTTAAGAAATGTATTAATTTTTACTGCTTCAAGTCATGCTTACTATTTTGTTTTAACTTGCATTTAAAAGCCAACGGTACATTTGCAGGAAAAAATATTCAACATTCGAAAACATTTTCAAAGCAAATTTGCTCTAAAAGCTTCATAATACCCGTAACTATATGTTGACTACTACTAACATAATGTAACTGTAGGTCATTGCTCTGATTAAAATTTTTCTCGGTCCTAATTGACATGTGATTGTTATACCCAGAGTGAATTCTTCGATTGTTCGAGAGAAACATCCACCTCTCCTATTTATCAAAGCCAATGTTTAAATGCAGATCTTTGTAAGTCAATCTAAGTTGTGCAGTGTGAAGAGGAAGAGATGGTTTATCATAGCAAAACTGAGGTCTCCTTCGCTTTTGTCAGAGTGTGGTGCCCTGACGTATTGTTCAAATAAATATTGCATGAGTGAATGCTACATTCTGTTTTATCCTCGCCTATATTTTCTAGAAGCACATCCAGTGAAAATGCATCAGATCTTGTATTGCACAAAGAAACACAACATCAGAAATATGGAGCTGTTGAGAATTCTAATGCAATGTCACACTTACATAATTTTTGATCTTAAGCTTGTATTTGAGCACGGTACGATTTGAGTAGTTAAGCTTTGCATAAAGTTTATTACAAACACACAGGTATACAAGGTAAAAAAGGAGATCAGATTCAAGTAGAAAGTGTATCTTTCTTTCTTTGTCTGCACAATCTATGAAAACTATAATGTCGGACTACAACTTACAGTATGGTTTGAGCAACATTATAAGCAGCAACAGTTTTTCATGAAGTAAAAGTGCCTGTCTCCAACAGTGAATGATGAATTTCACCAGTACGTAATGGCAAATTATGTTTAACTATGTATCCATCAGTACAATGACAACACGCAAAAACTAACACGCAAAAAAAAGCCATTGCAATTTTAAGGCAACTACTTATAATCTTCAGAGTGAGCTTCTTAGAGCCAAAAAAAAAAATCAACGCATAATAAAACCTTTATTATAACCAAGCAAAATTCCATAGAGAAGCTGTTTTGTATGACAGTTCAAGAAAGTTTGGAGCGTTTTATCTGTATTATTTATATACTGACCCAGAATTTTTAAAATGGCACTCAAAACTGATGGTCCACATGGCGTTTTATGAGGTCTACAACCTAAAAGCACCTTTTTCTTTGGCTCATACACTGTATGACTCAAAGTACTCTTAAGAAAGAGTCAATAAATCACAGTAGAGCTCCAAAAGCACTTTAAAGTCCTACCCCGCTAAGGCTGTTAAAGTGAACCTGCGGTCTTTTGTCTATGTGACTGTGTTTGAGTGAAATAACATGTACGCTGAGTGTACCCCAGGCATTAGATTACTCATGGAACTCATTGGTCACTGCACAATTACAATACATATAAGTACTATGAATGAAGGCTGTGTCCAAGCCACTTAAGATGTGACAGGATGATGTTGCTCTTTAAAGTCTACACAAAGATTCATTCTGGATTGCTTCTTTAAACCGGACTCTAAAGAGATGTCATATTATCATTTTTTCTTTCCCTTATTGTGCAAGCTGTTGATAATAATTACGTGTGTAAACAACCCTTTTTGTAGTGCGTCTTTGCATTTTTTATTTTTTTATTATCACATCTATTTTGTTGCTTTTCAGCTGTTAAAACAATGTCAGTCAGTAGTTTGAAAAATCTTTGTTTCTTGCTATTTTCAAACTCATTCAAAGCATCATTCAATCACAGATTTGTATTGGTTTTTAACAGTAACACACCAACTGTGCAACAATTCCTTATTTTTCATTCCGACCAGTATAAAGTAATAAAGGCATATTTTACCTTTAAAGGAACTCAAACCTTGACACTAGACCTTTGTGGTGTGGTGGGCAGCTTTTTGTTCAGAGCATACACAGGAACAAACTGGGTCACCCTCAAAAAACACACAAATTTCAGCTCTAAAAGAGATTATACGCACAGTTGGTTTGTGTGACTCAAACACCTAACCTATTTTCATTTATCAGCAGTTTGTGATTGTTCAATTTATTTTACAATGAATAGAGGCAAAGAAGATATTCTGGTGTCTGCAAAATCCTGTGGTAGATTTTTTAAAAGTCATGCAAGTTTGTGAAAATGTTCATGTTTAATAATTTCAACTAAAAAATTCCTTCTTTTTGCTCAAACAGAACTCCAGCCATGATCGGATGCTCTTTTGTGGTTGATCGGGAGTATTTTGGTGAGATTGGCCTGCTTGATCCTGGCATGGAAGTCTATGGAGGCGAGAACATTGAGCTTGGCATGAGGGTAAGAACAAAAAAATGTCATTGCTTTGCTGCTGCAACACAAAGTTTTAAAATTGTGAGCACTCCTAGAGCTCCAGGAAAAAGTTTTATTTCAATTAAACTTCTCTGTAAAATTTTGTGTGTGAAGTGGTAATTACAGTCCCGTATTTTATTGAGTGATGTTTTGATGGAATGCCCAGTTCAAATGGATTGGTGAAAATTAAATTGACAGTTTTGATCAGTTTATGGTGGACTTTTTTAGTCGCAGTCTGCGAGTACCAGCTCAACATACAAAGCCCCACGGGCGTCAACAAAAAACAGATTAAACTTTACAGTTTCTTAGATGGAAGTAGAGGAGGAAAAATCATTCTACTAATGCAAATCTTCAGCCAACCCAAAGGGTCCAAAGCCGGTATGTGGAAAATGTAAATCTCTTTGGCTCCTGCTTTGAGTTGAATTTAACGCTTCATGTGAGCAGAAGGCTCGCTGAAGAATTGGTTAATGTTTAAATTCAGAAAATGTTTCTCTCCAGCCAAGTGGAACCGTTCTGAATCTAGACGCACTCCGTGGGCTTATTGGAATGAGTAATGCTTGAAAGACCCCGCTCTTCATTTAACTTGGTCCTCACATCCAATGAAAAATCTTGAGATGGGTTCAGTGACACCTCTGAAGTGGTGGCGGCCTTTGAAAAAACACTTGAGAATAGATCTGGGCTTACAAATTACTTTAGTGCTTTAGTGAAGCCAGAGACGTTTATGGTTGTTGATGACCATTTCAAAGCCACTCGATATTCTGCACACAGTACCTGCTCTTTATATGAATAGCATGTCGTCTTTTGTTTGTTTTTTGTCAGCTAAAGAAATGAGACAATCATCTTCTGCTAACCTAAAGCAATAACTCAGCAATTTCTCTTGTGTGTCAACCACCAGTGGCTTTCAAGAAGGTTACGCAGTATTTTGTCATTCAGGGAAGCTCGTATGTACCTAACTAACCATGCTAGTGTGTTGGATGGGGTTTTGGGGTTGAGATCAATTCAGCTACAGCAGCTAAATAAACCAAGAACAGCTTTATTGAACAATGTGATAAAGTGTCGCTGCGAACAAGTTTTCTTGGTGGATGTATTTTATCCCAAATAATATTTACTCTTAGCATTGTGATTCATGAAGTGAAAAGAAGATTCCGCTCTGTCTGCAAACACAATACCACCACAAATGCAATTACCTTTGGCCTGTCTGCACGGAAATGAAACACATGCTGCAGGAAAAAAGGAGCTATTCAGTATACAGACAGGCTTGAATAAGTGTACCATCAACAATCCGCTTCAACTATTCATAATATGCAGCCACTAATGGAATAGAGTCAGGCTTCTGACGAACGGACCGCAATTACTCCTCTAAGGCTACTCAGGCAGCTCATTGTGGCAAGCTGAAGAGTTACCATTTGAGATAGGTTTGATTGACAAGCGCATAGTTAACAATTAGCAGGGCAGCTCACAACAACAGTCTCTCCAGTATCATCTGACTGTGGGGAGCTAATGAAAAGGCGGATCATTCTGAAAGGTTATATTGTTTTTGTTGGTGAAATGTGACCTCTCCTAGCTCCTTTTAAAATAATAACCTTTCACAATTCTGAGCGCTTGCCTCTTGTGAGTACGAAGGCCAAGATATGCAAGGACTCATTTTACAGTCCATTGCCAAGTGGGATGCTGGGAAAGCGATCGAATGAAACTAAAAACCCTATCAATTATTTCATTCTTGTGCAAACAAACAAAAAAAGATCTGATGGAATATTTCTCTTTCCACAGGTGCAAAATAATTTATACGGTTGAACAAAATCAGGAAAAACAGCAATAAACTCCGGAGAGACGAGAAACACTGCTAGAAATGTACCTTTTAGAAAGTCAATTGAAAACACAATCGGGTAGTGTGACACTTTGATATTCGGATAGATTTTAGACTTTGTAATCAATGAGGTTAAGACAATATTGAATCAGCAACTGTATTGGTTAACAAGAATCTTCTTTCTAAGTCAGTAAAGTGATACAGAAATTGGACCTCTTTCTAAAATATTATAAATGACTTGTCTGAAGCTGATACAACCATGAAGGTTCCTGAGCAAATAGAAAAATGGTCCAAGACAGAAAGGATTCATTTTGCTAGAAGCATTGATTTGAGTTTATCTTGTAATGTGTCACCCAACCTTTGTACTTTTTGAATTATTTGCTGATGAATCAACTCAGGGAGTCACTTCATTTTGTATTTCAAAATGTCCTTTATGAACTTCCTACCCACAAAAATAACACTACTTCTTCAAATTAATAAGAGACTGTTTAACCAAGCAAAATATTGTATAGTAAATTTTATTTCCTATTGTTATACCATAATCTACTTTCCTGTAGAAAAAAAAGTCTAGATAACTTTAAGCACAGTCGTAGGCCCTCAGCTATCCGAGACATTAAGAAACCATTCAAGCTGCTTTATAAAATCTGTTTCACTCACACAACAGGCCAATCAATCTTTCCAAGAAACTCATGGGTGGTCTAAGCATGTGGCCTGTTTTTCTCTGTGACATTTAACAAAATTACCTGAAACACCTTTCAGAAGTCCTTTTTTTTTTTTTTTTTTTTTTTACTTTGAATCCCAGTATTTATAACCACCTGGGTTGGGCCTTGAGGCATCTGGCCATAATCTCCTTGACGTGAGAAGAAAGGTGCTAATTAAAGTCTGGCAGTAGCAGACGTTGTACAGGACATAATTATACTTCACTTGGTCCCTTCAACGTATCAACCAGAATTATTACAGTGCAGTGACAGTTTGCATTTTATGTGTCAATGTTATGTTTGCATTCGTTCTGTGCACAACGATGAAGATGAATATGAATGAAAATTAACATCACTCTTGTGGATATAACTGATAAGCCAGTGAGATTTAAATTTTATTTAGACAGATGCAAATCAATTGTTTTGCAGGCCAATTAGAAAAGGTAATTCAACAAATGTATTGATTTTTCTGTATTATGGAGACAAGAAACTTTCAATTCTGATCACTCCATATGATGGGAGTTCCATCTGGGATCCCAAACAGTAAGAAAAAGAGTAGAGAAGGGGAGTTGGGCGCTCAGACTCTAACAAATGACTAAAATGTCTACACATATTTGCTGGGCGGCAAACATACCAAAAACTGTTTTTTACATCGCAACTAACCAACTAACACACTACCTATGTATTGAGTAATAACTGAATAAAGCATTGGATGTCGAAATGTGGAAATGTTTACGCAAGCAACTTTACTATCATAAAAATCTGTAGCTGTAAAAGTGCGGGGAACTTAAACAGTTATCTTGTGCAGTTACTTTTTGCTCACTAGAATTCTATTCCTTATCTGAGTCATTATAAGAACAATGAACATAAATAACTTTGTTGCTGTTGTGCAGTGTGTTTTTAATGACCCAGTAATCTCATAGACAATGAGAAACTTTTGATATTTAGATTCGTAGTGGGCTAGTTGTGCACTCTAGTCTGTTTAGTAGACTAACGCCAAAAAATGACAAATGCATTTCTCTTCTCTCCTCTACTTATTTGAGCTACTTTTACATGGGAAAGAGTCAAAACAGAAAAACACAGAATTCCCTCTCTCTAAAACATTTCCTCTGGCTGGTCTAGATGGATACCAACACATTCTGGGTGTTGCCAGGAGATTAATTCCCTCCAGACTGTCTAGGGTCTTCCCCAGGGTCTCTCTCAGAACAGCTTAGCATGCAGAACATCTTCACAGAATGCTAAAGCCACTTCTTCTTGCTTGTCTCATTAGAGAGGTGGAATGGCTCTAGCCCAAGTCCTTCATAGCTAACTGTTAGTCTTTGCTGCTTCTGAAATAGAGACCACAGCCTTGCAGAGGAAACCAATGCCAATCGTTTCTGTTGGAAAAAAAAGTTTAGCAAGACTTCAATGTCATATTTGTCTAAGGCAGCTTGTACAACTTACCAACAGTTCTTTCTACATTTTCACTGAATTACCTTTCCATTTCTGCCTAAAACAGGGGTTATCTAGATTTGTTACATCTGCAATAAGACTTTTTTTGTTGATTATACAAAATGAGAAAAATGCAAAGCAAAGTCTGACATTTCAAAACTAGGACCGCTTATTTTTATTTAAATTACATATTTTAGACATGTTACTATGCAATGAGTTCAACAACAAACTAATAATGTCTATTCCCCTGTCCGCTGGTTGATTAAACCGAAATGTGAACACTTTAATTGCCTTCTCATACTGTCTTGCTGTGTGATTTTGCATTGCTTATTATACTTCTCTTTTACAGGCTGGGGCAGCATGTGTTGTGGAGATTATCTTTTTAGTTCTTACTCTGGAGACAAAAATTAAATTAAAACATTAAAAAGTATAAAATTTTGCAGACAGATGGCAACTGCAGTGAATCAATGATGTATGTTAAAGGGCAAGCAGAGTCTGCAAAATTAACTGCATATAGTAATTGGATTTTTCTTTACTTGAGATTTATTTTGTTTTATGTGTTGCAGAAGATTCAAGTTAATTTAATTTATGAACACCTACTGATTATTCATCTTTTTCTAATAGCTTGTTTAGAGTCATATGGGCGATATGGGCGTTGGGGTATTTGGTTAAATTTGTGTCGGGATAAAGTAAACATTTGGATTAGGGTTTTTTTTGTTTTTGCAGAAGTACGAATACTAACTTACATTTATGGTTTACTCTGAATTGAGAGCATGGCTGTACGGTGGCACAGTGGTTAGCACAGTATCCTCACAGCAAGAAAGTTGGTGTTCAAATTCCAGTGTGGAGGTGAGGCCTGAAATTCTGTCCTTTCTGTGTGGAGTTTGCATTTTCTCCCCATGTGAATGTGGGTTTACTCTGGTTTTCTCCCACCCTCCGAAAACATGAATGCCAGGTTAATTTATCGCTATGAAAATGCTTTGAGGAATGAATATGGATACATAGTTGGTTGAGTGTGGCCTTGCAACAGGCTGGCAACCTGTTTTGGGTGTACCCTTCCTCTTGCCTGAAATTAACCAGCATAGGCTTCATTCAAAAGATAAAAACAAAAACTTTAAATTTAATCTAAACCACAAGTAAGCAAATAGCATGAAATAAATCAATCTTATACAATAAAACAGTACCCAAAAATGTTGTATTTTAAAAACACATGTTTGAATTGAATCAATCACAGAACAATATATGACCGATTCTCTGACAGCCTCATCTGGTCAGGATCCGACTGCATCATCGGTCTTCTTATGTACTGTATGTGAAATGCTGACAGAAGCTTCACACGGAAATGAGCTCTGTGTCCTTTATATGCTACTGCTTTTGATGATCCAATGGTTTGATCTTTTATTTCACTTGCACAAGTTCCTCTAAACATGAACAGAAGAAAGAGCTTAAATAAAATGGCTACTCACGACAACAAGAAGTGAGCAATTTAACCAGAGCCAATCAAATGATGCCACATTTTCTTGTGCATTCCCCTGTTGGATCTTTGTAAAAAAAAAACACTTAAAACAAACAACTTTAATTCTTGATTTTACTTTTACTTAACTGAAAAGATGTCTCAAAGAAAAAAAAACAAAACCTCTATTTTTAGTCAGCTCTATTTTTCTGGAAACAGGCTTTAAAATATCCGAAACAGGTGCACCTTCAATACAGGTAGATGTTATCTTTCTTTTTTTTCTGAACAGCTGCCATGAAAAAGATACAAAACATCGACAGCTGATTACCTCATAAGCCATCTGGATTTGTACACAAAAAAAAAATCATGGTGGCTGATAGATTCCAGATGCATTAATTTGATTATAGTAGGATGTCTTATGATAATAAGACCAGTTAAAATAGTTTATCCAGAAAACACTAACTACTGGAAATACTAAGAAGTCGTTTAAAATTACCACTTTTTTCACTTATTAGGTTAATAATTTTTAAATAAGATAACTTTGGGTTAATTAATATGTTCTTCTCCCACTACTAATTAAAACAGCTCACTAACTTTTAGACTCACAACCAATTCATTTTAAAATAAAGTATCAATATATTCATTCATTTGCTTGTTCATTTTCTGAATTGCTTTTTTCTGTCAAGGTCATGAGGGGTGCTCGAGCCTGTCCTGGCAGATCACAGGCGAGAGGCAGGGTAGACCTTGAGCAGGTTGCCACTCTGTTACGGGGCTGTATATTCACAGAGTTAAAAAGTTTCACATAAAATAGTTGATGCCCACATTTTTACTGTTTTACTACTAAAAACCTTTAGTCATCCATGTTTTAAAATATAATGTTATTCTAAAAAGTGCAGTCTTTTAGAATAGCTGTTTTTAAAAGCACATCTAAAAATGTCAAATGGCTCAGATAATTATTCTTCATTTAGCCTCTGAGGCTATTTAGGGGATATCTTTAGTGGTTTAAAGCTACGTTTAGATTGCAAAGATTACATCTTGAACATATTATTCACACAAACACGGAACAAATCTCACTTTTTCTGTAGGTTAGATTCAGTCTCTTGGGTGCAGCCTTCTCCAGTAAAAACAGTGACCTTGAAAAGGGCATGAACAGAGTAATGAGTGGCAGCCATCTGTGGACTGCAGCCATTCTGGCACTTTTAAAATCAACAGCATGCCCATGTCAATCAACCTGAAAATGACAGTGTGTGCTCACCATATGTGAGTCTTTTTCCAGCAAACTGAGTCATTCCAAAGATGACGACCAATCGAAAGTTTCTGAGTAAGTCAAGTGTTTCATTTTAGGAACTGAAATGTGATATATGTGGAAAATGGGCATGGGTGTGGGTGCCAATTGAGGAAGGCTGGACATGGCCCAACACAAGCCAATCTGGTGTTTCCACAAAGTGCAGTTTATTTCCTCCAAACATAAATAAGGTCAATTTATGGGATTGAGTAGATGGCAGAGTAGAATCATGATCTCAAATTCCAACCTCTCCCTTTTCGTTTGCCCTCATATTGTTATCCTTGTGAAATGACTCACAGTTTTTCATACCACAGCACAGAACTGTGACATGTGAGACTGTACCTCCTCTTTATCAATATCTTTAACGTAATCGAAACGGTAGGCCTTGATATCGACTGTGTGTTGTTTCGTTGAGTGCCTGCATTATTTAGTGGTCAAATCAATGTGTTTAGACCTAATAGACTCAAGTTTACTTACTCCATTGTTCATTAATGTATGTTTGGACATGAATCTGCATTTAGAAGAGAGACAAATGAGAATGAATGTGACTGTTAAAGGATCAAATCAGGTGTTGAAGAATACAAAAACTCTGGTGCATGAACGTCAATTATCATACCAAAAGGAACAGCTTTGCATATGTTTTGCAGCATGATGACATTTTTCTCAATGTATAAATTACTAAAAGTATTCATAGCTTCTAGTTACGCATAATTTATCCACACGTGCAATTGTCTCGTTGTCTGCTGAATAAAGCAATATCCATAACAATATCCATTGTCTCTTCAAAAAGTCTATTTTCTTTTAACTGTGTTGCCTGATCTGAGATGCTTTGGAAAGATTATATGACTTCCTGAACATATAATCATACACTAGAGAGTTTGATGCCACTTTGGTGCTCAGGGCAAGAGGGATCAGTAATTAGACAGGCCTCATAATTTTAGCTGCCACAGATGTGAATGGCAAACATAATTAAAAGACTCTTTCAAGAGTAACCACAGACATGCCTCTGTTAATTTGAACGCATTATGACAATGCAATTAAGAGCATTATGTAGAAATCCAGCATTTCACCTACTTCCATGATTCAAGAAAATTGAGTTATTTAAAGAGGCTGTTTGGATCTTGTGGAAATCCCTCTAACAGGAAACAGTAATTCACTACCTCATTCATTATCTGTTCACGCAGTTGCTTCTGTTAAATGTCCAACTCTTTTTTAAAAAGTTGACAGTATCTGACAGGTTTGAAGTATTTGGAAAGTTCTAGCTGGCACTGATTTGGCTATGCCAACAAATTGGCAGGAAAATCAAAGACGAAACGCAGCGAATGGCTGGAATAAGCTTTTGACAGGCAAGGTAAAAGGCACTCGGCATCCATCACTCTCTCTACCAACACACTCTGTACTATAAATATATATATAATAGAGAGAAAGGAAAGGAGTGTAAGGAGAAATTTATGTACCTCCTGACTCTTATCCAGCCAACTCAGAAAAGAGACCTCAATCTTGAAGCACTTTGAAGCATATCTCATCTTCAAAGATAGACTTCAGACAAAGTAAAAAAGATGAAAAGACATTTATGTAGTTTTGTTTGGGGGTTTGATTTTTTTTTTCAACTTTTAATAAAACATAAGAGTTCTAGTGAGTAGCTCTAAAAGAACATTTATGAAATACCAGAGATGATGTACAAAATAAAATTGTGTGCAACTGTGTGCATGATATAGTCCACATTCATGGATACAGAGTTTTCTAAGCTGATTATAAGTAGAGATAAGTATTCAATAACTAATTTTTGAAGCCAATATTTATTTACAATGAAAATGTTAAAACTGTGAAAAAGTATGTTTTTTTATGCCTTATGAATTTAGTATGAACCTGTATTTATGCAAGTAAAATAGTTGCTTTGAGTGGAAAAAGCAACTCTGACAGAGCACAAGAAGCTTCAATGAGCATACACAGTCTTTAAAAAATTATATCATTTTGTTCAGATAAATCACTCCTAAATTTTTCTTTTTTTATCCTCACTTTAATTTTCAGATTATAGAACCAGAAAGCTCACAACAACTTTGATAGCTGTGTGTTTTAACAAACAGCTATTGATTTAACAAACTTACAACACTGGCTAATGTGAGCCATGGCCAAAATAACTGAACAGCCTTATTTTTTTAAAGTGGAACGAGTAGTTATTTCAAACTTTTTCAGTTGTTGTGGTCAAATACATTTTTTTTAATATGCACAAACAGAGAAAAAAGTGGCAGACATTATTTGCTTTACAATGACATCCTGATGATAAATGGCCAATGGTTAATAATAACCTCAATAACTTTTCCAAAAATCAACATAGAGAAAATATGTGTTGCACATGTAGCGCCCATATTAGTTGAAAGATTTTTGTCTTTTATTGAGTCATTTTTTTGTTGTTGAACATGTTCTGTAGTCTGTGATCAAAATCATTCATTCCCCTATTACAGATCCAGGAAAAAAGAAAGAAAAAAGAATACATTCTACCTTTAGATAAAAAAATATACACAATGTGAAACTCTGTAAATTATTCCTAAAAATGATTGACAATTTGAATATAGTGAAAGAAGAGATTTAAAAGAAATTTGCCCACATGTACATTTCAAATTGTGGTAAAAGATTTCAGCACATTCCTGTTTTTGAACATTAAATTTAATTTACTAGCAACATGCACGATATTTGTTGTGTTGCCGCCGCTTTCTTAGAAATTCAACCAACAAGCATTTTTTTACATTTTATACAGCTGAGATTTTTATGCAAGCAAGTTTTTCAGCCACATTATTGGATTAAAAACATGCATACAGAAACACATTTTATGTGCATACAGATTGCAGAGAGTAGTTTTTTCAGACTGAAAATATGGGAATGAAGATTAGAAACTCATAAGTTACTCACACTGGCAGGAGTACTGGGAATTGAATTAGTAGAAAACCAGAATCCTACATGATGATTTCCAGACCTGGCATTCAACAAAATACTTATCTTTTTTCATGCAAGTCCACATTCCAGTTTGAACACAAGCCACTCTCCAGGAATACTATTTGTACCATCTTTCAAATGTGTCCATTTTAAAAGCCTAAAATGAAATATTCACAAACTTAAAATGTTGTATTAGTTACATTTTACCTTACTATAAATAAACTTTTTTTTTCTATCTCATTACAGAAAACATAATAAAAATCGCAGCCAGTCTCACTTTGCAAGCAATCATTTTTTTGTTCTATTTCAAATCACCCGAGTAAAAAGCTGGGCAAAATGTGAAAGAATTTTAAGATAACCGAGATGTTTTTCTTAGTTCATTGAAATATTTTTTATCGTATTCATGAACAAGAAAATTAAATGCAAATAAGCCATGGATGATTACTACACCTCTATCATCAATACTACACGTAGTTACAATAATGTATGTTGTTACTTAACCACAAAATCTGTCTTGTTTGATATAATACCAGTTTGTCACTCTTCCTCTCATCCATGTGCGTGAGGATATTCATGGAATACATTACCCAGACGGAGGTAAAGTAAAGATGACTGTTCCAGTACCAATCTGGAAATACCTGAACTTTTTGTTTGTAACAGGACAATTGCTCTTTTACTGTCTGGTCTATACATCTATTTCCGAATATGTGCAGAAAAATCTCCTTCTTGATGTCTTTTCATTTTCATTTGAACCACTGATGTAAAAACAGTTTGAATTGGAAACAACACTTCTGCAATTCTCCCAAAAACTATTTTGGGATTTGGATGGAAATTCAGAACAAGCACAATGTGTTTGCCACCAAACACAACAGCTAAGGGCTTCAAGAAAGATAATGACGGTGGAATTGGTAAAAACGGATTTTATTATTTTCACTGTTTGGATTAATCCGACTGCTTTAGACAGTCCTCAAATAGTTGTATTTTTTTTTTGTTGCTTTATCAAACATTGTTGTTTTTCACCTGCACAATATGATTTTGTCCTAATGTGTATGAAAATAAGCTGTCAGAAATCCTTCAGCTGTCTGAATCCTCATCATAAGCCTTGCACATGCTGTATTTTTATCCAGTTATCGGCTGTGTTGTGTAATGGTGCAGATTGAAGTGTGTTTACGGCTGTTAATAGCTTTTATGCTGATGTTTTCTGTATCCTCGTGAAGCTTATTAGGCAAATGGTCCGGCTGCAATTAACTAACTGCATGTACAGAGACAATTAAATTAGATTAGCAATTACATTACCGCTACATCAAAGATTTCTCTGTTAAGTGCTTCCATTTAATGATGCAGGTGGCAACTCCATTTAGGGTCACCTCCAGATGCTGTATTAAGGTCTAATGTGTGGGTTTGTCATAAGAGGTTGTAGATAGGGCTATTATATTTGATATTTAAATTTAGACAAATTATCATTTTTCTTCAAGGCATTGTCATAAAACTGTGAATTACTTGCTCACTCCAAGAATAATTATATGTAAGCACATAATAATTCAAATATGAAAATGGATCACCTTTAAAATATAAGCACATCCTCAGTTTATTTTTCTATTCCGTAACTTATATTTGGAGAGGCTCAAACAGGAAATGGATCTCTGTATGAAGATGAAAAAATACTTCACACATTGCATTTGACTATTGAAAACATTTTCATGTGGCAAGGTGGGGTTTAGTGTCCAATCTACTTTTTTTGTTTTTCTGATATATGTGGATCTTTCCCTGGGCTGAAGACATACGTTTGACCAGTTTTTGTTCTCCAATGTTTTTCCTGATGGAAAGACTTGCTCTGTCTGAAATCAATAATTCTAAATTGTTTGATAATAACTTTTAAAGCTTCCGTATGGGTAGTACTTTCACCTGTAAGTAGTCACATGTAAGAGTTTTCTTCTGTTTCTTCCTTGGCTTTGTGTGAACATCTAATGCTTCAGACATTGCCATACACTTTGCTTCCACTAATGTACCCGCACTTGGTGATAATCGAATAATTAGTTCCATATGATTGGCAGCTCCTGGCTGCTGACGACCTTTGTAAAATTATGTCTGCAATCTTGAAGGTGTATTTAACGCTGTCCTACATGCCTTGACCTTTTCATTTCAATTTTGCAAACTATATTATTCCTTGAATTAAATTGTCATCTGTTTTTGTAAATCAGAGTTTGTATTTAGGCATACAACCTAAATTTATCTAAGAATTTTTATGTAATTAATAGAATGTCACAAGTGGTCTTGGTTTGAAACAGCTTTTGTGAGTGTTCTGCTTTCCACCACCTGCTCTGTCTGCATCATCAGTGGTTCCTTTCATGCATGAGGAAAAATTTAATCAACGTCAAAACACCTTAAGAAGAGACTGACTCTCTGCACGTTTTTTGCACCAGTTTACCCTCTGTTAAATCAAGAAAAAAAATCATTTAGCCTTCTTCAGCTCATACCTCCTTTTATTCTTTAAATTACGAGGGCTGTGCAAAATACGGACATCTGTTTTACAACCCCTTTTATTCTGTTAAGGGGTGAATAATTTTTGCTAGAGTTTTCTGTCTTTTTGTCTAAAAAGATTTTTCTTTCTCAGCTTTTGTCACTGAAAGGTTTGTCTTTTACTTATTGTTCGGTTATTATTACAGTTCTCTCTCATAGCCAAAATGTGTTAAACTAGTGACTTTGGAAAGTGTAGACAAAATCTATAACTGTCTTTGTGCAATCGGCTTTGATCATATTCGTAAATATTTTACATAGAAAAAAATGATGGGTTTTATTTCTGGAAATGGTTGAAGATTTATTGATTCTGAATTTCCCTTTAGTGCCAACTGCTAAACTGCAATTGCACACAAATGATGCACACACACAACACAACACACTGTCTATTGATTTAAAAAATGAAACATAAGAAACTAAAGAAGAATAGCATTATAAAGAGCTTACTGTGAATGTAAGGGTGATGGGTGATATCTAAAGGGACTAAAAAGCCAATACATTGGCCTTGCACTAACACCCACAGAAAGGCTCTAATCATGAAGGCAGATGGGGGAAAAACAACGCTTGTCATGAAGCAACAGCAAAGCAGCTAAAACCAATTCAAAAACACCATTGTCATTTTAAGGTCGTTGCTTCTTATCAGCAGTGAAAATGAGGTTTTAGTAAGTCAATAGAGGTGTTTGCGTTCAGGTTAATACACAAACGTATTCATCATTAATACATGAGGCAAAAATTGAATGCAGAATTCAATTGATTTACTCAGGTTCATTAGTGTTAGACAAATGTACCAAATAAGACTTCTTTCATGGAATTATTTTAATTATGGGTGAATGTTTTTTTTCTGGAAAATTTCCTGAGTACATTTCAGCATTTTATTTAAATTTTAGATTATTGTGAAACAAAAAAAAACCCATCCCACATTAATTTTACACATATTCAAAGGGTAGAATAACACACATGAGCACATGTAAATGCTTTGATTAATGAAGGTTTTTTTTTTTTTTTCTAAACTTACATGTTGTGCTTTAGATTCACACAAGAAAATGAGTAAAATCCACGTTATTAAATCAAAACTACCAGAAGATTATTATTTCCTCCCATTTTGCATGGAACCGAAAGAATGTTTTTTCAGCATAATTTTGCCTAAACACCATGCTGCGAGTATCATTACGGGGTCAGGGAGAAGTTAATGAATGAGAACATCTGCTACACATTGTGGCAATCGTCATGTACAGACTGTAGATGTTGAAAGGACATTATGCTGCACTGCATCCCGATGTGGTGTCAGCAGGAAACTGCTGGGCCATCTTCCCACAGAGTGGCATAAATTTACAGATTTTGAGCTTTTTATTCCAAAATTTGAGGAGTTTTTTTTGTTTCTGTGCTTTGAGAAATGAATTTGAATCTTGTTATTCCCAAACCTCATTTCCTTACATTCAGCACATAATTGAGAACTACAAACCCCTCGGTCTTGAAGCGATCAAGAGTAATACTTTTCTGTAAGAAAAAATTTTACATTTAAAAACCAGGGTTTCATGTTTATTTGCAAAGAATCTGCTTAAGAACAACTGTATACCAGATTTATTGTATTACTTATGAACAAATACCAGTGGAACCAGAACAAACGCTTCATATTTTTATTTTTGCTTTTTTGCACAGCAACCAACACTGCTGATTAATCACTTCTAGAATTCTGTCCTATCTGATCAATTATTTTTTTTCTGTGATTGAGCTTGCTAAAAATCACATTTATGAAATGCCTGTTCTGTTGTGTCTTTTCCAATCCCAAATGCACACACTGTTCAATGTCTTGTGGCAGAGATTTCTGATTAAAATCTCTGAGAGCAGCATTGACAAGGAGGCTCACTAACATTTTCACATGTGAAAATAACAAAGTAAAATAAGTGTAGTATGTACACACTGCATTGTAACTATCAATTTGGCAGATCAAAGAGATTTACAATGACCCTATCCTTTGGGGGTTTCAGAATACATCTTTCATTCATTTGAATGGTTTCGGCATTTGGTTGGTAATTTATTACTATCAGAAGTTAAAGTCAATATCCATTTATAGTCACCTTTTAATTTTATCTTTGTCACTGTCACCAGTTACAGTTGTTTTCATAAGTAGGGACATTTTAAGTATATGTGTCTTTCATTCTCTGATGACTTCTCCACTGAGTCATCAGAGTCAGTAAAAGTCATTGAAGTATAAAATCTGTTCACAAGCTATTAGTTTTTGTGTAAGGTTGCCCATAGACAACAGCAGTAAATCAAAAAAGCAACTTGTGGTATCACTTTCACTTATTTAAGTGAATGTTTGAATAGCTTCCTGAAATGAAGCAAATACATTTCTGCACAGTTATGAATGTTTGTGTCTGACTAAGTAGTAAGTCATACAAGTTATGGTGTGTTTAGCAAACTGAAACTTATTTAGAGTAAAGATTAAAATGGAAAAAAAGGAATTTATTTAGTAATAACCCTTCTCCGGGTACTCCAGTTTCCTCCCACCATCCAAAACCATGCATGTTAAGTTGATTGGCCACTATGAAAATTACCCCTAGGAATGAGTGTGTCTATAGATAGTGTTGTGTGTGGTCCCAGAGGGACTGGTGACTTGTTCGAGGTATATCCTGCCTCTCGCCTGATATCAGCCGGGATGGGCTCTGGCACCCCCACGACCCTGTTAGGGCTCACCAATTTAGAAGACAAAACAAAACAAGTTGTGCATTTTGGTTGAGTGAGTTAATAACTGATTTAGTAATACGGTATATTTTTACGTGAAGTTTTTGGATGTTGAAATCCTATGACTGGTTCTATTTTGTATGAAATATTAGGGCTATAATGTATTGGGGTCTATTCCTGAGTGTATCTTATGTCTTAAAAAATTGCCGCTATCACAGTACTTTACAAACATTTTTAAATTCAAAAGTTTTCATATGGAATAAAGTGTTGAAATATTTTAAACAGTACCCTATTGCTTTATTCTTCATACCAAAGTTATTTTTGTATTACTTTAATGTTCATTCAATCATCATTTGAACTGCTTATCCTTGCCATGGTGGCAGGGGTTACCGGAGGTGAGGTACATTGGGAAGAGGTCTACTTTAATGTGAAAATGCTTTTCTATTTTTTCAGCATATATTATTTTATAATCCTTCCCAAGACCCAGAGGTTGAGAAACAGATATATATTACACATTTTTATTCATTTCTGTTATCTTTAACCAACCTTTGCCTTTTTCTGTCCAGGTCTGGCAGTGTGGGGGGAGCATGGAAGTCCTTCCATGTGCCAGAGTAGCCCATATTGAGCGCACCAAGAAACCCTACAATAATGATATAGATTACTACGCAAAGCGCAATGCCTTGCGAGCAGCAGAAGTGTGGATGGATGAATACAAATCTCACGTTTACATGGCCTGGAATATTCCCATGAATGTAAGCGTTCATCTCTGTGCTCTCTCTCTTCTGTCCATTAAAAAGTGTTCATTAGAAAATAAAAACACTCTCTATTTTTCCCTTTTGACCTTCACACTGGAAACAGGCTGTGTAAAAAAAAATGTTTAATCTTATTCCAATCAGATGAGCGAGGTTCACCAAATGAAAGCGGCTAGTCTCGTGTCTAATCAAGATTTTCATGCACATCTGCCTAGTTTAATTGCTTTCAAGGTTTTTTTTTTTTTTTTTTTGTGCACTGAAAATTGTAAACAGCTGCTTTCATTAATAAAGAGTTTAACACTGAATCCTGATTAGTTCCTTAGTCGTGCAAAAAAGAATAATTTTTTAATAAAGGTTATCAGTGAGGGCCTATAATGACTACCCAAAACAAACCTAGATGTTCCGAATGCAATTAAAAAAAATCTTCTGTGATAGTACATTACCCTGATTTGCCATTAAATCCAACCAGTCCCCTTAAAATTCATCAAAGATTCTCATAAGCGAGTCCAGACCCAGCAGAGAAAGATGACTTTATGTACGCAGCATGTGTGAGGTGAAAGCAGGTGACCAACTGGCCAATTGTTGAGCATTATTAAGAACACAGTGGCATGGCGTGTTATTACCTTAGCTGTCCTGCCGTTCAGAGTTTTTTTGTGTACTGTAAAGAGCTACCACTTCTAATCCTGCTCAAAACCCACCCATACACACTCACGGATTCTTGTTATTGTCGAAAGGTACCTGCTGAGAGCGCAATTACTTTGGATATGGAAGGCTTTATGATTCTCCACAGTGGGCAGCCTTAAGTCCAAATGCCAAACAACATCTCATAGAAATTGAACACATTTGTTGGAGTTACTTTGCAGAAGGGGGAGAAAACGTGGCTATATTCTGTTTGGATTAATTTTCAACACATGTAGGAGGCGCGTTTAACAGATGATGATAGACAAACAACTTCACCTGGAAACAATGAAGGGCAATAACGCAGCATTTGTGTGTATATTTGCCTTTATTTCTACGTAATTTGATATGTGTGTACACTATTTTAGCTGAGGCCTCACAGAATATATTTTTTACACTGTTCATTCATATTAAAAAAAGCACACTTCATGTGCAAATATTGAAGTGTGTGTGTGTGTGTGTGTCTGACTTTAGGCACTTGAGTTATTAGGCATTCCCCCAATCAATCTGGCAAACATCCTCTATAATGCAGGTCTGGCTGTTGGGGCTCATAATTAAGCAGCTGATTAGAATTTGCTCAGCGAAGATCATGTGTAATGAAGGAACAATGAAGGTCCCACATGACAGGTGCATCTATCTATCTCTTAACTAAATGCTAATTGCATCCACTCTGCACCTTAATTCTCTTGTACCTTCTATTTCTCCAGAAGCTTTTTACTTAAGTAAATAACGTGGCTTCAGTCTGTTTCTGTTTTTAACTCATTGTTTCATGCAATTTTTTGACAGAATCCCGGAGTCGATTTTGGGGATGTTTCGGAGCGATTAGCCCTTCGAAAAAGATTACAATGTCGGAGTTTTCGCTGGTACCTTGAACATGTCTACCCAGAGATGAGGATCTACAATAATACCATCACATATGGCGAGGTGATCAAAATGACCTCGGAAAAGATGTACACTAATAATATTATCTTAAATTCTCCTTAGCACACAAAACTCATAAAAACAAGTGAAAACCAGCCTTTCAAGAGAAAATGTGTAGCCTCTTTCAAGCCGTTTCATATTACCGCTCAGAATCAAAACATTATTGTCTTATAGTATTTTTTTAAAATATGCACAAGTTTTTTTTTTTCTTTTTCAATTTGATTGCTCTGGATTTTGAAGCAGGCTCCTCACAGCAGTGGGGAGAGAAAACGACCTTGCAGCGAGGTGAAGGATTGAGCTTGTTCTAGAGTCAAAAACTATTTAGAGACTCTTTCAAAAACACCACTTTCTCTCATAGCACTTGAAAAATGAAAAACAGTGAGAAAATAAGTCAGCCTGCATGTTATAAACAGCTAGATTAGCATAAAAATTTATCAAGGTGTAAATTTATACCTACTACTTGTACCCGCTCTTGCCTGTTTTGGCATTTTGGCATCTAGCTAATGGATTCTTCAGAGTGCCATCCACTTAAGTGTCACTTTTTAAGATTTGTCGACAGGATGGGAAGTGGTTACCTTGCATTGCCACACAGCCACCCAGCAGAAGTGAGTCTCATCTGTCACTGAGCATCAGCGCCTCGCTCAGCCATGCTGACCAGACCGGCCAAGTGGAACCTTCACTGACAACAGCGCATGATAGATGTGTCACAACCTAGAAATGAAGCCATACGCATTCAAATCACACAACACTGAAGCTCATGCCCAACGAACACTGTCATCTGTTCTGGAAACGGAGAGAAAGGACTGAGACCAGTCATTGCATGAGGATGTTTTATTAAGGACAACCTTCATTCTGAAAATGTATTAAAAAAGTCCAAAGACTGTGAAGTGAGCAAGCAAAAATGTACTGGGAGCAGAGCAACATGAAATTAAATTATTCAATGAACTACGTAAATCCTTGAAAAGAAAGGCAATTAAACTACCTCAAAAACATAATAAATATGAGGGTGTGACTTATTAAATCACTTTGTAAGAGAAGAAGAAGCTCAGGAAGATAGTGTGTATTGAAGACAAAATACTTTAGTTCTGAACAATTTAAATCTATTTTTATTTTGATATTTAAATTGAATAACTGACTACATATTACTTGAATAAATATTAAGCGTAATGTGCTAATCGGTCATAATAACTTTCTTGAACTATCATCACTAGATTCAAAACATAAGTTGTATTCAAATGGGGTTTTTTTTTTTTTTTTTTTTTTCAAATTAATGGTGGTAACGTATAAACTTTTCTCTTGGATTTAAGGGTAAATTTGAAATTATGCTGCACATTCAAATATTTTCCTTTTGTATTTTTTTTTCAGGTGAGAAACAGCAAGGCCAGTGGTTACTGCCTGGACCAGGGTTCTGAGGATGATGACAAAGCCATTCTTTATCCCTGTCATGGCATGTCCTCTCAGGTCAGACCACATTAAGCAGCAGATATTTTTGTTCTCATGCTGATAGTGGGTCATTGAGCAGTGATTCTTATGTTCATTAACCCTCAGTATAATGTGTGGTTGTTAGATTTTGTCCTTTATAAAATGTAAATAGATACATTAAAATAAAGAAAATGTCCAAAAGCCTCAAACTGGATAACTAGCGGATGGGCATTGTTTTGCTCGTTATCAACAAGTTTCATTTTTCTAATACAATCAGTAGTTTGACATTTACAAAACATGCTTGTGAAGACAGATTTGTTGTCACTTCTGAGAGTAAGGAGCCCTTCAAGTTTTCAAATTTTAAAAAGACATCTGAAAACTGCAAAAACTAAGCATGTGCTGAGATTTGTCGCTTAAAAAAACTTGAAATAAAAGCAGGGAAAGGTGGTCCAACAGATCATAGAAGATTGTAATCTGTACTCACTTTAAGGCATTTTTATAAACACAATGTTTAATCAAACTCAAGAAATTAGAATTTTAAACAAATACCGAAATGTGAAAATCAGTCAATAAGACTCAGACAAAAGTTTGAAATTTACAAGGAAACAAAAAAAAAGACTGTAAAATTATCAAAACGGTGCACAGATTTCTCCTTTTCAAAAGTAATGAGAACATCAGAGTAGGTGGAGAAGCAGATGAACGGATTGATCCATCTTGCCAAGTCTTCTCTGTGTGCCCAGAGTATATTCTGAGTTATGGTTCCTGCAGTTGGTCACGTGTAGCCCTAGGTAGATGATATGTCCAAAAAAAAAAGCCATCATCTGACCACCTGAATATACGGACGGACATGCTTACTCCATCTTCCCAGATGGCATGGCCACATTCCCAGATGACATTGCCAGGATTGTCATGCTTGGGGAGTATGATACATCATTACCAACAGGATACCTCCCAAAACTTTCCTGACTGAATTTTTGGCCATTATAGACCAATTTTTAGGATTTAATATCCTAAAAATATAATATAATTTAATATTAGGGTTCTCCTGCACAATTGGAATTGCATGTAATTGATTATGCTACTTTGTTTATAAATTCTTTCAATTCATAAAACAATCTCATTATCTCAGCAGACTCATTGATAGCTGACATTTTAACACAAAAAGCTACTTCTAATTAACTTGACTCATGCCAGATGGAAATGTATTGAAATCCAAATTTGAGTACTTCAACAATATCTATTTGGCACCTGCCCCCAAAGAACGCATCAGGAAGAAGTTGGGCTTTGAGTGATAAACCTCTCGCTGGTTCTTTGTATGGTTTATAAAAATTCCTCTTTGCCAATCACAGCAATAAAATGTAATGATGAATCCAAAATGTGCCTGTCACATAAAAAAAAAAAAAAAACTGTCAAACATTAGATTGGTGATGGCACATTATCGATCAAGTCCCCAAAGGGTGTTTGTCGCTTTTGTAATGCTAATTCGAGAGTTAAAGCTACTTTTAAAGAAACTTAAAGAAAGCAGCACTTGTTTTTGTACAGATGATGCCTAAAATATTCATATGTTTGAAAAATGTTTGGAGCTTAAATGTAACTTTTCCAACATTCCTCCTCCCGCTGCACTACTGCAATGTGATTGGTCCATTACCCACTGGTGCTGACTACAGAATCAGTTGAAGGCGATCACTATTGCCAAGGCAGATAAGTATGTAAAATATCAGAAGAGGATGTTTAGACAATAACATTGTGTGACTACTGGATGTATCAGAACAAAAACACGGGCAAAGAGAAAACTGAAAGTTACAGTCTCCTAATAAGAGAAACTAGAATACATGCTAAGAAAACTCCAAGGAATTTGTTCAACTACATCCCAACCGAAGCATAGTTAAAGTATGTAGAGAACACAGAGAATCTAGGGCACTTCCAGGTGAGAAAGAGCATGTAATTACCAGGATGAAGTGGGTTGCTGCCGTAAAAATGTGTTTGCTCAGCACACTCTTTGTTTGAATAGATACCTGAGCAAATGGCACTGTGGGTGGCAAGCCATAGTTATATTGTTTTGTTTGTGAACACAACCCATCCCAAAGAAAGCCATTCAGATTTTATTCATGAGCTTCTTTCTTTTATATCCCCAACTTTTAATCTCACTTTTGATGAGTGTGCCTAGCTGTTATTTCAAGAATATTATGAATAGGCTAATTTTATAACAGATCTACAGAATCCATTATCTGGGCAGACAAACAAATGAAGATTAACTTAATATTTATGTTTTATCGCATTACTGGTATGACTAACATCACTGTAAGTAGGCTATTTTTTGTAGGACATTAGAATTTTGAATTCCTTTTTTCTTTTTTTGCTCCAATTACCAGTGAAAAATTGTAACTGATGAGGAAGAATCTGACCATGCTCCTGAATAATGACACCCACCAACCTAACCTGTGGTGATCTTTTCATTTTAATCTAAGCAGCAGTATGGTTCTGCTTTTGACATTTTTCATTAATAGAAGACTTATCTTCTCTAGTTAATCATTTCCAGCTAGTGTTAAGAACAGTGCAGTCGCGCAAATATGATACGAAGATAATAGTTACAGATGTATGCTGCTTGTCATTCTAGATAAACAACTTTTTAGAGATATTTGGAGGATTAGAAAAAAAGTTGATATCAATTTGATATTGTGAATAACAATATAACATTTAGAGATCTTTTTGGAAAAAGAGCTTATAATTATCTCTATTATGCAACTTAGATTGTTTTTCTTGCAATGTTTTCTTGATAAAAGTTTTATGCTGATAAACCTGTGCATGTTAGACAAGGAATATTTTTATATTTTCACATCTTACTTTAAACATGATTGCAGAGGGAGCTCATTTTATTCAAATAAATTAATAGAAAGTTCTTTGTAGGTACAGAATGTGTTGCTCAGTAGTATTTGCAAGTGTTTATCTTCCTCAGTTTAATCAATATTAGAACTACAGGAGTGAAGCTTAATTAGGCCTGATGCAAGGACACAGAAGCAGGAACACGCTGCTCTGGTGCTCCCATCCCATTATCGGCTTTTATAATGAATTTTAAAATCTTTCTGGCCACCTTTTAAGTTTTTCTGCTTAATAAATCTTGAACCTATTGACCTTGTACGAGCCCTCCCCAGATTTTAAATCTAAAGTCTACTAATTATTCCCAAATTACAGTTTGTGCCATAGATGGCTGAGTCATGTGCCTTTCAGGGACTGAAAAATGGCTCAAATGCTTTTTTTTACTAAAGTTTTTAAAAATGTCAAAGGTTAACTTTTACAGGTGCAAATGGAGTAAGCTGTTGGGTGCTATATTCAGGCAAGCATTACAAAAATTGTAATACTGTTTTGAACCAAAATGTCAATGAATTTTTTCTCAAATTGTGGACCTATTTTCCATGGTGCAAAAATAGTCTATTGTGAGTTGACAATAGTCTATTCTGAGTTTACTACTGGATTTGTCCAATAAAAAGCTTCAATTGGATTTACATAGAAAGGACATAGCTTCATTATTTGGTTATAGTTATAAAGGTGCAGACTATTTTTTTTTACATATACATAATAAGACATGTATGTTAATGAATGTTTTATTTCGTCCTCTGAACTGCTTATTCCCTCACGGAGTCACAGGAGGTGCCACAGCCTAAACTGGCTGATATAAGGCAAGAGGCAGGGTAGGCCCTGAACAGGTTGCCAGTCTGTCATGGGGCCACACACACACACAACCATTCACCCACACAGTCACTCCTACGGGGAATTTGGTACTGGCCAATCAACCTAACATGCATGTTTTTGGAGGGTGGGAGAAAACCAGAATACCCGGAGGAAACCCACACGGGGCGACTCCACACAGAAAGGCCAGGTTTTCAATCCTTGTCCCCACTTCAGGACTTAAACCCCAGCCTTCTTGCTGTGAGGCCACTGTGCTAACCACTGCGTTACCGTCTCCACCACCTCCATGTGAATGAATGTACCTCAGTATTTATTGTTGGTATTACCTGATCACCTGAACTTTGTTACGGTCACAAAGACTATTTCAAATCTTCCAAAAATTAGAAAAATGGATTGAAAGAAGTTGCTGAAATGAACTCCAGCATTCTGTGACACAGTGATGGATAAAATAGTTCAGAAAACAGATGAAATGATTGACGGTGTAGTATAATTTTCTGGTTAATTTCCCAATGCATTAAACAAAGTTGTTAAACTTATGATTAACTTGACCTCCAAAAAATGACTGTGAAACTTTTACAATAGCATTAAAGTAATCGAGCGTCTAATGTTAATTGGCTTGGCACAATCATTTTAATGTGTTTATTATTTGTTAGGATCTCATTTTAAACAAATTAGCATATAAAAGACTTCCAGACTGAGTTGTAAAATGGTATTAGTGCAGCTTACACGGACTGTGTGTTGTGTCCAACCTATTTGACACCTTGTAAAATCTGCTTAGGCATTACAAGCCCAGAGGACACCACGAAGGTTTTGCAAAACTCCATCAAAAATTTAATGAAACTGCTGACCGTGACCTTTAGACAGTCATCCTTTGGAAAAGAATTGTCTCACATTAGACTGAATTTAAAACGTGTTTATGGAAATGTCTTCCCTTAATCCACAGACGCAATTTTACGAGCATCCTTGCAAGCAGCTTCAGTAAACCTTGAGAAATTTAATAAAGCTGCCTCGCTCTCTTCTTATTTGTACTGAGTGGCTCTTTGGGGCAAAACATTGGATCAAAAGCACCTAGATTTTTTTGCTATATCAAGCAAAAAACACCTAGATTAGGAAATACATTTTTAAATTCTCATCTCCACTTTTACTTTTGGTTTGGAAAATGGTGATTTTTTTTTTAGTTAAATTTGTAACGTTGTTAAACATATTTTTATTTCTATAGCAGACAGATTATTTCTTTTTTCCACCTACTTGTTCATTTTGAACAAATTAAAAAATGAGGACAAAAATCCATTACATTGCTTTAATATGTAAAATTGATCACACTTCTAAATTAATATTTTAATTATCTGCTCGACTGATTCCAATGCATACTGTACATACATTCATTTAGATCACTAGATTGCAACATAACAAAAGGTTTTTTGCTTGCTAGTTTGGATACAAACAATTCTAACAAAGCTTTTGCCTGGTATTCATTATTTTCTTTTAGCGCGCTACTGAATAATACAATTTTCTGCAATAATTCAGGATGGAAGCAAGAGAGTGGAATACAGTTAGGATTGCTTCATAAAAAACAGATAGGCTCATCCCATCTTATGTTTGCTCTGCCTTTTTTCATCTTTGGTTGTATTGAAACCCTACAAAGAAAACCTGAAACTATTCTGAAATGGTTCATTTTTGACCTCTGTTTATTTGTGTTCTAAGGCTGATTGTAATTGGGAATATGTTCAATTTAAAAAAAAACAACATAAAAAATAGATTGTATTTACAACTCTTGTACTAATAAATTTGGATGAGGAACAAAGGAGATCAACTGTACTGTAGATGAAAAACATTTGATATTTATGACGAGCAGGGAAAGTGGTATGTGAGAAATATACGCAAACTGAATTCAAGCTTAATAATGGATCTCTCTGACTATTTGATGTTAAAAAAAAAATACCTTTATTCCTCAGACAAATAAATTGTAAATGTAGTCATTTCTGTTTCTAAAATATAACCAAGCAGCAAAATCACATTTAATCATATTTATTTAATGAAGCACAGTTTTAATATGTTTTTTTTTCTTCTACCCTTTGGGTAAGATGTTCTTCCTGTCGTAGTACAGGAATTTAGTAAATAACACATTTGTTTGGTATTTTTGTTGCAGCTTGCTCGTTACACTACAGAAGGTCTGCTTCAGCTCGGACCTCTGGGGTCAACTACCTTCCTACCCGACACCAAATGCCTCATTGATGATGGCAGAGGACGTACACCCAGTCTTAAAAAATGTGAGGCTGTCACAAGGATTTCTCAGAGACTTTGGGATTTCACACAAGTAAGAAGAGCATCAAATGGTTATATTCCTTCTTGTATTCTACAGACAAAATAATTATCTTGGTTTTTTTTCTTTAGAATGGTCCCATCATTAACAGAGACACTGGGAGGTGTTTGGAAGTGGAAATGTCAAAAGATGCTAACTTTGGTCTCCGCCTGGTGGTGCAGAGATGCTCCGGTCAGAAATGGATGATCCGAAACTGGATTAAGCATCTGAGGCACTGAGAAAACTTCTGACACAGTTTGGATTGTGCTTCAAGCCACAGCTGGCTTCCAAACTGTGAACACTTCAGAGAGGAGCTGGAAACGGGGGTGCCGCAGCGTGTGATATCTCACACAGCAGACTATGTAGCGCATTGAGCTTCCCTCAGGCCATAAACCTTGCCCAACTCCAATTCTGTCTTAAAAAAAAAAAAGAATTTGATCAATTCATTAGTTCCGTTGAACTGCAAGTTCAAATGGACATTAAGAGAAGTTGCAGTGTTTTAAAATGACCCACGTTTGACATTCAGCTCCGTGTACAGAACAGAGTATCTAAGTGGAGTATTTTCTCTTTAAAACTCAGATTGCTGGCAATAAAGAGACTTGTGAGAGAATTTGTTTGTTTACTTTTATTCTGGGCGGATTCAGACAAATAAAGAGAGATAATTGTCTGTGTTCACATCAGAGTAATTCCTTTTGGCAGGTCATTTGAGAAAATAGCTTTGGGGCCAGTGTGCTGCCCTGGCCAGACATGTAATAGGCTTCTAAGGGACCAGCTGTCCCGAAATAAAAAGACATTTCACCTTCGCTCAAATCAACATCCACTTTTCTTTGTTTTTCTTTTTGTCTCAGACTGTATTGCTTACTGTGGGAAAGAGCAATAATGTGCCTTTTTTTTCTCTTACTTTCCAGTTTAATCAGACCAGGGAATGTTGGCCCCGAGCATGTAAAAAAACATTTGAACATTAAATTATGAAAACTTATACAAAACCATTTGATTCTAGTAATATACTGTAAAAAGTGAAAAGATGTTATCTGTCCTCTGATAACATTTAGGATATTAAAATCGTTTTTAAGAGGTGGGTGTCTGCTCTTTTTTTCCTCATCCTTTTTAATTCCACAATTGTGATGCTGAAAACATAACAGTGATTTGCTTTTGTGCTGTTGCAAGGCCAGCTGCTAACAACATCTTGACAATGGCTCATCTTTTGTAGTGCTTGTTCTCACAAACAACTCGAAAGCCTCCATCAGGTTTCTGAGCAGTTTTGTCTTGATTGTTTCATCCATACACTAAAAACAGTCCTTCAGAAAGAAAGTTTTTCAATTATTGTGCTTACGGGGAAAAAAAACCCTGAATGGTCATTCGTTTTTTTTCAAGTAATTTCAATTTGCAGAAGAAATTTATTCTTAAAAACACTGTTTTCAAATATCAGTCTACAAACATCTATGACTCACCAGCACTTTCATGAACAATGGCTCGGTTTCTTCCATTGGTCTTTTTATTATGGCAGTAAATCGGAACACACAATAACTGGACCTTGGATCCCACCTGCTCTATGCTACAAGAAAACTTCACATATATACTGATCTAGATAGTAGAAGAAAAATATGTAAGAAAAATGTAAAATATGTCAAAAAAAAAATTGTAACAAAAATATGTGTGTTCTCAAAAGTGCTGTTAAAAATATTCAACATTTCCAGCTTAATGCTCTTTAAGTCTGCAACACTTTGTTGAAAGAAATGAGGGCATTTTCTTAATTCTTAAAATTGGCTTAGTGGGCAGCGTATTCCATCTAGTTGTCCATTTTCATCCATCCTAGATACAAAGTACATTTTTGCTGAAATAAAAGAGAAAAGTATGGGGTTGGCCTTACTTCACAAGCTGCATGTTCCAAAGGTTTATTTTAATTTAGTTTCCACTTGGTCTACGCGGAGAGTTTCCCTCCACTTGGCACTGTGTTATGCTTCTTTCACCTCTACTCATTTCATACGAGCAATGTATCATCTGTGCAGCCTTTAAACAAAGATTGCAGCTGCCCTGCTGAGGTAATATCTTATTTGGTTTTCTGACAAGGTTTACAAACACAGGGCTGGGGTAATGTCTTGTCAGAAAAATACTTGAACCGGGAAATTAATTCCAACAGTATGAGTTTCCTGGACTCAAAACCTGCAAAAATAATGTTACCACACCTGACAGAGAGATCAGATTCAGTAGGTTGGAGTTCATTGCTACACAGGTTCACATGTCTAGTTCAATTGTGAAAGACAAAATTATGGTAAGATCAGTGATGGATGTAGCTGTATGGTACATTTTTAAGATGTGCATATTGGCTAAAAGAGAAAAATCCCCTAAAAGAAAATACTTGTCTTTATTTTGTGAATAGAACAGCAAAGAATTGCAAAGCCCTATAACTGCACCATCAAAAATGAAAAATCTGTTTATTTATATATTTTGAGGAGTCCACGTTTGGTTTAGGGCAGCACAGTGGTACAGTGGTTAGCACAATGGCCTCAAAGCAAGAAAGTTAAGGGATTGAGTCCCAGAGTGGGGGTGCGGTTTGAAACACTGGCTTCTCTGTGTTGAGTTTGTATGTTCTCCCCATGTATGTGTGGGTTTTATATCACGTGCAAACACCTCTCTGGGTTTTACTCTGAAACTTTGAATCTATTGGAATTGACTAAATGTCCTATGCACCAAAAATTCAAATTTATCAATTGCTCATTAATCCAAGTACTTTTTTTTTTACATCCATACTCTTATACTTGGAATTACTGCACATCTTTAGCTAGCCCCATGCTCTTGTTCAAAGTAAAGAGATATTACATTTCATGTGAAAAAAATAATTCAAGAAGAATTGTTTCATGCATATGAAATCAGCTTCCAATTAGTATTAGATTTTAATTTGATCATGGGCTTGTATAAGTGTGAAAGCACCAGGAGACCAGCAAAATTGGCTGGTTTGTACTGGCAGGTGAAAAGGAGACTGCATTTAAACTGCATTCATTTCCCCTTTTGAAAGAATGACAGAGAGACAGTGAGTGATGGGCTGGTGGAGAATCTGAAAGCATGAGCCTGAATGAGTTTCTGTGTGTTAGAGGCAGGACTGTTGGGATTGTTATTGGTGGGATGGGGTCAGATGAACAAGGACACCAGATCTGTTTCCTGAGCCCCAGACTCTCGTTCTTTCTCATTGTGATGCCGACAATACGTCTTCTTCTATGCCTGGGCTGCAAAAGGATTGGTTTCTTCAGCATTCAGAAAGCTGCACGTAAGTAGACAGTAGAAAGGGTGATGGTGGTGTATGGTTGAGGGGGATTCAGTGGCATCCAGCAAAAATGCTTAAAAATACAGCTTTTGCATTGTGAGGCCAACACAATGTCTCCCCAGAGGCCCATTAATAATTTATGACTGAGAATGTGGCAGGAGAGGTTTATTCATTCATAGATGAAAACTGCCTGAAATTAAAACCCTGTTTGCAAACAGCAGAGATCTGGATGGATGGCCCGCAGTGAGGCTTTAAAAAGAATAAAAGTTTTAATGAGCAAACTTTAGAGGCAGACACTCATATATAATCAGACAGGTTTATTTAAAAGCCCTAAGTATCGGTTGAATACAGATATTATAACGCCATGTAAATAGAAAAAAGGATAATCAGCATAATGTTTGTACAAGAAAAAGAGAGAAAATTTTGTTTGGAAATAAAACCGCTTGGTTATATTTTCTTTGTCTTTAAATCGTTTTCCTTTCAAAAAAGCCTTATATTCCTCAGCCATCTAAGTGGACCAACTGTACGGTGACTGTGAGAGCGTCATTCTTGCGGTGATCATTATCATACAGTTTATTAGTCCCTCTTAAAAGACATTGACTTCTTTTGGAATATTTCACCTCTTCATTAGTCTTCATTTAAAGCAGACAATCTTTCTTTTAAAGGATCACAGGAAGCAAATGTCTTATCAAACTGATCTCTCTCTGTCTTGTTGTCATTTTGAATATGGAATGGGTGTTTGTGTTTCACCAAGAACTGAATCCCAAAAAAACAGTTGGCAAGAAAAACTCAGTTTAAATTGAATGTTTTAATGGGAACATAAGCAATAAGAAGTCTGCAGTGGTTCTGTGGGGAAGCCAAAAAGAAAGAGGCAATCATCTGATGTAGATTATGGTAACATGGTGCCTTAAGTAAATTGGATAATAAATTGGTTTCAGGTATGCTGGCATGCTCCCAGGATCACTGCTGCCACCGCCTGGAAGAGGAAAATAAAACACAGCCAAATAGCCAAAAACTTTCTAACTTGAGCTGACAATTTGATTGGTAAACGAAATAGCCAATAACTGAACAAAATAATCTCTCGACCAGAATAAGTCAATTAGTAGATACAATTTTAGTGGAAATCTACTTTTGTAGAAAGTAGGGCTGTGTGGTGGTGCAGTGATTAGCAATGTGGCCTCACAGCAAGAAGATCAGGGGTTTGTGGGTGAGGCTTAAATTTCTGGTCTTTCTGTGTGGATTTGGCATTTTGTTGGTTTTTATACGGTTTCCTTCATTCCTTTAAAAACATGCATGTTAAGTTGATCGGACATTGAGAAATTGGTGAGTGTGTGAATGTTTGTGTGTACTCCAGCAACAAACTGGCGACCTGTTCGGGGTGTATTCTGACTCTCACCTGAAATCTCCTGGAATTATGCTCTGTTGCACCCTGTTTTTTTTCAGTAACATACTTTTTTTTTTTTGAGGAAAAAAGTGTCTTGTCAGTTACTGACTGTCAGTTACTGTCAGTTACTGAGAGCAACAGTAGCTGACAGTAACTTTTGTAGAAAGTAACCATTTTTCTTGCTTATGCAATTTTCATGTTTGGGTTTTGTTCCAATTAAATGATTAAGTAACAATGACAAGCCATTTTAGCTGTGTATTTAGATCAAGACCATCTTTTGTCAATTTAATGTTGTTCTGAGGCATGCTGAGGTCCTCAGACTATAACTTATAGACAATAACTTTTAGACCTCTGATTGCTACAATTTAACAATTAAATTGTGTCAGAAGCACAAGTCAAATGAACTGATACTATTTATATACATTTAACCTGCCCATTGAAACATGAATAAACCACACTCTACAAAACTCTGTGACATTAGCATCGATGTTACCTTATCTCATTCAAAACGTTTTTTTTTTCTTTTATTTTGTTTTATTTATGAGATGTCACTTTTAGTTTTTATATCTGGGTCATTTTACAAGAGTGCTGGGTGTTGCAAACGCAAGATGCACTCAGGCATCAACTACATATGGCTGGTGAGCTGGTCACCAGGGTAATCTTCATCCAAGCTGTCCATCCACCCCCTTTTCCTGCACCCACCTTGACACCCTTTTCCTCCAGAAAAGATCTGTTACACCCTAATGAGAACATGGTTCACATTGGTAGCTTGCATGTACTTTTACTCACGCGCACACACTGTGCAACACTGTTTACTGTCTGCTATGTTCCTTATTCTTAATCAATATAATAGCTTTGGTAATATCAGTTTGTGTTCTACAGCATTTGTTAAATTTCAGCGCAAATTATTAAAGAAATGAATGAATAAAAAAATGGGTCCTGTCACAGAAGTAGAAAGAGTCTGGGACTAAAATAACCTGATGTGTTAACAGTTTTATTTAACTGCATGCAGCCTTGACAAAAACAGAGTAAAAAAAAAAGGTTGTTTTTAAAGGGAAAAAAAAAAGTTGAAAAATTGAAAACTGCAGGTAAAATTTGTGAAGTAAAAAAAATAAAAAACTGAAAATTAGGTTGTATTAAAAATTACCATTATAAAGAGCAAAAACTAACTAAGCAGAGGGCATAGCATCCGAAGTAAGAAAAAAATCTGAGCTGCTTGGCAACTCAAAACTTTTGCGAGTTGTCAACTTGACAAAAATTTCTGGTCTTCTGAACCCAGCCTCATGGCTTGGATCAAAGTTTCAATTGACGGCTGGAAAGACTTTTACAAAAGTTCATCTTCTTTATGTGCCCTGATTTTTCTGGAAGATACAGCTTCCCAATCAACAATAAAGCCTTTGTTCTGTCAATAGTTCAAATGGGTAATGGTGATTTTAGACGGTCATGCTGTCGAGCCGTTGGAAATGGAGAGGAGAGCGGATACGTGCTTGAACAGCTTGTGGGTCTTATAATGAGATCTCCAGAGATGAGCAGCACTGTAGCTCTAAGACACAATTAGGCCTGGTGTTTTTCCTCCTCCATGTTGGAACAGCATAGGCAGTGCTAAAATGGTTTGTTAACATTCTTGGATGAGTGTGCTTATGTATGTTGTGGAATTCTAGACAGTAACTGATGTTTCTGAGCAGTTTTTTAAGAAAGACATTTTGCATTTGCTTACAACAATTGTTATGCAGTGATTTATTTTGTAAAACCTGACATCAACATTCTTTCCCTTAGTTGGACATGGGTCGCAAAAAATCAGAAGTTGAAACAAAACCTTCCTATATAAAAAGAATGCTTAAAAAAAAGTAAAAAGAAACAAATACACAAGGAGGCTGTCAAATTTATTGGGATCTAATTTAGTAAGCTACTGTTTAAAAAATAGTTAGTCAGTCACCTTCTTAACCATCTATCCCTTACAGGGTGTGCCAGAGCCCATCCCGGCTGATTTGAGGCAAGGGGTAGGGTACACTCTGAACAGGTCACCAGTCCTTCGCTGGGCCACACACACACACACTCTTTCCTTAGGTCAATCATGTTGTGGCTAATTAACCTAGCATGCATGTTTTGGAGGATAGGAAGAAACCAGAGTACCTGGAAAAAACCCACACATACTCAGGGAGAACATGCAAACTCAATATAGAAAGGCCAGTGTTCCAAGCATCTTTCCCACCTGGAACTTGAACCCTTGACCTTCTTGCTGTGAGGCCACTGTGCTACCCACTGCGCCACCGTGCGACTGTGTTTAAAATAAAAAATGTTTTTTCCTGCCATTATTTAGATACTAAATTGAGATAGGTTTCCATTTTTTGAAGGCAGACCACACTGAGCTTCAAGCCTCTTTTAAATTTGTGAATAATATAGCATAATTAAATTATGTAAGACTTTTCTGTAGGACACAGTTTGTGAGCTCTGTTTGGAAACTTGAAGCAACAACAAGAAGAAACTTTATTAATCTAAAGCTTTTCAATATTAACATGCTCACAGCTTTAAACAGTATTCTGTACACAGAAGGAAAATAGCAAAACAACAACCATGCTGAAGTAAAATAATGGATATTTTATTAATAACTTCATTCTGTTCCCAAGGTGGAGACGGTGGCCGCGTGGTTAGCGCGTTCGCCCGCGGGCCGGAAGGTCGCGGGTTCGCATCCCACGGAGAGCACGTCTAGGGTCCTTGGAGAAGACACCTAACCCCAACTTCTCCCACCATTGGCGCCGTTGAAGGGCAGCCTGCTGCGGTGTAAGGAGTGCAGCGAACAAATTTCCCCGGTGAGGGATGAATAGAGTAATTCAAAATAAACAAAAAATAAATAAAAAAGTTTCTGAAATTATATTTACTATGATTTTGTTATTGGAATAAAAAAGATTAGAAAGTGAATTTTTTAAAAAGTGCATTGATTGCCAGGAGACTTTTTTTTCTCATTTTTTAAACTAATTAATAGAATCATCAAGTCTTTAAAAGCTGAACCTCAATGCAAACTCCCTCAGAAAACAGAAGAAATAGAAGAGACTTAGCTGTTATCGAACCATAAGAAAGAAAAACTACAGTAGACTGTGTGCTTGTGTTAGGGGGATGACTGGATTATTTGTAGAATACAGTTACGAATAATTTACATACTGCCACATCCTTTCTTATTTTCATTTATATATTATTTTTGTGGTGTTGTGGAATAATTTGCGTGCTGTAATTTGTTAAAACCCACAGTGTATCAGTGTCGCACTGCAGATGCGGATTCCTTATGGTAACTTTGTGCTTATGGGCTTCATCAAGGTCAGCCTTTCGATTTCATTTTTTTCTTTTTCTTGTCTTTCTATATTATAGACAATGATATTAATGATACAATTTTCTAAAAGAACTCAATGACTTCAGGGGGCATGCATTCCCTATCAAAGCTTTTGAGGTTATTTGTCCCAGCAGGGTTCTCTTAGCCCCTGAACTCTCATTGAAGCTTCATTTCAGCAGAGATCTCTTCTAATGTGTCTCCAGCCCTGCTTCCTGACAAGGACAAAGGCTTTTCCAAGTCATTGGTTTTGTCTGCAGCAAAGTGATGAAAGCTAGAATATTGTTTATGATTAACACAAGCTCAGAAGAAATTTATGTCACAAACTGAGTGATCTCAGAGAAAGCACATTAAGGGTCAGTGATTACCAAAAATAGAAAGCCTCTTTCTTTGGATTTACGGATTATTGGGATTATTCTTCATGCAACCAGCCTGAAGACATTTTCAACGTGTGAGGCAGAAGGTTGTTTTTGTGGTTTTACTATATAATATACACACAAACAGAACCAGATCAAAAGCTTACCGACATTTCCGTTGGATGTTTTCTTCTTTGACTTTGACACAATCCCCTCAAGCAGAGGGAAATGAAAGTCAAAATGTCCTTTCCACCACAGCGTGTGCATGCAGATATGTGTCTTTGTCATCCAATATAGAAACATGATTGAAATTGTGTAGGCACATATGACCTCTATGGAAACCAGAAACCTACTGGGAGATGGATTCTGTTTGTTTGCTGCCTTCTACAGCTTGTTGCCAGAAACAGTATCTCATTGCTAGTTTCAATCAATGAAAGTTTTATCCTAATCAATGTTTTACAACTCACATACTTTTTCATGCTCAAGTAACATTGGTGTTTTGCTCGATAAAGATCTTTTATGAATTCTTCTCTTTCAAATTCACTGCTTTGCAGAGAGGTGAGCTACATCTTGAACACTGTCTGAAATAATCATTTACTTTGGTTGCCCAAGTCACCTACTTAAAACAAAACACAGAGTGGATTTTTCATTTTAAAGTAAGCTGTGTCTTTTAAATATTACATTTAGTTTTGGAAAGAAAATTGTTTCTTTACAAAGAAAAACAGGTCAGGCTGAAATAAAAAGCTGTCTTCGTCCACTTAAAGTATCACAGACAGACACAAGGACACAAATATGTCATTTACAAAGAAAATCTGCTCAGATTTTTTTGTTGTGAACAGATTTTTTTTTAGAAACACTTTTTTTCTGGATTTTTAGTGAGAAATCCATTCCTTAATTTTTGGATCGGGGTGTGGAACTCTGGCCAGGGCTACTAATCCGTAAGATTTTCTTTGTGTTCTTTAATCAATATAACTGACTCAATTTATACTGCAAATCCTCGTGCTGAGCTGTACGATTTTATTTTGTTTGATTTTGCTATGTTGTTCCATGTACACAATAAAAATTTTAAAGGGCCTTAATTTAACTGCTCGAGCTAAAAAGAAATGCCATTACATTTACCGTACAGCCAGAAGAAAAAAAAAAG
Organism: Neostethus bicornis; assembly: GCA_902685375.1. Lineage (NCBI taxonomy): Eukaryota > Metazoa > Chordata > Actinopteri > Atheriniformes > Phallostethidae > Neostethus > Neostethus bicornis. The sequence continues at coordinate 16,492,087 of LR738545.1, forward strand.
CTTCTGTTAATGTGTTTCAAATGTTTTTTTTCTATACCAAATAAAATATTTATTTATAAAAGTTTTATTTTTTATATTTCGCAGATGTAACAACTGTTTTCAAAACAGTACATGTACAGTACATAATAATTTTCTTTTTGAGTAACTGACTCCAAATTACATCTTATACACACATGAAAGTTAAGGACAAGCTGGAAAATGAAAAGCCAAAAAATTGTACACTAAAAATTAAAGTTCAACATTACGTTGATTTTTCATTAAACTTAGGGTATGAATAAGACAAAAGTTAACTTCAGAAAAAAAGAGACTATCAGTTCTGATATCTGCACAAATGAACCATGATTAACTACGCATTTTGACACCACACAAGTAGAAAGCCAGTTTTGTAGGGCACAAAAATTCAGTTTTATTGACATAATCCAGTTTTACAGCAAATTGGTTTTTACCAACTATATATTCAGTTGATCAATTATATAACGCACAACCTCCTATGATGGTAAACGTACAGTAATTAATAACTATGCCAACATACTCTTGATAGACTCTGCATCGATGAGCAAAAACACATAAATCCAACGTAAGGGGTTAAAAAAATATAAACCATAGAATATTCAGCTGAAGGAGAAATCTCCTTCCAAAGAAAACAGGCCGAATTTACTTAGAAATGTTAAAGTTTATTGCTACTAAATATACAATAACATTGGTCGTGTTTTGTGGGATGTCGGTGGGTATGCACCAGGAATCAACCACCTGGGAGATGGGAGTGAAGAACACCGTGTGAATATTACCATAGAAAACTTTTTTAAACCTTGTGTCATTTTACGGGTCAATTTGATCCATTTCAGTTTTTGCATTGACAAAAAGACTGTTTACCATTTCTTTTTCTTCCTACAATTTTGTCTCATCTTGGCTCATGAAATTGTGTGTGCAATCTGGGCTCTTTGGTGTGTGGCACAATAGCTGTGCAGAGTTTGAATATAAAGATGATATTATGGGTCATTTTCATCCAAAGCACCAAGTTCGAAACATGACATCAAATTGTGGGTAAGCTGATGCAATGTCTAACTATGCATGGCATACACTGGAAAGCTACCTGGAGAAGCAACTGAGAAGAATCAGGGGATGTATGTCATGCTGGAGATGAGCAAAGGACTGCAAGGTCACAACCTCACGTATGATAACTTCTCCACATCCTACTGCTTGCTTCAGAATAGGAAGCTGACCATGTTGGGACCACTAAGAAGAAAGAAGAAAAAACTTCCCAAAAATTTTTTCATGGTCATACCAGCCTGTCAGTACCTGATCATGTCAAATCTCAGAAGCTAAGCAGGCCGGATCTGGATGAGGCTTGGATGGGAGACCACTGGAACCCCAGGTGCCACAGTGGAACGGCCGTTGATAAAAAGTGTAATTTTGTCCCTGGGCAAGACACTTCACCCATATTGCCTAGTCTGGATGGTGTGTGCGTGCGATTGGTTGGTGATGGTCAGAGGATCCGATGTTCCAAAATGGAAGCCTCGTTTCTGTCAGTCTGCCCCAGGGCAGCAGTGGCTACAACAGTAGCTTACCATTACTTAGTATGAAGTGAATGAATAATGCATATGTGAAGCATCTTTGAGCGTCCAGGAAAAGAACTATAGAAGTACAATGCATTAAATAGAAAACAAAATTAAATTTAAAACGTCATTAGTCTCTTTTCTAAATGATCATATTTAAATAATAATGTTATTGGTCAATAGTCATCAATAATTTTTCATGAACATAGCAAAAGGGCTGAGCTAATTTTTTATGCAAATCCTGAATAAATAGAGATTCTAAGAGAACTGCAACAGTGAGATAAAATAGATACATTCAGGCACATTTGTTGTGATACAAAATAACAAGGACCGAGTTGTAATGTGTGTTTTCTAACATGGACGAATAGCTGTGGGGGTTTTGTATGAATTTATATGCTCATTATGGGGCTCAAGATAACAAAGGCCACTTCCATTCATCCCATTAACTAGAAATCCTATTTGCCAGTCAGCTTGTTTGCTGCTTTCATCCACAAGCAAGAGAATGTCATTTTTACATTGGTTGATTGTCAGCAAAACGTACTGCTGCAGGTCATCTGGAGGTGGTGCATAGATGGAGGGAGCTAATTGAATTGTCACTAAAGCTCTGCTGCGCCATACTGTACTGCTCATTCATTGGCTGCCCTTCAGCCCTCTAATAACATGGATGAATGGAATCAGTCTTACCACGCAGTGATGTGATAATGGCACGCTCAGAAAATCATGAATAGTTGTGTGGTGAGCTAAGAGGGGTTAAAAGCGATTCAGTGAAGCAGTTGCACTGGCCCAAGGACTTAACCAACTATGTTACCGTGCAGCCCTTGGCAAAGACACTACAGCCTTTTTTTCTGAATGTTTCACATATTTTATCTGAGGGTTTTTTAAACCCTTGGCATGAACATTTTTGCTCAGCTTTTTTTTCAGACACTGCAACAATCTTGACAACACAATATTCTATCAAAAAGTTGTGGAAACATTAAAAATAATTTATTGATTTCTTGACATTATTATTTATGGTGTAGTGTCTGTAAAGTCATTTCAGGTACATCTCATCAGAAATATTCTCTTTACTTTTTAAATTAGAGAAAGCTCCTTTCAATGCAAGGCTAGACAATACAGTCCTTGACCAGTACAGAACTATGTTATTTACTTAATGAATTTGTTTGAGGTTATCTGGTGATCTCAGATGAGAACCATCTTCTCTCTGCTCAACCAGAGAAGAGGGTTGGTGGAAACCAGATGTAGGAAGAGAATGTTCTTTGTCTGCTCACATTTGCTAATTACAATAAGAGGATGGACATTTTATATCATATACTTAAAATGTTGACCTCACAATCTCTTGAAAGGACATTTTTCATCTTTGCTTCCCTCCAATTTGACGCTATAATTTTTCTGTAATAAACATTTTTTATATCTATATAAATCTAGATATATATAAGTTTGTTGCAAGAAGTGTCGGTTTTCAACTTTGATGGGAAAAACCACGGCCGGAGACTATGTGCCATTCAAGGGATTTCTGAAAGATTTCTGAAAGATTTAAAGCAATGCCCATAGCCTGATTCACCAACAGGTTAGACCAGGGGTGGGCAATTAATTTTTATCAGGGGCCGCATGAGAAGCCTGAATTGTGTCAGAGGGCCACCAACTTTCTTTCATTGTAAAATACTTAAATATTTTGAATAGCTGGTACTGATAATCAGAAGAATAAAGCACTCTGTAAATATGTATATTGAGTTATGTGAAACTGGTTAAATAAGAAAAACAATTATTGAACCAGTGCAATTTATTTTTTAACTTGTTAATCTCCACAAACAATAACTTGTAATGCTTTCCACCTCATGTTACTTCTTCAGTGAGAATAGTCCAGTCTGTTCTGGGCTTGAACATTGAAATCTGGCGGAATGTCTGAAGTGGCTATGCGAAGGACAGCTGAGAGGTGGTCATCAGTCATAGAGGATCTGTGTTTGGATTTGTTGAACTTCATAACTGAGAATGTCTGTTCACATTAATAGGTAGATCCAAAGAGGACTGGGATCCTCTGAGCATGCCTCCTCAGGTGTGGAAAGTTCTCCTCTTTGAGGGCGGAGTAAAAGTCCAGCAGTGAGACTGACTTAAAATAATCTGCCAGATGTGTGTCAGACTGCAGATCACTTCACTTGGTGAATCATCCACACTGCAGTTGAAGGGAGAAGAAACCATGTGCATTTCACTCTCAAGAGTTTTGAAATCGCCTTGAAAACTCTGCATGCGTGCATACGTAGCGACGTAACGCTTTTCAAAATAAAATAAAATTTCAAAATAAAAGTAAAAAAAAAAAAAAAAAGTTTAATTTATGGTGTTTATGATTGGCCTCACGCGGGCAGGACAGGAACGTACAAAGGGCCGGATGTGGCCCACGGGCCTTAATTTGCCCAGGTCTGGGTTAGACCATATCCATATTCCTTCTGATGGCTCTTGTGTTATTCAAAGCATCAGTGAATCTGAGGAGAAAGAATAGAGTTGCATGTAGAATTTAGGTTTAAAAATAAATCAAACATAAGAGTTTATGTATTACAAGCAATAGCTTTTCATTGCTATAAAAAATTTTAAAAATTGTAAACATACAGTAAAACTCATGCTAGGTCATAAAACTCCTCCCTGGTGCATCCTTGATTACCAAAAACTTCAGACGTGACATGCTCTTATAACAATAGGAATGCATTGCACTTATATAGCGCTTTTCAGGATCTTCAAAGGCGCTTCACGTATGCATTATTCAATCATTCCATAAAAGGTAATGGTGAGCTGCTGTTGTAGCCACTGCTGCCCTGGGCGGACTGACAGAAGTAAGGCTGCCGTTTTGCACCATCAGCTCCTCTGACCATCACCAACCAATCACAAAAACCAGATCCAGACTAGGCAATGTGGGTGAAGTGTCTTGCCCTTGGACACAGCCACATTTTCATCTCAACGGCCATCCTGTGCAGCTCGTCGGGTTCTAGCCAACTCCCATCAAGCACAGCCCAGGCTCAGCCTGCTTAGCTTCTGAGGTCTGACGGGAACTGGCATTGACAGGCCGGTTTGGCCACATACTACTACTACTAATAATACACAGGACATACAGTATAATATAATATACAGAACACCCAAAAACACTGTTCTAAAAACAAGAAACAGATACAAATTTGCCACAATAAATAACATATAAAGCATATTCATAAATAGGATTAGCAGATTTCAAAACAGAGCCTCCAACCTCCCAGCATACAATTATAACTTCAGAACCCATCATTTCTCCCTGAATTTGTGCACAGCAGCTTAGTAAGCCAAGTTTTGAAACAGTGAGTTATAAGCAGAAAGTAGAAAAGAGATTTCTGCCTCCGGTAAAACAATTATACAGTCAAGTACATTGCTAATGTTTTAGTCTGCAAGTCGACAAAACATTTTCAACATGGAGAAAATTCAATGCACAAATAAAACAGCAAACTAGCAAAAAAGGACCAAATAAATTGTGCCGAATCGATGCAAATCTATGAAAGGAAGGAAATGTTATTTGAGTCATGATGAATGATTATTATTTATTCGCATAATGTTATTGAACTTGACCAACTGCATTAACCCCAGATCATGATACTGCCACCAGTGGGTTGTACAATAGGCACTAACCATGGATGAATCAACTGATCTGCCTCGTTGAGGCACTGATCACCAAATAAAAAAGGTAAATCTGGTCGCTCTGAGTTCAACCGTTATTTTTCTTTTATTTGATTTCACCAAAAGATTAGGTGATTGCACGGTGCAACAATCAAGATTTCTTTCTGGTCTCATTTTTTCTTGATGTTGACGTCTGTCACTGTCCTTTCAGTTTTAAACCAATTTTTTGTAGTTTCTTCAATCTTCTTGGAGGTTTTTCTGGTGCTTACCCAATATATAGTCCTTTGTATTTTCTGTTATCAAAAAATCCACATGATTAAGACAGGAGAAGCATTTCAATGTAACACTCAAGGTTAAAAAATCTTGTCAGGAGTAAAAATGTAGTAATTCACAGAATAATACCTACCTACTCTCTTTGTTAAATACAATCATGATTTCTAGTAGGACAAGTGTATTTATCACCAATCAGAATGATTTTGCTGGGTTTTATTTCTACATTTTATGAAAAGTTACACTGAAGATGTTCCTAAGTCAGTGTCATAAATGTTTTCACGTGAGCTTCTGACCTAAAATACAAAGACTCTCATTGCATGAAAGTCTGACAACAAAACACAATTTCTACTGTTGTTTTGAAAATTCTGAAAGTATAGAATAGTCATTTTATTCATTTTATCAACAGATTAATTTGGGAGTAAAATTAATGTTTTAAGCCGAGTTGTTGAATAAATCCAGAAGCGGTTTATCACTACAAATATGCAAAAGAGCAAAGGCAAAAGAATAACAAAGCAAATGTTGACCCTCCACGGGCTATCAAGAGCTTTGTTTAAATGCCAATCAGAAATTGGCTGATGGGGAAATAGAAACTAAAGCATGATGCACAGCAGATGAGGCTTATCTCAGACACAAATCTGGACGTAAACTCAAATTCTTTCTTTCAACATCATTATGTAAATGAGCTCTTTTGGTGTGCATGTATTTAGATATCCCCCAAACTTTTGGCTGTGGTCATTGGTTGTATGGGTGGGTTGGTGAATGTTATCAAAAATGGCCTTGGTATGCCACTTCAGAGTTTTATCACTGACAAAGTATTGATTTGACCTGAGGGTTGCTTTCATTTGCAAGTATCAGTTCTGCCTGGGCGTCATGTACTCACTTCTTCCTCTTTCCTCATCTCTGAATACCAATGAGCTGCCTTCTTTTATCTATCTAAATAATCAGCCCTGTCTGTTCAAAGGTAGGCAGCTACTGATGCCCTTGATGTTTTCTTAAAGAGGACACTCGCATAACTAGCACGACCACACTAATCTATATCACAAAAAGGACACAGTGTGTTAAGATCTCAAAAAATCCAGTCAATTTCAGACCAGCAAAATAAAATTCCGAAAGTTTTGCAAAATGAGGGCCAATCTGTCAAAAGTTGTTTCTGGAAAAATGACCCTTTGTCTAAGCCCATAACCTTTGCAATCAGTCCTTGAGTTTCTGTAAGCGGGAGATGTAGAGGGGAAATAAATCCCTTGGAACCCGTCTGATGAAAAATTACAATTAATCATTGCTGATTTGCTCCGCCACAGATGATTATCACCAGAAGGAAACTTATCGTCAGTTCAACAGAGATGGAAACTGAAAAGTATCAATTCATTCCATGTGCTTCTTTAGGAAAACAACTCAAGGACACAGTGTTCCATGGACTATTTTATGATGCCAACTTAAAAGTATCTGCACCCATGCCCAAATGTCCCAAATTGAGAAGAATAAAATGTCACAGAAATACAATACCTACATTAAATGAATCTGTTATTGTGTGCTGATTTAAAACTCATGCAACAATAGCATTACCAATTCCCTGATTATAATATCATCTCTGATAATGACATCTGAGACTCTCACTCGGAGCTGGAATTCAGCTGATAACGAGATCGAAACTAGCTAAAGTAGACAAAAGAACAAGATCAATAACTAAATGTTTCTGTCTGAATGTGTAACTTTTTTACTCTTGTTTACCTTGAAAAATCTAGATGAGCTCTCAGATTCAAATCTCAGCTTCTTTTCACAAGCATTGAGAATCATTTTTGGACTATCTTAAACCCAAACAAGAATTATGTTTTGTAAATTTTGCAAATAAAATGTACAAGATCAAACATCATCTAAGATTAAAGTGATATTACTACAGACATTTAATAATCCATAATGAGGCATAATTCAAGCACGACTACACATTTTTAAGCAAATACACACACAAACAAGCATTTATTTTTTTTATTTATTTATTTATTTCGGTCACAGTGCAACCTCAAATCAATGAAATAAAGAAAACAACCATATTCCAGCAAAGGACCGAAAAGGTAACGGCTGAAGCAAACGCTTATTACGCCGACCCTTTTTTTTTTTTTTTTTATGTCATAATAAAAGCAAAAAGACATAAGTAAATACTAAGTCATCATAATTGTTATAACACATAACATAATAATATCATAATACATCATAACATAATCATAACACATCATAACATATAACATAATCATAACACATATTCGTAACACATAATCATAATCATAACACATCATAATTGTTTACTTTTTATAGAAGCTTGAATTTAACCATCAAGACTTGCATATTTTTTAAGTATTAATAACTTAAATTTCTTTTTTAAACATAAAAGATTTAAACACAATTTAAGTTCATCATTACAATTATTCCAAAGATCCACACCTTTAATAGAAATACAGAATTTTTTAACATTTGTTCTAAATTTATTTTTAATGAACACATCATTTCCTCTTAGTTCGTATGGACTTTTCCTAATAATAAACATATTTTGTAGAGAGTTTGACATCATGTTTTTTTTTATCTTAAACATAAATTTTAAAGTGTGTAATTCCACTAAATCATAGAACTTTAATGTTTTTAAATTTATAAATAGATTATTGGTAGGTTGATTATAAGATGAGAATGTTATTGCTCGTATTGCTTTTTTTTGTAAAATATAAATTGGTTTTGTGTTAGTTTTGTACGTATTTCCCCAAATCTCGATACAAGGCAAGGCAAGGCAAGGCAAGTTTATTTGTATAGCACAATTCATACAAAATGTAATTCAAAGTGCTTCACAAGAAAGAAAAGAAAAAGAATGCATTAAAATCACAAAACATAGAATCAAAAAGTTTAAAAAATTAAATAAATAAAATCATTAAAACAGATTAAAAATTGAGCAATTAATAAAAAGCACAGTTAAACAGAACTGTTTTCAGCCTAGATTTAAACATTGTCACAGTAGAGGCCTGTCTCACGGCCTCAGGAAGTTTGTTCCAGATTTTTGCAGCATAAAATTGAAATGCAGCTTCTCCATGTTTAGTCCTGACTCTAGACACCAGCAGGAGGCCAGTCCCGGAGGTCCTCAGAGTTCTAGATGGTTCATAAGGTACTAACATATCACAGATGTACTTTGGTGTTAGACCATGGAGAGACTTAAACACAAGCAGAGCAGCTTTAAAGTCTATTCTCTGAGCCACAGGAAGCCAGTGCAGAGACTTTAGCACAGGACTAATGTGATCGTATTTTCTAGTTCTTGTGAGGACTCGAGCCGCAGCATTTTGAATAAACTGCAGCTGTTTTAAAGCCTTTTTGTTCAGACCAGTGAGTAGACCGTTGCAATAATCTAACCTACTGGAAACAAATGCATGGATAAGAACCTCTAAGTCTGTTTTAGAAACCAAACCTCTGATTTTGGCAATGTTTTTCAGATGGTAAAAGGCTGCTGATGTAATTGATTTTATGTGACTGTTGAAGTTAAAGTCTGAGTCCATTATTACTCCCAGATTTCTAACTTGATTTGTCGGTTCCAGAGAGAGAGATTGAAGGTAACTGATGACATTTTCTCTTTGTTTCTGTGGGCCAAAGACAATGATTTCAGTTTTGTCTGAGTTTAGCTGGAGAAAGTTGTTTTGCATCCAGAATCTGATTTGCTGAACACAGTAACAGAGTGAATCCACAGGTCCAAGTTCACCTGCTGTCAGTGACACATAAATCTGAGTATCATCTGCGTAATTGTGATAGGACACGTTATTACTGGCTATCAATTGCCCTAACGGCAGCATGTAGAGGTTAAACAGCAGGGGTCCAAGAATTGACCCCTGGGGAACCCCACAGATCAAAGGCATGTGATCTGACACACAATTTCCAATTTCTACAAAATACTTGCGTCCTTCTAAATAAGATTTAAACCAACTAAGCGCAGTACCAGAAACACCAACCCAGTTCTCTAGCCTCTGTAGAAGGATCCCATGATCCACAGTGTCAAACGCAGCACTCAGGTCCAACAGGATTAAAACAGAGACTTTGCCAGCGTCAGTGTTCATACGAATGTCATTTGTTACCTTGATCAGAGCTGTCTCTGTACTGTGATGAGGTCTAAAACCTGACTGGAAGACATCAAATGAGTTGTTCACTAAAATAAATTTTGTCAGTTGTTGGTAAACAACTTTCTCAAGAATTTTTCCTGTAAACGGTAAGTTTGAAATAGGCCGATAGTTTTTAAGTACTGTAGCATCAAGACTACTCTTCTTTAAGAGTGGCTTGATGACCGCAGTTTTAAAGGCACTTGGGAAGGTTCCGGTTTGAAGCGACACATTGACTATTTGAGTGATTGGTGCCAACATGCTGGTTAACACAGATTTTAGAAATCTGGTCGGTAATATATCAAGAGAGCAAGTAGATGAACTCAGACTAGTGATAATTTCTTCAACAGTTGTTTCTGTTACTGAGGTGAAGTCATTTAGCTTTAACAATCTGGATGGTGGTAAGACTGTCATTTGAACCGTGGCTTTGATGGAATTTTTGATGTTCTGAACCTTATCATTAAAAAATACAGCGAACTCATTACATTTTGAAGTCGAAACCAATTCAGCGACGATTTGAGTTGGGGGATTTGTTAATCTATTTATTGTTGCAAAAAGTACACGTGAGTTATTATTACAGTTCCCAATTATTTTAGAGAAATACATCTCTCGAGTTTTAAGTAAGATTTGATTGAAGACATGTAAGTTTTCTCTATAAATCTCGTAGTGAATCTGGAGCTTAAGTTTGCGCCATTTACGCTCAGCTTTCCTGCACTCCCGTTTTTGTGCTTTGACTGACTCATCGTTTCTCCAAGGTGCTTTCTGCTTATTTTTAACTGTTTTCACCTTCATTGGGGCAATGGCATCCAGAACATTCATAACACAAGACTGAACAGAGGTAACCAAATCGTTAACATCAAAACTCGAGAAATCTTCAAAATGAACCATTTCCATGAACTGTAAACGTGTGTTGTCATTTATGTGTCTGCTGTGAATAACTGTCGGTCCAGGCAGTGGCCTGGGAGCGACAGTAAGGTCACAGAAGACACAGAAATGATCAGATAAGGCAACGTCAGACACAATCACATTAGAAACATTAACTCCTTTAGTAATGAGGAGGTCCAGAGTGTGACCTCTGCTGTGGGTGGGATCTTTCACATGTTGAGTCAAACCAAAGGTTTCTAAAACACTGTTGAGTTCTTTAGCATTTTTGTCATTGATGTTATCAACATGAACATTAAAATCACCTGTTATGACTAAACCATCAAAATTTGTGCATATGATTGAAAGAATTTCAGTAAAATCATCAATAAAATCTTGGCAGTGATAGGGAGGCTTGTACAGAACTAGGAATAGTATGGCAGAGGATTCTTTTAGCTCAAGCTTAAATGACAAATACTCAAAAGATGGAAATGTCCCAAACGAAAGCCTCCTGGTGCTTAGGTTATCTCTAAAGATCGCACAAACTCCTCCCCCTTTTTTCTTTTCTCTTATTTCAGATTCAAAATTAAAATTAGGTGGAGCTGCTTCTACTAGAACTGCATTACCTGTATTTTTATCAAGCCAAGTTTCTGTTAAAAACATAAAATCAAGATTAAAAGAAGAGATAAAATTATTAATTAAAAATGATTTGTTACATAAGGACCTGACATTGAGCACAGCAAGTTTCACTTTAGCTTCAGTAGGACTAGCTGTTATATTCTTACAGGGAATTTCAATAAAACTTCTGTGTTTGGACAGTCTTCTTGTTCTATTGCGATGAATTCGATTGGAGATGACTGTAGTTATAGCACCCGCAGACTGTTCTCTGTCACAGGGTCCCAGCCTGAGCTGAACTTTATCATGACTGTGTGTCCTGAGACAGCAGAGGCCCAGTGCATCCTAGCTCTGAGGAATGGTAGCTTCAGGAGCAGGTGGGGGAGGGTGAGTGGGGAGGAGTTTGGGGGATGATGTAGGTGGACTTGGAGCTGGGTGGAGTTTGGGTGAGATAGGTTTGGGGCGAGGAGGGGGCGGTGCAGGGTTTTTTTTAGGAAAAGGCACAGGAGTACATGGCGTCATCTTGATACCTTCATTAATCAGGTTTTCCAAGTGACGAGGAAGAGCCAGTGGTGAGGGTGGAGATGAAAAGGAGGAAGAGTCTTTTGTAGGGGTGGATGTAGCAGGGAGGGGCTGTCCAGTGGCAAAGGGGCAAACATCCAAATGTGAGCCCTCTCTTGGAACTGCAATAGGGCTGACAACCTGAGGTGGAGACTCTCGTATTGAAGGTGTTGATCTCTGGGTAGATTTTGGTGATGGTGATGCTGGCACGGGTTGTTGTTGTTGCTGTAGAGCTGATGCAGTTGCTGGAATAAGTTATATATGGAAGTACTAATGTATTATATAACATAAACAAACTTTTTTTATTTAGGACAAATCTGAATTTATAAATGATTGCTATTACTTTAGACAGTTTATTTTTTGTATAATTTATGTGTGATTTCCAGCTTAATTTGTGATCTATAATCATTCCAAGGAACTTACTGTCGTAAGCTCGTTCCAATGGGGTGTTATTAAGCATAATTTGAATTTGTTTAGGTACTTTTAATTTTGTAAATACTATAAATTTTGTTTTTTCAATATTTAATGATAATTTATTTATGTCAAACCATATTTTTATTTTACTCAATTCTCTTTCAACTGATTGTATCATTTGGTTCAGGTCTTTTCCTGAAAAGTAAAGAGTAGTGTCGTCTGCAAACAGTACATAATTTATTAGTTTGGATGTGTAACACAAATCATTGATGTACAGGATAAAGAGTTTAGGCCCCAGCGTTGAGCCTTGTGGAATTCCACATATGACTTTTAATAAATCAGATTTTTCCTCCTTTATTTGTACATATTGATATCTATTTTCTAAGTAGCTCTGAAGCCATGTATATGCAGCTCCTCGAAAACCAAATCTGTCTAGTTTGCTCAGTAATATATTATGATCTATGGTGTCGAAAGCTTTCTTAAAAGCATAATAACACAACAATCAGCTTTAATTTATTCATATTCTCCCAGCTGATTGCAGTGGACTTTGATCTTGCAGATTATCTTCTGATTGCATAAAACATAACAACTTCTCGATGGGTATTTAAATTTCAAAACTCTATGTTTAACTTTCTAATAGCAATTTGTCATATATAAGTATCAGTAGTTTTAAGTGTGTGGTCATCAGGCATAAACTACAAATTAAGAGTAAAAAAAAAAAGAAAAGAAAAATGTATGTATATTGTACTTCAAGAAAAAAAAGCTTGTTGTATGCACGTTTGTAAGAATGTTTGACTTGTTGGAAAGAAATGTTTAGGTGATCGGTCTGTTTGTGTGTGTTCAAGAAGATGTTAAATAGCCTAAACCTGCCTAGTTGCTGTAACCGGGTCTGAAGTTACACTGACTTGAATGAGAATGATGTTAAAATCTTTAAATCCTCCCATTCATATGTTCAAACTGCCAACACTGTGGTCTGACATGGAAATCTATATAAACTGCTCTTCAGTCACATATAGAAAAGAAAACAAATTTTAAGCTTTTCAAAACTCTGACATTTTTCCAATTGCTAGATTCTCTGTATGCACAAAGAACAGACTAAAAGAGAACTGCAAACATTTTTGGGGCTTTAGGTATCTGCAAACATCTACAAAATTGGTAGTAAAACAGGTTTCTGAAAAACAAACACAGCTGGCACATTTACAGCACAAAGTTTCGTGACAAAAATGGTTTAAACAAAGAGAAACAATCAGGGAAAAAAATATATTTTAAAGAAAATTAGAGATGAAATTAAACTTACTTTGTCTTAATCAAATTGCTGCCAAACTAAAAATGCACAACCCCTTCCAAAGGTATGAAGGGTGTGCTTATGAACTTTAACTTTGATATGGTTATTTTATGATTCAGAAACCAGAAAAGATTAAAAGTTTACTTATTGTGCCCTTCTTTTCAGGATTTCATTCCAAAACAAATGGCCAAACTCTTTTTTTTTTATCAAAAGTAAAGGCAGAAAATAGTCTATTTTGCATATTTATCTAGACATAAATATGAATCATGAATCCAAATCATTCATATAAAGAGGCACATTAGACTTGGAGCTCTACTTTCATTTCTTGATCATTTCTTCATTTCTTGTAAGGTATGCTTACAAGAAAGTGTGCCGAGCAAAGAGGAAAGATTTACTGTGGAATGACGTCAAGCATCAGACATCTGGCTCTGGCCTGATGTCTGCCTTGATCTTGGCTTTGGGCCGGATTGCTCTGCACCATCTCTCCTTTCACCAAAGACCTCTCAATGTTGTTTGCCATCTTTTATCAACAGCCTATAGATTGCTTTCTTTGCTTGATTGATGACATAAAGAAACAAGTGTGATATGTTTACCCTCTTGGGAAGCACTCAGTATCAGAGACTCCTGTAGACTAATTTATTTGTCAAGTTGCTTTGTTGATTTTGTGTTGTTTTCGATGTCCAGTTTACTTCAATAGCTTAAGCTCTATCCTTGTTCCCGTACATAGCTTATTTTTTCCCTCTAGGTGCCTTTTGAAAACAGAATCACATGTCCTATTTTTCATGTTCCAGTTTGAGAAATGAGAAAGTAAGCCAGCAGCTCTCGGGTTGCCAAATTATGATCTTCTAACCCGCTGGCAAACCACCAATAAAGGCATCTATTTTAAGTGAAATTTATTAATGGAAGCCATGATGTTCTGTGTATGTTCAGTAATGATACCACTTCTGAAAACAATCGAAAGTACAAGTAATTAATTATCTGCTGTCAAAATGATAAGTAAAGTGATGATATTTTAATTTAGACTCTCTTGGCACACTCATTAATCTTTACAAGAAGCTACTTGGTTCCTGAGGCTACTTTGGGTGTTTTTTATGATTATTTATTTGCTAATCTATCATTGTATGTTGTCTTTATACATATTTTTTTCAAGTTCTACCCTTTAAATTAAGAAAAAAGAAACTTATCTAGGATACACACTTTCTTGCTGAAAAACAGAAATAAGTGCTCTGTTTTACAAAAAGCTCCAGTATTACTCAGAGGTAGTTAGTAAGTAGGACAAGTAAACACACAATGACACAAGTTAGAAGTAAAAAATTGCTGACAAAATAAATCAGTGCTAAAATTTATGGCAAAGTCTAGTTTGTTTTTTTTTCTTCTTTCCACTGGCAATACTACATGACCACAACTCTGTTTGCTTTTCTTCAGATGACAAGATGCCTTCCGACAATCTTGTGCTGAGTGTTTGATCCCTGGGCTCCAGAACAAGAGGCTAAGCCTCCAGGGTTTAACAGTGACAGGCTTGGAGAGCCCATTGGACTGAGCATCAGCTGCTGCTCTCAGACAGAAGCCAAAGTTTCTCCCCTACCAGCATCAGCTCAGCATTCCTCAGATGTCAGCACACCTATAAACCCAAACCGAAGCGATGTCAGAAAAGATCAACAGCATTTCACCATTTCCTCTCCAGGTTGAAATCACAAGGGGGTTCACAGGGTACACTTATTCCCAATCGACATTCATTTTTATTATAGCTAGGCTTATGATTAGCTGTAAAATCTTGTGCATTGTCTGTTTTTTCCACTTCACTGTTTTTTTTTTATTATTAACTAAAATGGGTTCATAAATGATACATTGTCTTTTAACAGTAGACATTGAACTGAAATATGTTATTCTAACTTCAAGCCAGGGCTTTTTGGCAAACCTTATCTGACTGGCAGGTTTGGAAGTCTAATATTATTTTTCTTGGGTTTTTTTTTGTTTTGTTTTTTTTTTCGGGGGGTGGGGCGGTGTATTTGTATAGGTGTATTTGTATGTATATGGCTTCCAGTTTCCTATAAATGTAACATTATACGTAACAGTATGTCTCAGCCATAAAAATCCACTAACTTGTCTGAGGCACATACTGGCTAACATGTAAGTTAATATCAAATAAAATAAATGGAAAGAATTTTCCATGAACACAAAAAAAATAATTTTACTTCACTCTGTAAAAATTCAACTGAATAAGTAATCAAATTTAGAAATAATCCATTTGTTTCCATGCTTCCAATTGGATAAAAAGCAGCTAAATTACAGACTGAACGTTTCATAACTTTATACAAAACTTTAGAAATGCATTTGATTTTATAATAATTCTTCCTTGGTGTAATTAGTTTTAAATGCAGTGTGGTGCATGGTCAAAACCAGTTTTAATGGAATATTGTCTTAAGTACAGAACCTAATTCTATTTCTTCAACTTTAGCCAAAAACACTTTTGTCTTTATTGGCTATTGTCTGGTTTTGTTAAGCAATATCTAGGATAAATACTTCCTATTTATTCATCCTCCAAAAGAGGTTTGGTAGCTGTATCAACATCTGTTTGCAATGTAAGTTGAATTAGTGCTGTCTTTGCCAAATATCACATTGTTCTGTGGAACTAATACTCTATAATAATACTGTTAAGGGATTTTTAAACGATAACAAGTCTTATTCAGCCAATCGATGGTGTTGCAGTGGGATACTAAAACTGCTTGAATTTTTTTTGGAGTCTTTTCTCGGCAGAAAAAAAGCTTCAGCCTTGGGTGTTCAAATATTGTAAAAACTTCAGTGCTGTTCTAAAATGTAAGCTACACAATTGCAGAAAAGTGTTCTTTAGGAAAATACTGGTAAAATTTTGTTAATTGAAGCATTTAAGGTTGCAAAAAAAGACATCAATTATCAGTCTCTAAATGCGATATCCTAATTATTTTCCCACTAGAAAGAGGAAGTCTGTACTGTATCATAAAGTTCAAAATGTAAATGCAAAGAAGAATACTGACAAAATGGTGAAAATGGTGATATAAATGACTAAAATGACTATCCATGGAGAAAAGAGCAGTCATGAAAGCAGGTTTTGAAATTTAGCCTGTTACTGTCTGACATTTAAGACCTAAAGAGAAAATGAATCAAATTATTTTACTGATTCAGAAGATGTCTGAATTCATCAACATGTTTTTTAATTTAAATGTAAAACTAAATATGTAGTGTGGTGGTCTGACAATCTGACCTGCAACTGACAATTTTACACAAATGTTTCTTACATCTCGGTTCATCAATGAGCTCCAACTATTCTTTTTATCCTCCTTTTTTCTTCACTCTCTACACATCAGGCTTCTGCTTTGACTCAAACACCTTCCACAACCAGAAGTTCTCTGATGGTACATCCATTGTTAGGCATGCATCTGAATGGAACAATTTGGTATGGAGAAAGGTGGATGAGGACTTTGTGACTACGTCTACGTGTAACAAGATGTTCTGTTCTAATTTCCGTTTTCTGGTGTCTGACCTAATGTCAAAAATAGATTCCATACAATATCGGCTGGGAAGTTTAAAGTGGATTTCTTTAGCCCAGGGATGCCACAAAGCAATAACAGCTCCAGGAGTGTTCACAGTGAATGTCAGAGTGATGTTAAAATGAGTATTGGTTTAGATTAAACTTAATGTGAAAATTCTATCATCAGTCATCTGCCTGAAACAAAGCAATAGTGTTTCAAGTAAGGACATACGTAGTGATGTGCAGGACCAATGGTTTCTTCATTAGCTAAAGGGAACATTTCATAGACCAATAGATATTAAAGTTAAACTTTTTGTATGAATAAAGTTTTAAAAGTGGTCGATAATTCATAAGTTAATCTATGCAGTTATTACTTTTCTTCTGTGACTTTTCTTTTTAGAGCAAAGATAATAATTAATTTAGTTAACGTTTTGAGAAAAAGGTTTATCTGAGATCTTTACAAAGTGGAATTTAACAGTAAATTTTATCTATATTAAGCAGACCTTTTCTTTCTTTTTTTCTGCTCAAAGTGCTATCACCATTGACCTGTTAAAAGCAAGTTATTAGAGTGCACACTCACTATTTCTTTCTTTCTTTTTACTTTGAATTAAAGCTTTAAATGACTGCAAATTCCAGGCATTAGTTATTGTTTTTATTAAATCTGCTTTACAAATATAAAAACTTTTGTACTGAAGATGTTTCACAATCCAAAAACACATCAGACTTTTGTTGATGTTTTATCCCCTCGCTGCTTTCTATTTCCTATTTTTCTCACCTGTTCCCATCTATTTTCCTCCATCTCAACGTGTACAGGGAATAATTCTGGGTTTTCTGGCCGCCATCCCCTGCACCTGTGCACTCTGCTCATTATACCGCACCACATCTACCCAGGTCAGTCTTCCCTTTTGCCTGTTTTTGTGGTGTGAGGCCTTTTAGGCCTGCTTGTTTGTTTTTTTTTTCTCCCCCAAAACTCACAGGTGCTGGATGGCTTCTAACGGGAGGATTGGCTGATTGCTCCCAGCTGCACAGACTTACCGGTGGCTATAAAAGACCTGGTGTCACCCACAGTCTCTGTCAGGTCTTCAACGATTCTAGTGGTAAACTGACCACCTCTAAGCTGAGTCAAATTTTGATATCAGACTAATTTTCTTATTCTCCTCACAGGAACCTTCAGCCCTTCCTCTTGGCCATCCAGCACTGCCTGAAGCCGTTATCTCTCTGCTGTGGATTCCTTGGTTCAACACTTAATAAACTGTTAAACCTGCATTTGGATCCTCCTCATTCCCTCTCCTACACAACAGAAGACCTGACCAGAATGGATCCAGCGGGTTCTGCATCACCCTCAGTGTCAGAGATTCTGACCCGACAAGGAATATTCCTGGGACAACAACAACAGGCCATAAAGGCCCTTATGGACGAAAATACTCAATTAAAAACACAGTTACAGGCTTTAACAGACAAAGTAAATAATCTAAGTTCTCTTTTTCTGTCCACAGCCTCGGCACCTCCTTCAGCTATGCCCAGCCCACTCATGGACCACCATATTACGGACCCGGAACCTTTCCATGGAACCCTGGGGAAATGTCGTGGGTTCCTCTTGCAGTGTTCAAATGTCTTTGCTCTAAGACCGCGGACCTTCGAATCAGACAAAGTTAAGAATTTGTACATTGTGGGTCTTCTTCGGGGCAGGGCACTGGAGTGGGCCGAGGCCGAAGACGCGGCAGCCCCCCTGGCTGATCGCTCAACATCTGATTTTCTGAGTTTATTCAGAACCATGTTCGAGGTGCCGGACCGGGCTGGAGATGCCTCCCAGCGTCTACTCCACCTTTCCCAGGGAACTCTATCTGTGGCGGAGTTCTCCATCTCATTCCGGACCCTAGCAGTAGAGGCTGGCTGGGGACAGAAGGCACTAAGAGGGGTGTTCCTAAATGCCCTGAATGATCCTCTGAAGGATGAGCTAGCTGGCAGGGGGACCCCATCCACATTGGAGGAACTCATTTCGCTGGCAATACAGTTAGACAATCGTCAAAGAGAGAAACGATATGAAAATACCACCCGGGCCCTACACCCTACTCCAGTTCACAGCCATCGACAGCCTTCCTCGGTCTGCCCCCCACCTGGGGCATTTGCATCTGTTCCACAAGAGGCTGAGCAGCCTTCCACAGAACCAATGCAGTTGGGACAGATGCATCTAACCAAAAAGGAAAGAGAGGTTAGACTAAAAGAAGGGAGGTGTCTCTATTGCGGGTCGAGAAGTCACTTACTCTCAGCTTGCCCTTGTCGCCCAAAAGACGGGGCCCACCGGTAGACCTAGGGTTACGGGTGGGCACAACTAGATGTCATGGTACCCCCAGGCTTATGATTCTTGTGACACTAACCTCTGGTTGTTCCTCTTCTTTTCCGGTCGAAGCGTTGGTGGATTCCGGGGCCGACGGCAACTTCATCGACGCAGATTTTCTCCGTCAGTGTGGATTCCAGTCCCAACCACTCGGAGAACCCATTAATGCCACGGCGATCGATGGACACGTTATCACCAGGGTGACCCACCAGTCCTCCCCGTTGGAGATGGTGGTATCGGGTAATCACCGTGAGCACCTTTCGTTTAACGTTATTTCTTCACCCGGCTCACCCCTTGTGTTAGGTTTCCCCTGGCTTAGGTTGCACAATCCACAGGTCGACTGGCAAAACTGGCGTATCGTCGGGTGGAGCAATCAGTGCCATGCAACTTGCCTCCAATCTGCCGTGACAACCGTCTCTTCTGACACGGTAGGCTCAATCGACCCGGTGGACGTTGCGTCTATCCCGGCAGAGTATCATGACCTCAAAGAGGTCTTCAGTAAGGAGAGGGCACAATCTCTCCCGCCTCATCGGCCATATGATTGCGCCATCGACCTCCTCCCTGGGGCAACCTTACCCGCCAGTCGCCTGTACAATCTGTCTGCTCCAGAGAGGGGGGCGATGGAGAAGTACATCAATGAGTCCCTGGCGTCGGGGCTTATCCGCCCTTCCTCGGCACTCATAGCAGCGGGGTCCTTTTTTGTGGGTAAGAAGGATGGTTCCCTCCGTCCGTGCGTCGATTATCGGGGTCTTAATAACATCACCGTTCGCAACAAATACCCGTTGCCCCTCATTAATTCGGCGTTCGAGCTACTTCAGGGAGCCCGGGTCTTTACAAAACTCGATCTGCGTTGCGCCTACCATCTCGTCCGAATGCGGGAGGGGGACGAGTGGAAGACGGCGTTCAACACCCACCTGGGCCAATTCGAATACTTGGTCATGCCTTTCGGGTTAACTAACGCTCCCGCAGTCTTCCAGGCATTCATTAACGATGTGCTCCGTGACTTCCTTAACCGTTTTGTCTTTGTTTATCTGGACGACATTCTTATTTTTTCGCCCACTGTTGAGGAGCACATCGTCCATGTCCGTGCGGTACTCCAGCGACTCCTTGAGAATCGTCTGTTTGTAAAGGCTGAGAAGTGCGAGTTCCATTCTCAGTCAGTCAACTTCCTTGGTTTTATTGTACACGCTGGGCAGGTTTGCCCGGACCCCGAAAAAGTTAGCGCGGTGGCTGAGTGGCCTCGACCCAACACCCGTCGCAAACTACAACAATTTCTGGGTTTCGCAAATTTTTACAGGCGTTTCATTCGCAATTACAGTCAGGTAGCTCTTCCCCTTACCCAGCTTACTTCCACAGCCAGACCGTTCGTTTGGTCTCCCCAAGCAGAGGGTGCATTCACTGAGCTTAAAAAGAGGTTTACCTCGGCCCCCGTTCTGGTCCAGCCCGACCCCTTGAGGCAGTTTATTGTGGAGGTGGACGCCTTGGATTCAGGGGTGGGTGCTGTGCTGTCCCAATACCATCAGGAGGATGGCAAACTCCATCCCTGTGCCTTTTTCTCTAAGTGTCTCTCTGCAGCTGAACAAAACTACGATGTGGGGAATAGAGAACTGCTCGCAGTCAAACTGGCACTCGAGGAATGGAGGCACTGGCTCGAGGGCGCAGAACACCCAGTCGTGGTCTGGACAGACCACAAAAACCTCGCTTACATCCAAGCAGCTAAGAGACTCAACTCTCGACAGGCCCGGTGGCAGCTGTTCTTTACACGCTTTAATTTTACCCTCACTTACAGGCCGGGCAACCGCAATACCAAACCTGACGCCCTCTCCCGCCTGCATGATGGTCATCAGTCCAGATCGGAGCCGGAGCCCATTCTACCCCCCTCCTGCGTCATTGGGGCAATCACTTGGGAGATCGAGACTGCAATAAGGGATGGTCTGCAGCATGATCCGGACCCAGGTACTGGCCCAGCTAACCGTTCGTATGTGCCATCCTCTGCCCGCTCCCAGGTTCTCCTATGGGCACATGCATCCCGGTGGTCCTGTCACCCTGGGATTCGCCGTACAATGGCGCTTCTTCAGCGGCGGTTCTGGTGGCCAACGATGGAGGCAGACACTGGGAATTTTGTCGCTGCCTGTTCTGCCTGTTCCCGGGGCAAGGTCCCTCATCGTCCTCCTGCGGGGCTGCTCCATCCCCTACCGGTTCCCAGTCGTCCCTGGTCCCATATCGCACTGGACTTTGTGACCGGACTCCCTCCCTCAGAAGGTAACACTGTTGTGGTCACGATTGTGGACCGATTCTCCAAAGCTGTACATCTGGTGCCTCTTCCTAAACTCCCTTCAGCCTTGGAGACTGCCCAGCTCATGGTGACCCATGTGTTCCGTCTGCATGGTATCCCTCTGGACATAGTCTCTGACCGGGGTCCGCAATTCACATCAGCTGTTTGGAAGTCCTTCTGTAAGGCGCTGGGGGCTTCCGTCAGCTTGTCATCTGGCTTCCACCCCCAATCCAACGGCCAGTCGGAGCGGGCTAACCAACACCTGGAATCCACATTACGGTGCGTGTTGGCCTCTGCCCAGTCCACGTGGTCGTCTCATCTCCCGTGGATTGAGTATGCCCATAATTCCCAAGTTAGTTCCTCCACAGGATTGTCCCCGTTCGAGGCTTCTCTGGGTTACCAACCCCCATTGTTCCCGGATCAGGAACAGGAGCTGGCCGTCCCTTCGGTGCAGCTCCATATCAGACGGTGTCGTCGGATCTGGAGGAAAACTAGGAGGGCCCTCCAACAGGCCTGCGGCTGGGCTCGGCGCCAAGCTAATCGCCACCGTCAGCCAGCCCCAGCATATCAGGTTGGTCAGTCTGTCCTTCTGTCTACCAGGAACATTCCCCTCAGGGTAGAGTCTCGCAAGCTTTCACCCCGCTTCATTGGCCCTTTCCGTATCCTGCGGCTGGTCAACCCGGTCTCGGTAAAGCTCGCCCTGCCCTCTTCCATGAAGGTACATCCTGTGTTCCACGTCTCTCAGATCAAACCGGTTTCTACCAGTCCCCTCCAGCCTCCTTCTGCTCCCCCTCCTCGCCTTGTCGACGGCTCGGATGCGTACACGGTCAACCGTCTTTTGGATGTTCGTCGCCGAGGTCGGGGTCTACAGTACCTCGTGGGCCATAACCTCGTGGGCCATAACCGTTCCACCGTTATGGCCCGGAGGAACGGTGCTGGGTGCCCCGTTCAGCGATCCTGGACCCTGGCTTGGTCCGGGACTTTCACCGCCGCTTTCCGGACAGGCCTGGTGGTCCGCCAGGTGGCGTCCGTAGAGGGGGGGGTACTGTGGTGTGAGGCCTTTTAGGCCTGCTTGTTTGTTTTTTTTTTTTCTCCCCCAAAACTCACAGGTGCTGGATGGCTTCTAACGGGAGGATTGGCTGATTGCTCCCAGCTGCACAGACTTACCGGTGGCTATAAAAGACCTGGTGTCACCCACAGTCTCTGTCAGGTCTTCAACGATTCTAGTGGTAAACTGACCACCTCTAAGCTGAGTCAAATTTTGATATCAGACTAATTTTCTTATTCTCCTCACAGGAACCTTCAGCCCTTCCTCTTGGCCATCCAGCACTGCCTGAAGCTGTTATCTCTCTGCTGTGGATTCCTTTGTTCAACACTTAATAAACTGTTAAACCTGCATTTGGATCCTCCTCATTCCCTCTCCTACACAACAGTTTTTACTTGCAATTGTCCAGCCTAAAAAACCCAAACTTGTAAAGAAAAAGTATTTGCACAATAATAAAACCGGGATTATCAGTAAAAAATTGGACCTTGTTCAACAGTAATTAATTCTTCTTGTAAACTTTGCGTCTGTTACGGCCCTGGCCATAAGGGGGCATCTTGTTGTGGTTTCCCTCTGCCGCTCCTATTTGTGCACAGGTGTTCCTGGTTCTGCTTGCCTGATTGGAGCTACTATATAAGGCACCAACATGTGCCTTCTCGGGGTCGGCCCCTCTGCTCTCTCCTCCTCGCACTCCCGTGCTGGTTGCTCCTGCTCCTGCTCCTGCTCCTGCTCCTTCGCCTTCGCCCATGCACATTTGAGTTTGTCTTTTCTTTTACGCACCACATTCATATCGCACCCATACACCTGCTCTTCACTCACACAACACCACCTACGCCACTGATCTTCCCATACTCACACCTCATACTCTTATTTTTTGTTAATATTACTTATCTTTGTTTAATAAATATTTACTTTTGCGCACCTTACCTCCGTTGTGGTCTCCCTTTTTGTTATGACCTTGAGCCAGTCATAACAAAATGGGGGCTCGTCCGGGATGTTTAGAATCCGCGTTTGCCTTGGTTTAGTGGATTTTGTTTGTATTTTCCGTGTTTTGGTTAAAAAGCCGGTTTTGGTTGAGCGTTTTACGCATTTGGCACAGCTGTTCCTTGTGAGTATTCAGGATCTTGTGACTGAAGTTGTGCGTGCGTCTGATGGGCGTGTAATTCGGGGTATCTCCCGTGACGTCAATATCCTTATTTGGATTAGAGTTGCGCTCTTTGGGAGACTCAGGAGGTTTGTCTCGTACCCGTGTTGGTGCGTGTTTGGAGCGAGGTGGGAGTTTTTGTCTCTCCATGGCGTTTGTCAGCTGCGGCTGTTATCTGGACAAGAAGGTAAGTGTATGACTTGTAATGTGCACTAGCGTTAAGAGGTGGGAAATCCCTTGTAGGTTTGGCGGTGTTTCTCATTAGGGGATTCACTGCGGTTTAAACTTTTAGTGTGGAAGTTAAGAGCGGGTCGAAGCTTCCCTCTTCCCCTCTCCCTACGTCGGCTCGGGAGCGCGCCGTGGTTACGGGGAATCGCCAGCGTGCTGGTTGTTCTCCCGTGCCAGCGGTATTTGGCGCATAAGAACCCATCGCCACGCTTCCCGAAGACTAGGGGTGAGTTTGTAAGATTTTTTTGGTTAGGTAGATAGCGGGATTTCTGATCTTCTTTTTGTGTACATTGCTACGCTATCACTTTCACTTAGTCTTGTTTGTTTGTAGCCATGGATGAGTTAGTGGAGGATTTTGTTGAATCACCGTGTGAACAAGGTTTGGACCACTGCACTAAGAAGCAGTTGATTATGATTGCAGAGCATTTTAAAGTTGATATCGGTGATACGAAAAGAATTAAGAGTATTGTTAAAGATAATTTGAAAGTTAGATTATTTGAGTTGGGCGTTTTGAAGCAGGTAGCGCAGCCTGTTGGTGTGGCCTCAGCGTTTGTATCAAGTGCCACTGGTTTAACTTTTGAGCAACAAAAAGAATTGGAGTTAATGAAACATCAGGTAGAAATGGCAAAACTTGAAATTGAAAGTCAAAGGCTAGCGTTGATCAGAGAAGGTAGGCTTGATTCGTCTGGTAATGAGCGTGCGTCAGGAGCGCATGTGAGTAGAGATGAGCTTAATGATTTAAAGCTTGTTCCTAAGTTTAATGAGAGAGATCCAGAGACCTTTTTC
Organism: Neostethus bicornis; assembly: GCA_902685375.1. NCBI lineage: Eukaryota > Metazoa > Chordata > Actinopteri > Atheriniformes > Phallostethidae > Neostethus > Neostethus bicornis. The sequence goes on from LR738545.1 coordinate 16,516,721, forward strand.
TGTTTGTTTGAACGTTTAGCGGATGCTCGAGGTTGGTCTGAACAGACTAGTATTTTGATGTTGCAGTGCGTGTTAACTGGTAAAGCGCAACAGGCGTTCTCAGCGTTGCATGATGTTGACAGCGCTAGGTATTCAGATGTTAAAGGTGCTGTGTTGAAAGTTTATGAGCTTGTTCCTGAAGCATATAGACAGCGTTTTCGGAGTTGGAGACGTGGAGATAGATCACATTTGGAGTTTATGCGTGATTTGGTAACACATTTTGAGAGTTGGTGTTCTTCTGCAGGCGTTAAAACATTGGATGACTTAAAAGAACTTATATTGTTGGAGCAGTTCAAAAATTCAATTTCTGACAATATTTCTGTGTACGTTGGTGAGCGTGGAGTTAAAACTTGCTGAAGCCGCTGCGCTCGCAGACGACTTTTTTCTGACACATTCTATGAGTAATAGTGCGCGTAATGGATCTTTTCATTATGAGTCGAAGAAGTGGCCTGATACAGAGAATAAAAGTGGAAAACAATTGCGCGATTTAGATAAAATTTGTAATTACTGTCATAAGCGAGGACACTGGAAAAGAGACTGTTGTAAATTAAAACCTCAAGCTAGGCGGATTTCTCCTGAACGTAAACCTGCATTGTGTACTGGTTCTGTCGTGAGTACTACTGTGTCTGGGGTGTGTGAGGTCGCACCGGAGTTAAAATCTTTTCTGCCGTTCATTACAGAGGGCTATGTTTCTCTTGTGGAGGGTGATGAACGTGTGCGCGTCAAAATTTTGCGTGACACTGGAGCAGTTGATTCATTTATTGTAGCCTCAGCGCTTCCCTTTTCTGAGCAGACTTCAGTTGGCCCCTCTATTCCTGTTGTGGGAATGGGCCTTAATGTTTTAAATGTACCACGACACAAGGTGATTCTGTCTTGTGATTTCTTTCAGGGGGAAGTTTGTGTTGGGGTGCGTCCAGCTTTACCAGTGGATGGTGTCTCTATGATCTTGGGTAATGACATCGCAGGTAGTAGGGTCTGGGCTGACGTCCCTCCTCCTGCCCAGGTGACATTAGAACCATGCGTTAGTAGTCCGGATCAAAGTGAAGTTCAGTTTCCTGAGGTGTTTAGTGCGTGTGTAGTTACTAGGTCCGCTAAGTTAAAAACTAAAGGTGAGGAAGTTGATCCTGCCACTAGTTGTAATTTTTTAGTGCCTGTTCCTCCTTGGTCAATCTCTCACAGTGAGCTTGTACAGGAGCAGAAGGCTGATAGTACGTTAAAAGAACTTCTACATATGGTTTGTCCTTCAACTGAGGTTAGAGTTCGTTCTAAATGTTATTTTATTTATGATGATTTGCTGATGAGAAAATGGACTCCACAACTTGAAAGTTTTGTTGGTGATCCTGTTTTCCAGGTTGTTGTGCCTTTAAAGTTTCGTGATGCTGTATTACAGATTTCTCACGACCAGTGCGGACATCTTGGGGTCAGGAAAACCTATGATCGTGTTATGAGGTATTTCTTTTGGCCACGTCTGAAAAGAGATGTTTCGGCATATTGTAAGTCTTGTCACACATGTCAGTTGACCAGTAAACCAAACCAAGTATTACAACCTGTACCACTTAATCCGATTCCTGCTATTGGTCAGCCATTTGAGCATTTACTTATAGACTGTGTTGGCCCTTTGCCTCCAGCTAAATCAGGTGCAATGTATTTGTTGACTGTAATGTGTCAAAGTACTAGATATCCAGCTGCGTTTCCTTTGCGCAGTATTACTGCGAGGAATGTAGTACGTGCTTTAACTCAATTTATTTCTGTTTTCGGACTTCCACGTGTAATTCAGACTGATCAAGGGTCTAATTTTTGTTCAAAGTTGTTTGCACAGGTTTTGAAACAGTTAAAAATAAAACATAATCTGTCTTCTGCCTATCATGCTCAAAGTCAGGGTGCTTTGGAAAGGTTTCATCAAACTCTGAAGTCAATGCTCCGTTCTTTTTGTGTCCAGATGCAGGGAGATTGGGAGGAGGCTCTGCCCTGGATGATGTTGTCAGCGCGCGAGGTGGTCCAAGAAAGTACAGGGTTTAGTCCTAACGATCTGGTTTTTGGCCATAGAGTTCGCGGCCCGTTGGCGCTTTTGAGGGACAACTGGACGGAGTCAGATCCACCAAGTAACTTACTTGACTTTGTGAATGGTTTTAGGTATAAGTTGTACAAGGCTCAGGAAGTAGCTAAAGAGAGGTTGGCGGGTGCGCAGGGTAAAATGAAAAAGCTTTATGATCGCCATACTGCGTACAGAGAGTTTCTCCCTGGTGATCAGGTGTTGGCCCTGTTGCCCTTGGTTACGTCACCATTCCAGGCCAAATTTTCCGGTCCATATGTTGTGGCTGAAAAACTTTCTGATCTAAATTATATGATTTCTACTCCTGAACGAAGGTCTAAAACACAACTTAGTCATGTTAATTTGTTAAAGCCTTATTTGTCACGTGATTCTGTGAATGTTGGAAAGTCTGAAATTCACCCTCAGTGTTTATCTGTGTCTTCCTCAGTTGTGGCAGAGCTGGGAGATGAGCCACCAGATCCGGATGAGGCGTTGGTGACGGGTCGCTTGAAAAATACGGATTCCTTGTTGAATTTGGAAAATTCATTGATATATTTGGATGGCTCAAAGAGGTTCCAGTTGGTTAAATTGATTAAGGACTATGTTTGTTTATTTAGCGACACGCCGTCGTGTACAAATGTCCTAACGCATGATATTGATGTCGGTGATGCAAAACCTATTAGACAGCGTTTTTATCGTGTCCATCCAGAGAAGAGAAGTTTACTTGACAACGAAGTCCAATATATGGTTGAAAATAACATTGCTTTTCCCTCTGATTCTAGTTGGTCTTCTCCGTGCCTGTTGGTTCCGAAATCTGATAATACACCTAGGTTTTGTACAGACTTTCGTAAAGTAAACTCTGTGACTAAGCCCGACTCTTTCCCGCTCCCGCGGATGGAGGACTGCGTTGACCAGGTGGGAGGGGCGAGGTTTGTGACAAAGTTGGATTTATTGAAGGGGTATTGGCAAGTTCCATTGACTGCACGTGCTAAACAAGTGGCTTCCTTCATCACACCAAGTGGTCTATACTCTTATAATGTCATGCCTTTTGGTTTAAGAAACGCGCCAGCGACATTCCAGCGTTTAATGAACATAGTTGTCCGCGGCCTGGATGGATGTGCTGTGTACTTGGATGACCTGGTAGTTTATTCTGATACATGGGATGAACATCTTTACAGACTTGGAGAAGTTTTTGGGCGTTTGTCTAGAGCAAAGTTAACAATAAATTTGGCCAAATGTGAGTTTGCGAAAGCCACTGTCGTATATTTAGGCCGTGTGGTTGGTCAGGGGACAGTCAAACCTATGCGTGCCAAAGTGCAAGCAGTTGATCAGTATCCAGTACCTGCGACTAAAAGAGACCTAATGAGGTTTCTGGGGATGGTTGGGTTTTATAGATGTTTTTGTCCAAATTTTTCTTCTGTGGTTGCGCCACTCTCTGGCTGTTAAAGGGTGGTGTTGAATTTGTTTGGTCAGAGATGTGCCACAAAGCGTTTGAGAGAGTGAAAGGTCTCATAACAAACTCTCCTGTATTGGCAGCTCCAAAATGGGATAGGCCGTTTCTGATTGAGGTGGATGCTAGCCTGGTTGGGGGAGGTGCTGTGTTATTGCAGGCTGATGATGCGGGGATCCGGAGGCCGGTCTGTTTCTTTTCTAAAAAGTTTAATAAACACCAGGTCAATTATTCTGTTATAGAAAAGGAGACGTTGGCGTTGATATGGGCGCTCCAGCATTTTAGTGTCTACATCGGGTCTGGGCCCGTTGTTGTTTTTTCTGACCATAACCCTCTTACCTTTCTGGCCAGTCTGCGGACTCCTAACCAGCGGCTCATACGTTGGGCTCTCCATCTTCAGGCTTACTCCTTGGACATACAGCACGTCAAAGGCCGGGATAACATCGTGGCGGATGCACTCTCTCGGGCTGTGTAACATTTTGAGGAGGCCGTTGGCTTCACCCCACCGTGTTCTGCTGTTCTGGGGCGGCACGGTGGTTTTCCCCTTGTCCCGGGGCCACCCAGCAACATTAGGTATTATTTCTGTTGATCTAGTGTAACGGCTAAAGCTTTCTGTTGGGTCTTGTGAGCTGACTCTACTTGACTAGTTTTGCTGATGTAAGCCCACCTTCACTTTTTATGTACGGGTCCCTTAGTGGGGTCCCTTTCTTGTAGGGGGGGGGTGTTACGGCCCTGGCCATAAGGGGGCATCTTGTTGTGGTTTCCCTCTGCCGCTCCTATTTGTGCACAGGTGTTCCTGGTTCTGCTTGCCTGATTGGAGCTACTATATAAGGCACCAACATGTGCCTTCTCGGGGTCGGCCCCTCTGCTCTCTCCTCCTCGCACTCCCGTGCTGGTTGCTCCTGCTCCTGCTCCTGCTCCTGCTCCTTCGCCTTCGCCCATGCACATTTGAGTTTGTCTTTTCTTTTACGCACCACATTCATATCGCACCCATACACCTGCTCTTCACTCACACAACACCACCTACGCCACTGATCTTCCCATACTCACACCTCATACTCTTATTTTTTGTTAATATTACTTATCTTTGTTTAATAAATATTTACTTTTGCGCACCTTACCTCCGTTGTGGTCTCCCTTTTTGTTATGACCTTGAGCCAGTCATAACAGCGTCCTTGAAAATAAACCAAAAACTTTGCATCTAGGCTTCTTTGAGAATGTTTATTGAGAATGCCTGTAAGTGTTGACATGATTGAAATGTGTATGTCTCTCACTCTCTTTTGTTCCTTGTAACAAGATTTGTTTGCTGGACAAAATGAAAAATGAACTATTACATTTATTAAGCCAATAACATCTTGTAGTTTGTGTCCAGTTATATCAATCTACCAGTTGATCCACATTCTTAACTTTAGGCCATCAGCTCTGGGTGGTGACCAAAAAAAAATGAGATCACGGATACAAGTGGCCAATAAGCTTCCTCCGCAGGGTAGCCGGGCCCTCACTCAGAGATAGAGTTAGGAGCTTTGCCATCCGGTAGGGGCTTGGATTAGAGCCGTTGCTCCTCCGGGTCGAGAGAAGACAGATGGAGTAGTTCGGGCATCTGGTTAGGACGCCTCCTAAGCGCCTCAATGGTGAGGTGTTTCGGGCATGTCCCACCGAAAGGGGACCCAGAGGCAGACCCTGGCCCCACTAGAGAGACTATGTTGCACAGCTGGTCAGGGAACATCTTGGGATCCTCCTATGTGAGCTGGAAGATGCAGCCGGAGTGAGGGAAGCCTGAGTTTCCCATCTAAGAATGTTGCCCCCGTGACCTGGCCCGAAGTGGAGAACTGAACGTTAAGAGACAGAAACCTGTGTAATCTTGCTGTTTGATCATTGGAACAAAGTTTAATTAAGAATTGGCAAAAAATCTAATGTTCAATACTTCTGCATTGTTTTGGTGAGTGGAGAGGACGGGCATAACCTGTCCACATGATTTAATGTGGCCACTTTATTTACATACTGTAACTACATAACAAAAGAAAAAAAAATCCCTATTCGGGCCTTTTTATCATACAACCAGATTATAAAAATTAGTCATTTAGTTTGTTTTAAACTGTCAAAGTTAAATAAATTTAAACCAGTGAATAGGAGTTAATGTTTTTACTTGAAAATTGTACCTATGCTTGATTCCATCCTGAGGGAGCTGCTGCGTTCTATCTCTGACCTGTTGTATGTGATTGTAGATCGTGTGACCTAAATTTTAAAAATTCACTGAAGACACTGGCGTTATCTAAAGATCATTTGGGCTTTAAATATAATGCTGCAGTAAGGAAAAGGTAATTACATAAAAGCAATATTGGGAAACTGGGACTGCCCTAGTTAGAAGAGACCAGAAAAGACCTGGTAAATAAAGAACAAACCCATGTTTTTTGGTTATATTTAACATTTACTTCCAAAAAGTTGCAAATAAAAACAGAAAACTTTTTTTGTCTTGGCAACATTTTGTAAATGTAATTTAGTAAATGATTTACAGAAAGAATTTTTCAGAAATTTTCCCTCCATTTTGAATGTCAGTGATACGGGTCTTAATGTGTCTCATAAGATTTGGGGATCAAAATTTTGAAAATTTCTTTTTTTATTATCATATTTGGGGTTTGTATGTATTTGACAAAAAAGTAACATCAAATAACAATGCATTTGTTGTTTTCGTAGTTCATTTATTGTTCTCAGTCAATCTCGTGATGGTTCTGAAGCGTTAGAGAAGAAAGATGAAATGACCACCACTCTTGTTCTGAGTTATTGTTAAAGGAGATGAGGAAATGTTTGAGCGACCGGTGGTGGAGAGATCATTCGGGCTGTCAGCCAGCGTCCTGCAGGCTACATAAAACACTGATGGACTTTAGACTTTTGAGCTTCTGGGGTTTTGGACAAAGCTGAACACTGACTGAGCTTCAATGCTGAAAGAAAAAATTAATCTGCCTGACACCACCAGAGGAAAATCCACTAGATACAAAACAAAAATTGAGGTTTTCTGACTTATTTGAGGCAATCAAATGTTGGATTGTTTTGGGAGTAAAACTATCCCAGAGGAGGCAGATTGTAGATATGTGAAATATGGCATCTTAATTGATAGTTAATATCCTGTCAAATTCTGAATAAGACAATATGGCAAGATAATAATTACTAAGATATTTGACTAATATTAAAAATTTCTATTGCTGTAATAAGTAGAATCACACAAAAAAAGTGGAAATTGTTTGAACAAAAATATAAAAGAATTACTTTATTGATCCTGGACCTCAATAATATGAAACTACATAAATATAATAAGTGAGTAAAACATACATTTACAATGTGCATTGGCTGCAACAGAGACAGAAATATGCAAAAGTTACACATAAAAACAAACCACGTTTACTGTGCAACTGTGACTACTTTTAACCCAATGTGTTTGGCTGGTATTTTAATCAGTCCAAGTAAATGTTGTTTCCAAATCCCTTGGGAAATGTGTTGAGGAACGATCGGAACAATTGCAGGGAATTCCAGCCAGTAATAACGATGTGCCTAACCTCATTTGCCAATCCTGTTGGTGACGGAGACAGTGTTAAACCTCCTGAAGGAATCACTGCAATGCCACAGATAAGACTCTCGCATGGAGCCATCTCTATCATCTGTCTTCCCAGATGCGATATAATGGAGAAAATGGCCGACGGGTGATGGAGATTGATTCAAAAGAAACACGAGTGGTAATCAATATGGTTCCCTGTGCAGCCAACCATTGCAAGATTCCCCAAACCACCCACTGCCAACCCTAGGCAAAAGTCGGGTGCCATCAGGCTGCCTGAATATAATTTATGATGAAAGTGTCATCCTCAGAGTGATATACCACGGATGAGGGGGCTCAGCTCATAAGAAAAATAGGAGTCTTTAGTCCACACACAGGGGAAAGTTGGTGGTTCTGCTCAGTTTCATTTTGTTCATGGGATAATGGATTGATCCAAGGTTTACAAAAAGTGTGATCTGTTTGGAACTCAAAATAGTTTTGGATGAAAACTGACCATTGGCTACTAAAAAACTTTGTAAACTTGTAAAGAACGGAATTTTATTGGTATGAGCCACAAACTGACAAGTGTGAAACATCCATTATCTTCCTACTTTATCTGTCTATTTGATGATCCACGTCCAAAACTTGAAGATTGCCTATAAATCCCTCCTAATGAGCACATGACACACTTTGGCAGCATGCATACATTTGCGTGCACACAGTCATACTATTTGCCATCTGCTATGTTCACTGCTCCCAATTCAAAGTGTTGATGTGGAAACATCGGATTGTCTACTGAGTAACTCGTGGTCAGTTTAGACGTTCATATTAGTGTGCCTTAATTTTCAATCTGATTTAAACGTTTCTTTCCTTTATCAAGCAGGAGCTTGAATCTTTGAAGGTCTGTTGAAGCCCATGTTGTAAATGTCATGCTTGTTATGCTTGTTATTGTAACTTCTTCAGATTATTGTAATTTTGCATCCTTGTCTCCACTTTCTTTCTTTTCTTGCATTTCACTCCTTTTACTGCGTTATCCTGCTTTTTTTCTGTGGTGTTAAACCAGTCAGATCTAGCAAATAAAAAGTAAATACTTAGATGTTCAGGAATTTAGATAAAGAAGAGCCAATTTTTCCAATAAGACTTGATACATGACCATTCTGCTTGTCATACCACTAGACAGAACAAAGTACAAGAGGGAGCAAAACCTTTTAATCACCTGAATTACACTTGAAAATATCCCTGGAAGGAGGCACACACAGAGGTAACTATAGCAACTGTGCTGCAACATACAGCACTGAAGATCAATAAAAAATATGTGATAGGTCATGGCTGACTAACACAGAACTAAGAAGTGCAGTATTCATATTGGTTATCTACAAAAGCATGCTGATGTTCAAAGTTCCATTTTTCTGTCACCACAATAGACACATCAGTTATGACAGCAGTGCACTCAGCAAGGAGGGCCTCACTGAGAAGGGGTCTATGTGCAGGAATGTGAGTTTTAGTGTGTATTTGTGTTCTGTTTTTGTGGTATTTTTTTTGTTTGTTTGTTTTTTGTTCGTTGTTCTTTTTTGTATTTTTGTTCAATTTACTATGTGAGGCCCGTTGAGACAATTGTGTTGTGACAATGGGCAATAGAAAAAAAAATTGAATTGAATTGCCGTCAGGCCCGGCACAGTGGTTGATGAAAGGTGTAAGAGAACGTTGCATGGATGAGCTCTTATTTCTATTAATATCAACATAGCAACATTATTTCTGGATGATTAATGCAAATCTTTCAGAGCTGGTAGATGACACTTTGCCAAGAAGAGTTGAACAGTTCCCAATGTGACAGGTTCTCTCTGACAGGGTCTACCCGGCAGGCTTCTCTTTATCTGCACACTGAATGTGTCCCCTTTGTTTATTCATTCATTTCCGTGTGGCCAAGCACTGTCACTTTGATAAATTAGTGCGAGAACAGGCCAATTGTTTTCACTCACTGGGAACGGTCTCACGCACTCTGAACTAAAAAATCTTCCTTGTCAGAGAACCTCTGCCATACTTGTGCTTTTTAGAAGCCAACATGGGGAATGCCGTCATCCCCATCGACATTGGTTACACCAGCTGATTTCCCTTGAGGTTTTTCTAATTAGAATTTAGCCGTAGAGTTGGAGCTGCTTTCTTCAATTTCATCTCCGTGGCTCAGAATGCTTCGTGCCAAGAAGAGATTAAGAAATCAGGTTCAAAGTTATTTTTTACATCGATGCTGCTCTTGTAAATGCGGTTTAAATGTGAAACGCTGTTAGTACATGGGTTTTCTCCCTGTTTTTGTCTGAGATAGAATCATAAAACCCTTTTCTTATTAGGTCATTTTTCACTGTTGATTACGTAATAATAATATGAATATAAAATATTTTTTGTTCCGTTGTCTTCCGCTTGTCTGGGGCCGGGCCGCAGGGGCAACAGCCTCAGATGAGAAGCCAAAGCTTCTCTCGCCCCAGCTGCATCCTCCAGCTAACCCAGAAGAATCCCGAGTTGTTCCCCGACCAGCTGTGAGACACAGTCTCTCCAGCGGATCCAGGGTCTGCCTCTTGGTCTCCTCCTGGTGGGACATTCCCAAAACACCTCACTAGCGAGATGCTCAGGAGGCGTCTTGACCAGATGCCCGAAGCCCCCCATCTGGCTTCTCTCGACCTGGAGGAGGAACGGCTCGACACCAAGCTCCTCCCGGATGGCAGAACTCCTCACCCGATTTCTGAGTGAGAAGCCAGCCACCCTGCGGAAGAAGCTCATTTAGGTCGTTTAAATCCGAAATCTCATTCTTTCAGTGTAGAGAAAAAATTCTATCATTTTTCTGTCATCATTTTAATATCATAATGTTAGTATCATTTTTGTTGTTATTGATGTTGTTATTTTCCACAACATCGGTCGTCACCCACAGCTGGTGACCATAGGTGAGGGTAGGAACGTAGATCAACTTGTAAATCGAGAGCTTTGCTTTTCGGCTCAGCTCTCTATTTTACCACGACAGATCGATGCAGCATTCTACTTCTTGCTGACACTGAACCGATCCGTCTGTCGATCTCACAAAAAAAAAATATTTTTGTAATTATGTTTCTTAAAATCTGAACACTTTCCACAAGTCAGGTTTGCATTTGCAAACTTTGTTATGCTACTTTAAATCACCAAAACCGTCCTACTGACAAATGACTCCTCGATCCAAACAGCTGAGCAATTTTTATTACTGCTTTGAAGGACAAGGTGCTAGACCTAACTTTCTCCATCAAGCCACTACAGAAAGTGATTCGCCAACTCCTGGCAACACAAACTTTTCTGTCAGCTGAAGAAAGAGAGATTTACACAAGCCCAAAGGATAAGTGTGTTTACAGTATGTATTCAATCAACTAAACACATTTCTAACTTAGACTCACTAATCTACAAACTTCTTTCCACATAGACTTCATATTGCCTTTTCCAAGATAGTCTTATGTTTAATTGAAATACAATCAAGCACACATTGTATAGTTTTGGATTGAGCATTGGGATGAGTCAATATATGCACCAAGTGGTATGTGAATGCAACTAAAAGGCATCCCACTGCCAAGGGTAACAAATCAATAGTTTATTAGAGTTGTCAAAGAAACAAAACATATTAAAATAGAATTCATAAATCGTAGGTGTACAAAGTCTAAAATTCATTTACCTTAAAGCTATATTTTTAGAAAGCAATTTGGATCATCCGTTATGTGAGCCACATGATCGAATTAAGGCTGAAGAAATCTGTTCTGTATCCTTGATGTAAATAACATACGTAATTAAACATGAGACTTTTTTGCTTCAATGCTGAGCGATTATGACATTCGTTTTGGAAGTGTGTGTAACCTCTTTAACAGATTGAGTAAATAAATGTCCGCTCTACCCATCTCATTTCAAAATCAAAGGCAATATATCAACTGCATTATCAATCCATCCATTAAGCATAATTATCATTTTAATTGAATTTGTACGTTTTTCTGTGTGGTTGCAGACATCACATGATCACACTTAAATAATTTCTACGTCTCTTGTGGCTGCTTTTGTCATTCTGCTAATGGAGAAATGTCATCCCGTTTAAAAAAACAACTAAACAATTTAATTTATATTCCTTATTCACACACTCACATAGAACACTGGCTTGCCCATTATCATCAGCCCGCTGCTTGGCGGCAAAGAAAAGTACGCAAGTAAATTAAATAGAAAAAGATGAAAACATTTATACTTGTATAATATATTTTTGAAAAATCAAATTTATTGAATATTTTGCTGTCTCTCTCTTTCCAACTGACTCCAACAAATAAAAGTGATTTCCTCTCTTGGAAGTCTAAAATCAGTCCAATATATGTGCATGAAGAGATGTTCTGTTGGGAATGCATTGTCTTCTCACCTATCTCAGGTGATGGAGGGGAGGTAGAAAACAAATTATCACTCTTTTGTTTAGAATTTCCTTGTATGTTGTAACCATGGTGAGGGCTGAAAAGGTGAATAGTGAACTGCAGAAGCAATTATAGCCATCCAGGATGTTTGGTGGTTTGACGCTTTGATTTTACCTTGGCAGAAAAACAAAATGGTGTGTTCTTGTGGTGTTAATGCAGAGTTTGCAAAATCATTTGCTTTGCTGTCCAAATGGTTTTGTTTATTATGTTTTTAAAGAGTTTTTCTTCCCTTTCTTAAGTTCAGTGAATCTGAAGGTTAGGTGCTTTTGCAGTAACATTGTTTCCAATCAGTCCAGTCAGTGATCAACTCGTTTTGATTCATATATAAGGAGGGATGCATAGCATTCTGTAACCAGAGGTGATGCCAAGGTGTCCCTATCGAGGTGTCCCTGAGCATCACACCAAACCAAAATTTTGACTATATGTATTTTTGTGCAATTTCTAGATCAGAATATATTTCTATTGAGGTCACCCAGATGTTTTATCATTTTTTTCATTGTAAAAATGAAGTCGAGCAACAAACAAAAACTTCAAAATTATGTACAAAAAGAGCGTACCTGCAACTATACAGTCCAAATTGTAACCTCAGCAACTTTACATACATTATTACACATTTCTACAAAATAGCCAGTTGCTCCAATGCTCTGTTTTCTCATTAGTGAGCAACTTTAGGAAGTAAAAGCTTTGGGCTTAAAGTTTTTTTTCAGTCCCTGCAGAGTTGGGATTTACAGGGAGCTGGATGTTTCTTCAGCTCCCACCTGCTTAACAGTAGTTGTTTGGGCAAGATGCTAAATGTGGGAATGTGAAGGCTTGGCTGTTCTTTGCAGATACAGAACCCCACACTTTCATGCCCACACCCATCAAAATGCCCTTGTCAGGCAGCTATCTCCTGGGAATCGCTGCTGCAGTACAGGAGGATTAAAGCTTTTTATAAAGTGTTTTTGTTGCCCAAGATATATGCAGTAGAAGTTTGTTCCATTTTTCACAAGGTAAACTCGGTGCCTGACAGGAAGATGGAAGTTCTGCTAGCAATTGAAACAGCTACAGTAAATGGACAACCACGAGGAAGCTTTAGCTATCCAACGCACTAGTCCTATATGCTTGGAACAAACATCATGAAAAGGAATTCCCATTCTGCGAGCCTATTGTTTAAAATTTAATGAACTACTTCAAAAGTGTGGTCCTTTAGACTAGATAGCACTTATATAAAAAGTGAAACAAATGTTCATATTCATGTAATGACTCATCGTAATATAACCACTGATGTTGTTTTACTGGCTGCACACAGTGGCAAAGTGTTTAGCACAATTGTGTCACAGAAAGAAGATCGAGACTTTAAGTTCTGGAATAGAGGCAAGGCTTGAACCACAGTCCTTTCGGTGTGGAGTTTGCATGTTCTCCTCCTGTAAATGTGTGTTTCTCACTCTGGGTTAAATAGCCACTACAAAATTTTCCCTGGTGTGTGTGTGGATAATTGTGTGACCATACCACCAGTTCAGTACCGGGTGGGGAGTGCCAGGGAAGCAGAGGCACAGACCATAAAAACAGTTTTAAAATTATTGATTTAAAACCTATTAAAATATCCTAAAATGGCAGTCTTTAAAACAGTTCACATGTTGGGTTTAACCCACTAGCACTTCCTCGTCCCGGGTCTGTCTATTGACGGGAGATTTTGTCGCCCCGGGTCCACCTTGTTCATCACCCTGTGTGTCGCCACATTCATCGCCCCGGGTTCGCCCCTTGACAGGATGACTTGTTCAGACCGCCGACTGTAAGAATCCACTTCGCTGGTGGGATCCGTGACGGACACCAGGTGTCTCTTTGCAGGGGGAGCCTTCGCCGCACGGTGGTGTGCAGTTTGACACACCCCAGCCAGATTGGCACCACCACCACCAGCCCACAGTGGAGGGCTCCCCACTCTGTGTCTCGGCTGCCGCTCCTGCTCTACCACTGGTTCTCTTCTCTCCTGCCCCCAGCTGCATCTTATATAGTTATCAGGGACTGCACCGCTTCTTAGTAGCTGGTGAAGTAAATAAAATTAATTAGACAATTAAAACATGCTAAAAACAAGACATTAAAAAATGCAGAATAAAACTATAAAAACCATACAATAAAATACTCCACCTGCTACATCTGCAGTAGTGGGCCTGCAACAGACTGGTGACCTGTGACCTGTTCACCTTATATCCTGCCACTCACCTGAAATCAGCCAGGATGGGATTGCCGGAGCCATCAAGTGGTTAAGAACATGAATGTTGTTAAACTATTCCCAACAATAAATCACAAAGTTTTTACTAGTCAGTAAATTGCTCCTTGAAATTACTGTCATGTAAAACTGGTACACGTGCAAGCTGTTACACCCTCTTCAAGTATGGCTCACAATCCCTGACAATTAAAAATGTCTTTGGCCTACGTGTGATAAATTGCATGTAGAAAGGGCCATTTGTTACCGCCTTATCTTTGAGGCTGCTGTTAAGAAGAATACATTATTCATTATCAGACAATGTTGGAAAAGAGAGAAAATGAAGGAAAGATAAAGGGTTTAGTTATAACTCAGTAGTATATTTGCAAGTCGCTCCCAAGAGGATAAGCATCGGAGTCTAGTGCAAACTTTTTAAAAAAACATACAGACATTCATTTGAAGATTTTCTGCTTCAAAAGATTATGTGGAGTCCTTCTTCCCAAAATAATGTACATATGTTGGTTTGTTTGTGTATGAGTATGTGTGCATTAGACCAACTTATTTTTCCATTGTTTTGGTGGCATGTCTGTATTATTCCAATGAGGAAGTTCTGCCATATAGCAGTTGTTTATGAAAATTGCCTAAGCTAGTCACTCTTTTTTTATTTCTTGTTAAAATTATATTTTTATTGGTGTGTTGGTTGTTAATCTGTAAAGTTCACCAAAGAGGAAATACTGCCATCCAGCGGTTGTTTGTGAAACGTACTACTCGGAACAAAGGTTTTTGTTCCTAACCGGATCTCTTTAAGCGTTGCACTATCAATGCAGTTTTCTTACGTTGCTTTTATTGCAGTTAATTCTTCAGTTTAGTAAGTGTTTCTTTTTTTCTGTTATAATTATTACAAATTGAATGGCCTTCTACGTAGCAGCTTACAGAAAAAAGTTTTAAAAAATGTGTTAATAATGGTGACAATGTCGTGATGTTAAGTAACTAGCAACATTAGCTAAATGTGTTCTGTCCTTGAAACATCTAAACATGGTTGTATCATCACTGTCATCCATTTGTTCTCTTTGTATCCTATTTTATTAAACCAGAGACAAGAAGTCTCTGTCAAGCTGGGATATTTTATTCTTAGCGTTTTATGTTATCGATTAAGATGATTCCTTCCAAATAATCAATGAGATCAACTTTAATACAAAAACAATCTGCAATAAAAAAAAAAAAAAAAACATCATTCAGATTAGTAAAAAATCTGTGGGGTGAAATGCTTTTCGAAATACTTTTTTTTAACAATAGTGTGTTTGCAATTCTTTTCTTGGTCAGTTTTACTTAACTGATGTGATAAATGAGATCCATCTGAAAAACTTTTAGTTTATCTCCATGGTAACCAAACATGCCTTAAATGGCATGGTTTGTAAACAATAAAAGTATGTGCATGATAATGGAGTTGTTTCTCTGTTTGATCTAGCCAGATGAGCTGAAAACCAACAGAAATGTTAAAAGGTCTTCCCAGAGAGGCTCTAATCAGACCTCTGTCCAGGAATGAAGTACTGGGTATGTTAGTCAGGCTGACCATCTTTGGAGCTGCTACATACTACAGTATCAAATGGATTGCAGAAGCAATGGATCCTACATCTAAACAGAAAAGTCAAGCCAAGAAAAGGGTATGAAAAAGCTGAATGAATAATTTTGGGTTATGAGTTTTTGAATAAAACGGTACCTTCCCTTTTCTTTTGCTGATTATCAAAACTTCATTTGATTTAATTTTGGGTGCACATTTTAATTCTGCAGGCAGAAATTCTAATGAAGAGAATAGGTATTGAAGGAGTTAAATTGACGGAATATGAAATGAATATTGCAACACATCTTGTTGATCCACGAACAATTAGAGTAAGTGTTGTAAACTTGGTGGTGTTTCACAAACAGATTTCTTTTTTAATGTTTGAAATGCTTGTGTGGGTTTTTATCCATTTCTTCTATTTTTTCAGGTTTCTTGGAGAGATATAGCAGGTTTGGATGAAATCATACTTGAGCTGCAAGACACAGTTATTCTACCCTTTCAGAAGAGAGATCTTTTACCCACCTCCAAACTCTTCCAGCCACCTAAAGGTACTAAAAAAAAAAAAAATATTAAATTAGATGATCGCTTTCTGTGAGAAGCTCAGTCATCCGGAAGGAGCTCGTAGTAGAGCCGTTGCTCCTCCATGTCGAGAGAAGTCAGATGGGGTGCTTCGGGTATCTGGTAAGGATACATCCCGAATACCTCACTGGCGAGGTGTTTTAGGCATGTCCTACTGGGAGAAGACCCAGAGATGGACCCTGGACTCGCTGGGGAGACTGTCTCACAGCTCGCTCTTGAAAAGAAAGTTCACAACTAATTTGTTTTTAATTGTACATTTAGAATTGACTGAATTGTTTCTTGTTCAATTGGAACAACCTCTCAAACTTTTCTGGTGTTTTTTTTAAACAAATAAAAGCTTGCTATAATTTTTCATCAACCCATAATCTCTTGTTGTACTCTATTGGGTTATTGAGACAGCAGATCAAGCTGGAGATTCCAAGAATAGCAAGATGGGGGAAATCTTAACAGCAATCAATTTACTGACCCATAGCATCCTGAAAGCTTACGAAACCACATAGTAATGTTGATGCATCCTTTTCTATTTTAAACAATATATTCCATCTCTGTTCTTTAATCATTTAAGTGTCAGTATTCAGTATAGTAAAGGAAAAGGCTAAATCCACCAGTTTACTTTTTTTTTTTTTTTGGCGCATACCTACCTGAGTTATTGTTTTGTGGTCGAACACATACCCATGGTACAACTTCATACAAATAGATTTGACTTTATTTTCTACATAATTCATTGCTTTCTACAAATTTCCTCCTTGGTAACTTTAAATAAATCTTTTGATAAAATTGACAAACCTATTTAAAAATTATACATGTTTTAAAAACTTCTACATACATTTTTTATACAAAAAAAGAATGATTGACTGAATGAATGATTTGAATAATGATTTGAATGATGATTTGAATAAAAAAAAAGTGTGCGAAAAATGTATGTATTAGGATTTTCTTGGTAGCATATTAGTAAATAAGGACTTTATGGAGGGTTTTTTTCTTTTTTTGCTTTGGTAGGTCTGGCCAATTTGTAGATATATGTTCTGTCAGAAATGTATTTAAAATATGTCATTAGTTACAGTTTCCAAAGCCCGCTTTCTATTCATACATTTGCTACAGAAACCTTTTTGCAGAAAATTCTTATAACTTGTATTTACAATTTTATTCATCCAATATGAACAATAATCAAATCCACATTTGTCCTTCTCTACAGGTGTATTATTGTTTGGTCCTCCAGGATGTGGAAAAACTATGATCGCTAAGGCAACAGCCAAAGCTTCAGGTTGCAAGTTTATCAACCTGCAGGCATCCACATTAACCGATATGTGGTACGGTGAATCCCAAAAGCTGACTGCTGCAGTCTTCTCCTTAGCTGTTAAAATTCAGCCTTGCATTATCTTCATTGATGAGATTGGTGAGTTTTTTTGCTCAAAAGATTTAATTTATCTTTAATATTCTTTCAAATTGAAAGAATCCAACTTTTAAAAATATTTGGACCTATTTTGGTTATATTTGTATTTGCTCTGATTATCTTCATTGGGGATTTAAGCTATTATTTTTATTCAACTAGTAATTTTGGTGTTTTTTTTTGTTTTTTTTTTATTGTTTTAAGAATCATTTCTGAGAAATCGCTCCAGCCTGGATCATGAAGCCACAGCCATGATGAAGGCCCAGTTTATGAGCCTGTGGGACGGACTGGACACCTCTTTAACTACCCAGGTAGCACATGAATATCTCTTCCACAAACTGATTTATTTACCTAACTAAACAGATTTCTAATGCTGCAGTTGGTGATAAAATTTTAGGTGATGGTGATGGGAGCTACTAACAGGCCACAAGATGTGGATGCAGCGATTTTGCGCCGAATGCCGGCCACCTTTTACGTCGGCCTGCCAGTAAGATGCATGCATAGACATTAGCTCAATTGTCATTCCCAATATTATTTTTGGTTAAATCACAATAACGTTTGGAAATGAATGGTGAATTAGCATACAACTCATATTTAAACGATGGATGCATGTATGTTTCTACCATATTGCACTGACATACAGATAAAAAAACCTACTGATAATTTTCTTTCTCTCTTCAGAACACAAAGCAAAGACAAGACATCCTGAAGCTGATTTTAGCAGGAGAAAATGTAAGATGCTATTTTATCTTTACCTTCTATCGCTTGATCATAAATACAGTCTGTTAAAGCAACTCTGTACTCCTATTCGAAGTCAGAATTTTTTTTCTTAAGTCACAATAAACTAAAACTGCATCTCCTTCAAACAGTTCGCTTCTAATTGGTAGCATGCAACACCGTCCTTTGACCAGCTAAATTGTATGTACTGGTAATCAACTAAGATCGTGCATCTGTCTTTTCTCCACAGCTGAGTAATGCCATTAATCTGAAGGGAATTGCAGAGAAGACAGAAGGCTACTCTGGCAGCGACCTCAAGGAGTTATGTCGTGATGCGGCCTTGTATCGTGTACGGGATTATGTCCGCAAGGAGCAAATGAAGCAGATTGCGCAGCAACTACAGTTGAACCCGGAAGAAGAAAGGTAGTGCTTACTTTCTCAAACAACCTGCATCTCAAGCAAACAGGAGTCTTTATTATCCAAATTTTACATTTCTAATAACAAGACTGTTATTAAGCTTCACGAGAATGTGATCAAAAACTTTCAAGATTGTAATTAAAGCCATTAAGTGTTATGTCCTCTTCCTTGTTGGACACTATAAATAATATTGAACTGTAATGATAAAACCAGAATAGTCTGTTTGAATTAATTTGATAGCATTTAAAAGGCATAAATATGCTTTTCAAGAAAATATATTAATTTTGTGGCCCTGCAACAGACTGGCGACCTGTTCAGGTGTACTCTGCCTCTTGCCTGAAATCAGCCAGTATAAGCTCTGTCACCCCCCCGCATCCCCATCGGGAATAAGCGGTTCAGAAGATGATAACTAATTCTTAGTAGTTGTTAAGCTGCTCTTATTTCCATATTGGTGCAAAACATTTCTGCTGAGAGTAAAAAAGAAAAATCCGGAAAAATTATACGAGAACTCCAAATTATACCAAATAGTTCTTAAGTGTCAAGAGTTTTTGAAGTCCCCACTAGAGTAAAAATAGAAAATATACATTTATAACATGAACTGACCTATTTTGGGTGAATTTGCAGGCCTTTTGATGAGGAGAGATTGCGACCAATCACCCAGCTGGATCTCCTCTTCAGCTTGGAGAAGATGAGGGAATCTAAACAGGCTGCAGTGGGCATGACTAGCACCGCTTCTGATGTTCCTTTAGACTGATGACCACTTCTGAAAAGAAATATAGTTAATTAAATATTATTGTGTTTTCAGGTTTTCCAAGCAAGGACTTGGATAAATTTGGGAAAATACCATTTGAGAATAATGTTCTTCAAATAGGCAGCATTACTCATTTCCACACTGCAATAATGACTCTTTTCCATCAAGGAAAAAGAAAATGTGTTTCCTCAAGAGCATTGTCAATGTTTTATTTGAAGGAGCCACAATAATAATGAGGAATGCGTGTTATTATGCATTATGAATACACAGACGACACAAAAAGCTACAAGAATACTTACAAATGATAGGATGCACCGCTGGTTTTCGACTTGTTCTGCAAATGTTGTGAATCATTTTTAGGCATTTTAGTAAAAAGAATCATTTCCTGTTTCTCTTATACTCAAAATTTGCTTTATTCAGCAGCAGGTTAGCATAAAATTCCTTTTTAAGAACATGACATGTCATTAAAAGGCTAAAACTCTTTAAGTTTGAAACTTAAACAACATTTTAATCTATCTTACCCTCATTTATACCCCCACCTCTGGATTTGCTGTTTTTTTTATTGTGTGAACCTCCTAAATTCTTCAGTAGATTTTTCAGTAGACTGAAAGACACTCTTGTTTTTTATTGGCAGCTTTTCTGGGGCAAAGAAGCTCTCACTGTGTGGAATTAATGCTCCCAAGGAGCAATAATTTGTTTTTGTTCTTTTTAATCGCCACATATTATCAATAAAATTATGTCATCCCAGTAATATCTACACCATTTAACAAAAATACAGCCAAATTACATCCAATGAAACATTTACTTAAATTTTAACAATAGCTGAGTATGTTTTGCTTTTGTCATGTAGTGTATTTGTGGTAACGTAGTTTGAGTGTAAAGTGAAGTGGAATGACTCTCTCCACATGCTGATTGAGATGCATGCCACAATCCATGAAATCTCAAACCATCACATTCTGTTTCTTCATTGACACCTCATATTTCATGAACAGTTGCATTGGAAGAAAAAACAAAAAACGTGTTTATACTTGTTTAAAGAATAAAGAGTAAAACTCAATTTCAGAGGCAAAATGTCCTCATGTAAAGATGTGCCAGAGATTTTCATTTTATTTATTTTTTTACTTTCATAAATACCTTATTATTGTGGTTTCAACTGTGAATGTTTTATTGATTTCTTCTTTTTTTTCTGTGTACTGTAATAAGCTGACTGTATACGAGTGACATTTTGATTTATTGATTTATTAAGAAAGTGTTCCCTTCATATCCAGTCGCCTTCACTGTCCAGTCAGAAAGAAAATGGAGGAAATGTCTTGTATATAAAACCCCTCACTGATTTGAAAAAGAAAAAAAATCCCATGTGATTTATTTGTAAAATTATTCAGGTGTATTTGTGTCATTCACAATGTGGTGGCGCTATTGTGTCATAGCTAACAGAAGCAGTTCCAAACTGCTTTTATTTTCAGCCTTCTTATTAGATTATGGTGAAAAACTGAGAACCTGCTTACAGGGTTGTTTCTCTCTTATTGGTTTATCCATGGCCAGGCATCATTTGCTCTTCATTACAGAACCTCAGGTGATAAGGAAAGGTCAGAATGATGCTGCTTTCTCGTTTTAAGTTACCAACCTTTTACAGAGGATAGTGATACCCATGTACCTATAGTGCAATATCACCCTTAAATATTCTATCATCATTATTCTACTATTGTGTCTGTATTTATTGGGAAATGCATTTAATAAATATGTTCATTTGTTTTTCTCTGCCATGACTTATTTTCATTTTTTTCTGTCTCTTTTAGTTTTAAAAAATACAATTTTGCAACAAATCTTTTTAATAATAGTCCTAAAACAAAACATTTTTACACTTGATCCTTTTTTTTATTAAATAGTTTAAAAGGCAGCAACATCTGATAAATAGGCATATCAGTATAAATGAAAAGTTTGGATATTAAGAACCCAATGACAAAATAATATATGCCAGGACGAATATTTGCTATTTTTTTCAATGTCAATTGAGCTCAAATTACTGTCAGTGTTATTTCATTGCCGTCACAATCATTGTCAGTGTGAGTGTGTTGTCACACTTCAAACCCAAATGTTAATTTTTGATGGTATTCTCACTGAGGTTGTGTCCTCATTCAGTGTGGATCTGTGAGCAGGAGCTGTTTCATTGGAAGTCTGAATCCTGAGAAGCTGTTAAGTCCACAGTTTCTGCTGTCACACACTGCCCCCCACCCCTTTGGGGATGCATTAATTAGCCATAATTAACTTCATTCAGATGCCATTTGCTGCAGTTCTATAGCTGCTTCCTCACAAAAGCCTCTGAGGCACTAGTGATGGCCAAGCAGATTTAGAATAATTGCTTTTAAAAAATGTTGAAAGTTGTCAAATGTGAACACCCACGCATTAAATCAACATAGAATCATGTTGCTATGACTTTAAAAAGTTTAAAATGAAAAAACTGACAGGATCCGTGTATTATTAGAACATGTAAGCATGATGATAGTTGCTCATCATCTGCGGGTTTCTTCTGACTGATACAGTATCAACAGTTAAGATGAGCTTCTTGATCCATCTTTGACCAACCCTTCCTTCTTTAAACTACAACAGAGGTCAGACTAACCCCATCTGATCTGTATGAATGAGCTTGTGGTTTTTGAAATAATAATTTAAAAACAATACTTTTTTTTTCTCTCTTTTTATAACACATTCTTCCGAATATGCACTATTTAAGTTGATTTATGCTGCAATGTCATCACAACTACAAGATGTTTAGCTTGAACTAATCCAAACTTAGACAGTAATCTTTGTTCTTTCCACTTCTGGCAAAATAACAATTTTTCATAAGGTAGGGTTTTTTATTCTGAAATAAACAAGTTCAAAACCCTTTGAAATCTGCTGCAAATCATTTTCCTCCTAGGTGCCCTGAAGAAGAATTCTAAAAATGTTTGTAACCCTCGGTTACTTAAACATGAGCATGTCTATTGTCATTCAGTTTTTTCTCTGTGCTCTGTGTTTTTCGTTTCAATGTATTGTGTCACTGTCCAACTAAAGAGCTGTAAAATACATGAGGTGAAAATTTTATCAAGCCACACATCAGTCTCAAAGAAAAAATTCCCACATGACATTATGATTTATTGAAAATTTCAAAGGCAAAATATAAAACAGGCGGGGGGAGGGGGGAGTTAATATTTTAAATCTTTTGAGAAATAGGAAACTCATGGTCGACTCTCCAAAGCAATGATGCTTGACGAAAAGAGGTGAAAAAGAATCTGCACGTAGTCTTGAAGTGGTGGGAAAATCTATCAGGTGTGGTGTGTGACAGAAGAGTTTCAGTTAAAATGAAAGGAAAACTGTTGTGAGACTGGTTGTGGTGTTTGGTGTAGAGACAGTGGCACCAAGGAAAATGCAGGAGACAAATATGGAAATAGCAGAGATGAAGATGAGGTTTTCTTTGGAAGGAACAAGAATGAACAGGATCAGGAATGAGTGCATTGGCGGGATAGCACGTTAAGAATGTTTTCTTTTTTTACGCTATCCTGTCTGGTGTGACAAGCAAAATGGTGATCTGGATGTATTGTTGGACAGTTTTTCTCTGCCTTAATTTGTTTATTTTACCGTAAATGCTTTGAAACCTAAATGTCCATGCTTTCTGTGGTTCTTTTTGCTTGAGCTGATAGGGAGCACACAGGTCCAATAACAACTATTTATTAAACGTGTTTATCGGTATGTGACTATGACTCATGAACGGACGTGGCTTTAGAAGCTGTTTACTCAATAGAAACAAACTGTTTACCTAAAGAGAAGAAATGGCTTCAGTAAGCTGACCTTTCACTTCACCAGCATGAAGAAACTGTCTTCAGTGCGGTTCAGCAAGTGGATTTATGTAATTGAAAATATGAATGTGTTTTAGGAATAGGGCTAGTTTTTAATGTGATTATGAATACAAACTCAGCAGATTTTAAATAATTATTGCTGCCTGTGATCTGATATTTTATGTTATTTCTTCTCGGATCTTGAATGAAGTTGCGTCTGAAAAGTTTCCTCTCCAACTATATTTTTAGTGATTGTGTGTCTCATACTAGATTGGCCATTCTTAAGTAGTCATTCATAAAGTTGCTGAAGAGTTATTCATAAAAAGGGAGTCAAAGTCAAATTCCATCTCGGTTCGAGCTCTTTTCAATAAGAGGACAGGTTCCAGTCGATAAACACGATGGAGAGGAGCTCTCCCCCGCAGCACAGCTGGCTGGTGATGTCAGACTTCCTACAGAGAGGAGAGCTCAAATAGATTTACTTTGTCTGGCAGTACAGCAGCTCAAAGAGCTCTGATGGTCTCAACCTTTTTCTTCCATCAGAGAGAAGTGTGTATAATGGGCCCACTCTGCGACTGTCCTCTGAAAGCTTCACGGCCATTGGACATGATCGAGCCAGCCCAGAGAAATCAGTGGCAGTTGTTATCCCCACTGCATTTCTCAGCAGGATATCCTGTTGCCTGCTGATGTTTGGGGTTTTATTGCTGGAGTGGATAACTCACAAAGCCGTATTGCATAAGCATCCTGCCTCAATAGAAGAGAAGCTCCACAGCGGCAAAAAGGATTGAAATGATCCTTGAAATAAGTCACAGAAGAGGGAACAGCAGATTCTTGACTAACATTTTGAGCTATATGCCCAATTTTCAGATCTCATCTTTAAATTTAGATGCTAATTATTAAATTGACTGATGTTTACAGCTGCCGTGTGTTTTGAACTGTGAAAAAAAAAAAAAACAAAAAAAAACTTTTTAATGTGTACCAGAAGGATGAATGAAGAAACTACACATCTTAATTGAAAAAGGTTCAGTCAACGTTTCACAAAGTTGGATCGAAATATTTTTTAACGACCAAGTCTTTTCACAACCTTTTTTTTTTTTTTTTATAAATTCCAGAAGTCAAGAAAATTAAAAGAAATAAATATCTGGATTATTGCGAATATGTGTACAAAGTAAGTCACCAGGTTACCTGTTTTCTCTGTGAAGCTAAGATGTGAGGGAAAAACTTCGATTTGAAAAATATTGTCCTTTAAACTTCTTTTCACCTCACAACTCTGCTCTTCATGGCCCTCGTCCTTTATTTGAACTTTGACTGGGATCTTCATTTTCGACCTCTTCCAACATACAAACCTTCATTCAGCTTCTAGACTCAAAACCTGACATTTTCATCTCTATTTCTTGTCCTTTCTAGTTACTGCCAAGCTGGTACTGGATAAGTATTTATAGTTAGTCTGTTTTTATTTGATGTGTTTAATTCTTTTAACAGCCACAAAAGCAATATAAAGTTTTGCAAGGCAAAATTTATTATCAAATTTATTGCAACCTTCACACTTGAAAAAAAAACACACATTTGTAGCTGTGCTAAAATTCTGAACATCTTGAGTTGAAATTCTATGAAGGATTCCTGCTTATTTTAAATGTTCATTTATTATGTTTTTGCTGAACGATATTCGCGCTTTGGCTCAAATTGAAACAACTTTGTTAAGCCCATGGTTTGTGTAGCGATGGGTTTGGCCTCTCTGTGTTTTCTTTTAGACCATGTTACCATTTTTGTCTTTCTTTCTAATATTGTGAAAAACTGTTAAACCTTAAACTCAAAATCTTCTTAACGATATCAAAAACAAAAGCCGTACGATCAGTAGCAATACAAGCAACTATTCTCCTTCGGAGCTCAAGTCAAGGACAGTATTTCTATCTGATTAAAAAGAAATGAAAATCTTCTTCACATTTGTTTCCCTAGAAGCTTGATTTGTGTGACAGTTATGGCGCATGGGGACTTTCAGGAAAGAAAATTAATGGTATGAGAGGGTTTTATTGACTTTTCAAGCGAAAACAATGTTCTTTCCTTTAAGCTATGTAAGTCCATTTTTTTAATTCCTAAATCATTCAAATGAATCTAAATGTATTCATCATTTAACTTCAAATATTAAAACGACTTCTTAACATCTTTAGAAATTTGTTGAACTGACAATTTCGGGCGGCACGTTGGTGCAGTAGGTAGCTAAGTGGCCTCACAGTGAGAAGGTCAGGGGTTCGAGTCCGGGGTGGAGTTTGCATGTTCTCCTCGTTCTCCCCAAGTATGTGTGGGTTTTCTCCAGGTACTCTGGTTTCCTCCCATCCACCAAAAACATGCATGCTGGGTTTATTGGCCACTAAATGATTGCTCCTAGGAATCAGTGAGTGTGTTTATGGTTGTTTGTGTGTGGCCCAGCGACAGACTGGTGACCTGTTTGGGGTGTACCCCACCCCTCGCCTCAAATAAGCCAGGATGGGCTCTGGCACCCCCCACAGCCTTGTAAGAGATAGATGGTTAAGAAGGTGACTGACTGACAATAATTTCACCTTTATCTGCACACTCTTGGGTAATTATTAAATGACTGAAGGCTCTTTTGAATTTAAAAATAATTGTATTTCAAAGTTAGGCACAAAAAATCAATTTATTGAACTAAACAGAATGTCATTTCTCTTTCACTGACTGATTGATTTTCTGATACAAAAAAAATCTGTAAATTAAAATCAATATTTTGTACATTTTTTTTTAGATATGAAACCTACAAATCATGTGCAAATGATTCTTGTACATTTTGTGACTTTAAGTATTCTTTTGACATTTTGAGACCTTTTTTAAATTCATTTTCTGGGAACTAAAGGAAAGGATCAATACCTCTCTGATTACTGCCAAAGTATTCAAATAAAATCCCAATTTGACATTGAAATGAAAATTGACATTTTTTTCTCCTCCTGATGTGTTTTTCTCAGAATAAAATCAAGTCAGCTGAGTACTTGCTTTTACCACAGCTCCCACATCAAAGTTTAACTTTGGTGAAATAAGCATAGGGGCAGAATTACGTTGCCACATATGCTATTTTTAGCACGTAAGCAGATAAATGATTCACCGTGTACTAGTTTTATCACATATCAACAGACATGTTTATAGCTAAATTACTCAGATTTACATAGTTTTACAGTGCACTGATCCATATTTGCATCTATGACGGTTATTGTTTGGCTCTTCAATTTATTTAAAAAAAAAAAAAGCTGAGTGTAAATGCAGTGTTAGGAATACCAAATAAAAAATTCCTTTTCAAGAGCTCTCGCTGAGAACAAGTTGAACAAGTCTGCTACAGCATGTTTGTTTCCGATGGGTGAAGAGTTTTACTCGATATTAACCTCCCAGTGATCTCAGCTCAAGCAGATGATGGTGGTGGGTTACATTATTCTAAAGAGCCACTGATATAATCCTGAGTAGCCCTCTTGCTCTTAACTGTCAAACTGAAAAGCTATGACAACATGAAAACAAAGTGCTATGGAAATGACAATACTGTGCAATGACTGCCGAAATTAAAGAAGGTTTGCGTTAAAAAAGGTTATTTATATGTTTCTAACAATGAAATAAACAAGAATTGAGATAATTAGAGGTATAGTTCCATTCATAGAAGCAGTGTGTAGTCCCTTAAATAGATTTATTTCAATTGAAGTTAAATAGTTTGTGCTGTTTTAGATTTGAAAATTTTTCAGATTTTTCATTTTAAAATCCATGATATATTTTAACAAGTTGTTCAAATTACAGTTTAAAACAGCCCAAACTTTGTGTTTCTACAAACCACATATAAAAAAAAATTAAGACACAATTTTTGAATACTTTTTTCTCCTTTGTTTAGTGTGGGTTTGCAGCGGGGCCAAAATGTTGTATTCCAGCAGAACAGGGTAAACCCAGAAAATCATAGTCAATAAGTCATAAACAAAATCATAGTCAATCATAGTCAGCTAGTCCAAAATGCTGCAGCTTGTTTTCTCTCTGACACCAGAAAATTTGAGCATATTTCTCCAGTGCTGAAATCTTTGCACTGGCTTCCAGTCAGTTTTAGCATAGATTTTAAAATTCTATTGATGGTTTTTAAATGTCTTCATGGGCTGGTCCTATTCTTATCTTTCTGAATATCTGTCGATCCATTCTTTTTCTTCTTTTTCCTTTGGCATTTCCCTTCAGGGCTCGCCACAGCAAGTCAGTTTAAATTTAAATTTTTGTCGGTCTATGTTTCCTCCAAAACTTTGAGATCAGATGATTTTACATGTTCCACGGTACGATCTGAGAACCAGAGGAGACAGAGCCTTCCCTGTGGCTAGTCCCAGACTCTGGAACAGTCTTATTCTGTGCATTTGAACAGCTCAGTCTCAGAATATTTTAAGACTTTGCTGAAAACTCACTTCTTCTCACTGACTTTTAATATCTAGTGACCAGAACTTTTGCACATTTGTGCTTATTTCATCTTATTTTATTTTAATTAATTTGCTCAACTGCTATGTACAATGCAATGCACTTATTATTGTCAGTGTTTTCTGTTGTACAGCACTTTGGTAACTTATTTTAAATGTGCTTTATAAATAAACTTGACTTGACTTGAATCCCAAAGTTAAACCATGTAATGACCAATAACTTCAGTTTACTTCTTGGAAAAATCTTGGATAACTGTAAACCTTATTACACAGGTATAAACAAAGCTGGAGAACCACAAAAAAAAGTAAACTATGCACAAGTAGAACATGCTAATGTAAACATCCCAAACTCATTTTGCAGCTTCTAGGCACAGCAAAGAATATAACTAAAATATTCTTTAATGTGTAATATTAATTATACATGCCTTTGCATAAAGTTGAGAAAGTTGGTACGAACTGGAACTGTTTTTGAACAAACACGCAAATTTCTTTCTTTAATTTGTCTCATTTTTTTATTCTTTGACACAAAAGTCTAGAGTGATAGCAAACACCATTTTTGAGTTCTTTTAATCTATAAGAATGTTTTTTCCAAATGTTTCCTCACACAATGCTAGACAAAGGGCTGGGTCAGAGAGAAAGTTGCTCTGTTAGGTGTACTTGTAATTGGAGTGTCAGATTGCAGCAGCACACTATCTTAAAGGTAATCACAAGGTGTTGAAGACGTGTGAAGAAATGGGTTCAGTTCTTGGAGTTTACAGCTGCTGTAATAGAACACTCCTCCTCAAATCAATCACAGTTCAACCACAGAGTTGTAAGTCATCGTTTTTATTGGTTAAGTTCTAAAATGAGTGAGTTTGCAGCTTTTAGTGAGGTATTAAGATGTGTAAGAGGGGATTGAAAGCATCATTTACTACACAGTATTTTACAACTTGAAGGCACGGTATAGAAAATGCTAAAACTCTGAAAAAAGAAAATTAATTTTTATTTCCTGGGACAGTTGAGGATTATCACGAAAGATAATGTAATGACAGACGCTTGTTAAAAACACAATTTTGTCTCCTTAAAACTGTTATTCAACATAAAAATCTTTTCAATCATGTAGTACCGTATCCACTCACATGTGCTTTGGGTCATAAGTAACAATTTACGTTTTTTCTTTTTCCCTTTAACATCTCAAAATATGAGTCGTTGAAGCCGTAAAATAGGACACCAACAAATAGTGTTTTCACTTGAACAGTTTTTGCTGTGATGAGGTCTAAAGATCAGGAAGGAGACCAATAGGAACTACATCCCTTTTGGACTCAAATTAATAAAAAGTGCTTCTTGGCAGAAATTCAAAACCCCCAGGGCTATATAGGTGTAGGAACGATAGAATAGAGCTGGTAACAAGTCAAAAATCAAGGTAACAATAACAATCTGGTAAATTGGATTACACAATAGCTTATACAAAAAGCATTTGCACACGCTGCGAAAAAACCCCCAAAACAACTTTTCAATGTCACTCACAAATAAAACAAGAACAAAAAACAATTTAATTACAAGAACATCAAACTATAAATTATATTCAATCAAACCAACGGACCATGATAATTACATTAAATTTTGCCCAATAACAAAATTTTCTCATGTCATTGGTTAGGTCAGAACAATAAGTGGTCCGATCCAGTTTTTTCTTCCTACAGCACTATCTACATAATGAGTACAGAGTGAGAGTGCTCATGAGAGGATTATCAAATGAGGTCTTGCCTAAAAAATTGCAGAGTTGGAAAAGGCATTTGCCTCCTTTGAGACTATACTGACTTATTGCATATGCATAAGATAAACCAACGGCTCAGAGGAAAAGACTCCAGAGAGTCATCAACACCGTCGGTTATCAATCATAGGTTACCCTCTGAGGAACAATTGTTGTCTGAAAAGCTGAGGACATGATACAAGACTTCGTGGTCTATTCCTGTTTGAACAGGTGGTTAAGAATAAAAATAAAATAAAAAAACAAGAAGAAACAGACTTACGCCAAAAAGAATGCTGAGCGAACAACACAAAACTGCATTCAGGCATTTATTTGCACATGTTTTAATTCTTGTTTATGGAT
The DNA here is from genome assembly GCA_902685375.1 of Neostethus bicornis. NCBI lineage: Eukaryota > Metazoa > Chordata > Actinopteri > Atheriniformes > Phallostethidae > Neostethus > Neostethus bicornis. The sequence goes on from LR738545.1 coordinate 16,546,150, forward strand.
ATTTTATCTCATTTGTATAGGTTTTATGCATCAGTGCTGCCACATACCTTCAGATAAGTCCTGACATGAGAAAATTGTAAAAATATATTTGTAACCCATTAGTTAAATGTTAAAAATAGCATAAGAAAGTGAGTCAAGTACATATGTAATAACTCCGAATCCACATATACATGTATACACCATTAGAAATCTAAGACTTGTCAACAAAAGGCTAAGTTTATAACTTTGGATCCAGTGAACACATTTTTACTAACATTTTAGCCCCATTTATCTTAGAAGGCATCTTGCACCTCAGTAATAGATGATTCTGCAGCCAATTGGTCCAGCTGTGTTTGCAAGCGTTCAGTAAAAGTAGTTCAGTAAAAAAAAAAAATAAAATAAGTTCACAACTTCTTGTTTTATCCCAAAACTCCTAAAGAGTAGAAAATACCAGAATTGGAAGACGTGACTGTCTTATGTTGTCTGATTGGTATTTTATGCACAACACTCTTCTTGTCGTGTTGACCACTTAGAAGGCTTTCATGTTATGAAGTTCATCCACCACTCCTAAAGCATCATTCAGGTGCTGCTGCAATGTATTTCACCAACAAAGTCATCTGAGGCAATGTGAGGTTTGCTGTCTCACCAAAGGACACTTCAGCGTGTAGTCCCAAGAAGTTAGGTTTGAACCTCCAATTAAACAATGCCCACCCTTTTATCCTTTCTTTTTAATGAAAGATAAATCTATTGAATAAATTATTTATTTGATGATCTAGAGGTACAGGCTTCCATTGGCATGCAAACCTTGTCAAGAGACAACAGGTCAAACAGATGACATGTCAAAGAAAAGCAAAGACAGGCAATTATTGTCTGAATAGTGCTTAGAGTTCCCTGGGGTTTCTTTCCTGTCAGCCCCAGACATCCCGTAAGTCACCATGGAATACATCGCGTGAGGATACCATCTCCCACGAGGCAACGAGTACAATAGCAACTTCTACTTTGATTTGCTTTTGCTTTTCATTGGCGCTGTTCATAAAATCCTCTGAGATGTGCAACAAAACTGATGTGAAGTCATACCATCAGCTGCCTGGTCAAGTATAGATAAGACCATACAATGGCATCAAGTTTCAGTCTTGTTCCCAATCATGCAAATTAGGCCAAAAAAAAATTGCAATGTACTTTTTTTACGCATGACTTAGTATATGTTAAACATTGAAGATTCTGCTTGAGTTTTTGTTGTATTTTGTAGTGATCCGGTAAAAAAAATAAAACTGGTAAAAAAAAACTGTTTTAGCATATCTTCCCCGGACAAATTTGTCCTTTAAATGCTCAAGTCAATCAGAAATGCTGATTGACATTTTTTCTTATCAATTTTATTGCATTGTGTGTTTTTTTAAAAGTCCATGTGTTCAAAATTTTACCCAGATATTTATATTTGACAAAAACACTGTCGCTCAGTCTTTGCAGATATTAATTTCATTCTCACAACCTCTTTGAAATGTTTGTCCGTCTGCCTTTTATTTTGTTACCGACATTGTGCTTGAAAAGAAACACATAAAACCTTGGATCAGACTATCAGAAAGTGTTTGTAAGACCTCCATAGTACATGCATTCTTGCTGTAGGAATACGTCATATGTTGACTGCTGGTGCATTTAGCTAATTAAGGCAAGGACAAAAGCAGAGCTCCTAGAGAGCAGCAGATATGGGATAATGATCGTCAATTAATCAAACTTCAGGGTCATGTGGCTCATCTTTTCACAACTGACACAGGAGCTGGAGGGTATGACTCACTTCTCTCTAAAGGCTCCACGTTAAAATGTAGCTGGACAAAGAGAAAAACAGGTGTTCCAGCACAGTTTATTTTGTAAGTCTCAGCCGTTGATACAAATGTGTGGAGAGTTCAGGGGAAAAGAAAAGCCCTCCATTCATTCATTGTTAAACCCAAACATGGTTGATAGAGTCTGCAATCTTTTGAAAGAAAAGATTGCTCAAAGGAGATTATGAAAGTCATTAAAAAAAAACCCAACAAACTGCTATTACTTAACCACAAAATTTATATCTGTTTCCTATAACTTTTAAACATCACAAGATCACTTTAGATTATAACTTTTTGTTATTTATAAAAACCTTCATGTTTGTGTTTGCTTACAAGACCTACAAATAATTCTTAAAGGCACATATAGAAAAGTTCTGAAAGAATTTACACACGTTTTTCTGTGCAAATTGACATTCCTAGTGAGAAGTTTTGCTCCTGGCATGGTATCCGGGTCTTTTTAAATCATAACACTGAGTGCTGTAATTTTCCCTTTTCTCTTCCTTTCCTTTCTCTTTTCAGTTCCTAGTCAGCTGGGCGCATGGCATTTAGTGACGTAAATTGTATGTGTGCCTACTGACAGCTGTGCAATCTATGTGGTTTGCAATAATTCACATCTTCGGCAGAGGAATTACAAAAATGAAACCACTGCAATGGAAATCACACAACTGGACATTTCTCTATTTTAAAGTGTTTTGAAATGGGAAAAAAATGGCTTATTACTAACAAATATTAATAAAAAATGTTCCACAGCTGATTTTAGTCAATTGTGTCCACGGTATTAAAATGAGCAGAAAGAGGAAATACTGAATCCCTCCTGCTTATCAAAGCTGTTTACACTCTTCCCATCTCTCCCATTAACTATCTAGCAAAGTTGATTGCACTCACATGTAGACATTCGTGTGATTGTTGTATTCATAATCAGATGAGAATTAATATTTTTCAGAAGAAAAGACTTTCAGAAATAACATCTGGTGAGAAGATTCACTTATGAATATTCAAGTAGGTACTTGGATGACATGTTTTGGGGGAAAAAGGTTGAAAAAAGAACCCATGTTAAGCAAAATAAAGGCTTTTTGTCGTTATCAAACACGATTGTGTAACTACCTGAACAAATAGATAAAAGAGGTTAGTGTTTTAAAACACCGATTGGTTTGAACTCAATCTGGTGTAAGTGCACAATTATTATTAAATTGTACAAAGTTTTGTTGTTATTTCTGAATTTTTCTGTTTGGCATTGACCAATGCTGAAACACAGCGTAATTAGATCTTTTTTTTTTTTTTTTTAGTTCTATAAACTAAAACCATCTGCTGCGGTTTGAGTAATAGATAAGTAATTAACTTGGGAGGAGTTGCAACAATAATGACCAGAATATTTTTAACTCCATTAAAATGGATTGCCTGAAAATGCATAATCAGTTTTTGAAGTGCACTGCAAAATTTGAGAGTATTGTGAAAGTTTTAAAGTATTTCTTCGATCAATGAGTTTGTTCAGTGAACATGCACAATTATCATGCTTAACTCAAAACTGCCCATGCTGTGACTTAGAAATTAAATTTCGTCCTTTGAAGTATGTTAATCACAATTTATTATTAAAAAAAAAATCAAGTCATAGTTCATTTTAAAGTGTGCTTTATGCTGAGGTGGCATTTATTCAGATGCTAAGCTTAAGGCTGGAAAAGAAAATGAAAACCAAAAGCTTTCCTTGAGCAGATTTGGGCCAGCCACTTAAATTGCACATGGTGAAAAGAGCATAGCCAACTTCAAATTCAGTGTGAAATAATCATCCTTTACTTTTGGGATTAAGGCAGCTAAGCGGTAATAGGCCTACATTCAGTGGCGAAATGAAAATACACGCAGAGCAAATTTAAAATTAAATTAAATGTTTACAAACCGAGAAAGTAACATTCTCTGGGGTTCTCTGTCATTTAGTCTTATTTTAATCTTGCTTTATTCCTGAGCATCACTATCACTACTTGCTCTTTTTAATGTATGTCAGGTGTAGCATAAACTAGTCTTTCAACTAGTCTTGCTAATTTGTCACATCCAGCAATGAGCTAAAAATCATTTTAAAATGACAAAGATGACAATCATTATGAGGTATGTATTGTTTTATAGATGTCACTAACAAATCAGAGCTCTAACTCAAATCATTGCTCGGTTTCAGTGTTATCTTATGCAAACTAGCCTTTTTGTCGACATGTCTGGCTTCAGCTTTAGAACTATCCTACCCTATTTTTATCGAACAAGGGCAAATGCATTTTTCATTCCTGCTAAAAAAAAATGGCATTATTTATATAACATCTTAACATGAAAAAGCATAACATTCCTCACAACCCGAAAGAGATCTATTCTGGGTCAGCCAGAAAATTGAGAGTGGACTGATTTAGCCTGTCATTGATCTAACACTGTGGGGGGGTCTGTGGCAGGTCTCTGAACCTGCGCTTATGTCCCAGCAGCAGTGTCAACAACTTTAGAGTCAGTACAAAGGCAGGACCAATAGTGGATTGATGAGAAACTGTCACATCAATTGTACAAAGACTCCGCTGTCATGTAGGAGAAAAGGCTGCATTAAAAACTGCCAGCCATCGACTCCCTAAGGAGCGATAACATTCACACCGCCCACAGTAACAGTGCTACATGCTGTTAGACAACTGATTCGAGCCAGCTGTACTCCCAGTGGTGGTGCAACGATTGCCAGGATGTACAGTAAACATAGATATATCTTTTGCTCTGTTTAGCTTCTTTATTATCAGTATACAAATATTCCACACTATAAACCATAAAACAATTTAAACTTCACACAGCTGTAAATATTTCCATAAATTAAAATGACACTTGACAGCTGATTCAGTCCTGTGGTTTGTGGTATAAGAACGCTAAGCTTCCTAAAAATGTTTTGTTGATAGCCTGAAGTCCAAAACTCAAAGTAACCAGGACTGCATGTGCGAAAGAAAAATAAGTTAGGTTTGCTTGAGGTTTATTACTGCAAAGCATACACAGCTCAGCTGAAGGAGGAAATAAAGCTTATGACTTTATGTGCTGTGGGTTGTGTTCATCCCAATCTGTACTGCTTTTGAGTTATGGATGACTTTAGGGTTCTGAGAGTCAGCCAGAAGCCTACTGGCTCTCCTTTATCAGCAAAGCTGTTTGTGTCTGTGTCTTTTCTTGCTTGTCCCTTGCATCTGTCTGGTTATTACTTTGATGGGTTGACTCTCCAACCCTGCAGCTCCACTTATCTGTCAAGAGAAGGTTATTCAGCTTACCGCAGATTTAACTTGCAGTAAAGTGCAGTCAGATATATGAACTACAAGAAATAATGAGAAAGCCACTGTAATCATCATCATCATTTAGTTTAAGATTATTCATGCACAATTTGTGCATAATGTCAAATGTATAATAAGTGTATTGTCACACATTAAATTGTCCATGGCCCTAAGAGCCCGAAGCTTTGGGGATCATAAATAAAAATATGCCTAATTGATTTGCATGCCGCTTTCTCCCACATTTTTATGGATTTTATAGCAGCAAGTCCATTGGCACTGCGATGATAGGCAAATAATTTTGAGAACATTACAATCTTACTTTTCTTTCTTTTCTTATTTTTATCTAAAGTCAACATTTTTTTGTCTTTAGTGGCTGAACTTGATGACGAAAGACATGATCACTTAAACTATGTAAACCTTTCAAACATTACTTTATTGAATGTGCACTATTGACATACATTAATGCCTATTTTTTTCACCTTTAAAACACAAATTTGCTTAATAAATTCTCAGATGTCACCTCTTTGTTTTAAAGAGACAGATATCAGCCAATTTTAGCAGGGATTTTTATATATTTGTGCCTTTAAAACTTGGATTTTTGCATTATTTTCCAATCGCTCTTTGGTCTTTTTATCATTTTCTCTCTGCCAGGTTTTTTTAAGTCGTTTTCTTTTATCGTTTGGGGAAAAAAAGAAAGAAACAAAAGGAATAATGTTTGCATACTTAATCCCACAACTGGAAAATTTGTGTGCTGCTTTGCACTGCTGCAGGCTGCCATGACGGCACCAATGGTGGGAGAAACAGGATCTTACGCGTCTTCCCCAAGAACACCTAGACATGAGCTCAGTGGGACTCGACCCCACAAACTTCCGGTTCATGGGCGAACATTTTACCACTGAGCTATCGCCTCCCCACAATCACATAACCTACTGTGAAACAAGAAACACACCAGGCAATTTTATAAAAAAATAAAAATGTTTGTTATCTATACTGGAATTGCACAAATTAATCTGATTTATTTATTAATCTATTTACAAAAAATGACAGAAAGAGTAGGAGGTTATTTAAACTATCGTGCAAGACAACAACATACTGTGTCTACTAAAATTTATTGCATTCTTGAACGACCATCTAAATGATTCCTTTTTTGTTAATAAATTTTATTTAAAAAAAAAACACTAAATAACAGCAGAATAAGTAGTTTAAAAAATGGAATCAATTCTAAATTTCATAACAGAAAAGGTCAAATGAATCGTCATTTGTATTAATATTAGAAACATTTAATAACAAAAAAAGTTGGTGTCTTTTTTGAACAGAAGAAAAAACACTGGTGAGGTCCAACAGCTCATCTTTACAAGCTCATCTGTAGGAGTCTTTATCTTTCAGCTGTTTGTGTAAAAATCACCAGAAATGGTCTTAATGCAAAGTTTATTGATGTGAAGTTATTCTCTAAAGAAAGTAAAGTGGGAGAAAATAATTAGTCTGAAAATTAGTAGTGACAGCGCTCAGGGAGCGATTAGTCCTTGCAAAAGCTCAGATCTTAATGATGCTGAAGCTGTGTGGGATCATTTTGACAAAGAACAGGACAAAAGGCAGTCGTCGTGAATAAAAAAAAAACTCCAAATTTAAATTATTTCAGAAGCCTGCCTTAACAACAAAAATAAATACATGTCTTAGATGTTTCAGATCAATTTATTGAGTGAAAAGAGTAAGAACAGGTTCAACTTTAACATTTAAAGCTAACCCCAATGAAATGCCACACAAAACAGCAACTCGGACTCACTTTTGTGACAAGTAAAGGCAGCATTAAAAAGCAGTTATTGTGAAAATCTCTTAACTATTATTTCACTGGCATAGAGTTGAAATAAGGGGTTGTTCATAGTCACCAATACGTAAACTTTTTAAAATTCCTCCAGCAGGCTGGGTATGGGGAGAAGGTGATTCATCACGGCACATTTTTTGTAACAAGCAACATAGTGAAAATAAGTCCCACCAGTGTGGAAACATTGCAATTGTGAAAAATCTGTTTGCCTTGTCAAGGTGACGCACAAATCACAGATTTTATTTATTAGCCTGAGGATATGCCTGGATACTTAAAAAATTATCTGTGGGAGTTTACAAGATGGAGGTGGATTGAAGTTTGTATTTTAGAGTGATCTCTTCAATCTGTCAATATCATCATTGATATCAATTTATTAGAGGGCCACACGGACATTCAGGGTAACTTCACACAGAAAATACTGAAAAACAACTTAATTAAATCACAAACGTTTTTGGACATCGTTATCTACAATATCACTTAAAGTCCAATTTCAACATAAAAAATAGCTTTATTGGAAAATTTGTTCATGTTCATTAACATCTGCTAAATTTTCTATATACTGTCATTTGTTGGGCAAAAAGCATTTGGTGACACTGTTTTGGAAAATATGTGTTTTCAGTAAAAATATAAGTAAAAATATAAGTACATTTTCAGTTTTCGCTCATTTGGAATGATAAATCTCCATCTATTTTTCCAGCAGCTGGGCTGACATCTCCACCAGGAATTGAACAAGTCACGCAGAAAACAAATCAGCAGTGCCAAGGCACAAGCTGGATACATAATTTAAGCACATTTTGTGCCTTTACCATGCTGTGTGGTGTTAAGAAGTCACTTTTTGTGCTGCTAAAAAAAACTAATAAAGGAGGTTATGCAAGACATTCGTGCTGCAGATGATACTCAAATAAGTAACTCATATTCATCTTTCAATGTATTGAGAGAATAAGGATTTAATAGTAATCCTGGGAGCCTCCTAGATTATAAAAAATCTTTGCGTAAGGCTAGAAACCAGTACTATTCAACTTTAATAGCGGAGAATGAAAATAATCCTAGATTTCTTTTTAGCACTATAGCTAGGCTGACCAGCAGTCACAACACAATAGAGCCTTCTATCCCAGTTATTCTAAGCTGTGAAGATTTTCTTACATTTTTTAATGATAAAATCTCAAATATAAGGCATAAACTGAATGAACTTATTCCTACAATTAGTCCAGAGCAGGCTGAAGCTGCAGAAATGAAAGCTTCTCTAAAAACTTCTGTAACATTAGATTGTTTCACTGCTATAGACCAAACTGAGCTAACAGATGTTATTACATGCTCCAAAACATCAACCTGTCTTTTAGATCCAATTCCAACCAAGCTTTTCAAAGAAACGCTACCTGTAATTAACAAACCTATTTTAACTATAATAAATTCCTCCCTAGAAACAGGATATGTTCCACAGTTATTTAAGCATGCAGTTATTAAACCGCTTCTAAAAAAGACCAATTTAGATCCCAGCATTCTGGCCAACTATAGACCAATATCAAATTTACCTTTTATGTCTAAAATTCTAGAAAGAGTTGTAGTTAAGCAGCTGAACCGTCACCTGCATGAAAATAGTCTTTTTGAAGAATTTCAATCAGGGTTTAGATCACACCACAGCACAGAAACTGCGCTAGTTAGAGTGACAAATGACCTTTTATTAGCCAAAGAAAAGGGACTGGTTTCAATCGTAGTTCTCTTGGACCTTAGTGCAGCCTTTGACACAATTGACCACAGCATTTTACTTCAAAGATTAGAATATGACTTAGGGATCAGAGGAGCAGCTCTTCAATGGTTTAAATCTTATTTATCTGATAGATACCAGTTTGTTCATGTAAATGATCAGTCCTCTACTTCTACCAAAGTTAGTTTTGGTGTGCCTCAGGGCTCAGTTCTTGGACCTATTCTGTTCATGCTCTACATGCTGCCTCTGGGAAACATAATCAGAAAACACAGTATTAATTTTCACTGTTACGCAGATGATACACAATTGTACTTATCAGTCAAACCTGACCAGAGTGACCATATAGAAAAACTTAATACCTGTATCAGGGACATAAAGACTTGGATGACAATCAATTATCTCCTATTAAACTCAGATAAGACTGAAGTTATTGTAGTAGGTCCTAAAAATCTGAGAGATGTTTTTACTGACCAAGCAGTCTTCTTCGACGAAGTAACTGTGGCCTCTGACCTCACCGTTAGAAACCTAGGAGTTTTATTTGATCCAGATTTATCATTTAAAGCTCACATAGCACAGACTTGTAAAACTGCATTCTTTCACCTTCGCAACATTTCTAGAATCCGAAATATCTTATGTAAAAGTGATGCTGAAAAACTCATCCATGCATTTGTTACATCGAGATTGGATTATTGTAACGCTTTGCTCGTAGCATGCCCTAAGTCTTCCCTAAAAAGTCTTCAGCTGGTTCAAAATGCAGCAGCACGACTATTAGCAGGAACTCATAGAAGAGATCATATTACTCCCGTGCTAGCATCTCTCCATTGGCTTCCTATTGAGTTTAGGATCAAGTTTAAAATCATCTTACTAACCTACAAGGCCCTAAACGGCATGGCTCCATCTTACATTAGTGAACTTATAGTACCTTATCAACCAAGCAGAACACTCCGCTCACAAAATGCAGGGCTGTTGGTGGTTCCTAGGATTTCAAAAAGTACAGTTGGAGGTAGAGCCTTTAGCTACCAAGCTCCAGTTTTATGGAATAAGCTCCCAGCTCAAGTGAGAGAGGCAGACAGTGTTCTTACATTTAAAGGGAGGCTTAAAGCATTCCTGTTTGAACAAGCTTATCAACAGGCCAGATAGAAACGGTTTCATTTAGCTGATATAATTAATAGTTGGCTGCTAGATAGTAAAAGCTGGGGAAAGTATGGTACATTGGGGTTCTGTCCTCTAATTCTATCTACTATTCTCTGCCAGACTGTCTTGGCTCTTTCCCCCTACCCCCTACTCTAACCCTCTACCCTAAACCCCTGGCTTGCTATCTCATTCATTGTTCTAAATTGTCTGATTATTTAGAATTACACTGCTAGTTGGTACAATACAATTCACATGTTGTCCACCTCTCTCCCTCCTCTCTGGGAGAGAGCCCCATCCAGGACTCTGCGTTCCTGTCCTGGGCATGGCCACACCGAGGAGACCTCCGCGCTTCTTCATCCCCGCTCCATCAGGACGAAATCCATCTACTCATCTCTGCCGTGGGCATCGCTGGGCTGAGGAGTCTCCCGTGTCTCCTTCAGGATGAAGAACATCTACTCATCCCCGTACTGGACATCTCCGGGCTGAGGAGTCCCCCGTGTTTCCATCAGGATGAAGAACATCTACTCATCCCCGTACTGGACATCTCCGGGCTGAGGAGTCCCCCAGTGTTTCCATCAGGATGAAGAACATCTACTCATCCCCGTACTTGACATCTCCGGGCTGAAGAGCCCCCCGTGTTTCCATCAGGATGAAGAACATTTATTGACTTCTTTAGATATTTAGCTGTAGATTAGAATAAGCTAATATTTAAACAATAATCTTTGACACATTGTTTGCTCGTCCCGGGGGAGGGATCTCTCTTTCACGTGGATCCCCATGAGGTTTCTTATTTTTTCCCCACTGATGGGTTTTTTAGGAGTTTTTCCTCACCGAGAAGGAGAGTCTAAGTGCATTAATGTGCTAGTCTTGTTTAGTTAGCATTTGTTAGTTATTTTTCTTGTTGTGTATTTGTGTTAATACATTCCTCTTTTTCTTGTGAAGCCCATTGAGACGGACATTCTGTGATTTTGGGCTATACAAATAAAATTGAATTGAATTGAATTGAATAGAAAGCAGCAGTGCATCTATTATTCCAATTTTGTGTTTAATAATGTAAAGTTTGAAAGAAAAAAGTGAAGTTTCTGTGTCAAACTTTTTATTATGCAAGCTTTCATCATACAAGAAAAATAAATTAAAGGGTGATTACTGCCGGAGTAGGAGATTTGATAACTAAGGGTTAGTGACATCTGGAAATAGATGCAAAGTCACCAATAAAAGAGGGTATTTTTGTTATAACAGGTCGTTAACATCCATTCACTGAGTTGCTGTGTTGTTCTCAATAAAATAAAATCAAAGTAAACCTGTAGACTGAGCCAGCTGGAAGGCCTTTAAAACAACTTGGCAACAGTATGTTTTTTTCCTGCACAGCCTGTCCAGACAATAATTATAGCTCTGGCTGTGTGTGATGATTGGGTCAATGTCTACAGTATGTATAGAAAAGTGAAGCTGGTAGCTTTGATAAAAACCTGAGCTGAGGCCCCTTTGTGCAGGTTGTTGATGCTGGGTCATGTCACTGTGGGGACAACCTTTTGAATAAAAGCCACTTCCCTGTCAGAAAAACAGATGAGCAGAAAGTTGTGTGTTTTCCATGTCAAAAATGTGAAAGGTTTCACTTTGTTCGTTTTGATTTAAACTGACTTTCAGACAGACTTATGTTCAGAAATTTCATACACATCAAAGTATAAAAAATTTAAATTCAGCCACAACTTGAGCCATTGGTCACCATAGAATTAAAGTAGATCCTGAGTTAGGTTTGAAACTATTTTTGTCATTACTGCCTCCAACTCAGCAAACTGCAGCAGTGAATTGCAGTTTTGATCTCAGCTACCAGGTGGGCTGCTATTGTCCAATTATGTGCTAATGTACAAACTACAGTGAATGCTAATTCATTTGTTTTTTTTCAGAAGTAACACAGCTTTGACGGTGCTAATTTATTCAACTAAAAAAAACGGAAGTTTCGTCCTATCACTTTTCTTGACACTGATATTCACATGAAAAAAATAGCACATAGGAGTGAGTAGCTGACACATGCACAGAAAGCCTTTAAATTCAACTATAAAACGGGTGAATGGCACATTCACACAAAACCAGCTGGAGATAGATGCTTCCTTCCAGCTCAATTGGCTACTGTCTACATAATCTTATAGGATCTAATCCTCTCCATCCAATTATCCACAATGCAAATTTACCACACAAAATGTATATACACAAACACATATTTGTATGGGGTTTTTTGTCTTAAAACTTCCTGTCAGTGCTTCTAGTTCCGATTTTCTTAGAGTGTCGTTTTTTTCCTGTTTTTTTTAAATATCATTGTGAGTGTGGTAGTATGGTTTTACATGATCGTGCTTACTGACCATGTGGTGTCAGTAAATCAAGTTTATCATTGTGCTACTTCTATTATAAGGACACCGACATTATTAGGGTTTTATGTGTGTTAAACGTTTGTGTTTTAGGTTGGTATTGGAAAGCATAGACCTGTGTGATCAACAAGTGTGGCTTATTTTCTATTAAATGTGGTTTTATATTTTTTTTGTGTAACTGTACCATTTGTAATTGATTTCCACATGATGTTTTTTGGCCCATTCAAAAATAAGATGTTGCATCTCTAGGGGAATTCCAGAGAAGCCCCAAGAAATGTATTTTGAAAACAATAAAAATGTAGTGATTATTTGTGCACAAATAAATGCTGGGGCTGCAAGGTGGTGCAATGGTAAGCAAAGTGAGGACGAGGCTTGAAACACTGGCCTTTCTGTGTGGAGTTTGCAAGTTCTTCCCATGTATGTGTGGGTTTTCTCCAGGTACTCCGGTTTCCTCCCAACCTCCAAAAACATGCTTGTTAGGTTTTTTGGCCGCCACAAAATCTCCCTTTGGGAGGAGTGTGTGTTTGTGTGGATGGTTGTCTGTGTGTGTGGGGCTCCCTGACAGACTGGCGACCTGTTCGGGGTGTACCCTGCCTCTTGCCTGTAATCAGCAGAAATAGGTTTAGGCACGGTCCAGAACATGAATGATGAACGAATAAATAAGTGCTGTATACATATACGTGCTGTATGCTTACATATACTGTACCTACAAAAGTATGAGACGTACATTTTTTACTTGTTTTGTTGTATCTCGTAAGTAAACTTCAAAGACTTAAATAAAATATTCTATTTTAATCACACAGAAGATGTTGCAGAAGATGCCATGACCCACATGGCTTTGCGGTGTTGTCTCTACAGCCCAGAGGAATGCTTCATTCTATTTTTGAAGGGTCGAGTGCAAAGGCAAGATTACCAGAGCCTGAGAAGGGTGTCTAGACAGGATGTCTGGGATCATCTTCACAGAAAATTACTGCGTGGCGTGAAAAATCCTCTCAGGTTTGGGAGTCTTGCCATTGTTTTGCTCTCAAGTTGTTTAAAAACAAAAGCAATGCCTCTGGATTATTGAGATAACCCACCGAAGCTTTGTTGGTTCCAGGGTATGATCAGGCATCATCTTGTTACTGCCTCCAAGCAGAATAACTTAGTTGACGTTTGCAAAAAAGAAAAGACAAGTTTCGCTTGTATATTATGTTTTTTATTATTAAAAAGATGTATATTAGCATTTTAAAGTGAAAAAAACTGCCGGTATCTACATTGAACAACTTCCTTCAACATGGTTGGTGGAATGACAAACAAAATATATGATGCAAAGCAAAATTAAATTAAATGAGGAATTTTGATGAGAAAAATCTATTCAGCAAAAACATCAGATCCCACCGGGATGTCAAAAAAAGTCTTGGTCCCTTGAAGAAATAACTGACTACAAGAAGAAAATTTTCCTGTGGTTCCATGAGAAGATACTAATACAGAGTTACAATAAAAACTCAAGACATTTTGATTTGAAAAGGACTTTTAACGTTTTATGAGGATAAAATAAAGAATATTGTTCTGATGAAAATGTCTTGAACCGCCAGAATATCCCTTCCTCCTCTTCTGCTTTTCAGTTGTGTGGTCCACACATCCAATCAATGACCTTCTTCCAACCTTGTCCTTTGCATCTTCTTTTCTGTCATTGACTACCTTCACATCCTCTTTCCTGACATCCCCAAATCCCATCTTTGGTCTTCCTTTAGTTCTCACAATCCTTCAGCCAATGACATCCAAACCATCTCAATCTTGTCTCGCTGACTTTATCTTCAAGTCCTCTAACAAGTACTATTCCCCTGATGTACACATTCTTCATCCTGTCCTTCCTAGTGACTCTAAAAGAGAACATCAGCATCTTCATCTCTGCTTCCTCTAACTCTGCTTCTTGATTCTTTTCTCTGGCAGTTCCTGCCTGTCAGCTAGGAAAGGTAAGCCAAGTTCATTTAAATAGCACAATTCATACAAAACATATTTCAAAGTGCTTTACAAGACAGCACTCACTTCTGAACCCAGTCGTTTATATACGAACCATAATACAAGAGCATGCCGAATGAACGTATTAAATACATAAGACAACTGCTAAAAATAATTGACATTCATCTGGTTATTATAAAATTTACTTCACCCAAACGTTAAACAAGTAAATAAATGTACAATATTCAGGAAAATATTTTTTGCTACTGAAAGAAGATATTCTTGCTTTACATTTGAACATGTATGCGCTTGATCTGAACAGTGTCATTAATGCTGTGCATTATGTCGTACTTTCTAGGCTGCCAATTTTAATGGGGCCTTGCACTGATTACGGCACATCTCTTGGTGGAGTAACTGTAATTAGAAGTTGTTTTGGATGAGAGGCTTGAAAAATTACAATGATGTAAATGTGAATTAGCATGTGAGAATCCAGATGGAAGTTTCAACCCTCCTGAGCCTGCTTTCTCTGAAAATAGAACTGACATCTTCATTCATATGCATTTTACCACAAAATAAATTTAGCATCTGAAGTTTGATGTCTTTCTGACAAACATAAAACAGCCTGTTCTGATATATTTATTGTATCAAAGACTCAGTCGTTTGTTCTGAATCTTTTAAGAGCATTGTAAGCGTTGTGTTTTATAAAGAGCACAGGAAGTCTAATTTCAAAGATAATTTTATCACCTACACAATGCTGGGGGTTTTAGGTGTACAGTATTAATTCTAATCTACATATGGCAAAGGGGATGCAATGAAGGGCTCATTCATGGCTTCAACCCACAACAAGTGCCTGAATTTCACACTTTTGTTAGCTCATTGTCAATTGCACAAAGTGTGGCTTTCGAAACACTTTCCGAGAGCCTGTTGGATGAAAAGTTCTTTCTCTTTGTGAGGACACAAGGATGACTCCATTGCTGGTTTTCATTATACATTGTCAATCTAAGCAAATGTTGGGTATACATTTACTGGTTTATATACGTAAGTAGGTCCTGTGTTGACTATTTTTTTTATTGTCAAGTGAAAATATCTGCTTATGGAGTTTGATAGAAACAAAAAAATGCATGCCCAAAAAATACAATTCTGGCATTTCCAATCAGGTGTTTTAGACGTTTAAAAATCAGAAAAAGTGTGCTGTATAAAACTGAAGCACTTTGAAAATCTTTCATAGTTAGTGCTTGAATGCTTCTGGAGCGCTATGGTTTTCCAATAGCTTAACAGCAGGGTTCACCTCCATCAATTCTATTGTGGAATAAATGAAAGGACAAAACGTATTTCCAGAAGAAAGTGAGGGAAACTAATGCTGATTTTCAGATAAGTTTGCCGCACAGAACAGAATGCTGGGATTCCAAAATGGAGAGAATATACTGTATATTACACACACTTGAGGAATCAAACTGTGAGGAATTTTTGCTGTTTTTGAAGTGTGAAAGTCTGAGGGTGTCTGATAAGTGTTATTTTGTCTTATCGTGCAATTGTGTGAATCACCCTGTTGCGCAAATCCACTCTTTGTTTAATATCACTGATCCATTTGTAGTAGAAGATTAAACATTGTAGCACATTCATGTGAAATGATCGCTCTAATTGTGTTTATTAATAAATGTTTTGTTACTCTCATTTTGCCACTGTCATAAAATCATTTCAATTTCAGCCATCAAGTTTATACATCAGAATCATCGATCAGAATACAAAGAAGTATGATTCAAACAAATAAATGTACATTTCATATCAATTTAAATTAAACACAATGTTCTATAATGGGATGTGGTTTGAAGCATGTCTTTGAAATAAAATTGGAAATAAACTACTTTGGTGGTGTGCCGACCTGCACTGAAAGAAGCAGTTTTAGACACAAAAAGAATGAAAACATTATTTTAATGAGCATTCACAGACCTCTATCATTTTCCTTAGCTGTAATTATGTTACTCTACAATTGACTATTTTGGCATTTTTGGAGATCTGTAAACTAGTGGATACAAACATACTGTATAATCTACATGGAAATAAACCAACTCAATGTGAATGCATGTATCAAATCAAATGATCAGTAGCCACATTTTAATCTGCAATCTGCTTCATTCTGTTACTGTGCAATCATTCATCAATCAGTGTTATTAGAATACTCCTGGAGAAGAATGATGACTGGTTTAATGGTGCATTGAGATTGTGTCTGTAATCAACAACACAAAATTGTTGTGCGATGTTGCATACATCAAAAGTATTCTGATTTAATACAAAGTATTGTATGAGAATGTTAAACTGCTTTTCACAGATGTGCAAGTTCCTCGTTACATGTGATATTACGACCCTATCAAACCACCATTGACTCTTGCTTTTAATTGGACACTTAAAGGAGCCAGATAGAAGTGATTTAACCTTTTGAATCCTGTAGCAATATTTCTTTTTTCATTTTTTTTCAATTCATGAATAACGTATATAAATGTTTGAAATTGCACAGTTACATGTCTCTTCACTTCTGACTTGGGAGAAGTCAAGTCTCCTTGAGTCCTTGCCAATACATAATTTTTAAACTAAGACATGACAGAACAATTTATTCACCATAACTAATCATCTATTTTAGAGTGAGTAAAATTGAACATTAACTTTTGAACAACTAAACAAGTGAAATAATGAGTTGCCATGCTATACCAGTTCACGTGGTTTGTTTTGTCTTCTTTTTTATATTTCACCAAGACATATTATTAAAGTATCTGCATAAAGAAAGCTTATGTTGTGCACAGTTACAGCTCTCTTTTACTTTTCATGACTTACAGTTTATTTCTTCAAAAAGCACATATAAATGTGCTTTTTGTGTTTGGGCATCATTTATGCATTTGCCACCAGGTTTTTGACAAGGTGTTAAATTTCTTTTAGGACAGCACTGGCTTTTCACCAACAAATCTGTCACACAAGTAGGTGTTTCTAATTACATATGCAAACTTTTAAAAATAGACACAAGAGTTACTTTAAGCGATATAGTATTGAGTTTGTCACATTTCTTCATAGACTCACAGCAAATATGTTGAGGTTTGAATCACTGAATGGGTGGTGTAACACACTGGCTTTTCTGAGTGGAGTTTGCATTTTCTCACCGTGTATGCGTTAGTTACCTCCGGCTACTCCAGTTTCCTCCTACCCTCCAAAAACTTGCAGTCAGTCAGTCACCTTCTTAACTGCCTATTCCTGTCGGTGTCACGGGGGGTGCCAGAGCTCATCCCGGCGGGTTCAAGGTGAGGGGTAGAGTACATCCTGAACAGGTCGCCAGTCTGTTGTAGGGCAACACACATACAACCATGCACACACACATATTCCCAGGGGCAATTTTGGTACTGGCCAATTAACCTAACATGCATGTTTTTAGAGGGTGGCAGGAAACCGGAATACCCGGAGAAAACCCACGGAGAGAACATGCAAACTCCACATAGAAAGGCCAGTGTTCCAAGCCTCGTCCCCACCCGGGACATGAACCCACAACCTTCTTGCTGTGAGGCCAATATGCTACCCACTGCGCCACCATGTCACCCCCAAAAACTTGTTTTTTAGGACAATTGGCCACTATAAAATTGTCCTTAGGAACGAGAGTGCGTGAGTATGTGGCCCCGCAACAGACTGGTGACTCATCCGGAGTGTACCCTGCCCCTCACCTGTAATCAGCCGGTACAGGCTATGGCACCTTCGCGACCTCCTTAGGGATAAGTGGTTCACAAGATGAAATGAAACATTTTTGCATCAAATTTTCTAGCATTATTTTTCCTGTATGGTCGGAGAGGACTTTCACTTAACCATCTTTTGAAGTATTACATTTTTTAAGTGAAACTCTTGAGTTGATCGCCAGCCCCTAATTTAATGGGTACACAAAGTGAAGTTGGTCGGTCAGCTTGAAGATTCTTCTTATTGCCTTGTTCCCTCTTACTTTAATGACACATTACGTCATTTTGCCACCTTTATATTTTTATCAGCAGAGATCTTTTGCACCAAATAACAAGAAAAGGCAGTGCAATTTATCTACTTTAACTCAACAATATAACAAAATGGAAAGTGCTTAGAGGTGCAATTCAGAACTTACTTTTTAGTACCACTTTGAACAGTAGAAGTACTTTGGAACCCGTACAAGTACTGTAGATGTACCTCTCTTACCACGAGTCAATCGCATCAAAAGATATATTTAAAACTTTTTAAAAGAGGCAAAGCAATTGTGGTCCTCACTCATGTCAATAAACTAAACCACTGCTTTGAAGTAAAGTCCACTCAATGTCTGAACGAATGATTTGCTAATGATGTTCTCTTACATAGGCTGTTGCCCATTTCAGTTATTGAAAACACTGTGCGACAATATGGGTTCCATGCATTAAAATTAGAATATTTATAACTAAGACAAGGTCAGAACTGCACTCTGCCAAAAGCAGTGTGCTCTTCTTTTTTATTTCTCATTAAGATTCCAATTTTGCTCACATAATTTGCCCTTCTATTGTTTCACTATAAAAATTGTCAACACTGCATGAGATTTTTATTTCTGTTAAGAAAGAAGAATACAATTAATTCAGTTTCCATTCCATTCAACTCAGGCTCGCCGGATGGGTGACCCACCGCAACCCCGTTTGTTTTGTTCTTTTTTTTTCCATTATTTTAACTAATAGTTGAAATAGCAGGTGATAAAATATGAAAAATAGTCAAAACATAAAACAATAGGATGAAAAAGTTTATCTGTTTTAAGTGACAGAGAAATAGTTTGGGAATTTTCTTCTAAAATATTTTCTTGATAAGACAAACAAGTTTAAATATTAAAGTGAAAATCTGTTAGTGAGTCTGACATGTATTTAAAGGTAATCACAAGACACGTCTTTATTAAAAAAGTGTTCAAATGTGTACCTGACATTTAAAAGAATATGTTCATATTGGTCTTTTGGTTTGTTCCTCACACAGAATAAGTCCTTGTTTCAGGGCAAACACACATAATAATGAGCTCAGTTCAGTAGACCAGACCATTCTGTGCAGTCCAGTGTAGGATGAGTAATAATAGCTGAGCTGTGAGCAGAGAGGATATCTCGGCCACTAAATCTGCTCTCCAAGCCTCAGTTCATTCATACAGACAGGGTCACAAATGGAAACAACTCCTACTCAAATAAATCTTAAATGATCTGCCAGAATATTTTTACCTCTTAACCTTGACCAGAATAAAAGTCACCAACCGTTGACTAAGTCTACTATCCTTTACCTAAGATTATAGAACACGTAATGGATGTGGACAGTTACAGCAATTTTTGTCACAATTTGGGGAATTAAATAGGTTGTGGAAGATCTTTGAATGAAATGGCAGTAAATCATCAGTTTATTGCACAAGAGAGCGCACTTTGTTCATTGCATTTTCTTTCAATCCTTAACCTTAAAGGTCTGGTACTCACTGACCAACCAGAACAATAATCTAGTCTCAGCTGAACTGTGATAGGTCAACATTCGATAAGTAATAAAACGTTAAGTTTGCAGTCTCTTTTTTCTCTTTTTTTTTTTGATGACAATTTAGTGACTTGTAGAAATAAGTGAGAATTTCTAAGAGACCCATCAGGAAAACATAAAAAATAAATGAGAAAATCACAAAATAAACATAATATTCGAAGTTTTTAAAAAAAAAATGTAAATGGATCTATTTTTGACTCATCACACAAAGATTTAGACATTTTTGCTTTTATGTCTTTAAAACTTGCTTTTTATTTAAACAATTTTTTAAGATAATTAAAATATCACATGATGTATATCAAAGATTTTCAAAAAAATGTCAAAGTGGTTGAAAGTTTGATCAAATTTAAAAAAAAAACAAAAAAAACTGCCTCCTCAGTGCATGAATGGGTGTGGCGTTGATGTGGCAATGACACGGTTTAATAAAAGCCCCAGGAGCACACCAAAAATTGTTGTTCAGTTGTTCATTTCTTCAATTTTCTGTGTAACTAATTTCAATTCAGGGATGATAGGGCCTGGGGGAAGGATGGCTCAGTGAGTAGGGTGACCACCCTGTAACCGGAGGGTTGCCGGTTCGATCCCCCGCCATGAGTTCATGCCAACGTGTCCTTGAGCAAGACATTGAACCCCCAGTTGCTCCTGATGGTGGTTGCACCTTGCATGGCAGCATCCCCATCAGGTATGAATGTGTATGTGTAAATGGTTGAATGTGAGCTACACTGTAAAGCGCTTTGAGTACAGATGCAGGTAGAAAAGCACTATACAAGTAGAGTCCATTTTAAAGCTTCATGCAGGCAGCAGGCAGGTTACCAATCAAAGAAAGAAAAACAATAAATGTGTTGCCAGAACACATTTAATTTTCAATATTTGTTATACAAACACATTTTCCTTTATTTGTTCATCCATTTCTGTAGCAGTAAGTCCGATATCATCTCAAAGTAGTTCCTGTGCTTATCAATAAGCAGGTAATAAACATTTACACCTTTTAAAAATAGCAAAACTTTATTTGACACCTCACAACAAATTAATTATATTTGATTCTATGTTTGGAGAAAAACATTGAAAATACTTAATGAGTAAAAATACTAAAATGTCATTTCCTCATCTCATTGACTCAGGTCAAGTTTTCAAATCAAAACTTGCAAAGCACTTTTTCCAACGTAAAGTTACACAAAGTGCTGAACAGAACAAATAAAAACTCAAACAACATTAAAATTCAGAACATTAAATAACAGCAAGTCAAAAAACAAGCATACATAAAAAATCACTCACTCAAACAAAACACTGCACACACGCATCACATTCACATTCGACACATTCACACAGCCCCCTACCCTTTACACACACCTGTCCAAACTACCCTTCCTACCTTCCCCATTTCACCTGAACCGCTAGCTACTGTCTCTTTAACTGAAATAAAAATAAACATCCGGCCTGATGCCGTTGCAAGAAAACAATAAGTGGGGATCGATCCACACCAGTTTTAACTAGAACAACAATCCATTAAAGAACCTTTGTTTAAATTTTGATTGAACAGATTTATTTTAATGAAAACATGTTGGCAATCAAATTTATCAAAGTAAAAGCTCAAGTCCTCAAAAAGAATTGTCACATTATCATGACAAGCATTTAGCATGTCTAACTTTTATACTGACTGATTTGATGTTTTAACAACTGCTGCAAAAAAAAAATTCAGCCTAATATCACTGATAGAAACCTACAGTTGTATTGACTTTCAGAACGATGAGATTTTGCTCAAAATTGCCATCACCTTGCTGATTGTGTGATGCACTTAAGCATGGGGGTGTTGGGTTATACTGATTCATCGCTGCATGAGTCAATACGCTTCTGTGATGTCTTACAAAAGAAGAATGTTTCTACCAACATAAGCCTTTTTTCCCCTTTCATTTTCCATCAGACAAACAGTTGGTTGTGAGGCTATAAGTGCTCCTCATTATCCTGATTGGATCTGCTCTTCCATGCTTTCAAATCAATAAGCACAGAAAAGCTGACGGTTTGAGATGTCACATGATTAATAAGACTGTGCGGACAAGCCTCTTGAGTCAGTTTGCACTGAAATCTCAAGATGAAAGGAGTTGCCATAATGTTCTTTGAAGCTTCTGTCTTGAAGATTATTTAGCCTGTGTTTGTCGTATTTAGCCTCTGAAAAAGCACAAATCCTGACAAAAAGGCAAAAAGCATAATACGTGAAAGCCGATGTGTCATCACTGAAGTCTCAGCATTAAAAAGGACCAGACAGTCAAAAGTTGGAACAAGACAAAGTGAGCATTGAATTGACTATTTGATCATGGGTAAACTTTTTCGAAACATCGTCTGAAACTAATGAGAGTCATTCTGTGGCCGACTGGCCAGACATTAAAACAATGCAGCTGCTTTCCCAGGTTTAAATTCTCCAAATGTCTCTTGCCCAACACTTGCCTTCCATTCCAAAATGGGTTTTCCTGTTTTACCTACTTTCGGTTGAGGCTTAGGTTATGACAGAGGTAGTGTTTTTTCTCCATTTGACCAAATCTAGGCCAGGTGTTCCACAAATGAATATTTTATATAAAGTCTGGTAATTTCATTTGCTTTTTTTTATTAACTTTAAAATATATCTGAATAAGATCAATCAAGACAGATTTAAACTTTAAATTTACATTATCGAGCTTTGGTCAAACTGTGCAGGACAAAATCCCTGATTAGACTTTGTGGAAGTTTTTTATAAAGGACCTTCATCTAGTCTTTTCTTCTCCTGGGTGACAGCATATCTGAGTGAGTGTGGGGTAGTGCTCTGTGGGAGTTGACAGCAATGGGCAAGTGTGATTTGAGAGCAGTTAGACAAGGTGTCAGCATGAGAAATTCTTGCATTGGCTCAACCGCACAGATCAGCAGCAATGGGCAGTGACAAGAGGCAGGTGCATGTTGGCTGCTACTGTAACTGATTTAGACAGCACAGAAACACCTGAGTGTGTTGGAGTTTATATTTTCTCAAACCAACTCCTGTCAGTCCTCATTTTGGTATCCTGTTCAGCTGCCAATGTCTCAAACTGACAAAGGCAAGCTTTGCGGTTTTGTTCTCACCTCACCCACAGACCTCACACTGCTCTCTCACTTGCTCTCAAAAAGAAACTTCTGTGCTTTTATTGGCTGAATCCTGATTAAATTTGAATCCAAATACCAATAAAAAAACTACAGTTTGAAGGGTTTTACTTATCTGATAATAAATTTTATTTAAATGCATTAATTAATATGTTATCAAAGCACTTGACTAAAATTATGTTAATTTCAATTTAATCTAATCATAATTTAAGAAATCCATTAAAAAATCTTAAAGTACTTTATAACGATTGATTGTATGGGACAACTGACAAAAATGGGGGGGAAAGTATTGCATAGGAGTTTGTTTGTCATTGTTTCATGTATGGTGGGCTTTCATAAGGTGGGTAACACTGGGCAAATAAAGGTTTGGAGATTCAATGGTGGAGCTCCTACAAACTGATCAAAAAGCCAAACATGAAAGTTTCAGTGTAATAAAAAAAATTAAGCTGAATTTTTTTTATTACAAAGTGTGAGCATGAAAGTGATTTTATAAAGGGATGTTTTACCACTAATCTACTCAAAGGGTTCTTAAACTAGCAGAACTCATTTGGTTAACAAGGTCAAGTCATTTTCTTTCTATTATGCTGTTTGCTTTGGTTTTCTCCCAATTAAAATGATGCTTATTAAGCACAGTTAACACCTAGAACTAACCATTGAGTTAATGAATTGATTAAGAAATTAAATCTTTTGAAAACAAAATCTGCAAAAGTTTCAAGTTGAATCAAAAGCAAATTTTGAAACTATAAGAAAATATTGAAGTTCCATTCATTAAAGGGGTTGCAAGTTATCTCAGATGAATATTTTATTAATCTAATGCTAATGCAATTGCCTACAGTTACTTTTGAAACCATGCTTGTGAGGAAGGCCATGAAACAGGGACAACAGGAGATCTTTTGATAAAAAACAAAGAATGGGATGCACTATGAGTTTTAGTCCTAAACACAGAAACATTTGTTTAGGACATTTGACATTTGTCAAGGTATGGGTTTATGCATTCAATACTTTGTTGTCATGCTTTACAGTCAGGTTAAAAAAAAATGCCTGACAAAGAATTCAATCACAGTTACTGGTGCACCTTACAGAAATGTGATTTTTTTTTTTTTCATAATTTGTCACACCATGAAGACTATTGCACAAACATTAATGCTTATCCTCCAAATGCCTTACTTACAACTTTCTTTCACTTCATTTAACTGGCAGAAAAGTAGGGTAATAAAAACAATTGAGTAGATGGCGATATGTTGGCCAGCCTCACAGACGGCGTGCAGTCTCATAAGCAAAAGAATGAACCACTGCAGAAAATAATATAAATATACAAAGAAACTTGACTTCAGACTATTTTATTCATAATAAGCGTATCAGATCATATTTTAAGAAATGCCCTGAATATTTTTTATCAAGTTTTGGTTTTCATTTACAAAGGCTTTCACAAGTCTTTGTAAAACCCCACAGTGTGAAAAGCTTTGGCGAATACGACTGTAGTATGTTCTTTAATGTTCCTTTCAGACGCCATTAATAGAAAATTTCAGATTTGAAAGAAAATTTGAAACTAAAAAGTAAACTGATCATATTGATTTGTTATACGTATTTAAGAGCTAGTAAAATCATTCTGTTAAATACATCCCTAAACAAATACTAGCATATGTATGAATTAATTGACGTATACCACGGCCTCAACTTTCATCCATCTATTCATTTTTTATGGCAGCTCACTCTTGCTAAGATTAACTGAGTAGACTGAAAACCACAAAATTCTGCTTTATGTGAGGCAGGGAACACCCAGGTCAGCCTGCCAGTTCATTGTGACTTTAAGTTTATGTTTGTCCTTGTTCTTTTCCTTTTTCAGTCACTTCAGAATGACTTTGCAAGCTAACACTCCTGTTTTTGGATTGTAGAGCATCGAATCCAAACATGTACAAAAAGGTCAAGTAAATTCCAAACAAGAATGAACCAGCCAAAAAATTAGACCACCAAGAATCTTCTTTCAGATTGCCAATGCAGTACAGGCAAGCAAAGTTTCTTTTGACTCAGCCACAAAATTTTATTTTGGAAAACTAGCCAATTGTTAGTAAATAAACCAACAAACTCATTTCTGCTGATAAATTACCTCCACTTTTGTAAAAATATGCACTTTCTTTATGTCGTGTACATAGTTTATTTTTCTGCAACTCCTTTAATTTGCCCCCATCTCCCGGGCGACAAGCTTACAAACACAACACAAAACTGCAGCATTGCAGCTTTGTTAGACTACCATTTTTAACAGCTACAACTTTCCAGCATAATTAAACTTGTTTACAATGTTTAGTTGGAATATATACGAGCCCTGCAAAATTAAAGTAACAGTAAGAAAAAAAAAAGCTGATCTTATCCATTTTCACTTGGTTGTTAAGTTTTTTGTCAATGCATCAATGTGATGTTGTAAAACATGTAAATCAGAAAAGATTACATTTCTCAGGGAATGCCAATGTTATCTTGGAACAAATTTAGAGTCTGTTACTACGGCAGATCGGAAGGTCAACAAGTTAGCACCCTTTGTAACCTCATAGACACAAGTAGAGAGAGGCTCAGTGTGTGTCGTTGTGTGATAAGGCGACAAGGTGTCTGCTGAAACACAAATGCTTGCAAGCAGACAGATAAAATAGGAATTAGATTTATCATAGTCACAGATTTTCTCTGCTGCTGCTTGGCAGACAGCATGGTGAAGATGTGTGAGAGAGCTTAGCTGTAAGTTGACACCCAAATAACTTACTGACTCAAGTAAGATAGATCATATAAGGAAAAGGTGCCTTTGAAGTGCACATGGTGGGTGCCAGCATGCACTGCTCCTCAGATGCTGAAAAAACTCTGAAAAGCCAATGTTTTTCTTGGAGCGGTACGACGTAATATAATCATCTAATGCTGCCTCCAGAAAAGAAAAGAGGAGTAGAAAAGTAGTTTGGCTGTCACTTTGACACCATGCAGATAAGTTCCTTGCATGTTCACTTCCTTCAGGCCCATCCCTGCAGGAAGCGGTAGACACTAAGAGCAGACTTTTGCGCTGTGATTGGCTTTTGGTAGTGGCCGTGGGAGGAAGTTGATATTTCAGGACACCCAGCATAAATCGGATTATCATATAATTGACATGTTTACTGGTGTATTTATAGGAACCATTTAGTAAGAAAGTGGGGAACATGGTTACTTCCACAGTCTAATTACATTTGAAGATGCGACTGTTCATTACACATGCCTACACTGATTCACAAATCTCATTTACATCACAGGGTGCTTCAGATTAATTAAGGATGATTGATAAAGCATTGCAAATAACTGCCATGGATGAATGAATTAAATTAAACAGAGGGTTGTTAAATTCAAAACTCAAAGATAAAGAAATAATGTAACAGCTTGGGAACAAACTGTACGTCCTGCATTTGTAGGGTTACCATGTCGAAAATGTAATCTGTCACATTATAATGCATGGTAATGACAATCTAAGTGTGGTTAAAAGAAATTAATAAGAAACAAACTTCTGGTTAAAATTGCATCACATTTCTCCCACTGTAACATCAGATCATGGCTTTGTTCCTTTTGATGTTGTTTTATTGTTGTCTATGTTCCTCTTTTTTTTTCTCTCTTTTTATATTAGACCGTGTTTATACAAAGATGACTTTTTAGTAACCCTAACTCTATATTTTGACAAGCCAAGGGATAATTAAAGGTTTGGATGATTTACATCAAACAAATCATTTGGTGTTTCTGTTCTTTTTCTCATACAGTCACTAAAAACAGATAACAGGAAGAAGATCCACAGTAAATAATATTTTGTATCTGCAACATAGTTAATTTTTGATTTTGTAAATTGCTTTTTAAAAAAGAAGAAAGTGATTTTTTTTTTTTTTACAATACCTCATATTGCATTATGGGATCTTTTTATTGATGCTTTCTCATAAGTTTCCTTGATTGCGGTTAATCATCCCGCTAGTTTTTAATACTGCTTCTTTGGAGCACTGGTTGAAATAAGCTAGTAATGGTGGAATCCAATCTTGGTACAAAACCAATTATCTTTTATATAGCATCTAAATGTGCACAGATAGTAAATAACCAGACTATATTACTCTAAGCAAGATTTACAAATTAGTCAGTCATCATATCCTTTTCTTAAATAAAATACTGATATAATTCTCAAAAAACCTTTGAAGTCCTTTCCATTATGTTTTTACAGGTCATCTTAGCATAATTTCTACATGCAGGATTGTACCAAGCCTCTCATGCAATCATTGTTGGTATGCAAGAGAATAAAATTGCATTTCCCCATGCTTAGCTAAAGCTTCCCCACCTAATTACTAGGGCGGATTAAAAATAGAAAAGCTGGAGTGTCTATTCCCACATCAACCCACACACCTCGTGTCAGAATTGGCAAGTGAGCCTCTGGGAATCAATGTAAGACCCATCTGTTTACTATACTCCTCCCATTGATGAACCTAACTTCAGCTCCACATGTAAACATTTTACCCTCTTCTTCCATCCGCTGATACTGATGACACATATCAGGAGAGTCATTCTGCCTGAGATAGCAGACTCTCCTCCCAAGCACAGTGGTGCTCATCCCCAAGAGTCCCGCCTGTTGACAAGGCTTCTGGGAAACCTGTCATGTTTGTAGTAATGCATAATGTGCACAAGTACTGATACTATTCCCAGTGCTAACACAAAATGTCAACAAGTTAGTTTAGGCTGTTTTTTTGTCAAAGGGTTTATAGTTGGCTTTTTAAATATTTCAGTGTCTTAAAATAAGAGTTGTTTTTTTTTTTTTTTAAGAATTTTGGTTGAATTAGCACATATTCACGTGAGGTATAAGATGTTTTCCACCAAATAATGTGTTTGGCTGTCACATTAACATGTGACATTAACATGTGACAGCCAAAGTGAGAAGAAAAAAAAACACAATGGATTTTTTCCCCGTCCTCATTTAGAGAATAAAGTCAAAATGACAAGAATGAAGTGAAAACAGATTGTTTTGTAATTGAGTCAAAAGCCATCTGAGTGGATAAGGTCAAAACATCTCAAGAGAAGTTAAGTCTTTATGAATGTTTCACAGCTGCCAAATGAACACATAAAACATGAAAACTGGTGAGATTGAATTGCAGAATGAATTTTAGCAGGAGAGATCTCCGTGGGTTTTTTACCTGATTAAATGATAGGTTAAAAAAAACGTCTTCCTGACAAAGTAAACATCTAAATCAGACAAAAAAGGTATGTTGCTACACAAAAAAGGGCTCACTTTAATACACCATCACCACACATTCACTTACACGTTCTGTGGGTATAAAATGTGATTCATATCTTATGGCATAATGTCGGTTGGCTTTCCAACTGGCCTTTCTTTCGTTTATGTCAATAGCGGACAAAATTTTTTACGAGACAAACCACATTGCATATTAGCTTCTTTTTCACCTTCGTTACGCAGGACAATCCTAGTCCTGACAGCAAGCAGACAGCTGTCACCAAGACTGAATAAAATATTATGTAGCAAGCAAGAATGAAGAAATTCTTTTCGGGTCACTCTCCTCTAAAACATGTTCAGAGTGCCACAGTAATGCCGAAAGCCGCATGTAGGGTTTGTATAAAAAGAGCACTTAGTTTGCAAGAAAATGGATTCTGTAAGGTTACTAATTTAAGCCACAGCAATTTTTAAAGTGTTTATTTATATACAAAGTGGTGAAATCATTTGCTATTTCCTCAGATTGTTTTCTCATGATATTAACAAAGTGGTCTCACAGAAAACATATGCAGTTGTTGACACATCAGTTTACACGTATTAAAAATAACAGTTATAAAATGAAACAGCAATACACTTGTTGGAATGAAATGTACAGTGTTTGCAAAAATTTGAGGTAGAAAAAGCACACACTGCTCAAATGATGACAGTTCACATGGTTTTGTACAAGCCGTTGAGCTCGAATGAAAGTGTGGTCAGGAGGGAAGTGACCACATCCTGATTCAAAGAGGAGACAAAAACACTGTTGACAATCAGTGAAGAAGAAAGTGCTATGTATATGACAATTCTTCAAGTGAAAAGGTCAGGATCCAGCTGTGAAATGAAACAGATGAAGGCAAAATGACTGGAGTATATTTAACAATCGTCTCGGGTTTTGAAACCAACAAAAATGACTCAATTTTAGATTTATATTGGTGAAACAACATTGGACAAAAGTGTAGTTTATCATTTTTCTGAGCAGATGTTCACATATCCAATTATCCTGATTTCTGTTTATAGTGACCAGTCGGACAAATAGTTCAGTCAGACACAAAACAAACTACTTTTATTTCTTTTTATAACAAATTTATGTTGTAGAACAAATAAAGGTTTCCATCATGTTGCTTTTTAAAATCCCTCTCCTTTAAGTTCCTCTGGTTATTGGCAACATTTGTGATACACCGGGGCTCTAATGGAATTTTGTTAGAGGTCTAAATGGAAAGCTTTCACAGTGGATGAAGGAATATAAATATTTTTTTTTTATAAATGTAGCACAGTGTGCTGTAAAGTGGTCAGCCCCTGTTCAAAAATGTATTGGAATGCTCTCACATGGAAATAAAGACACTGAATGAAAACAAGTGTTTTTTTCATAAGACATCAATTTTGTTAATGTACATGAATTTGTTTGCAAATTTATGAAAGGTTCAAAGTTTTTTGTGTTTATATGTCACTTTCTTGAGAGTGGGCGGTTGAACCATAAAATCTGGAGCCAGTTTGTAATTGTGCAGAAAAGCAGTGTCGACATAAATTAGCTCATCAAGAGGACACTATGCTTTTCTTTCCAGGAGTAGAGCAACTGAGCCAACCAAAACAAACAAAAAAAGTTTACATCTTTGCAAAGGTTCTTGAATGCCAACAACAGTGACTTCCATACTGTCAGTCTGTGTCTTATCTACAGGCTGGCTGTGTACACTTTGCCCTTTTGGAGCTATTGTACAACCACATGTCCACTGTACATAACAATTCACGCCACTTAAACAGTGAGGTTCACACTTTGAGAGCCTCGTGCACCCCAACAGCCGACAGCCGGCGGTTGATGTTCCGATAACGGCAACGCAGAAGGTCACGATAAGTGGAGCGCAGGTCTCGGTTGAAGAAGGCATAGATGAAGGGGTTCATCAGGGAGTTGGCATAACCCAACCAGAGCAGAGTGCGTTCCAGCCAGATGGGAACGCAACTACACACCACTCCACAAACAAAGGGCCTTGCAGTGGACAAAATGAAGAATGGCAGCCAGCACACAGCAAAAACTCCCACAATCACCCCTAGTGTTGTCGCTGCTTTCTGCTCCCGCTTAAAAATAGAGATGTTCTTCCGCTCACGACTCAGCAGTCGGGACAAGGCGGCACATTCCTCTGCCACGCCGGGTGGCTTCAGACCCTGCATCCGCATTGCCTCATTAGCCACTGTTTCGAGACGCTCACGGCGTGACAGGTCAGTGAAGCGATGCTTGGCGCCACTCTTACGAGCTGCCTT
Organism: Neostethus bicornis; assembly: GCA_902685375.1. Classification (NCBI taxonomy): domain Eukaryota; kingdom Metazoa; phylum Chordata; class Actinopteri; order Atheriniformes; family Phallostethidae; genus Neostethus; species Neostethus bicornis. Next base: position 16,576,273 of record LR738545.1, read on the forward strand.
GAAAATCTTGTAGTACATGACAAGCATTACTAGCATTGGGATGTAAAAGGCTACAGCTGTTGAGTAGATGGTGTAACTAAAGTCTTGGCTAATGAGGCAGACACCAGCCGTGTTGATGTTTTTGGCCCAGCCACAGAAAGGTGGAAGGGTGATGGATGCTGATACTAGCCATACTCCTACAATCATCTTAGCCATCAGCTGACCATTCTGGCGTGCAGGGTAGGTGAGAGGTCGTGTGATCCCCAGGTATCTGTATGAAAAAGAAACGGAAAAAAGAAAGTGTTAAGTTGCAAGCTGCTTTTCAACAAGATCCCAAAAGCTCGAAGGGATGCTTTTACATCCTTATAAAAACACCATCTTCTATAAAAACTCTGAAAGAAAGAAGATAGAGAACGTTGCACCATAAAAACACGCGTGTGAGTTGGCTTATCATTCACAATACAGCCACACAGTTCACACCTTGTAACATTTGGTAGAATCAAATATAGTCCACTCAGTTCAAAGACAGATATCAATAAAAAAATTCACAGGATTTGTCATTGCCTGGAGGGATTATTGCTGGTTTACTGTGGCTCCCAGAACTAAAAGGTGGAGAAGAGCTATCAATCAAAGAAGCAGTTCCGCAGTTTCAGATAGCAGCTGGAGGTGTCAGGGAAATAAAAATAGGTGTTAAAGCACAAATTTGAAAGAAGCTTGAAAAGCGTCCACTATCTTCCTGACGTAATAAATCTGAGTGTGCTTCTCGTTTGGCGGTGTGGTCGTTTTATCAGAACCAAATGGCTCATTGATGTCTTAAAGCTTTTTTTTTGGTGTCCTCTCTTTTGCTTCTCTCGAGAAAAATGTTGCAGCGAGGCCAATTTATCTTGTCATCTAACAGTGATTCCATCCTTAATGTGAAAGTCAAAGTCAGTTTAGTCTATTTGTAAAAGAATCATCCCTTTCCTTCATTTTTGGCTGTTGAATTTGTGCAAATTTAATACACTTTTTTCTTTTTGTGTCACCTTCAACGCTTTTACGACCACGTTTTATTCTTCCAGTATTTAATAGAGGCTTATATCAACTCTTTACATTGAATTATAGACAAACACTAGTAAATCACTAGTAAGCCAACAGCATTAAGACAGAAAGACTTACTTTAATATCTAATTAAAAATTACACAGAGGGTATTTAATTATAATATCCATTAGTAGCTTTCAATTTACAGCATAAGTAGTGTTATTAATCGAGATCAGAGCCACGATGCATCACTGCTGAAAGCACTAATTAAAATCATGTAAGCATGGTTCCAATATCAACAACTTTTTAGCTGATGTTAAAAAGCGGCACACAGACACACTTTTCCACATGATGGAAGGAATTTGCATTCATCACTTATCAAGGTTTATCGTCATTATCATGACAACAAGTTGTAATCCAATTTATTATGAATGAAACTGAACACAAAAAGACGATAAGACACATATAAAAACAAAAGCACAATTTAATCAAATGGTCGCTTGTTATGTTTGACTGAATATAAGCAGCTTTGAAGTTAAAAAGAGATATTTCTGTTTAATCTTAAGTGACAAATTCTTCTGTTTATGTCATACAAATCCCTTGGCTAAGATTAGCAGTGCAGAGAGCTCATCTTCAATTCATCAGTGTCTTTAACCTTTGACCGGGCCACTTTGTGCTTTTCAGTCAAATGCACTTGGGCAGTCAAAAGAGGAATGTCAAACAAATGCATAAGTGATCAGGAAATGAGTGCACTCTAAGCTCCGGAAATTTATAGAAATACATAATGGATGGCAAGTAATGCAAAAATCCTCTCTGAATGCAATATTCAATAATAAGGAAGTAGTTTTTGAGATTTTTAAATCAAATCTAATATTGTTTTAGAATACTAATTCAATTTGAAAGGGATTTCAAACTTTAAAATTTTGTCTGTAGTGTCTATGTGTACACATGTGTTTGTTTACACAAATACACAGAAACACAGTAGATACAAATATCTATTTCCAGATATGGATATACTGTACAGATATGTATATAGACAAATAAATGCAATGCATTCATCTTCTAAACCATCCAACTCTATTGAGTTGTAGTTTTTTTTTGTTTTTGCTATCTGGAGCCTATCCCAACTGATTAAAGGAGAAAGGCATCGCCACCGTGCATTTCTTTTCTAAATAGTTGTAAATTATTATGTGTACTTAGAACGACCAGTCATTATCATTCATAAAAAAGAATGACATACACCTGGAAGGTTTTAGGATTTGTTTTTCTAGATTTCCAGGAAATTTAGGGCATAGTCACAGAAGCCTTGGGGATTTATCCAGTTCACTGACCGAAATATAAGAAAAAAGTGATAGCCAAGCAAATGGAGTATTTTATTACTTCCATTGGGTAACCAGCTATGGCCCAATAAAGCGAGCTATTTTCTGCACTGGAAAACTTTAAGTGGCCTGGTCTGAAAAAGTTGTCAGTCATTTCTTGGATCGCTTCAAAAACCTTTCACATCTTAAAGGGAATACATAATAAAATATTTACTGGCAGGAGTTAGCTTGCAGGTCAAAGTGGTGAATTTAGAAATAATTCAGTTTTTGAAAAGGGGTCAAATGGTAACAAGCTGAAATAGCAGTCTGACAGATTATATTTCTCTTTGAAGAACAATCCTCTGATTTTTTTTTTTTTACCTTTACTCCCTCTGTCACTGTAATAGTGCAAATTAAGTAAGTGTTAAATCCAGATGCAGATCCAGAAACTATCTTTTGTCAAAGAGCTTTTTCTGAAATAATCTAAAAGTGAAGCGCCATGCTTTTTCACCAGTGGTCATCTGTGGTATTCACTGCTTTCATGCTTGGTTTGTTTTATATAAAGTGACTGAGAGTGCTGCATACAGAAAAAAAATCAGAAAACACAATCCGCTACATTCTCCATGCTGAAATGTCAACAGTGTGTATGAAACAAGAGCTTTGTTTCTATATAACTTAGCCACATAACTATCTAAGAAAACAGATTCATGGGGAAGTAAACAATTTGTAACAGTGGCATTTACGTATGCAGAAACCAAAAGCCAAACAAAATTTAAATAGAGCAACTGTTTATTTCCTCAAGTGCATACATATACGTTGAGACACACTGGATTCACACACTCTATTCAGTGAGCGCACCAGATTTTCTCTAGCATCAGGCAACGTCCTCAGCCCTCAAGGAGCCCTTCAACTCTCCTATTCTATTTGAGAAACCTCCACACGACACAAGCTGAGTTGTTTTTCTCTCAGAAAACACACACCATGAGCTGAGCTGTAATTTTCTTCTGAACAAGGTAGCTATTTTACATGCTGTAAAAAGAATTGAAACTTATTCATTGCCATCCAAGGAGGTCACAAGATTCAAAGAAGAGTACGTCATTTTTGTTGATTTCAGCATAGTAAAATAGCAGTAACAGTCCTCTTGGTTTTCTTGTAATTTCTATGCAATTTTCCTTTCCATGATTTGCGCAATATTAGATATGACAGTCTGTGTACAACCATCACTCTTCCTCCGACATTTCCAAAACAAATGTCAAAATATTAAAACAGGTCATTTTTGCTAGTAAAAAATTGTGCATATCGCATCAAAAAAGTGGAAAAGATCATTCAATATTTTTTTCTTTAAAAAAACGCACCGAAGTGCGTTACTTTGAAAATAGAGTATTTTATGCTAAACTTTTAAATTAAATTCTAGTAAAAAAGAAAAAACATTCCCAAACATTTTTAATCAAATTTTGAGCAGAAAATAACTACAGAGCTCAATAAATTATGTTGAACACAAACAACAGGCACACAAATTTGAAGGATTTTTTAGTTAGAAAACAAATTTTACACATAATATATTTGTAACAAAGCAGTTCTTAAGAAAGCTTAATGAAATAAGAAATTTTGCTCCAGTAGTTTTGCGATTCCACTTTTTTTATTATTATTTATTTAGATTTTTTTTTGTCTTTTTCGTCTTTATTTCTTTTTTTATTTTTTAAAAATAAACAACAATAATTGTTGTATATATATTTATGTGTGTGTGTATTTATATAGATTTATGTATATATTATGCTCTTGTCAAACATTTGGACATGCCTGTCCATTTAGTTTAATAGAGAAAAAAAATTCTCATAATGTAAATAGAGTCTATTTTTATCTGTTAGCTGGATCCCAAACATCTGGCCAGCTGTGTGTAGTTGTTTCCCTACAGATGGCATTGCTGACCAGCCCTTTAATCACTGTTATTCTTAGCATCACACTAATTATTTTGTTACACTCTTAAGCATTTTAAAAGGGCATGCTATTTACAGAAGCATGTGTACAGTATTTGCATGACACACCTAGCATTGTACAGCAGTTATCACCCTCTGGGTTTATGTACCAGGCTCTTTATGATGTCTGGTTTACTTCCTGCTAATTATTGGAAAGCACTGGAGTGGATACTTTATGGCCTTCCTAGTAATGCTCACCACCTGTTAGTTTACGAGAGGGGGTGTTCTGGCTTTCACTGCAATAAAAATGATAGGCAGCTATTAGTGCCATAGTGATAAAAATGGGTTTCACTCCCAATAGTCATCTTGTCCATTCCCATCAGAGTTGGCTGTCCTTGGACAAAAAATCTGATTCCTGATAACCCTCCTCTATTTACCCTCGAGGTACTCTGCAGTACTCTGCAGAATGGAGTGAAAGAACTTAAGTTGAGGATCACACTTTATGTTCAAAGATGATGAGAGATAATTACTCACTGTTTCCAGCACGAGGTAAACGTTAAAGAAAAAGTGTACAAAGATTTTATTTTCACTAGCCATATGTAGTGTACAAAGCCTAGTAACAGTGTGATCGAACATTCGTATCAAAAAACTGATGCAGAATTTTAAAACATTTATGAAGAGAGGTCCAGTTCTGCCTTTCCTCTAAATGCAGCATTACATAAAGTTGTTCTAATCTAAATTAATTTGTTTACCAGGATATGTTTTACAGCAGTTTTCAAGTCAACAATGCTTCTCTTCAATATGAACATGACCTCCCGAGCAGCTGGGGTCTGCTTTTCCCTAGCTGTCAGTTCACGTTGCCTCTTTTTAATCAGGGCTGTTGCTGTATTTTGCGTTCTTGTTTTCTTTTTGTGCTGAATCATCAACTGTAAGACATTACTGTCACTATTTTTCTGAGCAATGTCCCACAATACTGTAAAGTACAGAATGTGAAATTTGAGGGGGAAAAAAACAACATGAAATGCCTGCTTGTACAATTAAACCCCACAACATGATGGCCTTCAGCTTTTGTACAAGTTTTGAACTCTGATCTCTGAAAATGACAGACTGTAAACTTCCCTACATTCGTTTGCCTCTTACAGCATGCCTGAAAACTACACACATTTTTTTCTCATCCACACTTTATCTGGCATTTGTCTCCCAACGACAATCGTGTGGAGTATAATCCAAAACATTTACTTCTGGCTTAAGATCTTGCTTTGAATTCTACAAAATTACTTGTGCCTTTAGTTTGGCCTTTTGTTTGACATTATGATTCTTGTCTAGGAAGGTCTAGCTGTTTAAAATTTATTATTAAACTTGGAAGCGACAGAACTGAGTAATGACATTTTCTTAAATACATTGAATGAACTTAAATCAAAATTTGGCTCTTATCCTTAGTTTCAACCATGTTAGTTAACACATTTCTAATTGCAATCATGAACCCTGGTTTACCCCATGAATCATGATTCTATCTGGTTTTGATCTATTTTAGATGTATCCTCTCTTCCTGCTCATTTCTGCCATCTGCTCCACAAAAAAAATAATAATAATTTTTTTTCAGCTCCTTCATCACCCTGTCATCATCCTGCTTTCTGAAAAAGAAATTTTTAAATCAAATTCAAGAAAACTCACGGACAGGATGTAGAGTAAAAGGAGTCATAACAATCAACAAATATTAGAAAAAAGGAAATAAAAGTAATATTGCATAGCCAGCACCAACATACATAAATCCCATAACTTTGTAAGGAATTCAATGTTTGCACATTTTTATTGAAATCTTTAACGGTTGCATCTCAACCACAGATGAATGGTTTGTGTTCTAATTTGGAAACTTGCCATTACAATGTCATTTTGACCTAGAGTAGAGCCTGAGTCAAAAGCAAAAGCTCTCAATTTATCTGACAAACCTATGTTCCTCACCTATTGTTCTGAGCTGGGGGTAGAGACTTAAAGAGATTTGTGGATACAGGCAGTGGAAATGAGTTTCATCCAAAGGGTGTTTTGGCTCAATGTGTAATAGAGGGGGAAGAGCTCTGTCATCCTGGAAAAGAAATCACATGTGGGCTGAATTAATTAAATTAGAACCAAAATTTAGAATGTGTTAAATACGGTTTGTGTGGACCTTTCCGGAAGGTGCCTGGTAAACTAAAGCTTTTTGTTTGTTACCTTGTGTGTGATGTCTTTTGTGTTACACAGTCCAGACTGTGAATAATACAACTTGAATTTGGGCCAGAATGTTTTTCAGACAGTTTCCTTTGTCGCCACTAGTGAATAAGTGTACCTCATCATACCTTTTACTCTGACTCTGAAAAGATTTTTGCATGTTAGTTATGCATTTAACCACTTTCTGGTCCATGTGGATTATTAGCGCCTTTCTTTTATGTTGGCAACCATGGCGACCATATTTGTGATATATTTTTGAAAACCTCATTTGTGCAGTATTTCTGCTCAAACTATTATGACTAAATATTAAATGAATCTGAAAATTGAGAGTCAAGTGGCATGTGGACTACTGTCCAAAATCTAAAAAAAAATTATTCACAGCATCTTATCATTATTCCCAACTTTGCGAAACTATCCAATGAAACACCAAAATCGCAATAATTTAAAAGTACTCCCTCAGTTTTTATTGTTTTATTTTTGTTACATAACTCAAATCCATTGTTGCAAGGTAAAGAACAATTTACCACTAAAACTGTCTTCTCTTTGTTTTCCTGTCATGATGATCAGTAGGAGGACGAAGAACCTCTTTATTATTGTCACTTTCACAAATTTTAACATCAAATGCACAGTTTCACTTTGAAATTCATTTTATTTCACTTAAGACTTTTTCAACTAATATTTTAAGATTAATCATTTTGTTCAACTTGGTGTAAAAAATACAGCTTATGTGACCGTGCAGCTTGTTACAAGCCTTATTTCATTGTACAGACTAAGAGACCACATATTTCAAAATTGACAAAATCCTACAGAACACAGACCACTGTTGCTTTTACTTTGCATTTGCCATGCCTCCTACCCTCAAAGTGACCTTTCATTTTCTGGATATAAAAATACCTGGTATTTAAAGTCCAGCTGAGATCAACACGAGGTTCCCAGAAGCCCTGTTGCTCAATACAATCAACAAGATAAAACATGAAAATTGCATTTTTTTTTTTTCTCATTTATGTTGTTCCCCAACAACCAACAATTCATCTTTGCGTGAGACAAACTTCACACTTTTTAAAGGACTTCCTGAGAAATTAGCTACCACAACATGTCCAGTGAAAGAAACACTCCTGGCAGAAATCAGGCTTTAAAAATCTGCTTTTTGAACAAATTTAGAATTAAGGTTATTGATTTTTCTCTGTCTAGATTCTTCCTAAAGAGACAGATTTTGTCCTTTTCCTTTTGCTGCCAGAAACATGTATTCCTGTTGTATGGTGTTGTTGACGCTTCTTTCTTGTCATCTCCAATCCTTGGAAAGTGATGGAGATTTTCTATTTATAAAGATTTTTTCTCAAACTCAAGGGGAACATTGAAATTAAACTTCTTTTTTAGGACGGTCAGTAGTAGTACACGTCATGCTATTACTTCCATTGTGTTCAAATTGAATATCAATTAAATCCATTATAAATAATCACAGTGGCATTTTATGCTACATGATACATTTGTTGTAAATTGGTGTGGTGAAAAACAAAGCACAAGATATCTTGCCATTTTTTTCCAATTTTGTGTTTTTATGAGCTATTTTTTTCCGGAATAAAATATTTTTTGTTAAGAATAAATAATAAATTTGCTTGTACTGTTTCATTTAGGATTTAATTGGGTGAAACTAGAGTTGTGTGGATTCACCAGAAGTAGGAATCATACAAAGGACAAATTCATGTGCAATGAGCTGCTTCCTCTTACACTGTGTTACCAGAAAATAATGATCTTTTCTTTTCTTGTCATCATCTCGGGCTAACTAGATCTGCACCAGAAATCTGTGGACATTTGTGATCCATCGAATGACTATTTGAATCTCTAGTAAAGATTACCCCTCCCTCATAGGTTCTTCATCTTCATAGAAAATATGCACTTAAAAAAAACAGACTAAACAATCAGAATGAGCAAGCATATAGATAAAGGAAATGTGGAAAGAAAAATAGCTTGAGGCCGAAGAGAGAAGTAGCAGCATGACTGGAGCAGAAATGGTAAAAAATATTTCTTAGCGGAGAGGAAAGTAAATTAAACATAATTTGATTTTGTATAAGATAACAAAGGAAAGTATGAGATCTGGAGGAGTATTCTGTGTTCCTGTTTTGCCACAGTGTGCATTAGCCAGATGATATAATGACTAATGACAGGGAATATTCATTACGGATGTTTGTCTTTTTTATCAGCACAGACGGAAAGGTAATTTTTCCCAGTTATACGGCTACTTACCAGCAAGAAAATATATTCAAATATAGCATCAGCACTTTCCAGCAACTATCTCAACTTGATTCATATATAAAAATGCCAATATAGGCAGTCCCACACTGACAGGAAGGTAATAACACTGATAATATTTGGCATAGTGTGGCCTACTAAATAATGTGGGAGGAAGTCGTACTAAACAGAGCAGCAAGTTTCACATTATCTCAGCAACATTGTGTTTAGTGAACGACATTTCATCTTTAGTGCTCATTTAATTAAAAAAAGGGGGGTTTAACTGAGTCACTGCATTCGGTTAAAGGAGAAAAACTATTACGAGACTCATCATTTGACACTAAACTGGGCATCAGACTTCATTTAAGCAAAGCAAACTATTTTTTTTTTCAATTTCTTCAACCTCTGTTTATCTCGGAAATGATACATTGAGATATAATTCTTTTTACAAAAAAACTCATAAAAAGCATCATTATATAGCAGGTTCATTTATATTTCTAGTGTTTACATAATCTTCTTTCAAAGACCTTTCTGCACAAAAACTGGTTTATCTGATTGACCAGGGCACTTCCACACCAGTTACAAATCTCCACTTTTAGAGGATCATGCATTAATTCATAAAGAAATGTGTTATCACTGATATAATGTATCATGTTCATTGTTTGATTACCACTTAGACAGTTTAGGATTTTTTTCTTTTTGTTTCTATTCAAATATTAGCACGCCAAGTGGTGCAATGGTTAGCACAGGGGCCCCACAGCAAGAAGGTCAAGATTCAAGTCCCTGGTGGGACAAGGCTTGGAACACTGGCCTTTCTGTGTGGAGTTTGCATGTTCTCCCTGTGTATGCATAGGTTTTCTCCAGGAACTCTGGTTTCCTCCCACCCTCTAAAAACATGCTTGTTAGGTTGTTTGGCCACTAAGAAATTACCCCTAGGAATATGTGTGTGTGTGGTCCTGCAACAGACTGGCAACCTGTTCGGGATTTACCCTGCCTTTTGCCTGAAATCAGCCGGGATAGCGTTGGCAACTCCACGCTCTCCATTTGGGATAAGTGGTTCAGAAGATGAGACGGAACGAAATGTTAGTCAGCTTAGGAGTCTTACATGTTCAGAAGTTCAGCCTGACCATTTGCGCACATTCTTTTCTTATTATTATTCTTTCAGCATTTCCCATTAGGGGTCGCCACAGCAAGTCAGTTTCTTCCATCTAATCCTATCTGCTGTATCCTCTTTGGTCACACCAACTATCTTCATGTCTTCCTTCACTGCGTCCATGAACCTCCTCTTTGGCCTTCCTCTAGTCCTCTTTCCAGGATGCTGGATTTGGGTACACCCCAAATCCAGCATCCTTCTTCCTTTATACTCTCTCTCCTCTGTACGTGACCAAACCATCTCAGTCTTGCCTCTCGAACTTTATCCCCAAAACCTCTAACATGTGCTGTTCCCCTGGTGTACTCATGTCTAATCCTGTCCATCTTGGTCACTCCCAGAGAGATCCTCAGCATCTTCATCTCTGCTACCTCCATCTCTGCTTCCTGTCTTAGTGCTACTGTTTCTAGACCAAACAGCATGGCCAGTCTCACCACGGTTTTGTACACTTCCCCTTTCATTCTGGCTGAAACTCTTCTGTTGCACATCACACCTGATACTTTCCTCCACCCGTTCCAGCCTGCCTGAACACGTTTCTTCACCTCTTTTCCACACTCTCTATTGCTCTGGACTGTTGATCCTAGATACTTAAAATCTTCCACCTTCTTTATCTCTTCTCCCTGTAACCTCACTTTTCCATTTGGATTCCTCTCATTCACAAACAAGTACTCTGTTTAACTCTGACTAATCTTCATGCCTCTTCTTTCTGGAGCAAACCTCCACCTCTCCAGCTTTTTCTCCACCTCTTCCCTCCTCTCACTACAGATCACAATGTCATCTGCAAACATCATTGTCCATGGGGATTCCTGTCTGACCTCGTCTGTCAGCCTGTTCATCACCACAGCAAACAGCAAAGGACTCAGAGCAGATCCTTGGTGCAGTCCCACCCCCACACTGAACTCCTCCATCTCACCTACAGCACACCTCACCACTGTCTTACAGCCCTCATACATGTCCTGGACCACTTTAACATACTTCTCTGTCACACCAGACTTCCTCATACAATACCATAATTCTTCTGTAGGTACCCTGTCATACGCTTTCTCTAGATCTACAAAGACACAGTGCAGCCCCCCTTTGGCCTTCTCTGTACTTCTCTATTAGCATCCTCAAGGCAAATACTGCATCTGTAGTGCTCTTTTTTGGCATAAAATCATACTGCTGGTCACAAATTTGTACTTCAGACCTTAGCCTACCTTCGTCAACTTTTTTCCATAATTTCATCGTTTGACTGGTCAGTTTTATCCCTCTGTAGTTACCACAACTCTGCACATCTCCCTTGTTCTTAAAAATAGGAACCAGCACACTTCTCCTTCATTCGTCAGGCATCTTCTCACTTTCTAATATCCCGTTAAACAGCCCAGTCAGAAACTCAATTGCCACCTCACCTAAGCATTTCCATACTTCTACAGGGATATCACCAGGACCCAGAGCCTTTCCACTCTTCATCCTCTTCAGTGCCCTCTTTATTTCTACCTTACTGATCCTAGCCACTTTCCGGTCCACTATGGTAACATCTTCTACTGTTTGTTCTCTTTCATTTTCTTCATTCATCAACTCTTCAAAGTACTCTTTCCATCTTCCGATCACATTACTGGTATCTGTCAAAAGACATCCATTCCTGTCTTTAATCACCCTAACTTGCTGCACATCCTTCCCATCTTTGTCTCTCTGTCTTGCCAACCTGTATAGGTCCATCTCTTCCTCCTTGCTGTTCAGCCTAGCATATAGGTCATCATAGGTGCACATTCTTTTACTCTTTAAATAAAATTCATAGTTGACTTTTTTCTAGTAAAAATCAAGTATGTCATTACTATAACAAAAACTTTCCAATAACTTTCCTACCTGATACAACATTATCAAATGTGCATTTTCACTGAAAAAAAATAAAGGGGTATTTCTGATGAACAGATTTTGTTAAAAATTACATTTGAATTGACAATCAAAAAGTAATAAAACACTATGGAAAATCCAGTTTAATCAATGAAAGTCAACAGTCATTTCAGAAATGAACTTTGACCTTCAGTCAAAGTTAAATGAAAAAAAAAAATTGCGAATACCTGAGTTTTATAAAAAACGGAATTGAGAAAACGCAAAAAGTTCTTGAGAACGTTACAATCAGAAACGCTGTTTTCTCTTGTTGCAACAGTGAGACATTGACTAAGAATGTATGTTAGTATATTAAATGAATAAAAAGTCACAATTTTCCACTCTCTTGAACTACATTTTTCTTCAACTGCAAAAATAATTGAATACAAAATACTATTTTATATCCACTTAATTGCAAAAAAGTTGGATCAACACTGGTTTTACAAAAATGTTTCAAAAATAAAAAACCTCGAGAATGTTAGAATGGCAATTTCTTCCATTATAAGAAAGGGGAATATTTGCATCCGTAGTTAATTTGTGTAATGCAGTTAATTTGCAACCATTTTAGTGTGTCTGACATCTGTAGTTGACATTTCTAATCTAAATCAACCCTTTAATGAGACTTAATTCAGTATTTTTTTCTCCTTATCATGCTACTAAAACTCACATTTCGATTACATGTCATCATACTATTTCACTTTACCTCTGCCTTTTCCTCCAACAATATTCTGCTGAACATACAAACATTTTCAAACAACCAAAGAGTTGAAATGCATGCAACGTGGCTCCACGTATAGAGACGGAAGCAACTATCATGTGATGACACTTACTAGAGTAAAAGTTGTGAGGTAAAGTTTTTGAGCCTCAAGCTTCTGCAAAGACATGACAACTCTCTGAGATGGTGCATTATCGGCTGAAGAATTTAAAGGTCAGAAAGTGTAATTTAGTACAACAGTGGTCTTGTCACAGGAAACAGAAATTTGAAACATTTGTTGGGACTTAAAAACACGCCATTTGAATGTCATTCAGTCACCTTCTTAACCGTCTATCTCTTTGAGGGTTGCGGGGGGTTGCCGGAGCCCATCCCGGCTGATACAAGGCAAGGGGCAGGGTACACCCCAAACAGGTGACCAGTCTGTTGCGGGGCCACACACATACAACCATACACACAGACACACTCATTCATTCCTACGGGCAATTTGGCACCAGCCAATCAACCTAACATGCATGTTTTTGGAAGGTGTGAGGAAACCGGAGTACCCGGAGGAAACCCACGCAGACACGGGGAGAACATGGAAGCTCCACACAGGTCAACACGGTCAAAAGGTGCTAAGCACTCAACAAGAGAAATGAACAACTTTCTAAGCAGTAAAGCATTTCATAAACTGTGTGTGCTGCCAGTAAATACGGTATGTAATTTTTTTTTTTTTTACCACACACACATTCATTGCATATGGTCATTGCTTTGAATGTATTGACCCACTTAGCACAGGGATTCAACCTCTTCCACAAAGCCATTTGGGTTTTGATGAATAATTAAAATGTCAAAAAGCCATTCACCGGTTGGAATAGATTACTGACATCATGGAATATTTTCGTCCTGGCTTGGAAGATAAGAAAAAAAGCCTGTTCTACTGACCTGCATCCAATAAAAGCTCCAACTAAATATGACACAAGAGTTATGGCTATAAAAAGTTTTGATAACTAATAAACAGTCTGATCTCATATTGTTCCTGTGTGAAATGTGTTGCAATGTGTTCCAACGTGGACTAGATGTTCTCTATTTGGAAAAAGTTAACTTTGCAGTTATTGTTTAAAGAAGCTTTCATACTGCCACACTCAATAGACTGCATGTATATTCAGCTGATGTGCAAAGATAAGCAGTGTCCCAACACTTAATATTCTTCAACAGCATTGGAATTTTCTAAATACATCATCAGTAATTCACAGTGGAATATGTTTGCATATGTGATCGCTATCACTCAAGATTAAACTTGTTATCCTACAACTTATTAAATGCTCACTTTTAATAAAAGAAACAATTTGTTCGGCGAATAAACTCAACGTGTCATTTCCACCACAGCCACAAAGTCCTTTACTCTTTTCTGCTTCCTGCCCTCAAGGACTATTGGGTAAACAATATGACAAGCCCTGAATAGCAACACAAAACCATTAAATGATGTACATTGAGACTATGTTTAATAACAATTTTCCTAAAACTTTGATACTTTTGTATGTTAATTACAATCAGGTTAAACAGTTTCTAATCATTCCCAGTCACGGAACTACTTATTCCTGACTCGGTAGCGTGGGGTTCCGAAACAAATCCTGGCTGATTCAAGGTGAGAGGCAGGGTACTCCGCAAACACATCGCCAGTCTGTCACACACACAGACAACCATCCACACACACTCATTCCCAGGGGCAATTTCATAGCAGCCAATTAATCTTCAATGCACGATTTTAGAGGGTGGGAAGAAATCGGAGTACCCATAGGAAACCCAAACGTCACACAGAAAGGCCAGTGTTACAAACCTCATCCCCGCCTGGGATTAAAACCCCAACCTTCTTGCTGTAAGACCACTATGCCACTGTGCAGCTACATTATCTAATTTTGTGTTAAATGTTTGGCTTACAGATGAAAAAGAGAGAAAAAATAGAGATGCTCACTTTTAATAAACACAACTACATCTTTTAAAAAGTATGTCTAAGCAATATGTTAGCACTGAATTTATAATCAGTAATCCAAAGTTATATGTTAAACAGAACTGAATTTTTTATTATATTTACAAAAAGAAAAATAATTAATCAATTCTACTTCCATATGTGCTGCAGAGCAGTTTGATTTCTTTCAGTAGAAAAGGGGAAATAGTTTGAAAGGGAGGTATATATCTTCAGTGAAAAGAGAATAGTAAAACATAGGTTGGATCACAAAATTGGATCTTCAGGAGTGGCTGTAGGTTTGATGGATTTTTCTTGGTAAAAGTTTAGAGAGCAAAAATAAGTGAACAAGATTGGATAAAAAGTAGATTCAACAGACAATGCAGGAAGCCAGGAAATAAGGTTTAGTCACATTTATGACTTGCTAAGTGGGGTCTCATTTGTGAGAAAGAATGTGTGAAACCCACCTATGCAGATAAGCAATGAGTAACGATTTAACTTGGCTTTTTTTTTTTTTTTTTGCCAAAGGAAACCACTATGAGAGGAGAAACTGATGTGAAGTTTGACTTTATGGACCAATACATTTATGAGTATCAAAGGAGAGTTTGTTGTTGAACAAAAAAACATGGTACTTGCAGCATAGAACAGAATCAATCTTACAGCCATCTGGGGACAGAAATTTGATAGGATGATCAAAATGTGGCATACGTCTTTTGAAAACCGTTTACCTGTTTTTTTTTCAGTCATTAAAGGAAGTACAAGGGGGCAGGGGTGGAAACATATTGAATGTAGAAGAAGCAGGCCCTTTAATGAATGTTGTGCAGTCATCGATGGAGACTATAGCAGCAAATATAAAGTAATATAAATACCACGCAGTCGGAGAAGAAGCTCTCTTATGTGATGCCATGAGAGTGCTATGTCTGTGTCTAATCAGCAAGATATTGTGCGTTAGAAGGTAAAAAGTTTTTGCCAGATCAGCAAAAAAAAAAAAAAAAAAACAGCTATGCAGTATTGTTTCTATAAATGGAATCCATGTGTCGCAGTCGACAAGTTTTATTTAATTTCTAATGTCTTTTGGTTGACTTGTTTCTGGTTCTATTCATTTGGATTTGGCTCAGACATGTTCAGTTTCCTTTACTTCCTGTTTAAATCATTATTTGTTCCACCTGCTTTTCAATTACTTTTGGCAACTTCAGAATTTTAGCATGTGAATGTCATTTGTCAATTAAAAGTTAATTGTGTTGTTGAACATGTGTATTTAAGTGATTTTCTTGGGTTTCTTAAAATTCTCCTCTAAAGTTTTTATTTCTAGACTAAGCCTTTCAGTGACCCAATCATCTTTGCCATCGATCTGCCTGCTTCTGATTTCTGTACGTGTGAAATTTGGGTTTTTCCACTCCAAATTTTGACAATCGACAGTCATTTTTATTTTTGGATGTTACAGGTAGGTATAAACAGATAAAGATGTACTGAAATTTGTTTTGAAATATCTGGATGGGTCACAAGTTGTCTGTTGACTGGCTTTTCTAGTGTCTTATTTGGCAAAGATGACTCTCTAACAGTTGAAATCATAGTTATCACCAGCTGTGATTGCATCATATTTCCTGTTGATGAAGAATCAAAATACAGCATTTTGTCTGAGACCCGAAATCTAAAAGTTATCACCCTGAAATAAGACCTTTCTAAAAATATAATGCTAATTGTGAAAGCATCTAAATACCATATCAATGTTGATGAGATTTAGATCCTTTCCAGGGTTGGAAATTTGGCCTTCATCATTGTGGGATCAATGTCTTGTATTAATGTCTACGTATATTACTGTATTTTGCCTGATGTTTATTGGTGTGTTTCTTAACATTGTAATTAGTGACTAAATTAATGAATCTTATACAAACCTTAATGACCACTAAAATTTATGCTAAATAATGTAACTTTATATATGACTCTTGTCTCGTTTTGATGCCGAACTTATTTAACAAATAGAACCGGAAGTCTAGCTAAGTTTTGTTTGAAACTTTAGCTCTGTAAATAATATCTTTTCTGCTCGAAATAAACTGAACAGAACTGAAAATATTAGCAGGACTGCAACTTTACGAAATCCATCAGCACCACTGTAATTCAGTTAAAATCCAATAGTCCGTACGGTAGTCTGTAACCTTTGGTCAAGTTTCATTGAAGATTCAGAGATTATAACACCAGTTTTTAATTACACTTTGGTTCACAATAGATATAAAAGAAATGAATTAGCAACTATTTAACAGTCTGATCTTCTAGTATTTTCTCAAAAATAAATTATTTTGCAAGTTAAAGCTAACAGTTTCAATTGACGCATGAGAAAAGAAAGATTTGGAACTGTGAGGAATTTCTACTCATCAGTACACCCAAATTTTCTTCTGATTTCAATAAATGGTTGGGCAACAAAGAGTTGCAGGGATGGTTGAAAAAAAACAGACTTTGTTAGGCATTCAAAATGAAACCGTGAACATAGTGGTGTGGCCCAAAATATTTTCTGGTTGTTTGAAAATGTTTCTGAGTGTACAGCAGATCACAAAAACATAGGACATTCCCTGGGACATTCACATTATGAGACATAACATAGCAATTGAAATGGTGTAAAAGAATGTTTGTGACAATATGAGTCAAAAGTCCAAATTGAAGACTTTCAAGACAAAGTAATGAAAAACAACTCAACTTTACAAAGATACTGTAACTCCCATGTTTGCCAATCATGAAATAAATGACAAAGCATGAGAAAATAAAACAGATGTGGGAGGAATACCATGAGAAAGAGAAGCATGGGAATCAAGAACAGCCAAAGGTTCAGAAGGGTCTGACCTCAAAACTGCGAGTGTGGCTGCTTTAGAATTCAGAAAAACCATTTGATTTAATGTATTGAACTGTGAAGTTCATGAATCTCCTGGGCAATCATCACATGCCAAAATGATGGATTTGATTATTTATGCAGAACACTGAAAAAAATACAAGCCTATTGTTTGGTAAAGATGATTCATCTGACAGATACATGGATCCATTATAACAATTGTTTTTCTAAATTAATCTTGGAGAAACCCATGGATCAGTGTTGCTTACAGCAGACAAAATTATTTAAATCACATCGAAACATGAATTGTCAAATGATAATCACAGTGACCCATTCAGTGAAATCCATCCATGCAGATAGTTATTTTTCAGCCTTGTGTAATATATTTTAATAAGTTGTTGCTTATTTTTACAGAAAGCATACTTTTATTTGAGAAGAGGTTTTTCTTTTTACAAATGAGTGGCTTCAAATTTAAAATTACCACCATCTTTAATACTAAGTGGTTACCCCACTGTGTATGAAATAGGAAATAGTTGTGATGATTTGCGATATGCTACGGAGTAGAAAAAAAGACACCATCCGGTATTTCCTGCGGACTCAATTTAATTACAAGATCTGAGGATTCCATGCACCTGAGCTGTAATTCAGTGTAATGATCAAAATGCACTTTTTCTTTTCCATGAGCAGGAAGTGTCTTTTGATCTGATCGTGAGGAAGTCCAATCCACCACATTTCAGCAGCGATGGCTGACAAGTGGAAAGTGAGCAGCGCCTGTGAGAGTGGAGCTTAGGCGTCACATCACATTACCACAGGATGCGTCACCTAGGTCAAGTCATCTGTGTCTGCTGCTGCGGGTGGTTGTTCCCAGCTGCACTAAGCCAGGGATGTTTCTCCTGGGACCAATGTATGCACCGACCTCACAAAAATATTCTCAAATGTGGAGGGCAGGTCGCTGTGGGAGAGCTGTGTGTGAAGACGGCTCATCGGTAACACGCCAGTTGACAGAAAGGATGTGAAGGCACTGGATAATCGCCATTGCCATCTACAGTGGGAGCCTCAACTTCTGTTATTTCTTTGCCCTTCACATCTCCTGCAGGAGTTCTTGGGCAATCACACCTACAATGCATGCTCTTCAGTTTGAACCCCTAGTAGAAAAGTTTACTCCCCTGTTGTTATGTGACATTTCTTTCTTGGTCTACATGTTATCCATCTTCTTTAAGGTCACTGACAGTTGAACAAAGTAATCACTGATTTGCAAATTTAGCTAGTGTGTCATACCCTATGAAGCAGCCAAAATCCTTTAGCAACATCTTTCCTTGGATGTTTGACGAACTGCAGAGAAAACACTATCCTCATTTCCTACTGTTGTGAATGAATCATTCATCATTGAGTTTTGCATTATTGAAAATACAACATATTACTCTCACTGAAGGTAAAAATTGTCTGGAGCAAAAAGATATACTTATTTTTTTAGGTAATGGGCAAAAAAAGCCTCTAAGCCTTTGCTGGAAGTGCATGAATAGAATATGGTATCTTCTGAAACAGCTGACCTATAATAATTCAAGCAGGAAACTCTGAGTCTATATCTGGACTAAATTCACTTCCCTACACTCAAAAAGATTTTTTATATATACGAGTGGGGCAGAGCTTTGGTGTTATACATTCATAATAGCATACTTTTGGATTTTGACAGGTAAACAGTGTTATTGTGTCAATTTTTTTCATCAGTGTTGAATGTTCCCACTTTTAAACCTCCTCACAACACACACCCTTTAGTTTTATTTGACAGCCTAATCGTCTTTATTTTCTCAAGGATAGTGAAGCACTAAAACACCCTGCTGTGCTTCTAAGTGGCTATAATTACTCCCTTCACTGATTAAATTGTTTTGCTACAAAATAGGCCAGAAAATCTGTGTCTCTAGAGGAAAAATGGGAATTAGTTTACAACAAAAATACAATCAAGATTGTATTTGACAAGTCTTTGGGTTGGTATCTGTATTTTTTAATGTCTTTTCCAGCTTGAGGTCAAACAAAATTTGTAATGCTATAATTAAATTCATGATAAATTACAGAATAGTTTCATATGTCTCTGTTTCTAAAGGTGTGCTTTTTTATTTACTTTAGATAACTCTTAAGAGAGAGGGAATGTTCTTAAAGAGATTTCTGCGTTATGCAGTTACAAATGTTTGCTTCAGCATATTGATGGTGATAAAAACCTCCTTTATTAGAATACTTCAAAGGAATTAGTCAGTACTTACTCTAGTTACTCAAATTATTATAGTTTTTTAAAGTTGGAAAAAATTGGCTATTTTTTAATAGAGACAGGCAGGTTGTGGTTCTTTATGACAGTCTGGGGAGGTTGTATTTTGTTCCATTTCTTTTTTCATTACAACTTGAGGGGGCTTGAGACAAAAATAGTCAGCATGGGAACTGCTTATGAGGTTAAATCTTCTAATGTATAGGAGAAGGATGTTTTTTTCTAAAAAAAACATTCATCCTAGGCAACAGTTTTGCATTGTACATATACTGGCACATGCTCTTTGTTTTAAGCGTGCTGTGAATAGTATACTATTCTGAAAGGAAAGAGAGCAAGGAACCTGAGATACCTCTAATCTTTGGTCTAATTAGCATAGTTTCCTGGCGCTCTGAAATCGTTTTACTAATTGTTCCTTTTAATATTTTTATTTATTTTGATATACTGCATTAATCCCTCATGGGGAAATTTCTGTGCTTCATTGTATCACAGCTATGATGATCCCAATGGTGGGAGAAACTGGGGGTTAGGTATCCTCTTCACATACACTTAGACATGAGCTCAGGATTCAAACCGCCAACTCTTCGGTCCGAAGATGGTCATTTTACCACTAAGCTAAGTCTCCCCCAAATAACAATAATTAATAATAAAAACACCTTTTATTCTAGTTCCAGATAGCCAATCCCATTTAAAAATCCTATGTTCGACACTTTGCATTCTTTTAGTATAGCTGAACTTCTTTCCAAATAAATTATAAAAACAAACAAACATGTGAGCTAAACTGTCCTTACACCCTGTGTGTAGATGGTTATCATCTCACACAGGCACACTTTTTTTTTTGGAGTATCAAAACCTATTTGTGAATTCCTAAACCACAGTATCTCTAGTTCATTGTTTCATAGAAACGGCTCTAAACTCTATACTTCTGTCTACTTTGATACATCTGACTGAAGCAACCTCAGAACTACAACATATCTGGGCTCTAATTCCTGCCTGAATATTATGAGTCCATCATGCGTGCATAAGTCCCTTATGCTCACTTCATCCATGAATGCTGTGCAAATACTCAACTGGCAAGTGAGAGGAACTAATCAGACCATCAATATACGATCAGGCTTTTTGTCTTAATTACAGTCAATGACATTGATCAGTTTAATCACTCAAATGATGTTCATTGTCTTTGGACGCCAATGAAAGGACTGTTGTTTGTCATAAGGCTCATCTCTGATTTGATGAGCAAAGACACCAAAGAATTACTAAATACCCAAGATGCAGAGTGGAATCTGAATAGGTGTTGGGTTTTTTTGCCTCTGCTGTTCTGAATATGATTTTGAAATAACTTGCTGCCACACACTCAGAGACTGATTTCCATGCATAATTTTGGAGCAATGTGTTTACAGTGCAACACTTTAGTGCAATGAAACTCATATTTATGCATGAAGGAAAAACAAAAAATATGGTTCAACTTTGTGAGAAAAGTTGATATTGTTTAGTATCGACTTTGTTTTTTTGTAAGACAGACAGGAAAAAGGGTGTATGCCTGTTTGTGTGTGAGAGAGGGAGAGAAACTGAGAGTGAAAAAATGAGAAACAGAGAGAGTGAAAAAGAGAGAGAGGGTGAAAAAGAGACCAGTTACAACCTGTGTAAACATCAGAAGTAAGTTGATGATGGCAAATCATCTGTAAAAGCCACAGCAGCTGTAAGTTCAGTGGGTCAGAGATCGGTCGAGCAGATTAATTAAGCCTGCTATGCATTATTCACAGTCTGTGTATTCATTTGCTGGTTCACTGGCTTTTACAGATAATCAGAAGGGTGGCTGTTCCAGAACTTGTACTTAAAATATAATATTTGTTTCACTAGCCAAGTACACTAAGTGACTTTTTTTTTAGAGGATTTCTCCTTGACCCCATCATTAGTGTTATCAAATTCTACATGGATGACGTGCGGGGTTCATTTTAACGCATGGCACAATGCATGCGTAATTTCAGTACGCAGACTTTAAAATCAGATAACTACTAACTTTAGCAACTTACCTATCAACGCTGATCACACACAGGGTCATAATCGAGGCTGTGCAGCACATCACATCCATTCCAATAAAGATGTTGCAGAAGACTTCCCCAAAAAGCCACTTTCCCCCAGTCAGATCTGTCACTATGACAAACGGCATGACAACTATAGCCACTGACAGATCTGCCACCGCCAATGATACAAGAAGGTAGTTTGAAGGTTGTCTTAATTTCTTCACTACGCACACCGCAATCACCACGAGTGTGTTCCCCATCACGGTGACCGCTGTGATAACGGCCAGCATCACCCCGATAATGATTTTCTCCGGGCGCCCGAAATCCAGCAACTGTTCCCCGCACGACTCGTTCCACATGGCTGTGGGGCTGCTGGTGACAAGCACGTTGTAGAGAAGCAGCAAAGTGCCATTGATGACTTCGGAAATATCCTCCTTCTTGTTAAAAGTGAGCTCAATTTCCGAAGTATTGAACATCACGACAATAATGTTCCAAGAGGAGCGCAAGGGACGCCTCGCCAGAGAACTCCAATTACGCGCATATTTGAACAAAAAGTAACCAGCTTACAGATCCAGTCCAGCGATGGTTGATCAAATGTGTTTGGGCTGAATTACATCAGCTTCCAACAAGTCTGGAGTATTTTTTGCTGGTTTTTGTGTTTGAATGATCCCTCTGAAGAAGAAATGTTACTCCAAATATGATTCGTCTCCAAATGGAATTTTAGAAAAGTTTAAAAACGTCACACTGTGGAGATGAACAGATTAGAGCTGTAAAGTGCAACACATCGACAAATATGGTCAATTTAGTTGTTGGGCTCGTTAAACCGCACCTTTCCATGTGACGCATGCATTGCAGGGCGCAGAGACTCAAGTCAGCAGCAGCTCTAGGAAGCATTCACCCTGTTTTAAATGAGTGGTATTAGCAGCAGCATTGGTCTATATTCTCTCATATGTCTACTCTAAAAAGATAAATTAATAAAAACAATGCAAACCAATTTGAACACCTTTTTAATGTTTTTCAAAGATTATAAAAATGCATTATTGTATAATAAGGACCAAATGTTTTAATCAGTGTAGAATGGGAAGTGTAGAATTTTAATCGGTGTAAAATCATGGCTGCACGGCGGTTTGGTGGTTAGCAAAGTGGCCCCACAGCAATAAGGTTAGGGGCTCGAGTCCTTGAATGGCAAAAAGCTTGAAACACTATCATTTCTGTGTGGAGTTTGTATGTTCTCCTCGTGTATGAGTGGGCTATCTCTCTAACAACTTATGCTAGGTTAATTGGTCAGTAAAATTGCCCCTAGCAATGAGTGTGGCCCGCAACAGACTGGTGACCTGTTTGGGGTGTACCATGCCTGATGTCTGAAATCAGCCAGGATAGGCTCCAGCACCCTCGGGACAATTGATCAGAGGGATTATTGTTATAGCCAATCTTTAAATTCTGTGATTAGCGGTTCAGAAAACGAAACAGAAAAAAAGGCAAATAGTTGTTTTCTTGTCATTAGCTCACCTGAACAAACAGTTAACTAAATCAACAGTTTTTAAAAAAAAAAAAAAAATTAAAAAGAAATCCTTTATTTTCCACGCTCATGGTTTTTTCTTGACCTTGTGGCATTTTGGCACTAGTACAAAGAGCCTGTTTAGAAAGAAATCCTTTTAAAATCAACAGAAAAAACTCTCACGAATATGTCCTCATGGAAATGGCGCCTTTTCAATTTTATGTGCTGATACTTTTTTGGTTCCCCTGGCTTTCATAAATTTAAGCACTAAAAACAAATCAAAAAGAATCTGACTGAAGATGTTGGGAAAAGGATATGTTGGAGATCTTCCCAGGATTTTGCCTGCTTCCATTTCTGTCCAGGCAAAGTAACAGCAGCTGTGATGTGTTCATCCCTCATCCCTGGCTCTAGAGAAGCCAGTGCTGCTTCCTGCATACCCCAGCCGTGCTACTGCTGTCCAGCATTGGCCTTTTACTAACAATCAGCCCCCACTCAATGTGACCGCTGGTCAGTGATGATTGTCATAACAGATTAACGCCGGTGACCGCCATGAGTTTCTGCTAGACCTTTTATTTTCAGGCACATTTAGCATATTTAAGCTAAATATATCACTTCTGTGCGGTTGTCACAAATGATGTAACAGGTTTTCTGGAAAGCCTAAAATGGCAGCTTGTGGCACTTATGCAAAACAACCTGTTTTTTTTTCTCATGACTGTCTGTGTGTGATTATAAAGATGAACTTATATAAAACTAGAGAAAAAGAGAAAATTACAACTGTTATACAAATAAGGTAATGTTAAATCTGTCATTTTTTAAAATAATTTTTGGGTGGACTGTTTGCATCTCTTAGCAAACAAAGTTGTGTGAGCTTTGTACTGTCCATCTTTTCAGATGCTGGATTGGCTTTGGACAACCACTTCAAAAAGAGATTTTTCCTGTAAGGCATGGCCAGTTATTCATCCATGTGTTCCAGCTGTGTGCATGAATAATTCTGTGCTACTTGGAGGTAACAAGCCCGAGTCTGATCTGACTCAGAAATATTTGATTTGTCAATGAGTGTCTTTCAGCAAGACTACAAAAAATGCAGATCTTTTTCATTTCTTTGTTAAAAACCAAGAGCAATTTGATTTAAAGTGTGTTCAATTCTATCCAATCACAGGTCTTAGACTAAAAATGCAAAACTTGTATTGCTCTGTTTCTTGCAAAATTCTCTGACTGCCAATTTGAATGTCATTTTGTCAATACTTTGTCCCATACCAAAATCCAGAGGTGGGTCGTAATAAGTTACATTTACTCCATTACATTTACTTGATTAACTTTTTGAATAAAATGTAGTTCTATTGGTATTTTTAATAGTTTGTACTTTTACTTGAGTAAAATAACGCCACTCTTACTTTGTTACATTTGGCAACAGTTGACCTGTTCCTTTTCTTACTTTCAATACGTTTCTCTGTGAAATAAATAGTAGAAAAAGTTTCAAAAAAGTCTTGAATGAGTTCAAGAACGAGTTCAAGAACTGAACTGTCCAGAAGACTTTTTTGAAACTTTTTCTACTATGGATCACTCCTGGATGAATGAGGGACTACACAGACTCTGTGAAATAAGTTTTTTTAATGCTGTTGATGAGCGCAGACAATGTCCCTCCAATCAAATGTAGTGAAAATGTTCACATGACTCCAACTGACGTACCCATGCTAGACAACAAAACTTGGCACAAAAAAGTTATTTTATATAACAAGTTACTGCTAAAGCAGGTGAAAAGGGAGGAAGCAAATGTCTCTCTTGAACAAGAGATCACAGCAGAAGACAGTGAAGTGGCAAGCATCTCTAGCCTCATTTTGAAAGCATGTTTAGTTTGTGCTAAACACAAAAAAAAAACCCAGCTAGGTGATGCGGTGGTTGCTGTGCGCTCCAAAGCAAACAGACACTTTTGTTTACAAAAATTCCACATCCAACCTGAGAAAACATGTTGCGGTAAGTTAAATCTAATACAGTCATTACTAATGTCTCGTTAGCCTACGTAAATAAGAGTAATTTTCCTGCATTTTGGTGGCCCACTCGCTAGCCCTGCAAGTGGATAGCTTGACTAGTCCTCTTCCTTCTTCTTTTTTTTTTTTTTTTTTTTTTTGGACCCAAAGGAGGGCGTGTCCTGAATCCCCATGCGCCGTCACATGGATTCGCCCCTGGTTGGGCTAATAACCACGTTAACAGTGAAACAATGCAAGCATCCCTTATGTTTGTTTGTTTTTAGCTTTATTTTGAAAATACACATTTTGATAATTTTGTTGTATCGTTTATATTCTTATGTGTACAAACAAAAACATAGTTACTTTTAAAGTTACTCAGTACTTGAGAAGTTTATTCAACGCGTACGTTTTACTCTTACTTGAGTAATTAATTTAGCTTCTCTGCCCACCTCTGCCAAAATCCTAGTTGAATTTTTTCAGGGCCCTGGAATTTTGTATCGGAGGGACTATTGTTTTTTTTTGTTTGTTTTTTTAAACCTATGAATTTACTAACAGTTTATTTGTGTTTGTTCTAATTTAGAAATGCAGCAATAGAAGGCTGATATTCACACACAGTTATCTACCAATGAACCAAAGCCTGTTTTACACTTGTAGACAATAGTCAGATGTGTTTGTGTGAAGATTGTTTCTCATCATGGGTTAATAGTGAGAAAGACATAGTTTATCTTGTTTTCTTGGTTGCAAATTGGGGCTTTAAGACCATGACCTTCATAAAATAATACAATCAGACACCGAGCGATGCTTGGAAACAAACAAGTAATTTCATCATGATGGCAAAATCAACACAGACTAGAACAACACGTTTGCTTTTGGGACCAGGCAAAAGAACAAGTGTTACTATCAGTTTCAACACATGTATTTTGGTTGAAGGTAGAATATTAATTTTTACTAATGGAAACTGTATTTTATAAATTGATTTAAAAAAAAAAAACTCAATTTGATATATAAAGCTCAAGTCCACTTGTGGCATTTTTTAAAACATATACTTTTAATTTTCTATTTATTGCAAAAAAAAATATATAGCTTTAATCGAGAAGATTTAAAAAAAATCAAAGATGAAAAAAAGTCAAAATGGTTGTTTTTGTTTTTCTTATTCTTATATAGTTTTTTTATTACTTTGACCTGAGATGTTACAACAATAACAACCTCAGGTCTTTGATCACAATGGGAAATTTTTCTATGTCACAAAAAATGATATTGGATGAAAAATGCATGCTTCTATTTTCTAATAGAACATTTTAAAAGTAACATCAACAAAAATAGCAAGCACAGTGTTTAAAAAAATTTGGGGGAGAATAAATATTAATAGGAGATCCTGAAAATGTATCTGACTAATAGCATATTTTGTTTTCAATTTACATGTGGCACCAGAAAATGTTTTTCTTTTCAGAAAATTAGACCTTTTCTGTGATATACAGTATGACTGTAATCTAAGCACAAAAAGTCCACAAAAACATACTATGTAAAAAAAATTCTTTCTTCCATTTAGATAAAACATGCTTTTTACACATTTTGCACCAACATGTTTGTTGTAGCCAATATTTTACTATCTCCAACATGCCATTTCAGGCTGTTCTACTCGTTTTATAAACTAATGTTGAAGAGGCAAAGCTAAAGTTAGGGTATTTTTTAGTATTTTTTCTTCTTCTTTCGGCTTTCTCTTCAGGACTCGCCACAGCTAGTCAGTTTTTTCCATCTAACCCCATCTGCTGCATCTTCTTCGGTCACGCCAACTATTTTTTGTATCTGGTTTAAAATGATAACAGGAATGAAGCAGAAAGGGAAAAGTCAGTTCTTCCCCATTCAACATGTTATTGGTCTAACATGGGTGAGTTAGTCAAAGTGACTAATTTATTTCTGAAGTCAGCAGGTGAAACCTGAGGGAGCTTTTATATGATTTTTTCAAACGTGTGAGATTAATTGCCTAAGTGTCTGGCCAGTGACCTGAAAATCAAACCTCTTTGGGCATTCGTGCATTTTGTTAACAAGAGGCAGCCCAAACTGTTGTTCCTCATTCACGTCCTCCTTCTTAACATAGAAAGAGCTGTAAATTTTTTCATTGTGTACTGCTGAGTTGGTGTTAAATGTTTTTCAATTCATTTGTCGTCTGGCTATGCAATATTTAAATTAAACAGATGTGATTCCATGCACACACAAAGACAATCAAATCCACTGATTCCCATTTATAAACATAAACCAATAATGATTTATTAATAGAAGAAAGACAAGCATCTTCTAGTCCACCTTTTTTGTGCTGCGGCTGGCACCCAATGTAAACCAAGTGATTGATACAAGGGTTAATACTTCACCCAAATAATGATCTCACAAACATTAAATTCTTTACCCTACCCAAAATGAGCTGTTAAATTTCATCCAAACTTTCAACCACTTGCTTTAAATCCCTAGACTAAATTATCTCCTCATTCCTTTGGAAGTGATAGATAGACAGACCGACAGACAGAAGAAACTAAAACGGCTTAAGCCCAGTCCACTGGTTGAATCTTGGATAGATATGGAGCATACACTAAGTAAGAACCTTGACATCTTCAATCTACCTTTTTTATTTCAAACATTAGATTCCCTAAGTGCTACAGAAGTTTGAACATCAGCTCATTGCTAAAAGTATGGTGACATTTAAAAAAAAAAAAACTATTATGTTATATTCCCGTTGAAAAACACCCCCATTTGCAACCATCCTATCTTATTAATTAAAAATATAATCTGCTTTAATTCATGGAAGAATAAAGTAATTCAACCGTTTTCAGCACATGATACGCAGCAGAATAATTTATCTCCTTCTCATGCCAATCATTGATTTATGGGATTAGCAACAATAAATTTCTAGAATATCGGCAACTCAAATTCATAGTAAGTACTGGATACAGCTTGAACTAATTGGACCTTGAACTTCTGACCACAGTGACTGAATTTATGGATCTAAACAACCCTGGGCTCACCTTAAAACTCTACAAATTAATATCTAAATTGGACAACACAATTTAGCTTCCAATGCCGAGATATGAATCTGACCTATCATTGAATAGGTCAGATTCACATTCTGTCTGGGGGTCTGTCTGAATGCCTTAAATATGACCAACAGTCTAAATGTACAACTTATCCAGTATAAGACTCTTCACGGAACTCGTCACACAGGACGAAGGTTGTTTAAGCTGGGTCTTCAATTGTCTGAAATGCACCCAGTGCACAGATAATAAATATAAATGACTATTTGCTTGTCCTGTGGCTCTGTGCACCTGTGCAAACATTCTGTGAGGATTTGTCAAAACTGTTTAAATTAAAACTTCCTGTATGCCCCAAACTGTGTTTATTGGGTGACCTGAATAAAATATATATGGAAACTTACAAGGCGCACATGGTTCACACTGCCTTATGTATGGCAAAAAAAATATTTATATTCTCCTGAACTAGAAATCCAAAATCACTGAAAGCATTAACCAGTACAGAAACCTGTCAGACCACATCATTTCAGAGATGTATTTCTCCCTTCCCCTTTCTGGCCTTTGGGGGCTGGGAAAGATCTGTTACCATTAATAATGAGCACAAGACTCATATGTGCATACTGTCAACTGTCTGCTATGTTCCTCACTCCCAACCAATATAATAGCTTTGGTAATGAAGATTTGTATTTAACATCATTTGTTAATTCATTATTGAGGTTTGTCTTTGAGTTCTTCAGTTTCATCTCTGGATTTGTTTGTTTGTTTGTTTTCAGACTGTCAGCAGGTAGATTGTGATGCCGAATATTGTAAGCACTGATTAGCTCCACGCTTTATCCGCATCTCTTTTTATCCTGCACCCCATTCCTCTTCCTTCTCACACCTTTTTCTCTCTTCTGTGTTCCCTGTAAGGTGCAGCAAAAAAGCCTCAGAAAACACGGAGATTTAGGATGTAATATAAAATATAAAAATAAAGTAACCCTTGCTTAGTTCGGCACATAATGCTAACCCTGGTAGAACAAAACTATCTTTATTTATTTATTTAATTTAACCAGGTAGGTCAATTGAGAACAATTTCTCATTTACAACGACGAACTAGGCCAGAGTAGGTCTTGATAGGCATATATATCACCATTGACATTGTCATAATGCTAGACAGGACAAAGAAAAAAAAATACAATAATAATCATCTGGAAAATGATTATTAATATTTCACTATTGTCACATCTGGTAGTGAGGTCAAGAATAAGATAATCGTATATTTGGGAGCACACTTGGTTACGTTAGTTTGTCACATAGATCACTTGTGGACATACCAGCCTATCAATGCCTGATCCCGTCAGACAGTAGCTTACCATCACCTGGTATGGAGTGAATGAATAATGCATATGTGAAACGTTGTTTAGTGCTTTGGAAAAGTGTGAAATATAAGTACAATTCATCATTGTTATTATTATTGTTACTTGATTTCCTTCAGAAATCTCTAGTGGTCAAAATTGCCCTAATTGGACTTATCCTCTGTTCATAGAATAGTCATCCCTTGGCTCAAGGCCTCCATGATTCCTTAACCAAACATTAGACTATGGGATGAGATAGTTATGAGTGATGCTTGATGGCTTGTGATCGATGTATGTACGAAACATACAAAACAACTTGGAAAAGAATAGATTGCAAAGACATACAGAATTATAAAACTTTTAATCCATTTATTTCTCTCAAGTTACCGTTAATAGATTAGTACTTCCGTTAGTGCTTCCTACAAAATATTATTAAGTAACTACCAGTGGGAAGACCGTGGCAACGCTTTTATTTTGAAATGGTACGAATGCTACTGTTGGAAATTTGCATTTGCCTTGAAATTACTTATTTTAATAAAGTACGATTATTTCTACTGGTAAATTAAATAGATAATTATTTTGCAAAAGTAATTAGACTGAAATACAATCACAAAAATAAGTTAGTAAAGTAAGTAACAAAGTGATCGCACTTGCTTGTTAATACAACTTACGTGTTTGTAATAACGATCAGACATTGCAAAAAAAAACCAAAAACAAAACGATTTTAACCGACAAAAATTTGGAGTAACTTTATTAACGGTCTGATGTCAAATTTGATGATTAGAACAGGATCACATTAAACTAAGAACTTCAGGCTTTTTATGCTTTCGGTATGTAACAAATTTATTGTTTTTCTTTCTTTTTTATTTTTGATTAAAAAAAAAACTGGTAAGTTTTGGTGAGCTTTTAGTGATTTATACTTTTTATTAGCATCATTTAAACTCTAATTATTTTTATTTTTGATCTCTGAGACTTTGAAGTTGGTGGATAAACAAAACAGAATATTGATTCTAAACGTGGGAAATGGGCTTTTCGCATCAGCAAGTTACAATATATGTGTTGTCTCGTTATTCCAACGCACAACAGGATATATATATATATATATATATATATATTCACACACACGCTATTTTACTTACAATATCGTACCATCAATTATTTTCGTATATAGCGTTTTCACGTGTCGGACATTTTAGAGGCATAGATCTGTAAGAAACTATCAATAAAGCTATTTTTTCCATATTTTGCTGATATTCAGAGGTGCAATTAGTTTTCCACGTTATTAGCGTGATATGGAGGACGCTGCTCTTGGAGCGAAAGAACATGAACGATATTTAGAGAAACTACAGTCGACCGGAGGAGAAGATCCTTATAAAATTTCAAATAATTTATTTTCAAACAATCCGTATTTGATGCCTGCAATTACGTAACCAGACATTGTGAATGAGCTCATTTTTACTCCAAATGGCAACTCAACTGCAAGATCTGAAGATCTTTAAAAGACTAGATGCATACTTCTGGGTTGATGACGTCACGGGAAAACCCAATTAATTGTAGTTTTCCTAAATATCGTCTCTTTTCTTTCGTTCAAAAACCAGAAGATTTTTCTGCCACACCACGCTAATGACGTAGAAGACTAATTGCACCTCAGAAAATAGCAATATGTGAGGGGGAAAAAATGAAAAAATACTGCGTTGTTCGACAGTTTCAACCTGATCAAAGTCTTCAAATTGTCTTCAAAACCCTCACAGATTTACCATTTTGAACACTAAGGGCAGTATCAGCGTTGCCAAGTGGGAGATGCTGGATTGTACACCCGTTTAAAACTACGTTTTATTGATGAGGTTTAGCCTCTCTCTTGTTTAAATAATACCCTTTACATGGACTCGCAAGGCAGTGGGAGTGAAACAAGAGTTTAAAAAAAACCCAGAAAGAAATTAGTAAGGACTGGACTTAGATAGGAAGTAAGAAAATAAATGTAGATAATACATAACAGATTTCTCGAATATTAACCCCAACACCTACTGTATATAAAATCTAAGTGATGTGTCGTGCCTCGGTCAGTCTTTCTAAACAGCATTTTGGATGCTTTTAAGCACAAGTACTTCCCCCGTCACCACTACTAATATTTATGAGCTTAATCAGTTCAATTAGCTTTTTTTTCCCAAAGATAAAATAGTGCATCCCAGATCAAAGTGGGGTTTTTTGTTTTTTTTTACATAAAAATACCATCTACAATATGTTCAACAAAGACTTTTACAATGACTCCAAACTGAAAATTGTATAAAGATATTTTTTTCTCTTTGCTATTGTTTTTTAAAACTTCTAATTCAACCAACATTTTTAGTGTTCCGGCATCACTAGAACGCTTTCAGTTTCGAGACCTCAAAACATGCAAATTATCATTCCTGCTTTTTATAACTTTGTGGGCGGTGCTACTCGCCCCAATTTAACCAATCGCTAGCCAGAATGATTGACTGAACCTATCAGCCAATCAATTCATCTATTCCTGCATTTTCAAAAATAAACACCAACAAACAGTCGCCGGCAGATGAAAACAATTAACAGTTCAAATTATCGTATTTGAGCATTTTTTACAATGTTACTCATACGTCATAAAGAGGGCACAAATATCTTACAAATACGATATTTATCGCACACCTGGGAACACTGGGCAGTATAAAAATCTTTACGAAGAATTTAATCACAATGATTGACAGAAATATCAACCAATATGGCGCCGCTATTGGTGTCAAATATCCAATTAGATTGTTGAAGGGGCTGGTCCTATTTTATCATTCACTTCATCAAGATCAAACACACAATCTCTCTCTTACACCGAGCGTGTTGGAAGCAGGTAAGTGATCTGCGAATTCAGTAACTTTTTACTTTTTTTGTATTTTACAGATCTCAAATTTATTAAATGTTGCACTATTTGTCGTATATTTCAATTTTGTAACGTGTTTACTGCTAGATTAAGACTATAAATCTACATTAAGTAGATTTACACACTTAAATTTGCAAGATAATGAAGCACGTGTTCACCTGTTTGTTAGCGTGAGGGTTTAAAATTTAAATGTCACAAAACGAAACAATCATAGCTTATTTAGTGATTTTGGAACAAAAAACAAGTCTTCCTTCATTTAAGAAATACTGATTTATATCAGTTACGTGGTTTTATTTTAAAGCCTTTTAAGTTTGTGTAATTTTTAAGAGCACTTTTTATTGTAGTGCTGTAGAATTTGGACTCTTATCAAGTTTAATAATAATTAAAAAAAGTTTTTCACAAAATGCTTTTTTGTTTTGTCAAATAGATTTCAAATTGTTTTCGTATCAGGAAATCTAAGAAACTCAATTTTACTGTTTAGAAATGTAACATAATTCCAAAATCTTACAAATGGTGTTTTACTCAGTCAAAATGTTGCGGAAGTAGGGTATTAGGATTTAAAGTACTTTGTCAACATTTTTTAAAAACTCTTAAGTCTTTTTAAATGCAATTAAACTAAACATTCATTCTTTAACTGTAGTCTCAACTTCTGTCATTTAAATGCTGATTTGTAAGAATAAATATTTTTGATCAAAGACCGTTTTGAGTCCATGTGCTTTTACCAAAATGAAATATGTTCCTTGAGGGCAGTTTGTAGGTTTTCTGAAATATTAACGAGTCTGATCATCTCCACATGGAATAATGTGTAAATTTCGACTTTGATCCCAAAAGAATGTTTAATTTGCTGAATAATTGCATTGCATTTTTTTGCAAATAAATTTGAAGCATGTTACTGATGTAAATGGTGCACCTGCAGCAGTGAAATTACAGGAACAAACACAGGATAAGGGGCCATTAGGAAAAAGTTTCTTTAAGTTGTGTAGGTAAATTGGCCAACTATTCTCAGTTGGATGGAAATGGATCTAATTTACCTGTCTGTGCAGCAGCTTATGCTTCACACATAATACTTCTCACTGAACACAATTTCTTTCTTTCTGCAGCTTTTCTTTTGAGTTCATCAGAAAATAAGATATGGATTCCAACAAGCCCGATTTCAGTGTGGCCAACCTTCCATGGTTGGGACGTGGTAGAGGTATTCGGCTTGAGCATTTCTTAGGACGTGGTAGAGGGCTGATGCCAATCCCTACGAACGATGGTGCAGAACAATCAGGGAGTCCCCAGCATTTAACACAGAATGTAACATTAGCCTCTACTGAACCTGTGGTTGGACGTGCTAGAGGACTTTTGCCACAGTCTGTCTCAAAAATTGGTCATGTTGGGGTGGGAAGAGGTGCACTGTTGCCTATGATAGCTGCACAACCTGGCCCCAGTCATCACCATGAGATTGTTTCAGGCCCAGCAGGAGATGCCACTCCATTAATGACGAAGCAGGTACTTAGCAGCAAATGTTAACATTGTATTTTCTTTCTGCATCTTGCATTTAAAAAAAAAAAAAACATTGTCTTTTATAGGCCAGTTTGCCAATTCAGGATTCAGGATCAACACCGAGGTCCGTGTTTAGGGGACTGAGATTTGAGACTTCAACTCCTATGGAAAGAAGAGCACCTGCAGTTGGTCTGTATTTGTTTTTGAGTTAACCAGGTTCTCAACTTTTCAGTCATCAGTTCTTTTAGAGAAAAAAAAATTAGGAAGCCTCTGTGCCAAACAATCATTCTACAAGTATCACATTTGATCAATTTTATGTGTCTTGGATAGATTTAATTTACCAAATATGATCTTGCATTTCAGCTCGTCTGGGATGTCTGGTCATGTTTGCATAAAAACGTGGTAACAAATGGCTGTTCAATGTCTGGTCAGGAGCACAGCTTTCAATCGTCATCAACTGTAAAATATGTTAAATTGAATTAATACAATTCCAACTTGTAATAATTTTACTACTGATGCTGAAAATTTCTTTTTTTCAACGTTGTTTAATTTTTATGTCAAGTCTTCTTCTTTCGGCATTTGTAGAGCTGCAACTTACGATTATTTTGATAATTGATTAATTTGTCGATTATTGGACCCATTAACCGGATAAAAATGACAACTTAATTTTTTTTTTTTTTTTTTTTTTTGGCGATTTATGGAATGTAATTGTGTGAAAACACAATTCATAGCCATGTAAATAACATGTTGGGCTTATTCAAGTAAGTGCAAATTTTAATCTTTCTGTAAAATAAAGAGGTAGAACATTATCATTTCAAATATAAAATAATAAATCCTGTACGTCATAAGCACCCATAAAATGTGCTTTAGTTGTACTGGTTAATAAAATGTAAACTGTTAACCATCCATGATCACATTTGAAAACAAGAAATCTTTAAGACTTTAAGAGATGCTAATTTAACATTGTTCAGAGGTATTGAACAAAAGAAATGGCCAAAGGTTAACATAAGTCAAAA
The DNA here is from genome assembly GCA_902685375.1 of Neostethus bicornis. Lineage (NCBI taxonomy): Eukaryota > Metazoa > Chordata > Actinopteri > Atheriniformes > Phallostethidae > Neostethus > Neostethus bicornis. The sequence goes on from LR738545.1 coordinate 16,610,903, forward strand.
TATTCAAGTTGTGTAGTATTGGTGCAAAAAAAAAAAAAAAAACACCACCTCAACTGTAAAAATAGTAACTTTAATAAATAAAATGACCTGGGTCCATCTTTACCACTTGTAAGAATAAATTATACTAATCGGTAAAGGGGAGCCCAACTAACAACACTCATTTGTTGTGAGAAAAAACTGTGCATTGCAGTTTAGAGGGTCTTGTATCCTGGATTGAATTTAGCTATCTTTTTTTTTTTTTAAACCCCTTGCCTTCCACCATTGACAGCGGCCTCATATTAGACCCGATCATTTCCAAAACAAGGGTACGTCAGTGAAGCACTCTGATGCGGAGTGCACTCGTTTTTACACAGAAAATAGTTCATGTTGTTTTGTTTTTTTGCAGACAATAATAAGTGTATTTAGCGACCTGTGAAATTATTTTATTAGAAATAGCGTCATGTAATCTTAATTACCGCTCCGGTTTGCCGTCTCCCGCTTTATGTCCGAAATGTTTTCTTTTCAGATGTTCGTACAGCGACGTTATGCTTCCGTGCTAAAACGTGTTCGTTTTGCAAACTTTGCATATTAATGCAAGGCTATCTACTTTTCCTCCTGTTTTGGTAGCTCGCATTGTCAATTTGCTCTCTACTGCCACACTTGGAGACCAATTTAAGTGCTGTTGACAGTAAAAACATTTTAGACAACTAATTGATGATCAAACTAGTCGATAACTATTTCAATAATCGATTTTAATCGATTAGTTTTTTCAGCCCTAGGCATTTCCCTTCAGGGGTTGCCACAGCAAGTCAGTTTCTTCCATCTATCCTATCTGCTGCATCTTCTTCGCTCACACCAACTATCTTCATGTCTTCCTTCACTGTATCCATCAACCTCCTCTTTTTGTCTTCCTCTAGCTCTCTTTCCTGGTGGTTCCAAACCCAGCATCCTTCTTCAAATATACTCTCTCCTCTGCACATGTCCAAACCATCTCAGTCTGGCCTCTCTGACTTTATCTCCAAAACCTCCAACATGTGCTGTTCCTCTAATATACTCATTTCTAATCCTGTCCATCCTTGTATGTCAAGTAACTGTTTAAAATGCAATGTGCAAGGAGATATGTGTTAATCTGAGGACCAGAGTTTAAGCTTATCATGTGTATGCTTGTTTTCTAGGACGAGGAGCTGTGAAGTTAGGAGACACAAAGATGAAGGGCTTCCCTTCTCCAGCTATTATTACTCTAGAAAGCCTGTGTAAACCTGGCATGGATGAAGGCAGTGGGTAAGCAATGTCAAATTTAAGATGTGATGTGGCATGCTCTTTTGAAGTTAAACACTGCTAGATTTTGTCATAAAACTAAAATCTGGTTACTTTCTTTTTTGACCTGCTCAGTATCAGTAGTCAAACTGTGCCCTCAAGAATGAGGGGGTTACGAAGGCCAGCAATGCCACAGTTTGGAAGGGGAAGAGCACAGGCTATGTTGAGTCATGCTCTTCCCAGTCCGATCACACCAACATTTCCTGCAGCTGTGCCTAAAAACGCTCAACCCACAGGTAAATTTCAAAATACTTAACAAATCAAACTAGTGTTCCATAACAAAGTTGAACAGGATGTATCTTTTTTTTTTCTTATTTATGTTTATGAAAAAGTAAATTGTCTAAATTATATTTAGTCAACATTTCTAATGACATGCAAAAATTCAAAAGGAACAGCGGGACCTGCCCTCACCAGGGAAGAAACTGGTGCACTTTCAACTTCTGCACCTGTTGAGGAAAAGGATTTGGTAATGGAAGTAATAAGGTATGTAGAATTTTCTCTTTCCATCTTTATGTCGTATTGGAGTGAGGCACCATCAGTCTGATATCAATGTTCATCCTTTTAAGTGTCAAAGTTCAGAGTATATTAATGCTGATAGTAAGCTTTCTACAAGTTTGCTAAGATTCTAGCACAGGCATCGGCAAACCACGGGCCATAAGCAGCCCGTTAAACAGTTTAATCCAGCCCGCCAAACTTGGGAAAAAAACCCCATGGTTTATTTTTTCTGCAATTCTGATGTTTCCTTATCAGATGGCGCACTCTATACATATTGGCTTTGTTGAGAAAACAACTACAACTGAACACTGCTCCCATTCAAATGTGTGTCTCCGTGATGGGCACGTTGTCAAAATAAACTGTGCCCGCAGATATAGAAAGACATTGGGTCCACTACAAGCACGTTAGATTTCAAATCTTGTGCGCTACTGTGGAAAACTATTTGGATCACTACATGTGCATTATCTAGTGCTAAATGTTAAATCTAGTGCGCAGTAAATGCTCGTTTTTTAAGCGCTGGCGCACTAGATTTAAAATTTAATGCACTTGTTGTTTTTGAAATAATAAAAAAGAGCCAGTCAGGAGGACACTGATAGTGAGATTGTGAAGTTTAAAGGTCCCCTATTATGCAAAACTGACTTTTATGAGGTTTTAACCTTTTATTTTACTTAGTACTACCCCAAACAATCCCCCAAAGTGTGTTTTATTGTGATTCATGCTATTTTGAGATATTTAAATTCAAAGTAAGGGGCGTGTTCTCCAAACCTCTAACGACTGGTGGAACATAGTGACGTACATCTGTTTTTTGTTCAGCCCCCTGCAGCTCAAACACCCTCCCCCACTTCTACCTGCTCTCCACAATACTCAATACGTCTCACACCTCGCCCCTCCCGCTCCACGCTGTGCTGGGTGGGTGGGGAAATCACAATGAATGACAACCAATCGCAACCAACGGGGCGGGTCCCGGGAAAAAAAAAAGAAAAAAAGACTGTGAAACAAGCTGTTTTGAGTTCCGGGTATGAAACTGCGCTCCCAAACAGGGTAGTATTTATAAACTTTTGTGTTGAGATTGTGGCGGAATGTAAAATTATGCATATCAGATACATAGCACAGGATAAAATAAGGGAAAAAAGGCATAATAGGGGACCTTTAAGAGAAACTTTCTGTGCTTTAAAATGAAAGTTATTTATTTGATTTTCAGTGTTTATTAAAGACTCATTTTGTAGTCAGAGATTTTGTTGTAATGATTTTCTTCATTTTTATTGGAAATTAAGCACACATTTTCTCTAGATCCCAAGATGTGCATTTTTTTTTTCCAATGAGGTGACGTTACCAACGCACTTCATCCATCTGCTCCTGTTCCGACCCCTTTGTCAAAAGTTAGAACTCAATGTCAATCCTGTTGAATGTTGGACACTGTTGCTCATAGAATAGTTAGATTCGAATAGTTAGAATAGAATTATTCTATATAATATTCTAAATTATTATTATATTCTAAATTATTATTATAATATTCTAAATTATTATAATTATAATTCTAAATTATTATAATTATAATAATTCTAAATTATTATTCTAAATAATTATCATAGAATAGTTGGAATAGTTAGATTAAAAAAAAAAAAAAAAAGGGTCGGCGTAATAAGTGTTTGCTTCAGCCGATACCTTTTCGGTCCTTTGCTGGAATATGGTTGTTTTCTTTATTTCATTGATGTGAGGTTGCACTGTGACCGAAATAAATAAATAAATCAGGAAAAAAAAATAAATCAGATGCAAGATGAGCCTTTGTATTTTCAAGTGAAAGCCCAACCCAAATTGGTTTATGTGGTAGAAGTTTGTCAACTTTGTAAAGAATATTTGTATTTTCTCAGGGAGCCAATTGACAAAATGGGAAAATATGGAACTCCTTTGAACCTTGGATCAAACCACATTCCTGTCAAATGCACGAATGAAGCTGTGTATCAGTACCATGTAACATTCAAGTAAGTAATGTTTTAACCACTCCAACACTCTGATCATTTTAAATAGCAGACAAAAAAAAAAAATTATCTTTATGTAAATGCTAAGACCAGCCTCATTCGTGTTTGTGTGTGAGAGATCAACTCTACTTTCTTTTTTATCTTTCCCAAGTCCAAATCTTGAATCACAGTCGATGCAATTTAGTATGATGAAGGAACACCAGTCAACCACTGGGGAAGTGATTGCCTTTGATGGTTCCGTACTTTACCTGCCAGTCAAGCTCGATAAGGTAAATTTAGCCATATACTTACTGATTTACATTTGTAAAACTGTGACTTTAATTTTTCTTTCATTGGATTTAAACAACCAAAATCTGAATTTTAATAGTTTGAGTTGGGTCATTTCTAAGCACAGTATTTTTTGACCCTGTAAAAATAACTATTTTTGGTTGTTTATTCCTTACAGAATTTGTTTGTGCAAAACCGTCTTGACATTTTCTCAGTTTGTCTTAATTTTTTTGTTGACATTCAGGTGACATTTCTTAAAAGTACAAGGCAGACAGACAATGTGGATATTCAAATAAAAATCCAAATGACAAAAATTTTGACTCCGACCTCTGATCTTCTCATCCCTTTGTACAATGTTGTTCTCAAGAGGTATTTCTCTTCAAGTTAACTTTCTAAATGTGTCCTTCAAGCTGTAACCGCATAATCACATTTTATTAAAAAAATGTATCACTGAATTCAATCTATTATATAATTCTACTCATTAGGTTTTTAGGAAAAAAAATAATAATGTTCCTTAAACAATAATGAGACCTGTTCTTTGTCAGGGCCATGAAAATGATTGGACTGAAGAGGGTTGGCCGAAATCATTATAATCCGGAAAATGCAGTGGTTATTGGGAGACATAGGTTAGTAGTATTGCTACAACTGATCCTAGCTCATTCAAAATAATTTTCCCTTTTTCTTCTTGCTTGTGTAGGCTCCAAGTATGGCCCGGATATGGCACATGTATAAAGCGCACTGATGGAGGTCTTTACATGTGTGTGGAAGTGACTCATAAGATCTTGCGGAATGACTCTGTGCTGGATTTTATGTGAGTCTAATTCAAAACTTGAAAAACACTCATACTTTATTTACAACTCACAAAGGGTTATCAGATGGTTTCCATGTGTATATTAATTTGAGTCCCGTGTTTTTGTTTTTTAAGAGTATTTTTAAGGAGCAAAAGTGTTTTTCTTTTCAAAATACTTTCTGGCAAACTTATTTAGTAAGTTTTTTCCTCTTAGAAATTTTTGGAATGGGAATTGTCATCTTGGGTGCATGTCCACTGTGAGACAGGACTACCTTTTTTTTTTTTTTTTAAGTTTGTTTCTTTGTAACCAAAACTACGTACTACCATAGTGTCCAAAGACACCAGAGACAAAATTGTAGACTTCTTCAAGGTTAGAAAAGGCTTGATGCAAGATCTTACCTCATGGGTTCTCAATGATCCCAAGAAAGCACAGTGGCAATTCAGAAGAAAAATTGAATGCCAAACTGGGATAATGTCAGTCAAGGTTTATCCCTAATGAAGTTGATAGTTGTGACTACTTGACTGGCACTTATTTAAAGATGTGACATTTGAGATAAACATGAAGTAAAGAGGAATTATTTCATCACAAAATGACAGTTTTCCGTTTGTCACTCAAAATAAGTCTACTCTCGCAGAGCAGATATCAGTCATATTGTTACTTTAAATGTAGTAATACATTTCCAAAAACCATAGTATTTGGAAATGTGTGTGACTGTTTCTAAATGACCCCTCAGATTAGAGATAATGGCCCCATCTTTCATGTAAAAACAATAAGCTAAAAAAAAAGCCAGGATATTTTCTTAAATTTTGTTGCTGATCATGTTTTTTTTTTTTATATATATATATATATTTATATATATTTTAGAAAAATTTTATACCAGCAAAGTGCAGGGACCTTCAAAGAAGAGGCCGTAAAGGAACTGGTTGGTTCTTCTGTTATTACCCGTTACAACAATCGGACCTACCGCATCGATGGCATCGATTGGAAGAAATCTCCTGTAGATTCTTTCGTTATGATGGATGGAACAAAAACCACCTTCATTGACTACTACAGGTTAGACCAGTTTTTAAATAAATTTGGCAAAATGAGAAAATAGGTTTATATAATTCAAATGCCACATTCTCCAATTATTTTAGATCAGCAAAAAATTTATTGAGACAACAATTCATTGAACATAATAAATGTGATTATATTTTCAACAGGTCACACTATGGGATCACCGTCACAGAACACAGACAACCTCTACTCGTGCATCGACCAAAGGAGAGGTCCAACCAAAGAGGAAAGGTAAAAAAAAAAAAAAAACAAATCAGAACAAAACTTGGCTTCCTACATATTTATTGTTGGTGCCTATCCAATACTACCACCTTGTGGCCCTAGCCATTACTGAGAATTTTTTTGTTTTCTCGGGCTTGAATTTCCAACTAGTTTTGCTTAATTTTTTTTCATTTTATTCATCGTTGGAACCACTTATCTCTGACAGCTTTGTGGGTGGTGCCGGATGACAATAGTCACGAGGCGACATACACCCTGCATAGGTCACCTGTCTTTTGTAGGGCTATACACACACTCATTCCTCGGGGCAATTAAACAGTGGCTAGTCATCCTGACATGCATGGTTTTGGAGGGTGGTAGGAAACTGGATAACCCATTGAAAACACATGCACAGGGAGAGAGAACGTGCTAACTTCATACAGATAGGCTCGCACTACTCAGGGCCTCAGACTTCGAGGCCCTCTTGCTTTGAGGCCATCATGCTAACTACTGCAGCACATGCAACCTTTCATTTTTCTACAGTATCAATTCTTGTATTATTTTCAACTAAACAGAAGCTACATTAAATGACTATTCCATTTTTTTTGTTTTTTGTGACATGATTTCCCCTATGGATTTTTTTTTTTTTTTTTATGCATGTAACTAATACTCATTTTAGAAATCTAGGCCATTTACAAATTGCGCTAACCAATGCTTTAAAAAAATAATTTAGTTGGGATGAAATTAATGTGTCATTTTTAAAACTCTTTATCAAATTAATTTTTCAAGTAGTTGCGATACTTTTTGAAATTTCTCGGTTTCTCGTTCCATCAATCTCACCTCTCATTGAAACCCCCACCTCATTTTACCACGTACTCTCGAAATCTGTGACACATTTTACTGCGTACTGATGCATATTGCAAATTGCTTACGGGCAGCACGGTGGCGCAGTGAGTAGCACAGTAAGAAGGTCGTGGGTTCGAGTCCCGGGTGGGGACGAGGCTTGTAACACTGTCCTTTCTGTGTGGAGTTTGCATGTTCTCCCTGTGTTTGCGTGGGTTCCCTCTGGATACTCCGGTTTCCTCCCACCCTCCAAAGACATGCATGCTAGTTTGATTGGCTGGTGCCAAATTGCCCTTAGGAATGAGTGTGTGTGTGGATGGTTGTATGTGTGTGGCCCCGCGACAGACTGGCGACTTGTTCGGGGTGTACCCTGCCCTTCGCCTTAAACCAGCCGGGATGGGCTCCGGCATCCCCCGCAACCTCGGAAGGGATAGACGGATAAGAAGATGGCTGACTGACTGGCTTGCGCAAAATAGAAATCCGTCTATATTTGAAAAATGAGCAAGATTTCTAAAATGAGAATAACAGGATCATTATAGAAACTAAGTGTAAAACCATTGCTATTTTCACCTAGTTCAAATGCCACCATAATGTTGGGATATATCCAAGTCAATTAACTTTCTTAGAAAAAAAAGTAAAGAATGAGAAAGTTGGGTAAAGTACAATTATGTGACTAAAAGTCTTAAACAAGTTATCTAAAATACAGCAGGACAACTGTATCGTTGGCAAAGCTTGTTGACTAGATTTTACACTCCTCTTTGTACATATTTTGCTTTGTATGTTTTTTTGATTGGGATGTCTGCATTTTCTCTGCATGTTTTGTCTTTTTAAAATGAAGCAAGTCATTACCGGCGAGATTCTGCTTGTGCCTGAGCTTTCCTTCCTGACTGGAATTCCAGATAGGATGCGCAAGGACTTCAGAATTATGAAGGTAAGTTTGATGTTGCTGTTTATTTTTTTTCTCATAGTAAAATAGTAGGGTGTTATTTCAGATAAATGGCAAATGTTCTTAAATGCATTCTTGTGAAAGGAGGGTACTTGTATAAACTATATTAACTGTAACAACACTGTAGAAATAATTCTAAAAACTTGAAGACTTGCAAATTTATTTTATTTCAATAAAAGTTATGTGTTGATAGAGCTGACAATTAACTCAGTAACCTGCAAGTTTTCAACCAGAGTAAAATCAAATTACCATGTTATACATCTTAATTTTGCTTAGTCACTTAAGCTATTTTAATCATCTGTTGCCTCTCATTTATGGTTGTTAGAAAATTTAATGTGAATAGTTTCTTAGATTTACCTTCATTAGTGAAGCATGTAACTGTCCACTTGATGAGTGGTTAAGACTGTGTCAAATGTTTTCAGATAATTTGGGTCTAACCTTGTTTTGATAAAGAGAAATAATTGGAACTTTTACAATGCCTGTAGGATCTGACCATGCACATTAATAAAAGTTGCGAGCAGCACACCTTCTTGGTAAAGCAACTTCTGAAGGATATCCGCTCCAACCCAGAAAGTCTGCGAGAGATCAATCGATGGGGACTGAACATTGATTGTGACATTCAAAAGGTAAGTGTCTGTCATTTATAAATGAATGACTTATATTGCGTTAACAAGGCCAGTTGAAAGTATGTGGATCTCTTCAGGAGTTGACTGAATCTGTAGAGGAAGCACATTTCCCCTTTTTGCTAAAGTAATTTACTATTAAGTTAAAATTGTTTTGTACATCAGCTGTTTTGACAACTGTTTTAAACACTATCTGTAAGTGACATATTTAAAATCTGCAAATTAAAATTTACACATTGTTATTGAATCGGATTTAACTTTAATAAAAAATTATAACAAAAAGAACGGATTGAAATTGTTCAAAATTTAGCTAATGCAGTTTTTGAGAAATTTTTCAATAATTTTTTTTTTGTAAGAACCCTATTAAATTCTGAGGAAATTAAAATGTGCACAATAGTAAAATAGAAGCGCATAACTACATTTTTATTGATATTTTAGTTGCGTGAAATCTTAACAGTTGTTACTTAATTTGCATACTTTGTATTTACTGTACCATTGTCTTCTAACCCTAATTTTTGAAAATACCTTGTGCTTTTTTTTTTTTTTTTTTAAGAAAGACATTAACATCAACTAAAGAAAACAGCCAATCACTACGCTGTAAAAACCAGAAAGATCTGGTGATTGGGAAAGGACAGCTCTCAGGCACACACCTTCCTGAGTTAATGATTAAGTCACAATGTCACTAAAATTAGTCTAATTTTTTTGTTTGTCAGTTTATTTTTTTAGATCTTTGTTTTTATTATAAATTTTAATAATTTTATCTTAAAGGGTCTTAAAGAATCTGTTCCAGATTGCAAAAATTGCAATTTGTGCTTCTAGTGCCAAAGGTTCCACTTTGGCATTGCAAAAAAATGTAGAATGAAAATAAAATTAAGCATAAAGGAACGTAAAATAATTCAGAAATATTTTTATTCAAATTTCTCAATTTAGTCTTTGTTTCAGCCCTAAACACATTATCGTATTTAATACAGAAGCTAGCAGAAACAAAATAAAGTTCTAAGTGTCAACCAGTTAGTTGCAAGTTTGACCAAAATGTGCCTTTTTTTCATTGCTGCAGATTATGGGTAGAGCACTCCCTCTTGAAATGATCACCATGCAGTCTTCGTCCTTCTTTGCTGCTACAGATGTAATCTGGTGCAGAGAGGCTACGAAATTTGCACCGATCAGTACCGTGAGTAAATCCTTTAAATCAGCTGGATGAGTGATCACTGGGCTTGCACCATCATCTAGACAGAGGCTTGTTGTTGTTGACATAAAATGAAGAGCATATTTATTTATTCACTCATGCATCCTCTGGGTTGCTATAGGCTATCTGGCTGATTATAGTCGAAAGGCCGGGTACACCCTGACCAGGTAGCCAATTTGTTGTGTGGCTATTGATGTAATTATATTTTTTGCCAGATTCCTTTGGACCACTGGGCACTGTTCTACCCTCGTCGCTATGCAGAGCATGCAGACGATCTTGTTGCCACTTTTGTGAAACTGACTGGGCCAATGAAGATGAAACTAGGACGACCAAATCGTGTGGAGCTGTGTGACGAAAAGACTGAGACTTTTGTCAAGAGCATTCAGTCCACGCTCACCAGTCAGGTATTGCACACAAAAATGTTGCCAATTTTTTTGGGCGTGTACTTCAAGAGCATTTAAAATCAATTGCGACATTTTTAATATTTTTGGCCATATCAACTGGAACAGAAAATGTCATTGCAACATGCAAAGCTGGATAAACTGAACACAATTTGTAACAAGTAACTTTACATTGTCTTAAATGAATATTTCAGAACAGTTGGGAAATGGGGGGGGGAAAAAAAGCCTGGCAAGTAAATGTGCTTGTAACTAAAAAGTAGCATGTTTCTGAGTATTGTGTTCAGCTGTTGAGCAAAGTCTTATTACACAAGTTAAGGCTGACTAATGTATCTGGGTGCAGACAAATTTACAGATGGCAGTGTGCATCTTGCCCAATAACAAAGAGGATCTCTACTCTGCCATCAAAAAGCTGTGCTGTTTGAAATTTCCAGTACCATCACAGGTCTGTAATGTTTGTTTAAAGCTACCAAATTTGAATTTGAGGTTATGGCTGAAAAGGGTTTTCTACACTTGTGACAGTTTGGTGTGTTTTTGATCTCCTAACAAATTAAAACGGTCCTTCTTTTTTTTCATTTGTCACAAGGCAATCAATGTTAGGACGATCTCTCAGCCGCAGAGGCTAAAGCCCATTGCCCAAAAGATCCTCCTGCAGATAAACAGCAAGTTGGGAGGAGAGCTGTGGACAGTCAACATCCCATTGGTGAGTATCTTTCTCTCATGTTTGACTTTTCATAAAAATTCTGATCTTAAGGAATGTTTTCTTGGAACAGGCAGTTTATAAATGTCTACGTCAGGATGTGAAATACTTTATTAATCCCTACGGGGGAATTTGTGGTATGCAACTACCTAGTCAAACACCCACACGACAAGATTTAAAAGAGTCTTTCACCTTGGTTGATAATTTAAAGGGCTTTCCTAGTGGCCCGACTTCTCAAGAGACATGTGATCAGTCTGCTCGGCACATATTTTAGAACACGCTTTGACCATACTGTTTAAGCTATTTTTATCATTTACAGAGAGACTGGGAAACTGAGAAAAGAAAAAATAAGACTAAAAAACTCAAGTAACTGCTCGATTGTCTTTGTCTTATCAAGATGAAGTTTTGGGTTGTGAAAGTTGATATTCTGACAATCAGCACAAGTGTTTTTACAATTGTCAATGAGGGCTGTGTCCCGCTGCCCTTCTGCCACAGTTGCGACCCCTTCTTTGGGGCTCTTGCCCTACCCTTTACCAATGGGATGTCATTGGTTTCCTTCGCCTGAGGTCCTGTGTCATTCCCCTGATTAAAATCCTCTACGAAGTGTTGTTTTTTTAAAAAAAATGGGTATTTGCATCAGACTCTTGCTTCTGCAACATTGCTTCATTTTGAATAGTGGAGGCCATGGTCATTTACAAAAGAAAGAATATTATGACATTTGAAATGTTTTATGTTGTTTATATACTGTTTAAATTTGAGTTTTGTTTCTTAAGAATGGTCAGCTATTGGTTGGTTGTTGCCGTAGAAAGGAACACAAAACATTCAGCTGGTCCATGACCTACCAGCAGAAAAAAGTGACAAATACTTTACTTACGTAACATTAAGTATAATTCCCAAGGGCACTTGTTGCAACTGGTTTTTGTCCTAAAGGATGATGCAAAATTTTGCTTGAAAAAAATATTTTTTCTAAATAATTTGGAAGATCAATTTCATTCTAAGAAACATCAAATTGTAAAATGAAACACACTTTTTTCATCCTACCATTGAGATTTAGAAAAAACAAACATGGGAGCATCTGAAATGTGACCATTAATCGGGCACAGAAAAAAATATGCGTTTTGTTGGTGCAAAATTCCAAATGAGAAATTTTGGACTGATTTTTTTTTTTTTTTTAAACTTGTGTTCAATTTTATTGTTTGCACTAAAATAGTAAATAGTTGAATTGTAAATATTTGAAGGACTTTAGATAAATTCTAAATGTAGTTGCTGACTCCTTGCATAAACTTTTTTTTTCTCATTTGATTAGAAAAAATTGATGGTAATTGGAGTTGATGTTCACCATAACACTGTCAAAACGCACCAGTCGGTGATGGGATTTGTTTCAAGTGTGAACAGGTAAAACCCCTTTTCATGAATATGTAAATAACAACTACCAGTGAAATATTAAAGTCTCTGAAGTGGAATAGCTCAAGAACTTTGTTTTAGTAAAGCTGGATTTACTTCTTACATTTTGAAGCAGTTTGACTTAACACCCAAAAAAACTAGACATCAAATTGTACACCCAAAATAATAAGTTGATGAGGTTATGGAAAAAAGTTTTCTAACGTGTAATTACATTAAGGTTTTATTTTTTTTCTGCTCAGCACACTGACACAGTGGTACTCTAGAGTAATCTTCCAACATTCAAATGAAGAAATCATCGATGGTTTGAGAAAATGCTTCACGGATGCACTGAAAAACTACTTTAAGGTAGCCATTTTAAAACCTCAGCTAGTTGAGATGTGAACCTGCTTCCAGATTTTATCCATATGAAAACATGGAACAGCAGATGCCGAAAAAACTGCAGTCATAGTGAAAAGGAAATCTAACTTTGTCTTCCTTTTTCGTGCAGATAAACCACTTCCTGCCAGAGAAGATTGTGGTGTATCGAGATGGTGTGTCTGATGGCCAGTTAAAAGTGGTAGAGGAGTACGAAATTCCACAACTGCTTGAGAGTTTTACAGGATTCCCCAACTATGAACCCAAGATGGTCTTCATTGTGGTTCAAAAACGTCTTAATACCACACTGTACGAATGTGATTCGAACAGGTTTACTGCTCCTTCACCTGGGACTGTTGTGGATCATTCCCTCACTCACCATGCCTGGTCAGTGTCGAGGTTTAATTTCCCAATTCTTATTTAAAAGCTTTTGCTTGGGATATTTTGAATCTTAAGATAAATGAGGGACTGTCAAGCCCAAATGAGAGCATTAAATGTCTCTCATTTATTATTCACATATAAAGTGCTTGATGCAGAGTAGTAACATAAGAGGCACCTCATGAAAAGTGTTAAATTGTATTTTTACACTTCATAAAGGTGCAATTGCAAGAAGTAAAAATGAATATTGGCATTATGACATCACTTAGTGTTTAAGGATATGTAGTTTAACTAGTAAATTAAGATTAGTCTTTTTTAATATCCTGAAATAGTGTATTTCTCTAAATACACAGCCTGAAATACACAGTATGAAATAGGAAGATTTTTGAAAATCAGATTTGCACAGTGTTTCCAATTCATACCAGTTCTTATTATTTTTTTCTAGCCTGGACTTTTTTCTTGTGGCACATAGTGTTCGCCAAGGCTGTGGACTTCCTACACACTACATTTGTCTGCTCAACACGGCAAACCTCCCACCTGACCACATACAGCGGTACGTTTGATAATTTTTTCAACATTGCTTGCTTTTAATAGCTATAATCCTCTCCACTGATTTTATTTGAGCGTTCCAACTTTTTCATTTTGGTGTTGAACTTGCCAGATATCCCCACTTTTTTTCTTATATTTTTAGCCTCTTTGTCAAATTCAGTTACTGTTTTCAGGTATTCTACTTTACAGATGTTAACATGACCAAACTGAAGTGTTTCAGACGATCTGGATCAAAATACAAAATGTTTAGTAAAATAAAGGCTAGGTGGCCTGTTGATTACCAGAAATCCTTGCACTCTGCTTTGGCAACATAAAAGCCAAAAATGACTCCAAAGTTTGTTGCTACCAATACAAAATGAAGAAAAAAATCTTTAGACAGTTTGGCACAACTTATACCAGACTGTGCCAAATTTGTGCCTAAATAAAGGCTGATTTTTAAATAGACATCTTTTTTTTTACCTCGACATTTAAAACTTCCTACATGTGTTGGTAACCAAAAAATAAATGTCAAGAGTCAATCATTGCTATGAAAAGTTAAATATTCAAATGTTTAGGTGGGGCTGAAAAGAGATTTTTGAGCTTTTGTGGTGTGCACTCTGAAGGACTGATGTTGTACTATAGTTTGCACAATTCTAGAATCTGTCGGGCACAGACAAAAGTTTTTTGAAAGCTGCACCTTTGATGAGAAAAAGTATTTCAAATATGTCAAATAGAAGTGCACATGCCCAAATTGGGTGTATTTTTAAAGAGTTAAACATTGTCAACGCTTGTTTTTAAAACCTGTTTAAGATCTTTTATTTGTATAATTTTACACAAAAAAAGGAATTAGAGCTTTTTTTTTTCTATTCACCGAAGCTCATCTGTGGTATAAACAGGTAAAAGCCAGTAAATTAGAATATTTTGAAAAACTTGATTTATTTCAGTAATTGCAGTCAAAAGGTGTAACTTGTACATTATATGTATTCATTGCACACAGACTGATGCATTCAAATGTGTATTTCATTTAAGTGTGATGATTTGAAGTGGAAACAAATGAAAATCCCAAATTCAAGTTACACCTTTTGACTGCAATTACTGAAATAAATCAAGTTTTTCAAAATATTTTAATTTACTGGCTTTTACCTGTATTCAACAAAAAGTTACTAAATCAAATCTGTTTCGATTTCTCACACTTGCATGAGTTTGGTCATATAATTTTTTGGTTTGTTCTAAGACTTGATTGCATTTGTGTCGTACTAGGTTTACATACAAAATGTGCCATCTGTACTGGAACTGGCCTGGCACCATCCGTGTTCCAGCACCGTGCAAGTACGCTCACAAACTGGCTTTACTCTCCGGCATGCACCTGAACTCCGAGCCATCGATTCATCTTGTCAACACACTATTTTATCTGTGAATAGCAAAGTTGAGGGAAAAAAACGAAATACCTCATGGTGAAGCATTTCAGAATCCTATATTGATCACATTTTTATTATAATCACTTTAAAAATGCTTCCCTTTTTTTTTTTTTTTTTCAAAGAATGTTGAAGTTTTTTGTTATTTTTCAACAAAAAAATTGCGTTTAGAATTTTGACGTCGCCTTTTAAGCGTGGAAATGGTTAAAATTGAGTACTTGTATCGATTCTTTCTATTCTTACTGTTATCCTTTGTTACCAATGTTTTACATTTTTCTGAATAAAATTGGTAGAAGGTTGTTTTGTGTTTTTCTCCTCTTTGAACATTAAATAAAAAATGTTTTACCAGCACAACTGCTTTAACACTGACATGGAACAATCAACACTGACATAGAATGATCAACGTAGACGAAGCATCAAGCATACTTTACACTGGATTTTGCAAAAGACAGTCTTGAACAATCTTAATATGGATGAACTCTATAGATGGATGACTGAACAATAGTGAGATATGTTCAGTTGAATGATCATTCAAAATGTCAAGTTAATCTATCAATTTTGTAAATGTCAGGACACAGGAACACAAATTGGCTACAACTTTCATAAAAGGAGTCAGATTTTACTACTTGGGAGATCAACAGACGGATCGGTGCAGCATCAGCAGTAACTAGACCCTGCATCGATCCGTCGTGATAAAGAAAGAGGTGAGCTGAAAAGCAAAGCTCTCTTTAGAAGTCAATCTACGTTCCCACCCTATGAGCTTTCTCTGCAGGGTGGCTGGCTTCTCAGAGATCAGGTGAGGAGTTCAGCCATCTGGGAGGAGCTCGGTGTAGAGCTGCTCTTCCGCTTGGTTGAGAAAAACCAGATAGGGTGGTCAGGGCATCTGGTCAGTATGCCTCCCGAGTGCCTTGCTGGTGAGGTGTTTTTGGGCACGTCACACCGAGAGGATACCAAGCGTCAGACCCCGGACCCGCAGGAGAGTCTATGTGTCACAGCTGGCCGGGTAACAACTTCCGGGGCTTCCCATCGACGGCTGTTGCCCCTGCGACTCAGCCCCGGATAGGCGGAAGAGGACTGAACAAATATACAGTGGCCTCAAATCAAGAAGGCTGGGGTTTGAGGCTTTAAACACTGGTCTTTCTGTGTGGAGTTTGCATGTTCTCCCCGTGTATGCATGAGGTTACTCCAAGTACTCTGGTTTCCTCCCACCCTCCAAAATCATGCATGTTAGGTTGATTGGTTGCTCTAAAATTGCTCCTAGGAATGAGTGTGTGGTTCCACAGCAGACTGGTGACCTCTTCAGCGTGTACCCTGCCTCTTGCCTGAAATCAGTTACATAGGCTCTGTCACCCCGCGCGACTCTTTAGGAATAAGCGGTTTAGAAGACGAAACAAACAACGGTTTAGCTATATTTTGAATTTTAAATCCTGGGGGGGGGGGGTTCTGTACAGTAACAGCTGACAGGAAACGCAGCACATTGACCGGAAACGAGGAACAATTATTATTGCTGCTGTAATGGCGGCGTCTCGACGCTCTTCGCAGCAACAACAACAACAACAGATAACGTTACAGTCTCCACCGAGAAACGCAAATATTTCCGGTGCGCCTTCAACATCTCCGTCTATGGCGTTGCTTTCCCCGGTTGTAGGGCCACCGGATAATGAGAGGGAATGTAACGGGGGGATGGACGTGGCCTCTCCGGATTTATCAGCCCCGGTGTTAGCGAGCAGTGGGAGTTCCACCAGCACTACCTCTGGCGGGGGAAGCAGCGTCTCCAGCCCGGGATCCGGAGCCACTAGCCCGACTGACGGGAGCAGTGGCGTCGGTGGAGCGTTTAGGGAATTATTTGAAGCCTGCAGAAACGGAGATGTTTCCAGAGTAAAAAGACTCGTTGACGCTGTGAATGTAAACGCTAAAGACATGGCTGGTCGGAAATCTACTCCTCTTCATTTCGCTGCGGGTAAGGACGGGCTAAGCTAGCTGAGCATTAGCCTCTAAAAACAACAACTCATTCTAATGTTATGATTATTTCTAATCCATCTAGGTTAAAGATGGTTTACTAGATTGTTTTCTTTGTTTTTATTTATCTTTTTATTATTAAGTTTGTGTTCATCTAGTTGTAACTAACTGATTGCAGACGTTGGGGGGGGGGTCAGCTAAAGCTAAGCTGTTTTTTTTAATTATTTTGCTTATAAAAACACATAGAATCTTTGTTCTTAAAGTGATCAAACTACAAGATTTTGTTCATTTTTAAAATCGATGTGATGCTCAGAAAAACATTCTCAAATACTGACACTTTCAATTAGTACAATTTTCTTAGCAAAATACGACAGATCATAAGAGGAAAATGATAAGCCATTGCAAAAAAAAAAACAAAAACATTTTTGTAATGTTGATCATGCTGTGCATGTTAATAAAAATTCTAGTTACCACTATATTCCCAATGTAGACAGATTAAAAGTCTTGTGTTTTTTGCGTTTTTCCCCTCAAGGTTTTGGTAGAAAAGATGTAGTGGAGCATCTCTTACAGACAGGAGCTAATGTCCATGCCAGAGATGATGGAGGTCTCATCCCTTTACACAACGCCTGCTCCTTTGGACATGCAGAGGTTGTCAGCCTTCTCTTGTGTCAAGGAGCTGATCCAAATGCCAGAGATAACTGGAACTACACCCCATTACATGAAGCTGCTATCAAGGGAAAGATAGATGTATGCATTGGTAAGGATCACCAACTGTCAGATTTTTTTTCCAGTGCAACTTGAGACTTGTTTAGACCAGCATTTTTCAACCAGTGTTCCGCGGCTGCATTAAAGTTTATTTATATATGTCTATTGCAAGAAAATTCGGTCATTTAATTTTATTATAGGACAGGCAGGGCTGCCCTGTCACCATAGCAACCCGCCCTTCTCTGCTTTTTTTTTTTAATGCATGCTGCTGTCCATCCCTCCCAAAAACTAAACTATCCCAGTTAGTGGATCATATTTTCTAAATGTTTTTCAGACATTATGAGAACATTTAGTTTGTGTTTAAAACAGAAAAATAGCCGATTCTAATGAAATCTCACATTTTCTGCAAGACATTCCAGAAGAAAAAGTAACTGGACTTTTTTATTTGAAAGAAGAATCATAAAAGATGATAAAATAGGTGTGATGTGTTGATTTGATTCCTAATCATGACACTTTGGTGAGAATTACTGTAATGTTAATATAGGCAGCTTTAGACAATCATTTTAACATTTTTGGATGATGATGTACCTCAAGAATTTTTTTTGATAAAAAAATGTACTTTGGGTTGAAAAACACTGGCTTAAACAGTACGTCTAAGAATTTTAAAAAGTATATTGTCATAGAATGACCTCATTAATTTTCTGCTATATTTGAGTTTCATCTGAATCAGTAGAATTGTAACATGAATTACATTTTTTGTTGTTTCTTTTTCTTCCATATCTTAAAAACAAAACTTGTTTCATTCATGCAGTTTTACTTCAACATGGAGCTGATCCAAACATCCGCAACACTGATGGCAAATCAGCTCTGGATCTAGCGGACCCTTCAGCCAAGGCCGTGCTTACAGGTCAGCCGTTTGAAGTTGCTTATCAGTCCCATTCCTCTGTATCGCCTTTCTAATTTCAAAGTGCCTCTAGAAACAAAGAATGTACATTCGTTTTGTCTTGTGCATGTTGCAATCATGTATTTATCTGAAACCATGCAGGGATTTTCTGCTGAAAAGGATTTTTTTTTTCAAAAATTTTGACATGTAAATGTTTTTAGTTTAAATGTTTTACTGCTGTTTTCCTCATTGCAAATAACTCACAATCAAAAAGAAGATGGAATATGTCTAATTGTATTAATACTTATTATTAAAGTGTATATGTGTGAGAATAGAAGTAAATTAGGCTTAAGTTGGCAGATATTTATCAATAAACAACACCTTTTAATTAAAACTGACATACTTTTACATAAAAAAAATGTCAATCTGGCTTACTGGCGCTGATTCGAACTTTCTGTGATTATAGGTGAATACAAGAAAGATGAACTTCTCGAAGCTGCGAGGTGAGTGAATTAGCGAAGGCAGATCAATGTAGTTAAAAGAGATTGACAGGATCGCAAAGCTGTAAGTGGTAGGAAGGAATTCTCCTGATGGGAATTGTACTATAGATAGTTCATTTAATTATGCATGCTCAATGAAAAAAAAATGTGTATATTGTTGTTGCATTTATTGATGGAAATGTGAAAAGACCTCAGCCTCGTGTTTGCTTGTTTTTCTTATGGATCAGCTTAATTGATTCCTTTATAACTTTGTAATTACAGAAGTGGAAATGAAGAAAAGCTGATGGCCCTGCTGACCCCATTAAATGTCAACTGTCATGCAAGTGACGGCCGAAAGGTGAATAACAAGCACTCTCACAGCTTTAATGCCTGGTATTTTTTCTGTGATGCTTTTTCTAGTGTGAGAAATCCTCAGATTGGAGAACAAAACTTCAATCTACTTCTTCTGTTTTTATTCTTATCTAATCAGATCTATCTTACCTATGATATTTTATTGTTCAGATTGGCAGTCTTGATGGCATTCATGTAGGCTAAGGGATAAGAAAGCCCAAAAAAGACCCCATTTATTTTTTGTACTTTAAAAGAGACAATGTTAACGCTAGGTTTCACCCTCTGTAAAACTGAATTGTTTAATTAAGAAAGACTTTGAAACGCTTGTTTTTCAAAACCACTGATATGCATTTAAAATACCTTTAATCTGTTCCTTCCCTTTTGATGTTTTGTTTTTTTCTTTTAATTTTTTGTTAAAAAACGTAAATCACCACTTAGATTTGTTCCTCGTCACATTTTGCTTTCATTTGAAGAGGGAAAAAATTACAAAATTTAAAGATGGCGTTGTCTAGCTCCCCCTCCATTAGTTCACCTTCTCTGATCTTGTGAGATCTTAGACTTTCTAACTTCGTTCAATGTTTTATTGACTCAGAGGGAAACTGCTGTAAAAAGATGCTGTCATTTTGTAATTTGTGTTTCGTTTTGTTTTCCGTGTGACTCTGGCAACATTTGTCGATCAGTCAACCTCACAAAAAATGCTGGTAAGTTGACCTTGATAACAGCCACTTGATCAATGCACTGTTGTGATTTTTTGTTTTTTTTTAATCCATCGTTTTTATTTTGACCAATAAGCCAGCTGTCACTTGTTAATTGCACATCATGGACCTGGGTGTGCAGGTCACTTGTGTCTCCTACCCTGATGCTCCTCTAGTGTGTGTGTGGGGGTGTGTAAGAGACGATGTGCCTGTCTGTACATGAGCAGCATGTGTGTGCGTGGCTGAGTTGTCATGGTGATGACTCATCTTTTTGGAGCTGGAGAGGAGCTCTAAATGTCTAAATGTCCACTGCCTGCCTACTTCAGCATCTGTCCTTACTCCTCTACATTCATCCACATTTCCCCAACTTTCAGTCACATGTTCAGTCACTTTGATCTGATTGGCTGCCTCTTTAGTTTTTTTGTGAAATTTATTTTCTCCCCACAATAATAAAATTTGCATGCCTTTAAGCCTGTCTTGCTGCATCTTGTCAAGAATATTCCTAATTATTTTTTACCTTCACTTGACTTATTAGATTATGCAATTTTGAATGTACTTTATTTAACCCATCATTAAAATAGCAACCCTTCATGGAAACGTTCTTATGGTATGCTCCATCACTCTGAGTGATGCCTTCACAATGAGCCATCCAATCATTTTTATCTTCACCACTGTGGCTGAAATAGTGCATTGGCTTTTTTTTGGGTATGCATCATCATTGCATGTAAAAAAAAATTTTATTTTTTTTTGCTCACTTTTTGGAACTCTTTTTCAATAAAAAATATTTTTTACTTAAGTGAGATTTGCAACTTCGCTTAGACTAATGTTAATTTTTCTGGGCTAATATTAAGTCATTTGATTTGATCTTCTCGAAACTTGCACTTTTGCCCTCTCAAACTCCTATGTCCTGCTCGCTGCTGCTTCTACGCGTCAGATCACAATCGGAATCAAACTTCACTAACATGTTCAATTACAGAATCAAGTGTTTCATTTTGTCCAGCTGTAACTGTGTTGTTATCTCACGACTTGAAGCACATTTTGTGTTAATTTTTTTTAATCAAAAGTGTAAGAGTTATAAGGATAAAATTTTGCATCTGGAATAGAAATGTACAATAACAGAAACTGTCCCTGGAACCGCCCGCATACTGCATAAAACTTTCATCATCAAATCCATCGTTCATCTGCAACTCACAGAGCACAGCCCGCAGTAGCACATCGCCTCCGGCCCTAATCAACCGCTTGCCTCCTGTGGCAGTCCATCTCCAGATATCCCGGTGCACTAACAAACTTTGTTGTCTTGCAGTCAACACCCCTCCATCTGGCTGCCGGCTACAATCGCGTCCGCATTGTCCAGCTCCTTCTTCAGCATGGTGCAGATGTACATGCCAAGGACAAAGGGTAAGTTAGTTTCTGAGGGTAAATGAGCATAAAAGTTGATTGTGTGCTGGAGTTTTTTTCTGACATCAATGTCTTCTCCTGCAGAGGCCTGGTCCCACTGCACAACGCCTGCTCTTACGGTCACTTTGAAGTCACAGAGCTTCTGCTCAAAGTGAGTAGCACAGAAATGTCAAATCTTTATCAGACAAGCATTTTAAGGGTTTCTAAAACAAGTAATATTATGAATGTTTCTGCTAAGTTAGAAAAAGGTGGGCAATTTTTAAAAACATTGTATTTGTTCTTTTCATTCTAATTCGAAACAGCTATAACTAGCTGTCATTTTACAAGGAAAAAACATATTAAAAAACTGGAGAGCTGGCCTGGCCCTATTAATGAGAACATTTTTTTATGTTAATTAAAATGTAAACGAAAACTGCCTTTGCACCTTTTCTGCTCTAAGTGGCTGCTTTCTTTCATTGCAGCATGGGGCTTGTGTCAATGCCATGGACTTGTGGCAGTTCACTCCTCTTCACGAGGCAGCATCCAAGAACAGAGTGGAAGTTTGTTCCCTGTTACTGAGTCACGGAGCTGATCCCAATCTGCTAAACTGTCACAGCAAAAGCGCCGTGGACATGGCACCCACGCCGGAGCTTAAAGAACGGCTTTCTTGTGAGTACTGCTTCAATCCAGGAACGACACCTAGAGGAAGACTTCAGTTTTATACACACATATACAAGTTAATTACTATGTTCTGTTTTCATTTTAAATAGATTTCTTTTCATCTAAAGGAAATTTTCATTTGAAATTTGTCAAAAAAAACTTGATCTCAATTGTTTTTTTGTTTTTTTTTACTTGCAGATGAGTTCAAAGGTCACTCGCTACTGCAGGCAGCCCGTGAAGCTGATATGGCCAAAGTGAAGAAAACACTCGCCCTGGAGATTATTGGATTCAAACATCCTCAAACAAACGAGACAGCTCTGGTTAGAACAACTTTTCTTTCTGGATTGTCCAAACCCTGTGTTGATAGTAGTTGATATTTCTGCATTAATACTAATGATTCTTTGTGGGAATGTAGACTATTATTAATCAGTAAAATAAAGTTAAATTTGCAGATTAAATAGATAATTAGGTCTTTGCACTTTCACTAATTAATGATCTGTTGTTGTGTATTTCAGCACTGCGCGGTGGCGTCACCGCATCCAAAGCGAAAGCAAGTCACAGAGTTGTTATTGCGTAAAGGCGCCAACATCAATGAGAAAAACAAAGAGTAAGTCAACAATATAGTTTACATTTACTAAACTTTTTTTTTTTCCAGTGCTGACATTAAAGACAGTATGGAAGGTCTTTGCTGATACAGGTCGATTGTTAAGACCTACCTTTTGTATTTTCGTCTTTTTCTGGATAGATGTCTCCACCAAATACAAATAATTCCTTTATACGAAAACCTAGAAGTTGGAATGTTGAGAGGCTCTTCGCCCATGAGTTTTGTTCACTGTACAAGAGTGATTTCCTGAGGTTTTCAATGTCCCATAAAGTCCACAGTTTATAAATATATGATTTTTTTATTTTCAGTACACCTATTTATTGGCCAGAGCCCAAACAGTAAAGTTGGACTTCAATGAATTTGCATAGATTTTACATAACACCTTTAAACCATCTGTCATGCTTTTTTTTTGTTTACAGCTTCATGACTCCCCTCCATGTTGCTGCTGAAAGAGCCCACAACGACATCCTCGAGGTTCTACAGAAACACGGAGCAAAGGTTTAAATTTTTTTCTATTTGTTCTCCCCATATGAAAAGACAATTGAAAATGTAAATGTGTTTCATTATCTGCTCCAGGTTAATGCAGCGGACACACTTGGCCAGACGGCTCTCCATCGAGCAGCACTGGCTGGTCACATCCAGACCTGCAAGCTGCTCTTGAGCTACGGAGCTGATCCCTCCATTGTGTCTCTGCAGGGATTCACTGCTGCTCAGATGGGCAACGAGGCGGTGCAACAAATCCTAAATGGTAGACTTTCAGGATTGTGAAAGCTAAACTTCTTTCAAAGAGTCATCATTGTTTCTCTTCTCAATTTCAAATCTTCTTTCTTTTAATTATTTTATTTTAAGCCCTTTATGTGTATTTTCTATAATAATTATTGGCTTATTTCTATTAACCAGAAAATGTTCCCACTCGTAATTCTGATGTGGACTACAGATTTCTTGAAGCTGCTAAAGCAGGAGATCTGGAGACCGTGCAGGTTAATGTTTTGTTCTTTTTGTGAAACCATAAGAGTTTCTCTTGTAGTAGTATGGACAAATCAGATAAACCCTTTTTATTCTGACACGACAGCAACTTTGTACCCCTCAAAATGTAAACTGCCGGGACTTGGAGGGCCGCCACTCCACCCCACTCCACTTTGCAGCAGGTTACAACCGAGTGGCGGTGGTTGAGTATCTTCTGCACCACGGAGCCGACGTCCACGCCAAAGACAAAGGGTCAGTTCACTTGGTGGTTGTTTTTTTTTTTCCCCAAATCTTTCAATAATTTAAGACCCAGTTTTAGTGGGAAGATATTTACTTTTTTCTTTCTCTTCTGTAGTGGTTTAGTTCCCCTCCACAATGCATGCTCTTATGGTCACTATGAAGTGGCCGAGCTGCTGGTCAGACATGGTGCCTCAGTGAATGTGGCGGATCTTTGGAAGTTCACTCCACTTCACGAAGCTGCTGCCAAAGGAAAATATGAAATCTGCAAACTGCTTTTGAAAGTGAGAAATCTGTTTTCTGTATTCAATCTGTTGTTTTGACAATATTTAAAAGAAATCTGGAGATTTTATCAGTGAAGATGGCTGCATTATTTTATTTGCTCAGGAAGATAATCTGATCTTTTTAACAGCATGGAGCTGATCCCACCAAGAAGAATCGTGATGGCAACATTCCTCTAGACATGGTAAAAGATGGAGACACAGACATCCAGGACCTATTGCGGGGAGACGCTGCCCTTCTCGACGCTGCTAAGAAAGGCTGCCTGGCACGAGTGCAGAAGCTTTGTTCACCAGAAAATATCAACTGTAGAGATGCTCAGGGTCGAAACTCCACACCACTCCACCTCGCGGGTATCAGCCCTTTTCATGCTTTATACTTTTATTTCAATATCTATGCAATAAATTGGTTAGAGTATTTCTTTCACATAAAAAATTAAAACTATTTGTTCCCCCCAAGTTTAATTACCTCTTTGTTTCCCCACAGCGGGTTATAACAACTTGGAGGTGGCAGAATATCTGCTGGAGCATGGGGCTGATGTCAATGCACAAGATAAAGGGGGACTCATCCCTCTTCATAATGCAGCTTCTTATGGGGTCAGTCACACTTACTAACATAGCTTCTAAAATAATTCATTTATAAATTCACAAAATTACCAGAAAAACTTGTACATGTGACTCAAACTAAATTCAATTACATAATTATTGCTTGTGTCATGTATTTTTTAAAGACTGTGAGTTAATTACTTCTGTTGTTATCTTTTCTCTCTCAGCATGTGGACATTGCAGCCCTCCTCATTAAATATAACACTTGTGTGAACGCTACGGACAAATGGGCTTTCACGCCTCTTCATGAAGCAGCACAGAAAGGTCGCACACAACTCTGTGCACTGCTACTTGCTCACGGGGCCGACCCCACTATGAAGAACCAAGAGGGACAAACCGCTCTGGACCTCGCCACGGTAACTGCTCATGTCAAACATACGTTTATCTTTTGCATACGTAACATACGTAATCGTTCTTTTTGGTAGTGTCACTGTGAGTGCATAATTGAAATGAGTGTAGATTAAAAGGTAAAATATCCTAGAGAAAGGTACCTAAAATGAAAAGAATCTTGTTTATAATAAATTTTCTTGGTTGATCACACAGGCTGACGATATCCGAGCATTACTGATGGACGCAATGCCACCAGATGCTTTGCCCAGCTGCTTTAAGCCTCAGGCCACAGTGGTCAGTGCATCAGTTATTTCACCTGCTTCCACTCCATCCTGTCTGTCAGCTGCCAGCAGCATAGACAACCTGGCCGGACCTCTCACGGAGCTGGCGGCAGCTGCTGCTTCCGCTGGGGCGTCCGGGGTCGCTGATGGAGCTACTGGAACTGATCGCAAGGAAGGAGAAAGTATGTCTGTCGTACTCACACAAAAATGCTGTTAAAATCTTTTCATGGTCTAACGTGCTGTAATTTCCCAGTGACAATGCTGGACATGAACATCAGTCAGTTCCTGAAGAGCCTTGGCCTGGAGCATCTGAGAGATATATTTGAGAGAGAGCAGGTCTGTGGACACAATTATCCACCTTCTTATTACAAATAAAACTGTCTAGTCTAAAACTTGTTATTTGTGTCTGTGTTTCAACTTCTGTTTTTTTTTTTTTTCTTCAGATTACCCTCGATGTCCTGGCTGACATGGGCCATGAGGAGTTGAAGGAAATTGGGATCAATGCATATGGCCACAGACACAAGCTTATCAAGGGTATTGAGCGACTGTTGGGTGGCCAACAAGGTAAAGACACATCATGGCTGTTTAGCTTCTATCTACTGACACCAATGGTGTTGTAAATGGAAAATCATTCTAAAATATTTCTATCATTTCAGGTTCCAACCCATACCTGACATTCCACTGTGCCAATCAGGGCACTATCCTAATAGACCTTGCCCCTGATGACAAAGAGTATCAGTCTGTAGAAGAGGAGGTATATGTTATCTAATTTACCATTTAACTTATGAGAGTTGTGACGAAGTATCACTTATTGTCTCAAGTATTGTGTTGCTTTCCTTTATTTATCCATCTTTATTGTGTCATAAAGATGCAGAGCACCATCAGGGAGCACAGAGATGGAGGCAACGCTGGTGGTGTCTTCAGTAGATACAACATAATAAAGGTAAAATACTTCTTTTTTTTAATATAATATTAATATTTATAATTGGCTTTCAAATTTAAGTATAAATTTTAATAGGCATGCATAATTTATCTTTCTTTTTTTACACATTGTACTAAAGATTCAGAAGGTGGTAAATAAGAAGCTGAGAGAACGTTACACGCACCGGCAGAAAGAAATTGCTGATGAGAATCACAACCATCACAATGAGCGGATGTTGTTTCATGGTAGCCACCCCCATGTTGCTTATTTGAGAATCTTAGTTAGTATGATTTGATCTTCTGATTGGTGTAAAACCTTCTCTTTGCATCACATTTTCTTTCAGGTTCTCCTTTTATTAATGCCATCATTCATAAAGGTTTCGATGAACGTCACGCCTACATAGGAGGAATGTTTGGAGCAGGAATATACTTTGCAGAGAACTCATCGAAGAGCAATCAATATGTCTATGGGATTGGTGGAGGCACCGGATGTCCACCACACAAAGACAGGTCCTGCTACTTGTGCCACAGGTAACTCAGAGTTTACACAAACTAAATTGTACCTAATTTGTTTAGCATTTTTTCCTAATTTGCTTGAGATGCTGTGTGGATGTTCGTGTCTAATGTTTTTCTATTTGAATTCTCAGGCAAATGTTGTTCTGCCGAGTGACTTTGGGAAAGTCTTTTCTACAGTTCAGTGCCATGAAAATGGCGCATGCCCCCCCAGGACATCATTCAGTCATTGGTCGGCCCAGTGTGAATGGTTTAGCTTATGCTGAATATGTCATCTACAGAGGAGAGCAGGTAAATTGAGATTTTTGTATTTATTTTTTTTAAATGTAATGTTGACTAAAAATGGATCACACAGTTTGTGTAATGTTGATTCGTCTTTTTTTATAGGCCTATCCGGAGTACCTCATCACCTATCAGATCCTTAAACCCGAGTCTGCAGCACAGTCGGCTGCAGCAGCTGAACAGAAGTCCTAGTTATTTTCCTTTGGATGTAGTCTCATCAGAACTCAATGCTTGTTATTTTCTCCAATTTTAATTGCGCTTTTTTGATTACCAAACACATTTCCAGTTTGCTGCCAAGTAGAGCCCATGGTGACCAGTGCTTCATGAATTAATATGCTGTACAATACTTTATTCATGGTAATATTTTAGTTGTTTTTGCATTGGCTGCATGTTAGTACAAAAGCATGAGAAGCCCAAAAGCCTGCGTGGGTTTGTACTTTGAGTATTGTTACTCTTCACCCTAAGACTCTTCTTACCAATAAGGAGGATGCTTGTTGAGACTTTGAAGTATTAGCATTAATATTTTTCCACTCTTCATTGCCTCATGCTTTGCCACTGTAGAAAATGACCAACACTCTATTCAACTTTTAAACTTCCCAGATATTAAAACCTGGAACTTATGAACTACTACAGCCACCATGAACTGGGGTTGACCCTATGTGGACTGTGATTACTGTGTTTTTATGCTTAACCATGACACTACCAGACAGATAACAGTATGCGTTTACTGTGCTGTGAAGCTCACCCTGTTAACTTTCATTACAAAAACTCTACAACTGGTAAATTGTTACATTTCTCAATGACGTTTTTAAGGAGTGCAGACTAAAAAAAAAAAAAAGTAGGGTTCCTGTAAAAATCACTAAATCCTGGACCAGTTTATCAACATTGCAATAGTGATTTGCGTGGGAATATGGGCATAGCAAGCACAGCTCAGATGACGAAGCCGATGTATATTATGGATTCCCAGTCTTTCTCCATACATTGGGGCTGGTTGATGTGTGTGTAAATGTGCTGGTTATCCATTTCAAATGAAAAACTTGGATTTGCCTGGCTGATGAAAGATTCTCTTTCCCCACAGTCCTACAGACCGACGATCATGCATATGGATTTGCACTTTGACATAGAAACCTATTAAGTTATTTTGATTTCAAATTGCATATTTGCAAGGGAAAAATATTTGTACAGGTGTGTAAATGGTTGTGTATAACAGTTGCTGTTTAACAAAATCCTCAATTTTAAAGAAATTCTGATGTCAGCAGAATTTTTCTCTCATGCCTTCTTGATTTTCCCTTTTTTAAATAAATGTTCCATTAACAGCTCATTGTTGTCCAATTTTTTTGTGAAATTTATTATTGCTTGTTTACGAGTGTGTTTGTGTTGAATTTTTATTAGATTTTTTTAATGAAACATAGAAGTAGTAAATGGAATTAAAATATTTTAATTTTTGTGATTTCTGAATCTCAAGACTTTTTTCAATAATTTAAATGCATGCTGCGGATTGTCGTCCTTCGTCGCGTGTAATATACGTCATCAAAACGTGACTTTTTTTTAACTCTTGAATGAGTTGCCATTAAAACAAGTGTGTTATCACAAACATGATCTGGAGAGGATTTATAGCTTTCTCCTTTTTATTTTACTTATTTAAAACGTCAAGTTCTTCCTATGTTGTCAGAGTGGATGTCGGGAGGAAACAGGGAGATCTGAAGCACTTCTGGAGAAGCACTGGTTTCTGGTTGGTTAAATAGTTTAACTTTTACCTTGTTAATGTACAAACCCAATTCCAAAAAGTTGGCACACTGTACAAATTGTGACTAAACAAAGAATGCCATAATTTACAAATATCACAAACTAATATTTTATTAACAGTAAAATGTAGATAGCATATCAAATGTTGAAAGTGAAACATTTTGAAATTTTGGGCCAAATATTGGCTCATTTTTTACTTCTTGAGCAATAAGAGGCCGAAAAAGTTAAATGAACACATAAGGAATAGCTGGAGGACCTGTTTGTAAATAGTTAGGTCAGTTGGCAACATGCTTGGGTGTAAAAAAAAAAAAAAAAGATTTGCAGTGTGTCTCAGAAGTCACGATGGGCAGGGGATTACCAATTCCCCTAATGCTGCGACAAAAAATAGTGGAGCAATATCAGAAAGATGATGTAGATGATCTACTATAGATCTACTGATGAGCTACTGTAGATCATTATCTACAGTGCACAATATCATCCAAAGATTCAGAGAATCTGGAACAATCTCTGTGCGTTAAGGTCAAGGCCGGAAAACCACCTTAAATGTTCGTGATCTTCAGGCCCTTAGACGCCACTGCATCACACACATGAATGCCACTATAATGGAAATCACACCATGGGCTCAGGACTACTTTCAGAGAAAATTGTCTGTGAATACAATCCGCCGGGCCATTCGCCGCTGCTGATTAAAAATCAATAGCTCAGAAAAGAAGCCATATCTGAACATGATCAAGAAGCGCAGGCGTATTCTCTGGGTCAGGGCTCATTTTATATGCACTGTGACAAAATGGAAAACTGTTCTATGGTCAGACGAATCTAAATTTGAAGTTCTTTTTGGAAAAATTGAACGCCATGTCATCCGAACTTAAGGGAACAAGGACA
Source organism: Neostethus bicornis (assembly GCA_902685375.1). Taxonomy (NCBI): domain Eukaryota; kingdom Metazoa; phylum Chordata; class Actinopteri; order Atheriniformes; family Phallostethidae; genus Neostethus; species Neostethus bicornis. Next base: position 16,640,515 of record LR738545.1, read on the forward strand.
ACCCAAGTTATCAGCGCTCACTTCAGAAGCCTGCATCTCTAATGGTGTGGGGCTGCATGAGTGCATGTGGCATGGGCAGCTTACACATCTGGAAAGGCACCATCAATGCTGAATGGTATATCCAAGTTCTAGAGCGACATAGGTTCCCATCCAGACATTGTTTCTTTCAGGGCAACAAAGAAGACCTAAGACAGTTGAGCAACTGGAAGTCTGTATTAGACAAGAATGGGACAACATTGCTATTCCTAAACTTGAGTAACTTTTCTCCTCAGTCCCCAGACGTTTGCAGACTGTGATCAAAAGAAGAGGGGATTGCACACAGTAGTAAAAATAGACTTGTCCCAACTTTTTTAAGATGTGTTGATGCCTTGAAATTTGAAATCAACTTATTTTTCCTTTAAAGTTTTACATTGATCAGTTTAAATATTTGAAAAGTCATCTAAGTTATATTCTGAATAAAACATTGATATTTGAAACTTCCACTTCATTGCATTCTGTTTTTAATCACAATATGTACAGTGTCCCAACTTTATTGGAATTGGGTTTGTACTTCCTCCAAAAACATGACATTTTACTCACAAGTGTTAGATTAAGAAATTTTAACTAAAACTCCATGCAGAACTGAAATATTTTAAGCAAGTTTTTCTAACTAATAGTTTTTTGTTTTTTAGTTAAAAATTGTCAGAAGGCTTGAACTCCACTTATGAATGCATTTAAACACATGTAAATGTATTTCAAAGGAAGAACCTTTTTAAAAGTGTTATTCCTTGTTTGCAGCCCCCCACTGCCTCACACAAAAGCTCACCAGTTTGATCTGAGCATCGACCAGCAGTTGAATCTGGCCTACATTGGATCAATTCCTCATGGAGGGATCCAGCAGGTCAGGGTCCACTGGATGCTGGAGCTGGTAACAGCACAGTAAGTCAAAGGAGTTTTTAGAGTTTCAAAATCCAATATGAAATCAATTAATTTGTTGCTTCTCTGGGTCGAGAGAAGATAGATGGGGTGGTTAGGGCATCCTGATCGTCTCGTTGGTGAGGTGTTTTGGGGACGTCCTAACGGCAGGAGACCCAGAGGTAGACCCGGATCTGCTGGAGAGACTATGTCACACAGCTGGCCGGGCAATGCCTCGGGATCCTCCCAGGTGAGCTGAAGGATCCAGGCGGTGTTAGAAAAGCCTGGGTTTCCCGTTTGAGGCTGTTGCCTGTGCAAACCAGCCCCGGATAAGTGAAAGACGACGGCACAGAACAGAATTTCAATAAATTATCTATAATGTAAGTATTATAGTAATGAATCAATTCTAATGTCTGGTTTTGTCTCTGCTGAATAAAACCAGAGATGTCAGCACTGCACCACAATACAACTTCACTAAACTGGATCAGCTGATTGACCTTTTGTGGATCAATGGACTTCAACCAGGTGCCGTAAACACATTACTACAAACATGACTACTTGTGGTTGTCTGAAACATTTTGATATATAAAGATTGAATGGTCACATTTGATTTATTCTACAAGTAAAAATTTTTAAAAAAGAAAAAAACTCAGTGGATAATTTTATACTATCCTGTACCTTTAAGGTTTTGAACTAATGGGCAGCGTCTCAAACTATTTCACTGACTTTGAGGACAAATCTCAAGTGATCAAGTGGAGAGATCTGATTTATCTCATATCACAGAGGTACATAGGTGAGTGAGTAGTTATCATGGTGTTTTATAAAATCTATGTTATTGACAATTAAACTGGGAAAAAAAATTAAAAGACCAAGCAAATGCTGGGATTCTTGTGTTATTACACAATAAAAAACCTCTGTGTCATGTTGGACATAATGGCTTTTTCAGATAAATATGGGTTGGAAAATGTTGCTCAATGGAATTTTGAAACATGGAATGAACCCAACAACCATGACTTTGATAATGTCACCATGACTATTCAAGGTAAGAAAAAGTACATCTACTACCCAAAATATCTTAAGAATTCAAACATCTACGTTAATGATAACTATTTTTTTCTATTAAAGTGCCCCCTTTGTGAAGTCTCATACTCATATTGAAGTTATAAAATCATACATTTGATCTAAATATGGATCACATCTGCCTTTTTTGGGATTGTCATGATGTCAGTTCTGATTCTGATTTTTTTTTTTCTTAAATTCTTTAGGGTTTCTTAACTATTACGACGCCTGTTCGGAAGGACTCCGAGCTGCCAGCAGGGAGTTAAAGTTTGGAGGTCCAGGAGATTCTTGTCATAGCCCGCCTCACTCCCCATACTGCTGGGCTATGCTGCAACACTGCTACAATGGCACCAACTTCTTCACTGGGGAAACCGGGGTCAGGATTAATTACATCGCCTTGCATAAGAAGGTAAGTTTCTCAACGCTGAAAATAAATAAACCACACTTATTTTTATATAGACATCAGTCAGTTCTTTTCATTAAAAATTTATTCCAAAATAAAATAAAATATTTATTAAAAATATATTCCAAACAATCTAATTACATTCAGTATGCTAGAGACTAAGGACCTGGAGCAGTAGTTTTCTCACCTCATTATCTAAACAAATTACGGTATGTTAAATATTTTATGTAACTAATATGAAGCAGATACAAAGTGGTGGGGTTTTTTCTTTTTATCAGGGTGGCGGATACTCTTTGCCCATCCTCCAGCAGGAAATCCAGACAGTCGAAGAGATCCAGGAGCGTTTTCCTGGTTTCCGTGAACTTCCTGTTTATAATGATGAGGCTGATCCTCTGGTAGGGTGGTCCAAACCTCAGGAGTGGAGGGCTGATGTTACCTACGCTGCAATGGTGGTAAAGGTATAAGTGATCTAAATCAAACTGTTTGTTTTACTTAAACTCGTTAATGATCTTGTGGATTACTTAAACTTTGAAAACAATAATTTATTCTTCTTCTCTAACAGGTAATAAATCAGCATCAGAATCTGCTTCTGGCAAACCACAACAGTACCATTAACTACACACTGCTAAGCAACGACAACGCCTTTCTCAGCTATCACCCGCATCCGTTCACCCAGCGCACACTCACCGCTCGCTTTCAGATCAACAACACACATCCGCCTTATGTTCAGCTCATCAGGAAGCCCGTCCTCACAGTGATGGGTCTGCTTTCTTTACTAGGTGAGAAATTATTCATTTAACAACTCAGTTTGTAGGTAGATGATGCCATTTCATGTGTGAGTGATTGCTGAGGTCCCTCTCTTGTTTGTGCCCAAAACTGAGGTGAGATCCAAGTCCCAGCTCAGGTTCTCAACTCTGGAAGTCTGAACGGCACCCTGGGAGTTCTTGCCAGCAGCCACAATCCTGAGAGGGCAGATGTCTCAGACAGTTGGCAAGCAGCAGTTCTGGTCTACAACAGTGATGACAACCGAACCTCTAATGCCACTGATGACATCACTCTCACCATAACCGGACTTGCAGAGCAGAAGAGTAAGTTTGTATATTTTTGAATGTCTGTGGGTTTGAATGTTCTATTTCAGAAAAAAAAAATTCTTACACTTTCTGCCTCTTCTGCTGTTTGTTCTCCTCAGATCTTTTGTACGTCACTTATTACATAGACAACAATGTGACCAATCCATACCAGCTGTGGCAAAGCATGGGTAGTCCTGACTACCCCACAGCAGAGCAATTCAGACAGCTGCGGAGGGATGAGGTAAGTCAGCAAAAAAATGTAAATTACAGACAAAGATACATTTAGTCCTTTACTGTATATCTGCTTTTTAATTTCTGTTTGGAGCTCACAGACTAATTGATGTCGTTGTTACAGAACCCGTACACTAAAGGACCCTTCAAAGCTCCTGAAGGAGCAGCACTAACGCTGAAGGCCAAAATGTTGTTGCCCAGCGTTCTTCTCATCCACGTATGTGCTCAGCCTAAAGCTCCACCAGACCAGGTTCGTATCGACTCTCAGCAAGATACTACAACACTAATTAATTCTTTATTCTCAGATTCAGCACAGCATCAAAAATACATTAAAATTCTAGGGATAGATTAACTATGGAACTTGCTAAAATACAAACACCATGCAATAACAGCATAAAGATTTGACAAGAATACAAGAGAAATGAGATAAATATATAGTAAATATCTTTTTAGCAAATGACAGTCACTGTCCAAACTTTGAAGCTGCTTGAACTGTAATTTGAAGTGAATCCCATGTACTAAGAATCAAGTTTAATCTATCTTTGTTTAGGTCAATGGATTACACTTTCTCAGGATTGCAAAAGGTCAAGTTCTAATCGTTTGGTCTGACAAGTGTGTGAACTCAAGGTAAATAAAGGTCTTCGTAAAATGTTTTTAAATCTTCTAAACTTTCAAACTTTGTCCAACTTCATCAACTGAAGGCAATCTTTCTTTCTACTTTGCAGATGCATAAAGACGTTTGAGGTGGAATTCTCATCTAATCATAACAAATTTAACAGAATAAATACTCAGGACACCATTTTTACTTCATATGTCTTTTCACCAGGTAACAAAAAACTACTTTGAAATACTTTGAAATTAAATAGAGAAACACTGCATTCTATTTTTTTAATGAATCATCTTAATATTTGGTCTTTTTTTTTCTGTTGTGTAGCGGATCGGGTGGTGGTTGGCTTGTATAGAGTTCGAGCTGTGGATTACTGGGGGAACCCTGGTCCGTACTCTCTGTCGGAGACATATTCGGACGAATGATCAAACAAGGTAAAAGCACATAAATTATTTTATCATTTTTAAGTTTGTCTTCAACATACCTAATGATATGTCAAATTAAACTGGGAAGCTGCATTGTGTCCCATTCATCACCTGTTGGATGGATCACCACCACAAAATAAAGATTAACGAATTGTTAAGTTATTTTCTCCAGAAAAAACTTTCTTGGGTACTTTGGTTTAATTTTTTTTTCAAACAAAGAAGAATACCAGAACATTTCTTTAGAAAATTTTATTTTCACCAACACAGACTGATGCGGTACAGAGATAACCAATCAGAGCGGCCATATCTACAGACGGTTACGCATCACATCCTTTTAACTGGTTTTAGTTTTCGGGGCTTTGGCAGTAAATTTTCTTGGCAGTGTGTGGCGATGTCGGGGTCTTTGATTGGATTTATAGATTTAATTTTGTATATGTTCTTGAAGCAAAGCAAATTACAGGCCGATCTTGTTTGGACAGTTGGGCCTGCCGATTAATCAAGTTCAGCAAAGACCTGCTCGGCAAACTCCATAATAATCAGCAGCTTAGCAAGCTCCTGTCGAGAGAGAGAGAAAACCAAAAATAAGTTTACATCCTCTGATTTTTTTTTTTTTTTTTTTCTGTTTCAGACTTTTAACTGCAAATCTGTGTTTGACCTACCAGACTGCAGGACAGGCTGGAACTGTCCAGCCATGCAGATTTCCTCCTGTTTCTGGCGGACCACTCTCTGGATGGCGGGGGGCAGGCCACGGGGGTTACGGGAGAACACCAGCGCGTATCCATCCTCACAGCTCCCATCATCATTTTGAGTGCGGCAGGCATAGGTGATGGCGTAGTTGTCATAGTCTGTGTCAATGACCCAGTAGTTGTCACCTGGGCAAAGAAGAGAAAGAGATGTTTGTATGAGCTAAATGTAAGCTATCAAAGAAAAAGACTGAAAGAAAGAAAATCAGTCTTGTTTACCTCCACTGGACAGGTAGCTGGCCAGTCCCTGGTAGTTCATGAACATCTTGCCAGGGGTACCGGGGTCAGGAACAGAGTACTGAGCAGCCATGTCAGCGCACACAACCCAGAACCTGAAAATAAGATGGAGATAAATCTATGATGAGCACAATCAGTGACCATTTATTGACATTAAAAGACTGCATTCCTACTCTGAGAAAACAAACTCACCCAAAGAGAGTGACTCTGCCTCTGGAAGAAGCCACCATGGCACCATCATCTCCAACTGTGTACTCAGCAGAAATGTTATCCTGCAGGAAAAGGCCCTCGGGGTCTTTTTTCTGCAGAGCGTACCACTTTCCTGCATACTGTCAACAGAGGGAAAGAAATACACACAGATTATCTGTCAAGTAATTTGATCACCAGATCCGGTAATGTGTATAAACCAAGCCGGAAATTATTCCAACTTAAATCAAACACAGTTAAATATTTTTATACATAACAGAATGTAAAGCTGTGAGATGATCTCAATTAAACAACCATTTGATGCAATTCATTGACTCTTTTATGAAAAGTGTCTTGTCTAGAGTTGTCTATAGGTTTGTTTAAAATAATTTGTGCATTAAGAAAGTTTTTGTGTGCTCACTCTTTGAGGCTCGAAATCTTGTTTGACTGTGAAGCTGTCTACCACACAGGAGGCCAGACTGTGCTCCACACAGGCCAGGAAGAACATCACCAGGGCAAAGACTTGGAAGTCCATTCTACATAAGACATAAGTAAGAAAAAAAAAAATTCTACTGTTAAAAATACTAATTAGTCAAATATCACCATCAAGCATCATTTTGATAAAAATAGCAGCATTGTTTTCTTACCTGAGCTGTAGAGTGATTTTATTTCAATGTGTCAGTGAAGATATCCGTTTGTTAACTGTGGTGAGGAGACTGTCAGCGAACCTTTTATACCTTACACCCAGACAGGCTCTCTGATTATTTACACTTCTTGGACCTAAATGCAGAGTTTAAATCTATCGTTAATCCAGTTAACAAAATCCGCCGCTATAAGCTGATGAACCCTCGTATTCAGCAGAGTTTAAGCTTTATATAATTGTTTGCTTTGCTACGGTACATAACGACGGATGTACCGTGTGATACAATGTTATTAGCCTCATGTCTCGTGTCTGATTCAAAGAGATATTCTTAAGCTTAGTGACTCATACTGTCTGCTCATTATTATTCATGTCCCTGGCAAATTACTAATAGTCTGCTGTACAGTCTGGTAGTAATCATAAAAGTGATTATTTAGGAACCTGCTTTTATTCATAAATATCACTGCAGATCACATTTTACAAACCACTTTACAACAATTGTTTGCATTTTGATGATGCAGCCATTCATGTGAATGTTGTTGTATAATTTAAAAAAAGCAAGACATTGGCCTGTAAAATCATACTAAAAAATGAACTTAATCTCAATCATTCTTTTGAAACATGTTTTTGCATTTGAAATTAAAATTATTTTTAACCAAGCTATTTTTGTTTTACCTGAAAATTACACGTTTATTGTGAAATAAAATGAGGAAATATTAGAAAAGTCATATCAAAGGAGAAAAATAAATCTCAGATTTGATTTACTTTTGAACAAAATGCATAAGTTATTCCTATCCTTGTCGTTGATTTAAAGAGTTTATGGGCTGTTGAAAAAAATGTTCTGCTGGTATTTTCTTAATTTATCTTTAGACAACGACACGGTTCAAATATAAATAAAAGTTAAGACATTTGTTTAACATAGCATTTCTTCTGCAATGTCTTGTTATCTTTTGGAAAAAGCATGTCACTTACAAGAATGTCAGGGTTCGAGTCTCGAGTGAGACAAGGCTTGAAACACTAGCCATTCTGGATGGAGTTTGGATAGTTTGCATGTTTACAGCATGTGCATTGGGTTTTCTCCTGGTACTCTGGTTTCCTCCCACACTCCAAAGACATCAATGTTAGGTTGATTGACCACTATGAAATTGTCCCTAGGAATGAGTGTTTGTGGGTGGCCCAGTGACAGACTGGCAACCTGTTCGGATGTACCCTGCCTCTTCTCTTAAATCAGCCAGGATAAGCTCCGGCACCCCCCTGCAACTCAGTAGAAATAAGCAGTTCAGAAGACAAAACAAAATAAATTTAACTTCTAGTTAAAGTTATTTTGTATAGCTGACGTAATTTTTAGTTTTAATCTAACATAAAATAAAGATTAAATTTATGTTTTTTCGTTTCCTCTATTAATATTTTCATCTACACCACAGGGAAATGATTTGATTTTCACCAAAACAGCTTGGCTTAATTTTGCTGGACATCACATATATTATTAAAACAATCAAAATAACCACAACAAAGTCATTCACAGAGTATACAAGTTAAGCTCTTTTATTTTTAGTTGTTTTTATAAAGTGAGGATGGATCTGTTTATTTTCTTCTTTTAGATTCAGAAAAGACTTAAAGGTGTTGAAGATAAAATTTTTAAAAGACTAGATTTATTGTTTTAATAAATGTGACTAAAATAGAAAGCGTGCTGAGTAATGTTGTTCTGTTATATCAGCGGAAGTTTAAGCGTTGCTGTATTTATTTTGTTAGATAACATCCTGTCATCTATTCCACACGTGCTTCCAGGTTTATAATCCAGATTAAAGCAAGTGTCCTGCAGAAAACGCATCAAGTGTTTCACAAAGTTTGCACATTATTATGCTATAAAAAACAACAAAATGCAAATCATTTGGGTCATTTTAAAATTCAATTGCAGATTAATTTAATGTTTTTCACCTTGTATTTCCTAGATTTTCTTATTACAAGTTAATCATCGACACTTTGTTTTTCTTGAACTCACCAACATATTGTTGTGTCCTGAAAGAAACACAATGTAAGCAGATAACTTTAATCCACAGCAGTCACAGGGGATATTTTTATCTCGGTTTGTGTCAGGACAGGTATTGTTGTTGTTCTAATTATAACTTTGTCTGACGTTAACTTGCCATGTTTCAACCTCTGAGGCCTCTGATCGCCGTTCATTGGCACAGCTGCAAACATGTGAAGTCAACTTCTCTATTCTGAAAACTAAAGTTGTGTTTAGTGATCTGTTTGCAGTCACGCGTGGGTGGAGGTGATCTGAGGTTAAACTTTCAGCAGGCTGGTTGTTGGGAAAGGTTACATAACACACACACACCTATAAATAAATTCTATAAATAGATTTTTTAAATTATTTTAAATTTACCCGATTATCTTACTGTACATACTGTATGTTACTGTATTTTTCATCTTATTGTGTGAAATTATGCTTTAATGTGAACTTGAATTCAAGATTATTTTATTAGAAGAAATTCTAGTTTTCTTGGCATCACAGGTCAAATCAGTGAGTGAGGGTTCTGAGAAATCTGAAAATAGCCCAGGTTTGTGGTCTTTTGCTTTTTGTCTTGGAATGTTTTTTGTAAAGCTTGCATATTATGAAGCACAATCTAATTTATTTTTTGTTCGTTGGACGAGCTGATTGCAAGATTCATGAGATGTAAACATAAGTGTGAAACCTTTACGTCAAGTTTTTGCTTTTATATTGAGCCTCTGATATGGGTAGTTTTAATATAACCAGGAATTAAATTATTAAAACCAACCCTAGTAAATAAAAACAACTTCTGTTTTAAGACGTCTATTCAAGTAGTTATTCACGCAATCAAATTTAAACCATCAAAAAGCTTTTTAGTTAAAGCGGTTTTAATGAGAGGATCTAAAAGAGGAATCTGCTAATTTCAGAGTTTATGTAGAAGCTCTGATTGAAAAACTCGTCTCATTTCTGGTCTATATTTGAGATTCTGGGACAACAAAAAGTCCTTCTAATAATAAAAATTTCTAAAATTTGAAGAAGTCTAGTGAAAAAAAGTTTCTTTAACAGTCAACAATGAGATCTAAAGATGTGTTGTTAGACATTAGTAAAAAAAAAAAAAAAAAAAAAATCTAAAAACTTAAGTATTTTCTTTTTTTGACTCAATTTTGGATCTGAGTTACAAGTTACCAGCAGTCAAGTATCAACTTTTGAGTCAGACTAGTAAACTGTAGCATATTTATAAATATGAGGCAATAAAAGGGAGTAAAGTTGTATTTGTTTTACTACCAAAACAAATTAATTGTTTTTGTTTTGTCCTCTGAGCAGCCTATCCCTTCTGAGGTCGCAGGGGATGTTGGAGCCTATCCTGGCTGATTTTAGGTGAGAGGCAGGTTACAACCTGAACAGGTCACCAGTCTGTTGCGGTGCCATACGCACTTATGCAATTTTATAGTAGCCAAACAACCTAACACGTGTGTTTTTGAAGGGTGAAAGGAAACCGGAGTAGACCGGAGGAAACCCACACATATGCAGGGAGAACATGCAAACTCCATACAAAAAGACCAGTGCCCCCACTCCGGTACTCAAACCCCAACCTTCTTGCTGTGAGGCCACTGTGCAAATCACTGCACCTCCATGTAGCCTCAAATTAATTGTGTTGGGGAATAATTTCATAACCAAGATTGCTCACAGTGTTTTATGGTATACCAAAGCAGAAGCCAATGTTTTCACTGAGATAACCAGCAGGTGGCAGTTTGTATTCAGTGGTTACCTTGTATCAACTTTTATTTAGACTGAGCTACAAAAAAAAAAAAATATGATTTTAAAACTATGCAGGCAAAGATGTAGTAAAGAAGAATCAGGTACTGTTTTGTGTTGGATTGGTTGTATTATCAGTTCTTTAGTGGTTATAAAAGCAAGTAGAGTGACTAAAATAAAGGCATCAAAAATTAAGTTATTTTACATCTTAACTAGAGTTAGGAAAGCTGGATTTGTAATTATTCTTGATAGTTATCTAATAGTGATCTAATAGACAAAATGGAACAAAAGTATTGATCTTATTATTATAATCATTCCAGTTCTACATTCTTTTTACAGTGCCACATGATCAGGAATGTTGTCCAATAAAGTAAGGACTGAAACACTCTGGATTTTGAAACAATTTCTCTTAAGCGGTGTTTTTGCTGCTTTTAATAACTACTAGCTTGATCTACACTCTTAAATATGTTCTTCTTCCTGATCCAAATTTATGTAGAACACATTTTCCCTTTTGTCCTTTTTATGAAGATGCTTAATGAATAAGTTTTTAAAGTAAGAAACAAATTAAAAGAACACAAGTTTTGTTAAAATTTATTATTTAATTTTTTTTTAATCACTGAAACAATATTTTACAATCTGGTGTAAAGTAATCCAGACAAATGTTGGCAAACTAGGAGTGAGTGAACTAAAGAACATCCATTTAGGAATTACTGTTATACATCAGACAAAATGGTAACAAATGTAACAAGTTCCTGAACAAAGGCAAAGGTAGCTGTCATGTACATCTTTATTTACTAAATAACTTAGGAGTCCACCTGCCGGTATGCAGTGGTATGTATAAACCAAAATTTACATTATGCTATTAACAAACATCTGACAAACTAGACAAGTGATGGTAGTCATGTTAACAGTGAGCACATCCACAAAACTGGAGTGTCTGACAAGGAGCTGACTTTCCCATAAATAACTCCAGGAACAAAATGAAATGTAAGAATTTGAACTTGGACCCCATCCTGGAGCATCCCCAGCTTTACTTCAAGATGGTGTCTTCATTTGCTACAAGAAGAAAAGTTTTTTAAAAAAAATTTCAAAATTCTTGTACTTGTAAATGTGTAAATTGAAGAGGAACAAATAGGATAGGTTTGACTCATAATAAATTAATTACCTTCTGCTAGCTGCTTGGCAATACGGTCCTGCTCCTCACGAACTTTTTTCTCTTCCTCCTCTATCCTCCTCTCCTCTGCTGCTATGGGCTTCAAATGATCTAGATAAGAAAAAATATTCAAATTAGTTTGTTTCACAGAAATGAAGCTGTTCTGTCATCTTTTTTTTTTTTTTTACCAAAGTTTTATATCCTTTTTTTATTATTTTTATTACTATGTTTATTATTGTACATTAGTACCACAGCAAGTTCCTAGCCTCTGAATCTTGTTCACTGACCATGGCAATAAAAGTCTTTCTGATTCTGATTACGTGCGGGGCCAACAGCCTCAGATGGAAAGCCCAGGCTTCTCTCACCCCGGCTGCATCCTTCTGCTCACCCAGGGGGATCCCGAGGCATCTCCCAGCCAGCTGTGAGACATAGTCTTTCCAATAAGTCCGGTGTCTACCTTTGGGTCTCCTCCCAGCGGGACGTGCCCGAAACACCTCACCAACGAAGTGTTCGGGAGGCATTCTAACCATATGCTTTTTTTCTAGGGGTTCCATGAGATACTCAAAGACCTCTCGGATCATCTCCGAGAGGTCTTTGAGCTTGAGGTCTTTGAGTATCCAAGGTCCTCCTGGATGGCAGAGCTCTGAAAGACAGCCCAGCCACCCTGCCAAGGAAGCTCATTTCGGCTGCTCATATCCACAATCTCGTTCTTTTGGTCACCACCCACAGCTGGTGACCACAGGTGAGAGTAGGAATGTAGATCTACAGGTAAATCAAGAGCTTTGCTGTACGGCTCAGCTCTTTCTTCACCAAGATGGACTAATGCATTCCGATTAATGCAAAATTAAGCTATCCATCACATTTGTCACCCAAATAAAGCTATTTATTGTCATAAGAAAATTTCAATACAAATGAATAAGAATGAAATTCTCTCATACAATGTTGTGCAAAATTCCTGAAGTGCTCCTGTTTGAGTTTATCAATCACACATGATCAAATACAAATCAAGTATTATAAATAAATAATAAAAGAAAAAACAAATGATCAGGTTTGTCTGGACTTTCTTAATAATTCCCATCAATGATAAGGATTATTATATATAAACATACCATATCTCCTTTTCCCATAAATGATGCCAGCAATCAAAGCTGAATACCTGGCTGTCTGTAAGAAGAAAAAAACACATTTTAGTATCAATCAAGATAGAAAAGGGCAAAAGCGAACACTGTAAATAGATTTAATGAGTAAAAACAGTCTTTATACATCCTATTTTGAGCCGATTTGTAATAAATTGTAGTAATTGTCCAGCTTAAAAAGAAGCAGTTCACACAAGTCTTTGTGTAAAGGTATGTTAGCTTTAACCAAGGAAAGTGATGCTCAATCTACTCGCACAGAATATGTTTAGAATAGTTTAGACTTTTTTGCAGTTAATAATGTTGACATAATTTCCGTAATATTTAAACTCATGCTACCTGTCAAGATCACTAGCTAAAAGATAGCATGTTAGCATGCTTCTTTCTGTACGTGACAGGAAGAAATACGATCAATGCACATTTTTAGCTATGGCATAGATGTTATGACTTAATTTAAACACAAACCTTAATCCAAGGCGACACAGCAACGGGAGGAGCCATTATTATTGTTGTGTTTTAACAGAGGTCACTTTAGCACCTCAGAGGGCTGGGACTGAAGCAGGACTTCTTCTACTAACAGGTTTACTAGTGATAAACTCTCACCGGAAAACTGCTGCCATCGTGTGGACAAAATGGAAAGTTCATTAGGAATTTTTTGTTGTTGAAAAATTAGGAAAAAAACTTCTTGAGCATCATTTGTTTCATTTTTATTCATCTTCTGAACTGATTGTCCGTACAAGGATCAATAGGGGTGCTTGAGCGAATCCTGGGGTGTCCTAGCAAGATCTGCTACAATCGAGATGAACATTTGACCTCATCGATGACCTCTTTGATGATAGCTATCTTTGATGGTTACATCGATGCTTTAAATAAAATAACACTAAAGTTTATTTTCAATAATATAATCAATGTTATCATTGATTCTTCCTTCATCAATGATGTCATGTTATGTTTGATGCAATCATCGATGTTTCCATTGATATTATAATCTATGATGTTATCAATGCTATCATAGGTGCTTTTAAATAATATAACATTTAAGGTTATCTATAATCAATGTCGTCTTCAATCTTTTATCTACGCTTACATCAATGCTATCATCAGTGCTGTCACTGATGATGTAATCGATGCTATCATCAATGTTTCCATTGATGCTATAATCGATAATGTCACCAATGCTATAATCAATGTTATCATTGATTTAAAATGGATGCTATAACAGATGCTATAAAAGTAATAATAATTATGTTCCGTCATCTTCCACTTAACCAGGGTGTGGGGCAACAGCTTCAGATGGAAGCACCAGGCTTCTCTCGTCCTGGCTGTATCATCTAGCTCACCCAGGGGGATCTTGAGGTATTCCCCGGTCAGCTGCGAGACAGGACTCTCCAGCGAGCCCGGGGTCTTTCTCTGGTTGTCCTCCCAATGGGACGTGCCCGAAACACCTCACAAGCAAGGTTCCCTGTAGGCATCCTGACTAGATGTCACAACCACCCCATCTGGCTTCTCTAGACTCCTCCACTTGGGGCAAATCTCCCAGATAAGTATCTTTTCAATTTACCTCTACGCCCTGGGGAAATTGCGAGAAAGTTCAATATAAATAAGTGAAATTGCAATTATTTACATCCAACAATCATTTGTTTTATTTTGTATCAGTTTCAGTTCCAACAGTGGAATTCTATGGTAGAATATTTGTTGCTCAAATGATTTCAGTGCAATAAATAAAACCAATTGTTGAATGTTGACTAAAAGGACTTTTTGCATGAAGTGTTAAGAAGAGTCCCAAAATCTAAGGCTTAGATGTTGTCACTAGACTTGTCACTAGTGCCCTGTGCTCTTTATAAATTTAAGTTGAACATACGAGACATCTGAGAGGATCCCTGTTGAGAAGGTTCTGTTGCATTTAATATCCTTTAGAATATTTGTTTGGAAGGTCAGAGATAGTAGGAAAGAACATCATACCTCCATTTACCAGCCAAAAGTATCCCAAATTCCATTAGATATTATATTACCATTAAGCCAGTTAGCCATTTTATTTAAACGTACGCATATTTGTAACCTGCTGCTTTGCTCATCATAACCCAGCATAATACTTTACTATTCTCAATCAGACAGTATCTAGACATAATTCTGAAATAACAACATTTATCTATTTACAGCAACTATAAAATGTGTCCACATTCCTTTGTGGTAGCGTAACAATGGAAGTCCAATCAATGGCTGTGGTTCTGAGGCTCCAGTGGGTCGGCCAAAGGACCAATACTTAGATGGTCTCTACACCTGTGTATTAAAGAGCATCCTCACATACTGTTCGATCGTGCAGCAGAAAGTCCTCCAATGCTGACACAAAGGTTCTGTATGAGAGTAATGTCTGCAGAAAAGATCAGCAGCAGCCAAGCTTTTCCATCTACTGGAAATATTTGCATCAGCAGATAAATCATTGTTCATGATATACTTCTGTTCCATCAGGAAAAGGCTGTGTTGTACCTGAGGCAGAACCAATGGTGTATTTTAATCATTTTAATGTAGTAGTAATTCATGTCACTCATAAACAAACTGTATGGCAATTTCTTATCTTCAAAGACAAGTTGAGCTTAGTTCAGACATAGATTGTCTTTGACATAATCTATCTATCATTAAATGAATCAGAGGTATGAAGAAAACAAAGTTTATTTGTGAAAGTACAATCTGAAAATCACATTTGCTTAATGTGCAGTAAGACTTTTGTAATTAGTGTTGTCAAATCTAAACAATTTTTAAAACTACAGAAAGCAGAATCTGGATCTTCCTGAGGCCGCAGATATGAGATATGCAGATGTGAGTTAATATGCAATAGTTATATGAGTTAATAGTCATTCTTCTACACTAAGCGTTGCTTCCTCCAGACATTTGTCATGAACGATAATTCCAATGATCATTGCTTCCGAAAACTTTATGAAAATTGTTTCTTCTACCCACAAAGTCAAGCAAATATAAAACTTTTGTAATTTCTGATTAAAATAAATAGTTTTAGCTTTGTTGAAAATGTACCAAATCCACATGAAACCTAAAGCTAGAGAAATGATAAACTGTGTGTGGTTTTAAATGTGAAGCTGCTCCCACAGAACGCTCCAGAAATTGGTCAAGTTCAAGTCTTCCTCAAAGACTTACATTTACCTCATGAAAGCTTTTAAAATAAGTATAGATAAGGCAAACATTTTAACATATTTAATATGTTCTTTACAAAATACATTTCCGCATTATTTTGGATCAATTAAGTAATTCATTATTTGCTCTTTTGATTTTACCTTTTCTACTGTCCAGATTAAATTGTCTATTCTGAATATCTTTCCAATTTGTGCTCCTTTCTGTCTCGTTCTTCCACCCTGCAAATGTTTGTGTTGTCATTACTGAGGCATCCATCTAATGCCAGTTAATTGCTCAAGTTATGTATTTCTCCTTTGTGCACACTCTGAATGTAGTTTTACTAAAAAGCATATACTGTATGTATGTACTACCTTGAACAACATCACTTGTTCCCAAAAACCTGCCCAAATTTATTCACTGTCCGCTTAGTGAATCTAACCTTCCCTCGTTTTTTCAGAGAGGCTGTATACTGATTAGATTTCAGTTTAGAGTAATAATCAGAAAACTTGTTGAAGAGGATGGAAATGGGCAGACCATTGAGGATAATTCCAAAGGCGATGCAGATGAAAGCAAAGACGCGTCCAAGGATGGTCTCTGGATACACATCTCCATAACCTACAGTAGAGATGCTGACCTGCAGGAAAATAAGCAAAGCAGTCAACAAGAACATCTACTTACACTGGGCCCTCAAGCTCTGTTCGAGATTCAACTATTTTTTGGAGTTACTGAGAAAAATGGAGGTTTGCACAAAAGACAAAGTGAATAAACTACAATTGTGTTTAGTTCAAATGATATAAAATGTAATGCAAAAAATGAAAAATCCAATAATTTATAAATGTCTCTTCCATGACTTCCATCTGAATGAGTGAATCAGTGAAATGTGAAATTTGGTTGATTCCAAAGCCTTTAAGAGTCATTAACTAAAAAATGAAAAGAAAAAATTGAAACAAAACCTTTAGCTGCTTTTTAAACATTTTGATATAAAATAAAACCTTTAATTGTTGACAATTAATTTTCTCTACTTACAGCGGCCCACCACCATGCATGGGGTATGCTTGTGAAGTTAGTCTGTGGCATGTCATGTTCCACGGTATAAACCATGGCAGAGAAGCTGAAGATACCCATAGCGATGAAGAGAAAGAGGCAGCCCACTTGCTGGTAGCACTGACGCAGGGTGAAACCGAATGCCCTCAAACCTGTGGAATGACGTGCCAGCTTCAAGATGCGAAAAATTCGCATCAATCTCATGATCCTCAGCACTTGCCCCAGCTTCCCCACTTGTCCCACCGCCTGCATGTCTGCTTCATGCTTCATGTAGTTTTCCTCATTGTCAAAGAACTCCAGGATTCCCTGCAAGTACTGTGGCAGGATGGCAATCAAGTCCACCGTGTTAAGTACACTCCTGCTGAAAGACTTAAGATCAGGTGTGGATATCAGACGTAGCAGGTATTCCATAGTAAAGAAAGCGATGCACATGGACTCCACATATTCCCAGTATGTTTTCCCACTAAGATGTCCTGCATGTGTTCTGTACTGCATCTCCTGTACAGTGTTCAGTGTCATGGCTACAAGAGAGATAAGGACAAAGAGACTTGAGGCCACAGCCATCAGTTTGGCCTTTATGGAAGAAAAGGGCTTCTCCATTAAGTTCCAGATGGCCCGACGTGTCTGGCCCATGAACATGTCGTGGAACAGCTCTTCATTTTCCTCAATCTCTACCTCGGCTTCTAGCTCCCTTTGGATCTTCAGCTGCTCATTCAGCTCGTCTTGCCTCTCCTCAAAGGAGATGCGGCAGCAGCGGTGAGTATTCTTGATCCTTACACCCCAGTAGTTGATCTCCTCTAGAAAGTTGCGAGGACACAGCTCGTCCTTGATCCACAGCACGCCAGTCCTATAGAAGTTGAAGATGCTGTGGAAGACATCTGGGTCTCTGTCAAAGAAATACTCATTGTTGGTCACTATGTAGTCATCACACAGGTCCAGCTTCATGTTATGGTCAGTATACGTAGCCAATCGTCCTATTCTGGTCTTGGGGTACTTTGCTGCCATCTTGTAGGCTATCTGGTAGGGTTTCCCACCTACGTTGATGTTGATCACATAATTCTTCTTAGAGGGAGAGATTTGCCTTGAAAACCCATAGAAACCACTTTCTTCTTCTTCATCTTCATACTCAGCATATATGTCATAGATGTCCCTGCTTAGTTCCTGCATGGAGTTCCATGTCTTCACACAACTTTCCTTCGCTAACGGGTAGACTGTCTCGGAAGGCCTTCGATTAGAGTCCAAATCTGTGACTTTGTAGTTTGGAAACAGACTCTGTCTCCTTTTCCATAAGTTTTCCATCTTCTTGGTGCTCCCCATGGTGACCACTCCAGACTAGAGGGTAAATGGAGCACCTTGAGCAACCAGCATGCGCCTGCCTAATACCCCGTCACCTCAGCATGGAGAGTGTGAGCAGGATGCCTCATGGCCCCAATAATGTTGCTGACTGAGAGGATCTGCATACTTACAGACATCTAAATACCATTATCCTCTGCTGAGCTGCCAGAGGGAATCATGTTTGCTATGAACTACATCCTAGCAAAACACCTATGAAATTTAATATAAAAAAAACACACACCAAGATTTTAGATTGCATTTTTAAGAGTGTCTACATATTGATTCATTTGAATTTGCAAAAATGATATTGAGAGATGTTATTTTAACACTATGAATATTCACACTGTCTGAATCACTAATCTTTTTGTCAAATCCCCACGGATTACTCGACAAGTCATATTAAGAAGTTATTGCCTAAGAAACATCGTTACATCTTTTGTTTTCATTTCCAGCAAGTCTGTCACTGTTTCCTCAAATATATACTGTATGTTACAGTATTACACATGGTTATAAAAAATGTTGTGTGAATTATGTCGAGTCTCGTTTTAGATTTAAATAAAACTACATATTTTTTTACATTTTAATCCATCATAATATCTTCACACTGTGGGAGTTTAAATTTCAACAGTGAACATGAACAAAGGAGAGCTGGTAAATACATAAAAGAGGATAAGAGCTTTCCGCATTAACCTACTTCCAGATTGGGAGGGGGTTCTACAGACAAGAGTCAAAGAGCCCCTTAGAGGAAACATGTTGTAATGTGGAACATATGGCTAAGCTTCAACTGAAAAGCAAACATACTAAGAGTTAACTTTACTACTATAAACATCAGGACAACAAATGTATTCATCCTTTGGATACAATGTCCGTTAAGGGAAGAAAATATTCTCCAAATGACTAGACAATAGAAAGTAGATTAGCTAGAGTGTTTCTGAATAACTTAATCACCTAACATAAGTTTGTCACAAAACGGGAATGTGAAAGAAACATCTCAATACTTCTATTACATCTTAAGAGCCTTTCTTGGTAAAGTTATAACACTGCCGAGCAGACTTTGGTAGGAGTTTCACCAGAAAACTTGACGTCAATACAGTATGATTCCATACAAAGACACGGCAAATTTGACTGAAATTGAGAGAGAATTGTGACTGCACATTTTAGGTTTTTCTTTCCATCAGCTATTTTTGATTGTTTATTTTAAAGAATTTGACACTATACAAATTATACTCGCTTTAATCAGATAATGTTGCAGTACTTAACCTTCTAAATGAACTAACCCCAACTGTTCTGGGCTTTAGTTTAGAATTATGGAGCTCAACTCTTGACAAAGGTTAACATTTCTAGATCAAAGATGTTTAAATGCTACAACCATTTTGAAGACAGTTGTTTTTTCCTCTCACACTGATGAAATTATTGATGATGCATTAGGCTCTCACATTTTCCACATTCACTTCATCCTTGTCAAGAGATGCTGAGCAAGCTTAACCTGACTCCTGCTTAGAATCTGGTTAAACATGACCTTGTGCAGGTCATCTGTATCATAAACACATCTATGTACACTGTCAGAATTAAGTCGATTTCTACTGCATTGTGACATTTATAAGTTTTTACTTTAGGTTTTTCTTATAGCTTTATATTGCACATCTTTATTGATGACACTTGACAACTGTGATTAAAGATGCATGAGTCAAGAACTTTATTAACTATTTGCAAGAACGCACAGGTTAGTGTAAGTAAACAAATCTATGCGAATATTTCTCCAGCAGATGAAACAGTTCATTTTAGTGAATTAGAATTTATGGTCTTTTAAGTTAGATCAAATTTTGCTAAGTTTAAAAAATATATAAAAACATCTTATATATATTTGACAAAGTTAGGTGGGACCAAACCTTTTCCTTTAAGGTTTTCCTTTTATGGGACCAAATCTTTTCCTTTACCTTTTTTTATGTCAGAGATTTTCATTTTTACTAAGATGCACACTCTAAAATTTAAGACTAGTCGTAAAACCACATTTGAGTGATCAAAATGCTTTGAAAGAGACATTTAAAAAAAAGACATTATTAAAACTAGACACACAAAAGTAATTACACTAAATATACCAATGAATAAAAAAAAACAGACACATGGCATTAGAACCATAACAATTTCAAACCGCCAATATCTCAAATTTTCCTTTGGGGATAAATATAGTATCTTCATTTAACAAATTGGTAATAATGAGCATTAAAATTACAGCTTGTTTTTAAGAAAAGTAAAATTCAAGTACAGTAGCAGCAGCAGTGGTTTTTACTGATACACCTACCAATTTTCATGTGTTGGCTTATTTTTGTAGACCAGAGGAAATTATCAGAATTAAACTTCTTTTGTTCTGTAGCAAAAAAAGCCATGCAGAAATTTGACATCATGATATTATTGAAAATGGAAAGAATTCGCTTGTTTTAATAATGAAAACACAATTTTTTAAATAACATTCAATCTAGAAATGAAAGTTATTCAATGAACAATGATATGTTTAAAGATTTAAATGTGATTAAAATGTTCCCAATGTTTCAGTCTACTTCAGTCTGCTTATCTTAGAGCTAATAATCAAGTGACAATCCTCACATTGACTATGTTAATCCCCACAAAACATGCCTATAAATAGATCTAATTTGATTTTGATTAGAGTATTGCAACAGTCTACTATCTGGTCTGAATAAAATATCCTTAAAACAGTTGCAGTTCATTTAAAATGCTGCTGCTCGGTTCCTAACAAGAAACAGAAAATATAATCACAGTAGTCCTGTGCTCAGGACTCTGCACTGGGTTCCTGTGGCTCAGAGAATAGACTTTAAAGCTGCTCTGCTTGTGTTAAAGTGTGAAATGTTAGTGCCTTATGAACCTCTAGAACTCTGATGACCTCTAGAACCATCCTTTTGCTGGTGACTAGAGTCAGAACCGAACATGGAGAACAAATATCCTGAGGCTCAGACAGACCTCTACTGTGACAATGTTTAAATTTAAGATGAAAAGTTTGACTGTAGATTAATCACTCTTTATTTTATTTTTTCCATTTTTATTCTATGTTTTATCATTTTATGTTTTTAGCACTCTGCACACCACATTGTGTATGAATTGCCTTGCCTTCTGATTTTTTAACCAAAGTAGTATTAAATGCTATTTTTAGAACACATACAGAGAACAAAAAAGTAGACTGAACACAAAGTTTCTTAGTTTTCTTGCTAAGTTTTTTTTTTATTAAACTATAAAAAATTAAGGGTAGATATACTGTTTTTGATTGTAAAGCTTTGTGTATGATTTCTAAGTTAAAGACACTGATATGATTTTCCATTTTCTACTTTAATTAATCAATAATAATAAACACAACAGGGCCTAACATTTTACATTTCCTGTCAAGTTAGTTACAAAGTAATAGTGGAAAATAAGAGTTTGATTCAATCTTAACAAATAAATCATGTAAAATGACCGAAAGAAATCAACTACAGTAAAATATAAAAGAAATAAATGTATTTTTCTGGATTCATCAACAATTAATAGTCATTTATTATCATATTCCATACATTTTATTTCCTCTCATTGATAATAAAGCATTTTGAATCATTGCATTGCCGCCATAAAGCTGCTTGTAAAGCATCCATTTAAAGTAAATCCACCAGGAAAATAAAAGACACAATAAAACACCAATCATAATTTAATATTTATTTATTTTTGGGGTCTTTTTTTTTTCTCTCAAAATGGAATGTAATTTTGGAAAAGCACACCGGAAGTGTGATCTAACACCGCCGAGAAAACGCTGTTTTTTAAGGGAAACCAAGGTTGTTGAGGTCTGTTGTGGCCGTAGAAGGTGGAAGGTAAGAGAAAATAGTTTTATTTTGTAGATGTCTAAAGAGAGCTTCTTTTAATTCCCGGGTTTTATGTCATTATGGAACGCTAATGTGTAGAAGAGCAAAAATCAAGAGGCAAGTGTCAAGTTGTGTGAAGTGTTGAAGTGGAAGCTAACTAACTAGCTCAGGGTTGGAGCTAACAAGCTAACGGGATCTAGACCGGGTTTTATTAAACTGAACTGTAAATAATCTAGTAAGCATCCCATAATTTGGTTTAAACAACTAGCTAAAAAATGGTGAAAATGTCATTTTAAAAAATTCTACTGTCACTAATGAAATATTACTGGTGTAAAATGAGTGTTGAAATGAGGATGTTCTCTTTATCAACAATCAGGAATCAGTTGAGAATAAAACTACACTTTTACTCATTAAACCTCGACAAGATTCACACTTTGTACATTTATATAAAGATTAATATTAGAAATGCATTTAAAAAGATATACAAAATATAGATCAGAGACTGGGTCCTGCCCCAAGTGGATGAGTTTAAGTATCTCTATTATTATTCACTAGTGGTGGAAGGATGTAGAGGGAGATAGACAGACGGATCGGTGCGGCGTCCACAATATTAAGGATGCAGCATCGGTCCCTTGCTGTGAAAAAGAGCTGAAACAAAAAGAAAAGCTCTCGATTTACCTACCAATCGATCTACGTTCCCACCCTCACCTATGGTCACCAGCTATGGGTGGTGATCGAAAGAACATCATAGCCAGTACAAGCAGTTGAAATTACCTTCCTCTGCAGGGTGGCTGGACTCTCATTAAGAGATAGAGTGTGGAAATCTGCCATCCCAGAAGAAGAGCCATTGCTCCTTGGGTTTGAGAGAAGCCAAATGGGGTGGTTTGGGCTTTAGGTTAGGATGCATTTCGGTGCTTCGCTGGTGAAGTGTTTTGGGCACATTCCACCGTGAGGAGAACCAGAGGAAGACACTGGAACCACTGGAAGACTATGTCTCGCAGCTGACCGGTTAACACTTCGGGATCCTGCCGGGTGCGCTGGAGGATGCAGCGCACACACACACACACACACACACACACACTCATTCCTTGGGGCAATTTTGCAGCGAGCAATTATCCTGACTGGCAGGTTTTTGGAGAAAACCCACACATCCACAGGGAGAACATGCAAACTCAACACAGAAAGGCCTGTGATTCAAGCCTCATCCCCACTTGAAGTCTTGACCTGCTGCTGTGAGGTCACATGACAGCTCTAAAACAAACCTCACCAGTTTAATCTGATTAGTAAACTTTATAATCCACCTCTAATTAGGTTAGAACATTGTGTTATGAAAATCCTCATTAATAAGATTTTATTTAGAAGCTAATATGAACATAGACACAAAGAAATAGTTTGTTTCTCCCAAAAAATTCAAGTTACTTTAACAAAACAATAAAATGAGCCGTAATTTTCTTTGAAAACCACTTATTTGAAGAAAAAGAAAAAAATGAATAGCTTTACACAAAACCATTTCTACTTAAAGATCTTTTGTTAGAGCAGCAACATGCTTAAAAAAAACCTTAATAACCATGTGCGTAAGCTATTTACTGTTTCTTAAAGCCTTTTGAATGTGTTCTTACACAAGGAGGTAGTTATGTGGCAGATGGAAGCTGATTATTGGGGCAAACTGGTCTTTGTCCTCTACTGTGGTAAATATTGATGATGACCATTGTGTTGTGGGACAATTAACCTTTAACCTTTAACTGCTTGTTATGTTGAAAAGCCATCTGGACTGTGATAAAATAATCACAGATTGCAGTAAAAAGAAACTTGTTAAAATGTTTTTTATTGCTTAAAAAGACATCTATTTTTTTTAAAAATTCTAAATTGAAGCATTTTTTGCACAATAATCAATTATGTTCTTTCTTTTAGAACTAGTTATTTTTAAGTTTAAATGGATTCTCTCTGAGCCAATGACAATTCTTCTTACTGAACACTTTGTAAAATGATCCAGCTGGTGCGGTGCCACTCTTCCCTCTCCAAACACAACTGACCTTGGCAGAGCCAGGGAGCATGGTCTAATCTGACAGCACCCTGTACAGCTTTGTGTCGCCCTTTTTTCAACCCCATGTGTTGGTTTCAATGCTTAATCTGTGTTGGTGTCATGAAGGGTGCTCAGTAAATATCCTCACTGTCACTGATGAGTCAGGAATGCAGCGGAGACGATGGAAGTCCTGCTGCAGGATGTGTTTGACTTTACAGTAAACAATGGTATCCGTTTGCTGTAAACACACTGAGACACTCCCACTATCTGACGCTGGGTGTCTTTGTCTCTGCGATATTGCAGAATGATATGTTTCTAAAAACAAGTCATTCTCAAAGCTGGAGCAAAGTTTTATGGAAGTCTTTACATTTCTTACTTCATTTCATCATTTCTTAACTGTGTCAGAGTTTTTTAAATTATTATTTGAACTCTTTTTGTCACATGCAGTTTGATGTAAAAACAGGACTGTTTTCCACTGCTTCATTAGGGTTCAGGACGCGGGTAGTAGCAATTTTGTTTTACTGCTAATTGTAAGCAGAATCTGTTTGAATTTGCTATCTTCTTATTTTGGACACCATACACAAATAGTGGCTGTAAATAAGGGCTGTAAATGTTGATAAACTAGTAAACTGAAAGCTTTACTTTTTGGCAGCTCTCTACATCACAGCTTAGTGATGGAGCATCCTAATTACTGAGGATGCTGCACTGATCTGCCTTTTTTCCCCCATAAACCAGATGCCAATTTAAATGACTCCTTCTTAAGATGTATCTTTTTACAGGAAACAGGTGTGCTTTAATTTTTTTGTTAAAGTGAATGTAAATTGTGTGTTTTTTCTGCTGTACATGTTTAAATGAGACACAAACAGTGTTTGAAAGAAGTAATTAGTTTAGCAAAACACTGCAAAAAAAAAAGCATTTTAAAAAATCCAGATTGTCAACAGTTTTATTGCAAACAAAAATGGGATGTTTACTGCCAACGCTAAACAAAATATTTCCCTTAATTTCAGGTTGTGGTTGGTTGCTGGGTCCTGCGGAGCAGAGGAGTTGTCATTTCCCCCTTCTGTCCTCTCATGTTCTCCCTCCCCCGTGTGTGTGTTACCCCTGTGCATTAGTGCTCCCCCAGCCTCCTTCCATCCTTTACCTGATCCCTCCTGCTGTGTTGCCACATAAGTCCAAACTCTCACCCCATGCTTGGAACAAAGCCAGCTCACTGCCAGCCCAATGACTGCCTGGATCGTCCTGCCTGTCAGCCTGTCTGCCTTCTCCATCACAGGAATATGGATCGTGTGAGTCACACGTGCCAAGTTTGAAAAATGTTGTCAATTCCTCTTTTTGCAAGTTTCATAAGGTGTTCGATTAGTTTAGCATTATGTGCCACTTTTCTAAAACATGTTGCTCATCCTGCAGGTACGCAATGGCTGTAATAAACCATCATGTGTGTCCAGTAGAGAACTGGTAAGTCATGTCACTCAGATTTGATTAAATTTAAAGGAATAATGGAAGTTTTCACAAACAGTTAATAAACCGTGCTCTTTCTGTGGATGTTCCAGGTCTTACAATGTTACCTGCACAGAGGAGCTGGCTCGACCAGGTTTCCCCAAAACATGCTGTACCATTCAGGACATTCCGCTCATCAGGTCTCTAATCAAATTATTTCTTTTTTTTTTTTTTTTTTTACTTAAAATAAGTTTAGTCAACAAAAAACCTTGGGCATAAACCACATCCTTACTATGGGATTATCATTTTCAGAGCCAATACTTTAACACATTATTTAACTTGTACTTTTGGAGCTGTGTGGAAACCAACTTTTATGCTATGATTTTTAAGTGCAATCAAAATCTATACATTCTTAAACTTAATTTTTATGTCTAGATTATCCGTCATCAGTGTTTGTATATGGTTTAAAAATTGTAATTATTTAGTGTACAAATGAGCTTTCAAAAAGTAACCGAGGTAATAACTCGATTCTGGTATCAAATGAATAACTATTTATGAACTAAAGTAATTAACTTAGTTACTTTAGATGAAAATTTACACAGGAGATATTTTTGAATTTTTAAAAATTTATTTAAATTTACAAACTCCACTTGTCCAAATGCATGTAAATATAAAAAATAAATATTGAAATGATTAAGGTTTTTTAAAGTAGATACATCATGTTAAGTTTTTATAACATTTTACATTCTTACATAAAATGTATCACATTTTTACTTTACCACATTTTAACCATAAAGTAATACGTTAGAACATAAAAACGTCATTTTATGGTGCTTTTGTTACATAAAACATCCCTTTTCACACAGGACTTTTGAACAGCATCTTTTACAGCACTTTTATATTAAAAACAGACAGAAAAACGTTCATTTAAATACGTATGTGCCGTTTTTTGAGCAATGTTGGACCCTTTTGACCTTCCATAAATGTTTCCCATTATAATTTGATACAGGGATAAGCGATTCAGAAGATGAACGAACACTTAAAAAACATTCTTTCCACAAGACGTCAGCCCTGATTTTCCATTAACTTTTACACAATTGGTGAACTTTTAAACATTTACTAAGAACAACTATACAGTTTTAAAAAATTAGCTTATCCATTCAGTGATCCTGGTTGTCGTGAAGGAGAAGCTTTTAAAACCACTGTTGTGTAGGTGAACAGTGTGAACATCCCATGATTATCAAAGCAAGACACTGATTGGATCACTTAATATTCACCACTTTATATTCTTAGTGATGATAACTGCGTTGTCATTGTAAAACAAGTAACTAATTAGATTACTCTGTTACACAAACAGTTAGTAATTTAGTTTAACAGCTTTATGTATAACTCCGCTCATCATACCTGCTGATAGAATCATAAAGTAGTGTCTGTAGATTTTATAACAATGCTAGACTTTATCTACTAAATTATTTTTCAGTCTATTTAAAAAAGTTGTGAGAAAATGTAGCAATCGGATGTTTTGAAGAATTTTGAAAGTATACACATAATTAATCTTCTGTATGTTTTCATACTGAACAGTAAATGTGGCTCCTTCCCTCCTGAGAGCTGCTTGTTCAGCCTGATCGGCAACGTCGGGGCCTTTATGGGTAAGTCCTCTTCTGAATCTGCGAGGTTCAGAGCTTAACCCTCTCGCCTTTCGTTTCTACTTCTACATAAATACCAAAAACTATTAAACTTACAGCGTAGAGGTGCATCTGTTTGACGTTCAACATGTTTCATCTTAATAATTTTAATAATACAGGATTACTTATATTTAGTTCTGCAACTGCTAAAATATCTAATATTTCTTCTCTGTAACACAATCCTGCAAGAGGGGCACAAACATCAGCCAATCAGCTTGCAGCATCAGACTCTCTGATAAATAATGAATACAGCTTTCTTTTTTCTTTCATTCCCTCCGTCCTTCATGCAGCATCTGTCCTTTGCTTTTTTCTTCCTCTCTTCTGTAATAGTCATTCATTCTGTTCCACTTTTTCTTCTTATTGTTTTATGTGGTTTATTCATTATTTGCACATTTTATCATTTTGTTTTCTTAAATAAATAACTGAGTGGATGGATGTCCTCTGATTTGTACAGTTATCTTTTTTATTATTTTATTTTTGGTATTTAGATGGCTGTTTTTTTTCTCCTCTCCTGCAGTGGTGATGGTCTGTTTCCTGCGCTACGCCCAGGTGATTGAACATAGCCACCGATGTTGGGTGAACACCAGCGCACTCGTCTCGGGCTGCACCAATGCCATTGGGCTGGTGATGGTGGGAAACTTTCAGGTAGACAAAAATATTAAAACTTTGATGTTATTACTTTATTAAATGTGAGCTGTTTTGTTTACCTTTGGGGGTTTTTTTCCTGCTCCGCAGGTGGATCATGCCAAATCTCTCCATTATGTGGGTGCGGGTGTGGCGTTTCCAGCCGGGCTGCTGTTTGTGTGTTTGCAGTGTGTGCTGACGTACCGCGTAGCAATGACCACCCTGGACTACTGGATGGCTCATTTCCGAGTTGCTCTGGCGCTAGGAGCTATGATCTCCCTGGTTCTCAGTATCCTCTGATAACGTGGTGCTCCTCTTAGTTTTATAGTGCAGAATGTTTCAATTCATGAGTTTCTTTCTACTCCGAGATTTATTTACCATCCAGAAGTTGTTGCTCCTTCACTTTTCTTTCTTCCAGGCGGCATCTTTTTCATCCACGAAAGCTTCGTGCTCCAACACGCTGCGGCCATTTGCGAGTGGGTCTTCACCGTGGACATCCTGGTCTTTTACGGCACCTTCACTTACGAATTCGGAACGGTCTCCAGGGAGACCATGATGGCGGGTTTGCAACAGGGCCACCATGGCTCCGGGGTCATCATTGGGCCTGGATCCCGGGGCTCCACACTGGGCAGAACAACAAAGGGTCTGAAGTCGCCGGGAGGAAGCAGCACCTCCACACATCTCAACTGCACCCCAGAGAGCATAGCTATGTTGTAGCGGAAAGTCCCGCAGAGGTGCATCATGGGGCCCCCACAGCAGAGCAAAGATAGCTGAGTCAGCACGAGAGAGTAACTTCCTCTCTTTACGTTTGGAAGAACAGCAGGAGTTTCCTTTGGAATCGTTCAGTGATCTTTTCTTCTGACCCCCTGCTGCTGTCAGCTCAGGCTGCTCCAGTCATTTCCTGTCTTTATTTTTCCCCCCAAAAGGAGGATTGAATGTACAAAACCAGCTGGAGAACTGGAACTATGAATGTTTTCCTGATGTTAATACGAGTGTTTCTGCATGAGGAAAAAGCGACATGTCTCACTGGTTTCTCGATAAAAAAGCCACAAAGTTTTTTTCCCATTGCCCCCGCCCCAACGCTTCGCGTGGCCACCTGTTTTTTTTATCTTCTCGCTTCCTTCTGCACGGCACACCTCCCGAAAGGAGAAACTAAAAAAATTCTGTTGTGTTTTTACATAGAAAATACTGAATGTTGGAGACGCGTGTGTTCGGGCTCTTTTATGACCTCTGAAACCAATCAAACAGAATTTATCTAAAGGATATTTAACACAGATGAAAGTTTTAGTAGATTGCACTGATAGTTTGAATGCTAAAGTCGTTTCTAGACGGTTTACATGTCTGGTTTAATCAAATTTTTCATGTGACTAAAAACACCCATAAGAGCTTGTCTTTTTTTGTTACGTTTTTTTTCTTCTTTGTTTTTTTTTTAACTTGTTTTTGCATTAATGAGGCCATCTCTATTATTGTTGTAATATTTAAACAGCTGTTTTGTTCATTTTGACACTTTAAAAAAATATGTCAGAATTCTCATGTCCGATGCAATAACTGCCATCAATAATTCACCCGTTTCTGCTCCAAAGGAGTGATTTTTGCCTTTTTTTTTTTTTCAGAGAATTTAGTTGGTGGCAGACCTCGTGATGTTTAACTGAAATTTAAAGTGACCTGCTTTACATTTAAAAAGTATACCCAGTGTGACAGTAAAACCTATATATAACCTGATTAACTTATTTACTACACAACAGTCAACACACTGATTTAGTTCCAAGCTGGACCTTTGGAAGCCTTTCTTGAGGTTTTTTTTTCAGTGTAAATTTCTGTGAAGCATGTAGTTCACAGGAGACTTTTGCAACTTTTTTTTATGCTTCTAATTTTTTTTCTGTTCATTTTTGTTATGTATTATCTGGAAACCAAACTGCCACAAACAATCTAAAGCTAACAAATGCCACAGTAGCTAGTTTATTGTAAAATTTATGTTAAAGAATCAAAACAAATTTCTTTAAGCATTAATTCAAATGGTATTTCTTTTTTGTTCCACACACTTGGATGCCAGCAATATTTTAAAAGGTCACATCTCCTACCTCGTATATTTTGCGGGTTTGATGTTGGAAAGTCAGCAGAACATGTTCCACATCTCAAACTGGCTCCAGGATCAAAGTGTGTGAGAGGAAGGTGGTTCAGCATTTCACACAGTGTGTCAGATGTGCTTGTTACACATGCTGCCTGATCACTTGGCAGTTTTTCTCTTCGTTTGAGACTACAGATGTCTTGTATTGTTCTGCAAACATTGCCAAAAAAAACATGTTTTATTTCCGCGGTGAATGAAATGCTAAAATGACTCAGCCTTATTCTTTTTACTTTGCCATTACTTTTTTTTACTCATATTATGTTGCTTATTTTTACTACACTGTAACTAAGTCACTCCGAGTGTGTGACTCTAAAAGGCAGCTTATGTGAGCCTTCACATTAGGGTTAAAACTGCTTCTCCCGTCCTCCACATGCCAAATATTGCATTAAGATGTTTCTTTTTTTCTGCTTTTGTGTTTTATTTTCGGGGGATATTCTGCACTTTTTCAAATATGTAAACTGGTTTGTTTTGTGGAAGAATCCTGAACTCTGTATTTGAAAGGAAAAAAAAAACTGCAAACATCTGGAACTCTCAAAACAGTATCACTGTTCCAAATGTCTACAATATGTATTGCTCCTGGTTTTGTTTGTTTTTTCTAGAGATGAAAAGTACGTTGCAAAATGATAAAGAAGGTGTCTGGGGAATTAATGAAATCTTTACACACAATTTTTTTCTTTTATAAATTGTGTAAATATGTATGATTTGTCTATCATTTAGGTATTTTCATTTAAAAGAGATTTATATTCAAATATCAAATAAAAAATAAATTATTAGCAGATTTGTGTCATGGTTTGTGTGATATCTTCCAACTTCTTGAAAATACTGTGTTTTCACCACTATAAGGCGCACATAAGTCTTATATTTTTTCAAAATGTGCAGCGCCCCCTGTAGTGCAGCGGGCTTTGTGTGTGCGTGTAGTGGCCCCGATGGTTTTCCATAAAGATTTAGTTTTAGTTTTATCATTTAGCACGCTAGATTACGTGGAAGGGAATTTTATTCGGGCCAATAGGCGTACGTAATCTAGCGTGCTACGTTTTGAATCCAGCAATTACTTGCGTGTAGTGGCCCCAATCACTTTCCATATGGTCATGGTTTGAATATAAAACCCGTGCCCTAGAATCAGGTATGCCTTTTCTATGTGTTAAATACAGTGATGGCACGCATAACTGAGGCTGCGACTTTTTGAACGGTGCGCCTTGTAGTCATGAAAATATGACAACATTGAACAAAGATCTTTCCACGTCATTTGGTTTAAACTCTGTAAGACAGTTCAATGTAACTTTGCGTGCAATACTAAACTAGACAATTTGGAGGGGTTCAACTCTGGCACATAGAACTAAAACCTGTCTTTGGGGGTAAAAAAAAATCAAATTGAAATTTTTTGTCTCTACATAAACTTTTCGCTTTGTGGTAGATTTATTCTTGTTTTAAAACCAACATGGTTGCCCCCGCGACCCAACCCCCGGAACAAGCGGAAGATGACGGAACGGAACGGAAAACCAACACAAGAAAAAGATTTACATGAGCTTACTTTTTTAATGCAAATGTCAAATATTCTTTATCCTGACACACATGCACATAATTTAAAAAAGAAAAGTAAAACTGTTTTAATATATGTTTTTTTTAATATTAGTAAGCAGTCAGTAAATAAAAAGATTTTTTACCTTCAAGTCCACAAGCAGTGCTGAGCAGTTTTGTGATCCACGGGAACAAATTGGTTAAATAAGCGGGAAAACAAGATTCTCAAAAGATTTAAAAATATTCAACATAGAATGTAATATCTTTAACAATAAAGGTAGTTTAGTGAAAATTTACACACAAAGCGAGAAAATAAAAGTCCTGTTCATGGAATAGTTTGTCTGTCCAACAAAATTTTACTATTTCAAAATTATTCATATGTAAATTAGATTATTATTGACATCTTTCTAAAATAAAAAATTCCTCTTAACTGGAGCAGTTGTGACATTTGTTGCATCTATTTTAGTAAATAAAAATCTTAACACAAAACACATAAACAGTGTTAAAAATTCTTTGTTTTTTTTCCCCCCATTAGTACACTTGAACTAAACATCGGTACATAATGGGTAGAATCTGGTTTGTACAACTGAATTATGTTACATCATAAGTACATGGCTCCATGTAGGTCTTCCAGTCTGTGCTCCCTCTGTTTTTTTCTCTCCTAAATATAAAAAACACCATAGTCAGCTTCATTCACACATTTGAATCAGACAAAAAAAAAAAAAAATCGTCCCACACAATCACCTTGTCTTTTTTAAACTCCTCATAATCAGGATTGTCAGTTGGTAGTTCCAGTCGGCAGAGTGGACACGAGTTAGTCTGAGATGTAAATAAAAAAATTTAAAAAAAAAGAAAACACATTAAAATGAGATCACATTTAATACATTTATCAGCTTTACCTTGCCAAGCCATGGCAGTATACATCCGGAGTGGAAAAGATGTTTGCACGGCATTTCTCGAACTGTCTCCTGCTCCTCAAACTCCAGCAAGCACACAGGACATTTCAAACCTTTATCTGTGGGATTAAAACATCAAATTAAAAATTGTCTCATAATATCTGTAATGCTGAAAAAAATGGAATCATGCTAATGGAAACAGGATTTGAGCTGAGCCGAAAAGCAAAGCTCTCGATTTACAAATCGATCTACGTTCATCTCAGGATCCTCCCGGGTGAGCTGGAGGATGCAGCCAGGGTGAGAGAAGCCTGGGTTTCTCATCTGAGGCTGTTACTCATGCGACCCAGCCCCGGAAAAGTGGAAGATGACGGAAAGGAACTACCATGCTGACATGCTATTCTGCTTTAACTTTGATCGGGCAGATGTATCACCTGCTTGTTCTGGGGAAATAATAACCACAGTGAGGGTCTGCACAGCAGTTTTTGCAGCTGGAGGAGGAAGCCGCTGGTCCCACTCTGACATGTCGAAAGGCACCGAGCTGAACAAATCCAAACCCTGCATTAAAGACCTAAACACACACAAATCACACAATTTAAAGTTATTCTTCATCTTCGCACAATGTTTGACTTGTTTTCACTCTCACCGTGCCAACTCCAGCAGTGCATTCTGACGATATTGTTCCTCAGGGTTCGTGGGCTCACAGTCATGTTCATCAAAGTAGGAAGCCATCTGGGTCCTGATGCTGTACTCTTTAGAATAAAGGAACCTGTAGATGACAAACAGAAAAAAAGAAGCTCATTTTAATCAATAAAATATACTTAGACCTGTGATTAATTATAACAAAGAAACCGTGGAAATTTGAGGACACTGAGCTCTGCAGACTGAGATCAACACTTCCTTTGTTTCTACTATCAGCCAACTTTTCCTTGTAATTTAAAACAGACATGTTGGAATTCTTCTCTATTTTCTGATTAAATTACCCATCATCTCACCCATAAATTTATAATCAGCTTTGTAATGTCTTTTTTAAAAGTCTTGCTAATAAATATAACGACACAACACTTTGGTTCCAAAAATTAATTATACAGGTATTTGTTGACATTTTTTTATTTGAAAATTACAATTAAATGTAAAAAATCTGTATAAGCTACATTAATTAGTTAAAAACAGGGACATTGGAAATAAATCACACGAATCTAATTAGAATTTAAGCTTAATATTGTAGATAAATATTACTTAGTGGTTTAATAGGAACAAATATTTCTAAACTTTTATAAATTATGTCAAACAAACCTCCTAACTTTGGCTCCAGGTCAAAAGTTTAACGTTCGTCCAAAATCCTGTTTTTGTAATCCGTTTCAAATAAAAAAAGTAGCAAACTATCTCTTTTAAATTTAGAAGCAACACCTAAGCATAATTTTATATTATTAGTATTTTTATTTTTTTTTTACAGCAGCATTAGTGAGAGATGTTTGTCATTCTTCCGGGTTTGAAGCGTCTTCTTTGGTTTGTTGTTAAACCAATTTTTCACAACTATCGCCCCCTTTTGGTAGAGGAGATGTTAACACCGCTAAAGGGAAACTAACTTTAAAACTACCGGTATCTTTAAAAGGAACTGCCTATAAAAATCTAATATGCTAAAGTTGATTTTAATCAAAATCATGACATTACAAAGAAATTTTTAAGAAAATATGACAGGAAATAGATGGGTTGAAACAAAAAAAATGGCGTTATAAAATAAAAAAAAATTCGGAGCAGGAGCATAAACTTGGGAGAATATCTCTTCATTTTAGGTTGTTATTATTAGCACAAACAAAATCAGAATACATTAAGTTTTGTTTGGTCTGAG
The DNA here is from genome assembly GCA_902685375.1 of Neostethus bicornis. Classification (NCBI taxonomy): domain Eukaryota; kingdom Metazoa; phylum Chordata; class Actinopteri; order Atheriniformes; family Phallostethidae; genus Neostethus; species Neostethus bicornis. Next base: position 16,674,551 of record LR738545.1, read on the forward strand.
CCGGCTCGTCCCTGACGGGGTTGTGGAGCCTACCTATCTTGGCTGATTTTAGGCGACAGAGTGCACCCCGAACAGATCGCCAGCCTGTTGCGGGGCCACACACACTCATTGCCAGGGACAATTTTATAGCAGCCAATCAACCTAACCAGGGACGGATCAAGGGGGCCCATCCCCCACCTCCTTTTTGGTCCACAAAAAAAAGTGTTCTTACTACTTTCATTATTATAAGCTTTGGGCAAAAAATGCACCAAAATGCAGAAAAATTACTTATTTTTCAAAATATTCTCGGGGGAATGCCCGCAGATCCCCCCTACACTGGCGAGCACCACAGGTGCTCGTTTTGTCTATGAACTCACGCCCACCCTTTTTGAAAATCCTGGATTCGCCCCTGCTAACAGATGTTTTTGGAGGGTGGAAGGAAACTGGTGTACCTGGAGGAAACCTACGCATACAGGGGGAGAACATGCAAACTCCACACAGAGGCCAGTCCTCCAAGTCTCGAACACCGACTGTAGGAGTTAAGTGATTTACTTATTTTTAGGAGATTCCAAGACTATACTATTTCTAGAGGATAATAACAGCTCAAAATGTCTTAAATTACAGACACTCCTATGCTTTTACTGTACTTCTATATAAAATCTGTAACATTTGTGCCAAGTAAAACATTTTACAAACTCAGTGATTGTAGTACACGTTGATAGCAAAACAGGTTTTATTTGCATTATCAAACCCCAACTAATAACTCTCACAACTTTTTTCACATAGATCAACTTCAAAGTAAAAAGACACAAAATTTAAAGAAGTAATGGCTTTGGTTAAAAAAAACACTACTGATTTGGAGAAAAACTTCTTACAAGAGATCTCTTAAATAGACTGAGAGTGGAGGCTCCAGAATTCCCTGAACAAAGTGATTTATTTGAACAAAAAGACCCAAACTATTGCTCATACAGTAGTTGCTACTAACTTAAGTCATCTTAATCTTGCTGTTCAAATCGATTAACAACTATCCTGCGTATTTCAGTGGACTCACAAACTTATAACTGTGATTTGTCAGTGTTAGAAGACCAGGCACTGATGTGATCGCGCTGTCATACATAAAGAATACAAACTTTTCAATCTGAAGTTGCATAGTCATCAAATCGTCACAGACAAATGTACTGAAATGCTTAATATTCATCAGTAAAGACAAGAATAGTTAGTCATTATTATTACGTCTACGCTGCAGCAATCCCGTCATTTTAAAAGTGGTTACTAAACACAAAATCTATCCACATTCCACATAATGTAGCTGGTTTTAATATTTACAAAAAAAAAATTCTCAGGATGAACCCAGAAACAGTGATGGCGATACACCAGAGATGAAAATATGTAATCCCAGTAACTCCCCTTCGCTGTGCAAAAATAGTTTGTTTTCAAAATTAAAAAGATATTACAAATGATTTGGCAACACTAAGAGTGAACAGCAACTTGTAAATGCAAGTAAACTATCATCCTTGATTGAAAATGAACAGAATAGGATTTCATATTTATCTTTAGGACTGAGATGATTGAACAAAATAAAAATAATGATGCTTTTGGAAACTCTTTGTATGAAAAGTTGTTTTGTAACACAACATCCCCTTTTGTAATATTCACACACAAATGTGTTAGTCACATGACAGTTCACACACATTAAACAACGAGGATGCTGACGCGACTTATTTTCTAGTCTGTTTAGTCATCATAACACAAAAAGTGTAACTCTGAACTGTTGACCACATAAGTAACTAGAGACCTTTTTGTCGTTATGATTAAAAAAGAAAAAGATTTATTACTTTCACAGCTAAAACCAACAGGTCATCTGTTCCCTGCTTCATGGTTTCTAAAATGATAAACTGAACCAGAGAGCAACAAAGTAAAAAGAACACAGTTTGTCATGGAATTCATGTTAGTGTAGTCAGGATGAAATCACTATGAAAGATAGAAACTACACCCAGGATTATTTTATAAAGAAAACTTTTTTGCTCCTGTCTTCAATTTACCAGCTTTAAAACCATCTGGTTTTATTTCTTTTAAATGCCAAATATGTCTTTGTTACATTTGCAGACTAACTCAAAACGACATAGAAATAAGTTTCTCTCAGCATTTAATAAAACCGTTTTTCCCAATTTCAAAGGATGTGAGATTCATTTGATCTGACAGAATTCTGTTTCAGCCACATGCAGGCATCCAACTTTCACAAACTTTCAAAGCAATGAGGACCGCTTTCTTTCCAAAAAAACAAGATCTATCCTCACTTCACTTGTGCTAAAAATCATTTAGACACTAATTAACGCCTGATCTAAAGTGAAATTTTCTCTCAAGACACTAACTGAACAATTTGATGAAGCAGCCATGGCAGTAAGGTTTGTCATTTTGCTCTTTGAAAGTGCCTTTGTTGAGCTGTTTCAAGCAGAAGGCACAGACAAAGTGCTCTGGATGGAACTTCTTGGCCATGGCTGTGATGCATCGTCCTGTGATGGGCTTCTGACAGCCAGAGCAGAGGGAGCCACGCCGCTCGTGGTAGTGCACTTCACAGTAGGGTTGGCCATCATGCTCGAAGAAACTTCCGTTGACAAATGGAGTGAAACACTCCTGCAGGCACACAGGAAGAAACAGCTTTTATAATTAGATTGTTCCAGTAAAGCGCACAGGCTTAACGATCCCATCTCGTACGGCTATTTACCTACTTCATATGTCAATGTCTAAATATTGATGACCATTTACATATTTAAAATATCATTATAAGCACCAAATCTGGTTTTGAAACTCTGTCAGTCATTCACGACAGTAAAAGGTGCAGCTTTTCACAAATTTTTATTGCCAGTTTAGATACAGACTATCCAATTAGCAGATCTGAATATGTTAATAACTCAGAGAGTTGGCTGCAAGGTCAGTGTCACACCAGCTCTAAATCTGATTGTTGAAGCTTCAGTTGATTCACCATTGATTTCTTTAATTGATTAAACACTTTGAGGCAACAAACAATGGCTTAAATCTGTTTGATTAAATGTTTTGTATGGAAACAACAGGAAGCAGCACAATCATTTGAAAACTTAAAGAAAGAGACCATTCTAAATATTTCATAGATATTATAGACATCATAAACACATCTTCACTTCTTTAACTATAATTAGTCTCTAATATTTTAAGACTAGCAAAGGTTATGAATGTCTGTCACACCTTTGATTTTTAGAAAACATTAGCACACGTGACAGGAGGGTGGGGTGTGGTCTTAATAAATGACAAAAAAAATGAATACAAACCCTGCAAACGAAGCACTCTGGATGCCAAAGGGAGTTGAGTGCTGAGATGTAGTTTTCCAGAATGGCCCTTGCACAGCCGCCGCATTTAGGTGCAAACATGTCAAAGTAATCCTTTCTGCAATACGCTTTACCGTCCTTCTCATGAAAACCTTTACAGACACAAACATCCATCATTTTATACAATTATTGGAAAATGAAATATGAATTTATTCAGTGTTTGAGGAAACAAAACGGCAAACCTTCTGGTCCAAAAAAAGATCCACACTGAGCACAGAAGAAGTGTTCAGGATGCCATGTTCTGTCCAGCGCAGTCACAACTTTCTAAAATGGACACAAAAACACTGGTTACAGTCTGGCCGTGACGCATTAATGCCTGCACATCTACAGAGAGATGACTAACATCCAGTATCGGCCCGTTGCAGTAGTAGCATCGAGGAGAGAACAGATTATGGTAATCTTTCTCACAGTAGGGCTGTCCTTCTCGCTCAAAAAAGTTTCTGGAACCAATCTCCTCTTGACAGTGTGTACACACAAAATGTTCAGGGTGCCATGTACGACCCATGGCAGTCACCACCTAAACAAACAGAAGAGGAAACTAAGCATTCTATATAAATTTTCATCAGTTCAAACTTATCACTGCTTACCTGTCCCACAATTGGTTTACAGCAGGCACCACAAACTCCTTTGGCTACTGTCTGAACTCCAAGTTTGTTGAGGTCAGACTGGAGGCTACCAAGCATGTTGTCCAGCTTATTGACCTGTGTCGGGGGTCCACCTGGAACACCTTTCCCCTGAGCCATAATCTGGAATGGTTTCATTTTAGAAGAAAGTTAAATGTGTCCAAAACCCCTTCATTTGTTACAAAAATGTGAAAAACATTAGAGAGAAGAGATTTGGATTCATGCCTGCATTGGAGGGAAGATTGGGTCATATTCTGTTTGGCATCCTACAGACACCAGAACTTTGGGTGGTTGTTGTGGCTCTGCTGGTGGTATTCGACCAGGAAGGTGAGGGACAGGAGTGGGGGCGTCTGGTTTTGGGATGGGAGAGTGTTTAATCTGCACTGGTGGAGGGGAAGATTTTAAAATTTGCTGAGGTGCAGGGGGGACCGGTTCCTGAATGTGGGCAATCTGGGGAGGGGCGGCAGGTGGTGGTGGGAGGGGCGGTGGTGTGGGAACACTGGGTTGTCGTGCGGGGGGCGCTCTGTTGGGTCCTTCTACGACAGGTGGGTGAGGAAGGGGAACGGGTTTCCTGAGAAGAACAGGTGACTCAGGAGGAAGTATGATCTAAAGAAGTGGAAAAGCAGACAGAAGAAAAAAACATGCAGAGTCCAAGAAGGTCATTAAAAGAGGAAAAGAAATTCTGTTAAAAGTGGCAACCTAAATGAACCTAACCTTGTCCACCTCACTGTTGAAGCCCTCAGGTCGGTACCTCTGAGGTTTAGACGAGATGACGACACCATCAGTCAGCCATTCATCGGGCTGTTTGCGGCGCCGCTCCGAGCGGGCGATTCCTAGCTTACCCTGGAGCTCTTCTATGAGGCGGTCCTGAGAAGATGTCTTGTTTACAATCATGGGTCCCATCTTCCTGCGTAGATGACCATCCCGGTACATTGGGTGGACGTTGGGAGTCTCCTTAGTGCGTCTAATCACTGATTTTATCTGAAGGGGAATGGTGAGCACCTTATCTGATGTCCACAGTAATCATAAACCAGCTCAAGCAACATGCCGGATGCACGGTGGAGGTTAGCCTTTAAAAGAGGGACGAGCTCATGCAAAATTAACATTTTTCGCCATGTTATTCCTGCAACAAAAACACACCTGAAGTTTTCTATTTTATTCATGCACGTTTGAATAATTCGCAAGCTCTCCCACCCAGGATCAGGATACTATTCAGATACCAGGTTGTTCTTCACAGTGCCTCTTGTTCTCTGTCATGCCCACATTCAAATGTGTGCAAGAAATTTTTTTGTGGCATCCATATGCTCTACTGTCATTTGGCCCGAATATCAAAATATAAAATAACGTGCGCTAGCTTTGCCAACTTGAGGTGCTTTACACTGTATTTGCGGCCTGAAACTACTTAGGACGGAGGAATTCAGAGTCAAAAATGAAAGGGAAAATGAACAAATGTGCTTTTAAGCCATTTTTCGGGCCAATATTGCATTTCTGAGCAAACAAACAATTTTAAAATAAACAAATGCAACGCACAACGGGGATTATAGTTTACATGACGGTGCCAAGCTTTGCATTAATTATAAGTGCAGTAACGGACCAAAAATCTTCGTTGCATGACCTCTATTCATGGAGTCTCTGACTAAAGACATAACTGTAGCAGTTTGATCATCCTAATATTTGATTTTGGCCAAACATGTCGAGCATTAAAATAGGCAGGGACAACTAAAAATTGTGATTATCATTGTTCTGCCTTTCAGAAAGTTGCGGAAAGACCAATTCAAATCAGAGGCTCTCATGTATAAAAGTAACGTTTTAGTTATCCCGCAGCGGGAGCAAAACAAGCCCAACTCGTGTCACGTGCAGGAGTGCAGATGCATACGTGTCCTGTTGCAGACACTCTGTCCAAAGTGGGAGTCTGAAGCAGAGGAAGATCCAGAGCAACATCAGGAGTCCCCGGACATGAGAAAGGGGTCATGGACTCATCCATCCAGCTGGCTTCTGTCAGTGGGGTCATGCTGCCGTCTGTGTAGAGCCTCTCTGTGTATGGTGTCATGGTGCCATCTAGTCCGTCATGTAAGGACATGGACAGCTCCTCGTCAGCCCAATCCAGATCTCCATTCCCATCGGTGCCTCCATCCACTGAATCATCTGTAATGGTGTTGGTGGCACTATTGAATGTGTCTGGCTGCACATTGCATCTGTCCGTAGGCAGGATGAGCACCTCCTGAACCTCCTGCATTCCTTTACCAAGACAATGTGGCTGCTCCTCACGTGCTGGTGTGTGGCTTTGGGTAAAACTCATTGCTAGAAGCTTGTTTAGAGCTTCATCCAGGGAGGGCTGTACTGCAGGGGATTGTGGTACAACAGGTGGAACGTCACTTGGAGCTGGAGCTGTTTTTTCTGATAGTTCTCTTGTGGTGCTGCCTGAGGTTATTGAAGATGAAACCATAAATGGAGGAACTGGAAATGGGGAGGATGTTTTTGAAGAAGCAAGAAGTGGGGAAGGAGTCGAGTGAGGAGGTGAACCATGTAAATTTGGATCTTGGTCATGAAAGAAAGCAGAGACTTTGCTTGTGGAATCAGGAGCATTCAATGCTTTACCAACATTAGCTGGAGGGGAGATCCGCTCACCAGATGGACTAGAAGACTTGTGGTCCAGGACGGTGACCACTGAGTTTAGAGAAGGGGAGGTGGTATTGGAAGGACTTGGGCTGCTTCTTAACAAACTGGAATTAGATGTTACAGACTGGGAGAGCACGAGCAGTGACTTTGTGTGGGAAGCCAGCATTGTGGCTGAGACATCGATCACTGAATCCAGATCCATGTCACTGGCAGCAGAAAGTGAGGATGTAGGACTATGAGGAGGAAGACGGCCTAGAGGCATCAACATGCCACTATCTCCCCCATCTTCATTTATCTGCAGCTCAAGACCACAATTTGAAGACAAGAGTTGAGAGGCAGGTTGGTGGAACAGACTAAGAGAAGAAGAAGCCAGTGGGGTAACAGAGGAAGAGACCAGAGGATGGTGAGAGTTGGAGGATGTCTCAGCGGGGTCTAGCGTAGCCCCAGCAGAACTGGGCTAGAGAACAGAGAAAGCATAAGCGAGATGAAGAAAAAGGAACAGGAGCAATCAGAAATAAATTGAGAAAAGATGGAGTTTTTCAAATAAAGTGAAACCTTTCAGGTGTTCAACTGGGATTTATTTTACCTTGAAGTCAGACAAAGAAGCCATCAGTTCATCAAGCTCTCTTGTAGCGCAGGAAGCTGAAATTCTTGCTTGCTGTTGAGATGATGAGTCCAAATCATTGTGTCGAGAGGAAGGACTGAAAACAGAAAATAAAAGTTAGAAGTACATTTGTCTGAAAAAGTGCTAAGTTCAAACACAAAGTTGGCAACATCTGAGATAAATTTGGGGTACCAAATATTACCTATTCTGTGGGAATATATTATATACAAAAGTGTTGACAATCACCCTAATAGTGAGAAGTTAAAACTGTAGGACTCATTCTATGCATTAGTTTTACACAGTCTAACATACAGTAGATAAAAACATTCACCGTGTTAACAAACAAATTGTTTCAAATCCCTGTGTGCAAGCTTTAAAAATATAAATATATAATATTGAATTGTGAGTATAAACTGTAAATCACTGAATTGAAAATCAATAATAAGACGGTGGAGATGCACTGAATTTTTTATGACATTGCAAAGCCAAGAAAAGATGAATAGAAAAGAGAATAAAGGGTTTTTAAAAGGATCATGACTACACACCTTGGTGAAGGTACTGAGCCCTCTAGTTCATCCAGAAGGCTTTCCACAGTCGGTCGGCTTTCTTCCAGTCTTGTACCATTTTTCTTTGGTTTCTCCTGCGATGGGGGGCTTACAAAGATATCAGGAGCACTGCCGTTCTCATAGTGTGTGATACTGCAGGATGGTATTGGTGGAGATGCTTCTTCTGTGGGTATGTAGCATTATAAGATCAATCACAAATCAATTTGAAGGGGTTAAAAACATCTCCTGGTCAGTTTTTAATTTTAACATCCTAAATTCCTAACTGTACGTCATAGCTCACAGGTTTTTTTCAGATAAGCATTAAAATGTTTTACAATAAAACATACATTTGACTTCTTGATTTGACTTTGAATATTGCTCTTGTGTAGAGAATTTTGCAAAAGACAAACCCAAGTCTAGTAGCTGTTTTTTCAAAAATGTCCCACAGAATCTAATATCAATGTCAAAAGCAGAAAAATTGGGAAGATATCTGAAAAGGAAGTCAGACAAAGTGAGCTTTCAATTATTACCAGTAGTGGGAAAGGAAGGTGAGCTCTGTTGCACTGCGTTAAGCTCCAACAGGAGTCTGTCGAGCTCTGAGAGGTTGTTCCCCAATGCAGAGCTCATGGCTGCTGCTGCTGATGATGACGAGTGTGATGTCTTCTGCTTGTTTGGAAAGCTGAGCGGATAAAAAAAAAGTTCCTAACAGTGAAATAAAAGTTAGAATTTTGTAGATATTTTTAACCTGTACCTGTAAACGTGGTCCTCTTCAGTGTGAGACAACGGAGAACTGCTACTGTCCCTGGACCATGAGCTCTTCTGGGCAGACCCCAAAGACTAAAAATAATGTGAAAGTGATCAATTAAAATGTAACCTATTTAAATACATTCTGAGCCTTTTTAATGATAAGTTTATTTTAATGGAGAAGAAACAACTTTATGCCAGTTCTGTGTGGCTGTTAGATTGGAATCTCTAAACCAGGGGCGCCCACCCAGTCGATCGCAGGCTATGACTGATCCCAAGTTGACCGCCAGGTGTGTAGGAAAAAAAGAATTCTGAAATGACAGCAAGTCAGTGTTGCCAACTTCGTAACTTTGATGCTATATTTAACGAGTATTCAGACCCTCTAAAAACTTTTTTCAAAAAAGCGAGTACTAGTTTCTAGTGTTATTGGAGATGTTTGGGGTCTGTGACATAAAAGCATGTTTTTAAGCCTGTTCTCAATGAGCAGCTCCTGTTGCTGTGGCCCCTCTGAAAGCACTGCATGCCATCAGAATTTGTCTGTGTGTGGGTTTGAGAGAGAGAGAGGGAGAAAAAGAGAGAGAAAAGAATTGGTTTGTGTGTGTTTGAGAGAAGGTGTGTGCAAGTGTGTAACAACAACAAAACGTCTTGTGAGGGTAGTTTTACTGCAGGCTGGAAACAATCTGTGTTCAGGATGTTGACACTGGATTGGTAGAGCTCAGAAATTTTGATATTTGAAAAGTAAATCTTGAGACAAAAGAGGGTGGGTAACCCTGCTTCTGTTTAAGACATGAAGATAGTTGGCATGACCAAAGCGGATGCAGCAGATAGGATTAGACAGAATAATCTGACTTGCTGTGGCGATTCCTGAAGGGAAATGCCAAAAGAAGAAAAAAATGTGAAGATATGTTGAATAAGAAAAACAGTGAAGATCAGAGCGTGCAGCTATTTCTAAGACACATGTCTTTGGAAAACTTTTGGGCTCTTATAAGAAGCCGCAATTAAACTGAATCTAAAGCTGTCTATATATCAGTGTAACATTATCACACATCAAATCTCCAATGTTCATCAGCAAAGTGCTTAAATTTTCTGCACTTAAAAGACACAAACCATGCGGCACATTGGAAGCAGGCCTTAGGGAGACCAACCTGTTGTGAAGAGTGATGGGAGTCTTGTTGATCTAGAAGGGAGCCATTCAGAGCTTCTGCTGAGGGTGGGGGAGGCACTGGAGGAGGCACTGATACATCTTGGTAAGAGTGTCCTCCTGTGGGTATGGAATAAGGAGTTTCATCTGGCAAGAAAACAGGTCTCTTTGAGATGTGGGATGTAGTAGACTCCAGATCTGCCAGCAAAGCATCTAGAAAACCAGAAACAACAAAAAAACTGTCAATCTTAGGCCGAGGAACGGGTGACATTCTTTTCCTTTTGTCATTTAAAAAGATGTGACAGCATATTTTACATCTGTTCTGGAGACTAATATTTCACTTTAAAAATAACAGAGCACGACAGGCTGTAAACAGACAATGACAAGAAGTTTCCCATTTCAGTCTGTCAACTAAATCAAAAAAGCCTTCACCTCATTGCAAAAGGATACCTCGTGAGCAGCAAAGCACGGTACAATGTATCACTGAACCCATTCAAACCCACGTGGCCTTCAGAATATATCACTCCAAATACCAATCAGTCGACACCAAACACAATCAGAGCCATTTCAAAACAATCTTGATGTCTTATTTCTGCATTTTACTTATAACAGAATAAAGAACTAAATTAGTCTCAAAAACAATAAAAACATGAAGACAAGTTTGTTAATTCTGACCAGAGTTGAACGGGTACAGAGTAGTCCCTCTGAGACTGTGCTGCAACACAGCAATAAAATAGAGCCTTACATCACACAACCCATTCATCCATCCTCAGCCGTCCAGAATAGACTGCAACCACTAGTTGCCTACTGTTACAGTTCAAATAGTTACACCATTCATCCATTACGAAAGAACAACTGCACATTCAAGTACAAAAAGACACTACTCGACATGGTTAAAACCCCTACATTTAACCATTTTTAAATTGAATGTGATTTTACAACAAGGTGAATAACACACAAACACACACTCACACACAAACCAAATTAGTTTTTCTATTCATTAAAACACAAAAAGTACTCACGAGTTATTGGCCTTCTATGTTAAATTTCTCAGTAAAATGCTGTCTTATATGCTATCTGTGTGTGTGTGACGGAGACAACAGTGTAGAGACTGATGGTGTGAACAACCAGCAGTGAAAACATACCGACAGTATACCAAGAATGAGGGGGAGTGGTTTACCCGCCAGCATTAAAGACAGTGTCCTTTGGGTGCCCCTCCACCTCAGTGAGAGGCACAGAAAATGTATATTGTTCGATTACTTTCAATCTTGTTTCCCTCAAACATCATCAATTTCCAAATGATACGTGACCAGTCAATGGTTTCTTTATCTGTGATATCTTAAATAAAACCAATAAACTGCTGTTCAGGGATGTTTTTATCAAATATTTCTTCAAAGCTGGAATCTTACATGTTACTAACCTTCGGCCTCGGATGTATCTCGTTTCAGATCTCGCTGATCATCTCTAATTTAAATAAGATCTATATGTCAAAATGTTGGAGGCCTGAGTTTAATGTAAACAAAATGGAAGCACAAACCTATTTCAAGCGGTCGGCTCAGCGAGTACCCATGTCTGCACAAATGTGCCAAAATATCACGACCGGCTCAAAATAATCTGCACCTGGTGCCGACATGCTGAAGAAGGCTTTACTGAGGTTGACTTTGTCACCCATAAAACAAAGGCTCCAGATAGAAAAATATCCAAACTGTTGTCAGGACAAAGGTGAGCCGTAAATTGTAGCCATTTGGAATTACGGACACATTTGGATTGCTTATATGGTATCTTCAAAAAGCTAAATAAAACGCTAATTGAAAAAAATATTCCTGGAAAGTTCATGACGCTGACAGGGCATAGCAGTGCTCTGTGACGTTTCTAAGATATTTGTAAATGAAGCCAAAATTTTGAGACTAATTTGAACCCTCTGACACATACTTGAATGACCAGGCTACCGGAAAAAAAACCCAATCACTTCAGGATAAATGCTAAATTAGTCACCACATTTCCATCTGGACTTTTTTTAGTGCAATGACTTTTCAATAAATGGGAAAAAATTATTTAAAAGAAAAATAAAATGAAAAACTTTTGGGATTGAATCAGCCATATACTATATTTGTACAGGTCACTCATTCATGTTACACTTAGATAAAAAATTCTTTTAAAAAATCAAACAGAGAAAATTAGTTCATAAAAAAAATCTTTTTTGGTAAAGATAATCTGATTCGTCTGGTACTGAATGACACTACCACTGAATCAAAGAAAATTTCTATGTGGGAAAATGCCATAACTAGTCGGGTTGCCATGGCAACAGGACTCTTTCTTACAGATGAGTTCAGAGAGTTCAGGGTGGAACTTCCCAATAAGATGGCTAGGACAACTAGTTGAGATGTGTTCTTCCATCTTGGTCATATTGTCTGGCGTGAGAGCATCGAGTATATCATCAAGATGGAAGTCCGGTTGGTCAACATAAAGTTTAACAATGAAGTTCTATTCTTTATTTCAGATCACAAAAAGAGGAATGTCTTACTGAAATTATTTTAATTCATCATTTCACTCAGGAGGGCGGTACGAACAGTGCCATGAAGAAAGGCAACTCAAAAGTTCGGCCAACAAAGACTCGAAAGTATCAAGAATGCAAACATGCTTTGCAGGCCAGGTCACAGGCAAAACTTTTCCATTCCAGACGGGGGGTCTGGTCTACAATGGACAAAGTCCAATTCTGCTCCTACAAGATCTTGACTGAATGGTCTATTGTACAAAGCCTGCAAGAATAAAGTTGTCACATGAAATAATATGACTGAATCTAATCATTTCAGATGAATTTATTAGTTCCCTGTTAAACAACGTTCTGCTTTACATGAGATCTGTTGGGAAATGTAGCTAAGGTCATGCTGTGGGGACTTATCTCCATTACGTTCAACAAACAAGTGTGAGGCCATGCAAATAGTACTGAACACATTCTTGTGGCAGTGAGTACATGTATAGTCTTGACTCTGTGCACTCTTATCCACCCACCCAGCCAGCCACCGAGGGCCCTGCCATGGTCCTGAAGTGATTATCAGATGGGAATGAAGGTACATAGGGAATTCCACACATTCCTCTGTTTGTTTTGCAGAAAGAAAGCAATCAGGTGGGTTCATGGGAAATCTGCTCATGACTGGAGCTATGCCGCCTGAAATCAGTGAAAAGCTCTGTTACAATTTTACTTGTCTGTGTAAATTAAAAAAAAATATTTATTTTAAGATCTAAGCTAGTAAAGCATTCCTAACAGTCACATATTAGATGTGGCAACTATAAAAAATGCTGTTCAATAAAAAAACATCCATCAAACTAGAAAATGAAAATTAGATTGCTGACAATTACAGGACACTTCGCTGCTTACAGCAGCATGCTTTGAATTCCACAGTAAGGGTGTTTTACTGACCATGCCGGAGTATGGCGCATGCATGGTTGTTTGATCTTTCTTATTAAGATGTGGGCAAGCATGACGGGTCATCAGGGTCGATGGCTCACTTGTTAATAGCAAGGCAGCAAAAGAGATCTGGCCAATGTCCCAAATCGAAACCCTACCCCAGACCAACGCATCATGATATTTATATCAAACAAGGCAGGCAGGGGCCAGGAAGAGGTAGGGGAGGGTAAGATGCCATTCAGACAGAAAGAGATGATTGTAGCTTTGTAAGCACAAGCTGGACTAAGAAAGAGAGTAAAATGAAATGTGTCAGCCTTATAAGAGAATGAATGAAGAAGAAAAAGTGTTCAAGACTCTCAGACTGCAGTTTGCCACCTGTTTATGGAACACAATGACACAAAGGATAAATGAGTAATGATATACAATCAGAGACAGAAGCATCTAAGTGTGATAACCACCTAAAAATACTCTCCCAAGCAAGCCCACATATGAAAGATGACACTCCCCTTGAGAGAGTGCTGGACCAAAATAAAAGTACTTCCCCACAGACTAGTAAATCAGATGACAAGGGAAAGTCTAAATACTGATGTAACAGCCAGTCATTGAGGACACATCCAGAGGTAGATGTGAAGAAAATCGTATGTCAATGAAGACGCTATTCGAGAACCACAGAGTGGAGGTGGTTGTTTCTGTTTTGTTTTTTATTTTTTACTAACGTCTTTGTGCTCTCTTATGTCTTTACAATAAATTATAACGTGTCCACCCAGTTCTATATACTTACATTCTTTATTTTAAATACAAATGTTTAAAACTTCTTACTAAATAAGATAACTTTGCTGTTTCTATCTACTGTAGCTCCTTAATATTTATATTCCGTTCCGTCGTCTTCCACTTATCCGGGGCCAGATCGTGAGGGCAACAGCCTTAGACATGAAGCCCAGGCTTCTCTCACCCCGGCTGCATACTCCAGCTCATCCAGAAGGATCCCGAGTCGTTCCCCAGCCAGCTGCGAGACATAGCCCCTCTGTCTCCTCCCAGTGGGACTTGCCCAAAACACCTCACCAGCGAGGCGCGCGGGTGGCATCCTGACCAGAGACCTGAACCACCCCATCAGGCTTCTCTTGACCTGGAGGAGGAGCGGCTTGACACCAAGCTCCTCCCGGTTGGCAGAACTCCTCACCCGATCTCTGAGTGAGAGCCCAGCCACCCTGCGGAGGAAGCTCATTTCATATTTATGTTTTATTATATCATATTACACATATTTATAAGCTCATATTTTTATTTTAGATAGATTTTTTTAGACATTTTTATTTATTTGTAAGAAATTTATTTTCTTAATTATTTGCCTGATTGCATATGATTTACTGATGCTCAGTGAGACTTCAGCATGTGAATAAAACTTAGAGGTTGTTTGTGTTGCTTTCATTCAACATAATCTTCTAACGAGAAGATTTTCATCATTAAACATTCTTCTCCAACAATAGCCACTACTGATAGGATTTTTGGTTTCACTGTGCACAGCTAAAAACAAAATGTTTCAGAATGATCAAGATATTATGTGGGTTTATAAGTAAATTCTACAAAAATAAATTGATTGAGTTTTTTTGTTGGACTTTTTGGGGGTTTTTAAATAAATTTTCAAGAGATGAGGTACTTCAGCTGTGAGGAATAATGAGTCAGGGTGGATGTGCAGACATGCGACATGCTGGAGTGAAGCAGAAGGCAAAGAAATGAAGACGGGATATTCCAAGTGCAGCTTAGTCTGTGTTACAGTCTTGGCTGAGCGATATCAACGGTAATTTCTGTCTGAGCATACCCAGCTTCACTATGGTGTGCGCAGGCAGAGACATGGAAAAGTGTAGGCAAAATGGTGGTGAACTTTCGGTGTTAGAGAACAACAAATGTTCCAAAAACAGTGAAGGATGTGGGTGTCTGTCCGGATGTGAAGCTTTTAATGGCATCTTATCATGATTCTCACTGATCTATTCCAACAAGCTGCTGTTCAACCTGTGTTCCACCAAGTGGG
This sequence comes from Neostethus bicornis, assembly GCA_902685375.1. Lineage (NCBI taxonomy): Eukaryota > Metazoa > Chordata > Actinopteri > Atheriniformes > Phallostethidae > Neostethus > Neostethus bicornis. Next base: position 16,689,603 of record LR738545.1, read on the forward strand.
TGTTCCAGCTCTACCCAACTCAATTTAGAACTACCTAACAGCTGTTCAGAAGCTGTTTGGAGTTTTCTCTTGAACTGCTTGGAACTACCGGACACACAAATATCCACAGTAGGAGAATGATAAAGTATACTGTGTCTGATACGCACATCAGGATGTTGAAGGAATCAAATTGTTGCCAGATTCGACGTGAAGTTTGATGATGACGTAAAAGAGCCAAGTGCTTGATAAAAATATTTACCTAAAGATAACTTTTAAAAAATCCTTTTGAAATGAAACAATGTCGTTAGGTATGTTTATGTGAGTTAGTCAACATGGAATCAAAATTAATCTACATCCGATCACATTAAGTGGCAACAAATATTGGTTTTCTTTTCTCTCAGTCCGTTTAGAAATAAAAACTATTTGAAGCAGAAGAAGTGTTACAATTTGCCACAGAACTCTAAAACAATACAAAATAATACTTGAATGAATTTTGATTAAAATGTATTTTGAGTAGAGAATGAAGCAGACTTTAAATTTTATATTAAAAAGTTCTTCACTGTCATTTTTTTGTATCTACATAAAAATAACAGATAATATTATTATTATTAGGTCGTCACAAAAGACATTTCAAATGAGGTGTTTAAAAATATTTGCAACCAAAATAAAATAGTTTGTCAGGACATGAAGATTGATTAGTTGCAGTGTTAGCAATAAAAATAGGAAGGGCTGAAATGTCTGATAAACTTGGGGAGCAGAAAAAAAATGTGGTGAGACAATACAAGTGGAAAAACTTGCTGTTTTTCATTTTAAAAACTTCACTCTTTGGGGAGCCATTAAAACACTTTGCATACACCCCGAGATGTTCCTCAAAGGCTGTTAGTAAAGATTTATCGGCTTTGAACACTGTTTACGCAGACCACTCTGCAGAATAGTTGCTGTTGTACTCAGAGTTGATTCACAAGAATAAAATAAAGTCAGCAGGAATAAATACTGCATGTCAGAGAAAAAAAAACAAGCTGTAAAGAACTGCAAGTGAACAAAATGTTCAACAATTTTACAGAAGTAGTGCATTTCTAGCACGATGTTCACAGACTGAAGGCCCACAGCTGCCTCTCCCCTCCAAACAGGGATTTCTGGCCTCCAGCACTGACTCCACTCATTGTTTCGTCCTTGTTTCCTGAGGATGTGGGGCAGGCTCGGTTGCCTAAGCGATGAGGTCAGCCATGTAGCACTCTCTTCCAGAACAGGATGGGTGTGGAGCTCAGAAGCTAGTCTTGATTTACAATCTGGAGCTTCTTTCTCATCTTCAAGGCATGTCCACTGGTTGGGAAAGCTTTACACCAACCCCTGCAGCTCTCGCAGAGTGATGATAGCTAGCTATGGTAACACTAACTCTGTACTACTGTCACACCTAACCACAGAAACCACCTAAGCCCTTCAAAGATTTGAGGTATGCAGTGCAAAAGCAATAAACATCAAAGACCACTGGGCTTAAACCTAAACTCTTACTACTGTTTCACCTATAAAACTTTCTTTACAAGGTGATCAACTTATACTAATAAGTTGCAGAACTCCTGTATGCTGCAGTGTGCTCCTATACACAAATCAAAGGATACCTTCAAATTGTGGGCCAGTATCTCCCACTGCTTTAGTATATTGAATAGAAAACTTCTTCAAGCTGCTCCAGTGATGACAACATTTTATCAAACAAGTAAGATGTGTAATCTTCTTTCAATGTTACACAAACTTGAGGAATTCACAATGAGCTTGGTAATAGCTCAACAAACAGAGTGTGCAAACAGCCAGATGTGGCTTAAAGCCAATGATCTGTCCCTATGGCAACATCAGTAAAAACATTTAGGTCATGCTTCACTTCCACCTGGTTGAGGACGGTAATGTCTGAATGGAGAAATCTGTTGGAAATCTGCGACCTTAACATCCTGTAAGAGGAGTAACACTTTAGAAGGGGATTCCCTTCCTCAAGTGTTAGGAAACAAATCAAATGACAGAAGAGGATTTTGACCATGTTTCCAAAAAAACTCTGTGAATGTTCTGATAGCTACAGAAAATGATTAACTAAGGGTTAGACTGTTGCAAACTTGTGTTTTCCTATCTTTAGTGAGGTTTGTTTCCACATATTTTGAGATTATGTAAAAAAATATTACCTGCCATCTGAGGGCAGGTTTTGTTATTGCAATTCTGTAACTAACAATTTTAGTTTTTACCAAAAAAAAGATGACCTTTGTCACCAAGAACAAAATAAAATCGACAATACACATCAAGTTGAAACAAGTGGCAAGAATTAAGTCACAACCCAGAGAATGTTTGCCCTTGGACCTTGACACAGAGAGATGTTCAAAATTCCTCAGTAGCCTCGCCCCCTTGCTTGCTCTGCTTTTCACAGGGAATGGAAGCTCCCTCTCAACCAACAATAAGTCCTTTCAACAGCCTACAGGAGAAACAGCATCTAGTGTGCCCTCGAGGTACTTTAACAGAGGGCTAAATACAAAATACAACCCATCATCTCTCCACTTAAACAATTCACAAATCTGTTTCACAGTGGGTCTACTTTAGGAGATCAGTAAAACCAGAAGCAACACCCACAGATACTTACCATGCCAAATAAGTGAGGCATCTTGAATTAGCACATTAAATATATCAGACCGGCTGGGCAATAAAAACTATTATAACAGAATTGAAGGTTTGGTGTGCGGCCTGAAAAGTAAAAATACATTTGATTACTTATAAGGCTTCTACTGGATGAAGGGGTAGTACCCTTAGTTGTGATGATTACAGCCTCATAGTTAATATTAATCTCTTTCAGATAAGAAAATAACTTCCCTTTTAATGCTAGATAAAAACTTAATATTTATGCAGCAGTTATCAGAATTGGTCCTGAAGGAATATTATGTGAATTAAATGTTGGATGACGCCATTAGTTGAAAAAAAAAAAGTTGGAGCAACAAGTCAAAGTAACAATATCAGGCTGGAATGACAAACGTGACAAGTTTTGGGAGATCGGTTTTCTGTACTGTGCCTATTAACGTTAGCAGCTTATTTCAATTTTCAATTCAATTATATTTGTATAGCCCAATATCACAAAATAATTGCCTCAACAGGCTTCGCTTACATAGCAGATTGAAAAAAAAAGAACAAAAACAAAGAACAAAAATGCATATGTATATACACAACTAATAGCTAACTTAAAAAAAGTGAGCAAAACAATTTCAGCACATTCCTGTCCTTAACGGTGAGAGAAAGTCAAAAAACCCAGCAGTGGAGAAAAAAAAGAAGAAACCCCATGAGGATCCACACAAAATAGGGATCCCTCCCACGGGACGAGCCGTTAATGGTTTAAGACTGTTAATTAAATATTAGCTTATTCTACTCTACAGCTTTATATTTGAAGAGATCAGCGGATGGGCTTCATCATACATGAATTGTATAAAATGATTCCTCATTCCATTCTGTTGTCTTCGCTTCTCTGGGATCAGGTCACAGGGCAACAGCCTCAGATGGGAAACCGAGGCTTCTCTACCCCCGGCCGGCTTCATCCTCCAGCTCACCCAGGAGGACCCTGAGGTGTTCCCTGTCCAGCTGTGAGACATAGTCTCTTCAGCAGGTCCAGATCTGTGGGATATGCCTGAAACACCTCACCAGCGATGCATTTGGGAGGAATCCTAACCAGATGCCCGAACCACCCCTTCTGGCAACTCTTGACTGTCATGTTCAGGTTACTTTATATAATTACTTTGCTTTAAATGATCCAATTCATTTAAATCCCTAACTTTTGTCCCAATTGTCATTTTGTCAAGTTGACCTGAAAAATCAAGAGGAGGTGTTTTTTTTTTTTTTTTTTATGTTTTTCTTTGTATTCATAGTTTTTAATCTACTGTCCTATGATTTGTAGGGTGTGATTTGAAGTGTAACTGTGTGTGTTTTCTTCATGAAGATAAGTGAGATGCCTGAAATAAAAGGCCCAGAACTCCAGCATTTTGAATAGCCTGAGGGGAAGAGTTTAGGAGAGCCTAGAACTCCGATCAACAACTCTTCCTTTTCAGATCTAATGAGTAAATAGAATTTGTTTGCTTGAAGGGAGCAGCGTGTTATTAGCAGACACGAGGGAGTTTAAAAGGAGGTGGTGAAGGCTAGCAATGTCCAGCGGCTATCTTACTACCATGTTTATTTAAAGAAAAACTCAGAGATGTGCTCTGAAGTCAACATTTTCTTTTCACATTACTTTACAACATGCCTGTCGAATATTAGTTTGATTTTATAGAGCATGTCTATGGAATCTAACAGGGTCTGAAACTTTTGACTTAAAAAAAAAACATTAAATCTCGACGTGACGTGAAGTTCTCCTCCACCCTGTTATCTGCTCCTCAGGACAAAAATCACTTTTTACAAACATTCCCACTACTCACCTAGATCATCCATGGTGTCCGACAACTTGTTGTAGTGTTTCTATTAATTTCTTGGTAAGATTTTTTACTTTAAGAAGTCTGTGTATTCTTCTTCAAACTTCTCCACCGCTTGCCTCCCAGCAAGTTTGTTAAAATTGTTCCCGTGAACGCGCCGCGGTTTGTGCATGTGGACTTCACAACGAATTTTATCAAAAGTGACATCTTGCGGGCAAAAGTTGGAACTACAACTTTGAAAGAACCACAATTAAATTAGGACTGAATAACATAAAAATAACCATACATTTGCCATAAATTTTGTCTTCTTCTGAACTGCTTGTCCCTAACGGGGTGTAGGGGATGCCAGAGCCTATCCTGGCTGATTCAAGGCAAGAGGGAGGAAGGTACATCTTGAATAGGTCGCCAGTCTGTTGTGGGGCCACACACACACTCCTAGGGGAAATTCGGTTCCGGCCAATCTACCATATTTTTGGTGGGTGGGAGAAAACTGGAGTACTCTGAGAAATCCCACACATACACAGGGAGAACATGCAACCTCCACACAGAAGGGCCAGTGTTTCAACCCTCAACCTTCTTACTGTGAGGACACTGTGCTATCCACTGCACCCCCGTGCAACCAGATTGTATTTGTAACCAAAATTATCATTGATATAATTTGACATTCTTAGTTATGTGTTGTGTAAAATATTCTAACTTTGAGACAATTACATAAAAATGATCAAAACAACTGCTCTTTGCCACAATAGTCTTTATTCGATACAATAAAGACACATCAAAATATGTACTTCCTCATTATACTTCACCCAAAAAACATTTATAATTGATACATTAATATAAAATAAAATGTATGAAATGCCACTTAATACAACTGGGACTTTAATCTAGCAACAGTTTTCTGAAAATCAGTTCATTCGCAGTGACTGTGAACAAAAAACATCATACAGATTTTAATTTAAAAAATTTAAAAACAACTGAACGGAAACAAGTTTGATTACATTCCATTTCTTAGGATGTGAAAACCATCATCAAAACTCAACAGATTTCAGCTTTCTCTCCTCTTTCTCAGTTAGTGGCTGCTGGGTGAGGATTTTTTCATGAAGGCGGTGGTGCTTGCCTATGCCCAGCTTCGGAAGACCTCGATTCAGTCCCTCCAGCAGAACGCACGACTTGCATAAAGCCTGGCTAGAAATGTACCCACAGCGACTGCAGGTTCCCTGCACAGGCATCTTCACATCTTCACGCACAGAAAGGTTCTCTCCAGAGTGAACGATATCCATTATGGAGCTAGGTCTTATACTTTCCAGATCCTTCAGAAACGTCCTTGCATAGCCACGATAAGCATTGGGAGAGTAGATACATTCGGTAGAAAAGTAGTCTAACTTCTTAAAATACGCATACAGTACTATTTCTTTTTCATAAGCATATTTGAGTGGCTTGCAGCGTGGGACAACCCCTTCACCCTCACTGCTGGTGGAAATTGCAGTGCACCGACGTAGGCGAGCTATATCGCCTCGCAGGACATTCATCAAAACTGTTTCTGCCACATCATCAGCATTATGACCTAAAAGATAAATGCAAACACATTCAGGTGATCAGAGATAAAATTCACATAAACAGAATATTTTCAAAAATACTTACCTGTACATATCTTATCCACTTTCAACATGACCGCTCCTCTGTCCAATGCCTGCCTTCTGAAAACCCCACAGAAGGTGCAGTTATTTTTCAGCCCCACCTGCTTCACGATTGCATCCATTGTCCAGCCATACAGCTCCTCGTATGACACAATCTTCAGTGGTATCTCATACTGCTCCTTATTCCTCTTCACTGTTTCCAATGAGTCATCTCGATAACCTGTTATGCCCTCATCCACAGAGATCAGCATGAGTTCGAGACCGTAGTTGTAACGCTCATTGAGGAGCTTCATGACATGAGCGAGTACTGTAGAGTCCTTTCCTCCCGAGGCAGCAATTCCCACAATCTCTTTAGGTTTGAATAGTTTTGCAGCTGTAATTGTCTGATGTACCTCTTCTTCAAAAGCCCAGTAGAAACATTCCTTGCACAGTGAGTGGCCAGTTTTTGGACGCTTCAGAGCAGCACGCTTCTCAGTGCAGCTATTGCACATAACAGGCATCTTTCCTGTTAAAAAAAATACAAATTATAGCATTTAAAAATGAGATGAAAACCTCGAAATAAATCAGTTCTAGAGAAAATGGTAAATGGTCTTTTCTAATCGAGTGCTTTTCTTCCTGCATTGGCACTCAAAGCGCTTTACATTGTAGCTCACATTCACCCATTCACACACACTTTCATACTTGATGATGGGAGCTGCCATGCAAGGCGCAAAACACTATCATCAGGAGCAATTGGGGGTTCAGTGTCTTGCTCAAGGACACCTTGGCATGAACTCCGGGCAGGGGATTGAACCAGTGACCCTCCGGTTACAGGACAGTCGTCCAACCCACTGAGCCATCCTTCCCCAAGAAAGATGAGCTTGTTCTTCAACTGTTTCTTAAAACATTTTAATCCTATATTTTTCATCCGTCCCATCATCTTCCGCTTATCTGGGGCCGGGTCACAGGGCAACAGCCTCAGACTGGAAACCCAGGCTTCTGTCACCCTGACTGTGTCCTGCAGCTCACCCGGGAGGATCCGGAGGTGTTCCCTAACCAGTTGTGAGAGATAGTCTCTCCAGCAGGTCTGGGGTCTACTTCTGGGTCTCCTGCTGTTAGGACATGTCCAAAACACCTCACCAGTGACTTCTGGAAGCATCCTAACCAGATGCCCGAACTTCCCCAACTGGCTACTCTCCACCTGGAGGAGCAACAGTTCTACTCTCAATGTTTGTGCATCTCTAATGATCTGCAGTGTCTGTTATAATGTGGCACAAAGGATGGTTTTAACACATCTTTCTACTTAGATGTGATTGCAATTCAAACATGGTTTAAAGGTTTTAAACGCAATTTTTAATAAAAACTAGCGTGGTACATTAGTGTGATTTAACTACAACTAATAGTTTTACAGTGTGTCTGAAGCTGAAGAATACTTTGATAGCTGCACAAAAATATTCAGATAAACTGATTAACAGATACAAACAAAAATCTTTTACAAAAGATACATCATTTTTGCCATAAATTATTTCCTAGTTGTATTAGGCTATTAGCAGGACACGTGTAGCTGTTTTATGTCAGGTAAAATTTTCATACCTCTTTTTCAGACGGACAGATGTTGGATCCGGAGGTGTAGAGATGAAGAACGGCTTAATATATATATTTTTTTTTCTTACAACTTTCTAGCACGTAATTACATCACGTCGTACTGGATTTTCCTTAATGGGAAACCGGAAGTAATAGCCATCTCAAAACTAAGCATTACCATCTAGTGGCCGGAAGTATTAACTGCATGCAAATTCAAACCTTTCTGCAAGTCATTTTGTGGGTTCATTTAAAAAAATCCACTTATACAATCTGGCAGCACGGTGGCGCAGTGGGCACAGTGGCCTCACAGCAAGAAGGTCGTGGGTTCGAGTCCCGGGTGGGGATAAGGCTTGGAACACTGTCCTTTCTGTGTGGAGTTTGCATGTTCTCCCTGTGTTTGCATGGGTTTCCTCCAGGTACTCTGATTTCCTCCCACCCTCCAATGACATGCATGCTAGGTTTATTGCCCGGTGCCAAAATGGCCCCAGGAATGAATTTGTGTATGTGTGTGGCCCCGCAACAGACTGGCGACCTGTTCGGGGTGTACCTTGCCCTTTCGCCCTAAATCAGCCGGGATGGGCTAAGATAAGAAGATGACTGACTTATACAATCTTGTTGGGTTTAAGTTTGAAAAACCAAGAGACAACTACATATAAATGAAGGAGGAGAGGTGTTGGCTCAGTGGTAGAGAGAAGACAGTTTGAATCCCAATGAACTCCCTCAGTGTCTCTGGAGCAAACACCTAACCTCTTAGTTTCTCCCATCAATGGCGCTATCGTGGCTGCCTGCTACGGTGCGATGCAGCACAGAAATGTTCCCATTGCATAATTAATATAGTATGGTTTAAAAAAAAGAAGAAGCTGGTAACAAAGGAACTTTTAAAGCAATAAGGATTTATTAGTTTGCTTCAAAGAGGATCACTACTGCAATAAACAGCAAAGTGCTGTGAAGTTAAATGCATGAGCAAAGTGATGCTGCTGGAAAGGATGAAGGTTTCTGCCATCAGGTGTCATGGCAGGAAAAGTCAGAATCTTAGTTGACAGGGTGAAAAGCACCCCTCAGGTGCCACTGCATGTCTCTGATGCGTCGAACTGACTGGATCTGAGGAATCTGAGCTCCAAACTCTGTTCTGTCCTTATACTCCCCCTTTTCAAACAGGTACTGAAAGCCTCTGTATCCAGGATACTGATAGCCCACCCAACTGTTGTAAGGAGAGCACAGAAAGAGAATAGATGTTTTAGAAGATACAAAAATATGAGACATAATGATGCATTTTATAAATCATACAAGTGTACTCACGTTCCACTCTGAACACGGACAGAGGAGACTTTCTCCTGGTAACCATGTGCATGGAAGCTGGGGACATCATCATCTATGATTTCTATCTTTTTCCCTGCAAAGCTGGGGTTTTCATAAAGGACAATCTTGTGCTCCTGGCTGTCCTGAGAGAGAGAAAAATAAAACACACAGTTGTCAATTGATACAGTTTTGTTGTATTTTAATACGAGGAAATGTAATTTTCAGAAAATACGGGCATACTGTATTGTCATATGTATACGGCCAAATGAAAAGTCCTCTTAAAAAAGTGTTTTGTGAACGTATGTCATATATTAAAATAACAAAATGACTAGCTTGCAAGCTGAATATGCTACATTCTGAATACTGAACTGGTTACCTCTCCTTACGTCACTCTGGCTCAGTAGAAATTGACTGCACATGCGCAAACTTTAGTGTTATTAAAAATGGCCGATGAATAGTTTTTAGGTACCCAGTATAGTGTGAGACAGGAGGAATGCCTTGACAAGTATGGAAACAACCAAACAGTGAGATGCAAACCAAATCATTTGACAAGTTAGAGAGGGCTTAAATTGTAAGATATGTTTTTTCTCACCACTTTAATTGGGCGGAATGCAACAAGGGTGTCATTACGCCTGCTGTTGGTCCAGGAATCCCAGCGAGGATACTCCCCCTTCTCAAACACATACTGCTCCCCCTTGCAGTTGGCCTGCTCATATCCCACCCATCTTACAAAACACAGCAGAAAATGATTGATATTGTAGTGTGACAAAAATTATGTGACAGGCAACTTTTGAAAAGTGTTCAGCACACACTGAGGAACTTTGGTACACACACTTTTGTTTGGTTTCCTTCTACTAAAACAACAATCAAGTCTTTTTTTTGTCTGGATTATCAACGTGTTAGGTTTTCTGTCTGTCTCTGACCCACACTCACGGTCCACACAGCACCAGTATGGAGCCCACTTTCTCCACGCCTGCTTCCTGGAGGTTGTTACAGGGCCCAGTCAGCTCATGGCAGCGTCCCTGGAAGTTTTCCTGCTCATAGATGACCAGCTGCACAGCAAGAAAGAGAAATCACTTGATTAAAAAAACCTTCAACAAAAGTCTCTCTTGCAGATGTGTCATTTGATTGCTTTTCATTCAAACCTACTTTGAATGCACTAGTGCCTGGCTGCTGCTTGGATGCAGAGATCTGGTGATCTGTGGCCATAGTGAGTAAATTGGCAATAAAGAAACTGAAAAAAAGAGAGGGGAAATGATGGTGCATAAGGTTTTTCAGCGTTGATAAACTGAATCTTTTTCCAAAATGCAATCAAAGCTAAAAAAAAAATAATAATAAACACCATCATGATCATTTTTGATTCTCAATATTTTTCACACAAATGCATTTTCTTTCATCCATAAAGCAAAGCTAATGTCTCAAATTAAACCAATGTTGGATTCATTTATTGCATCAATATGCAAAACATAAACTGCAACAATAAAAACAATATAATTACCAATTAATTAGTACTTTAAACTCAATCAAACAGAACTCAATGTTTTGACCCACTTACCAGTGCTTGTCTGTTCCAGTGTGATGGCGATGACATGGTGAGCCCAATATATACGGAACACCGTTGGGTGGAAACTTTGCCAACAGTATCCCTGGTGTCCATTCTGGCTAGAAAATCGGCCTGCCATAGGCCAAACAAACTGAAATCAGGGGTCACCATGCAGGCTCGCCCCACCCCAGGGTGTCACACTCCCACAAAGTTATTTCATTAGTTGTCAGTTTTGTCCAGCCTTTCATTGTTTGATATACACACGATTCAGCACAAACAGTGCCAAGAGTCCCACATTTACAATGAGGAAAAGAGACAGGGAGACACGCAGAGAGAGAGACAGGAAGAGAGTGAGAATAGTTATAAAAGATGAATTTGATTGGATTTGAGAGATTTGAATTGTGGCTGAAAACAGAAGAAATGCTCATTTAATTTGACAAAGTAGGAGAGTTTTATTTAAACACTGAGCAAGTTTTTAAGAGAGGTTGTTTAGACATCTCTTCTTTCTTTGTATATTTTGTTGTGAAAATTATTAGTTTGCATAGAAAAAGTGTCTTTATTTTGTTCAAATCAAAATCTAAAATTTCAGACAGGTGGATTGTGCAGTAGCTGTCAGTTTGACAAAAGCTTGCAGAGCTTATCTTCTACATCTACAAGTCTCCAAAATATACATGTTCGGGTTGTTTTTCTTTTTATCTGCATCATTTTAGTTTTACTTTTGACTAAAAAGTAGAACTGAAATGCTTATCCTTCTTCCTTAGTCACAGCTATGTAGTATAGCTGCAATTATTACAGCTAACTAAATTGCATTTGGTAAATTTCCGTCATTCCTGAAATCTATTACCAGTAATTGCATTTGTAACATGATGCATTCACCTGGTTTAATTTCAATTCAGTCTGTATTACTGTGAAGCATCAATAACTTTGCGTAACTAACTGCATTAAAGCAGTAAAGCCTCCAAGTTGGAAGGTTGCTGGATTGATTCCTGTTTGGAGTTTGTGTTTCTTCACATTCAATAAATCTATAGACAATTCGCCGATTGGTCTGTTTTAAGTTGCATCAAGCGTGAGTGTTTTTGTGATTGGTTGTCAGCCCACATGTGGTGATGTAGGTGACCTGGTGACCTGCCCTGAGTGTACCCTGCCTCTCTCCTGCAAACTACCTGGAAATGACTCTACATTAGATTAGCCAGCTTGAAAAAATAAATAAAATTTCCATACATTGTACTTTGTTCTTTGAACTTCAATATGTTTTTGAGGTATTTTATCATTTTAACTTAAACAAAGAAACCAAAACGTTTGACAATAATGATGTTTTTTATGATCAAATTTGGGAATATTTTGTTTGAATTTATTTGAAGACCTATTCTTATAAACACATCTTCAAAATAGAGGGTAATTTTCATCTGTTCTGAAAAATAAGTTCCTTATCTGGGATAACTTGTTTTTTTTTTTTTTTAACTGATGGAAACAGAAAAAATCTTAGACATTGCTTATTGTTGCAAATCATTTATTAGGTAATTCAGCTCAAATTTTGGACAGTGAGATTGGTCAAAAATAATATACCTGAGGTAGTTTCATAAAAAGTTATGTGAACTTGAGAAACAATTTTAGTATATATTGTATTGTATATCTATACAAAACAATTAATTCTGACAAAAAGTCAGAATTGTTGGAAATTCAGCATTAAAATGCTGCTCCAAAGAGGCAGTTCAGATGTCTTTTATTTTGTTCAACACTACTAACCATTGGATTGTGTAAAAAAAAATCCTGCAAGTTAATGTTAAAAGTTGAGCAGAACTGTGTAAATAAAAAGCTACTTTTACATTAGCCAAAACCTTACACATTTATGTAAAAAAAAAAACGAATCAAACTATTTCTGGATCCTTGAAGTTTTGAGTTTCTTTGTCATATGACGTTTATCCAGACTTAAGGATTAGTGCAAACTTCAGTTAAAAAGAAAAAGGTTCCCAATAACAACTTATATTTTACTTTGAAAACTATTTGTGTATATTAGAGGCTAAAAAAAATATATGTTAAATTTCTATGAAAATACATTATTTTTTTGTTCATGAGAGATTTCACAAAACCCAAGGAAAATGTTACAAAATCTTTTTAGGATGTGAGTTAAATATTTCTGATAACTAAATTGTTAATATAATTGATCCTTTCAAGTGCATGTATATAGTTCAAATAATATCTCACAGTATCAATTGAGATTTAAAGTAAAAAAAAAAATAGATTGCATTTGAACTTGTAGTCACTGTTTTTAAGGGTTCCACTGCTATATCTCAGTAATCATTAAATGATAAATTGAATCCTTTAATATGTCTCTAATTGAAGCAGCCCTCTTTAATAAAAAAGGCACACTGAATTGGTCATGGTCTTTTTATAGATGAGAATTTGTGCTGATTAAAATATCTAAACTATCAGTAAATGCAGCATACATGCCCTTTTTACATTTCTGATTTTTAATACTAGATTTGAATCATATTCTCACTTCATTGTACAAGTAGAACATCACCAACAGACTCCAGATCAAACAACCTTTATTCGCCTCTAAAAAATACATGGCACTTGTCACTGGGCACAAGCAACGTTTGCCATGGTTACTTAAGGCAAAGCAGAGGCTGTAGGTTTAGGAAGCAGGTGAGAATCCTGCTCAACTAGCTCCAGCCCCAGGAGGGCCTGGGGGGCCTGGTGGTACTGGGACAGGGTCAGGATCTGGAACAGGACCGGGGCCAGGAACAGGGGTAGGAGCAGGATCAGGAACAATGAAACAGCCCTTCTTGTGCCACTGCATGTCCCTCACACGTCGAACAGATTGGATCTGAGGTGCAGGTGCCTGCCAGTCGTTCCAATGCTTGAAGTCTCCTCTTTCAAAGATAAACTGCCTTCCTCTGTAGCCTGGGTACATGTAGCCAACCCATCTGGAAAAATGAGAGAGAAAACATTCAGAATATGACAATAAATATGCAAGTAAAAGCTATGCAAGACAGAATAAAAGGGAGAGAGAATCTTACGTTCCGTTTAGAGCCTTGATGCTTGCAACACGATCCTGAAAACCATGACCCCACAAACTTGGCACATCATCATCAACAATCTCCATCTTCCTGCCAGTGAAACCGGGGTTTTCATACAGGTGGAGTTTGTGTTCAGCACTATCCTGCAAAAGAAACACACAATTCTCAGATTTTTAAATTTCTCTGGTTGACGTTAACTGATAAAATCACTAAGTGTAAACTTTAATTTTGAGTACTTTGATCGGTAGTGTTTGTACAATTATAACACCCACCACTTTGAGCGGCCTTAGAGACAAAAGGGTGTAGCTGTTCTGACTGTTAGTCCAGGTGTCCCAGCGTGGATACTCGCCCTTCTCCAGGATAAACTGCTCTCCTGTAAACCCATGTCGATCATACCCCACCCAGCTGAGAAGAAAAAGAACTTTGCTTTACTAGCATAACAAGCTTGCATGAAACAGAAAATTTGATGAAAAATGAACATGATGTTACTTACGGTCCTGATTCAACAATTAAAGAGCCAACTTTGACCAGGCCTTTTTCTGTCACATCTTTAGACCCTGTAGAAAACTCAGCCTTGCAGCCCTGAAAGTTTTCAAACTCAAAAAGCACCACCTGGATTGTAGAAAGAAAACAGGATCTGACAAAAGAGGTCTGATAAAGATCTGTCACAGACCTACATTAAGTGGTATGTGTATTCATCATTAGAGGTACAATTTTAAAAAATCCAAATGACTTTTCAGAGTGGTTGGGATTATAACTTTTATGCAATCAAAATGGTTTTTTTGCCTGAATAAACTGGAATTATAACAGTTCAAAGTTTGCTGGAGCACCTTAAACGTAGCTCCAGCTCCACCCTGACTCTTCCCAGCAGCCAGCTGCTCTGGGGCACTCAGCTGCTCCGACATCCTCCTGATCCACTGCTCCTGCATACATAGATCCATATATTTATATAACAGTGATGACAAAGGTGTTTCTGAAGATGGTTTAGAAATGTATTTACACATTGTAGCAGTCAATACAAAGCAACAAGAGCTCCCATATTCACACATAAACATACCAGAGGAAATCCCTATGATACAGCTATAATTTAACAGATAAAGAGGATTCATTTTAAGTTGTAAGTACTATTTTTATCAGAACATTTCACACAACTGTCGGTTTTATTTTTTATCCATCATTCTTAAACTATTCAAACATGATTACTCCCTCATGGCCAATTCAGCAACTCCAGCAGGGTTAAAATTGTATTATTACCGATTCTTTGTGTTCTAGAATGAGAATTTTTACCTGAGTATGCCTGCCTGGAAGTGGTAGTGTCCCTCTTTCGGTACCACTTGTTGTTTGGTGGGTTTGAGCCATTAGAGGGCAAAGACAGGGGGGGTATTTATGGTTTATTTCTGGCCACAACAGCAGAAAAGGGGGAGCTGTTGATACAGCAAGTCTGTCGTTCACATTGTGTCCGTAACGCTGCCTCTCAATAGGCAGCTGTGTTGGCACGGCCTGCTCTGCCCGTCTGCCTGGCTGCCAGTGAGCACTGTGTGCGGGCACAGGGAGAGAGAGCCAAGAGGATTCAGCAATCAGGCCTGCTCAGCACAAACACACAAACATACAGACACTCAGACTACATCAAAACCCAAACCATGCAATCATTTTAGGTTTTTTTAATAATTAATTTTCACCCATTTTGAGACGTTTACACCCAATGACATATTCGAATAAAGTCAAGAATATTTTTTCATTAAGAATTTATTCACTTTAGGACACTGGCCAACACAACACAGTGCAATATATTTGTTATTTTGAAATTATAATCATAAAAAAGGATGAACATAAAAAAAAAAAAAAAACTTAAACGTTATAACAAAAAAAAGTCCACATACAGAGAAACCAGGGACAATCACTCCAAAGCCTCCATCAACACATTCACTTGTATTTTCAAGGATGCAAAAGCCTACAAGAGAGGTCAGTGATGTAGTGCAGCAAGTGACAAAGTGCTTTGAAGCGCAGAGTATAAAGTGTGTAAATGGCAAATGTGATGAAAAAGAAAAACTTTACAACAGGTGCAAATGTTCACATTTGTTTGGAGTGATACAGAAAAAATGCTGAATTTACTTCCCGCCTGAATGTAGTGTGATCTGACAACAGACACAACTGAGTCTGATGTGACAGTGAAGATTGTGCATGCACGTTCAATGAAGAAAAGATTGCACATTTGTTGGAAAGATATTGTCTAAACATGATTGAAGAGCATGTGAAGGACTCCAAGGCATATGGCTTACAATCGTTCTGTCCGTCATGGGAAGACAGCTCGATTAGTGTGTCTGTGCTGATTCGGAGTGTGTGACAGATAAATGCAGTAACTTATCCAAAAATCCCCTCTTCCTCATCCATAATTGTATGTATGCATACATACACACGCATACATACATTAACATACGTCCATCAGCATACATATATATATAAAGGAAAAGCAGCCTTTATTGTTGTGATTCTTTTATCTTACTCTTTCTTCAAAACTAGTTCTCTTAATTTCATTGTACAAATCTAACACCTCCTGATTACACATCTGAACAGGACATACTTTCACAGACAACCGAGTCAATAACAACTTGTTTTCAAGATTCAAAACTTCCTTAGTGTTTGAAATGTTATCCTATGGCAATGCATGTGGGAATCCTTTTTTTTTTTTTAAATAAACGCCACACACGCAGCACGCAGCCGACAATTAAGACGCAGGCAACTTGTCTTATTTATAAAACAAGAAAACTGCATCCATCCGATAAAAGTGGAGCTGAAATGCTTCCAGCGGATGAAAACCAAGTTGAGGAAATGAAAGTGTTGTGGTCCCACAAAAAATAAAAGATGTCCATAAATGTGACCAGACAAAAAATAATATCCAGCAAATGCCTTTTTTTTCCTCTAATCTGTGTCATTCCTTGTTTACTCCTGGTCCCTGTTAAAGTATGTTTGTGAAGTTCTTCCAGATGCTGCAGAGCTTCTACAATTTCAAGCATATAATGGATGCTGCAGAGCAGACTTGTCTTTGCCCCTTTTTTCTATACATCTACCATACAGACTCCACTAAAAAGGCACCATGCACATTTATTGACCCAGAAGAAGAAGAAAAAAAAAAGGAGAAAGGAGCAGCTGTAGATCCACCGTCTTCAACTGGCTGGGTCAAATGTTAAGGCTTCAATTCATATAGATTTCTTTGTTAAGGCAACCTTCAAGAGAAAAAAAACATGGAGACATATTATCGGTCAGACTTCTGCACATTTAACTTTGACATAAAACTTTCAATGTATCATACCTGATTAATTCAGCTGTCAGTTTCATACTGACTCAAGCGCTTCTTGGATTTCAGCTCTTTCAGCCACTGGGGGGAGCCCTCCTCACTTTTAAGAAATAAAATATTTTTAAATTCAAGTACTTCTAAACAATATGTAATTCATCTTTGTGAAGAGAAAATAAACATTTTCTTAGTTGATGTTACTCGCCTGTTGTCCTTTCCACCAGGTGCGGGCAGCACCCGCGCTGCTCCAGGGAGAAATGGAGACTTAGGAGTTCGAGACAGTTGAGAAGGAGAAGGAATGGAAGAATCAGTTTGATTGTCAGAGTCACCTCTTTTCTTCAGCTGGACCTGACAAAAATGGAATAATTTGTTACTTTTGGTTGTATTGACCCTCAATCTTATTTTTTTTTATGGCCTTGTGTATTTTAGATTTAGTTTTCTCCCTGCAAGTAATGGATCACTGACTCGTTTTTTCCCCCGCTTCATTTAGGAGGGTCGCAGCATAAAATTTCTAAAACCTCCAAGACTTCAGAAATGTGGTCCAGGATAGAAAATTGGAAAATGTGAGTTCTTACACTGTCAAAAATGCAGAAATTTGCCGACAAAACAGAGTTCTGTTACAATGTGTTTTTAGTGACAAAATAACATTTTGGGTTTAAAAACCAGAAAAATGTGCAGCAAGTAGTCTCTAAAGTGCAATGCCAAAGTGTCTGTGGGATAGCTCACAGTACGCTGTGCAGCTTGTTCTAACCTTATTTGGCACATAAAAATGATTTGCTTTTTTTTTGTAAAGCTTCACAGCTTCCTAAAGGCCTGGAGGTCATACTGTATCTTTTCAGGTTTTATTTGCATGGACATTGTTTCACTGTTTTGTAGCATAAATAAAAAAAATCAAATGTGCTTGGAAAAGTTTTTTCTTTGAGATAGATGTGAAGCAGCTCTCTTACTTTTAAAGCAGAGGGGTCTACACCAGGGAAGAGTGGAACTCGCTGTGGCTGTGCGGGAACGGCATGGCTTGTATCCGCTCCTCTGTTATTTTCCTCAGTTTCCACGTTGTCCTCCTTATTCTCAGTCTTTACCTCTGTTAAATTAAATAACATGTTCTCAACCTGTAATTTCAGTCTAAAAACTTTCACAAAAATAAAAGTTATCCTGGCTCAATTTATCTTTTAAACGTATGTTATTAAATTCAGGCACAGCCAACAAAAACATCTTTGTTTTCAATCCAACGATTTGCTCTGGTTATGTTTTACTGTCAAGTTAAAAAGGCTTTTTGAAAAGTGTTCCACCTGTGGAATCTTGGTAAATCCAGTCATCTCCATTGCTTCCATCTTCCTCTGCTTTCTGCCGGGCTGCCCTGGAGGGTCGCGTGCGTGGGTTTCGTTTCTTTCCTAACTGGGCTTTAGAGCGGAGAGCACTGGTATCTAACAAAGTGGTCGGAGCCTGGAAGTGGAAAGATAAAGTTGATTGAATACAGTTAATAAACCATTACAGGCTGATTACATTCAAAAAGCAAAGCTTAATGAGAAAGAAACTGTACTTAAATGAACACTTACATCTGGGAAAGCAAGAGGCTGGCTCTCTGAAGATGATGGAGGAAAACTGTCCAACGTGTCGATTTCTAAGTGGGGGCTTTGATCATTCAGAGTGTGTGGTGGAGTGGGCTTCCTTGGCGATGGGGTGAGATTGCTTTCTGAGCTGGGAGTTGCAGGTGTGAGACTGGCATTAAAAAAAAAAGTTAAAACTTTAGAAGTCTTCTAGAAACAACAGAGTTATCACAAAAAAATCAAACAAGAAAAAAATGGTAAGAATTTAAAGCATACAAAAATGATTTTCAGCCTCACTAACAATGACTGAATTTATAAGGCTACCAGTAGTTTAAAGAACACATGGTATGTTTTGCTTCTCAGTGTTATTACTTTGTATTATAACCGTAATAATGAGCTGACCTTTCAATGTTGTCGACTAAACAGTTTTAATTTTACAACTATATATGTACCAAACTACTACAGGTACTAGGGGAGGTCAGTAAAGCTCTGAAAACTGATGCAATGTATTTACTATCACAAAGGAAGATGTTACTAAAAGAGAAACTGTTCACACACAGGAAAACCCTGCAGATAATTCATAGAAAAATCTGATAAACCCAAGCATTTATACTGCAGTGAGATTTGATTTTTTTTTAAATCTGAAGATGTGAGGGTCTTAAATATACACCAAGTAAATGTTCACATCGGTGGAAAATGAGGATTTTGTATTTTTTGTTCACCTTCCATCAGAGCGCAGTCCGGTTTCCCAAGTTCCGTACTGACTGTCAATTTCAAGAACTGGAGTGCCCGGGTCTTTCCCATCCTCTTCAACACTTTGTTTCTGTTGCACCTGGAGGTAAGATGAGTAGAAAAATCAACAATAAACAATTACTCAAGCTAGACGGGATTTGAGTTTAATTTTGTGGACAAAAAAAAAAGTCCAATTTGGTTATGTGACATTCAACAACCGACTTAGTAGATGTCCCTGTCCTACTTGCTTGTGTAAATCAGGTTGAAGGGTTAAAGTTGCCAAAAATTTTAAGGTTGGAAATGAAAGGTTAAGGGATGAGTGAATCAAGACAGGACCAAACTGAGAACAAAGATAGATGAGAGCCTGAATGATTGTGTGTTTTCTGTCTAGTGAACCATGCTTCTTTTAATGAGACCGGCACAGAGAACACACTGTCTGAAAATCAAACAAGAGCTCAAAAAGGGACGCCTACACATGAACTGATAACCCTGGCCTATATACAAAAAAAAAAAAAAAAAAAAAACAGAAAATCTTTCTTTCCTCAAATGGTGGCTGAGGAGTGGACAAGGACATTTGATCCACCTGGTTCTGAAGTGGCTCAAGTTCCCTCAAATCTGAGAATGGGTCACTTGTGATGTTAATGCAGCTACTGCCTGCAGATCAGACTGGAACTTGTTGGAGATTTATAAATCTGTTTCCAATTTTCTGTCTAATCTTGAGGAGATATGTGACAGGACTGCTGACAAATACAAGAAACAATGCCCACGAGGCGTGGTAATCGAGGAGTGTATAAAACAAGAGAAGAGAATGAGAAGAGATAACGCAGTACAGGATGTCATTCATCATGGGAGCTTTTCCTGACAGGAAAGGAGAAAACAGAGAACAGTGAGAGTAGCCTTCAACAATGAGGACTGCTTTCAATCTGAAATGAGGACTTCACTTAATCTTGAGGATTTATAAGCTTGAAAATGAGTAAACCTCAGACTTTTCTTGCCGTTGTTACTTTTGTGCCATTTGTTCTCGTTTTGCACGTTGCAACAAGTTATCGCTATAGAAAACAACTTTTAAAACAAACTTCCAACCTCATAAAAGCTCGGTAATAAAAATTCCAATTCTGTGCTCTTGTATGTGTTATTCAACCTAAACACGCCCAACACACACCCACAACTAGCTTGGTGATGAAACACTGCCTTCGCTCAAACATGTTTTAGTCAGGGGCCCATTGAGAAGAAGCTTAACATGGTTGGTTCAAAAGTTTAACACTTGCCAGTCAGATAAAGGATTTCAACAGTCTTAGAATTTTTCCACACACTATCGTAAACTTCAAAGTAACACAGTCAACATATAAACATAAAACATGATGGATATGAACAATAAGGTACAGCCATAACTCCACAGGTTTGGCATTGATCACTTTCACTAATTTACCCATGGGGATTAATAAAGTATTTTCTATTCTATTATAAGCATTCCCTTAATAACATTAGTAAAAGTCAACTTCCTCTGGATAGGAAGGGTGTGTCAAGTGAAACAAAATAACAAAGAGCGGATGAATGGAAGAATGAAGGAAAGAAAGGGCTGATCAGCGTAAAGGTCTTAGTGACAATCTGCAACAGAAAGGGCAGGAAAGGCCTTGGAAACTTCTTGATAATGTAGTGATTGCAGGTTGCTTCACACATCCAATAAGGGCAGTTAAAAGTGAGAAACTGAGTAAACACATAGGAATTTCTTGACGAAGGAAAAGCACGTAACAGATGTTAAATCACAGACCTGGACTGTTACAGCCAAAATTATACATGTGTTTACATGAATACACACTACAGGTACAAACTCAACTGAGATTGTTATGCTGTTGAGGAATGTGTGCACCTTACACGATTACAACCACTTCACGTTGAGAATAAACTGTACCTTTTAAATCTTTGTTTAGTGTTTTATACTTTTAAAAAAAGAGTGATCAGAGAAAAGTGAGTCGGTTCTTATTGTGTAAGTGAGTTGGCAGGTGTGAAAACACGTTCAGTCACACATCGTGTTTGCAGTCTGTCCTTGACTGATCTTCTCAAATTTGCATTCTGAATCTGGCTGACGTGGGGTGAGAAAATATGTTTCTGTGAACAGATCCAACTAATCCCGTAAGCGCAGATGTGATGCCGACAAATGTGCATGCTGTCTGCATGAGAGAGTGGTTTATATTAGGTGAACTGTAAAACAAACTGGACTCCATTATCAAAGACAAAAAGTAAGAATTTTTTTGTCTTGGTACGGGCACATTGCCGTCCAAATTGTTAACTATGAACAGAGGGCAAGAATGCCATAACATGACTTGGCTTAAGATTTGCCCCTCACCCCACATGGGCTTAACCAGACCTTAAGGATTACTTCCTGTCTTGGGTTTGTTTATTAAGATTTTTACAAAAAATATCACGGTTTTCCATATCAAACACCAGCAAAAAAAGACCTTTCGGATCAATTCTAAAAACACAAAGCTGAAAGGTCCTAATATTTACTTTGAATTTTTATGCATTTGTTTGGGCTTTTGTAATGCTCATATACTTTCAAACTAAAAACTTTGTACTCGTCATCGCTTAAAAAGTTTACAAAAGTAGAAAATGAAAGCAATGTAAATGAGATTTAGATTAATTTTATAGTACAATTTATAAAGCAGAAAATTTAAATGTCCCTTTTCCAGAAACAATATGCAAGAAGTGGATAACTTTCTGGGTTTAAAAAAATAATTAATACGTATCAACAATCCAAAGAGACAAAGACTTCAAACTGAAGTTTAAATACAGTATTGTGTTTAAAAAATATTAAAGGACTGGTCTATTTAGGTACTATTGTGAAAACAACAAACCAGAATTATTAGCATTGCTAATATTTATTCTAATTCAACATAATAAAAAATGACCTATTTAAAACTAAAAAAAACACTCCTCTTATCCATGTATTAGATTTAAGTGTTACTGTCACTTTACTGTCATCCAGTCTCACATAATAACAGCTGCAGATATCTTGGGCTGGCAAAGACACAGAAGCACAGCTGACATCGACACTAAGCCATGAAAACATTTCTTATCTTTAGGAACTGACTCATGAGGTGTTGTGCACCAGTTGAACAAACAGGCGTTAGCTTAAAGACATCAGTTTTCACTACAATGCATACATGCCTCTCGTTGAATTCTAAATCTGTTCAGACCGGGCTAAAGGTTAAGATGGAGGCAGGTGAGAAGACACCCAGTAGATCAAATAAGACCTATGGACGTGAAGTACACACGATCATCTAGTTTGCAGGGTTCTACAATAATCAGCTTTTATTTAAAATCTTACATCAAAAGAGTTGAGGGGTCAACTGAGTAAACAAAGTTTAATGAATATAATTTTTTTTTTAATTGATGTAAAGTTTTAACGCATTTTACAGGTAGCTACTAAAAAAATAACTTTCAAAATAAGAAAAGTAGTGCAATTTTATTTTGAATTTTAATTTTAAAAATTTGCTGAAAACCTCTCCCTGATAATTGCTAGAATTAGCCTTTACGTGTTGTGTTATTGTATTCAAATTATGTGTGTGCAGTCTTACAGCAATAGGGGTGTTGGGCGCTGTGCGTCTGCGTAAGGAGAGACGTTGCTGGCTGCGCAGTGAGAACCTGCGGATGGACTCTCTGCTGCGAGAAGCCAAAGATCGAAGGGAGTTGGTTCTTTTGAAATTCCCGATCCCATCTTCTCCTCTAGCTTCCCTCTCCACCGAGCTGGACAAAAAGCTCAAAGCTCCGTGTATGGAGCGCCGGACGTTTCCTACCCACCCTGACACCTGAGAGTGAGCCACTGATAGCTTGTCTCCGAGATACTCCATCACGGTCCACTCCTGGCAGGACTCCCTGAATATGAACAGAGCTTGTGAACTGAGCTGTGACTCCTGCTTTCACAGCAGCAGAGAAACATTAGAGTCTGGATTTGTTGCAGAAATGTCCGTTCCCAGGGATGGTGTTCTAGGTGTTCAATGACGCATGTTGCGGGGTCAATAATGCAGCAGTGAGGAAGGTGACAGAGAGAACAGAGCTCAGCCAATTTGAAGGGGGGATGCAGCCCTGATAAGAGAAGTCAGCTGGGGACTGTTACAGAACTAAGACACAATATATCTAACGGGCTTTTCTGCAGAGCAGTCCCACTGGAGCCATCAGGATTCTTGTTTCAGTTCATCATGATGAAGGCTCCACTCTGTCTGCTTCATGTGAATTTCTGAAGCTTTCTAATGTCTATTTTGATGCTTCAAAAATTTCACGCTATGATATGCTTGGCACAACATCCAAATGAGTGTGTAATGATTATAGAAGGACGCTACATTCTTATAAAAGTCACAACTTAATGAGACTCCCTGGAGCACTTTCTAACGCTCTCAAACAGGTTTTTCAGACAGGTTTATCTACCCTAAAAGCTAAAAAGCATTATTCAAACTATACATATAAAACTGTATATAGATATAAATTACTCTTATTAAGTATTGAAAAATATTATAAACAAATCTACATTGAACTATTTACTTTTTAATTGCCTGTTTAATCTTTTTAAGCAATGTTTTGGCACTTCTGCCAATCCACCAGGTGTGAGCTCACTGAAACCTAAATTAAAGCTGTACCACTACCTCCCCTGAGCTTGTATTGATCTATTAGATTGAAAATAAAGATCTGATTTAAACCCAAAAGGTTCATCCATCCAGCAGTGCTACATGTCCACAGTGTCCCTGTTAGCTTTTGCAAAAAGCTGCATTGAAAAAATTATGCAGGACAGCTGGTGGCACCAGGAAAGCTGCAGTAGTCATTTGTATTCCACAAGGAAAACCAGAGGTCAGATAGCGTTGAGCCAAATCAAGAAGAGGAGAGACAATGCTGTAAAAGTAAAGTCAGATCCTGAAAGAGTGGAGAAAAATAAATTCTCCCCTCTCTTTTTGCTGCTGCAGGTACGGGCAGGTAGGAGAAAATGCGTCAGCAGTGCTGCTGTTTGTACTCAGCATTATAGGACTCGCCGTCAAGGAGAAACTGGGAGGAGAGAAGGAGTGGTGAATGGATACAGAGAGAGGGAGAGAAAGGGAGGGAGCGAATGGGAGGCCCCTTATCCAGTGAGGGAGGGGTGGAGAGGATGGAGAGGGGAGATATATGTCCTGCAGCGAGTGCTCTGCTCTGTTTACTCTATTTGATTCAGCAGCGAGCAACGATTAAGGAAGTGATCGACAGTCATGTTGATCGACAACATGACTAATAGACAGAAGGAGTCTTCATTTACATAAAAAAAATAGAGTGTGGGAGACAATGGGAAACAATCCTAATAAACAACCACATACACATGACCCTGTTCGCCTCTGTTTTGTAACACAGAGGACAGAAAACTAAAGAGTGAAAAGGTCAATTAATTACACGTTTAACCAGTTTGTCTTCAAAATTTAACCATAAGCAACGATTACCAAGGAGACGTTAATGTTTGTCTAACTCTTACTCTGAGGCAAACATATGCAAACACATGAGCAGAAAATCAGGTTTCAATGAACTTTACAAGAGACGGTGTTACTCAACTCAGTGACAAGTGCAGCATAAAGAACCAAACTAATCCAAAGATAACATATAACCAGAGATAAAACAATACTTCTAAAAAAAAAGCAGGGAGACACCTAGAAGCACAATGGAGATGTTCAAACCTTTGTGAATACATCAGTAATCACACTTAAAGGCAGAGTCATTGTCCACACACACACCTTCACAAAAATGTTATTTCTTTTTTTTGAAAATGATATTTCTAAGTGACCCGCTTGAAAATAATATTTTGATTAGTCCTCAGTTTTCTGAAGCACAAAAATGAACTCTCATAAACTCTAACGCACAAATTATGATGAACCAAAAATTAATCCCATAAATTCCTTTTGATCATGTGACATGCAGTTCTAAAATGTAAAATATTTTTGCCAATTACACCTTATATGAAAGCCTTTATAACATTTCTAATTTTACTCCATTTTTTAAACCCGTTCTTTGAAAATAAAAGTAAGCAAAACAATAAAGAAAGACCAATTTTTGGTTTAATATTAAGGATGTGTTCCCAGCATCCTTCTGCCGATGTACTCTCTCCTCTGCACGTCCAAGCCATCTCAGTCTGGCCTCTCTGACTTTATCTCCAAAACCTCTAACGTGCTGTTCCTCTAATATACTCATTTCTAATCCTATTCATCCTTATCACTCCCAGAGAGATCCTTAGCATCTTCATCTCTGCTACCTTCATCTCTGTTTCCTGTCTTTTTCTCAGTGGCACTGTCTCTAGACCAAACAGCATGGCCAGTCTCACCATAAGTAATAATTGTTCATCACTTCCTCTATTCTGACCTCATCACACCGAGTCACTAACGCAACTTAAAAAGGTAAAATAAAGTATTGTTTTTTAACTACCGGCTGTAGTTTCTGCATTAAAACAGCAGATGATCTTACTGAAACATGGTTGTGACAGAAATTGGCAGGAAATGACCCCAAGGTGGAGTGAATTCAGAAAGCATGACTACATATACAGTGTTACTCGCATTGCTCCCCGGTGCAGCCTTACTCTGCACCATTAGATCCTCTCACACTAAAAGCAGTGATGTCAGCACAAATGAAGATGTCTTACATCACCTCTCAGCCAGTAGATGTATAAATGTTACTGCCTGGCAATGCAGAGATCAACATTCCTGACCTCAAGTTTCCTTCTGGTTAGAATAGAGAACAAAATAAATATGGAAGTGTTTGAGGGCGCACTAGGGAGGGGTGCAGTTTAGCTTTGTTAATAAGGAGCATATCTTCTGTAATATCTGATGTTTAATACAATTTTAACGGTGTATAAAATTATGTAAACCAGCAGAAATCAACAGGATGCCATATGGTTAGGAACCACAAGTGATATGAATCTGGACTTTTAATGTCAGTAAAAGATGTTAAGCTGGTTACTTGAACTGTTAATCGTTTGGCCCGTTAATTCTATTTTAGTCAAGGTGATAAAAAATTACATTAGCAATCAAAATATGCAAAACTATTATTTGCAATTGAAGCCTTTCTATGTGGAGTTTGCATGTTCTCCCCGTTTATGCGTGGGTTTTCTCCGGGTACTCCAGTTTCCTCCCATTCTTCAAAAATACGCATATTAGGTTGATTGGCCACTATGAAATTGCCCGTAGGAATGAGTGTGTGTGACCCTGCAACAGAATGGTCAACTGTTTGGGGTATATCCTGCCTCGTGCCTGAAATTAGCTGAGATAGACTCCAGCATCCCCCGCAACTCTGTTAGGAATAAGCAGTTCAGAAGACAAAACAAAACTACATTGCTTACTATAACTTTTCTGGGAGTCAGAGAAAGTTCTCTAATACAAGTTTGCATAGTAAACATAAAGGAATTTCAAATAGTTCAAAGAGAAGAAGAAAATTTTGTCTGTGTTAGTCTTCACATACTTCGAAGAAGTGTAATGTTTCAACATTTAAAAAAAAAAAAAAAAAAAATCACTATTACGAAGAACAAGCACAAGCATAAGCAAAGTAGACATACACCAAAACAGTCACTAGATGGCAGTAGTGTCTTACATTGAGAGATTTTAAAATTGAACACGTGTTCAGTAAAAGATGCAGATTTGTTTACTTATTTACAGAAGAAAATTTTATAAAATATTAATCATTTTAATTTGTGTCCGAATACATCCGAATAAGGAAATAAATTTATTAAAAATCTGTGACTCACAATTTTCCTTTGGACGTTTCTCCACACTGTGCTGACAAGTTTGTGATAAATGACTAGTGATAACATGTACTTAGAAACAATTTGTCTAACCCTGTCTTGAATTACAAGCCTGAGAATGTGTTTCACTGTCTTCTGCTGAAAGAATTAATCTTTGATGAGAGATAATGACTGCATCATTAGTCATCAGCTTCTTTTAAACCTTTTGCAGCATGTGTGCTGTCAATACACATGACATGAATTGATTAAATGATGCTGTGCCTTATGTTTGAAAGCACTGAAAAGTGAGTGAAACAATCTGTGTAACTTACTTTGCTGTACACATCACTTACCCGGCTGTGGCCATCTTGCTCTCTGTGGGCACTACGACTCCTCATCTTAGAGAGATTTCCTTCCACACCACTGTTTGAAGGGGCTGATCGCCTTGAGACGCTTCGAGACCGCAGCCTGTTCAACTCCTAACAGCACAGTACAATCAATCGGGTTATTCTAAACCAAGAACAACAGTTTTCCCTAAAAGTTGCTCTCCAGTGGTCCCTTGTTAATCGCGCGGGTTATGATCTAGAAAAAAATCAGCCCAAGCTACTCAGTTTATTTTTATTTAATTATAGATGTTTGTATGTATGAACTGCAAAACACCTTACTCCACACTTTATAGACTTTTCTCACTTGTTTAAACACTCAAGGTTCAAATCTTCACAGAAAAAAAAATACATTATTATAGAATGAAACAAAATACCAAAATGACTTTAGTCAATAGACTAACCTGTTTGAGAAATTTGAACTTAAACGGTTAGCTGTAAATAATATTGATAGATTTTAGAAATACCAAATTTTCTTTTAATACTTAGCCTACAAGTTTGGACACATGACAAATTATTAATTGTGACTGTAGTGTCACAGTGTGTTGATATTTTACAGTTCCTCTGACCATAAAAAAAATTATTGGCAATAGTCTACAGTACGTAAAGTCAATCAGAGCACATTGTCTCAATTGGGATGTACCAAACTTTAAAAAATAAAGCCACAAAATTGCACTAAAAAATCTGCTTAATAGCGAGGCTGCAAAAGAGTAAGTACATTTTTGCAAGAGACCACAACATATCCTAGTAGCTACTAAAAAGCACAACTTAATTTTCTGATATTTTTATCCAGCAGATTTTATTTAGCCAATGATTAACCAAAGTACTTAATGGCATCAATTAAACCTTGTATCAATGTAGATCTCCACCATAGGAAAGAGGTTTTAGTGACCGTTCACTTATTTATATCTCTGATTGTTTTTCTGCTCACTCACCTGCGATCCCAGCGATCTTCTTTGACCCTGGACTTGTCTCGTGTTTTCCTTTGGAGGTTGTGGTTCTCTGGGGATCCAGATCTGCTCCTCAGTGGTGTTGTTGGAAATTCCATGGTAAGAGGTTGCAGTTTTGACCTCTGGTACGAGAACAGGACCCAAAAAGAGAGGTTCATCTAGCAAAGCAGACCAGTTTCTCTGGGAGTTTGGAGCCTTCTCCTCCTGTTTGATGGACATTTGGTCTGAGTTGGGTTTGTTAACTGGTTTTCTGGGTTCAGCCACAGGTTTGTCTACTGGCATCTCAATTGGACGTAGCTCCCACGGATCTTGAGGAGATGTTGTCCAAACAGGGCTTGAGAAACTTGCTGGACTTTGTGGTGGAACCTTCCAGTTTAGATCTTTTTCTGGTGTTTGCTGTAACTTCCCTCCAAAATCATTTTCCATTCCATGGAAACTATGGGCAGGGAGAAAGTCTTTGCTAGGTGAGAGCTGAGTTTGTAATGTAAAGGAGTCTATGTCTAATATGGCCGGCTTGTAAGGCTCCTTCCAGCGAGTGCCGGAGTCGCTACGTGGTGAAACACTCTTAGAAGACAAGTCACTTCTGAGGACAGAGTCCAGATCTAAAACTTTGGGTTTCAGAGCAGATGAATCCAATAAAATCTTCTCCTGCTCCTCTTTTCTTTGCTTCTCTTTTATTCGCTGCCTCTCTGCTTCCTGCTGTTTGGCGACAAATCTCATTTTCTCAGATTCAGCTTTCTCTATTTCCATCTTCTCTTTTGCCCTACGTTTCTCAAGCTCTGTATTTTTCTCTTTCTCTGCCTGTCTCTGTCTCTCAAACTCCAACAGCTGTCTTCTCTCCATCTCTTTCATCATCTCCAACTCATCTTTCCTTTGCTTTTCCTTCAGCTCCCGTTGTCTGGCCCTCTGGTTTTCAAGTTCCTGTTTCTCGATGTCTAGGAGCTTCTGCTTCTCCCTTTCAGATTCCCTAATCCGCTGCAACTCAAGTTCCATCTGCTTCTCCTTCTCAGCCTGACGCACCATCTCCCTTTGTTTTGCTTTTTCCTTTTCAAGCTCTTTTATTCTCAAAATTTCCTGCTCTAAGGCCATCTGCCTTAGTTTCTCAGCCTCTTCTCTCTCTGTCTTCTCTCTAAGTCTCTGCTTTTCCAACTCGATGAGTTGTTGCTTCTCTCTTTCTTTCTGCTTTTGCTTTTGATATTCTAACAACTTTATTCTTTCAAGTTCCTTTATTCTCTCCATCTCCTCCATTTTTTGTTTCCCCCTTTGGATTTCTAGTTGCAGATTTTCCTTGTCCAGCTCTCTCTGCCTCTCTTCATCCCTCTGTCTTTGCTTCTCTTTCTCCAGCTCTCGCTGCCTTTCCTGTTTTTCTCTTTCCCTTATTCTCTCCTGGTCTCGCTTTTCTTTCTCGACATGCTGCTGTCGCTCTCTCTCAATTTCTCTCTTTTTTCTCTCCATTTCCAGCTCTTGAAGTTTTTGTCTTTCCATTGCACGGCGCCTCTCTTCTCTTTCGATTTCTCTTTGTTTCTTTTCAAACTGCTTCTGGTTTTCGAGCATACGTTGCTTTTCTTCCAATTCCTGTTTCTCCTTTTCAAACATCTTCTGCCTCATTCTCTCAGCTTCTCTCTGCATTTCTTTTTCTTTCATTCTTGAAAATTCAGAAAGTGCTTGTCTCTCCATTTCCATTAGTTTTTCTCTTTCACACTCTTTTATTCTTGTTCTTGTTCGTTCTGTCTCCCTTTTTTGCTCCCTCTTTTTTTCAGCTTCCATCATGTCCTCTTTGGTCTGTTCCTCCGTTGGTGACCTGATGTCTACGGGTGACACGTGGTTCCTCCTCATCAACTCATCAATGTCTTCCACAGATAAAGAGTTTTTCCCAAAAGCTTCATCTAATGATGGATTCCTCTTTACACTGACAATTTTTCCTTGTGAACTACCCAAAGCAGAACTTACAGAGAAGTTATCAAACGGTACAGTCATGTCCATAAAGTTTGATCCAACACCTCCAGGAGAAACAGACTCCTGCATCTGCCCAGTCAGAGCAAAGTAAGTTGCCCTTGGTTTTGGTTGCTCTTCTGTTTGTAACTTTTGTAACCATTTCGGTTCATCCTGATCTGCAATTTTTTCTTTATTTAATGCCGTTTGTAATTCTCTTTGTGGGTCCTTGTGCATCCCTTTTTCTGAATCTGCAACCTTATCAAGACCAGCGGTGGACCATTTTTGCAATGCTCCTATTCTCAAATAACGATGTTGTGGTTCTTGAGTGGACAAATTAAGCTGTGTGTGCACCGGATCAGTCTTCTCTGCCACATACCTTGTCCCTTCTGAGCGCCTGGAGCGAAGCGTCATAGCTTTATCTTCCCACTGAGCCGATGGGATACTCTCACTCATCACTTTGTTCCCTTCAACTGCGTGCACCATGTCGAAGGCATGCGACACTCTCAGAGGACTGGATGGAGATACGGGTTCTTTAAAGATGGCAGTGACTACTGATCCCTGATTATCTCCTCCTCCATGTTCAAATGACGGGCTGCTAAGTGGATCCTTGGTTGGGTTAATGGATCTTCCCTCATCCAGCATAAACACGCTGTGCCTTTCTACAACATTTTCAAACAAAGACGCTCGCACTGTGTGTGAGTCACCACCAGGGCCCATTTCCATCAGAGGAGCCCCCAATCTGTCAGGTGTGGAGGGCTTTTTCAATTGATTCGAGGAGTCGTTTAAATCCAGAAACATCATCTGGTCATTTGGACTGATCACAAACTCCTCAACCTGAGGATAGTAAGCACATATACAACACTTAACTGGGAACTTAACTTTCAAATAATTTGAATTAAAAACATATTAGAACAAATGTTTAATGAAACAAGAGACAACACAAGATGTGAGTTCCATTGAGATGCTGCCGGCACACAAAAGGCTATTTTCTGAGCTCATAACAGTGGGTGTGGCACTGACTGGTAATCAAAGCCTAAAATGGCCGATTCCCAGAGATCTCCTCTCTACATGTTTCATAACTGCCAGCTATTGTGGATTATTAACACTGGCTGTCTAAAATTTCTCCATTCTGAATGGCTACAAATCTTTGTTTTATTTCTTTTGCTTCATGCACTGTGCACCCCCACTTCATTTCCCATCTGGAAAGTTTCTCCAGGACCCAAACAAGCTTTTAGCTCACACCAATTTTACACATTCTTTAAAAAAAATGCACACACCCATGTGCAGATTAATATGCTAAGTTGTAGATTTTTTTTTCCTATCGACCTCTTTCTTTCTTTTTACTTCGGGGAAAATAGGTATTTGACACATTAGCATTTTTGACATTAAAAGCATTTCTAAGTGGACTAAAGAAAAAAAATAGCTTCAAATGTAGCCATCAAGCCAAATTTCAATTTGTATAAATAAAATCAGAGTATAAAATATACAAGATAATTAATAACAAATCAATTAAAACACAGTGACTTTATTTGTCAAAGTGCAAAAACCAAAGCCAGAAGATTAACTGAAACCTATTGAAATATGATATTTTGTTTAGTGAAAAGTCAATAGTGACTTGAAAGGTTGAATAAAAAGAAGAAAAATCAATTTTCCAGCAAGGTTTTGTCCCTGTCTTACCACTGGTTGAGGATTTTTGTTGATGTCATGGCGGTCTGCTGCCTCAGTGAGAGAAACAAGGTCTGGTGACCTCTCAGACGAAAACCTAATAAACACACATCAGACGAGACAAAAAAAAAAGCCATGCATGACAATGGACCCCGATGACACACACAGAACAAAAACAAACAGAAAAGTCTTTTAAAAAAGAGCTCTTACCTTTTGGTGAGGTCCAGGGGTAAAGGGCGGGGCTTCAGTACCGGTCTTAATACCGGGCTCTGAATTGGTGTCACATCCTCTGTGAGCTGTTTGATGAGTTGTTTCACACCAACTTGTGGTTCAGTCTCAGGAACTGTCTGAACAGGAGAGTGAAGTTCCGAAAATGGGTTTGTGACTCCTGCTGCAGGAGACGACGATGAATCCAAAAAAAGACTGATTCTGGACTTGATATTACTCCTATTTTTCTCCTCTTCTAGTTCTTTTAAAGCTGCTTCTTCAGGCTTTTTGTTACTTTGGTCAGAAAAGGCTGGATCAGTTGGAGCTTCAGGTCTTTGTGGTGTGGTACTTTTGAGGGGGTTGTCTTGCTCTTTCCACTGTGGCAGCACCGTATCCTCTGGAGTGTTCTCATTAGTGTTTTCCTTAGCATTTTTAGGGTTTACTGAGAGACCTATTGATTCAAACTTGGACGTTAGGTCAGCAGAAAGAGGTCTTCTTCCTCCCCAGCGAGGAGCAGGAACTGGTGCTTCGGTTCTGGTTGGACTAACAGGAAAAATAGCTGATACAGGTCTGGGCCTGGAGCTCCTTGGCTGCGGCCGCAAAGGCACAGACACTTCAGACGGAGCCTTGTCTTTTACTTCTTCTTCTTGCCCTACTTCAACAAGAAACCCCAGGGATTTAGCTCTCGTTATGGAGGCTCCACTTTTATTCTGTGCCTTTTTATCCCTCTCATCCTCATTCCTAGCGCTTCCTGACCACTCCGCTGCTGTACGTCCTTTAAGGCTTTTGGAGTAGGCCAAGTTTGAAATAGCAGGCTTCTGCTTCTCAGCAGGAACGGAAACGGCAGCTTTACAGGGATCTCCAGGAAGAGGAGGGGCTGGTTTAAATGGCTGGACGACAGGTTTGGCTGTCTGTCCAGTGCTGAGTCTGCTGGTTGTTTTAAAGGAGGTAGAGGCGGGACGGTTAGGGTTGGTAGACACTAGCCTCGCTGTTGGTTTAGGAGTGTTTGGGGGATCTGGTTTGTAACCAGAAAGGCGGGTAGACTCTGGTCGGGGTTTTGTTTGTGGTTTAGGGGCAAGTATGGGCTTGATGGTGGGGTTTTTCTCCACAGAGAAAGGTTTAGGAGTTAGTCGTGGTTTAGGACTTGGAACAGGTTTGTTAGGCTCTTGTGTAATTATATGGGCCTGATTGACATGCGGGATCTCGATGAGGTTTGTATTGCCGGTGTTGGTCAGGGGATTCAGGTGAAGTCGTGCTCCTGCCACAACTCTCCCCACCTCCCCAGTTTGAACTTCCACCTGAGCAGCCATCCTTTTAAACAAACAAGAATGCAAAAGAAGCACTTCAGCAGAAGAAAACAAACATTCCTTTTCTTACATATTCACAATACACACCGATTCTTTGTTACTGTGAACATCACAATTCATACTGCACCTATCGGTGGTGGACTTTGTCTTAGGAGTGCCCTATTATGTAATATAAATATCTACATTAATATGACAGATATTGATAAACAGGTTATCATTTAAACTGTATTTTAACACCAACATAAAATAACAATGAATAAATTCCCTTTAATGTGTTGGTACTTTAAGAAAAAGCTGAAAATAAACAGTTCTGTTGTGGTAATAAAATGATAAATTAAGGGTTTTTCTCTTTGTGTTCTGAACAGCTTATTCCTGACAGGGTCATGGGGGTGCCAGAGCCTATCCTGGCTGATTTCAGTGAAGAGGCAGGGTACACCCCAAACAGGTCACAGTCTGTTGCAGGGCCATACACACATTCATTCCTATGGGAAATTTCCATAGAGGCTAATCAACCTGACATATATGTTTTGGAGGGTGGGAGGAAACCGGAGTACACGGAGAAAACCCACACAGACACTAAAAGTAGTTCATTAAACGCTTATTAAATAAATCCCTTGCCAAATGGTTTTGATTGACTACCTTTCTATTTACTTCAATATGTTACTTCCTCATTGTGCTATTTCATACATATTCAACCACAAATGAACTTTATCACTTTGGTTCAGCTCCTTTAAAAAATCTAGAGAAATTATGTTAGACATTAATCACATATGTACATTGTTCCGCTTGAGAAAAGACTAAATAACAATCCGGCATCATTGGAAGTTATTATACTAATTTACAGATATTGTGATGATCGCTACTTTCTTTAAAGTAGATGTAGAGATAAAAAGGGCTTGCATCAAGCTGAATAGTCATTCATTTTCTTCCTTGTTGTAACACATAGAACCAGCTTCACTCTTCTCTGGCAGAAAAATACAGGAGCCAACAGCAATCTCATGCCAGCCCATCATTAAAACACGTCCCATAGTCATTTTGAAGTTTATTTTTAAACTTGATTACATAACCAAATAAGATAAAAGAATATGTCTTACATGACAGAAACAACTTAAGATAGTTTGAATTTTATATATTTAACAGTTATCGCTATGACTGTTAAATGTATGAACACAATGTATTCATGGATACATTGAAGAAAGACGTGAAGATAGTTGGCGTGACCGAAGAAGATGCAGAATTTAGGGTTACATGGAAGAAAATGACTTGCTATGGCGACCCCTGAAGGGAAATGCCGAAAGAAGAGCAGTTATTGCTATGACTGTAATAAAAAAGCATATGAGTGCTTGTGTGTTGGTCCTTTAAGAGGCAGGAGATAATGCTTTCCACATGTTGCTGTACTTCACAACTTTGTTGCATAGATGATGTTTTCTTTAAATAATGTCAAGCTGTGGAAAATTGCTGCAAAAAATGAAAAAGTCCCCAGCTTTTTCCTACCTGACCAGATGTCAACCATCAGCTGAGGAGGTTGCGCTTTTGTTGTAATGAAGACCCAATGTCATATCACGCAGGAGGAATGAGTTGAAGAAGCCTGAGGAACAAAGCACATAATGCTTTTTGTGTCAAGGAAGTAAATGCCTAAGGCTAGGGTAGACAAATCTGAGCAATTACACAAAAGAATTGTCCAAAGCCTGCTTTACTGTAGAGTTCTCACGCCTTTCCAGAGAAGCAAATAGATGATAAATGTGCATAGTGACACAGAGTCTGGTAAACAAAGTCACACCCAGTGGCATATGTCCAGACGTATAGGACAAAATGCAGAAAAGACATTTACTTTGACACAGTTACATCCAATACCACCGGGTCACACATAATTTTCCCAATTTCTTAAGTCTTTAGAGCAAAAGAAAAAAAAAATGGACACGCAAACAAAAAGAAGCGTGCTGGAAAAAAGGTACAGCATGCATTTCATTGAAGAGGATTGCAAAAGTGATTTTTAAAAAAAAAAAAAAAAAAACTTTTTGTGTGGACAGGAAACGCCTTTGCCCAGATGGAATGTAAAACATCTGCTCTGATGGAGGGTCGAGCTGCACAGCTGGAGTTAGGAAACTGACTTTCGAATAAATATAGAGATCAGATTCTTTTACAACAAACAAGAGATGAGGGACATAACACAAAAGCTTTAACTACATCTTCAGAGCATTAGCTTGGCAATTAAAAACTAACTTTTCTTCTTTCATACAAAAGAACAGGGCATGGCTTCAACCAGCAGATTGTTGTGTTTTGACATTATATGAAATCAATTACATGTTAAACCAGTTTCACCAATCAAAATTTCAAAATAACATCAGATGAACAGATCTAATTATATTTAAACTATCTGCAAACGGTTGAAGGTAAATGTTATCAGTGATGAAGTGTAAAGCAAAGAAACAGATTATAAACCCTTAGAGATCTTAAGAATGGAACTTAAAAGCACAAAGTGATCTGTTATCACTAATCAGCAATCAGATTGAAAAAAATTGGTCATCATACTGATTGTGAATTAGATTTACTTTTAAATATCTTCTTAAACTGGAACTAAATTAGAATTTAGATACAAATTCATTTCCTAAGACTTGCAACAGATTAAATGTTGATACTTTGTAACCTTCATAGATAACATTAAAGGGATCTTTTTTTAACAGTTCAGTTTGCAACACTTTACATTTACTTTACAATGTATTTTTTACTGCCTGCTTAGTCAACAAGTGTTCTTTTCTTCTGTTTAGCCTGTTGATCTCTGTTTCTGATCCCTGGTAGTATTCAGATCTGTTAAAGATTTAACGTATATCACCAACAAAACCTCGAAGAGTGGGCTAAGAATGGACTCAGAGGAAACATCCGTTTCTCTAAAGATTCTTGAGTTTTCAAGCATGAAGAAAACACACATTAACATCCTGATCGCTAGCAACTGAAAGCTAACAACTCAAGAAGCTGAACTCACAAAATGGAAACACTGACTGAACCTGTCTTTAACAGACTGAATCGAAGTAGAAACTACTTACCAAACGGAAAAAGTCAGGGTTTTCACTCTGGTTGAAACTATTTCCAATATGGAAAATCCTGCCAACTTTGTCCAATAATAACAAACCGTACGAGTTTTAAGAGAGAGGTTAGCGAAACAGCTAATTTAGCTGGTTTAGTTAGCAGCTATCCCGTCTCAGGTTGCAGTGTTGTTGACAGGGTAGACTAGTGCAGGCAGTCTGACTGGTTCAGTACTAGTCAGGTTAAACGTCACAACCCACTTCCGGTATCACCCATCAAAATTAAATAGCGTCTGCCATGATCTAAAATAAATAAAATACATTTTGTTTCTATTTGTTTTTATTTATACTTTCACACCCAAGAGCTGTAACCTCTATTCAACTGGCAAATTTATTTTCATTTTTAAAAGCTTTTGTAGGA
This sequence comes from Neostethus bicornis, assembly GCA_902685375.1. NCBI lineage: Eukaryota > Metazoa > Chordata > Actinopteri > Atheriniformes > Phallostethidae > Neostethus > Neostethus bicornis. The sequence continues at coordinate 16,726,247 of LR738545.1, forward strand.
AAAAGGATTAATTGATCGTTTATTTCATTTCCGGTTTCTGTGCTAAACACATTTGAATTAAATTCTTAGCATCCTGTCATGGAAAAACTAAACAAAAGTGAGCAGATTAAATCATTTCAAAGCACTTTGTAATGAAGCATTTGAAAAAATATCCAAATGGCATTTGAAAATATTTAAATAAAAAAAAATTGTAATTGAAAATAATTTTTTTGGGGGGTGGTGGGGCAAAGTGCATATAAAAATGTTCACTTTGAGTAAGATATTTGACATCATAAAGGTTTTCATGCAGAAATGACAAGTTTAACATTCATTTATTCATTCATTAATATCTTGACTGGCCAGAACATAAGTCTTAATTGTTGCTCTCTTGTGGTGAAATCAAAATACTGCATCAACTTTTTTTTTTTTTTTTTTAAGTTGGACATTATCAGACAAATCATTCCAGAACACAGTTTAGTTTAGATTGTGCATAATCTTTATTCTTTATAATAGGTTCACTTACTAGCCTATAAACCAGCTCAAAATTATAGGTGATTCTAACAACCCTCAAAAATATGCAACCCATTTTTCTTCGTTTTGATAAACAAGTTCAGTTTACAACAGCTCCCAGTTTCACACTCTTTCAATACTGAAATTTAACTGGGGGCCGGCGAGCATTTAAGGTGAGTGATTATTGCAAATTAAAAGCCATGGTAACAAGAGAAAAACAAAGAATCTATGCAGTTATGATCTGATTAAGCGACATATACAAGTTCAGTTGCACTTTCAAAATATACCTCAAATGAAATACTGCGTTCATGATTACATTTCTGTGGTTCTGTTGGAGCAATAGTAGTTTAAGTCAACTTGTGATATACTGAGAAATATATTGTACACTCCAAGGTGTATTAAAATACCCTGTAAAGGTACAACGGTACAACATACCTGCAGCTGGCTGACTGCTGACAATTCTAGTATGAAACACCCTCAAAATATCTTGATTACAATATCAATAATTTCTGAATTCAAAGCTCAACATCAATTGATAGAAATTAGTTTCACGTGATGCATTTGGAAGTAAAAAAACCTCAAAGCAAATGTTACATTTAAGCCAACAGATGATTATTTTCCCTTCATGCCAGAGATATAGATTGCCCATAAAGCTTTCAGTGAGACAAGAGCAGGATACACAGCTTCAATCAAACACATAATAAATGAATGTAGGCGAAACTCATGGGAAGACAACCAAGATGTAATAGTCAAAATAAAATCTAAAGTAGAATGACATTTAGCTACATGCTAACCCTAGGTGGATTATTTTTAGTTCCAACAAGTAACTGCATGGAACTGAGAAACAAACACTTGGAAGATCAAGAAGAAACTTAAAGGAGCTTCTCTGATGTCTACTTTGTGTGAACCATAGATGTGGTGAACAGAAGTTTCTGCTTTTTCTTTTTCTTCTTTCCTCCTTTTTCATCTGGAAGACAATCAAACCAAAAATTAATGCAGGTGCAGAAATGTGTAGTCAACCAGATAAATTTTGAGTCACGAACCTGTCTCAACCACATGTTGGGATTGAAGAGCTTGACCATTGTCTAGCTGTAGAAGTGCCTTCTCAAAAGCCTGGCTGAAGGAATTCTGAAAGCTGGGAACAGGGATGCGATCAGAGCCATCGCTTTCACCATCGCTGTCTATCACCGGGGGAGCGAGCAGTTTATCTGCTGGAGACAACATAAAATACAAAGTGAAGAAAGCTTGTTGACCTTATTAAGAACTGGTTTAACAGGAAATGCACAGTAACAGCCGCAACCCTGCGTTGGAAGAAGTGTGTGAGTTCAAGTGAATGAGCAGCGGACAATTAATACAAGTGTGCAATCACTCAATAAGTGTCAGCAATTTCTCAATAAGAAATTTATAGAGAAATCCCCCCCAACAAAACATGTCTTCATAAAGAGAAAGCAAGTAATATGAATTGAGTTATTATTTTAGTTTGAAACTTTCTTGATCAACAGAGCATTACTTGCATAAATTATATCATAATCATAAATTATATCAAATCCAACTTTTATAAATGCAAAACAAAAAGAATCCTAAAAGTATAAGAAAATTCTCAGTAAAAAAAAGTGCTTCTACAACCTCTGTTATCTTGTTTAAATGTGAAGAATTCCAGCAACCACTTTATTCAGTGGAAAGTACAAGCAGTTATTTTGTTGGCATTTGTTGACACCATAAATCTATTTTCTCAATTTTAATTAGTAATACAAATAAGAAAGATTTACATTTTCTTAAAATGTTTATAATTTCTTTATTTTAAGTTAATTCAAATACAGTTTTTAAACTTTAGATCTGAATTTTCAAAGTGGTAACACTTCATTTCCATGACATTTCCAAACCTGTGTTACCTTTCTTTGGAGTGATCCAGGGTCCAGCATCAACTCTGGCTTTTCCATCTTTTAGCATCTGTAGAAAGAGCATTGTACGTTTTCACCATGTGAAGATATGTCAAACAATGTTCTTATGGTAAAAATCATCTTATTATGCATTTTTATATAATACAAACCTGTGCAAAGGACCTGCTGTGAAAGTCCTCTTCCACAATACCCAATGTGGGGGAGGGCAAATTCTGACTTGGGAATCTCAAACCATCTTAAAAAAAGATGGTGTGACATGTCACATTTATATGAGCCACAATGACACAGAATGATTAAAATGTTAAAGCAGTTAAAATAATCTTACCAGAAGATGAACTGCTGCTTAGAGAGGAAGGAGGAGTGAAAGACAAGTCAGGCTGGACAAGTGGGTCAGTGTCAGAAAGTGGAGAGTTAAATGGTGGAAAATGTTGAAAGTTCTCCAACCCAATCTGCACCTCAGGATCTGATAGGAAGAAAGTGTTCAGGAATAATAGTTAAACTTTTGTTTTGGAGAAATGATCCAATTTTATACTTACATTTCCCCTGCTTCTTGTTTTCTTCCATTTCAATCCGTTTCTCCCGACGTTTCTCCTCCCTTGCTTTCTTTTGTCTCAGGCGTTTTCTTTTCTCTAAATCTTCTATTAAATAAAAGGTTTGGGTAAAAAAAAAAAAAAAAAAAGTTAGAATAAAACCTTAGTACATCAAAACTAAAAACAGAATATTTAATATTCTGACCTGCAAAAGTGTCCAGAGTTTCTTTGGACAGAATAGGTGGCAGCAGGGCTAACTCGCAGATGCTAAACTCGCATGTAAGCGGAAGATGAGCCAGATAGCGATGGCGACGACGGATCTCCTGAAATGAAAACAGAATTATTTAAGATAAAGAACTGAACTGAACTGAAAAACTGAAGAAAACAAGCCAAGTACTAATTAACAGTAACAAAAAGTCTGCAGGCACAAACTACATATGCATCCATTTGCTGACCTCATTGACTGTTTGTCCCACTATCTCCACCACTGTGCCGGTGATGGTGTCTGGGCACGCCTCCAAGCTGCCGTATTCACGCAACAGGCACCGCACATTCACTGGATGCAGGAACATCTGCTGGCAGTCCTCAGCTGAAATATGAAGAAAAAAAAAATGACGCCACAAGCAAAAGCATTTATGACAGTCTGAAATTGTTGTGAACGTGTTGGTAATCGTGTGGAATAGGCTAGAAAAAACAAGAACCACATGCCTTGGTAGAAATAGTAGTAAGGTCCGTGGACAATGCTGGCAGAAGGCCGGTCTGACTCTGTCCGATTCCCCGCGTTTTCCTCAAGCTGCTGCTTTTCCAGAACTTCCTCATCAGAAACCTCTGTGGACTCCTCCAGTAAACGTTCCAGAAAAGTTTCAGGCAAGCCTTTCAGCTCGTTAGCAGACTCTTCTATCTCATCATCAAAAGCATTGGAGTATTGCAGCACAGCCTTAGGGGGAAAATATCAAAACATCTCTCAACTAAGCACACACCACTTTATGCAAAATGTCAGAACTATTTCATTACATTTTATTTGAACAATTAATTAAATGACATTGCAAAAGAAACATAAAACAAGTGATGATCAAAGAAAGTACGAGAAGTTAACATCAATAACTACCTTTTAATTATAATCACAGATACTCTTTTGGGATCCATTGATTTTTTTTTAATTATTAAGAGTTTTAAAAATGTATTTTCATCAACTGGTGTGAGAAAAAAGGAATATGCCACTTCTTTGCTACAGCTAGCATTTTGTTGATAAAATTTTGAAACCCAGTTCCTGCCCAATTATAGCAAAACAATAATTTACCGCACTAGGTGCGGTGGTTGACCGCACCTAGTTTACCACCATTCTGAATTAAAATGGAAAAACATACAATGAAAAGCCACACAACACTAACCAAGAATATATTAGTAAAAAGGTTTTTTTTCCCAACTTAGACTTACCTTAGAAATGCTGGTGTTAGTCACAACTTCAACCTCTGGAGAAGATGGTGGTTTCCCAGTCATGGATAAGTCAGGACAATCCGCATTTACTTTTTGCTTTTTCAGCAACATTTCCTCAAACTCCTTCAGTAATTAGGAGACATAAATGTACCCTTAAGTTGTTTTTCTTTACAAATGACTAAATTAAGTAAAGACTAGTATTTTTCATTACAAACAAATCTACTGAGACAGGTTAAAAAATTTAATTTGTAACATGCTCTTTGTTTTGATACAAATACTAAAAATCAAGCAATTATCTATAATCACTGGCGTTACACGCAGGTGTAAAACTTTACCTGCAGCAGACAGAGAGCGCTCTGAAAGAAGCATGTCTGGCCATCTTCTTCAAGACCCATTTGAACCTGTAGAACTTCCTTTTCTTCTGCAATCAGACTAAGCACCTGTGCTGGAGAGGTGAGCAGCAACTTAGAGTATGGGCTCAAGCTATTGTCTGTTAAACAAAAACACAATAAGTTAATTATCTTGACACCTTTTATTTACTGCTTTTTTTCTTTTTCAGTTTATTTAAATAGCCATGTCTTTTCTTACCTCCAAAGCGAACAGGCTCTTCCACCTTCACCCACTGGCAACTTGGCAGAGCCACCAAAGCCCCCTTTTCTCTCCGCATCAGACGCATTGTGACCACATCACCAGCAACATACTGCTTTGTCTCCATAGCAACCACACTGTAACAAGAGATTAAAAAAAAAAAAGTCTTCTACATTACCTTTGATATAGTCTAGTTTTTCATCATGAAAACATAGTTTAGATATTGTATTTTTCACCTCTTCAGATCATTGCTGTGAACGGCCTCGTAGCAGATGGGACACTTGGACCAGCTCTTGTCACTAAGAGACAGGTAGTGAAGCATGCATGGCCAACAGTAGATGTGTCCACAGCGAGTTATCCGTGCTGCCACAGGTGGGAAAAGGCAGATGGGGCAAGATGGCACCTCATGGCTGTAGATGCGCTGATGACGTAGAAATTGTTAGGATTTTTTTTTTATAGATAAACAAATAGATATGGTAGGAATTAATATTTACCACTTGTTGCACACAGTCCCAGCTGACCAGAGTGTCTGGATCAGTAAAGTGAGCCTTGTAGTCCTGATCATCAGTTACTACAAACTGGCAACTACAAACACACGCACTGAATTACTTTCAAATGCTCAATAACTATGTTTCAAATTAAACAATTGGTTACTTGGCCTGCAGAAAAAGCTCTTTGTTGAAAGGCTTGTTCTTGTGGCCCCATTTGTTTCGGCGCCCCCAACAGGAGTGGCCTCCGTCTCCAACACCATTGTTACCCCCGCGAGGTTCAAAGGTGAAGTTCAACAGGTGGTTCAGGCTTATTTTCTTCGGTCCAGCAAATTGAGCCGGGCTAAACTCTGCCCGGCGTGTCTCTGCTACCTAAAAAACAATAAGCATTTACCATTTGAGAAATGTAGATTTGTAACACTCTTGTCAAACAAAGCAAGAAAAACACTCAGATGCAACCTCTCCCCCCAGGCAGTCAACACACACACACCCAAAAGGTCCCATTCTGACTTTGCTAGCATGTCTCTGCCTGTTCAATTCATACATAGCCTGTATATTGATTGCACTCTTTTAGCAACAAGTATTCCGATTTACCAACCTCCTCACGTCGTCCTCCACCTGCAACTCCATACTGTCGTCCTCCACCTCGCTGAGGAGGCCTCTTGTCAAAATTCTTGCTTTTCTGTGAATTGGTGTGGCGAGGACCGGGAAAACTGTCAGCTTTGGGAAAAGAGGGCTCTCGCTTACGGTTGTAGCGTTTAGTTCCTCCATTGCTTTTATTTTCTGTAATGACAACAAACAATAGTTGTGAGCAAAATATGTATAGTCTTGAATGACAACATTCTAATCACATCATTTAATAAAAACACATTTTACAAACTCACACTTAAGAACATTATTCAGAGGTATGTGATTATTGAAACAAAAATGTTCCGCTTATTCGGGACCAGGTCACGAAGCCAACAGCCGTGAAACTGTTCTTAAGAAACACAGGCTTCTGTGGCCTGGCTTGCATCCTCCAGATCACCCAGGAGTATTCCATGGTGTTCCCTGTCCAGCTGTGAGACATACTCCTCCAGTTGGTCGGGGTATTCAACTAGGTCTCCTCCTGGAGGGACATATCTTTAAACACCTCGCCAAAGAAGTGTTTGTGAGGTATCTGAACCAGATGCCCGGACCACCCCATCTGACTTCTCTCGATCTCGAGGAGCAACGGCTCTACTCCGAGCTCCTCCTGGATGATAGAGCTCCTCACTCATCTCTGAGAGCCCAAAATACCCTTTTGTTTATTTTCATAACCGTATGCAATTGATGGTTTCAATAAAAACAAAGATTAACTCAAGTAGACCTTAAAACATCTTATATTTTAAGACTGATGAAGTAAATTGACTCAAATAATTTTTAGTATAATTTGAACTTTCAAATGAAAATTGCACGTTTACAATTCATACACATTAGGTGGTGATCCGTTTGAAATATTACATGGTAATTTGTCAACTTGACCAAGAAGCATGCAAACGCTTAAGCAAGTGACAGAAGTTGTAACCAGATAAACAAGCTGTGCAGCTGTTAGTTGGGCCTCCAGCAGGCCACAGGGAGATCAGGGCTTGTTTATCTCCAAATACACACGCCATTTTTAACGATCCAAGCTAGAAACAACGTAATAAGACATCTCCACCTGTTTTTGGTTTAGATTCCCCCGGCACTGGTCCTGTAGAGCTGGAACGAGGTGGAATCTTGGTGTTGGTGTTTTTCTCCATGCTTGACTCCGTGCAATAAGCTCTGTTGAGGCCAAACTCCGAGCTGAGAGCCGCTGAGCTCTCGAGCATCAAACTCAGAAATTATAGAAATTGGGCAGCAGTGAGTGCAGGTCAGGCGACAAAGGCCCCGATTCATTTCTATCCAACTCGGAGAACCCATCACGGTGACATCTTTACAACAAAACAAACCAGAGAAAAAATAGAGACACGGTTATGGCGTCTCAAGTAAAGAAGGCTGTAAAAGTAGAGGACGAAAGATCGCCACGCGGGGCCAAGACCCCCTGAATTAGCGAGTCTTTTACCCGTCAAGGAACACAATTTGCCCTTAACAAGGCGTTAATCTTCTCCTAAATACCAGAAACACGACAATTGAACTATTTTAAACGTAAAAATGAGAGCTTGGAAGAACGAGCATGCACTAATGGCGACGGGTCGCCAGACAAGAAGCCGAGGGACCCGGATGTTACATTCCAGTCAGCCGAGCCGTTAAAATACCATAAGGCATTATGGGAGTTGTAGGAAACCCGGTTAATCTGTTTTACTCTTTTTCTTTTTTTTTTAACTGTACTTTTTCTTCAGTTTCTGAGCATGTTAAGACACAGTCCTAAATTTTTTAGTACAAATTTTTAAGTGGTTGAAACAAAATGGTTAAGAGTAACAACTAAAGAAATTATTGGTGTGCATGCCAGGGTGCTGGTGTTGTCTTGCAAACCTGTGGGACATCTTTTTGGAAGAAGTTGGGTTTTCCCTCACCCTTCAAAACAATGCATGTTTAGAGTCTAAAGTCATTTTTTGTTGGTTGGTTTTGTGTGTGTGCGTGCTGCCCGCAACAGACTGGCAACCTGTTCGAGTGTACCCTGCCTCTCGCCTGAAATCAGCCGAGATAGGCTCTGGCACTTCCTTTGACTCCACTAGGGCTAAGCGGTCCAGCAGATAAAAATGGATCAGTGGTTGTCTAGTGCCATGCCTCTGATCTGCTTAGTAGTACCTCCTGCGACCCAGAGTTAGACAATTAAATTTGGATTTTTTTTTATATATGTAACAAACCTTTCAGATTGAATAGCTCTTTTTCTTTTTTTAAACTTTTTTTAAGCGTTAACAAAAACTTAATTTAACTGAAAAACATTTGACTCAGAAAAAATTATTCCTGCTTATTCAGAAACAAAAAGTCAAGAGGCAGTGGAACAAGCTATGAAGGGTAATTCTTCTATTTCTATTGCTTCTTCAACCAAGTGATCTGGGAAAATCCCAAGCTGGAAGGTGTCCAGATTTCCAGCATTCCCAGGCATCTGCCCAGCGGAATCGCAGGAGTGATGTATTCAAACAGTTCCCCAGAGACACATAGTTGTATCTCCCAATCAAATACCCAGGCATCTAAATCTGGCTCATTTCAATGCACAGGAATAAAATCTCTACTAAGGAGGACGTCCCGACCACACCGCTTCCAACCGTCCTGCTTCTTGTGTTCCTTCATATGGGACAGCTCTTTGCTACCACATTCACCTCATCTGACACAGCTGTCTGGTGAGCTTTTAAAAGCCCAAACATAGAGCCGGATTTTGAAGGATTTTAAGATCTCCACCAGGAAAAGGCTAAGAAGTCAAATACTTCTAAACTGAATAAGCAGCCTTGTGAAGGATTAAATCTAACCAGTTTGTCACTTATCCTCCCAAATGAATGAGTGGCTATCTGTAACTATCCATGAGTATCGTTTTTTCACAGCAAATTAAGGCAGGACACATTTCATTCCACCCTGTCCCAATATTGCACTTTCAGAATTTCTGCCCTTGTAAGAAAAGATTAAGGACATACAGGTAATAGTTTATTCAAAAATCAAATAACAATGCCAAACTCAGTCATTTCAAAACTAAGTTCATAAGTCAAATGAACAACCCACTGCAACTTTGGCTATTTTTACTGTAAATTGCCAGATTGATTTAGTCTTTAAAGATACAAACAAAAAAAAAACAATATAAGTAGCAGAAAAAGTTGCAATGCTTTTTCTTAACCTCTCAGCAACGTTACAGAAATAATATAATACTTTACTAATGCAGAAATTGAAGATAGGTGTGTGGTCTTTCTGGAGTCACTCATCTTCACTTTCAGATTTTTCTTCAGTCTCTTTTGTGATTTCATCTACTAAGGTACAATTTCTAATGGCTTGGAGAATCTGTTGTTTTTCTCCTACAAATAAATAATAAGAGGAAACTCTGGAATGAATTTATCTTGAGAATGTCATAATATGCATAACGAACACATATACAAAATGGGAAATATAGCATTTTCTTTTCAGGGTTTAAATAGTTTATATTAATATGACTATTTACCTTCATTTCTGCATTTAGGGAGCATCAGGTGGAGCTGTCGGGTATTATATCGGATCAAAAACTTTTGACACGTTCTTATTGTTCCTAGACAACAACATGTGAATGTCACAGATCAGAATGGTATTTAATAAATGGATATAACTTTTAATATAATAAAACCCCAACATTTTCTTTAAGAAATAGACCATTTATAAATTCTTACCTCCCACATGCAAACAATTCAGAAAACACGAGATTTTCTGTCCACGACATTGAATGCTGGTTATAAAAGGCAAAGCAGAGGAGAGGAGCTTGTAACACCATTTACGAAAACGTAGAAATACTATTCCGGTGTGAGCATTTAGATACTTCACTAAAAGAAACAAAAACAAAGAGGTCAATAACATGTGAAAAGACACAATATGTAACAATGACTTGATAATCAGTCAAACTTCCTGAGGCTGTGAGATAGGCCTTTACAATGTTAAATCTAAGACCGAAGATTAATCTCGTTTTAAGCTTTTTTATTTTTTTTATTCCATTTTATTATTTTAATGCATTTTTTCTGTCTTGTAAAGCACTTTGAGTATGTAGGAACTGATTGTTGCATTTTTCTGTCTCTAGAAACATTGGAGTCTGCACCTGCATATTTATCTGTTTGTGCAGCATAAATAAGCCAATGCGGGAACTGCAGCTCCTATCACACTTGCTGCATGGAAGGAGCAAGGGCAGACTGACTTTTTATACAAATAAACTTGCCTTGTTAAAAGCCTGCTCTTGAGGACCCCCTCACAGGGTGCTAGATTTGGATACAATGAGACCAACTTCAATAATGCACCAAACAAGTTTAGTGATTACAAGAGCTTAATTGTTCCATCCAGTCATCAACATATTTACAATTCAATAACAATTTTAAATAGTTTTGCTATGCTTTGAGGGAAAAAAATGTACAGAAAATAAGTGATTGTGACATTGTTAAATGTACCAAAAACCATTTTTAAAATGTGTAATCAAATTACAATAAACAGCTAGGAATAAAACTATTTTAAACCAAAAAGTTATTTTAAAACATACCATAGAAAACTACATTTTATTTCACCCCAAGTCTTACCATAAAATCCTACACTGCAAAGAGCAGCCCCATAGTCTCCATGTGTTCGTTCCACTGCAGCTTTCACTGCCAACGCAATGGCTCTGTCATCCAGCAGCAACAATTCTCTCTTTTCTAACACATTGACTTCGCACAGTAAATATCTGAAAACAGAAAATGGTTACTATATAAAGTTGATACGGACGGGATAAGTTTTGATTTGCACATGTTTACCTCGACTTTAACCGCACCATTTTTCTGCTTTCCCGACAACTTCCGGTGGAACTTCCGGCAACAAATGAACGTTTCGGTGCTCTTGTGTAGCGTCCTCTGCTGGATTTTTGAAAGACCACTGCATGGATGTATTCTAAGTTTTTTCTTAACTTTATTTCAAGTTTATGACTTCACATATTAAATCAACCACTAATTATATTAAAATATTTTCTAAGTAGTGTAACTTAAGAAAAACGGACGAACCGGAGGTTCAAATAATTCGCAGTTTTTCTGGTATCTATGACAACCTTCATCATCTCCCTCAGCCAATCGCATGCTTAGCTTTTCATCCATCAAACACGTTGTACGCCATCTTGAAATTTCTCTCGCTGTTAGTCAAGTCTCGTACAATTAAAAGAAAACTCTATTTCTGTTTGATGGATTTTTACTGCCATGGTTTGTGAGGCATGAACATTTCCCAAAATAAATCATCCCAGCCATTGAAAAGGAAACAGGAAAAACACCGCCATTTATTTGGAGATCGACCAGAAAGTCTTTAAAAGGAGGAATGCTGAAGAAACTGAAGTCGAAGCGGAATCAAACGGACAAGTGGCCTGTTGTAACAGAGGAAGAACTCCGGGCTCTGGGAAAAGATATTACTCCTGACCATGTCTTGGGACTGCGTGCTATTACGAAAGGTATTTTCTGTCCCTGTTTAACCATCTTCACAACGGTTTCCATGATCACCGCTCTATGAAGAGCGACGATTCTCTGCTAATGTTTGCTAAGAAAAAAATTTCCATCAACAACTGTGAACTCTTTCAAATTAATCACTCAAAGTGAATTCTTAAAATCAAAGTTAAAATTATGTTTTCTTTTGCTTCTTAAGTTTTTTTTTTTTTGCTTAGGTAACTTTCATATTAGAATGTCATCTTCCTATGATTAAAGCTCAGCAGCAGCAGATAGTTACAACTATTTTAACGCTTAACAACAAAACATTGGTTGTGATTCCAATAAATAAATCTATCTTTTTACAAATTTAGTAAAAGTAAGCTCAGATTCTTATTTAGAATGATTAAATGGCATATGTCTGTAGCTCCTCCGTGTGGAGAGAAGCCAGATCGGGTGGTTCGAGCATCTGGTTACGATGCCTCCCGACTGCCTCACTGGTGAGTTGTTTTTTGGCACGCTGGAGACCACAGAGGGTCCCGGACCAGCTGGAGAGACTATGTCCCACTGCTGGCTGGGGAACACCTCTGGATCCTCCTGGGTGAGCTGGAGGATGCAGCCAGGGTGAGAGAAGCCTGAGGCTTCCCGTCTAAGACTGTAACCTCCGCAACCCACGACAGAATGAAAATTATTATTATATTTTATACAATCCAACAAGATCAAGAAAACTATTTCCACATGTGAGCAGTTTGCTTGTGTAGCAGCAGTGTTCACATTCACTCAAAGACAAGACATAATGTATAAGTTAAACACTACGTAAACCCATTTAAAAGTCTTATGCCTACAGGAAGAAAATAATTTTTTCATCTGTTAGTCATGCTTTTGGGAACACAGTTCTGGCAGCCAGACAACTATAACCCACAGACAACTATAACTCACAGAGGGTGGTTTGGGTCTGAGAAAATATGTGCCCTGTGTGGGTTTTGCATATCCGTAAAAAGATTCAATAAAACATATGCATGAAAGTTAAATTGGCCTTAAAATGTCTAATTTTCCAGTACAAAAAGCATAATTTCGTTAACTTTAGCAGAAAGGGCATCCACTTGAGCCTCAAAGGTCAGCTAATTGTCTATAAGAGGGCCCATGTATTTATATTTGTGCACCACTTCCACCGACAGGTAGGTAAAGCTCACTGGAAAAAGAGGATGAGAATGATTCTTTCTAAATTTTATAACCATTTAATGTGTTTTGGACACAATAATTTGTAAAAAGAAGGATTCACACCAGTCTGTGTGACATTGGCAAGAGGCCAATGTTAGCGCCACGTTCTCTATCTGAGCCATTTAAAAGCAACACAATAACAGTGTTGTCAGCAAACTTAAGGATGTGCCATCCAGTGTGTAAACTACGGTACTTCTTGGTGCGCAGCACAAACAGAAGAGGTGACAGGATACATATAACCTTATGGAGCACCTGAAAAGGGATGGAGAACATCTGACCATACACCGTTAACTCTCATCATCTCTGAAACCTGTAAATGAGGAAGTATGTTAACCAGCCAATGAGACTCCCCTATGTCGTACTTGATGAGTCTCGAGACTAAAATACGAGGTCGATTACAGTTAAAAGCAGAAGTAAAATGAATAAAAATGAACCTAACAAGACTTTGGGATTAAATCATGTTTAAAATGGTTCCTACAGCATCAGCAATTTCCTTATTGATCTCCAATCAAACTGAGGTGGGTCCAGCCTGTCAGCCACGCCGCTTAGAAGTTTGTGCTTAACATTTTTTTCTAGAATTTTATAATTAAAGATGTGAGGGCCACAGATCTATGATCATTGTGTGATTTAGCGGTTTTATTTTTGGGTATTGGAACAATGATGGACTCATTCCAAACCCTCGGCACTGTCTGCAAACCCATCGACATTCTAAATAGAATACAAAAAATCTTAGCAAGTTGCTCTTCTCATTTATAAACTATCCACTTAATTAAATCTATAGTAATATACTCATTATCCCGCAACTACCAAGCTTCACCTGCTTTTCCTAGTTAGACCAAAAGTTTGAAATAAAACGATTTGTTTTTATTGTATCTAAAAAAATAACTGTGATTGTGAGTCCTCAAAACTGTGACTCCTGAGTGTTTTGCGCAATGCCCACTGCAGGAATTGTCACAGTTTTATACCAATATATTCTGCTGTTTTTATGATGCTTCTTCCGAAATATATTTCATATTAGATACTCTTGTGACAAAATGTAACCAAAAATACATTATTCATTGACATCACGACTTTTACTCACTTTCTTTTTGTTTAATTTTCAGACTATCTTTGCAAACCTGAAGATAACATCTACAACATTGATTTTACACGCTTCAAGATTAGAGATCTCGAGACTGGCACAGTTCTGTTTGAGATTGCCAAACCTCCAAATGCTGGTAAGGCACACTTCAATGTTTGTCATAATGTAATGCCTACTATTGTTGCAATGTTAGTTTGATAAAAATGAGGTGCAAACATAATAAGGGCTCCATCTAATCGTAGCAGGTTTTTTTAATTATATATCAGCAATATTTTGTTTGCATGCAGTGAACTATTATTTTACGAAACATGAGAACAGTGTTACTCAGAATGGTGCTTTTATATTTTAATCTTATTGCATTTCTACATTTATGTGTATGCAATACATTCTTTTTTTATATCATTTTACCTCTAGTATTGACTAGTTGATTCTATTATTAACATTTTTAGGCATCAACCTGTGATGGTGTGTATAATACGACAAGATCCACCATAATGTTCGGAAGTAAAATAATCAAGGCAGAATCGACTGTTAAAAAACTTTTAAGAAAAAATAATTTTATCTAGTAACACCAGAATCCAATCAAAAATATTATTAAAGATTAGAAAATTTTGACATTTTCTATTTGTGCCAATGAGACATGGCAACATTTTTTTACAGCAAGTTGTAGCAGAGATGGTTTGAATAAAGATAGAAATGTTGGACTCACTCACTTGTTGTCTTGACTGACTGAACACTGCCACAGATGCTGACATTGAAAATATACATTTTTTTTTGCCTCATTCCAACATATCTTTCAGAAACTCATTTTTTGTTTTATTTCAGTCCAGTTTCTCTTACATTCTGAAGCTCGTTTATTCTTCTCCTTTCGGCATTACCCTTTAGGGGTCGTCATAGCAAGTCAGTTTCTTCCATCTAACCCTATCTGCTGTATCCTCTTTGGTCACACCAACTACCTGTATCTTCATGTCTTCCTTCACTGTGTCCATGAACCTCCTCTTTGGCCTTCCTCTAGTCCTCTTTCCTGGTGGTTCCAAATCCAGCATCCTTCTTCCTGTGTACTCTCTCTCTCTCCTCTGCACATGTCTAAACCATCTCAGTCTGGCCTCTCTGACTTTATCCCCAAAATCTCTAACATGTGCTGTTCCCCTGATGTACTCATTTCTAATTCTGTCCATCCTAGTCACTCCCAGAGAGACCCTCAGCATATCTGAAGCTAGTTTATTGCTTAATTTTATTTAGTTTTTTGTACAATGGTAATTTTTGTGTTTTTTTTTTCTCCTTAGCTGTCCCTGTTCAGGCTCAGGATGACACAGATGCCAGTACAGGGCGCTTTGTTAGATATCAGTTCACACCTGCCTTTCTGAAGCTGCGCACTGTCGGTGCAACGTAAGAATTGGATTATTGGCCCGCATGATTCTCATCCCCTCAATTCTTTTGTCCAGTTTTGAAATTAAGTATCTGTTTTGTCTTTCTGAATGACAGGGTTGAGTTCACAGTTGGTGACCGTCCTATTAACAACTTTCGAATGATTGAAAGACATTACTTTCAGGGACGTCTACTGAAGAATTTTGACTTTGACTTTGGCTTTTGCATACCCAACAGCTGCAATTCGTGTGAGCACATTTATGAATTTCCACAACTTCCAGATGACCTAAGTGAGTTCTAATAAACTTCACCATTGTCATGCTATCTTGTATTTTTAATATGATTATGAATACATTCATCTTTTCTATCCCCAGTTCGCCAAATGGTGGAGCATCCTTATGAGACTAAATCGGACAGTTTCTACTTTGTGGACAATATACTCATCATGCACAACAAGGCAGACTACGCCTACAATGGTGGGCTGTAACATCTCAAGTTAAAAATGGTCACATTACCTCACAGTGGATCAATTTTCTGTTCTATCAGAAGCTTCTCTTTGGAGGGACAGAAGTATTGTCCATTTAATGAAAACTTTAAAAAACAGCGGCAACATGCTTAAGAAATAAATCGAGACAAACAGCAACTGACAACCTCTCCTTTTATGAAAGGTCTTAAATGAATTCAACTTGATCTCAAAGTTCAGCTTCTGGGACAAATTTCTGGTAAAACATTTCTTTGAATTCTGAAAGTGTTTTTTTTTTTTTGTCATATAGTTTTGTTTTAGATATGTTAAACATGTATCACTTTTGCCTTGGTTTCTTGGTGTCTCTGCTGGAAGGGACCGAGGGAGTTACAAAACTTTTTTGTTGAGACCCAAAGATTGGGTTAGTTTGTAGTCGTGTTTATACCTGTTATTTTGAACATTTGCAAGTCAAACCTAGATTACCCTATGGGAGACATCTTTTTAAGGTTTTTCCAATGTAGGTTGAAGACAATTGTTTAGCATTGTATTTTTTTTTTTTGATAATGCAAGAGTCACTCAGACTGATTGAATCTCATACAGTAATTAGTTGTCACTCTACAATGTTTGTTTTTTCGCATCTTTTTTAATAGGCCATCACAAATCTCCATCCTTCTGTACTGTTTTCAGAATATCCGATGTTAAATTTATCCAGCTGATTTAGTGACATAAACTACTTTAATATCTGCTCATTGAATAAGTAATCCGGGGTTCATTAATGAGACAAGAATTTAATTAAATTCCGTTCGTTTTGTTGTCTTTCGCTTATCTGGTTGTGGGGGCAACAGCCTTAGACGGGAAGCCCAGGCTTCTCTCACCCCAGCTGTATCCTCTAGCTCAACCGGAGGGATCTTGAGTCGTTCCCCAGCCAGCTGTGAGACATAGTTTCTCCAGCGGGTCCGGGGTCTGCCTCTTAGTCTCCTCTCGGTAGGACGTGCCCAAAACACCTCACCAGCGAGGCGCACGGGGGTGTTTCGACCCACGGGGGTGACTAGATGCCCGAACCACCCCATCTGACTCGTCTCGACCAGGAGGAGGAGCAGCTTGACACTGAGCTCCTTCCGGATTAATTAAATTAAATTTCATTAAACTGAACTTGAAAAAATTTGATAATTGTTTAATTTGCCTTGTCAATGGGGTTACTTTTTTAATCCCAGAAAATCTGTCTTCCTTGGCTTTTAGACTTTCAGAGATGTGAATCTTTTGTTTAAACCCAAACTTAATTATAGGCCCAGTGATGATTTTGTTGAAACAATGGATATTCTGGTGCCTTTTGTTTAGATTCACAGTTTTGTAATAAAATACAAAAGTTGAGCCCAACTTGGATCTCACAGATAGGTGTAATAGCAGTACACCTATCTATTTTTTAAAAGAAACGAGGATAAGCAAAGATATATCTGATCTGTATTCATAGTAGCTTGGGTCAAGTCATACTTTTAAATGAAATTAATCAAATAATTTTACAACAAAAGATTTCTACCTGAACAATGAACTATGAGATTGCACACAATTCTGAGAATAAATACTTTTCAAAGATTATTGTTGATAGAAGATGGTTATTTTCCTCTTTGACAACTATAATGTTTGTTTTTTTTTGGTTTTCAAATAAATTCCAGTTATGAAATGCTTGCTATTTATTTGAACACTTCTTCCATGTGCCTAGAATCCGTTTTTGTTCCAGGTTTTTATCCTTTTTTACTTTTTCTAAACCTGTTTTGGAAACTCCTCTCGACTAAAACACAATCAGATGGCATTTCAACTAAAACAGAATGTATTCCACATTATTTAGAATATATTATGACATTCATTTTTCATTTCAATATATCAATGTAGGAAGAATTTAAAACATTACATTACGTTAAAAAAACAAATGGGATTGCACTTTTAATTCTCAGTTTTACAGGTGAACCCAGGCATAGTGAATGTGTCGGCTACTGCTGATTTAGCTAGGAAGGTAAAACCCTATTTTGTCATACAAGATGTGGTAGATCAGTAAAATGCCTTGAGAAGTTTACTAATTTTAACTCTGCGACAAAAGCAAAATCTTTATTCTGTTGTTGCATGTAACCTGCATTTTATATAGAACAATTTTTACAAGAAAAACATTTTTGTGTTTTTGAGATTGTAAATAAAACATATGTTATGTCCAGAAGTCTCATATTTATTTCAGATTGACAAAGAAAAAATAGAAATTGCAGCTCACCTGACAAATTGTCAATTTATCTTGATTTCAAAATATCTAAACATCTCAAAACATTCATCAAAATTGCTGTTGAATATGTCCTCCACTATCTCAAAGTCAAGGGAAGTTTTTTGTATAGCACAATTCAGACACGATGCAATTTAAAAAGCTTTACAAGACAGAAAAAATGCATCAAAATTCCCAAACACAAAATAAAAGTGAAAAACTAAAATAGATAATGGGATTAATCTTCATAGAAATGCACGATTAAACAGAAACGTTTTCAGCCTAGATTTAAACATCGTCACTGTAGAGGCCGGGGCTGCACGGTGGCCTCATGGCAACACCTGCTTGCTATGAGGCCACCGTGCAGCCCCGGCAGCCAGGGTTGAGCCAGGGTTGAGCCAGGGTTGCCCTCAGTCCAGGGTTCAGTCCTGGAGTGAGGACAAGGCTTGAAACACCAGCCTTTCTGTGTGGCGTATGCTTGTTCTTCCCGTGTATGCATGGGTTTTCTCCCACCCTCCAAAAACGTGTGTATGGTTAGTTGGCCACTCTGAAATTGTCCCTAGGAATGAGTGGATGTGGATGGTTGTCTGTGGCTGTGCAACAAATTGGCGGTGAGGGTTTACCCCAACTCTCGCCTGAAAGCAGCCGGAATAGGCTCTGGCACCCCCGGCGACCCTATTAGGGAAAAGTTGTTCAGAAAACAAAACAGTAGTGGTCCGTCTCACAGCCTCAGGAAGTTTGTTCCAGACTTTGACAACTTCTCCACGTTTAGTCCTGACTCTAGTAACCAGCAGGAGGTCGGTTCCAGAAATCCGCAGAGTTCTAAATGGTTCATAAGGCACAAACATTTCACAGTCAATGGAGAGACTTGAATAGAAGCATAGCAGCTTTGAAGTCTAATTTAAAGTCTCTTTAAAGTCTATTCCCTAAACCACAGGAAGCCAGTGCAAAGTCCTGGGCACAGGACTAACGTCATCATATTTTCTAGGTCTCGTAAGGACTCGAGCAGCAACATTTTGAATTAACTGCAACTGTTTTAAGGCATTTTTGTTCAGACCAGTGAGTAGACTGTTGGAATAATCTAACCTACTGGAAACAAATGCATGGATAAACTGTTGTCTCTTACCTAACCCCAATAAAGTAATTCTAATCTAAATCTAAATACCCCTTTGATGCACTGCAGTCTTACTGAGTAGTTTGTGAGTTCTCAAGCAAGTAAAATGTTCTCTTTGGGGCTTAGATTGGAAGATTATAACGTGAACTGTGTCATGTTTTCCAATAAAAGTACTATAATTTAAAATGTGTTGCACTTCAATAAAAATGCATTACTTTAAACATTTTTTTCAATCCATTTCAAGACTGTTAAATATTACATTTATGTGTCAAATTAACTGAGGGAAGCTAGATGTTGAGTTATAGATGCTGTAGCTTTTAAAACGAGGATTTTCTATTAATATTGTGGGGGGGAAAGACGGAAATACAACAGGCATCTGAGTGCGTAAAGAACTACATTTCCCGGAATTCCTTGCAACCAAACACAAGTAGCACATGGGGTAACATGGCGGGCTCTACCAAAACTATGGGATGTGTTTCTGATTCCAGTAGTAGTGACGACGAAGAACTAAAAAGATGTCAGGAAGCAGTTTGGGAAACACACCGAGTCAATAATAAAGGTGAGGTCTTGCTTAATGTAATTATTTTTTAGGATTAGTCAAATTACATCGATCGAAACATCAATTTTAGCCAAAGTATTTCTAGCAATATTTAATATGACAATTCTTTATTCACTAAGTTGAGTCAGATGTAATTGAAATAACTTTAATTACTGTTTGTTTGAATTAAAGATGAGGAGCATCAAAAAAAAGAATCACGGCGGTAAGTTTGTATTTTTGTCACATAATAATTATGCAGATGAACCACTTTGAAGCAGAACCACATCTGGATGCTGTTGTACTGATAAATTTCTGTACATTTTGTAGTGAAGATGTATATGATCCTTATTGAATATAATTAAATACATAAATCAAAAGGAGCTTTGTACATTCTAAAATGGTTGAATTCATTTCTGTGATATAGTGTTGTAGTTGCTGACCATGATCATGATGGCAACGAGCTTCAAGTCACTCAAGGGTTTCGAACACATGTTGCAAAGAAACTTGGAAATCTTTTAGACAGGTAACTGTTTGTTTGGGGGGAAAAGTATGATATATGTTATTTTTTGGTATAAGGAGATGATTATAAAAGCAATATTTTTTGCTTTCAGTTCCATTTCAGAGATTGAATCAAAAACTTCATCTCATCTGAATTCAGCAATAAATGAATGCAGCGATGAAGATGAAGGTATGGTGTCAGCTTGATTTGTTGATTTCTACTCTATTTGTAGAAACTTTGCTGAGTCAAATTATTATTTTTTCTAGGATTTCGTCTGTTTTCTACATCTATCCCAGGACAGAAACCTGAAGAGCCTCCAGCTCCTGTGAGGAAGCGACCTGCTCCCAGTACAAGGTTTGTTAGTGCTAATTGAGATTAATTGTAAATACTTTAATGATCTTCAAAGGAAAATGTGAGTGCTGCAGTGCAAACAGAAAGGCCAAAAAAAGAACCTGTAACCACCTCCCGACTGGTAGTTTCAAACGGTAGTTTCAAACCGGAGTACTACAGAAATTATTTACTGCGCCGTTCCTTCGAGCAGTGGGGTTGCAGTAATCTGTTTACTGAAGCTGCTCCTCAGGTGGTCCACAAATTCATGGGCAAAGTGGGAGGGGTCCAACATGATTGATATGCCATCATTCTGTTCCTCACTACAACTCTTCTACCCAGGCAAGGGGTGAGCCAACCAGAGATCCAGCTTTTTCAATCAGTTAATTCAGTTTGTTGGCATCTTTTAGTTATTATACCAGCTCCCCAGTTGACCACAGAGAACAGGACCCTCTCCATGATGGATTGGTAAAACATGGAGAGCATCTTGTTGCAAACATAGGAGGACCTGAGCTTTTTCAGGTAGTACAGTTTACTCAGGTCCTGTAGCTCTTGTCCATGTTGGTGAACCAGTCAAATTCACTGTTCATGTGAATGACCAAAAATAATATATCATTATCAATAAAATAATTTATTTTCCTGCCTTTTCTCAGTGACAGCGATAGTGAGATGGAAATGAGGTTGAAAGAGGCAGCGGTGTCCATTGGCGATCTGTTATGCTCAAGAACTATTCCCTCTACACTACCACCTTCTCCAACAACGTCCCCCAGCTTGAAAAAGAAAAAAGCGTCTCAGAAAGAAGATTGTCTTGTGAAAAAAAATAAAAAGAAGAAACTTCGTGAAGAGGAGACAGAGCAGGTGGACTCTGCTGGTCCTGGTCCCAGTGAAACCAATGATGAACAAAAAAATACAGAGGAAACGTACACACGAGTTAAAAGAAAAAAGAAGAAAAAAAAGCAAAAAAAATAACTCTGCTGAAGATATTTAAACTTGAACTTTTATGTCAAGTAGTTCCAGCATTTCTGGCTGTTTAAAAAGTAAATACATCACTGGTTCAAATGTTTATGCGTATTGTCCGTGTTTAAATTTAAAATATAAAGTGTGAGGGAAAAAAACTTTTTTTTTTAAAAAACCCAGCAATATAGGTAACAACTTGCAAAGAAAGTTACTGTAAATTTACCATTTTTGAATGTGGAAAAAATCCTTTTAAGATTATAAAAACTCTTTGTGTTGATTACAAGCTTATTTGTTGTCATTTTTGTGGGTGAATCTTGTCGTGGTAACCCTTATCACAGGTTTGATAAAGTCTCTGAGTGTCATCACTGACATCCTCTCCTAGGTTTTCTCAGCAAACTCGAAAACCTTTAAATTTATTACCAAGTCTGGCTGAAAGTAAGTTGACAGAAAGTTTCATTGTGCTGTTGACACCATTTGTGACGGCATATAAGATCCAATTTCTGTTGGAGAAGGAGAAAGGAGCTGGGACTGATGATGTTCTGTAGTCTGGGAAGCAGGATACAACTCAAGGCTCTCAGAGGAAACTGTTGGGAGGGGAATAAAGTTTTCATCAGTGAATCTGCTTTCAGAAACAATCAGATTTCAGTTTATGGAAACTTTTTAAAAATCCCTAAATAATATAAAATAAAACCAATTTCAAATATGACTATCTCATTCTCTATATAAAAACTTGTAAGATATGTCTGTGTTTCACATGTGCTCTACCTGGTACTGGCGTGTGGGGTTGCAGGTGTAAAGATTCTTCCTGTAAAGGTGAATCAGTTTCCTCCTCAGGATCTGTAGTGAGTATCTGCCCGAGAAACAATCCATGGTGGGATTTAGAAATTTAAAGTTCTAGTATATTGATCAGAACTAGTACCTGTCTGACTGCAGCAAGGCTGGTCAGAGTTCCCAGACTACCGCTGTCTGCGATTACCATGGCCTGGGACAACAAACTGGACGAATGATATTGAGGTGAGTCTGATTTGTTGTACACTGCAATGAGCAGAAAATAGATATTTGACTCAAATAAGCAGACAATCTGAATTTTAGATATTGCTGTGGGTTTACTGTGGCATGGTAGCTGAGCCATGGTTGCCATAAAAGGACTAGCAGCCATGTGGTTCTGAAGATGTGCTATTGGTTGCTGGTGAGATGCATGAAGCTGCTGCTGAAATGAAATTGGTTGCAGAGTTGTAAAAGCACCTCCCATGTTGTTTATAACAGGTACAGTCTGAGGCTGTGTGGAAGTTAAACCTGCGAAACATCAAGAAATAAGTTGATTTCTAGGCTTTTTTTCACATTCCTGAAACGAAGAGAATGAACTGACCTATTAGAAGAGAGGACTCTCCCAGGCTCATGACACTTGGCACAGAGGCCATGATGAGACCCTGTGAGGATGCAGGGGAGGCAGATAGACTATGTAGGGAAGTCAGAGTGCTTACTGGGGGTAGTGGTCCACTACTGGACACCTAAAACCAAAGAAAAGTGTTGTCATGGTGGTAGCAGTTCATTCTGGCTGATAATATGAGAGTGATGTCCTGTTGCTCACTCTCACCAGCTTGGGGTTGTGGGCTTCCAGGAGTGTGTGGCTTGGTTCCAGTTGGACAGGACTGACCACAAGACGACCCACTCTCTCCCCACCGCTGCTTCTAGCCGAAATGACAGTTTCACAGGATATTTGCGGACTGTATTTCACATCTAAGAAGTAAAACAAACAGAGAGATGACAAGTTCAGACACGCAACACCACCAAAACCAGTTACCAAGACAATGAAGCCTACAGATGTGGTCTAAGCCGGCCTAGCTTTGAGTGGTTCCCAATAGTCTCACACTGTCTAGTCCAAATGGGGTGGTAAAAAGTTATTACTATGCTCAGGGCTGGATGCCAGGATGGGATTTGAGGACTGGTTCGTGTAAGGTGTGTCAAGAGCCAACTTGTGCCGAAAAGCTTCTTCTTTGCGGCGATTCGCAAACCAGTTATAGACTCGGACTTCAGTAACCAGGTTTGAGCCTAGACCAGCAAGCTGAGACGGCGACACTCCTCGCTGGAGACACTCTGCCCTGCAGAGCAAAGAGTATACCAAGATTTAAAGTTCAAATATAGAGTACAGTTTGTTTTCGGGCTGTCTTAAAAAGTCTACCACAAGCAGCAAAAATAGAAATAGTTGACTTGTGAGTTTTACAAATATGTTGTAATGACCTAAATGGATATTGGATTTAAATATGCAACAATAACATGCTAGTTAATGCATTGCACTTAAAGTTTAGGATGAGATCACGATTAATTATGTTGATTAGTAATACAGTATGTAATCCAGATTCATACTCTACAAAAATTACATCTGATTTATGAGCAAATTTAATCAACAACAAAAACCCACTGCTGACAAATCCCTTAACTCACCTATTACATTCTTCAACCAGCCCCTCTCTTTCTTCCTTGCTTGGATTCTTCTGTCTTTCATAAGCTTGGAAGAGAATCTGGAGAGAAGCTGGGCCCCACTTGAACCTGTTTCTCCGTCCTTTCTTGATGTCTTCTCCCTGCTCCTCAGCAGATGTAAATCCATGTTTGGCATTGGTAAATTCTGCATAAAGAAAAGCAATTTTTTTCCTTCTTTTTGAAACATTTTTTTAGAAGTACATAAAAAAGATGGACAAGTGTTAGAATGAAGTATTTAGTGCTCCACGGTGACTCAGGTACTCACGCTGGCTGATCTCGCACTGCTTCTTAACATACCAGCTGTACAGAGCAGCTCTTTTCTGGTTCTTCATAGGTGTGCCTTTGTTGAGGTGCTGGGAGAGATGGGACTGGTTGAGTCCTGTGGACTCTACTACTTCTCTCTGAGGTAGGTTGTGCTGCTGCATGTAGCTTTTGATAATCTTTGCAACATGCCAGGGGTCCTCCCTGTTGTGCAGAGGTTTAAAAAAAGCTTTACAATGACTGCATTTCACAGAATGAGTTCTGTAGAAACTTTGTAAAACAACAAGATCCATATGATTTATGTATATGTGTGTTTATGAGCTTAAAAACTTTAACAAATCAGTCAGTAACCATCTATCCCTTATGCAGTTGCGGGGGTGCCGGAGCCCATCCCCGCTGATTGGAGGTGAGGGGCAGGGTACACCGCAATCAGGTCGCCAGTCTGTCCCGGGGCCACACATATACAACCACACGCACTGACACACACACTCATTCATTCCTTCCTAGGGGCGATCATGCTGTGGCCAATCAACCTAACATGCATGTTTTTGGAAGATGGGAAAAAACCGGAGCACCTGGAGGAAACGCACGCAGACACAGGGAGAACATGTAAACTCCACACAGAAAGGTTAGTGTTCCAAGCCTCGTCCCCACCTGGGACTCGAACCTACGACCTTCTTGCTGCAAGGCCACTGTGCTACCTACTGCACCACTCTGCTGCACTTTAACAAATGAATTTGATAAAATGTGATGCTAAGATCTTTGCATTTTTATGGATTTTAAATATTTGTTTCAAGTTAAGGCTTTAACGACATCTTTCACTGCATCACAGGTGTGTGATGCAGACTTGTGTAAACAAGTCTGCTTACATGTCCTTATTTTCTTTTCCCTTAATTTCTTTTCCAGTTTTATGAGAAAATTTGAAACTGTTGAACTGTTTTTAGAAAAGCAATAAACAGTCAGGGGCTATGACTGCATTTGACTTAAAATAAAGCCCATCAGGGGGAAGTGAGAGAATGACTTATTGACAGAGAGAGATAAGGGAAAGCACACAGGAGCAAAGTCCAACTCTTTCAAATCACTAGAAAGAAAATGTGTGAAAGATTTATCAGTCCTACTTTAACACTATGTCTCAATTTAAAATAGTAAAAATCCATAAATTCCAGAAATATCCCTCTTTGTAATACATAAAAGCATTTAATTCATTTTAACGGTTTAGTTTCATATTTCAACTTCTGGGCAAATTTTATACTTGTATTTAGACAAAGTGGGTACAATTTGTGTATTCCAAATCAAGTCTTTATTCAAACAGGAGAATACTGCTAACAGTTATACAAACGAAGCATATCATGAACAGTACCACTCCATTAATCTTCACCTATCTTCATATGCACATAGTTTATTTATTAAGAAATGTCTAGGGAATAATGACGGGGTGGGTAATTAGTAACTAGAAAAGGAGGAACCCTCTTTAAAATCGCCCCAGAGACCAGATTGCAGAGTGAGAGAGACCGAAGAGCGTGTGAAGGAGGGAGGATTTGGTAAAGAGAGGGTGATCAAGCTTAATAAGATGGTAGGAATTAGGGGTGGGAACATATAAACAGTTCTGGGGATTTAATTTAGTTACACAAGGGACATAAGAAGAAGGAGACTCAAACAGTGAGGATGTCTGTCAATTTTCAAGTAGTTTTTAGTTACTCAAACATTAAGAGGATTTTGCTGTTGCCATGGAGTTTCCAGAGAAGAGTGGGATCTACTTACTGCAGTAACTGCTCGACTTCAGCCCTTAGTTTGGATGCTTCACCCTGAGGAAGCTTCTCCAGTTCTCGGAATATTGGTGGTGGAAAATCCATCTCTCCTTCCTCTGAGCTTTCTCCATCCCCCTTGTCTTTCCTCTCAGCACCAGTACCTGCTCTGTTTTGCTCCAGTTCTCCAATGGCTTGGACCAAAACATCCCGGGACAGTCCAGATTCCAAAAGGGCCCAAATGAGCTGTTCTTGGAGGGCTGTCAAACGACTCTCCCTTACCTTCACTACCCCGGCCTTCTCTTCTCCCTCCATCGATTTTATGCCTTACCTTCCTACTGCCTCACAAACAAGCTCTGCTCTCATTTACTCTGCCACACTCAAATGGCACTCAGACAGCCACCACTGGGCCTCATTTGTTTTTCCAGTTCTTCTTCAACTTGAGAAAATTTTATACTTTCATTTTCCTCGGTTGAATTTCCTCCTGATGTGTCCTGAACTGTCTGGTTTTAACTCTCCACCTGCTGTTTTGCTTTCAAAGGTCAATTTTCTTTTCTTTTTTTTTTTTTTACCCTACCTTCCTGCTCTTCACCCCCTCCTCTTTATAAGCGCCCTGTGAACTTTGTCCCCACTCCCCGAGCTTCTGAAAATGACCAAAGTGCAATTCTGAAAACAAGAAAAAAGTTAGATGCTGAGATGCCTTGTATTTTAAAAGAAGACAATATGAAAAAGAAGATTTGAAATATTTATAAAAATCTGGAAAGTTTGGAGCAGTGTGTTCACACATTTCTTATTTATTAGAAATAAGTCTTCCAGGATCAAACTAAGCTTTCAGTCTTCTCTCTATGTATCACTGATGCTCCGGTTTTAGAATAGCAGTGGGTCAAAAATGTAGAGTTCAACTTTTGTGACAAATTTGGAGCTTATTGTTCAAACAGCTCTTCAGAAGCCTTGTCTGTTCACTGCACCAGTAGAGAGCGCCACTGTGTTGTCAACTACAAACTGCCTTCATTTGTCCCCATGTTCTCAAAATTATTGTTTTTTAAGTGACTCTGAAATTATCATTTCACCAAAATATTTTTCTATTCTTTCAAAATTGAGAAACATGCATCTATGTATATGTCTTATGTAGACATATACTAGTTAAAAATTATAACCCAATTAGAAAGAATTTAAACTTAATGACGAATTCAAAGTGATCTTTTAATGTAAAAAAAAAAAATCTCTAAATGTGAATTATTTCTAGTTCCTGGTATAAGGAAAGTTCTTTATAAAGTATATACTTTTTAAGCATTTCATTGTTGAGAAAAAATAAATTTTAATTCAAATTTCTCTAGACTTGTTTTTGCTCAGTTTTTATCTTGTGCCTTCACAAGTCTGCATTCTTTTTCAAATCCATGTATAGATTTTAAAATGCATCAAATCGGATTGGTGTGGTGTCTGCAATAATCAGGATGCCGAAATGCAAAGCTCTCGATTTACAAGTCGATTTACAAGTCGATCTACGTCCCCACCCTCACCTAGGGTCACCAGCTGTGGGTGGGGACCGAAAGAACGAGATCGTCGATACAAGCAGCAGAAATTAGCTTCCTCCGCAGGGTGGCTGTGCTCTCACTCAGAGATAGAGTGAGAAGCTCTATCTCTGGGAGGAGCTCAGAATTGAGCTGTTGCTCCACTCTGTAGAGAGAAGCCAGATGGGAAGGTTCAGGCATCTGGTTAGGATGCCTCTCCTGATCGCCTTGCTGGTGAGATGTTTTGGGCACGTCCCACTGGGAGGAGTCCCTGAGGTAGGTCCCCGACCCGCTGAAGAGTCTATGTCTCACAGCTGGCCGGGGAACGCCTTGGGATCCTCCCAGGTGAGCTGGAGGATGCAGCTGGGGTGAGAGAAGCCTAGGCTAGCTGTCTGAGGTTGTTGCCCCCATAATCTGGCCCCGAACAAGGGGAAGACAACGAAACAGAACGAAATAAAATTGCCACACAAGCCTCCAATAGCCAGGAATTTTGTCCATTTTTTCTTTTTATTTAATACAGTTAATCTGCAGAGAAATTGCTAATTAATTGCTAAACTTAAGTGTTGTATGTAAATAGAAGGCTCTTTAAGAAAAAAATATGCTTGTCATTTGAGAACGATAGGTTTGTTTTACAAAACTCTTCTTCCTGAAGAAGTTAAGCCTCTGGCTTATCTTTTACCAGAGTTTGTATACAGTTTCATTGCAGTTTTAGGACCCACAAGCTTCTATTTTCTTTTCTCGACTTCCAGTAAACTGGTGATTTTTTTCCTGGATATTTTTGTGAATGTAGTTCTTTTTATTTAAAAGTTGTTTTGATGCACTTTTCTTGAGAAATAATGTTGGCAAGATAAATTTGTTGGAATCGACCCGGAAAGGAAAGACGGCAAAAGTGAATGAGTGAACCCTTTGAAAGTTAATGGGAGTCTTTTATCTTTCCTCTCTCCTTTCAATGTAAAATGCTCACTTTCTCTACCTGGATCACCTTATACCATTCTCAGGTTCAGCCTATCAGCACCTTTTTGTGTTAAGCTCTTGTTACCCCACCCCACCCTTGGGAAGATGGCATTATACTGTATTTGGAAGGGTAACAGAGCTCTCTCTATCTCCCTGAGACATGCCACTGACCTGTAATTAAGTCCTATTGTACTATTCAGAGGAAACTCCTCAACCAAGCTGACAGAGGGCAGTGTGTGTGGACTTCCAACAGCTCAGATACCGCTGTGACTAATGCTGCACCACACAAGCTGGGTTTATCAAAAAGGAACACATGCAGCACACATTAGAGCCCACATTTTTCCCTCTCCAGAGAACTCAAAGCTATGTTGATTAATAATGAGACACAATCCACACTGTCCATCTCTCATTAGTGAACTATTGGTCACTGCCTGGTTATGTGTGTTCCCACTGCTTGCTCTTCCACTCTGTCCCTGCTTCAGCTTGGTGTGCTGCTCCTCCACCCCCACCCTCAACCCCACCATTCAACCCCATTGATCATGCATGCAGAAATTTAACACACCCCTTAATTCCTGTCCAAATAGCCCCTGTCCCATTTCCAGAGCTTCATCTGTTCAACTGTTGAGAGAGTAGGCCTGGAGCACCCAAAAGAGGATGGACTGTCCTGGTGCAGACAATCACATGTACACATCTTTCTACACACTTCGTCTTGCACACTCAGGGATTCTGGTTCTTTTGAAAGAAGAAAAAAAAAACTATAGGTGCATTGAAGAGACACAATTGTCCCTGTTTGTTATATATATGTGATTCATAGCACAAGTTTACTCTGAAAAGAGGCTAAACTAGTCTCCAAACTTTACCCATAACTCAAAGTCTCCCAAAAAACAGCGTCCAGTTTATATCCACCACAAATCAAAGCTGTCATTGTCTTTGTTGGAATTGTTAAGGCCATTGATCGGCCTTAACTATAGTTACCAGGTCACATGTTGAGTCAGTGTTGAGAAGATTAGCTGAAGCTGGCTTTGGTGCTAATTAAATACTTAAACCCCAGCAATGAATGAGCATGCAGAGCAAAATCCTCCTACATTGCATAAGCCAGTTTGTAATATGGAAGGCACGCCAAGGGACAAGCATACATCTTTGCTCACAAATGCTGTCAAAAAACCCAAAAAACATAAACTTATTGCAGATATTTAGTCACAGCCAGTGAAATTACAGTTATTTAGTATACAGTATACCGATGAAAATTAAATTTTTGTTTAATAAGTATGCTCTACAAGGTGTACTTGTAAGGAATCATTTATACCATTTAAAACTTGTGTGTATAGAATAAGATAACTTGCAATATAGAACTTTCTTTAATAATTGGTCACCTGTTTAATGAGATGCTTCAAATCTGCACTACACAGTTTGGGGTATCACTGCAGATAAGTTTCTTATCTCTAAACTGTTCCTGATGACTCTTTATCCAAACTAAAGGTGTAATCCGAATCAATGTAGCCAGTGTTACTCAGAAAGGGACAGGAAGCTTGGAGATTTATTTCTTCAGAATAATGTGTATTACTTGAATAGAGCACGAAGAAGAATGATTGTTGGTAATAATAAGATTCCTCACAACAGTTTTAAGTATTTGGTTAAATAAAAAATACAGTAGTTTTGGGTCTACAAAACCCAACAGTTACAATCTGAGGTAAAAGGAATGTTTGTAAAAAAGTATTTTAATCAATCTGAGGATGTTGTGACAGATAACCTGCAACCTCCCATTAATGAGCATGTTTGGGTTTTTTTCTGTTATATGTGGAGGATCTCAGCAACAGCCCTGGCTTTCTCATTTTGTTCAAAAACGTGCATGTCCAATCAAAGATAGCATGGAAGTTCTTGTTGAAGCCCAGCCAGTCTGTGAAAACTGGGCAAGCATTAAAACTTACCTGAGTATTTTATGACTTCTTCTGGGTTTGGGTCTTCAACCAATAGATATACTTAGGTGTTGGCAAAATCAGAAGTGATTAACAGTGTGTGGGCCAATATACTTTGCACAGGATGTAAGAATGATTGGTTGAGATTTGCCACACGAGTGGGTGGTCTTCCACGATCTCCAAGCTTGGGTCTTTTACCAGAGTCTAGGAACTTTGAGGGTTCTGTGTAAGTATCCTTGCTGTTCCTTGGACTCCACTGTTCAGGACTGAGATATCTAATCTTTCTCCAGGCTTGGTGGTCACAGCCCCGAGTGTCCTTTGTCACTACAGGTGTCACCATTACTTTCCAAGCCTTCTCTAGTTCTTTGCTGAGGCCTTAGTTCTTCTCCATTTTCTCATGCTCCTTTTTCCTGATGATACCATCACTTGGGAACACCGTATGTTTGTGTCACAGGTCAAACTAGTGAGGGCAAACTATTTCTATCCCTCAATGGGGAAACTACTTTTGCTGCATTGCACCACAGCAGGCAGACACAATGATACCAGTGGTGGAGAGCAACTACTAGGGGATAGGTGTTTGGTCCAGGGGCTGAGCCAACACCTCCATTCATAAACTTTTTACGAGACCCTAACACTGTTATTTGGTTGCTGTAAAATGAACCTAGCTGTACTAGTGAGTGTGAGTGACCTTTGCTCCTTTGACAAACTTGTGCAGAGTGTACCCTGCCTTTTATTTGGATCAGTCTCCACAAATAGGATTTGAATGCACAAACTGTGAACATGAATGATACATTTTCTTAAAAGACGCAGCAGGTGTTTCAGTATCGACTGTCCAGTTTTATTTTGAAAAACTCCACCGGATGTGTTCCTGTTTCTAACCGTTAGTTTGGCGGCAGGACCCGCGTGTCTCGCTGATGGTGGGATGAGTGAGGAGGGACAGCAGCAGGGACTGTGTAGAGGAGGAGTTTGTCCCAGTCTGCATCTGGCCCGCTCCCCTTTCTGTCACCCCGGGCCAAACCCGCCCAACTCCTCTCACTCACTCTCCGCCTGTTTTCCCGCACAGTTCGGCCCGGACACACACACACACACACAACAGCAGAAGCCAGACTCACACACACGCGGAATGGAGACGGAAGGGAGCCAGAGCAGCCTGTCCACCACGGACTCCCCTCACGATCCCTGGTAACAACAAAACAACTTTTACTTCTTAAAAACTTTTTTTCTTCTGCTCACACAAAGATACACTCACACACACTTCAGCAAGAAACCTGCGCGGAGATTCAGCTCTCTCACACACACACACCTCCTCAGAGAGGTTCTTCATGTTTAAACTAGAGATGTTTTAGCTTACTATTCAGTCTTTAAGTCTGAGTAATAACTCTGTTATTAACAGTAATAACTCTGTAATTACTGTGTAAGAAGCTACACATAAAGTCCTTCTTTGTTAACAAAGTAAATACAAATATTTTTTCTGGGCTTTTTTTCCCACAGCAAAATGTTCATAGGTGGACTCAGCTGGCAAACAACACAAGGTAAACCTTTTTCCTCTCTTCAATACATCCTTAAAAGCCAAAGCAGAAATGGAATTTTTTTTTCTTCATGAAGTTTTTTGTTAGTTTTTAAAATATTTTGCTTTAATCTTTTTTCAGTTTCTTTCTGTGCAACCTGCTCTTGAATGAATGCCCCCATTCAGAACTAGCACATGTTACCAAAGTGATTCATACAAGCTTACTCAGAGTATTAATAATATTTGATCAAAATAATAAATATAATCCTCAAGTATTCGGGTTTTGTAATTTTTTTTTGCATTTTAAATTTGTGATCTGTCATTTCAAAATGTTAAAATTTGAAAAGAAAAATCACAGCATAGCTGACAAAGTTTTCTCCATAGTCGGATTGAGTGTTTAATGTGTTTGTTGTTGTTTTGCAGAGGGTCTGAAGGAGTATTTTTGCAAGTATGGCGAAGTGAAAGAGTGTATGGTGATGCGAGATCCGGTTACTAAGCGCTCGAGGTGAGGGAGCTGTGTGTGCCCGGCTTTTTAGCCGATGCTGAAAGTTTATCTGACCTCCACAATTCCTCTCTGCTCATAATGTATCATTACACATCAACATCAGCTCCTGTGTCAGTAATACTTTCTTCCCTTCGGTGTCTGTAGAGGGTTTGGATTCGTCACCTTTGTTGATCAGGCCGGCGTGGACAAAGTTCTGGCCCAAACCAGGCACGAGTTGGACTCAAAAACAGTGAGTTCTCTGTGTTTACTTCCCTTCACCGGCTAATCCCATTGCTCGGTGTTTAATTAGTGGATTTTCCAATAATCCGCTAGAGAGGTGTAACATTGTTCCATTTTAGTTCATTTGCTTAGGTTTCGCTTTGCTAATGTTTTTCAAACTTTGTAAGTAATGCACACCATATGCTCGCCTTAGATCCAAGCACTTAATATGATAAAGTCACTAGTCACCACACCGGAGAGAGTGCTCTCTCATCTTTCTTCAGTCAAAGCAAGAAAATGTCAGCCAGTGTCAATTTCCATAGAAACAAAGGAAATAGGACAAGCCTATCTTTGATTTTGGCCTCTTGGACAAGTAAATCAAGACTGTTTTTTTTTTCTATCCCTAAGGGTTAGAATTGACCTATGATTTAAAAAAAAAGTTTTTGTTGGAACAAGAAAAGGCAACCTGAAACCATCAAAGTGCAAAAGCGATAATCAAACTCCTACAAGCCTTTAGTTCATTTCAGCGAGAAGAAAACTCAGTTTGATGATTTTAAATACAAACTGTTCCATCTAAGTGAATTGTAACTTAAAGTGTATTAATGGCCCGTGTTGCAAAGTGTGTGTGATTGTGTGTGCGTGTGTGCCTGTCTTTTTTGTCAGTAATGAATGTGGGTTGGTCTGGGAACAATGTGGCCCGTTGGTCGCCATAGGGACCAGTGCCCCCGCCTCTCTCCTCAGTGGGAGTGGTGATGGCTGTGGGTTAGTCACTGTATTGAAACGAGGGGAGGCTATTTCTTCTTTCCCCTTTTGTGCTCTGAGTAAAGCACCTTTGCAACTCTGTGGAAGATGAGTGGAAGCTGCAAAGAAAGCAACGGAGACTAACAAAAGCATAGATTTTTTTTTTAATTTTATCACTTTAAGTGATTGCTTTACTAACTTGTTGAAAATCAGCATTGGTGTTATACAGTACGGTTGATGGAAGTATCAGATAAATTATTACTATTTTTTGTATTGGTACTTTCTGGTTCCCCCATTGCTTTAAGTGTCACTTTCAGGCACGACAGCTATGACAAGTAGTGCTATCATGGTTGGACGCCACTAACTCACCATGGGGTTTGTTTCCATAGTGACCCTCCCCTACTTTTCCACAGTTGAAGAATGGCTCTGTCACAAAAGAAAAAGATAACAATGCACATCACTTACGATAATTTCTTGGATACCACAAATCACAACCGTGCATACAGCCCCAAACAGAGAGGCAAGCCATGATACTGTAAGATGTTATCCTCTCATCGCCTCTTCAAATGATCAGCCTATTAAGTTTAATCACTGAAGATTTCATAGATGAGGATTCTGTCTTTTTAATTTGAACTTTCTCTCACTGTAAGTGCCATCTTTGTGCAAGCTTGTGGCCCATGGCAGGGCCCGTTGGGTGTGTCGGTTTTGATTTGCTTTGGGGAGCAGGGCAATGTGGCAGCGTTTTGGAGTGTGGGTTTCCTCTGGAGTGGGCTCTGTAATCAGCAACAGGGGTTGGATGGTGAGTTGAGTAGACCTTTTTAGCTTACTCACTCTGCCCCCCTTCTGCTTATGCAGGTTATCCTGTTAGAGGGGCCAGAGAGTAAAGTTCTCCAGTGGCAACAGAAAGAATGTGCCATGCTGTGACCGACTTCGCCGCTCTGGCACTGGAATTAAGAAAGCTTTACACAACTGTGACGCTAAAAAGCAAATACAGTGCCGCAGAGGAATTTATTGGTACTTATTGTGCCGAAGGACAAATGCTGTCCAGTTTCCACCAGTGTAGTTCTTCTTGTAATTTATGAAAATGACACACGGCTGTAGCTAGTGGCCTTCCAACTTACTGCTATTTACTGATTGAGGTGGAAACTAATGCAAGGCACACTTTCTGAGAGTCAAATTTTGAACTTAGTTGAGCTTCATTGCAAAGACACAGTTCTTAAAAGACATGTGACCCCCCCAACTGTTTCAGTCGTTCTAGGTGAGGGCAAAAGAGTGGTGCTTGTTCGGGAGGGTGGCAACGGATAACCCCATCTGTGATTACTATGGCTCTCCTAACTAATAGGATTGGAGTCATCAGGCTTGAGTTGTTCCTCAGAGATGTTGAGTGCGGCCCAATCGGCAGGTTGCTTCAAGCGTGTTCCCAGCTCGGCCTGTGACAGGCAGCCTGCTCAGCCAACTGTTGCATAGCTGGGATGTAGCTGGTCAGAGTGGATTGCCCTGATTTCATAAACCTCTCTTGGAATTATGTCCAAGCTTCTTCCGTGTTACCTTGCACCGAATGCAGTTTGAGCTCTTTACAGACAACCTCTGATGGCCTTTAAGGAATTTCCCACAACAGTATACAGAAGAATATTTTCTTAAAATACTCAATTGTTTTTCTAGAGGGTTTTAAAAAGTTAATTATGTCCATATGTTAAATATTTTTGAAAGTTTGAAATATCCATCAGATGTGACTTCAAAACCAGACATGGTACTCAATTGTTTTGGGGTTTTTTGTATACGTATATCGTACGTATGGTCAGATATTTGCTAAGTAAAATTGTAGATGAATCTTGACCATAGAGATAGTCTCAAAGGTGGAAAATCCAATTAAAGTGCCAATGAGCAAAGCACCTCCAAGTATAAATCGTTACTCTGATTATTGCTTTCCTACAAAATAAACCACTTTCACTCATGCAGCAAATTTATTTGTTCAATGTCCACAATTTCATCCCCTCGGACGGGATGTGTGCTGCCATGTGTTTGATTTTGTTTGTTTGTGTGTGTGTGTCTGTTTGTTTTTGAATGTGCACAGGAGTGTTGGACATCAGGAGGGTTGGTGACCGGAGGTGACTATCAGACTAGTCTAGCCACCATAGACACTAAACAGTAGAGTATGCATCTGATCCTAAAGTGCTAGCCTATAGATCTCTCACTCTGCTCTCTAGAACAAAAAGAGCAAACTTGGGGTGATGTCAATTGTTTCTAGAAACAACATTGTTGCCTTTACATTGGTAAATGTATGAGGTTTACCATAGAGGCTCTAGCTCTCTGTTGTAGTCAAACTCTACCCTCTCATGGTTATGGACTAATCATTGCGCTGTACTGTCTCACCATCTGTAAGTGTAACAGCAGTACAGTGTGGCGTAGTCTAGTTGTTCTCTAGATCTATTAGACCAGTTTAGACTAATATAGAGGTCTCAAATTTCAATTTTACCGCCTGTCTATGATTGCATCCTCATGGCATGATTTGGCTCTCTCTCTAATCTTGACCTTGGTGACACTTAGTGGGCTTTTCTACATCAAGGACCAGTTTTCTGTCTTTTCAAGTTATGTTGTTAAGACTGACACGTGTAGAGAACGATCACGAGAAAAGAAAACATCACCCTCTTGTTTGGAGGGTGAATGTAAAGAGAAGGAGCCTGAGGTCAAAAGAAGATCCACAGCACCTGAAAATCTACAAGATAATGAATAGCCCTGTTGTCATAACTTCTGTCAAAACAGCCGATGTAGGCGACCACAAACAAGCAGAGTGGAGTTGATCTGCCGTCTGCATGGCATGATTGGCAGCTTTTGTTCCCATGTCGTCCTCCTTAAATTCTCTCGGTGTCTCTCAGACTCGCGGCCATCCTTGCTGGAGAGGTGAGGTGCATTTGTGATTGTGGTGCCCGTGTGAGATTCCAGGAGATCACATGTCACATGCTGGTGATGAGAGAGGCTGGGATTCACTAGATGTTCTCAGGCATTCCACCTGGACACTCACTTACATGCATATTTACACTTATACACATGCTGAAAGTGTGTGTTTAGGTGAATATGTGACATACTTAAATCAGATGAACAAATACAAAAATGTAAAAAACAACTTTAAAAAGCTGTAATGTTTCAGTTATTGGTGGTTAATTAAGCAAAATAAACAAATAAGAACCAGTGCTGATAGAAAGATTAAATTATGTCTTTGAACAGACATGTACAGTAAATGGTGTTGGATTTTTTTTTACCCAGCTATTATTCCCAAACTAAACAGTAAATTATTTTGCTTTCTATGCAACAAAAAATATTGTTAGAAAATTTTTTACAAAGTTCATTTTATTCGAGGGCAAAAAAAAAACCCCAACTTAAATACACATGTGTTGCATCATCGCAACATCATACACAATCTTATAAAACATATTCATTTACACACAGAATCAATTTAGTGTTCAATGTTCATTAAAAATGAGTACATTACAGTATGTCAACCATTAAAACTATAACTTCTATTATTTTTATGTTTCTAAATCTCAAAATCACTATAGCACTAAATTTTTAGGTATTTAATTACTTGGTATTTTTCAATTGACTTTCAGATTAAATTGAAAGGTTAATCTATCACCAAAATTATTTTATTGATTTTAACCAATTTTAATCTCTAATGCCTCAAACGATTTTTTAAAAACTTGCTGTATTTTAGATTGCAAACTACAATAGTCTCTATTTGACATAATTGAATTGTTTTAATGGTAGATATTGATTAATTTTTGACAAAAATGTAATAGAGAGAACATTATTTGTCAGCTAGTTCTCAAAGTCTTCATTTTTACTCTGATTTTTTTTCTTTCATGAGAAATCATTTGACTATAAGAAGTTCACATTTTTTTAGGGCTGGTTTCAGATTTTTATTTTTTTTTTTGACGTGAGTAATCAATCTGACACATTTTAAAACAATTTAATCCTTTCACCTCACACTTTGTACCTGAGCCAGTTCTGGATTTAAACACAAAATAACTTTTTGAGCTTGCTTTCTTTAAAAAAAAAAAACACATAGGAAAAACAAATAAACTCGGGAAACTTTAAAGATTTTAACTCAAAGCAAGTGAACACACTCGCAAAATTAGGCAAAACGAGGGCTCTTGATTTCACCTTTATTGCAGAATTTCTAAAGAATGAAGGACGAGACTCGGATATCAAAGGATGGCAAAGGAAAGTGACAAGTTTGGCTGGTCCCTCTTAGTTACAGCACTACATTGACCGGTTCCTTTCTTTTTCTGTATTTTCTCTTGTAGATTGATCCAAAGGTTGCTTTCCCTCGGAGAGCTCAGCCCAAGGTGAGTTGGATTCTTACTCTTTGGGATGCTCATTGTTTGTGCCGTATTGAGTGTTTCACTCTCTTATCTGAACTAATGCTGTGTAATCTGATGAACGTAGCAGCTGCTGAACAGTAATGTGAGCACTCGTTACCAAAAACTTCATTTTTTTCTAACCTACTTAAAAACGTGTTTGCTGTTCCATGTGCATGGCATTCTGGTTTCTCCAAAGTTGTACACCTAAAGAAAAAAACACATCACACAATGAAGAATAATTTCTGATGATTAAAAAAAGTAACTGTACAGATTTAAATGAACTTTCTATTTTTAAAGTTTAATTATTAGATAAAAAAATAGAAAGGGACAAAAGAAAACTTTTTTTTTTTTTTTTTTAAATATATGTATAGTTAGATTGCAGTTGGGCACATTGTTAGTTTAGCGATTATTAAAATATTTTGTTAAATTAAAAATAATTGGACAACTTATTTAGGAAATCAAAAATTAAATGATCATAATTACCAGTATTATCTGTTACAAATTGAAGTGAAACTTTAACAAATAAGCAGTATTCGTATATAACGTTGTGTAAAAAAATCTGTCCATTGATGGTTCAGTGTGTATTTAAAATCAAGTCCACAGTTTTCTGCTACATATCTTACAGTAGAGTTGAGAATTTTACTTAAGTAAAGTGTAAAGTGCAAGTAAAAGGTTAAAGTGAGCAGACATCACTTTAGCACACCGACTCTTCCCTGAGTGAGTGGAGTCAACACACAAGTTTGCTCATAAGTAAGACACAAGATAGCGAAACAATCCTAAAAGACAAATATCACTTACAAGCATTTGTCTTCTTATTTTTTATTAGTTGTACATTAATGAACAACAATCCAGACAATGAATGCTAAGTTTTATCCACACAAAAAATGACAACACAGGAAAATTGGTATAAAATAAACATCACAAAGAAAGTTAAATGTCAGTGGTTATGACACTGGTTACAGTTCAACCTCTGCTGCAGCTATTTTCTAAAAGGTTAAGTAGAACAGTCTTTTTGAAAATGGGTGACTGTTTCAGATTTTACTGGCCTTTGCAGAAAGAGAAAGTTCTAATGACTGTTTTTCTGTCCACAATTGTACACGTAAAAATATCAACATTAACACGCAAAATAGACAAAGTCATTAAATATATATTTAAAAAAAGCCCAAGTATTGAAAGCTTTGGCGTCAGTAGTCTTTGTGAATCAGACAAGACTTGCCTTTATTTTGAGATGATTGGAGCCATTTCCAAAGAAGATGGAAAAACTTTTTGTTGATGTGACAAATTCACTCTACATTTTATGAATGAGTGATGAACTTCTTTGCATCATTTAACTATTTTTAGGAGGAAAATAGAGAAGTTTAGACATTTCCACGCTGTGCAGATTTTATTGTCTCAGGCATAGGAATGGATGAAGGAAAGATTTTTATGACTGGGTTATAAAAACAAAATATTAAATTTATTACTTAGGACAATTGAATTAGCAACTATTAAATTACCAAACTGTAGCATCTACTTTGAGTTAGTCTGAAAATAACGTCAATATGGGTCTGTTTCTAGTAGTCAAAGTAATAAATGATTTCTTTTTTTCTTCTATTGATTCTCCCTCATGGAGAAGTTTGACATAAATTATTAAAATGTTTGTGGATGAACAATTTGCTGTCATTCCCAACGTCCCTGAATTTAACGTTTACCACTTACGAAGCATAACCAAAAAAAACCAAATCTACCTGGTTTGGAAAAACATTTTTGGGAGCATCCTTGACAATAATAATAAAAAAGCATTCTAATTGAATTACTTAGTTACAAATAGTAGATCTAAAAGTTTTTCCAAAATTTAATTTTTCTTTTTTTGGATAAGTTGTTGTATTAACTATGTAAGATTACAACAGTGAATAACTCATCTATGATTTGACTTTTTTTTTTTTTTAAATTATATCTATATGTAAATTATGGTTGTGAAGAAGACAGTTAAGTTTGTCATAAACAATCATTTATTAGTCACATCGATGCTTTTAAGTATGGTGTCTTTAAGACTTTCAAGAGAACTTTTTCACCCCTTAAATGACTCCCATTTTTTCTCAACACTATTTATAAACTAAATTTATCACCACATCTAATGAGGAAGAGATTTATCATCTTTTATGAAAATTAGGAAAGTAAATGTTGGAGTTTCAAGGAAGGCGTCATATACTAATCATTTTATCCAGTAATCTTTCGGACTGGGTCATCGATTCCAAATGGTTTTGACCTGGTTTAACGCTTGCTAAAAATGGTGTAAATCTATGGTTATTTAGCACCACATGCATTGTTTAGTTGGTTATTCTAGCCTGAGAAGTGGGTAAAAAGAGTTATTTATATGTATGTCCCCGTGGCTGAGCTGGTAAACACAACAGTGATGGTGGTCTGGCTAGCAGTGGGGTCGGACCACTTCGCAGAGATTGTGGGCTGACTAGTCATGGCTGTAGCCAAGATTGGTGTGGATGTAGCCCAGCTAGATCCAGGCCTAATTGTAATCCAGTTAGATGTGGTTGCAATGCATTCAGAAAACTTTTGTTTAAAGATTGAAGACTGGGATTTATTTCAATATCACCATCCAAGAGTAAGAAGTAGCAAGAGATTAAAAACCACTAGGAATGGTCTGCTTGTGACAGAATATTACTTAGTCTGGCATTGTCATAAGCTGCTATTGTCAAATTATTTAAAATTACACAAACAAAAAACAGACATATTGATAGCAACTGCTTTCTGCATATGATTTTTTTCATGCTGGCTAATCACTTGAATATTTTTAGAATTGCATTCATAGAAAACCATAAAAGAAAATCTAACAAACTAAGAAAAGTTATTCAGTCAAAGAAAAGTTACTAAAATAAATACAATTTCTCTGATTAAACTTGAATCACTATTGCAATGGTCAGCTACTTATTCCAGAAAACCAGAAAAAAAATGTAAAAAAGATCATTCATGCAGCTGAACATGCAAGTTTTTCTAATGAACTTAGTTAATGAGTGCCTCTCTACTTCCAGCTGGTGACCCGAACTAAAAAGATCTTTGTGGGCGGTCTGTCAGTGAACACAACAATTGAGGATGTCAAGCAATATTTCGACCAGTTTGGGAAGGTGAGTGATTATGAAAGCTTTCAAATGACTGCACTGTATTGAAGGATCAGATTGAGAAGAGGGATGTCTGTTAAAATAGTCAGTAACTGAACTCAGAGGACTTTGGCTACTTGAATGGACTTGTAGATTTAGCAGCAAAAGCAGATCAACAAATTAGAAAAACACATAGTACCAAATCCCACCAGCTTTGTCGATTCTGATTCACCACAAATTCTCAGAGAAAAACTTCACTTTGAGTCAGGCGGCTGCCTGGAGATGAAGGAGTTACTGCGATGAAGAGGAGGAGGGCGAGAAAGGAGGAAAAATAACGAAGCTGTGAGGCTCCGGGAGCAGCGGGCGAACTTTAGGGGCACTGAAAGAGGGAACGGAGGGGACGGTGGGAGGTGAGGGATGGGGCATAAAAGTTTTGTGCTGAGTGTGTGGCGATGGTGAGGAAGGAGGAGGGATTATCAGAATCTGAATTAATCTGATGTAACAGCTGCTACTACCCACAACCCCCTCCTAGCCTGTTACCGTGGTGACCTGGCTTGCCCATTGTCCCCTTATAATTCTGTGGGTAAGGGGCTTTTTGTTCTGAAGGAGGTGGTGGTGTTTGGGAGGGTTTGAGTGAGTGCGCTGGTGGGGGTCAAGTTTGGCGGTTTATTCACAAAAAATACAAGTTGGAAAGTCTAACAAACTTTCATCCAGTAAAATAAACATGTTTTTAGTTGTTAAATCATTTCAGCATAAAACTTTTTAAAGTTTCTTTTGTAACATTTGAAGGAGAAAATAGATGATGGAGTAACAAAGACACTGACTGGAGAGGGTGGACCTAACTTGTGGATGCATAAGAGAGGGAACTGGGGCAAAGATGGGGTGTGTGTGTACGCATATTTGGGAGGGGGCTATTATCCCTGAGTACAAAGCAAGGCAAATATTTTGTTAGATTGTTCAGAACTTATCTGCATATTAGAGGTTCTCAGTTTATAAAGTCAATTTGTTTGATACTTTTTACATTTTTGTGCGTTTAAAAAGAAAAACCAAATAACTTTTTTAAAAAAATTAATAAATTATCTAAAAGTATCTCTTTGATCTTATAATTACATTTTAGTTGCCTTTATTCTGAGTGTTAGCCACTTTTTATTTTCCGCGCCTTAAGCTCCGGCCTCAAGTTTCTCCCTGCTCCCTCCTCAATCTCAGCGTCTAGATGAATTTTTACCGAGAGAGATATCGAGGGATGAACAGAGAAATATAGGCTGCAGCCATCCATGGAAGTTCCTGATTAGACTGCCTCACTGGACCTTTTGTGTCTCAACCTGGTTAGGACAAAGAAGTGTGGAGAGGGATGGCCAGCGGATAACTGGGAAGATAAGAGTTGTGGAAAAAAAAGGAGGGGAGCGAATATTGTTTCAAAAAGTATCTGATGTTTAATAGATTGACTAATGAAGTGCAATTTATTCAGGTTGTGGTGTTTAAAACGTTATTGTATACGTGAGATAAGATCATATTCGATTCTATTGATCAAATTTATCAATCTTTTCATGTTGCTTTTGGAAAGGAAGTAATTGTCACTAATTGGAACATGTCTGGAGTTTTTTTTTCTAACTATGTAATAAGACATTTTATCTTTTAAGCAGAGAGAGCAACCGCTCAACAGGAAGCAAACCCAGACTTGAGAGGCAGACTAAAAGGTCCTCTTTCACACTGACACTCCTCAATCACCTTTGACCTTTCTACAGGCAAAGTGCCCTGAGGGGTTTACACACACACACACACACACACACACACACACACACACACACACACACACACACACATACAGATACTGCCCTATCACTGACACTCCAGTTCGACTGACAGATTATTCTGTGGAGTGCATCCAGTAAACTTATTATAGACCAAGAGCACAGATGATTTTACCAAATGTTTATGAGGACTTTATGTTCAGACCAGAATACAAAACTTCAGCTCGTCTCAAATGAATAACAGGGAGATGAATAGTCAGAAAAAGAGTGGGTCAACTTTTGGAATAGGAAACTGTGTGAGTTGGTATTGAATAGACACCTATGTCTTTGCTCCATAAAGGGAGGCTGGGCCAGAGGGAGAGGTCAAAGGGAGAGGAGGAGGAGGAATTATGGACGACTGTGCCAACAAACAAAGCCTTCAGGCTT
This sequence comes from Neostethus bicornis, assembly GCA_902685375.1. Taxonomy (NCBI): domain Eukaryota; kingdom Metazoa; phylum Chordata; class Actinopteri; order Atheriniformes; family Phallostethidae; genus Neostethus; species Neostethus bicornis. The sequence continues at coordinate 16,768,980 of LR738545.1, forward strand.
CTTTGTTCTTCCTCTTTCTTTGTCTCTGTTTTTTTTTCTTTCCTTTTCCACTTTGACACAATCTTTCTCTCTCTTCCAGGACTCTGTGTACTAATTCTCTTTCACTGAATCTCCACCTGTCACTATTCTTCCCTCTATCAGCTCTGCCCTTTCTTCGTGTCTCCACCTGCCTACAGGATTCACCTTTCTGCTTGTTTGTGGCCCACTTTGTCTCGTTTGCTCTTTCCCATCATTCATAAAAGCATTATTGATGTTGGCCAGAGTTCTTTTTGTGTGGTTGCCATGGTAATATTAAACTTTAGCGGAGCAAAGAAAGATAGTTGAAACAGTTTAACAGGCAACTTGATCTCCATCTTTTTTTTGCTTCCGGTTACATCTGTTAGCTTTACGTAGCTCTGGGGCTTGTTTTACAGTTTTCAACATATTTTTCTGTCTTTATCCTCCCGGCCCTCCCCGGGGCCTCCTCTTTGTAACCTGTCGCTCGTCTCCAGTCCCTTCCTCTCCCCCTCCTCCCTCCTCTCTGCCCATCTGTTGCTGAGCCTCCCTGTAGAACTTGAGAAGGGCTGAGGTCAGGCAATATGCCGCGTGGCAAGACAGAGCTCGGCGTAAAAGTCTGTATTTGTTTCCCCCCCAGGTCGACGATGCCATGCTCATGTTCGACAAGACCACAAACAGACACAGAGGTGAGAAGGACCAACACTTATATTTGCCCACCTCACTCCTTGAGTCACTTCTTCTCAATTCACCAGCCTTCTTCCAAAGCTTCCTGGATGTCTATTGATCCTCTCCAACCCCCCACATGAGTCTCCTTCCTGTAGGCTGATCTGGAGGAGACGAACAGGGCTAGTCTAATTAGCCAGTCTGTTAATCGGGATCAGGATAAAACCTCTTTAAGCACCTCCCCCCCTCCCTGGGATTGATCGATTATGACAGCCTACCAGCTTTGCCCGGTTCTTCTGGCCAGGAAGAGGGGGGTAGGATGAGTGGAGAACAGCAGCAATGAACATGGGGAGAGGAGGGAGAGGCAAATGTGTTAAGCGGCTATTACAGCACTAATTACCAGAGGCTATTAGCTCTGTCACTGTACAGAAAGGCCTACTGTCTAATTCCACCATATTGCTGGGATTCTTTTTAAATTGTAGACTTTATGCTCATCAGGGTTCGGCTTTGTGACATTTGAAAACGAGGATGTGGTGGAGAAAGTCTGCGAGATCCACTTCCACGAAATCAACAACAAAATGGTGAGTACCTTAGTTTGGAATTTGATGTCACATTACGTATCGAAAAGTGTGAATTATTCTTTTCTGTTCCTTTGGAAACAGGTGGAGTGTAAAAAAGCTCAACCTAAAGAGGTAATGTCCCCCACCGGTTCAGCCAGGGGGCGCTCTCGTGTAATGCCCTATGGGATGGATGCCTTCATGCTGGGGATTGGAATGCTGGGTAAGTTGTATTGATCAAGGCAGGAAGGATGTGGTCACACACCTGAATCTGACAATTTCTACAACTGGAGGTACCCGGCTGCCTCAAAGGTCAGACGGCACCCCATGGATAGAAATCTGACCACTGATTCCCCCAGTTTAGTCCTGAGAGAAGAAGAATATGATTAACGTAGTTTGATCTATTCATTCATTCCCCACACACATCTCATTTATGCTTTGTAAAATCTTTACACTCTAAGAACAACTGGTTATAAACTCACCTCCAACAGTTCAGGGTGACAAAAAAAGAAAATTGTTATCTCAGGACTAGTTAAGACAGAAAGGTTGGAAAACACAGTGCTGACTAAGTCAAATGTAGCTATTTTGTCCACACCTACATTTTTTTCAACGATATGAAGTTGCAGTAACTTTTATAAAGGTAACAGTTGGTTTTAAAACAATTTGGGTTATCCCTGCAGATCTTGAAGATCAAGTCTTCAAAATGCTGTTTGCAAGTGTAAAAAAGCTAGAATGATTCACAATTTAAATAATTTTAGTAACATAGACACAACTCTAAAACTGTTTTGTCAACTCTAAAACTGCACAGTGGCGTAGTGGTTAGCACAGTGGCCTTACTGCAAGAAGGTTGGTGTTTGAATCCCTGGTGGAAACAAGGCTTAAAACACTGGCCTTTCTATGTGGAGTTTACAGGTTCACCCCATGTATGTGTGGGTTTCCTCCATGTACTCCAGTTTCCTCATACCATCCAAAAACATGCATTTTAGATTTATTGGCAACTCCGAAATTGCCTCTAGGAATGAGTAGGTGTGTGGATGGTTGTTTGTGTGTGTGTGGCCCCGCGACAGACTGGTGACCTGTTCGGGGTGTACCTTGCCTTAAATCAGCTGAGATAGGCTCCGGCACCCCTCACGACCTTGCAGGGATAAGCGGTTGAGAAGATGAAATAAAAATGAAAAACTTGAGAAAACATTCAAACTTCTCCAGAAGTTTCAACAATTCTTATTTCTTCAAGCAAGTGGAAGCAAAGCTGACTGTACCAACACCACTATCTACTGTCCAGATTTGGAATTACAATCAATATACAGAGACAGGAAAAAAAACGTCTCAACTTTTTGTCTTTATGTTAGATTAAAATACTGCAAACACTTCTAGTTCTGTCCTAAAGTCAGTTGCCTCAGAAGCTGCTTACATGTAGATATAATCTTAGATACACTGTTTGAAGTGCAACTAAAGATTCAACGTAGTCTGTTTTTTATTTTTTGAAAAACAAAGCACAGAATTTGAATAACATCCACCTACAGATAAAAAATTGTGGAAGTTTTCTATATTATAAATTTATCGCACATAGATATTTTTAATTCTTGGTGACACAGTTTAGAGATATTTTCGCAACATTATGGAGTTATACTTAACCATCAACAGATCTTAATCTGATATTTTAGTTTCTTCTTGTTTTTTGCTTTTTTTTTACATACAGGCTACCCTGGCTTCCAGACTGCTACTTACACCAGTCGGAGCTACGCAGGCATCACTCCTGGATACACCTATCAGTTCCCTGGTAATCACAACCGACATACACAACTTGTGTGAAAGCATCTGGTAAATGAAAGTGGTAATATTTAATCAGGAGAGTTGTGAATGTTACTGACAATGACTGGTATGAGGATATTTTGAAAAGTTTTAACTCTGAAGTTTTTTGTAAGTTATATTTAAAAAGAATTAAGTTCTTGGATAGTTTATAATGAATAAACAAGATAAGTATTGTTTGCTTTTTATTCCCAAGCAAAAGGATGAATCATCACTAATAAAAATAAAAAAAACTTCAACCCTACCTGAAAGGTTGAAGTTGAAGCACAGACATGCTGTCACAAATACAAACATGTCCCTGCACATGACACACTCTGAGAGGAAATGGCTGCTTGTAAATATCAAGGAGTGGAATTGATTAGTTTGGATGAGTGTGCATGTGCATTTGGCTGTATTTTTTTAGTGGAGTGTGTGATGCAAGGCTGGGAAATAATCCCAAAAATAGATGTTTCCTGATTAAAAGTAAACATTGTATTTTAAATGTGAAATCAAACTTTAAATCTGTAAAATCTACTTAAGGTATTTTTACTCCTTTGTAAACTATGAAGCAACTTTCCATCCTTTTCATTCTTATTTGCTCTCCCCGAACCCTGAGTGTGCACATCCTCACCTCTGAGGTGTTCCCTTTACCCTGATGCGTGTGTGTTTTTGTCCCTGTTGGTGGCGGTGGTGTGTGTCTCAACAGCACTCTGATGTTTCTGTTTTAGAGTTCCACTTAGAGAGGACTCCCCTTCTGACTTCACCCCATCCCCCTGAGCTCACAGGTCAGTCGGTCCCTCCTCTGGACTTTACAAGCAGCAGTCTGCTTCACAACACCTTTCTACAATCACTTGGTCACTGGTTTGCATGTTTGTGTTTGTCAATCCTCCTCGGTTTCTGTCTGAAGGCAGGATTGCTGACAGGGATGAGAAACACTGCCTTTGTTAAAAGGGTTTTTCTGTTGTCTAATGTTTTTTTTCATGCTTCCAAATAAAAATTATTAACCTGGAGTTTTTCTTTTTTCCTTTTTAAGCTATTCCTCTAACAGCATACGGACCAATGGCAGCAGCAGCTGCGGCGGCGGTTGTAAGAGGTATAGACATGTCAAATGAATGTCAAAACTTAGCCACTTACTTTTCTTATTAGACCTGAGGAAAACACGACCAGAATGGAGTAGTTCCTTTTCTTTGATTTCAAATTAATGTTCCGTTGTCTTCCACTTATCTGGGACTGGGTCACAAGAGGAACAGCCTCAGATGGGGAACTCAGGCCTCTATCAGCTCGGCTGCATCCTCCAGCTCACCCAGGAGGATCCTGAGGTGTTCCCCGGCCAGTTGTGAGACATAGTCTCTCCAGTGGGTTCAGGGTCTGCCTCTGGGTCTCCTCCCGATGGGACGTGCCCAAAATACCTCACCAGTGAGGCGTGCAGGAGGCCTCCTAACCAGATACCTGAATCACCCCATCTGGCTTCTCTCGACTCGGTGGAGCATCGGTTCTACCCCGAGCTCCTCCCAGATGGCACAGCTCCTCACTCTATCTCTGAATGAGAGCTCAGACACCCAGCAGAGGAAGCTGATTTCGGCCACTTGTTTTCGTGATTTCGTTTTTTCAGTCACCACCCACAGCTGTTGACCATAGGTGAGAGTAGGGACGTAGATCGACTTGTAAATTAAGAGCTTTGCTTTTCGGCTCAGCTCTTTTTTCACCGTGACAGACCGATGCAGCATCCTGATGTTTTCAGAAATAATTTAAATTGTTTAAAGAGCATAAATGTATTTTTATTTCCGAAAGATTGATTTAATCCCTATGAAAGAGAGGCTAATCTCACTAAAAGAAATACACACAAGATACACGTAAAAAAATGATTTTGGTGAAATTACTTTAAATCCTCAAAGATTTGGAAATTTCCATTTTAATATCTTTTGTCCTTTATTAATCTAGTCAGTGCTCGCTTAAGTGTTACTCTAAAAGTGAATTGGTTTGCAGTGTGTATCTTTTTCTCTCTTTGCGCTTTCCATGATATTAGTGATCCCGTTATTGATCACCAAAGGGATTTATTAATGTTCTGTGTTTTTTTCCTTTAGGTTCCACCCCATCTCGTTCTGCTGGATTTTTGGGTACCAGCAGTCCAGGCCCAATGGCGGACCTTTATGGAACGGCCAGCCAGGAGTCAGCTGTCAGCAGCTACCTGAGCGCTGCGAGCCCTGCGCCTAGCACTGGATTTAGCCACAGTTTGGGGGTGAGTTTGCACCCTTAGTTTTTTATTTATTTATGCTTTAAAGCTACAAGTTGCATGTTTTGTACATCACAGCATGATAAACAAAGATTATGGTATGACTCAACTAACAATTAAAAAATTTATGACACATCTAAAAGTTGTTGAAACTTGATTTCAGAGTTCTAACGTTGCATCAACAAATCGTCCAAAAATAATTAAATCACAATAGTGTGTAAAGAGTGTTTTGATACTTTCATCAACTTGTATCAACTATTTGGACCACTGAGAAAAGTCTCTATCTTTTTTTTTCTTTTTTTTATTGTATTATATTCATCCCTTGTGGGAAATCCTTTTGCTGTATTGCACCGCAGCAGGCAGCCATGATGGCACCAATGATGGTAGTAACTGGGGGTTAGGTGTCTTCTCCAGGGACACTTAGGCATGAGCCCACTGGAAACCAGACTGGCTTTTCTTGCTCGAAGGACAGACTTTTCTACCACTGAGCTATCGCCTTCTCAATCTTATCAGAGACTACACCAGAAGACTAAACAAACTGGGAAGTCAAAATTTTTGCGAGTATTTTAAACTCAACATTCAGGAGAGAAACAGGTCTTGTGCCTTCACGAGGGTGTTTGGAAGGCAGCCTGAGCACAAAGCTTTGTTGTTCATGTCCTTTAAGAAGGGGCTTGGCAGGGAACAAAAGGTTTTTATGGTATTGAGTTGTAAAGCTATCAGGCCCAGGTAACTTCCCACTTTGAAGTGAACTAATGGCCTCTGAGACCTCTGCAAGGCAGATGGTATTGCCTAGATTTTGAGCAGCCTCATCAGGGACGATGAGGCTGCTCAAACTAACTATTAAGAAAGTTAATATCAAATGTTAGATGTGGGGAGTGTGGACATTGTGACACATAAAGAGACATGTCGAACTCTGCACAGGCCGCACATACTAAGACATACAAAGCTTCCCAGCTTTGTCACCTGATTCAAAGATTCATTGTCTGGATTTAAGTCTTCCAGCTTCCATGATGGAGTAGAGATCAAGCACTGCCTGTAGCGCAGGCAGTTTCTTCTAAGGATCTGGACCAGGACTCGCAGTTGATCAACACGCTCCATGTCCTTCAAAAGGACTCCACTTTCTTACCATTGGAAATTTAAAAAAGAGTAGACCTCTAGTATATGGTTAAGAGACCTCCCAGATACTACTTCTGCTCGTTTCAGGCAGATAATTTAGTTGGAAAAATAATATAAGCTGTGACCATCAGAATAATGTTAAATCTTCACTGGTTTAAGCGGTGCGGCCAGAACATTTTGCAAGTGAAGAAACTTTTTTTTTTCCTAAAGAAACTAAAGCTAAAAGCTCTAGAAAATTGAAGAAGTAGGAAAAGAAACTTTTTTTCTTTACAAAATTCTGCTTCTAACAAGAAGCACATTGTGAAAATGAACACGGCCTCCCTTTTGCTTAAACAGCTTAGAGCGGACTCTCTGCTTAGGAAAACATTTTTCTTAGTGTTCAGAAACAAATTGTGCTGTGACCACACAGTCATTTGAAGCAGATTATTTCAGCTTCTTTTTTTGTAACAACCCAACTCTGCATTAAAGCAGTGATATTCTACAATGTATCTCCTGCACGCTGTTGTTTAATTTAGTAATGCCATCTTGTGTAATGTTTGATCATCGGAAAACCACCTAAATGTCTAAGTATTCTGGAGGCTTCATAAATCAGCCCATATTTAACCCGAAAATAAATGCTCCTTCAAATTTGACAAAGCATTTTCAGTTTAGATGATTACATTTTTTTGCCAAGCTAAATGGTGGTGTTGATGAAAGAAAGAAAATTATTCTTTTGGTCTTACTTTTAAATTCCTGCTTGATATTCCTCTTTAGAAAAGATTTTAAAAATATAACAAAAGAAAAAACCTACGTTTGATCTTTAATACTTATTTTACCCCAATTAAAAACTATATTTTCTTTTTTCAATTATGAATTTCCAAAATAATGATCATTTTTGTAGCAAATAAACTCAAAATTTGCATTTTGTCAGACCATAACTTTAACCCTGCATGCTTGCTTTCCACAGGGCCCTTTGATTGCCACGGCCTTCACTAACGGCTATCATTGAGAGTGTGAGTTGGTTTTTCTGCTTGCTGTCGTTTTGTAAAATGAAACACAAAACTTATTTCTTTGACCGCTGAATAATCCCAACTGTTTTGTGTGTCAGTGCAGAGCTGTAGACTGAGAACTGGAAGGAGTTGAAGCTGTTTTGGAGCTGATCTGGCCTGTCTCTGTCCAGTGTACGCTGTGGGAGGATATCTTCTACACACACTGGTGTCACCCAAATTGTCAACCCTACTGATATGTCACTAAACTCTGTCTGAGTAAATGTTTTTAAAAAAAATGTTTGCAAAATGGAGCGAAAAGCTCGCTGTTACATGTAATAGCATTACATTTCAATGCTCTATGTTTTCTGTTGTTGTTTTTTTTTTGTGATTGCCACAACATGTCATTATTTGTTTTTAGCTGTTTTTATTATTATTATTATTATTGGGAGGATTTTTTTTTTACCTCTCAAGTATAATTTTTCTGACAAAAAAAGTCTTCAGGTGATGATTGTTTGAACATCTGGAGTTTTAAAATGACTGGAAACCGTATTTTTGTCTCTAGTTCATACTGAATGTTAACACTTTCAACTAATGTTATTTCATGAAATAACGTCACAAATTTGTATTTCACAATTGTTTTAACAACAATTTGTTACGCTAACGATGATCAGAAAAAAAAGATCATTTGATACAGTTACAGAACTAGCCTTCATAAGCTGTACATTTTATTTTTGTAATATATTGTAAATATTAGTGGTTTCTGGGTAGCAGGGTTGGAGACATTCAGAAATACGGTACATTAGATACTGTCATTAATCCTCAAACATCAGAGAGCTTGATGGTTACGTATCCTGGTCCCACCTGAAGGTCAAGAACATTTCTCTGTCTCTGTATGTTAAACCAGCCACACTGTCTTTTTCTCTGGGCTTTTAGAAACTGTGTCATGTGAGTCTTTTATGACAGAAGTTTGCTCAGAGATTAAGACTTTGAGTTTGCCAGATGTGAGGCTCAGCCTGAATCAAACAGTTACTTTTTTGGGGGGGAGTTAAGTGTGTTAAAACACTTGTTTGACTGGAGAGATGAAAAATGCTCTTTCTTTATCATTGTTATTGTTTTAATTGATTTCAAATATTTGATGATTGTTTCTGAAGGAAGATGAAGGATGTGCATTTGGGAGCGGCCAGTGTATAAAAAGGCCGACTCTTTCTGCAGATTGTATGGATGTTTGGATGAGTGTGTCCTGTGTTTTTTTTTTTTTTTTACACATTGGTTTCCAATGTGACATGTGCTGATTTTTTTCTTTGAGGAATTCCTCAGTTACAAAATGTGAAAAGTTGATCTTTTTTTCTTCTTTATTTTATATTAACATCTTGGTCAAATTGTGAATGGTCAAAACTTTTTGGAAGGTTTTTCCTTCACACCCACCCATCGCTGCATATCCACTGGAAGTCACAGACTGTAGCAATGTGACAACAATGTTTTTTTTTTGTTTGTTTCTTAGAACAAAACAAGAAGTACTACAATGTTGCACTGGCTGGTGATGATAAAAATGTATTTTCATTGAAAATATTACCTGATAAATGAAGCACTCTTGATCTACAAAATTCTAATTTTGCATTTTGATACACTTGCCCTCCCAGCTGGTGGAGGTTTCAGATTTTGATGCTGTTTTCACTGAAAATAACAATTTTGTCGACACTGTAACATTTTATGATTTTGTCTGTTCCTGTTATGTTATTCCTAAGGAGAAAAATAAACTTTTTAAAATTCCTAATAAATTATTTTAAAGCATTTCCATCTGTTGTCTTGTTAACTGTCTGGTCTGTATTTTAAAATTCAAGGTTCTGGTCAAGGCCAGTTTATTTGTGTAGCACAAGTCATAGAAAAAGTAACTCAAAGTGCTTCACAAGACAGAAAAAAATGCATTAACATCACAAAACATAGAACAAAATTAAAACAAAAATCTTCAGTCAAATGCACGATTAAACAGAGCTGTTTTTTCAGCCTATTTAAACATTGTCACAGTTTGTTCCAGACTTTCACAGCTTCTCCATGTTTAGCTCTGACTCTAGGCTCCAGGTTTGTTTTGGTTTGGGTCAGACAGAGGTGTGGAATGGGTTAGTTCTTCATGCTTGTGTTTGTTGCCCAAAGTATCTATCGTGGAAAAAAATGATCTCTATTTATTAAGTCAATCCCGAATTTTTCTTTTGGACTGGTTTGTCTTTAAATGTACAAGATAAAACTCTACAAATTAGGGTTAAAGTAAAGTATTCCAGTTCAACTATTTCTTCAGCCTAGTTTCTTTTATTAGCATCATAAGGATTGCTGGTGTCCACCCAAGCTGAAAGAAGGTGAGAAAAATAATACAGTTAAAAAAAATACAACAACAACCTCTACAGTCAGTGACAATGTTTGTTTGCAACCAGTTCTACATCTTTTAGGAAAAAATATGATGTGCAAAATTATGCAAGCAGCACAGAAAAAGACCGCAACCTAAATCGAAATAAGATACTTGAGTTTTTAACAATAGTATAAATAACCACACCACCATGGAGCCATATTCAATCTGCTAAAACTGATTCTGTTTCCTCTTTTCTCAACTCTATTGAGTCTCTCTAGTGGTCTGACCAGTCTGTCTTTGGGTTCTTGTCCTTTACCTCGCTGTCAGCTGGATGATTTCTATTTTCCATCATCATTGCTTCATTGCCTTCCCTGCCCTGCCACATCTCTCAGAGTCTCAGTGCTCTTGCTCTACTCCCCTGCTTTTTATTATCATCTGGGACAACAAACCAGCCATGATTGCAAAACCCTCAGTGGGCTGTTGCTCTGCATTCATTTTGAAAATGGGGAACTGTGGACATTTTGGTTCTGTCCAGCAAAACTGGACAGAACTGTTCCTTACGTAAAATTTGGTACACAGGTCACCATTCTACTTGTGTTAATGCTGGTGTCATGCCAAAAAGTTACTTGCAGCCAAAAATAATTCAATGTGTATCACAAAAACCTTTAAATGATTGCTCCCTACCATACCACACCAGCATCCATAATTTGTGTACATCCAAAAATGTGTGCCCGGGTTTTTACAAGAAATTATCCGTGCAAACTGTCCAAGGCCTCTGGGCAATCAAACTGCATTGACCACACAAACTGGAAAATTTGGAAGGCAAACAAAATTGTTAGAAATAGTAAAAGAAAAAAAAAACCCAATCAAATTTTTGGAAGTTTTTTTTTATTAAGACTTACTGGTGAAAAGCAGCAGCAGTGCACCTGTCCAATTCATGGCTACGGTGTGAACAGATCAAAATGAGCGTAACCTCTTATAACTAAAAAAAAAAGTAAAAAAAAAAAAAAAAAAAAAAAAGAGAGAGAGAGAGAGAGAAAACACATGAGGGCAACATTTCTAAGTTTTTGTCAAAAATTAAAGTGTTTCTTTTTTTATTATTATTTTAATAAATCACTGTAGTCTATCGTCTTTTTTTAATTGTAGTGTTAAAAACTATTTTTAAATGGCTTAAAGAAGCCTTAGGAAGAGAGCAATAATGTATCTTATTGTGATCTAAAACAAAACTAGCATCATTCTTGTCATGATCCCCTCACCTGCCACCAAAGGGAGCCCTGGACCTTCCCTCATTAGCCTGATTGGCACACCTGAGGGTGATTAATCTGATGCCACCCACCTTTGGACCCTGCTGCCTATTTGAGGGCATTCACCCCCAGGCTGTCTCGCTGGGCATAACCTTCCAGCCAGGTCTCTCTGGTTGCCTGACCAGGAAACACCTTCTGAGCAATAACCACTTGCCATGCCACTAAAACTTAGTTTTTTCTTTCACACCATTACTGGATTGCCAAATTCAAATAAACCATGTGTTCTGTCCTGCAATTGGGTCCTCCTCCTCCTTCCACCTGCACACTGCTTCATGAAAATTCTATAGTCAAAACAAATTATCAACTTTTTATTCCAAGACTTTTATCAATTTGTAATGGCAAAGGTGGCAGAAGGGTGCTAAGAAAAAATTGGTACTCAACATGTAGTATCTCCCATTTTCATGTACAAATTTTCAAACAAATCAAACATTTAAATTTTCTGTTAGCAGTTTGAAAGAAAAAAAATATTTTACATTAAATTCCTAGCAACAAGACAAAACAAACATTTAAAATCACATGCTAAAAGCTTATAGAAGGCTATTGTTCAGGGCGCTGATTGCTCCGTTCCATTCCTCATCTTCCGCTCATCCGGGGCCGGGTCGCAGGGGCAACAGCTTCAAACGGGAAGCCCAGGCTTCTCTCTCCCTGGCTGCGTCCTCCAGCTCACCCGGAATGATCCAAAGTCGTTCCCTGGCCAGCTGTGAGACATAGTCTCTCCAGCGGGTCTGGGGTCTGCTTCTTGGTCTCCTCCCGGTGGGAAGTGCCCTCACCAGCGAGGCACTGGGGAGGCATTCTGACCAGATACCCGAACCACCCCATCTGGCTCCCCACAACCTGGAGGAGGAGCGCCTCGACACAGAGCTATTCCCGGATGGCAGCGCTCCTCAGCCGATTTCTGAGAGAGAGCCCAGCCACCCTATGGAGGAAGCTCATTTCGGCCGCTTGTATCCGTAATCTCATTCTTTCGGTCACCATAGGTGAGGGTAGGAGCATAGATTGACTTGTAAATCAAGAGTTTTGCTTTTCAGCTCAGCTCTCTCTTTATCACAATGGACCGATGCACTTGTCGATCTCCCGCTCCATCCTTCCAAAACTCGTGAACAAGACCCCGAGATACTTAAACTCCTCTACCCGGGGCAAGACCAGTGAACCCGTGTGTTTAAGTGTGTGTGTGCGCGTGTGTGTGTCCATGTGTGTGTTTAAGTGCGTGTTTAAGTGTGTTTGTGTGTGTGGGTTTATTTGTGTGTTTAAGTGAGTGTGTTTAAAAGTGTGTGTTTAAGTTTGTTTAAGTAAGAGTTTAAGTGTGTGTGTGTGTGTGTGTTTGTGTGTGTATAGGTTTGTGAGTGTGTTTAAGTGTGCGTAAGTGTGTTTGAGTGTGTGTAAGTGTGTGTTTAGGTTTGTGTATGTGTGTTTAAGTGCAAGTATCAGAGCTAAGTGTGTGTTTGAGTGTGTCTAAGTGTGTAAAAGTGTGAGTCTGTGTGTTTATGTGTGTTTAAGTGTGTGTATGTGTGTTAAAGTGTGTTTTAAATGTTTGTAAGTGTGTGTACGTGTGTTGAAGTATGTTTTAAGTGTAAGTGTGTGTATGTGTGTTGAAGTGTGTTTTAAGTGTTTGTAAGTGTGTGTATGTGTGTTTAAGTGTGTTTAGGTGTGTTTGTGTTTTTACACGTGTTTAAGCATGTGTATGTGTTTAAGTGTGTTTAAGTGTGTGTATGTGTGTTTACGTGCATGTTTAAGTTTGTTTAAGTGTGTAAAAGTGTGTGTCACTGTGTATAAGTGTGTGTGTGTGTATGTGTGTTTAAGTATGTTTAAGTGTGAGTATGTGTGTTTAAGTATGTGTTTGAGTCAGTGTGAAAGTGTGTGTTTGTGTCTTTAAGTGTGTGTATGTGTGTTTAAGTGCAAGTATGAGAGCTAAGTGTGTGTTTGAGTGTGTCTAAGTGTGTAAAAGTGTGTGTCTGTGTGTTTATGTGTGTTTAAGTGTGTGTAAGTGTGTTTAAGTGTGTGTAAGTGTGTTTAAGTGTGTGTACGTGTGTTAAAGTGTGTTTTAAGTGTTTGTAAGTGTGTGTAAGTGTGTGTACGAGTGTTGAAGTGTGTTTTAAGTGTAAGTGTGTGTATGTGTGTTTTAAGTGTTTGTAAGTGTGTGTATGTGTGTTTAAGTGTGTTTAGGTGTGTATGTGTGTTTACATGTGTTTAAGCATGTGTATGTGTTCAAGTGTGTTTAAGTGTGTGTATGTGTGTTTACGTGCATGTTTGAGTCTGTTTAAGTGTGTAAAAGTGTGTGTCTGTGTGTTTAAGTGTGTATAAGTGTGTGTGTGTTTAAGTATGTTTAAGTGCGAGTATGTGTGTTTAAGTATGTGTTTGAGTCTGTGTGAAAGTGTGTGTTTGTGTGTTTAAGTGTGTGTATGTGTGTTTGAGTGCGAGTATGTGTGTTTAAGTGTGTGTATTTATGTTTAAGTGCATATGTGTATTTAAGTGTGTTTTAAGTGTTTGTAAGTGTGTGTTTACGTGTGTTTAAGTGCGTGTATGTGTTTAAGTGTGTGTACGTGTGTTTAAGTGTGTTTTAAGTGTGTGTATAAGTGTTTTTAGGTCTGTGTATGTGTGTTTACATGTGTTTAAGTGCGTGTATGTGTGTTCAAGTGTTTAGGTGTGTGTATGTGTGTTTAAAGGTGTTTAAAGGTGTATAAGTGTGTGTGTATGTGTGCTTAAGTGTGAGTATGTGTGTTTTAAGTGTGTGTTTAAGTGTGTGTATGTGTGTTTTAAGTGTGTGTTTAAGTGTGTGCATGTGTGTTTAAGTGTGTTTAATTTTGTGTCTGTGTTTTTACGTGTGTTTAAGTGTGTGTATGTTTATTTAAGTGTGTTTAAGTGTGTATTGAAGTTCGTGTACGTGTGTGTATAAGTATGTTTAATTGTGTTTACGTGTGTGTAAGTATGTTTAAGTGTGTGTTTGAGTGTGTTTAAGTGTGTATAAGTGTGTGTTTGAGTGTGTTTAAGTGTGTTTTTTTGTATATGAGTAATGGATAATGAACTTATTGTGATCTTAAACAAAATAGCATCATTCCAAAGTCGAAACAAATGAGAAACTTTTTTGGGAAAGACAACTAAAAATATTAACTCGTGTGGGTAATTTGAATTGAGTTTTTTTTTTTTTTTTGCTGACTCAATTCTTAACATTTACCACCGTGTGAATGTTTTTAAATTGTGAAATCTTCTTTTAAAGAAGAAAGTGAAATATACCGAGAAATGAGAATTAAAAAATCTCCAAGACAGAAAAGAATAACTACAAAAACTATAAGATAAAAAAGGTAAAGGCTTCTTTCTTAAAATTGTCAGTTGAAGACAGCCAAGGTTTAGGATAAGTCATTGGCAATCACTCGAATCAAGTAAAATTGCCCTGCTGTTGGTGGGTCCTGTCATTTGTCGATCCTCAGGTGACTCCTGTGTCAATCCTAGATCCACAGTCTTTCTCTGCAGTGGTGGCACATGTGAGTTACCGATAGGATAGTTGTGACGGTGGAAAGAGCTGTTTGTTGGGGGATCCCTCCTATCTCTGTTCCCTTTTTGCTTCTGTGGATTATGTGGCATGGTGGGGGTCACTTTCCAGATTCATGGACCATGCTGCTTCACATATTCCTCTGTACCATTTTTTTCTCTCCTCCTTGTTTTGGTTTTCTTTCTTTCAGTTGAGCATAGAGAATTTGCTCTTGAAAACGGTTGTCAGACATGTCTAGGACACACGACAAGAAGCTCGGGTTTCAAATCCCAGGTGGGCGCGAGGCTTCAAACATTGGCCTTTCTGTGTGAAGTTTGCATGTTCTCCGCGTGTATGCAAATACATTGGTTTCCTCCCATACTCTAAAAACATGCATGATATGTTGATTGGCCACTACGAAAACTGACCCTTGGAATGAGTGTGTGTGTGTGTGTGTGTGTGTGTGTGTGTGTGTGTGTGTGTGTGTGTGTGTGTGTGTGTGTGTGTGTGGCCCCGCAACGGACTGGCAACCTGCTTGTGGTATACCTGCTTTGAATTAGACGGGATAGGCTGCAGCACCCCGCGAGAATAAGTGGCTTAGAAGATGAAAAATTAAATTATGACTAATATTTAAATAAATTTTGCACTTTGGGGGAAAAAAAAAAATCACAGAGCGTGAGTGCCCCCTACTGGAGGTCTGATGTTTCACCACAAAAACAGTGGAGAGTGTGTAAAATACAATAAAATATTAATCTTCCAACAAACTACAAAACCATGTTCATTAATATTTCAAATGAAAATGGAATGGATTAAACTGATCCTTGACATGAGAAAAAGAACAACTTGATTGTCATTAAAATACAGAGATAATTATCATCATGATTCTAACACCGTGGTAACCTGATACCTGTGAGAAAGTCTGAATAAAACCTGCTGTGTTTGACACAAAAACTGCTGAATTGCATAAATCTGAAAGACTAAAAACATGTGTTGAAAATATCATTTATTTATTTTTTGCTAAAACGGTCGAAAACATTCTAATAAATTCTAAACGATTTGTTATTTTAACTTGAATTTACATTATCTTCTCATAAAAGTCTAAAACTAGATGAATTAATGAGTCTATAAGGATAAAATAACACAAACGCGTTAAAGCGGGTATTAAATGGTTAAATTCTCTTGAGGCGGAAGAGGTGTGTTTTCACTATCACCAAACACACACACTCAAGTTCCCATCGAATGGCGAAAATACACAAAGACGTCTGACAGAGAAAAAAAAACAAGAAGAATCAAAAGAAAGAGGAATTGCTCTTTGGTGATTAGAATCGTTTTAATATTTATCATCTACAGTGTGATGGCGATGTTTCAATACGATTAAAACTTCTTTAAAGGCGGAAACAACGACAAGCCGGACTTCAGACTTTAGAAAACATTTTAATGTAACTGCATCATCCTAAATTACTATCAAGAGGATTTTTGGTGGGTTTAAACTGTATTTATTGTATTGTGGATTGTTTTCCTCACGTTTGTCTCTTTTTCTGTTGTGTTTCTTAGTGTTTGACTCGTACAGGATGGGTAATAGTAACAGTGACAGATCCAGTGGAGACAGATCATTTAGAGATGGTCAACAAGGAGGAAAGGAACCCCGATCCAACATCATATTGGACAGTACAGAAGATGCAGATCTGTTCCAGAGAGAGGACCAAAAAGTAGGCATTTCAAGGGATTGTTTTGAAGCCTACAACACATGTTACTTCACACACAAACTTGCTAGCTTTCTTTGTTTCCAGGCTCCAATCCACTTGTAAAATGTTGCATGACTTTACAGCTACTGGAACTACTTCCTCTTCAGTTGTTATAGAGAATGAAAACATTAAGAACGTACGTACTGGCTGGTATTTAATAGTCAACTTAAAGATACCTTAAACATTGGAAATGGTCAAATTTTCCAATTATACCATTGGTGCAGCGCCCACAATAATTAGGATGCTGCATCGTTCAGTCGTGGTGGAGAAAGAGCTGAGCGGTAAAGCAAAGCTCTTAATTTACTAGTCAATCTATGTTCCTATTCTCACCTTTTGTCACCAGGTGTGGGTGTGGACCTAAAGAACAAGATTGCGGATACAAGTGATACAAATGAGCTTCCTCCGCAGAGTGGCTGGGCTCTCACTCAAAGATAGAGAAAGATGCTCTGCCATCCTGGAGGAGCTCAAAGTAGAGCCATTGCTCCTCCAGGTCAAGAGAAGCCAGGAGGAGGAACTAGAGACGGTTGCTCACTGGTTAGAGCGTTCGCCCGTGGACCGGAAGTTAACCGAAAGTTTGCGGGTTCACATCTAGGATCTTTGGAGAAGACACCTAAACCCTGTTTCTCCCAACATTGGCGCTGTAATAGGTGGCAGCCTGGTGCGGTGTGATGCAGCACACAAATTTCCCGGTGAGAGATGAATTAAGTATATTAAAATAAAATTTTAAAAAAATGGAGGATGCAGCCGAGGTGAGAGAAGCCTGGGTTTCCCGTCTGAGACTGGCGCCCCACAATTCGTCCCCAGATTAGCGGAAGAAGATTATGGGATGGGAAAATGGCTTTACATATTATTTTCCTAATAAAAATGCTCAGTGAAAAGTAAACAAAAAGTCCTTAGAATTTTTTTCTATTTAAATAAGTTATTTTTCGAAATAGTTGGAGTCCACATGGACCAATAACATTCCCCTTATGTTCATTTTGTCTAAGCTTGCTTTTTCTTGTACATCTCAGATTGCAATGCTTTAAAATACATATTTTTATGAAGAGGTTTTTAAAAAAGCAACAGCTGCTTCAAACAGCTGCAGTGTTTAGAAAATCCAACCAGTTCTGATTAACTGATAACAAAACAAATTAGAAATTTAGAGTAAGGTCTTCCTCACTAGCCATGTTGGATGGTTTCTTGTGCATGTGTGTGTGCACATACTTATCAGGAACACAAGTAGAGGGAGGTCCTTGTTCACTGTGACTTTTGGAGGTCAAATAGGAGTACTAGATCATGCTGGTAGTTTTAGTTATTTACAAGAAGATCTCAAACTGAGTTTAAAGTCTATATTATATTTTATTTACCTATTTGTGACCTGACCTTTCCAACTAAAAGTTTGCTGAGCAACAATGACTGTACCATCATTTTCAACACATGTATGATTTGACACAATTCTGCTCAGGGTTCACAGGAAATGCAAGAATTTCTTGCCTGGCAGCAAGACTTGGATTGTGAGAGTAAAAGTGTATCACAGGCCACTCCGACTGTATTCAGATGGGCCGGATCTGCTAAGGAAGTCTATGTTTCTGGCTCTTTTAACAATTGGAACACTAAAATCCCCCTCAACAGAAGGTACTTTTACTCCACATTTTGCAAATCTTTGTTAGGTCTGAAAATTAAATGTCACTATTTTTCAAATACAGTCAGAAAAACTTTGTGGCTATAGTGGATCTGCCTGAAGGAGAGCACCAATACAAGTTTTGTGTGGATGGTCAATGGACTTTGGATCCAACAGGGGTGAGAAATGATTTTAAATTTATTGTTTGATTACAGGTAGTTTAGTGGTAGAGTTTTTTAAACTGTTGCTTGTGCTCTTTTGCAGTCTGTAATCACGTCTAAAACTGGAACTGTCAACAATGTCATCAAGGTGAAAAGTACTGACTTTGAGGTCTTTGATGCCCTAAGGATTGACTCTCAGGATTCAGCTGATATGTCTGGTAATGACACCAGTTACTCTTCCATCAGTTTAGTTATGTATAGCAACACACATTCTTTGTTAGAAAACAAGATAGCTGAAATAGATCTGGATTTTTGAAGGCTGCATATATTGAGTTATAAAATCACTTTTCAGATTTATCCAGTTCCCCACCTGGACCATATCAACAAGAGGGCTATCTTATCAAACCAGAAGACAAAATCAAACAACCTCCTTTCTTACCGCCTCACCTGCTACAAGTGCTACTCAACAAGGACACTGGTGTTTCTGTGAGTACTGATGTAAAATGCATCCCATAAACAAGACAGGTGACTACAGCAGTTTTGTATTATTAACACATCTTGTTCTTAATATTGCCATCAGTGTGACCCAACGCTGCTTCCAGAACCCAACCATGTCATGCTCAACCATCTCTATGCCCTCTCCATCAAGGTAATTCTACATAGTCCCCTATTTTTAAAAATAAACTAAACAATTACTGGATGAATACAGTTGTTCAGCAAAGAATGCAAGCATCCCAGTACTTCTTATTTATATATACACACACAAATGGGTAATTTGTCATGCATGGGTATAAAAGGATCTTCAGCTCTCGCTGGATCAATTTGCTGCCGAGTGTGAAGCGGCTGGGATGGGAATTAGCGCCTCCAAATCTGAGACCATGGTCCTCGCCCGGAAAAGGGTGGCATGCTCCCTGTATGTCAGGAACAGCGTCCTTCCCCAGGTGGAAGAGTATCTTGTTCCCGAGTGGGGGAAGAATGGAGCGAGAGGTAGACAGGCGGATCGGTGCAGTGTCAGCAATTACTAGGACGCTGCATCGGTCTGTTGTAGTAAAGAAAGAGCTGAGCCAAAAAGCAAAGCTCTCAATTTACAAGTCAATAGACGTTCCAACCCTCACCTATGGTCACCAGCTGTGGGTGGTGACCGAAAGAACGAGATTGCGGATACAAGCGGCCGAAATGAGCTTCCTCCGCTGGGTGGCTGGGCTCCCATTCAGAGATCGGGTGAGAAACTCTGCCATCCAGGAGGGGCTCGGTGTCGAGCCGTTTCTCCTCCAGGTTGAGAGAAGCCAGACGGGGTGGTTCAGGCATCTGGTCACGATGCACCCAGATTGCCTCGCTGGTGAGGTGTTTCGGGCACGTCCCATCGAGATGAGACCAAGAGGTAAACTCCAGACCCGCTGGAGAGACTATGTGTCACAGCGAGCTGGGGAACAACTCGGGATCCTTCCGGGTGAGCTGGAGGATGCTGCTGGAGTGAGAGAAGCCTGGGCTTCCCGTCTGAGGCAATTGTCCCCGCGACCTGGCCCTGGATAAGCGGAAGACAACGGAACGGGCATAAAATGTTTAAACAGCAGCTGCAAAGAAATCTTTTTGATGCATTTGTAATCTATTGTAAAGTTTGAGCCACTAACAGATGTTTTCAATTTAGTGTGTAAATGCTTTCATTTCACATTTTTCCATTTTTTTTTCTATTGTTTTGTTTTAGGACGGTGTAATGGTTCTCAGTGCAACACACAGATACAAGAAGAAATATGTGACCACTCTTCTGTACAAGCCAATCTAATCTACTGAGAAATCTGCTCTTACTCATATCAACTATTGTATACGCTTGTTTAGTTGAAATTGAAAAAAAAAGTGAATCCCCTTATATTGCATCTGATCACTTAATAATCTCGAGCATTCTCATATTTTTCTGTGATTATTCAATTTTGATTTAATAAAGTATGTTAATGCATTATTTTACCCTAATTGTCTTTATTTATTAGTTCTCTTAAAGAAATTTGACATCACTTGAACCACTTTCTGGCCTTTATTCATCCGATGCAAATCAGTAAGAATGACATTTGGTAGAAAAGGCTTCAGACTTGTCTTTTGGATAGTATTTGATGATTAAGACATTTTGACTTCCATTCAGAAATGATTTTCAATCTGATAGAAGGCACCTGAAAACTGGTTCTATATACAATGTGTATATACTGTATATATATATCTATATATATATATATATATATAGATATATATATACTTACCTGAGTTTGCCCAAATCCTTAGGGAAGTGTTAACCCCAAGAAACTGTTAACAAACTGTTTTTTGAAGGGTTATGTGGTAAAAGTGGTAGGGTGGGTTTTTGTTTAACCTCTGTTGTTGTCTAATTGCCTCCTTTTGTACTAACCGAAACTGACTGACCAGTTTGACGCTCCCCCATTGTACACCAGCTACTAGTTCTGTGAAATGAAACTGGTCCCCACAAAAGGCACATTCCCCAGAATGCAGGGCTATCTCTCCTGAATGAATGAGGGATTACACAGACATAACATTTTGGTAAAAAAAAATAGATATAAGTCTTATTCAGTCATCGGTAACTACTGAATTTGAACCCAAAATGTTCAATCTCACTGAACGAACGTAAAAATAACTTTAAACATAAACTAAGAGAACTACTAAAAGCAGATTTTTTTTTTTTTTTGGTTTTTGATTTTCAGTGTGGATGTTTTCCAAAATGAAAGAAATTGTCTTATTTTGCAGAGAAAAGTTTTCACCATAGCAGTCATATTAAAACTTAAGCTTGATGTGATTGGAAATGTAAAAAAAAAAAGAAAAAAAAATCTGTAAAAATAGGCTCCAATTGAGAGGAGCACTGCCTCAAATGCTGCAACTGCATTCTTGATGTGCACACCCAAAAGATTGTTCTTACATACAAGACTTTTAGAATTTATTTTAAAATGATTACAACAGTTTAAATGTATCTTACATCAAATTTCCAAAATCCACAAGGTTTTGAATGAGAATGATGTTGAATATTTTTATAATTAATATCTGGATGACCTGTGACTCAGTCAACACAATATTCGTCACGGTCCAAGTTCTTGTTGTCAGGGTTGTACGTGTTGTTCGCAAAGCAGTGTGCTGCTACACGGTCACACTCGCACACAGCAGCCTTGCACTTATCGTTGGTATCTGCAGAAACAGAATTGAGATAAAAAGAAGCTTAAGGTTACCGGATCAATGAGGAAAAACAGACTTAAGACTCTTGAATACTTAAATGTTACTATTCAGATGTAACTAGATTTTTTAGTGTTATAAACTACAAATACAGTTAATGTAGGTAAATGTTGATGACCCTAATGATCATGATAAACCAACATTGCATTAAAAGCTATTTAAATAGTTGGCTATTGTGATTTTTTGATCAGAATATTGTGTGAATCAGAAGCAATAGTACCTGGGCATGTCACCTGTTCATCTGAGCAGGTGAAATTATAATTAATGATATAGGGGAGCTCAGCAAGGCCTGTGCATCCAGGAGCTCTTCGGCTTTCTCTGTAACAATTGTCATGAACTTTGCAGCAACTAGGATGAAACCAGAGAAATATATTTGAAAAGGGTTCAGTTCATTTTGATTATATAATTTATTTTGTCCCTACCTGTCCACTTCGTCCACTGGAGTTCCTTTCCCACCAAGACCGCACCAGCAACCATAATTGTTGTACTGTAAAGGACCAACACCTGGCTGTGCACAAGAAATCATCTGGGCAAACTGCCACAATGCTTTAGGCATCCCAGCTCCACTTGTCGCATAAGCTAAAACAAATGTTTACATCAAAAAAATTTATTAGATCAGAAAACGGATAAAACTTAATGCAAGACTTACCGACTAGAAGCAAAAACAGAACACCTGTCCCATTCATGACTACAATGTGAAGAACGTTGCCTTTGTTGCTGTCCTCTCTTAAAGGACAAGAAAAAAAGACAGGAGGTGGGAACTTTGTGCAAGAATGTTCTGGTCAAAACTTGTCTGAGTGGATTTTTCCTAACTTAACTCAAACGTTTGATCTTCATTCCTTTTTTCTGCACATTACTATTTTATGAAAGCAGAGTGGTAGCAATACACTTAATCTAAACGAACAAAGTTATATTCTGTTTAAAGCACATGAGCATCATTCTATAAATTAAAAAGATGGAAAATTATTTTGTTTCGAGCTCCTAAAATCCTCTGTTTCAAGTTTTGAAAGTAAAATCCTTCATAAAACAAGTGTCATATTTGATCTAAACTGTAGACTTCAAAGACTAGTTGAAACTTGCCATTAGGTGATAACTTATTTATCTCCTGTGCAGAGACTCATAACATTGTGGACAAGGACAGAAAATAGACTTTTTCCAGCTCTGAAGCTCTGAAAAAAAAAAAAAAATTATGACGAGCAAATACTGCAAACAGGGCCACTATTGGGTGGTATGTCCCAAATTTCCATAATAAAAAATACTTTGGACCTCACAGCTGTGTAAATACTAGACACTTGTTGCAGTTCCCATGGTTTTCTGTTGCAGGTTGTCCACAGGAGATGTTTCACTTGGACATTCTCATTTCTCCCACCACCACTAACAATATAAAACGATCTAGAAACTAACTCTTAAATATTTGTGTAAACTAGTTTAAGGTTGCAGGAATGTATGTTTATTTTTACAAGTTGAAATAATAAAAAAAGGTTTTATTCTCCAGCAACGTGGTTTAAATTTTGGCAATCAAAGCAGTTTTATCAAACAGCACTTTGATTCACTTGTCATGTGGCAATATTTTTTCATTTAGACTAACTTTTAATTCGTATTTAGACAATAGAGTTGTTTCCACAGAAAAAAAATCATTCATTTTACTTTTATTGTTTTCTTTCTCAAAACAAATATACTTTGGAGACTATCGTGTCAGAATGAAGGGTTTTTCTTGTTTTTTTATTCATTGGCAGTGTGTCAATTTTTCATCACCAACCTGAATGAACTGTAGTTAATGTGGTGCATGTAGTGCATGACACCTATTTGGTGTCATTTTGAAGGAGTCCAAGAAAATGTTTGTCCAGGCAAGGTCCAAGTGCAACAACAATTTTTTTGGGGGGGCGGTCACTTCACAAGTGTTTGTGTAAAGAAGAAGTGTCTTGCGTTTAGATGACACCAAATGGTTTTAAAGTAAAGTTGAGAAATCCGTTTGCATATGTGTTTGTAAATTTAGATATATGTGGGGTAAAAAAAAAGAGTGCATTTTTATTACGATCAAATCATTTCAGAGGAAAGTGATTTAGTCCAATCAAGAGCAAAATTCTAGCTTGATTATTACAGGAGTTTCTATAATTGGAGGCTGAGCTGTCCAGCATAAGCAATAAGTTCCGTTCCGTTCGTTCAGTCATCTTCCGCTTGTTCCGGGGCCGGGTCGTGGGGGCAACAGCCTCAAACGGGAAGCCCAGGCTTCTCTCACCCCGGCTGCATCCTCCAGCTCACCCGGAAGGATCCCAAGTTATTTCCCGGCCAGCTGTGAGACATAGTCTCTCCCGCGGGGCCAGGGTCTGCCTCTTGGTCTCCTCCCAGTGGGACATGCCCAAAACACCTCGCCCGCAAAGCACTCGGGGGGCATATTGACCAGATGCCCGAACCACCCCATCTGGCTCCTCTCGACCTGGAGGAGGAGCGGCCAGACACCAAGCTCCTCCCGGATGGCAGAGCTCCTCACCCGATCTCTGAGTGAGAGCCCATAATCACCATAATCAATTTCAATTTATGTTGAAATTGATTATGGTAATTAAATTTTGATTAATAAGTAGCCAATCAATACACTAAATGTAACATTATTTCATTAAACTATTGAGATAATCTGTATATTATTTTATTCAACAAATTCCTTATGTAGTTCATAAAGTATTTAAAAATCTTTACACTGAAAAACAGAAGACTGCTATAATAATTATTGTTATGGAGGTGATAGTTAAAATCAGTATTCACCCAAACTTCGGAATGTTGTTGCAGAGCCCAATTGTTTTCTATACTTTTTTATTGCTGTTTGAACATGTGTACTCTGTCAAATGTTTTTTCATGAATCAAAGCATTTATCATGTTCTTGAAAGTACCCCATGCTAAAACAGCAACATGAGAATGTGTGACATTTGCCTTTTATTTCGAATTTGCCAAATCAATGAATTTGTTCTTCCCAGTCCAAGCCATCTGCTGTAGCTGCACCTGCTGCAATTATCACCCAAAATTTCCAAATAAATTTAGACACAAATATGCATTGAATTTAAGATGATTGTATTAAAAAGGTATGGAAGAGGGTGTGAGGAACCGGTCAGAGTGGTTGTGAGGAAGCATGGTCCACATCAAAAGGCCCACCCCCTCTCACCAAACATGTAACCAAACCATTGTGTAAAAGAGGACCCTACCAAAGAATGTCAAC
The DNA here is from genome assembly GCA_902685375.1 of Neostethus bicornis. NCBI lineage: Eukaryota > Metazoa > Chordata > Actinopteri > Atheriniformes > Phallostethidae > Neostethus > Neostethus bicornis. The sequence continues at coordinate 16,793,349 of LR738545.1, forward strand.
TCAATGGAGAAAGAGCAAGAGCTTGTTTTTAAGCAGGATGCTGAAGTTGCTTAAAAAAGCAACAAAAAAGACCCAAATGCTTTTATAAATCACAAATTTTTGCTAATTTTTATTGTTTTGTGCAAGATTAACAGTATGTTGCAGATTATGTTTTTAATGTAGCGGATAAAATAAAGTACTCAATCTGGATTATGTGGAAAATAACTCTAGACATTACTTGGCTTTTTATGACAAATTGTATTGAAAATGTATTAAATTTACTCTTTACAGCTGAAATACTGTAATTCCAAATGTGGTTGATTGGTGAAGTTTATCCTTAATGTTTGTTTTTCTTCTTGAATTTTACTCCAGTTTGCAGCGACTATGCTCAGTGAATGGAACAACGATGCTGTTTTTAGAAATGTGCTCTTAATAAAAATCTGAGCTTTATTTGACTTTGCCCCCTACCAGACAGAAACAGCATCACAACTAACCTGGTCATCTGCATCTGTCTGCAGTACCAATAACCTCCTCTGCCATGACCTCCTCTGCTAAACAAGGACAGAAACAATCCAGACCACTAATCTATGTTTTTATTTAACTTTTAATTTAACAGTAAAATTTACAAAAACATAATAGCAGTTTGCTTGTTATTTAACCACCACTAGTTTGAAGTTGAGGCCAAATGTAGTGTTGGAAAACATCATAAGTACATAAATTTGTTAGTTACTTTTATAATAGTCACACAAAAAACTTAAAAACTGCTCATTAATGTTTATTCACCTTAAGTGTTACTTGGTTAATACTGAGATGTATATACAAATACTAGTTGTCTCCATTTTCTACTTCAACAAGTCTTAAACTTTAGAAGAGTTCTAATCTAAGAGAGGTCAGTCATGTCTCATGCCTTGGCTTCACAGATGTATCTTTCCTGCAGACCACAGTCTGCATCATTCAACAACTTGCGTATGCGCCTAGCCGAGCCATGAAGCTGTCCACAGTCCTCTCCATTCTCTCTGTAGTCCCAGTCATCAGGTTGACCTGAATCCCACATGCTGAACAGAAGCAGGAAGAAAATCAATTGTGTATGTTTTAAAACATTGATTTAATATTTTTTCCCCTCTATGTTCTCATTTGTCTTACTTTGGGGTTGAATTGAAATCAGTGCCATCAACCCAGCTCCAGTGTCCCTCATGCTCTCGCTCAACGAGTCCAATCCAGAAATTATATCTAATTTCAATTACCCTTGAAATGTAGTCCTAGGTTTTAAGAAAATAGCAACACGTTATTTACAATTTCCTTAAACTTGAAGTAGTCTTGTGTCATAGATTATTAACACTTTGAAGAGGTGATCTTAAATTGATTGACCCATACTGAGTAATAATTAACTTTACCAGTTCTTGCAAGTTGTTCAAAACCAGCAGATGTCCTTTGTGGGATTTACACTGCTCCTCCGCTCTGTGCCAAGTTTCAGCAGTGGTTGAAAAAAAGTAGCAGTTTTGCTGAAAACTAACCCATCCTTCTTTACACGCTCCTGGATTATTAAAGATGAACAGAAACCAATCAGTCTAATATTAAACACTTTTACAAGGACAGTTTTACCTCTCTCTGGGGCAAGTTTCTCCCAAGGAATTCCTGGCTTTGTAACTACACCTTTGGTATAAAAAAATTACAAAAATAAAAACACAGATTTATTCATTGATCACAATATATTTGTATCAATAAATTAAATTATTTAAACATGCACCTGGTGATAAAACCAAACTTTGTTTGCTGATAGTCTGAAGTTGAAGTTTGACGTCAGTAATTTCTTTGTTTATTTGGGAAGCTGAGACAAAAAAGTTATAAGTAACTGTCAATTAATCCATTTTATTTTGTACTAGTGTTTTCAATGTCTTACATTTTATTCCTGTTACCATCAGCAGAATCAACAGCAGTAGCAACAAAATGCTATAGAGGACCATCATCACTACCCTCTTAACACCTGGAAACACTGATAAAGACATTGTCATCATTCAAAATTAAATTTAAAAAAGCAATGATCAACATCTTACTTGTTTGTATTGTGCTGTACTCTCCACGGTTCATATTGCCATCTGGTGATGTAAATTGTTGATATTGAGTATCCATCACTAAACAGTATCAATTTGAGATTGAATTGTTTTTTTTTTTATGTTAACTTTAAACTTCCTGGTAATTAAAGTAGCCTGTTAGAGAAAAATACCATGTGCAGAAACAGAGGCTAACCAATTCTTTTTTTGTTTGTTTTTAGCCACAAATGTTAACGATTAACAACTATATAAATACACTTTTGCAATGTTAACCTTCATCCTTCCATTACTAAGTCAAGACACGTTCATGAAGTCAACTAATAATTGTAATTGAAAACAATTAAATGTAAAACCTAAAATTTCAACCCTAGAGGGTTTCATGGGAAAACCCTTGAGTCTACATAGAGGATACATGTAGGTAGATACCTAATTTTAAAGCCCATACTCACTCAAAATGTAAATATAAATATGATATAAGTTAAAAGCTATTTGTACAGAAAGCTTTGTACAGAAAGCTTTGATCCACCAGTACCTTGAACTGAAATATAGTGTTTGAATTGTGTTATTGTGAATAATAATAATAATATGATAATAGTAATAATAAATAAGACATTTTAATATCACGGACCACTAAAAAAACAGCAGTGGGGAGAGAAAAAAGACACCTCGTGGGGATCCACTTGAAGGGGAGTTCCCACCGGACAAACAGGCAATGTATCTAAGACTGTTAACTAAAAACAAGCTAATTCTACTCCTACAGCTAGATACCTGAAAAAATCAGTAGATATGATCCATCCACATCTATGATATGGATGAATTATATCAGTAGATACGGTTCATCATGTTTTTCATCAACATATGAATTGCACTGTATCAATATTGATGCTGAATGAACTGAGTTGCATATTTTAATTTGGCATAGTTTTACGTCCGATGCCCTTCCTGACACAACCTCTGAATACTAAATGATTTGCCGCTATGCAGGAAAGTCAGATATCAACCATGGGTGAAGTTGAGACAACAAGCTCCATGGGTGCCTCAGTTTGGCAGGGGATATTAGAGCTAGGTACTGGAGTTAGAGGACACAACTCCAAGCCGACCAGTGGATAAGCTTCTTCAAAGAAGAACATTTTAAGCCTACCATTAAATACAGAAACGGTGGATGATGATGACTATGCTAAAACCACAAATGTTTCAAAAACTGATCGTGAATGCGGGCCTGTGAAGAAATTATGAATGTAGACATTTTTTAAAACTTGTTCGGTCTCAGCTAAAAGATGAGGGAAAAGCAAACGACAGAAACTCTAGGTTGAGTCAAGTAGATGGAGCCAAATGTAATAGAAAAGTATTATTTGAAAAAATATGAAAAAAGTTTCAAACAGAAACTGCATCTGTTTGACCAACATATTTGACCAATGGTGACAATTTTCTTTGTGCTCTTCTAAATAACTAAATACTCAATAAACACAACAAGAGTTTAGAAAGAATGTTTTTTTCCTGCTCATTATTTATTTATTTATTGATTTATTTATTTCATGGTGTCATGCCCCGACAAGACTCAGTTATCTGCAGTGTTAACATAATGTTATATAGATATTTATTTCTTTATTTCTCTTACTTCTTATATATACAGAGGCGCTGGTTCCCACGGTGAACGGTCTATTCAGCCACGGAGATTTCAGCCACGGACATTTGAGCCAAAAAACTGCAACCTAGGCTATTTGAGCCACGGTGACTCGGCTATTTGAGCCATGGGATAAAAATGTTTATTTACGATAAAAGTTTTACATAAAATATCAGAATTTTTTAAAAATATCAGAATTTTTTTTAAATATCAGAATTTTTTATTTGTAAAATATCATAATTTTAAAAAAATATCATAATTTTAAAAAAATATCAGAATTTTTTATTTGAGCCATGGGATAAAAATGACTAAAAGCAATTATTTTCTGTAGTGCAACTGTTTTTTTATGATTAAATTTTTACATAAAATATCAGATTTTTTTTTAAAATATCAGAATTTCTTCATGCCCTTTTGTGTTAGGTGTGAATACCACATATTGAGATACGCTCAGAATATATCCACTTCACACGTAACACAAAGGGTTACATAACTGTCCTACTCGGTGAACGGTCATGTCAGCCACAGACATTTGGGCCAAGAAACTGCAACCTAGGCTATTTACAAAATATCACAATGTTTTACATAAAATAATCACAATTTTCTACATAAAATAGGTTTTTGGCCCAAATGTCCGTGGCTGAAATGTCCGAGGCTGAAATGTCCTAAATTCGTGGCGCACATGGCTCAAATATCCTAGGTTGCAGTTTTTTGGCCCAAATGTCCGTGGCTGAAATCACCGAGGCTGAAATGTCCTAGAACCGGTTCCCACGTGTGTACAGTTTTGGGTATTTCTCCACATGTCGTGTTTTTATATTGTTATATATTATAAATGTTACATTAATCGCTAACGCACTGCTATTCACGTTGTCTACAGTTTTAACACGTATTATTTTAATGAAAGAAAACTTTCTTATGATTACATTTGGTGGCTAAATGCCGCCACCAAGTGATAACAGTACAAAGTTCTTCCGGTTTCCTGTCCTCACTAAAAGAAAATGGCTGCTGTAGGACGCTTCTCTCAGTTGTTACTGAGGTCTTCTCTTGCTCAGAGTCGGCGTCAGCTTTCTGCTACAGCCGGTCATGGAGAGCAGTCAGGTAACTGTTTAACTTAACAACTTGTCAGAGATTGGATTTAACTAAAGTTTTCGGAAAATGTGTGTTTTTATGTCTGTGACCTTGCTCTGTTAGCTTTAGCTTCTGTAGCCTTATCGTGTGTATTTGAGGAAAACACTCCATATAATCAGGTTCAGAGTTATACACAATCTAGACTAATCAAATATCTAAATTTGTTTTAAAAGAAAAAAAACGTCTGAATTAAAAAAAAAAATTACAGGCAACAATAACACTGTCAGCATTAGCTTGTTTCTTGAAAGCCAAGAAAAAAGACCAATGCATATAGAGGTTAATAGGTGTGAATTATTGCTGCACTTGATCTACTTTTAAACGCGTTTTAGCACTTCTTAAAAAATGAGTGATGAAACAAACTTCTCCTGGAAATGTAAATTATAACAGAAAATCACACAGGCTACAGCTGAGCTTGTAGTTTGTTTTTTTTTTTAGGGTTTTGAAAAGATACAATTACTTTTCCCCCCACCATCACTCACTCAGTTTTATGTGGGAACATTTTCCAGGACATTTGAAATATTAACATATAGGTTTTAATCAGCATAAAATCTTGAATCTTATAAACCATGCAGTTATAACTTTTTGTTTACTGGCTTAATGTTTGGGTTTTTAACACAAGTATTTTGCTAAAAAAAAAAAAATAAATTAGATGATTAAACAACTGTCAACCATTTCAACCAAAAAAAAACTCTAAACAAAAAAAAAAAAGCTATGTCATTGTTTTCTACAGAAGTAAAAGTGGTCCAATGATCAGTTTGAATTAGTTTCGTTCGGTTATCTTCTGCTTACCTGGGCCGGGTTGCGGGGCCAACTGCCTCAGATTGGAAACCCAGACTTCTCTCACTCCGGCTACATCCTCCAGCTCACCTGGGAGAATTCCAAGATGTTCCCTCGCTAGTTGTGATACATAATCTTTCCCGCGGGTCTGAGCCTTACCTTTGGGTCTCCTCCCGGTGGGATGTGCCTAAAACACCTCACCAGCGAGGCGCTCGGGAGGCATCCCAACCATATGCTTGAACCACCCCATCTGGCTTCTCTCGACCCAGAGGAGCAACAGGTCCACTCCAAGCCCCTCCCAGATTGCAGAGATCCTCCCTCTCTCAATCTCTGAGTGAGAGCCTGGCAACCCTACGAAGGAAGATCATTTCGGCTCAATCTCATTCTTTCAGTCACCATCCACAGCTGGTGACCATTGCTAGGAATTCAGTTTGGACTAGTAACTTGTTGAAAAATTTAAGAATCATAAAATGCTATACCTTTTTTTGTGCCCATTGAGCGTTAAATTAAATATGCAATTATCTTTCAGCTAAAACATGGAAAATTCTCACCTTTGTGGTTGCCCTGCCTGGTGTATCAGTCTGCATGCTGAACATGTACTTGAAGGAGCAGCACCACAGCCATGAACAACCTGAGTTTGTCCCATACTCCCACCTTCGCATTCGCTCTAAGGTATGATTACTAAATTACCAAATAGTTTGTATTTGCAGCTTAGAGGCAGATTTTCACAAAAAATGTTTTGTTTTTTTCTTCTTTACAGCGTTTCCCCTGGGGAGATGGCAACAAAACACTCTTTCACAACCCACATGTGAATCCTCTTCCTGGTGGTTATGAGGGGCATGATGAGTAAACTTTTTAGCTCCGCTTATAAAGAAACCTCCACTTTCTTGTCAGTATCTTGTCACTGGACCACTCTCCCACTTTCCAGTCTGTTCTTATCAACTTTATTTTGTTTGTGCTCCATGGTGGCACCTGAAACAATAATTCCACAGCTTTGGACCATTAGACAAAGAAATCCAATTAAACTGAAGTGACAGAAATAAAGTAAATATTATTACCTCAAATCATTTTCCTGTCTTTTCTGAGTTGTGTTGTGCTTGAGGTTTTTATTTGGTAGTTTGTGGTTAACTTTTTTGGGCTAATTAACTGAATTAATTAAAAATTATCAATGATCAATATCCGAACAAAATAATTTCCAAGACTTTACTGTAATGAACTAACTCATTTAAAACGTTAAAACAATTAACCTGCTTGGTTAGAGTTTGTTTTTGCTAGTAAACATCAATTAGACTAAAGGATCTGCATATCCTTTTGTTTTGATTATTTGATGAATCACAACAAAGTTTAACATTAATTGAAAGGCAAGTGTCCATACTGTAGTTTTTAATATCAGGAGACATTTTTTCACTTTAAACATAAATGTGAACTCGAGAAATAAATTTGAATTTATTGAAAGCGCAAAACCCCACAACAAACAGGGAGCTGTTCGGAGTGTGTCCTGCCTCTCACCTGAAATCAGCCAGGGTAGGATCTGGCAGTCCTCCGGAACCACTTTAGGGATAAACAGTTCAGAAGACGAAACCAAAGCGCAAAAAATATAGATTTCTAAATGTTATTTTCATGGGGTACGATTAAGGTGTTCTCATGAAGTGCACAGATGCAAATACTTTATGTACATTTTTACTCCTGCACCAGCCAAATGTATGGTTATCACTCAAAGATGTATACATATTTTTTTTTTCAAAGCTGAAATGGGTAGTAAAAGCCAGAAGTATTTAAAATAGAGTAAATCCATTTTGTGGAATTGGGGATCACAGAGAAGACATTTCATTTAATCCTTTGAACTGCTTATTCCCTGATAGTAGCATATCCTGGCTGATTCAAGGCAAGTGGCAGGGTACACCCCAAACAGGTCGCCAGTTTGGTGAAGACATGCCTTGTTTAATCTTTTCTGTGGATAACCTTAGTAATGGCCAACTTAGTGAATTGTAATTTCAGTTGCTAATCTGTCTCCTTTTTCTATGATCATGGAATATTTAGAGGAAAAAAGTGATGTGACGCTTTGTTACGTGCTTCTCGCCCTTTGTTAGAAACTCCACCTCTCACGTGAACGCGCTTTAAGCCGAATTAGAAAATCCTGGGTTAACAAAGCTTATCGATGATCTGACTCTGGGTACCATTTTATCCATCCCATCTCTTGGACGAAAATTTATGACAAGTCTTATTTTGGATCTACCTGAAGCATTTAATAATCTATATTTTTTCGGTTTTACGGATGTGGGTTATGACTGAATTACTAAATCTAACAGTGAAACATCTCGGATAACTGCGCGCACTCGTTGTCACAAGGAGAGAGCAATCGCACACAGAAACCCGGATCAAAATGATTAATTCAGATGGAGGTGAGAACATCTTCAAAATCTGATAATGTATACAAACAATTCATCAACGTCATGACATCTGATTCTTCAGAAACACATTCACATGTATGTTTTTCTGATTATAGATTTCCAGATGATGAGGAAGCAGGAAAGGGCCCACTTTTTCAGCTCCAGAGAACAGGAGCTCATTTTAAAGTTGTATGAAGAGGAGAGACATATACTGACAGCAAAATCCAACACAACCTGTGCCTCTAAACAGAGAGAAGAAGCTTGGCAAAGGATTGCAGATAGAATCAATGCGTAAGAGGACTTGGATAGAAATTCCAAATGCACAACAAAATTACATGATCACTCTAATTTGAAATCTATTCCAAAAAGTGCTGGATTTATATGTAATTAAACAATCATGTACTTTCAGTGTTTCAGACAGTGGATATCGGAGGACGTGGCAGCAAGTAAAAGTAAAATACAAGAACATTGTACAAACAGGTATTTCATTCATATATTTTTTCTATTAAACTATTTATATTATATATTTGGCTTGATTTTGTTTCACTGAATAATTGCTGAGATTAATTAATATCTTTACACCCATTTCAAAGACATTGTTTGATATGCTATATTCAACCTTGAACATATTACTGTTCAACTATATAAAATATTATTTTTGTCCCCTCTGCAGCAAAAAGAAAAAGGGCAGAGGTTATGAGGATAGGAGGGGAGTCAGATACACCTTCACTGACTTCTGCTGAAGAAGATGGTGTTCATCACAGAGACAGCACGGTTAGAGTTGAAGTTTTACCTGGAGGTGCCTGCATCGCTCCAGTTACAGGATCTGATACCTCTTACATGAGTAGTAGGTGTTTTGAATTGCTTTAAGTCATATTTTAATAGGCAGAGACTGAAGTTGAGGTTGTGCTTGTATTCAAAGTGTCAGGTCATCCGGTTCTCCTCATGCCTGTTGCAAAGACCGAACCAGAAAGTTTAAGTGGTGATGAGACGGACATCAGCGAGGCTAATTTTGAAAGGGTGAGTATCTACAAATAATTGTTCCTAAAAATGCCTTATTCATTAATGCTCAAAATATATTTTATGTTTTCTTTTTTTCCCCATTGTGTTCCAAGGATTCAAATAATTGCAATTTCCAGGAACGAAACTATTCAACAGAGGCTACTTCAGGTGGTAAAAATGCTGATGTGAGTTCTAATCAGTCTGTTAACTATACTGTCTAACCTTTGGTAAAACAGTATGCATGTTTCTTATCTAATTTTAGAAGCAAACAGAAGACCTAAAGGCTCTTTACTGCTGTTATCTGAAAAAAGAGATGGAAAACCGGAACCAAGAGATGGCCTACAGAGCACTTAAAATGAGGAAACTAGAAAAAGAAATCTTGTTACTTGATAAGCAATTGATGTAATTGTAAAAGTGTAATATGTATAGAATGATGAGCTGCTTTTATTTATATTGGAAATATTTTACTTTTATAAAATGATTTGTCTGTAATACTTGACACCTGGACATCTGGGATGTGTTTTTTGCAATCAAAGCAAAAGTGCACTCAGGATTAACAACTATTAGTGACCATTTATTGTTCGGTGACACAGTGGTTTGCACAGTGGCCTCACAGCAAGAAGGTTGGGGGTTGAAGAGTCAAGGCTTGAAAAACTAGCCTTCCTGTGTGGAGTTTGCATGTTCTCCCTGTGTACATGTGGGTTTTCTGCGGATACTCTGGTTCCCCCCTACCCTCCAAAAACATGCATAAAATTGCCCCTAGGAACGAGCGTGTGTGCCCAGCTACAAACTAGTGACCTGCTCAGTGTGTACCCCGCCTCTTGAATGAAATTGCAGGGATAGGCTCCAGTACCCCTTCTCCCTCTTTGGATGATAAACATTAGAGCAACATTTTCTTATTACCAGCTAGTCACAGTGAAGTTTAATGGAAAGCAGATTAATAAACATGTGGATTTTGTGAATAATGTGTCACACCTTAAAAATCACAGCACAAGTTATTACTTTGATCATAATTATTTTACAACAGTTACTTCTTACATATTTTTAGTAAAAAAAAAAAAAAAAAGAAAGAAAGTTGCAAAGCAGCTATAAAGTAGAGAAAGCTTTCAAAAATGAACTTTCTATCAACAGTATGGCACCTTGTTTCTTTACATGATGATTTTTAAAATTAAGCTTAAATATCAAATTTTTACTGAAGCTATTTTTAAAGTATTTTCTACTAGCTTCACGTTTGTCTCCAAAACTAGGATCTGACACCCCCTAAAAAAAATCACACACACGTAAGAAAGTTTCAGACCAGGCAGAGTCCGAATGTGATCATTAATTTAATCTCTTTATGAGAAAATGCTTTTTTTTTTTTTTTTTTTTAAGAGCAGCTTTTAATTTACAGATTGATCGCTGCTGTTTGACAGGTCTGTGCGCGTTCACGATCAGACACGTCTAATCAATCACAGAAAGAAAGATATACATAAATGGAGGATAATCCAGTTTTTATTTACCATCTTTCTAAAATACACGCTTCAACACGCATAAATATCAATTTTACATGAAGATCATTTTGGTTGCTTTTATCAAACGGGTCTAACAACTGAAAAATTTATTTCCAACATTAATCACACTACAAATCTGAATGTAATTTTAATTCTTGACTAACATTTTTCAGAAAAAAACATTTAGTGACACATTTTCTTCTAAATTATACATACATTTAAAATGTTTAGAAAATTTAAAGTGCTGTGGGGTTTTTTGTTTTCTTTTTGTTTGTTTGTTTTTTTTTTTTGGAAAAAAAATTCCAATAAGAAGGAATAGAAAACAACTTATTAATAAATGTGCAATTATCCTAAAAGTGCTTTTATTCCAGCTGTGAAGTATAGTTATAAATTTTTAATATCATCAGTCGATGGTGATTAAAGCTGATAAGATTTAATTATAACCTCAGAAATAAAAGCTTGAAGTCATTGATTGCTACATAAACCACGGGGTTGATTTTTTTTTTTTTTCTAAAACGCAGTAGTTTGTCGTTCTTTTCTCGCCGTACTTTCACATGACTTGTAATACGTGACCTGTCAGCATTCCTCAACTTAGTCTAAAAACTTAGACAACTTTGTCATAACACAATAGAGCATCGATCGTATTAGTAAAAGTGTCATATCGCTTTTTTTTTTTTTTTTTAAAGTGGCAAGAGCTCATTTGGTGTGAAAAGCTGTGAGCTGTTTGCAAGAATCTGGATCTTCGTAGGAGAAAAACTCCCTCAAATAATCTGTTTTTTAATCAAAGTCTCCACTCAGTCTGTAAGAATGGATATCTAACTGATGGCTGAGCTTAAACCACCAGGCTCAAGAAGGTAAGGTTATGATTATTTAAAGACAGCTTTAATCAATTGATCATTTTTTTAATGTGAAACACAGTGAAGCCTCATTATACATGGTTGGATCAGTTCTATTTGATTAGCTTGTTTGGCCAACTACTTTCTATTAAGTTATTTGTTTAAACCAGAGGTTTTCAACCTTTTTCATGCCAAGATACATCTTAACATTAAAATAAAAATCTTGAGGCACATCGCCAACCAAAATAGTTACAAACGTCTCCATATGTATATATCTACTGTATATACTGTATGCAGGGGCGAATCCAGGATTTTCTAAAGGGGGCCGGGCGGGAGGTCATAGACAAAACGAGCACCTATTATGCTCGCCTGTATAAGGGAGTCTTTGGGGCTTTCTCCTCCCGAACATTTTGAAAAAATAAGTAATTTTAAGTCGTAAGAAGTAAATAGTAAGAACGCTTTTTTTTCTCTTTTTTTTTGTGGACCAAAAGAGGGGCGGGGGGAGGGGCGTGCGCTCTTTTGGTCCACAGAGGATTTACTCAAAATCCAATAGAATTTTTTTTCCCTTTAATGTCTTGCAGAAAATATTAGATTTTTTTATAATTTGTATAGATTTATATTTAAAAAAAAAAACCACACAACCCATATGTCTAAAAAAAACAAGTAGAAAGTACGATCCATTAGCTGGGGTAATGTTTTAGGGGAGATGAACAGCAGCGTGCAACAAAAAAGCAGAGAAGAAGAGTGGGTTGCTATGGTTACAGGACAGCCCTGCCTGTCTCTAAATAAAATGACAGGATGAACAGCAGCATGCAACGAAAAGGCAGATAAAAAGAGTGGGTTGCTATGGTTACAGGACAGCCCTGCCTGTTTCTATATAAAATGACAGGATTTCCTACTGATAAACATAAACAAATTAGTTTTTTATACCAACATCATAAGATCAACCAAAACATTTTTGGGAGCGGCCAGTAGATCCCAATCACTGTATGTGGTGAAATAAGATCCTACGCCACACGTGATGATCTCTCATGGTACATTAGTGTGGTTGAAAACGCTGGTTTAAATCCTCTGTTTTCCCTCCTAATTTAACCCTTGTTCATGTTACAGGTGTAATTATTTCTTCCTCTATGATGGATCTAAAGTTAGAGGAGAAGGGGATCCCACCAGAGAAGGGATCTGCTACTTTTTTCCTGAAGAGGTCTGTCAAAAAAAATTGAGATGTCTTATTTTTGCTGTGTTGTTTTAACTGAAATCTGGGTTTGTACATTTTTCTGTTAGACCCCTTTAGATAAGCAGGAGCTGCTGTGTGGTCAGCTAGCTGGGGTAGGCCGCTGTGTTTCAGAACTTTCCACCTCTCCTGTAAGGACACTGAGGCTTCGCCACAACAAGTTTGCCATCCGTATGAAAGATGATTTCTTCTGGGTATGTTTGTGTATATAGATGGAACACTAGTGACTTTTGAGGAGTTCTCAAACTTGGTTTTTTCACATTTTTGCTCTTTCTTGGATATAATGAAGTGTTTATACTGAGGGTGTGATTTGTATTTGTCATGGCAGGCTCTGGGCTGCTCGGTTGAAGTCCCAACTGTCAGTGTTTGTGAGTTTCTGGATCAGCTCATAAATCTCTTCTGTTTCTACCATGGCTCTGTTCGCCAAAGTTACGAGGTACAATTTACACTTTATTTGACTTGTTTTTGTCTTACTGTTATAAATTTGATAAAAACACACCCACCTTCCAAAAACATGCATGTTACAGTAGGTTGATTGGCCCCTATGAAATTGCCCTTAAGGATGAGTGTGTGTGTATGTGGCCATGCAGCAGACTGGTGACCTGTTCAAGACGTACCCTGCCTCTGGCCTGGAATCAGCCGGAATAGGCTTTGGCACCTTCGTTGCCCTATTAGGGATAAGGAGTTCAGAAGACAAAACACCATCAATTTATATGTAATAAGGAGAAAACAATAAAGGATGTTTTTTGTCATTTTTTCCTATTTGTCTGATGTAGAATCACAATAAAGAAACTTTGGCAACTCAATGGACATACTACCTCTCACATCTGCAGTCGGGACCCTCAGAGCTCTACAACACTTTCAGCAGCTTAAGGACTATCGATTCATCTAACGTATGTACAATAAGTTGTCCAAGTTCTCCTTTGTGGTCAGGATATGACTATGCTGTTGTGCAAAATTAACCTCAAAATTACAACAACCAACTGAAAAACAAAATTTCAAACACCCAAACTTTTGTCAGTCAAATTGTAAAAACTTCTGGCAATAAATTAAATAATAATATTAAATGTGATATAAAAAGATCTAAATAAGTTTCAACGCTAATATGCCAGTGGAAAAGAAAACAAGATAAATTGGCTTAAACCACAAACTTTTCTATGAAAGATGAACACAGTTCCATTTGTTTTTTTTTCATGCATAAAGTCAGGAGAATTTGTTCATCCGTAAACTATTCATTAGTTAAATTTTGACCTTAGGGGAGTCAGCTGAATAAGTAAATGTAAACGAACTTCACTAGATAGTGTAGGAAAGACACTACTTTGTAAAATCAGGACTCCAGTGTAATACAAACTAGTCCTATCCATCAGTTGTTTTAAAATGAACTTTTGTAAACAGGACTTTACTATTTACAATGTCATGTAAGCCTAATCACATCTCACTGTAATTCTTCTTCTTTCGCCATTTCCCTTCAGGGGTCGCCACAGCACGTCAGTTTCTTCCATCTAACCCTATCTGCTGTGTCATCTTCGGACACACTATCTTCATGTCTTCCTTCACTGCGTCCATGAACCTCCTTTTTGGTCTTCCTCAAGGCCTCTTTCCTGGTGGTTCCAAACCCAGCATCCTTCTTCCGATGTACTCTCTCTCTCCTCTGCACATGTCCAAACCATCTCAGTCTGGCCTCTCTGACTTTATCTCCAAAACCTCTAACATGTGCTGGTCCCCTGATATACTCATTTCTAATCCTGTCCATCCTGGTCACTCCCAGAGAGATCCTCAGCATCTTCATCTCTGCTACCTCCATCTCTGTTTTCTGTCTTTTCCTCAGTACCACTGTCTCTGGACCCAACAGTATGGCCGGTCTCACCACGGTTTTGTACACTTTCCCTTTCATTTTAGCCGAAACTCTTTTGTCACACATCACACCTAGTACTTTTCTCCACCTGTTCCAGCCTGCCCCACATTTCTTCACCTCTTTTCCACATTCTCCATTGCTCTGGACTGTTGATCCTAAGTACTTAAAATCTTACACCTTTTTATCTCTTCTCGCTGTAACCTTGCTTTTCCATTTGGATCCCTCTCATTCACACACATGTACTCTGTCTTACTCTGACTTCATTCCTCTTCTTTCTAGTGCAAACCTCCACCTCTCCAGCTTTTCCTCCATCTCTTGCCTCCTCTCACTACAGATCACAATGTCATCTGCACTTGTAATTCGACTTACATATCCTTTTTTTTTTTCTTTACTAAATTTGATCGATTTTTAAAATGATCAGGACTAAGTCCACGAGGTGAAAGTAGACAAAATTGTAGCATACATCATATAAAAATATACAGTTTTGTGATTTTCTGAAGAAGCCACAACTGTTTATGAGTAACAATACGCTATCAACAAGACAAGAATGCATGTATGTGCAGTCAGATAATTGAGATACTTTACTCTCTCTAGATCTTGTTGGCAGGTTTAACTTAATCCAGAAAAAATATCTTTGAAATTGAAAGGAATTTAAGAAGAAAAACCTCACACACTTGAAAGGGATGTGTTTCTCTCTACAGATACGAAAGAAAAAACCCCTACTGATTTGGATTCCAATTAAACCGTTCTGCCTATGATCTTTTACAAAGAAGGTTTAGTTTTATTTTTGAATAAGAAAAGAATAAACTCCTCTATGTGGATTCCAAGTAAATTCTTCTGCCTAACGTCTAATACAAAGAGGGTTTAGTTTTATTTCCGCAAGACACTTATTGTTGTGCAACTTTTGCAAGCTGTCATGTTCAGAGCCCGCTTCTCTCATTTAACATTCATTGTGTAATCAAGTAAATAAAAATGCAATTAAAAAATATGACCAATTTATTAAGCAAGTAAATTTGTAGACAAGGTAGTCACGAGAAACCAGTTAGATTTCATAAAAGATCAAATCCAATAAAAAGATTTTATAACAGGCTTTTATAACAGACTGTGTTTTTGGACATCTAGAATGTTCTAGAATGTTCCAAATCCAGTGGTGAAATGTTGTGGTGTAACAGCACAGATTAAATGTTATTCATTTCCTCACATAAATCTAATTGAAACATACACCGGTTTTTGGTTCCAGATTGACCCACTTCTTCTTCTGAAAGCTGCCCTCATTCTTCAGGCTTGTCAGCGCTGCCCTCTAGTATTAGCAGGCTGCATTCTTTTCAAAGGAAGGTGAGCCATCCTTTGAAAATATTCACATCTTTTGTGTTTTTTTTGTTTGTTTTTAATGGATTATAAATTTTAAACCAGACTCCTTTTTTTCTTCATCTTTAAGACTTGTCAGCACACAAATGCTTCCTGAACTCACAATGAAGGTCATGGTTCATGAAAATGAAAGCTACCTTAAGGTGGGAGAGTTTGTATTTTACTCATTTAAATATTAGGGCCGGTATTTTTGAAAACGCATATATTTTTATCCGTTTGGCCTGCCGTCCACACGAAAACGGGGGTTTTTTTAACTCAAGGCCGACATTTTTGAAAACTCCGGCCAAAATGGAGATTTTGGAAAACTCAGTTTTTGCGTTTGCGTGTGGATGTGCGAAAACGGAGATTTGCGTTTTTATGCATCACTACCTGCGACAAATAATGCACGTCATTCGTGTGCGTCCTCGTTTGGATTGCAAACAAGGTTTGGGCAGCATGCACCCAATCTGTATTTTCCTGTGTTTTATTAACTTTATAGTCGATGACGATTTTTAAAAGCAATTCCACCTCCTTGTCAGTCCACACAAACGAGACGCCTGGCGCCATGTTTCAGGTTTTGCGGAAATGACAACAGAGGTGTTCTGATTGGATAGCTCAGAGCTTACGTTTACATCAATACTGCCGACTACTGGTCTGACATGCTCATAATTGCACTCAGAAGCCTATTTACACACCTCTGTGTAGACGAGGATATTTTAAAAACTGTTACGTGTGGACGCGTCTGGAGCATTTTCGTAGAACGAAGGACAGCGGATATGCGTTTTCAAAAATACCTGGCTACGTGTGGACAGGGTCTTAATGTATATTACACTGTTGAGAGTATAGTTTATTGGATTTTTTGATACTTAATTGCATAAATGAAGCAGAATTTAGGAAATGTAACTATGCCGCTGCTAACTTTATACAGACAATGCAACCACAAGGTTAGGATTAACTTTATTTATTTCTAAGTTCACTTTTTGCAAATTATTCAATTTTCTTACTTTAACAAGAAATAAATTTTACATGTTTTGTTTTTAAAGGCACATAAGTGTAATGGTCCAAGCACATCCAATTTATTCAATGAAGCTGTTACCTCCACAAATGTTTTCCTGACCACATCTGAGCTCCAGTACTTACACTCTGTTCCTGTAAACAAAGAATTCAGGTAGTACCAGTTCAATTTAAACTTTTATGCAGAATATATATCCAATTGTGCTCTGACTTTCACAAATAATTTTTTAACACCAGTTCCCATTCTACTCCAACCAAAGAAGTTGTCCCGAAGAAAACCCGCCTTTCCAGAACCCTGTCAGACACGCCCTCTACTGAGTCTGAACCATCCGATCCGAGTTCCTCCCGTTCTCCCCTAAAGTCATCCCTCAGCCCTCACTTTTCAGAATCAGATAGTTCTGTATTCAGCCCGTCTTTATCACAAAAAACTTCTGACTCTCCTAATCCTTCCAATGGGAGCATCTCCCACGAGGAGGAGGACTCGTATTATTTCAGCTTTATTAACAGTGATGGTGGCAGCAAGGACCAAAATCAAGCAGATGGCTCAATGTCACCCCATCTCAATGGCGTTGGAGGCTGTGGATCAATGTTGGACTACAGGGTGGATGGTGAGAAGAAGCCGATGCTTGATGACAAGATGATGTTGGATGAAGGTCTTTGCTGTAGAGGTGCTAAAAGTCACAAGGCAGAGATGAACGACGTCCCTGTTTTCACCGGTACTTTTGACAGCTCAGATGGGAGCGGACTGGTTGCGATGACACTTTACATGCATCGGGTCAACAGCTTGGTGTTAGTCCTGTTGGTGGAGCCTCATCTGATAAGTGACGAAGCTTCTATGGAGGATGTGGTGAGAATATTTTCTATGTGGTCATTTGAGTACACAAGGAATGCGGTTTATCTGATTGGTCAAGCATGTGTTTGTGTATCCAGTATCACAGCAGCCTGGCTTCGCTTAATGGACTGGAGGCACATCTCAGGAGCATTTCTCCTGGCCTTCCAGTTGCTTCAGGACCTTACATGTTTGCTCACTATGACTGCACTCAGAGCACCCTCACAAGTGAGTCCTATTATCTCCCTCTTTAACTTCCAATTCTTTTCTTAGTTTGAACTTTTCTGCTCCAGTAAGTCCATCTTTACAAAGTATTCTGGGTAGGGAGATAGTTGTTTATATTTGTGTTTGCGTGAGCTATGGACTAATTAGTGAGGCTGTGGTCGCTTTTCTTTTGTGCAGCGGACATGCCTACACAGGTTAACGCTTCTCTGTGATTGTGTGTCTCTGCAGCCAATGTGTCTGGCCGACCAGGGGGAGTCCCGGAGCGTCCTTTTGTCAGAGCTACATCACTTCTTCACTCGCATTTCTGTAACACTGAAACTCTGCAGGAGGCTATTATCAGGTCAGCATGGCTGTCACATGCCGCCCCAGGGGAACTTCTAGGATGGGGAGGGGGTGAATTTGTTTTTTAATTACATTTAATAATTCACATCACACCTGGTTTTAAATGTTTTCCCTAAATCTTTATTACCACTGCCTCATTAATACAGTTAGTCTAAAAGCTTGTAATGCAATTTTTTTTTAATTATCTCTGCAGGAATGCGAGCACGGCTGTGTATGGAACCCGCAGTGTAGCGCAAGAAACTTACTTCCAGCAGCACGGGGGAGTGGTGAGGAACTCTGGTATCCCTAACCACCAGGATAGTGCATTCTCTCTGCCCAGCAAAGCTCGGCACAGGATGCTGAAACATGGCGTTAACCTTCTGTAATTGAACAGGACCATCCATTTATGAAAACTGATTGAATGTATGTAAACTAGTTTTAAAGACGTAAGCTTAATAGGTTCAGAACATTTTGATTAAATATTTTGAATGTTGCACTCTTATGTATGTGATAAAACTTTGTGTACAAATGTAAACTTACTGTAGCCAAACAAAGCAGGGTTATTGCTGAATTTTACTGGGTAGTTGTCAACTAGTTATTACCACTTCTTGTTAAACATTTAATTCATTTCAGTTTTACCTCCACATATTAGAATCTTTATAAAGTTCTTCTCACTGTTATGAAACATTAAGTTCACATTATTTCCAGCTTTCTCACACTGTTGCTTTTTGTTCACTAGATTTAGAATTTTTTGCATTTTTTTAAAGTCAATTGGGAACAATTCTTTGAACCCCTCATTTAGTAATCACTATGTTGCAGCAGTGCAAATTATAGAGACTGAAGTGTTCATTGTTCTTTGAGTCTGTGAATTTGTGTAAATAAAGGTCATCTATAGAAAGAAACTGAAGTCTGTGACTAAAATCTGATGGTTTTCCACCTTTTTTACTGAATGTTTGATTCCAACATTGTTAAATTGAATAGACTTACTTTATAGATCCCCGGGTGCAGACAAGGCCTTTCTGTGTGGAGTTTGCATGTTCTCCCCGTGTTTGCGTGGGTTTCCTCCGGGTACTCCGGTTTCCTCCCACTCTCCAAAGACATGCATGCTAGGTTAATTGGCCGAAATTGCCCCTAGGAATGAGTGTGTGTGGATGGTAGTATGTGTGTGACCCCGCGACAGACTGGCGACCTGATCGGGGTGTACTCAGCGCTTCGCCTTAAATTGGCCAGGATGAGCTCCGGCACCCCCCGTAACCCCAAAAGGGATAGACGAATAAGAAGATGACTGACTGACTGACTTTACAGATCCCATTGCAGCAGCCACATCACTTGATCTACCATCCTGTCTCGATCAAGATGAATCCTATCTACTGATCTCTGTCCTAGGCATCCCCAAACTGAGGAGGCCTCCTTGCTTTAACTACCATCCCGTTTCCATCAGGATGACACCCATCTACTAATTTCTTCATGAATATGATGTAGAGTAGAATAAGCTAAGAATTAATCAACAATCTCAGACACATTGGATTCTCCTCCTGGGGGAGGGATCTCCATTTCATGTGGATCCCCATGAGGTTTCGTCTTGTTTCCCCCACTTCTGTTTTTTTTGGAGTTTTTCCTCACCATGAAAGAGAATCTAAGGATAAGAATGAGTTGAAATTTTTGGTCTAGAAGTGAGTTACACACAAGTATACAAGACAGTGCCAAAAAAAATAAATGAATGTACAATTTTTTTTAAATCTGTGACTTATTAGAAGAGTAAATGAGATGGTTCTTGATGGCCGATGTATGGGATGATTAGGGTCATTAACGAAGTGGTTGAATCTGAATGAAGGAGGTCTCTGCGCTTCGGGGCGCCTCATTATGTACGCGCATTAAAAGCTAGCAACGGGGAGTCAAACTGCTGGTAAAGGGGCACGAACAAAAAGAGGGGCAGGGACTTTAAGGAGGGTCGGGATTCAAATTTCAAGAGATAAACTGTTCCATTGTCGATGGGCTTATTTAGCGCGCACAGCAAACCCTCAAATTCAAACTCTAGGAGAGCGCACAGGATTTAAGGACCTCATCATGGACGCTTTAAAATGGATCTGGATTACTTCATTTCTCATCTCAGCGATGACAAGTGACATTGGGGTATTTGCTCGTGCAGTAGGGGCTCACATGTCACAGTCACAGTCCTCTGAAGTAACTTTACGCTCTGCTGTGGAGGCACACTGGTGCGCAGAGCTAAAAACCACATGGTTAGAAAGTACCAACCAAGGAATGGAGGAAGATGTAGTCCTTCTAAAACTACACATGCGGCCGTTTATACCAGGAACCTCACGGGGTTTGGTTTTCCCTGGAAAGTCTCTTTTCAGCCTGATCAGACAGGTTTACCACTGCTGCCAGGAGAGAGGGAGCTGTAGGAGAGTGAAGGGGATCCAAGGCCGTCTCAGAGGAGGTAAGAGGGAGAAAACAAACCGAAATGACTATTTCATTTTCTTTTTTTTATTTTCTAAACTGTTGTTCGTTTCTGGGTCCTTTCTCGACAAGAGACGAGGTACACCCCGTTGTCACAGTGCCACATAAACTAACAAAATATTTCACACGCTCTCTCACCTATAAGCAATTTAAGCGCCCCTCTCTCTATCCCATTTTTTTTGGTCCACAAAAAAAAAAAAAAAAAAAAAAAACTGGTCTTACTACTTTAATTATTATAAACTTTGGGCAAAATATGCACCAAAATGCAGAAAAAATTACTTATTTTTCTAAATGTTCTGGAGGGAACGTCCCCAGTCCCCCTATACTGGCGAGCACCACAGGTGCGTGTTTTGTCTATAATCTCATGCACCCCCCTTTAGAAAATTCTGGATTCGCCCCTGCCATTGTACACTCAGATCAATATTTCTGTCATAATAAAATATAAGTTTGTGATTATATATTTGTGTCTAATGCAATTGGTTGAATAATTAATTATTCTATTGGTTGCCAAAAATGTTCCAAAACTGTTTTAAGCAAATATGACAAAACACACGTCACTACCATGTGCTTGAATGTGAAAAAATGCCATAATTAAACTAAATAGGCTAGAATTAATAAACATATTGATTCAGAAATATCCAATGGGTAATATAGTTAGATTTTATAGCAAAAGAAGTGACTTATTGTCTGTGCTTATGACCAGAGGAATGCACTCCTATATGCATACAAATAACTCAGCTGGCCAAAGATCCCCATGAAACTGTGCTGAGATGTCCTGCTGACAGATTAACAGAGAATAAAAAGATGACCTCTGTAGTGGAGATCTTTTTCTGATCCCTAGGATTTAGTTTGACTTGTGATCTGAGATGCAGGATTGTGACTCAGGATTTTCTGCTTTTCACTTCACCAGATGCAGATTTGGATTTTGTCCTCACCAGGGAGATGTTATTATTGGCAGTCTTTGGTGCTGAGCTTCACCTCCACTTTACTAATCCACAACATCTGGACCTACAACCCACCATTCCATTTATGTCAAAGCAAAACCTTGCAACCAGGTAAAAAAAAAACGGTTTTAACAGCTAAAAGAATTTTGTTTTGCTGTAATTAGTGGGTGTTGAATCTGATCTGTTGTTTCTCATTACCTCCAGGTACACTTCCAGGTTGCTTGGTGACACAGTGGAGTTGAGAGTGGATCTACTGTTCCTCTTCCAGAGTCTGCATGAGGTGCCAGGTGATGGTGCACCAGGTCCCAGCTTGATAAACATGAGACAGCCTCTGAGGCTGGACCCACCAGGTGAAACGCCCTCTTTAAAGACCCGGCAGGACACAGATTCTGATGCGTGGGGGGAAGGGCTCTCAAACACAATACCAACTCTGGATCTGGGTCTGATCCTGCGGTGCAGCCGAGCTGGATTGAGGGTGCCTTGTAGAACTGCTGGGGTTCACCTCTCCCACCCACCCTTCATGGCTCTATATTACAGATGATGAAACTTCCTGTGTAAATACTCTCATCCTCCAATTTCCAACACAAGTAATGCACTTTGTTAAAGCTATTTATATCTCCAATAATTATTATTTGTAAATACGACAAACAGAAAGTTTATTAAGCCTTTGTTTATTAAAAAGTTATCAGTGGCTTTTGGTCATTCTTTAATTATTAAACCTGGTTCAGTTCAGTTTATTCAGCCGTTTGTAGATATGCGTTTCTATTTAAAGACGTTTAGATAGTTGCTAAGAATAATTGGATTGGTTGGGGGATGGCTCACACCTGAACAAACACGGCTGGTGCGTTTGGTGTAAACATGCCGATTGTGCAAAAAAAAAAAAAAATCTGCAAGTGATGTGAAAACCAAGTGATGTGAAAAACTAAACTCCAACAATGGAACAGAATGATGGTCATTTTTATAGCTTGTCAAATATATAAACATTCCCAAAAATAATAACCAACTTTGAGTGAAAAACATAAAACACTATATTCTGATAAAATAGCACATTTATTAAAAAGAGACAGCATTTTTCAGCATTTACCATTTTACAGAAATTTGCCACATGTAGGTCAGATCAAATATCTGTCCATCTGCTGCTGCCCCTTGGCCTTAAACAGCAACCCCAAAACATCCACATATCTACAGTATGATAGGAACAAAAATGCACTCTGTCAGTCATTTGGTGCAAATAAAACCATGTCCGAGTATGGCGCCCGCTGCCCAGATTGACTGAGATTGTTTAACAAATTTAAATGTCACATAGCTGCGTTACAAAAGAAAAAAAAATAGCATGGATGTTTAAGAAAATCAAATTACAGAGTTGTTCCACCGGCTCGTTGCAGAGTGAGGTTGGAAAACAAAATTTAAACTTTGACAAAAACATGTTTTTTTTTTTTTTTTTTTTCACCTGGTTTGTTCACAAGTTTACCAGGTAGTGAAAAAAAACAATACAATTTATGAAACAAAAACCTATTAAATTACGTTATATGACGGTGGTTAAATGTTCAGATGGCAAATTCTTTGGTTCTGAAGTGGCAGAGACTCAAAGAGTAGATCTCCATTCCACTCCTGTTCATCCAGCTGTGAGACGTACTGACCGGTTAGGAAATGGAGGAAAAGACCGGTTACAAACCATTTGCGAACATTTTTCTATTTCATTTGATGGTTCTGTTTCCAACAGCAAAATTAAATCCAGGATGGGATTATTATACAAATTTCTATCATGTAATCTTCCCATGAGCCATTTGTGTGGAATGAAAATCTAGCCCTGAAAGTTGTTTAATTGGGAAAGAGCAAAAATCAAGAAATAAACAGCAAAATCTCAAGGCAAATTATGGTGAAGCAGGATGTATTCAATAATTCAAGGCAACAAAGAAACAAATCAAACATTAAAAAAACAAAGCAGTGCAAAAAAAAAAAAGTCACACTAATAAAATATCAAGTCTCATAAACTTATATCCTGAGGACAAAAAAAAATTAAACATTTATGCATATCATAAAACATCTCCAGATCAGCCCCGCTCAGATTTAAATTATATAAAACAAAATGGAAGATCCCACATTTTCAGACAATTTATTTTACTTGCTGCTAGCTGGTTGATCTGACTGCTTGTCGAAAACAGAACTGTACAAACAACCGCTTCTCCTCAAAAAAAAGAAAAGGCCACAAGTCTTCTTTAGGAGAAGATTGTTCACCCCAAACACCTCAACAACACATAAACTGACAAAAACAAACTCATTACACAACAGAAAAAAATTTGAATTTTGTACCGTATATACACACGCAACTGTGTAGACGTAAAGAGGAGTAGGACACGGCGACTTTGGTGAGTTAAATTGAACGTTTTGCATCTTTTTTTCAAAGAAAAGTGCTTGCATGACTTCAACAATTAAAAGAAATAATAACTGCCAACAACTGAACAAATCTCGAGAAACTTCTAGCAAACCCTCAGTCAAAATAGGAAGGAGTAAAGGAGTGAGGCGTAAAAACACCTGAATAATCTGTTGTATTTTAAGGTACTACCATGGCAACAGCGATAGGTGGGAGTGAGGGGGAAATGAGTGAAGGTTTTTTGCGATGGATGGGGCATTTAAGACGCATTTGTGAAACAAGGAATGTTCCTAAACAATCCTTGAATTAGAGCTAAGCACTTGTGGGAGGTAACTTGACACATTAATAGGAAGGCTCACAAACGGTTAAGCAAAAAAAAAAAAAAAAACAAAAAAAAACAAACAAAGCTGTTTTTCATTCCACATGGAAAGTTAACAAAAATGTTCACATTGTCCAACATCAAAGAGTGGACTGACAAGATGTCTGAGTAGTTTAAAGACAGGGGTATACAGCTTTGTTATGCTGCATCGAGTAAATGGTGCTACCTAGGTTACATAGTTTAAAAATGCGGAAAATTTGTATAGAATATCAGGTAAACACTGTTTAGACTCATATTGTGCTTTTTCACCCTTTTCAACATGTGGATGGATTAACGTGTACACAAAGTAGAGCATGTTAATTCCAGATTCTAATCAATTATTGGACTATTGTGACATGAAGCATCCTGCTTGCTCCCTGTAAGATTAAAATAATGTGAGACAGGCACTATTGACCAATCAGAAATGAGATCACCCTGTTAAATCAAAATGTTTATGACACAAATGAGAACTTTTAAGAAAATAGATAAAAACCCAACTAATTTGTAAATTTTAGCCCATCTTCTTGCACTCTACTCTAAGGAGAGCCAAAAATCTCAAACCTTTTTCTATTAAAAAAAAAAAAAAAAAAGAAAAACTGAAAAAAAAATTATGTGAAACAAAAAAAATGTAGGCATGCAAAATGAGTTAAAAAAAAAAAAAAAAAAAAAAAAAAGCAATAATGTATATCTTGCTCACTACAGTTTCACATTTTAAACTTTGTTTTTTCCGCAATTTAAACTGATCTATAATTTTAAGTATCCAACTTTTAAGGGAAAAGTTTGTAATCACAGAACACTAGGTGCAGGATACTGTGGTGTTCTGATTTTTGTCTAATGGAACAATGTTGTGTATCTAACAGGCCACACACAGATCCTGACACCTGTTTTCTATAAAGGCAAGCGGACAAGACAGTTAGCATCCTGCTAACCACAGAGCTGGTTCAAGAGTAATTTTCTCTATCTTTGCCCGTGTATGGCAAGTCTATGATGGCACATTAACAGAAGGCTGAGATCTGAATGGAGATACAAACATTTTCAACTTCCGAATGACAACAATTTTCCTTTTACAATTTCTATTCTGTGTGACCAATTTCTAAGCAGCACCATTTTCCTCCTGAAGGTACCATGTCGAGCAGATAGATGCTGAGCAGGAGTGTTTAAGAGAGTGTACTTCTTTGCTACACCCGGTACAAAACAATGCCTTTAGTTTATAAAACAGACCCAGAACAAGCACTCCTGAGCAGTGGAAATGTGGCTTCTTGCCATCTGTAAATCCTACCGAGCTTCTGAGTGGAAATGACTAACATTGTTCAAACAGGGTCAAAGGAGGTGGGCGTGAAACACATTCGAAGAAGCGCACGATTTACTCTTCCAGCATCATTTTCTTCCAACAGCAGCTTCATCTGGCAGTGGCTTTTCGAAAAGTTTTAGTCTGTTTTTGTTCATCTGTTTGTCCTCATTTCCTCCCTCCCTCTCCCACCCTCATCAAACCTTCCACAGTGTGTGTTTGCCATTTACCTGTTCTGCTGTTGGCTTAACCTCCTCTCCTCATGTACCCCCACCCCTTGTTTTTACTCGCTTCAAAGTACCGTATCCATCTCAATCCTCCACATGTCTTCCCCCCGTCTATTGGCTCACAGCCGGCAGAGGCAAAACAATGTCGGGATAAAAACCCCGAATGCGACGAGGATGGGAAACATGAGGCTGCTGTTGTCGGCAGCATATGGGTTTGGTGTTCTAGGACCTGACTGGACCTTGTGCTTGGGATCGATTGGAACTTTTTTCTTCCCTCCTTCTTCCCCTCCTTCACTTTCTTCCTCTTCTTCCTCCTCTTCTTCAGGTTTCTCCAATCCAGGGTGAGGTTGGAGTTTTGGTACATCTATTAAATTAAGGTTCAAGTAGTTGAGGTAAGTTTAAAAAAAGACATTTACTTAATCTCTAGAAAATAAAATGACTACTTTGTAGTCTAAACGTCACATTCGTAATGTGGAAACTCACCTTCTAAAGTCCCTTTCATAACGTAGAGAGCACAGACCTTTGGGTTGTCATAATAACCCTGAAATCAGACAAAATAAAAACAGCAGTCAGTCATATTCTTTGACATTTCGGACCTTCAAAAGCAAAATATGTGATGCCACCCAAAAATGTTTGCAAAAATCAGTCTCTCTCCAACTGTGATCATCATTTCGATACCTTTAAAGCCATGTAAAGTTGTTTTTATGTTATTCGTTCATATATCCTCTTAGATACAGCACATATGAAAATAAAAGACATTTATACCAGGCAGTGTAATTAGAATCATTTTAACACAGAGAACACAAGCAGACTGTGTCCAATCCAAAGTTCCAAAAAAGTGCAGAAAGATTTTTCAAAATATAAATTTAGAAGAAAAGCTCCACGAACCCTAATAAGCTACAAGGTGTCTTTCCCTAAACAACTTGGAAAGGAGCCCTTCTTTCCCCCCACTCTTAATTCACCTAAGCCCAGCAGATCAATAATGGTGAGTTGTTCTTGAATCTCATTTTTGATGCAGTGGTGTGAATGAGAGCCGAGTAAGAGTGAGTGCAAAATAAAAACTGACAGGGCAAATTTGATCTGAAGCTGTTTTGAGGAAACTGTCAGATATATTTTACTTTAGGTAAATGTGACAGACGTACTATTCCGTCAACATACTTTTATTTATGTCTATTTAGCTGTTTGGACAAATTCTGGTTATGTAAACTGAACCAAAAAATGACTTCTATAGAATTTTAGTTATTTTTTATTAGATTTAATAGTTTTACATAATATTTTGAATGTAATTGTTAGTTTAAAAGGGAACTAAGTTCTTTTGGATTGGCTCTATGACTTTATAGCAAGTTTCTATCTTGCTGTTAAAATAAGTCTAACTTTATATCAAAGTTCAATAAAAATATGCCTACGTATGTTATCAAATATGTATGTTATCAAAAAGGCCAGTTTTAAAGGTTTGTTAATTCAAATTAAAACCAAATTCAGTTAAGCAACTTAACACATTTTTTGTAGTATTATGCAGACATCCATAAAAAGTTTGAGTTATAAAGTCAAGTAATGTCAAGTAATAACACATTAGAAAAAAAATTACAAGTTTGGTGATTACAAGATGGCAAAATATATTGAGGACAGTTCTTCCTGTAAACTTGTAAAACTACTTAAAATCAAATAAGACCTGAAAGATTCATATTTACCAGAATAAATGTGATTTAGAAAATGTTCTAATTAAAAAGCAGGTTGATAATTTGTTGAAAAGAGGTAACATTTTCTGCCTTTTATTTTTTACTTTCACATTTATTCTTGTGCGCTGGTGAATTCAAACATTTTGAGCCAAGATGTTTTGCAATTTTTCATAAAGTACTTTGTAACATAACATCGCATTCGCTCTGCCTCAAACGTTCTGTTTGGTATTTATCAGTATATGAAAAATTTCCAAGATACGAACAGTTTAGCAAACAAAAAAGGAGTGTCACTGGATACAAGGGTCAAAGCAGCAAAATTTTAAACATCCAGTACTTTTTCAGCAAATTCAGCTTTTCTTGCAAAAAAAACTGATGACAAAAATACATGTAGTTGTCTCACCTTTACAAACTCTACGGTGAGCTTGCCGTTGAAAGTGGACACTTCTCCTTGAACACTTAGCTTGCCTCGTCTGATGGAGAAGACCACAATCTCATCGTGAGCTGTGCTGTGACCCACCCGTTCAAAAATATCCAGGTCTTTCACTACTGTGTGGCCATTTAAACGAACATCAAACACCTACAAAAACAAAATAATAACATTAATAATAACCATACATTGTACTTATATAGCGCTTTTCAGGATACTCAAAGATGCTTCATATATCCATTATTCATTCAGGCCATACTAGGTAATGGTAAGCTACTGTTGTAGCCAAAGCTGTGGGCAGACTGAAAGAAGCGAGACGGTCAGTTTGCGACATCGACCCATCTGACCATCACCAACCAATCACACTAACACCATCCAGACTAGGCAATGTGGGTAAGGTGTCTTGCCCAGGGACACAGTGCCAATTTGATACCAAAGACTGTCCCACTTGGCACATGGGGGTCCAGCGGTCTCCCATCCAAGTACTGCCCAGGCCCAGCCTGCTTAGCTTCTGAAGTCCAACAGGATCAGGCATTGACAGGCTGGTATGGCCAATGATAAATTAGGAGTGAGAAATACCTCATACGCTCACTCAGACACAACCTAAATCAAATATATAAGGTGCTTTAAAACACAAACTACTAAAAAAAAATAATTAAAAAACCAAGTCAAAGTATTACGCAAAACAGTGTTTTATGCTAGGTTAATAAATACCTTTTGTTGAGATTGTGCAAAGTAAACCTCTGCAAACTTCAAGACTAGTATGTAGTCTCCTTCCTCACGGATAGGAACATCATATCCGAATGTGTCTTCATTGTAGCGCTCTGTTTGGTACAGAATCTGGTCCTCTAGACTGGAGCGTAGTATTGGCAGACGCATCCCATAATCTGAAGCTGCAAAAATATTGTTTAAATTAGCGTGTGTGTGCTTGCATCAATATACATAAATATACATAGTTGTTTTAAAGTGTTTTTTTTTCCTTTTTACTGTAAATAATCATCATTTGTTTCTTAAGGACTCTTAAAGACTCACATTTTAAAAGTGTACTATGTCATGTTATGTTTGTAATCTTATATTATTTTAATTTATTGGTTGTGCTGCTCTGACCTAGGTCGTCATTGTAAATGAGAAATTGTTCTCAATCAACCATCTAGTTAAATAAATAAATAGTGTATTAAAAGAAGTAAAGTGTTGAGTGAAGCAGAACACCACATTTTACAGCCAATCACCTTTTTTCCAAATTCAACAGAATCTAATTTTCTGATTAAAATGGCAAGGTGCCTTATTATGGACTGTAACCATGTCAGTTATATATCAGTCAACATAGATGGAGAAAGAAATGACTGGTTTGTATGATCAGATCACCTTCTTCCTTGTACATTGAAAGGGGCGGGACTGCAGTGCTCTATGCTGACTCCTCATTAGTTTGTACATGCGGAAACCACAGCATGCAGAGGATCATGCTGCCTAGCTAAACCATCTCTCTCTACAACTAATTATGATTCTTCACAGCACTTAATTCAGGTGAAACACAGTAATGTCAAAAGTTTGCACTCAAATGTAAACCCCTACTTACCTTTCCCAATTTTCCCTTCCAATGGATCTTTTTTAAAGTGAATCCCATGCACGTCTACATGACTTTCACCTCCAGAATTTACAGCCCAAATGACCCGATCGGAGAGGTTCGGGCCCCCACCGTCCCCCCAACACTGATCGGACAGCAGCGACAGCATCGCCGCGATCAGCCCGGTGACGAGTTGTGCCGTGACCCGCTGCATCGCCTCTCGTCTTCTCCTAAAACCCAATCATAGAGGAATCAGTGTCTGGATCACACACACTTTTTGTCTCTAAGTAAGCCTTCCAGGTGTAACATTAAGCACACAAGCCTTCACTGAAGTAGCAAGCCAGCGTGTCTCAGTGACATGAAACATGATATGTGTAAGTTAGCCTGCATGCTAACCTTTACACTACCAACACCGGTTAGCATTTACACACACAACATTTACAACTCCGCGAACTTCATTCATTTGATCATAACATCAACCGAAAAATACAACACAAATAATAAAACCTTAATCGCAAGTAAAGTTAAGTTTGATTAGCTTGTAAATCTTGCTAACATACCTGTTTAACCAGTAATTCTTGGTCAATGAAAGCCCGGCTAACGTACATGCAAAGTGAGTCTTACCTTCTTCCCAAATTCCTTCAACCTATTCCTTGCCAGTGTGTATGGATCGTGCTTCTGTTGAAATCTCGCTAAGCCTCCACCGTTCAGAATGCAGGATAACAGTGTGTAAATGTCGTTGGATTTACTTTCCACATCGACTTTCATTCAATGTGTTTTTACCAAATGAACATTTACTGCTGCTAGCTACAACAGCTGCCAGTTGGAAGAGGAGGGACGGTGCTACCTAACCTTACAGCTGTTAACATCACTGACTGACAGTTACTTCTTCCAATCAAATCGTTCATTTAAAAGCTTACAACCAATCCAAAAACCCTCACTATTTATCAGTTACTTTTTGGATTGTTTTAAATGAAAAATTTATAAATAAAAAATGATTGCATTTAACAATAAAATATTTTTGACATCATTATACAATTTCACTTTAATTTAAACACTGACGTTTGTGTGTTTCTAATTTTTACAAACCAGTTAGAATTCGTTTGAAATTGTTTCATGTAATTGACTCATAATTTTTCTGTTATTTAAAAAAAAAAAAAAAAAAAAAATTATGTGCAAGTTCATTTAAAACTCACTCCTG
Source organism: Neostethus bicornis (assembly GCA_902685375.1). NCBI lineage: Eukaryota > Metazoa > Chordata > Actinopteri > Atheriniformes > Phallostethidae > Neostethus > Neostethus bicornis. The sequence continues at coordinate 16,823,967 of LR738545.1, forward strand.
TTTAATGGTGAATATTTTTAACAGTTAAACATTAACATGAATGTTTTTCTTTTAAAAAATAACGGTCAACGACTAAATTTTCAACCACTCATCAGCCAATATGGACGTTTTATCATTTTTTTCACAATTAATTTTAGAAAATAAGCCTGTTTGGTATTTGCAATATTATTACACGTGTTCTTAAAGAAAACGTCACGCCCCCCTGATCGTTTCCGGTATGGTACGGTCTGGTTTTAACCAATCAGGTGAGTCCAACGCACCGCGGTCACTGTTCACTTTAACTTAACCAAGAAGAAAAAAGAAGGAACAAATGAATGAATATTGTTTCTATGGCAACAGTGGTACTGCTGTGGGTGACAAGTGTATCAATTTTACCTAACGCTGCGTTGGTGAGAATGCGATCATTCTCACAGTAGTGTCCTTGAAAAGAAGCAAACGAATGATTTCCTTTTGTGTCTAAGATTTATATAAAAAAAGTGAAAATGAATCAATAAAACATAGCACTCTGTCAGTGACTTTGTCTTACTAATGACAGTACGTTTCTTTAGAATAGTCCCATGAGGTGGTGTGGGTGTTGATGTCACATCTATAGTTTTAATGTGGATCATTCTCTTTGCTCATTTTGATTAGCCTTTTTTCTACAGCAGTGTTTTTCAACCATTTGCATGCCAAAGTATATTTTTCCATTAAAAAAATCTTGAGGCACAACACCAAACAAAATTGTTAAAAAACTATTCTATATTGCCTCCTCGTTTAACAATATATTATTACAATATATAACAATAATATATAAAAATAAATGTAAATACTTTGTATATAGTTTCAGACAATGGACCCTTCAGAGTGTTTACCCAGACTGCAATAGAAACTTTTCCTTTGAGTTCTAGTGAAAATGTGAGCTTTCATTAGAACTCTAATTTTCTCATAATGTCTCGAAAATATGTACGTAGAAAGTACGATCCACTTGTTGGGGTAGTGTTAGGGACAGATCGACAGCAGTATGCAACAAAAAAAAAAAGAAAAACAGAGAAGAAGAGTGGGTTGCTATGGTTACAAAGCAGCTCTGGCTGTCTCTAAATAAAATGAAAGGATTTCATACTGATAAACACCTCGAGATCAACCAAAATATCTTTGGGTGTTAGCAGTAGATCTCGATCACCTGATGAGGTAAAATAGGATCCCACGGCACACATGACAATCTCACGGCATACTGTGTGCCGTGGAACACTGCTTGAAAAACGCTGTCCTACACCATGCTACCAAAATCTCCGTCTTCTTTCTGCATTTCCCTTCAGGGGTCGCCACAGCAAGTCAGTTTCTTCCATCTAACCCTATCTGCTGTATCCTCTTCAGTCACACCAACTATCTTCATGTCTTCCTTCACTGTATCCATGAACCTCCTCTTTTGGTCTTCCTCTAGGCCTCTTTCCTGGTGGTTCCAAACCCAGCAATCCTTCTGCCGATGTAATCGGTCTCTCTTCTCTGTACATGTCCAAACCATCTCAGTCTGGCCTCATGAGACCAAAATACTTAATATTTTATTTTAAACAGGTTCCAGCTGCGAATGGCCGAGAATGTCTTTCTGATCAGTGAACAGATTTGGAAAAACATCTCCTGGCATTTATGTAAATGTTCAAAATGAGCAATGACCTTTGTACAGTTATGATATTAATCATTTGCGAAAATTATTTCTGAGGACAAGTGCACTGTTTTCTACTGCAGTGTTGCTGCAGGTAATGTATGACTATTCTGCAACCTTACCAGTGACATGTATAAATAATAGATACACCAAGAAGTGTTATCTTGAGTGCATGGAGTGACAGCACCAATGCCTTGGAATCATCTGTACATTAGAACAATAATGAAATATCATTTTATATATACATATAAACCACAACCAAGAAATATCAAATGTAAACACGTTTAATCTTTCAACAAATAACATGGCAATTTTTTTTACTTTGTTAAATAAAAATGGGAATGTGCATACGTAATCTTATATTTCTTCTCTCTTTGGCATGCATAAAATCTTTTTGGACTCATAATGACAGTGACCTACAGAATTGGTATAACATAATCCCACTCATGGTCAATACAATTCACATTTACATTCCCACTGTGTAAACTCATGCAGGGCTAAATATCATTTTAAAAACACCCATTACTAGTTCCCAACATCTTGTGAACATTAAAAAACTAAAGGTCTAGAGAAAGTCCATATTGCTGCAAACCACTGCTTGTTCATATCAGTGAGCACTTTGGCTTTGTGTTTTCAGTCTTTACAAGAGTTGCACATCTTACTAGATTTTTTTCTACCACCCCCAATCTAAAACAAGTGAACAGCAAAAAGGCATTTCATAGGTCTCCCTACAATCAAGATTAGACATCTTTTTTATTTGCATGTCAGACAGTGATGCTTTTCATCCGCCTGGACTGGCACAGTGAAAAATTACAGATGGTCACAAAACTACAATCCAGGTCTGGTATTGCCACCTGGACTCTTTGATGAAATACCGTTGTAACACAAAGGTACTTCTACAGACAATTCCTAATACAACACATAAAGTGTGCCTATTTAGAGAAACATTCAGCAGAGCTGATTGGTTATGTCTTTCCTACATTAAATTTATCATTCTGATGTTGGTGAACATCGTAGGCAATATTTTGCGAGACACTTAATACCATGTAGAACATGAGACAACACAAACTATCCACACTGGAGTTTTTTCAGTGAAATAAAGTGCAAACACATGAATTAGACAATCATCAGCTATGCTACAGCATTTTCTGCCTCAGTTTAACTAGAAATGTCTCTGGAAGAACACTTATTGATTGAAAGTGTGACTCTTTGCTCAATAACTTTTGAGGCATTTTATTTCCAGTGTATTTAAATTTGGATGGCTCAGAATATCTTGGCATGTCCTTGGTAGAGTATGGTCTTTTGTGAAGAAGAACACAGTTTCACATTCAAGATGGATCATTTCTATGTTCTCAGCGTGACATCATTCGTACAAACTCTGAGAAAACAAGTAAAAACTCAATTAATTACAACATCGAACTTTCTGAAACATCAGTTTTTTAAAAAAAAAGTTACCCTCAAAGTCAACAAGTCCATCTCCATTCAAGTCCACATCCCTCAAAATATCTTCTACTTCTTTTAGACCAACCTGGAAAAAAATATTAAATGAACTAATAGATGAACAAAAATGCAATTTAGTGGGTATGGATAAAAATTAAGCACATTTTTAAGCTATAAATGTTGAAAAAGCTCCATACTTTTTACCATCTTTCTTTAAACACTCACCTGTTGACCCAATAACTTTCTCATTGCATCCCGTAGTTCAGATGTGCTGATCGCACCATCTCCGTTAGTATCAAACTGAGAATAAAAAGCAACTTCAGAAGCAGAAAAATACAATAAACAAAAATAATTTAAAACAACTCAAAGCAACAAGTTTCAGTCATCCAAAAGAACAATATAGCTGGCCTTACCTCTCTAAATGCATCTTTCAATTCTTTAATTCCAATCATATCTGCAGTTTCAGCAAGAAGTTTTGGACCCATTAGCTCCACAAAGTCTTCAAAATCAACATGACCTCCCACTGCATAGATTTTAGTACAGAACATTAAAGCTCAAACTATCTCCAGGAACACTCATAAGTATGTGAGACAGCTATGTACTCACGGTTCATGTTTATTTGCTGACTCAGCTCTATGAGCTCCATTTCGGTGGGCATGTATCCCATCGTCCTCATGCAGTTTCCAAGATCTTTGCAGCTGATAAATCCATCTTTGTCTTTGTCAAACTCTTTAAAAGCATCTCGCAGCTCTGTTACAAGAACAAAATGAAATCTTTTACTAACTAGGAGTAAGTTGTTGTGCATGAATCATTTCAACACTAGGATCATATAAAATTGATTAACATTAAAGAAAAAAAATCTCACCATCCATTTCTTCTGGTCTAAGTTCTCTATCCTGTAAAAGAAAAGATATCTTATTATTGTCAATGAGAAAATTCCAACATTTAAAAGCAGGCAGCATTCAGCAAGTAAAGCCATCTTTAGATTGTAACCTATATACTAACATACCACTGACATAGTTGTGATCCGAGTGATGCCCAAATCTAGCCCAGCGATCTTTTCCAAAACAGTTCTCAGCTGTAATGCCGATGTCAAGTAAGTAATAAAAGAAAAAAGATGTAAGGAACTGAATAAAACCATCTCACATTGTGATGGGAAAAATAAGCGGATCCCCACGGATGAGTACCGGTAATAGTTACTCTGAGATCACAGAAAAATGCAACTGTTTCTTCTTCTCCTTTTTTTTTACAGTGCTTGCTTACAATGAACACAACCTTTAAAGGGCAGAGAGAGAGACAGACATATACCAGAGCCCTCAGGGGTTAACAGGAGGAGCAGCACAGAGTCTAAACACAACACGGTGTGCTGACGTCAGGCTCAAAGAACAATCCTAACCAAAACCACACAGAAAAGACAGAAGTCGAGTGAGCCCAAAACAATTTGGCACGCGATAAAACGATGCAATAAATCAGATGTTGGATAAATGAAGACTTGATGAGCAAATATTTTTTGTCAATAAACCTGTCAAAAAGCAGAATGTTTGAGCTATCTTGCAAGTCATCACTATGATCAGTAATTAAAAAAAAACATAAGCTGTTTAACATGCGAATTGTTTTATATTGATTTTTATAATATGGTATTTTCTTTATTCTCTCCACGTATTAAATTTATTTATTTATTTAAAAAAAAAAAAAAAAAAAAACCCACACACATCAGGTAACCGGACCTTCCACAAAAACAAGCAGCAGGATGGAGATACCGAACCTGCCTAAAAGCAACATACTTGACTTTTATGACTCAAACGCACACATTCTTTTTCTTTTCAATAACACATGCCGGATTTTACAAGCTGAAACAAACATTTTAGACAGGGACAAAGTCATGTTTTACCTCTATTTCTAGGCTTCATCCAAAGTATTAAAGTTCCAGCAAATAATCAGAATCCAGGTGCTGAAGCAGAATGTTCTCAAAAAGGCTAATTGATGTCAAACGTGTTCAATGGTTTGAGTTTTCTACACAAACTCTAGCCTAGACTCCCTCAAAAAGAAGCCCCATGTTTCAGTCATTTTTGACACGAGGTTGTTTGTGTGCTAAAAATATTTCATATTATTCCTTGTCATTTAATCATGTTTACATCTATTTAAATTTTTTACAATTTGTCATTCCAGTCCAATTTTTTTTAACATTTCACTTTTCCATACATTATGTTTGCAACGTTTATTTACTTTGAAAAAAAAATCAGCTTAACTAAAATGAAGATAGTAAATAAAAAGCACTTTTGTCCAGACTTACTTACAGCCTCCCTGCTCTTTGCCATGCCTTTACTCAGGAAGACACAGGTATGTCCCACTATGTTGCTCATGAGAACGCAGTTTTGTGTCATGGAAACAATGGGGTCCTGATAAAGCCCAAGATAGTCTTTCTGGCCAATCTCCTCACATGACAGCACCAGTCTGAGTCTCCTCTCAGCATCCTGAAGCATCTTTCCATAAGCATGCAGAGACAGAGCAGAGTAGGGTGAGTAAAGGTTTGTATGATGACATTAGAAAAGCACCAAATTGCTTCATGTTAAAGTTGACATCTTTAGTTCAATGTTAATATAAAGCATTTTGAAAATACTAAGCCTAAAGGAATACTAGAATAACTAGGTTAACTGAACAACTACAACTGTCCTTGACGTATACAATAACTAGATGAAAAGTTATCTAAACATGTAAACGCTTGGTCCACATAAAACAGATGTGACCTTCTTCACTCTTAAAAAAATAAGCAGTAGCTAGGTCCTGTAATCAACTTTGCATAATTAATATTTAATCAGCAAGTTTGGGCATCTTTACATAAACTAAGATTTTTGACAGTTTTGCTTATGCACCAAATTCAAGTGTGTAAACACAAAGCCCTGGAGGGAGGATACCTGTAATTATTTCTAGCAATAAAACCCTTTTCAGTTTGGTAGGGTGATGATGCATTTCTAAACAACTATATGAAGATGGTTGATTATTGCTTATATTCCCAGATGAGGTATTTAATAGCTTATACCAAGTTCAGACTGTCCATCAACATACTCTGATCAGCCATGCAAGTCTGAGTATGTTTATCATTAAACTCTATGTCATATATTTAAAACATGTCTGGGGAAATGTTTGAAAGGGTTGTAAAAAGAAACTTGTTCTCAGTTAAAAGCAGATGCTGGCTGTTGGAGTAAACTCCCAAATTGTCTGCTGCTATGTTTGGCGAGCAAATGAGATCAAGGTAGAGATGCTTAATGAGCATTAATATCAAATGGCAAGTAAACTTATTACCTAAAACAAAAAGCCTAAGGAATCGAGAAAGAAATTCTCCTGCACAGTAAAGACGCTGACACATAATGGAAGCCTGCTAATTTTGGACTGGTCTGGACAACAGTTGAATTCTGTTCCATTCCATCGTCTTCTGCTCATCCGGGGCCGGGTCGCGGCGGCAAGAGCCTCAAATGGGAAGCCCAAGCTTCTCTCACCCCGGCTACATCCTCCAGCTCACCCAGAAGGATCCCAATTCGTTCCCCGGCCAGCTGTGAGACATAGTCTCTCCAGTGAGTCCGTGGTCTGCCCCTTGGTCTCCTCCCGGTGGAACGAATTGGACTGAATTCAAAAATGAATTTCACTGTTTTTTACCTCTTTTTTAAAGTGATCAGCTTCAAGTTTAAAACTCCAAATTTTAATAGCTTTATACAAACCATATCTTAAGTACACAGACAAATACAAAACAAAATAGATAAAAAAAAACTGATGTTGAAATGCTCTAGTTACGACCCCAAAATCAACACAATTCTAGGAGCCAAGAAATGAAAACAAAAGTCTGAAGAGAAGGGCATTGAATTTTTCTTCATAACTCAGTGTGAACAATCAAACTTGAAACAATTAGTTCATTATGGTATTGAAAACAATTAGATAATTTACCAATTTTCCGCATGTGGGATCAATAAAGTACTTCTGATTCTGATTTATCTACACTGCTTTTTCGCTTTTTAATAAGTCATAATATTATTTGAGACACCAGGTGCTGTTTGTATCTACTCTCCATCCCTAATAATTGTTATGCTTTTTAATCATTATGATGAATAGAAAACTAACCTTAAAATTTAAATAAAGTGTATTTTTTCACAATGACAGACAGTAATCTACAATGTTTAGTAACAACAGATCTCTAAAAAACTTGCTGGTAGGAATTGGTATTGACATGCCTGGTTTGTGCAAATGTGAATGAGTAATTACTTCTAGAATATGAAAACATGGCAGCGAGATGGCCTAAATACATCTGTGAAACAATATGATGCCAACTTTCCACTCATTGCTCATAACAGTTTACTTGCCACTTGTACAGACTGGCACTTCACACCTATACACTGTTCAAGGAAGAGTAAACAGACTTGTCTGAAGAAAAAGGGTGAGCAAAAGAACGGACGCAAGATGGTATTTTTTTTTTTTATAAAAAAAAAAAAAAACACCATCAAAGGTAATCTTCATTTGTAGGTCATTCTGATACTTTTTTTTTGCATATGAATCTTGCATAACAAAAGATCAAAAAAACCTTGAGAAGAACATCCAGAGCATATTTTCTAAAACTAAAATACTGGCGGTCCAACAGAAGAAACTGTTATCCCTAAACCAAGTCTAGTTTTCAAATCATTTACTAATTTTATATCCTCTCATCTGGATTTAAGCAATAAAACCTTTAAAGTGGAAACTATTTGTGAAGTAACACAAAGACAAAAACAAAAAAAAAATCTAAGTAAAAAACACAATGGTGCAGTTTGATTTCCAATTGCCAGCTTTAAATGTGCAATAAAAATAAATGATGAAAAGTTCAATTTCTAGAAGATCTTACCGCTCTCAGAGGCCAGTTTAAGCAGTTTCCCATTCCAAAGGAGAAAATGGGCATTAGATAGGACCATGAGGGCTTTCTCTCTGTAAGTTTTGCAGTTTGAATTTTGTAAGGAATATAAACTCGGCTTTCAGCAAGACCCATGAAGCCCGGGTTGCTAATTTGTATTAACGGAAATAAAAACGGTGGACTGCTCAACAGAGCTTAGCTACAGTTGCTGAAATGAAAGTGATGAGACAAAGCCCGCCAAAGCATGTAGCAAAGTGAGTTAGAGAGAGGGTCCACATGGGGAAACTGAGCGAGTAAATGAGGGTGGGATGTAAATCAAGCAAGGAAACATAATAATGCCTATTAAAGGAAAAGAGATGTCTAAAAGATTTTTTATGCTACAAGCCAACCAACTGTTGGTTGTCCTGTAAACTGCACTGACATGCACTGACATACACACAATCACACACACAAAATAAGAGAATAAACAAGAGAAATGCAGCATGCACATTTAGTTTTCCACTGGTAAATATTCTAAATTAAATATATGCACCAGACATGATGAGGGTGGCTCACAACATGCTTATGTTGCAATAATGATTAAAAACATCTGGAGAAAGCATCTTAAAAAGAACATTTTGTTCTAAATAAATTTTCTATTTTTTGCTTTACTTGCAATCATAGTCTTGAGAGCAAAAATAAAAAATGTAAGAATTTTGTAACGTTAAGACTAAACTGAAATGTTTACATCTGTTTTTTTTTTTCATCTTACACATCTATTTACACAAAGCCGCATCTGCCCTCTGCAGGCAAGGACAAGGTTATTCTGACCTACAAAAACACCAGCCTCATGCAGCCAGCAAGGAGCACACACAAAAAGAAAGCACATATTTCCTGCACTGACAGGGCTTATGTGTGCATGCACGGAAGATTTTTAAGAATGTGGTTTCTATCTAGGTTTAAGATATTTGCCTGCAAGGCACCTGTTGTATAAGCAAAATCCCAAAACCCCTCCTGGCCTGTCCAACCAGTCGCTGCAGCAAAAGAAGAATTTTTGTAGAAGATGTTTTGCACATTATCAGTGTTGTAAAGCACCCAAACCATGTGTTTCTGTCTGCCACTGTATTCCTCTCCATCAACAGTAGGTGTCTCATCAAAGATGGTTTTCAGGTCACGCTAATGTTTTCACACAAATGTTCACTGGCTGACTCACTGGGTTATTTGTAGTGATAGCTTTAATACTATAAAATCCACAATGTTCCAACTGAAGCTTCTGAAGAAGATTTACTGAGTTTCCACAGGAGCTTCTTCTTTTGACATGGTTAAATCTTTATTTTTCGGATGTTATGCTCAATGAATCTTAAATATGCAGGACTTGTGCAAAATTGTTGGTCCTTAGAATAATTCAAAGATGTTCTCTCTTTTTTATATAAAAATAGATCTGTAGTTCAAACACAGCCTCCCTCGCAAGCAGCAGATAACATCCAAACCCAAAAACACAATCAGCTGCAATGTTCGCAACTGAATGATGCAGAAACGTTACTGGCCCACATGTCTAAATTTATCATTTTACCAAGTAGGAATTAGCACATCAAAAATGTCCATGTTTTATTTTCTGTGGTATAGGATCTTTTTTTTTTTCTTCACCACATCCACTTCCACTTATCACAACTTACAAAGTATATAAGAAATTAATGCACTTGCTTTCCCTTCTATAATTTATCCTGTGATTCGTATTTCATACTGATTTCCTCTGTATTTGTGTTTCCAAAGAATATAAGGACTTATTTGTCATCGAAACCAGGAAGGAGGAGTGATTGAGTGGCCTCAAAGCAAGAAGGTTGGGGTTCAAGTTCCGGATGCCTGGAACACTGGCTCATTAGTGGGGAGTTTGCATGTTCTCCCCGTGTATGTGTGGGTTTTCTCCGGATACTCCGGTTTCCTCCCACCCTCCAAAAAGAGGAAAATTAGGTTGATTGGCTGCTATAAAAAAAATGCCTCTAGGTATGAGTGTATGTGTGGCTGTGTGTCAGACTGGTGACCTGTTCAAGGTGTATCCTGCCTCTTGCCTTAAATCAGCCAAGATAGGCTCCTGCAACACTGTTGAGAACGTATGATTCAGAAGACAAAACAAAAAAATCTTTTTACAAGCACAAATCAAACCAATGACTGCAGATTAAAGTAATGTTGTAAAAAAAAAAAAAAGGACTAAAAAATGTTTACGTTTGAGACGCCACACTCTACCATAAACGTAGATATAATGCTGCTTTAATCTTTAATTACTATCTTAATTAAATTTAATCCAAGATACTGCAGAGGGAAAGATTTGGGAGATCACTGTCACAACTTGTCAGTGGATTTTTCTGACATATTCCCAACATCTAAACTTTTTGTTATGTTGTGGCCTTACCTGCCCAAACAGGGAATTCAGAATGGTCCTTAAATTGATGTCCGATGTAGAAGAAGCAGCACTGGATCTCCTGGAGCGACGGGATGATCTGCTTGACGGTGGGACTAGAGAAGATGAGGATGGGGATGGACTGCTGACATGACCCCCATTAGCCAGACTGCCAGCCTTTTGGTTCTTAGATTCACAAAGGGGTGCTCTGTCATCGGTGCTGTCTGAAACAGAGGGTACCCTGGGGATGGGGCGGGGGTGCGTGTGATACCGCCGGGGATGCTCAGGTTCAGGTGGACCTGCTGGCAGTGGACGGTCCTCCCGATGGTGCTTTCTGCGGTGGTGGTGACGGTGTGGGGGTTTGGATGTCCTGTGGCCTCCCTCGCTGTTGAGGTCCGGTGGAACGGGAACTTGGCTGTGGGGGACATGTGACTTACACTTGCTCCGCGTGGCTGCATTGTTACTACTGTCCTGGCTACTGACCAGAGAGGGGTGGCACAGGGGTCTTCTGGCACTTACGTCTCCATCGGCTAAAAAAAGAGACTCCTCCGCCTTGTTGCTGCTCTGGAAAGCAGCTGGACGATGATGATGGTGATGTTGACCTCTCCGGCTGTCTGCTGCGTGTCCAGGGAGGTGTGTCGGTCTCCTCGCCACCGAAGATGGTTTCAGAAGAGATGTTGTGGAGTCAGATTTCGGAAAGGAGGTGCTCATTGCGGCAGATCTGATCTGGTCTGTCTTCGCAGATTGTTCATCGACATATTGTTTTCCCTGCTGTCAGAACATGGTCCTCAGAAAGCCTGATCGCTGTGACTTCAGCTACATTTCACCACCTGATTGCTTGTGCGCCAGAGCGCACAGAGATGAGAAAGAGGAGAGGAGGTGCTGCACAGCGCCTCACCTCTTCATTAAGGCTTTCACTTTGACGTGTTTGTACACGTTGGTGATCAATATTCCCAAACTTTCCATTATAAAAAGTCTATAACAAGGATAAAAACAAACAAAAAAAAAAGACTCAAGTTATTCTGGTAAAAAAAAAATTAAAATAAATGAAAGGGTGGTCCTAGTAAAGCCTAGTGCTGACGTATATAACTTGTAAATTGGGGCAGTAAGTGCCTGTTTGTGCCCCTTTGGCTTAAAATATTTTGGTTGTTTTGCATTATTATTTTGCCCTGGAAACAACTGGCGACCTGTTCTGGGTGTACCCTGCCTCTCGCCTGAAAATAGCCGGGATAAACTCTGGCACCCCCTGCAATCCCAATTGGTATACTGAGATAACCATCATAAATTTAATGTTGTAATTCAATTTAATTTCTGTCAATTTCAATTTAATTCCTCTCAAAGTTGCAAATTTATAGTTGCATGATTGATAAGAACCAAAAAAGATTTATTCTCCATTTAGTTGCAAAGTTTAAGATTTTTGTTCGTATTGTGTTTTTAAAAAATGTGTATATATATGTATTTTTTTGCTAGAATATGCTGTCAAAAGTTTGGTTTGTTCTTTCCCCTCATTTGTCCAGTCTTTTTTTTAACCAAAGTTAAGGTGAAAAAACAAGATGCCTGTTCTGTCAATTAACAAAACTTCATCACCTAGCAGAATTTAAATTTGGATAATGATAGAAAAGAAGAGGCCTGTCTGAAAGCTGAGCAGAGAAAAGAAGGTGAGGTGTGCAAGTGTGCAGCCTTTACCTGTGAGCTAGAAGGTGGATGATTTCTCTTCCCTAGGTCAACCTACTGAAAGAGGAGAGTTGCTTCTGCAGAGATGAGTGCTGATGTATCATAGGAAAGCTTAAACACCACAACATGCTAGATTCAGCACTCTAAAGACATGGTTTAGAGCTGTTCTAACTAGACCACAACTACTTTTTCAACTCTCGTTCAGCAGGTAGCTGATCTGCAGTAGAATCAAAAGGCTCCGGAGCAGTTTTTTTTCAGTGGCTTTCCCAAAATTAAATTGTTACGTACTAATTTTTCTTTATTCCAAGCAACTTCATTACTTAGTACTTGTCATCATATTTAAATGTAGTAATGTGTCAAATGAAATTCCACAAATCTTGAGCAGTTGTGTTTAAAAGCCACAAAGTATCAGCATTCAAAGGCAGCTCGGAAACAGCTGAAGGACTCTTTGTGAACACAGGGCAATTACAAATATTCTCCCAGGTCTTTTCTGGCTTCTTCTGGATTTGTATCTCCAATCAAAAAGAAGTAATTTCTCGTTGATTATACCAGGAAGTAAGAGTAACTGACAAGCACCGGCCTACATGGTTTTTACTCACCATACAAACTTAAATAGTTGAAGTTTTCAATGTCCCAACGAATCTGAAGATTAATTATACAGTCAGCCACCTTCTTAACCGTTGATCCCTTATGGGATTGCAGGGGGTGACAGAGCCCATCCAGGCTGATTCAAGGCAAGGGGCAGGGTACACCCCGAACAGGTCGCCAGTCTGTTGTGTATATATTGATTGTACATATTTGTTAAAATTTCAGTAAATTTATTGATTGGGATAAGCAGTTTAGAAGATCATTGACAGACTAAATGTCATCATAAGCATGAGTACAATCAATGAAGTCAGATTTAAGTGATATTGCACAAAATTGAATCAAAATTGCTTTTAGTTTGTGCAATGGGGTAGAATGATTAAAAAAGAACTTTATAGGTGAGGTTTGCCTGGATAGTAGTTGGATTAAATATATTTTATTACTACCTAGACAGACTGTGGAAGCAGTCATCAATCAGAGGTGTTTTTTCCAAAGTAGAAAACGGTCAAAGTTGCCTCATACTTTTGTTAGACAGATTAAACATCAGAGTTATCACCACTTCAGGAAGAAAAAGATTCCACTATCTGAAACTAGTTTTCTAGTGTGTTGAGAAATAGAACATTCTTCCTCTGGTTCTAGATCTCCATCTAGATCACTCACATCATTTTAGTTTTTTAAAGTACTTCAGTATCGCAAAAGTAACTGTTAAGGTTGTTGCAATAGTAATACAGGTTGTTGTCCAGTAGTTCCACAAAAAACAAGTCAAACCATTTTTAGTTCCAAGGATATAACACAGTCCTGCCCCAAGTAGAGAAGTATTTCGGGGGGTCCTGTTGGAGGATGGAAGCATGGAGCTGGAGATTAACAAGCGGATCGGCGTGGAGGCAGCAATAACTAGGACGCTGCATCAGTCGGTTGTGGTGAAAAAACAGCTGAGCCGAAAAGCAAAACTCTCGATTTACGAGTCAATCTGCGTTTCAATTCTCACCTATGGTCACCAGCTGTGGGTGGTGACCGAAAGAATGAGATTGCGGATACAAGCAGCCGAAATGAGCTTCCTCCGCAGGGTTGCTGAGCTCTCACTCAGTGATCAGGTGAGGAGCTCTGCCATCCAGGAGGCGCTCGGTGTCGAGCTGCTCCTCCTCCAGGTTGAGAGAAGCCAGATGGGGTGGTTCGGGCATCTGGTCAGGATGCCCACCGAGCACCTCGCTGGTGAGGTGTTTTGGGCACGTCCAAATGGGAGGAGACCAAGAGGCAGACCCCGGACCCGCTGGAGAGACTATGTCTCACAGCTGGCCGGGGAACGACTTGGGATCCTTCCGGGTGAGCTGGAGGATGCAGCCGGGGAGAGAGAGAGAGACGCCTGGGCTTCCCGTCTGAGGCTGTTACCGCCGTGACCCGGCCCTGGATAAGCGGAAGACGACAGAAAGAAGGGATATAACACAAAAATAAAAAACTATTTTGGTATTTGGTGTTGGTCTTTGTTGGGAACAGAGAAGTTCCCAGAGAACAGGAACTCATAATTCACTCAAAATTTTGAGTGAACTTAAAGAAAACTGTGAGGAAACAAATTCACAAAAATTAATTTCTCATCTTGTAAAACACGATAGTCTGAAAATAGCTCTCCATGTCGGCTTTACTGTAATTAAAGTAAATGAAAAAAACTAATCACATGTCTTGTTTTTACTCACCATTTTTTAGCCAGTGTCTTTCTGATAGTAGAGTCATGAACACTCACCCTAACTCACATAAACACTGACCCTATCTGAGGCACGAGAGGCCTGCAGGTCTTTGGTTTTATCTAAGGTTCTTTTGTGACCTCCTGAATGAGCAATTGCTGCACTCTTGAAGTAATCTTAGTTGGTCAACCACTTCTGGTAAGGTGTGCCACTGTTCCCAGTCTTTTCCATTTGTAGACAATGGCTTTGTAACCTTTTCTGTACTTCAATCACTCATTAACCCATTTTTTCTTAAATTTCTTTGAATCGTAGCTTGATGTACTTTGCTTCTTGAGACTTTGTAGCCAACTTCACTTTGTTTAACAGGTCCTATTAAAAGCAATTTATTGATTCAATAAAGGTGGTGGTGATCGGGTTTAACCTGTGGAACTGAATTGAGGTGTGCCGAAACTGTGGTTAATATCAGTTACTTTGTATTTTAACTACAGGGGCGATTACTTCTTCTCATTGGGCCACTCTGGTTTTGTTTTGCACCTTAATAGATTAAATTTTCATTTTAAAACTGCATTTTGTATTTCATTGGGTTGTCTTTAAGTGATATTAAAATTGGTTTGATGATCTGAAACCTTTGTGACGAGTATGCAAGAAAAAGCACAAATCAGGAAGGGGGCAAATCCTTTTGTATGAGTTTGTTTGATTGGACAACAGCACAACCTATATACTGTAGTTTTGTGGTTAGGCAAACAGTAGCTATATGAAAACGGCATTCAGATGAAAAGCTGTCCCGATTTATTCTGTTAATTTGTTTTACATAGGCCTGCATGTGCTGTGTAACACAGTGCTGACATAAGCTTTTCTGAGAAATAAAGACTCCCATTGAAAAGCCACTCAGCTATTGATTATACAGTTTGAATGGCCCCACAGTAATGGAAGTGTCTAATCAATAGAGGAGTGGAATTTCTACAGACATCTTCATCCCTCTGAAACAGCTTTCCTCACTTCAGCAGGTTGGTATGAATGCAGGCATAACAAAAAGTCTGACACCAGATAAGTAAATAATATATTCAACCATTTATTAAATGTACAGAAATACTGTCCAAAATCCACATAATAATGTGTAAAAGAACAAATCCTGAATTTGAATGTAAACAAAACCCTATACAGTGTACATAGAGCCAATACTCTGGAGATTTGTTTTGTGTTTTAGCAGCACTGTTGATTTTAAACCCAATTATGGACTTTTCAACATGAGTCAATGCCATCTTATGTTGTAAACAGTGTATATACATGATTACACCTTTGTAAACGTTAGAAATGAACATGTGGATGACTTGAATGACTGTGGACAAGTAGAGCATGAGACGATTCAGTTTCATAACCTTGTAGGCTGTGCACATAAAGAGTTACTGTTGTGTGCTGTTTCGAAATCAGGAATTTTGACTTTCATATTTGAGACCATGCTGTGCTGCAGAACTACAGTGGCTGAAAAAAATTCACAAAACAACAAAGTTCTCATCAACAATTTACATAACGTACTAATTGAACCTATATAAAAATGACTTCAGAGGCTGGAATTTTGAATTGGAGAAGGACTTGCAATCACTTTTAGCTTTAAATTAATACAACACAATAATTAAAGCATTGAAGACAATTAGTTCAAAACATCTCAGACCTTTCAAGTTTGTTTTTTTTTTTTTTTTACTTCAACCTTATTTACAGAAATATAAACTTGATATCAAATGCAACCAAATTACAAGAGTTTAGTAAATTTACCAAAAACACTTCATCTCTGGTGTCACAACGCAGGCACACTTGTACAATCTGACCTAAAAATGTGCTTATCAAATTATGTCGTATGAAAGCGAGACTGGCTTTCAAAGGGGAGCACATTTAATTACCACACCAGCAGGAGTCAGGACAGAGACAGTAGCGGATTCAGTAAACATTTAATCATGACTGACATTGGACCTCAGTTATCAAACTACATACGGTTTTAGTGGATTTATTTATAAATGAGAAGCACAGAAAGTTTTACGTGAAACTATCATCACAAGAATGATATCAAAATAATTTTGTTTGAGACATGTAGGAACTGCTACCTAACTTTACATCTATTTTTGATGTGCTTACTTAATTTTTTTTCACAGTAAGTTGATGAAAATGAAGCATTCAACTCTTCACATACTCAATTTTTGGAGAGAAAAATGATAGGCATTCAATCACGTACTACATTCTGCTAGCAAAAAGGCCAATTATTCATAAAAGTGAGACTTATTTTAACTTCCATTGTGAAAATGTGATTTTTTTTACTAAAAACAAAATTGTGCAAATATCTTGAATCTGAATAATCAGATTGTATTGTATCAAAAAGTTGATTTAAATTTTTAGCCCTTGTGAAAAATGAATGCAAGTCTATGCAACATGTTGCTACGAAGCTTTCTTAAGGCTTAAAAAGAAGGATTCAGATGATAAATAACTCATTTATTAATAACAATAGTTCAGGCTGGTTTATAGTCTAGTTATTTTACGTTTCGTAATTAGTTTGAGATGATTACACAACTGAACCCGTTTTGGCTCAAATATAGCACCGTTCATTTGAATCTTTTTAACCATACAACTAAGAGAAATGTGACAAGACGGTTATTAAGTCACAACATTTTACCTAAATGACTATTTCCACTCACAAATAAAAATATTTGCTTGACACCTCCAGCCTTTTTCTCATTAAACTTCTTATGAATGGCATGAGGTTATTTTTTTCTGTTATTTCCCACATCTAAAACCAGACAAATTTAAAGGGATAACATCCCAAATGCTTCATTATATAAAATGCATTGCTTAAAATGGACTAAATTAGTGCATGTCGTTTAACTGAAATGTGCCATTCATATCCTAGATCATGAGATTATGTTATTGTCTTTCCTGCAGAAAATTATTGTCATCTTTACAACATTCAGAGAGATGATAAAATAGCATGAATGCATTTAAAACAGTCACACAAAAAAATGCAACTAATAAAAGAGGCCCAATGTTTAGTCAGAAAAATAACAGGCTTTGAGCAGTTCTGTGAGATCCATAAATATGTACACAGTGAATGTGAGAGCTGGTCAATGGGCAAAAAAAAAAAAAAAGAAAGAAATTTGCTCCCCAATTTTAGATTTTTTTCTAATGCTGTCTATCTCTCTGAACATGGCTTCTAACTCACATCTACTTTCCTTCTTTGTCCTCCAAACGGCCTGGAGTGAAAATGTAATCCAAGGCTTGTCTCTCAGCGGCAGCCACATTGGGGTGCCATAGGTCCACCATAAACACCACCCTTGGGCCGTCATCTGGGCTGCCTGCACACAAAGATTTCAATGTCATATATTCTTAAACAAAGATAAATTTCACTTCTGCTTAGAAAATGTTCTGTTCATCTCAGCAAATTATTTTTCTGTACTTTAAAATCTATATTTTTTTTCTGAAAAAAAAAAAAAAAAAGCACATACACAAAATATGTAAAAGATTTTTAATTCCAACATACCATCATGGAAAGCTCTGTGTAGGAAGGAATCATCAAAAAGCAGACAGCTACCCTCAGACCAGCACTGTGGCTCTCCACCAACTACAAGTTCACAGGATGGAGGGACTCGGAGACCTAATGGAGAGATAACAAGCTTTTAAAAAGTGGGAATTTGAAGAATCTTACCAATGTTTTGACTTAGTATTTTTTCTGGACACTAGAGAAAAAATGAGCCTCAGCTGCAGTTAAAGTATTTTCGTGAGCTTATGGCACATTTCAGCCACGCACATCCTTTACACAAGAGAATTCAAAAGCTCAGTCTAAACAGCTGATGTTTTCTGTTGCTCTTTACCTTTGTACAAATGTGCTCGCTTATGAAACTATCTGCTATTTGATGGGCTAAACACGCACTGAACCACATTATTTTTTGTTCACTGGATCCTTCTTACCCAGGTGGCAGCGTAGCCGGACGTTTGTTGGACCGTAGTGCTCAGTAATGAGAGCTCCAGGCGTCAAAACAGAAAAGCAGGCATTTCCAAATATGTTGTTGGCAATGAAGGTACGCAACTGTCCCAGCACCCGCCATGCCCGTGGACATCTTCTGACATTGAGAACTAAAGGAGTGCCTTGGTTCACCAAGTAGTAGGTCCACCACTGCCCACGAGGAGTGCTGTTGACTTTCCACCCTGGTGGTAAAGAGGAGCCACCGCGAGCTGGAGGTTGGTGGTAGATACTCTCAAACTCAGCGAGGAGGGCGGGGAAGCTCTGCTCAAGAAGCTCAACATCATGTCTCTGTACTTCTCTAGAGAAAAAAGGGGCTGATGGGAGGTCAGGAAGGTAGAAGACCTCCGGCCGCTGAATAGTTGGTCGGCTGTTGAGGTATCGGCCTTGGTCCCGGACTCCTTTGTGGACCCTTCCCATACCGGACCAGGTGTAACGTTTGGCGTAATCCTGCAGGCTGTGATAGAGCCTCTGGTTCAAGCTTTCACCAGCACTAGTGCAGCGAAAACACTCTGATGACTGGCAGAATGCAAAGCCGTTCTGCTCCTCGAGTAGTGACCCATGCTTTCCTTTCCCTCTGCTACGACAGTCTGAACTCATAAAACCTCCAACTACTCCTCCGATCCGGCTGGACCCTGCCAAATACCTCCCCCGCAGCGGGCTGGAGCCATGGTCCCGACCTACTCTGTAACAGTACCACATAAACAGCAACACCACACACATAGCGATGGCGAAAGCACAGATCTCGCACTCTCTTACAGATTGCATCCCTCCGGCCACCATCTCTCTCACACTCTCTAGTGACCACTCCATCTTGACAAGTTTCTGGACTGCTGAGTCTGATAGAACTATAAAGTGCTGATGAGGGATCAGTTAATGCATCTGCTCTGGATTGGGATTAAAAGGGGCCCTAAACCACAGGCAGGAGTTTGGTCTCAGGAAGCTCTTTTGGCCCCGTCTGATGTAAAGAGTCAGATGATTTGATCTGACACTCTCGCTCTTTCGGTCTAACATTTCAGCACTCTGCAGAGATGGAAGTCTTCTTCTTGCATGATGTCTGGCAGTGCGGTACTTATGCTGCTCCTTTGCTTGCTCTTTCAAACAAATGCAGTTGGACACTTTGCCTTAGAGCTGTATGTCCTCTGAAAAACAAAGAAGGAAAGAAATGAGGATGAGAAGATGCTTTAAGTGACTATGGCACAAAGCTGGAAATGATCCCAGCATCAGTTACTGCACTCTTGCCGTATTTCTCTTTGCTATCACCACATGTTTTGCGACAGTGAAACACACCTCCCTCACCAGTTTGATAACAAATTCACATTTTGCATCTACCTGCTGGATCTCACCCACACACTGGACTTGAAAATGACAAAAACATTGAACACAGTATGAAATTAAGCTTTCCACACAATACCCTGTACTGCACAATGTGAAACCATGAGTCACTGGCACATTGCTGCATTTCACACCAATATCTCTCTTTTGTTTTATGAAGCAACACACACACACATACACACACACACACACACACACACACACACACACACACACACACACACACACACACACACACACACACACACACACACACACACACACACACACACACACACACACACACACACACACACAGAATTATATAAAAGTAAACAGTGTGGAAGCCCACCCACGTTCTAATAATTGTCATTCATTGGCTGCACAGCAGGATCCTCTGGGGAGGAAATATTTAGAGTGTTGAAGTATCAAAAGAAGGCTGCATTACATGGGTAGGGTTATGTAATCTTAATGAACCAGCAGACACAAGGCGAAATGTGCAATGCGTCAGCTGTGATCAGAACTCCACGATGTGCTCTCACCAAAAATGGTCCTGTAATCCCGATCCAACAGATCCTCCCTTTCATACTGCCTGACAGCACCAAGACGCCCCCTCACACCCACTCCAGTAAAGCGAGGCTTATCAAATCCTGGTCAAAAAGAAATCACACACCCTACCTTTAGTCTTTAAACCAATAACGATGTTTGGAACCAAACTGATCTCAAGAGTTGTTGCTTTCAGGGCCGATCTGTCACACTAACTAATTGCTGACATATTAAAGCTGCAACATGTATGAAGCATCAGTAAAGCTGCTCATGTTTTAATCAATGCCTGGATGTTTTGGATGCATGTTTTGCATCCAAACCCACTCACTCAACATTTCAGACTGATGAGAGGCGTACAGGTGTTTCTCAAAGCAAAGCTGCGCACCACTGCAGTGAACAGAGAGACGGATCTCACTCCTCAGCATCACAGGAAACAGATCCAAGTCAAACCCAAAAGAAGTGGGATCAAGAATGAACGATCACAATCAAAGAAGGAAAATAAAAAGCTGTCCTACCAACGAGGAGGACTTCCTATCTCTGCTGGACAGCAAGCTCGGATAAGATTCAGAAAATATAAAAACTGAGGCTTCGGCAGGGAAGACACCCAGGTTCAATAAAACAAAGAATGCACAGAGACTTCCGCTTCACCCTTTCACAATAAACATTTTATTATAGTGTATGAACGGGTTGTTAGTGTTGATCTGTCAGTACGAAGGCAATGCGAGGTGAACAATTAAAAATTAAACCCATCTAAATCTCTAAAGGTTTGTGTTTGCTTGTTATATAGCGAAGATTTTCTAAGTCTAACTTTCTTTTGAAAGGCAAACTGTACTCCAACAAACAACAGGAAAGTTAGATTTTAGTGGCAATCTTTCAAATAATAATAGTAATTAAAAACTCGCTATGTTTTCCGATCTCTTTGTTTTGTTGTTTGAACTGCGTTTTAGTTAAAAGAAAAATTAAGAAGTGTTTAAATCAAAACATAGTTACGATCATCTTAGTTAAAAGCATAATTAAAATAAAAAATCAATTAAATAAAACTTTGTCAAAAAACCTATTTACATGCGTTTCTGTTGGTTACCTTAGAAATAAGAGCTTTTAATATCTGATTTTGTTATTTCCGGATATTCCATGTTTGATTTGTGATACATTTCCCACAATGCACCACTACAAGTCAGCGTACTTTTATAGTTAACAATAATACTAGTTTTTTTAAATGTTTTGCTGTAATGCATTAGTAAAAAAGAAAGATGTTTTTAAAACCAAAAATAATTGCGAATTTGAGTGTTAAATTTAACACTCAAATTGAGGGTAATCATGAATCATGAAAAATAAAATAAATAAATTGTAAGTAAATATACAAAAATAAAGAAATAATTTAAAAAATAAAATGAAATAATGCGCAAGTAAGAAATAGAACAAGAGATATAATTTAAAATCTTTGAACAAGTAGTAGAGACAGAATGTGCATAAAGATATTTAAAAAGTGGCATGATGAACCGTATGCTCCAGTAGCCGTTTATTCACGACTACAAGGCGCACATAAGCGTTTTAGATTTTCTTCCAAATGTGCGGTACGGCCCATATCATATGGGCACTCCTTTAGTTCTCAATGTCAGGAGATGTCCACGGGCATGCGGGTGCTGGGGCAGTTGCGTACCTTCAAAGCAAAGAAATTTCTTAAAGACAGCCTGTGCCCCGGCATAGGTCATTATGTTAGATGGCGCTAACATGACATATGGGCCATATACCATGTTGTAACGCGGACGTAGTGGTGTCAGGGTAGTGTGGGCGTGGATTGTATGTAAATCCCGCGCATTATGGTCCGGTGCGCCTCATGTGTGTGTTAAAGAGAATACGCATTTTATTACGGTGCTTCTCATGGTTGTGAAAATAGCGCATCTGTTACCCTGTCAGTTACTGTAAAGTGTGATTGCATTGGGAAAACTTTGTAATCCAATGTAAAATAGAAAGAAATTTGACTGTTTTTGATCAAATTTCTGCTGTGAAAAGCCTGGAATAAATATTCAGTCAGTCACCTTCTAAACCGTCTATTCCTGACAGGGGTACCAGAGCCCATCCTGGCTGATTCGAGGTGAGGGCCAGGGTACACACCAAGCAGGTTGCCAGTCGGTCGCGGTGCCACACACACTCCTACAGACAATTTGGCACCGGCCAATCAAGCTAACATGCATATTTTTGGAGGAAACCAGAAAACCCACACATGCACGGGGAGAACATTCAAACTCCACACAGAAAGGCCAGTGTCCAAGCCTCACCCCCATCCGGGACTCTTGCTGTGAGGTCACTGTGCTACCCACTGTGCCGGAATAAATAGTCCTTTGTGAAAATATGTCTTTAATTTCAATCAAATTGGTAGAGAAAATTTGAATCACAGTTACAGTTAATCAAGGGGGAGGCAATAGCTCAGTCGTTTGCCCTTGGACCAGAAGTTCGCCAGGTCGAATCATACTAAGCTCATGTCTAGATGTACTTGGGAAAGACACCAAACCCACCATTGGTGCCGTCTTGGCGGTGTAACGCAGCACAAATATTTCCTCGTTGATGGATGAATTAAGTATGTAGAAAATGTAATTACCTATGGCTTTTCCTTTATATGGTCATATTTAGATTTAACTCTAAGTGTCTGAAAAAAGTAATTAATCAAATTTAAACTAAACAATCTATTTTAAAAGTGTGACTGATAAATAATTTGCTAATCAGAGACTCAATTCCACATTTGGAATCTAAAAGTCAAAATAAAATCTGTCTTTATACTTAGGATTTTCTTTTCATTACTTATGGTCTACTTTGTTTTTCCAGAAACATCATTTTTATTATTGGTGTATTTTAATGATGTAAAACAAAATTGTTACACAAAAAAGGTAATGTGATGGTGATTGTTTCTGACAACCAACAGCTATTTATTCAGTGTTTCTTGTTTTTTTTTCAGCTGACCTCCACTGCAGAGAGCACAAGCTGTTATATCCAGGCCTCCCAAGTCCCAATTTAACCCCCTAGGCTTCATATGAGTCATAAAAATGAACACCAAAACTATTATTCACATTCAATCTCCGCATCTGCAGAGTAATGAAGCAACTGTGGATGCATTTAGTAAAAAAAAAAAAAAAAAAACATTGTTGCGCTCTGGTTAGTCATAACTAACCTGAAACCCACAGTGTGGACTCTTGAGTTTCTGGGTGTATTTGTAGTATCAAACGTGTTAAAAACGGACAGTAGTTTGCATTTATGATTATATGCAAAACGCACATGTTGAAAGCATCACTTGTTGCCTCCCACACACCTCTTTGCTCATGTTCCACCAACAGGAGGTGGAGTAGGTCTCTGTGGTGCACGCCTTCTTTGAAAGTACAACACACCTCCAGTAATTTATTAACAGGACAAAGTTATTTCTCTCTAGATGATATAATGAAAATCGTCCTTTCATGATCCCTCCCAAGGAGACATAGTCATGGCAAGGTCAAGGACAAGAGTGTATGGCTGTTGTGCACTGATGCTACTGTGCATAGTTGCGATAATTATATGTCTAGCAGTGCTTTCAAAACGCAAATGCCCTCATGGCACTTTCTTTAAAGCTGGGGTCGCTGCGGATTCAAAATTATGTTCAGAGATTGGAAGGTGAGTAAAACTTTTAAGGTGACTGTAAAAAAAATCATTCAAACAGGTTCTAGAAGTGCTATTATTTAGGTAACAAAATTAAGACGTTTCGTCTTCTGAACTGCTTGTCACTGATGGAGTTGCGGTGGGTGCCGCAGCCTATCCCGGCTGATTTCAGGCGAGAGGCAGGGTACATCCCGAACAGGTAATCAGTTTGTTGCGGGGGGCCATACACACACAACCATTCCTAGGGGCAATTTTGTAGCGGCCAATCAACTTAAACACACATGTTTCTGGAGAGTGGGAGGAAACTGGAGAATCCAGAGAAGTGTTTGTGGAAATCTCATAAGATGAAAAATTGTTTTTGAGCAAATTGTATAAACTTGGTTACGATCAAATCTATTTAAATCTGATTAAATTGTGGTTGACAAGGGGGTTACGCAGAAAAATATCTTCAACTTTAAATGACAAAACATTTTTTTGCTTCCCGGAAATATATCAAGATAATTTGACAAAACTTTTTAAACAGGGACATGCTTCAAAGAGGAGGCTCAGCGGTAGATGGCGCTATCGCTGCGCTCTTGTGCACATCCATCATAAACCCGCAAAGTATGGGGATCGGAGGAGGCTCCATTTTCACTGTGATGGAGAAGTCTGGTAACACGTCAAACATTAAATTGGTGAACTTAACTGCACAATAAAAAAATCAAGCATGTTTAAATGAGGTAATGTAATCATTTTGCAGGTAAAGTGAAAATCATTAACTCCAGAGAAACTGCACCAGCAAAGGTGAAATCTGATTTGATGAATTCCTGCCCCAAGACATTCCAACTGGTGTCAGGTATTTGCTTAAATATTCATATATTTATTCTCTCATTACCTAAATATTTATATAAAAAAGTTGCTGTTCATATATTTTTCTAGGTGAACAGAACTTGCCATAAAAGAACAAGAAAAAAAACAACAAAATCTTGTGTAATTTGTCAGCAACAGCAAATCTTAAGAGATCTCTTGCACAGCTGGAAAAACTGTCCTGTTTCTTATCAAGTTGAGTTTGATTACATTCTCGGTACTAACTCTCTGGACATGAAGTCTCAGCCGTTTGCTGAGGCCACCCAGTAGGAAACCTAACATGAATCAAGTCTTGACATGCCATGAAGCCTTAAGCTCTTTAAGTTACTTCTGTTCAATGTATTCATGAAATTTGAGGACGTTGTTTATTTAGGAAATATTTTGTATAAGGAAGAGAAGACAGGGAAGATTTATTTGCACGGCACCATTCTTACATGATGCACTCAATATTGCTCTACTGAAACAAAGACTATTCAAACTGCAAAAAATACAAATCACAATGAAAGTGTAAAATCCAATTTATAAATGCCTGTTAAAGACATTTAAAAAAGAAAACTGAGACAGAAAAACAAAGATAAAACACGTTTTGTTGAAAAAAAAAAGTTTTAGACTGGAGTTGAACTTTATCAGAGTAGAACCCTGTTTAACATTGTCAGAAAAAACATTCGGTGCCTCATTCAATTTAGTCCTGACTCTCAGAATCAGTGAAAGATGTGTTTTGGAACTTCTCAAATTCTGAGTTGGGAAATTAAACATGACTCCTGTAGTTTGCGTGATTGCTTTAGATTTCAAACCTGACCTTTACGGCAAATCTAAAAGAACAAAAATGAACTTTATAAGCAAAATCACAATGAATCAAAAAAGCTCTCATTCAGGCTGGAAGCAAAATATTTGAATTTATTTTCACCTAATTTAACATTGCATCATTTTGTTGAATAACAATGAAAAACAAACATCCAAAAACTTGAGTTATTACTTTGCTTCATCTCCGGTCCTGATTGTTCTATTGTACCTCCACACAGGTAGTGAATGGATTGGAACTCCAGGTGAAATTCGAGGTTATGAAACAGCTCACAAGCTTTATGGGAAGTTGCCATGGGCAACCCTCTTTGAGCCAACTATCCAGCTGGCAAGAAAAGGATTCCCTATCCCTCCAATTCAAGGTGGATACATTCCGTATCTAGAAGCGCATAAAACACAACCATTACGGTACAAAAGACTGAATAACAAAAAACTCCCTAAAAACACACAAGAACATCAAATGAATCATTTTTTTCTTTATGCTTTTTTTGTAACAGAAAGTTGTATTCAGATGAAAATGGAAACTTGTTGAAGACTGGCGACATTGTAAGATTTGAGAAGCTGGCAGACACTTTGACTGAGATTGCTACCCATGGAGCAGATGCCTTTTATACTGGAAGAATAGCAGAGGATTTAATTCGGGACATACAGGAAGCAGGTATTGTCAGACGGATTTAATCATTCTTTCTATCCCAGACTTTTTCTGTGGCTGTCTGCCACAATGATCTAATTAATGAAGAACAAATCAATTCAGTCTAGAATTGCTGTGATCACTCTGACTGCAAAGTGAGCAGCTCATATCTATTATCTTTTATATATCATGATTTATGTGGAGCTCAGATGGGTTTTGTTCAGCACGAAGCATTTGTTGAAATGTTTTTCACAGGAGGCACACTCACGCTGCAGGACTTAGCATCATTCCGTGCTAATGTGACTGATGCTTGGGTTGTTCCTCTGGGGGATTTCAAGATGTACATACCTCCACCTCCTTCAGGAGGAATCCTCCTCAGCTTCCTCCTCAACATCATGAAAGGTTATTATTAGTCACAAAAAAACACAACTGCTGTTATATGTATTTTCTTTAAAATCTTTTGCCTTAATTTTCAAATACTAATGTGTTCTAGTCAAATACAAATGTGCATATTTTGACTAAGTCACATTGTAAAATAATTTAATGTTTTCAGTTAAGAATAAGGTAAACTTTAATGATCCCTGAAGAGAAATTGTTTTGTCCCAATAGTTCAGTTCAGACAAAAAAAAATAAAATAAATAAAAGCATTGTTAATTTATTAATCCTCATTATGCTTATCTACAGAATACCTCATCAACAAAGCCCCACCAACTACTCAAGAAAAAGCCCTGTTTTATCACCGCTATGTTGAAGCTCACAAGTTTACCAATGGAATTAAGCGGCACATTCGGGATCCCAAGTTTGACCTAGAAAAAGTATGTCTGAATAATGTTTTTCACATCCTAGTATTGTCTTCCTCGACATTTTTCATTTTTGTCAAGTAGAAATACATTAAAAAGTAAAAAAAGAAGCGTCTTTACTGTAATAGTTGTGTTTTCTAAGGAGTCGTATTTCTTGGCAAGAAATTCTCTACTATATGTTTTCTGCTTTTATACAGAAAGCAAAGACATTCACAGAAGAAAGATTTGCCGACCACATAAGGAGTCTCATCAGTAGTGACAAGACACATGATTTACAATATTACAACATCACACCATCTCTGGACAACTTTGGCACCACACATGTGTCTGTGTTGGCTGAAGATGGGTTTGCTGTATCAGTCACCAGCACAATTAACCACATGTCAGTATATCAATCATTCTCCATCATTTACACATTTTTGTAAACAAAAAGATTATTAATCTAATAGTATAAACACAATAAAGAGGTGAGAAATTTCAAAAGACACTCTTAAAATAATTTTATTTAAAAAGTCACCACCAATCACAGATAAAAGATTTTCAATGACTGAATTAGTGTGAGATACAAGAATAATTTGCTATCAAAATAAATACAAAACATTGTTGCAAATGTTTTTTTTTTGTTATGTTATGTTACAATATTCTTTGTATGTGTTTTTAGATTTGGCTCTAAAGTATTCTCTCCTCGCACGGGAATCATTCTCAACAATGAGCTGTCTGACTTCTGTGGAAAAGTAGACAACATATTACCTGGTGATTACCCAAACACAATGCATTTTTGTGTCTTGTTTTTTACTTCAAAAAGTTTCTGATACAGTGCCGCACTGTATAAGTTGAAGCTTATTTCAGCAAATTTTTATTTGGTTGGTAATATTTAAATAAATATTTAAATAAATATTAAATCTCCAGTTGCAAAAGTTCTTTATATCCCCATATTTCTCTTGCAAAGCATTCATTCTTTGTATGTATTATTCCTGAAAAACCGGTTAACCACCCTGTTAGAGAACATTCCATATCTAATAACAAACAAACTCTATTAGACCTATTTACTTGCAGTACACTACATTAAAAACATAGAACGGCTGTTCCCAGTTCCCTTTCTATTTAACTCAGTTCATTTTGCATCTAACTCGCAAGATCCCTAAAGTCAGAATATTTTAAATTATGACAGGCTGTACTTCCAGAATATTTCTCAAGAGAAATTCCTTTTTTCCACGTAGTTGTGTTTGTAGTCTTTGATAAAAAAATAGAAGTACCAGAAGCTTCTCTGGGAGAGAAATAGTAGCAACAGATTTAGAGAATGTTTATCCAGTTTCTACATCACCAGATTCATGCTGGAATTGGCCAGTAAGCCCAGTCTTCAATTTGTGGAAATGACATATATCCAGGGGTGGATCCAGAATTTTCTAAAGGGGTCAGGGGGCGTGAGGTCATTGACAAAGCCATTTTCAAAATGTTCTGCTCCCCCAGAACATTTTGAAAAATAAGAGTCATTTTTCTGCATTTTGGTGGCCCATTCGCTGGACCTGCAAGGGGATAGCTGGACTAGTCCCCTTTCCTTTCTTCTTCCTTTTTTTTTGTGGACCAATAGGGGGTGGGGGGCGGGCACCCCCCACAAACCTCCCTGGATCTGCCCCTGATTTCTGAATGGTCTCAATAGACTTTTGTGGTAGACAAGGCAAGAACAGTTAAATCTGTCACAAAACAAGAAACATCTTTTAAAAAATCAGGATAGCCACAAACTAGTATGAGATACTCAACAATACAGTGCATTTCATTATCTTTTTCACTTCATTCAGTAGCTCTGTTGATTGCATTACAATCAGTATCTTCTTGTCCTCTTCCTCTTCTGATGTCTCTCTGGTCAATCAAGGTTTTTGTTGTGTTTCCAGGAGAGCAGCCCCCCTCCTCCATGGCTCCTGTTGTGCTCAAGTCTCAGTCAAAAACATTGGTGATTGGATCAACTGGTGGAAGCATGATCACAACTGGGATTGCCTCAGTATGTGACCGTAGCAATCACACTAAGTACCATTCAGATTTAATACTAAACACAAATAATCCTTGCTGTTATCCTGGCAATACCATGATCACAAATGTTATAAACATTTCAGTAATGCATTTTATAATCATTACCTATTCATCCAGCAGATTATACATTAGACTGTACTTCTCTTACAGGCACTTATAAACCGTCTTTGGTTTGGACAAAGCCTTAAAGATGCAATTGCTGCTCCTGTTGTTTATGTTGACTCTCAAAATGCAGTCTATTTCGAAACTGGCTTTGATAAGGTAATATATACGTATTTGAACTCTCCTTTTCTTACAAAAAACGATGTTGTGGGGCTTTTGTTTATTTTGATTTGTCCCTAATTTCCATCAGCATGTAATCGAGGCTCTTAAAGCACTGGGACAGAATCATCAAAAGGCATCAAAATTCTACAACGTGGTTAACGCTGTGGAAGAAGAGAACGGATGCATCTGTGCAGTGTCTGACAAAAGGAAAATGGGAGAGGCAGCTGGTTACTGAGATCAATAAAAGTCTACAGATAACAAGAATCAAATTAGCATGTTGAATTTTGCTGCATCAAAGAAAGCAACACCCTAATACTGTATTAGACCTAAAGCAACTCCATCCTGTTTTACCTGTAATTCTTTTCAAACATTTCCAGCTGTTGTCAAATTTTAGGTTACATGTTCATAAATCATTTCAAACTATTTTATACGGTCACAATTGAAAAAATGTTAGAAGCCTCTTTGTGAATGTTTTTTTTCATACTTGCGTGGTTACATATTCTCCTATTATTTATTATTTTTCTGAATCTTAACTCACCATGTACTTTTCATTTTGATCGTGACAAGTTCATACAAATTTTAATTTGAAAATTTTAAGTCATCTATTTTCTAGTTGTTTTTTGTTTACATTCATTAAGTGAATCAACATCTGAAAACTTTTAAAAGGTTTTTTTGGGTGCATATTTTTGATGGAAAAGTAACACATGCTCGGAGAATATTTCTTTGTGCAAGATGAGTAAGGTTAACAAGTTAGAAAGCTAATGTCTATCTTTTGTTTGGTAATGCATTTTCAAGAACTATGTATATGTATAAAATATAACGCACAAATAAATTTGTTTTGTCCGTCTTGACAGTCAATAATAGATGCAAACAGTAACCTGGTAATACCCATTTTTTCCATAAATTTCCCACCTGTCCATCAGGTCTGATAATCTGAGATTGCTGTTATTAAAGTGAGTTTTTTTGCTGGACTTTCTGCAGCTGCTTGGATTTCTTTCTGCTTGCTTGTATTTTTTTTTATTTAAACTAAAGCATGCAACAACTGGACCAAAATAATCAAATTTAATGGTTCAGATTAAGTTCAGCTGAACTTGCATTAATGTATCACCAAAGCTTCATAAAATCACATGACATAGGAACACATTACTGAACATTTTATGCCATTTTTTGTGCTTTGAACTACCTCTTCATAGATGATGGAAGACCAGACCTTAAATTGTTAAAAGCAGACAAATGGACAGAATCAGAATGAGAGGCTATGTCTCTAGAGAGGGAAGAGATTAAATGAACACATAATAAAAAGCAGAGAACATGGGGATTGTTAGTGGGGATCGATACCTGGCAAATGGGTACAAACAGCACAGGAGCTGGAGAAAGCTCTAAAGAGAAATGACAAAAAAAATGCAGAAACTATGGAAGAGACACATACATGTGTATGACCTCTTCTAATGATTATAATGATCAATGTATGCGGAGAAATGCAGAGCAACTAATCATTGGTGGAGAAGAAGATGAAGAATAAAAGGCAGTTTGAGCATTGAAGCTCATCCCCTTTCGATTTGTTAAAGTGTATTTGTATTGAAAATTAAATTATGGGATCATTTAAACCCAAACAGATTTTTTTTACTTGAAAGGACTTCTGTAGATTCCTCAGTGCATTCTTTAAGTCTGCTTGGATGTTTGCGGCATGAATCACACATTTCACAGTTATTTTAGTTGTACAGTCAACAAATGACAAACTTAGGGAATAAGTTGATGATGTTTAGTGTGAATTACATTACTCTGCCACATGATATTTAGACCTCAGGGGGTTTGACAACCACACTGTGCCCTGACCTTAAAGAAACCACCTGTTGTAAAGGCCACATTATCATGTCTGGCAATGTGAACAAAAGGTTGCCAGGAGAAGATCATGGGCAGGACCCCATGCAATCATCGCCTTGCTTTTCTCTGACAAATGGTGGTGAGCTCATGCGTGACCTTAACAGCCCATAGTTGCACATATGACCTGCTGGTTTAGAAATGGCCTCCACATGACAGCAACCAATCAGAAACAGCACGTTCAAAGCTGGGTTTTTCTATTGCCCTATTTAAGCTTAATCTGGACGGGTCAATCTGCTGTTTGGCTTCTGGGAAAAGCTGCAGACTCTCCCGGTGACCCAGATGTTGCAAGTATTCAGTGATTTCCTTTTATATTGGTCAGAAAAAGACAACATTTTCTCTCAGATTTGATCTTTTTTTATTGGCAGTCATCGTTTGGCATGGGACAAACACGTACAAGCTACAGCAAAAAGGTTTGACACGACACGTGAAACATAACCAAGTGGACAAAGCTGCAGCGTCTACGAGGACACTTAGACAGAACAGTCTTTATAAAGGCTGCCTATTATGAAGGTGTATTACAGTTTCAAACTATGTTTTGTTATAACCATGTAATCTTATGTGACATGTCTGCTGCCAAAAGTTTTTCATGAAAGTCATTGGATTCAATCTCATACATTATTTGTCATTAACACAACTACTGAGTTGGACAGAAGACAAAACACCAAAATAATAACATATGGTTACAGTAACAATCTGACAATTTGCTATTACAAACACATATAAGACACATTGAACATTAATCATATATTTGGTGAACACACCGTTTTATAATTAAACCTCAAAGAGGTACACTTTCTGCCTCTGCTTTACTAATGTTCAGATAAAAACACTCTAAGGAATAAATGACGATGCGAAACACGTTTATCAAAACAATAGTGCCTTAAAGTGTGTTGCAGCATTTTGCTCAGTCTGACTTAATTATTATTTGCTACATTGGACAGACTACATCAGCTAAATAACAATCACAACAGTGTGTTGTGAGATTGGATAAGTGAGGTAAAGCGAACATAAAAAAATGACAACACACTTGCGGGGACGTAGCCCAGTAAGAAAGACTTATTTTACTTAAACTGTGGGCAGTAATAACACTTAAGTATTGTGTCGTAAGTACACTGAAATAGTGTGCTGATGGCCTACACCGCCAAGCAATTACTGACACTGAACTATCAGGTTTAGGTTGGTACAAATAAGCTCAGTGACAGCTACGTATCTATTGGTGATTTCAACCTGTTGTCTTCTAAGATTATTTTGCTCACCAAAGTGCACAAAAATAGCTCGGGGAAACACAACAGGGTCATGTTTTTGTGTCCTAGTTTACATCTACACAAGAGCTGCATGGGCATTCACAAATGGACATTTGGAAAGGAGGGGAAAACGCAAAAAGTTGACTTGGCAGTTTTGCCCGAGTCACGTGATGGTTTGTCGGCTGTATAGTCTGTTGAACTTGTGTCATAGCTTTTGTTGAGAGATTAACAGAGAACACACAATGTGAAGCTAGGCCCTGGCTGCCAGAGATAGCCTCAGTCCTGGTAGTGAACCCAGAAGGACCCATTGCTTCCAAACTAACACAAGTTTGGCTTCAACCACCGCTAGGATGCTGCCCCTTCTTCCAACCAACTAATTAGAATTTCCTAGAGGTTGGCTCCTCAGCTGTTACCTTCACAGAGAGACGGAGAAAGAGAGAACGCTGGAGAAAGAGAGAGAGAGCAACTGGATCATTAATTCTTTCAGCCCCCCTCCAATGAAACCGCACCTTGTTTCAAAGAGCACCATCCACCAACACAGTAAGTCCACAATCATGGCTGTCCCTTCAGCATCATTATCTTGTGTGGGTTAACTCAGAGATGGGTGGGAATAGCCTGGTAGCTGTGTTGAGGAAAGAAGTTCTCGATTCGGGCGCTTGACTCCCCCATGCCTCAAAGGGTGACTGGGCTTGTGGTGTGAGGGCAAGAAGTCGAAGGAATTAACAAAGTGGTGAAGGACGACATTTCAACCACTGTCGAAAGACCTTTGGTTTTGAAACACCTCATCACCTCTCACAGTAATGAAGGGTGAAGTCTTTAGAAAGCTGCTTTTCTCCTAAACCCCATGGCTCTAGCTCAAACTTACTCTCAACGTCATCTTCATCTTCTTCTGCCTCTTCTTCCTCTTCCTCCTCATAGTGACTGGGCTCCTCTATAGAAGTCTCCAAGTGGTAACAGTAGGGCTGACCCTCTGTGTACTCATAGATGGTAGGCAGGCTGCTCTTCAGGCTACAGCGTCGACGCAAAGCCACCAACAATGGCTGAGGCATCGTAAAAATGTCCACGTTGTTTCCCAAATCAATCCATGACAGGCTGGAGAACATCTTAGGATCTTTGAGCATTTCAGTAAGATCTTTGAGAATACCCAAGGTGAGGCGGTTGCCATTCAGAGCTAGCGTGCTGAGTTTGGGCATTGAGGCAAGGAGAGGTAGAAGCATCCTCAGATTTTCATCTTGGAGTTCAGTGAAGCTGATGTCCACAGCCACCACACTGTCTCTGTTGTTTTGAAGGTAAAATGCAACTTGCCGGACATCACGAGTAGACAGAGGGATTCCGGATAAATCCACAGTGTCACTGGACAACTTTTTCTGTAGAGTAGTCTTGAGACTGTGAGAAGACAAAAAGAGACAGTTAGAGATATTACTCAAATATTCTCAGACACTAAACTCAAACATACATACTCAACATACATAATAAGTTTAGTGAGAAGATTTTGATTGGGAGTCAATGATTGCTCTGACTTTGTCTCAGGATTTTACAACATGAGCAGTATAAAAAATTCTGGCAGTTTTCTAAAGCAAAACTTGAATTTAATTTAGAAAGATTTCTGACCATAGATTCGAAGTGTTTTTATGACCAGTTTGTTTTCTCTTTAGGTAAGCAATGCTTCTTTTCTCGAAAGAAGTCCTTTCACAAGATCAGGAGGTCTGATCTTCAGAAAAAGAAATTTTATCTGTATAATTTCTGCTAAAAACTACCATCTCACCTCACCTATAAAATGAGGTTTAAGCGGCAAAGACGACATTTAACATATAAAGTGTTAAAAACATATTACCTGACACAAAACATGATAAAATACAATTTAGTCTGCACAAATAACTAAGCATGGAATTTCTTCACGAGTATTTCATATTTCCAATGAGAATCTCTGAGAAAAAAACAGTTTATTAAAGAAGAAGGTAACAGTCTAAGTGTCATAGTTGCTATAACAAAGAAATGAAGGTAAACAAAAACAAGGCTTATTAAAACTATTTTCAGCAACGTGTCTGCCCCCAAATTTGAAGAAAATTGGTAATCAAATTGGCTCATCATCTTTAATATTTGTGATGAAAGGCATGTGCAATTGCAACCTGAAGAAATTCCCTAAGTCTTGTCAACATGTTTAACTCAAGGAGTGCAGTCTTTCACCAAAGCCGGTGTCCTAAATCACAGTCTCGAGGAAAGCCGCTCAAATAAGGAGCAAAATTTAAAGCCTATGCTTGGCTGGCCATGTTCCTCTGAGTCTCATAAATTTAGCTCAATAATCTTCCTGACAGACACTCAGACGAGCAGATAAATAGCCATGATCACATGTTTGTACTCCAGCTCCCAGCAGAGAAAATTTGTGTGCACATAAGTGGGTCATGCAACCCACAGATGGGCATCTGTTCTCACTGATGAACCATTTTTAGAGTAGCAGTTCTAATCCAGAGACTTGATGAATTTAACTTGAAATTTTAGTCAATTAAGTTGAATAACTGTTAGCGGCATGGACCAGTTACATCAATTCTGATCGGGTTGTTATAAAAAACCCATAAAATTACTGTAAACTTTTTAAAAAGCCTTGAGAGAAGAAAAAAAGGAGTGAAACCGCTGTGGGTGTACCATTAGTTATGTTTTAAATGATGGGATTGGTGCTATCAATTGGGGTCGACTGATTATACTGCACATGTATTTAAATGTTAAATTCTGCTTTTAATAGTCAGAATAATTTCATAATTAGAGGAAAAGTAACTGTATATGCTTCATCAACTTGTTCTAGTTGTTTCTGGTTAATTTGAGTGTCTAAATTGTAAACATTACTCATTGTGTGAGCGCACAATATTTTGTGCAAGCCTGCAATTTTAAGATTTCCCTTCCCACAGCAATTATTTTTGCTTTACATTGCAGATGTACATGTATACATTATTTAGACTCTCCCTCATTCCTTTGTTTTCAGTTGCTTCCATTTACTCGGGCTCATTTCCGCCCACCCAAGAGGATGCGGTACATTTAACTTGTGCTGTTACTAGAGTGGTCTGTAATGCTGATGAGATGTCGGTGTGAATTAAAGCATCCTCAGGTGCTTGCACTTACAGCGACAGCCACTGCAGTACCTGTCACCTGTAAAGCTTTGAAGTGTTTTTGTCTCATAGTAAATAGATGTGACCTATGCTGCATATTCTGCTTCATTTTAATAACAGGAAGTGCAGTAAAAAAAAGTAAATCCTCAAACAAATTGGTCAAAATTTTGCTTATAACAACCTGAATGTATTTCTTTATTGTTTATTTGTCATTGTCAGAAAATAACAAAATTGGGTTTTGAGTATTAATAATTATTCTCCTTAACCATTACAACCTCATAAAGTAGTTATTATTGACAAAAGAGGAGTTTTTACAAATTTCACTGTAATTCTTTATCAGACAACACGACACAAAGATAATTTTCTCTCAAGCACAAAAATCCAGATGGTAAAGTCAAAGGTGTCCCTGTAGGTGTTCAAAGGTTTTAATCACAAAACTCTCTAAAGACAGGTTCAGTGTTTTAACTCTGGGAAGCAGGAATCATAGCCATTTTGCCTTCCATTCTTTTAGTTTAGGTTAATCCCAGAAAACAAAAATGGCACTGATCATTTACAGGGAAAGGCAATCTGTTTATTTTAAAGACCTACCCATTTTACATCACTAACCTTGTCTTGTAAGTCAGATCTCTGTTTTTTAAAAGGACTTTCAATTGTAGATAATGAGCTTTTGCTCATTATGTGTCTATTGCAAAAAATGTGACATTTCCTCAAATGTGTCAATGAGAAAATGGTTTAGTTCAGAGTATTTAAAAATGTGTCTTAGGCATGTCAAATTTGTTATTTACCTCATTCATTCATCTTCTGAACCACTTATTTCTATTGCAGTTGTCGAGTTAAGCTTCCTGTCGGGGCTTAACTCGACTGTTTACAGGCAAGAGGCGGGGTACACCCAAACAGGTTGCAAGTCTGTGCAGGGCCACACAAATAGACAGACAACCATTCACCTACGCAGTCTATCCTTGAGTCAATATCACAGTGGCCAATCAACCTAAAATACATGTTTCTGGAGGTTGGGAGGAAACTGCCATACCCGGAGAAAACCTACGCAGACGGGGAGAACATGCAAACCCCACACAGAAAGGCTAATAGAATGCTTGGGGAATTCTTCAAAGAATCAAATCTTGTAATTGTTCCAGAGAGCTGAAGAGACTCTGATCTACCTCAGATACAACAGTTTCCGAATCTTGATGCTGATTGTAGTAAATAGTAGCTGAGAAAAGAGTTCAAACATGTCATCCTTTTTTTGTTCATTTGTCATTAGCGTAACCATTTGAAGCTAAAACAAACAAGAGATTGAAGAAGGTATAAAGTGTATGTGACTCAGTGTGATAGCTGTACCTAAAACAGATGGAAATATTTGATGTTTAATAATGCTAACATAACCACCTCCATTAAGTACCAAGAAGAAGAAATATAAATGGATTTCCACCACTTTTGGACACATTTATAATTTACGCTGCAAAAGTTGACCCTTTAAACTCTTATCAGGGTAGACATAATGAGAGTCATATGGCCAGGCATATGTAAAGCGAGCGGAATTATGAAATTCTCCAAAATAGGCATATCATAGCCATATTTTATTGAATATACAATAGGTGTAAGTTTTGCCTTAATGCCTTACTGGTGTGGGATGGTAGGCTGTTCCAGTGTGCCTGGAGAAAGTCTTTGAGTATTTCCATTCCTAAAAGACGAGATGCTGAGGATGCAGGTCCAACAAACCAGGGTTCACTTGAAGCCCACTCATACCTTATCCCAATGTGGTGAACATTTCACCCATGACTGTTTCCTTCCCACCCCGGACCTCCTGAGCAAAATGGGAATGAAAGTTCCCATAAGTGTTGCTCCCAACTTTTTAACAAGCTTACCTTATAATCTACGATGATAAAAAAATTTGAAAACCGAAAATGTTGTCAATACTTGAGCAAGAATGATTCAATTAGAGCAGCTAAAAATCCAGGTCATAGCATAAATCAAGCCCATGTTCTAGCTGTCCCCCAAACAAAAAAGCTATTAAACTAAATCCAAATAAACTCATTTATTAGATTACCAGGATTAGTGAGAATTACATCTGAATTTAGAGTGGCATTTCAGTGCTGTATTTGGAGCAATAAGCCTGCTAATCTAATGCTGGATAAAGAGGGAAAGAACAATCCAATGGCTTTAATGAAAACTGAGACGTTTCTCTGTTATCTTCTGAGCTGACAAAACTCCAAATTAGAAGGATATTTTCTTTTTTTGCACAGATAAAAAAAGACACCTGTAACTGGTTGTACAACTGAATCAGCTATACAACCAAACTACTTGACACAACAGCATCTACTTGACCCATTTTCTGTTTGGTGTGGATTTATGTTTTAATCATTTGTGTTACTCTTGCTGACACTGTCAGACTGTCCCTCTGCAGTTTTCTGAAGCTGGCAACAAAATTAATATTCACAAGTATAAAAAATTACTTTCAAGATTTTTGTTATATTATTTTATATCAATCTGGTGTCAATTCAGTCAATGCACCAGCATGCCAGAGCAAGTGGCACCAAATCCCTGTAAGTTGTCATTGCTTTTCTTTGTCTCTTTGTGTTGATATTAACAATGACTCGTAATTACATGCATAAATTCTACTGTGCTAAAACTGTCTCTTTTTCTCCTTTTCACCCGTGGAATAGGAATTTATTAGTATCTATTTAACTGTAGCACAATTGGGGATTCTTGATCATTTAGATGTGTTCGTGAATATAATTATGCAGAGGATGGAAAAATATTTGTTAAGATGTTTTTACTTTCAATATTTGAAAAAAACAAAAAAAAACAAGAGACATTTAAAACAGTCCATTTTTTTTTGTTGGACACATATATTGCTGGTTTAGAGGAGAGTAACGTTAACACCGCTTAAACAGTGATATCACAGTCAGCTGTGGTTGTGACGTTCCTATCAGACTGGCCCCGGGTCAGCTCTGTCCTATTTTAATGTCAGCTACATAACTGAAAATTTTCCTGTTTGAGCTGAATCCTCACTGTCGTTCAGAACAACAGATTTATCACAGACTGTGCGTATGGTCAGAAGAACATACCAGGCCTGGGATTTCCGTCTGGACATGCTTTGTCTCAACCATTTTGAGTGGGGTGTCAGGTGGTAGATCAGCTGTCTGCAGATTTTATCAGAAGACTTTATAATGTCTGCATCCTGTGAAAAAACAAAACATGTTAATATACAATTCATAGTTACAAAGAGTTTATTTTTGGTGTTTAGTTAGAATCAGTAACTGCTTGGTTCACATTCTGAAATCTGTCAACTTCAACAGTAATGTAATTTATGATCTAGGGCTTATATAGTTTATGTAGTTTGTTTATCATAAAACCACAAACCTTTTTGGGACACTGCATCTCTCGAGCCAAGCTGAGCAGAAGTTCGTGTGAGATTGGGTCCACCAGGTTGAGAAATGCAGCATTTTTGTACAAGATGTCATTGAGTGAGGTGCCTTCTAAACCCAGATCCTGTCAAAGCAGACAATAGACAGTGGGTTAAAATAAACAAACAAAAAAAAACCCTAAAAGAAAATACTCCCATCAAGAATCCCACAATATGACCTTTCTCTTAAAAAAAAGCAAAAAAAAAAAAGCAAGGGCAATATGACTCCAAATCGGGAGATAAAAGGAGTGTTTTGCCTGAAATATTCATCATGAGAGACAGTGGCTCTTTCATCTGCAGTTGGGTAGTGAGAGCTTAGGAGACTCACTGTGAGTGTTTTGGCATATTTAATCACACCTCCATGCCTCCGAGTCACTGTCCACTTTCCAACAGGCCACAGGAAATAAAACCACCTCTCACTTTTAGGTCAAGCAGTTTTATACAAACCATATATGCCCTCAGTTATCCAAAACTGCATTGGAAAAATAAGGCAAAAAAATTGTATTGTTTTTTAAAAAAAATGTATGACAATCAGTTGCATTTATCTTGCCCATTGAACTTAAAAAACAAACAAACAAAAAACAAGTTTTAATTGTGGTGCATGTGCACTTTTTTGGATCTACACATTTTGAATCATAGGCCATTATTACAAAATTTACTATGCTCAGATCTTGAAATATTTACTCTAAAAAATATGTATTTTTAGCAAACAATTAGTAAGTAAAAGCATGAGTTCTTGAATTCTTGAATCAACCAACAGGCAACATAGTTTCTATGTACACCAAATTATGTTATATGCCCCTATCAACATGCCCTTCTAACGACATAAATAGAAAGGACTTGTCATTTACTTCCTATACAGATTCAAAAAGAGAAAGCTGCTGAAACGCTTTATGCACACACATCTGCACAAACCCATAGACCAAAAGCCTGCACTTCCCTACCATTTCCCTCTAATACTGTTAACATTGATTATAATGGGCAGTCTGAGTGGGAGGCTAGCAGTTTCACGTGATGGGTACCACTTTTATCGAGGCCAGCAGTAAACACAGACGGAAACGTAGCAGGGTGAGAATCAGCTTATGCCATTTTAAGAAACAAGATTACATCTGTGTATTTCAACATAGATGCCAATTTGTGTTAAGATACAATCAATTGCAAGGAAGCCATTAAGCTTTTCTATGTCCACATTTCAACTCAAATGCTTTTCAGATAAAGGACATAAGTCAATGATACGAAGCAATTAATTTAACATGAAACATCTTTCAGATTCAAAGAAGGTAATCTCTGAAATGTCCAACTTCTTCTCAAGCAATAATACACCGAGGCTTATTTAATAAAAGCAAAGCTCATTTAGTAAAGATGAGAGCAGGTCTCCTGTGGCTGGCATGGAGCAAAGAGTTGGCAGTTTATCTCCTTGCCTTGATTAAGGACAGTCCTCTCTTTTCTGTGTCAAGGCTTCAGAGTAATTATTACTGGATAGGTTGACAGCAAAAGAACAAAGTGATCTTGATGGGAAGCAAATAAATATTGTCATGGATGTCAGGAATATTGTTTGTCAGAAAATAAAGTATTATAAATATCATGGGGAAAGAATCCCAGTAGTGTTTTCTGTTTTTGTGAAAGGGTATCTAGAAGCTAGAATATAAGATTTGAAAAACTCATTTTTAATAAATTTGTGCAAAGTTTGAAAACATTAATAATAAAAGCTTTGCAAATATTTTAGGTGTATTTATTTTGAGAAATTTCTGGTGTAGAAGAGCAAGATCGTTCTGAAAAAAAAGTTGATTTGTGATTCAAATTACTATTCCAAAAATAAAGGGAGCCTGTAAAGATGATTAATTATTTAGAAAATTTAGGGGTAACCCTTGTTGACAAAAGGAGAATGAGAAACACAAATATAGATATTTTTGTGCAGTAAGAGAAGTAACACTTGTGTTTTATGTGGGCACAATAAAATTTGCAATAATCTGATGACACTGCATGCAGCTTGACCATTTCCCTTTTAGAGTGCAGGCTATCCTTTTAAATCCAATGTCAACACACTGCACGTTTGGCCACTGTGAGAGTGGGATGAGTCACATGCTGTCTGCCACTAAAAACAGTGTGTCACAGGAACACTGCTCTCAGAGTGGCCTATTTTCTACACAAAACAAATGCCCATGAGAGAAGGCCACACACAGTCATATGGAAGGAAGACAGAAAGAAAAACTGAGTACAGCTGAGGTCACAGGTCAGAAGACAGAGAGGGTTATGACTATGAAAATACATCAATTCAACACAATCCACAAATATGTGTTGTTCTGCATAGTAGCATTCAGACATGCACACTATGACTTTTACCTTCCTCAGTAATTTGAGCACGTCTGTCGCCTGCTCTATCCTCCGATCACGCAGCAGTTTCTGGATCTCCTTAATCCACGCAACTCTCCTCATGTAGGGACTATGGTTGGTCCTGCGCAGCATCCCTGGTAGCTTGTCCGATTTCAGCATCAGTGCAAACAAAAACTCTCCGCCGCCCCGACTGCTCCTGTCTCCATCTCCAGTGTTTTCCATGAGCTTGCGTCGCTTTTTGGAGAAATTTTCATTGTCCAGGCTGCTCTGCCTGCTTAGTCTGGAGCCCATCACTGCTGGCTTGTTCCACGGATGCAGGCGCTGCGTTTGTGATGCTGATTTTTTTTTTTAAAAGGACAAGCTCATGACCAGCCCCAGTATTTTTCCTGCTGCTTCTCAGATGCTGTAGAAAAACGGCGCCGTGCAGTCTGGCGCTGCAGAAATACACAATAGCTCATCCCCCAACACACACATTAATCTCCATCCTCTCAGGTCTGATTCCACCGTGAGCTACGTGCGCTTGCTCAGATGATGAAGATGTTTCCTCTTCGTCAGCTGCACGCTGCTGTTTAGATTTGTGGATGTGGAGCGTTCAGCCAATCGCATCAGCACATACTTCTGAGCATCTCTCCTCCTGGTTTAAATGTCCCTCTAATTAGAGCATTATTAAAGGAAGAAAAAAAATGTATAAAGAACTCATCCTCTGATTTTAAGAGTCAGACGTTTTATTTAAATATCTATGTAAGGATGACCAAACTTTGCACATTAACAAAATTCTCTTCATAAAATGTTTTCAGATGATACAAAAAAAAGTTGCATGAAGCAACAACAATAAATTATTTGCTTTATTATTTTTTTGCAGACTAAATAAATGACTTTTCTGGTAGAATTAAGGTTCTTATTGATCCATTAAATTGCTCCTTGACATTGCTAATGATTGTTTTTATCAAAATGTTTATCACTCTATATCATGACCATATTTTTGCTAATCTTTCAGGGGCTCTAGCATCAAAAATAGTCATTTCCTGCACCAACTTCTCAACAATCCGTTAAACTTCCAATCCCAATCAGTTTTTCATAGCTAAGCTGACTCAGTACAGTCAGGCTTTTGACCCCACAAAGTAGGATAATTACTACTGTATTTTCAGTGTGTATTTCTTTCCTTTATCTTCTTTTGAGAAAAGAGACAATGACAAATACCTACAGTTTAATCATTGGGATTTTTAAAATACTTTCCGTTCCGTCGTCTTTCGCTTATCCGAGGCCGGGTCGCGGGGGCAACAGCCTCAGACAGGAAGCACAGGCTTCTCTCACCCCAGCTGCATCCTCCAGCTCACCCGGAAGGATCCTGAGTCATTCCCCAGCCAGCTGTGAGACATAGTCTTTCCAGCGGGTCCAGGATCTGCCTTTTGGTCTCCTCCCAGTGCGACTTGCCCAAAACACCTCACAAGAGAGGCACTCGGGAGCATCCTGACCATATGCCCGAACCACCCCCTCTGACTTCTCTCGACCTGGAGGAGGAGCGGCTCAACACCAAGCTCTTCCCGGATGGCAGAGCTCCTCACCCAATCTCTGAGTGAGAGCTCAGCCACCCTGCGGAAGAAGCTCATTTTGCCCGCTTGTATTCGTGCTCTCATTTTTTTGGTCACCACCCACAGCTGGTGAGCATAGGTGACCATATTTTTAAATACTAAATGCACAATTTTCAAAGTAATCAGCACAGAGGAAGCAAAAGTCATTGTAAAAAAAAGCTGCGCTAGTGACCAAACAGGTCACTAGTCTGTTGCGGTGCCACAGACAGACAACCATCCACACACACACACACTCATTCATAGGCGCAATTTTTAGTGGGACTCAAACCCGGATAACTTTACTTTACGATTTTAGCTAGATCTTTGGCAGCCTTGACAAACACTTTGGTAGACAATGCACATAAATTACAAAAAATATTACAACAAGTTGAAGGGAAATGTTTGTGCATGTAGGTGCACCAGTGACTTATGAGGATTGGGATACAGATTGTCCTCAGATTGTCATACAGATGTTCTCCATCCTACATCACTGCTTCCACATTGGGAATGAAAAAATGCTGCCAGAGTTTGTAACAGATGCTTCCTAATAAGAAGCACCATATTGATAAAAAAAAAGTTCAGAAACTCCTGCAACAATTGAAAAAAAAGCTTTGTTGTGTGTGTTTTGTTTTTAGTAATGCATGCATTGCAGTTGGGCTATATAATTGTGTAGCCTGGATGTTCTCATGTATGGTCATCTTTTCATTGTTAGTGTTTCTGCAGTCTGTGTTTCACCAGCAGTGATGTGAGATTTCACTTGTTTTTAACTATACATGCAAAAACAAACTACTTAATTTGTTTAATGCTGAAACATGACAGGTAATGAAATTCTTAAGCTTCTTGCAGAGCGATAAAAAAAGCACTAAGCTGCAGTGAATGTTTAATAAAAACATGAAACTTGTGCATAAATACTAAAGTAAAGTAAAGCTCAAGCATATTTGCATTGCCCTCTTTTCACCATAAATCAACTCTGACCAATGAAAACTCTCAGATGGCTCTGAACCTGCAGGATCCAAAACAGGATAGTAGTGATTGGATTTAGACTCAATCATTGCTGCAGCAGTACAACAGACCAGCGCTTCCTTTGACAGAAGTTTATCAGGGTGGCCCAGCAAGGGGACTGTGCGCTGGATTAGCTGCTGAACAACAAAGACATATTTAGTTCAGAAGACCCCATTACTGTCAGCTTAGACTTGTGGTTATGGGTGAAGATTTGAGCATTTTCAACAGTCCTGGATTGCTTCCAGAATAGGGCAGATAGACTGTGACATGGTCGGAAGCCACGATCATGTTACTGACTGAGCCATTCACATGGAGTCCTGAATGCTGCTCGCATCTGCAAGCAGATTCACCCAAATTCAAATACTTGATTTATCTCCTACTTGGAAAATTCAAGTGTCTGGTGGTACTTCACTCCAATAGAGCATGATGAGCTACAGTATGTGTGTTCCAAAATGCGAAAGAAAAAAAAAAAACTGGGTGGTACCGAGTTCGGTGGGGTGGAGCTGCAACACTGCTGCAACACTCCTTTGGTGAAACAGACTTAAAACAGTCCCTGGGTGACATCACACATGACTGTTGTCTCTGTGGGAGGC
The DNA here is from genome assembly GCA_902685375.1 of Neostethus bicornis. NCBI lineage: Eukaryota > Metazoa > Chordata > Actinopteri > Atheriniformes > Phallostethidae > Neostethus > Neostethus bicornis. The sequence continues at coordinate 16,868,226 of LR738545.1, forward strand.
AGAATGTAAGTTATCATGACAACATTGTGGGACCAATGTCTTTGTAAAAACAAAATAAACTGGATTCCTGGAAGATCCTGTTACTAAAAACAATTTAACGAGGCCTCCAACTCTTCACATTTGTTAAATAGGGAGTTTATGTTGCCTATAACAAGTAGAAATTGTTTGTGCCTTTATTTTCTTGCCTTTCTCTTCACCACAGCCCGACACATCTGTGAAAAGGCTCCCTGAGCCAAGGGGCATCAAATGGATAATCACAATTGGCAGTGCTTGCAGCCAAAGTTGATCATCTTTTGGACACCAAACAAAAATATTCAGGGCTACATGCACTTTCTGCCATCGCAGGAGGCACATTTAAAAAAAACAGCCAAAAACTCTCACTCTCATCTTCAAGCCTACTTTCACACAAACCTGACAGACTGATATCAGAGGGAAATGAAAGGTTTTAGATAACTAGAAGAAACATTGAACACTCAAGTCCAAGCAGGTTCAAAAGAGACATCCATTTTTTAAAAAAACTGATTGTAAATGGTCAACTTTATTTTGGGTTCTTTTTTTTGTAAAAGTAGAAGCAAAAACAGAGGAATCGGGAAAAACAGAGGTTAGCCTTTGTGGTGATAGTTTTAAAACTTAGCTTATTTAAACACATAATACATTGTCCTTTAGGCTTATTATTGACTCAGCATGAATCTAAATTTGGAAATTCTTAAAAAAAAACAAAAAAACAAGGAGGACCTACCTACTGCCACAGGTGACCGGTCATATTTAAAACCAGGTCATTTACTCCTGATGCTCAGTGAGTGTCAGCTGACCAGTCGTCTCGTTCTGTTTAGCTGTTATATTCCAACTAGTTTAGAAAAGCAGGAATTCAAAGATTTGTAAACTTTCTTCAAATTTTTTTATAAAGAAAAACAGATGATGGTTTAGTGGTTGTCCTTTTTCTAAAAGACTGTCTGGCTCTTGTTAACTAAAATGTCCGGCCTGATAAACAGTTTTGTTCACTTTTTAAGGAAAATGGTTAGGAAGCCCCTGATTGCTGGTCTGGTGGTGCTTGTGGTGGCTTTGGTGAGTCTGTTCCTGGGAGTGATTATGGGCCTGGGGAAAACACACACAGCTCCTCCTTCAGACCACTTCTACTCCAAGGCTGCGGTGGCTGCTGATGCTGGGAAGTGTTCAGAAGTAGGCAGGTAAAAACACATTTGGTGAAAATTCATCCTGATTAAAGTTTTCTGGCTATTAAGTAATTTGTTGTGTTTACAGGGACATTTTGAAGAGAAATGGCTCAGCTGTGGATGCTTCTATTGCTGCGTTGCTATGTGTCGGTCTTCTGAATGCTCATAGTATGGGGATTGGAGGAGGACTCTTCTTTGTCATCTACGATGCATCCACAGGTGAGCTGGAACCTTACAGGAAAAATTGCAACATAAACCTATAAAAACAAGCAATCAACCTTTTCAAATTTCTGCTCAACAGGAAAGGTTGAAACCATTGATGCCAGAGAGACAGCACCCATGAATGCCACTGAGGACATGTTTGGCAACAATACCAAGCTTTCCCGTACAGGTTACAACTGGTTGTGAGCTGTCAGAGTGTCGTCCAGGCACAGATTTCTTTTACACAGATTTGACCTTAAGTCAATCAAAAATGATAATGAATGAAACGAAGCGAGAAGAAACTTTTTAAAATCTCAATATTCTCTATATATCCAATTAATTATTAAAAAATATTTTTTTCATCTTGGACGTCTCACAATGTCTTTATACCTCAAAGGGTTTTGAACTTTTATTTGGACAGTGTAAAGATAGCAGGAACAGTGAAAATACATTTATGGGCTTGTGGGTTTTTTTTTGTGTGACAGGTGGATTGTCTATAGCCATTCCAGGGGAGATTCGTGGGTACGAGATGGCGCACAAAAGGCATGGCAGACTTCCGTGGAAGGAGCTGTTTGAGCCCAGCATTGCCTTGGCTCGTGATGGTTTTCCTATAGGAAAAGCTTTGGCTCATGCTCTCTTCAAGAACAAGGACACAATTCAAGGAGACACCAACATGTGGTGAGGCTTTTTTTAATCTACTAAATTTTTCTATTACTTATGTAACATTTCAGCATGCTATCTTTATCAATATTTCATCATGGGTAACTAATACAACTACAAATTGAAAAGACTGAATAATGTCTCTTGATATTATTTAAAAAAAAAAACAATTTTCCAAAGACTACATATGCTCTCATATTTATTTAAAGCTACTTTTTAATGCATAATATTTGTGATATATTTTGGTTTGGTAATGGGGAATAAATGATTGATCAAGAATTTAAAAAATAAAAATAGAAAAAGAATGCATGAAGTTTTCAAGAGACAAATTTTAGAGACTTTTCTCTTGGATATATGTCTAATATTAGCTTAATTTACTTGATTGTTTTCATCTTTCAGTTTATTTTGGGGTTATTGGTGGATATTACTTCTAGCTTTTTTAAAGCGCTTCTCCTTTTGAGTGCACAGACAGATGGTTGCAGCTTCGTCTCCTTGCTTTTACGAGATACTAAATTAGCAAAGACTGCTCCCTTGGCATAGCTGTTGTATCATTTTAGTATTTCTTTCTCTGTTTCATATGCAGCACTAGTGGTGTATGTATACTGTTTTTATTATCCACCACAAATGTGATATTTTAAAAATTCCAACAACTGTAAAACTTTGGAAATTTTATGATTGTTCTTTTTTGTTATCTTTCAGTGAGGTGTTTTGTGACTCTGAAAAAAACATCCTGAAAGAGAATGACATTGTTAGATTTCCAAAGCTGGCTGAGACGTACCAGAAAATAGCGGAAGAGGGTCCAGATGTTTTTTATAATGGGACAATGGCACAAAGTATTGTTGAAGACATCCAAGCAGCAGGTGTTGTATTGTCTTTTTGTTTACGGCTTGGGATGAAATAAAGCAAGAAAGTTGAAAAGATATGAAAAGATACTCTAGTTTATTGTTGAATAATTATCATGGAAGCTCTGTTTAAATTCAAGGTGGCATTATCACTCTTGAAGACTTGTTGGAGTACCAGCCTGTGCTAAATGAGAACCCTCTGAAGCTGAACGTTGGGGAATACACCATACATGTACCAGATGCCCCCTCCAGCGGGCCTGTACTGGCACTCATACTCAATATAGTAGAAGGTGAGACACTTTGCCAAGTTTTTGTGAAGCCATGCTTAAGAAAGAACGTCAGGTTCCCCAGGTTGTTCCCGGAATGTCCCTTTGCCTATTTTGGAAGTAAAAATCACTTCAGTTTGCCAATAAAACATGTTATGCGTCACTCCATCTGCTGTGGCTAAGGAGTCCAAAGTCATGCTGTGGGTGTGTTAATTTGTAAAAAAACAAAACATCTCTGTCGCTTCACCATGAGGAAAATTGTAAAATTTCATGCAAATTCAAACATTAAAAAAGTCAACTCTAGTTTGGTGGAATGTAAATACTGATTTACTCTAAAAAGGAGTATTTTGTTGATATTTTGCAGGATACAACTTCACTGATACAAGTGTCTCTACGTCTGAGGAAAAAACTTTGACATACCACCGCATCGTGGAGGCCTTTCGCTTTGCTTATGCCAAAAGGAGCAGGCTAGGGGACCCACGGTATCTAAACATCACTGATGTAGGTGTTTATGCTTTTCAATGCATGTATTCTCAGACTTCAAAGACTCCATATGTTAAACATACTGTCTCTTCTAAGTCACATTCTGGTAAAATGTCTTGCTGAAAGACACCTTTTAATCACTAACCCATTTTTTTTCTCTTTGTTCTTTTTTTGTACCTCCCAGTTAATCCATAATATGACCTCAGACTACTTTGCTGACAGCATAAGGAGTAAAATTACAGATGACACCACCCATCCAGACAATTACTATGAACCAGATTATTTTGTCCCGGACAACCATGGGACAGCTCACCTGTCAGTTATAGCTGAAGATGGAAGTGCCGTAGCTGCCACCAGCACCATTAATTTTTAGTAAGACGCTTGTGTTTTTCATTTTGGTAATCACTTTCTTTTTTTCTGACTCAAATTTAAGCTTTAACTTTAATATCAAAGTGAAGCATGTAAATTTAAAAGCTGTTTATTCCCATGGATGTGGAGAGCCTGTTACACGACACAGAACACTATTCAAATACTCGCTGCACAACCACACACACCAACAATCACGTACACAAACGAACAACATCTTTTTCTTCTTTCGGCATTTCCCTTGAGGGGTCGCCACAGCAAGTCAGTTTCTTCCATCTAACCCTATCTGCTGCATCTTCTTCAGTTGCGCCAACTATCTTCATGTCTTCCTTCACTGTATCCATGAACCTCGTGTTTGGTCTTCCCCTGGGCGTCTTTCTTGTGGGTTCCAAACCCAGGATCCTTCTGCCGATGTACTCGTGATCTCTTCTCTGCACATGTCCAAACCATCCCGGTCTGACCTCTCTGACTTTATCTCCAAAACCTATAACATGTGCTGTTCCCCTGATGTACTCATTTCTAACCCTGTCCATCCTAGTCACTCCCAGAGACATCCTCAGCATCTTCATCTCTGCTACCTCCATCTCTGATTCCTGTCTTTTTCTCAGTGCTACTGTTTCTAGACCAAACAGCATCACCGGTCTCACCACGGTTTTGTACACTTTCCCTTTCATTTTAGCTGAAACTCTTCTGTCACACATCACATCTGATACTTTTCTCCACCCATTCCAGCCTGCTTGAACACACTTCTTCACCTCTTTTCCACACTCTCTATTGCTCTGGACTGTTGATCCTAAGTGCTTAAAATCTTCTGCCTTCTTTATCTCTTCTCCCTGTAACCTCAATTTTCCATTTGGATCCCTCTCATTCACACACATGTACAATAATAATAACAACAATACATAACCGGTCGAGAAGCCACCAAACAAAATTTCATTATATAGCAATGGCAATAAAGCTTCTTGAACTTGATTTTTTTATTTCCACAGCTTTGGTTCTAAAGTTATGTCCAGATCAACTGGAATAATTTTTAATGACGAGATGGATGATTTCAGCTCTCCACACATGACTAATGGATTTGGAATCCCACCATCACCTAACAACTTTATCCAACCAGGTTTGACTCTACTAAACTATGACACTTAACTGTACCAAACAAAAAAAAGATCATGGAGCCTTATTTTCATGTTTAAATGCAGAAAGTTCAGAATTATCCAATGACATTCACCTTTTCTCTTTCTTTTCCAGGAAAGAGGCCTCTCTCTTCTATGTGTCCTACAATCATTTTTGACAAAGAAAATAGAGTGAAAATGGTCGTAGGAGCATCTGGGGGCACAAAAATCACAACAGCCACTGCTTTAGTAAGGCTTACTCATACCCTAATGTTCTATTCTTGTAGATTTATAAAATATAGAAAACTTAACATGCATTTTCTGTTTGAAAACAGGTCATCCTGAACTCTTTGTTCTTCAACTACGACCTAAAGAAAGCTGTGACGGAGCCTCGTGTTCACAATCAGCTTAATCCAAACATGACTGTGGTGGAACAGGGTTTTGAAAAGGTAGGTTACTCGTAGGATGATTAAGAAACACAACGTATCTTTCTCCATCTTAATTTTTTTATTGTTTTGCTGATCTCCATCGGAAGAGGTGCACACTCATTCCACACTACTTTCATATAAGAAGAGAAACTCGACGTTATGACCGAAATGAAGAAAACAATTCTGTATGCAATACTTGGTTTGATTAATATTTAAATGTTAGAATAATAAGGAGTGAATGTAAAATTTTAACATCATTCAACTTTTAAACTTTTAGAGGGGTGGCTAACAAATGCTCTTACAAGTTTTAAAACACACAATTTTTTTAAAATATTTTTTAGAAGCAAACTGGTATTTTAAAAGGTTTTATTTTTCAACTAAATTTGAGCTTTTTTAGTGATTTGCTAAAGAATTGAAAACTTTATTAATTTTAATGATCAAGAATGGCCTCAAGGATCACTCATTAGGCTTACATGATCATCTAAAAGACTTCAAAAGGAACTCTAAAACAAAAGACAGCCAAAAAGATAGTATTTAATGTTTAAGTCACAAAAAAATTTTGCACAACAAATGCATTTACTGAAAAGCCATCTCAAAGCATCTTACCAACTTTACACACAGACGTGAACAATATTCTTCACGTTCCCCGCAAGTGATAAATAAGTAAGACTCCTGCCTGGGGATTTTGGAACAGAGGAAAGACATTGAGGTTCATTAAAAGATTGTCTCTTCAAATGGTGGATTGATTTTGGCTCATATTGATGCCAGAATTAATTTCAGCAGTGAATGATGGAAAAGATAAAATAGAAATTGTCTAAAATCTTAAAATAAGAGGAGACTTTACAAAACAGATTAGAAGTTTAACAATTGTATTCATTTAGTCAACATCAAACATTGATTACACCTAAAGCTTTTGAACTCTAAAATCTATATGTTTCTCTTAATCTAGCAAAATTTACCTGTTTATTTCTATTTTGGCAGAGTGTTATGGAAGGACTGGCACAAAAGAATCATGTTACCCAGCTGCTGCGGACTCCAGATTCCGTGGTCCAGGCTGTGGTGAGACAAGGAGAACGTCTGTGTGCAGAATCTGACCCTAGGAAAGGAGGTTATCCTGCAGGATACTGAGCATGTCTTCAGATTCTTCTCAAACTCCTTCAGTGGAAACACTCTTCTCCAAGTGAAACTATAAAACCAAATAAATCTAACATTAAGTTGCTGGTGAAAAACAAAATGACCATTTTATTCATTAAACAATAGACAAATAATTTTATTTAATATCTATTTCTCAACCTAATTTTTTAAATGACTTATTTATTTATTTATTTATTTCCTTAGAAATTCTATAGTCTTTCAAATTTACATTTTTACCAAATACTGTTTTAAAAAATGTTTAAAGGAATCAGAAGCCCAAAATGTTCAATTCTGTAATAAAGCAAGCCACACACATCTTCAACTTAAATCACACAACAAAAGGTTTTACTTCGAGGAACCAAGTGGTAGGTTGTCAACTTGTTACTCTATTTTATAAGGAAAACAGTATGTGAGTATTCCAGAGGAGTTTGTTTGAATGTCATATATGTTGTAATAAAACAATAACTGGACAAAAACTGGATGGCTAAGAAAGATATGCAAAACAGAAACAGGGCTTCTCAGGTTATTTGCCTATTCCATAATAAATGTCCCCCCACCTCTTTTTTCTGATGTAATCTCATCTTTACAAGGAAATTATTTGAAGGAAACTTTGTTTTTTTTCTAATGTGACTCTCCAGTAACACTATTAATTGTTAATATTGAGTAGCAGTTCAGTGGATGTATAGTGTTTCTGAAAAATACATTTGCAGATATATTTTTCTAAACATGCATTGTTCTTATGCCGTGTTTGTTACCATGCTTGTTATTAAAAATTTTAGAAAATGTGAATTCACATGTTTGCATTTGTCTTCTGTTTCTCCTCTGAAACATTTGGCATGAAGTGACTTGCTTTGTCTTTTGTGTTTTCTAACTCACTTTACTTTGAATATTTAAGTTCAACATTACATTGACTCCGTTTCGTCATCTTCCGCTTGTTCCGGGGCCGGGTAGCGGGGGCACCAGCCTCAAACGGGTAGCCCAGGCCTCTCCCACCCTGGCTGCATCCTCCAGCTCACCCGGAAGGATCCCAAGTCGTACCCCGGCCAGCTGTGAAACATAGTCTCTCCAGCAGGGCCGGGGCCTGCCCCTCGGTTTTCCCTGGTGGGACGTGCCCAAAACACCTGGCCCACGAGGCGCTCGGGGGGGGGGTACCTGACCAGATGCCCAAACCACCCCATCTGGCTCCTCTCGCACGACATCAAGCTCCTCTTGGATGGCAGAGCTCTTTACCCGATCTCTGAAGAGAGCCCAGCCGCCCTGCGGAGGAAGCTCATTTCGGCCGCTTGTAAGCGATCTCATTCTTTCGGTCACCATTTGAGGGTTGGAATTTAGATTGACTTGTAAATCGATAGCTTTGCTTTTCAGCTCAGCTTTCTCTTTACCACGACGGACTGATGCAGCGTTCTAGTTATTGCTGACGCCGCACCGATCCGCCTGTCAATCTCCTGCCCCATCCTTCATCCATCATTACCATCCTTCATTACACTGACTCTGCGATCCTAATTAGCAGTGCGTTTGGTGATAACGTAGCACAGTATTATTTTTAGCACAGAGTATTATTTTAAATTAAATTAATGTTAGCCATAAAATAAATAATTGATATTGTCAGGTCTTTAATTCACAACCATGAGTCAACCCATCAAGGCAGTTCCATGTAATTCTGGAATAAAGTAATTTAAAAAGAGTTTCCATATCACCTTTAAGAGTTAAATTTATATCAATCAAAATGGTTTTGAATAAATACTGCAGCAAAAAAGACAAAACATTCGAGCAAATCTTTATGAAGCAATTAACGAGATTTGAGAACAAAACAAGTGTTATGGTGGGAAAACCTTATTATTTGTATGTCAGACAGTTTGTATGTCAACAAATGATCAATTTTTACTGTTGGGCTTAATTATTCACTATAAATATGAATATAAATATAAATGGAGTGGGAGATCGACAGACAGATCGGTGCAGTATCAGCAATAACTAAGATGCTGCATCAATCTGTCATGGTAAAGAAAGAGCTGAGCCAAAAAGTAAAGTTCTCGAATTACAAGTCGATCAACGTTCCTACCCTTACCTATGGTCACCAGCTGTGGGAGGTGACTGAAAGAACGAGATCACGGATATAAGCGGCCAAAATGAACTTCCTCCACAGGGTAGCTGGCCTCTCATTCAAAGATCGGGTGAGGAGTTCTGCCATCCGATCAGGAGCTCGGTGTCGAGCCACTCCTTCTTCAGGTCGAGAGAAGCCAGATGGGTTGGTTCGGACATCTGGTCAGAATGTGGAGTTGAGGTGTTCTGGGCACGTCCCACCGGAAGGAGACCAAGAGGCAGACCCCAAAGCCACTGGGCAGACTGTATCTCACAGCTAGCCGAGGAACAACTCGGGATCCTGCCAGGTGAGCTGGAGGATGCAGCTGGGGTGAGAGAAGTCTGGGCTTCCCGTCAGAGGCTGTTGCCCCCGCGACCCCACCCCGGATAAGCAGAAGACGACGGAACGGAAAATATGAATTTTAAAATAAAATATTCTCATAAAAATACTTTTAGAAAATGTAAGCCAAAGGGCGTAGAGTTGAGGTTTTCCACTATGACAAAGTAATTCAAAATAAAAAAAGATCCTTTGGTTCAGTTTAAAAAAGACCAGTAAATCCTAATAAATAAACCAGATAAGAAATGCTTCACTGGCTTCAACTAGAAATGTCAAGTGTAAAAACAACCAACATTTACTCAGCATTTTACACGTTATGATTAATTCTAAATGTTTTGAAGCAATTTCTTAAAAATAACCATGACATTTCCAAAAACCTCTCAGTGGGCACAGACTGTAAAAAATTTAAAGTTACACTTGAATTTTTCTTTTGGTTAAGTGAGTATACACAAAAATAATCTCTGCAACTAAATTATTCAACCTATGTGGCACGGCCTACATAATCTTCCTATTGTAACTAAACATCTGTACACATGAACAGATTCCTGAAGCCACATCAAACCTCACCTGAAACCAAGTTTACTTCATGAATATGCATGTTTAAAGGAAACAAAATATTCATATAAATTTTCTTTTAATTTTGTTGGAATGAATGAATCCAAAGATTGGTACTAAAAGATTTGACAAAAGGTTGGGAAAGTAAAAAAATGGAGGAAAGTGGTATTTTTGTGCTTTCTCATGATAGCCTAATCTTCTTTATCAGCATTTTTTAATGCAAAACATAAATCACATTACAGCTTTGTCTCCTGATCATATTCGTTCTTGCATTTGTCTTCTGTTTCTGTTGTCTGTTAAATTAACAATTTAACAGACAAAATCTCTGGGAATTTTATGTCAGACCTTGTGCATCAGTCTTGACAACAATAGACGCTTCACAAACCAAATTTTGGACCATTGTTCAAATACAGATATGTCACAAAAATACAAAACAGTCTCAAGATATTTCGGAGTCATCTTTATTTACAGCTGCTAAACTTTGCAGTTGGAGCAGAAATGTTTTGTTATTGATCATTAAAGTTGCATAGAAACGGGAGGTGCTGGAGACTGAAGCTCTTGATCGAGCAGTCGAAACAACATGGCACTCTTGTTGCTTTGTGAGGTCCGTCCGAGGCATCGATGGAGCTGAGCCTGCAGGTAGTACACGTCCCGAAGACGCTCCTTACAGTTCAACTTCAGAAAGTAGTTGTTGGCCTCACTTAGACTGTCGACAGCCAGAGTGACCAAGTGCAGATCTGTGAGAACACACAGAGAAACCCCAGCAGAGTGTAAATTGAAAATACCAACCTTGCTACAGAATAAGAGGTTAGTTGTAATTTGAAGCAGGTTTAGGGGTGAGAAATCTTACCTGGCTGACCTTGTCCGTCTGGCCTGAAACCAGCCACCACCATCTGACAACGTGCTGCCAGGAGTAAAGCACGACCTTTATTCATCACAGATCCGTGGGCCAGAACGGGCTCCATGGCTTCATGAAGAACATCCAGAGCCTGCTTTGGTACCCCCAGCATCAGCTACAGAGGACAAAGATTGTGTGACTGTGTTGTAAAATTTGTATAATACTGGGAATTTGTTTAGATATAAACTATAACATATTTTTTTAAAGGTCTATTTTCCTGTTGTTGACAACCTGAGTGAAAGCCAAATGAAGGATGGCTTCTGAGGCCAGAGACTGTAGGTGGTGATGTCTGGCCAGAGCCAAGGCCTGCAGGAGGATAGGAAGAGATGTGGCAAAGCCAGACGATTCCCAGTGAAGCTCAGCAGTGGCCAGCATCACTCTGCATGTAAAGTACAAGAGGAATTACAAAGACACAAAGTGGGAAAAAAAAGACTAATGGCACTGATTTATGAACAATTACTAGGTGAAAATTGTAACTTTAAGGGGTATTGTGTCTCACAATAATTCTTTTATATTCTTATTTGAATAAAATGATACTCCCTGTTGTACAAGAACATGTTAATTGTAGGAGTACAAATGCTTCCTGCTTATGTTAGAATGTGGGCATGACAGAGAACAAAATTTGTGGCCAAGAACGACCGGATGTTTGGATTGTATCTAAATACCGGATAGGAGAAATTGCAAATTGCTCAAGAATGGATGAATGAAATAAATAAAACACATCAATTTTAATGTGGGAATAATGTTCAAACATGGCAGTAACCTAAAAATTTTTTATACTGGATTATAGCCCCTCTTTAATATCAAATAAACCATCAGCTACAGTATGTTTGGTATGGGAAAGAATAGTAATAGAAATATTCTACCTGATCTTTATCTCTGTAGATCTTGTTTTTTCACATTCAACCTGCAGCTGCTGTAAGATGGTGTACGCTTCAGAGCTTCGTTTCAAAGCCCTCAGGACCAGGGCTTTCCTGTCATTAAACACAACGTTAGTATTGGCATACTCAACATGTCTACTCTGACCATCTGTGCTTCGGGGTTACCTGTATAGACCTTCTGTTTTGTTTAAAGCAGAGATCGCCGTCACTAGCTGCACTGCCAAATAGTATTTTCCTTTGTTCATGTATTTGTCAAACTGGATTTTCAGGTCAGACAACATCCAGAGCTAAAGAACGATTTAAGAAACAGAATTAATTGTTTTTGTATAATACTATAAAAACTTCAATTTTATGACAAAGGAAGTACCGGTAGTGGAAAAGAAAAATTATTTCATAAACGCTAACATGTTTATCTTCTTTTGGCATTTCCCTTCAGGGGTCGCCACAGCAAGTCAGTTTCTTCCATCTAACCCTATCTGCTGCATCTTCTTCGGTCACGCCAACTAACCTCCTCTTTGGCCTTCCTCTAGGTCTCTTTCCTGGTGGTTCCAAACCCAGCATCCTTCTGCCGATGTACTCTCTCTCTCTCCTCTGCACATGTCCAAACCATCTCAGTCTGGCCTCTCTGACTTTATCCACAAAACGTCTAACATGTGCTGTTCCCCTGATGTACTCATTTCTAATCCTGTCCATCCTGGTCACTCCCAGAGACATCCTCAGCATCTTCATCTCTGCTACCTCCATCTCTGTTTCCTGTCTTTTCCTCAGTGCTACTGTCTCTAGACCAAACAGCATGGCTTGTGTCACCACGGTTTTGTACACTTTCCCTTTCATTTTAGCTGTTCTGTCACACATCACCCCTGATACTTTTCTCCACCCATTCCAGCCTGCCTGTACACACTTCTTCACCTCTTTTCCGCACTCTCCATTGCTCTTAACGTGTTATTCTCTAATAACGGTCTCAAAAATGTGATATTAGGAAGCCAATTAGTTTTTTCAAAAATATATATTAGATTTGCAGTGGTATTATCTTATTTGTTCCAAACCAGAGGTGATGTTTGCAAAGGTGTTCCTTGTCCATTTGTTAGAGGTGTAAATAGTCATATTTGTTATTTATTTTCAATTTGAGGAAAACACCAGACATTAAATAAAAAAAGTGATTACATTTGGAGTTTATCTGAATAATAGCAGAGAAAGAAAAAAGCTCCATGGATTGGTAAAGGTTTGTGATCTCTGAGTGCTTCTAGTTTGAGTAATAAAATCTACAAAGCCATTTCAATCAGCTGGACTAAGCCCGGCAGCCTGAAAAGGTCAAAGTCTTGCTTTTCATCATCTCTCTCTCTCTCTCTCTCTGCACCACTTGCCATGTTCACTGCAGAATATCAACAGAGTTTAAACACAATCTTGTTAGGAGAAAAGCACCTTTGCGTGTTGTGTGTGTGAAGGAAATTGCCGTTTCAGGTGCTGGAAAATCTCTTCCACTGCACTATACAAACCCTGCGACAGACACAGAAACACACCAGAGTTACAGTAAAGTCGGAACTAAAAAGCAGAACTGACTCATGTTCCCAACCTCCACCTAGTCGTGAGAACATAATAAACCTTCCCAGTGTGTGAGTAACAGCGGGATCAAGTCACATGTGCTACCTGCTCAGCATGCAGCTCGGCCAGGTGACTCAGAACCACGGCAAAGGCCTCTGTGTTGTTCTGCTGGACCCCAAAGTTGACTGGCTCCAGACTGTTCATGTTGAGAAGCAGCTGGGTCTGCTGCAAAGCCATGGTGCTGCACAAACCATCACAGCTCTAATTAAAATATTTCTATGGCACAACGTGTTGACAAAGTATTTACATGACCAAAAAGAAATGTGTCACCAATTTTGATATGAATATTTATAAAAATATGAGTGCGTAATTGTGCATGTGTACACTTAGCTGACCTCTTTCCATACATCCTCCATATGGAGGTAGTCTGAGCCAAGCTGATTTCGATCACCTCCGACAGGCTGTGCTTCCAATGCAGGATGTCTGTGTCCTTCAGTGCATCCATCAGTTTGTGTGCTGTCTTACCTTGTGACGCCCCCTGTTGGACCAATGACTGAATGCCTAGAGATGCGAGGTACTAGAGAGGAGACGAATAACAGTGGGTTTATTTTTCATGAGATTATGAAGTACATATTTCCATCCTTAGAAACTTACAGCATCTAGATCATTAAAAAAAATACTATCCTGTTTAGGGTCTTTCTAAACTAACTTATAAAAATAAAAGAATTAGAAAAAAATAAAACATCACAAGTCAGTGAAACATTTAGATGCCAGAAGCACTTCTGTTTTTGTTATTGTACAACGTACTTTCTCCCCCACTGCCCAAGTATCTTTGAAAACATTGTTACACATTGAACTTTAAAAACAGAAAAAAAAATTCTGATAATGCTTTCAAACTAAATACCCTTCCTCCTGGGGTTGATATGGCAACAACTTGAAAACCCAAGGTGTGTGGTTGTAGATGGTGGTAGTGTAATGATGCATGTAATTACAGTAAAGTCCATTCTAGACATGCAGTCCTTTGCATAATCTTGTGTGGGCACCACAGTACTTTCCCATCAAATAGAAAGTTTGGCAGTGAAATCAAATTATAACTCAAAGGGGATTAAATTGACTTTTATTTGAAAATGGCACCTACACTGTTTTTTTCTCAATTTGTTTTAAGCTTAACTAGATGTTTACACTTGAGTAAACTTGCGTAGGTTAATAATTTATCATCATGGTGTGGATGCGATCTATGATTTTCCTTTAAAAGAAACAAACTGCAAAGATTTAATGCATTATAAAATGTTTCTCTTTATCTGTCTCAATGTCCAAATCAGTTTAAATTGAAATTACAATTTCAATATGCATTGGTTGCCAAAAAAGAGCTTCTATCTAAAACATTAATGTGAACTCACTGGGAGGCAGAAATGTGCAGCCATTTTTACTGAGTCCTCTGTCAACACTGTGCTGTCTGAACCCTTCATGTGCTCAAGAGTGTAAAGCCAACTCTGCAGGGAGGAAGGAGAAAAACACAAAGTTACACACTGTTCTAAAACCGGGGGCAATTAAATGAAAGAGTTCAAACTGGTGAACAATCAGTAGTGGGTACAATCATTTTGATTATTTTGGGGGTAAATTCAACCAAAAACAGCAAATTTATTATCAAATAACTTTGATTAACTTTGGAGTATTTAAGTAAAATAATTGTGTGTATTTTTTTGGTGAAATGAATCCCTCTTGATGATGAATGATAAAATATTTGGATATTTTCCATAAAGGGGAAATGGTTTATTAATGATAAGATGCAACAAAATAAAAAGCAAAGATGTTTTCTTTACCAGGCAATGCTGCAAGCAAACATGATCATTGGACTCCTGCGCTATCCGAATGGCCTCCTGCAGAGCCAGATCAGCCTGCTGACTGAAAATGAAGAAATAAAAAACCAAAATAGCAAGAAATACATTTTATTTAAGAATTCCTCAGACTATCACAGTTTATTTTACTCACTAGTGACCAAAGCGACAATGCAGGCTCGCTAAGTTAAGAGCAGCATAACGAAGACTTCTACCATAACCTTCGTCACCATTGCTTTTTCCCTCATTGCCGGACAGGATGAGGCGATCGAAATAATGCAAGAGACTGTGAGCGGAGAGGAAGATGTCCTGCACCCTCATGCTGTTTAAATAGTTTAGATAATGCTGTGGACAAAAAAAAAGAAAACAGATCTTATCAGGAAAACATGATTTGCCTGAGAAACTTGTGTACAAGATGGAATCTCACAGCTTCAGCAAAATCTGGATTAAACTTGAGCATGTTGTTGAGCTCTTCTTGGAGCAAAGCAGGTTTTAGGGTTTTGTTCTCATCATTCTTCAGAAAATAGGCCTTTTAAAAAAAGAAAAATAACATTTATACTTAATAAAAACCTCCACATTTCAAAAGTAAAATCATTAAGAAAAACATTTTTAAACTCACTTGTCTTGCAAGAAAATACTCTGCTTGTTTTTGTGACAAAGGACCTTTGGTTGGAGCGTTGTCGCTTCTAAAACAGGACAAATAAAATCTCATTTCTTAGCGTTCTGCCAAACAAATGCACATACTGACGTCGTAGAGATTAAATTAAATCCCTGAATTTGGCCTAATTTTCTGGTCATACAAGGCCAATTCTGATTCTAATTCAAACTTCTACTGGATTAAATGTAAAAAAAAAACAATAGGGAAAAGTGATAAAATCTTGGTCTGGGTTCCTAATCTTAATCCCCTTTCTTGAATGTGAAAATATTTGTAATCTTGTTACTGTGTGTGATCGTTTTGAAGGAGAACCAAAGATATTTAAATATCTTTTTTGAAGTAAATGGAGCTCTACCATCTGGGAGGAGTTTGGAGTAGAGCCGTTGTGCCTCCAGGTCTAGAGAAGCCAGATGGGGTGTTTCGGGCATCTGGTTAGGATGCCTCTTGAATGCCTCGATTATTAGCAGTTTTGGGCACATCCCACAAGGAGGAGAACCAGACGCAGATATCGGACATGCTGAGAGACTATGTCTCACACCTTGGTACCCTCCCGGGTGAGAGAATCCTGTGCTTCCTGTCTAAGGCTATTGCCCCCACAACCCAGCCCCAGATAAGCAGAAGACAACGAAACGAAATAAATGATTTTACAAAAAAAAAACAACGGAATGTTTCTTTTGTTAAAGTGATTGTGTTTTACTAAATTCATATCAGTGGTGTTTTAAATCCATGCTGTAAATTTGATGCTCTTTTCACTGATTGGAACTTACTGATCTGAGAGAAGTTAGCCTCATTTTAAGAACTAAATGGTTCTACTTTGTTTCCCGTAACTGCTGTTAGATATATTTGAATAACTAATCTACACAGAGGGGCAGAAATGGGTCAATACAAAAACAACATTTGCTTCTTTGAGTCACTGAGCAAAAAAAAAAAAAAAGAAGCCACAAACCGAAGCTCTGACTCATGCAGCGGAGCGTCCATCTCCTCTTTATCCATTCTGTCTCCCACTGTGTCCTCAACGCTGGTGAGGTCCATTTCTGAGTCATCTGTGACCAGCACTGCTGAAGCCACCTGCCCAGGTCCAGGCTTGGCATAGTGACTGTGATAATAGTGCTGCAGAGACTTGTACAGTTTGTAAACTTGACTGAAAGACAACTTGTTGTACGCCAGCAGCATATGTCTCATAAAAAGACCTAAAACAAAGAGTATTAGTTTCATCCGAGATCTAAAAGACAAAAACAAATCAATTCCAAATAGGAATTTTGATGAGATTTTAAATGTGACTCACCCACAACACTGGTTTTATAAGCTTCAGAGTCAAAAGCCGCAAATGGAATGGGAAGAGTGGAAAAAAAATATTCCATATCTTTCAGTTCTCCATCAGCCATTTCATGTAGTCTTTGGAAGATTAAAAAAAAGTATTATCGACACACATTAATTACCCTATTATCAGTATGCTTGTACAGGATGTAGAATTACAGTCTTTATGACAAAATGGATAAAGAAAATAAATTAAACTAGGTTTACATTGTTTTTACAACAATGTATTTTATGTTTAATGTCGTTGACACATTTTTGTGGCAAAAACTGGCTCTAAATTTTGCTGGCAAAAAAAAAGAAAAATGCAACAAGTTGGCAAAGTGGTGGCAGGCTGGTTGAGTTTGGTAGTCTGTACGATACTCCAAAGACAAAAAATAGATGTTTCATTATTCTACGGCTGACCTAAACTTATATTCCATACAGGATATATTTTATTTCTCCCAATGTTTTCAATTTATTTAAATTAAGCATCAAGATTATTTATTACATAAAGAACAAAAGTAGTTAAATATTTGATCAACTGAATCAAGTATTCTGTCAAACAGGCTTATTTTCACCCTTCTACAACAAAGACCCAGCATTTTTTATCATATCTTCTTGCTGCAGAAGGAAGTTCTATTTTTCCATGGCACTGGTAAGGAATGTGAACCAGCCAGAACATGTTTCCGTACCCCCATCATGGTACTGGCTCCATATGAGGGTAGAGATTCTTAGATTGCTAATCTAATGCTATGAGGAGACTTGGACCAGGGATTCTCAGGTCCAAGTACTGTATACTGTCCCTGTACGGTGATAATAGATTATAAAATGTTTAGGAGTACTAATATACAGATGCATTTGTCACTCTGTTTCTGGAAAGAAAATCTTCAGACCACCAGATCACCATCAAAACGGCAGTGTTCACTTTTTCAAACAATTACTGTTTATTTCAATGCAACACACTCAGCACTTCTATGTTGCCTCTGGACTTTGACAAACAACATGGTTCCCAGAATAGACCATGCAAATATTCTGACAACAGCACCATCAAAACACACAGATGGCCTAGTAGCACCTTCCCCGAAGTTTATTTGCTGTCATTAAAAGGAGACGTGATTCAAATTCTCAGTGAGAAGTTAACAATCTAAACTTTTTGAGTGGCATGGTGTTAGCATGTGATCAAAATAAAGATAACTTCATGCACATATCAAATTTAGAAACAGCCTTTGGATAGTCAACACATCCAAAGGCTGTATGTGTTGATTAACACATACAGATGTATAACCAATACATCTTGAAGTGGGGCGGCACGGTGACACAGTAGTTAGCACAGTGGCCTCACAGCAAGAAGGTAGGAGTTTGAGTCCTGGAGAGAGTGTGAGGCTTGAAACACTTGAGTTTGCATGTTCTTCTCATGTATACAGTTTTTTTTTCCTTCTTTAAAATAGGTACTCCGGTTTCCGCAAACTCTCCAAAATCCTGCATGTTAGGTTGATTGGCCGCTATAAAATTGCCTCTTAACAGGCTGGTGACCTATTCAGGGTTTACCCTTCCTCTCGCTTGAAATCAGCGGGGATAGGCTCTGGCAACCCCTGCCACCCAATTAGGGATAAGTGGTTAAATTAACATTAATCCGTTAATTTAGAATAAGACAGAACAAAATCAAGACCTGAACACAAGTTCAGAAACCATATCAACACACCTCAGTTTGACAGCATACGCAGTCTGTGGACAACACTCCTCCACTGTTTGCAGGAATTCGCCGAGAGTCAAATCTGGACCCTAATCAGTCACAATAAAATAAGTTTACATTAGTGTCATACCATAATATACACCTCTGCAGTGAAGAGCATCAAATCACAAGAATAGCTGTGTATGCTAACGGGGGCAATTTAACAGTAAACAGTTCAAATTAACAGTAAGTCAGATTTTCATGATCACAACACACTGTATTATTCATACTTTATTTATAGATGGAAGCATTAACTTACAATGCTGATCTGGCTTTACAAATTTATTTAACATGTTTAGGAATCATCCCTCAGACAAAAGTTAATGTCAAAATTACATGTCTAAGTTTAAATCTTTCATAAACTCAAGTGTTTTCAAGTTAAGTTCTGTGCAGCATTAGAGATCACTCATTTGTTTAGCAGATCTAATGATTCTTAATGAGAAAATATGTAAAGATCACGCATATTTAAGCAAGCAAAATCCAATCCAACGATCAGTGCTTCTCATGATTGTGAACTTACAATACAATTCATCACACAGTGAAGAAAACAAAATCAGTGCTAACCTGTTGCAGAGGGAGGATGAGTTTGTTGAGTCTCCTTCTCTCTGGTAGTGTACTCTTTGATACAGTCATCTCATACAGTAATGTTAACACAGAGATCTTATAAGGAGTCACCCAATCTTTAATACCAAAAACATTAGCGTGGACCACCCCATTCGTCATCATAGGGTTGAAGTACAAGCTTTCATGCACGCTGGCCATCTTCACAGAGTAGAAAACTAGAGATCTAAAGAAAAGTTACAATAAAACAACTAGCATCAGTTAGCAGCTTAGCTAACTTTTAGTCTCTCTTAATGCTAACTCAACTGTTTCCCAAATCTGAGCTTTTAAGCTGAGTTGTCCATCACAATATAACTAAAGAATGCATTTATATATGCTTGATCGCATAATTTGTTCTAAATCGAGTAAGACCCACTTCTCTTTCAAACCACCCTCCTTCTGTCGCTTGTAAAATACGTCATAACTAGTTTATGTGAAAGTGAAGATGCGAAGTTTATGTTTTCTTGATCTTCAGGAGTAGCTGAGTTAATCACAAATGTTAATAAATATTTCATTTTTTATAGGTGAAGCTGTTTAATAACATGGCGTGGAGTTTAATTTGATAAACTTTTTTTTTTCCCAGAAACGACTTAAAAACAGCAAGTGTTTGAAACAGTGACATCTAGCGGCCACAGCGTGCGACTACACTCAACAGGCAGTGACGTTACGTCTATATTTAACCACCAGAGGGTGCTGTGAAGCCAGAAATCTCTTTGCTTTCAGAGTGAAAGTTAAATAATAATAAAAATCCACTTAGAATACATTAATAATTCTATTACTCTACATTTTATTTTACTTGCAAAAGTCACTTATTGAAATGAAATTGATGTAACAGGTGTTCTTATCAAAGGGAACACAAACTGGGTTAAAAGGGTTTCAAATGGTGTCTGATTATTAATTTATAAACCTTACAATATTTTCAGCTTCATACATGCCATTTAAATTTATTTTATGTGCATAAAAATGCATCATTGCATGGTATGTCACACGGTAGGACTGTATCTCTGTAAGACATGAGATAGCTTTGGGGGAAAGATCAAAGAAAAAAAACTTCTGCATTTGAATGAAACATTATAAATTTTTTTAATGCCGTGTGTCATATCCATCTCAAGATGAAATTATTGTGATTGTTTTATCACCATCCTTTGGATTGTGTATCCAATCTTTAATATTCTCCAGACTGAATGAAACCCTTTCATATGCATGAAAGAAACATTTTAATAGAACCAATATGGATTTTCTTTTCAGTTTGCAGATGAGTACAGAAGGCCTATGAATGCTGTAGAAGGTCGTAGTCTTTGAAGTGCTCACTATATTGCTTTCTGCCTCCTTCAGAAATGTTGTTCATCTTTCAGGCCTGAGCCTCTTGGTTGTATGAGTTTATTTCCCATTCAACTTTGGTGCCCTTCAGTTCAAGGTTCTAGGTTAGGTATTAAAAAAAAAATCTAAGCATTGTGTACCCACATATAAAATATTGTCAAGTATAAGACCCTTCCTGAATAATGTGTCCATGGTTTACTTAGTAATGGATTAACTTTGAATGATCCTCAAAATTTAAATAAATTGTCTGAAATCTTCTTACTCTTTCTGCATTTCCCTTCAGGGTTCGCCACAGTTGCATCTTCTTTGGTCACACCAACTATCTTCATGTCTTCCTTCACTGTATCCATGAACGTCCTCTTTGGTCTTCCTCTAGGCCTCTTCCCTGGTGGTTCCAAACCCATCTTCCTTGATGTACTCTCCCTCCTATGCGCATGTCTAAACCATCTCCGTCTGGCCTCTTTGACTTTATCTTCAAAACCTCTAACATGTGCTGTTCCTCTAATATACTCATTTCTTATCCTGCCCATCCTGGTCACTCCCAGAGAGATCCTCAGCATCTTTGTCTCTGCTACCTCCATTTCTGTTTCCTGTCTTTTCCTTAGTGCCACTGTCTCTAGACCAAACAGCATGGTCGGTCTTGTCATAATTGTCTGAAATATTTGAAGGAAAGTTGCATTTGTGTGCTAACTGAACAATCTTACTGAATTTCTAAATTTGCAGGCACATTTTAGCACAGTTTGGGATGGATTTGGGAAGAATTATTGCTAGTTAAGCCTGAAAATGTCAAGAGGCAGAGCAATATGAAAGCAGATCCTAGATCATAAATGAAGAGAGGGAAAACACAAAAAAAAATGAAAGGAACACTAAGGTAATCTCTCCCAGAAGATGGCACTCTTGATCTTGTTAGATTTTCTGTTCTTTCATGAGGAGAATCAGACATCTGTCCTCATTTCTCTCTCTTTGTCAAGTTCTAGTTGAGGTGAAGTCAGTAGACAAACAACAAACCGTCTAAGTTTATATATACCGAAAAGCTTCGATCTATTGACTATAAATGCTTCTGTCAAGAAATGAGTCATTGTGAGCTAACATTGCCAGCTGTGTGATGGCAGAGCTTGTTGGATGCTGGAAGTTCAGAAGAAAGCACAAACAAACTGAAAGGGAATAGAACAGAAAAAGATTTTTAAAAAAAGTTCTGACGTCTTTGATGTAAAATGATCTGGCTGTCAGTCGAACTCAAATTGTTTTCGATGAATGTTTCATTAAAAAAGAAGAATCACTCTTGAATATTGGATACAATAAGAGTGGTTTCTGTTATCACAGAATTTCATTGACCTAAGCCCTGAAAAAACCTTAATGGAACTACAGTATTTGTCCAAATTGGGTCATATAGACCAAAGTTTTCTCTGAATCTACAATTTAATCTCTAGAAAGTTTAACTTGATGATGAAATCAAAAAAGGTTTTACATGAGTTTATACATAGGTAAAAATGCTTCTAACAAAATAAATTCTACAAAATGATGTATAAAAAAATCGATAAATTATCATCTATTTAAAAAAAAAATCAACTAGAAAAGCTCCAAATTCAAAAACTCTGCTTGTCTGATCCTGACCATGAGTTTGTTTATAATGTTGGTTGGTTATAACTAAAAGCTGAGGAGCTCCATTCAGTATTTATAGGTAAACAAGTTGGTTTTAAGAAATTTAATTTAGTTGGCTCATTAAACGGCTAAATAATACTAAATGAGTTTTCATTTGCTGATTTAGATATTTCTTAATTTGTGTGCACTTTTCCTGATTGAGTTTCTAAGTCTACTTTTCAATGCATCTTCTGTATCCCACCACAGTGCTTTTTACGTAACGGACTTTGAATGGTTTTGTACACAAAATGTGCTTTAAATGTATTTTTTGTGGGTTTCTGGTTCGGATAGCCTTTTCCGATCATTCTTTCTATCAAAACATTTTCTGATTTTTTTTTTTTTTTTGTAGATTTAACTGACCGGTATTGTGTGCATTTTCTGTTTTTTTTTTTCCTGTATACCTGGTTCAGGTAAATACTTTCCTTTCTAGTTGGTGCGGAACCTTCAGAACAAGAAGCCTTCTGGTTCAGGCGTTGGTTAGCAGGAAGTTTAAAACACTAGAGTTTGCATGTTCTCACCTGCTGACTTCCACCCACCAGACAAAGGTGTAAGCCAGGTTAATTGGTCACTCTAAATTCCCACTGGGAGTGAGTGTGAGCATGAGTGGTTGTTTGGGTTTCTGTATTGGCCTTGTGATGGACTGACAACCTGTCTATGGTACACCCTGCCTCCTGCCTGATAATCACTGGAATTGGCTCCAGCCCACCTTTCAACCCTGAATTAAATGAGTGGTTCAGAAAATAAATGAAGGTTTCATTGCCAGGTTGTCGCTTCCAGTGGCATTTGTGTTGAAAGTCTATGTTGTTTCAGTATTTGTGCAACCATGAGTTTGGGAATTCTTTTTTTTCTGCTTCTGTGAATCTGTTCTTACAGCATTTGAGTCCTTGTTATCTGTGTGATTTTCTCAATACATTAATTATATGTTATTTTATTGAATCTTTATCTGATTAGGAAAGCCCCATTGAGATTCAAATATCTCTCTTCAAGGGAGTCAAACAGTACCACCCATAAACCATCGCAAAAGTAGAATACTGTACCAAAATCTATCTAGTTCCAGGGATGTAAAAATCTTGTCTTTAAAACTATAAAAGTAATGTCTGTCTGATTATTAGTGTTAATTTTTTATACTAACCATATGTGCATAGACACAAGTACCAAGTTCTATTGCTTCCATTGGGAAAGATGGATTTGAAAAAAAAAGGTTTTTAAAAAACCTTTTAAAATATCAAAATAAAACATTCAAATTTGTTCAGATTTACGTTGCTAAAAGCGAAAACATACTGTCAGATTCATCTCTAAAAAAGTCATTTTTGTTTGAATTATTTATCTGACCAAGGTCAATTAAAAGGTTTTTGAATACATGAATGTTCAAAAACATTATTATCCTCATTACTAAGCAGGCCTGGTTTTTAATATTGCAACATTGTGTATAAAAACTCTGCATTGGTTTCTGTCTCTTCAATAACAGATTTCAAGTAGTGCTCATTCTTTGTTTAAGATGGGTAGAGCTGGCAATGCATTATGCATAACTTTTACGTGGATGATGTAAAATCCATTTTCACACAGTACTCGTGCCATATCCACACGGAAGAAATGTCATCAGTAGCTACAGCTGTTTCTCTTTGGTAGTTCACACAGATCAAAAGTAGGGGATCCAACGGTTCATAATGTGTGTCTTTCACTTGTGCACCCCTCTGTTTAACACCTACATCCTATTTCAGCAGTGTGAACACTTCTGTTGCTGGTGGAAGCCTCCAGAACACACTGGTGCTTTACTAAAAACACAAAGTGGAACAACAAAGACAAATTAGTTCTACAGTGATTATGTTATGTAAAAAGGATTGTTTTAGAAGAAACGACTGCTGTTCTCAATATGGTTTTATAACATTGACCTTTTGTACACACTATAATCCACAAAACACAAAGAAGGTAGGTGGAAACATGCCAGAGTATAAAAATGTACTTTTATTGGATCCATGCAGGCGGACTGCTCATTAGTTGTATAAAATAAAGGCAGTGGAATGGTTCTTCTGAAAAATCAACAGGGTGTCCAACCCAAAGTGTCACATCTGTGAATTGTTCCTGCTTTTAAGCATGACTCATAGCACAGCAAAAGAATAGGCGATGGTAAAATATTTCTCATTTCACCGCTTCCACATCGAACCCATCATTGTCAAATCTGACATTTTACAAAAAACATCTCAGTTTCAGGTAGCAAATACAAAACAAACATGAAAACTTGTCATGAACCGTGCTAAAATAGATTCTGTGTGGATCACAGTCACCTTTTTTATTCATGCGTTACACTCAAAACATGTTTGAATCAAGGTGGCAATATTATTTGATTAAAGTAAAATAGAATGATTTATCTTTTTGGCTATACACCAAATTAAAAAAAACAACAATCATGCTTGAGGTCTGTGGTTGCCAACACCAATGCATGCACATCTTCAAGGGTGGAACTTATGTTGAATCAAAAGATGACAGGGTTTTTCTAGAGTCCATCCGAGTCATGCAGCTGCTTCACCAGTCCATCATGGGTTCGCAAAAACTTTCTTTGTAGCAAAAGCTCACCATGAAGTATTGGTATATTGACACAAAGTGTCATGTTTTGTATTAAGATTGTCTTGAAATAATTATATGGACTCAACTTCACCATGAACTCTCTGACATTAATCTCAGTAATGCATTTTGGCACTGATCTTGATATTCAGATATTAATAATTCTGTGATGGAGATGGTGACGAAAAAAAAAACCTCCCAATTTTTACAGTGTGGTCACGGTTACACAATTGTAGACATAAGCATGCTTGAGGGAAAACAAAAACAATTAGGAAACTAGTTATTTCTTTAATATGTCTTCCCTCTCAAAAAGACAGCACACTTTTGTTATTGGTGCTTATTTGAAATATTCTGTATTTTTTAAAATTTCACTGGAAAGACCCATTGACTTTTCCTGTGCTGAAGAGGGTTACTGAGTTGGTTAAACCCACTGATGCTTTTCTGCAACCTTCATTACCCTGTTCAACCGTTCCACTTTGTGCTTCCTATAAAAAAAATTCTTCTCTCTTAATGGTAAATTTACATCCAGTCAGTAATTTTTTTCTTACCTTTTAAAAAAAAGACTATAAATAAAACTCAATTATTTTTCCAAGTCAAACGTACATCTGTTACATCTGTACAAGTTGTTTTTATGTCATGCCTCTCAATTTAATCACCATGCCATCAAAATGAAAGTAAGGTTTTTTTCTCTCTACCAGTCGTTTTTCTCTCTACCAGTCCTTTTGCCTTTGTGGATGTGAAAATACATGACAAAAATGAAATCACTGCATCTCTTGCTGTAAAATGACAGACTTCCGTTTATGCTGACCTGACTCAGCTCCCTGCTGCTTACTCAGTGACTCTTAATGGATTAAGTTGTCAGTTGGACAGCCCATCTGAGATTTTTAATATCCAGCCAGAGGTATATCAAGTAAGTGTCTGCCAAATGGTATCAGAGGGATTTACTTAGGTTTTATTGCAACTTTCCCTCTCCCTCCTTTCTAATCTGCTAGAAGATATGGTCATGCCCTCTGTAATTCTTTGAGGGTGTTTGACCGATACTTTGAGAGGAAAAAAATACTCCATGAACTTTTTGTGTGTAAATAGTTCATGGCTATTTGAACGATAGCCATAAAATATGAAAAGGTTCTTTTCTTAAAGTTTTTATAGTCACAGTAAGTGGTCCAAATCTACATCAAAATTTGATCAATTCTTCCCTTGCTTGTGCTCCAAGTTTCAAGAACGTTTTTCTCATAGGATTTATGTAATCTTTTTTGCAAACACACAATCAAACAGTAAAAGTCACGCAGCTTCTCCTCAGCTCTCACATTGGCAGAAGTTTGAATAACAACAAAAACAAAAAAATAGAATAATCTTGAGGTCTTAATGGATTTCAAAAGATGAACTGGACTGACCTGAAACCCATGGACCTTACTGAATGTGAGAGGACATGTTGTTTATTCAACGGCAGGCAACACTGTTCTTTGCATGCATGCAACAACCACCCGTTTCCACTTTTTTTGCTGATTTTAAGATTGAACCTCAGACATTTTCTTCACTTATTTTGTTCACACAACTGAAGCGTTAACAGAATAAGAGTTTGAAGAGTAGAATAAACTCTCTGACATTGCAGCGAACCCTATATCATCAAATATCCACAAACAGAAATGTGGCACTTGTTTGTGTGTGTTTGTGGATTTTTTTTCTGTGAAGATTGTATGGTTTACTTAGCCTGTTTTGTTTGAGCTTGTTTGCACATCTGAGTAGGTGTGGGAGTGGGTGCTTTTATACCATAAAACTATTGTGTCTGAATTGCTGTTATTCTTTATAGAATGGTGAACAAAAAAGCCTGGAAACAACAGACAATTTTTAGACTATGCATTTTTTATAAAGAAAAATTGTAATTTGACATCAATCTCACAAAGAAAATAAAGTCAAAATGCAGTTTTATTTAAGGTAACAGTTGTCCTACACAAATATGATTTTGTTTTACCAGGTTTTCTTCTTTTTGTTTTTTGTAAATTACTGACTAATAATATGCAGGTCTACAGAAAATAATGTCATTTTTATTTATTTATCTTTTTAACACATTTTAGAATTATAATACAATTACTACATTGTATATTAGTCTGTGTAATCCCTGACTTCTTTGTCCAGGAGTGATTCATTATCACTATCATTATGAGTATCATTTTATTGTTTAGCGTTTTATTTTGTTGGTGAATGAAAGAAAGTAGGTTGAGGGTTCAAGTCCTGGGTGGGAACGAGGCTTGGAACACTGGCCTTTCTGTGTGGTGTTTGCATTTTCTCCCCGTGTATGCATGGGTTTTCTCTGGTTTTCTTTGATTGATTCTCCGGCCAATCAAAAACATGCATGTTAGGTTGATTGGCCGGTGCCAAACTGCCCCAAGGATTGAGTGTGTATGATGTATGAGTATAGCCCCGCGACAGACTGGCGACCTGTTCGGAGTGTACCCTGCCCCTTGCTTTGAATCAGCCTGGATGGGCTCCGGCACCCCTGCGCAACCTCGTAAGGGATAGATGGTTAAGAAGGTGATTGACTGAATAAAAGATTAGTCAATTTTTTGTAATTAAAGATGGACAAATAAAAACAGTCAATCTTTAATTACAAAAACAATGGGTACTGGAACATCTGGTCATGTCATTCATTGCTTTCTTTAATTTTGGTAGTATTATTATGGTTCATTTTACAATTAATCGTTTGCTTTTCCAATAAAAATCTGATCAAATAATTTCCATGGATTAACATGAATAATATTATTCCTATTTTCACTTTTGAATAGATGGTATGAAGATTACATGTAAAATAAGATGGATATTTCCATTTTTCAATTGTATGTTCTTTCACATTGTTTTTTTTAATTGTATCGAGTATTGTTTTTGTTTAAAATGACGTAAGTCAAAAGGCAGTTGTTAGAGTCAGAATATTGTTACAAATCCCTTCAATGCATTGTTAAAAAAAAAAGTAGTCATCATGCACGAAATAAAAAAACAACAAAACCAAAAAAAAAGTTTTTTTTGTTATTATCAATTATGTTTCATGAGTGTAATTCTATTGAAAATTATTACGTGATCAGTTTTGTTCGATTAGTTGATTGGAGCGTTGATTTCAGCCAAAAACAAGAACTTTCAGCTGGTTTGGGAACCTAATAATTAGAGTTAAATCGCAAACCTTCAAGCAGGGGTACTATTTTATCTTTCAGTCTGTCTGAGCAGGCTACAATCAGCAAAGCCAATCACATCCGCTAGGACACAACACATTGTCTTCTGAATGGGTTTGACTGAGCTGAAAAAGGAAGCAGATGGACATCCATGCAGAAATAAATGTCTCAAAGACATAATTATCCCTCTTTTCACTCAAAGTTGCAAAAGACAACCAGTCCTGGAATATGAAGAACAACAATCATTGGTGGCTGATCATGTTTCCTGAAGAGTTTGTTGACTACATATTTTAGTTATTTGAATGTGTTACTATTTTATTTAGATTTAATTTAAGCACCTAATAAAAGTTTAATTAACTCATCATTATTTTTTTAGAATTTCGTCCCAAAGTTTTGTTTTTTCTTGTACATGCAGATAACATTGCAATTTGTAAAAATAGCAACATGGCCATTCTTCTACTTTAAAAAAACAATCATTATAAATAGAGAAAAGCAAATATTAACTATATAATTCTAATGCATGATCAAAAAAACAAAACAAAACAGAAATTGAACTACATTAAACACCTGTGCCAAATTATTGGTTGCAAAATGTCTGTCCATGTTATGACTCATATTTCTTCTTTTAATCTGTAAATTTTTCAAATGTGAAGCATTTCAAGGATACCTTACAGCTTCCACCCACAGATCTGCACTCTCCCTTTCGTAACACTCCAGGTAATTTATTTAATACATTGCAAAATCATTTATCACTTTTAAGGCCTGACAGGAGAAAAGGAGCGGTATGAGCCCACATGTTTTTCCCTGTAATGAAAGGACTCAGTGTCTGATTAGTATTTCCTGTCTCACTGTTTAAAAGCACTGGAGGACATAAACATCAGGGATTCTTGCTGTGTGTCCATGCGGCTCAGACCTGATGGTAATCTCTTTGTTGGCCTCTGTTAAGCTTCTCACAGCTGGAGTTAGTTTGGTCTTTACTTTGATATAAACTGGCAGCATCACATTTAATCACTTGTAACATAGAGTGCTTTTACACTTTTTCATTTAAATATCATCCATTTTCTATTTAATCTTTATTTATTGCGGTTTTACAAGTTTGGATCGGAGCCTTTTCAAACTGGCATCATCTGGATAAGCCACTCCATCACAGTGCCTACAATGAGGCAAACAAAGAGGTGACTGAGACAAACACTCAGAGCCTCCCCAAGGATGCATCTTGAGACACAATCTAACCTCAACATGGAGGCTTTTGAACTGTGAGAGCAAGGCAGCTCGCTGAAACAAGACCAACCAAGATTAGAATGAAAAAATCAAACAATTCAATAAAAATGTAGATGATGTTAAATTTTGGTAAAATTTCTTTATAAAATAACAGTAGTTTCGGGTTTTCCAAGGCTTTTGAATACACACAAACAAATTTAGAAACTCAACAATACTGTTTATGATTACTAATGCTGTTTGAAAAAGCCAACTGGAAGGATGTGAGACACGTTAGTAGATAAAAAGAGGCCCTCAATCAATTCTTGTAGCTTTCAACGCTTGTTCTGTTTTCATTGTCCTTATGTCAACATGACATACCGTCTCACCTGTCCAATTTCAACTTGACCCATCAGATATCATTATGGCTGGCCCAACAGCCATGAAAGTGTCACACAGTGATGGATGTCATGGAACGGGTGTTACTGATGCACTACATCAAGTGGTAACAACCGGCTCTCAGTGTGAGACTAAAATAATGACGCATCAGCATTTTGTTAATAAAATGCTTCCTGAAAGTGTGAATTAAATTTTCTCCATGCCAAAGTGTCCTGCACGACAGAAAAATCCCAGTTTTTCATAATAAAAACAATAAAAGTAGACATTTAGAGGATTGGTATTCTAATTGTTTATCTGAATTTTTTCACACAGCTGTTTTTTTTGCAGCAGCTCAAGTAGAGGCACTTCAGGTAAATCGCAGACAACCACAACTTATTCACATCTGTTTATGGTTCTAAATGTCATCCCCGGTTGCAGTTCACCACTACAGGATTTCATTCTGCTGCGCCAGCTTTTTTGAGACGGCTATTAAATGCGGATGAGCTGCTGGAAATGATCTCCCATTTCTGCTGATAAACTAATTGTGCTGGTATGCTGTAATAACACCATTAAAATGTAATACACTTGGGATCATTACTTCAAATTTGATACAGTTGGGTGTTGCAGGACAAAGATAGAAAACAATGGATTTAGTTACAACAGCATGAATGCTGAGTAATCCAAGGCACTGAATTTAGTGAGAAAAAAGAAGCAGGAACATTTTAAGGAAGAACAACCGGCTACTCCGAAAAAGAAGATCTTCATAAATTAGTCTCCGTGGGTGTAATTAGATAATAGATAATAATTAGATTGAATTAGCAGAATTAATTTTATTTCACTGTCAAAAGCACGGAAAAGCAACCGAGGAGGTGTGGATAAGAAAGCGAATTCCGAAATGATCCATTGCTGTCATCCAAGACTTTGATGAAAGTTTTTTAATTTTCTTGGCCACTAATGGAAATTTTCAGTGCCGGTGCTGCCCTCAATTTAATTCCTGTTATAATTCTTCTTAATATTTCTTAAGGGCCAGGATAATGGAGAATTTTTCAAGATTTCTCTCTTGTCTTTCTTGATCATAAATGAATCAATCTATCTTATGGTCTATTTTGAAAATGACACCATCTATTTTAAGCTACAAAGACTATTGTTGCTAACCTTCAAAGACTCTTCACACACTGGTTTGAAATAAATCAATGTGATGTGGCAGCTTTGGGAAATAAAATAAAGTAAGAAACAAAATATGAATTGACAAAAATATAGAATTGAAACAGATTAATATGTGTGTTGCTTGATAATGAGGTTAACTTTTAAGACTTTTGAAAAGTTGAGACTATGATAAGTGCAAAGTTTTTGATTTTTAAAAAAAGTTGATTTCACAGGAGTGAAGTGGAGAAAGATCTATGCAAAGCCTAATGAGTCCACATGTGAATAGACTTTTTAGATTTAATATAACTAGGCCATGTGCACAAACTCAAAAAACTCCAACAGCACACTATTCATCCACCTGGCCACCCACCGGCAAAAAATTGCTGCACCGTTTTGAACTAAATAGTCATCTAACTTCTTTAACAGTCATGCATTGCTATCAATCCATCTTTTTATGCGTTGTTATGATGAATACCTTTGCCGCTGCTCATCTCTTTCTGTAAAATGTTGTGGAATCAAATCTATTTTTTGTTTATTTGACCCTTGTGGTGAACTGAAAAAAAAAATAGACTGCTTCTTCAGTACACTGTGCCCTGCTTAAATATGTAATGATCACACCAACACAATCATAACATTTAACTTAATCACTCCTATTGAACTAAAAAAACTCATTCATTGAAACCTTTTTTATTGGTTCAGTAAATATAGAATTTAAGTTGGAAGTTACACTGATTTAAACAAAGTGAAGAAAGAACAAATTCAAGTCTGCCAACCCCTGTTGCACCAACGGGGTTAGACCTTGTTGTGTGAGCTATTGCTCATAATTACTGCTTACATTACATAACAAATTCACACTTAGCTTAATGCAGCAGTTTTACAATGTATTTATTTCTCACTAATTAATTCCGCACACAATGAGCTGTACTTTGCACATTAAGATGAACAATATAAAGACCTATCCCAATCAAACACAATTAGGGGGAAATTTATTTAAAGACTTTAATCAACTAAATTAATTTTACATTTTGGGGAACCAGGTGCAATCACTGTGGGAGGAGGAAGTGATTCAGTTTCTTAAATCATTTATGTAAACTTGGCCTTTCTCCAGTTGTGGTGGATGATTTCATTTGTCTGAGCAGAGTGCTTGATATAATAGGATTGCAATCTGGTGGTTGGAAAATTGTCTGTGGACCTCCATGTTTTGACATGCTTGAGATGTCTCGTTCAAAGTACATAATAGTATCTTTCACATTTGAAGTAATTTTCTATTATGCTGTATACATATAAAATTTTCTGTCTGAGGTAAAACGTTTCACATAAACTACATGTGTGATTGCAAAGAAGACGAAGCTTGAAAGTATTTGGAATTTAAGCTCAAACTGTTCTTACATACAATATGGGCTACTGAAATGGCCTTTTATGTAAAGATACAGTAACTACAGTGGTGGTCAAAAGTTTACATACACTTGTAAAGAACATAATGTCATGGCTGTCTTGAGTTTCCAGTTATTTCAACAACTCTGATTTTTCTCTGATATAGTGATTGGAACAGATCCTTCTTTGTCACAAAAAACATTCATGAAGTTTGATTCTCTTACGACTTTATTATGGGTAAACTGAAAATGTGACGAAATCAGCTGGGTCAAAAATATACATACAGCAACATGAATGAGCAATTTTGGAGACTTAGAAAGTTGTGTCAATGACATGAGCTTCATAGCATGACCTCTTAACTTCTTGTGAGTGATTATGAGTGACTACAGCTGGTGACTTCTCTGAAGCCATTTAAAAAGGGCTCATTGGATAAAAACACCCACAAACGCTACAATGGGAAAGTCAAAGGAGCTCAGCACAGATTTGAAAAAGAGAATCATTGACTTGAACAAGTCAGGAAAGTCACTTGGAGCCATTTCAAAGCAGCTGCAGGTTCCAAGAGCAACAGTGCAAACAATTGTTTGTAAGTATAAAGTGCATGGCACTGTTTTGTCACTGCCGCGATCAGGAAGAAAACGCAAGCTGTCACCTGCTGCTGAGAGAAAACTGGTCAGGAGGGTGAAGAGTCAACCCAGGAGCACCAAAAAGCAGATCTGCCAAGAATTAGAAGCTGCTGGAACACAGGTGTCAGTGTCCACAGTCAAGCGTGTTTTGCATCGCCATGGACTGAGAGGTTGCCGTGCAAGAAGAAAGCCCTTGCTCCAAAAGCGGCACCTTAAGGCTCGACTAAAGTTTGCTGCTGATCACATGGACAAAGTTCTGTGGTCAGATGAAACAAAAATTGAGCTGTTTGGCCACAATGCCCAGCAATATGTTTGGAGGAGAAAATGTGAGGCCTTTAACCCCAAGAACACCATGCCTACCATCAAGCACGGTGGGCCTGTTTTGCTGCCAATGGAACTGGTGCTTTACAGAGAGTCAATGGGACAATGAAGAAGGAGGATTACCTTCAAATTCTTCAAGAAAAGCTGAAGTCATCAGCCCGAAGGTTGGGTCTTGGGCGCAGTTGGGTGTTCCAACAGGACAATGACCCCAAACACACATCAAAAGTGGTAATGGAATGGCTAAATCAGGCTAGAATTAAGGTTTTAGAATGGCCTCCCCAAAGTCCTGACTTAAATCCCATTGAGAACATGTGGATAATGCTGAAGAAACAAGTCCATGTCAGAAAGCCAACAAATTTAACTGAACTGCATCAATTCTGTCAAGAGGAGTGGTCAAAGATTCAACCAGAAACTTGCCAGAAGCTTGTGGATGGCTACCAAAAGCGCCTAATTGAAGTAAAAATGGCCAAAGGACATGTAACCAAATATTAGCATTGCTGTATGTATATTTTTGACCCAGCTGATTTCGTCACATTTTCAGTTTACCCATAATAAAGTCATAAAAGAATCAAACTTCATGAATGTTTTTTGTGACAAAGAAGGATCTGTTCCAATCACTATATCAGAGAAAAATCAGAGTTGTTGAAATAACTGGAAACTCAAGACAGCCATGACATTATGTTCTTTACAAGTGTATGTAAACTTTTGACCACCACTGTATCTACCTTTTCTGTCAAAATGTCACGGAAACTTCCTTTTTCTCACTTCCCTGTTTCATCCAATTATCTCCTCTTGTGTGATCTACCTGTTATCATCTGTTTTGTCCTTGGTTGTTTCTTCTCTTGTGATCCGACTGAGTCTCTTTACCCTACTTTTTATGTGTCTATAAAGACTCCTTGCAAGATTGTCATTGCTGTTCTCCCTCAGAGTTACACCATAGTTTCCCTTTTAGTTGCCTACTAATGAATTCCTTTGTTCTTGCACCTGCCACCCGCCCTGCAATTTTGATCCAAATGGCGGAGCTGACACAAAAAGGAAATGGAGAAGTATTTCTTCATCTGGAACAGATAATAAATTACTTTCCATATGTGTGAAAGTTTTGTAAATGTGAAATAACTTACCATTTGGACTCTTTCCAATCACCCCTGCTCAATCAATCATCATGATATAACACACAAACCCCCCACCCCAATATGACTGTGGTGCTGTAAATAGGTAATGGTGGGAAACAAGATCAAACAAAATATGCTGAGCTCACAAGGTCACAAAAAATAATTTGAAATGATCTTTTCCACTGTTTCAGCAACAGCTTTGGTGACTGAGCGAAGAAAGGTGCATAAAAATGCAGCTCTTATTTCAGTCTCTCTCAAACCCACAAATAATTTATAATCCTAACCCATGTTAGTTCTAACATCCTCCTTCAACATGTCCTACCTTCCTGTACCGAGCAACATGGGCATTGTATCTCCATTCAGAATCTTATCACCATCTGTCTCCACCGGTTAACATTTAGTTTTGTCGATGACGTCAGCACAATAATTGGGTTCAGCCTAGAAATTCAAATGATACTCAAACTCAGATCCGCGAGGCGTATTCAAATGAAGCTTCCCTGCAGGCTTGTAACAGCTACGAGAATGTCCTTGAGGACGGATTAAGGCAAACTCTTCTTTGATACCAAACACACATCCACACAGGGCACCACATGCTGCAGAGTAACTAAATAACAATATACAGTATTTATTTAACTAAAAAGGTGTACATCAATGCATTTTCTCATAACCTGTTTTTTAAAAATCTTCATGTACTCTGGAAACTGATTTAGTTTTATTTCCTGACGACTAAATGTGTAATTTATTTCTCATTATTGATGTGTGCTGTACATATCAAAGCAACTGATCATCAAGACTGCCCAGTGGACCATTGGTTCCCCACTCCCACACCTGAAGGAGATTGATGCCAAACGTCTCCTTTGGAGGGCCAAAAAGATCTATGAAGATCTTGTCCACCCAAAACACTCCCTACTCTCAACCCTTCCATCTGGACCCAGATTTCAGAGAGCCTGGACTAATCGAATGAGGAACATCTTCCGCATGGCTGTTAACAGGTTTTCTGCGCAACTCAGAACACCAGTCAAAAAATCACCACTCATATACACATGCAAAGACTCACAAACACACATGCAACAATATAACCAATAATAATATATCGTACATAGCTGATTTAAAAGCCATCAACTTCTTGAGTTTTGAATCTTACTGTCAAAAAAATAAAGCTCGTCATTTAATGTTCTTTAAAAGAAGAATTTTTTTCTCAAATTTTTGGTAAAATGTTATCGGTGCTTTTTCGTCTTGAATTATTTTAGCTTCATAAATCTTAGTAATGTAGGGTAGGGTTTATAATATCTGTGCCTCTAGTCAACATCACATTTTGCAATGCCAAATAATCCACAAGCATGTATGCATTTTTAAGAGTGTCTGGGGGGATGGCATCTACCTTTACATTAAAAAATTAAGCACAGATCTTATCTTACAAGCAACATACTCCATGGAGCTGTGTGTGATTGAGTGCAAAGATAACTAAAGTAGACAGTTATCTGCATTTTATTCCCCAGGCTACCTGTTCTGAAACAGGAGCTGTGATGCTCCAACAGGGTGAGACCAGAGGAACAATGAGGGGAAGGATATCTTGCAGGCAGAAGATATGACATGACATGCACCGCAAACAGAAATGAGATGCAAACTGAGGTAAACAGCTTCCATGCGCTCGTCTCTAAATAGACCAAAGAGCTTGTTTTCTATTTTCTGTTTCGTTGCCACATTAACAAGCAACCCACCGTGATGATTTGAGCAGTTTTATATAAGAGAGAGAAATCCTGGACAACACAGCAAATTCATTCATTGGTCGTTGGCACAAGTGATGCAAAGACGCAGCAATTTATTCTTTGACTTTAGACCTGACCACCTACACACAAGCTCAGCACGGCTTCACTCTCTCTTTCTCTCCCATGATGTTGCTGAGAGCTCCCAAGCACTACTTCATCTAGGAAGATGTCAAACATAATGTTGACAGTTAATGTGGTCATTTGGTGCATGGCTGGAAGTGATGGCTTTTCAATTAATACAATCCAAATGGCAAAAAAACGCTCAATTAGCTTTAATGTATTCTATCCTCTGATGAATGCCATGTAAGTAGATGAGGGGAAAATAATTTATAAGCTACATTGTGCATAATAACTTGACTTTAAGTCCAACAGTTTAGCTGTTTTTTTATGTGCTAAAGTCTGTAAACCTTCTGTTCTTCTTGTGGGCAGTAAAATAATGCAGCACAAAGGTTAACAGACATAGAAGTAGGCAAAGAAATTTAAAAGAAAAATGAACTTTGAGCTGCTGTGCAGAAGCCTTTAATGCCTGCACAGACAAGAGGAACAGATGTAAACAGAGTAGTCTATATCAAGCACTGACAGCCTTCAGAAGCCATGTGAGACTGAAGGCCCCAGAGTGAAAATGGCACGTTGCTTGTGCTGCATTGACTCCACCAGCTGTTATATTTCACGCTGTCGCCATATCAACTTACACTGTGTGTGTGTGTTTATGTTGAGAGCAATAAAGATAATAGATTGAGAATGTCAGCGGCCACAAATGTTTTGCTTTTATGTGCAAAGTCACGTTTTTACTTTAGCAGAAAAAAATCTCAGTAAAAACATGGCAATCAGCAAGTATGGTGTCTATAAACTAGGTAATCCTCATATTGCCTCTGAGACCACTTTTCAAGTCTGCCAGTCTGAGTTGGATTAGGCTCGGCTGAAAGGATTGCCTTGGAAACATAATATTAATTTCAGGCCTCACAAACAAGACAGCGGGACTTTGTTTTGTCGCTGCTGAAGGATGTTCTGCAGATGCTGGATTGACTCGCTCCCCTTTCTGAAGTGTGTACCAAATAGAGTTTTTCTCAAGAGGAGAATAATTCAATAAAACTAGAGTCTCCTGGAGCCTTTCTTCCAGATGTTTGGCCTCAGAAACCCAGATTCACATTGACATTTTGTTTGCTTGTGCATGTCTGTGTGCACTGTGTGTACTAGTCCATGAGATTTACCCACAGCTGCAGTGAGGGCCAACAGCAGGTGTGAGATTATAGTTTGCTCTTATTTTGAGGTGAGCAGATGTGATGTGATGCCATTAAAGCTTTTCCAAAATTAAAAGCTGGTTTTTTTTGCATCATTATCATCCTTCTTTATAAAATCATTTTGCTGGTTTGGTAAAATGACAGTGATATTAAAATGTCATCACTTGCACAAATATATGGCACAAATAGCCAAAGAAAAACAATGTTTTAACAACCCATCTTTGTCATTTTCTCCCAGAGAAAAAAGGCAATATATTGATTGAAACAAATGTGCTTTGTGCAAATAAATATTATAATTGTGCTACCGTTATATAATAAAAATGATGTATAATATTAAACTATTTCAATGTCAACATTTTATAAGTTGTTTATTTCTTGAAGAAAATATAAGTTTGTCTTTGATAATTGCAACAATAATTACTACAGTCTTTTATATTTAGCATGCCCATTATTGGAGTTTCTGTTGGAATTAAACTCAATGTAGATTATTTTTCCAAATATTGAGGTGCCATGATTAGACCATACAGTTTAATCCTGCCCTATTCAAACTAGAAGTCATATGCATAACATACTGGAAATTGAATTCTAAAAAATTATCGTTTCGAGAAACAGACTTTCTGTTCTGTTCCGTCGTCTCCCGCT
This sequence comes from Neostethus bicornis, assembly GCA_902685375.1. Classification (NCBI taxonomy): domain Eukaryota; kingdom Metazoa; phylum Chordata; class Actinopteri; order Atheriniformes; family Phallostethidae; genus Neostethus; species Neostethus bicornis. The sequence goes on from LR738545.1 coordinate 16,905,793, forward strand.
CATCTGGGGCCGGGTCATGGGGCCAACAGCCTTCGACGGCTTCTCTCACCCCAGCTGCATCCTCCAGCTCACCTGGAAGGATCCTGAGTCATTCCCCAGCAGTGAGATGTAAACTCTCCAGCGGGCCAGGGGCCTACCTCTGGGTCTCCTCCCAGTGGGGAGCGAGGTGCTTGGGAGGCATCCTGACCAGATGCCCACACCACCCCATCTAGTTTCTCTCAACCTGGAAGAGGAGTGGCTCTACTCTGATGTTCCTCCTGAATGGCAGAACTTCTCGCCCAATCTCTGAGTGAGAGGCCAGTCTATTAACTGTCTATTAATTATCAAGATTGCACCTTAATTTCTCAATTTTAGCCTAAAATGTAAATACAAACGTACATCAAATTTAGTTTTGTCTTCTGAACTGCTTGTCTCTAAAGGGGGTTGCCGTAGCCTATCCCGCTGATTTCAGGTGAGATGTTGAATACATCCCAACCAAGTCACCAGTTGGGGTGTACCAATTTATTTTTCTCACAGCAGGTGCTCTTTATGTTCTTTCGTTCAAACATTAGAACAATGTGTCCCTTTCAAGCTTGACATAGCTTAATTGTCAAGTTCGACAATTAAGCAATTGTCCCCCCAGGACTCGACCTTCAACCTTCTTGCTTTGAGGCCACCGTGGTACCCATGTATAAAATTACTTTGACTATAAGGGAGATAAACTTTAAATTAAATATATATATTTTTAAATCAATCTATGTCTTTGGATAAAAATCTGCATAAATAGGAGACTCAAAGTTAAACTGTGAATGATAGGTCTTAATCTTTGCAGCTCATTTTAATGTAAATACTGATCATTTGCCTCAACTGCAGACTTATACCCTTTGCTTAAGCCCAGACCAGCTTGCATAGGTCTGTGCTCAATGTTCTGGTCATTAGTTCAAGACCATTGAGTTGATAATCTCACCTGGGAAGGACAAGTAATGCTTCCTATCGGTGCAATTATGGCAACTCTCACAAACTGCAATTTGTACTTGTCAAGTCTTTACTGTAACGAGCAACAAGGTCTAGACTTGTGCTAGCCAAATGTTGCTAGGTTTGTGGTCCATGTGGAACAATTCATTTTAAATGCATGGATGCATAAAAAAATGTAAACAAGTGCAGAGATGCAAAAGCCTTTTCTGTGTCACAAAACTTTTAATACAACTTTATAAATATTCTAGTGCAAAGTAATTTGGTTGAAGTTCGTAGTGATCTAAGCTAAGATTACTGTGCCTAAATAAAGAAAGAACAATCAACTTAAGAACCAAAATAACTTTCCCAATCAATTGCCTTCAATTTCCCAGGCAATTGAAAGCAATGTAGCCAATTGGTCAAAACACTCATTTGTGAGACTTTGGTAGCATTCTAGGAAATCAAGATAAAAAAAACAAAAAAAAAAAACAGTCAGTGATAGAGGCTTTAACTTTGTGTTTTGAAAATCACTGTCATGTCAGTTTCCAAAAACACATTAGTGAAGTTAATCATTATGTGAAATTGGAGCTGAATTAAACGAACAATTTCACCAGCTTGCATGGCATTTTTGTTTCAATACTATTTAGAAATTATCGTCACATCATTAAAAAGAGCTCATTTGCTTATTAAAGCATGTAGCAAATAATTTCATTTCATTTGTATAATGTTTCCTGATGTTGTTGTGCAGTTGTCTCATGCTTAGAAAGTTAAATACTGATGATCACAATCCATTCATTCTTTTCATTTTTAAACCATTAACAGAAAGTTTTTCATTCATAAGAGACACAGTTAAATTATTATACTTATCGATATCACAATTGGCTTCAATGTTGGTTATTTTAGCAATTATTTGAGCAGTCCTCATGGAGGACTGAAAACCATGTCCATGCCAAACTTTCACTTTGATTGCAACTAAAGCTTGAGATGGAGCTCATAAAAAAGGTGGTCTTTAAAGGAAAAAAGAGCGTTAGTGAGTTTAAAGAAAATCTTGGTCGTTGACCAGGCACATTATTAAAATCAGTCATTGTTAATTTGAAAAAGAGAACTTGTGTCATCCATTTAAACGTGTTCCTTATTTTATTTCTTTATTCAGATAAAAGTTTATTATCTTGACTGCTGGAGTCAAGAGTGGAAAAAAACCAAAAGGGGATGAAACCCCAAAATCTTTTCTGTCCTCACACTTGTAGGTTTAGAGGCCACAGAATCAAACAGTTAGCACAAAAGAACTGCCCTCAAGATAGTTTTGGTTCACAGAACAGAACATTTTAGCCATTTCTGTAACTATGTAAAAAAAATTGTAAGGAATAGTTAATGAGTCTATTCCTATTCTTCATTTCCATCTTATCAAATCACAGAAAACGTTTTACATTTTTCTTTGGGGTACTTTATTTGACATAAAATTGAAATCACAAGACGGAATAATTTCTTCGATGAATAAATTAGCAGAGAAGAAATGATGACTTGTGATGGGGATCTGGCTAGATCATTTTCACCACAGCATGACGGCTCTCTGTTCAGTCTTAGCGTGGACCTTTAGATGTAAAGGTTTTGCTTTTTGAAAATAAAATTCTCCCTAAAAAATTATGTTAGAACAACATTATTTTAAAAAAGCAAAAGCTCTAATAGGATGAGGAATTAGCTGTGGGATCAGGTGATTGTATCATTTTAAAATCAGCAGAATGCAGTCTGGCAACTTTCCTCAAAGTCACAAAAAAAACCCAAACGAAAGTTCTGCACCAGCCTGATATCTTTCCTCGTCTTATATCCAAAACGGGTCTTATTATACAACCAATGCAGAGGACAAAAAGGTTTGAAAAAAAAATACTTATATCAAGCATCAGTGGTCAGAAAGCTTTTTGAAGGTTACATATTTTAATTCATATGCAAATTAAGGTATTTTTCAAACTGTCAAAAAGTGTCATTTTTGGGCAAGGTCATATATTTTTTATAAAATGAATTTCATCTGTCAATTAAAATGTTTTCCTATAACACATTAAATTAAGCAATTGTCAAGTTTGAGAGGGACACACTGTTCTAATATTGGAACGAAAGAACATAAATTAGCAATCTGCCGTGAGAATTTAAAAAAATCCTGTCATCATCCTGGATGAGGAGACATTGCCTTCCAAACAAGACTTAACTTGTGAAAATGGACTCCTGCTTACTTCAGGGCCCTGCATTTCTAGTCTTTCAAATGAAATGTCTTAAATTTGATTGATTTCCAAGTTGATCTATCTTTGCACCTTTACTCAACCACCTCCATCTCCTTGGCAGAAATGCAACTAGAGATGTATTGATTTTTGCAGCCCTGAAATCACTTAGGAGGATATACGCTTTGCTTTCACTGTACCAAAATAATTTTATCTTTCCAAAATGGTTTCCTATATTCTCAATTTCACAAACCCATTTAACTCTTGGGAACATTACTGTGGAAGAAAATTGAACAAGACCTGCCTGTGCCAGTCAATGAAACCTTAAGATATAGAGCCAACACTTACAGTATGTGAAATGACTGTACAGCCATTGAGAACACTGACACTCATAAAATATTATGGGTATTATAGGTTTTATTTAACATTCACAAAAGATCTAATAGAAAAAGAACAGTGATTTCTTAACATAAAATCCCACTAGTAGTGAGTTTAAACTTGCAATATGACCATCTCAGTTCAATTCAAAATGAAATCTTGCAGGTAAAAAAACCCATTTCAGATTATATTAAACATCTGTAAAAATGTGAACACCTGTTTAATACAAAAATATTTGACCAAGCACAAAATGTATACTTTAACAGTAACAAATGCAGTGAATTTGAAAGTGAAATGATTCATGCTTACATGACAAGATGTCATAAAGCTCTACACTTCAGGTCAAAGTCACCTTTCATGTCGTACCTTCATGGAAAGCTGCCCAGTGATGATCTGCCAGGTATTAGGCATTTTTAATCTCACTTAATCTCCCCTGAGTTTTATCTCGGTTTCCTCTTACACGGACATACACATTTATACATACAATACGATACACAAATGTGTGCGTGCATACTCACACACACACATACACACACACACACACACACACACACACACACACACGTATGTATATACAGTAAGTACGTATATACTTTGTACCAATCCGATGTTTATTTGTAACCCTAGATACATATATTAGAAATGAAAAAGTATGAAATATCAGAAATTTAATCAACCTTGGATTCAAATATAGCAGTAAAGTCAAAATGTTCCTTTCTGCTCCATCTTTCTTCCCTTTCTCTATTTTTTCTGTTTCTCACTCCTTAGAAAGACTACAGAAGTCTGGGTGGAACTAGGGTAGATTTATATATATTTCTCATAGGTCAACTCTGTCTGAGATGGAACTGAGAAAGTGAATATGCTGCTAGAAGGGAAACAGCTTCAAGATGCGTATTTGAGTGAAAATGTCAGCCAGAGATTGATTCCACACAGGGTATATTAGAATGACAGAAATGAGGTTTTTTTTAGTTGCTTACTGTATACACAAGATGACAGATTGTTTTCCTTTCTATCTTTGTGTTTTTAAATTTGATAAGAAAATCACAGGAGGGCATAATTGATTTCTCTGTATTAAATCAACTTTAACATCTTAGTTGTCACAGTTGAAAAAGAAAACAAAAACCTAGAGTTTTTCTGTTGTCTCCATTCTGTAAAATATAGAAGAAAATCTGTGTGGTATTGCTCTACTCTGAACTTTGAAGCGCTATTTGAATCCTTTTTGTATATAATAATGATGGATGTTCACAAAGCTGGGTGGCAGTGGAGGCGGTAAAATCTGTGTATGTTTGAGGTGTAGTAGTTGTCCATTGCAGCCTGGTAGCTGATGAGCTGTTTCACAGGGCAGACAGTCAAATGTAGAAACTGTGTGGGTGATCTTTGAAGCTGGCAGGTGTGAGGGCTACAAGGCTGCTTGTGTAGGAGCATTTCTAATGGACAATGCAATATACACTCCAAAAGAACTGAAAAATGACATTTTCTCTTCTTTCTAAAGAAAAAGAAGCATTTCTCTTGACAGACATATCTATACAGCAAGTTTTCTTTAGCAATGTCATGTGGTATACACTCTTTGATATGTGCCATATTCTGTCATGTATAGTAACAACCTATAACCCATAAGAGGAAACTTGCTTCGACTGAATACTGAATGCAACTTGTGGCAAAATGTTCCTATTACCTTAATATTTTGAACATTTTTAAAAACACTGATTCTTCTATTTCACTAAAAGTATTTTTCATCAAATGGGTTCAATTAATTTAAATTCTACCAAAAGGGAAGGCCACGTTTCAAACAGTTATTAATCTTCTTTTTCTGAATCAAAGCTGATATTGTGATTTTTATTTTGACTTAGTAATTTTTAAATTTGAGCTGAAATAACAAAATCGGTTTCAATGTGCTTGGTTCTGGAAATTAAATCTGCACTTTCAAAGAACTATCAAAAAGTTTATTGAAAGTTCATTGAAAGTTCAAAAGTTTTCCAATAGTTTATATAAAAGTATACACATATAGATCAATTTTATTTTTTTAAACATAGACAATATTTAGTCGATAAATTAAAAAAAAAGTTCTACTGTATTCATCCCTCATGGGGAAATTACTTTTGCTGCATTGCACCACAGCAGGCAGCCATGATAAGACCACAGGGGGTCAGGTTTCTTCTCTATTGACACTTAAGTACGGAGCCAGACAGACATTCTACTAGTGAGCTAATGCATCACCCCTCTAAAATCTAAGTCACGCCAAGTAAGAACAGTATACATGTGTTTTGAGATTGATGGCGAATCCACTGTTTATGCAGGTCAGCTCTACTTTTCCTGTGAGCTAAAGATAAAATGATGTAAGGTGGACCTGCTTACCACAAAATAAAAGAAATATAAGAAAATCTTTTGATCTTAATAATTTAGCAAACTTCCACAGAAAGTTCTTCCCAGGAAGAAATTCAAATTATTCGGCCTTTTTGGATTTTTTTTTAAATTACAAGCATCTCATTGCGATTAGAAAATATGAATGAAAAATATTAAATTATTTTTACATATTATAGTTTGTAGTCAATTTATTCCTGTAAATGAGAGATACAAATCTGAAAAGTTTAGTGAACTTTGAAGTGAGAAACTTCCTAAAAATGTATGGTAAAAAAGTCAGTTTGGAAGTAGGGTGTTTTTTTTCCCCCTACCTGAGCAAACACCACGAAGCCCTTCAAAGTTATTGGATTTGGCACTAAAACATGGTAACCTTGAGATATGGGGACATTATTGACGCTGATTCCTGTGGTGTTTATTTGGTGTTTATATACTCGAACAAGCTTGAAATAACACATTTCTGCTGTCGTTCAGGCTGCTGATCAGCCTAACAACACAGACCTTCACATGGGGTACAAATTCAGTCATCACAAAAAACAGTTTCAAAACAATGTCCACAATTTTTACTTACATGAATGTTATTTTTCTCACTTGAACCAAACTGAAGCATATATTTCAAGGAATTTTACTTTATTACGTTTGATATCCCCAAGAAAGGAATATTAAGCTGACTTTCAGAGCAAACAGGAATGTTTATTCATTTAATCTCAGAACAACCTGTTGGGATGGAAAAACTAAAATGGAGTAATGAGAAGTCTCAAATTATTCACCACAGTAAAATGCGTAATTCTGGTTCCTTGGGTTCACAATAGAACGATTATAGCATCAAGTTTTCTTCCAGTAGATAAAATAAATCAACCGAGATCCCGCACACTTTTTGAACAAATGGGTCAAGAACATTCAGAAACAACTGAAAATGTGAAATAGTAATAATAAGCATGAAGGTTGCCAAACCTTTTCATAATTTCCTGCTAGTTATCAAAGAAAGGTTAATTCTTGTGCAGCCTTGGTGACAAATTATTTCCACCTTGCATGAGATGTACATCTTCTCTACAAGCAAATGAGTAAAACTACCATGTTATGAAGAGACATCCAACAGTGAGAAATGTAGTCAACAGTTTAAAACATCAGTATAACTCAGGAATATGTTTAATAACGAGAAAGTAAGAACATCCCCTCAGACAAAATGTGAAGAAAATTCAAAGAGCCGTGACTAAACAGCTATGTAGAGAGAAAATCATTCATGAGTTAAGTTAACCAGAGAAAAGCTGTTAATTTGTCAGGAGGCACAAGAATTTGGATTTCGAGGCTTTAGTAGAAAGTCATTTGAGCTGAGTCCAGACTTGTTTCAAAATGATAAAAGATGAGAGGAAAAAAGCTGCTATCATGCCTCGTGTCTTCTCCGTTCTGACGTCTATTGTTGCTCAAGTTTAGCAATATCAAGAGTCCAAAATTAATAAAGTCATATGACAACTTGACTCTACTGAATGACGAGGTTATTCTATCAATCGATTTTTTTCTATCCTGGGCAAAGTGACGGAATTCATTGGGCACACAGTATTTCAGGGAGCATGAGACATAATTTTCTCATATGGATTGTCCTCACCTCCACCTCTATGAGAGTATTCTATGAGAGAGATGAACTAAAGAAGGTTTTGTAAAGGGGTTGACCAATACTACACTCAAAGCAAGACCTAAGCACAAGAAAATAATTGAAACATCAGATAGAAAGAAATCCTATGATACTGATAAAAACTGTGTTCAATGCTGCAGAAACTTGAAGCTGCACGTGGAATAATAAAATAAAACTGAACGTTTTCCTCGAGAGGAAATTAGTCTTGTGACAGGCTTTGTAATTATGTGCATTATTTTGTTCATTTACATTTTGCATGTTTTATTTTGAACACTAGTTTTGCATTTTTTTGTATTTCCATTTTGCTTTTGTAAATTTAAAATTAATTTATGACTTTCTTGAAAAACAGTATTTGGTCCTTCCAAATGTTGCTAAAAATGTGAATTCTTCTCCCATTGGAGGAAAAGGATTACTTTATGTGCCCATACATGTGTGTAATAACAACACGTTGATGGTAATTTTAAAGATTTGTGGTCCAATTATTTCCACTTTGGTGTTGAAATTTCTGAACAAGCAGAAAACATGATTTGGACTGGGAAACACATCAAAGTACTGTGATACCCATCAAAGGAAGTGAATGCAAGAACGAGCCCATTGCCGTTTACTTTATTCTCAGTTTGGATAGATAATTGATACAAATTTACATCTGATTGGGCAAAACACTTCACATTTTCATGTTCTTCACATGGAACAAAGCTTTAACAAACAAAACTTGGTCATGCAAGTGTTCCTGTGTCAAATGTTTGTCAGCTGCTTTTAAGACAATTTATCATTCAGTACAACCCACCCACCATCAGCAGTCTACTACTCTCTAGTAGTATGGGGAATATTTGTGGCTGCTGTGAGGCAAGCAGTTTAATAAATCAGTTCATTTCAGCGTACACGGTACCCCAGGGTTTTACAACCACACAACATGCTGCAGCATCCAAGACTGGATGTGAAAACAGCTATTAAAGGGTCTTTTAAGGACAACCAATTTCAACTCAACTTAACAACATTTTCTAGTACTGAGTTAGTTCTGAAAATGTATGAGAAGGAAATAGCCGCAATAGAAAGTCTTGGGAGCATTAAAATGATTATTTACAACTGAATTTGCTGGAGGGCAACACGTTGGCGCAGTGGTTAGCACAGTGCCCTCACAGCAAGAACGTCAGGGATTCGAATTTCGGGTGGGAACAAGCCTTAGAACACGGCCTTTCTGTGTGGAGTTTGCATGTTCTCCCTGTGTATCCGTGGGTTTTCTCTGGTTTCCACCCACTCTCCAAAACATGTATGTTACGTTGATTAGCTGCTATGAAGTTGCCCTTTGGAATGAGTGTGTGTGGCCTAGCCACCTGTTTGGATTGTACCTTAACTCTCACCTTGAATCAGCTGGGATAGGCTCTGGCACCCCTTGTGACCCTGTTAGGGATGATGAATGAATACATTTGCTGGTTTACAATTTTTTTTTTTTTTTTTTTTACAACTGAGCAATTCCAAAATTAATTATGAATCATGCTTCGATATTGTAGCATGTGGGCTGTAAATTTAGTAATAAGAACAAAGAATGAAATGGAAAATATTTGCAATTGTGAATGGCTTAATCTTAAAATGAACAAAGGGTTTAGACTGGACTTCTGGACATGTATGTATTCAACATAAATTCAGCGTTATGGTGTGTTTGAAATACACAAATGTTTCGATGATGCAGCTTCATTTTATTTTTAATTGAAAAATTGTGATAGAATTGAAAGCAAAAATATATTCATCTCTTAAATAACTTTATTATTTCTAAAGCAGTCATGAGTTGTCATTGACCTGTTGGTTACCTGAGGAGCTTGAATAGATGTAATTTCAAAGGGACAAAGGCATGACATTGAGCAGCTTAAAAATTACCTTGATCTCAGAGATACTAATGGATTTCTTTCCAGTCAAGTGTTATGTGTTACCTGGAGAGATGATGTGTGTGTAGTCTCAAAAAGCTTATGATTCTGAGTCTAATCTGACTTCAAATCATCACAAATAATTTTTCCAGCAGCACATCTCCCAATTACCTTATTGGTTCACCTTTTTAGTGAATTTTACTATGCATGCTTGCTGATTGATCCTCAAAAATGTTCAGACTTCGTTCTTGATGTCCTTGATTCGATCTGTAGTGACAGATTCTAAAGAATAGTGGAATAAAGCCAGATTCCTCAAGTCATGAATTGCCGTCTGCTGGTGAGATGTAAATCAGTGAGGCATACTAAAATTGATGGAGCATCCTCTGGTTTTATCCGTGGCTCCTGAGATCACCCTAAATGCCCCAGCCAGTGTACACGGACACTGTAAGATGGATCACAGGAAAAGTGAAGAGTTGTGAAACAAAGAATACAAGATCACAGCTATCAATCACATTGCCCTTTTAATGGTTTTTTGGCCCTTAGATTGTAACCTAAACTGTGATCCTGCGCTCTTCTCAGTGGGAGACCTGTATCTGTTTTCATTGCAACTAACTGTGTTATGCTAAGTTAATTGAGCTCATATCCCAGGATACATGGTGAGAGGCTATAACAGGAGCCATTTCCTGCATGCGGTTCATTGGGATGTGAGGGGAATGTTGGCAGAGGAAACTACGCCTTGGCAGAGATGCTGAGCACTAGTGCTGCTGCTGCTGCTGCAGGGACATGACAGCAACAGTCTTCCCAGCCATAAATCCACCCTTCCTATCTCCAAAGCACCCCCCAACACACACACTGACACTCCACAGGGCACAGTTGCACCTGTGTATTAAATTGAAAGATAGCTAAATTCAATCTGCCAGGCTGTGCCATGTCGTTTGGCTGTGGGACTTTTATTCTGTTTCAACAACGGTCTATTATTTATTTTTGGTAGCTGCTATTTGTTTATTAGTTTTTTTAGATGCACAGAAGACTGAAGAGCAGGATTGGGAGTCATTCAGCTTCCGCTGAGCATGAATCCAATTACACCAACTCCTTAACTTGCCCCACTCAGAATCAAAGCAGTTTTCTCAAAGCTACATCCTGAGCCTTTTTCTGTGTCACTTGTGGGCATGAACATTTTACATCCTGAGCAAAGTGTGATCCTTGTTAAGCCTTTCCTGGTCTTCATGAAATAAAATAATTGCCCACAATCTAATTTATAGAGGGCTTGTAATTGCTTTGTTTTGATTATGTCAAGCGCTTGCTGTGTGCAAGGACAGCAGTTTCATTCAGCACCTTGCTTTCCTCAATCTGCTCCTTAGCTCAGTGTGATATGACTTTGATTGTCTACTTGCAATTTACCCAGCAACTGCCAGCTCTCTGACTTTGCCACCTCTTATACAGACCTTTTCTTAGATCTCAGTGGATTGCCTAGCAACCTTTTTCCTCTGTACAAATACCAATCTGTGCACTCAGCAGCAAATAGTGACCAGTGTAATCATTATTCAAGGAGTCTAACCAAAAATACAGCAATGCAGTAATAATTAAGTGCCAGTAAACCACTGACTGAGTACTTATTACAGGAAGTGATACAACATGGACAAGAAAAAGGCTTTTAAAGGTTGGGAGGAAAAATTAGTGGCTTTAAAATGTAAAAATCTGCATGAGACAAAATACGTCATCATGGTTTGTTTTGGGTTTTTTTTGGTAATGAGATGTTTAGTCAGGCTACTGCTCATAAGTCAAAAGCACATTTTTGTACAACAGAAGTGAGAAAAAACTGTTAGTAGTTCCGTCAGACTTCTTGAAAGAATAGTCAACTTGAAAATAGTGCTTTGACAAAAAGAAAAATTCTGAATTTGAGAATGAAAGAGACAAGACGTTCACATTTCTGACTTTTTTCCTAAGATAAAAAAAAGTCAACCGGAAATTCAAAACCGATTCTCTCCATCACTTATGCCAGTGCAGCGTAATGAGTTCAGTCTTTCAAAACAGACAACCTAATTGGCTTTCATCTAAATGTGAAACCAAAGTGCTTACTTTACAGACGAGATGGATGATTCACCCGTTTGTAACACTGCCTTGAGATAAACGTGTTTGTAGAGGCAAATGACATTCATCTCTCAAAGCTGTGGTGAGAAACCTTGAACTTTATCCCAAAAGTTCTTGATTTGTTCCTCCTCCAACAAACCAGAGTCAGATGAAGTGGTCACAGTGCAGAACCTGTTGGATTTGATGAAATAGGATTTGTTTCAAATCAGGTGAACTGGAGCAAATAAAAGGAGGCTAGAGTTCTGGTTTGAGTGCCCTACTTCTAGATTCTAGGATTAAGAGTGACTTCCAAGAGTTCAACCAATTTGTAATTTTTCTACTTTTTTTAAACAGCACTGGCTAATTTCAGAATAATTATGAAGTACTACGAAGTGTGGCGAGCACCTTATCATAGTCTCAGAAGTTGAGATAGAAGAGGATAAGCGGGAGATTTTAAACTTAATAAACCAAATATTGCAATATCCTCCTCTCCCAAATGTGTTTTCTCTCGAGCATCTTTCTGTAGCAGCCCTGTCTTTACCATGTCAACAAGTGCCTTCCCTGTTGGGTTTGCTGAAGCCTTACTCTGCATAGCACAGAAAATCTGTGAGATAAAGGAAAAGCCTGGTCTCATGGTTGATTTTAATATTAACGCTACATAAAACGAGGCTAATATTATATAAAATATGCGCATTTTATGTGTAATAGCATGAAACTTATTTTTCATACAGAGATTATGTTCCTTTTCTTTTCAAGTTTGGATTGAATCAGGCAATAGATTAAGGATAATAATGGTTAGCTATTAAAAAATAATTACTCGTAGATTGAGAATCTCTTCTCAACAATTTGTAGCATTAAAAAAAATAGTAATTTATTATGAAGTTTCTGCTTTTTATGTGCGGCTACAAGAAAGGCTTTATTAATTTCAGAGACCAAATTTGTCATTTTTTTTAAAGTTTATGTATTCCAAACAGGTAGTTCTTTGGAATGCCTGATAAAATGTTTATATATTTTGCAAATATTACATATATTCATTGTTTCCTATTTGTGGGTGTATATATATATATATATATACAGTATACAGTATACTATATATACACACGTATATAATATGACCATATTCCAGACATGTGGGGCTGAAGAATTTCAAAACCAGAAGAAAATTTATCATCCTTTATCATTAAAATAACATATTCAACTCTATCTTGCCTCTTGGTGCGTACTTACCGGTAGTATGAATGAATAGAAGTACTGTACAGGTGGTTATAGAATTGGGTGGATGCCAAGTTATTGCACATTAAGTGATAAGAATTTGAAAAATGCTGTGTAAGTATAAAATATTATGAGGGTGAATTTTTTTAATCAAAAATACTAACTCAAATGTGTTTCTACTTGTTTGTAAATGGTTAGGATTGGACATATTTACAATGATTTGGACTCTCCTCTTAAACTGGAAGATGTCTTGATGTCAGAGTTTTGTGTTTCTGAAGTTTCAACGTTGGAGTTTCTGCAGGCAGGTTGGACTTTTAACCTGTGAAGTCAAGCTGTTGTCACAAATACAGTATGTGTTTTATGATTGTCCTTTGGATATCAGTGAGACCCTTTTGAAGTAGATGCTGTCTGAATGATATTTTTCTAACACCCTTATAAATTTTTACGATTTATACTTCTTTCCCAAACATGCTACCACTTGCACATCCCTCCAACAATCCTCAATGCTATCATAAATGTTTTGAACCGAACCCCAATACCTTGGTGAAAGGAGAATCCCTCCTCATTATACTGGATTATAAATGATTGCCCAAACCATATTAAATTTAGACCAGTCTGGAAAAAGACCGCATTTCCCGCCAAAGTAGTACAAGTACATTGATGACAGTTTTTCCTCCACAAAACACAATAGTGATCCTGGATGCTGTTCAACTGTGGCTTCTGTTTTGCATGAGAAAGCTTTAGTTGGCATCTGCAGATTGTACGGTGGATTGTGGTTTCTGGAAGTTTTCCTGGCCCTGTTTAGTAATGTCTGTGCCACGATTGTTCAGATGACTGATGCAGTGTCGTCTGGACGCTGAAAGACTATGAGCATCCAATTAAGGTATTTGACCTTGTTGCGGACTCACAGAGACACACTCAATTTGTTTGATCTTCAAATGATGTTATGCTCTGATGAGAGTTTCAACGCTTTTAAGAAAAATTGGTTTGAAGAAAGGAATTAATCAATAAACACACTCACCTGCAAAGTGTTTGTATTGCTGAGTTTTTGTTTGACTTTTTTGCTCTTTCAGCTACTTATTGCCTTTGTGCTTACTGTCTTAAAACCCAAAGCCAAACATCTCCACTGATTTGGGGGGAAAAAAAACAGGGTAAAAACTCTTTTGTGGACACTTTATGTGATAATGTGTTCTCTTTGAAAAACAGACACATGGGATTTGAACATCTTTTAAGTTGTATTTTGTTCAAATTGTTGTGTAGGAGAGGGAATGAGGAGGATCCAAATGCAGGTTTAACAGTTTATTAAGTGTTGAACAAAGGAATCCACAGCAGAGAGATAACGGCTTCAGGCAGTGCTGGATGGCCAAGAGGAAGGGCTGAAGGTTCCTGTGAGGAGAATAAGAAAATTAGTCTGATATCAAAATTTGACTCAGCTTAGAGGTGGTCAGTTTACCACTAGAATCGTTGAAGACCTGACAGAGACTGTGGGTGACACCAGGTCTTTTATAGCCACCAGTAAGTCTGTGCAGCTGGGAGCAATCAGCCAATCCTCCCGTTAGAAGCCATCCAGCACCTGTGAGTTTTGGGGGAGAAAAAAAAAAAACAAACAAGCAGGCCTAAAAGGCCTCACACCACAGTACCCCCCCCTCTACGGACGCCACCTGGCGGACCACCAGGCCTGTCTGGAAAGCGGCGGTGAAAGTCCCGGACCAAGCCAGGGTCCAGGATCGCTGAACGGGGCACCCAGCACCGTTCCTCCGGGCCATAACCCTCCCAGTCCACGAGGTACTGTAGACCCCGACCTCGGCGACGAACATCCAAAAGACGGTTGACCGTGTACGCATCCGAGCCGTCGACAAGGCGAGGAGGTGGAGGGGGAGCAGAAGGAGGCTGGAGGGGACTGGTAGAAACCGGTTTGATCTGAGAGACGTGGAACACAGGATGTACCTTCATGGAAGAGGGCAGGGCGAGCTTTACCGAGACCGGGTTGACCAGCCGCAGGATCCGGAAAGGGCCAATGAAGCGGGGTGAAAGCTTGCGAGACTCTGCCCTGAGGGGAATGTTCCTGGTAGACAGAAGGACAGACTGACCAACCTGATATGCTGGGGCTGGCTGACGGTGGCGATTAGCTTGGCGCCGAGCCCGGCCGCAGGCCTGTTGGAGGGCCCTCCTAGTTTTCCTCCAGATCCGACGACACCGTCTGATATGGAGCTGCACCGAAGGGACGGCCAGCTCCTGTTCCTGATCCGGGAACAATGGGGGTTGGTAACCCAGAGAAGCCCCGAACGGGGACAATCCTGTGGAGGAACTAACTTGGGAATTATGGGCATACTCAATCCACGGGAGATGAGACGACCACGTGGACTGGGCAGAGGCCAACACGCACCGTAATGTGGATTCCAGGTGTTGGTTAGCCCGCTCCGACTGGCCGTTGGATTGGGGGTGGAAGCCAGATGACAAGCTGACGGAAGCCCCCAGCGCCTTACAGAAGGACTTCCAAACAGCTGATGTGAATTGCGGACCCCGGTCAGAGACTATGTCCAGAGGGATACCATGCAGACGGAACACATGGGTCACCATGAGCTGGGCAGTCTCCAAGGCTGAAGGGAGTTTAGGAAGAGGCACCAGACGTACAGCTTTGGAGAATCGGTCCACAATCGTGACCACAACAGTGTTACCTTCTGAGGGAGGGAGTCCGGTCACAAAGTCCAGTGCGATATGGGACCAGGGACGACTGGGAACCGGTAGGGGATGGAGCAGCCCCGCAGGAGGACGATGAGGAACCTTGCCCCGGGCACAGGCAGAACAGGCAGCGACAAAATTCCTAGTGTCTGCCTCCATCGTTGGCCACCAGAACCGCCGCTGAAGAAGCGCCATTGTACGGCGAATCCCAGGGTGACAGGACCACCGGGATGCATGTGCCCATAGGAGAACCTGGGAGCGGGCAGAGGATGGCACATACGAACGGTTAGCTGGGCCAGTACCTGGGTCCGGATCATGCTGCAGACCATCCCTTATTGCAGTCTCGATCTCCCAAGTGATTGCCCCAATGACGCAGGAGGGGGGTAGAATGGGCTCCGGCTCCGATCTGGACTGATGACCATCATGCAGGCGGGAGAGGGCGTCAGGTTTGGTATTGCGGTTGCCCGGCCTGTAAGTGAGGGTAAAATTAAAGCGTGTAAAGAACAGCTGCCACCGGGCCTGTCGAGAGTTGAGTCTCTTAGCTGCTTGGATGTAAGCGAGGTTTTTGTGGTCTGTCCAGACCACGAATGGGTGTTCTGCGCCCTCGAGCCAGTGCCTCCATTCCTCGAGTGCCAGTTTGACTGCGAGCAGTTCTCTATTCCCCACATCGTAGTTTTGTTCAGCTGCAGAGAGACGCTTAGAGAAAAAGGCACAGGGATGGAGTTTGCCATCCTCCTGATGGTATTGGGACAGCACAGCACCCACCCCTGAATCCGAGGCGTCC
Organism: Neostethus bicornis; assembly: GCA_902685375.1. Classification (NCBI taxonomy): domain Eukaryota; kingdom Metazoa; phylum Chordata; class Actinopteri; order Atheriniformes; family Phallostethidae; genus Neostethus; species Neostethus bicornis. The sequence continues at coordinate 16,921,915 of LR738545.1, forward strand.
ACCTCCACAATAAACTGCCTCAAGGGGTCGGGCTGGACCAGAATGGGGGCCGAGGTAAACCTCTTTTTAAGCTCAGTGAATGCACCCTCTGCTTGGGGAGACCAAACGAACGGTCTGGCTGTGGAAGTAAGCTGGGTAAGGGGAAGAGCTACCTGACTGTAATTGCGAATGAAACGCCTGTAAAAATTTGCGAAACCCAGAAATTGTTGTAGTTTGCGACGGGTGTTGGGTCGAGGCCACTCAGCCACCACGCTAACTTTTTCGGGGTCCGGGCAAACCTGCCCAGCGTGTACAATAAAACCAAGGAAGTTGACGGACTGAGAATGGAACTCGCACTTCTCAGCCTTTACAAACAGACGATTCTCAAGGAGTCGCTGGAGTACCGCACGGACATGGACGATGTGCTCCTCAACAGTGGGCGAAAAAATAAGAATGTCGTCCAGATAAACAAAGACAAAACGATTAAGGAAGTCACGGAGCACATCGTTAATGAATGCCTGGAAGACTGCGGGAGCGTTAGTTAACCCGAAAGGCATGACCAAGTATTCGAATTGGCCCAGGTGGGTGTTGAACGCCGTCTTCCACTCGTCCCCCTCCCGCATTCGGACGAGATGGTGGGCGCAACGCAGATCGAGTTTTGTAAAGACCCGGGCTCCCTGAAGTAGCTCGAACGCCGAATTAATGAGGGGCAACGGGTATTTGTTGCGAACGGTGATGTTATTAAGACCCCGATAATCGACGCACGGACGGAGGGAACCATCCTTCTTACCCACAAAAAAGGACCCCGCTGCTATGGGTGCCGAGGAAGGGCAGATAAGCCCCGACGCCAGGGACTCATTGATGTACTTCTCCATCGCCCCCCTCTCTGGAGCAGACAGATTGTACAGGCGACTGGCGGGTAAGGTTGCCCCAGGGAGGAGGTCGATGGCGCAATCATATGGCCGATGAGGCGGGAGAGATTGTGCCCTCTCCTTACTGAGGACCTCTTTGAGGTCATGATACTCTGCCGGGATAGACGCAACGTCCACCGGGTCGATTGAGCCTACCGTGTCAGAAGAGACGGTTGTCACGGCAGATTGGAGGCAAGTTGCATGGCACTGATTGCTCCACCCGACGATACGCCGGTTTTGCCAGTCGACCTGTGGATTGTGCAACCTTAGCCAGGGGAAACCTAACACAAGGGGTGAGCCGGGTGAAGAAATAACGTTAAACGAAAGGTGCTCACGGTGATTACCCGATACCACCATCTCCAACGGGGAGGACTGGTGGGTCACCCTGGTGATAACGTGTCCATCGATCGCCGAGGCATTAATGGGTTCTCCGAGTGGTTGGGACTGGAATCCACACTGACGGAGAAAATCTGCGTCGATGAAGTTGCCGTCGGCCCCGGAATCCACCAACGCTTCGACCGGAAAAGAAGAGGAACAACCAGAGGTTAGTGTCACAAGAATCATAAGCCTAGGGGTACCATGACATCTAGTTGTGCCCACCCGTAACCCTAGGTCTACCGGTGGGCCCCGTCTTTTGGGCGACAAGGGCAAGCTGAGAGTAAGTGACTTCTCGACCCGCAATAGAGACACCTCCCTTCTTTTAGTCTAACCTCTCTTTCCTTTTTGGTTAGATGCATCTGTCCCAACTGCATTGGTTCTGTGGAAGGCTGCTCAGCCTCTTGTGGAACAGATGCAAATGCCCCAGGTGGGGGGCAGACCGAGGAAGGCTGTCGATGGCTGTGAACTGGAGTAGGGTGTAGGGCCCGGGTGGTATTTTCATATCGTTTCTCTCTTTGACGATTGTCTAACTGTATTGCCAGCGAAATGAGTTCCTCCAATGTGGATGGGGTCCCCCTGCCAGCTAGCTCATCCTTCAGAGGATCATTCAGGGCATTTAGGAACACCTCTCTTAGTGCCTTCTGTCCCCAGCCAGCCTCTACTGCTAGGGTCCGGAATGAGATGGAGAACTCCGCCACAGATAGAGTTCCCTGGGAAAGGTGGAGTAGACGCTGGGAGGCATCTCCAGCCCGGTCCGGCACCTCGAACATGGTTCTGAATAAACTCAGAAAATCAGATGTTGAGCGATCAGCCAGGGGGGCTGCCGCGTCTTCGACCTCGGCCCACTCCAGTGCCCTGCCCCGAAGAAGACCCACAATGTACAAATTCTTAACTTTGTCTGATTCGAAGGTCCGCGGTCTTAGAGCAAAGACATTTGAACACTGCAAGAGGAACCCACGACATTTCCCCAGGGTTCCATGGAAAGGTTCCGGGTCCGTAATATGGTGGTCCATGAGTGGGCTGGGCATAGCTGAAGGAGGTGCCGAGGCTGTGGACAGAAAAAGAGAACTTAGATTATTTACTTTGTCTGTTAAAGCCTGTAACTGTGTTTTTAATTGAGTATTTTCATCCATAAGGGCCTTTATGGCCTGTTGTTGTTGTCCCAGGAATATTCCTTGTCGGGTCAGAATCTCTGACACTGAGGGTGATGCAGAACCCGCTGGATCCATTCTGGTCAGGTCTTCTGTTGTGTAGGAGAGGGAATGAGGAGGATCCAAATGCAGGTTTAACAGTTTATTAAGTGTTGAACAAAGGAATCCACAGCAGAGAGATAACGGCTTCAGGCAGTGCTGGATGGCCAAGAGGAAGGGCTGAAGGTTCCTGTGAGGAGAATAAGAAAATTAGTCTGATATCAAAATTTGACTCAGCTTAGAGGTGGTCAGTTTACCACTAGAATCGTTGAAGACCTGACAGAGACTGTGGGTGACACCAGGTCTTTTATAGCCACCAGTAAGTCTGTGCAGCTGGGAGCAATCAGCCAATCCTCCCGTTAGAAGCCATCCAGCACCTGTGAGTTTTGGGGGAGAAAAAAAACAAACAAGCAGGCCTAAAAGGCCTCACACCACACATATATAATAAGAACATATTGTAAATTCAAAGTCCTGTTGTAAATCTTTTTCAGGACTTTGAAATTGATGATGATATTACAATGCTCACTTCATCAGCATATGGTGAAAAAAACAGATGCAGTTTGATTGAAACAGTGTGTCAAGTTTTATTGATGTGACAAAAAATAAAAGTAACCTTCATTGTCATTGTCAGACACTTGCACACAATAATATTTTCTATATAAAGTTACTTCTAGACTTATACAGGTGAATCTGAAACCAACTGTCTACCTGTACCGGTTGTATGTCCACATCTATTTGTTTTCCAGACACTTGTGTTTGCGGCTCTTTCTTCTCATTACAATGCTTTCCTTTCTTTTCCCTGAATCTGTCCCAAAAACTCAAGCCAGCAGTCTCACTGTGTCAAACAATATTTATGTTCTTTCTGCATCTTATGGTTATTTGATTTGGGTCTCTGGCTTCACTCAAACATAATGCATGTTTAAAATTAAAGCAATGTCGCCCATTGTGGCTCTTTGGGTTTCTTATTGGAGGTAATTCCACAGATTTAGAGCTTTTTATTCTCAAATGATGTTCAACACTTTAATAGCGTTAGAGGTCACTAATTGTATTAAATCAAAGAAATGCTTCCTTCACATTTATCCACATAAACTGATTGGATCTAAAAGCCGATTGAGCTCTCTGGTGCAGGGTTTCAATGACACGCAGTTCAACTTCTCTGAAAAGCAGGATAACTCCTTGATGACTTTTTGGAGAGAAGTCCACTTTCAGTGTCTATTGGATTTCAAGACCCTGGTGTTTTTCAAACTGGGAACTACATCATTAAAAGAAAGTGATTATGAATGTGACTTGTGACGAGTTGTGACAGTAACACTTCATCTTGTGAAGAGGTAGATATTTTATGAGTATATCCAAGTTTATTCACTTTTTTCTTCCATTTTGTAATAACTTTTTTTCCTCAAATATATTGAGAAACAATTGGATTATATAAAAAAAACTCATTTATCAATGTGTGTTCTATAGTTTGTTTGTTTTTATTTAACATAGTTTAATATATTTATAAAATATGAATATGCTATAGTGATTTAAACATTTTCAATTATTGATAATGTTTAGAAAATCATGTTACATAGAGTGCATTGAGTAATAAGGAAAAAAAAAATATTTTCCGGTTGTTCTCATCAAACTCTTCTGCTGATATGGTGAACTAAAGAATGATGAACAACGAATGGTGGTGTTCTAACAAAGTCGACAACTATTCACTGAAAGAAACTTTGGATGGATTTTTTACTTTACGGTACTTCATTTCAAATGATGCCTTGTTTATGACAAAATAAGAGACATAAACAATGTTTGCTGGTTGACTTAGAAATATTTTTGATATTCAGACAGTCATTCATACAAGTGTTGTTTTGTCATGTTTGAATGTTTGACCCGTTGTGATGTCACATAGGATCCGAGATTGACTCTGTTTCCTTTTTCACCAAACCTTTATTTTTCCATTCCATCGTCTTCCATGGGCGGCATCCTAACCAGATGCCATTTTGCTTTTCTCGACCCAGAGGAGCAACGGCTCCAAACATGTACAGTATTCTACATTAATTCTCTATGATATAATTTGCAAAGCTTTACATTCTTTAGTTTACAGATACTTGCAATGAGTCAAAATTATACATCATTTGAGTTTAAAATGAGGCTTCACCTTTGACCCTGAAACAAATAAAGGAGGTAGCTGATCGATTTGAGAGGCAGTGTGAAAATAAACTATTAGCAACACTGTCATATTACTCTTGTGATTTGGTGAAGGTACTCTGAAAGTGTGGGCAGCGCAGCAGTGCTAACTCCCAGTGGAAATCAAAAGCTTTCATGGCTGCTCTGCTCTGCCCGCCAGCAAGTTGGCACTGAACCGAAATAGCAGGGCGGTGCTTGCGTGGATGGAGAGACTCAAACTTCAGTTTGACCTTAAACTGAAATAGTTAAACACCGCAAAGACTTCTGTGTGAGATAATGTTACACACTGCTGGAGAATCTGCCCGGGATGCACCCACTTGTTGGAGCTTATGGGTGCGTTATAAAAGTCTAATTTCATGCAAAATAACTCTTTTCTCATTGTATCTTATGCACATAAACAACCACATATTGGGTTGTTGAACGTTACAATGAATGTTACAAAACCCTATATGTTTTGTAACATATTCATAATGCAATACATAGTTATGAAATCATTTTGATTTTCAAAACCATATCATAAACCAGGAAGTGTGAAAGCCTGACTATTGCTCATTCCTGTGATTTCTGAGGAAGCACAGCCACCACCTTTGAAATTTGCTACAATTTCTGAGTAATCGATTCCTCTGCCCGAGTCATAGAAGAGCAGTGAGAGCAGGGCCAAAAAAAAAAACCATCACATTTTGAAAGATACTAAAATTTGTTTCCAATAAACAAGACATAAACATTTAAAAAAGACATCTATTTCTAATTTGTTCACACATGCACCATATTAAGCACATTACAAATAAAATGTATTATTATTATTATTATTAAGGCTGCTCATTTATCTTTGAAAAATGATTTAAAACAGTATTTTTAATGTATAATTTTAGCTGGATCAATGAAAAGGGTAAGGATAATAGAATTTAGGTACTTTTCTCTAACCCTTCAAAATACAGTATTTTTTGATGATGTGTGATGTTAGCTACATCACCAATATCCCACATTAAGTTTTATGTACCCCATCCTCTCATGACCTTGAAAATTCTCTCCTTTGAGAAAAAATAATAAATATTTCTTTGAGTCACACACTTGATTTGCAAGGTAATGATGGTGGTAATCTTTCCAGCTTTCAGGTACACCTGTACAATCAGAACTCCTTCAGAGGTGGTTATCCACTAAAATGTCATGAGTCACAGCCTGCTGGAGTGAATCCATACATACACACCAGAATGAGTTTTTTAATGTGTTTTTTGTTGCATCTGCCAGCCTCACCCTCCCCCCCGTTCTGATTCTTTCAAGGTTTTTCTGAACACTTGAGGTGAGTGCAAGGTTCAATCTATCAGTGTCGTTAAACTGTTTCATGTGTGCAGCTACAGAGCAGTAAATCCTCAAGCGTGAATCTGTCATGTGTCAGAACATGTTGTCATTAGCAGATATATCTCCTCCACCACCTATTTATCATTTTTGCTTTGTGAGGAACAAGAGGGCAAAAAAGTAGAAAAAAGCAATTTATAGGGAAAATGCTGGCTAGAAATCACATGTAATAATAAGGATAATTTCTCTGGGATTTTCAAATATTTAGATTTCTTTGTACAGATAATTGCATTTCCCTGAGCAGAGAAGAAGCACATCAGTTTTAATTCTCATTGTTTGATTGTAACGTTACACGCACACATGAACAATTTACATAAGTAATTTATATATTTTGGACTGAAATTTAATTAGAACTTTTACATACTAACTAGCCAGGATTGTGCCATTGAGTGCTTTCATTCAATTTCATATACTGTAGCTGGTTTAGTTTGCATTCATGAGCAGATTCAATGAGCTGCAGCCAATTGATCATTAAGAAAAATGTGATGGTCTTTTTACAAAGCACTATATAAGTTCAATGCATTATTATTATTATTATTATTACATATGTACAGAACTTGTTTTTTTTATACATATTTTACAGACGTTTGATGTTTGTTTTATATACAGTTAATTTTTAATTCAGTTTTAATTCAGACTGTAGCTAGCATTTCAGTAGAAATAAGGGATTTATTTTTTTTTTTTTTTATTTATTTATTTATTTCGGTCACAGTGCAACCTCATATCAATGAAATAAAGAAAACAACCATATTCCAGCAAAGGACCGAAAAGGTAACGGCTGAAGCAGACGCTTATTACGCCGACCCTTTTTTTTTTTTTTTTTTTTTTTTTTTTATGTCATAATAAAAGCAAAAAGACATAAGTAAATACTAAGCCATCATAATTGTTATAACGCATAACATAATACTTTGTAATATCATAATACATCATAACATAATCATGACACATCATAACATATAACATAATCATAACACATATTCGTAACACATAACATAATCATAACACATCATAATTGTTTACTTTTTATAGAAGCTTGAATTTAACCATCAAGACTTGCATATTTTTTAAGTATTAATAACTTAAATTTCTTTTTTAAACATAAAAGATTTAAACACAATTTAAGTTCATCATTACAATTATTCCAAAGATCCACACCTTTAATAGAAATACAGAATTTTTTAACATTTGTTCTAAATTTATTTTTAATGAACACATCATTTCCTCTTAGTTCGTATGGACTTTTCCTAATAATAAACATATTTTGTAGAGAGTTTGACATCATGTTTTTTTTTATCTTAAACATAAATTTTAAAGTGTGTAATTCCACTAAATCATAGAACTTTAATGTTTTTAAATTTATAAATAGATTATTGGTAGGTTGATTATAAGATGAGAATGTTATTGCTCGTATTGCTTTTTTTTGTAAAATATAAATTGGTTTTGTGTTAGTTTTGTACGTATTTCCCCAAATCTCGATACAATAAGTTATATATGGAAGTACTAATGTATTATATAACATAAACAAACTTTTTTTATTTAGGACAAATCTGAATTTATAAATGATTGCTATTACTTTAGACAGTTTATTTTTTGTATAATTTATGTGTGATTTCCAGCTTAATTTGTGATCTATAATCATTCCAAGGAACTTACTGTCGTAAGCTCGTTCCAATGGAGTGTTATTAAGCATAATTTGAATTTGTTTAGGTACTTTTAATTTTGTAAATACTATAAATTTCGTTTTTTCAATATTTAATGATAATTTATTTATGTCAAACCATATTTTTATTTTACTCAATTCTCTTTCAACTGATTGTATCATTTGTATTCATGTTGGGGTATGTGAATGACGATGCATATGTGTGTAGTGTGTTGTACAAGTGTGTCTGTAAGTGAGAGAATTTTTACTGTATGTCAGCTTCTAATTTGATATTGTCTAATCATCTGGATTTTAATTCTTAATTGAGTTTTTATTTGTTCTGTTAAGCACATATGTAACTACATGATTGAAAAAGGTTTTTCAAATGAAGCTGATTTGATAGTCTCTCTTAATCTAAATAAAGATCATCAACGCAACACGACATCATACATGTAGCTTAACAGTATACCAAAAAGAATGATAGTAAAGAACCAAACATCAATGTCTGTGTCTAGTTTATCATTGATTCAGACAAGACTGAAAGAGTTTTTGTTCTGTTTGTTGTTTTCCTTGAATTTTCTTAGTATTAGTTTTGAAATGAAGCATGCTCTATTCCTCCTGTAGTTTTATTTTGATAGAATTTATAGCTATGCCCTTCAATAAATGTGACAAAAGTTAGAGAAAAAGACATTATTTCCAGTATTGTGTTACTATCCACAATCAGCTTCTATACTAAAAGGATCCATTCATTCATTTTCTTTTCCAGTTTATTCAATTCAGGGTAACTGATGTGCTGCATCCAGGTGGGAGGTGGAATTCACTCTGCTCTGCTCACAGGTCCATCATGCTTCCATCTCAGTCCAAAGGCCACAGCATGAACAAACAAGACAAATAATGACTAAGACTTGAAACAGTCTACCTAACATGTGTGTGTTTGGACTTTGGATTGGCACATACACAGACTTTGGAAATGCATTGAGAATCTATTTGTTCACAGAGAGACTGGTAGTGAGTTACTATAAATAGATTTGATTATTGAAGGAGGTCACATTGGACTAGTCAAACCGGAGCAAGCTGCAAAAGACAGCATCGCCATTAAGTCTCACATTATGTCTCTCGCTGGCTTGATGAACTTTACTTGTATCTTTCAGCAGCTGATATAAAGATTCATTTAGTTTTTGGACCAGTGTTGCAGAAATGGATTGTTCAAAGACAACTTTGTAAATGCGGTTGTGGATACCCGAATGTTTTGCTTAGATCTGTAAACTTAACACTAAACGTATGAGCTAAACCTTTTCTGTGTTTCAGACTAGCACTAACTTTAAGTGTAAATTTTAATGCTTTCAAACAAACAACAAAAAATGAAACATGTTATTTTTAAGCAAATGGTGAGACAAATGGATTACACAGTATCACAAAAAATCAAACATGTCCACCAGGACTGACCATGAGGTAGAAAGTAGTAATGATAGAAGAAAGCAAAGATTGTAAAATAAACTTGCCTTCAGAACAGTGCCTCTTCTCTTTTACCACCTACCCATGTGCCAACTACAAGCACCCATTTGTTTGGACTGCACTTATCCAGATGAACGACACAGTTCATGGTAATTTACCACAGTTTATTTACCATATATTATATTGACATCTTGTAAAAAGCACACATGTATGTATACGAGTGCACAATCAGAGAGCTGCTTCATTATTACATTATAAAAATAATAAAAATGAACATTAACACCAGGAGTGGATTAAATGAAAAGTCAACTGAACATTCAACTCTAGCTTTTTGCAGTGGATTTTTTTTTTTAGTTTATTTCAGCTCACTTACATAAATTTTATTATGACCAGCATCACAAATCAAAAAGTAACATGAAAAATATACTTACCATTGTGCCAGTTATTTCTGTGGGCTGTACATTTGATGTGGTAATTATTATTATATTAGAACTGGTTTTAGATCGTTTTACTTGAGTGGCTCATTACATGAAAACAATGTCAGTCAGTTTTCACCTTAACTGACATCCTAGTCACAAGAAGCACGGGTAACTTTTAGCTTGGCTAATCTTTCATTCGTTCTGCTTCTCAGCTGCTCATCACACTCTTTACAACTTTCTGAATTCTACTCACACAGCAGAGAACTGCCCAGATTATGAAAAGCTGAGAAAATGTATTTAATAAGATTAACAAATCATTAAATTATCATCTTTTAATAATCCTCAAGAGGCAAAGCAGAATGTAGAAAGTCATGCTGCTTGTTTGGCCTCTTTTACTAATTGAGGACACTGAAGTTCAGGTGGGTCAGACGCTCCCTAATCAATATTGCTGCACTTTCTTTTTTCCACTGAAAAAAAGTTTGATTTTCATTACCCTTGGTCCAGGATACTCTACAGCGGACTAATTATCTCCTTCACTTCTTTTACCCTTATTTTCTCAAGCCCAACACAATCCTTTATACCATTTGAACTCCTGTGCAACAGAAATCCAGCAGCTTGGAGACAAAGTCTGAGAGTGGCTCTGTTCACTGTTGGTGGGAATAAGTCCGGGGGCAAGGCAGCACAGGCTCAGAGGGGATGGCAGCCATTAGGCTTGGTTGGTACAAGGCTGGCCCTGGACCTCCCAGCAACTGACCGGAGGGCTGCATGCCCACATTGTGCTGCAGCAGCAGGTGGGCATGGTGACAATCCAGAACTGACTGCTCACACCTGTACAGAGCCAGGGGGTTCAGCTGCCGTGGTATCTGGAAGAGAAAGCAGAAAATAGAAAAGAAAGAAAAAGTCAAATTCACAAGTTTAAAAGAGCCAAAAAAAAAGCATCCATGTCAACATTTATCAGCTTTTTAGAATATTTGGAATTGGATTAATTTTCCTCATGCTGTCATGGCACAGTTCCGGCATTAACGGAGTCTTGGCTGATGATGCAGTGTTGAGCCCCAAGACCAAAAATCTGTGGCGCTCAAACACCCACTTTCAACTGAAGTGATTTATATGCAAGATGAAAGCCTTAAGCAAGAGTGCACACATATTTTTGCCCTCTTTTAAATGGAGTCAAGGCTCCATTTAGATGGAGTCAAGGCTCCATTTGGAAAAGAGTGCTTATTACATTACAAGCACTTTGCTGATTCAAAAAGCCCTGTTCCTTTTTATGTCCTAGTGTGGTCCGAATTGTGTCAATTAAACAGAAGAAAGCATGATATTAGAACGCATTTGAATTTTTCCAAACAAAATATAGATGCACTTTTGCAGTTTGAAATGCAACATGATCTAAAAATATCCCTATCTATACAGAGCTCGTGCGGTATTTGAATGCATAGAAACCAACTTATCGGCTTTATCACTGACCCTTAGAGTCACATTCAATATACACAACGAGGAAATTTTTCATTCACTTTTGAAATGCATTGCCATGCTTAAAACAGTGGTTATTAATTTTGCTGTAAGTAGGACAAACTGAGAATAGACTGTAAGTATTTAAGTAAAAGTAATAAAAAGGCAGCTGCACATCCCAAAGGTTGAATGTTGTAGTTATTCATTTTACTGGATCACAAAGGATTTACAGAAAGCTGATTTGATGTAGAAATGGCTTTTCTATCTAATCTTGACCAGTTTTTGATCAAGATTCAGAATGCGTTCACTGTTTTTGACCCGTAAAATCACATAATTTCAAAGGTTAGATTTTCTTTTCGAAAGTGATGAGACTAAGTTTATTCTCTACTTTGATAACAAGATTAGTTGAAAACACAGTAGCTTTATTTCTCGGGTTGAACTTTGCACTATGTGCCAGACAGCAATACTTGGACAGCACGATGAGGTGGACAAGTGGATCAGAGAATCTTTGTGGACTTTCAAAGAAAAACGTTAGGTAGTGATCATTTTTCAATAATTGTAACAGATAAAGCAAAAAAGAGGGGAACAATTTAATATAAATTAGTGTTGGTAAACCAATTGTGCGCTATATGTTTCTGTTTGGAACCACCAGGAAAGAGGCCTAGAGGAAGACCAAAGAGGAGGTTCATGGATACAGTGAAGGAAGACATGAAGATAGTTGGTGTGACCGAAGTTGATGCAGTAGACAGGGTTAGATGAAAGAAACTGACTTGCTGTGGCAACCCTTGAAGGGAAATGCCGAAATAAGAGGAAGATGTTTCTGCCCAAAAATAGTAGTTCTATTATAGCTAAAAATTCAGATTCACTTTACATGTGTTACTATTAAAACTTTTACAAAAAGTACAAAATCTGTATGAATGTTGTAGAGGAAAAAAACATCTTAAAGAACCATCAAACAATTTGAGTTTATAAAGGATTTGTGTCAAATATGTGAAGTAATGTGAAGAAGTTTTAACTTTGGGAGCTGTGTCGGGATACAATCTTAAATCTGCCATACTTAAATCAGAGTCAATCTGATTTTCCGGTGCAGTTTAAATGCTTTCAAAAAACCTGTCAAATAAGCTGCTCATTTTTTTTTATCATTGTGATCAGTTCAGAGCAAGTGTGTCAATGTCAAGGTGTTCAGAAACTTAAACCTCACCACAAAGCGCATTCCTGCTTTCTTTCCCTTTAAACTATATTTGTCTGAAAACGTTGGTGTCACTGATCATAGTATAAACACATATTCCAGGTGGAAAATATTTTCTCAACAGCGAGATGTTCACTAAAAAAACTCTCCAAAAAGAACATCATGGTGTCATAGCTTTTCTCTTTTTATTGCCTTCTCCTCAAACCGTTATTTGCTGCCACCTTTTTCAACATCTCTTTTGAATTGCCATTTAGCACACATAAAATGTACTTTATTTTTTGCTGTTGTCCCAGACACACTTGCAATTTTTTTTCTCACTCAGAGGAGCTCACAATGAACTATAATACTCCTATTTGATGGGGTCTTTCAATTTTAGCATGGCTCTCCACAGTATTGTTCATGGACAGCTGGGGGTGGATAATCTGCAGCTTTTCTCTTGTAACTATTGTAAACTGAAACAGAAACATTTGAGCTCATCTGAGTTTTTCTAGTTTTGCCCGTTAAAGCCTCCTTTTTTATAATTCATTATGTAAATTTGTATCAATGAGTACTTGGCAGTTTTGAAAAAGAAAGTATCACCTTTCCGAAATCCTCCGTACACATGTTTCTAAAAATGCTGTTTGCTGAAACACTGAAGTGAAGTGAAACATGACAAAGTAAGAGGTAGAAATTTTGATTTATGTTAGTTGTACAAATTTGTTAAAATGACCTTTATATAACACATTTTTCCTTTGTACATTTAAAAATAACAGTTTAAACTAACAATGTTAATCATGTATTTTTTCTGTGATTTTAATGACTTTTTTTTATCTAGATCAGGCAAAGTTTATATTGCTGTTTTGACTGAAAAAAATTGCATTTGTTCAACTTTTTTACCTTGTTGTAATCATAGAAATATTCACACACACTAAATTCAATCAATCCACCATGACTTTCATTACTTTCACATTTATTTTGACCCAAATGCATTGTCATCACAGGTATTCTAAATCTGTTTTGCATTTGCTTAAACCAAACCAAAAACTCTCCAAATTATAGAATCTGATTACATGGGATTTTCAGATTTGCTATTGGTTTGAATCTACTGCTCGTCTGTTGTAATCCCGTTTGGATTTTTCTCGCATGCAAAAGTTGCTTTGAGGTCGCTAAGCCATTGTATGTTGTATTTATCATGACATGATGTCTCTATCAGACCAGCCAATTTGCGCTTTTCCAAATGGTTTTGGTGAATTCTTTTGTGCCAGTGCACAATAAAGAAAATAAAAGAGGATATCTTAAAAGCAAATCTCTGAATCGTGTTCTAGAAATTGCCTGTAACAGTCATTTTTTTTCTGTAAATTTGCCAACATGCAACTTAATCTATTTTATGAATTTAATTTACTGAATAACTTTGGTGCCTGTCAGCAAGAAGGTCGGGGTTCAAGTCCTAGGTGGGACAAGGCTTGAAACACTGGTCTTTCTGGTTGGAGTTTGTATGTTCTCCCTGTGTATGTGTGTTTTTTTTTTTTTTTCCAGATACTTTGTTTCTTTACACCCTCCAAAACATGCATGTTATGTTGATTGGCCACTAAGAAATTGTTCCTAGGAATTAGTGACTGTGTGGATGATTGTCTGTGTGTGTGTGGCCCCGCAAAAGAATAGTGACTTCTTCTGGGTGTACTCTGTTTCTCGCCTGAATAGTCGGGATAGTCTCCAGCAACCCCTGTGGCCCTGTTAGGAATAAGTAGTTCAGAAGACAAAACAAACCTTTTTTGGTTTGTGCAACTACAGTAGATGAATAGATAGATACAAAGAGATAATAAATATTAAAAGAATACATCATAAATAGATTGATGTGCAATACTTTGAAGAAAGCAGTTAATTGCTGGCCAAAGGAAACATTGCCAAAGTTAACAAAAGTTGGAAATACTAAAGTAAAATCTGCTACAGTTTTACTAAAACTGAAATAAGCTGAATTAAAGTGGTGGTGTGCGAGTCAGCCTCATTATAGCATGTACAACTGTGTTACTCAGTGAATGAAACTTCCGAGCATCTATACAGTCCTGCATGCCACACTGCTGTTCCTTCTGCATGATTAGTTTCATCTCATTGTTTCCCATAAGTGTGAAGAAGTCTCCATGCAGCTGCCAGGCATTAAAACTGAGGTAAATACCATTCTGTTTTAATTTTACTCCATAGCCTTTGAAGTTTTTATTCACGCTAAATCTTTACTTGCCTCACGAGAGGAATAAAGTTTTAATATCTGCATAGGATGGAATCAATTCCATATTTTAGAACATAAGAAAGAATAAAAGCCTTTTTGGCCAACCGAGCTGACGGAACATTCAGGTTTAATCAAGAATATTGGGGAAACGCTGGCTGTTATGGTTGGAGCTCTTAAAGAGGTGAGTCATTGGCGGGCACAAGTTGGACGTCAGCCATCAGATCTGCTCAAAGCTTCATAAAGTTAGAGTTGGCTGGTTGCATAATCTTCCTTTTTTATTATTTTATTTTAAATGCTAAAAAAAGATTTTCTGGTTTGTGCATATGGTACATAAACAGATGAATATAGAATAAATCTCTTGATTAGGAAAACTACCTTGTTTTCTATTAAGAAGTCTGTGTCATTATTCAGTAAGTAACTGGCTACTCGCCAAAGTGATAAAGCGAACATCTGGCAGCAAAATCTTTTTTTTTTCCTTGTTAAAACTGCTGCCCAACCTATTTGATAGGAAGTTAAGAATGAAGAAATGTTCTTCTTTTTCCACAGAAATGATACACTTGACAAGAATCATTTGGCTACTCCTTAACAACAGAGTTCCTGCCAATTTAAAATTTTTCTATTTCCTTTTCAGAATTGATCAATCTGCTTAAAAAAAATTTAACGTTCGAAAATGATAATTTTATTAGTTAAGTTTTTTTTTTTTTTTTTTGCAAACCAAGAACAAAGATAGTTGCTTTGTCTGAATATTTTTATTACCGGTAACTCTAATACTTACAATAAATACTTAAGAGTAAAAATATGACGGCAAAATTAATCAATTGGGGACAAAAAAGAAAAAAAAAAAAAAAAAGCAAAGTGCTGAATCAAACTTGGAAAAAAAACTTGGTCTGAACTTCTCGCCTCTTTCAATGTCCCAAATTTGTCATCACCAGTTTTCACTGAACATTTGTATAAAGTTGTGAGCTGTGAACTCATTTTTGTAGCCGGCAAATAACAAAGTAGCAAATGGAATTTGAAAAAAGGGACTTTTTGTGAAACTAATAACTTGATCTGCAAATGTTCTTCCATCCACACACACACTTATTCCTGGGGACAATTTCATAGTGGCCAATCATTCAAGCATTTATAAAAATGTTATAAATATTAACAAGTCGCTTCAAAAAAACTATTCAACAAGAAATTTTTAAAAGAGAAATAATAATTCAACGCCAAATCATCAAACAAAATGTGCTGTCATGCACTACCTTACAAACTGTATTATTGATGAATCTTTCAGCTTTACGTAGTGATATGGGTTAGTCTTTTTAAATTTACGATCTGACCTTGAACTTTGGTCTCGTAATTCCAAAATCTCAATAATTTCACTTGCAACTTCATTTGCAACCCTCCCGATTCAATCGGAATTCTCTCCACTTGAAGGTCCAAACCCAATTGTCACAATCGGGAAACATGTCCAATCTCTTGCGAGTATTAAGAAAATTTATTTGCTTTCTCAATGGCGAAAACAGGTATTTTCTAAACAGGTATTTTCTAAAATGAATAGTTCATACTTCACAAGGGTGTGGGCAATCAATTCCAAATGCTTGCAATCTGCAATTTCATATTCGTTTAAAAAAAAAAACACAAAAAGTTAAACATTTTATAACTAATGTCAGAAGTTTTATTTTGAAAAGAAAATGTGTCAAACTTGTTTTAATCTCTAACTTTGTGTAAAAAGTCACAGAACTATGATAATGGTCCTCACCATTTTTAAATGACTTTACTGGAGAGCTGAGAAAGACAATAACAAACGCTCTGGTGACACAGCACGCATCAATTAATTTTAATTCTGGAGCTGTTAGCTTTGGATTGCTAATGAAAACATTCACATAGGTGGTCTCCTTTTGTAATGCTCTGAATGTAGGTCAAGCTGCAGCAAAATGATTCCCAATTAGATGACAGGCAGCTGCACCATGCCAGCATGCCACAGACTAGCACAGGAGACATGAGCTCTCATTGGCATATTAACAACATCCTTGGCCTGAGCTGTGCTGCTGCTCTCTGTCAGCTGGATAATTCACTCAGTGGTCAATGCTGTAGCGAGAGAGCACAGACAAGCTCCTATTATCGTTGCTGTCTACTGCTACACACCCATGGATGCTGAATGGCATGCTAATGGCTATAAGACCCCCTTCTGATTGTAACTTAGCATGGATGAATTGAAAAATTATTTCAGGGTCGGTGACAGAGACATAAATCTGATAACAAGTGGACAATAAATTTAATTAAGTAGTGTTAACACGCCGTAGAGAAAAGAAACGAACATTATTTTTGCCATAAATTTAGCAATAACAGCAAAGTAGTTTTCTTTCATTTTTTCCCAGCCATTACATAATCAATCAAAAGCTAATTAAAGTTAACAAAGAGATTCAATTCAATTAATTTTCCACCACAAGACATTTTTCAAAATTTTGTTGTTCTTTTAAATGCAAATTTATTCAACTAATTTTTCTAAAATCAAATTTACTTCATGATGAAAAAACTAGCAGGTAGTATTTTTTTTTTCTTTTTTGGATTTAATCTGTCAACAGAAAATATCTTTACACCATTTCACACAAACCATGCCAATAGCTTTATTTTTGTCTCTTCGTCACCAATTAAATTGTTCTTTTCAGACATGACTTTGTTGCCGTCTCTTGCTGAGAAACCACATTCCAGCAGTCTCATCTAACCGTTCACTAGGAAACCATGCAACAATCAAACTGAACGAGAAAAACAAATAATTATTCCAGTGGAACTGAACACTGCAAAAAATAAAAAGCTAGAAAATAAATGAAAATGAGTCTAAATTGAAAGAACATTCTGTCTTTCTTAGTGTCACCAAAGACAACTGAATGGTAGAAATGAAGCAGTGTTTGGACAATTTCATGTCACAAAATTAGTTATATGTGCACCAAAGTATTGCTTTTTATTTTCACATTTTTAATTGTTTGTGTCTATTTTCCAGCTGTTATAGACGAGCAAAGGAAAAATGTGAACTACAACTAGCAATTTGATGAATTACCGTACCCTTTTTATTCTTTGACACCATATTTTTCTATCCTCTACCCAAGTTCCAGATCTCCTTTATCGATGTCAATCGGGTCCACTCTTTGAAATTGTTTCCACCTGCTTTATTAGTCCCAATTCATCAAAATAAACAACTGAAATTGATGATTTGTGCAAAATTCATTACTGCTCACAATAGGAAAATGGAAGCAGTTGAACAGGTGAAGGCACAACCCCCTCCCAGCATTACATTTATTAAACCACATGACATAAATCACGAGATGACAGATTGTGTCCTCCCTAAAAGCTTTACCTGCAATGAGGAGAATAAAACCTGAAATAAATCTGAAAGCCGATGGAAAGTTATGAAATTTAATACGATGTGTGTGCTAAAATTTAAGCGAGATCATCTTTTGCTAACTTTAATATTCACCGTGTAATTACATTTCTATTCGAAAAGCATCTCGCATTCGTCAAAATAACCATAATCCTTCAGATGTGGGGATTTATCTCCTCCTAATGCTGTTCATCCCATTTTCTGCTTATCAATGTTGGCAATGCATGCTGGGATTTACTTATTTACTGGCTGGACAATTTAGGAGTCACTGTGTGGCCTTTTTAAATAAAGAAAACATGAGTAACCTGAATATGGAAGCCAAAGCATACAAAAGATAGATTTATTGATGGATTGTACAGTGGGCTTAGATGTGCAGCTCACAGTTTAGTTGATTTTCTCCTGTTGACTGTTTTTTTTCTCTCTCCTGCACTCCTACGCGCCTTTCTGAGTGTGCACATGCCTGCTTACGCAGTCGTGCTGCTGTCTGTCAAAACAGCCATTTGAAAGCTTAGTTTCAGAAAAATGAAAAATATGTTCCTTCTAAGGTCACAGTTGTTTACTTGGAAATCTGATTTTATCACAGTGTGAAATTTTTAATATTCATTCCCATGTTAATGCTTAATTAATGCAGCAGAAACAAAATTAGTTTCATTAGAAACTGCTGTGATGTGCATTGTAATTATTGCTCTTGATGTAAATGAATAAAAATAAAAGTTGAAACATGAATCACTGGCATTACATGCTGTACTTGTGACATGGTGAGGTCCAGTTAGAAATGCAAATGGTACATTACAATTTCTACAACCATTGATCTGACTGATTTGATCAATAAATTTAATTAAGTAGTTCATCACAAAGCATGAATGAATGATTCAAACTTCAGTGTAATTTTTTTTTCTTTGTAGGGTTCATCTAAAAAAAAAAAGTTGCTGATTCCTCTCAAAAAAAAAAATAAATAAAATAAATAAATTATTTGTAGGTTGTGGGATTCACTTTGCACTTTCATCAATTTTTCTATTTTTTATTTTTCGTTTCAATCATTTTCTTTCTGTTTGTTTGTACGTATCTAACTTCATCTATAAAAAGCCAGCTGGCAGAAAGAGCAATGGTATAAAAATAACACATTTCCAATCATTCACAAGACAAATATGACCTTTTATTAACTGGTTGGAGACAGTCTAACTAGGCAGCGTGTGTAGTATGCGTGTGGTTTTTTTTTTTCCACTCGGCTACATTTTGCTAAACTATGAAATTGAATAAGAGCACCTCTGAGAGGTTTTATCTTTTATATGTGCAGTTCTTCAGTGATATTTGATTGGTGAGTTGGCGTGGACTTTTAAGTTTCTGAAAAACCATTCCCACTTGTTAAAATCTTGTGAGTCCACTTGACCAAATGCATTATAGTCATGAGGTTCAATGCTCCTTGTGAAACCACCTGAGAGCGAGAGAGAAGGCCCAGGTGTAAAAAGAATTTCAGGCCTGTAACTTTTCCCTTTAAATACAGCCAGTCGGTTTCTTCCATCTAACCCTATCCGATGCATCCTCTTCGGTCACGCCAACTATCTTCATGTCTTCCTTCACTGTATCCATGAACCTCCTTTTTGGTCTTCCAGTAGCCCTCTTTCCTGGTGGTTCCAAACCCAGCATCCTTCTGCCGATGTACTCGCGCTCTCTTCTCTGCACATGTCCAAACCATCTCAGTCTGGCCTCTGACTTTATCTCCAAAACGTCTAACATGTGCTGTTCATCTGATGTACTCATTTCTAATCCTGTCCATTCTGGTCACTCCCAGAGACATCCTCAGCATCTTCGTCTCTGCTACTTCCATCTCTGTTTCCTGTCTTTTCTTCAGTGCCACTGTTTCTAGACCAAACAGCATGGCCGGTCTCACCACAGTTTGTAGACTTTCCTTTGTAGACTTTCCTTCTGAAACTGTTCTATCACACATCACACCTGTTACTTTTCTCCACTTGTTACAGCCAGCCTGCACATGCTTCTTCCCCTCTTTTCCACATCCTTCATTGCCTTGGACTGTTGAGTGTTGAATATTTTTCAGAATTTTAAGCACTCTAAATGCTGTTAAAAACAAATCAAATCTACAACAATTAACTTATAATTTGAAAAATTGTTTTAATTCCTCCAAAGCATGATAAGTCGCTTTTCTGCAAGTTGTTTGAAACATTTTTACAGTAAGTCATTAAGTGTTCAATTTCATTTCAACTTGCTTGTTCAGATTTGCACAGAAAACTTATGGGAGTTTTTCTTTTTTTTTTTACATTCAACACATTTTTCAATACATGGCAATTTGAGAGAAATATAAACATTTCTGGGAGTACATTAAAAAAAAAAAGCACAGAGAAAAGAAAAGTCAAACACTGAAGGACATTGTTTGTCAGCTGTTCTCAAAAAATACATAAGAACTTGTCTCATTTCTTGGAAATGAGACAATTCACTTAGAAACTTTTTACCTGAAATTGTGTTTTTGTAACTATTTCAAACTTCATAATCAGAAAATAGTACAGACAGATCAGCTTAGTGACTTTAGTGCCTTCCTAGAATTGGACATAATTCTATTAATGCTACAAATGTTTAGGATACCTGACCTTGTGGAGTTTTTTAAAATAAATTGTTCAGTTGGACCTGCTGAGGTAATAGTTAAGCAGGATTTAAAAATGGTTTCAGTTTACGTAGGGCAAATTAAAAAACTTTATTTATTAGTAAGAAGGTTGGCCATAACTACCAACAGAAAAGTGAGTGAATGTCAGGGTTAGAAGTTAATTTTTGGTATTGCAAATGAATTTATAAAAAGAAGGGGGATTATGGCGGGGTTCAGGGATTAAAAAGATGAAGTTGGGATTACATTTAACACCATGAGGCTTGATCAGCCGTGTGAAAAAAGACTATTTCTTCTTCCTCTGCCTGCTATATTTTGTGCCAAAACCCATTCTGCTTCTGAATTTTGGAAAGCACAGAAAGAAACCCGACTTCAAGATAAGGCTAGTAAGTAGTCTTTGGCAGAATGGCTGCGCTACATTTTTTCTGTGTGATTAACAAAACTCAACAGAAATGTAAGGAAGAGCTTTTCTCTATTTAAGCTACTTGTTTGAAGGAGCTTAAATTCAAACTTTGTTTCCGAAAGGTTGGGGTTCTGAGGGAAATGCTAGTTACAACGGAATATCTCTATTGTAAACAAACACAAATTGATAGATATGTTCAAAAAATGATCATACTATAGAAAAAAAAGACTGACTAATTTAACATAAAAATTAGAAAAATTGGAGTTGATCTAACTATGAGCACAATTTAAATGTAGCAACAAAAAAAAATGCAAAAGAGGTGACAAGTTCACAAAAAAAGTTCACAAGTACAGAGTACACACAGCCCATACAGTGGGAAAATAAATTTGTCCAGTTTGCATAGTTCCCATGTTTGATCAAGTAGGAAAAAAAATATTTTCTAATATTACAAATGCAACAGGATATGGACCACAGAGGTGGGTTCATTGATGATCTATTTGGTTACTCTATCACAGCGTTTTTCAACCAGTGTTCCGCAGCACACTAGTGTACCATGAGAAATCGTCAGGTGTGCCGTGGGAACTAATTCTATTTCACCTCATGCGGTGATTGGGCTGTACTGATACGTAGCTCCCAAAGATTGTTTTGGTTGATCTTATGGTGTTTGTGTTGAGAAAAATGGCAGGCATGGCGGCTGTCCAGGATAGGTTCTTTAGAAACCCACTCCACCATCTTTGCTGTTGGTGTGCCTCCAGATTGAAAAACACCGCTCTGGCGATTGGTTATTTCTGACTGATGGGATTTTTAAAAAACAAACTTAGAAATCAACAAAAAATACTTTCTAACCTAAATCACGACTCAGTTGTGATCACAATAATTCCTTGTTTTATTTTATGACACTCCTTTTGTTATCTGTTTATTGGATTCCACCAGATTTTTTTTGCATAAGCTAACAAAAAATACTTCCATAAAACATTGAGGCAGGTTATATCATTTTTGTTAATTTATCATTTACAAACAATTATGGGAAGATGGAAGAAACTGACTTGCTGTGGCAATCCTGAAGGGAAATGCCAAAAGAAGAAGAATAAGAAACAATTATGGGAAAATTCATTTTTGTCATTTTGGCAGTCATTCTTGAAGCAAAGTAGTTTGTAACTGCTTTTATTTATTCATTATTTCATCTTTAAAAAGGTACTCAATGATAGATGGATTGAAGTTATGAAGATATTGAGGGTATTTTATTTTTTACATCAAAAACAAATATTCAAAAGACTCCTAAAGAATAAAGGAATTCTGCAGAAATAAGTTCATTTTCATAACGAATAGTCTTTGGGTCTCAGAATATATTTCTTAACATCTACTTAATACTAAATCATTGTTCTTCTGCATTTGGAAAAATAACTGTAAGCCTTTAAATTTTATTTTTGTCTACTGAGTTGTATTTTTTCTATTGATCTTTCTTGGTTGATCTTGGTCGTCTGTGATGTGACGACCATCACAGAGTCCTTGACCTTTCAGTGACACAGGAATTCACAAAACAAAAATCATGGTAACTTAATTCTGCAGTGATATAAATCAAAGCATAATTATTTTATGTTTTTATATAGAAGAGATGGATAGTGCAATTTATGTATTCAGAAAAATCATTCTATATAAAAGTCTCAATGCAGGAACCGGAATTTTGATCCTGTTGTTTCATCAACCACAAAACAGACTTGCCACACTGTCCAGTTTCCATGGTGATTTCTCAACAGAATGGGTTGTATATACGACTTTTAATACATTTGAAGATTGTGTGTTTCACACGTGTGTGCTTGTCCTCACCACCTGATGATTACATAAGTGATGCACTGCTTTAACTTCTTTAGTTGTTTCCATATTTTTAAGTTTTTTGAAGAAAAGTTCTGAACAAGCACAAAGATGAACTATAATGTGGATGCTCAAAATGATGTGGAAAAAGAAAGAAAAAATATTACTTTGGTTTCAACCTGTTTATTTAACGTTTTTCTTCATGACAGACCGTGGAAGAAAGACATATCTGAACTTGAACAGGCTAGTCCTGTTTTGATGTGACTGAAAATGGGAGACGACATGAAATGATCCACAACCAGCTGTTAGCTTCGTGTAATACCTCCACAAAGCAACAATCTGCACTGTGAGGATTGGCTTGATATCGAGGTCCAAGACCCCACAAAGATGTCTGAGACAGGAAAATTGAAGAAGGAAATAATGAAACTGAAGTAAAATGCCACAAAGCTGTGATCGTGTTGCCCCACTTTCAGTTGCCTCGTGTCATTTCCATTCAGCCTAACTCCAAGATAAATAGGTTTGTACTAATATGAAGTCACTGCTGCGGTCCTTTTAACATGAAAGATGTAACTTTATTAATGTGTTCCTTAAACACAGCAGATAAATTCACTGTTGTTACACTATCTTCACCTGCTTGTTGTACGACTGTGCACTGAAGTTAGAAGAAAACATCACAGAGAAGATCAGCCAAGCGTGGCTTAACCTTTGATGTGTATAGCCTTTGTGGCACATGGGTTTTTGTAGTTTTATTCATCTCTTGTATATCTGATGTGAAGCTTAAAGGAGATGTTCACTGACATGTTAACATATAAAAGTCTGTTTCAAGGTCCTTGGGATCTCTAATGCATATAAACAACAAATCTGATCTAGTTTAGAGGTTACGAAATATCATAGAAAAATCTTCAAGTGATGTTTGATGTTCCTTTCAAAGGTGTCAATTAGGACTGAAGGCTTGACCTTTTGGGGACAAGGTAAAAACAAAAAGTTAGAAAGAGAGTAGACCTGCTAATCTAGATGCTAATCTTTGCTAAAAAAAAAAAAAAAGAATAAGTAAATAAAACAGGTGTCACATACGATAGTTTTATGACACATTCAATTTTCTTGACAAAGCAAACTCATTGAACAGTCATACACACACCAACTTTCACCTGATGGATATTCTTTACAAATCTGAGTGTCAGAGTACGTATAGTCCACGAAATCATTAATTGATTTTCTGTATTACTTCTATCCTCTATTCAAAGTTGTAACAGTGTACCAAACACATCATCATAGAATAACTGAGGTACTTCTTGCAAGTCATCAATTCACTGCAAAGCCAACAGGCAATGTTATTGACTTTTTCTTTAAATTCGGGAGCAATTAATTTGTAACTTATGTAAATATAATGTATGCATACAAATGCAATGAGTACTAAAATAAATCAAATCTATTATTTGATCAAAATGTCTAATTTACCTTCTTTAAAAAAAAAGATCTAGTAGGTACAAATAAAAAAGTCTGGCTGAGCTTAGATTTGGAGTTTTATTATACTCCCTCATTCTGTAATGGCTATTATTGCCTCAAATCAATTCTGACAATCATTTGAATACTTGGAAGTCTTCTCTAGCACAAAGCTTCCGAGTCGTAGGTTGACCTCCTTTGGGAAGCTTTGCACAGTGCCAGAAAAGAGTCAATTAGTTATAATCAAAAGTCTACCTTTAATGTCTGAGACATCTTTGAAGAACTTTTTCCAGAATAATGTGTTTCGGGGGATTTCATTATATGTTAATATATGGAATATGTTAGAGAGTGCCATGCGGTTACATTGTCTCATATGTTAAGAATCTGAAGTAGATGACTATCGATTCCAGATACAGGAGCTTCAGAAGTGCATGTGCTATTAAAATAGCATAATTATAATCCTATGCAGACGTCTAGTTATTTACCATAACAAAGTAAAAATATCAAGTACCAGTAACATCCTTTTCTCCAAAACTTAATTAAAACCAAGCGCTGGAGAAGAGAGGGGGATGAAATCGTGTTTTGAGCACAAATGGTTAAAAGGAAATCAGTATCTGTTTGGTTCATCCTATCAAGTTTGAAAGAAAACCTGTACAAAGATACTTTTATGTCAGAGAGTGTCATCCAAATAATCTATTATTTGATTACTATTTTATTCATATACTATCTGAGCTGACTAACTTCTAATTTGCCACAATATACAAGTGATTTTTTTTAAAAATATAATCCAAGATATTTCACAGAAGTGCGTATTTAACAGGATAATTCAAGAGCCTTAGTGACGAGATTTATTTTTTTAATTGCTGTAGTGCTACACAGTGCCAGCTATAAATGTTGAGTAAGGCATTCATTTATAGAAAACTGTGAAAGATTTTTTAATTTACCAGAATGTTTAAGCTGCCAAGCATCTTGGCTATCAAATTAAAATATGCTTTGCAGCATTTGTTTAAATGTTGCGTGCAGATAGATAGGTACACTGTTCTGTTCAGCAGATGAGTGCTAAGAAAAGAACATTGTGTTTGCAGCCGAGGCTTTCCTTCAGCCTTGTCTCCTTCTCTTCCTATCTCTCTCCGTCTCTTTGCATTTCTTTCTCTGTTTAACCAGCAGCTCTGCAGCCACATCACTTTGATGGTCCACTTTATTAAGATGAATGAATCTTGTCCGCGAGATGCCCTCCTTCATTTTACTGCATTCATTCCCTGTGTGCGAGGCGTACTTCAGGTGATCAGCTGTCACCTTGGGGGGAGCCTGGACGGATCTCCCTGAAAGTCACCTTGCTGATGTGAGTCCACAGTCTCATTGCAAACATTTTGTTTCTCTGACAAAACTGCTGCAGCATGACTCAGTTACTGTCCATCTAGTGAACAAAATACAATGTACGAAGCAGTGTGTACAGTAATAAATCACAAAAAAAAAGCTACTGAAGGAAATAAAGAGAACAAGAAAGTTGGGGCCAGCAACCTCTTCATTTTATAAAAACAAACAATTAAAATTAACAATTGGACAGAAACAGAAGGATGTTACGGATGCCACTGCAGTCTGCTTTTGCCCCTGAGTAATACTGTACACAGCACGAAATCCTATTTCTCAGACAGAGGTACAATCCTGCATCTGTTCCTGCTCCCCTGGAGGACTTGAACCAGTGTAAGTAATTAATTACAAGATGTAGTGCTTCAGTTTGGCCTCAGCTTGATTGTAAAGCTGTACTTATTAAGAAACAAACAACCAAGTTAGAGGTGGATGCTCATCGGCGACATAGCAATCATTGTAACATGCTTCGGGAGGAGCAAATTAAAGTTTGATTCCTCATTAATATCCACACTGGTAACCTGTCAGAACCTAAAACTATTTGTCAATGTAAAATATTAACAGATACAACTAACACATTTTAATGTAAAAATTTTTTATTTCGATTGTGTAACTTTATTACTAAGCAACCAAAAATAACAATTAAGAGATCCCTGAGAATTTGCTGCAAAACAAAAAAAAAAAAGAATTTTCACTGATGTGTCGTTTTAATTTTTTCCTTCTCTCTATGTTTATATGCAGTACAAATTGTACATAAAAAGGTTTTTAAATAAAAAAAATAAAAAGAAAAAAGGGTTTTTGGTCTGGTTTGATGCGCCATTAAAACTAACTGGGCTACTTAAACTTTTTTTGCTTTGGTCATCACAAATGTTTGCATTTAGTAAGACAATGGTTAAAATGAGAACAAAGCTGTTTCAAGGTGGAAAGTGTGAGAACAAAAGGTTGAACATGGTGATCCATTGTCTTCGATTATCATAGGGCTCCTTGTAAAATATTAAATGCCTACACGTGCAATTGGATTTTGTGCCACGTGTTTAATGTAAATTACAGTTTTTGCTGATTTATTAATCAAACAAGGTAAAAAAAATTAACATTATAGATATACAACAAATGAATAAGATAAATAATACAAACAATAATCTAGAGTCGTGCTTGATTAATAGTTTGCAGTCTACTGCAAGCAGAAGATGGGTGTTAAATTTGGTAGGCGCAAAAATGTGTTTGAGATCTATTCCATTCTCTTTTTTTTTTGTCTAGGTCTGTGCTAATAAAGCAGAAGAAAAAGGTTTGAGTGTAGTGCAACAGACGTCTACAGCCGAAATCTCGCCATAGCACTTCATCTATTTTCTATTTGCTACCTGATGAAATGCATTACTGAGGACAAAGATGTCCCTGCTTCTGTTTCACTTAGACTTCACATCTGACAGCATGGGGCTGAACTTGAAAAGCTCTGCCTAAGTGATTAAGATAAAAACGTGGCATTTCAAGCAAGACCCATCTTTTCCTGCCAGGGTTGAGATGGTGAAAGTAGCTAAATGTTATCCACAGCTGAAGCCGTCAACCTTTATATAGAAATCCTTGGTGAACTGGAAACTGTCACAATTCAACAATTTTATTAGCTCGTGTCAATATTTTTTAATTTAAAATCAGTTAATTAGAGGATTAAAATGTTTCTCTTGGACTGAAGAAACAGAGATCACGGACATGTGAAAAACATGGATGTTGTTCTAAATGAATGTGATAAAAATATTTCTTACCCCCATGGTGCTTCTAAATATTTATTTATTTTTTTTAAAAACCAACTAAACCATACCGCTGTTGTCTTTCATACAGCAGAGTGGACACCAAGAAATAATCATTCTGAATACATCCTGCAGTTTTTTTTCCCATTATCCTGACCAGCTTGCAGTTTACTCTATCTATTTACGTACTGTCAGACCCAGCTGACATTAGTATTCTGATACAGCCTTCTTCAAGCTGTGTTTGCTGCCAGCCACTTAATTAGTCATTTATTGCTCCATGACAACTGAAGTAATTGAACTTCTAGCCATGGAAGTGATCCCCTAGCCCTTTGACCATCTTCTCTCATTGTAGTAAAGACTAAGCCACAGAAACCTTGGTACAAATTGGGGAACAAATCTGATTTTCTTTTGCAGTGAATTTTGGTTTGTGAGCATGTTAGCCATCAGTGTCTTGGACAATTTTGCTGGATGCATCAGAAATACTAACTGGATTAAACAGCCAACCAGGAAATATGAGTATTTTAAAATAGTTTGAGGATTTTTCAGTAAAAGAACAAAAAAGGACTGCAGGACTATGCTTTTTCTTTTAGCTGTAAATATAGATTTGGTTTTGGTTTATATTCATTTATGTACGCGTGCATTCATTTTGTATTTCATGGATCTAGTGATTTCCTATATCTATTGATACACTGACCAGGAAACATTTGTAAACCTTATTTCTATTCAGGACTCTGTGTTTGAAAGTTTAAACTTGTGTATTTCCAATTTATTTACCAAAAGCGAACATCCCAAAGTGTGTACTTAAGAAAGTAACTGAGGACAAAACCATGTGTTTTGGGATATTTTCTTTTTCCTAACATAGACTTGATCTTTGCTCATTGTTGCATATTTCTATAAATTAGCTGGGTGCAGTATTGAGTGCAAGAATGAACGGATCGTACAAAATTACAACTTACATCTTCTTAAACAGCAGCTCAAAAATTATTTAAATATAAAAAAGAAATATTGCAGGGCATTTAAAAAGACCAGCTTGATTTTTTATTGGTAATTTTAGATGAATTGCATGTTAAACTTTAACAGCATAAAATATCAGGCACCCCAGACTCTCCCGGAGACAGGGTTTCTTTGCATGTATAAATACATTAATGAACACATGCTTTTAAATTACTTCATTACTTTAAACTTCACTGTTTTTTGTAATGTTAAAGACTAAAAACTGGAGGTGTGATGAAAGACTAGGTCTAGTAGTGGAGGCATTAGTGCATACATTAGAGAAAATAACATATACACTGCTTTAGGAAGTGGAAAGAGTAATCGAAAGTATTCTGCCTTTAGCACAATAAAATAATTGGTATCTTTGGAATACTCAGAGAAGCTCAGTTTTTCTAAAGTGGGACTGCTCATCCAGTGTATATTTTCTATAGCACAAATTACCTCCAACAAATGGGCCGATAGATGTTTTGCTACATGCTGCATTGCAAGGCAATCGTTAATGTAGAGTCTTTTAGTGACTACATTAAATTTGGGGGACAATCTTCAGTCTCTTCGCCATGCACTTTGTTGTATTTTCTCATTTTCTCTCACAAATTATACAGTTGTACTGTATTTATAAAATATCTGTACTCTAAATTGTTACTCCAACTGTACCCCTGATTAGGCTAATGCTGAAACATGTTGGTGCTTAAGACTAAGCCATGTCATTTAAATGAAAACACTTTCATGAAGGTTGTGATATTTTAAATATTTCCCACCAGGTAAAACTGAACAGGTGTTTTTTTTCTTAACACACAAAAAATGAAAGAAACTTTAAAAACAAAACATCACAGTTTCTGAATAAATTTTTATATGACTGGTGAGAAACAGAATGCTTCACATGCCATTTCAAAACTGTAATCATATTTCAAGAACCAGTTTTGCCCACCACCAAAGACTTTACTTAAATCAAACATTTTTCTCTCTAAAAATCCGACTTATTTGTACAGCACAAACAATGCTGAAACTTCAAGGCTTTTTCCTGACACATGAGTCATCACAGAATTTACTCATTTGGCAAGTGCCCATATCCTTCATATCAATCATTTCAGTATTGCAAACCATAGCTGCTGTTTTCGCTCTGCTACAGTCTAAAAATCAAAAATAAAAAGTGAAAGAAGAAAAGAGACGGTTGGGTTTGGAACACTGGTTAAAATTCTGGTCTGTGGTGTAAAAAGATAAAATAAATTATTTTTTGTACTGCATTTGTCAAACCAATTATCTGTGTGTGTAGATGAGAAAGACTTTGGAATTAACAAGAGAGCAGACGGTCGTGTGCCACCTAGAGTAGCAATGTCGTACACCTCAGATGTTCTACATTTGTAAAGTTAATTAGCCAGTAGAAGCTCTGGCTACACTTTTACCAGAGATGACCAACACACATTCTCACACTTGCTTCCAGCAAATTCCCTTGCTGTGTGTTCAGAGGAAAGCCTCTGTAAATACAGAACTACTGTGCTTTCTTTCCTTCTTTCTTCCTATTGTGAGTCTGTGTGTGTGGCTTCCCTTCTAAAGATGACTGCCCCTGCATGTGAGTCACTTTTATGACGGTGTTGTGTGACTGAATGTGGGCACAAAAGGAGGCGACACACAGCACATCATTACAGGCATCTTAAGCTTTCAGGGATAAAGCCATCTTTAAATCAACCTGACCGATATTATCAAGGTGCTTTTATAAGACTACAAACACTATTGAAAAAAATATTTATATACTGTAATTTATTTTAATCCATTCAAATTTTAACGGTCAATCATTATCATTCATGTTTTTTGGAGATTCCTTTGAATGACTTATTGCATGGGACTAAAAACATAAAAACAAAATAGGAATTTGAAATGCTTATTAATTCTCTTTGATTGTATTTTCTCCACATTCCACTTGCCAATATGCAGACAAACTTGTATGTCATCACATTTCCACACTGACAGCAAGTATAATTTTTGATTGTCCTGAACTGTAAGCTGCATTCAAGGCCAATCCATGGCGGATCTCGGTCTCAGTGTGATTTGGACAGAATACAAAATATTACATTCACACTTATAAAGGAACAGTTCTAATCATATACACCTACAATGTCCTCGTCATGACTCACAATCGCATCTGCGTAATTGCAATTTTTACTTGTGACAAGTTCCACGGTCTTGTTGGTGAAGTTTGACATTAAGTATTGGTTGGTGGGTGGCTCTACGTGCTCTGTGAAATTCTGCAGAAAACATGGGACTGCTGAGACTCTCATTAGGAGGCAGAAAAAATACAGAGAACAATATTGCGTGTGCTAAAACACTGTGGATTTAAAGCTGTTTTTTACTTACTTTACAACCCCGCAAATACAACCTAATAGGGGAAGACAGAAGCAGGATGACGACTGATGACAACTCAAGTCATAATTAAAAACATAACTAAAAAATTAATCTAGAAAAACCAGCCAAACTGTGCTAGGACACACCAAGCAACTAAAAAGCTTCCATCAAATATTAAAATCTAATCTTAAAAAAAATCCTAATCAACTGTTACATTAGTGTAATTTTTGTGTGTGTGTGTCATTTTCAACTTTTGTTATCTTTCACAATCTCTCAGTTTTATGAACAAATAGTTTTCTTGTACCACCATCTAGCCTTGTGAGTGTATGAGTTCTAAAATAGTTATTCTATTCCTTTTGGTCAATGTTAGAAGTGGGTCACGGTGACCCAACCATCACACAAGGGCTAATAAGTTGAGCTGTGGCTCAGCTGGTGGAATAGGTGAACCAGTAATCACACCCGAAATCCGAATGCAAGGTCATTGCCTGTCAGCTCGACCTGCATCGCCTAAGGCTGGATTAGTCCTTTTTCTCACAACTAAAATGAACATAAATGTAAAAATAGTACACCTTTACGGACAAAACACCACTCATGAGTGAAGGATATTAAAGTCCTGGTTGAAACCAGCAAATTATCTGAAGGTTTTATTCAAATGGTCCTCCTGAACAAGAGTAATCCTTTTATTTTTTAAAAAAAGGTTTGCATGTTTTACATTATTAATAATGAAGAAGCTACTCTTTGAGAAAAGGACCTTGTCTATAGATATACAGTATATAAAAAATCTATAGTGGGACGAAAACACGAATATCTAAAACAACTGCATTAAAAGTCTCATGATTTAAAAATAAAACACTAGGAAGAAAAGTATGTCAGGAACAAATAGGATTACGTTCGTAAAATTGTCATTGAATTTCCAATGCTCCAACCCAATCTCAAGGGTCTGGCTTTATGACTTACATAAAGTCATATATTACAATATGACTTGTGTGACCAGTAAGCTCACACAAGCTGGCCAGTGCCGCAGATTGGTCCAAATGACAATGCACACAAATTGACTTAAAAAACATGTTTCCGACAAAGTAAAAAACTTAATCTTAGCTCAAGACCAGGGTTAATATCATTCACTTTAATTTTGTCTGTGTGTAACTGGTCATGGCAAAATTAGTTCATTGTGTTTCTTGAATCTTAATCTTACTTATTGAAAAATGAATTGCTACTCTTGGTTGGTCCTTTGGTTATCATGTGCACACGCACACATGGACATACACACATACACACTATTTTTCTTTTCAACCAAACTTCAAGCCCTCAAAAGTATACTAAAGCAATTTGGGAATTTTGGCAACTTAAGTAGGGATGGTTACTGCGAGAACTGGCAGATTAAACTAAACCTCCAGGTTTACTAGTTGCTCTTTATGACAGCTCTTAGATATGAAGCACTAAAACCTTGTCATTACTGTCGTCAGCAGCCAAATGGAACTTCTGAGTTTGCTTTGCATAATAAGGTGAGAAGTTCAATGATGTGCGCAGAGCTCAGAGTCCCGCAACTGCTCTGTAGAGAAGGCCAGCTGAGGTTTTTTAGGAACCTGATAAGCTGCGGCATTGATTCTTGTAAATAGAGCTGGCAGTTGTTGGCTTATGATAAATGGAAGTCATTTCAAGATGTCAGGAAGTTCAATTTTAGAATTTTCTTTCCTCAAATATCTCCCTCGTATTGGCTTAGTCATGTTTTTACTGGGTCCAAAAATAATCAGAATGTTATTTACTTGTAATTTATTCAATTATCATCACAAATTTATGCTAATGGTTGTTTTTCAAATGATAAAATAACAGTAAGATAGATGGTGAAAAATAAGCTAACGTACAGTTTTCAGTAAGCGTAAACTAACTATGGCCTCTGTGCCAGCTGGCAAAATCATCTGTGTGGATGTATAGGTTTGAAATAAATGCACTAAAAGTGGCAATAAATTTAACTTTTTTTTCCTTCAGTAAATCTCACTGAGGAGACTAAACGTGATGTACTGGCTAGCTGTCCAGAATTCATCCCATTTCTCAGCAAAAGAAAGACTGGAAAAAGCTTCATAGTGCACTAGAATGAACTGGTGTGAATACATAGATTTATGAATGCATGGATGAAAATCTTACAAAATGTGATGGGGTGTCACATTGGAAGACTTTCAGGCTGCCTGGAAAACTGTTTCTCAATACCTGCCTTTAATGATATGCAAATGTGAAGAAATAATGGATGACTTCTGCACAGCCCATGCACAGCGTTACACATCCCACACTGCTTTAGAAGCCTTTCTATGAACCTCTAGCACAAGTTGCAGTCGTTTTTACAGAACTGAATAAAACACTGTGAGCTTCATCTCATAGAGACGGCACAAATTGAAGAGTTTAATCTTAAAGCATTTGATTTCCCTCCTCTTTTAGTCAAATAAAATTGCTACCATGCCTAAGACACTTTGGTTAATAAATGATAAATTGTACTGAGGATGTTTTGGATGTAAATATACTCTTGAATGATTTTAGGAGTGTCTTAGAATTGCAACCTTCCAACTTGTGGGTGGAAGTTCAGATTAAATAAAAACAGCTTTTTCATGTCAATTCATGTCAGCAGCTTTGTTTTCCACACACTTGAGATCTAAAATCTTTGACTCCTGCTCTTGAATATTTTAAGTATATAGTGGGACTGAAATGTCAAATTATACCACAAAAGAGATATTTTGTAGATAATCGAATGTCTTGTAAAGCAGTAGCCATAGCTGAAAAACATCACCACAAAAAATAAACTACAGGCATTAATGCTTGAAGGATGATAGTTTCTATAACTTCATAATGTCCCTGAGTAAACATCAAACTCTGAATTGAGCTATTACTATATGGAAGGAAAAAAATTTATTGGACCGATGCTCATGTAATGTGATTCAATTGTCCAACAAAATCTAGTCTGGACAAAAACAGTAACCAATAAAAATACTAATTCAAAATCCAGTGCATTAGTGTACGTGTAATACAGACATATCATCCAAAAGATTCAAAAACAGTATGACAAGAGGGTGGAAGAGAACAGAAAAACTATTTCTGGGAAAATGAATGCATGACCTCCTGCTTCTGCCTCTCCAAACCTTCATGTTCAGTGGATACGAGATTAACTGAGATCCAAGAGTCACCAAGCACCGTAATGTCAGATATGTATGTACCATGAAATCAATACAAAGTCTCAAGCTTGTATTGATGAAATGCTTCTGCTCCAGGCAGTAAGGATAATCTCACTTACTGATTTATTAGCAGTAAGAGTGCTTTGCAGAAAATGCAGGATTGCTCTATTTTTTCTTACATCCCACCAATTAAGTTTGTCTTTTAAATCTATGTCGTTCATTAAAAAATATAAAAACAAATGTAGTTTTTAATCGTTCATAATTACTTTACATTACCCATAGGTGATGCTATTCATGAGGGGTATATTTTATCTCTCCTTAAGATGATAACATTTAAAATGCTGGACATGAAACATGTAACAGTTACTTAATGAGGTCTCAGAAAAGGATGTTACCATAAACACATCCTGCAGGGCTTTGGTGAAATGCAGCCACCCACTGATTAGAATGGCCTACACCTCTTCTATTTTCTACAAAACAATGAATAGTGATCCCAGTGGGGATCATTGCCAACATGCTCCAGGTGAACACATTTATAATCAAAGAACCTGCCCTAGACTGAAATCGGTCCAAACTAACCATCAGCTTCATCTTACAAGAACAACAACATGCAGCATCTGGATCGTAGAAATTTCTTAAGCTTTGAGATATAGATCAGAAGAATGTCATGTGATGACGGCAATACTTTTAATATTATGTTGACTCACTTTTGTGTGTTGTAAATGAATATTTTAACTGTCTGAGGCAATAAAGAAAATCCACCTTTCCTAATCCCAATGAACGTCAGTCATTATGCTTGAGTAAGGATTCACAAAAACACAAATTTCTTTGTGTTTACTCTGGAAATTTTGTTTCTTTGCCAGTTAACCAGGGATGTGCCAAAAAAAAAACTTTCTGTGCCATTTATGAGGCCTAAATTGTATTTGTAGTTTGAACAAAACCAGATACAAACAATGAGGCTTTTTAAAATGATGAGGAATGAACAGCATCTCAAAAATGATCAGGAAGCCCGAATTGTAATTGAAGACCACGGCAGTAGGAGGTAAAGCTATTTCTCTATATCCTATTTGTCTCACAAGCATCTCGAGGTCTCTCCGAATCCAAGTGGGTAGAGCATTTCCTTAAAAATTTGTCTTGGAAAAAAGATCACAGAAATTATAAAGTGCCTACCTTGTAGGCAATCAAAGTTGTTAAGATAAAAATCAAATGGTTTGAAAGAGTTCTAAATTGAACTTTCTAAATTCTTATAAATGTCGTAGTTTGACCAGAATTCTAAAGATCAAAAACAGAAATCAAAATTAGGCTATTGGAGATTTGCCTAAAAAAATATCCAGAACAAGTTGTGTCTGTTCCCTACAATAGACGGAATGATATGAGTCTGCTCACCATATCCTCTGAGGGCAGATTAAACCAAATGGAGACAAAACCATTCAATGAGAATGATTTACTTCCATCACATGCTATGGCAATGACTAAAAGCATGATGGCATAGCAGCCAGAGGTTGTTACATTCACTGATAAAAGACACATTAGGTTATTGAGACCAAACTAGCCTCATTCATTCATTAACCTTGTCTGTTCACAACCTAGGCTCCTTTACTTTCACATAAGAGACGTTCTGGCAACTTTGTTTTTTTCTTGTCAACCCTTCTCTGATTGGTTTACTCGACTGAATGGTATCCCCTCATACGGCGACCAGACTCATCTGCTGATACAGTAATAAAGCTGGTTTCCAGGCAAGTTGGAGATATCATGAAATCATCATTTCTGTGGTAAATTGAATTAATTTACAATAAAAGACTTTGTACAACAGTCCAAATTTATTGAAATACAAAACATGTATAATTTCTTGACAAAGGCACTATCAATCCCACAGCTTTCTGTTTTTCACGATAGCAGCAGCGTCTGACTAAATTAATTTTGTTGTGTAATCAAAGGTTTTTTTTCCTCTTTACTTCATTAAAGTAATGGCTACGTTTATGCGCCTGAAGACATGGACAATTTTATTTAGATGTTCAGCTTCACTTAAAATTTACAGTCAATTAAAAATTACAAAAGGCAAAATGGGACATCAATAACAAATGTGACTAATTAAGGATTAATTTATATATTTAATACATTTGACTGGAATTTAATTTACACCCCGGAATTCAATAAAATACAAATATTTATGACTCAAGTATTCTTTTAATTTCAATAAAAGACCCTGGGATTTTATTTCCATTTTCTTCCAGTCATTCGGAAGTTTAAAAGCTGTGTCCAATTTTATGACTTGTACTGTAAAACCTAAAAATGTCTATGAACTTACAGAATGTGAAAAATGACACCAGGCTGGTGCCTTGTAAGGAACATAATAAAGCAGAAGTATGAGGCAGAATTTATTTCCTTTTTCTAACCACTATTCATAAGTTTCTTTATGATAGGCATAAAGTAAGTTTCTTTATGATAGGCACTTTCTTTAACAAGAACACACACACACGTAATCTAGACCAGTTTATACTATTTTATTTTAAACATATCGAGCATAGAGGAAAATAATATTTCCTGTGGGCTGTTGTGATCATGAATTAACAGGGTGAACTACAAATTGTCTCACACATAACCACTCCTGCACACCGGCTTGCCTTAAACTTTAAATTTCTTGTAAAACGCACTGCACCATTTTTTTGTTTTGACAGAAATACCTGAACAAATTTACAAAGATGTACTGCCAACTCTGTGCACAAACATAATTCTGTCTGCTACACTTTACCTGATTTGTTGGCTGAGTTGTGTTTTACATCGTCAGAGGAAACATGATTGGAGCATTACTGTTGACTCACAATAGCATGAATACATGGAAGAAGGAGCCTGGGGAGTGGAAAATTGAGTGGGGAAAACTAAAAATCAGCAAAGGCCCATTTAAGTAGTCTTCAGTCAGTGCACAGATACTCTGAGAAGGCTGATGTGCCCCACATACTGTAACGTGCAGATAGTGTTGTATTTCTTTTCAGTGAATGACCAAATTAAGTATAATTTTGCCCGACATGGAGTGGATTTATTTGTTTCTGCTCTACTCACTCAAATCCAAAAAGCTTTTATATTTGTTTGCTAAAACACCCCACTGATCAAAATGCATTTAATGCTGTTTAGACGGAGCAAGTAAAAATATTCTAGCGGAAAAAATGACTGAGCCACTTGGATGACTTGAAAATATTCAGAGGCATTGTATTTAAAAATGGAAATCAGCTCCTTTTACTTGTTCATAATACATGTCACTATGAATTACATGAGAACAAACACATAAACATTTCTATTATCTAAATTAAATTTATTATCATACACAACTTGGACATTTACGTCTCCCATTCAGTTAGCTGGGAGGGCTGCGACATTTGTGAAATTAAAACCTGGATCTGGTGGCTTTACTCACTGCATGTGTCTTACAAGTAGCCAATCCATTACTTTCATGTACACTATCACATTTTTGCGATCCTGTAAATGCTTTCAAATTGAACAAAACTGAAAATCCTGGGAGCCAATTACAAATAGTCTTCACGCTGTTACATCAACATTTTTAGATAGTCATTTTAGATCATGTATTTTCAAGTTTAATAATTGCATTGATGTTTTCAAAACTTCATGATTTCATTGAGTTCCATTTACCCATTTTTGCACGTATTTTTTCCATCACCTGGCGTTTTTTGCTCAACAAGTGAACTTGACATAAAAATTTCAGTTAGTCAGCTGTTTATTTGATTTAAATTAGCTTCTCCTTATTATGTCAGCTGTTCTTTATCGACACATTAATCTAAACTAATTTTGGAACAAGTAATTACAAATCAATAGTGCCACTAATTTGTCTAACTGTTGGGTTGGATTTGCTTTCATATGAGTTCTTTTTTACATTGTTGATGCTCAAGGTTACAGATAAAATGTTGGTGGGGTTTATTTTTGCACTTCTCATGAGATTTAAACATGAAGGACAGCACAACAAGCACTGTTGACTCACAGCTCAATCAGCTTTGTATACCCATCACGGTTTATACAGTAACCTGTCAAATGCTTGTGTGTAACATGAATGAAAGCTGCTAAAAATATCCTTTTTTCTCCTAAACTTTAAGGCTGACAGCAGTTGGTGTTACGCTTGATAGAACTTAACTGCACCACACCAACAGCGTAATTGTTATTAGCTTTAGGAAAACCTTCTGTTTGTTTCACCAGAGGACAACTTCACCACCATCACAACTGTTTGCCTGATAAGAGGTTGAACCACTGTATAAAACCTTGAAAATACTTCAAGATTTTTTTTCAGTAAGAATTCCTTTTATGGTTTGTTCTTTGTATAGGGTGAGCTATGAAGGAGAAAGTTGAAGCACACTGTTTTCTATGGTACAACTTCATAAATTCCTGTGAGAGAATTATTTTCAAGGATATTTATCCATTGCTGTTGTGAGAATATATGGACAGTGGTTGTAGTGATGTTAGATCACTTATCGTGCAGATATATTGTGGCTGAGCTCTCGGGTTTAACAGAAGGACATAGTCTGCAAAAACTATATATATATGTATTTTATATATATAAAAAATATATAATAATACATACTTATTGATATATCTATCTAGTTAAATACTAGATAGATATGCTTATATCATTTGTGGCCACAGATTTCTCTGAGCTTTTTGGGTTGGGTGTTTGTCTAATTTTTTTTACTATCTGGATGAAATCAGACTTACAGTGCAAGTGTCTGTGGGTGTAATTTCTTCTAATTATTTTTTTCTGATGTATCCCTGTTCAAGTTGTTGCTGGTTCTTGTAAAGTCCTAAAGTAAGATTTCTGAATTCTTTTGCGAGAAGAGAAACACCCACGGCAAAATCGTCCTAAAAAAAAAAACATTCTGTCTAAATTAATTTTCCAATCACAATATGCATTTGCTTTAGTTCACACACTCACACACCACCTCTCTTTATAATTTGCCAGCTTAGTGTATGACCAATTAACCACTAAGCTAATCACAGACTTAAGACATCAACCTTCACTATACATGTCATTTTACTAATTAAGAGAAGCATTGGTGTAGAAGGGCCTTGACCCTTTCTCATTTCACACTCTTTTCCCACAGCATCATTTATGTAAATGAAATGGAACATCTTGCATTGAGTATATTCGGTTAAAAACACAAATTTTTCTAATAAGATCTTTCAAAGCTTAGAAATGATTACGCTTTTATTAGTTAAACGAAAATGACAATTTTTCTATCTTTGATGTTCAATGTTATTTGAAAAGAATCCCTGATGAGTTTAGTTATTTAAGCTTCAACATAAAAATAAATGATGCCTGTTTTTATCTGCTTTGAAAAAAGTACTGTGCAAAAACCATGAAGGAACTATGTTTTAAGCAGGAATTTTGTAGTATGTTTAGTTATCCAGGTTATAGCAGGCATACTTTGTGTTATTGAGTATAGTTAGTCTGTTGCAAATGAGGACTGATCAGTAACACAGTTAAAAGTAAAAAAAAAAAACCCATCAGTCTTAAGACTGGGAACTTGTCTGTGCATTCAATATATCATTTTCCTATCTTCTCTGACAAAGTAAGAGATGCTGCATCATTTTCAGTTCCTGCTGTCTGACTCACTAGTTTGTGTCTTCAGACTGACTGAGGTGTTGAAGCTAAATGATGAAGAGGCTCTAGTTTCTGCTGGGGAAATACTATTTTTGAGGTAGACATGAACATTGAATCAAAAGGCTTTGGAAAAAAGAAAGATAAATCTAGTGTTGTTATATGGATGGTCGGTGGTGTTTTTGTGAACTTGTTGCAAAATATAATGTGGACAATTACGGTATTTCTTTTTTGCAGTAAATATAAGAGACAAGGGTTTCTTAAGGGAATCAAATATAACCGGGAAGCAGATGGAAACTAAATGAAAAAAGACCAATAAAATGTATCATTAAAAAAATGAAAGACTCAAAATTAACTAAATTAAGCGAAGTTGAAAAGGTAGTGTGACTGCAGAAATTACATAAATTAATAAGTCTTCATTTTTTTATGTAATATTATTCATTCTGTCTGCAGTGGTCAGACTTTCATAAAGTGCTAGATAAGTTGTCACATCCAATTTAGGATGAGGTGTCGTGACTGAGCAAACGGAAGCTCAAACAGAGGATTCAGGTCATGTGATTACTGATTGATAGATAAGTTACCATAATAGGACACCCAATACAGGATTCAGACTTTTATGAAATCATTTGAAATTCAATGATATTAGCAATGCTGTAATAAAAGAAGACATTTCAGGGAACTGAAATTGCTTTTTTGTTTCTCAATTTCTATTTGATCAAAAAACGTGAACATAACACAAGCTTGGGATGCAATAAATCAATTATTTATTGTAAATTTGTGTTTTTCAATGTAGGCTATTGCTAAAGTTGGGTGTTTTAAGGAGAGAGAGTGAGGGAGTTAAGGGATGATAGGGTGCGGGTGGAGTGTAACTTTCCTCAAATGACTTCACCTGCTTTAACTTCAGTGATTTTATGTTCCTCTGACTGCCTTTCAAAAACCAGCTAAGAAGTTGGGTCAGAGAGGGCAAGGTAACGGCGATAGGGAGTGTGAAAGTCAGAAAAGTCAAACACCTCACTCATACCACCACATATCAAGAGCCTGCATTGCATTGTGGTCTACTGAGGCGGCTGTCAACAGAGAAATTGGTTTCTCTGCCTCTTCTGAAATGCATTTCTCTTTTATGATGGATTGTTGAGAGGCTGTGTGAAATTGTGGGACAATTTGTCCAAGCGACTGACACCGAGACTTGATGTTCAACTCTTGTGTTAGAGCAAAATGGAAATGTTGCAATGCAGAGTGCATTAGTTCTCCAAACGACAAAATGAGTCCAGAATAAAACAGAATATACTGTCAACAACTTGTTATATTTGGTAGAAAATTTTTTTGAAAAAAATTATTTTTTGAAAAAATAATTTTGCATTATTCGTAAGATGAAAAGTACAAAAAGTCACAATCACATTATATATATATACAAAGTATATATATTTTTTTTACTGTAGCATGTCCCAAAAATAAAAGGCAAATCAGTCATTTTCAGTAAGTTTTCCCCCCTCTCTAACTATAATAATCTCTACTATTACTATCAGTTACTATTAGAGTAATACCAATTTTTATTTCTAAGCTTCACCCCAGAAAGGATTAATCAACGTAAATTATCCATTGTACAACATACGTAGTTGACGTTCTGCATTAGTTCTACTCTACTTGTCATTGGCCTTCTTCTTTTCCTGGCGTTTCCCTTCAGGGGTCACTATAGCAAGTCAGTTTCTTCCATCTAACCCTATCTGCTGCATCCTCTTCAGTCACACCAACTATCTTCATGTCTTCCTTCTCTTTGGTCTTCCTAATACCATAAACGATTAAGTAAATAATCATATTATTATTTTAAAAAATTTTAAAAAGCTAATATTTATATTCCTTTTTAATATCTTTCATATTATTTTTCTTTAGGATTTATTAAGTAACAATCCATCTCTATTAATGGTAGTTGATAGCGAATGTATTACAAGGTTACTTCATGATGGATAGTTCTTGAATAATTTCTCTCCCTGAGTATTTACATCCAAATTGGAGGAAGACCTTTAATAAGTAGAGCCTCAAAATTGGACTAATTAACATAACTATGAATTATTGAATCCATTATCTACTGTAGATCCACATTGCCAAGAATTTTTTCTGAACCATGAACACCTAAAATGTGGAACTTACAGATATCAATAAATATTACTCAAAAACATTACTTTTAACTTTTTTTTTTTTTGAGGTTTTCACTTATTTTCTGTGCTTTTATAGTATTTTTCATGTCTTGTCTGCTTTTCAGCAGAGTGCTTATCACTAAACACCAAAAGGTTCAACCGTCTGCTTCTTTCCTCTGCCACATCATCAATTAACATTAGTACACCGGTGCCAGTGGTAGCCATGCATGGCCATGTCATTACACCGCCTCTGTGTGTTTCCAAGATAATCTTGCACGCAGACTTTCTTCTTGCAACCATTTTGCCAGAAGTTGAGTTCAGTTTTATCAGAAAATGCAAAACCGGATTATATCTAAAGAGATGTTATTGGGAAAATACAAATCTGAAAACATCCATTCTAGCAAATACTTTTCAATCGGGTAAATGTTGGTAATGTAACATGTAAACATGTAAATGATCAGCCCATAGACGATGTGATTGACCTGTACTGAAATTCGCAGCCCTTCAATTAACTTTGCTGACATTTTATAACACATTGAAATTAAAGTTATCTTAGACTAAACAGATATTTTCCAAATAATGTAGTAATTTTCTTTTTTTGGACCTGAAAGGAATGTCAGAAAGTTACATAAAAAATTACAAATTTGTTTGAAATGTTTAAAGAACATGTTTTAAAATGTGATGGTTGTCTGATGGTTGTCAGACATGTTCACCCATCCTGAGCCGGAGCCCTTGGAGAAAACAGGGCTTATTTCAACCCGGAATTAGATACAAGTCTGCTGAAGTTGATTACAGCTGGTGCGGTCGTGCTCACTGGGATAATCTGCTTGCTGATCTGATTGTCTGTCACGACTGTCTGAAATTAAGGCTAAACTCAAAACTTTCACAGGCCTTTGATTAATCACTTGCTCTGCATGTTTGGTTGAGATCTGAACATTTACAACTTCTTAGCACAGGTTCCTACACTTGGTTGTACATATATGTATATTGATTAAAAACTTGTCTTTTAGGTGTATTCATATTGTGTAAGTTTTAAAAAAGTTCTTTTTTTAAAACAACTGAGTGCAATTTTTTTAACTGAACATAAATTTATCTTTGTTATTAAACTATTTCAGGTTCAATGTTTGATTTATTTTAGTTTCACTCGATTCCATTCTAAAAGTTTGAGTCAGTGAGGAAAGGTCAAACAAACAAAAGATAAAAAAAAAAAACCATAAAAGGAGCTCAAACCAACAGCCACTATTGCTCTTTCTCATTATTTCATAGCCTTCACAAAGCGGTTGTTCTTTCACCAAAACTGCAAAGGTTCTCTGCTTTTTTTCATAACAGTGTTTTAAATTGAGGTCACAGTCTTTCACTGAAATAAAAATCAACAAAGAGGAGAAAAAGACTAAACGACCAAATATTGAAAAATCTAATTAGTTTTTGCCAACTATCATTCAAACCAACTGCCAATAGACAGCCCAAACTGACTGCCAATGGACCGCCTAAACCGACTTTCCTGAAAACAAAGGACATCCTGTGTTCGGACTTAGAGCAAGACATTTACATCAAACTGAAGAAGCAGGCTGAATGATTTTACAGTCCATCACAACAGTTCTTGAAATGGCATCCAGACCTTAACTTTACAATGTGGACAAAACAAATAAATTAGTTTGGGAATTTCAATATGACTTATGAAGGCCTTTACCTCAGCGTCAACTACCTGGACTGGTATAACTCCACTAAATTGTGTCTAACGGAACTTTTAAGGCACAGTATTATCATTGTATATTAAATGTTTATTTATCCTTTTTTATCTAAGGATGAATTGTGGTAAAATATGGTGAAACATTTTAAAGATTTCCTCTTCATAAATTTCTTCATAGACATTACCTAATAAAAATGCAAATGTACATTTTCCAGCTCTTTCGTAAGCAATTAATTTTTTTAAAAACATTACCACAGGTTAAAATTTTTTTTTTATATTTACACCGCAGAAAGGATCCAAACATCTCCCTACAAAGCAGATGAAACAAGTAAATTGGTTTGTGAAGTTCAATATGACTTCTGAAGCCCTTCACCTCAGCGTCAACTACCTGGACCAGTTTGGGGTATGTCCTAAGAATCATGAGCAAAATTTCTCCAAACTAGACTCAAACCAACTGCCAATGAACAGCCCAAACGACTGCCGATTGACAACTCGCAAGAGAACAACATGCCTGAAGACTCATTGCCAGCATTGATCAAAATGCCATGGCAATAGAAGAGGTGCCTGAAAGTCCTCGTTGCCTTAAGGAAAAGAAGTCAGCCTTGAAGTCACTATAGATGTATTCAAGAATTTTTTTTGGTCAACAAACTTTGAATTTTTTCTTATCTCCCGGCCCACGTAATTCTGTGATACCATTATTGCTTGGAGATACCACTTTCCTGAAAACACAGTTCATCGGACTTTGAGCAAGACATTTACATCAGACTAAAGCAGGCTGTAAGATTTTACAGTCCATCACCACCGTTCTTGGAAAGGCATCCAGACCTCGACTCTACAAAGTGGACAAAACAAGTAAATCAGTGCTAAGTTCAATATAACTTCTGAGGGCCTTCACTGCTCAGTGTCATGTACTTGGACTGGTATATGTCTACTGAATTGTGTCTGACGGAAGTTGACCTTAAAAGGGCTACCTTAAGAGTCTTTGCAGCAAGACTCTTAATTCTTGCTGCAAAATTTGAGGGGAGCCAGCTATCTGCGGTGGTCAAACATTGATACGTCCAAGAAACTGACAGCACTAATAAAGCACTCATCAACAAACTCGTCAACAAACTTTGAATTTATTTAACATCTCTTAGCCCATGTAATTCCGTGATACCATTATTTCCTGGATATGTACCTCTTTCCGGAAAACAAACGACATCCTCTA
This sequence comes from Neostethus bicornis, assembly GCA_902685375.1. Lineage (NCBI taxonomy): Eukaryota > Metazoa > Chordata > Actinopteri > Atheriniformes > Phallostethidae > Neostethus > Neostethus bicornis. The sequence goes on from LR738545.1 coordinate 16,966,123, forward strand.
TTTGGAGTTTGAGCAGGACTCAATCAGGCTGAAAGATTTTACAGTCCATCACCACAGTTCTTGGAAAGGGATCCAGACTTTGACTCTTTAAAGCAGACAAAACAATTAAATTGTGAAATTCTATATGACTCCGAAAGGCCTTCATCTCAGCGTCAACTACCTAGAGCGGTATATCTCCACCGAATTGTGTTTGACGGAAGTTGACCTTAAAAGGGCTGCCATACCAACTCTTCTTTCTTGCTGCAAATTCAAGTAGGGCCAGCTATCTAAGGTGGTCAAAAATTTATACGCCCAAGAAACCCACAACACTAAAAAAGCACTGATCAAAGCAGAGATGGAGATTTACAGGGCACTGACTTTTAGATTGAACGGGCCCACTGTGATCAAGTTCCTCCACCTATACATGTCGAAACAAAACAAGTAAATTGGTTTGTGAACATGTTTGTGAAGTTCAATATGACTTCTGAAGACCTTCATCTCAGCGACAACTACCTGAACCAGTTTGGGGTACAGCATGGTTGAAGTTTTGGTCAATTTTTGAATTTTTGTTTTGGTCAACGAACTTCGAACTTACTTCACATGTTCTCGCCCATGTAATTTTGGGATGCCATTGTTGCCCGGAGATACATCTTTCCTGAAAACGTAGGACATACTGTGTCCAGACTTTGTGCAAGACATTTATGTGAGAATGGAGCAGGCTGAAAGATTTTACATTCCATCACCACAGTTCTTGGAAAGGCATCCAGACCTCAGACTCTACAATGCGGACAAAACAAGTAAATTGGTGTTTGAACACGTTTGTGAAGTTCAATATGACTTTTGCAGTTCTTCACCTCAGTGTCAACTACCTAGACTGGTACATTTCCACCAAATTGTGTTTGACAAAAGTTGACCTTACGTGGGCTGCTGTAGTGACTCTAATTCTTGCTACAAAATGCGAGTAGATGCAGCTATCTGAAGTGGTCAAAAAGTTATACGCCCAAGAAACCCACAGCACTTAAAAAGCACTCATTAAAGCAGAGATGGAGATTTTCAGGGCACTGACTTTTAGATAGAATGCGCCCATTGTGATCAAGTTCCTCCACCTTTACATGTGGAAACAAATTTTAACTTTCAAGGCACAGTGTTATACATTGTATGTTTTGCATAATTTTTACATTTTAAATTAAATTAAACAATTAATCTCTGAAATGCCATCCCGGACAAGCCCCCGTTGGCACAGATTGGGTCTGGAACAAAAAGTGAGGGAAACCTAGACAAAGTAAGGGCCAAATTCAAATTAAGTTTATTATAAAATAAAGACACAATCATCACACAAATTCAACATTGAAGAAACTAAAAACCCTAAAGCATTCCTGATCTGCAGATGAAAAAAACATAGAGGAAACAATTTGTGCAGTCTTTCAAAATGAGCCCAATTGGCTCCACTCAGAAGCCCCCCCCTCCCCCGCCCTGCCCGCAGGAGGACAGTAGCTACAGAGGAAAAAAATTTAACTAAGGATAAATTGTGTTAAAATGTGGTGAATCATATTTTAAAAATTTCCTCTTCATAAATTTCTTCATAGACATTACTTAATAAAAATGTAAATGTACATTTACCAGCTTTTTCTTAAGCAATTAATCTTTTTAAAGACATTACCTTAGGTTAACAAAAAATTCATATTTATACCATAGAAAGGATCCAAACATCTCCCAACATAAGAGAAACTTGCTTCGAGCTGATTTACTGTCTAAATATTTTAAGAGCCTTAAAACAAAACAGAGAAGTTTAATGTAACATAAAATATTAATATGGTTTGTGTGTGTGCAGTGAAAGGGTAAGACCGGTGGAGAAAAAGTGATGGAGAATGATTAATTGTTCTGACTCATGCTTTGAGATTGTCTCCCTTTTTCTCCAGAAAAGTTTGAAATAAAATAGTTTCTTTAAAGACCTGAATATAAAAATCCATTTTTTTGCATCTAGACTACACAATTTTGTTTAACTTTGTGCGGTTAATTTGATCTTTGTTTTGGGGAAAGGACAGCATTATCATGTGACATCGGCGACATCCAGAAGTTAATGATGTTACCAATCAATAATGACCTCAATCTAAAATTGAGGTTTTGGAAGAGAACAAAGCTGTGATGTTTCTTGTTTTTTTGTTTTTGCTCAGCAGCAGAACACTTCCTAAGTGAGCCGAGTGTCATCTGGTTCCTTAAGAATCGGTAATGATCGGAGATGTAAACAGTAGTTCATTACATGTCTTCTGTAAACAAAGATATCCAACTTCAAGCAAAATTCAATATTTGTGTGTGCTGAAGCTTGGAGGGAAAAAAAACATGTTTCCTGCCTGCACCAGATTAAGTCATTAACTGACTGTGACATGTGCTATTAGCACATCATACTGAGAATAATAAAATCATAAAAACATCTATTGGATGAAAAAGAGATGCCAAGATTAATCATAATGAAAAGAAATAGTTGTCACATTCAGTTAAACATCTATTGTATGCAGGACCACAAGCTATCATTATACTTGTTGCCTCTTTTTGAGATTTTTTTGGTGCATGTCTACCACCTCCTCACCAGAACAGACATAATACACCCAAAAGGAACATCTGTCAAAAATCTGAATCATGCACAGTGCAGAGTAAATTTATTTGGAGGAGATCTCCCCCCACGCACACAGCAGCCAGAGAGGTGCTTAGCCAAAGATAGGTCCCTGGTCTGATTATGTGCATTTGTGCAAATGAATCCCAGCAGAGTATTTTAACTCGGCTTGAATTCTCAAGCTTCACTAGAGTGTGCCGGGATTGATTGTGCAAGTGTGGCTATACTTTGTGTTTTAAAATTCAGGACCTAATACAGTATGAGTTTACATCATAAGTACAAGACATTTTCTCAAATAACTAATAGTGAATATGTGAATTGCTCAATATTGGGAATTGGTTCAGAAGTTGGCAATTGTTTGCTTTTAAAACAGTTATCACAGTGTTTGTGCCCTGCATTGATGTCGGATCAACAATTTGGAAGTGAGCAGACAAATTATTAACCAATAGGACTGACTTTTTTGCATATTAATGTCAAAGAACTCCATTTCTTTCCCTTTTGGCTGATGATGATTTTACTGTATTTACAAAATAAAGTTACATGAAAATGAATGAATTGGCCCAGAGCCTAAAAAATATACTTTTTCAGGCCGGTTCGTCATTGGTCGAACAACTTCTGATTTTATCTCCCTGGTCTTTGTACCTCAATATAATTTGATTACTCTTAATGGCTTATTAAATAATACAATTTAACTTAAGGTTCCTGAAAGTCTAAAAATTACTTGGAAAACTGAACAAGTCATTTCTTGCACATGTTAATAATCTGTAATTTGACTGGTTAAAGAAAATTTGAATGAGTTTAGTAAATATCCATTGCTTATTATTTAAATTACCCCTACTAACTCCAAAAGTCTTATGTAAAAGCCATTACAGCCAATTTACCTAATGTCTTGTCTCTTCCTGCCTTTCACGTGAACTCGACCACAGCCCATTTTTCATAAAATCACCAGGTATGAAAAAAAGCTAAGTAGTCTACTTCTGTGGATTCATGGATCATTGCCACCCAGCCTTGCAATTACAGTAATTTTCATTCCACTAAACAAGAGGACGACCAAGCAAAATGAGAATTAATGACAGAAGATGCAGCTCATTTCCAGGAAAAATAAAGAGATGTTTACTTAGTCCTTGTTAAAACATTTTTCACAAGAAGATTGTTTTGAATCATCATAAAAGTGTAAAAATTCCAACACTGTATTTTTTCCCATCTAAGACAGCAGAGGAATGTTTTTTTGTTTTTTTTTTTTTTAAATGACATTTCATTTTCTTACGAGCTATCTTCCTGATGTGGCAAACATTAATTTGGCAACAAATTTTGCAACTTGTCAAAACTTCTCCATCTAGATGGGATCCTGCCTTCTGTGGATTCGCGCACAGATGAAGTGCAATCTGCCACTTTGGAAAGAGGCGATAGAGCAGTTTGATCATCCATCATCTTCTTATTCCTGACATTTTGAATGCAGGGCTCATATAACACCGTCTGCAAATTAAACAAATGTTTGCAGAAAAAATGAGCCCACATATTGCGCACGGGGTTTGTCAGAGGCAAACTGATTGGGTCCATAGGGGCATTCATTTTTAATATGACCATGAGGAGGGACACACACACAGCGCAAATTCAAGAGAAATTTAAAATAAAAACACAGTCTTGGTTTACTTTTTGCCTGTGAATGACCTAACTAAACTATTTTTTGTTAGATTGAGATAGGAACACCTTCAAACTATACTAATCTGTCTACATGGCCCACTTTGATAACATGACTACATACTCCTCACTTTGTTAATGTACAGTCTACCAAGTAAAAGGGAATGAAATAAAACTAAATGGAAAAAAAGTGCAACAGGAAGACTCTTGAACCACATAGTTCAAAGTACTAATCAAAATTCACACCCTGCATGTTCAGTTTGCAGTGCTGAAACCAACCTGCTGAGCACGCTGGAGGAAATCTATAGAAACAAATTAACTCCACGTCTGTTGGTCTGGGCATGTGCGCAAGATAACAGGCTTCAAATACAAAGCTCTTTCTTCTAATTGAAAATGCAGCTAATAGCTTAAGTGCTTTCTATCTGGTAAAGTGAAAAAAATTGCAGAGGAATTGAACTGGATACAAGGTTTTCCGGTACATCTTCATGTGTGGGTTTTTACTTTGGAGCGACAGTTTCAGGAAAAGCATCTGTCCCACTTTCATTTTTTGTGACACACAGCACCATGTGCCAGTTATTGTATAATGAAAACCTTTTCAACGTGTCAGAAGAGACACTGCTTAGTTGCTTTTAGTACAGTGTTTTATCCAGGAGAAAAGTGTTTGGAGGCTTGAATGGTGAGGGTCGCAGAGGGTGTCACAGTTGTGCTTCATGCTTTTAATGCCATCAAAAAAAAAACTAAAAATGTATTTTTTTAAAGGTCTAACAACTTCTATATTTATAGACCACAGTGTCAGTCTCATTCCAGAAGAAAGAAAATGTTGTCATCCGTATAAACATGTTATTCAACTTAAACAAGCATGAAAATCTGCTGGTGTTTTAAAAGTGTGGTTTTAATTGCAGTCTATAAGTAAAAGAAATGTGCTTATATATTTTAAAGCTGCACTCTTGAGCTGTAGAGGCCGTGGAATTTCAAAACTGAGGACGTCTCTGCTCCTTATTTCTGATGAGCTATTAGTTATTCTAGCGAGCAGAAGCCTCATTAGGTCTGTCATTTAAAGCTCCCATGGCACACTCTCACATGAAAGCTACAAGACTGATAAGCTGACCATCTCACCTCAAGCTTCCCTAATACTTAAGAAATGCTCTGGCACAGATAATCTGACAACAAGCTGAATTTGCTGCCCTGCATCTTGTCGCATGAGACAAGAGTGAAAACAATGAGGCACATTTCTGCCAGCTTCTCTGGTGACTAATAGCAAAGGGCACAGCAGGAACGAAAGTACTGCAACTGTACATTCTGCTGATATTCAACATTTCCTGAAAATGATTTATAGGCTCAGTGTAAAATGTGGGAAATGAGCTGAGTGGCAGTGAGAGATAAAACTTAGACTATGAGCTGCACTGACTGATACAAAAGAAAGATGTCCTCTGTCCTCCAAAGCGTGTTGAGTTAGTAATACAAAAGTATTCCAGTGGTGCTACATCTCTCCCAGCACAACATGTCCTGTTAATCACACTTAACTGTGGGGCCAAATGAAAAGCGAGGAAGACAGATGCAGAGCATTTGGGGGTACACAAGCAAAAAAGTGCCTAATTAAGAATGAACCAATTGGTTACGCTTTCTTCCAAGATTCTCAGTCTTGAGTCCAGTTTTGGATGAGAATTTTCCTGTGAAATTCTGCAGACAAAAAGTTTTATTTGTGATACAAAACTAAATTGTTTCATCATATTCCTAAGATGAAGTGTAATGCAGTTTTCACTGCAGCAGAGCTAGGCAAGAAATTGAGCCCAAATGTATAATTTATCTTATATTTGGCTCCAAGCCCTCATGGTGTTCTCAAGCCTGCGGTCACTGTTTGAACTTTGTAAATTAAACTAATGAGAAAAATGCTAAGTACACAACAACTAGAGGCAGAAAAAGAGAATGAGAAACATGATAATCAATGCTTGTAGATTTTTTTTTAAAAAAGGTAGATGTTTTGCACAGTTTCAAACAAACATCAAAACTCACACAACTTGTGCATTTGTTATAACAGTTTTATAACAAACACACAGGATAGGAGAGGACCACCTGCACAGTGACTTGATCTAACACATTGTTCTCATTTAATTTAGTACAGCATGCCATTTGTGAATAAATAACAGGCTGGCTGATAATTCACAGATTAATCAAGAGGGCCTTTCATGTAAGTAATGACAGTCAGACCTACTTTGGTGTAATGGATTTTCCAGTATGCAAGGTACCCAGGAAGTAGAGCTGCTTTGGCAGTTTCACAGCTGATAGGAATGATGCTTTAACAGTAACACTGCAGCTGGGTAACCATATGGAACTCAACAAACTAGCATATAGCAAAACAAGTCACCATGCACTGACCTTTGTTCCCTTATCCCATAGCAGACAAGAAGCAGAGGAGAAAATAGGTAATTTCCTCCGCAGAATGTTAGAAAATTTACCTCTCATGCCTCGCAGTGGAAATGGATTTTTGGAGGGCAACACTCATACCTCGCATTCCCTGGAGCCTGAGATGGTGTATGTGTAAGGTCCTGTCCCATTAACCAGCACATCCATAGTCTCAGAGTGTGAAGGCTTATAGTCCACATAGTACTCTTGCAGTGGAGAATTAAAAGAGCGCTCAGTCTCCCGTGTCTTTTTCTGACGTTTTTTAACTGCTGAACGCTCCTGAAGTTGTTTAAGACTGCTGGGGTAGCGCTTCCACGAGACATATATAACCAGCAGGATAATGGCCACGGATAAAAAGAGGGCCACGCTACCTGCTATGATCTTGTGGAAGGACACATATTCTGTGTCTGGCAAGGAGATAGTGGGGGGAGGCTCAGATGGACTTGGAGATGCAGTCCAATTCCAGGTCAGCTTTTTATCAACCACAGACTGTGTGGGAAGAGGAGGCAGTTTGGGCTGAAATGCAGTAGTGAAGGGCAATGTCACCACTGGGACAGGAGTTGGTGTTGCTGTACAGATGTTGTAAGTATCCACCACATCTGTTACTTTCTCTCCTTGTGCCTCCTTAGGGCTGGCACAAATCATAGCAGTCTCCTTGTGACCCTTGAAGGCTTTGAACCAGGACACTAAAGGGCATATGTTGGGATTACAGTGCCACAAATTACCAGCCAGACTTATGGTAGTCAGGGAGATCCAAGTTTCCACTGTCTGCTGGGATATGTTGCTAAGTTTGTTAGAGTCCAGATTTAAGGTTTGGAGATTAGGCAGGCACTGAAATGTGCTAGGATCCAACATTTGCAGCTCATTTCCTGAAAGATCCAACTTTTGCAAAGAGGTCCACATCCATGGCAGTCCCTGAGTAAGCAGTTTGATCCGGTTCCACTGCAAATAGAGTGCCCTCAGGTTTGTCAGACGGGGGAAATGAGCAAAGTTGATCTTTGAGAACTGATTGTGCTCCAAATGAAGCTCGATGAGTTTAAGGAGTCCTGCGAAGGCGTTACGTGTGAGGCTCCTCAGCCTGTTGTAACCAATATCAAGGAATTCCAGGTTACGACAATCAAGAAAAACACGCATAGGGACTGTTTTTAAAGAGTTTGACCTCAAGTGTAGACTGAGGAGCTTCCGCAAACCCGTAAACTGGTTGGGTTGAAGAGCCTGCAGTTTATTATAGGACAGATCAAGATTACGTAGATTGGGAACATCGTGGAATGTGTTGTTTTTTAGCTGTGTTATCTTATTTGAGCTGAGAATCAGTTCTTTCAGCCTCCGTATCCCATGGAAGGCCTGGCCATCCACTGCGTTGATGTAATTATGGTCCAGATAGAGCCACACCAGTTGACTCAGGCCTGCAAACTGATGAGCTCTGAGATTCACCAAGCTGTTGTAACGAAGAGACAAACCCTGCGTGCCTACTGATACATTATTTGGCACATCACGGAAGGCATTAGATTCACAATATATTATTTTCCCATCACATCTACAGCTTGGGGGACATGGACGCTCCCGGATGTTGTTTGGAGCAGCCAGGAGCCAGGTGGGTACCACCACTGTGAATACAAGCCATCTGAAAAGCAAAGAGAGTCCTGGAGAAACACAAAGAATAATACATGTAAGGACTAGTGGGTCTCAAACATTAGAGATAAACATACAGAAATATGGACATAAAATAATTTTATAGGATATATGACCTGGAAAAATGTTGTTATTTAAATTTGACTGTTGATGTTTTATAGTCAGATGACACATTAGACAAAGTCATGCCTTTCACAACTAAATGCATCACAATTTATCAACTAGTTGTAATGAAAAAACAAAAAACCCTCCCTTCTGATTTCCAAGTCTGCAGCCATCACTTATAAACCAGATGTTGAATCTCCAGCAACATCAGTATCTGATGTATTTGACTTGGAGAAGCAACAAAACGTCCTCACAGACAGAAATGCTTAGTGAGCATACCCATACTGGCGAAGCTCTTCCTCATCTTCACGATTCTCTGTTGCACTCGTTCCAACTCCACATGTTAAATGGACTCGGCGTTTTGCCCAAATAGTTGCACACTCAACCTGGACGCCGGTCTGCGTGAATAATGCACGCTCTTTGCGCTGCGCTCCCGGTCAGACACCTGTCGGAGATCCCAGTGGCTGCACAAGGTGTGCACTAACCTCTGGATGGAGTTTGATACATCACCGCAGCACATCAACCTGAGAACGCAGACATCTGACTCCTCCAAAGCTTCAAAGCTCGAGTCAGAGCCTCTTGTAAGAAGCTAAGAATACATCCCGAAACATCAGATCACCAATTGTTGATTCTGAGAGCCAAAAAGATAGTGGGAGCCAAATAAGTGAGAGGAAAAAAAAGTGTGGTCCAAAATCCAACAAGTTACATGTATGTTGCCTCAGGCGCTGAGAAAGAAGCTGCAGGAGGATCAGGATTAGACGCGCTGACCATGGTATCAAGAATAAATCAGTTGTATAGCAACAGGAATGATGCTGCTTTAGAATAAGAGGACTGAGCTCACTGATACTCAGTTTGGGGATTAGAGACGCCCTCTACTGGTCACAGTGGCTTTCTGCAACCTCCTCTAATCTGTCCTGATTGTTCTGCACAAGCACAAACATGCATGTCAATGGAAGCAATGGAATGAGAGCATTCTTTGCTCTGGATTTTGATTTTTGGGAAATTGTGCTTCCAATAAAATGGCTCATAATACCTATTTCAAACCAGGTTTAAAAGCTAATAAACAAATCATTGAGAATATATCAAAGTATTATTGAATTAATACAACATTCATTCATCTTCTGAACTGTCAATACCCAACGAGCTTGGGTGGCAGAGGGTGCTGGAACCTATCCTGGCTAATTTAAGTGGAGAGGCAGGGTACACCTCGAAAAGGTCGCCAGTCTGTCGCGGGGTCACACAGAAACAACCATCCACACACACTCGTTCCTAGAGGCAACATCGTAGTGGCTGATCAACCTATCGTGCATGTTTTTGGAGAGTGGCAGGAAACATTAGTACCAATAGAAACCCACGCATAAATGGGGAGAACATGCAAACTCCACACAGAAAGGATAGTGTTCCAAGCCTCACCCCCATCCAGGACTCGAACCCCAGACCTTCTTGCTGTGAGGCCACTGTGCTAATCACTGTGCTAATCACTGTGCCACCCTAATAAAACATGCAATAGTAAAAAAAAAAAAGTTACAGAAAAAATGACACAAATTTGAGGAGGTTACACCCTTCATGGGTCGCCAGTCTGTCACAAACTGCAATATGAAACATGAAAAATTTGTTCAAATTTAAAAGCAACCAAAGTACATAACTGTGAATGAATTTTCTATATTTTAGCAACAATAAACTTGCAATGACATTTTTATTTGAGCTCAAGTTAAGGCAGTGTAATGAAGATAAATTCCTGACTCTAAATTTGGCAATTTAACATAAGTGCAGCACCAGGTGTGCTTTTTTATTTGTTTTTGAGTCCCTAAAGTTGGGGGTTGACATTAAAATACATCATGCGTAAATAAAGGGTAATCCAAAGGCCAATAATGGAATTTTTAGACAGGGTCAAAGCCATCATTTCTAATGAATCCCTCTTCTCCTACATTTAATGAGTAGTGTAATTAGCAGTAATAGACATTAATGAACATTTTCACTCAAATCACAGATAGTTTGTGACAAAGAAATGACTAGAAACAAGAATAAAACTGACAAATGTGTCACTTTAGCAGTAATCGTTGCTTAAATTTCTATTATTGGATCAATCAACTAACAGAGGTTGAAGGACAATAGAAATCTACACACACTAATCTCTCAGTGTAACTTTCTGTTTCACTCACACATGAAGGTGACTGTAAGCATGACAGTGACAATCGTTTGGTTCTGACTAAGACACTCGGCTGCATTGCCAGTAAGTTCTTTTGGTCATTTCATTCACAAGGCCCCAATCAGTTTTCACACTTGGACTGAAAGCTAACTTTACCAAGTGGACCCGCTCATAAACCCATTATGCAACAATATATTTTTAAAAAATTATAAAAACAAGAACATCTATATTTGTATTTTATGCATGAAATTAGCTTAATTACAAAAAATTCTAACTTTCAATTTTTCCAACTTTTGAAAATTTTATCTAAAGTTTTTCTTCTTGATTTCAGATCTTGCTATTTTTTCCAAGGCGAAGCAGAGCTTGACCAGATTTCCTTCATGCTTCTTTATCTTTTTTTTTTTTTTAACCGATGATTATTTGAACCTTTTTTAGACATCCACAAAATCAAAATATTTGAGGAGATAAAACAATTTCAAAGAAAATCTTCTGAGTCTTTTCAGACACTAAAGCAACATACTACATTTAAAACCACAACTTTCTTTAAATTTCCTGTAAAATATGATCTTGTTTTATTATACTATCAAAGAAATTTAACGAGATTATCTCAGTTTGCATAATTATTTGATATGTGGCATGATGGATTTGATATGTAGATCAAATACATGACAACATCTCAACTTTTTCGCTGGAAGGAAAAAAAAATAGTCTTTGCCAAGCGGTTGAGTATTATTAATATCACTTTTCCATTTAGTGTATTTGTGTTTGCATGTGAGAAGTATGTGTGCATTTGGGTTTTAGAAGCTTGGATTGTCAGTGTTTCACTTCAATGACTTTAAATAAATTTTTCCATTCTTCTTCACTCTCGAAGTCTAGAATAAACTTGAACATTCAGGCCATAAAACAAAAACGTACAATCTCACCACATGTGTTCACCTTACTTTTGCAAATAACTCGGCAACAAAATTCTTGGCTATAAAACTTTAATGACACTCTATGACTGGCTGAGCTGTGAATAATACAGCAAGACCTTCTTTTCTTATAGTCTAATGAATCCCTCTGAAACAGAGCTTAGAAATGCATAAATACTATCATCATTAATGCAAAATCAAATTTACACTTGGTAAAAATGGGCTTTAGATGATGACCCTGACCAGCATTTAATAGATTCAGAGAAGACACAAACATCTTTGCCCTGAGTAAATATTTTATAGAGGTCTAATCCCTAAACACCTGACATTTCATTCCTAAAAGCTTCAACAAGTCAAATAATGCTCTACTTCTTTCTGTTAAATACACCAAAAGACTTTACCGTACATTGATTTGGCTCCAATTACAGAATAAAGAGAATTCCTGACCACTTTTCAATCTTCTGCGACTGGTTGTTGATTGTTTTACACTCTCCATTCTGATCCTCACATCAAGTTTAATAATGAAGTTTAGATGAATTATACATAGAAACTAGGAAAATTGTTCAAGTCATCTTTGGAGGATGTAAAGCCAGGCTTGACCTCGTCTTGCTTCATCTTACATGATCAAAAACTAGCGACGGGAATTTACATCATAGATGAAACAATGTTAAAGCCTCTCTGAATTATCTTTGTCTAAAAGGTCATACATGTAATGTTCAGTCTTATCTCCAGAGCTATTCATCAGAGGATGAAATAAACCCTGGCTTCATATTATAGTCCACCTTTTCATGTCGTGCTCATGCATAAGGAAACATACGTCTGCCAGGAAGCCTGTGAGCATCAGCTGGCAATGCATTATAGAGATGATGATAATGGGACGTGTTTAAATTCTGAGTCACAGAAAGATGTTTTTTGATAGTTTCTAGCTGGTGAAGCATTTTCCGCATCACAAGTAGTAAATTATTTTTTCAAAGCAGTTTATTGTGTTTTTATTTGATACAGACTCCAATGTGTCATGTTACTAAACACTTTCAATTTTTTCATCAATATTATTTTTGATTGTAATATGGATTTTTTTATGTAACAACAAATGACTGAACTTCAACAGATGATTTGTATTTGTTGAACGAAACACTCCAGGTTCACAGAGAATTTGACCTGCTTTGGTCCATCACATTATTAGTTACCTGTGGAACAGAGGGACTGGTACAGTCTGTCTCATCACATGATTCTAAATTTGTGAACATTGGGGCATTTATTTATAGAGCTTCCAAGAAATGTTAATCCTGCATCAGTCTGATCTGGATCAACATGTCTGTCGGGTTGGATTTTGCAATGAAATACAAACAAAAAAATACATCAGTAATTTTTACTGAGAATTTGAACAGTTTCAAGAAAACCTAATTTTGACTAGATATGAATATTGTTTTTTGATGCATTCATGCTTTTGAACTGGGCGAGATTAGATGCCACCTCAGATTAAGACGAGCTGATTGTTTTGATGTAAATAAATCTTTAATAAGTTAATTCTTTTATTATTATTTATTTTCATACAATATTCCATTTTTGGGCAGCACAGTGGCGCAGTGAGTAGCACAGTGGCCTCACAGCAAGAAGGTCGTGGGTTCGAGTCCCGGGTGGGGACGAGGCTTTGAACACTGTCCTTTCTGTGTGGAGTTTGCATGTTCTCCCCATGTTTGCATGGGTTTCCTCTGGGTACTCTGGTTTCCTCCCACCCTCCAAAGACATGCATGCTAGGTTGATTGGCCGGTGCCAAAATTGCCCCTAGGAATGATTGTCTGTGTGTGGATGGTTGTATGTGTGTGGCCCCGCAACAGACTGGCGACCTGTTCAGGGTGTGCCCTGCCCTTTGCCATAAATCAGCAGGGATTGGCTCTGGCACCCCCACAACCCCAAAAGGGATAGATGGATAAGAAGATGACTGACTGACTCCATTTTGATCACATAAACTAAATCATACACGTATTTGCTTCTCAGGTGCATATTAAATCTAAATGGATAAAATAAGGAGTATTTTCATGACCACTGAGAGAACTTATAATCAATGGAAATTATTTAAATTAAATCCACACGGTTTAAGATCTTTCAGATTACACAATTGTTTCATTTGAGGGTCCACATGAACATTTATGCTCACTGAATAGCACATTGAATTTTATCTTGCACCTCAGATGTGTTTGTGGTATTTACACCACCCCACATTAAGTTTACAGACCTCAGGTGGATTGTAACCTTTCCCAGTACAAGTTGTTTACAATTATGAAGAGATGATGATCCCTTTTAAATATTTTCATTATAATAAAATGTCATTGAAAAAAATTCCTCCATGAGTATGTAAATGAACCTGTGCTTATCAGAGAATGCTTGCTTTGTATTCTGGAATTACGAACAAATTCTTTTACATGGCTGCAAATAGATTTGAAGATACATATTATTTTCCTTTCTGCTGTCAAAGAAACAAATGGTTGTTGTCATCTTAAAAGTTTCATGTTGTCAATTTATTGTGGGCAACTGGTGAACGCACACACAAACACACACTTACACTTCTTATTTTTCACATCCAACTAGTGATTCGGCTGATAACCTGTTTGTGGCTTTGACACATGATCACTGATTGCAGATCTCTTCTCCCCCACCCACCGAATGGGTCTCATACCCAACACAAGCTGTTGCACATCATCCCTCTGCTGCAGCACATTTTCTCTCTCACAGGAGACATAACGCTTGAATGACATGTGAACTCCTCAAACACACATTTGTCAGATTAACCTTTAAAGAGCGAAATTTTTCCTCTTTTTGAGAGTCTTTGCTTGTTTTTTTTTACCCTCCTAAAGTCACAGATGTAACTTGAAGTCAAATAGACATCATCTGAGCCCAACAGATAATCTTTCTATCTCTTAAATCCCTTCCTGCTGAGTTGCTCTGGGATCAGAAGTAAAACTGTGTAATCTGCATCTTAGGATTTCCTGTTTGGCCAAGTAGCATAACACTTGCAGTTAATTCCTGATGATAGTTATACATATCAATATATCTTTAAACCCCAATTCTGGATCCCTTTATTTTTTTTTACTTTGCTCAAAAGTAATAATAAAGCATCAATATCCTCAGCTGCTGAACACATGGCCTTTCTTTTTCTAACACTAGGGGTCACTGTTACCCCATCTTCCTGACTCAGACAGCATCTAATTTCAGTGTTTCCTCAACAAAAAACAAGCCAAATATGAACAAGAAGTATAAAAACAGCACATAATGAGAGTTATTCCTATTCTTTCTGATCCTCATTGTGACTTAATTTCACTTTTGGACTATTTTAAAAGCATTTATCTTGATGATGACATTTCTGTCTACATAATCTCATGACATTATGTGTTTAAACACCAAAAGGTGTCATATGTTTGTCCACATAAACCTGCCAAAATAACACTTAAGCTGTCAGAATAATTAAGTCACCAAGCAACAAAAGAGTCCTAATTACCTCAAACTGTCTGTAATTTTAAAATATCTTGTAAATTATAAATGAGGGCTGAATTTGAACTTTAACATTTTTTTACACTAGATTTTATTCTAATAATAAAAAACTGAAAAAGTGAGTATTGTTATCATTAGAGAGCAGGCTGTGTGTGTTAAACTGTGCGTGAACTTATCTGATCTGCTCGGTTCAGTCCACATTTCAGCAAGCTAATGACTTTTTATCTAAAGAAAAAACCCAATATGTCCAAGGATAATTGATTATTTTCAAAGCATATTATCATAAAAACCCAATTATATTTTTAATGGCCAACATATGGATGCAAATGATAAATCATCAGTGCAGATGACAATCAGTGCAAATGATAAGATCTCATCAGTGTCAGAAAATTTAGTTCATGCTAAGATTTTTACAACTATTTTTTTTTTTTCGTTTATCTGCTTTTTCAGGACGCCCACGTTAAATGAAAAGAGTGAGAAAAGAGAGATGAGAGGACAGAGAGAGAGAGGGGTCTGGATGGAGGGAGCTTTCTGCATCAGTCTGTTGGCGCTCAAATGGGTAATTGCGCACATAGCGGACTGAGGACTTGTTCTGAATCTGTCTCCAACTACGACCCAAGTCATATTTCTGAGCGCCATCCAAAGATCAGTGGGATTTGAAGCTCTGTAAACTTGGATTACCTTTAAAAGTGTCACTCTGTATGCAGACGGATTGCGTCTGAGCGCAGTTTAATGCGCTTCTTTTTGATTTCTGCGGTCCGGAGGAGCTCTGCTTCCATCAGGGAGGATGGGTAAGTCATTCATCAAATTCAATTGAAAAATTTCTCCTCTTCATAAGTAGCTTTGATATATTTTTCTTCTAAATTTATTTAAAATTAAATCATCATCTTTTTGCAAAAACAAAAACAAAAAAAGAAAACACTAAAAGCTACATTTATACATTTTATTCCTTTAAAGATCCAAACAGTCTTAAATATGTTTTTAAAATGTATTTTTACATATGCATACCTTAAAAGTAGAAAACATCAGACTGTTATTAATTCTTTATGAAGCAGGTCTGCAGTCTTAGATATCAGATTTTAAGCTTCTACAAATCACACAAAAACCTGTGTTTCTTTCTGTTTTTTTATTACTTACAAGAGTGTGATTGAACAAATATTTCCAGAGACAATTCTCCTTTCTGATTGCCTGTGCCCTGCTACTCTACCTCCAACAGGTTCCGTGATGTTGGACTGGAGGTTGTCATGCCTTCTTCTGCAAGCAGCTGTGTTCCTGCTGCTCAGCAAGGGGGAGAAGATGTGTCCTGCAAGTTGTCGCTGTGAAAGCAAGATTGTTTATTGCGAGTCGGGCATCTTCCAAGACATTCCAGTAAACATCACCACAGGATGCCAAGGTCTGTCTCTTCGTTACAACAACCTGCTAGTTCTTCTGCCATACCAGTTTGCACATCTCAACCAGCTCATTTGGCTTTACTTGGACCACAACTCTATCAACTCAATAGATGCTTTGGCATTTCATGGTGTACGAAGACTCAAAGAGCTGATCCTTAGCTCCAACAAAATAGCAAATCTGCACAATAAGACTTTCAGTGCCATACCAAATCTGAGGAATCTGGACCTATCTTATAATCAGCTGCAGATTCTGCACCCAGGCCATTTCTATGGTCTACGCAAAATCCAGAATCTTCATCTTCGCTCTAATGGATTGAGGCAAATCCTCCTCCGCACTTTTCTGGAGTGCCGTAGCCTGGAGTTTCTAGATTTGGGTTATAATCGCTTGCGTAGCCTAAGTCGCACAACGTTTCTAGGGCTGTTCAAGTTGAAAGAGCTTCATCTGGAACACAATCAGTTCTCCAGGATTAATTTAGCTATTTTTCCACGACTCACGAACCTCCAAGCTCTTTATTTGCAATGGAACCGGATTCGATCTGTCAGTCAAAGTGTACCATGGACTTGGCAGAAACTGCAGAAACTGGACCTTTCAGGAAATGAAATTCAAATGTTGGATCCTGCTGTTTTCCGTTGCATGCCAAACTTGGAAATGCTCAACCTGGAATCAAACAAACTCAGTGGGGTGTCTATAGAAGTTGTGGCAGCATGGCCATCTCTGACCATGGTCAGTCTAGCAGGCAATGCCTGGGACTGCACACCTGTTATTTGTCCTCTAATGGGATGGCTTAGGACCTTCAGGGACCCCAAAGACATTAGCATGATCTGCAGTAGTCCCAAGTCTGTGCAGAGTGAAAGAGTAGTGGATGTGATAAGGAATTACTCCATATGCATGGATGAATCCTTTGTGTATTCAACCACAGCTCTCATCCTGTTTAGCTCAACCAACAACGAGACCATCACAACCTGGCCATCTTCCTCTGGAGTTACAGACCTGACCGACTCTACATCACCCTCAGAAACATTAACCACTTCTTCACCCACTCGCCCAAGTGGGACATACAGGAAAATAGCAGAGTCTACAACCGTGAGCTTTACATCCCACATCTCTCCTGAAACCCCAACATCATTTATCCCAGAGCTACAGTTTGAACATATGGCTTTCCATAAAATCATTGCAGGCAGCGTAGCCCTGTTCCTGTCACTGTCATTGATCCTGCTGGTTATTTACGTCTCATGGAGGCGCTACCCCAACACCATGAGGCAGCTGCAGCAGCACTCAGTCAACCATAAGCGAAGGAAAAAGCCACACAAGCAGGAGCAGGACCTTAATTCTCAGTTGCAGGAGTACTATCTGAGCTACCATTCAAACTCTGAGGCAATGGACTCCTTGGTGAATGAAACGCGGCCCTGCACATGCACTATATCAGGATCCATAGAATGTGAGGTGTGAGCGTTTCATCTTTAAGAGACATGAGGTGCAACTGCTAAGCTGAGATAAATGGTTTTTCCTGGTTTTATCTTTGATGTAAGGCGATAAATTCTGCTGCACAGAAAAAAGACTTGGGGGATAATACAACATAATTGTGTGAACCGAAAAGATGATTGGGAAAGGGAGAGTGGATTATCACTCTGACGTGACTGACATGAGGAAAGTGGCCAGGGTGACTGCATTCAATCCAAAATTTTAACAGGACCTTTCCATGGGGGGAAGCTCCACAGAAAGACAATCTGGTGAATTTATCATCATGAACCAGCAAAGAAACTTTTCCTTGCCGATTTTATTTATAACATCATGTGGTCTTTGAAACATTGGGATGTTTGTGTGTATTTAATTGTATGTATGTGTGTGTATGTGTGTGCATTGTAGGCTTGAATTGATGGTCCCAAGGTTTACTAAAATCTCACAGGAGGTGTTGAAAATCTTGTAATTTCTTTTCACCTGGACTTTTGAGTTTTTTTTCCCTCATTTTGCAGACTTGCAGCTGCAGCATTATCACAAAAAGTGGACAAATAACCACAAAGACCATTATTTGCATGAAGCCATATGCGTAATAATTGATCCCTCTCTTTCATGTAGTAAATTGTTCATTTGAGTAACAAAAAAAATAAATGTATGTGTTCCTATTTTGTTTTATTACAACCATAAAAATGATAAATATTCTCAACCAATGGGTCTTTTCTCAGGATATGTTAGAATCAAGATGTACAAATATGTCAGATCAGGCTTTGTGTGTGTCTGTGTGTGTAAGTAAGTCAACAATGGCTCTATTTTTTTGGTAAGACATTTTGTATGAATTATTTTGTCATTATAAGTATGCCTTGTATGTGTAAAACATATAATATTATGGATTTTAGTTTTTTGTGTGATTTCGACTGTAAAATTAAAGAAAACACTAAAAACTGCAAACAAAAAATTATTGTGTTGAAACAATCAAGTGGTGCTCACTTTCGGGGAAAAATGTACTGAACCCACACATTGAGAGTGGATGCCACACATTTTATTGGATTACCTTCTACATGCAGAGGGACATGACATAGTTTCACGTGCCTTCTTTTCTGGTTGTCGTCTATCCTTTTCTACAACTATAAGACCATCAACAACACTGCTCTTTGTATCTGGATTTCACACATCTCAGAGTATGAATAGGAGCCCAGGACTGCAGCTGGGACAGAACTCAAAAGAAAAGGAGTTGGGTTTTCTTGAAAACAGGTTTTCTTTGAGTGCCAACGGAGCTTAAGGATGCAGTGTTATTCTTTGCTTGTCCATGAGACAAAAGACATTTCAGTCCCTGAAACCAAAACAGATTAAGGAGCTCTGCTTTATGTAACCAATGTTCTCTGTCACTTTGGAAATATTACTCCGGCACAGTGAAATGAAGGCAAGCGTAAAGGCTGGCTACTGAGGTCAAGCTATAATGAAGTTATCACTCACCTTGTTCTGCCTTTTTTCCCCATCAGTTCCTTCATTTTCTTTTGGCCTTAATTTGCTTTTCCCTTTTTTCTCTTGGAATGTTCATTGAGAGCAGAAAAAAAATGAACCTGCATAGGGAAACAAGCATGTGTTAACCCAGGCAGACACATCAGTGACGCTGGCATGCGAAAGCTGCAAAAAATGTGTTTCTTTCTGCTTTTACCTTGTTAACACATTATTTCCCTGGCAGTAGTCAACCCTATTGTGCAGTAAACACGCATTTGATTCCTTTGGCTCGTTATCAGCCATTAGCATGTTCACAACTCCTGTGTGTAGTAAGAATAAAGTTTCTGACCAGTCAAAGGTTGTTCAGATAGGGATTTATGATCTCCCGCAGCCCAGATTTAAACATGATTCAGTCTTTCTTTTTGCTCCGGGCAAGCAAAAAGGCACGCTGCCAACAGAATTTATATCCATATATTTAGTCTCCAGCTCTTGCATAAATGATTATTTTCTTCCAGAGGCCAGTGGCGGAAACCTGTAAGACAAACAAAAATGTAATATAAGCAGGAAAATAAGTAATGTGTGGCTGAATTTGGGCAGATCTTGTAATTGGTGTTTGATTTGTCATATTGTAACTGATGGAAAATAATTTACCAACCATTTTATGTGTCGCTGAAAAAGGACTGCTGATTAGAGAGTTTTTGGTCCGCATCTTGTTGATCCATATTGAGGATATGTTTGGATAAAAAATGGTGGCAGGGCGCGATATTGACTTCATTACAACAACGGACAAAAGGAAGCACACACAATATTAAAATATACCTCCCGAGGCACAAGAAAAGTGGCCAGCAGCCAGTAGGCCTTTTTCTTTTTTTCAGCTTCAACTAACCAGACTCAGATCAAAGGTTGATTATTAGTCTTAGATAAATCATCATGTCATTGTCTTCAGAAAACTTGTTAATTATGAGCCGAGTTGGAGCAGATAAAAAACTAAAACTCACACTAACATCAAACTCATGTGTTGAAAGGACGAAATACCAAATAACATAGTATGTTAGTTTATCTTTCCTGAAGATAAAATGATTAATTTAAATGTTGACATAATCTGTTGAGCATCAGCGATGATACTTCATGCCTACTTAAATAAGTTCCGTTCCTCGGATTTTCTCCTTCCTATCCCAAGCACACAAGAAGAACTAAGATTATTCTACTCTTTGCAAACAAGCTTATTTGTGTTGTTGCCAAGTGGTACACTGGAATTGTACACCACTTCCTTGTCTGCCTGATTAATTTAAAGCAAACACCCAGGAGTTCCTTTGTGTGATGTTAAATAACGACTTTGGCTTTGTTCAGAGAGAACGAAATGTGTCTGGCATTTAATTTATTGATGCACAAAAGAAAGATGTTGACAACTAAAATATTGTTTTACCGAATTGTTTAAAAGGGTTTAAAACAAGACTTTCAGTTCATAGGGATAAAAATGACACATATAAGTCTCTGAGGAAAAAATGGCATTTTACGTACCCTTAAATGTACATTTATAAAATAAAAAATCATCATTAGCATCATGGATCATTAATAATGCTAATGTTTGCTAAGTTTAATGACCTCTCAAAGAAATTCCCCAACTCTTAGCTCTATTGGATTTCTAATAAACCACATATTAAAGTGGGTTAATTTAAAGTTGTTTAAGCTGATTCTTTAAATAAAGGTCATGTGGACATAAGATTCTTTTTATTCTTTCTTTGTTTCGCTCTGCATACTTCTAAGATACATTTAAAGATCCTACATGTATTATTTTTAAGCCGGTAAGTCAAAATAATGAGTTCAGGGCTGTTAAATCCAGATGATTAACACAAGCTGAGAATAGACTCAGTGAAGTATGAAAGTATTCACAAGAAGTTGTCATAGTTTGGGAAGAAAAGTTGTACCAACCTCTGTACTTCACAACAAGGTTTTTCTGTCGTTCCGCCTTTTGTACACCATATGTCACCTGTAAAATTAATTTGAATTGTAATACTTGAAAGCCTTTGTTCCGTGTCCCAGTTGGCCTGATGAGCAGGCAAAGAAATGATGTCTGCTTTTCTATTTATACAAAGTAGATGGTTGAAACCATTCCGTTTATTTTTTTTTCAAGGAATTATGAACTTCTAGCTAGATTTTGAGCCCACTATCAGGCAAATGATTTCCTATTTAACTGTATTCTATTATTTTTAGCTTATTTCTTCATTATTGATTGACAATTTGAATTTAAAGTGTTTGCTTATTATAAAAACCTGTATGAAGTTTTCTCTCTTAAAAAGATTTATGCATCATTGTGTGTCTTGTCTAGTTTTTGTCTCTAAATGTGAATTGTGTCCCAGAAACTTCAAAAACTCACATGCTTTTCTTTGTTTTCATCTTCTGAACCGCTTATGCTTAACAAGGTCGCGGCGGGTGCCGGAGCCTATCCCAGGGGGTTTAAGGCAAGAGGCCGGATACACCCCGGATAGGTTGGCAGTCTGCTGAAGCAGGATGGATGGTTGTGTGTAACCTATGGATACACACAACCATCCATTCCTAGGGGTAATTTCATAGTGGCTGATCAACCTAACACACATGTTTTTGGAGGGTGGGAAGAAACCGGAATACCCGGAGAAAAGCAAGAACATGCAAACTCCACACAGAAATCCCTGTGTTTCAAACCTCGTCTCACCCAGGAGTCAAACCCCAATCTTCTTGCCGTGTGGCCGTCATGCTACCCACTGCACCACTATGCCACCCTTGTTTTTCTTAAAACAGACAAGCAAAAACTATTTCCATGGAATCTTGTTAAAAATGTTTAATAATTAAATTTTTAAACAGAGGAAAACAGGTTGTTGCAAACATCAAATCTGATAGATAACATTTCATGATTCACTTTCTTATCCATTAAGAGTGATCTGCATGAGCACTTTGGTTTACTTAACATCAGAAAATCATTTCTGGCAGAAACTCAGCTGACAGCTTGACCTTTTTCAACTGTGTTTTTACTTGCCTTTAACAAAATGTATGCAATGCATACTGCCTGGAGACAAATTTAGTCATAACCCCAATTAAAGTATCCTCTCTTCAACACATGCTGTACATGCAGACTGTATAATGTACCAGTTTCACAGTGCATTCATTGCACGTGTTACCTCTGTGTTTTACTGATTTATTTCCCCTGGTTCTTCAGCAGCTCTGCTACCTGCACCGGGGAAATCTACAAAAACCCAATGACAATTGCATGTAGGTTATAAGATTTGAAAGAAGTGTGTACAGTCATTTTTTTTTTAAATTCAGTACCCATTCGTAAACATTCAAAATCGCGATGTAAAGCCAATAAAAAAATTTAATTCACAGGTTTAATGGATTTGATTAATTCTTACACAATAGTCTGTATAAAAATAGAAATCATTTTAAAATTTGAAAGCAAAATTTGTTAGTTGTTTCTTTTCTTGGAAAATTAATATAATTTATATAACATACTTTTTTTTGCTAAGAGACCGTTTTTACACTTGTAAAAAATGTTGATTTTAACATATTTTAATGAAACAGAAAAAAAAAAAAACCCAGAAATTTCTGACAGTATGAAAGACTAAAATACTGCTTACATTAGGATTTTTCCATGTTGGGAATTCTTTTGACAGAGGTGCCTGGAGCCCATTGCTGAAGGCTTCACAACTACTGCATAAATAATGGCAGCATTAGTGTAGCATTGGCACACATGGCAGTCTGTAACATCTTAAAGAGAAAAAAATTCAACCCCTTCTTAATTCAGGGAGTGAAGGTTGTTAAAGGGCAGTAAGAGAAGGGGGAGCTACGTAGAAATGAATTGGCTGTTGTGTTAATGAGGTTTGACTGCCTTTAACAACGTGATCTTTATGGCAGCTGAATTTTCCCCCAAAGCATACTCTCCATTCAACTGCAGCAGATTAATTTTTTCTTGCATCTAAAGGAGCATTCAAGTAATCCACGGCATCTTCTGACCACTGTTAGCAAACATTGAACTGTGACAGCCGTCAGCTTTGGCCTGGTATTGTTGACACTGTTATAAATGCCAAATCATATTTTGTATTAGGCTTTATTGTTAATTATTTTCAACGCTCATCAGCAAAGCAAACAATGGAGAGAAGCCATAATTCAGATTTTTAATCAGTTCTGGCCAGAAAGTCAAGTACTTTAATCACAGCTTATTCCTTATCTAATCAATCAACAATGTAATTTTGATTATGACCAATACAGAGAAGAATGCCAGCACTTTTCTGACCAAAACATTGAGTTATAAAATCTTAGGTTTTTATAAAAGTATAGGTCTTGTCTCGCACTCCAATCAAAGACTTATAATTTAAATTATTAGTAAAATATCTTCTTTCAAGTCAAACAACACTTTTCCACAGTGTTGTTTTTTTCTTAAGAATGATCAAGTTACCAGAAAAACTTATTCTGAACTGTCAAATACTCAAAGAACTGCATATTTTTTGCCACGCTCTTTGCACTTAATCTATTTTCAGAAAAAAAAAAGAATTTTTGCACTTCCTCCTAATGGAACGGGCACACTTAGTCTTGAAAGCGCTTTTCTCTAATGTCTCCACATTGACTTCATTTATGGCATATCTTGAACCTCACCTGCAAGTCGCTTTGGTTAAGAGCATGTGACAAGTGGCTTCATGTAAAATGTAAATGTACAATAATGAATAGGATGGTGTTAAAATAACTTGTAAATAAATATACGTACATAGAAAAAGAGCAGAATTAGTGTGGTTAATCTTTCAAGTTATCTTTAGTGTCCAGATGACATCAGCATGTCTGTAGTTAACCCATGAATATATGTATGGATCATCAAGGGAGTGAGAGAGTTCATTTAATAAAATATTACTGAAGTGAAAGGAATGCTTCCTTTTTGATGGTCATACAGACATTTGTTAATTCTTGGTACCAGTGCTAAAAAGAACAGTCACATAATTATAATTTATAATTAGTGGGGTAATAATGGATGAAAATGATTTAATGTATTCACAGGGTTTATGCAGTGTATATATTTTGAACATTTAAATAGTGATGTGATGTTTGAAGGGTTGAATTAGCTGTGTGCACTCATTTGTAAAATCTGTCCTAGTTGCAAAGTTAATTGGAATGATTTAACTACACCAGTTTTTGATGGAAAAGGGGTCTAAATATAAAAGAATGAAAAAAAAAGTCTTAAATCAGGCTCTGCGCTTGAACTGCAACACATTTGCTCTAAGGGCAACTGTGCTGTCTTTTCTTCTGCCAATTACTTTTGGCATCTGTTGCTTCACGTTGCTCCAAAATCTCTAAATAGCAATAATGCTGCCTTTGCAAGTTATACAGAAGCTGTCATCCACCGCATCACTAAACATTTATTGATGTTTGTGTCAGGGTCGTATGGGGCAAACAAAGTGTCCTCTTTTTGTCATAGAGAAAAGTTTAAAATTCTGATCACATGACGCTTGTCTTCTTAAATCTTGTGACACATGTGCTCGAGGAGCCTTTCTCTAATCATAATTCAGACCTCTGGTGTGAATTACCTAATAAACTGTTTATGGTGATGAAAGCTTCGTATGAGGCAAATAACAATTGTGATTTACATAATTAAAGCAGACATTGTGGCTTAAGATTGTCATGATGACACAATGTGACAGTACTGTAAGTTTGCTCAGTTCACTAAAAGGTAACAGTTTCGTTTCGTCTTCTGAACCGTCTACCCCTAACAGGATTGCGGGGAGTACTGAAGTCTATCCTGGCTTATTTAAAATGAGCGGCATGGTACACCCTAACGAGTCTGTTGTTGGGACACATACTCAACCATTCACACACATTCCTAGAAGCAATTTTATAGCACCCAATCAACCTAACATGCTTGCTTTTGGAGGGTGGGAGGAAACCGGAGCAACCGCAGAAAACCCACACATACATGGGAAGCACATGTAATCTTCACACAGAAAAGGTCAGTGTTCGAAGCCTTGTCCCCACCCGGGACGCGAACCCCTGATCTTCTTGCTTTGAGGCCATTGTGGTAGTAGTTTCCTGATAAATCAGGTAATATAGAAAGTGCAAGTAAGTGTCATAGAAAGTTTTTCTGTATATATAAATATGCCAATAAGAAAAACAAGGTTGTAATTAACAATATTTGGTGATGATGTGCATAGAGCTGCTCACTAACTACCATCAAAGGAGAAGCAGAAGACACACAATGAAAGAAAATCTTTTAACTTTCTCCCTGCACTCATTCTTTCACACAGACTCATCTAGTGTTGCATTTACACTCTAAAACAGTGCTTTAATATTCCTTTTGACATAATTTCTTACTCTAAATACCATGTCTAAAATTGACTAAGTGCCTAGATGTTATCCCTCAGGCCATACTCCATTAGGAAAAAAATCCAGGACACAGGGCAAGCATAAGTGTTCCCTTTTTTTGTGTTCATATACAAAACCAATCGAAAGTTTACACACAAATACAGCACTCATTCATTTTGAATGAGACCTTTAGCAGCACAAAACTTTTTACCTAGCGACTTAAAGGTCAGGGCCATTCAATATTGATGTTCAGCTTTGTCTTTCTAGCGTACTGAGATTTCTCTACATTTTTAGATTCCATTGACTGATTGCAAGTAATTTGTTGCTATTTTAAAGCCTCGTACCACTTGTTAAGTCCCACAAGCTCAGTAGTGCAATAAAGTGCTTTATTCTCAAACAATTGTTGATCCATTGAAGTAGTCATTCAGCACCTTGTGACATTCACAACCCAAAATAATTCTGTAAAAGCAGGTGACGACATTGTAATTGTCGAAAACAGAAGCAAATATTTGTAAATTATGAGAGGAGAAATGACTCCAGTAACAAACAGACTTTGAAAAAAAAGTCTCTCAAATGCTAATTTACAGATTGCTGTCAATTTTAGTGTCAGATTGATTTGAGTACAGTTTTATTCTTTGATATTATCAGGAAGATGGAATTATCAATGCCGAGTGCAATTTGTAACTATTTTTATATTAAAATACATCCCTGTTGAAGTTGTGTACTCTTTTCTCAACACAGTAATCTCTGTAAAATTATGATAATGGAGGTAGTCATGTGCAGTGAGTGTTGCCCTGAAAAGCTGCTTTGCATTCTAAAACTCAAAAGTTATTTCAGCATATTAAACAGACTTCATGTATTCATTTATTTTAATTTCTGCTGGAGTGAATGCATGCATACATCCCTAAACAGCAAATTAGCTGATGCCACCAAAGAAATGGTCCTTTAAAAAAAAAAAAAGCCTCTCGTAATGTGTTATACAACTCTGCAGCATTTTCCTTTAGAAAATGTAAAATATAAAAGTTGCCAGAAGTTGTAAAGCTGTCCAAGTGGCAATGATCATTTGAACTGTAAGTTAGTAAATAATACATAGTTTTGTAGTAATTCATTCATTACTAGCACGCATAGACTCAGAAAAGATTTATTCTTTTTTCTGAAACAATTAACAACAATTCAGGCTCTTACAATATTCACAGAAAAGATTTAAGCTTTGCATTAGTCATAAGTCCAAAAGCAGTACAAATAGTGAAGTAACATGAAAATATTTCAAGCACGCCATAAAACAAACGACATTCTTTCTCACGGTGTAGCTGGATGACATGCCTCATATAAAGCTCAAGAAAGAGTGTGAAATGCAACAGGATGTATACACAAAAATAAAAAAGTAAATATATCCCTTTGATTAGCTGATTCAATAGAAACACATTTAGAAGATGTATGTTTTATTTGCAGCTGTTCTGTGTAAACTCCAACTTGATGGAAAACTAATTAACACATGTGTTTGAAAACGAATGTAGGTCATATCTAGTGTTATATATATATAAATGGATTCTTTGCAGATGAAAAGTATTAGAGTAATCTTGTAGCAGTCAGCTCATCAAACAACATTTTCTTGAGCTGTGCATGGTTTTATTACATTTCTTTGCTACACCTACACATTCATCATCAAACATTTCATTACTTTCATATTTATTGGTTGCTGTATAATACTGTGGTTAATCCTGTGGACTCAGGAAAAAAAATGCCGGTTTGAACACTGTCACAGTACAGGTTTGGAACACCTGCTATTTTGAGGGAGTTTGCATGTTCTTCCTGTGCATGTATGGATTCTTTCTAAGTATTCTACTCCTCTCACTGTTCAAAGACATCAATACTAACTTGATTGGATATTATCAAATTGCCCTTGAGACTGAATGTATGCTTGCTTAGTTGTCTGATCTATATGTGGCCGTGCAACAAATTGGCACCCTTAATCAGGTGTACCCCGGCCTCTCATTTGATTCTAGTTGGGATAGACATCATCACCCATTCGATCCAGCGTTTAGATTATTGGATGTTGTGGCACAATTAAAAAAAAATACTACAAAACAGTCTTTTTTGTCCATTGGCAGCTGATGAACAAAAGAGGACGCGTACTGTACATGATTTCATTTAAAATTGAGTAATAAAAGACGGACCTTTCAGATTTTTCTCACAAATGAGGATTAACACAGCTTTACAGTATTTGTGGAAAAAGTTTGCAGAAGTAAACTGGAAAAGTCCATTGGATTCTTATTTGTTTAAAAACATCATGTCTATCAAAGTGATCATATTTTTACACATTTTTTTCAAACTTGCTGAGTGATAATTTTTAAAAATATTTTCTTGTAAATCGACTCAAGCCCTATCATCCATCCACAGTCTGGATATTGACTTTTGTATCAGGGATGTTTTTAGCAACGGTTTGATTAATAATTAATCATTTTTTATGATTTTTGATGTTTGCTATTTTGCCTCTGGACAGAAGCCATAGCACAAATATCTTGTGTGAGTCATCTTTATATAAATGCAATAGGGTTACAAAAAACTTCTAAGATAGTGTTGGGATATTTTAAAGAGAAAAATGTAACATTTTTAGAACAGTAAGGCATCAAGCACATTTTGTAAACACACAACAAGTAGGAAACAACTTGTCATTTCTGTTATTTGAAAAAGAAAGTCGATCCCCTCAGCTGGATGGGTAAACTAATTTAATTCCTTGTTACGCGTAATATTTACCATTTGTGTGTCACGAGCAAAGTTAAGTCAGCGTCAAAAGTCTCAGTTTTCTCCTTGCAGTTCAGTGCAAGTCATCCACTTAAATTTCCTGTTTATCTGAACAGGCTCGTAATGTGTATTTGTGTTGTGGAAAAAAGTTGTATATCTTTGTGTGTTGCATGAGGTCATTCGTCTTCTGGCCCGTGCTTTCTTTTTTTACAACCTGTTATGGATTGTACTTTGATTTACAACTAAAGTCAGAAAGTGGTTTCATTAGGGCTAAGATTTAAAGATAGAACCTGAAATAAATCATGCTGTTGTAGTCAGTATGTTTAAAGTGATCATTTATCAAATGACAATATGTAATATGAGAGGTCACTATAAAACAACCTTACAAAGAAGACTCTCAAAACATACAGGTCTAAATAATTGATAAAATATTACTTGTATTTTATCAAAAGCAACAGAAATGAAAACGTGTGAAAAGCGCCTTGATCTGTTTTTGTTGGTTTCTTGTGTATTTTTGGCATCGATCATTTCCTGCCAAAGAAACTGCATGTCAAATGGTTTGGACACAGCTGTGTAATTCTCTTGAGGTATGTGGTAAAAACCATTTTTATTACTAGTTAAAATTCATACTTCTAACATGCGATGCACCTTGGTGCATCTTTTTCTAGCCGGGATGGCCTACCCACCTGCTCAACGGGTGGCAGATGTGGTAATCACATCTTTGTTTTACCTGCTTCCCACTCAATACTTTTCTATTCAAATCCAAAGTTTCTAGCTGAAAAAATTAAACAGAAAATACTTTGCTTGTACCTAAATCAAATAATAGCTCTATCTTCCATTTTCCATAAAAGTGAAGGCTGAATTATTCAGATTTCATGCTCAAATGTGGAACTGGCTTTTTAGCCGACATCTCTACAGCTGTATTTGAATCTAAACCAATTAGACCTCACATTAAGGAGATATATATTTTTAATGATGCCAGAGCTTGATTCACGTCCCACAGAAAAGTACCCAAGAGTTGACCCACAACCCGCTGGAGGGACTGTGTCTCACAGATCGTCTACAAATGGCTCTCGGACAAAGTGGAATCAGTGGCTACAGCAATGGATGTCTGGGCTTCCCTAACAAGGCACTCTCCCCCACAAACTGATGTTAGATGAAGCAGTTGTAATACAATGTAATACAACTTCTGCATCTTTTAAATGTTTTTGAGAGAATCTTTTGCTTCAGAACGTGATGCCTCCAGGGAAATTCATCTTGAACTCTCCACCTTAGATGGTTAAATGAGAGAGCTGCCCTTGATCGGCTTAATTTAATTAAAAATAATATTGACCAACCAGTTAAAACATTACAGTAGCTTATTTTGTTTGTTAGGGTATCTGTTTTACACCTACATTTGTCATTAACCAATTAGGTTGTAGATTTGAATGTTTTAAACTTTTTCTTAATAATTAGGTGGCTTTAAATATCCCCAACAAGATTTTTTTATGACAATTTTTTTCTACTTCTTCCCCAGTTATTTATTCTTTATCACGTCCGAGCTTGCCAGACGGAATGGCTCTTATGCTGTTCAAAAGAGGCCGCAGGGTTAAACGTTCTTGGTTCAGATTCCCACGTTGTGGCTATTTTCCCATCAAGTCATGCCAAGAGTTGTCATCACTTAAACGCCACTAAAATCTTATTTTATTTGAACTTCAAAGACAAACTTTGATCTTCTTGACAGCAGTTTAGTCAGTGGTTTTGCATGTCAAAGTACTCTCTGGGGTGATCACTGAACTCCAAATTGGTCCTAATAATAAGGTCCTGCATGGTCAGCTGTCACGGGAATGAGTTTGTACACAGAAAGCTTATTAGTATAGGCTTCCTCTTTGTATTTCAGTTAAATATTTCACACGTGTGTACATTTGAGTTTCTGAGGCTTATGAACAACTTATAAAAATGTGCCTCACGGTACTATTATGGACCGTTTAACGTGCTTTTTACTTTTAGTAGATTTGATGCTCTGTTGAGAGCAACTTTTCGAAATGTGGTAGAAATAATTGCTTTGCATGGTTTTCAAAAAAACCAAATAATGTTTTGTTAAATGTTTAAATAACTTAATATAACATTTTTTATCTCACTCTTCAGGCTCAACAATACATTTTGTATGTGCGGCAATTCTGAAATTGTTCAAGTCCTTCTTTGAAGGATTAGCCAAAAAAGGTTAGTAGTAGCTTGAGGTTAGCATTGAGCTTCCACTTCTATGAATCACAAAATAACTGAGGAGTAGCAATTTGTACTTTTAAAGTTTCTTAGAATAGCAATAAACGGTGGATTTAATGTAATGCTGTTATGCCTGAGAAGCTTGAAAAGAGTGTCATATGAAAAGCTTCACATCGTTATTATTGAGCAGCCGTGATCAAAGTCAGCAACACTAATTTACTCGAGTAAGGAACAGTAACAAATACAGTGGCATCAATAGAAAATGAAATCTACTTTAACTGTTCGCGTGTTCATGAAAACTGGCATTAGTGTGTAAATTTGTCAGTCACTTTCAAGCCAGGCAAGGAGCGTGGGCGAATCCATTCAACTGGGCTTCACTTCTGCAGAAATAATTTCCCTTCCAAATGAATGCTTGCTGTTTATTGACTGGGGATAGAACAGACAGTGAAGCATACCATCTTCCATGCATGCTCATTCTCATCACCAGTCATTCTCCTCAACACAGCTGGTGGACAAGTCTTTTATTATTCTCTCTTTTTTACGACACATTAAAATCACACAAAATGAGCATGAAATTGTGTCATTAAATTACAATTCACCAAACTGTTTCGGAAATGTGAGTTATTTGTGCCACAGAGTGAGAGGATGGGAGATCTGAAGTTCTTTATCGGCGTATACTTCTTCGATCCCTCTCCTCTCGGCAAGGCTTAGAGGACCCTATTCTCCATGGACACCCTCTGTGTGCCAGACTTCAGTGGGTTTAGCACAAGTAGCACAACTTATTGGATTACGGAGTCCACCGTCTATGCTCATATTGCTGAAGGCTATGTGTGCAGGGGGTTTGTGTGGTGTTCTTGTGAAGCAATGAACGGATGAAATGTCAAACTTTCATTAAGTTTACCTTCTAATAGTAAATGTGGACTTTCTTTGAAAGGCTTTATCTTTTCATGTCTGAAGATTTGAAGTTGGAGGTTTTGATGCTTCCCTTGTTTCATCTGGATTTAGTTGTTGCCTTTCCTATACCCAGGAGATGTGGCGTGTGCACATCCAGCAGGAGATTTTGGCTCAGTTTGTTCCAGACTTCAAATATAAAAGTAAAATTGGATGTCTTAAAAAATATAAATATGTTTTCATTTACACAGCCGAGCAGTCTTCACATTTTGAATGAAGAGCCGTACAGCCATAGATAAAAGTATTGTCTGAATGAAAATAAATGTATATAAGAAAAATGTCCATTTTCTTCAAATGCAGAGATTTAGCGGGTCATAAATATTGTGTGTGGCCCAGGGCGCTTTTGCTGCTTAACCACTCATGTCACTCTTTGAGGAGCTGAGTGACTGTGTTACTTTCTGCCAGAATCACCATCCTTGTCCAAGTGACTTTCTACATTTAAAAGACAAATAAATGTGTCTCCCAGGCTCCCTGTCATTGACACACTATGAGTCACGATGCTGTTCTATTTCAGTATGGCTTCTGGCAAACCCTGCCTTTCGCCAGCCTTCTCCCTCCCTCCTTTGTTCATTTGTTTGACACCCCTGCTAAGCTGTTTACACGTAATTTGGACATCTGTTAAGGTGGTGTTCTTGCATCCCTGAGGTGTGATGAGGCTAACTTTGCCAAATTTGAAAAGAAACAGAGAAAATGGACTAATGCTATTTCTGAGAGTAAAGACGTACAAAGTCTGACAGTTCCACTTCTATTTATTGTAGTAATCAAAAGTTTCTTGTGAAATAAAGAATAAAACAATGTGACATATTAAATAAATTTAGGCTATTGGTCATTTTTGTATGTGGTGTCCTTATCCTACTCGCCTATTAAGTCAACATTGTTTGTGTCATGGTAATGTCTGGTTTGATCCCATCATGTCCTGTTCCACAGTCTGTTTGGCTTAGAACTCCTGTGCCAGCAACACCACTAACACTGGGAAGGGGAAGTGGAGCTATTAACCACCTGCTGGTAAAGCAGCAATACCTTGTAGCCGCACACAAACACAGAGATTTGGAGGATTACTTGTGCACACCTTGCTGCACAGATTTTTGGGTGTGGTACTAATCAGACATGTCTCATGGAGCTCAGGTAGACACTAAAATGAACAGCTTGTGATAAAAAGTGTGCGCCGAGGTGCTCATTTGAAATTTGCTTTCCGATCATGTTTCATTTTGAGCGGTACTAATTTGTTCATTCCCTTAATGAACATTATTGGCAGGATCGCATTAACCCGGCACTTAGATTTCCTAATGACTAGCATCATGCTTCATGCTCACATCACACCATCCACTTTCCTGCTGCCAATGCTGAATGATTCCAACACCATTTTAAACCTCATTCGAAACCTAGTTTTTTAACGTATACATTTTAGATGACTCATTTTGAAATCTGAGGCTTTAAATGGATGTTACAAATGAGAGTAGTCAATCACATGTTTCTATTATCCTAAAAATCAATTCGAATCAGAAATACCTTTATTGCCATGGTCAATGAAGAGAATCAGAGACTAGGAACTTGCTGTGGCACTAGTGTGCAATTATAAACATAAAAATAGGATATGTAAAAGTAAAAAATAAAATAATAATTTTAACAAGACCAAGAGTGCTCAGAACAAAAAAGTATACAAAAAGTATAAAGTATAAAAAAGTAGTGCAATGACATAGAAAATAATAGATAAAGACAGTAAAGTGACAAGAGCAAAGTGACTAAGTGATGAGTTGATCCTGGTTATAAAGTATTCATAATTCCCAACGGCAGAAGGGAAGAAGCTGTTTTTGGGGCGGGACGTTCTGGTCCGCATGGACCGGAGCATCCTGCCCGAGGAAAGTCGCCCCTACCTGCACGCCCTCGAGTCCTAGAGACATACAGGTCATGGAGAGATGGAAGGCTGCAGCCAATCAACTTCTCCACGGAGCGCACAATGCGCTGCAGTCTACGTTTGTCCCTGGCTGTGGCTCCAGCATACCACACGGTGATGGAGGAGGTGAGGATGGACTCGATGATGGCTGTGAAAAACTGCACCATCATCTGGGCGGGCAGCTTGGCTTTCTTCAGCTGCCGCTGAAAGAAAATCCTCTGCTGGGCCTTTTTGATCACGGAGCTGATGGATGGCCCCCACTTTAGGTCTTGTGTGATGGTAGTTCTGAGGAAGCGAAAAGAGTCTATAGTGGTGATGGGGGCGTCTGTCAGTCCAAGGGAGGATATGGGGGCTCTGACTTTCCTGAAGTCAACGATCATATCCACTGTCTTCTGAGCGTTGAGCTCCAAGTGTTACTGCTGCACCAGGACACCAGCCGGTCTACCTCCATCCTGTAGGCCGACTCATAACCACCAGAGATGAGCCCGATGAGGGTGGTGTCGTCCGCAAACTTGATCAGTTTGACAGAGTCATGGCTGGAGGTGCAGCCATGACTACCTATTTGCAAAAATTAGTACTAACTATTTGCAAAATTACAACTTAATTAATGATTAGGAGTTTTAAGTATTTTTAGACTCTACTTGTGGGCTAAATCAGCAAAAAAAAAAAAAAAAATTCAGCAGAACAATAGAAGCTTTTCATACTGTTGTTTAAAGCAAGACACAGTTTCAACACAACTGTTAACACACAACATCTGTCTCTGTTGATGTGGTATTACAGTATTTCTGTCTTGGATGGAAGTGGTTAGTGTCTTGGCATGCAAACCGGAGTACCCGGAGAAAACCGATGAATACACATGGAGAACATCCAAACGCCAGGTTGTGGGGGCAACAGCCTTAGACAGGAAGCCATGCTTCTCTCACCCCAGCTACATCCTCCAGCTCACCTGGAAAGATTCCAAGTTGTTCCCAGCCAACTGGGAGACATAGTCTTTCCAGTGTGTCCAGGGTCTGCCTCTTGGTCTCTTCCCGGTGGGGCATGCCCGAAACACCTCACCAGCGAGGTAAGCACCTCACCAGCGGTAGGCATCCTGACCAGATGCTCGAACCACCCCATCTGGCTTCTCTCGACCTGGAGGAGGAGCAGCTCGAAACCAAGCTTCTCCTAATAATAAAAGCATGATGCATCTCAGACAATTATTTAGCCACCTTGTTACTTTTCAAAATCAAACATCTAACTATCCAAATGCTCCACTGAAACTGTCTTTATTTCCTGTTGGTGTTTAAAAAGAAAATAATGTCCTGTTTCTTTAGAATTTGATTATCCAATTCAATAAATAATAGAAAAGTGTTAATGGAATATTTTTAGCCTTGGCAAAACAAAAAATTGTAAAACTATTTTTTAGAATGTCAGAACACAACTCTACTGCTTGTTCCACAAAATCATTCTATAGCAAATATGTCACTATTTTAAAAGTGAGACAAACAAGTATTGCAAGTGTGTAAAGCATCGAACTAAGGTGTTTATTCAGGAAGTTTAGATTTGCATGGTTCCTGAGTTACTCATCACTGGAGTATGTTAAGAAAAAGAAGTCAAGCAAGATAGTTGTCAAACTGCTTGATCCAGTTTAGAGATATTTCCGCTGTAAAATGAGCAACTTAACAAACACTCTTAAATAATAGAGTTACAAGTTTTGAAATAAAAATCCAAATAAGATTAAGAAGAATTATTTTCCAGGTCACCAAAATGTGTTGAAACTAAAAACAGTCTGACGAATAAATACAAACCACCAGCACTTGTTATAGGAGGGATCAGGAGTTGTACTTTGGACAGAGAAGGTGTGGCTTTACTTAGACCTGTTGGGTTTCACCTGAGAAACCAAGCAATCTTTCGCTGACACTGAGTTCGAAGGATATCTTCAGTTTGGAATATGAGGTAAATCTGAATTTTCTGCTCTCTACTTGATAAAAAGCTTTTTTTTTTTAATGTATACTTGTAGTCTTTGTGTAGCTGTCCTCTCCAAAATAATCATTAAATCTTGACCTTGTTTATGCAATAACAGGAACTGTGATCATTTCATTATGAGTTTCCGTCAAAGGAACAACATTAAAAGAAATAAAGATTGAAAGATTCCCTTTGAATGCCATTGTGTTTCTTTTTGCTCTCAGGGTGAAAATGAAGGTTGGATGCCCAAGCCTGCAGCTGAGGTTGGCAGTGATGTTTCTTTATTTGATAACTCAGAGAACTGGTGAGTTTAATTTTGTATTTACTAGTTTTTTCGGGGATTTTTTTCTTCTCTTTCACACATCTACTCCCTTAGTTTCTGTGAAGCTTTGAAAAGACAGATGAAGGGTTCATAGCAAATTATTTCTCACAGAACAGGTGTTGTCTGGGGTTTTGATCTGTGATTCAGACAATACTGCTGTGTGACTGGAAAATCTGACAGTAAATCTTGTACAGAAACGATGTGGGTGTCTAAGCATTCTGCATAACATTCATACCTGTTTTTCCAGTGCAAAGAGCAAAACTATACTAAATTTACAGGGGAAATAGCAGAGGGACTTTTATGTCCTGGCTTCCTTACAATCGTTCTGTTTTCAAATGCAAACAACATAAAAGCAGAAGTGAATTACATCAACAGGGAGTCTAGCCAGTACAATAATTTTCAGTCTGCAATAAAAAAAATGCTGTGAAGCACAAAATCTTCTCATCTCGCTTGACTGCTTGCTTGATGTTATGAAGCTTGATTGATTCTTTAAGTTTAAATTTAACCGGTATCACACCAAAATGATGGTGTGACGGGGAGTACAGCATTTTTGTATTTGCATGATTGTGTAAGCCAAAGCTCTGTATGAAATCCACATCTTTCTTACAACTGGGGTCCACCCAGTGGGGTGTCCACAGCATAAAACACCAGAATGACTCATTTTTGCTCTTTATTTTTCTAACCTGCTTTTATCACTTTAGAGGCTATTAGTCAACCTGATAAACTGTGTGGCACAACAAAGCTTTGTTTTCACAATTAGTTAAGACCTTAAGATAAAAAAAATCTTTTGTTCTCTCTTAAAAGTTGAGCATTGTGAAGATAAATGGCTTTAATCATCTTTTAATACATGACAAGCTTTCATCAATGATTAAAATCTATCACCATTCAGAATAAGTCAGTGTGTCAGCTCGGAGACGGCCGCCATTTATCGAATATTTTTCATGTTCGCTCCTCTACTCACTTGTCACCATCGTTTACCAATAGTTTCTCACAGTTAATGAGCCTCCAAAATGAAATTAAGATATAACTCATTTGAGAAAAACGCTGCACTCTACTTTTTGTATTCCAGCTTTAAACCCTCAAATTTTCAATTTGTCTTAAGAGGCCAATTAGTCTCACATCATCTCTCTCTCTTGTGCCTGCCTAAAAGCATAACCCAGAGCTCGAATGGGATTAGTTGAGAACCAAATTTTATTTATTTCAGAGTTAAAGTAGTTTTATTTTGGGTTATTTTGTTTATCACTACCCGCAGCCTGACCTTTCCGGGCATGAAAACTCATAAATGTATATAAGAATTTTTTTTGTCTAAAATGTTTTTTGTTTGTTTTTATATGTCACAGAAGCATTGGAGATAACGTCATCTGGTGCACAAACCATTCAAAGAGCAAAAGGAGAGAAAGTCACTTTGGGATGCACATTTACACCAGCCCCTGAGGATACAGGAGAGCTGGACATTGAGTGGTCAAATGTCCAGCCGGACATGACACAGAAAGACAAACTTGTGAGTCAAAAAAATATTTTGTCAGAGCAGATGAGTTGGTAAAAGCAAAAAGACCACTTTTTTCTAGTTTCGGTTTTGGTGGAAAAACCTGTTGTCGCTAAATGCAAATTTTGTGTATCAGATCTTATCGTATTCAGGAGGCCAGGCACACAACAATGATCCAAACCTCGCCAAAAGGATCAGTTTTTCAGCGGACCCAAAGATTGGAGATGCTTCCATCATTTTCTCCAATGTGGAGCTCTCGGACACCGGGACATATCAGTGTAAAGTTAAAAAGTTGCCAGGCGTCGACATGAGAAAAGTCACTTTGGTGATCATGGGTGAGGAGAAATTCCTTCTTTCTACCGGTTTCACTGGTTTACTTTCTTTTCCCTTCCATATATCTTTAAATGCTGCTCTCATTCGCATGGAATGTGGCAGTTCTTTCT
This sequence comes from Neostethus bicornis, assembly GCA_902685375.1. Taxonomy (NCBI): domain Eukaryota; kingdom Metazoa; phylum Chordata; class Actinopteri; order Atheriniformes; family Phallostethidae; genus Neostethus; species Neostethus bicornis. The sequence goes on from LR738545.1 coordinate 17,003,656, forward strand.
GTCTGAGTGCCTTCCTATATGATTACCTGCAGTTCATGCATCTTTGATTTTCTTTAATTAGTTCCCCCATCAACGCCAAAGTGTTGGGTTGAAGGCGGTGAGGAGAAAGGTGGACCAGTCTCTCTGCGTTGTGAATCCTCCCAGGGTTCCAATCCTCTCAGTTATGCATGGAGTAGGGAGACGGGAGGTGCAATGCCCTCCACTGCAACACAAGGTAAACAACTACACAATAACGGATTGTCTTTAATTTGAAAATAATATGTATTCTCATTCCCCCCCTCGTTTTTTCCAATCAGACTCGCATACAGGGGAACTCTTGATAAAGAATCATACAGACAGCAACACAGGAATTTATCTCTGCATGGTGAAAAATGCTGTTGGCAGGGCGCAGTGCCAATATTCCCTACGAGCATATAACCGTAAGTGAAGTCAGTCCAGCTTTAATTGTACAGTGACAGTTCTGTAATCTTAAGATATTTTACAGGCAGAAGTCAGTGATATAAGCATCTCATATTTGCTGATATAAATGCTCAGATCTTCTCAAGGTGCTGCATTTGTTGCAATATTCATGCAAAACTGCCAAATCCCATGCATGTCTCTCCTTCAAGCCTGAATTTATAATTTGACAGGCAGGCAGCAGCACTTGTTTGATGTCTCTGTATCATGTGTGTCATCCAGCTACCAATAAAGCTGGCGTCATAGCCGGTGCAGTGATTGGCGCCCTGCTGCTGTTTCTCCTTCTTCTGCTTCTCATCATCATCATCTGCTGCTGCTGCTGCAAGAAGAAACGCCACCCAAAGGAGGAAGCAAATGAAATTAGGTATTGCACTAGAGCTGGACACTATTTCAAGCCTCAGGGAAATAGAAATCTTATATCACAGCTTCATGTAAGTAAAACTATTTTACCTTGTTCCTCAGGGAGGATGTTCGGGCTCCAGAAAGCCGACCCACCAGCAGGCAGTCCAGCAGGCAATCCAGCAGGCCAGCCAGCACTCGTTCGGTTATGGGATACCGCTCCCATCAAGGGATTCAGTATAACGCTGTGGCCAGCCCCCTGCCAAGTGTCAGTGAAAATGGTCAAATCTACATGAGTGACAATGATGGGCCAATCTTCAAAGAGAATAGGAGTGCCTCCCGCAACTATGACCCTCGATATGGCTATCCTGTATGACAGAAAGCAAGGAACGATCTTTTCTAAAGCAAATTTGCTGTGTTTAGTGTTTACAGGAAAAAAAGAAGACATGTTTCTTAGCCCTTTAAAAGTGTGTTCTCTTTTCGTCTGTTCAGTGCCTGCTCATTTGAAGGACTCTAAGAGCAAAGTATGAACTTTTTGGAAATAGTAAACAATGGTATTGTTGGTATTGCACAGGTAGGCTAACTCCTGATGCCTCCGAGGACATTGCTGCTATTGTAAACACAAAGAACAGGTTCTTAAGTCACCTATAGCTATATTATTTGTTTAAACTGTATGTGAAATGTATATATATGCTGTGCAAAGTATTTTAACGACTGTCTGCTTTGTTTTCTTAAAGTGGGAACTAATTATTTTTATCCTTTGCTTCCTCCGGGTACGATATTTTATATATTTTTTATTAAAATCTGGACAGATTCAAATAAAATATTCATTGCAGATTACTTGTTAAACGATTCATTCATTTTTATAGACATTAGGAATTTTGTGATATTAGAAGTTGTGATCAAACAGTAATGAAATTCAAAGCAGCAACATTAGAAAGTGGTGATATTAATAAAATTCGGGTAAAGCCCAGACGAAGTCTGAAAATTCTGACCATTAAAGTCATCATGTGGTCTTTCTTCAAACTTTATTTTTTGAAGTTAGTTTAATGACTGTATTCTCAGTTTTTGGGAAAGTAAGGCAGAAAGAAAGCTAAATTTACTTCATTTCAAAATTGTTTGCCCGGCATTTTACAAAGCTTATGTAGCTAGTTAATGTGCAAACATATAAACTCATGTCGGTTACACTCCCAGCTGGCAAAGTCAGCACTGTGCCTGCAGCCCCACCGCTTAGATAAACCCCTACGTTGCCCTGATCTTCAAAAGGACACTGCCAAATGAAATTCAGCTACAAGTGATTTGGGTATTACAAGATATTTTTTCTTCACCCCCTTAAAATACTCAAATTTTGCGAAGGCGCTGACTTTTTTATTCTCTTTTAAACATCCTAATAAACAACTTCTAACTCACCTTTTGCTATGTTTGCCAACATTTCACTTTACATGAAAATAAATTAATCCCTGGAGCATCATGACCTTTTCTCCACCAAAGTAAAAGGTTTCAACTACTCTACACTCATCAAACCTTTGCCTGTTTTGACAGCAATGCTTTTGATGGGAGCTGGTAAGAAGTTACAATTAGGATTCCCAAAGGCAATTTTTGCAACTTAGCACAAATTTAATACGTTTCTATGCGTCAGAAGTTCTACTGCAGATTTCAAGTGTCAAAACGGCAAACCAAAGTTTTATTAAAAAAATTTAAAAAACACATCATTTCTGAACTTTGTCATTTCCCAGTAGGCATGAAGAACGTGTAGAACAAATTGCAATGAATAAAACACACGAACAAATATTAGCTTAATTATGTATGACTAAATATTGTGATGAATATAACGTGCGTCTTGATGGTAGTAACATGATTCGGAATAGGTTGAAAACTTTTTGTGCATAATCCCATTTTGTAATCTTTAAATGGAGTTTCATAAGCAACATGTTTTTCGAATCTAGTTTGATCTCACACTGGATTTAGATTGACATGATAATTTAGATTGTCCTGGGTTGGCTTTGCAAACTTAAAGGAAATTAGAGTTTCAAATGTTAATAATTAATCTCATTAAAAGTCTGTACACAGTCACCCCACCATGCACAAACTACAGTAAGTGTTGCATAAGTTGAAGGTGATCTTCAGTGGGTCTGCTTATCTCATTGAGGTGATGGGTTTGTTGGTGGTTTGAGGTTTGGAAATGTGTGGCACTGGTGCAGGAAAAAAGATTTACATGTGGTTGTGGTAAATTGTGGTCTTTTCAGCTGCCATGCCGAATCGATAGACAAACAGAGATGACCCTAAAATTAAGGTAGCCCGCCAAATCTCAGTCGATCCTGCTCTACCACAATCTATGGTCAGATGAAATGCAAATCAAATGCTTAGGTATAAATCCCAGAAGGAGAACACCTATTTCCAAGGCAGTCACTCTGATGTCTACAAAGCCCGTGGAAGTAATTAATTTTTTAAAGAAACAAAAGCGGAGAACTAAGCTATACATTGTGATTATTAGTTGGGGAAAAAGCTACGCTAAGTGAACTTTCCTTCAACAGGATTCAAAGAAAAAAAGAAACCTCATCTCATCCTCAAAAGCTTCCTTTGTGGTAAAGAAAAAAATGGTTCTTACAATAATTCCTCTTTCATATTTTTATGCATCATGTTCTATGTGACCACCAAAGTTTCTGTTTTCTTATATTTTATTTACCTGTAAAAGAACATTTTACCACTTTAGCTTATTTAAAATTGTTTTGGGTTTATTTTGTATTTTAAAAGCTAATGTGTGTTTCTTTTCCTCAGGCCACCAAAGATAAACTGAGACCAATTCCATTATATAACACAAGTGGAGTATTGTTTGGTTTGGAGAGACTGAGATTTTCTGGGATTTTTTCTTTTTGCTTCATCATCTTTTTTTAAATCCATAAAAGCAGGCCACTTCAGCGTCCCACACAACTTGTAGAGTTTGGAGCATACATATTACAGTTTTTGACATTTAAAAAGGTTGTGTGGTTGGAATAAAATAGTCATGATAACAGAGGGTAAAATGATCATCTGGACTTTGTCAGGCCTTTTGGCTGTCACAACAGTCTTCTTTAATGCATATATTTTTTTGACAAGTCTGTTGAACAAGAAAGAGAAAAAACAGAAGGGTCCCAGTGACACAATCATCATGGCTCTGTCAGTGGCTAATATAATTCACCAGTTGGCATCTTATACCTGGATGACCATGAATGAATTGGACACTGAGTGTCACATAATTACAATGTTCTACACCATCTTGTTGCTTTTTATTTACAGCTTCAAGTTCACCATCATATGGGATACAAGCTTCCTCACATTTTACTACAGCATTAAGCTGGTCAGCACTCCCAATCATTGCTACACACACATCCAAAACATCATTCTCAAACATGTGACTGTAGGAGTTGTTCTCATTCCTCTGGGTGGTATGGCCACCTGCATGCCAATGCTTGTTGCATTTCACCCTGACAATGACACGCATGAAAATATGGACTGTGGGGTTTTATTGCCCAACAATGGCTCAGGCAAAGCTTACGATGTACTTTATTTGCTTCTTTCTGACATCCTGCCAGGGATCATCATGCTGAAGTGCTGCATCTCCATCTCTGTCCACCTGGCCATCCATCTCCGCCAAATGAAAGCCAGCACCAACGGTGCTCACACCCCGAAGCTCGGCACACAAATGAGAGTGATCCAGATGGCTCTGTCTCTAGTGGCAAACTTTCTCATCTTTCTCATTGTTGACCTGTATGTGAACTATCAGATAGTGGTGGACCATGATAATTCTGTAGGAGTTGCATTTTTTGTGACATCGATCTACACAACAGTGACTGCCATAGTACTTATCTATGGGAAAAAAACACTTTGGAAAACTATGATTTATGATTTTAATCTTGGTGTGGAAAAATTTCCATGTTTGTTGTGTCTGAAGGTGCCGGAGCATATGGATAAACCAGCACATTAAAAAAGGAACCAGTAACTCAGTTTAATTTGAAGACCTTTAATAGCATCAAATAGTGACTGAAACTTTTTTTTTTCAAAATGGTGATTTCTTAACATTAGCACATTCGGCAATATTCAGCAACTTGACTGAACCTTGCAAGACCCCTAATGCTGTGTTAGCTTGTTAGACTAGGAATGTAGAAATGTTAGGATGACACATATGGCGCCAAAGTAACCAGCTTGCCATGCAAATCACTACCTTATCTTATTGCACCTGATGAACATAAATTTTTAAGCAGAAAAAAATGTAGTCAGGTTTGCAAAATGTACCTCCAAGTACGGTGGCTTACAGATGATGCAATCCTGTGCCCATCTAAAATCGTTAAAAATGCATGTGACTGTGGTGAGACTACAGAACATATTAATAAAACACGACTTGTACACACAACCGGAATTTTCATTTTATGACAGAAGTTTTATGACTGCTTTTCTCAGCCAGGTTTCTGGTGGTTGCAGCAGCTCATTGGGACCTTAGTGGCCTGCTTGTGTTTGGAAAGGTGCCAGGCCAAGCACCTGCAGCCTCTGAGTGGGAAAACATTAAACCTGCCGAGGAAAAGTATCTGCTCTTTATGTTTGTCAAAAATAGAGTATGTGCCTGCAGCAGACGGCTTGCACATCTCCTTCTGTCTAGCTTTAAACTGCACATGAGATTGGGCATTCCTTAAGAGTGCACTCATGCCAGACAAACCAACCTTGGGTAAATAGAGGGTTGAAAAAGAATTGCAGCAGATTTCTTTATTATGCTACATTAGTTCACACCCTCTGGCACCACCTAGTGAAGTTGAAAGCAGAGTTACAATAGAGCAGCTAATCCCTCCAGCAAATGAGTGAATGAAAAAAGGAAGAAAATAGGTTGTTTTTTATGCAGGGCAATTAGGTCGTGCCAAGGCCTGGGCCTCTGTCACTGTCATCCTCCTCTAGCTGCGGGAGGAACTTGGTTTCAACAGGACGGATGGTCAGATAGCTTAATATGACTTCACACTTTCCAAAAGGGCAGCATCAAAGAGAAAATATTATTTTCAATTTCCTTTTTTTGTTTAGGTGTTGACAAATGTGAATTTAAATCAGTTCAAATGCAAACCATCTAATATGTAAAAATTGGTGATGGAAAAAGAGAGAGTACTTTCTCCAGAGGTTGATATGGAACATATTGATAATTTACTTATAGAGCCTGACAGTACATTTTTATGCATTGCAGGTAATAAATGCATTTATTTCACTAACAAAACAAAGAAATGTTAACAAAAGCAGATCATTTTGAACTCTTTTTAACAGGATTATTAGATGGAACACACACACACACAAACACACAAGAAAAGAGAATGGGAAATTCAGCCAAATATTGATCGAAACGAATTAAAATTTTACAGTGTGGGTATGGGATAATTAAACAACTGGCAATAATCTCGGAGCCCAGGTCTCTGGTTCATTTGTCAAAATGACATAGAATAACTCATCTGTGTTCTGAATATTTTTACCTCAGCAGAAAGTTAAAGTGTTGTTTTCACTTTTTAGTGTAAAAGAAAAAAAAGTCTATCAAAAACTTTAAGTTTGTGAAGAAGCCGTAAACAGAGATACACTTTTTGAGATACATTCCGTTTATTGTGTATCATCATATTTGAATATTTTTCTATTTTTTTTCTCACATTTGACTAGTCCTAATTGTGTCAATGTTTTATGCAAATATTTGCATCGTACTATTAGGTTGAACCAAGACGTGTGAAACCTTGGGGATTGATCAAGTACTTCTGATTGTGCCAATCAAGACATGTGAAATGTTTAAACACTGCCCCCACATTACTTTGCATACTCCAAAGACAAAAGGGACAGTGATCAATCAAATAATCGCCAGCTTTCGAAAATCAAAATTGATTTTCTTAAAGTTTTAGAAACTCCTGTTTGATCAAACACAAGTCCAAAGGCAGCTCAACATGAGAAACTGTGGGCAATCCTTCACCTCTCCAGTTTTCCACCACTGCATATCTCAACATATTACTGTGTCATCTGCAATGATAGTTCATGGAGGTTCCTGTCTAACCTCATCTGTCAGCCTGCTGTATATCACAAAGTAAAACAAAGAAGAAAGAGCAGATCGCTGATACAGTCCCACCTCGACTCAGAACTCCTCTGCCACAGCTACAGCACACTTATCCTTGCTAAGGTAATTTTAGCTATTTTTCTTTGAAGAGACCCATTTGATAACAGCAGGCTACTCATTTACAACACATTTGTAAAAAAAAATAAAAACGAAACCATCAAGCATTGTGCATAATACTGCAAAAGGTAGAAATAATGTGGCAGTATATGAAATAGAATTTTAAAATGCATAAAAGTTAGACATATGTGGAAACCATGACTGGAAATTTGCTGTTACAAGAAAATGTTAATATTCGATTCACAAGTACCTCTACTGGTCAGAAGTGGAGGATAGCCCGTCTACATGAAATGAAGATAAGGTTCAAAGGGAAAGTTCTACAACTTGTGGAAATGTATAATCAATTGAAATAGGAAACAGAGTCCAGACATTGACTGCAAGTCGCATACCAAGCATTGTGCTTTCATCTTTTATTCTATAACAAAGTATTACTTTTTTCTGTGAAAAATTAAATGGAGGAAGTACTTTTAAGATGCTGAGGAAAAATAATTTTTTTCTGACTTACAATGAAATACAAAAAATGCAGATGCACCTGCAAAAAAAAAAAAGAACAGATTCAAATTGATAGACACATCTGGCATGGAAGTTAAGATTAACTTGATATAATTCACCCATTTAATAGAAATTTAAAAAGCAAAATAGGAAATTGTAGAAATACTAAATGTTTTGCGGTAACTATAGAAAACTGAGTGTTGCAGACAGTAAATTGAAAGTGGAATTCAAGGTTGAGCACATGTGCAACTGTCATTGAGTGTTGATGGAAAAAAAACACACATTTTATTGTAATAAAAGGAAATAAAAGGAACAATTGTCACTATGATTAATGTCATGTCAGTTCAATAGATAGTTGTAAATATAGTGCATCACAAAGAATGTAACTATGGAGATGTTACAAAGCATACAACTGGAGTTGGCAGTTACAACCTTGCTCTTTCTGCATGACTGAACATCACAACAAATGTTCATTGCTCCCGAGACCTGCCAGCAATCTGATAGCCTTTACCTCACTATCTGACAGGAGGGAAAAGGCTATTAACAATCCAGATTAGCAAGACTAGAACCCGTCACAGAACCACCATAAACATCTTATAAACCCCTCCCTGCAGATGGGCTCCACAGATAATAACCTTTTAGGTTATGCATAATTTTGAGCCAGACCAGCACAATTTATTTGCAACTGTCTCAATTGTATTTGAAAGACATAAATCAGAAATTTTATGCCAGCTTGTTAGAGGTTTCAAGCTTGAATGCATAATTTGTCATGCTATCAAGACCCAAACAACTGAGTAGTGTTCAGCTGTGCATGGAGAGTTGTGTACCCTCTCTGTTGACAGGATTACAGTGAAGTAATGGAGATAATGCCTTTCTAAAACAAATATCAGGTCAATGTCCTCAAAACAGTGGAAAAAATGAGAAAAAAAGGGTCTTTATTTTGGTTCAGTCACTAACAGATTGTTCATTAAAAAAAAATCATCCGCAGGCACTGTATAAAAATAGTTTTCAGATGCTGGGAATGAAATGTATACAATGCAATGACATCAGTTCTTTGTAAAAACACTTAAAATAAACCTGAAGTATTGAAATGAGCCTAATTTGTTCAGTTTTAAAACATTTTACATGCATTCATTCAACTTTTTAAGGCACATACATTTCGATCTTTTAATAACGAATGCAAACAGTGCAAAGTGAAGCAAAGTTTTGGAAATGTACTAAAATTGCTCTGCGTTTAAAATACACCATGTCTTTACAGCGTGTGTGTACAAAGTGATAAAAATATTAAAGTGATTCAATAGCATTGATCCAAGAAGGTAGAAAAATATATGCTTACGACTAAACTGAATTTCAGAAATTGTTTCCTCACAGCATTGTTGACTCTGCCAGGGCCAAATGAGCCAAAGAAAAGACACTATTATTCCTCTGGTAAGCAAGTCTTAAAGTGGAATAGTTCAGTTCATGAATGAGAAACGGTAGGTATTTCACTGTTACTCGGTGAAAAGAAATCATGTAATTGGTGCTTTTCAAACAGATTCATTTGAGCTATAACAAGAACAGTTGTATAATACCAACCCTTGCAAACTTTGTGCTGTTGTTTTTCAGGAATATCAAGTGGTCTCTGGCAGTTGCACAAAACAAAGGAGAATAACTTTCTTTTATTTCCTAGATGGTACCGGTAAATGACACCAATTGCACCTTCCAGTTAGTATCACGAGGCTCAACTATAATTACTTAAAACAAAAACATGGGTATTATTAGTATTTTTTTTCACATGTACCATACACCAAAATCTAATAAAATATACATTTACCAAAATTTAACACCAATTATTTGAAGTAAATTGTACTTTGATAGGGCATACACTTAGAAAAGCATCTGTTACAGCATAGGGTTCATCATAACAAAATAAAAGCAGAATCTGCACCACATTCAGTAATCGCTTCCAGTGTTACTGACCTATTTGTGGTTTTAGGAAAATGGCTTTGGTCATTATTCTATTCAACAAAATTAACAAATATAAAACAGTTACATTCTGTACATTTTGATTCCCTGCTCTTAATCAAGTTTAACATTTATCTCATGCAGCTTTCTCCTGATCATATGGAATGCTGTTACACAGCCAAAGGGTAGAAATGAGTCATCCAGTGTCTCTCCGTACGCACATAAAAATAAAACATGATTTTTCAACATTGTTCATTCATTTTCTCTGCTTCTTATAATTTTAAAACAAACATATAATGACTCACATTTAAAGACTGACTGTTATTACCTTAAAAAAAATCCAAGACTGTATCTAAAATGTACCGTGAATAAAACAGAGTAACATCCTCTCATATCCCTGCATGTTTTTATCTTACTCACCTTAACAGCAAAAATAGTTTGGAGCAGATTGCTGCTTGGAGTTCAGAGTAACCTAAATCAGAAGCCGCAGAAAATTGTGCAATCTTTCTGACATCCGTGGTTTTTGTACCCTACTGTGGCTTTTTTTTTACAATGCCACAAATGAAACTGAGCTTTCATTGCTGTCACACCGAAGAATTAGTGAAACTTCAAGGTCTGTGCGTAGGTGGAGTCTTAGTAGGGGGTGTTTTCTTATGAGGGAAACATTGACTTTCGAGTCTTTGGAGGTGGTGGTGGAGGCTTACTTTCAATTTTCATTGGTAATGGCGGAGTGAACTGAGGAAAAAGAGTGAGGATAGCTTGTGTTAGGGCTTATTAATAAGAATAAAAACAAGAAATTTGAGCATTTGTTTGACATTTAATATGCATTGGGTTTTTTTCTCAGAGCAGATTTACCTCTAAAGAAATCCCAGGGTTGTCAATCTCATGCGGATGTTTCTTTGGAGGCATGGGTGGGGGAGTCCCTGGGGTGTCAATAGTATTGGCATCATTGTCACTGAGAAGTGATGAATAACCTAGCATGGAGAAGAGTAAAAAAGCTTTTCAGCCTGCATGCAACTGTGAATATGCGTGACCTGATTATTTCTACAGACTAAAACGTGCTTACACAAAAACAGTTTGCAGGAAAATTTCTTGCTTTTGTGTGAAAACCACAGCTTTTAATAAAAAAAAAAAAAATCTGGATACTGGCGTGTGGTGAGTTTGCTACTTACTGGAGCTGCGTGGTGTGTTTGGGGTGTGGGGGGAAGCTGGGAGAGGGCTGAGTGGGTTAGACAAGCTGAGCTGCGAGGAAGCACCCTGGAACAGTGAGAGGGTGAGCCTTCGGTCTCCCAACTGTAAACTTTTTGGTCTTTGCTGCTTTTCTGGATGAGTCTGAAATAAAAGCAGAAAAATATATGAAGAAAAATCTCCACGCTTATGTTTTAAACTTCACACGCTCTTTTTCAAATATTCTCTTCTTAAATACTTTGGGACGATTCTCTATTAAATTTCAGGGGTTGTTTGTTTTTTTTTCTTTTCCCCTTTTTGCAAGTGAATGTTTGCTGTGAAGACCTATTGTGTTGTGATCCTCGCACATGTCCGAAATAAATAAAAACCAAGAAAATTCTCCCATTTCACAAAGTATTAACAAAAAGCTTTATGATAAATTTGAATAGTTATGTACAAAAATTCAAACTTATGTGAGGATGAAAACAGCATTTAAAAAGGTTGGGGAACCCGATCGCTTTAATAAGTAGGTCAATACAAAAGATGTAACAAAATTTTGGTTTTAGTAAAAAAAAAAAAAAAAAAAAAAAGCAAATATCATTATGTATTTAACATGTTGTTAAACTGTAAAAATGCAAAAAACAGTGTGGAATAAGTAAAAATAATTTAATCTCATGCAGAGCTAAAATTGAGCACCAGGACTTTGATGTAAATATGTTGTCATCATGCAGGGTGTGTTTCATCATTATTGTAAAACTGCAGGTTTTTTTGTTTTTTTATTTGTGTGACGGTAACATTTTGTTGGGATCTTAACACTTTGTCTGGGATACACTTGCCAATGGGCTTGAAATTACACATCATTGTTAAACTACTGTTTTAGCTGAATCACTGTGAAAACAAGATATTATGTCTCAAGGAGTTTATTTATACCACTCCATATTTCCATTAAAATGTTCCAACTGTGTTTATTCACACATCCCACTTTTCCCTGACCTTTGTACTCCAGCAGATGGCTTTGCATTTCCCTCAACAATACTCCAGCTTACACGGATCTCTGTGGTCGACTCAATGCCGCCAAACAATAAATTATTCTTCCTTTTTTGCAACCACGATTCACAGTTGGTGCAAAGCCTTCATGAGATGATGTGCTGTGTCTGTTTATTTACACATATCAGCCTAATATGTCTACTTTGGTTTTGTCTGCAAACAGTCTGTCTTGTCAAACTTTAATTTAGAGAAGGAAGCTTTATCTGGATCTACTGCTTGAGCTTTTCCAAACAAATTATTTGTAATTTCATGTGCGTGTGTATGTATCAGCATTTAAAGCAAGGCACATAGTGGATATGCATACTTACTCTAAACATTGTACAGCTTGAGTTTTTCCCTCTCAGAAATATTTCTGACTATAAACTGTAGTAGGTAGTTTAACATTTGCTGATGTGTTACCTCTGTGGCAATATGTTAGAGCTAACATATTGCTTCTACTTTATAGATATCTGTCCTCTTACCGGTGATAAATTTACAAGGTGCATTTGTTAAGAAACAATCTGGCATACACTTCCATAGCTCCTTCATAACTTCAAAACCTGAGATGGTTCAACTTTTTTTTATATTCCCTACCAAACAACTCTTAGAGTGTAAAGAAGCTCGAGTTTCTTGATCACTTGATGATGTGAAAATATAAATAAATGTTTGCACAGAATACTTACTTCATCCCCATCTGACTGTGTTTCCAGAAGAACTTGAGATTTGCTCACGCTCCACTCCTTCCTGTTCTTTCGGCCGATTCTGTTGTCCTCCTCAGAGCGAGACAGAACAGATGCCCTGTGATCGCTGGGACGGGACAACAAAGAACTGTTTGGGAATGACCAAAGGCAGAGAAAAACATATAGAAAGATGTATCGTAAGACAATTTTTTTTTCCTTAAAATACTGAAGAGCATTTGATAAGAATGAGGTGGAAAAGTAGGAGAAGGATGCAGGAACTGACTCTGTGGATGCAGAGCCGCTGGAGAGGCCCGAGGATCCATTGGAAAAAGTAGAAACTGTCGACATTCGTCGGAGTGTGGAAGACAAGATGTAGGGCATCACCACTGAGCCGACGCGACTCTTCTTCTTTTCGGTTAGAGAGCAGGGCTGGGACACACAAATGGGATTAAATATCATTGGGAAATCTTGGCAGGAATGGGGCAGAATGACAAGCGGAGCACGGGTCGTAATTGCCTGGCTAAAGGAAGATTTATGGTCCCTCACTGATATAATGTACACTCTGCTTCGATTGAGAAGCATTTGATAGGAAGGCAATAGGGCCAATAGCTAGAGTTGGCACCCTCTTCCATTAAATTGAGTTTGAGGTTGGCAACAAACCAAGGTTATGACGCCATAATGCTTCTCCACTTTTTCCCGAAGGTCTTGAAAACAAGTAACAAGACGATTGTGTAAGGGCTTCAGTTGCTCCGTCGCTTTTTCCCCATGGATGCGAATCCCATCTGCCAAAAGAGGGATCTAGGAGCGGAATGGAGGAGAGTGGGGGTCAACCACTCGAGTGTTGCAGAAAAATAAGCTGCTTGAAGTGAGCATCAGTGACAGTGGGAGGATTTACCTGCAAGGCGATGAGATGTTTGAGGACCTCAATGCGTTCGTGGTCACTTGGGTGCTGCTCAATGTACGTGTCTGTGAAGAATGCCTGCAGAAGATAAAAAACTGGATGATTTGACAGCTTTTTATGCATGCTCAGTAGAAACATAGCTTCCAGCAACAGTGAACAGGCTCCCAGTGTTTCAAAGAGTCCACAGTGGAAAATAAATTTTTAGCTGGTTCGCCATGCCAGTCAGAAAGTCTGCCAATGATAAGAACATTTACACAGAGACTTATTTATCAATGTTTTGAGCTGTAAACTTTTTTTTTCCTACCAAGTAAGTTAGTAATAGTTATTATGTTCTCAGTAGGAACAGTTCCAACTGACAAAAAAAAAACAACATTTTTTTTTTACATGTATATTTTATTGTGTTTATGGCAGTATTGACTGAACAGGTTATAGGGAATGAATTGAACTTATTTAAAAAGATGATTAAATTTCTAAGTTAAATTATGTAAATAAAATGTATTTAAAGTAGCAAATAAATAAATTGCTTAGTGCAAAAGTTTTGTTTACTTTGTTTTATCTACATTTTTTACCAAACCCATTTTCAGAAATGGAATAATAAAATGACCAAATGAATTAAGTTGTGATATAAAACAGAAAAGAAAGCGTCCAGAGCGTCCTATCAAATAATTTATTTCAGAAGTTAAGTAGTCGCTTGGCTGCAAGTGTGAATTTGCGAGCAATGCCAAAGCAAAAAAATTAAATTAAAATCTCACTCCAAAAGTGCAGGATGACAAGGTTGAAGTTGTGGAAATGAAAATGTGAAGTTTTTCTTTCGAGTTTCAACTAATTTGGCTTTCCAACTAAAAACTATTTATTACCTCAAACTACGGAATGAGTTTTATGTCTTTGTGTAATTAACAGGAGCCCAAATATGTTACCAAGTTTGAAACTGGAAAGTCTTTACATTTGCATGTAGTTTTTCAGATTCAAGTAGCATATTTGGCATTTGCAATGTGTTTGTGTACGTAGCCTTGCAGCAGACTGGCGGCCTGTTCGGGGTGTACTCTGCCTCTCGTCTGAAACCAGTTGAGATTGAGACTCCAGCACCCCGTTACGGATAAGTGGTTCAGAAGACAAAAAGAATATTTAAAATACCAAATAAATTGAGTTTGCAGCATCTGTAATTTTCTTTTTCACACTTTAACAAACACTATTGATTAAACTTTATCCATCAAAACAATTTTTTTTCTTTTTTTTAATAATACCCTGTAAAACAGCTCACTGGGTGTAGTAACATTTTAACTTTATACATTTTAAAATGGACATGGAATTATAAACACCCCCTTCATGTAAATAAATGATTAGTCATTATCCTATCAGTAAAAAAAAAGAAAAGCTCTGCACCATAACTAAATAAATTCACAAACAACAGAGGTATTTTTTTTTCCAGAGATGTTGCAATTAGTGTGATTACATTTTTGACCAAATATCTGGATGCATAAGCTTTGTTAGCTCATGCATTACGGTTATTCTCACTGCATTTTTCACTCTTGCTAAAATTTGCCAAACTGTCATATTTTTATTTATGCCCCAAACAAATGATAGCTAGGACTGGGAGGAGTCAGTTTAACAAATACAAACAGTTTCTAGAATCACTCTTTGAAAGCCATACATTAAATAAATGTTTAATGCTTGCAAAGGAAACGCAGGTTGCATCACATTTGAATATGTTTATGAGTAATTCAGTAAAGATGGTAGATGGATTTAATTTAACTTTCTTCATTTTGAACTTCTTTGAAAACAAGAAACAAAGTAGTGATGACCTAAAATAACTTACAAAACTTTGAATAAATTAGAACATTTATGAGGGGTACTGCTTTAAATATCCTAAAATTGCATCACACTTGAAAAATCACATGTCAAAACAAAAAAATCACAAAGATAGTAAACATACAAATATTTAATCATTACAAGCATAAAGAATTCTATACTATTAATTTAATTATTTTATAAATTAGAAATGTGCTTGTTTTATTTATAAGTTTGTACAACAGCTTGCTTTGATTTTTAACTCATTTTTCAATCCATTATAGAAAAATAACTTTGCTTTAAATGTTCTATTTTTGAAAACTGATCACACAAAATAGTCTATGTTTAGCAGAAAATGCAAATTACTTAAAGACTAATAAGAGGATTAAAGTACTAATCAAATAATCCCACAAATCATTCTTTCTCCAGGACATTTAATTAAAGTGAAAAAGCCAAAATGAGGCTGCCTTTAACTAAAACCTTAAACTTGTTTTTAGTGCCAGTCAGTCTGACCTTTAGAATAAAGCATGTCATCATGTTCTGGCCTTATCCAACAAGACATTTGTGTGCCATAAGTAACTTATGAACATCTAACAGTGGGCAAATGTATGTTTTGAAAGGTTAAAGTGATGTTGGCCTTTGGCCATCAAAGTTCAAGAGGTTGGTGGGAGCAAATTCAAACAATTTTTCTGAAGATTTTTTCTGAAACACTTTGTGCAAAAGAACGAGAAAAATGTATGAACAAAATCTGAAAAAAAAATAGAAAGATGTGTCCTGGCAATCAGAGGTAGAAAAAAACAGGATGCTGCAGTGAAAGTGTCAGAAGGAATTACAAAGTGAGACCTTCTCATAGTTGGAGAATCCGCCCATGACGGCAGGGTCGACAATGCCGCTGAGCATCATGGAGAGTGGGTTAATGGACAGGGAGCGATCACAGGCCTGCTGTTGCACCAAGTTACTCAGCTTCTCATTGGCCATCTCCATGGTTTCTATAGCGTTCTCCAAAGGACTCAGCTCCTCCTACCAGCGGGGTAGAAATTATGTTAAGAATAATGCATGAGCAAAGGGAAACACGCTGTAAAGCTCACGTTTAGCATAGAGTCTACTCACCACAAAGACAGATTTGACCTCAAACCACTTGAGAATCCCAGGGAAGCGATAAGCGGTGATGTAAGTTGTTCTCTCGATCCACATCGTCTGTGAAGTGGAAAAATTTATTAAATATTCAAAGATGACATTTTTATCATTTTCTTTTCAGAGAGCTGTGTCTTCAACAGACACATTTATTGTTTGAATTTTAAAAGTCCTCACTGCAAACTCATTGTCTGGGTCTTTTACTCCTTTCCGGAAAGGTCTGGAGTACTGAAACTTGTCCACCTCATTGGTTCTGTAATAGCTGCAGGAGAATAGAAAAGGACAGCAATGACTTAGCACTTTGTCCAGGGAGCTATAAATCTGCTGGATATTCACAAGAAAATAAATCAGCTATAAGTGCTGGGTAACACACTTTAATATCTGCTCTGGAACCCCTTTGTCTTTAAACTGGGGTGGCACTGTGAAAACTGGCTTCACAGTAAAGCACTGGATATCTGTGTAACTCGGATAAGGAGACAAACAAAAACATGAGTAGAAATTGTAACATTTAGAGTTTTTTATTTCTTTCACATTGCTGGTAATCATTTACTGAATCCAGGATTAAAATAACGAGCATTTTGTTACATTTTAGCAAATTAATAAGAGCAGACAATTACGGAAATTCAAATGTCATTTACAGGATATGGTTTAACATCTTGTTATTGTTTTTTATTATTTAGCAAGATTTAAGTAATAAGCTTGCGATTTATTAAAAGGATACTCTGCCCAGGTGAGTTGCTGATGTCGTCCCCTGGTGGCGCTGTGCTAGTCATCCGGACTGCGTTTGGAAACTGGGACAGCAGCTTTAAACTGAAGTCTTCCAGCCACTCGTACTCTTTTCCTCGGTAAATAAACATTTTGTTCTGAAGCAAACAAATTTAATAGTGTGACACTTAACTAAAGCACAATCTCATCAAGACTGACTTGTATTATTTATGAAAAGGGGAAATATATGATTAATGGTTTGACAACTTTGGCCTCATGCTGGCATTTTCTTGGGACATCAAAAAGATAATAACATTTATTGAGATCACTGCACATCGCCTTGAGAAATAATTCAAAATGCCAGCTCACTGCGCGACCGCAGGAACATGAGGGTTTCTCTAAATCTCAATTCACCCAAATAGGTAATCATTTTCTTACCCTGAGGAAAGAAGGGAATCCGAGCCCGTAATATCCAACTGCGAAGTACTCCGGCTGTGGTCGCATTGCATGCATTATGTTTTCATAGTACTCAGCTTGTTTTTTCTATAAGAACGGACAAATCATACAGAGGGTTGCAATTCTGCTCTTAGCAACTATAAATCAAGGTATTGTAACAATCAGGGTAATGAATGCCTCTTTCTATTTCCTAGGTATTGGCCACACAATTATTTATTGTTCTACTCTTTAAGTTATTATTTATTATATGACATTTTATGTGCATGTGATGGGCACTGAAAGCATAACAATAGCCTTGTTGGTGTAGACTTGACTACAGAGATTTTCTTAAATTCTTGCAGACTCTTACCATCAACTGGCTCAGCTCCATAAAGTCAAAGATGTGGCTTTCATGCATCTTAGCAAGCTGTTTGCCCAGTTCAATAGCCTTCTCCCACATCTGGAAGAACCCATGGAGCAACAGAAAACAGGACACAATATCAGTATTATTAAAAATTAAACTTTTCTGTCTCCATCAAACTTGAAGATGGTGATGTACTGCTCAGGAGGGAAAAAAAAATCATTCTGATTTGTTATGTGAGAGGGAGGCTAAAATGTGTAACTACCTCACTTCACTTATAAAACTGACGTTCATCTAAATTTTAAAAAAGTTTTAAAACGCCACCTCAGTCGGTGATAAGTATTAAGCGACCCTAAAGTGTGAATCAGAGTCACCTTGCCCTTGTCCAGGTAACACATAATCTCCTGGAAAAGTCTCTCCTTCAGCTCCTGCTGGGTCCACACATGCTCTCCAACTTGAGGTATTAGGTGAGGTGCACAAGGTTTGTCTGACCACTGGGGAGACAAATAGCAATCCTTTACATATTTTCATTTGCAAATTATTTTAATACTGAAAACATAAATTAAATTTGATCTTGGAAAAAAAAAATAGAAATAATGTATTTAGAACCTCAAGTAATTCAGCATGTAGCAACAAGGTATATGCAGCCTCTGTGTAGTTCTCACAGTCCAGGTGTAAATCTCGCAGCTTGTACAAGTACCTGGTAACAACTGAACAGTTAGATCTATCCAGCTCAGGAGGGCCAATAAAAACGTATCTGGGTTTTTTTATGACTTACCGGATATAAATGTCCTCTCTCTTTTTTTCTTTGTAGAAATTCTGCAGACCACCGCAATAATTAAAAAAAAAAAAAAAGTATTACAGTATACAAGAGCCGAAAGGCCTGATACTTTACCAGCACGTTTACTGTGCAGCTCATTCGGTGTTCTGGACTTTCATCATGTGTGATGGTGCGATAGGCCAAGAGATTTTCCAGCTGGCTCCTGAGAAGAATGGCCAGTTCCTCTCCTGACTGAGACAGGTATCTGTGGCGTCTACAGTGCTCCACTAACCTGCACAATTCAAATAGATATTTGTAATAAATCAAAACCACAGACCACCTTCCACTTCAAAACCTGCTAATCTAAATTATAAGTGTGTAAAATTATACTTGTCCATTGAATACGGGCATTTAAAATAGTTTTCCTTTCAATGATGAATCTTACGGTTTTATCTCTTCAGATATCTCATTCATGTTTGGCAAGGGTTTACCCTCACACAATCAGAGAGGGCTTTGTTGTATCTTGAAAGCAATCCTAAGTGTATTCATCGCTAGGCTGCAGGATATTCTGTGTTACTTAAGCATCATTTAGAACGAAAGAAAAAATGTTGAGCTTTATTTCTTCTGCTGCCTTACGTTTTTTCCAGCAGGACTTTGTACTGTTCATCCCCCCGGCCTCCCTCTACTTCTTGATCCAATTTTGTGATCAATTCATTCTCAAACTGCAAAGATTAGAGAAATATAAAAGGAATAGATCCTCAACTATCATTATTTGACAAGTATATTTAGTCAAAAGCTACAAAGTGCTGAAATTTTGCAAATACCGTTTCAAATGTGCGTCCCGGACTGAAGTTATGCTCACACTGCATCATATCAAAGAAAATGGGGATGGTTGCTTTTCTCAGTTCAGGCTCAGGCACCAACGTGACCTCCAGAATGGGTCCAACAATGGATGGAATGAACTTCATTTTGTGAGGGCCTGAGGGGCAGTGAATATTACGATGCATTAATATTATAGCATGATTCAAAAATACAATATGCTGCATCTTTAATTCTCTACAAAGATGGCACAGATCTAATACTGGGGGGAACAAACAACAGGACACAAGAAAGACGGGCAATAAAAATATTGTCTTATTAGATCGCATAGCCGGTACTGAATAAAGAGCGTTACAAACATGATCACAGGAGCAGTGAAATCAGCAAGTCCTGGATACTCACCAAGGTTGTACCACATGTCTCTAATCTTAAACCCAATAGTCTTCCTCATATCTCCATACCTGCAGCAAATTTAAAAATAAACTGTGAAATTAAGTTCCCACCATCTTAATAGTTTTCTTTGATGACTGGTAAAGGACCTCACTTGTTCAGTATCTTATTTCGTTTTTCTTGCGAGAAGGACTCCAGCTGGAGCGTCTTGTGGGTGAGGAAAGCCACGGTCAGATGAAAGTAGTTATTCCACAGCTGCGAAGGGAGCAGGAGTTCAAATATTGATGCTATAATTATCTTTTCATAATGTTTGATTTTGATCTTGTGTCTAAGAAAAAATAAATAAAAAAATCATCTCCACAGAGGAAGCAAAGGGTGAGACATACCTGCAGTTCAAAATGCAACTCGTCCAGGAAATACTTGTTGAGCACCTTTGAATACTGATTGATGGCTCTAAGGAAGACCTGCATCTGCACCAGGTTCATGGTCATCCAGTCAGCAGGGAAGACATTTCCCATTAGGTCTTTAAACATGATAAATGTCTCCATGAGAAAGTCCTATAAAATAAAAAGGAACAATAAAAGCATCACAGGAAATGCATTGGCTTCCTGTTGGGAAATGCAGTAACGAAATTGGAAAATGTACAAGGTAAATAGGCAGCGCGGCTGCTACACGCCAGCCACACATGATGCCCTCCAGCTTTAATGGAGACCCTCTGACATTCTCATCATGTCAATCCAATCAGCAGCGTGAAATGTCTGTAATCAATATTCTCTTAAGGAGCAGCAAGTAGCCTGGATGGTTTTAATACCTGTTATTGATGGTATGCTTCAGGACAATATGTAACCAACAGAGGGCAAACCATTGCACTTACAATGATATCCTGCCCTGTTTTAAAGGTGCTGATGTAGTGGGCGTAGTGCATGTCATCCATTTGCTTTAAGATGGCCGTCATGCAGGCGAGATAGTGGCCCTGCCAAAGAAGTGACATCCATTACTCAAGAGATTTCACAGGAAATTATCCCTAAAAGAAGCTGTATTTACAGGATATATTACAGAACATATTTCACCAATTTGGCTCTACTGCATGTCAGGGTAATTAACGTCAAAGCGAATACAGAAGAAATGTTCCAGTTGGATTGTCACAGTGTTTCTTACTATGAGAGGAGAGGATCTGTCCATGGCGATGACAGTACGATTAACCCGGCGAAGAAGCCGCTCCATTATCAGCTGAACATGCCCTCTGGTTGGACCCTGCACAGACAGAAGAGCCTTAGGGAGAGTGACCTGCTCAAACAGCTCCATAGACACAGTGCAGACTGCTGCCAGATTTCATTACCATTTCACACGCTTTTGTTTTCCCTTTTTCCCTTATCTGGAGACAAATGAAATTTATTTTTTATGATGCCCTGGGGTAATAAAAACTCAGAATACAATAAGAGTGGATGTAGAAAATGAGAAAGTAATTTGCCAGTGTTGATCATAACTGACTACTTTGACATGGTATAGGGTTAGTGTGATTGCTAGCCAAAGTGTCAAGTTGAAATATTAGAAAAATGATCCAAAGTCAGTAAATCTTAGAAACATCAAACATAATCTAATTGGTGTGAGTCAATGATCACATCTCGAACTGCAGATTCCATTTGTGTCTGATTAATCACATTTCAGATTTTAAAGTAACAAAGTATAAAGTAACACACCAATTGTTAATTTTAAAGATTCCTTGATATTTCCTCTCATTCCAAATCAACTCTGAACTCTTTATTAGGAAAAATGTCACAAAGGCCGACTTAAAAAAGCATAATAAGTTTTCCTTTAAAACTTCAACCAAACACAAGTCTTTGATTTCAGTGGAAAACAAAATATGATCAAGGAGAACTCAAAAAGAGAGAGAAAAACTATTCATGATGCAAAGTGAATGTGAATGTTATTTTTCTGAGATTTGCATTGGTGGATGTTGATCAGGTTTTACTGCTGTGTTCAAAACAGAGGTCTATTAAATTTTTCGTTAAAGAAGTAAAAAATAAAGAATAAAAGTAGGAATAGTAGTTCAGACTAATTCTGTATGTCTCAGACAGAGACATACAGATATCTGACTGTATCAGTCAGATATCTTTCTAAATGTAATTATTTAATACAATCAAAATACTAATTATATATAAGAAGTTTTGTTCATTAAAACATAAACTTATATTTAAAAAGGATTAAAAATACCTTTTTAAAGACAAACTCCGCGTAAGTCTTTATTCCACAGATCCCACGCATTCTGAATTTTTGTGGCTAAAAAATGGAGCCTTGTTACCTTAATTTTCTGCTGTGAAACAATATTTAGTTTTATGTAACAATTGAAAAGCAAGAAAATAACCAAAATGGGAACATTTCTCGTTGGATTTGAACATTTCCTGCTCTTTCAATAGCTGCAACTTTAGATACTTGTAGTTCATTTGACTTTACAGAAAAAACTTAGCATTCAGCTGCAACTCAAAGCTTTATTGTGCCAGATAGGAAATGTAATCCCTCCAGCATGCTCAGGGTCTGCCTCAGGGATTTCTGTCTGGTAAACTTTTTTTTTTTTTTTTTGCAAAACTTCAAAAAAAAAAAAAAAAAGGTTGTGTGTGCTGAGAGGAGGCTGTCCACAGAGCAGCCATACGTCATCAACACAGAGGCTTTCAGAGTAAACACAATTGTCACAAACAACAAATTTTTTCCTTTATTAGAGAAAGAATCAAGAAGACTCTTGAACTGAAAAAAAAATTGTTCTTATTTGTGAGTATGAGAGTGACCCTAAACTCCTTACCACATCTTTGCGGTCCAGGTTGTCCAACACCGTACTGAGGAGTTGAACACAAGCCTCATGGTCTGGTTTACAAGAGTGGTCATCGAGCTGCCCACTCAGCTGGTCAGTGACAAGTGGTAAAAGAACATCTCGACAGTCTACAGAAACATAACACAAAGTGGCCCGGGACGTAGTTGATGAACTAAAGATGAGCTCGCGTTGTAAATTTAATGTACGGTGCATGTTTTTCTTCCCTCATCAGCGTCTTGAAATGTTATTATGTGGATTTATGGGACTTGAAGATCTCCTACCTGGCTGCTTGAAAAGGTCACTCTCCACCATTTTACACATGCAGCCAAGCTTTTGACGCACAAACTGCAAGTCAGGAATGCTCTCGATGAACTTTGATAGAAGATTGCTAAAAAGAAAATATAAGAAAAGAGATAAAAAGCAACTTTAAGTATTATCATGCACATCTTGTAATTATAGTCATGGAGAAATAATGAGCCGTGCACATGACAGGTTGATTTTATAGCAGCAAAAATTCAGAATAACACCTTTACTACAAAGTACAATTTTGAACTGAGATGGGCAATTATCATTTCCAACTGTGCAAACCCTTGAGTGAGTTACCTGAGCACCGTAGGATCAAACACATTCTGGATGTCATTAATGATGCTGGGGAGGTATTTCAGTATTGCACCCTTAAAAGAAAGCAAGAAATTGAATCTCATTAGGTTGTAAGCATGAAGATTGTGTTTTCACTTTGCAGAAAAAAAAAACATTTTTACCCGCACTTTTCTTTCCCTTACTTAGAATGCCGACAGGGAGCTCACACTATTTTTCAAATTCAATTTGTACAACTTTTCAATACCTTATTTTTCAAAGCAGAACACATTTTCACAGCTGGATAGCAACATTTTGATAGAGCAGCATAGAAAAAAAGTTCCCCTGAAAACTGAAGTAACATCTTTACAGAGTGTGACAAAGCACACATGTTTAACTTCAAGACAAGAAATGGTGAGCTGGTGTAACTTCAGAATATTTCTAGAAAGAAAAAACCAAAAATACGTTCATTATTGACCTTAATCTTTACGCCTTCATCCAGAGGTCTATCCATGAGATTGTTGAAAGATAGAAAGAGCTCATGAATGGAGTTGAAAAAAGCATTGCCATCTTCACCGTTCCCGTAGAATCTGAAACAAAAAAGCAGGAAATGTATCACAAGCGCTCATCTTTAAATAATTTATATGACACGTAGATTCATATACGTGGGGGGTCCAGGTACCTGAGATAGAGATCTCGGGACTGTACAATAAACCTGAAAAGGTACTTGAGAGCTTTGAGGGCTGTAAAGAGTTTCTCTGTCAAGTTAGGATCCTCTGCTACTTGGCCCACATAGAAGTTTAGCACCCTGGTTAGCTTCCTGAAAAAAAGGAGTCAGTGTGGCATTAGAATTCTTGGTCATTTGAAAAATAAGTAGAGGAGATTAATTAACTATGCATATTATACAAAAAACACAGAAGCATCAAACTCACACGTAAGCCAAAGTGGCACTGAAGTGCTTGCTGATGTAGGTTTCCAAAACAGGATTAAAATGTTGGAATTTGATGTCACCGATAAGTGTGATTATAAAAACCTGGTGAAAAATAATAGGCAGAAAATCAGGAGTTTACACAGGCTAAAATAATCCATCTTAAAAACATGAGGCATAACCAGCATTTCTCATTTATTATTTTGTTAACATTGTTCTAATGTAAGCACAAGCTGCTTCTGTGCAAGTTTATGCAGTTTTAAGACAATTACCTATTTTTTCTTCAGCCTAAACAGTTCAAGACCCACATTGTCAGCCATCATTAGGAGATATATGTGCTTATTGCTAAAGCACTAATGCCAGAGAATAAGGGGGAAAATTTTCAACGAAAACATTTTTTATTTTAAAGAAGAGGTAGTGTTTCATTTAAAAATAGAACTTTTGGCAAATCATTTAAACAATTTCTTTTAGAATTTATACAGTTGTTTAATAGTGCTCCGTAGAGCAGTATTATTTCTCCACGACATAGAGATGCAACAAAACAAAATTCCATTGCTTCATTGCAATGACAATAACGCTTCTTTTATTCTCTCAATAGGGAAATAATATAAAACTGTAGAACTGGAAGGGTTTTTTTTTGACAAGGTAAGAGCTCTTCTGATAGATCTTTATGGCACTGTATACAAGTGGATACTCCAAAAGTATTGAAGCAGCAAGTCACGTTCCCTTGTTTTTGTTGTTCACTGAAGACATCTGGGTTTAAGATCAATAGATGAGAGTTCAGAATGTCAGCTTTTACTTCCTGGTAAAAGCTGACATTTTGTTAAACATATGGTAAACAACTACATCGCCGTTTGTGTTACATCACAGCACAATGGCTTAAAATATAAAGACTAACCAAGGCATCAAACACCAAAGAATCATAGGTGTCCTTTTCCGAGGTCTCCATCATGATGTTGAATAGAGCATCAAGAGTGTCCTGCAAGAACTGTAGACGAAGCAGAATTCTATTACAGAAGTGATACAAAGCATTTAGAAAATGTTACAAACATAAAATAAAACCTGTTTTTAACTAGCAAGAGTAAGGACTTACTTTCACAATTTCCCCTCCTTCCACTTCCATGAGCCTTTGCAAAATCAACTCAAGATTTTCAGGATTGGACCTCCAGTTCAGCAGGCCCAAAAGATCCACTTACAAAAGAAAAAAAAGACAAAACCCTGAAATCTCAGCAAAAATAAATTAAGAAATTAAGTAAAATTTTGTTTGATACAATTACTTTATGCATTACTTTATTAAACATCAGTATCAAAAGGTGACAATATGTGGCTGCATTAGGTCACATTTTTAGATGCGTTAAGACAGATCAAAATTTGATAAGCATAGGAAAAGAGTGAGGTTTTAGATGAATGTTAATAAAAAAGAAAGAAAGATGGCTCTGTGTACCATTCTGAGTGAGTTTAGTAGAGCAAGTAAGTGTGGCAATCTGAAAACTGTCTTTAGTCACAGGAATCGCTCCTGAATGCTGAAACTGTTTCCCCGTTTGCTGTTCCTTTTCTGCAACTTCCTCCCAGGTTGCTGGCAAGGTGAGATAAATCTTTGCATCTTCTGTCTTTTTCACATCAACCTACAACATCCATAACAAGAAATGAACCATGAAGCTTTTGATTGATGGAGATGTAACCTCATATTTATTGATTAAGGACAGACTCGCCCACAATCCATCTACCCTCAGGCTTCTATTTATGACAGATTCCTGGATAATTACATTATGATGGTTATCATCAAGTTCACTAAATTACATTCCATGTGGAATACAAATACCTTATAGACGATAAGTTCGTGCCTGCCATCCTTGAGTGTTGTACCGTCTACTTTCATGAGCTTGACAAAGGCCATACCAAATGGCTTCTCTGATTTATCCCTGGCTGAATGTTACATAAGAAAATAATGTTATAACCAATCTTGATACTCTATAGGTGTATTTCAGACTGTGAAGATATTTAAAAGAAATAATCATTTACAATCTTGTGAGGATCTGTGTCGGAACATCACCCTCAGGTGGCAGCGACACACATCTTCGATGGGAATTGTCACCTAACAAAGACAAAGGATCAAGTCTGTTAGGGAGAGTGTGAATTCAATAGATCATGTAGTAGAAGATCTAAAAGGGGAAATTACCTTTATTGTTTCATTCCAGCAAGGCTGCTTCACCTGGTAGTAAATGACTGACTTGTACTCTGTTATCCCATCATAACCAGCTCCAGGAAATATTGCTCTCTAGAAAAATAGAGGAAAAAAACAACAAATGACATGACAGGAACAGAACTTTTCCTTTTTCTCCACATCTTCTATTATAAAAATCATGTTTACAAAATTATGAATTAATAATGAAGACAATGTGGAAGATAAGGAATTGGCTAATATTATAGAAAAAAGAGCAAGACTGAGGTTACAGTGAAGCATATGTCAAATTGGTAATTTTCTTCTTGGATGATTTTTACAGATTTTCTTTTGTAATGTGACGCGTACCAATGCTGAATTTTATCCAGAACAGGCAAAGCAAAAAATAGTTTTTGGGGCTTTTGGGTTAGTGCCATTAAATTTGCAGTTATTAGGTCATAAATACAAAATAAAAGCCACTTCTGATTCTGTGAAGGACTCCCACAAACTCTAAACGCCCCACATCTCATCCATTAGGGACAAGCCACAAAATCTATTATTAAGAATACATGTAGATGCTATTTTATTAAACTAGATTAATTATAAATGACAAAACAATGTCCTTATTTGTACCGGGTTGTTTTACCTCCATGGGATTGCCTTCTTCATCATGCACACTCAGTGAGACTTCAACATTTTTTGGAGTCTTCTTTTTACCACGATCAAATTCTCCCTGTAGCAACGTCACATATATATCATTCCTCACGTTTCCTGGAGAAAGAAGAAATTATCAAGTGGGAGTATGGACAATTGATCAACCCCCCCTCATGGCTCTGTGCACAACTAAAATGAGAAGAACTACGCAGACAGCAGAGCAAGGTTCAACATCAAAGACTTAACCCCACCTGGAAGGATAATTTCTGGGAATCCCATTTTCCTCACAATTGCCGTACTGCGGTCGACAAAGTGTGAGTAGTCCTTCCTGGCCTGAGCAAGGTCTCCTGGGAGGAGCTTTAGGGTCACAAACAGTCCTGGTAGCAGAAATGTAAAGAAATCCAATCAGGCAGACACTAAAAAGCCACATTATGCACATCACTCACACATCATTTATTTTTCTTCAAACAAAAAGGTTAATTTCAAACGACCCTCTAAAATCACAGGGGATACACTGTCTGTGAGCACTTCATTTTACCCTGGCCTTTGTGATTGACCTCCCGTGTGGCAATGACTTTGTTGAACACAGCCGTGAGCGGCTCATTCTCTCCTATGACTCGAGAAGGGATGAGTGGAGACATGATGAGCTGCCTCTGGCGGATATAGGTTTCCATCGCTATCCTAAGGGAGAGATATTGTGATAAGAAGAAGAAAAATCAGCTGCCAGAGTTTCTGACAGATGACAAATAAAAGGAAGGAGCCACTACACTGGCAAAGTGAGGTGTACTGGGTTATTGACAGGATGTATTATTGTTCCTCCATTTCTCTCAAGTCAAAACAATAAAACAGAAAAGGTTAACTATTCTAGCCCTGAGTTTTTAAAAGACTAAACGGGATTTATGGGTTTTAAATCTACGGGTTTCAAATGTACAATTAATTGGTAAAAATTGACTTTTAGTAAAATGTTGAAACAAAATTAATTGGGTATTCATTTTTTATGTTTTTTTCTTCATCATTTTCAAAGTTTTGGACAGTCTTGAAAATGTTAGCTGATTAAAAGGCAGTATGGAAATTCTTCTAAAACTAAAAGTCCAGCAATTCTAAGTGAATACCAGGCAAGTTTTAAGACCTACTCAGTTTTGGGCTGTTTTTACGTCTAAAATTAATAGAAATATTTATGCAACAACAAAGTCAGAATGGCAAAACAGGATAAATTTATTTGTAAAACAAAATTCATGCAAAAGTTGTTAATAGTGTTCACAAAAACAAAAATACAGGTACTTTATTTGTTTGACAAGTTCTGAGACAATGTTTTTTGTTCGCCATTTAAAAAAGGTGGGCTGAGGTTTTTAATATCCAACAGAGTTCACAATTTATTTTTATATATATGCATATGTACCATATAAATAAAATTAGTTCCCCTATCTATAAGCCCAAGTCCAACCAGTCAAGGCAGGTTTAAGTATTATTTAAAAAAATATATTTATAAAAGATCTTTCATACCACTTCAAATGTTCTCTTTATGTTCCAAAGTTTCTCTGGTAGATTGTGACTGAATATTACAGTGTCTACGTGTGTGTAAATTTTTTTCCTGTGTCAAAGATCAATATAACAATAAAAACGAAAATATCACAGACTTTTTGCCATCAAGTATTACTAACACATGTTGTGTATATATATTGTATATATAAATTGTTATTTAATAAGGATTGCAGTTTGTTCAGAAAAAGCTTTGCTTTGTGCATGTTCACCAACAAGCAATCAGAGATCGGCTGTCAGTGGAATGAGGCCTTCATTGATTTTTCTGGGTTAAAAATTTCTATCAAGCTGACAAACACACAACACTGCTGATCAAAGGGGGAGTGGATGGAAAAAGATTATCGATATATAATCAGAGAGAAAAGAGAACAGGCTTCAGCTGTACACAACCTCTTGTTTTTCGTTTTTGTAGATAAATCACTGAAAAAATACACGTGGCTGCAGGCAATTTTGTAGATAAAACAATAGTCTAAGTTATTTGTTCTTTTTATAACATAAAAAATGACGCAAAGTAAGTTTAGTCAGGGCAATTTGAGCTTACATATTTAGTTTAGGCTTGGCAATTTTTGTAATTTGATGGGCTCTACTCGAGTCTTTTTATATACTATGAATACAAAAATGTACAAAAAAAAAGCAACGATTCATAAAAAAGCAGGAATGTGCCAGCTCATTGTAGTGCATTAGTCAGCGGGGTAAGAGAAAGCAGAAATAGAGGACTTTTACAATAAGAGCACGCTATCATCTATGTAGTAGCAGAAACACAGGACTTAATGATGTCTTTCTTTCAAAGTCAAATCTCTTCAGTTTCTGACTTATACCAGGGGCGAATGCAGGATTTTCTAAGGGGGGTTGTGAGGTTATAGACAAAACGAGCATGTGTGGTGCTCGCCAGCATAGACGGGTGTAGTGGCATTTCCCCCAGAACATTTAGAAAAAAAAGTCATTTTTCTGCATTTTGGTGCATATTTTGCCAAAAGTTTATAATAATTAAAGTAGTAAGAACACTTTTTTTTTTTTGTGGACCAAAGGGGGGAGGCGCGTGCACCCCCATGTCCTCCCTTTTTTCTCTCCATATCCGCTCCTGCTTACACTTTAGTACCTTTTTTGGAAGATTTATTTTTAAATATAGATTTGACCTGTTAAAATACGTGTTGTTTTTTCAAACTGATATAGATTTTTATCAGCTCAAAATGTGATTGTAAATGTGTCAACAGAAAGCTACTATTTAAATTGGTAATAATTAAAACGAGTGTTTGCTAGATTCTATTTATACAAACACTGTTAAGTCACGTGTATCTTAGATTAAGGAGCTCTTAAAAAAAATGTAAAAATGCCATAAAGTTTTAATCTTCCTGATGAAGTTTTCAGAGAAATTTGTGCCTATTTTTAACCAACAGCACATTAGATTTTTGTATTTATAACACCATTCGTATTTTTAGTAGAAGACCTATTTGGACTGCATAGAGGCCAGTCAAGTGTATATATTGTGCCTGTGAAGCCCTGCTGTCTTTGCTTATGGAGAATATGTGTTGGTGTTGTGCTGCATCAGTGACACATTAGCCACAGACCCTAATGTACCCATATAACATTATACAAGCTTTCTCATCTTTGGCGTACAAGACAAGTTCTGGGACTTTTTTCTTACAAAAGCAACTAAAACATAAATTCATCTGACAACAAAATGTGTTTTTATTGCTTTTTTTGTGCACTGGAGATGAACATGATGAGCATTATGTCAGTACAGAGTGGATTTAAGGCTCATCCTTGTGTGATACAGTTTCAGGTTACATTTCTGAATGCAATAGTAGGCTGAGTTAAATGGAAATGATTTTTCAAGATACTCCTGAGTCCACTACATTATTACTGCAAGATTATCTAAAAACAGCCATGGGAATTTAATTAAATGTGTCAGTAAGAGTATACCGATGTAGCAGTTTCTCCTACAGAACAACCTCAAAATGCATAGATTAATTAAATTCAGCAGTAATTTATACACTTTAACCTCAAGAATTGATCTTTTTTAGCTCCTGCTTGAATCCTCTCACAGTTTTATGCTCCTGTAGCAAATAAAAGACTGAAGTTCTTTAAAATCTTGTGAGTATTTTTCTTTTCAAAATCCCAGGATTTTCTGAGGTAAGATAAATTGTCCAAAGGTTAAATGTGCAGCCTGTAACACAATCGTAGCTGTAAAAGGCTCAAGATTGGTTGTTAGCTATCTTCCATTCATACTTGACAATTTTGTCAGTCACCTGTTACTCTTCAGGGAGCAAAATAACTCTAAATAGTTCTGGTTTAATACTGTAATCTGTTTGTCCTTTTGTGTGAACAACTTTTTCTCCTCACGTGTCCAAAGCAAATCGAAAGTTGTAATTGTATTTTTTCACACTGATGACTCTGTGGTTTCGTAAATAAATTAAAGTGAAACAAAAGTTACATTTAAACTCTTGTATTTAACTAAAGTTTTCAGATATTTTCCCAAAGTAAAGCAGCTTGGTCAAATATTTTGAAAGATTTTATCTTATTTGGTTTGTTTCACATTCTTGTTTCATATTGATGAACACTGACCAAGTTTTAAGTCTAAATCTTAGCACTTTATTGAAAGAACTAAACATAATTAAACGAAATATACCACAATGGTTTTAAGCAGTATATTCTTTTTTTTTTGTAAATCCCTCTTGCTCTAGTATATAGACATTAGTATATAGTATAGTAGTTTATAGTTATAGTTTATAGTATAAAGACATTGATACAGAAAAGACTGCTACTAAATTTAGCTAATATGCACACACGTGTATAATGCGCACCACTAATTTTCTATTCAAAATTGGTATAAAGTCTTGTTTAACTTTTTCTCGGCTCAGACCAAGCATTGTAAGTGACAAACGTTGCAGCCAAAATAAAAATAATTTACTGATATGAACACAATATCGAAATAAAATTAACACGAGTTGCCTTTGCAGTAAGTGTTGCGCCTGAGCCATCGAGAATGATTTATTCTATGATCATCCATGCAAGTTATTTGGATATTGTTACTAAATAAAGACCATTGGCGTTTTGTGGATCGAGAGATGCAGTTGCATTCAACGAGCCAATAAGTGTGCCACCCTAGGTCTCGTTTGTAGCGTGCACCCAAACTGTTTTTTTCTTGGTTGAAAATTTTGCATGTAGACAGACACTCCACCACACCCCAGTGGGGTGTTTTAAAAGTTGCCCTCATTTAAGCCACAACCATACAAATTTGTATTATTTACCGGTAAATACTTATTAGAGTAATGCAAAATAGGATTAAGTTTCAATTGGATGAGCCATAGAACAAACACTGATGAACGCAAAAAGTTTTGTTTGTTTCTTCAATGTATTTGTCCTTGAAATGAACCATAGAAAATGTACAATTGCAATCTACTTACTTCTACTCTTGACTCATTCTTACTCCTTTAAACGTGAGTTGTTGTATGTTGCGCAAGGTTACACAACAGAGTTGAACCAGATAATAGCTGAAGAATGACAGTATCAAAACACTCACTGCTGGAAGGGAATGAAATGCTGTTTGTCCTCATCATCTATTTTGCCATGGGCGATATCCGTTATGTCCATCACTGCAAAGGCAAAACCATAGTAGAAAAACATCTCAGCAAGGCAGAAATTTTAGTTTCAGGCTAAACTACTTCACAACATCATTTTGTTGATTTCAACCGTCTTAAAAGTTTATTTATTTACTGTGTTTATGACAGCAGCTAAACTGGGAATTGAATTTAACTCACCTGTTTGTGAAGCCAGTTTGAACAATAGAACAGATTAAGGGGTTCTTGATCTCCAGCTTATAAATGTTTCGAAATCAAAGGAATTTTCTTTTTTGGTATTGACCTTCCCGGCTTAGAATATTGTGAGTTTTGATTTGAATAGGAGGGATTCTTTTGACACAAAAAAACAAAGGGGCTTTTTCCTCAATGTACCTAGTGAAAGTGTCGTTAAACCAATTTCCACAAACTCTCAAGCCAGGAAAGAGGGAATATATTTTCTGGGTCAAAGAGCACGTTTGCATTCTATTTTACACCTCACAGTAACCACTCATTGATTTGTAGCATTCTATTGGAGTTGCTTTTTATTAGCAATTCTTTACACAGAAAAAAATGCCAGGACATTTTTTAAAAAACTATTTGCTCACCAGCTACACCGAATGGTCTCCTCAACCCGGCTGTTTGTTTCTTGCCCTCTTTGAGCTCCATGCTGCCTACTCTAATGATCTGACACACCAGGAAGAGTCGTTGCCTCATCAAGTCGCTGCTGCTCAGGTCCTGAACACAAAGATGTTTTGTTGTACAACACAGTGCATTACAAACAACAAGCTCTCTCCTATCATCGCCAAGTTATTACGTTCTTTCACAGGGTTACAGCTGCAGACCAGGTGGTAAATTTAACACAGTGAAACTCTGCTATAAAAGGCTAATAAAACTACCGATCTAAAGTTTTGCAGGCATGGTTTTCAGCAGAAGCTTTCTGTAATAGGGACTCTGGACTAGAAATCACTAAGGTAGTACATATAAACTGTAAAAGGAAACCATATCACCTGGATTAAGTTGATTTTATCATTCACTGACTCAATGTCACCAGCCTACTAGCAACCAGGTTAATGTTATAAATCGTAAGGGATTGTTGACTGTATCGTTAAAAGCAAACAGCAGCGATAGGAAGAGGAGGATGGATATTGATTTATAGTGTTGTGCTGTACATGTGACCCATTTAGTGAAGCTATGGGATAATACATGGATTGCAAACAGCATTTTGATGATTTTGATCTCTAATAAAAGGATTACAGTCAGCAGCAGTCACTTACCGTGAATAAAGCTGGCAGGTTGTTGAGTTTTTCAATTTCCTTAGGCATACCCGTACTATCCCAACGCACCAAGAAGTTCTCACTGCGTGAATTCAAATTACAGATAGATGGTATTATCTCAAGCCTCAGTAGAAATAGAGGCAAGGGCGCAAAGTCAAAATAAAAGTTGCATATTTTGAACATCAATTAAAGTAGTTTGTGTGGGTAGCTGTATAGACTTTTTCTGAACAGTGACATAACGATGACCCACATGTAAACGATGTTAGTTACACCTGAAAGGCTTCTGCAGCTAAGATGTGTTAATGCGCTTGCTCTATTTTGAATTATTATAGCATTTGCAAAATAAACGTCATAATTAGTTCACTGAGAAACCTAAAAAACTATCACAGCTAAATTTTCCAACGAAACAATAAATAGGAACTAAGCTTTAATAATAATGTTTAATTTGCCATTTATCACATTCAATATTTGAGAATCAACTCTACAACAAACAACATACAATCTAAAAGATAAGGAAAGTTTATTCTACTAACCTGATGAATTCTGACTGGTCAGGGTCGTAAAGAGACATGAGCAGCTCAGCATCTTCTCCAATGTTGCATACAAAGTTTTTGAGGTTCATGAAAAGGCTAAAGGTGTGCACTGTGCTAAACATTGTTTGGTGCCTCATTTCCAAGTTTTGGAGCCTCGTCTGGAAGTCAAAAGAAATTGCATTTGCAGAAAGTTTAACTGAAATTAGCAGCCAGTATGGAAAAAATTACTATAGACAGTGAGATTCCTGCCTTCTCTTCCTGTATTCTGTCATCCACACTGCGAGACGCAGTCTCATGAGCCCGGAAGAGACTGACTGTACTGGTCCGGTCAGGGTCCAGTGTATTTCCTGCCTCATCTCGCACGACCAGATCCAAACCCAGAATTCTTGACATCAGATAAAAACCAAATAGTAAGGATTTATTTTGCAAAGGATCAACCTACAAGTGTAACCTGATTACATAAAATTTTACGTCACTGTTTTACAATAATATATATTTTATTGTAGTACAATGGAAAAGTAGATTTCCTACCGGTTCCCATAATCAATCTTTGCTGTGACTTTCTTTTTGAGCTCCACAAGGTCATCTTTAGGAAGTGTTCCTGACACTATCTGAGATCGATATTCGATGAGGCTGTAAGCCATCTGCTGTACATTCTTGAACAAGGATAACTTGTTCCCCTGTTAGATTAACACGAACATACATTTTGTTATAAATAACTACTATAGAATGAACAACCCCTCAGCTTTTGAACAAAAATGTTTTTGGGGTAGGAAAGTTGCTCAGAGCTGTGTGAACGAGAAACAAGAAGAGCACGTACCACGTAGAGCTTTTGCCATATCTGCGTCCATTCCCTCAGGGTAGCCCCAAGCTCCTGTACCAGAGGTAAGTCTGCTGGAATAATTATTTCCTGCTGGCTATCATCCAGAAAAACAGAGTAAAAAGATATTAGGAGTGTAGCTTATCACTTATAAAATGACTCATTTTATTTTGAAAAGTCAAGCATCTAAATACACATATACTGATGGGTAGTTACCCTAAACACATAAGTGATAAAAACACATTACTGGAGCTTCACTTACAATAATGACAAGTGTTCTGTAGGATTATTGGCAAATAATGAAGCGTAGTAGCAAACGAAAAGCAAAGTAAATGAAATAGAAAATAAAATGTTTACTGATATGTCATCTCACCCTGTTCCCTCAACTGTAGCCTCCTTTAAGTGGATGTAGGAAGCTGGGAAAATGCCCTGAGAAAATGACCGAGTTGTGTCAATATACATGGATTAGAAATGTTAGCCATTGCATAAAATAAATCTGATGATTTCTTTACCTTTTGTGATTTCTTCCTTAGAGTATAACCTCTAAACCAGCCTGAAGATAGAAATGAACACAGTTAAATGTTGCATCAAGAGAGATATGGCTGAACAGGACAGAAATGATGACATTGTGGTCGGCTCATTTACATTATTAAACACAGCAGAAGAAGCCCCATTTAACTCTGGATTTTATTTGTACTCCTGTGTCAGCATGCCTTTAAAAAGTAAAGAGGGATGTGTTGGGGCATGCAGTTTGTTCTTGCTCACCTTCAAATTTCTCAAGTATGTGCACTGTGTCCCCCACCTGTAGGCACAGTTCCTGTTCGCCACAGGGATCATAATTGTAGATTGCTGAGAAACAAAACAGGGATGTTTTATTGTATGGAGTGTGACTGTTACAAAAGAATGAAAATGTTGCAGTAACTGATGATTTTCCTCATTCTCAAGGTCTGCTGGACAAAGACAAACCCCAAATCCCTTCTCAATCACTACTCGAACAGAGTGAGCATGTCTTTTTTAAACAAGTTCTGCTCCAAAGACTTGTAGATGTTTTTTTTTCCTCTGAAAGAACTGGCTTAAACTGGCAGCAAGGAGAAATTTGAGCTTAGTTTTTTTTTTTTTTTTTTTATCCTTTTCTAACTGCCTTTTTGTAAAAGCAGACAGTGTGTTTGTGTGACTCAGATTTGTCAAGCATTTAGCCTATTTCTAACTGAATTCCCTGCCTCGGGGCATTGATGACGGCTTTACAAAAAGGACAGGACTTGAATGAGGAGCTTCCTTGTATAGCTGGAAATCTGATGGCATCAGGAACTCCACCGTAACACAGGTGTGGTCTGTGGTCAATAAATTCATAGCAGGTCTAATTCCCTTTCAAGCAAGTCACCTGTAAACATTGACCTTCCATATGCTAATGTTAGCCTTCTAGCATTTCTAAAGGCTACATTTTATTTTTGGTTTTAATTTGAACCCAGGTGCACAAAAACAGAAATCATTACACATGAGAGCACACGCCCCGACTCAAAGAGGCATTGCTAAAGAAAAACCTTGGTAAACAATGCTGTAGCAAAGGTTTTGTCTCGACATGAGAAAGCTGCAATAGTGTACAGTCACTGATTCTAGCATTAAGATAGAGAAACCAAGAGAAGAGCTCTGTCCTGACTCGCATAGTGATATTCTTTGTTACTGGAGGCCAGATTTCACAGCACGCTTCAACTGGCTCAGATCATCACACCTCAGTATGAATACCAAAACTTGACAAATCTTTGAATGAGGCTACACTTCCGTCTCCTTGACTTCTTCCTCAAAGTGAAAATGCGCCAGCTTTTCACAGAGTATATTTCACATAAAAAATTCTTGTAGGGAAATACATTTCAGAGTAATACTGTTCGGGTTAACCAGCCCCAGAGCAAAAACATGTTAGGTTAGACCCTTGCTGGACAAGTTATGTCATGTTGACCCAATTATATTTATCTCTGGTGCCTGCAGTTGGCTGTGTGCATGCTGGCGAATGAGTACATTAATAAGATTTGTTTGATTTATCAACAGAAAAACACATTTGGAAAATTTGATTAATCATTTCCTTATTGTTTGATTAAAAAGGCATGTTCTGGAAATCATATTCTTTAAAACAATCACAAAAGTCACCAGGAAATCACGGTGAAGAAATGACATCTGCCTTTAGTCATGCCGTAAGTGACAATGGTCCATTCACCAACTTGACACAGTGCTTAGACTCGGCAACAACGTGGCATCATGCCAGTGGTAGCGGCCCAGTGAGCATGTTGTGATACCACACTGTCTGACCCAAAGCTTTCCGTCTGGGCTTTGGCAGCACAGCTCATCTCTGCAAAATACGGAGCCTGGAGCTACTTCAGTAAATTTCAATAAAACTTAAATGGCATGAGTTAAAAAAAAGTGTCTAAGATGAAGTTAAATGTGGCCAGTCTGATTCACTCTCAATAATTCACCAAAGGAGTGGATAAAACACCAGCTAAAAACATCATAGTTGTACAATTTTAGCAGCTGCTGGCAGTCAATCACAGCTTACACAATACAAAAACAATAGGTTGTTGGCATTAAATATGTGCAACATGAAGATGTAAACCATTTAACAAAAAAATATAAAAAAAAATTAAATAACTTTAAAAAAAAAAAAAAAAAGTAAAGAACGACAATTCCTTAAAAGAAAAGAATAACAAAAGGTTTTGAATAATATAAGACTGTTCCTCCTCCTAATGTCTAGACAGCATAAAAGGAAGTTGTACTCCTATTATACTCCAGCACCATATGCCCTACTTGAAGATCAGAAAATTAACTCTGAAGTTCAAAGCAAATTGCACAGAAAGAGACTAAATTAGATCAGCGAAAGTTTCCTTTTTAAATTCAATTTAAAAGCCCTGATACAATCTTTAGTAGATAGCAGATTGCAATTGCACTATCTACAGAGAGAAAAACCAAGAAAACCTACAACACCTTGCTTTTAAAAAGAGATTAATCAGAAGTTTTAAAAGTCAAGACTGATCCTTAAACATTTGACTTTAAATCACAATTTACAATCAAGTTTGACATTGCAAGGTGAACAATCAGGGATGTAGTATAAGAATAAGAGGGAACACATTTTAAATCTTTTAATGACGTGTCAATTCAGAATAAAATTTATTTTAAAAATG
This sequence comes from Neostethus bicornis, assembly GCA_902685375.1. Classification (NCBI taxonomy): domain Eukaryota; kingdom Metazoa; phylum Chordata; class Actinopteri; order Atheriniformes; family Phallostethidae; genus Neostethus; species Neostethus bicornis. Next base: position 17,041,228 of record LR738545.1, read on the forward strand.
CTCTTCATCCAACCACTGCTTCATTAAATGCCCTTCAAAAAAAACTTATACTAATTGTTCGTAGTACATGACACAAAATTTAAAGCAAAAAATATTACCATTATATTGTTATTATAAAGTGCGTTACAAATAAAATTTATTATTATTATTATTATTATTATTATTCTAATTCATTTTAAGTACTGCAAAAGTTAAGAACCATTCTTCTTAATTAAGCCAAATAGAGGGATAACACAGGCAAATAGTCATGGAATCTGTGTGCAATTAGAGATAGTGGACTTCACATGCATTTTATTATTCGAAGTCTCTTTGTGATTTTATGTTTTACATCAAACATATTTCAGAGAAAAGTAAAGCATTAATTTACTTCAGCTGACAATGAAATTCATCCTATTGGTACAAAATTTGTACCGTTTATATAACGATAGAATAAAGTTTTGTTACGTTTTGTCTTCTGAACCGCATATTCCTAATGGGGTTGCGGCGTTGCCAGAGTGTATCCCGGCCGATTTCAGGCGAGAGGCAGGGTACAGCCTGAACAAGTTGCCAGTCTGTTGCGGGGCCACACACAGCACTCATTCCTAGGTGCAATTTCGCAGCAGCCAATCAACCTAAGATGCATATTTTTAAGGGTGGGAGAAAACTGGAGTACCCAGAGGAAAACCACACGTACATGGGGAGAACATGCAAACTCTACACAGGCTAGCGTTCCAAGCCTCGTTCCCAAGCAGGATTAAATCCATGACCTTCTTGCTGTGAGGCCACCGTGCTAACCACCAAACTACCGTGCAGCCCTATTTTACCCATATCACTAGTAATTATGTTTTTATTATTCAAATAAATTATCTTGCACTAAACTTATATAAAGTTTAGTGCAAGATAATTTAGAGATTCATGTCAGAGAATCTCTGCAATATTGGCACTGAATAACAAGAATAGTTAGGATGCCTGAAAATATAACAAACTAGGATTTAAAATCAAAGCAAGTCAAAGCAAACAAGTCACAAGCCTGATGACTTCCAGTTTTATCAGTAAAATAAGTAAAAGAATTGACAAAAATATTATGGAGATGAGATGACGAGCTACTTTCAGTCCATACAGGTTTAAAGACTGGTCTGAGAATGTAATTCACAAAACTACAATAATAATATTTATCCCAAACTGGTGGGAATTGTGCAATTTTATTTTCTAAAACCCAACACAAAATGCTTATTGCTACCACAATTTGACTAAATAGGCAAATAACACCAAAAGTATTCACAATCTGACCTTTATAGTTCTTTAAAAAACTATTGTTATTTCTTCAAGCTTCATTCACCACTCTGATGATTTATGGAAAATATTTTGGAAGCTTAGGACTTTGCATTTGCCTTTTGCCAACTATTTTATTTTAACCCGGAGTGAGCTGGCACTCATACAAGAGGCTCCAAACTTGAATAGCCAAATGCCTTTTTCTTTGACACCAATACTTTCTTTATTATTTTCTAAAGAACCACAAGAATGCTGATCAAATAGAGTACATTTAGCTAATGAAGCAATAATGAAACAGGCCCCACTCCTGTGACTTATCCTATCTAGTTTATTAATATACTCAGTCTTAAAAGCTTTTCATCTAAACACAAGAAAATCACTTAAAAATGAATGAGTATGTATTTTTTTCTAAGCTATTGATATGCCACTAAGATCACTTGTAATAATTTTGTTAATCCACTATGATAATGTTAACATTTTTAAAAATCCCGTTAAAGCCTGACTGTTAGAGACATAGTATAGGTGATTCAGTGTTATTCACACTTTTGCAGTATGATCAGCAGACACAAAAACACTACTAAATAAATTGCACTTTTAATATCATGATGAAGTTCACAGCGTTTCTTATGTAGAGGGTCTAATACTAATTAGCAAATTGTTTGCAAAGGAAATGCTTAAGTTAAAGTTGTAAACTTAATGGTATGAACATCTGATCTTAGTTCATCTTAGAATGGCAAGTAGTAGCATTTTTCTCTCTACATACCGTATGTTTTCTACACCTGGAGCCTCTCATTCCCAGTTCAGCTGACTTTCATATCTTTTGGGTGGCCTACAGCCTCTTGATGTTTTTTTATGGTTTTATGATGCGAAATTAAGCAGTGATTCAATGATGTAATTTCTACATATTAATCAGAAAAGCCTGGCATTTTGTACATTAGCATGTCAACAATCTTTGTTTACAGGCAATATGATTGATATTATCAGAAGTCTAAAATACTCTTCTTTTCTGTCAAAACGTGCTCGCCTGTATGTGTGTGCAGCCAAGGTTGACTAATCGGATTAAAAATGTAAGCCCTTGTGCAGGGTCCGATGGCATTTTACGGATTAAGTACAGTGTCAGTGACTCCTGCCCTGTTTCTGGGGTGAATTGCAGGGAAACGGCAAAGTCTGCAAAATCAAGCAGTGTGGCAATTATGAGGACCCCACCAAGATCTGTGGATGATCATTAAAAAGATCCCTAACATCAGCTGCCATGAACATGTATAAACACAGGGTTTAGATGGGAGGTTGAGCTGTAGAGCAACGTTTTTGAACCAGTGTTCCATGGCACATTAGTGTACCGTGAGAGATCGTCAGGTGTGCCGTGGGAAATGACCCTATTTCGCCACCCAAAGATTGTTTTTGATTGATCTCATAGTGTTTGTGTAAAAAATTAATTAAAGTGTATTTATTTATTTATGTTTATCAGTGTGAAATCTTGTCATTTTATGGCAAAGCAGGGCTTTCCTGTAACCATAGCAACCCACTATTCTCTGCTTTTTTGTTCGATGCTGCTGTCCATCTCTTACATAACCTACCCATAAATCATATTTATATATGTTTTTGAAACATGATGAGAAATTTAGGTTGCATTTTAAAGCAGAAAAATTGTTGATTCTAACTAAAAACTCACATTTTCTGCAAGATGTTAAAGAGGAAAAAGTTTCTCTTGCATTCTGGGTAAATCCTCTGAAGGACCCATTTATAGTTATGGATATATATGGTAATAATATATATTGTTATTAAAGGCAGCTATACAGAATTGTTTAACTTTTTCGGTTGGTGGTGTGCCTCATAATTTTTTGATGGAAAAATATTTCCAAACATTTTTGATGGAAATGTTGAAAATGGTTGAAAAACACTGCTGTAGAGCACGACCTGAAATTGTACATTGAGGAGGTATTTTTTTTAACATCAACTAAAATCCAAACAGCTTAAAAACAAAAGTTAAGAACTTAAAAATTTAGTTGTGTTTACAAACTATAACGTGCTTTTTTCATAAAGAAAGATCTGCTGAAGACCAGGAAATGATGAAAAAAATGTTAGTATGTAGCTTTGAGTGTACTTATCAAGTCACAAGTTATAACAGCAATAACCACCCTGTATCAACCCTACGCTGGCAATAAAGTCATAATAGTAAACCTGAAAGAGATTTTTCACAGATTTACATTTAGGGTGTGGATTGCTTCCTGATAACCTGAACAAATCTCTACTGACACACAAACACAGGTGCACTAGACACAACCTATCCCAAGCTTAAATTGGGAATTTGACAGTCAAAATGTTATATAGACGTGGTTTATTAAACTGAAGGGATTTAGTTCATCCACATGTTGCATACCACCACATGTGAGCCCAGTTCATACCAGTGTAACTCTACTTATTATCTCACTAAAGTAGCCCTCACTTCCACCTCCATGTGGAATCTAGGTGTCCTTGAAGGGAATTAAATGCACCTCTAAGCAAAGTTGATTTAGTAAAACTTTTTGTAACTTTAGCAAGACTTTAGAGATGGGGATTGCGTACAAGAATGAGTGGTATGCTCCTTGAACTCTTGGCACTTTTCCCTTTTTCCACAACACCTATTATGGACCCATAATGTAGCCATCTATTGCCTTATAAAAACAAACAGGAGGGAAAATATTCTTAATAATAAGCGAAATGGAGAAGAAAAAATAAAGTTTAAGCTGAATAACCTTGACTTCAGCGGAAATATACAACGTAACAACAAAACAAAGTCGCAAATATTTGGTGTTTTCCAACTTCTTTTGAAGTTAGTGGAGTTTCTGGGTGTTCACTTTGCGAGTTTTCCACAAGTAAAACTAAGTTAAACACGGATACTTACCGACTCCATACTTCTCTTTTTTAGTAGGAATCCAACGGGTCATATTGGGGGAAGATGTGAAGTTGGCTGAATAAATAAATAACTATATACACTTGCTGAGAGGACGGGCGGTGCACTGCAGCTCGTCCTGAAGCCTACAGTTCCGCCATCATGACTTGTGTGAGTGAAGGGAGGGAGTGGGATAGAGAGGGGAATGGGCGTGAGTCCCTTAAACTACTCCCTCACACACACACTCACACACACTTCATCCAGGAACTCACTCCTCCATTCCTTTTCAGGACGTCCATCAATCAGTAACTAACAACTTCTCATAAAATTCTCAAATGAGCTCAAATTGAATTTAGGGGAATTCTAACGAGTCTAAATTATCTCCCTTTTGTTTCAAGGACTTCTGCTGCTGGCAAGTTTAGTTTTAGCAGATCTGTGGAACAGATCACAATTTGGAGAATAATTGTTCCGACCAATCATAAATCACATTCAAGACATAAATAAATGATTACCCGGTTATTGTTTTTAATTAAAAACTAGATGAACATCAAATGCAAAGCTGTTTTTTTTTCTCTCACTGGCACACACACAAAATGCACAACTCATTCTTTGCATTTGTCATGAGGTGGTGAAGGTGGAGATGTAGAATCTAGATGCATAGCAAGTTTATTGCTGATAATCAGGGGTTGCGGAAGACAGACAGCCAGGCAGGCATGTGCAACCTGGAAGACTACATGGAGGGGACACCATCATGGCCACAATAGGGTGAAGGACCAGGCATGGAGGGGACACCATCATGGTTACAGCAGGGTGAAGAACCAGAGGTGGAGGGACACCATCCTAGCTGCAGCAGGAGCACAGCACAGCAGATGAACTGGCTCTGGAGTTATATATACCACAGGTTAAATAACCAAGGGAAGACGAGACACAAGTGGAGACATCGGGCAGAGGCCATTGGGACCAAGTGTGCTTAATCGGAAGAGAGGGCCAGATTTGGAGAAGGGACTGCTGTGCCCCCTTCCTCCACCCAAAACAGGGACTATAATCCCCCCGCCACCTGGCCCTTACCCCCCTCACCCTGGCTTTCTATCGCATTCATTGTTCTCCATTGTCCATTTAGATTTACACTGCTAGTTGGTACAATGCAATTCACATGCTGTCCAACTCTCTCTTCCTCCTCTTTGGGAGAGAACTCGGTTTCAGATTCCTGATGGATCCCCTGCGTTCCTGTCCTGGGCATGGTCAGACCGAGAAAACCTCCGCGCTTCATCTATCATCCCTGCTCCATCAGGATGAAATCCATCCACTGATCCCCGTCCTGGGCATCGCCGGGCTGAGGAGTCCCCCGTGTTTCCATCAGGATGAAGAACATCTATTGACTTCTTTAGATATTTAGCTGTTGAGTAGAATAAGCTAATATTTAAACAATAGTCTTAGACATATTGGATGCTCGTCCCGGGGAAGGGAGCTCTCTTTCGTGTAGATCCCCACAAGGTTTCTTATTTTTTTCCCACTGATGGGTTTTTCCTCACCGTGAAGGTGAGTCTAAGTGCAGGAATGTGCTATATTGTCTAGTTAGCATTTGTCAGTTAGTTTTCTTGCTGTGTATTTGTGTTTATACATTCCTCTTTTTTCTTGTTTTTCTTCCTTCTGAATCTGCAATGTGAAACCCATTCAGACAGAAATTCTGTGATTTTGGGCTATACAAATAAAATTGAATTAAATTTAAATGTTCAAGAAGAGAGGGGAATCATGACAGCATTCTTGTTAAGCATAAAAAGACAAGACACCCTCAGAAAAGCTACATTTTTAACCGAACAGGATATTTCATTTGAACACCACAATTAATTGAAGCATCTGGTGGGTTGTCCATCATTAGGAAGAAAGTCAGACAGCTTTTCCACTGTCCTGTGAAGCCATTTGGAGCTTATAGCTGGAAGATTTTGTAGCCTACATAGGCTTTTGTTAACTCATCATGTGTGTTTATTTTCCATGCTGCCACCAGTCAACCTGAATGGGGCTGTCAGTAAATTTGAAGAGCCAGATGCATTTGATGGTCTTGCTGACAGGAGGCTATCAATCAGTCTCCTCATCTGGGTTATTATGACACAATTCAGATGGGGATTTAGACCTGCAGTAAACTATGTAAGCAAAATCCTATATAAAAATGTTGAGGGAAAAAATCTAAGCTAAAGATTGGTTGCTATCTGCTTTTTGCATTAAACTTCTAAAGTATTGCCTTTTATCTCAGATGGAGTGAGAATATTTGCTCTGGCAAAAGTAAGAAACGAAACATATTTTCATTAATTGCTTTCAACATAAATATTATACATGCTTGCTGCTGCTAGATGAAGAATTTTTCAGGTTCTGACTTGAGCCTTGCACAAGATTTGATTGGCCTGCTTTTTTAAAGCTGAGCTGTTAGTGCTTACTAAGTATTTACATTTATTGAAAGGGTTCGTCACATCTGCCCAGACCAATTTCACCTTTGATTCTACTTATGTCTTTGGCAGTATTTCCTATAGCAAAGATAAAAAGCTGCTTTTGGTCTACTAAAAAAGGAAAGTGTAACAATGAACACAACATTGCCATCACCTGACTGAGTTCTGCTACTGCAAATTAGTTTTGAATACCATCAAAATTTTTAATTTTATTACAAGTATTTGTAACTTGCTATCATGTTAATACCCTTTAAATGGTATGTGTCTATGTAAATATCACTGTCGCATCAGCTTTAAAGGCAGCATTAAATAGATAATAAACGGAGATGAGTGCTTCAGAAACATCAGGAGACAAAATGGGTTTTCACCAGAAATCTACACTGTCTTCATCTTCTGACTCTCATCAAGCTGTGTTATTTCTAACACATACTGGTGAAACCTTGTGCTATGTTGGTTATTAGATTTAATAAATCCAAATACACTCTATTTCTAGTTTAGATCCAGACTGAAGTAAATATGTCTGTTAAATGGTAACAGGTGTACATGTGAATGAAGAGTTTGAACAGCTGGTGCATAAAGAATACTTGTGCCCATTTTCTGCGATGAAAGGCGTGACGAGGTCCTGGGGAGTGTCGGCTGCGGTTTTTAGATGAAAGGCCAGGATGGAAGGACTGTTTCTGTTCTCTCATGGGGAAGATTTTACTTTGCCTGCGGCCTTCTCACCATGTTGCCAAACATATGATTGAACAGTTTGCATGACAGTAATAAATATGTATTCTGCATATTTATGTATATACCATATATGATTATATATACATAAATATATATATTTACATATGTGCATTTAATGTGTGTATATAACATCTTTCCTAGATATTATGCATTTTTTGCATATATGCTTGAGTGCTTGTGCAAGTATAAGCATTTTATTTATGAGTCACATAAAAATAAAGCACTCATATTTTTGAAATGCAGCATATAAAGTTAGACTGACTGGAGTCAATCACTGGCCAACATTACTACCACACAGTTTTTATGATGAAAAGCTCCAATACCTCATACACCGATGTATCTAAACATGTTGTTGGACAACCCATGCTGAAGAAATTGAATCCTTCACACATATGTTGACAAAAAATGATCTAATGGATTTCTGGGTGCAGATTCAGAGCAACATGACAACTGAGGCAAATGGGGTCGAGCATCAAGCTAGATGTCTGGCTGCAGAATCAGGCAATTGCTTCATCTAGCAGTGCTTTTAGGATGGGTCAATGCACTGTCTGCTCCCAAAGTCTGAACATCCTGGGGTTCAAGGAGTTGTTTTTCTCTCAAAAACGAAGGTTCAGATTTATCACAATGTTTACAATTTTTTCTGTCTTTTTTTTACCAAAATGCATGCCCTAACAACATGCACGCTATTTTATGGCTTTGGTTGTAGAGTGTAATACTGTAAGAAACTACCAGCCTTTTGCAGAAACATTTTGGTAATAAATAGTGTGAAGAGATGCTGGCATGGTTGTAGGAAGTTTATAATTCAATAAGCAGTGTTGGAATCTGATCTTGTTTATCCTTTTGCAAGACAATCTAGAGTCATTTTTCTTTTTTCAATTAAACTTAAAAAACTGAGCACTGGGTAAAGCAATTTTTGCAGCATGCACAACATAAAGCAAAGTATTTATGAGAATAACAATTTCATTTATCTTTTTGAAAGGCAATTGCTTAACCAGGATTGGTATCACAGACATTCCAAACCCTTCTTGTTAAGCTTCTTTTTTTTATTATTATTTATTTATGAAAACTCTTCTAAAGAACTTGCCTTTAGTTCAGTCGTCTGCCATATTGATACTACACTGCTTGAACTGTGTGGTCCAGGCTCAGCAAAAGATCTGACCCATTGGATCCTGAACTTCTGTCCAATTATTTCTTACTGAGGATTCAGTATGAGTGAGCAGCTTACAGAAAACATTACATCCTGTAAATCCTTGTAAAACTTGCTTTTGGAATATTGCATTTTATTGTCTGTTGTTAATTTAACATTTTCTTTTGTGTTTTCGCATTTGCAAGCTTAAAGATGGTGTTTAAATGTGTACTGAAGTAGGACATGAAAGTAGAACTTACAGAAGATGAAACAAATGACAAAGGTATGAGGAAACTGACTTGCCGTGGTGAAAACTAAAAGGAAATGCAGAGGGGAGAAGAAGTAATAATAATAATAACAATAATTTAATTTATTTAAAAGCGCCTTTCTGGGAAGGACACTGTACAACCAGAATAAAAAGAACAATAGATAAAAATATATAACACAACATGTCAAGAGACTGGTTGAAGAATGAAGATGATTAAAGAGAGTAAACAGATTTGAAGAGGTGAGTTTTGAGTCGAGATTTGAACAAAGGGAAAGAGTCTAAAAATAACGTAATATGGATGTGAGAAAAACTTACAATATAATCTGTCTCTCTTCTATTCATTTGTATGTAAAAGTGTGAGTGTGTGTTACAGTTTTTAATGTAGATAAACATTCACAAACATATCTCTATGAATGTATAAACCAATACATATTTTTGTACATGCTTTCACACACAGAAACTATAGTAGCTGTAGGCATTTACGTGGTCCATTATGTATTTTAACTAAGGTTGTTTAATGATAACAAATAAAACATTCTACTAAAAAAAATTAGGCATAGTAACTGAGTTGAAAGACAAATGCAGCAACAGATAAAAGACTCAGACAGTCTGGAGGGAATTACTGCTGTTTGGACCTAAAAAAAAAAAAATAGCTAAAATGATGTCATTCGGGCTGCAGGGTAGCAAAGTGGTTAGCACAGTGGTCTCACAACAAGGAGGTCGGGTTCAGGTCCCAAGAGAGGTCGAGGCTTGAAACACCGTTCTGTGTGGAGTTTGCATGTTCTCCACGTGTATGTGTGGGTTTTCTCTGGGTGCTCCACTCTCCAAAAACATGCGTGTTAAGTTGATTGGCCACTGTGAAAATTGCCCCTAGGAATGAGTTTGTGTGGGTGGTTGGCCCCACAATAGACTGGCGACCTGAACGAAGGTGTACCTTGCCTCTCGCCTGAAATCCGCCGGGATAGGCTCCGGCATCTTTGCGACCCGATTAGGAATAAGCAGTTCAGAAGACGAAATGAAACCTTATCCTTTTGGAAGTTGAAATCTCAAGCTTTCTATGTCCAAATTAGTCTTCCATTTCATTATGAACAATGATCTACATTTAAGATGAGCAGTATAAGACCTCCTGTGTTATTTGAATGAATGTTTCAGCAAATTCTGGCTATAATCTTTGTTTACGCCAAAAGAAATATTTAAGTTTAAACTGATAGTTTATGACATAAAATGTTCCTGCACTATCCTGCAGGATAACATGAAGGAGTCCGTAGAAGCTTTTTTTTTTTTTTTAAATTTGGCAATTGTTTCAGATCAGCAGAGGGAGCCCCAACTCTTATCTATTTTTCCCTTTCTTTGTACACAACAAAGGACAACTGTGTGAAAGCTGTAAAAGACAGACTGCATCATGACTGGAATCACTCACTGACAATCCATGAACCAGAAAAGAGTCTTTCTTGTAGAATGGAAAAAAAACATCCAACAGTACAACTAGCTTTCTAATCAAATGGCAGCATTCTCTTACTAAAGAAGCCCTTGTTTTCTAACCTTGGCATCAATCACTTATTGAGTACATCCTTTTACCTCTACAATATATACTTTTTCTTTCAGTCTGCATGGTCAATGAGATTTTTGACAGTCTGACTCAATGTGTTATTGTATTCTGGACACTTGTGATCTAAAATGTGCTTGTAGTTAAAAGGGAGCTTCAGAATGTGTATTTAGGTGCATAAATAAATCAATAGTAATTTGTAAGTCTTTTTTTCTGTAAAGCTCTCTGTTGTATGAATATTGAATAAGGTTTTTCTAACATCTTGACACAAACTTTCACAACAGTTGGCATCAATTTCATTTTGAGGTAAGTCAGCTACAGAAAAAAATTGTTTTGTGAAAACTCAGTTGTTGTTGACATCCGCAGCTGCAGGCTAATAACTTTGATAATCTTTTATCAAAGAATTTATTGTCTGCGAGGTTTTGAAATCCCTATCCTCTGTCAGACAGTGTTCACCCTCAAGAGGAGGACAGTTGTGGGGATTTATCTGCCAGTCAATTTTCAGCCTGAAGGTGACAGATGAAACCCAGATATAAACTCAAAGTGTAAAAGATGTAATGTGATAGTAATAAAAAAAATTCAACTGTGTTTTAATATGTGTCCCACTGCACCCTGAGATCCAGTACCATGCATGATACATGGGATGCACACATGCACCATGGCTGTATTTTCCATTTCCAAAGAAAAAAAGTTCACAACTGTCTTTTTTTGAAAAGTTAATTAACAATGGATGTGTGTGGTAAAGTCTAACTCGTGGTAAAGTTTTATTTCAAATAAGTTAAATAAATGCTACTTTCAATTGACTTGTCACAGAACGATGACTAAAACTGGAAAAACAAATGTTGTTCAGGTTAGGTTGGTGGAATATAGAATACACAGGATAAGAATAATGTACTGTTTATGAGAGTTGTGCTTTTAAATTTTCCAGATAAGTTTGAAATACTAATATTTTTTCTCAATCTAATCTTAAGTTAATTCCAGCAGGTGCTTTTTGACACATCAAATGAAATTGTCTATTATTCAGGGTTTGTGTTCATCTAAATCAATGGGAAGAAAAATGCTTAAGGTAAGTGTGTTTGTCTAGACTTTCCTTAATAGGATTTGCCATTCTGAAAATGCCTAAAGGAAGCCACGATTCTTCCACCTTGTTAGTGAATAATAAACAGCCTGTCCACTGTCAAGATTTAGTGCAGTGAGATAGATGTGTTTCTGCTTCTACCTCTCCATCTCCCTTCAGTTCCTCCTCTCACTCACTGTCTACCTAATGAAATAATGAAATTGCTCTTTTTTTTCCCTCCTCTCTCCCTCCCACTGCTCTGCCTGAGTAGACGCTTGGCCAGATTCTCTGGTGCAGCAGAAGCTGAGTCATTAAGGTTTCAGAGCACCCTGATTTATGGACAGTGATGTGGATGAGGGTAAAGCAAAGGGGAAAAAAAGCACCGATGTCAGCTCAGTGGTCACAAAAACACACGCCAGGAGACAATTTGCTGAATCAAATAAGGACAAAAGTGCTTCAGTAACTCAACTCATCTACCAGACCTGTTTCTGCAAATTTCAAGAAAACTAAGACTGTTTTTTTTTTTTTTTGCTATGTCAGCATTGCAACCTTTGTTGCAACTGTAGTTGTAACTGGCTTGGTGACTACGTGAGCCCCCTGCGGCCTTCCTGTCTCCCCTTGAAGTGATCAATCAATGTGAATACAAGTAAAGGTCTTTTGCCTGACATTTATGTATATACATTGGCTTTTGCTGAAAAATATTCTAAATGAAGACATTTCAAGTTTCCTTTTGAAACCTTACTTATTATTTGTAATTTGCATACTTTAAAGACTTTGCCGATTCTTGACTGAGTGTGCCATGTGTGTTTTGATTTGTTCTTGAAGCTTTTTGTGTTTTAAACAAAAACTCCGAGCTCACTTTACACTGACAAGGCTTAAAGTCTTTATTGAAGTTTAGAGCAGCAAAGTACAGACAGTACATGAATAAGGCATTTCAAACTGGATCTTGCACATACACAATTGTTTGGGCACATTTTGGTGGATGTAAATGAATGCACCTGAAAGAAAATCTCCACAAGTAGCTTAGCTAACAAGTGAATTCTGACTTTTTCACTGTTAATCTGGTCGTGGGTGCACGCATGCTTGTGGTAGCTCAAGCAAATCATACACATCTACTTCTGGATTGAGAAGGATTTTTCTTTGGTTTGAACGAAACACCTTTGCACAGAATATCTTTGGTGGGAGCATTTATACTTTTTTATTAGTTGTTTTGACATGTTTTTCTTTTGTGTCTACCTTTTCTTCTTTTGCAATTTCTTCTTCATTTTTTAAATCCTCTACATCATCTTCTGTTTTCTGCTCAGCAGTGTCCCCATTTTGCTGCTGGTTCTCATCTTCATTTTCCACATCTTCTTTGTCTTCATCGTTCTCTCCATCTTCTTTATCTGTTTTTTTTTTTTTAAAGAAAGGCAAACGGTTGGTTTAAATGTTACTCGTGAAAAATTTAGAACTTTTTAGATTTATACAAACCTTGTTCATTTGTCTCTTCTTGTTTTTCCTCTTCTTCCTCCTCTCCATCTTTCTCTACTTCTTCATCTGCCTCACCTTTCTTCTCATCTTCAGGATCTTCTTTCTCCTCCACCGGCTCTTCTTCTTCCTCTTGAGGAGGACTGGCTTCTTCCTGGGTTGCTTGACTTGCATGAATGGCCTCCTCTGTAGAGAGTGATGAAGAAAGGAAGGCCGATCTCATCAGGTGTGGAGCTCCCAAAATAAGCTGAGTAGGCATAGGCATGTGTGTTCTCGGAGCAGAAAACATGGATTGGGAAAAACCAGAGATAGATCCTGCCACATTTAAACGACTCTCCTCTCCTTCCAGCAGTTTTCTGTTAGGATAAAGCACACGCCATTGAAATTAGATTGTAACTATTTTAATTATACTCAATAAATTAAGTCTTTGATTACAAAACAATAAATTAAGCACCTATATGCTGCAATTTCAATGTCCAATCCCATCTTCACATTCAGTAGATCTTGATAATCTTTTAAGTAACGAGCCATCTCATTCTTGTTTGCCCTCAATTCTTCCTCCAGCTCACTTATTGTATCCTGTATAAAAGAAAATATTAAATAACTTTCTTCTAACAAATTTAACCAACATTTTGAGACAGTCAAACATATTTCAATAATAAAACTTTTTTTTTTATTGTCTCATTGATGTTTACCTGCAATGCATTAATTTCAGCACTTTGTTTTTCCTCCACTTCTTGTAATTGGTTTTCCAGGGCTTGGTTCATCTCAGAACAGGCATCAATTTCCAGCGTTTTGGCTTTCAGCAGTCGACGATATTCTCCAGTTTCATCCTTGGCATTACGAGCACTCTCTGTGTTGCGAGCAGAGCCTAGAGTCAACAAACTCATCTTGTTGCAGAACCATTCCTCAGCTGTTTGAAGGTTGTGTTGTGCCAGTTTCTCATACTGTTGCCTAATATCACGAAGAGCAGCAGATAGGTCTGGCTTACAGATTTCCATTTCTACTGAGGCTTCAGTGCTGAATTGGATTTGGGCCTGGAGCTCTGCAATCTCGCTTTCACAGAGGCGCTTTAAGAAGGCCAGCTCATCTAGCAGGGTCTCAACTCTCTTCTCCAGCTCCACCTGGCCTAAGGTAGCTTCATCTGCTCCTTTTCTGGCATCTACAAGCTGATTCTCTGCTTCCTGTCTACTGAAAACTTCCTCCTCATATCGTTTTTGCAAGTTCTTCAGCACATCTTCCATTTCAACCTTATGGTCTTGAGCTGCTTGTTTCTCATGTCGGGCTTCTTCAACAGCAGCATGGAGCTGTCTGATCTCATGCTCATAAAGGGCCCGAAGGTTGGTAGGTTCTGACTGCCTCTGTCTAAGCAGCAATACCTCAATCTCCAGCAACTTGTTTTGCTGCTCTAGTTCATGAACCCTCTCTATGAAGCTTGCAAAGCGATCATTCAGATCTTGAAGTTCAGCCTTCTCTTGGGTCCTTAAAGTTTTGAACTCAGAACTTACTTTTGCTGCTTGATCGAGGCGTAGCTCTGTGGCAGATAGAGGACCAGGGGCAGAAAGCTTTCTGGAATAACTTGTAGTAGCTCGGGTGAGCATTGGATAACTTCTGCGTGAAGATGTAAAGGAGGTAATTGGAGTAGAATGAGTGGAGTAGGTTGATCTAGATCCTATTTCTGCCCCAGCTCCATATTCTGCACTGCGTGACACTACTCTCTTCTTATAAGTGGGAGAGAAGTAGGACTCAAAGCCGATCGAAGTCATGACTTGGTAGATGGGGCTGCTCTGTCAAGGAATACAGCTGGGTTAACTGCACAGTGAATCTGCATTACTCCGCTTTTATAGGGCCCGTATTGTCTGTGACGTAAGCTTTTTAAGCAATTTTTTCTTCTCAGTGTGCTGACTGAAAGAATTGATTATGGTGCCAGCCAGCTTCTGCCAAAGGAGAGATAGTGAGAGGCAAAGATGCATTGGAGGGAAGAGGTGGAAATAAACAAGGATGAAGCAAAAAAGGAACTGCAAGCAGTAGGGTCACTGAGGACATGACCAGTATAGTGTTACACCTAAAACTGCAAAGAAAGATATGCTATGTACAGATGAATGCTAACAAAGATATTATTTGTCTCCTACTTAATTGAATGACAAGACCCTGTATATTATTTATGGCAGAAAAAGAATATAGACATATTGATATATTGAATAAGTGGAAAAAAATAAACACCATCCCAGTTTTAGGTTTGTGTAAGATTGGACAACATTACACAATGTTGTTTTAATACAGAGGTGCCTGTGGTTCATAGAATAAATAAATGGATTGGTCATTGGAAATATCCAGTTTCATGTATTCCCTTCCTTTTCGTCACCACTTGTAGCCTTGCCTTCAATGGCTGATCTGTACTGTTCATTCAGGATCACAACATCTACATTTGCTCCTTGCTATTTTAGCAGCCCATGTCAGGGGGCTACAAGAAAATTGTTCTGTTGATTATTGGGTGTACTTTGCCAGCTTCTTCATCATGATGTTTCATGTATTCATTTCAAGAAACCGCTTCACACAGCCTGTACCTGTGATCCTTTTATGGTTCCGGCCTTTTGTTGTCCTGGTATTCAAGTCTTCTTTCTAAACCGCCATGATTAATGTCTACGTACATTCTTAGGTTCAGTCCTGACTGAACCTTTGGTATGAATAAGCAAGTGTTTGGCTTATTCATACCAAACACTTTTGCAATCGGTCAGTGTTACATTCTGTGCAGTTTTTTTTCCCAGCAGGATTTTTACAACTCTTCTAATTTCTACTGCCTCAGATATTCACTGAGTACGGTACTCAATAGCCATTGTAGACACAGGGATTTAAATTTTTCTTGTGTTATTTGATTTTTGTTTAAAACCCTTTAGTTTATGCCTACTCATTGTTGCTATTCACATTGCAAAAACAGTGTGAACGTTTTTAAAACCACCCGCACATTTGCTCATCAGCTGATTAGATTTCGTGATGGTCACTGTGTGATCGAAACCATTTCTACTGCTCCATTTGCATTCATTAGAAACAGTGGCTGATTATGCACTATGGGGGTGGATTGAGGCCACAGTCTGTGGTCTCTGCTGTGGCTGCACAAAAATAATATGGGAATGAACATTTTGTTCCGTTGTCTTCTGCTTATCCATTGCGGAGGCAACAGCCTCAGATGGGAAATCCAGGCTTCTCTCATCCTGACTGCATCCTCCAGCTCACCCAGGAGGATCCCGGGGCGTTCTCCGTGAGTCTCTCCAACAGGTTGGGGGTCTGCCTCCGGGTCTCCTCTAAGTGGGACGCCCCTGAAACACCTGAGCAGTGCGGTGTTCAGGTGGCTAACTAGATGCTGGCCCTTTCCATCAATATGAAGAACATCTATTGGTTTCTTCAGCTGTAGAGTAGGATAAGCTAATATTTAAACAATAGTCTTAGACATATTTGGAGGCTCATCCCAGGGGAGGGATCTCTCTTTCGTGTGGATCCCCATGAGGTTTCTTATTTTTCTCCACTGATGGGTTTTTAGTAGTTTTTTCTTACTGTGAAGGAGAGTCTAAAGGCAGGAATGTGAGCAAATTGATAAGCTAGAATTTGTTCGTTACCTTTTAGCTGTGTATTTGTGTTTATACATTGTTCTTTTTTTCTTGTTTTTGTTATTTTTAAATCTGTAATGTGAAGCCCCTTGTGACAAAAATGTTGTGATTTTGGGCTATACAAATAAAATTTAATTTAATTACATGCCTGAACTATCCCATCTGGCTTCTCTCAACCTGGAGGGGCAATGACTTCAGGTTCTATC
The DNA here is from genome assembly GCA_902685375.1 of Neostethus bicornis. Taxonomy (NCBI): domain Eukaryota; kingdom Metazoa; phylum Chordata; class Actinopteri; order Atheriniformes; family Phallostethidae; genus Neostethus; species Neostethus bicornis. The sequence continues at coordinate 17,057,799 of LR738545.1, forward strand.
CAAAAATTGATAAATAAAATTTGGAAAATATATTAATATATATTCAATGCCGACAGCCTTAAACCAACAAGAACAGTAGGTTGGTTTTATAACAAGAACAGGATTATCAATGATTTAAAGAAGCAACCAAATGATAAAATTAAGGAGACAGGTTTGTAGAAGACAAGATAAACCAACTGAAATAAAGGTGAAAATATCAGGGAAGTAAATCTAAAAAGTCATCAGCAGCAAAATATTTGAATAGAAAAAAATGATATTCGGATTTAAGTTAAAAGTGATCAGATCTAATGAGAAATCCAGAGTGAGTTTACTTTAAAGCTCAATTCAGCATTTAGGTAACTAACTACAGGCTGAGATGGTTTGGACATGTGCAGAGGAGAAAGAGAGAGTACATCGGCAGAAGGATGCTGTGTTTGGAACCACCAGGAAAGAGGCCTAGAGGAGGACTAAAGAGGAGGTTTATGGATACGGTGAAGAAAGACATGAAGATAGTTGGCGTGACCGAAGAAGATGCAGCAGATGGGAAGAAACTGACTTGCTGTGGCGATCCCTGTAGGGAAATGCCGAAAGAAGAAGAAGTAACTTACTAAAACTGGGATGAATAACATCCCAACTTTTTTAGTAAGCTCAGATCATTCAATATCTTCAACAAAATATTGGATTCAATTTTCAAATCCATAGAGGAAAGTGTAATCGGCTTCTCAACATTTGCTGTAACAGCGGCACCAGAGTCAGATGAAAATGAACAAACTGATCCAGAAGTTCAAAAACAATCGAAACTGAAGTTATCAGAATAGAAGTCTAAAATAATTAATTAAGCTGATGAACATAAAATACAATTCCTGATAATGTCATGGAGCTAAGAAGCTAAGAATGGGCATTGGCTATCTCTCTATTGAATGGCATCCAAAACTAGCGTTTTGTCTACTGAACCGCTTCTCCCTAATCGGGTCGCAGAAGCCTATCCTGGCTGATTTCAGGTGGGAGGCGAGGTACACCTCAAACAGGTTGCTAGTCTGTTGAGAGGCCACACACTCATTCCAAGGGGCAATTTTATAGTGGCCAATCAACCTAACATGCATGGTTTTGGAGAGTAGGAGAAAACTGGAGTACTTGGAGAAAACCCACGCATGCACAGGGAGAACATGCAAACTCCACACAGAAAGGCAAGCATTTCAAGCCCCACTCCTGGACTCGAATCCCTGACCTACTTGCTGTGAGCTCACTGTTCTAACCACTGCACCTTCGTGCAGCCCTAAAATTAATGTCGATTATTTTATTATTTTCATTTAAACTGATAATAAACTAATTACTACAAATGACTTCTCTCTGAGATCAGTAAAGCATTTTTTATAAAATTGTCATTTTTATGTCACTGCATGAACTGATTTTTTATTCGTTTGGCGAATCAGTTTGGAATTTTTTTTAAAAAAAAGAAACTTAATTGGAACCACAAACCATTTCCCAATTAAGTGACAAGAACCATTGCCATTTTTTACTCGTGGAGCGATTTTAACCAATATCGAAATACGCCATTGGCTGAAGAAAATCCACCCACAGTGTAATACCCAATGAATGACGACTTTACTGGTTGGCGGGTGGTAAAGTCTGTCAGTGACGAAAGGCGTCACATCATGTCCTACAACAACAAATGATTATTTAGTTTCTAAACTCCTTCATTTTTATTAACCGTGTTTATTTGGTATATCAATGTTTAGCTGAAGTATTATCAAGTTTACAGGTGGAGTTATATTGGAAATGAACGGTAAGAGACTAAGCTTTGTGAATATTGGTTGCCCATGGAAACAGATGCTAACGTTAGCACACCTAGGCTTTTTTTGTTTTTAAAAAATCTACTTGTTGGAAAACTATTTCTGATGTCAAATGTTATAGTTTTAAATGTCCCCGGAACTTTATATCAAGGATGTTAAATAATCTCAATGTATGATCCTCTTTCTGCTCACCTAGTTTGGAGAAGCTAGGAATGCTAGTTGGAAGCAAATGCTCCATCAGTCTCTCAGAGCATTTCTACTTCCTTTTTGTTGTTATATTACATGGATATGTGCGTTCACAGTAGATGCATTAAGTTTTATCTAAAGAAATTATGTCCAACTGATTGTCCAATGCAAGTCATTTTTCTCTCCTATCTGCATTTAGTCTCTGCAATCATTCCAAACAAAGGAGGCTGAAATCTCCTCTCCAGAGAGATCAAAATGGTAAGTTTTATTGTTATGCTAAAAGGAATAAACCGAGAAGCAGTTTTATAATTACTATGAATCTGATCATAATTTGATGATGGATTAAAAAAAATGCACATATTGTTTTTTATTTTCAAAGATTCGTATTGCAGCTCTGAATGCTGCTTCTACAGCTGCAGATGAGTCTCAAGACCCCTTAAGAAGTAGCAAGAGTCAGACTAAAGAGGCTCAAGTAAACATCATTTATACACATTATCAAATTTTTTGATCAACTTTCATCCAAATGTTGCTCCATATTTCTCCAAGTAAGTTGTATTTATCTGTATAGGAAGCCGAGGCATTTGCTTTATACCACAAAGCTTTGGATCTGCAAAAACATGACAAGTTTGAGGAGTCTGCAAAGGCCTATCATGAGCTTCTTACAACTCCGCTCCTTAAAGAGGTAAAAAGACAATACTCCAGATTATCCATCCCTTCTAATCATCTTATTCAAAGCACCAAATTTTATTTTGTTATATTGTATAAACTTTATTAAATAAGAGTCTTTATATTGGGGCTGCACGGTAACGCAGTGGTTAGCGCAGGTGGCCTCACAGCAAGAAGGTCAGAGAGTTCGAATCCTGAATGTCCTTTCTGTGTGGAGTTTACGTGTTCTCCCTGTGTATGCGTGGGTTTTCTCCGGGTACTGAGGTTTCCTCCCACCTTGTGAAAACATGCATGTTAGGTTGATTGGCCACTACGAAGTTGCCCCTTGGAATGAGTGTGTGTGTGCATGTGTGTGTGGCCCCATAGCAGACTGGCAACCTGTGTACCCTGCCTCTCAACCTGAAATTGGCCAAGATAGGCTCCTGCACTTCCCACGACACAAGGAATAAGCGGTTTGGAAGACAAAACTAAAAGTCTTTATAAGTAAACCTTCAGGAATTCTTAGAGCATTACCTTCGCACTAATTCTAAAGTTAAAAGTAATCATGGTCTTTCTGGACGTGTTCACTTTGAGCAGGAGGTTATTCTCTCTTGCCCACTCCAGAAATCAGTCCACCAACCTCCTGTATTCACTCTTCCATCTATCACTTATGCACCTTGGAATTACTTAATTAGCAGAATACTTTTGTAAGTGACAACACTGAGATATGTTGAAAGTCTGAGCTGTAGAGTATAAACAACAACAAGAAAGCATGTTGTCCTGAAGGAAACTTGCACCAACAATCACCACATCAGACAGAAAACAACCAACAAACTGTGGTCAGGTATTCGGTGGACCAACCAGCATATTTAGATTGCTTATTGTAGGACGTATGAGCGTCTGGTTCTGCTAGCTTTGAGTATCTTAGCTTTTACCACTATTCTTATGTTGTGATGATTTTACTTACCACACAAATATTCAAATATTACACATCATGCAACTTTTACTATCTATGTTGCGTCATAACGTTTTATTTGTTGCTTAATCTAACTTAAGGATTTTGTTTCAGGCCATGCCTTCAGAAGATCAGACAGTGGGGCTTAAGCATCCTGGGTTGATGTTAAAATATTCAACATTTAAAAACTTGGCGAGCATGTCTGCATCTCGAGATGACCTAGAGACCGCAATGGAGTTTTATTTAGAGGTATTACTATGAAAGTAACACCCAAACTTTAATTTTTTTAGAATGTGATGAAATAATGGCTCATTTTTTTTTCTCTCCTGCCAGGCTGTCATGTTGGATTCCACTGATGTTAACATGTGGTACAAAATTGGTCAGGTGGCCGTGCGACTTGTGCGCATCCCTCTTGCTCGTCATGCTTTTGAGGAGGGATTAAATTGTAATCCAGACCACTGGCCTTGTCTGGACAACCTTATAACTATTCTTTACTCCCTCAGTGACTACACATGTATGTAATACTTCTTTGGGGGCTGATTCCTTTGATAGCCATAGCTTGGAAAGTGAGGTAAATTTATTCTGATTTTCTTTTTCCAGACTGTCTGTACTTCATTGCTAAAGCTTTAGAGAAGGATCATTGCTACACTAAAGGCTTGGTACTGAAAGAAAAAATCTTTGAGGAACAGCCATGTTTGAAGAGAGACACGATGCAGATGTTCATGAAATGGTGATGCCAGCTTCTCTTTGGTCCTCCATCTGCTCATATTGTGCTCTGGCTTCTATCCTATGGATTTTCCAGTTCTGAAATATTTTTCCTTTTTTTTTTTTTTATATGAACTGCAGCGACATGTCAATTCATTGTGTCGAAGTGGAGGAAGAGGAGCGCAGATCTCTTGTGGAGGAGGGACTGGAGATAAGGAGGCGCAGGCAGGCACTTTCTCACTGTGAACCTAAACCTGACCTTGTTCTGGTTCAGCCCATCCGCTGCCTTTCGTTAGTACTTATTTGTCTTTTTCTTGTTCTGATGTTTAATTTTGAGAGACTTGAAATGATTCAACGTAAATAGAAATCTCACAATGGAGAGGAATGTTTGGATTATAATTAAAAAAAAATTGGTTGGCAAGCTGTATTGTGGAAGTTTTTTGTTTTGGTTTCTGCTGATTAACATAAACCAAATCTCATTGCACATAATATTCCAGTTGTAAACATAATGTGTCCCTTTTGTTTATAACAGATGGAAACAAGTTGGTGAAAGTTTTCTTGCAATGTATCAACATCAGACCACGTGTGAACCTCCACGTCCAAGTCTCGGTCGTAGAATCGACCTGTCGGATTACCGTGACCCCAACTTCTGCCAAAGTTTACCCCAGCCAAGCAGCCCAGTCAGTGTCGGCCAAACCACTGTGCTGAGCAGCAGTCCCAGCTCCTCCCTGCCACCAGTGGTCTTTTCTGAGCCACTTGTGCTGTCCCACTCTGCAACTGAGCTGCCAATTACAGCAAGCCAGACTGTTGTGGAGATTAATACCACTGCTCCCCCTGCTGGTTAGTATAAAATAAACATCATATCCCACTTTTTGGAACCCTTATGTTTAGTTATCGATAATCCTCTAATTGTCTTAATTTCAGTTTCGGGAATGGAAGTTTCTCTCGCAGATAAAGCAAAAAAAGCCCCAAAAAGAAAACGCCCAGTGGAGGACAGTGGGGAGACAGCCAAGCGTCGATCTGCACGTGTTCGGAACACAAAATGCAAAAAAGAAGAAAAAATTGATTTCCAGGAATTACTTTTCAAATACCTACCTTCTAGGTAAGTAGCTCCACTAGTAACCTTTAAACTCATGTTGTAATTTTTTCACAGGTGTTGCTTTTACATTTGAATCTAAAGTATATTTCTCTCTGCAATAGGCTAAAAAAGTTTGACCCTGATAACGATGATGAGAGTCTAAGTAATCTTGAGGCCCAGAATAATGGAAAGGAGGATCTTCAGGGTTTGCATGGGAGTCTGCCTGTAGAATCAGTAGATTTCATGGAATCTGGTATGAATCATTATGAATATGTTTTTATGTTGACATTTAGTTTACACTAACAAACGTGCATTCCCTCAACAGAGCAACAAGATGTTCATAATTTTCTACTAAATAATATGACCAATGGTGGCATATTAGACTTGATGATGCGTTTCCTGAAAGCAGTAGGTCAGAAGTTTCTTAAAGAGTGGCCTCGGGGGCTGGCTGTTGTGGTCCTGGAGGTCTACCAGACCTGGAGGAAACACAGCACCGGTCTTCCTAATCCTCTGCTTCGGGATAGCAGCAACCAGCATATTCGGGTAAACATCTGAAAAACCTTTTTTATGACCTTGTCCACATGTAGCTGGGTATTTGATAAAACGAATATATTTTTATCCATTTTGGACTGTCATCCACACAAACCCGCAGGTTTTTGTCACTCAAAACTGTAGTTTTGGAAAACTCTGACCAAAGTGAAGATTTTGGAAAACTTCGTTTTTTTGTTTGTGCGTGGACATACATAACTGGCATTTTGCATTTTTAAACGTCACAAACTGCGACAATTAATGCGTAAACGTCATTTATGCGTCCTTGTTTTTAATGTCAGACAGCACTTAGAAGCGCATTTATACAGGTTCGTGTGAATGCGGTTATATCAAAAACAGTTTTGTGTGTATGCAGGACTTTTCTAAAACGGAGGACAGCAGAAATACGTTTCTAAAAATACCCGGCTACGTGTGTACATGGCCTAAGACTGCTTAAACTTCACTTTAGGATATACATTGGATGAAACTGACTTGTGGTTTTTTTTTTTTTTATCTTTTTTACTTGCATGATATTTGTGCAATGTTTCTAAAATATTGTACCATTTTTGTTTCAAGTATCACATACAGTATTTACTTTGTAGAATCTTATCTACTTCATACATTTCTTAAATTAGACAGTGAAAAGTCCACTTGTTAAACTTTTCTGTTTTGGTGCTACAATAGCCTAATTTTTACTTTTTCTCAAGGCTTAGAAAAAAAAATTTAAACACATGTATTATATGCTTCATTACAATTACAGGAGATATTGACAATGAGCTTGGCATGTATGGAATTACAGTTGGAGCAATGGCTACATAGTAAAGGGAAGATTGGTAAGTCAAGGTTCTCACAAATTTATTATTATTTGAATTTGATTTCAAATGAAAGCACATGGTTGTGAGATAATTTGCTGTCAATTTATTTTCAGGAAAAGTTTTAAACACTTTCAGTCTTAGTTGAAAGTTTCTTCTTTTCTCTTTTTCACTGAGACTGCTGAGTTTTGTTTCTACTACTATTTTATGGTACAAATTTAACCGATATGATGGGGGTTTTTTCAAACATGACTGAATTATAATAGTAGTTGAGTAAATACCTTAAGGCTTGAAACTATGCAGGTTTTTACTCCTGCGAAGTGACAAAAAGCAAATTTAATTTATGGATCAGTTAAATTTGTGTGTATAAAAAACAAACACTGTGTATCAAATGACTTATTTCCACACAGTTATGTCATTAATACGCTGGAACCAGTAACCACATCAGACAAGAACATAAAAATTGAATTCTCTAATTTTATATCCAGTTCCTGTTTTAAAATACAACCAGACATAAAGAGTTTAAAATAGTCTTTGATTTTGTGTTATGAACTTTCCCTGCACACCAATGCTTTTCACATAAATGCTAGAAATCTTGACTTCTGGCCAGATCTTAATTATTGATGGGATACAAATTTCTTCTTAGGTAGCAATTCACTTTAAGACCGACATCTTTTAATTTAAAATGTTCATTTGATATATTCTTGATCCTAATGGCTACTAACACAGTTGGGGTAATGTTCAACTGGATCAATGTTTAAAATACATTTTCTCAGTTATTTCTAATTGTTGTTTAATTACCTTTATGTGTGTTAACCAGTTCCCCCAAGAAGAAGTTGTGGAGGTCCCAGCACAGATAAAAGCGATTCAGAGTTCCCAGGGCAGCACTTTCAGACTGATTTATTACTTCTCGCCCTCGGTTCTTCCCAAAAAGATTTGTTTGAAGATGACTGGTTAGATGTTATGGTGCGTGTCTATTGGCTAAAGGCACGATTCCTCGCTCTGCAGGTAAAGTTATTTTCTTATTTGTTCTTGTTTTAAAATTGAACTGCATGTACTTTTTAGTGAACTTGCTGATGTGCAACTGAAAAATTCTTTTTCCCTTCATGTTAGGGTGACATGGAATTAGCCCTTGAGAGCTATGATGTATGCATCGGCCTGCTGCAGAGCAAACCAAAAACCACAGATGGCAAACATTACACAATCAATCTGCCAAACTTACATGTTGATGCGGCCATATCTGTGGAGGAGGTCAGTGTACAAGAAATATCTCAAATTATTACATCTTTCACTTGTAATCATAGTTATGTAATTATATTTGTTAATTATAGTTGTTAAATCTATAAAATAACATATTTTTAAAAAGATGACAATGTTTTTCATGTCTCTTTCTTTTTGAACAGATTGACAAGAGGCTGAAATCTCTGGAGCGATGTCAGTCTTTAGAAGAGATCCAGCGTCTCTTTGAGTCTTCAGACTTTGAATCTGTTGTGCGCCTCCTACAGCCCACTCTTAATTATGGAAACAGGAGCAAACCTCTGGAGTTTGTGAGTTCAGCGCCAGAGCGTCCTGCACAGCTGATGCTGTTACAGGTTTGAAACACAACAACAGAAGACTCTTTTGTCTGCACACAGGAATGAGTGGGCAGTTTGTAGTTTAATTGGTTGTGTAGGCTCTACCAACAAACACCATCTATAATCATTAGTTTAGTTTCATAAATACTTATTTTCTGTAGATTTTCTTGTAGAAGTTCTTGTAAATGTTTGAGTTTCTGCCTAACTTGTACTCCTGCTGTGAAAAAGGTCTAAAAACCACTAATTCCATACATTTGTATTTGTGTTCTTTAGTGATGACACCCTCTTGGTTTTAATTTTGTACTGCAGAACTCGCTGTTAAAGCTGCAGGATTATCAGCAGTGTTTGGAGTGTAGCGAGCTGGCTTTGAATGAAGCCCTGCAGCAGCTTAACTCTGCTCCAACCGGTTCAGCTCTGAGCAAAGAAGAGTGGGTCAGCACCATTGTAAAGTTACTGGACGGCATTGAAGTTTGCTTCACTAAAGAGTCTGAGCTACTAAGCAATGTTCCTCACTTATCTTCCATGGCCCGGCTGGCCAACAATCTAATTCAGGTTTGTAGAAAGTGAAGAGGAAAACTACTGAGTAGTAAAAAGTAGTTAAAAAAAACGGATTGACTTTACTAATGTCTTTTTTTCAGCTGATTGACCTTAGTATGGCCATTTCTGACGATCCAAAAGAGCCTTATTTCTTCTCAGTTCTCCCGTGGATTATTTTGTATCGCATCATTAAACATGAGGAGGCTGCTTTTGACTGTATGCTTAGACAGCATGTTTCTTTGGATGATGATGACGGTAAATCTACACAAAGTGTGCTTTAATTTTTTGTTACTGTTAGTAACAAAATCTACACATTTTGTAATGTTTTTTTTTTTTTTCCCCCAGATGATGCAGATACCTCCATGCTGCCATCTTCACTAATGCTTCTGAACACAGCCCATGAATATCTTGGACGTCGCTCCTTGTGTTGCAGCTCAGATGGTGCCCTCCTCAAGTTCTTCGTAAGTTTATGTTCTTAATTGCGCACTTTAAAAATGAAGAGGATATACGTGTGTTTGTAATTTATCTAACTTTTTTTCTTGTTTTTTGCATTAGGTTCAGGTTTTGGAAAAAGCATTTGCCGCCTCTTCCAGCAACAGCTCTCAGTCGTACAGAGAAGAGTTGGAAATGGCTTTGGAACAATGTTTTTTCTGTCTGTATGCCTACCCTAGTAAAAAGAGCAAAGCCCGTTACCTTGAGGACCATTCGTCTCCACAGGTCAAAATATGTTCATTTATAATTTAAACCCAACCCCAAAAAGCTAGAGAGAAATCTGTTATAAAGGAAGCAGTTTAGTCATTTTCAGTGTGACCTAGTTTTAACTTGCATGTTCTTTTGTCAAACTTAGACAATAATTATACTGTGATGTTGGAAATCTCTGACGCTTCTTACTTATTGGAACAATTTCTTAATAATTTTTTGCAATATGTTAAAAATGTGTTCTAAGTGTTGCTCACTGAAAATGCAAACATTTACTCCCTCGTGAAAGAATTTTCTTTGTTTTTTGCGGAATTACACTACATTTAAATAGATACACACAACGCAATGCAATTCTTGTAGTTAAAGCAATTATCTAAAAACGGAAAAATTCAAAGTGATAATTGAAACATTATTCCGATGTCAGTTTAGTTTTTGGATTTGCAAATAGTCAGAAAGTTTTACTGTTTTTTTTTTGTTTTGTTTTTTTTTTTTTTGCTATTTTATTTATTTATTTTTTTTTAGCAATCAAAATTTTGTCATAGTCCGTAAATTCATATTACACTGAATTGTTTCTCTTTAAAAAGGTCATTTACTTTTGTTTTAAAAATGACACTGTACATTCAGTATCATTAGGCTCCTGATCCATTTTTGTAATGCACGTTTTTAACCACCAGATGTCTCGCAGTTCTTTTCTACCTGGTTTAGTCCAGCATACTGACTGCAGATTTAGTGCATTAAAAGAGTTGTATCCAGACTTTGGATTTTCTGTGACAATAGGATTAGTCAAAAGACCACGGAACTAATTTTTGCTATACATATGATTTGTCTTTCCACAGGTTGAGCTTCTGTGGAGTGATGCTCTTTTTATGTTTCAATATTTCAAACCTAAGACCCTCCCTGAGTTTGACAGCTACAAGACAAGCACTGTGTCTGCAGAGTTGGCCAATCTTCTAAGGAGATTTTCCAGCATCGCTCCTTCAAGTGACAGCCCCACCCTCAGCATGGATGAAGTCGCAGCCTACATTGAAGGACTGTCTGATAAGGTCAGTCAGCAAGGCTGCACTGGAAATTAGAAATGTTCTCTTTATTTTTTATAAGTTTTATGTATTTATTAATATTACTTTTATATTTAGTTTTATGTTTTGTTTGTAGTCCTCGGTCAATATGTGACATTATTTTTTTTCTCTTTCCCTCTCTAAGGGCCCTTGCCTTCCTCTTGGTGGTACCCCAGCGCCTCCCATCATCAATGAGATGTTCTACCTGTTGGCTGATTATCATTTTAAAAACAAGGAGCAGTCCAAAGCAATCAAGTTCTATATGCATGACATATGTGTGTGCCCCAATAGGTAACTGATTTCTCTCTTTGAATTTAGTGTTTTCACATGGTCTTTGAAGTTGTTTCACTGTGACTGTGTTGGAATTTTTTTCAGTTGAAATGACACAAGCTCTTTCCTTAGGTTTGACTCCTGGGCTGGTATGGCTTTAGCCAGGGCTAGCCGCATCCAAGAGAAACTTAATTCCAATGAGTTAAAAAGTGACATACCCATATGGAAACACTCCCAGGCTGTACTCAACTGTTTTAAAAGGGCCTTGGAGATCGACACTTCCAACCTCTCTTTGTGGATAGAATATGGCACCATGTCCTACGCGTTGCATTCATTTGCCTCTCGGCAGCTCAAACAGTGGCACACCGAGCTTCCCCCAGAGGTTGTTAAACAGGTGAAGGATAAATTTATATTAGTTCATGATGTGTAAGAGTTTCAGATTGTGAGCTTTAAAAAAAGTTCCCAATTTAGCTTGTAAGATGTTGTAGTTAATCTGCAGCACTCATTTCTTACTTTTTTGTTGTTTCAGATGGAAGAAAGGAGAGATACCATGTTGGAGACATCGTTTCAATGTTTCCAAGGTGCTTCTCGCTGTGAGGGAGACAGTGATGAAGAAGAGTGGCTCATTCACTACATGCTTGGAAAGATAGCGGAGAAACACAGGGATAACTCAGTGGAATTTCTACAACTTTACAAAAAGGTCAAACTCCATAAATTAAGATTAATCGTGTCATTAATTTCTGTTGAAACAAAATGTAAAACTCCTTTCAAGCTTTACTAATATGTTCTCATGAGTGTAACGCGGACTACATACAGTAGCAATTTACGATACGTGGGCCAGATTTTTATTCTTTTTTAATACCTCCACCTACTTGTCACGATATTAGAGCCAATCTGTTGTGCCTGATTGTTGAGAATATTAGTTAATCAGCCAAAACCGGTTAATCAGCCAAAATCAGTTTAGCGGTACTTGTTGGGTGGGGTTGTTTCATAATACACCCACATAAACCAAAGCTTCTGCCTTCTCATTCTTTTAAATAGTGTTATGTGAAGTAGCTCATTACCCTCTTGCCCTAGATTATAGGGGGCAGGTGAACTGTGTAAAATATGTTGTCACAAATAAATGCACTGAAACCTGATGTCGGCACATGTTGCTGGCTTCATTCAACAAAGTTAGACACAGATTTATTTTAAAATATTGTTTTGTTGTGCATCTAAATCTTCCTTTCATTGTATTTATAGGCAGCCAACTTTCTGCATGAAGAGGCTGCCAGGTACCCAAGAAAAATTCATTACCATAATCCTCCTGACTTGGCCATGGAGGCCCTGGAGGTAAGCTGTGTTTGACTTGTAACTTAGTTGGTTTTGTCACTGTCAGGAAACGGGTCACATTTAAAGATCTGAACCTGTTGTAACATTTTCTGTGCTCCTGCAGTTACATTTTCGTCTGAGTGCCACCATCCTGAAATTGCTGGAGACAGATAAGTCTGATCTGGACCATGAACTCATGTTTACTTTGCTCGTTGAGGCAGCTACAGGACCGTTTGCCAGAGGGGAAGAGAAAAGCATACCAATCATGCCCAGGTCTAGTGAAAAGTAAGCAAAACATAAAATTCAAATAAAATCTATAAAAAATGTTTCTTTTTTTATATGTGCACATATTAATATGTAAAACTTCTTTTTTTTTTTTTTTTTCAGGGAAAAACTCTCCTCGATGACGGATGAAGAATTTAACGGTTCGTCAGCTTGTGTTGGAAATGTCCTCGCCTCCTCTCTTCCATCCGTTGCCACTCCAGGTCTGGCATCTCCTCCTTACGTGGCCATGCATTTTGACCACGATTACGCCAAGCGCAAAACACTTCGAAGGCAGCAGTGGCAACAGCAGCGGCATGAGAAGGAGCAGGCCGATGGTACAGTCCCAGTCCTAGACGCTGTCTCTGGTGATGGGGTCCTATAGCACTTGGACAGGAAGCCCATTGGGGAGTGCAGGGGCTGCTAAGCACTGCGCTAAATGGCTTGGTTTTTTAATTAATATGGTCCCTGTGCACTGGGTGATTGGAATGTGGTGAAATGGGCAATATGGCTACTGATTAATACGCTAATTTGATTTGCATGATCAAACAAACAGATTACTGAGTGATGCTTTGCTGAGTGAATCAGGGCTTGTATGTATGTGTATGCATGTGTAAGTATGTGCCAGTGTTAATGTTTCAGCTACTTTTTGTTGGTTCTTATGTTCTTATCCTGCCTGACCTGGTAAGTGAATATTGGTATTTCTGATTTTTTTTTCCTTCTCTTCTCACCTATAGACGCACATTTACACCTATTTTTGTTGTTCTGTAAATTAATTTAATATTAGCTTGTCGTACTATATAAATTATAATTTCACAAATATATTTTCTGAAAACCAGAGTTTATTTAATTATTTTAATTTTTTTTGTGCCAAAAGGAGGTAGTACTTAATGTTTTGGTTTTATTATGAATGTTTGGTTTTTGTAATGAATTAAGAAGAATTTACATTTTTATGACACTAGGAAGTTGTTGTGCTTAATTTTATGTCATTATTTTTCTTTTTTTGGAGGGATGGTATGGTCTTATTGTCTGTCAATCACCCCATCCATGTAAAATATTTAGCTGCAGCCATATTGCCCATGTTGCCAGTTTTGTCACCCCTTCCAGATTCCTTCCTTCCTACCTACCCACCAACCTACCCACCTGCCTGCTTACCTCTTTGCCTGCTTGCTTTTACCACCTGCTTTGCCATTTATATGCATGTAGTTTTTGGTGGGGTGATTGTTCTCACAGGTCAGCTCTTTGTAACAATCCTCCAAACTGTCTGGTGTCTCATAAAGTCAGTGTTTGGTTCAGGGGATATTTTTACTGAACGGGAGATGGGGAAATATTTTGAAATCTCACTAGAATCATGTCTGCGGTCTGCTTAATTGGATCCGATTTCTAATCACAACTAATTAGTTTAAAATGTCGGAACGAATGTGGCTTTCTTGTTATTGGAAACAAGTTTCTGGAGAACGTCAGAAAAATACCCCGCTAAGCACATTGTTGCTGGTAGGTGTCCAATCTCTGACTTGAGTTCTGCTGCAAGTTCAACAAGGTAATTAAGCTGTAGAACGAGATTCAGACATGCATTTGTACTCTACGACCAAGAAAAAATAGCAATGTCTCAAATGTATTTTTCAAAATTTTCCAAATGCAGATTTGCCATATTTAAAAGTTGGTAGTCTTTTTTTTTTTGTAATTTCTATTCCAAATTATATTAGTTTTTGAAGTTATAACTATGTGTCTGAAATGCAAAGATGTTTGTCTGAATCATGTTCTACATTGTCAAAAGGTGTGGCATCTAATCCGAATAATTGATTTTAAAGTGTTGCAAATTATAATTAAAATTTAGAGGTGGAATTTTGTTTTATTATAATTTTTAAACCAGCTCCCTCATATCTTCAACAGCCTCATCAGAGTTTGACCATGATTACTGCCTGCCCAGGTCTGCAATATGGCTGGCTTCACTCAATGGTACTGCTCTTCTAACCCACTGAAATAAAGTGCTGTCTAGTAGGAGGCACTGAATACACAGCTGTCACTTTACACAAATTTTACAGTACCATAGTACCTTTGCTATTAGCTCATGACTGTAAATCTCTTTAAAAGGCTCATGTGTTCAATATTGTCTGAGCAGCAAAAGTGACTTGCTCCATTTATTAACAGTCCCTGCCAACAAAGTTTTTGCTGAGGCTGCAAAATATATCTACCCAAGAGGAAGGCTGGCAGTTTGTTTCTGGGCTATTTAAAAAAAAAAAAAACAACAACTTTTAAATATTTTTACATATCAGTATCCCCTTTTACTCTGAGAATTGAGGGAAAGAAGAATTTGTGAGTTATTTATTAGTTTACATCTCTGTTTTCTGCCACATTAGGGTTTTTTTTTTTTACTTAAAGACACAACAGTTTTCTGTGACCAAAAAAAGTTGGTCATAAAAAATATATTACATATATCTACCAGACTAACAAGTATTTTTAAAATTGTGTAATTTTTGTCTGTTTTTTAACAAGATAAATTTATCCTTGTTCATTTGTTATATTCTCTGCTATGAGATGTTTTTTTTGTGTGATTTTGGAACTTATAGTTTGATGAGTGTTTCTGTTTTTGGCAGAACGCAGTCAGGACAGTGAGGTGGTGTTGCTCTCTGATTCCAACTCCACCCAGGACGTCTTCACTGATCCAGCCAGCTCTCAGGACAGTAGTCACAAACCTGCTTTTGTCAAAGCTGGTTTATCATCACCAGAAAGCATAATCATTGTGAAAGATGAACAGCCAACATCTGAGGACACAGGTAATTGGGAACTGTTGTATTATCTAACAGAAGTATTTCTTGTGCAAAATTAACTCAAATCTTTGTTTTCACTTGATTCTGCAGCTCCACATGGAGGTCCTACTGTCATTGAGACAGAGGAGAAACTTATCCAAGAAGAAATAGGATCGGTGGTGGTGATTTCTGAGACTGTGGTCCCAAAGGTTTCTGTAGAACCATACCCTCTTCCCGTCCCTGTAACTCTTCCTAAGCCTGGAACCCCCCAGCAGACCACAGCTCAGATTCCACCTATGGACAGCAAAAAGAAGCCAGAGCCCACTGCCGAGGTGGTCGATGTCCCCAAAGCCCTCCCTGCAGAACGTGCAGATCAGAGACGGATGCTGGTGGAAATGTGTGTTCGTGGTCTCTTTCTCTGCCTCAGCCGCTTCCCCCAGCACTACAAGAGTCTTTACCGCCTGGCCTTTTTCTATACCAACAGTAAGACCCATCAGGTCAGACCAACACTGTTCAATCATCACACTCATTACACAAATACTTATCAGTATCTCATATGATCATGATGATTTTTACAAGTGATGAAGTGCTTTACATTCTTTGGAGTTTCTTTAAAAGTTGTATAAGTGTGTTGATTATTGTTAAAGTTGTTCAGATCCCTGATGGTCATTTTATTATTTAGTTCGTTGGGCTCATTCAACACTGCAGTGTTGCACGAGTGGCTGAACCAGCCTGTACTGGCTATAAGGCTCTGTGGGCAGAGGTGTGTGTGTGGGTGGAAACACAGTGCTCTCTCAGCCAGTTTGGCACAGGGAGACAGCGTTGAGCTTTACTGTGATGGCAACCTTCTGTCAGCACACTGCTGAATTTAATACAGTCTCTGTTTATGTTCAGCAAGGACATATTTTGATTTTATGTTAGTATTCACTCATTTAGCAAAAGCAGCTTCTCTACTCTTTTTCCTGTCAATGCTTGTCTAATTTTTTTTTTATATTATTTGTGGTCAAACAATCTTGTACAAAGGTTTCCTCAAGGTTTAAGACGTTAGTGTGTCTCATAATGGAAACTACAGGGAGACTCCTAGTTAAATATATATTTATATTTTTTCTTAAAAAACATTAACTCTGACTGTGATGCCTTTGACAGACTTGACACATTCAGTTTTTGTTCTCAGTGAAACCGTTCAACTCACACTGACAGCACGTTTTTTTCACCCCAAAGATAGGAGAGAAAGATTTTATGCTTTAGGTTGGTAGCATTGTGTTAGATAACATGAAGTGGCGTTGGTTTGCTATCTTTTCTACCACAGCCCTCGTATTGACACTTGATTCATGAGTCACAGTGCTGGAAAAGGGTCTGCTTTATACCGATTGGAAATGAGCAATAAGACCCTTTCTTATTATGGCTTAAAATTTATTTGTGTTTCTAACTAAAATGTTCCTGCTTATACATGCTTCTTTTTTTAATCTTTTTTTCAATTTTTTATTACAGAACCTACAGTGGGCAAGAGATGTGTTGCTAGGAAGCAGTGTCCCATGGCAACAGCTGAAGCACATGCCAGCACAAGGACTTTTCTGTGAACGAAACAAGACAAACCTGTTTAATGTAAGTAATAGTTGAAATGCACATATGTTCTCATTATTTCTTTTTTATCTTCTCGTTCCACCATTGTCATAAGATTATGGTGATGGCATGCAGTGCTCATATTACACAGTGAGTATTTAAGTGATCAGTCTCAAAAGGCCATTTTAGGAACTTAAGGTTTATATTTCAGGACTATTTTTTAAATTTATCATAAGGTTTTCTTGTATTTGAAACAGTTTTTAAACAAAATAGAAAATCACATCAAAAAAACTTTTGTCTTTTACTTGGCCACCTCAGGGCAACCTCAATTTGACAACAATTTTTAATCTTGTGCTTGATTGTTTTGACACTATTTTCACAAAATAAAATTAGAACTTACAGCCAGTGGTTTTGCATCATCTACTCTGATCATATAACTGTAAGCTCTCATTGCAAGTTTTATTTAAGCCGGGTCCAAACATGTCATTGAACTGTTTCACAAGTAGATAGAGATGAGTAAAGGTGTAGAGGCACTCTGAGCATATCGGATGCACTTCAGATTCAATTCAATTACTAAGACCACACACTCTAGTGATTGTCATGAACACATGTCCAAACACTCGCCTGCTTCATTAGTGTCCATCACTCTTTGATTTGAACCCAAAATTCATTTTAGAAAACATAAAACTCTCTAGGGAAGTCAGTTGAATGTTATTGTGAGCTGAAGTATTTTTAGTTAAAGCTTAACCTTTACTAAATTTAAGTAATTTGTAACTTTAAACACTGTCACACACACAGCAGGTGAAGTATATATTGAAGATGACACTTTCAATGAGTAGTCATATAATTAACATCTCTGTGTAATTCCTGTTACTGATGCTATTTGTCATCGTACACACACACACACACACACACACACACACACTCACATCATTTATGCTTTTGATAAAGAGACAGATGTTTTTTGAATATGATGTGTAGTTAGTAAGCCCACATCAATATCCATCGAGGCAGTAAACTCTATTCTTCCTCTGTAGCGACTATTTCCTTCATTTCACCATCCGGATATTTTTTTTCCCCCCCTTTGTTCATCGGTACAGCTACATCGTGCTTGAATAATCAGCCTTTACGAGTCACTGACCGAGCAACTTTTCATTATGTGTGAAATTTGGCAAATACTGCACAGTGTCATTCGACTTCCTCACTTTTACTGTTGCTAAGCAACCGGTATAACATTCTCCTTGCATCATTTTCCTTTTTTTGTTTTGTTTTTTCTATTTTTTAATCTTAGTTTTTATGATTATTAATAAATTGTCAGTGGTCATAAAATATTCTTGATCTGTTTCACTAAATAACTAAATAATACTAACTACAAGTTTTAAAAATTTAATGTTTCGCATTATTATTATTTGAATTGTATATACTTTATCCCAGAAGGAAAATTTTAGACGTGTAAAATGTCATGTAAATGAATTTATATGGACTTTATTTTTAGTTTCCCATTTATGTCTGATTACCTGTTCGCTGCTCACCAAATACACCTGAGTTCAACTTTACCCACTACTCACTTGAATACAACAGCTGCACAAAAATCATCTCTGTAATGATGCAAATACTTCTATAGTAGGAATCACACAGTGGGAGATGAATGTCTGATCTGTCTGTTTGGTTGTCTTGGAAGCAACAGTTGTATGAATCCAATGTGTGTATAAGATATCATTTTTATTGCAGACTTGTGATTCATAATGTAAAAAGAAAAGCAAAAATCAGACATTTCAAATGAGGCTGAACATTTTAGCATCATGTAGGTTCTATATTTTTTCACTCGAATACGACTTGAGTATATCTGAAACTTGATTTGCTGGTTGATATCTCCATTGAGTATTGAGTACTCAATAAGTACACATTTATACTAGTAGGCTTGAACAATGTGTCATGAACTCATCCACCTTGCAGTTGCGTAATTGTTGAGTTTCTTTTTCTTTTCTTTTGAGTTGCAAGATCACAGTCTGTTTTTTACAGTCTACATCACAGACTGTAGATGTGATGTAGGCCAGGTCTGAACTGGAAAAGAGCTTTGCTGTGCTCTTGGCTCCAGACAGGTTGTTGCAGAGCCCCTTCTGGAGGCAAACTCAATGCTGCTGCACACCAACTGTTAAAGCTTTTCTGTTCTCTTTAAAACAAGGCCTTGTTTTCATTTGAAACTTGTGTTTGTAATTGAGTTGTTCAGAGCTGATCTGTGACCAGTCGTAGTGTAGTCAATTTATCATGTTTAGTTCTGTAACTCCTCCTAAATGTTTTTCATACTCATTTGACTCCCAAATTTCTTCCCATAAACAGTTTTTTTTGTCACATTTAAATGAGCTTTAAACACAAACTCTGAAACAAGTTGTTATTTTGTTTGGGTTTTTACATTTAATTTGTTCTTGCAGACTTTAATGAATGTTGAATATCTGTTTTTGGCCGCTACCCCTGAATTTTGTGGTAAATACATGGTGTTTGAGCACAGGTTTGGAAAGCATAAGAGCTGCTACAAAATCGGGAAAAAAAACAAATGATTAATTAAGCAGAAGATTTTCACCACGACTTATTGTCCCCAATTTATCACAGTTTCAACAACTCTCTCAACTTTCATTTCAACAACTTGTGTTGTCTAAACCGCTTATCCCTAATAGCGTGGTGTAGGATGCTGTAGCCTATCCTGGCTGTTTTCAGCAGAGAGGTAGGATACATCCCGAACAGGTTGCCAGTCTGTTGCAGGGCCATACACATAGACAACCACACACACACATTCACACTCATTCTTAGGGGCCACAGTAACCTAACATGCATATTTTTGAAGGAATGAGAGGAAACTGGAGTACCCGTAGAAAACCTGCGCATACACAGGGAGAACATGCAAACTCCACACAGAAAGGCCACTGTTTCAAACCTCATTCCCACTCTGGGACTCGAACCCTGACCTTATTGCTGTGAGACCACTGTGCCAAAATATGAAAACATTTTAAAAATAAATGGAGAATATATTGTTATGGCTTGAGAGATTAGTAGATAAATGCTTCCCTCTAAAGTAGCCAGCAAGCCAGAAACTCCATATATAGTGCTTTGACATTTTGTGGCTCAAAGAGTAACCAATTAAAAACTGCAAAACTTGCTTTCAAACTACATAGTCTGCAGAAATAATCTCAGTGCTACGGTTGAGCCAGTTTGCTTGATCCCTATACGACCGTTAAGGACTTTGGATACAAATGTGGTCATTAAAACATTTCTATACAACTGCACACTAATGTGAACAATAATATGCGATTCTGCCAATACATTGGCCTAAATGTTTTTGCTCTGGATCTTTAAAATTTCCATATATAGGTCATGATGCCCTACTTTTTTTCCTGTCTTGGCCGAGCTTCATCAGCTCGGGCCTCTGTAAAGTAACCTACATACTGCTCCAAAGAAATTTGTGTTGCATAAGTTATCTGTGTGCACATTAAATCTGTGATTACATCTATGTGCACATCAATAAAGTATTTTTCAATTGCATTAAACATTTTAAACTGTTAATATCAGACGCATTATTGAAATGGAAATGTTAAAACTATACTGTTGAGGCATGTGTTGTGGCGCTAATGCAAGTGTTTCCTCTCATAGCCACTGATCTGAACTCTCCTTTTTTCGACTTGCATCTTCCTGATTGTGCAAACTAAAAAGCATCTGGGTTTTAGTTGATGTAATCTCTCTCTCTCTCTCTCTCTCTCTCTCTCTCTCTATATATATATATATATATATATATATATATATATATATATATATATAAATATGTATATACATCCATATACACATAGTAGAATTAGTTTGATTGTAGATGTACTTTTTTCTGAAACTATGCATATAGAATTTATATATTTAAAATCAGCGAGATAGATTGATACAAAAAAGTGTAATGAAATTAATCTCAGTTTTTGGGCAGAGGTTAATTGGTTTGTGTATAGGTTTATAATGTCGGTGTAATGCTCGTCTTGGTTCTCAATGTTACATTCCCATGAGATATTGTTACTGTGCATTCAAGCTTAATTTTGACCTCTAAGCGACACACCCCTCATTCACGTTCACATCTTGCTTGCCTGTCTTTCCACCCACTCACAAAAAAGAGAAAAATGGATGTTCAGCATAAAAAGTGTTCTTAGCTTAGTTAAAAAAAAATCTTCCCTCTGTGTCAAAACACAACAACCATTCAGGACGATCAGGTTCATTCCAAACTGATCACGGTGTTCTGTTATGTTAGACATAGCAAATCTTGGAAACAGTTATACTTGGAATACTTCGCTTTTTGTTTGTTGCATGACTCAAACATTTGTGTGTTCAGCTGTGCCCTGTGCTGTAGGTGGAGCCTCGTTCAGGAGAAGCTTGTGTTTTGTTTTGTTTTTTTCTTGCTTAGAGGAGGAGTTCCAGTTCACCAAATCCATTTGGTTGAAGTTGAAATTTAGATTTGCATGTTTGAGGTAAAACTCTGGCTACCAGTTTGTTTTCTGTTCTGTTAACAGGTTGAGTTTTAATTTTTCTCTTTCATTTTTTTCCTCAAACACTCAGCGCAAATCTTGAAAAGCAAGGTGTGTTTGTTTTGCTTTTGTTGGCCATCTGGATAGGCACAAAAGTGGAAAGACAAGAAACAGGAGAAGGTGAGAGCTGCTGTCAGAGCAGTGCTGAGAAAACACAGACGCTGAACAACCTGTTAAGGCAGGGCTGCTCTTTCTACCAAAGTGGGGTTTTAATTCAATTTATCACTTTTTTTTCTCACATTGTATGGGTTATTCATCGTCCTCTGCATGCCTCTCACCACACTGATGAGGCGGCGCTAAATTCATTTTTTAGCCTGATTATGTTCTCTCGTTCTTTTCCTGTTGCTCGGTCCTCAGGCTGATCACGCACCACCCCTCCCACTGGCTCTTTTTGCTCTACTCATCTCTGTGTTGCACTCATGTTTTCCCTCTCATTACTCTTTCTCTCTCTCTCGCTGTCACTCCCATGTTTGTGTGTATATTATGTGGGTGTACGCTGATGGGAGGGATTTTCTCCACAAGCCTGCCATTGGGTGGTAAAGGCTGGCTGTGATTGGTTGTGTGCTGCATATAGTGGGAGAGAAAAGAAGAGAGGAGGGGGGAAGAACTCCAGCAAGCTGGGGTCAGGGGAGAGCTGAGCTAAAATGCGTGGGTGTTTTTGTTTTGAGATGGCAGGGTTTGAAAACGGGAAAGAGCGAGTCAGGCAGTCTGTGAGTGACACGCACAGAGCACAGAAGCTCTGACTTCCAACGTTGTTTCTCCTTCTTGCCAAGGCAGGCTGCCATTCTCTTTTTCTATTCCTGCTCTGCCATGTGCAGATGTGCTTCCCCTTTTTTCCTCTCCAGCAACTCTGGCTGCCCGAGCACTTGAATGCAGTCCATCAGTTGCTCGTGGAGCGTTGTTCAGGGTGGAGGCGCTACTGGTTCGGTTACCAACCACCAGGAAACTCTCCTAAAGAATAGTAGCACAGGCACCGTGGAGTAGCTTTGTTTGGTGATGGTGAGTGGTTTTCTGTTTTTTTTTCTCCAAGTCGTGTATGTTGTTGCTGGTCTTCAGGCATTTAACCAGCTAACATTTAGCTAAAAATTCCAAAGAAAAGCATTTTTTATCTTTTATTGTTTTGACTTGTACAAACATTTTAATTAGTTTTGTCTAGTAAAACTGTACAGTCCAACTGCTAGCTGGGACATTCACCACTCAGGTTGTGCAACTTTCCCGCCGGCTTGTCATTAGTGGCATGTTCAAACACAAATAGATAAAATAGACTAAAGAAGAAGGTCAGGAATTTTTCTTCTAAAGATTTTTTTTGGAGCAGTTTTTCCCTTTCACCTCATCTTTTGCATAATCTTTGCTCTCAAGCTAAATAATAATCTGAAATGTGTTTTAATGTCTGAGACAAGTTTGATAATTATCAGATTAATTTGACATTTACATGATTCCAACTTTACTTTTTCATTGCTGAACTTAGTAGATGCTTGAATTGTCACGGTCTACATCCGTGCTTTAGCTTGTGAGCTACAACATAATCTGTGTAAAGCTGTTGCTCAGTTTTACTTGGAACAGATTTGCTGTCATTGCATGATTTTCTGATAAACAGAAACTCCTGCGTTATAGATGTTTCAATAAGCCCACCCCCCCATACTTTTCCTGATCCTATAATCTCTGCATTTCTGGATTGAAATATTCCCAAGTCTTTATGTCATCCTACGGCATTAAGTTCCCTCTACATTTTTTTTATGCAGACATCTCTACTATGTATTTGATGTTCAATATTTTCCCCTGATTTTAATCCCTACCATACGGAGCCATTCAACCAGGTGACAAAATAAGCCTTAAGATAAGAGAGATGGGTTATCTCAGGGGAATTCCTGTGTTTTGCTTTAGGTGACCAGATCTGGCACTTTTCTCGGTTAGTGGAATGAAAGTCCACCCTCAGGAGGGGAGGGTTGTGTTTCTTTTTGCCTACTTTGAAAATATCATCAGACAAACTGGAGCTGTCTGTTCGAAGCATCGAGCTCGTTCTCTGCCTCCTGGAACTCTTTTGCTTTTTTCTATCCTCATATGGTCATCTTTGTTTTGTCTCTCACACATTGTGAGTCCGTGACTACGCTCCATGCCATGTGCTTTCCAACTGCAGGCTGTATGTCACCCAAGCCGCCATCTGCACTCGCATCAGTAACTTCTGAGCACTGCTCGGGTTTACCTGCTGAGAGGACATGTGCTCACAGAAAAGGTAGATTCTTCCATCAGGAGAGGGAAAAAAAAAACTATATTTGCTCTCTGCAAAGCTGGACAGTGTTCTTGGCAGCTTCTCTGCAGGTCTGTTACATGACTTGGACAGAACTGAACACTAATGAGGGTGCCTATCATATCCACCCAAAGAGAAAGATCCACGTCTCCCCTTTTCACCTGCTTTGTGAACAACTAAGTCACACATCCCTCCTACAGCCCTCATTTAGGTGGCTGGAAGCTATGTGTTGCACTTATATCAATCTCCTCATTTTTGCTACAATACCGTCAATTGTCCATGTTTTTCTGTTAATTGTCAGCATGTGTCATACATTCCTAAGCCCTCACAGAGAGCAGACATCAAAACAGTAGCTTCTAATGTTGTGAAAGAATTGTAGATTTATTTCTATTTGAACATGTCTGCTATCACTCCACCTTGATTTATTTTCACTTTGTGTGATACAACTTGTAATTTTTAATATTTTTTATCATTTTTAGTTCACACTGAGAATTGCGCTTTTTTTACGATTAGTTTAACAACTAGCTATTTTTGATCTTCAAACTGATTTTGTGCATTTTTTGTTTAATTTATTGTGTGAACCCTATTGATGCAACTTTGTTGTAGGTTTGGGATGTCTAAATAAAATTGAATTGATAAATTTACTAGTATTAGTCTTGACAATGTCGAATGGTGATCTCCTGACCAGAACTAGCATTAATAATGATCTCTTTTCCCACACTGCTTCTTGTTTTCTCCAGGGAATCTGGCGTATTCCAGTAGATGAGATTGATCGCCCTGGTAGTTTTGCATCTCATATGAACCGATCTATTGTTCTTCTGCTGGAGGTGCTGTCTCAGCTTAAGGACCACGATACTCTGCTGAAAGTCTCTTTCATGCTGCACAGAACCCCTGACCAGGGAAAGTAAGGGACCAGTACCATGTAAATGCTGGATTTATGGGGTGAATTTTTCAATTGTTTTACTATGTTTGTCTTTCTCTATAAAGGAAGTATTTGCGGGATGTTGATCGCCAAGTTTTGGCCAAGAGAGCATTTTTCCTCGCTGTAAAAGTGCTGGAGGACAATCTGAACAGTCTAACAGGGGTAAGGAGGCCCACCTCACACACAAAGCAATAACTGAGAGCAACTCGTGTTGGAGACATTTTGCATGCAGCTACCTTGTGATTTGACAGGTTCTGCTCTTTTTCAGGTGTCTGAGCAGCTTCACAAAGCGCCTGCGCCCTCCATGGGGGAGATGACCACTACAGATATATCTAACAGGCCAAGCATAGAGGACAGCAAACATGCTCTGCCTAAAAAGCCAGGCCTCACAGAGGGAGGCTGTGCTGTTGATTCCAGAGAAGCCACCCATACTCAGCTTGCTCCAACCCCATCGTCAGCAGAAAAAAGAAGCAAAATTCAGGAGAACTTCCCTGGAAAAACAGAGACCGCTGGGCGTCGTGAGGGGCACAAAGCGGGACCAGAAGAACCCATGGAGATGGACACTAGCTACTGGAGGAAGCCCACTACCACCACAGACTCTCATGGCAACCAGACAGAAGCAGAAACCTCCCAAAGTGCTGGGGAACCCAAACCAAAAGCAAATGAAATCAGTCGAACAGCAGAATTATCTCTTGAAGATTTGAGTATTAGTTCCAGACAGCAGCAGCTTCAGGCCTCAGCAGCAAAAGTTACTGTTGCCACCGGCGGGACCGATCAGGGTTTACTACGCAAACCAAACAGGAAAAGAAAACTTCTAGAGGACGTAGAGTCTGGAAAAGCCCTCCTTCTTGATGCTTATAGGGTATGGCAGCAAGGACAGAAGATCATGACGTATGACTTGGCACGCATTGAGAAGATCATGTCTGAGACCTACATGCTCATGAAGCAGGTAACACTCACCACTCCGTCTGCAGATTATTTCATTTTATCTGCTAAGTCATGAATGACAGAGAGCCTCAAACATTTCAAACTCGGGAAACCCCTTTTTAGCTGAATTAGTCACAAAAAAAAGGGACTTCCCCCCTTTTTTACTTTGAGCACCACCACAAACTCTTAGTGTTATTTTTACTCTTAGTTACTGAAATTCAGCCTGCGGGACTGCTCTTCACAATTTGAGGTGAAATCACTCATGTATTAAAAAATGTCATCGTTCTTTTTTCTCAATAATAAACCGAGGGATTGCCGAACAGGTTTTGTCTTGAAACAAAGTACCAAGTGTTTAGACTTTTTTCCACATTTAAATCAGCTAGTAAAAGATGAGTCGGTTCATAATCCAATTAAAATATCTAGGTTGGTGGGTTTTAGTGTGCGTTCCGCTGCATGCTCCAGTAAATTTGATTATTTTCTTTTTAGCCACGAGCTTAATAAAAGTGTTGCAAGTTAAACACACAAACTTTCCATGAGAGAGTGAAACACGCCTTAATGAGCTGCAGTATTGTTTTAGAATCTGATAAACCAAGCAAATCAAATTTTAAGATGTTATTCAATCGTTTTCTGATTGTGTTTCTACATCCACCAACTGCACAAACTTTATGGTTTTGTGGTTTACTGCTGCAAACAGCTGCACTTTGTTTTTCTCTCATTTGTATCTTGTGACTCTTTTTTACTCTCTTAGGTGTAAACTTTATTGCCTTTGGTTTACTTTTAAAGTGGTAAAATAAAAAAAAGCCACCAAATTGTTTATTTCTTGACTATAAAAGTAATAAAGAAAAAAAAAAGTACCAGTAGTTCAGCTTTACTGATAAAAATGTTTCAGCTTGTCATATTTGCAGCTTCTCCACTGTCACTAACTTCACAGCTGCTTCAGAAGTTGGAATAAAGTTTGCAGGTGTTTAAAACCAAAACCCTTTATGACCACAGGGACTAACCTGTCTTTTCTACAAAGTCAGAATAATTCATCAAACTTTGTTTAAACAGAGGTTTCTTGCAAAAAGGAACTTTTTTGAGTTTTCTATCATCTTTGAACATTATTCCCACATCAAGTGTTTTTCTATTTCACTCATACATTTTTAAGTAGTTTGTGAGTTCTTCCATCCTGTATTCAGATACTATTACATTGGCAGGTTGTTCTTGGCCACAGATTTTGTTCTCTGCCAGGCCCACATTAAAACTCAAGCAGGAATGGGGTGTAAGTACATGGATGCTGCCGATGTGAGCCATGTGTTCATTAGCCTAACAGATCTTTCCCTGACCCAAAGGGCTTTGAATGGGGGAGGGAGAAACACAAGCGACCCAGGCCCACACTGCTCGATGGCAGGACCCTAAAGCCCGAGTAGAGGGGATTGCTATGCCAGGTGCAGAAGTTGGCTGCTATGCCAACTTGATGCACTTGCTCACTATATTTGTGAGCTCAAACGAGATTTACGCTGTCGTGCAGATGCCCAGCAGGTGGGAGTAGATGGAGAGCAATCACAGGAAAGAAATCAATGTCAAAAACAGAAATTAAATGTATTAATAAGTTTATTTTTGAGCTAATTGGCACCATGTGCCGACCCTAGCAAGCCATATTTAATGTGTTTCTTTTAATTGCTTTACATCCTACATATCCGCGCTTACTGTGGCTCTTTTTGTGGGCCTGACAAGGAATATTGAGGAGAGTGGGAGAGGGAAAGTGTGAGAACAAAGAGGGAGAGGGTATAGAAACATTACCTGTAAGCCATATTTAACCTCTTTTTCTTTACATTCCCTCCTAATGATACTTTCTTCATGACTTCACAAACTCTTCCTAATCTGAGTGTTTGCATGCTTCCAGTTTGAGAAGCAGAAAGGTGGACATGAAAACACGAAGTTATAACATCACTTCTGCAGAAAGCAAAGAAGTAAATGTGTCTTTCCAGCTTTTAGCTCTGCAGTGTTGGGCTGTAGCTCCCACAGATTCACAGATTTGGTGGCGTGCATCATGACTAACTATCAACACATTTTCAGTGTTTCATCTGATGACTAATGAACAGTAAAAAATTTTTTTTAAAATCACATTGCACTGATGTAGTGCTTTGCCCTTTCTTTTTTGTTCAGGTGGATGAAGATGTAGCTCTAGACCAAGCAGTGAAGTTCTGTCAAATTCAGCTGGCCACATCTGCACAAAGACAGGTAACCACTCGCCCTGTTATGATTTCAACTTCAGTCCGACTTTGTTCTTTGAGTTATCGGATGCATGTGGCAGATATTTTTTGCTCTATACTCTCATTTCTCTGTGTTTTTTCTTGGATATGAGAGGCCTTTATGTGCCTTGGTGTAAAAGCAACAACATTTTTATAATAGCCTTAAATTTTTAAGTGTTTTTGCTTATTTGTTTTGGTAGAAATGGGTTGTTTGAGTTTAAGTATCTGAGTTTGAGTTTAAGTATCTTGGGGTTTTGAAAACGGGTGGGGGAAGGATGAAGCGGGAGATCAACAGACGGATCGGTGCGGCGTTCGCAATAATCAGGATGCTTCATCAGTTTGTTGTGGTGAAGAAAGAGCTGAGCTGTAAATCTAAGCTCTCGATTTACCAGGCGATCTGCGTTCCTAACCTCCCCCATGGTCACCAGCTGTGGGTGGTAACTGAAAGAAAGAGATCCTGGATACAAGCGGCCGAAATGAGCTTCTTCCGCAGGGTGGCCGCGCACTCGCTCAAAGATAGTGGGAGGAGCTTGAAGTAGAGCCATTACCCCTCTGGGTTGAGAGACCCCAGATGTGGTGGTTCAGGCATCTGGTTAAGATACCTCCCAAGCTGGTGAGGCGTTTTGGGTATGCCCCACCAGGAGGAGACCCAAAAGCAGACCCCGAACCCACTGGAGACTACAACTTACAGCTGGCCAGGGAACACATCGGGATCCTCCCGGGTGAGCTTGGAGGATGCAGCTGGGATGAGAGAAGCCTGGGTTTCCCATCTGAGGCTGTTGCCCCCGCGACATGACCCAAAGAAGCGAAAGATGATGGAATGGGTTGTTTATTAACTTATTTTATGGGGCTTTAATTTTTTTATTTGGCTAGCCAGAATTTAGCGACTAGGTTGTTTTTACATTATAGTGAAGATATATAAATAAAACTTTGGGTATAGAATGCTGAGTTTTTGGCTGACTTGCTAACTGTCAGACCTACTATTTGTCTTGTCATCGTTACTAAATATTAATCTACAACATGGCTTCATGTTTCTTAAGTCAAATTTTCCAGCCTTTGCTGGTGTAATTTATTTCAGTTTGCCTACATTTAATTTTAAATTGAGATTTTCAGTTTTTGTCCTCACCTTTTGTATTTCTTATTCCGATCATTAGTTGCTCTTGGTCTGTGTATCCTCCTTCCTCTCATCCTTCCTGCTGCCCACACAGTCATCAAGGCCCTCTCTGCTCACATGCTGTTGTCACGGTGATGTTCTCTGAACCTCAGCCTCATGAGAAGTAGAAGTAGTGAATGAAATAAATCAGTTTTTACTGTGCAATGATCTCATCATTTTATACTCTGCGCTGTTTTTGGGGGGATTTTTTTTACATTGTTTTCTCAGTCTTTTCAGTCAGTTTCTAATTTAGTGAAAGTCGTGCAGAGTTGTGATGAAGCACAATTACATCTTTTTCTTGTTGTGTAGCTTCGCTGCTGTTACAATTTTTCACATCTAGGCTGATACTTGTGTGTGATTGTCAGAATTAATAAATTAATTATTCAGCTTAATACAGAACTTTATATGTATCTACACCAAAGATTTTGACCAAACAAGACAGGCCATGTAAACCTCATTTAATTGTTATTTTACTGTCATCAGTGGATTGTTATGCCACCAGCTCTTTGTTGCACTTTTAAGTGGTGATAACTGAAATCTAAACTATAAATCTAAATAAGAAAACTTTTTCCTGGATCCTTGAAGTGAGACATTTACTGTACTAAAACTGAAAAGGATCCGCCCCGTTAGTGCTGAACCAGAAATTATCTGCTGAATGTGTGTGTGTTTGCTTGATGCAACGTCCACCTTTCTGCCATTTGTTAATAATTTTGTTGTCTTTTTTTAGTTTTTATGTCCTAGAAGAGATGGATTATAAACTATGGGAATAATTTGGGAGGTAATTGATCAGAATGCAGTTTTTATTTTTATAAGTTGAGTACCGTCATGCTAATTAATTCATTTTTTGGCCATATTTCAAGAAAACACTTTTCCCCTTTTGTTAGATAAAACATTTGACTTATTTCAATCAATTAGAAATAAGGAGTAAATTATTTTCCACATAGTTAGACCCACCTTCCTCTGGCGACACTCAGAGAGCCTTTGCTCTGTTCCCATTTGTGCTTTACTTTCTCAGGTACAGTGTTTCTCTGACCAGCTGACTTGTTGGTTTCTGAGCTTCTGATGTTTAATTTATGAGTCATGAATCATCAACGCCGTTCTCTGAGCTCCGTTCTGCACACTCTACAACAGGGTTAGGAGAAAAAAAAAACTCCGGACTAAACCTACTCTGTTTAATTTGCCCACGTCAGGTTTTGAATCAGCTGTGAATCGGAGCACGTTTTCATTTTAACAACCTGAAATAAATTATATGAGAGCTTTATTTTGTGTAATTACCTGGTGCACTCTGCATGTCCATAATGGATTACTGTTGGCGTAAATACAATGACTCTTTGGTCGAAATGAAACAGCAGTGTGATAAATTTCCAGTCTTATTTGTTTCCCAGAAAACCTGTGTAAAAATTCCTGGATTCTTTTTTTGTGTTCCCCTTTTTTTTCCCCGCTCGTTAAATTTACCTAAATATGGTGCAGTGTTTTTTTTTTTGTTTGTTTTTTTGCACCAAATGCTGCTTTTTCATCCAACTTTTTATCCATTTTGAATGGAAAACCAAAGAAGCTTTATTCGTTTCTTTTTTTGCTGTGCTCCTCTGTTACCATGACAGCGGTTGTAGAAGCAGGGCGCCTGTCACAGGTTGTTTGTGCAGCTCTTGTGTTTATAAGTGGTCCTCAAAAGGACACCCAGGATAGTAGCTCAGAGGGGATGTTAGTGGAGTGTGGAGATGAGTGCCTCGCCGGCACCTGAGGCGTCTAGATCCCTGAGGGACAGAGAGAGGCACACGGCTCTGTAAGGAGATACCATCACCTGTTATGGAAAAGACTGGACGAATGTCCTAACAATAGTGCAGAGTGTGGATCACTTTTTATCAATGCTCTAACGTCTGTTCTTCTGTCTCCAGCAGGCTGTAGGTGAAGCCCCGACCACACCGAAGTACACCAAGGAGCACCGAGACATTTTCTTCCCCACCTCTCTACCAACCCCCGTCCTGCTCAGCCATTCCACCTGCCACCCACTGTCCAGCCCGGAGAACCAATCCAGAACTCTGTATGAACCCCTCAGCAAACTGGCCAGACCTCTAACCACAGGCTTCCACGAGCAGATGCTGCACAGGAGAACATCGGGCCAGGCAGCCGCGGCCATGGCCTTCCTACCTCACACAGGTACACCAACCTTCTCACAAGCTACATTTCATCTCTGCAGCTTTAGATCTTGAAGATTCTCACACGTTCACAAATGATTTACGATAGTAGTTGTCAGGAGAGGTTTTTTTTTTTGTTTATATGTTTAAGCCACAGACATGTCATTAGTTCAGAAAAACAAGCTGTTGATAGTTAATGTGACCACTAGTAGGCACTACGAGTCTTTTACAGAGATGTTACATAACAGCAGCTTCTTCACTGACTTTAGGAAAACACACTATATTTTTTAATCCTACAGATTGATTTTTTTTTTCTGATTATATAAATTATCTGCTGAAAAGAAATTAAAAATTGAAATAACAAAGACTAATCTCATGATTATTTAGTGTATGTTAGGTTTATTGGATAAAATGGTGTCTGTGATCTGGATTCTCTGTGAGCTAAAATTTCTCCAAAGGCAAATATTTTCCTCTCATCTCCCCAAAAGCACAGACTAAGGACCAGACATCCTTAGTCAACAATTTTATATAGTTTTATATTCACACAATTTAATCATAAATAGTTTGATATGCGTCACATTTTTATTTATCAAGTTTAGGATTAAGACTGAGAAAATGCATCTTGATGATTGATCTTAAAATAACACAGAAAACATAAAATAAAGATTTTTTTTCTTAAAGTAAAACTTTGCTTTTTGTATAATTATTCTTCCTACTTGGTTCATTACTGTGAATGTTTGTGTGTAACACGGTACGTCTGCGTGGGGAGAGATAGTAGTTGCCATCTCTCTGCACCTGGTTATGAATGGTGTTTGATGTGTGTGGGAGTGTGTGGCTTGCTGGTCAACATGTAACCACCAGTGGTTGAGTTTAGGACTTGCTGTCTCACTTTCTACTGGAGCACTGAAATGCTTTTGATTGATGAAAATAATCTTAATTAGTATTTGCTCTACAAATTTGATCTCAGTCAAATTCTATTTCTAAAACTTCTTCTCAGTTTTAATGAAGAATGAATCTTTATTGTAATGAGAAAACGTCAAAATAATAAATTTAAGAAGAATAAATGTAATTATTTTACTTTATTTTGTCATGTTTGAAGCATTTTATTGAAACATAGATTATTTTCTCGCTGTCTGTTTCTCATCTCCGGATTGATTGTCTTTGAAATGTGTGTGGATTCATGCAAAAGTTTGTTTGCACAAGCCAACCATTTACATGTGTCTGTAGTCACAAGTTAGTGTCGAGCAACACCTCACCAGTGGTTTCCAAGGCAACAAGAAAAGCCTGATAAAGCAGTGGATGTGTGGTTTGATGTTTGTCTTGCAAAAACTGTTTGCAAACTGCTTTCATATGAAATGTGCAAATGCTCTCCTGATGAATGAAAAATTTAAATAAAACTATTTATTAATAATGTTATATTATATTTAGTATTAATATTATTTAGTAATTATCCTTGTACAGATGGTTAAATACATGTTTTAATTAAACAAAGGGATGTCTCTAAGATGAGATTAAAGATTCTTTATTGTCACCTTTCTCATAGTTAAATTTAGACAGACTCACGGCTGTTTCTGAAATACAAAATCAGAAATTAGAAAACTTTGTTCATTATATAGAATTAAGACATGCAAATTTCCCAAGTGTGGGATCAATAAAGTAAATCTAATCTAATCAAATTGCTGACAAACAAAACTCTTTCCAGTTGTTGACTGTGGTGTGTATTTAATTTCACAGAGGAAAAAGGGGAACAATCGGAGGGTCTGCTGTACCGCCAGCAGGAGTCCCATCTCTGTCAGCAGATGAAACTCACCACCGTATCACATGGGCAGGAAACAGCAGCCGGTTGGTTTCGTGAGGAAACTGCAACATGTAGCACCACGCAGCCCGGCCCAGGTGAGAACCTGTGGTTCTATTTCTATCCAAGATAAAGTACAACAGTTTAAAAGTGTACGGTAAACTGCATCTGACCAGATTTTGCAATAATTTTTTTTGTTTTTGAAACGTTTAATAATGAATTTTAAACCCATCTGACTTCCCTCAGATCCACAACTGTATGCTAGCAACGAGCAATTGAAGCTTCCAGATTCCAATCGAATCCGCTCCAGAGTCCCAGCCAACATGCCAAAGCTTTTTATTCCTTCCACAGTCACCAAATTCCCCCCTGAGATCACTGTAACGCCTCCCACACCCACACTTCTCTCCCCTAAAGGCAGCATTTCAGAGGAAACCAAACAACGACTAAAGGTATGTTCTCTGTTACGTTCGTCCCAGCAGTCTGTTTGATTTCACAGCCAACAGTGACCCCTACTGTCTGCTCTCATACAGAACGTTATCTTATCGTCCCAGTCTGCTGCCACCGTCAAAAAGGACACATTGAGCCAGCCGGCGCTGGAGGTGCAGGAGACATCCAGTCAGGAGTCATCACTAGAGAGTGAATCAGAGGAGGAGGATGATTATATGGACATCTGAGCTCATAATGAAGCTAAACTGTCTCATCCTGCCAAAACTGGCTGTTTTCAATCCCAAATAGGACAATGCAGCTTTTTGATAATCTGCCAGGCAGACTTTAGCACCACAGCATGCTGATTTTGTGCCATTTTTTTTATATGCATACCTCCCATCAGCTTCTTTTCTCGAATGCTGCCACAGGAAGAAGTCTCCGCCTTTAAAGCCAACCAGCATCACGTTTATGCATCTTTTCTATGTTGTTTGCTAACCGCGTCTCGTCCTTCAGCTAAACACTCGTTTATAAAGTTGATCTGTCCAAGCTGCTTTGCTCCAAACCTTCATCCAGCAGCATGCACTTCCTGTCCTCCACTTTGATACTTTACTCTTGCATGAGACTATTTCTTCACATGATGTAATTTTTTAATTAAAAAGGAGATATTTAAGGTTTCGTCTGCAAAGCCTCGTAGCAGATGGGAAATGTTTACATGAACATTTGGGAAGCTTTTCGGTTTGCACTTTGTGCTACTTTTTGTATAAACTCTGGTCTTGTAAATTTTCATGTGCATTTGTAGCTAAAAGGAGGACTTCCTGTCACCAGCATTGATCTGAACAATGTGGAAAAAAAGCCCACTTTCATTCTTTCATTAGAAATAACTATTTGTACATATTACAGAGAAACCTTTCCAGTATTTTTGGCTTTAAGGGGTTAAGGAGCTTGCTGGAGCGACTTGCTACCTGGAAGACTTTCTCATGCCTTTCGGGAGATTAACCACAATGACTCAGTGGAAGACGTTCGAATGTCTTTTACAGATTTGTTTTTTATGAAAAGAAAGATTTAACAATTATGTTTTCTTGATAGATGAAAAAAATACTACTTTTTTAAAAAAGACAAATGGGAGAAATGAGCTTTGACATAAAAAGAAAGTTTTTAATTTTGGTTCATTCTATTGCTTTATTTTGGCTGAGGATATGTAAAGTTGTTCTTGTTGGAACTGAAAACGTATGACAGCTAGACGAGGTGGCCAGATCATGGACTCTGCCTCATGCAGTGGAACGTTTTCTACACGTTAAGACTGAATGCATCATAAATGTCCAACCAAAAATACACGTGAGAAACACATTTGGCGTCTTTGCATTTTGTTTGTTGGGTTCAGAAATTCTGTTACTTTTTAAGAAAAGTAAAATAAAACTTGCAAATTTGTGTCTGTGTTGTGTCACTATTTTGATTCTACAATTTGTCCGTATGAGCTGGTTTTCTAAAGCATTCAAAAACACTTTACAGACCAACAGATTGTATTTTATTAATACCTTTTACTTTTTGCCTTGTTTTTGTTTAAAGATCTCATTGGAAATTTTAACACGTGACATCACTCATTGACCCATTAAAATTGTTTTAATTATCCTCTGAATAATTAAGTGGATATTTAATCTTCGCAGCACCTTCCATGAACAGTCTATCAAAATTCTGGGCATTAAAATGGAATAAAAGTTTTTAAAAAGTAAAACATCAAAATATTACACTTGAAAAGGGTCACAGATTTAATTTGAGATCAAATGTAATTAGGTATGACATAAGTTAAAGATGGAGAACTAAAACTTTTTTTTAAAGCTCTCATTTAAAATTTTGAGTTTTATTTGTGATACTGGTACAATTTTTTTTGTATAAAAAAACAAAAAATGTGTTTTTGAAACGGTTCAATCTGATGTTTGATTGTGAATCAAGTTTTTTTTTTTTTTTAAGTAATTTTGTGTTTATTTCCATTTTTTGTCAATTTATTCTGTTCGTGCTGTTCTGTTTATTTTCATTAGTTACATTTACTCACAAGTCATTTTCCATTTTTAAAAAACTCAGTTTATGTTAAAGTATTTCAAGTTTAAAAAAAAAGCATTCTTAACTGACATTGATGACAAAAATCATTCTAATACCAAACCTTCCAGAACTATAGATAAATATATTTAAAACTGAAACAACTGATTCTAGTCTTATGGTAGTTTTTCATCCTATTTCATATTGTGTAGATCTCAGATCAGCTCACAGCAGAATTTAAACATTTCAAACATCTATGAAGTATTTTCTTTCATAAATTCTGCTTGAGCTGTTTCTGTGGAGCTTCTGACCTCCTTGCTGACCACTCTGAGTTTGTACACTGGGGTGTGAAGTCTCTGACACAAGGGAAGTCATTAGTCTTCATTAGCAACTTCCAGGAGTTTCTTATGAAGTGCTGTGAAGTTGTCATTTAGCCACTTTGCCAGGAAAACTAAATGTGAGGTTTGTTTTTTTACATGCTGGGCCAAATGTGAGCTCACCCTGCTCCTGGTGTAGTAATTAAATCAGTATAAATAGAAAATGTAACATTTTCTTTTTTTATAGCCCAGTTCGTTTCTCTCTTAAATTTATACATGCTTTATCAGTGATGCTACATCCCTATGAACCCAGTGTCCTTCAGTACTGCAACACCATGCTTGATTTGTCTTGAACATGATCAAATTTACTTCATGTTGAATCATCTACACATGCAAAGTTTGAAATAATTCATCTGTGGTCAGGTGGTGTTTTCCCTGTGGCCTTGTTGGGTTCTTTGCTGCCATCTTACTCCCAAAGTGACCCTTTAAGCATCAAAAGAGCATGCTGCATGGCTAATGTGAGCAAAAGGTGTGAGATTTCTCGTCAGTCCACTCTAGGGGCTCTTTATTGGGCTGCTGAAGAGCCGTCTGATCCCTGAGCTCTGCCTGTATATTGGCAGCTGTTAAATGTTGAGCACATGGGTTCTGCACAGTTAAAACAAATGGCTGAGGAATGACACCTTAGAGGTGAAACATCACCAGCGTGGATCAGAAATAAGAGATTAACAATTTAACATACTTCTTTCTGCTCACACGACCTGAGACAAAATCTCTTTAAATGGTCTTTATTAGCTTTAAAAAAATCTTCCCTGTGCAATCTCTGTGTCCATCCTAATGAAATAACTTCTCAAATTTAGCACCAAAGGTGAGTCCTTTCCAACGAATGTGCAGTGTGGAAGCTTTCTCCGGCCTTGTCTTTGTGCCATGGCCATGGTCCAGTGGTCTTCACCTGTTAAGCCTGACACTACCGCTGCTGAAATGTACACCTCTCTTTCAATAGATCATCACCAATCCGCTGAGCTCTTCCGTTGGTCGTTTATCACTTTCAAAAACTTCTCTAAACCTGTTAATGACTGTGTTACAACTTTTTCCATTTAATTCACTCCTGTTAGACTTTTTTTGGGGCGGGGTGGGGGGTTTATCTCATTTAAAAGGGCACAATGACTGATAATGATCAAATTGAGGCGTTTTTTATTTTAAGTGCATCTTTTATGAGCCGAGGTTTTTTTCATTATTGATCCAGGTTGTCAATACTTTCACAGGCAAGGCGTTTTATTTCTCTTTCATGGTTGCAAATTCCTTCCCAACTGCACACTTGCGTTGCTTTTAAAAGGCCATGCTTCTTGGTGTTTGATTTATTATCCATTCGGTTCCACACAAATCTTTCTGAATGTGTGTTAAAAGAAAATCTGTGCCTACAGAAGGCATTGTATGCAACACACCGACATGGGAATACAATCACCAAACTGTGTGAAAGTGGTGGGTCTGGATGGAAAAGGAGGTGGAAAGGATTCAGTTCATTGCTGTGGGAATGTTTATGGAAACAATGCTTTGATTGTTACTGTAACTTTGTTACTACGTTGAATATGATTTTCCTCTGACTGATCGATTTTAACTGGGTGTCTGTGTCTAGGAGGCTGCCTGGGTTGTTATCCCAGCTCTTTTATTCTCTGACTCCTCCTGTCCCATTCATGGCTGACTTGGCCTTGTGGTGCTAACTGGCTGCTAATTGCCAGCCCATCCACAAGTCTTTTCTACATGTAGAAAGCAGCTTCTTCAAGGGAAACCTGCTTAATGAGATTATCTTGGAGAGCATGGGCCTGTCTAGACAGCCAATACACAACCATCATCTCCACTG
The DNA here is from genome assembly GCA_902685375.1 of Neostethus bicornis. Lineage (NCBI taxonomy): Eukaryota > Metazoa > Chordata > Actinopteri > Atheriniformes > Phallostethidae > Neostethus > Neostethus bicornis. The sequence goes on from LR738545.1 coordinate 17,095,102, forward strand.
TAGATCCCCTCCTCCACTAGGCCTCAGAAGATGCCCTCAGGTAAAAGTTACCTGCACAAAGTGTGCATGTTATCATCACATCATTATGGGTTTACACTGGCTTTCCCACCCACAGTGTCTTTTAATGGACAAGGTAGAAAGTGCAAAGAAAATTGTAAAGCTGGTTGTTACGGAATGTGGAGTTTTACACTCCTCGATCAGAAGGTCAGAATTATTTAATGGTATCACTGTGCAGGATAACATTTAGATCCTGACACATTAGTTGCATAATTACATTATAGTTTGGATTAAAACCTTTCATTTAAACTTCATTTTGGATCTCTTTCTTAAATGTTAAATCACCGTCACCACATTGGACTAACGTACTATTTAATGTGTATCTATAATGTTCACAGAATTCGTGGAGCCTCTTCAACATCCAATCTACTGCAGGGAACTCCATTCATATTTGTTTTAAAGTCTCTTAGCAGTTAATAAAGATGCATTTCCTCCGTCCCCCTTCCTGTGGGGATGGTATCAAGGCTCTGTTAAGTTTCTTTGATTTCCAGCTCCCTCCAATCACAGTGGGACTCCTGCTCATCATTGTGCCACTTCAAAGCCTGAGAACAGTCCTCCTGGCTCCACCTACTTATGGGGTTCCCTTAAAAGTCATGGTCACCCTCTTCTGCTGCATATCTCTGGACTATCTCTCACAACCAGGACTGATCTGTCTGGATTTTCTTCTCCACATGAGGCAGGAGGTCAATCTCAGAGCTGAGGTTAAATTTCGGAAGAGGCTGACTCTGGGATTTTCTTGTCAGCCTTTCATGTGGACATCTTTCCAAACCTCTTCAGTAGTCAAACTGAACAATGCAGTCCATCAGAGGTGAGTACCATCTGATTCTAGGAGTGAGCACACCAAGAAATATTTAGACCAGGCAATACTGTGAGATGATGGACCAACAAATGTTCTCTCTTTTTTTTTTCAGACTTAAAGTCCAACTTTAATGGACCTCCTTCAACCTCAATGGCTTCCAGTTCTGAAGCATACCTCCAGACCAACATCAGGATGATTCTAGAAGACTCTGATCTTTGGAAAACCTTTAACGAAATCGGCACAGAGATGATAATCACCAAACCTGGCCGGTGAGAAGACACACGAGAAATTACAAGTTCACCAATGCCTCTTTTTGCATCTTTGTTTCTCATGTGTTTCCATCTATATTCTAGGAGGATGTTCCCTCATTGTAAAGTGAGCTTATCTGGTCTCATCCCATGTGCCAAGTACATCTTATTGGTTGATATGGTTCCTGAGGATGGTTTCAGGTACAAGGTAAATCTTTTCCACTAGCTTGGAGATATGTAGAAGAAGTTGAAGACAGCTCACCCCCCTTTCCTTACCTTCTACATCAAAGGGTGCTATCTCTTCCTGTTTTTCTATCCCCTGCTGAGAACCCACTACCCAATCCCCCTTACTCTGTGGGTGGGACAGCCGACCATCACACTTCACTTTTTCATTGGAAACAAAAAAAAAGTGATCACATTTTTCCCATTTCTTCTCACTTTTACTGATCATTCTCTGCAGTGGAATAAGGAGAAATGGGAGGTGGCTGGAAAAGCAGAACCTCAGCCTCCCTGCAGGACATACCTCCACCCTGACTCGCCTGCACCAGGGAGCCACTGGATGAAGCAGTGTGTCTCCTTCCTGAAGCTGAAGCTCACCAACAACACACTCGACCAGCATGGCCATGTGAGAAACATCTGAAACAGATTTTGATGAGTTAAAAGAAGGATGGAAGATCTTCTAGCGTTAACAGACGACCAACTTTTTGTGAATACTGGTCAAACATTAATACTCTTCTTGTTCTTTCCTGGCTTTTTATGAACCAATCGACATACTTAGGTATCACCGAAACCAGGAAGTTGGAGTGATCTATTGGTCTTAGTCCAATGGTTTTTGTTCACCATACAAAAATGATTAGCTGAGCTTTTTAATGTTCCACAGTATCAACAGTTAATTAAAACATCAATCAGTGCACTAATTTATAGACATGAGTTCAAATACTGAAGTGAGATTTGAATACATTTGTGAAAAAGGACTTTCTAAAGTTTTGCACACCACCTTTAATCTGATTGAAAAAGATGTATTTTATCACCAGATCATTTTGCACTCCATGCACCGCTACCACCCACGCTTCCATGTAGTCCAAGCAGATGACCTCTTCAGTGTCCGCTGGAGTGTCTTCCAAACATTCACCTTCCCAGAGACCTCTTTCACTGCAGTCACCGCCTACCAGAACACCAAAGTGAGCTTTCTTTTTTTTGAAACACTCAGAAACATCAAACTTCTCTACACTCATCTCTAAATGATTTGTCCCCTCAGATCACAAGGTTAAAGATTGATCACAACCCGTTTGCAAAGGGTTTCAGAGACGAGGGGACCAATAAAAAACGGTGAGTTTCTAACCTACTGGTTTAAAATTCTGATTGCAGAGATGTTTTTATGCTGATTTTTCTTCTGCAGGCGTTCAAATAAAAGCTCATCCTGCCTGGAGAAAAGAGTGAAACTACCAGATTGTTTAGATAAGGACTCTAAGGAGGAAGAATCACCAGGTGATGATTTGAATCATTTTAATGGTGTTTTTTAAAATTATTTTTATGTCTAATCTCAATAAACATTTCCTTTTTTTCAGGTTTTTGTGCATCTTCATTTGATGGTTACGATGGAGAAGAAAGCAGTCTGCCCAAAATCAAAGATGAGGAAACGGTTAAAGATGAGCGTTACTCTCCTTGGGGAGCTGAGAGGGAGCAAAATGTGAGAAGTGACTCTCCTGCTGGGGTGGACACCAGGGATGTGTACAACTCAGAGCAGTTAGTCCCCACTCCGGCCTCCTACCAGCCTTACAGGTAAACATGTCTTCTTTTATTAAGCAAATAAGATCTCCAAGGAGAGGAAATGACTGACTGAAGATGTTTCGCCTACAGGAACCATGACTATGGGAAGTCTCCATCCCCCTCCTCCAGCAACAACAGCAGATCAGGTCGCAGCAGTTTTGAATCTAGAGTTCCTGATGTGGCCACTGTTCCAGATCATGAGACTTCAAAACCTCGACCACATGAAGCTAATTCCTCCCACTGTGGAGCTCCACACCTGCCAGCTCCTCAGGACTACACTGGAGTGCTCAATATGACCATGACCCAGGCTGGCAAGCCAGGGGTGATAGGTCACCACATTTACAGCCCCTACACCGCAGAGCAGCCCCTGGCCCAGTGGAACGCGCCCACGCCCGCTCAATACCCCCCTTCTCATCACCTGACCGCTGACTACACCACACAAGCTGTGCACCACAGTTATCACCATGGCAATGTGGCTGAGTGGAGCCAGTACCCACTGTTTTCTTACTCCTGCTGGTGAAGGAGATTCTCGGTGGAAAATGACAGAAAGCTGGTTTAAAACGTCTCACCATGGCTAGCAGATTCCAAACTCTGAAAGTTTGCTGAGTGATTTTTTTTTTGTTGTCTATTTATTTTGTACCTCGTCTCATTCCTTTAGTGTAAATAATATTTTTGTAATATTGAATCAAATGTACGTGTGCAATTTCTGCCTGTGTGGTGTGATGTGATCAAATAAAATTCAAAAGCAACATGAATTTATTGTTTGAAGTGTGTTTTTACATTTTAGTTTATTTTTCTGTTCTGTCGTCTTCCACTTATCCGGGGCCGAGTCGCGGGGGCAACAGCCTCAGACAGGAAGCCCAGGCTTCTCTCGCCCCAGCTGCATCCTCCAGCTCACCCAGATGAATCCCGAGTCGTTCCCCAGTCAGCTGTGAGACATAGTCTCTCCAGCCGGTCCGGGGTCTGCCTCTTGGTCTCCTCCCGGTGGGACGCGCCCGAAACAACTCACCAGCGAGGCGCTTGGGAGGCATCCGGACCAGATGCCCGAACCACCCCATCTGGCTTCTCTCGACCTGGAGGAATAGCGGCTCGATAGCAAGCTCCTCCCGGATGGCAGAACTCCTCACCCGATTTCTAAGTGATAGCCCAGCCGCTCTGCGGAAGAAGCTCATTTCGGCCAAAATGTTTCACCTTCTGGTTTATTTGTTGATCATTTAAAAAGACATTACATTAACAATCACCATATTTGTCAAAATCCGTTGTTTTTTTTGTCTGTCTTTTACTCATCAAACTTTCTGACTCACAAAAACTTTCCACTTCTGGTTTCCTTTTTTTCTAATTTTGCCATTAGTATGTAAATCAAACTGATTTCACACATGTAATATTTTACATCTACGACCTCTAAGCATAGGATAGGATGGTGCACATTTGCAAACCTCAGACCACCTCTGGTGCTGTTTGTTTGTGTTTCCACTAATGGGAAACACTCTGTGGTTTGGATGGGCCCAGCATGCATGAAAGACAGTATATTACAGTTACTCCAGCTCACCTGCTGAGGTTTACCCATCAGCACATAAAGCAGTGCACGACCATCATTCTGCATGTCAATGGGCCTTAAAAAGCCTGAAAATGGGGGGGCAGTCAGATTCTTTTCACAAGTGAAAAACACAGGCAGGCTCCATCGCTTTCACTCTGAGTGGATGGATATAAGCTGCTAATGACTGCTGTAAAGGCCAAAGGAGGGAGGAAGGGGATGGATGATCTTCCAGGAGCAATCCACTACAACTTTTCTGGCCCCTAAAGTGAGCAGGACAGATGAAATTATTTTAATTTGATGAAAGCTGTTGCTTCTTTTTGATGGAAATTGGTTAAATGAATTTTCTGTCATTATGAATTATAGATGTGCAAAAAAACTGACTTAAACTTAACTTAAATCAGTCTTAATTTGAGATAGTATACATCTCACCTGACTGAATCAATGTTAATGAGGAAGATCAAAGTTTAAGAGTTATTGCAAGTCATTTTCAGCAACATTTTTGACTAATTTTAAACCAGACAGTTACAGATAACGTTCATCATGGTGAAAAAAAAAACTTGCTGGAATGCACATGATGCTAAAAATCTCTTCCAGATCACCTTCTGGTCGCTCTGTAAATCAGAAGGGACCAGTTAAAACCCCACCTTCAGCCAATCTGTTATTTATTCTTTATTGATTTCCTATCTCGTCTTCCCATCCAGCACAGAAAGACAAATGAGAGGAAAGTGGGCCTTAAAATATTCTTTTAAACTCCCCCAGGTTTAATCTGCATAACCCCGCATCGATGGCTAATGTGTTCCTTTTAATTGTTCAGATAATGGTGCTGCAAAGAGCTCCACATCGACCTGCGCTGATGTTTTGGACATAGTTAAATGTCTTGATTGTCCCCTAGGTGGTACTACAGGTTTGGAATAATAAAAAAAGACTAATGCATAAACACATCATAGTGTTGATCCAGAATGCTGATGTCAGCAGATCTTACCAGACAACTTACTGGCACAAAAGTGTGAAACAGAAGGAGGGAGGGGGTCTTCACTTAGAGCTGGTGGGGGGTAACAGATGTAGATGAAACAGCCTTAGAGAGGAAAGCAGCAGTCAGCCTTCATAAAGCTGATAGAGTTTAGAGCCAAATGGAGAGGAACTAGCGGAGACTGGGAGGAATAAAAGGCTGGAGTTCAAACAAGGAGAACCACCTGCGGAGATTTTACATCATGTTTATTAAACCGTCAGAAAGAAGTGAAAAACGTAGCCTCTGCAAGAGAATGTGACAAGAAACATTTCCATTAGGTTTTGAACAAATGAACTTTTAACATCTTAATGAATCTGAAAACTTCCTCTTTTTTTTCTCTGATTAAACAAAACGAACATAAACAATTTCAACTTTCCTTTATATACAAATTTTAAAAATAGAAAGCATTACATCAACTACAAATTAAAACTTTTAAAAAACCTTTTCTTTCATTGTTTTTTTCTCATAAATTTTTAATATTACTACTTAGACCAATTTAAATGAATTATAGTTTATAAAATTAGATTTTAACTTCCTGACACATTGCTTTTCAAGCAACAACTTCGTCTTTACAAACTTGGACAAAGAGATAAGTTTATAGTAAAAACTTGTTAAATTGATGCTTGCAAAATTTAAAATAAAGAACAACTAATACATTTTATGAGTAGATACATGGCGGGAGAGCCTGGATCAAACTCTGACAGACAGCAGGATCAAAACAAAAAAAGAAGTAGGGTTTGCACGGTGACACAAAAAACACGAGTTCAACTGATATTCAGTAGTTTTGGATGCAACATTTCCAAATAGCCACAAAAAAAGAACAAAGGCAACTTAACATGAGACCTCACACCTGTAACACCAAAATCTCATTCATTGTTCATTTTTAAAGACACAGAAGACTCTGAGCTTCCTCCGCAGGAAGGAAAGGTGGCTGGTCTCTCACTTAGAGATCGGATGAGCACAGAGCTCCTCAGCTGACGAGCTGCTATTCCTCCAGGCCAAGAGAAGCCAGATGGGGTGGTTTGGGCATCTGGTCAGGATGCCCCCCCGAGCGCCTCGCTGGTGAGGTGTTTCGGGCACGTCTCACCGGGAGGGCACCAAGAGGCAGACCCCGGACCTGCTGGAGAGACTATGTCTCACAGCTGACCGGGGAACAACTCAGGATCCCTCCGGTGAGCTGGAGGATGTAGCTCGGGTGAGAGAAGCCTGGGCTTCCCGTCTGAGGCTGTTGCCCCCAGAACCCAGCCCCAGAGAAGCGGAAGACAACGTAATGAAACAGAAAGAAAACTTTTCAATAACATGAGAAAAAGGATTTTAAAAAATCATTAAATTTTAAGAAGAAAATAAAAATTACAATAAAATAATCATACAAATAAACTATTCCTGTGCGAGAATTACTACATCTTTCAAAAAACCCTGAAGTAACAAACAAGAGCTGCCCGTTCAAAACTCTTTGCCTACAATCAGATTCAGAAGTTTTAGTTTCAAAAGTGCTGTGATAATAAATCTTGGCGGCTGCTTGCTGTCCAGTTTTTGCATAGTCAGCAAAAACAATCGAAGCACACTCAGTACTATCGAACCGTTACTTGAACATTTATGCAAGTGCTGGCATTAAATCTGAGAAAACAACAAAACGTGCAAAGGTGATAAAAGACACTTAAGCATGAAGGCACTCAAAGTGGTCGACCAAAGAAACCAGGGATTCATGAACACAGCCATGTCATCCATCTGAAAGAAAGGAGTTGAAGGTTTTAGTCCTCCGTTGATTCTTCTGAGCTGTTCATGTCCATATTTTCCCACGGCTTGCTGTGATGATCCCAGTTTCTAGCCTGTGCCAGGATGGCGTTGGGCATGAGGGCCACGCAGGCTGCCAGACCGGACACGCGTTCTTTAAACTCCACATCTTTCTCCCACTCGTCTGTTTCAGGATCGTACACGTGAACGTAACTCATCCTGTTGCCTTTGTTGTGTGAGCGACCGGCTAATATGTAGAAGCGATTGTTTAGCACAGCAACACCTGGCTCGCCATGTCCAGCTGGAAGCGGGCTCACAACAGACCAAGAGTTGGTTGCGGGATCAAAGCAAGCCACCTGGAACAAAATAACACAATAGGAAAAAATGAGTTCTGAACCGCTTATCCCTCATGAGGGGGTTCCGGAGCCTATACCAACTATTTCAAGCAAGAGGCAGGGTACACCCTGAACAGGGCACCAGTCTGTTGCTGGGTCAAATATTTTTGTGTTGTATAAAAAATGAATCCTAAATTATTTCAATCATAATTTAATACAGTAGGAAACACAAAAAGTCTGAATATTATCAGGACTTTTTTAAATTTGTTTTGCCAAAAACTTATCATGCAATAGTGAGCCCGCTGGATCACTGGTGGTATCATACCTTTAAAACATCTCGTCGATATCCTCGGTCAACATTACTGCCACCGATAACATACACACGTCCATTATAAGCCGCCATGCCGTGCCACGCCCTCTCCACTGGTCCCTGTGGACAAGCTGTCCACTCACTGGATGCAGGATCAAAGCAATAAGTCTCGCTGAGGTATGCCGCTCCACGTCGTCCACACGTAATATAAATCTTCCCATCAACCACGGCTCCGGCATGAGCATACACCTGGAGAAAAACGTTTCACGTGTTCAGAAAGTAAAAAATAAAACACATACATGGGGTTCTGGAACCACTTTGTGGATAGACAAGGAATTGCATGTACTTTTATAGTTATTGTTTAAATTCTTACTTCTCTCTTTAGAGGTGGTACAAATTCCCATGTGTTAGTGCTTGGGTTATAGCGCTCCACAGAATCCAGCTCATTGCTGTAGTCCCGGCCCCCGATGGCGTAAATGTAGCCGCCTGCCACACAGACACAGTGGTCGGCATGCTGCTGCAGCAGAGGTTGGATGGAGCACCATTTGTTGTGACGAGGGTCATACCTAAAGGGAACGAGAAAAAAGATCAGGGTAAGAAACGTAATCCAAGCTGGAGTAAATTATAGTTGATTATTAAAAGTCATATAGACTTTAATCAGAGGGAAAAATAATGTTCGTATACTTCTAAAGAAACATTTCAAAGTAACAACAAAACAGACCTTTTAGTGATGTTGTTTTCTAGTTGCCAGTTCCAAAAGCAGAATAAACTCTATTAAGCTAATTTGAGAAAGTAACTTTGCTCCAAAAACAGAAAACCCCCGTCCGTGTGCTGATGAAAATCATGGGATGCAATCAAAAGCACAAAAAACAACCACTAGCCAAACTTGATCTAACAAACATTTCCAAAGATGAAATTTAAGTTAAAGGTTTTCTTTCTGATGAAAGATTAAGTCTTAAAATAACTTGTGAGAAGTAAAATTAGATTTTAAATTACAATAAAAGCCTACTAATTAGTTTAGAAGATTAAAAATACTTTTGAGTCTCACCTCCAGCAACTGTTCTCTGCACGAAACCCACTGGTGTTCTTATCCCCTCCGATAAGATAAATAAAGTTATTGTAGACAACAACACCCTGATTGGACATCCGGGCGGGGTTTGCCGCAGTGAGGGTCCTCCACTCACTCCAGTCTGGGTGATACACCTGAAACAGGTCCTTGTTACAGCCTGCTAGCGAGGAGGTGCTGTACATCCCTCCAAAACCCAGGATGCAGTAGGAGGTGGAGCGCGGTTGTGTGAGAGGAGTCTGCAAAACGGGCTGCAGCACTTCCTGCTCATGGTAAGAAAGTGCTGCAGAAACCAAATCCCTCAATGGACATCGGTCCAGCCTGCTGTGGAGCCTCTGTAGAACCTCTTTCTCCATCAGGCAGAAACGAACAGCTTGCAGCATCTTCAGGTTATCCTTTAGTATTACAAAAATATTAGTCGATTTCTATTTAATAAAAACTGCCAACATTTATTTTCAACAAATACATCAGACCTAAATGAGGACGCACCTTCAGACTGACCTGCAAGTACACCCGGTCAGTTTCCACCTCCTCTGGACTGAAGTGATAATGCAGAGCTGCCTCGTACACTTCATTCTCACTGTTTACCTCCAGCTGGTCACTGTTCAACACTCGGAAAACTTCATCTTCTGGCAGCTGTCTGTATTCGTCTGTTAGAGATAAAGTCTGGATGTTCTTGAGGATAAAAAGCTGAACTCTGTCTTTTAGCTGCTCCAATCCATAGAGATCTGCAATGTGGTGCACCTCTAAAATGTTACGCTCATCCAGATAGGAGAACAGGAAGTCACAGATAAAACCGATAACACTATCCATCTGATAAAAGACAGAGAAAAATGAGTTTAAGCCAAACAAAATAAACAGACTTAGAATGAATAACCTTACTTGTATTAATGTGGCAGCTGTCAGGACTTCCTGAACACACTCCATGTCTAACTCGATCTCTGAGGTGTAGATGAAGTCAAGTATTTTCTTCATGGCATTGTAGGACACACCATGGATGGGAATTTCCTTCTGTTTTGACTCCCGGAGGCCTCCAGTGAACATCCCCCTAGAAGAAGAAGAAAACTTGTTGTCCAGTCGCAACGCATCAATATAATATACAATCTCTCTGAGCAGAAGATCTTCATGTGGATTGTTCTGTCTTCTGAATCGCTTATTCCAAATCGGGTCGCGGGAATGCCAGAAAATATCCGGCCTGATTTCGGGCGAGAGGCAGGGTACACCTCAAACAGCCTCCTAGTCTCTTGCAGAGCCACACACAGACAACTATTCACACACACTCAATCTAGGGGAATATTCATAGCAGTCTATGGTCCTAATGTGCATGTTTTTGGAGGGTGGCAGGAAACCGAAGTACCCGGAGAAACCCGTGCATATACAGAAAGAACATGCAAACTTCACACAAAAAGGCCAGTGTTCCAAGTCTCGCTCACACTGCGGTACTCAAACCCTGACTTTGTTGATATGAAACCGCTGTGCTAATCACTGCACCACCATGCATAATTTTCATGAGGGTTGTCTAAATTATAAAAAGAAATAGAAAGTAAACACGAAGAGGACACCAAACACCCTCCATGATGCTGAATCAAAAGTTTCTGTTTATTCAAGTATAAAGAAGAAACTAAACTTCATGCAGAACCTGTTTTTCGTGCATACTTCTGAGAAGGGTGTTTGAGACAATCACACAGAAATCGGTACTGTTTATACACATTTACACATGGCATTCAACATATTTGGTATGTACACTTACCAAAAATAACCATGTGTTCAGTTAAGGGGACAAAGTTTTGTTTTCATGCAACTCATACATCTAGACAACTATTTAAAATCAATATGGTAAGAAAAATACAGTTGATGGAGAAACCAGATGTTTATATGGTGATCATCTGACAATAAATAGTTGTAAACTCCATCTGCATAGTCTTAAAACTGATCTGTCCTCTATAAAGACTTGTTTTAGGTCTTGTGACAATAGGCAGCAGAGCCTGAACTTGGTTGATTAGATTGCATTCATGCATTTTCTGAATTGTTGTGGTTGCAGAGGGGGGAGGGAAGGATCAGCAAGAAGCACACTTTCACAAAGAAATATAAAGTACAAATGCAAGGAATCAGAGATTTTCTTACCTGAAATAATCACATGATGCTGCCAGTAGCACACGATGGGCTCTGATGGGTCTCCCCTCCAACAGCAGCTCCACATCATACAGGATGTCCCCCTGTCTGAGGGAGACCAGGCCATCTAGCAGGCTGCGGAAATGGGTCGAACTTCTAAAGATCTGTCGATCAGCACGTCCTGCAGGTCTCTGAACTTCATCTCCTGACATGTCCACACAGCCACGTTGAGGTCTCATGGTTTCACACTTCTAGCGCCAACATTTAAAGTCGTCTTTGGTTGGATTCAGGACATAAACATAAAATATAATATGAATGATCCAAACAGCTAACGATCCAGCTTTTTAAAGAATAACGTTGTGCTGTCAGCTAAATTTAAAAAAGCTCTAAAAGAAATGAAATAGTCTTGCAACCAAATTTATTTCCTACCGTCAGACAGTTGCTGCCAGATCCTCCATTAATGTCAAATGTTATGCAAGCGAGTTAGCCTCTAGGCTAGCGGTAAGGTAGCATTAAAATACACGTACAGTTTACCTGATTAATCCCAAAGTAAGAACAGGTCTAATCTTATATGTTTAGCCTTAATCTGTGTAGTTTTAAACCCTCTGATTATCAATTTCACAGACAGAAAACTCTTGTTTACTTTAGGGACGTGAATGAAAAATCAAAGATTATTGGTCATTCTTTATTTTTCCCCACCCACTTTCTAAAAATAAACCAATCAAGCACGTTTCCTGGAACTGAAGAGATAGCAACCAGTTCAGATGAAGTTAAATTATCAATTTCAGAAAAAAAATAAATAAATCTTTCAAACTAAAAGTTTTTTATGTTTTTGTGACCATTTTGTAAAAATATTTTGCTCTGAATAAGTTTTAAATTTAATGTTTTATTTGGTCAAAATAATATATTTACGTGTTAAATAGAGTTGAGATACATTATACAAGCGCTAGATGGTGCTGTTTAATAGAAAATTAAAAAATAGAATATTTTTTTTTTAAATCTTAAACTTTTTTTTAAAAAACTTATCTTTTTAGTTACTTTCTTTCATTTATTAATCTATGAGTGCTTTGTTATCTATTATTTAGATAATAGCTATCTATTATTTAGATAATATTATCTAAATAATAGTTTAGATAATAGTTATCTAAACAATAATAGATATTATTTAGATATCTATTAAAGTAAAGTTTAGAATTACTTTACTAAACTTCAGTAAAGTAATTCTAAAGTTTAGAATTACTTTACTTCCACTAAATATGAAGTAAAGTACTTCATATTTAGTGGTGAATGTTAAATTGATTGCTAAGCTGTAAAACTAAATCATAATAACACGAGGAAAAAAGTATGCATCAGATTTGATTAAGTTTTAGTTCAAATATTTGACTTGCATTTAATAATTTTCTTATTAATACATTTACAATTCACAATGATTCCAGTGAGAGTTGGACTCCGCCAAGGCTGCCCTTTGTCACTGATTTTGTTCATTACCCTTAGGGATGAACTTGAGGGTCGAGTACACGAGTGGGGGAAGGATGGATTGGGAGATCGAAAGATGGATTGGTGCATTGTCAGCAAAAAATAGGACGCTGCATTGGTCTGTCGTGGTAAAGAAAAAGCTGACCCGAAAAGCAAAGCTCTCTATTTACAAGTCGATCTAGTTTGTACGTACCATGGTCACCTATGGTCACCAGCTGTGGGTGGTGACCGAAAGAACGAGATCATGGATACAAGCGGCTGAAATGAGCTTCCTCCGCAGTGTGGCTGGACTCAAACTCAGAGATTGATTAAGAAGTTCTGCCATCTGGGTGTAGCTCGGAGTAGAGCCGCTTCTCCGGGTCGAGAGACGCCAGATGGGGTGCTTCAGGCATCTGGTCAGGATGCCTCCCGAGCGCCTCGCTGGTGAGGTGTTTTGGGTATGTACCACCAAGAGGAGACCAAGGGGCAGACCCCGGACCCACTGGAGAGGCTATTTCTCATAGATGGCCGGGGAACGAGTTGGGTTCCTTCCAGGTTAGCTGGAAGATGAAGCTGGGGTGAGAGAAGCCTGGGCTTCCTATCTGAGGCTGTTGGCCCCGCGACCCAGCTCCGGATCTCCTTTTCTAATGCATATATAAACATATCTATTCATTTTTACATATACATTATTGAATTCTATTTTTGTCACAGTTATTTGAACTTTTTGTAGATGCACAATGAGGCTGGATGAGCTTTAAAATAAGCTTTAAGGATTTAAAAATATAATTTATATATAATTGTACATGTCTAGATATGCATCTAGACATGTACAAATATATATTTTCTACATGTTGTTAAATTTATTTTTGCATATTAGGAATAAAAATAAACAAACCTGAACAATGGCTTCCAGAAAACTTGGAGGTATGGTTCAAACCTTTTGTAAAAATACACAAAAAATACAATTAAACACCCATCAAAACCTTTTGTACTAAAAAAAAGAAAACATCTGCACTCCTGTCGTGGAACAGCGCTGCACATTTGTTAATAATGTTTCCAAAATTGTCCTGTCAAAGCTCTCAGAACGAAGTGTTCTTTCACAAGAAGTCAGACAGGTTGAATTAATATGTGTTCTGATTGTTATGCTGTCATTAGACCCTAATAGTCAGAAGGGGGCTGTTGTACAAGACCATTACTGTAATTACACATTCCTGTGCATTAGAAGTGTTCTTTTCATCAGGGAAGAGCGATGCAAAAGGGGGAATTGCAGTCTGCTGTACAAAAATAAAAAATAAAAAAGGCAAAAAGGGCTGCAATTACAGAATTAGCTGTCAAGTTAAAGTACAAAAATTGTTTCCAAGGAGATGTTGAGAGCAGCACTTTCCAAGAAACAGATTCTCTTCAACCGTGACCTTGGGCACTTACTCTAATGGTATGATCTTAGTCTCCACTCAAATCATTATCAAAAGAGATTATCTTGACATATTATTAAAGATGCTCTAAACTACAACAAAGAATGAGTGCAGTATGTCTTGAATGCATAATTGGGGCTGTTGCAAGGAAAAGTGAAGCTAATAAAAAAAAGAAAGTGGCTCATTTTTTGCTTCACCTTACAAGAGCCAAGAAGAAATACAGCTGCTTGCTTTGGGAAAGACAAGCCATTTGGCCTATAGCCTACTTTCATCTCGTGAATCAAACTCAAACAATTTCAAATGTACATTTTTCTTGAAGACGTTTCAACAAATATGTTTTATGCAATTCAACAAAATTGTATTTGTATAGCCCAATAACACAAAACAAATGTCTCGGTGGGCTTCATATTGTAGATTGAAAAAAAAAGTACAAAATCAAACAAAGAACAAAAAAATGTGTAAACACAAATACACAGCTAAACACTAACTAACAAAAGCCAGCAAAACACTTTCAGTACATTCTGGCCCTTACACACTCCTTCATGGTGAGGAAAAACACCAAAAAAAAAACAGCAGTGGGGCGAAAAAAAGAAGAAACCTCATGGGAATCCACATGAAGGACACATTCCTCACTCGGACGAGCAGCCAATGTGTCTAAGACTGTTAATTGAAAATTAGTTTATTCTACTCTACAGTTTTATATCAGAATAAATCAATGGATGGGCTTCATCCTGATGGAAATAGGATAGTAGATCAAGGACAGATCTGACCACGTCTAGGACAGAGATGAGTAGACAGGCTTCGTCATGATGGAGACGGGATGGGCGATCAAGCACAGGGGCCTCCACAGTTTGGTGATGCCCAGTACAGCAGCATGTACAACGTAAGTTACCCTGTAGAATCAAAAGAAAGACAAAAAATGACAAATTAGATGTGTTCTAATTTGTCAACTTCAAATTTAAATTTTAAATTTTACACAACTTCAGCCAGACCTGTCATAGTATGCATACCAACTGGTGTGTCATGTATTAGTTGAATTGTTTCAAAGTGACTCCATGTAACTGCAGCAATTTTTATGAAGATGGTGGAGAGTTTTCAAGAGGAACAATTGTTTTGCTCTTTATAAAACTCACGTTACAAAAACTTCCGGTGCTTTGGTTTGATAAACCTCCCGCCTGCTTTAAGACAGCAGCCGTTTGATGATCATACAGTAGATCTGCCCAAATGATAAACACTGTGGGGTCGTTCACACCGCTATGCCTCAGTGAACAGCCCTGTTATGAATTAT
The DNA here is from genome assembly GCA_902685375.1 of Neostethus bicornis. Lineage (NCBI taxonomy): Eukaryota > Metazoa > Chordata > Actinopteri > Atheriniformes > Phallostethidae > Neostethus > Neostethus bicornis. Next base: position 17,110,234 of record LR738545.1, read on the forward strand.
TTTGTGAGCCATTACATTTGAATTATATTGTGGGATCAAATCCATACAAGAATGTATCAAATCTTTCATACTTCTAATTAATAAATTATGCAAATTGATCGAGAGATCTAAATGTTGGGTTTAAATTAAAGATAAAGCTGAACATCTCTTTTAAAATTATCTCTGACTACAGATATGTTTTAAATTAAAATCTTTCAAAATGTACTTCCAACATGAGAAGCAAATCAAAGCTGATGAAAGACAAATTCCCCACACTACATGAAGCTTCGAAGGTTGGCTGGATTATAAAACATTTCCAGTCTCAAAAGAAAAATATGTAGGAAAAATAATATGCCAATGTGATCGCTTCAGCCTACAAGCAGAGATGCAAAAACGTCCAGGGTGACAACTTTGTTGCTTCTTGCAGAGACAGACTGATTCACACATAACCCACACGTGTCAGGAAGCTGGGCATCTCCCAGAGGAATATATTACACAATACAGCAAGCAGGAACATCAGAGTTCCAAATAGCTGCACTCATTCTGCCTTTATGGCAGCATACAAAAAGTGATTGAGTCTCACTGACATACATGCTATCTCACTGTTGCTTGATTTTTAAAATTATAGAATAACATTGAGTGCCTTAATGACAAAGGATGAAATGATCTATTCCTGTTAGACTCATGCGAGAATGATGAATGGATGTTCACAGTGAGACTGTTATTTAGATGGATGCAATTATAAATGTAAGATTGACTCCATTAGCTGAGTTTAGAATAAATTTAGCATCTTCCTTCACCCACTCTGTGTCATCACTTTTCACAGTTTTCACCTTTTGATACTTAGATGTGGGCTAGTTTGAGGTGTGACTTTGTTGGAGCGAAAGTTTTATTTCAAAATCTTCTTTATAAAAAAAGTCTGAGTTTAATTTTGTCTGCCTGTAAGCATTCGGCAGAATACAGTATGCGTGTGATTTTAAAAGGGAGGAAGCACACGAGGGGCATTTATATAATTAAAGTAGAAGAACAAGTGAGATTAATGGATGAATCGGTCCTACCTTTCCGTTTGTTAATACAATTGTGGTTTGATAAACTGCAATCTCACTCTCCTGTTTACTTTCTGTCTTTCGACCTCATTCTGTTTGTCCAATTTCTAGTCCTGACTTAAATAATTATGCTTATGTCACATTTTTAGGAAGTATGCATCTTTTATTTACGCTTTACAAATATTGGATTTGATTTTGTAGCTAGTGGCTGTGACAGGGGAGTTAAATATTCAAATAATTTTTAGACAATATCGCCAGATGTGCTGAAAAACTTTATTTGAACAGATTTTCAAGTACAAAATAATGCAAAACATTAGCAAAAGACAAAGTAAAAGACATAGAGAAGTATGACTGTCATGATCCTCCTTGTATTTGACACATTTCCTTCTGCCCTCTGCCATAATTTTACACAGGCACCTGGTCCCAATCCCCAGGTGTGTCTTGTCTTCCTCTGGATTATTAAAACCCTGGTGTCCTCCACTTCCTTGTCAGATCATTCCTGTGCTGCATACCCTGTTGCACTGTTGTACTGTGCCCTGCTCCACTGGTCTGCAGTGCTGCTTTCAAGCAGTGATGATAGTTTCCCTCTATGTCTGGTCCCTCACGCTGCTCTTGGTGCACCTTGCCATCCTGCTGGCCTCATACCGCCGGTCCGTTGTACTGCTGTGCTCCTACGTCTGGCCCTCTTCCTGCTGAGCTCATATCTCTTGTGCCTCGTCATGCTGAGCTCATATCTCTAGTCCCTCGTCCTGCTGAGCTCATACCTCTGGTCCCTCGTCCTGCTGAGCTCATTCCTCTCGTCCCTCGTCCTGCTGAGCTCATACTTCTGGTCCCTCGTCCTGCTGCACTCTTACCTCTGGTCTCTCATCCTGCTGAGCTCATATCTCTGGTCCCTCGTCCTGCTGAGCTCATACCTCTGGTCCCTTATCCTGCTGAGCTCACACCTCCGAACCCTTGTCCTGCGGAGCTCTACATCTGGAACTGCACTTCTGCAATAAACTGCTTAAAACTGGCTTTGCATCTGGGTCCAACTTCACCCCCATCATGACATGACTAGTAATGCACACAGAGAAAGATGACGTTTATCTTTGCAGCAAGACAATTAAATAGAACTCTTAAAAAATCAAAATGAACGAACCAAAAAATCCCAAATTACTATGAAAATAGGATTGATGCAATTTTTACAAAGCCTTTACAATTTTTTTCTATCCAAACAAAAAGTCTACTGTATTAATAGCTACTGTACGATATATCTCATTTTGAAATGTTCCACAATTGCACTAAAGTTTGCTTTTAACCTCGTGCAGGATTTACTGTGTAGCTGGTAGAACTCTATAAATCTGTTATTCTCTCCAGGTGGTGTTTTTTTCCACATTGATCAACTTTTAATCCAAAAATTATGTAATGAAAAGTCCTAATAATTACAACATTATATTTCACATCTACCACATTCCGCTTGGATTCCAATCCCTCACATTGCTAGTGTGAGTCATCTTCAACACAGAATTTCTTGCTGTGAAGTAAATGTGTGAACAACTACAATCTCCAAGCTTCAGAAGATCTTTAGTGTTCATGTATGAAAATGACTTTAAGAAAGTACTAGGGATCAGAAAAACTGCAGAAGCAAAAGTTATTGTCTCTTTGCTAATATGACCTTCTGAGGTTTATGATACAAGAAGAGAAGACACAGAGGTTTTTAAAAAAGCTGGCAACGTTTAGAAGTGCTATAATTTGCTTTTTAGATAATTATTGTGGACCATTGTCTGCCTATAACATGATGTCAAGTCTTAGATTGGGAGCCTAATCAGTACTATTGCTGATTTTGATTAAGTTTGTCTGAGTTTAAACCAACTTGAATCTCATCAGGTTCATTCTTGTTGAAACCGACGGTGTGGGATGTGAATAAGCATGTCAAAATTTTCAAATTTTCTACTTATTTAAATACTGATTTTATTTACTATTATTACAATCGTTCTGCTATGTTTCATACTTTAGCACAACATTTAAGCTCCAGTTTTATGACCAGAAATGTTGCTTACTAAAAAATTATCACAGTAACTTAGACTCATGGGTTTTTAATGGTATTTGGTTTAATAAGTCACATAAAAATATTAATTTTAGTTATTGTGATTTCATATTATTGTTTTTTGGGTCATGTTCTGCTCATGACAATATATTACCTCCAAAAGTCACATTTAAAAAAAGAACATCAGGGTGAGCTCCATGTCAAATTTGATCTGTGCATCTGAAGGTTGTTTGTCATCACATGCTACCTGAGGCATCGTGGCATTTGTTCTTATGTTGGGGGTTATATGAAACCCCAGGGGATTTATAGAAGTGTGTTGCTGTGACAGTGTCAAGGATCACTTCAGCTTGGTTCATGTAAGAATATGTAATAACGTGAGGATTGTGTCATAGCTAAAAGCACAAAGGCAAAAACAGCAATGACTTTAAAGGCATTCAAAATGGACAGAGGAGCAAAAATTTATGTTTCAAAATGAAAAAAATCAAAATTGAAAAAACAGATTGTAAAAGCAGGTTAAAAATGGATGGTGAATCACGAGCTCAGAATTGTTTGTTTAATTGAATCTTGAACCTCATGTTGATCTTTTTCTTGTCGCTTTTAATCATGACAATAAATTCTCCCAATAAATCTTAAACAAAATTCTGTTTTATAGTTGATTAAATCTCCTTTGCCGTATTATTCATCATTTCACACCTTAAAATAATTAGATAAAGAGGGTCCTAGATTTAGTGTGAAACATTCTTTCATCTTGTGACACCTATGGCTTAAGTGTTATTTTTGCTGTGAAGGTGTGAGGTGCCTTCCTGTCAAAACTCAAATAGACCCTCAGAATTAAGAATTGTGATTTTATGGAGCCATGCAGATATGTTTTTCTTCATCCTAGCTTGAAATGCAAATGGCAGAACAAATGGAAATTGAAATGTATGCTCTATAACAGAAACAGAATCTCATATTTGTAATCTCATGTTTTCGGTTTTGAGTGCTCTATGACCATCATTGACATCTTACTGTATCAATATACAGGGTTTAGGGACTTCCATCTTTCAGGAAGGCAAGTCTCTCTCACACAATGTAGAAATGATCAAAGAGAGACTAATTACCAGTTACCCTATCTCCAAGGCAGAGTTTAAATAGACCAAATAACTGAATGTTCATGTCTTTGAACATTCAGAGAAAGTCAAAGAACCCAAAAGTTTGACCACATATGTATGTGATTTGGACAAAGTGATTTAAAGTCTCTCCGGAAAACTCAGCTGAACTTGTCAAATTATTGATCAAAATCAAGTACTTGTACATTTTATGTTACGGTTTTATCTTTATCATCTGGTTGGTGATATTGGTTGGCTGAATAGAACCAATTGCAATTCTATGTCTATTATTCCCTTTGCAATCATACTCAGTGAAGGGCTCAGTGGTACACCTGTGACAAACTAGTCAACTGTTCATGGTGTACCCTGGCTTTGCCTGATGATAGCCTGGATGTGTTCAGCCTAACCTGACAATATGCCATGGAACAAAGCCCTTCAGAAAACTCGGTGGACAAAATGCACAACTATAAAATGATCTCCTAATAATTTAAATAAAGTTTCATTCTCTTTATGATTCCACCTTCTGAAAACATGAGGGCTTCAACTGAAGAATGTTGGTAGCAGATACCAACATGGTTTTTATTGTAAACCCTTTAGAAATGTATTCTTTTTACTTTATATAATTTAAAGGGACAAAATTATTGAATGGATATTTGGAACATCTGAATGAAAAAATATCTATTTGTGCATTTTGTGCTTGCTTGTTTCTCTCAGCTGAGCCTAAAATTATTTAATTGGCTTGTGTGAAATCCTAATTTTTTCTTCAAATTTACTAACACTGCAAGAGTGTTCAGCATGCACAGAGATATATTCATTCAACTATAGCTTGACCTCACTGGCAGAGTTCCATGAGACAAATACTGAGCTCAAAACATTTAATTTGTTATAAAATGTGCCTGTATCCATGTAAATGTTTCCAGTCACTAGCTTATAAAAAAAGATCATTACTCCACATAATAAAGCCCATGACTCAAACTACTAAATTTATCAGTTTCCCGATTAAATTTCAGCAAAGCTGCAAATGAAAAACCCTGAACAGGCAGACCACATTCTCGTTCTCATTTTTCCCCTTCTTATTTGTGTTGCTGTCAGACTAATGTTATCAACGTGTGCTGTGTTGAAACTTTAATTTCTCCTGTGTTTTCATAATGTCCCCACAAGTCATTTCTTTTGATTAGAACCATATTTACTTTGTGTTATTTTAGTTCTACCATTAATTAAATTTTTACCCCCGAGTAATTTTTACCCTGGACAATATCCCTTTATTAAAATACGATCTTGTTTTCTTTCACTATGGCATACCTACTCATGTCCAAATTGCTTCATTTGTTTTCATTCCTTTTTTCCAAACAAAAAGTAATTTTAGACATAGAGTCAGCTTTTTATCTTAATTAAGGTAAAAATACATTTGAACTCTGACTGCATGGAGCAGATAACAAAATTACACCAGAGTACATTGTGGAATTATTGTGCACTACACACACACACACACACACACACACACACACACACACACAAAGATAATTAACAGTTCTCTCAAAAGGATTCTTTCCACAAATATCCTGTGAGTCGTCTCTAAATCCAAGTATAACCATGTTGAATTAAGTTGCATCACATATGAATCAAAAAGATGAAATTTCTATTGCGTTAGTGAGATATCGACTCAACAGTAATCTAAAACGTGCTTTCTCTTACTCAATCTCATCAAACATTGAAGAACTTTTGAGAAAAATAATAGTTTTCAGAATCAATTGTCTTTGTTAACACTTTCTTTTCTGGATTAGAAAAACAACACTGAACCCGATTCCTTTTTGTTCCATAGAACTGCCACATTTCAATCTTATTAATGCTGCAGACACACTGTCAAACAAACAATTTTATGTGACTTTAATCTTCAGCTAAACTTTAAAAGAAAGATGTTTTATTTCAAAACACCATTTCAGACAGATTGATTGCTCAAAAAGAGAAATACAATGTGAAATAGACAATTCTTCTACTTACATTTCTGCTTTACATTAAGCAGAAATATAAGATTTGTTTTCTTGGCTGACCTAACACCCATTCCTCCCTGTCAAATAAACACCCACAAAGCTGTTGTTGAGGGTGGCAAGTCATTTTACCGCCCTGCCTCACACACAAAGATCTATTACTGCTCTTTCAAACAGGAGTGTGTGGGGACAGTGTGAAAAAACGGTTCACAATCTGTTGCAAAACCAAAGGAGGTGCAAAATAAGACTTCAGAATAACTGTGGGTGTTATTTGGCATAGGAATCTGGACAGAGAGTTCAATTGCAATGCTTCATTTGTATGTGAAAAATGATGTAAAGGAGCTGACCAGACTGCATCCGGATACTTTGTTGAGGTTAATTATCCTTTCTGATCGATAAGGATGGTTGTTGATGATCTTGTCATACTAAATAATTAGATATAGATGAGTATCTTTCAGGAATAGTGCACACCACTGATGTATTTTTATATATTTGTAATAGTGATGGGCGGCACAATGGCGCAGTGGATAGCACAGTGGCCTCACAGCAAGAAGGTCATGGTTTCAAGTCTCGGGTAGGGACGAGACTTGGAACACTGGCTTTTCTGTGTTCTCCCCGGGTCTGTGTGGGTTTTATCCCACCCTCCAAAAACATGCATGTTAAGTTGATTGGCTGGTGCCAAATTGCCGCTAGGAATGAGTGTGTGTCTGTATAGTTGTATGTGTGTGGCCCCGTGACAGACTGGCGACCTGTTCGGGGTGTACCCCGCCCCTCGCCTTGAATCAGCTGGGATGTCCTCCGGCACCCTCGCAACCCCGCAAGGGATAGACGGTTAAGAAGGTGTAAGAGTGATGTTTTGCAACAAAAAATCATCATGACTCAATTAAATGAAAATGTGCTTGTTGATCAGACTTGTGTGGTTTCTGATTACACAATATCTTCAGGATGCCTTCCCTATTAAAACAATATCCTCAAAGGAGAAAGTGGTTTAACTTTAGATTGCATTTGCAGAGTATTTTCAGAAAGCCCCCAGAGGAGTTTTAATCATAGTGTAATAATGTCCTCTATAAATATTACATCACTGTGATATTGATACAACGCCTCGTATGTAAAGTTGACCTCAGTGTGTGAAGTTACATTATGTTCTTTTGAAAAATAAAATCATAAAAGGATTCTAAATTAGTGTGTGGATGATTGTGAGTGTGCGGCCTCGCAACAGACTGATGACCTGTTCAGGGTGTACCCCGCCTCTCACCTGAAATCAGACGGGCCAGGCTTCGGCATCCCTTTAACTCTGTTAGGGATAAGCAGTTCAGAAGATGAATAAAGATTCTAAATTACTTCATTTCTTCATCGGTTTCTTGCTCTGAACGCACGTCGCGTTCACGCGCCCTCGGGAGCGCGCAGGGACCAAGCAGAAGTTCTTATGTAAGATGTTCTCAGTCACAGCCCTGCCTGAGAGTCTGAAGCTGCTCCAAGTCTAAACTCCTCTTCCAGCTTCTCCTCCAGCAGAACAGAAGAAAAGTCACTGAATATTTAGGTGAGAAAAATTATTATTTTTCTTTATTTAAATCTGTTGCGTTTTGATCAAAGACATTGTTACAATTTCAGTTGATTATATTAAATATTGATCTCTCTTATGGCTTTTAATTTTAAATTTGCTTATGATGCATGATAGTCTATTAACACAAGTTGTTCTTTCTTTACAGTTATTTTAATCTATGATATAAATTATTGTGAAATAAGATTGTACCGTAATTTAGAGCTGCATATAATTTAGGTTTTCTCCAAATAGAGAAATAGAGTCAGCAGACTCATTTTACCCAAGTTTGGAACAAATCTACATTTAGATCCATAGCAAATCTACATTTAGATCCATAACAAATCTACATTTAGATCCATAACAAATCTACATTTAGATTCATGACTACTGAGGAAACCACAAGTATGATACAGTAATCCCTTTCTTCATGTAAAAAAAGACTTATGAATGCAAATATTAAAAAGAAATTAAGTAATTATATTTTATTGTATTTTGGTGCGTAATCATTCAAATTATAGACTGTGAGTCTTGCATGCTAGTAATAAAGTTTAGTAACCAGTGATTTATTTGGTACGTTCACTTCTTATCACAAAGCAGACAGCAGTACATCACTTTCAGTGTCCAAATAGTCATAAACAATCAGCATCAAAGCTCCATGATGTGTGCGAGCACATAATCAGAAAATCAGCAGGATTAATTTTCAAGAAGACACGTAGTGTGCCACAAAGGATGCAAGTGGTGCTCGAAGTTATTGTGGAGCTATTTCTTTTGATGGGAATTGTCTGGCTAATCACCACAGATGAAACTGCAAATGATAATAGGACATTAAGGCTCATAACAGAAACAGCCAAAAGCAATCCGACCTGTCAGCATTGGTCATGATTAGGGAGTTCTTCATTAGAAATGATCCATCTATAAAATCTTGCAGATGGAATTTAGTTGGCATCGCTTTTTCAAAAACTAATTTGTGGAAAGTTAAATGGAGGGGAAGCCATACCCATTTATCAGTGCCATTTTACATTGCTTTGTGCACACATTTAGACAAAAAACACACACACGTTTATGCATATTATTCAAATGTTTCTTGGCAATGATGAAGTGAAAATGAAGCTCTAATGTTTTCTGGTACATCAATTCGTATTGTTGAAACATGGCAAGGAAGGGTGTGCAGCTGCTGTGAATGTCTTAATTGGTTTGTGACAATGAAAGGTGTCGTTTATGGCAAGAAACGGAATAAATTCTAACTGGTGCAAAGGAAAGAAAACAGCCAGAGGAAATTTTTTGTCGGAAAGAGCAGTCATTATCACCGTTATTGTGATGAAAATCAGCAGGCTATAATAGAGACGCTGAAAAGTCTTTGCTGAAGAAATTCCATCTGTGCATCTGATATTCTTATAGTCTGCTTTCGAGGAGAGAGACAATCTTGGCCCTGCTCACAGGCTTGTATCTGCCAACTCACATTAATCATTCGCTTCATAAATTTTTGTTTCTGTAATACTGTATCCACTCAGTTTGTGTGAAGGTGAAGTAAAGCTACAAAGCTAATCGCTGCACCAATTGGCAGGAACTTGCACACCCAAGATCCGTGAATTTATCATTTCTACTTGTAGTTTCAAAAAAGATATTCTTGTTTTCTGAAATAAAACCACAGAAAAATGAGTGTAGTAAACAAAGTAGCCATCTTATTGTTAAGTTCACTTTAACTTTGATGAATTAGCCAAACATTTATTTCAGTTTTCCAATTTTTTTTCCTCTCCTTCCAGAGAGCAAATGAAGACAGCAGTGAGACCTGGCAGAGATTAGAGATCAAGAAAAAAAGCAAAGATGCAAGTGTTATTAATGAAGTAGTTCCAGCAGGTGTGACAAAGTGAATTCACTTTCTGGCTTTAAGGTGAACACACCAAAAGCCATCATGGAACTGCAGCACAGCACCAATCACAACCAAGCTTTAAAGAAAGAGACACCATGGGATCTGAGTGATGACTGTCCTCTCTCTACAAGTGGCAGCACTTTTCTCATCATGGCTTACAGCACAGTTTTGGCCATAGGCCTCATAGGGAACTCGTGCTTGGTGTTTGTGATCACACGGCACAAGGAGATGCACAACGTCACCAACATCTTCATTGTCAACTTGTCTTGTTCTGACATTTTAATGTGCATCGTATGCCTTCCAGTGACTATTATTTATACACTTATGGATTATTGGATCCTTGGAGACACTCTGTGCAAGCTCACACCTTATATCCAGTGTATTTCGATAACTGTGTCCATCTTCTCACTCATCCTCATTGCTATGGAACGCTACCAGTTGATTGTCCACCCAACTGGATGGAAACCTCTTGTCAGACAGTCCTACTTGGCAGTGGCTGTGACCTGGATTGTGGCCTGCTTTATCTCAGTGCCTTTCCTCTTATACAATGTACTGACTCTGCCATTCCAGAACATCAGCATCCCTTTACCAGTTACTGACCATCTTGTTTGTATGGAGTTGTGGCCATCTGTTTCCATTCGACGAGCCTACACCACCTCGTTGCTCATCTTCCAGTACTTGCTTCCACTCGGCCTCATCATGGTTTGCTACCTGCACATATATCTACGCCTTAAAAGAAGAAAGGATATGGTGGAGCATGGAAGGAGCGTAACTCAAAAGAAGGACAAAAACTCTTCAAGGATCAACATGATGCTATTTTCCATTGTGGTGGTTTTTGCCCTCTGCTGGCTCCCTCTCAATATCTTCAACACCGTGTTTGACTGGAATCACGAGGCTATTCCTTCCTGTGGTCATGATATTATATTTTCATTTTGTCACCTCACAGCCATGGCCTCCACCTGTGTCAACCCTATCATCTATGGATTTCTCAACAAAAATTTTCAAAAACAGCTCAAGTCCACCGTGCTGCGTTGTCGTTGTGGGGGGGTAGCAGAACAGTACGAGATTGTTCCTCTCTCCACTGTCAGCACAGAAGTTACCAAGGGGTCAGTGATAAGTAATGGATCTATTGTCCTCAATCCACACAAGAGTTTGAAGTGAGGAACAAGCGAAGCAGGAAATGGTTCCTCACCTTTTCATGTCATCATTTGGAGCTTCTTTTTATTTGTGTTTTGCAGAAGAAACATTCTGATCTAAAATAAAACCTTTGCTGTGCAGACAAAGCCAAACGGGGAGGCCTCACCAACCTGCCACAATCCTTTCAATGTGAGCTTACCTGTTAGAGGAAGTTGGTGAATTCATGTTGGACACATTGGTGTACTGTAGAAATGCTGAGGACACAGCATATACACATTTTCAGTCGTAGTCTGCATGCTGGTTGTCATTACAAACAGTGTAATATTTATCTGTATGATGTGATGAATTTTAGCCAGAGGTCATACGTAAATTAGCTGATAACACCATCTTTCTAGATTTTTACTGGCAGTAAAATGAGGGAACCGATCATTACAAGAGAGAAAAGGTCAGATCACATGTTTTCACTATATAAATGGTGTAGAAAAAGATGTCAAATCATTTAAAACCTGTGATTGTGTGTTACTGATTGTCAACAAGGATGACTCTTACATAACAGAAGATCACATGAGTGAACTGGGGGTAATCGTTAGCTTGTACCACCTAATGCTTTTTTTATCACCTAAAATCCCCTTTGTTGTAATAAACTCTTACAGAAAACCTTGGTAGGAGCTGTATACATTTCAGGCTGTCGGCTGAGGTCTGAACTCAAGAATATATGAGGGGTGGTGTCTCATAAAATATGCCATACAAACATTATATATCAGTTGTAATAAAACAAAAATGACAGTAAAGGACTCTCCCAGACTAGAGCGGGTTTTGTCTGCTTCACATCTAAGGTGACAGAGTTACAGTTTATGGTGGGATCTGCAATAAAGCAGTTTGTAGCATAGCAAGTATCTCTTGGTAACTTGTTGGTTATTTTGTGGAATTAAATTGCAGTAAAAACAATTAATTCTTTCTGGAAATATGAGTGTTTAACGAATGTCTATATTTTTGGCTAGCTTTAATAAAAAAAGAGAAACTTTGACTTCTTCAAAACTTCTTTTGTTCTTTTTGCAAGTAATTCAAAACTAAATTTAAAAGAGCATTATTAGTTAAGATATCTTAATAATGAAATTATTTTCAAACTTGAGGTTTCAAGTCAAAGTAACCTACTGGGATGTGAAGTCATGACTTCGTCCAAAAGTTTCAATTGTAGCCTTCTGTTTGTCTGCGTAGTTATTTTTAATGTTAAAAAAAAATTCTGAGAAGCACAAATGTAACAGAATGCTCATCAATTGTGATATTGTTGGAAAGTTCACTTTCAAATAGTTTTTAAAACGATGTGTACTTGTAAAACTTTCTTATTTATTAATGGGCTGCAGCAATATAGTCTGATGGCAGCTCTGTATCCCTTCCACACGTTGTACAACTTTACTAAAATATTGTACATTTTGGTTAAAAAAAATGAACTACTCTGAACCAGGTCATTTTATGATGGGAATCATAAAAAGAAAGTGAAAAATAAAACAGTAAACAAACATAGGCTATTGCAAGCTGAGTCTTTGAACATTAAATTATAAAATTAAAGTGTCATGCCACAAACAAGTCATCAACTAATGTAAAGTTGGTGACTTTATGTCAGTTGACGACTATGCTGCCAACCAGTATAAAGAATTGAAATACTTTTCTTTTATCTATGAATATTTTAAAATGTTTCTCGAGGTTAAACTCAGTGCATGCACTACCACGGTGTGCATTATTTACATTGATGTCTGGTAAAACAAAACTGCCAGTCTCAAATGGTCGTCTAGTCTTTAAAGTGTTGACATCCTCTTAGGAGCAGGTCACCAGCATTATAGTGAGAATGAAAATCTTAGTGGAAAATGATAATACGTTCGGATCCAAATATGTGAGCTGTATTTTCTTTTTTTGTCGTTATATTAAGGGGTTTTTTTGGGTTTCTTTCTCCTCCATCAGATGATTGTTCTTCTTTTTTTTTTTTTTTTACATTTTTAAATGTGAGAAGGTCAAGTGTACCACAAAACCCCACACAACTCGCTCTTCTGTTTCCTGGGGGAATTTAGCCCTTTCATGGGTCTTTGAGCACACTCAGCTGTGTGTCCCCCTGTCATTGCTGAAGCTGACCTTTGCTTAAAGTCAATCTTTTTTTTTTCTTTTAGATTTTACTCCTCTCACCTGTCCCATCGAAAGAAGTAGCAATGCTCATTTATTTCTAACAAGAAAAGGCAATATGTCGGATGTGCTCTAGTGGAACTTGGCAATCAGTCGAACTCAAATTATGCTATTTTACAGGAGTACCCATTACAGCCAAGCTGCGGGCTCATTACTTTGGTATGAAATGAAAGTCAGCTGGAGATAAACACTTCAGGAGTTTGAAGTGCCAAAATTTCCCATGTTAGAGAAAACATCCAGGAAAATTAGGATTGTGACTACTTGCAATTTAATTTAACAACATTTTCATATCAGCACCTCCTCTTATTATAAAATAAACCCAGGTCTATGGACACTGAAAATTTGCTCAACCAATTTTTTTTAAGGAAATCAATGTTCTTCTGAAAACTTGAGAATAGTTTATGCTCATGCAACTTTTTTTGAAACTACTGTATGTTAACACAATCTACAGGGAACCTGGATCCACTTGGCACTGATTCAATTTTTTTCAGTTTTTGCCATAATAAATGCTCTTAAAGACAACTACATCTTTTTTTGCATTGCCAGACAGACTATGTATAAGAACAAATGTATCCTTTTGTTCCAGCAAATAAAAAGGTCAGTGATCCGTGTGTCTGCTCTTATCTTCCTTCAACACATAATAACATCTGGAGGAGGCTCTCAAACAGGTGGGTGTTCATTTATCGGTAAATCATACGTATCAGCTCGGTCAATATTTTCTTTCATTCTTATCTTTCTATTGGATTGCTGTAATGGTTCCACTTTGTATCAGGTTATTTCTCATTCATCACATTTGTTGGGAACAGTTTGTTTCAGATTATGGATCTCACATTTATCCGTATATCACTTTAGATTAATAAAAGTTATAAATGAGCCATAAAATCAATGGTAATTCACAATTACTTTTGACTTATATACTTATATGTATTGCTTGATCTTAATTTTATTTTTTTCTTATCATATAAAGAACATTTCTAATTTATTCATATCAAGTCTGTCAAAAAGTTAGATTAATGTTATCCTTAATTAGTTAATTGTACCGACTGGATTTTAGTGAGACTAATTAAAAGAATTAATCATTTTTCTTGCAGTGAGAGTAAGACTTGGCAGGGGTTTCATCTGGAAGTATTTCCACACATTAGTTCTGTTGGAATTCATCAATAAAACTTTGTATTCATCTAATAGCTTAATTAAATGACAGAAATGAAAAGAAAATGTAGAACAAAGAGTTATTCTTCTACTTTGATGTTTCCACTTGAATATTTATTAGTTACAAAGCCAATTTATATCAAGTCTTTTACTGTAAGCGTGTGGTGTTTGTAAATCTTTACAATCTCCCCACCGGCTTAAACCAGTGCAAATGACTCTGCTGTGTGTACTTTCTGTGTAATGCATGACTGACAGACCAGGCATCTTATAAAAAGATGAAAAAAGAAAGCAAACACTTTGTGTGGAAGATAAGAGTGGGATCACCCCATATGTTCACAAGTATTATCTCACAGCTTGCTGTATTCCTGTCAAATCACCATGATGAATAAACTTCGATTTCTTATTCAGTTTGTTTTGTTCCATGTGATGTCGACAAACGCATTCATCACTTGTTCAAACAGTTGTCATGTTCAATCCAATAGTAAAGAAATGAATTAGTAATCCAGAAAAGATTGGATCTAATTGATAGAATCAGACCCAGAATAATGAATAAAGAATGACGAATAATGAATGAAAACACGAGTTGCATCACATTTATCACATCAATTTTTACAAGATAGTTTTTTTTAATAAAGAAAAAGAACAAAAAGTGGACAAAACATTCAAATGAGTTTTCAGAGAGGACATCTTTTGCCCTCCAGTGGCCAAAAAAATTTGGATTCAGTTAAAAGGAAAACTTATTTTGTGAATTTAAACATTTTTTTTATCAATGTTCTACTGGTATCTTTTTTCAACATCAACGTACAAATTACTTTTAAAATTCAAATTGAATCCCAACAATAAAAAGTTTATCATTTTAAGAATTTCTATTTAGTTCATATCATATATTTTTATAGAAACTTTTTTTGAGCATGATGGCTTTCTGACTGCAAAGCGTCTTCTTTGATAAAACAAATCTAAAGGCAGCGGATTGCAAAAAGATGTTGAGAAAATAAATGACAGAGAAATTAAAGCAAAGATTCAATATCTTTTATTTATATTCAGATAAACAAGCTGCAGTCATAATAATTGTTGTATGCTAATTGACTTGAGATTTAGCCCTCATTTTTTGTATAGTCTGTGTCCATTTTCCCTGTCGGTAACACTTGCCTGGAAGAAAAAGAAAGTTTTTCAAAGAATATTTCAACATTTTTATCAAAGTTAGTTAATCTTTTGGACATGGATGGTCAATTAGGACGAATGGGAGACAGAGATGAATGAGGGGTTATCAGGAGAGTGATGATACTCCCTGATTGCTTTTCACATTCATTTTTGTAAAATCATTTACACAGGAATGTCTGTAATATTAAAATGTTCAACAAACAAAGTTGGGGGGAAAAAAGCAAGTCTTTTAATGTGATAGATGTATCAAATATAAAAAAAAAAACTTACAAGTATTCCTCTCATTTGGTAGATTTTTGCAAAAGGTGACTCATCTGGACATGTCAAAACTCCACAAGATGTACCCAAATGCGGAAACCTCTCGACTATCTGTTATAAAATAGAGAGAAAAATGCATCACAAATGAGGAAGGCAGAAATAGACAAAAAAATGGTTTAGAGGGATAAAAACTTACATTATCCAGCTTGTCTGAAAAACTTTCCAAGCTTCTCTTCCCTCCTGGGCTCAATCCGAATGACCAGTGCTGACAGCCACCCTGCAGCAGGAGACTTCCAACCAGCAGCAGACACAGAGCCCACGTTATCACAGCCATTCTGTGGGCGAAATGTGAAAAAACGCACACTGACTAAATTGTTGGCAACACAAAATTTTTTTAATTACCTTTTGTTCTTAAGTAGAACTTCTCCTGTCTTCGGTGCTGTTCCTTGTGAAGTCTCCTGCTTACAACAGCTTATATACCGTAAGCCTCTCTTAGGCACTTCACTACAGGGAGTCCCAAAAGTGGGATTAACCATGGACAAAACTGGCAACCTGCAGAGTTGTTCAAACGTAAGAGTCAGTGTAATCGTACTGTTCTATAAAATTAACACATTTCAATATCAAACAATGACATTTTCAGTGAACGCATTGTGAACATTAAGTTGTTCGTATTCAAAGATAGCAGTGAATGATTCATTAATAAAAAACAAAAACGACCTTTTACATTGTGTTGCTTTTTTTTTATTTTTAACAGTCATTAACGGAAACATTTTCCACAGTTGAGTGCAACAATCAGGGACAACCACAGCACTCCCTGCTTCCAACACAAATCAATCATTTCTCCAAATTGCATTTGGTGAGATGTGTTAAAAAAAATAAATAACCGCAGATCTTTCATCAATTTATCACTTAAATTGAAATACACAACAAGATTGCCTTCATCATTCACTCTCCCAGACT
Source organism: Neostethus bicornis (assembly GCA_902685375.1). Taxonomy (NCBI): domain Eukaryota; kingdom Metazoa; phylum Chordata; class Actinopteri; order Atheriniformes; family Phallostethidae; genus Neostethus; species Neostethus bicornis. Next base: position 17,126,614 of record LR738545.1, read on the forward strand.
GAGTACCTACTGTTTAACTGCGTGAATAATATTGCATTGGAGCAGCTTTAAGCTGCAGCCAGATAAACTTCACCAGTCAAACACAAACAGATAATATATTCTAACAGGAATGACAGCTTGGAAATGCTTAAGACATTTTTACATCCAAATATTTGAACATAGGTGTGTTTGGGATGAAGTTTTGGAAGCTCCAAATTTGACTTATACAAGAATAAAGAAAAAAAAAAGCACCAAGCATTTTTGGTGAAGTTTTACATCGTACATTAACATAAAAATGTGCAAATAACTCTGAATCATGGTCAAGAGATATGTTTGATTAATATTCAATACAAACACAAAAAAATATCTTCCTTCCAAAACTGGAATAATCTTCTCATCACAGGAATCTATAGAATAGCGAAGGACATCTTTGTGTGTGACACATCGACATGCAGGCAAGCTACACACAAAATGAACTTATAAAAGAGGTAGATTTGCAGAACACAATAGAACGAAAAGCGGTGTTTTAAAGTAGGAAAAGAGAAATTCTGCAGCTCTTCATTATGTATTGCATACTTTTGATTGAAAGTTGTCCGGAGCATAGTTTCACAGCATCTCAGACTAACATCATACTGTATGGCTTTGGCTTACTTTGTTTTTTTAATCTATCTAAATTAACTTACACAAGAAAAGATATGTCATTTGTGAACACAGTAATTGGTAAAGTAGCCTATTCTACATCTGCTACAAGAACATTCAGTGAAGCTTAGCTTTACTGCTTGTGGGTAATTGGATTTAAACTCTAACATGTCAAGTACGATAAAGTAAATATAAATTATACAAAACATAAGATGAGCATAAACACTGGAGTTTATCCAGGCACTATACACATGAATCTAATCACTTTGATTTGGTGATACTTGCAAATGAACATTAGAAAACATAACCAGAGGCAATCCCGGTAAAACGCTAGTGCAAGATTATTTAAAGCTAACAAGGTATTGGTGGAATGCCACAGACATGCACATAATTACCTACACCACATACAGACAAACTAAAAGGAATAACGGATAGATTGGAGAAAACTTTATGGAGATTTTTAAAGAGCCAACAATGCTTGCAGATGTTGGGGAAATTATCTGACGCTCTGTGACATGTGCAGAGGGGTCAGCATCTCTTCAAAAATGGCTCCTTTGACATTTGATCCCCTCAGGTTGGCCTCTTGTAGATCACAGCCGGAAAGGTCACAGTTCTGCAAACGATGAAGCGGAAATAAGATGTTACAAACTACTAAAAGCGTACAGATTTAATGATCATATTTCAGCAAGGCTTTTAATCCTCAATTGGTGGTGTTCTAGTAGAATAAAAAAATCTGATGATTTGTTTTTTGTTCTTTCTTCTTTTCTTTTTACTTATGATCAATGTACTGTGGGAAGCTGATTCAGATAATTGTATTGTAATATTGGGCTGTACAAATAAAAATTAATCAAATTTGAGTCAGCAATAGTATAATTTCTAAAGTTACCACAAAATATTCTGGAAAAATGTGTTGCGGGCATCAGTGTAAAACTATGTGATTTTCTTTCCCCATCACAGGAACCTGATGGAGATGATTAATGGATAGATACCTCAGCCTAATATATTTTGTTAATTGCACTCATTGTGTAACATATTACAAGACTTGATGGAGAAAAAGATTAATTATTTCTATCTATGATTTTTATCTGAACAATCATCAGACAACCCACATATCTGTAAACCGGCCATTCATCTTCTAAAGCTCCTTAGTCTTATCCGAGAATGTGAGAGTTTGAACTTTTCCATGTTTGCTATTAGAGATGCGGCACGATAATGTATCAAAGTGGTGAAGTTTATCACTGAATTAACACAAACTACCATTCACTCATAGACTTAAGACAGACCTAAAATATTTATTTAGGAACTGTGTTGGAGGGTAAAAACCAGCTAAGAAAACTCTTACAAGCACAGAAAACTATTCAAACATTTTTCAAAGAACCACATCTCTACATGGCTATGACCTGTGAAGAATTCAGCTTCTTTTAAAAAGCTGAATTTTAAATTGAGTCAATCTTTTTTAATCAAATAATTTTATTTTATTTTTTTTTTTAGCTTCGAATTGTCAAAAAAAAAAATCCAACCACTGACTGATAGTAAAACTATTTCTTGTTTGAGTAACACCTTACACAAAGTACACACAGGTATTAAAAGATAAAATCTCTAAAGTAAATTTATTCTCATCATAAAGATAAGAAGAATATTAATGCCTATTAATTTTATCCTTCCCAAAAGCCAGCCTGCTGTTTGATTCAACTTGAGTGACCTTTTGTGGGAGCAGAGAAGATAATCACATCCGACATGCTTAATTTACCTCTAGATCTGTCCCTGCTAAAGTGGCCCCCCGCAGGTTACAGTTCTTCAGCTTTGCATTTTTCAGAGTGGCCACACGCAGGTTGATACCGGTCATCTGGCTTCCTTCCATGTCAACTCCCTTCAAGTTTGCACCTGATGATAAGAGGATGTTGTTAAAATAGAAAAATAAATACAGGTTGACGTAATCTTTGATTTAAAAAAAAAACAACAACAATAAATTACCTTCTAAATTGGCCTTCAGGCCAGATGGATCTTCAAAGTTGCATCCTTTTAGAGATGCTCCTTCGGCATTGGAACAAAGCATCTTCACTCCTTGTAGATTAGCACCCTTCAAATGTACGCAGAAATCGATCAGTTTCTCAAATTATCAATTTCTAGACCACTATTAGGGCAGTTGCTAAAAAGGGTAGACATTCCTTATTTTGTGTTCTAATACAAAAAAACTCACATCTAAATTGGCTCCAGAAAGGTCTGCCCGCTCCAGATTAGAACAGCACAAATTAGCATGAGAGAGATTACAGCGGCTGAGATTTGCCATTTTGAAATTAATGTAACGCAGATCAAGTCGAGACAAGTCAGCACCACTGAAGTTGAGTCCCTAATAGCATGAAAAACAAACAGGATTAAATATGAAAAAGTTATGAAAATGAAGCAAGGTGTAGTTAAACAGTATGAACCAGTTGTACCTGGCAGCGGAGCTCTGATTTGGTGGGCGTTGCCAAGAGGAAACGGACAAACTCTTTACGGGAAAGGGGAGAGTGGTCCTCTGGTGGTTGGGAATTCTGTTTAGAAAAGACAAAACTGTCAATTGTGTTACATTAGAAAAATACATCCCATTCTTTTCCAGGCCTTTTTACTCTACCTTAATTGCTACTTCAAGCTGTTCAGCAAGCTGTTCAATTCCAAAAAAACGAGCCTCCTCAAGGACACCTAGAAAAAAATTCAGACAAAAATTTGGTCCTTTAAAAATAATTAATCTGTAGAGTTATTAACCTGTAAAACTACAACATCCATAAAATGAATAATTTTTTAAGTTTTTTTTTTTAAATAGTTTTAAAAGTCTTAATGGTCACTTGCCTTTCATTTTATCTGATCTGCTTGTTAAGTATGAGTCCTGACAGACTGACGTCTTTACAGACTGGTACTGGACTCTTAGATGTTCTCAGAGTGAGGATCAGAACCTAAGATAAGGCCATTTCGATCCTCCCCCCCATGGAACAGCTTACCAGGGAACCTCAGGACCGCGCAGAATCCTCATGTTTTTAAGGAGAGCCTGAGTACCCACCTTTTTGACTTAGCATTTAACTATTCAGTTTATTAATTTTTAGATTTTATTTAAATTTGTAGCTTGTTTACTCATTTATTTTCATATTTAAATACGTTTTACTTTTATTTTACATTTTATTGAGCAAAACTCAAATGTTTCCTCATGAGGAGACATCCTCCACAGGAGTCAGCACTCGTTTCGGAATTATTGCTGGCAGGAATTTTTTATAACCCAAGTGGCAGGAGATTCTGCATTGCGGCATGTGGCTGTAGACCGGGGCTCTGTTGACCTAAATCAGAGTGGTCCCATGTGGTTTTGATCTCTGTGGCTATGAATGGTTTGGCTCGCAGTGTGGACAAATTCCCAAAATATGGCTTTCTCAAGCAGCATCAGGCCAGATGTTTTAATGAGTGAAAAACATCACCACTCAGTGTAGTGTGTGTAAATGAGTAAAAAGGTGATAGAATGTATGGTTTTGCACGTGTGCATGATAAGGGGAATGAATGGCAAAGTGATACTGATTTTTTTTATGGGTTAGTTTTTAATGTCTGTTACTTCTGCTCAACATTATGTATTGATTTTTTGCAAAATGTACTATATAAATAAAGTTTGATCTGATTTACCTCGAATATTTATGCCTTCATTTACAATGAGTTGACCGTGCCTCAAGTAATTGAGAATTGGTTCAAAGTATTCAGAGCTGCGGTCGATCAAATAAGCCCCATTCTCATCCTGCTTGTTTCCCCACACATCTGAAGTGAACACAAAAAAAAACAAACAAACATATTTTTAAAAAAGATGGCTGATGAAAAACAGGAAGAGAATGCTTAAAAATCCACTACTTCCTGATACCTTTTTCCCGGAACATGTGAGCGAGCATACTCTCTGGCTCCTTACTGACCAAGGTGCTCCTGGATGCCACACAAAAGCAAAGATTACACAAACAGTCCAAACTAATTGACCTCAATGCTAAAACTTACAAATTTATGTTTCGTTACATCTTCTGAACGACTTATTCTACGGGCAATTTCATACAGGCCAATTAATCTAACAAACACGTTCCTGGAGGGTGAGAGGAAACCAGAGTACCCGGAGAAAACCCACACATACACAGGGAGAACATGCAAACTCCACACAGAAATGCCAGTGATTCAAGCCTCGTCCTACCCGGGACTTGAAACCAACTTTCTCACTTTTGAGGCCACTTTTGCGTGCAGCCCGCAAATTTACGTGTTTGGTGTAAACACTTGACATCATATACCTGGTTGTGGTGAAGAGACGTCCACCAATATTAAGGGTCAGCCAATCAGTGTGACTTCCATGCTGCTCAAATGTAACTTTGGCTTCATTTTGAGGATCTGTTTAAAAATAATAATAATAATAATATTCCCTTATGAAATTTATATTCAAACCTGAGACCATAGGATCATTTAGAAAATGACACTGCAGCAAAGAACTCACCAGTAAAGGGATCACCTTCTGACACATATAGCACATCATCATCTCTGTAATAAACACAAATGGACAAATCAAACACATAAGACACCTTGATCACAAAAGAATATTCATGTGTGTATAAATTTCACTATGCTCACACATTATGACAATAAAGAACCTTGGATCTTAGATTTTTCTTGGCTATTTTTTATAAGTAATTGTAGTTTTTTTTGTTTGTTTCTGTTTTTGACATTGCAACTGATTCCAACATGAAATAACATGGATTTATTGTTCCCAGGATCTTACCTGATTAGGGCAATGTCATCTATAAGTCCACCTTTTCCATTGTACAGACAGGTTGCTTTGATTCCCAGCTTATTGCTTGCTACAGAGAGTAAATCCTGCAAAGTCCCATACACTGCTACAACCTAACAGCAAAAGAAAGCAAAGAAAGAGAAGGGTTAAAAATCTAAAACTGAATGAGTCACACTTAGATCATGTCAAATCATTACTACAATTAACTGGAAATTTGTGAGATCGTGTAAAAAAAAACCTAATAACATTGCATTTCTGAGTAAAATTTGACTATTCTTACAGGTATACCTTCAATAGATCTATTGAACAATCTGTTCAAATGAAGAAAACAGTGACTGCGGCCCAGAATCATTTAATCAATTTCCTACGATCGTACCCACCTTGCCATTTTTGGATGTACCATTAACAAACAATGTAACTCTTCTCATTATTTACTCGCTTTGGTTTTAGAGGTTATAATTTAAACAGTGATGTTACATTGATCAGCTAGCTGTTTGAAGCTAGCAGGGTACACCAGTCAACAACACGAGACAAAAGATTCATTCAAAGAACATCGGTGAAAAATACACTTTGGAATTTTACAGCAACTTTCAGGAGGATGGTTTTCTGTAAGAAAATCAATAAATAAGCTTATAATAATTTCAAAATCAATTGCAAAGGCGGTTTACACTTTAATTAAATAAAATAATACAATTATTATGTGCTGGCTTTTTATTAGTCAAATCTTATTATGTTTCTTCAAAATAATTTAATAATATTAAAAAATCCTACAGAGCTTGAAAGCGGCTTTTCATTTTACACTTGACGCTTGGCTTACGTAAAGACGTTCATTCTGTACGTCATGTAAAATCAGGAAGTAGTTCAGCTATCCAGATGTCATTTGCATTTTATTACAAAAATAGTTATAATTTATTTTAACATTTCGTACCTGTTTGTAAATGTCTCGAACTTAAACGTTACTATGTGGTCTGGTTTGTTATTTGTCTCTTTATTAAGAATCCAGCGTTAAGTCTTTTATTTATTTTAGTGTGGAACAAAATCCTAGTTTTACTGGTGTTTACATCATGACTGAAAAGCACCAGTGCTCTTGTTGTTCTAGTCTGGCCTCATCTAATGTTCACCAGACATTGAGTGAAATGGATTTTGAACGAGGTGTGACAAGCATGTGGGTTCAGTAAATGGGGTTTATGAAAGAACACGTTGCATGTTTTTTATTCAAGTTGTGTTTTCCCTGCAGGTATCTGGTCTGCTGCAATGGATGGAGAGCTGGAGAGAGTAAAATTACTGATCCAGAAAGGGACAAACCCAAACCTAAGAGATTCTGCTGGGTACACAGCTTTGGTAAGTTCAGCAAGAACCCTTTACCTGACCTCTTTCTTCAGATATATAGCTGTAGAGTATAATAATAATATTTAATTAACAGTCTTAGACACATTGGCTGCTCGTGCTGGGAGAGGGGTGCCTCCTTCAAGTGGATGTCCATGAGGTTTCTTCTGGAGAAGGATGATCTAAGGACACGAATGTGCTAAAATAGTTTTGTTTAATTCAATTGTAATTGTAAAGTCCAATATCACAAAACAACAGTCTCAACGGGCTTCACGTAGTAGATTGAAAAATGTACCGGTGGATACACAAATACACAGTTAAAAGCTAACTAAACAAAAGGTAGCTAAACAATTTCAGCACATTCCTGGCCTTAGATCCTCCTTTATGGTGAGGAAAAACTCCAAAAACCAAGCAGTGGTGAAAAAAGAAGAAACATCATGGGGATCCACATAAAAGAGCGATCCCTTCCCCGGGACAAGCAGCCAATGTGCCTAAGACTGTTAGTTAAAAATGATCTTATTATATTCTACAGCTTTACATTTGATGAAATCAATAGATGGGCTTCATCGTGATGGAAACGTGATGGTAGCTCAAGCAACGGTTGCTTTTGTTCAGTTAGTTTTTGTTGTGTATTTGTGTGTGTTCATTTTTTTTCTTTTTTGTTCATTGGTTTTGTACTTTTTTTTTCATCTACAATGTAAAGCCTGCTGAGACAGTTGTTTTGTAGTATTGGGGTCTACATATATAATTGAATTCATACCAGTGCAGAATATGCTTACTTATCACAATTTTCTCTCCCTCATTTTGTCTTTTAGCACTATGCCAGCCGCAGTGGCCACATTTCTGTGTGCAAGTTTCTTCTTGAAAATGGTGCTTGTGTATCACCTCAGACTCCAGGAGGGGCTACACCACTCCATCGTGCATCTTTCTGTGGTCATTCGGATGTTGTTACACTTCTTCTGCAGCAAAGAGCAGATCCAATGCTCTGTGATGATGATAAAGCATCCCCTTTACATAAGGTACAAAATCCCTGCCATAACTTTATAAAGCTGTTTCAAAAAGACGTTGATGACACTTTGACAGGGGCCTATATTTCTGTGAAAAATCTGAGCAGGCTGCAGAGCGTGGCCATCGTGAGGTGTGTCAGCTGCTTCTTGAACACTGTCCAGCTCTTTGTCATCAAGCAAACAACAGGCTTCAGCTACCCTACCAACTGGCACAACAGGAAGACCTACGAAAGCTCTTAATACCACCTTCTTTCTGAGGGGCGCTCAGCGAAAGAGGCATGCTTTTGATTTTATTATTTTACAAAGGAATTGTTAGACTTTTCATACTCCTGCCAAAAGTGAAATTATATAATTATGTGGGCCCTGTTTGTAATGTAATCATGTTAAAACATTTGTTGATAATGGCAATTTCTTGTCAGAATTTTTTATTAAGAATGTTAGCGGCATACTAACTACACACCACAAACATTTCTATTTCATTTAAATTAACAGATCAAGTTGTGTTGAGATGTTTTTTTCTGAAAGGCTAAACAACAGTGACTTTAACTCTTTCCTGGTCATTACCTTGCTCTTTTGACTGATCATGCAGTAATGTCATTTTTCTGTCTGCGGAAGTCTTCATCTTGTTCGGCTTACTTGAATTTCTCCTATTTACAGTGAATGTAACAAACATTTAATTTTAGTAGAGTACCCAAATACCCTTTGCAAGTTCACAGAAGTAGAACGCCTGCTTTTAAGCTCTGCCTCTTTTTAATTATTTTTCTTCAGGCTGGATCATGTCGACTACTTTATTTTAAAACATTTTGGTTGTAATTATTTACTGAGCTGAAACTAGCAGAATACAAATGTTACATGTTACATGTATGAATATAAGAATTTTCAAACTTTAACATCCGATCTTTTCTCCAGACTTTTCTGAAATCATAATTAAAAAAAGTAATTAACTCAAAGTATGCGTGATATTGAACAGGGATACTTTATTCTTTATGAAATATTGATAAACACTATAACATTGATATTCATCAATCAATCAGGACCTTAGTGAAAGCAGCTCAATCCCATCACGTACATTAGTCCTAGAAGGTGAGCCAAGTTATTTTAATACAGGCAATCTTGGCCCAGCTGTTCTGCTTCTTCGACGGTGACTCAGAGTTGTTGGAGGTCGCCCGCGATTTCATTGAGTTATCAGATACGGCTTGCATTGTGGGTTTTTTTCAGCCAATAGCTAGACTCCGGGATAGGTTCCAGATGAACATAGGACCTAATCCCTCTGATTGGGTTTGTGTAAGATTTTGAAACCTTTGTTGAAAATGTACTCTATTGTTCTATTTTGTTTTTTTTTTTTTCACAGAAAAAAAAACATCTGACTATCCTGTGGAGGACTAATAACCCACCCAGGTGAAATCCTTTTGTCATAAAATGGATTTTCCAATATGCTACTTTCATTTTTGTACTGCCTATCAAAAGTGTAATGAGTGGAAATTAATAATATGTTGAGATGGAACTATCATGTAAACAAAAACTAAACACACTTGCATCTAAATACCGGATGGCAGCAGCAGCATAACACGCTTAAGATAGGTTTTTTGTTTGTTTGAAAGACATTGTTTTTTGATTAAAATTGTAGATATGTATTTGAAATTTATTGCATTTGCAAGGATTTTTTTTTACCCACTGCAATTATGCGTCAAAACTATAATAAAATATTCTGCAATAGTGTAGCTTTCCAATTTTACTGGTTTATTGGAAGGAAAATCCAGAAAATGAGTTGTAAAGTCACTGGCACTAGGGGGAGTGATTGTCTCAAAAATAAGAAGAAAAGCATATTAAATTTGATTGCAGCACACATGGTGACCTCATTCGATCCTCTCGGTGCAATGTTGGAAAACTAAACAGCATAAATGCTGAAATAGGAGACTGGAATCTGCGTAACCACTACAGCTGACAGGAAGACGTCATGGTGGACATCTTTATCCTTTATGTAAACTAGCTAATGTGGGAAAAAACCATGAAATGAAAAGTATTCAGTGATTTTGTATTTTTCATAGTTAATACACACACGTATATGTAAATATTTTTTTATTTCAAGTCATTTTCTCATCACTCTCACTAAGATAACTTTAGAAAAAAATTAAGAACTTTAAGTTGTTAAAAGAAACACATCATAAACAAAGAAGAATTGTTTTATTTTGTTACACTTCAGTTCGCCACATAGCAGTAACATTCATGATGTAAATAGTTTCTTAAAATAAAGCAGCATTACTGATCTACTTCTGTCTCCACATCAATGAAAGCCTACAACAAAAAGCTCTCATTGAAATCTAAGGAACTTTCATTGGGTCTGCTGGTGGGTGGTGTTTCCAAACTACCTTCAAACCACATCCATGCCGTAACTGGAGGGGTGCAAGGCAACATCTGGAGCTCATTGCAGCTGACGCCACACAGCACAAGGAGATGGGGTGTTTGTGGGGAGGGTAGCTGGGTGGGGTATTTAAGCTAAGAGAGCTGTTTATGCTCAGTTACAAGTTCCTCTTTCCACACAGCTGAGGAGATGTAACTGGCATCACCTATTCAGATTACCATGTGGGTGTTTTTTCTTTCTTTTCTTAGCCTTCTAAATGGTACAAAAACCAAACTATTTCACTTTACCAAATAGCATTCAGACAATCAGACTGTGCTTGTGCACCAACTGTCTGCAAGATTCTATGCAACATAATCAAAGTTGATGTTTGAGATTTGCGAGCAGTGAGGTAATGAAAACCCTGTGTCACTCGCTAAAACTGGAGGAATGTTGAGGGGGCCTCATCCGCTATTGATAATTTTTCATGAGCTGTTTTAAATTTAAGGGCTGTTTTTTAGCCTGTTATGTGGGAATAATCAAAAGAGACCTTCCTTATGTTTCTCAGACTTCCTTTGAAGAAACTGTGCCACTTCAATCCCTTTTGTTTTAGTAAACGTAACATAGAAACATCAAAATGTCATTTTTTTTAAGTCTAGTTTCCAGTAATGTGAGGACTTGGGAAAAACTCCACAAAATGTGGAATTCGGACTGAAGGTCTATTTAGTGAGATTTATTTGGAAAGCAATGAAACTTCCTGGCCATGGAACCCACTTCCACCATAATGAGCTCAAGTTAAACCAGGCCTGGATGTTGTTATCCCTCAGAAATAGACGGTGGTCTGTGTGCCATGTTTTCTACAAAAAACTGAGTTTTCAACTTGTTTTTTCATCTTTGTCTAACAGCACTTTCCTTTTTTCCGAAAACATAATAAAAACCGTCTGTTTCCGACATGTTTCTTTAAGACTGATATTTATTTCGAAGTTGTATATTAATAGCTAATGTGTGCCAATGACACAAAAGGTTATACACGGTTGTGCCAAATGTACATGTTTTTTAATGTGTTCCATTTGAGTTGGTTTCTTTTTTGCTGATGAAAGGATCATCTGATCCCCTATTTATCTTATATATAAAGGCCCAAAACTAATGCCATTTTGTGCCTTCTCAGTTGCCCTGGCACAGATAAACCTGTCTGAGCTTTCCTGAAGTAATCAGGTAAATGGCTGGCAGATGGGCACATTGAGACGTGGAGTTCCAGTCTTTGGAAAGATGCACATCTCCATGTTGTTTGACTGAAGAGGTGTTGGGTAATCAGATATATGGGAGCTGCTCTTCAGAGACACTGCATAATCCAATTTGGATCCACTCCCACTTCAAAGAAGCATGTCGTATGCTGGTTCATGTGGTGTTGCAGACTTTACGTGCCTGTTTTCCAGGTCAACGGGTTATGGGATCCATGAATCCAAAAGCTCATCAAAGCAATCACCACAGTGACTATTGGAAATGCCTGGATTAATAGATGATCCAGTAAAACAAAAATGGTTGTATGATACGTCTGTCGGTGTCAGTTATACTTTTATCTGCAAACAGTTTGTTTTATCCCCTTGAAGTTTTCTTACAGTGTGGAGTAAAAGTAACATCTTTGAGTAAATCACACTATTTGAACTGGGATTTTGGACAAGTCATCAAGATTATGCATTTTTTTATTAAATTGAAACTGGTATTTGAGGAAGAGAGTTTGTTTTTGTGGTTCTTTTTTTTCTTCTGTAGACTCTTTAATAAGTGGTCATTTTCCATCTTATTGATTATGGAGATGTAATCTTTTCAAAAGCATTTTGTAAGAAACAACTTAATCTATTCTGAATAAATTAGAGGAAAATTACTGAAACTGTTTTTCTGGTCATATACTGTACCTTTATTATAGATTTGTAGAAATTAAATTATTGATTACTAGACGTATGTGCAAAGGACTCCTGCAATGTCATATGGTAGCTGGGCTTAGAAACTTTGCTCTGGAGTGTGGTATCAACGTTTGTTTGCTACCAACTAAGAAACGTTTTCGGGTTTTAGGTCTTTTATGTTTAGAGTTAAAATAGGAGCTTTAGTTAAAAATTGATTTTATTTTTAAATTACTGACTTCATTTAAAATCAATACTAAGCGAGCAGTGTGACAGATTTTGAATCAAGAGGGATAGATTCCTAAGAAAGCATAAACATTATTATTTTGACGTATCAATTTTAGTAAATGATCTTGACTGTTAATTGGAAGTTGGTGCCTGACCTCACAGTAAAAAGGACATCAGCATGGGCTGGTTTGTAACATCACCCTTTTTGTGTGGAGTTTGCATGTTTTCTCCATGTCTGTGGGTACTTTCCAGATACTATTGCTTCCTCTAACTTTTGGGATGTTAGGCAGATTGGTTACTTGAAAATTGCCCATGATAGCATGAGTGGTTGTCCATCATAAGTATGGCCATACAACAAAAGATGACTTGTTTGGATCTATTTCACTTCTTGCCTTTGCTGGATATCTCTGCTTAGGATACACAATCAGAAGTGCAATGTGTGATGTTCTGTTGTACTTTAATAATGGTAAAATACCCAAAAAAACTTCTTTTTTTTTTGTCTTAAGTCAATGCGGGTAACTAGGGCTTCAACAAGTTATTTATTTAAAAGGAATTGCTAAATTCCTTGAGATTAAAATAGACAGTTTTTGGAAATTATAATGTACATTTTCAGTTAGCGTTGTTTTCCAGTGAAGAGCCTGAATTCTTGACTTAAAAGATCAACATTTATGGAAACTCCATTCTAAATATTCCTAATTGTTTTTAGACAAAAAAATGGAACAAGGTTGGCATGAGATGGAGTAGTAGAAGTGGTAATCAGTCCCGACAGCAGCAGCGGAGCTGCCACCTCATCCATTAAGAACCATTTGACAATAGTAAACAGCAAAATAGTCACAATGGTGGTGACAATTCTTCTATTCAGTATGAGTGTCTATGGGGAACGTAACACCGAGCTGCACGTGTAATTGAACAAGATGGTTACGCTGATGAACTAAGACTCATAGAGGCACGCCGTTCCTCTGTCAGCAGGTGCCCAGCACACACTAGTCCATTCATATGCACATTCCTGTCTCTCTGCTCACAGCCCAGCAGGTTCCTCACGGCCACTCAGGACAGGGTCTGACACACACAAAGGGTCTTCAATCTGCCTCAGACAACAGCCAGCATAAAGACCCGGAAAGCCACAACAGCATTATGTCAAAGAGCTGGCTGGGGGTGGTTAGCAGAGCTTGGGGGGGGCCCTGTGTAGGACAGGGGCACTGCTGATGGATAGATGAGGGCCGGACAGAGGCAGCGTAGTGGAAGACCCAGCTGAGGTTTTTGTCTATAAAGGAGGATATTTGTACTTGCTCAGTAACAATGGAATGCAAACACAGAGGGCATAGACAATGAAACACCACATTAGGGTGATGAAAAAGCTGCAAGGGAAATCATGATGCAAAGCAGTGATATTATTCACTCTAAAGATTGCATGTCAATGTTTGCTTCTAGGTTTCATGACTGGGTTAGCCTACCTTCGGTTTGCTTTTGCATAAGGTATTCCCAGTTTTAACAATGTCCGGCGCATTTTCTTACACTGAAAGAAAATGAGAAGCGACCAGAATGCCCCACCTCACCTTGAAATTAATCATGCTGGGTCTATGCTTTTGTCAGCTGCATCTCAGCAAAAAAGTTCAACTGACTATACATTGTCTTGCTCTCATATCAGATAATGACTCATTTACATTAGCTCCATCACGTCGTTTGTGGATAACGATTAAAAATGTTCCCACAGGCAAAAGAGAAGAAAAATAACTTTCTTATTTAAATGTAAGTGAAAAAAAAACACACGTGTTGTTTACTCCTGCAAGTAAACACTGCCATGTTTCTTGACTTAACTATACATCACACTGCCAAGTTAATAATTAATGAACTTTTTTCTTTGATAAGTTAATCATTCTATGTGTTAGTTGTTCCTATATGCCTTTGCCAAAGCATGATCTAGTATAGAAACATAAAAAAGGCTTATTTGTCACGTAAACAACCAAAGATGGTGTTTCTGACTGTATTTTCTTTTTCATTTTTTAAAAACTTTTGCCTGATTTGAATACATTTTAACACTCCTTGCTTTACTTTTTCAAACATCTATCTATAACCAGTAGAAACTAATCCAGTCACATTAACAGTCACCATATGTTGGGAATTCTTTTCAGCTTTCATGTCTTGTCTGTGTCTTTTTCTTATTAGCAGCTTTGCTAATGTCTTTTGAAAATTTTGACACACACTTAAAAAAACGTCTGTAAAGTATCTGCGTACAAACTGCTGCCACATCAAAGACCCTTTTCAGTCATATTTAGATTGTGAAAATGTAAGATGTGGCTGATGGCGGCACATGCACATCCAACTCTCACTGTTGGTTACCCCAATAAAGAAGCATGTTTTTCCCCTCTGCCATGTATGCAGTCAGAAAACTGACTCTTCATCTCCTTCTGAGTTAGCTAATCTTTAAAAATGAAGGCTTTGAGGGTGAGCTTGGTTTATTGTCTGCACACAAATCGAAAGCCACAACATACAGGGATAGTTAAAAAGTTGAAGGAAATGTGTATTTACCTTCTTTTTCAAGTGTTTCAAGATAGTAAAATTGACTTTTTATGTTGATTGGCTACAAACAGAAAGTTAATTCAAAACAGTTTGGTTCCTCTTAAGCACAATACATATTGTCCCACTTACTGGCTTTCCACTTTGAAATGGATGTTCTGGACTCAATCTTTGCTCGGTGGGGAAATCCTAAGGTAGTGAAAACCTGTCTGGCAACCAAATAGTGGTAATAAAACTCAGAGAAAACCTTAGCAGAAAAATGAGTTACATTTTTATTATGTCATTCTGATAAACTCTGCTGACAGATGTTGACAGCAGCTTCACTTTTACAATAAAGACATGAAAGTGTTCTTAGATGATAAATTATGAAGACCAAAATAGCAACCATGTTGTTCTACATTGCTTTAAAGAACTGATGCACCAAATGGGGCACATCTCCGTCTTCTTCTTTTGGCATTTCCCTTCAGGGGTCGCCACAGCAAGTCAGTTTCTTCCATCGAACCCTATCTGCTGCATCCTCTTCAGTCACGCCAACTATCTTCATGTCCTCCTTCACTGTATCTATGAACTTCCTCTTTGGCCTTCCTCTAGGCCACCTTCCTGGTGGTTCCAAACCCAGAAACCTGGGTTTCTGCCGATGTACTCTTTCTCTCCTCTGCACATGTCCAAACCATCTCAGTCTGGCCTCTCGGACTTTATCTCCAAAACCTCTAACATGTGCTATTCCCTGGGCTCATCACCCCGGATATAAAAAAGACTTTTTTAAATATTCATACCAGTACGCTATATGTATTCCTACAGTAAACATCGAGCGTGTATATACATTTTTGTGAGCAAATAATGAGTATTGCTTGATTGCGTTCATGAGTTTGCCCGCAAGCAGACGTAAAATAACGTTTCCTAAACTTACTTCTGTAAAAGGTGCACTGTGAGGATGCAGTTGCTGACTCTCAAACCCCCTCTTGGTTGAACATTATTTCCACATTAGATGTGAATGAGTATATCTCGTGTAATCAAGTACCTTATTAAATATACGACAGCATACAATTATATTGTTTAGTTTGTGATTTCTGTGCTGGTTTTACCACACGGATCTCTGAAGAATTCACAAATCTAACATTTTTACTATGATAATGATAAAAATTTCACTGACCAAAACATATTAAGTCTGATATCTTTGTAGTGCACCGTTGCTATCACATTTGTTAATTATTCTTCTTTATACAACTGCACAGTAGAAGTTGTTTTTATTTAAAAAATTGGACTCACAATTGAAGTAAGGAAATACTGTATATATTTACTATAACTACTTTATTATTTTAACATGCACAAGTGATTCAAAACTTCTTTTGTAATTGCAAAAGGATCAATAATGAACATCCAATATTTTAATTGCTCTGATTGAAGTTATGAGCTCAGGATGAGCCATACCATCATTTCTGTTGCAGTAACACTTCATTTACTCTTTGTAGGAATGATGGAGTTAGACATTTTTTAAGCTCGACTTTTTAAATTAGACATTTTAATTTCCTGTAAGACCATCATTGATTTAGCTTGATATGTCAAAAAGCCTACTCAGCCCGAACATGACATGAAGAGCGAAAGGTTACCACATGTCAAAATACAAATCATCTTGTCATCTTATTCTTTAATCGAACTATGAAGCTGTTCTTCATGTGTCCCTGCTGCCTCAGCTTCGTCATTTGTCAAATGTGACAGAAAATCAAAGACCATATGAGCTCTTCAAATATGAACTATGCGTTTGATCAAGCAGAGTAAACCTCATGGTTTTTTTGCTGAGTTGGCAGACACATTTGAAATTCTGATGTTCTTTGATATTCTGCCAATTTGTCATACTTAAACAATAAGGTTTCCCTCCTGTTTTCATAGCTACTAAAAGTTGATTAGATTGCCTTTTACTGGCATTCTGTTAAAAAAAAAGACCCAAACACATATACCGGTAATCTGACAAGCCTTTGACATAAAAAGGTTTTTGTTAATATGATTTAAAAAATAATTTAAACTTGTGTTTTAAGAGTTTATGCATATCATGTCTTAACATAGTTTTATCTCTTTGAAGAAAAGGGTTGTGCAGAAAGGCTCTTATTCATTTATCAAATATATATTCATAATAATCTGAGTAAAAAATCCTTTTTCTTAAAATTTCTAATGTAAAAGAGTCAATGTATTTTTTAATATGATTTGATTTTCTTTGATTTCCAGCCTTGTTTTTAAAAAAATAACTACTGGGGATAACTTTTTGTATTTCTTGTTTTAATTTGTGTGTAGTTCAGGAATTGATCCCCACATAGTGGAAAGTGGGGTGAGACTCCTTCCACAGAGGAAAACTGTGGATGCCAGGGGGAGCCTGGTTTCTACAAGATGTGTACATTATTCATCAAGCTAAAAACTAGCAGTGCAAAGCAAAGAGGAGGATTTCCTGTTACATATAAAATCCATAAAGATTCCATGGTTTTTTGTTGCCAGACATCCAGCTTTTTAAAAAAAAATGTTTCACTAACTGTTAATTTTCACAATTCATATTTACTGACTGTATATTCTGCAGTTGATTTGACTCAAACTTTTAAAAAGAAAAAAAATGTGCAGGGATTTTTAGTGTGTGTATTAAATAACCCTAAAAAGTTTGACGACTTTAATCAAATTAGTTTGATGTTGTTTTTAACACCTTGAACTCAACAAATCTGTCTAATAAATTGTAAAAAAAAAGGGTTAAAAATTGTCTTCTGGACTGTGTATTTGATGATCGAGATCTGATGATGGAAAATGATGATCTGATGATTGAAAAGGATGATCTGATTGTCTGATCTGATTATTCTCTGATGATCTGAGATCTGATGATCTCATCTCATCTGAAAATTATTCTCTGATGATCTGACCAGATGATTGAAAATGATTTCCGGGTGGAAGTTGAAACATCTCGATCATCAAAGATACTGTCCAGAAGACAACTCTTGAGGCCTTTTCTCTTTTTTTTACGATAGATCACTCCTGGACGAATGATAGGATTTACACAGATTAAAATAAATAAATAAAATAATTTTTTCAAAATGTAAATACATGGTCACACCTAAATACAAAAATACACATTGATTTTTAATTGATCTTAATTCAAATGTATGCAGTTCACCTGAGGTTTGAAATGTCCCACTGGTCATTGTGTTACATTTTATTTCATAAGGGTTTAGCATTGTTGTCCCCTTTTTGAAAAAAAAGTTATTTAGTTTAGCTTTTTCATGTTTGACACCTTCCAAAACTTTTTTCAATCTAGATTTTATTGTGTAGGAACAAAACGGAATCAAACAAGCTAGTTTCTGCAACTTGGCTGCTGGCCAGAGAATGTGAATACTCTCAGATTTAAGAGGGGGAGGTTTGGAACCACACGGACACCGCTGTTACTCTTCCACGACTGATAAATACTTTGTAAGGTTACCTAAAGTATCTCTTTTTAGTGGAAAAAAGAATCACTATGAGCGATCTTTATTTACGGATATTTTCTTAGAGGAAGTCTAAAAAGTTTCGGATAGAGTTTTTAAGACGCTTTTGGACACCAGATTTCATCGCGTGTGAGACGTGTTGGAATAAAGGGGTTACCTAAAAAAAAGAAAGAAAGAAAGCGGCACACATTTCTCTTTAGATTCTTTGAATGTTCTCAGGAAGGTAAGATAGAAATATCATAACGTGACTGGAGCGGAAATTAACTAATCTAATAAGAATAGCAATAAAAACGTTTCCTAAAGTAGTTTTTTTTTCCTCCCTCGTATTTGTGGCTCGTTTTTTCCCTTTTTTTTATCACATGTTAATGAGAAAAATGCGTAAACCTGTGATCTAAACGCTGATCAGAAAATCCTGCATCAAAGTCTGGATTATAGTTTGGGTTTTTTTTTTTTTTGGAACTTTTTCACTTGATCAAACCTCAGTTTTTGGGAATCTTCCTGATCAGATCAACACTGGATGTTTTTCTGTTCCCCGTCTGTAAGGTAAGCTGATCATTTAACTACTTTATTTATTCATTTAGCTACATTTTTATGCGTTTACCTCGAGTTGACTGCTGATCATTTAACTACTTTTTTATTCATTTAGCTACATTTTCATGTACTTACCTCGAGTTGACTGCTGATCATTTAACTACTTTTTTATTCATTTAGCTACATTTTCATGTACTTACCTCGAGTTGACTGCTGATCATTTAACTACTTTTTTATTCATTTAGCTACATTTTCATGTACTTACCTCGAGTTGACTGCTGATCATTTAACTACTTTATTTATTCATTTAACTACCTTTTTATGTGTTAAATGTTAAAGGAGTTTACCATTGTTAGCTGCCACTGGAATTTAGGTTATTAAAAAAAACAATTTAAGAATGGTATAAATGAATAAAATGGAAATAAAATTTATTTCTGTGACTTTTTTGTTTGAATTCGCACTTTAATCTGAAAAACAGAACTGAAGCCATGTATGTATGCATCTAAATGAGAGTTTTTAAGGCTCTTAAGAAGGTTTCTTCATTCCAGCTGAAATGTAACTAATAACCTTTTTTAATATAAAATCAATCAGAAATAAAAGATAACTTAAAACAAGTAATTTAAAAGTCTTTCCATTTTTATCAGTGTAGCTTAATTTGATAGATTTGCAACTTGTGCTTTTTGTAATCTAGTTGCATTTTAAGTTGTTTTGTGGCTTTGATTTTTTTTTTTTCCTCCACTTTGTTCCCCAAAAACAGAGTATCCAATTGTAACTGTACCTATACTCTATACAAGTGTGCAGTAGGATTTAATTCTCACTTTGAGATTGTGAAATTTCAGCATCATGTTCCCACAGGACATCAGCAGTCCTTCATTTCTACTTCTGTCATGAAGCTTTGGTCTACAGGGGCCTGTCCTATGTTATATAAAGATCTTAATGTTATGTTGGAAAGAGAAAAGAAGAAGATGGATGTGAAGGAGCATCCCTGCAGGGAGTTCCAGGGGAATTTTTTTTCTAAACCATATAATGAGAAGTGGAAAATATAGTTTTGCCCTTTAATTTACTAAAATATGTGGTTATTGTGTAGTTTGACTTATGTGTTTCAGTGAATGTTTTGTATCGTCTTCTGAACCGCTTATCCCTTATGGGGTCGCCGGAGCCTATCCTGGCTGATTTCAGGCGACTGGTGGGGTACACCTCAAGCAGGTCACCAGTCTGTGTTGGGGCCACACACAGACAAATATCCACTCCCACACTCATGCCTAAGGGCAATTTCATAGCGGCCAATCAACCTAACATGCATGTTTTAGGAGAGTGGGAGAAAACCTACACATTCACTGGGAGAACATACAAACTCCACACAGAAAGGCCAGTGTTTCTAGCCCCACGCCCATTCAGGGATTTGAATCCTAACTGTCTTAATGTGAGACCATTGTGAAGCCTTCAGTAAATGTAGTTTTTGGAAATTATTCTATTTTTAAAAGACTATTAGACTATGATTTAGGAAATAATTTAGTCTTCTTCATTGAGTTAGTTGTTAATGTGACTTTAAATGATCTGTATTTTGCAGAAGTTATTCCTGATTTGAGATCAGTCTGTTTCAGGCATCTTTGGGAAATCTTAAAAGTTAGGTTTAGAGGCAAAGTAAACACCCCTGGATGGGAGGGGTGCTAAAATAATCACTTTGTGTTAAAGTGCCAAACCAAATGGTAAAGTGTCAGGTTGCTTGAAATTGATTGTCTTTAAATTTTGAGTGTAATCTCGTGACACCTGATCCTCTGCTCTTCCCTCGTTCGAGTCAACAGCTTCAAGTTGTATAGCTGCAGAGGAAGAAACCAAACTATGATGTCTGTTTTTGTGAAAACAGTAGCCTCAGGGAAATGGTCTGATGTCCACTGGACTGCAGCCATGGGCAGACTGGCCTGTTGCTGGATACAAGTGTAGACTGAACTGAGGTCGGAAGGGGGGAGACTGCTTTGTAAAAGAGGGCTGCAGAATTCGAGAGTTGAGGAATTTTCTGCATGGATGGCAGTGAACAGTAATTATGGTGTGAGCAATGTTATGAGTTAGACTGGTAACCTTTGTCTTTGTATAATGAGAGAAGATAAATGTGTCATGCATGTTCTAATCAGTTTAGTCTAACCCCCTTTTTAGTTTGGCAGAATATCACGGAAATAGTTTTTCCTTTGGAGCGTGAACAGAAAGAATTTTCCCAAAGATTAAATAATTTATAACTTAATTTTGGTTGTTAAAATGTAAAATATGCCTTTTTAGATACTGATACTATCAACTGAGACTATTTGATGTGTGTCTTAAGTGCTGAAAAAGAGAGAGAGAAAAAAAGCTTTTCTAAAATTTTTACATTATCAAATTTGTTAGTTTAGACTTAAAATCCACCCTTCGAATCAGTTTAGTGTCTGAAAACATGTTCAGACTGGTCCAAAGGTGTAGCAGAAAAACTAAATAAGACCAGCCTGAAAAACTGGCTTTTTAAATCAATAATAATAAACATAGATCCACTCTGTCTTCACGAGAAAATTTATTAGCAGCTTATTTATAACATGGTAACATTCTCTCTGATCTAACTCACTCTTGTTGCTATGGTAACGGTAAAAATACCCTCAAAATATAAGACATCACAATAACAAAGTGAATAAAAATACCAGTTAGGCTCCACAGTGAGACCAGATCAATCAGAGTTCTGAGTTTGTTTTGCTGGAATCAGACAGTCCTATCTTGGCCTAAAACCTGAAGAGGGTTTCCGAAGTCCAGTCAGCTCCGTAACTCTATAACTCCCCTCAGCAAAGACGCTTGCTATAATAGATCTTTGTTTTTTACTCATTTTGCTAGTTTATGGGTTTAAATTTAATGGGATGATGCATCAAAAGTGAGTCATTGATGTAATGATGAAAATCCGGCGACTTTTCAAATTAAAACATTATGGCTCGAATAATAAACAAAATGAAATAATGGAAGTTATTTCTTCTTTCTGTGTGGCCCAGTACTGCATGGTTCCGCAGCCAAGTGGTTGGGGACCACTGCTCTAAATCAACATATTTTTGAGCTATAGGTCATCTTTTTGTGTTTGATTTAATTTCCTAAGAACACAAAATCATTACCATACAACCAAACTTTAGTTTGATCAATTAAATCATTTTTATAAAACCTTACCTTAAATATCTATTGTTTTCGTTCAGTTTTGTCAATTACATTTGTTATGTAAATTATCATGTAACATTTTCTTGAAATACAGAACAAAATATGTCATCCTAATGATTATTTCCATCAGTTTGGTGTATTTTACAGATGAGCAATACATTAAATATAGATGGTGATACACAGTATAAAAAAATACAATCAATGTGTCATCTTTGACTCACAAATGTTTCACACTCCAAGCTGAATTTGTCATTGAAGATGACAAGACTCACTCACTGTATATTTGACCTATTATCCCAGGGAAGTGAAGGGTGACTAAAAAACAAACCCTCCCCACCGTATTTTAACGAAGCTTCTTCCTTTTCTTTTAAACATTGAAAGCTGTTGTTGTGATGTGGTCTCAGAAACAGCGGTCGGCTACTCTTTTGCAGTTCCTTCTGTCTGGCAGCAGAACCACTTTCTTGGAGGCTTCCCAAACACTGACTCATAACTTTCGTGGTAGAGATGACCAAGCTTCTTTATCCCCCCTCGGACACCCCTCCCTTCCGACCCAGCTCAGCTGCTGGAACACTAGACCATTCTTGGAAAGAGAAATTGAATTGGTTTTAGAGGAGAACACAATGGCTGTTTCAGAGAGGAAACATTCATAAAAGTGATTACCTTTTAAAAGAAACCCCATCTGTATTCACTAGACTTCATAAGAAAATCTTTAATGGGTTTTCTTTAAACTGCATGCCATCATGCTTGTTGTTTTAGTATATTTTCTTTATTTAAAAAATGCTACAAGATAAATTTATATTAGTTTTAAATATTCCGTAAAATATTCATTTGAGTTTTTTTTAATCTTTTGACAGCTCACAGTAGCAAAATGCCAGCAGGGGGGTCATTTTGAGTTTAGGAGCTAAAACCAACTGTTAGGTGATAGATCTCTCAGTATGGAAATGATGGTTTGTCAGCTCTCTCAACACCAGTGTCATGTAACAAGAATTTTTTTTGTGGTCCATACCAAATTCTTCAAGCGGAGGAGGGGTCATGTCAGCCATGGGGAAGTGTTAATCTCCATAGCCAGATGCTGCTGAGGTGATTATTCAAGCAGATGTGAATGTTGGGGTCACTCATTTTGAATTTCGGGGGGCACTGCTGACCTGTTTGGTTTTTTTTTTTTTTGGGAGGGGGCCGGGGGTGAGTGTTGAACCTTAAACTTGTTAAGCATAAGAAGTATGGTGACAGCCATTGATTTAAAAATGCTGTAAATAATTTCTAATGTCTTTCCCAAGTAGTTAAGACTTTTGGGACACCTGTTTTCTGTTTGCTTTGTACAAGCAGAACAAAATGCGTAAAGGTCCACATCAAACTTACCTTGCAGACTATTTGTTGTTTTTTTGTTTTTTTTTGTTTTTTTTTTTCAGGGTAATGATCAAAGCATTAAGCATTAAGACTGAGCTTAGATTTTTCCTAAAATTGTAACAGCAATGATCTCATTAAACACCATATAGTTCTACTCTTGATGTGCCAATACTTTCTCCTCATTAGCCACCAGTTTATGTGCTTGTTTTTCTGTTTTCAGGGCTTATCTGTGAATGACCCTCAGCTGATGTCCCAAAGATCTGAATGGAGTTCCAGTTGTGTAAAAGCCAGTAGTTTTAGCTCCGTCAGCAGGATGCTGATGAGGCCAAGTTTACTTCTGTTACTGACTTTCTTCTCCCAAGTTCTAAGGACTCAGTGCCGGCCTGCTAATGCTGATGAAGGTAAGACTGGTTTTCAACTCAAAGCTACTTTGTCTTTACTTGTTGGAATCTGTTCTGGTGTTTAATTGTTAAATACAACCCCCATGTTTGAACTTTGCAACATATTAAGACCGGCTCATGTCTTGAAAATCAGCCTGTTGATAAGCAAAGCTTTGTTCTTTGCACAGGAATGTAATCCTGACGTGCTCCAGACACTGGTGAAGTCTTCTTTGTAGCGCCAGTGTTCTCTCACCACTTCTTTTTTGAGCGTCTGATGTTTTTAAAGTGCACAACATGCCAACACTATGTAGCACCAATGCAACATATTTACCAGCAAATATTTTATTTTTCTTTGGCTCATCAGTTGGATTTTTTAAATGCTATTTTAAATTACTTTTCAAGACATGCGTGCGCAATTATTTCTTTGCTGGACACGGAACTTTTCCTACAAAGAATTTCGCCTCGTCTGGCAGTCAAACAAGTTTGGTCCTGAAAAGGGGAAAGAGGCACTGAAATCAAATCCTTAAAAATGTGTTTGTTGGATAGCGTCCAGTAGTGTAATAGCTGCCTGGTCTTGTGGGCAAATGGGCTTGGTTGTTTATTTTCTGCAGACGGAAGTGGAGAACAGTAAAAGAATATGATAAAGTTCAGCGTTATAATTGAAGTAATTAAACAAAGGGTCTCTCTTTAGCTCTGAGCCTTAAAATAAACTTGGTGTGACTGTGTTTAAGTCAGTAGTGGGACAAGCGGGAGTAAATGACTCCCATGTGTAGCCCGAGGGCAACTCCACTACCTAACGGCCCCTGCTTCTCTCCTTTTTTGTATGAAAAGGTATTAGTTGTCATTGAAAGAATAGTTAAATGTCAATAAACTATGAATTAATCTACTTTTGAAAATAAAAATGCTACTTTAAATCCTTTCTTTATCCTCACTGGTTGGTTTTTGAGAGTTTGTTTGCTAAGATGAGCCATAAATTTTCATCTGAGTTTTGGGGGGGAAGTGTGCATTTACACTCCACCCAGTTTTTGATCACCAAATGGCCAGGTACCACCTTTGTCTTTTCCTCTTGTGCTCTTCTTTCTCTCTGACATTTTGTCTGGGAAAGCTTCACTTTCCCTCTGCTCCCTGCTGGGTGACGGATAGCTTCAGCTGTTGACGAACAATCACAGCAGAGGCATTTAGTTGCATTTCTTTTGTCTTCTTTAGAGAGGCAAAAAAGCTACATGGAAATTTTCTTTTCTTTTCATTGCTTTGATTTATTTTTCTTGTGTGTGTTGTTGCTTTTATGTGGTGATCACATTAGAAAAGATATGGTCTGAGGGTATTTGGTTTTATTTCATGCATGTGGACGCCTCACAGGGAGTAATTCAAATGTGCTGGACTTGGGTTGGAACTCTATTAAGACTTTTGTAACAGATTCTGATCAACAGACCTGTAAGAGACCTGATTTAAACCCGTTTTGTTAGGTAAAACAAAACAAGAAAAAATTTACTGTCAATATATTGTAAAGCTTTGTAATTTTACTGTGTTTATTTACAGATATAACAAAAGGTTTAAGTATACCAGAGCTAATTTAAATAACAGATTAATCCTCGTAGCCTCCCACCACCGTACCAAATGCTAATCCACACTTATTGTCGGTGGTTCATTTAAGAAAGAAAAGCTCCTCCACTGGAGGGCTTTAGGAAAAGTACTCCCTGAATTTCTTAGTACTTGTTAACATGCATAGTTTTAGTCCTCTGCTTCCTGCCTGCGCTGCCTTTTTGTCAATAACGAGTCCCCTTCATACATAAGCCACTCCTTCACCCTGATGAGATTGAATCAGCGAAGAAAATTACATATAACTTTTTTTCTCAATGTGCCAACACAGACGCTCGACTAACTTGACTTTTCTGCATTCAACCATCACTCCAGTGAGAGCAGGAAATCCCAAAGGTCATTCATGCGGCATATTGCTTCCTATGCTGTACCCAGAGAAAGTTCCACAGTCTGGCGCCAACCTTTCCTTTCAGTGGTTCAAGCCCTTGCAGATCAGTGTTTCCACCCGTCCCGTTGGTTTAAAAACCTCACTGTTTTCTACATGAAAATGACTCCTCTTTAGAATTTTTTCGTAATAATTAGGCTGATTATAACTGATGTCAGTCAATTTTCCAAAACGGTTGACTGAACCCATGTTGGAGCCTTCCAGGTGGATTATTTCCTGAAACTGTTTCTTAATTCATCCTAATCCAATCATAGCAGGAAGATTAACTAAGATGAAACGCATAAAAACTTGTTATTTCTGTCTTTATAAAAATGTTTAAATGACTTTTTTCTGAATGAAACATAGGCTTTTTTAACCATTACGTTCAATAAATTATTTTTTTGACCGTTTTGTATCGGTAATTCAGTTTGCGGTAGTTTCAACAGAAGTGCAAATGGTTCTTAATGTGGTCTTAGATACAGCAACAGGTACATTCTCTAAATTTATTAATGTTTCATTATGTCTGGATTAATTGTTGAGATCTTGGCACAACTTCATTACTGATATCATCTTATGGCGTGCGGGGGGCGGAAACTTACTAGACCACCAAACATGTACAGACACACACAAAAAATAAAAAAACCTTTGATTTTGAGAATGTGTTGTTTTGCTGATTGATGAATCTCTTTATAGTGGGTCTACATAAATTCTTCAGAGGAAAAAACGTAATGTTACAGAACAAGAAAAACAGTAAAGATTTTTCTGTAAATTTTTGTTCCGTATTGGCCTCATTTCTTATTTGCTGAACTTTCACCAATGTTAAACATAAACAGATAAATTGATCTCAGCAAGGAATCTAGCTTTTTAACATTTTTAAAACCGCAATTAAGATTCCAGAGAATGGGTAAATTGAGTGTTTCGGTGTTGAATGTTGGAGAAAAAATTATTTGTTACGTCTTTACGTATGATTATAAAGTTTGAGGCCTTAAAACTTTTGCACGTCTTTAGCTTGTTTTTTTTTTCCTTAATGTTCATTTTCTAGAATGAACTTTTTGATCATGACATAATGATTTTACAGTGGTTTATTTTTTATTTCCAACATGTGGAAAAGTAACTTTGATTATTAAAAACCCAAAAGATAAAGATCAAAGTTAGCACAGGTGCTCCTATTTGCGGTACTTTTATCAAACCACAACTGATAAAAAAAAGTATTTTCATTAGCATATCTCTCTTATCATCTTGTGGGTTTTTTTGTTTTACCAACTGATATTATTGACGATTACAAAAGAAGTGACTCCAAGAAGCAAGAAAAGTATTTCAAACAAATTATTGTGGTATGCTAATGTAGTGAGGTGTGCTTGAAGGGGACACATTATTCTTACATTCAAGGAGCTTAGTTTGGTCTAAATGTTTTTTCTGCTTTCCCCACTTTGGTTTTGTTTTTGAGGAGAAAGTTGATCCTACCCCCTGGCCCCTTTTCCTGCTGGGATTAAGGGGCTGTCAGACATATGTGATCCAGGAAATACCTTTACTAGGCCCAAGTGGGGTCACCATAGCAACTGGCACTGGAACCTGCCACTGCAGGCCCGCCTTTACTTACTACCATGCACATGCTTACTGGCTCGCTCTTCCCTGCCTCTCTTCCTCTGTATTGTTTGAAGTCTTTTGTTGTCACGGTGGGAGGGATTAGACAGGTTTGCTGATGTTGTGATCCAGAGGGAGAACATTTAAAAAGGCTGGCTTGGAGGATAGTAAAGAATTAGGTCTTAAGGGTATTTTTTGGTATCTATTGATTAACCTCCTTTTTGCATTTACACTAAAGACATTATATTTAAAGAAACAGAAGATTTTAAATGAAATGACTGAGATTTTGAGAACGGTCAAAGCTGTAACAAGTTTATGTGAAATTGTCTTTTAACCCTTGCTTTAATCACTTAGATCAAATTAAAAACATTATAAATAATTCATAAACTTTCCAAATGATACTGCCATGTTTTATTTTACTTTAATCTGCTCGTGTTCCGGGTTCGATAGCTTGATTAATGCATGATTAAGGACAATCTGATTAACGATTCTCTTTATAAAGTATCTTAATGAGTGTGTAAATCTAAAAAAAAAACAGAAGTTTTGAATAACACTTTTGTTAGATGTCACGTCCAGAAGGTTGAGAATTTCTCGCTACTTGGTGACAGCATATTCCCTTTGCCTCTTCCTCACTTGCAAAACAACACCACTGTGATGTACTACATGTCAGTGTAATTGGGTTTCTCCTTCCTCCTACCAGACCATGTAGCTCAGGTGTCTATCTTTGTGACACATCTCCTTTTTTATTTCTCTAATTTAATTTCACCTTCCGCTCCCAACTAGCTCCTCGCTTCCCTGGTTAAGGTTCTTGACTAATTTGGGATGTAATCTAATTCTCGTAAGACGTTACGTAGATTCGGTGCGAGGGAATCAGGGTAGTGCATTTACATTATGTCCTAAAATGGAAGTTTTTAATAAGTTTATTGTACAAGTTCAGTTCATTTAGTGTCTAAGCACACTGAATGAAAGTGATACTAAGCAAGTCAACTTACTACTTGGCTTTTTTTTTAGTATGGGGGGAAAATACACATGAAAATTCAAGAAAAACTAACAAAACGGGTAGTTTTCTGACTGGTTAAAACATTATTTTATGCACCTCCTTGTTTGATGTTTTGCAGAGCTCTCTTCCCGCCAGCCAATCCTCCAGGCCAACTTACCGGCTAATCGCACAGTACCGGTAGGAAGTGATGTGGAGTTTGTGTGCAAGGTTCATGGTGCTTCCAAGATTTCTATCCTCTGGCTTAAACATATCAAGATTAATGGGAGCAGTTTTGGGCCTGATGGTTTATCACATCTTCCTGACCTCAAAGTAAGAGACTAACTTCTGTAATCTATGGTTTTCTTTAAACTTTAATTTGTTGCTCACAACTTATTTTTGGATATTTATTCATATTTCCCAGTTTGTTTGATTTTTCTTTTACAAGTTCACTCGCTCAACATTGCTCAGGGAATATTTGTTTTTTCCTCTTTTCTCGCTGTCTTTCTTTTGGCGTCTTTTGGCGTCATTTGCTTATCTCTGTTTGATTTCTGCCAGTATAGTTTGATTGTCTGAGAGTGAGTCCTGTTCTGCTCTAATGTTACATGTGCATCTTTTGCAAGCAAAAATGAGATTGAGATGTTCAATGCAGGAATGAGACTATCCATAAAGCAGATGAGTTTTAAAAATCACCACTGTTCCCACTGACAGGTAGAGGAGGGCTCTTGTTCACAAGTGTTTCTCTCTTAGTGACATTTTAGACATGTAGTGTTGAATTGAAGAGAGTGCTCATCCATCCTATGTAATAATACTTGAATTTTGTTTCCTTGTGTATTTTTTTCTAGAATGCTGTCCTCAATACCTCAAACAAAGAAACGGAAGTCTTGCATCTGAAAAATGTGTCTTTTGATGATGCTGGTGTGTACACCTGCCTGGCCAGCAATTCTAATGGATATTCTCAACAGTCCGCATGGTTGACAGTTTTAGAAGGTAACAGTGTTTCTGTTTCTTTCATCATTTGTAAATACTATTTTAACTCATTAAAAAGGTTATCGTAGTTTGAACAGAAGCAATAAAATCTTATAACTCTGTTTGAATAAGGTGGGACTGTAGCTGTTTTCCATCTGTTTCAATTTTTGGAATGAGTAAAACTATGAATCATTCCATTAAAAAAAAACAAACATTTTTTTCTACCTATGATTAAATGTCTTCAAAATATGGGTTAAAACTACTTCACTGTAACCAGTGAAAATTATATCCTGTTTTTTTAGTGCCTGTTGAAAGACAAGCAGAGCTGTTTACACGCTATTTGGGGGAACGCCTGGAGCTGAGTTGCCCTGCCAGGGACTCCCCCCATGCTGTTACCTGGACCAAAGACAATGTTGCCTTGGTGGATGGAGACCACATTCGCTTCCGCAACGGTCAGCTGGAAATAGAAAGCGTTGAACTGACTGACTCTGGCTTTTACACTTGCACCACTTTCGGAAACCACAGTGTTTACTTCAATGTTTCAGGTAAAGTCCTGACAAATCAGAAAAAATGTTGTCTTTTATTTATTTATTTTACCTTTGAGGATATTGAAATGTTGCTGTATTGCTTGAGATGTGAATTTATCTTTCTTTTTATATGAGGTAGATTATAAAAACCCAGTATGAAAAATGTGATGGTAAACTGCGCTCACGTTACTTTTTTCCAATTTAGTTGATATTTTGGCTTCATCTGAGGACGATGACGATGATGAAGAGTCTTCATCAGAAGAAAATAAACTGCTTGGAAGTCAAAAACTAATAAGTAAGTCATTCAATCTTTTCTCTTCATAAAGATGAGATTCTAATGGTCACTGGTTTCAGAGCTTTATGAATCACTTGTCCTGTATGCCTGTTATGTGTCGGGCTCAAGGGCTGAGTCAGGGATTTTGCTCTGATTCAGGGGATCCTTTGTTGTCTCGACAGCCACTTTTCCTGATGATTGTTTCTGTGATGAGTAACACTGCCTAATCTACCTAATTTATCTAACGAGCACCTAACACACTAGCTTTTATTTTGGCCACAAAACTCCAGCTGATGTCATTTGTGGGAAATGTTGCTCACATATTTTCTTATTTTCTCTCATGAGCTACTGAAAATTTTATGTGTGCTTTTATTTAAACAAAACAATTGTCAATGAACATATCTTGTTATTTTTAGTTAGAAGTGAAGTTTTTGCTCAAATAGTTAAAAAAGGCAATTCATAAAATTATTAATTTACATTTTGCTTTTTATTAAAAAAAAAAAAAAAAAAATGAGATGATGAACTAATTATTTTTTTACTGAGTTTTTAAAAATCTGGTTACGACCTGGTATTTATTCATGATTGTTTATATACAGACATTTTTTTTCCCACATACTGTATATTAATTCTCATTGTTGAGAATGAGACTTGCCATTCGATGCTTTCAGCACTTTTTTAAATTTTATTTTCTATCTTCTTCTTTTGGCATTTCCCTTCAGGAATCGCCACTGCATGTCAGTTTCTTCCATCTAACCCTATCTGCTGCATCCTCTTCGGTCACGCCAACTATCTTCATGTCTTCCTTCACTGTATCCATGAACCTTCTCTTTGGTCTTCCTCTAGGCCTCTTTCTTGGTGGTTCCAAATCCAGCAACCTTCTTCCTATGTACTCTCTCTCTCTCCTCTGCACATGTCCAAACCATCTCAGTCTTGCCTCTCAAACTTTATCCCCAAAACCTCTAACATGTGCTGTTCCCCTGATGTACTCATTTCTAATCCTGTCCATCCTGGTCACTCCCAGAGAGATACTCAGCATCTTCATCTCTGCTACCTCCATCTCTTTTTCCCGTCTTTTCCTCAGTGCCACTGTTTCTAGACCAAACAGCATTGCCGGTCTCACCACGGTTTTGTACACTTTCCCTTTCATTCTAGCTGAAACTCTTCTATCACACATCACACCTGATGCCTGCACATGCTTCTTCACCTCTCTTCCACACTCTATATTGCTCTGAACTGTTAATCCTAAGTACTTAAAATCTTCCAAGATCTTTATCTCTTCTCCCTGTAACCTCACTCATTTTTTTTCTATAAAGTGTAAAAATGTATTTAATCATTCCTCTTTGTTCTAAACATCGTGTTTAAATGTATACATGTTTTTTTTTCTTTAGCAAATGCCCCACAGTGGGTTTATCCACAAAAAATGGAGAAAAAGCTTCATGCGGTTCCAGCCAGTAGAACTGTAAAGTTTCGATGCCAAGCCAGTGGAAATCCAACTCCCACTTTGAAATGGTACAAGAATGGAAAAGAGTTCAAGAGAGACCATCGTATTGGAGGGTTTAAGGTAAAGAACAAAAAAAATCTTTTAAACTTTGTTCCACGGAACTTCCAACAAAGCTATGTTCAAACTATTTTTTATTGAGACACTCTAAACCTATTCACTCCGAGTAAAGATATGTTAGTGATCTCATCCCCACATTAAATAATCTACCCCCTCCCTTGGAGTAAGAAATGCTTCCTGCAGGTAAAATGTAGAGGCAAGTTTCACAGTTGACCTGAGAAACAATGGGAATGGAAACTCAATGCCACAAAGAGGAATGTTTTTGCCTTAGTATCACCTCCGGGTGGGCAATCCTAGCCATCTGTTTGGATGAAGGATAGTACTAGCTGTCCTCGTTCCAGGTATCGATGATTGCTGCTGCTGTAATGGCATCCATGCAGATCATCATGATACCTGTTGTATCTAAAATATGAAATATGAGCAGTCTTTTCTCCACGTATCACTGTCTATTTGTATTGTTGAGAAAGTGTTAAACTTTGGGTATACAATTGCTATGAAGTTAACTCAGGATTGTGGATTTACAAACAGGTGTGGCTACATCTGGATTTTACTGCTTTACTGTAACTGGCATCATGACCTTTTATGGTATTCTTAAAAGTCTTTTAAACATCAAGTCATGCTTTGTTTCTACAAATGTTTGTACTTGAGGTGTGATTTCAACTCTTAAAAGACAACTGGTGAGAAATGATTCACTTCTGAGAAGTTTGAGTTTAAATGGGTGCTTGTTCACATGTGCAGGCTTCGTGTTCAGACTGTAAAAAACACAACTCACCTTCTCCACATTTGCTCTTCCATCAAGATATTGGCTAATCCAGACTTGTACCGTGCTTCCCCAGCCATTTCCTTCTCCAGCTGGGACACATTTAGACGTTTCCTTTTGGCTGCCTGCTGCTCTTGTCTCTGCTAGACCCTCCACCCAGCCAGCCAGCGAGCCCTCTTTACCATCTGGCTGCTGTTTTTTCCTTTTTTTCTGTTTTTTTTCAGTCAAGGTGCAAAGGTCTGCATCAACGGCCGGGGACGTCTTTCATTCCTCCCACACTCTCGCTTTTATTGCAGGCCTTCTATTGTTCATATCATCAGCGTAGAGAGGTGCAGGAGGGTTGGGGTAATGTCGACCACATGCATCTGAAGCCAAGCACAGCACATCTGGCAGCAGGCAGCTGGACTCCCTCATCACATATTTAGCTAAATGAGGGAGACTGTATGGCTCAGTCTGTGTATATGCATGTTTGATGTTACCATTGCCTTAGAGGTTAGTTGGCTAATCACACACTGCCGGTCTTGGCAGATTTATGGAAGAAAAAAATTATAAGATGTCTTTGAAAAAGAGCCAGACTTCAGTCGACGCTCAAAATACAGGTTGGCGCACACGCATATAAAAATGTGGTCTTTGGTTAGAATGAGATTGGCTGTTTAAAATCAAACTCATGGTCACAGGAAGAAGTTTGCCAGAGGTTTATATTCTCATTACATTCCACTCTTGTTGTTTAATAAACAAAATTTGATTTTGGAGACTTTGAAATGTTCTAGTTTAGCAGAAAAAATTCTGGCCTCACATAAGACCACTGAAATGAGTTTTTTTTTTGTGTTTGTTATCCTCTTCTTTTTCTGCAATTTGTAGCTCCGTGAGCACACATGGACGATCATCATGGAATCTGTAGTTCCCTCGGACAAGGGAAACTACACATGTTTGGTGGAAAATCAATACGGAAGTATTAATCACACGTATCAGCTGGACGTAGTAGGTAAGATTTTCTCACACAGTAATTGTTGAATACTTTGCTGAATACCTTTGAAGTTTTAGTCTTGATCATTTTTTGGTGCTCATTATTACTGAGCTATAACATGTGACTTGTTTTACTACATTTCCACAATTTGCACAGATTTATATTTAAAAGAAAGAAGTGATTTGTTTTTCCCCCCTCTCTCGTCAGTTATTCTTAATTCATGGATATAGAAATCGGTTCTATTTCCTCCGTTGATTTTGGGATTTCCGTTTGCAGCCTGAGCGCTGACTCAGTTTCTGTGAACAAAAAAGTAGGGATTAGAATTGCTTACCTGAAGTAACAAATAATGTTTATAATTAAAACAAACCTTGACATTACCCACTCCTCATAATTCTTAACTTACAGATTTGATCTAGCATTTTATTTGTCATTAAATATAAGTAAGGAGGTAAATTCCTGTTGCCGGAATTTTTTTTAATTAAATACTTGTTTTTGCACAACATAAAAAAAAAAAAAAAACTCCAACGAGCCTTGTTTGTTCTCTATTCGGGCTGTTGTCAAGAACCAAGCTCTGATGTGATGAAGGTTTTATTTGAGTTGTGTTTGACAACCAGTCAGCCGGATGTAATTTTCAAATATTGCTCATTTGTTTGCTTTGGATGTGATTTGTCTTCTTCACTGCTCGTCAAATGTAAAAAATGACCATGTTCATGCCATTTTTTTACTGTAGTTGCAAAGGTTTTTTTAAATAAGAACAGCACAAGACAAAAAATGGCACACAAAATATCATCAAAATCCAAATAGGACATAAAAATAAGTGTTTTTGTGATGCAATGGAGGCTTTTGGACTGAAGTCTCTAACTTTATGTGGCAAGTTTTGGGAGACACAAATCTCAACAGACAACCTAGTAGGAAATGAGAAAAAAAACTAAGAAAATTGACTTTTTTTTTTATTCCTTTCAGAGGCTTTAATACATTTTTTATTGGGTTACAGAGCGGTCTCCTCATAGACCAATTCTCCAGGCTGGCCTGCCAGCCAATCGTACAGTACCCGTAGGAAGTGACGTGGAGTTTGAGTGTAAAGTCTTCAGTGACCCCCAGCCTCACATCCAATGGTTAAAACATATTGAGATCAATGGAAGCAGCGTGGGGCCGAATGGTAAACAGTACGTCCGTATACTAAAGGTAAGAGCCCAACCTTTACTCTCTATTAATTTACTGTTAACAGTTCCCCTAATTTAAAAAAATCTAATTTTTTACATTCACTTTACTCCAGGTGAAAGCTTTTCTGTGCTTTTTAAACAAAGAAATATTAGCAATAAGCGATTAACAAACCTATTAATAGTTCTTCTGTTGTGTTTAAATTTCTGTAATGCAGATGATTTGTTTTCATTTCTAGCATTCGGGGGTTAATAGCTCGGATGCTCAGGTGCTAACCCTCTACAATGTGACTGAGGAACAGAGTGGAGAGTATACATGTAAAGTTTCCAATTATATAGGAGAGGCCAATCAGTCGGCTTGGCTGGTTGTCACCAATTATAAGCCCACAGGTAACCACCACGCAGCAGAACAGAGACGCCACATTGGAGGGGCTACCGGGACCACCTGGACAAACACGAGTCTAATGGCTCGAGTCAACTTCAGCTGTTTCTCTCCTCCCTCCTTGTGTTTCTCCCTCCCTCGCTCCTCAGTACTTCTGACTGTAAATGACGCTATGGAAAATTCCCAGCAGAACGGTGGAAAGTGTTTAGTCTCAGGTTTAAGTTAGACCTGCTCTCTTTGCTTGCCCTCCTAAAGAGTGGCCTCTCTTGCCATCTTCTTTTACTCTCACTCCATTGCTCTCAATGAGTCTACTTGCTCAACTCTGCTCAACAAATCCCCTGTCTCCCTCTTCCTCTGCCTTCCCTTCTTTCTGTTGGCATCGTGTTTGACTTTCTTCCAGCTGTTAGCTTAGTGTTAGCATAGTTAAATGGTTTGTGAGAGTGAGTTCTGTTCTGCTGTGGAGTTTTCCATGCACATCTCTTGCATGTAGAGATGAGACTGAGATGTTTTATGTGGTGATGGTGCAGCCCAGAACGCGGTTCAGCATTAATGACTTACTTAACCATCTTTTCCACTAACAGATACAGGAGGACTCTCCCTGACAGAGTCCACTGTTGGTACTCTTGGTGTGACATTTTGGGCATATAATGTTGGATTTAAGAGGAGAACGCTCCTCTAGGCTCTTTTTTGCTTTCAGAATCCTTTATTCATGGTGCCTTTTTTTCCCCTCTTTGGCCTATTGTTGGGTCCACTTCCTTTTATTTTCTAGACCGCTGGCCTTAACACCACGGACAAGGAAATAGAAGTCCTACAACTGAGAAATGTGTCTTTTGAGGACGCTGGGGAGTATACCTGCTTGGCGGGCAATTCTATCGGGTTCTCTCATCACTCTGCATGGTTGACCGTTTCGGAAGGTATCAGTGGTTCTGTCTCTCCCTTGCATCTTTATTATATTTCTGATTTTCAACTCAAGCCAGGCTCTCCACCTTGACATTTTCACCAGATAAGTCTTCTGTGGTGATAAATGTAAGAGGAAGCCAGGGCGAGTTAAATGTACTAAAACTTCTTCTTGCCTCTGAGCTCAGCATGACTCCTGCTCCATCCGAACCTTCGAGATGGAAAAGGGTTCAAAACATGCTCTGCTGTTTTTCAGTGAAATCAGTAAATGCCAAACAGCCCAAAAACTAATATAAGGTTTGAGGTATTTAAAAAGCAAAATTACTACCTTTCAGTAGACTATTGGCCACTTTTGGTCTGGTAGAATATTGTGTTTTATTGAGAAGTTGTTTGGCAGCTCTGATCCTTTTTACTTTGAACTGTCACTTCTGTTCTGCTCTTTCATTGATGTTTGTGTTTGATTGGGTATTTAGTTGATTTTCTTTGACAACCGGTGCAAATGACATATATGTCTGATGTCATTTCCTGCTGTGAGCACAGTGGCTGGCTCTGATAATTGGCTCGCTTTAGTGAATGTGTCTCATTCCAAAGGAGATTGGAATGGCCATTCCTCCAATTATCAAGCTGCTTGTCAGTCAGACTTTTAACCACAAGTGTAAATCACTTGTGCTGCTGGTGCTGGTTCAGGGTGTAATGGTACATTTCAGTGTTTACGTTTGGTTTGGGATGAATTATTTTAACCAATCATTTAAATCCTCCCATTTCTGCGTTTATAGAAATAACAAGATTGTAAACCAAAGTTTTATTACTTTTTTTTAAAGAAAATCTAGAAATTTTGATCACTAATAACTATAAAATAACTATAAAAATAACTATAAAATTAAAATAAAACTATAAAATTATAAATATAGCAAAGAAATTTATTTACTGAATTTGACTTCACAAAGTTGGCAACTAATGAGTTTACAACTAGTTTTTAAGATTTTTCCTCTTAATTTATTTTGACTGAAAAGGTTAAATACTAATAATCAAGGTATAATCTAAAATCAGTGACCGTTTAAAAAAAAAAGTTTGTTTTAAATTATCTAATTTTCCCACAGTCAACGGTGCTTCTCAAACCAAACTGTTTGAACAGTTTTATTTTTTCCTGAAATGTGAAATCTATTACACCCGTACTGATGGGGATCAATAAATGTTGGTGTTTTCATTAAGTGGGAGGAAAAAAACATTTGAATTGGGGTGAATTTTTTATTTTTGTGGGTCTTTTTGCATCAAAAACATTAGAATGTCGTAATGCGGTTACATAGACACCATTATGAAAACAAAGACCACTTATCAGATTCTTTACAAAACCTTACATTTTTGTTTTAAGCTGAATGAAGAATTAAACTCATTGGATTTTTGTAAAGTACTCTACCAGCACACATAATTTATGTCTAACTGTATTTGGATAAAAAAAATGTTTGAGAAATTGAAAAAACTGCTGTGTAAAAGTCAGATCTTTGTCCATATCAAGCAGTCTCTTACTGTACATAATTACATTTCTGTATCAAATAGTTCATCAAAGTGAAGTTTCAAGCTCTGACTTTTACACACATTTGCTTATGTGTGTGTGTGGATGGGTGTGTGTTTCTGGTTGTTGCTGCTGGTGGCAGTGTGTTTTGCACACTTTATCTCTCTTAGTTTATTTATAACAGCTGACCCCCGCTTCCTACCCCTTCATCTAGCCATCCCACCCAACCCACTAGACAACCACACCTACTTGGAGGTGGTCATCTACTGTGTGGGTTTCTTTATCATCGCTGTCATGATCGCCATCGTAATGATCGTCAGAATTCGCACGTCTTCAAAGAAGAGTGACTTCAACGGTCAGCTGGCCGTCCACAAGCTGGCGAAAAGCATCCCTCTGCGCAGACAGGTAACAGAAAGTAGATAGGGGTTTCTGGACTGATTTATACTTTCTCACCTTCTTTCTATCACTTGTTAAAATTAATCTGAAAGCAAATCTTTCCCATTTTTTTTTTGTTATTAAACTGTTTAGCTGGGTAGTCATTATTATTAAAGTAATTAACTGTATAAAAGAAAATTAAATTGAAAATACCTTCTTGATCCCTGATGGGAAATTTGCGAAAATGACACATTCCTGAAGTTTTCAGATTTACTCTAACTCTTGAAGGCCTTGTTCACCAGGTAAGTGAGGTAAGGGTATTTTGGCGCAAACATTTAAAAATTTTTTTTTTTTTTTATTTTAATATACTTTATTAATCCCTCACCGGAAAATTTGTGTGCTGCTTTACACCGCAGCAGGCTGCCAGCTATGACAGCACCAATGGTGGGAGAAATAGGGGGTTAGGTGTCTTCTCCAAGGACACTAGACGTGAACTCAGTGGGATACGAACTTGCGAATTTCCGGTTAACTTCCGGTCCGTGGGCGAACGCTCTAACGACTGAGCCACCGTCTCCCCCATCAGTATTTATGAAAAAAATAAAAAACCTTCAAAAGAAAAGATGCTATATTTTTCTATCGCCTACTTTTGAAATCAGTGCGAGTTCCACAATGAGAAGAGTAATGTCCCACTTTTGTTTTTTACTTCAGGTGTCTGTGGACTCAAGTTCCTCCATTCACTCTGGAGTAATGCTAGTCCGGCCCTCCCGACTCTCCTCCAGCGGCTCGCCGATGCTGTCTGGAGTTTCTGAGTATGAACTGCCCCAGGATCCACGCTGGGAGCTTCCCAGGGACAAGTAAGCTATGAATAAAAACTCTAAAAGCACCTATAAAGACTAAACCTAGGCCAGTTGTGAGAAAGTAGATGCACAAACATGTTTTATTTGTTCTTAGCAAAAATGTTCCTATGGAACTCATTCAGATCGACTACAAATGTACTCTACTTGTTAAGATCTATTTATGTAGGTTAAAAAAATAGAATATTCTTTTAATGAGTGATTTTAAATTGAAACCTGATTGTTTTTCTTCTTATAGGCTTGTTCTTGGTAAACCTCTGGGTGAAGGCTGTTTTGGGCAGGTGGTAATGGGAGAGGCATTGGGCCTGGATAAAGAGAAGCCCAGTCGTGTGACCAAAGTTGCTGTGAAAATGTTAAAATGTAAGTCAAACTGGAGTAAAGGAATAAGATTTACTGCTGAAAGCTGGTTTGTTCCTAAGTGTGTAAATATAAGTTAGAGCTTCTTATGTGTCTAATTCTAAGAGATGTAGCTCCTGAAGGTGCAGCCAGGAAACCTGACCTGTCTGTTTATTTATTTATTCTAACAAAATTTTCTCTCAATTTACTTTTAACATTTTGCAATGTAACACGCATTATTTTGTTTATTAGAGGGACCTTTTTACTCTATGGAAACAATGCTAGACCATAAAAACAATCAAAGGAAATATTTCCTCCAGTAATCAGTTGATAATTATGATAAATTAGGCCATGTTACAAATGTTCTTATGAAAAAATGCATTGAGTTTGGTCCTAAAGAAATTAATGAAGTCAATACTTAAGAAGAAGTGGTCCATGAAACCAAAACAGGCAGGTCATGTTAAATAAGGATGCAGCGCTGTAGGAGGTAAAATTCTCAAAAAAAAAAAAAAAATTTCTGCTCAATATTTTTTTATTTGATCTCATTTTTACTTATACAGCTAGATTCTAGGTAGCTCAAAGTTTATTTCTGAAAGTCTTGTTTTGAAAAGAAAAAAGCTGCAGCCTTAGTACAATTACTACATTAATTGTATTTAACTCAAATTAAAAACTTAAGAGCAACAAAATGAAGATGAAACCTAATTACAGTTTGCACAGAATTTTAAATTACATCACAAACAATACACTTTACATGTTTCACTTAAGGTGATTCTATACCACACTAAACATGATTGATCACTGAACTGGTGAATACAGAGAGCAAGTTAATTTTTTTCTAAAAATGTAAAATATTAAAAATTAAATATTCACTTTTATTTACTCTCAATAAATGTCAAAATACCTCTTTAGTTATTTTGTTTTCTTCAGAAGTCCGGTTTAGTTATTCTCTAAATCAATAATGCAGGGAATATTGTAGATTTAGTTTTTGGAACAAAAAAAAGTTAGAGCGTTAAGAAGACGCCTAATTAAATTAAAATTTATTTGGGGGAAAAATGCTGTTACGTTTTTCTGTTTTTATATATATATATATATATATATATATATATTTAGAATGTTGTTTTCAGAATTTTTTTCTAGCAAATTTTGAATTGATTACCCTGATTTAACTTTTTTGTTGTTGTTGTTCTTCAGCCGATGCTACCGAGAAAGATTTATCAGACCTGATTTCAGAAATGGAGATGATGAAAATTATCGGGAAGCACAAAAACATCATTAATCTCCTCGGAGCCTGCACACAAGATGGTAGGACGAGACCGGCTCGGGCTTGCTACTGACTTGCTCCACTTCTCTACACCAACATGTGCACAAACACACATATTGTTTCCCAGACAAAAGTTCTGTTGTGAGCCTTTCTTTAAGGATTGTGTAGGGTAGCATGCATAAATAAATCTGACACTAGTTTCCACACTCGCAGCTTGAATTGAACAAAGCTGCCATCTTTTTTTCTCATTAATTCAGCAAAAAAAAAAAAAAGAAGAAAAAAATTATGACTGGTGATCTTGAAGTTGAAATGTTTTTGTTACAACTGCAGCCTCATATTTTGACAGTAAAAAGTCTGAATGAAATGTTCAGTTTTTACGTCCTCTTATGAATTATTCAGTTTTCATTTCCTCAAAGAAACATGTATTCATTTTAAATGGATGTTTACTCCACTGTATTTTTTTTTGTGGTATCATATGTTTATCTATTATTATTAACATTTATTTTCTCTTTTATCTCTAGGACCTCTGTATGTGATAGTTGAATATGCATCCAAGGGCAACTTGAGGGAATACCTGCGAGCTCGACGGCCACCAGGCATGGAGTATTGCTACAACCCTGACCAAGTTCCTTTGGAGAACATGTCCGTCAAAGACCTTGTGTCTTGTGCTTACCAAGTAGCTCGGGGCATGGAGTACTTGGCTTCTAAAAAGGTAACCAGAAAGAATTAAACACTGTAGACAGCCTCACTGAGCAGATTTACTAAGATTATCGAAAGTAAAAAGGTCATATTCTGAAAGTTGAGTTCAAACAAATCACTTTAAAGGGCTCAGTCACGCTAAGATCTGTTTTTATTTCTTCAGTGCATCCACAGAGATCTCGCTGCTCGCAATGTTTTAGTCACGGAGGACAATGTGATGAAGATAGCCGACTTTGGCCTGGCCAGAGATATTCACCACATTGACTATTACAAGAAGACGACAAATGTAAGTTTTCAAAAAGAACAAATTTAATCCTCATAACTGAGGCAATGAATCTCAAAATTGTCTCCATAAAAAGGTTAAATGAAAAATATATTTAGATATTTCCAATGAGCTCATTTGTTCATTTAACTGAGAAATGATTTGAAATAAAACATTAGGGAAAATATTTCAACTTTTTTTTAAAATTACACAAGAAGTCTAAGACATGCTTTTACTGCTGCTCTAAAATTAAAGACAAAAAAACTGAAAACAAATGGCAATGTGAAAAAAAAAAAAAAACTGACTTTCTTTTTACAGTTTGAATGAGTCAAACATTAGTTTTTCTTATTCACATTCAGGGTTATCTAACAGACGCGCACAGCCATATATCACTCAAAAATCTTGAAATAGTTTTTTTTTTTTGGACAAAATGTGGAAGAAATGCTGATGACGTTGTTTTTCCGACATTATTGCCAATTCATTTCTTTTAACTTCTGATTATGTCCTGTGTCCTAATTCCAGACAAATTGTTTTTACCAGATTTTTTTGTTTGTTTTTGCACA
The DNA here is from genome assembly GCA_902685375.1 of Neostethus bicornis. Classification (NCBI taxonomy): domain Eukaryota; kingdom Metazoa; phylum Chordata; class Actinopteri; order Atheriniformes; family Phallostethidae; genus Neostethus; species Neostethus bicornis. The sequence continues at coordinate 17,168,069 of LR738545.1, forward strand.
CATTCTTTCGATCAAATTTAGATAGCTGGAGTGAAATTCTTAGCAACCATAAATTTTAACAACTAAGAGTAAAAAATCATCCATGTGCTGCTGAGCAACTTTCACACATGGTATCAAAATGTAGCGTAGCAAATCCATCAGCCTAGTTTGCAATGTGGGGAGGGGGTTTGTGCTTTGGGTGCCAAGTGAGTGTTGAATTTACAACTTATGTGGATGAATTCCCGTAAAGTGACTCTGTCTTTCTCAAAGGGTCGTTTACCAGTAAAATGGATGGCTCCTGAGGCTCTGTTTGACCGGATATACACACACCAAAGTGATGTGTGAGTATTCAATTCTCGTTTGCTTATTTATTCTCAATTGGATGTTACCTTTGCCCACTAGAAAGAAAAAAAAGTTGTTCATGAACTGATTTTTTTTTTTCTTGTAAAAAGCTGGTCGTTTGGGGTGCTGCTTTGGGAAATTTTCACTTTGGGAGGCTCCCCATATCCTGGTGTTCCAGTGGAGGAGTTGTTTAAGCTGCTGAAAGAAGGTCATCGGATGGACAAGCCCTCAACGTGCACGCATGAGCTGTAAGAAAAGCAACACAATTTATTCATGTTTACTATTGAAGAAGTAAAAACGACTTAGCTGGCATCCAATAATCGAAAGTAAAGTCTACGTTTTTCTTTGTTGTTGAAAAGATGCTTGGTGACACCATGTTTCTGAAAATTGTTATTGAGATTTCAGTGTCCAATTTTTTTTGTTGTTACTAAATTGTTCTTTTTTAGTACTTAGCGACTTTTTTTCATTCTACCTTTTTATTTTTGCAGGTACATGATGATGAGGGATTGCTGGCATGCTGTTCCCTCTCAAAGACCTACATTTAAACAGCTGGTGGAGGACCTGGATCGTTGTCTGGCAATGACGTCCAACCAGGTCAGTGTTGATGCTCAGCAAACACAGTGTACCACAGACTTTCTGTTGGAGATAAAAACCTTTGCATTTTAATTGCTTCTCTCCAGGAATATTTGGAGCTCTCTGTTCCTCTGGACCAATATTCTCCAAACTACCAGGACACTCGGAGCTCCACCTGCTCCTCAGGCGAGGACTCTGTTTTTTCCCATGATGCTGGAGTAGAGGAGCCCTGCCTGCCAAAGTTCCCTCCTCATTCCAATGGAGCAACCATTAAGAAACGCTGATACCTCATCTTCACTCAAACAGTTCGGAGTCCTCCCCACGTTTTTCCAGAGATGAAGCTAAAAACACTGGTGCTCTGTGTGAGAGAGGGGGAGCTTGGAGATACTGTGATGAACTTTTTTGGATCACATGGACTGCCCACTGCAGCTGTTTCCAGGTTCTTAGTGGTGGTGGTCGTGGTTACGGGGCACTTTGTATTTAAAGCAGGGGCAATTTGTTGCAGATTCACTTTTAAGATTTTGTGCATTTCAGTGTTGCATCAAAAAAAATCAAAACAACAGATCAACATCATTTTAGTTAGTTTTTTTTTTTTTTAAAGTCTATCTTCAACAGTCATTTCATCCATAAAAGAAGACCTAAACTAGGCTTTTTGGACCAAATTCAGATAGAATAATAATTGGAGACATGCAGCACCATGTTCCACTTCATTTTTTATTGTTTTTCTGTAAATACAGTTAGAAAATAATGAAATATATATTTACATTGTACTCTTATTTTTATTACCACTCATGATTTATTGTCTTTTGTACAAGAATGTTATTGTTGGATCTATTTTCTAACATAGATTCCAGACAATTGTTACATGAGGGTGTTGCTGAGATTTACATGGACAGTTTTTTTTTTTTTACTGTGTTCCAACCATGATTCTTCTTCATTTACAGAATAATCTGCAACTGAAAAAATATATATAGAGATATGTATATTATATATATCGGTTTATATTTTATAACTGTTGATGGATTTCATAAAATAGCGTTATCGTCCAGCTGAGAAAAAACAGATTTGTTTTTTGTGTGTGTGTGTGTGTGTATGGCTGTTTGTATGCGTGTGTGGAAACTCCTTCCCAACATTCTTCGTTTCACCTCAAAGATGGTCGCAACTGTAAATATAACTGGTCGTACATCATGTTTGTCATAATCTTGAATAATCCGCTTCAGTTGACATTGCACACTCATGCTGTGCGTGACTTTCATGTGATCTACTGTAAATGCTTTGACAGAAATTTCATTCGCTGCTTCTGATGAAGGGTTTCCAAACCCGTATGTCATGGTAAAAAGGATTGCATTAAATAAAATCTTCTTGATAAACATGCGAGCAGAGCTTTTAGAGTTTGAACCAACTTCATAAACCGGTCTATAACTATAAAGATTTACATGCTTGGGATGTGAATTATGTTTATAGAGATGAAACGACGACCACTTCAACCTCCCACCCCTCTTAACATGGGTTGCTGGGGTTTGATTAGATATGATAATGTGCTGCTGACATCAGAAGAAATGTTGTTGGATTCTGTGAAGCCCAGCCGGCAGTAAACATGTAATTTATGAGCATGTAAATGGCTTGGCAAGTGCTGGTGCTACACTCCAATCCATCAGCGGCACCAACCTTGATGCCCGTCTCCGACTCTGGCTTCCTGCCATTGGCTGATGCATCACCTGGGTTGTGGTCGCCATGCAACAGGCCGCTATCAGTCACACTCTGAACCTTTTTAAAAAGCTGGTTGTTACAGCTTAGGTCAATGAAGCTACCCTTTACCACATGTTACAACAGAATTAATTAGCAGTTCATGCGCTAACGATATTAGCCATTGTGTTACCTTCAGAAGTGCTCATAATTATTTACAGCACGGAACGCAAGTATTTCAACACCCTGACATTTTGCAAGTTCTTCCACTTAGAAATTATGGGGGGGTCTGAAATTCCCATTGTTAAGTGGATGTCCACTGTGAGAGATGGTGGGAAAAAAATCTGAACATCACAAGTTATTTATGTTATTGCCGCAAACAAGTATTTTAACACCTGGGGGAATCAGTCTTAATATTTGGTAGCCTTTGTTAACCATGACACCAGTCAAACATTTCACCAGCTTTCCACACACTGCAGGAGGGAATTCGGCCCACTCCTCCGCACAGATCTTCTTTAGATCTGTCAGGTTTTCGGACTGTTGCCAAAACATACGAAGTTTAAGCTTCCCCCCAAAATTTTCAATTGGGTTTTGGTCTGGAGACTGGTTTGGACACTCCAGAACCTTTAATGTTTCTCAAGAAGTCAATATGGTCTTCCTGGCTGTGTGCTTCAGGTCCTTGTCATGTTGGAAGATCCAGCCACAACCCATCTACGAAATCTCACAATAGTATTCTCCTTAATGAAGTGCAGTCGCCATGTCCTCCGTACAAAAACACCCCCAAAGCATGATGCTACCACCCCCATGCTTCACAGTAGGGATGGTGTTCTTGGGATGGTTTTCATCATACTTCTTCCTCAAAACATAGTTGGTTGAATTATAACCAAAAAGTTCTATTTTGGACTCATCTGGCCACATGACTTTCTCTCATGACTCCTCTGGATCATCCAGATGGTCCTTGGCAAACTTCAGATGGAAATGGACTGGTTTAAGCAGTACCATGCATAGTTTCAAATCATAACTTGTAAGCGTGTTACTAACACTAGTCTTGGAAACAGGGGCTCCAGCTCTCTGTAGGTCATTCACCAGCTCCTCTTGTGTAGTTCTGGGCTGATTATTCACCTTTCTTAGGATTATTGAGACCCCACAAAGTGAGATCTTATGTGGGGCTCCTGGCTAAGGGAGATTGACAGTCAAGTTAAGCTTCTTTCTAAATATTGTTCAAACAGTGAAGCAATTTTCACTAAGGTGCTTGGTAATTTCCCCAATGCCCTTTCCAGCCTTCCATAGGTTCACATTTTGTCTCTGGTGTCTTTATGGAGTTAACTGTCTCAGACAGTTAGCTACTAAATTAGTAGAATAAGTGGAGTGCAGGGAAATTTTCAATGGTGGATAGACAGCTCTTAGACGGTCAGTATTCCAGCTGATAGATACAGTTAGTGTTGAATGATTTGATTTATTTATACTAATGCAGCTGATGCAGCTGAAAATAACTATTTCATTGTAATTACCAGATTCTTTTTAGAGTATATCTCTCACAGGGGGCATGCACCTCCATGATTTCTAAGTGGAAGAACTTACAAAATATCAAGCTGTTGAAATACTTTTTTCCTCACTGTATACCTCAGGTAAATTTAGATTCCAACAAAGATTTTGTGTCCTGAAAGTGACAGACATCTTTCAAACAATATTACAAGACATTGCAGTGGAGGTATGAGTACATTTGGATCAAAGTGGTATGTACCTGAAGAACAGTTGCTCACTGATTAACATAAATTGGCAAAATACCAGCAGGACATGAAAAATTTGGGTCAGCCATTATAAGAAGCAGTAGGGGTATTTTTTGCAATGGTTCATGAAGTTTTTTTTTAAATCGGTCAGGATGGGGAAAACTTTGAACATGCAACCTTTCTTCAAATAAAACAGAGGTTGAAAATTAATTTTTTTTCCATGATGCCTTTTCTTGTTCTATTTTAAAAGAAGCATGTGTCATTCACATTCTCAAAAATAATTTTATGTCAAAATTTGCTATGGGAATGAATAATCATGAGCAACCCTGTAGATGTCAGCATGAATTTATTCCCAAATCTAATCACTATCTGTTCTCTAAAATATCTTCTCAGGTGCTGGCTTTACCACACCCTCCTGTTGGATTTAGATGCTGAGAATCTTATTGTCTTTGGGTGACATATTCTTCCCTCCTAGAAACACAACATAATAAAACCTGTTCTGTGTGCTGTGGTTGAGGTGACAATGAAGAGGTTTATTTCAGAGGAGAAACAACAGACGAGGCCTCACTTTATAACCTGCTAATGGTGCTGAGTTTGGAGCAGAGACACCATTAGGTGGAGGGTGTTATCACTTCTGACAGATGGCACAGGAAGAGTTTGATGGAGCAAAGTTCATCTTCCATCCTTCAACATGTCAACATTTGAATCACCTGTGTTCAGGTGAGGGTTCAGACTTATTGACTCATTGTTTTGCTCAGTGTTCTTTTTTTAATGAAGACACTCTGAGTGAGTTCACTGTTACAACTAAAGAATGTGCTGGTGTCTAATTAAAAGGTTTCTTATCACCGAGCTGAAAGATGATGAGAAGCTTTTTCCTGTTTATTTTCTAAAAATAACTGATGTGTGCCCAGGGAAAGCAAAAAGATCAGGAAATGCTGGAATTCCAGTTATCTGTACATGATGTAGTTGTAACAGCTACAGTATGTTACTATAGTAACACCCTCCATAATTAGAGGCTACCTGGAATACAAAAACACACAACAAATTTCCAATGAGACAAATGGCTTGTTCAATATGTTTCGAATGACTGATAAAACTTGCCTTTAAAAAGCAGATTTGATTATTGAATAGCAAGGAGACTAATTGTGTTTTGTGACAAAAAAGGACTGCAGATATGAGCATAGAAAAGAGACAATGAGGAGGTATAACTGTCTGATAGGAGTTAAAAACAGCTGTTCAGATTGATCATCTAAGATTTATAGCTGTTCAGAGGTGAAAAGATTCAACAAAATGAGTAAAAATGAACTGAATGTGGACTGAAATTAGTGGGTGAGAACTATTTTCTTGCAATTCCTGTTTATTTCAACTGCATTAAAAAAATTGTAACTATACACTAACAGTAATATTAAATCTACAACTATAGTATAGCCACAACATATTTTCATAGGCCCAATTGAGGAAAGGAGGTTCTTTGTGTGACGTTACAATATCTTTTTTAGATTATTTGACTGTATTTTGGAACAAACCTGTGTTATATTCAGTTTGAATGAAAATTATATTCTGCTGAATTAAAAAAAAACTTGGACAGTGTTTAACATGGGTCTGAATAAGTTTTGAGCTACACTGTATACTGGTAAACGTATTTCTATGTTAAAGTCATCACACACGTTTTGGGCTATAAAACTATAATTGAATTGAACCTCATCATATAAATAATCATTATTGTTTCATTTTTATAAAAAAAAAACAAAAAAAAACTCCAAAACAGTCAAACTGACCTCATGCATGTTTCCCAGAAACCTGTTAGATTAATTACTTGGTGCTGTTGTTTACCAGCAATAATTATTTTACTGAAGTAATATTGTCTGGAGGTTTATAGAAAAGCCTGAACCTTTTCATTAATCTTGTCTGTGTGTTTTATGTGGTGACAGGTGACCTGCCCTTCACTCTGTAAGAGAGGCATCCTGCCAATCGGAGATCATTTCTCTGCTTTGTTCACTGAGGAGACTACAGGTCCAGAGAGGATGATGCTGTGGTGATGAAGACATTTGTACCTGTGTGTTTGTGTCCATATACTCCAGCCTCCAGGAAATATAAAACAATGACATCACCTTCTGAATCCTCACTGGTGTTCAGCGCAGGAGGACAGTCTGTGCATTTGGGAAGCCAGAGATAAGGGCTACAGCAGTTCAACGCTTAAGCTGATGAGCATCATTTGGCAAGCATCCATGGACAAAGTGAAGGAGACAGGACTTATCATGCTGCCAAACACATAAAAAGTGGGCTTTCAGTCTAGGCATTAAGTACGTGTGTATCCATAGCAGACGGGCACGTCTCAACTACATCATAGATGGCTAATTGCAAAACTATGCTGGAATTTTAATTTGCAGGATCATTCCGATGCATCCCCTCCCTTGTTGTCTATTGTTAGAGGGAGATGCATGGCTGTTTTGGTTCTAAATGTGTTCATTGTGGTTTGGGGTGTAGATTGACTCAAAAGTCTTTGTGGTGCACTTTTGTTGGCCTTATGAAACCTGACTGACAGCTGCAGACAGCCAGCATCCCTGCTCTCTGGTTGTTGTTGATTCTGCATCCTCAGAAGACCCAGGATCCTCTAAGTGCAGTCTGACTTTATGACAGGTCCCTGGTGCCCTGTTGCTCTGTGGGACAAACATGATGGATGGGGTGAGGCAGGAGCACACCCTGTCACTCAGTGCCATGGCTTTTCCCGCATCACTGAAGTATACGCAAGTTAGGTTTATGAGGAAGTCATCTGTTTGCCTTAAAGATACACTTAGGACCACATCCTGGATTAATGATAGTAATTATTTACTGTTTACTGGGTTTTACAAGGAAAAGTCTTTGTTAAAATTATATGTGAGGGAAATTTCAAAGTGAAGATTTGAAACATACTTTGTAGTTACTGTTGCCAAGGAGATTGACTGTTTTTAACAGTCATAGTAACAAGTCTTTAATTTATGCGAATGGTTTTAAAATGATTTGTAGAATTTTAGTGATCAGAGTGCTTTGTTTTATGGTTTTAAAACAATTTTCACTAAAATACAGTGGCTGCAACATAATAAGTTATATTTAAAAGTGATAAAGTTTTGAAGTCTAACATGTTTACTATGCTCTAACTAGCATAGTTTCTTTCCACCAGTCATTGGAAGAGCCTTTTGCACTTCTGGTTTTATCTAAATTGTGAATCTGCTGGATGTAAAAGCTAAAAATCAAACTCATGGAAGATGGCCTAACACTCCCATATGCTATTCAGTTTTTCTAACTTTACTTGCACTTCTCGGGGACTTCATCTTCTTGTCATTCCTCTGAGTTTAAAGAATGTGGTGGTGGTAGTATCATGATTTGTATTTGTTTCACATTTATTGAGTCAATTTTTTCTTCTGTCAATAAGAAGATCAAAATATTTCCACATATGTCATATAAAATTTTCATTGGACAAGAAAAAAGTTCTAAAAAAAAATCAAAAATGTTTTAGTTGGTCTCTCGTTTAGGTACAGTACTGGAAAGTTCCAGATGTATTTTGTATTTCTGTCAGGTTTTGTTAAACTATTATTTATGGTGTCTGGAGGAGCGGGCGCGGTTGGGTAAATGAGATGGGTGAGGATGTTCATTTACTGTTGGACGAGCAGGGGGCGGTGAGGGATTGGTGGTGGTGCTGTCTGCCTGACAAGGTGTGTGCTGGCGTTCATACAAAAACTGACGCCTACAGGCATGGCCCCGCCTATTTCCCACCAGATCGACTTTCTTCAGTGCAGGAATGAGACACAGACACCTCCTCCAGGCTGAGACATATAATCTGGGCCTGTCAGGGCCTTTATCAAACAGGATCAACTAGTGTGCTGGGCCTTTCTCCACGGTCCCTACAGGCAGCAAGATACCTGCACATGCATTCCTTCGACACATCCCTTTCCCAGGAGGCGTATCGCTTGTCTTTTATGGCAACTATCCTTGGGGGTGAAGGGGGTAGCTGGGGTACAGCTGCTACTCTGTATTATGTTGACTGAATACTAAGATTGCAATGTGACTGTTTACGAATGTCATATTGCCGATCAACCAAATATTTCTTTTTAGTTTCCCTCTGACTGAACTATGCAGTGACAATAAGACGTGCTGAATGTAAGCACTGGTTCAGGAAGGGTATTATACGCCCTCAGGACACAACAGCATAGCCTGAGCTAAGTTGTTTAAGCTCTAAGCCTCAGCCCTGTAAAAACCCTATTGAGGGAGGATATGAATCAAAGCAGCAATGTCGTAGAGCACAGGAGTGTAATCATATCAGTAGCCATGAAGCCATATGTCTTTGTACTCTCTTTAATTGAATTGAGCACAGGATGAGATTGGCTGGCATACCTTCCACTGACTGAGCCACACTTAGAGAGTGGTTTCTGGTGGTTTCCTGGCACAGTAACAAAAAAAAAAGTCTTTATCCCTCTTTTCAAAAACTTACTGTAGTTTTTTAACTAGGTTTTAACGTTCTCAAGCTTTTCTTGGTCAAGATGATCTCACTAGACTTGAAAAATTAGTAATCTGTCAGGCCGTTTGTGATACAACCTACCTTGTTAAATTCAGTGACTAAGATGCTCCTGACTCACCAGAACTATCGCCAGCAGGCTTTGCCAAATTTATTTACCGGCATGCACAATCACCCTATTCACATCTGCAACTATACCTTCAGAAATAAGGTATGACTATCCAAACGTGTGTGAACATGCCCGACGAAAGTCTCACAAAGCTTCCTTAAAGCTTAAGGGAATTTCCCTTGAAAGGGAATTAAGGCGAAACAAACTTAATCTTTTTTATTAGCCCTTTCTGTTCTGCCAGCATACCAAATCAAAGTAGTCTGTCTGATGCTAAACTCTCAGGCTGAGTGATAACTTGGCTGAACTTTCTTGTATCACTTGAAGGAATGTAATGAAACAAGATGTTTTAAGAGGTCCAGCTGCTGAGTTTATGCAGACTCACATGTGAGATCAATCTGCACTGCTTGTTCAGTATTTATCTCATTGTTCAAAACACAAAACACTCCTCTGAGTATGAATCATCTATTATTTGCTGTCACAACGTGTAGTTCACAAAACACATTTTCAAAAACAGTATTTAAAGCAGACGTTTGTTATTTAGGAATCAAACTTGCAGAGAAAATATGCTGGACTAATCTCAGCAGCATTTCAGATTCCTCTGTTACACACTGGGTATGTTAGAGTCTCCAGCTGCTGTTTCATGCTCCTGTCTCTGTGCCATGCAATTATTCTGGTTCCCACCGGAGGTTGGGATTGGGTGGAACTTTGCAAGAAGTAATCTCAGGCATTAACTGCTCCTCACTGAGCATAACTCAGATAAATCCACAAATAGAGTCAACACAAAACAGTCCAGACAAGTACAAACATGCTGCAGTAAAGTACAGAGGAAAATCCTCCTTAAAAATAGCGGCTATGAGACACAACAACAAAATATGAAATGTGAAAGAAACACTTTGGTTTTATGACCTCATTTTAAGAGAGTTATGAGTATTTAAACAATTTGGAGCACTTTAGGAAATAAAGCAAATTAAGATATCAAGCATTTTTCCTCTAGGATTGTCAACTTTTGCACAAAACCTTCAATGCTTAAAGCAGTGTGTTGTGTCTCTGAGAACTGCAACAGACTATATCACATAGTTTCTAGCTGTCACAACAAAGCTGTTGTGCAGAAAAGCTGGTGATGCCTGGCACTGGCCTTTTGCCTGTTGGAACAATTAAAACCTCAAGTTCATTCTATAACACGGTGAGCACTGGCCCCAAGTGTTTAGAGTTGGTACTGAATGGTGAATGGTAGTTACTGGAAATACTGTGCATTCTTTAGGTTTAACTTTTAAAATCGTTTTAAAATAACCTACTGAAGTTTTCAATGGGTGGTTTTTAACATATGTAGTATTTTTAAGTTTTACATGTGATCACTTAGAAACAAGTATGAGGTTGACTTTCAATGCTGTTTTGTGTGAAAAAGAATAAAATTATATTAAAAATATTAGGCGTAACTACAGCTACTTTATCAACATTTTTGAACAAGCAGTCCAAAAAATATTCAATTTTCTATTAAAAAATTAATTGAAATTTGACCAAGGATGCACAAAGAAGTAAGTAGAGAAAAAAGTCACCATTCACCCAGACATGCATATACTGTATATTTTATTTCATTTTACCGTTATTTATAGCAATATCTTCTAGCACTTAACAACTATTTCACATAGTCAAATAGTTGTCTATTTGACTCTGTAAATTTCCTCCCCCAAATAATTTAACAATTATGGAAAATTTGACAATGAGGCAAATAACCAGAAAATTGTTCTACATCTAACACACTATATTTGGAATCACATTCTTTTTGGACATGTGTTTTGTTGTTGTGGTTTTTTGTCTGCATGTTTCTTGATGCCTTGAAAAAAAATAGGCGAAAAAACCACTGGTTGCTTGTTAGAAACTGCCAGATTCCTCCCACACAAGACAACTGACAGAAAAGAACATGCAGACATTTCCCTTCATCTTTCACACCTATTCCTCTCTGCAGCAGATGCACACAGTAGAACATATCAGAGAAATGTGTTGATGTGAAACCTTCTCTGTCCTGTCATGTTATGGTTAAGTTGAAGGAATTTTTTTTATGTGACACAGTAAATAATTGATTACCAGTGCCATTGCCTACAGGTCCAGGCAGAGAGAATCCAGCCTCGCTCATCATTCCTGCAGCAGCTCTTTGGCAGGAACATCAGATATAAGACCCAGAGAAACTGCAAAGCACCCACACCCACTGAGGATGCAGGACTACTCTTACAACCCCTGCCTCCCTCCCTTTCTCTCTTTCTGATGCTCTGTGCTGTGCTCAGCTGTAACTGAGCTGCTTGGCTTGTAGGCAGCCAGTCCATCGTCTTCTCAGCCACTCAGAAACTTCAAGAAAGCTCCCTCGCACTGCTTCCCTTTTCTCCTGCACAAGGATGCCTGAGCTCGAATGGAGATGGATGAAGCTGGTGTGTTTGTCGATTCTGTGCCTGTGTCTTTGCCTGCCGAGGGAATCAGATGCCAGGAGAGCCCCAAAGGTTCCCCGCTGTCCTGCAACCTGCTCCTGCACCAAAGACAGTGCCTTCTGCGTGGACACTAAAGCTATTCCCAAGAGCTTTCCCCCTGGAATCATCTCTCTGTGAGTCCACATTCAATCCACCAAAAACATCTTTTCAAAACCTGCATGAGCAGCAGCCGGCTGGTACAGATGGCTTCATCACTGATGTCACACACAATTATATAATCATGCATGAATTCCCTGCCTGGTTCTTACTGAACTAAAAGTGATGGGGCTGGTTACCAAGCTGCATTTAAATGCATCATTTCTTTACTTAAGCTGCTTGTTACACTAATAACATTATCAATATCCTTTTAAGAGTACTTTGTACTAAATTTAGTTGATTGAGTTAAATGTTGTCAGGCCCCAGAGAGGAATGCTAACAATAGAATCTCTCTATTACTGCAGAAGATCTGCTTTTACTCTTTGAGGATATGTAGAGATAATCTGGTTTCTTTTTTACATGTAAAATCCATGACAGGATGATTAGAAGCACCTCTTTTAACCTAATATCAACTCATCCAAGTAGATTGTTGAAGATTGAGTTTAAACAGTTATGAAAAATGATATGAAAAGTAGATGATGTCCTTTTATTTTAGCAGAAGAAATAGAAAAGAAGCTGTAGTTTGTGTTCTAGATTCAGAAACGCACTCTGAAAATCAAGTTTTGAGGCTAAAGTAATACACATGATATGTGTGAAAGCTTTGAGGCTACATTTCTAACTTTGATCCCAACATCAAGAGAACACGTGTCGTTGTTTTCTGTCTGAACAGGACAATGGTGAACACAGCCTTCACAACAATCCCGGAGGGAGCTTTCTCGCACCTGCACCTGCTGCAGTTTTTGTGAGTAACCCACAACCCACCACAATTACAGCTGGAAAACATTCAGTTCATCACATTTTCACAATCAGCTGGTGGCTAAAAAAAACCATGTAATAACACCTATTATACAAAGTACGAGCTGTGTTTCTGTAGAGTGAGTAGACATATTTCAGTTGACAGTAACAATAAAAAAGAGTTGAGCTGCTCTCCTCCAGCTGAATGGCTAAAGAAAGCAGTGGTGATATAGCAGGAATAAGTGGCTCTGTATCACTGTCACTGACAATGACTGACTCCCTGTAGTTGTACTCTGCTGCACAAAGGCTTGATTATCTTCTCCGATGCAATCATGAGTGTGTGCTCATGTTTGTGAGCAAAAACACAAAATAATGCAGCTGGAATTGTTTTATTGCACACAATACTTTGGGAAGAGGATTGCATATAAAGAAGTGGCATTTATAATGTGTAGAATATTGTCTTTTCAATACTTACATCAAATGCTGTGAGTTTTTTACTGAGTTATCATGTTTTTCAAAGTTCTCATGCATGTTTTCTTCGTTCTTTAGGCTTTTAAACTCCAACACATTTACCAAGATTGCTGACGACGCTTTTGCCGGCCTGTCTCACCTACAGTACCTGTGAGTGAAAAATATTGACACGTTACAGGTTTTTTTTGTTTAAAATACTCGAGACCTCTCTATTCTCCATAGATCTCTACTTTTGCCAAGTACTGTACGTCTACCAACTTTACCAATACAACATCTGCGTCAGTCAGATTAATTAAAAAAAAATCACATTAAAATGATAACAGAACAAATATTACAGAGTTATTGCTTTTATTTATTGTTACATTGTAATTCAGTGCCTGCACCACAACACATTGTTCTGCACTAGTTTGCATTTGTGAATGATTCAGTCCAGTAAATCTATAGGAGAGACTTGCACACTGAAAACTAAAAAAAGAAAACTCTGCAGTAACCCAGTGAAAGCCAAAAGTAAAATTGGAAATAAATCTTCTTTAGACAGCCAGCACTTTGCCTCTGCTGAAGGAAAAAGCTGAATACACCATCCAGTTGGTTGATGTGCTCCTGAAAGTAGTTAGCTGATGGCTTAAGAGTGCAGAGTTGTGTTATAGCCATGCCCCTGGCTGCTTACTGTGTGGCTGTCGTTGCAGCACAGCCAGTGTGCCTCTGCATCGCTGCCATTGCCACCTCTACCCACTGTGAATGCTAATAAAGTGAAATGATTACATCCAACACCCTCAAGAGAGTCTACTTTATGGCCTCAATCATAAACAGATAAAACAGAGACAGGAGAGGATCGAATGATGCTGACATGCGTGCTTCTGAAGAGCTTCCTGTTAGCTGATGGGTTATTTTTAGACATGATCTGAGCTTTTAACATTTGAATTAATGAGTTTTCTTATTTGATATGACAGCTAATTCTTAAATGGTTTATAGAGACTGTCAGATTGGAAACACCCATCACCTCATTCTCTAAATAGATTTGGGAATATTCATGGCTTTTCTCACTTTTCTCCAAAGGTTTATTGAGAATAACGACATACAGGCTCTGTCAAAGTATACCTTCAGAGGACTCAAATCCCTCACTCATCTGTGAGTTTTATTCCATTAACAGCTATCTTTTTCTGTGCTAACTTGAGCATAAGCTTAAATTGACATAATTTCATCTCTAACTTTGTAGATCTCTCTCAAACAACAACTTGCAACAGCTGCCCAGAGATCTTTTTAAACACCTGGACATCCTCACTGACCTGTAAGTGTGGGGATGATACCAAGTGAATGATTGGGGATAGGGATGATTTGTATTTGAAAATCTTTCTTGTGATTCAGAGACTTGCGTGGGAACTCGTTCCGCTGTGACTGTAAAATCAAGTGGTTGGTAGACTGGATGGAAAAGACCAACACCTCTGTTCCTGCCATCTACTGTGCCAGTCCCTTTGAATTTCAGGGTCGCAGAATTCATGATTTGACGCCACGGGATTTCAACTGCATCAGTGCAGGTTCCACATCAATCCTTGTCCTCAATCTTGTGAAGGTCTTGATCTACAACAACTTAATTTCTGATTTCTTCTCTGACAGATTTTGCAGTTTATGAAACCTTCCCATTCTATTCTGTGTCAGTTGAGTCCTATGAGTTTAATGGAGATCAATTTGTGGCCTTTGCTCAGCCTGATTCAGGGTTCTGTACCCTCTATGTGTGGGATCATGTGGAGATGGTTTTCAAGAAGTTTCACAACATCACTTGTACGTTCCAGAAAAAGTACACACTAACATGATGAAACAGTATGTGATCATTTGGTGTGTGTGTTTCTTTCGCAGCTCGTTCTGCTGTCTACTGTAAACCAGTGGTTATAAACAACACAATCTACATGGTGGTGGCTCAACTTTTTGGAGGATCCCATATTTATAAGTAAAACTTCAATTTTATTAATTGTTTCATAAATTTTGTTTAGTTTAATATTTAATTCAAGGTTTTCATTTTCTTGTGTCAAAGTTTTCTTTTAGACGGTCTTTTGACTTCTTTTCTAATTCTAAAACAACTTTTTTTCTTGATAAGATTCTTTTTTCTTAATTTACGAAATCATAAAGAACACTGACAACCTTCTTTCAAACATACAGGTGGGAAGAAGATCCGCAACGTTTTGTTAAAATTCAAGACATAGACACCAGCCGTGTGAGGAAACCTAATTTTGTGGAGACTTTCCAAGTGGATGGCGAGTGGTACTTTGTAGTGGCAGACAGTTCTAAGGCAGGTTCCACCAGTATATACAGGTGGAACAGTAATGGTTTCTACTCCCATCAGTCTCTTCACGCTTGGCATCGGGACACCCATGTGGAGTTCCTAGATGTTGGAGGAAAGCCTCATCTCATCCTCTCCAGTGCTTCCCAACCACCAGTGGTTTACCAATGGGTCAGAAACCAGAAGCAGTTTCTGTTTCACTCACAGATCACAGAGTTAGCTGACGTGCAGATGGTTAAGCATTTCTGGGTAAGGAAAGTTCTTTATCTTTGCCTCACACGCTTCATCGGTGACTCCAAGATCCTCCGCTGGGAAGGACAACGTTTTGTTGAGATCCAGACGCTCCCCTCTCGAGGCTCCATGGCAGTGTATCCTTTCACAGTGGGTCCTCGCCAGTATCTCATTCTTGGAAGTGATTTCTCATTCTCTAGAGTATACCTTTGGGATGACCTCACTCAGCGCTTTCAACCCTTCCAGGAGCTCAACATAAGAGCCCCGAGGGGTTTCAGCTTTGCATCTGTTGATAACAAAGACATCCTGCTAGCTGCCAGTTTCAAAGGGAACACCCTGGCCTACCAGCACCTGGTGGTAGATCTCAGTGCCAAATGAACAAGTCAGAGCACCGAGAGGCATCTCTCATTACAGAAAAGAAGAAATGTGCCAAAACATTGCACTGCAAAACATAGAAACAATGCTAACTAGAATTCTGCTGTTTTCTTCTGAGATTTCACTTTAAAACAAAATGAGTATTCACTGATTAATATCTATTTTTTTTTGCACCATTCATTAAAATAAAATAATGTGTTAGTTAATATTTCAGTGTATTGTGTCACTGCTGCACTATTTTTGCTCAGATGGATTATGGCTGTTTTTGGATTATTATGTGTTATAAAATATTTTTGCATGACTCATTTGCTTAATTATTCACTGGATCATGCTGAAATTGATCAGCTAACATAAAATGAAATGTTTTGTAAGTTACATGGTGACTTGGGAACTTTATTGCATGCCAATGAACAACTACTAACAATGCAATACAAAGAAATACAGTATATTATACATTAATTTTCTTTAATGAATTGAATTTATTGTGGATTGAATGTTTCTTCTGAAATAATCACAGAAGATCAGAGCTGGCATGAACAAAAGTTAACACAAGATCATGAAATTAATAGAAAATGTCAATTGCTTTAATTATTTTGTTAAAAATGCCAATATTGTAAAATCAAATAAAAAGTTTTAAAAGACAAAGTTTGGTTACCTTCTAAGAGTCCCTTTGAGCCAAATAAATATATGTAATTAACTAGCCAAATATGTAAGGATTGTCAATAAATCCATAAGAAAAATAAGCTGAAATCCTGTCCAGTAAAATAATTAATTCTTTAGACTTGTACTTGCAACATGTTAATGGTTTAAATCTCTCATGATCTAAAATACTTTAGTGATCGATCATAAATTAGCCTTGTAGCTGGGCTTCACCTGCAGACTTTGTGACAGTTAGTAGAAAAATATTTTATACTATACATTTAAAAATCAGGTTAAAACAGGGTGATTATTAATGTATTTACCACTACTGTTTTATTAGATGTTAAAATCAGCTCCACAAATGTCATCTTTAATTGTGACAAAGAAGAAAAGAAATACAGACATTTCAATTTAACTATTTATCTTAAAATCCCATTGATTAATAAATTTCTAACTTTAGAATTATTTTTCATACATATTTAAACTTTGATCAAGCATGTTTCGAACATGCGTATAATTCATAAATAGAGATGACTGCTAGTGCGCTTGATTTTAATTCTGGGACTTCGACGAGGGCGGACACTACATTATTATTACACTAAGACGTAGCGACCTTTCCGTGAAGATGTTAAATCTAAACGTACACAACCCCTGTAGCATGTTCACTCTTAGCTTAGCCTGTTAGCATGACTTTACGACATCACAGCACCAAAATAAAGATATCTAATGTGACAGCTGAAGCGAAATCCGCTGCTGTGAACTATCTATGAACGTTTGTGTCTTTACGGGAGATATGTTCTTCTTATCCAGAGCTGGTTTCGGAAGCCACTAACCTAAGTCAGCTTGTAGTGCTAATAAGCTTTAGCTACTGTGTTAGCTAAAGTTTAGCAGTGATCATGTCTAACACCACAGACATGACTCTACCACCTGAGTGGGACGACGATGAACGCATGAATGTAATGTTTTCTGAATTCAAAGAGAATCGGGATGTGGACACCGCAGACTGGGACAGTAAGATGGACTTCTGGACATCTCTGATTATTGCGAGCAGCAAACATCGTGGATCTGTGTGTGTTAACCTGCAGGATCTAAATCAAAGCTTCAGGAGGAAAGGAAAGACTCCACTGGGTTTACATACAGTCATCCAATCTATGGCCAGGTAAATCTACCTGCTTTTATTCAATATTAATGAAGAAGAATTTGATCTGATTGCAGTGTTTATCATGACAGATGTGGTAAAATCCAGAGGGAGTCAGAGTTCGCTGCCAGTGTTGACAGTGGCTGGTTGTCCTGGAGTGTTGGCCTGCTGCTGGTCAAACCTCTCAAGTGGACCTTTTCCACACTTTTGGGGAGCACCAGGGTCCCTGTGGAGGAATCTTTTGTTGTCATTGAACTTGTCAAGGTTTGTCTTCCAAACCCCATTTTACTGGCACTAATATTTGATCACTTATTTTAGACATGGGAGGGATCCAGAGAAAATCAAGAGAAGTCAGATGGGGTGGTTCAGGCATCTGGTTAGGATGCTTCCCATGTCCCACCTGTAGGAGACTCGGAGGAAGGCACACATCTGCTGGAGAGACGATGTCTCACAGCAGGACAGGGAACACCTCAGGATCCTCCCAGGTGAGCTGGAGGATGCAACCGGGGTGAAAAAAGCCTGGGTTTCTCGTCTGAGGCTGTTGCCCCCCGACATCGCCCCGGATGAGCGGAAGACAATGAAACGGAACAAAATTTTGAGACATTTTACTCTAACCGCATATGCCCTATAAGAAATTCAACACAAATAGATTTCAAGGAAGTGGATCATTTATGTCACAGCAGACAAAAAAAAAGCCCCCAAAGGTGTAACATACTAAATTTAAATTAAAGCGCACTAGCCAAATGCAGTAAGAAACCTCAGTTGCAATTGCTTTTTCCCCCCCATTCTTTTCTGTACATATTTCTTTTTTCTCTTCAGGAAAAAGCAGCAGAGTTACTCAGGATGTATCGAGCCAGTGAATTTTCAAGCAGCCCCCTTGTGTCATTTCAAGAATTGACCACCCTGTCCTCTGGCATCTGTCCTGATGAGAGCACTCTGTGCATGGCTCTCCTCCAACTGCAGAAGAACAAGCAAGTCACAGTTTACTTGCATGAAGGAGAAAAGGTCATTTATATCTGGCTTTCATCATGTGCCTGTTCTTTTTGTTTTGTTTACCTTTTGTGCTTATTGTATCTGTCCTTTTTTATACAGCTTGTTAAGTTCAGTCAGCCAGGTCAGGAGCGATTGTCTGCAGTCAGTGAGGTGGACATCGGGGTCTTCCAGCTGCAGCGCAGTGAAATCCTACTCAAAGAGCGGGTGGAGAAACTTAATCTGGAGGCTGACAGGTGCATCTCACACATAAAGTTCTACAAAGTATGTGGAATTTTTAGTTCAGATGGTTGACATAATCTCAGAACGGGAGAACTTTTTACAGTATGCCTTGGTGGAGATAAAAAAATTGGTTGAACATTCCAGCGTCCCAGTCTAATTTTGACCATTTTTCCCGTTCCAGTTATTTAAAGCAATTAATCACAAATCAATTGACTGATGCATAACCTACCAACTTACATGCGTGCTGAAATTTTGAGTAACACATTTCCTATTTAAGAAAAAACTTTGCATAAAAATGTATAGTCAAAATATACACAGCATAAATAAAGTCTTTATATATGCATATTTGTCTGACAGTTTGTATTTATTTAATTAGAGAAAATGAGTAAAAAAGGATTTTCTCATTTTATTTTGATTTGCAATGATGGCCTTTCACCGGAAGATGGCGCTGTAGCAGCTTTTTATAACTGTAGGAATTTGATAAGGATTATTTTTTTTAATTAAATCTAAATTAACTTTAAATTTTATTAATAAAACAAATAAAAACTTAAGTAGATCAATCTTAAAAGTTCAAATTTGTGACAAATGTTTTATTTGTTTTTGTTTTTTTCCTGTTTAGGTGTAAAGAGGAAGCTAGAAATTTTCTCAGAGAACGGAATAAATCTCAGGTTTGTACTATTAAAACGCTCAATTTCATTTATACGTTCAGGCAGACAGATTGTTACAGTTAAATGGTATTTATTTTTTTCTCAAAGGCTCTGAGGAGTTTGAGAAGCCGCAAAAGAGTAGAGAAGAGGATAGACAATTTATCTGCTCAACTGGAGACCATCAGGGGGATCCTGGACCGGATTGGCCAGTCACAGACCGATAAGATGGTGAGAGCTATCTAAATGTTGCTATTTGCAACATGCAACTTGTTAAGATATGACTTTTAATTGTGGGATTCTTGTTTGAAGAGTTTATTTTGCATGTTGGCAGGTTATGCAAGCATATCAGACAGGCGTAGCAGCCCTCAGACTGTCTCTTAAAGATGTGACAGTGGCTCATGCCGAGAGCCTTGTCGATCAAATCCAGGAGGTACTTATTTTAGTTTTAAAACATATAATCACACAATTGGTTTCTTTTACTAATTCATACCCTTTTCATAAAATCTTCTCTATTTTCTAAAGTTGTGTGACACCCAGGATGAAGTGAACAAAACCATCTCCAGTGGTGTGATCACTGCAGGTACGGTGCTGTGTTCCATATTTTTCTACAACATCTAAGAATTCCGCTGAGCTTTAAGCTTTTGTTTGTCTGTAGATGACGATATGGATGACTTGGAGGAGGAGCTCAAGGCTTTGTTGGATGAGTCGAAGCCAGATTCCACCTCAGATTTACCTCCAGTTCCCACAGGATCTCTGGCATCTCCCGACAAGCAGATTTTCAGCTCTCTACCGGCTGTCCCGCAAGGCCACTTGAATATTACAAGTGAGCAGCTAGAGGCAAAGTTGAATCAGCTTACTCTATCAGATACAGGTTTCTATCATCATACTTTATACCTCAGTCAGGATGTAACAATTCATTAAATAACCCCAATTCTCTTTGTGCAGACCACCAAGCCAAGAAAATAACAGCACCAGAGAGGAGATTAGAGCATGCACAATGAGACACAGTGAGATATGACCTGTCTGAAAATCATCATCATATCAAGAAGAGCTACACTTTGGAAAGACAACAGGCTTTTACAAAAGTATTAAGTCTCTATGTGATACATGGCACTGTGAAATCCACACTAAATTGAAATAGAAGCACTTTCTACCTTTTATTAAAAATAAAAGTAATTCATTTATTGTTCAAGCATGCGTAAAGGGAGTTCCCTTTTAAAATTTAGATTCAAATCTGAAGCATCTCACTTCAAAATAGGCCTTTTAAAACGTCTGGTCACATCATCATGTGAAGAACTTTGAATCTGACCAGTAACAATCCTTTTGGGTTTTTATCTTTATTGATATCTGTAAATGTATTTACTTGAAAGTTCTGTAAAATGTATTTCAGTGGCCTTTTGAAATGTAAAATATGAGCCTGTAGAAAATGTGATGCCAAATTACCAAGAAAGAAATTTGTAAAGAGAAATGAAATCATTCTTTAAATTGTTGTAAGTGTATATGTTTGTCACAATAAAATTTATTTTAATCACTTCCTGTCAGTGAACTTTCGCACAAGCTCGAGCTGGGGATTATTTTTAACATTTTATTTTTCATAGTGCCAACATAAGCGACCCAACAACAAATGTGGTGTAATTACTGCTTTTTCTTTGTAGTACAGTGATTAACATGGCGACGAATGATACAACCAGCCAGCTTGTTCTCAAACTTTACATTGCTAACTGGTTCTGATTTAGTTCCCAACACATACAGCAGTCAGTCATCCTCTTATCCGTCTGTCCCTTTTGAGGTTGCAGGGGATGCCGGAGCCCATCCCGACTGATTTAAGGCGAAGGGCAGGATACACCCCGAACAGATCGCCAGTCTGTCGCGGGCCACACACATACAACCATCCACACACACACTCATTCCTAGGGGCAATTTGGCACCGGCCAATCAACCTAGCATGTATGTTTTTGGAGGATGGGAGAAAACCCACGCAAACTCCACACAGAAAGGATAGTGTTCCAAGCCTCATCCCCACCCGGGACTCAAACCCATGACCTTCTTGCTGTGAGGCCACTGTGCTGTACACACACAGCAGTTTATTCTCAAATAATACAGATTTTGCCCCCTGTGACACACTCGTGACCTGAACAGGATGTATGTTACCACACATTTGCTGAAAAAGTTACGTAATGCTAAATTGAATTTATTGAGAATCTGGTATTTGAGGTTCTAATTTACGATCCTGGATTTGTGAAAGATGTGAACTGAGGGAGACACCTTGTGGGGCATTTGGTTGACTTATTTTTAAGCTGTGACCTCCACTCCACAGTGGAGTTTGTGTGTGTGTATATACAGTATATGTATGTATATATAATTATTAGTTACTAGACGGATTCTCAGAATTGAAATTTTCTGTATCGCCACACATTCCTGAAAGTTAGCCTAAAGAACACTAAAAATGCCAACCAAGCTGTTTTATATTAGGAACAGAACAGACTATTTTTATGCAAATTTGTTCTTATTTTAAAATAAGACCACAGTCTGGAGAGCAGACTGTCTGAGCATGGTAGTGGCTCAGAGATAAAATTTTATCTTCTTTACCATATTGTAGTCCAGATTTCACTCACACCAGGTACATCATCCTGCTCATCCTGGATGAGAACATCACTAGTTTCCAGGGTGGCTTACTGACTTGGGACCTGAACCTCTGGCCCAGCCACCCAGCAGAGAAAACTCATCTTGTCTGCTTGTGTTTGAGTTTTTGTTCTGTATTGTTTAGGCCACATCAATATGTTGATATCCATCCTTCCCTCAACTCCAGAACAAAACCTCAAGACACATAAACTCCTATACCCTGACCTTACTCTATCCTTTTCTAGTTGAGTAACTACAAAAACTTTTCATCTTCTGGTTATTCACATTGAAAGAAAAAAATTCAGCAAATCAATATAAAAATGTTGCTTTATTATATTAATTCATATAATTAAACGACAAGTGTTCTCAGTGTGAAAAGCAGGCTATTAAGAATAAATTAACGTTATATAAGTGGTGCCTTGACTACAGCCAATTGTGGAGCTGCTGTATTTTCCTGTGCTCTACATCACAGAATAAATTATAAAGAACTTATTAAAAATTCACAGCCTTTAGAAAGTACAGTAAATATCACAAAATCCTAGTACAGCAGTGAGTTAGAAATGCCCTTGTATCACAAATAGCATCAATGGATGTGCATAAACCCGGTCGTCCACTCTACCGGAGACTTGCTGTTTCTCAGACATGCATGCTTTCCTCTCCTCGCTCACACACTCCATCATGGTCAGTTCATACTGCATTAAAAACAAACCCCCCATTTCTTCTGTGTGCAAAAGAAAAGCTCATGTAGAAAACCTGCAGAATACAACAGTAGATTATGCAGCCCTCTATCTACAGTAGTGTGATTATACAGATATCACAAGCAGAGGGACGATATTCAGTTTGGTGTTTAATTCACTTCTATCCTACGTAGCTGTGGGTTTTTGCTATATAGTTTGCTGATATGTTCAACATATTGTTGAGAAGATGAAGTTGACAGATATGTAATAGTAATCATTAGCTATGACAACGGTTCACAGTGTGTGTGTGTGTGTGTGTGTTAATGTGTGATTGAACCAGTTAAGCAGGCACTGTTGCAGATATTTGGCTGGGAAGTTGTGACTGCCACATAGGCAGCTGAAGTGAAGCTCTAAGAATAAAGTTAGAATATGTGGAACTCATTGGTGTGTGTACAGTATGTGTGTGAGGAAAATATTTGGCATGCGTGCAGTAGAACATGTCTACTGAAGCTTTTGAAAATCAACCATTTTTTTTTAGATTGAAACCACAAAATGAGAATCTAGTGTTTGCAGTTGTTTATATTGCAGTATCTTGTTGGAAGCAGGCTACACGGTGGAGAAACTTTACTCCATCTGTCCAGTGAGCAGAGTGTTCGTTTGTTGGACATATTAGCAATACAAAGTTAAACTGTCCTATCGACTCCGGAGCGTTTCCGCACGACTTTATCCTCCTTGACTTGGTCCACTGCCAGTATCTCCGGCTCGGGTCGTGGGGGTGCTTGTTTGGGAATACTATGAGGGATTCGGTGTGCCACGCCTACGTGTGCTCTGTGCTGACGTTCCCGGGCAGGGCTTTGACGGGGACTAGTCGCATCACTTATGGTGCAGCGGTCAGAGGCAATGGGAGGAATAATAGCAGGACGTTCACGCACCACCTGGGGCTCAGGCAATTCACGGCCGGCCTGCAGAAATGGTGTGGGGTCAGGCATGGCGTCAACACCATCTCGCATTGTGAGACGCTTGCCATCTGGCCCAAGACGGTACACTTCCGTCAGCTCTGAATGAAGAGGCTGGGAGAGGCTTTTCTTCATGCGGCGACGAGGTGTATCGGGGGGCTTGTCCTTTGAGGACGGAGGTGTGGGTTTGTATGCTGAAACTGGACTAACATTAGGGCTGGCCTCAGACGAACTGCCGGCTAAAAGCTTTTTCTTAGTGGCGTGTAGTTGGGAAGTGAGATAAGCGATGGTGCTAGCTCTCTGCTCCAACTCCCCAGACAGCACGGCCAGCTTGTGGCTCTTCATCTTCAACTCCTCCAGATACTTCTTCTCTCTCTCCTTTATGGTGTTTTCTAAGACGGATATCATGGCGTTCTTTTGCTCCAGATCTCTAAGCAGCTCTGTATTTTCCTCTTCTTTCTTCTTAAGCTCTGCTTCCAGCTCCTCACACCTTTGCTGTAGCTCCCTGCAGCGATCTTCACTGCAGTCTGCAAACACACGTAAAACACTATTTTAGAACAATGTCCACACTTTTTTTTTAGATTTGGTTACTTGATCAACCGAATAACAGTAAAGAAAAATTATTCACCCAAAAAATTACAATAAAGAGTATGCATACTATTTTAATAACTTTTTTGGAGGTTTCTAACACGTTTGAATGTTATTCTTTCATCTAAAATGTACCTGAAGGTGTTTTATATTTTATTCATGTCTGTTTGAGAAAATTTGCAAGCACTCCCATTCAGTATTTGAAACTATTTGAATGGCAGGTTTTTCTTGACCACGGATTTTGTTCTTCGACCACATTGTAACATACAGTGAGTAGGAAGTGTTTTTGCAGCAGCAGTGCTCTGCTCATGCTCGGTACCTTCCCTCATATTTTTATGGAAATGCACCAAAATGAGAACATAAAAGACTTTCTACTAGCTTTGCTAATTTGAGATGCTCTACACTGTGTTGTGAACTTAATAGTTACTTACTAAGCAGGAAGCGAGAGGAGGGGGGATTCAGAGTGTCAAAAACAAAGTGAAACTGAATAAATGTTTTATTATGTTCATCTGCATAAATATCTATATATTTACATTATAAAATTATTACTCTGCAAAGGCCCAATAACTCCTTTCTGGGAGATTTTATTGTCTCTACTTTTTATCTCCAAAATCAAAAGAAGAAACAGTTTAGAACATTATTTTTTTCAACACCTAGATGTAAAAATCATTCAAAAAGGCTAAAAAACAACATATTAATAAAAAGTATTACATTTACAATACAAAAGTAAGAAAAATACTATGATTGTTTTGCAAATTAATAATCATAGATTATGTTTTATTGGATAAAACCAGTAGCTGTTGATGAGTGTTTTATGCCCAGACAGTCTGATGGAGACTGAATTGCAGCAGGCAGAGAGCTTCGGTCTCACATTACAGTTCCAGAAGACAATAAGAGCGACACTCTCATCTGACCTCCACCGCTGCTCCCACCCCTCCCACTACACAACTACCTCACAGTCACGTTTCACGGTTGCAAAATTTACACAACCTATGTATGAATAAGAGTCATTTTATGCTTATTTTTTAAAAAACTGATTCTCTGGTCAAACATGTAGGTTGCAAAACAAATGTGTAAAACAATCAATTCATTCTTTCAGAGAGGGGAGGGTTTACGATGGGTGTGGAGGGTTTTCAGGCTAGTTGTGGCAGCTGTGAGAGCAGGTTGGAGTGCTGCATTAGAGCTGTGACGGATAATCTCATTGCCTGCTCTCCTGTCTCTGAGATGTCCCTCTCTCAACAATAATGACCTGTGGACAGCTTTGACCAAAACCTATAACACTACCTGAGCCTCTGGTGACACACAACATGATTATTGCATATAGAAACACTAATAGTGACCATTAATATTAGATTAATAAATGTTAAATGTATCAATGATCACTCCCATTACAGAGCCAAATGTGTATCACGTCAGTGATGTGACTTCATCTCTTTCCCAGTACATTGTGGGGGAGGGGTAGCTGACAACAGTCTTTCAGTATGATGCTTTCTACACAGGACATGACATCCAAGGATCAGAGAAAGTATTCTCCATTTAGACATTTTTACCAGCACAATTTCAGGATTACATTTGGTGCTGGAAAGTTTACTGTAAAAAATAATACATCAGTAATATAGTAGAATATACTTTTATAGGATTCTAAAATGACTTAATTTTAAGCACAAAATAAAACTTTTTAAAGACTTTTCCCCCCTAAAAAGCTCTTTAAAATGAAAAGATATATTAAAATAGACCATGAAGAGAAACCACCAGCATTCATCAATTAAGATCGCTGGCTGCTAGTGACGATGACTGTTGCATGACAATAGTTAAAGTCGTGCAGGTGTACAGTGTTGTTTACCTGAGGGATCAGAGCTTCTCACGGTGAGCTCATATGTCAGGTCTGTCGAAAAAAAAGAGAAAAGGTTTATGCACATGTTTTGTAACAAAAGCTGACTTGTGGCTAAATGTGTGCAGAATATTTTTGTACAAGTATTCAAAGTTTTAATTCAGTCAAAACCCAATTTGAATAACTATTTTTAATAAAGAAGAGTAGTTTATTGTTTACAGTAGTTCTGTAGTTACTGTAACTATGATCTCTGCATTTCAGTCAAAAAAAGATTCCTAAGTAGAACATTTTGCAGTCTAATCTCTTGTAGTACAATCGTTCCTTTTCTGAATAAGACCACATTATAACTATATTTGGGATGGCCTGAAAAGTTAGGGTTCTTCATGGCCTAAATTCTGTAATGATGAAACATTGCTCCTAGTAGAACAGCTCACCTGTGCACTGCTGCTGTAATCTTCTGACCTCTGCATGCAACCCCTTCAATGTGTTTGCATGGTCCTGCTGTAAGAAGAGCAGGTTCTTCTGTGCGCTCTGCAGCTGATTTTCCAGTGTAGTATTGGTCGATGCCATCGCAACTTATGCTTATGCCTTCACCAGTCTTCCAACTTCCAGGCACAGACAAAAAAGAAAGAAGAAATTTTTTATGAACAAGTCAACTGTTTTAACATTTTGTCAAAATAGAAATTCAGATGTCGTAAACCAAACCTAAAAAATATGCAGGTTGTCTTTAAGTTCTACTTGATTAGTGTGAAAGTAGGCAGTCTTTACAGTTCACAACAAATCACTGAAATAAGTGTATTGATTTAGAAGTCAGAGAGAGCTGTGTGAGCATCCAGGCAACACCCATCTGAACACTAATCTAGTAAAGACTAATTCCATCTACAGCACATATTTTAATTTTATGAAGACAGGAAGCTGGAAGCTTTTGCAACTCATGTTTACGCTTTTTTCCCCCCATTTTTTGCTTCTCTCTGCAATGTGATTTCAATGAAAAAAAATCTATTAATGAAACTATTCCAAGAAAATCATCAAAGTTGAATACATTCTTACATACAAGCCATCACTGGGTGTGGCAGGTTTTTAAAGAAAAAATCCTTTTTCCTTTTCCCTCAGCCCCACCTTCTACCATTCTGTATTCATGTCCTTGTCTTAGCAAAGCCACAAGGAGAAGCAATCACTCACTCCTACATCTCCACCCTCTGTTAGACAGATATATATGACAGAGGACTAAAAGCACATTGATCCTTTTGATACACTCCGTGTTCAGTATGAAATACCTCTGTGTACGAACAACTATTCTTTATAAAGACATTGCTTGTCTTTTTCTGCTTAATAACAAAGTAATGTATTTGAGGATTTCTCTATATTTGAATGGATTTTATCATAACTGAAAGATAAACAAGAAGGCCAGCATAAACCCCTCTCCTTGGTGCTAGCACGTACAGCCAGTGGTGTGTTGTAGAGGCTGAGGAGATAATCTATTATTGATGAGTAATGTGGAGTCCTTCCGGTAAACCCCACGCTGCAAGCATATCTCTCATCCCTAGAATAGCTCAGAAAGCTTTCCACTTACAAAGACATGACCTAAGCCAACTTTACAATAATCATGGCTCACCCTTGTGTTCAACACAAAGGTTAAAGTCTTGCAACAATATTGTAACATTAAAAATAACTTTTATCAAGTGTTTTATTGAGTCCGTCCTTTTTTGTTTTGGGTTTCTAATGCAGCAAACAGTTTTTCCCATACAGAGAATATAAATAATCAATGAACTGCAGCAGCCTGAAACATAAGCAAGTAGTTTGAATCCTAAACCATAACAAGAGCTCAGCAAGCACTTCTTGTAATGAAGCATGAAGCTCCATCTTTACAGCCAGGATCTATACCTCAGATATGTGATCACTGCTTCTTATTTGGAAAAAGTGCATCATTAAAAAGAAGATGGAGCCCTGTGACAGATGATAGTTCAAATCTGTATTTGGTTTTAGAAGATCTGAAGGTAGAAGTAAGGGTTAGCTGGCATGTTGCTTTAATTTCAGCACCTGCATTGCGGACAGCACCCTAAATGTCACCACAGCCAGTCCCAGCAGCAGCTGTCAGAGGGTCATTCCTTCTTAAATGATCCTGTAAAGTCTCATCAAGCAACATCAACATATAGATGTTCTTCATCACTATTAAATAATGCATAGTAACATGTAGATCGGGCTTCGGGAGCGGTGCTTGGCAACGACTTTAAACCTTTCAGCTTTATGAGATAAAAATCAAAGATTCTGTAGGATCATCAGAAAATCTGCCCTTGTTACGAACACGGATCACTTTCAGGAATTGCAATCAAGCTGTCGTCTTTCTTAAGAACCTCATCACAACGTCATTTATCACAAATACACAACTACACCAATAAAATAATATTCTAATCATCTGATATGTGAAGGATTTCTACCGCAATCTCACCTCACTTTACACATTTATTATTTGTTAATATTTAAATCAAACCATTTGTCAACCAAATAGCGGTAGTTAATCATTTATTAAAAACGATCTAGTCAACTAACAGTAATACATTTTATATTCCGTACGTTAAACAACCTTCAAATGAGAAATAAAAAAAGCTAATTAAACAGTAATAAACAAATAAATACCGGTGTGTGAAAGTCAACAGCGAGGATTTACTGACGTAGCCTAGCTAGATAGCTAAAGAGGAGTAACGGATTTTTACGGTTATGTGTTGGATCTTACCTTCCGCCGGAAATTACCCGGTAACGATGAACGTATAACAGTTTTAAATGGTGGATCTCCGTCTAGCCGCAGCGGCCTAGGCGGCTGCCTGTTTGCGGGGCATGTGAATGAGGATGTTAGGTTGTTTATCGGTGCAGAACAGAAAGCTTGCTGTTGCTGAGCTACAAGACTAAATAAAGCAAAGCATCATGGGAAAGCGTTCCAAAAACACTATTTATATTCATTTTCTTTTAAATTGTGTAGGAAGATACTAAATTATTTTCTTAAGAACATCATTTAAAATTCTTGAACCTGACTAAATTTGTGTGTAATGATTGTTTTGTGTATCTGTGTAACTCATACTTATTTCTTCGATTTAAAGCGGTGGAAACGTTTGCATTCAAACTCACACTGAAGATTTTTAAGTTTTTTGAAAACATCAAATTTGATTTTTTTTTTTAAACAATGAAATGCAAAATTATATATATAGATTTTTCCTAACAGTGGTTGGTGGTAGAGAGAAGCCAGATAGGGTGGCTCGGGCATTTGGTTAGGATGCTTCCCAAAAGCCTTGCTGGTGAGATGTTTTGAGCATTTCCCACCGGGAAGAGTTCCAGAGGCAGACCCCAAACCAGTTGGAGAGACTATGTCTCACAGCTGGCCAGGGAACACCTCGAGATCCTTCCAGGTGAGCTGCAGGATGCAGCCAGGGTGAGAGCAGCCTGGGCTTCCCCTCTGAGGCTGTTGCCCCTCGACCTGGCCCCTCGACCTGACCTGGCTGAAGACGACAGAACTGACCAGGTTGATGTGGCTCGAGTTCTAATTCTAATTAAAGGCAGTATGGATGAGCTTGACACTGACTGCTCACCAACTCTGTGAATACTGATCAAGTGTTAAAATCCGTCTTTGATGTTTCTAGTTTCTTCTCCATTTGCATTTTCATCAAATAATTATACTGCTTGCCACTGAAACCAGGAAGTTGGAGTGATATACAGGCTTAAGGCCAATAGTTATTGTTAACCAGACAAATAATGAATGGTTCAGGTTTCTACTGTAATGTTTAACAGAATCTACAATCAGTCATGTTTTTGTGGTACATGTTTTATTTATCTATATTTATATATTATATTTTAGTATGAATCCAATCGGTGAAGGCAGATGTAAGTACTTTTTAAAACCTTACAAACCACCTTCAAGCTAGTTGCACTAAGTAAATAAGTAAACACACAAAAAATATATTGTTAAAATTTCAGAAGAGCAGTATTGACAATAGATGGAGCATTACCCTGGTGGCCTGGATCTGAGAGGTCTCTTGTGGCTCTGGCCTCTGTGGTTAGGGCTGATTTCACTCCAGGTGTAGATGGATCTCCAAAATATGGATTCCTCAGGCAGCATCAAGCCAGATGTTAACATTTAGTCAAGGGAGGAATGGACTTCAAGGGGGAATGAGATGGGTGTGTTTGTGTGGTGGAAGAATGCTGGTCCAGTTAGTAAAAATGGGGTTGTCTAAAAGTTTCATATACCACTAATACAAACTAATACTACATAGTTGTGACTGCCAAAAATTTTACTGTGATTTGGCATTTCATCATTTAGTCAACTGTATTATGTGAATAAAGCAGGTCACATTGCTTATTTGCGTTAACAGCACATTTAGGCTACATCACATATAAAGACAGGTACACTACACAGGAAGGACTAAACTGTTCTGTTATTTTCCACTTATCCAGAACCGGTTCGTGGGGGCAACAACCTCAAACGGGAAGCTCAGGCTTTTCTCACCCGGCTGCATCTTCCAGCTGGCCAGGGAATGTCTTGGGATCCCCCCGGGCTGCATCTTCCAGCTCACCCAGTAGGATCCTGAGACATTCCCTGGCTAGCAGTGAGCCTAAGTCTCTCCAGCGATTCAGGAGTCTCCTCCCGGTAGGACATGCGCAAAACACTTAACCAGCAAGGCGTTTGAGAGGCATCCTAACCAGATGCCACACCATCTGGCTTTTCTTGACTCGGAGGAGCATCGGCTCTACTTCGAGCTTCTCCCAGATGATAGAGCTCCTCACTCTACCGCTATATTCATACCCAATGTATGTCTATTCCAAAATACTGGACCAAAATCATCTGAATCTAATGATCCTAAAGTTTTGTACTGTAATTCAGTAATCTAAATTAGATGTTACAGGGGATGAAACCTTGAAAACCTTCAGTCCATGAAGAACCAAACTGAGATGACCTGAACTGGACCGATCCTTATATTTTGACTCAGCAAAAATCTATCAGCATTTTCTGGCCCATGCACAGGGTATTTCATGAGCCTCTGGCAGAAAGTGGTATTGTTTGTGCTTGACCAGCAGATTGAAGGTGGTAGACCTGCAAATTAAATAAGTGTGGAGCTTCACTTTCTAACAGCAATGTCAAAGAGAAGGATGCAATTGCAGTTGAGATATCCACTGGACACCCTTTTATGTTGGGAAAGATTAGATAAAAAAAATATATAGTCCCACTACAATGCATTACAGAAAGCCAGATGAAATCAGAGATGGTAGAATATGTCTGAACGAATAATATAACGAACATGTTTATATCTAATGCCCCTCTTTTACTGCTTCCCTTTTTTATTTTAGCAATGTATTTCACATCTTGCATCTCTAAAAAGAATAATTTATCTTTGTATTTATTTAACAAATATACATTCAACAACATTGAATTAAATCAAATACTATGTAATAATGCATTTGATTTTGTGATCATGGGATTTTGCTAGTTTGAATAATTTTTCAATTCTTTGTTTTTGGTCTTATTAAAACAGTATATTTCTTTTCAAGTTTTATGCAAATATGCAACAATTACTTGTGTAATGAGAAATCCTAATTTCTAATTGAGTGTGCGACTTAATGTTTTTTTTTTTTTTTTTTACAGGATTGAGCTTCTTGGAATAAAAATGGGTTTATGCTCATGAACTGTGTACAGCAGTTGGACAGCAGAGGGAAGTGTTGCCTTTCACTGGTGGCTGAATAAACCAGTTGTAGCTATCATGTTCTACATTTGGGATCATATTTTATGGATGCCATACCATAAAGTTGAAACTTTTCCATCTTCAAACAAATCACTGGTTTGTAATCAGTGCTCTATCAAGAATGAATTGTTAGTGTTCTGAACATTGTAACTTTTGTCTTCAGGAGTTGGGAGGTAAAGGTACTGTAGAGTGAAATTCCATTCAGAGAAGAAAAATATGTCTACAAACTTTTGGTTCTTTTTTTTTAAAAAAAGAAGCAAATCGACCCATAAGACATTTTAGTTGTTTGTATTCCACACAATTACAAGCAATCTAAAAATGAAATCTACAATAATAGATTGAAAATCAAGAGTGAGGTAATGCATTCAGATTTTAGGTAGCAGTAGTTAAATGGACATGCTCTGATTCTTGTTATGTTTCCCAAGATTTTTACTAGACTCATTTTTTAAAAACAAATCAACTTTTTTGACTCTGACTTTTCTTGTCAGGGGTATGTAAACATGGCAAATCAGTATTCTTTTCATTACTCATCCAGAATATAAATCATCTCAGGCCAGAAAAATTCTGCACAATACAACTACTGCTTTAAAGATATGAATTGTAATGCATCACTTTTCATTGCCTACCTAAGAACGAGTCTCATATGTACAAAAAGAAAATATCATGTGGAGTAAATGTGATTATTGTCCACCTTCAGAAAGGTTATTTTTCCGGAGCAACATTTAATCTCTCTCTGGCCTCAGACTGTTTTTCGATGGGGATCAGATTCTTCTAATTTCTTTTCTTTTAGTGATTCTGGCACACATCCCAGCTACCAACCAGTTTAGAAGGAAGTAAAGTTCTCCTTACACAAGCAGAAGGGAGGTGAAACATAATTTGCCAACAGAGACTCAAACCTTCCATGTGATTTGTTTTCAGTACACCCAGCTAGCTACCTCCATGTATCATTACAGGTAGTAAAACATCTTATTAAGAGGAAAAATCCAAATAAAATAAGTAGGGTCGATTTTGGATACCAGTGTGACTACCTTTTTAGTGCCATTCCATATTTTTCATCCTTCACCTAAAAAGTGTCCGAGTCGTCCGGCAGTGGTTGGAACCCAGTTGAGAAGTGTCCCTTACACTCATCAGTTAAAGTGTAGATAGAGGGAATTCCTTGTAACTCTCTGGGCTCATAAATAAGTCTACGGAATACTCTCAAACCTTCCTAAAGATTGAAATTCAGTTTTATAAAGAAGCAATAAAATGCATTCTTTTAAACCCAGGCATGCTCTCCAAGTAAGTAATGCCACATAGATGCTGGCAAAGGTTTTGGACACGGGCCCAAAACATCACTCTAATGGAAAAGCAATAAGAGTGAAGCACTAAGGTTTTTTATTTTGCAACTTCCTGGCATCCGTTACACATTACTGAGATCAAAATGAATTTATACTTTTCAATGTGTCTCATTGGAGCGGTTGTTGGATTACAAACAGATAGTTCTGGTCCATGGCATAGAGGTAAAGATGAAATGTTGGCACATGCCAGCCGGTCTCACATGGTACTGTTTAATAGTTCCCGCTCTGACAAGCCGCCAGTACAAACACTTCTCAGGTTGTAATAGTTTTACAGTTATTATATTGAGATTGGCAACGCAAATGCCCCTAAAACTCTGAAAACCTAATTTAATTTTCCAAGAACCCATTTTTTATTCTTCGTCTGCCCAAAGAAACATAGCCAGCAATGTATCATTTACAGAGCTGTGCTATAGTTTCTGCTACTGTGAATTGTAGAGGCAAAGATGACTGGATTTCCAGACAACATAAAGCAAATGATCACCAATTTCAACTAGGATTACTTTTATTATACTGTTATTTGAATTGTGGATTTTGAGATGTGCTCAGGATCTTTTTTATACCCATAACCCTATTTATTCTTGTTTTTCCCACACATGGAATAAAAATAATTAGATTTTGGTTTTAGGTGTTGGTTTTGAGAAAAGTGGGGCTTTTTAAATTTTTTTTCTCTTTATTTTCCAGCAAAAATATGTCCAGTTCAATTACAAGCTTAAAGGATTTGTTCTTCAATCTGAAGGGAAGTGTTTCTTTTATTAAACATTTTTTACTGTAATTTTTTTCTCCTATTTTTAACTTTATTACATCTTAATTTGTCTTCAATATCTGGACGATAACATATTGTAAAATGCTATTTTCTCATTTTGTTTACTATTCTTCGATATCTTTCAGAAGAAGTAGCTTCATAATGAAACTTTTTTTTTTTTTTAAAAACTATTTTTTTTTTAAAATAATCCAATCATGCATTGTATTTTTTTGTCTAGTTGAAAAAGACTTAAAGTCTTCATACCCAAAAACTTTCAAAATAATTTAATGAGAAAAGTATAACTGCTCCAGATTTTTACAAAACCAGCTGTTTTTAGTGTTCAGTGCTATTTATGAACATTTAATGATGCTGTCAGCCAATCTCCAATTCAACAGAAGTTATTGAATGTTGCATTATATTTTTTAAATTCTTGCCTGCTTCCTCTCCCCCCCTTTTTTTTGCTCATCATAGGAATTTTAACAAACAAAACTATAACTGCTCATCTATTTTGATTCGTCTGGAATTCAAATCTATTCTGTCTACCAAAAATGTGTGTTATTGAACATTTAGCTGACAGTCTGCTATATACCTGCAGTTGTGTAATGTCAACAATCCATGACATTTACTGTGCAAACAGTGATTTTTAAACATGAAGACGCAGGACTTTTAACAGTATGTGGTGTAGCCTGAAAATAATTTTATTTATTTGGATAATCATTGTGTTCAAAAATAAATTGACCTAGATATTTTTTTGTTTCTTGCTTTGTGCTTGTGAGGCGTGGAAAGTATTTGGCCTTTCAAGCATTTACAGTAGGTGTACAGTGTGAGAGCTGTTAGCAGCTGGGCTTCTGGGGCCACTGAAAAAAAAGGGACAAAATATGTGAAATGAGCTCTTAAATGAAAGGTTATTTTCACAGCAGTCAACTTTTCTGACACAGTTTTGTACTCAACAATTAAAGTGTGACAAATTTACAAGCTGGCAAATCAGAGTCATGCACATAGGAAATAACAGTGAACATGTTTCTAACTGGACCAGACGGACAACCCTGTTACAGAGTAATTACCCAGTCAAAGCCAAAAAATGTCTCAGACTTTATTCTACTAATGAGGCTGGACGGTGGGAAATCACATTTGCTTTGCTGGCTTTTAATGTATTTGTTTTACAGTCATATAAGAGCAGTTTCCTTGTAACTATTTAAAAAATATATTATAAGACTTAAAGATTGAAGCAAAGCTTCAAGACCAGTGGAAAATGGAATGTCCTGGTATAAAAAAAATGCATGTAGGCTCAATTCAAGACTTTAATCCCAAACAAAACACAGAATGTACATGTGAGTAATTTAAATCTCATTTCAAATTTATAGACAATATTTATCAATGAAACCCAGCACATTGGAGTAAATGTCTAGAGGCGTCAAAGTAAATAATAAAAAAAAATTGAAGATGGTCAAGACAAATTACTCACTTGATTCAACATTTAAACATTAGTTAGATGTACCGGTAATTTCTGTCACATGCTGGGAGGAGGCATTAGGTAAGTGGATGAATGTCTGCCTTTGGACTGGGAGAAGCTGGTTCAATTCCCACTGGGTCAATGCCTAAGTGACATTGGGAACGACATTGGGAACCCCCGCCCCTTACTCCCACTGTGCTGCTTGCTGCAATGCAGTACAGAAATGTTCCCATTTGAGGGAAGAATACAGTACGTTAAAATATATATACTGTAGTGTACTGTATATCTGAAGACACCTTTTTCTGCTCTTTATGTTTCAACTGGATCCTGAACAGATATGTTCTTTGGTGCACCTGGGAGCAAACTCCTTAGGTCAGCTGGTATGGTGAGTTAACGTGCAAGCTCTTTATTTAAACACACATTATTGCTGTCTGGTTGAGAACCAGTAGAAAAGGAGAACTAGACGTGTTTATCCTGGATTCAGAACAGTCCTAAAATCTTTTGAGCTCCTATTTCATACACCTCACACTACACCACCACAATCACAGCTCCAAGATACAACTTTAATATTCCTTGTTTCTCCCCAGGCTCGAGAAGATTGGAAGCAGACTTTTCACTTCTTTTACATAACATCTTTTGTTTTGTTTTGTTTTTTTTGTCACAAAAAATGTGAATTTAGCTGACTTCTTCATTTTAGTTGCTCACTTTTTGAGTGTCTATTTTTATACCACTGCTTGAGTCGGCAAAAAGATGATCTTATAATGGTTGAAATTGAAGCAGCAGACAGCAGCCTGTAAAACACAACACTGTGACTGTTAGCTATGACTAGTTCAAAATAACATCCGTTGTTGACTTTTTCACCTCTTGTTAAATTGACACAAAAGACAACAAAAATATTTAGTCTGCAAAATATTCGTAAAGGTGTGCTTGTGTAATTTAACTGACGAATGTATATACTGTATATACCCAAGGTCCTTGATTTTTAAATAAAATGCTAAATGATATCCTTGTGATTGGCAAAACATATGTGAACCTCTGGGATTAGAAGTTAACAATTTTTTTTTATCATTTTAGGTTTCACTCATTTTTTAAAAAAACAAATTAAGTCCAAGATTATGATTGCAAGTTTTACTATTAAAGTGTAGCAAAAGAAACTAATACCAAAATCTGTTCAGGTGCCTGTGCTCCTGTCTGTGGTCCTGGTGGTCCCTGTCTGATGCTGTGTCCTCTCTACGCCTGTGCCTCCTGACTGGTTAGTTAAGTCTTTTTTTTGTGTATTGCTTCTAAGAGCTCGGTGTCAAGCCGCTCATCCTCCAGGTCGAGAGGAGCCAGATGGGGTGGTTCAGGCATCTGGTCAGGATGCCCCCCGAGCGCCTCGCGGACGAGGTGTTTCGGGCACGTCCCACCGGGAGGAGACCAAGGGGCAGACCCCGGACCCGCTGGAGAGACTATGTCTCACAGCTGGCCGAGGAACGACTTGTGATCCTTCCGGGTGAGCTGGAGGATGCAGCAGGGGTGAGAGAAGCCTGGGCTGCCTGTTTGAAACTGTTGCCCCCGCGACTCGACCCCGGAACAAACGGAAGATGACGGAACAGAGTTTCTAAGAGCAAAGTTTGATCCATTAAAAAACTTGCAATAGTCATCATTTTAGTTCATTAAGTAACTTTTATCTGATAAAAAAAAAACTGTCTTTGTGCTGTTTGTGTCAGGTCCTTATCAATACCCAAACCAGCTATCCCTATTCTCCTTTCAGATTTACAACTCCAAGTAAAGGACACATGGTGAAGGATCAGATGCTGTAAATAAATACAGTCTCCCTTTCATACATCTCACATGTGGATTTTAGTGCCTGTGTGATCTCTGAAGGCCTTGGGCCTCTCCAGTTAAGCTGAGCTACTCATCCTTTAGAGCAAGTCTCCAAATAAAACAGTACTGCCTAGCCAAGCAAAACCCACTACAGAGCTATTTTCCACCATCTGTGTGGCCAGGCAAAATACAAGGAAACCATTTACCCCGGCCATCCGAGATCAAGAAACACAAGATCAGTCAGACTGACGAAAAGACCCAATCAACACACTGTCAAAGACCTTCCTAAAGTAAGCCGTTTCCTCTGTGGTGCTAAGAGAAAATCTTCATTTAACCCACCACCTCTCTGAGCAGGAGAGCTGTTTTCCAAGCAGCAGGGTGTGGCCAAGCAACCTGTCTGGGTTGAAAACATTTGCTTTTTAGCTTGTGTCTTTATATCTTCCCACCACTTCAGTTGGACACATTTCCCACATACTGACAACATCCTGTGTTCCCACATGGGTTCAATACCGTCCAATTTAGTTGCCAAATATTCTGCTTCACTCTGGTGCTGTGCTTACCTACTGCCAATGTCTTCCTAAGACCTCCACAGCTCAATACAGAACCATTAACTTTTTAGATGTCTGCAAAAAGGGGCAGTTTCACTCAGAGGTTGCAGAGGAGGGTCCCTGGGGCCACATGGAGGGACTAAGCTATACTATCCTCTTTCAGAGATCACTGAAGAGGACCACAGAGCACCTTTGCCCAGCTGCTTAAATTGAAACACAACACCAGCAGGACATGGGAGAGACCAGTCTGCACAGGAAAGCCAGGGATTATTGCCTCCACTGCTACGCCACCTACAGAAAGGTTTCTACACATAGAAACTTGTCTATCTCCCATAAAAGTATTCAAAAAGTTCTAAATTAATTGAAGGTTGAACAAAATACTTTGACAGTGATACGAGTTTATACTCATATATACTGATGTAATACTGACAGTTTGTTTATGGATGTGTTGAGACATTTTCCTCATTCGTAAACTCTATTATTTGTTTGGTTATTGAGTTTTTATTTTCAAGAAAGAACATTTTTAATAAGCCACTCAAAACCAAGCAAATCCTGTGGATATTCTGCTGTTTAGTTGCAAATGTGAATGAGTTTCATTTCAGAAAATTCTTTCCATGCTGTAGTTTAATTCAGGCAGAGGCAAAGTTCTGTCTTAAAAGTCAATGACAGCACTGCAGTAGTGTTCCAGCGTATGTGTTGAAAAGACTCTTTATGTGCCACTCATTTTGTGAATGACTCTGTACATGGAGCACTTTAATTTTTAAAAAAAAATTATATTAAAAAAAATTCTGCAAAAAACAATCCTGCAAAGTCCAGATTTTTCCATTAAAGTTAAGTGTTTCATGAAGACAGTCACTTAAATTTAAATTTTTCTTGAGCAACACAAGTTGTTAACACCTTGTCATGAATCTATTTCTGTTTTTCCGTCTAAAGAAAATAAGAAAATGAGTCAAGCATGCCATAAAATCCACATGCAATTGAATTGACACATGACCAAAAGAGGAGCTAATGGGACTATTTGGTATAAAGCAAAAGCTCCAGTAAAACAGCAGTAAATGGTTCAAATCCATCTCTGAGGTTTAGACCTGTAATGGCCCGTGACTGCACACTGACTGCCGGAGGTGTTTGATGAGGAAAATTACATTGTCAAGAATGACATGTGGGACGTTACAAACTTGATGGAAGGCCTGACTGGAGTTTCAGGTTGTGTAAATGTGCCGTTGACTTTGTAAATGAGCTGGTAGTGGGTAGCCCTGAAGTAAAAGGGGATGAAACAACAAAATGAGTAATGTTGGATTAATAACTTGTTTTTATTCCAAAAAAGATTTTGAAATTCAAATGACATTAGATTAAAATGACATAAATCTGTCTCCTTCTCTTATGCATGTGAACTCCAAAACTAAATAGAAATATTAGCTTGTGAGACAAAAACATCTGCACTGAGAATTCATCATCTCTGGAGAGAAAATTGGAGCGTGGCTGATAGTGATAGCAAAGGGGAAGCAGTCGGTATGTTTGTGCACATTCCTGGAAGCCACAGCTCCTGTTGGCACGTTGTCCTCCTGTGCCTGTTAGCCCTCCCAGCTCCACGTGTTTATGTCTTAGGTTTCTCTCCTTCTCCCTCCCTGTCCAAATATTTTCTAATGCCACTAAAGAATGTTCTAATGTTGTTGAAGCAGTGGACCGGTCGACTTCAGTTATTACGGTTGCAGTTTTGTCTTTCTAATGAAAGCCAGCACAAGATATTCTCATAATCAGAAACCATTTATGAAGGTAGACTATTTTTATAGTAGGCCTTCATAAAGTAACATCAGCTACATTTGCTCCTAGGAAGTCCATATATAACCAAAGTGTAGGAAAAAGCCTCACTTTGCAGGTTTGACTCTATAGTGGGAAAACATAGTTAAAACTGTGCAGCCAGAAGTTGTTTATCGTTCGTATCTGTGTGCAATAAATCATAAACAACAGCTGCTCAAGGGAAATCCTCATGAATACAACTCAACGTAACATCTTTTATGAAGATTTTTACCCTAAAACAGACAACAAGCACACTCTGTGAACATTTTACATTTTTTTCAATAAAGAGTGATAATTCACAAAAATGTAAAGTAATGTGCATGTTCATTTGCCTATATTTGTCATTTAAATGTGGTAATTCATTCATTTTATGACTTCAAATTATGACTCAAGCAATAGAACAAAGTTTAATTCATGCATAAAACGTTTAAAAAGATTTAGTCTCTAAACGCGTATGACATATTTACTGTCATACACGTTAGTGTTTACTAGTTCATCGCTCATGTTTTTGAACTAACACTCTGGCTGATGTGGGTTTGCTTTCTATTCTAAAGACTCAGCAGTTTTGTTGTCTTTCACCAGTTCTTTTTTTTTTCCCACACTCTGTTTGTGTCTGGACCAGCAGGGGTGCAGAGGACACATCTGTTGCAGCCATGCAGATACATAGCTGATGATTACCACAGGTAAACTCTCTTATTACTGCTCTGAAAATGATGGGCTGCAGCTGCCAATTGGAGCAACAATATTTCACCAGGATGCAGTGGCTGCTCATTGGCTTTAGCTTTTTTTTAAAACACGGCGGAAATCTTTCAACACAGTGGCATATTAAAACGGCTGCGTGGGTAAATAAATAGTGAGCTTGAAGGAAATGTGATTTGTATGGATAGCTGGCTCTTTCTGTGTGTTTAAATTTAAATACTTGGCAAACACTATATTGCAGTGAGCTCTCTGACTAAGCAGCTCTGGATTGTTTCAGATGCAGCCAACATCCCAAAAAGAGGTATTTACTTTCCACACTACAACTAGGAAAAAGCTCACATCCAGAACCAGACTGTTTGTTTAGCTGCTCCTCAGTGAAGTGAACAAGCTTTAATTAAGTCTTTTACTGCTTAGTCAATGAACTACTTGTATTATTGTAGAGCAACAAGCCTTTAAACACTCACTTTAAAAGTTATGTGCTGCTACTTGTTGAAAATAGTCTGAGCAAAGGAAGACAAAAATAAAATTTCTACCACTCCAAGTCTTGGTGATGTGAAACAGAACATTGTCCTGCTCTTTAATTGGTTGCAAATTGAAAGCATGAAAGATTGACTTGCGATCTCTTGTATTAGCTGTTTTATCCGTCATGTTCTTTGTTGATGCTACATGATGATCTGTGTTTTTTGAATAAAACTCCCTTAATCAGCTAGGAGTAATAAACTTTTTAAATGAACCACTTTACAGGAGTTTGTCTTTACAAGTTTCCCTCGATGGGAAGAAATGTCGAGACGGTTCTACACGTCCAAGCACTGGAAAAATCTAGCAGAAATAAAGCCATATTTTATGAGAACGAACTGAGTCTTAACAGACAAGCTGTCAAGGACATTTTCCACCCTGCACATAAGCCATGGAGGAAACTGCAATGAGCAACAAAACAGCTGGTAAAGTTTAAAGGCCTGCTACAATTTATTCATTTATTAAAAAAGAAAAACTTTGAAGAGATTGTCTACTTGAGGTCATACAGTTCATAGTGCCAGGGCTGAGAAAGTCAGACAGACACGGGGTGCAGATGGGGAACGCCACCATTCCAGATTTAAAATGAGAAGTTCAGACAGTGTGTGTAAATGTACAAACCCCATTTCTACACTGAGGTGAACTTGTTAAAGCTCCATCAAAGGAATGCCATTCCCAAATCTGGCATGCAAACTTCCTTGAAGAGTAATTAGTTTCTTGTTGGCTCATGCAAATCCAAAAAACTCCCTAATTTGTTGGCATCTTTTTGTTGTAAACTAACACCTAGATAATCCAAAATGTCAAGCTCGCATGTGCCAACCACAGGCTGAGGTTGAGAGGTGCTGTGAACCGACCTCAGATATGAACATGACCTGCTGGATGTTTGATCCTCACCAGGCTTGCAGATTTGACAGTGACACCCACACAGCGCTGCACCATTTATTGTTTTTTCTTTGGGAGTCTGGAAGTCATCAAGCATTTGCCTCTTTTAGATTAATTTGGTTTTTAAGAAAGCAGATCAAAGTTTAGATTTACATCTTAGGCTATGTAAGCATAATTCAGTACACGCAGCACAATTAGTTTAAGATTTTTTGTTGAAAACTATCTTCTAACCATCTCAAACTTATTGCAACATTGTGCTGCCTAGGATAACAAAACCAAAATGTTCTTAATTATCTCAAAATGAACCATTAAACTTGTCAGCTCCTAATGGTTTTATCTGAGAAGAAAATTATCAGATGTTTTCTTTAGAGCAAGTTAGCTCTTGCAGGCCATACTAAAACATTTTTTGTTTTCATAATGGCTTTACCTTTACAGTTCCGCTAGGTGTGACAAAAGAGTGATGCTGTATTTTCCATTTAGTAGAAATCTTCAGACAGAATATTGTTTTGCGTCAGTGAGACCTTTGACATAAAATAACACCCTGCTCCTCCCAAACAAGTCTAAACACACACTCGCAAAACCACAAAAGCTATTTGGCAGAGCTTTGTTTGTATTAATCTTTGAGTCCTCAGACTGCTCAAGAAAAGTTCAAAACTGAACCATAAAGCGCTATAGCTGGATGCACATGAAGCAAAAAATTATTTTACCGCTGTAGGCTGGTGGAGAAAAAGGTTTTGTTTCCAGACAAAAAGAGAAATAAATTACAAATTGTTCTCATGTAATTGTGTTTCATGGACATAAAAATATTACAACCTAATTCACAACCATACAGTAGTTGCTGAGGTGTTTTGTCGCCTAAAAAAACGGTTAATTAGATTAAAAAGAAGGAGGTAAAGTCATTTCAATTCTGCGCTGTTTTTATGACCTTCCTTTTATTTTTACAGGTGCACATGGGATGCTTGTGTTAACACCACTGTGCTACTTAGTAACACCGACCCACTACCACCATTTGGCATGAAGGCACTGCTGTGTCCAGCTCGTGCATGAAGACATGGATGGCTTACACACTGAGAGAAGTTGTGTATTTGATCCTCAGAACTGCTCCTGGCCTTTAAGCTACAAATGAATGTGCTTTTTGGGATATTTATCAGAAGAAATAGCTGAATGTTATGATTATCAGCTTATAGATGACTTGAACTATGTTGACCATCAGCAGGGTTTTAGCAGGCTGTCTGCTTTGGTAAAAATAAAAAAGCTGAACTTTGGAGTGAGCTTGTATTGATTCGTGGGCTAATTTGAGCACATTAAATTCTCAGACATAAAGTATGTCTATGAAACCAACTATCCCACACACTTGTTCCCACTTTTGTGGTGTCTGTCCTGCTGCACATGAGCAGCACATTGCTCTACTTCTCAAACATCAAGAAGATGGGTGTTACCTGTTTAAAATCTTACGAACAAAATTGGCATTTGGATGGCGAACAAAATATGAACATAAGACGTTGAGAAATTATAT
The DNA here is from genome assembly GCA_902685375.1 of Neostethus bicornis. Classification (NCBI taxonomy): domain Eukaryota; kingdom Metazoa; phylum Chordata; class Actinopteri; order Atheriniformes; family Phallostethidae; genus Neostethus; species Neostethus bicornis. The sequence continues at coordinate 17,211,011 of LR738545.1, forward strand.
CAAGTAGCAAAGTGTGGAATAAAGTAGAGCAGAAATTGTGTTTCAAATGGTGTGCTGGTTTATATCTGTGGTCTACTAATTTTTTTCTCAAGGAGGGATGAAAGAAGAAAAGACATGAATAAGGGAAAATATTGAGGCAAAATCTCAAACACGTCAACCAAAAAACAGTGGGCTGATGCGGTTGGGGATAGTGATGTCTCAACATTAAATCTCAGTAAACCACTAGGTGTCTCTTGTTTCTACTGACTTACAGCTCCTGTTGCATGCTCTGCATCACAGACACAGATAGTTGCCCTGCACACAGAGCTATTCATATTTTGACACATGGTACACAGAATTTTAAAAGCCTCCATTGTGTGTTATTCCCCTCATTCTGCTCAATTAAAAAGCAGAGCAAGTTTGTTCATTTAAAAAATGTGTCATTTCTTACGGAAAAAAGTCTAAGTGTTGCATTTAAATGATTGGAGCAAAAACAAAGAATCCCTTACCATACATGTGTTTCTAACTGTACTTCTCCACACCTCAAAAAGTGTGGATTATTTTGTCCATATGTCACTGAGAACAGTTTTGCAGTAGGGAGACCATTTTAGGGCTCATAGGTAAACTTTATGAGCCTTGGACCGCAAGTCGAGTCACACAGAGTCATTCTGGTAGCAAAAATAAGCGTGCAGGGTTACACAGCTGATATTGGCAGACATGAAGAGAAACTGTATAAACTAACAGAAATAAATCCCTGGATTATTCTGGGCTGCTCACGAGTCCATTTCTGTCCAATTGTACTTTATTTTAGTTTGTTTCACCTAATTAATATATTTTGTAGGCATACCTAAATACCCTGTTTTTATTATTTTATGTACTTTTTTTTTTTGTCTGACTATAGTTTCTCAAAATAATGTTTCTCACCTCATTATTTTAGTCTTTGCATATTAAATGACTTATATTGGATAGAGCTAATTATGTTTTGAATTGCCAGCAGAAGAAATCAAGTTGTATCCTAACTGAAATAGGCGTGAATATAAATACTAAAAACATGCAGGTAATCTGACCTACTCAGATTAAAGATAAGAAAATTGCCTGGTTCATCGGCCCACTTCCCAGCCTTGTCTACAGTTTGAGTAATGGGAGTGGTCGAAGAACATGTCCTCCTGCCAGTTTTCTGTACAGTAGTTTTGAGAGTGGTGCTGAATCCTAATGGTCTAAATTACTGGTCTGCATTTGATGGCAGCCTGGCAGACAGGGGTCCCCACACCTGTATCCTGACAGAACACAGAGGGTGATTAGTCCTGGCAGGATTTAAAGAGGGGACTAGTCTTTCATTGCTCTGCTGTTATTCATTCACAGTCACAAACATTGCTGCACCCCCTCCATATTTTTTGGAATGGGGCCAAACATTCTGGGCGTGTGCCTGTTTTCATGGCACCAAAAAGGCGGTTTTCTGACTGGCTGGCTTGTTTCCCTGAAAACAAGGAACAAATGAGTTGAGAGAATGATTTGCTCTTGGCTTTGGTTGTTGGGTTGACTCTCTTTAATCTAAAGATGCACAGCGATAGTGACAAAGTTCAAATTCTTTTAAGGATTTATGTCTTTATTTGAAAGGACCTCATTGTTCCTGCTTGATTTATATGGATTCTGAGTTTAGCTTTCTTTGAGTTGCATTAAATTTAGGTGCTTTTTCTTCCACACAGAGATCAAAACTGCTAGTTTTGCAGCAGATTTAAGTGTGGACTGGTTTTGCCAAGGTTCATCTGAAAGTGGCATGGACAGAAAACAATTAAGTACAAACAACCGTGATTAAGTTTTGCAAATTTATAAAGTTTGAACATGAAAATGTTTGTGGATTGCAATGTGTGGAGAACTTTTTTTTTCTTCAATGTGCTGAAGTGGCGTGTTGTTGCTGGAAGTGTCTCTGGAAACAGAGAAAGAGTTCTCTGTAGCTGCTGGAGCACAGATTTTATGTCTGAAGCGAGGCTCCTTCCTGTCTCTGACAGGATGTGGGGTATCCTGTCTGGCAACAGCCTAGAAGAGCACCCAGCTTCAAAGGCAAGAGGAAGTGGTCAGGGGATGGAGAGAGGTGCACTGGACAAGGAGAGAAGGCACAGAAAGATGGAAAAGGAGCCCTGAAGAAAGCAATAAAAACTAATAAATAGACATTTTAAAAGCTCTGGAGATTGCTAGAAGTTAGTTGTTGTTTAGCTTTAGTTTAATATCCAGCATGATGAGTCAAATGAACTGAAATTTTGAATTTGTAAACAATCAATAAAGAGTGTTCAAACATAATATCCCCCAAATAGCTGTCAGTTTCACAGTGCTTATAAGTGCCTTCATTTCCGCTCCCTTCAGACTTTAATTTTGTTTCCAAGTGAGGGAAATATCTGCAAATCTTGACTTCAGAACTATGCGCAGTTGGCTGTGGGAGACGCACCCTGTTCCACTGGCATCTGAGTCATGCCAGTGTCAACAGTGAGTGTGTCTAGAGGCATGCACGATGCACGGACACTCAAACTAAAAGTGACAAATTAAGCAGAAAAGAAGGGGAGGACAGTGGGATTTCCCAATTATCCGTGTAACCCTAATGTATAAGACATTTAAAGACATCTTACAAGCTTGTGATTTTGTGCTTATCCCGCAGGCTGTTTCCTGAGATCAAAGGCTAATTCCCAAAGAGGCACAGGAGATATTAAGTAATTATCACTTACAAGATGAAACATCTCTGCTTGACTTTGCTGTGCCGCATATGTTTGACATTAGCCATACGGTTCCCCACATTGGCTTAGACATTCTCAGACCACAGTGGGGGTCTTACTAAAAGAGAAGCCTGAGGTACAAGACAACCTATTTATAGACCCGGGTTAGGACAAACTGCTGCTAATTAGTCAGATTCATTTCACATGGAGTACCAGAGAGAAGGCGACTGTCTCTTTCTAAAAAACAACTCATAGCTCACTTGGTCATTAAAAGGAATGACTGATTTTCATCTCTACACAACATGTGCACTATGCTACTAAAAGTTATTTGACAGTTCCAATACTTGCCCCAAATACTCAAGTCCTCAAGGTAATTGGGAATATTTATGATTCCTAATGAAGTTTTTTTTTTCATAAAGCTGGAAGTAGTGTAGGGATTTGAAAGACATTTAAAACATTGAATGGCCCCTTATCCTGTCTAAAGTAAGCAAAGTGCTGCCTTAACAGCATTTCTAACAATTGCTTTGTTAAACTCCACTAAATTTTTTATTTCACGAGGTCAGCATCTTCGTTATTAGATTTAGTCTCTTCGTGCATAATATCCTACATATTGAATAATTGTTAATTCCTTCATTGGCTGCGTATAGTTAAACTAGTTCAAACCTCTGGGTATGCTGGTAATTCACAGTGAATGGGCAGGGTACGACATGTACATCCTGTACAAACAACATAGAAAAACAAGTTTATTTTTTTTGGAAAATTTCTGAGGATTTTTAAAAAAGTGACTTACAGAAAAAAAAAAAGTTCAACCACAGCAGAAAGTTTAAGTATTGAGACGCAAACCAATGGTGAGGAGTGGATGGACAAGAGGAAAAAAATGAATGGTGAAGAAGAACACCTCAGCCATACAGTATATACATAAAATGCTAGAAGGCTAAATTTCAAAACATATACACCCAACACAAAGCTTTCCCACAAAATCACAGGAACACTCAACCATTTAAGACCAAGAACACCATCACAACAAAAATAACGTGGCACCACCCATCCAGCTTCAAGAAGCATCCCGGAAAAAAAAGTCGGACATTCTGAAGCTTAGGCTTCCATCCATCCAACCATCTATCCATTAGCTTTGTTGTTTTACAACTTGAAGATACAAATAGTTCATGTTGTCAAAAAATCTAAACCAATGCATTTTTCCGTCTTTATCTTTGTTGCATGACACACATGTGAGGCAGTCCATGGTCACATTTTTTTGTCCATGTGACACACCTATCCTAAAAATTACAAGTCACAATCCCTTTAATGCTATATTTCCACTTTCATACATCATGACAAAGTGTATTAAATCTACATTTCTAATTTCCTAACATAACATTTCAAATATCTGACATACAGTGAGCTGTACATCCAACCAAGACAGAAATTCAATAATAAATGTCTTTTCACTCTCTGTTCCAAAACACATCAATGTCATGGGGTGCAAGTGGAATTCTTGGCTGAATCCTTGCTTGGTCTGTGGCTCTGACCTGGAAAAATATCCAGAAGAGCAAAAAAAAAATTAAAATAAAAAAAACCAAAATGCTCCCTGTGTCAGAACCTCCAAATACTGTAGATCCTGCAGGGGTGTCAACATGCCCCACAAGAATGTGCGGAGCTCCACTCCAGCCAGGGGTCGTGTGGGGTATGTGTGCCTGTGGGATTCACTGTCAGTATGAGTGGGATTTGGAGTGAGTCAGCTGGACCAGAATATAAAGAGAGGTTTGAGTAGAGAGGATGGTTTCAAGCAGGGAAGGCTGGCAGCTGACCAGTACGATACATTTTTCGAATTTATTTCTAAATTTTCAACCACTTAATTGTGCAATAGCTAAATAAATGAGCTCTTCTTTTTATGGCTGTATATTGTTTTTATCTATTTAAGTCCTTTTTTTTGTCTTTTTGTCTGTTCCTGCTGTGCCTATGCTGTTGCATATTGCAATTTCCCCATTGTGGTACTAATACAGGTTTTCTTAATCTTAAAGTTGTTAGTTTGAGTACAGAACCAGATCATTTCAACCGAATCAAATAAAATCAGACGGGACTTTGGGCATGTCATGCAAAAAATTGATTATGCATCAAAAGATTTGACTTTTCATATTTTAAAAAGTTGTGAAAGATTAAATATTATTTCTAAAAGCTAAAAAAATATAGAATGGAAAATAAATTTTTAGAAATATTAATAATTAAATAAATATGCATCAAATCAAACTTCTTTTGAAGAGGTATTTTATTGTAACAGATCTCCATGGCGGTTGACCATTAGGCTATTTAAATTTGTGTTTGATTGTTGTTAACAATTGTAACCATTTAACACAACGAGTTTCTCTACTTATCATATAATTAAGGCTTACTGTCTTTTGTCATTTTATTTTGTCTATTGCTCTTTTTGTTTGCTGTTGTTTTGTGCTGTGGCCATTGTGCAAGTCTGGCTTGATACAGTTATTATATGCTGTAAAAACATGTTGGGATTGATTCTGGGAAGAATGGCCGTGCTCTGTTACAGCTGACAGAAATAAAAATAAAATTCAATCAAATTTGTCTTCCCCTCATTCAGAAACCTCACTGTAATTTTATCAATTGGGATCAGATCAGGATAGGTTTTGATATCTGAAAAGATTTACACAGTGAATAGTTTGAGTTTTCCGTAATGTGTGCAACCTTGTGTGCAACTTTATCAAACAAAGAGAAGGTGAAGATTTTTTTTCCTCCGGTGGAAAGGCTGGCAAGGTCCAATTTAATCCTAAAGGAAGTATTGCAACTGCTGTCAAGGATGCTGCTCAAAGACACAAAGGCTGATTCACATATTGGACAGGAACATGTGTGAAACACATGGTAAAGCTTGGATAGAATAAGAGCCACAGGCTTTAGGGGCCCACACAGACCTAGGTACAAATAACCACCACACATATCACAAGCTCACACACTTATGTTGTGCACAGAGAACCATGTTCTCATGGGTTCCCCACTTTCCTAGGGTAGTTACTTCTTGATTTACAAGTGTTTCATTGTTTCCCATGGAGATATGTGTGTTAAATGGGTGTCATCATGTAAAAGTGTCAGAGAACACCCAGAAAGCACGGAGGGCTAGGTTTGCTAATTGCGTAGTTACAACACCATTACCAGACCTGTGGAGTCAAAAATAAAGCACATACACACAGTGATCACCTGAACTTTTCTCTGACAAAAGTGAGCTCTCTCTTTGCACCTCCATTACTCTTCTGGCTGGCTGTCTTTTAAAAAGCCAGAGAGCCTGTTGGGATTGATTTGAGCTGGTCTGGATTCAGATTGCAGAGGCAGCTTTTTTCAGCGGTGGGGTTTTCCCCTCACTGTGGTATTATTGGAATCCTAAAACTGCCAGATGTCTCAAGATATAGAGGAAGACATGAGAGGTAAAAAGAGGCAGTCTGCAGCCCCACACAGAGCTTTCTAAAAGCTTGACGTCTCTAGAGGCTTGCAAAGTTTGAGAAGCATGTGTACTGATTTTCAGCTAACCACAAATGAGATGAAGTCCACTACTGTTCTATAATTACACATGAATAATAAAATGTGTTTTCTGCTCTAAGTGATATTACAGGAATACCTCAGATGTAAAGCAGGGGAATTTTGCATTATCACCAATCTTTATGCTTGTATTTTTTATTAACGTAAAAAGTTAGGAGCAACATAAAGAACTAAATACACCTGGCAACTTTGCAGTGACCAGTTAGTTAGTGCTTTGATTTTAGGTAGCAACATTGGATAGCAATATGATTGAGTCATACACTTGATTGGTACTGATGCACAATTAACTTTTCCCACATTTGGTGTTTGTCCTTGGCCTTGATTTTAAATACATATGTACATTTAAAATCCCTCTGAATTTTGCTCGAGAGATGTTGTTGAAACCAAATTACAGTAACTGATCTGCAAGACGTAAAAGCAAATTACTCTGCTGGGCTGGAGAAAAGTTGTTCAGCTGGCAGAATTGAGGACTGGGTTAATTGTTAGAGTCACAGTTAATCACAGGAGTAAAATGAGCCGTGGAGCGACAGGTCTATTTCAACTGATGAAGTGCCAGTTGTTTTTGAAGAGTTTTTCAGTTTGCATGAATAGGGGAGCCATGTAATAGTTGTGGTGAGCCTAAACCACCATGTACTGACAGTTGGCTAGCTTGCTGAGTCAGACACAACCCAAACGCATTAACCACAACCCATAACGGTATCTAAAAATGACATCCAGTCTAATTAAGCTTTTGGCCGACATAAAGATTACTGACTGTATAAAACATAAACTGTGACCACTAGGAACTCTAACGAGATCAGAAAAATACAAATGCAAACATATACCAAAATAAAGAATTCACTACTTTCTCCCCTAATTTATCTCTTTTTTTGGCTCTTCCCAACACTCTTTTATGCCAATCCTCAACATTTTCTCTCAAAGAGACTGTTAACCATGACCGAGACCCCGGGGCAGACAGGAAGTTTGTCCAGGTTTTGGTTGGCTCTATATTTAGTGTGTTTATTGTCTTAACCTCAGAAAATTAGTATTGTAGACATTGAATACAAACTCAAGGGCATCAGAGTTAAGGGGGTTTGCAAGTTGGAGGTAAAGGAAATAAAACAGAACCAGACTTGATTGTATATTTGTTCAGTAAAAGGAGTGGGGCCACTGACCGAGATGAGAAGAAGCTGAACACTTCAATCATTCGGCATGCACCTCATCATGCTTCCACCATCACTAACTTCCTGGACTTGTTTAGGAATTATCTGGTCTGGGAGAGATTTTCTAAAGGCATTCCCCTGTCTCCTCCACTTATAAGGAATAAAATTCCTAGCTCAATCTCAATCTCCCTGAATTACTTAACCATGTGTGCGAAATGGTCAATGGACACACACCATTGTTGTACAATTAAACGTGGTCTTTAACTATGTCAAAGTATTTTAGTTACATTAATTGATCAATTTGCATATGTATAAATCTATGTATTCTTTTTATTTAACTTTTATGTCATTTTCCCCCCTGTTTTTGTTCATTTAATTACTGATTTCTGGTTTGTATATACAGTATAAATATTTTTGTCTTTGTGTGTGTGCATATGTATTTGTGTATTTATGGACATTTGTTGATGTATTTATTGTAACTGTTGTAATTTTGCTTCTGATAATTCTGTTTGTTTAATTTGAGAAATGTGTATTTGTAGCCTGCGGATTATATGGACCTCCAGGAAAAATATGCTGCTGGTAAAACAAACAAAGTATCTGCATACACACCCTTTTCCGATTTGCAACCTGTACTCTGAAAAAAGGAAGTTCACAACTTGAAGAGCATATTTCTTCAGTGAAAACTATCCTACAAATTAATTCATTTTCTCCTTCTTCACAGAGAGATTGAGGCCATGAAAATGTGCTCTGTCCATAGTGTTTGTTGTAAAGTAAAACATATTTCTATCCATGACTGAGACTGCAAGCAGACAGGTTATAGTTAAAATATATCCGCTCAGAGATTTTTGTACAATCCCGTGGGTCAAATGAAATAAGACCTTCACACAAAAACTAATTGATGTCAGCCAAGTCCTTGTCAATATTTTTGAAAAACTTGCTTAGATTACCATGCAGCAATAAACTATTTTCATCTAAAAATGCAGCTTCAGACTTGAGTTCAGCACATATGAGGCCAAATCAACATTCAAATGGTCTCATGTTTCATCCAACCTAAGTCCACCAATCATTGTGCCTCAAGTCTCTACTTTTTCATCATCTGTTATGTGTTTAAAAACTATTTCTCAACTTTGTGACTCCATATACTAATATTAAAATTGCAAATAAATATTTAATAAAATGTACATAAAAAACAAGTTAGAATGAGTTTGATTTACACAATGAATAGAATCGATCTCCACACTACTAAGTAAGTAAGTAAGTAAGAACACCTTTGTTTGTCCTACAATGGGGAAATTGCAGTATGCAACAGAATAGGCACAGGAAGAAAAAAGGTCACGACAAGTGTGCACAAACAAAACAAATACAAAAAAAGCCAAAATAGACTAAGGTAAAAAAAAATTCATTCAAAGTGAGTGAGCTACTGCACAGTTCTGGTGAGAGATAGTAAAAAGAGCACACTGTCATTGTGGAGTCTCACAGCAGAAGGAAGGAAAGACCTCCTGAATCTCTCTTTCACACAGCGAGGGTGGAGCAGCCCGCCACTGAAGCTGCTTTCTCGTGCAGACAGAGTGTCCTGCAGGGAGTGGGACTTGTTGTCCAGCATGGATGTCAGTCTCTTCTGTCACCCACCTCCCGCACTGAGTCCAGGGAGCAGCCCAGGACAGAGCTGGACTTTTTGATGATTCTGTCCAGCTTCTTGCTCTCTCTTTCAGTGATGCTATTGTTCCAGCAGACTACACCGTACAGGATGACTGATACCACCACAGAGTCGTAGAAGGTCTTCAGGAGTGCCCCATTCACTCCAAACAACCACAGTCTCCTCAGGAGGTAGAGCCTGCTCTGACCCTTCCTGTACAGTGTGTCGGTGTTATGAGTCCAGACCAGTTTGTTGTTGAGGTGAACACAAAGGTCTTTGTAAGAGTCCACCTGCTAAATGTTCATTCCCTGGATGTTCACTGGTGAGGGAGTGGTAGAGTGATGCCTGCGGAAGTCCACCACCTTCTGCTTGGTTTTCCCTGCATTGATCAGGAGGTGGAAGCATTGAGGCGACAATAAACTAGAACTTTTTTACTTTTATGGTGGGGACATTAGTCCACCATGGCAACATTCAGGTATGGTCGACTCTTCCTCCACCACCTTACAAAATACTCCATGAGGTCTGTATAGTTCTCCCTCACCTTTGTGTAGGTTACATGACTACAGAACTGAAATCAGCTATCTTGAATAGGAAGAGATGGGTCAAAAAGTTCCTAAGGTGAATACAGCACAGTTATCTCCTCTTGGCTTCACCACATTCTACTGAGACATCATCGTATGCTGTGTTTTGGAGAACACAATTCAACAGCAATGAATATCATCAAGACTTCTTTTCCTATCCATCATGAACATTTGTAGCATCATAAGACAGTTTGGTTACAGTTTCAAATAGCTGGTATTGGATAAAAACTAATTCCCATGGCTTCTGGTTGCTTAAAATGTCCCAGAATAAAGCCCAGACAAAGAGTTTCAGCAGTAACTGAAGGATTATCTGTGCCACATGGAAAAAATGGTTTTCTGTGACTCTTTTTTATGTTTTTTTTTTTCCTTTTGGGAAATAAAGTAGTTTTTCTTCTTAAAAATGAAAATACAGTGATATAAATGTAGTGTGTTTTAGTTACATCGTCAGCAATAAATAAAATTATGTGAATTTTATTTATAGATACTGTACAGTGTGACATGGTGCTTCACATTGTGCATACATCTGTTCAATATTCCATTTCTTTTTTTTTTTTTAACATTTCAAATTCAATTTTTAACAAAGCAGCATTGATCAGGAAAATAAAAAAAAAACCTTCATAAAGTGGCAAGTTGAGATTAAACCACAAAATATCTGTGAGGAGTCTTATGAAATGCCAGGGCAAGGTTAAAATACGGGGGTTAGAAGAGGGTGTAATGTAGATGGCAAAACTCCCACGATGCATTGTTGTAAATGAAGGACTGATTATTGTAAATATAGGCTGCGGTACCTAAACATTAACTTGTCTGATTATCAGTTAAGCCCAGCCACAAACTTGATAGACAGCAGTGGTGGCCATAAATGAACCTACCAGTAAGTGTGCCTCTATCATTCTTCTCCCAGTTGTTCTAACTCTCAAATTTCTGTGAATTTTGGCCTTTGGGTTGGACGACTGGAATGCTTTCATGTTGAAGTGGAGTGAGAGTAATAAAGCAATTTAAACCAAGGCCCTAATTCATTATAAGTCATCTGTTTTCTATAAGCGGGCACTAATTAATGACTCTGGCTGGGGGGAAATGAGAGGCTGAGTCGATGAGTTGCAGAGCAGGAGGGAAACGAAGAAACTAAGTGTGGCTTGCAGAATTAGAGGACTTGAAGATTTAAGGCATTACCTCCTGTCACATGTTTCAAATGGGATTACAGATAAGTCAGACAAGTTTAAGAATCATTTACGCGTGCACAATGTTTGATAAGATAAATTTGCTGTATTTGTTTGGTAAAAGAGGTGAAAAAGAAAACTTTGTTTGCATTAACATGAACAGTTTGGCAGTATGTTTGTCTACCTCTTATGACAGTAGTTTTCCCAATCCCTGTGAGATGGATGGAAATGATTAAAGTGGATTTGTGCCCTTTGATTGCAACTGTGGTTTTTACAGTCAGCAAGAAAATAAACCCTTAACTGTTCATTATTTCTTCTGCTTTTGGAAGTCATTTTTTCTACCTGTGCATGGCTTAATGCAAAAAACATCAAGAGTTTTTTTTTTAAACTTGTAAATACAAGTGAGTCCTTCTCTTTCTTTTATAATTAAATAAACCAGACCCTTAACTAGGATTGCAGAAATCAGCAACTGCATGGGAAAGCGTTTAAACCTCTGAGGTATTCTGTTCAGATGATCAGCATTCAGATTTCCTTCAAGACAATATGATAAATATCAGAACTTTTTTAGAAGTTCAAGGTTGATGGCTGCAAAGCATCAAGATACAAAGAGTAAGCTTCTACCCCTTTTCTCATTTCTCTCATCAAATCTCCAAATACTCACACCCTGTGAGCAAAAGCTATGTTTTCACAGCTGCTTCTTTCCCAGATTCACTCCATATTTTCCTCTTTTCTACTACAAGGGAATTCCATCACAGATCCCCTCAGGTATAGTGTCGCAGTCCATCCTCAGCAGTACAGGGTAAGTAAACGAGCTCTCAGATGACCATGGCCTGACCGACTCACCGAACATCCGCTCTCACGGTTGCACCGGACAAGCTCGTGTTGACAGAGAAATATGAGGATGTCCTCACCATGAGCATACGTTCCCCTTCCTCCTCAGTTCACTATAACCCAGATTTCCACAAAAGCACCATTTCTTAGTTGCCTTTATGCAGCTGTCAGCAGGACTTGATTTCTGGCTACTTAAAAGATTCTGTGGTTTTATTTTAACATCAGATTGAATCTCTGCTGAGAGGCTACTGACTGAATGGAATTATTTTAAGTAACATTGCAGTGTGGTGGCTGTGATGTTCTACAAAAAATACACTAAACTATTTCCGGTGGTCCAATAAATTCTTCTTAAATTACATAAAACCAATTCAAATTGGGTTTCTAGTCTATTTAGCCATCTACAAAATAACGCTATGAGGATAAAAACTAGTGTTGGTTGAGATGGCGTATGTTTAATTAATTAAAAAGACTGCAACTTTGGGGAAATCAGTTTGGTGTTTGTTAGTCATTAAACATTCCTTACAAAAAAACTGAATATCAAACTGGTTAGTTATATTTTTAAAAAGTGGAAAAAACATATAACATATGAGTTTCCCAAAGGGCTTTTTCTTTGCTGCTGAAGATAAGAAATGTTTACAGATAGTAAGGTGCGTGCGTGCGTGTGTGTGTGCAACTCTTTTCTGTCACAAACAGTTTTCAGGTCAGATTGACTTTAGGTCTCTTGATTGGTTGGTATCTCTGATAAGACGTCTGGGATGTGCAAACTCCCACGTGGATCTGTTTTTCACCAACTCAGCCACAAACAAAAAAAACCACTCAGTTTTCTTGTCCATTTGGTCAAATTTTACCAAACAACAGTTTGGAGTTACTGAACTACGTGAGGTATAATAAATCGGTTTCTAACCATATGCAGACCAACCCAATCACTCAGCCTCATACATCAACGCCTCTTCAGACTAACATGTTTTTGGATGTTGTTCATGTCCCATATTGGATGCAGTCGGGAAATATTTTTAGATGGATTCCCTTTCAGCAATTTATCTGTCTGAAATGTGACCAGCACATGCCTGTCCTATTTTCTGTTCTTTTTATGCCTAAGCAGCAGTTAATCCCAGTCTTCAGACTGTTGCCTTCGTTTGGCTGCAGACACAAAGCAACATATGGGTGTGGTAAAAAAAAGTCCTCACCATTGGCTGAGAGTTCATTTTAATGCACTTTAGTTGGCGGCTAACGATTCAGCAACAAACATAAAGAGGAAGAAGAATGTGAATGCATGAGCCAGGAAATCTCTTATAATTGGAAGACAGAGACATACAATTTGACATTTAACTGTAACGCTGAGGTCAACAAATGTTGTTCAAAACTTCAAAGGTTTTGTTTAGCTGGTTTGCTATTCATATATAATCTTACTTACATACATAATCATAAACTTCTGAATAAAAATGTGGAAATGTGGATTGAAAGCAGAGAAACTGCCATAATGTTTTGGCAGATAAAAACAGTAATGTACACTTGCAGAACATTAAGATTAAAACTTGTTTGACCTGGGGCGTCAAACGCCAGTGTCCTAAAGGTTTTCCATGTGTTCTTGCATCTTAACACCTGATCCAGGTTATTGAGTCAATGTGCCAAATTTGACTGTTGATTTCACTTTTTGTGCATCAGCTATAGTGAATGAGGAACATAATGAAAACCGTAAAGACACCGGCCTTACAGGACTGGTCTCAAGATCCCAGTGCTTGACACTTAAATTTTTTTTTTTTTTAAATTAAGTTTATGCATTGAATACACTTTGTTTAATTCTATTTGCGTTTGATGAACATTTTAGTGATGGCCTCTGTGTCTACCACAACTGTACAGTCCACATTTGTTCTTTTCTCAGCTCTCGTCATTTATCCTGGCGGTGTGCCACAACCTGCTCCGAGTCAATTAGGAATATATTTCCTTCACTGGTCTGACAATAAATGATCAAAATGTTATTACCTCTGATGAAATAGGTTTTTGGAAAATCTATTTCACACTGTTCCAGTGACTGTCCACTATCCATCAACCTTCTAGTGTTCATTTGATTTAAGTGTACAGTGACACAACCTCTGGATCTGGCACAGTCATTTGTGTGCATTCCACGGTTCTGTTATTTCCATAAATATGACTACGCACATTTTTTTAAGTATATTTTAAGCAAATATTACATATATGTACCTCAATTTTCCCAAACGCAACTTTGATGACTGAAGCCCATGTCTCTACGGAGTGTCAGCTATAGATAAAAAAAATAGAATTGGAAAGTTTGACCAGACAGGATTGAAAAGCTTTTTGAGCCACTTATTATCCTTGACCCGCAATATGCCTGCCCTTTTACTGGATAAGTCATTGTTTTTAGTTTGTAAAAACAATAAGTGATTAAAATACATTACATAAGAATACCCTCACAAAAAGCAACACTTTTCATCCTTTGACTTACGGTTCTAGTTCAAATTAAGTTTTGAACTAGTACTCCACAATGGTACTTGTTTAAATTTTAGTCAAGAATTCTTTAAAAGTGCAGGACACTTTAACTGTTTCAGTAAAATCTGTGTTGTTTGGTGAGAATGGTGGAATGGTGTAATAATTGTGTGGAAAAACCTTCATACATGTAGCTGGCAAAGTTTAACAGCTAGTAGTAGAGGCGCCAGTCGTACAACCACATGCAAAATCTGAGGACTATATCCCGGCATCAGTCTAACCAAAGCCTGTGTGGTAAAAAATGTTTGCTCAAAGCCTGTGTTTAATGACAAGTTCTGTACCAAATTGAAATAGATAAAAAAAATCTCAGAATTCAGTGCCAGAAACCACTGTGGTTCCTAAAATGAAGCTCTCCCTCAGTGTTTGGGTTTGTGGGTGTTCAGAGGTGGTTGGGATGTGAGTACTTTGGTGAAGAGCAGTCATATGTAGAAGCAGTGAGGGTGTTCATGACAGTGGTGTTTTGTCTTTCTTTCCCTTGAGTACTTTTAATCTCTTTCTATAAGTTTTAAATCTCTCTTTAGCTCCATGTGTGCCTCACATTTTCATTGCAAGATTTCACTTTGTAGGTTGGGTTTGAAACCCGACACTGGCACCAGGAGTCACCTTCCACATGGCTCAAATGCTCGCCACTATCTTTGTGTCGTACAGTCACAGGATCACGGTGGGACAGGAGGTCGGGACTGAAGACGAAGCTATTGCAATGAACCACAGAGTGGACCCCTTTTCTGCAGTGACGCTTACATCATTTTCATAATCCTAGAAGGGGTATTAGATGGTGAAGCACCTTGAGTCACATGACCAAAGGCTCAATGTTTGATTTGTAGGAGGGTTTGGACTATCAGGTGGACTTCACTGCAACCTTTCATAAACCTACATGACCTCCCGCAATGATCGGCCCTACTCCTGTTCCATGGATTCAATTTCAGAGCAGCCATGCTGGCAATTCCTGTTATACACACAGAGGCATATCTGAGAAGCAGTGGGTGAGAGAAGGAAAGTGGTGGCAATGAGTGAGTGAGAGGAATAGATGTAAGGCTTAAACTATGGAAACAAGCTTGTGTTAAATGATTGAATCTTTTCAATGTTTTTTTAAAACGTACTGTATACATCCCTCAAATGGGGAAATTTCTGTGCTGCATTGCACCCCAGCAAGCGGGCACGATGGCACCAACAGTTGGTTTGGCGTCTTCCTCAAAGGACACTTAGATACGAGCCCAGTGGGAATTGATCTGGCTTCTGCACTTTGAGTGCCAAAGCAGGTGGAAAAGCACAATATAAGTAGAGTCCATTTACCATTCCAATTTTTCCACAGGTTTACCACTTCTCATCATAATATGCAACTTCATGTAAGCTCTTTGTGATGGCAGAGTAAACCGGTATTACCATTTTTGCGGGCGGGCCAGGGCTATCAACAACGGATTCAGCTCCAGGATATTGCCTAATTGAACATCTCCATTTGCAAAATGTTGATTTATTTAAAACATCTTTTGCATGTATTTGTTTTGGGGATTTTATATCTCTTAACTTCCGTTCCGTCATCTTCTGCTTGTTCCAGGGCCGGGTCGCGGGGGCAACAGCCTCAAACGGGAAGCCCAGGCTTCTCTCACCCCGGCTGCATCCTCCAGCTCACCTGGAAGGATCCCAAGTCGCTCCCCAGCCAGCTGTGAGACATAGTCTCACTTTGGGAGAAAATCGCTTTGGGATTTTTTCTTAAAATGTAAGGCGCATTACAAATAAAATGTATTATTATTATTATTATTATTAGTCTCTCCAGCGGGTCCGGGGTCTGCCTCTTGGTCTCCTCCCAGTGGGACGTGCCCAAAACACCTCGCCCGCGAGGCGCTCGGGGTGCATCTTGACTGGATGCCCTAACCACCCCATCTGGCTCCTCTCAACCTGGAGGAGAAGCGGCTCGACACCGAGCTCCTCCCGGATGGCAGAGCTCCTCACCCAATCTCTGAGTGAGAGCCCAGCCACCCTGCGGAGGAAGCTCATTTCGGCCGCTTGTATCCACAATCTCATTCTTTCAGCCACCACCCACAGCTGGTGACCATAGGTGAGGGTTGGAACGTAGATTGACTTGTAAATTGAGAGCTTTGCTTTTCAGCTCAGCTCTCTCTTTACCACGACGGACCGATGCAGCGTCCTGGACTCTTAACTTCAGTTTGTTAAATGTCTTATTCCCCTCAGAGGTTAAGGTTTTGTAAAAGTGTATTTAAATGTTTAAAAAAAAAAAAATGTTTATTGCAATTGTTTTCTGTGTTAGTTTAAGCCTTGCCTCCCACAAATGTTAAAAGCTGCCCTCATGTCAAGTCAGTTAATACTTAAGTGTCATGAAGTGGTGAAGGTGGAGATGTACGACTCAGAAGATTAGCCAGTTTATTGCAATTAATCAGGGGTTGGACAAGAGGGGTAAGTATGTGCAGCCTGCAAGCCAACCTGGGCAGGCCTGCCGCTTCCTGGGCAGGCTTGAAAGGACCAGACAGGGGAACCATCAAAGGGAAAACATGAGGTTGAGGGACATAATCATGGCTGCTTCAAGAGAGCAGAACAGCGATTGATGGACACCAGGGGTTAAATAACCAGGGGGATGACGAGACACAGGTGCAGACGCCAGGCAATTGGAACCGGGTGAGCTGAAATAGGGAATAACACAGGATTAGTAGGGAGGAAATGTTCCAGAACAAGGAGGATTGTGACATTAAGTTTACCAGTTAAGTTTGTTTTGTTGACCTCTTTCAGATTTCATAGTTACCGTATATTTTTATAAATAAGTAAAAGAATAAATTACAAGACACAGTGCTCATCTCTCAGTTTTGGTTCACTCAGTGTCTCTCACTCTTCATAATAAAACACCACTGAAGATATATCCACAATGCAAGAAAACCTTTTTGCTTTCATGGCTTTTTTTTTTTAAAAAAGTTAAAAAGAAAATGTTCTTTTTTTCAAGAGCATTTCTAGTAGCCTTCATTCAACTTTTGTTTCCCAGACCAATGGAAACACTTAGCGTCTGAATGCAATTATGAATTGTCTCGTGGTTTGTGTGAAGTAAACTAAACATTTGAGGATTTTCTTTGTCAGTTTTTTTTTTTATGTCTTGTTGGGATGCATTTGTCTGTTTATTTGGAACTGTTACTAAGCGTAACCCCCTACTTGCTGTATTCTTTACTAGCTTGCTGACTGCTAGATAAAATAATACAGAGGGAAAATGATGTTTATATGTCTCCTCTGAAGAGGAGAAAATAGAAATGAGATCAAATAAAAGCAGTGATCCCTGAGGACGTAGAGTACTGAGGTGTTGAAATAGACCATTGAGACAGAATGTCAGTAAAAATTGAGCAGATGGCAAATGACATAGGTTTGTCTACTGCTTGGAGCTTCAACTTAGTTCTCTTCCTTCTCTGACCACCAACAACAAGGAGTCAGGGGGAAACACTCCACAGCACACGCAAAAGGCACACACATGCAATGACTATAAAAAAAAAAAAAATAAAAAGAGTATTATGTAGTTGCATTTCAAGCCCAGCTTATTTCCTAAATCAGAACCTACTCTGCCCACTTTAAGAACAATTTAAAATCTATTACCATTGACAAATTCAATAAAATGAAAATCCAAAATTCCCAATTTCCCAATTTCCCAGCAGAAAAGGCGTTGATAGCTTTCACAGTGCCAGCATTATTCCCGGGGCCTGTTAAAATGCACACAGAGACATTGTTCAAGAAGGAAAAGTAAACGAGACAAAAGTTTGAGCAATCGGTAGAACCTCAGAAGGGCTGAACAAAATAGTCTTTCTTTTCTCAAAATTAGATTTTTGTGTTTTTCTTTTACATGTTGAACATTAGAGCTGTTTATTCTTCTTGAACATTGTGAAATATACAAGAACAAATGTATTGCAATAATAAGCAATTTTTAAAAAAGCAGAAAAACTACTTGGAATAGTTTCTCACAAACCTTACATCGTTTTAAAAAATGTTTTAAAACCCTCCCGCTGCCATAAAGGTTTTGATAAAATTAGCAACACATACATCTAATTTTAGCTGCTCTTTATCGAGTTCTCGTAAAATCTCAAAATGGGATTTAAAACTTCTCTGGTTCATTAAAATTCCTATTTGTGACCACACTATTGTACACTTAACACTTTCAAAGTTTCCAAGTGGGATGTGTTGTTCTCAGAATACAGCTTTAGTTGTAGTTCCCAGAGTTTCTAAATTACAGATGAAAGTAAACCTTCACTTTTATACCCCCTTATTGAAATGAGCTTTGAGCAGGGGCTTATATTGAACATATGATTTATCATCAGAGAGAGTTTTGACCAGTTAGTTCATACTTACCACAGTATCTTTTCTGGAAAATTCCTTAAAAAGATTTAAAATAAAGACACAGAACAGTGTAAAGTGAACAAAACTGTTCATTTGATCTTCGAGGAAGGTCCGAAATTGGAGTAGTCAACCCACGTTGATCCCCAACTTCCAGTTGGTAAGTAGTTAGATACCTGAATATATGCTGTCGATTACATTAAAAAAATGATCAGGCACATGTTCTTACAGAGGCATCAGAAACCACAACCAGCTAAATGTATGTACAGGGTAAACATAAAAAACTGTTACTAGAAAAATATGTGAAGTCCAGCAAACAATTTTAAGAAAATGTTAGAAAAATGTAGCCCATGTCAAAATTGAAACTCTAGTGTGAGAAAACTTTCTTACCTGACAAAAATTAAATAAAAATAAAACTCAACAAGTGTCAATAAATTTACATGTGGTCCTAACAAAGTGGTGCCTCATCCAAGGAGTTCCCTACCTCTCACTACTTACCAGGATGAACTCCAGCACTACAGAGATCTATTGTTGGACAAACAGGTCTGAGATGGAGGATGTTCAGTGAATCAGGGTAAATCTCTGTCCCAATAAAGTTAATAGGAATGATCCCTTATAAATAGAACTGGAAAGGATTATACTAAATCAACACTTGCTTTTTTGTAACAAGTATCTTGCAAAATAAATTATTTTACCATCTCTTGGCCAGGACTCCCTTGAAAAAGAGGGTTTAAATGCTGACTGGATAGAAGTTACTGCAAGTAAAAGTTCAATACAAGTTACTGCAAGTAAATTTGGATTAAAAAAAATAAAACAAACCATAGTGTGCATCCATACATGGTTGCAATTCACTTTGCTTTTTATAAATCTTTCAGTGCATTTCTTATTTTATTGAGTCAACCCAGCCTCCAGATTTTTTTTCTTAATGTATTCACCACTCCTGGGGAAATTACTTTTGCTGCATTGCACTGCAGCAGGCAGCCATGACGACGACAAGGGTGGGAGGAACTGGTAGTTAAATGTATTCTCCAGGGACACGTAGGCACAGGCTCAATGGTCATCAAACCGGCTTCTCCTGGTCCATTCAGGACTGTTGTGGCACTGATGGAATTCCTGGCAACAATTTTTCTTCAAAAAAGTTGTTTTAGAAACAGATATAACATGCACAAACGTGTCCTCCCCTCTTATAGAAGCAGATCTGATGAGTGTCTAATCCTGCTGGTGCCTTTTGACAGTGGACTGAAATCTTGTTGGAGACATTTCCATTGTAGCAAAAAGTCTTATGTTGATTTGATCGTTTTAATAAAAAAGTGGAAAAGAGGTCATGGGAGCAAGCAGCAAAAACAATACCACTGCTTTGATTTAGCAATAACATGCTCCAAGTTTAACATTTTGATTTGAATCCCTTAACACAGACTAACAACAGCTAGTCCTCTTCAGACATGATGGTGATGGTGAGGGGTTATAAAACTATGAAAACGAACTCGCTGAGTTTCTGCTTGTAACCCAAGAAGGTCAACAAGAACAGTTTCTTCAATTAGGCTGTTATTGTGATTGGCACAGGCAAAAACCCTCTCCCCATTTAGGATGTGACAACCCTAGTTCACCTCTATTCACCCCTAAACACAGGAACCACA
Source organism: Neostethus bicornis (assembly GCA_902685375.1). Lineage (NCBI taxonomy): Eukaryota > Metazoa > Chordata > Actinopteri > Atheriniformes > Phallostethidae > Neostethus > Neostethus bicornis. Next base: position 17,231,041 of record LR738545.1, read on the forward strand.
GCTAAGCAGCTGAGTAGGCCGCAGTGCCGCCGTGTACTGGTTTGTTATTCTCTTGTGAAGGTTGATTACAGTGTGGACTCAAAGGGCTAGCCATCTGTGCGGAATTTGAAAGCTGAAGTCTAAAATTCCTCATGGGCCAAATGAAAAAGTAAACAGACTAATCAATCAGCAGCCTACTAAAATACACAACATTGCGGTTTGCAATGGGTAACGGTAAGTTAATGTCCGAATCAGAAAATAGCCTGTGAGCAGGAGGGATGAGATTGGACACTCTTGTAATTCTATCACGAGCATAGATCATCTGACCTGCTTATGCAAAGCAATCTTACTGTATGTCCCAGCAAGTTCCAAAGTAAATAACACGACGTCCATCCTTGTCACGAAAAAAAATGCCTCTGTATTCAGTTTGCAACACTGATGGATAGACCAAAGGTTAATCTGAGGGTGACTTAGTGGGTGGAGAAAAGCTGAGAAAGAAAGCAGGAGTGTTCTTTTTTGTAATAAAGAAATATAATGACAATAAAAGAGCTGAATGAAAAGAAGTAAAAGTAGAAAACACAAAGAAAAGGGCTTTACTTTAAAACACTAACACCCCACCGATGGTTTCTACCTAGAGCTGCACCATAACTCTACAAGTGGCGACAGTGCATTTCAAGGCCTGCTCCTGTCTCTGGCAACTCTCATTAGTGCTATGAATAGACAGCTATTTGTGTTTGTGCAACTGAATCCCTGGCTTTTTATGACTGTTTACCATGGAGGGACTCTTACTAAGAGCACTTCACACTATTGAATGTCACAAATAAATGATATGCACTGCCAAAGCTGGCTTAAACAGTAGCTCACTGAACTACTTGTGTCCCTTTCTACTAAAAAGGAATACATTGAATGAATGTAGTTAATCATACAACATTCACTGAGATTTTCTCTAAACTTCATCTCACTAATTTCATCCCTTCGTGCTGCACATTCGTCCTGCAACAACTCCCTTGGCAATTGAGTTAAACCAACCTGAAGAAATATGTGCGAGTACTGCTTTGACTTACAGGTCTGTTTTCCACTTGTCAACTTTCCCAAGCCTGCAGACCACTTCTGTTTATTCTAATAAGATGCAGGAGGCTAAAAGAACAGTCTTAACAGGCTAGAGCACAGCAGTACCTCTCAGTCTGTATTTATCATTCCAATATGGCGAACAGGCGTGTCTAATTGCTTGAACAGCCACATGTGTGTGTGTATGTACCAAGTTCTTGGATTTTGAGTACACAAGCTGGATTGAGAAGCAAGTCCCTTGCAGAGCAGCAAAACCAGCCTCACATGGTTTTAATGCTTCCTGCTTGTTGTTTTATGTGTCTGCAATAAATGGGACCACATGTTATCAATAGACCCATGCCCATGTGGATGAAATAATCATCCTCAAAATGTTTGGCACTTTAAGATCAATTTATGAGAGTGGACAATAAATGAATCAGTGAAAATTTAGGAATTACCACCGAAGCTATTAAGTGTTCCCGAAAACTTTGTTAGCTTGAAGGTGCTTTCGTTGCCTTTGGGGTTTGATGGGTAGGATTTGTTTGCAGTCTTGACGTCAAGGAGAAAGTTTTTTACGCAAGCTGGGTGTGCCTTGGTGACATATGATGGCTTGGACAGCACAGGTGTCACGTTTGTGGTGAGTCACAGTCTGCCTCTCTTTCCATACAGCCACCCTAACCCGATGACCCAGGGGTGTGTACTGGTGTCAAACACCAATCAGAGCATTAAACCTGCTTGGTCGACTACTCCTAGTGTTCTCGTCCTGACATGTTTTCATGAGTATACTTACAAATGTGTGCTTAGCAGGAAGAAAAACATCCAGCTGTACAAAGATAACAGCAAGGTTATTTCTGACACTTCCAAAAACCACATCCAATCAATCATTTATGAATCAAATGCAACGACAAAAAAATGTTCTAATGGTCAAAACAGGTTGTGGTGTTACCATATAAAGAAGTAAATGGATGTTTGGACTTTTCTGTGTAAGTTAAGCTTTCTAAAACAAAACTAGAATGAATCAAATAAAGTTTCAGAGTAAAAAATTAAAACAAGAAGGAATTGACGGTGTTTTAGAGTCTAATAGTTCTAGAAAGATTCTATCTTTATTCCACTAATGTGTCAGCTTCTACTATTGGGTCTTAAAACAATGCACATGTTTGTGATGTTGTCTTTTTCAATGCTGAAACTGTTTTGGGGTTTTTTTGAAAAAAGAGAAAAATCCAAACAAATTCTCCTGAAGAAGTCTTGAGTGTAACGTTCAGAAAGTCTCAAATTTTTTTTAAATGCAGATAACTTTTGAAGTGCTTTGAAGTGCACTGAAGTCCACAAAAAAAATCTAAGCAATAAAATCTCTTCCTTATCAACTTATTCAATGGTCAAGTTATCAACTGAGTCCAGTTTCCACAACACACTGAACGCACCCCAAGAAAAGATTTTAATGACTTGACTGTGGAAAATTTATGACTTTAAATATATATCAGCAGCATCAGTGGTAAAAAATGTCATCATGTTTATTGCCTGTGGGTACTGAGGGGGAATAGGGGCAAAATTCTTTGACTCACCAGTTTCTTGTTATATCTCTTTTAGTCCCATAAAGTTTCAGCTCATCCTTCAAAAACAGACATCAGCAAATATATAGAGTGTGCAAAATAAGAATAAGTTCATGTAATTATCTCTTTTAACACACTAATTAGGCAGGCAAATGCAGGCAGAATTTATGCATAACCTATTTTAATTGCTGCTTTTTGCTGTTGAAATTGAGCAAACGTCTTCATCTTCTTCTTCAGAACTAGTACCTAAATGTACCTTAATGTACGTACTTGCACTATCTGGAGAAAAAACTTTGCTAGACAGGACATTGTGGGGCTGAGCTAGGACCACCACCGGAGATAACTTGCACCACTTCCTCTATTCCTGTCCACAAAAAAATTGAATTACCCAAAGAATCCAATGAGGCCCCCTATGTCCAAATGATAGACTTAAGTGGAGATTATTGTATGGTAGTAACTTGTTGGGAAAACGTTTCTTTTTTTGTGTGTCAGTTTAGCTCAGTGAACAAATCTGAAAAAGTCTGGACCATTATTGTTGCAAAAATTTTACATTTATTAGTTCTGAACTAAACGGTTCAAAATCATTCAAGAAAGTTAAAACATTTTGGGTAAGATTGAATTTAAATAAAACCAAACAAGTTTACAATAAGTTTGAAATTAGTTTACATAAAATTGAAAGATGTCAGTTGGACTACATTTCAATATGCTCAAAGTAAAAACTTGAGATTGAGTGTGGCAGAGATTTATTTTGCGTTGAAACAGTGTCATTTTTTTCAGTTTTTTATGATGAGTATAGAAGTTTTCATCTCAAACCTCATGCTCTGTCACATCAATTCCCAGTCTGATAGTCAGAAGCCTGCAGGGCTGAAGCTAAACTCGCTTCAAGTTACAACTGAAAGCAGCATTTCACTTGCAGCACCGTATGTCCAGCGAAAAGGCAAATGCAGCTTGATGCCGTGGCGATGCAGACGAGAGGAACTCAAATCATAATAACATGTCCACACGATAAAATGAACCAGACTCCTTCTGCAGCTAGAAGTCTGTTGTACTTTTTAGTCAGCCTTAAAGCAGAAATGAATGTCTCAAGCCAAAAACGCCACATTAAATTCATTAGCTGAGTTCTTATGGTAGAGCAACACACACAGAGTGGTATTTAAAAAGTCATTTCTAATTCCCGAGAACATAAAACTTTCGGGCTGTCATTTGAACTCCGCCTGTCCCATTTTCTTTGTGGTATTAAAGCTTTGTGAAGGATAAAAGAAACCCATGAAAGTAGATCAGGGAAAATGGACCAGTTGGCTCACAGCAACGAATAATCCCCCAACCCAAATTTAACTCATATAGGACCTCCATCCTGTAGCAAAGCTGCACTTGCCGCAACTTGCAAAGTTCTTTATGAGTCACATATGCTCACATTTTTATTTTTAATTTAATGTTTAAGGGAACATGTCTACATTTATTAAAATAAATTCTCACAAGTATTTTACGGAATAGCTGGTCATCTGGTCAGAAAAGTTTCCTTCATGTCTGACTTGATGTACCTGTCTGACAATCTTCAGAAGACTGACAAAGCCTGCAGGTTATTTATTCTGTTGTTCTGGGCAGCATTTTAAAGCCGCCCACAGGTCAATTAGAGTCAATGTGTAATGGTGGAACAATGGTTAAGATGTAACCTCAGTCTAGCCTCACACAGCTAAACAAACCAACCGCAAAACCCAGACTGGAGTTTAAGCTTGAAAGTCTGTATCCTGTGTAAAAAAATGAAGCCACACATAAAAGAAGCAGCATCTTTACTGACTTCTTGATAAACTCTGGGAACCCAGACAACAGCAGCAAAGTTAATTCTACACATCCAGAATGTTATTTTCTTTTTGTAAAGCCCTTAATTGTTTGGATTTGCATGTAAAATCATACACTTTGACTGTTCGATTCTGTTGTCTCCCGCTTGTCTGGGCTGGGTCGCGGGAGCAACAGCCTCAGATCGGAAACCCAGACTTCTCTCTGAGGTGTTTCCCGGCCAGCTGTGAGACATAGTCTCTTCAGTGGATCCAGGGTCTGCCTCTGGGTTTCCTCCCGGTAGGACGTACCCAAAATACCTCACTAGCGAGTTGCTCGGAAGGCATCCTAATCAGATGTCTGAACCACCTCATCTGGCTTCTCTTAACCCAGAGGAACAGCGGCTCTACTCCGAGCTCCTCCCGGATGGCAGAACTCCTCACTCTATCTGAAAGAGAGCCCAGCCACCCAGCGAAGGAAGCTTATTTCGGCCGCTTTTATCCGCGATCTCGTTCTTCCGGGCATTACCCACAGCTGGTGACCACAGGTGAGGGTGGTAACGTAGATCGACTTGTAAATTGAGAGCTTTTTCTTTTCAGCTCAGCCTTTTCTTTATCCTGACGGATCGATTCGGTGTCCTCTTTATTGCGGACGCTGCACCAATCCGTCTGTCGATGTCCCGCCTTGGCTGCATTCTAATTAATTCCATGCAAACTTTTTAATGGAAAAGATGACCTATATAACTGTCCCTGCATGGAAGAATACCCAAACTTTTGTGATCGATAGAAAAGAGGATGGGAAAACAGTGTGAGCCAGAAAAAAACAAACAGTGAAAGAAGAGGGCAGAAAAAGCCATGAGAGAGAAGGCCTGCAGCATGCAGACACAATCAAAGTAAATAGAAAAAACAAACTTTAAAAAGCAATTGAATCAATCATCAAATTATTACATTGTGATTCAGTGTATAAAGATGTAACCACAAGGTATGACTACACCACACCCCAGCAGCAAGTTGTCACGGCAACAGTGAAAACTTAAGAAAAATTATCAAGCGGAAATTGCCCAACTGATACTCGGTTAAAAAACTCTGAACCAATAGAGTCTTTTAAATGATCAAAACACTGTTCAAACATTGAAACTATCGTAAGAAATGTAACAGCAAAAAAGTGATGGTTACATGTTTTTATTATCTTAGTTTGTCTACAATCTGTAGAGGTTTTTGGTTTTCATTTTTACAAAAACACAATTCCCTTTGTCTCCTCAGAAGAAACTTTAAGAGAACACACATGATACTACAGTAAAACGTTGAATGTGACTAAAGCTTTGGCACACTTCTGTGTGCTATTGTCATTCTGTACAACAAAATGTTTGGAATTGGAGAGCAGAAAGTAAAAAGTTGCAGGACAAAACATTTTCGGGTGATGTCTGGGTCTGAATGCAATGCATCATTTTCATTACAAATGTGATGTATGGCCTTTTTTTTTAAGCATAAAGTTGTAAGAATCTGCAGGTTGACCTTTGTGTGGGAAATACTTATCTGGAATGTAAACCATGCTGCATGAGTTTCATCATGTCATTGGTACACAGTGTTTCAGGAAGTGAGAAATAACCTGATACCATTTTGAATCTCAGCATTGTTTGACATGTGAAACTGCATGACAATAGTTACTGGCTTCGTCACTTATCGGAAAGTTCTCAGAAACAAGAAAAACACTTTGAAGTAAACACAGATGCAGCATTATTATTTGATTTTACTTTTGAAGTGAGAATGTGACATGTTCCGTTCGGCTCACCCGATCTCTGAGTGAGACCCTAGCCACCCTGCGGAGGGAACTCATTTCACCCGCTTGTATCCGCGATCACATTATTTACACACTACCCACAGCTGGTGACCATAGGTGAGGGTCGGAACGTAGATCAACTTGTAAATTAAGAGCTTTGCTTTTTTGGCTCAGCTCTTTCTTTACTACGACGAGCTGAACATGCAAACTCCACACAGAGAGGTCAGAGTTTCAAGCCTTACACAACTCAAACGTTTGTGAAAAAACTGCTGCATTGAGTTTTTTTCTCATCAAAATTTCCCATCACAGTTTCATTTTTTTGTTTAATGGGTTTTGATGTGTGTAAAATATTGTTTTCTTACTTGATAAGAGGACTGATAAAACCCAAGTATGAAAACCAGTTTTGGTGTGCCAACTGTGATTCATTCTTTATCATCATCATCATCTTCCGAAACGAAAAGAAGCTAAACATTTCTCTGTTGCTAAATTGTTGTGCCACACACTTATTAAAAAATGCTTTGGCTATCATCCCTGCTTCTCTGTGTTGGAAGAAGTGGTTCAGAAAATAGATGGCCATGTTTCCAGGAAAACAAAAGCTGTATTCTGACACACAGATGTGTGTGAGCTCCATGGTTGTGAGTTTACTGCACAGTGTTACACAGAATCTGTCTCTAAAAGAACCATTTCATTCCATATAACAAGTTGTGGCAGGAGGTTTTGGGGTGACACAACAGATACACCCACTCTGTTCAACCTGTTTTATATCTCTCGGCATATGTGCATGTTTGCAGGTTGAGACAAGGGCATCTAAACACAGCTTGTTTACCCACAGCTGTGTTGAGCAACAGCTTAGAAATGTATCCTCTGCAAGGCCTGGGGCCAGGAAACGGCTGCAAAAAACAAGAACTTCCAGCCAGAAATCTATTCACAAAGATCCACAACAAGATTTTAAAGGCTTTTGTTCAGCTGCATTGTTCTTTTAATAGTCTGTGTGTCATTCTTGACAAAAATAAGATAGTTTTGATAATGATTAAACTAATGTGAAAGTTGTACTAATTATCTGCTACCACATGCAACTAAAACAAAGTTTGATTATTGCAATATTTTAAGAAAATTATGTAATACAGTCTTCAACATTAAAACTCAACATTTAGAAAATATCGTGCGAAGCTAAAGATAGACACGTAGACATCAACTATGTATATATGGTTGGACCAAAAAGATGCTGAGTCTTCTTTCTGGTCAACTTTTAAACTCCATAAGTTTAAAAGTAAGGGCACAGTGAAAGGGAGAACACATGGCTGGAAAACAAGACACAACAAAAGTTTGAGAAAATGAGTAATTGAGTAACTACTAATGTGAGTGAGACTTAGTGAGTGGCAAGAGACGTACACTTCAACCCGAATAATGAATATGACTAAGACAGATGGGAACTAACAACTATCATACTGGTTTGACTTTCACTTTGAACTGGTGGTTGCAAATTGTGGTTTTTAATTTCCCAGAGAACTCCCTGAAGCATCCAGAGTGATTAAGATTTTTTTTTTTTTTTTTTAAATTAAAAACTATGAAACAACATTAAGGGTTCCAAAAGAAACAAATTTAAAACACATTACAAACAGATTGCATAATCATTTGAACCCCATTGATTGAAGGCACTCAGTATCCTCAGTATCGGTACTCTGCTTTTTGCGGAATGTGGATGATGCGGTCCTGTTCGCTTCATCAGAACGTGATCTCCAGCTCTCACTGGACCGATTTGCTGCCGAGTGTGAAGCGACAGGATGGTAATCAGCGCCTCCAAATCAGAGACCATGGTCCTCGCCCGGAAAAGGGTGGAATGCCCCCTGCAGGTCAGGTACAGGGTCCTGCCCCAGGTGGAGGAGTTTGAGTATCTTGGGATCTTGTTCACGAGTGGGGAAAGGATGGAGCGGGAGATCGACAGGCGGATCGGTGCAGCGTCAGCAATAACTAGGATTCTGCATCAGTCCATTGTGGTGAAGAAAGAGCTGAGTTGAAAAGCAAAGCTCTCGATTTACAAGTCGATCTACATTCCTACTCTCACCTAGGGTCACCAGCTGTGGGTGGTGACCGAAAGAATGACATCACGGATATAAGCGGCCAAAATGAGCTTCCTCCGCAGGGTGGCTGGGCTCTCACTCAGAGATCGGGTGAGGAGTTCTGCCAGTGAGGAGCTCGGTGTCGAGTCACTCCTCCTCCAGGTTGAAAGAAGCCAGATGGGGTGGTTCGGGCATCTGGTCGAGATGCCCCCCGAAGCCCCTGATAAGCGGAAGACGACGGAACGTTACAAATTTGTAAGCACATCAGCCGTGGATTGCTTATATGTTTCTTACCAGCTTCTAAAAACATGATTGTTTTAAAGAATGTTCTTGTTCACTTGCATACTTTTTCCTGTCTGGATGAAGCCTATCTCCTGCATTCTATAAACCAACGCATTAAGACAAGTTCATCTTTATATTTTGCTATTCACTCTGGTAGGTCTCTGAGTTTAGTTATTATGTTTTTTTATTGGGTTACGCTGCAACAAATGGGCAACCTGTATATGGTGTTACCCCCCTTTCATCTTTTAGTAGCCACGATAGCGTCGACTTACAGTATATCAGGGAATTGGCTTAATAAATGTTCCTATTGTATGTCTGTGTGTTCATGTCGGTTTAACTGTGTGTGAGGCCATTCCAAAAGATTTTTTTGTGAAACTGGGCTTTGTAAATCAATTTTTTTTAATGAGAGGAAGAGTTTTTTTGTAGAGAAACAGACTTTTATCAGTCTTTAATTTTTACTCCTTCCATGCAATACGCTTAAATCATGCAATCTCATGCAAAAATGTGTTTAAATGAGCACAAAATGAGACAAATTTAACTCACTTAAATGAGTCAATTAGAAGAAATCTTTCAAATAATTTGTAATGTAATTAAATTACAAACTAGAATGGAAAGCTTTACCTCTGCATACACACACTGACCCCTAATTTACATATGAAGGAGCTTTGAAAGTCAAATTTTAGTTAAACAAGTTCCTGGAAGAGGGATTCTTCCTTAATGACAGATTTTTTAAAAATGTTCCACTAAATATATTCAGTAATACAATTTAAATATCTTGAAAGTAGTTTTTGGTCAAATAGCATTTTTTTTTAGAAATCTCCAGTATGTTTTGTTGCTTGTTTTCTTCTTTCTGAAAAAGCCTGGAAAATTTTTCCCAACATTTCTTCCCTCCTGCTGGGGAGTTTGTTTGAAAAGGAAAGAGTGAGCACATCCAAACAAAAGCTGGTTGTCTGAGTGTCTCACTCAGTGGGATCTATGAGCTAAAAATGCATATTGACATTGTGAGTAGTTCGTTGATCTGGAGTTGAGCCAATTCACAACATAGTTTGTTACTAGAGTGCAGCAATCTGTCCTCCACTGCAAATCCTCTGACCTCTGGGGAATGGACAGGTTGTGAATAAGTCTCCGTCTGAACTTTATGGCTTCTACTATCTTTACTGTGCTTAGTGTTTGTCTTGGAGGGGAAAAAAGAAAGTGGGATTTGTGCAAGGCTGATTGGTTTTGACAGAGGCACTGAGACTGATTACAAATCCTCTATTGACATGGATGAATCATATGGATTTTGTTATCCTTCTACAAACCAGTAACTTTCTTAAACAAAAGAGGCAAAAAAGAGTAAGTGATTGTTATGTTAAACAGTGCCAAACTACCCAAGTAAGTCAAAGGAGCCGCCTTTTAGTCCCATCGTTTCAGTAAAGGTTTGTTTTGACAGATGAATCAATTATAACTTATTGCACTTAGAGTCTTTTTGTCATCTCTTTTTTAAATAAAACGTTAATTCAAGTGACTTAAGTGAAAGCATATTCACAAACTGGAGCTTAAGCCTTTGCACACACACACTTACACACACACACACACACATTCAGTGAACCTGGGGGGATTTCTTTGACACCAACTTGGTCTAAGCAGACATGGGTGGTCCACGCTTGTCATTTCATCCCCACAGGCAAGAAGGCAAACACAAAACACCATGGGAAATGAATCCCTGCAAGATGGCAACACACAAGAGGTGCTGTCAGTCTGGCAAGAGACAAGCCGTGAACTCTGAGCGAGGCACAAATCACTTTGAAGTGTGAGTTCTAACAGTCTCCAAGGCAGCCGAGGAGAGGAAGAGCTGCAGTGAAAATACACAGCGGAGAATAGATACCTGTCACCACAGAGGAAGTCATAGGCTGTATTTTATCACTCTGAAACCTTGGGCAAAATCACTTTGGTCCAATCAAAGGTCATCAATTTTATATTTCTGTGGTGAGCTGTTGTCAGGTTGACATCGATCATGAGTTGTTGCATCTGATTTGATGCTGTGACTATCTTTGCTCTGCTAACACTTTGGTCCAAACCACAGGCCTCAGCAAACACTCTGAGCAAACAGGCAGGGCTGCTGTCAGGACGCCAGAGAGCTGCTTGTTTATACTACAGGAGAGCAAAGTGGAGGGCAAAAGGCAAAGTGTGGAGATGAATGCATCTGAAAGAAGATGAATGTGACAAGTAACATAAACAGCTGTTATCTCCCTAGCTTTGACCTTTTCTATCTTCTGGGGTTCAGTCGCTGGGTTGTGTTTGCTCCCACATTGAGCTCGACTCTCTGTACAACCAAAACACACCTTGATTTGTCAATATATAACACAGAAAACCAAGACGCTGACACAAAGCATTGATTGTATCCTAGCCCACGTCTCTTTTTCTCATGGTAGTTACCAATGAAACTCCTACTTCCTGGTACATGTCTGACAGAGCTGTGACTCATGCTTACCACGCACATCCACACCAGAGACAGATTATTGACTGTCTGCACACAAAGTTAACTTCTGGTGATATTTTATGTTTCAGAGAGTCTGATAAAATATGGATCTACGTATAAGTAGATAAAATGTAAAACGCTAATTGTGTATCTTGCAGAGAGTGGGAGTGATAGATCATACTGTTATACATTAAACAAAAGCAATTCCCTTGTTTACCTATTGACTGTTCACACAATGTTACATGGATGTGTAAATGTCACAGGGAGCAGCGTGCAGGTGAATCATCCTGATTACAACCAAGAGGGAACAAGCAACTTGCATGCAAAGCCAACAGCTGTGCAGCCTCAGGCAGTCCCATTTAGAAAGCACGAAAGCAAACCATAGTGAGCGATTCAGCGGAGGAAGACTTTTTTATTAATCCCATCTTGAGAATACACGAGGAATAAGTAACACTTTTAATTGTTTACATTTATGATAAATTTTTAGAGGAAATTCCATCATTAATATGAGCTATTTTGTCTCCAGTGGGGGCAGAGACAAAAAGTTGTACTGAAGGTTTCAGAAGTTTTGTTTCGTCTTCTGAGCAGCTTGTCCGGTCGCTGAAGCCCATCCCGACTGATTTCAGGCGAGAGGCAGGGTATATTTCGAAAAGGTCGCCAATCTGTCACAGGGTCACACATACAACCATCGGTGTGCACACTCAACCCCAGTGGCAATTTTATAGCGTCCAATTAGCCTGACATGCATGTTTTTGGAGAGTGGAAGGAAACTGAAGTACCTGTAGAAAACCCCATGCATTCATGGGAGAACATGCAAACTCCACACAGAAAGGCCAGTGTTTTAAGCATCATTCCCCCTCGAACCCACAACCTTCTTTCTGTGAGGTCACTGTGCTAACCACTGTGGCACCGTGCCGCCCAGTTTTAGATGAGTCCTTTTTTTTTTTTTTAAGTTTTCATCACCAGTTTTAAATAAAATGCCTCTAATAGTTTGTTGTCAAGTTCAGAATAAACACCAATAATTTTTGGTCAAGTTTTTTAAAGCAGAAAAACATCTAAAATAACATTTAATAAAAGCCAAATATCTCAAGTTTTCTTGGCATCAGCTTTGGCAATTTCTAATTATGATATAATACTTACACACGGTGTCTTTAAGTGTGACCTAAGACTACACACCACACTAATCTCATCACTGCGCATACATACCCTAGGGTTGCTCTAGGTTGAAAATCTGGTATAACAGAACCTACACACAAATCTTAACGGCCAAGCTTACCAAACCAATGCTCTGACATAACTCCAGTCTTCCCATCACCATCCCATTACGTTACTGTCATGGATGGGAGTATTTTTCTAAACTGAATTGTGTTGCTTGAGCTTAACTAATGAACAAAAACCCCCTGAACTCTGATTTTATGAAGACATTTTTCTAGACGTCTGTCTCCAAAGCAGGACTAATGCGACGTTTTGATGTTTAAAAAAAACAAAACATGACATTCATAGGATGTGCACACTTTGCAATGTGGACTAATGTTCCTTTCACTCTTTTGATTATGACTCACCTAGCTTTCAGCCCACTTATTTTCAACTGTTATTTGCCTTGCTTTCAGGAGAATAGGTTGATTCTTCTGCTTGTTTTTACTGGACTTTCACTCAAAATCTTTTTTTGTTTGTTTTTGGTTAGCTTCAAGAAAAAACCCATCATTTGGATTAGTCAGTTCAGTCTAGTTTTTATTTTAAAACAAAGTCAAACATCTAAACAGATGTGGCCTGTATTTATGGTTCAAAGTTATACTTTTGGTCGTGCGAACATGCATACATGAAACATCCTGCAGCCATCTAACCCGGGATATCTACAAAGGGGTCCTTGTAATGTAATGTGACATGTGTGAAAGGATGTGTATTTTTTCTCAGGCCACAATGTAATTTTTAACCTTAACCAAGTAGTTGAGATTGCCAAACCCAACCAGGCAGTTTTATGGTCTAATAAAAAGCAATGGAGCCCATCACAGTTTAACTCAGCTGTGCTGAATTCACAACAAAATATATATTTGAGTATCTAGCAAGAGCAGAAAACCTACTTAATTGATTAAAAATGTAAATATCTATTATTACTAAATACTACTAAATGATTATAACAAAACAACTGAACCAAATGTGGTATTTTAGTGACCTATTGCTTAGCTTTTGTATGTTTTGGCTTGTCGTGTTGGTTTTGACCTTGAGGAGATGCATGAAAGGAAGAAATAAATTAAATGAAAATTAAACTAACTAAAAACAATCCAAACCTTAAATTCAAGCAAAAAATTGTAAGAGAATTTAGGATATTAGTTTCATGTTTATCTAAATAAAAAAAAAAAAAAACTTGCCGAAAATTCAGTGAAATATTTTCACTAATAATTTTTCTATGTTTTTTTGGCACCAAGAACTATTCCAAACAGCATGTAACTCGTTGCAGCAAGCATTGTCAACCTTATGCTTCAAGGAAATTTAAATATTGCAACAAGATGAGTAAAATTTATTTCACATTTGTTTATCTGTTGCTTACAAACACCCATGGGGATACACCTGAGCTACATTTCCTCCTCTTTTCCTGTCCCAGTTTCTGCAGCTGTTTCACAAATCTGGCTCTTGAGCCAAAGTCTTTTGCAGATAAAAAAAAATGTGCATAACTTTCTGTTTATGCAGACAAACATATTCAAGTTATTATTTTTTTTTTATGTGTGTGTTTGCATGGCCAGATTTGAAAAACCTGATCTACAGAAGGAAGCGGGTGGAGTTGATGTAGGACTAAAATAATGTAGTTATCAGCAGGTAGTTTGGCGGTCGTTCCTCCCCCTCATCTCCAGAGAAATCCACAATCCCAGAAGCCTGATTGCACTTAGATCAATCTTACAAATGGTAAAGTATTTTAAAATGTTGCAGTTCTCACATCCATATGGAAAGGTTCACATTTGAATGTATATCAAACTAACTTAGTGAATGAATGAGAATTGTGAAGCAGCCACTCTCCAAATAATCACAGATTTTAGAAGAAAAATCTTCCTTCCTTAACAGGTGGTGAATGAGAGCACATGGGAAAACATTTAGAAGACCCAGTCACATTACAACTACTCTCTAGCTTTGTTTAACCTAAAAGTATACCCGACTCACAAAACTCATCAATAAGCCAAAAAGCATGCAAGTATTTTTAATGCAATATTTGAAACAAAGTGATCTAAAGATAAAAATAGAAAACTCAAAAATAATTTTTAAAAACTGAGTTCTCATTTACAATGTGGACTTTCAAGGCCGAAAAAGAAAATTACATCTATAAAGGTGTACAAAATATTTTGTAGAATATACAGTAAGAAGGTTGGGGTTTGAGTGGGTGCAGGGCTTGAATCACCGGTCTTTCTGTGTGGAGTTTGCATGTTCTCACTGTGTATGCGTGGATTTCCTCCAGGTATTCCGGTTTCCTCCCACCCTCCAAAAACATGCATGTTAGGTTGATTGGCCACTATGAAATTGTTCCTATGAATGAGTGTGTTTGTGTGGATGGCTGTGTTCAGCCCTGCAACACACTGGCGACCTGTTCAGGATGTACCCAGCCTCTTGCCTGAAATCAGACAGGACTGGCTCCAACACCCCCTGCGACCCTGTTAAGGATAAGCAGTTCAGAAGATGAAACGAAACAAAGATATATTTTTTTATATCTCTGAGAGAGTCAGGGTTCATTATCCTTTTCAGTTCATCCAAAAATAATATTAGAAAACATGTTGGATTTACAACAGACTGGTGACCGGTTGAGTGTATACCTCGCCCCACGTCTCGTGGCAACTAGCCGAGAAAGGCACCGGCATCCCTGCAATCCCTATTTGGATAAGCAATAAAGATGAGTCACTGACATGTTGGTCGTCTTGAGTTTACTGCTTGAACAAGTATTACTTTTATTCTACTAAATATTTTAGAAGAGATAGTTAACCATTTCTCTCATCAGTTAATCTTATCTAATTACAAATGAAAAGAACAAATTCTATAAAATCACTTTATTAGAAAAACCTACAGATATTCCATTTGACTAAATTTTAGTACAGTGCTTAAAACACGATAGATAACACGAATTTGATCATTGTTGTGAGCATTTGGCCTTTTTTCTGAGTTAGCAGTGAAAGTGAAGCCTCGAGGCATGAATAGAAAAGCTTTACTGCAGTTAAATATAGTGTGAAGGAAATGAAGTTCATTACTCAAGCATGTAAACCTGTTTTAGTGGAGTCTGTAAACAAGTTTGTAAGGCCTCTTAACTGTACATTGTATTGCGTTAATAAAGATAATTATGACACGGATTAGAGAAAACAATAGTACTGCAGTGTCTACTCTGACGTGTTTAAGTTGTTACCATTTTGGTAAAGGCTTAGCGTCGTGCCTAATAATGTGTTTAAGTAAATATTTTGACATTGCATATAGATGAATTTAAATAAAATGTCATTGCATCTCCGTGGGGAGTTTAATGCCTTCTAAGATCCTCTTACAGACTCCTGTAGAGCGACTTCTCCTCTGCATACTCACATACATACCCACTCCCACTTTATTATCCCAGTGTGTTATGGCTAATCGGTACAAAATCTCGACACAAATCTCCTGAATTTCTGAGGATCAACATAATAGGTTCTTTGAGATTGATGGTATGAGACATGAATACACCTGATGTGGGAGTGGCAATAAAACTTTGTTCCTGCTGTGGCTTCCAAACAATAACGGAGGAGGGAAAACTATTCTCAGCCAACATAATCACAGCTAAACACTCTTAAGTGGAATGCCATTAAGTGCATGTTTTAGACAACATAAGCAAACACAGATTTATCTTCGCTCACATGAAGACTAAAAAAAAACATCCGGCATGATCTCCTGTCAGTCTGTAGTAATCACCATGGAAAGCTGCTGGACCATCAAATGTACAATCAACCAGCTTGAAGCCTCTCTGTGCTTGCTCTTGTTAAAGCTCTGATTTCACTCTGGCAGAGTTGATGTAGAGAAGATGACAGAAAAAACACAGGAGTGGCAACAAGGACCAATTCTTTCTACCGGTGGCACCAAGATGACTGCTTGTATGTGCTCTCAGGTCCGTTTCACTATTCTGTGACTATATGAAAGCTGTGTGTTGTGGTATTTCTATATCACATGGAGAGTTAAAAAAACAACCACAGCCTTTTTATAGGCATTCCATAACTGTCTACATAACATCTTCACCCAAAAACCTCTTCTAAAACTAGATTCATAGATAGATAATGTGAAAAGATTGTTTTAAGTATATGTGGGAACCTTTAATAATTAATTACTCTGTAAAGTCTTTTGAAATGCAACGTTTATTAGGAATATTTTTTTTTAATTGTATTGTTCAAAATGTGGATAGCAACAGACTATATCCTGAAAATGTGAGACCAGCCATGCTGTTTGGTCTAGAAACAGTGGCACTGAGGAAAAGACAGGAAACAGAGATGAAAGTAGCAGAGATGAAGATGCTGAGGATCTCTTTGGGAGTTACCAGGATGGACAGGATCAGAAATGAGTATGTCAGAGGAACAGCACATGTTAGAGGTTTTGGAGATAAAGATAGAGAGGCCAGACTGAGAGAGAGTACATCGGCAGAAGAATGCTGGATTTGGAACCACCAGGAAAGAGGACTGGAGGAAGACCAAAGAGGAGGTTCATGGATACGGTGAAGGAAGACATGAAGATAGTTGGCGTGACCGAAGAAGATGCAGCAAGCTACAAGCTGGCAGTTCACAAGAAGGGCTCTCCTTCTGGAGAGGACTAGCGCTTTCCAGCCTCCCAGATATAGATTTTCATGGTACTGGAATGGTTAAATTTATACTTTGGATCAAAGAGGAATTATAACGTTTTTGTTTTGGTTGTGAAACAGCAGATCAGGTTTTTATCTTCTCCTGTGTCTTGGAGGTACCATAGTAGGCTGCTCAACCAGTGAACACGTATTTTTATGGATTTGGAAATGAGTTTCCCCAGCAGGAGGATTAGGCTCTCCATTAGAGATAGGATAGGGACTCGGAGTTATGCTACTGCTTCTTATCACTGAGAGGAGTCAGATAAAGTGATTTTGGTACCTGGTTAGGATCCGTTTTGGACTTCCACGTGAGATTTTGTAGACACGTTGCACTTGAGGGGGCTCAGGGGAAAACCTGGAACATGCTTGAAGAATGATAACTCAAGGTTAGCTTTGGAATAGATTGGGATTTCTCTGAATAAGCTGGAAGAATGGCTGTGTAGAGGAAGGTTTTGGCTTCGTTGTTTAGGTTGCTGCGTTTGCAAACAGACCCTAGATGAGTTGAACAGGAAATAATGGTATGATGATTTAAAGATCATCCAATTATATAACTTGTAAAAAACAAAACCAAAGACTATTAATGTTGCTGTTATAAAATTAAACTTTTCAGTAGCAAACTTGTAATAACTGTCAAATAATAAATTTAAATTTACGCCATCAGTTGTCTTGGTCTAGTTTCCCATGTTTAAGAACAGATGCAAATGTCATAACGAGCTGAGTCATTTTTAGACTAGTTATTCTAATAATGTGAGACCAGCCTGGTTTCTGTAGCAGACAAAAGCTTGACTCATTCCTTCTGAACTTCCTATACCTAATGAGTCGCGTGGAGCCTATCCCGGCTAATTTCAAGCGAGAGGCAGGGTACACCATGAATAGGTCGCCAGTGTATCACGGGGCAAACTTGACCTATTTCTAGCTAAAAACCTGAGCAGTGCACAGAGGGAGAACGCCCCTGTCGGTTCTCCATGGAAATGGTCCAGATCATAAGGGTTGGACTAGTTCCAGCTTAAAAAAAAAAAAAAAAAAAAAAGCCTGGCAGGATCATCAAGAGGGAGCTCTCCACTGGAGACACACACACACATAGACACACACCAACACAGCAAAGCAGACTTCTCATCCAGATCGCTGCCAGACGCACTGACGACTCTCTCCTAGTTTTTTAAAGTTCTGATCCTTTACATTGAAGCTGGACCTGCGTGTTTATTGGAGTTTATTACAGATTTATTCACACGTTTTCAAACTCTTTACGAGTTAAAGGGGATCGTTCTTGAGGCACAGGTACAGTACGATTTAAAACACTTCATAAGAGTTTTGTTGGGGATAAAAAAAATTAAACTGTTATGTTCTGTCTGATTTTTCCAGCAGAATCCTTGATCTTCTTCTAGGATTGTTTTGACAGTTTTTTTGGGGCTTCGTAGAACAATAACTAAAAGTTGTCAGCGACTCGATCGGAGGTGTTTTTTCACCAGATTCGTCCCAGAAATGGTGGGGCACCTACATTTACAAGCGATGGATGAAAGTCTAAAAGGAAAGAACAGGGAAGGGCTGCTCGACAGTCCGGACTCCGGTTTACCTCCCAGTCCCAGCCCGCCTTTCTGCTCCCTCTCTCCGGCTCTGATCGAACCCCGCTCAGCTAGCTGCTCCACACCGGTGGAAAACCAACATGGATATTATAAAAAAGAAATCAAAGAGGGAAAACTGGTAAGAAACTTTAGATTCAATCCCATTTCAATCTGCTTGACACATGGAACACTTTAGCAACACATGGTTTTACAAATTTTTTTTTATTTGGTTCACTATAATAAATAGTTCATAAAGTGACTGTCCAGAAAAAAAAAATGAAAATCTGCCAGTATTTCGGTGTTTGCACAGAAACTGATTGAGATCCATCTCTCATACAACATCTGGAAGCTCTCTCTCTCTTTTTCTTAGCAGAAATTCCTTAGTTGTAAAGCTCTGATATTGCTCTCATGAAGCATAAAGAAAAGTACACTTTGGAGCATCAGCTGGACTTTAACTACACATGTCATTGTGAGTTTGGACCATCAGTCCAGCTGTGTTTCCAAACAGGGGCCCAGAGACTCCCAGGAGACCCTTCATGATGTCAGGGGTTTTCAAACAAATGACAGATCTGAATTATATTTCTTTATAACCATATGAATGGACAACTGAGTGATCACCATAACGATTTCCAGTGTCTGTTTGAAGCCAGAGAGCAGTAATGATATTAAATGAAAAGCAGAACAACATTGTTTGTCATGTTAAGAAAAAGCTAAATTTTCAGACTTTAAAGCCAGAATTCTTCAGCTGCTGGTCTGTCTTCCTAAAACCATCTTAAATTGGTTAATTGCTTCAAAACCAGGTCTGGACTTTCCCACTTTGGCTTGTGACCCTTTTGAATTAAAGCTGAGGTAATTAAAGTAACGTGTTGCACACATTTTCTGGCTAAAAAATGGATACAAATATTAAAATGGGCAGATTTAAACAAACAGTGTCTAATCCCTGATTCATTCAGAAGTGATTCATTGTAGAAAAAGCTTGAAAGTTGTCTTACTGTCCAGAAGACAACTTGGAAACCTTTTCTACACTTTTTCATTTTGTCTTCTGAACTGCTTATCCCTAGTGGGATCGCAGGGGGTGTCGGATCCTGTCCCGAGTGATTTCAGGCGAGAGGCAGGGAACGCCCCAAACAGGTCGCCATTCCGCTGCAGGGCCTTTTCTACACTATCTAAGCTAAATAAACCTGAACTGTTTGAGGAGGGTTGGTTTTAATTTAGTAAATATTCTACATTTTCTAATGACACAAAACGAGGTCGATAATAACTACTGTGACTAAGTCCAAGGTAACAAAGTCTTAACTACCATGTCATCCTCCATCCTGAAAGCTTATACAGCCAAATGCAGTGGTGTTCAGTACCAGACTCCAGATCAATAGAAACAAATGAAAATGTGTTCTTTCGAACATGAAGCTCCAGCCATTCAGTTGTTGATAGCAGCCCTTCGAATCATCACAATCTAAAATGAAGCATTTTGCAATGGAATCAGAATTAACATAAAGCTGCACAAATAGATTGTCTTTATATTGATCCAAACAGTTGTTACCTCGTTGTGTCATATTTGTTATATTTTATTTATGTACCCTTTACCTGATATAGAATGACTGTGCTGTTTTTCAGTTAGTTTTTTTTTTTGGTCCTGTGTACAAATGATGAATGAAATGACAGATTCTGCTCGGACCTGTATGTCGTGAATGACAAGACTAAATTAGGTGAAAATCATTTTCAGGTCACTCCCAGTTTCAAGACTATTCTGAACAAGTCTGCACAGGTCATAGTGTCTTTGGAAAGGCAATACTGAGACCCTGCAATTGTATTGTGTTGTTATTTTGTAGGAGTTCAACAAGTCAAAGAACGAGAGAGAAAAAAACAATCCATAATCCCATTTTTTTTCTCTCTCAAAGACCTGTTTTTGCAAATGGATTGTGCATGTGCTTGTTGTTTTTCTTCAGTCCCACTCTCTTAGTGATATGTTCTACACCCCCTTAGAACAATGCTCCAGCTCTATTTTGAGTGCACTGGCTTGTTAGAGCAGCAGCAGACAGTTGCATAAGTGTTTGATGACCTCTCACTGCTAAATTAAACAAGGCTTTTCTCTCAGATCGACTTTGGTTGTTTTTAAACTTGAATAAAATGCATCAGAATAAAGATGATTTAGGCATTGTAATTTTTACATATAGATGAACTGACAAAAGTTTTGATTTGATGGTGGTAACATGTTGATAATAAAGTTGTGTTCAGTGCAAGAATGTGTGACGATTGTTCCATTCTGTGGTCTTCCGCTTATCCAGGGCCGGGTGGAAGTAGGTGACTGTAGGTAGATTAAGACAGAGACATGCAGGAGGCAGATCTCATGACCTTTTCTAAATCTGCTTCACTGTGGGATACAGATGCACTCCCGTTAACAACCACACATGCACAGGATGTAGAGTTTAAGGCTTTGCCATAACGAACAGCCAGCAGCTGGAAATCTGTGTTTGGGTTGGCGTTTCTCTCTGCAACTCTGTATTGTGCATTGTACATTGTGTGGGCTGCTCAGCTGCGGACTGTTTCTTCTGGACAGAAATGTGCCTCCAGGCAGGGGTATGCTTTGTGTGCTTGTTGGAGGATACACTTGGCTCTCCTTTTTACTGTCTTTATGCCGGCATCGCCAGCACTCTCTGTAGAGGAACACCTGAAATGCCCTTTGAAACAGAAATAAAAAACAATCACATATTTGTAGTTTCCAGGTAATAAAAAGCAGGAGGTACGATGCTTCTTGACTCATTTCATTCAAACCTGTGCTGCAAAAAGCAACTAACTGTTGAGCTGTTAAGAGAGTATGTGCAGATGATTGTGGGCTAAAGGGGGTAAGATGAGCTCTATGTAGTGATCTGTTGCGCCCTTGGCCTGCTCTTGCTCGTCCCCGCTGGTGGCATGTACTGTCAGTCCGCAGCATGTGACAGCCTTCCCTGTAATGGGAGAGGTGGAAGATCTCTGGTGGAGGTGCCATTTGATTTAGATTGGTTGGAGTTTCTGAAATACATGAGCAGAAATTTCAAGCACACATTTTGGTGTCAGAGCTTGTGGTCCTTTAAGCAGGTCACCTTACAGTTATAGACACAATCATGTTCACAAAAGAATTCAATACAACATAAGTCTGGTTTCAACATGAAGATAACACCATGATATAAAATGGGCTGTTGTAAAAATGTTTTGGATTACCCTTGAGCTATTTTTCTACACTTTAATAAGAGAATAAAAACAGATTAATCTAATTATGTACTATGCCAGCATTATATAATACAGTAATTATGCACATTAAACTAAAACAAATGAACATTAATCTCCAAACGAGGCAGCAAAATGAGATGAGGCTGGACTCCAGATCTAGAGTTGTTTTAAACTCGGCTTCTGACTTCCTCTCCCGGACCTGGCCATGTCCCATCACTTTTACCTTGTTCGCCTTTTCAAATTTTATTACATTCTCCCAGATGCACTGACGCTGGCTCCAAACTTGCTTTGTTCTAACAACGTTGAGCCTGTGTCTCTAACACAAACATACACACACAGGCGGTGTCTGGCTCACATGTCTCTATCCAGCCTGAACTGTTGAGGAATGCAGCGAGATGTTCCACCACCAACCTACTTGGCCGAGCCCCCGCAGCGTAATTATTTGAATTAAAACGAGTCTTGCCCTGACTCCTGTGGTCTTGCCTAACAGTAGTTGCAGTAACAACCAAGCCATCGATGAAGCGTGTTCCCACGAGGAAGGCTTGGGGTTGTTTCTAGAGGAAGGTGCGGTGTGTGGTGTTTTTAATTTGGGTTTTTGGCACTCCTGAAACTCCTTAACAACGCTGTTATTTTTTTAAACTGGAGTTTCCTGAAAGAGCTAATTAAAAGCAGATCAGCATTTCATTCATGTGAGATTGTGACTGTTGTGTTTTCTTTATGCAGCTGCCCTACCTGCTGCTAAACTCTACAGGAGCTGATCCAAAGTCTCGGATGCACCCTGTTTTCTTTGGTGAGAGCATTGAAGTCAACCCCAAACCAGAGCAGCAAATAAAGTAAGACATCTCTTATTTTAGAAATAGCTTTCTCACAAATACTGAAGTGGAAAGGTTTGCATGGTCTTTTGTAAACATTGGTTGTCTTCTTTTCAGGTGCAACTCTGAAGTCAAGTACGATTCCGACAAACATTATCGAGACCGGGTTTTGTGCTCTCCTGTTCCGACGCCCACCTCCTTCAGCGAGACAGTGGTGGCAGTGCGAAACTGCACTTGGAGAAGCTACAAAACCCAGGTCTATCTGGAGCCACGGCAGAAGCCCATCAGCTATCAGAGTACCACAATTATCTACCCGAAACATGCCAAGAACACGTATCGCACCACACTCAGTTACAACCCCACTGGGTCCCGCCGCTGGTTTGTCTCCACAGTGCAGCTTGAGTCCAGGGAGGACACAAGTCCTTGCATCATCTACACAGAAGATCTGTAAAGTTCAGATTGGCAATCATCCTTTTATTTCCCTCCCTTTTTCTGTTTGGAGGGCAAGTAACTTGGAAAGCTCCACACTGAGAGGGAAGTTTTTGGAGCTCCTGCAAATCCTTCTTTGAAACTCTTGGATCCAGTCACCTGGGTTTAGTTTTTATACTGTTGCAGTCTTTCAAAGGGCTGCTGATCATTTGATAGTTCGATGTCTTATTTAATTTATGAGATGGCCAAAATGGCAGCCTCCACTCCAATTACGGTTGGACTCCAACCTCAGTGAAAATAATCATATCAGAAAAATCTGTGTTTGCAGGGAAAAGTAAAAAAACAAAAACATGATGGATTTTACCCCAGCGTGTGTGACCCAAAACACACGATGCAAAGCTTTCTAAAAATAGTTTTATTGCACTTGTTTTCTATATGTCACAGGTCTTTCAGAGGACTTGGTGTTGCAGTGGGGAATTTCTGTTCCGCATCTGAAAAGTTGGACCAAAGACAGTTTAGAGTTGAATTTCTTTTAGTGACTCCACTCTGAGTTTGAAACAACCTATCAGTAGTTTACTTCATTTGATTGACAAAGGAGACCCCAAATGGATTTTAATGAGCTGAATATCTGCGAAGGCCATCGGAAACTCTTTAGCCTGGCTAGTCATTTTAGAAAATGACAGCAGTAGCCTGTTAGCATGCCGTGAGAAATTTTGTGGTATAGATGTTCTAGTTTGGGTTTTAGCCAATGCTAATAAACCACAGAGTAAAATTTGAATATAAGGCCCTGCAACAGACCGGCGACTTGTTCAAGTTGCATCCTGCATCTCGCCTGAAATCAGTCTGGCTAGGCTCCAGCATCTCCCTTAACTCAATTAGAGATAAGCGATCCGAAAATTAAATGCACAAAATTAAGTAAGTTTCTATTTTATTTTGTTCTGAAACTTAATTCATTTGTTGGTGAAGAACAAGGTTTTCCTGCAAGACGACAACCTTTAGTCTATCTTCAATCAGTATCGTAGTTCATGATTAAATCTGTCAGTTTGGTCGGTCACAAGAAAAACTGGACAATCAGAGGAAAGTAATTAACCATGCCTGTCTTGGTCAAGAGCGATCTGCTTTCTGAAGTAAGCTGCAGCTCAAAAGAAAGAAACATCTCTGTGTTTCAGTAAACACTCCAATGGAGGAGGTTCAGGTCCTAGCCAGTCGCAACTTGAATGAAAATTTGAGAGGTTTATCATCTGAAGTAAATCAACCGTTTAAATCCCAAAATAATTTAAAAAAAGTGAAGTCATGAAACCCAAAGATTTTCCTGTTGAAGATGTTTAATGTGTTTATAAAAAGCCGGATGTGGCTAATATTGAAAATTGTGACTTTACCTCAATTTTTCTTGGGTATCTGTTTTATCTTATGAGTATTTTTTTTTATCTTAAGAGAAAGCTTTGTTTTCTTGATTTATTTCCTAATTTTTAGTTCTGCAGAGAGCCAAAAAAAAGTGCATACAGTAAGTAGTGAGAGAAAGAGTGACAGAGAGGTCTGATCTTCAAATAATAGAAGTAATAGTGTGATGAGTTAAAGAAGGAGTTGTGAAGGTCTTTTTCTGCAAAAGGTTTTGGGAGGATTTTGGACTTGGGGAATGTGTTGATGGTCTGTGAAAAGTCGGACGATGATGAGAGAGAATTGATGGGTCAAATTTAACACTTTGGTGGTTTAATGTGTGATACTTTTGTGTTTTCTAACACTTGATTTTGTTACTGTAAAATATTCTATTGTATATGTGGCATCGAGGCACTTCATAATTCTCTTTATATTTTTGTACGTCAATCATTTTCTGTTTTGATCAAAGAAAAATTATTTAAAAAGATGTATATCCTAAATAAAAACAGACAATTCCTTAACTTTTAAGCTGTGGTGCGTGTTGTTACATGAACCCCGACACTTCCAGAAAACTAGAACAGACAGTATATTAAGGTGCCAATCATACTGTATGCACAGGCATTAAATATCTGACCGCAACTAAAATAACAGCAGCTCCTGTAGCCAGTGTTGGTGCCGCCATGTCTCTCCACAGCACTTCACACCATTTACAACCTCAGCAATTCACAAAAACACAATGCTGCCCCCTGCTTGTGAGGCAAGTTACTACCTCAGTTCTGTCCATATAAAAAATTACTAATAATTTTTACAAAAAAACTCAGTTGTTTTTATTAGAAATTTTGAAAAATACTGATTGAGACACTAGCCTATTTTTGAGTGCATTTTGAGTGTTTTATGCTAAGGTACATTTTTCCATTGGAAAAAAAAATCTTTTGAGGCACCATTAAGCAAAAATTTTAAAACAATTCTTTATAGGCTCCTCGTTAATATATCCAACATATGCAATATATTTGTACAACATGTACAATATATTCTTACAATATATACATTTAGTTTCAGACAATGAGCCTTTCAGAGGATTTACCCAGAATGCAATAGAAATGTTTTCCTCTTTAATGTCTTGCAGAAAATATCAAATTTTTATTAGAATCCACACTTTTTCTGCTTTAAAACGTTTTTTTAATTTTTTTTTATATCTAAACAATGTATAGAAAATATAGTTTCTGGAAGAGATCAACAGTAGCACACAACAAAAAAGCAGAGTAAGAGTGAGTTGCTATGGTTACGGTAACAACCTGTGGCAGGACAGCCCAGCTTGTCTCTAGTCCAGTGCTTCTCAATTATTTCCTGTTGCGCCCCCCCTAGGAAGAAAAAAATATTTCGAGCCCCACCCGTCCCCCACTCTCCACCGTGACTATAATTAGTATCATTTGTCTATGAAATTGTTCTTAGTACACCTCTGCATGACATTGTATCCTCATTAACATTAAAGAAAACAAAAGAAAAAGAACAGCTTTATTAACATTGTTTTTTAAACTCTGTAACAGAAAAGATTTAAAGTGCATCAATTAAGTTGAAGTTAAAACAAACATCATGAATATAATGCAAAAAGATAGATCATGACAGATGAATATATTTATTAATACAAATGTCCACTTGGGACAAAAACAAGGTCAAATGTAAATTGTAGACACATGTCTACATTCAAGTCAATTTATATTATTATTATAGATTATGAGAAGAAGCAGCATTAAAGTCTTCGACGAATTGTTTTGAAAACAGCTTTGCAGTTTCTTGGAAACCAACACAGTAGTTAATTCTGATCACATCATCAAGAGCTTTCATATTTTTACACACTGATTATTGTAAATATGATCCTCGTTTATATGTTTATGTTCAAAATCTTGAAAGAAATTTCTAGAGTATTTTAAATAAGAAAAACAAGGACAGGGTCCTGCCCCAAGTGGAGGAGTTTAAGTCTCTCAGGGTCTTGTTCACGAGTGGGGGAAGGATGGAGCGGGAGATCGACAGACGGATGGGTGAGGCATCAGCAATAACTAGGACGCTGCATCGGTCCGTCGTGGTAAAGAGAGAGCTGAGCCGAAAAGCAAAGCTCTCGATTTACAAGTCGATCTACGTTCTTACCCTCACCTGTGGTCACCAGCTGTGGGTGGTGACCGAAAGAATGAGATCGCGGGTACAAGCGGCCGAAATGAGCTTCCTCCGCAGGGTGGCTGGGCTCTCATTTAGAGATCGGGTGTGGAGCTCTGCCATCCGGGAGGAGCTCGGTGTCGAGCCGCTCCTCCTCCAGGTCGAGAGGAGCCAGATGGGGTGTTTCGCCCGAGCGCCTCGCGGGCGAGGTGTTTTGGGCACATCCCACCGGGAGGAGACCAAGGGGCAGAACCCGGACCCGCTGGAGAGACTATGTCTCACAGCTGGCCGGTGAAAGACTTGGGATCCTTCCGGGTGAGCTGGAGGATGCAGCCGGGGTGAGAGAGAACTGGGCTGCCCATTTGAAGCTGTTGCCTAGGGATGGCCAGCTCGAGCGGCTCTACTCGAGTAGTGTCGAGCAGAATGAAAAAAAAGTCCCGCGAGTTTTGCTTCGAGCAGGGCAAGCAAACCTTCCATACCACGTGACCAGAGCTCGGAGTCTGCTCGTACCTGAGAACAGGTGCCGAGTAGCTCGCTGGTGATTCGAACTGGGCGGAGTCGTTCAATCAGCAGGAAGATATAAAAGAGATTCATTCATTCAGGAAATGAAGGCAGAATAAGAACAAAAATAAGAGATTCTTCTACATCCAGGTAAGTTACGACAAACTTTATTTCATTTATATTTATGTTTTTTGGTGTTAAAATCAATTCTGCTTTCTTAGTCACAACCGGGATCCTCTTCTACAGAGGATCTTCTGGACAGCCGGGTTGGTGCTTCTGATCAGTAACATGACCTCATCTTATATGGCTTTATAAACTAAATTCATTTTTCTTTTTAGGTGAAACCCAGCGAATAAATTGCGCCTCGGCGAACGCGACGGTGGAGGTCCAGCGATATCTAGCCCTATCTCTCCAGAGGTGAAGACCCGCTCCAGTACTGGGCATCGAGGGAAGCTGTGTTATCCCAATTTGTATAAACTGGCCAAGTACTATCTGCATATGCCAGCAACCTCGGTGCCCTGCGAACGGGTCTTCTCCAAAACTGGAGAGGTTGTAAACCAAAAGAGGAGTAGACTAAAGCCTAACATGGTGGAAAAAATTCTATATTTAAATAAAAATTTATGAAATAAAATTTATGAATAGAACATTTGTTTGAGTTTGTCTTATTTCAGTTTTTTCCTAATGAGATTGTTTTTGTTGTGTGGGCACCACTAAGCCCTGCTCATACAGTATTTACCCCAAATGTTAAAGTTTCTGCTTCTGTAATCACTGATTAGTGAATGTTGGCCCGCAGTTTTTTTTAATACTTTACTAAATTTTTCAGTCCTCTGAGGGACGGATCCCCAACCTTTTCTGCACCTCAGACCGGTTTAGTGTCAATTATTTCGCGGACCGGTCTGAATGTGTAGCAGAAAAACTAAAGACCAGCCTGAAAAACTGGCTTTTTAAGCAATAACAAACTTAATTCCACTTTGTCTTTAAGAGAAAATGTATTAGCAGCGTCTTTATAACGTGGAAACATTCTCTCTGGTTGTTATGGTAACGGTAAACATACCTTCAAAATAAAGGACATCACAAAAACAAAGTGAATAAAAATACTAGTTAGATTATTCACAGTGAGACTAGATCAGTCAGAGTTGTGAGTTTATTTTGCTGGAACCAGACAGTCCCATCTTGACCTGAAGTGGGTTCTCATTTTACCGGTGGTAGAGGTTTAATTTTAATGGAATGATGTATCAATGGTGAGTCATTGACGGACGTAAGGAAGAAAATCCGGTGACTTCAAATTAAAACATCTTTATCTCGAAGATGAAATATGGAATAAAAACCAAATGGAAATAATGGAAATTATTTCTTCTGTCTGTGCGGCCGGGTACCACATGACCTACGGCCCGGTACCGGTCCGCGGTCCGGTGGTTTGGGACCACTGAACAAAGGCTCAGTTCTCTTTAATGATTCATATTGATGACAGGAGCGCGCGGTGTGGTCAGTCTGTGCTTTATTAACCAGTTAATCATAATTTAAATGAGCAGAGTGGAATATTTCTTTTATTTGTTTTGGGAGAGTAAAATTTAAATTAACATACAGTATCGACATAACTACTGTATGATACCGGTGAAAAAATATTAGCAAAGAATAGGAAGCAGAAAACCTCGCCAATTCTTAATCATTATTCTGATGACTTGAGACTTGGAGCGTATTATTCATCTTTCTTTTTTTCTACTGGATTTTTCTTTACATCCCGCTGCCCGCAGATGGCGCTCTTTGCAGGCTCGAAAGATTCGAATCTTTGGGTCTATTTGAGGAAATTGGTTCGAAATTACTCGATGGTTCATGGGGCTTCGAATTTACCATTCCTACTGTTGCCCCCGCAACCCGACCCCAGAACAAGCGGAAGATGACGGAACGGAAAACAAGGTCTAATGTAAATTGTAGACACATGTCTACGTTTAAGTCAAATTATATTATTATTATTATCGATTATGCAAGAATAGTGCATAGAAAGAGCCGTGGGCCCTTTTCCGGTGCCCACTGGAAGGAGCCATAATTCCCATCACTATTCTGAAGGAACATTCACATCCGTCCTGGTGAATGACTGAAACCAGGTGTGCCCAATTCTTTGAGAAGAATGACCTGATGACTGGATGTGATTAGCTGAGATACATTATAACTCCTCCCACTCTTGTATTTTATCATCATTCAAATTATAATTTGTGCAAAAGTTTGAACTCAAATAGTAGGGAGATTTTTTTAAGCTGAATACTTTATTCTATGAGATGAACTTCTTTAATTTTTTAAAGAAACTCCTGAAGGTATGATTTTAAATAGTTATACATTTCATGGTACCACTGAATTATAGTTTAAAGTGTGTAAAAAGGATTCCAAGATTAAAAAGTTCAATTTTTTTCTAAAACAACAAAATGAACATACAGTAGAACGCCAGATAAATTCTGTTTTAGAAACACCCCACAGTGACATCAAGTGGACACTTGTATTACTACACATCCATGATA
Organism: Neostethus bicornis; assembly: GCA_902685375.1. Taxonomy (NCBI): domain Eukaryota; kingdom Metazoa; phylum Chordata; class Actinopteri; order Atheriniformes; family Phallostethidae; genus Neostethus; species Neostethus bicornis. Next base: position 17,260,348 of record LR738545.1, read on the forward strand.
GACCTTTCTGTAGTTTATACATGATGTTTCAATAATTTTGACAAAAAAAAAAAAGAGTCAAATCTGTGTTCAACCAAAACAATATTTAGGAGCTATCCGTTAATGCCGCTCCCCAGTTAGGGGAAATGAATTTGCTCAGGTGTGCCGTGGAACACTGGTTGAAAAACGCTGGTTTCCGCACGTGGTTCTGTAATATAGAATCAAACAGATCCCACTTATTGAAAATCAGTGTAGTTCTTTCCCCTAAATGACTCCCATATGCAAAACTAAAAGTAGCAAATTAAAAAGTGGTTGAAGTCAGAGTTTGAGCTAAATTTGAGAAATTCAGTTTCGTCATTGTCCGTTTTCTGCAAAACCATGCAGGTCCTAAAATCAGTTAGATTTTTTAAAATTATACAGACAATCGGAGAGTAGCTCAGTGCATCACTTGGAGTCGTTTAAAAGTGCAGCATTGGGAAGAAAAAAACCCAACAATGTTTCAGTCTGAAATCTTCATCCTAAAAGATGTGCTTTCTCTGCCCTCTAGTGGTTTTTTTACACTCATTACAGCATTTAGAATATTTCCTTTCTTTTCGGCATTTCCCTTCAGGGGTCGTCACAACAAGTCAGTTTCTTCTATCTAACCCAGGCATGGGCAAACCACGGCCTGCGGGACACATGCGGCTCGTTAAATGTTTTAATCCGGCCTGCCGAACTTGAAAAATTTAAAAAAAAAAACCTTGTTAATATTTTATCTCTGCTGTAATTCTGATGTTTCCTCACTAGATGGCCCATTGTATGATAAAGAAAGCCATTAGGTCCAATACACGCACGTAAATAAGCGTGTTAGATGTTAAAAACAAGCAAAATGTTACATCAAGCGCTTAGATTTCAAACCCGGCGCCGCTAGATTCGAAATGTAACGCTATTAAATGTAAAATTTAGTGCTTGTTCAAAATCTATCGGTTACCAAAGCATGCCGTCCATCTGTTCCGGCTCCTGCCCCTTTGTCAAATATTTGTACTCAATGTGGCCCGTGAATCAAAAATTTTGCCTACCCCTGATCAAACTCTATCTACTGCATCTTCTTCGGTCACGCCAACTATCTTCATGTCTTCCTTCACTACCAATGGTCTACCTCTTAGGGCTTCCTCTAGGCCTTTATCTCCAAAACCTCCAACATGTACTTTTTAAAAACATATTTTCTGCAGGTTGAAAAGGAAAATTCAAATATTCATGTAATGCACCAACAAATGCAACCAACACCCTGGATGGCAATAAGCTTTTTATTTAAACATTAAGGCAGTGTCTTTTTTTTTTTTTTGTTGGTTCGTTTTTCATTTTTACACTGCTATCCACAAAGCTTGCTGGTGGGCATGTAGAATTTAACCATGTGAATATTTCTTTTTGTAATACCAACCTTGAAGCAAGCCACATAAATATTTACATCTCTTCGGTTGTATATACAATCCTTGCTATCATACAGTGGGTTATAATAAAAAATGAAAAAAAAAAAAAGCACAAAATGGTTGAACAGTGTCCCACCGTCAAGAGTCCAGGGAACGCATCATCAAACTATTTTCCTTTTTAGGTTTGAATAATTCTTTTGATTTATGTTTAAAAGTGTGCATTAAAAACAAACTATAAGAACATAAGTACAAGAAGAAAAAATAGGGATGTATGATAATTTCAGTGTACTTTTAAAAACATGTTAGTTTTCCGTTTTAAGGGAACAGCTGGATATGGCTTAGTCTGTTTAGCATCACATTCATACATTTCAGCAGTGGAAGAAAAAAAAAAAGATATACATACAGAGTAAAAGTTTCATTTCTGCCTTTTATGATGAAATTACAAACCTCCATCAGCTTGAATAATAAAAAAGACTTCACTGAAATGACCCTGCGACAGACTGGCGACTTGTTCAGGGTGTATCCTGCCTCTCGCCTTAAATCATCCGGGAAAGGGTCCCGCACCCGCCGCAACCACTTTAGGGATTTCAGAAGACCAAACAAAACTTCACTAAAATGTTTGGGATGAACCGTCAGCTGGATGCTTCAGTAAAAGAACAGTCATTCTGTGTAGACGTGACACGATGCTCAGCAGGTTCTCAGAGCATCGTTGCTTTATCACACAATTTCAAATATGCAGGAATTTTGCAGAACTTAGTCCTAGTTTAAATCAAGTGATTTAAAGAGATGAGATGCTGAGAACGTTCAGGAAGGGGACCCTAGTGATCCAAGTTTGTATCTTAACTTTAAAGAATTTGGCCTGAGGAGGACGCCAAACATTCCTACATGGATTAAGTCTTAAACCGCAAAGTCTCAATTTGAATTTTTTAAAACAGCAAAAAAGGGCGAGCATAAAGCACCCACAAGAATGCGTCCCTCCCAACATGCTCCAACCCTCCCAAACAAGAGGTGAGATGAAGTACTCCTCCATGCACCTCTGATTTGTAAAAAAACATCTCACACAGGCCCAGGTGAACACACTTATAACATGATTTAACCTAGTTTGCTGGCGTATGAGTAAATCAATTCTAAAAGCTAAGGCAGTGAGATGATGAAGAGAAGAAAGTAAAGCACACACATTGTTTTAAAAAAGATTTTTTTTTTTTACTTTAGATTTTAATTTCCCTGTATCAACAGTATAGATCTTAGCATGATGGGTGGCTAGATGAAAACTTGTGCGTCATTTTGGAAACTTCAGTAATTATTGTATATTTCGAATAAATGGCACTTAACACTAAGAATATCTCAAATGTACAAAAATCTGCCAGGATGAGGAGATGAAGCTCAGAGGTTCTGGACTAAAACAACAGAGGTTCTAGTAGACCAGCTCAGGTTGCTGGGTCATCATAAAAGGATGGCTTATTTTTGTCATCATTTAATGCAAAGAAAGAGAGTAACACTGTGGAGTTTGTGTTTGAGCAGCTTTTAAAGGTTGGTCTGCCACCTCCTCGCAGCGGCTTAGTCATCATTCACTTTAATGCGATTGTCGCTTCAAGTGTCGGAGCGCTAAAGAATTCAAGCAGCAAGACCAAAAACTAACAGACCGTTTATTAAAACAGGAAACCCTCCATGTCTAGATTTCTGAACCTTTTTTTTTTTAAATCCACTTTTATCTGCTCCTGGAAACACAAAATCTTAAAAAAAAAAAAACATTGTGAACAGACTGACAACTAAGTGCTTAATATAAAAAAACTGTTTCAACACAGACATCGCTAATATAAAAAACAGTGAGAAAGTGTCACTTGTCTCAGTGCCATCCATCTGGCGCGTCCTCCCCTTCCCACACAAATTCCAAAAGGCTTTGCCTTTAATTTGGGGCCTGACGATAACTTACGACATCAGCAATGAACCACGAGTTTACCCTGTAAACCAATGATACAACCCTCAACGTATCTCTGCCCTTTAACCCTGCCCCGAAAAGATAGAGACACCATCAAAATTTCACCATCAAAATGTGCTGAAGGTCTCAGCTCACAAAACACAGGACTGGACTGACAGAATTCAAAAGGAGAAAAAAAGTGATGGGGAAAAAAAAGAAAGGGTTTTTTTCTGCTCCATGACTGTATAACTTGTAGTGGTAGGCATGCCACTCGCACCTGGAGACTATTGTCAAATAAAATGTTGCTCCTCGTTGTGTGGGCTGCTCTTCTCAGGTCACCATGGCAGCCATTTTTAGAGTCCTCTTAACACATGTTGGACCGATACGCCCCTGCAGTACAGACCCATGAGTCTGTATCGATAAGGCCAGTGAGGAATAGTAGTAAAGTTAAAAAAACAAAAAGCAAGTGATTTGTCCTTTTGATTAGTCCTGGAGTGAATGCATAACATGGGAAATTCAAACACACACTCATACACACACATAAACACGCAGGGAGCAGCAGAGTTCCACTTCATCACTTGTTGGCATCTCTACTAGCAGAGAGGACTAATGGAGATGCAGATTTAAGAAGGTGTGGGGGAGGTCTGCGGAGGACTGAGCAGTACGTTGGTGTGTGTGTGCCTGAGTGTAGGCTTTGCGGGTCCTTTTTGTGCAGTGGTGTATCTGGTCAGTCGGTGTCAGACAGGGTCTCGTATTGAGATGAGAGCAGAGGTTTGGGTTCTTCCTCCCAGGAGCGTCCGTGTCCTGGAGCCTGGCCTCCCTGGTGGCTGGAGGAGGGGGAATGGGCAGAAACTGTCCCGCTGGGAAAACGCATCATCAGTGGGTTGCATGGATACGGAGTGGGTGTAGAACCTGCAGAAAAAAAGAAATGTGAGATATCCCTGCAATCACCCAAACATTCAACACTTCAAAGATGACAAGTTTTGGTGCCGTCCGGTGTTGTCGGGCACCCGATCACCAGTATCACGGAGTTCGGGGAGGATTTAGTACCTCTAATGAACACATTGTACACCTCATGAATGTGTGAGTATGTGTCCTGACATAGACATATTAATGGTGTATCACAGTTTCCGATCTGCCATGTCCTCTATCGCTATGGATTTATCACATTGCATCCTGTACAATCCATTATCAGTTATCGATGGTTCTCTTACTTTCTGGTATGGACTTTTTTTTTTTTTAGACAATCCAGCACCAATGTTGTGATCAATATTGTAACTGCTCCAAATCATTGTAACTTTGCAACCTCATCATCTCGATACTTTTCCATTCTCTTTTGTTTCTTTTCTTTCCTCTTTCTATTTCTTCTACTTCACTCTTTTGCTTCAGAACCCTCTGTGTGCCCAGTCAGGTTCAACAAACAAACCAAAACATGTACATTGGGGATTCAAATAAAATACAAAAATATGCTTTATATTCGCGCAGAGTGCTGCCCTTGACTGGGCAAAACAAAGACCAGACACAAATCATTATACTGTTCATCAGGATACAGAACAGGTTTTAAAAAAAATAAACAAAAACCTCAAATACCTGCAGACAAAGGTCGGTCCTCAAAAACACGGTTGATAAGTGGAGTTCGTCTGTTGCAGTCTCCCTCTGAGTGGACGGAGGAAACAGATGAAGGTCTCTCGCTCCCGGACAGACCCGGTCCTGGGGATTTGGCCTTACGTCCGTTGGAACGGCCGTTTCCTTTTTGGGGTTTGGACCCTCCTGCAAACAGAGCAGAACATTAAAATTAAGACCACAACATTCTGTGTTTAAATAGCTGAAACGTGGCCACGAAGAAAGATAAAAATGTAGAAGCATTACAGAATAAATCATGTTCCAAAGAATTCACCTTGTGACGAGTCATCAGAACGTCCATCACTTCCTGGTGGGTTAGAGGGGTTAGATGGAGAGCGCTCCTCAGATGGCTCATCGTATTTGCCCATTAAGGCTTTTCTGATGATGGCCTCTAGACCAATGGAGTTCCCTGGTGCCTCAGGGGTTGGATGGCTGCGTACACTCACAGGTCCTGTGATTATAGAGAGATATTTATCTAAACAAAGAAGCATCATTTATTTGAAGAATTGTATCAGAAATTCTGCTATACGTCCAACAGAGTATCCTGGTAGGTCGCAGCCCCAAAAACATCAATAAATACCTGCAGTAGTTGATGCCGGCATATTAAAGATTTCTGTGCCTGGCTGACCAGCATCTGAAATGAAACAATTTAAATATAAATGAGTTTTTTATATGTTTTATTTACTTCTTTATGTCTGCGCTCTGATCGGTCTTACTGAAATCACCGTCATTTCCAGTCACAGTCATTTTCTCGATCATCTCTTGCTTCTTAGACTTCACAATGGCTGATGTGCTCTCATTCAGCCTGCTGAAAAATAGCGGGCGCTGAGAGGTGTTTGGAGGAGAGCGGGATCCCAGTCTGCAAATAGAGAGACAAGACCAACTCAGAAAACTCAGTATTAGGAACAAATTAAGCATATAAAGGCACAAATAAAGTTTTTATTTTGGACTTTTTGGGGAGAAATTGCTAGGTTGGCCATAGGACAAACTTACCCTTGCTCTCCCGGCTCATTTGGGTAGGAGGCCCCTCCTCCCTGCACTTCAGGTTCAGAATTGGCTCCAGGAGGAGAAACTGGTTCGATGCCATCATTAGAAACACTGACAGGTGAGGCCTTAGATTGAGAGGGAGACCTGGAGCAAAAACATGTTTGACGTGTTGGTTAACTTCCTCTACTATCATCAAGGGAATTTTATCGGCTTTCGGCTGTAACCGCATCCTACCGATCTCTGCTTTCACCAGCAAGACCCTCTGGGTAGCGAGCACCTTGGGTCGTCTCCTGTGAAGTGGGTGGGAGCTGGGAGGCACTGGGTGGACGGGTCAAGTCAAGGACAGGAGAGCCGTGGTAGCTCTGCTGCTGCTGGCTCTGCCTGGTGTAGTCTTTAGTGATCACCTCCTGTTCATACAAAAAATAAATAAAACAAAATGAACATATTGCATTACAAATGGATCAACATGGACACTTTAAAACTATAGTAAAGTTTTTTTTCCATAAAAAAGCTTTAAAATTATTTGGTAGAAAACTTTATTCCTTCCATCACTGTGTTAAAATACAGAAATATACATGTTTAAGCAAGTGTGTTCATATTTTGCAGTAAGACAGCTTACACTAATGTGTTGGGCTAATGTGACGACCCTTTGGCTGCCTTTGACGCAGGGCGATGGGGGCTGCTGGCCTGGGGAGAGTCTCTCTTCAGAGGGAGGACGGTACAAACCATGTGGAGGACCTTGAAAAAAAAAACAAAAGAAAAACAGTTTCACACACAAAGAAATCCAACTAAACAGTAACACAAATAAAAAAAAGCTCAATTTTGTAGGTTGACGACCATAAACTTTAAAAATGCACTTTCTTGGGAGAAATTGGCTCATCTTTTATGACGTTTTGTGTATTTCCTGGCGTGTTTACACTAAGAACCTGAAAACTCGTTGAACCTAAAAACTGTCGAAGTGTGTGATAAATGACAGAACTAATCTTTTCCTTTTTTTTAAATATTTTGTAGAAGCAAAAACTAGATTTCTGACTGGAAATGATGCTTTAATCAACTGGCTCTGTATCACCTAATCAAAAATGGAGAGTAAAAAGAAAACCTTGGGCAGTAATGAGTTAGAAATTCTTGCTCCTGAAACTTGCAGCTTTCCTAGTGATTTAGTTATAGTTTAAATATTATACAATTAAACTCAATATTCCACTGACGTTTAAGCAAAAACCTTAGTGATTTTCTTTTTCTAAACTCCCCAGAACTTCTCCATGCTCTGCTTAATGCTTAACTTTTCATTTTATTGCACAGGAGTTTATATTCAAAGTAGCATAATGGCGGCACCACCTACCCCATGAGAGCATAGGGTAGGTGGTGCTCTGAATTTTGTTATTGAAACGAACAAAAAAAAAAAAAAAACATGAGACTGGATTTATTTCTCCAGAATCCTGTATGTCATCCTGTGGTTCTTAAGTTGTGAAGTCATGCTAAAGCCAGGTGAAAATGCCACTTATTGATCAGAATAGCATGCTTTGAGTACAATCATGAATGTAAATGAACACATTACCAGGTCAAATTTAGCATGCAGAGTTTTTCTGCTTTAAAGCTTTGCATGAATTCAGATGTGATAAATTACTCTGAACAAAAAAAGACCAAACAATAGATTAAATCCCAGAGGTTTGATAGGCAGACCAAAATAAAATGCTTCCAGCGAGCAAAAATTTGGGAAAAAAAGAAAATTGGCATCAAATGCAGTAAGCCATGCAGACTGGACTCAAAGTGGAGGTACCCCCCTTTCCCTCAACTCTCAAGAACCTCCAGTCTTTGTCTTGTCCCATTTAGTTTTTCCCCCACCAGCGCTCTGTGGGACCCCAAGGGACTCCTGGTGGAAGGTACAGACTTACAAGTTGTTTTACGAAACAACCTGCTAATTTTCAATGTAGTTGTTAGGATGTGTGTATTGTTTACGGTTTATAGCTAGTAGGTGTATACAGCAGAGAAAGAATTCTGTAGTGAGTTTAGAATGCCCCCGCCAGTACCTGGTTGTACTAAATAAACCATTTCATTGGCCTGATAAGGAAGGAGGGGTGCCCCGAGACATATTTAAGTTTCTATGCAAAAAAAAAGATGATTAAGCAGCAACGTTTCTTCTATCAGCAGCTACCTTAAAGGACACCAGGGACTTTTCAGTAGAATCTTAGATATTAGTATTATTTTTTTTAATCAATGCTTCATCCAGCTAGTAATTCATCTGTAATCGTTATTCCACAGTAAAAAGGTCTAAATTTGACTGGACGGGTGTAGTCTTTTCCAGAGGGCACCCTTGGTGGTCTTAAAGTAACATTTTAGCTTAAAAAAATAAAGTGGGGAATAAAGCAAAACAATTATAATGCTTAAATTAAAATAAAATGTAAATGAGTTCAGCTGATTTGATAATGCCAATCACCACAGCGTGCAAGAGGCCACAGACTGGCAGGAGGAAGTCTGGGTGATGAAGTGGGGGGGGACCCCTGGGATCCAGAGCGTCTTACCATCAGTGGCGCTGTTGGCAACAAGCGAACCCGTCTCTGACATCCCCGTTTCACAAGAAATTTGACGCATAATAATCGCGTTTATGAAGTTGGCCGCAGTCATGGTGGTCTTACCGAGTGAACGGAGCTCTTGTTCCTGAATGGACATCTGTTTGTTTTGAGTCTTTTCTCTACTAGATGTACCACTTTCTCCACGGCCAGGAGGGTTATCCGACTGCGCAGCAAGAACGTGTTGTGGACGGCCCGAAGACGGGGCATAAGAGCCGGGGTATAGTCCTCCTGGGCTGGAACTAGACAGCTTGGCGTCAGATTTACCCACGCTCCCATGCTGCTCCTGCATGTGTTTGGGTAGACCGCCTTTGCTTTTGCCTCCTTCGCGACTCTGCTCTTTGGCTAAACTTGAGTCCATAGGAGGTGCGTAGGCATCAGGTGGCAAACCTGTCCTTTGGAGGTGACTGGGGTAACCTTGGTAACGAGATGACCCAGAAACCAAAGACCTGGTGGGACACAATAAGTAATTTATCATTTCTTTAAGCAAAAACTCAAAGTGTCAACATCACACCACTACTTGAAATAGAAAAAACTAATATGAGAGTTACCGCTGCACAGATGAGCCAGAGTGCTCACTGACAGAAAGGCTTTTGCCCCCAGTGTTGTGTAACACACTCGGCCTTTGCTGCACATTGTCCTGGGTACGAGGAGACACTGGCGAGTGCTGGTGGCCGTATGGTTGGGATGCAGATCTGCCTGTGCTTGCAGCCAGGCTGTGCTCCGTACCTGAGAAACAAACACACTTGTGTATGAGTCCAAAGAGTGAGAGTCATCTTATCTAATAGTCAGAATAAAACCATGTCCTCCTCACCTGGACGCCAGATAGGAGCGTGCTCTACATTTCCTATGGATCCTCCTTTCTCTCTGTCGCGATCCCGTTCTCTCTCGCGGTCTCTGTCGCGCTCTCGATCACGCTCCCTTTCCCGCTCACGCTCTCTTCTTTCCCGCTCCCGTTCAAGCTCCCGCTCTCTGTCCCTCTCTCTGTCACGTTCACGCTCTCTTTCGTGATCGCGCTCCGAAGATGAAGGTCCACCTTGGATTTTGTTAATGTGTGAAGATCCAACTAAAAATAAGAAAAACAGAATAAAATGTTTAGATAAAAAAAACCCCAACCAAACAAAAAAAAAAAACAAAAAACAGCACAACCAGCACGGAATATTGAAAGTGATGTTGACATGCTTTTGTGAGATGATTCGTACCAGGTGAGATTGGTGAGGTGGTATAAGGCCTGCCGGGGAAGGAGGCGCTTGTTCCAGGGATGTAGGTGATGCGATCCATTGGGGAGCTGGTTGTCCCTGCAGAGGGAGGGACCAGGACAGGTAAGTGTGGCACCTGAGAAAGATCGATGATCCCTACGGGACACAAGGAAGAGAATTGGATAAATAATTAAAACAAACAAAGATTTTTGGCTCCAATTTGGCAGTAGAAAACAAACTAATGGCGACATTAAAGTTTTAGAGCAGATTCAAGGAACAATAGCTTGATCAACACACAAGCAACTGAAGACAATGCGTATCGTTCTCATAATTAAAAATTAACCACAACTCACTCGCCAGTGTCTAATACTAGACACTGGTTAATAGTAAATCTTGGAAGCATTAACTAGAAAAGTTGGAAACTGAGCCAAATTGATGTCAAGTCACCAAATTATGGGTTGTTAGATGTACTATGAGTAAGAAAAGAATCACATGTCAGAATTCAGACACACAGAACAAAAAAGTGTGTGTATTAATTCATCTGTGTCTGACCTGATTCTGACTATAATACAAATCAGATGCCAGTGCTATAAAACAAGCAGTTTGGTAAAAACAACTTTGTAAGCACGAATGAATCTGTTACTGCTCCAAATGAAAACTTTCATGAATAACTTACAACAAAGAACTCTCATGTTAAAATAAAATACTTGGAAATCACTAAGATCAACAATGTAGCAAAACACAATCTTTAATAAAAACATTTTTTCTAAAAAAAAAACCTAAAACATCAAAGCATTGCTCAAATGTTATAAAATTTTATTCTTATTTTCTCAGTACTGATGTGTGTGAGAATCAAGTTGTGTAATCAAACTCTGTTACTAAAAGCTACATTACTGCAGTAACTACAGAAACTAAAAACAGAACCAGAAATAAACTGATTACGCAGTCCGCAAATTATTGTTCATTTTTTAGTTATTAATCAGAAACTGGGGCAAATGAACTCATGAGCAAAGAAATAAAACAAAATAAAAGCAGGCAAAGCAGCAACGTAGGAAGTCCTGAAAGGTAGTCTGTGATCTTCTCTAAAATCAATCAGCTTGAAATATTAAAAGTGATAAGATATTAAAAGTCAAAAGATATGTGACTGGTTGATTTAAAAAAAAGTATGAACACAATGTGCTTTCTAAAATAATGTATTATTTAAAACAAGCTAAAATTGTTTAAAAACCTTTAAGATGCCAAAAAATTATGGTTCAGTAAGAATAACATAACATCTATGATTTTCCGGCTTTCTAAATATTTTTCACATTTATTAAGAATAAAACTGTATCTTATTATCAAACTCTTATTTGAGTTGCCGTGAAACAAACCGGTTAGGTCACAAAATGACTTTAACACTTCAAACTTGTTTCTTTTTTTAATTAACCATATTTCCACATATGATGATCTAGGGCAATGCAGAATATTCCTCAGGAAGAGTAAGTAAAGCATGTTGCTTTGAACGGAGTCCAGTACAGACTGAACTAGCACTGGAACATTGGGACAGAGAAAGGACATTAGTGGTTTGGCTTGAGCGTGTTTAGCCACCCACCAGTAGGGGTGGTTTGGTAAGAAAACTATAAAAACACTGATCAGTGTGACTCTCCACCCTCTTCATTTTAGCCCGTTCTGATTTCTACCACATACTACCTTTCAATCAGAGCTTCATGCATCTTTAAAAAAAACATTTAGAACACACATTCAGACAGATATCTCTTGAGAAAGCTGTGCAGCCCGACCCCACGGGGCCACAGAGATGTGCAAAAACATGAAAAACAGCTCAGGTATTTCCTGCTTTGACCTGTGCCAATCCATAGATTTTTTATCCTAAACAGTCTCAAAATGCCCGGATCCTGATAAGGAGGTGCAAATATGACCATATCACTCCCATCCTCAAATCCCTCCACCGGCTACCCGTTAAATACAGAATTCAGTACAAGCTCTGCCTCCTCACCTATCAGTGCATACATGGCACTGCACCTGTTTATCTCCAAGAACTCCTAACCCTCCACACCACTGTCCGAGACCTACGCTCTTCCTCCTCCACCTACTGCCTGCACCAACCAAGGACCAAACTCTCCACTATGGGGGACAGGGCCTTCCAGGCAGCTGCTCCACGGCTCTGGAACAATCTTCCCGAGAGCTTGAGGGCTCCACAGAGCGTTGAGGTTTTAAGAAAAGACTGAAGACATTTTTATTTCTAAAGGCTTTTCAGCAAAGTTTTTAGTGTTGTGTTTTGCGTTGTGGTTTTATTTAATTTGCTGTTTGTTGTTCCTTTTGGTCATTATAGCACTTTGAGATCTCCACTGGAGATAGAAAGTGTATTACAAATAAAATTTTTATTATTATTAAAATAAAAGTACGAGTCTATAACCCCAAATGGAAAAAAAATAGGATTAAGTATGACGTGACTTGTAGTTGATTCATCTTACCACGTTGGGCAGCAGAATAGGGCAGAGGGAGGGGCTGGTCGCGAGGAGCGAGACCCCTGAGCAGGTCTGAGCGCTGCGTCGCCATGGGAGCAGCAGGCCACTGGTGCATCTGCTGAGAGGTGATGTAGTCATTCAGCAGCGTCTGACGATTTTCCAGGGCAGCTGTGTCAGGGAAGCTACGAATAAGGTAGGGATATGGGTGCGGGTAAGCAGGGTTGGGTGCGAGGTGGCGGGGCAGGTAGTAGGCCGCTGCTGGTGAAGAAGAGAAGACATCTGTTAGGACATCTGTTCTACATATGTAATCTTATCTGAAGTAAGATCCTGATTTAAGATGTACCTGGGTCAATGTGGATGCCACGGGGCAGGGCTGCGGGGTCAAAGGCTAAAGGTATTTGACGATACATGTCTGAAGTACCGAGACTCTGCAGCAAACGCTCGTATGTCTGCTGATCTGCAACAGTAGAGAGAGGCGACTTAGTAGCACTCATCTCTCTAGGGGTTGGCGTGGCTTTACGCTCCTGTGGAGGATTCTTACTGGAGCCTGAAGTAAAAAAAATATACACGTGATATAGGATAAACAGTCATGTTTAGTGGATCAATATAATTCCATAATATTTCTTGCCTTCATGCTGCCTTTGGCTCGTCTCCCTGGACAGCGGGGAACCACGATGGGATGTTCCAGGGTAGTGGGTCCTTAAGGCTCCTTTTTCATCATATCCCACTGGACTATGATGGGCTTTGCCTCCTTGTTCCGACCCCAGAGTGAGCGGTGATGAGCGAGCGATTGGGCTTGCTGTGCTAACCACTGCACTAGGCCGTCCTTTGGGCGCCTCCTCGTATCGACCCCTCTCAGAGCGCATATCAATGTGGGGGGGTGTATTATGGTAGGAACGAGGTGAACAAGCTATGATGGAACGAACGTCATGACGTTTTCCTGAACCAGCTGCTTCCTGCTTTACGGGTGTTCCCTGAGGAAAACAGTACAGAAGGAATTAAACAATTAAGAGGTATTAGGGTTGTGTAACGTGTGAAAGGTGCTGTGTGTTTACCTCCTTGGTAGTCTGTCTAGGCTCCTCCTTTGGGATGAGGTGGATTGACCGCCTAGCCTCCCTCACCGTGGGCACTTCTCTGCCCTTCATTGAATCAGATACTGAGCTGGATCCATGGGGTGGGGAACCCTCTCTTTTCAACAGCTTAGCTTCTCGCCTCACATATCCATCTTGAGGGTCCAGATGACGAGGTATACCTGAAATTTTGAAAATGTCATTTCTGCTTTAATATAACAGTAAAAGCTAGTGTTGATAATGTAAATGGGAACCAGCCCACCTTGTGAGATTGAACCATGGATGTGATGAGCATCTTTGTAAGGTGTGTGATGTGGACTGTCTCTATCGTGGGGCATAGCTCTACCAATGAGACCTAAAACAGCGGGATAAGAGAGGAGGTGAAAACCTAGATTAAACGACATTTGTTTGTTTTTAGAGAAATCTTGATAATTTTTATAATTTAATAGAAGATTATGAATAGTTTTTTTGCCTTCACAGTTGGGAGCTGAAAGGGAGTCCCTCAGAGGAAGCCCTCTCCCTCCCTCCATAGCATCAAAAGAACGCTTCAAGCTAAGAATTTCTCCGGACTGTGCTGAGCCTCTGACATCGTCTTTGGGAGTCTGAGATGACGGGCCTAAACATCACAAATTCAATACATAAATTAAACATACTCCCCCCCGTTCGTCCTCCCCAATTTGCTTTCCAAGGGAATTTCTCTTCATCTGATGTGCTTACGGTCATAAGAAAGGATGTGTGCGCTGATTCCCTCGTAGACCACCTGACCTTTCGAGAGAGCCTCGTCTCGCTCCCTCTCAGCTCGACTTGCACTGTCCTCTGTGATTAGACGTGTTATGGTTCCCTTATACAGCACGTCAGCCGGGGTCCCCTAGAGAGTTAAAGAAAAAAATGATCAAGCAAACCTATCATCTTATGAGCTTAGAGAGGCAGTGTGGGTTCTGGAAAGTCTTATTTTTGACGCTTTTTACATTGTGGATGTAGTACCCGCAAATTGGCTTCTGTTTGATGCTAAATTTAAAGCTATGAACAACCAAAATAGCAATGTCGGGGTAAATTTAACTTGGTTTGACTTTACGTACCATATTTTCCGCACCATAAGGCGCACCTTCAATGAATGGTTCATTTTAAACGTTTTTTCTTATATAAGGCACACCGCATTATAAGGTAGATAGAAAGAAACTACCGTACCGTCATTGAAAAAAAATCCGTTGACTTTTAAAATTAAAACATTGGTAGCTACAACGAACCAGTATTGATCCATATAAAAGCCGCACCCGATTACGAGGCACACTGTCTGCTTTTGAGAGCATTAAAGTTTTTTAGATGCGTTTTAAAGTGCAGAAAATACGGTAATTCTATTGACTTTATAAAACAAAAAGTTGTTACTTTGGCTTTTAACGCAACATGTTCACCATAAAAATGTCACCAGCCTTTTTACTACCGGCTGGTGACATCAGATCTCAAATTAGGAAAACGGCAATCTTATACACACAAGCATTACTTTCTATATCCACGTGGAAGCAAATAACAACAGACATATTGTCCTAAACTTTGTGGTCTGTATGAGTCATGTTTCAAAACCAAATGGTGTAAAGATCAGAGAAACAACAGAAAATACTGCTATAAAGCACACACGCTGCAAGCGCTTATTAAATCTTCTGACTTTTGCAAGAAATGTTTACCTTAAAGGGGAGGATAACTGATGTTTACATGATAAGAAAACTGAAACAGTTCTTTTGTTCTTTGAGAAAATAAAAAGTGGCAGATCTGAGTGAGTACACAGATTTACTCCCAATCTATCTGGAGGTAATCTAAACATGACAAATGTTTTATTTACAAATCTTTCATTTTATTGATCCATTCGGTGAAGAACAACTTCCTCAACACTTTTTTTTCTCTTTTTTAGCGATACGAAAGGAGGCATATCAATAACTGGATTTAGCCGGCATCTGAGTGCATTGATAAATACAAGAAAGAACAGATGCTGTACAGTGTGTACCTGTTGCTAAGGCAACAAGGCCACTCAGAGCTGTGGTTATGTCACAGAAACACAAAAATCCAGAAACAGCCATCACGCTCAGCTAGGTGTGATCCTGCTTGCATTGATGATTTCATAAATTGCAAGTAGTTTTAATTTAAGTACAGTGGTGTTTTATAGCATACATGGGATGTTGATTGCATTTATTGTTTGCAAAATATGCATGATCACAAAAAGATATAGGAGTGAAGTGTGTCTTCAAACAAAGTTGATTCTTTTTTCTTTTGATTCTTCTTATTTTGTGAAACAGGACATTTCCTAATACTTTAGAGATCATGTTTAAAGGTTACCAACATAAAAAAGAGAAGTATTTGGTAATTATGTGTTGAAATTCAGCACACAAATTTTCTTTATCAGCAGAATACTCCTAATCCACGAACTTCATGATTATCCATCCAAAACAATATTGACATACACATATGGCAGATTATCAGTAGGGATTATTTTTAGATCACATCAAACCAGCAACCAGGAAGCTTATTATAATGAAAAGAAAGAGTTTCCAGAAGTGTTTCAGAGAGGTTTTGATCAAATTGTCAGTTGCAAATTGAAGCAACAAAGGAAATCTACAAAATGAATCAATAGAAACCTTAAATTCTAAATACCAAAAGTCCTGCTCATACTGTAGGTCCTTGCTTACCTGTGTAATGGAGCCTCCTCTGTAGGATATTGCAGGATCTGGATGCAATCTGTTCCCCGGGATGCCCTTGGTGATACTGCCACCTTGAACAGCTGGAATTGAAGCTTAAAAGAAAAAAGAGGAAAAAAATTCTGTTATAATGACTAAAAATACTTGTTATCTGTTCAAAGAAAAATAAAACAAAAAAGAAGTGAATAAAAACCAACCACGTCCAGAAGCTCCCTCGTGGAGTACACCCTGGGTGGACAAGTTATCGGCCTGAGACGATAAGCTGTGAGGAGATAACTGTTCCTGCTTCACCACTGGAAAAGTACCTGCTGTATAGCACAAAAAAAACATGGGAAAGAGTCATTCAGAGAGAAAATAATAACATTGAAATCTAAATTGTGAGATGATTAGAATTTTTTTGAGAAAAAAAAAAAATCAGTGCCAAATTTTTGAGAATAACGATAGTTGTTTTACTTACAAACTTTCTTGTCCATCCAAGGCAGCCCCATTGAAGTTGGGGTCATCTTTGTATGGTCTAACCCATGTGCAGGACTGTGCAACTGTACTGGAGTACCCTGGAAAAAAATAAAATGGTTTTGTCATTCTTGCATCTATGTGTTCTAGTACAAAGATACTACAAACCATAAATATTAAACCTACGTGCATGTGTACCTGTGTTATAGAGCCTCCTGGTTTGGAGGAGGAAATGAGAGGTGGGGGTTCCGGCATTGAGATGGGTCTCACTGCCGCTAATCTAACACTGTCCTGTGGCAGACCAGAGAGTGAGGGTGGGAACGCTGCAAGAAAAAAAGAAACAACACATCATCAACTTGATTATCCACTGAAAAAAAAAAAAACTTCCATATCACTTGAAGGCTAAAAGAATTTTTAAAATTAAATAGATGCATATATGTAAAAATTAAAAACTTCCAAAGTAACTCACTGTTGAAGTGGAGCAGATGCTGCTCATGACTGATCTTGGCCATATCTCGTGGAGACATGGGATATGGTGAGAGGACTGGGCGACCTAAGTTTGAGGTCCTCAAGTCATCAGGACAAAGACCCTGTTTCTTGGCTTCAGGATGAGGAGAGAACGATTGGGACCGTCCTGGAAACATTGACTTAGAGTGAGAATCAAACACAGTGCCACAGTTGCTCACATACTTATGTAATACTTTTTTAAAAATTCTAATATCTTTATTTATAATGCACTTTACATTTTGAGAAATCTTAAAGACAGCAATTTCAGCATTTGAAGAGACAAAAAAATAAAGTATTTACTTAAAAAATTATTTACAGTAAAATTAAAGTCAGTTTACCATCATTTGACTTACTGTTGTCTAGCTAATCAGTTTTCATTAGCTGGATATAAAGCCCCGCATTCCACAACTCTGCTTGAGTACAATTTGTCGCTAAATAGACATAGTAAAATTCTGTGTTGAAGATAGTGGGATTTTATTCTGTTAAAGGAGGCATTCCGTACAGACAGAGGTGAGGGGAAAAAAAACCTACTGAAACTTTTTTATATAACAAATGTATGGCCCCCTGAGTAAGGGATTAAGAGCTTTGTAGATGTTTTTCTTTGCTGAACACTACTCAGAAGCTGCTCCAATTTTAAAGTTAAGAGCTGCGATGTCAGAAGACTTTATTTTTCTTTAATCTAGACTTTTAAAAATGCTATTACACCCACGTGTAATAAGCTTACAGCACGTATATTGAACTAGACAATTTTCCCTTCTGGGTCAATAGCACTACCGGATCATTTATCAGGTCCCTCTTCACGAGTGTCCCAGAAACACTTTAATACTCTCAATGCTGGAGAGAAAACTCAAGGTTAAAGCTTGCAGTGACGACCAACTAAGTAAAACTAGATCAAATGCTCTGGGAAAAGCCTTTTGTGCAGGATTTTCATTAAACACATTTTCCAATAATTTAATTATTACTTTTAACTTGTAGTGTATATGACCAAGTCCTGTAAATATCTATTGTGTGGATAAAGTGCATGAGATACAAGAACTTTTTCAGCTAAATAAGTAGTTAAGAGTATAATACCATCTTTTTCGCTGATGGGGGGGCTACGAGGGCGAATGTGGGGGCTGCTGCTGTGAAGAAGCTCCCGGTCTCTGTCAGCCTGGGAGCTATACGGTTGCTGTTTGCCAGGCTGGCCTGAAGATTGTGGTTGTTGCTGTCTGACCTCTTGAGAGGACTCCCCATGAGCCATGGTGATCTGTTGCTGGTACAGTGCCAGGGCGTGGGGGGGCAGTGCTGACTTCCCGTTCCCACTTCTCTGACTGCCCTGCATAGCCTCTGGCATCTGCGCAACAAATAAAACAGGAAGAAAAAAAATAAATAGCACACAATACAAGACCATCTCCACTTGTCATTGGCATATGGTTAGCTACAAACTGTATCTGATCAACATGATAGCAAATACGCATCTCTTATTTCTTGGTAAGTTCAAATTTCACTAAAGCCGGGCATCTCATTTCTTCTCCACAAAGAAATCTATCCCATCATCCTCCATCTGGTTTCCTTATCTTAAACAAATATGACAACAGAGTTTCATCTGCTGAATCGTTATCTCTGTAAGCAGAGAGATAGGAACGGCATTGATACTGCTCCAATAAAAGTGTGTCGCTGCAACTGGGTGAGCTGTTTTCAGTTACAAAGGTTTGTGAAAGACCTTTTCCAAAACTCAAGAGGCTAACATGCACAATGTAGGAGAGTAGGGACAAAAATAAAACAACAACGCTTTTTAACAACTTACAATAGGTGGTATGGCAGCAGCTCTCTGTTTGAGCTGCTTGAGATCCATGGGCTTCTGGATTAGCCCATCATGGCTGTAGTTTAGTAGGCTCGGACGTGGTGATGTCATTCTACAAAAACAAACGAAGAATTTTTAAAAATATTTAATGAACATGAAAAAGAAGTCTGCAGAGTTTGATATTTCCTGTTTATAACTTTCGCAAACTGCTGACCTAACCAAGGATTTCAAATGTTTACAACCTGTCAAGAAATGTTTGCTTTTACTATTAGAACCAAATTCTGCCAACTATCTAGAAAATTTTAGAAGGTAAACAAAGAAAAGGTTTGCTCTAGTTTAAAGTTTAAGTATGTAAAATAACTATGTTGCATGGAGACGCAGACATAAAAGATTTTGTACAAATTCCCATGTGTCAAATAAATAAAATTTCCCAGGATTAACTTTCCAAGAAAAATGTGAAAATAAAACTTTAACAAGATGTCTGTGGGAAAAATCTTTCCAACTATTCTCATCAGAATAGCTGGCCAGAAGATCATTGTCTGAATACAATGATCAGTTGTATTCAGACTCATCATGCTATTTTACACTAGAACCAAGATACAAAACTAAAACCAAGAAACAAAACACATGAAGTCTCCTTGTAAAACCATCATTTCCACATCCTTCAATAAAAGATGAGAAAAGACAAAGGAGCCAAGTATACCAATAAATTACTAACACCTATGTATTCACATGTGAACAGAATAAAAACTGTTTTGGTTAAGTGATGCACAAGGAAGAAGAGGGAGAGAGGTCACTAGTTGAAGATAATAGGAAACTGCAGGATAAAACTTGTTCGATGGTGTATATTTTTGCTGAGTTTGTGGGTTTGAGCCCACTTTACTTTCCCTGTTGATTATTTTCCAGTTCTTAGAAATTCGTCGGCAAATATAACCTTGCAGTTCACAAAAACAAACAAAAAACATGTGGTTAGTTAATCAATAATACTGGACGGTATTATAGGTTCCTACAAATATATTGTTCTTACAGAATACAGTCACCATTAAAATAAAAGCTTCGCACAAGAATCAATTTAATATGATCACCTAATAATTACCCTGAAGTCCCTTAACGTGAGCTGACGGGAGAAAAATATCAATGAGGATCAATGCTACTGGATCATTAATCAGTGAATTGACAGTATACACATGAAGACGGATGTGCTGTTGCACACATGTAACAAGGGAAATGTTCAATAATATTGGCAACTAACTTATCACGTAATTGATCGCTATATAAACAAAGACAGTAGTACACAATACTGAACAAAGTCAGTTATGAGGCAATCTCATCATGCTAAAAGTTTCTTGATTTATGTATGTAAATATGGCAAATATTTATCACATACCAGCATTTTAAAGTGGCAAAAATGAATAAAAATATGTTGTATGGGACACAGAGGAGAGAAAAAAAAAAGAAACACCAGTTACGGCAATTCCGATTGTTCCTGGTGTACATTCTTCAAAATGATATATGTAAGAATTTTGCTAATTTAAACGTCTTAAATACACATCTATACTCCGCATTTATATTTTTCTATCTATATTTAAGTACTACAATTATAATTTGTTTCTAAATGTGACATTCATTGCAAATAAAGTGCTTCATGTAGAAAACTGAATCCACGTAGCACATCTGCTAAAAATCATCCAATACACTCTGAATCACAAACAGTCATCCATGTTCACAAGGGTACACACACACACACACACACACACGCAAGCACGCACAATCTCTCCCTCCCTCCTTCTCTTTGTTTGCTTTGGCAGAGAGGGCAACGTTTCCCTCGGCTCTGCCAGTACATGCAGTCTGCTGTCATGGAAAAAAAAATTGAACAAATACTGTGCTAACAGGACTAATCATCCCTCCCACGCACTTTGACACCCATTTCTTCTGGTCTCATTCACAAACCTACACATTGTATAGAAAAGGGAAAAACATATATTTTATTCCGGCAAAGAGCAGCTAAAATCCCTGTTTAATAGAAAAAGAGCAACCTGTGGGAGACACATGAGTGGCTTGCCAAATTTGGTTTCACTGCTGTACTGTGTAGCTAGGCAACTAATACCGCTTGAAAACCCTCTCAGCTTTGTTTTCTAATGTCTGCTCTGGTGGACGAGGGAAGTAGGATGGCTCTTAAGAAACTAAAAACGAGCAACTCTTTGACAGAGATAAGACACGACAATAGCAATAAATGAGTTGTTTTGAACAATTACAAACAAAATTTCTCCTGCATGGGCTACAAAGAATTCCCACCTGCTTTTATCAGTGTTTTCGGTTTCCTCCACTTCATCAGCACTGCACGTGGCACTAGAGTCGCTGTCTCCATGCAAACCGGTTTTCACTGCATGCTCCTTCTTTGAGCTCTTTGTGGAGTTTTTGACTTCTTCTCCTTCTGCTGTTTGAGGCTTCTTATCCGTGGCATTGTCAGGGGGTGCCTGCTGTGGCTGCTCCTTGTTGGGTTCTCCTGTCTCAGTCTTTATCTCCAGTTTGATGGCTGAGTCTGCGTCTTCTTTAAGCGGAGGCTTCACATCTCCCACTTGACTCATGTCCGGTCGAACATCTTCCTTGTCACTAGGGTTGGAGCAACTCTTCGACTTTGCCAAACTTTCCTCTTTAGCTTTACTGTCCTCAGATGAGTGTGGTGAGGATAGGCTCTCTGTGTCCGAGCTGTTGTTGGCTCCACCTGACCGGAACAGAAACAAATAGAAACAGGAATAAGGGCTTATACTGTACGTACAGATTCTACCCAATCCCAGTCTTTTGCTATAAAAAGGAACACAAAAACATTGAAATGACAAAAACATTTAAATAAAAGATCCAAGTTTATTAAAACTGTATACACGGGTTTATTTTAATCATAAATGTACACATTTATTGGCTTCTAAAAATAAACAATATTTCAATCCACCATTGGTTTTGAAACTAAATGCAGTTTTTACAGTTTGAGCAGGAGAAAGTGCTAAATTGTTATCAACCTCACTTCTTCTGTTTGCTTTGATCTGTTTGATTTTTACATTACAAACAAAAAAAGAGTTTACTTAGAAGTGAGTCAAGATTCCGGTTATCAGGAAAATTGCTGTTTGTTTCTTTGGTCTCAAACAGAGTGGAAATTAGCACCTGCATTCCTATAAACTAAACTCGGTGGTCTGTGGTGATGGACCAGAATTTGCAGTAAAGTGGATTGAACAGTTGGAAAGTGAATGTGCCAGAGTAAGACAAATAATCCCTGATTGATTTGTGAACACTGGGAAAGAAGTGATTGTATTTATCATTGGGTGTTTGTCTTTATTTTGAATTAGCAGTGTTAATTCGGCATTACATTTTTTTTATTATAATCTCTAGACAAAAATAACTAATTAAATACAACTTTCCGTGTTATGACAGGTTGAATTTAGCAAAAAATAATAATTAGAAATAAAATGTTGGAACAAGCATACCCTCTCCATCTTCAGGTGCTTCTTCTTCATTACAGCTGACTCCAGAACCCTCCATCTCTTCCTCTTCCGCTGCATAAGTAGCACTAGTTTCTTCATTCTGTGAGGCTTTGCCCCTTCGGCGGGCTTTTCGCTCTTTCTCCTGAGTCAAAAAAAGGACAGACTGGATTTAAAAAGTCTTCCCCAGATTCTCAAATTTGAAATAAAAACCCAAAGCCAAAACTGAAATAACTAAATAATAAACAATTGCCTTGATGGTGCAATGTAAAGCATGAAGGCGTGTACAAAGCCCACTTACAGATTTCATTTTATGCTGCTGCAGAATTTCATCCAGTTTTTGCCTCTTCTTGTAGTTGAAATAGAAGTTTTTGCACTGCGACACAGTTTTTGATCCCACCATCTTGGCGATGGCGGACCAATTCCTACCATACTGGAGAAGACCTAGAAGTTAGAAAGAAAGAGACGTGAGAAAGAAAATAATCTCGTAGTTGTAAATTATGATTAAACGACTGGGATTCCTGGGTTAATTCATTTAATTTAATCTTGTCAACAAAGCAACTCTTTTTGCCCATCCCTCAACACAGGACAATTAGTAAGTGACAAAGCGCCTCTGATCTAGTCCACAACAAAACCCCCCAAACATGACAATCTCCCCACCCCTTGAAAATACACCCTGGTTGAAAAGTTTCCTCTATAAGACTACTAAAACCTTCCCCAATGTCAATATCGAGATGTAAAACAGTGTATAAGTTTTCTCCCGATGCAAAGTGTCAAACATACTTTTCTATTTTGGGTAAAACAGTTTGATGCCACACATTTCCTTCAT
Organism: Neostethus bicornis; assembly: GCA_902685375.1. Taxonomy (NCBI): domain Eukaryota; kingdom Metazoa; phylum Chordata; class Actinopteri; order Atheriniformes; family Phallostethidae; genus Neostethus; species Neostethus bicornis. The sequence continues at coordinate 17,283,297 of LR738545.1, forward strand.
AGAGACAGCTACAGGGACAAAGGATGACCGACTAGAAAGGAGCAGGGTGTAAAAGCAGTAGGTGAGCCATCAGTTGCACCGCTGACATCACTATTTCTCACCGCTAGGGTCACTTTGTGTCATATTCTAACTGACTTTGATGTGACCCAATTCTGAGAAACCCTGGTCCTTTACCCAGTCAAGCACATGATTGTGTCTTACACAAGAGTCTGCAGGCACCCGCTGGGCAGGAGCTGTGATAGATCAACCTGTCATGAAACACACGTGCACGCGCGCACACAAACTGCATGCGTGCTAAAAGCAGAGATCCGGGGAGCAGTCGGCGAGTAAGTGCGAGTGAGGAAGACAGATAGCGTGGAATTTGCTCCAGTGCTTCCCTCCTAGTCTGATGTTAGCTAAAGGCAGCTCATTAATGGTGTGTGTTGTAAGAGGCTTAGCTTACACCACCCACCAGTGTCCTATGCCAGCCTGACGGGTCCTGGCAACAGGACAGCCTCTTGAAAGGTTGTTGGGGAAGTGGGTGGGTGGAGTGTTATTAACAGGCAAACTGCCAACACATCTTGGGATAACCTTGGACACGGGTTCATAGGTCTCTGCATCTCATCGCTTAATGGAAGTATCGGAACAAGAGCAAGAAATCAGCTGCAGGGAGGTGAAAAAAAAAAGATTGTTTACAGCCCTGTCACTTCAACTCCAATATTCAACCACAAATGCTGATGCTGGAAAATTTAGTTTCTAAAAAGGCTCGTTAGTAGCAATAAAACTAAATTTGCTTTGCTGGTCATTTGCAATTTTACTGAAAGATAAAAAGAAACGATAAACTCACTTATAAAAAATATTACTGAAACAATCCAAGTTAATTTTCATTCGTTCAGTTTCAGGTCGTAAGAGCATCTCTAAAAGCCACTGTAGACCACTGTTCAACTAATAAGCAATAATCTCCAAACAGGGAATGCTAGAAAAGCTACTTCAGGAAGGAAGAAAAAAAAAGAGAGAGAGAAAAGTCAGTTTAAATCTCTGCAAGAGGACAGCCATGTGACCAGTAACTATTAACCATATACAGCCCTGTGAAAACATAAGTCACACAAATCAGACACTTTGCAGCTAGACAAGCGCACACAAAGCCTCACATGCTAAACAGAAAGGGTCATCAAATCCATCTATCCAACAAAAAAGTTGTCTGACATCATTCAGATCATTTAAGGTAAAGTAAATGATCACTTTCTGCAGTTCATCCTGTTAATTCCAAACATAAAATGTGCAAATCCCAAACAGATTTGATGGATTCAAGGCCTTAGTTGCTAGAGCAACATACAGGAACTAACATCCAATCAGCAGCCGCAATACTAAAACAGGTGGTGTCCTCACACCCAATCCGGACACTGGATTCTCTTTAGCTCCTCCCACAAGAAAGTCCAATCAACACCTGGAGCAGGCAGAAAGTTGTTGTTCCTGCCTGTCACATGCCTGTCACTTCAGCCGTCGTTCTGTGGTCTTGGATCTGGAAAACCCAAACAGACACTGTGATCTCTAAAGAGCCAGCCGGGAAGCTCTTCTGGGCTGGGCCTCTCGCTCCAGAGCAAAGGCGATGAAATCAGCTCGGTCTCTGTGCTCTTCCTGCCAGCTGGCTTGGTACTTGAGCCGGTGTCAGGTTGACGTGCTCCAAAACAACACATGCTCCTGGCCTCTCCCCTCGTGTCCCCCCCTCTTACTGTGTCCTCTATGCTTTGGTGAGGGGTTGCTCTGCTCTTCTTTGCCGTCTCTCCCCAATGGCGGTCGTCTGGGAAGACTTCCACAGGAAAGTGGGACTGTGGGGCGGTGCTATGTGCTCAGCCTTTCTCTCCCCTCATTTGATCTCTCCTCTATCTCGCTCTCTTTTTTTTTTTTCCATCTCCCTCCCTCTTTCCGTCAGTCTGTCCCTCCCCCCTACCTCACTCTGCCAGCAGGCACAGCACGCACATACACACACAAACGCATGAGTGAATCCAAACTCACTCAAACCTTTTCTCTCTCTCTTTCTTGCTCTCCGTCTCTCTCGTTAATACTCTAACACACAGACACAAACACACATTCAGAGAGTCCAAGAGTAAACAGAGAACAGCAAGAGAAAATGAAAAAAAGACAGAGCGAGAGAGAGAGAGAGCAGAGCCAGGGAGACAATGGAGAAAAGGAAAGGATACTAAAGTTGAGAATAAGCACAGGGAGAACGAAGGGAGGAGGGACTGAGAGGGAGTTGATGTTGATACCATGAGAAAGCATAAAGGCTTTCACATTTTTCCTGACTGACCTGCTTTTCATCTTGAATGTGAACCCTCCAGTTTATAACAACACAGAGCTGAGGGGAGAAAGAAAGTGACTGATGGGGGAAGGGGAGGAGGTGAGGCGTTTGCCAAATCTTCCACAACTCTTGCCAATATGGGCTGTTGCCATCTTCCGAACGAGGGAGTGAGAGAGAGCGCGCAAAAAAAAAAAATGTGAGTAGAAAGACAGAAAGATAGTTTGGTTGTTTCTACCTGCTGCCACTTTAAGTGGGTTTTTCCTGCAAGCAGCACAGACCGTTATAAAGCTGCCTGCCCTCAACCAAGCAAAGCCTGGCAGATTAGTGCACTTACATAAACCAGCCAAGACCATTGCACATGCAACCAAATGCAGCACGCACCAAACGCACGCACGCGCACACACACAGACACACAACCTTTGCTACTCATTCCAGACTTTCACATGCACACAGCCTGGTAGAGCTCAAAGCTTTGAGATGGATGCTTTATAACCCTGGCCCCTTACCCTGAGATAACTGGGTTTTTATGAGTAGTGAGGCCACGTCATGCTTTCAGGTACAACTGACTGGCACGGAGATACTCAAGTGCCTAAGCCCTGCCAAGCGCTGTAAATGCCATTATTCTGATCTGGTTAGCTCCAGTGGGATAAACACATTAGCATCGGGACACCTAAGCCTCTTTAAAACATACACATGTCAGGCACCTGCCAGGGAAAGCACCATGACCGACTAAACCAGCACAGTGTAGAAACACAAGAGGAGAAGAGTGCTGGTGTTGAAGAGTTCCTCAGATGGGGGATACTTTCCAGCAGGTAAGAGGACATTATTTTGTGCAGGAGTGCTGAATAACTAAGAGGAGCTCCTTGCATTAAGGCTCACTGTACTGTGGTTAGACTTCTGTGTTTGTGGTTACATAAGCCCTTCATAGAAGACTTGCCTCTGCTGAGCTGCCAGGCTAATCCTCTAGGATGGAGTGCCCCACTAATCCCAAGGCAGGAGAATGGAACTGAAGACATTAACCGGGATTACTACACAGGACCGTGTTCAACCAGAGCCAACGCTGGTTATGGCAAAATAACCTCTTAACACAAAACTACCCACTCACACAAATATTATTTAGCAGAAGCAGATGCAAACTCTAGCGGTGAATATGGTTTCAATATCGCTTTCAGGCTGCAGATAACAGTTTACTGAGAGAATTTCATCTGCAGTCAATAACAAATGGGATAAATTAGCCATGGCTTTATGACTTTTAAAAACTGCCACAAATAAGCACAACAATAAATTAAAACAATCTCAAAGGAAAATTTGATATTGCAAGAAAAAAATACTAATGTGACAAGTAAATTTTTTTCCAGAAGAGTCTTGCTGGACAACAGAAATCACTCACTGAGAAATTATTCAATCAGTAACTGCAGTCCGTGCGACAAACACTTTGAAATGCACACAGAGTGCCGGTGCTAGGAAGTGTCAGTGACCTCTACAAATCAGGAATAGGCTTCTGGGTAATCTTCAGTCAGCGACAATAAACAGCCAGAGTGAATGACTGCTGTATTTGCAGAGGCTGCCTGATAAGAGGCAGACTTTATAGCCTCCTTGATAAAAGGCAGACTGCCTTGACCCAAAAAGAAAGGAAAATAGATCCAAAGAGCACCAAACTCCATGTAGCCGCATTGACACATCAATGCAAAGACACAACCAACGCAGCACGTGGCAGCTGTTGCTTCACTGGCAGGAAGTCACATCACTCGTCATCGCACCCCGGCAGCACGACAACCGCTAATCTTTATTAGGTTGATAACTGTGTTAAAGTACATGTTTCAGAAGATAAAAACTTTTCAAATGAAGAAGACAATAACTGTGCATCACCTTTTTTGGCGGTTTCCATTTCTTCTTCAGTCCATCGAGAGCTCTCATTCATCTCCAAATTGGCTGTCAGAAAATAAAAAAAAGAGAACCACCAAGTTAGAGAAGGGAAGAACAGGGGGAGGAGGAAGAGGGGGAAGTGGGCAGTTGTTAAAAATCAGTTAGGGAGTGATTGACAGAAGAGAGAGAAATTAGAGAGGGAAAAAAAAAAGAATGAGAGGCAGGGGTGGAGTAGTGTGTGTTGGTCGCTGGTAGAGCACTGCAGCGTAGGTCACTAGGGAGTGTTTGTTTTAGATGGAGGAAGCAGAAAATCCAAGGAGAGAAGTCAGTTAATGATTATAGACAAAACAACTGGCTTTTTTCCGTGGACAAGCCATAAGCCAGGCCGTCCCTGTGTGGCATAGTGAAGCTGAAGCCTGTGCTTGTGTGTCCTCTGTGAAGGGCGCAGCGGGCCTTTAGCACCACCCGGCAGTGTAGGTCACCCGGGGATTCCCTGTGACTGAACCTGCGCAGAAGGGACGACTGCAGCATGTGCAGTCTAACTGCTGCAACATCAAAAATGTCCTCAACCATGCAGCATAAGTGTGTATACATGTTTAAACTATCAGAGGAGGAAACAAAGGAAGCGCTGTACAAAGTCCAGAAAATGAGTCAGATTTTGAATTTAGAGTTGGCATTAGGTTATTTAAAAAAAATTGCTTTACTCATGCATGTCGTTATGAAAAAAAGTTGGAGCAGTTGGTGTGAAGTTTAAAACAACAAATGTACAACACTGCACTCTTGTGGTACTGTACAGTCGAATATTGCACTACAAAGCTGGATTTTATTTCTTATAGAGATAATATCAGGATTAACCCGGTTTTCCTAACCTATAAAAGCTGGTTCACTTCTTAACACCATGACAACTTAAACTGAACAGAAACCTAATCTGTAAGAAGTATGTTCTGGCCAAGACTGATGAGTAGAAAACAACTTTTTGAACAGTCAGTTGATAATAAAAAAAAAAGACCAAATCTTGGAACATCATGTCCACATAAATTAGAAATAAGAATACTTTGAAAAAGAAGAAATTTTTAGTGAAATTTAATGTGTGTTTTGTTCTTAACAGGAATTAAGATTGTAAAAAGTAAACCCAGAAACAAACTACTTAAAAAGTTTTATTTTATACTTGTTTTTGACTTCTTCCTAAGTCTGTTTAGTTCTATTTGAGGTACATCTGTAAACACATGGCTGTAAATAAGAGCAATTGCTCATAATCCAAGTGCCCTAATGACATGAAAATGCGTTGCATTCTTATCTTACAGCATTTCTTCATGACAGTTGCCACGCCAATCGTGTTGCTTTTCTGACTGTGTATTAAATTCTTCATAACGTTACAGAATCATTATCTGCTTATTTATGCTAAAGTAAACACCTCTGTAGGGTCGCTGTTGTAATTAGTCAACATACTAATCATAATAGTGATTTTCTGGATAAGTCAATGTGGATTAATGGAGAGATACACTGGGTGTGTTAATCCAACTTTGTAGTTCAGGCTTTGAGTCCTAAATTAAAGAAGGTTCAAGTAATTCTGCGAGAGGAAGTGAAAGCATTTATATTAACCACCATCATTTTTGCAACTTTTTACTATGGTTTATAATCTTTGACTTTTATCGTGTGTGTGATCAGGAAAGAGAAAACTAAGACCTACCGAGCTCGTTGTTGAGTGGAGGAGCCGAGGTCTCCTCCACTTCACTGGTCATAGAACGAGTAATTCGGCCTTTGCGGTGGCCCTGGCTGTTAGCCGTGCGTCGTCCCTTAAACGCTACAGTGGGCTCTTTGTCTTCTGCGTCTTCCCCGGAAGTGTCGTCTCTACAAAAAACAAATATGTACCAGATTAAAGAAAGAAAAAGGTTATAGGTAACAAACAGTTATTTTCTACTGTTTTGCAAAAAGTAAATATACAAAGATGCATTACCGTTTTTATCAAAAACTTACAACCTATATTATTATTCAGATTAGACATCTAGAAAGAGTCAGATCAGGTTGTAATCAAATGAGAAAAATGGGCATTTTTTTTCTCCCTCAAGGTTTGGGATTATGTTAGTAGCCGATAGTCAAGTTTACAATAATTACCACTGACACAACTATTTGAAAATGTCAGAGTAAAACTTGCAGGCTCCATCATACAAGATCAAAAACAGCATCACTTCGTTGTAAGTAAGAACCATTAAATAATTTCAATGAAAAAAAAATAATTTATGGTTAGGAAGATTTAAGGTATTTTTCTAATCTAAAAATTAAACTTAATATTTTTTTTTTTTTTTTTAACGATCTTGTCTCTAATCATCTACACTGCTGTAAATTTATTTTCATTTACACACACCTCCGGACAGACATGTTTGTCTCCTTTGGACAGAAAATACAATTCTGCAGAGATGCAACTGCGTACTGCATGCCGACACTGCTTTTTTCCTTTTCCATAATAATTTATCTAGTGTCAGCACAATGGCATGCCAAGAGATCACCATGAGCTTGAACCCCACGCTCCTCCATTCATCTTCCTCCAACTCCATTAATCTTGCTAAGAGGAGCTAGTGGTATTCTAAATATAGACACGCAAGCTGTGCCAGGGGGTGACGGGCAGGCAGGCAGCAGCATGTGCTAGTCAGAGAGTCCCCAGCCCTTTACCTCAGAGCAGGGAAGCAGCAGGCGACAGTTCAATGCTATCATCCGGTCTGATCCGACTGCTTATAAATATGACTTGTCATTGCTGCAAACAACTCTTGTGTAAACCTTGTCTGACAACATAATATTGCTGCTAAAGACAAGTGCATTATTTATTTATTTATTCTGAGGGAACAGAAATGGTCGATGCTCATTCTCTTGTATCCTTTGCTGTCACTTCGCAGGAAATGCCCCATTTTAATCAATACATCCACCAACAAACCTCCTGGTCATAAAACAGCAATAAAAAAAACCCACTAGCTTAAAACAAAGATTTTGATATTAAAAAACGCAGACAAAGTTGAACAGAAAAAATTTGTCATAATCCAAGAGAAGTTAAAAAATAACATACTCTTAATGTTTTTTTTATTAAAAATTTAGCTAAATTTTTATTTAACCAGTCTAGCCTGAAAAAAATATAAAAAAGAACCTTTGTGGTATGGAATCCAGGTTAACATATCTGTATTTTTGTTTTTATATATATATAAATCCTATGAAAATTCAAGGATTTAAAAATCCTATGAAAATAGTATTCTTCAGTCGTGTTTTCTTTTTTTGATAGCCAATGATTGAAAGCAAGATGGTGCAGGAACAACTCAACAGTTTGCTACATTCAGAGATAAAATTCATCTTAAAAAAGCGAGAAAACATTGCGTTATTGAAATTGCGCCAACCATGTTCAAGCATTTGCCCTCCATTCTATCCACAGCTGAGTGAACGGCTTTACTTCTGCATGGTATAAGTTCTATTTGCTGACATCTTGAGGGCCCATCTCTGATTGGTTTGCTCAGCTGTTGGTTTGACCTGGTCCTGAAAGGATTTGACCCATATAACTACCGGATTTGTTTGCTGGTACAGCAGTGACAGTGGTTTCCAGGTAAGAACTTATTACCTGAAGTTGTCAGGTTGTTGAAATATTCCCAATTACAGTATTTATTTGCAAAACAGTAGCCCTTCAAATTCTTTAATCTAAATTAAAAAAACAGGTAGAATATTTCTCATGCAAAGGGTTCTTGAGAATAATAATAAAACCTACTTCATGCCATCTTCTTTGTCTTCAGCTTCAGTTTTTTCTTCTTCCCGTTCTCCTTCCTTTTCTTTCTCATCCTTCTCCTTGTCTTCTTGGTTGCTCCTGCCTACTTGTTGCTGCTGCTGTGTCTGCTGCTGTGTCTGCTGCTGCTGCTGGCCATGCTGCAAGGAAATACATGAAAACATGGAATTACCATAAATAATCCAACCATACGGACAGAATCACAAATATACAAATGTTTTCTGTAAATTGCAAATCTATAAAATATGAACCAGTCAGAAAAGATGAAAGTCTGATTAACATTGCGTTATAGTAATTTAATGAATAATTTAAGCGACAATTATTTTTGTTGTCTTCAATTATAAGTTAGAATTGGTGCTTTCAGAGGTTAATTTGATGCTGAGGAGGCTCAAAACAGTCATTTTGAGTTGGGTAATGACATTAATAATTTGAAGTTTTGCCTAAAGACACATTGCTTCTACTGAAAGTATGGAGAAACACAAACCTAAAAAAAAGTTAACTCATTTTCAGAAGAAACCAAACAAAACAGGATATGAAAGTTCAGACATTACAGCAGTACATTTATGCTGTACAGCATTTGCTCTTTTAGCGCGCAGAACCACTTCCTTCTGCTTCCTGTCTGTCTGGGGCTTTTGGGGTTAGAGTTCAGACTATCACAGACATGCAAACAGACCAAAAACCTGAACCCCAGCTCAATTATGATGAAGCAGATCTCTATCAAGTTGCCACAGTCTCTGCTATTGAGGGTATTCACATCTTAAAGTTAAGTCCACAGAAATGACCATCTTCTAAAAGAAAAAAAATCTATAGAAGACGTGTGACTACAGTTAACAAATTCAAAGAGTGCAATGTGGAGAAAAGCTAAATTACAAACTCCTTCAAAACCTGGTATTTTCCCCCCTTCATTTGCACAGTAACACTAATGCCCATTTCTTCCTTTGAAATTATTAATGAACTCTCTATCCCTCAGAAGAACTCAGGCATAAAGAAAGTAACAGTCACATGGTTTCATGGTCTCATCAGAAGCAAACACACTTCTTCATTTCCCCGAACATATCAAAAACATCAACAGATTATCAACAACTACACCCCTATAGTTGGTCTAAATTTAGATTAAGAGGTCTACATTTGAAACACACTGAGATTATCTAAAACTAGTTATTATGAAAGTGGAGATAAAGTACCCAAAGAAAATTTTTGTAGCAATTTATTACTTTTGTCATATTGTAAAAATAAGTTACTGTTCTCTTCTTTTGTCATACATTCAACTTTTGTTCTTTTACTCTTCCCAAAAGCAACCAAAGGCATGCGAGGTCAACTGTAATGGATTAGGAAGGAGGACAAAGATGATCTGTGAATTTAGAACAATTTTATGTGATTCGTTGAAAATGTCTACTTTGGCTGTAGAAAATGGTACACCAATGAATCTGCTCTTCTCAAAGGTCAGGATGACATGCTCCTGTCAATTGATTTAAAAAAAAAAAAAAAGGAAAAAAGCCTGCTCTGCTTTTGAAGCTGGACCTAACTGCAGCTTTCGACATCGTAGATAGTTCAGTTCCTGCACCATCATTTCTCTGTGAGATTGACTCACTTAACAGCTGTGCTGGGTAATACCTGCTGAATATTCCCTGACAGAGCTGCAAACTGTGGGTTGATTCTTTTTTGGCAACATCCAGTCTAAAACTGAAATTTTCTTACACTTCATCACTGACCTGCGTCTGTTTTATACCAAACACATTACCAAACACATTACATTTGTTTAGGGTTTTGACACTCCAAAATAATTTGTTTTAAAATGACAAAACCTACTACCAGGCGATCGCTGCTCTAAAAGTTACAATATCACTATAAAACTTTTTGATATTAGTTTGATTTTGTCAAACTTAATAATAGAAAAAGTGCATTTAGACCCATTTTTGAGCTGTAAAAAAAATAAAGGTAACAATAGCTTTATCAATGTATGCAGAACACATTCAGGAATAAAGACTGACCTCATAACTAAAGTAATGGTAATTAGTTACTCCTAAAATATTATGTGTTAAATTACGAACAGCAAACCCCGGTTTGTAAATTAAATACAAAGAACGCTTCAGTGCGAAAGTCTTCACATGATCTGCAACTAATCACAAAACAAAACATCCGTTTAAACAAGAACACAGAAGGTTCAAAATACCTGGCTTCTTCCTCTGCGTTTGTAGTTTCGTCGCACAATGGCTTTGTAGTTTTCATTCTTTTTGGTCAGGTAGTAAAAGAGCACGCACTCTGCCACAGTCTGGAAAAGAAAGATTACGTTTTACTTCCCATTTAACTAAAACACTTTGAAAACTAAATCACGTGACATCATTTTTCTACCTTTCTTTCCAGAAATGACGCAATCAAACCAAAGTTTTTGGGGTGCTGGATAAACCTTGGACAGAGAAAAAAAAGCTGATAGGAATAATCCAAAAAAATTGAAGTGAAAAATTACAAAATTTAGCAACTTTTTTTTTTAAAAAAGAATAGATATTTTAAAACTTATTGTTTACAGTTGTAACATTAATCTTTTTCACAAGTTGAAATAGTATATCCCTAATATAAAGAACTGATCTTGACTAGATTTACAGCTTAAAATATTTGACTTCAATTCTCACAAAAAAGGAAGACGTATTTCCTCACCAACAACTAACTGACGTCAACAGATGTAAATGGGCAAAGAGAAATTCAAGACAGTCCATTGAAGAATAGAAAATAATGTATATCTACATAACCAAAAAAAAATTTACTCCATGTAGTATGTTTTTTCTTCTTACTTCTCTCTGAAAGTGTCTTTCTCCTGTTCACTCCACATGTTCATGACCTGCCGATCTTTGTACACCTTCATTGGATCGTCCATTAATCCATTCATGTTGATGAACTTGATGCGTTGCTGTTCAGCATCAAACAACATCGGGGGAATAACCGCCAGTTGTCGCATGTGCTTCTCTGTGTTCTGTAAATATGCAGATAAAAACTAAGTAAACTTAAATAACTAGTCTATGTTACCTCATAAAACTGGAAAATAAAATTGTTAAGAGTCATATTATTAACTGTATGAGTGCACTCAAGCACTAACATTCTGGATTGTATTTATGAGAAAAGAGTGTCAAATAGACATTTGTATGTTGAAATACAAACTTTACTACAACATTTTTTAAATAAAAAGTTTTATTTGATTTTCTATTTTACTCTAAAAATGAGCCGTTTGCTTCAGAACTTTATGCTAAATAATCACAGATGACCCCCCCCCCCCCACCAAGACCAAAATAATAAAGTATGAATTAAAGTGCGGGAAGTTAAAAACTAGTTTATTTTAAGAGAATACAACTACTTGTGGAAGTACTCAATTGAGCAGTGTTTTACGTGAGTTTTTTTGGGGGTCTTTGTCAAATCCCAGAATAGTCTGGAAGAATGGAAGAAAATTATTGAATTAGTTATTAATAAATTAAATAATATTTAAAAAAGATCAATTCATGTATGTCACTGTGTCCTGTAAATAAATACATAATACGGTACATTTGGCTCCTCTAATATTATTTTGTAAACTTTTTTTTTTTTTTAGAAGCTTGCCTGCTGTACTTGAGTTGGGACCCATCATCTACAGTTATGTTGACATCAGTTTTGAAGGATGTACAATTTTAAATAACAACCAACTCAGTTTATTTTCCCAGAATCATACCTGATGTGGGGAGCCTTAAAAATTTGCATACTCCTGTTTACATTTCAACTCTAACTTCAGAGACCCCCATGCCATTTAAAAAGTTCTTGAAGAAACAAGTGGGAGAAGAAATCTCTTCTGGTGGAAACTTACCTCGTGGTCTGATATTCCATCAATAATTTCAGAGACTTCATGATTAACTTCACTGCGGGCAGCAGAGGAAGTCAGTCCACCTCCTTTCTGCCCGACACGGGTCCTGAAAAGGGTGAAAAAACATATTTTGTGACTCTAAATAGCAGACAAATCACAGTAATTGAGTCAGCTATCCTACAGGATGAAACGATGGGCAATTCTTTACAGCAGCCATGCTAATAAGGGGGAAAAGAAGTGGAAACTTTGTTAGCAGAGTGTTTTCTCTTCATACCCTCCTACTCGCTCCTGAGTCTCCCTTTGCTTGCGGATCTCCGGAAACTGCTTTTCATAGTACTCCCGCACTTTGATCTCCTTGGCTCTGCGCCGTGGGTTGTTTTCAATGCGCTCCACCTTCTTCTCCCAGGCCTCCATCAGCTGGTCATACCGCTGGCAAAATTTCTGTTCCTGAAAGGAGACAAGACAAGAGAAAGTAAATTCTGTTCAGTTTCATCTACCAAATACGAGCACTAAAAAATCTATTACTGGTCCAAATTTGAATAGTTTAGATCAGTAATAGAACAAAGTAACCCTGCAGTTTCTCACCATCATCATAATTTTGTCTCCATGTGGAGAGCAAACCTCCAACCCTGCATCACCAGCAGATTGAGCATTATCAAAATTTAAGCTTACGTCTGGTGGGCAACAGACCACCTTTTTACTTAACCTCCCTCGCAGTGAGGCTGTAAAGTAGCCCATTAACCCTTGTGGAGACACGACCCTCTGTGGACTCATAAACCAAAAGGCAATGTTTCCCCCCATGGAGCACCCCAACCACCATGCCAAACACACTTCAACCCCCCACTTAAACACAACATGACACAAGAGCCGAGATTAAGCTGCAACTCACACGTTTATTACAGGTGTTATCTTGAAGCTATAGTTCACAGCATTACAAAAACTAATAGAAAGAGAAAATATAGAGCAACACCCTTTTTTACTTTGACATCATTCTGAAGCTACAGGTTTGTTGTTTTCATTTTAATAAAAGCATACGCATTTGATATATAGCTTCAACGCAGCTCCAACTTTATTGAGCTGTGCTTCATTCGTCTATTACAGCTAGTGTTTAGTTACTTAAAGGCAATAACACACACTAGCTCCGCACATTTTTGTAGTTGTCGGGCAACATCAGGATTTACTCTCGCAGATGTCACAATGAGAAAAATTGTCTTTCTGAACTTTACAACTATCCCTTTTCCCTATAGGCAAAAAGCAACTGACTACAGATAATGCTCCAGAGCTCGATTCCTTTTTTTCTCCCAAAATGGCTACTCAATTCAAGAAGCAGCTGGCCCAGTTTGACTCTTACTCATCTGTCATAGGCTGTGTCCCTGCAGACAAATGTAGTTTTCTACTTACCCACTGCTTACGAGCATGATTTCTCCTCTTGAAATACAAGATGAGTTTCTTCCTCATTGCCTGGTTTCTAAGACGATAAAACAAAAGAAGTAGGGACATACTAAATTGGGTGAAGAGATAGAAAATTATTTAATTTAAAACCTATTCGCAAACGTCTATCAATGTTTGCATAAAAACTGTAAAGTATTCGGCTGCAAGTCTTAAGAACCTACCAAGTGATTCTCACGGGTATTTAAAATATAGAAGCATCCATTTTTTGGGGGGAAAATTTAAAAACAAAACAAGCTTAGATGTACTAGCACGCTTGCATAAACACTTCTTGACCATAACTTCCAATGCCTGATATAATCAATCTTTTTTTCTGGGTGGAAAGGACGGAAAGGGGAGCCAAACTTATAAAACTTGTCTGTACTGGGAACAGGCAGACACGCTTTCAAATAAAGGTCAGGACCAGTAATCTCTACAGGCAGCCATTCACTTCATCTCTTTCGTTGCTGCAAGACAGACTTTTATTCCTGACATTTAATCTGTCAGTTGTAAGGTCGCGTTCACACTGCTGATTAATGCAATTTTATTCCACATTAGACACCTTGGCAGTGCCGGAAGTGTCTAATATGGACATCGGTGAAAATGCGAGCATAGTAAAATAGCTTTTGATGGTGTACAAGTCTTGTGAAAGTATTTGCTCCTTATAACCAACCGGCTAAAGTAGTCGTGGTGTCCACATGTTGTTTCAATATGGATGAGAACAAACTTGTCAGAAGCAGAAGAATCAGAACCAATGGAGTAAGCTCTTTAAAAACAGAGATGGTATTGTCCACTGCACACCAGATGGCAAAAAGAAAGATTAGCAGACCTAAAATCCAACAAAAAGGTTTCCTTTGTCCTCCTCTAAGCCCGTGCCATTTCTGAGATTTAAGAAAACCTAACAATTCGGCAAAATACATTTAAAACACGTTTGCCGAAAGATTTGTTATAAGCATGCTTTAGTCGGCTATCCTTAATGGTGCAGATACACAGGACAAAGAATTTGACAGCAAAGCCTGAACATGACTTCACAGCATCATAAGCTGTGTATATTGGCACATTTATCATTGTTTGCAAAAGATGAACTGGGACAAGAATGAGAGATCCACAGGAATATTAGTAGTCATCTATCCCAGCAAGAATGAATGCCAAAGTTATCAAACCGGTTAACAAAACAAAGAAGTCAATTGTGCTCAGTCAAACTGACACACTGGCATTTAACAACACACACACAGACACTCTTTCACACACATACACACACACACACACACACACATACACAAGGGGTGTGAATAGTTTTTTGGTTAATTGCTTTGAGGCAATAATACTGATCAAACGGTTAAGGGACAAAAGGAGTGAAGACAGTAGTGTGTGGCTAATGGGTTGTGTACGCTTCTGTGCTAAACCACAGTGCGGAGGCAAACTTTATAACCCTACAATTTATTTGATAAAATTAAATCCCTAAAATATTTAAATAATCAGAATTTAATTGATAGATTAGACGGCCTATTTTCTGCTGTCCTTGCTGCAAATTTAAAACATAAAAACTAATGTGATTTTTATTTACCAACCTCACCTTATACAACCCAGAAAACCTTTAACTCAGCTGGGAGAAACAAACATCCTACACTACAGCTGTTATACTGCCTGAGGGATTATAATCATCTGTTTTCCAAGGCAGGCAGGGGCACAATCTATTTTCAGTTTATTCTTTGTTGCGAGTAAAAAACACAAATTCACTGCACAAATAAGCTGAGTAATGCATATTGATTTTCTTTTTTACGTCTTATACGTGTAGAAATGCAAAAGGAAATTTTGTGATTATTCTGCAACAATACAGCGGAAAACTGCGGGATGGCTGTTAAACCTTAACAGGCCCTGCAAGCAGTGACGTGCACTAAAGTCAAATCAGATAAATCTTTTTATATAGAAAATTTCTGTAAAAAAATAAAGACCTGCTGCCATTTTAATTCAAGTCATTCTATTATGCTCCTCTACCTTTGAGTCAAACTCCAGCAAAGAATCATTTGGACTCTGAGCCTTGAAGTTTTCTGTCTTTAGTATGAATAGGCGATATGAGCTAAAAATATCTAAATAATTTCTGGTATTTAGTATGATAATAATACAAATGACAATAAATAAACAGCAGAAGTCTTTTCCCCAGCTAACAAAAATATATTGTGGCGTCATGCCACAAAGGGTGCAAATAGGTATTAGGATTGTCATTGCAAAGACTGAGTCTGACTTTGTGCCTTCCTTTTTCCGTTTGTATCATATTCCATCATCCACCGCTGGGTAAATCCTTTTTCATTTCAATACATGCCCAAACTTTTTCAATTTCTAAACATAACATATTTTTACTTTGAGCATCGTAGCGATCTCTTGAGTTCTGACAAGCAATACTTAGTAGGATCGCCAATACCCAAAGACAGATGCCAAGAACAACATCTAAACTACAGATACCCACAGATATTCAGAGTTTGCTCTGGATATCCGTCGCACCATCTTGTTTGTTCCATCAAAACTACCTCCTCCATTTTTTTTCTAAACATACTGTACATAACATTAACTTGTTATTTCAGACCAATTCTGGCATTAAAGAAAGTTTACGTTTAAAGTTTGTGCAATCTATTTAGATATTAACTGATTTGTGTGCATTTTGCTACCAGCAGCACTTGTGTATCACAGTATTGGTGTCACTTGTAAAGCGGACTATTCAGCCTAAACTTTTTACTATTAATCACCCAAACCATAAAAAAAAAAACCAAAACACTCCTATTAAGAGAGATAGAGCCTCATTTCAGAATAAACTGTCGCATGGCATACTTGCTCCACCATTGTGCTTAATATTTCATAGGTGAGGGCTGGGAGTGTGTTGCACAATTAAATACATCATCCAATTATTGTTTTTATTGTTGAATGACAAATAGTTCACAAGATAATTTTAATAATATGTTGTGAACAATAACATATCATCCATCTCTATGCTATACAGACAAAAATGTTCCAAACAAAGACCATCCACTATTTTTAAATTACAAAGTTACCCAATCGACTGCAGTTTGGTGGACCTTCACACTGAGGGCCTATTCATCAAACCCTCACAGACCTCACTGACATGCCAGCTGTAGAGCCGGAGAGTGTGGGAGTTGATAAGGGCATGACATGATATTAACAGAAGGAATGAAACATGTATTTATGACAGCACACGTTGCTTGGAAACAAGGGGCTGTACAGATACAGGAGACGCTAGTGTGTTTGGCTTGTGTACATTTTGTGAGGTCAGAACAACCAGGTTTATTAATTTGCATATTCCTTTAGAAATATTACATTTGTAGACTCATGAAAGGATGGAGGGCCGATTTGAAAAGTAAGCATCAAAATCTTGGCGTGCTTAAATGGTGAGATAGGTCTGAGCCCTCAGGCTATTACCAGAGAAAATAAACATTGGTATGAGTGTTCAAGTAACAAAAAACAGAAACTTTTAGTAGTGGTTAAGATTATAGAAGAAGAAGAAGAAAAAAAATAAAGTGAAACTTACATTTTGATGTTCTCATGATATTGTTTGGTATCAGAGGGCTGGTTGTACAGAGGCTAGGGGGAAAAAAAGGAGAATATAATTGTGGATTGGAAACGTCAGCAATAAATTGGTCTGTAAAAATAACTCTGAATAAGACTTGAATCTATGGCACCTTGTGTGGGAACAATAAATCAACCAGGAATAAGAATCAGAAGGTGATTTTTAAGAAATACTTTGCGGGGGTATGAGGGTAGAGCCAAAAATTAAAATAGAAATAAAAATGTCCACTCACCAGTTCTACCCTGGGTCCCAGTCCTTCCAGTATTCTATGAGCTTCTTCTGCTTTTTTCTGGTGAGAGAAGACAAACAAAACTAGAACAATAGCCAACAACCTGTGCCTCAGCTATCACCACAGCAACATAGCAAGCATGTTCACTGGATCACTATGCAGCATTGCTGCTTGCTGGCTGAACAGTATGATACATGGATGAACGGAGAGATAGATGCAAAAACTATTATTTGAGCTTTAACTTGAGCTGGGCTTCAACTCATTGCTTCAGCTCCCTTTACTCTTTCACAGGTTTGAAGGAGGAGGAAAAACACATCTTGTGAGCAGAGAGGTTAGAGAGAACATAGAGGAAGGCAAGAAAGAAGGTGGGAGTGGAACAAAAACTTGACAGGATAGTTAAAAATATAATAAAGGGGAAAAAAACCTGTAAGGCTCAGGTGCGTAACAGTGGATTGCAACTTATTAACAAAGGCAATGAATATATATGTTGAGACCATAAAACATAAAGACATAAATATAGAGAAAAAAATTGACATGTGAAAAGGGACAGGCCTCTCTGCAGCTTGGGTCCATCATGTGTTTATTTTTAGCTCCGGCAGACCAACGTGCAGGCAGTTTCCCAGACTACTACTCTAACTCTTCCAAACACACTATTCCTTTATTCCACTCTGTAAACTCCCCCTGTTTCATCGATCAAAACCGACCCTCCATGATGACACACTGCATGCTCTGTTGCTTCACATTCCCCATTTCCCTCAATGGCAAGAGGAACTGGCCTCCACTGATACACCCGTATGCAGCCACATATGGTGGAGGTTTTAAGATGTGACAACGGGAACAAAAGCTGGCTGCTTGTGTTTGCATGCCAGGCTTTTATTCTTCTCCACACACCATGTGATGCTGCTTCTTCATCCGTACACACATCTTGCTTTACAGAAAACATTAGGGGTGTTTGGGATCCCCCCAATTCAATTCTACGAGGATCACAGTAACTGAATATATGGGCAAAGGGGAGCTTCTACATATACCAGTAACTGGGTCACCTGATAGGGAAGCCACATGCAAACTTCTGCAAGGGGGTTGAAATAAAAAGGAAGGACTGATACTGCCATTTGCACATACTACGCATATCAGACATGCAAATGTTTCTTTATGTTGCTTCCTCATCAGCAAGTAGGTGTAACAGGCTGCAGAGCTTTGCTTCAGAGAGCTTGCTTAGCACTGTAGCAGTTAATGAGCAGCAATTATTAAAAACAGACTTTCATCCTCTGAGAGAAGAGAGCCGCAGGGATTGTTCCTCATTTCCGAGCTGTGACACTTTACGCAAATTTGAAAACGAAACTGCACAGTGATGGCCTCTAAAATTTTTGCAATATCGCCGGAAATTATGCACTTAATCATGAATAAAAGGGGATACAGATGGGAAAATAAGCCGCATGGACAACATGTTCTCCTTTAACAGAGTGGTTTATTAAACACATTCTTCACACTTAAATAATGGCCTCCTCAGGAATCTAATTAGGAATGTAAGTTGCATTGATGCCTTCATGTCCCTTCATGTTGGTTAAGAAAGATTACCTCCGAAGTCAGGCACATTAGGAGAAGACAATAATATTTTCTCCACTAAGCTGACTTTACTCTTAAGAGATAAAGGAATAAAAGAAGTTTTTGCCCATGACTAACATCTTACGAATACCAGTTCAGTAAAAACATCTAAATGTGTAAAAATAAGCTGCGGGTGAATGTATTGGCAAAACCATTTTAGAGAAAAGTTGTAACCCATGTGAGGAGTAATGGCACTTTAAATTCAGAATAAAAGATTATTAGAAAGATGTACAGTACGTGAGAAAAATTGTACTGGAAAAACACTTGAAATAATGCATGTAGTGATTAACAAATGATAAAGTTGGGCAACGTCTATGAGAACAGCAATTGAGTAAATGAGAGCGTCAATTTGAAAGAAATTGCATAAGCCCGGAGTGAAAATTGCAGAAAGGTTGTAGGACTGGCAGTAGGCCACAGTGCATCCTGTCAGTCAGAGGGAAGTGTTACAGAGGTTACAATACAGGCTTGAGTCACTCTTTAACTTGTGCCATCTGTGGTCTCATGCTGTTTCACAGAACTGCTGTAATTACACCATGCGTGACAGTGAAAGTCACGCATTTTTCTTCTTGTTTTTGCTTCTGTATTTTTGGTGAGTTTTTTCTTATACTCATTACCATAATTTAAAAAAAAAGTCTAAGAAGCAATTTTCCTAAAACTTAGTCGATTCTTCATTGGTAAATTTATAGCTGATGTCCAAGAAATTTTGTCCACAGCGTATAACACTTTTCAATGTTTGTTGCCATACTTTCTTCTGTGCTTGACAGTTTCACCAAGGTAGCTTGAAACCTAAGATTTTAAGCATGAAGTGTGATATAGTGAAACAGGACTTATCAGTTTTAAAAAGTCAATTTCATTAATAAAAAGGACATGTACACCTAACCACTAGGGGGGACTCAGAGCGCTGAGAATCACCCCTTCACTGCATTATCAAACTTTATGCAGCATATAGTTACAGCCAGGACTGGGATTTGGTAAACACTTCCTGTCTGCGACCTCAGCTCTGCTTTGTTTATCTTTTCTTGAAAGGACGATACATCTTCTATACTTAAGAAAAAGACAAAGAAAAAGATTTGTGTCGGTGTGAAAGTGAGTCACCTTTAACTGAGTGCATGCTTTTTAAAAACCTAACATGTGTGATTCATCATGCCTGCTATGTTGACCTCTGATGGCTTATTCTCTTAGGCAACAGTTCTGCCCTGCCAGAGAGTAAAGTGTAGAAAGGTTAGGTATGACATGAATGTGTTTTGACAGGTTGTTGACAGGGTTTTTGTTTACAGATCTAATCAAATAAGAAAAAATGAAAATGACAGACTTTTTAACCCTGTAAGTTCAGTCTGTGACAAAATGAGGAGAAAAGTCTTATTTTTAGTTCATCATCAAGAAAAAGATATATATTTTTTGTAGTCTAAAAACATACTAAATACATCTCCAAATTATGTCTGTACAGGGAGCTGAAACAGCAGTAAAAGTACTTGATTGTGGACAACGTGTTTTTAGCAAAGTTTGGACCAAAAAGTGATGCAAAGGGTCTCAAAAATGGTATGCAAATGACACATGCAACATCAACAAGCAAGAATGATTTTTTATTTTTCTCAGTAATCTCACAGTCAACTTCCCCTAAAGATCAACAAATTTGTGGTCTTTAATATTGGTATGAGGTTAGAATGATACACCTGCTAGGTCACCTTGTTTGCTTACTATTGCTAGTTTCTCACCTAAAAACTCTGATATCGTGAAACAAAATTAAAAATCAAAGCATTGGTTAAAATAGGAAATGAGTGTACTGACCCTGTTCTCATCATAGATGATCTGTACCAGACTGCGGTGTTTAGCCTCACTGGGTGGTGGTGAGATCGGTCTTTCAGGTTCGTGGGGCTTTGCAGCTTCCTCCTCGAGCTGTTGCTGTAGAACAGATATTCAAAAGGATCAGTATTTTTTTAAGGATTACTTGTATAGGTGCCAACAAATCTAGTTTATGAACTTCGAGTTAGACATAGATATCATCTATATCTATATACAAAGATCATTTCGCTATATCTATTTGCACAATTATAAATATATGATTGCACACTTATATAATGGCACACATATCTCACACTTCCTATCAGTAAGTAAAATTCAAATTCCTCCAGCTTCTGGTTATCATTAGGGAGCAGTGACTCAAATTTTTTAAAATGTTTTAATTATTCATAGACAAAAAAATTAATGATACTTAAAACTGGGGCTTAAACATTAATAATTTAACTGCAAAGAAATAACACATTTGCATTGAATATAATGAAAAGTTTCTCTTTATGTTTTTAAGCCAGTTATCAAGTGAAGCCAATAAAAATTATTCTGATTTTGTGCTCTGGTTGAACATTTTTAAATCCAATCTTTGCTGTGAAGCTGGAGACGAAGCAATACTTATGTGGTTCTTATTAACTGCTGGAGGCTGAGACAAAGAGTGTTTGTGTTCCCACAGCTGATGTGCATCATCTCCTGATGCGTAGGGAATAGAACGGCCTCAGAAGAATCCACATGAGGGCAGAGAAGGATGGATCATCTTCTGCCATGATCGCCCTGATAAACATCTGGTCAGACTAACACAGACATTCCCGTGCAGTCTGACAGTTCTTTTCAAAAACCTACCTTTGAGTAAAGAAAAAAATAAACCAGGCATGTAACCTTAACCCACACTCAGGCTAAATAAATTATTCCCCCATAACTTTTAAAAATAATGTTGGGTCAGGCTTTGTAATTAGCCCTGATGTTTTTGTGCTTAAAATGTACTTTAAAACATTGTAGATAATAAGTTGGTTAATCAGTGAAAGAGGCAAAGGTCAGATGGTCCACAGCTTGAATTTTAAGCAACATTTTTTAAATAGATACTTCCAATGGTCACTGTCCCTAGTAGCATATTATACAGATTTTTTTTTCTTGCCAAGTTTTTCAACAACATTTGATACATACTTTGAGGCAGCTTCTTGACTTCTGAATAAAAGCTAATACCGCTTTGCCAGGAGGAGTTAATGTGTTGATTTTATCAGCTGTAGCTGAGGTGAGCAATGCAATGCATTTTTTTAAGTCTAATCATCCAGCCACTGTGCTAATTTATTGAAATCAGTGTTTAAAAAGACAACAGCTGGAAAACAGCTCAGTCCCCGCAGTGTTGCTCCTAAGCATGCTATGCAGCCAACTGTGACAGCGCTGGCTAGGATGCGAGTGGTTTTGCCGTCACAAAACCTCAGTCGTAATTTTACTCCATTTATACACTCATATTTTTAACCATCTTTCCTGTTAAATCAAAAGCTGAAGAGAAAAGGCAATGCAGATGCCTAAAGTTGTGCACGCAAATAATTGCAAAACACAGAGCGACAACACAGCTTCGAGTTATGTAGGACCATTCCCGTTTTTTCCAAACTTATGCCTGGCAGGGAGAGACACTGAAAAAAACCCCATTTCAAACAAAACATTAAACTAAAAAAATTTCAACAAGGACACCAGTGCTGACAAAAGCTTCAGTGAGCATGACACAAATATTTTTGTCTAACCTGAGCTTCAATACTGTAGTTGAAATGTTCTTTTAGAAGCTTACGCTTGTGTTTTTTTAACTCAGACAGCAAAGTCTCCTTTTGAGTCAAGATTTCCTATTTATGTATTCAATGTGATTCCAAATAAAAAAATTGGAACAATTTCCAAATTTTACAAGAAAAAGAGAATAAAAATGCCTAAGAGGAGATAAGAACAATCTTTAAACACCAAGCAAATAGATCTACTCCATCATCCTGCCCTCTTTTGTACTCACCTGTTTTTTGCGAAGCTTGCAGATTTGCTGCTCCACCATAGTAATTTCCCTGTCCACGCGGTCCATATTCTGGATCAGTTCTTCCTTGGAAAAGCGTGCTGGGACCAGATCCAAGTCGGGGTCTATATGAACTGGGCTTACAGGAGAAATGGGTTCCAACTTCCCAAGTGTGCTCCCACGCTCCTGTAGATGTCCAACATAGACAAAAAACAGAGATTCAAAATAATTGTTGTTTTCATTGTTATTATGTATCATCATTTGAATAAATGTAAAAAAAAAAACTAGCATCATACTAAAAAATAGAAAACTTTCAGAAATTTAATATATGACTTTAGAGTTAAGTTTATTTTGTTTTGTCTTAAACCTATAAATACAACAATTTTATTTAATGTCTTTTTCATTTTTAACTGTTTAATCAACTTTTGGTCCTTTTGACAACCTTTTTTTTTTTTAAATCATTTTATCCAGTGCTGTGGATATGCAAAGAATTTTGGTCTTTTATTTATTTATTTATTTTTGGTATTTTTGGGGAGGCGATAAGTGGTACAACGTTCGCCCTTGGACCGGAAGTTCTCCAGAAGTTCATGGGATCAAATCCCACTGAGCTTATGTCCGTGGGGAAGACACCTAACCCTCCATTTCTCCCACCATTGGCGCCGTCGTGGCAGCCTGCTGCGGTGTAATGCAGTAAACAAATTTTTCCGTTGAGGGATGAATAAAGTATATATATTTATTTATTTTTCCTCTCACTTCAATCCACAAAACATAAAACAATTGTTCAGATTTAGATAAAATAAAATAAAGATAAGATAGAATAGAATAAAAAAACAAGTCAATGGCACAAGTTTTATATACTAGAATAAGAAAATAATTTGAAAGTCATTAAAACTCTAACTGTTTTTCCTAAAAGTGTTCAAGTTTTACTGTGCCCGACGGTACTAGCAAGGTGCTTTTTCTTGCAAAGAAAATCTTAAATGTGGTTTGAATCAACAACTTGTCAGTAAAAGTTCTCTGGGTATCTATAATATATATATATATATATATATATATATATATATATATATATATATTGTTATATATATATATATATATATATATATATAAATAATATATAACAAATTTCCCCGGTGAGGGATGAATAGAGTAATTCAAAAATAGTGCAATGTCTCGATAAATATGAGGTCAATGCTTTGCAAACTGGGTCTACAACTGAAAGGAGTGTTTACATTTTTATAAGTGCCTTTTTTATCTTTATTTAATCTGAAGCTTTTAGTGATTACTTTCTTTTTCTGTGTACTAAAATGCAAACACGTCTTCCAGTTGTACACCCGGTTTGTTAGCAAAGCATTTACTTTGTGAAAAATGAAAGGATAAGTTGAGCTAACATTGACGAGTGCAACTCAGCTAATAAATAACACACTTGTCTTTAGGGTAAAGGACCAAAAAAATACATATTTTTCAGTAATTTTTTATGCTGACCATTTACCATTTAATTTATTGGAATTTTCAAATCCTTTTTTTCCATATGTACTTTATTCTTAGAAACATCTCAGAGCAGATAGTTTTGCAAACATTGATGGGCATCGAGTTTATTGTCCAGGTAAACAATATAGTTGCTGCAATCTGTTACTGATTTAAGTTTTCAACTGTCATAAAATGATCTAAGCAAAGCAAAGATATAACATAAAGGTCAAGAAATGTTAAGCAGCATGAAACCTTTCTCCTCACAGCCCCAAGAAGTGCGTGGTCAGGTAGATTATTTAGGTAGTATTGATACATTTCTCTAAGAATTCCAATTGACATTTTTCACAGGGAAATGTTATAATTTTCTCATTTCAAGACAAAAACTGTACTTTGCGTCAGTGAAAATGTTGTGGAAGCACGCAGGATTCAAAATTCACTAAATCACTAAATTCACTAAATCACAAAATCACTACCACTTATGTGAATTAAAATCAATGCGTCATGTATCTTTATTCTCATGCTATTTTGAATTAAAAACATGTCTAATTTTTCTATTTGGTTTATTTACAGGAACCAAAAATATGCAGGTGGACCAGAGATGCTTGATTCAAATCGGTTCATGCATTTACACATCTCCAAACAAAACAGATTTTATTGCAAACAACTTGGGGATTTGAATTTAAGGGATAGCATTAAGAGCTGATAATATGTAGATAATGACAATGAAGGACAAGAGTTTTTTCCCAAAATTTATAACAACTATACTCCAAACTAAATTTAACTAATTTAACATAGTGCATTCAAACTTAAAGACAGATTTTAATAGTAACTGGGTCAAACATAAACAAAATATTATAATAAAATGAGAAACTCCATATAAAAAAAAGAGAGAAAAAAGATAGATTAGATGATCTAGTTCTACTTTTATAGTGAAATTTGTCCAATCAGACAGATCTCAATAGAACATTATTGAGTGCTTATGTATAACGGGCAAGAATAGCAGAATAAGTTGAATGACAGGATTAGAAATGATGTCATGTTCTCACACACTGGCTCATCCAAGCACATTGCAGCTCTGAAACTATCCATGTTGCAGGCTCAGCTGTGAACTAGTGCTGCATTAACATTAACTCTCCGTTTTGCTCAGCACTTCCGCAGAGATCACCTATTTTCAAGTGAGGCATCACATACATAGTAGACAGTGCTTTGTGAAAAGCACATAGGGCGATATGTGTTTTCAGATGCTAAATTTATAATCCTGACATGAAAATAGAATACCACAGTTATCAGAATTTTTCAGTTGTTGTTTTTTTAAATCAAACCCTATATAATTCAAGAGGCAATGAAAGTGTGTGTGCGCGCTTGCTTGCTTTCTGCCAACAGGTGTGTCACAAAAGAACTTAAATTATAAGGTCAGAAAATATGTATTATTGTATAACGCCCAATATATCTTTGGCATTATGTTCTTTTCAAATAACCAAACACTCTTCTGATTCATGAAGTTTTATATTTGGTGTTTCAACTAGAACCATTTGCAAAAAAAAAAAGAACAACTTTTGTGAGGAACAGGAGAGCACTAAACATAATTTTTTTGTGTTGGTTCACTGAATTGTCCAATTTTTTGTTGCACTACATACAAACAGCACAGGTGTTTGCTTGCGAGCGTTTTTCAAACATACTGATGTATGGCTCACAAAGATGATCCTAATCAAACAAACAGTCTGAAGTATTTTTGTACTATGAATGCACAAGTTTGATTTTGTCAAATTATATGACAAAAGTCACCCTTATGTAGCCTTGGAACAAAGGCAAGCGTCAAAGTTTTCGATCGCTAAGCTACTTGTAAAGCATACTTGAGTAATTCTTTTAATCATTTGTGTCATAGTTTAGGTTGTATATGAATAACTGACTTGTGCACAATTCTGAATTCAAGTGTATTGAACAAATTGAGAAAACGAAGCATCAACTTCAAAAAAGCATAAGTTCAACTGAGAAAGTGTTGGGCGATATGACAAAAGACACCGTCTGGACAACAACAACAAAAAAAAAAGTATCATGCAATTTCTATTTTACTTTTGTTTGTACAGTAATTTAAGTAGTTATTACAGAAATTATATAATTAAATAGTAAGATGCAAGTGTATTAAGTAATGCATACACTGTGTGATTTTTGGACTTTTTAATTTAAGCCCCCATCAACATTGTGCGACTAAACCTCTTACAATTTGAGCTCATGCATAAGAATTCAGCGTGCAATAGGTACAATTCGATGGGCTGCATCGAGAAATCCTGCCCAACAGTTCACCTCCGTTTTGAGGTGCAAACAAATAAACCTTTCAACAGGGCGTCAACAGTCGTGATCCAGCTGTGCAAAAGGATGTCGTAATTACATTATGAAATATTTCTAGCTGAGCTGGGGCAAGAATGATCAGAAACTGTTTATTTGTGGTCTAAAGGAGTGTCCATATTGATTCCCAGCAAATGTTTGAAAAAGTAATTCAGCAGATTCTTATTTGTGACCCCAAAAAAATAAAAAACACACATGTTATGATAAGTTTTTATCCCATATCGCCCAACACTGCTCATATGTATAGTTAAAAGTATTGGAAGTAACAAACACTTCAACTCAATCATAATTGTAGTGTATTAATTAGTCTTTAATACTATATTTTTCTGGTGGATATACATAGTATACAAACTATTTACTATCGTGAGATGCACTCAGGCACACGCAAGCGTGTACACACACCCGATAGTGTATACACTATAGGATGCCTCGATGTCACACAATCTGAGGGAGGTGTAATCTTTCATCCCAAATGGATCAAGGACACACTTGCAGATTTGTGCCATTATCTAATAAGGTGTCATGTGATTTCAAAGGATTAAACTATTATAGGTTTCCCCCCCATAAGCTTGCTGTTGCACAAGCGGCATTTTCTACCAAATAACTGCAACCTTTAACTCAGATGATATTTGAGTGTCCTTTGTTCTAGAGTTCAACTATACATTTCAAACAAAATTGCAAATAAATTAGCTCTCTGTGCAGTTCTATTGTACATACTGTAGTCACTGTTGTGTGGCAGTACAATAAGATATAAGTAACAAGATGTGGATGCAAACTGGCATTCAAAACCATTAACATTTCAAGTACAGTTAAAAAAAACGTTTATATTTAAAAAACTAAACAAAAGTTGCTTAGAAAACAAAGCAAATATTGCAAAGCAAAATTAAAAAAGAAAAAAGCTTGTTCTTTTTTTAACCACGTAGGCATAAATGCCCATGCATGCGCCTGGGTTTTTGTTTAGCGTTATTTTTAAACGTCTAAAATAAAGGTTATGTAAGTGGGCTAATCTGGACTAGGCAGGCAGAATTACAGCTCAGTAGGCCCACTGTGATTGAAAATGTCAGAGCCAGAGGATGTTTAGGGGGTATGCTTGGCAATGAATCTCAGGGTCACCAACATCACCAATGTGTCTTCAGATTTATTCTTTATCAGGGGTCTTGTACTTCATTTTTACCACTCATATTATTTGATGTAACATTTTGAAACTTCTTACTGTTTGACAACTAACAAATATGATTCAAACCATCAATGTATGGCTATTTAATAATAAATAAATAATATTATTAATTAATTTATTATTAATTTATTTACTTTTTATTATTTTTTCCATCTGTGGGAATGGTGAGGCAGTTAGCAGATAACTTCAAGCATCTTCAAACTCAAAAATAAAGTTTAATCATTTATAGCTAAAGAAAATAATTGAATTTGTTCAATTTGATCCTTATCTTGTCCAACGCTAGTTAGAAAATGTAGTTTAACAAAAGATCTAATGTAAACCAGGGATGAGTCCAGAAAATTTTGTGGGTGCTGAAATTATTCCAGACATTTTTATTTCTAAGACATAAATTTATTTGTGTGCGCTGTGCTTTTTGTTTCTACAGAATCAAGCACTCCTTTACTTGATTAGTCTAGATTTGCAACAAATATAATCCACAATGTCCATTATTGTTATCACCCCACCAATCAATAAACAATAACACACAAAAGCAAATCAATACATAAAGATTTGATTGCAGCTGACCAATCGTTCTCCTTTGCAAGTCCTCCATTTTATTTTTCTTCTTCATGTGTCTCTCTCTACACTTGCCCTTTGTCTTCGCCCCTATCATATAGTGTTCTTGTTTTATGTGGTGATAGCAGTGGACTTCACTTACGTAATAGGTTTACTGTTTTTGCTGCTTTAATAGAAAAAAATGGTATTCCTTAATATTTCCCTGCTGGCTCCTGATTCTCGCAAGCTTCTGTTATTGCTGTTTAGTATTCTTTAGCTGTGTGTCTCCTCTGACAGGCCCTCTAATGTCAGAAGTGCATCCCAATCAGCACCTCCACATTAAAAGGCAGTCTTTTTGATCTGCAGTTCCCAGTTTCATCCTCAGTCTTTTGAAATCTAGGTCAGCTCTATAATTTATTAATTGTGGTTTCACAACTTCTTCAGTCTTTCCACTGCAGCTCACACAAATCCAGCTTAGCTTTCATGCACAATCTTTTGCATCCTCCTGAGTGGTGTGTCTAATAACATCCTTATGAACTTAAAAAGACAGGAGGCTAACAGTTGTCTGTTCTATGCATTTACATTTTTAATATTTTTTTTAAACCAAATTTGTGTGTAAAGATCATTTTTTCAGTTTTAATCATTTTCAGACCTTTGTGCAGTAAGTAGTTTCTTGAAAGTCAAACCACTTTATATTTCTTGACCATCTCAGTGCATTTCATCTTTAGTAAACTAAAGTATAGCTATGTTCTAACTTATTTTATAAAGTCTACTGACCTTTGTTGTGTCATCGCCCCCTCCAAGAGTCAACGGTTGTCGATGAGGCGAAGCCCTCACCAGAGACTCCGGGCCCATCTCCAATCGAGGACGTTTGATCTCAGCATAGTCCACATCTGATTGGCCAGGGGGCTCTGACAGATAAATGTGCTCATAGCGGATGTGCTGCTCTTGGCCTCTGAAAAAAGAAAATAAAACTGTTAGCAATGCACCAATAGGAGAGCAACCACCATAACGTCTTCCAATAAAGAAGCTGCTTTTTCCACCAGATAGTTGATTTAAATTAAATAAACTATCATTGTGTTTGAACAGAAGTACCTCCAAAGTGTGGTAACGCTATACCAGTGAACCAGCAGCTTAAAGTATTATTAAAGTCAAATGACCAAATATTCACACTCAGCACTCCTGGTGTCCATCGATGTAAACATTCTTATGAGCCCACATGTTCTTAGCTCTTTTTCTTTAAGGGGAAAGCCTTTATTTGGTTTAAACCCAAAATGGCTTTTAGTTGCCAAAAAAGGTGGTAACTTTGCTGCCAGTGTCAAAATGGAAGTGGCTTCTGAAGAGACTAGGAAAAACACAACCGTAATTGCTGGTTCAGGCCCACAATGGCCTAGTGTGTGGTTTTCTTTCATATGCCCTACACACAGTGGACATTTTGTCAAGAAAAGTGTTGGAAAGTTAGTGAAACAATCGGTGCCATCTACTGAAAACACTAGAGAGGACGAAAAGGAATATAGGGCACATAGTTAAATGTGGATGTTAGAACATGGATGTAGGGCAATAAAGAAAAAGATTTTTCAGGTTTTATTTACTATTTTCCTGTTACAAGAAAACCATTTCTATGAGACTATCTTCCTCAACATTTTTTTCCATTTATTCAGTCAAATATTCTCATCTCCAACAGTGGGTTGGTGCTTACATAATCTCGACATCAAGCTTTGGCCCAACCCCCCCTCTCTGTCTTTGTTCTCCTTCTGTCTCTTGTGACCATGCAGAATAATCTGGTCCCTGGGGAGGATTTGTCTACGCTATGGCAGAAAGAGGCGTGTGAACGAGGGGGCGGGGCATGTGAATTAAAAGCAAAAAGGAGCAACTCCTCACAAGTTTCTGCAAAGGCTCAGTTACTTTCTTACTGACTTGGGGCCTGATATGTGCAAAACAGAGATTCTGCGTGCAGATTGTAGTCTGTGAAACGACTGTGGCATTTATGTGGTTCCAATCTCATATTTGCATCCCAGAGGATGAGTTACGCAGGTGTGCGTGGCGCAAGGGACGGCTTGAGGAAAGAAAGATGCCAGGCTGGGTTCACCAAAGCTGGGATAAAAATAATCTAAGGTGCCTGAGAAAGCTTAATGCCTCATCTTTGCTGTTTATTTTACTCCTGAAAAGAAAAACCTCATTATCCAACAGAAAGTATATCAAGAGTATTTTCTATCTTTCTAAATTTCTATCCAACTTGTTCAGCAAAAATAAGTAAAGCAGCAAAATGTACCACCGCATTGTGAATAAATCCCAATTCAAAAAAGGAATTTATTTTAATTTACTGTAACAATACCATTAGTTTCAATTTAAATTTGAGTATGTTACCAAACTTTCTGCTACTGGGCTTTTTATTTTCTCAGTCAAATGTGCAAGAGAAAAAATATATTTGTACCCCGCTTTTAGAAGCTAGAATAATCTCAAATAGATGAATGGAGGTGGAGTGACTGAGATATTTCCTAGAGTAAATATAACAACGAAACCAACAAGGACAACAGTGGTTATTATACTGTTGTAGGTTTCAGACCCATAATTACAGTAAATTGAGCGCATTAGCAAAATAGCTCATTTAGCTTACGCTCACTAAATATATATATAAAAAAGGAGATCAGCCTGGTTAAGAAGCAAATTATGTGATTATGAAAGATAGAACTTTTTTTAATGACCATATTAGTTTTTAAGGTTTAGTTTAAATGTCTAACATTGAGCAAAAATACAATGTGCAGAATTTTTTGAGCTTCATGAAAGAAGCAAACTACTGGATAACTAAGGCTAACATTACACAATCCAAAGTTTGAATGAGAATAAGCAACATAGCCTCCAAGCAAGATAACCCACCAAGAAATATAAAAGCCTCACATACATGTCTGTATCCTTCTATATTGATCCCTTATGAAAAATTTTCTGTGCAGCAGAAAGTCACTGCAGCATGACAGCGCCAGTGGCGGGAATAACTGGGGATTTGGTGTCTTCTCTAGAGACACTTTGGCATGAGCTTGTGGCAGGAATCAAACCTGCGACTCTGTGATTCAAAGTAGGTCACTGCTAGCATGATCATAAGTGTTTCACTATTTTCACAAATAGAAAGCTTGAGTCTAACATTTGCAGACTCCAGTTGTGGTGTGACAGTTATTTTTTCTTTGCAGAATAAAATTTTCTGCCCAGCTGGAGAAGTTGCAGGAGGCATCTGTCCTGCAGAAGTGTTGAATGAGTCATATTTGAGAGACTGCCAGAGCCCCATTGAAAGAAGTGTGTCAGTAAATCAGAAGCTGGTGGGTAGCATTTGAAGTGTGTGTTTATTTCTGTATCGAGTCATGACCCAGTGTTCTTGTACTGTGGGCCGACAACATAACAAGGCCACGCTGGGTTTTTAAAAATAAAGACAATAACTCTGACTGACGCTTAAATACTCCAAGCTCACACACAAAAGCCTCATACTACTGCAGAGTTATCTTCCCATCTGTTGTGTTGCTTTTACATTAAATAGACAAGATATTTAAAATCACGTTGTTAACGTGCTAGTTTTACATGCACTCAACTCAGCAACCAGGCACTCTGTGCGTGTATATCTAGGAGATCATTTCTACTGAAAAAATCCAAGTTTTATTTCCTTACACATTTTAAGATATTCAGAGTAACATGCCAGGACAATCAGCTGTGGACACAAACATTTTTTTTACTTATTCTTGGTGCATCATGCATAATTAATTTTATGCGCACAAATCATTCATACAAACTCATCAAGTCTCATCCTCAGAAACACATTGCTGAATAAATAATGCAAAGCATTCATAGGTACAGGACTTAAGTCTCAGGAGACAAAGTGCTATTCATACAATTCTTCGCCTGACTTACTGTTAGTTTATTGAAGATAGAAAAGCTCTACAGGCATCATTGCCCTGCAGAACCATTTAACACAGCATTATAGAAGAACAGCTTATGGCTGCCAATTACATAAGGATTACTCTGGGGGAGGGTTAACAGTTGGAGGCTTTATTAGAATAATACCGCATAAAATACAGCCTGCATGAGCCTTTCACTGAGCATGCTCTGTCCCTGATCTGTCAAAAATCAACACAAATTAATATTTTGAAGAACTACTGATTGCATGCCAGAAAACATACCCATCCATGTATCAGTTGCTAATTAGCTGCACTGCAGATTTCCATTTGCTTTAAACTTTTTCCACATAGGTCTTTTATTTAATTATCATTACAGTCAATAGACATAAATTCTAGACACTGCTTAAGTATTGATGAAAGCCTGCTTTGTAAAAACTCAAAGTAATTCTTATGAAAACCATATAGCAGGGTAAAATTTAAAAAAAAAAAAAAAACTGGGTTGAGTCAGCATCTCATGCAGACTAATTCATAGATGTATACATGTATCACTACATTGTAGATGAAGTGTAGGTGCAGCACTCGGTTTAAGTTTATGTATTACATAATCATTTTGAAATGCGGTAACAACAGAATATTGTGTTTTTATTTTATAAAAACAACACAAACGTTCTGATGATAGTTATGGAAAGAAGAATGTTTTTAATTAGCACACTGTTCCCACCTCTCGTTGCCAGGCTGAAACTCTGAAAGTAAGGACGGCCGACGGCGATGCGGTTGAGCCAGATGGGAACTGTAGTCCCTGGCATGCTGTGAGTGGTAGTCCATCAGTCCCACTTCCTGAAATACATACAAATTTTCAGTTTGTCATGATGATGCAGCATATTTTCCTTCACTCTTTAATCTTAAAACTGATAAAAAAAATAAAAAAAAACTCAAATATTGTAATAATCAGTCATCCTTTATATCAGCTCTCATCTCTTGTTTTTTCTCTTCCTTGAGGTTAAAACACTTATTTTCCAAGTGAGAAGCACAATTTCTGTTGGAAATAATGAGCCTTTACAGTGAATCCAAAACAACATATGAACTTAGTCAATAGGGGGAATACATTTTGGTGCACCACACTGTGACACTGGGATTACCAGTTAGGTTTATCGTCAAAGCAAAAACTTTCTCACCGTGTGAGCTCGTTGCAGCTGTAAGGGTAAAGTGGCAGGGTTTGGTAGGTGCCTCGTGTCCACAGCTCTCCGGCCTAGCGGCAACGGCTGGGGATGAGAGGACATGCTGGCAAAGCCGCTTCCTCTACAGGCAGAAAGAGGGTGTGGCGGTGAAGCAGATGCCACACATTATCAACCGGGACTTTTAGCCTGCAACCTAAAAGGAAAGAGAACACGACATCAGCTGATCTACTGGGACTGTAAATTAGGGAAAGCAACACATTCAACACATTCAAGAGGAAATACCTCAAAAAGCAGTTTGTAAAAATCAACAACATGCAACCATTTTGAATTCAGACAGCAATAAATTGTTTGGTTTTTTTAATTAGTCTCACAAAAAGGTTTAGTTACAGGTTTGTCTTTCCTTAGTTATCAGAAGATGAGCACCTTCCTAGCACAGCTGTCCCTTATTATAGCAGTGTAAAGCCTGCATACACTGGACTCTATCTTTGATCTGCCGCTTCCTGTTCTCATACTAAAGACTCAGGAGAGCAGTCAAGCCAGACAACCATCCAGCAAAAATATTCTGAACTAAATAAAGTTTTAAGACCTGTTCTGGCTACCTAAAGACAATGCCTAAAAAAAAAAAAAAAAAAAACTAATTTGTGCAATGTTACAGAACCAAGGTCCCAAAGCTTTGTTGTCTGACCCCAACTGCACCAAATAAATAGATCGACATATTAAGGAAAAGCGAGCTGAACATCTGAATAGTTATCAGAAAATATTACAGTACATAATGTCTTTTCATGAGA
Organism: Neostethus bicornis; assembly: GCA_902685375.1. Classification (NCBI taxonomy): domain Eukaryota; kingdom Metazoa; phylum Chordata; class Actinopteri; order Atheriniformes; family Phallostethidae; genus Neostethus; species Neostethus bicornis. Next base: position 17,317,018 of record LR738545.1, read on the forward strand.
GCGTGATCCTCCCAATCAGAATATAATTCACCCTGAGGTTGATCAAACCACGCACAAAAAGAGAGACCAATCGATTTTCCCATTTGGCTTTAAATGACTGCAGTCATATTGATCATGTACAATTCGTTTTCAGACGATAGATTTATTGATTTTCACAGATTACAGAGTGGTCTGGAATGTCCTGACTGTTTACTGCACCCTTGCTTGGCACCCTCTCATGCCTGTGATAGTAGTAGTATGCAGACTAGTAGTCGTGACATGTGTCCCTGTGACTCGCCAAGTGAGAAGTTAGGACTCATGCCATTTCTTTGAGCCTCTAAGGAATGACGCTCTCTCTCTAGATACTCAGGTTTCCGTGGCGTGTGTGAAACACGACAAGAAGCGGGATGGCGGAAAAAAGAATTCACTGCATTAATTATATTCTGACAAATGTTAAAAACATCTTTCTGGCTATAAAGGCCTCAATGTCTTATTTAAAAAGAACTGTACCAACAGAATTGTTTCATACAATTACAGTACAAACAACATCAAATAGTAGATCAATAAATATGTCTTAACTGTAGACATTTAAGTTGTGCAATTAAAAACTGCTTGCTAAATACGCAAGTTTTCATCTGCAAAATCAAATCAAATTTTATTTTTAAAGCCCTTTTCAAACACAGTAGACACGATTGCCAGACTGGCTAGGTCTGTTCCTGATCCAGTTCTCATAGTGACGCATTTAAAGTTTCCCTATAGTAAACAAGAACTTTTTATAGCACAAAATGATAAGATCAGATAACAAAGTCATCTCTTCCTGATAACAAAAGGGCTTTTTATCGTTGACATAGTATAAATTGAGGTAAAATGCCAGTCAACATTGTTCAACTCCAGCTTTGACCCTTTTTTGAGCACAAAGAGGAGCACTATCTACCCCTTCCTTCCTGCCCAACTGTCACAAACAACAAAGTGTCACTTGATTGCAGTTACGCAAAGGGCTCTATTACGAAATGCTGAACATGGCTCTGGCTTTAGGAGACAGAAGAGCTCTGTAAACATAAGCTCAAAGAGGCCGGGAGAAGGAAAAGACACAGCTCAAAGTCTCACACCGACTAGAGACGGGTATTGTATTGAGCACTCTGTGGCTTTATATCCTTCCCTGTAATAGACATTTGTTTTAGGTCAGTTGGATCTCAACACTCAAGGGAAATATAACAAATTTTTTATGAAATACTTAAAGCGCTCGGTAGATTTGTGCGAGTAAATTGAATGATTTAAAGAATTTGCAGAAATAAGACATCCTTCTCAGATGACTCTTTAGTGCAGAGACCCCTGAAAAAGAAAGAAAACAAACCCGAGTATGGTCACAAGACCCACAGAAGACAAAAAAAAAATCTAAATCAAGATGAGAGGAGCAACACAATGAGAAAGCTTTGACATAAACTCTGAGGTGAATGGGGACCTTCCAGACGAGAGGATAAACACATGCACTGGCACGGCTACAGACACCCACAGGCAACTCAATGGCTCATTGCCAACACTGCGAATGAACTCAGTCACCTCACTCCCTTACTCTGCTGTGCTCTCCTTCACTCTAGTCTTTTCCACAGAGCAGAGGGCCTCGGCTTTCAGCAGAGCAAGCCAATATTTCATCCTCTTATCCCCCCACCCCTCTCTCCATTTTAGGAATGGCTGTGGAAATACTAGTACAGAGCGCTGGATTTCTAGCTTGCCAAGACGAGCAGAAGGCAAACTTCAAACAACAGTTTCATTCTGCTGACAGTGCCAGTAAATCAAATCTTTGTCCACTAGGAACCAGTGGCATCACAGATAAACATAAAATTCCAAGCTTTCAACATCTAGCACACATTTTAAACCTGATTAAAAACAAAAGCCAATTCATGACATCATTGTATATATTCTTTTAAAAAAGGGGCAAAGTTGACCATTTTTTATAACCAAATGGCAGGAACAGCCTGTCTTCCAACCTGGTCACTTTCAAACAGTCTCCAAACTTTCATCTTTACAATAAAAAGATTAAATTTAACTGGTGCATCTATGGCAAAGCACAAGTAGACACTACTATTACTATTAATATTGTCACCTGCAAAACTAACAATGTATTCAACTCTAGAAATAAGAAACCCTACAGCAAAATAAAAAAAATTGGCATTGACAATTTAAATAAAGGACATACATTGAAGCAACCTAAATTAATGGCACTCATTTTAATAAGCTAATTATTAGTTAAAAAGACTTGTGCAACACTTGTCATGCAGACATGGCAACAAATTACCAGGTCAAAAATAATCAAGTTGCAAGCAGTAGAGATTACGATAGTGGTCATAAATGATCACACATTGTGTTTTTAATCATTTAGTAAAGCATTTCCAATGCTCGATTACACAAGTGCTTTTTATGAGTTTTTGTTTTTTTTTAAAAAAAACTTTTAAAAAAAAACTTGCTTGGTGCTTATGGTATAAAACAGAAACCATAAATACTAATAAAAGATACAATCACACTTTACTAAAACTATCAAGTGGAAAGAGCATTTGAAGTTATAAGAAAAAACTTCCATTGTTAGCAACAAAAATTGTGAAAAGAGGTCTAAAGTCACCAGCGTTACCTCATGGAATAAAACAAGCTGCAATAAGGCTGTGGCTAGTTTCTTCAAGAGTGAACATCAAAATAGTAAAATCAAAATGTAAATCTCATTTATGCTACATCAAAGGAAAAAAAAAAAAAGAAGAGTATTCCGGGGGAAAATCTCAATTTGTTTGCTGCTTGTCTATGAATTGCACATAATCGAGTCTGACTCAGCAGGGCTTCATTTTGCCAAGAAAAAAATTAGTAACATTTTAATGACCAAACTTGGGCAAAACATGTTTTATTCTAAAATTAGCCAATTGAATTGATCAAAATAAGTCACCCAACGTTGTAGACAACGATACATGGAATATTATGAGTCACCGAAGACAGTTCAAACTGCTGTAAACCTACAAGGGTGGTTCTACTGAAAGAAGGTAGTTAGAAAATTACTGGGCAAAAGATTGAGTCTGGAAACAATGCAAATAGTTTATAAAGCAGTTCCTTTCGAGAGAAGAACCAATATGAAGAGGGTTTTGAGGATAGCCTAGGAATGTGGCACCCTGTCAGGTCTCATAAGGACTTGTCTGCCTGTAGTCTCATTACAGAAAGAATTTGAAAAAGCAAGCTTCTGCTTCTTCACCTCTTATTCTCCAACCCTACACATTCTTTTTTTTAACCTAATCATTTCAAGTCTCAACGGTGGGCTACTCGGAAACAGTGTACATAAAACACTTGTTGACCTAAATTGTTCCTTCCCACATGATTAATCTTTACGTAGAAGCATATAAGTTAATGTTTCACTTTGGACTGAAAAGGTTGAGAAACACCAACATCCTGCACTGATTATAACTAATATTAAATAGCTTGTACTTGTGTTTTTTTTCCCTAGCAATGTTCATTCAGTCTTATTTGGAACAAATTCTTTGCAAGATTGCAGCCAAATCTTTACTACCACTTTTAACACTCATGTGGTTCCTGGCAGCTTGACTCTCCAACTCTACCTCTTTTACAATGCACCACCAGATTTACAAGAAAAAAATTACATATTTAATTGTTCAAGTCTCACTAAATTGCCTGAGCTGGTATTTATTAAAACATGGACTTAATAAATGTTTAGAAAGAAAACGTTAAAAAAAAAAAAAAAAAAAAGTGTTATTGCTAATTTGGGTCTAGCTAAAAGTTGATCATTTTTTTTTTGTACAAGTACATTTTTAAAAAAGTATTTAATACCATTGTTGCTTGTTTTAAAAGACATCAACCTTTTATTGTACTGCTTGTAGCAACTTGAGCATTTCTGGCAACTTGTAGACCACAAATATTTTACTATATGTCGGCCTGAAGCAAGTGAAAACCTTAGAACATCAATTGCCTCTTTAGTCTTTCCAGATTTCAAATGTCCCATTAATAAAAGCCTGCAGGTTGACAGCAGCAAAACAAATAATAAAAAGAGTACTCAAAGAAAAAGAAGGGTTATCAAACTATGACAGCAAGTAAAAATGGATAGATGACAACTTCAAATTACTAGAAGTCTGAACAGCAAGGGAAATATTTACACGTCTGCACACATTATGTGCTTTACTAAAGTTATAGACACGACTGCTCTACAAGATTACAATATCAAATACAGATTCTCGCAGACAAATTAGCTCAAAAAGCAGGACAAAAAAAAAGATCTAAGCTAGGCAGAAGTCAAAATCTACACAGTAGATTAAAAAAAAAATAGAGAAAAAAAATGTTTCCAATGTATTTAACAGAAACATCAGAAATATTGAGGGCTTACAAAGATTTTGAACTTTAATTTTCTATGGATACTGTTTAAAAAAAAAAGCCTATCAGAAACAACCATAGTAACAAAATGGGCAGCTACCAACAGGTAAACAGTCAGTTTATTATTAGAAATGTAGTCATGTTTGAACAGCTCATCATTATAGAGTAATATTGCCTTGTCTAAAACTGACTTTCACAAAAAAAAAAACCTCTGAAGACAACATAAACATAGACAGAAGACATGATTTTTTATCAAATCATAATTTTTTTTCTCTATTCATTGGCAATTGACAAAATATGACATGATAAAATTCAATGACACTAAAGTGTCTGCAGAGTTAAGGACATGAGACAGATACGCCAACTGCGCCAGGTTTAGTCATTAAACGGTGTCTGTGGTGTGCAGCAGAGCCACTACCGGGTTTCCTGCTCATTCCCTCACTCCTCAATGACAGTGTGAAATTACATAAAGCGCACCCTTCCCCCTATTTCCTGCCCAGTGTAGAAGTGCAGCATTCACCAACAGCCTCTGCCAGTCTTCTTGTTACCATGGAGGCAAATGCATTATACCAAAACACACCAGAGGATCGTAAAGTTATTCCCCTTGTTCACAGCCACGGATATCAAAGCACATGTCACATAGTTGATGGGATTAATTCCCAATTTTTTTTCTTTTTCATCTCAGTTTTCAATTGAATAACAAACTGTGACCAATAAAAAGCTCTTCCAGCACATCTTTTAAGTATCCAGTCATAAAAAGATCACATCATAATAAATGGTCAGTATAATCTTTTAAAAACAGTATAATTATTTCCACTTAATCTTAACTTGGACTGTGCGTTGACCAAGTACATTCTCCAAAGTATATTTTTATAGAAAGTCTTACTTGAATATAGACCGGTGTACAAGACGTTGGCTCACATGGTGAAGCTTAAGAAGGGTATTGAGTCTGTTTAGGTTAAATAAGAGTATGCTTTTTAGCAAAGTGAAAAGGAAGCACAGAGATGTTCAGAATACTTTCATTTTAGATAGTGAGTAATCTAAACCTCTTTCACAAACACCTAACTTAAACTTCAACTAATACACTGAGGGGGAGACGGTGGCTCAGTGGCAGAGCGTTCGCCTGCGAACCGAAATTCACAGGTTCCCACCGAGTTCACATTCTAGGATCCTTGAAGACTTAAACCTGGTTCTCCCACCATCTGCGCCATCGTGGCAGCCTGCTGCGGTGTGATGCAGCACACAAATTTCTCTGGTGAGGGATCAATATAGTATACAAAAAAAAAAAAAAAAAAGGAAAACCAAACACTCCTGTTGTTCTCTCTATCTCACTGTACAAAAATATTGTGTCAGATAATCTTTTCTATAATGGAAAAAAAAAAGCACTTATAATGTTGGATCAATGTTAGAAAATTAAAGATATGTTTCTCTATTGAAAGTGAGTATGTTGGGTGACAACTTCCGGACCGGCTTAAAAAAATTCAATGCCCTAAAATATGATAAATTAATATTTAAAAAAAAAAAAAAAAAATCAAAGCTTCTTATTTATCACTATGAAAATGTAAATATTTGAAGTTCAAAAATTAAAAGTTGTGTTGCATATGAAGCAGCTGTTCTTGTGTGGTGTCTATACAATAAAAATAGTTGGAAGAAAAAAAAATAAAAAAACAATCACAAGACTTTTAAAAGATTGAGAATTTGTTTTGGCGCTTCCGTCTTCTTTTACTTAGTATATTACCATTTGATAAAAGTTCTCACATAACCTAGTTGCCTTCAGGCAGGATGAAGCTCTGAAGTAAACATATTCCATGAGAAAAACTTGTAAAACCTAGATTCTTCAAAGTAAGATCAATTTTAAAAAGTTTATTAGTGATTGTAATCTACTATTTCAACATGGCATCTCTGAACTCGAAATTAGCTTCCACACAATAACAGGTTGTAATATCAAATCTATTCTTTTTATTGTTCAAATGTAAGCTATTTATTCATACTACAATTATAGCAGAAGAAAGTTAATGTTTTGTCTCATTGATTTGTAACGAATTACTGTCAACCTTTTTTTCACTACTTTTTTGTTTAAGCAACAAATGTTTTCCAAGTTGGTTTGAATCCTTTTTGTGTACGAGCAAAAACTGAAATTGAAATAGTTATTACATTTAAAACAGACTGATTTAAAATTAACAGTGAGTTTCAAACAAATGTTTGTGAGCCGACTTATACACAGATTTTTAGTGAGACTAGTTAGAGGAACTTCCTTTAAGTAATATTTACACATTTGATTCAAAAGTGTATTTTTAAAAAAAAGGGATTTTGTCTCTACAATATAGGTTCCCAATGTAATACTGCAGGTTCACAATGTAACACTGCAAGCTGTATGTGGTTTATTTGCAACTGTGTAGTTATCTTAATTATTTTGTAGTACAGTTTAGTGTGCATGGGCAGAAATAGAAAGTTTGTTAACTAGATGGAAAGTTATCTAAAGTTTGTTAAATAGATGGAAAAGAGAGTGCTTCACTCTATTTAGGATTTTATGAGTCATGCAAATTGTAAAAGCACGTTTTTATGCATTGCAATAACATTATGTGGAATTCCCTGCATTGTGTATACAAAAATGGTTAGTTTACACAATACTTGCAATTTTGTTAAAAAGATTTTGGGGACTAAATTACATTCTGATTCATATTCAGATAGAATGTGTGCATAATTGTTAGTCTTTTTCTAAAAGGAATAAAAACATCTTTCTGGTAAGTTAAGCATTACAAAAGGGAATGCAAGTGTACTAATAAAAACTCAACAAGGCACACAATGCAGAGCTAAAAAGCTTAGTCAAATGGTAGTGATGTATTCATAGAGTCCACTGTTGAGACTGGAGACCTCATGAGAACACATACAAAGGTTTTACTACAAAAAACAACCGAAAACATCTGGATATGAAGCCCTAAAATTAACACAGAGGAAGATCTTCTTTGGTCCAAACCACAAGTTTCAGACCTCAAGCGGGATTCAGAGGAAATCTTACACAGAAAGATGATGCTGCTGCCACAACTCAATGCAGACATGTTTACTTGAATTATTTCCATAAACTTTTGATTTATATTCTGTTCACACTGTTTTTTTTTTTGCATAATCACATCAATGCTGCACTGATCTACATGAACTTGCATCCACATTCAGAGTTTGCTTCTAAAAGAAGTTTAGATTATTCCCAGTTTGTGAAATCAGCTTTGCAGCCATCTGCTGGGGCATCGGAGCCAAAGACTTACAGAAACTGAACATTAAAAAAAACAAAAAAAAAAACAAGGTTGGTTCTTTTTGACTCAACTAGGAGCTAATTGTAACCTTACTATACACAGACTGTGTTTGTGTGTATAGTAACTGTCTCTTGAGACTGTAAGACAAAAGTCAAGGAGACCATTCTTGTCCAAATCCATTAGCTGATAAAAACAAGACATCAATTATTCACAGATTATCCTTTACTTCAGGTATAAAATTTTTTTTAAAGAGATGTTACACCAAAATGATCAATTTTTTATGTTCTTTCATTTAAACTGATTATTTTAGGAGCAGTCATACTACACAATAATTACTAAAAACTTCCAAAAGAAGCCTTTTGGCTGATTAAGATAATTTTGATCTTGATGCATCAGAATCTTTCTCTGCTTTTAACACAAATGACAATCATTTATTATGCTCTTTTCAAAACTCTTCTGGTTACAGCATGTAGTATTTTATAAATACAAACATCAGTGCTAGAAGTACACACAATAAACGCCCAAAAATTATCAACTTACAAAAATGCTCCTTTTTTTTTTTTAAAACTATGTCGCAGTTTATATAATTTTAAGTGTTAAAGGGTAAAAACAAATGATCTTTTCATTTATTTGCTTTATTGTTAAGTCCCCACCTGACATTCAGTTCTCCTTCAGAGCACCTGGAAATAAAACTGAGAATTGCACTCATCTACCAAGGGTGACCTACTTCCTCTGCACTGATATTTAATTATTCAAGAGCTTTGAAATGTTCTTCCTTGTGGCAGCATGCAACCCAAGAGCCTCTGTTTGCAGCTCATGATAGCAGCCCTAACAGATCTTCCATTTATGTTTGACAAGATGCCAGAGTGTGTACACTTGGACAGTGTGCGTGCAAGTGTGTTGCCTGGCATTAATGACCAAATACATGCCAATGTTATTACACAGATCCAAATCTGATACACACAGTTGAATAATGAACAGTGAGAGGTTTTACTGAGGAAATATCCAAACACTACAAAAATAGCAGACCAGACATAACCCCAATGGTTTTACATCAGATGAATACAGAGGGTTATGCTAAACTCATGGATCCAACAGGCATGTCAGGACAGGTGCATGTTCCTTCAGCACAACCTGTAATTACACCTTCATACCTTTCACTGCTATATTTTCTTCTTAGATCAACACCCCAAAGGGACGCTGCCACCACTGACATGCCTTAATGGTAGAAAGAAAGAAAAGAAAGAAGAACAAAGGGGAGAAAACTATCTCATAGTATGCTGTTATCAAAAGGGTGAGACTTTTCAGAAAAATAAATGCCACCCACAGCTGTATCCTACACAAACAAGAGCAATGTCATACAGCTTGTTGCCATCAGTATTACGTAACAGTCAAGTGAATCACTTAAGACAGAGACATTTCTAATCTCTGCTTAGCTCCTGGCTGGCTGACTGACTCCCGTTTATTTGCTTTGAGCAGGGACTGGATTTAACAAGAACCCCACCTCTTAGTTGGGCAAATCAAACCACCAAACCCAGAGAAAAGACAACTGACAATCAATTGCTACTGATGCAATGTCAAATACATGGAAATAAAGGTGTTAGTTTTGCAGTATTTAGGACGACGGTAATGACTCATGTGTCTATGAATTCACAGATACTGCTATCAAGTATCAGTCTGATACTATATGAATGTCCTTGTACTTTGCCTGGTGTTTCACTGAAGAGGTTGAAACTACAGAACCAATATAATAAAAAGCTGGTTGTAAAACTGTGGGGGGGTTTTCTTTTCCATGTTTTCTCTTCTTATCCAAAACCACATCTGAAGGTGACAACAGAAGCTTTTATCATGTATCTGAGCGCTTTGCATAAATAACATCTAAAAATAATGAACATTTTCCTTGATTTAGACTGAAAGCAACTCATAAGCCAAAAGGTAATCCATTTGATACATACTGTGAGCAATACTAATGTACAGTCTTTCAGGTACTGTTTTTTTTTTAAACAAAAGTTCTTGTTTTCAGTACCTTCTGCATTTAGAAATACTATTATAGTGCCTCAAGAGATTCTGCACAGACAAAAGGAGATACAAAAGAAAAATACTTTGAAATCTAAAGGCTAGCCCAATTTAAGAGGCCCTGCATAATTATGTAAAGAATTTAAATTCCTGGAGGGAACGATAAATCCAGCACTCCTTTTGAGATCTAGACTGTGACAGATGTAGTTTCTGTCTAACCTCCAGACCCCATAAACTCCTTGCCGTGAAGACCGGGATACTCTGACCCCCTTTTTCTTTTTGATGACTGCATCCTAACTATAAAACCAGTAGTGTGTTTGAAGGTATGCAGGGTGAAAGCGGACAGATTTGGAGCCTTTAATCAACTACTTTCAGGGTTCAAGTAGGTCCTACATGAGCCACAATGAGAGACAGTGACTTTAAACAGAATGACAGCAGGAACGCTTTTTTATTAGGAATTAACAAAATATAGTCAAACAGCTTGATGTCAATACCTAAACACCAATAGATCTGACATGAGACAGTGTCCAGTTCAATGGTTCTTTGAAAGTTACGCCAGGTACATCAGCAGACTAGCGTTACTTAATTGTTGCATTCTGTCACAATGAGTAACACATAGCCTTCCCCACAAACAAAGCATACCAGGTGCAGTGCACTAGTGAACAAAAAAATTCAAGACAGTTGCTGTTATTCAGTGAGAGGGAAACCGAGAAGGAGGAGGGAACAAAACAAGGAGGCAATTTCTCAGTGGTTGTCTCATGTTTCCTTCTAAGGTTTCTTAAGGTGCACCACCTACCAGAGTTGTCTTATTCATTCAATAACAACAACTGCACATCATTCAACATGCTGGTATAGTTGAAGATAAATATTTTCACAGTAGCCCACTGGAATGCTTGGATCTGGTTATGGTATTCAAACCATTGTAAAAAAAGAATGAGTGTATAAAACTATAACCCTGTGTTTCAAACTGATTTATAAACAAATGGTTTTGACTCACACACAAGCGGGTGATATTCAGTGTGGGGAAATATTGCTGCTTCACATCAGCCTTGAATATCTTGCGTATTTTGTATGCTGAACAAACTATTCAAATCTGTGGAATTTTGTGGCAGATGGCTGCACAGTGTCTGCAATTTCCATCAATTACACAAACACACATTAGCATTTAGTTTCCAGAAATGAAGTCAAGGTAATGTCATTTTGTGTAAAGTAATTCCTGTCAGGCAAGCATGCCTCGCAATTTGACAGAATAATAAGACCATGTTCCCACACTTGGCAAAACCAAACTTGTGGTAAAATGGTGCCAAACCAACATATCTATCACTCCTGAGACAACGGCTTAAGGGAAACGGCTGTATATTCGCTCAAATTACATAAAGTCTGTTTAGAGAAAAAAATGGGGAAACTTAGGGAAATATTAATCATCATCTGCATCTCATGTTCCATGACTGTTACATAATCATCTTGTTTGTGAGTGTATGTTCACAGTAGTTTCAGTTGACATTTAATGACTTCTCACATGATAAAAAACAAACCATTGTTTTCTTTATGCCGCTTCAACACACAACTGCCAGTACACAGATGTTGTTAAAGCACAGTGTATTAAATATAGCCAGTTTTGATCTCAAAATTAGATTTATTTTGATCTCAAGATTAATTCATTTCTAGGCTGTAAAGAGTTCAGTTTATTGATAATTGTTCTATATTGCTGTAAGCCAAAATCATAATTGTTCACAAATTTTGTATGTTGTTACCAAAACTGGAAAAAGAAACCAGTCCGAGTAGTGGCAAAGGTAAAAATAAAAACCAAAGATGTGAAACACTTATGAAACAGTTTAATGATGACCATTTCATTCACAACTAGCATTATGAGCTGAATCATATTGACTTTGATTAGTCTTTTTGATGGTTTGCATTTTCTACATCCTGCATACAAGGCCTGTATGGATTACGAGTCTTTACCAAAGGTTAGTCAAATAATCCCATAAATTATAAAATTGATACATAGTAGTATCTGATGTGTTGTATTCCTCAGTGACTTTTAAACTTGTGCAACACTTCTTTGAATTCCAGTAATTCCAAATAGTTTCCATCCAAACTGTTCAAGTCTTATCCATTTTTCAAAGCAAATAAAATTACATTTATCTTTACTCATCTGAAACATTTATCAAAAGAAAGTCATGTATGGAATGTAAGTCTGTGGATTTCACTTTGAGACAAATTTTGAAGAGGAGTTGTCAGGCTATCAGTACATTCAATCTCATAATAAATGTTGGGTGTTGGAAAAACGTACTGAGATAGCGAAGAAAATGATAACATATACAGTAACATAATAGCGGTATTGAAAGTTTCTGGCAATGAAATGTGGCAATATGGAGAAATATTTTTGTTCAGTTTTATTCTGTTGTTTCTTGCAGATGAGAAAAGATAGCAATTAAACTAATAGTGACCATTTTAAATAAATGCAATTGTGAAAGCACTCACTTTATCTTTTGAAGCCCTATAACTACTGCAACTGAGTGTCACTTAGTGTTTACATTTTTGTATACAATATAAAATATAAAACAATACAATATAAAAACATCTAATAAAAATCATAATGTCTGCAAGTCTAATTCATCCAAACAATTTGATATTATTTGTCTTGTGTTTTACAGGCTAAACAGAACACCTCTTCTGTGTATGACAATGGCTAAATCTGCAACTAAAATTTTAGAGTCAGTCTCAGAGTTCGAAACATAACCGATTTAGATAACTGCCAAAAAACCTTGTAAACTACTGTGAAAATTAAAAAGCAAATGCAATAGATTGATAACAATAGAATGTGCATGTATACAAATGATCTCAACATTTAAACAAGAGACAGAGCTGTAGGTAGCAGAAATTTAGATGTTGTGGTTCTCTTCCTTGGGATTGGCCAGGAATCAATAGATCAGAATGAGATAAAATCAGATATGTTCAGAGGAGAGAGGAAGAATAAATGGTGCCGAGTTTGGAACTCCCAGACAGTGGGCCGAGTGGACAACCAAAAAGGAGGTATAAAGAAGTAGTTGAAAGAGATGTTAAGGTAGTTGGTGTTATAGAAGAAAATGCAAGATGAGATGAGGAAACTTACTCGAGTAACCTCTTAAAGGGAAAAGCCAAAATAAAAATAAGGAATGTAATTTGTCCTAACGCTGGAAAGCACAGGGTTTTTAAAAAAGAGCAACTGAAAAATGTTGAGCATATGGACACAAAAAAGTTCATTTTTAAACTCATTTTTATCTCATAACACTATAACACAAATAGAAAGTAAAAAAGAAATAAAATGATCTTCCAAAAAGTATCACTCATGGAGATGGATTATCTCGGTACCTGTTACCCCGTTAGATAAAGCAAGGCGAGTATATCTCCTAGCGCAGATAATTTCACAATCAATATTGCTCCGATAACACCGTTCTGTCCTGCTTTGAGTCAATAATGTCGTAGTGTAATGCATAATCAAATGCAGTGCTCTCTAGCATACCTCAATAAATAGATTGGCTGTTTCTCAGCATCCTGATAGATTTGATCTATTTTGATGCTTTATAGAAATGTGACTAATGCTTTTCATAGCACACGTTATGTAATCTGCACAGTATCAAATCCCACATAAACTCTGTGAGCCAATTCTTCTTTGTTATTTATTCCAGTGAGACATTTATTAGTGGAAATTTAAAACTTCACGGTTCAAATGATTGCAATTTCCTCTTTTGTGGCCCAGATATCAATTTGATTACAAATAGCACTAGATTTCCACATAAAAAGCTGTATGGTGTAATAACTTCTATCACTCATCTTTCTTCCTATAACGCCAACATAAAACTTCGTAGAGAGAGGAGTTGCTCTCTGACTTAGCTATTCAATGTAATTTACAATTGTGGTCAACTGGTGACATTCACCAACAGCTCCTATTCATGGGTTGGACATTTAGCTCCAAACTAACAAAAAGATTCAAGAAGCTTTATTATAATTTCATTAAAGCAATAAAATTTAGTTTGGGGGCTACTCAATTATCCATGTAATGATTATTAATATTGGTTAGGTTAGTTAAGAACTGTTTAACAGCCTCTTCACAACCATAGGGAAGAAGCTGTTCCTCATCTGAGTGGTCCGGGCTCTCATGACGCTGGGTATACCAAATGGGAGGGTGAAGAATAGGGAGTGGTGTGGACTGGACTCATCAGTGATTGTTTTGGCCCTCTGAATGGTTTGACAGTTTTGCCGACAAAAACTGCCAGAAACTTGGTAGAAATGGTTTTATACTTATGGCAAGGTGTCAGAAACTACAGACTAGTATTCAAGTAATAGTCTACTTGTGTAACATGAATAGATGAAACGTTAAAGGGCACGCACAGTGCATACAGATTAAATTTAGAATTGTATCTCAGGCAGAATTAAGAATATTTAAAATGGGCATTTTTTGTGATCATAACTAAGAGGCATATGTCACAATATTATTAAAAATTAATTTTACATTATTCTCTGCAAGGCTCAACATACAGACAATCGTATAGTGTTCAACATTGAGGGATAACAATGTTTGAAATTCACCAAGCCTAACATGAGATATTTTAAACTTCTGATCGTTTATATCACTTAATATCTCAGAAATCTAATTACAATATGGCTGAATAAATTGCTGTATCCATCAATTTAAATATCTCATAACACAAAATAGAAAGAAACAGATAATTGCATTTTGAGTGAATCTTTCTTACAGCTAATACTTAGTTATTCTACATTAAAAACTTTTCTTATACATTTGTGAGGAAAATAAAGAATCTTTTGAGTTTTTAACCTTTTCCACCTCTTTAGGCATCAGAGACCTATTTTCGCTGAGAGAGAATATACAATGTCAGAAACCACACAAGCCGGAATAGCATCAATTACATTTTTTTTCATTGAATCTTTGAGAGTTGAAAAAAAACAACTATCACTAACATTCATTTAAAAGCAATTGATTTTTCTGTCAAAACACCAATGTGTATTACATTTGGAAGATTTCACTGTTTCATTTCATGTCTACCTCAGACTGTGGGCTTAGTTGTGGTGTTTTGAGTTTCTAAAAGTAGAATGAGAGGCAGAGCCTTTTAGTTTTTAGGCCCCTTTCTTACGCAACCAATTCATTGTCCGGGAAAGGAGACACCCCTTGTACCTTATGAAATGTTCTTTGATTAACCTTACAGTTAAAACAGGATTGAGTGACTCACTTTTTTTTTTTAGTTATTCTGCTTTGGGCTTAATACGCATGAGATAAGCACTGAACAAATTAGGCAATTTTCTCTGACTTTTCATTTTTAACATAAAAAATCCACCCATATATGCATATACATGTTCCCATTTCTTTTTTAGTAGACATTAGACAATTTATTTCTAACAGAAAACTGCACCTGGTATGAACAGAGTTTTTTTAACCATCTCCCCCCACGGGTAACTAATGTATACTTGTCATATAAAAACTGGTACCTGTATCAATTGCAATACTAAGGCATTAAACCGGTATTCGTACACACATTTGAAGGGCCAATTAATGTCTATCCATTTAACCATGCACTGATAACAGTCACTATATGGCAATCATCTACAGTATTTTAAAGCAGGGGAGACATATGCATGCGCTATTCTCAGCCAGAGCAGTACCCAAGCCCACGTGAGTGTCATGTCTCATTAAGATGGTTCTTTGACATGCTGCTGTTCTATAGAAGTTGACTGTTAAATATAAATACACCTTGGGTCTGGGGGGGTACCTACTTCTGATTAGTTACCGAGTGTCCATTGTTTTCAGATAACATACAGCTCTGAAAGATGTTTTGGTTAAATAACCTCAGTGTTCCATATTATTGCACCTGCCTTAATGCAAGTTGATAACTGTAACAGCAGCTCAAAACAAAGACTGCTAAAAGTTTTTTGGTTAATATACCAACATAAATAAGATAGAATCAAAATATTAGCATTTTTTGGCTAAGCCTGCTTAGTATTATACTTTAAAAATGAAAAAACAAATCAAAAGTGAGAAGGTCTGGGACCTTCTGGTGGGACGTGCCCAAAACACCTCACCAACAAGGCATTCGGGAGGTACTCTACACAGATACCCAAACCACGCCAACTGAATTCTCTTAACCCAGAGGAGCAACGGTTCTACTCCAAGCTCCTCGCGGATGGAGGAGCTCCTCACTGAGTGAGAGCCCACTAACCCTGCGATGGAAGCTCATTTCGGCCGTTTGTATGCGTTTTTTCGATCATCACCCACAGCTGGTGACCATAGGTAAGGGTAGGAACGTAGATCGACTGGTAAATCAAGAGCTTTGCTTTTCGGCTCAACTCTTTCTTCACTTAATGTGCTTCATGTTGAAATAAGTTTAAAGATCAAAACTAATGTGATTAAGTGAAATGCCTTTTGTTTTAAGTTAGAATAGTAAAGATATCGGTACTCTGTATTGGTAAGTACTGAAATAAAACTACTCATAGCAGTTTTTACAAAGTAATATAGGTTCAACCTTAAAAAAAATCTGTTTACATGAAGTTGAGCTGAATGATGAATAATAAAAATTCCCGCCACATAAACTTTAAGAGTCCTCTCTTGAAATCTTCCTACAAAGAAATCAATAGAAAAAAAAAAGAGTAATGAGATAAAATTATTATGAAGATTCACTTTGTTAATAATTATTTTCAAAGTTTATCTACATTTTTTTGACAATGCAAATAAGCTCATGACTCATTTATATTAATCCAGATAATAGTTTCTATTACAGCAACGGTTATGTCAACAGAAATCACAAGATAGTGACATCATATTAGCACAAAGATTGGAAAAACAAATCCAGTCTTTTCACAAACACAAATTAAATAATATTCCTTCAGATTTTTCAAACAGAACTGTGCTGATTTTATTTTAATGAGGCAATAAAGTTAAAACAGCACACTTATTATTGACTTATACTGATTCATAACACTGATATTGTTTAGGTAAATACAACCACATCAGTATAACATCACGATGCTAACTTCCTAATGTTCTATTGAACTCTATTTTCATTTAGTTATATTTATAAATGCGATAAAGATTTCTTTATCGCTTCTTACAAACCTGTGTTAACTATAATAATATGTCAGCCAACCTTCATGTAAAACGATAAACTAAACCCTCTATGGCTAAAGCTAAATTAGCACGCTATATACATTAAACAAGCACAAAAAATGCTGAAATAAACTCGAAAGTTGACTTTATTCATTGATAATGAAATGTATTGTGATAATGTATTGATGCATATCATATATTTGAGTGATAAAAGGCTTTTGACAGATTAATAATTCTAAAAAGATAAGGAACGAGCCGTTAGCTTTTCGGTAGCTTTGACAATTAGCTTAGCGAAAACCATTAGCTATTTGCTAGCCTAGCCTAGCAATGTAGCACGTGTTTTTGATTTATAACAATTCACAAGCAAGAGATCACAAGTCAAAGATCACTAGTGTAGAAAGAAATTTATTTCAATCACTGACTCGCACTGTTTTCACAATATATTATTTTACAGCTTTAACATACAGAATGATAATAGGGTAGTACATAATGTAAAAGGTCAACGCAGCAATGTATGTTTCTCCTGTAAAGAATAGCCGTCATCCAACAACAGATCAGATCAAATCAAACCAACGCACAGCCAGACATCCAAGCTAACTTACCTCAGCAGCGAGGAAGGACAAATCATTCGTCGATACAATAGAAAATAATCAGAATCTCAATCCTCCTCAGTTTGTTCTTTCTCTGGTTGAAGATCTCGTTTCCGTTTGGATGTCTCGCCCCGGTATAATTCCACAAGGAAGTATAGTTCTCGTTTTCATTTGTTCCAGATCCTGCACAAACACACACAGTAGTCTGACTCTACTCCCTGAACCAGTACTGCTAAGACCACAGCAGGCAGGGCTGAACCGCCTCTCTCTTTTCAATAGGTCCACAATCAACCTCGCCCCTCCTCTTTACTCAAACACTACACATTCTCCACAACAAAATCCCTCTTCAATGTTTGTCTTCTTCAAATCAATTATTTGCATGAAAGATCCATTCAAAATCTGGAGATTGGATTTTCCGTTTGGAGTTCGTCTAATTTTTTCCTCCGTCTCAACGGCCAATTGATTTTTCGTGTTTAGTAAAAAATGAATTAACCGTTTACAGTTATTTCTGCTACCCGTGACAGACTGGCGACCTGTTCAGGGTGTACCCTGTCTCTCGCCTGAAACCGAGATAAGTGGTTCAGAAGATGAAAATAGATTACATTACAATGGAAAAGTTCTCATATGGAACCAAAAAAAATTACTATTACATCTAAAAAAAAAATAAAAAAAATAGGAGCACATTTTATGATCAGATTGATGTTACATTTGATTTTAAAACAATTAGACTTTTTTTATAGACATTCCTCACACATATTTCTGAAAAAAAAAAAAAGATTGATAAAACATTAAAAATGTATCTTGAATTTTGTTTAATCTTCTGAACCACTTTATCCCTAATGGGATCACCGGGATGCCGAGACTGTCTGATTTCAGGCAAGAGGTGGGGTACACCCTGAACAAGTTGCCAGTCTGTTGTGGAAACACATCCCCAGACAACCATACACACATACAAATGGTGTGCCATGAAATTGGCTGAATTTTGTGACAGCTGATAAACCTAACACGCATGTCTTTTGAAGGTGAGAGGAAACCGCGGTACCCAAAAAAAAATCCACACATACATGTGGAGAACATGCAAACTCCACACAGAAAGGCCAGTGATTCAAGCCCCCACTCTGACTCAATCTCCCAACCTTCTTGTTGATAAACCACCATTGTAACCACTGCACCACTGTGCAGCCCTTATCTTTGGTTCATCTTTAAAAGATCAATAATTCATATCTTGAAGCTAGTGACAGGTTCGAGTTGTTAGATCGGCTCTTGAACTCATGAATGTAATTTATTTTATGGTAGTTGTTAAGACATAGTGCACAATCAGGAAAACATCTGGTTTTACCAGTCAGCCTACATGCTTTCTCTCACTTTGGTGCTGACAAAAAAAAACAAAAACAAAGTATAGACACTTAAAGTATCTCTTCTCAAACTCACCTGGATTTGATATGAAAGTTGTTATCTACATGGACTATGTTAACACAGTTAATTTGGGTTCTTTGGTTTCCCAGAAAGAGGTGCCCTCTTGGTACCATTATCACACCTCCGGGCAACCTGAAGACTGACTCCTCAGAGCTGACTGAGATAAACAGATCAAAGTCCTAATAGATGTTAAAAAAAAAAAAAAAAACTTTGTACAATAAATACTAACTTGCACCTGGTGTGATTGTATTTCCTTTCATAAGAAGAACTCCAGCTCTTTTTTTTTATTTGAACCCGGGGTCAGCTTGAGAGCGGACTCTCTGGGAAGTCTACATCTGTGCTGCTCAATTCCCATGGAGAAGTACAAGCTGTGAATACACTGCCTGAACATTGAAGGATAGTATTTGAGAGATCACAACATCTCATGCTGTGTAAATAGTTGATGACTGGGCTGAAGCTGATGCCCTTTTAATGGTCTGAAGCCTTTCTTTCTACCTCACACAGCTAAAGAAGCTACTAAAATAACAACCCACATGGCTCATTTTGGGATTAAAGAAAATGTGTATATATATTTAAATACTATATATACATTTTTTGGGGAGAAGCTATAAGAATAACGTACAGAAGAAAATGAGTCAAGTTTGACAGGTTTTTAACTGACTGGGTTTTCACTTTATTTCATAGTTCATCATTTTGAAAATGTATTGTACCTCTCAGGAAAGACTTTGCTTTATACTGTATGATCAGAAACCAATCTACCACATATCCAGTGGGCGTTATTTTGACCTAATTTTCTTTTTTTGGGGATGCCAGATGGAATTGTTTTTCAGCCCTTTGTTTTTCTTTCAGCTGTATGGTTTCGAGACCCAACAAACCATCTGCAAAACCACCACCATCCCCTCATTTAGCAATCCCAGTTCAGAAAAGATAACTGTTTGTCTGAAACCCCCTCCTTTCTCATGCCCAATTTGTCAGCTTGGTGATAAAAACACAAGAGTTTCTTACTTGCCAGTTTTTGATGTCCACAGCTGTGCTTCATCTGCAGCCAGATTCCACACACAGTTACAAAGCTTCATGGGCCAAATAGACTGAATAACTTTCCCAAGACCCTACATTTTCTCACATAATAAATTTCTTGGATGCAGACAAAGATGTGTTTCATGATCATCTCTTCAAATAAATTATTAAAATGACTGGATATGTGACTTTTTAACAGATTTAGGATTTACATCAGTGCTACCAGCGAGGGATTGCATCTGTATGGCAGGCTGTGGGGGGTTTAAAAGAGCTTTTAGTTGATAGATGCTCTACTAATAGCCATTACTGTTCAGAAATTAAAAAAAAAAAAAAAAAGAACAACAGGAAATGATTCACAACAGAAAGCAACAGAAAGGAAGGTAGTGGAAAAACCCTTAGCCAAATTGTTGTCAAACGATAAGCCCCTGCATGAGCTCTATTTTACATACTGTACAATAAGCTTTGATTTCAAATTAAACTACCCATATATAAGAGCAATCGATAAATAGTGTGGTTTATTAGAAACAAATCATTATGCAAATTCTACTCTCTTTACACTTAAAATAATGCAATTGAATTAGAAATAACACTAATATGGTTTGCAAATAATAAACTATTAAAAAACAGAAACAGTAATGAGTTGGCTTTATAAAGTTAATGTGAGTTTACATATGTACCATGTTTTGGTGTATTCCTGATTGGCATTAATGAATTTGTATTAGGTTTCTTAACTTGTATTTTTTGTGGTTCATGTCCAAGTCAAGAGGAGAAACAGAACCTGTTTGTTTTTCTCACACCCCAAGAAACACTTTATTCCCCATATTATTCACACACCAGTACACAAATCAAGTCTTGGCCTCAGAGCTCGATTTAACTCCCTGCCACAACAAAGGCAGTGCTGTGAGCAGAAATGGCAGCACCTCTCCGAAGAGCCCAACAACTGCCTGCATTGTTGGAATTCCGGCTTAACTTCCTGAGTCTGTCCACACCTGGCCGACCGCCAACGCATGCTTTTCTCTCATTCACTCCCCCCAGGCCCTGCTTTCCTTCCTTTTATCAAGATCACATGCAGACTAAATGTTACTGCTTAGACATAATACAAGTCTTTCTAGGCTGGCCACTTGCATAACATTTTCTCCTTATTCATATTACATAATCATCTAACTAGATGAGCTTCTGAAAGTGTTGGAAGTCATTTTCAATTTGTACAGAAAAAACGCATGGGAATTAATTTAATTTAAAATGAAAACCAATCAGTTTTCATATGTGCTAAATTTAGATAATAAGATGCTACGTGTCATGGGAAAATGTCCTTGTTACTATCATGCAATAAATTGCACTTGTGTTTCCTCTTCACTGCTTGCTGCTGTAGGCATGACAGACATATTTACATTTAATTAAGATCTAATTGAATCCATGTAATGAAACTGGCATGCAGGAGCTCGGCTCAGTCAACCATTTTTTCAGCCTCATGAACTCATGTGGTGTACATTAGAGTGAACGTTGAAATAAAAAAAAAAAAAAATAAAAAAAAAAAGAGTGAACGTTGAAGAGACAGTGTTGTTAGTGAAATTAAGAACTTTTTCTGATAGAAAATGCACATGACAACGTAAAGATCTAGACATGGCATGTTGATTTATGTATAATTTATTTGGTCAAGATATTGAAGATTTGCTTAGATTACATTTTTGTGCTGTGGTAAATGTTTTTTCAGAGACTTTGGTGTTTGAAGTGTTAAAGACAACCAAGTAAGTTTCCTGCATGACTCAAATGAAATTAATGACATTCACAAGCCTTGACTAGAATGAAATGCTGCAGATCTTGAGGATGATACAAGTTCTGCTAATCTTTTTTATTACAAAATGATCTTTCTTTGTTCTGGGTGCAGTTTTTTTTCATGGTGACTGAGCTCAGTGAGCCCCGGGGTGCAATGTTTCTGATCAGCCAAGACAAGTACGCCTCGGCAAGAAGTGCTGAGTTGGATGAACATGGATCTAATATTAAAAGGCCAGATGGTGCTGAGTCCTTCACACATGACTATTTGTGTAGTCCTTCAACCATCTCAAAACTGAAGACCTACTTACATATAACTGAACTCGGAAGAAGTTCAGTTCCAGGAAAGATGGGTTGCGTGTACAACACACACACACACACATATTCCCTGCATTTTCCAGGAAAAAGAAGACGAGGGTGACTCGCATGTATATTGGTTGCCATAGCACTACATAATGGAGAAAGAGGAAGAATAGCAGCATTTTCAGTGGGAGGACAGGGAGGGTGGGTGGGGGTTCAGGAAAGTACTGAACCCCCATAAATAAAGCTAATGAAATGGCAGTTGAGTCTGGAGAGAGGTGGAATGGCTGGTTGGTTCTTACCAACTGTCTGATTTATCCTCAGTGTCCCTGTGAGCCCAGTGGGGGGATCCATTACCTCACCTCATCAATAACATCCCACGGACAGGGAAAAAGGTCTGCTTTCCACACAAACGCCCACCCCAGGGACTTGCCTGTGGGACTCTGTAATGGGGGATGGGATCCTGGAGTAATGTAGTCACACATATAGAGCAAAAATGTCTCAGCTGGGGGATGGGTTCTCCCATACACAAGCTGTGCAGGGGGTAACTCAACATGTAGCACAGAACACAGTCAGCACATTACTGCAGCTCATGATCACATGCATATGTATTTCATCAGGCCAGGAAAGCTGATGCATTTGGCATTTCCCACATGACTACAGTGTCTTTGTTCTTACTATGTGGGAGGAAACGCGTATATTCTGGGAAGCAGATGATGCATAGAGCTATCATCTAAAAGAATGACTGCAGACCTGCAAAAAAAGTAGAAGTTTTACCTCATAACATGTTCATACCGTGAAAAAGTGGAACAGTGTATTTACAGAATGTCTAGGATTATCTTGTGCTATAACAGGATGACAGGATATTAAGCAATCCCACAACAGATGGATAATACAACGAAGGAGTAGGTGTTCTCAACAACACTATGGAATAATGTCATTCAAACAAGATGTTTATTTTCAGTGATAAAATTCCTAAAGTGTTTCACATTAGAAATGAGGTGAAATGTCAATGGAGTCCACAGAGTGTCTATGACACCATGGTGAATAGAACAGTGTGTAACAGTAGATACAGGGACAGAAGACATCTCTGTCACACATCTCTCTTCTTGTGTGTTTGGGGATGAACTTTCATGTGCTTTAGCAGCAAGATCACAAGATAGCGGTGGTGTTTGTGGTAGCTGAGAAAGACCCCCGAAGGGTAAAGGCTTTTCAGCAGCAAGGCTCAAAGGGAGAAGCTTGACATTCAAACGTGCTATAAAAGGACATAGCCTGAAAACCTTGTCAATCACTCTTTATCTCAGAGTCACTGGTTTTCCATCAAATTCTCTGGTGCTGGATAAGCAAATATTTAATCATTTCACTTCACAGAGAAATTTCCCATGTTTCTACTTTATAGTATTTGAGCAGGGAAATCATAATTCTGTCTTTGTTGAGTAACACAAATGTGGCAAAACTATTTCTCCTTCTGTGAGATTTTAACACCATGTTTGATCATTTCCAGTATACCTAATAACGTTTCGAACAATGTATAGTTTACTATCAAATGATTACGTAGTTAAAAAGCATAGTTTCCTTTTTTTATTCATTGTTTTAGCCTTGAAGCACAAAAGCACAAAAAAAACTTTTTCAGAACTCTAAGTTTTCAGGGGGGATTTTGTGCCAAAAAGAGACTGTATCTATAAGAAATAGTCTTATATTGAAAACAAAAGTGTATTGAGGCAACAAAGCTTATTATAACCAAGAGTTTGACCTAAGAACAGTGAAGACAAGCTCTAACACAGTCAGTATAATTAGAATCCCTTATTGTGTGAATGAATTCATCAAGAGGTTTGTACTTTTTGTCTCATTCATTATGATGCAACATTATGTTAATGGTCACAAAGCCAATGCACAGTTTTTAATAGAATGCATTTTATGCATTCTATTAAAAGCTCCTCCAAATCCTGAACCAACCATGATGTTCTTTTACCTTATTTTAAAAAGTATTTTCAAAATTTAAAATCTGGGACTATTTCTTTTCTTTGTAAGGACGAGCTAAAACAAAACTTAGTCGTCATCGTCATTCTCATTTTATTCATTGAGTCAGTGGCTTTAATTTGCTACAAAGCCAAGACACAATATAATAGATTAATTTTATTCAATCTTCTTTCATTGAGATAGCAATATCGCAAAACATTCATTTATAGCAGTAAAATATCCTCTTCATATCAGTGTTGGAGACAAGCTAGAATGTGGACACTTTTCCAAAAGTGAAACTGCGACAATAAAAAAATAAAACTATCTATTTTGGCTTTTGATTGATTTTTACTGTGTTTACTTCAGTCAAAGGTCACCACAACCCACCAAAGTGCTTCAAGTTAAACTCTAAATATCCGCATGGAGAAATAATTTTTTTACAATGTGGATATTTAGAATTTTACATTTTTTGTGTGTAAAATAAAAAAGATGGGCTGTATCCAAAAAAATGACTTAAATTGGTTTTCTCATAATATTTTCTTCCATTTTTGCCCCCTAGAGATCCTCTCTGGCATGATATAAGGTGGACGTGAGCCAACTTTTACATAGTACTTATACTTTCATAGAAGAGTATCTCAAGACTTTAACAGCTTTGTTATGTCTGCTAACATGTGAGGTTCACATTTTTTCCCAGCCCTTGGGAAGTTGAAAACCACCAACTTATTATGAAATAGACTTGAGTTGTAAATCATATGAGGTCTTGAGATTCAGATTCCCTTTTATTTAACCAAACTGAGGTCATTGTTTGTTACATGCTGTTTCTCTGGTGTAATTTTGTCCTTTTGTTGATTTTTATGCTAGTGTCCAGGCTACACGGTGCAATAGTGGCTCTCACCATAGTCCCATTGCAAGAAGTTAGCTGGTTTGAGCACCAGCTGGGATGAGCTATGTGGAGTTTTAATGTTGCATGCTTGAGTTCTCCTTGGGTGCTTCTGCTTCCTTCATCAGCCAAAAGCATTCATGTCAGGTTAATTGGTAACTGCAAATTGCCCCCTTGAGTGAGTGTGTATGCATTAGTGGTTTTCTTTCTCTGAGTTCTTTTTTTATATATATTTTCAGCTGCTGTAACCCACTCCTCATTTTCATTTGTTAGGGGCCTATGTTTCAGGTCATTTGGAGGGATATAGGTGTATTATTAAAGTAAAACAAGCATAGGAGGCCTGAAAAGGCCTGAAAAGGAGTCATCTCTTAAGGACCAAAATAGAGCAGCTCAATGCAATACTTTTTGGATTAAACAAGTGCATTCATGCAAACATTTAGGATACTTCAACAATACATCTGGCACTTTAATTTATGGTTTTGGATTAATAAAACTAAAGAGAATTGTTACAGGACAGGACACGCCTCAGTCATGCCTGAACGTAAATGTCATAAGGAAAAACACAATAGCACTTTCCTGGAAACGTTTAATTTGTTTTCCGTAATCATTGAAAAGAAAAAAAGCACACACTCAAAAGAGTGATAATGATTGCAGCAAGACTTCCTATTCAGCAATTTTCAGTGTAGCTGTGCTGACACCAAGGTCAAAATGTGCACACCCATTTGGCCGGGAGAAAAAATAGTCCATCAAACAAGCAGTGAGTCAAGTGTCCGCTTCCCGGAAAATGTTGATGCAGGAATACAAACTCCTCTGAGAATAAATGCTGCCCTGTGAGCACCTATAATGCTCTCTGAGCATTCCTTATTCTGTTTTTACCTTACTTCAACTTCTGTCCTCCTGCACAGAAACCAGTAGTCAACAATATGGATTTGCAGAAATTTTGTCTGGTAGAACTCTTGTAAGAGAAAATTGTGTACAGTTGAAGAGCTGTTCTACACAAG
Organism: Neostethus bicornis; assembly: GCA_902685375.1. Taxonomy (NCBI): domain Eukaryota; kingdom Metazoa; phylum Chordata; class Actinopteri; order Atheriniformes; family Phallostethidae; genus Neostethus; species Neostethus bicornis. Next base: position 17,342,655 of record LR738545.1, read on the forward strand.
ATAGATATCCTACCACCATCAAATCTGTCAGTTGCTGTTTATGCCCGGTAATTAAATGTCTTATTTTGACTGCCTGTGGATTTCTCAGTGTGGTTGTTTTTATGACTGGAATTCCTCTGAGCTTCAACACAACAGACAAAAACTAAAGGAAAGTCTAAAGAACTGAGTGGTCTCAGTGAGAGTAATAGAAGAAGAATTTAGCCCTCCACTGCCAAAACTTGTGAGTCACATCCGATCTGAGAGATTCGTGTCAGATGTGGGAGAGTGGGAGGTGAGTGTCGGCTACAGAAATATGATATAGAAGTCCAGATCCAGCCTGTAAGCCGTTTCTCTTGAACACCCAGAATCCATTCACCTTGGGAAGTCCTCTATGACGTTCCCTCTCAGGATTTAATGTGTTATTAACAGAGTTGGTGTGACAGAAAAGAGACTGTGACGGAGGTGGGTATGAAAAGCTTTGCGTATGATAACCATTCAATGTTTTGCTTGAAATACCTTCGATGTTAAATGTGTAAATATGACATTGAGGAGCAGCTTCACAATCAGTGATGTGTGCCATCACTTTCATACCAATCACTACTCTTATTTCTTTATTGACCTTATTTGGCTCGGAAAAATGTCATTGTCCTTTATTACTACCCTTCTCATCTCCTCACTGTCTGTGTTCGCCCAGGGGAACAGTCCTTGTTTTGATCCCGCTTGTGATTGGTGGTCAGCCAGGTGGCAATGATGTGCTCATTCTACTGTGTTTCCTTCCAGGGGTCAGAGGTGCTTGGTGATTAACACACAGGATGTGACCTTTAATCCACTAGCAGCTCCTTTCAACATTAATCTCCCCGAGCTAGCATTCAGCTCTGATAATGGCATGTTAATTAATAACGCTTTTTTGAGGTGGCAAAAGCCAGCAAGAGAAGCTCAGAGTGATGGTTAACACCACACGCATGCTTTCTCAAATAATTCATTTTACCTCAATCGCACATTTCCTCAAATCCCATCATGGAACTGCTAATGTGTTGAACCAGGATTTTTGAATAATAATGGCATACTTTAATAAACTCTCTCGGGAAAATTTCTGTGCTGCAAAGCACCGCAGCATTGCAGCCATGACAGTACCAGTGGTGGGAGTAATTAGGGGTAAAGTGTCTCCTCCAAGGACACTTCGGCATTAGCTTCTGGCGGGAATCAAACCTGGAACTCTTTGGTTCAAAAAAGGCCAACTGACCCCTTAGCCATACCTTTCAGTGTGTAAGACTTTCTCATTAATAGAATGAGAAAACGAAAGTCTCTATTTTTTTTTTTTAATCAGCAGCATTGACTAGAAACATTATATTTAATTTCTCCTCTGATCATTTTTTTTCCTCATTCCTATTCTACCACATCTTTTTAATAATATCCCTCATTTGCCATCTCAGACACTTCATCCAAGAATCCAAAGAGTCACTTTTTTTTCCCCTTTGGCTCATACATTTTTTATCAAATATTTACGCAAATTTTCTCCTTGACAACAACATTAGAAGTAGAGAGAACTCAGGAGGTTTGTGGTGAGCTGCAGTTTTGTGTACATTGGATGAGTCAGAGTAATATAGAAGAGAAGCAAAGGCCGAGCTTGTCATTGTCTAGGAACTGTGACAAGATTTATGGATCTTTGCATTGGAGGCGAGTGCAGAGTATGAGTGGACTGGAGTGTGTGGGAGGTAAAGGTAGTTTTATTGACATTACCTGCTTTCTGTACATTTTTTTGGGGGGGTGGGTTCACTCTGTTTGCATTACTTGGTAATTAATCAAGCCATGAGACTATAACAAATAACAATAGCAATGCAACTCATCTTGTTGTGCCTGTGCCTGTGTGGTTCTGCAGGAGTTTACAGAATTCATACTTGGTTATTGTTTTGGTCTGTCTTTAAGATCAGCAATAGACCAGAGATGTTCTGACAGGGCACCCAGAGAAAAACTATGGTATTGTACGAGAAAGTCTGGTGGGACAGAGAAGTATGTTAGAGGACATATATGAGGACTGTAAAACAGTGGTGAGATGTGCTATAGGCGAGGCAGAGGAGTTCAGTGTGGTTGTGGGACTGCACCAGGGATCTGCTCTGAGTCCTTTGCTGTTTGCTATGGTGATGGACAGGCTGACAGACGAGGTTAGACAGGAATCTCCATGGACAAGGATGTTTGCAGATGTGATCTGTAGTGAGAGAAGGAAAGAGGTGGAGGAAAAGCTGGAGAGGTGGAGGTTTGCACTAGAAGAGGAATGAAGATTATTCAGAATAATACAAAGTACATGTGTGTGAAGAAGAGGGATCCAAATGGAAAAGTGAGGTTACAGGGAGAAGAGATAAAAAGGTGAAAGATTTTAAGTGCTTAGGATCAACAGTCCAGAGCAATGGAGAGTGTGGAAAAGAGGTGAAGAAGCGTGAGGAGGCAGACTGGAACTGGTGGAGAAAAGTATCAGGTGTGATGTGTGACAGAAGAGTTTCAGCTAAAATGAAAGGGAAAGTGTACAAAACCGTGGTGAGACCAGCCATGGTTTTTTGGTCTAGAGACAGTGGCACTGAGGAAAAGACAGAAAACAGAGATGACAGTAGCAGAGACGAAGATGCTGAGCATGTCTCTCGGAGTGACCGGGATGGACAAGATCAGGAGGAACAGCACATGTTAGAGGTTATGGAGATTAAGTCAGAGAGGCCAGACTGAGATGGTTTGGACATGTGCAGAGGAGAGAGATAGAGTACATCGGAAGAAGGATGCTGGGTTTGGAACCACCAGGAAAGAGGACTAGAAGAAGACCAAAGAGGAGGTTCACAGACACAGTGAAGGAAGACATGAAGATAGTTGGCGTGACCGAAGAAGATGTAGCAGATAGGATTAGATGGAAGAAACTGACTTACTGTGGTGACCCCTGAAGGGAAATGCCGAAAGAAGAAGTTCTAAAGAACAAAGTCTAAAAAACTGTGATACAACACTCCAACAAAAACGTTTATTATACTTATAAATAATTGAAATAATTGATTGATCGGGAATCTTTTTGACCATAACATTCTTTCCAAATTCATATACAACTGACAATGAACAAAAAATAATAATTATTTGAATACTTTGTAGTATGTGGACAAGTGTCTTTTTTTTTTAAGTATGTAGTAAAATAAATAATAGTGTTTGAAAAATTTTTGCATTTCTGTACAAAAGTGCAGTGCTTTTAATTCTGAAAATGTAAACCCACTCCCCAAAGAGCACCTCCCAGTCCTTTCCTTCTTGATTATTAAAAGGTAAACCGATCTTTACGTATTTCCCAGACTTGGCAAATGGAATGGAAAAATGTTGAAACTCAGGCCACTGTTGGGTAAAATGGTTCTTTTCTAACTCAAACAATGTGATAATGTGACAGCCATGGCTGGATTGCCCATTTAGGGAGTTCTACACTGAAGATTATAGAATAGCTGGTCAACCACGATGGGCTCATGGCTGCCAGTCACATGAAGATAGAACAGCCGTAGATTGCAGTCATCATCTTTTTCTTAGCTCTAAAAATACATTTTACACTTCAATCTTCTGGCAGAAACACACGTGTAGGTGATTTTATCAGTACAAATAGAAAGAGAGAAAAGGTTATACTGTACGTGAGTGTAAACCAAGGAATTCTCTCCCTCTGTTGAAAGTAAAACCTGTCTTGTCATATTTCAACATATGTTTTAGTTTGACTTAGGAAGGAAAACGTTTGCAGAAATATGATGAGAAAGGCTCGACTTTCATTCAAATGTCTTAACACTGTCCAGCTTTTCTTGAAGTTCTTACTTGAAAATAACCTGGAGAGAAATTCTCTCTCTAAATCTATGTATTTTATCTCCTCTTTCAGCTTTTGAGGGTTGTCGAAAAAAATCTACTGCACTAACGATACAACATTTTTATTTGCACGACTTGCCACTGATGCTGTTTGCTAATGTTAGTACAATATTTGACAATCCAATCAGCAGGTTTGAATTTCAGACAGTTTTCCTGGATAAGCTTTAACGGACTGAAAAAAAAACCCAACTAAATCTGTTGGGTTTAAAAAAAAGTTTATAAACAGTGAACATACCACAAGGATGTTGAAGGCCTTCAGGCTGACTCCTTTGACTTCAACAGCTTTAATAATAATAATGCTTTGAACTTTTATAGTGCTTTTCTGGACACTCAAAGACACTTTACCTGACCAAACCACCTGAACTGGAACTGGATTAGGACTTTAACGCTACACTGCAATAGAATGACGGGATCAAAGTAGGTACAGGATTTACATGTTTTTCTACATCAACAAATCCAGTGAATGCTGAGAGCTAATATTAAGCAATAAATAGAAAAAATGAAAAATTTCAACTTGCGAAGAATGCAAAGTCTCTGGAGTTGAAATGACTCCTTGATGAATTCTGACAAAAACAAATTGCAAAGCAAGGGGATACGCTTGGAACTGTTTTTGTCAGCAGAAAAATGTGCTCTTAGAGAAGTGGTTGGTTTAGAATGACCCTCCTAACTAAAAATATTCATCTTTCTTGTAAAAAAATGAGAGTAAACATCATTTAAAACAAAACCAAAATGCACAGGTGCAAAATGTGGGTCTACAATTCAAACTGCTCCACATTTTGAGCAGTTCCCTTTGTGTGGTGAGAGGAAGCTAAACATGTAACCAAGTCCTATATTTACAGAAGCTACACAGAGGTTTGGGTAAGTACCAGTATCAACTTCACATTTCCTGGCATTTGTGGAAACAACAAACACTTTAGTCGGACAATTACTTACAGTACTCTCTGATACTTTGGGCCTTTAAGTCCACTTAGATGGAAACTGCTGGAAATAAAAAAAAACTACATTGTTCAATGTCAATGAACTATAAAGAATTTGTGACATTTTCTGTTTTCAATTCAATTTTTTAATTTCCAGTTAAGTTTCCATAAGCTAAAATATGTCTGCATTTTGTCAGTAAAACTTTTGTTTTGGGAAATATGCAAACCCAAATAGATAAGATTTGGTATCTACTCAAAAAATGGATTGGTCATTGGCTCAAGGACCAATGGTTTTATCATTTTGAACCAAAGGGAGAAGTAAAATGACACGTATGTTTAAACAAGTATAGGTGGCTCATTACTTCTTTGCAGCATAAAAATATTCTTATTTGGAAAGTTGGTCATGTGCTTCCCTATCTTTTACTTAATCGTAGCTCATGGAATCAGTACTAACATGCTTTAAACCCTGTTTGGGAATTGTGGTCTGAGTCTACATTTGGAAGAAAATACCAAACTGAAAACATCCATAATGCTTTGTTTTCAATCTTTAAATATACAGTATACAGTGCTATTACAGAGCTTGGCTTAATGACAACAAACAGGCTGTAAATTTAAATGAACACAATGTTAACCCCCTCCTCTCCAACATCCTCTTTGCTGTGCTTCAGTGGTGCCTGTAGAATTCTTCCCTGTGGAGGAAGCGGTCATGCATTCACAGAGTCACCATGGCTACTATAAAAGCTGCTGTGGTTGAGGCTGATTAAAGATTCTTTCTGGCTCTTACTGGTTGTTCTCAGTCTTTGGCATGGTGGATTCCTGGAAATCAGATTAGAGGCACAGGGAGGATTTTTCATTGCACTTTGGCTAAGCCTCATGCATCACAGTAATTGTGAAAGTTTCGGCAAAAATGATCACATTTATGTTTAGTGTTTACCTTGCATTTCGAGGTCTTTTCAAATGACAGCTAAGACTAGTTTAAAGGCTTCTTGTCAAATAAAAAGACATTTTTTCCTGCTGTGCTGTGTGATAGTTTGTGTCTGTCAGACAGTTTAGACTGATGACTTTAAAGACATTCATCTTCTGAAGAAAACGTTTTTTTGTTTAAAAGCCACCTACAAAGAAACAGATTTGACCAGAGTGAATGGTGCCAGCTTGTACTTTGTTTTTGGTTTGGCTTCATTTGCTTTGGGGTAGGATTTCTTACCTCTGTGATGCAGATGAAAAAATATCATCACTAAACTTTATCTCTGAAAGTCTCACTGCGAGTCAGGATTCTTTTTACCACACACTTGTTTTTAATCAAATACCTATAAGCCAGATTATGTGTCGCTTTCAGCTGATGTAAATTCAAGAAATGGAGACTCCTCTGTGTGTTTGTTTTCTTTTTTATCCATCACATACACTTTTTTTTAAACTTTCAGACATTTTCCAATTTTAAAACAAAGAAAGTGGTACATCTGCTTTATGACACGGCAGCACTTGTGCACACATGCACTTGTGGACTACACGTGTGTACACTAGTGTGATTTATGCATCTTGTCCAGGCTTAGTGGGAGTAACACCCGTACCTCTACTGCCTCAGCACAACCACTACCCCCAGCTCCATCCTCCTTTGCTTTGCCCAGGAAGGCACAAAATCTGTGTCAGAGGTTTGGGGGAGGATCCCCTGAGAGGAAAATAGAATTAAGCAGCCAACTTTAGACACAAAACTCCTCAGCTGAGAGCAGGAACACGCACCCAAGTCAGAAAGGGCTCCTCTGACTTGCAGTTTTTACTTTTGCACATTTTTACACAAATGTGAATTTAGATGTGAATTAAATTAGTTCAGCTCAGAATTCCAGCCTAGACACCGCTGGAATAACTAAGTTATGTTACACACTAAATGCTGCATCTCTTGATCTCACATGCTGACTCTAGCAAATAAAAGGTAAACACCTACATGCAAACACACACAGTAACACCATCTGTACTTCCTCTGGCATTAATCTCATACATTTATTCTGGTCAGTCTGTTTGCAGTAAGGAATTCACCAGGGCTTCTCATGTTGCATATCAACACTTCCATTTGTGCAGCGAGAGGCTTAAGTAGGTTAGAGGGAGGCATGCACACTCCACTTTCGTCTTCAGGCCCTCGGGGCAGTAAACGATTCTGTCAGAGAGGCTGCTGCTCGTTATCGACGTGGTTGCAGGCTGAGGACACCACAACAGCTCCTGCACACCAAGCCTCCGCCACATAACTGCAATTGTAGATTGGGTACATTATGGATCAGCTGTAATGCCATGTACAATAATACAATAATAAAAAAAAAAACTCCAGCGGCACTGTGATGTGTATCGATCCCAACACAAGATACAGCAATTTACCATATGTATAGAAGTTGTAAAACTAGGGCTATAATGTCACTGTGTTCAATAAATGCTCATGGCAGTGTAAACTGTGGCTGTGTTAGATGATGGACTGATAGTATGTGGCTTAAATTAGCTGCAGCAGCGCTGTAGGCAAAATGGATTAGATGGCTAATATGTTTATGTTTAGCAGGAATGAATCCAAGCTTCTTATTTTAGCTTGTAACAAATCACCAGGATAGAAACACTAAGAACAATAAATGTAGCTAAATTACAGCCTTATAAACATGCTAGCTGATCATATTTAATCACATTAGAAAGTCTGTTTGATCAACACTTGCTAGTCTTAAGGAATCATTTACTCTGGATTTTAATCAATGTGACTGCGTTATTACAGAGTATTTGTCTATTTTATTTGATACGGACACCACTTTTGAGTACACACACTGCTTGATCAAACTGGTGCAATTAAGGTTGCAACAATGTGCAGAAACAGATGCATAACAATTGTGATGTTTCACACAGAATAGCTGAAACTGACAGTGAAAATGATTAGATTAATCAAGTAAACATCAAGCAACACTATCTGGCTTAAATTAGGCTCAGTGGTGCTGTAGGCGATGTGCTAACATTAGTTGGCCAATGTGTTTATGTTTAGCAAGTATAAAGCCGTGCATGCACTGCTACTTAATATGGCGTGGTAGCAAGTGATCAAGTTCTTTTTGCCAAGTGAACTAAAAAAACATGTAGCTTTATAAAATTAGTCTGGTGCTCTTTGTGGATGTTCAGTTAAGAACAGATTGATACATTTGATAAGGACCGCATCTGAACTACCCAAACCCTATCAAACCAAATTGTATGGGCAGCATTACAAAGCTCACTAAAAGGTATCACTCCCAAAATCATAGTTGATCAGCCGTTAAAAGTAGGAAGAAGAAAACCAGGTTCGTTAATGTGTGGGACCTAAAAGAGGAACTTTTTTCCACTTCCACTGATTCATTCAGCAGCACTGAACAATAGAGCCCCACTAAGCTTTTTATTACCACGTTCCTTCGTAAGACACTTTCCATTTGTTATGTTTTTGTTTTGACCTTGGCTTCCACGAACATTTGTTTTGAACATTTTTCTGCCAATTCAAACAGTATTGTGAGTCACTTCCTTCTTTTTATAGTCACTCTCGTAAACTGGGTGTACTGTATACAAATTGTTCGGGAGAAGAGCCTACTCACAAGCAAATCAAAACCCCCACATTTTTAAAATGAGTTCTCTTTTTTGCTTTTTGCTGCAATTTTTTTATATGTACGAATAATTGTACATTGCATGATGGCAGACTATAAACAGTGAAGGCCCAAACGTGTCCGCAGTGTTGCAAGAATAGACATAGATGACTTTGAGTGTGCAATAACACATGTTTACTAAATATACCATCCTACTCAGCGCATTTACATTGTCAGCACAACGTGGCAGGATGAAGTAAATGAGAAGAAGTGGAGTGAATAACTGAATGCAATTCTTGTTTCTTTTTTCAAATCTTTAAACAGCAAGTATTTTGTGCGTTCTAGAACACAGTTTACATACAACAAATGTTTTTGTTACTATGGGGAGGCAAAAAAATAGTTGGACAATTCCTCCTTTATATTTACTTTTTTTTTTTTTTTCAAAGCACATTGTCATTTTTGCACCAAATAAGTTGCATGTACTATGTTTATGAAATACGATGTAATAGGTTAATAAAACCTCTGCTCGAATGCATTCAATCCAATTACCTAATTACCGGTAAGAAAAATAACCAAGCTGGAACTCAAATTGAAGTCTGTTGCCTTTTTCTATTATTTTTATATTTAGAAAATATTGAAAAATGACACGTTGTCATGATTTGCATCATTACTGATATAAATGTTTGAAAAAAAAATTTCCAAACTCAGCTGTCATGAGAATCCTAATGGTTAACACTTTCTTTGAGGGGAATGGTTCACACTAATGTAGTATGTTCTAATCAATAATGAAAAATGAATAGGCTAATGGATATCTCAGTTATTCATTGATTAATTATTAACCTGCACACAGGTCAAGTCTCCTTCACTTCGTGGGAAATTCAGTCAGCTTTATCCATTCGTAATGGTAGAGCTCAATGACAATGCACTTAAAGATACACATCTGAATTTTTTTCACAGATATTCTCAGTACTGCATCCCTCATCAACACTGAAACAGGATTCATTTCTGAGTATTGTGTGGGTAAAGTCGGTCACGTGGAAGTACCCTGTTGAGATTGGCCAGTTCAAGCTTATATAAGTAGTATTCTGTTTCTCTTCACTGAATTTGATTGAAAATTAAAAGAAAAACTGAAACAATCCACTGCTTGAGTGTAAAAGCACATTTTGCTAGCATCAGCAAAAACCAGTTCTGCTGTACACAAACTCCAAGGAAATCTAGCTCAGTTTGATTTTTACCCTGAATCTTATCTGTTCCATGCTCTTTCTCCCTCTAGTAAAACACAGTCTTGCTTTTAATGTAATCTTATTTTTTGTCCTATTTCTCTTCTTTTTCTATTCCTTTCATGGCATGTTCTATTTTTGCTGAATCAGACATCGTGCATGATAAGAACAACTTATGTGTTAATATTGCCCACTGATCCGTGATCTGATACACACAGCAAAACTCAGCTAAAATGTCACCTGGCACTCTAGAAAATAAATTCAGAAGTGTGTTTCCTCAATTTTAAGAAGCTGCTGCTGGCGACAACTCCATACCTTTTCAGTAGTATAGAGTTTTAGCTTGGAAAAGTAAAAAACAGAAAAATGTAAAAAAAAAAAAAAACCCAAAGAGGTTAAAAACCTTTGTAACTCATGGTTTTCTTCTGTTTATGTTGACATAATTTTACTTGCTCAATGTCAATATCTGTAAAACTCCTGTGGGGGGTCTGTTCTGCACTACCCTCTTGCAGGTGGGCTGCCCCCTATGCTTGGTTTTTGGGGGCGCTGGCATTGGGGTGAGTGTGGCCCAGAGTCGCTTGTGTTTCTCCTTTACTTGTTCCGGTCTTATGGGGTTGTTACCCCTAATGAGCATATGAAATCGGCAGCAAGCAAGTACTTTCACTCACACATACACACTGTGCCACACTGTTTACTGTCTGCTATGTTCCTTGTTCCCAATCAATATTCTTATATAATATGTGTTCCACATCATTTGTTAATTTGTTGAAGAAGGTTGTCTTTTGGGTTTCAACTATATTTCTGGATGAAACCTTTGTTTGTTTGTTTTTTTATATGATCCAGCAGGCTGGTTGGTGGTGCATAGTAGCGTAACTACAGATTATCTTCTCACTTTATTGTCCCTCTCCTATTCTTCTGCATTCATCCCTCTTTCTTCTCACTCCTTTCCCTCTCTTCTCTGTATTCCCTGGCATGTCCAGCAAAAAAAGAAAACACAGACATTTAGGATGTAACATAAAATGTTAAAACTAGATAAATTAAATAATACTTGCCAAGTTCGGCACACAAATCTGTCCAGTTATATTTGACATACAGATCACCATAATAATAAAAAGATTTCACAAGTATTAGTTGCAGATTACAGAGTGGGGATACAATCCATTCACACTTTGTGATCTTTTGTCACCTCCTCCACCCACCTGTACATAAACATGCTTGATCATAACAGCAAATTCCACAATTTTACACCAGGCAGCCCTCCGATTTAATCCAGGTTTCCTGTCAAGACCAACATTCCAGACGTTCCATGTGAATGAGGTATCATGTAACAAGCAAATCCAGACACAGCCGAGATGAGCTGCATAAATAATATATTTATGTGCCAGATACAGATTGGACATTTGATTACTGTGGAAGCTAGTTTAGACATTCAACGCTTGAGATAATCCTTTCATCATATTCATAGTGGGAAACATGCTGTACTTCTGAATGTCACTAAGTTATTTTTAGAGCTCGGCATGGATAAAGTAATGGCTTAGTTGATCAATAGGTTTGTCTCTTTGTAGCAGATTGAAATTTTCAGCAGATTTAGAGTAAAAAAATTACCTTTATTACTGGTTGTAGTAATGTAAAATTCTCAAAAAGATCTAAACATTTTTCCTTTTGTATAAAGTCTTAATTGTCTTTACTCATTATTTAGGTAGAAACACATAATAATAGCTCTCCAGCCGTTCCTTGTGGTCTTTTAAATGTTATTGCTTCATCGACCTGCATGATTGCGTGATAAACACTCAAATGGAGCAGAAAAATGACATTGCATCATATCTGCCACATTCCTGTTACTATGAACACATTAAAAATCTAGAGCATGTCTGTATTGGAGGACATTATCTTGTAAGCCTCAAGGCTTCCTCATCGATTCATTCATTTTGTTAATAATGCCACTAAATAGTTTGTTGTCCAAACTTCTGTGTATTCTTCTGCAATTTATTGCATCATGTTGTGCAGTGTTGATGCAGACGATCTCATGATGGCAGTAAAAAATCCTGCACGGCATGTTAAGTCACTCACCTTCACATGTACGGTACTTTCCCTGCGGTCCAGTGAGTTAAAATGATGTGAAAGCGCTTTCTTTATTCCCTCTGGACATAAAGTCAGTAGCAGAATGCTTTTTACACCACAAGAGGAAGAAGAGGAAAGCCTGCAGAGCCATCTGTGGGAAGGGTTGGGGGGAGAGACTTGGACAAGATCAACGGGAATGACAAGGAGTGCAGGAGGCAGCAGGAGATTCAAAGTAGGCCAATAAATAATGTCCAAGAGAGACAGCGACTGCCTCCTCCTGAGCCACAGCCACCCCGTACCACCACTAACCTCATTGGCCCCACTAACTGGGCCCCCTTGATTATTGGTCTCTGACTGGGGACGGGGGATGGTGGGCCCCCAGCTGCACAATACGCTTCTCATAGAAGGTCCTCACTCACCCCTTCTCTCCATTTGTTAGACATCCATCTTTCAGCATGTGTGTGAGTTTGTTTAGGGGCTGGGGGTTTGTAGATGAAGGGATGTTAGATGGGGATGAGGAGATGGAGAGTGGGATGTGTGTGTGTGTTCACTATGTGGGTGGGTGAGGTGGTGGTGGTGGGCCAGGAAGGAGATGTGTTTTACATCTACAGGCTTCTAGCGTACTCCCATCCCCCTGAACACGAGGCTCCCCTCTGCGGACCACCAGACTTTGCACCGAGGTTTTACAGAGAGTGGAAGGTGGTTTAAACATTAGCCACTTAGTGTCGGTCCACAGAGAGCAAAAAGAAGAGAAAGAGCTCTCATCTCAATCTGACTGTAGTTACTTCACTTTGAGTATTATGTTCTGTGGAACATTTTGTGCCCAAAATAATAAATTCAAACTGAATCTTTCAACTTCAATTTTTACCAACAGTAATTTTAATCTATTTGTTGCTGGTTCATTAGTGGACGAGCAAAAGCAGACTTTATGTGTCAAATAACTACTGAGAATATTTTCACATGTTTATTTTAAAAAAAGATGTTTTAGTTCCTTTTTTGTTTGTTTCACTTCATCCACTGTTGTTGGTTTTTATATTAACTTCTCTACAAGGGTGTCATTGTGCAAATTAAAAGAATTAATTAGCATCAAAAGTTGCACAAATAAAATGATTGTTTTATCAGGGTGTCAATGACGTAGGATGTCATAATGATTCAAGCAAAAGTATGTACACCATATGGAAATTTGATAGATTTTCTGTTTCAATGTCTGTCTTTCTAATAGTGTCTGTATCCGTCTCAATCTGAGAAAAATAGGGAAAAAAAACACTAGTCCTGAACAAGACTTGTATGTTTATCATGTTAAATGAGAAAACTTGTTAACATCCGATGATAATCTGATGTGTATTTATGTCCGCTGGGATATTTGTAGGTGTGTGAATGACACTCCTCTGTTTTTAGTGGAAAGTGTAAATGAGTTGACTGTGTTTGTTTGGAGGTGTGGACAGTTTTGGTATGATCCATACAAAACTGGAGACTACCTAAAGTGCTGTTCTTAGTTTTTGGGTGACCACATATAATTTTCCAAGCAAAACAAATGAGTTACAATAAAGTTTCAACATAAAGTATTTATGGAATTTACAAAGAAGTTTCATACTTTTTTGTCCATCAGTTGTGCTTTTTTTTCCCTCAGTCCATCTCTGATCAAGAGCCCAGAGTTGTGCTCAAAAAATGACCCACTGGCAATAACTTGATAATAAATAAGCCCTACAAGGATTGGAGATTACAATCCAATGAAGCTAACAGGACCACATCATCTGCAAAAAGCAGAGACTGAATCCTCCCATTACCTCAACTGTGCCTAGAATTTCAGTCCATAAAAGTGATGAAGGGAAAGTACATTCGTAATAAAAGTGGGTGATGGTTTTGTGTAATATTATTAGAGCACTTGCAGGATGGAGATGTCCTTCTACAAAAGAATACCAATATTAATAACCATTAGAAACATGTTACAAATGTTATTTTGGCAAGTAGTGTGTTCTATGGCTTTGTTTTAGAGGACTACACAATAAAACAGTATTTCTGAACGGAGCCTTATTAAAAGTCAAATAAAAAGAAACAAAATAAACACATTAAAAATTTGTGAAGGATTTTCACATGCAATTGTTTACAACTGAAGATCCTTGACAGGGCAAAAAAAAATATTCAGGACCTGCTTATTTTTGCAGAAACCATGTGAACACGTGCCACTCTGACATGTGCAATGTGGGTTAAAGTTCCATTTTGAACATGAGCATGTATACGCATCTGGATCAAAGCCAGGTTTATATGGACTGGACCAAAGTGAAACACCATAGAGGTTAGACAAGCAAATATGTGGTTAGAAAAGACATAATAAAGGCTGAACGGAAGATTCAGTGTGAAAATGGACATTTTCATAAAGTCTGCCATCTTTCAGCAACACTGTTCAAAAGTGCTCTGCCTCCAGTGACTCATGTCTCACGTTTGACACTTTTTTGCTTCCCTAAATATGGAGGTAATATCAATCAAAAATAACAAAACAGTTTAAATTAATAATTGCAAACAGTTTAATTTTAAATTATTTGAATGGAGTAATTTTTTCCCGTGAAGCTCAGGTAAACTGGACAAAGACAGGCATAATCCTTTAAAAATAAATTACTTTCCAATGTCACCCAAATATTAAATGACCAAAGAAATAAACAAAAGAAATGGACCAATGGTGTTTTCTGACACACAGACTCATCAAACCAAAAAATACAATCCACCGATGAGTGAGTGGGATGTTTTTAGTGAACGAAAGAACAGTATGGTTCCATTAAAACTAAATCAGAATAAAACAACTGTAATCTGATGTTTAAATCTTGTTCTCAACATGCCAGCCTCACACTGTCACAATGGTATTTGTCTGCCTGTTTCTGTTTAAAATGTAGTAAACAGGATAGATCAATGCAAATCAGACGCATGTTCTGCAAGCACACACTTATTATTAACAGATGGATTTACACCCATGATCCTTTTCATTGTTGACCCTAAAAACAAGGATCCTAGAGGATGTTTCAGATTGAGTTAACAGTGAGTGCTGCTTCGTCACCTATGTACTAAATCTCTGTGTTATAACTCAAAACCAAAACATTTTATTGGTTTGGCAATGATACGCTGAATAATAGATTCATTTAATTTGCTCGGACTGACAATATGTTTAGAAACATATGATGAATGGGTTTAATATGAGTGACTAATTCAGTGGAAACAGTCCTCATGGAAGGGATTATCAGTCCAGATCAACAACAGAACCATCATGTCCTGATATGTGACATTGAACTAACCTAAATCATCCACAAGAAAAATGACTTTTTTGTTTTTTTCTATGCTACACACAGTTTCTTTACTGGAGAGAAAAAAAAGTTCACACTTCAAAGCATTAATGTTCTATTAGTTTGTTACAAGTTAATTCATTCATCTTCTTAACCGTAAATTCTCTGTGGGGCCGCGGGGCTGTCGAAGCCCATCCCGGCAAATTTGAGGTGAGGGGCAGGGTACACCCCGAACAGGTCACCAACCTCTTGCAGGGCCACACTCATTCATTCCTAGGGACAATTTGCTACCGGTCAATCAACCTGACATGCATGTTTTTGGAGGGTGAGAAGAAACTGGAACACCCAGAGGAAACCCATGCATGCAGTACAAAGGGAGAACATGCAAACTCCACACGGAAAGACAAGTGTACCAAGCCTTGTTTTCACCCAGGACTCAAACCTCTGACCTTCTTGCTGTGAGGCTACTGTTCCACCATGCTGCTTGTTACAAGTTATGTTCCAATTTTTTTGTGAATAACATTAAGGTTGCTGTGAAGATACTTTTTTTTCTTCCTAAACAAATTTAATCTGTATTGAAAAAGGCAAGATGGACTTGGGAAAACTTTTAAATACATTTTTCTTTTAATCTCAGGGTTGCAATTTGATATTTTATTTATAACGTAATGGTACTGAACACTAAATTGCGAACATTAAACTGTTTCTCAAAAAATCTTTAAAACTTTGTGTTGAGTTTTTTGGAGAACAAATTTAAAAATACAAAACCACAATCTGGTTTAGAAATAAATAAAAAAATTAAAGCAGGGTAACTTCATCCAACATTAACAGCAGGTAAACTCATTGATGTGGAAGTTCCTCTAACTTCCTCCAACAGAGAATTGTGTTTGGATTGCTTTTTAAGTACGATTTAATGAACTCAAGAAAAATGGTATGACCCCACTTTGTAACAAATGATAGGTGCAGATATTTACTCATCCCTCTGTCAGTGAGGCTCATTAATGACCGGAAAACTTTGGAATGAAAGGAAGTCAGGAGGTCCATGAGGTCAGATAGATAACTCAAAGCTTCCCCTAAATCCTCTGCTTTTAATAATGATGCTGTATTCTCACCTTTTTTTTTTTTTTTTTTGTTATTTTATATGATGATTAACAATATTCAGGTATATTTAGTCTATGATTTGTTAGTTTTTTTACAGGTTAGTTTAATCCTTGGCTTAAATCAGTTCCATTCATTTTAATGTTGACATTTCAAAAGTTAAAAGAATTATGTAGAGAGAGTTAAATGATGCAATTCAATTACATTAAATGTTTTTAAAGGAGAAAAGCAAATTAAATGTGAATCTACTTTGTCACTTCATTCTTTTACTTTGAAAGGCTTACGAATGGTAAATAAGATATTGTTAAGTTGTTATACACATAAGCACTCTGAAAACTGAAAGATGTTCACTCCTCTTTTCTTCACCAAATGCCAAGAAAACAAGACTTTGACCCCATCATTTAGTTAATTTGCAAACATGAATTTATCAGGATCTGATGTTAGTTTGATTCAATCGAGTTTATAGATAGATGGAAAAAGAAAAGCTGTGTGCAGGCTGAAACATTTTCTGCCCATGTGTCATTAAAGCCTTTGTAAAAATTTCCCAAAGCTTCTTGGAGCACAGATGAGGATGATTTTGTGCTTATACTGATGTTGGCACAGATGAACGATATCTCCTGGACTTAGAACATAGAGATTCTTTTTGTGTTTCACAGCTTCTCGCTTACATTGCTGTCACACCAAGAGACATTTGCAAGAAAAATGAGAGCAGCTAAAGCAGGCATGGAGAAAGAAGCAGAAGCAAGCTTGGGAATAAAAAAAGGGAACTTGCTAGAGAGAGAAAAGATGTGGGTGGATGGATGGTGAAGCGAGAGGAGATCTCCACGGTGTGTTCTCAAAGTGCAGAGTGACACTTCCTATCACTGTGCTGGTGGAAGTGGAGCGTGTCAACCCCTGTGCTCTCACCCCATCTTGCATGCAGACCAATTACCCCCAGCCCCTCCACCCACTCCCACTGCACCCTCCCCCATCACAGCCAGCAGACTGGTGACTCAACATTCAGAGTAACAGGCCTGTCCTGTCTTGGCCTCAGGGCGTCTCACTGCTCAAAGGGAGCTTAAGGAGCACAAGGACATGACTAAACTCTGAAAAGTTGCCCTGTTATGCAGGAGAGGAAGCCTAGAAAACATCCATGTGTTTATTCTTCAGCTATTACGTCATCTCCAAAGATTGTTTCAGACACATTTCTATTTTTTTTTTTCACCTAGAGAGTGCTAAGTGTTGCCGAATAAGAACAGAACATCTTCTTATGGAATGAAAGAGACTTACAGAGTTCACCAGAGGACACAAAAGCAGCTTTTGGCCAACATTGTGTACAGGATGTTGTTTACTTCTGATGTGAGTCATTCATAAAGAAGAAACCATAATGAACCACAAGTATGTGTTTATATTCCCTCATCACTGTGAAGGTAGGAGGTGCATGTGATTGCCTTGGAAACCTCAATGCATAGCCAGCTTATGGTGAGAGATCACCAGCACCAGTGGGGGAGCACCATTGACAGAGCAGTCCTCTTGGCAGGATGATTGATGCCTGACTAGGGAGGAAGACTTGGTCTTCTTCCCCTGCTGAGTGTAGTAAGGCTGAACTGGTTGACTTGTTTCTTGTCCTTGTTGATCCCTCTGTGGAGGTTGTGTCACCACACCTAAATGATTGCACAATCTCTGGTGTCACATGGGGTTGTACATGTCCTCTGGCTTGCTTTGGGGCTCTCAGAGAGACAAAAAGATGCAGTAAAAAAACACCTTTTATAAAAATTTCCCACACCTCCACTGTAAACAGCTTCATAGTAGGAGGGTTGCATCTGAGCAGGGAGATAGTAAGCACCACACCATACTGATCAGTGTACACCTTCGTCATGCAAGTTCCTTCTTGCTGGAAATGGGAACCATCATAAAGTAAGAAACTGTTGTGTAGGGATATCGATCATGTAACATATTGCAGCTAGAATAATCATAAAGCTTGTTTTGTTCCTCTGATTTAACATGTAAGTAGAAATACCTGCACATTTCTGCTTTTTCTCAGATCTATGTGTCATTGACCTGTTATCAGCTGAAGAACAAATACTGCACCTAAATAGAAAGTGAGAAAGCAGAGAGATGGCAACCAGGTTACTCCAAAGCTTTTCTCAGCCAATGCACACATTCCCATAAGATTTGTAAAGCCAGAGAGATGTATGGATTAAAATGGTGTGATTCATAAAGCTTCTCCACCCCCACACTGGCTGTGCTTTAAATATACTACTTTCTTCTTGTTGCACCTTTTAAAAGTGTGAGGGACCCACAGTGATCTTTGTACTACCACTTTAGAAACCCCATTATTAGGTATATATACACATATATTTGTATGTTCATAAATATGGTTGAGCTTAAAGGTGGAGTAATTTCATGGTCAAAGGAACCAGCTTTGTCCATCTGTTCTTCTAGTCCAGTCTTCCACCTCACCTCCCACGTCTGACTTGTTTAGTAGAGAATGTGGACTGGCCACTGAGTGCCAGAGAAAAGAATAAACGCAGGGTGTGCAATGAGCAGCAGATGGGAAATTTCAATGAGCTGGAAAAATCGTTAGTAGCAGGTTTTATTTTTTTTTAAAGACAGCAGTGATTGTGCAACAGTGCCCCCGTGTGGAAAAACTTCAAACTGCAGGTTTAATTCCTGAAAAGGTACTACTTCTGACTGTAAAAATCTCTGTGTATTGAACACGTATCAAATTGTAATGAGTGCATATTCTGACATTAACAGAAAACTGATTTTAAGAACTCACAAGATTTCAAAGTACTTCAAACATTTTAATGAAAGAAAAAAAAGATGAATTTGTGTATAAAAACAAAACACTTTATTACAATTAGGCTGAAAAAATCCAATGAAAACACAACTACTTTACAAGTACAAATGTTTTTTAGTTGATATTTACAGTTTTTCTTCCTTAACATCAATAAAAAAGACAATTCATGAGCAAACACAAAGTACTAAAGTACATGTTTACAGTGTTTTTACTGAAATAAAAATACAAATGGCTAAAGGAACGTGCACTTTTCCCCATTCATTTATCTAGATGATACAGACATAAAAAGGACTAATTATGGATACATTTATAATCTAATGAAGCTTATTCCCTAAAGCAGAATGACTCAATCCGTAGTCAGTCTTGCACTCGTTGGATTATAGGGTGTGATTAAGTGTGTGTGCGACAGTTTGGCCAAAAGTAGTGTGGCAAAATATTCAAGTTGTAATCTAAAGAAATAATTGACATGAATCGAATGAGTGATTTTGATTTGAAGACAAATATGTTTTTAAGCAAAAATACGAAAATCCTGATTGTGTGACAAATAATAATTTAGGAAGATGTGATGGGGAGGGGTTGTCAAAATCACATTGAATATCTGCCCTCTACAGTTGGAGGATTTGTAACAAACTCGTCACCGTGTGTTAGTTCCCTAGCTGCTTGGAGGGGTTTTTTGCCCTGATCCCCGCTTGGCGTCCGCTTGGACCCTTAGCGGCCTGCTGGGGCTGAGCTGGTTGCTGTGTTGGGGTCTCTGAAACGGAGGCTGCGGCAGTCTGCTGAGAGGGTGTGTGTAGAGGGGGCGTCTGTATTTGGGGGGAGCCAGTTGCCGTCACCACCTGCTGTTGGAGGATCTTCTGCTGGACCACCTGCGCAGTTGCTGTCCCAACAGGAATCACCTGCACTTGAGTGGGAGCTGAAGTAGCTGCTGAGGTGAGAGTAACGGTCTGAGGCTGCGCCTGGATCTGCAGAGGAACAAGCACTTTTAATTCATTGTTATGTTTTTAAAAAACAACATTTTTCTTATTCCATACAGATAGGAATGCATTTAGGGTTTTTTCTTTTTACTTGAGGGGAGAGGGAGGGGTAAAAATTCAGAGGAGCGCGTAGATATGTTACTTTGTGATTATCGAGTATCTGAGCTGCAACTCAGGAAAAATAACTATTTATTTAGAGACGGATTACCAACATATTTATAATTGTATAAATGTTTTAAAACTTCTTTATCTGATCACATCACATGTACTTTACGGTCATGTTTCTATATAGGTTGGGTCTTTTTTTGAAGCTGGTTTGACACCAGAAACAATGTCATTACTTCTAAGGTGAGTAAGATCTTAATGCATTTCCAAGAGATTCATGTCAAAAGACTTGATTAGATCAGATTTACTTTATTGATCCCACACTTGGGAAATTTATGAGTAAATAAATCTTGGATCAGTTGTGACGACTCTTCCAGAGAGCAGTCAATTATTATCTGATGTGTCTGTTATACCTGCAATCAGCAATACACTATACCAGGTGTCACCAACCTTTTGGAAACTGAGAGCTACTTCAAGGGCACGGAGTAATGCAAAGGGCTACCACTTTGATAAAACACTTCTGAAATAACAAAGTTACACAGTGTACCTTTATTATTATTAATGATATTCTATGTGAGGACACTGATTGTTAATGATCCATCACAATAATTATTTCAGTATGATTAAACAAGGTAGGAAACAGATACATTTCAACATTCAAGATCCAAGTGTTTCATTTTCAAATGATCACTTCCACAACATTTTGCAGGAAATCTTTTTCAATTTTTACTAACAGTTATCAAATCATAAACTCTGAACCATGTTTGTACATATGATCAATTATGTAAGATTAAACAAAAATCTTCTCCTTTCAAAATAAGGACGGTGTGACTGTGCGTTGCCACAGTCGCACCGCAGATGAGACACACATTGTTTCCTTTCACGTTATTAAAAAAAAACTCTTCCTCCCATTCACTGTGAAAATGATAAGTTTTCTTCCTTTTTTCTGCCATGTTTTTGTGGGTAGAAAACTTGTTCATAACCTCATCTTTGCAGCGCTCACGAGCTCATCTGTGCAAAGCTGGTTTGTCATGCGCACTAGACTGACCTCCGACCCATACTACATCAGAGTTCATATATTAAACTTTTTTTTGTGATATACTTTTTTTTTTTTCGTTTTTATTAATTCGTTTTTAAATTTACATCACTGTAAATGAAATTCAAAAAGAATAGCAACACAAATAAAATTTTAGACAGAGCTAATTTGTGATTAGTGCTATTTTTAGAACTGGCCTGCAGACGACTGATGCAGTCGCCGTGGGCACCGGGTTGGTGACCCCTGCACTATACCAATCTATCATTTATTTGACCAAGATCTGAGGTCAGAGTTTAATTCATCAGGATTTTTGAGCCCTCGTAGTGTCCTTTTAAATTACATGTAAACCCTTTTTTCATGTGTGAAAACTCACCTAACAGACATAAAAAGGCTGTTAAAAGCAAATAAGCAGCAGGATGACGCTGGAATTTTTAATGTACATTTACATTGACTAAATGTAAAATCTTTTATATATGTGAACACAAATGAGGAGTTCTTAGTTTTTACCTGAATCAAAAATACAAGAAGCAGCCATAACTGAATTTAAATAATTCATTTATCATATGACTTTGTAAACATAATAAAGAACATGCTAAATGAATATAAACAGGTTCCCACATCGTCAACAGTGATCAGAATTAGTACTGTTGCTTTTATCTGTACAAATAGGGATGGTTATTGATACCATCTTATCGATACCAGTACTCTTATTGATCCGGTACTTTATCAATACTCTTATTGATACTTTTTTCCTGTAAAAACAAGTAGAGGAAGAGAAAAAAACTATACAGACCTTTAATTTTGAAATCTCATTTAGAATTAAAATATTTATATAGATCATTATATTCAAATTTATACAAGATAGCTTAAAAAAAAAGACTTAGAATTTTTGTATAGTCTTGCATTTTAATTTGTTATATACAATATGTATGTCAGTAATTTATCAAAAATAATGGAACAATATGAACTTTCAGCCTGTAAACATTTAATTGTTTTTACATGCTGGTTCCTGGATTCATTTTTATTAAATTCCATCCAATTATTTTTGATAAAACAGCACTTTTATTAAGTGTGAGCATTCATAATACACACCAGTTGATTCAACAGTGTGTCTTATGCAACCCACTTTGGATCCTTGAAAGTCATCGTAGCTTATATTCGCACCCAATTTAACATGCTTGTTTGTTTGATTTTTGTCTGTTTTTTGTTTTTCAATGCACTTCTCAACGCTTAAAAAATGGACTCTTCTAGCGCGCTAGATTTTAAGTCTAATGCGCTTATTTTAACATCTAACGCATTGTTTAAGTGCATATCTTTGCGCCAATGGCTTTCCATAATCTTTTTACGCCACTTCGCTGCTCTGCCGTTCTCTTGTAACACAAACTAATTTCAGTGCAGTAGAGATGGAGACAGATCGTCTTTTAGAGACAAACGATGGGGAAAAAAGTAGTACGTTCCGTGTTTGCTCTCTAGCTCCACCTCTCCACCGTTACCTTTAAGAATACCAATAAGAAATAAAAGTTTTTGGACCGGTAAAAATTGCAAAATAAGTAACAGTGCCTGTCGGTGTCAACAAAATAAGTTCATAAAAGAACTGCAAACATAGCAACAAGAGTTTAGTTTGTTTTGGGCATCAGTATCACTTCATATTTAAGTCTCCAGTTTTTATTCCAGCCGGCCACAAGTAAATAATTGCTCTCAAACACATCACTCACCTGCTGCGGAGAAGACACAATCTGCTGGAGGTTGGCCACAGCTGGTTGCTGCTGGACTATTTGTGGGAGCTTAGTCACCTGATGGCAGAACATGATTTATCATGTTAGTGGACAGACACTGTGTATCGGTAGGAACACAATTCCATGGTAACAGTTGCTTCTATTAACCACGTGCCTGAATTTGTTGTGTCCCTGGAGGCTTCTGGGCCTGAGCGATGGATGTAGTGAAGAACTGGGTTTTCATTCCTGGTTGCAGTTGTGTGGTGGTGGCATAGGTCACTTTCTGCTGCTGTTGCGCTGGCTGGGCTGTCTGCATGGTCACCTGCTGACTGCCAATCTGAGAGGAGAATTTAAGCAAACCGTAAAATGCAAATGCCACCCTCAAAGAACACCTGGTACAACACATCCTGTGCTATGTAAGAATGAGATACTGAAAACTGGTATTTTTGGTGCAAATACCCATCACCAGTTTTTACTAGCTTGATCAATTTCAGCGTCAACAATATTGTCAAAGGTACCAGCATAGTGGTGTGGCAACAGCGTGAACATAAAATACACAACTTTTTCCCTCTTTGCCCAGTGCTTTTCTTGCTCCATTGCAAAAAGAGGACCTGTTCGTGCTCTATCATTCTATTCAGTGAAGATGCAGACACGCTGCCTCAAAAGTAATAAATGAAAACGTGCATTGGAAAGGCAGTAACACTGCCAGTTCAAACATCTCATTATGATCTAGCAAAAAGATGACAGAAGAAGAACAGAAAGGATTTATGTGTGGAGCCTTTTACCAAAGGGTTCTTTATCAAAAACAAACTATTTAAAATTTTAACAATAAGGAGGGGTAAATGAGTACAGCAACCAGCACAGAAAATATATTACCAGGCAGAAAGTTCATATTGTGCATCATAATAATAAGTCACCCAGATACAAAGTAAAACAAATAAAATATAAAGTATCTTTTAAGTTTGTTTTTTATACACAAAAAAATTACTAGATCAAAAAGCAGTGCAAATAAGAGGTTACCTTCTGCTGCACGCTGGCCTGGGCTTGCTGCGGCTGTCCTGCTTTCTGCTGCGCTGCAGCTGTTGCCTGCTGCTGTTTCTTCATCTGTAGCAGCTGCTGAACCTGCATCTGGGGGAAGGGCGAGGTCAGGACAGGACCACCTGAATGGAGACATAAAGTACAATTTAAGGACAAAAAGCATTTTTAATAAAGTAAACAACAAAACATTTCCAGCATAAAGAATCCCAGCTATATCTTGTAGAAAAAATATTTTAAAAATCAAACAGTCTACTTCCTCACATTACATCCAGTTTCTCCAGAGATTACCAAAATAGTCTCAAAAGTAATCTTAAAAATGATGATAAATAAGACTTCCATATCACCTGTTTTCTGGGCCTGACCGATAGCCATACTGATGCCTGTTACTGGTAAAGTTGGTACTCCAGTCGATGAGACCACAGCTGACACCATGGGGGGTTTAGTGAGGGTCACTTGAGCCGTCTGTCCTGGCTGGGCCTGAATTTGACCCTGACTGGACACCCGAGCCTAAGAGAGGAGATTGTAATTGTTAAAGTGGGTGTTTTTGTGCAAAATTACCTTTTTGGAAGTTTTCACCAGGTTTTAAACATTAATCTAATAATGTAAAATAAAAAATCAGGTTCTATTTAAAACAAAGCAGGAGACAAAAGCAGGAGAAACAAGCAAAGATAGCTTACATCCTCACTGAAAAAAAGTTGGTCATTATAACTGGCTGTTTACTCCATCAAATTAAAGTTCACAAAGAAAATGTCTTTACTTTGTTAATTTCTTGGAACTTCTTGAGCTGCAAATTCTGGAGGTGTATAGCACAATTTCATTCATGATCTTACCACTCTGGTGACCTGAAGGGCATTCACAGTAGTACCAGTGAGAACTGTTCCAGGTCTTGGTGTTGCCACAGTAGTGAGCTGCGTGTTAGTCTGGGCGGCCTGCGCAGGCTGAACCTGTGTGGCCTGCTGGGCCCCTGCAGCCTGTTGATTCTGTGCTGCTGCCACTGCAGCAGCCACCTGCTGCTGCTGTAACTTCTGTTTTGGCAGCTTTAACAACTCCTGAAAAAATGAGCAACACATGATGAGAAAAGAGCAACAATCACACTCTGTCATGCCTAATTTGCAGTCAGTCCAAGCTGGTTAACCAATACACAGGGATGTTGCTAAGATACCTGAGGCTTGCCAACAGCTTTGATCTGAGGAGAAGTGGCCTGCTGTTGCTGCTGCTGCTGGTGATGCAGCTGCTGTTGCCTTAACATCTGCAGGTGGGCTTGTGCGATAGTCTTCGGCCCGACATGCAAACCTGCAGCTGTTATAGAGACATACAGTACGTTAGGATAGGGGTGCATAAAATTGCATGTGCATGTATTTACTCACCTGTCGTGACCTGAGGAACCAATGGGCGGGTCTGGGACTGCGCTGGGTTCAGAGCGGTAGAAACCACTGCAGCGGCCGTAGCTGGAGTCACAGCTCGAACACTCTGACCTATGGTGACTACTTCAGTGGGGGAAGCAGCAGCTGGAACAGCTGTGACGGCCCTCTGCTGAGCATGGACCACCGCAGTTCCGGCTGTGCCTGCAGGCTGAACAACAAACAGACCATCATTACAACTCTAACTGTTCATTCTTTCGACAAAGTTTATTTAAACAAACTCCTGAGCAGTGTCTGGCCAGCATGACTCACAGAAAGGGTGCCAGATATGACTGGAGATGCCAGGCGCTTGTTGGCCTGGAAAGGACTTGGAGGAACTCCAGCTACTGTGTTCACAAGCACATTTCCCCCTGCAGTGGCTAGCAAAAATAAGGGAGAAGCGAATTATAAACAGAAACTTTGGCTAGACTGAACATTAAGCTTGGAGATAGTCAGCATACCAGTCTGTAAGGTTGTGTTAACGGTGGCGTTCTTTATGGCTCCAGCCTTAAAGGGGAACAAGAAAGATAAGTTGTGTATTAAACTATCTAGTTGTAGTTTGTTAGCAGAGAATTTACAGTAAATCCCACCAGTACAGCTGCATTGGGCACGGCAGTGGCTCCAGTGGCTGCAGCGGCCTGAGGGACCTGAGCTTGGCTGGCAGCAGGAGTCTGAGCCTGAGTGGCTGCAGCACCTGCCTGCGGAATACCGGCCTGCTGCTGCGCCAGCTGCTGGGCCTTCTGCTGCTCCGCAAGAGCCTGAAAACACACAGCGTAAAACACATTTGCAGAGTACCAGTGAAAACACTGCAGAAGTACTTGTGCAGAACAACTGCCAGATCAGAATAATTATTTCTACATCACTACACACTCACCTTTTTCTCCTTGGCAATCCTTTCAGCTCGCTGAGAGGCCACTTGAATAGGCGGCAGAGGCTTATCATAGCAGATTCCACTTAATAAGGAGGAAAAAAAGTTGAAGGAATTATATTGATTTGCATTTAAAATTTAGATCAGGGTGCCCATTACATTGATTGGCCAGCAGCTCCCAGGGTAAGTTTTGGTAGATCTTGTGACAAATGGTGTTAAAAAACAGAATTGAGCTTATTTATTCATTCTCAATATGATTAGTTTTATTTTATTTACAGGATTAGAAGATTGCTGGCCAGCTTTATTCCCCTGGAACTATAGCAACCAAACAGCACAAGCGAACAGTGTTCTTTTCTTCTGCATTTCTGTACGAGTTGTATTTAAGCTTAAAATGTCACCATTAAAATATCGTTTATAACTTTAACATTTCTGGCTTGTACAAAGTTCACATGTAAATATCTAACTTATTTATTTTCTGTCATTTTTTTCAACTTGAAAGTTTTATAAGAAGCGTGATTGGTGAAACTCAGTGGGCACCCATGGTTTAGAGTTCTGTGGAAACAGGAAACTGTCATACCTTTCTGCCAGAACTGATGCATGTTTGGGATTCTTCTGAAATGGATTCATTCCGAGGCTGCAAGAAACATGCAGAGAAAAATGTAAACACATCTGCAACTATATGAATTTGAATTTTTTATTCTTTGTTTAGTCTAATATGCTAATGACTGGTCCACAGTCATTAAATAATTCAACAAATTTGTGGTTTTTTTTTTGTTTAACCATAAAAGCTGCAGAACTACATTAATGAATAATTTTGAACAAGTATGAATACTTACAGTGGTTTGATAGGTGGACTTCTCTTGCTTGCTATTACTTTCATGATTTCAAAACGACTATTGTATAGCTGGATTTGGGAAGCACCGTCATCCTGTGTGTAGATCTGGCACGTCCTGAGAGGACGGCTGTTCTTAGACTAAATACACAAAAAAAATACTTCAGATAAAAATTTCAGAGAGAAAGAATTTTATTCCAGCAAAATCAGAATGAGATACCTTATATATGCTCTTTGTTTTCTTTTTGGGATTTGCCTCATAAACCAACTGAAAAAATTAAAGGGGTGATTAACCTTTAAAACATAAGTTGGGTGATGAAGTTCCAGATTAGAAATAAAAATGCATTTTCTACCTTGCCCTCCTCTCTCGGGATGATGACATTCTCGTAGCGATTGCGACATTGTTTGGCAGAGCGGTAGATGCGGCTGCAGGAGTTCACCACATCGCTCACAAGATCCCAGTTGGGTGTGTGTGCTGGAGACACGATTGTCAGGTTCAGAGGGAGCTCCAGCAGCTGCTTCACAGCCTGACAAACACATATTAGAGATAAGTTGTTAATAAGCAGATAAAGCCCATTGCTATGCCGAATGGGACAAACGGTACCTGGAGCAGTGCCCAGTCCTCACTGATGAGCCACTCCGGATTGTCCTGACCAACATCCACAGATGTTTTGACCAGAGAAGGAAGAGGCTTAGCAAATGGTGCCTGCTGTTTCAGTGAAAAGTTCTTTTTCTGGTCTTTGCCCTCACGACGAACTTTGAGCATGCTGGCCTTTTCGAAGAGTGAGCGTGGTGGTATGACCGCCTCTCCATGACCTTTCTTCTTCTTTCTGGCTGCTGCTTGGATACAGAAAAAACCAAGATAGAAAACAGCTTCAACATGAGTTTTGTTTGAAAATTGAGATAAATAAAGTCATTAGACCTGGTCTATTTTAATTTTTTTTTGTCTTGACCTAAAAGGTCTAGTATTTTTTGGAATAGGTTTTTTTTGGTATTGTTTAAGTCAATCTAGGCTTTAAATAGACTTCACCTGATGGATCCATCCTTAGTCTCTTATGCTCCTTGCGGACGTAGACGGGAGGCAGTTGGGATTCTGGCAACGGCGTGGCGTCGTACATCAGCATCATCAATGAATCAAGGTAAATATCATTGTCGTCCTGTGGCGGGGTTGGTGGAGTCCACAACTATGTGCAAAAAAAAAAAATCACAATATAGCATAATTTCTCACATTACAAAAACATATGTTAAGGACAAGGGCAAAGCGGAACACAAAGTGTACCGTATTTTCACGACCATAAGGTTCATATAAAAGTCTTAGATTTTCTTCAAAATGAGCGGTGCGCCCTATCGTGCAGTGTGCCCTATGTGTGTTGTGAAAAAAAACAAGTGAAGCAGATGAACGCTTGCTGTAATTCTGGGAGGTCTGACAAAGGAACTCCAACCGCTGGACATCAGCGTGAACTGGCTGTTCAAAGTAAGGCTGCGAGTGGTGTGGGAGCGATGGATGACCAGAGGAGACCACAGCTTCACGAAGGGTGGAAGGCAGCGCCAGGCGAGTTACGCCACAGTTTGCCGGTGGAGGGAAGCTGTGGTTAGATTCCAGTGGTGGAACATAACGAAGTAAATGTACTTCGTTACTGTACTTAAGTAAAAAAATTGTGTATCTGTACTTTACTTAAGTAAAATTTAAGACCGGTACTTTTACTTTTACTTCACTACAATTTTAGAGCAAATATCTGTACTTTTACTTCGCTATTTTTTAAAAGTGTGTTTTACATTTTTCGTTATATTTTCGTTCAGGAATTTGAAAAATACACAGGTTTTTTAGCGCATCTTGAAGCTGCATCGCCAAAATCAAAAGAAGCAGTTGATCGGGAGAAGAAGTCATGAATGAGAAACATTTTAGTACAAATTAAAAAGAGTCAGAAGATCGTTGTTCGTTGTGTTTACTTCTAAATAAAAAGTTGAGCCATCATTACACAGAGCAGGGGCGGATCTAGAATTTTCCAAAGGGGCTGGGGCTTTGACAAAGCCAATATATAGTGACTGGGGGCCTCCCCCCCAAAACATTTTAAAAAATAAGTGTCATTTTCCTCCATTTTGGCGGCCCATTCAATGGCCCTTCTAGGGGATAGCTTGACTTGTCCCCTTTCCTTTTATTTTATTTATTTATTTATTTTGTGGACCAAAAGAGGCGGGAGAGGGGGGGGTCACACCCCTGCAGAGTATTTATCCTGGTTACCATGGTGACCCCCTTTGGCACAAAAAATAACATTTGAATTATGATAGAATACTTTTACTTTTTACTTAAAAAGTACAATTTACACCAACTACTTTTGTACTTTTACTTAAGTAGATTTTTTTTATTGATACTTTTACTTTTACTTAAGTAAATTTTTTTTATTGATACTTTTACTTAAGTAAATTTTTTGCCTAAGTATCTGTACTTTTACTTAAGTACAAAAAGTGAGTACTTCATCCACCACTGTTGGATTCTCGCTATCCAGAGAGAACTGGCAAACATAAAGGCAGACAGAAGTCATCATCTGACTTCTCTAGCAGCCTCGCAGTTGTTCTTCTTGCCCGTGATGACGATCATCTCAGAGTTACTGTTGCTGTAGATGCATGGGCTAACGTGTCTGCTGGCACTGTTGTCCGAGCTTTCACAAAAGCAGGCATCATTTCCGAGGAGCTACACGGTACAGAAAGTAACTCTGACAGCGTGGAAAGTGAACCTGTGAGGTTGGATTTAGTGCACCTGTTAGATTCTAAAACAGAGGAAGAGGACTTAGATGGATTTGATAAATGACTATATGACGACTGTAACTAATATTTAGATAAAGACAACCAAACTCAGTTTTACTCCTGCGTACTTCAAATTCGCACACTTGTCTGCTTGTGTGTGTGTTGCTGTAAGACGTACGTACCTAGTAGAGGATATGTATGTAAAATCCGCGCCCTATAGAAGCGCCATATGTGTGTGTTAAACACAGAGCACATGAAACTGGGACTGCATCTTATATGGTGCACCTTTTGGTCATGAAAATACAGTACATTTAATTCAAGCTGTTCAACAACTGCTGAAATGAGTTATTTACCGGCATAATTTCTGTGTGACCGTCCTCTGCATCAAATACATACTCCTGAAAAGAAAAAACAAAAAACTGTAGGGAAAAACAGCTCAACACAAGCCATCCCTTGGGTTTTGGTTGTTAAAGTGGTTAAATCACCATGTTGTATGCATCCTCTCTGGTGTAGGTGAACAGGTGTTCTACTCCTTCAGTCATTTGGTGCTCCTGCTCTTCCTCCTTTAGCTTCTGCAGATGCTCCAGCTCCCAGCTTTTCTTTGCACACTCCAGCCTCTCCTACAAATACACAGCATCAATCAGTTCTTTAAACGCAACACAAAAAAAAAAAAAACTGCTGACATACCACTGTAAATGTTCAAATGTAAATCATCATTCATTTTACTTTAGTATTGTACAATTCATTAAAACATCTGTTACCTTTAGTATAGCTTCATCGTCACCAACATGGAGATACTCCAGATAATGCAGAGCATATCGTTCAATAGGAGTTAGCTGGTTGTGAGAAATCAAAGTGAAAAAAATTAAAATCACAAAGAGAGAATGAATAAAAAATTTTCTATACAACATAAACTGTAAACTACCTGTTCCACAACTGCGTTCAATTCTTCTATTTGTGCACATTCCTCTTTAAGTTGATTTTCGGTTTCCTCTGTCAAATCTTTGCTCTCTGATTTGTCCTCATGCGATGAGCCCCCTTCTTGCAGGGCATCCAGGTTTATACTGTTCAAAGCCTGGATGTAGGGTCTTGCTACTGTGTTAGAAATGGTCTCAGAGGCTGACGGCTCTTGGTGAAGTACCACAAACTCCTCAACCTTTACGCCTGACCCTGCTCCCACCTCAAAGAGATCCTGAATCGTTCGCTACAGACACAAAATCAGTTTTGTTATTTAAAAGTGTGGCTTTAATAAATCTTTTGTAAAAGGAATCACTACATATTAGGATTGGGCTGAACTTAGACTTTAACTTACCTGTGTGAGGAAAGCCAGACTGTAGTCTGTACCCTGGGCAGCAACCTCTCTTATCAGGTCCTTAGTCCCATTCTTTAGCAGTTTTTCTTCAATAGAGTTCCCGCTTTCCAACCTGGATAAAAACATGCATTGAGAAACCCAAAAAAACCTTTTAATAAATAAAAATAAACCTAAGCTAATATTATTACCTGTATATGTGTAGATCTTTAGAGCGTCCTATTTTGTCACACCACTCCTGTGTGCGAGTATCCATGCTGGGGTTGAGGTCTGTATCGTAGAAGATGATGGTGTCTGCGTCAATCATGGTCCCCACAGCCGAGAGACAGCGATTGGTCAGAATGCTGCAGAACACCTGCCTGTTTCTGTTGAACTTCCTCATATTCTCCTTTGGAATGAAAACACAGCAAAAAATTCAAGAAAAATAAAAATTCAAAAATTTTTTTTACTAAAGCTTAGTTTTATTTTCTCTTTGCTAGAATTGTGAATTCACACAGAAATTCAATTCAAATGTATATACACTGCCAAGGCAACTGTTTTACTGTGATTTATTAGCAGATTATTTGAACAAGACACAGAGGCTGACACTGTAACGAGAAAATATTTTTGACATTAATACAATAAACAAAGATAATTGTTGTTTTTATTTGTTTTTTTAACCTGTCGTTCATCCAAAGTTAAGCTTTCATCGATGCGGACGTAGGTGAGCTGCCGATAGTCTAGGAAGGCCTCCAGGATGTCGAGCATCTTCAGCATTTGAGTGAAGATGAGGACACGACGCCTTTCTAACCGGAGCTTTTGCAGTAGGATAGCCAGCGCATCTAGCTTACCTATAGTGGTAAAAAACAGAAGCAATGATAGTTGTGATGCAAGTCAACAGACAATTTTTAAAAGTACAATATAAGAGTTGACTTGCAGTCAAACTTTGCTTATTTCAGCTACCTTATAAATAATAGGCCACAACACAAACTAATATCACAGAGAAAGCATGTGTGCAAATTAATAACTTTTTCTTGTTCTCATTGTGATTGCTGTACTATACAGATAAAAACAAACCTGAGTCCATTTGCATCAGCTGCAAATCAGGATGAATAAAGAGATGCCTTGTTGCTAAATGGCGGATGCCTTCCCTCAGAGGGGAAGAAAGTTCCTGTAGCTTTTGTTGACAGCAGTGTTCCAGACTCGTGGGAACAACACAATTCATTTGAGGAGGCGGAGCAACAGCTGGCGGCAGCACACACATTAGGCTACAATATAAAACATGTAATTGTCATGAGCAATTCTATAAATCACTAGGTAAATTGCAAAAATACCAATATATAATGAAATGTTCACATATAAATCATATTATAAATTAATCATAGTTTTTATGTGATCAATATAGTGAACAAGTACTTTTTAAAAACCAATCAACGCTACATACAGAGTGACAAGAGGCTATTTTAAAGAAAAAAATTAAATCAGTAAAAGTTTTAATAATGAGCTGACGTACTTCTTTGTAAGGCTGCTGGTATAATCTGTGTAGTTGACAGAGAGCAAAGAGGGCTTAAGCATAGACGTTGTTCCCAAGATGGTTTTCTGAGCCCTCAGACAGCTCTCCCTACCCACCCACATCCATCCTTTTGCTGTTAGGGCAGTGTGAGCAGGTTCTGAGGTCAAAGTGCATGCTTGCAGCAGATCTGATCCATAAAGAACTTTGCGAAGACTACAGCGATGCTCGTTTGCTTCAACCAAACGGCTTAATCGCTGCTTCAGCAAGAGAGTCTTTTCCTCTGAAGCTTCATGAATCTAAAAAATATAAGCCACATGTAAATAACCCATTTTTTTCCTGTTAAAAATCTGGTTTTGAAACTAAAGTAATTATAAAATATAGAAAGTATTGTGCTGTGAAATTTACTTGCTGCCAATTACGTTTTTCACATTTCTTTTTTTAGATTTTTCCAATGTTTAAATAGATTTTATATATTTTTATTGGATGTAAAAAGTCACTTTAATTTCTCAGTTAATTTTTTTTTCACAAGTTTCTGATAAACTTACCTGTGTGCCACCCTGAGTTGTAGTAGCCAGTTTAGTGGAGCCCGATGTAGCATTTGTAGTTGCTATGAAACAAAAATACATGTATATGGAGAAAGAAGAATTAATAAAAAAAAATCAGATCCTAAAAACAGAAGATCTGTATAACATTGTCAGGCAGGAAAGTATTCACTTAAACTTTTTTTCAAAACATTAAAAACAGCTAACCCCCCCTCCCCCAAAAGTACTCAGCTAAGTCACCTTGTAGAGCTGCTGACACAGCAGGATGAGGTGTAGCAGGTGTAGTGGGAACAGCTTGAGGCATTGTTTGTATTACCATGGATCCCTGGGGTCTGATGATCTGCTGCCCTGGAGCCGACACAATTTGCAGAATGTTCCCTAAATCAAACACACAAACAGTTAGAAAATGTTTTTTTTGGAGTCAAACACAAGTTTACAGATTCATGCAATTAAAACATAAAAACAAATAAGATATTGATGTTACTAATAACAGTTTGTACAAAGTAGTAAAAAAACACAATAGAAAACTTTGCTGTCCCCATTTTGAGAAAATTTGTCTTGGATTACAGAGCCTCATTTCTGACCTCATGGACAAATATTACAAAACAACAAACAGAAGACAATTTTCTAACAAGTCCTCCACAACCACAGTATCACCTTCTGAGATGAAAGCAAAAATCTAATAACCATGATAGCTCACGGTACATTCACACCAAAACCTGTGTTTTGGTGGGTGGTATTCAGCGCACCCTCGAATATTAATCACCTGTTGGCTAGCTTGTTAAGTTTTGTTCTTTTTTTGCACTAGGCACCCCAAATCAGGGGGACATGGCGTACTTCACTAAGCTCTCCATTACTGCTCTGTGAAAACTGATCAGGATTTTGGAACTAATATCAAACAGCTCAAAGTCCATGAGACAGTTTTTGAAATGATTATTAACATTTAAGTGATATTGTCTTGAGGCTGAGTGTTTCTATGGCTTTTATTTAAAATACATGTATTTGCTCAAAATGGGATAGATAAAATCTGATCAAATCGTTCTTAAAATTGTAATGGAAATGAACACAGATAGGCACAGATGCAAAATCACTATGTAAATCAAAAGGACAAAAAAGATAAAATGAAGGGGAAAAAAGAGTGATGATGGGATGTAGGGCTGAAACAGTTAATCGATTTAATCGATTATAATTGATTATCAAAATAGTTGTCGAATAATTTTGTCATCGATTAATCGCCTAAAAAGTTTTTACAGTCAACTGCACTTAAAGCAAATTGACGATGCCAACTACCGAAATAGGAGGAGAAGAAGATAGCAGCCAATCATTGCCCTTCATTTCATCCCGCCTCACGTGATCAGGCAGATTCAACAAGATGGCGGAAAGAAAAACACATACAAAATAATCCAAAATTTGGATCATTTTCCGCTAAATTTGAAAAAGACTCGCGTTAATATGCAAAGTTTGCGAAACGGACACGTTTTGGCACGGAAGCATAACGACGCTGCACGAACATCTAAAAAAAAAAAAAAAAAACATGTCGGACTCGAAGCGGGAGAAGGCAAACCGGAGCGATACACAACGTTATTTCTAATAAAAACAATTTTAGAGGTCGCTAAATACACTTTTTATTATCTGCAAAAAAACAAAAAACAAACCAACATGAACTATTTTCTGTGGAAAACGGTTGCACTCCGCAGCAGAGCGCTTCTCTCAGGGACTCTTATTTTGGAAATGATCGTGTCCAATATGAGGCCGCTGTCAGTAGGAAGACGAAGGGGTTAAAAAAAAGATCGCTAAATTCAATCCAGGATACAAGACCCCCTCCTCTACATTGCAAAGCACATTTTTTTCCCAAAAAAAATGAGTGCCGTCATAAAGATGGTGAAGATGGTCATTTTATTTATTAAAGTTACCATTTTTACAGTAGAGATGGTGGGTTTTTTTTGTTGTTGTTGTTTTTTTTTTTTTTGCACTAATACCATAAAACTTGAACAATTTTGTATATTTTTTCTCATGTTAATCTGGGGCCTTTTTTTGTATGATACTTCTGAACAAGTTAAATTTGCGAGTCCAGAAGTGTTAAAGATTTCTTGTTTTCAAATGTGATCCAACAGTTTACATTTGATGTTTTATTAGCCAGTACTACTAAAGCACATTTTATGGGTGCTTATGATTACATTTTACTGTATACAGTAACTAGATTTATTATTTTCTAGAAATGATAATATTCCACCTCTTTATTTGACAGAAAGATTAACATTTGCTCTTACTGTAATAAACCCAACGTGTTGTTTATGTGGTTATGAGTTGTATTTTACACAATTACATTCTATAATATGCCAAAAAAGTAATATTTATTAAATTGTCATTTTTATCCGATTAATCGAGTAATCGACCCAATAATTGACAGATTAATCGATTACCAAAATAATCGTTAGTTGCAGCCCTAATGGGATGTACATTACCGAGTGTACCTTGGAGCTGCAATGGCTGTCCGGTGGTAAGCTGTCGGAGCTGACTGGGAGACAAAGTAAACTTATTTCCCTGAAACTGGAGAGTAACTGGAGTTTCAGGCTGGGAGATTCGATTTTGGCTGACTGCTATGTTAGCCAGCTGGGCAATCTTTACCACGTCTCCACCTAAAAAAAATAAAAATAAATAAAATCTTTAAAATAGAACCTTGAAGACAAGCTTAAAGATATTTCATTAAAATTTTTTAACAGTAACAAAAACTATACGATTAGTTAGTTGAAGGGGTGTAAAAGGAACATGCAGTACCAAGGTAGATGTGAAGAGCAAAGCTCCTCAACACAATATGCTATATAAAAGCTCTTATATTCATTAAAAAAGGTGCAAAAAATAAACTGTGGGTGCAGGATTGGGACAAAGAAGCCTGAAATAAAAAAATATATAAAAAGCATAGTACCTACACACTTTTTAAGGCAACACACGAGTTGATTTAAAGTACACTGAAACCTGAGGTTTAAAAAAAAAAAAAAAAACTGGCTTGGATACTAAATTTATTTGTACCTAAACATGATTCAAAGTCATAAACTAAAATAAGGAAAGTTTATTAAAAGCAAGTGAACACATCTCAAAAAGTTATTTTGAGTTTCTCAAATGAAAAACTAAATGTAAAACAAAAAAAAAGTTTTTCATGTACTGTTCTTACAACATTACGATTTTGTAAACATCATTCAAGCATCTGAAAACCTCCAACACAATACTTTTAATCATTTGTGATGATACTCATTTTTTTTTCATTATACATTTTGTTAAAAGAAAAAAACTGTATCATTCATTGAAAGGTTTTCATCACTTATGCATGATAGCATTTCATTTTCACACAAACACATTTGAGCTCTTTGTAGCTAAATTTATGCTATGCACTGATCCATATTTTCAGACATGCGTGCATGTCTGAAAATGCATGTCTAAAGAAGGCACCATTGCTGCCTTCTGATATTCAGAAGCATCTACAGTTTGAGAAATGTCCGGGGGAAAAAAGAAATCTTTCTTGTGTTTCTAGCATTGGTAGTTTAAACTTTATCAAGGTGAGCTGATTTTAGCGCCTGTCTTAGAAATGTGATTATCAAATGCACAAAATAATGAAAAAATATTATGTTGTACTAAGAATTAAGGTCAAAGTGCTTAAACTGAACCCTGCAATAGGCTTGTGAACCTTCTAGCGTGTACCCTGCCCCTCACCTGGTTATCACCCTCACTTTAGACTGAGTGGTTTGTATAAAGACCTCTGTGGTGGCGAGTTTGGACAGCGTAAAAATTAAATAACTCAACCTGTCATGTTTAAATCCACAGCAGATCATCTGGGAATAAAATGCACACAACTTTTTATCTATTAGCACATGTACAACAGCTTGCAATAGAAAGTTAACTTTAAGAAAGTGATCAGTGAACTATTTTTGGAATGAAAAATTGTTGTTTTTCTCAATAACTTCTTTGACATATAAGTTTTCTTCTTAAAAAGAAATTAACCACATAAACAAAATACCAAGATATAGTTTTGTTTGATCAGAAAGCACAGATCACAAAAGATGTTCATGTTAACACCCTCATCTTGAATAGAGTGGGAGTGAACAAAATTTAGCAAGCAGGAATAACTAAGTCAGTGCTTCTCAATTATTGTTTGTTTGCTTTTGTTTGTTTACTGTACTTCCTTTCGTCTGCTCGGTGCAAAGAAAACCCTACACCACAGAGCTAATACTTCCTGCGCACACTCTGACCATGAGAGCGCCGCAGCCAACTACTGTGGTGGATGTACAATTACACTTTATTCGACTATGGCAAAAAAAACCCACAAAAGCTTATTCTCTGAGCTTACACGCACTGCCCTGGCATCGCACCACGCCCACCCCACTATTTGAGAGGAACTGAATTAAGTACATAAAGATTACTAAACCAGAAAAATGGTAGAAAAAGCTACACATACTAACAAATGCATCTGTTTGTTTTTAGTACTGTGTGTTACTGAAAAAAGTTCTTGATACACATTCAGGGATTTTACTATCTATAAACTTTATACATGCTTCAATGTCACAAATAAACAAAAAAGTAGCAAAAAATGGATAAATAAATAAAACAATAGCTGTTTTTTGCAGCTGGGCTGATGCACAATACAAAGTTTATTAGTAAATTGGGAGAAAAAACTCATTAAAAGAAAGGAGGGAGATTCCTGGATTTCAAACACTATGAAGTTTCCCTTGTTCTTCACCGTTTTAAATTTGACTGATCATAAAACTCAGCATATTCACAAGTACCAGTTTAACAATTAATATGTAACAAATGTTTTCCAAATTATACAATTTCGATATTAATCGACAGAAGCTATTATTCAAGTTTTTGACAATCTACACTCATACAAGGGAAAGTAACCAGGTTGAAAGAGCTTGAAATTTCCCTCCGTGTGAAATAGAAAAGTGATGCAAGGTGTGACATAAGTAATCATGCAGGTCTCAAGAAAGAAATCTAGGAACGTTGAGGCTGTAGAGATGCTGCTGATATGGCTACATGTCTGCATTTGAGAGACATCCATAAGTTGTGTAGCTCCTGACATTCAAGACCACAATTGCTGCACCACCAGTGCTGCCTTTCAGAATATTCTTTAGAAGAATAAAGTTCAGACACATATCAGCAGTGCCTCATGTAAACGCCTCAGAGTAACACAGCCAAAACTGTTGTGCCAGAAGTGGAGGTAAAATACTGAGACGGAGGGGAGGCCAGGCCACTTACTAGGCAATCGTGCCTGGGCCTGAGATGTAAGAACCAACCTCTGGGACAATAAGCTTGGCTGAATGGCATGGCTGGGGGCTAAAGCTGGCCGGGGGACCTGGGGTGTTAATCCAGGCTGACTGATTGGTGCCACAGTGCCAACAACTGCACCAGTTAAGGCCTGGGCCAAAGCCACAGGGGTAGCCCCCAACGGATGCTGCACAATGCCACTGTTCCCAGAGGAGGCTACAGAAGAGGCTGCAATGCTGTTGTTGCTGCTGACAGTAGTAGCCTGGGCTCTCTGAGTAGCTGTTCCAATGGCTGTGAAGTACAAGGCAGTGGGGTATGGGACTCCATGTTAAGGATAACCCAATACTTAAGTCAAAGGAGAAAGGTCGAACTGTTTGTTAATATTTTTTTTCAGCAGTGGTGGGCTAACAGATTTACCAAAAAAATACAGTTTGACAGAAAAATGCTACAAGGGATACAATTATATATTTATGTGGTGTGAAACTATCAATAAAAGCCAAAGCATTTTAATTAATACAAAAGAAAACAGAGGAATATATAATTACAACTTTCAAAATGTAGTCATTATGGGAGCTCTGAAATAATTAAGCTTCAAAATGGTGCCACTGTTGTGAATAAGACAATTGTTAAGTGATTGCGGTGGTGGCACCATAGAAAAACAATAAGGCCGACCCACCACTGCTGAATTGAAGCATAGATTTAAACATAACAGACTTCATGACCACTGACATCTTCCAGTTAAAGTAAAACTAAATCTCTCATGGAGATGCAGGAATTACACAACAAATACCCACAGCACACATTTAACTGCCACATGGAATAAATGATCAGTGTTTTTTTTTTTTATCTTAATACAGGTTAATTTAGATTAAAAATTGCATCTCAATCATGCAGCATAACACTGCTTAATGCAAACATACCATTTGTACAAGCAAATGAATGAAGGCACCAACCAACTATAAATGGTGAAGTTTGCTACTTTAAAAGACCTCCATCTTGTAGAACATTGAGATTGATATCTTACCTTGAGAAGAGGGAGTAGATGTTGCCGTGGTTACAAGGGGCTTGCCCCTAGTCTGGCCAGTCTGGTTGGTGGTGGGAGAGGTGGTGGCAGGGGCGGAGCTAGTGAGAGGACGTGGACTTGTTGCATTTGCAAATCCAACTAGTCGACCTTCTGGCTTCGTCCCATACTGAACAGGCAGGAATAATCTTTAAAATAATAAAGAAGAATATTGGTAAAGTAATTAAATGTTATAAAGGAGAAATTGCATTTACAATATTTGGGAATGTAGGAACTTTTTTTTTCTTTCAAGAATTGTGACTAAGTCAGGTTCACAGGGCATGTTTCAGTACTGACCTCGAGGCTTTTATTGGGCATGGTTTGGGTTTTGGTGGTGGCTCAGGAGCAGTGTAGATTTCCTCTATAAGCTGTTGCGTGATCTTCAGTTTGGGAAGACACTCTTCTGTTTGGTAACGAGTCAGTCTGTTCTCGTTATTGATCAGATCAAATATTGACATGTTTGCAATCTAAGAAGATAATACGAAGAAAAAAAAATAAAAAACTGGTTAAATATGACAATTAAGATAGTAATCTATAGTTATAAGTTTTGTGTTAAGAACAAATACACAACGCTGTATACTAGAACCAGCATGTACCTCGCTAGAGTCCTGCTGCAAAGCTTTTAGCACCAGCGATGGAACACTGTACTGCAGGGATGAACAGGTGTAGGAGTTCCTGGTTTCTCTGGGTACCACCAGCTCAGGATGATTACACACTCGCTGCAACTGCATC
Source organism: Neostethus bicornis (assembly GCA_902685375.1). NCBI lineage: Eukaryota > Metazoa > Chordata > Actinopteri > Atheriniformes > Phallostethidae > Neostethus > Neostethus bicornis. Next base: position 17,382,509 of record LR738545.1, read on the forward strand.
AAAACTTGAAGCACACTGACAAAATGGCCTGTCTTCAATGCTTCTTGAGACCTAAAAAAAAGACAACAACATCATTAGAAAAAAGTTCAACAGAAATAGGAATAGCTTGGGACAAAAACCTAAATTAAGAATGTTTAATGACTATCTCACCCTGGTTGACTAAGAATATCCTCGTACAGAGTCTTCTGTCTGTTTGAAAGGCAGCACTTTAGGACGTGTTCATATTTCTTCGGGAGCTGTTTTTCCACATCTCTTTTCGAACGCCTCAAAATAAATGGCTGAATCATCTAGAATTTCAAATAAAAGAGTGGTTTAGATGTCCGGCTTTTATTGTAACATCATGTGACAGTTCGACAGGTAAAAAGACATGCACACGCTCCACCCACCCTATGCAGGCGGATGACCAGTTTGTGGCAGTAGTCCTGGTTCTGATCAGTGCCTGCCTTAACGGGGAAGTCAGCAAAGGGCCTTGTGATTCCTGGCAGCAGAAAGTGAATCATGGTCCACAACTCTTTCAGAGTGTTTTGTAGAGGAGTATTGATGAGAAGAATCCTTTGCTCACTGGAGGACAAAAATTCATTTTAGTCCAAGTAAAATTGTACCCATTCATAAGAAGCAATTGAATATTTATTAGTTGACTAAAATAAGTATTTAGAAGCCTTTCATAGTAATTTGTCCCCCCCAGGTTTTTAACGTTTTCTTCTGTTATTACATTGGCTTGTCCAATATTTTAAAATGATAAAATCCATTCATTTTGGATGCAGTAAATCACCCTACCTCCCGGCCCAGCTCACCTTCTGATAGCAAAGATGTTTTCCCAGTGCTTCTCCACCATGTTTTTAAGCAGTTGCACTTCATCCAGAACTAGATGACTCCATTTCTTTTTCTGAAAATGACTCCGGTCTTTCATCAGCAGCTTGTATGATGTTAAACACACATGGAAACTGTTGCAATCGTTCCACCACTGCACACAAACAATCAAACAACATGTACAGTTGCAGCCGGTGAAGAAATACTTACTTTTATAGAAAATTCTGCTGCTAAATCACAAAACAAACCCTGTCTTTCCTCAGGTATAAGCAAAGTCATAAATTTGACAGTGAGAAATATTACCATTCTTTTGGATCTTCGTTCCTTTCTTCTCCCCAGGTACAACATAATCTTGAGACCAGGGCACCAGCGCTTGAACTCGAGTTCCCAACTTAACAACTTACAACTGCGTACAGCTATGAGATGGGGTCCCCAAATGCCTGTGGAAAAATATAAAGATTTTACAGTGTCCAAAGACAAGTTATAGCAAGCTATTTGTGAGTAATTGTAAGCCTTTTTAAAGTAACATACCCTCCTGGCCTGCTAAATGGGCCATGTAAGCGACTGTCTGTACAGTTTTTCCCAGTCCGGTCTCGTCGGCTAAAATGCCATTGAGGTGTTTCTTATGGAGACTTGCCAGCCAGTCCACACCAACCTGCTGATACTCTCGCAGTACACCGTGGAGCAAAAATGGTGCTGGAGTGCGAGTCTAGTTAAAAAAAAAAAATTTGAATACAAATTAGAACACACACACAAAAATTTTGTTTAGTGTGTCTCACAGATGATGTAGTTCTGAGGCTGCCTTTAGGTAAGAGAAGCTCTGTAGCAGCAGCCACTTCAGCTATATCTCTTCCTGACTTCTTGTCAGAGTCAGAAGATGTTGCTTTCTCAGCACTACGGCTTTGGTCCACACTAAGCAGAGAGTCGATCAGTACCAGCTCAGGTGGACTGCTGGGTTGGGACTCTATTTCAGAAAAAAAAAACGTAGAATGTGATTTACTTTAAAGTTACCGCAATTTTAGTTTTAACTGAGAATAAAATCATTACTTAGAAAAAAAATTTGACAACATACCTTCAGTTTCTTCCATTTCCTCCCCATCACTGCTGGGACTAGGCTGAGGCCAATCAAAGCCATCAGCATAGGCACCAGCATACTGTTTCACCAGCGCATCTAAAGGCATTTCAGCTTAAATGAAATAATGATTCACAAATTAGAAATTAAATTTAAATTGGCAAAAAATCTTCAACTATGTAAAAGTAATTTTACTTCAAGCAAAGCAAAACGTTCAAAAGAGGACAATTACACACATTTATGAAGTATTTTCTGTCAGTGCTTTAAATCCTTAAAACAATCCTCATCTTAGATTTATAACTTATTCGTAAAGCTGTTACAGAATAAAATTGTTCTTGGCTGTAATAATTTACTTATTTCCAGAATAAAATTTTTCCCCCTAAATAAACTATTCTTTTACTATATGTTGGTGCGTGTATTGAAACATTTGCCTTGCTATTCTTGGTTAGTGGGAGCTCAGGACAACATACCAATTTTTGCAAGATCAGCAAGTTCTTCTTGGTAGTCTGTGTCTCCATCTTCACACTCCTGCTCCTCTATTGTATTCTCTTCATCTGTGACTAAAAGTATAGTATTTTATAAAAATGAAATAAAACAATTTTTTAAAAATAAATTTGAACAGAAACTTACTGTCGTCATCTACTAAGGAAGAACTTAATTTTCCTTTTCTAGAAGCAGTTATTTCCTGTAAAATCAAACGTACATTTGGAATGCGATTTAAAATTGCTTTTTTGTTCTAATATTAGCAGACTTACCCCCTTATCAAGATTGTCTCCAGATGAATGATCAGACGCTGAGAATGGAAAAGTGTATTTAGAGAAAGAACAAAAGAACACTTTGCATAAGCTGGCTCTTAACCCTATAAAGCCCACTCAAAGAAATAAATGTCAGAAAATTCTAATTTTTTTGAAAAATAATTGAATAATAAAAATAAAAATAATTAATTAATAATTAATTACTTAATAATTATTAATACTTATATTAAGTATTAATTACTTAATAATTATTAAGTAATTAATTAATAATAATAAAAATTGCGTATCAAATATGATACGTGGGCTTTATTGGGTTAATTCTATGTGAATGGTAGTTATAAGCTAATTCCGGAACTGACATTCTATTTTGTAATATTTTTTTTAATTGACATAAAATACTGCCAATACAGAACAAATAGACTGTTGCTTTACTAAAAATTAGCCAGGATTTAAGATCCCATAATGTTTTATTTTGCATGTATGTTTTTGATATGGATGAAAAAAATTGTGGTTATTGAACAACAAAAGTTACCTGGTGCTTTTTGTAAACGAAGTGCTTTGAGCCTCTTCTCATAGATTTGGAACTGGAGTTTAATTTCCACAACCTTGAAGAAAATGTCCTTCAATTAGAGAAATCAATACATAATTTATGGTTTAAACTTTTTTACTATAAAAAAAGTTTACCTGCTCAATGTTTGCCCAGAAAAATTTCACTTCTCGTGCAATTGTGCTGGCAATGTGACGAAGTTGAATTTCCCTTTCTTTCAGTGATCTTTCCTCACTTTTCTTCTTTTCTTGATGGTATCTGGCACATGTGCGTACAAGCTGCAAATAAGTCAGGAAAAAATAGGCATGTTAATAACACCATTTTGTTCTTCTACTTTTTTGTAGATTCAAGTAATTTTTCAAATTTTATTTTTTTAATGAAACCTTTTTGGCAGCGGCCTCCCTCCATCTTCTCTCCTGAGCAAAGTCAGCAGCCATCCACTGCATCTCATCAAGGAGATAGTCCCAGTGGGACTTTGGACGTATAGCCTCCACAAGCTTGGGGAGTTTTCTGGCTGACCACTGACCTTCTTTTCTTAGCTCAGAAATGCGTTGATAAACTTGACCTTCCTAGAACAATAATAATAAAAAAAACATTACATAGATAAAACAGGCCATGAGTCCCTTGTGTGAAAAACAGGAGGTTAATAATGTAAGTGGTGTGTACAATTTGTACAAAAACAAATAGAAATGAGCCAAAAAATATTATATACGTATATATAAAATACCTGTGTACATATGATTACTGGTCACTGTAATTTGTGCATTTTTGAGGACTATTTAATGTCTCAGTAATTGTTATTTAGTCATCATGTCCCAATTGTTAATTAATGATTTATACAAAAAAGTATGAATGACAATGAATAATGCTGATAATTACAACTTTTTGTCTACAAACGTTTAACATACATATTCAACACCTTGTTAATTTCCTGCACAAAATTGTGTTCTACTGATGTCTTCCTCCCTGTTGAAAATGGTAAATGGACTGTACTTAAATAGTGCTTTTCTACCCGCGTTGGCACTTAACGCGCTTTACATTGTGGCTTACATTCACACACATATTCATACCAGATGATGGGAGCTGCCATGCAAGGCGCAAACCACTATCATCAGGAGCTATTGGGAGTTCGGTGTCTAACCCCTAATAAATAGTTAATACGAACATTGTTTGTTGCACTTTTTATGGTAGCAGAGGATGTTTAGCAAATTTAGAATACCATCTAAATTTGACAGATCGAGATTTAACGAGGCAGCAAGGTGGTGCAGTGGGTAGCACAGTAGCCTCACAGCAAGAAGGTTGTGGGTTCGAGTCCCGGGTGGGAACGAGGCTTGGAATACTGTCCTTTCCACCCTCCAAAGACATGTATGCTAGGTTGATTGGCCGGTGCCAAATTGCCCCTAGGAATGAGTGTGTGTGTGTGTGAATGGTAGTATGTGTGCGGCCCCGCGACAGACTGGCGACCTGTTCGGGCTGTACCCTGCCTGTCTTTGGAGGGTGGGAGGAAACCGGACTACCCGGAAGAAAACTCACACAAACACGGGGAGAACATGCAAACTCCACACAGAAAGGACAGTGTTCCAAGCCTCGTCCCCACCCGGGACTCGAACCCATGACCTTCTTGCTGTGAGGCCACTGTGCTATCCACTGCGCCACTGCCAGGTATATTAACTTCATGATTTTTATGCTTTGTGGTTTCATCTTGTCAATATTTATTCAGAACTTTATGAAAAAAAAATCAGTTTTTGAAATATGATTTAGATATTAAATAGATTTAGGATTTTTAATAACAAACAAAAAGCTTATTCGTAATTCATTTTCCCAGGCTACAAGGAAGAGTCACAGGGTGAGATTGAGTTACAGTCCGTTGACTTAGTCAACGGTTTAAATCCTTGAGCTTAGATAACTTACCAATTTGGCTTGCTCAACTTGTTTATCCTGGGAAGCTTCCTGAGAGGACTGCATGGTTGTATTTTGCCCAAAGCCGCTAATTTTGACTGACGATAAGCCATTGGTTCCAGCAAGTTTGGACGCAGTGCTTGGGTTGACACTATAACCAAGAGGACGAAAAGAACCTGTCGTGTGGGAAGCTGGATTAGAATTGATAGTAGTAGTCCCAGATGTCATTGATACAGAGTTAGGGATCATTATCTGAATGGGCTGATTAACTTCTGATCCAGGACGAGCAAGTGCCACCGTCTAAAAATAGAGAAAGAGGAAAAAACACGATTAAAATACTGATGGTCTTTCCCTCTAAACATTCTTTAAAACTAATCTGAAATCAACTTACAAACAACAAACAAACAGGTTAAAATTACAGTGACAACATTCTTCTTTTATTTATTTTTTACTAATATATGACAATCTTTGGAATGCCCTCAAAAATCTATACTATATAGAGTACATATATACTGTATATTATATATAGTTTCACTGACATCATTTCAAGCAAGTTTAACAATAAGTTACATGTAACAACAATTTTACTATGACTCATGCTGTCTCAAATTGATGAGAATTTTAATAGCAGTATATTGTGTATGAAAATTCTTTATTAGTGGTTTCAAAGACTGACCGCTTGTCCAGACTGCAGAATGGGCTGAGGTTGTTGTTGCTGTGATTGTGGTTGGAGATGAATTCCTGGTTGCATTTGGTGCTGCAGGTGGGCCTGGAGATGTGTATGTGGGTTTACCGTAGCTAAAACAGGTCCACTTGCCTGCACTTTGACCTGATGCTGGATCTGGCCACCAGGCTGAGCTGAATTTTCCACTAACTGGGCTTGATGTGGGATTGACATGGGCAAACTTGCAATAGGGAGGGCACTTTGAGGCAATCTGCTGGGTAACTGGGGAGGAGGAGTGTGCAAGCTAGCAGCATTCTGTACTGGCGGTCCTTTGGATGGGTCATACTGTTGCTGGTTCTGCTTTTGTCCTGCAATCTGGACTGCTTGAGGAGTGGGCGGCATTCCGCCTGTGCACGTCAACCAAAACATGAGACAAAGGAGTAGCATAGAGAGTGACAAAGAGAAAAATTATAAGCAAATCAAACTGGATTTCTTTCTTAAAAAGGAAAAAAAAAGTATTGAACTTTTACATTTTCAGTTCTGAGCAAATATTTTAAAATCATACAGTTAGTTTGCCTTTCAAATAATTTGAGAAACGCCTTTGTGAAAGTTTTAATTTTTTTAAAAGCCAATAAGCAGATAAGATTTTTTCTTTAATTAACTGTTTTTGGTTTAGTTTTTTGAGCTCCTTATGTCTGATTTGAATGAACTACATGTACAGTTTGCATCAACAGTAGTATATTACTACCTGATGATCTGAGCAGAACAAATGAAACTCAAAATGATTACAGGGAATGAGATTAATATGAAAATCTACATGTCTTTCAAATAAAACACTACTTTGATTAATGCAAAACCAAAACATTGCATTTCAAATGTTGAGAAATATGGTAAATTAAAACTTTTCATGCAAAAAGAAGTCTTGTAGAGAAGAATAGAAATGTAACACATGAAAATGAAAAGAAGTAGCCCTGGAAAGGAGAGGCAAGGAGAAGAAAGGGGAAAAACAAAACACAGAGCGGACAATCACAAAAACAACACATGTTTAGCATGCATGAAGCAATGTCATTTTGCAGTAACCGAGACATCTGAATGCCTCATACGGCGAAAAGCACAAAGGTGAGCAAAAAAGACACACGTGGGGTTTTGCAGACAGCAGGCCTGAGCGGAGCTGTGCACACTAAAGCAGCACCTGCCTTACCTCCCTGCACGTCACACCATCTTGCCTAGACGTCATCAACACCTGGCCCTGACACACCCACACCATCACAATTGCAAAAAACTTGTGCCGTGAACAAAACTCCTCCAATTGATTCCCCTCCTACTAAGGCTGAGGGAAAAGCCAAGTCAGAACAAAAAACTTATGAGATAACATGAACAGAAATCAACTAAATTGTGAACATGAGATAGACATTCTTGGACTGATGAAGGTGATTTAGATTCCATGATGATGGCGTTGATACAGAAAGACATTGTCAGTCTTGTGAAAGAATGACAATTGAAAACAATAATCTAACACGACATGTAGATTCATTTAACGGAAAAACCAAACCCACTGGAAACAAATTTAATTTCCACAGGGTTCCTGTTTATGGATCACCTTCGGGAAAGATGGAAATACACGTTGGCCCAAAAATGGCGATCAATAAGGTTGTGGAGAAAAGATGAATAACAAGTGATAGACAAGAAAAAACAAAAAATCAAAAGACATGGCATCTTCCCACAGAACAGCTACTCTTCTTCAGGATTGGGAAACCTTTCCCATTAATCCTGATAGAAAACTCTTGCTTGAATAAGCTAACCATGACCTTCTGTGGATGGCTGGCATTTCAAACAAACAAATGATGAAGATATTTTATGCTACTTCAAGTTTTTTTAAAATTTAATGTTCTAATTAATTTAAATAATCTCCTTAGTCTTAGGAGGGGCAAAGGTCCAGCAGCATCGAACAGAACAAAGAGTGGCCCGGTAGTGGCACTCCTACCTTGCGCAGTTGGCATAAGCTGCTGTAGTGGAACGCCAGGTGATCCTAAAGGAGCTACACCAGGATGTTGGAAAATCAGCCCATGGCGACCAACGTCAATCCGGGGCCTCTTAGCCTGATCTGGGATTTAAAACACACAATACCCTCATAACGCAAAAAAAAGTGCTCGGCACAGATAAGTGACCGTCTGAAGACCTTACAGGTCACCTCTCCTTCCTTTGGTTTAGGCTTCAACACAGAGCGCTAGTTGAGGATGCCAAATATCTATAAGCAGAAGCAATTAGAGGGAGAAACGAAAAAAGAAAGAAAACATAACAAAAAAGGGGGGAACGGAACCAAAGCAAACAGGGAAGGAACAAAGCAACAGAAGAGACACACACAAGTGTTTGATCCTTGCCCTACCTCCTTGCACCATAGCCTGTTGCCTCTTGAAAGCATCCATATCTCCAGAGTTTGAAATGGTCCCAGAAGCAGAGCCTTGGTGTCCCTAAACATGCAAGCACTCAAGCAATTAGTCAAAAGTTGCACCTGTTTTGAAATATTTCTGTAATAATTAAATCTAAGCATTCAAAAATATTTGATCAAAGACAAGAATTAGAGTTTACAGACAAATTCTGGATCAGTCACCTGAAAGGGCTGTTGGGTAGAGAAAGCAGCAGAAACATTGGGAGGAAGCTGTGTTGCTATGGCAATCGGTGTCACTGCCTGGCCATCTTTCCCAGTGACAACTTTCACCTTTTGGTAGAGGAAGCAGGGGAGGGAGGCCGTATTTTTTAAATAGACATAAGATTGAATGAAGATGAATAAATCCATAAACATAACAAGCCAAGCGGTAAAATACCTCATCATTAATAACCTGCTCCTCCTCTTCTTCATCCTCTTCAACGTCCATGTCATTCTGTCTCAGATAAGTATACAAAGGAACACATGGCTTCTTTTTGAAAGGTAGATAGTCCATCATGTTTCCTTGCAGGTGTTGAAGAAAGAAAAGTTCAATAAGACTATCTTTGAACATTTCTTTCAGCAACTCCATCCTCTCAACATGATGGCCGGAAAACTGGTTTCTCATTTGAGCCACCTCTGGAGTAGATGCAGCGATTTCCTCTAATTTCTTGGGGACTTGTTTTTTCACAGTGCCTTGGGCGGAGGATGTTAGAGGGTTACTAGAGATTCCTTGGGTAGTACTTGTGAGGGACGGGCTAGACGGTGGAATGGAGGAAGGTATGCTAAATGAAGCTGTAGCAGTGGTTCCTACACCTGCAACCACACCTTGGGCTGTCTTCTCAAATATCATAGGTCGAGCCAGCTGTCCTTTAATTATACTGCTGATTTGTGGAGGTAGATTGGAAGTGGTAATATGACCAGGGCTGCTCAGGGTGGTGAGAGGAGTACCAGTGGCAGCAGGACTTTGAGGTCCAAGGTGGTGGATAGTGCCTCCGGTCTGTGAGTGAGGCTGAGAGAGTCTGCGCTCTCTTACAGAGCCTTGTGCTCCTGGAGAGGAAAGTTGTACCTGGCCAGGTGTAGCTGGTGAAATCTGAGCCAGCCCAGTCCCTTCTTGATAAACAAAGTGACCTCCACCTGATGGACTGCCTAAACTGATTTGACGCACTACCATGCTTGGGCTCTGTCCAAGCATGGTAGGAGCTCCTGGCCTTGTAACACCTTGCAAAGGAACTGGGTTATGCTGAGTTGGGCTCTGGGGCTGAATGGGCTGAGGTACAGGGGAGGTTACTTGAATATAGGAAGAGGTTGCATGCTCAAACCTCCACTGGGATGTAGTATGCTGAAAACCAGGTGACGCGGGATTCTGAATAGGAAGTGGAGTTAGAGTGATTTGCTGATTAGCAGTCATCATTTGTCCTACATTTTGTAACGTGATATTTACATTCTGGCCTGTGACTGGACTTCGACTCATGATTATCTGATAATTGGGTGATTGGGGTGCAGAAGGGCTGGCAGTGGTGGAAAAAGTGGTCACGGGAGATTGAGGATGGCTAACTGTAGCCTGCTGCTGTGTAACTGCCATGGATGGCTGCTGCTGCTCTTCTGATTCAGATCCACTGACAGACTTGGATTTTTGGAGCTGCCGTTGAACATTTTGTGATCCACCTCCATGGTGCATTGCGTGACAAAATACTGTCTAAACACAATATCCTGCAGAGAGTAAAAAGATTGATAATTATCTATAATGCTGTAGTAAGTAGTTGTTAAACACCAAAATGCATTTTCAATTCCATGACTACCCCTGTCAGATGGAACAATATTCAAAATTATTTGAAACGTTTGCATGCAAAAGCAGCTTTTGAGACATTTTTGCATGCAAAGTCTGTTTTTACAAGAGTACTGATGCCCTGTGTACTAAAGTTACACGCATATTACATGTGTTTACATTGGTGAGTCGCTATAAAATATGCACAAACAGACTTTGAAGCCCTACCTAGAATAAAAAATAACAATATTCACCTTAATTGCAAATGAATCTCTCAAAAACCAAACTTTTAAATATGAAACTTAGGTAAACAAATTAAATAGATTTAAAGTTATTCATGTACAGGTACCCTATTTTAATTCCTCACAGTGAGAAATGTACGTATAGGTTGGTTTTAATATGTTCGAAATGATCTCTACAAGATGTCTATATAAAACGATTTCAAGATTTTATGTTTGACAGAATATAATGTTAGCGCCTCTTTCCAGTCCAGCTCCGGGGCGTTCCATTGGCTAATGCTACACATAGCAACTCAGAGAAATTAAACTATGCAAAATATAAACAGAAGCTTGGACCGAAACTAAACAAGAAGAAATATTCATTTTATGCGCAACCCGAAACCCCGCAACTACACAAATAGTCATTTTACAGCTACAGTATCTGTTTCTACGGGAGACGTGCTAGCCAACACTACCGGTTAGCTTGTTTAGCTAGCGGGCCACAAGCTAATAAATAAATATATGTATGGCTTATACTGCGTTACTTACAGGATGTCGGGCTTCTGTTGCGATTATTTAAATGCTAAGTCATATTTACAGAAAGTCACATGATGTAAGGAGAGTCATTTTTTTAAGATAAAAACAATTTGATATTGTTAGCTGCTTTTTAATGTTTTGAAGCTAGGAGATCATTCAGCAACATGGCGGCCACTGCGACCTTCTGCATGACCCGGAAAGGGTTCCAACAGAAGGAAATGACGCACAGAAATAGTGTTCCCCGCCCACGAATATAATAAATCTGACATTTCTTTAACAAAAAAACTTAAAAGTAAAGAAAAATAAACGTTTGGTTTAAAGTAATATATACATATACTTACATATTCTTGCCTTGATCTACCTTGATAGAGAACACTCTCAATGACTGTTCCATGCAAGTGCTATCTAACAAACTTGATTTAATTTTCATTTATATTAAAGATACTGACCATTTAAATTAAAAATCAATTGGTGACTGGGCTCTCACTCAGGAGCTCTGCCATCTGGGAGGAGCTAGGAGTAGAAACATTGCTCCTCCGGGTCGAGAGAAGACAGAAAGGGTGGTTCGGACACTTCCTGAATCCCTCATTGGTGAGGTGTTTTAGGCACTTCTCACCGGGAAGAGACCCTGAGGAAGATCATGGACCAGTTGAAGCGACTATGCCCGACAGCTGGGAACTCTCTACCCTGAATAGTCCTGGTCACATTACCACATCTCGAGATTCTCCCAGTTGACCTGGAGGATGCAGCGAAGGAGAGAGAAGCCTATGCTTCCTGTCTGAGGCTGTTCCCCCCGCATCTTGGCCCCAGATAAGCAGAAGACAATGGAACGGAAAATCAATTGTCACAGAAATAAAGAAACAAAATCAGTAGTTCTTATAATAAATAACATTTATTCTGATCACTCATTCTAATAAGTCAAACACACTTGAACATAAAAAAGGGAATAAATCAATCATTACAGGTCTCACAAAACAAGTTTTTATATAAATAATGAAAATAATTATAATTATCAAGTTTTCAGCAGCCATTGCAGTATTGAACACTTAAAATTAGCATAAAACTAAAAACAAAACTAAACTATGCTCACACAAAAATAAATGAACAGTAGCAATGTGGCATGCAGTTTTTTTTATAACCAATTTTTTTTTTTTTTTTTCCACTTTTCAAAGTGATCATCAATGTTGTTGCAATTAAATCTTACCCACATGTCAAAACATAGCTATTCTACTCTAAAATACTTATGACTTTAAGACAAACAATCATTGCAGTTTTACTGTGACAAAAAACAGGCACGGTTTTGGTAATAATGCTACCTCTTGGCAATTTTTGGTCATTTTATCCAAAATGTTTCCATTCCTGCAGAATAGCGAATATTCTTCATTCAATATGTCATTTAAATGCGATAGAAAAGCAACCAAACCTAAGTTTCAAGTATGAAATGGTTTAAAATCACTTTACTTTTCAAGTGCAAAACACACTAACATCTACAATCTAAAAAAAAAAAAAAACCTTACCAATTCACCAAACTTTCAAAACAAGCCATTAAAAAAAAAAGTCCACAAAATTTAGCTAGTAGCCTTTTCATAAGATGATTTGAGTATTGGTAGATGAGTAGATATTCTGGTAGTCATTGCTCCAATGTAAGATCAAAGTGCTTGTCTGTTAGTTAATCCACCTCAAAGCATGATGCAAACTGAAGAAATAACTCTGAACACACTTGTAAAGCTCGTTGACAATTACGTTTGCATTGCTGAGAGACGTCTCTCGATACACTGCATACCTAAAATTATGAAAAAAAAGAGAAAAGCATTAGAAATAAATCAAATGTGGAATCAATCATATGGATTGGAAATCAGTGGCTTTCCATACATTTATTTATGTTGTCGATGTCCTTTTGGTCTGTGAGAGTTCGGGACAGACCTTCCATCAGCAGAAGGGCTTTGCTATAGCGTTGGACAGATGCTGTACCGTAATGGAACATCTCATCCAATGCAGCAGACTGAACCTAAAGGCAGAAAACACATTTTATAAAAACTAAAGATTTCTTATCAACACATCTTGTAGTGAGCATGAACATTTTCTGTGATAAAATGATCTTACCATTTGAACTGTGTGGGAGTAGATAAGCTTCTCTGCTGTGAGACCACTGAAACGATCTATAAGCTTCTGTTTGTCCGACAGGAAGGTTTGCAGTTGATCGTTCAGGGAACGACAGTACGTCACACAGTTCTTGTACAGGTCATTTAGTTTTCTAATCACTGAATGAAAAAGGACAAATATAATTTTCATAGCATAAACCATAATAATTTTCTTTTACACTCTTAAGTACAACGACTTTTCTGAGAACACATTCTGCTGATTATGTAAATCATACTTTAGTAAGTTTAGCTCCACAGAACCAGAAGAGAGGTTAAAGGGACAGGCAAAATTACCCAAGATGAGGTTTTAATAAAATACTAACATAATGTTTTCTCCTTTTTCTTTTCCAACGTTATGCTGTTTTTCAAAGCAAATCCAATATTCAAATGAACATCTAATGTAATCAACTTTAATGTAAAGCCTTCCACGCTGTTTTTAATTTTTAAACAAGTTTAAAAGTGAATGCATTTCATCTAAAGTCCTGTTAATTTGTCCCACCTTGTTTAACTGTAGAAGAAGGCAGGAGATGGCCTTGTTTAATATTTTCTTTAGCAGTGTGCAGAGTTGATGAAAGAAACTCCTCAGCTTTCATGTAGAGCATCAACTGCTCTGCATAGCTGGAACATCAAAGAAAACAAACTATTTTTATGAAGAATATTTATGGCTTGTTGAGTTATGATCATGTTAAGAAAGCATAAATCTTCAGTCCTCTTACCTCCACTCTTTACTCAGCAGGCTAATTTGATCTGTCACAAAACTCTGTTCTAGAAAGGAAATATCAGGATTGCTGATGGCATCAAGCCCCGAGTCCTTGGAGGAAGCCAGCTCCATTACACAGTGGACAAAAGCCAAAGTGAAACGTAAATCATCAAGAGCATCTGTGTGAGCCTGCTGCAAAAAGAGTAGGAAATACCAAACCAGTAAATACCAAACCAGCAAGGCAGACATATACTTCTTCAAATTTAGAACCAATAGAGCCCAAAAAACATTATTTTCTTCTGTTTACCTCCATTAGGGTGTCTTCAGGTAGATCTGGAGGGCGAAAAATCAGACTGCTGAGTGGAGCTGCATCCATGGCTTCAGTTTCACTGTTTCTCCGGCTTCCTCGCTGAAGGGACCGACCGCTAAGTTGCCAGCCTGAGTTAAAATAACTGGGAGAGCCTAAATAATCATTTTTAAAAAGCAAACAATAAACAAATTAATTTTTTTCTGAATAGCTGACAGAATTTGTATTGAAGATACAAACAAGAAAATACAAAAAAACTTGAGACATGTTAAAACAAATAAATAAAACTTGTCTCTTAAAAGAGAAACTAAACTTAAACGAATCAGATAAACGGATTGTGGAAACACCAACCTAAAAGCATCCTTGATACAATTGCGTCAGGTGGAATGTTTTCATGGGATGGGGATCCCATGGTGAAGACAGCCGGTGGTGGGCTGTCTGGGATGTAGAACATTTTCTGACATCCAGCAGATGGAGCTAGAACCCCAAGAGGAACAGATAATTAGTAGATTGTAAACATGAGTTTTGTAATAATAATAAACTTTTTATATTGGGAACATTATGCAAACAGGAATTTGAATTGTCATCAAATCAATACGTTTTTTTTAATGGTACCTGTAGTGTCCATGTTTTTTTCACAGTTGAAGCTCTCTTCACTTTCATCTTCAAAAAGATTTGCTCCAAAGGCTGCTTTTAGAAGCATGTCAGACAGCCTACCAGTGCTGAGAGATCTATTGAGACAACACAGCCACAGAAACATTATAATAGAGTGGCAATTACAATGCATATTCTTATAAAACACACCATCAACATACCAAAATTAAAGTCTTTCAAACATAATCCTAATGACAATAAAACTTCAAGCATCGATTAAGCAATCTAACCTTTTAAAAGGTCCCTTTTTATTAGCAGACCTCTGGCTAAGATTTTCCAGAGAATCAGGGGATCGATCCAGATGTCGCAGGTTTGGGACAGTTCTGGTCACGTTTAGGTTTCTGTGTTGAACTTGCTGCTGAAAATAAAGTCAATTAATGAAAATGTTTCCAATCAAATTTTTTGTGCATTAAAAAATCTCTATCACTGTAAAAGTATAAAGTACAGACTACTGTTCTCCAGCTTTGAAGTGAAAAAAAAAATGTCCAGCCATATTGCATATTAAAAAAAAAAGAGCTATTTTTAATAATACGCCATATGTTGAAGAATGTTTACGTTAAATTTAAAAACACACTACCCTGTCCAAGATTAAATAAATAAATAAATAATTATAGGTTAAAATATAATTAACTGAAGCTTTCTTTTTTGATCTGGGGTGATAAGCAAAATATTTTGTTCACGTCTCTGGGTGTTTGTCTACATTGTGAAAAAAGGTGTAGAATGATTGTGCTCTCCTGTTACGTTGTATGTAACAAAAAACACCAAATGGTAGATGTGTGTTGATGGCGGCTAATTGTGAAAACGATACACTTTCATTTAGAGTTCACAAAAAAAGCTGACCTTCGAGTTAATGGTGATCTGTGAGGCAGGAGATTCAGCTTGCAGCTCGGTTCTTGTACTGAGTGGGAGGGTCTGCTCTGACGTTTTTGGGGTCACAGCAACTAAAACAAAAGATTAAACAATCATTTCTTTTCCACAGTCATTTGTTCATTCTCTTTAATAAGTAGACAAAACATGCGCCAGCATGTACTTTGGGTGTTTTTGAAAGTAAAAGAACATGAGTCACATGTGCACAAGGGAAATGAAATGCAGCACTTTGTTATATTTCTTTTTCATAATTGAATCCATTAAATGTGACATAACTCAGCAGACGATCTATTTGATGGAAACAATGTAGATTTTGATGCAACCTGTTTTTTTTTTCTAAAGGTGTGCATGTTCCATAATCTTTAATAATAAATATATTTCAAACAAAGTATATGGAGGTGATTCTGATTAGAAAATGATCATGAATTTCTGTAAAAGTGAAAAAGCCAACAGGAAGAAGATCTCAGGCTAAAAATGTGATGTAACAAAGCTGTTATTTTGCTTTCATATTAAGTTAACTCTGTTATTACACAATGTCTGACAGTCACTTGTAAATAGCTGAGGTGAGTACCTAATGGGGAGCACTGTTGTGGTTGGCCCTCTCCAGGTGCCAGCTTTGGGGTGTTAGAGAGGATGTTAGAACATGAAGGTCTACGATGTGCACATTGTGGTGGTGTTGTATTACTACCAGCACAGCACAGAATGACCCTGTGTAGCAAAATACATTGTTAGATAAAAGAAGTTACAAATGGAAAATAATGGCAGACTCAGTTGGGAACACGTGCCTTGTAGAGCTGTTGGATCCAACAAGTTGTAGGTTCTGTTCCATTCGCTGGTAGTTTCGGATCTGAGTTGGGACAGGAATGGGCACTGATGGGCTGCAAAACAAAAAAAGAGCTGATAAGACCCGGAGAAATGTGAATAATCAATGTATAAAACAGATTAAAACACATAAATAAAAGGAAGAACCCAAGTTATGGTCTCTCTTACCAAATAGGCTTAAAGGGAGAATGATGCAAAGGTGGGGGTGTCTTTCTTGGAGCCTCAAAACCTTTCTCCACCAGCCTTGGAGTACTAAAACAACAATATGTGAGCCTTCTTTTAAACAAGAAAACTGAAATATATTTTCATACAAGCACCGTACACTGCAGTGAAACTCACCCACTATACATCAGGCAACTATCAGTAGGTGTTTCTGTTTCCACTCCACACATGTATTCATCTATCAAATAGTGAAAAACCAGATCAGAATTTTTATGCGTATTTAAGAAACAAAAGGAAAAAACTTTAAGCAACTCTGATGACTACACATGAAGGTTCAAAGGTCTTACTGGGAAGCTGGGCAGGCACCATCACATAATCTTCTGTAAACAATGGCGTGTTCCTCCCATCTTGATCAAGTTTATCTTGCTGCAGAAAGCCAGCAGCTTGTAAGGGTGAGTCCAATGCTTTGAGCTGAAGCTGATGCATTTCTCCGTTGGAATGCTGTGTGAACATGTGATAACATTTGTAATGAGAACACAATTACATTCAATACAAATTGAATCATATTTTAAAATATTTCACTCAATGATTTTTATTCTTAAGATAGCATACTTGAGGCGAGGCCAGCTGGGAAGTGGTGGAACTGCTGGACGAGCTGCCTGAGCCAGAGTTGGAAAGCATTGGAGCTGGAGAGCCTTTCAAAAAAACATCTTTTTGTGTTAGGACCCAAGCCGCTTTCAACAATAATGAAACTCACCAAAGTGACTAAAAAACAAAACCTGGCACATACATTTTTTTGTGGGCAAGCTTGTTTCCAAGAAAGGATGGTGGAAGAACTCATCTGTAAAAACAAAGTATTACATGTAGAGAGGGAGTGTGCAACAAAAACATACATTTCATTACTTACCATTATACATATGACTGAGTGTAATGCAAATTGAATTTAAATTATAAAATTAAATTTTCAATAAAAGCAGAAGAGATTTACCAAAACTGATCCGATCTGTGTAGTTTCTCTGTAGCAATCCAAGAAGCAGGTGTCTCAAGTTAGCAGAGGTCTCCTTTGGGATGCTGAAAATATGGAAAGTTCTCTTAATCAGCTGTTTTTAAGTTTCAATTCAGGAAATGACAGTCTACTAACATTATTCAAAGAACATTTCTTAGTTTATCTTATGGTAGATCATTTATTTAGCAAACTATTTGTTTAGCCCTCATATTGACACAGCACAGCAATGTTTGAGGATATGGTTTTTGTGGGTTCAATAGTCTCCTATTTTTTACCCATTTGCTATAGCAAGTTTTTACGTGACTTATGCTTCAGGAGCTCATAATGAACCAACTTTTTAACATAAGGTATGGCTTCAAAACAAAGCGTCAGAGCAGCATGACATTTGCAGTCAGCCGCAAGGTGTGTTTACGTCTATGTTAAGCTATGTGGGTCATGTGGAAAAAGATAGACGCGCAGGCCACTAGCTGGCACATCGGAGCAGGTTAAATATAGAGTTAGTAAAAAAACAAACTATGCCCCGCTCCCACAGAACCGCGGCCTATCTTATCATTCAGCTGCATCACTATAGATGATAAGAATGGCTGTCAGCCTCACACAGACTGGCAAAGCTCTGGACAAACAATGAACAAAGTAAGGCAAACAAACCAGAAATTTCCCTAAAAGCTTTTGAGGTTCAGTTTTTTGCATTAAATATTTCATTTTTATGACAAAAAAAGCAGACTTTTTTAGAAATTTGCCAACCCTAATACTAGCCAATCAGAATTTGTATTTGAAAATGTTCAAGATTTGATCGGTTCCATCAGGTGGTGGTATCAGTTTCTTTCACATCGAGATTATTTATAGCCGCACTGAAGGACTTACTTACTGACAGCTAATTATATCAGTGGGAGCATGTGTCTGCAGACTCACATGTGATTATGCCTTCGTCACATATGTAGAAACGTCAGCTATCTATTTTCATTATGAATGCAAACAACACATATTTCCTAATAACAGCCTATATACATGTCCTCTTCTCATGTTTTGCTGTGTAATATGTGCAAACATTCCACATGTGTATCCAGGAACAGCTAGCATAGAGATTCACTGACCTGGGTAGCAGGGTAGTATTGCTTTCATAGAAGAGACGGAGTTCCTGTGGTGTGCTGGCCTAAAAACAAATTCAACTTAAAAAATTGTGACTTTCTCATGCACAATTCAAATATTATCTTAATTCCTTAAACAAGGTCATTTTCAAATTAGACTTGAATAAAAATGAAAGCATAGTTACTGCTCTGAACTAAGATGATTTGTGTGCGATGGTAATCTTGCTAATAATAAGCTGCAAAATTCACCTTCTCGACCAGCCATATAAACATCATCCTCATCACAAACACCCCCCAACAAGATAACAAATCCCCAACAAGATAACAAATCCCTGTGCTACTAATACAGTATACAAATTCAACTGGCAGGAATGTTGGAGAATAATTCTTTAAAAAAATGTGAACATGACTTTTCTTTTAGTTTTTCTTTTTTTTTTTTTACTACAAACACAGTGGAATAAATAGAAAACAGATTAACTAAAGAGTGGGGATTTCTGTTTGTTTATGTATCCAGCTGAGGTAATCTGAACTTAACTTTTAAACAGAACCATTGCAGCTGCCATGTGAACAGTGCAAAGTAATAACTATGATTGTGAAAGAGTGTTTATTCTCAGTATAGAGAAATAGCCAGAAGCCATTTCCGCTTGCCCCCCTCTCCAAGTGAGCAAGGCTCAATCCTAACAAGCATTCAAGCTGCTTCAGCATTTTCAACTAACAACACTCAGGAAGAAGATCATCCAGCTGACAGATGGCTTCTAAATGCCTGTGTTGTGGATCATGGTGTTTTAAAAGGGATGCATCATGTTCACTTTTATCAGTAATTTGTTTGACTGTTCCAGGGACTAGAAAAAAACTCCTTCATGATTTATGATTAAAAAACTCGGCATGTGTTTGTTGGCAAACATCTAAATTTAGATTGTTGATCAGCTAAAAAGAGTTTTTGTTGACTTATATAGTCTTTTGGGAGAATCACTCACATGAAAAGGGGCTTTTCCAGTCAGACATTGGTACACAATAGTACCTATGCTCCACAGATCGGCCTTGGCATCATAATTCTGGGACATAATGACCTCAGGAGCCTGTGTCCAGACAAACACAGCTTACAGCTTAGAGACACAGTGACATTACAACCTATTGGCACAGAAAACAAACCTAAGACAATTAAATGCTTACCATGTACATCGGAGAGCCACAGAGTGTAGCAGCCATGGTGTTTGTCTGGAGATGTCGTGCAAATCCAAAGTCAGCTGAAGTTTGGGAGTTTAAGGTCACAGGTTCAAAACAAAATATTTCAATTTAGCCCATCATTATGATAACCCGTTAAACACTCCACATCTGAAAAGGATGACAATTTAATTCAACATACCTATCTTAATGATAGTATTGGTGGAACTTGATCGACGCCCCTCTGGGTGGTAAAGTAAAATATTTTGGGGTTTGAGGTCTCTATGGAGGATTCCTTTACTCTGCAGAACTTTCATGGCCCGAGCTATTTGTTGTAGAAAAACCCGGATGGTGTCTTCACTGAGTGTGCCTTTAGCTGGTGGGCAGAAGAATAAAATATGTAGTCTTATAAAAAAAAAAAAAGAAAATCATTATTGTACAAAATACTTGCAACAATTACCAATGAAAAATGTGTTTGCTATGTTTTGCAAATTACACAAGAGTTCCCTATTATAATAGATGTCCCCCCTCATCCTTCAGAGTAAATCAGTATTTCTAGCTGCCATGTTTTTCCATCAGAGCACAGAAGATAAGTGAGTGACAGATGGGGGAGGTCATGTGGGTTCTCCATCAACCTTGCCAAATGTGTCCGAGTGTTGCACCACAAATAGCAATATGCTCCTTTTTACAACGGAAGAAATGCTGGTACGGTGACTAAATTAGGCTATATGTCTACATCAGCATTTTAATACACATATCAACACCAAGGAGGCAAATGCAGCCTGAGAAAAATGAGCTTCGTGTGCTCCTCCATTTATTAAAACATGGTCTCATACTCGAGGTTGGGAATTTTTCTTGTGTGAAACGTTTCAGATGATTTTACTGTGGCTAGATCACAGGACACACAAAAAAACTGCTGTTAAAAACAAAGAGAGAATTATTGATGAGCTAATTTTCATAAAATTGTGGAGAGAAAAAAATGACAGATTATACTCGATCACAGGTCTGCCTGAAGGAATGAAGTACAACTGGGTTAAGTACTTGGAAGTGTTAGTGATTGGTCACACACTGACCTGCATAAATTTGAAACCAGACTTGGAGTATCCTGGCAAAAAAAAGTTGCTACAACCCAAAAGGGATTTCTTTTTGCCATGCATATAAACTTATTTTCTGTTTGAGTTAGAATCCAAAAGGGAAAATTTTGGGCGTTATAACTTAAATTTTATTTTATGGCAAACTTACAGTGAAGATACTCAGCCAAGTCACTGCCATTGCAGTACTGAAAAAACAGGAAAGACAGGTCTTGACAACTTTGAATTTGGTGCAATATTAATGGTTGTGATTTGCATATTCACATGGGAACAGACCTGGCTGTACTGTCTCAAACACAACTTACCTCCATGACAAGATAGACACATCCTCCCATCTCCTGAAAACAAAGCAGACCAAAAAGCATTTACAAGAATATCCTTGTGCTTTCTAAGCATAATGATCTAAAATAAAAGTTATTACATATAGATAGATGAGATTTTACACCACACTCTTAGCTCATTTAATGATTTCACTCACTGTTACACAACAAGTGTCTACATCTCATATATCGGTCAGTTTACTGTTGTCACCTTATGGCTTCTTTTCATTTTGGAGATGATGACAGCAAATTTGGGAGAGGGCTGAAATTCCATCTATTGAAGGCCCAAATCCAACTTTGAGTCCCCTAAACCAACTGGGACAATTTTCTGATTCAACACCTTCTTTCTTTTGTATTGAAAGTGTCAGAAGGGTAAAAAAAAAATATGGAGAAAAGTAAAAGGGTGAAAAGTTTAAGGAGTTGATCCTACCTGACAGAAGGCAACATTCTTAGTGGGGAAGCACATTAAATTAAATCAAGTTAAAGAATGCCATCAAAATGTGTTTAATTATTTATAAAACTGGATAAAAAAGGTCAATTATGTAATTGGAGTACGGATATTAAAATAATATATAATAATATATTAATATCGACAGAAAAGACTTGTTGCTTTGGTGTGTCTCCACTGTGGCACAAGTAGCACAATACTCAGACTGTGTTTGAGGGCCATTGTCAACTTGGTGAACTGTGCCATCTGTCAGGCATACCGAGATAAGCCCAGCCAAGTCTCCTGTCTGCCAGGTGTCAGTAAGATGATAAAAATCCACACAGGGTAAGTCAAATCAACCAGATGGTTAATGTCCTCTGCCATTTTTAAAGACAGGTGCACACCATCCTAGTAAGCCTGACAATATGATACCAGTTAATCAATACATATAATCAGTTTTATAGTTTACTTTTGCGTTTTACTATGGTGTCCTTTTGATCTGACTAAATTATCATGATTATAAAACCTCGATCAAAATCTATTAGTGAGATTGCATGCAAGACATGATCATCCAGCACTGTTTGAGCAATATGTTGCATCATTTTGCATCTTTCACATTGCATAACTGTGTCTCTGTTGATAAGTGAGATGTATGGAAAACCATTAGTGGGCTTGTTTTAACATGTAGTGGACTTGTTTTGGTGTGAATATTGGCCCTGATGGCTTTCCACAGATGTCAACATGCATTTACTTGTAACTATAGTGTCCTTTTAATCTAAAATGAATATCATGATTATGAAACATCATTAATCAAAATTTATTAGTGAGATTGCATGCAGCGTATGACGATCCAACACTGTTTGAGCAAAGTGGTACATTATTTAGTATATTTCACATTGCATAACTATGTATTTGTTGATGGATGACATGTATGGAAAGCCATCAGGGTGCTTATTTTAACATCTAGTGAAGTTGTTTAAGTGAGCATATCGACCCCGATGGCTTCCCATACATGGAATGAGAATAATGAAATCTTACCTGATAGTCAAGAAGTCTAACAATATTCTCATGTTTGAGTTCCTAGAAGACATGTGAAGAGAGCCATTGTTTGAAGAAAAGAAAAAACAACAACAGGGGATCACATTGAATACTATTGATCATAACAGATATCCCAACAAATCGAACATATGATCCACATCTGCAATAAAAACCTACCTTTAATATTTTTATTTCTTTCCCCAGTAAAGATTGGGATTTGGCAATGTTCTTCTTATTAATACACTTGATTGCAACTTCCCAATCACGTCTCTTAATGATCAAAAACAGCAGATTATGAAAAAGCAAGTCAAACATGTATGAACAAATCCGTATTTATTCCAGCATTGTAATTATTACCTCTTTGTGTCTGCCTTTAAATACAACTGCAAAGGCACCGTGACCAATCAAGTCTTTCCTGTTGAACTCAAACTTCCCAACAGACTCCATGAATAATAATAAAAAATAAGCTTTTGGATCAATTTACAGTATGATTGTTCAACTGGAGCAGACGTACAATCCTACACCGAAATCCCATTTCAATAAGAAAACCTGCTAACAAGCTACATCACGACGATGGCGTTAAAAACATTACGCAGTACCCCTAAAAAAAATAGAAAAATATTCATAACAACGTGCGCACTTTAAAAACGCCGTAAATATAAAGTTCCTCTTCCCGATTCAAAAAATCGTAGCTGCTTCTCTGCAAGCGTTAGACGGTAAAAAGTGTTATTAATGCTGTTCTGGTTGTTTGTATTTACACAGACGTATTGTTGTACTGCTTCACCTTTCTAACCATCCGCAGTTATACAGATCTCATAGTGAGCATGCGCAAAACAACTGACAACAGTCTGTCAGTGGTGCTTTCAAGGGAAGCTCTCAAATCGGATTTCTAGGTTTCTCGTTTTAATATCACTTCACCTTACTTTAATATAATTATTGGCTTTACAAAACATATTTCTTTTACATATTTATAAAGAACTCAACACATTTTAAGTTGTAACATTGTCAAAAATTGTTCAGCTTCCTCTGTCTGTAATGATCAAATTATTAGAGTTGAATAAATGTGATAAAAAGACATCTATGCTTTATATATATAAAAAAGGTTGACATAAATTTTGTTTTATGTTAGATTTAATTTTGTTGCAAGTATACATTTTTTTTGCCCCTTTAAAAACGTCTTGAGATCGAAAGTTAAATGAACTACACAATTTAGTGAGATTTTCTTATTAATCAACATTTGCAATTTTTACTAAATTATTTTAGATGAAGTCATGTCTACTAAAGCTTTGAGGTATGATTACTGCCAGAGTTATTTTTATTTAACTTACAATAAATAAAAGAAGCATGTGTAGAAACAAAATGTATCAGGTGTGATGTGTGATAGAAGAGTTTCAGCTAAAATGAAAGGGAAAATGTACAAAACCACGGTGAGACCGGCCATGCTTTTTGGTCTAGAGGTAGTGGCACTGAGGAAAAGACAGAAAACAAAGATGGAGGTAACAGAGACGAAGATGCTGAGGATCTCCCTGGGAGTGACCAGGATGGACAGGATTAGAAATGAGTATATTATAGGAACAGCACATGTTAGAGGTTTTGGAGATAAAGTCAAAGAGGCCAGACTGAGATGGTTTGGACATGTGCAGAGAAGAGAAAGAGAATACATCAGCAGAAAGGATGCTGGGTTTTAGAACTGCCTGGCAGGTGGCCTAAAGGCAGACCAAAGAGGAGGTTCATGGATACAGTGAAGGAGGACATGAAGATAGTTGGCGTTACTGAAGAAGATGCAGCAGATAGGGTTAGAAAGAAGAAACTGACTTGCTGTGGCGACAAGAATTAAAGAAGCATGTGCACAATAAGAAAACTACTTCAAACTACTTCAAATTGTCAAAAGTCAAATTGGCACGTGTTTGATCTCAAAATATGATATTAAAAACAAAAACAAAGAAGACGAAATGCAAGAAACTGTTATATTAAATTGCTTTTAATAAAGATGAGTGTAAGCAGAAATTACAGTACCATAACAACAAATATCAAAAGCCCTATAAAAGCTTTAAAAATGAAGAGTTTTCATTCAAATATTACTTAACACGTGTACAGATGGAGACACTTTCATCTAAAAACCTAATGATGGCACAGTGTAAAACCATAAACTTCTCAAAGTCACACCAACAATCAAATAGGAGAAAGGGTACAATCCAAAAAGTGAAAAATATCCTAAAATAGTAAAATATATTTGTGACAGAAATAGACAAAGACAACATAGAAACTTCACAGAACTGTACTGAAAAGATAAACAGCATTGACTGATTTCTCAAAATGTACAAACTAGTATTTGGCCACTTTCTCACTGTAAAAGATTCTGAAACTATCCAAGATAGCTTAAAGAAAAACAAACCACTTATAATAAAAATCAAACAGAATTTAACACGTGAACAATACTGGACAAAAGGCTGCAGATGCCACAACACAACGAATCACCAAATAAATAAATACAATTATAGGAACCAAATTGATCAAAGTGATTAGGCAATTATTTTGTGTTTTCCTAAAACTGCAGAGTTCAAGCAGAGTCAATCGGCTTGAATCTGAATAGAAATTTGGATTCGTGAAGTGTATTATTTGAAAAACAATGTCTAATCTTTACTGATAAGAAAAAAAAACGCCCACAAAAATCACAGGTAATGTGCATTTTTATGTACATTTAATAATGAATTAATTTGTGTAATTTGCATAATTCAGGTTGATGACATAACTACATCAAATGATTTTACAGCCCAAATAGGCATCCTGCACTCTTTAAAAAAAATTCCTCTCCTAAACTATAAATAATAAAAAGTATCATTTTTGCTAAAAGATCAGGTCACAAATCAGGACTTTCAATGGTCACATTTTTATTCAAGAAGCCCAGTTAGTTTACTTTTTAATGTCATCACTGTCAACAGTCAACTGCAAACATTTAGATATGTTCTATATTGTGTGTATGTTCAATATATATAATGTTTAATATGTATCTAAATTAAAACTTTAAAAATTAAAACTAAAACAATTGGTCTTATATGACTTAATCTTTAGGATTTTGGAGTCTGTTAGTTCTACCCAAATCCTAGAACCAACCATGCGTAATTTTTCTCGGAAAAATAAGTGTTTTTTGTTTATTAATTTGAGTCATGCTGTTGAATGTATTTTTAATTTATCTTTAACCTTAGTGATGAACAAATATGTTTTCTTAATGCGTATTCTTAAAATGGGTCGAAAGAGTTCAATTGTGGATGGAATGTGAATATCCGAAAGAGTGTTTTTTGTTTATTTATTTTAAAACACTTTAGTGCAGGTTAAAGTCAGGTTTCTGCCCCAGTCGTGGACGACTCGGGATACCTCCGGGTGAGCTGGCTGTTTGAGGTTGTTGCTACCTGGCAAATTTGACAAATTGTGGATGCTGGTTAACTCTAGATTCCGGTCATTGTGCTAACTAGTGTTATCCAGTTTGCATTAACCTTAGTTTGTAAGTTAATCTAATAAATTCTTGTCTATCTGGATTTAGTTATCATTCTTATAATATTCTTGACTTCTTAAGTGACAATCAAATATTTTAAACTATTTTCTGTTTCAAATAGCTTGACGCCAGCTGTTTCCACATGGAATGTCGAGGATCTAATTAAACAATGGATCTTCTTTACTAATTAAACTAGTTGATATTTGTAGATCGTGTTGCCCCTGAAAACATCAGTGGGTGGCCAAGAACAAATCAGTCACCTTTCCATTTATTCACAATGAGAAAACAAAAAGACATGAGTGGACTCTGAACGGCTCATGGATTTCTTTTCTATAATTGACTTCTTTCTCCTCTTTGGAAGTCACTGTTTTATGGAGAACATCAAATTTTTTAAATGTAAAAAACCGGAAGGCACAAACCCAAATGTCTGTTTGTCTTTTGGGCTGAACACATAACAACAAACTGCCTGCCTTGATCAAATTTTCACTGGAGTTTATAAGTGTCCAATTCATTTTATGACAAAGTGGAACTGTGAATACTCTGGCCAGTGTTTGGCATTTCCAAGTGAGCCAAAGATTTTTCTACTGCCACAGACATAAATGGATGTGACTTTTCTACATGACGGAGAGGTCAATCCGATTAGCAGAGTTGGTGCTTTTGTCCCATGTGTGCATCTTGGTGGGAATAGCACCATCCTTGTGTCCATTCATCTAAATCACAAGATGAGGAAAAATAAATAGGACATCAAACAGCACAACAACTTATTTATTGTTAGAAAGCACTTACAATATCAGAGTTGAATGGCTTTACATGGAAGTTTCGGATGGAGCTGCTGGTAAGGGACCACACCTTCGTTTTGTGTTTAAATGCGGCTCTGACCTACAAAGAGAACACCAAAACAAGAAATAATCATACATTTCAGTCCAAAATGTATTTTATTGATAAACTGCAAGTTTAAACACTTTCTATAGAAGTCACATTTTCAAAGATAATGGTCACAGTTTGGACCATACCTCAGAGTTGAGGAGACAGTGAAACAAGAAGACAAAAAACCCCTAGGAAGAGAGGAATAGTAAAATTTTGTTAAAATTGTGCACACATTGATAAAAACGACCTAATAGGCTGCAGATCCTACTTGTAATGAGTTGAACACAGCAAAAATATATAGGAATGGTAACAATTCTGTGTTGACAGCGAGAACACCAAAGATCCAGGAAATGCCGAGAATGGGCAGGAGCACAGCCACTGCCTTTACTGTCAGTCTAGAAATAAACAGACAATTAACAATCATTTTCATAGTTTATAATCAAAGAATTATGTTGCATTATCAAAAATCAAATGAACTCACTTGACCGCGTTGGCATCACCATGAACCTTGTAATTTTCTCCACTGATTCGAGATATGATCCTGGTCACGGATATCAGAATGCCAACGTTGACCTGTTTATTAGTAAAATTTATGAACACATTATATCTGCAATAAAACCTACATTGATGATACACAAATTACAATAAACATGAGCAAAAAATAATTTAAATAATAATGACGAAAAAAGTTTTTTTAAGTTTCTCACCACAATGACAAAAAGAACAGGGGCTACAAATGCCCAAATGGCTCCCTTCTGTAGTGATAGCCAGCAGCTGTAGAGGGAGGTAAAAGGCAGAAATATTAAGATCTGTTTTTTTTTAAAAAAAGAAATTTTGTTGAAAGGCAAATATGGAATGACATTTTGTCAACCTAAAAGCTTCTACATATTAAACACAATTGTCTCACATTTTCCTCACAAGTAACAGTATGTCATAGTAGGTAAAGACCTATGGGGTAAAGTGAATTCCAAACAATCCCACACATCCACATCATACTTACTTGTCAACTGCACCGTAACTGTCAAAGGCTGATGTCATGGAAACCACACAAATCACAAATGGACAACCTGGCATAAAGACACAATTTCACATTCACTTAGCAGCATTTATGGCTTTATTTATCTGTGAGAAGAATGTAGAGTGTGGTAGTTGATTGTTTTTTTTCTGCCCTTTTTGTTAGTCTTTGTATTGGGATTTGTTCAAGAGGCAATCTTGTTAGATACTGTATAACTAAAATGAACTGTCAATAACATGGACATCAAGTATAGAGAACAAAGGAATATTTTAGTGGCAGGTAGAGTCGTATTTTACTGCTGTTTAGATGTTTCTGTGTCTGAAGATAGAGCAAGTTGTTTTAAATTGTGTACTTCTCATGACATATAGAGATGGATGAAGTTGAAAAGGCATTTCAACAGATCTGCTTGCTGCAATGATTCCTGGAGGCAATTTTTACTTTCATTTAAAAGCTATTACAACGGATGGGGTCCGTGGGTTGATGACACCTATTGGGTGCTCAAACCACCCCATCAACCAGTAGATGGGGTAGTTGGGCATCTGGTCAGGATGCCTCCCGAGCGCCTCGCTGGTGAGGTGTTTTAGTCACGTCCCACCGGGAGGAGACCAAGAGGCAGACACCGGACCCAATGGAGAGATTGTGTCTCACAGCAGGCCAAAAAACGACTCGGGATCCTTCCAGGTGAGCAGGAGGATGCAGCTGGGGTGAGAGAAGCCTGAGCTTCCCGTCTGAGGCTATTGGCCCCGTGACCCAGCCCCATGACCCGGCCCCGGGTAAGTGTAAGACGACGGAACGGTACGGAACTGTACGGAACGGAACAGAGCTATTACAGTAACTTGCAGTTGGTTTCACAAAATAAAAAGAGAAATCCCCTTGCCTTGAAGAAAGAAAAAAACACAAGTAGCAAATGTCTTGCAGCAATGCTGCCAACTGATAAAAAAGATTGTTCATAGTTTCTCAAAAAGCAAAATGAAGTATTTCTGCGAGTTGAAATTTGCATCTAATCTAAGACATTAACATATACAGAAAAGAATCATATTTTTTAAAGCTACTATGGTATCTTAATATACGTATAATAGAAACGAGCATGGAGATGACAGTAACACTATTCAATATGTCTAAAGTCAGAATGGAGACTATTTGTCTGGCATCAACCAAAGAAGACCACACTCAGCAAACAGTTGACTTTGAAACCAGTCTGAAACTATCAGTTTACTTCTGATATTCACTATCAGGGTCACCAGATTATCTATTCTGAATGAAAGAAGATTTATCTGCTCCAGCTACAAAGAAAAAAGTTCAAAGACAGTAAGAAATTCAGTAGTAGCGAATAATCTTCAGAGCCAGTCACTATAAAACCCTGGATGTTTAGGTGTGTTCCTCTCAGAGATTTTTGACCTTATCTAGCTTTTTTTTATATATGTATACCTTATCTAGCTTTTTTATGTAGTGCTTTGGGATTTTTTCCTATAAATAGATTATAAATGTTATAAGTAAAATGTATTATTATTAGATTCTTGTATGACTTGTCGAAAGATTCTTCTGTAACTTTGATTTTTCTGGCAATTGGCTTTTTTTAGCTCACCAAATTTGTTGATTTTTCTGCAATAGACATCTTTTTTGTAGCTAAGTTTTTGCAGCAACCATTGTTTTTCCACCGGAAAACCCTCAACCAGAAACATCACTACAATACAGGCTCAGTTCACCTACTGAAACTCCAACAAATAAACCTTCACATTGTAATGATGAACAGCAGGTATTCTCTGAGAGATGAAAACTTACCCCAGCCAATGCCATAATAGTAGTAGTGTTTACTGCCTTCAGAGCCAAAGACTTTTACCACCATGCTGTAGAGATGGAGGCCTTCCACCAGCATCCAAGCAAAGGCACTCAGAAAAAAGAAGTGAAGGAGGATTGCCATGACTTTGCAGGACGACTGTGAGAAAATACAAAAGGAAATGTTTTTTCTTCCGGAATTTCTTGAGCTTAACCCTACCAGCAATCCTCCAGTTTTATTTATATCATTTTATGGAATAAGCATCAACAACAAAGAAAAGCATATTTACATGTACCGTATTTTCCGCCCTATAAGGCGCACTGCATTATAAGGCGCACCTTCAATGAATGACTATTTTTTAAACTTTTTCTAAGGCGCACCGCATTATAAGGCGCTACAGTAAATGCTGTTCAACTTTGTCCTCTAACTGTAGCCATCTCGCTTTGTTCTGCGGAAACTCTGTTTAGTCTTGTTTACTTGGCGCAGCGCATCCTCTTGCTTCCTCCACCCCCTCACCATTGATTCATTGATGTTAAACTCTGTCGCTGCGGCCAGAGGTAAGATCTTAAGCCCGACCCAAAATTCGGGTCGGGCCTAAAAATATCAATCAATACGTCGGGTTGGGCTTCTCTCTCGCTGACTTTTTTTTTTTTTTTTTAAATAAATATATGTTTATAAAATGTAAACTAAAACGAGGTGTGTGTACTAAACTAAGGAATACTTGTTATAAAATTAATAATTTGGATCAAACAGAGAAGTAATGTTTAACTACTAAACAGGATCCGCAGAGCCAGCGCATGCTCTGCGCGCATGAACACCTCCTCTTAATTTGGTAATCCTCTCCGACGCACGTCTTTATTTTATTTATTTTGAACTGGTATCCCCGATATGAAGGAGTAAGAAGTTAAGGATAAACTAAATTGCTTTCATACGACACCAAAAGACTGGCACCTCGAAGCTGAGCAGGCAAAAGGAATGATCGCTATTTTATCATTTGTTTCAAAGACCGTCCCTCCTCTTCGCACTAAGCAGGACATCACAGACAAGTGTGTTAGGGGTCCGATAGTGGGATTTTTTTTTAATTAAAAAGGCGTGTTTTTGAAAATGTTCCAATTTATAATTTTTTATATATAATATATTTTTTTTACCGCGAGCGCGCGGTTTTAATTTTATCCGCGGGCATGGGTCGGGCTGGATTTTTTAGGTCCGATCTCCCCTCTGGCTGCGGCTCTATTCCCGTGTTCTACTGCGTGACCGATCGCCTTGAGTTTAAACTCTGCGGTGTAACAGTGTCTCTTGGTAGAAGCTATTTCCGGGTCTTTACATAAAGACACAAATGGAAATGAGACGCCCTTTCATGTATCCCAGCATGCACCGCGCACTACTTCTTCTACGGGGGAAATGGAGTCGGCTGCTGCTTACCGCAGTTGCAACACCTGTTGTAGCTCAATATTAATCCATATATAAGGCGCTCCGGGTTATAAGGCGCACCGTGGACTTTAGAGAAAATTTAAGGTTTTTAGGTGCGCCTTATAGTGCGGAAAATACGGTAATTATTTATCAAAACCTTCTTTAAGATACCTTGTTACACATGTCACATTCGCCTCTAGTTTACATTTTGTCTTTTTAATTGCTTATCCCTAATGGGGGGTGCCAGAGACTATCTTGGCTTATTTCAGGTGAGAGGCAGGGTTCACCCCTAGCAGGTTGCCAGTCTGCTGCGGGGCCACACACACACATTTCAAGGGGCAATTTCAAATCGGCCAATCAACCTAACATGCATGTTTTTGGAGGATGAAAGGAAACTGGAGAAAACCCACGCATAAACAGAGAGAACATGCAAACTCCACACAGAAAGGCCTGTGTTTTCAAGCCTCGTCCCATTCGGGACTTGAACCCCAGCCTTCTTACTGAATTACACTAACCACTACGCAACCGTGCAGCCTTCTCACTTATAGTTAAGCACACAATAAAATTTAAAATCCTCATTCTTTAATAACACTGAAATGTCCCCAACCAGCATCACCACTATTTTAATGCTAATAAGAATGATCATCTTCAACATGTCTAAATTGTAAGTATTTTCTTGTACCAACCGTGCCCGGGTCGAAGCGAGCACTGATGAGCAGTAAAATTTCAGCCACCAGGATGGCGAAAGACAGGTTGGCATGGATATGATAACGTTGATTACGGATGGTACTAACGGACCTAAAAAGCAGCGAAACAGCATTTTCATTTAAGATTTTCATTGTAAATGTTTGTATGATAACAGTACAGACTTAAATAGATAAAGTAATCATTGCAGCAGATATATCTACCAATAATTGGCAATCATGAAAAGTTGGCTAACTCTGATACTCACGACAAGACAGCGAAGGTCACCAGAGTAATGATGAGACAGAAAATGGAAATTGAGCATCCAACATACCCAATGGTTGATAATGCCACCTTGTGGCCAGTAGTGAGCTGTGAATAGAGAAACATAACTGTTGAGACTAGACAAGACATACAGTGGTGGTCAAAAGTTTACATACACTTGTAAAAAACATAATGTCATGGCTGTCTTGAGTTTCCAGTTATTTAAAAACAACTCTGATTTTTCTCTGATATAGTGATTGGAACAGATCCTTCTTTGTCACAAAAAACATTCATGAAGTTTGATTCTTTTATGACTTTATTATGGGTAAACTGAAAATGTGACGAAATCAGCTGGGTCAAAAATATACATACAGCAATATGAATGAGCAATTTTGGAGACTTAGAAAGTTGTGTCAATGACATGAGCTTCACATCATGACCTCTTAACTTCTTGTGAGTGATTATGAGTGACTACAGCTGGTGACTTCTCTGAGGCCATTTAAAAAGGGCTCATTGGATAAAAACACCCACAAACGCTACAATGGGAAAGTCAAAGGAGCTCAGCACAGATTTGAAAAAGAGAATCATTGACTTGAACGAGTCAGGAAAGTCACTTGGAGCCATTTCAAAGCAGCTGCAGGTTCCAAGAGCAACAGTGCAAACAATTGTTTGTAAGTATAAAGTGCATGGCAGTGTTTTGTCACTGCCACGATCAGGAAGAAAACGCAAGCTGTCACCTGCTGCTGAGAGAAAACTGGTCAGGAGGGTGAAGAGTCAACCCAGGAGCACCAAAAAGCAGATCTGCCAAGAATTAGAAGCTGCTGGAACACAGGTGTCAGTGTCCACAGTCAAGCGTGTTTTGCATCGCCATGGACTGAGAGGTTGCCGTGCAAGAAGGAAGCCCTTGCTCCAAAAGCGGCACCTTAAGGCTCGACTAAAGTTTGCTGCTGATCACATGGACAAAGTTCTGTGGTCAGATGAAACAAAAATTGAGCTGTTTGGCCACAATGCCCAGCAATATGTTTGGAGGAGAAAAGGTGAGGCCTTTAACCCCAAGAACACCATGCCTACCATCAAGCACTGTGGTGGTAGTATTATGCTGTGGGCCTGTTTTGCTGCCAATGGAACTGGTGCTTTACAGAGAGTCAATGGGACAATGAAGAAGGAGGATTACCTTCAAATTCTTCAAGAAAACCTGAAGTCATCAGCCCGAAGGTTGGGTCTTGGGCGCAGTTGGGTGTTCCAACAGGACAATGACCCCAAACACACATCAAAAGTGGTAATGGAATGGCTAAATCAGGCTAGAATTAAGGTTTTAGAATGGCCTTCCCAAAGTCCTGACTTAAATCCCATTGAGAACATGTGGATAATGCTGAAGAAACAAGTCCACGTCAGAAAGCCAACAAATTTAACTGAACTGCACCAATTCTGTCAAGAGGAGTGGTCAAAGATTCAACCAGAAACTTGCCAGAAGCTTGTGGATGGCTACCAAAAGCGCCTAATTGAAGTAAAAATGGCCAAAGGACATGTAACCAAATATTAGCATTGCTGTATGTATATTTTTGACCCAGCTGATTTCGTCACATTTTCAGTTTACCCATAATAAAGTCATAAAAGAATCAAACTTCATGAATGTTTTTTGTGACAAAGAAGGATCTGTTCCAATCACTATATCAGAGAAAAATCAGAGTTGTTGAAATAACTGGAAACTCAAGACAGCCATGACATTATGTTCTTTACAAGTGTATGTAAACTTTTGACCACCACTGTATATATATATTTTTTTTACATCACATAGAACCAAAAGTAAACCAATGCCTTTGGCTATTTTGTTACAGATAAAAATAGAATTGGATTAGTCAATTTGTAACATTTGTCTTGATAAATAGTGAATGCATCTGCACTGTCCTACTAACATGTCAAAGAAAATGATCTCTGTCAACAGAGCTTAAGCGATAACTGCATTTTCCACATATGCACATTCATGGCGGTCGGACTTGTGTGTTGACGTTGTTTTGGAGTTGAGACTATTTCCAGGGTTTGGTTTTGATTCTCTCTGAACTATCTACACATGTGCCTTGTCATTACGAGGGCATATGAGTATTGGCCCTCCAGAAATGGGAGATGTGGGATGTTCCATTGCTGCTGAAGGATGAAGCTGCCCACTAATTATAGGTTTTCTCTGGGAAAGTATAGCATCAAATAGACTCCTGTACATATCACTGCAATAACAAGTCTGCAGTTCTATTTAAAGAAGCTATTGTGGATGCTAACCAGATTATTATGGCATATGTTTTCTGTTAAAAATGGATAGATGCTATACACAAGATTAGCGCACTAAATTTCTCCTCGCACAGTTGATGTGAAGGTCAAAGCCCTTGCCAGTGTTCAGTGGAAAAGAATAAATGCAACACCACATCAAAAAGAAATTTAAATAGACACATCTGAGTGACTGTGGTTAAGATGACAGGGTTGTTGAACTGTGCAAAGAACCAAAAGAATGACATTTAATCATAATTGTCTTTTTATCTTTAACTAAAACCACTTGGCTGCTTGTGCAGAAGTACAAAAGTTCCTTTTTTGTCCCTGCCTCCCCCGTGACAGTTATTTTGTTATACTTGTTTGTGCCTCTTGAAGGCTTCAAACAACTTTATTTGGCTTTTTTTATCATCTCACAGGCGATATCATTAGAAAGCTTTGATAATGCTATAAAAAGCTGGCCAATTTGTTGTAAATTGTCCAGAGGTCTTGTTTTTTTCCACCACCTGCCCTGTTCATTCTTTACTGTTGGACAAATTACAAACAATGACGAAACAACCATGTCTGACCTAAACACAACCACGATGAAATATGATATTTTTGTTCAACAGAAGTTGTAATCTTTTGGGTTTTTCAAAAAAAAATTTTAAGATGCAACAAAACAAGATCTGGTAAGAAAATATGCAAAACATTTACTGTGGCTACACTTTTGCAGAATACTTTATGATAGTTGAAGCAAAACTGGTTTCATTCATTTTTTCTATCTAAACAAAACAACAGTGTTACATAACACAAACATTTATATGCCTGAAAAATGATAATTCAGCTGTTGGTCCCAAACAACCCAACAGCCAAAGTAAAACGCTGAAAGATCTTTGAAAAACCTTGAGTACTGTTGCTCAAGATTGTTGTAATCCTAGAAATTTCCCTCTGAAAATATGATTGATAAAGACCATCTGGCGCTTCCTCCCCCTTCTTTCCTCGCCTGCTGAGGGAAACATACCTTAATGGGAACAATTTGGAGGAGAATGGCAAAGTTGGTGAGGTGGTTGCATAAGCACACAGAATACGTCATGTTTCCTTCGGAGCGTACACATCCTTCGTTGGACCATATTCCTTCACTAAAACTGACAACGAGAAAACCAAGTCATGAAAAATGTA
The DNA here is from genome assembly GCA_902685375.1 of Neostethus bicornis. Taxonomy (NCBI): domain Eukaryota; kingdom Metazoa; phylum Chordata; class Actinopteri; order Atheriniformes; family Phallostethidae; genus Neostethus; species Neostethus bicornis. The sequence continues at coordinate 17,417,921 of LR738545.1, forward strand.
TTTTTTTTATAAACAAAGTTGGCAAGCATCACTCAATGTAATCAAGGAAGGCACATGCAAAATTTCTTTGCTGACTTTATCACAGCAATCTGACAGGGTGAGCCATTAATTTACATTTTCATGAGCTTTAAGGGCAAAGGGGAATAGAAAGAGGAAGGCTTACAATCCAACCAAAATAAACTCCCTTCAAAATGATTTATGCTCCCTAAATTGGGCTTTGGATCCTTGTTTCTGAGTGCCTTTTTTTAACATTAAGCTATTGCTTCATATCATCCAAAAGAGTAACATTTGAATCACTTGTGTTCAATTTAAGTAACTATCTAAAATATTCTTCTTCATGTGAATGAAGAAGAATAGAACATTTTGTTTGGCACAAACTTACCTGTAGTCCAAAAAGGCGCAGTATAAGAAGACTTTATTGGTGTCATTTTGCATTTGGTCCTGCTGCTCTTTGCTCTAAAAATAAAACATTGCTTTTAGAAGGAATTGGGTTAAGAAAATATGAGGTAGTAATTTTAGCAATTCAAATGATACAAAACTTTTAGGAAGTCTGTCATTAATCAAGAGCACATGTATTTAATAAGTAGCAAATGTCCAGAATTGTTTTCTTAAATGTTGCTTTTTTTTTTTCAAATTTTCTATTTAAAATACTCATAACAAAGACACCTACTGATTATATAGGTGACAAAAGTGTAAAATAAAAATTAGCATGGCCAATAAACACCTTTAAAAAATTAAAAAATAAAATAAAGCTGTTTTTATTGATCTGGAGAACAAAAAAGAAAAAATCAAGCCCGGCTGAATTGTACTACACATGTTTTGGCAAACCAAAAAACCCTATTGTCCTTAAGAAATTTGCTAACTATAAATCACTCTTTTTATGTCATTCCTTAATATAAGATTTGGAGTCCCCAGAGACAGTGAGCTAAGGGCTGCAGTGTAAGAATGCAGGAATTGGGGCTTGGCCCTGGTTTCAGGTCAAACCACTACCCTCCTTAAACCGTCATCTGTAGAACACAAAACTTCTATTGGCTGGTAGAATGCATACTAAGAGACTGTACACTTATTCTCATTCTTCAAGCATTGACTGAAAAAGAATAAAACTTTGTCTGCACCATTTCCTTCTGGAAAAAATGAGAGTCCAAGTGAAATTGACAGTCGAGCCGTCTGGTTTCTGGCCCAAAAACTCAGTGATTCATATTACAAAGCAAAGCATAATACCTTGACTTCAATGCCTGGTCAAATTGCTGCTCTCATTCTGTCTGTTTCACACATGCAGATCTTTAACCATCAAATATATGGACATTAGAGATGAATTCAATGTGGCCCTTTGGAGTTTCTAAAATAATGAATAACTTGAAAAGCTGTACAAGTGACTTTAATGCACCCTTCATTACCAGCTGCTGGCCAACTTTGAGGAACTACAATCAAACCTGTGGGGGAATTACCTTGTCTCTTGTGGGCTTTAATAACTTACTTTCTTGTAGGGTGTAAATGAAAGCAGATGGAAGAAAAAGAAACTGCAGCTGGCACACTATATATCTTATGTTACACAGTCCTACATGTGCTTAATGAAACTTTAAATCTCATTTGTGGAAACAAGTACTAATCATCTACATTAAGCAAAAAACATAAATGTAGCCATATGGAAAGTGAGCTGCTATTAGCATCCCCAAATACAAAATGCATATATACATTGACTAATAGACCATCACACATTTATGTTCACAAGTCCCCTCGAGCAAACGTCTGTTTGTGATAACCCTGCTTGCATTTTTCAGCTGATATTTGAGTAGAGATGCAGGGGCCTGATAGTCGCTGGTGAGCACTTAAAATGCATGAGAGTATCTAGCAGGGCTTATAGCTTATGCTTTCCCCAGTGCCTGAAGGCCTTACAACCAACTAGCCAAGACTGCAGCTGGTGCTCCAATTCTTTATTAACAACAGAAGGCCAGCAAACACCACCCTAGAAATCACTCTGAGGTGAGCGGAACATAGATGATGAGGAGAGAGTGAAAGCTAGCGACACGCGACCGGCAGGCAATAAAAAGAGAGAAAAAGAGAGACAGAAGCTCATCAATCATAGATAGCCCGAGTGTCTCTCATACTTCTGTACTGTCAGGTTGTACTCGAGCAGCTGTCCAAAAATGCATCAATTACAGTCCTTCTTTTCACAGTCACATATGTAAGTCACACTATTTCTCTGCCCTTGAATGAAGTAAGTAAAAACTTTTCAACTTGACGCAAAGTTGACCCTATCATTAAAAAAAACCCCTATTGTGTTCTAAAGAATATTTACATTTATTTTATTTACTTTCTATGACCTTACTTTTAGGGTTGTAAGATGCTTGTGCAAATTTCAACTACAACAAACAGTTGATCCATCATGTGATCTGTACAAAAACAACTTGCGAAAGAGTTCATATGAACCAAATGGGCAATTTACAAATCACAAGTGCATCTGACATGCATATTTTTAATTGTGTGGAGTAAATTTAAGCTGTGCAAAAACACCGGTTGAAAGAATGGCCCACTTCACTATTAATATTGGCCTTTTACCGAAAATAATTGAACAGCTTCAGGTTTTCTACATTTTTTAGTTTTTTTTTTTAAAAGAAAACATTGGTAAAACATAGTCGAAAACAAATAAAATGACATATTTGGTTTGGTTCCCTGAGCTAATTATCTCTAAACTTTATCAATGGATGGAAGCAATAGTTTGAATTTCAATGTATTGGATGAAAAGTTTACATGCTGATAGTGAAAAATGTTTTTAACTATGAAACTTCTGACAGCAGAGATTACAAAGTGAGTCTTTTATAAAGCAGCTGCAAGGACATTCAGATACCATAAACCATGATGCAATGCGTTTGGCAGTGCTGTCAAAATATCTTAGTTTTTGTTGTGGGTGGTCAATTTTTGGACTTCAGGCAAAACATATTCATTTCAACACACGCAGCTGTTAACTTAGTCTGATAATATTCATAAATGTTTCTTGAATTGACCTAAAAAGTGGGGAGTTAACAATTCGTTAACAAATAGTTTGGCTTTTTAGTTTGCGACTTTTCCAAAGAAGCAAAGATCTTAAAGTATCACAATACATTTCAGGCAATCAAGCAAAAAATTACATTATACTTAAAGTTTCTAAAGTTACCAAATATTTTCTTGATTGTGCTCTCTCGGCTTTTTAAAGAAATACATTTAAGCAGAACAAAAGTTCAAGTTTTTTATTTATGAATGAAATACAAATCTCTGTGTTTTACAATTTAAAGTAAAATGAAAAACATTACATTCATATGTATTTTTATTCCTTACCAAAAAGAATATTTTGTGCTTCCTAGTTCAAATAATGCCATAAAGCAAATTTATTGCTGAATTTATATGGACTGATTTTAAACCTAATGTAAGAAACGAGGCACATTAATTTCACTTTGATATACTTTGTTTTATTCAGTCTGGTTTTAATGTTTGAATTTGGTAGAGTTTTGAATATTGAAAAATTGTTTTATGATAAAAAAATGAAAACATGCTTCTAATTTTTCTTAGTTTGAATTCCCCCCCTATTTTTTTCCAAACAAAAATGGTGAATGTCGTAATATTAATAGGTAGTAATCTTTATTCATACCTATGGTCCAAATTTTTAAGATACACACATCAAACAGTTGTTAAAAAAATGAAATTAAGTAAAATTTGGAAAAGATAAATCAATGTTAAATAAATATACTATATACCAGAGTATAGGGTTTTTTTTTTTTTACAGTGGTTCACAGTATTTCAGAAGCAAATGAGAGCTTTTGGTATAAATATATAAAATAAAACTTATTTATTATTAACTTATTTACACTCAAAATCTTTCGAATTGATCAACCACAAGTGTGTTTAAGAGATTCTAAAAGTTAAACTCACTTAATTTCCAATTTTCCCACCCCAATTCCCCATTTTCCAAGCTGATATAAAATTTAGACCCAAACTATTCTTTACTCTGGTAGAAGCAGGAACAACATCTGGAGGACAGAAAACAAAGATGTGCTGTGACTTTACTCAGTCCAGCACACTAAAATAACAACAACAATCCCACAAATCGACCCAAAGGTCTGTTAGGATATAACAACCCACAACCTGCGGTTTTGATTGAAGCCAGATTTTTTTGGTTGCTATAATGGAACTATTTCAGTGCGAGGTGAGTTTGAAACTGATCAACATACAACAGGGAAAGAAATCATTTAAATTCAACCCACAAAACACACTTGGCCCGAGTGAGATCATTTCGTCAAGGGACGTGTAAAAAGACATGCAGCTGTGGTTTCAGCTCAGTCTCTGAGGTTGACACCAAAAACAATGAGATGTATTGACAGTCCTGCAGGGTGTGAAAGAAAATGAGGAAAATTAAAACAACTCTAGAGGTTATTCAACTGTTTTATACTATGGGAGAGATTGCAAAAAAATGTCCCAAGCAATTATGCAATAAATTTAATTCAGCGTATGTTTAGGTAATCAGTGGATGTAGGAATGATTTATTGAGAGTTTAAAACAGACTCCAAAAATTGTTAAAGTAAATCCCAATAATAAATTAAACGAGTTAATTGAGAAAGGTTTGCAACTTTGTCATCAAATGCCAAACTTTTTCCTAGGCTTTAAACAAAATAGGTCCCTCGTTATTGCTCTTTTACGCAGCCCCCTCTCCCCTGATCCCCCCCAAAAAAACAGGTTATTAAATACAGACTAATTCTCATAAGTTCAGACTAGTTCTCCATAAGCTAATGTGTGGGTTCATTTAGTCTTTGAGCCCATCTTTGTTCATTTTTGCCTGTTTCGTACATTTTTCGCTTGTGCTCCATGCACAATAAGAGACCCATTTTGTGATCATGGGGTGATGATGGGGAGGGGAAGAGAAAATGGGGAAAGCTGCAATAAAATTTTTTCAATCTTTTGGCAAGTGAGAAACAGCGATGACCAGAATTCCATCTGTGATTGATCAGTGTGTTGGCTCATATGGCTTGTGTTTGTGTGTGTGTTTTGATGTATGGCTGGGTGCGGGTGGCTAAAAAATTGAGGGGGAGGAGATTCTTTGCCCACAAGATTTAAGCTGGGTGTGTGCTGAGAGCTATAAAAAGACTAGCAAAAGACGTCTATGAAGTATTAAGTCACCTTAGCGTGTTTGTCTAATTTGCTGAACAATATATCTATTATTTTCACAGACGGTATTCAGGAAACTCCAACAAGTCTAGACATCTTTTATGCCGATGTTGCACTTTTGCTTATAGCAACTACCTTCCTAGATAAACTTACTAAGTTGTAGATATAGTTTCAACTATTTTTAGATAGAGATAGATAGATAGAAAGAGAAGACAAGAAAAAGACACAAACGATCACAAAATATAAAGAAAAAGATAAGATCGTTTTAAATAGCAAGTGTAGCAAATTCCCGCACGTAATGCCCTGTACAAAAGTTAAATTCTGTTCCATTCTGCATCCTTTTTTTCTAAGATCTCAAAATATTTTTAAAGAGGTTTATTTTAGTTTTAGTAAACAAGAGACTTAACAAGTACAAAGACAACCAGGTTACCGTTCCAGTCATTTTATGGATCTCTCTTGGAGAATAACTAGGTAAATAGTCTAATGGGAAGACGGTGGCCGCGTGGTTGGAGCGTTCGCGCGCGGACCGGGAGGTCGCGGGTTTGCGTCCCACGGAGAGCACGTCTAGGGTCCTTGGAGAAGACACCTAACCCCCGCTTCTCCCACCATTGGCGCCGTTGAAGGGCAGCCTGCTGCGGTGTAAGGAGTGCAGCAAACAAATTTCCCCGGTGAGGGATGAATAGAGTAATTTATTTATAATTTATTACCCTGTAAAGCAGGCACCCTTGTCAAGATCTGTTTTTTTAATCTTCTCAGATTTGCCCTCATGAACTGATTTACTTTATGAAATCAATCTTTCCATTGGTTCACTATATACCATCAGTGTGATGCTGGGATGAAAGAGAGGAACCAGAACTGGTGTTGGCCTTTTTCTGTACAAATGAATGTTTAACTAGAGAGCATATAGCCTCTCTCCCTCCGTTGTCTTCTTTTCTTTCCTACTTTTGCCTTTTCAAACTGAGCCAGAGCCTGACAGGAGTGATAAATCAGAAATGGTGCCAGAAAACGATCAACACCTAAGTTGAATACTGTGAGAAAGCTCGCAAGGCCAAAGCAGTCTAGATAACACCTTGTCAGGGTATGAAACAGGTTTTGTGTGGCAAGAAGAGAAATGACAATATATTAGTTGTAAGTCTGCTGGGAACAGAATAATCTCACTGGGTTTTTCTCTTAGCTAAGAATGCATCTACCAAGAGTACAAGGTCACCAACATAAATCTCATGGCTTTGACTTTAGTTTAAATGCGCAGTACCAGTAATGACGTACTTTTCTAAAAACGGTTTTACATCCACAAGATGCACAATTCAAATGTAGAAAATGGAAGAGATTTGTACCCGACTCAAGGGTTAGCTGTTTTTAGATTCTCTGGGAACAAAAAGACAAATGTCTGATCACTCTGCTGGTTAACTTTTTGTAATAAAATATTTTTGAGGTTTGGCCATATTTATGTAATCATAAAGACCACCATAACGTCAAATGATCAAATTCAGTCTAAGTTCATTTTATTTCAAGGCAAACAAGGTGATAAGTACCCACAAACATCCACAGACAATAAAGATATAAAAATAACCAGTTTTTGACGTAATCTAACCACAAGTCTGAGCAGAAGACCACTTTTAGTGAAACAGCCCATTTCTGGACATAATCTAAGCCAAAAGAGCTTTGAGCCAAAAACCAATGCAATCTTCTTAATGTAAAACGTTGGCTGGAAATCAAATTTATTCTTACATCAGTGGTTATGGAGATCCAACTTAAAAAGGAAACAAGTTAACAGACTGCAGAGCTGGGGAGCATCACTCACACTCCTACAACAAAGGAAAGTATAAAATCTCTCTCATGCTGTCTGCTTAAACAAACAGAGTAATCACGGTAACGGAAAACAGGCCAGAAAATTACAGCATAAACATTTATTTCGCTTTGGGAAAATGAAGGCAAACAAAGACACGGTGCCATGATTTCATAACAATGCACAACCTTCTGTTAAGATTTTACGAGCAGTGAGAAAAATTTACCTCAATAGAGAGTGTGTAATCCAAAGTGGGACTTTTAAAATCAAACAAAACAACATTGTTGTAGGTTTACTCTGCAGAGTTTGCAAAGTTTGCAATTAGTAGATCTATTTCTTGTTGAACAGAACTAAACTGCATGCATTTCTTTATTGCTTTGAAATGTATTAATTGGAATGAATGCAGTTAAGTATTTTGAAATGCATTAATATTAAAGTAGTACATCTGTTGTAACTGTTGACTGAACCAAAGCATCCCTGACTTCCTGTTATAAAATGCACATTTTGTAAAAAGATTTAATTCAAAGTTGAAAAATGATTTATAAGGAATACTGGTAAAGTCCTTCTCAAAAACTCTCCCAAAAATGTAAGTTTAATTTAAAAAATGCTTTGTTGTTTGAATTAATTCTTACCAGAACATGGTTGAGGACAATCTTGATGAGTGGGGTGCCAGAAAGGTTAACAGACAGGGCAGGTAAAGGCTCCACTTTCAGAGAAATTAGATAGCTTGCCACCTGTATTTTGTGATCCTTATGATCAGTTGCTTCATTAATCCTGTGATGCAAAATAGAGAAAAGGAAATGTTGAATAAAAAAAAAGGTTAGTGTGCATACACATACATGTGCATCAGAATGTCATGAAAATGTTAATTTAGTCCCTGGTTCTTTTAACTGTGATAATTTGAACCCATTTTGAACAGAAACATTCCAAAGTACTATTTCAGCAAATTGGAATGCTGCTTAATATCAACCAAAAAATGGGAGCTCATTTTGTTTTGATTACTGCCTCAATACGGTGTAGCATGAAGGTGAGTATAGTAGTTTGTGGCACTGTTGAGGAGGGATGGAAGCTCAGGTTTTTCTGACGATGTCCTTCAGCTCAGCTTTCTTATTTATTTTTTTTTGGTCTCAGATGAGTTTGCTGGCCAGTCAAGTACACCAACACCATCATCACTCAACTAACTTTAGGTGCTTTTGACTGGGTGATCAGGAAAATGAAATCTGAATCTTCAAAAAAATGGTCATCAAAGGGTTTAGGGTTTCTTTAAAGATTAAGGAAAGCTGGATTTATTTGTCTTGTGTTCTATACAATATACAAAATACTGTAAAATATAAAAAATAGTGTCACATACTAGAGTAGCACCAAAACAGGAATTACATAACTTACCAAGTGTTATTTGCAATTACCTCGACCCCTTACCGTGTAAAAATAGATATTTAGTCTCTATCATCCATAATTAAATGGGAATTAAAAGACATATATCCTCAGAGGAATACACTATCTACATCAAAGTTTATAGCCTATTAAAATATCCTACTATGACACTATATGCTTTTATATGGTGGCTCTCAGAACATTCACTTTAGGCAGAGCAGTAGGTCTAAACAGTCTGTCTAAATAATAAATTCTACTGACAACTCAAGTTAGTGGTACACCACTAACAGTTTTTCAAGATCATCTGATATTTGACATTGGGACCATGAAAGTGTCATCTTTCTATCATGGTACAAAGAAATCTTCTCACCCACAAAGGACACCTGCAGTCAGTCCCAAATATGTGCAAGCATCCTTCCTCTCATTTTTGTTACTTTTATCTTTGGCATATTCATCAGTTTGATGTATGAAGAGGGAAAAAACAGATTGTCTGATCACTGTTCTATCACATTGGATAAACATAAACACAGCGAGATAGTTGTAACAATCTGATCCAATGATAGGGCAATAACTGTTGGGCTTGTAGCTGGGGGGTTAAATATGTAGAGCTAATAGCAGGGTGTATCAGTCAGTGGGGGTTGAGTGGTAAGATGAGAGATAGGCATAAATAACAGATAAGCCTGGCTCCGGACTTAGCTGTTTTTTGGTTCAGGAAGTAGAGGCGCCGTGTTGCTGGCAGACTGATTCTTTGTACAGTTGGTGCAAAAGGGGAGGGTTGTTTTATTTTTAAAAAAAAATAGTATCCATATTGCAAAACCAAAATGATAATTGAAAATATGTTGCCGTTATCTTCTTACCTAGTCTTGACGGGATTGATCTGTCTGTAGTACTTGTGCATGTTGTGGTAAAATAGACCAACAATGGTGGTTTGACCTGCGGAATAAAGAGAAACATACACACTGTGAGTAGGTCGGGAATTTATAACGATGGTGCAAAAATTCTCACAAAGAAGGGAGTTAATTAACACAAACTTGCCACCGCACACTGGCACCACCAGCCTAATGGGCGAGTTCTACACTTGCACAAAGGTGAAAGCGAGAATGCCATAAACTTTGTAGATGCTGGGAAAGCTTATGAAACAGCTATCTGACTTCACCAGGAGAATGGGAGAACAGGACCTCCTCCCCTGATCTGACCTATCTGTCCACCGGGTCCCACCTCAACACTGCAAGATAAACAATGAAATTGGAGGAAGTCCTTAATGGGCCTGTTCCTCTGTTCAAAGGCCTTCTACTCGAGCCCTGCTGAGTTGACAACAAAAGCTCGCTGAAGTCAAACAAATGTGCTGGAAAGTTTGAAGAAAATTTCACATCAATGCATTTACTTCCCAGCAAGAGATTATGTGGTAGTTAGTTTGCTTGTGTAACTCTACCAGGGAAAATTACAAGAACAATGACAAAAAATATATAAAAGTATACCCAAACATACTAATATGTTGTTTTTCCAAAGTTAACAAAGTTAACTAGGTTATAAAATCTACCCTTTATGCAGCCACATATTCAGAGCTGATAGTTAATTTGCTCCTGGCTGTACTTTGTTAAGCAATAACGTGTATTCTTTTTCTGATTATGGTCCTTCAATGAATTGTTAAAACAGTTCATGGAACAGCTTGGTGGAGCCAAGGGGAAAAAATCTTTAGATGAAAGTCAAAAGCTGTTGTACGATAATTACTCTTCTTTCTATGCCTGCTTTCTGGGCCCTTTCCTCCCAATGATGGAAAGAATTTGGGTATCGAGATAGAGGGAATTATTTGTTTTCTTTTCAATAAAAAGTAACTTTTTGAAGGCAGATGGAACTTTAAATATTTTTCGCCTCGACACAAAGACTCCAGTTCCCCTCCTGACTTGTGCTGTGCACTAAGTTAGCACCTTTAAATCTTTGTGTCTAGTAACAAGTCTCCCAGATGGCCAGATTTATTGTTACTGACTTTAAGCACGCATATCCAACTCAGCTACTGTTGTTCCAAACCTTCAAAAATTGATTACTCAGACAAACAAGTTGCCATAATTGTTCTTACTTTGCACAGTGAAGGCCTCTCCGGGCACAGATATGTAGGTTTTGCCTTGAGTAGGAAAGCGGTAGAGCGGCATGTTGAAGTTTTGGGGAAATTTCATCAGCGAATAATCTGTTGGGGAATAAATGAGAGTCGTGAAAAAAAAAGAGAGCAGTAAAACATATGTTTTGTTGGATATGTGGAAAAAGTAGCTGAGTAGAAAGTAATGTGTTAAAAAAATTTCCAACAAACAGTGTGTCACAGTATATTTTGATAAGCTGACATTTTCCTGACCTGCAACAAAAGATGTTCCTCCTACAGAGATGGGACTATTTGGGCTGGGCTCCAGCTTAGTCACCATGTGGTCCATCACTCTATCCACCGTCTCAATCAAACCGCTGAGTACAGGGGTGGGCTGCTACTCAATGACACATCAACAAATATTTATATACACCAATTACTTAATGTCTTAACAAAGTTGGTCTAAAATGAGCACTTTTGTATCATTTTCATACAATAAATACAAACTTCAAGATTAGTTTTCTGTAACTACTCCACTGATGTTACATTTTAACATTGACAATAAATATGTGAAAAATGTATCAGGACACTTCAGCAACATGGTGTATGTGAAACAGAAAATGCCAGATTTAGAGTTTTGAGTCTACAGTCTCTTTTTTTTCTTTTTTTAAGCAAGGGGCGATTTTACATTTTAGTTATTTTTTAAAAAGGATTTCTGTCAGTGTTCAGTGTATGACTAATTAAGTTGCAAACAATGAGAAAATAAATGGGGCAGAGCAGGAACAACAGGCTCAATGACCAAGTTAGAATAAAACATTAGATCAAACAAAAAGAGATGAATTGATTGAGTTTGTCACACTGTGCAAAAAACACTAAATCTTCTGTCCTAATAGTACGAGAACATCTGTTTTAGCTTGTTTCTATGAAAACAAGCATGCTTGTTCTGAACAACAGTGTACTGAAAACCGTCCATATGTGTTGGAGTGGGATTTGGCCAGAATTAGTGTTCAATACAAGGAAGCTCAATTTATTACTTACATTAACTTTTTTGTGTAAAATAGATATAATCAGTGACCTCAGTTTTTAAAATCTTTTTATCGTGATTTTATGTGTATGACATGTTTGAATCTTGCACAGTATGTGACCTCTTTTACCTCTGGTATCTCTGAAGTGGACAGCAATTCTTCCACACTTTTGAGAAACACCTGGATGGAAGAAAAATGGACATCATAGAACTGTTACATTGCGTGCCATTGTATCTGCCTGTGAACTAGTGTTCAGCTTTAATGTGCATGTGTGTGGTTCTCAGCTTTGAGACCTGTGTGAGGTTATTGGCAATATTATGAGGAATGGTCCTGTTGGGTAGTGCCTTCAAGTAGTCCAAAACAGGCACTGCCTCTGGACTTTTAGAGCTTTGGATCTCTCCATGGCCACTGATGACGCGAGGAATGACTTCAGTGGCTCTCTGTGGAAACAGAACATCCGGCATTGAATGATTGTTTACTATTCAACAAGTACAGGATGTTTAGAGACTCAGCACAGCTACTTTTCAGGGTGTGATGTCTCAGAGGAATCAATTTTGTGTTGTAAAAGTTGATTATTTTTCTTCCTTCTCGCTTTGTTCCAAGAAATCTGTACATATTTAAAAAAATTCTTCTCTATATCTAAGACAAACCAAACCCATTCTTCAAATTCAAAATTATCTATGTGTGTAAAAAAAACAAAAAAAAGTTTTTTTTTTTTGTAGTGTAGAGATTTAAAAAATTTAATTAGACTCAAAAAATGTTTGACAAATGCTTCACTTGAGAAGACAAAAAAAAAATTATATGTCCCAGATGAAACCCAAGAAAGTTACTTATATGATAACTGCTGAAACTTGAGTGATGCAAGCGGTCAAACTTACAGCTGATGTTGCCGTTGAAGCGACTTCCTTTGAATCTCTGTGTGTTGGGGCAATGGCAGTATCCTTTCCTACAAAATAACATAAAAAGTACACTTTGAGAACAGAATGGAAACCAATTTGTTGAATCCCATGTGGGATGGCACCATCTATTTATCTATTATTCATCTATTAAGGGGAGACGGTGGATCAGTGCTAAAGCGCTCGCCCGCAGACTGGAAAGGTCGCGGGTTCGATTCCCGCTGAGACCACCGTCTAGGGTCCTTGGAGGAAGACACCTAACCCCCGCTTCTCCCACCATTGGCGCCGTCGAAGGGCAGCCTGCTGCGGTGTAAGGAGTGCAGCACACAAATTTCCCCGGTGAGGGATGAATAGAGTAATTCATTTTTTTTTTTTAATTTGAGGAGCCATTACATTTTGTTATTTGCTTATTTTAAATTTTAAAAGGAAGAGCCTGGAAAAAATGTGTAATCCCGCTGGCTTAGAACCAGTTTTAAAGAGAAGATACTTTGCATTCCACAAATAATGATCAATCCGTCAAAGTTCTTTCCTTGGCATTCCTACAGGCAAAGCTTCAAATTGTTTGTTTCCGTCGAATTAAAAAAGCTCAATAGCTAACCAGCATATGTCTACATTTGGAATCTATCTCAATAGTTTTTAGTTTCTTTGGGTCATCCAAAGACTTAATAGCAGTGTTCTAGTGAAGTGAAAATACTCTTTGGTACTACAAGACAGAGTTTTTTTTATTTTATTTACCATACTATGTTGATCCCTCAATGGGGAAATTACTTTGCTGCATTCCACCATAGCAGGTAGCCACAATGGCACCAATGATGTGAGCAACTAGGTGGTTAGGTGTCTGCTCCAGGGACACTTACGGGGCAGCTTCTCCCGATCCAAGGACGGACACTCTACCACAGAGCCAACACCTTCCCTCTAAGTCTCTTGAAGTAGATTGCAAAAGGTATGTTTTTTGGTATTCACTTTGAATGAAAAATCAATGTTCTGTGAAAACAGCTGACGTCATTAAAGTGCAAAGTAGTTGCTCTATCAGTGGCCATACCAGCCTGTCAATGCCTGATCCCGTCAGACCTCAGAAGCTAAGCATGCTGGGCCTGGGCAATACTTGGATGGGAGACCGCCGGAACCCCAGGTGCCACGGTGGGACAGCCGTTGAGAGTAGACGTTGCCTACTCTGAATGATATGTGTGCGATTGGTTGGTGATGGTCAGAAGGGCCGATGGTGCAAAATGGCAGCCTCGCTATTGTCAGTTTGCCCCAGGGCAGCTGTGGCTACAACAGTAGCTTACCAACATCTGATATGGAGTGAATGACAAATGCATAATCTGAAGCGTCTTTGAGAGTCCTGAAAAGCGCTATATAAAAATACAATACATTATTATCATTTTAACCTCAACCAAAATTATGACTGATCATTGTGAAAATGCATGTCTGATTAATTTTTTTTCAGAATTTATAAGAAGTCCTAAAACGTGGCAATTCTTTTCAAAGGTGAATGCATTTTCTTTTAAAGGCAACTCATTGACAAAGGGAGGTAAACAGAAGCATGAAGATTTGCCCTTACATGTCATGTCATTTTAAATCTCAATGATTTGTCCTCTGCTACTCAAAGTTGCCCCCAAACATTTAAAAGTACTTATAAGGCGGAAATACTTTTGAATTGGTACTCTAATGGCAGGCGGTGAGGCTATGATGTATGATATCCTGCTACAATATAATAATCCCATAGATAGAATGAAAACAGAGTACGGAAATGATGTTTTGACCCCATGTTCTCTGAGTTGAAGGGGAGGAAACATAAAATTTTATGTTCTTGAAGGACAGTAGGTACCTTTTAAGATGGACTTGTTGTCCTACCTGTGGCTGCATTGTAGTAGAGCAGAATCTGCTGAGGTGAAAGGGCCCTTTCCCAGATGACAAACTCATCAAAAGCTCCCGTTAGATAGTGTCCATAAGCCTGGGTATTGCCAGTTCCAATAACGAGGTCAGGATGAGCGTCTCCATAGTTTTGTGAGACACTGCCAGTAGAGTCACCAGCAACGAAGGTCCCATTGATGTAGACTTTCAAACCATCTCTCTTGGTCCATGTGAACAAAATATGTGTCCAGTACGGCCCTGACAAAAAAACCCGAAAGACATTGACTAAATGAATAAAAGGATTTTATTCTTCCGTTTTAACAAACAACTCTTTTTTTTTTTTTTTTTTTTTTTTTTACAAAAACATAAATAACTAAACTTAAATGATTAAAAAAAAAATCAACAACTGTTAATGCAGTGATTAGGTAGTGGTTTGTTTTAGAAGCCACATTACTTCACTCCCTTGGTAGGAAGCTAACTTTCAGGAACTGTAAAATTAAATTTCCTCATAAATAGCTTTTTTTTGAAATATTGCAACAAGGTGCAACTTTTGTCTTTGTTACACTTTATTCAACATTTTTAATGTTAACTCCTATAAATGTATTAAACACTGGTCAGTTGGGAATAAAATATAAATTTCTAAAATTAACCTGGTGAAATGCAATTTTAAAAAGTCTATTTTTTTGATCACAGTTTCTGTAAATAGTAGATGTGTTAGAATTTTTTTTTTGGCTATGTTAGACTACAGTACACGTAGCAAAACATAAATTCTGTCAGACAAATACAAGTTGCTCTAGTTAACATAAGTAGTCATGATCTCCATACCAGACTAAATGATTTAAATACAAAACTAGAGTCAAAATGACAAAATTACAGTACAATCAACTTTTAATTTGCTACGTCTTTAGCGAATTCAATAAAGTCGATAATTTGAATCAATTGTCTCCAGTACTGATTATCCATAGTGATGAGCAATGAATTTTTTGTATGTGAGAATTACATTTTACAATATTTTTAAGAAATAATAACAAAAATATGAGAAAATATGACTTGTAGTTAAAACAACAATAGGCAACTCGTCACAGTTACTGTATGTTAATCACTTACCTACACAAGCTGGTGTTGAATTATTTCAAATACTATCATGTGAAAACTTAAATTCTGCCTTGTTATTGCATAAAAACATCTACATAATGTACACATTATTTTTTCCAAGAAAATGAATGGCAAAAAGAACAAAGGCAGAACTTAGCAATAAAAAGTCTCCATGGACGTTGCATTTACTGTCTGAAAACACATGTGTCAGAAAATCATAAAAATCAAAACAAACTCGTATTCATGGTTACAATGTGAGCCAAGATTTTCCATCACATCTCAACTAATTTTTTGTGTAGAGCAACAATTGTTTGAGTGGGTCATCTGGCATCTTAAGTTTTACTCAATCGCCCTCAAAATGTTTCCTTGCACTTGCAAAATGAAAGGAAAAGCTGACAAGCTTTGACATTTGGTCCTGAAGGTCTGTTGTGTGGTGCTGTATGAAAACCAGATGCTATCTTTGATCCTCTGGAAATGAAAACTTAAATCAAAATTGAGTTATGACACCCTAGAACACAACCTTTAACAACCACAACAAACGCAAAGATGACCGAAGTCACTTGAGAAGGAAATACTGATTGGTAAAAAGCTTCACGTAATGTTCAACCCCTCGTGGTTTTGCCTGATGTGTCAAAACAATTTACCAAATAGTTGGTTTCCTCAGAAAATCAGAGGCCTTTTGTAGGGTTTTACAAATCACTTTCTCTTGGCCAAACCAAATAGTAAAAAATGATTTAATTTACGATAAGAAATGACTGCATCTGAAGATGTGGGCTTTGTACCGCAGCTAAATATTTCTGAAATGCATTCTTGAATTTGTTTTTCATATCAACTGTAGCTTCATATGGTGCTGGCCGGGTGGACTACTAAGCAGCTAACACTGAACAACAACAACAATAATGTAGAATGGAATCAGGAAAGTCATAAAAAACAGTACAAGGTAAATTTATGCATATTACCTGGAACTTGAATGTCAGTCTTCCACCTGTGGTTGTTGCCACGAGTGTAAAACTCAACATATCCTCTATAAGGATTGGTGTAGACCGAGAAGCCATTTGAGATAACTTTTCCTCCAGACGCAACAGCAAACCGGGACTCTGCCTCATGATTTTTCCAAAAAAAGGAGAAGGTAATGCCTGAAGATAAATAACACATTATTACAATTACTCAACATAAATCCTTCTCCAAGTAACACTGTGATTTAAGTAGCTTACCCTCAGGACCACATAGTGTAGGGTCACTTATACAAGTGTTCTGGTAGTTTCCAAAGTGAAGAAATGTGCCACCGTTATCACCATTTAGAAAGATTCCTTTGTTGACCATTCCCTCGACAATGTCTGGCGAAAATCACAAACCTCCAATCATTATTTAAAGTAAAATTGCAAAGCAGATGAGCGTATGTGGTTAAGAAGTCAGTCAACTTTTACAAATTTCTGATTATCCTGAACTGGTTAACCTAAAAATGAATAACACTAAAAGGACAAAAGATAATCATGTAGATACAGTGATGACAGTAGAGAGCAGTGTGTGATGCTTAAATGAATGTCCATGATCAGAAAGTGATGGATTCTCACCTACTGTTGCAGAAATGTTAGTGTAGGCAGAATCATTGGTATACACATAAGAAGAATTATGGGAAGAAGGGAGCACAGTATGGTTGTGGATTCTGAGAGCTGGACAAAGAAAGACAACAAATAGAAATGTGATTCCAACAAAAACAGACAATGATCAGCAAGAGAATGGTGTGACGAACACAATAAGAGGAATGTGATCCACAGGTATGAGACAGAGTGATGCTGAGCAAAATAGCAGCATTGAAGGAGAAATTAAAGTGAAATCACAGATCATGCTCATGTCTATACCCGATCCCTCTTTTATTTGTGAGCATTTTGTAGACAATGTGCATACACAAAAAAAAAATATCTGACAGAAAAATTTAAAAAGCATGACGGGAAATTTAGATGATATAAACAAATACATTAAGATAGAACATGTTTGGGTGGTAAAAGGTGAGCACATACTTATGTTACTCCCATTAATATAACCTGGTCGGTTTCCTATCTGGTCCCACAGTTCATTTATTCCATCTACAGCATCAAGTGGCCAATAATGTGATGCAGTGGCCAACACCTCAAGCCCTAAAAATAGAAAAAAAGTTCACACATCAACAATTAACTGAATAAAATACTTCTCATTATGTATCACTCTAGAACTGTTCTCTCAGTCTTATGCTTTCAAGTCTTAAATTAATTAACTAGAAGAAGAAAGATGGTAAACTCACATAGGAGAACAAATAAACACAATGCATTTAAAATCTTTTTGAAAGTAAATTACAATCTAAATTTGAACGAGCAAACACTTTCACTACCTGGATGCTGCAAATTTGGCACAACTTGAGCACAGATCTGTGGAAATTTAGGAAAAAAAGAGAACATTCCCATCAAAACAACCATCTGAAAACTATTTAAAAATAAACGTGACAAAGTCTTACCTTAATCCAAGAGGCAAAGAGAGTAAAAATATAAACTTGCAAAACAAATTCCATTGCTTTTGACACGTAAGTCATATGCTTTTTACTGAAAAAAATATTCAAAATCCAACACAAAGATAAACCAAACAAAGTTGCTCATTGTTCAGAGATGATGATCTACAGATTTTGTTTGTCCTTATGAATCCAAACTCATAAAATGATAACAAAATGCGCAAAAACTCCCCGACATTTGCTGTAGAAATGGGCACAATCAGATTTCCAGGCAGAAAATTATGATCCTTTTGGAAACTCCTACTTTCTGATCGCTGCTCTGTGACTTTGTGTCCTCAAGTAGAAACTGGAGGAGTAAACGAAGTGAGTGGAGGCGTTCTGATCTCTAGATCTAACCTGGGAAACACTCAGTGATGTCATGTTTGGACCGTTAGAAGAGAGGGTGTTAAGCATGTGCGTAAATGGCATTGTTTGTGCGTAATTGGAGACTGTACAGGGAGTGGATTAGATCAAGATTTGATTTTAGTGAGCAAGTATGACATATAAAAGTACATTTCAATTATAACCTTTATAATCCATGATCTATTTGGGTTTTAGAATAGTTATAAGGTAATCATCCTTGGAAAAATGAGGGAGAATGAATATTACTTTAGTTTGTTGAAGAAAAATTAAACTGAGTTATAGTTTCAAAGTATTAATTAAAACACATATGATTAGTTCTGATTCAGAAAAGAATCCAAATCAGAAGTGCTCTATTGATCCCACACGTGGGAAATGTGTATATTAGAGCAGCACAGTAATCATAAAAAAAAGACACAAGATACAAGAAAAAGATACAAGATACAAAAAAAAGTGGTTGTAAAAAAGTATAAGTGAACATAAGAAACAAAACAAGTGATATGATGCCAAATTATGGAATCAATCAACCTGATCAGAATTATCAAAGTTAATAATTAGTTGCTCCAGTTATTGATCATTTCCAATCACTAATCTCAGAGAGAAAACCAGATTAAATATATACGTTAAAAATTGAGGAAAAAGGTTCCTCGTGAGGTAAAAATTAAATTAGAGTAAACAGCACCATCTTGTGGCCAGGTAAAGTGTTGCATGTGCTGATTTAATATTTAATCAGCTGTGCTTCTCTTGTGACAGCAAAGTAGTGTCAAAATACAAAAAAACAAGATGAAATCAATTAAAAAAACATTTTGACGAATAAAAATGCGTTTCCTGTACAAAACTTTAGAAGACCTCCCAGAAAGATGCGGTACTTTTGTTTTAAACGACTGATAACGACGTTTTCTTCTATTGTTAAAATGTTAAAACAGATTATTTAACTATTTATTTTTGCTGCAATTACATCTTCAAAAGTTTTGCAACTTTAAAATAATATAAAGTGAGTGAAAAAAAGTGTAATTATATCTTTAAAGGTGTGTATGTGAAGGAGAAAAGAGGCGGATCCCTTGTGAGACATGATCTGGATCTGTTGCTGCTTTTTGACGCTTTTCCAAAGAAATCAACTCCATTTAAATGACCAAAGATACATTGTTCAGTTTGCTTGAATAAGCTTTTTCCAAATCATAACTTTTTTTATCTGACTTGATGTAGTTTTGTTTCTACACCGGATCTCTCCTAATGTGTTTTTTTTAAATGGATCTGATGGTTTTATTTCTCTCATCCATCTTCAGAATTTGGATGATCAACATAGAAGATCTGCATAGTTATACAGATGGAGTGTTTTAGGACATCTTTGTGGATGTTTTCTTAAATAATCAGCTTGATCGGTGCTTATTGGTGTGATGAAGGATCGTTTGGCTGAATTGACTGCTGTAAGTATTTCTTGATTTCTGTAAAAAGGCAAAAAATCGGGGTCACTTTTCTGTTTTTATTAGGGTTGCACAAGTGTGGAAGAAGTTACAGTTCCTGTTGACTGTAAGGATGGCTTCATGGAGAGCTTTTTCAGGAGGGTTAGTATCCAAGATGTGTCCTATAGATAATAATTATGATTTATTAATTAAGTTGTTATTAAATAACGTAGGTGGAGGAGATCAGAGGACTTATTGATAAAATTTCCAACCAAGTTGAAGAGGTGAGAAAGTTGCACAGTATGATCCTGTCTTCACCAAACCCTGATGACAGTAAGTTTATTTTATTGGATACAATTTTAATCGATTCTTTTCTTCTCCGTGATTTTTTCCAATTTTTTGTTCATCTTTCTAATGCAGGTACAAAAAATCAACTGGGTGCATTAACCGACAACATAAAAGGGAACGCCAATGTGGTAAGAACTAAACTAAAAGGTGAGTCTGACTAGGTTGTAATTCATGTGTCTTAATTTATAAGGACTTTTATAACCTGATGTTTTATTTTTTCTAAAACTCTTCTTGTGAAGTCATAGAGCAAAGTATGCCAAAAGATGATGATCATAACAGATCTTCTGTTGACTTCAGGATCCAGAAAACACAGGTCAGAACATGAATAAGAACCTGGAATGTCCTCACATTTGGACAAAACATTTTCTATTCACAAAGTGGTGTCGATACTTTCTCTTTTTAGTGTTTATTTACTAGGAAAGAACCATAATAAATTTGCTCGGATTTGTCTATTTTAAAAGCATCCTGCTTTAGTTTATATTTTCTTTGTTAAGAAAAAGTTTTTGTGACATGAGACAAATAACCTACCGGTACTTCTAGTGAGGTTTTTTTTTTGTTTTTTCTCTGTTCAACATTTCCAGCTTATTGTCACCGTTTCATGTCATGTTTTGTTGTTTCCCAGCACACTATATTGTCCAGGAAATTTGTGGAGGTCATGACCCAGTACAATGCGACTCAGGTGTCTTTTCGGGAAAGAAGCAAAGGAAGGATTCAAAGACAACTGGAAATAAGTGGGTAACAAGAATTAGACTACGGGGCAAAGTCGAGGCTAGGAAAGTCAACCTTAATTTAAAAATATGATTTTTAATGCTTCATTAAGTTTATTTGTAAGATTTGGTTTTAGTTTTTCAACTCTTGTGAAACTTTTTCAGCATTCCTGGCCTGGTAATCAGGAGGTAAAATGGTGAGAAAGTTCTATGTTCAGACAGGATTCAGGAAACAAGTCACACCAGTTTCCTCTTTGCTTCTCCAAACATTTTACTGATAAATCCACACTGAAAGTGACACAAAATTTTGTCACTAATGGATCCAACATTTCTATTGAAATTTAAAGTGACGTTATAAAAGATTAATTGCTCAAAACTGTAGAAAAACACAGAATTATCATCAAATGGTGGAGAAATATACCCGGCAAGAGTGAGACAGTGCTGAAAATTTAGCCAAAAAGTATAAAGAAATGTGTGTTAAAGATCAGCTGAAGCAGGATCTTGTGATTTTTTTCAGTAGCTGATACATTCATACTCGTTTTTTTTTCTCTTTACAAGGTTTTATTGTAATATTTACATCAAACTAACATGAGACAATAGTGAAATGCAATGAGAAAAGAATTGTTTCCCAGAGTCCCTGTGGCTGGTGTAACGAGAAGCTTCATGACTGCAGACCTGATACTGGAGACGCCTGACTGTGTTAAGGTTGCCCTGGAAACCCACAGTATGCTCCTGGGCATGTGTTATAGTTGTTCACAAGTGTTTGATGAAATGCTCAAATTTATATATGCTGTAAGTTGGCTTCAATCACTCACGATTATTAGAAAAAGAGGTCAAACTTTGTGTTTGAAGTCTTGAAATGATGTGTGATCGAGGAGTGCTTTGTTCACTTTGTCTCTGAGGATTAGAGGGGTGACACAGTAAGCAGTCGCGCTGAGATCTCTTTCCTCTGGGAGCGGGTGGAACAACAGAGGGCACAGCTTACTGTTTATAAGGACATAACAAATGTTGTTTCAAAGGAGAAATGTCATGTTTCATTGTTCTCAAGATAGATCACATTTTTGACAAAAAAACAAAACCTTACAATCCAGTTTGTATGAGCACTTCTGTTGTTCAAGGTCAAAATAATGTGTGTTTTTACCAAGATAGAAAATTGTGTAATTATTGTAAATAGCGTCATTCAGATATTTTAATGTGTAGAGAATATGTCATAATTAAGGTTTTGACATCTATTGGCATTAAAAATCTTTCTCTAAAAATGTTAATAATTTAAAGTAAGATTTTTTTGTGTCACAGAAAAATATTTTCTTTCCATTGTCCTTTTTGCAGCTGGAAGAACAACAACCAATGAAGAATTAGAAGACATGTTAGAAAGTGGAAACCCATCAATCTTCACAACTGATGTAAGTTCATTGATTCTATACTGTTTTGTGTCGTTGGGCAAATGGACATGTCTGTACATTAAGAAAAAAATGTGCCCATAAAAAACATTTTGTAGTTTTGTACACAATTGGGCCATATTATATTAAATATCTCTGTCAACCTCTCTTTCTTAGATTATTTTGGATTCCCAGATCACCCGACAAGCCTTAAACGAAATTGAATCCCGTCATCAGGATATTGTGCGATTGGAGTCAAGCATTCGAGAGCTTCATGCAATGTTCATGGACATGGCCATGCTGGTAGAAACTCAGGTAACAAGTTCATTAATCTGGAATTTCTTATCAATTCTTTCTTATCAATTGCTGTTCAAACAAAGCCAGAAAGCTTTGTCCCCTGATACGATAAATAAAAACTGGATATGATCATTTCCAGGGTGATATGGTGGACAATATAGAGAATAACGTCTCCAACGCAGTAGAGTACATTTGTCGAGCAAAAGAAGAAACTAAGAAAGCTGTGAGATACCAAAAGAAATCCAGAAGAGTACGTGTTTAACACTGATTTCCTAAATTGATTCAATAATGAAGCCAAACATATGAAAATGTTACAACTAAAGAAATATGTAAAAAAAAAAAAAAAAAGTTCTCTCTGTTTTCTTTAAAGTTACTTAACAACTTCTCAACTTGACAGAAATACATTATCATTGCCTTTGCTCTGTTGATCCTGCTTGCTGTCATTGCACTTATTGTGGGGCTGTCTGTGGGACTGACCAAACGACCCGCCTAACATCTACAGAGGTACATCAAATATCAGCATCTATATCTGTTCATTTATTTTCTTAATCCTCATCTACATTTTTTTTTTTTTTTTCTAGAAACTTTTCTACTTGGACACGTGATGTTTTTCCTGGTCTTTCTCATTAGTAATTGTTAGATTCCTTAAGTAAAGATTTATTATAAGTCATAACTTTAAAACAATCAGCATTACAAAACTGGATTTTAGAATGATGAAGACCGCACATGCAGTGCGGCTCATAATTATTCATACCTTTGGCCAATTCTGTCTTAAAACTGTTTGATTATCCAACAGAAATGTTTGTTTTAACTGAAAATGCTACCGAACTCTTTCAAAAATATGCATAATAAGACAACATTAAAAAGGTATTGGTATAATAAAAAAAATTCTTAACTTTATCTGCATCTGAACAAAATTTGCATGTACAAAAATATTTCGATTCCTCTCATGTATTTAGTAAAAAAACCAAAACAAAAACGTAATTGGCTAGTGTGTGAAACAAAAACTATCAAACTTTGTGCATGTCCTGCTGATATTTTGCCCATTTAAATTGAGCAATGACTTCTGGTTCTTTAAGTACTTGTCACTTTGATTTGAATGTAAATAAAAGATAGGAAATTTGTTTTTTTATAGAACATTTGCTTTTTTTGCAATGTTCTTGTTGTCTTTGGTAAAAAGCCTGTGCATTTCCAGTTAAAAAATAATTTGCCAGCTGTATTGGTAATTATGAACAGTGCTAGAGATGCAGTCGACATCATATGGAAAATGATTCATGTTACTGTTCTGATGTTGTTTTGAACACTGAACTATTACAGACTAACAACATACAAATCATACCTCTTTCTATTTCTATTATTACATTTTCAGCCTGAAAAGCAACTTGTTTTAGAGAAGTAGTTTCTCAAGAAATAATTTGGCATTCTGATAAATATTATGCCTTCTTTTTTAGAGGAAGATTAAAAGACCACTATGCCAGTCATGTCTGCTTAGTGAATGTGCCATCTGCAATTTTCCTGTTTTGCTTCAGTAAATTGAGGCTGCTGCTAGAGTTTAACACATCTGTCTTTTCATGTAAAACTGCAAAAGAAAGTAAGCGATTATTGTCCCAAACTATCACATTACTGCAAAAGATTGTACGTAATTGCATTCTTATTTTTAGAATTTCTAGATATTTAAGTGTTTCTCTTAAATTCCCATTTTAATCTTTTTAACATTGACTGATAAAAAATGAAATGTAAAAATACTCCAGCTCAGGAATGCCCTTAGTAGATAACAAAGGTAAAAACTCAGAGTTGTATTTATCTTGAGCAACTGTTTCTTAAAAAAAAGAATATTAGTCAGCTCAGTTAATTAAAATGACTTCTTAATGTTTGTCATTAATGAATGATTTAATTAACACAATGACTAAAGTGCCATTTTAGTGTGGTACACTAAAATTGGTCATTTAATGAGTTGCATTTATCACAATCACTGTGTGTGATGACTGAAATACTTGTTGTGGTGCAGTAATCAAGAACTGTTTGACAATTATTTCAAGAGCACACATGTTCATTTTATAATATTTTGTTTTAGCGATTTAATAAAAAATCCCCTGTGTGAAAGAAAATCTTGTTTGAAGTGATTTCTTGCTTGTTTTGTGTTGCAGGGTTAAATATCGTGTGATATACAATTGAACATTCTGCTTTGTTGTGTTCCGCTTATTCGGGGCCGTGTTGCGTGGCAACAGCTTCAGATGGGAAACCCAGGCTTCTCTCAACCCGTGCTGTATCCTACAGCTCACCCGGGAGGATCCCAAGACATTCTCCAGCCAGCTGTGAGGCATAGTCGCTCCAGTGGGTCTGGGGCGTACCTCTGGCTCTCCTACCAGTGGGATGTGCCAGAAACACCTCACCAGCGAGGCGCTCGGGAGTCATCCTAGCCAGATGCCCTAGCCTCCCCAGCTGCCTTCTCTTCACCTAATCGCAGAGCTCCTCACTCTTTCTCTGCGTGAGAGTCCAGCCACCAGCAGAGGAAACTCATTTCGGCTGTTTGTATCCCCAATCTCATTCTTTCGGTCACCACCCACAGCTGGTGACCATAGGTGAAGGTGGGAACGTACTGTAGATCGACTGGTAATTTGAGAGCTTTGCTTTTTGGCTCAGCTCTTTCTTTATCACAATGGACCGATGCGGCATCCTAATTATGATTGTTGTGGATGCTGCACTAGATCCGTTTATCCATCCTTCCCTCACTTGGGATCAAGACCCAGAGATACATACTTAAACTCATTCACTTGGGGCTGAGACCTGTTCCTGACCCGCAGGGGTCATTCTCCCCTATTCAGGGCGGGGACCATGCTGCTTGACTTTTTAAAAGTATGTTACACTAAAAAATATATGTCTTAGAGTGGCCTGCACTGGAGTCACTAGGCACTGTTGGGTCCTCGTTGTGGTAGTTTTACTGAAAATAGTTGCAGTGAGTTTTGTGAATTATATGTGTGTTCAGTTTGTGTTATATCATGTTCATGTTATGCGATGTCTCTTTCCCTTTCTAGGGAGTACAGGTGTGAATTAGCCCCGGTCTAACTCTAGTGAGAACCATTTTATTCATTTGATTTAATTTAATAGTTTGTAAAAACATTAAAGATGATTTTCCCTTGATTACAGCCAAAGCTCATTTTCATTATCAAAAACATTTAAGATGTAGTTGTACATGATTCACTTTTTAGAAATGATTAATCTCATTGAAGTTGTGTAATTAAATGAGGGTTATTTTTCTATTCTTTTTTCCAGTGTTCCAAATTTTGTAAATTCAGCTAGTGCATAATTTTTTTTTTTTTTTAAAAGAGGGTGCTGCTTACTTCGGGCCTAATAAGCACTTTACACAAAATGTTTGATTTCCATGTAATCAACCAAACAACATTAGAGGAGAAAGTAGAAGTAGATCCCTGTAGGGTTTTTTTCTTCCTTTTATTAGATCAAAAGAAACTTTAGAAGTGCACTCAGGAACGGGAGTGCTGGTAAATGTCCTTAAAATACCTTCACGAGTGTTTCCGTGTCACCGAACAGGACATCCTTTATGTCAAGTCAAGAGAAATATGAGCTTAGAGAAATTTACAGCCATTTCCTTAAGGTTAATCCATCTATATTACACACCCACTTGATGATCATGAGGATCAGTGAGAGCCTATTCCTGATGTCAAAGGTCGTGGAGCAAGATTACAACCCGGACATCTCGCATGCATCACAAGGCCAAGACAGAGATGTATTGGGGAAAGAGCTGAGCATGCTCAAACCTGCATTCAAATAAGAATCACCAGAATGATCCCTCTAAATCATAATATCCTCTCCTCTTTAAGAAATATTCAACTTTTCATGCTTTTGGGGAATTTTAATTGCACAATTTAGTTTGCAATGAAGTTTCTCAAACCATCGACGTTGTCGACAACGTTGGTCGACAACGAGGCTGCAGATACCAGATCCCATTCTGCCAAGTAA
This sequence comes from Neostethus bicornis, assembly GCA_902685375.1. Classification (NCBI taxonomy): domain Eukaryota; kingdom Metazoa; phylum Chordata; class Actinopteri; order Atheriniformes; family Phallostethidae; genus Neostethus; species Neostethus bicornis. The sequence goes on from LR738545.1 coordinate 17,444,157, forward strand.
GCAGCCAAGAGGCAAAGAAGAAATTCTCAATACATCACAGAGGCACACATAAAGATAGACAACTAAATACACATTGATGAGGACGCTATCTGTAAAGCAGATTTCAAAATATATTCCGTAAAATATCCCAGTTCCAGGTGAATTTTTACAGTAAAATCATTGCATTTTTTTCTGCATACTCATTATGCCTGAACTTGTGTCTTCAACTTACTTTGTTCCATTCAAATGTTGTTCTTTTTAGGCCACTGATTTTTAGGTTTACAATTGGATTATCTTCCGCAGGGTAAGGTCATAAAATAATTTGGTTATTTGACTTTGTTAAAACAAACTTCAGCATCCCTTCACATAGAAGTACAGTATATCTTTAAAACCTCTTATCCATCTTCACATAATTAAATTGTTTGACAATCCAGTGGTAATACACTTCACATACTGTATATGATGAAACATAAAGGCTTGAGCAAAATTTCAAACACCAAAGTCAAAAAAATTTTGAGCCAAAAAAACAGTTTTTCTGTTAGTCTTGTTCATCAAAAAAATACATAGAGAGATGTGCTTCTCATGATAATGGTGACCGATTTTATTAATTTTGTTGTGACCCCTGCTTCTTAGAGGGTGTCTGTCTCTGTGGCAACTTGCTCACCATCTGCAGATGATCAGCAATCAGCAAGCTACATAAGCCATTTTCACCCCCCCAGCCTGTGTCAGATTGTTGAATTCCATGTGGTAACAACAACAACTAATAATAATAATAATAATAATAATAATAATAATAACTAGCCTTTAGTTTATCTTTATCTGCTGATTTTCTTGCCTGTGGTCTTATATTCTGTTTCCATTATTTAAGAAACCCGTCTGACTTGGATAACCCACCTGCCTCGAACTACACACCTGCTTCGAAGAATCTGTTTTTACCTAATTGGAAATACATTTTTATGTTTTTCCTTTTTATTCTGTGTTCCGCGCTTGGATTCTACAACACCTCATCATAACTAATTTATTTTAACAGATCGAGATGTCATGATATTGTTTAATCGTCTATCAAATCAATTCTAAATTAAAAGTCAATGCTGTAACAGAAAAAAATTGCTATTAGTCATCAATATGTTGATGTGTTGCTGGCACTTCAGAGTGCCATTGAAGCATTATTTAACATCTCAAATTATTATTATACGTGATACATTTACAAGTAACTGGTTAGGTTTCTTCATTGTGTTTTTAGATCATGCTAAAATGTACATTGGAAATATCGCATCAAATTTTTTTTTTGGTTTTAATGTGTATTGAGGCAGTAGCTTTTTGTCATGGTGATTGTGCACTCTACATATGTAATCATTCATTATCAGTAATCCGTTTTACTTCTATTTGTCTTTCAATAACTACTGCCTTACTTATGAATTGCCATGCTATTTTGTGTTCCTATTTTTAAAAAACTCTAAGCTGATTAGATTATTACATCATATCTAAACTCAAAGTATATTTAGATGTAGTAAAAGTAATTTCAGATATGTGGTTAAAAATGATTGCTACTGTTTACCGCCTTACTCTCTCCTGTTTTTATATAAGAATATATTACAGGGACTGTGACCCAACAACCCTGGTTGGGTAAAGCTGTTTAGTAAATGAATGGATGGAAATTAAGACAGCACATAGTTATTTTTTTTTCTTTATAATTTTTCTGTAATTTGTTGTCTAAATGCTGGGCTGGAAGAGGTTTTGATTAAAATATTTCTTACATTTACATTAACAATAAATGGATATGATTTGAATTATTTATCCTTATCCTCATTTTGTTCCCTGATTTAATTCAAATTCAGTGTGTTTTGAGTTATGTATTTCCCAGCCGAATAGGAACAATTTAATCTTTTCATTTCTCTTTCTTGTTGAAGTGGATGTCTCAAGCAAAGGGAAAAAAAACACACTTTTTTAGCATTGATTGTATCAAATTTTAGTCTTAGCCAAATCCCAATATGAAACTGTTAACTCCCCACGTGTACATTTTTTTGTTTAATTAGTCAGTAACTTTTGTAGCTGTTTTATAGTTGTTCTCTCTGTAGAAAAAAATGACTATTTTTATAGACCCTACTGCATAAGCAATGCTATTTTCTGATGATGAGAATGAATGACTCAGTGCAGCTGAGTGCTCATCTGAACTAAAACTGGGCCTGACTGCAAACATAAATACACACATTGATGATCAAGCTCACACTTCGTAACACGCTAGCATGCATGACACAACAGAAACTATATCGACCTGAACTCACTGCATGGGATTTAATTGTTTTGACATCACTTTTTAGCCTGAGGCAAGTATAATTTGCTAGTATAGTATCAAAGAAAACTGTACTCTAATCAAGAGAATGTCTTTCATTCAAACAAGATCAACAAAATGTACATAGACTACCGTGTTGTGCACCATTTGCCTGGTTTATAATTATTAAGATTAAAATATAAGATAGCTTGGTAGTTTTCTGCATTCCCAGAGCCAGCTGTGCTATCTCCCCTGTATGTGTGCTGACAATAATCCAACATCCATTATTATGTAACTGTGGACTACAGATATTTATAATCTGAGCATGCTGGAGTTATGACATCATCCAGCACTACTGACCATGGCAAGCATTGTAGGAAGCATGCAAATATTTCTGTCATGGTAGGTTATTTTCCGTTACGGACAGGTAGCATTAATGAGATGTAAAATTTAGCCTAAGTGTGGCTTGATTTGAGATCTGTTTAATATTTTAGGGGACAATGGGCTGTCAGAAGACTTTCAAGATGGAGAAACTCTTGAGTCAATCTCAGAGAGAAGCATTGCTGGGTCAAAAACAAAGAAAAAATACAGCCAAACAGACCAATTGGATGAGAAACACAGAGAAGGTAAGCACAGTTTTTTTTATATTCTCACTTTTGTTAAGCTTTTATGGAATAAGCTGTTATTTAACCATGTCTGGGTTATTGCAGGATAAGCACCAGTTGATGCCTGCATCCATAATCTGAACCTGCAATTGTTAGCCAGAGTTAAATCTCTTTACCATGATCATCACTAATCATTTCAGTCCCATGTGGAACTGATGTTAATGTTCACATCCTATGTTTATTCAGCTTCTAAACTGACAAAATTTTGTTGCACTGGATTTATTGTGGGAAGCATTTGTTTCCTCATAAAAAGATTAGCCAAAAAGCCATTATGTAATATGCATTTTGTGGAATACCACAATTAATAATGTAATCAAATGGATCTTATTTAGACTATTTTGCTACATTCCCATCAGTATTGTGAAGAAAAACCTTCTACAGCTGATCATTTTTACATTTTTTTCCCATGTTACATTTATTCACGTACCACATCTGCTTGATTAAAACTTCTTCAATCCAAGTTAAAGGAAGTGTCAGTGTTAAAATTTGGAAATTAAAATTATATCTCTGAGGATGAGGCATTGCTCTGGATCCACTGAAGTTTAAACACAAGTTTGAATGGTTTTTAGGAAGTGGTTATTTTGGACAAAAACTTATTAAGAGACATTTGGGATAATAAAGCTAAATTAATGCCCTGTCCACACGTAGCCGGGTATTTTTTCTAAACGCATATATTTTTTTAGCCGTTTTGGCCTGCCGTCCACACGAAAACGGAGAGTTTTTTTTCCACTCAAAACCGGCGTTTTTGAAAACTTCGGCCAAAGCGGAGATTTTGGAAAACTTCGCTTTTGCGTTTGTATGTGGACGTGCGAAAACGGAGATTTGCGTTTTTATGCGTCACTACTTGCGACAAGTAATGCACATACGTCATTCGTATGCATCCTTGTTTACAAAAGCAGACGGAAACAGGCATTACTTTTTACCCTGTTACAGACCTTCTTTTCTTGTCTTTTTGTCCTCTATTAACTGCTCTTGCTTCTTGTTGAGGAGCAAAGGATGAGAAATGCGTTGCAATTGGCTATTATTCATCACATAAACTTTCTAGCTCAGAGCTTACGTTTAAATAAATACTGCCCACTATTGGCCTGGCACGCTTATAACCGCACTAAGAGGCGTATTTATACGGCTCCGTGTTGACGCGGATATTTTGAAAACGGTTACGTGTGGACCCGAGCGTTTTTTCTAAAACAGAGGACAGCGGATATACGTTTTCAAAAATACCCGGTACGTGTGGACATAACTGCTATTGATACAAAACAGCTGCAGCAATAACCCTGGATGCACAATTAGTTTTAGGAAAGCTGCTCCTTTGTTCTGTTTTTTTCAATGCTCCAAGTGTGCAAAAATAATCAGGACTCACAATCAAATGATAAATTTTTAACACAAGCCAAATACGTTCCTTTTAAATGACAAAACAACTATTACTTAATTGGAATTCAAGACATTTACATTGTTAAATTCCCATGTTGGACACTGACTAAGGTTAAAACCTCCCTCACATAACATCTTAAATTGAAATGATGGTTAATTTGAAGATGTAAGGGAATTATAATTTGAATGGAGTATTTATCTTTTTCAATTTTTGTGCATATTTACATAGCATGGTAGATTTGTGCACCTTTAAAGTTGTTTCAGATCGTATTTTTTAAAAAATACAATGCTAACTATGATAGTATATTTGTGTCTTTGACCTTGTGAACACATGGGTGGTCCTTTTAGGAGTGCGTGAGTGAGTGACCAGGATGGACAGGATCAGGAACGAGTATGTCAGAGGAACATCCCATGTTGGAGCTTTTGGAGATAAAGTGTCAGAGAGGCCTGACTGAGAGGGTTTGGGAGAGAGTAAGGACATCGGTGGAAAGATGCTGGGTTTGGAACCACCGGGCAAAAGGCCTAGAGGAAGACCAAAGAGGAGGTTCATGGATACAGTGAAGAAAGACATGAAGATAGTTGGCGTGACCGAAGAGGATGCAGGAGATAGGGTTTGATGGAAGAAACTGACTTGCTGTGGCGACCCCTGAAGGGAAATGTCGAAAGGAAAAGAAGAAGTAGTGCGTAACCTCGTCTATATCCCTGTGCTGCTATTTTGATGAGCATGTCAAGATTGCTTAAAACTATGTTGTTCTTGGTAGACGATGTTGTGTTTAACCTAATTCATGTTGTTACAGATTAATTAGGAAAATATTAATACTGAGCCACAGTCATCATTCAAGAGTCAAATGCTTATCAGAATACTGAATAACAACCTGTAAAAAAACAAGGAGTTGTAGTTTCATATACAATCTTTGCATCTTGTGCTCATTTCACACGTAGAAAAGAATGAGAGACAATCAATCATGATGAAGTGATTTTAGATGTCTATTCAACAAACAGCAGGAGGCAGGGCAGCACAACAGGAGTTTCAAAATCTCTGGACTTGGTGCCTCCTGATTATAAATACAATCAGAAATTATGCATTGCTCTTGAGTGAGAAAATGAAACTAATCTGCCTCATGAGTGTCATAATGATGTGGAAAAAATTATTTCATATTAATTCAACACATTCATATTTTAAAACTTTGTACCTGAACATAGACTATTACATTGTTTTGTTACAACACAGTTGGGTTTTAGTTGGTATGCAAAACCTTACACAAAAGAGACTGTCAGAGCAGTTGTTCACACCTCTGAATGTGTCAGCCTGGATAAAGCCAGCCTGGAGCTCCTATTCTGCCTTCTGACATCCTTTGACAGCTGTCTGCACAGGTTTGGTTCCCTTTAACAATCTAAGGTACTCAGGCAAGGAATAAGTTATTATTTAAAGAATACATACATTTAGCACAACTAGCTGGTGTATAAAACAGAATTTTTTCATTCAGGAGTGGTGAAAAAAGAAGCTGATCTCTCTAAAAAATAAATAAAATGATTACATTAAAAAATTATGACGAATAACAAACATGCAAATGTATCTGCTTTATAATCACTGTTTAAGATTCTTTTTTTGTGTATGTGCATTTTTATGTGATATATTGATATATTTCAGTGTGGAAAAATTAAATCTTTCCCACATATTGTCGCTTCTATCAGAAAAAGTATCATTTTCTTTATCCCTGCTAATGTTGGACGAAATTAGAATTTGCAAATTTCTGAAGTTTCCTACGTACGACTGGTTTTAGGTTTGAAGTTATAGAGCACGTTGTTTTGGCATCTCAGGTTCCAGCTGTATTTTGAAGTGGTCATGTTGATTGCAGGTTTTATTTGAAAGAAGAATAAAAGATGGCAAAATAGGTTTTGATGTGTTGATTTGATTCCTATTCCGGACACGTTGGTAAGAATCATTCGATTGTTAGTATAGGCTGCTAAAGGGAGTCCTTTTTAACATGTTTGGTTGGTGGTGTGCCTCAAGATATTTTTGATGGAAAAATGTACCTTGGCATATGTATATACAGTATGTATATGTGTGGCATATGGCAAATGTACCTTAACAGGTTATACTTCAAATGTACAACTTTATGTGTTGTACCAATTTATAGGCAGTTGTTTTTTTTTAACATTAACAGCAAATAAAAGTTTAATGAACAAACTAAATACTGCGTTAGTGAAATACATGCTGATTTATGTTAGTTGTAATGTGCCTTGAAATAATATAGTGATAATTTTTCTAAAAGGAATCCATTAGATTCACATTAAGTCTACCCACAGCCATAAGGGACATCCGGTGTCTTTTCTACTCAGATTTTTCTTAGAAGTTACCACAAAAAGGAAATAAGTGGCAAGATTTCACATCAATTGTTTCTGATATGTTGGTGCTAAGATGTGAGCAGATGCTGTGTGATGCAATCTACCCGCTGGGATTTGAATGAGGGTCTTGCTGTAAACAGTAGAGAAGGTTCTAGACAAATCCAAAGAGCTTCAGTGGTTGCCAGGCATGCACAAACAGAAAAGCATATTTGTTCTGGGCCCTGTTTCTCACAACAGCATGCAGGACCACAAGCAGCCACTGGAGGCAAACACACTGTACATGCTGTGCTGCTTTCATCCACATCTCCTTATAGTCCAGGGAGAGAAAAAAAAAACCTCAGGATGGCCCAAATAATCCTCTTTAATACCCTTCTGCACTTGATTTACTGATCTGTGATTGGATAGTAATGATGTTTTTGCTGTTTGTGATAGCTGATTGGTTCGGCTCAGCACACAGTGAGAAAGGCTTTGACAAGAGCAGCCTCAGAGGAAAACTCTGTGGCATAATGACCCTCGAAGAAACAAGGCAGTGTCTCCTTGTCAGCTTGCAAAAGAATTTAACTGAGAGCTACTGCAACAAAACTGGGAACACTGGCCAGTTGAGATGCCAGAAAACCCCAGATGACCTTGCCAGCTTCAATCATGGCCTCTGATCAGGGAGAGTTAGGTGAGCAGGCGGTGTGAGGAAACACGTTGCTGGAAGTGTTTATTGACAAGACTGTCTGTGACTGCTGTGAATAAGATGGAGACTGAGCAGATTTGATGGAAGGAGACCAAACACATCCTGGAGAGGGAGCAGTGTCCAGGACTGCTGCACACTGCACTACCTCTGCACCCCTGCGTGCTTGAATCTGTGTGACTAAGCGTGTGTACAAGAGAGAAAGTGAGGGAGAAAGGAAGGGGGCGTGTTGATGTGTGTGCTCTGCTGCACAGCCACAGTAGTGTGAGCTGAATGATGCTCGTTGGCTGTCTCTCTCTCTCTCTCCCTGCGTTGCCTGGCTGTGCCTCTTTCTGCCGAGCACTGATGAACCATTTTATGCAACATAGCTGCCATAGCCATCGTCCCAGTTCTACTCCTTCTGCTGCTTTGGGAATCACCTCTCATTTCATCGGTGCTTTCTGCAAAGGTAATATTCCATCAGTTTTCTTTCAGGCTGTGCATGTTCCACCAAGCCTGGATTTTTGTTCTGACTCGGCTGCATGTTCCCTGGGACATAGATGAGGATGCTTGTAACATTTCTTTGTGCCAAAGGTAATTGAAATGCACCCTGCTGCCCATCTCGCTCACACAGCTTACCCTGTGTGCATTTCTTGAGTGATGGATTGGCCTGTTTTCAGATGTTCTGCACAGGAGACAGCCCAGAGGACATTACACATAATTTGCATACAGTAAGATTTCTTTGGCATTTTTAGATAATCTTTCAGTCTCTTGCCCTTAGCTAAAACATGCTGCAGCATCTTAAAAAGAATACTTCTCTTGCCTTGGCAAGAGCAGGGCTGAACATCTGTGTGTATGTGTGTGTGGTATAATTTCTGGATTTTAAGGTTGGCTGGCTCTGATGTTACCGTCATATTTCTCAGCAAATTTTCTCTGTGGATTGTGTGTTGAGGAAATATGTTTTGTTGGAATAAACAGTGGAGCCCAAACAGGTAACATTGAACTTAAGATGTCTACTGTATGATGCTGACTTGATGTTAAACTGGTCAGTATTACCAGAAAAGTTTAAAAAACAAAACAAAATTGTAATAACCCATTTTATAACACAATGGGAGCTCCAAAGCGATTACGTGCATGTATTTTTGTGCGAGCGTCTGATCAATTTACACTCAATTGTATAGTGCATGAAAGAGTGTTTGTACATTGTGCCAAATTGCTTCAGAAGTCACTTAGCAGGTGGTCAGGTGCTCCTATAGACGGCAGCCAAGAGAGTAAACAACAGCAGTGGGAATAGACTGAACTATAATTTTTTTAAAAGAGAAAACATGTTGTCTATTTATCTGGACGTGTGTACAAAAACGAGGCTGTTCCCGCCGCCTCTCAAGGTCAGACGTTTAAAGGGCCTCCATAATTAGGTTTGTCAATCATGTCCTACACCTTGTGATATGAGGAAAAACTCCCATGCTTATCTTCCATTCATACTGCCCACCTTGACAAGCAGGCAAAGCCATTCATCATTTCTCTGGTTATCCCTGAGCTGGTGGAGAGTGACTTTCATCTTTACAACACTCGAGAGATATAGGAGACAAGAATTCATATTTCACACTTAAATTTGTTTGCTTCAAGATGAGTTGATTGCAGGAAAGGAGGTGGTGTCTGTGGAGTTACTGATTTAGAAGAGTGGGCTGATTTGTGATTAGACTTCACATGTTTAAAGAGGGGTGTTCTGCAAAATCAACTTTAGGGAGATTTTTCTATGTCTAAGTATTAGTCTCATCAAAACTACAAAAAAGTTGTTTTCGATTTCATTCATGCATGTGTGAGCAGTTTGTGAGTTTTCCTGTCCAATATTCAAATCCTATTTGTACACCAGATTGTTCTTGGCCTCACAAATTTGTTCTCTGTCCCACCCACAGTCTAACGTAAGCAGGACGTGTTCTTGCGATAGCAATGAATATTCTCTGCTCCTGCTAAGCCTCTCCCCTTAATTACTGCTTTTTCTCTACTTATATCTTTAAGTAAATACACTGAAGTATGAATATTGAAGAATAGGCACAACCTTTGCTAATCATGTTAGGAGTGAATCAATAGAGACCAGAGAAAGTGTCAGACCAACGGTACTGGCACTTGCTCAGCAAGGGTGGCAGAACTGAGTGTAGAGTGACCAAAGTCCAGACGACAAAGAGCTGCTCCCTTGGCAGGTATATTTCTAGAATCGGGGTGCCACAGGAGAAGTTTGGTTTGGGTGGAAATAAAGGTATACCATATACGTTTATGGTTCTGGTGTGGGTGCAGGTGTATGTGTGTGAAGATGTGTGTGTGTGTGTGTGTGTGTGATGATGTGTGAGAGACAGACATTACAAGAAGTAAATAGAACTAAACATTAAAAAACAGATTATACAGTTTGTTCACAATAACAATGTATTTAAATTGATATTTTTAACAAACCTGAGGCAGTTTACACTGTGTTTTCAGCTTCGAATGAGTTTAATGCTGTGTTTGGATGTGCTCGGGGCGGACCTAAGTGGGTAGCGAGAGGATGGAGGAATTCCCTGTGTCAAAGCAGAATGATACTGAATAAATGTATTAACAAGCCTTTGCTAGTGATTATTACATTTCTGAGCTAACATTAGCTAGCATGTTTATATACTTTGTAGATATGGAATAAGAAAAGAACTATTGACCCACAAAAGCACAATACCCCTCTTCAAATAAGAAATGAAATCACTGGGAAACAAATACCTTCACAATCTGCTTATGTACAAATATCAGCAAAAACTGTTTATGAAATGATGAAAGAACAGTGTGTACTTCGCTCTCTTAACCCCTCTTTCCTGTATCAAATCTGTTCTTGTGCATTTTTTTTTTGGCAATTTTCAATTTGGTTTTAGAATCACTTTATTTTAGTCTGCATATCTGCTACTTTTGAAAGCAATTTGAACATGCTTTTTTTTCTTCAGAAAAAAGGAACTTTTGCACATTTATTAGTTAGCAATGGTGTAATTGTGGGACAGCTTTGTTTTCTTCAGAAAATCATTTGTAAACAATGAAAAGTCCCAAACTAAAGTCAAATATTTATTCTAAATGGCTTAGAAGTATCTATTAGAACTGTCCCATTGAACCAGGAACAAACGTACACCATGCCCCTCCTTTAGAGAACAAAATGTATCCAATGTTTCTCATTCATTGCAATACATCGTAAGAGAGTGGTGGCTGGCTAAACGTAAGGGGAGTGTTGCAGCGTGTCCTATTTATGGTATGTGCTGTATATGTTGCTCACTGGATGAGCAGGAGATTGGTTGTGTGAAAAATTGTTTCCACAGTGGGAGAGACACAGCTAGAGAGAAATGCTAAACATGGCTGCTCAGTGGAAGGTTAGCAGTGCGATAGGGGCAGGGTCCTGAATGACTGTAGTAACAGCTGGAACACGGCTGCTGCTCGCGCCTGGATGTGGCCTGGATGAAGCACGTGACCCTACCACAGTGTGAGGCATTAGTGATATGAACAGCAGGGTTCCTGGCTGCTGTTACATAACACTGTCTTCACTGGGAAATCTCTGGGTCCAGGAGACTTTGTCACAGCAGAGTAAAAGTGCATTATCATTGTTAGCAACTACATTACTAGGTCTGAATATCAGAATGTCCTTTGCATGTCAATGCAAGGATTTGCTTCTTTGGAAGGTTTATGAATATGTTACGTACTTAATAAAGCTTTAGGCAGGCTTCCATCTACTGTATTTATGTTATTTGTGTTTATGTGCAGCCTCTTGTCTACACATGCATATGTACGTGCATGTTTTTACACCTGAATGTGAGAGTTGGACTCTATCATTTAACATATGTACATGTGTATGTTTACACTGGGCTCGTGATTATGTTACACCAGATAGCTCCCACGGCCCAGATGTAATGTAAGCAGATATGTTACTTCAGCCGTGGACATGGTGGCAGATCGACTGACTGCTGTGGTGGGACCGGCTAATGAAATGACTGCAGGTTAAATCAAAGTTGGATGAAATCACCTCAGTAATCTGACCGTTTTCAGAAACGATCGTTTCTAGAGTTGATCTTTAGTGTTTTCTTGTTTAGCTGGACAAATCTGTGGTTACATAAAAGTTTACCTGGCATCACTGATCATTTTTTAAAAAAATACAATGCCTTGGACCAAGTTATATGTGACAGAAAATGTTGTTTGATTACTTAATTGTACAGTAAATTAGAAAAGTTTTGTTTCCGCAGTGCTTTGTCTTCACCATTGACATGTTTTGCAGGTCTTAATTTCTCATGGATTTTATTGCAGTAATTTTAAAACAACAAAATTTATTCAATTAGTAAAACACATTTTGTTTGCTATTTTACTGTTCAATGTGCATCTCAGGTTTTTAAGTTCTTGTGGGTCAAAGTTTTGTTCTTGGTTTCCAGGTTTGTTGCTGTAGGGGTCTGTATGAGCTGCGTTGTACAGATCCTAAACTCTCATATGTGAGTAGTGCTGAATCCGACTTTCCTGAATCCAGGTAGCCTTCCGTGGTCATGTGCGTGTTAGTTCCAGGTGTGGACAAATTCCAAAAATGTTGTTTTCTCACCTCAGTATAGGGTTTTCATGTTTTCATGATATACTGTAGGTTTTCACGATTTATAGCTTATGCTCAGTTGAATAGATCATGTCCAGCAGTTGGAGAGCAAGTAGGTTGGGGGAGTATATGGTAAACGTCGCGGTAAATATGTATAATGTGTGGATGCTTCTTAAATATATGAGTATTTTTTTCAATAGCACTATACTTCATTGATCCCTCATGGGAAAAAGCAATACCACAGGCAGCCATGACAGTGTCAGGGGCAATTAAGAGCTAGGTGTCTTTTCCAGCAACACTTTGGTTTGAGCTTGTGGCAGGACCTGTGACTTTCTGGTCCGAAGATGACCACTCTACCACAGAACTATGCTGCCCCAATTTTATTTACTAAGTCATTTGCCACACTGCTCTAAGGAACTAAAAGATTACAGGATCCTGGAAAATTTTCTGACTTTTAAGGGCAGATGTAATATTTTTTATGAATTTTAAATAACCTGGATTGCTTGTCTTTTTTTGTGAAAGCAATTTCCATGACTTCTCGTATGAGAAGTCATGGAAATTGACTTCTCATGGGGAGACGGTGGAGACTATGGGTGGAGACTATGGGTGGAGACGGTGGAGACTATGGGGAGACGGTGGCCGCGTGGTTAGAGCGTTCGCGCGCGGACCGGAAGGTCGTGGGTTTGTGGAGAAGACACCTAACCCCCGTTTCTCCCACCATTGGCGCCGTTGAAGGGCAGCCTGCTGCGGTGTGCAGCAAACAAATTTTCCCGGTGAGGGATGAATAGAGTAATTCATTTAATTTTAATTTTTAATTTAATTTTAATATGAAAAGAGCCATTTATATTTTTTTTTTTCAAAAATTTAATTTGATAGTCTCACTAGAAGAACTGCATAATATACTGTAGCTCTGTTATCAAATTTAACAAACGATGAAAAGTTATAGTTGTGTTGCATTTCCCATGAGCATTGCCTAAACCACACCAAATTATATGTGAGAAAAGTAACAGCATTAAATAATGAAAAGTTATTGACATAAAAATAATTCAATGAATGGTATGTTTTATTTTATTTTAGAACTTTTTTTGTATTTAAAAAACTGTTTATTTCAGAAGTAACTAAAATGGACTAGTTTATCCATGATAGACAAACTTTTGTCCATCATGGACAACCATGACAATCCTCTCTACCCACTCCTGGACAAACAGCGGAGATCCTTCTCCATGATGCTCGGACAGCTCTGCTCGAGAACATCTCAGTACCGGAGGTCTTTCTTCACCCATGTGGTCGGGCTCTACAACGACTCACTCCGCAAATAGAAAGTTGTTGCTGTGACACACAAATTTCCGATGTGTGGGAACATTAAAGTATTTTCTGATTCTAACTGTCAAATGTTTCATTATGCAAGCTAAATCTAAGTATGTTTATCTTATTAAAAACAGGCTATGTAAAGGTAGCTACGTCTCATCTTCAAATATTCCCGAAGACAATCTGTAGGCTGCAAGCCTGTCTTTTTTTCGCAGTGAGACTCCCAGAGCCACTCGGGTACCAGCTACACACTCTCACAGAAACTGGTTAATTGTTGCCCCGGTCTTATGTGTCTTTGCCAATTAGTTGCTTTCTTTCCGGGTCTTTCTATAGTTCACTAAAATAATCTATTTATGCAAGTAGAAAAATTTTGCTTTGAAGTTTTTTATTTTGAGACTCTTCAGGCTGCTAAAATTAAGAAGGTGACTGACTAAATTTTTGGTCTACTCGAAGGTTAGACCATAAATTGCTGCGGATATTGTTTTTTAATAATCAAATGTTCCATCGTGGCTCTTACTAGATGAAAGTTGTCTGTAGTTAATGACGCTAGTATCCTGACATCAAGACACATGCACTCATCTGTTTGACATCCTGGAATTTTTTTTCAATGCAGATATTTAGAAACAAATGAAAGAAGAAAAACATTTCTCTATACAAGAATGTCCATTGGATTTGGCTTACAAAGACACCAAGACAGTTAATTTTGTGTCTCCATATAAATGTAGAAACGTGTTTAACATGTCTGCATAATTATGTGCGCAATCTTGCAAATTTTTTTACGTTCAGCTTGATAACAAACTAATTGTGTATCAAAACTTTTAAAATCTGTCTAAAACATTTTCTTAAAAAGCCAAAAAAACTTCTCAACACTTCAGTAACGTACAAGTCTGTTTGAAACAAATTCCAGAATATTCTTTGGAAATCTTTTGGCTGTCAATGGGCCTGTCTTTGTATCAGCGCAATGAGGTGGTAGGTTGTTTGGATTTGTTCTGATAGGCAGATGATCACGCCTAAGTGTGGGGGATGGGGATGATTATGTGGATCTTGCCAAAATCCATGGGCAGTGCTGATTACACGTCTGGATTTGTTTTGTCATATAACAGCTTATCTCCACAGGTTCAACCTCGCTCTTTGTCTCTTACACTCCTCACTCATACTGTAGGTTTTGCTTACTGTAAATGTTTTGTTCATATTGCAGACAGTTTCAATTTACTTTAACCCTAAGTTACGTTTTCCCATTTACCCCTCTGAAAATTCATGCCTTTTGATTCATTGTTGAAAACTGCAGCAGGAAAAGTATAATCCTTTGATGTCTGAAGTGGTTGTTGGACACGTTATCCTCTGTGTTGTTTATACAAACCCGCTGTGTATTGTATGCTATGTTGGAGGCTAATAGCTCATCTTTATTAACATGTTATTGGCAGACATTACCACAGGAATACTTTGCCAAACAGATCAAGGCATGCTTGATTTTCCAAAATCTATTAAAACCACTGATAATTAAGGATTGAAATGTACAATAGAGTCACATTTTTCAGCTTATGGTTGGTAATACATTTTAATGCACATTACTATTATTTATTTATTTATGTTGGTCACATTGTAATTTCACATTAATGAAAGAAAAATTGTATTTTACCAAGGGACCGAAAAGGTATCGGCTGAAGCAAATGCTTATTGCGCCGACCCTTTTTTCAAATCACCATGAAAGCAAAAACATATAAGTAAATATTCAGAAATCCATCATAACACATAAAATGAAAATTAGAACACCAAATGAAAAAGTAATACAATTGTTACTTTAAATTTATTACATATAAGCTTGAATTTAACCATCAAGACTTGCATATTTTTTAAGCAATAATAACTTAAATTTCTTCTTTAAACAGAAAAGATTGGAACATAATTTAAGTTCATCATCACAATTATTCCAAAGATCCACACCTTTAATGGAAATACAGAATTTTTTAACATTTGTTCTAAATTTATTTTTAATGAACACATCACATAAAAAAATGAGTATAAATTAATATATTGATTTAGATTTATGTGTGCAGCATATTTTCTTATTTTGCTTGTTTTGCAATGACTTGTGTATGACGACTTGAAGATGGTTATAACATCATAGTATTCGAATCTCTAGGTTTACAAAGCTCTATGTCCAGGCTTATTGGTTGACCCACTGCCTTCATGCTGGATCATATTTGACCAAGGCTACAGGATAATTGCATGAGGAGGCTTTAAAAAGGCAGATTGAATTATCTTTGCTCTGACTAAAATAAATTAAAGAGGTCATTGTGACATAGGGCTGCTAAACAGACTCATTATACCTGCTCAGCCAAATATATCATAATACACCGTTATCTTTGGAGACAGTGGAGGGCTACATTACAACAGCCCTCCACTGGGCTATTGCCGAATATTTTGTGCTGAGAAATATTCCAAATCGAACATAGCTTTGTATCCTTTTAACTGCTATCTTAGCCACATGCTTTTTTGTGAATTATAGTGGATGGAAGATGGTTTTGAGTTAAAACAAACAGAAGCACTACTGTGCTCTGAGAATCAAACCTTTTGGGTGGGGTTTGGAGCTGCATGGAAACAGTCTATGTCCAGATGTCTTTTGGCTTTAGGAGGTTCTAACACTGCCTTCCGCCATGAGAAGCAAGCGCTAATTGCCCACTGGCCCTGGGTTGGAGATGTGCAGCTGGGGACAAGTGGTTAAAAATAGAACTGCTTGTTCCCATGAGTGGTGGGCACACCATGGTATTAGTATTCAGAACTAAAACATGCCATGGATGAAAAAAAAAGGTCATGTTCTGGCCATGGCTACAAATGTCAGGGAGGGCTATGAACAGGGTACAAAGCATCACAAACCCAGGGTACAAACCTGCTAGCAAGACCCCTAGCTTCTTCTGGACCAACCCACCAGACCATTGTCCTTTGTCCTTGCAAAGAAATGTCAAATGGAAACAGCCAAACAAGTGTCATGACATCCTTTGTGTTGTTTGACGCCCGCCAGCATCCATGGTAGTCTTTCCCTCCATGCTGCGATAGCTGGCTGTACTTGATTCGAGTTACAGCTCTTCCTCTATGACACAAAGCAGCATCTGTTTCCACCTGACTTGAGCCATGAATAATTTAACAGGGTGCATTATTATTTCCAGCTATCTCTACTGGCAATAACAAGCAGTTTAGGTAGTGTTATGAACGTTGTTGGCTAAGTGGTTGAACATGGAGGGAACTGTTTTTTTCTTAACTTGCTAGCATCCTCTTGCGGGTTTGTAATTATATGGCTTAAAAGATGGATCGGGAACATAACTTGGATGTGTTTATATTAAAACTTTTTCCACATGCTATAAGGAGAGTGAACAGTTAGAGCTGGGGAAAACAGCAAGATGAACAAAATAATAAAGACAAATTGCTATAATATTTATTAGTTATTTTTTACTGACTAAAATAAATTTAGTAAGTAAACCGCTGAAGCTCTACTCAACAATTTTTACCCTAACGTGAACTTTAGCGTTAATAATACCATGTTTTCTTCCTATCTTTCAGTCAAGAAATGATGTATTGCCCCTCCACCGTGTGGACAACTTTCGTCTTCTAGAGGACAAAAGTGGAACTTTTCGACTCATTCCTGAAACTTTCGATCACCAAAAGCTGCAGCAGAAGTTACTGGTGAGTTGTTTGTGTTAACAGAGGATAAAGCTTTGTAGATGGTGGACTTGCCATGGGTCATTGAGGTCATTTGAAGAATTTTGCTGAAGCACTTGCTGTCAGCTGTTCTACACTTTCATGTTCTTATCCCTGCTTGGGATTATAGAATCGTGATCTCTACAGTCATTTGACCTGCAGTCAAACTTTAACTTTAAAATGAGCTTTGTTCACGTCAGTCAGTTTAGTTTTGGTTAGTTTGGGTCAATTGGGATTTATTTTATTTCACAATGCTTGACCTTGTCAAGGAAAAGGATTGTAGTTTCATTTGATCTTTTCTCTTCTGTTTGCACAATAGAGTACTCGTTGCCTGACAGAATTGTGTAAAAAGCAAAAGATAACAAAAAAAAAAAATCTACATCTGATTTAAGCAGTGCTGGTTATGTGTGCAACACTTTACATGTGCAAGCAAAGATGATGCTATTTTAAAAATATGTAATTTTTTATAATTGGAAAAAATAATCACATTAGATGTTCTTAAGAACAGCAGAATGTCTTCTTTGTATTAATATAGCATTGGTTAGCTCTTGGCAACACGGTGGCGCAGTGCGTAGCACAGTGGCCTCACAGCAAGAAGGTCGTGGGTTTAAGTCCTGGGTGGGGACGAGGCTTGGAACACTGTCCTTTCTGTGTGGAGTTTGCATGTTCTCCCCGTGTTTGTGTGGGTTTCCTCCGGGTACTCCGGTTTCCTCCCACCCTCCAAAAACATGCATGCTAGGTTGATTGGCCGGTGCTAAATTGCCCCTAGGAATGAGTGTGTGTGTGGATGGTTGTATGTGTGTGGCCCCGCGACAGACTGGCGACCTGTTCGGGGTGTACTCTGCCCTTCGCCTTAAATTGGCTGGGATGGGCTCCGGCACCCCCCGCAACCCCGAAAAGGATAGACGGATAAGAAGATGGCAGACTGACTGGTTAGCTCTTGTTTAACGCTTATAGTGCTTCTACATTGAACAATGCAAGAAAAACATCCCGTACCCACCTCATTTTATTGTTGAGGCGAAGTAATTGTGTCACTGAAGATGTTGTGGACAGTAGACAGCAGGTTTTCTTTGCAAATCTGGTTTAGTCTTCCTCAGGTTTCCGTTAGGCTGTGATCTCGCAGCAGAGACTGCTTGTAATTCCCCTGGCTTTCCCCAATGTCTGGAGTTCAATATGAATGAGCTCCATCGATTAAACCTCAGCGTGATGCTTCTGCAAAGAGAATGCGTCGGGTGTGCATGTGCAGGGGTATCTGTGACTCCCATGTTTCCTCAGCACTGAACAGACTGTTGTTTTCACACAGGGTGATGTTATGGGTGACATCTTCTTGCTGAAGCTTTGTGCATAGCAGGTTTTGTCATTTGTGTTAAGAAACATTGTCAGTGATGTTTTTATGACATGTTAAAGGGTTGAGAAATTATTAACAGTGATTGTGTCAATCAAAATAATCAAGGATTTGCCTGTTTAATTACCCTTCCTGGTTTTGATGACATGTTGAATGCAATACAAAGAAATTTGAATACAGAAATTCTCACATTTTTTCCAATATTCAAATTGGTTTGTCTCTGCGTAAATTTTACTACCTTGTATTAATATCTGTTGGATGTAATTTATCTGGGTTGTTGGGAGGTTTTTACTCAACTACTAATGTGTTTGTCATGTGTGAGGTCATGAACTCTAACATTTGGCAGTTGAATCATTTTGATCTCTTACTTGATTTTCTGTATTTGTAAAGTCAGGTAGATAATTCAGAACTCCTGATCCGTGGCCACATGTTTAGAAGAGAAACGTGTGTTTAAGAAAGACTGTAATCCTTAGATTTAATCAAATTTTATTTAATTAAACCTTTCCATTTTTGGAAACCAAGGTTGGTTAGATAAAACTATCAATACTGCAATCATGCTACTTGTTTGCATTTACATACTAACATTTTGATCACTGTTGGGACTGTGTTACATGAAAATAGGGTTTAGATATAATTTTTAAAGAAATTTAAGAAAAACAGGCTGGCATGTTATTGGGGAAACAAACTAAATAAACTTTGTCTTCAAATCCTTGTAAAATAAATGACCGAATGCCATGACACATTGACCTAACATTAGATAAGAAAGGATTGCTCTGTGGAGGAGCTGATCCAAGATATTTAATTTTTTTAACATGAAGCATTTGTATTTGTAGTAAGATCACACTCACCTCAGGAGCAATATTGTCGCTTCCAATATAAAACTATTTTTTTTTAGAAAAGATCGACTGTCCAAGAAAACATGACATTAAAGTCACTTTAATGGGGTCACACCATTAACTCTTGATCAAATGAAGTAGTTTTAAAAAATAACAAATTATAGGAAATGTCTTTTTATTTTTTTCTTTGCCATTATAAATAACTGACCCATGTCAATGTACTGAAGGGAGGGTCGGTCAGCCCTATTTCACACTTTATTGTCAGTCAAAAAGGCGTCACTGATACATGTAGTGTTTATTGTTTACCTTATTCTGTCATTACTTGCCAAAAAAATGTGGAAATGAACTGGGCGGGGATATTGGTGTTTGTAGATGGGTAACATGCTGTAATGTTGAGTACATCAGGTGGAAAAAGAGCCAATTATTAATATAAAAAAATGCCAATGTCTTACTAATTACCAAAACTGCATGGTGCTCTGTAAGACTTAGTGAAATGATAATAAAAAACTGACAAAGCATGAAGTATTTTCTTTAGCAAGCTTCGAACACTTATCTATCAAGATGTAAACCAAACATAGCTATATGTACATCTCTAACTTTTTTCCTTGAAGCATTTTCTCCTTTTGAAAGAGAGTTTGGGTAATTGACCCTACAGAAGCCATTTGTTTGTCTTGTAAATTGACTTCATAACAGCGACAGACCCAGCATGCCTTCAAATCCTTCTCATCTGGTAAAAAAATAATCTGTATCTCTAATCTGTGTTAATTAGATTTTGGCCATTAATATTTGCAACATATTTCCAAAGGGTTTGTCTATTGTCTAGTATGATTTTTCCAATGGCTGCGCTGGTTCAAAAGTTATGTTTTCACCTTAAAGCATTTGACCAATCAAATTTCAGTCAGCATTTGTTGCCAGGTAGGCTAAAGTCAGGTTAAATTCCAGATGGTTTCCAGAGTTTTTTTCTGTTGTCTCGCTCTAGCCAGAGTGAGTGGCAAGGAAAATTTTGCTTGAATCAGTCATATTTTGAGCTGGTCTTCCTGGGTAGTTTAGAAGCCTTCAAAGAAGGCCAATTGTTTTCAGACCTACTGATTGGTTAATAAGAGAGCATAGTAGTTAAGCTCGCGAACAGCGTCAGAGGCGAACTACGTAAGGAAAATATTGCTTTCTTGCCCCCTAACCATTTTGTTTTAATCAGCAAACAATATATTAAGAAAAACAACAAGATTAGAGGCTGATTTACTTTCAAGATAATTATCAACATGGAATTTTCAAAATAATTCTAAGAAAGTGGAGACATGTGAGTAGCATAAAGCAAGACACCTGTACATATGTAGAAAATAAACACGAATATGACAAGGTGGGCTGGACTTGTAGTATTGGTTTGGAGAAATGTGGCTTTATCTAGAAATAATAAAAGTTTTTGGTGAGTTTAATGTTATATTCTTATATATTGAAGCATATATTAATGGATGGTTTTGTGTGTCACAGGGCTATTAAGACAACTGTGTTGTTATATTGGGCTATGCAATTTTGAATAGACAGTGATTGTGCTGGACATTATTCCATCAGTGTTGAATACTTAACTTATCAGGTATAATACTTAGCACTTGAACTTTAGATTTGTCATACGTAAAAGTTCTACAAGAATAATGCAAGTACTACAAGATTAGATTTAACGACACCTTCAGTGCTACATGATTCTGGTGCTTGTCAAACACTGTTGTGTTGGATGTTATTACTTGACAACACACTCCAGCACTAATGGTAAAATCCCTCAATGCCAGAAAGAAATATTAAATCAGACCCAAAGGTGTAGTTATGCATTTTCATGATGAATTTCAATATGCAAGCTTTGTATTTTGTGTTTATACATGTGTATCGGTGCATGTATTGATGTGGGAGGCCCCTGCGCTTAGGGCCAACCTCATGTTTACATCACTTGTAATGAAATTAGAGCCGTGTGGCGCCCACACTACAGGCCTCCACTGATCCTCTAATTCAATTACTCCCCTTATTAACGCTTAGATGCTGCTGGCTGACCCATGACTGAATACTGCTCTTACTCAACACAATTCACTGAATATCCCCTTTCACTTCTCTAATGGATTGACTAGTTATAATTATTATACAGATGCACATGGGTCTTCCAGGTTTCTTTTCAGCAACACGTTTTCAAGATGAGCAGCAGCCTCGGACTCTTTCTCGTAGTGAAGGCAAAATATTTAATAGGCAAAGCTTACATGTTGAGATTAATCCAGCATGGGAAAATTTGCTCAAAATATGGCACTGTTCACACTACCCATGGACATATTTTATTTTGATGTGTTTTGCCGAATAATTGGCACTGCATAACAGTAAATTTAACTCACAGGGTTTATTTATTTTTTGTGAACTCTCTAATCCACATGGGCATAACATTTTTAGAGTTAATAAGCAAGGAATACGCTGTTATGATATTTATTTCTGTCTGTTTTGTAACCAATCACTTGGAGAAGCCTAAGATTTTAGATTTAGGGCTCCACGGTGGCACAGTGATTAGCATGGTGGCCTCACAGCAACTTTGGGGTTGAGTCACTGGCCTTTCTGTGTGGAGTTTGCATGTCCTCCTGGGTATGTGTGGGTTTTCTCCAGGTACTCCAGTTTCCTCCCACTCTCCAAAAACACGTGTGTTAGGTTAATTGGCTGCAACAAAATTGCCCCTGATTGAGTGTGTGTGTGTAGATGGTTGTCTGTGTGGCTCTGCAACAGACTAGCAACCTGTTTGGGGTAAATTGTGTCTCTCGTCTGAAATCAGCTGGGATAGGCACCACCTACCTCCAGTTTTGTATTTTGTGACCCCTCCACAGTGACCCACCTATAGTTTCAAATCATTTGTACTTGAACACATTTTAAGTAAAGAAATATAAAAAGACAGGAATTTTGTTTGTTTTCCCATTAGGAAAAAAAGAGAATTGCTCTGTGAATGTAACATGTAATTTAAGTGGTTGTTTATGTGTCATGCCATGACAATATTGGTTAGAGGTCATAATTCATACAGATAAGGCTACACAAACACACTGACACAGCATCACATGTAACATAGCATAACATAACACAAACATCGGGAATATTGACTCCTCCCCTCTCTTCAAATCCAGAATCAAAACCCATCTGTTTAAATCTGCCTTCTCTCTTCAGCCCCCATCAACTCTTCCCACCTTGCACTTTATCTATTGTATACTTTTTTGCCTTTAAAATTATTTTATTGTGTGCTTTATGGCCAATGTATTTTATTGTAAAGCAACCTTGAGAGTTCTGAAAGGCACTATTAAAATAAATTTATTATTGTTATAGTGTACGTAACATTACATGTGTATATATTTTTAGCACAAATCTTTTTGGGGTTTATGCTCAGATATAAATTGGGATCACATTTCAAAGTCTCACTGGGGATCACAGAGAGTAACAGGGTCCTTTGCAGTCTTTACCAGGGTCAGGTGTGTTAGGGCTAGCTGACACCAACCACCTAGAACGTAATAACGTGGTTGGTCATGATATCCACAGGCTTTAGCATCACATTACTCTCTTTATTCATTCAGCAGTTCGTTGGTAGCTTGAAGGACAAAAATCTTCATTGCTGGAAAATGAACTGATTAGAAAATGCCTGGTGGGATATTTATGTTAATTTAAATCTTAAAACAGACTGTATGTTGATCTGATAGTGTACTTAGTTGATTCGGGTCCACAGTAGAAGTACAGACTAGAACATTCCTTTTATTCTCAGATTAAATCCAGAGCAAAAGTGTCTGAAGTAAGCCGGTTAATGGGTTTATCACAGGTCTGCAAAATCCCCTGTCTTTTGACCCGCTTGAGTGCAAGCATGATACAATGAGGCTAAATCATCTCATATGCAGGGTTTCATAAATCTCTGACAATTTTTTCTATCTCTGACCATTACATTGGCCTTATTAAATTTTCAAACTGCTACATGCTTTTTCTCCCCTCACAGGATGAATTTGCACTTTTAATATTGTAAGTAGTTTTGACAGAATTGAGAAATGTTCTTCCAATTTTCATAAGCTCAGTTAGGAGAGTGACAGTTTTAAAGGAAAGAAGGAATCACTTTAGCAGACTCTTGAATTAAACTTTGTAATCCAACTCTTTTGTTTCCTTCATTGTGGTTGGAGCTCTTTTCCACGGTTTACAGCAGTTTGCTGAGTGGGCTGAGTTGTTGCTACGGCATTAAAACAAATGTTTTAATGATGTTGGGGATTCAGATCAACCTTCTAATAACCAACAGTTTAACACAACAACATGGTATAATGGTGTACTTGATTTATTAATAGCAAGAAGTGAGGATGGATTATGGACTAAAAAATGTATCCTGATATTTTCTCATTTTTGTCGGGTAACAATAAAATGAACACCAATAGAGCTTTCCGTTATTTTTGAAACATAGATTGGTGTGTATTTTGCTCCTAGCAGCACTTGCACGCCACAGTCGTGACGTTGCTTGTAAAATAGGCTATTCATTCTAAACAATTTAATAAATTCATCACTGAATGCAAACATTAGCAAAGCTGAAGTTTCTGAATAAGCTTTTCACTGCATGGCGTACTTACTCTGCCATTACTGACAATAATTTACTATTGGATATGCATAGTTTAATATGGCATCAATGTTCAGAATGAGAAATTCTTACTGCAGGAAACATTTTTGACAATACATACGACAACAATATACCATCCACCTCTCGTTAGGATAGCCTAATGCACATGCTGAAGGTATTAGCTGCTTTAGCAACCTCATGCTTTACCTTTTTACCTTCATATGGATCGTCAAATCGTGACCTTCAAATGAAGATTAAAATATGTAGCAAGCATGCATTGATTTTTGGAGCAGCTTCAAGTATTTATAGACTGAGCTAGTTCATAAAAATTGATGGTTTTATGCTTCTAAACCATAAAGTGGCAATTTGGTAGTTATTTAAAAAGGAAGCAAATACTAATCTATGGTTAATGTGTTTTAGTAACCCATTTTGGCTTGTGACCTATTAGCCTCAAAAAGCCATTTCCAAAATTGTGTGCCCTAATATCGATAATGTGTTGGCTGTAGGCTACAATGAAGTAAAATAATCTGTATGAAAATGTTCTTTATCATATCATATCCTACATTATCACCTATCAAGCTGATTGTAAAATTTAACAAATTATTTCAAAATAAATGTGTAATATGTGAACATAAACTGATGGAAATAACTTTTTAAGTGCATTTATGTATATGCTATTAAATGATCCAGGAAGGTGAGAACAAATTCATTCACTATTTTCTTAACATTTTGCTTATTCGGAGATAAAATTACAATTTTAACCATGTTACGAAATATTAGAAAATAGCAGCCTGATGGATTTAAATGAATTATTGAAGTGAAATTAAAGGGCAACAATGGCCCACAGCGTCTTCCTTCATTTCTCCACAGACAAGCTTAGCTTATTAAAATGCTGACCATTTAAGGTGTGAGGTGTTTTGTGAGCAGTTCCTTTAACACTTACTGGGTTTCTCTATATGTTGTTTTTTAACAGTTGGAAGGGTTTGTTTACTGGAGCATTTTTTCAAAGAGCTCTGGCTTTCATTCCTTCAGCTTGCAGTAGACTGCTTGGTTTGTACTCTTTGGTGGATTTATTCCTTAAGAGGTCCTTTTTTTATATGTGTGACGAACAAATGGTCTTGACAGGCCAACTCATGATGACTCACACTGCTGACATGCCTTTTTGTTCGCTGAACTTGTAATTAAGTCGTTTTCTGGGTCATTTACTTACATCTCTTCCGTCTCATCCTGTTTCTTTTTCTGTTTGCTTTTCAGTTTACATATTTGGCATCCCAGATGCTAGCAAGAATGATGCCCAGCTTTATCCTTGTTTCAAACTAACCTCTATCTAGCTCTATGTTAAATAGCTGATCTGTAATACTATATTGCTGCCTGGCTGCAGCTCTATCCAAACACTGTAACCTAATCTGTTGGGTTGGATGGCAGTGAGGACTTTAGCTGATGTTCAGGATCAGGTTGCAGACTTCTGCTGGGGTTTGAGAATTTTGTGCTCTGTTTTGTCTATCTTAACTGTTCGGACTGACTTTGAGGATATATCACCAGTTGCTTTTACATGGTCTGGATATGAGGGAGCTTGTTTTTAAGGCTTGCACAGTTTCTGTTTGGGAGAAGGTAAGGTCAAGCTGTAACAAACGAGATTATGGTGAATTGTTGATGCAAAAAGATTAAGATAAGATAAAAGTCTAGGCAATTTTTTGGATTTGTAGTTGTCACCATAGACAAAAGAAACTTAAATTGTGTAAGTGATTTATTACAAATTTTAGAATTAGGTAAAAAAAATTACCTGCAAATATTAAGGTTGACTATTTGCCATATGTATCTGTCTGAAAGCTACAGCTCTCAATAAGACTTAGTAGTGATGCAAATTAAATATTACAGTTCATGCTTAATATTTTTTTAGAAGTTTCTTGAAACAAACATTGTTAAAGAAAACACAAAGCAAAATTTGGTGCTTATTGATTCATTCATTATTTTAGATGTGTAATTTACTTCAAAGTAGAGGTTGGGATATTTAATGATAATCATTTTTTTAAGCATGTAACTTGATCATTACAAATGTTTCTCCATAACGTTTTTCTTTGCAAACTTGCCACATAACAAATTCTCATTATAAATGTGGTGTAAAAATTTGAAAACACAGCAAATGTTACAACTGTTGTGGAAAATATGCCACTGATTCTATAAAATGGAAGATTCAAGCGAATTCAAAACACATCAATCTAAACTTTTGAATTTTGTTCTATAATTATATCCAAAGCACCATATATTTGTCAAATATGCCAAAATTTTAAATGAACTAATCACCTGCCTAGCTTTGCTGGTTGTTTTCCAGATGTGTAATTTTTTTTTCTACATTTTACCATAATAACAGTGAAGAGTTCCTCTTCACATAAAAACACCTTCCGTTCCATTTCGTCGACTTCCGCTTATCTGGGGCCAGGTCGCGGGGGCAACAGTCTCAGACAGGAAGCCCAGGCTTCTCTCACCCTAGCTGCATCCTCCAGCTCAACCGGGAGGATCCCGAGTCATTCCCCACCAACTGTGGGACATATTCTCCCCAGCGGGTCCGGGGTCTGCCTCTTGGTCTCTTCCTGGTAGGACGTGCCCAAAACAAAGCACCAACAAGGCTTTCGGGCACCACATCTGGGTTCCCTAGATCTGGAGGAGGAGTGGCTCAACATCAAGCTCCTTCTGTATGGCAGAACTCCTCCCCCGTTCTCTGAGTGAGAGCCCAGCCACCTTGCGGAGGAAGCTCATTTCAGGTGCTTCTATCCGCGATCTCATTCTTTTGGTCACCACTAACAGCTGGTGACCATTTATTATTAGATAATAAATAAACCATAAAATGACAGTTTTTGTCTGATTCCTAAATTCAACAAGCACACAAGACTTTTATACAGATAACCTGCGTGTTTAAGGCAAACATAAAAAACACTTATTTACAATTGAAAACGCTCAAGATTGCATTTTCACATTTTTAATGACAAGTTGATGTGTTTAAACTAAAGCTATTTAAGAACTTTTATTCATGTTTGATTCTTTAAAAGTGGAGCACAGCAGGGGTGATGGTGGATTCTTGCTGCAATGCTACCATAAGCACTGTCTTTGACTTAAAGAATGCCTCTCCCCACTTTCTGTCTCTGCATTGGTGATGACTCACACTCACACACCCTGCAGAAATCCCTTCTCTTGCACTCACCAAAGAAGAAGAGTAGAAAAGAGAGGAACAAGACGAATGGGCTTTTTCATGTGCCTCTTGACAGAGAGTACCTATTTTTCTATTTATTTGTCCTGACCTACCTGTACTGTCAGTCTGTTTACTACCAACCTACTACTCATCAGAATTCCTGGTGCTTTCTTGCTGCCTGTGAAACCAGCCGGTGCTGGTAAAATCTCTTGTCTACGTTCATTTACTTAGTATTCATTTAATTAATTTCTTATTAACACTGCTTAGTTTTTCAGGTAAATTTACAGTCATTAAATGTCATTGTTGTATTAAAAGGAACAGTAAAAGAAGACAAA
This sequence comes from Neostethus bicornis, assembly GCA_902685375.1. NCBI lineage: Eukaryota > Metazoa > Chordata > Actinopteri > Atheriniformes > Phallostethidae > Neostethus > Neostethus bicornis. The sequence goes on from LR738545.1 coordinate 17,471,316, forward strand.
CATTATTAATGCCTACATGAGTGTTTGAGTAAAATATTACTTAATCTAACATCCATAAATAAATAGGTAAAAAGGTGCCATTTATAGTCCGTCCTCGTGATTCTCTCACCGTAGGCTGCTTGCTTGTGTGAGTTAACATTGTGTGACATTTGCAGTGATGCTGAAGTCCAGCCTGCACGTGCTGCAGCGCCTTAGGTCCACCGCCCCCCGGCTTTTGCTTCTCTGGAAATAGAAAAAGAGCAAAGAGACGAAGCGTGATTAATGATTATATATGTGTAGCAGAAAACACAACAGGCCGTCTGCCGTCATTGCCTAACACAATCCCCACAGGCTGGCCATTGCATAACCGATCAGCCCGAACTTCTTAATTGTTTTCCTTCATTTATTGTACATTATTCAGGCTGTGTGGTCTGGTACGATGCTTGTCAGGTGCGATCAGAGCTGTAGTAAGATGTTTCAAAAGTAGTTTATTCAGCTCTCCTGTTTAGTTTACCCCTTTAGTTGAGATCTGTGGACTGTCTTTGGGGAATAAAGGTTTTAGCATGGATTTACATCCCATTTTCTCTCCCTATTAAAAACAAGCTATTTTTAGTGCACTGTGTCAAAACACGACTGTCTCATTCATGTATGTATGGCTTTGCTGGAAAAAAACGCCCCTGCCCCCAAAGGCTTGAGTGGTCCCTTCAGCTGCATGTGCAGAGGTCCTGTTTACTGTGCCTCACATTGCATGTAGAGCCATTATACAATGTGCACGAGCTGCAGGGCCTCTGGGCTAGAATAGCAACCTGTTTACAATATTTTTCTCATCTCACCTTTTCCTCTATCTCTTCCATTTTATGATGCCACAATAATTTTACCTTCTCATTATATATGTTTACAGGTATATATTTAATTTCCATACACTATTTTCCAAGCTTGAATTTATAATAATACAATTCGAGAGGTTTTATTTTTGAATGAATAGTTTTTCAATTGAAAAAGAATCTGAAGATGTGCAGTATGCTGACTAATGAAAATATCTGTACATTGACAAACAGAGGAAAATAAACATTGCATCACTATTTCACATGTGCAGAGATACAATCTTTGTTTGTTGTTTTCACTTTGAAAACCGTACAGTTCCTGCATGGCTGTGGTGTTCTGCAGAAGAATAAAGCAAGAATAAATATCCTGGAATAAATATTCTCGTTGTTGTCAGTAGAGTCCTCGTTACGGAGCACGCAGTTAGAATTTCAGAAGAACATCACCAATCAGGAGATTGCGTTGCAGTAACACAGCGACTGTTCTTGATGCCGCTTCACACGCTGTTCTAGATTGTACAGAAATTTAAATGAGCCAACAATTTCTTTGATCAGCTAATATTCTGATAACATACCATATCGTCATCTCAGCATTATATCAACACATGATATCCTCACATAAGTAGTGCGGTTTCAAATGTAGCATTGGTGTCGTTAGGCATTGTCAAATAGTGAAAAATAAACATTGCTCACTTACATGATCACAGGATATGTATAAGTTCAGCTTTACACAATAATATGCATCTCAAACTCTTTATCTTCAGTTTTTTCACTATCATATTGAGCAATGGAGTAAGTTTGAAAAACTATTATAGCTATGTTTTTAATTTCTCTGAAGCATTAGCATAAATAAAACATGAATAAATCACAACTAAAACAGTACTTACTTTACAAATAATCTGACAACCCTCAAATAGTATCTAGTCCAGGATTCTAAAAGGCCAGCCAAACAAAATTATCTCCACATGCCTGCACAGCTGACTAAGCCAGAGAAGAACACAACCACTAAACTGCTCCAGGCTGGCCAGAGCAGGAGAAATGTAGCCAGCCGTGTGAATGTCAATGTCAGTAACACTATGAGGCTGATCAAGAGTTCCTGGACATGAAGAAGGTGTTACTCTGGAGGGTCGGGGTGGGAAAAATGTAAAGGCCGAGTCACATAAAGAGCAAAATAAGCACAAAGGTTGTGTTGGCTGTTAGAACTACTATCACAAACTAAGCATTATTTGTTCTTTTCTGTCATATTGGGAGAAATAGTTAAATAATTTTTCAAACAAGATTAACAGATTTGCATAGAATGAATAATTTGTCTTTGTTGATACTGGATAAATGATTTGTTCAGTGAAGTCAGGCTAGATGAGAACTCACACATCCGTCAATAGCAAAGTAACAATTATTAAAAAGCAAATGAGCAAACAAACAGTTTACATCACATAAAGAGAGACCAGATGTTTTTCTTCATGGGTTTGCACATACAATTGAAGTCTAAGATAACACATTTTAAATAATTTAGAGTTCACTCCAAAAATCCATGTTTTCTGCAAAGCTCATGTCTTATTAAATGAAAATCTTCCTTAGAGAGCAGGAGCTTGTTCTGATATATCGACTCCTGTTTTGCACACTAATGGACTGATATGGACCAAAACATGCAAACAAAGTAACTTACCTACTATATCAAATAAATAAGAAATAAAGCAACCAACTGTGTGTAATATGTGTGAAAAATCTGAAGTATTGTTTGAGATCATGACTATATGCATTCCTATTGATCTCAAAATGAAGTTACTTAATCTTACTGGGCTGTTTTATTCTGTTCCTGGCATGCAGAAGATTAAAGATGCCTGTAATTAATCTTAATTCTCAGAAGATTCCTACAGTTAATTTGCTCTAATTTCTTTCATTCAGCTAGTTTTAGAAGTTTGTTGTTTTGCAGAGCACTCGGATTGGCTACATCAGGATAGAAGTGAAGATTTTAGTGATTGACTGGTTGTTGTGCTGTTTTCTCCAAATGTTTATCATCTCCCATTGGGTGAGGAAATTAAAGTCTTGACAGACTGTCCCTGATACTTGGCTGAGTACCAGGGAGCATATCAAACACTCAGTCCTGCGTAGCAGCATTAATCCAATGCAGTATCTTGTTTATATGTTAATGCTGGACCGAGTCACTTCAGGATCAGAGTTTTTATTTCAAGTTGTTCATTTTATGGCGCAGGTTTCATTGCATTGCTGGTTCTTTTTGCAGAAAAACACGTCAGCTGTGATGTTTTATTTAATAATAATAAAATAATGAATTACTCTATTCATCCCTCACCGGGGAAATTTGTTTGCTGCACTCCTTACACCGCAGCAGGCTGCCCTTCAACGGCGCCAATGGTAGGAGAAGCGGGGGTTAGGTGTCTTCTCCAAGGACCCTAGACATGCTCTCCGTGGGACACGAACCCACAACCTCCCGGTCCACGGGCGAACGTTCTAACCACGTGGCCACCCGTCTCTCACCTTATTTGGTTTAGGATGCATAAGACATTGTATTTTTTAAAAATCAAAGCCCTATTACAATAAAGTTTTCCTTATTATGGGGTCATTCACCTCACAATCAGATGCACCTCTTACCTCTGAGTTAAATGACAACAGAGAAATGAATATGTTCTCAAACCATCTCCAAGTGCCACAAAAAATAGCAAAATTTCCAATTTTTCTTATTCGTTTATTTCTTTTGACAGTTTTTAAGAAATATTGTTACATATTCTTATTTCTAAAGAATAGTCATTAATCAGCCACTGGAATTTCTTGAAGGAATTGATTTTTATTTCATCAAAAGGCTTTTTCAGACTGGGCTTTCTTCCAAGCAAACCCCCACACAAGTCATCTGCTGATTTCTTCAAAGCAAACTGCCTGATTGGTCTCAGTTAATTCTGGGGTTTTGGCACCATAAACATGTAATGCATAAATTCCCTGCATATGGCTGAGACTTATTTAAGACTTTTTTAATTTTAGAAAAAAATAGGAAGCATATTTTCTGAAGTTTGTGACAAATTTAGATTGCTGGCTTAGAGATTTTGTATTAGCTTCCCATTTTTATGTTAGTCTAAAATTTGGTTTTGCATATTTTTCTCTCTGCCTACAAATAAAGGGAATAATAAACTTTTTATGATTCAAATACCCAATTTTTTTTATTTATCTACTGATGTTGTGGTATGAGAGTAACAGTGATGTCTCAGAAAATTAAAAAAATCCCCTTTTTTAGCTTTCAGATGAACATATTTATTCTTTCCAAAGCTGGGATTTACACATCTTTCCATGCTTTGTCAGCACTTAAATCTGTGTGAAGCCTTTCTGTATTCATCCATATGTAAGTTATATAGTGGACTATTTTATTAGTACACAAAAAAGATGGAATAAAGCAACAGAAATACACTAAAAAAAACCCCACCAAAAGATCTGTTCAGTCCCTTTGCAACAAATAAAATCCAAGTAACTAAAGAGAGAGAGAAAAAACATAAGCTTTGTCTAATTTTGTATTGGAAATACTGATGTTCCTCTTTGTTTCTTGTGAACTTTCACATCCATCGCAAGCCAGCATAGAAAGAAAATCTCACGACTTTTCCATCATCACATTAATTCACACTGAGCCAGGCGGCCTGTTTGTCTCTACACTTAGGCTCCAAACAGATAAGCTGATTATAACACAAAATATTACATTCTGTCCTATTTGTTCTGATCCAGTGTTATCCTGATGTTACTGGTAATACAAAATCACTGACCTATGAATTGTCATGGCATACAAAGATTGATAATTACAAGATGTGTATACAATGTGTATAATTCTTTAGCTTCATAGTAATGATGACCCCTGAACTGGTTGTTATAGTTTCTTACTATCTGTCGGTCGGTTTGTCTGGACATGATTAGTAGGTCACGAACCACCAGGACTACGTTTTCCCTCAGGTTATCTTCTATGAATAAATTGGAAATTTAAAAAGCAAAAAAAATTCAGCATCTTCTTAACTTTGCACAGTGAGAAACAGTGAGCAAAGAGCTTGCCCCCAGCTGAGGAGGTAGCTTGTCCCCTGTTTTGATCTTGTGCCTTTGCCACAGACATATGCTGCTCCATCATGCAGGGAGGAGCTGTTCTTGGTGCAGAAAACTGCTCTTCAATGCTTTTCCATTCATTAGGCCCATTTTAACAGCTGGAAACCAAATAATTTACTTCGAGCATAGAAAAAAAACTTTTGCAGCAAAATGTTGGATGTCTTTTAAGAAGAAAAAGCAGCATGTGGTGTTATATTAAGGGGCAAAAATATTTTTAAACTGTCAAAAACTGGCATATTAGCTTTTAAAGAGGGGATTGATTGATTCATTGCAATTGCTTGAAAGAAGTTCTTAGTCATTTTAAACAGCATTAGGCTTTGAGAACCTGCATTTATTCATTCATTCATTTTCAATAGTGCTTCATTTAATTCATACTCACTGAATGAGACTCACTGTAGCTATTCTCAACTATTTAGCAGTGAGAGATGGTGTGCTCCCGGTACATGTTGCTAGTTCATCACCAGGTTAACAATAATCTAATCATTACCCATCGTATACAAGTTGTTTTGAACCATTACAGGTCAAATAGAGCCATAGGAAAGCAAAAAAAAAAAAAAAAAAACACGAGCATGTAATTTTCTACAAATGTACAGTAATGATTATCAGGTAGTACTTTGAACCCAAACAAACCAACATAATCTTGTGTTTGGGGTTCACGTTTGGATTTTGAAAAAGAAAATTCTGTGTTCAGTAATAGGAGACAGGTGGTGCTCAGAAGGAGATAAATAGAAAGGTTCTCACCCCTCAGGGTTCTGGCACAATCACAGCAGAAACAGACGCTTTTGCTTCCCATCTGGGGACAAGCGCTAACCATCACACCCCGTTTATAGGACACCCAATTACTGGTCAACAACTACTTGACCAGTAACAAATCTTTGTGCTCTAAGTTTTCATGGCTAATAAAAGAATACTTGACATTTTGACAAGTCTCACCAAAATGACCTCAGCCAAATATTGACAGTGATACATACAGCTCTTAAAAACAGAAATTTTTATTACCACTGCTTGTGTTGCTGGGTAGTGAATCAGTTCTTTCTAATATCAGTGAATAATCTCAGACCATATCTTTAAACAGCCAATCCAATTTAAGTTGTGTTCAGAAACTTTTTCCTCACTTCCTTAACTTTAACATCTATGCCATTGTTTTTCTTATTTTCAGAAGTTAAAATAAGACTGGATCTCTGTAAGATGGAGACATTTTCTTTTGACAATAAAAGTTGACGGCAGTGACTTTTCTTGTGGTACTGAGTCAGGCCAACATGGATTTACTCATGATGAAAGCATTTGGGCAAAAATAACTTTTCTGATCAGAATACTGACTCTTTTTTAGTGCAACAAGACGTGCCTTCATTGCAAAGGGACTTCCTATGTGAACAGGAAGTGGTACGATTTACTCATGTAATCCCTCATTGTCCACGAGTGATCCATCATGGAAGAGGCTTCAAAGTTGTCTTCTGACCTGTGTGTTTGATGATTGATCCAGAAGACAACTTTGAAGCCTTATCTTCGATGGTTCCAAATGAACGACGTTAGAGGATTGTATAGACTTAGCTTTCTGCTAACATCACACAGAACTAGTTTATCCAAAGGATGTTTGTTAGTTAGATCCTTGTTTCTTCTATCAACATGATCTCCATGCTTTGAGTAATAGTTTTTCCAGGAAAGGAAGATGATAAATGGGAAGAGAGTGTGAAACATGTTAATTTAGCTGTTTATCTTTTGTCCTTGGCACCTCCTCATGGACACCTTTGTTTCCACACCGAGGATGAGTCATCCTCTTATTTTCTTTTTCCCCTGTTTCTCTGCTGTATTTTCATGAATGAACTGATTTCAGCCGCAGCAAATAAAATGGTTTTCCAGGATTCTCCTCAGATTGAGTGGCTGTATTGATTGTGGTGGCATAACACTTTCTCATGCAGCTCCACTTGATGGTAAAGGCCATCCAATAGAGGTTAAATGTCTGTGACCCCAGCCTTGTCCACTCTAGGAGTACATTTACATCCACTTTCAGAGATTAAATGAATAAGCTGTTGTTGGATTTAAATGTACAAGTGAGCTCATTATGATCCAATACAAACATTGGACAAACATGTATGGAACTTTTGTTTGGTTTGATCACAGAAGTAAAATTAGAAATGCTAAGATTGTTTGGTTCTGGTCTATATGTTCAGCTACAATACACACTCTAATAAATCCTTAAAAAAATTGTTATTCTCCATCAAAGTGTTATCTGATTTTAAAATTCTCAGAGTTTTGCAATTCAAATATTTTCAATCCTTCTGTGACATCTTTCACATTTCCCTTCTCTTCATATTTTTAGTATTTTAATCTTGATTAATTTAAATTTGCAAACACAATTTTGTTAAAAAGTGAAGAAAATTGTGCTTTATGCCTCATGTATTTTTTTAGCAATTCATTGAATAAGAATAAAAAAAAAAAAGAAGCATGTTCATGAGATCTCTCCCATGTGGCAAGGTGTTTAATATTCCACTGTGATAAAAGAAGGTTGCCATGTGAGCCAAACAAAAATCCCCAGCTGGAGATGAGTAAGCCTCTCTGAGTAGGCAACAGGACTGGACTCGAAGCATTTGTTTGATTTAAATGCTAATCATAAGATATTCTCTGTGGCGTCTTAGTCAGCAAAATATTTCAGTCTACGTACGCAATTGTTCAAAATTGAATATTTTTACATAAGAAAACATTAGCTTAGCTTTTCTGAAAAAACTTGTTCACAGTCTAGTATTTTTACGTAGTTAAATAAAATACATTCAAAGGACCTGTATAATGCTATTTAAAAAAAAAAAAAAAACTTTTTACACTATCCTCTGAGCGTATTAATGTGTAGCTACTCACAGGGCTGAACACTAAGTGGTGACAAAATAATGCTCATGTCTTTGAGTGAGCCAAAAAAAGAACCAAACTCCAGTCACTTAAAGACCTTGTCAACCCCTCTCGTCATATGATGCTATTCTCACTGCAAAAAGGTTGTTGGCAATAAACCCAATTTTTAATGATTTTGCATGATTGCCCTATAAAAAAAAATCCAACAACTTTTCTTGTTGCGTGTCATCTTTTGATAAATTTAATAGACCAGACACATATTTAAAATCAAAAACACTTTTTCTCTAATGAGACTTGTTAGCAATTAAGTGGTGCAAGCTGCACCAGAGAAAAAAAATCCAAAATAAACCAGGCACCTGACAAACACAACCTCACAAACAAAATGAAGTTGCCAGGAAAGGAGCAGACCTGGAGGTGTGGTCAGTGCTAAGTGGTATATCAGCAGTTTTTCTCATACTAAAAAGAAAAGATGATGATGTGGGCTTAAATTCAGACATGCAGACATCAATGGAAAAAACACTTTGGACATGTTAATGAGGCGGAAATATCTCCAATTATAAACTCTAAAAATTTTATTTCACATGAAGAACCCTAAAACTCACAGGTTTTTGTTCTATACGAGGAGTGAGATGTGGTTGCTTAAGTCAATAGACAGCAAGTTTCATTTGGGATTATCTGCATGTGTCTATGAGTAAACACACTGGGATTATTAGATTAACCATCTTCTCTCAGGAGCCTTTTTTACACAATAAACCTGCTGTCCATGGTCTCTCACAATTACAACAAATCCTAGCTAATCTTCTTTTGTTAGGTCCATGTCACTCATTTTCCAATGACCCACTTACAATAGTGTGATTGTTCCATTCTCTGCTTTGTAGCCAATTCTACTATTTCTTTTGTGATTTTTTGTTTGTCTTTCTAAGTAGTATGTTTGACATGTACAGAAAACTCGTGCAGACTTTAGAGAGATCAAACTCAAACCCAATCGGCAGCCACATAAGCAACTCCACAGAAAGGTGAACCTTTGCCATTTGGTTGCCAGAAATACTTTATTTTTCTGGAAAAGCAACAGAAAGAAATTGGAATAAAATATTCCGTTTTTTTCCCCCACTGCTGCACGGTGTTTGATATGCTTCAAACATGCCTGAGAGTGGTTATAACCCGAACAGAATACTAAATGTTTAGAAGCTTATGTAGCAAATCCTGCCCTCGTCCCATTTTTATATTTGGTTCTAATTTATGTATTTATTTATTTATTTTCATTCAAATCTATGTCTCACTACCTTTGCATATTTTTTATCGTATTGTCATTATCTCGTTTTCTTTTTAAGTCTTTCTGAAGGAAGGTCTTTGTTTGCCCATCTGTGTCCATCTAAGTCTGTGTGAGAAGATAGTGGTGACCTTTGGGAATAACACTTTTCTTTGATGTGAGAATATGGTTTAAAAGTCATTTTACCTCCTACCGTGCTCACAGACAGAGGCACTGATGCAAACATAGACCCTGATTTACACTTGTGGGCGGCAGACGAGTACAGTATTAGTAGAGTGCAAACATCTGTGTCTGTGCACATCACAGAACTAAGCGGTGGAGGTTATGTAACTTACTCTGCCATTTCAAATGATCTGAAATTGTAAGTGCTCACAATGCTGGACTAGATTTCTATGTCTGGCCAGCAATGAATGTACCTAATCACATGCTAAAGACAACTATTATGCTAAGTTATAAAGGAATATTTATCTTATATTAATAAAAAAAAAAAAAAAAGAAGAGCACAAACTTTGCATTTCTGATTTTTTTCTTCTGAATTACCCAAAGACAGTAATGGGGGTCTATGTTTTAAATTAGTATATGCTGTACAATGACATGACGTTAGGACCTCTTATGCTTACAAAGAAATTTTCTCAATGTAATCTAAGTCAATATTTAAATAATTCACATATAAAATTGACAGGAATAGAGCCGGGTCGAGAGAAGCCAGATGGTTCTGTCCGTCCCACAGACAGAACCAGAGACAGACTCTGGACCCGCTGGAGAGACTATGTCTTACAGCTGGCTAGGGAACGCCTTGGCATGCTCCTGTGTGAGCTGGAGAATACAGCTGGGGTGAGAGAAGCCTGGGTTTTCCGTCTGAGGCTGTTGCCCCTGTGACCCAACCCCGGATAAGCGGAAGACGACAGAAGGAAAAAAATACAATCAAATTTGCCTTGTTTGTATGTGCACGCTATTTTTTTTTCAAATGTCAAAAGAACAAAAAGGTGCTTGTAAAAAAAAAAAAAAAAAAAGAAAAGAAGAAAAGTTGTATTTATCAATTAGATTTTGACAAAAATTTTACTATGATCTGATTAAGATTAAGTTAGTTTGCAGTGAGCAAAATATCAGCAGGAGTCACACACCACACCGGAGTGGCTCCACGGGGGAGCTGTCCGTGGTGCTAACACACTGAAACAGAAATGCTCAGTTTATAACTGAGTTTGTTCTATCGCTACATAACAAAGTAGTTTTTCTCCTCTATATTTTGCACATGTTCACACTTCTTTTTCTAAATGTAAAGGGGGTGTGCTATTGCAGCAAAACATCTGTGATAACAGTGGATTACTGTGGATGCAACTACGTACATTGGGCACACATTTACATTAGGACCACAGAGACAGAAATAGTAGACACGGCCAATGGGATGGCCTCTCTCATCTGTCTTCATCTGTTGTGCAGTAAACGCCTCTTCACTTACACAAAAACTCATTACTCACCGTGGCAGCCATTTGAATCTTTCATCAGAAAGGATTTTTAATTGAACATTGGCAAATGCGCTTGCTACAAACGGGTCTTGAGAAGCTTGCAAGTGCTGTGTTATGTATGGGTGTGTGTGTTTTGAGAACACAGGCGTCCGTCCGTGTAAGTGTGTGGGTAAAATATTCATCAGTGTCGTAACTGACTGGATCTGAATATTGTACACATTAGATAGCACCCCACATGGGAGCAGGCAAGCTGCCCACTGAGGCTCTGCGGGATTCACTTCCAGAAAATTATTCAGAGCCAGCACTGTAGATTAGTTGTACATGTGTGTACTTACCAGCACGTTATGTTCTAAGTTGAGTATTTTTATTCAAGTTTGTACTTTTTTTGAGAATACGGTGAGATGGATTTCCAGTTTTCTAAATATCCAAATGCTAGAGGTGTTTTTTTTTTAAGTCAACAATGTCTTAACTTTCTGCTTTTTGTGTTAACTCTTATCAAATTAAACATAAAAAGCAATTTTATAATATCATCCACACCTTAGCTCGGTGCAACTACGTTTGAACAATTTATTTATGCAACAGTTTAAAGTTTAAATGAAAAGAGAGACAGACGAGAATTACATCACATGATGGAGACAATTGAGCTGGATCACCACCGATCCAGCTATCACAGATGAGGGGTCAAAGGTTTAGTCATTCCAACTGTTACTTGGCTGGACTGAAATGCCAAAGGTTTATAAACCGGGTCAAAGCTTGTTCCTCTTCTTTCGGCACAGACTGTCCTCTGATCTTGATGTGTCTGTACTTTTGGATTAGAAACAAGGCAATTTAAATAATGCAATATTTTAGACATATTGTATTTGAATTCATTGTATTTGAAATTATACTGATCTGTGAGCAGTAGTATTGTAAAGTGCACATTCATGCATTCTCATGTGCAGGTTGAATTGTGTACTGTGGGCTTTTAGTGGCTCCACTGGTGTGTCTATTTTAGTCTGGCTAAAGGATGTGGTTTAATGTTGCCAATTATGTCTCTCTTTGTGTGTGTGTTTCTGTATGACACTGGTGTTAGACACTGACATAGATAAAGTGTTGTTCAAGTCTTTACTCGTATCTTGGAACATCTAAGCAATATTTAATTCACAGATGATTCAAAGAACGTTTTGTTATGCAGATTTCAAAAGCAAAATTTGAAAATAAAAGTTAGTGCCTGAAAAGTGTGTGTGATGTAAACTGTGTTGTAGCTGCACACTGTCAAATAACTGTAATAAACAAAACATTCATCAATATACTGTATAGATAGATGAATGTAAAGATATTGTGTTTCTTTAGTAAAATTCTAAATATAATTGTTTCATGTGAAATCCTCCTTAGTTCTCTATGACCGATAAATGTTACAGTGTGAATATTTTCAGCTTAAATCACATCTTACTTTACACACTTACAACCTCAAATCCTCCAGCTGCCTTCATGTGTGCTGCTTTTTTCCGACTCTTCGCAGGAAGCTTCTGTTCCTGACAAACCTAAGCAGCCACCTTCTGTTTTTTCTCTCTCCCCAGGAGACTGAGATCAGTACCAGAAGGAAGGAGTGTGAAACACTTGATGCAGAAGTGAAGAAAAAGAATCAAACATGTCAGACTTTGGTAAGTGCTCTAAAAATAATCTTTGGCCTCCGAGGAAAAAAGAAAGAAAGATGGAGGCTAAAATTGATTTGTACCTAAGAGCTTCGGTATCATTGCAAGCAAATATCTATAGAGAAAATTAGTGGCAACAATGGCTCAGCTCTAAAATACAATTGAAGTCAACTAAGTGCATGAGAAAATTTTAATATGACTTACAATTGGCTGTTTGTTTAATTTATTAAGCTCACGAGTAAAGAGAAAGACTAAAACTGTCTTATATGACGGGCATAATAAGAGATTTTATCACTTTATATGATCAACAAAATGCTAGACAACTTTTATTTTATACTTGGCTTTTCCTGAAAAGGTTTGCTCTCAGAAATGTAATCCTACCTGCTAACGTGGCACTTTCGTTTAATAAGAGGTAAAAGATTAGGTAATCTTTGAAAAACAAAACCCATTATACATAAGTGAACACAAACCTTGGAAAAAGATTTGTTTCCTTTTCAAAGTAGAAGCTTGAGGGATTTTTCAAAAAATTTAAATACAAATGTTTTGTTGTCAAACATTTCAACATTTTTTTTCCTTCGTCCACCTTTATTTCCAGATAAGCCATCCCAGCAAACAGAGAACCTCCACAGGGAATATTAGCCTGATGTTCCCTATAGGTTTGTTTTTACCCAACCAAAAACTAATGTTTTGAACGTTATTTGATGGTTATGTTAGAACCTAACCTTCCCAGAACGTTGAGAGAACCAATGTTATGGGAAGGTTAGGGGAACGTTCTGAAAACCAAAAAATCAAAACCTTTAGAGACTCAAAAATAACCTTCAAGGAACATTCTGCTAACCTTTGAAAAACCTTCCCAGAATGTACTGGGAACGTTAAATTGTTAGCTGGGATCTTTGTGTAAGGCTCCACACCCCAAATAAACACATTGAAAATGGGTTCTTTGCTGACCTCTCCTCAAATTCTTTGCCCACAGCAGTATTTTTTGCACCCATTCTCAACTTGCAAAACCTAGAAGAAGCTACAGGACAAACTGAGCCTGCGTGGCGAGCAGGAGTGACAGGGTGGTCTCCACAGACTGCAGCACAGCTCTTATCTCTCGCTGCACAAAACTTTGACAACATAGAGGCATAAACACGGACAAGTGGAATAAATGAGCGTGTGAAGGGATGGCTTGCTGACAGTTATGTCACTTCCTATTTGGTTTAGACAACTTACCTTTCTCATTGTCTCTTGTTTTTCTTTTCACTCCCTCTCTCAGGTTAAAATACAAAGTTTCCAACTGTTGGACTTTGGGAAGTTTGTTGATCAAATTTCTGGTTTTACTAGAAACCAAATGGACATTAGTATTTGTCACACTGATGCAAATGAATTTATTAAAGTACAGAAAAAGATCCTGCCAGCTGGGCGTCATCTATACTGAGAGCAAATGATGCGGTTAGCCATACCAACCAGGGAGTGGGTGAGATGTTTGCATTGCTCATGAGTTAAATGGCAGGCTTGATTCATCTGTCAGGCTTGTTAAAATAGTCAACAGACCCGAGTGAGTCATGCAGTGTCTGGACAAAATGCTCATTTGGAGTGGGAGTTGTACCCCAAGTACTCTCTCTGCCAGCCTAATTACATTTACCGAGACTGGATCATTCATAAAACTCTTTGCTTATCCTGTCAAGAAGAAGAAGAATATAATCCAAATTTTCTTGTGCTGTAATTTATCATTTGTAAGCCTAATTGTTTGTGTGCATTGTCATGCTTCTGTAGACAATCTCAAGTTTTCAGTTGAAATTTGCCAATGGCAGCTCAATGTAGGCCACGTCTACATTGAATTCTTTCCGTTAGAAGGTTCACAGACTCGGCATAAAAACTGTGTCTTGCCAAGGGATTAAGACTTAGAGTGATCTGTTTAGAGCGTTACCACGTCAACAATGCAGGACAAAGACACAGCCGATTCTGTGTGAACAAGACAATTTGGTCTGGATCATTGCTTGTGCAGAAGAATACCCATTCATAAAAAAATCTTTTAAAAAGGGACTAGGTCTAATTTGGAAATGAAAATAAAATGTTTAATTTAGTCTGTTTTTCAAGTCAGTTTTGTGTCTTCATCCTCCAGAATAAACACCTGCAGACTTCAGTAGTCTTCATTAGCTGTGGATTGAACGATCAATGGATATGAATAGGAATGCCAATGCAAATAGGGTTACTTGTACAAAATGCATTAAACTTAATAGAAAAACAATAATGGAAGACTAAATGTAATTTGTGACAGAAATTAAATAGATAAATAAAGATGCTCATGTACAGTCTTATGCGCTGACTGTTTCCAGCTGTTGTTAACTCAATACTTTTTGTCATTGATGGTGTTTTGTGCTGCACTTCTGAACATTTTGTTTGACTTTAAATTGCACTGTCCATATCAGAAATATAACTCTTTCTAATATATTCAACATCTCAGTAATCTGTGTCCCTTAAAATGTACTTCATAAGTTATACATACAGTAAGTGAGTAAAAGCGAGCTCATCATCACGGGCCATTAAGACGCACTGATTTTCTTTAAACGCATCATGCGAGTGGATATTTAGTGACTGACATCTGAAACTCTCGGCCCACATGCGTCTGGGGCTGCAATAAATTGCACATCTCAGAAAACTCAACAGTCAACACTGCGAATTGCTTCCACAGCACACCATACAACTGTTGATTGAATGTAATTAAGCTTTCCTCCTCTGCAATGTAGGGCTTTTTTTTCCTCTGGCGTTGCACTTGACACACATGGTTGCAGCGCCTATTGTGTGGTATTTTGCTTCATTTGACTTGCATCGACAACCACATGCCCACAGACGCCAGCACAGAATAAATGGTTTGGCTTCTTTTTTTTTGTAAAGTTTATGGCTTTATGATGTAGACAAAACGGCTGTTTTGTTGATTTGAAATGGGAGCTTCTTGTAGTTATCATAAGAATGCTAGAAAATCTTCAGCAGTCTGCTTAGATAAATAATATATAGCCCACTGCTGACACACTGAGTATCGGAGCTAACAGTGGAGACTTTTGGGATTTTTAAAAGCGGTTTCCTTCTGTCTTGTTTGCTTAGGAGAATGAGCTTCAGGATTTCCTTCAAGAAAACAAGCACTTAAATCTCCAGTGGTTCAACAACAGCCACAAAGCCTCTGAGTATGAGAAGGTAAGAGGTGAAAAGAAGTTGTTCAAAGGCTTTGCTTTGCTTAATCACTGTTTTTCAGAGCTGGTAGTTGTCAGTCTAAGTGTTGCTTCATCCAGGGTGTAGTACGTGTCTTCACTTTTATGTCAAATCACCAGCTTCTCAGTGACATGTAAAGTCACTAAGTGCAGTATGAGAGAACCTGAAAAAAAACTATCTACTTGTTTGGTCAAAACATCACCTTCACAAAAAACCTCTAAGTATTTCTAAGCTGCCAATTTCAAGTCCAAAACGATTTCTAAAGGTTTGTGTTTTCTTTATATACAGTATCAGTAAAGAGGGGGTGTTGTTCTTCTGTAGGGTGATCGTTGATGTCATATGGCATATTTAGCAGTTATAGACAAACATGATACCTTTTCTTAGCTCAGATGTGGGAGTTTCTTGCTGAAAAGAAGTTTTTAAATACAGTAAATGTATTCAGTTTTTAACACAATAAATTCCCCCCTGACTGCACAATGGCGCAGTAGTTAGCACAATGGCCTTACAGCAAGAAGGTTGTGGGTTCGAGTCCCAAGTGGGGACGAGGCTTGGAAAACTGGCCCTTCTGTGTGGAGTTTGCATTTTCTCCCCGTGTATGTGTGGGTTTTCTCCGGGTACTGGAGCCCCTCCAAATATATGCATGCTAGGATGATTGGCGCTACATGATTGCCCTTAGGAATGAGTGTGTGTGCATGGTTGTATGTGTGTGGCCCCTCAACAGACTGGCGACCTGTTTGGGTTGTACCTTGCCCCTCACCTCCAATCAGCCGGGATGGGCTCTGGCACTCCCTGCAACGCTCAAAAGGGATAGACGGTTAAGACGGTGACTGAATTCCCCCCCTTCTCTGGATTCCCGCATAGTTTCGCTCTTTGGAGCATTTATAACATGCCCCAAATCTCATTTGAGGCTACATATAAGGAAGTAGTGTAAGCTAAGCTGATGTGAATCTATGGTCTTGTATGTTAATTTTGTGAGAGGAGGGAGAGTGTGTGCAGAGCATGTGCACCTGCTTATGTTTGAATGTGGGCATGGCGGAGAACAAAATTTGTGGCCTAAATCTGGCGTTTGAATAATATCCGAATACTGAACGAAAGAGCTTGCACTTCAGATGTGTATTTAATGAGAGAACATTTAAACAGATTGGAAACCTTCAATTTTTTTTTTAAATTTTAATCCCACCCCTTTTTAACATGCAGTCTCATTTTAAGACTTACTCATTTCAAGAACTAAATAAGTTCATTTCCTGGTGTAATTAGCTGACTGGAATTACTGATGGCCTAAATAATTTTCTGTGGAATTGTAATTATTTAGACGGTTGTTTAATTGAAGGTATATAGTTGTGCTTTTTAAAAAGCACGATTAGACCACCCTGCAGAAAGTAACTATGGGCTGGATAGTTTGTAGACTGAGTGAAATAAAACATGCTTGTTATAGTTACAGGAAGTAGGATATCCCTCATACTTAAAATACGCTGTTAACCTCTCTTTGTTTAATCCTGGAGAGTTTTATTTGATCTGCCCTCATTAAGTTTGACAATCCATCCTTTTATGCAGGTGTGTTTTACGTGTGGGTGGCCAGACCGCCCACAGGCAGTCTCACTGGTCTCTGATTGTGTTTTGCTTTGCTGCGAGTGTAAAATTGCCCTTCTTAAAGAATCATCAGTGATTCATGGCTATTCGGCGGAAGGGGCTTCACCACATTTCAGCTGCATGTACTAGCCAGTTCATTTGCAGTTAAGAGCCTATAAAAGTGCTGACTGGAAATATGGCCTCTTAAAAAAACAATGCAAAATGGCTTGTTGTACACTATGGGAATAAATATGTAAAAATTAAAACTGTAAAAATTTGGCCTATGGGTTGGCTTTTCAATATCCATCATTTGTTATATAATTTATTTCTTCAGTCTGTCTGATTACTGAGATATATACAGTATGTTGTAAAATGTAAGTATTTCATCTATAGTTGTGTAAAACATTTATTAACTTTATTACTGGCTTGTGAAATTTTACAGCAGAAACAGAATATCCACCTTTTGTAGGTGGTCAAGCAAAAGATGTTAACTTGAACCAAAGTAGAGATCTCAATATAGCTGAACTCTCAAACTCTGGTTATGTCCACAGGTGAAGTCAGAGTATGCCAAGCTTAAAGAGACCCTTGGCGCTGTGACACGGGAGAGAGATTTAGCCCTGTGGGAGAGAAACCAGCTCCAAGGCAAACTGGAGAACCTAGAGCAAGTGCTCAAGGTGAGGAAACTGGTTGTAATGGTTAACTCCCATTACCAATTATTCTGGAATTCTAATTCAGGCATCTTATGGAGCCTAATCCCTCACCACGAACCCCCTTTCCTACTTGTGCTACTGCCTCCATCTAGTTCTGTTCCTCTAAACTATCTAATGTCCTCGCCATGTCTGTTACCTTCCAGTGTCCTGTTGGGGGATCTGACCTGGAGCTGTGAAAGAGTACAACTTGGAGCAGTCTGCCCTCTTTCTTTTACTATTGCCCTCTTTTATGTTGCCCCACCTCACCGGATCTGTTGCTTCTGTCCTGCCCCCTGGCCCCTTTACCTCCTGCTAGATTTATGAGGTATCACTGCTATGTCCATCTGGGAAAAGAGCCCTTTTTTATTCCCATTTTGACTGTTTCCTGTCCACCTCAGTGGCTGTGCTTAACTATCCTTTTATCTCTGGGCTGCTTACCGGACATACAAATGGTCATGTGGCTATAAGACCACAGCACTGTGGAATGTGATTTATGCATGAAGCAGGATGAAAAGTGTGGCTTTATTATGTGGGGGGAGGAAGAGGAACTAAAAAGACGGGGTCACTTCCACCATGATAATGTCACCCACGAGTTTGATGGCATTACCAATCTTTTATATCTTGATATCTAGCGGCATGAAAGTGTCACCTGCTTCTTACACATGACAAATTCTATTTCACTAAGTGGCAGGAATGATGTGACTGGATGACATAGGCACATGGTTTCATGAAGAGTCTAAGCCTCAGTTTTGTATTGTATGGCTTCTTATGTCAATATGAATGAGCACAGATAACCGAGCACGATATGGTGTTTGCTAATCCTTTTCATGTAACGCGAAACCACTTATTGATCACACAAAGGAAATAAAAATGGACACACATAAAGAACATCTTTGCAGAGTCTTTGTCAATAGACTCGCACCAGGTGTCGTGTTACCTGAAGAGGGCAGCAAAACAAAATTTTTCTAAAGATTTCAATTTCTTTTGCACACTAAAACATCTTCAGTCGTCATCCATTTATTGATCCAAAATTGATCTGGTATTTCCCTTTAAGCCATTAAACACTGACATGTTCTTACTTGACATTTGCTGGGGTATAGTTGGTAAATTTTCTCTAATTTTAAGGTAATAATCACCCTGACTGGCCTCTGCCTTGTGATATGTGCACATGTCAACACCTCTGTTGTGTCTGAATGTGGATCTGATGGCTGGAGATGAATTTTTTGTTGTTATTGCTCCAGTGTTGTACTATATAAAGTTAAATTAACAGTAACCTTTTCTATCTCACCCTCAAATCCCACCCCTGTCCCACACCCATCACTGTACCTGTTGATCTTTCCCTTCTGGTTCTTGCTCCACCTTTGCGGACAGCATATGCGTGAGGCTGCAGAGCGAAGGCAGCAGCTAGAGTTGGAGCATGAGCAGGCCTTGGCTGTACTCAACGCAAAGCAGCAGGAGATTGACCTTCTTCAGAAGGTAAGCCAGTTGGGGTTGTGTAACATTCACAGCACCAGAGGGCTGGGAGTTTTTGTTTGGATTGGATTTAGCATGTGTCATGGGTCAAAGAGCATTTTGGTGGACACTGTTGTGATACATCCTGTGCAACAGCGTCACCTAAAAGTTTCAAACTTATCTCAATGTAATTGCTGAAACTTCATGAGTTACTCTGGTAAAATTTTGGCTTCATCCTTCTGTCACTCCAGTACTCTAAGAACATTTGTTAGGTCTTTAACAAACAATTATTTTTAAAATAAAAAGCAGTAAAAAATATAAGAAAAAAAATGTATAAATGAGTAAAAACAAATCCTGTCCAAGCCATTTCATGGTTAGGTCCTCCCATGTGCGATGGGGCAGAATATAATCTCAAAGCGAGCCTAATAGCTGAGACTGCCGATAGTATGAGCGTGATACGAACTGTCACCAGGGCTGTCTGTGGAAAACTGTTTGTCCCCCAGTGTTTCTGCAGTCTTCTAACTTCACAGGCAGCCTTTTTACAGGCAGCAGCTCTCAGCTTTTTTCTCTCATTAACAGAAGCTCATTACTTTCTTATCTTGTTTCAAACACCGGCTGCTCTCAGTGTTCCTATAATGATTGCCCGGGAAGTAGATTTATGAAATTATGGAGTCCATGTGGAGCATTTGTACTTCTCAAGAGGTGTTTATAGTTCCCACATGAAAAATGTCGTGTTATGCTGCTTCGGAGTCTCAGCGTTTTTGTATTATGTAAACTTCATTCCAATTGCATGAGACAGACAATCCTTTTTAATTACTTATGGAAGCATGATGATGAATTGGATATTGTGTTTGTGTGCACAATGAATAGTTTAGGTGAAGATTTTTTCTATGTGATGAATTTCCTGTTGTTTCAAATACAATTGATGGTCAGTATCTTTTAAAATGAAAATGGATCAGTTGTAAAAGACACTGATACGCTTTGAATTGTGATAATCTACAGAGTTGGGCCAATTATTTCTTTAACTGTTTTCATTATATTGTCAGTGGATTTAAAAATGTCCATATTTTATACTTTTGTGTATAAAATGGAAACTAAAGAGCAAGATAAACTGCCATTTGAGTGAACTGCACCCTGTGTTCCCCAGGCTCAGGTTGAGGCTAAAAAGGAACATGAAGGCGCTGTCCATCTGTTAGAGGTGAGCGTCTGGACACTGGGGTGGGGTAAGGGTTGCCTGTCTGTCGTTCTTTTTTTAAAATTGTATTTATTTTGTTATTCCACATGGAACAAATCAACCTTTGGACTGGGATGTATACACATAGGACTTGAGTTTTTTTTTTTAACAATTCATGGCTTTACTTTTTGAAATCTAAGTAGACTCTTTGGTCCTTTTGTTGAACTGATAACTGACAGACTATAAGCAATTTAAATTCATTTACATTTTTGAGAAATTAGAAATGACACAAAATCATTTAAGAATGTGAAAGGATAAATGTGTCAGAGTGGTCACATTTGTAATTGTGTTATTTCTTTCCTGAATCTCTCTATTGTATGGGTGTGTGTTTATGCTTATACAGAACCACTTGGACAGCATGCAGGTATTTCAGAATTATTTCTATTTGTTTGCTTTCTTTAAATTTCCTCTACAAACTTTTGGCACTACAATGCAGATGTGCAGTATCTTTGTGTGTAGTTCACCTCGGAAGAGCCTGCAAAGCATTTAAATGTGGCAAAATAGTGGATAAGAAAATACATTGAAATTCGTTACAAGAAGATTCCGGTAAATTTTATCCCTCAGTGCTTAGTTGGGGTTTTTTTGTTTTCTTTTTCAATTTCAGAACAATTTACGGCTTCTTCAGACGAGCCTTCTTTAGCCTTCACAACCCACTCAGTTTTTTTCTCACAATAGCCATCAAAAACATTTAGCCAGTGTCGGCTTTTCTTTGACAGAATACATTTTAGCTGGTATTCAAACTCAAGGTTCTTCCTTCTTAAAATAATTCAGCAGCTCATTTTTAACAACAAATAAAAAGACTTTAAATATAAAACAAGTCATAAACTATAGAATAATAACATTTTAATTCAATGCATAAAGGCTTAATCTCCATGCACATTAACAACTTCAAAAGCAAATATTTCACGAGTGAATATTTAAGAAGCAGAATAAAGGAAATAAATTCTGTGTAAACATGCTTTTGCAGCTAATTTCTTATAAAATAGTTTTAAGAGTTCCAAGTTCTTTAAATGTGTGACATTTATACAAAAAAATACTTAAAATACATGCATATTTTGCATAGTGGTTGGAGGGAGTGCCTGCAATGTCTAACATGTGACCTTGCATGTGTGTTAACAGCATGTTTTAAGACTCTGGCATAGAGCACTGTGTCATGCTAATAAAACTAACATCTTTTAAATTTCTGAATATTTCTCACAAATACTGGAATGTAAATCTTGTCAAATAGCTTGCAGCATGTTCTGTTCAGTAACATGGAGCAGCAAATGTGCCTGTTTGTGTTGGACAGTGTTAAATAAATACATGGCAACATTCCTGTTTTATTCTTTGGTCCAGGCTGTTGAGAAGTGATTGCTGATTGATTACATCATTCATCTTAAGCAACTGCTATCCAGCACCCTGAGTTTCCATTAAACCTGCCCAAAAAATGATGTTCAGTTTGTCTCTGTTAGTTTGTGGATCAACCATTTCTGTTCCTGCAGTGAATGAAAAACATTCTTTCATGTTTTTCTTATTAGTAATATCACTTGTATGAACCATAACCAGAAATAAACTGTGACCACCTTTTCTTTGCTGGAAGTGACTGAACGGATGGGTAAATAGAAAATTTGATGGGAACTGCTCTCAGCTACAGATAAGTACAGATTTCATGCTGAAGTGAGTACTTACTGCAGCGCAATGGTAAAAGTAGGGGATTGAATTACTCTAAACTCTCCTGCACAGGTCTAGCATGAAAGAGCTGTAATCATTTGCATCAATGTACTTTTTTATACTACTTTAACTTATAAGATGTTCTATTTAGTTGAATTCTACACACAAACAATACAACTATACAAGGATTCTGGTCATTACATGGTGGTATTACAATAGGAAAAATGAGAAAAACATCATTTGTGACAAGTTGTACATTCAAGTTACAGAAAATTTGAGTTTGGATTTTTGTCGATTTATTTTTGAGGTATGAAGTGACACCATTGATGTGCCGTAGTGGTGCATGTGATTTGTTCTGCTGTAAGTTTTAATGGTAATCAATATTTCAGAACATTTTTCCCCCGTAATGATTTTTTCACATCTGCAAAAAAAAAATCTCTTCAAATTTTTTGTGTGTGACATACGATGAACCGATACTGTGCATGTGTACATCAACAACACAAGACCCACCCGTAATGCAACAAAATACAAGATGATCAATTTAAAAAAAAAATCTTGATCAAACAAAAATGTGCTTTTCTTTTTAAAGTTGTATTGCTTTTAACTGTAAAAATCCAAATGTGGCTTCTTTTTTCAGAAAAAAACAAGCTAATTTGAGAATAAGTTGCGTTGTAGCAGTAAATTAAACTAATTTATGTAGCTCTTTCATTAAGTTAAAATAATTGTACAACTTTAAATGTGCGTACATAGTAGTTGCCAGATGACACCTTTATCATATTACACAAACACTCTCAGTTTTTGCTCTGGGTATTTTCGTCCTCAGTTCTTATTATTCAACTGTAATGGGACACATTAGTGCACATGCTTGTACTTTGTAGTTAATATATACAAACACCCAAATAGACGTATGTACTATTACTGTTTTGTTGGAAAAACAGTGGCATCGGTCCCTCTCTAGTGTAAACAAAAATGTATAAACACTATACATTTGTACTGAATCTGTGGAAAGTCATTTTCTTTCTTGATACAAGCATTTACTTTGTGATGCGCTTATTTCTGTTTTTCTGTCACCTTCCTCTTTCTCTCATCCCACCTTTTGCTTTGCCTCTCAACCTATCTGTTTTTGTGTCTCGGCTCGTTGCTTCTTTTGGCTCTTCATTGTCAGGCCAAAGTGCGAGAGCTGGAGGAGAAATGTCGGAGTCAAAGTGAGCAGTTCAACCTCTTGTCAAAAGAGCTGGAGAAGTTCAGACTCCAGGCCGGGAAGTTTGATATTCTTAGCACTGAGCCCTTAACTATTTGTGAGTCTCCTGGTTCTCCCAACAAGTCCTTGTCCCAGCTTCTTAATGGACTGGCTGCCCCTGTAGGAAAAGGTATGTCAGATTTTATTGATCGCTTATTCTTAGCTCAAGAGGTGATTACTGAAACGTTGTTTTTTTTAACTGAAAAATACTATTTTGACACATTTTCAGCAATGATCTTCTAAAAGTTACAACCATTTTAAACAAATAATGTCTACATACAGTATTTTACGTATGTTAAAGTTGCCATTGATGTAAATAATTAATATGTGATATACAAGGTCTGAAATGAATGGGATGTTTAATGTTTTTGTTGTCTAGGTAATGAGGCACCAACAAGCAGATCTTTGATATCCGAGTTCATTAGGCCTCTCCAGATCAGTGAGGACAAGCCTGAGCTGCTCTCTGTCAAGCCAACGTTCTTTAGTCGCAGTCGAGCCAGCAGCCCAGCGAGGGCTTTGCTCTCTGAGGTACCTGTTAGCGTGTACTTGGATCCTCTACAGATTCTACTTAGCAGTAATTTTTCTTTCACTGAATCCAGCCTATTCTGTACAACTTCTTCAGTGATTCCAAGCACATTCTGAATTAAATTGCTGAACATTGCAATGTTTTAGAGCTACAAGTATCACGAGGAATCTGAGCAGCTTGCATTTGTTGGGCAATTAGAATATAGTCAGCCTTCACCTGTAATGCAAAAAATCTCAGTATAGATAAATATGTGAAATGTGTTGGCTGTTGATTGGAGGGGAAAGCCACTCAACTGAATAGTTCATGATAAAAGGTTCTGCTTAGTAAAGTTTTCAATACAAGTATATTGGATTCTGTATTCTCCTGCTAGTGAGGGATGATGAGATTCAGACTTCCTTTCTAACAATTTGAGATCAGTTTGAGAAGTATGGCTTTAGGAATTTGATAACTTATCCTGTAGCTTCTGCTGTAGCTGGGTCTGTGGTAAGCAGTTAGGCTTTCCTCGGTTTGTCTGAAGTTCAGATTATGAGGGCAGAAGGTTGAGCAGGGAATTACAAACTTCCCTCTCTGCACAAGGCGGGCTAGCTACAAGACACAGTCCCCCCGGCATGAACTTGTGGCCTGACCTCGGAGACCCCGGGAAAACCTAGGAGGAGATGCCTGAACTGCCCCATCTGGCTCTTGTCAACATGGTGGATCCAATATTTTACACTCAGGCTCTCGCAAATGCCAGCCCTCCTCACCCAATATCTAAGGGTTAGCTCTGCCACCACATGAAGGAAACTCATTAGGAATAATTGTATTGAAAATCTTGTTGATAGGTGAGTGTAGGAATATGGACTGACTGGTGAATCACAAGCTTTGCCTTTATGGCTCAGGTCATTCTTCACCTCTCTACTCTATCCTCCCTTTGCCAGTGATCTAGACACCAAGGTACTTGAACTCCTCTAGTTGGGGCAGAGTGCAATGTCCAAATCCACCAGGGGAGGAATGTAGACAGCTCAATGATAAACGAAGTGAACTCATGGGGCAATTAGTGGGGACATAGTTTCAGGGATGGGAGTTCTAGGTTATAGGAGCAGAAGTGTTTAAAAAGACTGAGTTCCTACTGCCACACCAGTTGCTATTAATCACTGTGCACATGCCACCTTCTCCTAATTTACGGGACTCGCTTGTTATGTTCGTTAATGAACTGGGAAGAACTTCAGTCTTGGACTGTCTGTAAGAGGTGTTAGCCATGTTTTGGTGAGATACGATATTACAGTCCTATTTTTCCCTCTGGTACTAAATCATGAGCCTGAGGTCGTCCAGCTTTTCTCCGAGGGTTGGACATCACCCAGTAAAATACTAGGCTGCAGTGTTTGGAGTGCACTATGTCTCAGTATTCCTCCACAGCTTCTGCAGTGTATTCTTTGTAATGGCCTGCTGGTTTAATGTTTCCTCAGGCCACGCAGGGTCAGAGAATGATGGACTATGACTACAGTTTTAGACCTATATACCAGTGTTTAATAATAGTGATTGTCTGACAGAGAGCTGGGGAATGAGAAGATGAGAACAAAAGGAAATAGCACTGTAGACACAATATCTCTGAGTGAATAGAATGGTGGGTTAGCCCACAAGAGCCATATTAAATACCATGCACCTCAGTTGTCTTTTCTTTGTGCAAATTTGTTTAGGGTATTGAATCAATTTTTTTCTTTGCGTAACTTAAAGGAACTAGCTTTAGCTTATAGCTTTCTGTGTAGAAGTGAAACAATCAAATAAATACTTGCATTTTGTGATTTTTTTTTCTCTCTAGATGGAAAAGGAGCTCAGCTCTACTACCAGGTCCAAACCACGGTTCACAGGAAAGATTCGACTCTGCATTGCTCGTTATAGGTATGCAAAGAAGAAAAATCATTTCTGTTTTTTGTACAGTAACAAAATACACCAGAGATAATGTGTAACCCTTAAACTGGCAATGAGACGACATTTAAAATAAAATTTTGAAATAAACTCATTTAAAACTGAACACTTTTTAGAAAACATATTTTTCTACCGTGTAAACAAAAGTATTTTCTTGTCTTTTTTCTGTTAGCTACAATCCTTATGATGGGCCTAATGAGCATCCGGAGGCAGAGCTACCCCTGGTGGCAGGAAAATACTTATATATATATGGAACCATGGATGAGGATGGCTTCTATGAAGGTTTGGCTTTTTGCGCAACTGTTATTTGCAAAAGTGTGCTTGATCTCTTCATCAGTCAATAGATATATTTTTGTTTCCCAGGAGAGCTGCTGGATGGTCAGAGGGGTCTCGTTCCATCCAATTTTGTTGATTTTATTCAAGATAAAGAAACACCATCTGCCCAACACAGGGACACAGTGACAAAAGAACCTGGCTACCTCAACCACAGTAGCCTGGGCTCCCAGCGACTTTTGGCTGCCACAGGAACAGGGACAAGCATAAGCAGGCTACTGTCGGACAGTAAACTAGACTGTCTGAGCACTAACAGCTTGGGCATAGACCTTCTTAATTCATCAAGCAATGGGACTGGGACATTGGATGTCAGCATTGACGAGATTGGTGAAGACATTGTGCCTTATCCTCGCCGCATCAACCTGATCAAACAACTGGCCAAGAGTGTTATCATCGGCTGGGATCCGCCTGTGGTTCCTCCAGGCTGGGGCACTATCAGTGGCTACAATGTATTGGTGGATAAAGAAGTTCGCATGAGCGTCCCTTTCGGGGGCAGGACAAAGTCTCTTATTGAAAAGCTCAATCTAGCCACAAACACATACCGCATCACAGTGCAAAGCATCACAGACCGAGGCCCATCGGATGAACTCCGATGCACTCTTCTTGTAGGGAAAGATGTGGTGGTGGCACCTTACTATCTGAGGGTGGACAGTATCACACCGAGCTCTGCGGAGCTCTCGTGGATGCCTAGCAACAGCAACTACAGTCACACCATCTTCCTCAATGGTGCCGAGTATGACATGATCAAGGCTGGGGGCTACATGTACAAGTTTTTCAACCTGAAGCCTATGACAGTTTACAAGGTGAAGGTTGTTGCACAGCCACATCAGGTGCCTTGGCAGCTTCCACTGGATCAAAGGGATAAACGGGAAATCTCTGTGGAATTCTGCACTCAAGCTGCAGGTCAGTTATTGAAACATTGCTGATTATGACTCAAACCTCATTTAACAAAACAAAAGCAAGTATACATTAAAGTTACATGTAAACATTTTCTAGTTGCTTGGTTGGTGTCTCTATTAATAAATCACAATCTGAAACCTCTTGTAGCGTAACATGTTGCACACCTATAATTGAGTAGTGTATATGTCGGATTTTGGTCACTTCCATCTTGTCCAGTAAATGTGGCATTGGCATTTTTAATCCCAGGTTGCTTTGTTTTTTCTCTATATTTCACCCACAAATTTAACCGAGATGACAACAACTTTGTTTTTCTACTAATGTGAGCTGTGAAATACCTTTTATTGCTGATTGAGTTTTAATGATAAAATTTTAAGGGCAGTTATTGACAAAAAGATTGTGAGCAAAGGACAAAGATGCAGTAAAGTCTGAAGTTTGAATTGACATCTTCTAGAATCTATTGGCAGCTGATGCTCTGCATGCTGAGAGTTCATTTAATGATCTATCTGTTAGACATGTTAATTAGAGGTGTCTGAAATAGTCTCCTTATGGGTGGCAGACAGCTGTTGTCAATAAGGGGACAGTGTCTGAAACACTATATTCAGGGTTTGTCATCAGTGTGCATTCTTCAAAAAATCCATGTTAGATTGTTGTCAATTTTAGTTCCACATTGTCACCATCAGTGAACTACATTGAAGTCCAGCAGTCTGCCATCTGTGTCCAGGAATGATATAAATTTTTATAGTTAGATAATACTGTTAACATGCTTCTGTTTGTGGAGCAGATGTTGATCATAACGGGTGCAGTTTGAAATTGACTAGAGGAAATTGACTCTCCATGTACCCTACAAGACATGTCTGCAACTGACAGGCAGAGTCGAAAAGGGACTAATTATATGTTTATGTAGCCTGGCAGACACAGCTGCAGGTTGCTGCATGAAGCACAACCACTGACTGTATCTGCTTACTGTAGGACTCCAGGTAAGCAGCAGCACAGATGGTGATGCTGTTTTGATACGCAGGAAGCTTTGACATATTGTGGAAATAGAAAATTGTCGACATTATCTGGCAACGAGGCATCGGTGTGGAAACACTGATGGTTTCATGTTGGCAAACTTGAATTTTCCAGCCAAAGTGACACCCGCCTCCAACATGAATATGGATGCATGCATGAGAATAAAAACATGAAGATAAAAACCACACAGAGATCTTAGCACTAACAGTCAATATTATGAAGTCATATGGCATTGCTTCACTCCTTAAATGTAGCATACGTTGTAAAAAAATAAAATTGTATTCTATTAAATACATCTAATTAAAAAAATAATTCAAAATTAAAAACCAAATGTTTTAAGACAATTCTAGATATCTGTCTCTATGTGATCATAGTAAAATTTTGACAGACTCCTAGCTATGAGTATTAAAAATGATACAAAGAAGAAATAAAAATAAAATGAGTGAACATACATCCAGAGACAGAAAAATTAAGCATTTGTCTCATGTACCTCAGGTCCTCCTATGCCTCCTCAGGAGGTACAAGTCCAGTGTGGTCAGACTCCTGGGGTTCTGCAGGTCAAATGGAAGCCACCGCCCCTGACACCTTCAGGAACCTCCAACGGTGCCAGTGTAATTGGCTATGCTGTGTGCACGAAAGGACAAAAGGTGTTTTTTTTCTTTCAGTAAATTTACTTGAAACGTGTGTTAAATTCAGTAAGCAATTCTCTATTGCCATCTCCTGGAGGTTTGAGTAAATGTTGATATAATTCTTGACGTCCTTGTGCATAAAAAACAGTGTTAGTTCACCTGTGCCTTTTGAGGTGACAAAAAAATGTTTGGACAAAATAAAAGATCAGCATTTGTTATCTTTACATCCAGACAGATTCACAAATACTAACATTTCTTGTGCTAGTTTAGAGCTCCAAGTAATGCTAACATTATTTTGTTCACATTGTTTAAAACTTTTGAGACTAAAAGTTTTGTATTCTGTGTTTTTTTTGTTTTTTTTTTACTACACTCTTTGGTCTTTTTGGAAAACAGATAGCAGAGGTACTGTACCCCACAGCGGACTACGTGACCGTCGAGTTAAACAGAATTCAGGGCTTGGAAGCCAGGGAAGTCATTGTAAGAACGTTATCCACACAGGGAGAGTCCCAGGACTCATCTGCGGCTATTATCCCGCACAATCTCTTGGGCTCTCCTCGCCTTTCCCACAGAGCCACCATACATCCCCATTCTATGTCCCACCTAGGCCCACAGCCTCATGCACTACTGTCTCAAACCCATCCTCCTTACCCATCGACATACCCTCCAAATCATCCTCAACCCCACGTACAGCCTCTGTCTCGAGCGCAACCTCACACGCTACCCCATACACAACCACACTCGCAGCTCATCCGCCACCCACAGCCTCATCTGCAACCTCCTTTTCAACGCCACTCCATCCCCAAGTCAAAACCATTAATAAGTGCCAGAGAGCCAGAAACCAAAGAACAAGAGGTGGGGCTACGACTACCCCAACCTTGGGAGCAGTCCCCCTCCCCGCTACCCCCTCTGCATGGATCAAACCTGGAGCCACCACTCTTCCCGCCACGGCGATCACCTTCTCCTCAAAGGATTCTGCCGCAGCCTCAGGGAGTCCCCATTCCCAACACCATCGCAAAGGCCATGGCCAGGGAAGCTGCTCAAAGAGCATTCGCAGATGGTAACCGGGTGCGTCAAGTTTCTACTAGACAATATGATCTTGATCAACATCCAAATTTTGCTCCAGACTAAAAAGTCTAACATTTTTTTAAACAGGTAGAAAAAAGGAACATATTTAGTGAACGTGGTAACGTCATGCATCCACTCAACTCTGATGAAGAGGAGGATGGCTATGACTCTCCTCATGCACGGAGAAGAGGAGCCTCGGTGGATGAATTCCTCAGAGGCTCAGAGCTTGGCAGACCGGTACTTCATATATAAATCTTTAGTGTTTTCATGTGAAGAAATGTTCAGCTTCTTGAATGGAGATACAAACCAGTAAAAATGAATGGCTAGTATAATGATATATTTTAATTAAATTGATGAAGCACATTAAGCATATCATTAGTTATTATTGATTGTCATAAATTATCATTAGTATTTTACTTATATAATAGAATACATTTAATAACAAAAAAGATAGAACAAAAATTAGGTTGATAAAATTTACAATATTGGTTTACTTTTTCAGTTTAATTTGTTCAGAAATGTTGTTTTTTCATCTGCCTGGAAAATAGAGTTGTTATAGATATTTCAACCTTTTCTTCAGTTTGCACATATCAAATCAAATTTCTGAATTTTTGTGTGGTGTGGTTTAATTGTTTGAATTTAGTTTGACTGAAATATGGTAAATCAGAAGCCAGAAAACCAATGAGCAAAATTGAACTTAACAAGACTTGTAAACGCTTTCTTTCTTCCTTTACACAGCATCACCATCACCACTACAGTCACAGTGAGGAGTACTACACAGAGAGCAGCCGGGGTTCTGATCTGTCTGACATAATGGAGGAAGACGAGGAAGATCTCTATTCTGAAATGCAGTTAGAGGAAGGACGAAGGCGGAGTATCAACTCACACAACACTCTCAAGGTACAAACTTGGCTGATTATCTCTGGTCTGCTGTGATCAGGTATATAGATGAAAGTGAGGAGAAATGGGGTTTTTTTCTGCACACATAGCTTTGGCTGGCTAAATCCCCATGCCATTATTTCCAGCCCGACCTGCTTTTCACTCTCCCCTCACTTCTCCTGCTTTATTCATCTCAGTCTAAGCCCATAGGAATGGCTGTGCACATGTAGTGGTAAAAACGCATGTGACAGTAAAACATTGGGAACAAAAAACACATTTTACTATGGTTTGCTTTGCATTTTGCTGTTGTGATACTGTACCTGAATAGTATGAGTAAAATGTTAAAATGTCAAATTAAAGTGCACATATTGCTAAACTGTACTGTATCAAAGGATTATGGCATACCAAGTGCACATGGGAATCTCATTTAAGTGACTACTTAAATGGAAATAATCACTTTTGTTCATGCTTGTCATGTTTGATGTTAACATTGTCAGCATGTGATCCTGTCTCCATTTATTTTGTCATTGGGGATGCTTGTATGTAAGGATAATATGTAATAATGATGAAGTCACATGATGAAATCACTTTTTTTTTCATGTTGGACATAGTATATATGTAAGTTGTACCTAAAGAATTTATATTGGTGTATTGACTGTAAATACACCATCACAACATCTCCTTGTCATAGAATATGTGTTATTCACATGCACATGTTCGTCTTTACAACATGCATGTGAAGTAATGTGTAGATATATATAAAATGAAAGAAATATGCAAATAACTATAAAGACTAAAATTTACAAAATTTCAAATGAGATGTGTTAGGTATGATTCTACTGATGTTTATTGTGAACTGATAATTGAGTTTTATTGAATAGTTTTATTCTATAAATGACTATATATAAAGTGTCCACATTTTGTCTTCTTAGACTTTTTTTTGTGTTTTATGCTCACTATTGTTATCAATAATGTCATGTGTGGTTGTTTAAGCCTGTCTTGTTTGATCAAACATGTTTCAGTTTATCTATAGGTTGCATCTCTGTCCTGTTTGTACTGTGTCATTGCTTCTTTGTGTCCCAACAGATTCCTGTTCAGAGCATGCCATTTCCTCTTCATGGAATGAGACTGCATGTCTTACTACATTGCCACAAATAACTAATTCTGTCTTTATTTTGTCTTTTTCCCCCATTTTTTTCTATTCGCATACTGTGTTGTTTCCTGGCTTTTCTAAAACCTCCGAAAACGTTTTGCACATCTTCACAAAAATCTAAACTGAACTTTTTGAATACTTGAACTGACTTTTAATGAACTATACATTTTTGGACCATCATCCAACGATTGTAACATAGGCATATTACAAACGGCAAGATTTAGCTGAAGAAAGAGACTGTTGGGATCTCCAGAAGGAGGTGGTGAAGCAAAGATCGCTCCGCAGCAAACGCCTTCACAGCATCCCAGAAGTGGCTGAGGAAGAGTCGGACTGTGTGGACAGCATGGGCCAACGCTTGGGCTTTGAAGATGGTGGCAGGCCAGGAACACCACACACACATCGAAGGATGTATCCCCAGGACAATCACTCGCGAAATCATCTCACTCCCAGTAAAAGTTCCCGCCTGCAACGCCAGCGTTCCTCGCCTCGCTTTACTGACTCCCGCTCTGGCTACACCGATGACCGCAGCTTTGGTCGACCAAATCGACAGAATACCAAGAGTCCAGACAGCGGCTTAGATTGCGGCAGTGAGGAAGAAGGTTCTTTAGGACGGAGTCACCGAGGATATTATACACATGGGAGCCCCATGCGGGGGCCTGTGCGTGTCATCCACTGTGAGGGCCCCGTAGAAAG
This sequence comes from Neostethus bicornis, assembly GCA_902685375.1. NCBI lineage: Eukaryota > Metazoa > Chordata > Actinopteri > Atheriniformes > Phallostethidae > Neostethus > Neostethus bicornis. Next base: position 17,503,536 of record LR738545.1, read on the forward strand.
GCGAGCGCTGGCGATGGGCCGAAAAAGAACTCTTACTCGTCAATGCAGCGTTGAAGAGGAGTTTTCTGATGTTCATATGACTGCAGCCAAGTCGGTACATACGGGTGACTTTAGGAACAGGGAGCACTTTGGGCCTGGTCGAGAGGTCGGGCCACGAAACTACTCCAGAGATGGAGCCTTGAGCGAAGGCAGGCTGAACGAGTTGGACAGGGTCTATTACAGCCCCCACAGAGAGGCTAGGGCCCAGTCTTTGTCCAGACTCAACCGGGACCAGCTGCTGGTGTGTGATTCAGACTTACCGCTGTATTTTCCATCAGCAAGCAATAGCCATTATATTTTAGTAATGTCTGTTTATTTTTCCCCCCTCCTTTTTTTTTTTTGTGGAAAACCCTGTCTTTTCATTTAGTCTTTGTTTCTTCCTTTTTAAAAAGATGTCATGGTTGGTCTTGTTTGATTTCTCGTTTTGTGTGAATTACTTTGATTGTATTGAGAATGTGAGGTGGATTTTGGAGTAAACTTTTGAAATACCTAAAGGCCATTTAAGAAAGTTTTGGCTTCTCATGTCTCTGAGGGGAAAGGCTCCATTTAAAGGAGAGTTTCTGTGCGCTGCATGAGGACATGCTGCTTCAGTCTTTTCTTCTCTGCCAGCTGCCACATCATTATGTTGCTGTTCATGACGCCTTCATTTGAGCTGCAACCAGAGTGCTCCTCTATGCGCCTACAGCTCTGTGTCCCCATGTCTTGCTTTTCATTGCTTTACATACAATAAAAAAAAGCCAAATCCTGACTTTCATTGCCCACAGGGATTCTTTTACGTCTTCGGTCCATTCACATCATCTCTTGTTTGTCTTCTTCCCTGTTTCGGTTTAAAATGGTCTTGCTCATCCCAACTTTCTCATCTATTGTGATGGTTGTAAGGATAAGTGCCTTGGGCTGGAGTTTTAATGGCTTTGCTCATCGCCAGCTACATCTTTATTCATCTTTAACCACATTCATTTTCTACTTTTACTCACTCTATTTTTCTGCTTTACATTCATTATGTCTGTCTTTTGTGTCCTTTTTATCGAGGCGCTGACATGCACAGAACAAAACAAACCAAACAAATGGTCTTTAGCTGAACACCCGACCCCTTCTTTACTTGAGTCCATGTTGTTGTGTTGGAGGTTTGTTTAAGTTGATTGTTTTGCCAGTTGTAGAGTTTTTCAAAGTTTTTTTTCCTCGTTATATTTTATTTGTATTATTTTGCCTGCCTAAGGACAAATGGAAATCAATTCATTTGCTCTTAAGGTGTTTCAGTTGCTTCAACAGGACTGTGGGATTCTTTTTCATAGTTCTACATTATTTACATGTCTTTAAATCACAGAAAATAATCTTATTCTAACGTCTTTTTTTTTATCTTGTTTTGTTTTTAATCTAAAGATCATTGGAAACTCATCATCTCATGGAAGCCCTGATCGTCTGGAGCATTCAGGAAGGAGGCCGGTTCACATCGGCACCCCTCCTCAGCGACGACCCATCCCATCCATTGGTTAGTGAGGTCACCACATGAGGATCTCCATCTGCAGGGCCACTGATGTTTGTGCTATTTATACCATGTGTTTCCCTAACCCATATCAGCCAAGATCTTTCCCATAGAGCTTTAACAACCACATAGGTCCTTTTCTGGGGTGCAAGAGCACCCTGTAGATGTCCATTCTCATGAGCTGGATTCACCATATGTTTACATGCAGTTTTGCAGGAAAGTTATCCCAGACACACTCCCTTTACCTGTGTTTGCTGTGGGTTGATGTTTTAATCAGTACCCAATCTCACCTATCTGTGCAAGCATTGCTGTTTTACACCCAGAGCCTCCAGAGTGAAAACTATTGCCTTGAGCTCCTCATACCTCAGGGCAACCTCATCATCGTACTGTGTCAGCATGAGTGAATGGACCATTGAGTAAAGCAGAGAGTGTGTGTGTGTGTGTGGGGATCTCTGACTGTAATGCTGTGATTGGTGTCTTCTGTAGAGATCACCATGGACAGTAACAGTGAGGGGAGTGAGGGGAACCTCTCACCTGTCAAGGAGGATGTTTACTATGGCAGTGTAGCTCGGCGCAGGATATGGCGATCTTTGTCCTCAGAGGATCAATATGGTATGTGCTGCAGCTTCTCTCCAAGATGACAATTCACCTTGATAAAAACAGAAAAAGGCCAAGAATCATTCTTGGAAACATGCAGTGATATCATGGTGGTCTTTGTAAAGTTCTGGACTGTTAGTTGCTTTGCTTAGCTGATCTGAAAAAACTGACCAGGAAAGTCAGGATTGATCTCTTTCCTGTTGCTAGAGAATGAAAATCCCTTCCTTGTATGTACCCCAAACTTTTAATCCCAACAAATCCCAACCCACCAACTCTTATCATTCACCCACCATATCCAGGCCACTCTCCACCTAACTGCACTTTTCCCACCCTCCTTTTTCCTTCCCTCTGCAACGTCCTCTTTTCCTTCTCCTGATAGTGGAAAGTTGCCCTTGATAATTTTGCATGCCTCTTTTACAAAACAGTGAGAAGGAAAGCTATATTGTGGATGACTTGGTAATTTCTCGCCTTGGCGGTGTCATTCAGTTGCACATGTATTCACTCTGCTGTCGTGAAAATAAACTATCATAGATAGACAAGCAGCCCTGGCCTTAGAGAATATCGCGTTACCCTGCAAGCTTTGTTTCATATTTACAATCTGCCATTTAAGCATTTAACATGGTGATCCATGAAAAGCATGGGTAATTGATATCAGGTTCATCCCTTCCCCCTCACTGTCCCTGATATCTGTGTTGTCAGGCACCAATTGAGATGTTATCCCATGTCGGTACATGCCTCATTCACCCTTTTCTGCAGTGCATTAATTCCACATGTGGTCTAGAAGCATGACATGCACTTGCATTTGATGTAGGAATGTCCAGGAAAGCCTGCATGATGAGCCTCTGTGAGATAAGGCAGTGAAACAGCAATGAACAATAATGCAGTGCTATTTTTGTCCCTTTTAATGTCTTTAATACCCCCTGCACCTCAAAAACTGCTTGAAGTGTTTCTTTTATGTGCTACGTTTGTGTGCTTGATGAAATAAGCTAATTGACAAACCAGCAAGAAGAGATGTGTGAACACTGATCCTTGCCATCTTTTCTTTTATCACACGGAATGAGAAGGATTTAAACAAACCCTTTCAAAGTATGCGTTGCAGATTTGCAACAGCTAAAAAATATCTGAATTTTCCTGTTACTCCAATTTTTAATTTGGCCTTGAGAGGATTTGAAGTGTCATACGGCACATAACCATGGTTCTTTTTTCACACATATTTCTCATCACCTTCTCCCCTGTCAGCTCTAACATCTGCTCTCATTGCCTTTGCAGCCAACGTGGCTGTTTAAGGCTGGTAGTAGCAGCAGAGGCCTCCTCTATGTTTCAGACGGTTATGGCGGACGCAGACACGGTCGTGGACGGCGATCCCCCGATTATTTTGAGGAGTCCGAGGCAGAGGACCTAGCCCGAGTGTTTGTTGCTCTATTTGATTATGATCCACTGTCCATGTCTCCAAACCCGGATGCTGCTGATGAGGAGCTGCCATTTAAAGAGGGGCAGATTATTAAGGTGGTGGTTTCTTTCCATTCTAAAACAATTAAATGTTTTCTGCAGTGATATAAAAATAGTCTTAACCTAAGCACAGTCAGTCAAGAATCTTACTAGTATACATTAGTTCTACTTACATGTCCTGTGTTATCTGAACGCTCTCGTCATACAATCTTCTTCTTTTAGGTGTTTGGAAATAAAGATACTGATGGGTTTTATAGAGCAGAGATCCGTGACAGAGTGGGCCTGATCCCTTGTAACATGGTTTCTGAAATCCAAACAGAGGATGATGAAATGATGGGCCAGCTTCTCAAACAGGGTTTCCTTCCACTAAACACTCCTGTGGAGAAGTTGGGTAAGAATTATGTTCCACTTTACAGAAATACCTGTTTCTGTCATGCCAAGCTAGTGCTGTTCCAAACTATCTTTTTCTGACTTGCTTCTTCTTTTCTGCTCTTTCCTCCTAATTGATGTTTTTCTGCTTTGCTGTGAAGTGAACTGTGACCGTTTCAGAGATGGGCGCTCAATAAATCGCAGGTCCAGAAAGTCAAAGAGAGGTTTGTGTGCACTAAGATGCTTCTAAGCTCCCTGTTTCTTCTTTGCTTTTTCACACGCACACTTTCCTTTATGTCTCGTTGCATTTGCAAAAGTTTTATTATATCTTTGGTGAAATAAAGATTTTTAGACTTCTAGTGACAACATTTGTCATCTATGAGCAGATTATAATAGTTTTCATTTTTATATTTCAGAAAGAAACAGGCGAAGTGGACGTCAGTATCCTCTGTCTACACGGAGAATGGTGGCGCTGTATGACTACGACCCGCGAGAGAGCTCCCCGAATGTTGATGTAGAGGTACTGATCTCTAATAGCAGCCACTTGCCATCTCGTACAAACCATTTGATGTAAAAAAGGATCAATTTGACTAAGCAATAGAACCACTCCATGACTAGATCATTTGGTCATTTGGAAGAATAAATCTTTATTAGGTTTGGCCTGTAATTGGTGTTTTGAAAGACGATGCATTAAGATAATAATCATAAACATGCTTTTTTAATATGTACGTGGTCGTCTGTCATCAAACTCTCAACAGTACAATCAATGTATTTTCATCAAAATCCCAAAGTTAGCTGATAGGCTTTACATGTGGTCTTGCATTGTCGAACAAGATAATTACAAAAAAACTTTCCAGTGCTGTATAATTGTGGCCCCCTTCCCTCTTGGTTTCACTCACTTTCACCTTTCTATTGGCACTGCCACCGACACAGTATGATGGCAACAGGCTGAGTGAGGAGGTGAGTGAGCGTGAGGAGGGTACGACACCTTCCTATGTGTGTGTGTTTTCTTCCTCGTTTGTTGGAGAGCAAAGGAAGAGGTGGACTTCAGATGAGAGACCACAGCCCTTTGTGTTTGGTGGTCATGAGTACTGCCCCTCACTCCCATGCATTGCCTAAACCAGCATCGCCCTTCCTTGGTCTCATGTGTCAACCTCTCTCCTACGTACCGTAAATTGCTGTTTTGGTTTGTGTGGTCTCTACAGTCTTGTAGGACAGACGTGCCTGGTGTGTTGCAATCCTGTCTTCAAAGTTACAAAATTTGATGCATCTAGACTTGAGAAAGTATTTGTGCAGAGTAAATTGATGTGTATAGGATGCATCACACTAATTTGGAGAAGGAAGCACAGCATTTCAAATCCATTTAATTCTAGCTTTTTTAAATGTTTTTATTTTTAAATTTGTGATGCACCTTAACTACTGTAATTAAATAATAATTTTTTACAGGCTGAACTGACTTTCTGTGCTGGTGATGTCATTACGGTGTTTGGTGAAATTGATGAAGATGGTTTTTATTATGTAAGTACACGTTATTACTCCTTTTTGATCTAAAAATAGAAAGTTAGTTAGACATCCATAAGATGAAAATAATGCGATGTGAGTTTTTTTTAACTTGGCCTCTGCATGGCAGAAGGTTTAAAAAGTCCAGATTAGGAGAAACTTTAGTTTCTAATTGATCCCAGTACGATAGTGATCTAAAACTTACTTAAGACTACTTATGTTTGTGTCATTTTAACATAGGAATAGATTCCCCCAAATAATCAGAATGAAAGTAGGTATTTAACAATGTTCTTACAAATTTTTAATGCATTTTTTATCAGACATAAATATGGAGACCGCTGACTAAGGCATAAATGGAATCCCATACTGTACCATCAGAGAGCCTGGCTTTTGAATTGTCTGTGTTGGATGATCCTCTACCCTTTAGTCTTCTACAGACATAAAAAAATATATTTTTTTCTGATTATAGATAACGGAGGTATTCAGTGGTCACAATTTTATTTTTAAATTGCATTTTTATGAAAACTTTTTCATATTTTGGGAGCAGTTTGTGTTTATTGGTAAAATTCTGCCCATTTTTAATTTGAGAAGATCTGCATCTCTAGAAAGCTTTTATATCCAGACATCAACTAAACATGAACTTATTCAACTATTGAACCAATTTACATGGAGTGTAAATATGTGTGGGAATACTAATTGATTCAGATAATTAAGTTTTCTTGGAGCATACAATTTGCCCAGAGAGTTAAGTGCTGATTATCAGATGAGAAGACCAGTTAACTGGCATTTTTGAAGTGACAAGACATCTTCTTGACTAATTTTTCAGGCTTTGGATTGTTGAGAGATGGAAAGAGAAAGCTCAGTTTTTATGAAGAAGTAGAAATGGAGAAATAACTTTCATGAAGTTTTCCAAAACAAGCAAAAGTGAATAGAATTAGGAATAAGAAACAAAAAAAACCTGACATCTGACATATTGCATTTCAAGGCACTAAGGCAACTAATGCAACTTCAAACTAAAATTGTGTTTTTGTCTTGGGTTGAAACATCTGGTAACATCTTACGTTTAATCCAGCAGATGGTGTCTTACTGCTCTTGTATTTTTCACAGGGCGAGCTCAACGGTCACAAGGGGCTTGTTCCTTCCAACTTTCTAGAAGAAGTGCCTGATGATGTAGAGGTTTTTCTCACTGATTCACCATCTCGGTACCCACAGGACACTCCAGCACGGATAAAGACCAAAAGGGTACATGCTCCTTCGCAGTACTAGCCCTCTGTCCTCCATATACACTGTTTTATCCCCTCTTATCCTTTAGTTTTGTGTTTGTGTGTTTCCCATTGTTCAAATTACAAAGTGATTTCTAACTGAAGAGCGCTAGACTGTAAATACATTGATGTTTTGAAATCAATGCGAAAAAAGAATATTTAAGAATCCACAGAAGTACTTTTATTTTTTATGTTTCCTACTGTGAAAGGGGGAAGTTGTGCATTGTATAAATATTTGGATATACTGTATTCATAAAGCATTCTCAGTGAGAGTACAATGGAAAAATGTTCCTGTGAATTTTTACTCATGTTATGTCTTGAAAAACAGCTCTTAACATGTTTTGCACATGCATTAAAAGCATTCTAACAGATGCTTTATGAATATATTGTGATTGATCATTTCTAATAGAGTAAATAGTTTTGTTGTAATGAAAGAAGAAATACATAGCCTGTAGCTCAGCATGGTGTAGTTCAAATGCATGAATCCTGAACATTTTATAAAAAAAAAAAACAAGTCTAGCATAGCCCAACTTTTGTATCTGTTCCCGACCGCCTTGTTTTGTAAGTTGCTTTCTTGTAAAAAAAAAAGAAGTTAAGCAAAGGTTATTTAGCCTATGTTTCCATCAGAAAATAATTTTAGAAATAATTATTTCTTAAATGTAAATATGTGATATTATTTTTATGTTAAAAAATAATGCAATTGTTAATGTGTTTATAGATGTCATTGAATGTTTCTTTCCTTGTGTTCTAATTTACCATTGTCATGGTGCAAACTATTGAAATGCCATTACCATATATTTTTTTTTATTTCTTTTCCTCACCTGCTTGGCAAAACAGAAGAAGAGTGTTCATTTCACACCTTAAAGGCACTGTTTCCGTCACGTAAGTGAGCAACTGAGGATACCAAGATTACGCTGCCCTCGTCTAATGCAGATGACCTGGGTACTTTTAGTTTCTGGTGTGCTACATGTATAGTTTGTACAACATTCAGTCCTTTTTGTTTGACAAAAAAAAACGTACTATTGTTTGTTGGCAGGACACAAAGAAACCCTAGTCAATGCATTATACAAGAAGCATGGTATCTTCAGTTGTTTCTCTGAGTGTTGTACATGACAATGTCTGTCTCCTGCAATAAGTCTCCTGCTGTAACTCATGTTAAGCTAAAAGGCCATTGTTGCACATTAATTTAAAATGCCATCAATAAACAGGTTGTAATTAACAAGGGAATTAATCAATAAAAAGTTCATTGTAGAAAATTTTCTCAAAAATTTAAATCTAGGATTTTGAATTTTGTTTAGAAAAAGATTCACACATTTTAGGAAATGCTAGGAGTTAGGTATTGTAGGTTAAAAACAATCTATGAAGGGTAACTGAAACTGGTCAAATTATCTTTGAATACCAAAAGTGGTAGTATGTAAACAATTGTAACGTTTTCCGAAGACTTCGTTTTAACTGCCAATGTTAACAACTTGACCAACAACTCGCAGGTTGCTTCGTCAACTGCAACCAAGACCAGTGTATCAATGTCTATAGTATTTACAACAAAAGATGCTAATATAATATAATGCTCCTCGGGGGAGGCATTAGCTCAGTGGTGGATTGTCTGTCCTTGGACCGGAAGAAGCATTTAGGGCCCATGCCTAAATGTCCCTGGAGAAGACACGAACCAGTTACTCCCAGCTTTTGGGCCGTCATGGCTGCAGTGCAATGTAGCAAAAATAATTTCCCCATTTGAGCGATGAATATAATATAATAAAAGATAAAATTTTGTCATAAAAACATTTGATTAATTTTACCAGGACAGGTCCAAATGTTGAATTATTCCAGTTTTTGCAGATGGTTATTATGTAGTCTTATACGTTTACTGCTGTTTCCCAATAGTTTTAAGAAAAGCTCTTGCTGTTATGTAAAAAAGTTGTTAATTTTTTAAAAAGTAGTTTCATTAATATTTTTTAAACACGGAACAATTTTGGAATCAGTGCCAATTCCCTAAAACACTACTACCCACCTGATGATCAAAGTAATGCTATGCAATGTTATTTTTTTGTTTCATCACCACAGAAAACTATTTATGCAGAACTCAACTGGTCATTAGATTTAAAATTTTTCTTAAATTAAAATAATTACTACATAAGAATTGTCTGTTTAATTGTCTGTTTACATAGGAAATTGGACATTAACATAGCCAGTTTTAGTTCTCCTAAATTTCAAGTGAATTAAACAAATAGTTGCATTAAAACTAAGGTGTATACAATCGGAGTCTCATCCAACTTAATCTGTACTTGTGCAAACTGAAATAGCCTTTTAGCTCATGATTACAAGGAATAGTGACTAGTACATCTTTCTGTAACCCAGCTGTACCAGTAAATATAAAAAATAGGGAAGTGAATGTGCTTTATGTCCTGCTTGTCCCAAAACAGGAGTGTATCAGTTTATATAAAAGCCCTGTTATTGCTAGGAAATCTTATCCTGATGTCAAAGTAATGTCATGTTTAAAATGTGTTTTTGCAGGTGATGTAGTCCTTCGCCCCAACCTTTTTTTTTTTTTTTAAAAGAAAAGATATTTAAAGATGGGAGGGAAGGGATCTAAACTGAGAGCACAGAAAACTTCAAGAAAAGTAGTTTTCAGATCTATGAAGCGACTGCTGAGGCAGAAGGGACTAAAACATGGGAAGAAGTGATTGTGGTATTGGAGAAAGCTGTTTTTTCTTAACACCTTCAACTGTCCCTTACGGGTCTCCCATTAGGTCCTGTTGGAAAAATGTGATCCAACCAGATGAGTATCTTCTCTCACAATCCATCCACACATCCATGGCTTCGGCCCTGCCTGCGTGGGGCCCAGCAGTCCCATCAGGGCCTCAATGGACATGCACTCCAAAAAATAAAAGGGATTGCTCTCTAAAGGGAAGAAACTATTGCAAAGACTGCGCTGTAAAATAAGTTCTTGACCTACAAAGATTCATCACCTTTGTGTTAAGGGCAAAAATGTAATACATATATACTATACAGTACAAAGTTGGCATTTGTGAGCTAAACAAATGCTTTATTCTTTTACATCTGTTGTATAGTAAGATATTTGTATTTTGTTAACAGTATATAAACAACATATTTTCAAAAACATTTATTATGGTCACATGACTTCATGGTGTCCGACAATATAGTATTGAGTTGCTTACCTCTCTGGCTGATGAAGTTTCGCAGTAGACCCACGGGTCGATGAACAAGCTCCATTTTGCACATGGTCAAGTCTTGCATTATAAAAAAAATTTACACAAGTCTGCCTTGTGTCTTCATATAGATACTAGAATGTCTCTCAAATTTTAAGGGTTAAAGTTTAGAGTTCATTTTGAAATGGATGTGAAATTTGGGAGTGTATTGGCATTGTTAAAATGAAACATATAATAAGGCTTGCATGCTTTACTTCAGCACATTCCCAACTGACCTCTCTAGCGTGCATGTGGAACTTGGTGCATGCAGCACAGACAAATCAGCAGGATTTCTGACTCTTCTGTCCCAGAACTTGTTTCTCAAACACATTGGGCACTTACATAAGCACATTCTGTATCTACCACAGGGTCTCTGCTGTCAAATCAGCCTGGATAGAAATGCCTGGTAGATCCGACCTCCATGTATTTGCCTTATAATTGCACAGTGGTTAGTAATTTGTCTAGTTGTGTGTAGTTTTATGCTTACCATTTGTTGCATCATAAGAAAAAAAGCTTGCTACTGTTATTCCCCATGTGTGATGTGCAGGGTGACTTGTGCTGTCCTGTCAGACTCCTGTGTTGTCATCCATGTGAAGCTCAAATTGTTACAAGGTTGTAATAGTAAGTACGCAGAAATAAGTACTTAAAAAGCCCTGTGGATACTAAGAAATTTAATTTCTTTCAATAACCAAAGTGAATTGATTTTAGAAGTAAAATTCTGTAGGAAAATGGAATAAAAAAACCTTCCACATATCCACAGTTATTATTGTGCCAGAGGTGGAAAATGAGATCAACATAAAACACAAGACTACCTCTATGCAGACCCCTTGACTCAAATTGTTTATTCGGGCTAATTTGTCATTAGTGTCCGTCTAACACCCCAAATAATGGTGCAGGATTATAGTACTGTATATTGATATAGTTTTATATATTTACACCTTAATGTTTAGTGAATGTACAATGAATTGAAAGCCAATGTATCGTGCAGACACGCACCAGTGTGAAATGAAACGGTCCACTTCCTGTCATCTTATCACACATGTTTTCCCCACATCATCTTCCAGCCTGTTTTTTTTTTCTACACAAACTAAAACTGCCAAAAAGGGGAATGTATGCAAACATTCTTTCTGTACAATTCTCGGCCAAGCAGCCATGTGAACCTGTAGTTACCTGGTAAACATTTACAGGTCATGACCACATTGCTTCTGTTGATTTCGAGTGACTGCAGCTCTTTTTGTACTTTGTTCATTTGTATAATTGTTTTTAAAATGTTTATACTTGATTTTCAAACTGCCTTTTTTGTACATTTAACTTTATAATCAAACAGTGCAAGCTTTCCCCATGGTGTCTTTAAGACCATATTGTTAAGTCTGCAATGTGTGCTAGCTTTATAAGAATTATAAGCCTATATTGATGGTTACAAATTATTGTGTGGGTGTGCATGTGCAATCTTTTATAAAAAGAAAAAAATATACAAATAAATTTGATATTTTGTAATAATTGCATATTTTTATTTGCTTAAAACAAAACAGTACAGAGCCGATTAGCTTTCTAAAAATACACTGAATCAAGAGAAAAAGCACACTTTGAAAGTAAAAATGTTGAGGCTCCCATTAAAGTAAAAAAAATGTTTCAATGATTCAACAGTAAAATTTTTGATAAAAATTAAATTTTGCTCTGCAGCTAAGTAAGAGATGATTTTTGAACACACACAAAAAAAACTTTCAAATTTACTCTGGGATGCCATTGAACAACATTAAGAAAAACAAACCAAAATCTAACGACATGACTTCAGTGTAACCGTATAAACTGATTAACTTGGACTTAAAGATAAAATAGGTAATTGTCCAGTTGCATGTTGGGCTCCTTGTGAATGCTCTGGCCCACAAGGAAAGCAAGCTTGTGAGCGTACTGGCAGGGAGCAGGAACTCGGATGATTCCCTAAAAGACACAGTGTAAAGACCTTTAGTGACATCAAAAAATATCAGCAAAAGCAAAAAATATTAGCAAAAAATACGTACCTGCCAGTTGTAATACAAGTGGCACAGCTTGTATGTCAGACGCTGCATATGGTCAGGCTTAAGGCCACTTGTATCATAAACCACATTGTAGTGAGTGGGAGAGACACTTCCAGCTTTTACAGATTGGCTCACGATGTAGAAGTCGTACCTGACAAAAATCAGGAGTCAAAAATATCTTACAAAAAAAGAACAAGAAAAAAAAAAAAAAACGGAGAAATTAGACATCAGTGATGAAACTCACCACTCTGGACGGGTGACCACTGTATCGATTACAGTGCCTGGTGGAGGGTTGATGACTCTGTCAGCCATTTGAGCAAAAAATCGAGAGCTGATGCGCTTCTTCACAACCACCACACTCAGCTTTGGGCTACACAACAAACGCACAGAATCTTTTAAAGCCACAAAAAAACTTCCAAGAACATTAATGGCACTGATTGAGTTTGTGCTGATGGGATTCATATAACAAATAAATTGAACTCACTGATAGTCCTGGGACATAGACTGAATGGACTCCAAGATCTGCGCAACCTCATAGTTGACGATGCTGTGGAGCTGGCCGTCGCCCACACCATCTCGGTAGACAATGATGCGTGATGGCAGGCAGCTGTTGAACTTTAAGTACTGTTTCAAAGCTCCTGGAAAGCAATAAAATGTTGTCAATGCTTTAACATGCTACATTCTAAAAAAAGGAAGTAAACTTGCCATTTAGAGCCATCTTTAATCCATCCATGATTTCCTGACCTCTGTGCTGCAGGGCGCATTTAGAATACCATCTTGAACAGAAACAAAGTTTTACATATTAATAGCAAACCAAAGGGATTAAAAGACAACATTTGTAAAAGAACAACTCAGAATTAGACATCAGGATTTGTTTCACTGTAGATATGAACCTGCTCAATGTGGGGTTGAGGCTGGCAACCAGAGCTCCAATGGATCTTTTCCCAGCAGCGGTGTCATGGTAGCAGTCAATCCCAACAACCATTACCTGTTTCAGCTGGAAAAGTAAACAACAATGTTGTGATTTCTATTCAGTGGCTATAATTGTCTGACTTTCAACCTCTCTAAAGTGCCAAAAATTTTAATCCCAAATTTTCAGGCTAAGGACTGGTTTCACCTTATTTTTTTTTTAAAAAAGGTTAAGAATGAACAAAGTGGGCTGATAAATGTTTTCACTCCTTACAGTCAATTATTTTACTAATGAATTAAATGCCTTCCATATTCAATATAAAATATACTTTTACTCTGTCCAATATTCACATGAAGGAAACACAATTCCATATCAGATATGTTAATAAATAAATAACTTACAGGGATTTCCACACTCCAAAGCTCTCCTCCCATTTTGCAGGCCATCTGCAAAGCAATCTTTGTTGCCACAGTCATAATAGTTTTTGGTTTGCCGAGTGTGCGAGACAACACACACTGGCTTGGAGTAGGACAGTCCACACAAAGGTACTTCTTGACACTGTCATACTTATCCTTCCTGTTGTTGGGGAGAATAACCACCACCTAATTTATGGGGAAAACACAAACACAAAAAACATTCTTTCAAATAAATGATTGAGACAACCTTAAACATGAATCTGCAGAAAAATCTTGGGACATTTTGCTCTGCAAATTTTAACAATGGCATTTACCCATACCAGTGGGGCATTTAACGCTTTAGAATGTTAACATTTCATCTTAAATGTCTTTAAAACTCCTGGAAAAGATATCTCAGTGTCTGTAATGAGCTTCTGTTATCAAACCAAGACACCAGTGCGTTTATTGCAATTTTATTTAAAAAAAACACTGCCAACCGTCACCAACTTTAAAATAAACATACCATCTGAGTTTGGGCTCCAACATTTTGCTGCAGGGCTTTGAGGAGAGACTCCTGAAAGTCATCATACTCAACCCTGAAAAAAAAAAAAAAATCAATAACTTTGGTTATTGTCACTCATCGTTTCAAAATCATTTAGGTTTAAAATGAATTTAGGAACCAAAGGAGATGTTAAAGTGACGACCCCACTACACTATACGTAAAAATGGAATTTGTATTGAAATTTATAGAAACAAATTCTTTTAAGAGATTAGTTTCTTGCTGATCCCGTTACATTATTTTACTTCAGATCAAGTTGCTGGTAGTCAAACTTACATAGCGGCTCTATGCATGTTGATGCCCATCGGTCCGGCAACTTTGGCAAGGTTCTGCATGAAAGATTGCGCTTCGCTGCCGTTCCGGCGGCTGTAAAACAGGATCCAGTTGCCAAGTGGAGGAGCAGTGATCAAAGGTAAGCCACGCATCTCCCTGGTCCAGTCAGCCATTTGAGCGTTGTACTCATACTGGAACAAAAAAAAAAATTTGGACCACCAAGTCAAAGAATATATTTAACCAAGACTTATTTACCGATCTGTGTCCCTGAAAGATTCTCTCTCCTGTGAGGACTCTCCCAGTAAGTGCGACAAGGTTGTTCTCAAAACTCAGTCCCCACTTTTCCAGCTCTGTTTGGGCTTCATCATTCCTGGAAAAAAAAAAAAAAAAAAAAAGAGGATTTTCATTGGACAACACAAATAGACTACTGCTGTTAACATTCCTGGTTTAAACATGTTTGGTTAATTGACTCGTTATATCATACTTCTTGATGGTCTGAATAAAGGTGAGGAGCCGTTGTTCTCTCTGCTCTGGGCTCAATTTAGTATGCAAATCCAAGTCCTTCATCATGTTGTAGTCCGCTCGCATTTTATCAGTCAACCCTGTAAAACAAATTTGACATTTGTTGCAAATGCAGTTTGAATTTTCCAACTGATTCAATAATTTGAAACAAAAAATAAAAATGCCATTGAGAAATCAAAACTTAAAAGTAGAAACTTGACTACTTTAAACAAACAATGCCTGTGTAGCAACATTGCTGAATAAAGTTGGACCTGTCAAATAACACAGCTCTGGAACCAACAGTGCAGGGCCAGGAGGAGGCATTCCGGCTGGGCCACTCTTCTTGACTTGGCTGACAAGCAGGACCTGGCGTGGATCTCTGATTTCCAAGCCGTATTGCTGTGAACAAGAATGTAAGAAAACAGATTTTATTTCATTTTTAATTGTGCTGTGCCCCACCCCATTAAGATGAAAATATTCAACACTTACCTGTCGGTAGTAGTTTTTAAAGCTAATTTCTTGATCTCCCTTCGTGAACGTGTTGTCAGGAGTATGATCCCATGCAATGCTGTCGATCCGGTATGTTTTGTTGTTATACCTGGATAAAAAAACAAAATAAACTTCTCAATCCCATCTAAATGCTTTAAAGGGCGTCTTGTTTTGAATGCTTAGCATTTCTATTTCTATTTATATATATATATATATATATATATATATATATATATATATATATATATATATAAATAAATACACACAATGTTTTAAGAACCATTGCTTAATTAAAAAAAAAAAAAAAAAAGTGTCAAACTTAAGCAACAAAGCCATTCAAAAATAATTCACAGATTGACTCTGCATCAGCAGTGAAGCAGAGTGTAAGATTGCAGCAATATCAAGACACTGATTCCTACTTTGTGAGGATGATGAGCCCAACGAGCTCTTTGGTACAGATTTCCGGGAAGCGGTGATCTCCACACTGATGCTTCAAGTTGTTCATAAAATCGAGCACCGTCTCGCTACGGAGCACCCTGTGGCTCACATCCGTGCACATCATGATGGACGACTCGTATTCCAAAATGGTGGTAACATAGCCTGGCCAAATGGTCAGCCTACAACACAAAATAATCTAAATTACAATGTTTTCCATTCGTTTTCAGCTTGTTAAAAAAACTGCACTTCTTTCCTCTAATGAATTCATTTTACTGTTAGCAGTAACTGTACATGCTGCTAGTAACATTCTAATTGATTTGGACAGATTCCATAATGCATAGGAGGAAAAAAAATGTAGCCACTGCAAACTTTTATTGGAGACCATTTCCTGGTCAGTTTATAAAGGCAAAACATCCATTTTTAATTAGCTTTTCTGTTCTGAATGATGCAAGACTTAAGCAAATTTTATTTTCTTTTAGGCAAAGTTCTGGCACAATGAAGACAAATATTCAAAGAAAAAAAACTCTGACTAGACTTAAGCTAAGAATGTTTAGTTGAAGCAAGTTGAAGTCTGCATCAAGGACACCTAATCATTTAAAATGCTGATTCAAATCCTTCATAAAACTATACAATGGTTGTCTTCTCTATGTGAAAAGAAAGAAAAAAAAAATACTTATGCTGTGGGATGTTTAGAGGGTCACACGGGTTATAGTAGTTGCGACCAATCTGCTGCATTTTGATAATTTTCAAGATCCTGTTGAAACAAATAAAGACAAGTTACATACTTTGTACTTGAGTTGCATTTGGAGAATAAATTAACAGGAGACAAAAAATATCCTAATAAAATTGTCTTTTGTTAGAAATATTGTGAAAAAAAAAGTGTTTCATAAAATAAATTTGATTTAAAACCAAATTCTGAAATATGATTATTTCGTTACTTTAAACACTACTAATCCTGTTTGGGGTACTAGTTCAACAAGACATACTGATCAACGCACCTCTTGAAAATGATATTGTAAAACTGTATGCAGACAGGGGATGTTGGCGGCAGTTCATTGGTCAGGGTGATTGTCAGCTGCACCTTTTCTCCCATCTTGGTCTCACTGTTCAACACAGTTTCCTAAAAGAGAAAACAGAGACAGAAACTCAAAGTAATCAAAATAATTGTACTGTTTAAGTGCAGTTGTGAGTTTTTGCTCACATTGTAAAGACTCAAGTGAGATTATTAAAAACGTGACAAAATAATTTGAATTAAGAAAAGTAGTTATGAGCAATATGGGTTGAAAAACGCGTTCCAATTATTCCTGGTATTCTGTGCAAAAACTTTAAGCAGATACCGAAAAACACTGGTGTATATTTACTTTGATTCTGATCAGTACATAAAAAATTATTTAAAAAAATAAAAAGCCGCTGGGGCAAAACTAAGCAGATTGCAAAGCAGTTTTTGTTGTAACAAAATTGTGCCAGTACCTTTCTTTCCAAACGGTGTGGAAGAAAAAGCTGACTTCCATCAAATGATCGAGCGGAACCAATCACTTCGTCGTGCTGAAAGAGCAGGGCAGCCCTCAGACGGCGAGCCTCCATTGCTGGCTTGTAGTCCACATGGTACTGGTACAAAGACCATTGACATGGACGGGACTTAACTTTAAAAAAGTTTGCTGTCAACTTTATGGGAACACCAGTTAGTCCTGAAGAATTACACAGATGTTATCAGTTAGTCAAAGTTTTACATGAAACATGTTGGGCTTTGCTAAAGGCAACTGACCGCTCTTGGAGTCCTTCACATGCTCCATCATCTGACGGGTGTTAACTCCCACATCATGATAATCTCGACGTCGCCCACCTCTGTCACTAATTTTCACTTGCTGGAATCCTGCAGAAATCTTTTGAACAGCTGGTAAAAAAAAAAAAAAAAAATAAATCAAGAATGATCAATCAATTCCATGCATCATGGAATGTCATAAACAGTCTACATCATGCATTAACAGTTTAAAGAATATATTTCGTTTGAGCCAAGGCTCACATTCTCAACTCTGAACCTTAACTCTTTTAATGTGACTGTACCTTCCTCAGAGATAGCTCCAGGAGCACCTCTCTGCCTCCCTCTACCTACGAGCTCTGTGTCTCCAGCAGCAGGTTGCTCTTGGAGATGACCCTAAAAAAAAAAAAAAAAAAAGAAGAAGTAATGTGACTTTTCCATTCTTATGATTATACACCAGGCCAAAAAATACTGGGTTTTAATGTCCCAAGTGGCACAGACAAAAAGACAGGAGGCAGGGCTGGGGGTAGCAAAGATGAAGATGCTGAGGTTCTCTTAAGTGCCCAGAATGGACAGGATTAGGAACGAGAACAGCTTAAGTTTAAGAGATGAAGTCAGAGAGATTAAACTCAAATGTTTTGAACAAGCCTGGAGAATGCTAGGTTTAGAACTTCCAGGCTTAAAAGAAGATTGAAGGTCAAGTTTAAGATGGAAGTTGTTAAAAATATGAAAGTAGTTTATGTATGAAGACGACACAGTGTTGGTTAGAGTGAGCAAACTGGTATGATTTGGCGCCCCCTAGAGGAAAAGAAAAACGGTAAGAGGAAAAGGCTAAAATAATAATAATTAAAAAAAAAACATCCAGTTCCATTGATAATGAGTATTAGTTTGAAGCACTGTCTTGAAAAAAAAAAAAAACAGAAAAAAAGAGGAATGAAGGATAAGGAAGATACAAGTAGCATAAAGTGGGGACTGTCAGATGCAGAAGATGATCAACTTTTACAAGTAAGGTTTGAAACAATCCACAGTGTGCATGTCACAATATTTTTTTTTGTTGATAAAATCCATTTTTACTTATAGAATTCTTTTTCAGTTCAGTTTTATTCATTTGGTCATACATAAAATCACAACAATAACACACATTGCAACAAAGAAACAGACCAAAGAAAAGGAATAGGCTGAAGCATAGCTTATATGTGCCTATCCCTATACATCTGTATACATTTAACTGAACAGCATTTTTACAATCAAACAAAAATTAAATTTACAAAATACACATCTCCAATCAAACCACGATAAACTTTATATTATCCTATTTTCATTGTTTTTTTTACTTACTTATAATCACTAATACTTTTATATTTAAGATGATGTTTAAATTTTAGGATAAAAGAACATATTTTAAATTCATCATTGAGTTCATTCCATAATTTTACTCCAACAACAGAAACACATCTTGATTTTACCAGGTTCTTACTTTTATATATAATATGGGGAACAAGTTTAGCTCGTTTATGGTTTAAGATTCACCATTATGAATGTCACTAGATTTACCATTAGATTTGATTTCTGGGACTAAAACTAACATTTTATAATAACAGAATAACAAATAACTGGTTCATGCTCATGTAATTCATCACTGTTTGTCACTTCATGCTTTTATGTCACTTTTACTTCCTTATATGCACTTTCAGTCCATATTGACCTCAATATTTTGTCACATTAGTCCTTCTATTTTATTATTTTAATATTTTTTATTTTCCGTCTCTTTCTTGTTTGCTGCTGTAACACACAAATTCCCCAAGTGTGGGATCATTAGAGTAATTCTAATCTAAAACCTTGGAAGCGTTGGATAAAAATAGAAAATAAAATATAGTACAATAATTTGTGATTGTTTCTATGGTGATCGTTTTACAATCATTTTGTTTTCCAAACGGCTTGTGAAAAATAACTAGATTTAAAAACAATCAATTTCGACAATTTAATATTAAACAAGTAACGGTTAACAAACATTTCCAGTTAGATTATTTAATTCTGAGGCGCATTTAGTGCATAAAAATATCTTTACAAAAACGGATCCATAAAGTTATAAATATAATTTAGGTATTAAAAATAATGCAAATCCTTGTTTTTTTTTTATTTAATTCACCCCTCCCCCAAAAGCCTAACTTCCGTTCACAACCGGAAGTGATCAACAGGTGGTAGTCAGGCGGCCATATTGGGAGGCAAAAAATTAATTTGTCTGTAGTTACAGCGAGCTACCACTAAACAGAAATTAACGGAAAAGTGGCGCTAGACCTCTAAATTGTGACCCAAGATTGTTTTTTAAACTATCTAAACTTTATTTACGTTTAAAATGAACGTTGATTAAGCAGTTAAATCCAAACATGGTTGACTTAACATTTGCATAGAAATAAAAACTTTTCTTACCCCTCCAGGAGTACAAAACTCCTGACCACGAGCTCTTCCCCGAGACCTAGCACGTGCTCGACCACTCATTCTTAAAGTTTAACTTTTCTGTAAAGAAAAAGAGAATCTAGTGTTACAAATAAAATTTAAGCATGCATAGCAACACTAACGACCAGTATAAAATCCGAACTTTTAAACGCCGCAATCACGTTTTAGGGTGCAAAGACGCGCTTTCTAAAATGCAAGGCCTCAAAAAAACAAAAATCGACTTTACGCAATAATCTCAGCAAAATCTGTACAAAATCCGTATTTCTTTAAATATATTTTTGAAGAAATACAGATATATATCTTACAAAAGACGCTATTCTTAACTTTAAATGTTGCAGGAAAACCCCGTACTTATCAAACCACGCGCTCTGCTCCAACTAAAAAAAGTTCGTTAACCAGTGAAAAAAAGTTTAAAATATATTGCAGAAATGACTTAAAAAGAGGAGTAAAGATACGTACAACTTTCAGAAGTTTTTCGGACAAAGGATTATTTGCTGCACCTGCGCCGCAATCAACGAAAGAAATGACTTCGCGTCCAAGTACGCAGTCGTTTTACACTGGAAATTCATACGCCCGTTCTTTTTCACTTCACCCTTTTAAAATACATTTATTGTTTTGATTCATTTGAATGTATCTAAACGAATAAATAAACTTTTACTCATTTAGAAAATTTTAATTTTCTGAAAAAAAAAAAGCGTAAAAATGTCTTTTTAAGAATGGGAACTACTTTTCCAAGCGGAGCTATCGTTTTGGTGGTGTATAAAGGCCCACATTTTGCGATACCAACTGTGACCACTAGATGACAGCCTTGAAATGAGTGCCATTTCGTAGCGAGCACCATAACTTTAAGAGGAAGAGTCTTGTTTTTTTTTAAATAAGTTTATTTAGTAGAGGGGGGAAGGGGTGGTGGAGTGGTCGAGGGGGGAGGTGGGAGGGAGTGGGGTTGGGCTTGTTTGCTGATTTTTACAGATCTTGGATACAAAAAGAAAAAACCCCTAGAATTTAAGTTTGATTAGTTATTTAAACTTTTTTTTTTACTTGAAGACATTCTTTTTGATAATTTTGATTAGTAAACTAAATTAATGTGTGTACTAAAGCACGGTTGTGTGTTCTCTTGAAATGATCCATATGATTAAAACAAGTTGAATTATTAAATTTGTTTAATAATTGTTTAATAATTTAATAATTCAATAACAACTGTGATTGTTAGAGCACATTAGGATATTAGATCACAATATTACCTGCATTATGTGTTCTTTCTGTTCCACATTCCTGTTTTAAAAGTGAACATTCAGCACTTTAGAGAGTATTTTAGGATGTATACAAGTCTTTCATGTTTGAGATCTAAGGGTGATTACATATTCAGACCTTAGGGACTGGTTTGGAAAGGCCTGTTTTAGTCACTGTGTGTGTACCTGCTTGAAGAAGACAGAAACGGAAATTTAAAGCAAGGACATAAGTGTCATCATTCCTAATTATCCACTAGAAAAACATTGGAAAACCTTGTTTGACAGGAAAAGAAATGTACTTTGTTAGATTTTTGTGTTAGGCTTAATGATATTCACACACAGCTCCATGAACATTGTGAGATTATGCTGAAATGTTACAGAACACACTTCTGCCACATAAAGTGCAGCAATGGAAAAGCTTTCATTTTCAAAAAAACAATGTTATCTTTAAAGAAAACATAAAACAACAAAGAAAAAAAGAAAAATGAGATCAGGGAGAGGACTGCAAGCTGAGTGGTGTTAGGTTGAGAAAGGTGCACCCTGCCATGGACGTTGATGAATACGCTTCAGGCTTCAAGCCCGACCTGAAGCCCCCAACGGTGTGAATTCCACGCTTACGCTAATCATGCTCTGCAAGATCCCACAGCCCAAAACTGATGAAAGAAAACATGAAAGACAGTTTATATATTTAGCTGACTATATATTCACCAAATGCACATATTCACAAATATGTTTGGTACATAGAGTTTGTTTTAGACCTCATTTTTGGTGGAGGTTTTCAGACAAATTTCACAGTATCTTGATTAACTTTGAACTTTAGACTTCATATGTTGAGCAATCGGAATGTTTTACAAAAATTATTTAATGTGACATGAAATCAATAAGCAGTTTTAGATAATCAAAGCATTCTCCTCTATGTCACTGCTTCTCCTAGACAAACGCAGACATCATAAACTAAATTGATGTATTATGGGTTCTTAGTATGTACAAAAATATTAATTGTATTGCTAATTGTAAGACCAATTTAAAACAAATGCATGCGATAACAGGATTTTGAGTAAGTTAATGATTTTGCACACTTAATAAACTTAACACAACAACATTTATTCTTTCTAAATAGCAAAACGTTTTTCCTTCTCAGGAAGAGGCATTAAGAAGTATAAAAATGTGAAGAAATACTAATTATTTCTAATTATCTGGTTATTATTAATAATGAAATTCTTCATTAAAAAATAAATAAATAAATTTTAGTAAACAAAATGTCCAAGAACATAAAGTCACAATTTGTGGGTCATAATGAACTTGAAAAAAAAACTTGAACAAAAAATTCTGAGGATACCAGGGCATATCTTATTTTGCGTCACAAAACCCAGTCTAAGTAAAAATGGAATTTTTGAGTAGTTTGAAAGGAAAACATGATGTAGAAAAGAAAAAGCCAGAAAAAGTTGTGGAAGTGGATTGTCAAGATGGCTACAAAGGAAGTGAATCATTGCTGACCAAACCATAATCCAGCAATGGCAAACCCCTCTCTCTGATCCAGCCTCAGTGAAGATGCCTGACTGTGATCTCTGAAAAGTCAACAAGGGTTGGTCCACAGCTGGGTTGCGGAGGAACAGAGAGAAGGCACATAGCAACACCCTCCTGCTGGTAGCAGCAGAGGAGGATTTGCACACTGTTCAGGAGTCTACTGTGTTCCTCACCAATGAAATGTGAGTGTATGCAAGTTGTTTAAATCTATATTTTGTATTTTCATAATCATTTAATTTGCACACAAGCAAAACATTTATCCTCTAAAAAAAACAAAACTAATGCATCATGAACATTCTAGTTAGTAAAACTTGCGAGAGACTGGTGACTACGTCAGGATATACCTTGCCGCTCACCTTCCCAATACCAGTGTTCAGTTCTACCGTGTCCTCTCCCCAACTTACACAAACTTAAGAAAGTGGTTTAAACAAGGATGAATAGATAGCTTATGCAAACTTTCTTTACACAGCCGTTGCACAATGCGAACAAAGCATATTTAATTTCCAGGGAAGATTAAGTTGCTTTCTGCATCGCTGAAACTATCTGCAGGTTTGAAGTTAAATTCTTAGTGGCTACATCTTTCTTTTGCCTAATGCCTTAGTTTGAACAAAGGTGCAGTGAAGCATCCAAGGCAAAGAATCTAATAAGCACAATGTGGGAATAAAGCAGAGGGGAGTGAGCATCAAAGGCAGCTAAGCACAGCATGACTGGCATCAGTCTGAACTCCCAACCTAGGACACTCAGCATGCTCTTCAGCAATCGCCCCCTATGGACCAGTCATGGGCAGTAATTAAAACCATCATTCCCACTGCCTTCGTATCTCATTAGCCACAGGACCTTGGGCTTTCATCCCTTCTCATCCAAAAATATCACAACTCCACACCAGCAAAGATTAGTCTCACACACCAAAACACATCTGCAAATTTTTTAAACAGAGCAAAATCTAACCAACTTCAAAAGGGAGATCGCACTAGTCTGCTTACTCATGTCCTCTTACTTCCACAGTTGGTTGATTAAATCAACCTACCTAACAAAGAATGAAAGTAGAAGCTTTGACTTGTTTGGTTTGTGAAAAAATTGGTTTTATGCTTGTGTGACTTTGTTCTTCAGCTGCAAACACCAACTGGTGTTTGCAAGGGAAACATTTGAAAATGAGGACAAAGTGATAGATTTGAAGCTCCTACGCTTTCACTATCAAAGGGAGGATTTGAAGTGGGCGAGGGTTGGTTGCAGTGGTGGTCAGATTTAGCACTTTGGCTTTAGATAAAAAGAAACTCTTCTTCCCATGTTTAATTCAGTATGAGCCATGACTAACTGCAATATTTTAGGCCTCAGATGCAATCACTGGCTTTCAGTTCTGCAGAGAGAAATGATTGTGTTTCTAATTTTGATGGTTGTGTATCTTGGTTGTATAACTTTAAAGCTCACTTTGTTTTCCTGTTTTAACGGTCCTTTTGTGCTTCCACATTACAGAGACTAAAACCTTAATCCATTCCATGTTATTAAACCACTTTGCATCATGCTTGCTTGATTTTGTGAATTGAAATGAACCCAAAAGAAGACTTTGAAAGCAGAGGATGCAGATATTGTTTCTCTCTGGCAAACACAGGCATATTAGTCTTTCATGGTTGAGTTTCAAGTACACAAATGTTGAGAGCGCAACAAACCACAAGAGCTACATCTGCTGTCACTGTCCACATCAAATGGTTAAACAGTTTCAAAATTAATTTTTGATTATTCATTAAAGCCTTGCCAAATAGTTTCAAGAGGCCGCACCCAAACACACAAAGCAGGATCAGTCAGTTCCTGAAAAGTGCTGTTACATAGCCCTTGCAAATATGCCAACCACTCCTCCTCCTGCTGCACAAGTGTACATTCACAAGTGTGTATTTGAAATGGAGTCTTCCCATTCTTAGGCCATGAGAAGCCTCTGATCTTTCAGTCTACAAAGACTTGTGTCTGATGACGATGGGCTCTCCACCTTTGTCAACATACAGTTTGAATCAGTCAAAGCAGTGTATTGTTTACGCCAATGTTCGCGCAACAAGGCCTCAGAGCAACAAAAGGCATTAAAGAGTTGGTTGCCAATTTTTCTTCACTGCTATTATGAGTCAGTTGAAATTAAAACCCAACTAGAAGCTGGTTCTCAGCCAAATTCAGCAAACTGACTCTCTCCCACTCTGTTTCTTTGAGAAGCCTTTGATGTTA
Organism: Neostethus bicornis; assembly: GCA_902685375.1. NCBI lineage: Eukaryota > Metazoa > Chordata > Actinopteri > Atheriniformes > Phallostethidae > Neostethus > Neostethus bicornis. The sequence goes on from LR738545.1 coordinate 17,528,204, forward strand.
GCAGGGGGCTTTTGCACTCACAGGGATGGTAGCGAATGATACTTTAAGCGATTCTTTTTTATCCGGCAAGCTTAATGAAAGATTAATGGGTTTGATATTTTCCCTTGTTTATATTTAATTTAAACAGTAAGCCTGGGTCCTTGGAACCTGTTAAAAGCTCATTGTTAATGATTTTTTGGATCAATTGAAGTCACACTATGATCTTTGACTCCAAATACAATGAGAAGTGGCAGTTGCCTTTCTAGCTCAACCATAAAAAAAGTTCCAAAATTAACTGTATGCTTTCAAAATCTTTTGGGGAAGAAGTTAATTTCCGATAAAAATAACTTCCATATGTTCTAATTTATCTGGCCACGGACCTTCAATTGTAGACTTTTACAGCAGATTAATAAATTGATCTTACACAATGAGCAACTTTGCTAAGAGTAAAATTTGCTGACAGAAGTTGTTTTTCTTATTATATATTTTTAATTTAAAAAAGCCCAAGTATAATAAAAGACATTGACTACATGGTTTTGCTGTCCAAACTTTGTTACAAAAATAAAGCACGAATTCTGTGTGAAATCCTAATGTTCACTATGTAGTCTGGTCCTTGTGCCTGTAGACACATTGTGCATTATTCTTTTTATCTAAAGACACATATTGGAGTTCAAATCACCCTTTGCTGTAGTTTGTAGCATACAGGCAAGAAATCCACTCCCGTACTACAATCTTTCCTCAAATTAAATGCTACTGAGAATCAATGAATGCATTTTCTTGTGAATCAAAAATACATTTTTGTTAAATGTTTTTGATATTTTGGAAAACATCTGCAAACCTAACTGATTATTCAATGAAAAGAGAAAGACTAATCAAGTAGGAAAAAGCCTTTTGGTTGACTTTAAATCAGATGATTTTACTACCACCGATAGTGGAAGGAATTGTATGGTTCTTAGTTAATTACCATTTGATTTTTTCACATCCTGGCAACGACTTTACCATTTAAAGCAATCTACTTGAAATCAGAACACAATAAATAATGCAAATAATTTCATGTGGCAATCTATGCAAGCATATTGTGACATGAAGACACCAATTTTTTCTGCTGCCAACAAAATGTGATTTTTTTTTTTAGAAGTCGCAAATAACATTTTCTGAAGTTGAGTTTTGAACTGACATTGTAAATTATTTTCATAGAACAGTGTAGCCCAACAACTGCCACCATAAGAAAGAGGGCAACCCTGAAAGGGAGACTGAAGGAGTGTGTTTAACAACCTCAAAGAAGAAAAGTAAAGAAAACAAACAAAAAAAAAAACAAACAAAGGAAGAACTGAAGGAACTATCTTTAAGGGAATAGTACATTTCTGAAAGTCAGGGGCCTCCATTGGCCCCAAGGCCAGCCCTTTGCCCTTTCCTCAGCTTTCTCTGCCATCGTTCCTACCATCTCAGCCATCCCCATTATACACACACACCTCTCTTATTTTTGCCTAACTTCTGTAATTGCAGTGCCAACAACACTAGCCGTCAGGTTCAGATGGGGTGAAGCACAGACTTGCCCCTCCACCTCAGAGCAGTGACTTGGCGGCTCTGCTGCTCAATACTGCTGCAATTTTCCTTTCATTCCAATTTCCTGGTTTCTGACCACAGGAATAGTTTTGTGTGACAAAGCAATGCAAAGACCTGCCTGTACTCCATTTTGAAGGACATGAAGTTCTGCAAGTAATCTTCAATTGATCAAATTTGATTTTTTTTTTAAGTGTTTTGAATAACTTATCGCATGTATGCTTTAAAAAAGTTGGTGTACAAATATACAGTAGTTTGATATAAAATTTTATTATAAATCACTTTTCAAACAAAGTTACACAAAATGCTGAACAGATAAAAACTTTAACAAAACAAAAAATCCAGATCATTAAAAAGAAAAAAAAAAAAAAGTGGAAACACACAAAAAAAATCCCACACTTACACAAAACACTGCACACATGTATTAACAATCACACAACCCCTCTCTTTAACTGAATGATCAAATAAGATAAATATGCCTGATGATGTGAGGAAATAATAACTGGGCATCGATCCACATCAGGAGTTGGCCTGCACATGACTGCAGATAGAACAGCTCACTTGTCATTCAAAGTGTCAGTCATTTAAAGTAAAATGATCCAACACTAGCAGGATGAGCTTTGACCATTACCAACATGGACCAAAGTAAAATTTACCACATGTAGCCATTTGTTTTAAAATGTCACATTTATCCCTTGCAATGAATTTTGTTATCAGAAAGGCATATTTGCAGTGGTTGCTTTTTTTTTTTTTGCATTGAGCATGCAGATGTCTATGACATACCAAATCAGTCAGAATACACAACCATTCTGGCAGCATACTGAATAAAGAAGCAGTATGGCAGAAAGTCAGCAAAAGAAAAGATTGAAAGGAAGAAAGAATGTGCCCACATGAGTGGAACATACTGCTGCTCGACTAATGTGCTCACCATGACAACGGTGCAGAAAAGGGTGGAGGGCCAAGGGACCCATGGTATTTTGAAGAGGTACAATACGCTGTCCTAACCTTAGTGACATCCCTGTTGTTGGTGGGTCAAATGCTTGAATATCAATGAACTGACTTGGTGGCCTTTGCTGTGGTCCTCAAAACTGTCCGACTCACGAGTGTCTCGCTGTTCTCCCTGACCTTCTGACCTGCTCCCAGTCTCTAGCTGCATTTGGGTCGGAAATACCAAACCAAAGGGCCAAAAAGCTCCGAATCAGAATCTAGTCAAGTTCAGATGTGTAAATATCCAAACACACAGAAAGCAGACCAACATTCCAGTTGTAAAGGAAAACGTCAATTTCCCCCTTGTGAAATAGTGTTGACGTCACATTCATCTAGGTTAAACAAATATCCTCTTAGTATCAGAGCTTGTAATTACATCTGTAAATTGCAATAAAATTTAGTGTCCCAAACTGAACATGGAATATTCGTTGAAGGTGTGGTGGAGTGATGTAATTAGGACAAATGACAGAATCTTAAAAACAGAGAAAAATTTTTTAAAAAGACAAATTATAGTACAGACAACACTAGCTGGACGCCAAGGACACAAGGACATCAATTCTTTTGTTTTTAAGAAAAAAGGAAATGCGAGTTAAAATTAAGATATTGCAATAAAGTAGGTGTCCAGATATCAAATATTAAGATATGTATAACAGGAAATGACTAAAAGAAGTGGCCAAAACATATCACCAGACTATGCAAGTAATGACAAATCTAAGTAAATGAATGAATAAAAAAAAATACTCAGAGCCAGCAGCTGAGGCCAGCCTAGATGTAGAAGTGTGCCTAGATGTACTTACTGCCTCACTTATGAACACTACAAAAACTCACTGCAACTCACGACAAACTAAAAATGGATTCCTTGTGTAATCACTGAATCAAGACACGCAAAAAGGTTTGAGGTCCTCACTCACATGTGCCTAGCTCTCACTTGTTGGCTCATGACTAATCAAACAATAAAGCAAGTAAAAAACAACTCAAAAAAAGTTAAATGAACCCTTGAAATTATTGTAAGCAAAGTCAAAACTGATAAAGGTAAAACTAAGGAGAAGCAAAATCGCAGATGACCTACAAGGGAAACAAAAATGTGGATTAGTAAATCCACCTTTTTTCTTCATCAAAGTTTAATATTTGAAGTATATTCATTACTATTCTACTCACCACCCGCCGCAAACAAAGGTAATCTGCCATTACCCCAGCAAACAGGAAGCAGAAAAGTACAGGGTTCAAAGCAGGTGTTTTATATAGCCTTGCTGATTAAGAGAGCAAATTAAAGGAACTCCTGAGTTGATGAAGCAGACTAAGTGGGAGTGATTAACCTTTATGAACATTTCAGGATACCAAGTTACCACACTAACATGTCAAAAATGTTGACAGGAGCACTGTTTCAAATCTGACCCACAGGCTGATCCGTGAATATTTGATCGCTTCCATCATTGAGTCCTGGTAGAGCCTGCATGAAAATAACAATGATCACCCTCCTTTGCACCTGCCACATGTAAGAAGAGCTGTCAAAGAATGAGCTGAACTGTACGATAGTCAAATACAGAAGCTTTAGTGTTTTTATCTGAATCTTCAAAGCGACACTATAGGGACGGACCATAGGGAATGAGCTCCAACCTGTTGAAGGTTGAGAGATACTGACCAAATATAGTGAGCCTCTGGCTTACTTGGACACACTGCGCAGGCTTTAGACCCAATCTCCTGCAAAAGAGTTAGGCTTTACTCCAAAGACAGGCATTTTCCTTGGTGGATAAGAAGATACCTTCCCTTCATCTTTGGGTTGGTGAATAGTCTCTGAATATTTGCTGCCATGTGTCCAACAACATGTTTTTAAAGTCTGGAGGTTGGGTGTTATAGTGCGCCTGAAGTCCAAATTGAAAAAAAACAAAACCAAAACTTTTTTAGACTGAAAAACTAAAAGTTTGACTTTTAGCTCAAACATCATTGCGTAGGACAACTTGGTTGCAAATGCAGAACTCACAACAGAGGGCACACGATTCCGTACAGCACTGGAGATCCTTTTTAAAGAATAATAATTGCTGTCAAAAAACAGCTACGGTTAGTCCTGAAACTCTGGACATTGCTGCAAATGTCACTTATTAAAAAAATTATAAACTACTTACTGTTACACAGACAATATGTTGATGAGCTGTATCTCCAACATAAAATATGAAATTTTTACCCCAGTAGAGAATGGTTTCAGTTCAAACCTGCCAAATATTATGTACAATATTAACATTTATTCCTATCATGAAAGATGCCATAAAAATAGATTTTTTCCCCGACAGGAATCAGTTTTTGTAAAGATTCAAGTGGATGTTATTCAAATGTATACAAGGTGAGGATTGATGTGAAGTTGTCAGGCTCACATTGGTGTTTTAGAAAATAAAGTTTGGTGTGACTAAATACTCTCAGGACCCATAAGTAACAATAAACAATGACAGCAGTTAGGCAAAAGTGTTTTAACTAAGATGTCAGACTGCAACTCACAGATTGGCCTGTTAAGTATGTTGTTATTTTCCACTCTGGCCAGATAAGTGGGTCTTGACCTTTTCTTTAGATTAGACGCATCTGCCATCACTTCCATTACTTTTATCGGGGCCAGACAATCTGGCTTGCCACCAGTGTCCAGGAAACAGAGATTCTTCAGTGAGGCTACAGCTTGATTGCTCAAAGAAACACATGTACTATCAGATATGTTAGAAAAAAAGATCAACAATAAAGTCATTTATCATCTCCACAACCATGCCTTGGTACTTACCCCCAAATTACTTCCAGACCTGTCACTACATAAAGCAAGCTGAGAGCAAAATGAGACATTGTCTTGGACTGCTGTAAACCAGCACATGTTCTGTGTTGTGTATGCCTATTCTTATTATCTTGATGCCCCGAAAAAAAAAAGCAGGAAAGAGTAGAAAGTTTAGGCAAAGAGAATGTGACTGTAACCCATTTTTTTTTTCAAAAGCTTTAGAAACAAGGTTTTAATAAAAAAGCTAGAAAATACTAAATTATGATCGCAGTCAATAAAGTTGAGAAAAATGATTATTTTCTTTATATTACGAAGACATTACTGTCAACAATGTTGAGGTGCATTTGACCAGATGATTAATTACAGATATTGTGGTCCACAGTCACATGGTTCTTATAGATAATCATGACACCAAATCCAGTTGAGACTCGTACAGACAGTAATCTCTGCCAGCTAAACCGGAATATTTTTCACCAAGTTTCTGACAGCTGATTGTCTCGATTCCTTTCATATTTCCTCTCACAGTGCCATGTTTCTTTGTTAAGTTTGTTTGAGTGTCTTTGAAACACGGGCTTTTTCTCTCAGCAGCATTCACGAGCCCGCCAGATCCTTCATCATTTGTCTCCCGGTATAGCTGCTATAGTGTCAATAAGCATACACACACAAATGTGTACACACAAAGAAAATCTTCTGTTGTACTCCTTCTTTCCACTGCTTCCATCAATCCAGTTGCTAGCTTTGTAACGGCATTGAAAAAACAGACATGGTAATACGCACACACTCACACACATACACCAGCTTCCACTCAAGTGTGAAAATGTCCTTGTACAAAGGCATCAACACTCCTGATGTTTGGCTGTTTTCAAAATGATCAGAGCTTTTAGTGATGTGGATTAGGAAAGCGGCAGATTAAAGTCTGCTGCTAAGTCACCATGGAGAAAATCCAGCTTCCATCCGACACCATCACATCCACATTCCCCCAACTACACATTCTTCTGGCCTCTTGGTCACATTGCCGCCCATGGGTGCCACCCGTGCTCAAAAGTCCAGCTTTGATGAGGGAGTTTTGTGCTGAATGTTACATGTATGGAACTCAATATCCAGCTCAGAAAACCTGTTTTCAAATTTTCTAAATTAAAGAAGCATTTTATAACTTAAAGTTTTATGTGTGGAAAATTTGGATTCTTAACCTTAATTATGAGAAAAATCTCTAAGGATCCCATCAGTTTCTCTAATCTTTTAATACACATTCATTCACACGCAAATATTCCAAAGAAGAGTAAATTACAAAAAAAAAAGCTCAAAGGAAGACACATGTTTTTATTGTCCTTCAGAGGAAGTGCATTGCAGGAGGAGTGTCTGTTTGCACAGGTTGCTGTCATTTAACACTAGTCTGCTTGATCTCTACCTCAAAGTCATTCGCTCCTCCACATGCAAATAAACATATTCAGACCTCTTTCAAACCAAAGACACTATCAAACCCTTGTTTGATCAGCGGAGTGCCATGAGGCAGTTCATTATGCATTAAAAAAAAAAGAGGACAGCATTAAAAAAAGAGGATAGTAAAGAGGGAACACATTGTTACCATGATTTTATGCAATTACTCTCACCTTCAGTCTTGGCTGGAAATAATTGTCCCCACAGCAGACTGAATAGTGTTGGTATGTGTCTACTGTTAGTGGGGGTACTTATGCATATATACATTACTCTTTGACCCCGTTCCTATGGTGAAAATGCCATCCTGTACATGGAGGATTGACATCTCCCCTCTCCCTTAACTATAATCCACAGGACTCTGGATTTATGGACCAGAAGAACTTTAATTATAAAAGAGCACATTTATACTGTGATAAGACTTCTAGACTGAGACATGGGCTCTCTTTGAGTGTATGTAGATTTTTTTTTTAAAAGACCCTGAAAATCAAAGTAACTATTTACTTTTTTAAATCCCAGTGCAATTAAACCAATCAGAACTTCTCTTACAGATGTAGTTTGACTCAGAGCAGTTGTTGAATGGGATAACTATGCAACAGTAATCAGAAAGGGTCTAGTTTGTTAGGAGAATATGTGTTGGAGGGAACCCACCCCTGAACATGGGGCAAATTCCTTTGTGAGTATGTTGTGTGTGCATGTGCTCGTCACCATGTATGAGTCTGACATTGAGTAGCTAAGCACTGCCTTCTTGCCAGACAAGCCTAAACTAGTAAACAGGTGCTACAGGAGCAGCTGAAGATGAGGACATGGGGCGTCTCCACAAAGCTTGATCAAAGAGAAGTTCCCCAGCCGCCAGTCATCCCAGCAGCTTGATTTATGCCACTGTGACAGAGACTTTTATGGCGGCTTGCAAAAGCGGCAGATAAATCATTCAAAAGTACACAAGTCTCTCCACATCCTTGCATACATACATCTACCTAGAGGATGAAGCCCCTTATTGATATTGAGGCAACAACAGGCAATGATGTTGCCGTTTTAGCCTCAGAAAAGGCGTTTTAATATTAGCACAGTGAAAAGTGTAAAAATCATGGCTAGGTAAGAATTTGAGTCAGAAGGCCAGTTTCAAATATGTCAATCCCAATCAAGTTCTTCTTTTTTTTTGCTATTATTCTGTGACATTAATTTATGATTAGCATAGTATAGAAGTTAAGCCAGCAAGAGCTATTTACTATTTTTCTTTTTGTTCTGATGCAAATTGGGGATAGCTGAGTCTGTTTCTCATCAACCACATGATTTGGCTGACAGGATTCTTCAAGCCTAATGTCCTGAAATCCGATGGGGGAAGTTATGTATATTTAAAATTAGAATATAGTTAAGTATTTTTCCCGTACAAACAAAAAAAAAATTCTCAGCCATAGTTTGCCCTTGCTTGGAGGATTTTTTTTTCCTTTGAAGAGAGAAGAAGAGAAGTGAAGTCCTGGAGGGGGGTGGTAACTGTCATTTATATTTACAGGCTCTCTAGACACCTCCAGGGCTGTTATCCAGGTGGCCTCTGTAGAGGCTCTCTGAAGCACTCACACCTTTTTTGCTGCTCACGGTATCAATAGACACAAGCTGACTTTGATTCAGCCACATAGAGGTTGTGAGTCATGTGCTTTTAACTGTTAAAACTGGTTGGGTTGATGCTGGAACTTGAATGCCCTCAGGGAAAAGGGAACTCTACTCTTCAGAAACTTTATTAAACCAGAGAAAACCTTCTAACACAAGTCTGAAACTCCTTCTTTTTTCTTCTTTGGTAACTCAAATGGGGCTGAACTCTGAAAAATCTCAAAACCCAGACAGAAAGGCTTGTAGTTGTTTCATTTTTTATTTCCTCTGACGGTCAATATTTTTACATATATGTGTACTAAATGCTTCAAATTAGAGTAGAATTATGTTTTTTTATTGTTCTGATCTGACTGTTCGGACTTCATTATCATTACCTGCTTTTACTTTAGTTCAAGACCAGACTTGTAAGCTGGATACACCTCAAAACTGAGTCGATGTGAGGATTGTATAATACCAAATACAGTAAAATGTCAAACAACACATTCAGTTCACTGAAGTTTAAATGCTTTCATTCAGTAAATCACTATTTCAAATCAACACCAGATGTGTCCTTAGAAATGTGACTGTCCAGCTGAGAAGATGAGATGACAGACACTTTTTTGGTTTGCAGCAATTTTCTTTTGAAAGTTAAACCCCTCAAACAGTCTAATTCCGCTCTGAATGTGAGGATTATTATAAACCATTTCATTGATACGCACAAACACAAAAAACCCCGTCAGAGAAAAAAGGAAGCAGGAAGAGAGTCTAAATAAAAGTGAAATATTTGTTGTGTTCAGGAACTACACTAAAACTTCAGATGATACAGTAGTAAACAAACAAACATTCATGTTAACCTCTTGTATTCAACTTTTCTTTCTAAAATGTTAACTCAATAGACCAAAAACCTTTAATCTCCATTCTTGTGATGAATTTTGCTTACTTTCATGCCTTCACTACTGACGGCAAACATATTTTGCTTTCAAAGTTGTCTTTACCTTTTGTTTGTAATTTGTATTTCTTGTGCGTGTTTTAACAAACCAAGACTTATGGTTCATTTCTTTTTATGACAAATTTATAATAGCAAGGCAGGGAGGCACAAGTGCTGCACTTACATTTATATCACATGTACATGTTGGTATGAAATGTGACACACAAAATAACAGAGGAAAGAATACAGCTGTAATGCAAAACTTCCGCTTGTCAAACATTCAAAACTAGAACGTTTTATTAATTTTTCTATAAAATATCAACCTTTTTTAGAAATATATACAAATGTACTCTTGTGCTACAAAACAGTGATAATCATGGGAAAAAAATGAAAATTGTGTACAAATAACTTTTCAATGCAGAGTGCTTAATTATAATTGATAGCATGGATTTACCTCACAATGGCCTGGTTTTTAGGTCTTTAGCACCTTTCAACAGCTGCTTTCAGTCCAGTTCAAACATATGTGACAAAGCCTTGATTTCCATTAAAAAGCTAGGAAACAAAACTTGTCTTTCTGATCATTTGCCTCTATCGTCCATGAGGATTTTGCATTGTTTGTTATCTGTCAACAACAGTACAAGTGTCTCTTTGCCAGAAAGGGAAAACATCTATTGCACATTATTCAAGTAACGCCGTGGCACATCCAAAAAGGTTTACTCCACTTTTTTTTTTTTACCTTAGAAACATAAACAATTCTTCCCCAGCTCCTCAACGGGGTAGGTGAACCAAGAAGCAAAAGATATTAAGATATTTTTTCATCAAACAACAGCTGCTTTCTTGACATGGCTCGAAAAAAGCACATTGTATATTCTTCAATGCATAATTCATACATAAGAAATGAACCTTGATTCTTTGATCACTTTCTCTCATCAGAAGTTTTGCTTAGGGTTTTAAATGTATTTTCAGAGATGTTCAAAGACATCCAGCTCAAACACAAGTTGGAGGTGGGCGTGTGGGTTCATATTTAGTGTTCTGTCCTTTGAGAGAAGGGTGAGGTTTAATATAAGGCCTGCTGCTGGTGAACACACTTGCAGCCTTCCTCCTTGTCCTTTTCTTCAACTTTCTGCTAAAAACATTCTGCCATGACTGCAGAGTCTTTGAGGTCCAGATCCACATGCCACTGGTAATGCCCACCACCAACAGCATGAAGATCTTTACCATAAAGATCTCAACAGCAGGAATAGAGGCCTTCATAACACACTCTTCTGACTCAGGTCCGCCGCTACTATTCACACACTTTTCCTCTTTAGCCAAGATGCGCCAGTAGTCCATATTAAGCCTCTCATAGAAATAGCAAGCAATAACGCAAGTGGCTGGGACAGTGTACAGCACGGAGAAGATCCCGATCCGAACCATCAACTTTTCAAGTTTGTCCGTATTTTCTCCTTCTGTTTTCATTATTTTTCGAATGTGGAAGAGAGCTACAAAGCCAGACAACAAGAAAGAAGTGCCAATAATGAGATAGCAGGAGAGGGGAATGAGTACAAAACCTGTGAGAGCTTTAACATCCATGCTGCCCACATAACAGACACCAGTCAGTTCATCTCCAGCAACCTTCCTCATCACCAGAATCATTATTGTCTTGATGGCTGGGATGGCCCAGGCTGCCAGGTGAAAGTAACTGCTGTTGGCCTCAATGGCCTCATGACCCCACTTTTTTCCTGCAGCAAGGAACCATGTGAGTGTCAGTATAACCCACCAGAGGGAGCTGGCCATGCCAAAATAGTACAGGATGAGGAACACAATGGTGCAGCCAGTGCTCTCAAGACCTTCCTGGATAATATATTGAACTCCATTGTCTCGGTCACAGGCTATTCTGTCAGCTCCCACAAAAAGCCGAATGAGGTAACCCACAGAGTAAACACAGTATGACATGGAGAGAAAGATGATTGGCCTCTCAGGATACTTGAATCGCTGTGGGTCAATGAGGAAAGTGAGCACGGTGAAGGCACTGGAGACAAAACAGAGAATGGACCAAATGGCCATCCACACCAGAGAAAACTGCTTATCTCCCTGGCTCCAGAACACGTCAATTTTTGGGTAGCATTTTGGTGCACAGGACTCACTTTTCTCCACAAAGTGAAATTTGCCAGGGTTGCTGCACGTGTCCTTATTGGAACTGTCCTTCAGATGCAGATCTTGGCCACTCATAGGTCGCTGTGGTCTAAAATCCGGGGGCTGGGTGTGAGAAACTTTGGGAGGTTCATCTGATCCGTTGTTGGGCGCCTCCATGCACAGGTTGTTTGGGTCATTTTTAGTTGGGAGCCGAGAACAATCTAAAGATTTGGGCCAGGGGAAATTAAAGTTTTCCATAATGGGTGAGCACTTTTGCTTGACCTGCTCACACATGACTCTGCATGCTGGGATATGATTTGACACCTGCTCCGTGCACATGGGGGCATACAGCGAGCAGAGGAAAAACTTGAGGTGACTGTGGCATCCGTACTGTATCAGTGTTACAAACTCCTGCAGCTTCATGGCAGCTTCATTTTGATTACTGTGACCTAAAAGGTTAGGCATCCGAGTCATATTGTAGCCAATGTCTTTACACAGGGGGATGTTGATGGGTTGACATCTCCCCTCTCCTGACCAGTCATGGTCTAAGGAACTGATGGCTGATCCTCTACTGCTCCACAATGCCAGCAGAACAGGAATAAAACTTGAATACATTCTCTCAACTTAAAAATAAAAAAGTCCAGTGTTTACCGCAAGCCAAAGTTTTTTTTAAATTAAAAAGTGAGTGAACAAACCAAGCTTGTTTGAATGGAGATCCAAGAGGAAAAAAACTTATCCAAATATCAAATGCAAAACCATCATTTTGGGCGTTTTTGACTTTCAAAACAGGATCAAAAGAGATTCCAGTAAAGGCGTGAATATGTTTGGTGGTCCATGCTCTCAGCAGCTGAGTTTGAGCTCTAAGTGTTGGAGTTCAGATCTCACAGAATGCCATGCGTCCAGATTCATCCAAACCATTTACTGCTCCGTTTTCACGTTTCATGATGCATGATCAAATCCTGTTGGTGTTGCCGTCTGCTTTCAGCCTTTTAACAGCAGCGCGAAAAAGAAAAAACGAGATGAAAATGTTTCCTCCAGTTCTTTACGCAGCTCGGATGCTTTTGCGCAAAGCTCTACAAAACCGGGAATCAAACAGTGGAACAAGTCTGATCATTTTCTTTTTAATTGTGTCCAAAAAAGCCGGATTATAGTCCTCTTAGAGCAGGCAGTTGATTCGTTCAGTGTTGGTTTTCGTCTGAGCTGGTCGGATCCTTCGTCCCGGTCTAACCTGCCAAAAAGATCCGCCTTCAAAGACAGCTAGTTTGCATAAGAAAGATGACACTGACACGCGGAACAGCGTGTTCATTACATCAATTTCAAAGGATCTCTGCAAACTTCCCTCGCTCCGATTGTTTGTTCCCAGACCAAACTTTCACGACAAAAGGACAAGGACTCATTTTATGAGAATCTCCTAAATGTTGCGCAATATTTCTCCCATGCGCACATGTTCAGAGACGCACAAAAACTCACTTATTGTCCCTATTGATGTTTAATTTGGAAGAAAAGTAAGCAGATCCCCCATCTGTTTTCTTGATTTATGTTGTACAAATCTGATCGATCCCTCACTTTTAATCATTGCCATTGAGTTTTCCTCCACATAAAATCCACCTACTAAGAGATTTGTAAATTCCTTCTAAGAAATGATCAAGAAAACCTTTATTAGTCCAACAGTGTGCAAATTGCAATATGCAACTGAATAAGTACAGAAAGAAGAGCTAAAATAGATAAAAAAACAAGTATATACATAATAAAAATAAATAAAAAAAGGAGCTATTGCACAGTTTTTAAGTGGATGATAATAAAATGCTGGATTAAATGAAGTCAGAGGGTTTAATGCTGGATTAAACGTCTAAAAACATTAATCAGACTAAAATCTGTCATATTTAGATATCTATTTATGTTTTATTAAAATGCTCTGTCCCTTTATCAATAAAAGTTTTGTTTAATCTTCTAAACTGCTTATTCCGTATAGGGTTGTGGGATGTGGGGCGCGACGTCGCCAGTCTGTTGTGGGGCCACACACACAATCATCCTCATTGCCCCAAGGGCAATTTCATAGTGTCCAATCAACCTACCATAAATGTTTTTGAAGAGTGAGAGGAAACCGGAGTACCTGGAGAAAACCTACGCATACACAGGTGGAACATGCAAACTCCACACAGAAAGAACAGTAATTCAAGACTCGTCCCACCCGAAATCGAACACTGACCTTCTTTCTGTGAGGCCACTGTGCTAACCACTGCGCGACGGCATCAATTTAAAGGATTAATAATATAAAAAGGCTGTATGTTCCTCCATCTACTGTCACTGATGCAGGTCAGGGAGAATTTAAGTTAAACTCCATATGCTGATGGATACTTTTCAGTTCATAAGGGTTGGTTTTCAAGTTGGTTTTGTATTGTTTGAGGATTTGTCGGTTATTTGCTTGAAATATGCAATTGGCGACCTTGAAACCAATCAGGTTTGAAGTAGACAAAATTTTAGATCTCATACCGTAGCTCAACAGGATTGTTTTGTTTCTTTCCTTATCCAGTGATTAACTGGGGTGCCAAGCAATGGCACCAATTAATAAGTTTGTCAAGTAATAGTTTGTGAGAGGGTTTGGATCCATTCAGGTAAGTATCATTCGAGAAGCAGGATACACCCAGAACCAGTATCCAGTCTGTTGGTGAACCACACGTAGAACAGAAAACTACTTACACACACGCTCACAGTGATCAATCAATACAAAATGCATGTTTTCAGAGAAAGAGTGAAAGATAAAGTACCTGGTGAGAACTAATACACGCCAGCTGTAAACACACAAACCTATCAGAAAGGCTGGTGTTTTTAGCACCAATGTGGTGCTTTTAGTATGAATCAATTTATTGCCTGAAATTAAAGTCAATATCTCAAAGTAGGTATTCAGTTTAGGAACATTAATAAGAAAGAAAAAGTGCTTCATTGCTTGTCATATTTCATATTCATTGCTCATAAACAAATGAGTGAATAATTATATTTGTTGCTGTAAAGGACGCAGAAATGAATATGCTGTGTCCTTTACAACATATTTGATGTAAAGGACAACAGCAATGAACAAACTATCCCTTGTTGTTAAAATGCCTTTGCATTCAATCAACTCTTCTTGAGTTGATATAGACAAGTTTTGATGAGCTGGGTACATCCAACTACCAAGATTCACCCAACACTTTGTGTGTATTTATAATAACATTACCAACCCAAATTCTAGATTTTATAAAATCTTGCAGATTATAATAGAGCCACAGCTTTATGTCACCACCACTGCGCTTTCTAATAAGGTCCGTTGGGTGCTACAAACAAAACATGTTTCTGATTGGTTTTTAATATTTAGTCTTTGCGGACCTACTAAAAGATATTAAATATTTTTGCACCCTCTCAACAATTTAATATTTTTTGTAAGGTTTGTAACTCAATCAATAACATTTGTTTAGTAAAGTTGTTTTGCAAAGTATTTGGCCACTTTTCCATTTCAAAAGACTACACAAATGATGCTTTTTTTCACTTTTTGTTAAGTATTGTCCTTTTTCTGCCCACTCTTTCAAATAGACCAACTTTGTGGAGGTTCTAGCGTATATACAAAGAGATACACCACATGAAGCTCTAATGAGCAACTTCTGAGTGGAAACTTTCTTTTATTTCAGTCTGGTTACACAGCTGATCCTTTTTTTCTTAACAAAGACATGCCAGCACTTTTTTTTTTAACCTTAGCTAAATCTGAGTTTATTGTGTGAAAGAACTTGTCCACAAGACTTTTAAGCAACAATGAGTCACTTAAGGTGAAAAGGGGGCTTGTGAGGGTTTAGAGTTTTAGGAACTTGCAGGGCGTTTGGCTTTAGGAAAGTGTGTTCTTGCCAATATTCTCCGTGCAAAATTCAACAACACCTTGGAGTAATGTCCTGCCTTTTTTCCAGTTTAGGAAGTACTTCTACAAATAAATACTAAAGTTGAATTCTTCCTGAAAATCTCAGCCCTGAAATGGCGACATTGTCTTACTGCCAAGATCAGGAAGGAAAGCTTGTGTCTGTATTTTTTTTTTTTTTACATTAAAAGAAATTTAATATGAAAAGTTTTTGAGTGGAAGTTTAATTTAATTAAACTGGATATACTTTATTTATTCCCAAAACGATATTTGAGTGCTGCAATGCAAACACCTCAATGCCCTTTAAAATAAAGTGGAATATAAGTTTCTGAGTTTTAAGCAGGTATTGCTGAACGTAAAAAGTACAACTTTTGTAGCCTTACATAATTGTATCATCACATAAAATGACAGACAAATGAAAATGAACAATTGTCTTTTACAATCAGAAATTCAAACGTATGATTTGCATAAATCCAGATTCTACGGATTTAATGTGAAACAGAAAAAGTTGGATAATCTTTGACAATTTTATTTTTCAATAATATTAATGCCAAAAAACTTAACTTGGTCAAATAAAATAACTTATGATGTATTTGCAGCACAACCAACATTTCAGTGGTGCGTAGTTATTAAATCCCAAAAACCTTGTTCCAGTAACTTGAGGACAAGAGTGGAGGAGTGAAATATACTTTGCGATGCTTTAAGACTGTTTTATGTACTGTACGCAGGATGAGATTCTCCAGACCTCTTTTCTGTTTCCTCATAAAACATTTGTGGATGTAGAATTTATCACCAGGCGTGACAGTAAGCTTCATCAAAGACATTATACTGATCACACGTAAACAACAGTGCTTTTAGTGCATTTTTACAAGAATTTCTAAAAGTGCTTTTACAGGTATTTGAGAAATGTGTTGGGATGAGATGAGAAACCTGGCACCAGCATGCCTAATGGTTTAAGCACATCATATCTTAGTGGTGGCATTTCAGCTGTTAGCGCTCAGTGTGTGGAGCTGAGGAATAAATATAGGCCATAAATACGGTTATGAACACAATACCCTCTGCCTAAGAGGCACATGCACTGCTCAGATTTCACATATCCAGCTGTTAACATTTGGAAAGAATAGGTCCAGGCCCAAAGACATTCGAATAAGAAAGGAAGAAATCACTGAATATACATTAATTTTGTTATTTGTACAGTCACGACTCTTTGGATATGACTGAGTGGGTTCAGAAAGACAAAATCAAAATATAATTCAAACATTTTCAATTGGCTGAAATAGTAATGTGGGAGCATGCATTTGATGGATTCGGACCCAGAAAGCCGAGGACAACAGCTGAGATGCCTCCCGTCGTACCTACCCTCCTGACCGCTCCCGCCTCTGCCCTCCTCCTGCTCTATGAGACTTAGCTAACATGTGGGGGTACAACAAAAGCGATGACAGTTTTAATGTGGAGACGAACAATGTAATATCAGTGCGTTCTCCAGACCAAGGTCAGGGATCTGCTCCATTTGCTGTTCATCTGGCATACATGAGACCTTGTCTAGCACATTTAAAAGTAAATAACAAGCCTCATTATGACTGCCTTTGGTGGGATGAAGCTGACAAGATACAATAGTCACACCGTCTAATTCAAAGACATTCTTTCTGGTTTGTTGAATAATCTTCTTTGTTCTGGTTTCATTCCTGTTTTTATCCGTCCTTCCCCCTCTTTCATGATTCTTTGGCTGGTAATGATAATATCTCTATAAACTTAGGAAGAAAGAGCAAAAAACCATGGGTGTTCAATGTTTGGTATTTGTAGTTGGAGTAAAAAAAAAACTGAAAACAAATAAAAACAAACAAAAAACAGTTACTTTCATTTTTTTTCCAGCACGCTATTTTTCATGCTCCCCCTCCTAGTTCATTCCTTCTTGCATATGAGGAAAAACACACAGTCACACTATTTCTCTCTCTGAACATACATCAGTTCCATCTCATCATCGCAACCACAGCAGAGCAACCCAGAAGAAACTAGCACAACCCCATCTCTGAGAAATCAGCAACTGTGAGATAATTCTGTAACTAATAAAGTGAAAGGGAGAGCCCTTTGATGGCTGAAGCTGAAAAGATATTTTACTTTTTTTTGTGTGTGTGGGATTTGAGATGTGTGATTGTATGGAGCTCGCTCGCTCCCCCGCTGCTAGGCTCTGACTGGAAGCTGGCCCCCCTCTGGCTAATGTTATGGAGAATCGGAGGAATTTTATGGCTGTCTTTTCCCTCAACCCCTTTTTTTCTTTTGTTCCCCTTTGAAGAATGACTTTAGACATTTTATTTACATATTTAACCATGGATGAAAGAAATGAAGGATGAGGAGGCAAAGCTCTTTGGTTTCTTAGGGGAATTTTGATCAGTAAAAACGTATCGAAGCTTACATGCCATTGTTTGCAATGCAGAAAATTGGATATAAAAAATTGTGCCAGGATGGCTAAATTTCAGAAAATTTAAAACCCAAGTTGGGATTTTATTTCAAGAAAAAAAGAATTGTATTAAAAAATTGCATCAAGAAGACTAAACTCAGTATTTTTCCTAATTGCTGCAGTTAAAAAGCTCACTGGTTGTTCCAACATGTGAGGTATGCTATGGCAGAGATGGGGGACGTTTTAGACATGTTTGGCATTGTTGCCGGTCTTGAAAGGGCATGTTGATTAAACGTACGGGTGGGGTAGGCCTATAATCTTCTTAACCAAGGCCCTCCTCAACTCTTTCATAGGACACAATGAGAAGAAACAACACACTCAGTTGGAGGTGAGACTATTTGTCCAAATGCCCTGCACATTGTTCAGAGATCCTGTTCGCCCTCCTGATCGCACGCATTCAGCATTTAGCTCAGGATGATCCTATTTATCAACATAATCTGTCATTTTCTGTTATTGCTGCACCGCAATGCATGAATAGCTCAGTGGCTAAAAAAATACAGTTTTGTAATGGGAGTTTAGAAAAAGGAGGCAGTAACTGTTTGCATAAAAAAGTATTTAAAAGGATAAATGTGTTTATTAGTGAACACAATGATTTTCTATCCGACATGGAATGCTTTTGCTTTATCGGAGCCGCCAGTTTAAATGGATGGTCAGATGTTTTTCTGAGGAAATGCATATGGCTCAAATAATTAATTATTTAAAAAGCGAAATCCATTCTACATCAAAGCTCTCAGTATTAATCACTCATATGGTTTAAAGAGCCTAATAAAGTGACCCAATAATGAGGACTAATTTGTTTTACTTTTCCTCATCAAAATATGCTCCAAGTAAAGTCCCATAAGATGTTGTTTAACCCTCTGACCTCATTTAATATGTATTCTTCTCAATAAACGAATGTTGAAGCATTGTCGTAACCTCTTGAGTGTTTATGGAGTAGATTAGTATAATTATAAGGTTAGTGGACCTTTATGTGAGTTGGAGAAAGCTGTCAGCCAGCTTGCAATAAAGTGTTTTAATGAATTTAGTTTGTTATATGCTTCAAAAACATCTGTACCAGAGACCCTTTGAAAGAGCAATATTAGCTTGGTGGGGTGTGCTTACATCATACCCTTTTATGTGGTTGTGGTTAACAGCAAACAGAAAAGGAAGGGAGGAGGAAGTAATAGAAGAGGGGGCGGGGGGCTGATGGGCTTCATCGGCTGCAGATGATGCGACAAACAAAAACTGTTTCAGGCAAACGCTAGCAAAATGCATTTATGTTTAACTGAGTCACATCGCCCTACATTTACACGAGCAGACTGCTTTGTAAAGTTCCCAGGAACACAAGTGGAGTTAAGAGATCCTAAAAAGCGGTAAAAAAGTCTAAAAGAGAGTGCATATTTTGTGTGTCTGCACTAGTGAGGGATGCTGATGGCGATATTATTACTCAAGGTCCTTGTGGGGGCACTTGAGTGTGAATTGATAATCAGGAAGGCCTTCTCTGGTCTAATCCCTCTTTGAGTGGCCGGACTGGAATCAGAGCATCTGGGGAGACTCCCCACTGCTTCTGGCTCTGGAGACTCCATTCAATATTGAAGTCCTCCTGTCCCATTCCCACAGTCCCCTCACACTGTGCAGCACAGCCGTGGTACTACGCACACGCACATGTGCGTGCACTCACACAACCAAACTTCTCCAACCAAATTAGATTAGACCCTTCCCTTTCTCTCCAGCAAGGCACTGATCTTTTCTCTGCCCGGTCATTTATCCAAGCCTTTTGTCTCTGCTCTCCAAAAGAGAAACAAATTCCCAAACAACTCTCATCCAAAGAATGTGCTAGTTTGGAAAAGGATGAGGGAAGGGCAGACATCTTTAGCAGACCCAAGGTGATGCTATAATACTGCCATCTCCTTGGTGTGTGGGTTCTAATGATGTGTGGGGGAGAAAAGTCTAGAGGTGGTGTAGTTGGTGAAGCAATGAGAGAAAAGCCAGCTGTGCATCGCATCAACTTTTTACCCCACAACAGAATAGAGCAATTTCTAACAAAAACAATGAGGATCTCTTTATCGTGACCCCTTGCTAACATGGTGCAACATTTGCCCTGGTTGGAAATAAATCCTCCCTGACTAGAAAAGATAAAACAAAAACATTTCCCCTGCAAAATGTCTCGCTCGAGATGTGTCTGAGTCCTCTAGAATCAGTTGTTTTGATTTCTTGTATCCTTGTTCCTTGAAAAACCAGTAATGGACAGTGACGCATATGGGCAAAATAAAAACCTCAGTTGAAAGAGTCTTTTGTAGGAAAGCCCTGGTGGAAGCTTATTTCTCCTGTATCAATGTGGAGTCGAGCTATCCCAAAAGCAGCAAATTGAGATCAAAGCAAAATTAAAGCTGACTCGTTCAAAGCAAGATAAAAATGTGTGAGCCTGCAGCGATATTTTCTCTATTGATTTCCTCCTTTGCTTGCACTCCATGGGACTGCGCTGGCTGCGCTGTGCTCAGCGCCAGCGCTGGAGACTTGAAGGCAGCTGCAGGGAGAAAGGAAATGACTATCAATACAAACAGAAAAACACAGTCATAATGATTGGGGATGAACAGATTTCACATAGAGCATGGCATCTAAATGATTGAGCTACATTTTATTGCCGTCCAACAAAAAGATTAATGGGAACTTGTAATGGAAACCATGAGTGGCATGAGACCGTGTGAATAGCTTTCTCTCATCCTGTTATTTGCTGTGACTTTCGTTGGCCAGAGGAAACCTTGTGGAGCAAAGTTCTGTCATTGTTTTCTCTCTGTGCACAAGTCCCCTTTTTATAAGGAACCACATGTGGAGCGTCTTTCTTTTGAAAGTTTATTTTGATTTGCAAAAACACTTCATCGTGTCTTTCACAGATGTTTTTTCAGGCCATTTTTTTGCTTTTATCTTCAACCGTGGAAAGAAAAGAAAAAGGTTTTCTCAGAGTTGCGCAGCAGAAAGCTGCAAATTGGAGAGATCTCTGCTGTAATTAGGCCATGCTTCAATTTAACTTTCTAAATATAACACAATACCAAACAGTCCATCTTTGTTACTTGGAGTTCAAATCATTGTAATTATAGATAATGTAGCATTTTTCCAGTGGTGCTGCAGACTGTGAGATTTGGAGGAATGAGGAAAGAAGCAGGTGAAGGGTTCAGTACAGCGTTTGAAGTTCCTGGGAGGGACTGACAATAGTGCAATGAAACCTGAACAGGTATGAAGGGAAGCTGGAACAATCAATGTCTGCAGACACCACATAGCTCTGTGTTTCTCTTCTTCTGATGAAATTCTCTTCATGAAAAATCTTTGAACTATTCTGCAAGATGTAAATGTTACAAACCTGTTGAAGTCCAACTTAATTTGTGAATTTGATAACTTTTCTCCTTTTTTCTTGCTGTATTTACATCAATGTTACCTTTTTCTTCTCACCTTTCTGTTTGGAGGTGCAGTGCCTGGCTGAACATAAAAAATAAGTTGTGCTGGGGAAAATGTCTTTTAATCGGTCTTAGATTTTGTTTCATAGCTTTAAGCAGTCTTACCTCATCTGTGAAGCTTTCGTCTCAGACGGAGGCAGCAATGTATCTGTGGGCATTCCTTAGGCTCAAATATCAAAACAGCGCCAAAAAACCTATAAGTTTCTTTTACCCATGGTAAGGATGTTGCTGCATGATGAAGCCCATGCTCTGTTTCTTTGAGAAAAAAGATCATCCCAATTTAATACCCCAAAATTCAAGCAACTCAACTAAACCAAAAACACACTAGATCAGTGAATCAGAAACAAACTCATCAGAGAAATTACTTGTTTTTACAAATTCTGGCTATTGTCAATGAGGCAGCTGCTGGTAACCCAGTTAAGGAATGTGCCTCTGGGCTTTTTTCACTCTTATTCTCTGAACAAGTGTAGGGCTGTTTAACTTGTATGTTTGTGTTGTTGCAGAACTGTCCCAGACAATAAAATGAAAGTTTATATCCAGTGATTTCAATTGAAAATCACAGAACAAAATGCCTCCTGAGTGATCGAACAGGGAACCTGTGACACGTCTAGTTCTGTCACATGAATCTACATTTTTTTAGGTGTTTTGACACCCAAGCTTTATGTGTCCTGTTTGATATGTTTCAGTTTCATTGCCAAAGTATGCTTCCATCTTCAGGGAATGGTTGTTTTTCTATGACACAAACATAAAAAAATAACAGGCATTCATCTCCAGCTTTAAGACATGCTCCTCCTTCTGTGTTGGTACTCCAGTAGACAAGAGCCGATTGTTTCCGTAAACATTAGAACAAGTTCCATTGGTTTTCTTGTAAGCAAGTCCTTCGCTATACAGAAGTAATTTTAGGTATGAAGCATTTGTCAAACCATTGATCTGAAGTGTGTCACAGAAAAGAAGCAGCATGAATTCTTTTAACTCATCCGTTGTGTTTTTCTTCTATTTGTTTACAATCACATTTTATTTTAAAAAAAAATCAAAAGCTGCAAATTAGTTCCACAGGGAGTGAACAAGATGATATGTGATGTATAACTAATTGGTGTAATGACAGACCAAAGAAAATGCAACAATGCATTCCTGGAGAGAACAG
The DNA here is from genome assembly GCA_902685375.1 of Neostethus bicornis. NCBI lineage: Eukaryota > Metazoa > Chordata > Actinopteri > Atheriniformes > Phallostethidae > Neostethus > Neostethus bicornis. Next base: position 17,550,459 of record LR738545.1, read on the forward strand.
AAACATACCCCAATGTGTCTTGTAGAGTTTTAAGACAGTACAAGCTGATCAAGATGACAAATGTGGGTGGAAAAACAAAAAGAAGGCTTTTTTAAAAATGATTATACTATTCATTTTAATTTGTAATGAAAAAAAAAAAAAACAGGAATGATTTAGAGCTGCTGGAGTTGATTGTCAAGAGAAGAACAAACATAATGAACAATTCTTTGTACCTGTCACACAACAAAGCACAAATATGCAGCAAGCCACAATACATGTCAGATCCACCAGAGGTATATTTAATTTTTTGGAACAAAGTGATTGTATAAGTGAAAAAAGAACCTATTACGAGTGCTTCGAAATTAATCTTTGCTGGTTTGAGAGTTTGTTAGCTTTTTAAAAAACACTTTAAAATTGAATGGTTTTAAATTTAATGCGTCATGTTCTTTGCTTTATTTTACATGCATCATCAAAAATAAGAAGGCAATAGTAATTAATCTTTTGCAAAGGCAAAAAATGTGTAATTTTTATACAGCCGTGTGTAATGCTGCATCTCTGGCTTATTTTGGTCTAATAAAGAACAGCATTGCAACAGAGTAAACTTTTTATATTATTTTTTAAATGATTTACTTTCCATTTGCACAAGAATGTTGCACTGAAATATTAAATAGTGGGAGAAAAAAAACATTAACATATTTGTCTTCAGATAAGAAGATGAATAAATAACATGCTGAGGTATGTTGTCACTGTCAACGCCTTGAGCTATTCTCTTACATCATGTCGTCTTTCCCTCTAAATACAGCAGCGTTATGAGTTATCCTCAGTTTTGCCTTCATATCTTGTTGGCAAGGTGGCAGCATGTAATGAAAGTTTGCAAGTTCTTCAAAGTTGCAAAAAGAAAAAGGTATAATTGTGAAGGGATTGAATGCCTGATTGGAATTTATTAAAAAATGCAATGCCAGTGTAGTGGAGTAAATTTAATACATAGAATGAGCTTGTCTTTTTTCATTTTCTTCATAACTTTACTCTCCTACAAAATCTAGTAAAAACAAATTAAATTTACAGAACTTATAGTTCAAGGTTACATGCTAAAAGTTTGCAAATGAATTACTAATTGACGTCAAAATAATTTGGGAATTATAAAGGAAAACCCATTAGCTTTGACAAACCCTTATTTACTGATAATCAGAATATTTACACCCACACACTTAACTCAAAATATGCTTCAATCAACTTGTTGAATCTATGAGAAGGGCACCACTCACTTTATTGAAGTCAACTCAAAAACAGAGTAGTTTTAGTTTTAAAAAAGAAGTTTACAGATGCAAACAAGACCTGCTGCCTTTTTCAGGGATGCATAAATTGCTTGTTTCAGCTACACTACTGCTGTTGGATGGATCATTTGCATGACGGCCAAAAAAGTTTGTGAAATAAATTAGATGCTGTTTAAAAGTCCAGTTTTTTATAAAATGTGACTTTGTAGAAAACAGACCATTAGCTGTCTGCACAGGTTGGTAGAAAACAAACCACAGAGGCTTAAAACAGGTCGGCAGGAGTGAAAGCTAACACCGCCTCAGCTGCCTTGTAGTTCTCTTAGTGTTGACAGAAATGTGTCAGTAACCCTGCTTGAACCCACAACTCCTCTGTCTTGTGATATCTCACACTCTTGTCCCCTTTCCTTTTGCTATCACTGTAAAGAATCAGTCATACAGTCAGCCAGGTGACCCTCTCAGTCTGGACAAACCACTGCTGCCTTTTGTCACTATTTTTGTTCACCCTCTGTTTGACGCTGGCGGGAATTCCAGGTTCAGGGCATTTCTATTAGCACCTTTTTGTAAAGCCCTTTTATCTACTTGTTAAAGTCTCTGTGATCTGACAGTGTCTAAACAGACAGATCCAACAACACAAGGAGGAAGTCCTCGGTGGAGTAAAGAGCCTCTGTAATAACTGTTTGCTTTGTTGTCTGAGGTGTTAGGTTTACATCTCTTGACATTTGGGCGTTTGTGGTATGCTAGCGCTATGCTCTCCTCAAACATCATTCCTCAGTGTACAGTACTTCACAAAAATGTTTATTTGGCATAGAAATTTCATGCAAGTTCTTTTTACATGGCATTTACTTAGCATGTTCAGTCCACGGTAAGTTAAAAATTTAACTCATCATGTCAACTTTAAATTATGCAAATTAAACTTTTTGACAGATTTTTTAAAAGTTGATAAACAAAAAAAATGTATGGAATTGACAAAAGTAATAAGTTGATATTAGCATTAGGTGTAACAACAACTTGTGAATACATTACAATACAATTGGATGAAATTATGTAAAAAAAAGTGTTGGAGGTAGGTGTGGTAGAATCTAAGCGCGGAACACAAGATGAAAAGGAGAAACATAAAATTTATTTCTAATCAGGTAAATCGGGTCGGGTGAGGAGCTCTGCCATCTGGGAGGAGCTCGGTGTCAAGCCGCTCCTGGGGCAGACCCTGGACCCGCTGGAGAGACTATGTCTCACAGCTGGCCGGGGAACGACTTGGGATCCTTCCGGGTGAGCTGGAGGATGCAGCCGGGGTGAGAGAGGCCTGGGCTACCCGTTTGAGGCTGTTGCCCCCGCAACCCAACCCCGGAACAAGCGGAAGATGACCGAACGGAACGGAAGGTAAAAACAGATTCTTTGAAGCAGGCGGGTTCTCCTGAGACTAGTGGGTTGTCCGAGGCTGGCGGGTTATCCAAGGCAGGCAAGTTTTGCATGGGACTCAACAATCACAGGATGGGGTGGAGGATGGCTTATGTGACTTGCTGATTGCTGATCATCTGCAGGTGGTGAGCAAGTTGCCACGGAGACAGACACCCTCTTAGAAGCAGGAGCAGGGATCACAACAAAAGGTTCATAATTTAATTACCAGTATTTCTTTTAGACACGTTGGTGTTTAGTGGCCACGACGGTTTACCATTGCACCAAAATAGCCTCCTTTAGCTGGATATTTTGTTTTTTTAGGGGAACATATGAAGCTAAGATTTCAAAATGAGGTTGGGTTTTGCTGTTTTTACCTGACAAAAAGTTTGTTTCCCACCACACTGAGACGATAAGTTACAAGTATAATCATGCTTTGGTCTGTTTTAACAATTTACCGTAACAGCTTTGTGGAGAAAAAAAAAACCCACAAAGACTGGTGAGTAAAATTTTCTCAAACCACAGATGGGTTTAATCAGGGGAAACTCGATAAAAATGGCATCTTCATGTCATTTTGTAATTATGTACCAGAAAAAAAGAACAATGACCAACCTCTGTGCCGTATGTGTAATGCTGCATCTCTGTAATTTTTTTGGTCTGCTAAAGTCAAACTTTTCCAGTTGAACATTCATGCCGAAAGGAAAATGTACCTCTGAATAAGCACAAGGAATGAAACTTTTTTCTGCTCTTGGAAAGTTTTATTGCTCACTTGAGAGCTTGCAGATGCACTATTGTTTCAGGTCACAACCTTTTACAAAGTAATAGTTGAATTCTAATGTTGCTTACAAAAAAATTCAGTGCAAAAATGGTGCCAATACATAGCCTAGAAACATCAATCGTTGACATGCATGTTGACATGCGCGACCAGCTGCTGGCTCTCGTAGGCACATCCGTGGGTGGCTGGAGGAGTTGATGTTGGAGCTGAGGGGAATGAGACGACCTGGAGGAGGAATGGAGAAGGACACTGTCTAGAGGAGGTGCCCTATGTTTTTACGGTTTCATGGAAACGTCCAGTTGCTCGCTTGAGGAACTGGAGGCGCATACTCGGACCCAGTGAAATACAGACAGGCCAGTTTGGTGTTCTTCGCTGCGGCCAGACTTTGTGATCAATTCGGGACTCCATCTTTAGGTTGCCAGGTTGGACACAGTGTGACTAGACAGGACGCCGGTGGATGGGGCGAGTGGGCATCGAGATGTTAAACACCTGGTGTTTGCACTGCAGCACTCAAATTTCCCTTCGGGGATTAATGAAGTATTTTCAATTCAATAACAAAAGTTTATATTGAACTTAAATAGTGTTTGACTTCACACACTGACTCAATATTATCTACTCACAATTGTATTTGTGTTTCAAGTAGCAACAAGAAACGGGACGTGGAGGAGATCGTCACCGCACAAACAATGCAGAAATGCATGAGCTAAAAGCTAATTGGGCAAAACTGCATGATGTTTCTTTTCCTTGTCATTTGAAAAAGCTTTCCAATGTGGTAAAAATTAAATCTATCAAAATTCTTCCAGTAAACTTACTCCACAGTTTTGCACAAACATCAGAATGAGACCTTTTGTCCCCAAATTTAGTAGTAATGAAAATCTTACCACATTCTGAGGAAAGTGGTTACTCAAAACTCACATCAGTTGGCTTGAAGACAAAGGTTTTCTCATTGTAGTCTTTGTTTTTACAAACATGTGTTTACTGGACTGAAAAAAAAACAATTTAAAAAAATCTCTGGTACGAATGGGGCCCATTTAAACATCACAAAATGTAATTAAACCCCACAGCATTATTTATTCTGCATTTTTTGTTGTTCCCTTTTTAATTTTTTTAAAAACAGATGTGAAACCACAATGGGTGTTTTTTATTAGTGAAGTCATTAAAATGTTGAAAGGTCAATGCAACGTATTGTTTTGGTAGATTTCCGTTATTCATACTGGTCATATCCAAAAGCATTCAACATCTCTCTGGTATTGTGTTGTGCAATGATTTAGAATTTCTGATTTTTTTTTTTTTGCATCGCTGACATTTCCATTGGTCTTGTTAAAAAGTCACTGACTCATTTTAATATAAATGAACTTTTACAAAACTACACGAGTACGTATATGTTTTTGCATTTACAAAGGTCAACTCACAAGTACTAACACTGCTGATTTTGTGATGTATAAAAAGACACACAGATATGGTAAATGACATCATTTAACATAATTTTGCACAATACGATATAAACTTTTTCCAATTATTAAAAAAAAATTTAAGAGACTGCAATAAAATGACTTGTTTTTGCAGTCAAGATACCTAAAACAAATTATTTGTAGGCTCAGTGTGGTCTGCATGGAAGTGCAGAGCGTCTAATATTTTCAAACTCCTTACAAACTTGCTACCAAAACATTGGGTTATCTGGATCGATGGCACATACTAAAATACTTTCAAATGAATTTTACATAAAACAGTTTTTGGCTGTCTTATAATGTAGGTACTTTTGCATTGTTACATCATAAAAGTGTAAAACGTTTGTGTTAAAAACATAAAAATATAGTTTAAAGTAGCAATGCTGGACCACATTATGTACTAGACTTTAGACATGGTGGATCTCCGGCTTTAAAGTTTCACTGTATGGTAACAAGTGCGTGTGAATCTGTCCTTTGTCCAGGAGTGATACATTGTAGAAAAGGCTTCAAAGTTGTCTTCTGGATGGTGGATTCAACAATCACAAATTCAGTGATCAAGACATTTCTACAATGGATCACTCCTGGACGATTGGGGGTTCACACAGACTTGTTACCAAAACCTCTGTTTACAAACTGTTCATTTTTGAAAGATTGAAAATGATTTCCGGATGAAAGTTGAAATGTCTCGATCATTAAAAACATCAAACATTGAATGCATTGTCCAGAAGACAACTTTGAAGCCTTTTCTACGATGTGTCACTGTGTGGTTAATTAAAGAGAACCGTACGCAAAGTAACCTAATTTTACTTCATAACATCAGGCAGTAGTTTTTTCTCACTAAACAACTGATTTCCTCTCCCTTGCATCTAATAAGTCGAGCCATTAAAGAGATTAATCAAATTTTGTTAAATACCAGGGGACGTACATCACTAGACGGACAAAAATTGAATGGCATCCTGTTTATTTGAAGTAATTACAGTGCGTTTGTTCCCATATGCCTTGTGGGAGGAAGCAGTGTCCCTGGTGCAGATGCTGTTTGTCAGAAGTCAGAATAGTGCAGTTGTGAGCCAAGATGCAACAGAGGGGATTCAAGCAAACTAAAATAGAACAATGGCTTTTCCAAGTCTGTATCCTAATTCGTACAGAACAATGCTTAGTTCGTGGCACTTTTCCATTCACATGAAAGACAAACCATACTTCTTTAGCTATACCCTGCATGCATTCTTGTGATATTTTGGTTCAGTTTGCTTTGAAGTGTGTTAGGGGAGAGACATGCCTCTGCATAACATCAAATGCTTCACTTATTTGAAAGGATTTGGGATGTGGATATAATCATTTAGTTCCAGACTCTGCTCCAATGGGTGACGTGTACAGTATATTAGAGATTAGCTTCTGCATCTCAATCCTCTATACAAGAAAAGTTTGAGCAGTAGATGATAAAAAGAAGTAAAACATGAATTATCTTGTACTTGAGACCTCTTTTTCTAAATTTCAAATTAAATCCAGGACACTTTTAAGTTCAAGAGCCTGAACTTGTCTTTTTGCAATGACCGCCAATTAATACGATGCAAAGAACAACTCTTTGTTCCTCCTTTGGCGCAATAGTGAGATTGTTCGTTGTTCTTGTGGTTTTCCTTTTTTTGTCACATTTTGATCTTGGTTCATGGTCCCAGATGTTAGCGGAGCAGTGCATTTTAGCAGAACTAACAGTGTTGGGCAACACTGTTATACGTGGTGCTGATTTCCCAACACAACAAACACATCTCTGTCTGCCAAAATGTAGAGCAGACAGAAAGACCCCGGGAACTGGCAACAATATCCGCAGACCACATTGGCAAGTTTTTGTCTCATAATTCAGAATCAGAATCAGAATCAGAATCAGAATCAGAATATACTTTATTGATCCCACACAGGGGAAATTTGTGTGTCACAGCAACAACTTCCTATCTGCTAAGTGAGTCGTTGTAGAGCCCGATCACGTACGGAAAGAAAGACCTCCGGTAACGAGATGTTCTCGAGCGGAGCTGTCTGAGCCTCTTGGAGAAGGAGCTCCGTTGTTCGTCCAGGAGTGGGTAGAGAGGATGGTCATGGTTTTCCATGATGGACAAAAGTTTGTTCAGTGACCTCCTCTCTACCACTGCCTCAAGTGAGTCCTGTTTGCTGCCAATGACAGAGCCAGCCAGTCTGATTAGTTTATTCAGTCTGTTGGTGTCACTGGCTGCGATGCTGCTCCCCCAGCAGATGACAGAGAAGAACAAGGTGCTGGCCACCACAGACTGGTAGAAGGTCTCCAGGATCTTGCCGCACACATTGAAGGACCTCAGCTTCCTTAGAAAGTAAAGTCGGCTGCAAGTCTTCTTGTACACAGCAGTACTGTTGCTCCTCCAGCTCAGTCTACTGTTCTTAAGGAGAAGTAAAAAAAAATTTCCATTCCATCGTTTTCCGCTTATCCAAGGCAGGGTCGCGGGAGCAACAGCCTCAGACGGGAAGCCCAGGCTTCTCTCACCCCGGCTGCATCCTCTAGCTCATCCGGAAGTAAAAATTACACATAGTTATTAAATTAAACACATTTATTGATGTGATGTGACAAATCTAAATAGTTTTCTGTGAAATCAAACTCATTTGATAAATCTTGGGAAACCTGAATCAATCAGTCCCACAAATGATCGGTTTAAAGGGAGCGCAGGGACATTTGTGAGGGATTAGATAGTCATAGTATAACTTCTTAGCACTGATCAGCAGTAATAAAAAAGAAAAGAGAGAGCCAGAGGGGAGTTGCTCCCCTCTGTAATTACAACATGGTCTTAAAAAGCAAATACCAAGCCCTAGCAACCTCAGTTGAGGGACAGAAAACAGGGGGAGGCATGAGGGTGTTAGTAGTGGAGCACAGGGGTAGAAAAAAATAGTCAAAGAGTGTTAAGAAACACCACAGAGAGCGACCCTGTAATGACCTCGGCTCTCTAACAATCATACCCTGCCAGCTGGAGCCAGGGTTAGGGGCGAAAGCGAGGGGCCGGGCAGGATCCCCTCCGATTTATGACTGACTATAAGGCCACTGAAAGAAACCCAATCACCCAGGATTCCTGCGCAGCATGACTCTGGCTGCGGAGAATAGATAGCCCAGGAGAGTGTGGGACAGCGATGCAGCCAATAGCTAATACACAAGCATTGACACAGACAGCCACTTTACCAAGGGGAGGGCCACTGGGCACTGGCCCTATTATCCTCATTGAGCATGATATCATTACACTCTGCAGAAACTAACCTCATGTAACTCAGCCACCACACAAACTCATCCTCTGAACTCTTTTTGTCCAGCATATTTTACAACTTGGCTTTACATGCACCCGGCTAATTGCTAATCTGTCTAATTAGCAGAAATAAAATGGTTATTAAATTTCAAACGGCTATCAATGCAAAGTGGGAAAGGAGAGAGGCAGGCTGAGAGTATGGGGCATGAAAAGAAAGGGAGAAGGCAGCTGTCTTTTAAAGCAGGGTAAGCCACGCTCGGAGCTACCCCGCTGATCCATTAGCATATCTGAATGATCCTGTTCCTGCACCGCCACCACCACGCTGCAAGGTGGCACATCTGAAGAAGGCATCCTTTGAATGTGCTTGCAAGCTGAGGAAACTCTTATTTTTCAACCTGTTTGAAAATCTGGAGACAACTTGATGTTTGAGAAGTTGACAAAAATAAAAGAGGAAGAGAAAAGGGGAGAAGGGAGGAGAAAAGTTTTAGATTTAGAGGAGGACAGAGTTTTACAAGCTTTTTGAAGCTAGGTGCTTAATAATTCACTTGATGCTACAAGCAGCAGAAAGGCAGCGTGGAAACACACTCTTGCAAGACAATAGTTTTCATTGCCTATGCACTGTCACAAGAAAGTGTGTCACAACCTTTGGTTCAGGAGACAGAGTTGTAGTACTTTGCTGAAAAATTCAATTCCAGGGATCCTCAAAAGCAACAACCAAGAAATGTCACTGATCCTCCCTTTAACATCTACAGAAACAGATAAGGATTGCTCAAACCCAAGAACAATATTTGTCTTTTCACAAATAAGGGGTTACATGGTTTTATACCATCTTGATGAACATTAACAGAGAATCTTTAACGCTGTTGGAAACTGGTGGAAAATAGACATAGGAGTTCAAAAGCCCTAGCCAAAAACTAACAATAAAAAACCCATTATCAAAACCGGCTTGAATTATTATCCAATAGATTTAACATTTGAGGTATGTAGATGTAGATCTTTTGTAAACTCTTCTTAAGTTTGTGTTTGGAAAGTCAAATAAGTAAGTCAGTAATAAGTGAGCCAAAATGATAAAACTCATTTCAAAGTATTGGTCTTTTTAGGTTTGCTAAATAGCAGTGCAGTTTGGAGACAAAATATATCATTAAGTGAATTATTCTACATGATTACATGAGATGAAACCACAAGTAAACACACGCACAAATACAGATAAACACAATAGTCATTTTAGACCTTTGCAAAGTGCAATATTTTGACTGTTTTTTTTTTTTTCATTTTTTAAATAGAGATTTCAACAACTATTCGAAACTAATGTTGTCTTCAATCAAATTAATTATCTTGCAAATTATTACTTGGTGTTACTTTCTCACAGCTTTTGAGACTGATGAAAACACATTTCAATACAATAGCGTAAATACAAAAATCAGTAATATTCCACTCTGGACTGGAACTATTGCAGAAATATTTCCAAATATCACATGCAAAACATGCACGCAAGTTGTCATCCTGATTTTATTTTGAAAATGTGTTGAAGCTTGGTGATTTTGCTTTCTTTTTTCCCACTCCCCCCTTGAAGTTGGTCTCCTCTCAGCCACAAAGCGAGTTTCTATTGACTGGTTCCAGGGAGTGTATTGATGGTTCCATAATTTGGGCACAGGAACACAAAAAGGCTGACCCCCGCTGGGCTCAGCACGACAGCCCAGTCAGCAGGGAGGCTTGCATTTATTAGCCTGGGAGAGGAGCTCCTGCAGAATTAAAGCACATTCACCCACCCATTGATCTCTGTCATGAAAACAATGCTAGCCTCCCTCTCTGGCAGTGAGCTAGGCGCTGCGTGCTCTGAGGTAATTCAGCATCCATAGAAAACAGGATGGCTCACACCCTCAGGCTCCAAGTAAACTATTTGAAAAGTAAGAGGAGTAGGGGGAGAGTGTGAGGTGGGGAGATGCTAAAACATATTAGATTATCAATCCACCTGTTCAATTGTGTAATCCAGTGAATCGGAACGAATGCTAGTTGAATATGAGTGATGCGATTGCGGCTGGGGATTTCTTTTTAGAATATTATTGCTTTTTATGGGTATCTGAAAGATTCAAATACAAGTCCAGATTGGATTTTGATTATAAATGCCATCTGTTGATTAAAATGGGTAGACTTCATGCAGATCAACAAGTACTTTTCAGTTCTAGTGATCAAGGGCAAATTACCACAGTTTGTTCCAAAATGGAGTGTACCAACATCACCTTGGTTTTGTTTAATGAACAAATAATGGCTTTTATGATCTTCAAAAATACCAGGATTAGTCACAAGATGGGTATCTTTCAAATAAGAAAGTACATGAAAGTCAGGTTGTAAATAAGTTAGTTGTACCACCTCTGAAGTTAAGTTTGATGTGCTTATCACTGACTGACTGAAGGAGTTTATCTGGACACACATGAAAGAATTATGAGGAAACTAAAACCAGGGGGGCCACACTGAAAGCTGCTCCTTCTTCTTTTGTGTCAGTGTTGTGTGTACACAACCCCGACTGTTGACCTGAGGAACTTGTGAGACTTTGATGCTGCCCTCAGCACTAAGCGTTCAAGGGGAAGAAGGTTGTATGGACTGTCCGGTTAACTCTTCACACACAGGCCAGAGTGTCAACACATAACACGAGAAGACAGAGAATGTCACACTTCACACATAGTTGAAAGGAGCAGTGCGTCTCATTATACCACCTACAGCTGCTTTTGTCAGCTGGGGCTTGATATGTAGAGGGGAAGGGCTCAGGGAGACGCCATGGCCTGGTATGGGGCCTGCTGCTGCTTCGTTTGAAGTTACTGTCAGGACAAGGTCTTTCATATTTACAGAAAGGAGAAAAACTCATGGGATGGCTGTGATTGGCAAACTGTTTTGTTAGTGCAATAAATGGTGTGAGCTAATCACTATTACACCTGCCCTGTTCATAAACCCTTTTGTAGCCGCGGGAGTTAAAAAAAAATGCTGCATTGCAGGCAGTTTCTTACTCCCTCAAATATAAAACTTCCTTTAATCTATTCTTACTCAAAAAGCCATTCAAATATCTTACATAAATTATGCTCTTAGCATTAGAATCAAAGGGAAGCACAATCTCCCCTCATGCCGTCAGTGAACTTTTTGATGGACAGATAGACTGAAATCCACTGTCTGAGTAGCATATGTATTGAAATTCTGAAAGCAGCTTTGAAACTCATCCACATCCCTCAGTTAGAGTGAGAACAAATCATCATCAGACTCCCAACAGACAGTCATAAATTATATATAAACATATTTTGAAAAAAATTAGAGTGGTGTCTGTTACTTGAAATATAAAACTAGGGCATAGTAGAAATAGATGATTTTGCTTTGAGGCTGAAAAAAACAATCTATCGCTACATTATCACCATCTTAATCTTCATGTTTCTACACATTATTACAGAAATTAGTTAAAAACATTGGATGTGCGGGAAACTCATTTCGGCCGCTTGTACCCGCGATCTCATTCTTTCGGTCACCACCCACAGCTGGTGACCATAGGTGAGGGTTGGAACGTAGATCGACTTGTAAATCGAGAGCTTTGCTTTTCGGCTCAGCTCTCTCTTTACCACGACGGACCGATGCAGCGTCCTAGTTATTGCTGATGCCGCACCGATCCGCCTGTCGATCTCCCGCTCCATCCTTCCCCCACTCGTGAACAAGACCCCGAGATACTTAAACTCCTCCACTTGAGGCAGGACCCTGTCCCTGACCCGCAGGGGGCATTCCACCCTTTTCCAGGAGAGAACCATGGTCTCGGATTTGGAGGCGCTAATTCCCATCCCGGCCGGGTGGCTGGGCTCTCACTCAGAGATCGGGTGAGGAGCTCTGCCATCCGGGAGGAGCTCGGTGTCGAGCCGCTCCTCCTCCAAGTCGAGAGGAGCCAGATGGGGTGGTTCGGGCATCTGGTCAGGATGCCCCCCGAGCGCCTCGCAGGCGAGGTATTTCGGGCATGTCCCACCGGGAGGAGACCAAGGGGCAGACCCCGGACCTGCTGGAGAGACTATGTCTCACAGCTGGCCGGGGAACGACTTGGGATCCTTCCAGGTGAGCTAGAGGATGCAGCCGGGGAGAGAGAGGCCTGGGCTGCCCGTTTGAGGCTGTTGCCCCAGCGACCCGACCCTGGAACAAGCGGAAGATGACGGAACGGAACGGAACATTGGATGTGAACACATTGAGGAGATTGTTGTTGTGTCTGCATTTATCATCAAAGAAACACAAATATACAGAAATAAAGAAAATTGTTAATTAAGCGGTATTTTTTAAAGATTGTATTAACTGTAGTCCAATTTTAAGTACTAAGGATCAACAGTCCATAGCAATGGAGAGTGTGGAAAAGAGGTGACGAAGCGTGTGCAGGCAGGCTGGAACGGCAGGAGAAAAGTATCAGGTGTGATCTGTGACAAAAGAGTTTCAGCCAAAAAGGAAAGGGAAAGTGTACAAAACCGTGGTGAGACTGGCCATGCTGTTTGGTCTAGAGACAGTGCCACTGAGGAAAAGACAGGAAGCAGAGATGGAGGTAGCAGAGATGAAGATGCTGAAGATCTCTCTGGGATTGACCAGGATGGACAGGATTAGAAATGAGTACATAAGGGGAACAGCACGTGTTAGAGGTTTTGGGGATAAAGTCCAAGAGTCCAGACTGAGATGGTTTGGACATGTGCAGAGGAGAGAGACCGAGTACATCGGAACAAGGATGCTGGATTTGGAACCACCAGGAAAGAGGCCTAGAGGAAGGCCAAAGAGGAGGTTTATGGACGCAGTGAAGGAAGACATGAAGATAGTTGGTGTGACCAAAGAGGATACAGCAGTTAGAGTTAAATGGAAGAAACTGACTTGCTGTGGTGACCCCTGAAGGGAAACGCTGAAAGAAGAAGATTAATTGCAGTCCAATGTTTAGGACTGTCGAAGTGTAAACCAAGCTTTGCCTTTAGTTTGAATTATTTAACAACAGATTTATAACAATCATGTTGTATCAACACTGGCCTTTCTGTGTGGGTCTTTTTCTGTGTGGGTCTTTTTCTGTGTGGGCCTTTGTGTGAGTTTGCATGTTCTCCCCATTTATGTGTGGGTTTTTTCTGGGTACTCCGGTTTCTTCCCATCCTCCAAAAACATGCACGCTAGGATCATTGGCCACAACATGATTGCCCCTGTGTGTGTATGGTTGTATGTGTGTGGCCCTGCGACCGACTGGTGACCTGTTCGGAGTGTCGCTGCCCCTCGCCTCGAATTAGCTGGGATGGGCTCCGGCATCCTATAATGAATAGACGGTTAAGAAGCTGATAGATGACTGATTAACATGTTGTATCTTTATTTCTCTCATTAAAGTAAATAGGTAGCTTTGTTTTATGATTTTCCAATTTCCCAGATGCCTTGCTTACCTTTCCTAACTTTTTTTTTCATGTTGTAATCTTCTGCTATCAACATGCTAATGCTTCACTCCATGTTAGTTGGAGGGAGATAGATTGATGCTTGTAATATAGTGTGTGCTGCTTTCAGGTTTGCACATGTAATGTTACATTTGGTGTTTTATTTAATGAGCTCAGCATACCGAGGTTCCTGGAGTGACAATAGGATTTACAAAAGTGACCTGCCCACCTCACTGGTCATGTATCCATAGAATTTACCTTCCGGTAAACTCATGGATTTGCTGTCATCTACATTTTATTATTATTACATATCATTTTTATTACATATATGGGTGGAGACGGTGGCCGCGTGGTTAGCGCGTTCGCCCGCGGACCGGAAGGTCGCGGGTTCGCGTCCCACGGAGAGCACGTCTAGGGTCCTTGGAGAAGACACCTAACCCCCGCTTCTCCCACCATTGGCGCCGTTGAAGGGCAGCCTGCTGCGGTGTAAGGAGTGCAGCAAACAAATTTCCCCGGTGAGGGATGAATAGAGTAATTCAAAATAATCAAAATAATCAAAAAAAAAAAAAAAAAAAATATATATTAGACTATAACCACAATTATTACATGACTATTATTAGACTCTGTAATTGCAATCAAAAGGTTACATTTAAATTGGATTGCTTTTGATTAAATAAAAAGTTCTATTTCCATGTTTAAGTTACTTGCATTTTAAGTTAGATTTTGCACTGCGTGGTAGATCTCAAAATGATATTTTCTAATATTTTTACAGATTTCACTCGTTCAAAAAGGTTGAAAAATTACTGTTGGTTCATCTTTCCGTTACATTGTCTTCTGCTTATCTGGGGTTGAGTAGCGGGGCCAAAAGCCGCATAAAGAAAACCCAGGCTTCTCTCACCCTGGCTGCATGCCCCAGCTCACCCGGGAAGATCCGAAGATGTTCCCTGTCCAGGTGTGAGACATAGTTTCTCGAGAGGGTTTGGAGTCTGCCTCTGTGTCTCCTCCTGCTGGGACGTCTCCAAAACACCTCACCGGCAAGGTATTCAGGAAGCATCCTAACCAGATGGCCAAAGCATCCTATCTGAATTTGTTTGGCATAGAGCCGTTGCTCCTCTGAGATGGCTGAGGTCCTCACTCTGTCTCTGAGTGAGCACCCAGCCCCCTGGTGGAGGAAGTTCATTTCGGGCGCTTGTATCGTTCTCTTGGTCACCACCCGCAGCTGATGACCCTAGGTGAGGAAAAGAACGTAAATCGACTGGTAAATTGAGAGCTTTGCTTTTTGGCTCAGCTCTTTCTTCACCACGACAGACCAACGCAGCATCCTGATTATTGTAGACGCCAGATCGATTCATCTGTCAATCTCCTGCTCCATCCTTCCCCCACTCGTGAACAAGATCCTGAGATTGGCCCATCTTAGAAGGTGAAAGCTTATACTTAAATGTATTTAACACCTTTTAGAATAGAATGCCTTTATTGTCACAATACACATGTACAATCTGCATTATACGCATATAAAGTGAGATGGGAGCTAATCGCATGTGTGAGTTCAGGGTGGTTGTAGTTTTGGGGAAAAAAAATTATCTTGAGCCGATTTGTCCTTGATCTGATGCACCTGCAGCGCCTTCCCGAGGGCAGCAGGTTAAACAGTCTAGTGTCATGGTGGGAGCTGCCTCCTCAATTCAATAAAATATGCTACTGTTCATTGATGATGTCCAGTTACTCACAACATGTCGCAAAGATTTAAATATGTCATTATTGGGTCGTATACATTAGCAGTTAAACAAACAGAAAATATCACACTTAAAAGAAGATTCACAATGATGTATTAGTTAGGCACCAGCAGACATTCTTTATGACGTGCAGCACCATAAAAATCTGGAAAATAATAAACACACAGACCTAAAAACATATTGACATCACATAAACAGTTTGTGAAGAGACACTTTCAAAGGGAGGAAGCGATTTAAAAATTTATACCAATAACTTGCCAAATTTCTATTTTTCATTTTCCTGCCACTATATACTGTATATAGGGCACAGCAGGCTGCCAGGCTGTGGTGGGCTATATGTTTGATATTAGTTTTTCTCTTTCTGTGTAGCAAAATATATTTATTTTAGGAATAAATGTAAAGTTGTTAGTAGATTGATCACATTTATGCAATTAAAAATAAAATCAGCTGTAATGATGCAATTTAAAGTATATCAAAGGGGAGGTTTGACATTTTAAAAAATTGTTTAGAGGTTTCCAGCCAAGAGTTAGTGAGATGATCAATATCATTCTCATTTATGCTCATTAAATGTGAAGCTGGGCCCTGCAGGGGGTCAGTTTTAAAGGGAGGAAGTAGCCAGTTAGAGGTGACCTGGTCTTAAAGCATGTGAATCTGGATGTTTTATCTTATGGTTTGAACATTTAAAGAAGTTTGACATGCAATATTTTATATTAGAAAAAAGGGATCTGAGACACGTTTGTCAACACATGTCGCAGTAGCATTGACCTTTTCATTAAATCTCAGCACAAGAACAAAAATGCACACTTTTCAAAATGTCAAACTGTTCCTTTAATGAACGACCTGAAATATCTTGTAGTTAAACTTGCTTGTCCATAGTCACTGTGCAAAACAGACTTTCCTTCAGTTGACTTCCAGCTTTTTTTAATGGGCTTTAATCTGCACATAACTGGTAGGAATAATGGCCTTGGTGTTACTCCTTTTCCTGCCTTTCTTTGTAGTCAGAAACTTGCTCATTGTGTGGCATCTGCTTGTGATGTTTGACAGGAAGAGCTTCCATTGCCAACGTTAAATATGCTTTGTACTTCAAATAAAGAAGTTTGATCCAATGCCCTTCCTGTTAGTTGCAAAGAGAAAAAGAAGACACTCCAGCGTTAAATAGTATACATCAAGCCTTTGTAAAAGGTCACAGTCACGGCTTGCCTTTGTGATAATCACAAAACTTTTTTTATAAACAAAAGAGAGACACACAGAAGAGTATGTGTCTGAATACATGTGTGTGTGCGGTGTCGGCAGTAAATATATTCACTCCTTATCTCTGTTCAAATAGCATGGAAAGGGAAAGTCAGGAGGAACACAAAAGGGAGAAAAGAGAGTGGAAACAAAGCCAGGTACAAGATAATGACAAGGTCAAGTGTGTGCTCAATGGCTCAGTTCAGTCAGAAAGAGATAAGGCCCAACCTGCTGACTAGGTGTGTGCAACAGAGGGGAGTGAGAGGTCAGCCAGTGCTCTCGGGATACAAACACACACTCATACACACATCCAACAATTCTCAAAACTCAGTTGGCAAAATCAGCTCTCTATTACCATCTGCTGGAAATAAGAGCACACGCAGTCATTAGGTTTTTTTGGCTCTGACATTTTCATTTCATTGCTATTTTTACCATTCAAAATTTTCCTCTGGCTAATCTGGAATCATTTGCAACAAAAGATTTAAAAAGCCTTGTAACAATCCCAAGGTGGTGACATAGATGTGGTGTATAAAGCAGAGTGAAAACTTTTAAAAGTTCTCAACATAAAAATAGAAAAGACAATGCAGGACTTTGAAGACATTCTACCAATGTATTCATCAAGTTTTTCCTGGAGGTGCTCCTACAATAACCAACAGTGTTGACTGGAAGAATTCATATCTTTCTTTGAAGTTTAAGTCTTTTCTGTCTCCGAGCAGTGCATCGCAGACTGAGCAAAATTCAAAAAGCCACAGAGCTCCCCGTCTGACGTTGAGCATGACATTAAGTATGATTTCAAACGACAACAAATAAAGTGTGAAAAGGCTACAGGCTCACAACTTACTTTCACAGAGCATAAAGGATAGGATTAGTTGAAGACCAACTCTGATGTGTCACTCATCTCCAGGAGAGAAGAGAAGGAGAACACAAGATAAAACGTCTTTGGTGGACCAGCAACGCTAGAGAGGAGAGAAAAAGATGGAGATATGCTTCAATAGATATCTGATACAACTGATCTCAATCCTGACCTTAATCCTGATCTGAAATTCTGATCTCATGCCTGGATAAAGGGATAAAAAAAAACCTTTAGAGGATTTTACACAAAAGAGAGGCCTTGGGCAGATACTCAGAGGTGGGCTGGGTCAGTGGGACATCAGGCAGTACTTTGACCACAACAAGCCTTGAAGTTGTGAGGGGCAGAGGGTCTGTTAAGTCTCATCCAACACATCCAGCTCAGGGTGTGTACAGAGAGAAGGCACCAGGAGAGTGTGATTGAAGTGAGCCAGAGGGAGCATCCTGGCTTTGCTGCTGCAACTGATAAAGAAGCGAGTCAGCAGCTCTTTGCTCTTCTTCACTTGCTTCCTTTTGAGTCGACTGAGCAGTTTTATGGAAGCAAGGGAATAATTTTGTTTTATTGATTGCATTTATGAAATTCACAGTACGGCTGACATTTACATCAATGAGTTTCATGGCACTTGTGCTTCAGTGCTTGCTTTTCATGAAAAAGATTACCAGTGCAGCTCAAATATTAAGATAAGGAAGAATTTACAATTCTACTGAGGAGACATAAAAGCTGTTATGACTCCCAGGTCCTGTGTTATTAAAGAAAAATCAAGGGGCCAAGATTTATCGCATTAAAGCATTAAAGTAAAATTCCTGAAAATCCACCATTAACTCTGTTTATCTGGATTTAAACAACAAAGAATATGAAGGCTTTTTTTATCATGCAGCAAAGCATTATGGGAAAAAAGACATTTTAGGATTTTGTGACTAATCAGGAGAATCAGAAAAGTTTTATTTTTAATCAACCCTGTCCCGTGGTCTGTTAGTACTGGTTTGTCTTGTGCAGAAGTTGGCCCTAAGCAGGTAGGGTGTAACTTGCTCATAAAACCCAACATCACTAGTTCACCCTCTATTCTGTCCAAAATATCTGAAAGTGCATAAAATGTTCCATTCCGTTGTCTTGCACTTGTCCGGAGTGCGGATGCAATAGCCTAAGACGGGAAGCCCAGCCTTTCCTCATCCTGGCTGCATTCTCCAGCTCACCCGGGAGGATCCCGAGGCCGTTTCCCAGCCAGCTGTGAGCTGTGAGACATTGCTCTGGGTCTCCTCCCGGTGGGACGTGCCCGAAAGACCTCACCAGTGAGCATTCGGGAGGCATTCTAACCCTATGCCCAAACCACCCCATCTGGCTTCTCTTGAATCCCAACGGCTCCACTCCGAGCTCCTCCTGGATGGCAGAGCTTCTCACTCTATCTCTGAGTGAGTGCAAAGCCATCCTATGGAGGAATAAAATAAAAAACCCACTCTAATGGGCCCCATACAATGGCCCCCAGAGGACTTCAGTACTGCTGTGATGTATCTAGACCAGTGGAAGAATGAGACTAAAGGGAAACTAGAGACAGTAAAACAGCACGGTTCACCTCATACAGCATTGAAATTGTGTTTCAAGATATGGACACCATTACAACATAAAATGATTGGGGATATTTTGTGCTTGCTCGTTATGTTTCTGCCTGAATCAACTAAATAATCTTTTGAATGATGACTTTAATTTTTTCAGACCTCCCAAAAACTAAAAAGTAAAATTTGTATGTTTATATTTAATAAATTTTCTACTGTATCAGTTAAAAATGCTGTTTTTTTAAATCTCCACCCACTCATTTTTTAACATAAAACTTTTTTTTTTTTTTTTAGATCTAGTAGCTTGAACTTGTATGTTGTGTGTGATCCAATTGTCACCCATGGGAACTTCATCCATAGATGCAGTTCTTTTTAACAAAAAAAATTCAGAAAAGATTGCTGTTGAGACATAAAATAAAATTCCAGTCATTTTTACTGTCTGGCAAAAATCTTAAGAATGTGAATAAAAACTGATTTTTTTTCATTTGGAGAAAATGTCACAAGAGTAAATCAATGCCATCTAGTGGTTACACCAAAGTAGTCAATTAGGGAAGGCAATTAGGAATCAAATAATTGTTTTACTATTTAAAGACATTTGTAACATCTTATTAGAACAAAATCCTAAAGCTAAACTAAACCACATAGCATTAAAGAGGAGGCACTTTTAGGTCAGACACAGAGACCCTCATGCACTGAATGTAGGATTAATCAGCCACAGCAGAACCCTTGATGAAGGGGATGCCAAGCGTAGAGAACATGGATACCCCCTCTCTATCAATCAGAAAGCTCCTCTTCCACCCAAACCAAATTGACCTGCCTGTGCACTGACCACATCCAAGCTTGCTGTGGAAATAAATCACTTTGAATCAGAGTTGGCTGCCTGTCAGCTCCACTGAACACACCATCCCTCCCACTGCTCCCTCTGGATGAAAAGTTGTGTCTCGGCCTGTGGCTCGCTGCCTCACAAACAGCAGACAGTACAGCTGACTGAGCTGCTCATGCAATTATAAAAAGAGCTTAGTTTTATGTATGAGAGCCCTCTGACAAGTCAGCCTAACACAGATGTGGGATGAAATATTTAACGCACTTGAGTCATTGTTAACAGTTTTAATAATAAAAGCACTTGGGAACAATTAGTTAGGAGTAATTTCCTCCTTTAGAAATAAATACCTAGACATTAGTCAAGATGACATTGAAGCAGAATTGTCGATATGTCCTTGCCACATTCATCGAGTCATTGAGCCAGACCCGACAGTTGGAGTCTAATATTAATTAAAGGTACAACCACAACAACATGCTCCCAGCGGTGTAATACACCTTTCATTCTTCAGCTGCCCTCTTATTCCCTGGCCAGAAAGCCTGATTCAATAGCTTTTGGCTTCAGGACATTAGACAATGTGGGCAATAGTTGAAGGGTAGACAATACGAGGAGGGTATCACCTCACCTACAGTATGTGGGTGGGTGACAGATGATGCAAAGTGCAGTCTGGGCTACATCTCTGCTCCTGGGTCATTCATTGCCCCCAGAATGATTAGTGAATCTGTCCTGGTGTGGCTTGTTCATGGTCCAGTCAAAGTCAATCCCACAATAGAGTTACTGTACAACAACATGATGTAGAGATTTAGAGGACAGTAGACCAATAAAGGTCAGGTCGACATGTTACACCTGAAAGTATCCCCTGGTGGGTCCAACGGAAAGAATATGCTTTAGCATGACCAATGTGTTGGTGATGTGAAACATCAAAACACCTTGAAGTTTTTAACTGTTTACTAATAGTTTTTTTTTTTTTTTAATAAAATGAATTGAAATGAAATAAATCCACATTTTAAGTGTTTTTTTTGTGCAGTTATTTCTGAAATTCTGCTAGTTTTTTATTTTCTGGGCAAGCATGTGGGCTAGTGATCGGTAGTGAGAGTCCCCCCCTCCCAGCTTTTTTTAAATGAAGAAAACTAGTGTTGAGTCTTTGGGCAGAGCCAACACTTTGTACCTCCTCTTTTAAGCTCTTTTCTATTGTCGTGATCCCCTCACCTGCCGCCAGAGGGAGCCCTGGAGCTTATTTATCACCCTGATTAGGGACACCTGAGATTGATTTCTGATCCCATCAGCGTTGCCAGGTGTACGATAATTATCGTATTTGTACAATTTTTTTGCCCTCCGTACGATGTACGATCAATAATTGTAAAAAATGCTCAAAATACGATAATTTGAACGTTTCTTGTCTGTGTAATTGGGTTAGTTGTTTTCATCTAACGCGCCTGTTTGTCGGAGTTATTTTTTTTTAATGAACCCTGAATGCATCAAACAAAGGAACAGATGAATGATTGGCTGATAGGTCAGTCAATCATTCTGGCTAGCGATTGCTAACATCGGGGCGAGTAGCCCCGCCCACAAAGTTATAAAGAACAGGGACGTCAATTTCCGTGTTTGAGACTTGTTGCGGACTCGGAAATCAAAGCGTTCTTCTGATGTTGAAACACTGAACTTTTGATTGAATTATCAGTTTTAAAATCAACAAAGAAAAAATCTTTTCATTATTTTCAGTCTGTAGTCATTGTTTAAGTCTTTGCTGAAAATGTTGTAGATAGTATTTTATATATATATAAAAAAAATAATTTCGATCTGTGATGCACTCTTTTATCTTTAGAAGCAAAGCTGATTGAACTGATTAATCATTAATAGTAGTGGATGAAGTATTTGTGCTTAAAAGCATTCAAAATGTTATTGATTAGTTTATAAAGACTGACTGAGGAGATTAAAACTACATATCGCTTAGATTTTGTATAATGCAGATGTTGGGGTTAACGTTAAACAAAACCTGATATTTATATATAAATTTATATATACTGTCTCCTAAGTCCCGCCCCTACTGCTTTCTTTCTGGGTTTCTTAAACTCTTATTTCCCTGGTTATTTTTTGCCTCCTGTTTGTTTCCTTCACTCCCACTGCCTTACGAGTGCATGTAAAGGGTGTTATTTTGTCAATGGGCGTGGTTTTAATGGGTGTACGGTCAATTTTTGTAAAATACGATAATTTTATGTCATTAGTACGATAATCCAGCACCTCCCACCTGGCAACGCTGGATCCCATACACCTGTGGACCCTGCTGCCTATTCAAGGGCAATTCCTCCTGACTTCCACGTCGGCCCATCCTTCCCAGTCAGGTCCTCGTGGCTGCCTAACAATAAGTTATTGTTGAACTCTTTTATATCATTTGAACGTTTGGATCCTGAGTTAATTCTGTGTCCTTTGTCTTACAGACTCACTTGAGTTGTGTTCAATAAACCTTGTTTTGACGTCCTCCTCCTTCCTCATCATGACATCGATCACAAGACTGGAATATATAAAGAGTTTTTTTTTTTTTAAAGTTCTACACATCTAATTTTATAGTCACAGTTGCTAGCCGAATGATGTAGTAGAGATTCATCAGTTGTCATAATATTATCAGAAGTTTGCATTGTGTAAAATGGTTTAATGCACATCTAGACCTGGTTTGTTGTAGATCAATATCCAGAGGAATAGGAGCTGATTATTGACTTGGCTCAGATGTGAACCAGAATAGAGGAAGTCAGAATACCAAAAGAGGAAAGATATTAATGCAAGGATGGAAAAGGAAACAAAGTAAAGTAGCTGCTTAATCAGTTTTGTGGAAGGACAAAACAACCACAGGAGTTAACAAAAGCAAAATGTGCAGTTCCAATCAAATTTGAGCTTTGGAAGTCCTTCATTTTTTAAAATTTTGAATATTAATTAGTATTTTATGTATTACATGAGAATTGCATTAACCATAACAGCTGTTTCTCTTTGAGAATGGATAAAAATCACAGCAAAAATATTACTACTCTATTCTTACCCTTTTTAGAATAACCTTTAATAAATTTATTTTTTCCTTTCAATGTACATGAGAATCACTGGATGAGTTCTTTGTGGGGAAGCCTTTTTATGCTTCTAGATATGTTGAACTTTAATCTTTTGGTTCGGTTTTAAAAAATACAGTAAAAATAAAATCTGCCTTTTTACAGATGATGCAAAATCAGGCTGAAAAATGACAAAAATAGTAGAACACTGTAATTCAACAAAGGAGTTTTACACTTTGACCAAATAGATTTTATTGTCTTTGGGGTTTTCATCACCAGTGATATTTAGTTCTGAGCACTACAATTCCTTGAAGAAAATTTATGTATTAAAATGATTGCAGGTTTTGTGTCATTCTGATATGTGCACTAGATGGCAGCAAAGCTGTACCTCTTATAAATATAAATGCATTCAGACATTTACACTCTTAATCTTTTGTACAGTATAACCTGATTACATACAGTGTCATATTTGCCTGTACACTTGCTGTTAGATTGGCATGTTCCCTGCCCAAAAACTCTCTGGGTGCACAGCATCATTCGCAGCATGGAAAATAAATAAAAAATAAAAGCAAAAAATCTAATAACATGGATGACTAACTGCTCAGCCAGCATGTCTTGCTGTTTTGAGTTACCGTGAAAAGAAAAATGCATAAATTAAAGTTGAGGACTGACGTCCCTCATTGGCCTTTTCCTAAAACCACTCTACTGCAGATGAAAAAGTAGCTAGACTTTCGGGAAAAAAACATTTCTTATAATCCTTCAGACTTGATCAGAGTTTTTTTCAAAGGTTCTTCTAAAAACATGACTCAGAAAACAAATTATACTTAAGATGTTGGGTTCCTCTGATTTTTTGTTTGGAGTGTTGTTGGAAAAAACTTGAAAGTTTGAAGTTTCTTTGACATTGTGTAAAAATGAATAATATTGGTGTAAACATATTTTTTGACTCAGAGATGCCCGTCATGATTCATTCCAACATGACTATGTTCTCAGGAGATGGGGAGGGGAGCTTATCATCTGTCTCCTCATTTTATGCCCTGCAGCAACAGTCTTCAGTGATAGAAAGAACTCAGGATGTAGCCATCACTGACACACTTTAATTGCTTCACAGACAACATCAGGGAGAAGGAGCAAACACACATCTAATCATCATATTAAATAGAATCCTCAGGTGAGCTATTCTCACAAAAATCTAACCTTTCGTCTCCAGTATGTTCAGGATGAAGTGATGCAGCTCTTGCTTTAAATTATACTGTAGGCTATGATAACCTATCCCATATCAGCAACTGATGAGGCGGAAAGAGGAGCTGGAGCAGACAGACTATCTTTTCAGCTTCATGTGCAAGATAAGCTTTGTCAGAGGTCAGATTATTGTGTGATGGTTTGACCAATTTTTAGCACAATTTCTAGCAGCAGCTGTCGATCTGATGGCAGCTCGCCAGCGGTGGTGAATGAATAGTTGCAGTGCTTTTGGTTCACAGGGGAAATCTGTTTGCGCTGCTTGGAGTTGAACCGCTGAGCACTGTTGCTCATGGTGAGAAGATTGCTCTCATGTTTTATTGAACATTGCTCCTGGCACCGCTCATCCCCGACAGTCTGATTCCTGTACGGTTCACCTCATGACCTTAATGTGCGAGCAATAAAGTCTTGCAATTCACTCATGCTGACCCTTCAATCATTCTCATCAGCCCTATAGACCCTTAGGTATCATTTATGAGCCACTCGAACTAGATTAATATATTTGTTGCCCACAATGTACTTACATGTCCTGAACTTGAACCTGCTCAGGCTAGACAGCTTCTCATAATCTACTTGCCTTGCACAGTTCAGGTGTACATCTAACAAGCCAGATGCACTAAGGATGTACAAGTCCTTCTGGCTAGCATTCAATTTTAGGCCAATCCTGCTCAGCTTGCCAGTAAATGTCTGGTGTCTATGTTTGAACTCCTTAGCTGTCACCTGAACTCTTTGTAATGGAAGTTTGATCCACTAAAGCTGTCATAGAGCTGGTTATACTGTCAAATAAAACAAGCCAAGGCCTTTATTATCTGTTTTTACAACATAAGCTACTGCACGTTTCTGACTAGAAATATATGTATATTTTGAGGTCTAAATTACATCCGTCCATCTGTCTGTATGTCTATCTATCCATCTATCTATCCATCCATCCATGAATTGCTGCATCACTGCTTTGAATTCTTAATCATTTACAGCTTTCTTATCCCGACACGCGTGCAAGCCCATTTACATCTACATAACCACAGGCGCACACAATTGAGTATGAAATAAGCAATGTTGACAGAGCAGGCAAACATCTGGTTTCAGCCTTTTAGATTCCATCTGGTTTGTGCTTTGGAGACAGCTGTGGGACCACATGGGGAGGTGACATTAGAAATTTATCTCGGTCGAGTGATTCACGCAATTTTCTGCTTTTTTGTTTCATATTTGATAAATACAACTCTAGGAGTAACTGGAAGTTTCTTTAGAGAGGCACTTTTATAATATTTTCAGCACTAATTGTTATTGATGCCTTTTTTTTCTTTTAAAGGGTTAGAAAACAATCTGAAATCACAAGCTTACATTTTGAAAGCCTTAAAAATTTAGTCTTTTTTTCTTATGACTTAACTTTTCTTGAATTGTTAACTTGTATATTTTGTTCTTCTTTGCAGGTAGATCCAAGCATCAAATCCATGGTCAATACAGCATGAGAACTAATTTTTACGTAACGTTTGTGTTGGATCTCCTGACCCTGTGTACAAGCGTTTGTTTGCTTGTAAATCACAGTACACACTGGCAAACAGGTCAGAGTCTTGTCTCGCTTGCCACAGTTTGGCAAATTTCTCTGTTGTGGTAGGATTACTCAGGGGATTAGGAGAACATTGGCAGCACCCATCGATGGGAACAAAAATGACAGTTCCCATCATTCACTCTTCAGCTTCAACCCTTTGCCACTTTCCAAAGTAAAAGTGGCAAAAACAGGAGATTACCCAAGTATGACTGCAGAATAAGTCAAATATCTCACAGAGGATTAGACTAAATAAATTTGTGTTTGACTGGGGTATTCCAGTCAAAGACGGATTTTTTCCAACTCCATGTGGTTAAAATCAAAAAGGCCACAACAACCACTTTCCTGTATTTAAAGGTTGATAGTAAAAAAAAATAAACACAAAATTAAATCATTACAATTTCTATTAAATAGTAAAGATGCTCCTTTCATTTTTAAATAGAAATTATCACCAATTTGTTAATCTTTTTTTTCTGACAAAAAAGCAACATTCATGATTTTTTTTTGATAAGCTAGAATATTTCCTGTTCTTTTAGAACCCAAAGGACAGAAAGGAGATTGGGCTCTTGGGTGTGTTTGAATCATCTGAGTCTGCATTTGCTCAGGTCCCTGCTTTAAACCTTTTAAGTTTGCCAGGCTTTTTATTAACTTGGTAAACAGCAGTTTGAGTGGGAGTGCTGTGGAGGCTGTATGGACATGTTACATGACAAAAAAACTCCATTGAAACTCTTTCTATTCAATGCACTAAAGCAATTTTTTCTCTCATTTAAGGGTAAATAACAAATAAAAGCATAGCTTATTTAATAAAAAAAAAAAATTTTACACTATAACATAGAGCTGGCTCTAACTTTGCAGGTTTATTGGATGAAAATAAATTGACTTAGCCCACGTTGTGGGTGATATCTTTTTCTGTAATTACAAATTCAGAGTGATCTGGTGCTTCAGTTTATCTACACTATTACTGTAGAGTGTTTTATTTTTCCATGACCAGTCTCAACCCTCTATAGAAGATCCAGCCAATTTACAGAAAAAGTATTTTCCTCCCACTGACACTTTGTTCTCAAGTCATTGTTACCTGGTGATGGCATTTTCTGTCAGTTCCAAATTATTATGCAGATGAGGTTTTTCTGTAGAAGTTTCTGCAGAACTGCAAGCCTATGACAGATCCTCCAGTTTGATGTTAGAAACACCTTCTGCTGGCTACTTCGTAATGTCATTTTAGCAGCTGCTTTTTTAATCTGGCATATTTGTCTGGCTGAATCCTTCCTCAATGTGCCTTTATCTGCACGGCACAGTGTGGACTCTGAATCAGGCACAAATCTCTAAAAATGCTTATGTTTCTGTAAAAAATGGAACGTTTTCATCTACCTATTTTCTGCTTTTCAGCAGGAAAGATATTTTGTCCCAACTAACAACTTTTAAGTTAACCCATGGGTAAATGCAGTGGCAGCCCTCATTTTGCTCTTTTTTGCTGAAACTTAGCAATGAATGTAATAATTTTTTTTTTCGTTTTGTTTTCAACGCCAGGTAGCTGCATTGAATTACTCTCAGAGGGACCAATAAAGTTTTTCTGGAACTGTTGTTTCTCTTTTTGCTTCCATTAAGTTATAGTCTAATGCAAAAAAAGTAACCTGTTCCATAATGCTATGCAAAGCCTCTTAAGTTTAAATCAGTTGTTTAATAAATATATTTGAAGGGATTTTACATCCTCAGGATGGAACTATTTAACTTTTGGCAGGAGTTCTAAGCAAAGACATACTAATGTCAGAAGAGAGGGGGAAAAAAACACAGCCAGCAGCTGCACAGCTCTGCTTGGTTAGTCTGTTGTTACACTGATGAGAGAGCAAACATAGTTGCCTTTTTTTTATTTGAAAGTTACAAAAACTGTCAAAAAGACCCTCTAAGGTGATTGGTAACTGGAAAACATTCAACAAAAAATTTTGGCCACTTTTGTTAGGATTATGTTTATTAGAAGTGGGATCAGTTTCAGTTTCAAAATGTGCACGGAGGCAAAGGAAGATTTGGAGAAGGATATTTCAAAAGTGAGGATAATTTTCAAACGTGACATTATCAATTTTCTGTGTTTGGAACTTCAGACATATTGATCACAATGCAACATCTAAACAACAGAGAGCTTCCATCTGCATACGTATTAATAGCTGTTTTATTGTTTGCAAGAAATATTTCAACTAGCTGTCACACTGAGCATAAAACCCTTTGATTTGGCAAAAAAAGAAATGAAGCTAATTAATAATAAAGAAGTCGAATTTTTGTGGTTAAATGAACTCTGTTCCAAGCAAAACAGAAATGAAAGTGTAGATTTGCTTCTGGATCTGAATCTTGATCTTGTTGTGTGACCCAACTTCAGCCAAGTTCTAGCCGTTGGACAGATGGCAGATGAAGTTTGGATTCTTGGGTAGCTCTTGGCTTTTGTTGCCCCTCCTTCCCTCGTTCCTTTGTCTTGTCTGACCTAGAGGTGAAACTACAGTGTGCACTTGTTGAAAAAAACCCCTAACTTTCTGGGGTGGTGATAATTTAAGAACGTTTTTTGTGATAAACACAATTTTTTTTCTGCAGACCATCAGGTGTGCCTTTGTTTTTCTCCTTGAGACATCACAGTAACTTGACAAGCAAATGGACAAATCAGCTCTAAATTTCTGTCAAATAGATAGTGAAAATTTGTTTTTATACCAATGCAAACTTCTCTTTGCACATACTTACCTCATTTTAATAAATAATGAAAACCATATATTTTTAGAAAGGTTTTAATCAAAAATGAAAAGAACTTCAACTTTTTTTACATGTCACACAGATAACACACATCAGCATTTTTTTACCAAAATGTTCAAAGTTCAAACTCAAACATTTCACCACCTAAACCAAGTATTTTTTGCATTTTTTACAAAAGTTTATTTATACAAAAAAAACCTCATTTCCTGGTCAGGGGTTCATGTGTGGTAAATGCACTTTAGCAGAAGTTACCTCTGTCTGTCAAACAGAAGGATGATGTACACTGAATCACATTCTCTTCCTCCTGGCACTCCCATCTATCACCAGTTTATGGCCACTCTCTCCACACTGGCAAATTTTTTGCTGTGGCATCCATCTGTGTCAGCCTCCTGACTTGCATATCCGCAGGCTTGTCTTGTTTCTCTTTCCTTAAAGTGTTCCTGAGATATTCTTAATGCATCTCGCCATATGTTTTCCCTGCATATGACTGCCACAGTGGAGGCATCATGCTGACAATAAATCAGAAAGAATCTGCACATCTTTTTTATGCGAATAAAGATTGAGCATTTCTGACAAGTTTTTTTTAGCAACACAAACAAAACACTATTAAAAGAAAATTAGCCAGCAAATCACATGTTTAGAATCATTATAATTTCAAGGTTAAACAATCTGTTTTTCATGAATGCATGTCATTTCTTTGCAGTCAAGCAATATAGGGATACGTCAGTTTCAATCCTTGTATGTCAGCTGCATATAAAGTACATCAAACTTATCTGGGGCTACATTTCAAATGCAGAAAACTGGGTGGCTTTTCCTCGTACTACTTTGACTAAACATATAGAAGAGTCACTTTTTTCCTCTGTGGGTAGAGCAGGTAAATAGGAAAGAGGATCTAAATGATCCCACGGCAGGGCTACAGCACATTGGAGCAAACCCCAGTTCACAGATGCTGCTGCTTATCACAGTGCTGCAGTGATGGGGAGGAGCTCAAATTTGCTCACAGCAGTATTTTCTGGCAACTTTTTTCTGTCTCCTCATACTATGGCCCTTCGTTACACAACTGTGTATTAATGTATTAGTTAATCCTTTTTATTAGCCGAAAAGGCCCCAATACATTGGTTGCAACAAGCATGTGATCTGTACAAGAGCATGTGGAAGTAACTGCTTTGGAGAAATTAGCCAGTATGAGCATCATCTAACCACATGGGGTCGAATGATTAATGCCACGTTTTGAAAAACGATTAATTTTTTTGCTAAACCTAATAAATTGAATTTAGTGTTGCAACACTAGTGTGGATGCATCCCCTTGATGCCTCTAATTTACATGAAGAAATAAGAATGCATGCATGCACAGGCTTCTTTATCACAATACTGTGGGTGGAAAACTTTATAATCAAAATGTCATTATCCTAGTCTCATTTTTGCAGCCCAGCTGCACTTTAAACTTAAAGAGACATATTTTAACCATGAGAGGGCACTAAAAATCCACCTGATGCTTTAATGAATCTGCTGACCATTTCAATTGAAGAGGTAAGTAGTCCTGTATGTTTCAGATTTTATGACAAGTTAAATTTCTAAGCTGCAAAATCTTGTTGCCAAATTCATTTTTTAAAACTAGCACAGAATTAATTACCAGTGTCATTTCCTGGAAAGATTATGGCAAGAACATTTTTTCTCATCCTGTAAAAATGTGGCATGGTCATGTTTATAATAACTAACACCTGAAATGTTTCTGGATACTAAGATGAACTTTTTAATCCATTTCGTCTTCCCTCTCCTGTAATTGTAGCTAATGATTTTTCATCTGCAATACAGCTGAGGTAATTATTTAAATATATTTTCCACTTGTCCAAAAAAAAAAAAAAAAACCCCAAAAAAACCCCAAAGCAAAAACGGGCAAAATCCAATTACTGAAATAGTCTGCTTGATGTTTGGTGATATACTCTTATATTGCACACGAATCCCACGTTAGGGTTAATCCCAGCACAGGATGAACAGTGACAGATGATGAGTTTAGTGCTCTGAGGATTGCGTCCAAGGCAGTCAGTGATCTTCTATCTAACAGACGTTAACACTGCAAAGACAGATTGGGAAACTAATACAATCTGGACATTATTGATCTAAATGCCAACTACCTGCGCTGCATGGTGGTATTTTAATAGAAAAATCTTCAGAGGAAACTGCTTTAGGATTTTTACGCACAACTTTTACGCGCGGCCGAAGCAAACAAGGATTAAAACTGAATCCACGCATCGCAGATCTACTCCCACAGGTGTGATTATATCCACAGAAATGAATATGAATGAAACAATCTGCTTCAGATTCTGCTGAGACAGCCACGCAAAAGATGAGGAGTTGTCTGGAACAGCAAGCCGCAACGCGTGCCAAAATGAGCTGGATGATTTTACACATCGTCTTTGCAGCCATAACAACAGTACACACACAAGGTAAGGAGACTGATCATGAATAACGGTTTTTTATTCTAACGGTGGAAAAATAGGTGAGGAGTTGGTTCAGGACTGAGATAAGTTCTCTAAAGCTTCTTGGAACTGCCCTGTGGAAGTAAAAAAAATAAACACATGTATTATTTCCCTATTGGATTTATTTTTTAAATTTAAATTTGAAAAAACTTTTTCTAAAAAAGCAGTGGACCTCATATAGCATTAAAAAATGTGTAAATAGTCTAAATTGCGCATTAAAGGTACATTTAAACGCATGTTACAAAGCATGAGGTTCCCCACAGGAACTGCTATATAAAGTCTGCTATATAAAGTCTTAAGAGGATGTTAAATAGTAAGAATAGTAATAGTAAGGAGTAAGAATAGTAATAGTAATTCAAACATTTATAACAGCAGTGTTATAGGTGTAAATGAATTTGGTATGTTTATGGTCATTATCAATAATTCATTTTCTGATCAATATTTGAACAACTTTTAGATCAACAATTTAAACAGACTGAGAAGCAAACAATCCATTATTTAATTTTTAAAATATGAAGGAAAAATTAAACAGTTTGTAGATAATACATTTCCAACCATCCAGCATATTCAGTAACAGTTCTTTCTAAAGCTGTAGGAATGGTTGAGTTCCAGTTGGAGACAAGAAAAAATTGCTAAATTGTAAATAAACTCATGTTTAAACCAATGCTAATAGTTGGGAATTGTAATCTATACCAATAAATGCAACTACAAAATCATGCTGCCCTCTAAGTTTTTACATGTTGACGTTCTTAAAAACCAGGCAGAAAACTATACCATCTGACCAGCAAGAGGCAGGGTAAACCCCGAAAAGGTCGACAGTTTGTTGCAGGGCCACACACACAGACAACCATCCACACACACACTCACTCACTTATTCCTAGGCAATGTTTTTGCTGTCAAACAACCTAACACTAATGTTTTTGGAGAGTGGGAGGAAAAACACTTTAAGCACATAATGTAAGAAAAAACAGTTTTACTGACCTTTTAGTTGTTAGTTTATAATGAGTTTTGGCTGACAGAGGAGTTGCACTGATGCAATAAGTATCTTGATCAGCGCTCACACACAGAATGATAAAAACAGTTTTGAATACAACAAAGAGTTATGCTGGATTTTAATTAATCTTTTAAAAAAGAAATTCAGTCCTCAGTTCATAACTATGTATGGATTTGTTTTTGGTTGATCTGAATGAACTTTTCTTCATATAGAAGTGATTTAATCTTTATCCATATTTCATTTCAACAAGAGTAAACTCATTTGTCTGAATTTTAGTCGAGTTTTGCTAAAAGAAATCCTCATTAAGTTTTACTAAGATTATAAAAAACTTTTTGAAGCTTTACTGTTGGCTATTTTCCTGAAATAAACTTTCAAAAAAGATTTCAGTCCAAATTAAAAGTGTTAGTTTCTCTTTTTTGGCACAGATTAGCATCAGTATTACAATGTGTAACTCCTGAGATGCACATTTTTTGTTTCAAAAAGTCAAAAGTGAGATTTTGATATTAGTTTGAGCAAGTTTTAAAAAAAAAATCCAAATTAATAACTAAATTTACACAATTTCACACAATCCATTGTTCATAAAAGTATTCTATAAGTTCCTAAGTGCTGATTAAAATGCAGACACTCATCGTTTTTTGTGATCCTATTGGGAACATGATGCTGGGTTGCACATATGGTAAAAACCATTAGTGCTTATTGGAATTCACAGCTCATGCTCAGGCGTTTAACAGTATATTAAAAAGATTAATAATGAATAGTGAAATACAAAGGAGTAAAACACTATAGACTATTTCTGAATGACAGACTAATTCTGAACATTTGAGACAAGAGAGGGAAAAAAAGCAGGATGAAAGATGGTTTACAACCTTTTTAAAAATCTTGAATAAAAAACATTATTAATTATTATTGACTAAGGCAAATATGGAATTCTCAGAGCGAAAGCTTGTTGAATTTTAGCATTTTTGTAACACTATCTGATTGATAAATAAAAGGTCAGTTTGAAAAGTTAACATTTCAAGTCATTTGAAATTTAGGTTAGATTCATTAAGTCAAAAAGTAAACAATGTGACTGAAATTTAATTTAATGAGACAATTTCATTTGAGGGCTGCGAGGTGGTGCATTAGGTTAGCACAGTGGCCTCACAGCAAGCTCGGGATTCGTGTCCAGGGTTGGACGGGGCTTGAAACACTGGCCTGTCTGTGTGAAGTTTGCATGTTCTCCCTGTGTATGCCTGGGTCAGTCTTGTCTGGTGAGTTTTTAGCAAAACATCTTCATCTCAACACTGATGCTTTCTGACTCATCCAAGAAGGAGGAGAAGCTGAGATTTAAAATCTGAGAGATTTGAATGGCTAGAACAGCTGGAACAGTTGCTACAGTGGATTTACTCTCATATTACTATTTGAGCATGAGACTGTAATCACAATAAGAGTTGTTATTGTACATTGTTCAGTAAATGTTGTAATTACTGACAAACCAGAAAGTTTTATGTGAGAGTCTTCAAACAGTGCTCATAAATCTGCATCATCATTGTTTTTTTTTTTAAATGCTTCTTTTTGTTTTTCTTTTAAAGTGATATTGACAACATGTTGGAAGTTATAAACTACCAAAAACAAGACTGATATGATCTTTTGATATGAAGAGATAGACTTGTATGTAGTGGTGATTAAGTCTGCTGTGTTACTATGGTGGTGGGATTTTCCCTTCGTTGACACTGTAAATCAGTTTCTTTTAACTCCAAAACAAGCTGTTGCCAGCACTGGTATTACACATCTGTCACCGTGGCTACTAAGCCGGGGTAGCCCGGAAGCAGACCCCTGCCGACTCCCCCTTCTGTGCATCGCCCACTCAGTGAACATGACTTGACACTGTTGTCTGTGAAAAAAGGGAGAAAGAAAGAAAGCAAAAAAAGGGGCTGCTGTCTTAATCTGGAGCCGGGTTGAAACAATTGTGACATGTACATTGCACTCATTGCTCAGTGACAAGCCATTTTCTTCCGGGATGGATGACTGGGGCTGAAAGATAAGAAGAAGAAAGCATGTGCATATAAATTTATATTTAGAAATTCAAAAAACCAGCAGGGAACATGACAGATTTCCCTATCCGCATAAAAGAAATGAGCAATTCAGAAACAATCAACACCCAATGTGATGTCTAATGTTATGTCATTGCTTGAAAAAAATACAAAAAACTGTAAAAGATGACATTTTTCTACTTTATTTAAATATTTTTATATCTATTTTTGTCAGACTACTTTTTCATACATTAGTCACAAAAATGTAATCCCATCTATTGTATTTGGATAATTCATTGACGTAATTCAGAATAAACCTCTGTGACTGCTTTGTTCCTAATTCATCAGAAATGAAAATTACCCTCCAGATTAACAGTTGAGACAAAGGTCAGCCATAGAAATGTGTATTATGCCTGACACACTATGAGACCAATTGTGATGGCACACAATTGCCATGTGATGGCACGATCACCTGAACTCAATATTGACTGCCATTAAATTATAAAGTCACTAAAAGCTGATCATAAATGTAAAGTTAATTTTTTATACCCACGGTCATCTAAAAGTTCAGCTTTTACTAACTCAGTGGTTCTTATTTTTAACGTCCAGTTAAAAAACAAGTGATGGATGTAATGGAAATTTGATAGATTTTTTTTCACAGTTTTTTTTTTTTTTTACTCTATTTATTTGACCAAACTCTAGCCTTGAGGTTTTTCATTTGTACATTTGTGCTCTACTATCGCAGACAATCTGCCTACTGACAATCTTTAAAGCCATTTTTATCCAATTTTCTAATCCCGATTTAACTCTTCTGCCAAATATGTCAGATTTTACCTCTCGACCTCTTTTGGGAAAAAGCATATAGAGTGAAACTAGGGCAGCTAAAAAAAAAGTACATGTATTTAAATAGTTAAACAAAAGTGGAATTATTCCCATCTAATTTGTATTGAGGGAATGTAAAAGTGTAATATTGACAAAGTGTAAAATAACCTTGATATAAACAGCTCAGCAAAATTATTATTTTTTTTTTTTATACAGATGCCAGTAAATTTGTTTAATAACTTGTCTCATTAATAACAAGTTAATTAAGTTGCTGTCTTGACTTTTGTAAAGGAGATTTGGGTTGAAGCAGACAGATGGGAATTAGTTGTCCTTTCACCTTTTCCTTCTATTTGAAAATATTTACTACCGTAATCGCTTCAGCCGACACAATAACCAGTGTGTCAATGAGGTCAGGAGTCCAAGTTCAAATGCAATTAGGTGCAGAATATGACCAAGTTGTTCCTGTCTCTGTTGTAACTCCAACAACAAAATAAAGAAAATTTATTCTACACCCTTTTTTTTTTTTTTTAAGAAAACCAGTTACCATGTAAATTTTCAGTCAGCAAACTACATCACGTATCAGAAGGTTGAATTTAGAAAAAATGTTAAATCACTTGAGGCTAGACTAAGAGCAGAAGTGAGCATTTGCGATGAGGAGAATGCTTTCATGCTAAAATTGCCAATGCCACATTTGCTTCAAGAATACTGATTGAGAAGTATGGGAAAGAGTGATGTAAACCAACATTGTGTCTTTGTCAATCTGGAATAAGCGAAGAGATAAGGACGGTTTAGGATTTTAACACACTAGAGTGTGGAAAAGAGCTGGAGGACTTTGTGCTGGCAGGCCACAACAAGTGGAGGTATCAGGTGTTATGTGTGATAGTAAAGTTTCAGGTCAAATGAAAGAAAAGGTGTACACATTTTTTTTGTTTCAACCAGCCATGTTGATAGTCTAGAAAAAGTGAAACTAAGGAAAAGACAGTGGACAAAGCAGGAGGCAGCGATGAAGAAGATGCTGAGGTTCTTTTTGGGGTCACGAGGATGGACAGGATAAAAAATGAGTACATCAAATGGACAGTACATTTTGAGGATTCTGAGGAAAAGTCAGAGAGACCAGACTGAGATGCTTTGAACATATTCAGAGGAGACAGAAGGAATATGTTGACATGTCTAGCTATATGTATATGTGTATAATATTACACATGTCAAGTTATCTAATATACAGCAGCACTATAGGATTAATAAATCCAGGTTGTAGTTCAGATGTTTATTTGAACAGGGTGACCTGCCTTAAACAGAATATCAAAGTCAATTCTCTTCATAGTTTCTGTGATGTGTGTCAATGTGGTGGAAATTAGAAGTATACTAGTTTATAGATTTTTAGAATTCTAACAATCATTAATGTTTATCATATGTTAAAGGGCAACCTTAGGGCTTAAGGTTAAGCTCAGAAGCCGATTTAATTCTTTGATGCCCTACTCAGCTGATCAGTTTGCCTTGGTAGACCTCCATGTGTGGTTTGTATGGTTTGTTCTCAAATAGAAAACTAATAAGTATTTTTTTCCATGTTTATATCTCTTATCATGTTTTTGTTTTACAGATTCGAGCAGTAAAGAAATACCGGACAGTAAGAGCCCAGTGCCTTTCCCTGTCTTTTTGCCAGTCAACTACGAGGTTTGGGACTCGGATTACCTTTTCCTTAAGGAGGCTGGACAGGACTTTATGAGGAACTCTAGCACACAAATTAATACACAACCATTTGTTATTTTAAAAGCCAACAGACAACCAGTAGTCAATGCCAGCTATGGTTTCATGTCCACAGAGAGGGCTGTGACTTTGGACCTCGTTCAGTCTGTGCAGCTCTTCAGCAACCCAGAGGTCTTTACATTCAACTGGAAAATCCAGGCCTTTATACTGACACCTCGGGTTTTCTCCTCTAAGCCTACTGTGCGCATCCTTTTCTATGTCGCTGGAAGAGACTGGTACAGAGTGGAATCATCTTTAGATGAACTACCATGCATGACTGTCTATGCTTTCTGGCAAACCCAGGAAGTCAGAGGTTCCTGTGCCTTTGGATGGGAAAGGGGAACCTGTTTGGCAGAGTTAGTCCCTTCCCTGGACTGGTTTGCTCCCGGGTCAGAGGGTACCAGTAGAGAGAGGCAGGATCCATCTGCTGGGAACCCTGTGGAACTGTACTATCAGGCTCAACCAAGAGTCAATGGAAAGTGTAATTCGTTGGATGGAAATCGCTGGAATGGCTCACCCCAACAAACTGAGTTTGTCCCTGTTACTCCCATGCAGAGGATCGGGAGTGTACGTCTTTTGCAGGTCCCAAAAGGAGTAGCAACACTTTCTCGACTCAAACTTGGCAATGCCATTGTCATACGCACATCTTCCAAGCCCCTGAAAAAGACTGACATTGCCACTTTCTACATCCTCATGGCCAGTTCTGCTCAGCTGACTAACTTCACTCTCAGGTACAGTTGAGTTTTTACTGCTTCATAGTTTATAGAAAACAACAATGAAATGAGAGACAACAATAAACCGTGAGGACAAGCAAAATGTCATCAAATTATTATTTGACTTAAATGTCACCAAGTAAACACTCGCTGAATGTTTTAGTAATGTTGCTCCAACACTGGCAAAACTACAGGAATAAAGAAAAATAAGGTTGTATTGAGGGCAGGGAGATCTAGCCATATGGATTATAGTATTTCTCTGAAAATACCACGATGATCCTACAGAGAAATGGGGAGATTATTTGCTTGAGCGCAGCTTGATGACATTAAAGTTTGTTTCAAGAGCTATCTTCATCAAGTTTGACACGGATCAAATAAATTTATGTGTGAAAAATCGGCCTGGAGTCTGTGCCATGTTGGTGCTCAGCGAATAAATGCATGACGATTACAGGGAATTAGTAACATGGATCAAGGCATTTTCAGTCTCTTCTCTCATGCTGAAATGCAAAACATTTGTATTTGATTAAATCATTGGTATTCAAACAAGCATAATCAAGATTCATTTACTGGTTTGAAGATTTTTGTGGCCTTTCAGATACTGAAAAAAATCTCACTTTTCTAAAGGAATGAATGGTCCAAACTTATGGAGCAAATACCTCCATAACTTGCCCCATTATTTTCTAAAGGGAAGTAATTGATTTGACACAGATGATGAGAAACGAAACCATACCTGGTTCTTCTTCATTGCTTTTTGTCAGCTGGTTGCTCTACTTTCAGAAGCAAATGATGCAACCAAACTGGAAGCAATTTAAAAAATTTCCACTCGCTTTCAGCTTTTCATTGATGTCCTCATGGCCATCTGCACCTATTTGTTAACGCTATCCAGGCAAAGCTCAAACAGAAGCACATTTTAGTAAAGCTAGATTTGTTGAGGTTGACTGTCAGGACAGACAAGCTGAGATTTACATTAACTTGATTACAGACAGATTTTTTCCCCCCATTTTGTTATTATTCTGGACACTATCTGCTCTGCTCCAAGCAGAAGAATAATGATCTGTCAGGATGCATGAGATGCATTACCCCAAACGAGTCTCAGTTATTAATTCTGTTTGTTTGAGCACGTCATAAATCTGTTGGTGTCTGAGTGATGCCAAGGAAAGTTGTCTGATTTAAAACCTGGTCAGATAAGAAAGTCCTTAAAGCCTGCTGTTCAAAGGGGAATTGGTTCCTGAGCAACCATTTCAGTCGTTCCTCACGCACAGAAAACTGCAATACACAATCGATACCTCCTGAAAAGAAATCCTTTCCCTGCTACTTCTACTTTGACTTTCTCATCTATGCTCTGGTGGAAGTGACACAGTCAAGGTTTATTCATTTTCTCTTGAGTTCAATCGTTAATGCAGTAAAAGGTGAATATTGATTAAGGAGACACATGGTATGACTTGTCCTCGTTTTCAGTTTTCAATAATTTTGCCTTGTATTTGATACCAAAATGAACAATCATGTCAAATTGAAGTGGATGAACTTTATTAAACATGTAGTTTTAAATTAACATGTAGTGTAGTTGCTGACAAAATGATTTGGATCTATTCAGATCATTAGTCAAAATTCTGGTGATCTCACAAGTTTTTCACTATAAATATCTTTTCACCCACAATAATTTGATTGAAAAGTAGTCATCTTATTCTTTTTTTTCCTAATACAAACTACATTATTTAGGTGAAAAATTAGCAATGTTGGTTTGAAACTGTTCAGTACTTAGACATGTTATATCCAGGGTGTGATCTGTTTGCACTTAGCTCCATTCCCCATGTCACATCCTCACCCTCACCCGGATTTCTGCACATTAGCAAGTATCCAGAGATCAACAGCTGTCTGTGTGCTTTATCACTGTCTGGATGTCCCATTAAGCTTTGCTTAATATTCTCTCATCAGCATGATAAACCTGATATTGATGTCTACAGCTGGAGTCGAGGGATATGCACATTTGAGGGTGATAAAAAAAGGACAAGCCACACTTGTCTGCTCTGGCAAAATGAACCCAATATTTGATCTGAGGCTTTGATTAAAATCATCTCAGTGTCTACAGGAAGGACAATTAGATTATTTCTTTATACAATATGTTGAGTAGAATGATATATGAGCTCACATTTTTCTTTTTGCATTCATTACATCGAACAAAAGGTCAGTGATCAGGCACAGATGTTTTTCTTGTTCTAATGTAGCTTCTGTATGCATATGACATTGCTTCAGAAAGCTTTTCAACCGTGAAGTCTTATCAATCATCTGTACGACAAATAGAGCTTTACATTCAATTGGATTTCAGGGTCGCCCACCATCTGTTGGAATGTTAGCATAAAGGTCTCCCCAACTCCCCAAACTGCTCAATAAGTGTTATAAGCACGCTTCTGCTACCAGATTGGCTAAATGGTAGACATTTGCTTGCATAATTAATGGCTACATCTGTTTTCAACTGCACAGGGGTTCACTCACGGTGTTTTGGTCCCACTGTGTTGCAATAACAAAGGTAAAGATTAGAAAAAACATTGTTAAATGAAGGTAATTACAGGCTCTATGTGAATTTTGCATAACTGAATATATTGATTCTGAGGTGTTTTGGTCACACAAATGGGAGAGTGTTTTCTAGTGCTTGGAATACAAAAATCTTTAGTTTATGTATAAAATATTCAAAGTTGTTTTATCGACTTAGTCTCTGAATTCTGCAAGAAAGTCAGGAAAAGGTGAGGAGCACCATGGTTGTAAAGTATTTTTAGGCACTCAACAGAGAGGTGTTGGACAAGTTCTTATGGTACACTGACTCATGTGTTAGAGATTTTACATGTGTGCATGTGAATAAATAAAAATTATGTAAGTTCCAACACAATGGTGCTACTCATGCCTTGCCTAATCAAAAGTGAGATAGATGGCAGGTGCAGTACCTGAGAGCCACTTTTTCACATGGACTGTCAGCTTCGGTCTCCACAGCTATCCATCTTCCATGCCCTGGTGCCTACCCCTGCCCACTGTCTCCTCAGGGCCTGCTAACTAAAGCCATGGAGCCTGGTTTCTTTTCCCAACCAGTTGGAAAAAAAAACACCTTCCAGAGTCACACAAGATTTTTTTAACTGAGTGGGAGCTGACAGAAAAAAAGGGACATTAGAAAAGTCTTCTTGCTACTGCCACTTTTTATTAGAAAACTCGGTTACTGTCAGCTCAACAGGCAGGAAATGTTTTTTGAGGCTATTACCAGATTAGCAGTTCTAAGTTTCCTCATTAATACAGTGACGATACTATTCTCTTTTTCTCAGTGATCGTAGTAGATGAAAGGTTTCCCCCACTGAGAGAAAAGTGGAAACCCACGTTGGTAATGTTCACTTTAGTCTTTAGTTTTGCATTAAATCTAACAATTCAAGTATAATGCCGAGGGAAGATAGGCACAGATGCACCAAATAAAATGAAAATCCCATTGAATTTTTCATTCTTTTGATAAATATTTTATGTTCTAAGTTGTATTGCATGAGAATGGGATTTTTTTTCCCTTTGGATGTCAATGATTTGGTAACACTGTACAAGAAGTTGCACGAAATTATGCTTTGGTATAAGGAAGGAAGCAAGGTGTTTCACTATTGCTCACTTGTGAGTGCAGTCCAATTTTCCAGGTGAATCACGATTGTATGATTTATCAGGAAAAAATGTTAATCATTACAGAAACCAAACATAAAAGATACAGGGCTTGTGAATAGTTAACCTGGTCCACAAGCCACACAATCTTTTCAGAAGACAAATTTTTAGTTAGTAGTAGAACCCCAAAAATAGGTAGGAAAAGTTTAACCTTCCACTCATCAATAAGAGGAGAACAAGGTATTGATTAAGGGCAAATTATTAATTCTATTAGCTCCTGATTTCTTCCTGCCTCAGTAATGAGAAAACATTCGGTGTGCACCTCATTGTGAAGTGTTGCCTCCCTGTTACATAGAAAAACAAACTCCGCAAGCAGATGGTTTGTTAAGTCTGGCATGAACACAGGGAGCAGGATTATACAAAACTCTGGCATTGTATAGGTTGTATTGATTTATATATTTATTAAAACTATCCCAGATCCCATTTGATTAGAGTGCTGTGTTGTAACTGGACACTGTATACGTTTAGCATGGATAACAGTGTGCAGCTGAAGTCTTGTTATTTCCTTGGTTGAATTCAAATCGGAAGTCTGGAGCTGTTTGAATCTGAGCCACATTTATTCCTTTTTGCCTTTTAGACCTAATGCTGTTTTCTCCCCTCTTGTGTTGCTGCTTCTCTCTCTTGGGAACGTTTGACTGATAACAATTACCTCTCTCTGTTTGTCTTTGTCAGTCATTATAATGCATTGGGAAGTCAGTTTCATTTTCTAAACGAAAATACAGAATGCACAGCACCTCTGCTGCTGGAACACCATTATTTAACAAAATACTTTTCAATTTGAAAGTTTGGGGTCTCTGACTTTTGAAAAAGATTGTTTCTTTGGAATTGGGAAATGGGGCATGCCAAAGATGTTTTATCTTTTTTCAAAGCCAGTTAAAGAAGGCTGCTACACTGAATGATTGCACCTGTTAGTTATCGCCTTAAGAAGTGAATCTGTCTCATCTGCATGAACAGTAAATGGTAAAATTAAAAAACAGAATGAGTGTCCTGTTGGATATTTGCAAACTTTAACCTCAAACATTATGGAATCTGCACATTTGTAAAAACATGTAGTTTAGAACGTAGTACAAAAGGGATCAAAATAGAAAACAAAAAGAAATTAAAATTTCAATTGATCATTTCTAGAAGATAACTGGGTCCAAACAGACTCCACATCATCATCATTGAGTGTTTTTTGTCTTCCACTACAATGACAATTTCAAAATTAAGGACCTTTTGTTTCCATTTTAGCAGCAGATAAATGTATGTATTTCTCGCTAAATGCAAACTAAATGTGTGCCAAAGTGATGCACGTTACTATGCCAAAAGAGAAACAATGGAAGTAATGGAAGCAGTGTCCGATATTTTATTTTTTAAAAGCTTCAACTTGAGCCAAAAGCAGAAAAAGTGCTCAGATTGCTGTGGCTCTTATCATAGATTATGCTTCCACAGAGACTCATAATGCGCTCAAACTTGTGTTTATCTTAAGATTGAAAGATTAACCCCACAGATTTACATGCAGATAAAAAAAAAATCATAGAATTACACATACGCATTTTTATAACTATTTGACAGAACTTACTTGTGGGTTCAGTGCAAGTCACATGACAGCTTTATGAGAAAGAAAACCCCCAAATATTTAAAGCGTTGAAAATGTGGCTTTTTCTTTTTTTTTTTTTAAGCATATTTACTTGCGTGCCTTGACTGACCCACCCAATTCTTACCAAAGAGTATCTCATTAGGGTTTGACCTGCAAGCATGGCAAGCAGCTTATGTTGAGGAAAACCCACAGGGAAGATCTGTTCTGCTGCATAATGTACACCATTTACAAATTAGAGTCCGAAAAAAAACTAATAATCCATCCGTACATATTAAAAAAAAAGAAAAAAACCCACACACGATAATAGAAAAAGCTGTATTTTTTTTCCGCCTTCAATCCATTGAAAGGCCAGGGCAACAGTTAGAAACTGAGAAATAGAGGTCAAGTGTAGCAGCACATTGAGATAAACAGAACTACATTTTTACAAAATACGTTAGTGGCTGCAAAGGCAAATGCAACAAATGTGAGTGGGTGTGTACAAATATCAATACTCCTGCATGCAGACATTTTTGACCTTTTC
The DNA here is from genome assembly GCA_902685375.1 of Neostethus bicornis. NCBI lineage: Eukaryota > Metazoa > Chordata > Actinopteri > Atheriniformes > Phallostethidae > Neostethus > Neostethus bicornis. The sequence goes on from LR738545.1 coordinate 17,593,251, forward strand.
ATGTTTGACTTTTTCACAGAGCATCAGTAAAGAAAGGTGTGACCTTTCGAACAGCGACACCCAGTAACTCTTTACTGTGGGACATCACTCTAGACATGGGATCAGATGGAACCATCGCTGTTATTTGTCAGAGAAAAGCTCCAATTCCTGGAAAACGGCAAGTTTTATAACTCTTCATATGACTCTTTATTCTAGTCTGGGTCTGCCCTACCGTATTTTGGTGCCACAATCAAAAGGTTTTTATTTTTAATGTAGTGTCCTCTAAAGTAATCTCTGCAGGAGCAGTCATTTGTTCTGGAAAATTGGACATTGGCTTACCTCACCCTGTCTTCTGCCCTGAAAAAAAAAAAAAACAAAACATTTTTTATGTTCTCTAATCTCAGGTTGGCTGGAGGTACTCGTGTAAAACATGCAAATCAACTTTTCTAAACATGGGCTGTATAAAGAGTTAAAAAATGTGACTGAAACATTAAACCAGAAGCATGGTGTGTTTTTGTAAACAACCTCTTTTCCGTTCCATTCCGTTGCCTTCCATTTTATCTAGAGCCAGGTTGCAGGGGCAACAGCCTCAGCTGGGAAGCCCAGGCTTCCTTCACCCTGGCCACATCTTGTTGCTCACTCAGGTGGATCCAGTTGTGAGACTCAGTCTCTCTGTTGGATCCCGAGTCTGCCTCTGGGTCTCTTCCTGGTGGGACGTGCCTGGCAAACCTTACCAGCATCCAGGAGGCTTCCTAACCAGATGCCCAAACCACCCTGTCTGGCTTCTCTCAACCCAGGAGAGCAACAGCTCTACGCCCAGCTCCACCTGGATGTCAGAGTTCCTCACCCTATCTCTGAGTTAGAGCCTGGTCACCCTGTGTGGAAAGCCTTTTCAGTCACTTGTAAACCACTTCATTAAATAAAGAGATTTATTGATCATAAGCTATAATTAATTTAAGAACTCAAAATTCTACATCCACCTGTTTTCTCACAAAGCGGTTGAGGTAGTAATCTTCACAAAGATTTATGATGTTTATTTATGACATTTCTTCAAATGTAACTTACCAAATTAAAAGCCTAAGTAAGCTGCAAGTGGCTCTGGGTTTGTAGTTTGCTCACCCCTGATATAAAGAAATAATTTTTTCATGACTACATTCTCTCTTTTACGTTCTTGTCACCAGGACAAAAGCTAAATCAGCTGTTCTTGTCTTTACTTATTGCAACATAATACAAAGGTAATGTAGAAGTTCAAAAGACAAAGACCATGGCAAAGTGGATGTACCTGTAATACTAAAACTATTTACATGACATATGCAGATTAGTCTGCTCAAACTCAGCTCTTAAGACCTCTAATAGGCACCAAATCTCATTAAACAGGGCTAGGAATGATCGCAAAGGTCAGTTTAGCGATATCAGAGCACTGCGGATAAGGGCAACTTGTACCCTTTTAACAACATAAATTGTGGGATTTTACCATTTTATCTTCTTAAAAAATACAAATTAAGTATTTTTTAAACAATTTTTTTTTTACATTTCATGATTAATTCTTTTAAAAAAAAAGTATTTATATTTTGACATAACATAACAAAGTTATCACATAAAAGTCAAAGGAAAAAAAAACAGCAATCGACCCTTTACAATAAGTGTCCATGTTCACAAGCCCTTTTATTTAAACACGTTTTAATAATCCCTAAGGTCAGGTTACTTTCTAAATAACAACGGTGAAAGCAAAATAGAAGTATGTAAAGTACATTTAACAAATCCTGGATTCCACATAATTGAAGCAAAATGTCTAGAAACATTCAGAACCACGGATAGCGGCACAAAATTATCGACACACAACACAGTCTGACCAGTGATTGGGTCAAAACCAAGGTGAAGGCTTTGGTCTCTAAACCATAAAATCCTTTTCATCAGAAAATAAAGACCAAGTCCCCAGGAAGACAACATTACCATATTCAACTATAAACCCCCTTGATGCGTTTATCCTTTCTTTTTTCTCTATGACAGCGAGGTGGAATGGCAGGTTACTGCAGTCATTTTCTTGCTTAAAGTCATTTTCTCAGCAAGAGCGGTGGCATCCCTTTGTCTCTTGATAAATTATGCCAAATTTGCTTCGATATTAGCAGAAAATTTTGGCCATTTTTCTGCTATGGCCTTACCCACACTAATTTTATCTTAGTGTGGGTAAGGGTTAGTGGCCAACATTGATACAGTAACGTTGATGTTAGTATTACTATTATAACTTTTTTATGACACAAAAGTAAACAGAAATAACTGATGCTAAAAAAAGGAAAATAAAAAGTAAACAATGCACTGACAAATTTCTGTTTTGTTCCAAAACTCCTGATTTAAAGTAAATAGATTGAATAGTTTGTCATTAAATTCAGCCCAACCATCCATTTTCTTTTTTATTCGGGTGTGTTGAAAAACTCAAACCAGCTGGACACACAGTAGTTGAGACGGATAATCTCAGTTGAATGCTATAAAACAAATTTAAAATCAACAAATATGACACAAAGCTATTGCTGGTTAAAATTGTGCATGTCCAGCAGCAAGAACGCTACGAAGGTAATTAAAAAATAATCACTGCCATTCAAGAATTGAAAAAACCCAAACACCTTTAAAATGTCTCTTTTGAGGTCAGATTTGTTTTATGAATATCTACCCATATGTCCCAAAAACTTCTTTGACAAAATAAATCATGGCAAAGAAATACTCTTATCAATTTAATGTTTGTAGAAAAACTCGTATTGTCAATGCCAAGTCGTGTGTCAGTTAATTATTTTAAATCTTAATTTTGGTTGGAATGTTTAAGCTTTAAATGACTTTGACCTAATTCACTTGTTGTCCTCATTTGCTTTAGATTAATATAGTGTTCTTTTTTTCTTATGTCTTTGTGGGTAAACATATTGTTTTATCCATTTCGGCAAGTTTTCTTTGAACAACTATACTAAGTTTTCACTAGAAACTTGCACATTGCTATCACACCTTTTTGGATTACTTCCATATTTTTCTTTCTGGCATTCGTGACTTCATAAAGTATTTGCTATATAACCACATTAAACCTTCTTTTATCCCCTGTTAAAGCAGCTTGGCTCAGACCTTTGGGTCCTCATCGACAGGCTGCATGCCGTAAACAAATTGATGACGTTGCCTAGCGCTGCCTAGCAGGAACGACAGGGATTGTCACATGACAACATCCCCTATCCTATGGTTATCGGTGTTAATGCTGATTTAAGAAGATATAGTGTGCATGCATATGTGATTTGAGGGGGATATTTTACAACATTTGAACAGAGTGTGATTACTATCTTTTATTCTCAGGTCTCCATGACTGATGAAATTACTCTACTTCTTTATTCTTTTGCTTTAATAAGACAGATTTTGCATGGCTGGATGTTGAGCTAGGAACCTAATAAAGGATTAATAAATATGATTTGTGAGTTCGTTCTGTTTTGGATTTGGTGCAGAAGGTTGGCCAGTACGCATCTACCTTTCTTTGCAGTAAAAAAGGACTTAGTGTGTGTTGGCACAACTCTGACACTGATTTATAACATATACACTCTGCAGCGAGTCTGATAATGTCTATGTGGTTATGTGCATGCTTATTGTGTTTTGGTGCACCAATATATCTTCTCTGTTGTTCAATACAGTGACAACAAATAAAACCCTGAATACAAACTTGGGCCATGCTGGAAAATTGAATTCATGGCTACAGGACACTGTGTACTCGCTGGCATCACTGAAAGGCCATTACAAAGGCTGGGGTTTCTTGTTATGCATGCAGGATGCCACCATCCTCAGACCATCTTTTACCCGAGTCACATTTAAAACTCAATGCCTGTTTGAAGCAGGACATTCTGAGAAAAAAAAAATTCTGCTGGTTTTATTTATTTAGGTTTATTCCTTCAAAATGCCTGAAAATGCAGAGCTCTTTCCAAAGATAAAAAGAGGCAGACGGTGTCTTGTCACAGCCACTCAAATCATATCAAGAAACTTTTTCTTCTTATATTTGTGGAGCCAAATTCACAGCGTGTCACATTGGAATCTGAACTGAATTTTTCTCAGTTCCTGCCTAGTACGATCTGCCTTCTTATTTATCTATATAAATAATTATTAATGTAATATTTCAATCCCACGAAAGAAACAAAACTAGAAAAATAAGTCTTTCAATAATGATATATTCGTCCACGCCCATTTAGGAAATACTGCTAATCTTATTACTCACATGCTCTCACTAAGTAGTAACTTCTTAAGCAGCAAAAACTACATACACAATCTCAAAGACCAATTAAAAACATGCTATGTTTCAGTCGGTGTGAAGGAGTGATTTTACTTTTCTTCCGCTATCTTCCATTAAAGTGCTTTCTAGTTAACTAAATTTAAAACCATTGTAGAACAACTTGGACTAAATAATACATGTCATGGGGGAGGTGAAGTGGCATTGCTTTACTTCTTGTTTTCTTGTTTTTTTTACACACGAGTTGATTAAATGGAATCTTTGGAGATATGTTTTTACAGGCACATATTCAATGTTTATACTTAACTCTACTCTCTGGTTCCAATTCAGACTTGAAAGCAGCCTGTTGGAGGTATTGCAGATGGACTTTGAGGTTGAAGAGCTGAGCAGTCCTCTTGACAGCCAAGTAATTATATGGAAGCTGGAACTGCCAACTGCGACCAGGATGGTGACCAAAACCGAGGGAGCAATGAGAATTTATACGACTCAGAGAGACTTTGTTGGACTGGTACCACTCGTAATGGTGAGTTAGACAACACTTAACATCAACTTTTCTAATGTTTTTATGATCGGCACATGAAGTTAATATTAAAAGTTCTCTCTGTTCTTGTTCTAGATTGTTTTGCTTTTTTGAGTAATATGTGACCTTGTGCTGCTGATTATCAACTAGTGAATGCTCCTCGTTCGTGTTATTCTGCTCCGGTGTACAATATGTGGTCATTCTTTGCTCCTAACAGCTGCCTCTTGTGCTGCTATTTTAGTGCCGCGGGCCTCTTTTTTCATGCCACACTGACTCTATAATTAATCCATGATATAATCCTCTACGACACACTGAACATTACATTTTTTTTTATGATAACCCGATATCAGAGTTGTTACCTAGGCCACTCATAACCAACTTAAATTTGAAAGGAAAACATAAATTTGCATTTTAAAATCTTATATTAAAGATAAAACAGAAAAGATATAAAAATAGTTTGCTGTATTTTTAAACTGTAAGAGCATGAATATTTTACAGGCTATCTGATACATCTCTTGCATAATGGTGATGGGTTACTTGAATTCATATATGCCACTGTGTCCTAATTTTTAAACTACACATGGCTCATCTCTCCTGTTGAATTGACCTTGGGCCATAGGCTGAGCATGAAGAGATTTTATGGTTGACTCAGATAAACAGATAAGATAAACTTATATTTTAGTTTTCCAAAATGGCAAAATATTTCTGGCTCATATTGGAAAAAAATAAATGTGATCATGCTAATTATTCTTCATCTAAACCAATTCAGTAATGAGTGGACTCCTATCATTTGCATAGTCGAGTGTTCGGCCGAGTGTCTCTAAATTTAGCCGATGATTTAGAGAACCTAACTGGGCTGCATAACAGTGTTTTCATACTGATTTATTACTTTTTTTTATTTATGTGAATTCAAAACTCAATATGTAAATATTTATCCAGTTTATCTTCTTGCAATAATCACCGCATCAAATAGAAACTGTCCAAACTAAATTTAGGGTCTGATTTGTTTAAGCCCACACCCACGCCAGTGTAATCATCTTTAAAACACGTCATAATTCCAGGTTTTTATTGGCAACACTTTTGATAAACTACCCGCCTGAGAACTCTATTGAGCCACTGCTGCCCCATTCAACACAACACTGAACTTTAAAGAACTTCCATGTGGTGTATATTCCCCTCAATGTCCGTCGTTTGAACTGATACAATATCCTTTAGAGGGCAATGCCTGTGTAGCAAAGTCCAAGCTAATCTCTCTCTTTCGTGTGCTGACCCGGCCATCACCTCGCCTTAACTCCGCTTCACACCTGACTTCCTAAGGAGGCAATGGCCTTTCTAATACTCCAAGACTGCTAGGTTGGTGTGTCATCACCTATGTCCCCAACTGCTCTCAATTACCTTTGTAACGTGTTACTTAACAGGACGAAAATATCTGGCAGCAAAATCTCAGGGAGTTCAAAATTTGACTGCACACCAAGTAAAAAATATGCTTAATTTGATCTTTTTGAAAAAAAAAAAAAAAAGTCTCAATCTTGCCTTTTATTGGCTTATTTTGCTCAACATATTTTTTTTTGGTTAATTTTAGGCCTGAAAATCTTTTTTGCAAACTGATAACCAGCCCCAAATCAAGGTTTAAGATATGTTTTTAATATGGGCAATTGTTATATTCTGGTAGTTCATTCATTTATCATTTCCTGAACTGCTTATTCTCGGGTCACAGGGATGCTGGAGCCTATACTGGCTGAATCAAGGCGAGAGGGAGGGTACACCCCAAGCAGGTCACCAGCTTGTAACGGGGCCACACAAACACAACCATCCACACGCATACACTCATTCCTAGGGACAATTTCATAGCGGCCAATTATCCTTACATGCATGTTTTTGGAGTACCCGGAGGAAACCCACACAAGCACGAGGAGAACATAAAAACTCCCCGACCCCACACCAAGGATTTGAACCCTGACCTTCTAGTTGCGAGGCCACTTTGTTAATCACCAAGCCACCATGAAGTCTACTCTGGTAGTTTGTAGTACAAATTGAAACAGAGAGTTATTGGTAAAAAATAACTTTGAGAGGCAGGGCACACCATCTATACTTTGCTCATTCACATCAATCATCAGAAAATGTATGAAACACAAGTAATTACACCTAATAGTTCCTGACTACTTAGCTATTTTATTGGCCTCTTATTATTTTTTTCTTTTACCCATTAATGCCCGCTGTTTTTTTTTTTTTTAAATGGGGTCATGATCGGACTACCACAAAAATGTGTAAACCTTAAAAAGAACTTCTTGTTATAGATTCTGCTTCCATCTAAACGTTTTGTGGCCTTTAGAGTGGCTTTTCTGGAATTAGCACCAGGAAAGGTAGAGAAATGCCATACATGTTGCAGAATACCGAACACTGCATCTCTTTCATTTCTTGGTCCAGTGACTATTTTGTATTCGCAATAAATGCACACTAGACAGTGTTTACACAAGAGTTTTGAAGAGAATCAGAGTCCAGTTTTTTTTTTGTTCTGCACCAGAAAACCTTCCCTCTCCCACTCCTCTTAGAAAAAATGTTATTTGTAAAAATGACCTATGGTTTGGTTGAAGTGGCTCAAACAGTTTGAGTGTGCAGTAATGGATCAGAGCAAAGGCCTAAATACAATCTCCAGTACCACAATGGACACTTCATTAGACTGATCAGAAACTATTGGAATAAAGGGGAAAACCTTTTTCTAGTACAATATACACTTTATTGTGACATTAACAGTGGTCCCTGTTTTATTTCTTTGAAGATTTCAACACTTTTGCAGGGCATTAGACATTTTCAGGACATCAAAACCTATGGAAAGAAATGCCAGGTTTTTTAAAAAACAAACAAAACCGTTCAGATTGGATAATGGTTTGAAGTTGAAGGAGAGTCTTTTCTAAAGCTCATTTGTATATTGTGAGCATAACTACAAGGAAAAAAAAAATACAGAGATTTAAAAGCACAACCCGGCTGATTCAAGGCAAGAGGTAGCGTAATCCCCAAATAAGTTGCCAGTCTGTCGCAGGGTCACACACACACAGCCACCCGCACCGTCACTCATTCCTAGGTCCAATTTCTTATCGGCTAATCGACCTAACATGCATGTTTTTGAAGGGTGGGAAGAAACCGGAGTATCTGGAGAAAACCTATGCAAGCAAGCCTTGTCCCACCCCGACCTTCTTCCTCTGTGTTCCTCCCCAAAAATATGTTTGGACAAAAATTGCTGTGGTGTTATTGTTTTTACAAAGAAACTAAAGTACAGCACATTACAACATTTACTGATGGGGTCTCATATTGTGGTGATCTACAGATCTACATGCTGGAAGCTCATTTGGCCTCATTTTCTCTGCAGGATACAGAGATCCTGAACACAGCTGTACTGACTGGAAAGAAGGTAGTGATGCCGGTGAGGACGGTGGCAGTAGAGGAAGATGGAGTGGTTACTGATGTATCTGATTATACGGATTGTAGCACCACTGATGAAGATGTTCTCAAGGTAAAATATCATCTTTTTTGTGTTTCATTTCTGCAATGAGTTAATTTAGTAAGAGTCACTTTGAGACCACTCGACTTCACATTTCGAAGAAGCTGAAAAAGTTTCTTTTTTAAGTATGTTTGACAAAATACGTATTTGCTTTTTCTCATAAAAAAATTGAGTGAGAATAACTTTGGAAACATTCAAGAAGATGCAGTGACATGAAAGTACTCTGGGCTTTCTACTATTTGATGATTTCTGTTTCCACAGTAATGAACTGTTTCTGTGCTAAACAGCTCATCCTGAATGCCCTCACCGTGCGACACTCTGCAGTTTTGTCCTTTTTATCCTACTAAGCTAGACATGGCTGCTTGCCAGAATCGTGCTCTGTTTACAGATGAAATTGAAAACCAGCTTCAGGACCTTAAGGTCAAAGTGTGTGAACTGTACCTCAGGATAAACAGTGATTTCATAAGAGGGCTTCTGCCTTCTGATACATTAGGCTGGAGCACCGAATAGAGGATACCATTGAACAATAAATGTTTGTTAGTAAGGATTGCATGCGTAAGTGATGACGATAGCAATATATATATTTTTTAACTTCCCTTACTTTTGTTTCAGGCTTACTTTTAGTAGCTTTCTTTGTTGATCAGCTAGCAACTACAGTCACAAATATTCTCTTTAATCTCCTTAGTCTAACAGCTTGACTCGAACATCTTTTCCTTTTCGGCTATGCCTAAAGGACACCAAATCTGTGAGTGATAAATGGAAAAGATTTATTTATAATGGACATGTGACCAAATAAAAGCTATTCTAAGTGTAATCTGTGGCAAGGATTTTGAAAAGTCCAGGAACGAGCTATGAAATGCGCACAGTATATGTATACACAAAAAGCCTCTTTTTACCGGGAGGTGTCATTAAAAGATGATTCCTAAGTTAATTTGAAGTTGTTTAACATGTGGAAAAGCTATCTAAACACTTATCTGGTCTTTACTTTCTGTTTATGCAACATAAGCTTAAGTCATGTTTTTTACTGCTAGGTTTATCCAGTCCAGTTATTCTGCTCGGGACCTTTTGATATTGTTTTTATGTGATGCTTCAGTTCTGCTTCAGACAGTTTAAGAAAAAAAAAAAAAAAACTGCAAAAAAAAAAAAAAAAAAAAAAAAAAGCAGAAACTTTGTCCTATATCTGCTACTTTACTGACTGGTTAAACTAAATTCCATATTAAGCAACAAAAAGTTCAAATTCAAAATACTGTGGAACATTGCTGTACCTTCAGGGAGATGTGTTAAAAAAGGGGGTGAGTAATAAAGACATTAGCCACTCCTTGGGCTCAAAACACAGCTCGCAATTTAGCAAGTTACATTTTCATGTCCTCATCCGGAAAAGAGTGGAATGCCCCTGCAGATCAGAGGCAGGGTCCTGCCTCAAGTGGAGAAGTTTAAGTATCTTGGGGTCTTGTTCACGACTGGGGGAAGGATGGAGCGGGAGATCAGCAGATGTTGATTGGTGCAACGTCTGTGATAGTCAAAACGCTGCATCAGTTTGTTGTGATAAAGACAGAGCTGAGCCAAAACGCAAAGCTGTCGAATTACCAAGCGATGCACGTTCCTACCCTCACCTATGGTCATCAACTGTGGGTGGCAACCGAAAGAACAAGATCGCAGTTACATGCGGCCAAAATGAGCTTCCTCTGCTGGTTAGCTGGTCTCTTACTTAGAGATAGAGTAAGGAGCTCTGCCAACTGGGAGGAGTTTGGAGTCTAGCCATTGCTTCTCCGGGCTGAGAACAGCCAGATGGGGTGGTAAGGAAATCTGGTTAGAATGCCTCCTGAGGGCCTCGCTGGTGAGGTATCTCGGGTGCATCCCCCTGGAAAAAGATCCAGAGGCAGACCCCTGGTCCACTGGAAAGACTATATGTCACAGAATCCTCCCGGGAGAGCTAGAGGATTCAGTCAGGGTAAGGGAAGCCTGGGTTTCCTGTCTGTTGGCCCCGCAGTTCAGTCCTGGATAAGCAGAAGATAACGGATGGAATAGAACATTTTCAGTCAAAATGTCAAAGGATAAATCAATAATGTTTTTTTTTTTTTTTTTTTCAAATATATGAACCTGTAACTCATTCCTGAATTTTATTTTTAGCTCCTGTATCTTTTTATTTTAATATTGGTTTATCTATATTTATCTATGTCCATCTATGTATATTCCATCTACCATATCGATCAAACCTGAACTGTGTTGTCTTTGAGGATGTCTTTGTGCAATAATCCAGCCTGGGATTAAACTGCATGAATGTGTTTAACATTTATTTGATGCAAAACAGTTGCAGCAGTGTTTATACGACAATTGTATGACTTGTATCAGAAAATTATCCGACATACTTCTTTAAACGTGCATAAAATCGTTGTTCAGTTGTACAAACTTGCAAAGGTCACCTTAGGAGTGAAGTTGTAATCAACGCACTTGGCTGTAAAAGACTAAGTTGCCCGAGCTCCACATGATATTTGGATTAGCATAAAACTGCAATGCTGCCTCATGCAATCGCTTTGAACTGGCAATCATCGTAGCAGTTTATTACGAAGTGCCTGACATTACTGTGGCAACATGCAGTGCAAAACTGCTGCAAGGCCATTTGCCGCTATAAGAACAACTTGCTTTTTAAATTGGACTATTATGGAAATATATGTGTTCTTTACGAACAATATTGTCATTGTGAGTTTTGTAAAGATTGCTTATGAACTGATGCTCTAAAGAATGACGAAGGCAGCACATTTGTGTTTTAATAGATTGCTTCCATTTGTTTCATCTCTTCTGTGCAGGTGTCAGAAAGATGTGACTACGTGTTTGTGAATGGCAAGGAGACCAAAGGCAAAGTGAATATGATAGTAAACTTTACCTACAGCTATCTGAGTGCTCAGCTCGAACTGAACGTGTGGATGCCGCTGCTACCTCTGCAGATTGAGTTGTCTGACTCGGAGCTTAGTCAGATCAAAAGCTGGCGAGTACCCATCCTGACCTCAAAAAGGTAAGGGACATTTGTTTCCTAGAAATAAAAATTCCTGTTATGTTTTTTTAGGATAAATTACTAGAAGTGTTGTTTAGTTCATCCGAATTCAAATATCTCTTAAAAGATTTAGAATACTGACTCCATCTTTTAATATGCTGATTCAAAGAAGGAGTTAAGTAATTGAAGTCTAGCAAGTGAAAGTAAAAGCTTTTTTCATATGAAAGACGTAACCTGCATGTTTTTTTTTTTGCTTTTAAATCAGATCTTCTTGGAACAATGATGAAGCCGAGCGAAAGGGAAAAGGCTGCATGCTGCAGCTTCAGCATGCCCTCGTACGAGTGCTAACCCATTTTGTGGCAGAGCAAGAAGATCCTCGGGATCCTACTGCCTATTTCTTGGGCTCTGATTGGCAGGTGGATGTGACACGGCTGGTTCGGTACTTCATGAAGGTGGAGGATCCTCAAGTTGCAAAGCTACAAGACGGGAGGGTGCTGTCAGGCAGAGACCTTGGGACCACGAGCATTCAAGTAGGAGACTGTTTAACTGAATTTACGTATTATTTATGGTGTTGAGAAGACTACATAGAGACGCGTGAAAATTTTACAGTGAAAAAATTTTCTCTTCCAGGTGTTTTCCCCATTGTCTGATGCCATTCTGGCTAAAACAACTGTCAAGGTTGTTGATGAAAAGGTCAGCATCACGGAGTTGGGGGTGCAGGTGGTTACAGGCCTCTCGATGACCTTGCAACGTAGTCCAGGGAGCAACAGGGTCATCTTGGCGACCACTACCACACAAGAAGATCTACAGACCCCCAAGCAGGTATTAACATACATGCTCTTGAATATGTCAGAAAGAATTCTAAGTTCTTTTCTGCTCTTAGGAAGCTTTGGTCAGTGCTTGGGTGCAGTTCAGTGATGGCACACAGACTCCTTTGGACATCTATGATCCAGCCTTCTACCAGCTGACGATCACATCTCTCGATCAGGGTGTGGTGTCGGTGCAAGGTAAACCCCCTGTGGTAGTGGCGGAAGGAGAGGGTGAGGGAGTCCTGGTTCGAGTAGAGATGTCTATCTGTGAGGCTTGCCAGAAGTCCAAACGCAAAAGTACCGTGGCTGTGGGGAATGGCGGCCTTAAAGTCAAGTTTCATGTTAATACACGACGGCCGGGCAGCAATACCCGCAGTCTCGACAGAAGCACAATTGGGAACAAAGACAACAGCAGTGACTATGGAAATGATGGGATGGAAGTGGACAGCGACCGAAAGCAAAATAACCCATCTCAGGATCCTCCATCACGCATATCAAACTCTAATAAAGAGGAGGGTGCAATTCAGAAAACCCTAACCACTTTTAAATCTACAGATAGACCCCTCATAACCAGTGGTAGCCTTGGAGGAGTGGGCAAAACTGGTAATTCAGGGTATGCTGGCAGTCCTACGAGTGTGGTGAATATCAGCTTGATGAATAGCCCCATTGACGTCAGCAGGGGATACGGTTCGGACAACATGATAGTGGAGGACATGAGTAGTGTAAGCTTTTCAAGCACTGTAAAAGCTCCTGGAAATCTGGTAAACTTCAACAACTTCCCCACAAAGGTTCAGACTACTGGTCAGGATACAACAGAGGTGGAAATTAATGGTGAAGAAGCCTTGGCCAACAGGCCTCTTACAGACTTAGAAATTGGCATGTACACCTTATTGGGTGTTTTCTGTCTGGCTATTCTCGTATTTCTAGTCAACTGCATTTCATATGTCATCAAATTCAGACATAAGAAGCCCCCTTCTCACGGGCAAGAGCCCGCAGCCCACAGGCATGATTGGGTATGGCTCGGCACAGATGCTGAGTTAGTGATGACTGTTCCAGGCAGCCCGATTCAGCAAGACTCCCAAACCGCAACTACCGTAATAGACATTGGACCTGATAAAACTGCCACCCTGTCCAGGAGGCCTAGTTGCCTGGCATCGGTGACTGACTCCCCCCTCACCTGCACAGGCCCACTCAGGGGGAAATTGACACAAAGTGACACTATCCACTCGCCAACCAGCAAGAGAAAGAGAGTCCAATTCACTACGTTTTCCACACTAGAGCGCCAGCATTCATCACATCTTCCACCCAGGGAGAATGGTCATGGTATCCATTGGGTTGGGAAACAGGACAGTTGTGTAGAGGAACCTCAAGTGCCCATCACAGAGCCTGAGGACCGGGTATAATAAAGAACATAAGACCTCACGTGTAGAATAGATGTGGCTTCGCTCACCTCAATGCCTTTGTCAAAAAAGAACTTTTTTTTTTTTTTTAAAACAAGCCCTACATGTCATAGCCTCTCAAGGCCTTTCACATGAACATGTACGGTATATTGTATATACTTATAAGCGCGCAGACGTGTATTAATATTTCAGGTGACCAACCAAATCATTACCAATACAGACAATACTTAAAAGTTAAAAAAAATTATTCCTGCATGTGGATATTTTTAAAAATACTAAGAAACACACAAAACAAATATTTTTGAAATAAGAGATGCAACACTGAATCTAAAGAGTGTATTATTTGGCCAGCAGTAGTCCCATTTACTCAAAAGTAAAAACTATAAATGGCTTTTTATTGTTTTTGTAATATCATACCACTTTTTGTTATTTAAAGGCTTTTTAAATGATTTGTTTTTCTATATCAAATGCTTCTTACTTGTTTTTAAGCGGTACATCAGAACCATTAACTACTGAGCATAAAAGTTCTGTTTTAGAGAATTTCAAAAGGTTTTCTATCCATCATAGACTGTTGCCAAATTTTATCTATACTCAATAATCTGGAAAGGCCAATCAAACTTTTGTCTTGTTTTTAACAAAAAAAGTTTTGTTTGGAGTTTTTTTTTTATGTGTCTCTGTTGGATTTTGTTTAAAATGAATGGGCTTTGTACAATCATGAATATTTCTTCTCACCATATAAATAAAGATAATTTAACCTAATGAAACAAAATAAGTCAGTGCATTTTTTATATTTCTTTTATTAGCAGCAGGAAACACCCCCACTATATTCCCAATTTCCTACATTTTCAATAAGTTAATATAATATTAATTAATTAGCATAAATATATTAAAATCCCCAGCAATAATTTCCTGACTTTGACTTGAGTTCAAACTGTTCTATCATAATTTTAAATTACACAATCCGGATAAAACAAGGTCATTTTGTGCAAATATAGCAAATAAAATATTGCATTTACATAATTCTTATGAGATGTTTTGTTATCTGCTATGATTCTTCCTGAGAATAAAAAATTAGCTGCATGCTTAGACCGAGTCAAGTATTTCCACCAATCGCTGATAAGTTTCTTTTTCCTGCTTCACGCAGTGATGATCTTCCGCATAAACTTTTCCATTCCTCATCATTTTCTCTCGTAGTGCATGATTTGACAGAAGTTTGTGAGATTGGTGCACAAAATCCTAGCAAAAAAAAGAAGCAAAAATAGACAAATTTAATGCCAAATACTACATACAGTTTGCCAAAATAAATCAAGCAATAGATTATTTTAAAGCCTTTTTTTTCTGGCACAGAAAATACAATCAAAAGAAAACCACACACATCAATTAGATTTAGTATAAAAGTGTCGGATGCTGGCAAAAGGTGGATATTTGTGCTTTCAGATCTAAAAATGAATATTGAATCCAAGATTTTGATTATCTGCAATCTGTCATTTGCTAATGAAGAAGGAAACAAAGTTGCCGCTGTAGTTAAACAAGCTACCGTAACCAAAAATGGGATGACACATTTAACTTTCTTTAAAAACAACAGAGGGTTATTGTGCCAATGATATTTGACTTGAATAATATTGTGTATTCCCACAAAATATTCTAGTTGTCCATCTGTTAGCCCGGCAGGCTGTGAGAAGCCTCTAAAAACAAAGTTAAAGCACTTTGAAGTGTTTTTTGCAACATGGCAGCCAACATATCTGATGGAAGGAGCCAATGAACAAACAAAAGATTTAGCCAGTGCCAGTCAGTGGACCATCGCATCCTGCACTTTAGTTGATGTGATTATGCCTGGAGAGGCTCTTGGTAGAAAACAGCTCTTCTTTATAGCAATATGAGAGCTATAAATCCTCAACAACAGGATTAAAGTTCAACTTATGAGCAGACTGCAAATAATCATGTCACTCATAAGGCCTTTTTCAGACATGAGATTCACAACAATAACAGTCCCATCAATCTGTGAAAGTGCTGGCTTTGGCCACTGCTCCTTTAATGCTCCTTCAGACAGACCACTGTGTACAAAACATATTTTGTCGTAAATCCCTCTCGGGTCAGTTATCTGATAAGAACACATATTGTTTTAATAATTTAAGTAGAACCTGGAAAAACATCAGGTCTTGATTTATAAAAGCAATAAAACACAGGTTTTAAAGGGGAAAGTTTTCTCAATTATCCTATGACAAGTCATCGCTTTCTTGCAGTGTACTGCTGTTTGCGCGCGCGCTCACGCACGGCTATATTTCCATACTTAGATAACATAGTGAGGTTTATGCAAGTGAGTGAATACTTTTGCATGTCCTATTTTTCAGTTTTTATTTGTGAAAAAGTTCTAATTGATTAAGTTTTAAGTTACAATTGCATCCCATTTTGTGTTGATTCATCACAAAATTTTCCAAATTCATAGCTTTATGTTAAAGCTCAAATTGAAGCAAAATGTCAAAAACTTCTAGTAATAAACTGTATATGTACGTATAGGTTCATATATGACTCCAGCTGCACGGTGGCGCAGTGGTTAGCACGATGCAAGTCATGCAAGAAGGTCTGAGTTCGCATCCCAGGTGGACGCGAGGCTTGGAACACTGGCATTTCTGTGTGAAGTTTGCATGTTCTTCCCATGTATGCGTGAGTTTCCTCCTGGTACTCCGGTTTCCTCCCACCCTCCAAAAACATGCATGTTAGGTTGATTGACCTTTGTAAAATTCACCTTAGGAATGTGTGTGTGTATGGTTGTCGGGGTGTACTCTGCTTCTCGCTTTAAATCAACCAAGACAGGTTTCTGTGACCCGGTGGGATAAGCGGTTCAGAAGACAAAAAGAAAAAAATGGATATGGGGCAAGAGAAATGCACATACATATATAAAAAAAAGGAAAGATATTTATTTCTGTAACTATATTTTCTTGTTAGTCCAATCAAGAAACCCATAAGATACAGTATTTTGTTGTTTCCTGAAATAAAACCAGATCCCTTCAGTGAGTCTGATTCCAAATGAAAGTCATACTTAAGATCTACTCGACTCAGACTGCTCTAATTGAATCTTATGGAGAAGCACTGAGGTGATGTTTTGAGACTTAAGTGAAAAACTGTCACGAGAATAATCAAAATACTAATCTCACTGTGTTTTTGAATTACATGAGACAAACGGTAAAAGGCATAGTTCAGTTTAAATCTTTTAAGCATTTGTTTGTAATATATTTTGGCCGTAATCTCCACGTAACACTTTTTTTTTGTTTCTCAAAGTACGTAAAAGGGCAAGATGTCAAAGCAAAGAAAGTCTTGAGTAAAAAAGGAGGTTGGCAGACTAGTACTTGCCACCCACCAGCTGTGGCTGAGGTTGCTTTATCCGGCCTGAGTTGCCTCAACCATCTGTGACCTCCCTTCCAACAGATCAGCTCAACACACGTGCACAGAGGACTTATCTCCTTCATCGCAACATCGAGTCATGGCATCTTGACAGGACCGCGTTTAAGCCTTATGTCAACTGGCCTTAGCATATGTTATCCTGGTTTTGTACCAAACACCCGCAAAAAAACTAAACAAACAGAAAAAATATTCAGAATTAAGTGATACATTAAAAGGTGGATTATTTTTTTTGACTGAAAGACTCTTCTTCATTTCAGTCACGGCACCAGATATTCGTAAACTTTATCAGTAAGATTCATTTGTGTTATTTTGTCTGATTAAAACTGAAATAGAGATACTGTTTAATTTCAAAGATTAAAAATAAGCTGCTGAGCTAAACAGGGTGTACCCTGCTAGTACAATTGCTGGGGAAGGCTTTTCAATCAAGTTAATTAGCATTCTGTTTAGTCAAAGTGACAGCTGTGGTTTTGTGATCCTTTTTGTTTCCCATAACCAGCATGTTTCTGACCTGTACAGCTTACAGAGGCTTATAACATTTGATTAACTGTCCCCTTCTACCTGAGGAGAAGAGTACAGTAGGCCGGTGACCTCATGCTGCACCACAGCTGAATTTCCTGGAATGTTCCTGGCCAACACGGGCACTCTGAGGTCCATCGCCTGAAATCAAATGCAGAAAGACAAGCTTTTTGTGTCAATGTCAATTTTTTTCATCATGGGATTAACATCAGCAAAGAGACAAGAAAACATTGTAGATATTGTGTGTACCTCTTTACTGTGCACTGCGGTTTTATTGACTCATGTTTTTAATTCAGAATAATTCAAAGAGCCAACAGAATGTGGTGGATTGTTTTCATTGATGATCTAACAGAACTCTGCATAGAGTGATCACAGTACAAATCCAGAATGTTCCTTTAAAGTTTTGAGATTTCAAAGATCCATAAATCATTTCTCATTTGACAACAGCTGTCGTGGTCAGCGGATCCAGGGGAAATTAGCTGGATCTGGAATAATTTCACCTCAAGAGTAAAAAAAATTGAGCCAGACAATCAATTTGGGTTGTGATTCTTTAGATAAATAACAAAAAAAAGCAGAGCTGAATAGCAACAATAACATGAGAATATTCACAAACAAAATCTTTGTTAAAGTTTGACTTTGATGTACTTTTTTCAACAAGCGAACTTCAGACATCCTGCAAGACATACCTCCAAGATGGCTGCCGACATTCCTTCTGAAACAGAGCTGTTGACCACAGCAAAACATTTTTTCATAGCGGCATGAAGCTCTTGTTGACTCCTTTCTTGTGCCAAAAAGACCCCTGTTGTTCTGTAAAGGCAAAGCTCAGATCAATGTGAGTCAGAGCCCACAGGAGCGTGAATGATCCTGAGTGGCAACGACAAGCTCTGGGAAGGACACTCAGCCACAGTATGTGTGACATGCGTTGAGCATCCAGGTTAGTTCTAATGAGAGAGGGCATCGCCCGCTGCAATTGGGCTTCATGGGTTGAAAACCCTCTGGCTAAAAACTGAAAGATTGGATATGACTTGCAATTGAGAAGGATGATGAAACAAACTGGACTTTGCTACTTCCACCGGATTTACTTTTCTTTTTATTACATATATGAGATATTTAGCTTCAGGTATATTTTAGTGTCCGACAATACTTGCCTTTTAACAGCAGTTTCCACCTCAGCAGTAAATATTGGGTCAATCTGATGAAGAAAAAAAAAGATATAAAACAGAAATTGAACAGAAATTAAAGCCCCTCTTTTTAAAAGCTCTGTTTTCATCAAGAATGCCGATGGAAAACTTAAGCTGACCGATAAGATAAACAATGACACAATCATTTCTATCATGAGAAAATTATTCTCTGATCCTGTATTTTCAGAGATTGGGGTCAGGGTGGGGTGGGTGGCCAATCTGATTAATTGCGATGCGGGATTTGCATGCATTAGCCTCCCTACAGAAAAGTCAAGGGATAGCAATCTGGGTCAAAGATGCTAGCAAGCAAGCCACTATACACCCCACTTTACTTCATCCTCATAAATAGTCTATAAAATAAATTAAAAGAAGTCTGTTTTTTAATTTCGTAGGCACTGGAATCAATTAGATTTAAACTAAGAGCATTTTGATTTCCTGTGGCAAGCTGGGATTTATCTTATTGTTCCTTTTGCTGCTGCAGCAAAACAAGTTCCCCTGTGGAAACAATAAAGCATCAGTCTTTCTCTTTCTCGCTGTATTGGGTGGACAGTGTGGCAGCGGGGAATAGCAGACTAGAAAGGTCATTCTAAATATTAGATGTATGCTTCTTTAAAAAATAAATAAATATAAGGAAAAGAATGCATCTTTTCCTCTATACAAAATTACTTTTAAAAGAATGAGATTTTTTATATTGTCCCATAAATAATGCAGGGGATGCCACGCAGAGCTGATAAATACAAAAGAGTTAGATGTGCCATTGCTGACTAGCATCGGTGACCTGAATTTTCCTTTTTATGACAGATGTTGCTCAACTGAAGTGCTCATTACGAGGGTCAATTTACAGTGCATCATTTTTTTAAAAAAAGGCATGTTTCCTTCTGCCCACTGTTTATGTGCTCCTATTTTACTACCTTCTTTTTATTTAACCAAGTAATTAACCTTTGGGAGCATCTGATGAGCATTAATGCACATTAGATAGCAACACAAACTCCAACATTAATGACCTTTCTTTACTTCTTATAGAGGATTGTGATGTGAGATGAATCACACGTCTTTGCCTCCACTGAACCATTTCATCAAATGACAACAAAGCAAAGTAAAGCCAGAAGCAGCAGTTAAAAACGCCCTCAGCTATGCCTAATTGAGCTTTTTTTTTTTTTTTTGTAAAACTACAGCAGAACATACCTTGTGTCTTACACACCACTGCAGGGAAAAGGAAGAAAAGATTCTAAGTGATTTTACACTTATGTCAAATCAAGGAGAGTAAGGGGAAGAGAAGATTGAGACCATGCAGTGCGAAATCAATGGAAACAAGATTGGAATTGAAATGGGAGAGAAGAAAAGAGAGCACTAAAGACTGCTGGTATGCACTGAAATATGACTTTTACCTGGAGCGTAATGACAGAAAATCTATTAATTTACAGTAAATGGTCAGAAGAACTCCACTCAGCTGGCTGATTGGGTAATTAAGCGACTATCGTGAATCAGTGTCGGCTTTGAACTATTTTACACATTTGACAAAAATTCCGAGTCTACATTAGTTGGAAATGAACAGGAAAGTGATACATCAGGGGACAATTCACAAACTGGTTCAGTAATCAACACCTGCATGATAATAAATCTGCATGTTAATGTGATGTCGTTTATTCTTCAGGTTATTAGTGGAAAGCAGGTGTGAGTGCAGGGTCAGAAGTAGGTCAGTGTAACAAAAAGCCACACAAACACAATAGAAGGACTGCAGACACCGAAATCATTTCCTCTCAGAGCTAGCCCTTAATTCCAGATAAACTGCTAAAGCTTGTATCTGAGCTACATCCAATTACAGGCTGCCCTTTTTCCCCAGGAGAGGTTTTCCACAGATATTTAACCACACGGAGACACAATGAAGAGGAAGAAACAAAGCAGGCATATAGGAGAAATACTTAAGCGCATATTAATTATAATAAAAACATATGGGGACCGTTTACCTTCGGCCCGATAATAATCAGAATATTTCGCCGATTCTCATAATGCCAGTCTGAAAGACACAATTACAAGAGTGAAAATAAACACAGTATACTGGGCCTTTTGCTATAGATGTTTTTTGTGCAGGTAATAAAGTAAGCTTGTCTTTTTATTTAAATTAGAAGACAGAATTGTATAATTACTGAAAAAATTTATTTTAAAACTAGCAGATAATTTGACGCCATCTAGTGCTATCCTATACCTAAAACTGCTTGTTATGGAATGTATACAAAGCTGCTCATAATCATTCACACCTATGGCAAATTCTGACTTAAGACACCACAGAAGAAATAGTATTGCATAATTTTTTTTCCCCACGTTTATTTACATTTAAGCCAAAGTGACGCCCTTGAAAAGTTGAAGTTCATTGCTAAAAATAAATGGGCAAAAAAACAGATGGTCAGCAATTAAAAAAAACATTTTTTTTTTTTTTTAAAAAGCCCATAAAGTATTTATTAATCAGTGAAAAGTAGAAGAATAAACTTGAAGAGGCAACCTTTTGTTCAAATGTAAATGCAAGTTGAAAAATAATTTTTACTATAAATTCTTATATTTTAAAAGAGACCTGTATCATTTCCAGTTAACACTGAAAAAGGATGGAGGAGGCGTTGCCTCAGTGGTAGAATGTCTGCCTTGGACCAGGAGAAGCCAATTTGATTCCCACTGTGTGCCTGCCTTAGTGTCTTTTAGGGAAGACACCTAACCACCCACCCCGTTTCTCCCACCATAGGCGCCGGTGTGGTTGCCTGCTGCGGTGGAATGCAGCACAGAAATTTTCCCATTTGAGGGATGAATACAGTACGTTAAAAAAAAAAGTGTTTGATCAAAACATACAACTTAAAACAATTTTAAGTCAGAATTTGCTTGGGCTATGAACAATTATGAGAAGCACTTTATGTAATGAAATAGCACATAAAAATAAAGTCCCTTCCACATTTAATTTTTTTATCTCTAAATAAAGTAAGCTGCATGAAAGTATTTTTTAATACACATTCATGCAGTGAAAGCATTTTCATTTTTGTTGGACTCATGCATTGTGATTATGCATGATTACTTAATAACAAAGTCAGTTTCATTTCCATTGACTGGACGAATAGTTATTGGAAGCAAGTCTTTGCAAGTTTATTTGAAAATATTTCTGCTTTCTGTTTGCATTTTGAGTGCGTGCATTAATAAAAATGCAAATCTATCTTATTTTGTTGCGTACCCGAGAAAACTTCGACCAAATAGAGCGGGTCTTTGACTCTTCTGAGGCCGCAAACCAATAGAAAAACGTTGAACTCATCCACGTTCGCACTCCTCACTCCTGGAAGAAAGCCAGACAAAACAAGACAGAGACATAAAATCAAAACACTGCATAATAAACATCCTGAGAACATCAGCAGGTAATGAAAGCAATATATCACCCAAGGTCATGACGAAAATAAGACAGAGAGTATAATATGCTGGCAACAATATGAGAAGTAAGAGAAAAATTAGGCTGAAAACACTGAGAAGCTGGAACCCAATCAGAGAAAATTCCGGCATCATAACCACCCTGCATGAAGGTCTGAGTACTATTTGATCATTGAACTTTAGATGGCACATACGCTGACCCAACACAAGGTTGAAAACATCATACATTTTAAGAACTTTGATTTAATTAGAAAGCAAGGTGCTGAAATGAGTTAATTTACCAAAACATCTAACTTTTATGTTCAACCCTGAGATTAGTCAGAAACTGGCAGACGTACAAGTGTGCTGAATGCCAGCGACTACTGTAATGCACCCTACCCTGCATTTGCAGCAGATTGAAATTCCCATTGCAATAATGTTGCTCATTTAAAAGTGTAACACATGTAAGGCGCGCACACACACCTGTGTTTCTGTCTTAAATGTTCAATCAGTAAAGCGGCCGGGGAATTTACCCTGGTAATTAAAATGTAGCCTCTTTTTATACAAGAAACATACACAAAGGTCGATCAGAATTACCTTTGCAGCTGACAGATGTGTAGCAGATCCTATTAAAAATGGCAATGAATGTTTGCACACTCCATATGCTGTAATCAAACGCTTTTGGATTATTGTATTAGTATGCTGAACACCACCTAATTCACACAAAAAACTCCCACTAAGATTTAGTTTTGCTCATATTCTGGTCATATTTTGATGGGGCCCTTATTCTAAATGGTAACTGAAAAACATCCAGATGAATAAAAATATCTGTATTAAATCTGAAGCAAATCCTATTCATATAGGTTATGCCACAAATGAGAGCATCAGAAGATGGACACTAGAGTATGCTGTTTCGGAGAAACAGCGCGTTGAATGCCTGCTCGCGGGGGGCGAGGACGCCGAAGGCCTTTTTTTTTTTTTTCATCCTCTGATGCTGAAAATGACCTGAAAGCTGGCTAAAAAAAACTGAATGTACATGTGTGCTGGAAAAGGATTTCAAACACATAACATTTTTATAAAGTTTTGTCTTTTATTGTGAAAATCTCGTTAAAGTTGTCTAATTATGCTTTAAATTTAAAAAAACAAAACAGCGTTAAAGTTTTTAAAAAAAAATCATTTTAATGTAAAAGTGTGTAAAAGATAATCATTTTTCATTATTTTGTGTCTTTTATTGTGAAAATCTCATTAAAAATGGCTAAATATGCTTTTAAGATGAATTTTAAAAAAAAGACGAAGAATTATTTAAAAAAGAAAAAATTTAATGTAAAAATGTGTAAAAGACAGTAATTTTTTATTATTTTAGATCTTTTATTGTGAAAATCTCGTTAAAGTTGTCTAATTATGCTTTAAAGTTAAAAAAACAAAACAGCGTTAAAGTTTTTTTAAAAAAATCATTTTAATGTAAAAGTGTGTAAAAGATAATCATTTTTCATTATTTTGTGTCTTTTATTGTGAAAATCTCATTAAAAATGGCTAAATATGCTTTTAAGATGAATTTTAAAAAAAGACGAAGGATTATTCAAATAAGAAAAAATTTAATGTAAAAATGTGTAAAAGATAGTAATTTTTTATTATTTTAGGTGTTTTATTGTGAAAATCTCGTTAAAGTTGTCTAATCAGGCTTTAAAGTTAAGAAAACAAAACAATCCTAAAGTTATTTAAAAAACATAATTTTAATGTAAAAGTGTGTAAAAGATAATCATTTTTCATTATTTTGTGTCTTTTATTGTGAAAATCTCATTAAAAATGGCTAAATATGCTTTTAAGATGAATTTAAAAAAAAGACGAAGAATTATTTAAAAAAGAAAAAATTTAATGTAAAAATGTGTAAAAGATATTAATTTGATATTATTTTAGGTCTTTTATTGTGAAAATCTCATTAAAGTTGTCTAATTATGCTTTAAAGTTAAGAAAACAAAACAACTGAAAAGTTCTAATGAGCTGTCTTCCCATCAGAGCTCCTTAATTGCGCCTCAAAACACACCTGATGCAGGTCACAAGACCACAGAAACAGAATCTGCATACAGCCAGCACAGCCTACTTCCAAATAAGGAGATGTCTGTGACATCACACAGACTCCCTCATTACCTTATAAGGAGATGAGCCTCTGAGAGCTCATTAATTGGGCGGCAAAACACACCTGCTCAGGTGGGACAGAGAATTTCTGAATATGCTAACAAATGCTAATTGCGCAAAAACGGTAATAGATAGAAAAAAAATTCTTTCAGATTTAGAAGCAGGACGATGAAATCTACTTGGGGATGTAATTTTGTTTGCGATGGTAATTCAGAAATGAAATGGCAGCCATTTTAGTGTCACAAAAATGTCACTTTTTGGGGGGAGGTCTCCTTCTGAGGAGCATAGAGGAAATTCTGTTGGTCTGACAGATTCAAGAGTCACCTTGGATGAAAGAGGACAAGAATTCCTCCGTTTTGAGCTAAAATTTATGTTTGTGGGATAAAAACTCAAAGAGTTATAAAAATTTGTTTGGAAGGGTAAAATTTTAAAATCCGGTCAGAGGGACGAAAAATAGACCTGACTTCTCGACCTTCGGGAGCCCGTAGCGGCTAAACCGTCGCTCTGACGAAAAAATGACCCGCGTCGCAAAATTTTCGCAACGAAATTTCCTTCGTTTTGATATAAAGTTTTTGCAGATCGGTTCAGAAATGTAGGCTCTGACGCTCCTTGAACACAAATTTTGTGAATTCTCTTCGCACTCTGTTTTTACAGTGCGTGGGAGGCAAAAAAAAAATTCTGATTTTTTCCATTTTTTCACTTTTTTTATTAAGTGATTGCTCTGAAACCGTATAAGGTATGAAAGTGTCCTTTAGATGTTATAGAGGTCAAACCCTTGTGACCCGTTTAAACTTTAAATGGTGTTTCTAGCTAAAACTATGCCAGAGCTGGATAGCTTTGAAGAGCATGTGGTTTTTGGCCAAAATCCCATTATTTCCAATGGGGCCAATTTTTGTCGTGTTTTTTTGCGATAAATCGGAAACCGAATAAAATTTCCAAAAGTTGAATAGATCCGTAAATCTCATTTCCGAGCCGGTCGTTTTGAGTCCTGAACGGCTGCGCTCGGGCAAACGGATCTTGAGATTTTACGTGCCAAAAAACGTACGGAAGAATACGGAAGATTCTATATAGCAAAACAGGATCACTATAGTTGAATGCCTTTTAGGCATTCAACTGATAACGATAAGGATAATTCGTTGACGGAAAAAAAAAACCCAACAACATCCTAAAGTATCTTCTCTAAGTTTGGCCCAATCCCCCTAGAGTATACTGACATATTTCCCTCTGTAAGGACAGCTTTTGACATGCTGGTGTGCTAAAACATTTCAGGCATTATCAAAGTAGGTTTGATGCTCTGGGGACCATGAACATCTGCACCAAATTTCATGGCAATCCCACTAAAAGCTGGGTGCGCTCAAGAGCGCCGTACACAGAAAACCTCATGTAATGAGAAGATTTAGACATCATCAACTTTAAAGCCATTAGGCCGATCTAGTGGAGTTCTTAACAAGACCTGAGAAAATATGGATTTAAAAAAAAAAAAAGCAAAGTTGATCGCAAGGAAAAAAAGAGAAAATACCCAATATTTACAGCTGTTAATATTACGGATTTTATGTGGTATTTAACAGACCGCCTAACTTTTTTGTATTCATTCTACACTTAAAAAAAAAAAAAAAAATGGCCAATTTTTTTAAAAACCACATAAAAAAAACCCCCACACAAATATTGTTTTGCCAATGCAATAGTAATTTATATCAAAATGAACATATTTTGTACTACTTAACAAGCAGTTTGATGTTTCTTAACAATAAATCAACAAAAAAAAATGAAAACAATGCATGCATCTTTGAGTGCAGTCAGTTCACTGAAATCCCCTTCTGCGAGATAAGTCCAGATCAAGAGGCTGAAGCAGCTTTTTTAATGCTATTACAGGGATCTTAAAATGACAGCGTCATGTCTGCAGCCCTGACCCTGATTCTAGGAGCTGTCAGTGAATGCTTTTTCATACATCCCAGAAGGGAGGAGGTGAGGAAAAAACTAAATGTGATAATCATCTATTGGTTTAGCGGTGATATTTGCTTCAGATTTATTTGCAAAACATTACTTTGGTTGTTTGGATTTCATTTTATCCCGGCACGTTAAGTAACTGCATGATACTTTAATCTTTATTTGTGTGTGAATGTGTGTGATTATGCATCTATTTTGGTGAGAAAATACATTCATCAGATCTTATTAATCTGTCGGGTGCCACAGTGTGACACGAAGGGTAGAGCATGCAGGGGGCAGATAAACAAAGTCTGCAAAAAAAAACCTTCTGTTTCACAACCGCAGGAATACATTTACATGCCACAGGAAGATGAAAAGTGGCACATCTGCATTTTAAAATAGAATTGATAATCATCTCTTGTACTATACATAAAACTCTAAATTGAAACATCTTTGAAGTCGAGTGAAACATGGGAATCGGATTCATTGGCTCATTTAGACATACAAGGGATTAGAAAAACTTACTTTACTTCTTATTAAATGTCTTATTTCATTTAGCTAGCAGCCATAATCTAAAATGTATAAATTTGATATGATGGCAACAAAACTTAACTTAAGTGGTCATACAAGAGTGAATGGCTCCCAATGCTCCTTAATCATGTTATTGCTCGTCCATTGACTATTTCATGTCATTTCAACACAGCTGAAAGCTTTCTGTTGATTCAAATAAATATTTATTCAGTTTACGTGCATTACGTTACGGCAAAGTTGCTCGCTCCATTTCATCCTTCAGTAATGGCTCTATGTGCTACATCTTACCTATGCCCTTAACATCACCTCTGAAAGCCCACAAAGGAGTTATAAAACGACATATAAAGTCACATGCACATTGACTGGCTTTATAGGCTTATAGCCATTGGATTTAAATGCTGTTTCATTTTAGAAAATACCGTGACATCCAAAGAATAACAAAGAGAGACATGAAACAGAATAGAGAGGCAGTCACATCATCCTTGCCTCTTTCTCCACGGACTTATATAGCAAACACGCTCAGCTCTAAACCTCGAAATGCATCACTTTGGGATGTGTGTGTAGGACGTATTGGAAATTTTTGTCATTTTGAAGTGATTCATGTGTGTTCCTCCAGATGGGAGGAGAGGAATAAAGGAAATCAATGCAGTAAGATTTGGGGAGAAAGAATGAACACAATGCCCCCCGCTGTGCCACGAGCTTGTGTGAAGACAAAAGCAGCATGAGAGCTGACAGAGGAGCATGCAGGTTTGGCAGACGTGACTTATGTCTGGTACCGACACTGGTTATTGAAACTGGCAAAGCAGGTCATTGAGTATGAAATGTGGGTCGCGGAACAAATAATCTATTGGACAGCAAAAGTCAATGTCCCTAATAATTACAAAATGCTTTCCCCCCCTTCAGTTTTAAGCATTGTACCTGAGAAAAGCACATTTTTAAGATTGAAGCATTCACAGTGGGATTACTTTGTCTGAATGATAAAACCCTCTGCCATGGGGGCTGCATGCACAAGTGTTTTCCTTTGTTTTTTCCTTGTGTTAAAAATCTCTACCTCACATGTACAAAAATAAGCACAAACAAACAAGAAACGATCTATGAAAAGCAACTGGAGTGATGTTCATGATTTTCATCACATCGGATTATTTCAAACATTTCAAGTACAACAAACACTGGAACAAGTGGGGGAAACTAAAATGACTTGGAGGGATAGAGAAATGTAGTGATGGATGATCTAAGGTCTCAAAAGAAGTAATTAATCACTTTAAGCAGCGGTACCCGATTAACACTAGTTTACTCTGGATGGGCATCTTCCTGCAATATCCAATTTAAAGTTTACGCCTATTGTAGAGACATAGCACAGAGCTTTCCATTTGGGTGATACAACACAGGAAGAGTAAAGTAGAAAAGTAGTTCAGATGACATGCAATTGTGAAAGGTGCAGTGCATATTAAAGCACTGGGTTCTTATTACTCAAATGTCAAGGTAATCTTTGAGGAGTGTGAGATTGTTTCAGACATTTTCTTATGTTTGGATGTTTTTTTTTTTTTTAATTTTACTGTACTATATTCGTCCCTCATGAGGAAATTACTTTGCTGCATTGCACCACAGTAGGTGGCCATGACGGAGCCAATGGAGGGACTAACTGGAGGTTGGGTGTCTTCTCCAGGAACTTTTAGGCTTGGGCCCAGTACGAATGAAACCTGCTTCTCCTGGATTATAGACAGACATTCTACCACAGAGCTAATGCCTCCCCCAAAATATAAATAATAAGAAATAAAATAAACAAGATAAGTGCTTCTTAAAAAAATAACAAACAAAACATGACAATTACAAAATTTAGGTGCTTAACACATTGTGATTGAGGTCTAAAACACCACTGAAGTTGTTTGAAGCAAAGTTAATAGTTCCCTCAGCTAATAAACAATTTCACATTTTTCTTACAATGCCAAATATATTTGGAAAAGGATGCAAAACATGCTCTTTTAATCATTAATTTTGTCACTATACCATACACAACTACCCACATGCATACAAATCAAATATGGGCATCATAACCAACAACAAAAGGTAGCTGGAACATCAACAAAGAAAACAACTGGAAGTACCTGAACTCTTCAGAAATTCCCGCCAGCAAAACTTCTCCATTGCTTTTGTTTGTACACCTTTAAAATGAATATCGACTTAGAAAATGCAAAGGGAACCAAAAAATGGCTTTTTAGGAACATCATAGAAGTCACAGACAGATTAGCTGTACATGATTATAAATATATCTGTTTAAATGTCTAAGTTAACAATCAGTTTATTAATCCCCTGAGTGAAATTGATTTCTTGCAGTAGTTTTCAAACATCACACTGTAACTAAATGTGTAAACGCTGTAACTCTTAAAATTTTAATACAAAAAAAGATGATTCATATACCATATTAGAGTAAAGCAGACAAGAAAGAACACCCCATGGAGCTTACCTTGAGGCTGGACATAAATTTTATTGCTTTGAGACACCTTTGGAATAGAGAAAAGAAAAAGCATGGCTTGAAAACAACAAAACCCACAAGTATTATAAAATCATTTAATTTGTTTGCCATTTTGTTTGTGAGATGACATTAATTTTCTCATTTTATGAGAATATTGACTTATCGAGAAGAAATCAGGAAGGAATTTGTCTTCTTGAAAGGTTGTACTTTTTGGAAAAATATAAGCGATTGAAAATAAACTGACTTGTCCTCTTTATCACTTTATACTCATCCACTTAGTGTGTACCATGCCACAGTAAAAAGGCACAGCATTGCATCTCTCAGCTTTTAGAAGGCAAAGATAAAGCAAGCCACTTGCATTAATGTTCAATCTACGGCTGGGATAAAATCTGAAGATAAAAGATGGTAATGTTATTTTAATGCCAGAGTAAAATAGGATGGTGCCCACTACTATGTTTGGATTTATCTATGTTGTCAGGTACCTACTATGTGTTGATACATTGTAAAGGACAAGCAAAATTTTTGGTTGTATTGCAGTCACTGAATTTAAATCGTTTTAAGATGTTTGATAGAAATAAAAGAACTTCAAAAGAAGATGTTTTTTGTTTTTTTTTTTTCCATCCAAAAACCTTCTTCAGTTCCAGTTAGTTGACAGGGAGTTTAGATTTTTAACGGTAAAGACGAGTCATATTAAGTTTGAGAAGCTGCAGAACTATGCATCTAACCTCCTTACCAGAAACACCAATGCCCCACAGCGAAATGCCCTGTCCCCATTTCTCTTCACCACCTACATGGCTGACTTCCAGTACTGTTCTGGGTCATGTCCTTCAAAAGTTCTCGAATAAATTGGCCATTGTTGGTGCAAAACAGAGGGGAGGACGAGTACAGGAACCTGGTGGAACCCTTTGCTAGGTACCGTAATACGGAGAGAACCTTTCATAGTTCAACAAGGCCTAAACAAAAGAGATGGTGAGGGATTTTGTAAGAGGGGCTACTATTGACCAGCAGTGCAGATGGGGAAGAAATACAGCAGAATACTTCTCTTCAATCTTACAACTAAAACCTTAAGAGTCTATAGCTCCAGTATTGCTCTAATTTCCAGTTCAACACTGTCAAAATCATTGTGAACAAATGTATAGCAAAATATGTTTTGTCCCCTCAAACTGAAGTTAGGGTATCAAAATTGAAAGAAAAAAAAATTAATCTCATACCAGGAGTAGTTCTGCTTCCTCTTTCAGTTTGTCTGTAAATGCAACAGCAAACCTGATTGGGAACAAAAAAAATAAAAATTTGTCACAACGTCATGCAAAAACACAGTTATGCAAAAACTGAATTTTCATTAGAAGGAGCAAATTTGAGCATTTTTACAAGGAACGTCAATTTTAAGAACAAAGACGGGGGCGGGGTAGTAGAAGATATAAAAGCCTAAAAGGCTGCAAACAAAGAGAAGAAGCACTCTTGGCTCAGCAGCAAAGGATGTTAGGCTGAATACATAAAGAATACAAAGAATTCAATAATAATGAAGATAATATAGAGCAAAAGACAGCGGGGTGTTATAATTTGCATGTGTGGGAGTGCATAGTTAAACGGGCCAACAGGCACTGTGTGGTGAATGAATTTCATGATCAAGGTTTGTGTGAAAAATCACAAACAGTAGGAGATGCATAGAAACATAAATGTCAGAAGTCGCAGGATCTCTTAATTTTTCCCATAAGGCAATTATGCCCTAAGACTTACTAAATAAATATCCAACCAGTTTTTCTTCAAACTAAATGGAACAATTTGCTGTCTGGTAGTTCAAAAAAAAGCTCAAGCATTGATAAACATTTTTTGCTAAATGAGAGGAGAGCAGAGAGCACACAAGCTGCACTGCTGAAGATGTCTCACATATGAATCACATAAGTCAATCTCGAATGCTCGACATCAGGCAAAATAACCAGCTGGGAGATTCAGATCCTTTGGTTTATTAATAACTAACAATACAATCAGTGGTTGCACAGTCGCGCAGTGGTTAGCATAGTGGTCTCAAGATGGTGGGGGCTCAAGTCCTGGAGTGGGTGCAAAGCTATTAAACAATGTCCTTTCTGTGTGGAGTTTGCATGTTCTCTCCATGTATGCATGTGTTTTCTCCAGTTTCTTCGCATCCTCCAAAAATATGCATGTTAGGTTGATTGGCCACTACGAAATTGCCTCTAGAAATTAGTGTGTGTGTGGTTCTGTGCGAGTGTGAAGCCCTGCAACAGACAAGCGACCTGTAACCCGCTTGTCACCTTAACTCAGCGGGTATAGGCTCCGGCAACCCGTGTATTCTCATCACAGATAAGGGGTTTAGAAGATAAAAAAAATACAATCAATAGCTTGCATTTGTAAGAGTAATTCAAATAAAATAAAGAATAAGCTTTGCCTTGAAGTGAAATGCTGATCCTTGTAAGATTGTTAGTGAGTTTAAAACAGAGAAGAAATATATATTTATTTGCAATTTTATTGATTTCAAATAAAGATTGTAAAACAAAATATTTAGTAGTTACATTCATTTCCTGATCATACCTCAAAATGGCAACAGCTGCATCAAACTGTCATAAAAAGAAATGTTGTAAAACGGAATACAGTACATGTGCACATCTAGTGCGTAAATGATAACAGAGCTGTTTAAAAATAGCAAAAGAAACAAGTTTAATGATTTAAAAAGGTATCTCTTCTTAAAAAAATTCTTCTAACCAATAACTTTATTTTGATCATGTGTATTTAAAACAATAGTCAGCAACATCACCTCGCTTTCAGCAGCACCTGCTCCATAACCACACGCTTCTGTTTAACTTTCACATCTTCATTAATGTCGGTTCCACCAAAAATCACACCAAAGGGCATTTGGATGTCTACAGTGAGGAACAAACATAGAAAAGAAGGCAGTGACATTTGAGAGATGTAAAGCTGTTTTATAGCTTGAAAATAAGGTTATGATACTCAAGCACACATAACAGGAAATTATATAATTTGATTGGTTAACAAATGATTAACAGCAAGCTTGGTTACCTAAGAGAAGCCTGCCAGCTTTGAACAGATGAATGGCCAATGCACCATCAAAGGTTGGATTTCGGGAAAAAAGATCTGCCACTTCAGAGGGAGATTGGAATTCTGCTGCATCTCTGAGCTCACAAGTGTGCCCTGCATTTTCAATGTAGGACCTGAAATAGGAACACAGAGTATCATAAAAAGATAGAAGCATTGAAATGTCACAGAATGGGGATTTCAACATGAAGTTGCTCTTACAACTAATTCAGGTTTGTTGGTGCAATGAGGGCTACACATACATATTAACCATGAGAGAAGGCAAAGTTGTTTAAATCAATCACTAAAAAGGACAGTTAACATTTAATAGATTAGTATAAAGTCAAATTGAAAAACATTTTAATAAACACCTGTAACACATACAGTGTAAACATGCATATGGTTTGAGATTTGATCAATTTATCCCTGATAGCATAGAAATAGAGCACAATAATCCAAATAATTAAACTTTTTCCATTACTGTTTAGGTCTAAATGATTTAAGCTTAGGAGATTGCAATGTACACAAACAGATTCATTGATTAGTATTCATTGATTTAGTAAAATACATCAAGTCATTGTGAAAATGCTGTGTGTATCCACTTTATAAAAATGATCTGTCTACTTCCTCTAAATGTGCAGAACAATGTCATATGATTGAGCAAAGTTAATGTGGTTAGATCCTCTGACAGGAGGCCACATTGAGATTATCTTCATTCTTTGTCAGCGATTAACTAGTATAAAACAAATATGTTATGAAATTGTATTATGATATATCCTGATTCACACTTTACAACCAATTATAGCTAAGCTAATGAATGAATCACAAGAGTCAGAATGACTTTATTGGTTCCACACGTGGGAAATTTGTGTTACAGCAGCACAGTAATAATTAAAGAAAGAAATAGACAAAATATATACACAAAAAGGATTATGAAAAATAATAATAAAATAGAGAGAATGTGACTAACTATATACAAGCAGGACTGAGTGTCCTCTTTGTCATAGCAAGTGCAGTCTCTTACTGGTTTAAATGACTTCAACCTAGACTAGTTTAAATTACCTTATTCTCTCTGCTGTGGTGTGATTTCCAGTTTTAGGGCTGAGGCAGGCCAGAAAGAGTAATTTCATGTCTGTGTTGAAAAGCTGCCTTAAAGAAACGTGGCATGGCAAACATGGCACTGTAAGCAAAACCTCCCGGATTGAGTTGGCTAGCTTGAATGTGCTCTCACATTTCCTGGACCCAGGCCAGTAGTTTCCACGTAAGGTGAAGCTAACAGTGAGTTACATCACAGATATCTCAACCTGTCACCGCGCCATGCTGGCACTGTTTACATGTCCGTCACCTAAATGTCTCCGTTCAAACAAATGCTAACAGAAAGCTGCACTTTTCAGCTTGTTGGGTCATTTTAGTATTTTTTAGCTTGTGACAGAGGCTGTGTTCCAAAAGCGAATACATTGGGAATGAACCCATTTTAAAACGATTATAAATGGTATAAATGTTCAACGTCTGTTAAAAAACTCTCGTACAAACACTTCCTAGTTTTGGTGGTAAACCGCATGCGTGAACTTCACTGACTTCCAAACAACATGGATGGACCCTTCATGCTATCTTCGTAAAGCATGTTGCTCGCTTGTAGTTTATAGATCTACAAAACCGCAACCGTGTCAGTTTCTACTGTGTGTCACGCGATAGTACTGTGACACTTTTTGGTTTGTTGTTTAGTTTTTAGTTCGCTTCCAGTTCACCTTGGATAAAGAATCAGACGTAATCAGGAAATCAACACAAAATTATTAAAGGTATTTAATTGCTGACAGTGCTCCAAAAATTAAAGGTAATGTAAAACTGTACTTCCAGCTATCATTGTGTCATAGTTAGCTTAATTTATGTACCTTGTTATAACACATTGTTCTGAAAAGTTTGTCAAACAAGCAGGTTATTTTTGTGTCAATAGTGGTGATCGGCTCACTTTACCTGCTTAACTTCTGCTGTATCTTTCTCTAGGTTTGGTCCCAGTTTCTCAGGAATAAACCTTTTCCCATTAAGTTGGATAAGAATGGCTTCCAACAAGGATTCTGATGAAAACACCCCACTTTTGGACTCAGGAAGCAGATCCACGCAACCATCGGTCTTTCAAGGAAGAAGGCTAGCTTGTGCTGCCATCCTTTTTGCTGAATCCTTAGAGAGAATAGCTTTTTATGGCATCACATCCAATTTGGTGTTGTTTCTGAACAGTAGTCCTTTCTACTGGGAGGGCACTCAGGCCAGTCAGGCACCTCTCATGTTTATGGGAATAACTTATTTGATTTCACCATTTGGAGGATGGTTGGCAGATGGATATCTTGGAAAATTCCGGACTATTGCTTTAAGTTTGATCGTGTATTTTATTGGCATGCTATTTTTTCCTTTTATTTCAAAAGAGACTACCAGAATAGGTCTTTGTGGAGAGGAGGTAGCTTTTCCTGTGCAGCCAGCAGAGTGTATGAGCACTAACAGTACTCCATCAGGAAATGTAACCTGTCCTATCAGAGCTCCATACTGTGGTCCTGTTGTCTACAGTGGACTTCTTCTGATTGCAATAGGTGTTGGTACTGTTAAGTCCAACATCACTCCCTTTGGAGCAGATCAGGTACAGTATACTTCTTTATTATTTATTAAAAGTACTGCTCTCAATCATTTCAGCCATTGATTAATCTATCAATTCTTTTATGCAATCTATCGATGAATCATATATGATATATATATGATAAGTATTATTGTATTTGTGGATAGACACTTGAAATCACATATTGACCAATGAACGTTAAAAAGGCATGTTAAAAACACTGAAAGGTAGACTTTTAAATACTTTGTAGGAAAAATCAAATTAACAGCCAGTGTTTTGTACTGTCTTGAATGATTTTTTTTCCACAAAAAAATTTAATAAATAAAGCTCAGTCTCAAATAAAATGTTCAGCCCTATGTTAATAAAACAATTGATTTAAGCGAGATCACATCCAGAGATAGAGTAATGTGCTTGGAGTAGAGCCGTTTCTCCTCCGGGTCAAGAGAAGCTAGATGGGGTGGTTCGGGCATCTAGTTAGGATGCTCCCGAGCGCCTCACTGCAGACCTAGCGGAAGACCCTGGACCCGCCAGAAAAACTATGTCTCACAGCTGGCCAGGGAACGCCTCGGGATCCTCCCAGGTGACCTGGGCCATGGATAAGCGGAAGACAACAGAGCGGAAGATCTGATGGAAACCTTGAGGTTATTCTTAAGGTTTCCACCTGTTTGGACAATGAAAAGGAACACATCAGTAAACAAAATCCCTTTCAATAACATCGTAAGAGAATAATAGTATCTCAAATGTTACTTATGCTCATGCTAAACTACAAATATGAAAATAAATGTCTGCTCCATGACTTATTAAATCAAGTAGTATATTTTACAAAATGCTAACCAAGGTAAAGCTGCAAGTAAATTTATACACAAGGCTAATATTCATTCACACTTGGCAAAAATTTATTCCAGTTCACATTTACTGGTATTTTCGGTCAAATTTCTTTTCATCAGGGCAAACTTATTTCTGAAAAGAACATTTTATCCTAAGAACACAATTCCAAGAAGGAAATTAACATTTGCATTTAAATTTAGTAGAGGTTAAACAAAATTACAATTTTATTATTATTATTTTCTTAATATTGGCTTTAGTAATTGTAAATACTTTGAGTGAATTTGACTCAATCTACTAAATTAAAAGGATCGTCATAAAAAGGCTTCAAGGTTTTCTCCGGTACAGCGTATTTGAAGATTGAGGCTTTTCAACTCTCATCCGAAAGTTACTTTCACATTGAAGAAAACTTTGAAGCTTTTCTACTACGGATCTCTCCTGAACGGATCAGGGATTAAACAGACTAAATAAAAAAGAGTTATTTTCATTCAGTTTGATCAGTCTTGCGCTAATTTTGCATTCTAATGCCAACCACAGTGGTGCGGCCGTTTGAAAACATGCCCTCAGCGCCTAAGGCTCTGCTTCTGAATCAAAACGAGAACAAATGAAACTAAACATAAGATTCCAGACACATACTAAAAACAAACAAAAAATCAAGGAATTTTTTAATCAAATAACTCAATTTACTCAAGGAATTGTTTCAGGCCTATTATTTATTGATACTAAAGTTGATACTAAGTTTTTTTTTTTATTGTACTATGCTTCATCCCTCATGGAGTGATTACATTTGCTGCATTGCACTGCAGCAGGCAGCCATGCCGGTGGCAATGGTGGGAGTAACTGGGAGTTAGGCGTCTTCTCCAGGAACACTTAGGCATGGGCCCTATGGGAATTGTACCGGCTTCTCCCGGTCCTAGGATAGACATTCTATCACTGAGCCAATGCCTCCTAATGAAGATATTTTGTCTGGCCTGTAAAGAATTAGGTATGCAGTGTGACAACATGGAGGGAAGTAGCATGACTTGCGGCACCATGACATTTTACCGAACTGTACATGATCGTTATCATGATGGCCTTTTTACAAATAGTCATATCCAAACAAAAGTACAAAAAAGTCTTATAAAGTACAAATCATAAAATAAAATCAATAAATATATAATATAAATAAAATAAATAATAAAATAAAGTCAGAAGTCCAATTAAAGTCTAAATAAAGTCTACTGAATCTGTACATTAGATTACTTTGACATGTCTGGACGTGCTAGACTTGAACAACATCTAAAACTGACTGGATGTTTCTTATAAATATTGAACTTTCCTTTGTGAGTAGATGATTCCATATGTTTAGGTTTGAAAAACTTTTTTTTTTAACTCTGAAATTTAATAGGCTTCTAAAATACTTTAAATTACAACACTTTATGTGTTCTGTCTGCTTTTTCCGTTCCGTCATCTTCCGCTTGTTCCGGGGCTGGGTCGCAGGGGTAACAGCCTCAAACGGGAAGCCCATGCTTCTCTCACCCCGGCTGCATCCTCCAGCTCACCCGGAAGGATCCCAAGTCGTTCCCCGGCCAGCTGTGTCTCTCCAACGGGTCTGGGGTCTGCCCCTTGGTCTCTCCAACGGGTCCGGGGTCTGCCCCTTGGCCTCCTCCCGGTGCCCGTGAGGCACTCGGGGGGCATCCTGACCCCTGGATGGCTCGACACCGAGCTCCTCCCGGATGGCAGAGCTCCTCACCCGATCTCTGAGTGAGAGCCCAGCCACCCTGGGGAGGAAGCTCATTTCGGACGCTTCTATTCGTGATCTCATTCTTTCGGTCGCCACCCACAGCTGGTGATCATAGGTGAGGATTGGAACGTAGTTTGACTGAATTTACAGTCAAACCCTAAAAATGAAGTAACTCAGAGGAAATGGTCTGCATCACATTGATGATTTATGTCATGTTAAGAATCAAAAACCAGTCACTTGATGTTGGCTTACAGTTGCTTTGATTTACTGTCTAAAAATAAAATGTGTAACATGCTGCAGTTTTCCACTCATCTAATAATCATCCAGTTATAACTCAGAACTGTGAATACTTTAGTGAAACTGAAACAAAACAGTGTATTTCCTGTTAAACGTGGGGTGATGCTTGCGCTAGAAATAACAACAGTTGTTGAGTGCAGAAAGAAGTTTGTGTAGAGTTGCAGTATAGCACTTACTAGAGGGGATGCTACTCTACACCTAAGCTTGCATAGCAGACTTAATTTTTTCTGAAAGTTGGGTAAAACATTAAGCCTAACAAAGTAAAGGGTTGATGACACTGCCTTCCTGGGGTAAGCCATGACTCTGCTGGATCAAATGCAATTCTGCTAATCTTGGTTTCAAACCATGTCAGGTGTTGAAACCACTTATCATTTTGGTCTGCTTTTCCCCTCCAAATGAACTTTCCCTGAGTGGGGTCTAGATTTCTGCAAGAGTCACTCAAAGGTGAAAGGCAATCTGTTCCTTCAAAGAAGACTGTTACTGAGCAAATTCACATTTGTGTTACTAATCCTTGCTAATGCTATCATAACATCAGAAAACGTTATTCCTGATATCACTTAAAACTTAAGATAAAAAAAGAAACTTTGAATAAATATATAAATATATCAATTTCTTTCCACAAGATACGGGGATAGCAGCTTGGTTGTAAATGGCACTGTGATTTGTATCTAGCTGATATTAGTGCTAGATAAAGTTGTGCTCTTACTAAAGCTATGGTTCTGTACACAGCTCACAAACAAAAGGCCTGTTGAGAATTTTTTTAGGGTTTAGTTGTACTATAACAAATTGATCGTACGTATGAAGTGTTTGTTAATTTGGTGGAAAGTTGCACATCCAGGAACAACGATAGCAAAACAAAATACACTTTTGCTGCCTTCCATTCTCAGTCGTAATTAGACTAAACTCATCAGCAGACGGATAGATCAACATAGATACTTTAAGAGCCTCTACATTCACATATTAGATCATGTTGATTGATGCCAACACTAACTTTTACATTACAGAGATGTTCTTTTCAAGATAATCCTTGAATTAGGTAAAGTAAACTCCATGCACTTGACTACATATTACCTGTTTTCAAAGTACGTACAATAAAGCTACTTCATGTAAGTGGTGATGTAAAGATTCGTACTATTTTGTGGTGCACAGGAGTAATGCATTCAACAAGAGCTTGTATGACAACTTTCATAAAATATATTTATCATTAGGGTATATGCAGTAACTTTCACTCCTTATAATTCTAGGTCAAAGACAGAGGACCTGAAGCCACACGCAGATTCTTCAACTGGTTCTACTGGTGCATCAACCTCGGAGCAATCCTGTCTCTCGGATGTGTGGCCTACGTCCAGCAGAACATCAGCTTTGAGCTTGGCTACATAATTCCCACTGTATGCCTTGGTGTGTCTTTTATAGTCTTCTCTCTAGGACGTACCGTGTTCATCACAAAGCCTGCTGATGGCAGTGCTTTCTCAGATATGTTCAAGATCTTGGCCTTTGCCTGCTGCTCAAAGAAACCAAAAGAGTCTAACCTGCTTCGGTAAGAAGATCTTATTGATTTGGTTAGATTCAACTTTATTGTGAAGTTTCAATTCACAACAGCTTCATTGCAAGGTATCCTTAAGAGCCAATTTATTGTTAAAAAAATGCTTCAAAGTTGGCTTCAATGACCCAATCTAATCGTACACAGGTAAAGAAAAGGTAAAACTGTCCTAATAATTTTAAAGCCCTTGTCAGTTCATGACTCAATCGCCTTGATCATTTGGGTTTAAGTCTGTGCCTCCGTACCCAAACTGAAAGCTGGTTACATCATAAATACTTGTGAAAAACAGTCTTTGTCTGGCATTTTACTTTTACAATCTACATACTTTATAAGTGAACCTATTGAATAAAAAAATGCACTATATAGTAATTCACAAAACTTTGTGATCTGTGCTCTGCATTAAAGTTTGATCATAGAGAACTTAGGAGAACTGCAAAAGTGCGTAACAAAGTTTAAAATTTTGTTATTTATCTAACAGGACAAATTGTAATTAAAAAAACTTCCAAGGCTCTTGCTTTCGAATTGGAGGCCAAACCAATGCCATTCCGATTTATGGATAGCTAGACATTTCTCAAATTTATTAGGTGCAAAGGCTGCCAGTGCTGTCTTATCTGTTTTTTGTAATAGAAATTATAGAGCTTGTCGTACACTCATAAGTAAATCAAACACCACTCATTTTGTATTTGTGACTGTAAAACTTTCTCAAATGCCAAACTAAATACTTTTATTTAATTATTGATCAGCATAAGCATTTTACAAGAAATTAATTTTTAGACATAGAAACACAACATTAAAGCAACAAGATTATCTTTAAATTAGATTTTAAACAGTCAAATCCCACATTTTCTGGTAGTTTTGCATAAACCTTTATCTTAAATCCCTTTTTGATCCCCCCTCTATTTTAGCATTCATCTTCATTCCCTGTGGTAAAAGTTATTCTTAAGCGCTAAAACTTGACTTTGAACCAAAGCAGCACAATCGGCTCAAAAACTCGACATTGAATATTTTAAATTGGACAATCCTGCAGCCTTTCAAGAATTTCTTATTAAAGTATTTTCTCCAGAGATGAGGATTATGGGATTTACTACAAAGTTACTTTCCTATCTCTAGAAGTGCCATTATTAAAGGGTAAGATGTTCTTATAAAAGGCAGATTAAGTCTCCTAAGTCAGGAGTTAGATCACGTTGGGGTAAATTTCATATTTTTATATATATATTTAATAACATTCATCATTTTTTTTTAGAAAACTATTGTAAAGTTTTTCTATTTCTATCCCCATGAAGCAACAAACCAACAATACTTGATAGTGCAAAAGTGACCTATGGAGGAAAATTTCCAGAAGAGAAAGTGGAGGAAGTGAAAGCACTGGTGAAAATCCTGCCTGTCTTCTTTGCCCTTATTCCGTACTGGACTGTGTACTTCCAGGTAAGAACAACTTGTTTGTAAACTTGATGTCAAGAGGAAAATTTGTATGACAATGCAGTCCTTTTCAATGCACAAATATGTTAAATTGTGGGGGAAAAAAATTCTGCGGGGGAACAGTTTCGCACCAGAAATCTTGTTTATTACAAAGTGGAGAATTACTTCATGCTGAGACTAATCTCCTCATTGTGT
The DNA here is from genome assembly GCA_902685375.1 of Neostethus bicornis. Taxonomy (NCBI): domain Eukaryota; kingdom Metazoa; phylum Chordata; class Actinopteri; order Atheriniformes; family Phallostethidae; genus Neostethus; species Neostethus bicornis. Next base: position 17,633,888 of record LR738545.1, read on the forward strand.
TGCAGATGCAGACAACATACATCCTGCAGAGCCTCCATTTGAAGATTCCTGATGGATCTTTCAACAGCACTCTTGGTTCCCATCAGGTAACCAAAAAAAGGAAGCTAATTTAGTACATCTGTTCCCCATTTCAATAAAAAAATACAAATTTTGTTTGATCTTTCAATTTCTTCTTCAAAAGTGTATGCAAACACAGACTAAATTATACCTGCGTGTGGCTCATACTGGATTTTTCATAAGTGTTTTGAATTAGATTTTTTTTCTTCTGCTAAAGGTGAAAGAGTCATTTGGTCACTAACACACAGTGGGAGTGAACAGCTGGAGGCGGCAGGAGTACGGGCTTGTAATGCCTTGGGGATTAAATCCAAACTTTACAGACTAATACCTCGCAGATTAGCAACCTGCTTGCGATTGTATCTCTGCACAGCAGTGCATCCACTTGATGCTTCTTGACGATTGTTACTATTGTAACTCACTTCCGCACTTTACATGTCCAGCTCTGACACGTTTTGATGACTCGTTCTACCGCTCTACATGAGACATGACTCCTAAAAAAAAAATCTAAAGTGGTAAAGTGACAGACCAGAACATTTAGTGTGTGCACTGTTCTTATTATTGAACAGGCTTGCTCAAGGGAGTGAAATGCATTGGTTTCAAGGAAATGTGAAGTGAAACACTTTTTTTTTCCTTAAAACCGCATCATTGGCATATACAGCACATAGATCCTACATATTCCTACATGGGCAAAATAAATGTCTGAACCCTGTAAGACTGTTAAATTGACTTTTTCTACCGCAGAGTATTTACTTTTATTTTTCCTCAATGTTTATTTGGCATCAAAAGATAGACTAAGCTCTCTCTTCTATCAGCTTTGACACTTCTCAACATCAAAAAGGATGTGAGATTAGATGGCTCTTTGATTTGCTTCCTCATCCTACCTGACAATGTTTCAATGGCTAACCGGAGTAAATACGCTTTACTAGAGGAAATGTGACCCATATTAATCAGATTACTTTAGAACTCAAGGTAGGGTTAGACTTGAGTCTTAAAGCTACCTTTTATTTTCTGATAATCTTTTTTTAATAAATTTTATTGCTTTATTAAACAGAGACAATGGCTGTAAATCAAGTTCTAAAGCGAAACAGTTTTTCTGCAGTCTTTTCTTTCCCAAAAATATATTTTTTTCTTCTTATTCAAAAGTTTTATACACACATTCACACATCTTAGCTTGTGTAACCACCTTTTATTTCTTATTTATTGAAGATGCTTCCAGGATAGTTTCATCAATCACGTTTCACGTTTTCTGGCTAAGAGGTTGTACTGTGTAGAATTGCTGTACAATTTTAATTATGATAATGTGTCACCACAAAGAAAACACTCTCTGAGCAGCCGTGGATAAATTGTTTGTACTTAATCCAAAAACATTCAATAAAATTTGTGTTGGAGCAGAAACGCATCAAGAATCAGATGACATCTGGAACTTGAATACATGAAAGAGCTCCAACTGTTAAAACTGCTTAATTATTTTATCTTGTGAGACATTTCTTCAGTATTATATTCTTATGAATTTATCTAATGTGTTTGTACAACTAATTTAATCATTTTAAAGATGTTTGATTTGAGCTGATTGAAGCTTGTTTGAAAAAAAAAAAACTTGCTATGATTTTGTTGCTGCAAACAGGAACACCAAGCAATATGATGGCTCCTCATGCTGCTCAGCATACCATTGATCCATAGGATTGATTTGATTGCTACATCTGAGAGACGTATCGATATTTGTTCATTAACTTATGTTTGAATTTGACCACCTGGTGGTGCCAAAGCAGTACTAAGATTTGAGTTTGCTTCTTGAACAAAACACACACTCACGCTTGCAATTCCTTACACTAGCATTGTAGAAAAGAGCTCAACTGTTTTTTTTATATGCCTTGTTACTTGTTGTACGTGTTTATCTCATTTGTTTTTTGTCTCAGATGACGTTCATTCTCCCAATCGCTTGGCTCACCATGTTTGACGCAGTGCTCATCCTACTCCTGATTCCCCTCAAAGACAAAGTGGTGGACCCCATCCTGAAACGACGCGGCCTGCTGCCCTCCTCTCTGAAAAGGATTGCTGTGGGGATGTTCTTCGTCATGTGGTCAGCAGTGGCAGCGGGTGAGAGCAAATGTTCAGAAAAACAACTTTTGATTTGTTGATTTCTTTTTTATAAGAGAAGTGGCACAAAGCGGTTTACATAAAACAAATTAGCCTGGAAAAATAATCCTAATTTCTCAAGCGTACGTTCACATTTCATTTGCACTCTCACCTGCAAAGATGAGATGTGCACATTGCACATTTACAAATATAAATGTGCAGTGTGTCTCCTCTAGAAAGTGATTGTTAATTTCACAGCAATGTGCATACACTACATTTTATTTTATTGTTTTTATGCTACATGCAGAGTGATTTTTATTTTATGGTATATTTTTTATTATACTTTTATGTTTGGTGTTGCACACTATGTCAAAGCAAGTTTCTAGTTTGGAAATTTTCACTGACAATGGGAATAAATAGTCCTTGTTTCCTTAATTAATCAAATTTGAAAGTATAATATTTGTGTTAATTGTTTTCACTTCATCAAAAAAATATATGAACACATAAAAGTAAAAATATAACTTAAAATGCAATTAACTTGCTTCCAGATGGCTTTTTAAAATGATATGCATTAGATTTAAAAAGCCATATGCTTTATAAATCAATGCGTTCAGTGATCTAAGTGTCTTTCAGCATTACTCCAAACAGATTATTTATAGCCATGTGGCAAAACAAAAATGCTTTTTATTCAGAAATGGCAATAGTTCATCTCAAAGAATGACAGAGTTATTGTGCTGATCTGCTCAAATACAACGTAACGTAGATGCATTACTAAAAACTGATTCATACCACCGTATGCAAATGTCATCTTAGGTTTATAAAACCGAATTTGCGCTTTATACAATTCCAGCAAGCAGTAGCATTTGAATTTCTATGTGGTTGAGAGATAAAAGTCTCGGAATAAAATTTCATCCTTAAGCTGTATTTTAAGAAGTGGGGGAGGAGGGCAGATAGAACAGCAGTGGGGTGTTTGAGTGTAGAGGCATCTTTTCTGGACATTTATTAAATGCCTGCCTCTGCCCATCAAAAGCACTTTTTACTGTTAGTATGATGTGATAAAAGCTACATTTATTAAAATCCAATGTGTCAAGTTACATGTTCTTTTCAGTGAGATTTTTTTTTCATACTAAACAAGGCTTTTCAACATGTTCCTTTCTGTTTTAAAAGCAGTTCCAATATTTATTTTCCATTTGGCTTCATGACAAAAAAAACCCCAGCAAAACTAGCATTTGAATTGAGTTTTTTTTTTTTCTGGAATGCAGCAGAAAGCAATTTGAAGTGCTTGGATTTGAGAGAAAAAGGTTTGAAATGGTGCTGAGGAGTGAGCATTGGTCACAGAATGGAAGGTGAATAAACAACAACTGTGCAGTACTGACCTGGATTTTTAGGAATCGCATCAGACAACAGGATCAAATTTATGCAGTATGCTGAATTTTCAAAAGAGCTATTTGATGATACCGTATCTTTGGGTGCTTTGAATATTTTTTACATTTGTCCCTTCTTTAGATTCATTTGCTCCTGATAACTACCTTATATTATTAATACATTTTATGAGGATGCTTTATGTGTCATCATTATCTATATTTACTCTCCTAGCAGCTGAAACAATGCATACCAATGAAACAAGCCACTCTCGGCTGTGTGAAATGAAGCTGCCACTGATTATCTTTATAATTGTCAGGTCAACGATTATCTTGAGTATTAATCAACTAATCGGATCATAAGGCTAGGCAAATTTATTCGTATTGCACAATTTATACAGAAGATAATTCAAAGTGCATTACAAGACAAGACATTTAAATCATAAAACAGAATAATAATAATAAAAAAAACAGATAAAAAGAGTCATTAATGGACGGTCAAATGCGCAATTAAACAGAACTGTTTTCATCTTAGATTTAAACATTGTCACTGTTGAGGCCTATCTCACAGCCTCCGGAAGGTTGTTCCAGACTTTTGCAGCGTAAAATTGAAAAGCAGCTTCTCCATGTTTAGTCCTGACTATAGGCACCAGCAGAAGGCCAGTCCCAGAGGTCCTCAGAGTTCCTCTGAGATCTAGATGGTTCGTAAGGCACTAACATTTCACAGGCCATGGAGAAACTTAAACACAAGCAGAGCAGCTTTAACGCCTTTCTCTGGCATAAAACTAGCATTCAATGTTTTTCACAATCTCACTATTTCAAAAATGTTTTATTCTTTGTATTTTAGTCTATTCTTTAAGTCACAGGAAGCCAGTGTAGAGACCTGAGCGCAGGACTATTGTGATCATATTTAAAGATGTTGTCACACCAGCATGGAACCATCATTAGGTTCTAGCCTGAAGTATAACCTCAGTGTTATGGATAACGTCAAAATACAGATGATTCCATTAATAGCCAATTTAATAAATAAAACATATACTTTATTCATCCCTCGACGGGGAAATTTGTGTGCTGCTATTATACCGCAGCAGGCTGCCAGGACGGCACCAATGGTGTCTAAACATGAGCTCAGTGGGATTCGATCCGGCGAACTTCCGGAGAACTTCCAGAGAACTTCCAGTCCAAGGGCGAACGTTCTACCACTGTGCTATTGCCTCCCCGTTAAACATTATTAAAGCGTTTGTAATTTTGTGGCATCAAATGGTACTCAGTAGTCCTACAAAAAAGACAACAGAAACTAAAGAATATGCTAGTGAGACTAAAATCCATCATTTATATTAAATATTAAGTTAATTGTTGATTATTCTCATAGTTGATGATGTTTTGGGTAGCTGACAAATGTTAGATGCTCCACTACAAAATTAGTTACCATTTTGGTATTTAGTCTTTAAAAACAATACATTTCACATTAAGACAGCTGGACCACTTTTGATGCCATAATATCTATCAGCTGTTTGTCATTTATACAAAAGATTTGCACATGTAACGAAAAAAAAACTGCAGCAGCTACTTATATTGTGTAAAAGGTTTTGTGAAAATGGTTTTTTATATTTTACACATCATCCTTAATTTTATTTACAAATCTTTCAAAACTCATTGGTCTTTAGGTTTCTATACGCATCTAATAAAAAAAAAAATAGTTTACACACACTTGCTACAAATCATGTAAAGTTGGCTAATGTGTAATGTTTAGTTTGGACTGTGTGGATTGTAACGTTTGAAATGTGCTCCGAGCAAACCAATGCCTACATCACCCAAGATGGACAGCTGGTATTATTGGATATCCGGATTACAAGGCTACAACTCCTCTCATATATGGCATTAAGTGTAGTTGTGATAGGAGGGTGTCTCTGGGAGTTATCTAGAAATAGCCGCTGGGTGGACGATAATAGCTATTGAATAAAGCTTTAAAAAGGCGGAAGCAATTGATGACAACTGCTTTGCTGTGATTATTGAGCTGTCCACACTGTCCCATTACTGACTGCCAGAACACGAAAGCATTCAGATGTGATCTTAATGAAGTGGTCGGAAATCCTTAAAACGAGCTAAATCCTTAATGGGCTGCTACAGAACCGTTTGGTGTTTTTTTCCTTTTTTTTTTTTTTTTGTCACATTTGGCTGTTTGCTGGTTGCATGGATGTCAAAGTAATAAAACAAGAGTCTTCATCCCTATTTCTAGCTCTGTAAATGTGCTGCAGACTTAGTGTATCATCTTTTCATTCTAAATTTTTTTTATGTCAGGACGGGAAAAAAAATGCTTATTTTGACCAGGTCTTAAACTTACTACACTGTACTGTATCACGTTGCAACCATTTATTTAACTATATATAAACTGAAAATAATTTAAAATAAATGCAATTAAAAATAAATGCAATTAAGAATAAATAGAAAAAAAAAAAAAATGGCTTCTTTCTAAATTGCGTTTAAATTGACCATACATTTCTTTTAAAACAAAGTCCTCTGTTAGTATTAGCCCAAGCAGAGATACCTGGCTGTTTGTCATTGCAATAGAAAGATTAAAAAACTAAACACAGGTCATCAGCAGAACTACCTCACCTTGACCTTTTGCTTGCCCTGCTGGAAGGATACTGATGAATTGGGCTTGCTTTGCAGAATTTGATGCAAACATGAACGTTTCTGTGTACTAATGTATTACAGTCAAATGTGATGCCATCTGTCTGAAAGCTAACATAGTGGGAATTGGGTCATGCAACAGGTCAGTGACCCCAACCACAGCTGCTGTCAATGAGGTCTTTTTTATTAAAAGTTGTTGGAATTTCAGTGGAAAACATCAAGATGGCAACGAGATTGAAAGGAAGTGGTAAAACTGCTTTTGAAGAATGTTTGGCTAGAATTTTTAACAGTGAGATTGAAAAAGTAACTATTGTTTTTAAGAGTCATTATTTAATCACTGCTTATGTTTGTTTTTTATTCTTACAATATGGATCAATTTATTGTTTTCTATCTCACTTCATCCAATTAAAAATAACAGGGAGTTTTATGTAAACAGTTTTGAAAAAGCGTGGATTTCAATGAATATGCTTGTTTTGACCAATGTTAATTTTTCCTCTTTTCTCACCCAAATGTGTTTTTTCTGTTTGTCCAATCAGGTATTTTGGAAACCAAACGTCTTGACATTGTCAAATCAAAAGGCACCATTGACCAGAAGCTTGGCAATGTTATTTTCTATGCAGCAGATTTGCCAATTTGGTGGCAAGTGCCTCAATACGTTCTCATTGGAATCAGTGAAATCTTCGCTAGTATCGCAGGTATGGTTATTTAACATCTTTTTAAAAAAAATAAAAGAATTCTCATTTATTTCTACAGCAGGTCAAGTATTGTGATTTAGACTTATCATGACACACATTCGCCAATGAGATATCTGGATTCATTGCAAAGTAAAATGTGACATGCCAGTGACTTTAATATCAATAGTCAATGCTGTTGCTCATTTTATGTTGTTTCATCTCAAAGTTTTCTTAGACACAGCTCTATTTTTAATTCCATTCAAGTTGAATATTTGCAAGCAGACATATCCATATGCATGCAAACATATGCATCTTTCGTAACCCATAAAAACACACTCAAGTAAAACATAAAAATCCTTCTGATTAACAATCATCTGATATTTATTTCTTCGCTGCTGAGTAATTTATAACATACTAACCTGCTGACCTTTTCCAAATAGGACATTGTATGAAAATGTCAATTGAAACTGAATGCTATAATTTACAACTCATGTAATCCCTGAGCAAAGAGGAATTTCATCATCGATGGTACATAATATTAACAAGAATTGTAGAAAATCTTCAGAAATTTCAGGACATCAGGGACAAAGATGAAGCCTAAAATAGAACAGTTCTCAATACGAATGGCTGAGTTCTAAGGTCAAATCCTTTTTAGTTCACACTCACAAACCTGTTTTTCTAAATCAATGAAAAGCTTTAGATGACAGAGAATAGTCCAACTTTGGAAATATCCGGATTAAAAAAAAAAAAACATGGATTAAAAAAAAAACCATGGCTTGTACTGTATCGTGCTGTCCTTTTGCTGCTTATGGGTGGCCAGGTGAAAGGGCAACAGCCTCTGCAAGGAAGCTGAGACTTCCTTCAACCCTGCCTCGTTCTTTAGCTCATTTGAGAGAATCCTCAGTTGTTCCATGGCCAGCTGTGAAACAGAATCTCTCCAGTAGAGGGTCTTCCCTGTGGTGGAAACTCATCTCAGCTGCTTGTACTGTATTTGGAATTGTATTTTTTCCCATCTCGTGACCAAGATTAACTGATAAATTGAGGACTTCACTGTTTTGCTCAGCTCTCTCTTTAACACAGTGGCCCAATGTAGCGTTTTAATTATTAGAGATGTCTTACAATCTGTTGATCTCCTGCTCCATCGTTCCTTCTTTTGTGAAAAAGATCCCAAAATACATAAACTCCTCCATTTGAGGCAAAACTCTGTCCCTGACCTCCAGTTTTAACCACACTTTTTTTTTCATGTTGGGACTAGTGGCTTGAATTTGGAAGCACTGATTCCCAGCCCTTCACAGTTGATAGAAAATTGGACCAGTGAGAGTTGGATATCACAGCCTGATGAAGCCAACAGAACTGCATCATCCGCAAAAAATCAGAGACCTCATCCAGATGCTACCAAACTAGATTTTCCTTCCACCTTGACTGCGCCAACAAATTTTGTCCTTAAAAATAATGAAGGAATCAGTGACCAAGGGCAGCTTTGGCAGAGTCTGACTCTAGCTGAAAATTGTAAAACCAAAATACATTATGTCCTTAAAATCTCTTGATGTTGTTGCTGAAAACTATTATGACCAATTTAGCAGCTGACATTAAAGTTAAAACATCATTAAAGTTTAATCCATCAGCTACTAAATATTAGTAAAAATTAGAGATAATGTGACAGAACTTTGTCAGAAGTTTAAATATTTTTTTATAATTGGACAAAAAAATTATGTCAATTGTTGACATTTTTTGTTCATTTGTTATAAATTTTTCATGTGACTTTAGACGTTAAGTTGTAAGCTTATCGAATAAAAAAATGGTTTCTATTTCTTTTCCAGACAGAGCATTTTTTGAGAAACATTGCGATTCCAAATTTACTCAGTAGAAAATCCAAATCCATAAATGAACATTTATGGAAGAGATCATAAAGAAAAGCAAGAATGAAAGGGACCCCAGCAGAGTGCTTTTTTTAATCCAACAATTGTTTGTAAACCTGATGACTTAATCAACCTGACACTTGTGAGCATCATTGCATTGCAATCTAAAATCCTTCACAAGAAATTCAGAAGATAACCTTCTTCCAAGAAATAGATTTTCTGATATTTTTGAGTGAACTTGATTAAAATCCTAAGAACAACATCAAAGTAAGTTAGATAAGTCAATGCTAGAAGCGATAAATTTGAGCTTCCAACCGGCTATCTTTTTTTGTGAGTCCAGTCCTCAGGGATGAACATGAGAGTTAGGAAGAAATATATTTCAAAAGGAATACTTTGCAACATATTATGACCCAACAACTCTTTCACATATAAGTTATAAACAAAGAAGAACCAAAGCAGTGGGAACTTTTTTAAAATAAAGTGTAATTTGGATGTGTACAAACTCCCAAGTGTACAATTTCTTAGAGTTTTTATGACAAGTTTGTGCTTTAAAATATTGAAAACTTACAAGCAAGATATATTTTGTATGCAGTTGATTTGTTTTGAAATTTTTGTCTGTTCTGATATTTTACTTTCCTTCTGCATTAATCATTCTCTTTGACCACGACTTCAGGCCTCAATTATCTTTGTGATTCATGTTTTCATGGCTTCCAGTCACGATTGAGTCATTCCTCTATCGCAGTGGATCACATTGTACTGAGCTTTTTATTAGACTATGATATTTTTTTGTTTCCAAACCAAGAGGCAAAATCAAACTATCCGCATTTGAGACCTTTGTTCTTATTCTTATGACAAAATTCCTACATCAATCCCACCATCATCATCTTTAGGTAATTTATTGATCCTGTTATTTGTGTTAAAATACTGATATGTTGTTTTTATCCAGACTGATGAAAGTTTGAAATACAAGTTATTCCAAACTGGTCCTATGAAAGTCAAATTTAACAACCACAAACAGACAGGTTTGACCTTAAATACACTTGAAACGTCTATAGTTCCACGAGGCTTAGTGCAAAAAAAATGGGCAGACAGAATTGTGGTATTTTTCCTGCAAAAACAGGTTTTCCTGTAAATCATTTTCTTTTGGATAAATCTGTTAAAAACCTTTGAAGCCGCGAGACATCCCTGCTGTAGTTCTAGTCCAGTTCATGATTGTGTTCACATACCAGCAGTTGGACAACTTCAAATAAACAAAAAAATTGGAGGAAGCAAGAAGATTTCATATAATAATTAATGCAACTGGCTGCACAATGACACAGTGGTTAGTACAGTGACCTTACAGCAAGAAGGTTGAGGTTCGAATCCTGGGGAGCAAGGGTCAAAACACTGGCCTTTCTGTGTAGACTTTGCATGTTCTCCCGGTGTACGTGTGGGTTTTCTCACAAACATATGTTTTAGGTTAATTGGCCACTATAAAATTGCCCCTAAAAATGATTGTGTCTATGGATGGTTGTGAGTGCGTGGCCCCACAACAAACTGGCAACCTGTTTGGGGTGTATCCCTCCTCTCTCCTGAAAGCAGCTAGGATAGGCTTTGCCACACCTGGGACCCCGCTAGGGATAACCGGTTCAGAAGAGGAAATGAAACAAAATTAATGCAACACTACAGTAAAGAAAAAAAGAACACTTCTGGAAATGTTTAAACCAATCATCTATAGGTGAATACTGTAGTGTGCCATCATCTTATCGAGGCTGGGTTGCAGTGCTATTCAAGGTAGTTATGAGCTTTCCCAAATATGTATTTATTGTTTACCTAATTGATGTAAAAGTCAATGTGTTCTTCTCGCTTTCCTGTTTTTTTTTAGCTGCAGTACTTTTTTTTCTTCAAACCATGCAAAGAGTTTGACTTTCCTTCTGACTAGTAAATTGTAAAACGTGAGCGTAATCTCATTGCACATAAATAGCTGTAGGTCCTCGTGTGACGGATCATATGTAAGTGCCATGAAAATATCAATGCCGGCTTGTAGCAATCTTTGCGCCAAAAAAACTTGGAATTTGATTGATTTTTTTTTTTTGTTCAATCAATTTGTTTTTTTTATTTTGTTTTAATTCTACTCCCACCCTGTTTTCTTTGCCTTATTTTCTTTGCTTTTTTTGTGATGACAAGTGATTTAAAAGCAAATCATCAAACCTTATTCTTTCATAACAAATTAAATATAGAGCAGTTATTATTTGCAAAACCTAGTGTTAAAGGGATGTTTCACTTTCATCAAAAGTAACAATTTATTATGACAGTTTTGTACGTACACCCAGTATAGTGTACTGTTTTAAGTACTGTAAGTACTGTATATGTAAGTAACGTCCTAATAATATGTGTATCTTTTTCCAGGTTTGGAATTTGCTTATTCTGCAGCTCCCAAATCCATGCAAAGTGCCATCATGGGGCTTTTCTTTTTCTTCTCTGGTATTGGCTCCTTTGTTGGTTCTGGTTTGTTGGCCATTGTGTCCCTCAAAGAGATCGGCTGGATGTCATCCCACAAAGACTTTGGTAAGTTCTACAATAAAGATGATGATAAAGACTTTTCCTGAAAAAATAATCTTTAACTAATATGAGATACTAACACATGCAACCTACCCATTTTTAAAATCTCCCTGTATTGATTTTCACATTCCATCTTCTACTGTATTACTTTCTTCTCACCTTTTTTCCTGCTTCATGACCTCATAACCCTGACAGGTATTTGCTTAAAGCCGTTAAACACCAGCTGTATGGTATGGACCTCAATTTTAAAAAAAATTTTCTTAAAAATATCGCTTTTAGAAAAGAATTCACATCCCACAGCTGGTTGATCCTTATAAGTTTTAAGTGTTATTCATGATCCGCTTGCATCACAGCTCTCCTGCTGGTGGAAAGCCAGCGTGAAAGAGTATAATATTTTACATCAGTGTGTTTGATTTCACAAGGATACAGAGAGTTTTAAATAAAGGGCTCAGATGTTCCTGAAGTAGACACAAAATGAGCAACTCCCTGAGCAACCTTTTTGTCTTAGAAGTGTTACACATTATCAGTAAGCATGTCAGACTGACGACAACAGGATTGTTTAAATCTGTCAAGTCTTAGAATGAATGCACGACCACGGCAGCAGATGGATGGCCTCTCAACCCACATGCACTTTTCTCCAGTATACAAGTCAGCGTGGTAAATTGTTTACCCACAAACTTCTAATAGCTCATTAATACAGTCTGTCGGCAGGTAGAAAGGTGCTTTGGTTTATGTTAGCACCGTGGGCTTTATATCAGTCACTGATAAGCACAAAACACTGAAAACGGATTACCTGTTTGAACAGTTCAAGTCATCACAGTTTGTTTTCAGCTGTTTGTCATTTTAGATTTTATTGGTAGAAGTGTCTGACACATCTTGTGACTCTATAGGTGAAATGGATTTAGCTTATATTTTTGGCTGCAAGCAAAATATAGTTTGGTAAATAGTAGCTAAGATGTTCTCAGCCACAAGGTTCTCAAAGACAGGAAGCAACATTAATCACTGGCTGGGGGTCCGATTACTCGGTCCTACCCATCTTAAGAAAAGCTTTTCCTGAAGCAATTCATGGGAATGTCGGTGCTGGTTTGGCATCACACTGGTGGACTTGAAGCTCTTCTGTTGTGCTGCAATTTGTCATATTTCCTCGCTAAACTCGACGGTGGGAGTTTGGACTCGACATTGGAATTTGTCTTTTACTGAATTTTGCCTTAATGGAAAGATTTAGTGTTGAGGATAATTATTTCTATCAACATACTTTATTCAAACTGAACAATGAATCTTAAACTTAATCTTAAATCTATCCGTAGTGCTAGCAAACCTGCTAGAAGTAATCGCTCAGTAGCAGATAAAGATGAAACAAATAAACCTCAGGCTTTACATTTGCAAGTAGTTTGGGTTTAGTGTAAAATTTCATGGAAAAATAATAAACGAAAAAGTTCTTTTTCTATAATTTCTGTCAAATTCAGTCTTCATTGACTCGCTTTTTTTTCTCCTCAGGAGGTTTTTTTTATTTGAAAGTTAGAAGTTAGGATCTACCGGTATATGTACAGGGTGTGCTAACAATGTTCATGCTGCGATGGAGCCAAGATACTTTATATTTTGTTTTAAATTGATTGATTCAAGTTCATTGTTTGCTTCTGAATCCGGCTGCGGAGTCCTTCATCCCTTTCTTTTAATGGTGTATTTTATAGTTGTGTAACTCTGTCTCTTATTCTAGTCAAATCGAGCAGGCAGCTATTTTATTTTTATTGCCTAAGTCAATTAAAGATCAACCTTTACTCTCTTTACATAATTATCTTTCAGACAAGAGGATGTGGTGGGGGTACAGGTGTGTCTAGAACAGCTTCTGCATTTTAAACAGGACAGGAAATGACTTTCTTTTTGGCCAATGTTCAAGTTCTTTCTGATGTTTTACCAGACGTCTGAGACATGCTTAGATGTTCACTGTAAGCTGACATTCGCACATCCCATCGGGTCACAGTCAGCAAAATGTCAGCGTACTAATAAAAGTCTTTAATGTCAGATCTGGTGAATTTAACATCAAGTCACATTCTTTTTAAAATGACTACATGAAATCCCTTCAGAAGCAGCAAAGTATGCATTGTGTTTTTGTTAGCATACTGCACTCATTTTGGACTTAACCATCAATCATAAAGTTTTAGAAGGCCCGTTGGGAATCGCTGAAATAAGTATATTTATGGCTGAAGCAAATATGCATCGATTCTTTCTGATTCCAAGACAGAAGATAGCATTCAAGCCACTGAAGCATCAAAATGCCAAGTCATTGTGCTGAGGGATCAATTGATCCATTTACAAACATTAAATTGATATTGACCAGTTTTATCTTGACTTGCATGATCTGAAAATGGAAACTAACCTACAAGATGTTATCGTACACATCTCAGAAGACCGCTATGTTTATTATAGAATTACATTATTTTTTAACTCAGAATTAAAACGTGGAATTTCGGGGCTTTATTTCTGATTCTTTGCTATTTCGCTCATTCATTGAGATTAAGTTGTTCTTCATTTGTTTTTGTTTTTTTTTTTGTTGCATTTTTTCTATGCCGTAATTAGAATTTTATAATATTGGAATGCATTTGACACCCACAAAAACACTGATGGGTACAAAACAACATAAAGGTTGGAGCCTGTATTTTGCTGAACTACAATGGTCAATAAAAGCTTTGCAAAATTGAAATTTTTCCAACCTCCAACTGTTTCCCTCATTTTTAGTTAAGGAACCTTCTGAAAACTGAAAGAAAGAGTTCAATCCAGCCATTTGTCAGAATGATATTACGACTGCTTTGAGATTATATTAAAAAGACAAATGTGTTAAAGACGGAATCTCGGATAGACTTATGGTTGATATTCAGTTTCTGCCTCGAGGCAAAGCCAAGAGATTGTTTGATAGGTTTCTGTAAATCTTTTACATACCATGTTCTACCTCAAACAGATCCGATTATTTTTAATGCTCTGGATGCTGCTGACAAGCATATATGTAAAATGCTTGGATTTTTTGTGTGCTTTTATCTTCTCCTTCTTGGAAACGATGCTCCTTTGTTACTGAAGACACATGTTCTTAAGTACATGTCCACATGTGTTCCTTTGTTTCAGCACATGTCAAAGCAAATTATTGACTGAAAAGACAAGCTCTGTCCATGCAAATTTATGTTGTTTCGTTCTTCATAAATTATTCTAACTGCTTTTATGTTTGCAAAATCCTCAGACATATCAAGATGACAACAAAATAAGAGGTTAAAGTGCATGTGGAGTTTTCTACTTGCCACTCATTTCATTAACACCTGTCAGGTCTTCAGAGTCATCAGACAGCCTTCTGTTTCTCTGTGAAAGGCTTCAGGCGAGCCAGAGCTGAAAAAATAGACAAAGAATCACTCAGCTCCTAATTATCCACTATAACATGCACACAGCAGAATGAGATGGGATGAGGGCATCTGTATGCTTGATGAAATTAGAGGGTGTTCTGCTCCACTAGTGACAACTGATCATGTAAAGCAACGGGATCACTTTCCAGAAATGTATAAATCCTGTTCTTTGATCAGCCAGGCATGCCTTGTCAAGTCATTTACCAGAAAATAAAACTGAGGATATTGAGTTATTGCAAAGCCATATCTAACACGATGAAGTGGGGGTGGTTTAATGTATGCATATTACTGTTAGAGATGTCCATATTTGGCAGTCTAGCAGGACAGGTTTGTGTGGATATACGGTACTCTGTGTGTGTGTACATATGCATATAAATCCGCGTGTGTCTATAACCAAATGATTTATAGATTTAGATCCTCAGAAATGAGCTGGCATGACTCAGTTGATAGAGTGGTTGTTCAGGTTCAATTCCTTGCCAAGAGCTTGTGTTGAGGTGTCCTTGTACAAAACATTGAACCCTTAATTGCTTCTCATAGGTCATGGTCAGCATCATGCCAACCAGTTTTTGCCATCTGATATGAATGTGTGTGAGAATGGGTTTTAGTGCAGGTATAGGTAGAAAAGGATTTTATAAATACATTATATTTAGAAAACATTAAGGCCAATGATACAGTGATACAGTGATTACGCACTATTACTGGTCACTGTGCCAGGTCAATTATGATTGTTCTACCTGAACGACCACCTGATGGAAATAAGAAATTGATCTGAGACATTCATTACTCTCAGTGCTTGTACTTTGTAAAAAAGTATGAGAAATTTTTGACAGTATGTGAAAAGAAAGAATGTAGTTTAATAAAGGGAAGCACTTTTATCAGTCAAAGAAATGAATATGAAAAGAGTGATGTTTTGACCTTCAATTAAATCTTGAGCAGCTCTCTTAAGCTTTTAAGATCTGAAGAATGCAAATCTGGAATTGATTGTTTTTAGTTTTTCATTTCCACTTCATTCCTGGTGTGTGAAAAAGACCATCATGTCTTCGTATCCATCCATGTGTCTAATTATGTTTCAATGAATGTCTTAGATTGATCTTTATCTTATTGTATCAGGTACAAAGAACGATTACCGGACTAAAAGTCTGATATGCTTCCAATAGATGAATCAAATTTCCATTAAAGGTTTGAACCACTCTTCAAAGGTCAATTAGCATTTGGATGCATTACGTTTTTTTCAGTTCTAGCAATAAACTCACCATGTTAACAGGTTTTAGTTCTATCTGGTGTTATATTGTAGGCTGCAATAAGGCACAGGATTAAGTTCGCACAGTGGCATTGCAGCAAAAGAGTTGCTGGTTTGAGCCCTGGACAAAGCTGCTCTCTACTCTTCTCCATGTGTATGTGTGGATTTTCCTCGGGTCCTCCCACCCTTCAATTCAATTCAATTCAATTCAATTTTATTTGTATAGCCCAAAATCACAGAATGTCCGTCTCAATGGGCTTCACAAGAAAAAGAGGAATGTATTAACACAAATACACAACAAGAAAAATAACTAACAAATGCTAACTAAACAAGACTAGCACATTAATGCACTTAGACTCTCCTTCTCGGTGAGGAAAAACTCCTAAAAAACCCATCAGTGGGGAAAAAATAAGAAACCTCATGGGGATCCACGTGAAAGAGAGATCCCTCCCCCGGGACGAGCAAACAATGTGTCACAGATTATTGTTTAAATATTAGCTTATTCTAATCTACAGCTAAATATCTAAAGAAGTCAATAAATGTTCTTCATCCTGATGGAAACACGGGGGACTCCTCAGCCTGGAGATGTCAAGAATATGCAAATCTTCAAAAATATGCAGGTTAGGTTTGTTGGTCATTGGGAAGTTTCCCCTACAAGTGAATGTGTTTTTGATTGGTTTTCTAAGTGGTACTGCAACAGTATGGCAACCTGTTTGGGATGTATTCTGTTTATGGCCTGGAAATTGCGAGAATAAGCTCATGCAGCATCACAATTCCAAATAGATAAGTGGTACAAAAGATGAATGAGTGAAGAAGGCAGTTTTACACTTTCTTGATAGACCTAATGCAGAAAAGAATCTCTCTGTGAAAGAGCAGGCTTCTGCAGAGCTTCCCACCCCCTTGACGTAAGAGATATAAAATGTAAGCTTGAGATTTCTCAATCCTGTCACATCTGCATCTTACATGCACAGGACGAGTTGACATGGTCTCTGACAGGCTGTCCCACAATCTTCTTTCTTTGCAATAAGCTCCCATCAGCAATCATTTGGCCCACGTTGCTTTCATGTTCAGAAAAATCCTAAAGAGCATCATCTAATGCCGTCGGCAACAAAGTCAATTGGTCTGCCTCACATGGTCAAGAGGACAAAAGCCGCTCTAATACCAATCCAATTGTCTTCGGTGAAGGCGATTGTATTGTTGTCAGCTTTGCCCTTCATGTAAACCCCCTGGAGAGACCAAAACAGGATTTGTTCTGGGCTTTTCTCTCGAGCTTTGCGGTTGAATGAGGACGAACATTTCAGTCCAAAGTGGTACAAATACTAAGACACTTAGCAGCCGCTAGTTGAAATCACCCAATAGGAAAGAAGTCAATTATCATTACAACTTTAAAAGCTCGACTAGTACTGTATGACCTTATTCCAGTCAGCCTCCACACATTCTGTCGTCTTTTCCATCTAAACAAGTTATATTTTAGTATCGCAGTCCGCAGAGGAGGCGTCTAGCTATTTTTTCATTCTATTTTCCACATCACAGCCTCAAGAGGATAGTAAAGTCTTTTAATTCTGATGAAAGACCTTCTTATTCAAATCACAGCAGAGGGCCTACATTGTTCTCAATATTTTTGATGCTTCATTTTCTCATCATCAGAACATTTCTTTTGTATTCGCATTGATACAACGGTAGGGTCAATTGTCTTTACTTTGAAAAGGATTGGCAGTAGAATACAATGACATGAAACAAGCCCCCTCCGACATCCCTGCTCTATTCTAATTTCTGACAGACTTATTTTTTCCTGCCACTCTTGCTTCAAACCAGCTTTTTATGTCTGACAAATGCACAGCAGCTCGCCACACTTTCATGCTCATGGCCATTTACTTTAGTCTTTGGTGTTCTTTCAACTTTGAGCACTTAAGAGGAAACTTCCTGCTCTCCTCATCCTTTATAAGGCACCTTTTTCTACCCCAAATTTACATTTTCCTATGCTCCTCGCTGTTAATAAATGATAGGGGAATGAGAGTTGGACTGTTTGTGTAATTTAATGTTCTTGTTTTGCCTCTTACAGGCAATATCAATGACTGCTACCTGCATTACTACTTCTTCCTCCTGGCGG
The DNA here is from genome assembly GCA_902685375.1 of Neostethus bicornis. NCBI lineage: Eukaryota > Metazoa > Chordata > Actinopteri > Atheriniformes > Phallostethidae > Neostethus > Neostethus bicornis. The sequence goes on from LR738545.1 coordinate 17,651,826, forward strand.
GCATCCAAGGCATCACCTTGCTGGTCTTCCTTATTGTCTCTGTTAAATATGACAAACAGAAGGGCAGAGAAGCAAGCCGCCGGCAGAGACACACCTCTTCCTAACCTCTGATATCTCAGCAAGCCCCAGCACACCTCCTTTCTGCTGATACATCTCCAAGTGCCTGTAGATCCATGGAGGAAGTTCTTATTTGTCAAGCGTGTATCCCCTGTAAATTTTCTGTCATGATTACGCACTTATTTATGGGTTTTTTTGCCCACAAATGTGGACTTTTTTTTATTATGATAGTATTGATTTTACATTAGTTGATGACTGTGCAGGTACAGACAGCATAGACATTAATTCAGAAGACTTAAGTTTTAATAATTTTTGCTTTTTTCTTCTACTTTGTGTTTACTCTAGCCGCATTTCTGCAGTTATTTGGATTTCACTTGAGAATTGACGTCAGTAAATCATGACACATTTGTACTTTCTAAACACAAAAAATGGTTTTCCTTCATTCTCTGTAAACCTATTTACAAGCAAAATATATTATAAGTCTAACATTATATTTTTTTGCCTTTGAAATATGTTTTTGATAATGCTCGTTGCAATTTAGCTGCAAATTTATAACTTGAATTTGGATTTTTTTTTTTTGTTGTTTTTGCCATGACTGTTATTTAAGTGTCTTATGAACCCTTGTGTGCTTTGTGAGTGAATGATGCGTTACGTTTACAATGTATCATTTGAAGTGATGATATATATTTATTTGTTTGTTACGGATGCCCAGCAATAATTTTTTTTAAAGTAACTGATATATAAGGATTTATAATTCAAAATATTGTGAATGGTCATCCATGGACTCTGTGCATAAATTTGACATTCAGATCTCATATTAAGATTAAATAATCACTTGTGTTTGTTTTCCACGGCCTGTGATTACAGAACAAACTGAAGAGCAACATAAATGTGTCGAAACCTTCTTAAAAATCTCTGACTTTTAAAAATTGCTTTTTGTTTTTATGACACCTGTGAAGCGACTCTGTCATCTTTAATTCTGGTTAAGCTGCAAAATTACATAAGACAAACCTGTAAAATAATGCTGTGACTGTGCAACCTAAATTTGAATGCAATGAACGTGTCTTTAAAAAGTCTGAGCATTTTGAAGAGTTTTTTACATGAAAATTAAATGCAACAAATACATTGTATGTCAATGCACATTATATAGTTAGAGTTTTACAGCACAATAAATGATAACTTTTCTAGTTCCCCAATTCTGTCTTATCATGGATTTGCAGCTTCACCAGAAAATAAAATCCTCTGTTTTTGTTGTTTTTATAAGACTGCAATGCATTTGTTTTACCTCTATGTTGCAGGATAAGATTAAGCGCGTGTGTGTTTGTATGTGCTATTTCTTCAAAACTCAGATTAAGTTAAGCACAAGGTAGTGAATTTTATAACAAGAAAACTCAGGGCTTTTGGAATAATGTCAAATGGTAAACAGTAACTCTCCAGGAAATTTAAAAAGTGCCTGAGGGAGCTCTGAGTGTTTATCATGCCGAGTCAGTAAAGTTAAAGTACTAACATGAGAAGGCCAGCTTCGGAAGGTAAAACTGCCTGTAGACTAAATTTAATTAGCGTCTGTCTGTATTTAATTTAAAACTACAACATGTTGATTTGTTTAATTAGAAACAATATTTGTCTTTTTTTCCCCCTATTTTGAATATAAAAGATTTATGACATTCATTTGAAACCATATGTTTAGTATACTGGAACATTGCTATGTAGTGTATATTTAAATGTGAAACATTGAGAATTGTGTTTATTTTCTTCCAGCACTTAATACAGAATAAAAGTTTAACTTGCAAAATTTCTAACTGTCTTTTTTTTTCCAACTTTTTGAACGTATTTTGCATTTTTCTCCAAGGACAGTGATACTCAAATACAGGTTTTACCATCACACGTTTCGTTCTGTTGTCTTCTGCTTATTTGGGTCATGGGCCACAGGGGCAACAGCCTCAGACAGGAAACCCAGGCTTCTCTCACCCTGAATGCATCGTCCAGCTCACCCAGGAGGATCCTGAAGCGTTCTCTATCCAGCTGTGAGACATACAGTAGTCTCTCCAGAGAGTGCGAGGTCTGCTTCTAGTTCTCCCCCCTGGTGGGACATGCCTAAAACAACCTCCTCAGCAAGGCGTTCGGGAGGCATCTAACCAGATGCCCGAACCACCCCATCTGGCTCTACTCCAAGCTCCTCTATCTATCTCTGAGTGACAGCTCAGCCACCCTGTGGCGGATGAAAAAAAATGATCTTCTAATATTATGATGTAGATTTTTTTTAAACGTTCCTTATGTTATTACGTGTTTCTACAGATGTGCATTTTCTGTGCCCAGTTTTAGATGATTATTCTCATAGCAACCAGATGAGTGCCAAAAAATTAACTATCAATAGATAGTTTGAATTCTGACAGAAACTTAAATGATTGTTAAGAGAGAAAAAATTATTTAAATAGCCCCAAAAAAGAATATGATGAGCATGGGTGGGTAATACTGAGGGACTAAGCCTTATTTTGCATTCTTGCAGGGTAATGGCAGAATATTTACTCTCAGTTTCATCAGACAGATTGAAATCACCATCATCACAGATCATTTTGGGCAGTGCAAAGGCCTCCCAGCCACAAGTTTCAGGTCAGCCATTTCCAGTTTAGTCTGGTCAGAGTCTCACATAGCTGTGACAGGACAGATAGCATGATGTGTTCAGCTAACACACCAGTTTCTGGATATTATTCTTCTTTGGCGGCTTGCTTCTCAAATTGAAAGAAATTTCTGACACATTGAAGCTGCTGGAGAGAAAGAAAGCACTGCTGGGCAATAACAATAAGATACAGTTTTGTCATTGCGCTCCACATATTTAAGAATGATTTATGAAATGGAATTCAAGCAAACATCAGTTCCTTGGAGACAAAGTCCTGCAGTTTTCTGTTTTTATTTGTTGCTCTGTGAACCAAAGTAATGAATAGCTCTTTGAAGTTTTGCATAAGATGGCATTTTATCTTAAGCTTCAAAGCCAGTGCGAAAAAGACCAATAAACAAATTAAAAATAAACTGGAATTTGGACATATGTGTGAGAGAAACTGATATGATCTTGCCTATTATGAATGCGAAAAGTCTATAGTAAGAAGAAGGCCCCAGGACTCCGATGGAGAAACAAAAACCCCTGTGTTTCATTTTAGTCGAACAGATCCCATGTATTAAAACAAAGTTCACATAAGAAATACTTCATGTAATTATTTTCTTACGTCAAAAAACACGTTAAGGCTCGATCTGAAATAAAAGCAATGGTATGGGAAAATAAAGCTCCACAGCAAACCAAACATGTGGCAAAATCAGACATTTTTGAGTTATTAAATTCTATTCAAATTGAAAAAACAACTTCCTACTTTTGCACTTAAAATATCTCACATGTATAAATGCTTAGGTCATGTAAATCATTTTGATTCAATATTACCATAATCTAGTTGTATACTTCCTCGATATTTATTAATCCTCAGCTTCTTTTATTTGTGTTATAATCTTCTTTCATATTTTGGTCCCTTAAGGTTTGCACAAAAATACGGAGCTGATTTTAATTGTTTGACAGAGTCTTACCTGTGTAATGAACAGCTGGCAGATGCCTCCAAAGATGTTGCTCCAGTAATTAAAGGATTACAAAGTATCATCTCACATTAATTAAGATAAGCTAATGAAGACATAATGTTTAAGAAAACGATTAAGCGGACAAGTTTGCCTCCTACAAGACCTCATAATCTGCTCTTACATGTGCCCATTAGCTTATCGGAACTCTTCTTTTTTAAGAGAATTCAAATTGTTCAATAGATAAGTGGTTTAACTCTGGCCTACGTCTGAGATATTTCTCATTGAGGACATGAGCTGCATGACTGATAACAAACATAAAGTCTCGCACTGTCTCATGTTCCGGAAACGGGTTCTTGTCACTTGAAAGATTATTTTCAGCTGGACTGAGCATGACAGCCTGCTAAGGATGTTCATTCAGACGGATCATCTGTGAAATAAGCAACATTAAACTGGTTTAATGGCATACATCAATCCGAGTTTCCAATTGCTGCCTTGGTCATTATGTGCAGGTCCTGTGGTGTAGACAGCATCTTATTTGTACTGAATGAAACTCGACTTCCATAAAATCAGTGCAGATGTGCAGATAAATTTTCTTTATTCACACTAAAGAATCCACTTCCTACCTGGTGTAACACAGTAACTGTCTCATCCTCTCAACATGCTGGGTAGAAGTCTATTTTGCTAGAAGTGCTTTTTTTGTGCGTCGTTCACTACTTAACTTGAACAAACATTTCTGAAGGACAAATTGGGGTTTCACATACTACGGGCATTAATCTCTGTTGGTTACAATAAGTGTTACCTTGCTTTTGGGTATCGGTTCATCACAGATATTCTTTAATTAATATCCTGTACGAAATGTGCTGCAATTAATTACTGTAATTATCAAAAGCAGTTTTGCTATTTCATCCTTTTGCTATGGTGATGGACAGCCTGACAGATGAGGTTAGACAGGAATCGTCATGGACTATCACACTTGCAGATGACATTGTTATATGTACTGAGAGCAGGGAACAGATGGAGGAGAAGCTCAATAGGTGATTTGCCCGGGAAAGGAGATGAATGAAGGTCAGCCGCAATAACAAAGACTACATGTGTGTGAATCAGAGGTTCTCAAAAGCAGGAGTGAGGTTACAGGGAGAAAAGCTAAAGAAGGCAAAGGATTTTAAGTACCCAGGATCAAAAATCCACAGCAGGGAAGAGTATGGAAAAGAGGTGAAGAAGTGTGCGCAGACTGGCTACAATGGTTGTGATAAAAGAGTTTCAGCCAAAATGAAAAGAGCCAAGAGGATGTTTATGAAGTTAGTGAAGGAGTCCATGAAAGCAGTAGATATTAGAGAAGAGGATGCAGAGAGTGAGGTTAGATTTTTTTTATCCGAGGGAGCGACCCATGTAGAGAAAGCCAGAAAAGAAAGGAATATTCCTAGGAGTGTAAAAGTATTCACAAACGTTTAAACATTTTTATTTAAGACCTCAACATTTAATATTTGTTAATGAAACTAAGATATTTCAATCCCCGCTCCTGCTGTAACCTGGTTAAGTTTGAGTTTAAACCATTTAAAAACTCAACTATTATCTCCATCTTTCATAAGATAAAGCTTGCGTGGCATGCTGTATATACTGTACCTTGTGTTTTTTTTAACCAGGATCCTTTCTGAGATGCTCTGGTCAGGAGGAATTTTGTGTTTTCAACACACTTGAGGTAGTTTCTTTTGATCCATGCAGCTCCAGTTAAAAAAAAGTAGCCTGCAAGTGCTGAGCTGACCTTGTCAGCATCTGTCTCCACCCTCTTTTGCAGCTGCATGCTCGTGTAAATTTTATTGTAGTAAAACTACTGTGAGTTTAAAATTCTTTTGAGGGGCAGCATAAATCATGTGGCTAATAATTATTTGAAAATTGCAAATATAGACCGGGCACATTAAGACCACAGGGAGTATAGCAGCCATTAGTAAGAGTTTGTTGGTCTCACATCATCAATTTAATTAAAAATCCATTTAAGATGAAAGCCCGGGGAGAGATTTGTTTTTCCTTTCAACGAAGTCAAGACTTCAAGGCCAACAAAAGATTGTTGAGTTACCATTTCATGGAACTAGAACTGAATGGCATAATTATTCCCCCTTTGCCACACCCAAGTAGGTAAGAAGTTTAAAATCAAAGTCAATTTTTCTCGGTTTGGGTTATTAATTTTTTTGTTCATACTTGAGGAAAGTATAGCCTCTAGACTTATTTGGGAATGACCTGCAAAAAAATCTCAAACTATCTGAACAGTCAATCCCAGTAAATACACACACATTAACCCCAATTCAAACATGACACAATTGACAAGAAAGCCTGCAAGCAGAGAATCTGATCATTATGCCATGCAAAAGAGCCACGTTAACTTACTATTTGCCGTTGTACGATGATCCTTTAAATTAAGAGTCAAGTGACAAAATAGGTTCCTTGAAAAAATGTACAAGTTTTGTTATTGAAAACTGTTAAACTCTCGGGGCTTTATTTTTGGTGAGTTTCATTTAACTGGGTTTGGTTCACAGGAGCAAAAGCCCAAGCAAGAAAACCCGGACTTCCCTCACCCTGGCCACATTCTTTATTTTTTTTTTTTTTACATTGTTTTGACCAGGTTGTCATTGCACCAGCTGCTCACAAAGACCATTCTTAGCTAGTATTTAACGCACTTTATGGCCAGATGTGAAACATAGTCCCTCCAACAGCTCCTGGGTCTGTCTCTGGGTAATTCTGAAAGCAGAGTCAACTACAGTCATTTGCAGACAGATTAATTTGTCAAAACATGGAACTACTTGTTACGCTTTTACATTTATAAAAACTCATCCTTGTCTTTTACCTCCAATTTGTACTTTTCTGACTGAGTTTATCTTATTCTAGCTAAGTTTGCAGCAGTTTGTTCTTAGCTTCAAAGAGGAAGAGGGGAATCATTTAGAAAAGTCTAAAAATTTGTGTAGCTCATGTTGTAATGAGTTAATCTGAGTTAAAGTGAGTGGCACACGTAATTAGACCAAGGAATTTCTTATTTGCTAATTTATGTCTTTTCCCCCCCGAGTTGCTGGTTAAAAATCCAATTCACTGCACAGAAAGTCTTAGTTTGAGCTTTTTTCTACTTGATGAAAATAAAACTAACTCACATATAAGAAACAAGCACACAATCAGCCAGCCCCGCAGGGAGAATAATAATGTTCACTGAGCAAAAGACAATTTCTCAGTCGAGTGGCTCTGTTTGGGAAGTTTTTCGAGATGATTATTATTTGTGCAATCATCTGAATGATAAAAGATCTGTTTCTAAAACAGAAGGCAATCCTTTCCTTTGTTAAAAGTGTGTTTTCAGCATACATGATTGGTCGAAAGAATACAACATTCCAGTTTGTCGATCACTTATCATTTTACTTCTTGCTGTAGGACAGGGTTCAACGAGGCATTGGATTTTTTCTAGTTCTTGTTTTTTACAAATTCAAAATCTTCAAAGTCATTTGGGAAGCTTTAGAAAATGAAAACGTGTTATTTTGTCTTGTCATTTAACCTATGAAACCCGCTCACACAACTCTAACATGTTGGAATATTGAGGTCTAGCAGATGATTTGGGACAAATAAAATCTCCTCAGGTTTGAAAGGGATTGTGTTGTAGCAGAATTATCTCCCATAAAACAATCTTCAATACCAACGAGTGTGCTTTCACTTTCTTTGTAATCCTTTACACAACAGCAGAACACCAATTTTGGTGGTGCAGTGGTCAATAAAAAGCTGATTCATACTCTTGACAATGATGTGTATTCCTTAAATGTTATGAAAATACAATATACAGAGCAACAATATGACACTATTGAGTCTGTTCAGTATGTACATAACAGGGTTTCTGTCTTTCTGTGTGAAGATGGAAATAAACCAGAGACTTGTGCCTTATTTTTATCCAACACAATGCAAACGTCTTCTCCTTTTTTTGTGTTACTTTTGCATGGGTCACAAATTTAATTTAAGAAATTACTATCAAAGTGAAACGAACCTCCAAAGCCATTTAATGAACACACACTTTTCTGAACATTTAACAGAGTAACCTTTTTTTTTATTATTTTGATAGTCAATTCAATCCCAGGACCATGGCTTTATTTTTAAATGGTATAATAAAATAATGATAAAAAAGTAATAATCTGAGGAACAAATAAAAAAATGAGCCATGTGACCTTTTATATTTTCCACTTGGGATTCTTCATCAGCCATTGAGTCTCAAACGTCTCGACTCTTTGGCAGATTGTAGTGAATGTTAAATTCCCCTCTTTTCACAAAACACAGGTGGGTGGAAATCCACAATCCTCTGAAAGGCAAAAGTGTGAGTCTATATAGTATGTCTACAGTACATTATGCCACCTCTTTCAGAGCACTTTCATTTAACCTCTCCATGTAATTGCGCAACTCCTTGGAGTCTCCCAGTTGCACATCTTGGCACACCCACTTAATATCCTGGTCACAGCTCCCAGTCAGTGTGCTAACAGTGGGGTAGCTATTGTCCGAGGGAATGGTGGTAAATGTAGTGAACTTAACTCTCTTCCTCTTGGTGGTGGGGGAGTCTCCTTTGCTGTCCTTTACCATGCAGCTCGTGTCCGGTGCTCGGTGCACTTGGCTCTGCACATTTTTTTGGACAGAGCCTCCGTTCAGCAAGTGACTCCCTTCCTCGAGGTAGCTGTTGGAGTCCATCATGGAGGTCTGTTCCTCCAGCTGAGGGGAAAGGCTTATCTGGCTCTCCAGCAGCTCGGCCTCATTCCCCAGCCACACCCAGTCATGGGCGTGATTCACGTTCTCCTGGCCTTCAATGGAGAGCTCCTTATGGCGGTATTTAAGTGTGTAGGAAATGCAGTTGATGAGAAAAACAAGAATAGCAAGGCAAAAAACCCCGAGCAGGGCGTACATGCCGATCTCCAAGTCGGTGAGGCCACGAGTAGTATGAACCAGTTCATCATCCATATTTCGTCCACGGGGCAGATCTACTTGCGCAGGAAAGTCTGCAAAGTCAATTGGAATGTTCTGGCTACTATCATCTGAAAGCTTACCCCCGTCAGGCCTGCGGACAATTGCACTTCGAGTGGTGGTTGCTCTCCTCGACACCCCATCCTCAATGTCTGCAATGGAGCTGCCAAAGTAGTGGGTATCAAGACCAGGTCTGTCCTGTGAGGAAGTAAACCTGCCTTTGTTCTCCATGTCATCTCCGTCTGGGCTGTAGTCACTGTTTCCTCCCCTGGAGCTGTCACTGTGACCAAACCTCACCATGACATTACAGTTTCCCACGGCTAAAATGCTCCTTCGCTTGAACTTTTGGCAAACTTCACAGACAGTCATTTCCACTCTAACAAGCAGTCCTTGACCCTCTGCCTCTGTCACAATGACAGGCCATTTCCACAAGGGGTCCTGCTGCACTGTTACCACCTCCTCATCAAGGGAGGAGGCTGTCAGGACAAAGAAATCTGGATTGTACAGGTCCAATGGAGCCAAAGAGCCATCGCTGAACTGCAGCCATGCACTGATCAAAGCCTCCTGTGGACAATATGACAAGGAGAAAAAAGTCAGTGATATACAACTACAATGTGGACATTGACTGTAAAATAAGAAAACCAGTGCATTCAACTTTATTTCCAAAGTTAAGTTCCTTTTTTGAATGTTAGCTTTGAAAATAAGTCCTCTTTGCTAGTTACCACTTTTAATACAAGATCAGGTAAAAACCCCTTGCTTGTTTGCACTCTCTTTTGCACTCTAGAGTGTGGTGAAGTGTGAAATAAGCTGCAGAGTGATGATTTGCTTTCAACACTTCAATTACCAATGTAGCAACTGCTGTAGGCTAAAAGCATATATGAAGATTTCTACTTGAGGGGGAAAAAAACCACAAACACAGACTTACTCCAGATGATTTCTCAAAGTAAAGTAATACAGATGAAAAGACAGGCAAAAAGGATCAAATTGTAAAATGAACCCAGCTTATATCAGTTAGGATTTGTCTTTTAGTGGACCTGAAACTTATTCAAGTTTTGCAATCATTTTTATGTTGCTGAAGGACAAACTCCACACAGGGGGGACAAGAAGCTCCCTGCTGAGGTCAGTAAATGTTTCCCAATAACTACCATCAGAAGACAAACAGCACAGTACTGCTAGCTCATCTTCACACTGTGCATAAAGATTTGGTAGATAAACAACTATTATCATCATCCTCTGTTAGAGAGAGTAAAGAGGACTTTTGGAAGTAGTTTCTCAGTCATGAACTTGATGTGAGCTTCAAAGGGGCCACATTCAGAGTTCCCTCAGCAAATTAGAAAGGGAAGCAAGGCTGATAGAAAAAGTCAAGTTTTCTATGTAAGTCATATTTTGCACAGGAGCAGTGATTTTGCACTCGCATGCTCTGAGATTAAGCTTCCCCTTTCCATTTGCCACCCAAGGAAAAAATATTCTGTCACACTCCAGCTCTCAAGCCTCGGAGTTAAGACTGTTAGGGATCATGTGGAACAAACAAACAGACGTGCGCACATCAGCACATACACACTTGCCCTTTCTTGCTTTTGTAAATCGTTCATCCTCATGCAGTCTGGAGGTGTGGGTTTTGTTTCGGAGAGCGAAGCATTAAAAACAGCACTAGGCTGTCTTTAGGCATCAAGAGAAAGAGGATGAGAGTAACCTCTAGCATTGATGAAATAAAAACTTTCAGGTAATTGTGTGAAATGAATTAACATTAATCTAAACCGCTTAAATAGGGACCAAAATATCATTTCTCTTTTTTTTTTCCAATCAGACGCAGCGGTTGCTTCTGTGAAGGAGGCTGGTAAGCAAAGAGTAATTTACTGTATAATTATTATTCACACTACCTAATTATGCTGTTTATTATCCTGGAGTCATTTAGATGACAAATTATTAGAAAGCAGATAAAAAAAGCTAATTTAAATGGACTGTTCTCCTTAGTAAGACAAAGATTATGTGATAATTTATTGACGCAACATAAAATAGAAAAAACTTTAATTAAAAAGAGAGTTAAATCAGTGTGCATCCTCATTCGTCCAGGCAATTGTAATGGAGACAATAGGTTAAAATTATACATCTGAACTTGTGTTTCACCTTATTTCCAAGAGGTTTGTTCAACTGACTTTGTCAGTTACAGCTTCCTCAAAATGTTTTCTTACTCAAGCCCAAATGAAAAATTTTGGACATAGTATTTTAGATGACATGTATTTTGTCATAATTTTACTCCCTACCTGTTTGGGGTTTTGTAGGACTTCCTGTGTGGTGGTGGTGGCCAGGATGGCTCTGTTGCTACCTGGACTCAGCTGTAAGTTCATGGAGAGACCGGTTACCAACTGGACTCCCAGTTCAGTGATGCTCACTTTATCATCCACCACTGTGACGGTCTTTTCCGCCAGGATAGAGTCTGATAATGGAGATAAAACCTAAAAGGAAGACAAACGAGAAGGTAAAGTGATTGTAAAGTGATTTTAAGGTGAAAAAAACCCCCCAAAGACTGGTATCTTTCCCAATTTCCGTCCAAAGAGAGCTATAAATGCGAAACAGAAGCCAACAATGTTTCCGATAAAACATTTTAAGCCCAGCTTCACTCCAAAAGAAAAAAACACGAAAAAAAAAAAAAAAAAAATCCAAATAACCATGAAGCTTGTTCATTTCCTGCCCCAAACATTGAGTTTGATCTTTCCCAGGAGAAATCAACAAAAAGAGAAAATAGCTAAAAAACAGAGTAAAAACTCGGTCTACAGAAGCCCAAGCAGAATTAAGTCAAAGCCGGTTGTGATTCCTGGCACAAAAAAAAAAATCACATCAGTAGGGCTTTTGCTGTGAACATCTCACAGACATGACAAAGGCGGATTACCATGAGTTTCAGGTGATTTAAGAAAATGCCTTTCCAACTGTTTCATCCAACATAAAAGCAAAACAAGCTTCTCTGCTATAAAGAGACAAAACTTTCTTCCAGGCTGGTTGAGATCAAACAATAATTCAACTTATTTCACCTCCTGCGGGTGGAAATCAATTCTCTTTGATTACCAATGCCCTTCCACAGAGGAAAGAAGCACATTTACCCCTGGAAGAATGGCAGAAAGTCTTCCTATGACAAACGATGTGTGAGCTATGTGTGTCTTCATCAGCATGCATACTCTTACAAGCTTCTCCACAAGCATCAGTCAACATGACGCATGGCACAAGTACTCGGAGCTGTCAGACCTTCGCACTTGTCATGCTTTCCAGTTTGTGCTTGTTTTGACAGAGCGTGCATGTGTGCGGAGGTGAACACGCGTCCTTGACGCTAAAAAGTAGATTCCACTCTCATAGATGTCATTAGAGGGGTAGATATTCATCCCCTCAGTGTGAGGAGCCTGACAAACCAAAGTACAGAAAAACTGAGCATGAAGCACAACAGGTGATGTGGTAATGTCACACCTGCCGGCTTTGGACAAAACAAGGAACTAATCAAATATCGCAGTCAATGAGCGATGTAATAGACTTTTCTTGTAAACAATTCATTCATGCTTCTTTAGCATTTCATTCTTGTCTTTGTACATTTGTTTTTCCCTCAAAATGAATGTAATTAAATCATTCAATTTAATGTATGACTCTTTGCACATTAGTACCACAGCAAGTTTCTAGTCTCTGAATCTTGTTCACTGACCATGGTAATAAAAGTCTTTCTGATTCTAATTGAACCTTTAGAAGGTTCTTCTGATGGCTTGATGAACACATGTTTCTGGATCAACTTGTGTTCATAGAAGATAAAAAGCCGCGCTGTTTACCATTAGTCCTTAGTCATGTTCTCTGGGTTTTGAAGAACATTTTTAAACTATAACCAGTCAAAGCTTGATTTGAAATCAGGTTGGATTTGAGAGTCTTGTCAACTCTGAAAGGGATGTTCAAGTGAACGGTTTTAATTGGTTCCTTTCTGCTATGTTGTTGGTACGGAGGGTTGTCAGTTATTTCATTTTCTAACCTCCGTTCTCAACACTGGGTCACAGATAGGTGGAGCCCATCTTGGCATGCATCAGACAGAAGGCGGTTTTCACCCGGGATAGGTCAGCAGTCTGTAACAGGGGTACATTTAATTTTGGTATATAAAATGATTGCTATAAAAAATATTTAGCCAGCAACAGACCTCAAATTTTGTAGGAAAAGTCTTTTTGTCTTTGTTAAAATAAAAGAACCAGCGTTTAGCGGAAAAAAAATGTGTTTAGTTGAGAAATATTAAATGGAATAATAGATGTCTTAGCTTATTTGATTCTGTTCTGAAAATAATTTTAGAGTCAGTCTTTGTGGGGTGTTGATTAGGGTAGGGTAGAGGAGGATTGTTTGCAGAGTAGATGAATTCTGACAATCTTGTTATTTTATTTTAGTCTCACATACAGTATATTGTCTCCAAAATCCTGCAAAATGTGTTCAATTTGTTTGTTAATTATTCTTTATGTGTTTGAAAAAAGGTTGGTTTGTGTAAAGGATTATTATCATTTCAAATAAATTAACTTTTTACATATATTTGTGTACACACTTCTACTTGAAATTATCTTTTTGTGTACCTGGATGGTGGTCATCCCCACATCTCGTCCAACCAGAATTCTTCTGTCCAGTAGCTGAGCGATCTGCGTGTCCTCTACTTTTAAAAAATCCCACACAAGCTCTGTGATGTCCACCTGCCAGTCAGAGCCCAGCATGAAGCTGGTTTGTCCTCGTGGATCAGCTGACTCAGCAACAAACTGGGTCAGAACTTTGACCATGGCATGCTGGTACTGCAGAGTGCACCCTCGTCCTCGCTTGTCTTCATCGTCCTCATCGTCACTGTCTCGTGTTAACCTGAAAAAAAGAAACCAACAAGAGAAAAATTAAAGAGAGGTCCAGAAAATATGCAGGCGTCAAAACCTAATTTAATAACATTTTGTAAATGAATATGTTAAATGAAAATTATTGTTCTTTTTTAAGCAAAGAAGAATTACAGAAAAAAAGTTTTAAAGATAGTCTGTTTGACATTTAATAAAAACTGAAATATAGTTGGTGCATCAATGTGAAGAACAGCCATCAAGTTTAGAAGACAGTCTGCTGAATAATGTCATGCAAAAATGTCTACAAAAACATACCTTTTAAAATTTGAGCATGTATTAAAAAGCTGTTCTATGGGAGATATTATTTTCCAAATTGCAGAAGATCAATTCTTGTGTGCAGTTTGTTGGTAAAGAAGTGATTCAATTTTGATATCGCACAACAATTTAGAATTAAATTGCCAAGTTCGTTACGCTGATAGACCTTTTCAGAACAGTCTAATCTTTCTGTATTTTTGGAAACATTCCTCTGCCACAACATCACACTTATTTGCCCTCTCTGGTGATATACAGATACAGTGAAAACTCTATGTCAGCATATCCAGATAAAAATAAAACCTATAGTTTGAGAGAATTGAAGTTTAGGATACTTGCAAAACAATGACAAACGCTGATTGAGTTTAGTCTTTCTTTGAGTAAATTCAGTTAAAAGTTAATTACAACAAGAAAGTTGGTGAATTAATCCCGGCAACTGCCTAGAAACACCCCTTACTTTCGTGGTGTACTGTATTTACGGTGAACGAATAGATGCAACAGTTTAAATGAGTAAATGAGAGGTATCCAAATGGAAAAGTGAGGTTTCAGGGAAAGAGATAAAGAAGAATTTCAGCTAAAACGAAAGGGAAAGTGTACAAAACCGTGGTGAGACCGGCCATGCTGTTTGGTCTAAAGACAGTGGCACTGAGGAAAAGACAGGAAACAGAGTTGGAGGTAGCAGAGATGAAGATGCTGAGAATGTATCTGGGAGTGACCAGGATGGACAGGATTAGAAATGAGTACATCAGAGGAACAGTAGGTGTTAGAGGTTTTGGAGATAAAGTCAGAGAGGCCAAACTGAGATGGTTTGGACATGTTCAGAGGAGAGAGAGAGTGCATCGGCAGAAGGATGGTAGGTTTGGAACCACCAGGAAAGAGGCCTAGAGGAAGACCAAAGAGGAGGTTTATGGATACAGTGAAGGAAGACATGAAGATAGTTGGCGTGACCGAAGAGGATGCAGCAGATAGGGTTAGATGGAAGAAACTGACTTGCTGTGGCGACCCCTGAAGGGAAATGGCGAAAGAAGAAGAAAAATGGATGCAACAGTTTAAAACTATTTGATATATAATGAGACCTGGGAATGAACAAAATGTTTTAAAAACCCCAATACAATGGTAGTCATGCTTCAATACAATCTCATTATAAATTATATTTAAAATATTTGCTCATAGATGCAACCAACAAATTTATTAGTTATATTGCAATAAAAACATGAAGTGCTTTATTATACTATGTGTGTAATGATGTTTTTGTGCTAATTTACATGTTAAACTAAAGCCAGTCAGACATTCTGATTGATGGTTCTCATTCAGAGATGTTTACTTGACAACAATCAGGTTATGATGAAGTGCTGCAGATCAAATCAGTAAGAGATGATCAATCCAGCGAATGGCAACAATATTTCTTTTCAATGTCTCTCCATCAGTGTTTCGGACTCGCTCTGAATTGTAAATGTCCTTACTGCTTTTCCTAATGGACGTCCTGATTGTGCTGTTGCTAGCAAATCTCATTTTATTACAGTAAACAACAAACCAGCTGGCAGAAACACAATGTGTTCTCTCCACAGAATATTTGCCTTTAGTTCGAACATTTTCTTTTAAATTATGCTGATATTATATTTGAACCATGACTTCTTTTCTTTTGCTTCAACAAACATTTTTTTTTGTAGAAAAAGAAAAGCACCCAGAAATCTTGAGAATTGTTGATCCCAGAGAACAAATGCTGTTCCAGCTCTCCAACCCTCTACCAAGACACAGTTGGGTTACTTTGCAAATAGAAAAAGGTTTTGTCAACACAACCATAAATCAAACCCTGCACATTGGACTTCTATCCAATTTTTTGGTCAAATCATCATCATTTTTTTTTTGACCTGACTTTTATTCTCCCTCCATCAACCTTTGCACCCATGTTAGTAAAGGTTGTGATTAGAACAAAGCAGAAAAGAAAATAAATTAATCCTCTAAACTGTTTTTCTGGCAGTTATCCGCTCTGCTTGTCTCTTTCTGTCTGAATCCCCTGAGAAATCTGACTGCTTACTAAGCCATGGGAATAAAGATGTTAGCTGTGAGCTCCAGAGAAAAGCCACAAGCGTAGAGAGATTTGAAGTTAAGAGCTTAAAAGCTTTGCTTGCAGGACTGGTTTATTATGCAAGTGAATGACAGATATGAAGTAAACGTATATCCTAGACTGAATAGTGTAACACTGACTGAAAACTTATATATATGGGATTTACGGGCATTAATACAACTGATCCAGCAGCGGGACAGCGGTCCTGGTTAAGAAATGCAACAGTGTGTTCTAGAATCACTTTGTGAGAAGGATTTTTCAATTCTGATTGTTTTGTATGATGAAAGCACATTACAAGCTTAACTTTGTGTGTCATTATTATAAAGATTAGACTGTATTTCCTGCTGTTTTTAGTGTTAAATGTAATTGCAAATAACCTAAGGGATTTTCAAAATCTGGCAAACTTATGTGTGTGATTTTGTTGCAGTGACCTGTTTAGTCAAGAAAAAGTACTGTAGAAGTCAATGCAGTCTGTAAACCAGATGAATGGGGTTGTGGGTCAGAATCTTTAACAATAAGGCTCAGGGTTAGTTGCTCTCATCCAAGCCACAGATCGCAGCTTAGAATCCTGAGGAGTTTGTTGGCTAGCTGTGAAACATATTAGCTCAAGTTGACTTTAAGAAATGCCAAAAATTGCACCAATGCTGTCATGCCCTTATCTACCTAAATTCAACCATATGTCTGAGTTCCCAGTCTATTTTCAATCTCCATAATTAACTTACATAGAGATGTATATGGCTGGATTGCAGGTTTGTGTTATCTCACAGAAAACAGAAAAGATAAATAGACTTTAGAAAACAGATGGATGTTTCATGTGCCGACTGACTGAACCCGTGAGTTTGTCATCAAGGCTTTTTTTATTTCTTTCAACACTTCAAAACTTTCTCTATATTGAGTGTTTCTTTTTTAAGAACAGATTTTTGCTGCTAATTTTCTAAGTAGATAGGGAAAGTGTAGGTTCACTGGAAAAGTGAGGTTACAGGGAGAAGAGATGAAAAAGGTGAAAGATTTTAAGTACTTAGGATCAACAGTCCAGTCCAGAGCAATGGAAAGTGTGGAAAAGAGATGAAGAAGCGAGTGCAGGCAGGCTGGAATGGGTGGAGAAAAGTATCAGGTGTGATGTGTGACAGAAGAGTTTCAGCTAAAATGAAAGAGAAAGTGTACAAAACCGTGATGAGACCAGCCATGCTGTTTGGTCTAGAAACAGTAGCACTGAGGAAAAAACAGGAAACAGAGATGGAGGTAGCAGAAATGAAGATGCTGAGGATCTCTCTGGGAGTGACCAGGATGGACAGGATTAGAAATTAATATATCAGAGGGTCAGCACATGTTAGAGGTTTTGGAGATAAAGTCAGAGAGGCCAGACTGAGTATGTGCTGAGGAGAGAGAGTACATCGGCAGAAGAATGCTGGGTTTGGAACCACTAGGAAAGAGGCCTATAGGAAGATCAAAGAAGAGGTTCATGGATACAGTGAAGGAAGACAGGAAGATAATTGGCATGATCGAAGAAGATGCTGCAGATAAGGTTTGATGGAAGAAACTGAGTTGCTGTGGCGACCCCTGAAGGAAAATGCCGAAAGAAGAAGGAGAATAAGGAAAGTGTAGCATGAACTATTCTGAGGAAATTAAAACTAAAACACGTTCGATACTCGACATTTATTACCAATGACATGACAAAACATTCTGAGATTGTCGGTATAATGGCTGAGGCTGCATTTAAGGATGCATTTCAATTAGCAGAAATATTTAAGTAGGTACATCTACTCAAATGGAATCATAAGTAAACAAGCTAATTGTACTATTCTGTTGTTTTAGCTGTCTGTGTAAATCTCATATGTCAGAGCTTGTGGGATCATCTAAAATTCTAATCAAGGAGTAGTGTCATCAACAAATCATACTTAGAGCCTAAAACAAGCTGAAAAAAAATTGTGCAAATCAACTTTAAACTGGCAATATTTCTCTTTATGTCATTCTTTTTCAATTCTAGTGTTGACATTAGAGAAGATGCTGCACATGGACATGAATCATGCTTGTCTTTGATTTCTCCGTTGGGATGTGTGTCACAGTTATTTTGGCCTTTTCTGCTACATAGACAGAGATAATTTAGACCGAAAGAGACTATCTTGTTTTATTCTGTAGATTCGGACATAGTTTCATCTCACAGTGACTCTGTCCTTTTTAATATTTTGTATTTTTTAAACTTCTCTCTGAAGATGGTTATTTTACAGCAAAATGGGAAAAAGAAGCTACAGTATGTGTGTCTAAGTAAAAAATGCAATTGCAGAACAATCTTTCAAACACAGCTTTGAATAGTGCGAGTCTAAGGGTTTGGATAGAAGTGCTGCTTCACCTACACTTAGGTCTACTGTCTGAGAAGCTTATCTTGTTCTTTCTCTGACAGGGTTTTGGGATGGAAGAGGTGAGCCATCCAGGTACTGCCAATCAAACACAGAATGAGGAGAAGCTGTCCCACTAACGGGACCGATGTCTTCTTATTTTTTATTTCTTTTTCCCGTCAGTGCACGGCCACAACTCATCATCTTGACTGGTAGAGGAAGGCTAAGCCACTTGCTTCTGTCACTCACTGGCTTAGTTTTCTGTGTGATTATTCGGACAGTGGGCCGATGCCCATTCTCACTGACTGACATGGAGTTTCTTTGCAAGGTCACGCCTGTTATCCCCTGATAAACAAAGACGGGGGAGAAACAAAGCTCTCTGAAGCCATCAGCAGTGGTGCTGGTGCCAACAATGACAACCCAGCTTGACTGTCCCAGTTGATAAAGGGTGCATAGCAGCACACAGCAACACACCCAACGAGCCATGACATAGCTGAACGCTGTACCTCTGTCACTCACAATAAGAGGGGAGCATGGGTAATTAGAGAAGACACCCTCATGCGTGGGAAGACTCCAAGTCCAACTTCAGTGCTTTTCCAGATGTAATTACTGCAGGTAAGCTGATGGCTGCTCCATCAATTGATGGATTTCAACAGTTGCAGAGTAACATTGAATAGCGGTGTTGGCAGAAGTGTTGGCGGTGATGAGGCCCCAGGGGAGAGGTCTGACCTCCAGACAGCTCTAATAATGTGCTGTCCTACTGACAACTAAGAGGCCCAATGGCAGGCCACCTTGAGCTAGTGATAATGACAACCTGTATTGCACAGGTCAGCTATTTTGTTATCAACTGGGTGGCGTCATTGAGACAGGAGTCAGCACAGGACCACGCAAGCGGTGCTCAGTCACTCACAATTATTTTTTACCACCACTATAGTCCTACACAGCAACTGTAACAATTATTCAGAGCTATTTTACTGACGCAAAACTAGAGGAAATGATGTATAAATATGGACCTTTTTCACAAGTTTGGCTAATAATGATAGTAGAAAATATGTATGTGCATATATATGTATACAGTGGTGGTCAAAAGTTTACATACACTTGTAAAGAACATAATGTCATGGCTGTCTTGAGTTTCCAGTTATTTCAACAACTCTGATTTTTCTCTGATATAGTGATTGGAACAGATCCTTCTTTGTCACAAAAAACATTCATGAAGTTTGATTCTTTTATGACTTTATTATGGGTAAACTGAAAATGTGACGAAATCAGCTGGGTCAAAAATATACATTCAGCAATGCTAATATTTGGTTACATGTCCTTTGGCCATTTTTACTTCAATTAGGCGCTTTTGGTAGCCATCCACAAGCTTCTGGCAAGTTTCTGGTTGAATCTTTGACCACTCCTCTTGACAGAATTGGTGCAGTTCAGTTAAATTTGTTGGCTTTCCGACATGGACTTGTTTCTTCAGCATTATCCACATGTTCTCAATGGGATTTAAGTCAGGACTTTGGGGAGGCCATTCTAAAACCTTAATTCTAGCCTGATTTAGCCATTCCATTACCACTTTTGATGTGTGTTTGGGGTCATTGTCCTGTTGGAACACCCAACTGCGCCCAAGACCCAACCTTCGGGCTGATGACTTCAGGTTTTCTTGAAGAATTTGAAGGTAATCCTCCTTCTTCATTGTCCCATTGACTCTCTGTAAAGCACCAGTTCCATTGGCAGCAAAACAGGCCCACAGCATAATACTACCACCACAGTGCTTGATGGTAGGCATGGTGTTCTTGGGGTTAAAGGCCTCACCTTTTCTCCTCCAAACATATTGCTGGGCATTGTGGCCAAACAGCTCAATTTTTGTTTCATCTGACCACAGAACTTTGTCCATGTGATCAGCAGCAAACTTTAGTCGAGCCTTAAGGTGCCGCTTTTGGAGCAAGGGCTTCCTTTTTGCACGACAACCTCTCAGCCCATGGCGATGCAAAACACGCTTGACTGTGGACACTGACACCTGTGTTCCAGCAGCTTCTAATTCTTGGCAGATCTGCTTTTTGGTGCTCCTGGGTTGACTCTTCACCCTCCTGACCAGTTTTCTCTCAGCAGCAGGTGACAGCTTGCGTTTTTTTCCTGATCGTGGCAGTGACAAAACAGTGCCATGCACATTATACTTACAAACAATTGTTTGCACTGTTGCTCTTGGAACCTGCAGCTGCTTTGAAATGGCTCCAAGTGACTTTCCTGACTTGTTCAAGTCAATGATTTTCTCTTTTTCAAAATGGGAAAGTCCTTTGACTTTCCCATTGTAGCGTTTGTGGGTGTTTTTATCCAATGAGCCCTTTTTAAATGGCCTCAGAGAAGTCACCAGCTGTAGTCACTCATAATCACTCACAAGAAGTTAAGCGGTCATGCTATGAAGCTCATGTCATTGACACAACTTTCTAAGTCACCAAAATTGCTCATTCATGTTGCTGTATGTATATTTTTGACCCAGCTGATTTCGTCACATTTTCAGTTTACCCATAATAAAGTCATAAAAGAATCAAACTTCATGAATGTTTTTTGTGACAAAGAAGGATCTGTTCCAATCACTATATCAGAGAAAAATCAGAGTTGTTGAAATAACTGGAAACTCAAGACAGCCATGACATTATGTTCTTTACAAGTGTATGTAAACTTTTGACCACCACTGTATATTTACCATCCTTTAAATAAATGCCCTTGATAACAAGTCATTGCAGAAGCATGGTGTTTGAAAAACAAAGAAAAATATAATGCATGTATAAAATAATTAAAAAAACCTCCCTTAATCCATCTACAGTAAAACACATAAAAAATATCATTGTAATAAAACATTTTAATAACTAAGCCTTTTTTTATGTGTACATGTTTTTATTGATGGGATTGCTTCTCATGAGCAGTAAGTAGGACAGCAGAACACATAACCCAGTGAGAAATAGATAAATGTGCTAATTTACCTTTGACCTGTGGCAGTGATCGGTACTCTCCATCCTTTGATCTGGCTCAGCTCTGTGTCTGACACCTCAATCTGGAGGGGGAGGCGTGGGATCCACACGCTAAGCTCCAGCTGAGCATTAAGGTAGCCATAAGTGAAATTCACCATCATCTTCACCTTTCCCTTCATCTCCTTGCCATTCACAAAAACGTAGTCGCACCTGTCAGACACCTGCGTGGGAAGATTAGGAAAGACAGTATTCATGTAGAGCTCCACTGACAGCTGTACCAGATGCCACTCTCTGAATTACAGTGGACATACATTCTGTACAAAACATGCTCTGTAAGCTAATTATACAAATCTGTGGTTTTAGATTGCCACTTCAACAACAATTAATAAAGAAGTGAGGTCCTTTGTAGTGTAAAGAAATAAACAGCAATGATTTTTTTTTTAACTTGGGTAAAACACGTTTGGTCTGCTGATTCATCATTGTCTGCCTCCAGCTGAAAGAAGAACAGAAGAAACTAGAAACAAGGGAGCAGTTTGGCTGAAATAAAATGGTCAAATTTGAAGCCATCTGTTTTGTAAATCCCTTACAAAAGGACTGACTAAAACAATTTTGAGAAAAGACAGAGCTACTTGTTTATTTTATTTTTTTCAAAGCCCTCGTGGATTTTTTGATTCATCCTGGCTTTCCATCATTTTCCAAAAGCACCACTGCACGTCAACTAAATACCAAGACACACAAGACAGAACCTAACAATCTTAAAATAGAGTTTACTAATCTCTGTTGAGCTGAAATATGCAGTATTTTCTGGTTAGTTTCTCAGTTGTATTGATCCCATTACAGTTTTATTGAGTATTACAACATGAAATTAGATGGTCCAGGGAAATATCCTTTTTTACCCCCTAACATTCAAGTTATTTCTCCTCAGTGAGATAAAACTAGTACGAGTCATTTATCACAGAGCTCTGGCAGGAAATCCTCTGTGACCAGAAAGAAGTTTGTGTGTGACAGATAGTGGTCTATCTTTTGTGTGAGCAAGCAGAAGACCTTCTGATTTGTTTCAGAAACTAAACTCATAAAATAGCAGTGATTGATGATAATAAATATATCACAAAAATTGAAAAAATGAATCAAACATTCAAACTGATTTATTATGAGCAACAATGCAAATAGCATATCAGTAGTTTTATATCTGTGGTGATAAAATAGTGACTTAGTCTGATAATCATGAGGTGATAATATGAAATTTCAGCATCACAATAAAGTTGAACATATTCAGACTTTATAGAAGCTTTTTGCCATATTTTCACCAGTGCCTATGTTATTTATTGAAGAATGATGTAAAATAAATGTAAATGTATAACTACTAGATATACTGAATCTTGGTTTATGCTTTATGAATCTGCAATGTATAAAAATAACTCATAAAGATGCTTCCTGATACCTTTAAAAATTTCCACCAAGGCAGCATCCTTCTCTTGACCATATGCTGCCAGACAGTTTGGACTCTATCAAGGACATCCCAATGTGACTGAGTGCTTGAACCAGTACTCATTTTGGAGGAGTTCCTGCTACTTATCAACTTTCATTGTTAAGCTCATCCTTTCTGGTCTCTCTCTGCACTCTGCTGGGACAAAAGTTTCTCTGACAGGCTCTTCATCTCTGACTTTTCTTGGTTTGGTCTCAATAAATGGATTGCACCTGTAGGCTGTAAAACCTAACTGTAGAACCTGATGTTCATTAGGTATTGAATAGATCAACATGAATTAATAATTAAATAAATAATTCTTTGAAATGATTTATATTTTGGTTTATTGCAATGGGCTTCTTTTCTTTTATTATTTTAAGTAGAAACAAACAAACCAAAAAATAATATGAGAGCTGACACATATATACTGTATATTCACATGTATTCATACAATATTATAACCCTTTTAATCCTTTCTACAAACCCCTATGTGTGTTCTCCATGATCAAGAGGACTATCCATGTAAATTACCCCCACTGCCATTCTGCTTCACAACATACCATAAAAGTCCGTGAGGATACACACACAGGTTAATCATACGAATTAGGCAGCCAACATGAGAATTCTTACAGAGAATATTCAGGCTGTCCCTGGTTCTAGCTGAGGAAATCAACAACTCACCATGCAGACGCCATCCACCATAGATATGAGTGAGGTGAACATGCAGGTCGGTGAATTCCTAGCTTGTACGCACAGCTCGATTGACAGGAGCAATTAAGATACTCAGACTAGTCTGAATTTTATAAACTTTCCTTTTTGTCAGTTTAAAAGTAAAACCTGTGCAATCAACTCCCAACACTTTAACCTGTTCATAATCAAAACCTGAACAAATGTCTGATGTGTGGAAGGAGGATTTTTGAAAAAAGTGAACCATTGGGTGCGTTTCAATTTGATTTTTTCTTTGTTTATTTATATTTTTCTATGTATAAAACATTCTGAACACAAATTCCTGAAACCAGAACATGACAGGAATATGACATGCATGCATAATCTGGACATGCGTGGTGATAAAATAGTCAACTAGCCAGACTTGCATTTATTCTGAATGAAATAAATACTGGACACAGAATGGTGCCCAGGACATTTAGTAGAAACATTGCTGTCTGTAAATTCTTTAACATAAACTCATACAATGAATCACTAATCTAAGACGAGACAACACCACTTGGTCTGTTTAGAGACAAATGACCATCTCAGGCTGGACACTGATGTGTGCTTTAAATTCCACTGTCAAAACATAAGTCTGCTGAAGTAACGTGCCTGCTGAAAAAATAATGAAGACCTATCCTTGCACCTGCCTCCATATGTTAGGCAGAATGAGTGTAAATAAGCTACAGCTATGTAGAGAAAAAAAGCGCTGACCGTGGTTTTTCTGTCTATTTTGCTGTGAATGTAAGGTGGTGAATAAAAGCAAGCAGGCAAAGTTTAGTTAATCAGGTTTAGTGCTCTGTGGCCACTCTACCCACAGAGCAGTACTTGTTACATGTAAATCACAAAAAGTACATAAACTTTATTATAAATATATGTGTACATACAGTATACAGTATATATATGTGTGTAAGAATAGATTGATGCTAAATGCAAACAAATATCTGTGTTTAAAATGACAAAAAAATTAAATAAAACTTCCACGCAAAAATGTACGCAAAGCTTAAATTAATAAAGACAAAACAAAATAATGTTAATATTAACGGTCCCAAAGGTCAATTTTTTATTGTATCTTATGCACACCATCACAATTTGGGATTCAAAACTTTTATTCCACAATAGTTATGAAATCTTACTCATTTTTTAAGTTTTATCACAGCCCATTAAGTGTAAAAGCCTGACTATCCATCATCCTGGTTGATCGTCTGTTTCCAAAATTTGACATGGGTCCTAAGTAAACTACCCATACTCCGCTCAACTTACAGAGCAGCTGAGAAGTGGGAGGAACAGGGAGCAATGGGAGTGTGTATGAAACATTTTCAGCATCAACTAGTCACGCCATCTAGTAGCGAGCACTCGTTCATTGTCAGGTTAAAGGCCAAAATACTAATACATTTTTTTAAAAATTGCTGAATCATTTTAAAAACATCTTTGATCAGAAATATAAGCTCCATAAAATTCATTGTGCACTAGAAGGGACCTTTAAATATAAGCAGCAAAAATCCAGTGTGTTCCTCCATATTTATACAACTGTTTCCATGTGGCTTGGACTTTGGCACTGCATGTTATTTTGCTTTTAAAAGCAAACGACTTATTCACAAATGTCTCAAAAACATTCACAAAAAGACCTTTGAAGTCAGAATATTTCTAGAATGAAGGGATGCAGAAACACGCATCCCACGCCTCCTACTGACCTTGACCACGTCCTCGTCCATCGAAATACATCTCACTGCTTCAGAGACATCATTGACTGAGCCGTCTGTTCCGATGGTCACCACTTTAACTGGGACAGCGACTGTTTTTCCAGTTAGGATGGCAGTATTGAGAATCTCTGTATCCTACAGACAGAAAAACATGAAACTGTCAAGTGGTTTTCCAACTCACAACATGCCAGATGAGTAATCACCGGTGCAGAGAAAATAGAAACAGTGCAGGCCCTAAGTAGTATTGAAAATTACTTAAAGAGACTTAGCACAATCACTGCTCAATTAGTGATTATTCGGTGAGCTGCTGTGAAGTTAAAAGCTCTGCTGGGTGGACAGCAAATAACTGATGGCAGCTGCTGAGCTCATTACCCAGGATGCTGGTTTCTGCCAATGCAAGTATATGTTTTTCCACTGAAATTTTATTGACCTATTTCCACAAGGCAACTGGGATTTAACTTGAACTTTCAGGATTTCATTTCCTTTGTTTAGTGTTTTTTTTTCTATTTGTGGCTGGTGTACTTAGAGAGAAATAATCACAACACAACCGAGCACTTAAAATACCCAGCAGTGGTTGGTTAATCACTAACATATAAAGCAGTTGAATCGGTACCAACTCTTATATTGACAGCAAAGTGTAAATAACACACACGGGAAAGTTATGTGTTCTTCGATGCAAGAAATGTATTATTTTCAGAGTATGAGATTGCAGCATTTGCCAGCAATTTTAAGTATTCTAATGTGTTCGCATCTCTTTTAATTTGTGCAAGTAGAACTATTTACAAAACATATGGCCGTGTTTCAGGGTTCTTATACTGTATATAAAAGTTAAAAAAATAACTTTAAAAGAAAATAATTCAATTGTATTTTACAGGACTACTTTGTAAAATGCACTCTTTTGTGAAAAAAAAAAAAGAATTTCTATTGTAAATGAGACATAAACAAAAATGTTATTAAAGTTCACTTCTCATCTGGCAGCAAAACAAGAATAACATTCATATTTTTGTTATTTCACCGAGTACGTAACGACATTTGCTTTAGGAGAATATTGCTTTAATTTGCATGACAGAAGCAGTAAAGTATGTTTAATGCCTTATTTTAGTTTCCACCAGGATGCTTTATGACTTTCCATGAGGAAAAAAAGAGGTTTTTAAAGCAACACATTAAAAGTTAACAAGCCTCTATAACATTGCAATGCTCTGTGGTATTGACTAATCTGTTTTACTAAACTTTATAGACTCTCATTCCTTGTAATATTTTGATTACTTCTAGAAAGTGTGATAATAGTCTCCCAAGCATAAAAATTGCCAAGCAGGTAATTTTGCTTTTTAGTGTATGAACCTAGTGGGTGTAACAACCGCAAGTATCAGTGGCCCAACAACTCACTACTGTTGTACAATGCAGCAAAAATGAACAGATTTTGCTGGACATGAAGTATTTGCACTTACCAATAAATGTTAGTTACATACTAGAATCAGTAGTTCATCTCCATGCTGGAAGATTATTTTGAAGATAATTACACACAGTAAGTACTTAGG
The DNA here is from genome assembly GCA_902685375.1 of Neostethus bicornis. Lineage (NCBI taxonomy): Eukaryota > Metazoa > Chordata > Actinopteri > Atheriniformes > Phallostethidae > Neostethus > Neostethus bicornis. The sequence continues at coordinate 17,678,322 of LR738545.1, forward strand.
ATCAACTAAGTATTTAGGATCAACATCCCAGAACAATGGATAGTGTGAAAAAGTGATGACGAAGCCTCTGCAGGCAGGCTAGAATAGGTGGAGAAATATATCAGGTGTGATAGAAGAGTTTCAGCTAAAATGAAAGGGAAAGTGTACAAAACCGTGGTGAGACCGGCCATGCTGTTTGGTCTAGAGACAGTGGCACTGAGGAAAAGACAGGAAACAGAGATGGAGGTAGCAGAAACAAAGATGCTGAGGATCTCTCTGGGATTGACCAGGGTGGGCAGGATTAGAAATGAGTATATCAGGGGAACAGCACATGTTAGAGGTTTGGAGATAAAGTCCGAGAGGCTAGACTGAGATGGTTTAGTCATGTGCTGAGGAGAGAGTACATTGGCGGAAGGATGCTGTGTTTGGAACCACCAGGAAAGAGGCCAAGAGAAAGACCAACGAGGAGGTTCATGGATACAGTGAAGGAAGACATGAAGATAGTTGGCGTGACCGAAGAAGATGCAGCAGATAGGGTTAGATGGAAGAAACTGACTTGCTGTGGCGACCCCTGAAGGGAAATGCCGAAAGGAGAAGAAAAAGAAGAGCAAGATGCCAGTACGAATATGTTTTAAAGCCACAGCCAATTCATACAAGATTATCAAATTTCATTTATAAATGTTAAGTGGCTAAATAGTTATGATCCAGTCAAGTCAAATGCAGAGAGTGTTATCATTTGCACTGGGATTTATGAGTAGAAGTTAAAGTTAATCTCTGACCCTGGACGTAGTCGAGACAGCTGGGGTTCAAGTTTATTGGCACAGCCTCATTACTCTGAGCAGAAATCATAACCTTTTTCTAACAGAAACACACACATCACCTTTGTCAAAGAATATAATTGGAGCCAATTATGAAAGGTCTGAAATAACTTTTGCTCTCTGAAGTCATCTGTGTGTATTCAGCCCAAGCCAGAAGCACTGCCCTTTCAGATTGAAATGCGCAGCAGTGTAAATAGTTGCTTCTGGGGCCGAGATGAACTTTGCAATGCCGTTCAAAACATGTTGGTTTTTGTTGTATTACCAAAATGAATTAGGCTAAATTGTAAAGTATAACAAAAGTCTTTGATTCTGAGCTGTTCTCATTCTGCTCTCTGCGCTGTCTTGCACAAAAGCTTTGCTCCAATTTCTTTCATTCCAATATGCAAGAACCCCAAGGCGTCTTTTTATTCCTCTCCTCTATTGTGTTGGAGCTTCGCTGGTACTGAAGACATTTAGCTTCTCTTATTTTTCTTTCAAAGGAGAACTCGACGTTTGGAGTGATGCCTGTTGAATTAAATGTCACATTTGTTTAGAGTTTTATTGCTAAACCTGAAGAGCACAGACAAGACCAATCTGAGGGCATCTGGCTTCATATCCATATTCATATGTATTCCACAGTCACCAGAGAAGTATACACAGTTTGTAGACTCCACTGTCAGCTCAGTTTCCTGAGACTTATCCTCTATGTTTGTGGACTTGTGCTTTGGACTCATTCAAATACCAAGAAAAGGAAGATTAAATTTTATTGACAGAAGGCCGCTCGTTTGCAAGAGCGCTATTAGCGTCACTATGAAACACAAATGAATCACAAAAAACACTTAATCTTCAAATAGCTTTTTGTTATAATTTTATAGGCTGTGACAGTGTTATACAGCAACACAAAGCCCTTCTTGCAGTGGTGCTGACTTTGATTCAATTTCCCCTTAAAACTGGGGATTGCTGTAAATTAATTCAATGTCTGCAGGGATTTCTCCATTTCCACAGGGTCATTTATAATATACGAGGGGGTAAATGGTAGGGACCTGGTGAAAGCGGAGGCTAATGTTAGATTACAGCAGCTGGAGATGACCCAGCAGGTTAGGAAGAGCATAAAGTGGAGCCTGGCAGTAATAAGCCACAGCGGGATCCCAACCGTGATGCATCAATGGTTCCCACACTCAAACACCAACAGCACAATTAAACACAAAATGAAGACCAGTGGGGCACATCAGAAGCTTAAAGTAGTGGGAATGGAGGTCTACTTACTTAGGATGCAACATAAATCTATAATGCATTTATTCAAAAATTGTGACTTGCTATGGAACGTCAATCTCGTTCTCTTGCCTCTGAACAATGAAATGTACTGCTATTTGTTATCACAGCATGTTGATAGTCTCTTGCTAAAAAATATGAGTGCTATTCTCAAGATGAATATGATCATGGGTCATTGAAAAGTAACGGACCATTTAATCTATTGCAGCATACATACATATGAATAAACTGACATAAAATCAGAAAGCCGTATCAACCTAAAGGCTTAGTGGTAAAAGAGATTTACTTTGGATACACACCATGAACTAACAGTAGGACTCCATGTGTTTGATGGATTATCTGAGTTTTCGGGTTGTGTGCAATGCTACTACACAAATCTGTGATTAACATCCAGCTGATTCCCAAACAATGACATCATTATCACCAATAAAGTCAAATAAGCTACGCACGTAGTAAAATGAATACTAAATAAATATTAGCAATCTGCCCTACGTATTACCTTCATTTTTAGCCACTATCATATTTGTGTACATGTGTATTGTGTACTCAATTTTGTATATGTACGTATGTTGCATGTGTAAAAAAAAGAAAGAAAAAAAAATGGCATCATTTTTATTTTAAAGATATTGTCTGAACTCGTACAGCTGGGGTTTTTATTTTAGTTACGATTATATGTGAGATCTCAAGTCATAGAGACAGGAGTCTTTTTGTTCAATAATCTTTAGTAGAACTGGCTGTCTGCTTTATCAAGGATCTCTCTGTTAGCATTCAGCTCGCTGCTGAGGCTGGTAATGTGTTCTGGGCCGTAATTTCTGCTCGTGTCTCGGCTGGATCTGAAAATAAGTGAGATTTATGGTGTCAGCCTGAGTGACATGGGCAGCATGAGAAGTAGCAAAGCTGGCCATCCTGCTGTTCGCCATTAGCTGCTGCTTAAACCTTTACACATCCTAACCTCACTTTTAAATGTCTGGGTCAAACAGAGTGTCAGTTGCTGGATTTTCTAGATAACGTGACACTATAAAAAGAAGTTTAAGAGATACATTTATCATTTGATTATGAGTGTAACTGGGTTGTTCTCATGCTACAACCAACACTCTTTTCAGATACACAGCAAAAATGCTACCTACCAAAAAAAAAACAAAAAGAGATTTGATCAGGGAATTTTCTGTCATGATTTATATCTGTCAATAAATCCAAGTCTCTTCCAGATTGATTCCAATTCAAGAGCAAATGTGTAAAAAAAAATTAAGTATGACACCAAGTAAATTTTAAGTGTAACATAATTTTTTTGGTAATTGGGGTCAACCTTTGGTGATAATGCATAGATGAAGAATCAAAGTTTATCAATATGAACTTGTATTTACTGTATATGCTAAATGAAACTCACACAACATCTTGGAGCTATTAAGTAGACAAAAAGAACCATGTCTTTTCACTAGTACGTCTTTTTGCAAAGTGCAGTACTCAACATGGCACATTCTCCTACTCTAGTGGGCGTTTAATTGGCCATAGAAGGGAGAAACATGGAGGAGAGTGGGAATAAAGGCCTTGGTAGCTCCATGCAGAGCGATACATCACTGCATGACAGCATACTGAAGTGGTGGGATGGTTGTGAAGCTAAGACACTGCCTTTTAATGAGGGACTTTAGTTGCTGCTCTTTGAATTTCCTTTTTCCAAGAAAAATCCGGACACTCTCCAATCTTTATTTCCCTCACTTTTTTGCTCGCTCTAAGCGAGTGAGACAAAAGTGACTGAGGTTCCACCAAAACTTGACTCTATCTATGAGTGTTTTTTTGTAGCTAAGAGGACACAATGATTCAACTCTTGACTTGTTCACAAGTTAGTCATCAATACCGGTTAAAGCAAGGAATAGTTTTAGCTGATAGACCAAAGGAAGTCGTAATGTTTGCATATTTGATCGAATACCTGGCTTGTCAGTCGTGAATGAGCTTCCATTCTACCTTTAAGGAACACTTTTGTTAATACTTCAACAATCTAAATAGCAAAAAAGTATTTTTGGTTCAAACCTGCTACTGTTGGGATAAGATAAATTGAAAAAAATTAAACATGGACCGTCCAGTTAGTTATTTAAAATGCTACATTCATAGGTGTTGTTTAGACAATACAATGTATTACATTACACTGTGGTAAAATGTGACATTGATAAGTTACATAGATATTTGTTCTTAATACAGTTGTTTTGAAGATGTTTTATCTATTGTTTACCTTCATGTAATTTGATTAAACATTTTAAATGTTCTCTGTAAAAATGAGATTACCTAAACAACAAGGTAAGACATTGTCTTTTCTAATTTAGTTGGAGTTCAGACAGCTACATTGTTCTGGTGTGATGCACTCTTGTAAAACAACTTGACCGTGTAAGTACATTAACATGGAGCATATTAGTGTCTCTGCTTGGAAAATCAAATTTGTAAGTGTTATTGAGCGATGGCACCACAAGAGTTCAAAACACCCTCAGGAGCTTGGTGTCCATGAATCGCTACTCAAGGTGTGAAAAAGAGCTTGTGAATAAAACATTTCCACCTGTATATTTTAAATTTATAGGACAAATCCTCTTCAGTCTTTGTGAATATTACACCTTTAATATTTCTAGATTAGTGGGTCGGAGGAAATATCCCAGGTGTATTTTAAGAATATTCAGACTCGGGTTTAAAAGAATGAAGGTCAATCATTGACAACATCCCCACCACCTCCAAACTGAGTCTTGGGGATTGGGACGCTTGACTGATGCTTAGTGAGTAGGGGCATTGAGGTTAAAGGGTCTGCTTTTACCTTTCTGCTTGATTTCAGTTCAATATCTGTCAATCGATTCTGAGTTCTTCACCGATACCAGGCAAGCCTGCGGGTAGACGACCTCCTGATCTTCGTCTGATTTCCTCACCCATTTTTTTTAAAGATCTATACTGCCAGCCAAACTTGTGACTACAGAGATTTACAACACTGTAAATGTGAAAATCCATAAAAAATTAGAGGCATGTGCTTTTTAGTTGTTTTACTAACCAAATTTTTTTTATATAAAATTAATGAAAGGATTCAAAGTGTATTTAGTTTTCTTTCCATCCAGCTACATGTTTCACTAACTTTGTTCATATATGTGAGTAGAGTGCTAACCAGACTTTATTTTCATTTTTCTATCCATTTCTAGTTGAAAATAAAATTTTGATTAGGATGCTTTAAAACAGCCAGGCCACAAAACAAAAACTCAGCAGGACTGCATCACTGGGGTCAAACCTTGAAAGTTTACCCAGCATTTAAAGCCCTCTTTACTTTGTTTGCATTTTATTATGCCCATAATGCATTTCTGCAGGATTAGCCAGTATGTAAGCATGTCTAACAATGTGTTTGATGAATGATCTTCCATATTTCACTTGCCCCGTGGAAAAAGATGTTCACTGGAACCATAGGAGGAGTATGGAAAGGAGTAAAATAAAACATTCATTGGACAATGTTGATAGATGACTTTATCATGTGAGAGCAGAAATGGCCAAAAAGGCCAGGGTGATGATGTATTGTTTAACAATACATAGGAGCAGTATGTGAATACAAACGGCTTTCTCCCCGTCTTTATGCCTGCGAAACTCTTGTATGACTGAGCACAGTTTGGTGTCTTTGCTGGAACAGGAAGACTGATGAGTCCTGATATGATGTATGCCCTGTCCGCATGCTTCCTCTCCATCACCAGGCATCCACAGCATGGGTAATGACGATGAGGGCAGCCAGGACAGGAGCACATTACTTTAAAATAGTAAAAGATAATGAACCAGCCTCCTACTGTGCCAGGGTATCGGCTCAGGCATCCAATTACTACCTTCAAAATCCATCTCAAGATGACACATAAAAGAAAAAAGAAAGACACTCACATAGAACTTTAACACTTCATGAGAAACTGAACATGGAGGAGGATGACAAAAACAGTTATTGGACATTGAGAACATCCCTAAATTCATCTGGAGTAAACAAATAAAATATTTGAGAAGGGAAAAGTTGGAAACAAAAAAAGACATTTACAAAAGCAGGAGCACAGAGGAGGAGTCAGGACATGGAAGTGGAATTACAGTCGACAAAGAGTTCAGAGACATTTTCTCAATCTGAACAAGAACTTTGAGTCCTTTCATTTCTCTGCTTTTGAAATAGTTGCTGCATTTGCAGAACTTTTGCTACATGGCATGAAATTGGTGACAAAGTGGCAAGCAGGGCTTTAAGGCTTCACAATGTAAGTAGGCACATGACAACAGAAAGGAGAAAGCCTCCTCAAAAAGAGAAGAAATGAAGCGTACCCCTCCAGAGAATGACAGTGCGGCTTTCCCACACGTGTCACCCAAAGCTGAGGTTCTTACTTAGTTTGGGAGATGCACTAAAAAGACCTTAATCTGCTAACAGCAAGAGCACAATAATTTACTACTCAGTATATTTTCTCTGAGTCGGCATTGAAGTAATAAAGTCACAATTAAAATAAAGCCCAAGATAATCTTTTAACATTTAAAAACATATTAGATTGTACATTTTATCCACTTCCTATGATTGTTCTGGTTGAACAATCTCACATCTGCTCAGTCATTGTGACTCATAGTTATTTAAAGCTTGTTAGACGCATCAAAGCTAATTACAGATTAATTGACTTTCTAAAGAAACTGTTGCGTCAACAGATGGCTTCAGAGTGCTTTCCACTCTCTTAAGTTGATTAAAATGACTTGTAAATTAGCATGCAGGCAGTCTCTCCCACCATCCCACCCCGTCCCATATCAATTTTTTACCATCTCCTTTGCAGTTTTTACCCTCATCCATTCAATACCTTTATTTCACTTAAACTTAAAAAAAAAGACCTACAGCAATAAAGATTTGTAATAAATCTTATGGAAACTGTTGAAATACACTCTACCTAGTATATACACAGTATGAGACATAGTCTGCCTCAGGGTGTCCTCTCAGTGGGATGTGCCGGGAACTCGTCACCAGCGATGCATTCACGAGGCGGATGCCCAAACCGCCCCATCTGGCTTCTCAGAGGAGCAACCACTCCAAGTTCCTCCTGGATGGGAGAGCTCCTCACTCTATCTCAGTGTGAGACATAGTCTGCCTCAGGGTGTCCTCTCAGTGGGATGTGCCGGGAACTCGTCACCAGCGACGCATTCACGAGGCGGATGCCCGAACAGCCCCATCTGGCTTCTCAGAGGAGCAACCACTCCAAGTTCCTCCCGGATGGGAGAGCTCCTCACTCTATCTCTGAGCAAGAGCCCGGCCACCCTTTTGAGGAAGCTCATTTCGATAGGGATTCGGTGGCCTCAAGACTGGATCTCTGCTTTTTGATGTGGTCCTGTTGGCTTTGTTGGACAGTAATCTCCAACTCTCACACAAAAATATTGCATATAAAAATATACAGTAAGTCTTGACACATTATTGTGTTCCTAATATAAAAATGTGTAATTTAACCAATGCATTTTAAATGTCCTTGTTCTTTAATGGTTTAAATAATTCTTACAACTTGCACAAAATATATCATTCTAACAGTATTGTTCATTTATTTGTGTAACTTTTTCACCTCCTCCCCCCATCTATTTGTATGTGCAGTCTGTTGTTGTATACCATATCTTTTTGGGGAGGAGTGATGGTGTAGGTCGTGTAGATGTGTGTATGCGTGCAAGGGGGTTGGTGACGCTACTTTTACATTACCTTATTTCCTCCTTCTATCAGAGATGAGTGTAGCAGGGAAGAGGGAAAGGACCTTATCTGTGGGCCTTTTCATGCCACAGTGAACCCGAGTAATCTAATTCAGCCTGTCTCTTTCTCGCTTGTGTGCTTCTTTCATATTGGTACATACAGATTGCAAAAGCTGTGTGTGTGCGTGTGTGTATAAAAGAGATGGGGAAAAGGAGAGAAAAGGAAGGGGTAAAGTGGAAATCTGAAATAGTTTAGAAGTTTTGCATGTGACATCAGGATTAAAATATTTAAATGATGATTGGAGCTTTGGAGTTCCAAATAGAAGAATAAAAAAAAAACAAACAGTCAAATTATCAATTTATACACAACTTAATCACCCAGATATTGCTCATCATAGATTTAATATTAGTTCATAATTATGAAAAAAGTTTTTTCTTTTTTAAAAAAACTGCAAAATAATCAGCAAAAGAGAGCCGAGATAAGTAAGGGTAATTGAACTAGGTTTTGAACTAGGAATTTTAACAGCCATTTCATTTTTAAACAAAATACCTAACTTACTGACATAAATTTACACAATCTGGGGGAAAAATGACATCATATGCTTTATATTATATGCTTTCTCCTAAATTGAGCCATTCTTTGCTTATTCGAGCAGATTCTCACTAAGATAATTGTGCAAATCAACTTGCCGTGTTTGTTAGTGAAAGGAAGGGGAAAAAGACAATATATTCCCAGAACAAGAGAAGCAGGCAGACTGTTGATACATCAGTGACATGAAAAGGATGTGGGAACAGGAATTGGAACAATACTGGTGCATTAAATAGGCTGCTTCAATTATCCTGAGAGTAGATCTGTGGGTAAGGATGCCTCATTCTTTTCTAAATCCAGGAACAGCCACCCACAGGCAACTAGCATTTACACAGCCATGGGCAATACTTGGAGAATAACAATCAGGCAGGAGTCAGATCTTTGTCATGTAGATCAGAGGTATGAAAATAGAAATGAATGTAATCTGTCTAATCTTCTTTAATCAGCTGTGACTTGATAGAGTGCCTTTGTTTTTAGTCAGTGGATTTGATGTCTCTCATTTTTTCACCTGAATGTGTCTGATATCCATGAGAAGTCTGGATCTTTGGATTGCAGAAAAATAGCTCCGAAAATATGTATAAAAGTGGGATGTAAACTTCTATAGGAATATACGTATCTACCTGCAGCTTCTAAAGGTAAGACAAAGACCTTCAGGGTTGCCCTCAGGCCAGAGCCAATCTCTAGAATTCATCAGAGGCCTGCTGTAAGCTACAGATGCTCACATCCTGCCCTGATCATAAATCCTTTCTTTGAGCTCAGACCTACAATATATTATCGCTTCTATCTTTTATGTCAAAGTTACAGTGTTCAAAGGTGACTAGATCTTTTACTGAAAATGGTATTTCAAAATGTAAAAATGCCAAGTCTCTGTCATCAAAGACTAAATAGAATAATTAGATATTAAATATGAAAGGGATTTAAGCTAAAATAGTTTGTGTATTTATTTCTTGGATATTAGAATGAACTGTAATTTCTCAACTGATGAGAGACATCAATGTGAGTGGATGAAAATATGAAAATCCATACCCTGAGGCAAATTTAACAAAGTATATTTGGTCTTTTTTTTCTATTTTTATTCATTACAATAATATAACTTGACAATATTTTTGATTTAGAATGGTCATTACATTAAAAATTACAATATTTTCCCTTTAGTTTTGGAATTTTATATTTTTGCACACAATTACTTTAACTACGTTGTTGGGTTGTTTTTTTTTGTCAGTGTGACCGTCACTAAAAATTTGGCAATAGTGATGTAAATTGTTTTCCCTTTTTTGATGAAGACGTAACAAAAATTGCATAAAAATCGTCAAAGCTAAAAACAAAGTGATTCTTTTACCAACACTTTCATTATGTTTGATGGTCTAATAAATTCATAAACACAAGTTATGATGAAAAATATTTCATGCCAAAGTAGAGCCCAAGGTTTTTATATGTAAGCATTTAGAACGACAAAACCAACCCAACTTCCTCTTTGTTCTGTGTCAGCAGCTCTGATTTTAGTAGTAATGCAACAGACATACTATCCCAAGGGAGGAGTGATTGGATGCTTTATTGTATTACTGGTGGAGAAATCCTGTTGGGAGAGTCTGTTATAAAAACACAGAGGACTTTATGAAAGGTACATTCACACCTAATAGTCCGCTAGATATGGAACCTGTGTATCTTATGTATCCTGTCCAATAGAGATTTGCAACATTTTTTCTGTGTTTACTTACAAAGTGCACTTAAATACTTTTGAATAACTTATTACCCTCCGCACCTGACGGGGTGCTACATTAAAAAATATTGTGCAAGATAAAACAAGTGTCATGCATTGAGGTTATATTTGTAGGTCCTTTTGAGATGAAGTGAATATGTTTTAGAAGAATAAACAGAATTGCATGTTTTGCATTCCTTTTAAAAATCCTTAGTACACCCCTCTGCCAGTTTCTGCCGTGAATCAAATCACTGAGCTCAGTTCCGCTTTTGGTTTCTTTCCAAGTGAACTCTGGAGTTGTTTGCTTACACTGTAGAAGCAAAGACTTCCAAGTAAACAAGAGAGAAAGAAGGAGAGATGAAAACTGCAATATGCTGGATGGCTGGCTGCCTTTCCTGCTGCTCACTCAGTTTCTAGTAAAAATACTGTTAGGTTGAACACCAAAGGAAAACCACAAATCCCAAAACAGCATGAACTTAGTTTTGCTCCGCTGCACCAAATGACCAACAGTAGAATGATTTATTTTATTTTTTTTCTTGTTGAAAAGCTCTGCCAAGTTTTATTTCCTTATTTCTGTATTTTTTTCATAATTCTGACAGCACTGCCCTCAATGGGTCAGTGTTACTGCATGATGGTGCCCGAATGGTTTCTTCTGATGTTCTTCATTTTATAAGTTGCAATGAATTTCCTAAGTGGTATGAATGTCTGCTGTTGCTGAGGCTCTAAAGATGGCTTGGTAACAGAAAATGTGTTTTCAGGTGAGGTTAGTATTTGTAAAACTAGAGTTTTCCGTTTCGTCCTGTCAGCTCCACTTATCCGAGGCCAGATCGCAGGGCAACAGCCTCAGATGAGAAACCCAGACTTTCCTCACCACGGCTGCATCCTCAAGCTCACCCAGGAAGATCACGAGGTATTCCCCCGGCAGCTCTGAGACACTCTCTCTAGAGGGCCAAGAGTCTACCTCAGGGTCTGCTCTTAGTGGGACGTGCTTGAAACACCTCACTAGTAAGGCGTTCAGGGGATATCCTAACCAGATGCCCGAACGACCGTATCTGGCTTTTCTCGACCCAGAGGAGCAAGAGTTCTCATCACCTGGAAAATCATTCTCACCACTATATACATCTATGTACAAACATGTACCATTCTGGATTCCGAACAAGATGTTTCACACACTTATTAACACAAACTGTACATCATTTAAACGCAATAAAAATCCACAAGGGTGAAAAATGTGAGTAGAAAAAATACTTCAAATTTAATGTAAGGCATTGGCGGTGAGAAGAAAATAAATTCCTGACAATAATAGATCGCTCTAAAATGTGGTCCATAAACCTCAAGGGCTTTTCTCCAAAGAAACAAATAAACACTCTTCTTAAGTCACAATTTTTAACATTGAGTGTGAACTATATGTTTGCTTTTTAGATCAACATAGTTATAACACATTGTGTTGTGGGACTGGTTGGCACCAGTCTATGAATATCATGAATTTCTTTCCATTGCTAAGATTAAAAGAAGAGCAACTCTTAGCTTTTTCTGAAACAATGTATTTCTTTCATGTTGTATCTATGCAAATATTTATCAAAGTTTAAATTTAGAACATGGCACTCTACATTTCCAGTAGGCACTACACACATTTCAGTGTTGTTTGTTGAGACATGTACAGCATTTACTCTGCTGAGCTGAGAGGCATTACTCACCATGGCAAGAGGCACGATGCCGGCGAGTTCTTCCTGTGCCAGACGGATCTCTGTTTCAGTCTCTGGTGTGGTGGTACGACTCCCCGGGTACTCAACCTGCCAGGCCAACCAACGACTTCCTGCAGCCTCAGGAAAACTCTCCATTTTCAAATCTACTTGTAGCACCCTCTGAACTCGCATCTCTGATCTATGAGCAAAAAGGGGGAAAAAGTGTCAATGAATAGATAGGTAGATCAATATCTGAATGAGACTTTGAAAATAATAGGTATGCATATGACTGAGTGCACAAATTTGAACTCATTTGAGCTGCTAACGGCTTTAATAATGATTAATAATAAACACTGATGTGCAAATATGTTTACAGATCAAAACTTTACCAAGGTGCCTTACAACAAGATTCTTCCAAATCCCAAGCCAGTTTAACCAAAGTAATTTAGTCTTTATACTTATCACGCTATACACTAGTTGATGAATTCTAAATGAAACTAAACCATCATCTCCTGGCTTTTTCTCAGAGCTGAGTAAAGAAATGTTCCCCACACATCAGCCCCTGCTGGTTGTTGACAGTCGGGTTTGTCACCAGTGCCCTTGTTTGCTCTAGAGGAGCGTAAATATACAGCATGCTTCAGCACGATCTACAACAGACCTGAATTAAGTCAGACAAATGGAGAGTGCTGATAATAAAATATCCCGTGGTGCCATAACTCTCTGGCACCCACAGTTTAAATATAGCCCGAAGGCAAAAAAAGGTCAGCATTGCACCGGAGCTGAGGGAGATGGGAAATGGCTTAAGATGTGTTAGCCATGTTACATATGTCAAATAGCAGGAGTCCTGGCTAATACATTTCAGACATAATGGTTGTGGCACATTGACACAAAACAACATCATGTCATTTGGTGAGGATGAGTAGTACTTAGGGTTTTCTTGCAGAGTTTTTGGAAACATAATGATTTTAAAAGATCACTGTGTAATATGAGAGGGGAAAAACACATTCAAATGCAAATTTAAGCTTACAAAACATTATGACTTTAGTAGAAAAAAATAAGATCTATGGAACTCATATAAATTAATGGCTTCATGGAAGACAGGGTAAGAAACTGATTTAAAGTTATTTTCTCCTTTTTAAAAATCTCCATTTAATCCACTTCCATCATTGTGACTTTTACACAGAGAGAATGAGAGATTTGTTGTGCAGCGAAGCACAAAAGCCCAATTTTCAGATTTGACAGAGGTGTGTATTAATAATTAAGATAACATCCAAATAACTTGTGTCGTGTTTTATAACATTGTACCAGGAGGAATTGTGAGCAAACGAGGACAGAACAGTAACACAAGCACAGATTCTTTCTAAATGCTGTGAAAAAAATCATATCCTGGTTTTCAAACCAGTAAAGTCATACGAGACCTGGTAATATCTGCAAACCTTCTGAAATACATCCACGAGCCACATTTTCACAGTCACAGAATGCCACAGTAACTATGTCGCCATCATCACTCTGCATGGCCTACTTTCCTCTGTTCAGGCAGATTTTTACTCAAGCTAGTTTGTACTGACCATACACTTGACAGGAAATATGGACAGAAGAATGAAAATGACTGCGCAGCAGAAAGGTAGTTTACATTCGACCTACACATACAGCTATAGGCACAAAACTCCTGACGGAAAAGGAAGGAAAAAGAATAAAAATGGCTGCACAGCAGAAAGGTTAGTTTAAGGTGTACGTACTCTGGCAACTGAGGGAACAGAACTCAGCGTCAGAAGTTAATTGGCCTGCAGAAAAGGCTGAGAACTGCTGTTATTAGCTTTTTCCCCTTCAGAGATACCCATTATTTCCTCTTGCACAACCCAGTAGGTTGAGTTTAATGGCTGCTATGAATGGAGTGAACTTTATGAGGCTTTCAATTCATTCATGTAATTAAGCTGCAACAGAGAATTAAGGTTATAAGTATTTTATGTAAAAAGAAAAATGGTTTTGCATTACATTTCAGCATTCAAAATTCAATTGAAGCAGCCGAGTAACACAACTGAAACATGCATAAACATAAAAATAAGATTCAAAGTAAATACATGTCAATGACAAATATGATAAGAAACGTTAACATCCTAAACTTAAGTAAAATACAAATTTTGTGTTTGCCAGTCAGAGAAATCTAATGGCAATGATAAAATGACCTGTAAGAAAGATTCCCCGACATGGAAGTGGCGCTGCATTGTTCCACAATATCATTGAGACACACACTAAATAAGGGAGCCGTCCCAATCAAACTCCAAAAACGACTTCAACCAAAAAAAGAAAAGTCTAAAGTTGTCATCTAAACAATACCACAGCCTTTTAAAACCAGTGTTGGAGACACATTAGGTTACAATGACCTCTGAGGCATTATTTCCTCTTTTAACAGTAAACAAAAAGTACTTAGTTTTGCAACAGACTGGCAACCTGTGCAGGGTGTATCCTGGCTTATGCCCACTAGCCTAAAGAGATGCAGGCATGAAGCTGTGTTGGACAAAGCAGCTAAGAAAATCAATGGATGCTATGTACTTTTTAAAAAGGGTGTTTTTGTTTCCAATTTATACCGCTATCTAGTAAAAATAATTATTAAAACATTTTTTTAACCCTTGTAATCCAAATGTGTTGCCTGTTGTGCTTAATTTTCCCAGTAATTTTGAAACCCAATGGCAAAAGAAATCTAAAAACAATTAGATGAGTCGATGACCCTTGAGGCTAAAGTGGAGAGCCTCTTCATTTTCCAACATTTTCTTTGACACAGGTTTGTAAATATGAAAGAAATATCTCTGTCAGGGAGAGTCTGATGTGAACTCTGTGTTTCTGACATCCACTTTGGCGTGCCATCTAGTGTTAAACTTTCCCCTCCTGGTCAGCCATGCACATGTCTCTCTGGGGGGAAATTGTTCATTTGTCTGTCACTTCCAGCAAGGGGTCTAATTCAATTAGCAACAAAGACCCTGTGGATGCATGCCACGCATCTGGCCTCAACTTGATAATTATCTGTAAACTAGCCGCTCTTTGACTACATCTAAACCCAGATGACTAGAGGGTTGCCAAGGACCTGAGGGGGAGGCTTATCAGATAACAGGCCTTAACGTTAGAAGCAGCTGGCCCTGTGGCTTTGAAGGCAGAACTGGGGAGAAAATTAGACTTGACAAGGTGGGACACGGGATGGTGACAAGAAATTCACTCAGAATAGCAGTGATGGCTCAGAGGATGCTGTTTAGACAGGATCAGGATGTCCATTAATCACAATGACACCAGCAAATCTGTAGCGTACTCAGTGGTGCATGATAAAACATCAGTGATGAGCTTAGCACCACTTTGTAGTATTTCAGATGATGTGTGCAGCCTAGGATTGTACATGCAATACTAATCATTGTCATAACAAATCTGGTTAGATTGTTTACTCTCTTTGTTCTTGCACTAATAACCTTCCAAGCCCAATTTCCAAAAATAAAAATATATTTTCATCCATTGGAAACAACAACCAGTAAAAGAAAAAGTCTTACAAAGGTTCCCACATAACCATAGGGGTGACCTGCTGCTATGAAAGTGACTCCACCACCTAAAGCAGCAGTGTCCTTAAACTATAAATCCCCAGTCATTACTCCCTTGTAGTACCACTACAACAGGAAGAAATCGAATTCAGCTTTTATGCACTTTGTTTGGACCACGGAGCAAACAGAAAAACCTTCACACCAAACTGCCAGCTGCAGTGGAGAATAGTGAAATATTCGGCTTCTTCCTTCCTTTTTTTTTTTTTTTAACCAGTGGGCGTGTGTTCTTGTCAGTCTCCATGCTAGATGCGCCAGTTGGTAAATGTGTTGCTAAACTTACTTTGTGATGGGCGAACTTTTGCAGTCCGAAAAATAGCTTTATTAAAAGCTTTTTTTTTTTTTTACCATGATGATGTTTATATTCTTTAAGTGAATAACCCCCGCCCCTACAATTGAATCATTTAGTTAAAAAAGGAATGATTATTTTCTGTCAAAAACAAAGGTTATGTTTAGATAGATTTTTTTTTTTTTACCATGCTACTTTTCGTTAGTATTCTGTATCATAAATAAAAACCCTCTAACCTAAACAGCTTTTTCTTAAAATTTCTTCAAACTGCCTATTTTCATAACACAACAAACCCCAATCTTTTCTTTCAAAACTTCATCTGATTAATTGCTGTCACATCTTTCATTGAAGATGCTCGGTTTTTTACTCTGAGGGTTCCTGACTGCTGCTCTCTGCCTCAGGCATTTTATGTTTGCACATAGAAGGGTAAAACAATCCCAGAATAGACCCATATAAACTACAGATTTAGAGATTTATGAGCATAATAATCGTGACAAAAATTATTTTATAAAAACTAAAAAAAGGTTGTGTCTTCTTCTGTTCTAACGGACAAGCAAACATAAAGGTAGCATTTGATTGCTATTGTGTAGCGTATATGTGTATATATATATATATATATATATACATATATATGTATGTATATATATATATATATATATATATATACATACATATATATGTATATATATTAAAACATGGCTTAAACGTGTTAAAAATCAACGTTCTTAAAAGAATCCTGGTTTGGCTTGGAATATTCAGAATGTTCCGTAGTGGGATTTTTTTTTTCCCTACTGGACTTCAAAGTGGTTTATAAAAGCTTTTGACCATTAAATGTCTTGACCTTATAATATGTTTTATCCAACTTTTATAATCCAACTTTTTTATTCTTTAATTTGGAGACGAAGAACTGCTGTCTTATCTGTACGTGAGCGTGATGTAACCCTCCAGAAATCAGGCAGCCCGAGGGTTAAAGAATTTTAAATTTAAACATTGACATGAATTAACTGACATGTGACAGACTTAATGGAAAAGATTTCTTTGTCACACAAATTTTTCGAAGAAAGAAAGATAATTGAAACTTTTGTAGTGCCATTGCCACCCATACTTGTGTCATTGTGAAAAACGTTTTTTGATCTCCTGCCGACTTGACGGGATGATTGTGTTTGCCGGCTCTTGATGTAAGAAAAGAAGAGGAATAAAAAGCACATGATGAGGACGAATGGAGTGCAGTTTTTGTATTGTCTAGCTTGTAGATCATGTATTTCAGGAACTCCTTTGGCATTGATGTGAAAAAACACACTCAATCACTCGGCCCGATGACTGTGATACATTTTGGTGTTTTCCCTTTTAAAGTATTTGGGATGTACAAATGCAGGGTGTGGAGTTTCAACAGAAAAGATTGAATAGAGATGCAGAAATGGTTGCTGATACCCTGTAACACGAGATGAAGATCCATCACGTAGGCAGATGAGACCAGAATTGGATGTTGAAAATCTGTGTGGCCGTGTGTGTGTGTGCAACTCTACTACTTATGGGGGAAAAAAATAATCAAATTTGTGGCTTCAGTGGTGCTTGAAAACAGCACCCTGAAACTCTGCTGTTCTTATGCTTCCTCACCTGGAACAGCAATAAACCAGTCAGCAGAATAAAGCCAA
Organism: Neostethus bicornis; assembly: GCA_902685375.1. Taxonomy (NCBI): domain Eukaryota; kingdom Metazoa; phylum Chordata; class Actinopteri; order Atheriniformes; family Phallostethidae; genus Neostethus; species Neostethus bicornis. The sequence continues at coordinate 17,695,544 of LR738545.1, forward strand.
CACACACACACATCTATTCGCACACACATGCATACGCTTTCACTAATGTTAATGTGTGTGCTTGTACATGTGCATATACAATCCACAATGTGAAGGAATGCATTCATGCAAATAAGATCTTGTGTGGATCTGGTACCTGCACATGAACACTGGTGGCTCTTTCAAGTTAGAATTGCTTTAACGTAAAAACAAAGTGAACATGTATTTGTGACAGCTCTATACTAGACACAAATATATTGTTTGTGTTTAGAACCAGTGTAGATGGACTATCAATACTACTGTCTCGAGATTACATTCTTTTTGATGATAACGGCTCTCATTTCTAAGACCAAAAGGTGAATTGTATTACAAAATCAAAGGTTAAAAAGGGAAACTTCAGCATATGATTACAAACCATGTCTCTTTTGGTTAATTTTCATGCCATAGCTTTTGAGGGGCTGTGGTGCTATGCTTTTATCTGACTGAATACAAGATTTTTACTACAGTAACTTATCTGCCAAAAAACTGAAGTTACAAAATAGTTTTCTGCTAATATTTTTGTGCATTTTCATTTATGTTCCTGAGGTTTTATAGTGCACGTGGTTAAACACAGCTGGGTTTAGTAGCTCAACTTTATTGTTGTCAATAAAAATGGACCCTGCTGAAAAAGATCGGGAACCACTATGTTGTGCTTTTATTCTCTCAGAATGAGCCATTTACACCTACTTTTTGTGTGCCCACATAAATGTCCCTCTATTTTAGTGCAGTGTCTCTGAATGGGCAAACAAGTCTGTGTAAAGCAAGAACCATCAGAGCTTTAAAACTGCAACACCTGCTTTCCTCAACAGGTGCTGGAGAGATAAGCAAGGACGTAAAAGGCACAGAGAAAAAGACACTAGTCCTCTGGATAGTGGTGAAGAGGTATCTTTATTCTAGTAGTTGCTGCAATTAAAGCATTTTGATTTCTGTCAAAATGGAAATAAAACTTTTAGCCTTTCTTGGTTAGACATTTTGCTTATTCTTATTCCTAGATGTTCTTATATTACACATTAAACTTTCAAGGTAACATTCTGCATTCAGTCTTACTCCTTGAATCTTTTTTCTGGAGTTCTTTACATTTTCTCAGAAAGGTTCTATGAGTGAAACCCAGGCAAAATCAAGGTTACCAAGAAAACCATAAAGAACCAGTTCAACTAGTGGGTTTTGATAAAGCAGTCTGTAGGTCTTCTGGAGATTACTGCTCAATTAATGTTGACTATTGCAGGCTCTGCACTGTCAAAGCCTCACAGAAGGCCATTTCATTAATGTTACAGTAAAAACTGTCATGCTGTTGACATTTTTACATGGAATGGGTTTATTGTGTTTGACAGCAAGTGGGAACTCCATGGGAGAAGTCATTTTCCAACATGTGTCCTAAAAAAAAAAACTACATGAGAACTATAAGGTTTAAAAGAAACATTAAGTCGGAGAGATATGTTACTATGATTTCTCAAAATAAATAAGGATGAATTTCTCTGAGGAGCACTGATATTTAGTCATTTTTAAAGCAGGGCTACCAATGAGTGCCTGTATCAGCCATGGTGCCTTATTAGATTTGATTTTTGATGCAGTACTCCAATGACCACAGCATGAAGCAGCATGAAGCACAATTTTTTGTCTGAGGGGAGCCGTGTCACATTTTTTATGACCCTTTGATTACCCACTCTGCAATCAAAGCAAATTATTCACAGACTCCTGTAGTCATGGAGTCAGGGCCAAAATTTGAGCTTGGACAACAATGAACGTGAGAGTCAATTTGAAGAGTAAAGGAAAGAAATACATATGAATTGTTTCCATGGTTACTCATTCATGCAATACTTATTAGTCTTTTTTACAAAAGAGTTGAGAAGTGGATATGGAGCACTACATCGAAGGAAAATTACCATCTGCAAATTGTGGAGAAAAGTAGCTTCCTAATGTTTCTACTTATATTGTCATAATTTAAATGTTTATAGGCGCTGGATAAACGAAGGACAATGGCACAGTGCAAGTTCTGTGAAAAGTGCTATTCTGCTAAAAAAAAATAACAGAAAAGGTGACAAGGATTGTGCAAGGTTGAGTCATATTTTCCATCAGACCTTTTAAATTCAAACTTGTCCAAAGTCCAAAAGAAAGAAGACAAATGATACAAAAAGAAACAAACCAAACTTGAAACACTCAAGGAAAGAAAAAGACAAAAAAAAAAAAAACAAGAAAGAAAAACCAGCAAATGCATCAGTTTCTAGTTTACATTGTGTATATTTTTTTTAATGATATCATCACTGTAGACAATATATTATCATATCGGGGCTCAAGTGGTCAAAGAAAACCTTTGTTAGGTACAGTAATAACGTTCTAATGAGGGTGAGGAGCTCTGTCATCCGAGAGGAGCTCTGAGTTGAGTCGTTGTTGACCCACGTTGAGAGAAGCCACATGGGGAGGTTCGAGCATCTGGTTAGGATGCCTCCCAAACGCCTCACTGCTGAGGTGTTTTGGGCACGTCCCACTGGGAGTAAGGAAGGCCTCAGAATTCGCCTGGGTGAGCTGGAGGATGCAGCCAGGAAGAAAAAAGCCTCGCTTCCCTGTTTGAGGTTGTTGCCACTGCGACCTGGCTTTGGGTAGGGGCAAATATATCAATATATAAAGAACTTTTACACCACCAATACCCAACAGTAAATTGTCTTTATGAATCTATTAAAATAAACAAATTAAAATACAAGATTGTCCTCAAATGAATGGATGTTTTTCAGAAATTTTGATCTCATGAATCCATCTCAGAGCTGGATTAGTTCAATTTAAGATTTGTCATGGCAATCACCACTTGTAGGCAGTAATGATTGGCTGGGAAGAATGGAACCAGCTAGACCATTCCATATACTGCTGTAATTTCCTTCAGGATAACAAAGGAGTAGATTTTGATTTATGGTACGTCTGCCCAAATTAATTTATAATATAACTCTCTGAACTGGCAGATGTGACAGAATGCTTCAGTAAGGCTGTTAGTAGAAGTTGTTTAAAAGTCTTATAGTAGAATAAAATAAAAAAATAGTAATTCCTGATTATCCACTGATTATCCAAAATGTTTGTTTTCAACAAGAATAAAGATGAATTGAACCATTCATGTTTTTTTTTTTTTTTATGTGTCATCGCACATTAAAAAAACTTGTATGCAAGTTTTCTTTGATTTGGGGAAATTTTTGCCAAATTGATCCTTGTCTTTAATGTAAATTGATTTGTTTATTCGTCTTGAAATAATTTGAGGTTCAAATCCAACAAAGCCAATTTCTGGCATGACAAAGCCTTAAAAACAATTAATTACAGAGGTGTTGTAATCAGACCAGCATTGCAAAAATGTGTTGCATAATCTTTTTAACTACAAAAAAAATCCAAATAATATTGTCTCATATATTATTTAAGATGTTCGGTTTCAGCTTACTCCTGTTATATCAAATGATGGAATTTTAAAAATAGATTTCTGTAACTCTTGAAAGAAAAAAAGACGTTTGCTTCATAATTTATTTTGCAACATGTAGTTTTACTAAGTTTGTTGCTTGACTTTATGTAAATATGAGCTTTGGTCTCTTTCAAGTCGACTCTGTATGAGTTTTTAAGCTCAAGCTTCTGTGCACCACATCATTTTGATGGGACATAAACATTTATCACGCGCATTTCTAGAAGCAACATGAACCTTCCATGCCTCACAGTTGAGAAACTAAACCATGTGACCTACAATTAAATCCTTTACAGTTTGAACAAACATTAAAAGTTGAATGTGTTTTGTATTGATAATTGAAAAATTGTGATAAACTGCAGTATTTTGTTTTCCATTCAAACTTACGTAGCAATGTTCAAATAATCAATTATTCTGTTCCGTCGTCTTCCGCTTATCCGGGGCTGGGTCGCGGGGGCAACAGCCTCACCCCGGCAGCATCCTCCAGCTCACCCAGCAGGATTCCGAGTCATTTTCCAGCCAGCTGTGAGACATAGTCTTTCCACTGGACTCTTTCCAAAGGGTCCAGTGTCTGCCTCTTGGTCTCCTCCCAGTGGGACGTGCCCAAAACACCTCACCAGCGAGGCGCTTGGGGGACATCTTGATGCCTGAACCACCCCAACTGGCTTCTCTCAACCTAGAGGAGGAGTGGCTTGACAACAAGCTGCTCACAGATGGCAAAGCTCCTCACCCAATCTCTAAGACAGAGCCCAGCCACCCTGCGGAGGAAGCTCATTTCGCCTGCTTGTATTCGCGATCTCATTCTCTCGGTCACCACCCACAGCTTGTGACCATAGGTGAGGGTGGGAACAAATTGTCAAATAAATTATGATAACAGAATATCTCAAATCTTTCTCAAACAATAAGCATTAGCCACCAGGTGTTGAGTTTTAGTTTTATGCCTAATGTGAAACTTTTTTCCTTTCTATTTTCTGACATCTTTCCAGTTTCAGCTATGCAGCAAACATCCTACGTACTTTAAATATTTTATTAACAATATTAGGCAGTAATGATTATGAACTTTAAAAGGTGTTATAGTACATTTTATCGTTTTGTTCTTCCCACCGGGGGTGGAAATACTTTAGTAAATTTAATTTCCATTGATGTTGCTAGCCAGGGGCACACAAAAGAAAGAAAATAAAGGAGAAAAATTAGAAAGAGAGGGGCTTGTTACATTTCAAATAGCCTACACGGAGTAAATTAGAATCCACTTTTAATAAGCATGAGATTCTCTTTACTTTAATCATTTATTCTTTACCCCTTTCCAACATGCGCACAGACAAAAAGAGCGAGTGTAATTAATTATACAATTATAATGAAGTGTGGATGCAAACCGAGGGCTTCTGGCTTGTGTGCATCAAAGCGAGTGAAGGGATCAAATTTCTGATTATCTTAACAGTGTTCTGCAGAATTCATCAGCTAAAATATGCAACTCCCACACACACTCGATCGCTGCTTTCCCTGTAACCTCAGCTGGACTTGCTCCCTCACTAAGTCACATAAACTGCCAGACTCATCATTAAACGCACACGGAAAATTGAGAACTCTGTCTGTGGGAATAATTGACTGCCATATGTGGACTTGATTTAGACACATGGGGACTTTTGTCATTGCTTCCTTTGATTGTTCGACTCTGAATGTTGCTTAGTTGGCTGGTTGCTGGCATCAATGGACAGACTGCAATGTTGGTACAAATTTATTTCACCAGAGCAAAATTTGGTTTGGTAATTCACCTCAGACGGCATATTTCAGGCTGGTCAGTTTGTTTAAGAGGGGAAAAAAAAGAAGGTATAAATTACAGATGCAAAAAGTAGAGGAAAGTCAGGAGGGTAAAACCCTTTCATTACATTTGCATATTGGTATTATTTGAAGAAAACTAGGCAGAGTGACTGTTGGCTTAAGCTCTCACAGCATCGTATCTGATACAGACAACAAAATCTCATCCTGGAGTTAATGAAATGCACCATTCCACCAATGTCTAATCAAAACTAAATGCTTTTCTGCAGCACACCATCATTAGAGTCCATCAGCTAAAGTAGACTCCATAGTGTAATGGATCCCTAATGATAGCAGTTATCATCACCGGTGAACTCAGACCTTTTTGAATCAGAAATAACTTCTCAGTCAGCTGCACCGTATATCTGTCATATCCATATAGGAAAGCTTTCTAAATACCAAATTGCTATTTAATAAATTGCTACTTGTGCTGATAGATACACTCAATTATTTTCACATCAAAGGACTCATCCCCAGCCTGGATAACATATTCATTGTCCAGTAAAGCTGCAGAGAGCTCTACAAAAACACTAGGGGGCAGCAGACACTGAGCCCTGGGGCACAGATATAAGGTCTGATGATGAACTGACCACTTCCTCCTTCAGGCTAAACCCTAGTTGATCTGTGGGCAACAACATTTGACCGTCTGGGCATGAATTCACACCTGCAGGTGCTATGACACTGGCCGTGCCTGTCTCCCTCAGAGAAGCCCTTAAAGACACGCAAAACCTGGATCCTTTCAGCTCAGCAACTGTTGGCATAGTAACAGAACCTGGACAGCACACAAGAGTCATTGACCAAAAGAGGTCTAAAGCATCAGATCAATGGTACTCTATCACAACCTAGGGTTTACCCCAAAGGCCCAGGAGATGTGCAAGGTTAAGCTCCAGCTCTGTGGGGCACAGAAAAAGATTGCACAGGAGGAATCGCAGACGCTGCTCACTTTTGTAATGTGTTTTACAAGAGGAGAGTGGTGCATCGGAACAGCTGAGCTCAAACAGCAGTGCGAAATCAGAGTCAGATCTTCAGTTTTGTATACATCACCCATCATAAATTTTCAACACCAAGTGAGACTTAGTGGCAAGTTGATGTATAAAAAAGTACACGTTAGCTCTTGCAAGAATATGTTCATATACTTTACTGTAGTTTAACAAACTACAGAAGTTGAAACCCCATTTTTTTAGTTCCCCAGGCTTGTCACAAAGAGCTTTATTTGTGATAATTACAATGTTGGTCTGAAGGTGATGTGGAGGTTCATGTGTGTGTATAGTTGCATACATCTTATTGGTTAAGTAGGGAGATTAAGGAGGTGAGGCAAAACTCCTGCATACATTTTACTTTCCTCAAAGTCTGTAATTAATCCTTTGTGAATACAAGAATCACACACCTGAATCCCACCCACTGCTTCTATTTATCCCTCTAATTTCTTCTGGTGCTGATAACCTTATAAATGTACTTGTTCTGATGTACAGTCAGAGAACATCAAGAAAATCTAACGTTCTACAAATTGAATAATTCAAATAAAAAAAAAAGAAGTCACTTTGGTTTTGCTGTAAGTGGCAGATCAAACAGCTTTCACTTTAAATGCCATACTATGCATTTATTTTCCCAAAAGTACTCAAATGAACTTATATTGCATAGGCTTGTCTATTTGCCAGTATTTAGCCAAGATGATTTAAATATATACTGTACATAGAGCTAAATTTGAAAAGTTTTGCACTCATGAAACTTCAAACAAAAAGTTCCAATAATAACGAAGAGTCGAAGCCAAACTTTGATTGTGTTTTTTCAATAAATAAATAAAAAAGTTCTAATGCACATAAAAGACATACTCTAAGCGTGGGCTTACAGCAGCAACATTTCTCATTGATCAGCAGTTAGCAAGCGTGATATGAACGACCCTCTTGGCAGGAGAGACATTATGAAGCATTTTGTAACAGAAAAACTGCCTCCACGTACCCAAGGGTGCATGAGTAGAAATGAGACATCGATCCATAATTGGAAGCACTCAGTCATGAAATCTAAAGACTAATTAAAGAAAGAGAACTTTAATGGCATTCATTTACATATTCAGCCCACTGATGCAATGCCACGTACCAGCTTACACACCGTGAGTGATGGAGAGTTGATTTATGGTCTGTGAAGAGCTGAGTTGAATCACAGTATGATGAACTAACTAAGAGTCTGACCCCATCAATATTTGCTGATCACATAAAGACCCTCTGGCGCTATCGTAGCTTAACTGTCACTGAAAGACACAAATACCAAAGTTTGCTCTTCATAACAAGAGCTGTTTGGAAATTGGCATTAATACTAGTAAGAGCACACAAATCTGTGTGTGTTTAACAGAGCAGGACAATTTACAGAGGTGTGTGTAGCTTAACGGTGGAGAGGTGACATATACAAAGTCTGGCCCCACATCTTGAATGATGAACATGTCTGCAGGTCTTGTGGTGTTGAGGTGCACAGAGTCTAACTTTTGGTACTTTAGAGGCTTGTGAAGGTGTGTAGAGCGTGATTAGATGTCAGGGTCGGTGATTCCCGCTGAACAGGGCACCAGAGGAAGAGTGGCTGTCCCTCTTTCATTTAAACATTATCTGCATGACAGAGTTTTGCTTTTAACGTGTTAAGCAGGGAACGATAATGGAGGGCAGCAAAAGGTTGCTTAGCAGTGTTTGCATGCACAACGCAGTTGTACCAATGAGAGGCTGGGACATGCACCTATTCTGTTTGTCTTCGGGTTGATTGAATTTGTCCCTGACTAGGAGTAGTGCTGCCTGTTTGTAATAAGTTATTTAACACTCGTTGTCGTGCGCAAATCTAACCCTCCATCAAGTTGCTTTTTTTCTACGCACCTCAAACACCCTGAGCTTTTTAAACAGGATCAACTAAATATTTATCTTTTTAAAGTTAAAGAAATTGGCAACTTTCAGTGCCGGGATAGGTTCTTCTGTAAGTGGAATAAGTTTGTCTCAAAGGTCAAGTTTGACTCCTAAGTTTAAATGAGAGGTGGATTTCTTTATTTAGTTGGTTAATTTGCAGAAGAGGAAATTTAAGGATAGAAAATCTGAATACATGGCACATCTTCAGTTCTATCTATTGCAATATAATCCAAACAAGCACATTCAATATGAGGATGTAATTACATATAACGAACAGAAGCACTTACGGTGTAAGTTGAAAGAACATTTTACCTTTACACTCAACATCGTAAACGCATGCACGCACACACATACACACACACACACACACACAGAGATAATAGTTTAACATTGACTTTCCTATTCCACAATTAATTAAATAACAAGTTACAGTAGTTCAACCGAGAAACTAATTAAAATACCTTCTGAATGGACTAAAACTCCGAACAAAATACATGATCATCGAGCTCTGTTTGAAAAGCATTGTTAAAAATGGATTTTAAATGGTCAGCTGGACTTAAAGGTCAGCTGTGCAACTGTTATTTGTGCATTTGTTCCACGGTGTTAGAAAGACCCCAGTGCATGCATGAAAGCTCAGCATCATTGTTGGGTCAGGTGTCTTCTTTGTGGTTATTCAGTTGGTCACTTTAAGCTGCTCACGCTCACCAGCTGAGCCACTTCTTTCTGTCTGCTCACAGCTGATGCTCCAATCCCACCCGACACAGTGTGAAATAGATTGCTAACGCTCATCTGTCAAATGTTTATCACTGTCTACTTCACACCTGCACAGAATGTGGGATTGTGCAAGTTTTCTCAAACCATCTGGATTTTGGAATTATCTATCGGATAACATCTTGTTGTGCAGATGTTCAGGGTTTTTTTCAATAATTTTTTTTTCACTTTGAATACATAAGCCATTTACACAGGCCTTTGGTCAGAAGCACCTTGTGTAATGAAAGCAGTAAGTGTGCTGACAGGTTTTCATCATGGGTGCTGTAGTGTGAAAACAGGTTGGCCTTTTGTCTAAACCAGCCAAACTGAACTACATGAAACAGTAGATACCTTTTATTTTATATCTAATTATAATAACTTATTGAGCATGAAATAATGAGCTAATAGTCATTTGGGATTTTATTATTCTCATAAAAAGTTGAATCTCCTCTGCCTAAAAAATCACAATGAGTTTTAATTACATTAGTTGAAAGCTCAACATAAAAGTTTGAAAGCTAATAGTTTCTTTTTATTCATCATTTAAAATCAATTACAAGCTAATAAAAAAGGAGCGTTTTTGCTCGCTTTATTCAGCCACAAATCAGTCACCATTTTTTTTGCCATTTGTAATTCACTAAAATTTAATCCAATTCTCTACTTCTTTAAAACCAAAAGGACCTTTTTTTTTTTTTTTACCTTGTCCTGCTCGGCGTTGTCACAAGCAGAATGATGATCTGTATGTCAAGTATTGCTGAACAGTTTTGCTCTGCCAGGGTCAGCACCAAGTGCTGGCAATCTCTACTTGGCAATCTCTACTTGGCAATCTCTACTTGGCAATCTCTACTTGTTTATTTTAAATGCTTACAACCATGATATCCATGCTTTCTGTGCCTCTTTTTGCTGGACAGGGAATACTGAGGAGGGAGGGAGCAGAGAAAAAAAGAGGAATAGGGTACAGTAGAAGAGAGGGGGACAAAGTGAAGAGATAATCTGAAGTTACAAAATTCAGCGTCATGACCAACCTGCTGGATCTAAGGAGAAAAAAAAAGTACAAACAGAGATAAAGCTGACACACACACAAAAAAAACTTCTATAACAAATGATGAAGAACACAAAAACATGTTACTAGAGCTATAATAATATTGGTTGGGAGCAAGGAACATAGCGGACAGTAAACAGTGTGAAGCAGTGTGAGAGTGTGAGTGAAAGTACATGCATGCTGCCGATGTGAACCATGTGCTTATTAGGACCAACAAATCCTCACCAGCCCCAAAAGATTGGAACGAAGGAGGCAGAGACACACACAACCCGGGCACGTGCTCATCCAGATCTTAGGACCCCAAGACCAAGCCAAGGAGCCCGCCCAGCCAGGTTCTGGGGGCTTTTTTTTTAACTGTACTGTAATTATTCTTCATCAGGAAAATTATGCTTGCTACATTGCTCCACAACAGGCATCCACGACGGCACCAATGGTAGGAGAAACTAGATGGTAAGGTGTCTGCTCCATGGACAATTAGGTATGGCCCCAGTGGAAATCGAATCGGCTTCTCCCAGTCCAAAGACACACATTGTACCACTGAGCCATCGACTCCACATCGACTGCATTACTACTACATGCACATTACTTTGTCGTTAAATAAGACACAACAACAGTGTGTCTCGTGTTTACATCTGAAACCTCGCAGATTATTAATAAACCTAAAGTAATTAATTTGATTCTAAAATGATAGTTTAGACGGATTCAAATACTGTTTAGTGCTGATTCAGCATGTCACAGAACCCAAAATTAGTTCACACAGAAAGAGACAAAATATTTATGTGGTGCACGTGTTGTATTGGCTGCAATGCACTCTGGTAGATTGAAAGTTCACTTTGTCACCATTAAACGCGAGCTCATTCGAAACAAAAGCAGTCCTGCTTCCTCAGCATGTCATAAGCCATAAGTGGAGGCCTCAATGAAACTGCCATGTCCTGGCCTTGGTAGCTCATTAAGATTGTCTTGGTGCAGATGGATCTTTTCTATGAGCTGCCACTTCATTAATCCCCCACACCACACACAGTACAGGAACGCCATGCAACCCATTCATTGCAGCCATAACACACAAAAAAGTGAAAGAGAGAGGAAAGAAGATGATGAGAAAGGACATATTTATCCATTTCTATATGCATGGACAATATATGTAAATGTATTCAAAAACACATGTAGAAATATGTGTAGTGTTTCTTTGGTTGCCATGGTAATTCTCATCAATGTAATGTGGCTTGTTCTACATTATTTAAATCAAATATGCTAAGAGCTCAAATTAATATAATCTAATTAAGTGGTTATTAATTTGACTAGAAAGTTAAATTACTTTTTCATTGAAGCAGACTCACAAATCTCATTAGTGTGAATGTTTCAGATCGCAGAGAAATTATTCAGCAGTCTAAAAATTGATGTAGAAAGGACTTCAGAATTCACTTATTTCCCCTAATTTAATTTCTGGGAAAACTGAGATGAAAGAAAAAGCTACAAAGGTACTATCCCTTGATGCTACTGATGCTTCACAGAGGTTTCTGACATGTTTTAAAGGTGTTGAATACGTGATACTGTCTGTTTGTGTGGTGAAAAAAATGACAAGGCAAATTGATAGTGATTCCCACCCTGGGATGCAAGGTGCCAACTCGTCATGATTTCGCAGGTAGCAAGTTTAAAGTTCAGCATAGTGATAGTGTTCAGCATCCCTGAAAATGAACAACATGTTGTGAGCTCTAATGGTGCATAATGCTGCATAAATCCCAACTCGAATGAAATGGCCAAATTAGGTTAGAGGCCAAACAGGGATATTAACATGACAATCGAAACACTAACACTGGCTAAACTCCTAGTGTCTTCCATATACAGATTCCCATCAATCCCAACCACTACTGCAACAGTCTTGACTATTTCTCTGAGTTTACCATTACTTACTGTGTGCTTACTTACTTACTGTGATACAAAGTCAGCTTTTTACTTCTGTGTCAGTGTCTAACGTTCAATGATAAAAGACAGCGTTATTAAAGGCTGTAATTCAAGGTTGAAGAGAAAGGGACAATCAAACTGCTGGTTTCTTTTGTTGCGACAGGGTCAGAGATGTGGAATGTTCACTGTCTCTCAACACACCCAACTGATTACAGTGGTTACTGCAGATTACCCAAAATTGTTCCAGCAGTTTCTGTATTACACTTAATGCTAACCTACTGAACTGTTCCCCGCAGAAGCAGTCATAAAAGCAGTGAAAGAGATTTGATTTGTGGCTCACACATCTAAACCAAATGACCGTGAGCTTATGGATCATCTTTACACAAAGAATTATAAAGAAAAAAAATCATGTGGTAATTTGAGTTTCTCAGTGGCATAAAGAAAAGACTCAGGTTGCTCAGAGGCTCAGTTTCACTGGAAGCAAACCATCCACAGTAAAAAAAAAATAGGAACTGTTGGAGGCAGATTGAGGTTTACATGCAGTTGTGTGTTTTAGATTTATAAAGGTTTATGGCTAAGTATCCTGATATTAGGGGTTAATCCCTGAGGGGATTACATTCTGACTACCAGTGTTTGTAGTTTTGAATTCACAGCTTGGTTTTTGTCTTGCTGTCCAGTGTATGTGCAGAAAAAGTCTCTTGAAGTACTCACTTATGGGTTAAATATGTGTGCTGCGTACACACTTTAGTGTCCATTCTGCAATATTTCTATTTCTAAATTATTACAGAAATACTTTGCTGAACACTTTAATCCATGCTTTAACATAAAACAAATACATCAGTTTTAATTAAGTCAAACATTTTAAAAAGAATTAAAGACAGAAAATTAAGTTTTATGGGATGTTTGACTCGTGGGTTGAGCACCGAGGTTAGCTAAACTTTGTGAAGACGTTGTTTACCTGGTGAAAGGAGCAAACATGTGTGTCCTTGTGTGTGTCTGGTTTCATACTGACCCTAGAAAGCTTCCAAAGAAGCTTTGAGTGAGTAATTTATTCATGTAACATATTTATTAGAACCAGTTGTAAGAATAGATATAATTTCTTGCTTTTGTAGACATTGCTTTGCTCCGGAGCAACAATTTTACCTCAAAATCCCAAAATTATTTCTAATGGACAAATACAAAAAATTCAAATTATAACACAGATAAAAATGGATTTGTTCCAAAAGTGTGGTGAATTTCAAAATATTATACACATGAAATTTAATCATCATCAAGTTTTTTGGATATATGGGCTGTGTTGTATGTCAGTGGTTTTTGGCTTTCCTAAATCAAATGTTTGTGATAATCAGTTGGATAGCTAACCCCAATAGAAAGAGAGCGAGAAAAAACTCCTAAAGGCTGTTCCACATTATTAAGCAGACCAATCGTTTCTGCAATGTGGGAAAAAAAATGCTCTCTGCTGCTTGAAAGCAGAAAATAGGAGGATTACAACATACCATATTTCAAAGAAACCTAAGCCTTCCGAAGAGGTTTCTATAGTATTCAGAGCCCATGCTGCGTTGTGTCAATAAAGGCAGGAAGAATTCTGCCAGATAAATATACCAGATCAAGAGAGCAGCTGCTAAAATTAAATTACAAAACAGCAAACAGGAAGTGTTATCAACATCAAAAATGTTGGATCTTCCAGTAGCTTCCAATTTTGCAGAAACTGCTAAAGAAAAATCTTCTTTCGGCATTTCCGTTCAAGGGTTGCCACAGCAACTCAGTTTCTTCCATCTAACCCTATCTGCTGAATCCTCTTTGCTTGTGCCAACTATCTTTATGTCTTCCTTCACTGCGTCGATGAACCTCCTCTTTGGTCTTCCTCAAGGCCTCTTTGCTGGTGGTTCCAAACCCAGCATCCTTCTTCTGATGTACTCTCTCTCTTTCTCTCTCTCTCTCTCTCTCCTCTGCACATGTCCAAACCACCTCAGTCTGGCCTCTCTGACTTTATCTCCAAAACCTCTAACATGTGCTATTACTCTGGTATACTCATTTCTAATCCTGTCCATCCTGGACACTCCCAGAGAGATCCTCAGCATCTTCATCTCTGCTACAGAAAAATTTAATTTGCATAAAAATTTGGAATGCACCAAATTTTGTAGATCTGAGATACAAGACTGGAAAGCTCAGGACTTAAGAGTGAGAAGCCCAGGTTCAACTCCTCCTATTATGTAATGACCCCAGAGCAAGACCCTTCACTTGACTTCCTGACTCAAACGGAGAGACAAATTGTTGCATGATCAGGTCAGATGTCACACCAAAATGAATTAATTTTATCAGTTTATTTTGGTGGAGGAGTTAAATACATTTTGAATACTTATTTGGCCATATTTACATGGCCGTTTTTCAGCAACATCACTTGGCAGGATTTTACTGTAAAATCAATAACTGTTTTTAATACAGTATGAATATTGTTTGCTAGGCATTTAGAAAGTTAAAATATATCGTTGTCCCATTAACACATGTACTGTAAATACACAAGTATAAAAAGTAGCAAGACAAATCCAAACACCATGCATCCATGAACTATCCTTAGAAACATCAAACCCAAACTGTAAATAAAACCAATGCACATCGTAAGGGTAAAACCATTATCTAGAAATACATATATTGTTTAAGAATTTTCATGCTGAAAAAAATTCAGCATGAAAGCAAAATGAGTAGCAGCTTGACAGATGAGGTATCTTTTCCTAATCTCCCTCTAAGGGAATTTCATAGAAAGACTAAGCGTGGGACTGCCAGAGGAAACAAAAATTGGGACACTGTATACTCATCACTGGGCATTTCTAGTCTTCTTCGGGAAGTGACTTTGACAGCTGTGGGGATTAAGAAATGCTCTGACATACATGGTACAAGCAGTGGGGATTAGACCAGAAAGGTTGGATCTTGTCTCTTGTTTCTTCCCATTGTAAATCAATATAACATGGTTTTTACTACTTTAATGGAGGGCATGTGGGAGAGAAGGTGGGATCAAAGTACAGATGAGAAATTCACACCTGCATGAGGAAAAAGAGGTATGTCCTGATATTTCAACAAAAAAATTTAATTTGAGTCAGGGTTATAGGCATATATTTTATTAGTGAGTTTAGGCTCTAAAAGTATGTTTAATGGAGAAAAAGATTATTAATTTTTAGGGCAACGTTTCATAAAAAATGAAATAAAGTCTACTAATATTGCACCACAAGCGCTAAGAAGGTCAAATACAGAACTAGCACATGGCTCTAAGAACTAAGCATAAGTACAGAGTGGGGACAACTAAGAGTTCAACCTCTGGTGTTCCGTTCGCTTGTCTTTCGCTTATCTGTAGCCGGGTCGTGGGGGTCAACAGCCTCAGACGGGAAGCCCAGAGGAAAAGTGGTGCAACTTTGTGATATTAAAGATGCGTCATCCTTCCAATTTGGCCATTTCCGTAATTAAAAATGAGCTCTATTTTACATGCTGTTTAGTTACATTTGTGTTCCATAATCATTGCATGCAAGCATCTACACATAGAAGTATAGACCAAACGGCTCAAATTTCATGTCTCACACACACTGTTCTCCACTCCCCAATGACTTTGATTATAAAGTTGCATTTTCAATACTGAGAGTCTCAATTTTTGCAAGCATTTTGCTTAGTGGAACGAAGGCTAAAGAGCAAATAAGTATGTTTTTTCTCAGTCCCAATTCAGCCACTAATCCATAAAATTACACCTGTCACTAGAAAGTCAGATTTATTAAAACTACTTCCTGATCCGAGAAGGAAAAACCATTAAAACACACAAAGGCCTTCAATCAACACTTAATTAACGCAGCAACCTTTTCCTCGTGCTGGCAATCACTTTCCTATCTGCCAGATTAGTTCAAAGGCGTGAATACAGATTGGAAATGGTCAAAACAACTCTGAGGCTTGGCAGTGGAGAAAATAAGTATGCAAATAAGGACGAGGAAAAAGGCGGGGCGGAAGCAAGGGAGAAGTGGAGATCAGCAAAACTTAAGTTTTTTGCTTGCCATGTCAGGAGTGTCATGTTACAAGCAGAGAGAACATTACTCCTGTCACTGGATGTGTCAGTGTTTGCATGTCTAATGTGACATGTGAAGCATTAAGGAAACACATCGTAAATTGACAGTGTTAACTGAGAGTGATATTGCTTCAGATTGACTCACTATTTCTAAGAAAGTCACACTTACAGACAATGAAAAATAAAATGTGCACAACATAAATGCTACTGTAGCATTATTAGCAAAAGAATGTAAGAAAATTTGTAAGATATGCTAAAATGTCTGGTTTTATCAGCTTCCTATAGAAACCACTTCTATGAAGACAAGTTCTCATGTTAGAGAAAAGGAAAGGTCACCAATGAGTAAATCCTCTAAAAACTTTGATGTATTTCTTTGATATGAAGTCATTTATATCCTGACCTTTGCTGGTCATAGGTGTATTCCTTTCTCTGGCAGTGAAGAGTCACCACTCGATGACCTTCGCTCCTCACATCCTGGCTTACTATCCATTGAGTGGGGTTGCTGGGACGAGCTCCGAGAAATGTCACTCCTTCCTTCAATTTCACCCTGTGGAGACAAAAAAGATTGCTCATAAATTAACATGTATATGCAAGAATTGCCTTTTTGAAACAAGTGATTAAATACTGTAATATAAAATCAAAGACATTTTTTATCCCCAAAGTGCCCCAAGTTTACTTAAAATGATGTCCCATTAGCAATCTAATTTTGTGATTTGATTTTTGTGATTTCCCACTGGGAAAATAGTCCAATCAAAACCGATTTTAATCATAATCTTCTTGTGAACCTTAAATAGTGCACATATTTCCAAAGCTTTCCAAATTTTAGTAAAATAATCAAAGCCCAAATTGGCTCATGATGGGGATTCTGACATTTTCAGCGCATACTCTTAACATTGAAATATTATGCCGTTATAAAGCTATACACAAAAATGATTCTGAGGGAGAGTTTTTAACAGTGGTGATATCACATGTTGGCTTACGAGGCTCATATTAAAAGCAAAGCACACAAATATAAATCTCCATGAATGTAATTACAAAAAACCTATTTCGCAAAATGGAATTTAAAGACAAAAGTGTTGATCTAAAATAGTTTTAACTAATGTTTTGTTACAAAACAGGCGAAACCGTCTGTGATTTTATCAGAGAAAGACGAAGCAGCACCAACACCGAAAAAGAGACTAATTTATGAGTCCAATCACTTTCCCTGTCCAAATCATCCCAGGTTGGCAGATGAGACCAAACATGAGACTCTTCTTTCATCTTGAATTTGTCGCTGTCTTCTTTAGATGCAACTGGCAATCTCCCTCTATCTCAATAAAAATATCCAGCCTTCCTAATCAAGTCTTTTTCTTTGATGTGATACATTGTAACACTGTGCGGCAGGCCGTATGTGAGAAGCAAACTGGAATAGAAATAAACTGCAAAGCCAAGGGTCAGTGTTAATACGTGCCTGTTTCCTTTTCTCTCCTGTTTTATAAAAAATATTCATAGATTTTCACTGGCGTGAAAATATGGTGTCTTAAGTCGGAGAGTGAAATAATTATGTGCAGTCACCAGTCATAGTTCACTATAAATGTCAAACCTTGTTCAGATTGATGTGGGTTAATTGTTCCACCTAACTGGGCAGGTTTCAGATAAATACCTGAAACCACTCTGCTTTTACGCTGCATTTTGTGGTGAAGCCGCATAATGCTGCCAGTAAAACAGACAGTGGCTATTTTTCTTCCATTTACTGTAAGTAATTTGTATTAGCCCAACCTGCTTGGCTACCACGGTGACAAGCCTCTCCTCAGGCATCGGTGATAGCACCGTATTTAAGTGCTGAAGATGAGCAGAAAACAAGTTCTGGGGTTTGCCATGAAAAAAAATGTCCAAAATGTATGTTTTCTAAAACTCAAATCAGCCTCTGGCTTTCAAACAACTACATTTGAGGTTTAAAAATTGTAAGTTGAAAAAATGAAAATAGGAGGGGGCTTAGTTTGTGCAGATACCGTGTGTCATTTTACATACTAATACAATTGTTGTTGAAAGACATGACATTTTAAAATAATACCTTGTGAAATTGTGCAACACTTTAAAATCACCACTTAATAATTTCAAATATCTGTCTAAATAAACCTTGAAAAAAGTAAAAAATATTAAAAAGTTGTCTCCCCTCACGAATATTTCAGATTCCTGGAATTTCCACAAATTAATTTTTTCCTCGCTTCTTCCGCATTTTAACCATTTCTTTTAATTCTACTTTCCAAGAAAAAGTGTTTCGGCAAAATGGACTTGAAGTGAGCTCTAAAGTCTAACATAAAACATTTATGTACTTCCACAAATCCCAGAGGGAGCAGCAGTCTTGTATGTGATTCTGTTACACTTCAGTGGTCCGGATGTCTATCAGTGGCCTCCACTGAGGCTTCCGAATGTTTTAAACAGAATTCAGTCCCTCAAGAAATACATTACACCACAGCCTTTAGTGGTCCAGAGAGAAAGAGGGAAATGTCTAATATTGACTAACTGGTCGATAACGTCTTCTAACTAGCAGATATGAGAGTCTGAAACAGCTTAAATACCAAGCAGTCATTCCTGTTTCAAGAGGAATTATTATAAATCATTTACTGGAGGAACCAAATCATAACTAGATCAATATTTTGGATGAAATAATGCATATTTGGAAACGATTGTATGGTGATTTGGATATGAACAACAGTTCATTTGTTATCCAGTGATGGGCTCATTATGTCACAACTGAGAAGGAATGACTGCTGACTGTACCACATTTCCCAGAAGTGCATCTGACATTTTTTTTAGATATTTTACGTAAAACTGATGCATCTATGGTCATCATCACTCAGTGTACAGACAAAATCATAAATGCAGTTTGTGCAAATCCACATGTCACTACAAAAGTGAGACTTTACCCTGAAATCATACTGGAGCAGAGAAATCACATCTTGGGTAAAACTTCACACAACATTAAAATGCATGTGTGAAACATACATCATGCTTCCTCTTAATTATCCACTAAAACACTGCTTGATGTGGTTCATTGCTACCGATGTACCTCTACAGCAATGACATACATTTTCACAAGAAGTACTTCAAAGTCAATTCCATCCATAGCTTTCTCATTACAAGCAGAGTTTTGTGTTGGTGCATGAGCTCCATGATTTCAGATCTTCCTTTTAGTTCCAAACAAAAGGGAACAAAAAGGTATTACTTTCTAGCAATTAAAACAATGCCAAATTGTTTCAGGTTAACTAATGCCTGAATGTGACCAATGCCCAAATTAGAGCCATTTCTAAATTTACTGATAGAATAAAGAGCAGGGAAAAAACACACATAACATTAAGAACTAGCATGATTTCGTTGAGACCTCATAGAAAAATTTTATGTGGTTAAAAACAATTTAGAAGAAAGAAAACTTTTTAAATATACCTTAATACAGAAGATATTTATAATGATCTCAAATTGCATGTTTTAAAAGACGTGTATCATATTCAATGCAATATTTTAAATTCAAATTCCTCATCCAAAACTTCCCAGTTTTCTTGTTATAGAAAAGATTACGTACTCTTAAAGTTGTTCTTTGCTATTCACTGTAATTGTAGAATTTCACTGCTTCAGTCTCTGCACTAGCATGTGTTAAATGTCATCATTAGATATTCTACACAAAATTCACAGATGTCAAGTAGTCTTCCTCTAACCCCATTTCGATAAATTCAATTACCATAATTATCATTTTAGAAAATAAAGAAAAACAATTCAGTTCAACACTACAGTTTAATAATTATTTTATTAGATTAAAACTAAATTGACATGAAATGACTTTGTCCGAATGTGAAAATGTGCAAATAATCTTATTTTATGTATTTTTGTATAAAGTAAAAGTACTTAAAGAACATTGGTGTTAATTATAGATTGATGCTAGTTTCTTATCCACCTAACAAATCTGTTATCTCTGCAAAAAACAGTAAATATCACATCGAAGGGAGTGAAAGGCGGGCAAGAATTTTCCTCAAAATTTGACAAGTTGACATGCCACACAAAAATGAAGGAGACACCACTTAAAATCACTGTTTTCCCCACTCTCTAAATAGGCCTCCTGTGAAGTCATGGAACTACAATCATGACTGAAGTTCTGAATGCTAAATACCACATAACTAAAGGGAAGGCAAAGCAACAACAATCCTCGAAGGAAAGGAGGCACACGGTGAAAAGAAGCAACAGTTTTTAGCTGACAATATAAAGTAACACAACATGCAGCCCCTCAAAACTGTCAGCAGCCACAAGAGACCCTGACGTGTTTTCATTGGCATCACACTACATCTGAGCTTGACTGAACAGAGCAAAAGGAAGTGGATTCAGGCAGTACATAAGCAATCACAGGGCACAGAATGGTACATTCACAACTTCAGAGCCACTTTATGTCATCATGACCCTTTCTTGGGATTTAAAGAAAAAGGGAGAAAATCACATTGTTACCAATTCTGACCTGTTTTCTCTTTCTGTCTGAAATCTTTCTTTCTCTGGTCTTTTCTTGCAACCCTATCTCCACCTGAAGTGATTGTGTACTTAGGTTTTGTCAGTAGCTTCCAAAATAGGAGTTGGGTCTCTGGAGGAAATAAAAAAACATGAACTAACCTTTAGGAGATCCAAAAAGTTTCAATACGGACAGTAATATGAATGCCCGTTAACGTGGCCGTACAATTCCAACTTTCCCAGTGGCTATATTTGTGGCTTCTTTTCATTTGTCTCAGTTGGGCAGCTTCTGAGGTATTAACATCATAAGGATGTAAGACCGTTTTTATCATTCCTATCTACTGGCCACTCTCGAACCATATGCATTCATAACCGGCAGATCCACAAGGGAACATTTATGTGCCATCCCGCCCACATAAACAGTATGTAGGGATTGCAACAAATCAGCAGGGAACAGAGAAGCAGCAGTGTGGGGGAACGGTAGAAAGACAGCGGGATGTTTTTGTGATGGTTTGTGGCTGACATTTAATGGAAAACTATGAAGAACCACACATCTACTATTCTACTGATTCAGAGACCGAAACCACTTAAAGAAAAGATATTGAAAGGAACACACATGCCTACACAAAGGCACAAACAGAAGTCAAACGCCTACACCCTCATTGTGAAGCGACATACTAAGCAATGTATTTTTTGGCAATGCACAGCACAACATGCAAACTTTTGCAAAATTTAAGAAAGCATTACAAATGCCTTTTGAAGTTTTTGTTTTTCTGTGCATGTGTCGGAGAATGACTGCAGGCAAAAAGACTCATTAGATTTTGTATTGTTGCCAAAGTTATTCCACAAATACACTTCATAGCTTTAGCACTCTATTGTGTGGGATTGTCTCTTTGTAGGTTAATACAAGTGGAAATTAAATACTTTGTATATTTACAAATAAAACAAATAAATTATTGCGCTCCTTTGCTTTTTTGCCTGATGATGTAAGAAAATGGAGTAGCAAATCATTAGCGCACCTAAAATAAATATAACTATTTTTTCTTCATGCTGTTCGCTTACGTTCGCTTACATGAGCATGTTTTTCTTCATTGTTTCATTCAAGTTATCCTAAACATGTCTATTAACAAGGGCTGCACGGTGGCGCAGTGGTTAGCACAGGGGCCTCACAGCAAGAGGGTTGGGGGTTTGAGTTCCGGAGTCGAGGTGAGGCTTGAAACCCTGGTCTTTCTGTGTGGAGTTTGCTTGTTCTCCCCGTATATGTGTGAGTTATCTCCGGGTATTCCGATTTCCGATACCCTCCAAAAACATGTGTGTTAGGTTGATTGGCTGCAACATAATTGTCCCTAGGAATGTGCGTGTGTGTGTCCTGCAACAAACTAGTGACCTAAATAGGCTGTATTCTGCCTCTTGCCTGGAATAAGCAGCCAGGCGTAGACTTTGGCACCCTTACGACCCCATTGGGGTAAGCGGTTCAGAAGACGAGACAAAATGTCTATTAAAGTTGAGTATGTATAGGAAATTGGAATGCATACATAATTATACACATATCTACAATTGTTTACAGAACTTAAAACTGGTCTCAACATTCCATAAGACATCTTCAATAGACAATCAGTTTGAAGTGTTTCAGCTTTTTTTTTTTATCAGTTTTAAAAGAGGTGGGTAAAGATTAAAAAAAAACTTATTTAGTCCCACACATTCTTACACTACCGTAAAAATGTAATAACGTATCTGCATTCTTTTTCTATGAATAGCATTTTCTTTAAGGAAATGTATCAGATAGAGTATTTTATTGCATGTTTTTTTTTTTTTTTTTTTATAGTTTTATGCTGCACGTTTTTTATGTCTTGTTTTTAGCATGTTTTAATTGTCTTAATCAATTTAAGTTACTTCATCTGCTACTAAGAAGTGGTGCAGTCCCTATATAGTCTTTTCTTCATAAGCTTCATAAGAGGCAGCTGGGGGAAGAAGAGAAGAGAGCCAGAGCAGAAGCGGCAGCCGAGACACAGTGGGGAGCCCTCCTGTTGAACTATGGGCTGCTGGCACAGTGATGTGTCAGCCTGTACATCATCGTGCCGTGAGGACTCCCCCTGAACAGAGGCACGGGGTGCCCTTCACGGATCCCACCGGCGAAGAAGGTTCCTGCAGTCAGCGGTCCGGACTAGTGGGCCCATTCATTGTCCCCGGTCTGTCCTTTATGGGACGTCCGGTCACAAACAGATTTAATTTGAATCCATGGAAGATAAGAACTGAGTCACTCTTGAATCATTGACATGAAATCCACCAGTTGTTCATCCAGACCATATTTCACTAAAAGCCTGGCTAATCATGATCCAGGAAGTGTCAAAAGGGAATAGAGTGAAGTTGTGACAACTTGAATCTACAGTAAATACACCCCACATCCAAGGTTACAGAGGAATACAGTGAATAAAAAAGGTTACTAAGAAATCAAAGAAATGTTTGTCCACATTATGAAAAAAAATACTTTCAACTGCAACATGAGAAGTTGATTATGGTCAACATACTATTGTGTACCACATCATACAGTAGATGGTATGGACCTACAGTAAATGTACAGGAGCTTTTTGTGGAAGATCATTTAATGTAAATTTACTCACATTGGTGACTGATTTGAGCCCATGGTTAAATTATTGCCAGAAATTTTGTTTATTGTTCAAATATAAAAAAAATGTTAATCACTGCGATCTAAAACATGAACTGTGTACTTTGTAGTTGTATTTAATTATATTTTATGATATTTTTTGTTATTTTATTTGCATGGCTTGTGTTGTTTTATAGGGTAAGCCATGGAAATTTCCATACTCCTTTCTATTCCGTTCCGTCGTCTTCTGCCCGGGTCGCGGGGGCAACAGCCTCAGACGGAAAGCCCAGGCTTCTCTCACCCCAGCTGCATCCTCCAGCTCACCCAGGAGTGTGAGACACAGTCTCTCTGGCGGGTCCGGGGTCTGCCTCTTGGTCTCCTCCTGGTGGAGAGGAGTTTGTCCATACTCCTAACTTTTACAATTATTGCACTCTACTTTCAATATGTAAACTCACAGATGAGCCTGAATGAGTCTAGGATTGTTCAACAGTTGTGTGCAAAAGCACTTTAACATAATATTTATTGGCACAGTCTCAGGCTCTCATTAGCTCTTCTTTTGTTATGAATAATTCATTTAGTTTTTAAGTTTTTAAGCACTGCAATGATGAATGGAGTGAATGTTAGGAATAACTTTGAAAATTTATGCCGTCTGTTCATTCACGAGAAAGCCTAAAAATATTGTACTTCTTTTTTGAATGACAGAGCTGTTATAGAAAATGCCATGCTTGTTCAAAAAAAAAAAAAGAAGTTGTTTTGAAAAACCTTCAGAACAATGCACAGTATTAGACTATTATGTGCCTTCTGTTTCAGCTGAAAAAGGAGCCACTAAGTGCTGGGAAAATGCTCCACAATAGTGTTTTCTCCCCATGCCAGCAGACAGATTTCGATGGCTTCTCATTTCTAAATCACGTAGCAGAGATTATAGAAGTACCCACTGTTATGCTGAGAGGCCATAAAAGAGAGGCGGAAAGCATTAGGATTGGAGATCTGTTTGCCAATTACTCTGTCTTTTGTGTAGACACGGTGTGAGCAAAGAGAGGAGAGCATCTAAAATCCCATATGAAGAATTCATGTGATTGCTATCATGGAGCGTGGTTTATTGGTGTTCTCGCAGAATGTGTCCCCCTAATTGGATTTTCACGACATTCAAGTGCACAGCAAGACAGAAAACATCATGCCGAGATGAAAACAGCAAAAAGGAGAAGTAAAGACATGAAGGGATCTTTTTCCAAAATATTTTACTTTTAAAATATATGCCTAAATCTCCCAGTCAGTCTACTGAAAAAAGTTTTTCAATTGAACTACCCTTGATTTTATTATCTTTATGATCTGAATGTCTGTTATAGTGATGGCACAACGTTGACAGTTTGAGAGATAAGTTTTCTTTTAAAAAAGTTAGTTTCTGGTACCTAAATTATTAAAAAGACAGTGTTATGCTGCCCACTTTATTACAGACAAATACCTTGAAACCACCAGAATTTATATGCTGGCTACAATCTTGGGATTTTGGAAAAAGAAGAATTGACTGCAGGATTTAAGGCTTTAAACATGCCAAATAGAAATTCAATACACTCTTCAATAAACTGTTTGGATTTGTGAAATGCTTCTGTTTCATGAATCTTTTTGGCAGTAGAAACATTTTTTTTTTTTAAGTTTTCTATGAACTTGTTCAAATGTACCAAGCGACAAGGCATTCAAACATCATCCCAATAAGAATTGATTCATGAAGCGAGGCGGTATACAATGGCCTGTCAAGGATTTTTTTTAACAATATTTTAGTATTACTATTGTGAAGTTTAGCATGGAATACATTCACTGTGTGGTTTATTAATAAAAGCAGAAGCAAAGAGATAATTTGTGGACAAAGTAATGCCAACTGTAGAAACCTGGCTCTCTAAGCATGGTGGCACATCCATCTAAACCATCTTATCCTTCTGATGGTTAGTTGTTGATACATGTATTTAATATTCACAAAGGCACAGGAGAATGTGTCAATAAATACACATATATAATCTTGAATACTACGTTTATCCGTGCATGTGAATATCAGGTAGATAATGCTAACAACATGCTACTGAGAGCTAAACTTATGATGTTACGTTTGGCAGTTTTACTTTTTGTAAGTTTCGCATCTGGCTTAAGCTTTATTCCTAGTTTTTCAAATAAAAATATGGCCAAAGAATACTGTGCTCAGAGAAAGCTTGCTAAATGGGAAGCTGTAGAAAAGCCTCTGGCCTTGCTCCTTGTTTCCCAACGTCTCAACTCCGATTTCAAGCAGTGAATTGGGCAGGGTTGCATTACTCATCTGGTTTCCTCAATAGATTAAGTAAAGAGCTACCTTCTTTTCAGCCCATTTTTAAAGTATAGGCACCTCTCAAAGAAGTACATCAGGGCCACAATAAGTGAAAGGCAAATGCATTAAAAAGTTTTTGAATCGCATGAACTCCAGGTTCCAAGTCAAGTCAAACATGTTATTAGGTCAGTAAGGCTTTTAAAACCAAAAGTACTGTATTTAACCACAACATTTTGCAAGCTGAATAAAAAAGCACATGTAAAATTCATTGAATGTTATATATTAAAAAATGTAGTTTAGGCTTAACATTGATCAAAATTTAGTCAGCTTGATTAAACTGACATCATAAAGGATTCTTAAGAGACAGTCTTGGCCATTTCTTGAGCTATTGCTTTAAAAAATATACACCGATTTATATACATATATATGTACAAATATATAATTACTTGAAATTTTTAGATGCAATCTTTTAGAAATGAACTGCAGCTACTTCAATCAACAACACATTCTATGTGATTAGAATGCTGTTTTTATTTGGTACAATGATGAATGGTTACATGTGGCTGCTTAAACTTATTCTATGCTTATATATATAACATATACTTATCTTTTCTTAGCACAGAAACGTGACATTTGCTGAAACAAGAGACAAATTTTAAATAGTCGAAAATAATTTAACATTAACATTTGTGTGCACAATACAGCACACATCTTGTTTGAAGCCCCAAATACAGTGTAAACCACATCAAGTTAGCACAGCTTGTGTATTGTAAAATAGACTCTACTGATATACCGCGTTTCCACCTGTGTCGGCACTCAAAGCGCTTTACAGTGTACATCCACCTATTCACACACATATTCATACCTGATGGGGATACTAGCATGCAAGGTGCAAACCACCATCAGGAGCAATTGGGGGTTCGGTGTCTTCCTCAAGGACACCTCGCATGTACTCCTGCCGGGGTCGAACTGGGAACCCTCCAGTTACAGAGCGGTCGTCCTACTCACTGAGCCATCCTTCCCTCTATATTCTTTTATATTTTTATTTTGATGTATTTAAATAAAAAATATTACTCCTATTGGAACCAAGTGTAGGCAGAACACATGTTCTGTCGGGAAAAAAAAGGCGTGGCCAAGAACAATCTGGTGTTCAAATGATACGTATTTGTATACAGGATAGGAGAGCTTGCGAAATATTCAAACGCGCATGAATAACATAGAAAACCACTTCAGGTATGTTCTGTGGGATGTGGGAATCACGTTCAAACATGGTAAAAACCCTCAAAAGGTTCCTCTACACCCTTCACCTCCTTCCACATTTATTTCTACAGAATGATACTGGGAATCACCAAAAATGTCTCAACATCCCCACATACATGCAGGACACAATGCATCATGTCAGGACCACTGTGTAGAAACAGAACAGAGAGAGCTGTGTAGAAAACTAACCAGACTCCAAACAAGAGAAAACTAATTGAACTATGTACAGTGCGTGTTCATTTCTTCCCAGGTTTTTTACTTCATTTAAACTCACACTGTCTCTCAAAAGTTTTTTTTTCTATTTTGTGCAACTAGAGATGTCTTTTTAAACTTGTTATAATAACCCCTTTGAGTATCACAACTGTTCCCCTAAAAGAGGAACCCCTACCAGGTCAGAGTCATTCACAATTTACAGAAAACACTAAGAGTGTTCTTTGCTTTCCACGGCAAACTGAATTTGTTCCGCGGATCAGCGGAGCATGATGTGTCATCTCTCTAGAGACGTTGGTGAAAGCTGGGCTGGTAAATTCCCTCTCAAACATGTTGTCATGATTTGGCGTCACCGAAAACGGCTGATAGTGACTTAATCCTCTTATCCATCTCTTAGTCATTCAGCTAGGCATGACCTGTTTGTAGCAGCATTCAAAGTTCACTTTTGGGAGATAGAAAATGTCGTCCTCTTTCTCTTGAACTTAAATTTATAACCATATTAATTTATGCCTATTTTTTGTGCATGATATTTTTTTCCAAAAGATTATTTTATAAATACTGTACTGTATGTCTTATCTGAATTGTGTCTTGGGGAAGGTTTTTTTTTTTCTTTTGGTGGTGTTAAGATCAATTGCAAAGAGAACTTGAACACCACAAAGAGTTAAATTTAAATTGGTCATTTTTTACAGTAGCTTGTGACAAAAAACCAAAATGACGCATCCTTTGATGATCATATAAAAAGGTGTTTTTTAGGATCGCAAGTGAATACTTATTGTTTATGTATTCAAACGTGTAGCTATTTGGAAACTACATGAAAAAGTGAGTAGTTCTCAGTTATGCCGAAATTGCTGAGAGCCAGTTAAAACTTTCATTTTTGTTTTGTGCATTTTATCATAACCAAGACAAATATTCCAAAATACAAAGTGATTGAGGATTGGTTTAATTAAACAAATTGGTTTAATTGAACATAAATGGAATCAAATGTATGAAATTGAATAAATTGCAACTACAAAAACGACAAAGAGCAACAAAAAAATTTAGTTTTGAAATGTCTCCTCAATGATCTCTCGAACAGTGTGTTGATGCACTAAAACAAAATGTGTCAGAAAAGATGTGACGCCTGACACAAAACAATGTAGACCTGTATACACACAGTTATGGTGGAAGAGCAGCATAAGGATTTAGAGGGGAATGGACTTTTTAAAATCGGTTGGGCTGCATTTAGTATTCAACATGATGTCAGCTTCTTAACTTTCCTCAAAAAGCTCAGGTTTACTTCCAACAGCCTGTGGCATCCCGTCTGCTTTCACATGTTCCTTCATCCCCATGTCTCCTCCTACCAAGGGGCTAGGGGAGTTGGTAAAAGATAAGCTTTATGTTGCAGCAGAGGCAACTGACACTGCTTCAACAACATAAGGATTTAGGCAGCTAGTAGAGAACTAATGCCCTGCACGTGCAAAGAATCTATGATGCACACCCGCAACCATCTGCTTATGTACACAAGTTTCCCAAAACATGGAAACACTTTAACTGGTGTAGACACATTTGCATAGTGAAAGAAGCACAGAAGAGTTCAGACACACACACACAGAAACACACACACATAGATCGCCCCCTGGCATTCCTTTAACCTAATGCTCACAAATTTGTTTTTAGTTGGTTCGAGAGGATAAATCAATGCAATCACATTTAGGATTCCCAAGATGGGAGAGCAGTAAGGGCAGCATTTAAAATCAGATGAGCAAAAGCTGACCTGCACAGATTATCGGAGATAATTAAAATAACAATTCAGTGTTTTGGCATTTTGCCCACACATTGCCTTTTATATATTTTAAGGGCATTGCAGCCTTTCACACAGCTACTAATCTCTAGATCTTAGCACGTCCCAGGATGATCTCCACACAGTGTGTAAGTAAAGTCTTATAAGTCATTGAGAATCCTCAGAGAGAGAAACGGCCCCCGGGTCCTCTTCATTTCATCTCTCTTCTCCCCTGCTCCCTATTCACCTATGGCTGCTTTGATGAAAATTAGCTGTCAGTCTTTGGCGCGCATCTGATCGACATGATTTCATCTGCAGCTCACTGACCTTTCTAAAGGGAGCAGAGGAAGCATGGCTGCCCACCTCACACTGAGATGAACATGCTGAGAGATAAAACAATAACAACCTCAGAGCAAAAGGCTCAATGAGATGACACAGCACATAGTTCACTTTCCTGCTGAAAAACATGACTGGAACAGAGGAGGGTGGAGGTGAATTAAAGAAGGGAGGTGTTTTTATGTGATGCATGTGAGTGTGTATCAGAGTGTGTGTGAGTCTGCTCCGCTGGCAACAGGCAGCGGTAAAAACATCAAATGACTTGAGGGAGATAAAAGCCCAAGCCAGAGGCCAGAGGGATGCTACTTTACACAGACAAATGAAATGAATCAAAGTTGAGGAATGGGCTATAATCTACTCTCGTTGCCAAATCCTCATAAAATGAAAATTGTGCCTGTTCCTGCGTGTTACTCTAAAGGAGTTGATATGCTTTAAAATATTTAATTTGCAGGCTCACCAGCTAAAAGCCATTAAAGCCAGCCAGTAATGTCAATCGTATTAGGGTTGCCTTGTATAAAACATGAATTCTTTGCTCTTTAAGCTGAACAACTTTGTTAGCAGCGTGTTGGTGGTCACCAGACAAATGAGATTAGGATAGGACACTATACAAGCTCTACACAATTCAAAAGCCAATGTAATTTATTAAATACACAAACTATCAATGCAGCTCTATAAATTTAGCTAATCAATTACTGTGATTAGCTAAAAATCATCTATTCAGACAAAAAGGTTTCGTCTGAAACATTCTTTAAAAGTTTTCTTTTCACTGGTTTCAATGTATTTCCTTTAATAATATTAATAGTTATTCTGGTGTTTTTTTATTCCCAACTAAAATAATTTCTACCAACAAAAAGTTCCATTGCTGCTGATTACAAGTGATTTCCACCTTGCTGGTTTCTCAGTTACACCGTGACATATGGCACGTTCGTTAGAGAACATTCAAGTGGTCATAAAATGATCAAATTTGAAGTGATTATACTTTTTTCACCCGATTAAAACATAATTTAATGATAATAATAACTTTATTTCAATTACGTTTCCCACTAACGCACACCAAGGTGTTTCACAGAGATAAGTACAGTTAAATAATTCTGGGTGCAATAAAATTGGCACAATTAAAAACAAACTTTTAATTAGTTAAAAAATAGTTTTAATAAATTACGTGAGAAATTTTTACTAAGCATAAATAAACGTAGTTGTTCTTAGCTCTGATTTGAACCTCACCAACGGCATAACTTAAATATTTCCAGTGTCACCCTGATAAGAGAAAAGACACATAAAACTAATTCACAGCTCCATCAATCTAATTAGTTGTTAAAACTTTTTTTCAGTTTTAAATTGTTTTTGGAAAAGATGGCAACTAACAATCATCTGATTGATTAAATTATAGTTTTATAAACATGTAAACATTCAAACTTTATTCAAAATACCAATAATCAATAATCAATAATCTTCTGAGTCTCGGGAACAGTTTTTATTTCTGTGTACACAATTCCGAGGCAATGTATTCAGAATTTAAGATTGTTAAAAAATCTGGAGCTCACAAGCAGCAACATGACCTTTTGCACATTAATAAGATGTGAAGAAGCACATCCCCACATAATTATTCCACTACTGTCTTTTTAGTATGCACCAGCACTGCATACTAAATCAGCTGTGTCTTTTTAATCATGGTACACCTCACGGAGGACAAGTTTTGATGGTGAAATTGATGGTGAAACAAGCAAGTAGTTTGACCCCTATTACATGACCAAAAGGTCTTGCGTCAAGTTCATTATAGCCTTAGGAGGGGTAGCGATCGGACCTTGTACTGGACAATACATTATTCAGTTGTGATTGACGAGTGACTGAGGCAGTGTTGTAGAAACATGGGCAGTGGAAGTTATGTCCTTGTCCTTTAAGTGTCCAGGGAACAAAGGAAAGCTGATCGACACACCTGAAGGAGCAGCAACCTTAGTAAAGCTCTGTTCTAACTCATGACACACAGTTGTCCTTCAGGATCCTCTCTCCAGCATACACCTTGACATGTAAAGCCATTCAATGATACAGCTACACCACCATAACAGAACCACAAAAGACACACTATTATATTTTTTCTATTCTAACAATAAAAAAACTGACAGCAAAGGTCTTAAAATATCAAATTTTTCACATTTCTAATGTCACTAAAAAAACATTCTACATCAAGCTTTTACTTTTTTTAGATACCCTTAATTAAAGCCTTGTTCAAATCAAAGAACAGAGATTGGTTTTATTTGCAAAAAAAAGTTGCGTAAAACAAGCTTCTCAGAAATTTACAAGGCCTAATTTCTAATACTCATGCCCTTAGATTGTTCCTAGAAGACCTTGTAGTGAGTGCAAAGAGGGGCTGACCAAAAAGACTGCAGACAAATCATCCTGACAGATGATAAATGACATCAAAGTATCTCTTATTTAAGCTCCTGTGATCAATACTTTTACATTAGCATAGAATCAAATGAGACATTGCTCATAGTGACAAGCTCACGGGGAAAGCAACCTCTCTAGGTTCTTTCAGCTTAGTTAAGCATCTTTCACCTATACCTGACTTTCTTATAATGTGCAGCTTTTTTATTTTTAGTATGTAGTTCTTTGTGCAACACATAGTAAAATTGCAGTAGATTTGCATTTATCATAGTATCGTCATGGTCATCTTGGGCAGTCTTTGTGAGCACTCTGATACACAAGGAAAAGAAAAATGAGCAAACCCAATAAATCTGTATGTACCTGTTGAAAACCAGAAAAGTACACTGAGAAGTTGTGTTTGTCATTCTTTGTGCTTGAGACACAATTTATGTCAGAACTTGTCATTCACTTGTCTGTTTTTTTTTTTTTTTTTTTTTTTTTACAAAAAAAGACCAGTTTATTACTGATTGCATGAAGTTAAGGGACACCTTAGAGACAAATTTGGGAATACAAAAGAAATAAGAAAGAAAATGATCTAAAACATATTTATAATTGCCAACCACCTTGTTTTTTGTTTTCTTCTCTCAATTTTCACCCTGCCCTCTCTTACCCTGACATTCAGCTGTCATTTCCATGTGTTATCTGTAAGCAACCTTGAGCCAATCTATTGTGGAAAAATACACAAAAGCATCAAGACACACTCGCACGCACAATGCTGTGACTCACAACTTAGTGCGCATTATTTGCACCATGCCTCGTTTCACTCCAGCTAAGGCTGTTTACTCTGTGTGTAGTGTGAGTTAATGAGACGGTGACAATTAATTCAACTTGTGTTCTGTTTTTTGGGGTTTTTTTCACAAAAAGTTAGAGTAGTCGCAGAAGTACATATGATGAATTTTTTTATGTCAGCAAACAGACGATTTTATTAAACCTTTTGTGCAAATAAATCACAAAAGAGTTTGTAAAAGAAAACCAGAGGAGACACTTGTCTCTTGGGAGCAGATTATTCAAGCAAGCACGTCTGATTAATATGTAATATGAATGCAGCAGATTAAACTAAACACAAGCTGGAGATACATCTCTAGCTGGCTCAGAATGTAGAGTGAGTAAGGTTTCTAACACAACAATACTATCACAAACTAGTGTGACATACATTATCAGCTCTCTGGCTTTTAGAGACCTTTTGGGTTTAAATTTCACTCTAGATGTAAAGGCATGCCCTGCAGCATTTAAACAAGATATTTCCAGCAATTGCTGCCATCTGTGGCAAAGAAACAGCATAACTTAAGGTTTTCCTTCTGCTTCCATCAGCTTAAAACATGCACAACTGACTTGGTATTGAACATTAAAGTGCCGAAAGCAAACTGCTATGGGAGCATTAGTCTCCATGCTTTTACAACATGAGAGTAATGCTGAAGTTTGCACAGAAAAAGATACTGTAGCCTTTTACCAGGTCTCAGGAGTGAGGATATAACTGACAATCACATCCTCTGTCAACACCATGAGGATGAAACGTCACAGTAAATTGCCAACAGACCGGGAAAGTTGGATCCAATGAAATTTGCATTTTAAGAGCCACAGTGCACAGAAGTGCTGAGAACTGCAGGCGTGTGAGAAGATAAAGACTTAAGGTGAGAAAGAGGTGAAGGAGAGCCAAACTACAAAAAGTAAGAGACCAGATTTACATGAGGAATGATTAATTATAAACATTTTTTATATATTGTGAGTTATTTGTCTTTTTTTCACCAAAAAGTTCTTTCCTTATTTTCCCTTGAACATCCAATACAAATTTAAGTACTTCCATCTTTCCGTGACAGACTGGTGACTTGTTTTGGTGTACCCTGCCTAGTGTTAGTTAGTTCAACATTCCTTCCAACCCAGCAGTTCAGAATTTAGATTAATAGACCTTTATTTTTAGTTGTGTTCTGAATGCTAATTTCATGTACATTAAAAAAAACTTTAGTTTGAATGACAAGACAATTAAATCAAATAAAAATTAGACTTTGATTAAAAACAAATGAAAAATACAGATGAATAATCCGCTTACGTTCTTGGCTAACGGAAGCCACAAGTCTCTTGTGAAAACAAATACAGGTTATTGTAACCGTGTGATAAAACTATTGTGAAATAAGATTGAAATGAAATGATGACAATTAGCATAAGACAATGTCAGTTTTTACATCTGTAAATACAGCTGATGGAAACTGTTTTTTCCCCCTTTTTCTCAAATATAATACACTTTAAATCTTTATTTCTGCACAATAGTTACAATACAGATCGACATCGCAGATCACAGCCTAATTTATTTTCTGTTTGCTTCCTATTTTGTGAAGCAAACACCACCTCTCAAAG
Source organism: Neostethus bicornis (assembly GCA_902685375.1). NCBI lineage: Eukaryota > Metazoa > Chordata > Actinopteri > Atheriniformes > Phallostethidae > Neostethus > Neostethus bicornis. The sequence goes on from LR738545.1 coordinate 17,729,131, forward strand.
ATGCCGCTACCATGTAAACACATTTTTGTCTTTATGGAACAACTTTTTTCTCCAGAAGCCTGCCTTGGTTTCAGTTAAATCCCAAGTTACAACCAAACAAACCACCTTTTGTTTATCTTATGGTTCAAGTCATAAAACCATTGTCTCTTTCGGAGCGAGAATTTTACTTGCCAGTGGGGTTCAGAGAATTCCCAGAAACACTTCTTCACATCTAGAAGAGGCTTTGATGCCAAGGACCAAACTGCTGTCTTCTTAATTGGTGAATGACCTCCTCAGGCTGCGACTGGGAGGTTGACGTCATTAAAAGATGATGGTCACTGTGATTTTTTTTTCTCTTTTTCACCTCCCTCAGTGGCGAAAAATCCTGTGTGTTTTATTTAGCCTTAGATTCTGCATTGCTGTGCTAATGCAGTGCATTCCCAACGGCTACAAAGCCAACATTTTTAACAACAAGCACTCTCATTATCACAGAATCATATCACTTTGAAATGCATTGTTTCTGGAAACCCTTCTTGCATGGGCAGTTCTAAATACATTACTGGTTCATTTAAAGCTTTTACATAAGTAGCCTCATTGCCAAATAGTTGATTTTTTCCAAGATATTTTCTTACTTTCGTGAGTGGACAAAGTAAGAATCTATAATTTACAGTATGTGTTTTGGTAGGCAAATGCTATTGCACCTTACACATTTACAAACTTATCGGGCTGCAATCTCATAGGAGTAAGACAAACATTTATTATATTGACTGAGCCGCAGCTACTCAATGCTTTGTAGCACCCAAATTGTTATTCAAGCCATTTGCAGCCAGAAAAACAAGCTTGAAAAAAATTTAACCAATTATTCAAAGACAAAACAAATATCCCCAAAAGTGAGATGGTGATTTTTTAAAATGCATTCTTATTCTTGCTCCATCAGATGTTTCAACATAAAAATACCAAACACACTAGAAATGAGAAAAATGTGTTTGTACAATTAAAAATTGTGTGTATTCACCCAGACAGGGCTTAAAAAATAGTATCACTAACACAAAGTGCAAATAGAACATGTTTGTTTTTATCCTAAAAATACGAAACTGCAAGTTTATTGTCAACGATTCCTGTTCCTAAGTTGATTTAGGCAGTGAATTGATGTGGGCAGTAAATTGTTGTTAAAAGTACCTTCAACGCTTTTCAGAGTAAAACTGTTCCTTGGAGCTCAGAAAACTGCTGAACAGTGTACTACTATGAAGGAGTGAATACTTTTTTGTGCATACTTGGCAACAAACTGCAAGAGTATGTTGTTGGGAACATGACTTGATTGCATCAAAAAGGCTACATCATCAGCAAAAAGATGGTTTGTCGTGTTAACGAAAAGGTTTTAAGGCTAAAGTTTAGATGGAGTTTTGTGTTGTTTAGAAAATAGTTTGTGAATCTTCCCACAGAGGATTTGTTTTGTCTTCCAAACCATACATCCCAAAGAGAGTTATGGGGGATGCTGGAGCTTATCCCAGCTGATTTAAGGCGGGAGGCAGGGTACATCCTGAACAGTTCACCAGTTTGTCGCGGGGCCACACTCAATCATTCACACACACTCCTAGGGGCAATTCCATAGTGACCAATCAAAATAACATGCATGTTTTTGGAGAGTGGGAGTAAGCCGAAATATCCTTGAGAAAACCCATGCATACAGGGGAAGGACATGTGGACGCCACACAGAAAGGCCAGTGTTCCAAGCCTCGTCCCACTTGGGATTCGAAACCCCAACCTTTTTGCTTCTAGACCACTGTGCTAACCACTGCACCACCGTGCTGTCCTCACAGAAGATAAACAAGAACATTTTTTTAAAAAATGACTAAATAAAGCATCAAAAAAGAGAAACTAAAGAGCCTCTTGTAAAAAAAAAAATGTCTTGAATTAAAGTGTCCTTAATGATAATGAAGGCCAAATTTTAGTTTTCATTTTTTTCACTTTCCCAATCCTGCCTTTTGGCAATGGCCTTATTTTTGTGTGCAAACAGTTTGATATCATGTTACCTCACTAACCCAATTATCATTAAAGCACTATGGCTATATCACTTTAGAAATGAGTGGAAGCTTAACATACAAAACATACCAGTCTACTTTGGTTCTTCTAGTTGTAAAACTAACACATATTTTTAAAGAAAGTAATTAACAATTAGACATACATTCTGTGTTCTGAATGAATGCAGACGGACAAAAACCGATATCATACGTGTACATTCTCAGCTGATAAAAATCTCCCACCATCTTGTGGCATGCAACATTAAACTCTTTCAGTTCCGATTCAAGTTACTAATTACTTTTCCAATATTTTATCTGTTTAGATGAAGTACAAATAAATTTTAGACAAATACCATTTTAGAGTAGTATAATTCAATCCAGTGACAATGGATTTTAAAAGTTCTGTAGTAAAGGAGTGATAAAAGAAATCCATAATCCCTTTTCCTTGCCCCCAAGGTGACATTAGTTTAAAAAGAACCTTTAATCTGAAACGATGTAAAAGAGTCTTTAAAAAAACCATTTCACTGGCTTTTGTTGTGTGTGTGTAAGTGTGTACTTCCATGTGTAGGTTTAAGAACTTTCTGTTGTGTCCTCTGTCCTACAAAGGAAATGCGGTGACACTGATAATGTGAAAAGGTTCTGACAAAACCTCCTCTGGAAGAAAAACAGATGAACCTCAACCTAGCTTTATGAATACCATTATGTCTTTTGTAATGACAATGAGGCAAAAATGTTCTAATTTACTGGCGTGTTGATCATGATTGTCATGAAGCCATTTAATGCCGTCATTTCAGGTTCTTTCATCCTTTTTTAGAGCTACACAATGAAAGCACTTCATTATCTTTTTTTTTTTTTACAAAAATCAAAGAAAATGACAGAAGTGTGCTTTGAATTGAATTTGAGAGCTCTGATTGTCTGCTCACTTATGCTCTACTACTTGAACACATCATGTGTGGGCTCAGCCTTATCCTGACAGACAGGCTGGTTTCTGTCTTTACACTGGGTGCTAAATACTGACGACTCCACTGGTGTACAGAAGTCTCATCCCTGTTCCTGTCCTCAGCCAGCAGGTGCTATTTCTTCTCATGCTTGCTCCTTTGGATCAACCTCTTCACCCCAGTGTAGAACACCTATCTCCCAGTATCAGCTGGAAATGTGATGGATGACAGGTGGAGAGAGAGAAAATAGGGCTTCTCAGAGCCCGTCAGGCTCACTCTGCCTACCCATTAGTCTTCCATTTAGCCCAGCATGGGCCAGCCACCTCGATCGCACATACACACTTGAATTTTCTGGTCAGTGATGAATCCTTAACCTTCCTTCAGCAGAATGGGCCAAACCTTCTCTCACAGGAGAGAAGGAGGCTGCTTCGGTTCATTTCTTTTCAGTCTTCAGGCACTCAGAAAAGACATTTGCTCAGCTTCTCTTTCACCACTTTGGAATAAATTCTAATGCAACAGGAGGAGCTGTCGCATCCCTGTCGCCTATGTGTTTAATACATTTTAGAAAAGACTGTTGGTGCTCTTTGTAAAAAAGGTATACAAAGAGCCAAACCACACTGAGAGAAACATGAACCAACAGTTTTGATAAGCTTTCTTCTCTTCTCTCGCAGTCTCTGGAAATTTTAGAGAGACCTTGCTGTGCACCTGCTACAGATCTACTGGACTTGTAATTCTGCACTCTGCTGGGTAAACCATGGGCAAATTGATCTGACCTGGAAGATCAAAGAGGGAGTGACAGCGAGAAAAGATCACAGAGAGCCTGCTGTGAATTGATCGATGGCACCGATCAGGCCTTTCTGCTAGCCTAACAAGCCTCAGACCTCTGACACCTGCCCCGGGAAAACTCATGTTGAACATAGCAACACTGACATTGAAAGCACCAAATGAACAAGTAAAGGTTCTGACCTTTAGAAATGCCAGACAGTTGACTACCATAACTAAATTTGAGAGTGTGCATAAAATGCCAGACTATAGCGCCTGATTGATAAAATCCCACGCTGCTGAGTCGAAAGTAACACAAGCTGTAAATATCAAGCAAATAGTTGTGTCAGTGTGACAGTTGGAATACAATAAGAATAAAAATGCATTCTTAAAGGGTGTGTAAACTGTACGAAGATATGTAAGTCAATGTGGAGCAGCTAAAAAAAAATCCCCATGAAAAGCCAACGCACCGTGCACCAAGAGCAAGCCAAATATTACATTATCCTCCTGCAACTTCCTAGCAAAAGATTGAATCTTTAAGTCTTTTCACGTACTAACTCTGTGTTCCTTTAAAACGAACAGGGTCCTCTCAGGTTAATAACAGCTTCTTGCAAAGGTTATTACAGAAAGAAGACGTGAAGAAGAGAGATTACGTTTTGATAATGTAGAAACTTGCTTTCCGTCAAGGGACTGCCCTAATTTGAATAAGGGTTATTAAAACAGAATACACTTGCAAAATAAAATATCTTGGTGATCACTGCAGAGATGTTTTGCCATCAGAATATCAAAATAAACGAAGGTCAAAAGTTGTATTTTATTTGTCCTCTCTTTTTCTCTTCGTGGTATTTTTAGTTCCTCACAAAAATACAGAAAAACTCCATTTTAAAAAAATACAAAAAATACCAGTTAGTTGTTCAACTTTTTAGTAATTGATTTCTGCCTTAAGTTTTCAAAGTTGTTGAAAACTAAGTTCCTGCAAGTTTTAAATGGTTCGTAATCAGAATGATAACAATCAATCCAGCAGCCGATAATAATGTGCAAACGTTCAAAACCTTTGATGACATAATTTCTGAGTCCTTTCCCCCCCCCAGCAGAGCCACAGCTGATTTGTAATAAGAAATGTTTCAGACTGTCTGTTGTTGTTTTATTATTTGGCACGTATTTGGCACGAAGCACTATACTTCCACATATCATGCCTCTTTATGCATGTTTATATGACAATGGCAGACCACAGGCCAGCAGATACAATAATGTATAATCTCTGAGTGGCCACTTTCTGAACTCATCAAATTCTCAGCATAGGAATATTTAACACAACAACACACACAACAGGAATAGGGTTTACAAAAAAAAAAAAAAAAATCTGTGTTGCGTAATAATTTAATAGACAACAAACTGGATTTGTGCATGTAATGGGTAAATTTAACAGCGTTTCTGGGTTTTAAGTTAAACCACTTTTTAACATATGGCATGTAACAAGGCAAGATCTTATATAATTTTACTTTAATCAATTTAATCCACTTGAAAATGTACTTAAATTAGAATATACGTAGATTGTTTACAAACCATTTTGAATCAACATTTATTAACTAATTTAACTAGTCACATCATCTGAAACATGGAAACTAGAATTCTCAGGTAACATACATATCCTTCAGTAATTGAGTTTCACATCACGATGGAAATCAAATTAGTAGGAATATTATAAAAGCTTTAAAAGTGTCTTTCTGAAGTGTGAGGATTTGCTGCGATATCTCCAGGTAGTCCAATCATCTTGACATTAAAGAAGTAATCTAAAGGAAGGGGAAACATGTTCATATCTCTGCCGCACATACATTTGGTTATCTTAAGGGCACAGGGCATTATGCTTGCATCTTAGTGTAAATGGCCTGTGGGGTAGTTGACCTAGAAGAAAAATTTCAGAAGGTATCATATCTCATTCCAAAGTTAGTGGATCAAATACATTTTGAAAAGTGAAACGAATAGTTTCCAAAATCCCCTCCGCCCCTCAAAAAACCATGTTAACTTTTCCTATGATGTGAATCCCGGGCGGACAGAGATGCAACCAGCAGCTGTAAGAAGAGAGGAGGTGGGATTGTGCTCTATGTGAGTGAGCGCTGGTGCAATCCCAGACATGTCTGTGTCAAGGAGCGTCTCTGTACACCGCATGTGGAGTTACTGGCGGTTGGACTTCGGCCTTACTATCTGCCGAGGGAATTTACATCGGTTATGGTGGTGACTGTTTATGTTCCTCCGTCAGCTGATGCTGAAACTGCTGGTGACGTCATCTTAACCACCGTTTCCCGCCTACAAACACAGCAGCCCAACGCCTTCTGTATCATAACTGGTGATTTCAACCACATCAACATGAACAGATCACTTGTTGACTTCACCCAGTACGTGGACTGCCCCACGAGGGAGAATAAAACGTTGGATCTTCTGTATGCAAACATACAAAATGCATAAAAATGCATACAGAGCCACAGCCCTTCCTCCCCTTGGCAGGTCTGATCACAACCTGGTCCATCTAAAGCCGTGTTATGTCCCAATCGCCCTGCAAAAACCCGTGTCCAAAAAGACTGTCAGGAAGTGGACTCCGGAAACAGAGCGGGCTCTACAGGACTGTCTCGGATCCACGGACTGGGATGCACTCTGCACACCTCACGGGGAAGACATTGATGGCATGACAGACTGCATTACAGAATACATTAAGTTCTGTGTGGAGTCTGTCTGTCCCACCCGGATTGTTCGATGCTTCCCCAACAACAAACCCTGGATCACCTGTGACCTGAAGACGCTCCTTAACCGGAAGAAAGCAGCCTTCAGGTCTGGTGACCGGGAGGAGCAGAAGATGGTGCAGCATCAACTCCGAGACCAGCTGAGGAAGGGAAAAGATGCATACAGGAGGAAGCTGGAATCCAAACTGCAGCAGGACAACATGAGGGCGGTGTGGTCCGGAATGAAAAAGATCACTGGATATGGGGGAAGATGCAGACCCACTAGTGGTGGCAAAGATAGAGCTAATGACTTTAATACCTTCTTCAACAGGTTTAGCTCTACAAATGCCACCACCACTACCTCTTCTTCCCTACCTCCACCACACCTGCTACCAGCGTCTGCTCCTTCTCAGCGATTCAATGGACTAGTGCCTGAACCCCCCCCACCCAACCGTTTGACTGTGACCACCTTTCAGGTGAAGAAACAGCTGGAGAAGCTAAACCAGCACAAAGCAGCCGGCCCAGATGGCATCAATCCCCATACCCTGAGGACCTGTGCGCTCCAGCTGTGTGGGGTTCTCCAGCACCTCTTCAACCTGAGCCTCAGGCTGGAGAGGGTTCCGCTTCTCTGGAAGACATCGTGCCTGGTCCCTGTACCCAAGAAACCATCTTCATCTGACCCCAAGGATTTCCGTCCAGTTGCCCTCACATCTCATGTGATGAAAGTGCTGGAGAGGCTGGTGTTAGCTCACATGAGACAGCTGGTGAATTCCTCTCTGGACCCCCTGCAGTTTGCCTACCAGCCACGCCTGGGTGTTGACGACGCTGTCATCCATCTGCTGCAGCGAGCTCATTCACATCTGGATGGCGGTGGAGGCATGGTGAGAATCACCTTCTTTGATTTCTCTAGTGCGTTTAACACCATCCAGCCCTCATTACTGGGTGATAAGCTGCGGCTGATGGGTGCTGGTGCGTCCGCCGTCTCCTGGATCACTGATTACCTGACGGACAGGCCACAGTTCGTCCGGCTGGGGAAAGTCCGGTCTGATGTGGTTTTAAGTGGTGTGGGAGCCCCACAGGGCACGGTGCTCTCTCCATTTCTCTTCACATTGTACACTTCAGACTTCCAGCACAACTCCGATTCATGCCACCTACAGAAATTCTCTGATGACTCTGCAGTTGTAGGGTGTATAAGTGGTGGGCAGGAGGAGGAGTACAGGAGGGTGGTGGATGGATTTGTGGTGTGGGCGGGAGAGAATCACCTGCTCCTCAATGTGGACAAGACCAGGGAAATGGTGATTGACTTCCGGAAGAGGAGGAGGACTGCTTTGCAGCCGCTCTGCATTCTGGGTAGAGATGTGGAGGTGGTTGAGGAGTACAAGTACCTTGGAGTGACCATCGACAGTAGACTGAGCTGGAGGAGCAACAGTACTGCTGTGTACAAGAAGACTTGCAGCCGACTTTACTTTCTAAGGAAGCTGAGGTCCTTCAATGTGTGCGGCAAGATCCTGGAGACCTTCTACCAGTCTGTGGTGGCCAGCACCTTGTTCTTCTCTGTCATCTGCTGGGGGAGCAGCATCGCAGCCAGAGACACCAACAGACTGAATAAACTAATCAGACTGGCTGGCTCTGTCATTGGCAGCAAACAGGACTCACTTGAGGCAGTGGTAGAGAGGAGGTCACTGAACAAACTTTTGTCCATCATGGAAAACCATGACCATCCTCTCTACCCACTCCTGGACGAACAACGGAGCTCCTTCTCCAAGAGGCTCAGACAGCTCCGCTCGAGAACATCTCGTTACCGGAGGTCTTTCTTTCCGTACGTGATCGGGCTCTACAACGACTCACTTAGCAGATAGGAAGTTGTTGCTGTGACACACAAATTTCCCCTGTGTGGGATCAATAAAGTATATTCTGATTCTGATCTCTGATTCTGATCACATATTAATTTTAGTCAAACCTGTTGGTTCAATTTCACATGTTCAATACCAGAAAGATTATTTGCACAGTTGACGTGATCTTGATGAAACCAATGCTTATATCAATGTAAAGGGAAATTAAAATTGAGCATTAACAACCAAGTCAGTTCAGCATCTGCACAGCAAGTAAAGGGAAAAAACTATGTACATTGTGTCATAGCTGCTATTTCTACAACAATCAAATGTGATCCCACATTAATAAGAAAACTCTGTCGTAACAGAGGATTTTTATTTGCTGGCAAAATTTCAGTTTCTGGGCTACTTGTGACTTCTCTGATTTCTGAATAAACGCACACAGGCTTTCAGTTAAAACTGCGGAGAATATTAGTGAAAAGATTCAATCTGTTCTACTAATGAAATAACAGCACTCTCAGACTGCACCTGAAGCCACAGCAATGAGATGCAAAATAAAAGATCTGACTCATGTTGACTTAAAACCCAACAGCAAACTAAACAGTTAAACACACAAAAAGTAAAAAAATAAGAAAGTAAGGTTTCAAATAAAGAGTCATTCCTTTTTTTACCCTTTTGGCTGGGTGTCTGGTGCTTTTAGAGTTTAAAATCAATACAACAGACACTGATAAAGTAGGTTCTACTTTGGACTTTGTCCTAAGACATTTCATTCATTGCACACAATCATCCCGAAAAAAGAACAACCTGTAAAGTCACATAAAAATAAAGAAACCCATAAAAGTGGGTGCTAACAGTAAATTTAAAGATCTTTTTTTTAAAAAAGGGGAACTATAACTACAGATAGCAGGTTGAAGAGTCAGACAACGGTTCCCTTCAGTACTAAGAAATTTACTCTGAAATTATTTTATTTAGAAGTGTTTCCAATAAATAATGAAAAAAATAAAGTAGACGTTCAATTTTATTTAATGATAATGCCAATTAATGAGATGGTTCACATGTTGAACTAATTTATTAACATCATGCAGTCTTAGAAACAGTTTACAATCAATTAACCGTAATTATTTTTGACAATTTTCCAAATTTACCATATTCCTTGTACTTAGTGCTCAACTCTTTTGGTGTAAGAGAAGTCCTGCTGGGTCTGTAGTTGCTCTTCATATTTCAGGTATATGTTTTTTTATCATTTTGTTGTGGCAAAATATACAGTATTTTTTCTTGTGAGAGCATTATAAGAGATTTGAACCCCTGACCTTCTCCTGCATTCTGTAGCTTTGACGGTAAAGGAGAAACTTGTTTTCTTCGAGCTAAATGAACATTTCGCAAAATGTTCTCAGCTTTTATCTCACTGAAAAAAAGGTAATATATGTGCTTCCAAAATGTCTGAAATGCCCCCTTGGCAGGTGTCCAGAAAGCACTATCTTCAGATGACTGACCTTTGAAAGGAGGGGTGTCTACTGACTCAAGTATGTTTCTGAGAATATAGTTTTATATTTGATTATGATTTCTTTTTCAAAAATAAATTAAATTATCCTTATATTATTAACAACAAAGCTCAAATTTGTATGTGTTACATGTTATTTAAAATGAAAACTGTGGATGCCATAGGTTTAAACTAACCGAATATTATTTTTCTCATTATGTGCACCAACAATAAGGGAGAAAATTTATTTGAATGAGTTTAAATACAAATTCTCAGGATAAAAAGCAAGAAATGTTTGCGTAAATAGAACTATTGGCAACATTTCACTATTCACAAGCGGTAGTGAACTACAATACCATTTTTACCCATCACAGCTAAAGTGAGTAAAAAATTTAATATTAGGTGTACAGAAATTAGGGTCACTTGAAGTTTTACCAATTTTCTTCTACTTTGTTTAGTTGTGCTTTATGATGATTTTGAAGCATCCCAAAGGACAAAGTAAATAATTTTTTAAAGGGCAAATTTATTTTTACTGCATCATGATGCAAAAATACGGCCCCGTATTTCAGTATCTCCTGATCATAATACATTTTTCTTATAATTAGTAAAAGGCTAATCCTGTTGTTTTTCCTTCACTTCTCTTATCTGAATGTCTGCAGAGCAGGAAATGGAAAAAAAAAAAAAACCCCAATGGACAACCCCCAAATGCAGACTTTGTGTTTTTTGTTTTTGCGTTTTTTTCTTATGTCTCATAAGATCAGAAAGGCAGCTCTCAAAAGTAATTAGCCAACGCCAGCAATCAAGTGGCTATAAGCTGAGGAAAATACAATGTAATTAAGTACGGTTTAAATTTAAGAATATATATTTTAATCCATCAAAAAAAATCCATAAAATGAATTTATTGTTTTTTTTTTGCATATTTCAAACAGTGTGGCAGCACGGTGGTACAGTGTGTAGCACAGTGCCGGTGCCAAATTGACCCTAGGAATCAGTGTGTGTCTGGATGGTTGTATGTGTGTGGCCCGCGACAGGATGGCGACCTGTTCGGGGAGTACCTTGCCCTTCATCTTAAATCAGCCGGGATAGGCTCCGGCACCCCCCTGTAACTCCGTAAGGGATAGACGGATAAGAAGATGACTCACTGACTGACTAATTTCAAACAGTATTAAATCATATCACTTGAATTCCTGAGAGCTGGTAATCAGCAAATAATTCATAACGTAATAAGATATAAAATCACATTTTTTTTACTTCACATATACTCTATGTTTTCTGTAGCTGTAATGAAAGCAATAGATGTTCTTTAAGCACAATCTGAACAATCAAACCACCCACTGCCTCGTACAACAAAAAAAAGTATACTTTTGTCAAGGTCAAAAAAAGCTTTACTTAACTTTTACATTAGATTTTCTTAGAAATGCACACCATTTTAAAACGTGTATATATTGAAAAATAAAGTCTTATTATCAACCTCAAAATACTGTTTGGCAAACTGGACTCTATAGATTGTGCAAAATAGATGTCAGAATAAGTCAAACATACAGATTTATAAGAATACAAAGCTGATTATTGCATTTTTCTAAAGCGATGTTTATTCCACATTTTGAACCCTAAAGCTTGTTTACCAATCATCTTTTGTACAGATTCTTTTTGGTTAATCTACCCTCCAAGGCTATCACTACTTGTTAGCTTTTTGAGGGCAGAAGAGGTGATGTACTTAGAGAAGCCACATTTAATTTCTAATGATCATTCTGAGCGTCCTACATACTTTCAATATTAGGTGTCATTTTGAAGCCACAATGAACCATTTGCTAGTCAGCATCAGTATAAATTGTGCATTCCACATGAGACTACGATAATCAGCGGTGATGAAACGTTCACCAAAACTAACACGTGAAAAGCACAAATTTTTCACACAGCATGTAACGGAGTAATAAAAAAATCTGAAATTACCCAAAAGCCGGACTGCTGCAGGATGGAGAGGCCGGCATAAGCTCTTTGTTTTATGATGAAAGTGACATGAAAGAGAGAACAAAAGAGAGGCTTGGAAGGTTTGTGTTGCAGCCTTCCTGGAGCCATTCAAATCAAATACTGAAGAAAAACTACTTTTAGTACATGAGAGGAAATGTAGAAAGAGATAAATGTTTTTCTAGTTTTCTAACCAGCTGTTTTCTGCTTTACTGCTGATGTGGTACAGATATGTTTGGAGATTAAGTTACGTTATGAGCAAATAAGTCTTTAAAACCTAACGTAGCAATTTGTGGTGTTTAAATAAAGTAGATCTTTTGTATCAACATATGGGAAGATTTGGTTCAAAACTAACCAATATTTCTAATGTTAATTTAGGTCTTCCTGGTTTTAGACGTATGAGATGAATGTATTGATTGTCCAAAAAACATATATTTAAATAATAATATAAAAATATTCCCACTTTTTATTAAATCAAGCTATGAATAGTTATTTCTTTTGTTTGCCAGTTTTCTTTTACAGTCCCAGTAATCAAGCCTGCCTGCTTGCCTGCCTGCCTACCTGTCTGCTGATCTAACAAAATACTTCTTCTGGTCATCCCTACCTCAGTTTATTATCCACACCAAATGCTTATTAAATACATACTATTTTCATATTTATTCAGATTAGTGTTTCTTTTTTCGATCATACTCTCCTTGTGAACAAGCAACAATACAATGTTTAGGATTAGTAGCAATACCAAAATGATAAAATGTGGAAGATACAACTATATTTGACTAACTAGAATGTAACAGAGGGTAATTTCTTTTCCATGTTTTCAGAAAACATGGAAAACAATGTTTTACACATACACACACACACACACACACACACACACACACACACACACACACACACACACGCACACACATACTGAACTAATTAGAACTTAGAATACAAGGACCAATATCTAACTGGCTAAACGTTATCCTTTCACCAAAGAAAAAGCTGAATATTGGATACACAATTCCTAAATGTGGTGCATGATTCGACAAGGACTGAAACTAAAGCAAAGGTATGTAAGTGAACTGCATGTCAACTCAAGGAAAAGAATTGTCAGAAACATCTCTGATCACTCCATGTTATTAGGTTTATTTTGTTTTCAAACGCAGTATTGGAGAGGAGGATGAGGGCTCTAATGCAGGGTATCCTGAAAAATACTCGTCATCCTCTACGTGATGTGATCACAACCCAGAAGAATACCCGAAGTAACAGGTTCCTCTCACTGCGGTGCAGGAGTGAACGCTTTAAGAGGTTGTTCATCCCTTCAGCCCTCAGGCAATTTAATTAAACGGATGTTTCTGGAAGGAACTGAGTCCTATGTAATTATTGTATGTATGTTGTTTTATTTATTTTGTATGTACAGCTTGTATCATTATTGTAGCTGGTGGACACCAGAATTTCTCCCATGGGAGATTACTAAAGCTTTAATCTATCTATCTATTAGAGAGCCCAGGGTCAGTCCTCATAGTCATTTAATAATACATGTACAATCTTTTACATGAGACAGTGGGAATTAACAGACACACTCAAAATGTCACACAGTCCTAGTCCACAGAACAGATGCAGGAATTCTTTGGAGTTTGGAGAAGCTCACTATTAAATACAAAAAAATCCCAAATGCTGAAGGCAAGAGAAACAATGATGAAAAGTCATATTTAAATTGAAATTACAAATTTAGTTGTTTTGTTTAAATTTTAACAAATGGTGTAGTTTTTACTTTGAGCTCACATTTTCTAACTTGAAATTTGATGATCAGAGTGTTGTGTTAACACATCAACAGCATCAAAAGTAGAGATTACTGCTCATGTTTACCTCATTCTCAGACTAATTTATTTTCTTGATGATTTAATTAATCATTCCTGCTTAGCAGAGTGGATAATGACATATTTCTCTGTGATGAGACAAACTTGAAGCATCCATTTATTTCTGATTTACGTTTTAAAACGCCTCTTTAATATGAAATGTAATTATAATTGAAGCCTGAAAGAATCCATGAAATACTGACCCAAGAATAAACATCAAACTACCTGTTTATGGGGTCTGGCTTCAAGACTGTAATTAATTGTAAGAAAAGCCCTTTGATCATGTTTATGCTCAAAAGGCTATGATGAGGGGCAAAAGAAAGTAAGCGAAAGACTGGAAATCCAATAAACTGACCTATTAATAAGCGGTGAGTTACAAGTACAAGGAGTTATGGTAATTTAATTTAGTCACTATACAAAGAAATAATTACTGCTGCATGTTAAAATGTAGAGAGTGGGGAATGCATTGTGATCTCTAAGGCACTGTTCTTGTCAATATATTCATCAGCAGAGGCAGCTTGGCCTCCATTAGCCCTCCAGCAGGAGATTTTATTGTGAGCTTCACTGTAGTTCCCATTCATCAACATTCAATTAACATGCTAATCTCATCGGTCACAGCAGAACCGGGTTAGAAAAATGATCAGTCAGTCAAACTAGAGAATAGATAATGTAAAAGAAAATTCTGGACTACTGGCAAGGACTGGATATTCATTTGCACTGTGTTCATTTAAATTGCAAAAAGACTAAGTGCATAAGAGTCAAAGAAATCTTTGTCCTCCGTCTCATCTTTCTACAAATGGTTTCTCATCATGAAAAAGAGAAATGTTGGAGATGATGCGGCACCAGCAACCACAAATACAATGTGACTGCGCATTTTACACATTTTGTACAGTATAAAAAGAAATAAAAGCTGTTTTGTGTCTCTGCACCTGATCGCACTTTGTATGCTTTAAAGTGGCAAACAAGACCAACAAAATTTATTTGTCCAAAAAGAAACACCTGAAAGTGTGATATTCTTCACTCTTAAATACTATTATGTCTCTACAAGAGCAGCCAAAGGAATCTAAACCAGATGATAGGATTTCCCCCATAGAGCTGTGTGAGAACAATGTGTGAGCTATGCACCACTGTGCCCCACTCTATTACAGCAATTCTGCTTCCCAGTGAGCCCATTTCTTGGCAACTGTGTTTGTTAACCCAGCCTCATTCAAGTGCTGGCAAGGCAGCAGTCTGTACAAGCTAATAAAAATGTAAGGAAGGTAATGAGGCTAATTTAAATTGGCCAGCTCAGCATAAGACACAATGATGTTTGACACCTTGTAAGTACATACTGGAAACATGATGAGACTACATTCTGCATAGAATTAAACTACATGTTTCACAAAGCGGTCATTGATTAATTTATTGTTTTTCTTGATTTTTGTGCAGCAGATTTTCAATAAGGCTGTTATTTGAGAGTAGAAATGCAGCCAAATTACTCTAAGACATGAGTAAACTTATTTTAAATAATTTAATCAAAATGGACTGTTTTTGTTATAATTTTTAAAATGGGAAAGTGGCTTTAGAAAAATGTCTCATGGCCTCAATCCTTGCCAACAAATGACAAAGCATTTTCTGTCTTTCATCGCACGCTCTCCCCCTGCAGAAGAGCTGCAGTGGCTGCTGATTCAGTGCCTGTTTATAGTGCATGATGATGGCTTTCAAATGAGATTGCACCATAATGAATCAAACACAAATACAGGACCACCGATTTCATATGTCTGGTGGTCTTGTGTAAAAATTATCAAGAATTGTTTAGCTTCCGACATAAATAGGTTTCCATCATTTTTTTAATGAACTAAACAGTTGTTTGTTTATTTCTCTGAAATATATATTTGTCTGCAGCTCCAAGTTTAGAGCTTGAACATATTTCAAGAACTCACTTCCTTTCTATATTTCATTTCTAGAATATAGGTTTACTTTAATAAAATAGAATGTAGATCCGTAAGAGTAAAATAAATATTCACATTGAAAATTAAAAATTAAACTGGAAAGATATCATTTTCTGACCCTAACTTGTGCAAAAGTAAATAACTAATAATAAACATGATGAGAAGTTGCTTCCCTTCATTAAGCATCACAATTCTTATTTGTTCATTCATCTTCTGAACCGCTTATCCCTAATGAGGCGGCGGGGTTGCTGGAGCTCATCCAGGCTGATACAGACATAATTTCTGCATTGTGGTGATCTTAGAATTCAGAAAATTAAGTTTTGTTTTTTTTTTCCAGTAGGTTAGTTGTAAAGATAAAAACATCAGAAGATATAAGAAAACCAAAAATTTTCTGATGCTATCTTTAGTTAAAGTTATTACATTGACACTCTAGCTGTTTTGGTAACACCTTGAAATGAAGACACATGAAACAAATTTGTTGATAGCTGGTAAAAACTGTTTTTAAAAAAAGTCTGCATGGTGACGTATTTCAGAAATATTAAATTGCAACTAAATGTGTATAAACATTCAAAATGTGTCATTTTGAAGCCATTGCTTTTTGAAATAATCCAATTCATAAAAAAATGGGAGAATGGTAAAAACAGAGACCACTTTTTTTTACTTTTGCACCATAGAAAGATACCAAAATGAAAGATTTCGGCACACTTTAAACATGCAGTTTGTGGTGCTTCAAGTTGTTAGTGTTCTCCAGCTCACTGAGCTGCGTTGAAGTATCGGTGGATGACAGTATATCTTACTGTTACAGCAGCATGAGTCACATTTGGTTGAATGATGAAGCACTTATGTTGTTTCCGCAGTGAAAAGGTAGTGTGTTCCTGGGTACATTTATAAGCTTGTGGTTCATAAAAGAGTTTTGCAACAGTGTACATAGTGTTTTAAACGCGTAATGAAAAGTCTGTTGAACGGAATAACACATTCTGACATCATTTGAAGAATTATTTATATTAAATTGTCAAAAAAAATTGAGTGAATAATATTATGGGAAAAAAAGCAATGCTTTAAAGATAATTTTAAAAAACCCTTTATAACGAGACTTACATAAAAGACTTACATCGGGCTGCTGTGGCGCAGATATTAATGTATTAGATAGAGTAAGAAGTTTTATCAGGATGTAATTATAATTTATATAAGTTTATATTACTTTTGTCTTTTTTGTCGTTTTAGTGATAATTCAATTGTTGCCACCGTTCTTTTTCTTCTATTTATAATGCCTGTCTGAATCAGTATGTGTGTTTAGGTCCTTTTTTCTAGAGGATTCACTCCCATTTGCATAGCAGTACTTTTAGATTTTATAATAAGTACAGCCTGGCGACCTGTTCAGAGTGTATCCTGCCTCTCACCTGAAATCAGCCAGGTGAGGCTCCAGCATCCCTGCAACCCTGTTAGGGATACGTTGTTCAAAAGATGAAACAATAAGTACAGTAAGACTTTTTACTGTACAAATTTAAACACATACATGTGTAGTATGCAAAATGTAATGAAGAAACTTGCTTTTAATCTTTTTTAAATCTTTTTGTTAGATCCTGTTTTATTAACTGTTTTATTTAATGTTTTGTCCATGATATCTTTTCTATTCACTCTTTACAGAACAAAACATCTGTTCTTTTCTAGTTGAAATCTATTCTAATTCACTCCAGTTGATTAAGTTTGGAAGTCTCAAGTCTCTAATCAATTGCTATGTATGTCAAATAACACTATTTGACTTTTTTTTTAAAGTGTGTGTTGGGGGATGGAAGGTGTAAGGTGTAAAGCAAATGAAGAGTTTTCTATGAGGTAGTTTTTATTCTTTTTGTCTCTTTTGGTACAAAAATCTTCAGCAACCAAAACTTACATGTCGGAGTAAACACTTAGTTGAAGAATTGAGAAATTTGTTCAAAGAAACCTGGGTTGTAGTTTTAGGCCATTTATGTAAAAATTACAATGGCCTTTGAAGAAGCAATTTAATTCCACTGCATAGTAACTGTAAAACAATGGTTATTCAGAATGTCATTGTGATAGACAAACGGTAAGTTTTTCGAACTAACACTCACTGTCTGTTGATGAACTCATTTGCAACTAGCAAATGAGTCATAGTTCACAATTGCTGAACTAGCATAAAAAATAACTGTTTGTTATTAATTTAACAAAGTGAGAGGAAAAACAAAAATGAGAGGAAGATCAATGTTGAAATCATCAGCTTCAACATCCTTTACTATACAGAAAAGAGAGGGGGTGAGGGGTATCTAAATTAGTTACCACAACAACAGATTTTGACACATCTAACTAAAATTAAATTTACACCTGTTCTTGTTTGGTTTTAAGATATTTTTTAGACATTTACATTTAATGAGTTTTATTTGCGTTTATGAGAAAAACATCTACAAGACCAAAGAAAATTGTGATTAAAACTTAATAATCTCAATTGAAAGTTGCTTTGGTAGTTAAGACGGATAAGTGTAGGTCCTCCAGCTATGTTTCACTGAATTGAGTAGAAAAGCTCTTGCTGAAAGAAAACTTGTGTTTGTCGGTTAATCTGCACATAAACAATGAAGAGAGAAATAATGTATGAGAGAGAGAGCACACTCTCATGACATGTTGAAATTAGTTACTAAAATGGACTAATGTATTGTTAGAATAATGACTTAGTTCATTCGGGGAGGACGATGTACGAGTAAAGGTTCTCACTATCCCCTGATTCATCCTATATGAGCAGCCCTGCAACAACAAAAGAAAATAGAGCAATTTTCTCTTATACTGGAGTTTTTTTGTTCATTTTTCCTTTCATTCTCACCTCTAAACTATGAAATAAGAAAATCCTTCAAAAACATTTTTGTTACAGCATTTCATTTGCATATGAACCTTATCACATGAAGGAATAATAATGAATTATCAATGAATCATATCAGTCTAAATTGCTCGCACACTGATACCAGAAAACATATTACAATAATGACTTTCGCTTTAATATTCAAGTAATGCATATTAGATTTAATGACCTCATAGTCCTAAGTGCTATTTCAATGTCCTTTCGTTCAGTTAGCTCTGCAACTGGGCAAAAAATCTGCCTGTGTGCAAAATGTTTTAGGATATTACTGGGGTAATATATGCTCATAAAGAAACAGAGTCAAAGAGGGTTTATTGTGACATTGTAGCTCATCTGGGACAATAAATAATGATAACACAAAGAAGGTATACAGCTAATGTAACTAAAGCAATTAAAGTGTTCATTGTGTAGTTTCATTTTTCATAATTACTTTTTTGTGACGAGTATTTATTATTATAACTTAGCATGCTATTAAATTAGTTTTTGAAAAATATGTATCATGATCTGTCTGGATAAATGTCTGATGATAGCAATTCATTCTCTCAGCCGATTTAGAGGTCCTTCTGCAAATTTGTTGTTGGCAAACTCCAAAAAACGAATTTAACTGCAAAACACTGCAAGCACTTAGAAAAAGTGGTTGTGGCTTATTATTTTAATCTAAGAACAAACTAGTCCATCAATAATCTGTTATAATGTGAGAAAATTGTTGTATGCAACAGGGCAACTACACAACGTCTTTTTTGGGTACATATAGTTCTAACAACTGTGTTCTTTATTATTCTATTGCTCACACAGCGAAAAGTTCCTGCAAAGCTAAAGAGAAATGCATCAAAGCGATATCACACAGCTGCATTTTTATTACTTGAATGATCTTTAATCCAAAAAAAGGGCCGAGAACAATTAACTAATTTAAGCGGTGCTTAATGATAAACCCAATTTTTTTTTTATTAGGCAAATAATGATAAATTACTGGTATTTTAACCCAATTTTTTTTTTAATTAGGCAAATAATGATAAATTACTGGTATTTTAACTCAAATAAGAACAAATAATAAATGAAAAAAACAAGTGAAAGGGGAAAAGGAGGAAAAATATCTTCTCTTCTGTCAAAAGATGTGTGGCTGGACAGACGTGGACACAAAACTAAACACTATAAAAAGATTTGCATTTGACCGAAATAAACGACAGTAACAATTGAAAAAACTTTCTTTCTTTTTATGATTGACAGAAGCTATTAACACAGTTGAGGTCAAATCAAATCAAAACAGCTCAAATTAAAAGTAGCATGTCAACAAGGGAATAACCCAAAAGGCAATAACCTGCTGAGCGTTCACAAAAAAGCAACAAATCGGCCAGATGATTGGCTATTAAAAAATGTGAGAAATTTGCTTTCATTAAAGTTTATCACAGCATGAGGTTTTCATCGTAATGGAACAGGTGAAGGTGAAAACTGGGTTTGATTTGATGGTTATTTGACATTCCTCTGTTCGTTCAATTTTGCATATATTAAGGTAATTGAGGTAAAATAGCAAATGTGAAAAAGAAATATGAAATGAAAGTCTAGGTTCTGAATTTTGGAAAAAAACAAAACAAAAAAGAACTATCCAATTAGAGCTAGAAACTAAAGCGGCGTTGAGTTTGTTTGACAAATTTCACAGGACGGTAAGCTCATCCTGCATCTACAGATATGGCCAACAACGCCTGACCCAGAAGACTGTAGTACACAGATGATAATGATGCAGTGAATATAGAGATCAAAGTCTTCTCGCTCTGTTGATTAAATGTTCTAACAAATGTATGTACGAGGACAGCCTTATCACCTAGGACCACACAGAGGCCTTTCCATATCTATCACTCTCAGATGGTTAACCTGCGCCTGCCATGTGCTGCACTGCCAAACAAAATCACCACAGGCATGGCCTCAGCGGTCAGCATGGCTTGTTCATTTTTCCTGAGGAAACAAATTATTTTGCAATTTAGAAAGAAAAAGACAAAAAAATTTCAATGCCTGATTACCTCAGGACAACTAGTGGGAGATTAAATTAATTACAAGAGGGAGGAGTCTCTAAAACTGGCTTGTAAAAACTTTCCAGCTCTTACAAATTTGTTTACTTTGCTTCTAATTAAAAACTTCAAGGGCTTCTGTGCATTTTTCTCCAGTTAGGTGGAAAACTAATCTTCATTAGTAAGCAGGTGCGAAAAAGAAAAAAAAGTGGAACAGCTCAATATGAGCAATAATGTTGTTTTTTTTTTTTTTGTTCTTTAATTGCCACTACACTTTGCACATTGCATCTGCAAAAAAACAAAACACTTGTATACAGCCTGTTTTGATTTTAACCCAGTAAACATGAACTTGTTTGACCCCGTGGTCTGAACCAGCATGATTGAAACCGGCCGCAGTTTCATTACACTAATGGGCATGTGTTTTAGTTGATGGCATCCTCACGTGCATTGCCTATTAATTACTCAAATCATAATATTTCATTGGCAAATTGTGATTAAGACCCATCAATAACACCAACAACTCCAACAATTCCAGGAAGATAAATGCTGCTCTTAATGAGTATCATGCTTCGGAAGTTCTTGTTATCTGGGTCAGATAAATAACCTAGTCATTAATAACTAAATAACTTTAAGTGATGTAATATATATAATTGGGAATATTTTAATATGGGACTTTATTTATCCACCCATTCATTTTCTAAACCACAACGACAATTGGTGTGTTGAATAGACTCAACCACAGCTGTCAAGCATATGGGAGGCAGGGTACACCATGGGCAGGTCAGCAGATAAATGCAGGGAATGTATTTAATCTAATTAAAACTATTGTAAACAGAACTACCAGCATCTTCAAAAATTCGTGGTGAGTGATTAATTCCAAAATTATGGCAAGATTTTTAAAATTCAAAGCTCCATCTCAAAAGAAGGTCGCGGAAATGGTCAAAGAAATAATTCACTATTGGTGGTGACACAGGGGGTGGACTTCCTTTTTGTAAGTTTGGTTTTAATATACCTCTGCATTTTTCTTATTGAATCAGATAATGAAGATGTTTAAGCCATCCTCACAATCCCTGTCACTTAGTTTTGTGTAATATGTTTAGTACTACAAATTTTGATATGATTTTCTGGTTACTGTATAGATTTTTTATATATACATACAAGACAGAGAATTGTTTTACATTGTTTTTCTCTGTGCTGTCATCTGCAGTCAGTATAGATTTTGGAACCTAAATGCAACATTAAAAAATAATCACTTTTCACCTCAATTGGAATGGCACGTCTTTTCTGCTGTCAAATTGTTGCATAAAAAGAACAATTAAATTAGATTGCTTTTTATAATTATTATTTTATTTTCTCATCAAATTTTATTAAGGATCATTTCCCATAACTATGGGGCAAAGCACACAAAAGGCATTTCACAACAAACATTTGTAAGCTAAAAACAACAAATTCTTACCTGAGAGTGAACATCTCCACAGTGGAGTAAGCAGATACCGTGATATACGTAGAAACGGTTTCCCTCCGCCTCATGGGACTAGCTGGTACCATGACCATAAAGTTTTTATCCAGCCTGTGTTCAGCAAGAGGTGGTTCAGAAGGGTTTTGGTAAAGCCTCACTCCACCAATCCTTTTGAGAGGTGTAGAAGTGTAGGAACCAAAAAGTCCCTCTTGACTTGAACGAATGAAGCTGTCTTTTCTGGATTCTTCTGAGTGGCACTCTCCTGTTTCTGTGGATTGCAACATGTAATAGAGCTCTACCTGAGTACCCTCTGGCATTTCCATGTTCCTCTGACGTCCAGGCACCACACTAGGTGGACTAAACCAGCTAGCTAACGGTATTAACTCAGCCACACAAATCCCCAGGTCTCCTTTCAACTTGCAAGTTCCATGTACTTCCTGTGTTTCATGGAAAGCAAACATGTGCACGCAAGGCAGCTTATCAATGGCACTGTAGTCATCCCAGTCCCTGCCCGCTATGTAGAACAGCACTTGAACTTTGGGCTTGGCCAAATGAATGTGAGTGTTCATAATGAAGGTCTGTACTTTCCAGTTGAAGGTAAAAAGTGATGAGGCAGGAAACGTCCCAGGGGTCTGCAAGAGCTCTAGAGGTACACTTTGTTCCACAGAAATAGGACCGTAACTTGCGTTAACCAATGGCAAACTTCTGGCCTGGTATATGAAGAAAGACTCAGTTCGCGACAGTAGGCTAGAGTTCCTCATGAAGTCCTGGTTGGCCTCTTTCAGGAAAAATGACAAGTCAGCATTTAGCAGCTGATAGTTGACAGGCAAGTAGGTTGGAATAGAGGAATATCTTGGCAAACCCTCCAGAATTCGACAGTCGGCAACTAGAAGACAAAACAGGAAACTGAATAAGACAAAGAATTAGGTTTGAACATTTAATTCAAGCAATGTGAGGAAACAAAATGCTACAGGTTTAAAAGTTGTTGCCAACTAAAACAACATGTGCAGTTTTGTCTCAGGAATTATTCCAACTGGTATCAGAATGTAAGATAATACCTTATCGTTTTGGAAGATAATCGTTTTGGAAATAATTATGGGATAGATCAACAAAATCAAAGCAACAACTCCCGTCGAAACCCTTTAACTATTTAAAAGGCATTCTCATATTGTCAAAATGTATAATTACATATCACATCATTGTATGGCTTTGTTCCTTGAGTACAAGGACAAAGTCTACAAAAGAGATATAAAAATGGTTAAATAACAATAAAAGTGTGGGATGTAGCCCACTCTAATCAATGCTGTAATTGTAGTCCTATGGGCAACTTGTGTCTTCATACAAAAACTGTTGTAATTCTTCCCACTGTTAAATCTTGTAAATCAATGTCCAAACAGGTAATAAACCAGTCTAGAATTTAAGATTCCTGGTACTCATTTTGACCTCAGTGCTCTATCTCTTACACAAGGAACAGACAATCAAAAATAGTAAAAGAACAGGTCTAACAGGAACAAACATGTAGTCTTTTAGAGTGCACAGCCAGACATTAACTTTAAGGTAAAAAATCCTTCTGAGACGCTGAACAATACAGGGCAATTTGTAATTTTTATGAAGAAGTGGGAGTTTTGTGTCGATTGTTGGGATGGGGTATTGTTCTACATGAGGCATTGCTGTGCTGGTGAATGAAAGTGGTATAGTGTAGAAAGACAAAACAGTCAGGAGTGAATTTACCCTGTGGGTCCTGAGCTGTGATTTTTCTCTCACTCCCATGGCAAAGCCCGCATGTCTCAATTAAAGTGAAAGCAAAGAGTTCTCCCCATCGAGCACCTAGCTCCCTGAGTTAGAATGTGATTTACTGTTCTAATAGTTTACGACTGCATAATTAAATTGTGCTCAAGCTTGTGCGTGGATACACAACTTGGAAAACATGACTGCCAACATTTATCCTTATGCAACGTTACCAAACCAGACAGATTTAAGAGCATGATTAATGTGCATTATCTCTCCGTAGACAACACAGAGTGATAACTGCTGGCATCCGTGTGTGGATTATACACCTAAATCGTTGCTGCAAACACAGCAAACATTCAGACAAAAATTCTGTTTCTCCACATTTTTGTAAGTAAACATGTGTGTTTGGCAATATTTTGATTTGACTTTAATTGCGGAAAATTTGATTAAGAATTACGGTGCTGTGAAACATGTCCTAGGCCAATGTCAACATGTACATAATAAAAACTTGTTTTGTTTGAGAGAAGAAAAGAGTTCCTAAATTTCTACAGAAAAGCAATGTTTTACCTATTTCTCTGTTTTACCTAAAGGACATTTATTCTGATACTGAAGAAATTTGTCCCTGCCATTGTATATCTTAAATATGGTAAATGTTCGTACATTTACTTGACACAATGAGTTATATTAAAG
This sequence comes from Neostethus bicornis, assembly GCA_902685375.1. Lineage (NCBI taxonomy): Eukaryota > Metazoa > Chordata > Actinopteri > Atheriniformes > Phallostethidae > Neostethus > Neostethus bicornis. Next base: position 17,753,349 of record LR738545.1, read on the forward strand.
AATCCAATCTTTAATCTCGCACTTTTGGAAAAATGAGAAAATGTTGATAACAAAGCCCACAAATTTTCAGATCTTTGTGGGAATTGTCACATGAAGATCTAAGCTAGGTTGACCATTGAGAAAGAAAACTCTGGATAAATGAGCATCTCAAATAACAATAACCAAAAAAAAATTATAATGAAGCACTTTTTTTTTTGCACACTAGTACCATAGCAAGTTTCTAGTCTCTGATCCTCTTCATTGACCATGGCAATACAAACAGTCTGATTCTGACTTTTTTTGGCAAAAAAATGTGACTCAGTATTATTCACGTATTAATAAGATTACCGATACTTTTGAAAATGTCAATGTAAAAATGGGCTAACACTGAATACAAATTATATTTTCAACTAAAATAAATACATCAAAATAGTTATTTCACCAGGGGAATCCATCCATTGAGTCTGCAACTTTCTTTTCTAAGGTTGCCTTGTACCTGCTCGGACTGTACATGCTTTAACATTGAGCATCGATCCAGTGAAATAAAAACAAAAGCAAAACATTTTTCAGTCAATTTCGACTGTTGTTGGTATTGATACAATCAATATCAAGATCAAAACTGTCACAACTTCCCAACCCGATATGATCCATTATAGTGTGCAAGTATATAATTAATGAAGCATTGGTCAATAGCTTTTGAGAAGAATGAAAAATATTAAAGTAAGAGAAAATGTGGAAATTAATCCATCATGCAGCAACATGTTTACGCTTTTATATTCACTAAATTAGAAAAAAAAAGTCAAATTAGTGATGTTATCTTTTTGCTGCTGAATAACTTGTCTAGCAGAGGTAATGGTTTTTTTTAGCAATGTAAAAACAGTCCACTTTTTGGTAATAAACTCTAATAATAAGAATATTTCCAGGAAAATAGCAGTTTAACAGAAATTTGTGATATTCACTTTTGCATTTCCATATATTTAATCAGAATTTTATTGCATTTAAATACAAGTCAGAAGAAAACACCTGGAAAACTTCTGTTTGTCATTGTTGTCTTAAAATAGAAATTATCTTAACTAGGACTTCTTCAAAGTTAGTATCTTGGAGCTATTATTAGCGGGCGAATCATGTTACTGAACAAAGTTGCTTTATGGTAAGTTTAATGTCTGTTTGCTATAGCAAAAGACATTGCATATGTCTTTTGTATTATTTTGGTGAGAGTTGTTAACGATGCATAAAGCTTTTAACATCATAAAACATTGAAAGCAAAAGAGCTTGTGATTGTTCAACTGATAGATAAAAAAAAGACTATTTCAGCTTTTTCTGCATCATATATGAATACATTTTCCAATTGTGGGAGATTAAAGCATGAAACCACAGCCAACATTATGCTAGGGCTTATACCGTATATTGATATATATAAATAGATCCTTGAATTTCTTACTCATTTTAAATTTTCTACATGTGTAAACAAAACTGAAGCCGTGTTCCGTCAGTAGAGTGGAACCTCTTGCTGGTGACACCTTGGTTATTGCAGCATTTGTTAAAAACAAAGAATGGTTGCATCATTTTATTGTTGTTGAATAAGAGAAATGACAGCTTTGTATGTCTAACACCTGCGGCGCTGATGATGCTTTGCTGTAAAAATAACATTTATCTTTTCACAAGGCTGCTTTCATCCTTTAAACATCTTAACAGCTGATGTAGACATTTTTTTTTTAAATCTTGTGAAAATCAACACCATAAATTGGATGAGCCTTCCACATTTTATCCACTATAAAATTGAGGTTGACATTTTGGGTCCAGTCTATATATTTAGTCCTTTTTTTGATCAGTGTTAATCACCCTGGTATGTTAAACACAATGCAGAATGATCCCTTTCCAGTTACTGAGGATACAGGAGAAAACTGAGTCTGCTGTGGTTCAGGTAGAATACATCTCTCTTATTATTCTAGGATAACCCAATCCCTGAAAACAAGATGTTTTTTGACAGATGAAATCACCTTGGGACTTAACAAGCACAGGCTTTAGCTCTGGCCATAACACAGTAAAAGTCAATTTATGAGTCGCTCAGAGGAAATTGATTTGAAATCTCTGTCAGCGCTGGTCTATTTTCTGTGTAATCTACTTTCCGAAGCAGTAGTACACAAACATGCAGTATGTAATGCTGCCACAAAATATTTTATCTCCTATTACTCTGGTTGTCACTTATAAATACTAAAACGAAATATGCCACTCTTGCATATCCAGTCAATTATATATTTTTTCCTTCTACTTTTTTCTACATCAGAAACAGACAGCTATGCGGAGGTGTGCAAAAGAGAGAGGACAGTCCCAAATGTGTGCTGACAGGCCAAGCAGAACAAGTTCACTCATCCTACAACCGAAGCTCAATACTTCAATATGTAAAGCTGGAATGGGACTGGCAGAGCAAAGAAAGACTTTCACACACACTAAGGGTGAGTAAATGAACAGTCATCACAAAGGACACCAGTGGAGAGACTGGCTTCCTGCTGCCCACTCCATGACTGCAGTGGGTGGGAATAGTAGTGAATTGCTACCTATGCAGCTGAATCTTCTGATCTTTCTGCTTCATCACACACGCAAACAGGGACAGGATGTAATGAAGGAGGAGGGTAAAGGTAGTTGGCAAGCAACAAGGATGCAACAAGTCATAGAAATGATATCAAAACTTTTCTTTAGCTGATTGTCCATAAAGGATTCTCCAAGAACTGAAAATATCAAATCAGAGAAAAGATTACAGATAAATGCTATTTTCTAAAGTTTATGATTACAATCTTTGACCCTCCTGGTAACCCTGAATCCGTCTTGCTCTTCGCAGTGAATGCTAAGCAGAGCAACCTTAAATATGAAGGATGAGAGAACGCTCCTGAGTCCCATTGAATTACTCCCATCATATTTCTCTCTATGTTCGATTAATAAGGGCTATTGAATTTGTGACCATGCGTCAAGAATAATAAATACAATATTTCCTTCAAGGATCATTTGCGGATGATTTATGCTTTTCAGCCACAAAGAAATTCACGAAAGAGGGACTGGTAGGGGAATCGATACACAACACAGTATGGCATTACTTCATGTCAACCTCCATAGAGAAGAAATCATTCAGGCAGATAGAGGAAAGAGGAATCTGCTAAGACGAGATGCATGGAGGACAGACACAATGCAAGGTATGAACATTTTAAAGAGAGCATGCTTTGCAGGTTAGTTTAGCTTGATCTCCATCATGAGCTTAATTCAAAGCTATAGAAATGCTCTTAATAAAAGGTCAGCTCTAATTTGTGTGTGTTTGTGTGTTGGCAGCTCGCTAAGGGACCAGCTGGGGGTTTGTTGCCACTCTTCTAATGGATGGCCACATTTAAGACGATAAGAGCTAATAAAGAGTAATGGGCCTGTTGCTTCACTGGGGAGGAGGAAGAGCTATTTTGAGTTCATGAGAGAAAGCATCATCTCAGGGATTAAAGAGTATCGACCGATAAAGAGTAAACACCACAATGCCGTGCCACTGGCCTATTTGAAAAAAGTTGTAGATGGAAAACATGAACCCAAAGAGGTGGCTTCTGTTAGTGGTTGGGAAGGTCAGAGGGGGTGACATTAAAAGAGGCTGAGAAAGGCCCCTAGGTGCTGCAAGGAGGCCTAATATGTCTGGAGCGGTGTTATCACAGTGGGATACTCTGAACCGAGTGGAAAAGACTCGGGGCATCCTGCAGGCAGAGGACAAAAACGTCTTTGTGCCATCCAGTGTGTGAGTCTAGAGGAGAGGGAACTAAGAGGTTCTGGCTTTGGTTGGGAGGATGAAACAAGCTCACATCTATGTGTCAATCTGTATTCCCGTAGCCCCTCCGGACTTGTTTAAAACATAAACTGTGCTCCTAATGAATCTTTTCCCCTCACACTGGCATTCATTGCAAAACGATGTCATAAATCAAGCTAACTACAGACTCACTCAGAGGGCACTCAGTCAGACTCTGTGAGAAAAGAGACATTTAATAGTGATTTTCCTCTGAGAGGACAGAAGAACAGCAAGCATACACAAGTCTAACTTGGTTTTTTTTTTACATACTAATGATGAGATAACAGTACTGTTGAAAAAAATTGCAACACAGCAGCTTCTATCCAGCTGAACAGAAGAAATGAACACCGGCTGCTTCTTTTTGGGGCGAAAGTGTTAGAAACTAAATTAGAATATAAACACACCCTGACTACCTTATCAAATTTACTTCTTGTCTAAACGCAAAAATGTGTTAGATTTAATACCAGTGCCTATATTATTGGCACTTTTATTAACTTGGATCACATCCCCACATCAAGGAGGTTGCTTCTTTAGAAAAACAAAATTATTTTCTTTTATCAATCAATCAAAGTGACCCTTAAAACGTCTGCTGGCCTCCATTGTGGGGTCATGAATAATTTTGGGGTGTTTTGTTTTTTTATATAAGTATTTCTTTCACATTTACCAGCTGAAAAAAAGGGTTATCAAAATTAGAATAGCTTTAATCTCTAAAAGCATTGCTTTTTGCATAACCCAGTCCTAAATATACAGGCATGTTACATCCATAAGAGCTGTAATTTTCTGGATGGCGACAACGCAAGTTGCATCAGTCTGTTATAAAAGATATTTATCTGTAGTAAGAAAAAAACGGTATGTGTCAACAATGTGCTTATTCTTGTTTCTTAGGACCACAGAAAGTTGAAAGCAGCGACTGATTTTGCACTCTTCACAGATGTCAAATTAATCTGTGTTCTTGATGTTCTTAAGATCCATCTTGTTTGATCCATGGCAAAAACAAGTCAAGGTTTTTCTTTTCTGTCGAGTCTTCAAGCTTCTTGTACTACATTGACCTAAAGGACTAAAGATGACACCATCAATGTAGCACAAGAGCCGAGTTACATTTGTATCTTAATCAACATGCCCGATTCCAAACACATCTTTCTTGACTTCTCAGGAAGAGTTCTTTTCATCCAGAGAGCTGCGAAGATATGTGTGTAGTATAAATGGAGACAGTATGAGTTCCTCTAAATGTGTTGAGTTAATGGATAAAAAAGTGAGATTTTTTTTCCATAAGGGAGTCTTTACTCCATATGGCTTCTATCCTTTCAAATGGAGCTTTGATTACAAACTAACTTTTAAAGTGCATAAAGAAAACTAAAATGGCATAAAAAAGGGAGCTTTTTACCCAGAGATATGACATGTTTAGCAAAAGAGAACAGAAATGTTTCTTTATCAGACCAGATCAGACAAACAACAGCATTTCCACATCACACACAACTCTGTTTAAAAAAAAGACTCTAGACTCAGAGGATATGTTATAATTATAGTCTCCCCGTACAGAAGTCAGGCTGAACTTTCTTCACAAACATGACAGCAACTTTTTCTATGAACTAGTGGGTATTTGAGCATCTCTAGAAACAATTCCTCCTGAGACAGCAATCTACTTTCTCTCAAAATAAACTGGTCAAAAGATGTTTTTTTTTTTAATTTAGTTTACAAATTTTTGTTCAATTTGAATTAACTGCCCATGTAAGGCAAGTGTAAAAAATTTGTTGAACTCTAGTAAGAAGCAACGAAAGAATGAAACAGACGAATGGATAAAAGTTCTGAACTCTAGCTTTTCAAGTAACAGAGGGTTATGAAGAGTGTGCATGGCCAATTAATTCTGTGCAAACATTAAACTACAAAGCTACGTTTATTCAAAATATTAGATACAGGGCTGTGGGAGAAAACCCATTCATGTAAGCAGTCTTTAGTTTGCTAAACAAGTTGTTCTCTTAAATTGCGTTTGTTTGTAGATTTTGTGCAGAAGCTCCTGACTTATGACCACCCACTGAATTGAGTTATCTGCATTGCAGCTTTCAACTATGCTTGGTAAATACTTTGAGTTATTTCCTTAATAACAGGACTAATATAGCAAGATGTTAAACTTTGTATATGTAGAAACCACTGAAATCATGGGGAAAAAAGAGATGACGTAAGTTTACTAATCAGTAATTGACTGTTACTGACAATCAAATGATGAACAATAAAACATTTTCACTATTTCTATTCAGAAACACTGTTTTTAGCTCTTTATTTTAATCCATATTTTCCCTAACCAGTGTCAATAAATGACATCAGTTCATCACAAGATGTATAATACATAAAAAAGCTTCCAGCGGACTTCATCATTTACAGCAAGCAGTAAATTATCGAAATGTGGGATGTGTTATCACCAATTCTTTATCAACTTTATAGGTTACCCCTCCTGGGTCGTTCTGCCTCTGCAAGACAGTTGCTGTTCAAACGTATCTAGGATTGAGGCAGCAAGCTGAGCGCATGATTCTAACAAATCTCTTTGCACTTGTTAATTAGGTGACACACAAACACAAAACTGCTACATGATTTCTACATGATCATGTTCATGTTTGACAAGCTTGAGGATGCAGAATTTTGACCTCTTTGATCATTTCTAAATTATGCAGAAGCCATTTACGAGGGCAAGCTGTGCCATAAATCCACACTTTGTTTTTCAGAGGTTGGCAGGTTGCCTTAGAAAAACCAAACATTAGATGTTTACATGTTTTGCTGTTTGTGTTTTTTTTTTTTTTTACATGCTGTATCCATCCCTCAAATGGGAAAATTTCTGTGATGCATTGCACCGCAGCATGCAGCTACAATGGCACCAACTGCGGGAGTTAGTTGTCCTCCTCAAAGAGAGTTGAGCATGGGTGCCGTGGGAATCGAACCAGCTTCTCCTGGTCGAAGGGCGTACATTCTACCTCTGGGTTATTGCCTCATCCTCCCCCATTACAACAAAACATACCTTTATTAGCAACTTCAAAGTTGCTAATAAAACTGATCATAGTTAATATTAGAATATAATCACCACAATGCACAATTTGTTAGTTAATTGCGAAACTATTTTGTGTTGAAACTATTTGAAAATAATTCAAGCTTATTTTAGAATAGGACTCAGTTGTACCCTGATATGGATGGAGACGGTGGCCGCGTGGTTAGAGCGTTCGCCCGCGGACCGGAAGGTCGCGGGTTTGCGTCCCACGGAGAGCACGTCTAGGGTCCTTGGAGAAGACACCTAACCCCCGCTTCTCCCACCATTGGCGCCGTTGAAGGGCAGCCTGCTGCGGTGTAAGGAGTGCAGCAAACAAATTTCCCCGGTGAGGGATGAATAGAGTTATTTATTTATTTTATATTGAAGAAAAAAAATCTCATTCCAAAGGATTGAAATCAAATGTGTAAAAAATATAAATGTAATGTAAATCAAGCAAATGTTGATAATATTTTCTGTGAAAATACTGTACATGCAACACAACACTTACCACTTTTACTTTGTATATTTGAATATTCACATTTGAAACATATTGAATATTTTAGAGAAAGAGAGGAATTTTTCAAAAACCAATTGTGAAAATTTACATTTTAATTCAGTTAAAAGAAGAGGGGGAAACATCTCTCAGTGGTCTCAGATTGGCTACAATACCTTCAATGTCTTCACAAAGAACTTTGAATCCTCATATATATATATAAATGTGTTTTAAACTTGCCTTGTGGAGAAATTTATCCCATTTTTTCTGCTAGTCTTTTGAAATTGTTTGAAATTTATTTCTCATCAACTCAAATGGTTTTGGTTAACTTGCAGATCAGATTCTCTATGGGTTTTTAAAGACACAACACTACCTTACATTTGCATTCAAAATCTAGAAAATAAAAACCAACCACGATTGCAATGCTGCTTTCTGTGGCTTCTAAAATATCTGCGACCAAACTTTCTCACAGTTTCCCTTTCCATGACATTCTGGGTTCCTAAGAATGTTTATTGGTATAGATTTATGAGTTTTTATCACAGGTCTGTGTCCATGCTGGATCCAAATATTATATAAAATGAAAATGAACCCTAAAAAAGACACCCCAAATTTAGAAAATAAACCAACTTTTGGTTGTTTCATGTTTGCTGGTTAAATTAGCCGTCCAACACTTGGCATGTGCAATTAAGGACGAAGCACCGATTACATCACTTTGAATTTCAGCAGTTGCCATACTCCCAGAACATCTAATTACAGAGTTTTCACACAACAATCTTCAAGGTTCAGTGAGAATGCACAAAAACAGCAGTAAACAAGACAGCAAATAGTAATCAAATGCAACCCAGCAGGACTAAAAAGCTCTCGCAAACTGCTTGTTCCTGCTCATTTCAGGCATACAGAAGCAATTACTTAGCATGTCTTCAGTCAGACATTTCAAAGCCTTCATCGTAGCTAGCGGGTTGAACCAGGAGTGAAGAAGACTGAAGAGAAGGAAGAGCTGTCTCCTACTATTGTTAAAAATTTTATTCCATGTGACTTTTCTACTGCACAACAATCATGATACTGACATTCTGCAAAAAGATCATGATTGAAACTACAAGAAATATTCTTTTTAGTCACTGAAACGATGTGATATTTCTAAATGATTTAAATATCACTTATTAGTGAAAACAATTTTACAAAATGTATTGCTTCTACTTACTACATTAATCTGTAAACATATCATTGCCAAATATTTAAACCCATTGTAATTGCTGCTTTCAACTGTGGGTTATAATTCTTCCAGAAAATCCAATAAATTAAAACTGTGTAAAATAACAATAATACAGGTGTAATATCAACATACTGATAACTGGCAGGTGATTTTTTTTTTCCAAATAGCAATTTATGAAAATGAGTTTCGAAATAATTGTTCTTCTAGTGGTAAACGTGTGATGTTAACTTTTTGGCTTTCCATTCAAATAAATGTCAAATTTGTGTGCCAGTACTACAGGGCAGTATCAGAAGACCTCAGACACGTCAGGGCTTGTCTCTCACACAGAGGTCAGATAATTAGGAAGGCCCGAGATTATTAGGACTGTTAAAATCCATTAAAAGAACTTTAAACTCAACCCTGAAATGCCACTGGTCCTCATCAGAATCGTGCCGCCAAGTTCTGAAATAGCTGTAAATTATAAATACCTGTACCTTTTTTATAAAGCATGTAACAGGACCTCCGTGTCGCCAAAAGACAGAAATGTACAGAATCCGATGATGTTTTGAAGATGATAAATTCCTGTCTTTGTGACATTTTTTACATGTGGAGTAAAATTGAGCTCAGAGTCAAAAAGAATTCCCTAGTTTCTCACAAAATGATTGGGTTTAAAATAGAGTAATTTGAGTAAAATCCTCCCTGGCTTGTTTCTCATGTTTCCTACTGTGCTACTGGATACTTAAATTTCCCCAGAAGGAGATGAAAACTATATACAGTATATCCTTGTATTTGTATCTAGGCCTGCTGATCATGTCAGGCTTAATCAAAGTAATTTGTTTTCCTTTTTTTTGGCACATGAACATCTGCATATGTACAGATGAGGTATTTTATTTTGTCTCAATTTAAAATACCTTTCATTTAGCTGTGCAGGTTTAATAAAACAATGATAAAACTAATCCTGGTACTGAATGAAGAAAAAAACAGTATTCAACCTTTCTTTATTATTGTTAGCAGTTTTATTCACTGTTTAAATTGCACTAATATTTTATGGCTAATCCTTCATCATAATTGGGTTCATTCTTTCTCAGCTAGGGGTGGTTCTTGTCGATTAATGCGAAATTGAGGGCCTTTAGGTTAAGAGTGGTATGTACAGGCACTGATAGGACTCAAAGCGAGCTGCAGCTGTGTGGAAGCACCAGAGTCGCACCACTGAGCTCTACAGGACCAATGATTCATGGCTGCCATACTGTCTGTGTTTTGACTGGACAGCTCTAATACTCTTCTGTCATCAGTTCATTGTCTCCTGTCATGAGAGAAACAAAGCAGCATGAACACTGCAGGCCTGCCAAAACAGAGAAAACTGGAAGCTTCAGAACAGAAAAAGCCAAAAATAAGCAAGTATAGAAATGTCTCTGCAGCATCTGTTTTAAAATCAGAACAAATAAAAAGTCAGAGCTAGTTACTGCTCACACAAGATTGTATTTTTGCTTTTTCTCCACGAATACAGTCACCAAGTTTTCACTCAGGGGACTTCATTAAGATACAGCCGCCCTATCCAGACTAAACTTGCACACTGATTGTACTCGGAGGTAGCCATTACCTTCCCGCTGATTAGGAACCAGTGATTGTGTTAAGACTGATTGGAGACACACGCGAACACTGGCATTCCAATTACATCGAGAGCCACCCAACCAATGGAGTGTACTTGAGGTCATTTGGAATTCAACCCAGTTGAAGCTAATAAAAGCGTGATTATTTTGTAGCGCTATTTCTGTTGAGTGTTGTCTTATAAATCAAATCACCAAAAGAAATAACAACCCATGAAAGCCATCGTCATTGAAGATTGATATTAATAGTGGGTTAACATTTAACTGTCCACATAATCCAGTTAAAGAAATTTGGATTACTATTAAAGGAAGCACTCTGTGCCAACACAACATTTACAATGTTCCAATATTTTCATGATGCCGCTATTCATGAGTTTACAAACAGCTCCGACCACTCAATGCATCTGACAAATTATAAAATCAAATTTTGAACAAAACTTTTTAAAAACTGGTGTTCTGCATTCCTCTGCATGAGAGCTGCACTCTGAATCATATAGATTTTTTTTCACCCAAGACTGTCATTTAAACACAATTTCAACAATCAATCCGCCACAACCCAAAGAAGTCAATGGCCCATGACAGTGTGTACCTGTCAGATCATTGCTTTAATGCTTCATAAAGTGCTGACAGTCCTGCATTCAAACTAAATACCACACTCTTCCTTATGCAGACTTTATTTCCAGTTCAAACATCCAAAGTTGGCTGAAATTACAGATGCATCTTTGCAGGCAAGAAAAAAAAGACTAAATAAAAATTCATCAAAAAACTCTTTATCTGTACTGTTTGCAATCTTTCAGGTATTTGCAGAAATATCCATCTTCTTTTGATTTTCACATATGAGCTTGTAAGAAAATTAAGCTCTAGAGTGTATTATCTTGCTCAAACTTTAATGCAGAATATATTACATAAATATCTAATATTGTGCAATGCTGTCTTAGCAGTTTTTTATTTCCAGGGAAAGCTCACGGGCTAATGACATTTTATTAATGTATTATTGAATAAAACCATAATCCACTTCTTGTTTTGGTTTTCTTGCATATCCTATTCGGTATCTTTCCCATTACAATAAACACTGGAAATGCTTCCCCACCTTCATCGCTTTCAGGCGTAATAAAAATGCTCAAATTATCCATGTTAAAGTGACAAAACATTCACAGAAAGAAAGCAGGTCACAGCATAAAACGAGATGAAGGGATTTGTATTGTCTATTGGAGGAAGTTAAATGTAATATCCTAAATCTTTTCAATGTCTATGCTTTGGGCGTTTTTGTGTCCTTGAGTCATAAAATGGTTGAAATCCATCTCTATGATGTGCCAAAAAACAATTTTAAGCAAAAAATAACGGAACAAAACAAAATCAGAGTAATGACACATACAGCAAAATCCTGTTTAAGTGAAAGTTTGACTTTTACAGAAATGTTACATCATTTAATAAGTATGCTCTTGGAACATAAACTTGTAAACATGAACAACATGAACTTGTCCATTACAGAGGTTATCTTGCCCGCAGAAAAACTGCTGCGGATGTTTATCGAATTCCACTCATGAACAAGATCAGGGGAATTAAAAGTATATCATTCAAACCCCTCTCATAATAATTATTTTCTTTAGTATTACAATCAAATGAAGATAAGGAAGTAATGTTATCTGTCAAGTGACCTCCGAGTAATGAATGATGATTGAGTGAATGAGTACTGATTACTTTAATGATCCAATTAATCTACACTGCCTGGTACAAAATGAGAAAAGTCACCAAATGGATTTATCTAAGTAAATATGAAAAAGGCTCCCATTGAACAAGTAATGCAGTAAATTAATATGTTCCAGTGGGAAATTAGCTATTTAACTCTTACTGCTTTTTCTCTTATCTGACTAGCGTATTTAAGGACACTTGATGCAGTCACAGAAATTGTGTTTTTTAAATGTCTTAGAGCTGTCAAAGTCAAGAAAAACAATCATGAGAAATCTGACACTGCTCATTTTAACCAAATAACTTATATTAATCTTATTTTACCCTAGAATGAAATCGATCATAATTTCTAAGGAAAACTGAATGAAAGTGAAAACCCCTCAGAGTATGACCAAGTTGAAAAATCTATACAAGCAAAAAATACTTGTTTGGTAGGTGGAAGAAATAATGTCAGCATAAAAACATTGATACAAAAAGAGCAGAATTTTTACATTTCGGAGAGAAATCCAACAACCAAAATTTACATGATGCGATCACATCTGTCTAGTTCCAAGTTGTGGTCAGAAGAATGATGGATGAAATGCTGTGTCCCTCGTGCCTGTGGTACAGTTGCCAGGGGTTTATGACCAGGTTTTTCCATCTTTTCACTAATGACATAGACAAATTCAAGGAAGACAACGTCAGGATTCATCAGACTCAAATATGATGATAGCTTGTGGGAAAATGACGCATCGTTTTCACACATGGTTTGGCCATGCAGTCAAGACCTTTGAAACTCTTAGCATATGTGAGATGTCCTTTAGAAATATTACAAGTGGTAATATGATTCTGTCATCATAAGAAAAATCTCTGCATAATAAAACAGGTGATGCTCAGAAAAAGAAATGCAGATGTAAGTTTTAATACAGGTTGGTTGGTAAATTCTTCCAATTGTTTTCTCATTAAACACAGCATGCCTGCTTTGTTTGTATAAAATAATATTTCAATTTTGTTTGTAAATAGAACATTGTGTGTGGCAATGTTTAATGGTGTGTGTATTAGCATTTATCATCCTCTAAATACATCTCCCTTTTTTATTCTACTCTTGTTATTTTATACAGTATATGAGCCCAAATGAATGAAAAAAAGAAGAAAAACCATGTTGAATAGACAAACACCACAATTTAAGAAAGAGGAATATGATATGAAAGAACATGAAAGAAACATTTTTGCCTCTAGAGCCTACCTTGAGAGTAAGACCACTTTCATGCTGATGGCATTCATGTTTGAGTACGACCTCAAGATAATTTATATTTTTCCAAAGCTATCATGCAAAAAAACTTCTAAGAGAACTTGAAAAACAAAATAAAACAGACAAATATTAACCATAAGAAATGAAAAGTCAAACCGTAACATAGTGTTTAGAGTGGTTGAATCAGACAAATTTGGCTTACCGGTATTTTCATAACATCGCTGTCATAGCAAACATGTTAGCGTTTAATTTAGCTTAATAGATCCTCATCAAACTATTGGCTACATTGAAATTGGCATAGTTGTCGGGGTTCAAGCTTAACAAGGATTTATTGGCTGCACATTACAAGATGGCGTAGCAGTAGTGTGTGGTCTTCTACAATGTGTTTTAAATCTAAAATGTTTTTTTTCCCTCACAATTTAAAAAAGAGCACATTGTCAGTCTTTGAGACCGACCCAGCCGCTCTTCTATCCCTTCTAAACACTTCTAACTGATGTACAACAAGGAGGCCCTCCCTTCAGACACAACAAGTCACTGATTAGAGAGTACACAAACGCCGCATCAGCATGTTTGTCAATTATTGCAATGACGGCCCTCCACGAGAGCATACAAACACTCCCATAGACATCATAACAACTCCGCCATTTAGGCTTTTACACAAATTTGCTCTGTTCAGCTCCCTTAATTGTGGAATTTGATTAAATTGAATATGAGATCACAGCAGTTATAGAGAGCCAATTAACAGAGGGCAGATAAGCTGTGTGGAAATATTACAGGACATTATGCTGATGATATTTGAATTTACACAGGGTAAAAAATAAGCTTTTGACTTAGTGATTAGGCAGCTACAATGTATTCCTCCCACACACACTTTAACTGTAATGAGCATGACAGTGCAGAGTAAAGGATTTAGAATAGCCCACCTACTCATAAAATGGTCATTAAACAAACAAAGGTGCGCAGTGTGACACTTTAACACCAAACAACATTTGTGATGCTAGGGGAATTAAATTGCAAACAACAGCTTAAGTAGAGGTTTTACACTTTTACTTCTTTCTTCCAAACCTAGGAAGCCACCAGAGCCACACCAAACGGATTTTGAGACAACGGGGGGAAATTGCCTTTTTCATCAATGTTCTCCGTTGCAAAATACAGAAGTTCAACATAGCAAGCAGAAGGCAGAATTTACTTTCAGATATTCTTGGTGAAAATGTGATCTAATCTGAGATCATGTCATGTTTTCACATTCTACATTCTGTAAATAAATAAGGAACATCACCAGACTAGAAATGTTACAATACCTATTTGATGAGAATTCTGACAAGTTATGAACTAATTTCAGTTTTAATCTCCATATGATCTTGAAACAATAATTATTTATAGCCTGTCTGATGCATAAATCAGGGGTCCGCAACAAACATTTTTGTTTTCGAGGGTAATGCTATTTTGTAGTTCAGAGTCAGATACCGTAAAAATATTCTTACCGAAGTGATCTGTGCAACAATCTCATCTTCAAATAAATTAAATTAAAAAAAATCTAAATCCAAGCATATCGCCATTTTTTCATTTCCTGATGCTTTTTCAGTCACAAACTTGATCTGCACAGATAGAACTTCTGCCGGAGGCAAAATAAATACATCTTTATTTATCACTTGTCAATGTGGTGGGTTACCTTTTATATATATTTTATTTTTTAAATTATACAGGTTGAATTGCATCTCCTCTACAGGTTAAAAGCTCAATTTACGGTTCAGAGAAGCCATCTTTGTTTCATATTTGAGTCGTCTTAAGTTCAGTGATTAGAAGCATTTTATATTAGTCTTTAAACCAAATACTCCTTAAATCATCATTTTCTTCCTAATTTATCAGATGATCATTTACATATGATAAAATATACATTAAAGTAGTTAATCAGCTTCAATATTACTTTCGTATTTCACTAAGGGTCAACCACAGTCAGATCTGAATTCCAGAACCCCCCTAATTATAACATAATTATGCTGTGCAGACATATTTCTGGTGCAGATCTGAGCCTCTCATTTCCTGCTCTGTGCTATCAATTTTCATCATTTTTCACTGTGAGAACTGGTGTCCTGCAGGTTTATGATACACGGTATGCAATTAGTATCATACTGTGTATAGTTACTGAGATGGCCTTAACATAAGGTAGGTATCATTACCATAGGTTTCAGGTCAATGAGTCACAGGCTTGTAAGTGAAACACTGTCAAGTGAGCGCCACGAAAAGAAGACACAGCAAACACAGTCACAAGATGTGTACTGCAGCACGTTTATACAATTAAAGAATGATTTCTAGAAAGAACACACACACATAAAACGGCGGTGTATCATGTTCACGTACCAGATAAAAATGAGCAAAAATATGTCTCTGCACTTTTTTGCAACTGATCAGTTGTTTTACCACAGGAAATGTTTTGGGTGGGGGTAATTTTGTTTTTCTAAATGTCAAACGTGTGATGAGACAGCTCCAAAACTATGGTGAATCGCTAATCACATTAGTGAAGAAGATCAAATGATCAAGTAGCCTATTACAGGGAACCCCTTTCACAGGGGCAAGAGGGATTCATTAGCCTGACAACCAGATGCCCTCCAAGATGATGTCCTCTTGCTTACAGTAGGGGAAATGTACAACATACATGACTTAAAATGGCAAGCACTGTTGAATGAAAAATTCTTGTTCAAACTAGACATAAGTTTAAACCTCCTATTACATCTGTTGCAGTGACATTCCATTTTTTTACAAAGAAAATATCATTGTGTTACTTATGAGAACTTTTAATGTGGTAACGTGACAACTAGGACAGTTTGTGCGGTGGCCTCACAGCAAGAAGGTTGGGGATTTTATTCCCAGAGTGGGGTGAGGCTACAATCACTGGCCTTTCCATGTGGAGTTTGCACTCTCTCCCCGTGTATGTGTGTCTTTTCTCCAGGCACTTCGGTTTCCCCCCACCCTCCAAAAACATGCATGTTAGGTTCATTGGCCACTACAAAGTTTCTCCTGGGAATGAGTGTGTGGATGGTTGTTTGTCTGTGTGGCCCAGCAACAAACCTGTTTGGGGTGTATCCTACCTCTCACCTGAAATCAGCCAGGATAGGCGCCAGCAGGGGTGCAACTGCTTTAGGGATGAGCGGTTCAAAAGACAACATATGACAACTGTAAAAAGTGAAAGCCAAACTATTCTGTTTCATTTACTTTTTTCCAATTGAGCCGTTATTTGAAAAATTTTCAATGAAGTCAAATCCTAAAAACTCAAGATGACTCAGATATCTTGATATCTATTTTGGGAGAGAAATCTAAATATCACAGCATTTGAGCCCCATATGTGAATCCTGGGTCTCAGTTGACCCACACTTTATTATGCACATGCCTGCATAAATACTCACAAACTCAAAAATTTATATTAAAGACATTTCTAAACAGTCTTCATAAATAAACAACTTCTTCCTTGTGGGTTTCGTTTCATCTCCTGAACCGCTTATACCTAGAAGGGTACCCAAGGCTGATTTCAGGCAAGAGGAAGGGTACACCCCTAGCAGGTCGCGAGATTGTTGCTTCGCCTTCCTTGTGAGTGTCAGAGATAATCATTAGTTCTGTTTTAGGCGACAAAGAGATGGACTGAAAAGATGCTTACCTCTCAAAAGTAATACCACCAACTGAGGCACCAGTAAATGCAACATGTTTCCTGTGGCTGTGGAAAAACAGATTCCACTAAAAAGAAAAAAACAAAGAAAGCGTACGGAGATCTATTTTTTTCTGAACAAAGAAAAATCCGTGGTCAATGAAAGTGAGGAAAATCCATTTTTTTCTTGGAAAGAATATCTACCAACCAGGATTTTTGTACGTTGTAGTTCAATTGAGCGTTTTTCTTTTGTTCAGGGCTTTCTTGAAAACTCGACAGTTTGCATCAATTTAAAGAGTATGATAAATAAAACTTGCCAAGAGCTTTGTGTAATTATTTCAAGCATTTTTAAAGAGCAAATGCAAACACATCTGTTGGATTTATTCAAACCGTAGAGAAATGCGTCTTCTGAGGCTTTTTTTCTTGACTTTCAACAAAAATTAAATTGATTTATTCTTTTCTGGAAAAGAAAAAAATACAAAATGGAAAATATCTTCTATTTTCCCTCCTCTGTTGTTGATTTTGTCCGCTTTTCTCTTCTAGATGATCAGATTCCCGAAGTTGGTTGTGATGCTGTGCGTAAAGTCCGACACTTGGAAACAAATTCAACTTCTTCCCGTCCGATAGCACATGGTAATTTTCCATAGATTAACAAAGTTTAAAATCACAATAAACGAGAGCTAAAAAAAAAAATCCACACCATTGCGCCCTTGACGTTTTGTGAAGTCCTGTGCGCAACTCCAGCTGCGGTCACACCAGGGCGCACAAGGATGGGTGGTCTTCTAACATTTCTTTATTAGACTTTGGCACCAGGTTGATGAAATATTCAGCAAAAGTCCCGTTTCGATCATTTATGTATCAATGTTTTGTATGAGACTACAAGCTGCAGAGTCAGGAGCTTACGCGTTGTCAGTCTGTCCAATGCGCGTCGAGATGAAGCAGATGGGGGAGAAAGCGGCGACAAGAACTGCCCGTGGCGCACAGCAGGAGCTGTCTTCTGCTTCAGGTACATCACATCCCACCATTCTGTTAAGAATATCACTATTTTTAATTCACTTCTATTTGCTATCCAAACTCACATTAAATCTGAAGTGGATTTGACTCACAGAGTTGATCATCTTTAAACAGCATTACAGTCCTTCCTTCCTATTTTGCTTTCCTCTCACAGAAACATTTTTAACTAATGACGACCCTCTGTTCCCGCAAAAAGACACTGAAAGTTTTTATCGGACATAACCAGTTGTCTGCATGACTGCGCAACGTGACAGGCAACAGCGGCTTCTTGTGGCAACACAACTGAAGTGAAAGATAAAGTGTCCTGTGATTTCATTAAAAGGATCATTGAAGAAATGAAATGTTATATTATAAACAATAAACCAAACAGCCTGACATGCATGTTTTTGGAGGGTGGGAGGAGTACCCAGAGAAAACCCACACATACACGAGGAGAACATGCAAACTCCACACAGAAAGGCCATTGTTCCAAGCCTAGTCCCTACTCAGGATTCAAACCCTGACTTTCTTGCTGTAAGCCCACCAAGCTAACCACTGTGCATCAAGAAGCTGGCAGATTTATTTTTATCTTTGTGTGTCAGCTTTACAATCATTAAAAAATGTTTTATATTGGGTATTATAATGGTTATATTTAGGTTTGTTGTTTCAAGTCCATTAAAACAATTTAAAACTTCCTTCTATATATTTTCTTTTTGTTTTCTGATACTTCTGTTCGGATCCTAAAAAAAAAAAAAAAAAAAAACCTGGGCAGCACCTCTTGATGAATTCATCTGAACTGGAAGAGTGTTAATCAAAGGGTGAGAAACAGAGGGGATTGTTACAGTGATCTGGTGATTGATTAAACTAGGAGCTTCACAGCAGAATTTCTTTTTCTGGAGACACCAGATGGTGTAGAGAAGGAGAGATAAAGGAAAATCCCAAAATATTACATACAGAAAAAACATCTGATGAGTCACCCACAATCTAATCCATCTATTCAAACATTGTGCTTCTTTTTTTTTGCAGTGCATGCTTGCCTACATTTTACTCAGTTTGCATTTTTAATTGAGGTAGAGAAATGCTCCTATTCAACATAAATCTAATGTTTTTATAGTGTTTTTTTTTTTTTACCAATTTTTCTGTTCATGCTTTGTACTGAACAGAAAAAAATGAAGCACATTGTAATCAAATTTGAATCTCATATGAATGTATGTGCAGTCTCTTGAAAAACCTTACTTTGATGACACATGCACATTCATTTCTAAACCTTTTAAGCTCATGAATTGTACTGATTTCTTGTTTTTAAGTAGCTCTTCACCAATTTACCCCCACCCCCGCCTTTTTTTTCCCTTTTTTAGAAAAAAATACATGTTAAATCTTTTAAACCAACAATTCAATCAAACAACCCTTTTATTTGTTCTCATTTTAAGCCACTCTATCTCACTCGCTTCAACTTCCATTTTTGGCTTCATGAAGCCAAGCTTTTACCTCCTCTTGAAAGTGAGCAATTTGATCCTAAAAACAACTCTCCTCTTATACAGCTGCAAAAAGCATTAACGGTGCGGGGGATCTGAGTGTTGATGGAGGGCTGTCGTTACACTAGCTGTGATGGTGGACAGGAACAGCACTCACACAAAGCTTGGTACACATCCAAAAGTCACCCCTCCTCAAGCCCGACACTCAGTCAAATCCTATGAAGCCCACATTACTCTGCGGTCTATTCAACAGAGCTGGCCAACACCATACAGAACTTGAGTGGATTTAGTTACATGGTTTGAAGCTGCAAGTCATTAAAAAGCTGACCTCTTTCTCAGTACTGCACATGGTAAGTCCATTTCCCGGGCTAAATTACCAAAACACTCAGTGCTGCCAAAGTTTATACACATCTATCTTTTCACAGATAAGATATATTATTTGAATACAAAAGAAAATTTTAAAAACAGGTAGGGGGATTGCACGCAAACCTAAGATAACATGAGGCAAAAAGTTGTTGTGTCTTGATAGATAGGTTCATCTCTCAGGACAGGTATAAATACTTTGATGTCTGTGAAAAGGTCCCAAGTCTTTGATGTCTTTGAGAGGAAAATCTGGAGGTTCTCATGCCTGTAAAGTAGTGCACAAACTAAAATGCCAGACACGTTCGGACTCAACAAACTGTATTCCTTTCTGTGCTCCACTTTGGAAAGAAACCCAGTTTTGGTCTTTATGAGTTCCCACATTTAAAGCCAAGAGTTCAACAATCTTCTGTGGATGTAATATACACATGCATTGGCATAAATATTTCAGCATTTTTAGATGTTTAGACTCATGTATACATCCTACAGTACATCCGATGGGAGTGAGTGGTCTGAGAATCTTACCAACACACAGTTATAAAAAGTATATTTTAATTTTCATACTACTGAGAAGAAGAAGAAAAAAAACATTCTGTGACAGATGGTCTGATCTCCTGTAAACCCTGATCTCAACATTATGGAGCCAGTGGATGACTCCATGAAGGGAAAAAAGTTACTGAGAAAATCTCAGCTAAAATTGTGCAAAAAGTACTTTAAAACAGGAGGAAGAAAATTTTTGAGGAATAAAGTTGAAGATAAGTACTTTTTTTTTTTTACTTTATTCATTAACTTTGTTTGTTTTTGTCTTTGCACCCTTATGTGGTAGACTACTGAAATGAAAATGAGTTTGGTTGTTTTTTTAGAGAATAGGCAAACTATCCTAAGGATGTTACTTTTGCTTTTTTTCACATTGTCACCTTTATGACCTTCAGTCAGACCCAGAGAGATGGTCCACACTGTCCTCTATGAATTATACATAATTTATTGTCCCATGTGTGATATTTTGGGTGGTATCCTTCATTGACGACCTTATCCAGCCTGGGAGCTTGTCCTTTTTGCTCTTGGTAGACAGGAAGCCCAAATCCATCACCACCTTTCATTCTCCTCCTCTGTACTATCTGATCAATGATAGCATTAATAAAAACCTCTGCAGCATGCCCCATGCCCTCTGTGCCTTGCCCACTGCCGTCCTGTGCAGATTACCACCAGCAATCCACAGCCCATTAAAAACTGTGTTTACTTATCAGACTCTCTGGGGCCGTCACTCTGTTTGCAAGACTGATGCCCAAAGGGATGGCAAAGAGTGACCTTCCCATAGCCTACAGTGCTGTAAGTCTCTACGGTCCCAAATGGTTTGTCCTGTAATTTCTACCAACACCCCACCCGAGGCAATGTCAGCGACTAAAAATAAAAAGCAAAAAAATACAAACGAATAACACAAAAAACGATAAATAAAATTCAACTATTGTTTTTTCTTTTGTACAAAAAATATTCTACAAAATTTTACTGCAAATTTTTGATATTCATTTTTGTATTGAGAATAAAACGACTGACAGTATGTTGTTTTGAATTTACACAATTGCTATGAACAGCAAAATGTGCCCAGACACTATAAAACCCTGAAGAATGAACTATATTCATTATCTTGTGCTGAAAATACATACTATAAGTTTACACTTTTGATTTACAGTATATACGTACATGATTAAGTGTTTACAATTGTGAAGGACACACAGAGCCTCACATGCTTCCTTTACAACATAAGGGCCTTGAGCAGCAGAGCCATAGAGGATCAACCACACCAAGGTGACAGATGTCCAAAGAGGCCCCTGAGATGATCCTACACATAACTGCAGAGTGCAAGATGCTAGCAGGGAAAGTACGTATACGTGTAATACAATAACCTGATCCCTGAAATTGTTGACAGAAACATCTGTGCTGAGTATGACCTGGAAACCCCAAAGTCAAAGTGGGACATATCTCCAAAGGTGGTAAAGAGAACAAGAGAGCAAAGAGTCTGTGGGAAATTCAAATCCAAGAGTGCAGTTTCAGGAACAACAACAATACTTTGCAGGATCCTCAAGCTTCTAGGCCACTGGATTGTAACCCAGACTTGGAACGCACAGTAGTTAAGATCACCCACAGAAGGTGACAAGAGTGGTAAACAAATGCAACTGCAGCCCCAAGACTGAAATTTCAGGCCAAAATGTGCAAAGAAATTAATTTTTTTCTGTTGCTAGGCTAACTACATATGTAGATCCCACTTAAGCTGTAATGTAAAAGGTTTTTATAGTCTCTCTATCATTGTCAATTTTCTAAAAGATAAATATTACAATGCTTTTTTATGATAGAAACCAAAGCATGAGAAACCACACTTCATTACATCCCGTTTTGCCACAAAGAATGTTGGCCCAAGAAGAGTTCCCTATAGATGCTCGCAGGTTAACTGCAAATGTGCCATTATATTGGAGTGACAGCTGAGCAATCACGATAGCTTAAATGGGACAAGGTGAACTCTCCTCATTCTTCTTTACACACACAGTTATTTCTTATCAGCCAGAATGTGTCACAGTCTACTTTTGGTGTGCTTAACTTCCTCTGACCTTTAAAAGGGCTGATTATTTCCATCCACAATCTTCACTTTGCAATGTGCTGCTAGCACAAAAAGATATTCCAGACCTGTTGGCCTGATAATTCCTGTTCATGATACGTCACTGAGGGAACCAAAAAGCACAATGCTTCACCACTTTATTTCCATTTGACTGGTTCCTGATTCACCTTCACCGCTATCCCATCACCTTTCACCTCTGAGCATACAGCTTTTAAGGGAGCGAAGGGCTTCTGTGTTTAGTTGGTAGTCTTCAATTTCCACATTAATTAACTTCCTCTTTATGCATCGCCCTCCTGGGACAAATTATACTGCTTTGCATGGCCTAGAGTACTTTAGTTGTGTAAATCTGCTTGAATTAGGGAGACTTCCACGCCTCCAGCTTACAGGGCTGGAATAAGACAAAATCTAAAGTGAATAAATATGTTTAAATATTTCTTCAATTCTGAATGAACATGTTTTCTTGTAATCAGAAGTTCGAAAGGGTCCCATTTGTGACCCCGAAAGAAAAAAAAAAAGTCTTCCAGTATTTGCCCTTCTTCTACCTTAAGAGAAAATGCCTAATGGATAAATGATGGCATTGTTCCAGGGGAGGCTTAATATGTTGCCAACAATATGTGGGCAACAACAAAATTCTGATAGCATTTTTTGTGTTGATAGATGAGGCCAAAATTTAATATAGAACCAATTTACTGTATAGGATATAGAAACGGAAGGGTGGTTATCTTTCCTATTTTTCCCCCTTTTGCCCCATCTCTTCAGTCCAGCTGAAATTAGATGTCAGGAAAAAGACAAACAAAGCAAAGGGTGATATTTTTTATTAAGTTCCACATCTAACCACCGCCATTACTCCATAATACCCATGACGCTTGTGAGATGATTGTATGTCATGTTAAAACATATAACATTGCATTATGATGGGAACAGTAAGAGTTATTTTTATGAAAAAGGCCTTGCTTCATTAAACTCAATTTTAAATATAAAACTTCAGCAAATAAAGAAGTAGAAGTGAAAATGTTGCTTTAAATTGCATTAATTTTGGTTTCACGAGAAGTTTCATATACATTTTTCTTACCCTCACGAGCATTCCCATGAAACTGCTTTGATGCTAAATCTGAGACCTTAGAGGGAGCCCCCTATGTAGAAACACATTTCATTTTTATGGTCCAGCACTGAATCTGCTGGGCCACCTGCTGTTCCTGTTGTCTAACAAGAAGCTGTATGCTCCTGTGACCACACAGTGACAGTAGGAAAAAAAGATTCCTCACTCCACCAGAAAACCTTAAAATGTACCTGAAAAATTGTCACTGGCAGCTTGTCAAAAGATAAAGGTAAAGGAGATTATTCATGAATTTATAATCTGTAAGATGGGTTAATTTAGGTCTGCAAGAAAGATTTCAAAGGTTTCGTGGGCAAACTGCCATCCGTTTGGGGACCAAGACTTTCTTGATCAAGTTATTTGGATGTGAAAACAGAAACTGTGTTGAAAGTGACAAAGTTAGAGTTAATCAAAGTTTGATTAAACTACTGGGCTCCTTTTTCCACTCCAGAAGAGAAGCTCTTGGTAGGCCAAATAGTTTTTCTATTAGCTCCATCTTTGGTATTCAGCCAATGTGCACATTTACATGATGGTTTATGTTTGCTTTCATGCGCATATAAAGATGTTTACTGATGCATGCTCTCTGTAATAAAATCTCTGCAGATCCCACATGACATTGTGAATGGCAATGGTGCCACCCAGAGGCAATTTTCATGCAGGTTTTTGGAGTTTTATGTACTGTAATTTTTATATCTATATACGTACATTTCCTTTTTTAGTCTGAAATTATTGTAAATCTGTAGACAGAAAAAATGTTTCAGGTTTTTATGAATTCATCCTGAGTTAGATCTCCAATGTAAAAAGTAACATGTTTTTCTGTTTTGTTTTTTAAAGAAAAAAGTTAACATTTTGTTTTGTTGCTATTGTTTACATTTGCAGTCTCATCTGAATGTGTGAAATTCAATATCATAAAAATGTTTTAGATTAAATTGGTTATAAAGATACTGTATGTCTTGTTAATAAGTTATCTTCATTGGTTCTCAAAGAGAGCCATCTGCTACCAAACTGACACCACAGGAATTTGTTAATTATGTTGCATAAAGACAGTTTCAGACAGCAGGTGTTGTCAATACTATGGAGCGGACAAGAAAACCAAAAAGGAAAATACACATCTCATATTTGTAGTAATATGTTCACCTATATTGTATATGTATGAACAAAAAGTTTTTAAGTGGCTGGGAAAACAATAAGTATGAGAGTTGTAATGTAAAGATTTATTTTTAAAGCAATGAACCATGAGAATTAAGAACACAGTTGGCTAAATTAAATTGGGAACCATTTACTCTTTTTTTAAAGTTCCTTTCTGAGCCCATATTGTCCCCTTCCCTGTATGCACTAGAAGAAGTTACACCAGTTTAAGGCCTCTAGATCAAATGAACAACATCTAGAAAAAAAATTATGCAAAATAATTTTTCTAGGAAGCAACAATGTCATCAAATGTCTTTGTAAAGCTCTCAATGTGTCACTGAGAAATACTGATATATATGAAAGTAAGACAGTTGCCAAGATTAGTTTTCTGGTACCGTTCGGCCCAATGCTCGGTACCACATCATCCCAAGTCGAGTCATCCTGAACACTGGAAAATTCATTGTGAAATTGGGCATATCTGTGAATAGATTTGTATTTTTTATTGTTGTTTAAAATGTTTATGTAAAGTTTGTAATACCAAACCTCAATTAGATCCTGATATCTCTCTAAATGTGTCACCAGAGCTGACATTCCAGCATCTCTACCTGCTAAATAGTGGAGACGAACAGATCTCGTCTTTAAGAGTTCACGTTTTAAGAGTTCTAAGTTAACAGAACCTAACTTATCCTTGAGTGTGAACAGGCTACTTCTGAGCAGCTGAAACAGACTCGATAAAGATTGTTCTTCATGAGAATACTTAAAAGAGAATGAAATCACTCAAGAGCTAATAGTGTCCTTTTATTGTGCCTCAATTACACCTCGAACAGGTCACCAGTCTGTCGCGGGGCTACGCACACTCAACCATCCACACACACATTCATTCCTAGGTGCAATTTCATAGCAGCCAATCAATCTAACATGTGTGTTTTTGGAGGGTGGGAGGAAACCGAAGTACCCGGCGCAAACCAACGCTTGTACGGGGAGAACATGCAAACTCCACACAGAAAGCCCAGTGTTCCAAGCATCGTCCCCCCCGGGACTCGAACCTCAACCTTCTTGCTTTGAGATTATTGTGCCACCCGAGAATATTTCCTCCATCCTAATTCTACCGTGTGTCCTAATTTTAGCAAACCAGGTCTCCCTGTCCCTGATGTTTCCACCTGTGTCTTATCTCCCCTGGTTGTTTAAGCCCTTGTGTCCATCACTCTGCTGTTAGATCATCTGCTGTTCGACTGTCCTGTTGCTGC
The DNA here is from genome assembly GCA_902685375.1 of Neostethus bicornis. Taxonomy (NCBI): domain Eukaryota; kingdom Metazoa; phylum Chordata; class Actinopteri; order Atheriniformes; family Phallostethidae; genus Neostethus; species Neostethus bicornis. The sequence continues at coordinate 17,778,914 of LR738545.1, forward strand.
CTTGATGGTATCTCCTCCACATCGCCTGGTCTCCTTTATGTTGTCTTCCAAGCTGCACAGGCCTACCCCTCTTTCGTGACCTCTGCTTACCTTCAATAAACTGGTTAAAACTAGCCGTGCACCTGGGTTCTACATTTCCACCCTCACCACCTCATGACAGAGGTGGTCATCAATGCTGCTGAAAAAAACTAACCATCTACGTTCTCCACACACAAGAATCTTTACCCTCTAAAATAACCTAAAGCGATTTTAAAGACTCTCAACATCCTTGTCACCGTATTTATGAGCTGCTACCTGTAAGCAGGTGTTTCAGACACATCAACCCAACAAATCCAGCATGAATTTAACTCCCACTGCCATAATGTCTCTAAATTCTCTTGACATATACTGCAGTGACATGCAGTTAGGGGAGGTAGATGAGCCACCACCTCACCTTTCATCATAACATCAAAAGATAGTGTACATAAAGAAATAATATTTTGTACATGTGTTAAAAATGCCTCTGGACAATGACAACACATTTCTGATATTTTATTGAGTAAAAAATGGCCCATTTTAATTAAAAATAAATAAATAATCAAATCCAGGTCAGAAACCCCGGGTGAGGCAGGGGCATCACGTCTGATTCCATGATTCAATACAAACTAGGTGGTATGATGCGTTATCGTTTCTGTTCCTCGGCATTTGACAGTATCAATTTTTCAGAAATATTCGTTATACACCACAACTTTCTGCAGTCTATGGAATGTATTTATATGTGTGTGTGACATAACTATTAGTGTATCACTTTGTATTTATTACAATAAAGTGCAGAGAAAAATTAGCAAGTGAAGTAGGGCATGTAAGTACTATGCCTCATACTCGCTTATAAATGGGAATTTGGTCAAATAACAATACATTTTTATTTTTTTTCCGATAACTCGTTTTTATTGGCTGATTCTGGTATTTGATTTATTTTCACTGCGGATAGGAACGTTTTTTTTTGCCATTTGTTCAGATGGGAATTGAATAACTGTCGGACCAACTTGGTGGGGAAAAATAAACAACTTCCTGTTTGTGAATAATACAAACTCAAACTGCTGTCAAAAACTGTAAGTTTGTGAGTTTTTCCTGAAATAAAATAAATTTTCATGTGAAGAGAGCTATTAATTTATGGTAGTAAGATCGCATGCCATTGTAAAATGTTGAACAATTATCGCTATCTGTATAGTTCAGAAAATAACATTTTCAACTGCACTAACAAGATAAGACAGGACCAGATAAACTACTCCCTCTATAATACTGACTAAATTGCAGTTAATGTCTTATTTTTATACTTTTTCCCATTAGGAAATAGGAAGGTTGAAACCATGCCTTTCCTTCATGGATTTCGGAGGATCATTCATGAATATCAGCCACTAGTAGATGTTTTTTTGCGTATAGTTAGAGTGGAAGGAGATGAAAACAGGTACCTTCTACTTAATTTTTTAAGTAATTCACACCATTACATTTTTTCCTGCCTCTGTTTATGGTCTTTGTTCTGTTTTGGAAAACAACTGCTGTAATAAATCATATAAATAATGTCATTATTGAAACATTGATCTTTTTTAGTAACTACTGTGACGACACAGCAAGGTGTGATGCTTTAGTGAAGATGTTGGAGAAAGAATCAGAGTCACCTTTCTTCTCAGAAGGAATCAGCTATGCTTTGTTGAAAGTGACGGAACGGGGACTTTTGGATGCAGCTAAAATACTTCTTCGATATGGAGCAGATATAAACTTTGAAGGTGAGTAATTGAATAAGAAGTTATTTATCATTTTCACTTTCATTTGAGTATTATTGGAAGACATTAGGAGAAATTCTGGTGTTCAGCTGCAACAAATCACACATGCACAGGCCGTACATACAAATAAATGAACAACAGTACAATAAAAGTTACTATCAATAGTGATAGGATACTCATATCGGACTCAGTTGCTTCCAGGCACATTTGTTAAATTGAATTGCCTGAGGGCTGAAGCGATGAACGACTTCTTAAAGTCCTCTATCCTGCCGTGCAGTAAAGAGGAACTTGTTACTAGATGGGTTTTTTTCAGGACGCCCTGCATTAGGGCCCTCATCCTCCTCTCCAAGCCAGCTTCCACACAGCTGATATAACAAGAGATGTTTAAAGTACTTATGGAAACCTTACCTCCTTTCTAGCAACCCACATTTAGAAATCATTTTGTCTTCTGAATCTTTTATCCCTAATCGGGTTGTGGGAGCCTATCCCGGCTGATTTCAGGCTAAAGGCAGGATACACCCTGAACAGGTCGCCAGTCTGTTGTGTGGCCACACACACAGACAAACAGACACACACTCATTACTTGGGGCAATCTCACGGCCAGACAACATAACATGCATGGTATTAGAGGGTGGGAGGAAACCAGAGTACCTGGAGAAAACCCACGCTTATACAGGGAGAACATGCAAACTCCTCACAGAAAGGACAGTGTTTCAAGCCTCGCCCCCACTCTGGGACTTGCACCCCCAATCTTCATGCTGTGAGGCCACTGTGCTAACCACTGCGCCACCACACATTATGACATGTGCATATTAAATGTGCGTACATGGGTAAAAATAGTGAAATGAAAACAATTTACATGATTGGACGGTTAGATTTCGATTGGTAGAATTAATTTGAAATACTTTACAATTGTTATATTATATGTTAATCACTATTCACAGTGTAATGGTGCAACACATTTTGTTCATTTTGTTGCTTTAGATGAGTAAAAGAACTACTGGTTTAGATTGTACATCCAGGGAAGTCTACAAGTGTTCTTCAGATCTAGTTATGAAGATCTCTCCAGTAGTAATTATTTTTGTCTAGTATTTTTTAAGAAGTAAAGCAACAGAGCTTTTGTTGTGTTTTTAATAAATGTAATGTACAGCGTATAGTAAAATTGGTGTGTTTCTTTGGTGCAAGAATTTAACAAGCTTTATTATTGGAGAGCTTGCAAACCCCACTAAAATATCTTCAATGTAGCTTAGTGCATGATGATCAATCTGGTAAATCTCACTTGTTTTTGAACATTTTTATTTTTACATTATGTTAGTTGTAACAAAATATATTAAAATATTTAGCTTTTACTGAAAGTGAGGCGTCTGTTTGTTATGAATATATAGCAACAAATTGAACGTTTCAAAAATAAGAGTGCTATGAATTTGCCCATTAACCTGAATAGCATATGAATAATCAGCACATCACACATCTAGTGAATTAGTTTTTCTGTTTTAAAAAATGGTGAAATGTTTCAAATGCTCTTCTCTGCTTATTGCTTCATAGATTAAATGTCAGGACTAAACTTTGCTGTGTTGACCTCTGTTGCTTTTAGACACGCTTCCCCAGAGATGTAATTAGTGGATTCTAGCAGAGTACTTCATTCATCTTTCACATTTCTTGAATGGCACTGCCTAGTAAGTTAGCACTGACAAATGTTTCCATATAACATACTGAAGTGGCCCAATTTTACTTCTTCTTTATAATTTGCCTTTTCTTTTTTCATTCGTGTTTAAAAATACACTAAGAACTTTTCACTCCTGGTGCTGAAGCAAATGTCAAATTTATATAACAATATTTTCCTACATTTTTGTAGAAAAAATGTATAGTGACATTTTTTGTGTACTTTATGTAGTAATTTAGAGTTACTATGAGTCTTGGAGATCATGATGATCAGTCGACTATGTGGCCCCATCTATATAACAAATAAATGTTTTACAAAAGACTTGCAAATAGCGACCATTTTATTTTATCTCTTCCTTAAGACCCAGTCTCATACTACAACCCTCTTCATATTGCCGTGCTGAAGAACAAGCCAGACATGGTGAGACTCCTGGTTCAGCATGGAGCAGACATTGAAAAAAGGGACAAGGTGAGCATGGACGTTTATGCCATTTTCTGATGGTTATTGGCATTGTTATCATAAGAAGTAAATTATTGTAATGTGTATGTTTGTAGATTCATGAGTGTAGTCCTTTGGATCTCGCTTGTGAGGAGTCTGAGAAACTCCCCTGTCTGGTTGCTTTGCTAGAACTCGGTGCTGATGTGAATGGAAAAGACAAACAAGGTACATTTACAATTCTCCTCCCAGCTGAAAAATATCCATTCATGTAGTCGGTCATTCATTCTTCAAGGTGATTGCTTTGCTCTTGTCTCAAAAGGGAAAACGTCTTTGCTCCACGCCATATCAAGCAGCGACGGACTAACGGTGCACTCCGTAGACACTATTCAGCTTCTACTTGAGAAAGGTACTTATGCTGGAATGCCCTTCTGTTCACATTGCTTCTTCTATGATATTTTGACACAAGTAAAGCCAGATTCAAAGCAAAGCGGTGCACATTCACGTCGAAGAGATTCACTACTTGTGTCATATAAGAATAAAGTTAAATCACAGACTGTTATTGAGACATAAAATATTCAGAATCTTTACTAAATTTACATCAGTCTAACCATGGTTAGGTGATATCTGCAGACATGCAACAACAACACAAAACTTCACTGAGCTTATAGTTATAAGTATAAAAAGTTTATAAACTGCATCACTAATGACATTCAAAATTCATTAGTGATGCACTAACAATGCATCTACCTTTTTTTAGGTAGATAGTTCTACCTAAAAAAAGAGCAAATGCATTTTGAATCTAAACTTAATTAATAAAAAAATTGCTGCCAATTATTCATAGTCAAGTCCACAACCTTCTTAAAAATTTTGTAGTTAAAATTATTTCCACGAGATGGCTTCATAACTTAAAAGAATTTGTTTTTCAATTGCATTGAGCTAATTGATTACTAATTCAAAATTGGCCTGTGATGGCAGAAATACTGATGCAGGAATTCCAAAAAAGTAAACAATTAACTGTGAAATACAAGAGATGTTGATTAGGCAACCATAGGCGTGACTGTATGTACAGTTTGTTGTGTGCAGTACTTAATCTTGGTTGGCGTACATCACAAACTTTAAACATTCAAAGGCACAACTGAAGTAAAAAAAAAAAAGTAACTGGGAGATGATAGAAAGCTGAATTTTTCTTTCTTTTTTTTGTAAATTATAATCTTTTAATGAAGTTACGCAAAAGACTAATCTTGACGCTGTTATCTTCAGCTTGTACTAGACAGGTGCATGGTGTAGGTGGGGCTATAGCCGATTTGCTTTGTGCAGGTGGCTTATTAAAGGATTGGATCCCATTCGTATTGGAATGGGGTCTCCTTCTGCCTGTTTTTTCCCAGTTTTCAGACTGAGGAACTACGCATGCACTACTGGCATGTTCATGTGTTTAATTGACAGCTTTCTCAGATGCTGACATTCTTTCGGCACAAAGCGAATACCCACCCAATGCGATAACCCATGTTTGGCTCTGGTAGATAGAGTGTTTGTCCTTGGACCAGAATAAGATAGTTCGAATCCCAATGAGCCACCTAGGTGTTCTTGGAGCAAACACCTACCCCCCTATTTACTCCCACCTTTGGTGCCATCGTAGCTGCCTGATGCGGTGCAATGCAGCAAAGTAATTTCCCAATGTGAGACTCATATTGGTATTCTTCTTAAAACAGAAGGAGCCAAAATTCAACATTACTATATTTATTTTTTATCACTACCCAAATTTGGATCATTATAATAAAAAAATATCTACAACACATTGCCTAAATGTTCAAAACTAAGTTTCTAATCATGTAAACTTTGTGGTAGTAAGCTGTTAAAACTATGGCTGCATATATAAAAATAAAAAGTTGAAAGACAATTTGAAACTTTTAAGAATTTTTTTTCTAAATTGAATTATCCTCAAAAACATATTGACTATATAATCATGTAATAAACATGACAGAGAGAAAATTATGGCATTGTTTTTTTTTTCAGACTATTTTTAGTGGTGTCAACTGTTTTAAATTGAAGCAAAATAGTTTAGGGCAGTCTCTCTTACAATTAGATGGGAAAATGGAGAAATCACAAGCAGCATATTATGAGTTTTCATTTCATATATATTTGTAGCTTAGGTACTGTATCTTAACTTTAATAAATGAGCCAAAGAACAAACAAAATGTGTTCATTTATATCTTAAAGCAATGACAAGTAAATACTGAAAATTGTTTGGTGGGTAGTTGATCTATATTTTTGATGGCTGGTCTTAATAGTTAGAATTCTGAGATGTTTTTTAAACAAATATTTTCTTCTCCTCAGGAGCAGACATTAATGCTCAAACCAAAGATGGTGAGACGATTGTAACTTCACTGGTGTTTCTGATAAAGCAAGCTATGATAGCCAGTAAAAAAGAATCTGCAGAGATTGGTAACTTCTGCTTAAACATTACTCGGCTGCTGCTGGCTCACGGCATGGATCCCAGCTGCTGCCTTTACAAGGAAGGCAACTCCTCCCTGATGCAGATAAGCTTAGAGTACTTCAACCTGCTCTACCCGCTGGCTGTGCTCCTAATTCAGAGCGGAGCTTCTATGGTTTGCCCCTATCACGGTGATTCATGTTGGTCGGGTTACAACCTCCTTTTAAATCGGCTCCAAACAAGCTTGAAGCGTTGCTCTGATCAATGTTGTGGATCCGAGATCTTGGAGCAAGCCGAAATGCTTCTGGACTTGTCGAGGGTAGATGTGCCCAGAATAATACATCTTCCTTCCTGGCTGAATCTCCCAAAACAGGGCACTCACGCTTATGCACAAGAAATATTGGATCTGCACAAGCGAGTAGTAGAGCATGCAGTGAGCCCACCACCTCTTAGCTTTCTTTGCAGAGCATTCATAAGAGGCCTCCTCCACCCCTGGCCAATGCAGGACAGAGTGAAAGCCCTGCCCTTACCAAACACACTAAAAGACTTTCTTCTTCCTGAAAATGTTTACACCCCAAAACCAGGATGGGACTGCTTTAAGCCAAACATACAATTATAAGCAGCTTCTTTGCTAATTATCATGCTTAAGAAAAAAGAGCAAGTCTTTTTTTTTATATTGTGTATACTTTTAAAAAAATCTAATTTTCATTTGACATACCGAAGAGGCCTTTGTTCTTTACTCCTTGTCTTTGTCAAATCTACAGACAGTGTACAAATATACTTTAATTGATTGGATTTTCTTCAGACAAAGCTGTCTTTAGTGTTTGAAAAAAAATGTGTAAAATTTTTTTAATGACCCCAATGGCTGTATAAGAGACTGTTGTACCCTTAAAACAGCCTCCAGATGGCAGTGTGGCGCTTGACCAAAATAAGCTCACAAGAGATTGTCAAAAATTTAGTAATTCACAATACAACCCATTAAAGTTGATCCAGCTGAGTGAGGTGGATCTATAATTTATAACCTCAATGTGATGTTGATGTATTGTAGAATTTGTCAGGATTTTTTTCCCCTGTATAATAAAAAAATGAATAATGCTGAATTGTAGGCTTTGTATTTGTACAGTTAATTTAGTGTGTATTATTTAAGAGCAGTACATTTTAAATTTGTCTACACACTGCAGCATGTAATTGTCCAGGCAGTGGCAGTGCAGTGCTAAATAAAAGGTGCCACAGTCATACTCTACCTTTTAAAATCGATGCCATATATTTACCTCGTGGTTGTGCTCATACACAAAACCTCAGCAGAGTTAAGGATGCAGGATATAAAAGCTACAGCACAGAGAGCACAATCTGCCTTCAGAAGCTCTGACATAATGTGGCAGTGGAGGCTGCTGGAGTAGAAAGTTTCTCTGAGCGTTCTTAATGCTTATGTATAAATACTGATGGATGTAGGCGTTGCATTTCTCTCTCATTTCATTTAACTGTTTTAGAAAAAAGGAATAACTACCCATGGAGAGAGCATGGAGCACCATGGAACACACATGTTTACATTCATATGTGAGCGTGTGTGTGATGAGCAAACTAAATAGGACATTGTGTTACACAACTAACCCCTTCCTGACATTGCTGAAGCTGGAGTGGCTCCAAGGCTTGCAGGCGCTCCAGCTCCTCTTGGTTATCTAGGTCACAGCCTCTGAGGAGAAGAGCCTCAGCAGCAGCAGCAGCAGCCGAGCTGCATGACACACGCTTCACTCTCCTGTCCGTCTGAATCTGCCTGCATACTCTTGACAAAACCTCAACACTGGCCCTGGTTAAATGAGGAACAGTGGGAGGGGGTTGCAGGAGGCAGAACAGAGAGAGAGGGAGAAGAAAAAAAAACATTAAAGATACAGAGACAAGATGTGTGGAATGGTTAGGAGGGAGCGCTTATGGAGGACACATGGAAATAGCAACACTGGATTAGATATATGCCATACACAGGCAGCAAGAACATAATCCCAAGCCCGCAAATGTGCACAACACCGACAAAAAAACAAGCTTTTTTCATAGACTCCAATCCCAGCTTGTAGATAGTGATGGAATAGAGATAGTGGGGGGAGGGCTAAGCCAGTACTCTCCATCCACTGTTTATTGGAAAACAGTGCGAGTGAAGCTCTGCACTGAAATTAGTTATTGATCTATTCTCTCCCTGAAGCCCATGGGTCTTTCCCACCACACCTGCTCATTCTCTCATTGCCTTTTCTCTCACCACAGCCCATTATATCTTTGAACCTTTACTTCAGGACTCGGCATGTTTTTAATTTGTTTTGTAGTTTTTACTTGCTGAAAAGGTCTTTTCAAACAGATAAAGCAAAGTATATCAGATATTTTTTAAAAGCAAGTATTCTTCTATTGGAAAGTTTGTTTTCTTGAAAAAAATGTTGGTGAAACCTAACTGAAATAAAGAAGTCTAATGAATTCAATTTTGTGAAAACTAATGTAGCTTTCACTTTCTGTAAGAACCTTTCGCCTTCTTCCTCTCCATTTCACTTTTGCTTCACCAGTTTACTTCCTTTTAGTTTAATTTTGAGAAAGAGAAGGAATCTGGAAACTAAATGTCACATTAACGTGCAAAAAAATTCAAAAACACCATTTGAAATGAACTAATCCTTAAAAATATAAAGTCAAAAAGTGTGTGGTTTATTAAAATTACCTATGAGTACAATTTTGGCCTTTTCTTTTTCTTTTACATCTATGGGTTTTGGCTGGGTTCCCAGTCAGGCCTTAACCTTTTATAAGCAACTACGTCACCAACTGAGAGGCATTGTGGTCTGTTCCGGGCCTTTTCTTCCTCAGAGCGCAGTCTGTGGAGAGTGTGCATCTCCTTGTCTTTCACTAGACATTGTCTAGACACGGGATAATTGCAGACATCACTGAACACTCAGCTGCTGCCCAAAACCCCATGGGAGCTGAGGTGGACTTTGGAGGGACATGGCCAGGAGTCAGAGAAGGGGTCACACTGCTTACTCACTCCCCTTCACATTGCTTATTATCGATATTTGACCATACAGCTTTGTAGAACACTCATTGGTTGGTGTGGAACTTAGATTTAGGTACAACAGAGAGAGGAAGAAAGAAGGAGAAAGGCTGAGAAACATAGTGTTCATGACTGCAGATGTGGTGACTTCATCAGAAAAAAATGCACCATGTCCTTTCGCTGTACTTTGGTTGATAGAGCGCACCGAAGTAGAGGACTGAGTGCAGATACCAACATCTTCCATTTTGGATCTTGTGTGTTTATTTCTTACAAAACGATTGTACGAATCATACCCTGGGAAGCTTTGGTGGGGTGTAGGGATGTGTGTGTGCATTCTGGAGGGGTGTTGGCTGGTTTGTGAGAGATGGTCGTAGGTCGCAGGGTTCAGCTAGAGCGCAGACTAATCTCAGTGGGGGTGGATTGGATGCAGTCGGACTGAATCTTGTTTGGGCAGGCCACCTTCTCATTCTGCTCCAGGTGCTGGTTCCTGCTTACGCCTGAAAAATACATCCTGCTTTCCTCTGAACCCACTAACACCTATCAGATCTTTTCAACGAAGTATTTTCAAATTAAACATGTCAAATGTAAAAATATGAACTGTTTTCTTTTTACGTGAGGCTATCAGTAATAATCTTTCAACTAAAAAACTACATTTCCATCCTCCGGTCTGATTTTAGAAACTGAAAAAGTCCACCACCCTCTGTGTTTCTACTACTGACGCCATTTCACAGAAATTCCAGACAACTGGCGCCTGAGCTCTGCCTCCAAGAAGGACATGATGAATAGGACACACCCTTGGTATGCTAGTGAATGGCAGAATATATGGCATACTGCAGTGTTACAACCTAGATTCATTACAATCTCAAAGTCTCGATCTTCCAGTTCTTTACAGACTAGTTTTCTTCTGCCTATTTTTAAAAGACTGAGTTTGAGTGAAATACACTGAGGCACCAGTAAGGCGAGCTACAGCTCTTTCCAGCACTGGATCCTCATCCTCTTCTTTGTTGTGGTCTATGCATGCCTTCCCTAGTCATGTGACCGCGTTTCTATGGCAACTCGGGTTTGAGTAATCATTTGCGTTACGACCTTTATTCCCTTGAGGAAAGGGGAGGGGGAGGTTAGACAGAGCCTGTAGAAAGAAGGGAGCGAGAGCAAAGAGAAAAAGAGGCACAGCGAAGGAAGGAAAAAACGGCAAAAACAACAGCTGTAAAGGGAGAGATTCTTTCTTTTTGCACCTATAGTTTAGATTTCATCTTTTTTTTAGCGCTACACCAAATTTGGGGACTCTTACGTTTTGAAAAACAAAAAACTCATTAAAAATCTGGATCGCTTGTGTTGATCTCTTTTTTTTTTACCAGCTTAGTGAGTCACTCGATGACTAAAAGCGACGAGAGATTTTAGTTTTAGAGACAGCGGGCATGTATGTTTCATAAAGGCCCCTACACACACACAAATACACACACACACATATATATAGCCTCCACGCCTCCCCTTCGTTTCTTCTTGGAGGGAAAGCAGCTCTCTGCCACATGTGCAAGTCTCAGCAGAAACAGATTCTGTATGTTCCTGTTTCTTGCTCTCCCGGCTGCGTTGCCATGGTTACGGAGCTAGTCCACCAAGGCATGCAGCTCCTCTGTCTCTTTCTCTCTTTCCACCGTTGGGTGATTCAACTCATCAGTTGGGTTGTGTCATCTCCTAGATGAAGTTTGTTGCTCCCACATTTCCTGTGTGGATGGAGTTTCTCTGTTTGAGCTTGTATTCTAATCAGATCATAGTTTTGGGGAAATGAAAGGTTCAAAATAGTGAGGAAAGAATTTTATGGTTTATGGAATGAAAGAGAGAGAGGGGCTGAGGGGGGGTTCTTCCAAGGTTGACAGGAGGTAGGCTCAATTGGGGGTCTGGTGATAGACATTGTGGGGGATGTGTGGTGCTGGTGGAGGTGGTGCTGCCTGCTTCCAGGTGCCTGGGACTGGGGGTGAATATGAATGAGGGGCCCCAGTTCTCCAGAGATGGCGGCTGGGGAGAGGGCTGCTAAAACCAGAGACCAGTGGAGCCTGGCTGGATGAGAGGCCCCCACAAGCTGCTGACAGGAGCTGGAGCTAGCCATCACGTTAATTAGCGTTTTTACTCTTGCAACAGCGAAAGGGGGAGTGGGTTAGAGAAGGATGTGGGGGTGGTATATGACTCACAGACACAGTATGGTTTATTCATGATGGAGGAAGGGTATGTGTGTGTGTGTGTGTGTGTGTGTGTGTGTGTGGGTAAGAGAGTTGGGTAGAGAGAGTGGGAAAGAGAGAGGAAACAGACACAGGATTTGCACACAGTTTTTGTGTGTATGTGTGTTCCCTTAGTACATCGCTGATTGGCACCAAGCCAGGATATTATTGTTTTGAACATAATATCAAGCATTCATTGTTAGTTTCATTCAGCTTTTTTTGCTGTAATTTACAATATTCCCGCTGAAATGAATATTTTTTGATTGAAAACGTATTTTCTGTGATTTACACGCCATACCTCACAGTTTACACTTCACATTATTGCTATTTCCTTCTTTCCCAAAGACTTTATTGATCACATTTCTTTTGAGGCTCGTCTAGAAAGCTTTGGTCTAATAAAGAGTTGGGGTACCTCTGTTGTTGAGTGACCCGACCTTGTATTTTCTCTCTCAGCTCCCGACAGTGATCCTCAACCCCTTGAGGAAAGCACAGGATCAATAGATTGGTCTTCAGAAACACCAATCACTCAGGATTCCCTTGCCAATGCTGGCTGTACTGTGAAAGAGAGCTGCTACAAAATGCAGAACATTCCAGAACGGCAAGCAAGTTTGCTCTACACCACGGCAAGGCTTCCACATTGTAGTTTTGAGTGTGCGGGTGTGTACAGGAAGGATGCTGTAAGGGGAGGTTACATTACAGCTATAGTACAGTCTAATTGTCTCTTCTTATCATTAGCAACAACCATGACCTCTGTTATTGGTATATCTGCATTCTACCTGCACTGCAGAGCCTCCACCACACTTCCAGCAGATATTTCTCTCCATAGAGCGCCAGGGCCCATACCTCATAAATACAAACACAATCTCTCCTACACCTCCTGACTGCAGGACAGGGCTCCACACATATCTGCCCGTGGAGCGCAGCCCATTTGCATACATATTAAAGTGACGCCTCAGAAAAAAGGAAGAGAGAGAAGGGGGGAGATGGGAGGGGGAGAGCGCGGGTATATGCAAACAAGGCTTTCATCTAATATGCAAGAAGCGGCATTGCTCCGGCATAAATCTGCATCTGAGCTCTGGCAAAGAGAGCAGAGCCCATTTGACAGCAAATGGGCTAGGGATGGCTGTCAGATGCACAGGGGAACATTGTGTTACCCCATGGAGAACAGGAGCGATTGATCAGGATGGCATGTTACTTATGGAGACATCTTCAACTTTTCTATAGTGCATTAAAAATAAAAACTATAGAAAGAATTATGAAAAAGTGATAATACTCTGTATTTTTATTATTTAAAAGAACAAACTTCCTAGATAGTTTTTCTTTTTCTACATTTGGGTTTTTGTATTGTTAGTGACCTTTAAAGATGCTGGTGTGAACATTTTGCTTGGTGTGAACAGACATTTTAGGTGGTTTTATACTGTTTGAAGCATTATTGATAGTTGGTAATAGTTGATTTTTGGTTCACATTTACTTTGTGTAGAAATCACCATGAGAAGTTGCCTGGAAACAAATATATGCTTGAACCACATTAAGTCAAGATGATCGTGCTGTTTCATAATTGTGTTACCAAAAATGACCATCTTATAATTGAAATTTTATATATACATAAAAAAAAAAAGAACCAAAAACAATGTTTCCACTGCTCTTCATACTCTTATAAATCCACATTGTGTTTTGATAAAAGTCTACACAAAAAAGTCTAAGTGAGAAATAATACATACTGTAAACTTATAGATTTAACTTGCAACCTAAAAAGGTGAGCTATTAAAGGTGCCTTACTGTGTAATACCTTTGCCAACCAGCAAGGGAGCATATGCACAGCATTTCTCTGCTTTTGATTAAAGACTTTCATTTCAAGCTGTTTAAGATCATTTTTTTTTAGGATTAATTAGGACTCTGAAACTTTTTCTTTTTATTAACAAAATTTATAAGAGATTATTTAGACACCAATAAATTGGATATAAACATTTATAATTCCATTTCTGGTTTTTTCTCTTCACAAGTTTAGGGTAATTTTTTTTGCTGGCTTTGATGAAAATTTGTTGAAAGATAGATTATTTGTTTGGTCTGTATTATATTTTGTGATTTGCACTAGTCTTGTATTCAAGAGGTCAACCAGACTATCTGTACTTATCTTCCCTGTGTAAAAAAAAATGTTAATTTTCATTACCTTGTTTGCCCAAATGCCAAAAGAATTGTGGTCCATATCAAGGTGTAAAATTAAAAATTGAAAGGCAATCAAGTATAATTGAAGCTTCACACACAAAAGCAGAAAAAAACAATGGTCTAAAAAGTCACTATTCAAATTAGTGACTTATATCACTTGAAACTGTGTCCTCAGTCACAAGCTGGTAGTCTCAAAATTATTTAGCAATGGACACAAAATGCATTTTAGACCTGATCATTTTTCCCTTTGTTCTCTTCTTCATAGATGGCAACTTTTAGCTGATGGCTTCGAAGTCTCAGATTATGTAAAAACACAGCTTACTAGTACACCACCATGTAGTCTAGTTGATGTTTAAAAAATGAGAACATTCTGTTCAGACCAAGAAAAATGTTCTCTTAAGACTGTTTAAGCAGGTTTTTCTTCCTACTATTTTCTGAACTGCTTTCACTGCAGGCTGAGTAGCGGGGGATGTTGAAAACTACCCAACCCCCAGGCAGTAGAGAGGGAAGGTACATCCTGGATAGCTCGCCAGTGTGTCGCTGGGCCACACAGAGACAGACAACAACCACACAGAGACTCACATTCCCACCTAAGGGCATTTCTTACAGAGACCAATCAGCCTAATGTGCATTTTTTGGTGGGTGGGAGGAAACCAGAGTACCTGGAGAGAACCCACACATACATGAGGAAAACATGCAAACTTCACACAGGAAGACCAGTGTTTGACCCTGTCGCAGCCAGGGCTAAAATCAACAATCTTCCGTTCAGTCATCTTCCGCTTGTTCCGGGGTCGGGTCGCGGGGGCAACAGCCTCAATCTTTAGCAGCAAAATATCAGAAAAGAAATGAAAGGTGGTAACAAAGTATTCTTTTTTTTTTTTTCAAATGTAATGTGCCTGTGAATAAAAAATAGTGAAAAAGTTAAAATTGTCTTTTTCTTTTTTTAAGTAATTGTGAAAAAATGGAGCTACATGTAATAAACTGAAACCGCCCTCCAAAATGCCTCCAACATCTCCCAAAAAAAACAAACAAACTGTATTTTCTCAGCAGCCTTATACCTTTGCTATGTGCTGGTTAGCTTTTGACAGCAAACTCAAATGTGGTCCAGAACACATCTGCCATGAAATATATTCAAGCCAGCTCCATTTAAACAGACCAGGTATGGTTTACAACACACTAACCCACCTGATTATATTCTATCATGTCCAAAACTGCTTTGATTGACTTACAGCCCACTTACCAGAACTTACCATGGATTTCAAGAATATCTGTATCGGATGTGACCCAGCACCTGTTCACCAGTGCCATATTTAAGCCAAAAGTAGCTACATTTGGCCCGAATCTGTCTGTTTGGTCATTAAGGCACAGTTCATTGATGGTTCTCCCATGCAAATTATCCAAAGCTCCAATTGCATTTTACTCACAATTCTGATGACCAAAGTAGCCCTTAAACAAACAAAAGAGAAAATTTCACCTAGTCTTTTTTGTAAATTTGCTTACACATTCTTGTAATAGAAGATGAAAATTGAAAAAAAAAAAAAAAACATTGGTCAGACTTGTTAAAAGTCTTAGCAATTGTTTTAGCAATCTCAGTTTTACTGAGGCAAACTTCAATCAAATTTCAAGCACTGAACTGTTCCCAAAACAAGATTCCACCAGAGGACCAAAATGGAGCAAAGGGAACCCTAACGATGTAGTGCACTTTGACTCAGCAAATTTTGTGGCCAAAAAGACTTTTGTAAACTAAGTTATTGGATGTTATTTACTCAAAAAATTGTCGGAATTTTAAGGTAACCTAAAACATTTTAAAAAATAAAGTGGGGACAAGATGTAATTTTTAAAGTACATTACTGTTTGGGAATCAGCTATTTCAGATTTTTAGCTATGGTCCTCATCTGGAATACTACGGATTGTTGTATCTGACCTGGGAAGGTTGGTCCAATTGGAAAAGGTAACAATCTCAAGCTTGGCTCATGAATAAAGAGAATTAAAGTTCTTCTGATTAGGATGCGTCCCAGAAGACACCCTGGTGAGTTTGTTGCATGCGTGTCCCACTGGTAGAAAGGCTGAAGACACACTAAAAGGACTTAGTTACCAACTGGCGTAAGGTACATGTTAGACTTATCAAATGAAGTGAAGGTAAGCCTGATGGCTTTCTACATAAAATAATGTCCATAAAAATTTGAAGCAATTTTTTTCTATCCTAAAAATGTATTAAATAAACAGTAGACTGAAAGTGGCATGAGAAAACCTGATAAAAGCCAGAAGCAATCAACTGCAAATGCAGGGCCTCAAGTGGGCAACACACCCAACTTGTCCTCCTTACAACTCTATATTTGGTAATCTTTTGTGTAAAACCCAATGCAAGAATATTATATTGAGGTGGGACAGTGGTGGGTGTGTTGCCCTCTGGTTGAAGAGAGTGAAGTTAAAAAGGTCCGAGTCTGAACACACTATTTGGAGAGTATAGGGGAGGAATAGCTGTGAAATTGCCATCTTTAGACCAAAGAGTTGCCAGTTCGATTCCCGCCATAAGCTCATGCCTAAGTGTCCTGGAGAAGACATCTAACCCCCAGATACTCCAACTATTGTCACCATCATCTCCTGCCTGCTGCAGTGCAATGCAGCACAGGACTTTCCCATTGAGGAATTAACAAAGACAATGATTTTTTTTTTTTTTTTTTTAAAAGTACAGTTCGCTGAAGTGTTTATTTTTTGTAAACTGTATACTGAATATATGTAACTTACTGTATGTGGTAAATTAAATTTATACCCCTATGATGTTTTTCACATCCAGTAAATATTGGATTTGCACGTTTCTCCATTAAGGAATGCATGAAAGAAGGTTGGAACATTTTGCTCTCCTAGCTATACAGCTATGCAGTACATTGTTCTTTATATTGATAAAACTGAAGACAGTAAAGAACCACTGGCATAATCCCAAGTTTACTTCATTAAAACCCATTTGCCTTGGTTTTCTTTAACAATGACACACCCAACTGATCCTACTTGGTAACTCTCTACTTCTGCAACAGTGTGTTAATTTTTAATATATGTGATCTTCAGTCACGACAAAAAGTTTCAACTGGAGAAGTTTTGTACGCACAAAAAACAAACAAAAAACAGTTCCAGTGTATAGAAAGAATCCAAGGGCCACTGAAAACCAAGCATTGGAAATTCTGTTGAACCTATGTTTTTTAACTTTACGATCAAGAGACTAGAATTCAACTGGGACTTTGTATCTCACCATTGACTGTCTAAGTTCCCATGTTCCACTTGGAGAGAAAGCACAGCACATCTGGGTGTGAAGAAATGAACATTCAGACTGTTGAAGACCAAAGATAAAAAAAATGGGTTTGCTTGTAAATCAGGAGTCTTGGTTTATTCACTACTGAAAAAGACTCTCAGCTTAACCGAAGAGAGAGAAAAAACAAGAACATCATATGTCCCTTTTCGCAAAGTACTTTGTAGCTTGTTCCTTCTTTTTTTTTCTTGTTTAGTACAAGTTTAAAAAAATGGTTTGAAAACTAAAACAAATAGGAACCCTGATGTTACTCCAGTTTTCAGTGGCAGTAAATTAGCCAATTTTCCACATGGGTAATGATGAGCCAGAATTTCTTCTTCTTTTTTATTTTTCAGCATTTGTTTTGGGAAATATCACCCCCTAGTTATAATTATGTGGCGTTAATGATAGGATTTGATATGTCTGAGAGAAGGGTAGAGCTACACAGTGGTGTGGTGGTTTGTCACAAAAGATGGTGGCTTGAACCCTGGCTAGGATAAGGATTGAAAAAAGGTGACCATTTTGTGTAAAATTGAATTCTCTCCGAGTGTTGTGCTTGGGTACTCTGTCTTCCTTCTGTTAAGTTAACTGGTGATTGTAAATTGACTATGGAAATAAACGAGATCATGTCTGATGGTATGCTTCTCTGTTTTTTCCGGTGGTAGATTAGTGACCTGTCTTTAGTGTATCCTGCCTCGTACTTGCCTAGTAGCTGGAATTGGCTCCAGCACCCGCATTGGAGAAGCACTTTCCAAAACGGATAGATTCAAGATTGCTGTATTGCACCTCATTTAAAGTGCTGTTTTATAATCTACTTTGAATATTAGTGCAAACAATGTATGTAAAAAAAACTACCACAGAAGTATTAGTGTTGCATTTGACATACTGGAGGACTTTTAAATGAAACCAATAAACATTTTTTTTTTACATTCAGTCCTTGATGCTAACTCAGGCTGAAATAGACATACATATTTTCAGCATTATATATATATATTTATATTTAGTATATAGATATTTTTAATTTTAAAAAATGAAGTTATTAATAAAATATATTATTTATTTATTTCAAGATGAAAAGTTTTGACTGGTGTTAGCACACCCTAGAGGATGTGTCAAAACTTTGAAATTACACTTTTTTTTCTTATCATAAAATATCTAACCATTCCTTTAGAAAAGAACGCCAGGTTTGAACTGACTCTACTAGAAAATACTTCAAGTAACTTAATTACAACCTGAAATGTACAGGATGTATTTTCTCTGACTGTTCAGATGAAGAACATTTTTGCACAGGCAAATTTAAAGCACATGATGGCAGTGCTAAAACAAAAACCTACATCAGTGAGATTTCTCCTTAGTGACTTTAAAAACTGGAGTTTTGCCATAAGCTCTGGGTTTCCCCCTAACTCAGTGACTACCGAATATTTCATGTTGGACACCCTTGAACTCCCTTTCCTGTTTTCCTGCCTGAGCTTGTCCCATTGAAGCACACCATTCTGTCTGCACAGGTGATCTTACGCACAGGATATGGAAACTTTGAATGTTCAGTGTGGGGGTGTGTGTGCGGTGGCGGTGGGGCCTGGGTTGGGGGATGTCGGAGGGGGTGGGGTTGAATTGAAACAGGATATGTTGGGAATAACACAAAGCACAAAAAGTGTCACATGATCTGAAGCCTTGGGTTGATTTATTTGGCTTCAGAAAGAATCTGTTGCATGTGGTTTGGAGGAGAGAATGTTTTCCTTCTTTGCTCTCTGTGTGCTCAGACACAACACATGGAAACATTTTCTGAGAGGCCATGGGTCTGCGAAAAAAAAAAAGCTCTAGACGTTTTATTTCTTCTCTTTTTTCATTGCTTTTTGGTCCCTTTTTTTCTCAAACTGATTGAATTACATACATCTGTTCACCACATGTAGAAATACTTTGCTAATGAATATTTGCTATGTGTTCAGTGATTGTAATGCCCAATCATTAAATATATTAATGGTTTATTTGGGGAACAATCAACTTTTCTACCAAGTAATGCACTCATCATTAAATCCAACCAGTTGTAGTTGGGACGTATCAATGAACATCCTATTTACAGGCTCTATTTCAGTGGATAATAAATACTCTTCCACTCATATGAGACAGTTGCATGTCTGCTCTATTGTCTGCCATAAATATGCTGGAAGGGTTGGTTAAATATTGATAACACCAATTTTCTGCTACCCCTTTACTCCACGCATTCTCCCTCCATCAGCAGCAGCATCTCACACACACACACACACACACACACACACACACACACACACACACACACACACACACACACACACACACACACACACACACACACACATCCCGAAACCCCTCCTTCTTTCTCTCCTTCTATCTCGCGGTTATTTCACCCTCACAGTAACCTTGCTTATGCATATTGCATATGTAAATAAAGCACCCCGCCTCTGAAGTAATTGTGTGCATCTTCAGCAGAGCTGCATATCTCAGCTGTGGGTTTTAGAGGAAGCACAAGGGAAAGATTGAATTGTCTTTGTTTAGCAGTTTTACTTTCCTAGTTGAACCTCTCGTAACCTAAACTACAGGACCTAACTATAGATTTATTGAATATCTGGATTCTGATCTTACTTTTCACCTAGTCAGGTTCTCGAACACAGGAAGGAGTTGGTATATGGTTTGAATGTTGATGTAGATGTTTTCTTTATTACTAGGGTATTACTGTGATTTATAGTTTTGTTTTGCAAGACCACACATGTGTGCAAATAGTTTACAAAGGTGAGATGTTGGGAGCCAGAAATAAGTCAGTAAAAAAGCTTCACTTTTACATCATTAACACTTTTAAAAATTGTGACTGATGGCTTATTTTGCTAAATTGCCAGATCGATTGAAAAAAAAATCTTTCTAGAGAGGCAGATGTATTTGTGTACAAAAGATTTGTATTTTGTGTAATTGCAGGCTTTAATATAGAAAAGGGTTCATTAAAAAATGTTTTAAACACAAATATAGTATTTATCAGAGGCTTGTTATGTTATTTTTCTCCAAATCTGAAAGAACTTGATATCTAAGGTGCGATGACTGTAAAAATAATCCATAAAGGTGGTGGAGATTTCTTTTCTTGGCATATGGGGTGTTCACAAGAGATTTGAGAGCTTTAGTTTACTGTATAAAAAAAAAATCTATTTCTCAATTTGGCGAAGCAAAAAAAATAAAATAAAAAATAAACCCCGAAAAGCAGTGTAACACTTTAGAAACAAGATTTAGCTTCATATTTCTACCAAATTTTCTCACATAAGACATAGATAATATAAATGTATAGGAGATTGCTGTGAAGGATTAAAAAGCAGTGATATTTATTTTTAAAAGTCTTTTGATTGCAAATGATTGTGAAACATTCACGTTGTACAGTTTTAGTCAAAATACTAAAAATTCTGCCATAAGAACACCAACACATCTTTTGCGATGGGCTTAATGATAAAAACAGTGATCCCCTCTAAATAAACACATGTTGCCAAATTATTTGTAAAAATCCCTTACTTTAATAAGATATGATCAAATCCTTGTTTAGGAATGACAACACAAAATGCACAGTATTTGAAGGTTTTTTGTTTGTTTTTTTTTTAGAAAAAAGATTATGTGTAAAATTTCAAAGTTGAATTTTCAACTAGGATTTTAATCATAAAAATATGTTATTACAAAGCAGTGTTCTTTATATTGTTTGTTTCAAAGACATTTCTTACATTAAATTTATTAAACAAGTAACACATTTTGCATTTAGAAGATTATTTAGCTGAAAATACAAAGATTACATATCACAAAAAAATTCAGTATTGTCACATTATTTTATTTAGGCTGCTCCTATTATTTTATGGGCATTTTCTTAATGTTACATATCTGATGTACAACCTGATATATCCCTTTGTATACTTTTGATTTTTATTTAGGGGAGACACATTTGCTGTTTTCTCCAACCTCATTATTTGACACAGAAATCAAAGGTAGTTAAGCTTTGTAATACTTGCCTGATAGGTTTTAAAAGGTGTTGCCACAGTGAACCATTTCAGGCTCATGACGACAACTTTGTTGTTATTAGCGTTGTTATTATTAAAACTTAGTTTTTCCCATTCAGTCAGCAATTAGTCAGACTGAGAAGAGGTTTGATTGGATAAAAACATTGTTATGAAGACAGTCTTTCAAACTAAGAGCCCTGGAATGACTAAGATATTAAAAAAAATCATATTACATTAAACTGAACATGTTTATCTAAGAATGGGGAGTCAGGCTTTGGGTTAAGGTCACTCTTTGTTCAAATATTTGATTTTATTTCATTTTAAATCTATTTAAAAACAGCAACAACAACAACAACAACTAAAGAATTAATCTAATTTAAATAATTAACTGCAGCAGCTATTTCAGTCATTTTTAATCTTTTTTTTTTTAAGTTTTATATAGCTGATTGTAATGTAGCATCTAGTCAGAGGTAAAAACCCACATAAATACTGAAAGGAAAATATACATGCTGGTCCTCGTTATCCAAATGTTAACAGTGTAATTTAATCAAATGTATTCTAAACAACAACCACCACTTTGTTATTTCTGTTACTGGCCATCAGTAAGTTACCGAGGCGGAGAAAAAAAACAACTAACAGTCTCATCCAACGTGAAGAGTTTTCTTCAGGACTTAGAGTGAAAAGTGTTCACCACAAAGAGATGATTTATTCATAAGTTCTCACCACAAGGTAGAAATCATTCATAAGCCTCAACAACAGAAAACCTGAATAGAATAGAAACTTGGTTTTCCAAAAATAACCTAAAAAAGATGTGGCAAAGTTCTTTTGATAAGTTGAAATAGAGAACAAAGTTAGAAAAAGTGATGATTCAAGGACCAGATAACCAAATGATAGTAACACATTGGTTTTAAATGGCATGACAAAACACTCAAATAAACAGCAGTCAGACAAATTTGGTAATAAATTCACAGGACAGTCACAATATAACCACCTGAAGCTGACCAACACCTGCCGTGTGTTGGTCAGTTTCTCCTCATCAAAAAAAAGGCTTTGACCAGTGAGGGTGTGGAAAAATAACACGGGTGCCCTGGAGTGTCTGGGACATAACACAATGATCTTCTTGGCTCTGTGAGTTGTGGGGTCTTTGTGAACGAGCTTTGCCTCCCACAGATCCAATCAACTTTCACCAGATTGGTATTTGGAGATCTTGAAGGTTTACATTGTAACACCTCAGAGTCTGAGTTAAGTTCAGGAAGTTCTTTTGCTGGTGTTTTTGTTGGGTTCTCTGCTGTCCCACTAGGGGTAGCTGCTACTGTAAGCCATCATTGTTACAACATAGGGATATTGCTTTAAATGAAAGAGAAGAATGGTGGTAAGTATCAAAGTCACGTCCATCTGAATTCTTGGCTGAAGACCTTCTCGCAAAATATGTGGAAAGCAGAGTTTTTCTCTTTTCCCGGCAGTGGTTTGAACATTACACCCAATCAGCAGGGAGAAACATTGTCTCCTCAAATTCAGCCAAATACAGCAAGATTCATTAACTTTGATTCAGAATATCTCTGCTTCAAAAATATTTTGTGTGGTCCAAGTCGTTGAGCTAAAACCTGAATCAATTTCATTTTGCCATAGCGAAGGATTAAAAACAGGAAAACATCTCATAAGATGTGAGTTTTGACAATCCGATTACACTATTGCTGTCTTCTAAAATGTACTCTTTGTTTTAAGTTTTATTTTTTTATATGAGATACAGTACATGGGTTGAAAAAAAACAAAAACTTAAATCTTTTTCAGTTTCCCAATTAGTTCCAAACAGCTGACCGCATTAAAAATGTCTAATTACTGCTCAATACATTTGACTGATTCATGTATACTTACCTTTGCTGTTTACTGGTGAATGATTTGACAATTTAGATTGATAATTAAGTTCAATGAAACACGGACCAAAGTTGGGACTTTGGTCTCTCAACATTTTCCAACTTATTAGTAGGGAATCTAAATCTCTGATTTTAATTCAGGACATTATTTTCCAACATTCAGGGAGTCAATGTAAAGAAAACTCAGTACTTCTTCCCAAGCACAGCTAGAGAAACTTTTTTTTTCATTTACAAACCATTTTTTTTACCATTATAATTTTCCCCCCTAACCAATTATCAGGAATATTAAGAATTAAGAATACCTTTATTTGTCCCACAATGGGGAAATTGAAAAGATTACCACAAACACAGTCTAGCGTTATTACAAGTTTGTGACTATTTTCAACACATTTTGTCTTAAAGAAAATTAGTTTTTACATGATGTCATTTTAAGCAACATGATTTGAAATGATTGTTTTTCTGTTACCTGTAATGTCAGATTGCATTTTAATTGTGTTTTTATTTAGAAGAGTTAAAAATAAATTCACAACTGTTTAAAGAAATACAGTACTTAATCTTGTATCGTCAAGCCAATATGTATGGAAGAAAATAGTGAAAAAAACAGCTGCTTATACAGTTATTCATAGAATACTAACTATAAAGAATTCAGAAGATGTGGAGTGACCGATGGAGGCATTTCATGCTAGAAGAAATAGAAATAGTTAGAGTCAAATGTCTGAAGTTGCCAAAAGCATTTGAAAAAACAGTGTGAAATATTTCAGAATGATTTCCTGGGGTATGACATTCTAGTGTCATGACAAATAGTGATTCATTTACACTTCAAATAGTTTTCTATAAAGTTCTGACATCATGTAATCTTTCAACAACTCTAAAGTGCATCCTCAGTTCTAAATCAGAGCATCAATCAATTTTCTGGAATTTAGACTAAATCCTCAGTAGGGTCCATGTGCCAGACTCCAATTTACAGTATTATCAGAGCATGATAAACATAATAGTGTCTGTCCTCCTGATTCACCTGCTTGGCAGGAAATCAAAGTCCTATCCAGGTGTGAGGTATGATGTCAGCCATCTGTGTGCACGTGTGTGTCTGTGTGTACATACAAACAGATGTAGGCCACAGATGATAGATAATCTCTCCCTACGCAGCTTTTCCAGACAGCTGAGAGAGGTGATGATGTTTCCGCTGTTAGAGGAAGTCTTGAGACATCACTGTCCATTTCTCAGTTAAATATGTATTTGATTGTGTCTGTGGTTGTGTTCATCAGCATTTGGGTTCAATTCACTAATCTGTGACACAAAATGAACATCCAATTAGTTGTTTGTTTTAGTATTTTTTTAAAAATACAAAGTAGATTTTTGTACTTGCCAACTTTTTGTATAATTTGTGAATGTATGGCTTATAAGTGGGATTTTTCTGGTTTTTTTCTTTTTTTTATTATGCAACTAGGGATTGTATAACAATGTGCAGTTATAGCCGAATCATTCCAAAACACAACAGTTTATCTGCCCAGTCAACTTCAACAAATTCAGATTTAATTATTTGTCTCCACCTTCTTGTTTTCTAGTTTACTGTGCTGTATTGTTCCAGTTACAATTTGACCAAATCTGATGGCCTTTTGTTCTGAAATTTGGTTTCACTTTTTTTTTTCTTTTCAATGTACTTTGGAATTAATTTCTCTGCTATAAATCTTCACCACACTGTATTTTCCTGGATTCATTTGGATATCATCAGCTTACTTAATTGACTTTCTATTTAGTGTAATAAATTTTAATTTATCTCAAGGATTTTATTCTTTACTCTTTTGTTTCTGTCTTAAAAGCATTTAGTTGTGCATCTTAATTGTACATTTCTTATTTGCCAATAACTTTTTTCAAAATAATTGTACTTTTAGACTAAAATCTTTTGACTTCTTTGTGATTACACCTTCTTATAGATTTATTTTTCTATTTGATTGTGATCTACTCATGAACCAAAGAAAGTGAGGATTTTTTTAATGTATTTATTTTCTATAAGCATTGACTTTAGGGGGAGATCAGAATAGATTTTGGGGAAAACTGCTCCTACGTGCATTTTGAATGAGGCTAGTAGTGAGATTTGCGTTTAACAGAAGCACCACCTCCCTGCTATTGGACAATGTGAGCGTGAGGGCGTGGTGAGGAAAGATGAGAGTTGAAAATCCATGCCCTTACTGGGAAGACATGGAGCGCTATGGAGACAGCCTGCTCGAGTGCAGTAGGTATCTCAACTAAAGACAGAGATTTTTCTCCTGTTTGTAAACAAGCCATTTGAGAGACTGAAAGAAAAGAAAGGGTGGCCCAAGTGAGGATGGAGTGTGCTTTTGACGCACAGAATCTCATTTCCATTTCTTTGAGGAAAATCCAAAGCTCCAGGACGCAGAGAGGAGGCATCAAGCTCCACAAGAACTTACTGGTAACATACGTGCTGAGAAACGCCAGGCAGTTTTATATGAGCAAAAACCTGTCGCAGACTCAGAGGACACCTCCATATGAAGGTGTTGAGGTGGTCCGTGAAAGGCAAGAATACCTCGAATTGACCGGGAGCTTCACGGAGTTGACTGATGACTTCTACTGCAACTTTACCGGGGTTGAGTCGGACACTTGGCACTGCGGAGCGCACCAGTCCAACAGCCAGCCCGCGGAGGTGGCGCACCAAGACGCATCAGCCTGCGCAATGGTTTCACTAAGTGACTCTGATCTGATGGAAGCCTGTTGGAGCTGTGCAGAGAAATCTTCCTGGGAGTTACCTATCCCAAACACACAAGCCAACCAAAAGACTGTCCTGGACTTGGACACTCATGTGGTGACTACCGTCACCAACGGATACTTCCACTCAGACTGTTGCGCGCAGCCAAAACAGCCGCAGGGCGCGCAGTGCTACACTAAAAAGCGAAAGATTGACACAAGTTATTACATTGTTGATCCAGAGTTTTATTTGCCAGACTTCGGGCCGGTGCCGTGTAAAAGAATGAGGACTGATGAAGACACACATTCAGACTCGGAGCAGTTGGACAGCGCCAACATCTCCAACCTGATCTCGGTGTTGGGTTCAGGTGGACTATCTGACTTTGTGAGTTGGCAACAGACGGACCTTGAGCAAATATTCACAACTCAAACAATTTGTTTAAAACATACTTTATTAACAGGCAGTGGTTGGACCAGAGCAATTGAAGCATTTTGATTTGTATGAGTGTATTTCCTTTGTATCGTTATATTATATATTTTTTTGCTTTCAAATAAACCATGACACGACTGCAATTCTCACTCTCTTCTCTGTTTTAGTAGAAGATTACTGAAACGTGTATTCATGGGAGAACCATATCAATTTCTGATGACTTTTGCACATTGACTGTTATCGTGCCAACTAGTATACTTTCTGCACATACTATGAAAATAAGTGTATGTTCTTGTGATTCGTCTGGGGTGCTGGAGTCTTGTCTTTGGTTTGGAGGAAACTAGTTAGCGCTGTTTTCTCTGGGAAGATGTTTGACGAGCACCACCATGTGGCCAGTGAAGATCTGTGCAGAATCATGCACCAGCTCAACACAGAATCTCAATCTGTAATGTATTATTTATATCAGGGCTTGCTTTGATAAATCAATAAAAATAACAATAAAAAAAATGGGTGCATTGGATTTAAATGATCAAACTTTTGAGTAAAAATAGTTTGTATTATTATTTTTTATATTAAATAAACCATATATTTTATAGTAGTGATTTTTTTTAATTAAAATATTCTATTTAAAAGATGTATCATTATTCTGTTACTTTTAAAGAAAAACACACACAATTTTAGCAGTTTTTAATAATCAATTATTAGATTGATTTATGTTTAAGTGATAGAAAGACTGAATGAAAGATGTTCAAGGTTGAATATTTTATTTAACCAGCAGTTTGAAGAGTACTGCACTCTATTATTTAAAATAAACCAAAAAGTTAATGAAATATGAAATAAATAAATAAAGCTCTCTTTTTCTGGAGGAGATCTCACCTGTCTTTGCTCGGTGGGACCGAGGGGGGGCGGAGAGCTGATAATACACACTGTGCCTGTCCTTGAAACATGACAACGCGAGGCTTTCTCATCTATTTTCTTGGGACACTCAAAGCTTTAAGCGCGTCTTTCTGACAACATGTTGGCTCTTTTTGTCAGAACTGCGGTGAGTTTATTTTCTTCCGATCGGATTTAAACAGTTGAAAACTAACAGGAGTTTGCTGCGTGTTTACAACCGCATCAAAACAGTGCACAGGGTGGGGCGTTAAGGGACATCGTTAGAACAGTTATTGGTCCAAATAAAAGTTGTTGATCTCATATGTGAGTGTTTGAAATTTGTGTTTTGTGATGCTAAACCTTCATAGTTCATATTTGATTTTTTGTAGCTGCTCAATATATAATTTGCGTCATGTTAGCTTAAATGTTATTTAACATTAGCAGAGTGCGCACATGCTCAGAGGACATCGGAGGGAACATTGTGCATTTTTTAATTTATTATATGTATAATTTTTTCTTTTTTATTATTTACTCATAAAATAGTGGGAAACTAATATTTGATAGCAACACTTAAGGAGGATACACATGATTTTATTGCGGTGTTACAAACCGGAAATTAGACATTTTATTTTGGTAAGGCTTATCAAATGTACTAATTCTATCTTTCGTGTGTGAGACATTTAATGTGCTTGTTTGTGTTTGAAAATAGCAATAAACAATTATTAATAATATGTTTGTGGAGGAAAACATTAATTAATTGAGACGTTGCAAACCGGAAGTTAGATATTTTATTTTGGTGACTAGTATAAAAATATTTATTTATGTATTTTTATGTCTTTGTTTGTGTTTGAAAAACAGTGCCAAGCTAAAAATAATACTTTATGCAGAAAAGATATGGTTTTATTGCAAAATGTCAATACCGGAAGTTATCAGTTTTGTTTTGGTGCAATTTACAAAAATGAATTGTAATTTTAAGTTTATTTTGTGGGAGCCAATCAGTGAGTTTGTGCTGCTATGTTATTTAAAAAAAAACGCAAAAACATAATCCTATTTGAAATGAATGAATGTATGATTCCTATAATTTGTGAAGAAGAGTTTACAGAGGGATTTGGTGCTTTTATGTTTGCTTTAGCAACCATCCCAAAGTTCATCTGTGTCAGTCAGCCTTCTATTTTTAAGATGGAAAGGTACACCAGCAGCTACAAACAAATAGTATAGCTGCCTCATTGAAGCAATTTGGAGTCCGTTTACAGGAGCTTATTCATCTCACAGCAAAGTATGTGTCTTTAAATCATTCACTTGCTGTTCACAACTCTGCAGTATTTATTTCAGCTCATTCTTATTGAGTCATTTATTGTTTCTAGCTTCTATCACACACATTTAAACATGTGTGTGACATTGACACAGAAGATCTACAGCGACTGTCTCAAAATTGGTCTTTCTGGTTCAACTAGATTTTTCAGGAGATCAAATATCAGTCTTTTTGTATAAAGTGTTTATGGTAAAAATAATCAGATATGAAACAAGAATCTAACAATCATTTCCCCTCCTTGACTTATGAAAAAAAGTGATTATATTTGACTTTGTTTTCTTATAGCTGCGGCCAGGCATTACAACTCCATGTTGGTTGCTTAGGCCAGTAACACAAATACCAGAGAGATGCTTTGTGCATCAAGAGGGTTTACCCAAGCTTCCTGTGCCACCGTTGAAGCAAACATGTGAGCGGTACCTGGCTGCTCTGGAACCTGTCGTCAGTGAGGAAGAGTTGGAACATACTCAACAGCTGGTACAAGAATTCCTCAAAGGTGGAGTGGGTGAAAGACTACAAAAAGGACTGGAGAGACGAGCCAGAAAAACAGAAAACTGGGTAAAAATCTGCTGTTGTATCCCTTTAATTTGCAGTGTGTGGATATGATACATACATGCATACATACATACGATATCACGTAATATAGATAAAAAAAAAAAACAATCAATAGACAACCTGACATAATCTAATTATCTATAATACGACAAGTGTTGCTTTATTTGTATTCATTTAAAGAAATAGAAGTCAATGTTTTAGAAGATCTTTTTAAAAAAAAAAAAAAAAAATTCTCATCACCTTGTGTTTCTTTTTTTTGTAGCTGTCTGAATGGTGGATGCAATCAGCATATCTAGACTGCCGAATGCCGTTAGCTGTTTACACCAGTCCAGGTATTGTCCTGCCTCGTATGCACTTTCAAGATCGACAAGGCCAAATGAGGTGAGAAACAAAGCAAACTAGAAAACTAGTTATACTCCTTAAACTTCCTCAGCAGTCGTTACTTAAATTTCTGTATCAAAAATTGTTCTGATGTCCGTAGATGACAGCATCCTGTTTAAAGGCAGTATGCGTCTAAACTGTGATTATGTCATTATGAAGGTAGTCGTAAAGCTGTTACCGAAGTGATATACTTTGTTTTGAAGTACAGTATAAACAATCTCATGCTAATCTGGAGTTTCAAACTGACCTTTTCAGAGTCTCCCCCACACACCAGCTATTTTAAGCCTTGGCAACTCACACCATTGCTCAGCCACTTTTAACTACTCTCTGACACGTGAAACAGAGAGGGGTTGGGGTGGCCACATGAAGACTGTGGTTCTTATTATTTACTACAATAGTCATTAGAGTTTATTATTTAATCCCTTATGATTAAACTTGTATGTTGTAATTTAAATATTTTTTATGCCTCTAGTTTGGATGTGATCATATTTGTTCTTTACTACATCCTATTTGGATTATTTATTCAGAAAAAAATGTTTCCTTATACCTGTTAGTAACATTTTGATTTCTTTTCCTCAGATTTGCTGCCAAACTAATTGCAGGAGTTTTGGACTTTAAAAGAATGGTGGACTCGTGAGTTTTCTGAAATGAAGCACACATTGTGCTATTTGTGTCAAAATATAATTATAAATACCATCTACATTTTATTTTTCTGTTAATATTCTGTCTTGTTTTTGCCTATAGTGAGACTCTGCCGGTACAGTATTTGAGCGGGAAGCCGCTGTGTATGGACCAGTATTTTCAAATTCTGTCCTCTTGCCGTATTCCCGGACCCAAAAGAGACACTGTTGCACATTATAACACTGGGACAAAGTCTCCCACTCATATCACTGTTGTCCACAATTTCCAGGTAAAAATAAATGGCAGCATTTTTTAATACACCAGTTATTTAGACACTTATTACACATCTTATTGTATACCTACAAACCTTTGGGTGTTTTTAAAGAAATTTCTATTTTCCTCCCCAGTTTTTTGTTTTGGATGTCTACAACAGCGATGGCTCTCCACTGACAGTGGATCAGATTTATATGCAGTTGGAAAAAATCTGGAATTCCTCTTTACAAACTAATAAAGAACCAATTGGTATCCTTACATCCCAGCACCGTAACACGTGGGGAAAAGCTTATAACAACCTTATAAAAGGTAAATAAGGATTAAACTGAAAGATTTTTTTTCTGGTAAACTATGAACAAAACATAAATCCTCTCTGATACTTTTATTTTTTCTCAGATAAGACGAATAAGGAGTCAGTCCGCGCCATTCAGAAAAGTATTTTTACAGTTTGTTTGGATGCGCCAATGCTTCGAGTGTCAGATGATATGTATAGGAGTCGCGTGGCCGCCCAGATGCTACATGGTGGAGGAGCGCGCTGGAACAGTGGTAACCGCTGGTTTGATAAGACACTACAGGTCAGTTTTGGAAAGGTCACATTACATCAAAATTTACAAGAAAGACTGGATACAGAAAAGTCTGAATCCTCTTCTAAATATTCTCAGTTTATAGTTGGTGAGGATGGTACATGTGGACTGGTGTACGAACATGCTCCTGCTGAAGGTCCTCCCATTGTGTTCCTCATTGATTACGTTGTTAAATACATGTAAGGTTTTTTTTTTTTTTCAGTTTTACAGCTACAGTACATCATATGTAAAAAAAAAATACCATAAATACTAAATCTTTTGTGTTTTTTTTCAACAGGCAGGAGACTGAAATAGTCCGCTCACCTATGATTCCCTTGCCCGTGCCAGTGAAACTTAGGTTCAACATCACACCTGAGATCAAACGGGACATTGAGAAAGCAAAACAAAATATGAACATGTGGGTATAAAGAAAAAAAATCAATGTCTTTTAACAAAAAAGTCTAATAACTTTGTTTTGTTTTTTTAGAATGGTTCAAGACTTAGACGTAAAAGTTCTCATGTTTTCTCACTTTGGCAAAAATGTCCCAAAGAAACACAAGCTAAGTCCAGACGCTTTTGTTCAAATGGCTCTTCAGCTTGCCTATTACAGGTAAAATTTCTCTCACAGCTCTGAAAAATGACTCCAGACATACAGTAATACATAATGTATTCATTTTAGCTGGTTTGTTTTTATTCTAGGATGTATAACATGTGCTGTTCTACTTATGAGAGTGCATCACTGAGAATGTTTAAATATGGACGGACAGATGTTATCCGCTCCACTACTGTAGACTCGCTTCGGTTTGTGCAGGCAATGGAGGACCCAGCTAAAACGGTACTGATGAACAGTTCCTCTATAAATATCCTGCTTTCAACAAGTTTTATTGAGAACATTTTCCCAACAGAACACAGACAGAGTGGCTCTGCTCCAGAAAGCTGTCCAGACACATAAGGAAAACACACACAACGTAAGACATAAAAATGTATAGAAAATTAGTTAAATTTTTAAAAAAATATCCAATTATTTTTTATGTTTCTTTTATTCTTTCCTTTTAGGCAATTCACGGCCAAGCTATTGACAGACACCTTCTTGGGTTGAAGATAAAGAGTATAGAGGACCTAACCTCCATGCCTGAGATATTCATGGACACCTCTTATGCTGTAGCAAACCACTTTAATCTCTCCACCAGCCAGGTCTAATTGCATCTAATCCAACAGCTATTTGTATCACTGAGCAAATAATTGTCAATATCTTTATTTACTCTCTTTCTATCTCCACATCCAGGTTGGTTCCAAGACAGACTGTGTGATGTGCTTTGGTCCAATGGTTCCAGATGGCTACGGAGTGTGCTACAATCCCATGGACGAGCACATCAACATTGCCATCACAGCGTTCAACAGCTGTGAAGAGACAAATGCTGCCAACTTTGCCCAGAATTTTAAAAATGCACTGCTCGACATGAGAGCTCTCCTGGACAATGCAGCCAATTCCAGACAGTGATCCCAGTCAGAAGCCAAGCATGCTAGATGTGGAGGAGAAAGCTCAAACTGAATTGGGTTGTTGCCAGAACTGTTGGGAGGATACTGCACTGACAGAGACGCACAATGTTTTAAAGGAGACCTGCGACCAAAGCGATTGTGGGAAGTTCCTAAAAGATGATTGAATGCTGCAAAGAAAAAATATATAATGTGGAAATAAAATATTTTATTACATAAATTGTAAGAACATAAATACTTGTTTGTCTATGCTAGCAACTTCTAACAGAAACTTGTCCTGACTTAAAATATTTTGCATGCCTTAGCTTGCTTGCACTTGTTTCATATTAAAAGTACAGGTAGAACCAGTAATGACATGGAAAAACTATGCAGTTACCAACAAGCTAAATCTAAACTTCTAAATATTTATATCTACTACAAAGTATTACGAATGTATAAAAGAATATTCAGCTTTAAAAGTTCCTTTGGAATGCAGGTAGTGGCCGTGGAATTCAACCTCAGCCATGTTTCCAGAGGAGTGCCACAAGAACAGCTGCTGGTCGGAGAACACACTGGTCTTCAAGACATCCATGTCTCTGATCTAAAAGACAAAACGCTGTATTTACTACAACTAAACAGTCTCTCTGCTGCATTTCCAGCAAAATTCACAAATGTGTCTTTGAAAGCATGTTCGCACCATAATGTAAGTAGACTTAGAGATTGTGGTGTTGAATACTAATCCTATGTGCAGCGCCTGGATTCGGATCTTCACTGAGGGAGGGGCATTGATGAGCACTCGGCAGGTATGGGTGATGTTTGAGGTTACTGGATTCTTGAAGATGCCAATGGGAGCAAACAGCTGAACATCACAATCTGGGTGTTGAATATCACATTTAATCTTTTCAGACACAACTTAAAGTGTGTAGCATCATGTAGTGGCACAGTGAATACCCTCTTCTCTTGATGTGTATTAATGGAAAAGATTATATGAAGTATTACCTTGATGATTGCTCCTTTTTAGGTTTTTCTGTGAATTATAAGTAAAAATAATTCCATTTCCAGGTGTGATGATGTTCTGACGCACAAGCAGAACGTTGGTTCTGGTGGTAAGTTCACTGCCCACTAACTGGGCACACTTCCTCACAAAAGCCAGGCGGTCAAAAAAGGCTACATATTCTTCTGAAAAACAAAAGTTTGACATAATTGTTCTTTTTTTGCTGTAATATTAACAGACATAGTAGAATTTTTGTGTAAGACCTACTTTTTCTGCAGTCTATGGAGCTGAATGTCACTTTGATGTGAATGACCTCATCAAGAGGTCGGCCTATAGAGACCATGCACCGGCTGGTTACATTTGTCAAATCCACTGTACCTGATTCCTCCAAGAGAAGCTGTCTACAAGGACCTAAGATAAACTGAGTACTGTTAGTATGATTCTGTTTTGTGTTAAGCTTTAAATTGTAACTAAAAAGTACTTGGTGGTACTAACTGGCT
The DNA here is from genome assembly GCA_902685375.1 of Neostethus bicornis. Classification (NCBI taxonomy): domain Eukaryota; kingdom Metazoa; phylum Chordata; class Actinopteri; order Atheriniformes; family Phallostethidae; genus Neostethus; species Neostethus bicornis. The sequence continues at coordinate 17,812,440 of LR738545.1, forward strand.
TTAGATGTTGGGATTGTTGGTGTAGCCTGGGTAAGGCTGTTGGATTCTTCTGGACTTGAATGAAGAAGGTCATTCTGGTTTTGTGGTGTATGTTCATACATCGGAGTGGGAGATGGAAGAAGTATCTTTTTTACACCCACTTTGGCTGTTGCAGTGTTGGTCTCCATGGCTACATCACTACAGCTGCTCACGTAGCAGCCCTGGATTGTGATAGGCTTAGGCAAGTGCATGCAGAACAGTGGGCTAATGGGCTCTGGTTTTGAAAGCCCCATGCAGGACACAGTTCTAGACTGGATTCCATACCCACAAGATACTGAACACTGAGGAGAGACATGACATGAAAAGATAAACGCAAGTCTAAATGAACCTCCTGCACACATTGATGTTAACATAATATTTAAGCAATCAATTATTCATTTTAGAAATACTGCAATTATTCATATCCATTTATATTTTAGTTCCATGAGATGTACCTGGCTCCACAGCTTCACCTCCCACCTGAAGGTGCAGACTTGCACCAAACAGGGAACAACAGTGGCTGGTTTCACTGCTGCATGACAGCTTTCCTCTGGCACTACACTTTCCTTGCCATCAATTAACTGGATGCAAGCCACATCCCTCTGAGCTACACCCAGGTCACAGGACATGGAGCAGGGTGCTGTCCTGAATACCTTCCATCTGGACAAGAGGTAGCAATCATCACTTGTTTTTTAACCTAATAACAATGCATTTATAACATATTTTGTGTGGTTTACTTTGCAGGACAGCTGTGAGTGTTACAGGAAACCACTGCTGGAGGTTTTGGAAAGTCACTGCAGTCAGAATCTTCGAGCACTCCCTCTTCTCCCTCTGCATCCCGAGCACAGTACAGAACTCTATTGGCTAAACCACCACCACATTTTACACTGCACACTCCTTGTTTAGAGCGCCACCTTGTGATTGAGAAAGAAAAAGAAAATGCAGCAAATTTGTGAAACATGCTTTCAGATTCAGCTCTTAACCTGTAAAAGATTAATTTCACTCTGCATTAATAGGCTGCACAAAGGAAGCAATAACATACAAATCTGGGTGCATATTAACATATGATGTCTCACATTGGGGGGCATAGAGAGGTTCCACATATCCTAGACTGTGGATGAGGTTTAATAGAAGCATCACAGTTAAAGTCAGACACTCCCAGTCTTGTCTGGTGTTCCACACAAGAGAACCACACCTGCAGGGTACCTGCATGAGGATTAAGATTTAGGTTATATTTGAGAATAAATCTTCTTTTTGTGTTACAGATTTGTGTGCATGTTTTACCTTACCATTTCCACATGTCTTTGAACACAAGCCGATAACAGGACTCCACACATACACAGCATTGGGTCGGGATCGAGGTGACAATCCAGACTTTAAAATAGGCCATTTCTGTGTAGGGATCCCCTGTTAACATAAGCTTCAGGCATTTCTACACATCTTTTTTTTCTTTTGTTTTCCCTTACCTCTTCCTTGGATTGCCAACCAATGGGACAGACATCTACTACACAGGGTACAGATTCAGATGGTTTATTCTGCTTTGAACAGAAACTTTCATCAACTTCTACATCTAGGCCTTCTTCTTGTCGAACACATGAGACAATTCGCTTTGCTTCTCCTGGTCCACACACAGCCGAACAGTTCCCAGACTCAGACACATTCCACCTTTTAATGCAAAGACAGTTCTCAATTTATTTGAAGAAGCAGAACAAAAAAAATATCTTCCCATACTGATAGTGTTCAGTACTGAGTATTCTTAAATACTCAGAGTATTCAGTGATTTAAATGAGATGCTATATATTTTTTACCTGGCCAGGCAGTGATGCTGGCTGCACTTCTCAGAGGTGTGAGGAGAAACTTCAGCTGAACATTCAAAATCTGGAAGCTGGATCACATCAGATCCATTTTTTTGTACACAATGAACTGGGCGTACACGCATTCCCCCACCGCAGGAGGCACTACAAGCCCCAAACTTTCCTGCTTCCCACCTGCAAAATGATAAATTATTCATGTGTGCTCATTTGGGCTGTGTGTGTGCCAGTGTGAAGAGGGAGAGAGAATAGGTTGAGTGTGAACCTCACCTGGGGGGACACGATGGGAGCTGACAGGCTGTGTGGATTTGTGTGGTTGGAGGAGGTGTTTTACAATCATGTTCCTTCAAATGATTCTTGCTTTTTTCATCTATGCAGATATACTCATGCTTCTGCACACCTGAAAAAAACAGAAATGGGAGAAGTATATCTTATATTTAAAATTACTCCATATTCAGTGTATTGGGAATATTTGTGATTGTAATTTTACTGTGTTTTAATTAATAATTATTTACCTAATCCACATGTGACAGAACAGGCTGTTTTGAAAGCAACCCATTTACTTTTAGGGGTGAAATTTGTTGCGTTGCTCTTGCTGGTTGGCACATAAAACTGGTAGCTGATGTTTGGATTAGTTTGTTCTCCATATTCTTTTCCGTATTTACGATAGATCTGCAATCAAAATATTATCTATAGCCTACATCTTATGAATCTAATTAAAAGCTTCCTAATGAGTCAGCCTGCTAATTTGTGTTAGACACACTCTACACATGCACAAAGAAAAGTTAAATGTGGACTTCTGATAATTATTTTGCTTAAAATGTTAAAGTTTTAGAGTATTCATTTTTTGGATGTGAAACAAGCGATGTTGAAATATGTTCAAATTATTCAGAGATTGAAAGATTGTAAAAAAAAAAGAGTCAATAAGCCCCTGAGATCCTCCATCCTTCCTGACCTGGATCTTTAGTTCTTGCAGCAGTGGTCCAGGCACCATCACTTCTTCCTTCTCTGGTAAAAGATCAGGTGTCAGGTGGAGGCGGTACTCAATATGGTTTTCATCCAGCGAAGAAGGATAGATTTTATTCAGTTCCATTTTACCAGTTCCAGACACAACGTACTGATCCTCAATCAATACAGCTGTAGATGAAAACAACCTCATTATTTTTTTGAATCTTGGGAACATCCCATGTAGTGGTGCAACTCACCCATATGAGTGAAAAGAGGTGCTGTGTTGACAATATGAACTTTAGTAGAATTTACTGGCAGCGTGAGAAAGGTGGTGTACTCTGAAATAGAAAGCTTGATTATTGTTCGTCCTTGGAGGCTTTCATTGTCTTTTCTTTTTTTTTTTTGCTGTTATTACTACAAAAGTGTCACTTTATGGTTACCTCTGGCTTTGCCTCCACTGTAGGAACCAGATGTTAAACTACAGATTGTTCCATTACCACCACATGCCCCACAAACATCCAGCACTTTTCCAGACTGCAGTACACCATCACAGCCGAACAGCTGATTGGAAACAACAAAAAGAGCAACATAGGAGCAGATAATGGCACAAGAATAAGTAAGACTGACTATTTAGTTCTGGATTCTTTGGCTTTTGTACCTGGCATCTTCCCTGCAGACAGGCAGTGGTGATCCCAAAAGGTGCTGGGTCATCTGGCTCACAACGAGTCCCATCCACAAAATGAGACCCGCGACTAACTAGAAAGTTTTCTCCATCCGACTGGCACATATACCGGCACTGCTCATCTCCTAGTTTAAAAAAGGTGTTCCAATTACAAATATTGTAATCAAAAAATTATTATAAAATATTAGTGTGAATATCTCTGATTATTTCCACAAAATAATCAGGTCATTACCCAAAGTTTTCTTTTTGTCCCACCTTTTGTGAATCCATGAGCAGGAATCCATGAGTAGAAAGAAGCAGTGTTTGGTTGCAGAAAGAGGGGTTGGACATTAGTTTGGGAACACTGTTCTGCCATAAAATCCAGCTGGGTTTGTTCACAAAGCTACAGCAACATGAGCAGGGAGACAGAAAGATTTTCTTTTTATTTTCTCTTTTTACAGATCCTTTCAGAGAAGTCAAATAAAGTTCAGCTTATTGCCTTGAGCTTGCTCTTACTTTTTAATGATTCCTTTACCTCACATAATTAGCTTAAGGGTTGAATTTTTAGGATTTCAATTGAAATAAAAACTGTAACTTTAATACAAAATATTGAAACCACAACAAATTTCAGCATAATGATCCACTCAGTGAACTGTATTGATACAGTTCTATGGAGGCCGAATGTAAACATAAGCAGAAATAACCAACCTGCTGGTGACAAAGTTCAGCTTCAGTATCTGGACCTACACAATTGTTCCCTCCAAATACTGGTCTGCAAATTGGACATGACATTTTTCAGCTTGACAGGGTTTGTAAAAATGATTTCAAAGCCCCTTTGACACCTTTTACCTTGGATTGTTGCATTGACGTGTGCGGAAACTGACTCCACCACCACATGTCCGTGAGCAGGATGAGAATACAGACCAGCTTGACCAAGCACCGTGGACCACCACAGAAATACCAAGATCATGTGGGGATACACAACGGCCCTTCATACACCACTGAATGGAAGGATGAGAAAGACATCTGGGCTGAGTTTTGGAGAAATGACTGCATCAAAATGACTCACTGAGCACACAGAAAGCTTCACCTGATTAGGGGCACATTCTGTCCCATCCAGAAGAGGAACCAGGAGACGTTTGCAGGAACTGTCATCGTCAGGATTAATGTGACACGACAGGACACGACAAGCTGGCTAAAAGGAAAAGGGACCAATATAGTAAACATGAAGACGGAATATGAAGCATATCATTTTTAATGTGACATGCCCTCTAGCATTATCAAGCTGATATTACAGGTGACACACTTGGTCTGGATTAGTGAAGGAACAAGCTCTAGCAGAGTTGCCAAAGGCGATACGACATTGGTCATCAACACCGTAGTACAACCCGGGCTTCCAGTCTTGAAGGGAGCCTCCTAGTGAAGGCAGATCTTTTACACACTCTGCTTTCCTTTCACTGGAAACAGAAACATGCAACATCTCAGTTCTTAGACATATTACTCCATAATAAAACACAGTTATTTGTCAAAATAAGAAAATCAATTGATTTTGACAACCAGAAAATATCAAATTTAAGCCACAGCATAGGTAGTCTTTATACTGTACCACATGGCATGATTGATGACACATTTTTATGCACAGATGCTGTGCAGGTTGGCTTACCTGAAGAATGTATGCAGCTGCTGCCGGCTGCATGGAGACCAGGTCAGATCTACACTGTTGTAGCCTCCATCAGTGGCCATTATAAAACCACTCCTGCTGCAGGTGTTTCCAACTCCATCGTGGCTGATCCCAAAACTGGATGCAACAAAATTAATAACAAGATTATGTTGCATCTTCGGAACCGTTTATTGCTAATGTGGTCGCGCGGAGTGCCATTCCCCGCTGATTTCAGGCAAGAGGCAGTGTACACCCTGAAAAGGTCGCCAGTCTGTTGTGGGGCCACACACACTAATTCCTAAGGGCAATTTTGTTGCAGCCAAATAACCTAACACAGATTTTTTTGGAGAATGGGAGGAAACTGGAGTAACTTGAGAAAACCCACACATACACAGGGAAAACATGCAAACTCCACACAGAAACACCAGTGATTACAGTCACGTCCCCACTGCGGGACTCAAACTCCCAACCTTCCTGCTTTGAAGCCACCTTGCCAACCACTGCACCACTGTTTAACCCACAAGTCACAAGGTTTTTACATCAAAAACATACCAGGAGGGGTTTCCTATTACACTTACGCATGTTTAAGCAATTTGTGAGCCCCCCCTGCCCAGTGTTTGGATACTATTTGAATGTCCAGTTGTTCCTGGCCATGTCTATTGTTCTCTGCTACACCTACACCTCTGCTATTCTAATGTAAGCAGGAAATGTTTTTATACATGCGCTCTGCTCATGCTCGGCTCCTGTTCTTAAAAGGGAGTGCACTTTTTAGGTAAACGCGCCAAAATGGGAATACAAAATAAAACGTACTTGCTTTGCTTTCCTAAATTCTTCTGTATACTGCCTCAAATGAGATTTATGCTGTGTACACACTCAAGTGGCAGGACCAATTAGGGAGCAAAAGGATGGAGGAATTCAAAGTGACAAAAGGGGAAGTGAAACTGAATAAATGCATTTATAAGCTTTTTCTGGCAAAAATTTCAAGTCTCATCCAACCGAATGGTAACATGTGCATATTGTATGAGATAACAATGACTAAACCCCAAAAGCACAATACTCTGCTTTAAACGTATGTGCAACTAACTACCATAAATTTCTCAGGTAGATATAATATCTTTTACCTGTGGCCAAGTTCATGAGCGATAGTAATCCCCAGGTCAAATCCTGTGTCTTCTGTAATCACACAGCTCTGGTCACTGGAACAGGCCACACCCAGCTGTGCAACCCCCCTCACCTGTTTGTTCCCATCAGGTAACTCCAAGTCATACCTACAGGAGTATGTCAGACATTTTTTTCATGTAAGCAATAGATATGAATTTGTCCATGAGTCCTCAGTTGCTTATAGGTTACAAACCTTGTAATGTATAGTAGGAGATCAGCATGCAGCGGGTCTGAGTCATTGGAAGGGTTAATTCTCCTTCCCCATTCACACACACTTCTGAGAGATGATTCAATGTCTGTGGACATTTGAATCTCTGCCTGGAAGAGATGTCCGGGTAACAGACACCATTAATCAAATCAGGATAACAACCGTGCTACAGTATCATGCTACAACTCAGTATTGATTAGTTTTAATTATTCTGATTTATAACAGTGAGTTTATTACTTCTGGCTCTGACAGGATGATCATGCGAACCAGGTGCACCCTCATGTTGGCACCCAGGGTCGTGTCTCTTAACAGCTCAGAGGCCTGTGTAGAAATTGGAATATGAATCAGATTATTCTTCTTCATCCTGCTTCGAGAGCATAATTAAACCAAAGTACTTCTGTGCACTCAAAGTCTGAATAAGAGGATTTTTAAAAACATCTAAATATCTTATCTTTTTAAATAGGATGGATTTTTTAAATTATTATGTTTTATAATTCATTGATCACACCTATAACAACCTTGTAGTAACATTGAGACAAGGTTTTAGTTTGTAATTACTAAACACTGTAAGATTACTTTAAATAGGATTCTTAATTAGGTTTTTTTCTCTCACGATATTAAGGTTGGTGAGGATGTATCGTTCTGTATCCTGCTTGTGAGCCTCTTGAACATCAGGCCCTACTACCACCAGCAGTTCCAGATGTGTGATGTCGGGAATTACAGCCGAGCGACCCAGACGGCTGTTTCCTGAAAGTGAGACGAAAACACACTGTTATAACACTCAACAGGCATTAACAGCAAGGCTGGTGTTTTAGAAAAGTGTTCAACAATTAGATCAGAGTTTTCCCTTGATACAATACATTTATGAAAAGACAACCTTATTACAGTAATTTTGCCATTGGTACACATACCTGCAGGGTCATCAGGAAGACCTGAAGATAAATCCCTTGGATTGGAGAAATAATAGTCAAATTTCTAGAGGAGATAAACAGCTTTAACTCTTGTAGGTGAATTAAACACTTCTAAAAACACCCTATGATGTAGCCCATGTAATCCCTCATTCGTTCATTGTAAAAGTTGTCTTCTGGACAGTATGTTTGATGATCGAGACAAAAATTTATGGATGGAAGTTGAAATGTCTCGATCATCAAATACACTGTTCAGAAGACAACTTTGAAGTCATTTCTATGACCCTATTATAAAATTATTTTTTTGAAAAATCTCTTGTAGTTTTAGTAAAGCATATTCATGACTGAGGCTTTAAAGAGTTCAATGCACTTTACAGAAGTCCTAAGCAGTGCAGTCACTCACCGCAGAGCTCCTGTTCAGCTCCAGCTTTCCATCTCGCATTGGAGACCCCGCTAAGGCCCTGAAGGTAGAACACAAGAGCAGCAGACAGAGCTGGCTTGTAAAAAACATATTTCCCCTACTTTTTTTGGTGTCTGCTCTGCTGTAAAAACAGCACCAATGTGTGATCATCCAGCTCAAACAGGACAGAGCTCAGCCCAAAGAGTGTGAGCAATGTGTGTTTATGTAGCCAGAGAGGACAAAGTTAATGTGTGTCATAGGTGTTTTTAGTCAAACCTGAGACCGAAGGGACAGCTACTATTGGCTTTCTCTGTTTAGTTAGTTTTATGACTATGAACTATGACTTTTAATGTTTGTGATGACAAATACTAATTTTGTTGATGCAATAGAAGTAGCAGTCAGTTTTTAGGATAAATTCAGTCTGCAACCCATCTTGCCTGTAGAGTTTGTACCAGTTTTTGGCCGCAAGAGGGCAGAAATGTTCCTCTGGTTAAATGAAACTAAATGTGTAGAACAGAAACACACTTACATTCTCACTCCTAAAAAATTAGGGAAGAAAAATCCCTTGTGCTCATGAGACAAATAAAACTAAAGCTAAATTGGCTTTTAGAAGGGCAGTGAAAACAATAAAATCCAAATTAGGTTGTAAATGAGGAGCACTCCCTTGTGGGGTCACAGCTATAATCATTTTCTTTTGTGGTTTAGTTTTGACCAATTTACTAGATCCTCTTTCTGCACATAACAGCAACTAAAGAAACAGAAACAGATCAATGTTTCTTAATCTGTAATATATTTTGACTGTACACCAATGATTTTTGTTAGTTTATTTGATATATTTCATCCTCTGAACCATTTATTCCCTAATGGGGTCACAGGGAGGCTGCCGCAGCCTATCCCTGCTGGTTTAAGATGAGAGGCAGGGTACACCCCGAACAGGTTGCCAGTCTGTCGCGGGGCCACACACACACAACCATCCACACCCACACACTCATTCCTAGGGACAATTTCGGAGCGGCCAATTAACCTAACATCAGAAAACCCGGAGGAAACCCACAAATACACTGGGACATCCAAACTCCACACAGAAAGGCCAGTGTTCCAGGCTTCGTCCCCACTACGGACAACCCCGACCTTCTTGCTGCGAGGCCACTATGCTAACCATGATACATTTGTTTATTGGCAAGGCAAAACTAACAAAAATCAATTTTTTAACACTTTAAAATGGAAATATATGTGAATAAATACTTGTTAACCTCTTTGTCTCATACAACTAAATGATTTAAAATTAAACTAAACAATAAAAAGTTATTAAATCATCATACTGCTTTTTAGGAGAAATCTATCTTTCATATTTGGTTCACAGACACACTTTAATACAGTAACTGCTGCACTAAATTTCACTTCAGATATTCTGTACACAATAAAACAACTTGTTAAGTCCAAATTAACCCGAATATTTTAAAAAACAAAGCTGATCCTTTCGCTCTCTGTTTTCATTCAACTTGGGTTGAAGTACAGTATATAGTTCATCTCTAGGTTTCAATTCCCATCTGCCATTAGTCTGCCAGATATCTGCCTGTTGTCAGTCTGAATTAACAGCTGGCTGTCAGAGACATCACCAGCATTGCTGCTCCATTAAAACCTCAGTTACATGCTGGATTTACAGAGCACAACAGCCTGCAAAAAGTGTTGTTGGATCCGCATACCCATGTGTCTTCACTCAGTGGAGGGTAGGGATTGTGTATTCATGAAGTCCTAAATTATATATAACAAGCCATATGGGAAACTCTAGTTGGCACAGCAAATGATGCCTGAGGAAAATGTTGTTTTGTTACAGTTTCTGAAGGGAAAAAAAAGCTGCTTGCTCTATTATGTTTAACAAAAGGAAACTTATTATCTTTTTAAGTCTTGGTAACATTTCCTGCCCTTTTCCTTTCCCCTTTAAACTATAATTACAATGCATTAAAACAACAAACGAAATCTCTGTCTTTAAGCTTTTTGGCAAAGCATTTAATTTAGTAGGATTTTTCTTCGACAGGCCAACCCGTTCCAGTTTCAGATTTTGTGATGCACTTAAGTAGAGTGGCTCTGATTTGGTATGAAAGGATTTTTGTTCATCTGCCGCTCTGCTATGCTGTCCATCTGCTATGTTAATTGTGAGGAAAAACTAAATTCACCTGACACTTTATGACAGCTCATCACCTCAACTCTAAATGTTCAACACACTGAAGACCCGTATCAAAGTTTTTGGGGTTTATGTGAAAGCAGTACAATAATTAAGAAGGTTCATTTAAAAGTTGGCATGAAGACATGGAAATCATACTCCTGAGGCAACAGACTGATGTTTGCAGTAACCAGATCCTTTGGCTTGACTTTACTTTTTATACCTAACATATTATCAACTGTTTCTTCAGTCAGACAACCTTGGCTAAATCTAACAATCCTCTCATGCCGATCACTGAAATGGCTTCTCCTGATGAAAGTTAGTTACATGAATATTTATAAATCTGTCAGAGTGATGGATCAGGTGCTAAATCAAAGTGACAATTATGCATGAAAACATCAGCAAAAGCATGTGGCGTTTGTTTCTCAAACATACAGTATGTACAATTTTTTATCAGACATGATGTGATTTGTTTGCGTTCAACCCTCTCCCTCACCAAGTTATGATGTAGGAGAATCAGTGAAGCTGGAAATGTTTCTTCCTCCTGATGAGGTTTTCACTGTTTCTCTGTGTTTATTCTGCAAATGAAGACAAATGTTGTGTTGATCCTGCAGACTCAAAACGGCACTGATAGCTTTTCAGTCTGTAATATACACACTGAGAACTCAACTCTGAGTTGGAATTGAGTATTTATTATTTTCCAGGTTGTTGCTTCCTCTCATTGTGCTCCCAGTCGTTTTGGCATGTGCCAGCAAAAAGCAGTGATGTGCAACTACTGCAGCAACATTAACCTATTCTCTTTATGCTGATAATTTTATGCAGTTTATATGGTTTTCAGATTAAATGGCAATTATTGAGTGAATCCTATGCAGTGGTAATTTGTTTGTTAGTGTTTTTAAAAGAATTTTGAAAAAAAAAAAAACAGAGCTACAGGAATGCAATGTTCCTTTCTTAAGCATCTGCAGAGATTTCATTTTGCATGCAACAGTGGCCCGATGACAAAAAAAAAAGAAAAACAGAGTAGGAGTTTTGTTAAAACATGGCAATGTCGTATGCTGCACTGACATATTTCAGTGTGGATGTGTTGGGTTTTTTAGAGAAGCATTTTCTGATAAATGAGCGTGGGATGACTTAAAATGTGCTCCATGTTCTCCTGTCCCTTTTATCAGCGGTGGAGGCAAAAACAAAGAGAAATGTAAATTGAGCCCTCAGGAAAATATAGTTTAAATAAACATAAAAAACATCTTCAGTATGTGTGCTTTTGAGCGAAAGCACTCTCATTTTTAGCATGCGCTTATATAAAAATATTACAAATTAAGACACATATTAAGCTGAATAAGTGATGGCAACATTGGCAATGCAAATAAAGAGAGCATGTTTGTCTTTCTTTAAACCACATCCAGTTTGCTTTTTTACATAAGTAGTCATTTGAGTTTAAACTACAAAGAAAAGATAAGAATTGGGGTATTCCAGTTTCTCGCTGAGTTTAATCTTCTCTCCTCACCTATAAGTGTGTTCAAACTGCAGCCGAATGCAATAATGGACTGCAGGGAAAGGCACAGAATACTAATCCGGACAAGCCAGATAGCCCATATTTTGATCCAAGCACTCAATGGAGAATCAGAATGACCCTGCACCAGTTGTTAATGAACAAAACCAGTAAGTGAACATCTGTTTGCATGCTGCTGATAAGAGCAGAAATTTAATAAGCCATTCATGTCTGACTACAAGGATTAGACGCAAGTAAAAAGACGCAAGTGCAAATAAAAAAGCAACAAACTTACAAATGAGACTCATGGGGAAATTACCAGCCTTTGCATCATGCTTGTAGCCATCTAATAAACAATCAATATGTGTGAGGATTGCAGAACATTAATATTTTACTAACAACTCACAATTTGGCTCTTCTGTGGTAATTGCATAAGTACATCTAATATTCACTGCCCTTATCACTATGCTTTTGCTCTCTGTGTAATGAATGCAAGTATTAGGATTTCTAATCAACTAATCTGGAGACAAATCTGAATAGTTGAGAGATATTTGCAAGAAAAACATTACTTTGTTAGTGAGAATTTAACATACTAGGCAAAACCACGAATCCTTTGCCTGGTTGAATAATAATAATATAAAAAAAATGCACAAACTAGATAAAAGATCGGGACAATAAAGAAAAATATTTATCAAAACTGTTAAAAGTCTATGTTGCATGATCGTGATATTCTTAATTGAGGACTTTAAACTGGTATTGATTCAGACAGAGAACTATCACATTTGTTCATCTTTTATCAACCTTGTATATTACTAAAGGCTTCATGCAAATTTTGAGTCAATCTATGCTAATTGCGCATTCAAGTTTAAAGACTTAAAAATCTAATTGATGCATACCCTTTGGACAAAGAACAAGATCTTATTATGTTAAAGTAGACATTTGAAAAGAATAAAAATGGGGTTAAAAACCAAACCGAAACGAAGGAGTTACTATATTTGCATCACAATCGATTCAGCAAGGCAAAGCTTGATATTCACTATTCAATAACGCACAATTTGGATGATTAGTCTTCAAAATCCTTTCAAATCAATCTTTAAAAATAACAGAACAGTTACAAACATTTAATTCAGAGGCTACTTAAAAAACAGCCAGTTCCAGAAATAAAAATCAAAGCATTAATAACCAGACTGAGAGGACCTCTGTGCTTGAGCTACATTCCATCTCTATCAGGATGAAACCCATCTACTGATTCTTCAGATATATATTGTAGCTGTAGAGTAGAATAAGCTAATATTTGATTAACAGTCCTAGACACAGTGGCTGCTCGTCCCGGTGGAGGGATCCCGCCTTCATTTGCGTCCCCATGAGGTTTCTTCTTTTTTTTCCCCAACTGGTGTTTTTTTTTGTTTGTTTTTCCTCACAGTGAAGGAGTATCTAAAGGCAAAAAAATGCTGGAATGGATTCGGCAGGTTTTGTTTAGTCAGCTTTTAGTTGTATATCAAGAGATTTTTCTTTTTTGTACTTTTTTTTTCAATCTGCAATGTGAAACCCTTTGAGACAATTGTTTTGTGAAATTGGGCTGTACAAATAGAATTTAATCCAATCTATCTTCAAAATAAAGATGTCATGCAATTATAAACCACAGGATCATGTGTGTGTTCTGAGTGGGTGTGTTGATGAGTTTTCAGGAGCAGCAGGGGATCGTTTATACATTAATAACCAGGCAGGGACCATTTGTTCACAACTCTTAATAAGTAGCTCATTGAAAACTAAAGCACAAGTCGATCCGTTATGAGAACTAAAGAGAAGGGTTGAACTGGGATTATTCCACATTTTTAACACCAGAAACCTAAAAGTAAAATCAAAAGTGACTTTTTTCCCCCTTTTTTTTTATAGCTCGCACAAAGAGTTAGTGTGTAACGGCTGGTACGTCAGTGTGAGCACAACGTCACTCTCTCACAGTGGCATCGTACCGAGTACCAGCGGAGGAATACATTTGTCTCTCTTTGCTGGGACACATCGCTCGGACCTTTGGCTTTTATATTCCAGGTAAACTCGTTACTATTTCTATTTTCAAAACATCCCAGCATTTTTTATTTCTTTCTAAGCCAAGTAGCAACACTTGATCGCGTGTACCAGGCGTTACCAGTACGTAATGATTAGCGAGCTTCCCGCATTGTCGTTGTCACGTTACAACAAACAGTGTTGCCATGGTGCTGCCAAGTAACATCCCACCTGCTGCTGTTGTGAATATATGTGTATTTCTCACACCTAGAATTTACTGTTTAAAGAGTTACTAACCTGTGTAAGTTCTGTGGTGTTCCCATTTGTTAGTGATTGTATTTCTATCTTTATTCTGTTGAAACTGCACTTGTGTTTGTACTTATCAGCTTTTTTAGTCTGTTTTTCTCCCCAACTGAAATGCCTATATGCTGTTGCTCTATGTGGTAAGACTTCTTCTGAAACACAAGGCATGCTTGTTCAACCATCTCTGACTGTGTTATTCTTATATTTATAGCGTCTGAGTAATACCCAGGATGGTGATTACTGGCATGGCATCCCTTGGAAGGACATCCCTGGCTGTGGAAGCAAAGAGCAGATGTTTAATTTAAAGGTGGCTACTGCTTACTGTATAGTTTTATGTTCTGTGTTTTGCACAGCTGCTATGGTTAGACATGATTGCATGCCAACGATAGGCCTGTGGTACAAAGAAATTCCATGTTCCCCTATCTCTTGGCTGCTGTGACAGAGAAGAAAATCACCAGCCCATGCTGTCGTGTGGCCAGGAAGGAGGGGGAATTATGAGTCACAATGGAGGAGAAAAGAAAACTGTCACTCTTTAAATCCTCCTATAAACTTGGTAGACAGCTAATGTGTTTATTTTAAAAGCAGGCACCCGATGACTTCTTTTTCTAAGTTGGCATCTTGAAGCTGTTAGAGCATAAACAGAATGCCTCTTTACGTTTCATAAATTATTACTGAAACTTTTGAAAATTTCTTACTTAAACTGTGACAAGATTAGAGTAAGTGCAAAGTTCAGAGGGGAAGGACTGATGCATCCAAGCAAAGCTCTGTTCATTGTGTTTTAGTTTACACACCTACTTATCACAACTGTGGAAGGGGAGGATTCTGCTCTACAGTAACTAACCCAGAGCAACGGAGATAGTGGTGGGTATATGAGGGGAGGGAGGAGTGAGAAGAGCAGGGAATGACTAGGAGGGAGCGAGCGTGCTTAACCCAGCCTTTGAGTGACTCTTGTATCCAAGGACGGAGGTAGCAACGAATCTGAACTCCACTCTTCGCCCACTGACTGCTGTGATGAAATGAGGCGGACACACAGGCACTCGATGGCGCTCATATAGACTCAACAACCTGCTGGCCCTGCTTCACTCAGTCTCCTGGGGTTTGATGCTTCTCTCTGGAGTGCCGGGGTTGATGACTGGGCGGATTATGACCACAGCTTGAGTGGAACAGATAGATGAGCAAACTCATACAGCTTCAATGGGAGTTTTTCTTTTTTTAAAAAAACTCAATAGAGCAAAGCAAAAACAATTGTCTTTTATTTCTGATTTTTACAACTAAACAAGCCCACGTGTGTTGTATGTTTTTGGCAGACTGGAGAGGAGGTAGTAACAAGTGCTGTTGTATACACCAGTTTGAAGGTGTGACAGAGCGTTGAAGATCATGGGTAAATCAAACAGCAAATTGAAGCCAGAGGTTGTGGAAGAGTTAACAAGAAAAACCTACTGTAAGTATTTACAAATGCCTACTTTTGGTTGTACCTTTAAAATATGTATAAACTAATCTTAACTATATCTAAATTTAGCAACACTGTTGTCAAATTCATCAGAAACACATTTATTTTGTTGCTGTGGCTGATCATATTATCCACCCTCTCTGCCTCTTATTGGCCACACAGTAAAAAAAACTGTCTTGGTATTATTTACCTATTTTAGTTTTGACAGAACAAAATTACATCTCAATTTACATTTAAAATTTGCATCAGAAAGTTGCTGCCTGCATATTTTAAGCTAGTTGCTGTGATTCAGAAATATGGAAAACATGACATTATCTTAGTTACCATTTATAAATGCATTTAAAGGCTTTTTTCTCTGTGTATTTTTCTACTTTCATCGGTTTGCGCAGCAAATGTAGAATTTATTCAAACTGTAATTTCCTCTCTGCAATTATACCTGACATCGAACTTAGTAGACGAAAATGACCCTGAGCTCTAAGAGGAGTTTACAGTGTGGCAATGTTACTTGATTCTGGTTCCATGCTAGCCTGGCAATATCTGCAACTGTACAAAGTATAGGATAGAATAAACAGATTTGTATTCATAGTCAAGCCCAGATCTCGTCTTTAATTACTACTGTCAAAACCAGCCAGGATGCTTTTAGACTATTTTTATCATTTCCATGTTATTTCCGGCACGCAGAATTATTATTATTTGAAGAGTACAGTACACAGGTGTGGGTGGGAGTTGACTGCTATTGGCTGCTTAATGACAGTGTTATTTGTGTGTAGGGTCTCAATAGAGCAAAAGCGATGATGGCTGCTGTAGCAGGAAATTGCTGTGGAGGAAGATTAGGCATCACACTGGGCTGGACTGCATGCTGCTGTCCTGTACTCCTTTTCTTTCTTCTCTCTTACCCTTTTTACCCTGTCTCTGCTGCTTTACCCCCTAATTGCTTTCTTTGAGCAGGGAATAGAGTGGTATAATTAGGATCTTATCTGGTTAGCATCGCTGAGAGGGCGACTAAGCTTTCTTTCCCAGCATGATCACACTTTCTTGTTTTGCCATTGTTTGACTTAAGACAGTATAATTTTTGCCTTCTTTCATTCTATTGCATCTTTCTCTTATCCTCCCAAAAGGACCAGTTTAGTCAGGGCTTTCTTTTGATTCTTGACAGATTGGGGACTTTCATGTCTCTGTGCTTATTCTGTTTTCTGTTACAACATGAAAAGATGAGGCTTGTTTTCCCGCAGAAAACAAAAGTCCTGCATTTCAATAAATAAGAATCCCTGTACATTTTAGAAAGGTACTGTCATAGTACATGTTTGTCTTCTGCTTTATTATGAGCGTTTCATTTTTTTTTTTTAAAGAAAAAAATCTTTTTTTAACTTTATATTTTCTTGAGGCCTATACTTTTAACCCAAACATGCATTTAGGTTGTCCAAATACTTTGAATAGAAGGCAAAGACTTTTTTTTTTTAACGTGACAAACCATTATGTTCTTCCCTAAAATGGTTTTCTGAATTACATGGACTGACCATGCAGTTCAGTTAAAATCTCTACAGGATCTAGGCCAGGACCATGTAACCACATGAGAATTTTGTGAGTTGTCAAAGAAATGATGACGCTCACTGTGACAAAGTCACAAGCCGGATGTGTCCTAACACACCCCGCAGGGCTGACCGGCTAAGTGGACCCGTGAAAAGGGCTGATTGCATTATTGCCCACTGCCTTTGACTGTGTTATGTAAGAACATTTTATTTTTATTAAATCATAGCTGCGGTAAATTGACTCTTTTTTTTTTGACTGCATTGACTTTTAAGGCTGATTTAAGGCTAGCTTGGCCTTGCTGACAGTGGTGAAATTGACCTGACATTTATTGCCCAGGAAGTGGTCACATCGTGGGTTTTGTTGGTGAAATGCTGAGCAGAACATTGAGATGGAGATGCATGCTTTCAAAAGCAGTCAGATCTGGTTTCCTCCAGCAGCAAAACAGACAAATATTAACAGTATGTTAAGAAACTAATTTAAGTGTATCCTTTGCAAGTATTTAGTGTTTATCTTTACTTTAGTTGTGTTCAGAAAAATACTCATCAAAGATGTTTATGGTGACTTTCAAGCCAGAAAGGCTTTCCTGGGTGGCTCAGAATTAAATGTAAAATTAGCATATAAATAACAGTTTAACTAACCTTTGTTGTTTTATGCTTCATGTAATTTGACCTGCAGAAACACAAGAACGTCAGGTTTATTCCTGATCTAAAAATGCAGCAACAGCAAGACTTCAGAAAATCTCTCTCTCTTGCTCTCTTTCTCTCTCTCAGGTTTGCCCAGTTAAGCTAACGTTATATTGATTCTCAGCCCTCATTTCCATCAGAAACACCTCGAGGGCCAGGCTGACCAAAATTGCCCTGGTTACTTTAAATTTAGGGAAAGCCAGGAGGGATTGGTTGATGAGATTACGAACAGATCATGATGCTTGTGTGGGCATGATAACACATCCTCCTGCTTAAATTGTTGTCTCTCGCTTAAATCTGTTTCTGACTTTCATTCTTTTTCTTTTGTCCTTTGAAGGACTCCCTGGAGTTTACTCCCACTTATTCACTACTATTTTGGCCACAAGGAATGATTGTTTGTCCTTTATGAAACACAGCAGTTTTACTTTTTTCTGTTGATAAAATATTGAGACTTTCCAGTGATTTTTGCTTTTTGCTTTGAGGACATAAGTGTAGAAAGGATTAGGCCACAATGATTAACTACAAGGCTTACCTTTTCTAGGACAGCCAAAGTTTTTTTTCTGGACTAAAGTAACTTTTTTTTTTTACTTTTCTTACAGTTACAGAGAAAGAGGTGCAGCAATGGTAAGTGTCCACTTATATCATTCATTTATTTGATATACGAGACTGGTCAAAAAAGTTCCATCAGTTTAATTGTACAGTAAAATAGTTTTTATAGTAGAACAATGGCAGAAAAAACACTTAAAAAACAGTCCAAACAGTATTTTCTATGATGAAATGCTGTCATCTGTGGGTGCCAAAACACCATAATACAAAAAGTTTATGAAAGACTATTTGTGTTTTCTGCAAATTAAATGATTAAAAACAAACTTAGCAGGCATGGTTCATGCAACTTTTTGTCACTCTTGGTCAGAAGCAGTCAATGGCTTGTTTGGGTTTTCCTACAATCCACACATTTTATATCCCCCAGGGATTTAATCTAGGTTTCATACTCTTAAGTCCTGAGAATTAAAATTTCATAAACAATTTTAGGCACTTTCTATTCATGTGTAAGTTGCCAGACACTTTGCATAAATTTCAAGTGGAATTCGAATTTGCAAAATAAGCTAAATTGCTTCCGTGGCACATTGGTTGGCACAGTGGCTTCCTAGTAAGAAGGTCCTGGGTTTAAATCGTGGGTGTGGGACAAGGTTTGAAACAATGGCCTTTCTGTGTGGAGTTTGCATGTTCTCCCTGTGTATGTTTGGGTTTTCTTCGGGTGCTCTGGTTTTCTCCCACTCTCCAAAAAAACCCCATGCATGTTAGGTTGAGGACCCCCTGGAAAACGAGATGTCTCATTTCAAGTGGCATATCCTCCTAATCTAATAAATAATTTTACGGTATGAATGAATAGTGTGTTGGACTGCGTCTCTACAATGGAGTTTCAGCAAACTCAGCTGCCAGCATTTCACAGTAAAAACCACAGTTTTTTTTTTCTTTTTACATATTTTAATATAATAATGTTAAAATGACAGTCATTCAAAGTCATTATGAATATTATAAAAACAAATCTGTTGAACGAAATGTGAAACAAAGTTTTAAAGAAAGCTACTGTATTGTTATCAAGGAAAACATAAAAATGATCATTCAATTGAATGAATTTATTTCCAAGTGGTCACTATTTAGGAAAGAGTAGCATGTTCTTTTTTTGCTGTTCACAGATTTTACCTTTGTGTTTTACAATGTTTTACAGTGAGATCCACAGCCATTTTTTACAGTGTAAGGCCTAAACAAGACTCATTAAACAGATTGCGCTTGTCTTTTTTAGCCCAGAAGTTGTTTTTTTGCCCCCAGGAAAAAATATATTTACTATTGGCTTTAAAGTTGATTTGAAGAAATCTCCCTCACAGTCCCCGAAGATAAATGAGCTCTGAAAATAGAAGTACTTTGAAGCTTCACTGAGACTAAATGACTTTGAAGGCTGATAATACTGATAGAAACATTTCCATGATGCATTCCTCCTGCAACCTTTTTACTCTCTTTGCGAGAGATCTCTGATAGGAAAGGAATGGCAAGGGTGCAAGGTGACTTCACTTTCAGAGCTTTTAATGTCCACATGGCCAAAGAGCTTTCACAAGGTGACAAGATTAGCAATCCCTCCCGTCAGATTTTGCACTTATTTGTCAGTACACCCTAGCGCCTTGCTGCAAAAGTTTACACATTGCTTGGAGCAGGTCTGGATTTACATCGTAAACCCACGGAGTGAAAAAGCTTTAGGAAAACCGCGTTTACAAACTTAGGGGAGCTAACGAAACGTGTTTACTTTGTGTGAGCTCGTGGACTTTTTTTTTTTTTTTTAAAGAAACATGGTGACAGCTGCAAGCACATGGTTAAGAAGTGATGTATCCTCATTACAGAGATGACTCAAACATCAGTGCAGTCATCACTTTGCTGTGTGGCACACTGCCTTTAAGACAAGAAGGCATGTATGCGAGAGGTGGAAGCACAGGAATAAAACGATCATGTTCTCCTGCTTTAGTTTTTTTCATTTTACAATCTGATTTTACATACATGACAAGTTCTCAGCATCAAAAGCAACTTGTGTTGTCACTCCCGTAGAGTCTAAAATAGCCAGAGCATGTTTAAAACCATTGCAGCAAGTAGTGGGTGCACACAGTGCTCGATATTGGAAAACCCTAGGTCTTTATCTTTGACGTTCCTTCTGTACATCAGGGCAGAACGCCCCCTGCCTTTTTACCCTCCTGAAACCTCCTCTACACCGGCTGTGCAGTCTGCTTGCTCATCATCACTAACACAGTGTTTCACAGAAAAGTTTGCGTGTGTCCTCACTTGAAGATCAGCAGCAATCAACACGGTGGAGTGTGAGGGATGAGAGGGAATTTTACCAGGGGAAATGCCAGATGGCATGTAATTAGAGTGCAGGAACAGACACAGAAGAATTAGCAGGGTTAGATAAATGCCTGTGTTGTGCATTAAATTTGTTCCCCATCTCTAATTCTCCTCTAAGGGAACATCATTAGTATGCTGGAGGCCTACCTGAAATCAATAATAAAATCCCATGGCTCAGTGAAGTTTCTGCCAGGGAGACAGTAGCAAATGAAACATCCAGCACTGCAAGCCACCATGGTAGATGCCACAGAAAGACCAGTGCTAGAAATAAATCATCAAACAGACTCTCCAGTGTGATCTGAGGCTTTATTTCACATTTGTCATGCCTTAACAAGTTGCGGTATTATACTGCTTTAAGTTGAGGCTTAACATGAGGATAGTAACACAGCTATTAACAAGAAATTTTAATGTGGCAAAGTGATTAAAAATTCAGTGAATATCTAAGAGGGTAAACATGTTTACCCTGCAATGCAGTGATTACAGCACCCCTTGTACTTAATGTATACAGTATCTTAACAATTATATGGAAATGGCAAGAATCAGCCCTATTATGTGCATCACTTGATAATAATAAAAAAAAAAGCTAATTGACTCATTTCATTTAATGTAAATTGTGCTGTTAACTTGATGTCTTCAAAAAAAAAAAAAAAGAAAAATATTTAAATTTATTAATATTTAAATTCAAAGCAAAAATGATAAAGATCTTTTGGGACGTATTTTACTGTTAAAACAGTGCATCTTGTGGTACTTTTTACAGAGGTGACAACTTTTTATAGTAAATTGGAGCAGCACCGACTGTGTGTCTTTTTTTAATACAATTATATTCTCTTTTTTTATTTAATTACCAGGAGCTTCCAAAATAGACCATAATAACTTTGTCTACAATAACTTAGCAACTTGTTTTGTCCACTAGGTGGCGTGCATATTGGCAGCATGTGTAACTGGAAAAAAAAATACATAAACAGTATCTTTACATATTTAACTCTTATATAGTTTTTTTTTTTCCGGAGATGTGCCTTTAGCCTACTGACAACAGGATAAAAGCATGACAAACTTCAGTGGCTTATTCACAACTTTTTCTTAAAGTTTAAAAATGTAGTATGCTCATATGACTAGTAATACAAGATTTCAAATTGCATGCAATGCAGATTGTTTTAAAGACATATTTTAAAGTTTTCTTACCAAGGTATTTTATTTGCTTTTTTTCGCCGCATCAACTGTATTTTCTTCTTTCAGTGAAAGATTAAGTGACATTTAATCAGAGATGTATTGATCAGTTAGGCTTGCTGTTAAAGTAATTATTAAAAAGTAATTGCGTCTTTAAGAGTGATCCCCATCACCATAAAGTTAAATAAAGGTTAGACATTCTATTTGAAAAACTCTATAAATTAATTACCTTCCATGCATTTTCAACCAGAATGCTGATTAAATGATTATATGCTTATTCTAAAGGTGTTAATGTTATAACACCAGCTTTTAAATTGAATTGTGTTAATTAGAAAGCACTGATTTAGTTCATTTTAAATTTCAGATGGGCTATTCTTTATACTTCTGTTACAACTTGTTGCAATTGGTTGTTGTTTTGTGTATTGAGTGTCAAATCGAAGTAAAGCGTGACTCTGCAAAGGCGTGTGCACTGCATACAAAATGATTTTGAGAATCTTTTTTTATATGGTGACATCTGAAAAATGACTGAAAAATTCAGGTGAAATGGGTCGGCTTTGGATTATGAGATGTATTGCGTTTTGTACTTTGAATACCAAATAGGTTACGCTCTGCATGGCAGTGAGCTGCTCTTTCATATTCTAGCACATCTCCTGATAATTCAAATGTGAGAATTACATGGCTCTGCTGTCTTCTCGCCTCTTTCTTTGCTCAACTTTTTTTTCTTTTTTTTTTAAACCCACAGCTTTTCAACCCTCCCCACAATCCTCTGTTTTTTTGCCTATATGGAGCTGCTTTTTTATCTACAATTGCAGATTAAAAGTAAAAGAGTTTGAGAGGAGTGAGGAGGCAGAATGTGCTCGGAGGAAACTCTGCATTGGGCTTTATTCTTCATATATTAAAAATATGCCTGCTTAATTAAAGCCACGCTTTATATTCCATAACTATCACTGAGTTTGAGTTGAATATATGATTATTCTTTATGTGTCATTGTTTCCTTTTATCTATTTTTTGCTCACCCTTGTCTCTATTGGTGATTTAACTTCTATTGTTAAAAGACCATGGTAGTCCTATTTGCTGCTTGAAGACGCACCAGGAAACTGCCCACATTTGAGTGACTGCACATCAGATTGCTTCTGAAATGCTTCTATATTTAGGCTAATAGAGATGTTAAGTCATTCTTTAGGCGTGTGTCATTTCCAGGAGCAAGAGGAAGTGCTCAGCCTTATCTATCAGCTGAGCATATTATCAAAACTGAGGCAGAGAAAAATTTGATTAGAGTTAACCACCCAGGACTCATTATTGGATTAAAGCGATCATTTTGTATGTGAATGAGACAAATAGCTTTGCACTTCACCTTTGAGATCTCAACTAATCCTTCAGAATGAATACATAATAGATTTGGAGATTACTTCATTTCTTTGTCATGATTGTCATGATTTGTCATAAAATCTGATCAGAGTCTGGTTTAATTTATGTACTTTGCAAGATCTCTAATTAAACTTAATTTTTCAGGTACAAAGGTTTCATCAAGGATTGTCCCAGTGGACAGCTGGATTCAGTGGGATTTCAGAAGATATATAAACAGTTTTTTCCTTTTGGAGATCCAACCAAGTTTGCTTCATTTGTTTTTAATGTATTTGATGAAAATAAGGTAAGTCTTATTTCTGTTTTTAATATATCTTTGATTTTTTAAAAATATTTAGTAAAACTGTTCATTGTTTGGGAAAAAAAAATTTTTTTTTTCTTTACCATTGATCTGATGTCACTTGTAAATCAAACGCATTTCTTTGTGAGTCAAGTAACAATCATTCAGAACAATTTAGTTGCTGAAGCTAACCACTAAATGCCTTAACATTTGAAGTGTTTAGATGTCAGCTTCTAGTTCTTTTATTGGAAACTTTTGACAAGTTTCCAACAAAACATTAAATCACAATACGTACATGCAGGTGGTTCAACTTCAGAAAAATTGTCTCAAGATGCCAATAAAAAATAATTACAAACCAGTAAATGCTTCCCAAAGTCATTCATGTAGTACCTTGGATGAAGAAAGAGTTTTAATTTGCTAATTTGTCATAAGGTTTGGAAAAAATATCACCACGTAATTGCTGGGCGGAGGTTGGCATCATGGTAATTAACATCATCATTTTAATTACTAGGACCATGGTTTAAAGCATTCACATTTAAAAATTGATTAGATCTTGAAATGTTTTTTTGTTTTGTCAAAAGTAGAGTTAACTCATTTAAGATAAAATTATTTGATATGAATATAACTACAGTTTATATGTATAGAAGGGCATGAAATTGTTTTAACTCGTGTCGATAATTCCGTTTTCAGTATCAAACACGTTTTGATGTTGAGTAATAATTAACATTTTTTGCCAAAGACCTACAATCTTTATCTGAGTCTGAGCAATTGCAACTTTTAGCAGTGTGCTATCATTCTTTTCTTTTTAAGAAATAACTTTTTTTTCTCATTGTGATACATAATTAATCATACATTTTAGATCAAACCAACTTTCCTCAATTTAGGCTAAGCTGATAAAAGTTTTGGGTCGTGATTGAGGAAAAAAAGAATCTCCTCAAAAGACCCATCTTGTTAAATATTCTATTTGAGTAGTTTCCTCCTTTTTGCAGATAGAGATGATTACCATTTAAATTGCATTGAAGCAGCAGACAAACGACAGGTATCAGAGAGCAGCTTTTTGTATGTTGTTGGGCTCTCACAGATTTATTGATATGAGTTAAGCGGCTTTGTGTCAGTGAGATCAGTCACATGTTAAGCATTGACCCTTATTAATGTTAGTTACCCGATGGAGAACGCATTTCAGTGTGTTTTGGCTAGCCAAATGTCTGGAAAAGATATGACTCACTGGCCCTGAGGGACACGAGGAGTGCCTTGCGGTCTCTTAAAAGAATTACGGGAATAAGCGGGGGGTTTACAGGTAGTCAGCTGTTTTAAAGGAATGTAGAGGGTTTTGAAATGCAACACACAACCCTTTAGCATCGAGGGAGAATCAAAATAGATCTGAATTTTGACAGCTTTGTTACTAGAAAATGAATGTATATGCATGTTCTGTGTCAGCAAAGTTTTCTACACGATGTGTCCCTTCACAGAAAGTTTTTTGGAAAGTTAATTGAAAATACAGCTGTACTCTGGTGCATTGGGTTTTATTAAAATTGAGATTAAATGAATGTCAGAATGCACTAGTTTCTCCATTTTGGGACAGATTTCTCTGCCGTGGCCACATCAGATCTAGAATCATTAACAAGTGTGAAATTGAGGTTATGTTTGTACAGTGCAAAGTTTTAGACAGTGAACCAGTAGCATCCATCTTACTAATGACCAAAGGTGACATACATCTTCCTCAGGAGAGCCAGGTGCGAGGTAAAAATAGCTCACTTCAAGCGAAAGTGTGGCCCTGTTTTCAGGAGAATACAGCAAGGACATTTTGAAGGAACAGGCGGGAGCTCATGAAAATGCAGCTAGTGGGAAGTAAAAAGCTCATCTTGTCCCTGATTACTCTCAACTCGCTTTTTCTCACTTATGTCGCCCTAGGATGGACGCATTGAGTTTTCTGAGTTCATTCAAGCCTTATCAGTGACCTCCAGGGGGACTCTGGATGAGAAGCTGAGATGTAAGATGATGCACTCTTTCACCTTTTTGAAAATTTATGTTGCATAAATAAAAGCAAAGAAAAGTAGATCTTGGTCTAAAAAATGGCAAAAGAAGACATCCCTCAGCTTCTCCTCCTGATAGGCAACCCATTCTGAGTAAGAAATATATGGATGTATTCTATTTTGTCTCCCTGCAGGGGCCTTTAAGTTGTATGATCTTGACAATGATGGTTACATAACCCGTGACGAGATGTTAAACATTGTTGATGCTATTTATCAGATGGTGGTAAGTTCACCAATTTATACATCCTTTAAGTCCCCACATTCTGTCAATGGTCTCTAATTAAATTATTTCCTTTCTAGGGGAACACGGTTGAGTTACCAGAAGAGGAAAACACACCAGAAAAGCGAGTAGAGCGTATCTTTGCGATGATGGACAAGGTGACTTGTTAAGTTTGAACTAATAAGAAAAAAACTAATACACTCAAAACTGTACTTTTGGTGGAGTTGGAATTATTAGTTTACCTTTTGACTTCATTCTTGTTTCTTCTTTTTTGGGATCTGAAGCATGTAAATTACAGGTTTATTTTGAAGTGAAACTTATTCTTAAAATGTTATTAATAAATTTAGATAAAGATATAAACTTAGATTTGACTCTGAGTGTTCTCATCGTCAAGGCTTTAACAGCGCTACTATTATGTTTGGAGCTTCTAGTTGTAGCGTCACTAACACTAACTCCAGTCTATAAACATCACATATATCTCCTGCACTCGCTGCCCACGGGTCTAGGAATCTACTCACGATTAGTGAAAGACGAGACGCAGCCTGCATTTATGTGTTTGGTCAGCTCCCCGTAGCAAAACTCAGCCCATAAGAGTAACTGTACAGGACTTTATTTACTGTATCAGTAAAAAATGGGATGCATTAGAGGATGTATTACCAAATACTTGTCTATTTGCATGTAACAGGTGTAACATGATGCAGCCTGAAGAATCTCTCTTGCCCCCTTCTGGTAAACTTTATAAGGCTTCAGTTTTATTGTGCTTCATGTTTCAGAACGATGATGGGAAGCTGACTCTGCAGGAGTTCCAGGAAGGCTCCAAAGCAGACCCCTCTATCGTCCAGGCCCTGTCGCTCTATGATGGACTTGTGTAAGAATGCCAGGTGAGTTGGGTGAAGCGACAAGCTATTACAAACATTGTTTCCAGCTTGGGTAAGCTAATGTCTCAGGCTACTTAAGCTACATTATGTTAATACTGTATTTGATTAAGAAAAGGAAGGAAAATGAGTCTGCAGGCTGATACAGAAGTGTAGAAGCCATTTTCTGCTCTCACTCAGCTTTCATGAATAATTCAAATGGCCCACTTGTTTACTGCTTGTATGATAGTCTTGCAGAGCTGAATGAAAAGTGAGACAAGTCTTCTCTCACTGCCTAATGTAATGCACTGGCTGCTGCCAATTGTCGCTGACATCCTGCTCAGCGTTTTGTCAACTGTGAAGTTAGCTTGTAAAGACATATGTCTTCATAGGGATGCTGTTAACGAACAAAACCAGGTTTCACTCAATTTAATTCTATTTTTTAACTTTTCAGATGAGCCTGGCTGTACGTCCTCCCACCTGTAACACACCAAACAAATCAGTGCCATCACAACCATTACAGGCTGAAGCCGCATTTTAATCTGATCATCCAAAACTGGACTTCAAACTCTTGTTGCACCTCTCTACAGTATTTGGGTCAGGTGGATCTTTGTTGAAATAATGGAGAAGTCCAGCTTATCAGGAAACAACTCCCTCTTCTCAATGTCCTTCTACAACTACAGAGGAAAGCACACACCTGTGGGAATCAACTACAGTGTATGAGCACTCTCCTAATGTGGAGTTGCAATTATCCAACAGGCAATCCAAGGAAAACAAACTATCGACAAAATTGTTTGTGTTCTTCTCATCCACATGCTCTAAACCCCTGAGTGTGAGTGAAGTACTCATACAGACTGTCGTGCTGCTTCCTCACCACACAAAGACTTTAAATTGTGTTACTGAGTGACAATACGGACATTAAGTTGAAGTTACAAAACAGTATTGTGTACATATGTAAATATGATGGTAATTTATTTTCTGCCTCGCTGCTTTAATGAGAATTTACTCATAAATATGGAATGAAAAATTAATTTTTTATCAAAGGTGTTGAAAATATTGCACTGTATTTTTTATTTGTAGTATTGTAACAGATTTATTGTTTCTTTTTTCATTTTGAAGTTTCCTTTTTTAATTCAGTCGAGAGGAATGCTTAAGAATTCCAGCAATTTTATTTAGTTTGTTTTACTCTATTTGAAGTCTTTGTACTTGAGTGTGTTCTCAGTTCACTGTTAGCACGGCTACATAGTGTTGGCCCTGTTGCATACTTGCATCCTGAACGACATGACCGAGCAACTAAGCAAATTCTCACAGCTTTACATCAGAATTGAGGCTCAGTGTTTCTTTTAGGAGCACTACACTTTACCAACACAAAGCCACGCTCATTCAGAGCTACAAACACATCAATTCTGGTAGTAAAACTTTTGTGAGTGCTCTGGTCCCAGTTGTCTTCATAGTATGTGTCCTGTGTGAGGTCTAAGCATGCGAAAATGCTCTGTTTTAAAAACTTTTGATTCTTTATTTTATCTTCATTCTACTTTACTACACCAACATGTTTTAGCCATATTTTTTGCCTTTTGCAAACAATAATTTGCTAATTACGAACCTTATTTATTAATGGTCAAAGAGCACAGAATGAAATGCATTTAAGTGGAGAACATTTCAGTTACTGTAGTTTTTTAGTTTGTAAATTATAGAAAATTGTTTAATTTTTTTATATCCAAGTATTTTAAATGCTTTAGCAATTTTTCTTTTGCAGATTTATTGTCACTCATTTTTTGTAGAATTTTAAACTTACCCAATTATAATACTATTTTAGATAAATATCAACTTAAAGATTGCACAGACTTGAATGCATTGTATTAGAAAGGAAATCTGTTCCTGGTCCAGTGTTGCACTTTGCTGCTCCACTGATAATGAAGGGTGCCATGTCAAGTTTTTTAGTGCCTGTTACGCTTTGCTGCACAGAATCAAACTTACCAACTTGCTCTGTGTTGTGAGCCTTTTACTGTATGCTTGTGTGATGAACAATGAGCTGTACAACTGTGATGTCTTGCATTGATGGGTGAATTAATGAGGCTTGGCGGCTTTTGAAGAGGCTGAGCTCCCTGGATCTGCTCTCAGCTGATTTTTTTTCTTTTCATTCAAGGACGTACAAAAGATAAGAAGAGGAGGAAATGTCCAAAGGTTTGACCATAGACTGTTATGTCCTTTTGACTACACCCTTGATTCTTTTTTGTATCTGCAGCATGTTGTACTAAATGCAGTAAAAATTACAGGTGTATTTTAAACTGAAACTGAAACTTTCTGTCTCAAAAACTGTTTTTTAAACCTATTCAGAGAAAGTCATAATTGTTCATATGCATTCGAGATAAGACTGTCTTTTAATTGGATTTGTCTCAAGAAACTGTTTAACATTTAACAGCAAGAGGGTAGTTTCCACTATGGGCTTTATATAAAATTAGACTGGTGTCATGCTGAATATAAACCATGGTTATTTATAAAAACCAGGCTGTTATTGAGACAATGTTGTCTACATGCCCATATCACACACGGATGCCGGTGATTGTGCGTAAAACTGCAGAAACTCCGTCTCCTGAGGCCCTACATGATAAAAATCAAATTGAAGTTGGGAGTGTGTGGAATGAGGTTAAAGCTTCGAAGTCACGACGGGGTCAAGTTACACACTCCCTCACACACACTTCCACGCGTGCAGAAAACCAGGTTGGGTCTCTGGACGTTGTAATACCCATCCCCGCCCCCGTTTGAAGCGTCAGCGCACCCGCTCTCTTGGGGCTCTCCAAACGCACAGCCAGACTACGCGCGTCTCCAAACTTTACGCACGGATTTTTTATCTTTTCAAAGAAGTTTCAAGTCGATCCCACTGTCTCAGTCGATCTGTTTTGGTCTAAATATTTTTTTTTATTTCCAGTAGAAGAAGTTCAGAGTCTATTAAGTAACTTTTAAAAAGTCCCTCAAACTTTTTTTTTCATAGTTTTCAGACATTTTTATGTGATTTGCCTCATTCCAGCAGACAAATGCATTAAATCCGCGTGGGTAAAAATGTCCTGCGCCTTATTGAAGTGCCTTTGCTTGGCGCTTTTTATCAGCGTGCACAGGTTCCTAGCGGACCCCTCAGTGGACCCCCAAGTTGTGGAGGTTGATGAATCGGATGACAGCGCGTCCACTCTGGCCTTTGTGTTCGATGTGACTGGTTCCATGTACGACGATTTGAAACAGGTGATTGAAGGAGCTTCACGGATCCTGGAGAAGACCCTCAGCCGGAGGACCAGACCAATTAAAAACTTTGTTTTGGTACCCTTCCATGATCCAGGTACTTTCAGCGCATAGATGTAGAATTTGAATGTATTTCTTTCTATGTATCAATCACTAAATAGAATATTAAAGATGCTTAAATTTGCATTTAAGCTTTTGCATGAATGGTAAAGCTCAGCTGACTGAGTTGACCCCTCTTTTAGAAGAAGCACACAATCCCAAACTGGTGTAATCTGAGTTTATAGAAATGAACAGGTAAGTTTATTTTACCAGCATTTAATCCAGACAAAAAAAACTGCTATAGCATGAAAATAAGAGTTCTCTGATGGTGTTTGCACTCTGATGAGAAGCATATGCTGTCTGCTTGTGTGTAATTACCCCAATCACCCCCTCAATACCTCCTCCCCGCAGCCACCGGAAAATCCTCTCAGCCCCCCAGTTTAGCTGGCCTGAGGGGAAAGCAAGTGGGGGCGGGTGTCCTAACACCACACATGTTGTCTGTGTTTAATGTGCCCTGCCCTTGGGGACATTGTAAACTTTCAAGATTACAAAGAAACCACAGTGTCTGGTACACAAAAAAGCTATGACAGTGCTGTCAGTGTTTTACTGGCCCCCACGAAGAAGAGACAGGGACTTGAAAGCCGTCGGTACTGGGAAATAGATTACGGATGAGTAAGCAACATCCTTAACTTGACAAATGTCTGCAAGCTGCTCCGCAAGCATAGACAGAAATATGTCAAAATGTTTTCTTGGCATTTGGAATAGCCATCACAAACATCAGAATCGTTATTCTCTAGCTGAGGGTCTACTTTGAAGCAAAACCACTTGTTTTATTCTTAAGCAAGTACAATGCATCCCCTATGTAGATGTTTTGATTACTATTCTATTGATTGACCTCCTAAAAATGTCAAAAGGTCAGGCCCTGACATGCTCCTATCCATCATAGCTCCTGCAACTTGAGACCAGGAGAGGTCACCCAGATAAAACTGCTGACCACACTTGCTAGAATGAATGGATGGGTCATCACCCATAACTTTGGGATTGATTACTAGAAAACCTGGACATTTCAATCAAGCAGGACATCACTTCCTGCTGTGTTTGAGTGTCACATATGACGTGGATTCTTGTCCAGCATGAACAACACAGACAGCCATTTGAGCTTTCATTATATGATGATTTGTCTAGAAATTTCATAATGAAGATGGTTAAAGACAGACCTACTGATGAGAACTCTGAAATTGTCTGTCTGGACAAATCTGTGGCACCCCATGAACCCAAACCATGCTATTATGTATTTAGATGAGCTAATCCTTTTTTCACATAAATCATATCCATCCTGGGAGGGGAAATATCCTTTACGGGATTGTCTATGAAGTTTAATTCCCCTCCTTGATAATTGTGCTTTTTTAGGAGTTTTTTTTTTTTCCCACCAAGATGGAAATTCTAAAAGGGAGGTCCTGTGTTTGCTTAACTTAGTTATCACTTGTGTTGATTGCATTAAGCCTGATTGTGTATTTATGTCTGATCAACTACATTTGAGATTGTACTTGTGACACCGGTCTGTATAGATTAAATCAAATTGAAATTTAATCAAATTTATTAAAAAAATGTAGTTTTTTTAAAAAAAAAACAGAACATAAAAGCTGTTTGATTTAGGTCAATGTATTTCAGAAATTCTGTAATAACCTACTGATTTGGTTTGATTAAAATGACTAGAAGTAAAAAGAGAAGAAAATATTTTTGCTAAACATTTCTGAAATTCAATAACTTGCAGATATCGGCCCCGTGTCTATCACCACCGACCCCAGAAAGTTCCAGCGAGATCTGCAGGATCTGTTTGTTCAGGTGGGAAGCAAAGCACACAGTCATTCTCTAACTCTGTGGACATTCTAATTTCACACAGTAATTCAGACAAAAACACATTTAAAAACACAATGGTTTGATTAATGTCTGAAGGACAAACTGGTATTTTGGGTTTTACGGTTAATTAGTAAAATTACCACATGAACGTTTAAAGTGCATTTTCAGTGAATAAAAAAAGAGACCAAATCTAAAATCTATCTAAAATGCTTACTGCTTTTACTCGTTTAAACTAAATTGGTTGAGTTCAGCCTTTAAACAAGAAACTACCATTTCTAATTATGATTAGTAAAAATTTATTTACCTGATTTGCTGTAAAATAAAATTACAAAGTTAGTGCAAAGATTGTAAGATTGGCTTATAATTTGTTTAAAAAATTAAAACAAAAGTTTGAGTAAATTATGAATTACAATAATAGTTGTGTTTTCATGTGCTGTGAAATATCAATTGCCTCCTAAATGCAAAACAAACTTGATGACTTTCAAGTATAAAAAAAGTAAATTATTATCTTACATAATTTTTTTCATCACATTCTGAACTTCTGTCTAACAGGGAGGAGGTGACTGTCCTGAGATGAGTATAGGAGCTATTAAGAAAGCCTTGGAGGTTTCACTGCCTGGATCCTTCATCTATGTCTTCACTGATGCCAGGGCCAAAGATTTTCGTCTTAAAAGGGATGTTCTCCAGCTGGTGCAGCTCCGTCAGTCACAGGTACTTTAACATGAACTAACAGATTTGTACACTGTTTACCAATGGCAAGAATTTGCATTTTGTATTTTCGAAGGTAAGATGAATGAGATTTAAAATAAAAAAGCAACTTTTGTCACAGAAATGCAACCGTTGAAAGTCTTTCAGCTCTGGTTTAAAACAAATTCTCTTTAATACTATCAGAAACATGATTGCACATAAGAGAGCTGAAGGATGCAATGTTAAGGGCATGGCTATTTTTATTGCATGTGGAGAAAAAAAGAACCAGAAGAATGGCAAATTCCAAAACACTGACATCTAACTTAGGCTCCCAATGCCATTCCAGTGACAATAAAAAGTCAGGACATTAATAGATGGAAAGTAAATGCTACACATTAGTATTCCAATAAACCACTGACTCTGTTCTTTGTAAGGTTGTATTTGTGTTGACTGGGGATTGTGGAGATCGCTCCCAGCCTGGCTACAGGGCGTATGAGGAGATTGCTGCCACTTCCTCTGGACAAATCTTCCATTTGGACAAGCAGCAAGTTAATGAGGTAAGAGAACAAAGTTCACTGCACTGTAATACATGTGCATGTACATGTGCATTTACATATAAAATTTCCTTTTTCACCCTCCGTGGGTGTTCTGACCCACTTTGCGAGGTTGTGTCCTATCAGAAGTCAAAGAGACTGAGGGTTCTGCTCAATATCCCTGTTGTCTACAGTACGGCGTTAAAATGAGATGGCCAATGTCTTTCCTGTAATCTGTTAGAATTACGTCTACATTTTGAATTTCACTGTCTCAAGTGCTGCAGTCACCACAGGTATCACCTTTGCCTTCATTTTTTAAGCCTTCTCCTCTACAGTTACTATGTGCTGGATTGTCTTAGACCTATTTGAACAACCCACATTTTGGTTTTTGCCTGGTATGGTAGACATGTGTCTCTGGTGCTTAAGGCTTTGTCCTGTGCAACTATGCTATTCTTCAAACCTGCTCCGTCAAACTATCAATAGTATTTCTGGAGATTAGCCACTTCAGTGGTACATCCCAAGTAACAGCTTGTTCCCCCTTAGTGGCTCCTCCTCCAGCGCATCATCCTCTCTTCTTTTCTTTCTGTCTTTAACACTCTCTCGATATACATATCTATCTATATAGTATATACTGTATATATCAAGTATAGATAAATTTATATACATACTGTATATAAATCCCATAGATCAGGTGTGTCCAACTCTGGTCCTCGAGGGCTGGTATCCTGAAAGTTTTGCAAGTGTTCTTGCATCTACACACCTGATCCAAGTTATTGAGTCATTGTGTCAAATTTTATTTGCTGTTGATTTCACTTTATGTGCACTAGTTGTATTGAACCAGGAACACAAGAAAAACCTTCAGGACACCGGCCCTCTAGGACTGGATTTGAACATCCCTGTTATGGATAAATGAACATGTTTTTTAATCTGTGTAGTCCCTCATTCATCCAGGAGTGATCCATAGTAGAAAAAGTTTCAAAAAAGTCTTCTGGACAGTTTAATTCTTCAACAATTGTTGAAGAATTAAACTGTCCAGAAGACTTTTTTGAAACTTTTTCTACTATGTTTTTTAATCATTTTAAAAACTTAAAAACGTTTTTTATGTTATTTTGTAATAACTTTACATTTGAAGGCATATCTAAAAGTGTTATGATTAATTAAAAACACCATAAAACGCATTACACACAGGAAACACATATACGTGTATTATAATTATTTAGTTTGAATATTATCAGATGGTTTCTTGTCAAGGCTGCACGGTGGTGTAGTGATTAGCACAGTGGCCTCACAGCAAGAAGGTCATGAGTTTGACTCCCGGGTGAGGACGAGGCTTGGAACACTGGCTTGGTCTGTGTGGAGTTTGCACGTTCTCCCCGTGTACGCGTGGGTTTTCTCCGGGTACTCCGGTTTCCTCTTACCCTCCAAAAACATGCATGCTAGGTTGATTGGCCACTAAATGATTGCCCCTTGTAATGAGTGTGTGTGTGGCCCCGCGACAGACTGGCGACCTGCTTGGGGTGTACCCTGCCCCTCGCCTCAAATCAGCCGGGATGGACTCCCGCATCCCCTGCAACGCGTAAAGGGATAGATGGTTAAGAAGGTGCCTGTTTCTTGTCATTGCTTGTACAAGAAACTTGGTCCCCAAGTTGAAACTTTATTGAGGTTAATGAGCTTGTAAGGACTGCAGCTTTATAGTAATTGTAAGGAAGGACCAAGTGATTACACGTTTGAAACATTCATTAAGACTCCGACTCCTTAATCCCCACTACGCATCTCAACTTTTAGAACCAGTGAGTGTCTTCAAGTCGCTTCCGAGCACTCTGAAAATTAAAATAATGGAAATTCACAAAGAAAGCAAGCCGTATAAAAAGATAACCAAGTCTTTGTATGTAGTTTATGCATAATGTATTAAAGGATGACAGTTAAATAAAAGTGCTGGAGGGAATGAATTTTTCACATCTAAGAACTACTGCAAAAGAACTGCAAGTAGGATAAATGAAAAGGTTGATTAAGGCCCAACTGAGCTGCAAAATGCCAAGAAATAATTAGAAGACCCCTTTACAAGACATAAATGCAATGGGGTAATGTTTCAATGTTAGACACATATACAGCAGCAGCTGTACAGACCTAAAGTCTCTTCAGCCCAATGATATAATTGTGGGGATTTTATTTGCCATCAAACAATACCGGTGCTGATGGTAAACGTCCTGTTTATTCGATTCGACAACTGTGATTCCTTTTTATCGGAAGCGGGAAATAACAGAAACTCTGTCTCAGTGGCCAAAGACGGGGATCCCATTTTAGTTAGACTTAAAAGAAGCCAGAGTTTCCTGTAAAAGAGAGTGGTATCTCTCATGTCAACACAGTAGATGGTATGGTATTGTTAAACTTAACGAAGTGTTAGTCTTCTGAACCCAGGAACTGAGTTGAGTTTGCTTCTTTTCAGTAATACAATATGAAATGAAGCTGACATTACCTGTGTATTGGAAATGTCGGTATAGATTTGCAGTCATACAGGTCATGATTAAAAAGATTAAAACATATATATACATGTATTACCTGGGCAAAATTTTCAGTTTCTTCAGTCCAGTCAGGCTCAAAATTTTGATGTTTTGCCCCTCTTCTAACTGGAATTTTTTTTACTCTGTGTATGGAAAAACACAATTAATTCTGACATCCATTAGAAGTTAATAGGTTTAAACGTTCAAACCTCATTACCAGGTGGCTTACTGAAGCTTCATGCAATTTTCAGTGTGTAGTTAAATACATGCATGTACATAGATCTACATACTCTAGATCTATTTAGATCTAGAGAAAGCGTATGACAGGGTACTCAGAGAAGAACTGTGTATTGTATGAGGAAGACTCATGTGACAGAGAAATATGTTAGAATAGTGCAGGACATGTATGAGGACTGTAAGACAGTGGTGAGGTGTGCTGTATGTGTGACAGAGGAGTTCAGTGTGGGGGTGGGACTGCGCCAGGGATCTGCTCTGAGTCCTTTGCTGTTTGCTATGGTGATGGACAGGCTGACAGACAAGGTTAGACAGGAATCTCCATGGACAATGATGTTTGCAGATGATATTGTGGTCTGTAGTAAGAGGAGAAAAGAGGTAGAGGAAAATCAGAATCAGAATATACTTTAATGATCCCACACATGGGAAAAGCTGGAGAGGTGGACGTTTGCACTAGAAGGAAGAGGAATGAAGGTTAGTCAGAGGAAGACAGAGTACGTGTGTGAATGAGAGGGATTCAAATGGAAAAGTGAGGGTACAGGATGAAGAGATAAAGAAGGTGGAAGATTTAAAAATACGTAGGATCAACTGTCCAGAGCAATAGAGAGGATGGAAAAGAGGTGAAGAAGCATCTTCAGGCAGGCTGGGATGGGTAGAGAAAAGTATTAGGTGTGATGTGTGATAGAAGAGTTTAAGCTAAAATGAATAGTGTCCAAAACTGTGGTGAGACCGGCCATGGTGTTTGGTCTAGACACAGTGGCATTGAGAAAAAGACAAGAAACAGAGATGGAGGTAACAGAGATGAAAATGCTGAGGATGTATCTGGGAGTGACCAGGATGAACAGGATCAGGAAAGAGTATATCAGGGGAACAGCACATGTCAGAGGTTTTGGAGATAAAATCAGAGAGGCCAGACTGAAATGTTTGAACATGTGAGAGAGAGTACATTGCCAGAAAGATGCTCGGTTATGAACCACTGGGCAAGAGGCCTAGAGGAAGACCAAAAAGAAGTTTTATGGACGCAATGAAGGAAGACATGATGATAGTTTGTGTGATAGGGTTAGATGGAAGAAACTGACTTGCTGTGGCGACCCTTGAAGGGAAATGCTGAAAGGTGATGAAGAGGAAGAAGTTAAATACATGTATGTGCAATACCATGTTCATTTTCATGATGGGATTTACATAAAGTTACTGTCAGTTGTATTTTTTTTTTATCCACGTGATTTTTAGCTCTTTGGTGGCACACTTTTTTTAAACTAATGAATGCAAATCCTTTAATCCCTAAAAACCTAAGTAGTGGTGCAAATCTAACCAAAAATATCACTTTTTAAGTTTTATAATCTACCATCAAATAAAATAAACAAAGTCAGTATATATATATATATATATATGTATATACAAATTATTTTGTCTCCAGAGGAAGGAATGGAGAGAGAACAGACTGCTTATTTTATGCTCTAATCCCAGGATATGAACTGTCATGGTTTCCTTGTATTCCAGCACAGCTGCCCACTGTATTGGCTCCAGGTCCTCACACAACAGCTCATTGTCATCTCCACATAACGTACTCTTTATATGATCAACAAGACAAAGTGTTAACAGAGACTGTGGATATGAAAACTGAGCGCATGTCAAGTCAAGTTTGGATTATTGGCCTATAATAATAAAACCCAAAGTGTTTGGAGCCCAAATACACCGTCACAAAATAAGGACAGTCATAGTGTACTTCAATATATTTAAGACCTGGTTGCAGTTCATGTTATCGATTTGAAATGCAACAACTCAGCATATGAAAGTATCTGCAAAACATCATTAAATTCTACTCAATATGACCTGGATGATTAAAGGCATTAGAAGCAAGCACATGATTAGATTTCTGTCAGCTAAGATTTAGTAATAAACTGAAATGAGCAGCTTTAGTCGTATTTTATAACTTCATTCTACTGTATGACAAGGTGTACACATACTGAACTCAGAAGGCCTTGAAAAGTCATTTATAGCGTTGGCCTCATGGTTTCCTCATTATGTGAATTGAGTAGTGAGTTAAGGGGGTGGTAATGGCTGTCGAGCATAAAATGAAATTAAGGTAACATTCATCCTTGGTTGTTCTCCTGAGTGTGCTAAAGAGAGGCATCCCCTTTAGAGAAACTGCTGCCCTGCAGTAGGAACTTCTCATTATCAGAGTCACTTTGTATGAAGCACTCCATTTTTAACCGGACATCTTACAGAAAATGTTTGTGACGGTGGTGTTTGAACTTAGGGAAAGCTGGTCCCAATGGGATGTCTGGAGTTGGGTTGTCAAACTATAGCAGTCTCTTATTTTTCTTCATGTTATCTGTCTGGAAGAGTTAAGGGCCTGGAAGAGTTAAGAGTCAACTTCACCTCAGCTTCTGCTACCACTCATTCTCTGGCCCATCTGTTATTCTGCTATGAATAGCAGAGGGGGCTCCTTCCTGTTGAAGCTCTGTTCATCTGAGACAAGCAGGATGAGGTTTCACTGGACTTAAGATCTCCCACATTCCCTCATGTTTGAGACAGGGAGTGGTTGTGAAGCTCCATGTGCTCTCCCAGATCCCCCTTGGCCGGAACAGCAAATCACCACAACTCCATGCTTCACCTCCTTGTATCTAAGCATTGGCGGCCCATTAGTGCTTACTTCTTTTTACCTTTATGCATAAGAGACAGACAGTGTCCTTGGTTGATGTAGGCCACTTCGTTGCAGTTTCCTGCTCTGCTGGGGATGAGTGCACATGTGGCTAACATTACAGCTGTTTCCAGTTGTAAAATGGCAAAAAGGACTGTCTTCTGTCAGCACACACTAAGATTGATGAACGAAAAGTGGTGGCTTGACGATTATATTCAAAGCATGTTTAGTTTTTGGTAAATATCTTAAAATAAGCAACTATTCACACTGTTAGTAAATCCTAGGAGTGAGATGTTGTAGGCTCTGAGAAACTCACAAAGATGATACAGCAGTTTTGTCTGAAAGATGGAAGAATTTGGGTCTAATGTGATCACTGAAAAACACTGCAGTGACATGCGAAAGGCCTTTGTGGTCCTGTTTTCATTTGCATTTGTAATAACCATCATCATAGTGATTATATAAATGGAGGGTCAAACAGCTGTCAAACTGAAATTCTATACGGTCAATAAATGTCTCCAGGGAGCCGTAAAGTCTTTTAAGTCATAACCATTTTTACCATTGACTATAATCAACCTTTCTACAGTTATTTCAGCCTCTGGGTAATTTTCAGACTAATAAATGAACCCCATACAGTCCTCATGTCTAACATCTGACCTCATGTTACATTAAATTTATTCAAAAGAAAACCTTGATTCAATCTATCTCTAAGTGATGTCTTGTCTGTTTCATATTGGGGGAATAAGCAGTTTTAATACTTAGATTTATTTATGAAACACAGCCAACTATTCCTACCCTCCCCCACACCCAGCACTTCTCTGTTTTGAGGAACAAGCTGTTTGATTCATGAAGATGTGCCGCAGGAGCAAGACTGTGCCTGACAAACTTCCACTGTGAGAAACACTCTGCTGGGAATATATGCTTGAGAGTGCAGAAAAAGCTTATGTTATCAGTTTGACAGCTGCACTGTTTCACTTCTCCTTTGTTTAGGCAAAATCTCTCTATGGAATACTTTGGTAAAGAAAGAAAGTCCAAAGAGAAAGAATTGAAAAAGGAAATGCCATAGATATTCCCTTCCTGTCACTTTTCCTGTATTTCAAAGGTGAAAGTGTATTTCATCAAATTTGCTTTGTGCATTGAAGAATATGCCTGTTATAGCATAAATGCTTATTTATTTTTGGAGGGGTTATTTCTATCTTTTGGCAGGTTTTAAAGTGGGTAGAAGAGACTGTTCAAGCCATGAAAGTCCACCTGCTGTCATCCAACCATGACAGTGCCCAGGAAAACAAATGGGAAGTGCCCTTTGACCCCAGCCTCAGAGAGGTGACTGTGTCACTCAGTGGACCGGGGCCACAAATTGAACTGAGCGATCCCTTTGGTACATGCAAGAGATTTTCATTCATCATTTGTATATAAACACCATTATTAGACAGGAAGACACACATTAATCATCTGATAATTTGTTTTTTCCCCCTTCCAAAGGTCGGGTAATTGGTGAGGAGCAAGGCCTGAAAGAGCTTTTGAATATTCCTAATTCTGCCCGTGTCATCAACCTGAAGTTTCCCAGACCTGGTGCTTGGAAGCTCAAGGTATTTCTCATGTTGATTATTTATAAAATATATTTCCATTTTCTATTTTTTGTTGATTTGCTGATTGTATTCAGTTGCTTTCTTTCTAAAGGCAAGCTGCAGCGGACGTCATACTTTAAGGGTTACAGGGGTCAGCAGTCTAGACTTTCGGGTCGGCTTTTCCACTGTGCCTGTTTCAGAGTTCAACCACACCAGAGAGAGACCAATTAAAGGTGATGACAGGTTACGAGTAGCTACTTTATTCATAGTTGACAGAAACTATGTGCCAATGATGACTTCATTGGAATCTTTTTTTGCTTCTTAGGACTTCCCACACATGTAATGCTAAAATGTACAGGCCTGAAGCCCCCAGGTTATTTGAGCCACGTGGAACTTATGTCTGGGTCAGGGCGCTCTTTACGCACAATCTCCGTACCTCTACCTGCTGATCTTGGACAACAAGGGCTGTGGAGTCTCCCAGAGTTCCGCGCACCACAGCAGAGTTTTTTCATCAAGGTAACAGGCAAAGATGAGGAGGGTTTCCGCTTCCAGAGGCTGTCCAGTGTCTCTTACACCAATATTATTCCAGGCAAGACTCCTCAATTGCATTCAGACTTACCTCTTTGCCAGTCCTCAGGTTAACATCAACCTTTCTTTTCCCCCTTATGTAGATCCTCCAATTGTGAAAATGCCTAATGTAGTAAAAGGGTTTTACATGCAGCCGGCTGTGATTGGCTGCTCGGTGCAGAGTGACATTCCCTACAGATTGAGATTCACCAGAAGTGGGATTACGTTGGGAGAGGAGAAGTTCTTTCAGTGAGTCATTTAAGTTTTCTCCTTTCAGCTTTTCTTTTGATGCCACAGTTTTGTGCCATGATAACCTACTTTAATGACACTAATAAAGCTCTTCATGTCAATATTACAGAAGGTCGTTTGCTGTGTGTAAACATAGCCAGACTTATCTGTGGCTTTTCTTTGAAAAGTGAAGAAAGCAGTTACTGTTTCTGTCTCCATGAACAATAGCTTGCTTGTTTAGAATTTATATATCTCATAAACACCAAGTGAATACGTAATGAAATTGGATATTGTCACAGTTCTTGCACTCAAGCTAACCTCAAATGTGTTTTGTTTATGAGGAATTCTGCAATAGCATCATGGGAGATTGCTCACGCTTCAGGCGATGATGAAGGTGTGTATGAGTGCCTTGCACAGAGCAGTGCAGGACAAGGACGAGCTGGGACTGAGCTCACTGTTCGAGGTACGTCTCAATAAACAATGTCAGCAACGCTCGCATAGGTCATTGAACATGCTTTCCAAGCAAAGTCTTAAAATAAAATCCAAACTTTTCATTTGATTTCATCTGATCAGAATTAGTTATCCACTGCTGATAAAAGCTCTGTTTTGGTTTTGTTTCCATAAAACAGAGCCTCCTCCAGTCTTGAAACCCGCTATTAATGTGACTTCCTCTTTGGGAGGCGTGGCTATTTTATCCTGTAAGGTGGAAGGCCCAATACGCCACAACCTGACATGGTATCGATTGGGCCGTGCAATCCACTCCCCCATGGGAAGGGTTACGCTCACTCCTGAATCGTCACTGCTAATTAGTGGAGTTCAGACTCAAGATGCTGGAGAGTACCAGTGTATCGCTGTCAATGCTCATGGAGACAGCAGAATCAAAGTGTGGCTTTTTGTCCCAGGTATGGTAGGATATAACCCTGCACATCATCTGCTTAAACACTTAACATACTGAAGCCTTGTGGCTCCTATCAGACCCCTGTCATCTGGTTTCCATTACTACTTTAACCTTTTTGCAACCAGATTGAGCCACTTCCTCTGCAAAAAAAGTGAAAAAAACAGCTTGATGAAAAATGATCCTGTGTTGTCAGCATCTTTTCAGATGTGCAAAATGAGTAGTTTTTGTAATGAAAGTAAATAATGTTGAAGTTTGTTATAATTAAGCCATGATGTTTTAAACTTTATTGTGTATAAAAATGACATTGCTGTGGTTAATCTTGTGTGAAGTTGGCAGTGAATGACATCATACATTGACAGGGGCCTGAGTCACCATCAGCTTTTTCTGCTTGTGTTTGCTTCCACATGCAGAGGCTCCTTCTGTAGTAATTCATCCACACAGCCAGGCGTTTTCCCAAGGGGATGAGATCCGCTTGGTCTGCTCGGCGTCCGGCTCCCCCCCTCCCCAACTTCTCTGGAGCCATGAAAGCATGTTTCTTACTAATCGGCCGAGGTAAGGGAACTCTCAGCCCACTCAGCACCTCCGGCACAGAAGAGTCAAGAGAATCATTATTTTCCACTTTTACTATAAGCAGAGTTGTCAAATCTTATTTGTATGGTTTAGGAAAGTACAATGTTACACTCATTGAAAAGCACAGGCTCACACACACTTATTTAATATATATACTGTATATGCATGTATATTTATTTACATGCATATACAGTATATGTCCATGTATATATATATTTATATACAGTATACAGGTATTGTAAAAATTAGGAAGAAAAATGAATATACTTTCATCCCATAAACCTGACTTGTTGACCATTTTTTTTCCAGGGTCAGTGTAAACAAGCAAGGGGTTCTGACTATTAGAGGGGCCCTCCCGGAGGATGCTGGGAACTATACTTGCCTGGCAACCAATGAGGCTGGGGCTACTTCTCGATCTGTGATGGTAACTTATGCAGGTCAGGAACCTTATTATTTTTTCAATTTTGTATATTTGTCTGTAAGTTAAACTTTGATTAAACCAGCGCCTCCATATCCGAGACTATGATTGTTGCCAGGAACCATAGAGTGGAATGCCCCCTTCAGATCACATGGTTCTACCCCGTGAAATTAAGTATCTTGATGTCTTGTTCACGAGTGGGGAAAGGATGGAGCGAGACATTGACAGACGGATCGGTATGACATCCGCAAAGATTAGGGTGCTGCTTTGGTCCGTCATGGTGAAAAAAGAGCTAAGCCAAAAAGCGAAGCTCTCGATTTACCAGTCAATCTACGTTCCTACCTTCACCTATGGTCAGCAGCTGTTGGTGGTGACTGAAAGAATACAATCGCGGATACAAGCAGCCAAAATGACCTTCCTCGTCAGGGTGGGCTTTTACTCAGAAATAGAGTAAGGGCCTCTGCCATTCAGGAGGAGCTGGAAGTAGCGCCATTGCTCCTCAGGGTCGAGAGAAGCCAGATGGGGTTGTGTTGGCATCTGCCTCCTGGTCCCCTCACTGTTAAGGTGTTTCGGGGACGCCCCCCCGGGAAGAGACCCAGACGCAGACCTGCTGGAAAGACTTGACTCACAGCTGGCCAGGGAATGCCTTTGGATCCTTCTGGGTGATCTGGAGGATGCAGTCGTGGTGATGGAAGCCTGGGCTTCCTTTCTGAAGCTGTTGTCGCCGTGTCCCAGCCCCGGATAAGCTGAAGACAACAGCTTCAGCTTATCCTGAACAGTCAGGATTTCAGACATTGTTCTGTTTTACAATAGGAGACATTTCTCTTGTTTTTGTGAGAACTGACAGCACTAGAGCTTAAGTCTTAGAATGAGCTGACAGTCGGTGTTCAGCAGAAACCTGGTGATGGAGTGATGGATTATGGCAGGCTGGTTTTTAACCATACCTCTGCCTCTTTTAGTTACTATAACTCTAAATTGTCAAATCTATGACAGGCTTGTAAGAAAGATGATCTGATCCATTCATATTGCCTGTAACTATGTGAAACAAACTTCCTTTTCTTTTTCAAAAACATTTTTATTTCAATCTCCTCTGATTAAAAAACTATAAGATAAATGAAGGTTATGTGTAGGTTTGTCAAAAAAATAAGTATTTTTTTGTATTAATTTCTTCTATTTCCAGAGGTGCCAAAAATATCAGTG
This sequence comes from Neostethus bicornis, assembly GCA_902685375.1. Classification (NCBI taxonomy): domain Eukaryota; kingdom Metazoa; phylum Chordata; class Actinopteri; order Atheriniformes; family Phallostethidae; genus Neostethus; species Neostethus bicornis. The sequence continues at coordinate 17,855,824 of LR738545.1, forward strand.
GTTCAGAAGGTGGTCTTGGTATCTGTTGGTGGTGATGCATCTCTGGAGTGTCAGGCCACAGGTGTTCCTCCTCCCCTTGTCCACTGGTTTAAAGGTAAATTAAGGATGGGCGCACAATTTTTGGTTTATCAGTATGGAAACCTGCAGTCTAAAATTTTTGTGTTTCCAGGAGAGCTAGAGGTTGGCTCTGCTCCATTTGTGAACCAGGATGTTCACCGCGGGACTTTACAGATAAAGGGGGTACAGGAGATTGACGCGGGTCAGTATATTTGTGTAGCGAGTAGCACAGCTGGAACTTCCTCTGGCGTTGTCAACCTGGAGGTTGGAGGTGAGCTGACATTTCAGTGTGTCACATAAAACAGATTTTCCTCTCAAATCTACACAAATAAAAAAGTCTTTCCATCCCACTCCAATTTTTAACAGTGGCCCCATTGTTCACGGAGGCGCCATTTGATACAACAGCCAACGTAGGAGAAAACATCACGCTTCCCTGCATTGCTCGTGGTTACCCCCAGCCAACGGTGACCTGGCATAGACAGGATGGCCGACAGATCCTCACCCGAACAGCCAGTCAGAGTAGAACAATGCAGATGAAGAATGGAGGTCTTCTGATTCATGGTAAGTCATTGCTGAAATGCAATCACAGCAGCAAAGACGAGAAGCTCAGTTATTCAGTGCTGTCTAATAAAAACTTGATGGTTTACTTTCACTGAGTGGCATAACTGACTTTCAAAGCAAGTATTTATAGAAGAGGTGCAGTCTTTCATATCAGGTTCAGCTAACATTTTCTTAAGACAGGAAAGCAACAGCGTGATATGACACGTCAGAGAGTTAGAGCAATTTAAAGCCTCTCTGAGAAATCTTTTCTGTTAAAGTACTTCTTATTCTCCAAATAAATGCTCCGTCTATAATTTTTATTAGTATTTATTGTTAAATCTGAGCTCCTGTAAAGTCTGAACATGCAGTGTGTGAAAAGGCTCCTACTGATGTCTTTATGGATTCAAAGGGCTAATTAGTTTGATCTAGAGTACATGACTTATTACGACTTGACATTTTTAAGAACATGACTATTTATACTATAGAATCCTCTAGCGTTTTACTGTTCTGCTTCCTGTGTTTGGATTTTGATATTTTATGTCTTATTTATAACTATAATCATACTGTTCTGGCTGGCATAACACAAGGAGTGAATTATAGGTTCATCTTCCCACATGTAATCTCCTTACGGAATAGAACATGTGTGTCAGCCAGCTAGGAACTGGGCCAAATCAATTTTTTTTGTTAACTTACTTGTTAAACAAAATACTGATAGTTATTAAACAGGGGGTTTTGTGCTTTTGGAATTAATATTTCACATTTAGATTTTTAATACTCTCTCAAACTAGAGATATTTGTCTTGCTCATGCAATGTGTTTTAACTAAGATATGTTTGGCTGTAGGTGTCTGGCTTGATGATGAGGGGGTATATGTCTGTGAGGCCGGAAACCAGTTTGGGCGTGTCAAAGCTGAGGCCAGAGTCAGTGTCACTGGACTCGGTGGGTTTGGTGGTTAAATTATGATTCCATACATGTGATACTCATAAATGTATATGCCCTTTTTTCACATTTTCTTACTTCTTTTTTTTTCTCTCTTCATATTATTGTCCTCAAAGAACCCCCTGTCTTGGCCCAAACTCCCCCAGTCATCACCACTGGCATCGGCCTCTCTCTCAGCCTACCTTGCATGCTTTTAGATGGAATACCTCTCCCAGAAAGACACTGGACTCATAATGGAAAACTTGTAAGGACAGATTACATTAAATCTTTGATAATTTTCTTGTGAATCACATCAATGTTTTTTTTGTTTGTTTTGACAGGTTCAAGCAAATAGGAGAATGTTTTTGAGGAGCGATGGGAGTTTGTACATAGAAAGAACCATTGCTGAAGACAGCGGAACTTATATCTGCACTGCAGTGAATGCAGCTGGCTCCACAAACATTTCAATTAGCCTGGAGGTTCACGGTAGGAGACTAATGAAGTTGTGAACGGTTTAGAAAATTTTCCATGTTTTGCCAAGAGTTTTGCCCAGCAGAGAATAATTAGCTTAGGATGAAGACTAGATATTGAGATAACGACTCTCAGTGTACAAATGTAGAAAATCAACCCTTAGAAAAAAGACAGCTATGGCTGAAAAAGTAAGAAATTAAGATATTTTTGCCAAGCTTACTCAGTGGAGAGCCATTAAAAGGCAGTTCACATACACACTATACAATTGTAGTTCAGTAAAGCTGTTTTCCCATAAGCTTATAAACAATAATTTCCCCATTCTAGCTTCATTCTTCATGAATGGTGATAAAATTGTTATCGAAATTCAATGTGGTTTGCTGCAAGAAGCTCCATCATCTGTGTGTGAGAGATAATTCTTACAAGCATACTGAACATTAGAAAATCATCTGGACAGTGAAGCGATCAAAATATGCTGACTCAACATGGGAAAAAGCATTATGCTGATGATCCGAACACCTGCTGTCATCACAGCTATTGGGTCCATTTATTACATGCTGTGATGGAGGAGGTGATTTCATTCAGGGGCACATAATGACAGACAGTACAGATTAAGGTTCATCATCAGCTTGTAATGAAGACATGCTTCAGATGCCCACACTGCTGGCTCACTCTGGCCTGTTTTTCATGGTCAATCTGACAGCTGTGTTTTATGATCGGCTTCTTCCACAGTTCCCCCAGAGATTAGTGCCGGTCCATACCACTACATTGCCAATGAGGGAGTTACCATCACACTGTCATGTGAGGCCAAGGGAGTTCCAAAGCCAGAGGTTGTCTGGTCTAAGGTAGGAACTCATCTACATCAAATAAATCTACAGTATTTGTGTCTTTTTGCATCCCATAAGCTCATTTAAAACTAATTGACTTTGTGTCAGTCGCTATTTTATTTGAGGATCAAACTTGAGAAACACTTAAGCCAAATTTTTTGTAAAAATGTTAAAATGATTGTTTTTAAAAATGTATTAAAAGCCAAACTCAACTAAACTTTAAATTTTTACTTACAACCATGTGTTTCACAATTATTTATTATATTTTATACCTTAGAGGCAGAATGAAACGACATGTCTGTAATACAAATGCATCAACGTTTAAATTACCTTTGAATGAACATAATAAAATACATTAGGTCATTTTTTTCTATTTGGCCCCTAATTTAGGAATAATTTGCTCTGCAATCAAGCTGAGATTACCCTGAACACAGGGAGCGTAACCATGGCAACTTCACCATTGTACGCAATGTCTGTGAATTCACTCAGTATTTTATTTCACCCTAGGAATCAATTTAAAATACAAAGCAGTAAAATTTTCTTCCAAATGACAAAGAGAAATTTTAAAGGTTTTGCAGAACTAATCCATATTAGTGTTAGCAAAATTGTTCCTTATTTGAATAGAAAACATTCATTTTAATATCTAATGCAATCCCTACATTCAGACACATTTTCTGACAAAAATAACAATGAAAATTTTTGTTAAATGGCTATTTACAATTCAGTGTAATAGAAATGCTTGCAATCAAAATAGAAATAACAAGTGAGTTTTCATTTAGTTCATAAAAGATAAAGATATCTGACACTATAACCTACTGATTAGGTTATAACAGCAGTTTTCTACCTATTGAACCCAAGTTCTTCCCTTGTTTTGTGTCTAATATATGTTTTAGAGTGGTGTTCTCAGGGCAAAAATAAAATCTGAAAAAGTCCTTTTATGTTCAAAGCAAGAGCTCGCTCAGCATGCTGATTACTTGTGTGTGGATATTGTAGATAGAGAGAAATTCAAGGGGTGGTCTGTAATTACATTAAACATCAAAGGCTTAGTCTCAGACCTCAACATTAGCTTAACATTACAGCAAGGTTTTACAGTTTGTTCTGCCTGGTAATATCCTGAGTATCTTTTCAGGGTAGACAGCCTCTTTCCAGGGATTCATCATCTCTTCGGGCAAATGCTGATGGGAACCTTAAAATCCTTCATCCAACCCCTAAAGATGCTGGGATATACATCTGCACAGCAACTAGTCCTGTGGGTTATGCTAGCCGAGAAATTCAGCTCAGTGTTAACAGTAAGTCCCTTTAATTAATAGCCACCTAGAAGATGTGATCGTTTATAAAGTAACACTTATGTCTAATAAATTTGTGTGGATTTTTCTCAACTTCTTTGTTTTCTTTCTAGCTTTGCCAAAGATAATGGGTGTGAGTGGCCATGACAACACTGTAAACATGGCAGCAGAGGTGGGAACAGAAGTTGTTTTACCTTGTGAGGCCCAGGGAAATCCTTCCCCATTAGTCACATGGAGTCGAAATGGGTATCCCATCCCCCCTGTGACAGCTGGGTAAGAGGAAGTTCAAGCTTACTCTGGCAACCAGTATGTTGTGATTTGAAACATCAAGTGACAAATGAGACACGCTTTTCTGTTACTCTACTGCTCAGTAAACTGGCATCTCTCTTAAGTTTTGCAACATGCTCTGGCTGAGTTTGGCCGGGATTCAAATCTTTGCTACTGATGTTTGAAGTTAATTTTGTGATACTCTTTGAAGGGCAGCAAGGCAGAGTCAAACCTCACCCACCAGCTAAACTGAGGTGAAACATCTGTTCCCTAATGGCCTGATGCCATACTTTCATGTGTGGTCAGTCTTAGTGCAGACAGGGTGATTGACACATAGACCAGAACTCATTTTAGATTGATGACAGAACAGCTCACGGCCAGACACCGGACAGGCCGGTTTACAGCAGACTGGAGGTTATGACAGGCGATGCTAAAGCATTGATGACTTAGATGCTGACTAACTTCTTTGGGACCGGAAAGAATGAAAGAGCCAGGGGGCGTAGGGGTGAATGCCAGGAATAGGGGGAATATGAACAGACAGAAAAGGAGATACAAGTCGTGTCTGCCTGATGTTCGGATTCCCTTGAGTGTTAAAACGCTAAAACAAACATGCTGACTCTTTACTACTTCATTTTGATGAGAATAACACATCTCTGCGAACAACCACCTCATCCCACGCTTTTCTTATGGAAACAGTAAACATGTAAAGCAAGATTCATTCCCTCTGGCTACACTTGGTAGGTCAGAAGAAATGACCAGAGGGAGCTGATTGGTGAAATAATTGGGATCATTTAGTGGTCAGATGTCTTTCATGATTTTGTGTTCAACTTTGTCAGACTAGAGTTAAGCAAAGACACAGACATTGGGTTTGTGGATGTGTTCTTTTTCTACCAAATCCTGATGAAACCAATTTGTTTCAGTTAGTCTTTGTGCCAGACTGTGTACACAGATGACTTGACACCAGTGTGGGGAGTGATGAATGAGCGAGAGCAGTTCAAGTATTGTGTATTTGAGTGCTGCGGTCTGAACTAGATTGGCCATTGAGAACAGAAGCAATGATTTGCTTCTAATGTTGGAAGCTACCATGTCTCCTATGGTTTTTGAGGAGGTGGGGAGTAATATTACACCGTATGAAAGAAAGAAAAAAGACTTCTTTGTGCTCTCGGCCCATTTCCTCTTACACAAACATGTTATTGTTAAAATTCAGTTGCTTGGCAGACACACTTATCTGAAATAAATCACACAAGTCTCTTTACTTTTCTGGCACCTTTATAGTACATACAACTCTGATACAATACCTGGTAAAAAGATAAAGCTGGTAATATTACTGACCTATGTTGAACTTTTCTAAACCTACATTTTATTGCTGCTGTTGCTGTAAAACATGGTCTTTGCATAGTGTATAGGGTTTGCAATTTTCATCATCTGTTCAACGTTTGTCGGTAACAAATATCCATAAAATTGTTGAATGCTTTGGCATAAACTTTACCTTACACCCGGTTGTTTGCAGATCAGAAGAACTTTACATTATGAAAAAATAAAAATTAGACATTAAAAATTTTAGCTTCAAATTGTTTAATCTTTCCAATGAAATAACTCATTTAAAAAAAATAAATTTTTATTTTTGCTTCTACCACTTTTTAGATTCACAATTTTACCTTCGGGGTCTCTGAGGATCACTGATGTTCGCCTTATTGATAGTAAACTGTACACCTGCACGGCAGAAAACCCAGCGGGCAATGTGTCTCTAAGTTACAATTTACACATTCAAGGTAACTCTATGGGGTTTTGGTTGAAAATTTTAAAAAGCTTGATATTTATGCCACCCTTTTTTTTCCAATTCATTTTTGTTTTTGTTCCCTCTTTGTGTTTAACAACTTACTTTTGTATTTCTATCCTATTTTTAGTCAAACCAAGAATTCAACCTGCTCCCTCCATCCTAAAAGCTCTGATTGGCCAGACAGTGACCCTACCTTGTGTGGTTCAGGGTGAACCAAATCCTGAGATCAGCTGGTTTCATAATGGACAGCCTGTTGGTGTAAAAAACCTTACACCTTTTCGGATCCAGCGGGTCAGCATTGCGGACCAGGGCACTTACCGATGTGTGGCCAAGAATGATGCAGGGCAGAATATCCTGGAAATAAAACTTGAAATTCTTGGTAAATATGACAAGTTTTGGTATTTAGAGAAACAACAAAAAGCCAGAGAAAGTGGATTTTCAGGATCTTAGTGTAAAACAGCAGTGCTTTTTTGGTGTGTTCAGTCAAAGTACAAAAGTTTTCTTTACTGCATGGAAACGAGTGATCCGCATAGAGAGAGGCTGTTTGGACAATAACGTCCTCTTTCAGTTTGATAGAAGTTGCAGAGTCAGACTTCATCATCTGACAGGGGAAGTTACATGAAAATGTTCTCAATTTATTACCAACTTTGTTGTAGAATTTATAGATAACACATAACATGACAGGGAATTCGTGCTACCAGTTTTACACAAATACAAGTGGTGTGTCAGTGTGGACTTTTCATATGGACTATTTAAACTGGTTGAGTTCAAGTTGTATTTGTTCATTATCCATGGGGATTTGTGGATGCTATTTGTAATTTATCATTCTTTTTTCACAATGACATTAAAAGAAATCATTCTTTTTGCCACTTCAGAGCACTAGATGTGTTTTTGGCTGAAGATGTCTTATGAGTGTGTATTTATCAGGCCGTAAACAGTGTTTGGATCTCTTAAAAATTACTACCTGATTATTTATTGTTATTATTTCAAGGCAGTCCTGTTGAAGGTTTTACGGATTGCTGTAACTCGTTTCTTATATTGGACCATATGGGAATTTTAAAAACCTCACAACTACAAAGTTTCTCTGATACTTTGAAAGCTATATAACTGACTTCTTTCCACACACTAAAACTGGCTCATAATTATGTCATGTTTAACTTATTATTCGCTCCCACACTTTGAAGTAACATTTAACTTGGTCTTTTTAACTTGTAGAGGCGCCCAACTTCGCAGAACCCGGAGATAGCATCATGGAAAAAGTAGCCAACAGCAAGGTCATCATTCCTTGCCGTGCAGAAGGTAAGACATGATTCATAGATGAGTGTTGCGGTAAAGGTGCAATTAACAGGGTGTGGGGAAATATTTCTGAGCATACAATAGACGCCCCCTTTTTTTATGGATTTTTTTATGTGTCGCCCATAAATAACGTGGAAAATGTTATTAAATTAGCATTTTTCTGATTGTATATGTTAATACAATGCTGTGATTTTACTTTGTAAGATGTTGTGTATCCATGGATCTTTGTTGCATGATGTGAACTTGATGCAAGTAGTGAATGCTGCTGCAAACAGGTTTGTTTGGGAGGAGCTTTGCCATGGCAACCCGCACGTTGAGAGGAGGTGAGGACTGTATCTAATGTGGCTCAACAGCTGGAACAGAGGTCTGCCTGCTGCCTCTGTGAGCCACATCTGCTTTCCTCAGCGTCGTGGCCTGCTGGGAGAGGAATCCTAATTACAGACTGCTGCTGGCAGATAAAGGACAAAGATGTCTGAGTTTCACTGTAAAAGAAGAGGAAGAACCTCTTTAGCCCTCCTTCGATCCAGACCTTGCATATAGGCAACTGCTCCATGCTTTACAGAGCTCACACAGAAATACACTCTTAGCAGGCACTCTTTCCTTCTCTCTGCACCTATCAGTGTGAGAGAGCAAGTTTTGACTAATTGATCATGCTAATTTGACAATGAATACTTATTACATGATTAAAGTAATTATTTGAGAAACACATAAAAGGGGAAATTGCTAACTGTTGGTCAAAGCCAAGAAAAAAGTCCTTCAATACAGTCTGAAACAGAACATCTGTATGCATTTCCTTGGAGCAATGAGATAATAAATTAGCTTCAGAGCTCTTTAACTGTAAGCATGTGTTCTGAGAAGCAGAACAGAATCACCTAAGCTCGCCCTGTTCTTCTTCGTTAGCATTTCATAGACTTGAAATTGGCAGCATCTGATTTTCCATCTCAATCTGCAAAGTTTGTTTTTAGCAGCTCATTGTGTTTTCCTCCTGTGTGCTACTTGGTCGCAATGACTCGTACATTGCAATGGGTGCAAAATTTTCTTCATTTTTCCCCATTCCTTTATCCTCCTGTTGACCATTTCCAAGTCTTCTCCTGCTGGTAATCGACAGAACACATCTGTTTTAGGCTTCTGTGTGAAGGCGCAAGTTTCTTTGAACTCTTAGTCTAAACAATCCTTTTTAAAAGCTCAAGACCCTCATTTCAGTATTTGGTAGTAAATCATAAGGCTTCTGTTGTGTATATTACATTTCACACAACTCTATACTACTATGTATTTTTTTTTTATGTGAGTCTGACCTTGGATAATGTCTACAAGCTACAAGGACAGCCTTTTGGCATGGTTTTCCTCTGTTATCCGTCCTGATAACTGAAGAACCGGCTTTATTTTACTCTGGGCCACTTGCCCAATTAGCTCTCCTGTTGAGAAGTAAAAAGATTTGTGTAACTTTTCTTTTGTAGCAAGTAAAACTCACATTTTCCTCACAAAGTATCTTTTTCTTCTTTCTACATTTGCAGGTTCACCTCCTCCCAAAATACGTTGGTTCAAAAATGGCCTGGAAATATACCCGGAACAATCAGAGTTTTCTGTGGCCAGGGATGGAGCTCTTGTAATTAGCACAGCATCTGCTAGCCACAGTGGGGACTTCAAGTGTGTGGCAACCAATGAGGCAGGTTCTGTGGAAAGAAAAACCAGGCTTAAAGTGATTGGTAAGAATGACGGGACTTCTCGGTTTTCTAACTCAAATGATGCATGCCAATGACATAAATCTCCTTTCTTATGGCCCGTTCAGTTCCTCCAGAGATTCAGGATAATGGCCAGCAGCTTAACCTCACTGTCACCTTGAAGCAGCCTCTGACTCTTGGATGTGATGCCTTTGGGATCCCCTCTCCATCAATAAGCTGGACTAAAGATGGTCTCCCTGTGGACAGCCCTGGGGTGTATCTTCAGAATGGAAATAGACTGCTCAGGATCTATAGAATTCAACCTGAACATGCAGGACAATTTGCTTGTGCAGCTGAAAACCCAGCTGGAGAAGCTAGGAGAGAGTATAACATAGTGGTACAAGGTGAGCAAGTTAACATGCTGTCAGAATTACACATAAGAAAAAAACAAAACAGCTATTATTCTGATACAAATGTAAACTGTAAAGGGGTTGTTTTGATATTCAAAGCAATTTTCTAATGTAATCACCGCATATTTTTTCTAGCTCCTCCAGTCATCTCAGGAACGTCTCGGCTGCAGGAGATGACCACAGTCCAGACCCAAGAAGTGGAGTTCCAGTGTCAAGTTAGCGGTACACCAGCACCGAGAGTGGAATGGAGTCATGATGGAGAGTAAGACAAATCAAATTGACGTAACCTTGGAGATGCGATATTGATCGAATCATCCAGTCGTTGCTCTTTTTCAGAGTTCTTTCCCGCAAAGGAGACCCTCATGTGGAGTTTCTGGAAGATGGTCAGGTGTTGAAGGTGAAGTCAGTGAGATTGAGGGATCAAGGGCTGTATCAGTGTCTGGCCAGGAACAGCGCAGGAACTCAGATGCGCCAGTTTAAGCTCACAGTGCAAGGTTTCTGCTGACTTAAGCATCTCCATCACACCCACCTCTTCTGAGGCTAAAATTAGACTTATATCTATTTTATTTGTGGACAGCATGCAAATTCCCAAATGCATCACAACTTTATTATATCTCATACAAAAAACAAGGCTTTTGTTTTACTGGTTGTTGTATTTGAAATATTTTTTTTCTCCAGCTCCACCCACCATCCGGGGTTTGAATGACACCTCTGAGGTGTCAGTGGTGCTTGGCTTCCCCACTGTTCTGTCCTGTGATGCTGAGGGCTCACCTGCACCCAGCATAACATGGCTAAAGGACAATCAGCCCATTGTGTCCACTGCCCAGCTGACATACACCAGAGGTGGGCAGGCTCTGAGACTGGGCTCTGCACAGGGAGACAGCAGTGGCCTCTACACTTGCAAAGCCACAAATCTAGCTGGCACAGCGATCAAGCGTTATTCTCTGAGTGTGCTAGGTTAGTCACACCTATATTAAAAATAATAAAGCCTAAAAAATCCTTAACTTGTTTCTTCTTCCCTCATCAGTCCCACCACAGATTGAAGGAGAGTCATCCTCTGTCTCATTGACTGATCAGCAACAGAAAGTGAGAATAAATGGAAGTCTGACTCTAAATTGTTTGGCTAAAGGTTTCCCCGAGCCTGAAGTGAACTGGTTCAAAGATGGGCAGGTTTGTGTGCTATTTTTAAAATAACAGCAAATTTCACCTGATTTTAATATATAAAGTTTGACTTCTATCATCCTCTACTGGCTGCCAGCAGAAATTACATTACTTATTTGTCATGTAGAAGGTTAAAATGAATGGATTTTTAGTGTGTTCTTGGGCAAACATAGATTTACTAAGATACTCTAACTTGATGTTTTTTCTCTGTACTCAGTTGCTGAATGGAAATTACCATACAGGCATTCAGGAAAGTGGCCATTATCTCCACATAGAAAATGCTTTGCTATCTCATGAGGGACAGTACACCTGTGTGGTCACCAACTCTGCGGGAGAAGCCTCAAAAGACTTTAACATAAAAATTCAAGGTATGTGAAGCTATTTTTTAGAAACCCACAAAGTTGATAACCCAGTAGTAAATTACATAACACTTTGTCTCTTACTTGCTAGTCCCTCCAGTCTTCCATCGGTTGCCAAACAAAGAAGCAGCCTGGAGTCTAGGGGATAAATTCGACGATAACAGTGAGGACATGGTTGAAAAACGAGAGATTGTGCTGGGGCATTCTGTTACCTTGACATGTGAAAGCAATGCCATCCCTCCTCCCAAACTCAGCTGGTACAAAGATGGTCAGAAACTGTCTTCTGTTGATGGAGTGGTGTTACGTCCAGGTTAGTAAAACTTCCTGTAGTAAGGCAAGATGAATGGCGACCATGCATAAAGAAAGACTGCACATTTGATACATTTGGTGCAAATTTTTTAGGTGGACAAGTGTTGCAGATTACCAGAGTTCAACAAGAGGACGCTGGTAAATACACCTGTCAGGCTGTTAATGAGGCGGGAGAGGACCACATGCATTTTGAGCTGGAGATTCTTGGTAAGCAAACACATGTTTGGTTATCATATTTAAAATTGATGCTGGGAAATGTATATGTGTTAAAAACTGTGAATAATTTTGTTTGAACTATGTTTAGTCCCTCCTGTTATCATGGGAGCGTCAGAAGAGTTTATGGAAGAAATGGGAGCAGTGGTCAACAGCACAGTAATTCTGCACTGTGATGTAAACGGACATCCACCTCCTCTCATTTCCTGGCTGCGAGATGGGCGACCGGTGCCAACAGATTCACATCATCAAATCACTGAGGATGGGACACAACTCCAGGTAAGTTTTTACACATATAAAGAATTTCACCTGGGACATCAAACTGGGGATTAACTCATAAAGGCTATTTGAACTTTCAGCTCCTTAGTGTCCAAGTCTCAGACATGGCTGGTTATTTGTGTGTAGCTGAAAACAAAGTTGGAACAGTTGAGAAGCTCTTCAGCCTATCAGTGCAAGGTAAAACCTAAACACACTCAGTTGATTCTACTTTTTGACTAAAACTTGTTGAGTAATGGGCTCTTACTGCAACACAACTATCCTTATAGTGCCTCCTAAAATCAATGGACCAAAGGAAGAGGACGTTAGTGTGATTGAAGGTCACATGGTGTCATTGCTGTGTGATGTTCAGGCTTACCCTCCTCCAGAAATCACATGGACCAGAGACGGCCAGGTGCTTCATTTCAGACCGGGTGTTCATATTCTGCCAGGTCAGCCTCCGGTCATCTGCACTGATTTCTTGCATCAGCAACTACAGCCTCTCATATTCATATGTTGTATATCAAAGGGGGGCAGATGTTGCAGTTGCCTCGAGCAACACTTCAAGATGTGGGGCAATATGTGTGCACAGCCAGCAACTCAGCAGGACAAGACCAGAAAAGCATTCTCCTCAGCGTTTATGGTGAGTAAACACATGGCGACTCATCTGTACAGTTCAGACAAAGACATCTAAAAAACACTGTCCATGAGAAAAGATGTTTATCTCAAAACAGCTGTTTGAGATGAATCACACCAATCCTGAACAAATCAATCTCTCTTTTGTGTGTGTGTTTAACAACAGTTGCGCCCACCATGAAGCCCCGACACGATGCCGAGTCAGACTTGGTGACCCCGCAGGTTGGCTCCTCTGTAATTTTACAATGTGAAGCCCACGGAGTTCCAGAGCCAGAGGTTACATGGTACAAAAATGGGCTGCAACTGGTTGCAGGGAATGGGTTGAAGATAGATCGCCACCAGCTGGAGATCATTGGAATTCAGGTCAGGATAAGTTCATTGCACGTGTTCACCATCAATAAAGTTTGAGAAACTTTTTAGATTAAATGTTTAAACATCTCATTTTATGTGCATCATTTGTTTATCTCGAAAAAAATATTTTCAGAAACAGAAATAAATATGTGCACAGCTTCTCACTGTAGCCAATCTATTTCTTGTAGACAACTGATGGTGGTACATACACTTGCAAAGTGTCCAATTTAGCTGGACAAGTGGACAGGACCTTCAGGCTCACAGTTCATGGTAAGAACACCTTACCTCTTGATTGTTGGCAAGTTAATATATTAACTTATCAGATAAACAGCTCCCGGGTGAGCTGGAGGATGCAGCCGGGGTGAGAAAAGCCTGTGTGTCCCATCTAACGCTGTTGCCCCCGTGACCCAGCCTCTGACAACCGGAAGAGAACGGAACAGATTAAAAGTTGTCACTAAGGTTGATTTCTTTCTCCACAGTTCCTCCTGCACTTGATGGACCTCTGTGGGAGTCCATCAACTTCACCCTGGGCTCCCATGTAGCTTTGCTATGTGAAGCTTCAGGAGTTCCTGTACCCAGCATCACCTGGCTTAAAGATGGAACTCCTATTGGTATGAGCAACCATTCAATGGGAAAATTGAAAAAGTGGTGAGCTGTGTGTGACAGAAAGAGTAAGAGGGAATTTTTGTTCAACAGAAAGTAGTCTGCAGTGGCAATGGTCTGTTCGAGGTAACAGGCTGGAACTGGGACCCCTCAGTCTGTCTCATGCTGGGACGTACACATGTGTGGCCAAAAATAGTGAGGGACGAACACAGAAAGACTACACACTAACAGTACAAGGTAAAGACTTTGTATGTCTCTTCTACTGTTGGAAGTATTTAGGTAACAACAAGACTTATTATTATCCTACGATCAGTCTCGCCAACCATTCTGGGTTCTGACCAACCATCTGACATAAGTGCACCCATGGGAGAAGAGCTGGCCCTGGAGTGCAGAGCAAATGGGATCCCCCCGCCTCGAGTCAGTTGGCTGAAAGATGGACGGATTTTAGTGGGATCAGATACTCACCACATCTCGTGAGTCATTCAAACTAACACTCAATAAACTCTGCTTGAGATCAGCTCAAAATATTTTTTAAGCAGCACAACACCCTGTTTTCAGTAGACAAAACTGCAAAGTTAATCTTTTCAGAGGATAATGAGTACTTCATGCAATGACCATCGGTTTATGATCTGGAGTTTGAGTTCTTCATGATGGAAACCAAGGACAGCTGCATCACAGCTGTTTAAAGGTGGTTGTGGTCATTACAGCTGCTCAGCCAGAAAAAAAAATATTCACACACTTTGGTGTGCTTTTGAATTTGTGAGAAAGCCATTGAGAGATTTTGATGCAAAAATAGTAGAGTTGAAGGTATTGGAAAGTAAAATGAATATAGCACTCAGTTCATTTGTAATTCTGCAGCTTTACTCCAGATGGGAGCATTTTAACCCTTCTGAGATTGAGCCCAGAGGATTCTGGGACATATACCTGTTTGGCTGTCAGCCCGGTAGGCCAGGAAAGTAAAATCTACACCCTCTTTGTGCTTGGTCAGTATAAACAAATTGATCAATCTTGCAGATTTTGAAGACTGTGCTATATACATTTCATTCATTATTATTCCCCACAGTTCCACCTTCTATTTCTGGTGAAACTACAATCCCCAGAGAGGTGCAAGTCACACAAGACAATGTGGTGACATTACAGTGTCAAGCAGCTGGAAACCCTCCACCTCAAATTAGCTGGTTGAAAAACGGACGGCCATTATTACTTTCTCCGCGTACACGTCTACTCTCTGGTGACTCTCTGCTGAGGTTGGTTCAAATCATGACTTAACTAAAAATAATATATTCATGGCTTATTCCTAAAGTCCCTTGATTTTTTTTTTAAAGGATTGCTCCTGTACAGCTGTCTGATTCTGGAGTTTACACATGTGTGGCACGCAGTCGGGCTGGTCTTGCTGAGCTCAGCTACGATGTCCAAGTCCAAGGTACCCTCCATACGCCACCTACAGTGTCTCCTCACTGATGATGTGAAACATCATAGATTTAAAGAACTTATTTGTGAGTTTTATGCTTCGCAGTGCCTCCTGCTGTGGATCATGTTGAACCTGTGAAGCCAGTTACAGTCGTCCAGGGATCTTTGGTAACTTTAACTTGTGAGGCGCGTGGTATTCCTCCTCCCACTCTCACCTGGATGAAAGATGGCCAGCCATTGTCCCTCCATAGGAATTTGCTTCTAGATGGGCAGGAAACAAGGCTGCAGCTTCCTGATGTGGCTCCTTCAGATGCTGGTCTCTACAGCTGTGTGGCCAGTAACCAAGCTGGTAGCAGCACTCAGACCTTCAACCTCACTGTGCTTGGTAAAATATGCCTCATTTATCTCTGATTAAACTCATGTTGTGAAATTATTGAAACTTTATTAAAATATTTTTCCTTCTAATCCAGAACCTCCAAAGATAACCTCCAACACCCCAGAAGAGTTAACTGTTCCTGTTAACAACCCACTTGAGTTGGAATGTTCTGCTGAGGGAGTTCCTCCTCCCACACTCAGCTGGCTCAAAGATGGCCGACCTTTAGAGGGAACAGACATTATTCAGGAGGATGGACACTTTCTCCGGATCAGTAAACTTCAGGTATGCTATTTAGGAGTTACATAATTAACAGCACGTGTGTAAATAGCAATGGAAAGTCTAAATTTTCAATCCAAGAAAACACAAGCAAGCCTTGCAAGAACTGCTCAAACTGATTAAGGTCTTCTTTTATGAAGGTTGAAGATGCAGGACTGTACACCTGCTTGGCCAGCAGCCCAGCCGGAGAAGATGGAAAAAACCACTGGGTTCGAGTCCAAGGTGAACAGAGTTATGATCACTAAATCTTAAACTCCAAGAAAATATATGGAACGCTTCATAGCATGTGAAAACTCTCTCATTTCTGCACGTGGAGTTTGATGGGTACAGCTCCACGCACATTCAGAAATTCTATAAAAACACACCTTCACAGCATTTTTTTTTCACGCACAGGACATAAAATACTGTAAGCACCATAAAAGGAAATAAAAGTGTGGGTCCTGAGTGACGATGCACTTTTAATAAATACGTTTGATGTAGTTTAAAAAATTCATACTAGTTAATAAACAGTACGAATAAAACATAGTCTTTTAATTCTAGTTAGTCATGCTGTAAGAAATTAATGCTCCTAAAGATCATGTTCAAGATCATTGAAGCTAAAGTTGCACCAAAAAAAGCCCAAACTCTAAACATTACAGTCTGATTGGTAGAGCATACCTCTATATCTCGACTTAGGTTGTTAAATGACTTTTTACCATGCTTTCAAGTTTTGTAGAAGCTTCCAACATATAGAGGTGTTTAATCACTGTATTTACTGCTTTGAGTGAATCACTGCACAGAAAAAAACCCCTAACACTCGTTTATCTTTAGTTCCACCAACTCTGCTCGGCTCTGACAATGTCAGGACATTGACCGTGCCAGTTAATGGACATCTAACCTTAGAGTGCCTGGCTGACAGCGACCCTCCGCCTAATATAGAGTGGTACAAAGACGAGGCCAAACTGCAAGTATGAGAGTAAAAAAAGCTATGAAGAAAAATGATCACCTGTGACTCAGACATCATCATTCTTTTTCTTCCTGTTGCATCAGCTGGGAGGTCGAATCCAACGGCTGGCAGGAGGTCAGTACCTGGAAATACAGGAAGTCAGACCTGAGGATAGTGGGCAGTATAGCTGTGTGGTCACCAACATGGCTGGAAGCACTAGTCTGCTATTCACAGTGGAAATTCTCTGTAAGTTTACCTCCAAGTAAATCAGTTTAATATTTTGTACCTTAACTTCCCTCACATAATGTAGATGGTAAGAAACAAATAACCCTAGTTTATCAGAATTATTTTACAACTGATAATGAATTTCTTTTTTTATGTAGTGCCACCTGTAATAAAAGAGAGCAGCTCTGTGGTGACTGTCCACATAAACCAGGATGCAGTTTTACCTTGTGAAGTAGAAGACGATTCTTCACCTGTGGTCATTTGGAGGAAAGATGGCTTCCCTGTTCCTAAAGACAGCAATAAGTATGTTGATGGAATTCAGCTGTACGATCTTACATTCACATCTATAGTTTATAAATTTATTTATGATCAAGCTATTTTCTCCAGGTACACCCTGCTAGTAGAGGGCTCATTGCGTATCCATGGAGCTCAGCTGAATGATGCTGGCCGGTACTTCTGCACCGTGTCCAATCAGGCTGGCTCAGCTCACCGGGCAATGGACTTGCGTGTATTTGGTAAAAAAATAAAAAAAATTATTTCTGTAATGTCAGAGCTTATTTTGTCTCAATTTATTTGCTTGGTTAAACATATTTTGGTTTTCTGTCTTCTTTCAGTGGGTCCTTCAATCAGCCCTGGTCCAATCAATGTGACAGCAAGTACAGGAATCAGAGCAGTCCTGAGCTGTGAGACAACTGGAATACCATCGCCAAAAGTTTCCTGGAAGAGAAATGGAGCTCCACTTGATGTTAGTCAGCAGCCTGGGGCATATCGGTAAGATAGAGAAAAATGTACAATAAAACTCAAAGCGATGAAAACAAAAACATGTTCTTTTTTGTCTAGATTGCTCTCCTCCGGTTCCTTGGTTCTCCTGTCTCCATCCAGTGAAGATGAAGGTTATTTTGAGTGCACAGCAGTGAATGATGTTGGAGAGGAACGTAGGGTCATTGAGGTCATCTTGCAAGGTGGTTATTTGAAGTTTGTTTTCTTTAAAATGACAGAAAATTAGCCTGGATTAAGAATAAAATGATCTCCTTGTAGTCCCTCCATCTATTGAGGATGATGTCACCATGGTTAAAGCAGTGAAGATGACATCTGTGACGTTACCTTGTCATGTGCAAGGACGTCCTCAACCAGCAATCACCTGGACTAAGGGAGGGTCTAAACTGGGTACAAGAGGCGGAACTTATCGCATTCTCCCTACTGGTAAGAAACTCTCTCTAAACCAGGCGTGGATAAACCATGGTCTGAGAATCATATAAGGCCTGGTAAGCTTTTTGATCTGGCCCACCGAACTAGTTTTTTGTTTTGATTACAAAAACCGTCCACATAGATTTCAAATTGGCTCCATCTAAGACAGCAAATATGTCTAACTAAAGAAAAATTAATTCTAGGTTTACCCTAATAAGAAATTTTAACAACAGGGCAGAGCAAGTTTAAAACCTGCTCTGCCCGACTTTTGGTCACCCCTGCTCTAGATCATTTTTAAGGAAGTCAGACTTTGCTCATTAATTCCACTTTACATTTAATGTGTTTTTGTTTTTTAAACTTTTTATGTTTTTAATGTTTACTTCCGTTCCGTTGTCTTCCGCTTATCTGGGGCCGGGTCGCGGGGGCCAAACCCTCAGACAGGAAGCCCAGGCTTTTCTCACCTCGGCTGCTCCTCCAGATTACCTGGAAGGATCCCGAGTCATTCCCTGGCCAGCTGTGAGTCATAGTCTCTCCAGCGGGTCTGGGGTCTGCCTCTCGGTCTCCTCCCAAAGGGATGTGCCCGAAATACCTTACTAGCAAGGCGCTCGGGAGGCATCCTGACCAGATGCTCGAACCACACCCATCTGGCTAATGTTTACTGTTTTTTTTTTCTTAATTGTTTGAATAGGCTCATTGGAGATACCTGCAGCTTTGCCGAGTCATGCTGGTAGATACACTTGTTCAGCCCGTAACCCAGCTGGTGTAGCTCACAAACACATCATGCTTACAATACAAGGTGAGCTCTATTCAGCTTCATACAACTGAACATATCACGGCGATCTTAGTGGTATTTATATAGAAACTTCAATGACTGTTTTTTGTTGGGTTTGTTCGGTTCAGAACCCCCGGAGATCAGACCAATGGCAGAGGAGGTGCAAGTAGTGTTACATCATGGAACTGTGCTTCCGTGTGATGTCCAAGGATTGCCTAGACCATCCATCACTTGGCAAAGAGAAGGTGTACCCATTGCAGCAGGTAACAAGAATAAAACTTCTATTCAGACATATTACTCTTTGATACCAAATAATATTTAAAACAAATGTTTTTCATTAATTTGTTCAATTATAAGGAACACAAACACAATGTTATACTAATCTCTGTGTTAGATTTCCCAGCACATGCTTTGTAAGAGAGGTTTTAAAACCTCTAAAGAGTAAATGAGGTCAGAGGGGTTATTAGAAACTGGAATTGACTTGGCTCTGTGCTCTAGCAATAAAAGATAAAATAGTGGTATTGCTTTTACACAACACTGGTTTTTATGCCACTTCAGGTCACCGCCTGGCCGTACTCTCAAATGGAGCTCTGAAGTTCTCTCGAGTGACACTCGGCGATGCAGGAACCTACCAGTGTCTGGCAAAGAATGAAGCTGGTGTGGCTGTAGCAAAAACCAAACTGGTCCTTCAAGGTATATCTGGAAACCATCAGTAAAATCTATCAAGTAATCATTTTTATGTAAATTACTGTATTTTACTTTATATAAACAGGCGTGTGAGATCAATTTGGCTCATTTTATGTTTTTCCAGTTCCACCTGTGCTGAGTGTACCCCGCGTAGAGTACACTGCAGTATTAGGCCAGCCAGTAAGCCTGGAGTGTGTCGCTGATGGACAGCCACAGCCTGAAGTTACTTGGCAGAAAGAGAGGAGACCAGTAGTTGAAGGTGCTCATATACGACTTTTTGCCAACGGAACTTTGGCAATTACATCTGTCCAACGCAGTGATGCTGGAGTTTATACTTGCATGGCTAAAAACCTGGCTGGAAGGACCAGCCATGACATGCGGTTAGTAATTCAAGGTGAGTGAAGAGTACTTTTTATAACTTTATCCTTTTTGCTCTGCTACGTTTTTGACATTTATGTGGTTTTTTTTTTCCAGTCCCTCCCATGATTCCTCCTGCACAGACAGAGCTGTCTGTCATTCAGGGGTTTCAGGCTCTGCTACCCTGTGCTGCTCAGGGTTCACCTGAACCCAGAGTTTCATGGGAGAAAGATGGGGCCGTCATTCCCAACCTTCCTGGCAAATTCACAGTTCTGCGATCTGGCGAGCTGATTATTGAGAGAGCAGAGGTTTGTTTTATAAAAAATCCATTTTTATTTCATGTACAGTATCTCTATTTTGAATGACCTGATTTATTTCATCATGCAGCTGGGAGATGCAGGAGTATTCACATGTGTGGCCACAAACCCTGCAGGGTCTGTGAGACAGGATATCCATCTGTCTATCAACATGAGGCCTGCCTTTAAAGAGCTGCCAGGTGATGTAACCCTGAACAAAGGACAGACTCTGGTTTTGTCTTGCCATGCTCAGGGAACACCTACTCCCGTCATGTCTTGGACTGTCAACAACATTCCTTTTAAAGGTACTTTTTTTTCTTTTTATAAGCTTCTCAACTCAGTCTGCTATTGTGTTATGACATCTTGTTTGGTGCTGATGCCCTTACACTTTAGACGGGATGAAACTGTGTGTTTTCTAGGTGCCATAGTGGATGAGGCTGGCAGGAGCTCAGTCATCTTGGAGAATGTGACTTTGAGTGATGCAGGCACTTACTTGTGCATAGCGGACAACAGTGTGGGCTCCATTCGAGCACTCTCATTTGTTCGGATTAGAGGTGAGTTACTTGGCTTGAATTCATTGTCATTTAACCTTCATTAGATCAGTGCATCTGTTCAGCTTCTTTTGTGGTACAAATCTATTTGCTTTGTACTTCTAGAACCTCCAGTCTTGAAAGGTGAAGCCCACATGTCTCAGACAGCCGTGCAAGGTGGCTCTTCAATGCTCGACTGTCCAGTCCATGGAGACCCAAAACCTGTTCTTCGTTGGCTCAGAAATGGAAAACCTTTACCCCGACTCCTTCGAATTCAAACTTTCCACAATGGTTCTTTGGTCATTTACGGCATTACAGTAAATATGTTTGTCTTTATTGTTGAAAACTTTGAATGATTAAAACTTCTTGAGCAAACTGCGTTGACAAATTTGGTCTGTAGTGATGAAGCAGCCTTCATCTGCAGTCCCCTTGGGTGGGGAACAGTATGTAGCTGTCCTGCAGTGTCCTGCTTCTACTTAAATCAGATTCAGTTTTGCTACTGAGGCTAACAGCATTAGCAGCAGAGGGACGAGTGAACAGAGTGCTGAATGTTCCCAGACTCTGGCCCTCTTTGCTTCGCCTATAACCTCGTTACAGTCTCTAACTGCTGCTATAATTACACAGCCTGCAGCTGAGACTTTCTCACAGACGGATGGCTGTCCTTCCTTTAGAGCACTCTAATGGGAAATTTCCCCGATGCGCCCCAGTAATGTCTGTCATGACAGTCCAGTAGAATATAATCAGCAGATCTGTTCAAAATGTCAATTTTCTTGCTATAATATTTGATTTTCTTTATTCTATTGTTGTTTTTGTGTGTGATATAAATGCTTTTTTTAGGGTTTGTAATTTTAATGTCAAATAACAGTAAAATATGGTATATTTAAGCTATAACATTTTATATTTTTGTTTGTTAGGCTGCTGATGAAGGAGAATATCAGTGCGTGGCTGAGAGTGAAGCTGGCAAGGTTGAGAGAACGATTACTCTCAAGGTTCAGAGTGAGTTCTGTCTGTGATTTCACATGTTTTGATAGGACAGAAAACCAATGAGTAAAGCAGACTTCTCAAATGATCTGGTTTTCCTCTCTTAGGACTCTGGCGTTCTTGCATTTTTACCTAATAGTGTACTTTGCTTTTATTTCCAAATGCTTTGCAAAACTGACACAGTACACTTAAATTATCTCCTCAGTCAGTGGAGGTTATTCGAACTGGGAGGAGTGGGGTCCATGCAGCAGCACGTGCGGTCAAGGCTTCCAGGAACGAATCAGGCTATGTAATAATCCAGAACCAGCGAATGGTGGACGATCTTGCAGCGGTCCAAGCATCGACTCAAGAAAATGTCAGATTGGTCTGTGTCCAGGTAGGACCGTATTCAGATTTACTTTTTTCAATTGTTATCAAAATGTTTGAAACATAAATGTTACCATTTGTACAAATTATCTGTAAGAACTTTTCTGTTGGGCTGCATGGTGGTGAAGTGGTCCGCACTGTGGCCTCACAGCAAGAAGGTTGAGGGTTTGAGTCCTGGGTGGGGCGAGGCTCGCGTAGAGTTTCCATGTTCTCCTTACATCCTTAAACGACATGCATGTCAGGTTGATTGACCTCTGTGAAATTGTGTGTGTGAATGATTGCCTGTGTGTGGTCCCGCAACAGGCGACTTGTTCGGGGTGTACCCTACCTCTCGCCTGTAAGCAGTCGGGATAGGCTCCGGCACCATCCGCAACCGCATTAGGGATAGTTGCTTCAAAATTTTAATTAATAAATGATATGCAGCGACTGGAAATTTGTCGAGATGACAATAATCTCGTCAGAATATTGGAACAAAGCAATGACTAGGATAAGCGTTTCAGAAGATGACTGAGCTTTTCTGTTTTTTCTTTTTGTGTCTGTTGCTGAATGCAGGTGAGATCCCTCGCAAAACTAGAGGCAGCCTGATCGGAATGGTGAATGAGAGAGAGTTTGGTGTGTCTTACCTGGAGGCCAACATTACCGACAACAAAGCAGAGGGCAGCAGTACTCTACAGGCTCGTCTGGACAACATCCCACCCTCTGTGGGTGAGTCCTTGTACACTGAAATGGGAGTCTAATTAACACCTATTTGTTTGTGTTGCCAAATGAGGGTAAGTGCTTATGATGCATTGTTGCAGGTCCCCTGTTGCGTGTGCTGGTGTCTGTTTTTACACCTATTTATTGGACCACCGTGCTGCAAAGTGGGGAAGCTAAAAATGGCTACTCCTTCACAGAAGGTCGGTTCAGACAGGAGTCTCAGCTGGAGTTTGAAACAGGTTGGTTATTTGTTGCAATAACTCCACAGATAGAATTTTAGACTTTTGAATATTTTGTGGTAAAAGTCCAGGTTATATGTATTTTTTCATTTTAAAGTGCAGTTTTGAACAGCTACCACCAGATGGAAGCCCTCACTTTTTTGAGATGGAAGACTTTCCTCTTAATTCTTTCTCTCCTCACAGGCGAAATCCTTCGGTTGACCCACGTTGCCCGAGGTGTGGATTCAGAGGGAGTTTTGTTGATCGACATTGTCATCAATGGATTCATCCCTCCATCATTATCATCATCTCATCTAAGCCTCCAGGTGGATTTGCTGAAGCTGTAACATGATTTCATTCAACCTTGAATAAATATCAATGTCTGCTGAATCTCACTTAAGAAATTTGATTGTCTCATACTTCAGATGATCCTTAATTTTTCTGACCTGACTTTACCTCCCTCCCACAGGAGTTTGATGAGTCATACGTTCAGACAAGCCAAGGACAGCTGTATTCATGGTCAACACAGACACACAAGAGAGGAGGAAACCCTCTGGTGCTGCGGTGTAATCATACTATCATTTACGACGGCCAACAGGAACGCCAGGGTCCTGTTGTCCAGCTGGTCCGGCTCTTTGGGATGAACAGTGTTTATAATATGTTTACTCTCACCTTGGACTTCCACATTTCCGCCATCCTCCTTGTACCAGGTGTGAGGAAGGGGAAAAAAATAACATAATTACATCAAATGAAGTTCTGAATCGAAATGTCGCTAATGCTGCTTGAACTCTGTTTGCAGATGATTATGAAGACACATGTCCTAAAGGTTTCATGCTTGACACCACCTCTTACTGTGCTGGTACAATGATTTCCCTTATTTATAAACCATTTATGTTGCTTTATAAATAAAAGTTTAATAATTTTCCCACACCATTTTCTTAGTGTAACAGTATTCCCCTCTTATTAGATGAAGACGAATGTGCGGTGGGGTCTCCCTGCTCGCATTCATGTAACAACATCATGGGAGGTTTTACTTGTGAATGTCCATCTGGCTTCACCATTTCGGCAGACACCAACACCTGCCAAGGTGAGCAATACAAAAGGAAACACAGACAGATATTTGTTACTATTAAAGATCCTTTTCCTTTTTAGTTTTACCCTAAACCTTATGCTCTTGTTTTATTTTATACCAGACATTGACGAGTGCTCCCAAGGCTCCCACATGTGCCATTACAACCAACAGTGTGTGAATACAGTGGGCACATATCGTTGCCAGGCTAAGTGTGGGCCAGGATTTAAACCGGGTATTACAGGAACCAGCTGTGAAGGTAATCTGAAATAAAATACCTGCTCAGCGTTTTGTAAGCAGACATTTATCTCCCATCATGTTTATACAGTATATATATTCAAATTCAAAAATTGCTCAAGTCTCACATGGCAAATTTATGTTCCAGATGTGGATGAGTGTCAGGAGTCTGCCGTCTCTCCGTGCCAGCATCAGTGCCTTAACACTCTGGGATCATATCGCTGCATCTGCCATCCAGGATACCAACTATCTGGACATCGCTGCTTAGGTGTGTGTGCTCAATTGTTGGCCCGATCCATCGGATAGTTTCTTTCACTCCATGGAAACCGTCTGAACTCGTACTATCGGTGTTTGTTTAGGCCTCAGTGGGTGTGTACTTTTTTTGCTTTACCCTATCGCTTCTTTCTGGTTCGGACCAGACGTGATCTGTGTATTCCACTTGAACAGACTGTGGAGTCCAGAAAGTGGAGCGTAAAATCAAACTTTTCCAAATCCTGTTGGCACTGCGGCACAGTGGCGCAGTGGGTAGCACAGTGGCCTCACAGCAAGAAGGTCGTGGGTTCAAGGTCCCAGGTGGGGACGAGGCTTGGAACACTGTCCCTTCTGTGTGGATTTTGCATGGTCTGCGTGGGTTTCCTCCCACCCTCCAAAGACATGCATGCTAGGTTGATTGGCTGATGCCAAATTGCCCCTAGGAATGAGTGTGTGTGGCCTGCAACAGACTGGCGACCTGTTCCGGGTGTACCCTGCCCCTCGCCTTGAATCAGCCGGGATGGGCTCTGGCACCCCCCGTAGCCCCGTCAGGGATAGACAGATAAGAAGGTGACTGACTGTTGGCACTGTGGCAATCACTTTCTAAACATCGTCTTTGTTCTGTCTTTAAATACTCAAATTTGGTAATTGTTGATACACAGATTATAAGGTTTGGTTAACACTACTTTCAGATACCTAACTTCAAACAGACCTGGATTGACAACCGCAGTTGGCCCTGGCCTGTCTACATTTTTTTTATCATTAAAAACCAAAATTTATTTTAAAAAGTTTCCTAAAATTTGATTTTTATATTGTTTATGTGAAACCAAGCTGCAATGCTTTTCAATAACAACCAAGTTTCTTTTTTTTGTTTTTATGTTCACACTTTCACAGATATCAATGAGTGCATGAGAAATGTGTGTCCAGCTCACCAGCAGTGTCGCAACACAGAAGGAGGATATCAGTGCTTTGACAGTTGTCCAGCTGGGATGACCGCTACAGAAAACGGAGCTTGCATGGGTCAGTGGTTCACACCTTTTAATTCTGATTAACCTTTGGTGTATTTTAGACTTTCATCCTTGCAGCATTAAATAATTTGTGTGTTGTTTAAATGTTTAGTTACAGGTTGTGCTAAAGTTTAATTTAGTAAATGTGTTTATTGATATAAAAGAATCATTTAGTCACACCAAAGGTAGGATGTTGCTTTTATTGCCCTACATTTTTTTATTATTATTTGTACATTGTTTTCAGATATTGATGAATGTCAGGATGGAAGTCACATGTGTCGCTACACACAAATATGTCAAAACACAATTGGAGGTTACGGGTGTGTTTGTCCCAGAGGTTACAGATCTCAGGGAGTTGGACTTCCCTGTTTGGGTAGGATACCTGTTTCCTTGTTCAGCGTCAATGAAGGCTTACATGAACAATAACCTTTTAATTTACCTTCCAGACATTGATGAATGCCTGCAAACACCAAACCCATGTGCTTACCAGTGCAGGAATGTGCCTGGAAGCTTTAGGTGTTTGTGCCCTCCTGGTACTTTGCTGCTTGGGGATGGACGCTCCTGTGCAGGGTTGGAAAGGGGTCAGACATTTACTAATGGCACCAGAGTGAGAGCGAGACTCCGCCCACAGCTGGTGTCATCCATTGGTAGACCAATCCTCTCCCGTTCTAACGGAGTGTCTCGGATTACGAGACAGAGCTGCCCTATTGGTTACACCTATAGGGATGGTAGATGTGTTGGTAAGTTTTTTTTTTTTTTTTTTTTTTAGAAAAGCTCTACAAAAACTCTTGTCTTAATTGATCAGTGTGAGTACCTGTATTTTGTGTTTTCTTTTTTATACAGATGTGGACGAGTGCCTGCTCAAGAAGCCCTGCCAACACGAGTGCCACAACACCATTGGCAGCTTCCAGTGTCTTTGTCCCCCAGGATATGAGCTTTTACCCAACGGTAGAAGTTGTAAAGGTAAGAAAAATCATTTGAGCTGACCAACCCCATTTGATTGGTATTACAACTAAGCTAAGTTTGCCTTTCTTTAACATTAGACATCGATGAGTGTGCTGAACAAGGCATTCAGTGTGGACACAATCAGATGTGTTTTAACACTAGAGGAGGATACCAATGTCTAGATACACCCTGCCCTGCTACCTACCAAGCTGGAGGAAGCCCTGGGTAAACTATTTTAAAAATGAGCATCGTTTATACAAAGTATTCTAATGAATACTTAATGTGAGAAAAAAGTGATGCATTATTGTCTTTCTGATCTTTAAAGGACATGCTACAAGCCCTGCTCCACAGACTGCTCCACCAGTTCCTCTTCATTACTTCTACAGTATAAACTACTCACTCTTCCCTTTGGTATACCTGCCAATCACAACGTGGTGCGACTATCAGCATTCTCTGAGTCAGGAATACTGCAAGAACGTACTTCTTTTAAAATATTAGAACATGAATCACTGTCAGATCTGAAGGGACGGGTATTTGGCATCAGAGACGAGGCTGGCAGAGGGATCATCTTCACTCTGCGAGTTCTGGATAGACCTGGACTTGTACGGCTCAAGGTGCAAGCCACCACTATCTCACCACAGGGTCGAATTAACTACCAAAGCATCTTCATCATCTATATCTCCATCTCAGCGTACCCCTACTGATCACACACGCTGCTGGTCAAATAACTCTGGCCTATAAATACTTCTCCTTTTACGATGGAAAGACACTAGCTTTAAGTGGACGGAATTTGTTGACGGACTATGAAATAATGCATCCTAATTTTCAAGTAAAATGCATAGTGGTAAAAAGTTGATTTTGATGAGAGTAGTGATTTGATCACAGATGTGAGGGTCTAGTAAAAATATTTGAACTGATACACTTGCTTTTTCCTCTTTTTTCTGGGGAAAAACAAGCAAGCCTTCTCATGAATAACTATGAGGTTTTTGATATTTTATAAGTGGGATTCAAGCGGGATCTAGTTCAATTTGAAAAACAAATATTATTATTAATGCAGCAATCTACAAGGCATCAGCTTTCAGCTTGCACAATGTTTCCCCTGTTATTTATTAAAGTCATTTGAATTCACTCACTAGTTTCATCAAACTTCGCTCACGGGGGGTTCAGAAAATACAGACGGTAAAAACTGCTTACATTGGTCAAGCTGGTGTGTGGTTAAATTTTCATCTATATTTTGTGTTTTTGTACTCTTTTATAACAAGTTTTGTCACATATACTGTAAAGGTGCTATTCTGAATGTACTTGAGCATATTGGATTTGAATGAATGGTACAAAGAACAGGCAATGATTCAAAAACTACAGTAATAGACTGTACTTATATTTTTGTAGTATAGCATAAGCTACCAAATAATTCCTACAGTTGGGAGTTTTACAATGTATTTAATTACAAAAATTCAAGATTGTGAGAAATTAAGATACCTACAAACCATAACATTTCCAAAGAATCAGAATAAAGGCGTAATCCTCCAGATTTAGAAGTGTCTTCATGCTGCAGAACTGTTTTCCGTTTTGTACAAATAAAATTCTGCTTTTTTTGTTATTTTATGGTGACTTCACATTTTGTAGACTTGTTTAATCATTGGGACAATTGATCCAGCAACTTTTATTTGCCAGAGCACATCTACATTTGTAACTAAGGCCAGTCTCTTCAGATTTCACATTTCAGAGGAATCTGCTGTTTTGATTATTTCCGACATGGTTTGATTTATTACTTACTTTCAATGGAATTTCTTTTCTTGTCTCAATTCCCTCTCTTGTTTATCACTTTATTTATTTTCAAAGAAATCAATTGAACATCTGTGATTTGAAAAAAAAAAAACACAAAAAAGGGACAAATCAAAGTTTAATGGCTAAAGTTTTCCAAACATTACAGCAATAATACAGTAAAATTAAAAACGTAACCAGATAGGAAAAAAGACAGCTGCAAAAAAAATGAATAAACCACCAGTTTGATTTTATATGAGGAAATATCAGCTAATGCTACAATATGCAGTGGATTTTTTTTTCCTGGAGTGTCCAAACCCCTTTTATTTTTTAGCACTGTTTGGGATGGCCCAGTTTTAACTGGTTGATCAGAAATTTCCATCAGAGTTGCCATCCTGTTTGGTTTCTCTTTGGAGCAACAACACAAGTTTGGTTGTGGTTAACAGTTTTATTATACCATTTTTGAGGACCAGAAAAACCAGAAAAGCCTTTCTGAACATCTGCTCCCAATTTGACATCTTCTTCGAAGCATCCCTCACAACTAGAAACAACTAAAGATTGTAATGAGTTGCGTTTTTTCTGGTGCTGCTGCATTCTGCACCACAATATCCCTTTTCTCCCCACAGCACCACATCCTCCACAAAAAGAGATCAAAGTAAATACACACTGATTAAAACTTCACAACACAGTTTTTTACTTTTTAAGCCCAAATAAACATTGTTTTACAAATGTATTCATGCTGTTGTCTGTGTCATCATTCCCATTAACCTTTTTGGCATGCCAATCCAACCCTTAACCCAACCCCTACCCTAAACAGCTCAGTTCAACAGGGATTTATGGAAAACCATCAGGGCCTCTATAATCTAGTGCGCTAAATGATGAATCTAGCATGCTAAATTTCAAATCTAGTGCGCTAAATGTTCAGTCTGCTAAATTTCAAATCTAGCACACTAAATGTTCAGTCTAGCGCGCTAAATGTTTGAACCTAGATTACATGCGTGTAGTGGCCCGATTGGGTCAGGGATGGTTTACTGCTGTCTGTTGTGTCTCTCGAGATTGGACCAGGCTTTTTCACTTTGATAGCTTTGCCAGAGAAGGGGGAAAGAACAAGCCTACAAGAATGAGGATTGGCTTAACAAGAAAGAGGGAGGGAATGTTATGCGGCCTATCGGGCCGTTACACATACGTAAATCTAGTGCACTAGATTTTGAATGCAGTGTGCTAAATCAGAAACATTGAGCGCTCTAGACTGAACATATTTACCACGCTAGCTTTATCATTTAACGCGTTAGATTACCTGGGAGGGAATGTTATTTGGCCATTCAGGCCATTACATGAACGCAATCTAGTGCGCTAGATTTGAAATTTAGCACGCTAGATTTATCATTTAGCACGCTAGATTACGTGCATGCAGTAGCCTGAATCTGCACTTAGTGGTTCTACTGGCTTTCCATATCGCAACATAAAATGTAACAGAGGGTGGAAGCTAAGGGACTAGTCCCTGTTGACACAAAAATGAGAAACACGTTTCCTGTCGATCTGAGCCACCTGTGGAGTTAGCTACCTGGCATGACCCAGAAACCCCGCCATTCTTCCTCTGAGCTACCTGTCGAGTTTTGCTACCAATGTGGCGGTCAGTTATAAGTAGAATGATTCGACATGCATATGAGAGTTTTCTGACATTATATTACAGAGGGAGCATCATTTTCTAAAAGAAAATTTACCTGTCAGATTGTGGTATCTTTGGTAGTAATAGCAAGTTTATAGTGGTGTGTTTTTGCAGTTTAATACAGTGGGAACATATTTGATAAATTAAAAATAGCCATTGAGTTGTGCTACCGATGGCAGTTGGGATTGGTAAGGATCTATATGCTGTATTTGGGATGAATCAAGTATTCATAAAATCTCATTTTATCTAAAGTAGCTATTTCCTGAGTGAGAATAATTTCACCTCACTTGGTACTTGGTAACACTTTTTGTCAGTGTAACATGAACCGAAAGGCAGAGCTGTCGAGATGAGCTATATGTCGACGGAACAAAGGCAAACTTATTTTTGTTTTATTTATGAAAGTCCAAATTACCTAACGAGAACTGAATCTAAGAATTAAAGAATCAATTTCACCAGGATTTGATCTTAAATTATTGTCAACTAGGCATTGATCACCACCTACATGTAACATATTTGGCAAAACAAAAAAGTATTTAAAGAAATTGATTCAAAGAAACCTGAGGCTTGAATAATCACAACAAAAAAATGATGTAAAACACAGTACAATTTTTAAAAAAAAAATACACAAGCCAATGAAACACACAAACCTCAGCACAAATAACAATAACAACGCTAACATAATTCCACTGGATAACTCAGTTCTAAACTTTTTATTCCCACTATTGAATTTCTTTAGATTTTTCCTCACCGAGAAGAAGGGTCAGAGATGCACAGAGTTTGTTTTAATTAGCTTTAGAGTGTACTTGTGTTTATGTACATTTTTTGTTCTTTTATTTTTGTTTTTTTGTATTTTTGTTCCATTTACTGTGTGAAACCCATTGTGACAGATGTTTTGAGATATTGGGCTATAAAAATAAAATTGAAACTGACATTAATCTGTGGATTTACATTGCAAAGACAAACACAATCTAAAAGGTTCCATGTGGATTTAGGACTCAAACTATATTTGTGAATGCTCAGCTTCTTCAAGTGGAGGCAAAAGTACAGCAAAGCATGAATGCACTTGACAATGTTTTACGACTGGCATGGGAGTTCGCATGGCTTTTTTCCTGGTGAATTTGAGGAAGTTGTCAGTGAAAGGGAAGTCTGGATTTCCCTTGTTAATATTACCTCACTTTAAATGGGTTTTCATGCTCATTGTAAAACATTTCATGACCAACTGTAATCAATATTTGTAAAAACAACAGTTCAAAGTTTAAATTATTAGCCAATATTTCTTAGTTTGGTAAATAGCATAGGTGAGGTAAGAGGTAAGAAGGAGCAGGTAATGGTGGAAAGTAAATTCTTTAGGCAGCTCAACCATATTTAGATCATATCTGTTGGCAGCATAGTGGTGTATCATTAGTTTCTCAGCTGTCATTTCTCTTCAATCTTTAGCTGATGGTTGTAAAACCAAAAATATAAATAACACACAGTAGATCAAGCTTCAGAGACTTATGCATGTGTCTATTTATCTTTTGCAACACTTGGTGTGTTGAAAGGATGAAGGGATTGTGTAGTTTGGCAACTGCTGCACATAACTGTTGGTTTAGCCACTTTTTTGGATTGAGTAAGAGGGAATGTAAAGGAAAGTCTGCTTGGAAAATGCTGAGGTTTTAGTATGTCCACATAAGTGTTGATGCATGTGTAGGAAATTATTTTTATTGTGTATTCTTCAAACAAAGTTCTGTGATCTGGGCACATGATTAATTGTTACTGGAGTAAAAATTCTCCTAACTCAACTTTTGCACCATGCAGTTTCCATTCTGCTTTCCACAATAACTTTTGCAACATTGCTCTTAAATATACATTTGTTGATCTCAATTTCTTTTAACAACGTAATACAATTTACACATTTATTCACATACACACATTTGACTTAAAACAGTTTTAACTTTGGACTTTGAGCAAGTAAAGAGAAAAGGCAGCATTTCTGAGAAACACAGCAGGACTGCAGACATACCTTGCGGCATGTAATTTAGTAAGGCTTCATGAAGCTTTACAAATTCTCTGTAACATGTAAATAACTGACAGGCTGACTGAAGGCTATTTTCCCTGTTCTATAAAACACTTATTATCTGGAAAAATGAATGCTTGAAGCTGAGCAATGGCTACAACTACTATCTCCCCCACTGCTTTACAGAGTCAGGATGTCAGTGGAAAAAAGGAAACTTGCTGGGCGCCACTCACTAATGAGCACTACACTGTTGGCCATTATAAGGTATACGCATTAAGGCTCAGAGGTTTAACTATTATTAACAAATTAAATTTGTAAACAAAAAATTTGCAAGTCAAACTTTTGCCCAAATACTTAACTTTCACCTACATGTGGCCTGTGTTGAGATGGCACATCCATGAATTCCTGATAGTTTAACTTTCCCATCACAAAACATTCCCAAGCAGTCAGACTTCCCAAACCTCAAGTTTGCAAACATCTATGAACCTAAGATGAAATAATGCGTACCATTTCTAAAATGCCATGACACAAATAGAATGACATTCTGATGGAAGAGGAGTGAGAGAGCAGAGGAGAACACTTAACAGGAAGAAGGGGCCAAACATAGATGTATTCCAGATGAAATCAAGGCTATAATTGGTCATTTTGATGCCAAGCATGGAGCTGGTCCAAATGGTGATCTGAACTTTAAATTACTTTAAGATTTTGTGTAGTGAACAGGTTTGCACAAGTCTAATTTGGGCCAAAGAATCTGCATTGTCATTGTGTTGTATACAACGTGTGAGGTGAAATGGGAACCAAAAAGAAATATGATACAAAATTACAGTTTCACCACATCACCTGTTTAACATGTAAGAGTGTGTGCAGTTGTGTTAAAATAAACATTTGTTAAGAGTATTCTAATCCTAGCCTGAACACTAACCTCTCCTTTTCACCACATTGAAGTGAAAAAATGTCACAGTTGTTAAATGAGGCCTCATTTTAATTTGCAACAAGTGAGACCCATTTGTGTAATCGGTGCAAACAATCCCACAGGTTTGAGAAACAAACTACTGCTGTGAGAATGACAATATCTTTCGGAACATTGAATCTGAAAGGAAAAGCACAGGAAAATAGTCTCAAAATGTGCTATTTAAATGAAAGAGTTACAGAGAAGAGAATAGTTATTTAAGCCAAAATTTTTGTATTTTCTATCCATACTATAAGGTTCAGTGATGTAAATCATTTCCTTTCAGATTTGTTTGAATCTGGTTCAAATTAGAGGGATGAAAGAAATACATTGAACAAAATTTTATTATTGATGTAAATAGGCTAACAATATTGTGTTTGCAGTCAACTCACAATTCCAACTTCTACTTAATCCTTTACACTCTTTCACAATTTGCAGGGACATTTTTTTTGAGAATTTACGTGGTCTAAATAAAAAATATGTGAAAAAGTACATTATTGTTTGGGATAATAATCATATTTTCAATAACAAGTTGTCAGACATGATAAAAAGGTGGTGGGACATCTCCCACCCAACTCACCATCGGTGATCCTATCAGCCTTGGACTTTGTTTTCTCACTAAATCCAGCATGATTGAACTTTACTTTAGCACTCTCTTAAACATTTTAAGCTGTGTTTCTGGAATGTGTTTTCCACAGAGAAGGCTGTCATAGTTGCAGTAACACACCATGTATCATGTTGTAATTGGCTGGCACATATAAAGGGTGGAGGCATTAGCTCAGTGGTAGAATGGCCGTCCTTGGACCGAGAAAAGTCGGTTTGATTCCCACTGGGCCTATGCCTAATTGTCCCTGGAGAAGACACCTACCACACTGTTACTCCCACCCTTTACTCCGTAATGGCTGCCTGCTCTTTTACAGAGCAGCAAAAGTAATTTTCCCATGTGTGGAATATCTTACAATAATAAAAAAAAAAAACAACAACCACAAGCTGTCAAATTGAAAATAAGCATATGAAATGGGAGAGTGTGAATATAGAGCTTACATGTCTCAGCTACAGAAGAACCATAAACCAAACTAATACATGAATGGGAATTGCTTTATTAAACATAATGTTGCAATATTGTGCAATGTGAGGGTTTGTTTCCTATCTAGGTCTGTTCCCAAGAGAATGCCATGAAATTACTTTATATTGAAATAAAAGCCAAGATACAGTAATTTTGGATATTTTGCATTTATTTTATACAAAGGGTCAATAGAAAAAAAGGCAATAATTTGTGCTTACTTTTTAATGATTTTAGGAGCACCTTGTTTCAGAATTACCCAAAAAGTGAATGTATTATCATTAGAACACCTGACTTCAAATTATTACTCAAGCTGTCTAAAACAATGACAAAATCAGAAAAAAAAATTACTTGACTTAGTTAAAGCATAAAGTTAATGCAAAAATCTTTCACTTAAGAAAAAAAACAACTTGTTTTTCTTTGAGTCTCAATGGTTTGAGGTTTTCCAAGAAATTATGAATGCAATTTTACTGCAGAACAGTTTTACTGTTTGAAAATAAAGATGATGGCATCATGTTCAAAATCATTTTAAGATTTGGTCAACAGAAGTGCGGAGACTAATTTCTGACATCAGGTTATATTTTCCAGATGACACATTAGTTTCCAGCCTGTGATGCTTCCGTTGCCAGTGAATGTGATAATAAATGTACATGAGCAGTATTTCTTCATGCCAGGACATTACCCTTTGGCTTGCTAAAAAATTAGTTCTAAGCAGATGAAAGAAACGACATGTCAATATTTACTCACTGCCATGGTAACAGCAAATTATACACAAAAGCTTTAAAAAAAATAGCAGAACTAGGAATTATGTGTTAAAACACAAAAATACATTGCAAAGCATGGTTTGTGGGTGATTTTATTGTGAAAAAGAAGTTGCACAAGCAGTTACTTTTTAAATGGATTTTGTTAACGTGCATGCAAAGATGGAAATTGCTGCAAAGGGCAAAAACATCTACAAAGATCAGTATCTGGGACAAAAGTGTTGGAGCGTGCATGAGCTCATGGAGATCTAAATTACAGAGCCTATAACAAGATGAAAGGCTGCTGAAATGAAGCACTGCCCCCAAAACTGTCTCCCACCCCCTACCCCTAGTGGGGCTATAAAATATGAGCATGCTGTGTGGCAGATTTCCTTGACATCATTCTTTTCAGCATGCTTACCAATATTTCCTGCTAACGTAAGGGAATGGCTTGCCAAGACTATCAGTAGGTTTCTGACCAGTGTTTACTTTTTCAAGTCGGCGTGAGACTTCTTATGGCTGTCTGGAGAGTATGCTGCAAGCAATACCATTACCAGGAAGATGTAGTTTAAGAACCACCCACAATGTTGCTTCATTTTTAATAGTTGCCAACAGAAAAAAAAAGAAATCAGCTTGTCCATGTCAAACAGACACCTTCACGTGTTCTAAACATGTTGGCTTTCAGCCGTTGTGTGAGTGTGTATGCCTGCTTAAGCTTTAATGTAAGCCAGACACTGACTTCATCTCCACAATGTTCACCACAGCAGTTTCATCTATCCTGCTTCCCAGTCTGCCAGCCAAGTCATGTTTCCTGCCATTACTCCCCACGACAGCAGATGGAAAAGGGAGGGGGGCGTATGAGATTAAACATTTGGTAGCTGCAAATGGAAAGAGGTAGAAACAACCACATGTAGCTCTTTGGTTGCATTCCACGCAGAGTCTCAAAGCTACTGTTTTGGGTTTGATTTTACATTTCATGTCATTCACGTCACCACAAGAGTTACAGCAGAAAGACAGATGCTGGATTTTCTCATCCTCACACTTATTTTTTTTTACTCCAATAAAAACGACTTTCAAGGCTCAAGTGAATGAAGCAATTTACTGAAAGTTCAACATAGTACTAGAACTCCATGAAGAATTTATTTTAGATTCAAGCTAAGATTTATTTATCTACAATTCTAAAGCGCCTAAAAGAAGACGTGGACATGCTATATACGTATGCTATATGAGTTTTAAAATACATTCAACTTTTTATAAACAAAAACACTTCTCCCAAAAAACTTGCATGTTATCCATCCACCACCAAGCTTAACAGATCATAGACTACATAAATTTGCAATCTGCTTGGGAAATTATCTGTGTCTGCTTCATTAGTGAAAATTGAGTTTCTGTTTGCCAGACCCACCATTGTTCTCTAACCACTCTACTAAAATTTACAACCCTGATAGAACAGGTAATTCTCAATATTGGTCCACTGATTGCTCTCAGACAGTCTGTGCTGTGAAGCTACACAAATAACTTAACACTAAAACAAAGGGAGAAAACAAGACCTCAAGCCATGAGTGAGGAAAACATACGCATTACAAAAAGGAAACAACACGTTACCTAATAAAATGAAACCATCCCTAAAGAATCCACACTGCGACTAAACAATTTTTTTCAGCTCACCTCATCTCAGTTACACTATTATTATTGAGCATTGCCTCAGGAATATTCAGATTGTGATTACGTGCAATACTTTCCTAGACAAAATTGCACAATTACTGAAGAGCAGAGTAACAATTGATCCCATGGACTGAAACATCAAACTCAGCCCAGGCTCTTTGCTTTCCACCACATATTCGTCATGCTAAAGTTTGTCTGTAATCACACAGTTGCAAAATCACTTTTTAAACCTAAAGTTTTGGGAGTTTCCATACAACGCAGCAGAGTCATCAGTTCTAAGTTAAATGTTTGAAAAATGAAAAAATCCTTGCTATGTGGTTAAATAAGACATAGTTGCAAATGGGATTCAGATGAAATACACGAACAGCCCCGTTTCGTGGTTGTGGATTCAAATATGATTGTGATTAGAATTTGAAAGCACAACAATGAAGTGAAGTGATGATTTTGCTCAATAGAGACAACGAAGAAAAATAAACTGTGGAAATGTTTCTGAGTACTCCTTTATCAGCAAGATTCGCTGCCAAAATCAAGTTGTTTTTTGTTAGACACTCCATACATCACCAACACAACTGTAGAGCTTAAATGAATTTTGGGATGACACAACTGGATGGCGTCCCAATGGCACTGCAAACAAAATGACCTCAGTGGAAAAGAATCGACCTTGTTTGCCTTCATGAGACATGTTTAACCACTTCTAAGAATTAGATACCGCAGTATATTTTCTTTACAAGAAGATTGAGGGAAGCAGAAGACGACATCCCATGCTGTAAGCACTATTTGTCTTGGCAAGACTCCTGTACCTATCTCTAGTCCCACTTACTCATTTGTGTTTTGGCTCTATTCAACATTTTCTTCTTGTCTAGGATGCACAGATAAGATTTTTTTCTTCATTCGTTACGGGGCAATGCACCCGCTCATAATGTGACCCCAGGAAATGGGGTTATACTTGGAGTCTGACAGCCATCCATCAATGAGGTGCCTCGGGACGCACTGTCGAGTACCATTGCACCACGGTCTCTGGCTTTCCTCTCAGCAGTGATCATTTCATGCTTCTTGAAATCCAATACATGCTTATATTTAGCTTGTCCTCCCAACATTTTACAACACAGACATGGCCAACAAATACCCATGACTTATGAGACATGGCAGTTAATGGCTGGTGTATGAAATATTACTGCTTGTGGCAACAAAAAACGACCACTTCACTTTTTCTTTGTTGTTGCAAATCAAAGTATCAACTTATGATACACACCCTAGAAAAATATCATAAATATCATAAAGATGTCAGCTGTGGAAAATAAATCCTCATGCTTGAGTGGCTTTTGATTGAAATGCTTTAAAGATTCTGGTAATACCACTCATATCCGGAATCTTTCATCTGGTTTCAGGTCAGCTCATGATGACTAGCTACTATATTATTTATATTAGTATACAGAATGTTCACTGTGTTAATACATTATTTTTCACAACAATGTCTAGTAATTTTGATCAAGTTTCCATGATAACAAAAAATAAGTAATAGAAAGTTTTTTTTTTTTTTTCCAAAAAGCAGGTGGCTTCTCCAAAGTAACACGCCATATAAGATCATCCAGGAAGGCTAAGAGAAAGATTCAACCCCTACGCAAAGATTTGGCCCTGCTCCGATTAAGTAGATGATAAGATTTATATTCATGATAGAATGTTTATGAATGATAAATTTGTTTATGGGAATATGAATGATCTGAACTTATCTGGATAATAAATTTGGTTTGGTTTCATGTGTTTTTCATGTGTTTTTTAAGTATTGGCTGTAATTTTTCAAACTGGTGTAGTGGTAAAAATTATTGCCTGACAGAAAAAGATATGGCTATAACTTGTAGCTAAGTGGTTACAGCCCAAACAGCGAGTCCTTGGAACAAATCCTGGGCAGCTGGACTTTTATTGTATGCCTCTGTTGCACCATTCTGATACACATCATCCAAAAAGTTGCCAAAAACATTTCTCAGCCCACCTACTTTGTATGAACATCCAACTTGTAAAATCTTCTGGCTAAATTTGCAACTACTGGTATATCAATGACCGTTTCCTCAGACGACTTCTAATGTGAAATCAAAATACAGCCTGGAACAACCTGTGACAGTAAGAGCTTAAAACAGGAATGCAAAAAGAGCAAAAATCTGGAAGAAACGCCCAAGCTTCTACTCATACACGCAAGTAATGAATTTAGAAAGAGTTGTAAAGTGTGACGTGTATTCCCAAGCAGCTTGCTGACAAATGCTGGAACACACTGTCCAAATGTTCAATAATCTTGACATTGTTGCAGTTAGCATTGCTGTTATTCTCCTTAGAATACTTGTTTTAACGTACGTCCATGGATCTCAAAAACTTCACAATGTCAACCGCCCAGAAAGGCTTAAAATATCCAGTCACATCTTAGTTTACCACTCCTTTTCTATTTCTCTAAATCCGTCAGTTCATTTGATTTAAGCTGCAGAGTAGTGTTGTTTTTCATTTTATCTATCGCTTAAAAAAACAAAGCTGTAAACTGACTGACCTGCAGCCACAG
Source organism: Neostethus bicornis (assembly GCA_902685375.1). Lineage (NCBI taxonomy): Eukaryota > Metazoa > Chordata > Actinopteri > Atheriniformes > Phallostethidae > Neostethus > Neostethus bicornis. The sequence goes on from LR738545.1 coordinate 17,894,424, forward strand.
TATTTACGAGTCATGAGTTTAAGCAGTTACATTTCTTAGACCATCATGAAAGTTGGCAGATTCATATTGGTCTCTAAAATTTGATATAGAAGTACATTAGCCAAACCTCACGATACCATCCCCTGCAAGTCAATGACTCAGTTTTACAACCCAAATTGGTTTTCACTTTTGCATCCCTGAAGCAAGGTCTTCAACAATCATTTGATACACACCACATGTGCTGACACAAGTCTTGCTTTTTTTTTACAAGCTTTGTGCTGATTAGGGCTCCAGTATAATCCAGTAAGCCATGAGAGTAACAAAACAAAAAAAATGATCTAGACTGGGTTTTTTTTTGTGTTTTAATAATGGAAAATTTTGGATGCTAGATTTAAAATAAACAATTAGAACTCACTCTTACTTAACTGTTTTGAACATTCTTTTAAAATTATGTAATTGGGACCGTGAAAGCAATAAAAATGGTCTCTATAACGATGGTTTTTCCATCAACTCTCCAGCTTCATTGTTCAGGACTGTGGTTCTAACTTGTGGCGTGGGACCCCCTGTGGCAGCTGTACTTTGGAAATAGGTTGTAACACGTTATATTGACTTGAGGATAAACTTTCACATCTCACCTTGTTTAAACTTAATAGTGGTCATGGACTAACTTTATGCTCTTGGGTGGCTGTGAGGTTAATCATTTTGCTGCACAGCAAATCAGAAAGAAGGTAACTGATACATAAAATTAATGGTGAACACGGGAGCGATAAAAGCAGCCTGAACAACTGTAGCCCTACACACGTGTACACTAGCTTCCTTTATTCTTCATTAGTGGTTGTTACGTTAAAAATGGGGGATATGTTATTTGTGCTTCTCAGCCAGTTTATGATAGTAGACACAAAGACTTGTGAACATTCTTTCTTTTTAATGATTTCTACAAAACATTCTCGCACAGATGTGGCCACATAAGCAATCACTTAAAAACAGTTGTAAGCCCAGCAAGCACACACTTTGCCACATATTACGTCTGCTGAGATTTTTTTTTAAGTACACAAGCGACAACATTTACTTGTTGCAAAATCACTGCAAAAAAGGTATGCATAGTTACGTTGGACACAATAAGAAATAAAAATTTATTTATGGAGTAATAATAGACAAAGAATTCTTGTTTTTCTTGTTGAAGTGTTTATTCTATTAGGAAAATTGTTTTGGTTAATCTATGCAACCAATAAACTTACGCATACAAAAAGCCTAGAAGCTACATACAAAAAAAAACTTTGCTCAACAGTATTTTATTCCCAAAGGACTAAATGGTTACACAGCTGTGCAAAATTTGCAGGAGATGTAGTTTACATTTTTTTGGCAACGCTTTCAATGAGGCATGCCATGACCCCTAAAGTTGTTCTGCGACACAATCTTGACCCCAAACACACAGCCAGACTCCTTGGTTACTGTGTGAACAATAATGGAAAGTTTTTTGCCATAACTGTATACCTGTTGCGATGAGATAAATTATGATAATACTTCATATTGGTTTGTAAAATTGTGAGATAGTAAAAAAGTATTGGAAAAACTGCAAAGATTGTAAAGAATAACCTATAATGTTAATAGTATACTGTATTTGAAATGTTCTTTACATTTAAAGTAACTTAAAAGTCTATGGCCAATTTGGCCAGGAACAGCCATATATCACTGAGAAATTATTGTGTCAAAGTTGTAATCGTGTCAAATAGCAGCTGTCTTGAGCCCCAACAAGTGATGGCAACAGGACATACACGTCGTGTACAGGACGTACACGTCAGCCACTCATGTCTGTGTGGTCACAAAATGAAGGCAGCAGACAGGACCTGTATAAAAAAAATGAAGAAACCAGAGTGCTGTAAAATTCTAGAAACAGAAAAGAAAATATGGAATGAGAATGCTCAGACCGCTGACACTGGATACAAGATAGTTAAAATTCAAAAATGAAAAGTAAGAGACATGTGGGTTATTTGCAAGGACTTTTAAAGACTTGGAACTTATTTTAATTATTTCCATAACCAGCAAAAATTTGAGTTGGTTTGAGAGATATTTTTCCACCAAGAGTATCAAACTTTTCCACAAGTCACTTTGTTAATGTGATAGTAAAATAAATTGTATCTCTAATAAAGCACTCCAGTAATTCATGCACTTGGCTATTTTCTTCTAAAACCAACTGTAAAGTCCACTTTAAACATTTGTGCAAATCAAATTTTAAATTTGATCAAATATTAGTCTAAAACAATGCTACAAAGATAAAACAGACATTTCAAGTCAATACATGGCAAATGCAAAACCAATAGATCTTGAGGCATCTGGAGAGACTTTCTCCAAAAAATATCTAATGTTATAAAATTTCAGTCATGAGACAATTCATCTGGAAAGCATTGCATTGTTCTGAGATAGACAGACTGCTAGCTACGTAGAAGGAAAGCAATGAAATGTTTCTTTCGGTTGCTATTTCTGACTATATGTAACTATGAACACTGTCAGAGTTAATGATGCAACATCAAGTCATCTTCCAAGTGACATGTAGAATGATCAGTTGAACAGCCAATATTTTTGCTTTGCTCTGTTGCTTGGAGGAAATTAAATTCCTGAAGTCTGCTCAGTATTGAATCATTTGAATTGAATCCAGTTTCAATTCGTGTCACAATATGACAAATAGCAATGTGAATGGTCAGCCTACAGAAAATTTTTTCAATCTATTTTATTACTGTAGACTGGAGTTAGTCTTGTCACTGTCTGGTTAAAGTGCTGTAGACAGGTTGAGAACTTGAAGGTTTCTTCTGATGTTTCCAAGAGAAGATCCAAAGTATTCATACTTTTGCTGATGTCTAAAATCAGAATAAGGGCCTAGCCCTATGTGTTAGTCTGAACGTGCATCCCAAAGAGCCAACACACAGTCAGCCAAATTATGATCTCAACACTGGTCTCTGAAAGCAGCCTGTGAGGGGATACTAACTGCATACACGTGTTTGTTCAGAAGCGTAGGCTCATTAAACTTGTCTCATTTTCTGATGTGGTCCAGGAAAAAAAAAATCTTACTGCTGTATTTATGCCATGTTTAGGTAAGAGCTGTAAACATTTTGTAGAAAGATTTCCGCACACCAAAAACTAAGGGTATATTTCCTTATTAAAAAAATTCCATCCCATCTACTCATTAATGCGTGATGCCAAAGATGGCAAATAAAGGTAATTAAATGTTGCTTTTACACTTGATATAAACTTGATAATTTGCAGCTGTAACAAGGTTTTTGGCAGAGCTGCTAAAAAACTAAAATAGTGTTTTACCTTGATAATTAGACAACAGCACCAATAATTAGCTGCACAGTATCTCTTACAGTGGAAAAGCAATTCCCATTTTGCGGTCTATCTGTTTTTTGTAGAGCTGGGGTCTGTCATTGGAGTAGGGGCATTGAAGTCTGTTCTAATCTGGAAAATAACATTGGGGTGGAAGAACATGGGAAACAATAAGAGTAGGAGGATTCCTGCTTCGTCCTTTGGGTTCTGTGATTTGAGGATGTGCTTTAGTCGGCAATTTCAGCTCACCACAGCTACCCTCTTGGCCCCTATCCTTTCCTACTCTTTCCATCTCTCCTTAAAGTAGACGTTTGTACTGGCAATCGCACAAGGCAGAATAACTTGTCAGCCAGAAATCTTACAGGTAACTCTTTTGGTGAAGCTTATACCAACTTTAATATGTTTTACTTTCCCCTGGTCATTTGTGAGATTAATGCTCATTCAGCTCTGAGCCATCAGGTGACTCAACAATCCTGCTATTAGTGCAAGTTGTAAAAGTCGACGGTAGTGTGTCATGGGATAATGCAAATCCACATGGAAAACTTCCTGAATTCAGTCATGAACTCACGCTTCGCACATGGAGAAGCAATCACTTCATTGGAGGAGGCCTTCTTTCAAAGCAGGATGACTCCCTTCTGTTTTTAACATTGAGACACAAAGCTTTCCGACTGCTGAGGAAACCATAACAAATGATTTGTAAGCTGCTGTTCAACAAAAATTGCCGGAGGGACAATAACGTAAAAAAATCTCTTTCACATTTGCATCCTCTTTGAGTGTATAAAATACATTTTTCAAGTGACAACATAAGCATCTGAAAGGAAAATATTCAGAAACATTCATGTGTTTATGAGTCTATTTGCTCAATGCAACTGACTAATTTCATATTTGTGTGAATGAATAATAGCGTCCAGAGTTGAACTGTGTTAAATTGGTGCAAATCTGTGTGTCAATTTTAATTTGAGGAATAATTGAAGATGGAAAGCTGAAGAAAAATTTCTTCTTTTCAACATTGAAATAGTATTAAAATTGGTTTAGAAGGAACTTGTGCTACTGCAATGTTGATTTCTAAAAGTATTGTTTTTTTACCAAAACGTCGGAAATTCTTTTCACAGTTTGAGAATTACCATAAGTTAGAGGCAGGAATCAAACCTCGACTGTACGATGATAAATGCTTATGCGTGAGTAGGACTTACATACGTATATTATAGTGATTCTATGAGCCAAAAAAACAGGGATACTCCAGCAGGGCTTTACATTGAGCTCTCAACACACACAAGATCTAGCTTGGATTGTTTCCAAGTCTCAGGTTGCATTGACTGAACATGTGGAAAAAAAAAAAAAACCTTAGTAAAATGTTCAGTTTCAGCCAATGTTTGTAGGACTTGTATTTGATGATGATGCTTTCTTACACACCCTGCAAAATGTAGTGGTTTTTATGAAGTAAGCCAATTTACTCTGATTCTCACTCCAACCATCTTGCATCTTGTAATCATGAATGAGGTTTCTCCCCACATTTAAAGTTTATTCCATATTTTTGTCATAATGCCAAATACTTCAGGTGTGAATTTTTCTTGTGTTTTTCCTCACCTGTGATTTTCTTGAACAATTTATGTGTTAGAAAATAACCCATTCACAATAAAATTTTACGAGGATTTAGAAGGATAAGTCGGTTGCCAAGCAGACAAGCATGGCGCTTTCTTTGCTCAAGTGTTTGATGCAATATCCACAATATTTCCAGTCAGTGGTAATGATGTGTTTATGTGATCTCCATCAACTTGTGACCATCAAGTGGCCAGGTGGATATGAGCCAGGCAAGAAAACCTCTGTCATAGTTAGCAGTCTGTAAATTTCATGTGCTTGCTTCCAGAACATTAATTTACCACACTGGCTTTTATTTCTTGTCTATAATTTAGGTTCATTTTCCTGTGACATGCTGGAGAGTCATATTGCAAACGCTTGTCACTGACTCTGTCCACTGTTTTAGGCAGATTTAACACCCTGTGAAGGTCATCCAATGATAATTTTGGTCATGGTCAGTTTGGTGGCTATAAACTCCTAGTGATGGTAAATGATTGAGATAGTACAAACAGATGTTGGACGCCAACCTTTACCAAATCCAGACTCATAAAAATATGTTTGCTTTTGTTGAGGCTTGTGCTGCCTTAACATCTTCTTCAGACATAGTTTGTAAATTTTTCCTTTAATTTGCTACCTCATGCAAACCAACTGGGAATAAAATGAATTTGTAAAAAAACCCACACTGCATAACTTTTTAATTCATGCATTCTTCGGAGAATACTGGCAGAGTTACTGATTACTCTAACACATTTAAGTCCTTGACAGAATTGCCAAGATTTTAATATTTACAGCAGGGTCAGTATTTATGGTAGGGTCAGGCAAACACACACGCTTTGTTGAAACACAGGGATGGAAAAGGCCACACTTGACTGAATTTGGTCCCATAAACTGGAACATGTATTCCTAGGGAGTTTCAGGTCAGTAGCTCTGTCTTGGAAACCTGCTCATTATGTGGGACTTTTTTAATAAAAGGTAAGGATGAATAAAACTCGTGGACAAAAGACACGATTCATGCAGATTTGATTCGTGATTTTTGCTTGTTCACTTCAGTAATTATTTACAGATGTCAGCAAATGCTTTGTAAAGGAAGAGAATAATACCATCTTTTGTGGAGTAAATTTAGGTGTTAAAACTGAAAATGACATTAAAACAGTTGAGCGTTTTTAAAAATTTTTTTTTTTTACTTCCAATGTCATCAAAAGAAATCGTTTACCTTTGACGTTTGAATTTTCTGAATATGAAGACATGAAGACCACAGTTTACCAATTTTTTTATTTATTTATTTTGTTTAAATAATTTTTTCTTATGGTGTCCCCCATTCATACCCCTTTTGTTTGTTTGTTTTGTTTTTTTAAAGAGCCTGGGGTGAGAGGGAGGGTTTTATGTTTTATTTTTTTCTTTACTTTGTCATTTATGTATACACCAACCAATTTTATATCAATGTAAATAATTATTGCTGTTTGGAAAATTGATGAATGAAATTTGGGGGAAAAAAAAAGTGATTGCTGCAGAAAAAAAACAAACAAAAAAAACTTAATGAGACATCTAGGGTAAAATGAGAAGATTAAGTTTCAAATGTTAAGTCTGTTTTAGTGCAGTCACAAAAAAAACAAAAAAAAAAACAACAACATTCTGTGCATGGCAACAGACTGCCAACCTAGTCATGGTAAAGCTAGACAGAATACCAGCTTTAATCTAACAAAACCTTCTCATAGACCAAAATCTTTTTAGTGTTAAGTGCAAGTAAAAATTCGAATAAACTGGGATTTGATCAGATCATTTCCGTACGCCACTTTGACACCTGTCTTAATGAAGCCAATCTGCTGCGTCTTGCAAACATGAACATTGTTTTTAAATTTAGGTTTGGTAATCTTTATTTCAGTCTCATACGCATTCTTCCCGTTCGTTCTGGGACAAGATGTACTCTTTAACCAGATTTCTAGGAAGCTTCTTTTTTCCTTCATCTCGGTTTTTCGGAAAAAAAAAATTATTTTCAAGAAAGACGTTCTTGTTCAACAACAAGTATGTCGGGGTAAGCTTAGTTTCATCATTACTTGTATTGACTTGGTGGGTTTTATTGTGTGTTACTGTTTGATCAACTGAGTGTGAATGGATTTATACTCAGGATTTTCAGAGTTAGGTTAGAGATGCACAACATTCGGTCCCCCAATAAGCTCGCAGTCTACCTCAGTAGGATGCATGGGCATGCACCCACAGCCACAGTCCTGTACACATAATTTCACACTGCCTCCCATCTGGTAGAGATTCTAGAGTTCCAGTCGAATCCCACGTTGTCTTGTTTATAAAGTTTTACATCTAATGTACAAATGTTAATGGAAAACTTAATGTAATAAATATGTCAATATCATATAGAACATTTAAATATGCAGCATATGGGGCATATTCATCTTAGAAATTATTATTCCGTTACCCCTAAAAAACTATTTTGATTCGATGCACGCAGGTTATTTTCTATTTCACTTAAACTTAAAGGATTTAATTTAAATATGAAATGCTATGGATGTCAAAAGTCTGGAACCAGTTTAAAGAATTAGACTACAAGTTGTCATAATGGATTCAAACAGTTCAGAGCACTTCACAGTGGATTTATTTGTAGCTAAGTTGAAAAACTAAGTTGAAAAGCTCCAAAATTTTTGGGTACAATCTGTGGGAACTGTATTAATGCCCAACATTTACTGCACCAATACACTGATTTTGTGCAGATCCACAAAAACAACACAGAATCACTGCTTTATTTTTCCACACAGCCATTCAATAAAGTTTTATTACCTAGCTGAAATAAACTTGTGTTTTTCAGTCACATCCTAGAAACACTTTTGTGTGTCTTCCAATGCCAACATGCTTCAGAGACAGAACTTCTGAGCCAAGCAAATTCACAATTTAAAAAGCGGTCAATTTAGTTCACAGCTGGAGGACAAGTTAAAAAAAAAAAGAAGTTAAAATAAACTTGAATTAGCTTTTCATTCCAGTTGGTGTCACTCAGCTTTTGTTCATTTCAGATTGCTTTTTCATTTAAACTTTGAAGTCTTTAATTTGAATGTTAATGTTTCTTCCTCTTCAATATTCATAACTTCAAATGTGAATAAAATTGTTGTGAAAACAGTTTGAGATGTACGTCAGGGGAGACATGGTTTGGCTTTTTCCTGCTGCCAGGAGCAATGTTTTATTGGTCGCAGGAGGAATGAATTCAATTATATATCAGCAAATTCTTGAGACTAAAATAACATTGCACATAGAAAAACAAAGTTTGGCAGAGGTTTGCTTAAACAGCAGCACTGTGATCATAAAGACGACTCCTAGTTTACTGTGCATAGAGGAAGCAAAAGATGTTTGCCCTTTTCCCAACATTAAGACTGCCTTAATCTTGGGGAATGTAATGTGTGGCTTAATGTTAGAGGAGGTAGATATAAAAGGGAATTGAAAGGATTAGGTGAAATAAGACAAAGATGTTCTGTATTTAAAATACGAAATTAACCAATTTCACCAAATGTGTGGCAAATCAGATGAAAGACGCATCATTGCATGGGATACCACTGAAAACAATCTTGATGTGAATAGGTAGAACTAAAGGATTCCAGGATTCTGGACCTAAAAATTAAACAAAATATCCATATGTGAAAAAAATTGTGCATTAGATGAAGGATTACTAACTCCTGTGCCCCGGAAATATCAGATGTATTTCCATTCTTTCATTTAGAATGTTAAAAAAAAAACAATTTTCTATTTGTTTGTCATCAGGCATCTGATCCGAATCATTTTAATTCTCCATAATTCCGAGTTTAAGTGTGTGGATCCAGGGGGAATTCCCCAAAATGCAAAGCACATTGGAATCCTCTATTATATAACATATCTTTGGCAAATTTAGATTTAAAGAAACATTTGACTAATGTAGTATGTAGATGGCTCAGATGCATCCTGCTGCCTTCACTAATGTCATAAAACTCCCGGAGATTGAGCAGTTGTGACGACCCATGCATGAATTTTCCCCAATCTTTAACAAAGCTTTTTTCTGCAAGACGTCAGCCATCAAGTTGTACAAACATGAACTTTAAAAAAATACATGAGCATGTTCATCACACACTTCTTTTACTTGGAGAAAGAACGAACTGTTAGAATGATCACATTAGCAATCAGTCAACTTAAGTATAAACTGGTTGGATGAAAAAATAAATCCAAGTGATTACACATTTTTAGCCAGAAAACCCAATAAAACTGTTACCACAATTAAAGCAAAGTCATTAGAAAAACACATTGCGTGACCCTATAAACATAGCAGTGAGCCATGAATCTTAATTTTCTCTGTGGGATGTGCAGAAGTAAACTTTTACAGCAGAACAGGCCAAAATGGATTTGTGATCATTGTGATTATATAAGATGCTGAACTTTCCACACAACAAAAGACCTGCAGAACTATCTCAGTATTAAATCAATTGTTAGGTTGAGAAGACAGAGCTAATATCTTGCTGACATAATCTGCATAGTTTTAAAAAAAAGTCCCACTAAGTGTTTGTTTTCCTCAGAAACCTGCACTTGCCAGTAAAAGACCTCTCTAATGAGAGTGCTACCCATGTTTACAATAAAAACGTCTGTACTCAGTACAAGCTGTGACGAGCATTCAGACACCTTACCAAGTAGTTCTTAAGTTGTGTTTTCTTTTAATTAAAAACAATTGCCATCGTTCCCACTTACTGGTGTCACCAGTGATTAGAACATCAAGAAGTTTTATGGTACTTGTACATTATTTGTTTTCTGTCCAACTTCTCTGAATCCCAGATCCCACATCTGCACAAGCCTTCACCTTCAGAGTGTTTTCCTTGGGATTTTTTCCAAATGATGCGAAGTGAAACTGAGTTGTTAATACGACGTCTGGGAACCATACGACGAATCCTGAGCACACATAAAAACCAGGTAGTTTAACATTTATCTTTATCTTTCAAACTACACGGTACAATATCATCAGTCATGTGCAGGCTACTGAGGACATTTAAAATATTAATCCTGAACTAGAGAAGGCTGCAAAAAGATGGCTGGCAGAGAAATTAAAAAGTCTTCAGAAACAGTGAATATGCTCTTCTGATGTTTGGAGGGAAGGCTTCACTCACAATATACTATTAAATGACTGGATGAATTATGATGATGTAGAAGACCACACAGAATACTCCTGCCTTCAATGATAGCCTAATGAAGTCTGTGTCAAATCTTGTTTCTCTCAATTCTCACACGTAGGGTATTTACTGTTCTCTTTTGGTGGTTTCTGCAACTGTTGGGGTGAGCTTGAGAAAGTTCAGAGCCAGCCCCATTCTTTCCACTCAGATCATAAAACTCAAAATTTTCCTCCCCAACAGAACAGCCCTTGTAGATCTAGCCATCCGGCACAATGAGCTCTGCATTGCAAGGCAGTGGGTGATTACGTAAACTTTTTCCGTGCCACATCACAGACTGAAATTGTAATAGTTCTATCTAGGATAATCATAAACAGTTCCACTCCATTTCAGTTTGTGTCAGGCAGAAAAATAATCTTCTAAAATGATGATAATTTCACATTTTAAATGACTGGAAACATTCAAAAACCTTTGAAACTTTTTTTTGGTTATCCTTCTTGTATAGATACTGTCTATTTCTTTTTTCTTGTTTGCTGCTGTAATACACAAATTTCCCATGTGTGGGATCAATAAAGTAACTCTAATCTAATCTAATCTGAACAGATTAAAAACTATTACATTACTGTTCACATCATCAGAACAAACTTAGGTTTTGATACTGAATTGTCTTTAAAACTTTATTTCTGAAATTTTTTTTGCTCTTTTTTGTTTATACTTACACTGGATTAAATAGAAGTGACAACTTGAACCAATTAGCTGTGAGTTTATAAATCTACTGGACATTTCAATTTCTTTTCTTTCCGACTGTCATTATTTAACCATCAGGAAAGTAATATTAAAGTCACACCTCACTGAAAACTGACAATCATCTCATTCAACCCTCACATGTAATTCAAACTGACTGCCTGCAAGTGGAAGTGGCAGCCACTCCAACCTTAAGATTTTGGCTTGTAGTTATTAAAATATAATCTGCATTACCTCAGCACTGCCTTGTACAAACATCCATAGATTTCACCAACACCAGACTGGAGACGTTAATTCTGCTTGATCTGATCTATTTATTATTCTAACCAGCAGGGCATAGCATCCAGGCAAAGTGAAGCAGGTAATGATATTTGTTCTTTTAATTTAGAAATTGCACCACCGAAGTATAATTAGTTGGGTGCAGAAGTGTTGTAGTCATACTTCTGTAAGTTCTCACATTTGTATTATTTTAACTCAAACTAAGATTTCTGTACAAGCACAAAATTTCATCGAATTACCACATAAACACCACACATATACACAATTGATCTTCTTAAAACACTGGCTTCTTTATTTATTCGACCTGTTCTTTGTTCTTAATACTTTCCCACTTGTTCAGTTTCACATTGAGAAAACTTTACAAAATTACGAATGTTTGTGTGTGTTGTCATATTCTCAGTAATCTTTTGCTGGCTTTTTTCTTAAAATGAAGCTATAAAAACTCCTCATCACAATTTCTGTTTATATCGTACCGTAATTTCTCATTTCCAGTTGGATAGAGGGCAAAAAAAATGATGTCATGTTTTCCCTTTGAATACAGAAAGAAGCACGTTGTTGTCAAAACATGAGCTCACAGAAAACACAAAAATCAGTGTGTGCCCCCACCACACTTAGACATTTTGCCTCACAGTTTTTACACCTGGTTTACATCCAAAGTACTTCTATTGTAGATGACAGAAATGCTTTTTCAGTGACAACAAATGCCTATTGGCACCCTAATTTAAAATTAGGATTATGGCATAACTTGATGATCAGAGTTTGTATTGCTGTTTCAAGCCTGCAAAACTGTGTATGCATCTGTTGAAAACCAAATACAAAGATAATGCCTATGCAAACCATTGCAGTTTCTATTTTTGCCTTCTAGTGACATTTAGAGCTTGTTTTGCAAGTTGCTGCAGCAACGCAAAATTACGATTTTGTCTGATTTGACAGAAGCTCTGTGATCCTAATTAGAATAATTATTTCAATGAATCTGACATTTATATTGCATTGGTGGAATCCTTCAACCCATACTTACAAGAAAAGTTTTCTTCTTCTAAACTCAGCCAATTGCTAAGCAACCGAGCAGCTCTCATAGGGGCCCATCTGTGAAACATTTCCAACCTGAATCCCCTTTTCACAATGTTTCCCATGTGAGGTTAGCAGCTTTAAAATGCTCTGATTGGTTAATATTTCAGTATAAGAGTAACATTTTCCAACTGACATTTTTATGACCTGCTGTTCGTCTGTCTGAGGAGGATTAAATATGGAAAGGGAACTAATTATTGTAGCAATACTGTTGTTTGGGATGAGACTCAGAATGCCAATCATTCAACTTTGGCTCTTTTGCAGCTTTTACTTAAGAAAATGAAGAAAAAACAGGAAGAAACAACTCATAACCACATGAGAGTGCAAACTTAATAAGAGTCTTCCGAACATCTTGTCCTAGGAATACGTATTTTCTCAAATGAGTTTCTAGATTTATTGATCTGGTACTGCCTTGTATATAGTGACAAATGAGTCCACTTCTTATAGATCCGGCTTTGGATGCCAAATTTTTCTGTTCCATCAAGCCAGTTCAGTACTTGGTGTGTCATCTGGGAACCATTAAAGCAGTTTCATTCACAAAAAGAAAAGTGACAGCGGAAAAACAATGACAGCTGTCTGCCTTTAAACACCAAATCACACAAAATTATACATGACTGGAAAACTAAAATGATCCCTGATGTAATACCTCCCGGACTGGAGTTACGAGAGCCTTCATTTGAGAAATCAATTGCAATCATGTTCTGTCTTGACAACAATGGTTTAATATTCACTGTGCTTTTTTTTTTCTTTTTAAGAAACTACATAGAAATTGATGTAACGACATCCAAAAAAAGAAAAGGTGATATCAAATAATTCTAAATGTTTCTCAATGGTTTTTTTTTTAATGTGGCAAAAAGTGCTTGCGAACAGATTCTTCAGAAGTAAACCAAGCCTTTTTTATGACAGTACAGTCACTTAATCCAAAACACATGGATGCAAACTATTCAGCAGTCTGGGTTTTGGTGATGTTAAACCTTTACATTTATAGTCTCAAACGGGATTCTCCTACACGCAAAGCAACCTAATCCCATTTGAAAATGTTCACAGTATAGTACCAGCTGCACAAAACCTTTAACAATAGTAAAGGAAAGAGATTATACTTTTAATGAAAACATTTACTGCATGGTAGCCACGTTTCAGCAAAAACCAGATTAAATTTGTAATTGTTTTTGTTAGGCTGAGATCTCCTTGGAGAATAATAAAAAATGATGATGAATTTTTCTTCCATGCTTTTTTAGGATTTAACTTTCTTGTTTATTCTCTATTTAAAACAATGGCAAAATTTATATTGTAAAAAAAACCCTATGCAGCAAAACTTTACATCTTATTTAACAAAAAACAACAATAAAATACTGATGTTAGAGTTTGCATAATCATTCTGCAAATATTTAACAGATTTCCTGAACAAACTAAGCCATGATGATGTGATCCACTTTAGGTGTGGTCATTTATTCCATCATTTTTGCTTACTGGAAAAATTATGTGAAAGAAAAGAATGAGTTCTTGCTCATGAAGTTGGAATGAAAGTAATTCTTTTTAAAACCTTGCACGTGACATTTTTGGTTTTCTGTGTACTATACTGTATTGATCCTTCACCAGGGAAATTTGTGCACTGCATCACACCGCAACAGGTTGCCACGACGCGCCAACGGTGGGAGACAGGGGGTTAGGTGTCTTTTCAAAGGACTCTAGACGTGAACTCGGTGGGAATCAAACCTGCAAATGGGCGAACGCTGTACTACTGAGCCAGCGCCTCCCCCTGATTTGATAGTTGTGACACAAATTTGATAGTTGTGTCAATCTTCAACAAATAAGTGAATGCTTTTAAAATGTTTTCCTGATTGTTTCTGGCTAGAGGCGATGAGTAGTTTATGAAAACTGCATTTTTACGGCCTGGGCAGTACTTGAGTGGGAGACTGCTAGAACCCCAGGTGCTACAGTGGGATGGCCATTGAGAAAAAAATGTCGCTGTATCCCTGGGCAAGACACTTCACCCCCACTGTCTAGTCTGGATGATGTGTGTGTGTGATTGGTTGCTGATGGACAGAGAGACCGATGGCGCAAATTGGCAACCTGGCTTCTGTCAGTCTGCCCCAGGGCAGCTGTGGCTACAACAGTAGCTTACCATTACCTGGTATGGCGTGAATGAATAATGCATATGTGAAGCGTCTCTGAGCATCCTGGAAAAGCACTGTAAAAGTACAATGCATTAATATTCTTATTTGTAGGTGTTAGGACAAGAAAAAATGAAGGCAAGACTAACTTTTGGTGGCTTCTAAAATACGGGATGCACAATAAAGAGCTGTCTACATTACTTTGGGTTTTGTACAAGTCACAAGTCACTGCTTGGTGGTTAGCACTGAAATTTCTTTAACAACGTCGCTGGTTCAAGCCAAAAGTGGAACAAGATTTAAAAACACTGGCCTTTCTGAGTGAAGTTGGGACTGATGGGCAGTTGTGTGTGCTCTGCTTCTATGTGGATAGTTTCTTACCAGTTTACCTTCTTCCTACTAGTACCCAAAGACATAAAAGTTGGATAAATTTGATGTCCTTTAGACTCTTGCAATGAGTTTAAATGATTGTGTGTATGTACATTGTCACTCTTCCAGATAAATTTAATTGGAGCAATGGCTTGGCTGATGTTCCAACTATCGCCCCAATATGCAGTAAGTGATTGTCTCACAGACCACCTTAATAGGAATTGTCTATCTGCTCTGCACACTTGCTAGAATACGTTTCAGCTCACCTGGTGACTTATCATTGATTTTAACAACTTAGAAAATAAAGAAATATCAGGACTTTTTGTTGATTAAAACAATATTATTTCATAAGGAACAAAACCAAGAAATGATTTGTTAGGTTTCCAAACAAAATCAGTGTTTTTGAAGTCTGACAGAAGCGGCCTTTCATTACTTCTTAGTAAAGCAAAACTAAATGAAAATGCATTACAGAAAATGATTACACACAGAAGATCAGCTGGCAAATTCATGTGGAAAAAAAAATGTCTTTGTTCAAAAACAGGAAGAGAAAAGAACAGGCACCTATGGGACAAGTTTTCTGTCAATAGCTGATACTCTACATCGACAATGATGTGTTTCATATCCTTGTCCCATGTACACTCATGTACACAAGTGTGTGCAACACCCTTTTAAAACAATGATGTAATCATTCCCCCCACAAGATGTACTTCACCGTGCAAAGATCCAGCCTGCTGCAAACATTTCACATCCAGGCAACAAACCTGGGTCAGCAGCGGGAAACTTTGGCACAAACCAAGTTTGAGTCGAACACCTGGATCTGTTTTCAAATCTGTCTATCATTTTCTGTTTCTCTCTTACAAAGCAAATGCTCATTTTGGTCCAATTAGGATCTGATCAGTGCAACATCACTGCTGTCCAGACCAGAAAGAAACATGCAACCCCAGCCAGAAATAGTGGAAGTCAACCAGTGGCAAGGGGGCAGGGCTGGAAATTTGAGTACTGTGTGTGTGTATGTGTGTGAGTAACTTGTGTTGTGCATGCTTGTGGATCTCCTTTGTGCCATAGGGAGGAGGGGAGGAGTGAGACGGCTGTTGCTTTAAACAAGAATGTGTTCATTTTAAGGAGGAGAGGGAGGCTCTGCCTACTGAAAACCGGCCGGAGCATTTTTCATCATTTGGAGGCACCGAGGAGTGAGAGAGGTGCAGTTGAGAGAGACAACCTCTTTGAGCTGTGAGGCAGAAGTGATGGATTCAGCCCACAGAAAAGTGACAGTGTTCTCCTAACAGGCCACAGGCAGAACACAACCTGCCTTGGAATCATCTTTCACCAGGAAATTACCTCCAACATTCAACCAAAGCTGCCACCTGTCTCTTCAGATATTTCAAGCATTTCCTAAATTCTTTGTGACAATTTATTCAATGTTTGCTGAAGAGCTTCCAGAAACTCGGGATACTATTAAGTAAATGATAATCAAATTATAAACTTAAGTTTAAGACTGTCCAGGGTCTCCACTGTTGGAATGGACTAAAGTGATCGTAAGTAAATTGACTGAAAAGAGGTGAATGAAAGAAGGGTCAAACAACGATGGAGGTTTCACGCACGGGATGACTTTCTACCAAGAGGAACTTCAAACAACCCCAGTAGGAGCACAAAGCTACTGAGGGAGCCTCATCAGCACCGCACTGTTTTTGTTTGTAAGCATTAATTAACTTTCCTTGTTTACATTTTTAGGTCTGAATTAATTACAGTACAGTAAGTCTCAAACTCAATTGATGTACTGTCATCAGTTTCCAAGCAAATAATGACCTTTTGTTAAACGGATGTGTTTTGTTGGTGAACTTTGTCAATTGGCCAATGACATTAGCTAACTCAGAGGGTATGCAGTTATATAATCATTTTGTTGTTGTGACTGATGTCACACTTTTGCTGGTCAATCTCAGCTTGCTCCAAAGCATTAAATAATTGTTAATAAATTTAGTTTTGGTTGTTGTTACATATAGTTTGTCGTGTCACTCAGCATTTACTGTCTGGCGCCTAATTCTACCTTTTTTTTAAATGAGTAAGTGAGTGAATCGGACCATTATTTTTGACAAAGGGCGTTTTATTCAGGAAAGGTTTCTGGTAATTGTTTTCTACAAAAAAAAAAAGAAAACCAGGAATAATAACGAGGCTTAAAATTTGGCTTTTGGTGAGATCTTGGAACAACAACCACTTATTCATTAACTAATAATTAAAATTTTTTTTTTTTTTGGAAGAGTGAAAAGACAAATGTTGCAATGGAAAGCAAAACGCTGCTTCAGGATGTCCCCCTGGAAGCAAAAGGATGAGGAAGTAGACATTTCAATCCTATCTTTGTTTCTGTTGCCTGGGTTATGTTTGTTTAAGGACGTTTTGAGCTATAATGCCAAAACTTATTGAAACAAATCCCCAAGAACTCCTCACTCCCTGTCTGAGATCACAAATGAGGCACGAAAAGATGTGGAATTAGTCGGATGGAATAAACTGCTCGGTTTGAACATATTCTTCTCTTAAACTCCTTTTGGACACAATGATGTTCTTTTTAAAAGAGATTGAAAAAGTGTAGTTTCAAATATTGTGCTATGCACAAGGATCTATTTCACACAGGAATAACCCCAACATAAGACAATATTGCAGATCATCATGGAAAAATAACTTTGATTCTGATCCAACGCTTTGGGTATCACACAGGAGACTTTGTTCTCAGGGAAGTTAGTGCTAATTTGGACATGTGGCACAAAGCTGTCCCTCTTTTTAACAACAACAATTGAGGTGTTGTTTAGCTGTGTAGGGGTCTCCCCTTTACAGAGTATAATGATGTGATTATGAAGCGTTCACACAGAAAGTAGGACGCTGGGAAGAATTAGGTCAGTATATATGTATTCTAGGTGCACCAATGATGAAGGGAGTGGTTCCCCATTAAAGGGGTCTGTCAGCCACCACCAGTGATTCCCCCATGTGAGCATGGCAGCTCACTCTAATGAGGTGACGAAGAATGTGTGGAATGCCATGTTCATGCTTAAATGAGAGGGGCTTGGGTGAGAGATATGAATTGGTCTGAGCACCGCTGTCCACCATCTAATTACTAATGTGCTGAGCATTATCCAGTGATCAGGATCATAGTAACCTATCCACTACACTCACCTCACACAGCCCATTTAACACAGCAAATCCCAGAAATGTGGAGTCATGTAAACACAGACTTACTTCCCAAAAACAGTAAAACCAAAACATTTTAGTGTGAAGGAAACTTTAAGGATTTGTCTGTAAAAACCCACCAATCATAGTATAATAAAAAAATTTTCTCCCTCCAGCCTGAACACTCAGCTGTGTTTCTATCCAGAGCAAATCAGACGTATGACACTTCAACACCTGTTAATATCGGCAACCAGTGGCAGCTCAATGGCAGCTCTGTTGTGCAAAATAATTTAGCACAAACAGTAACAAGCCATGGACGCCGTTAACAGCGAAGGAAGACGTGAAGGCATTCTGTCATTTCCTCTGACAGGTTGGATGGGTTAATAACATGCTGTGTCTGCCCAGGCACATGAACACTCTCAGGTTTTTGGAAGACGTTGCCTCAATAAGTGTTATTTGAAAACAAGTGAGATTGAAAAGCCACTCTCAGGCATGCATCCCGAGTACACTCACACATATTTCATCACAAGCTGCGAACGGTTTTCCTTTGGCTTTGAAGTGTGTTGAAGCCTAGAGCAGGAGATTCCAGGCTAATAACAACCAAAATGGGACTCCTCCACAGCGGGGGCAAATCCTGCAGATTTTCCCTTAGACAGAGTTCAGGTTGCAGGGGAGAAACCACAGGAGTCACAAGCCAAAAAGTCATCAGCACATTACAAGAGACTGTGTCTGAGCTGCTCTGCTATCTCAGTATGTGATCGCCTGTAAGCTATTATTAGTGATTATCTGTAACAAATAATCTGTGGCATTTTGAGAAAAAAAACTGGTCAGCGAATCTCTATTTAGATCATCACAAAGTTGAGACCACATTAGTGAGATTAATTTTTTCGGAAAATAGCATCATACTCAAGTGGAAAAAATAGAACTTCAAATTATTTTTAGGTTTATAGTCAATACGTAAACCCAAGCTGAAGATCTTTGCTGCCACTCGGACAATGAGACCTTTGTTTCTCTTGCACACAAAGTTTTTTTTTTCTAAAAAGGTAAACTAAGATAACAGAATAGATAGGATGCCCAAGGGTAGCTTCTACACAAAGCTTTCTCTGTGTGTTTTTTCATCAGGGAGGAAAAAGTGTTTGCACATTCGATTCTAGACAGATACAAGCAGAAAGGCTTGATTATATGAAGGGTCACGTTCTTGGAGAGCACAACATTTCTCTTCTCCATGTCTCTAACCTAATGTGTTGGCTGCACGCCTGGATTAACTAGACAAAAACATTTCAAACTTTATCACTCATGTTTGTGCTCAACATTATGTGGCTGATTATCTTCCAATAAAAGACAAGGTATACCAAATGTAAAAGAGATGTTTATGGGAGAATAATGATACTTGCACATCACGAACAGACAGTGGACAACCTTCCTTGCTCCTTTAAAATGAGTTAGACTACCTTTGACTCTGGAAAGGTGTGACACAGAACCCCAATGTAATAAACATATGTAGCAGCTTTCAATAAAAAATTCCAAAGAGTTGACAGCTTTATATGAAACCCTGACACATGAGAAAAACCAACAAGTGTCATGTCTTCTTTTTTAATATAAGCACCCCTTCTTCAAAAAGATCTTGTTGATTTTTATGCAAACAAAGTGTAACAAATCATTATGAATACACTAGTTAAATTTCAAATTAGCATGTACACTAATCCTTGCAGCTTGTGTCAAAAGATCAAGTTAAAGATAAAGTAAATTCCAAACGTGATGGAAAATTAAGTGGGCCCAGTTAGGAGCCATCATTCAAAGGACAAAACAGCTTTGTCATTGAGGCACTTCACATTTGACAATTTATACAACAACTATGGTGCTACTGTGTGTGCTAACACACACTGTATCCAAATGGCATCATAGCGTAATTGAGTATAAAAAATATTTTTGGTAATGATGGTGTGTATTATTCTGCTGTCTTCTCTCTAAACAAATGCACACTCACTTTTTGACCATTGTTTTTTTTTTTTTTTTTTGCAAGATTTGAGATGTTAATGACAGTTCAACCTTGATTTGAAAGTGTGCCTCATCAGAAAGAAAATGCAAATTTTGAGTCACATGGAAAGGAAAAAAAAAATGAATGTTTAAAACCATACTTGCAGACAATTGGTAATGCTATACTTTATATTGTCACATAAATAAATTTAATTTGTTTAGAGTTATTTCCTTCTTGGAAAGGACTGCAAGCATGATTGATTATCAATAGTTTCTTGAACAACCTCATCTTCATTGAATAATCTTTTCCATAAGCAAAGCTATTCAGACCTGCAAACGCAAACAAAGAGGGGTGTGTGTGCTATTAACAAAACGTACAATTTCTGAAAAAAATTTTGAGCTATGATAACAGACATATTTACAAATAAATTAATTCAAGAATATGCACATCATGTTTAGCTTCATTAACTTATAACGATTACATGTTATAATATGTCTGTATATTACTCATGAAACTGAACCCAACAAATCACCCAGAGAACAAAAAAAAATCGTGCCCCAGATATAACTTGTTGTTTTGGGAGTTCTCTATAATTTCAGCTGCAACAACTACCTGTTTTGCTTATTAACATGTTTGTACATAGCTCCTGTTTAGTCTTGTACTATGGCATACTTTCAGTCTCAACAAGCTTGAATCTGCATCAAAATAAGCATGTAGTCAAGATTTTTGTGAAAGCAAAGCCAATCTTTTTAAAAATAACACCCTACAAGGTAAACCTATTTACCTTCATCAAGACGGTACCTAACAATCATGATTTATTTTCTCACCCCTTCTCTTTAGGCTTTGGTGGCTTGGACACTAACTCATGGAGCCCCCTTCAATGGTCCTGCTGGGGGTCCTTTTAGTTTACGGACTGGCCTGCGGGGTTCTGGAGACGCAGGGAGATCTGTCAGGCAGTAGTCATGCAAGGGACAAGATCCAAGAATTTGGGAGTAGTGAGGACGATCTGGAGAGGGAATTTCTCTACGCTGGAAGACGTAAACGAGCTCCAGCCGACCCAACACAAGACAAATGCTCCTACACTTTCATTGTGCCACAGCAAAAAGTTACTGGAGCCATTTGCGTAAATTCCAAAGAGCCAGAGGCCATGCTGGATAATCGAGTCAATAAACAAGAGTTAGAGCTGCTAAACGTGGAGCTACAGAAACAAAAGCGGCAAATTGAAACCTTGCAGCAGTTGGTGGAGGTGGATGGAGGAATTGTCAATGAGGTCAAGCTTCTAAGAAAGGAGAGCAGAAACATGAACTCAAGAGTAACGCAGCTCTACATGCAGCTTCTTCATGAGATCATCAGGAAGAGAGACAATGCTTTGGAGTTGGCACAGATGGAGAACAAAATTCTGAATCAAACTTCTGAGATGCAGCAGCTCACAAGTCGATACAAAGACCTTGAACACAAATATTATCATTTAGCATCTTTGGCCACAAATCAGTCAGCCCTCATTGCCTTGTTGGAAGAGCAATGCCAGAGCCGGCCTCTTCCTCGCCGTCAACCGGTCTCCCAGCCACGGCCTCAACCACCTCCACCATCACCACCTCTCCACAAGCCTTATCAGCCCCCTGCACTTCCACGTATCAACAATCCTATAAGCAACGAGATCCAGAGTGACCAGAAATCTCTACCGCCTTCTCTTCCAACAATGCCAACTGGTACACAAAGTCCGTCTACCACAGACAAACCATCCGGTGAATCCAACAAACCTTAATTCTATTCTTTCTGTCTTTGTGTGATAGTTTTTTTCTATTATGTTTCATCTTTATACACTTAGTTACCTGACAGTAAGAATAAAAGTCAGAATTCTTCTTCACTGACAAGATTTGTGGGATTGAGATGCCAGATGGAAAAGATCAAAATGAACTAGTGTTTCAGTCAATGAAAGTATTTCTGACAACTAAATTGAAATCCCATTCTCACAGTTGTCTCTAAAAGATGTGAAAGTAAGTGGTACAAAAAACACTGGAAGTACAGATATAAAACGCTCACTGTTTAGTTTTCCAGAGGATTAGATAAGTTACATAGATAAGAGCAAGAGAAGAAAATCAAATCATTCCACTTATTTCATTGTTGGATCATTCTATTCTAGAATAACTCGAATATATTTATAAACTCAGAATAAGTTTATTAGAAAAGGGTAAAAAAAAAAAAAAAAAACTTTAAAATGATACCAGTTTAACTGGTTTTCACAAGTATATTTCCCCCCCCCCCAATGACAATAAGTAGCAAAAAGCTGTTTGTTTGAGTGGTTTAATCCTTATTTAGGAGAAGGTACTCTTTCTTCCTTCTAGTCTGAACTCATTTAAATATATCCCACACATTCCCAGAGTCTTCAAGACAAATAAGTTCTTGTCCTCTGTGTTTTTAAGATGCATATAATTTAATTGGCAATGTTAACCACAAAGAATACAATGAATTTTAGAGAGACTTGGCGTGTGTGCCCAGATAAATAGCTGGCCCCAAATCCAACAACCTTTTAAACACACTTTGGCAATCTTGAATATTTATGTGAAAGGTGTTTTTCCCAGCCAGTTATTTCCCCATTTTATTAGAAAACTCCATTTAGAGGTTTATGGTGCGGAAACGAAAGAACGCACCATTTCAAAAAGGGGCAGGGGGCATTTTTTCCATTGATATTTTGCGCCGCTGGTTTCCAAGTTTAGATGTAGACAAGTAATTTTGTACTCAAAGGCTTATGGCTAGCGACTATACACAAAATATTGCCAGAAACTTAGATAGGGATGAAGGGTTTTTTTTTTTTTTTTAAAAATGGCGGTAGAGATCCTAAAGTGAATGATGCAATTTGTTCCAGTTGCAGCAGGCATGTACCAGTCATAAGTTCCACCAAAGGAGCAGACTTTATCAGGCAGAACCCAACAGGGCAGGGCAAGTTTCAGGCTTTTGGCTGATCAACAAAGACATTCCTCTTGAACAAATGAAGGGTTGAGCATTAGTAAATAAACTAATACAATCTACCGTAACTTTATAAAATCAGAAATAATTTTCAAATTTGTGTATTATGTATATTTGGTTTATTCATTTCTACATTACCTCCCTTTCTCTGTTCTTTTTCTCTTGCAAACTTTTCTTTCACCCCATTTACAAGCTCTGCCTTTCTGACCCTTTATTACCTTTCAATTTGCCCTCACTTTGTGCTGCAACATATGCCAGTTGGCAGACTACCTTAGGGTAAAATCTCGAGAACTCAGACAATTTTTAAACAAATTGCAGCAAATAGCTGGAAAGCGAGTCATTCTTAAGTGGTTTTAATGTCTACTACTGTATTCTAAGGTAGAATTACTCTGGCATGTTTCACAGGGGTTGCACAGTAGTACAGTGGTAAGTACATTGGCCTGATAGCAAGAAGGTTGGAGTTTGAATCCCAGGTGGGGATGAGGCTTGGAGCACTGGCCTTTCTGTGCGTAGTTTGCACGTTCTCCCGTGTATACATGGGTGTCTTCCGCATACTCTGTTTTCCTGCCACCTTTCAAAAAAATGCATGCCACTCCCTTAGAATGAGTGGGTGTATGGATGGTTGTGTGTTTGTGGCCCAGCTACAGACTAGTGACTTGTTCGCGGTGTACCCTGACTCTTGCCTAAAATCAGCCGCAACCCATTTAGGAATAAACAGTTCAGAAGATGAAATTAAATGTTTCACAGGATTGTACCATAAAATTGAAAAATTATTCGACATTAAAACAAACTATTTCAAAACAAAAACATCTAGAAAACACTTTAAACTCTGAGGAGCAAAGAAGAACTTTCAAACTTCCGACCCAAATCTCATTTATGTATGTCACACACAAATTATTAAAGAATTTGAGATTGCGCTGATTTGTTTTATGCAAATCAATGGAACATTTTTTTGGAAGAATTATCCTTTACAAACTTGCCCAAATACATGATGCAATATTTCAGTAGGAGCACATAAAATAAATGTAACAAGGGATTACAAAAACAAATCAAATTAATGGAAGTAAAAATGTGTTCAAGTGTCAATCAATAGTAACTGACTTTTTTTTTCTTCTGTGTTCAGTAGTCAGGATTCCCTCTTGCTTCTTGCCAGTGTTTATTTTGGCTGTGCAGCTCACAGCCATTTCCCTCGCATTGAGAACAGCCAAAGTCAATTGTGGTGTTTAAACGAGAATTTCATGCTTTAAATGGTGTCCCATTTAAATGTCTCTTTGTTTCAGTAAATGTATTTTTTCCTGTTTTTTACTTTCGAGGTGTGACCGGGTGCTGGCAAGGTTTATAAATTAACATTAAAACATTGTCCCCCATTGGCAATTTTTTTAGGTTTAAATTAGAGATCGTTCATATTTTTTTAACCTGCTATTTTGTTTCTTTAGGTCCATTTAAAGACTGTTTACAGGCTTTGGAAGATGGCCACATGACTAGCGGTATGTACTTGGTTAAGCCTGAAAATGCCAACCGACTCATGCAGGTGTGGTGTGACCAGAGACATGACCCTGGTGGTTGGACAGTGATCCAAAGGCGGGTTGACGGTTCAGTCAACTTTTTCAGGAACTGGGAGATATACAAGGTGCAACACCCTAACACCATATCAATGACTTCATGGTTTTTTCTTTTTAAGGTGCTATAGCCGCTAACCAGTTGTAAAATAAACTGCCCCTAAAAAACAATGAATAGATTGTTGCTGTGCTTTTCAAAGCATCTTATGTAGTCTGATGTGGCCCCTGCTTCAGTCGCAGCCTTGTGACTCAGTTATTCCAACATCCAACAGCCAATCGTCCTTTGATACAACCTCCCACTCCACTATAAATTTATGAGCCTCTAAATGTCACCGTGATGATTTGTGAGCATTTGCAATGAAAGAAAACATAAATGCTGCTTTCCGTGTGTAACATCAAAACTTACGTGACGGAGGGTGGTGTAAATCATCACAATTTGTTTTTTTTGTTTTTTTACTTTGTAAGCTCATTGTGGGTTTTTTTGTCCTATCTCCAATGTGAAAAACCCTTTCCCATAGGTGGAGGAAGAACATTGGTAATAGGCCACTTAGCATGCCAAAAGCACTGATTAAATTTTTGTGCAGGGTAGAAAAGTATATATTTCCAAGACTAATCTATAAAACCTCTCAAACCACAGCAAATTTCAAAATACTTTGTATTTCCATGCTTTAATGCACTTTAAATTGACTGAATAAAAAAATAAAATCAGTTTCACAGCAGTCAGACAGCATAGAACAGAAAATATCCTGATGGGTTTTCAATAAAAAAATAAACAAATAAATAAAAATCTGGACACTTAATGCTCACTAGGATGTTGACTCAACCTCCCCAATTATCATGACAATCTTTTAAACAAGAAAAACACTCTACTAGTCTTCATTTCCTCTGAACCATGAGAATTGACTCAACATTTTTCCCCAAACATCTTTTCCATTTTTTCTAAAAAATAAGATGAAAGTATTATTAAAGAAAGTAAGATGAAAGTATTAAAACCTCTCAAACCACAGCAAATTTCAAACTACTTTGTATTTCCATGCTTTAATGCTCTTTAAATTGACTGAATAAAAAAAATAAAATCAGTTTCACAGCAGTCAGACAGCATAGAACAGAAAATATCCTGGTGGGTTTTCAATAAAAAAAAAAAGTAAAAATCTGGACCCTTAATGCTCACTAGGATGTTGACTCAACCTCCCCAATTATCATGACAATCTTTTAAACAAGAAAAAAACACTCTACTAGTCTTCATTTCCTCTGAACCATGAGAATTGACTCAACATTTTTCCCCAAACATCTTTTCCATTTTTTCTAAAAAAATAAGATGAAAGTATTTTTTGATGTGTTGACAGTTTTTGCTCTCATGCTTTATAGCAAGGATTTGGTAATATCGATGGTGAATATTGGCTGGGCCTGGAAAACATCTACTGGCTGACCAACCAAGGAAACTACAAATTGCTGGTAACATTGGAAGACTGGTCTGGCCGGAAAGTGTTTGCAGAATATGCCAGCTTCAGAGTGGAGTCTGAATCTGATTTTTACAAGCTAAGAATTGGCCGGTACCATGGAAATGCAGGAGACTCGCTCACCTGGCATAACGGCAAACAATTCACAACGCTGGACAGAGATCATGATGCATACACAGGTAACGTTTACTCACCATTTAAATAATAAAAGCAACTTTTAAACTAATCTGACTCATAGAAACTGATTCTCTTACCATTTCCATTCCTCTAGGAAACTGTGCTCACTACCAGAAAGGAGGATGGTGGTACAACTCTTGTGCCCATTCAAATCTGAACGGAGTTTGGTACAGAGGGGGACATTACCGCAGCCGCTATCAGGACGGAGTTTATTGGTCTGAATTTAGAGGGGGAGCATATTCACTCAAGAAAGTAGTCATGATGATTCGTCCGAACCCTAACACTTTCCATTAATCCTTTAAAAAAATGTGCTGAATTTTTTAAAACCATTTGATTTCCATCTAAGCACCAAATCAAGTTACATGAAAAATAAAAAAAGATCAACTAAAATGTGCAATATCAAAGCATCAGGGTTTCCCTAAACCTGCGCGCTGTCGTTTTGTCTTCTTTTTTTTTTTTTTGCTTCATTACATATAAGACATTTAAAATGTGCTCATTGCTCAGGAGTTATTTTAGATATACTGTAGCAAAAAAGAAGTATTTAAACGTTTGAATTGAAAACATAAATAGAATCCTTCGTTCTATTTTAGTCTGACACAGGAAATGTATCCAGTGACTAGTCTATAATTTCATGCTGAAAACATTAATTGTGTTCTGATTTAATAAGTGAACTACAAAATTTTAAAAAAAGGAACTTTCTAATGCAATATTTGTATTCTGACCCTTTGATTACTGTCAAACTCACCTGTGGTTATGGCCCTTCGGCCATAACTTAGGCTACTTGCAATCATTTTTTTAACTCGTAATACAAAATACTCTCTGCTTACTTGTTTGTTTCTTTTCTATTCACAAAAAGACAAAAAAAAAGAAAGAAAGAAAGATATAATCTCATTATCATTGATCAAAGAACTACATAACACTTTATTTTTCATTTGAACATACAAGTTGTGAAATTGTGAATATTTTCACCGAATCCACTAATTTGCTTGTATGAATCAAGCACTGTATTTACTGTATAAAATGAGTAGTTCGTTGATGTCAATAAATCCAACACATGGAGTTGTATATAAGATACCTGTAATATAATGTATTTGTTAGTTTACTATTAATTTGCAATAAAATATGTACAGCTTAGTGCTATTTTATTTGTACGTCTGGACGTAAGAAAGAATCTGATTTATGAAGTTATTTTGAGCTACGCTAACGTTTCTTAACCTCATCAAAAACTAGTGTTGCCACAAAGCATATGTTCATTGAGTGTATATTGTTTTGAAAATGTGTTCAAATGCATTTTTACTTTTGATTTTATGGAAAACCTTTATAAATTCATTTTTTGCAATATTACATAAAAATGCCATCGCTTTTTGGATTCATTCTCACGTATAGGTGTACTTAGAAATAAACATGTTAATAAACCATGGACTTTATGGCACATTAAAAACCTCAGCCAATCATTTTTTTATGATAAAGACTGATTTAACTTTTTTTTTAGATGTAGAATGCTGTAGCATGTATTCTGAATTAGGACCAGCACCGGTGTTTTTTTGTCTACACTCTAAAAATATGAAAGAAAAAGTAATAAAAAATAGACATTCATATTATAATAATGCATTGTACTTATTTAGCGCTTTTCAGGAGACTCAAAGATGCTTCACATATGCGGTAACCATTCACTCTGTGCTAAGTAATGGTAAGCTACAGTTGTAGCCACAGCTACCCTGGGGCAGACTGAAAGAAGTGAGACTGCATTTTGCGTCATCGGGCCCCTCCTTCCATCATAGGTCAATCACACACATCAGATCCAGACTGGGCAATGTGGGTGAAGTGTCTTGACCAGGGACATAACAACAACTCTCAACAGCCAAACTACAGTGAGACCTGGGGTTCCAGCAACCTTCCATCCAAGTACTATCCAGACCTAGCCTGCTTAGTTTCTTTGGTCTGACTGAATCAGGCATTGACAAGCTGGTTTGGCCACATCTGTATTATTCACGTGTTTGTACGGTAAGAGAAAGCTTACCCTACCTGTACTCAGGGAGGTCTAATGCATTTTTTTTTGGAGAACATTCAAACTCAAACACCAACTAGTTGAATCAGTGCATAAAGCATGAGCCAGCAACTTTCTTGGTCCGAGGCCACATTTCTAACGTACTTAGAAGAAGAATTTCTTTATTTGTCCCACAACGGGAAAATCACTTTTTCTGCATTGCACCGAACAATGGCGCCAATAGTGGGAGACACTAGGGAGTTGGGTGTCTGCTCTAGGGACACCGAGGCTGCTCAGTGAGATTTGAACCGACGTGTCCCAATCCATCGACAAACACTCTATCACTGAGCCAACACCTCCCAAAGGGGCGAGCCTTAATAAAATCCCATCAAACAAATATATTTATATAAGTTCAAATTCCACTTCATACTAACTACTCCAGAGACTGAAATGTGTCTAGAGTTTATTCACATTAACCCTTTAAGTTCTTTGTCTAGAGCATAGACACATTATAAAAGTTTCTACAACTCCAGGTAAGAAGTGTTTGAGACATGAGGATTTTTCAGACATGATGTTACTCGAGAAAAGTTTTAAGCAGTTCCCTGGGAAGTGATCACACAGACACTTTGTTGCAGTGATGTCAATGTTAAAAATAATATTTTGTCAGAAACATTCAATGAATCATGGTGATTGCCAGATATTAATTTAGTCTGCACATTTAACAATAGTATCACTGTTTTAGGAAAACATATCTAAGTGAAAGGTTTAATAATGGTAAGTTGATTTGAACATCTTCTCTCAAAAGCAGCATCTACAAAATTAAATATTTTTTCAGCATGTCACACCATCTCATTTTTGTTCTTTATTGTACAAACAGCTTGAATGGGGCAGATCACTACAAATAGAAATTTTCAAAGCCCTGTAACATTTAAAAACACTTGAAAAGTATTACTATTAAAACACTAAAATGTGTCTTTCAAAAAAAATACTCTCAAACTTGTTGCCCCTCCAAAATCCATAAGTACCATAATAGCATATAAAGCTACAGCACCAGAAGCTGTCTAATGAATTGTGACAGGCTAGTAAAATTAATTGATTCAGCAGACCCTCATTCAACAGGAGAAAACCCTTTTACTTCTAAATATCAACAACACTTGAAAACCCAGATGGTAAATGAAGTACAACTTATTTAACAGTCAATGAACCAGGCTCTATGAATTCTAGATTATGAGACCACACATTGAAGTACAACTTATTTAACAGTCAATGAACCAGGCTCTATGAATTCTAGATTATGAGACCACACATTGCTAAAGATGAAATGAAGCCTTTAAGTTCTTTACCCCAAAAGTTATAATGCAAACAAGACAGCGAAATGAAAGTTACTTCCCGAATAGCTGCCAATTTTAGTATTAAATACCATATCAGAAAACACTGTCTGTTTAATTCTACTCACTAATGAAAAGGCGCAAAGTTTTGTGCTAATACAATAAAAAAAATCTTAGGAAAGGAAGAAAATGATCAAGGCAGTTTGGTCTTCATTAATGTTCAAAGTCCCTCTTTCACACCAAATAAATCTATTCGTTCAGTATCACACCTTGCACCAATTTGACTCTCCTTTGCCAACAAGCGTAAAACAAAAAAAAAAAAGTTTAAATCTCTCCATAAACATAAACGGTAGACTCCTTAAATGCTGTGTATGTCTGAAGACCGACCAAGATGGAAAACTTTAGAGCGTGTGGCCAGTTCTGTTCCAGTCCTCAACCAACATGGAAAACCTTGAGCTGACAGTGCTCAGTCAGCATAAAAAAGCCCGACATTTCCTGAACCTTCAAACCTAAACCTTCAAAGTATCCTGTATTGTTGTTGCACATCTGTGAAAGTCTGTAACCTTCAATATTTTAACAGAGAAATTTTAGGGCTTTCTTCCACTGGTTCGATTCACTGCCAGTAAGTGTGTTCAAGAGGAGTCTTATTTTTTTTGTCTTCTCATTCACTTTTGTTTTCCACAAAGAACGCATATAGTTTTAACTGTAAGCAAATCAATGTCTTCCACTAGTAAACCAACCAACTCACCTGTAAAATTGTGAACTTTCGTTGTTGGGTTTGAATAATCCAGCATAATAAAATGGGACACTGTCTGGCTTTTAACTTTCAATCATCAACTTCTATTTATTGAACTATGACAACGTTTCACATTGATTGATCAAGAGAACATTGACGGAATACATTTGAGGTAACATGATGAGGAAAAAAAGCATCTCCTTCATCATTTGATTCTTCTTCTTTCGGCATTTCCCTTCAGGGGTCGCCACAGCAAGTCAGTTTCTTCCTTTATCATTTGATTAGGAAGCATAAAACTAATGTTCCACACACTTATTCTCAAATTGGCATCAACAACGGAATATTCTCTTTCACACAGCATGTAAACATGCTGCACAGACAAGTTCCAACAAATTTTAATGAAGTCTGTACATCCGTACAAAACAACATTCGCCAGGGGTAGCCATACAAAAAGTCATCACGATAGGCCATATTTTTTTGGAGTTTTCTAGCATTCTTGTGCCAACACCATTAACATTTTGAACATCTGGTGGCTTTTTATGGGTTTTGCAACATGTTCATGAAATTCAAATACCTTGGAACGTCAAATTATCAACCAACACGGTTATTTCCCAGGTAAATACAAAATAAATGTTGAATTATCGGTGAAAAAACCTTGGTGTGGGTGATCAGCATATTCTACATGCTCCTACTTGCTCAAAGAATAAAGCAAAACAAAATATGTGTTACCTTAGCTATGCAAATGACATACCTGTTGACAGAATAATCTCAGTCGGAGAGGCAGAATGTCCTACTGTTAACTGAGGACAAAACTGAGAAAAAAAAAGTTTTCAAAAGCCAGAAAAGAAATTAAAGATCTGGGCTGAACTTCAAAGAGACTGTGAAGAGCCAGCTCCCAAGCCAGAAATCTGGGAGTAGTCATGGACTCAGACTGACATTAAGCAGTCACATGAATAAAGTCCTGAAAGGGTTTATTATCACTTGAAGAAGATGTCAAAATGTCTCAACAGGATTTAGAAAAATAATAGCTTTTCCATTCATTCAGAGATCCAGAAATGCTGCTTTTTCTAAGTAAAAAAATCTGCTCAAGAACACTTTTCAGTCCTCAGTTTTCTCTGATATTGTGTCTGTAAAGTGACAGCTGAATCCAGAAATCCATTATTGAAATGCTTCAGGATTAACATTTTTGAGAAACTTCAGATTTAGTATCAACCAAGTAAACAGGGATTCAGTTGGATTCCACACAAACCACCTCTAGTTTTGGCCTTGGTGTGAACATGGGGTTCTTTGGGTGAACTCATTGCCCCAGCAACTTTATCCATTTATCTGTAAAACAAATTCATTAATTGAAATGTAAAAAACTGGGGAAAGTGTGTGGATGTTTTAGATTCCAGGGGCGTTGACCTAGTGGCAGAGTTGCTGTCTTTTGACCGGGAGAACCTGGTTTCGATTCCCCATAGGGGTTGCTCACACTCCAACTCAATAAAAAAAGAAACTCAAGAAATATATTGGATGATATGCCTCTGATTAAACATCTTATCTTCTTCATCCAATTGACGTCAGCCGCAGTACTGACACAACCCAGAACACCTAAAAATTTTCATTACCTAACCTTCTTAATCCATCAGAGAATCAATCCTTTTGAAATCCTTTCACTCAGTGCTGCTATTTTCTGTTCATCTTGGATTTAGTGGTTTTTGCTCCTTTATTTTTTTCATTTATTAATCCTTCAGCATCAGTCCTTCAACATTTTGGGCCTGTGTCACTGAGTTGACATTTTTGGGGTTTTGCACTCACCTGAAACACAACAATAAATCTAGATTCTAAGTAAAACAAATATGTGTGTAGCACAAACAGCTGTTCAAAAACCAGGTGGAACTGGATATTTAAGCGGCTTATTACTGCTTTTGACGGCCGATGACATCTGTTTTTGTTTAAACATCCTGTAAAAATTCATTTCTTGGACAATATTACATCTCCTCTGGCTGCTTAGCACGCAAGACTTTTACTAAGTGGTACTGTCTATAGATGTCGGTAACATACGTGTGTTTAAAGTTGACATGTCTGCTGTGAAAAAGATTTACTGGTAAATTTTTGTAAATTCAGTAACAAGCAGATTGTTTCTTTGTTATGACCTTCAAAAGATGAAGAAAAAAATAAAAATCAAACAGAACCATTTTAAATTAAAAACTCTCACAATACAAAGTTTGATGCATAAAAAAATGAGGCAACTTGGAATTTACAATGTGTCAAGAAAGACCAAAAGCTGGATTTAAATCAGATACGTATTTGGATTTTTTTTTTAGCTTGCAGTGATACTGACGTGCAATTTTGAATTAAAAAAAGACCAAAAAGTTGCTTTAGTCCAACATCAAATTTCTCAGTTTACATCAAAGACCCTTTTTGGCATGAATAGCAAATTTTGCCTGTTGTTAATGAATGAACTCAAAACTCAAAATGAACTCAAAAAGTGCTCAAAACGTGGCAATAGGAATTTGAATAACTTATAAAATAAAATAAATTGAAACAGTTTTAATTAACCTTGATAATTCAAGTGAAGAATTGTTTGAACAAAGTTTGTCCAAGCAATCAGAAGTAGCGTAGCAGGGTACACCGGTACACCCTGGGGTACACCCTGGTCAGGTCACTAATCCATCTTAACAATAGAAAAGTTTAGAATCTTAACAGTAGCATCAAGTCTGCTACTGTTAAACACATACAGCTTCTGAATTCTACCGAGTAAAGAATATTAATGCACTAACAAACACAGTTAGTTTTACCACTCATTGCTGCTGTCTGATAATTGAGATGCAAATAGGAGTTGTTAGGAAATCATTAAAAATAAAATTATTTAATAACGAGGCAACGCATTATGCTTAGGGGTGTAGTTACTTCATTGTTTATTACTTGAACAATGGAAAATATTAAAAGTCGATCTGTTTTTTGCCATCCGAAGCTGACTTTCATCTGTGGAAATGTGCATATCTGCTTATTGCTTTATAGCATTACGTCATGACCACCACAGTTTCATGTTCTTCCACACTGTCTTCAAATCTTCTACAGGGACTTTACAGGAAATCTCTCAAGGACTGATATAGGAAACTTTCCATACGATATGCATTTCTTTCTTTATTGTGCCTATCCGTGTACGCTTTGAGCCTGCCCTTTTGGAAGGAAACATTCCAGATAAGAACACTGTATATTCATTGAACGTTTGCGACTTCATATACATAGCTTTCTGTTACAGAATAAAACTATTGTGTATGTGTGTGTGTGTGTGTGTGTGTGTCGTTAATGGAGAAAGCTGAATAGGAAAACAGCAAATAGCCTAAATCATAATAAAAAGAACAATTGATCAACATAATTATCACTCTATAAAAAAAATTCCTGGAACTAAATGATTTTAGAAGACATGCGTGCAGACCAACGCAAAGTCTTACTCACTTGTGAGTCAAACTTACCAGAACAATTGTCAAACTTAGACTCCATAGCTCATCAATATGGAAGGAAAATGTGAGCATAGAAAGCTTACATTGGGAGGAAAAAAGGCTTTCCAACTGAATCATGCTAGTCTTTCCTTAGAGTTTGACTGTGTTGGCAAGCCGAATAAACCACTTCAGCTTACTCACAAGTAGTAAACTGTTCTTTTTATAAAATCTGCTTTGGCAAGGGTTTTCTTATTTGGTCTCAACAGATACCCTCAGATCTGTGTCATTACAGTTTTTTTAAAAGTCTGCAGCAGCCTTTGAAGATTTTTTTTATTTCATTTTATTGGAAATAAATGAATCATAAAAAAGAGAGATGCAGGTGTTACAAGTAACACTGAAGTCTCGAGGAGACATTATGAGTTCAAATTAGAAAGTTAGAACAAATCTGCCCACAGGTACAAATAAAGTCTTGTGATCTGATTTGAAAACTTTTTGGTGACCGTGCGTTCCGTTCCGTTGTCTTCCGCTTATCCGGGGCCAGGTCGCGGGGGCAACAGCCTCAGACGGGAAGCCCAGTCTTCTCTCACTCCAGCTGCATCCTCCAGCTCACCCGGAAAGATCCCGAGTCGTTCCCCAGCCAGTTGTGAGACATAGTTTCTCCAGCGGGTTCGGGGTCTGCCTCTTGGTCTCCTCACGGTGGAACGTGCCTGAAACACTTCAACAGCAAGGCACTCGGCAGGCATCCTGACCAGATGCTTTGGAACATCCAAACGTTTTTCTTAAGTATCATAAACACACATACACAATACATTTATGTGATAATCATCTAAAAAAAACATGGGTAAAATGAAAACGGTTACAATATGAAAGACTTTATCTCTGTAGGCCGGTAAATTTAAACCAAGGTTAGTTGCCAACAGACTGAATCACCAAATACTTGTTACTGAAAAAGAACAGTGTGGATAATGTGCAGCTGTTGAGGATGATATACAACCCCACTCTTAGAATGATAGCTTCCAGTGATTTTGTTTTCATGTTTTCCATTCGATCACAGGTGGAGCAGCTACGCCTCCGGCCATTTCTCATTGGAGGATTGTGCCTTTGGTGATTCACTAAGCATCAAAGGTCAGAAGTTGATTTTCCTCAGTCGCCATAAGCGTTTCTTTTTTTTTTTTTTTTTTACTAAAAAGCCAACACTTTCCATGGACTTTTTTACTAGAAGAGATTCCTCCAGGAATAGAGAACTTGACTACCAGATGACAAAAAATTATTTTGTGTAGGTGGAAAACCTCATCTGTTTTCTTCTTGTGAGCCCCCTCCTTCCTATTTCCAAATTACCTTTCCTTTCATGGAACTCTTTCAAGCAGATAGCATCTTTGGAGCAAAAGATGTTGTGAATTTTAATTAAAATGGAGCAACTTTGACAAAAACTTTATAGTTTGGTAGATTTTCAACTGAGAAATGATCCTCTAACTACATTTCAACTAAAGTGAAAAACATACATTGCAGTTGCTGCATTTCAAAATAATTTTAGGTCCCAGACCCATGATGCAATATGACCTGGAGATTAGTTGGATCACAAACAGTATTTTTGGCCTTTGTGGTTACATTTTATTCGGTTATTCCACTGCACTGAGTTATTTAGACTGTTATTCCAGGATAAAATATCTTCCCAATCTCGTAATAGTGTCATATTAATGATCCATCCAGTTTATTAGACTCCCAACCGATGAGCTGTGCATAATTTACATCAAGTGTTGCCATGTGCTTTTTGTTAATAATCTTCACTACTTGGGAGAGTGGTAAAAAAACAGATTCTCTGAACAATTTTTGAGAGCAGCTCAGAGTAGCCTCAATTTAAATGTCCATCTTTCTTGGCCTTGCTTTAGAAATTTTACAGCGACTACAGGATAGTTTTTCTGTTCGATGCAGAGAGGGATCAGAAAATGATGTCAAGCATGTGGCCAAAGATTCAGTAGTATTGGTGATAAATTCAGTTTCTCCTTTCATGCTGATACTTGGCTTGTCTGACTTCAGTAAGGCTTTCCTCATTGGACATTAAAAAAAAATTCCAACCCTAATCTAAATCTTTAAGCAACTGTTGCATTATATTTTAGTTTTTGTTGTGGGACAAAATTTTATTAATGAAGCACATTTTTGTAATACCAAAGTGCTTTATAATTACATTTCAATGTATTAATTTAAGGGTTGAGATGTTGGGTCACTGAAGCTTTTTTTCTCCTAGACTGGTTCTCTTTTTGTTCAGGTAGATGGGACATGTGAATGTGTAATTCTCTAGCGCCTCCTGGAGGATTCTTCAAATTTAGAGCCAATAACCCTGGTATTATGTGGACACCACACATTTTTAGTTTTAATATTCTGGAAATATTCGAATCTATTAAACTTACAAATATAAAATAAGCACACCGGATCATATTTTATTTTACAAACGCTTTATTATATGAGCATTTTTAATGTAATAAAAAGGCAATTTACAAGCTTTAAGAACCAAAATGAAGCAGCACAGAATGATTATGAGTAAAATATATCATTTGAATAAATATAATTATTTCATGCTATAAAATAAAACTCATAAATGGCAATAGATACGTCAGCTCTAGCTAGCTTCATTTACTTCATAGTTGTACAAAACAGTAGAGTTTGAGGTTCACAGTTGGGTTGTGAGGTTGTGTGTAGAGTGGACAAAATAAAAAAAAAACAAGAGCTGGGACATTTCTGCTGTCATGGTTCAGTTCATGGTCTCCAGTGGGCCTCAAGTTTCAGCTTTGTGGAAAGTAAAGGCTCATTTGAGACCTCGAGGCAGAATGTTTGGGAACCACTGACTGAAGACTTGTTTCCCCACCTGAAGAGAAGTGCACGGTTACACTACGGACACAAGATGTATGTCCAATCATACCACTTAACATGTATGTAATACCCTGAGTTCTATGTTTAAGAGTTTTTGCTTTTTTTTTTTGTTTAGTTACCAAATAAATACGAGCTAGAGATGTTCTAGTGCAGAGGTAAGAGAATTAGTAAAAAGAGAGGAAGGAGCTGGACTGGAAACATCACCTGTGGTCCTTAAACTACACGTACAGTCTTGGTGGTGGCTGAGGATCCAGAGGAGATCACTGAACCTTGACATGCCAACAGACAGCCCGCTCTCAAACAGTGGCGATACGGCCCCGAAATCCCTTTCATTTCACTCTTAACAGTGCCACTGAGTTTAGAACACTACATGCTCAGTTTCTGTGTTACATCTACCATTTGAATTTGGTAAGTCTCTTAGCAACAGCACTTTGAACTTGAATCATAAAGTCAACCTGTCAGATAGGGAGAAAAAGACAATAAATCAATCCCAAACTGTCCTAAATCCTCTATGGATTCAGTCTTTCTCTTGACTTTTAGTTTGCCTGACACATGACAGGTTGATATCTCAATAGCCTTGATGATCCTGATGCACCGCTTTACTTTCAAAAAGGTTATTGCTTTCTCTTTGTTGATAATACACAGTGGACAGAAACTGACAAAAAAAGTTATGGAAGACTTGTGATTCTTTTCTAATCATGTATCAGTGTTCGTAAACTACCTGAAGTGAGATTATTTTTTTAGACATACAAAAAGGACGAGCTGCAATTTCAAAAAGTAGTCTGACAGCGTTCCTTGTAAACACTTTGTTTTGATTACTTGTGGCCCGAAAATGCATTTGTAGTTCCTTGTGGAACAAAAATTGGATAAAATTTGATTTGAGTGTCTATGTCAAGTACAGTTGGTTTCGTGATGGCATGTACTTTAACAAAAGCAACTTCAGTTGATTTGAATGAGGAAAAAAAGTCATTTAACCTACATTTTTTTAATGTAAGCGGAAACAAAAGTCTAATAAGCACCACTTAAAGAAAAAAAAATTCTATCCCTGCAAATCATTTAGGGAATTCTAACAAATTTCTGAAATGGTTTGATAACAACATAATTCTTGAGTGAAAAAAAGCTAATATGTAGTCCTGGCAAGAAACAAAATAAGAGCACAATAAATTAAATAATACAAAAAATGGCATTTTTACTGGTTGAACAACGTGAGATACAAAAAATGAGGGTTGTTATTTCCCATTTTACTCCAGTTGATTATCTGTTAAGACTCAATACTTTTCTGTCAGATGCTCTGTTTTCAGAGCATCTGACAGAGAAGTATTGAATCTTATCAGTTCCGTCGTCTTTCGCTTATCCGGGGCCGGGTCGCGGGGGCAACAGCCTCAGACGAGAAGCCCAGGCTTCTCTCACCCCAGCTGCATCCACGAGCTCACCCGGAAGGATCCCGAGTCATTCCCTGGCCAGCTGTGAGACATAGTCTCTCCAGCGGGTCCAGGGTCTGCCTCTTGGTCTCCTCCCGGTGAATCTTATAAGATCAGTCTTTTTTTTGTTCTAACAGTGAAATGCCTAAACTATCGTACGATGCTCAGATTGTCATGGAGTACAGTCTGTGAGCTAACAGCGCAGGCTCGGCGCGAACAAGTCTGCCTCACTTGATTGTGATCGACTGCTACAAAATTGGTTTCACCTATTAATAATAAAAATAAAATAATGGTTTTAAACTGCATGTACATAAAAAAAAATTTTTTACTATCCATTCTTGGCACTGCCTAACAGTGAAATGCTGCGGTCGTGTTATTCACTGATCTCCTTAAAAGTAATCCTTTAAAAATAAGGAGGCACACAAATCCAACGTGCCAGAATCTCACATATAAAGCTGGTGGCAAGGCACTGCGTTCAAGATGCCACTCTGAGGGATTCACTGTCGTATTCACGCAAAATTTCTCTGTTAACAGCTTGTTTTATGGCTTGACTTCTAACTTTATTACTGAATGTCTTCTAGGAAAACAGGAGAAATTTCACCTGACTGATTGTTACGAGCTAAGAAACAATCATTATTTGCAAACAGCTCCAACAACTCTGTATCAACTCAGTAGTCTAAAAATACCAGCTCTGAGTCTTTGGTGTGATGTATTGGCACACTATTACTTAGCAGTGTTTGCCTGTACTTGAATTGAAAAATGTCTAAATCAGGGAATTAAGTATAGCTGTACATGTCAACCTGTGACAGGAAACTTGACTTGTTAAACATTTCTAGCTTCTTTCTGCCTTTTAACTGATTTTGTGATAAATTTGTACACAAAGATAAAGAAAAGCTAGCTAAACTGTTTCTCGCAATATTCCCCAAATTTTGGTTTGCCGTCTTAACTGTTAATGAGTAAAAATACCGACTGCACATTCAGAGGAATAAAATAATAATAATTAAAAAAAAACTCTTGACGTAACATTAGACAATAAAGCGAACACCACCCATTTTTCTCCCACCGAATGCATACAAAGTAGAAAATTACATGACATCTGCAAAATAATCATTTTTTTAGTCAATTGACATAAATTGAGCAAAAGGACCAAACAGGAGAAACATTAGAGGATAAAGCGGTTATTATTTTTTTGTAAAAAAGATAGGCATTTATCAGCTGAATGGCAAGTTAGAAAAGCAGAATAGCGCAAAAAAGAACCGCCCTACAGGGCTTTAAATGAGCTAATTCTCCCTCCAAGTGCCTTTTTTTTTTACAATATGTATTTTTTAATCCCTGTGGGAGTAAATTAAGGTATTTATAAAAACTTACAGTCCCTGAACCCTGTAGCTCGAAGAGTAAATATAAAATGCACTGCTGCCGCATGCACGAGGTCGCAGAAAAATTCATCTGTCTTCCACATTTTTTTCCTCAGCCGGATTTACTTTGTTGAGTCTGAATTAAGACATAAAAATTTGTGAATATAACAACCCTAGCACCACCAAAATTCCTCCCTGACCCTTCTCCAAAAATCATCAGCAAGGTGCATTCATTAGAATCATGATTACCTTTTAAAATCTTAATTCAACTACGCCAAAACTGACAACGTAAGAAAATGGAACACAAGCACATTCCATGTCTGGAACGTGGCAGAAATAATAATAATAAAAAATAAGAAAAACCACAAAGATTTCTTTTAAAATAATGGAATAAAAACCATGTTGTAATGGCTGAGATTCCTTTGTTCTTTGGCCGTGTACACACGTAGGCAGGTATTTTTAAAAACGTATATCCGCTGTTTTCAATATAACCGTTCCGTCATTTCCTGCTTATCCGGGGCCGGGTCGCGGGGGCAACAGCCTCGGACAGGAAGCCCAGGCTTCTCTCACCCCAGCTGCATCCACGAGCTCACCCGGAAGGATCTCGAGTCGTTCCCCAGCCAGCTGTGTGACAGTCTCTCCAGCGGGTTTGGGGTCTGCCTCTTGGTCTCCTCCCAATGGGACATGCTCGAAACAACTCACCAGCGAGGCACTCGGGGGGCATCCTGACCAGATGCCTGAACCACCCCATCTGGCTTTGTATCTTTACATCTGATTATATCTGCAATATAACCGCATCCACACAAACCCGTAATAATGGGCTTCTAAGTGCTGTCTAACATTAAAAACAAGGGCACACAAATGACGTTTATATATTAACTGTCACAGATAGTGGCGTTTAAAAATGCAAAAACACCAGTTGTGCATGTCCACACGCAAACGCAAAGTTTTCCAAAATCTTCACTTTGGTCAAAGCTTTCCAAAAGCACGGTTTTGAGTGACAAAAACTTGCGGATTTGTGTGGATGACAGGCCAAAACGGACAAAAATATATTTGTTTTATCAAATACCTGGCTACGTGTAGACAAGGGCTTTCTCTTTGCATATTGATCAGACTGTTACTTATGTGCTAAGTTGGCAATGAGCGCTCCTGTCACACACTGTGTTTAACTTCAGAAGCAGATCTCTTGATAAACAAATGGAGTTTAGGTTTCTATAAAAACCTGCTATTAGCAGAAAACAAGTTAAACTAAAATGAATCCTGAGCCAATTCAGGGGACGTCTGGTAGTGATGTGTGATAAAAACCGTAAAGTATTTTTCTATAGCAAATCTTAAAAGAGAATAAAATTACATCCTTAAAATATACCAGGGCCATTCTCTTCTCATTAACCTAATCTTAACATCTGCCAAAAAGCACACAAGTAAGCAAGCATATATAATGTTCTCCTAGCATAGCACCTTCTCGATCCTCATTTTAACCTGGCTGACCATGAAATATTAGACAAGCACTTTGTCCCTAATCCATACAATCAGCAAGGAATATTTCACCTAAGTATCAAGGCTTTGTGTTTGAATGAATATTCTGTACATGGTTTGGCAAGGAAGATATACTGCACATAAAAACAGATTAACGGTGAATACATCTGTGCCTGGTAGGTTCTCGGCTATGAGGTAGAACCCGGTGAGTTTCATTTAAGTTAAAATACTGTCTATATGAGTATGTAGTTGCATCATGAGGTATTGAACGGATATGTCACACGAAGCTTTGCACTGGCAGAAAAATCATTCCTTGTGAGTAAGTGACCTCTATAGGCCACATGTGCAAAAACAGGTCAGGTAAAAAGGTGATATGACAAGCATCTTACCAGAGCTTTCACATTATCAATTATTGCAACATGCCTATAATAACTCTGTAAATATGTTTTAAAAAACATGGAAAGATAAAAAGAGAAAAAAAAACTTTTTTTTTTCTTTTTTGGGTGGTCGTGATTATTGGAACCACCTCAGAAAATAGTAAGTTGTCACTCCCTTTACTTAAAAGAATTTCTATAAAGCACCCATTTTTTTTTGTTTTGCGTTTAGCAACTAGCTTTCACAAAAGCTTTAACTCTGAAAAAATCCGTCGCAGAGGGAGCTGATTTGAATGGAAGCAAACCTTCTAAACTGACTTGAAATAAATGTGTCTTAAAGCTTCCTTAACCTGAAGCAGGATCTAAAAATCACATCTGGATGCTTGAGCCTCCTCTGGACTGCATTTTGAACTCTCTTCCATGTCATTGGCCGGTGCCTCTTCTGCATATTGTGCCTCAAAGGCCATCCCCTCTGACGCCTCGTCTTGGTCCTTCTGACCTGAGCCTCCCTCCGTCCTCTCTGGGGAGTCCATGTGATTGCTAATCTCCGATGCTCCCATGTGCTTCTTTCTCAGGTGCTGATTAAGGGTGCCCTGGAAGGGGAAGCATTTCCCGCAGATCTGACAGTGGAAAGGCTTGTTGTCCGTGTGGCCGCGGATGTGGTACTCCAGCTGGTCTTTCCTTGTGTACTTTTTGCCGCAAAACTTGCAAACAAACGGGGTGATTCCCATGTGGAGACGCATGTGACGGTCAAGACTCCCTTTCTGGTTGAAGGTCTTTCCGCAGTAAATGCAAATGAGTCTCTCATTGTAGGGGTACCACTGGCTTCGCAGGCTTCGCTCTCGGACGTCGTTCTCCAAGCCGGCGGCATTCTTGGTTGTTTCACTCTCATCCGAGTCTGGTTTCATATTGGTTGGCACCCCAGCTGGAATGGCAACTGGACGCTTTGCCCTAGCTCGCCCTCCTCTGAAGCTGCTGAGTAAGGAACGGGAAGGACTTGAGCTGCTGAGGTTAACAAGCCACGGGGAGGACAGCCCTGAGTAAGAGTAAGCAGCGGGCTGGATGACAGGACCGTAAGAACCCACACTCACAGCTAACACTTGTTCTCCATCCACCATCTCTGTGTGGTAGCCGTCATCACCAGCCGAAGAACTATCTGAGTAAGTTGGCCTATCAGTCTTCTCTATCTTCACATGCACGTCTGTAACTTGACCATCTTTCCCGATCAGTTCAACTTGCTCCATTTCACCCTCCATAGGTGTATCATGTTCGGATATGCTGTCGGTGCTGCCTCGGTCCGACTGGCCTTCTTCTTGCTGCTGCCGTGCCCGGCCCTGGACTTTTCCACCCAACTCTAGACGTGCATCTTGTCCTGTCTGGCTTTGGCGGGAGTAATAAGGGGGGGAGATCTGGGTAGGGTTTATAAACAGGTTGCTGTCGTTGACCCCATTCCGGCCTGTCTGCATGCTGTCTGTTTCTGGACTGGAAACGTTAACTGGGACGCTGATCTTGGAATGGATGCTCTCCAGGATTTGGGTGCATTTGTCAATGATTGCCTGCATCTGCAAAAAGCTGGCTGCCGTCAGGAAACTGATGATGTCTTTGAGCTGAAGGGACATGTGACCCGTGTAGCAAAAAGCTAGAAGCTGCTCAAACACTTCAGGGTTTTTGATGACTGAGATAGAAAGGCCGCTCATGGTGCTGAGAGCCGAGTGGTCACGGAAATAGGGTGAACTAGCTGCCAGGACGGCCTTGTGGGCGCGGAACGGCTGGCCCTGGATGTGAACAATAATGTCACACAGTTTCCCTTGCAGTCGCAACTCATTGAGTTGGGTCAGAACAGTGTTACTGAACTCCGGCACATCAAACTCGATGTAACTGCCGTCGTCCATTTCTTGGATATGTTTCTCCAGTTTGTCGGCGGCCTGGCAGAAAAAAAAACAAAAACAAGGTTATAGAAAATCAAGCTCTTTCACTTTTGAAAATAGCAGACTACACTGACAATGAATGCAAACTATTATATTACTATTATTTTCTCCCAAAAATAAATTCATTGTATAATTATGTTAAGTCTCATGACAGATTATTTGTACAGACACAAAACACAAATAAAAGATCTCTCAATTACAACTTTCATCTATGAGATATTGTACGCATAATCAGATTCTGATATGTTACCACTCAAAGGATTTCAAAACACCGCAATGCTCCATTTTTATTCATGACTTTATATGAAACATATTAAATACTTTTAATTTGAAGAGAGAATGCAAAAAAAATATAAGATTTGTATAACTGAGTTCATTCATAAATCATAACATGTATATATGAGTAAAAATTTGAACTCATGTTAACATTTTTAAAAAATATCACCAGACATTTTGTTTTTGGTAAGTAATATTGTGAAACGCGCTTGCTCAAGTAAGTTAAATTTAGCAATCTGATGGTACTGAAGATAGGCATGTCTTACCATGTCGGTGCCAAGTACAAGAATAGAATTCGTAAGCTATGACACAAAAGAAATCATAAATGCCACTCCTTATTTACTCTACAAGTGTCATAGCAAATTATTATATTGTAAGAAAAACAAAAATGTTAAGAAAGTGGATGAACCAAGTCTTCTGTGAGAACACAATGTACAGGACTGTATGCAATAAAACCTATGAGTCATGCAAGGTATGTGTCTATATGTGTCTAGTTTGGCAAAGAAAGCAGAAATTCTGGCTTAGAGAGTACCGACTGTTTTTGAACTGCCTCCCAAAGACAATCTTCAGAAATTAAGACATAAACTTAAAGAAGACGCTTCACTTGAACTGCTTGTATGCCGTATTTCTTTTTCATTTTTTTTACTGGTGAAAAGTACATTACATCTGCCAAGTAGCTTAACTTTATATAAAACACCATAACATACAAAACATTAACTAAAAAATATTTAACCAGCGGGTTTACAACCGAAAAGAAAAAAGATTTTTAGTAGTTATCACAATGATGAACTTTATTACTTCTATAACACAACCTTTTGCATTTAACAACAGTTTCAAAGGGTGATATGACAATTCCAATGCACAGTGGCTTTGCAGCATGAAGGTTGGGGTTCAAGTCCCAGGTGGGACAAGGCTTGAAACACTGGTCTTTCTGTGTGGAGTTTGCATGTTCTCCACGTGCATTCGAGGGTTTTCTCTGGGTACATTGGTTTCCTCCCACCTTCCAAAAACATGCATGTTAGGTTGATTGGTTGCTATAAAATGGCCCTTGGAATGCGTGAATGTGTGCATGGTTGTCTCTGTGTGTGTGTAAGGCTTGCAGCAGACTGGCAACCTTTTCAGGGTGTACCCTGCCTCTCGCCTGAAATCAGCCGGGATAGGCTCCGATGACCCCATTAGAGATAAGCGGTTTATAAGATGAAATGCAAAAAACAAAACATTTCAAAATATGAAAAAAACAATGGTGGGTTACTTTCACATTTGTGGCCAAATTTGCACCATTGTTCCAGACATTGTGCCAGTATGGCAATGAAAATGTAATGATTCAAAATTCAACATTAGTAAAAAAAAGTTGTATGACATAAAAGAGGCTTTATTTGTTAGTTTTACTGAGTTTGACGACAAGACTACCCTTTAACTAAAACTAATGTTCCTTAAACTTAATCTGCCCTTATTCCTCACTCCCTCTGCACCACTTCCTTCCTTCTTGCCCCTCGCTGACTACTCAGCATGAACCTCTGCATTCTAAGTACTGTCAGCACTTTAGAGACGGAACACTCTCCCCAATTGCCGAGGCTTGCCAAGCCACCTGTCCATTTAACCATGCCTTCTAATCCCAGCATCAGAAAGAGGTCTCCATAAAATAAAATGATTTACAAGAGGGCTATGCATTGTTTTTCCCTACCTCTAACACCAGCCTTCAAATCCAACATATGCACACACTGAAACATATGAGCAGCGCCTGCCAACAGAATGCATACTTGATAGAGCCAAGTGTAAGGGCAGCCAAA
The DNA here is from genome assembly GCA_902685375.1 of Neostethus bicornis. NCBI lineage: Eukaryota > Metazoa > Chordata > Actinopteri > Atheriniformes > Phallostethidae > Neostethus > Neostethus bicornis. Next base: position 17,939,260 of record LR738545.1, read on the forward strand.
GAATGCAAACTGAGTCAGTAGTTGAGATGCACAGGCTGAGTAAGGGTCACATGTTTGGCAGAAAGCTGAAGATGTTCAAACTCTGCTCAAATCTTCCATCTGTGGCTTATATCTCCTCTGAAAATGTACTGCAACTTTGTGCAGGCGGGGAAAAAAAATCCAGAAAAGTACACGTGGACTGAACAAAAAGATAGAACTAGGGTGGGAAAATATCTCCTCAAGCTTGGATTTAAAAAGTTTGTCATTTCACTGGAGGAGGGGGTAGAAAAATCTAAGTCAGCATGCAAGCACTGAACACTTTCTTCAACATCAGCAGCATTCACCTACTTAGAAAAACAGCTTGTGGGCCGGACCAGGCACAGGACAGAACTGCTTAACAAGCACAGGATGGAGAGCAATTTAAAACAAATAGTGGAGAAAAAAACAACAAAAACACAGAACGAGCATAAATCCAGTGAAAATTACGGGTCAGATTGACATTAAAGCTTCAAATTTTATAAGTATGCAGAGTTAGATATTGCATTGCAGCCCCAGGGTGATTTAATTGAGGGTATAAGTGGAAAACAAGAAAAGGCTCATCTTTCATTTCAGCCAAATCACATGCTCATCAGATAACAAAAATTGAATTCATAGAAGCCCACCCTTAGCATCTTTTTCTACCAGATTCAAACAGAAAAAAACTAACAGAATTATACAGTATATCACAAGATAGTGGAATCATATGATATGAATGCACCAGAATTTTTTCTGAACATAACTTTTTCTTAGATAAAACAAAAAAGACAACCATTTTGGGGGGGTTAACAAAAAAAAAAAAGAAAAAAAAAAGAAAAAAAAAACACCTGCAAATGGTACAAAATTAAACTAACATTAACTCTGAAACGTTACTAACCTGGTTAAACTTAATCTTAAAATTTAATGATCTTAGACAATAATCCCAAGCAGACCTCCGCAGTTTCTAGTAACCTTCATTCTTTTGACCCTCCAATATGTCTGTGTTACATATAATGCTCACATGCAGTGTGACACACTGACTATGTAAGTACAACTACATTCATGCATGTGACAGACATTAACATTTAAAATGTTTTACAGCAATTTACATTTGGAAGGGAAGCAGTTTAGCAGATGGAGTAGACTGTCCACTGATTTTATACGCAACCTATTGTTTTACATTGGATGGCACTTTTCAGAATTGCAAGATTATCACCTAGTTTGTAAATATAGATATATATTGTACACAATAGTAATTTACTGCATGAAGCGCAGGATTAAAATGTGTTTACATCCCTCATGGGAAAACTATTTTTTGCAGCTTTGCACTACAGCTGACAGCCATGATGGTGCTGGGAGTTAGATGACTTTCCCAGGAACCCTTAGGCATAGACCTAATCGGAATTGAGCCGGCTTCTCGAGGTCCAAAGACAGACTTTCTACCACTGAGCTAACGACTCCTCCCTAGGTCTTCATCTCTTTAAAGCTTTAAACCACATCATAAACCGTTTTTTTCTTTAAATGCTTTCGTGAGAGGGAAGGGCAGCACAATGGGTAGGGCGACCATCCTGTAACTGGAGGTTCGCCGGATCGATCCCCATGCCAATTGCTCCTCATGGTGGTTTGCAGATTCCACCATCAGGTATGAATGTGTGTGTGAATGCGTGAATATGAGCTACAATGTAAAGCGCTTTGAGCACTAACACAGGTAGAAAAGCGTTATATAAGTAGAGCTCATTGATCATTTACCATTTAAACCTCTAATGTACATGTAAAATGTTCACCTTCCTTTTCCCTGACATGTACTTTCCAAGAAACTACACATAAAGCAGACAAAAACATCAGAACAAACATATACAGTAAAATAGCCTTAGAAAGAAAACAGAAGTGTTTTTTGTAGATACAGTAGTGTATGCTTCCAATTCCAGAATAGGATGAAATAGAAATGGTGAACAGTGCCCTCAGTGACCCTGGTGAACCCAGATGTACAGAGCACTACACAGTATGTCCCTGCACTTTGTCCTTTCCAGTTGAATTAGTTAACTGGTACAAATTGTTACAAAGTGCACAGCTTGACTGCTATTCGTAGTTTTCCAGCAGATCTCACGCCCCACACAGAGCAATGCAGGTGTTTCTCACAGAGAACACAGGGGTTAAAACACTGCGTACTTTACAACACGAGATGGGTTAAACTTATTCATCAGCAGGAGTTTAGAGTTATTACATATTAACACGTATTAACGTGGCATGTGCACGAACAATGCAGAATCAATCAAATAAAACCATCCCTAAAATATACATTAAACTTTACTGCACTATATGAGAGGGTATTGTTGAGTGTTCGACATAGCGGCGATGCTAACGTTAGCTTCATCATCTTTGCTTTTCTCAAAGCTATCCGGTATCAATCGGAGCTGTGACAACTTTCTAATATCTATTAACTCTTCTTAATTTACATCAGCACACATCTATGTAACAAAATCATGAAGAATCAGGACACAGATGATGTTTTACGGCTATTCTCATTAGCATAAAACCGAGTTTTATAGATAGTAACGCGCTACTTTAAGACACTTCAGCCTTGGGTTTCTTTATGACATGTTTGCTTGATCAGATTATAAAAAATACTTGACATTGAATTGGGATTTTATTACGATGTTATAACGTCGAAGATAAAAGCAAAATCAGTGAGGTGTCATGTGAAACAGTTAGTGATCTAGTTAGCTTCAGCTAACTGCTAACCGCTGTTTTACTAGCATTTCCTATCATTTAGAACGTGTTAGCATTTGGCAAACAGTTGCTAGCTTATGTTAGCAAGCAGATAACTGGTAGTTTACTACATTAAAAACATTTATTTCATATAGATCACAACCTCAAAGTGATCTCATGTTTATACCGGATAGAATTAATAAAGCGATCTCACCGTTTTTCCAATTAGAATGAAATATTGTCCATTCCGTGGAGTATTTCTCCAGCCAGGCCTCCCCCCCTCTCTCTCAGTCCAGATGTGTCAGACAGCATCAACAGGAAGTCACTGACTTTAGATTCTTTCATCTGTCACTGGGTTTTACACCAGCTCCTCCCTTCTTCTATTCTCATCATTTATACTTCAAATATGACGCGATCGGACACATACATGCGCAAAAGTTAGAACCCCCCCTCCCCATAAAACTACGTATACTCGGTCTCTTTAAATGATTTTCATCAGATTTAATTTTGATTATGAAAATGACTTAGTTATGAAAATAATTATGAGTTATATTTTTCTATTATAGCCTACTTTATGGAGCAGAAGATCGGCAGACAGATCGTTGCGGCGTCCACACTTATCAGGACACTGCATCGGTCCGTCGTAGTGAAGAAAGAGCTGAGTCGAAAAGCAAAGCTCTAGATTTAACTGTCGGTCTAAGTTCCTACCCTCACATAAGGTCACCAGCTGTGGAAAGAATAAGATCGCGGATACAAGCGGCCGAAATGAGCTTCCTCCGCAGGGTGGCTGGGCTCTCACTCAGAGATCGGATGAGGAGCTCTTCAGTCCGGGAGGAGCATGGAGCAGAACCGTTGGTAATCCGGGTCGAGAGAAGCCAGGTGAGGTGGTTAGTATGCCAGAATGAGTTAGAATAGTTTGGTTAGTATGAGTTCGTATGCTTCCCAAACGCCTCCCTGATGAGGTGTTCGGGCACGTCCCACCGGGAGAAGACCCAGAGGCAGGCTCTGGACCCGCTGGAGCGACTATGTTTCACAGCTGGCCCGGTGAATTGGAGGATGCAGCTAGGGTGAGTGAAGTCTGAGTTTCAGCTAAGGCTGTTGCCCAGCGACCTGGCCCCGGATGAGCGGAAGACAACGGAACGGAATTTTTAAGCTTTTCTAAGTTACTCGAAGTCACTTTGATCATGTTTAGGTTGTTGTTGTTGTTGTTGTCAATATAAAATCTGCTGCAATAATTAAATGGATAGAGGGTCCTTAAAGTAATTCAGTTTCATGGTTAGTATTTTGAAATGAAAGAAAATCTTCAAAATATTCGTTCAATAGAAACTGTTACACTTTCATCTAAATACCACACGAGGGCGCTAGAGACCAAATGACGGCAAAGCCCCATGTAAAACTAATAAAACAAATCTGTATGATTTAATTTCATTGCACCAGATTTGTGCTATTGCTGGAAAAAAGGGGGGAGTAGTGACCAATTATAAATTTAAAAAAATCTTACTGAATAATAAAAAATCTGGTTTTTGGTAATTGAACAATGCATAACTTAAATGAACTAATGCTGTCTGTTTTTTTTCAACTATTTTTCTATTTATCTCTATTCATGCTGTCTTTTCATGCTGACTTTCTTATTTTATTTTTTCCTTCTTTTTATTTTTCTGTCTCCTTTATTTTTTGCTGTTTAGATGAGTCTGGTCAACAACAACCTGTTTTTTTTTTAACTAAACATGTCATTATTTCTTCATATGATTTCTTCTATCTAATTTATACCTTGTATTCTATGCATGTGTGGAAATATATAAATGTGACTTCTTTTGAAATCCTTATTATGTAACTGCAGTTATATTTATGTATAATAAATCTGCAACATCATTGTATTTAGTATCTTATTATGTGAGTGCATTGATAGTTGGCATTGTAGTTATATTTCGCCATGCAGTTAAAAACACTGTTGTTTTTGCCTTGGGGTATAATTGTAGAATGCTTACTTTTATATTCTGGTGAGAGGGACAAGCAAACTTCTGTTCTCTGTGTGGAGGACTTTATCTTTTCTTGCTGTGGTGGAAGAATGAATGTAGACTGTGTGTGTTTCTTGTCTTTTCTCCCTTTTTTAACCCAGTGTGAGTGACAGGTTGGCAGCTCAGGTGAATATCTGACCTAATCTGTGTGCAGGTGGGTGATCAACACAGAAAAAGGAATCGCTTTGTCATTGCACGTGCTTCTTGTTAAACAAGTCACTCTCCTATTCCTCTCAGTCTTTTTCCATCATTTTTTTCCCTTCTCGATGCACTGGCAAAGGTGCAGCTCAAGTATGGTGATTAGAGGGGGTTCTGATGATCTGCAGGAACAGTTGTGGAATTGATAACATTTCAAACAAAGTCATAATCAAAGGCTTTCTGTTTAAGTAGTAATCTTTCCTGAACTGGAGCTTTGTTAGCTTGGTGTCATTTGGTTGACCAGGAATTATTTGGCAGTAAGCTAATGGGGATGGTTTTGAGTGGTGCGGTGCCAGGGATCATATAGGGGCTCCAGGTGGTGTGGCCTGGGGCTCTGATGGGCTGCTCCTTTTTAATCCCAGATGACATTGCAAAATCCCCAAACCCCATGCCCTGTATAAGACCGTATAGGACCAGAAACCAGATGATTTGTTTAAAAAGCACATATCATGTATCAAATCGAGGAAATAATGAGCTCCACTGTTTTGTGTTAAGCCTCAGACAATAGAGTATGCTTCATACGAACGCCGGGTATTTGAATTTGTATGATTGTGGCGATGAAATAATTTAAATACCATCATGTTTATCAGCATAAATCAATTATATCAGCTTTGATTGTGTTGTTACCTCTTTTTAAAAAATCCTACTGAGCAATTTTGTGAATATCAACAAACACCTCTTCAAATATAACTAATTATTTAATGGTGGATGAGTACCACTGTCTTTAAGTTTAATATGAATAACACATTGTTTTTATGTGTGCCAGGAGTCCAAGAATACCTGTACTGTCAGAGCTGCAGAGAACAATGGTCTCCCAGTGCTCCTGTCCAGAAATAGTCTATAGCTCACTGATGGAGAACATATTTCCCAATAGCAGGTGTCTGAGTGAGTCAGAGCTTGATCCTCACCATGACTGTAAATGAAAGGGCCAGCTCTACCAGGTGCAGGAGCACCTCTTTGGGCCTCTCAGGTTTCTCCTTGATGGAGGAGTTTTTGTTGAAGAATGAACAAGAGACATAGATTTGATTGTGTATATTACTTTAAAAATCACTTCACATCAAGCTCAGATAATGTAAGACTCCACATAAACTTAGAATAAAAGTGACGATAACTTGGTCCTTGATGGTCTATTATTTTTTTAAACAAAACTGATTAATATTTCTTTCCACAATTTCCTCTCTTTAATTTATACTTTCGACTTTATGAAGAACAACACAGGACGAGTTCATGAGGTCCTTAAAGGCGGAGATCACTTGATGTGCCTTTATTTCATTTTGAAAATCAGCTGGGTTCCAACCAAAGCAATTCAAGACAAAATCTCAAACGTGAAAACGAGTTTCAGCAGCGAGCATAATAATTACTGGCATTGCAATGATAATGAGCTCTGAGATGTGTCATATATTTGCCTGAGAAATTAAGCCAATTTGTGAAAATGGTGGCCAGGGGTTGAGGGAGTACAAAGTGGCTTGTAAAGATGAGTGATATCTGGCACAGCATAAAGAGAATAAGAGGTGTGCTGCATGGTGCTTAGCTCAAATGAAAGCTCTGATTAGTGGAGCAAAGATCAAAATGACAGAGCAGTGGAGGCTTCAGCTGGGCCTTTGTTATTGATAAGTCTGTCATCTCCGCTGATATTGGAGCAGTAATGGCAGCTGATGATTAGGCCACTCCTGAGCTATTAACTACATTTCTTATCCTTTTACTGGGGCCCAAGAGAGCCTATTTGAGAGACAAAGGCATCCTTTATGAAGCTGGCTTCTTAAACAGCATCCACCTGACCTAAAAGGCACAACTGTTACGTCTTTCTGCCAGGCCAAAGCAGCCAGGGATGAGATACATGTCAGAGGTCGCGGTGCGCTGCTGTTTGAAATGAAGGAGTTCTGAGTGAGTAAGCTGCTGAAAGAGGGCCGCAGCAAAATTACAGAAAATTGGCTGTTTTGTCAACATTTCATCAGAAGATTTACAGAAAGCTGACCCCGACTCTTACTCCCCCTCTCTTTCACAAGACTAAGGAGATTGAGTGAGTCAGAATTGACTGACAAGCAAATCTCTTCTTTATTTCTTTCTCGCTTTCTCTTTCCCTCTCTACAAGTGATATTCAATATGATCTCTTTTTAATGATCCAAAGTGGGTGAAATTACATATCCCCAACACATTTTGTTGATCATGTTTGAGTCTGATTCCGAGGCACACCAAGGACATAAAAAGTAATTATCAAATGTTTCAGCTCTCCAAAGAAGAAGCTTGTATGTTGTTCATTTGCTGTTAGTGTACCACAGTGTGCAAGGATCCGGTATGTTTATTTGAGTATTTGGTTAATGTGATACATTAAAACAATGTCATAAGATTATCATGTGAAATGTGGGAGTAATAAAGCTAATGTGTGCAAGTTTGATTTCTTCAGTGCCCATTCATGACCAAATTAGAAGGTGGTATACAGGTGGAAAGAAGTACATGAAAAGTTAAGGATGCCAACTTTTAGGGAAAATAAAAGAAGATCGAATTCAAATACATATATCTTTGATAAAGCTGGTAGGATGATAAGAAAGCCTGAAAGTAAGTAAGTATATAATATATTTAAGTATATTTTACAAGTCACACAGTTAAAGTGTTACAAATGCAACTTTTGTACCACCATTTTTTTTGCTTTGTGTCTGACCTCAACTCAGCCTGTTCCCTGTGTTTGGCATTCCCCTACAAAGACCAACAGGAATCCGTGGCTTGTTGGTTTAGCCCCCAGTGGCCAGAGGCGAAGCATCTTTCATTAACGTCTAAAACCTCAGGAATGAGATACTGGCCTCACGATAAGATCTGGTAATGCGGTAACATGGAATTATGGAAGAAGAAAATTGCCATTTTGTATATAAGCACCTGTGATCTCCCATGAAAGCCCCCTGTTCTCTTACTTGGGTCAGTCCCAGGAGAGAAGAGAGGGGTTGGAACGCAGTTTCTACGCTACAAAAATGAGACTTCAGGCTGAAGTAAAGGAAGGTGCTGGAGGGTCAGCTCATACTACCAGACGGTGATCCTGTGTGGCTGTCAGAGAATATCATCTTCTCCCCTTGGGAGAAATGACCCCCACCACATTCATGGCTCTGTTTGTTTTCAGCAGATACTTTAAGGTCAATTTAAAAAACTTTTATGAGGCACTCTGGAGATATTGTCTGCCTGTTCACCGGAAAGTGTGGGCCAATCAGAGAGTTGCTGTGAGAATATGGGAGTTCTTGTTCTCTGTCATGTTCTCAGAAAGGAATGTCGGCCCCGTCACTTTAGAGAGGTGTTTCTTTTCTTAAAGTCTGTCACGAAAAGCATGTGAGGAACAACAGAGTTATGTGCTTTTCTGACATTTGGGGGAAAAAAGGTTAGATACACTTTTATGTGAAAACAGAGGTCAAACAAAAAGTGCATTGGGAATGCTGGAAAGTGCAGGTGTTCTGCTTGAGGCAAAGAGCCTGAAGAAAAAATGTGTAGCCATCACCTAACATGAGCTTTGTACATCCTGCAGTCTCCGAGAAGGAACAGACAAACAAGAAAAACCAACAACAATTAGGTTTTAAGTATCCAGTTATCTCGGCTTGTAAAATTACATTTAATTACACAACTTAATAATCCTTCTAAACTTAAAAAAAGGATTTTCTAAGAAAATGTACTCGAATTGTTTCTATACACAAAACCACAACTTTAACTGTGGCTTTTTGCCTTGACATGAAAAAAAAAATCTAAGTCGCAGGCAATGAGTGTTGAACTCAAAATGAATCAAATGAAAAAGAAAAAGCTGGAAGGAAGAAAGAGAAAAATCTTATTGTGGCAGAACTGATGTGTTTTTGTCTCTACTGGATAGTTTCTTCATCACCTCTTTAAATTTTAAAGCATTTGGCACACAGCCTGTGGCAAGCTCTCTTGAGGAAGCACTATAGCAATGAGGGTCAATGGTGCCATAAATCTCAGATGTTCCACTTTGGAATCCAACATGGACACTTGAGATATGCATATTTTATAGAACATTTATGTTGGTGTGTCTTCGATCTTATAGTCAGATGTGTGTTGTATTAGTTACATATTACATACCTATAGTTAACACACTATAGGTATGTGTTAACTAGTCAGCATGTTGAAGGATCTTTATTTTGAGCACCCCCATCATAAGGTAACATATTTAAAATAACATATAAGTCCTGACCGCAGGTTTAAAACAACTTAAAGGAAACATAGTAGGTAAGCCATGTTTTTACAATAATTCAGTACAATGCAACAGAATGGAAAGCTTTCATTTAAAAAGTCAACCATATTTTCTGAAAAGCTTTGCACTACTAATTATTTACTTCCAAACAATACTTTTTCATAGCTCAAGAAACATTCAGATGATCAATGATTACGAATTGAATTAGTCATGTTATGTCCACTCAATTCCAAGACAAAATTAGGCTTAAATTGAGGGGAATAATTTTATGTTCATAAAAGGTAAATGTTTTCTGTCAACAAAGAGGGGTAAAGGTTCAAGACAATATTTGGGGGCTACAAGACTGACAGTAATTCAATTAGGCAGGAATCCTCACCCGTTCAGTGGGTCAAAGTTATCCATGTTAATCAGCTGAGACCGGAGACATATAAGCTGCTGGTTTCCTGCTGAGGCTTCTCTGTCTGACCATGTGTTCCCACCACAGTCATTTTATAATGGCAACTTGCCTAATTTTAATCCATTTCTTTGTCAAAGTTGCTTTACATGTTCTTGAATCCAGACATGACACTACAATGACAAATGAATTCTAAATGAAAAAAGTGTAATGACAAAACGGTTAACACAAGGTAAAAGACTCGGACAACTTTGACACTCATTATTTTTTTATATTTACTTTTTAAACATGATTGAGGCAAAATACCACTTCACATACATGATCTTCTGTTGAAACATAAGAAAATGTTACTATGTTTTTTTTTACGTTGTTTTAATGTGTCTAATGTCATATTTATTTAATAATAATAACAGAAATAAAATATGTCATCATTTTGTTGGTCAAAATATTTTATTTTCTGTGATGGTTTAGATGTTGGAAAGCAGTAGAATTAAATTTTATCAGTGATGTGACACATCTCCTGTAGAACTTGTTTTGTTTCAGCAATTTTTAAAAAAACCATTAATTTGTGGCAAATTTTGACAAAATTGAAAATCTTTTATAGTTGTAATTAACAAAATCAACATCAATTGAACCCTAAATTCTTAATAGCCAGAACTTAAATGGCTCTTAATTGTTGAAGGACATCTAAAAAAGGTCAAATTAAAACACATTGTTGTAACAAAATTTTCATAAACATAGAATATAAAAATAAATCAAGCCTTCAAAAGATGTAAAGCAGATCAATTTTGCCCCTGAAAATGAAATACTAAAAGAAAAAAAAAAGCTTTACGTTAATTCAAGTCTAAAGCTCGCTTGTTGGCCGATGAGCAAAAGTAAGATTTAAGACAGCTGTTAAATAGACAGTGAGATGGCCATTTGATCCTTACCTTTTTCACTTTGAAAAACATCTTTAGTTTAGTTTACTTTAGTTTCACAAAGTTTATTTATGCCCATATCAGGAAATCCAAGTAATATCATTGTTCATTCACATGGTTTTGTGAAAGGCACAGTGAGTTGTGTCCTCACAGTGACCCTCCAAGCGCCAGAGTAAGGATGTGGCTGTCGTCTGGACACTTTGCACCCCAGGAGATGTCTGCAGAAAGTAATTACTCCAACCAGGATGCTCACAGCACGGCTCAAACTAAATGATCTATTGTCGGAAAAAAAGGAGTATATTAGCCCCTAAGACAACTCATTTTGGGGTGGAAGGTGGCAGTTTGAAGTTTGATGTGTGAATTAACTAAATAAATTATTTCGACACAATGATTTCACTCACTTACCATCCTCGGAGCTTCAACAACAGGTGGCTGCTTCAGATGTCTACGAAGAGGAAAAAAACACACACAGAGCGGACAAGAGCCAAAGCTGTCAACCTAACTTTCAGATGAAGTGGGGGATTAGGATGGAGGTGAAAGCATGCTGAGGACCATAGTGACAGCAGATGAAGGGAGATAGCACAAACTCCTGTGGAATTCACAAGCATTCGAAGGTGCTTCGGGGGTGTTGGGTTGCTACGAGAGCGCAGAAACGATGGCTGAAGTATTCTTTTTTTTTTTCATCTTTTTCTTCTGAAAAAGTCTTTGGTAATGATTGATTAGACTTTCCTGCAGAGAAAATTATATTTCCGAGGAGATCTGAAAGGTTAAATATTCTTTTCAGATGACAAAGTTCTCCAGGGAGCATAACAAATTGTGTCTGTTTTGAACTTTTATGAACTGATGTGTGTGAGAGCAGATAAAGCCAGCACACCAGCAGTCAAAGCAATGACAACACTGATATTGATACCAAAAATGATGCCTTGCAAATTACAGCTTATGCTTGGGACAGCCTTGTGAACTTGCATGTGTAAGTCATATGTATATGAGGAAATGCTGGGCATGCAAGAATGTGTTATTTGCTGTGTTTTGTCTCCTGTCAGATTTGGTGGTGGTCTCATTGCGCCAGCTATTCGTCCCATCACAGACACGCTGACTCTGCCGGCCGAGGCTCAGGTATCGCCTCTAACCTCCCCTTTGTCTTGCTTAAAAATAGACTCTTTTGTCTGCTGTTTTCTGCAGGTCATTGTGAAGAGCGCTTCTTAGTGTCAGCTTTAATTCACACTGTAACCCAAGCCGGGATGCCTCCCAACTATCCATGCTAGCTGCCTGGCATTCAGCTGCTCCTTGGAGAGCTGAGGCTGCATTACTTCTTTACAACCCTGCTCCTCATAACTGCACCCAAGGGACAACTTACAACCTTTGTTGCTTAAATATTTAAATGGACCTTTAATTGACATCCACATAACCCCACCTATGGGGTCCTCCATGGAGGATGCTACTGTTTGGACTAGGAGAAAAAAGAGGGTGATTGATCATTTTTGACTGATCATTGTCACAAGTAAAAATGTTCCAAATTTCTTTTTCTCTTTGAATTGTTTTGAAAGTCAAATCCACACATTTATATCTTTTATTTAATTTTATCAATGACCCCTACGGGATGTTCCAACAGCCGGCTGTGACAATGTTTTTGTAACCTTTTACCTCAGAGTGAACTGGGTTTTTCTTTGTTTTTTAAGGTTAAATGAGCTAAACTGGTTCGTCTTACTACAACATTGCCATGTGATGGGAACTGACAGGCACAGGATGCAAACTGGTGTAGAAATGAAGGAAATGCACTAAGAAAAAAAACATTGGTATTTTCTCTTTGGAGCTTAACCTTAAGGTCCCAGCTGGGGAGATACAGCTGTAGGCTCTGTCTGTCTGTCTACCTCTTGGAGAAAAGAAAAAACAACAGAGGAAGAGCAAAAAAAGCTCATGTTAAAACAGCAAACATCCTAACCTGATATCAACACTCAGCGGGAGTTCATTTTGGTTCTGGATGCTATGTTTTTCTCTCTTGGGAGGGTGCCATACATAGGGCTTCCTTAAAGTTTCTACAAGGCTAAAAATAAATTTCACAAATAATATGCTGGTGTCAGGGGTTCAAAAAGTACTCTGGTGTAAATGTGTGGGCAATTCTAATATTGAAAGGACAGATGACTCAATGCTATTATGCTCATTATAGTTTTTCTCAATAAAATAAATGTGCTTTCATCAAAACTAAGTTAATTCTGCTTCTTTATGTTAAAAAATTCTGCATGTCAAACAGTTTTATCTTCCCATCATATTTATTTTATTAGGAACTGGGTGGTGAAACTTGGAACATGAGTTCCAAGTTCGAACTCATGTTACTGATAAGAAAGTGTTTTTGTGCATGAGAAAATTGGCTATTTTGTCTCTTTCTCAAACTATTGTGATTCTAATGCTTAAAATGAACGCCAAAAATTTTTGCAGACATAAAATATGCAGCAACAGAAATTTTTCAAATTGAAACCAGACAACCAACAGTGATCATGTATCATGAACCATTCAAAGTGGTAAATATGGCTTTTCTTCCTTATACTTATAATGACTTGCAATGAACAGCAACATCACCATTGCTTCAGCATTTTTACCATTCATCAAATCTGTCAATAACTGAGTATGGAAATATGTCAGATGACATCTTTAGCTGTAAATTGGCTACAAGTAACCACATCAAGGTAAGGCTTCCCTCTTACAACTTGGGGCCTCTGTGTTGTGGAATGGAGTTGAGGTTTTGTGGGAGCTCGTCTCGGCCCAGTTCCCCAGCTCAGCTCACATTCTCTGGGTGAACCCATGTCCTCAGGGCCAGTTAGGCGTCACAGTCTCATGTCACAAGTCCTCACAGTTCACTGGGCCCTTTAAAGTGAGCACACCCACCAGAGGCCCTTGTGACTACAAAAACTACAAACACTAGGCTGTCCAGGTTTCTATCTGAGACACACAGATACACACTTGCATGCACACATGCACACACACATACCAACTGTTAACTGCCCATTTATATTTGATACAATGAAGAAGTAACAGCAAAGATATTATCTGCATCAAAGTTAGGTGTATGTGTCTGTAATTTTGGCCCCATGCTGTAATCAGTGAGGCTAACAAGGAATGGAGCTAGCAGTTATACCTGTTTTTTTTTTCAGAGAAGAGATATAGATCCTGAGATGGTTATGGGAGGGTAATGTCAGAGAGGAGGATCGGTTTTCAGACACGGCACACTCCGGTGAGCATACGTGACAAGATCAAAGGGTACTCTTTGCCTACCGCAGTGCATCCCCATCTGATCTGACAAAATGCCCCCATTGTGTGACCCTGACCCATTACTGATAATGGATCGCCCCCCGAACCGCCCCCTCACAGGCCGAACCGATTCTGCACATAGAGCCACAATCTGCATCTCCAGAAGAGTTGAAACTTGTTCATAAATATACTTGATATGGCATGCAGAACGGTGCCCTCCTTTTGCAACTTGGTCTAAATTCAAGAATTTACCTACAAGTAATTTATAAGAAAATCTTCAAATTTTCAATTAGTTTTACGATTGAGATCCACTTCCAATGAAATGTTAACAGAGTGCTTTACATACCCAATTACTTCATTTGTTTTATCACCAATTACGATTTGTTTTATTGCCGATTTTAAGTAGGAGTTGTGAAGTTTCAACTAAGCCAATTGCAACTCTTACATAACATTTGTGTTAGTGTAATCTAGGTCGATGTGTGAAATATTCCAAATGTGCTTTGATGTTGCTTGCCAGATATGTCAACAAGCCTGTGTCGCACACACGAATATTTGCACATAGACACAAACTTCTGCTCTTCCTCGTCCACAGCCCAAGGCATGTTCACAGTCTCTCCTTCACTTATAATTACCTTACTGATCAAGGTTGGAGCAGTAGTAAGGCGCACTAACCTTCTGACCTTTAGTGAACTCTCCCATTAGTCCACCGTGGAAGCTGATGCTCGGTGTCAAACGCTGTCGCCCACAACAAGCAAGTGAAGTAGTCTTGGCGTGAATCTAAGAGACAGGTCTGAAAGGCTGCCTTCGCCACATGAATCAGACGTCGCTGCAGAGACACCAAGAGCATGAGGGGGCCAAAAATGCAGTGTTATCAAACACTTCATCCCCCATTCCTCTTCCCAAAGCCCCCTGCCTGGGCTTACAGAAACAGGACAGACTCCCACAACACACCCTGCCATTCTGCCAACCCCGAGGGCTCCTCCAGAAAAGCTCAGGAATTCAGGACAGGGATCCAACAAGGTCTACAGCTGGGAGGAGAATTTCTACCATCCTCCGTTTCTCCCTCTTATTGTCCGTTACTGGCATCCCAGTGTTCCCTGTCTGGCTTCGCTGTCTTCCCAGCTCAATGTTTTGATATTGGTTTTGCTCAAGGGCAAGGGTCAGATGGGTTGTGACATCTGAGTTTGACGGGAAATGAATTGCAAACAGTGATAACGATAAAGGTGAAAATTTAAACTCAAGTCGTTTCGGAGAGAAAAACAGAGAGGATGAAGAGAGTCTTTGTCATTAGCAAGTGTGCTAATCAGAATGAAAAGGATTATTTTCTCTCTTCTTGCATGGAGTATGACAACCCTGGTAGTGTTCCAATGCGTTCAAGACGATCAAATGGTAAGTTTAGTCAAAATGAAGCATCTCTATATGGACTGAAAAATTAGTAAGAGGTCTGCACATTTTCACAATGTTTCAGATTTTCATAACCGCAGTACAAAAACTGTTTTCCAGGGGGCAGTATTGAACTAAGAGTGACATGCATTTGTAACGCTTCAGTTATGTCGAGACCCAAGACAAGTCCGAAACAAATAAGGCGATTAAACAAAACCCTTTCTTTTTTTCTACTTGGACATTTTACAGACATATTTTTTTATAATATTAAACTGAATGGAAAGTTAAAATTCAACCAATTATTTGTCTCATATAATAATAAAAAAAAGGCCTTTTCAATTAAGCTATTTTCTCATCTGTTGGTTTCAATGTTTGATTTTTATATTTCTGGGCTGACTAATCAAATAAACAACATTTATTATAGACTAATGTGGTGCCAAATTGCTGTTCCTATGAACAATACAAGTTCAGCATTTTTCAACAGATGGAAGATATTTTCCTTTTTGAAGTTTAGTCATAATATATAAAAAATTACGTGTTTTTTTTTTTTTTTACAATCAAACTTATTATTTTTCATTTTGCAAAAGCAATTACAGAACATGCAAAATGAAACAACAAAATTCTAATTTGTAAATATTAAACATCATTACTGTTTGATATCAAACAGCTCAATTTCAATATCAGCCAAAAAAAAGAAAAAGTCACAGTAACAAAATAGTAAAAGCAATTGCAGCTGAGACCACAGAGCTCAAAATGAAATGTTACTTGTGATAGACAGATGAGATGGACTAGGCAGATGTAAAGAGTGGGAGTTTGATATGATTGGGATGCAGATGAGGGTGGAGGAGTGGAGATGTGGGGAGAAAAGAAGGTTAGTGGGGGAGTCCGGGCAAGCCACCGTATGCAGGTGGCTGGTGTTCCTCAGCTGGGCCTGCCGCCAGCCTGGCCCTTAGGTGCCCCCTTTTTTGAAATAAGCCCTTTGTGCTGCCCGGAGCAGGTCAGACAAAATCATGTCTCGTCACACACTGAGATAGTGATATGCAGTAATGACTCAGCTGCTGTTTGATTATGTGGTTGTTGTAATGATAAAAAGGAAAAATTTAAAAAGTCTGAAATATCATACTCTTCTTTTTAGTGACCATCTTAAAAACAAAAAAATCTTATTAACAACAGATTAAGCTGTATCTGTGTTAGTGGGCTTTTGTATAATATGAGCTCTTGGATACGATTTATTGCAATTCTGTGAAGAAAGATAAAAACAAGACTGTCTCAGATAATATTTCTGATACTTGAAATTAAAGTGATTAAATTTGTAATTTGAAGTTCAGTTATAATAATTGGCTAGCATTTTTTTTTTTGTTATGTCAAAACGAAATCCACCATAACTGTTGAAATGCTTGAGTTTGATCTGAATAAGCACACTTAGAAATTTTTTTGTAAGAGACAATTGCATCAGTGGTCTGGGTGGCGGCCTCCTTAGGCCAAGTTGCAGTAGTGGACAGGCTCTAATGAGAAGCAGGAGCAGAGAAGTGGGAGCGGTCTGTGGCTCTAGGGAAGGGTCGCATGGGGTTAACTATCAAAGATGAGTGCAAACCTATCCCTGTGGAAAAGATTGAAGAAAACATCACCCTGCACATGCTAAGCTCCCCAAACTGGGAGTTCCTCCGCGTAATTAATCCAAGACACAAGGTCCTCCTTCTCTGAATGAAAACCTCTGCTTTGCTCAACAGAGGAGTGAACGCTAACACACGAAAATGTCAAGATCATTTAGCTTGAAGACATGCTTTAGATGCTGTAGTTCATTTCTTAAAAGCCAAAGTTTGATAACATTCATCATAGTTGATCATAAGCCCATCACTGCATTCTTTGAAGAATAATTTATGAATTTTTACAACCCTCGAAATCATTCCAACTCCCACTTTCCTGAAATAATCTAATTATAATTGTGATGTTTCAGATATTTGCAAAGACAATAAGTGGAGGAAACACTAGTCGATATGGCTAACCACGGAAGAAATGCAAAAGTTAATTTATTACAGGGGTTGGAAAGATTTGTGCGGGTACATTGAGAAACAACCAACAAATTTTGGAGACCACATTGTGATAGACAGTCAAAACCCATCAGAAAGTTAAAACAGATGTGAAAGTTTGGATCTAAGCTACACAGAAATTGCAGCAGTGTAGAGGTTATCTAGACAGCGGGGTTTTTTTTAACATCACAATGTTTTAAAAACATTTTCAAGACTGATTAAAAACCGTGTAAAAGCAAGTGTCCTGGTTGTCATGTTTGTAAAAATGTAGTTATGATTGATTGAACACACGTTTCATTCTTTGCAACATAAAAGTTTCTCAAAATTATTTTTAAAGCTAATTATACTGATTAGTTTCATTTTAACTGTCAGCAACTGTCAACACCTACCTTGACATGTAAATTTTCTATTCTATAGCACATCCATTAAAATTTCTTTTGGAATGAGAATAAACAAATGCTACAGTTTGATTTTTAATGACTTTATATAACATGTAGATAAAATAGTCTGAGAACCAATTTTCTTATCTTTAAATAATAATAACAACAATTGTAATTATACATCGCCAAACGTGGTAACCACTAACATTATTAAAAAAAAAAAAAAAAAAAAAAAAAGATTTTATCTTTCTAACTTGACTTCTGAAGCATTTCATGCCATTAGTACCTTTCATCAAATCAACACGTTTGTTTCCCAGTACTTGTCTTGACACGGGTTTCACTAGTAATAGTGCTGTAATGGCCTATAAGTCTCAGGGTATAGACTCAAGGGGATTTCATTTTTGACAATCTCTTTTTGATCGACACTTTGAGTATAAATCTGGTGAATCTGCAAATGGAATCGTCCACTCAGCCAGTCAAATTGAACACATGGCCGCTAAACGATGGACTGTTGAAAAGCAAATACCTGGTGAAAGGACAGGACACGTCAGGAAGCCAGTGTCGGCTCAACAGACAAAATTCAAAACTTTCACCTTCAGCTGCCCCTGAGCATTTTTCTGTTTAGACATGCAAAATATTTTCACACCTTCCTTTGTGTCAAAGGAACATAACGGACAGCTAATGGTAATCAGCTAATTTGAGCAGCATGATCATACTTTAATTATGTTTACTTTTTTTTTGTCCAAATTGAAAAGCAGAGTCCAAAATAAAAAGTTGGAACTCCTCTCACATTTTAGTCAATCCTGACAGTTTGACATCTTCAAATCTAAATGTGAGACAGAGCTGTGAGATCTACTTATGTACTGTACCTCAGATTACTTTATTCCCTCTGAACAAGATTTCTCCTGCTGAGATCATTTACTTTATCAGATTGTTTCATGCTGAAGTCATGCTGAAATTTAAACTGCCAGACATTACAAATTAATCCAGTCTGATCACCGTGATGCCATTTGCTGGAGTATCTTTGTTGTAAACACTAAAGACGGCTGGCACCTGTCTCTGCATATGTGGCAAAGCATTGGCACCCTCATGTGCTTTGCATATTTATGTGTTAATTGTGTTACAACCTGCAAGGTCTATTAATGTTGCTCTTTTCCAATTGCTGGAGTGACACAATTGTGTTCTGCTTCTTATCAGTTCCTATAAAAGTCCTGAGAAGAATGTGATATACTATCTTTCTGAAAAAGACAGCAGGAAAACTGCTTGAATTTACCATGAAGAGTTTTGTTCTCGTTTTTTAAGTGTAAGCTGTAAAAACATTTCTCCACTGCAGTTCGAAAACATACTGACTTCATCTACTTCAAGACAAACCCGTTCTCCATTACAATTGTCAGCGATTAATGACTTATTGCTTTATTGCAAAATAAGAATTGTTTTTTCTTTTTTTAATCTCTTGCATTATACCACACAGACTGAAAACTTTGGGCCAAGTGGATGGAATTCAATGATCCCAAGGCAAGTTGACAAGAAACGTCAAGAAGAAACATGCACCAGCCCAAAGCCACAGGCAAGGGCTGGTGGGTAGGTTAGTGTGCAATGGCAGCTCTGTCAGGGCTTGCTGCCTTTTCCATGTCTCCTGTTCCAAAAAACCCAAAATGCTGTGGCTAAGATGTCCGTTGGTAAGTTTTGGGGTTACTGAAGCTGTAAAACATTGGGGTAATTTTGTTACATTTAGACATTTTACACAAACACAGAAAAAATCAATAAGAAATCCAACCTGCTAAATTTTATTGGAAAAAATATCTTAGATTATTTTTTTTTTTTTTTTTTTTTTTTTGAGTTCTTCACCAAAACTAGCCCCAGGAGTGATTTGGACCCGGCGGGTTTCGATCCGTGATCTTCTGATCGAAAGAGGGAAATTCTTCCACTACGCCATCACTCCTGGGGCCAGATTATTTTTTTTTTAAATACATTTTTTTAAATAATATTTTATTTCATTTTTTTTCACACACATCAACATCAAATACGGAATACAGCTTTCGATGAGCAAGTCAGATGCAAACAAACCAGGGATCTGGTCGTTGGCTAGCTCATTGGGCAACAGTTTTGGTTAAAAAGTTGTTGTCTTATTACCCCAACAAAATAAGGCTTGCCCAATGTTTTTGTCTTGTACAAGTCATACATCACAGCCTGTCCATAAAACGAGACTGTTTGGAACAGATAAAAAAGTACAAATTGTACTTGTAGTGACTTTTCTTCTTTGAATTTTTGTAGTTCAGCTCTTTAAGTCTCGTTTGTCAGCAGAGGAAATCAGAAGGCCGCTTTCACTGAGGTGGGCACAGAGAGTTTGATGACATGCATGACGGTGAGGGTGAGGAACATGTGAAACGTGGATACTACTAAATTGTCTTGGGAGTCACGCAGTCAGAGGCCCCAGAGAAGCAGGAATAAAAAGATGCCAAGAATCAGGGAGCTCACTTTGACGCACCATGAAGGTTGGACTCCATCAAGCTGGAGCCCCAAGAAACTTAAGCTTTGTGCAGAGCCACACATGTTGCCATGCACTGACGAGAGAATTTTACTGGCTGGTGAGAGAGGTGGACCAAGATTGTGATTAGAACAGATATTACTTCTGTTAAAATTGAGGAGGGAGGAAGGGTTCACAGTACATGTCTATGTTCTGCACTGGTAGCTCCATTTAGCCAACTGACCAGAGTCTAATCAATATTTACTCATAACATCCACATTGGGAGGTCACAACCTTTGTTGTTCACGGCTGGTTATAATCTTGAGTTAGAGCTTGTAGATCCCGATCTATTAAAGAAGAAAAAATAATCAATGAAGTTGTCACTCAAAACACAAATGCAAATTTTTTCTACCATATGAATACACTAGCGTCACATCACATCATGTCTTCTTGCTGCTTATTTGGAGTCGCGTTGCAGGGGCAGCAACCTTAGCAGCAAAGCTCAAACTTCCCTATCCCCGTTCACATCCTCTAGCTCATCCAGGAGAAGGGAATTTTAGCATATTTTTTTATTTTTGTAATCACAAACCTGTGGGTTTTTTTGTTGTAGTAGTTCTGTATTCGTCTTCTTAAACCATCAGTGCATTTTGTACTGGTTGGAGAGCCTTGAAGGT
Source organism: Neostethus bicornis (assembly GCA_902685375.1). Classification (NCBI taxonomy): domain Eukaryota; kingdom Metazoa; phylum Chordata; class Actinopteri; order Atheriniformes; family Phallostethidae; genus Neostethus; species Neostethus bicornis. The sequence continues at coordinate 17,959,850 of LR738545.1, forward strand.
CATGCTGTCTTTATTACACTGAACATTTCATCTCTAAATCCATCTTCATTAAACACAAAGGGAGGACAATGGCCTCTCATGAACTCTCAACACTTAACCTCACCAGGCACAACAATATTGTAAAAGTGCAAATCTCTTTCCAAAATGGCCCCACAGTTAATAATTAAGCCATGACATTTGGGGAAGACACCAAAAAAATCCATATGGTGAGATTTACTAACCTTTTGAAATGCTAGAGAGGGATGGCTGTTAATCCTCTGTTTATTTGGACCGTTTTGCCTCTTATAATAAAACTGTCAAAAACACACCAAAAGGCCGAACCATGCACAAAGGATGATTGACTGCTGCTAACTGCATGAGAGCACGAGGCTAATCAATGCAATGCACATCAAAACCCAATTAGAGGAGCACTGTCTCTCGGGGGCTTTGGACACAGAGACATGTGAAACAAATAATATTAATATGTAGCTGTATGGATTATTATTGTCATAATGAGCTGATAATCATGTTACGTCAGGCTGCACTAGAAAAGGTCATAACATGGCAGAGCTGCACTGACCTATGTCTTCTAAAAATACTTATTACAAAGTAATAATGGGTCATGGAGCAGGTCAAATGTGACCCAGTGGTCATTAGATGAGCTAGGGGTGGTGGTTAAGCATGGTACTCCACAGAAGGTGATTTAAAGGTCTAAAAACATCTCTGGGAATTGCTTCAAATTGGATGTAATTCATATAAATAAGCATGAGAAGTGCAATTTTACAGACTTCTTTCATGACTTGCCTGGTGAAGGACAGAGGTCAAGCTCTATTTTGAGATCAAATATATGACTTCTAAGTTGTTGATGGTTTGTATTAGTTTTTTCATTGGAACGTTTAAGGTTATATGATAAATACCGTATACATGACAGGAAATGTGTCACAGACAGAATTCCCAACAGTTTGGTTTCGCCCTGCGAGCCTGTTGACTTTCAGATTTACTGTTCACTCTCAGCTCTGAGTGAGCACTGTGAGTGATTTATCAACCTCAAAGGTGAGTTCTGTAGTTCTGTTGAAACATGCACACACACATAGACAGACAGATACACTTATTCAGATAGCTAAATATAGATAGGTCTGTAGGTAGACATTACCTACTACATCCAAAATTAATATTTGGGGTTGCAGAAAGTCTTTTCTTCTCCTTAAATCCAACCACTGCAGAAGTAAAGACACTTCAAAGTCTAACTTTAACAAGCTTTTAGACTATACTGATAAGATCACTCTTTTATTTCCAGTGATATTTTGGATATGGGAGTAACTCAGCTCCCTTTTTCTTCTCTCTCAAGTTGTCCAAATAATGTTTGGTGGTGTTTTGTGACTGAAAGTACAAATTAATAATTTACATTACAAACAAAAGTATGTATATGAATCCTTGTTACTGGGTTCGTATTTGTGAAGCTGCCATGTAAATTAGTTGTTTTTTTTATAGACCACTTTGCAGGACACAAAATACTAAATGTGTAAACAGTGTCACATCATACCTAACTCAACATGGAAATGTTTTAAATCTTTATTTAAAATATCAGGTAACAGGAAGTGGCAGCAATCCAAGTTCAAATATGTATTCTAGTCTTTTGTGAACGCTATATTCATAATGCTTTCAAATCAGAAGTTAATTTAAATCAATTCACTATTTTCTAGCGGTCAAAAGACAACCTTCAGCCCCTAAGACCTAGTCTATTGTTACTAAAAATAATATCTCTGCATGCTCTAACAAAAGCAAGTCTTACACTATCAGGGACGCATTGTCTGGAGAGTATTTAGATGTGGTCATCAGGCAAAAGCTTTCCAACGGGCTTCAACATTATTTTTTTTGTAAATGGTGTCGTCCTGTTAGCAGATAGCACTGAAACGTTCAGATGGTACACTGGTGGTTCCAAGCCAAATTTGAAACAGCGAGAGTTAAAATAGGAACATTCAAGGTGAATGAAACAGTATCTGCACTGGTGCACAGGTTATACTAGTCTGTTATGATTAAGAGATAGCTGAGTCGAAAGACAAAATTGTTCATTTACCAGTCAATCTTCATTCCAATCTGTAGAGTTGAGCTGTGGTTTGTTACCAGAAAAAAATCTCATTATGAATTTAGGAAAGGTGCCACACTCTTTGCAGTTGGAGATTCGGTTGAATATAGTTCAGATGTTTAAAGGGATGAATTAACATAGATTTTTGCCCATGTAACAAGTGGGCAAAAAGCCCCAGAAGACTGACTTTGGCTTCAAAGGATGAACAACAACATGATTCTACGTCTAAGTTAGTGTTTATATTTAGTTTTTTTTCATACCATTCACAGTTATAGTAAAATTAATAGGAGGTAAATCTCTGATTTCCTACATAAACGCTAGTTGAGCATGCAGGGTCCAACACAGCCTCGTTAGCTTCACTTTTCAGAAATGGAGGTGATTGTCTTTCATACATCATTGTAAGGGATTTTAGACATACTCATCTTTACCATGTAATGTCAAGATGACATTGCTACTGTCTTGCATTGCAAATGTTAAAGTAACAGATTGTTATGGCTGAAGAGCTTTGTTATTGCTGACATTAAAGAGTAAAATACCATATATTTCTAAGATTACCATCATCAGTGCCTGTGATTGGTCTTTTTCCTTTTAAATGTGTCATTATGCAATAAAATCTTTTACCTATGACTTTGCTGTCTGATGAAATTGCGAATTTGCAATGTCTCTGGAGCTTGAGGTTGAAGAGAGTGCAGGACTTTTGATTCCAACATCAAGAGAGGCTCCTGGAGGTTAGGAGTGCTTGCTTGTGTTAGACCTTAAGGTCATCATTCTTTTAGCTAATGCCCCTGGCATCACCTTCTTTCTTGACTTCAAACACCCTGGCTACATTCCTAGACCATGTACCAATAAGCACTAATAATGCAGAAAAATGAAAACCAAAACAGATGGACTCCAATAGTGGTGGGGATTACTGAGTCCTATCCAGGGCTCTATCTGCACCCCTGGGCACTGAGAAGTGAATTTCAAGCCTTCTTTTTTCTCAGCATTGAAACAATGGTAGGCAGTGAAAAGCAGTTGTACCAATAAGTTTGCATGTCTCAGCAATGTCTGTAGAGAGGTTCGAATTACATTTTTCCCAAAGAAATGGAGCAAATACAGGTTTACACATAGAGTTTTTTGTCCTTGGAATTTCAGTTTTTCAGATCAATTTTATATTCATGCCAACAAGTTGTGTTAAAATTTTTTTTTTCTTTTTTTTGCTACTTTTGAAATTGGAAACAGTCACCCTTTGTCGCTTCAAAAATCAGTTGCTGTCATACCCTCTGTTTGGTGACTGATGCAATGAAACATTACAATAAAACTTCTCACTGCGGACCAAACTGTGTTGTATCTTCTGGGACCTAATTTGACACAAGCCCTCAGGGCTCTCTAAGAAAATGTGTTAGACATTGGTTAAACGTCTCCCCTAACAATTAGCCTCATGCCGTGAAAATGCCCAATGAAAACACCCAAAGGCTCCCCCTCGCTCCAACTGGAGACCGGTTGTGAACTTCTGTGAACCCTGTTAAATCCTGAGAAGATATCTAGACTGTACGGAACCGAAAAGTCCGAAAGGATGGTTTGCCTTGAAGAAGAAAAGAATAAAACAGCCACAGTAAATTATAAAATAAAAATCATCATTTTACCGTTTAATGCAGAAGTGTTGCGTTGGTTAAAAAAAAAACAAAACCTCAAGGGTTGTATGTAATGCTATGGTTCTCCTTACTGCCCAAGTTCACGCAATGCTTTTACAGGGTATCAGATAGTGGGCTTGCTTTATATGACTCCAGAAAACAAACCAATCCCCATATGTTTCACATGAGTTGGGGAAGAAGAGCCTACAGTTCGGAGTGTAAATGACTGACAAACTTCCAATTGTGGCCCAGGAAGAAAATTTCAGGATTTTGGCTATCTAATGAAAATATTGTCACTAGACTCATTTCCTATCTGCTGCTGGAACAGCAAAAGAGTAAATGTGTGAATGGTATACTTAAAGCAACTCTTAACCTGCTCTGAGTTTTTGTCTCCAGCTCATGTTACAGGGTGGCTGTTTTTATACTGAGGCCACACTTACCTCAGCCTCTTTAGTCGATTCACACCCAAGTGTCAAAGAAAAAGTGGCAAAATAGGTGATTTGGCTAAAAGCAAAGCGGAGAAAAAAGTTTGGTTAGTATCACACCGTATGTTCTTGAATTCAGATTTTGAATTTACAGCATGGAAAAAGATTGAAGATGCAATACAATCTGATAAAATAATTCAAAATGCTTGTTGATTTTCAATTATTATTATTTTTTTTATAAATGATGCATATGGAACTACATTTAAACTACCATATTTCACATTCTATTTGTTTTTCTTCATCAGAGCTGAAAATTATTTTATGGAGGACCGTGTTTTGGCCAGTTCACCTGGTCTGAGGAATGATCAATGCTCTCTTACAGTTTAGCCAAACAGTAAAATAATGGATTTACCAATAGTTGAAAAATGCATATTATTAAACTATAGCTTACGGAATTAACTCGAGAGCTTGCAGTTTATAACAGGGTTATGCATACTAATGTGTTAGTAAAATCCCGATGTGAGAGAATTTATGGTTTTTGAGGGATTTTATTCACATTTCTAATACAAAGTCAGTTGAAGCAGCTTCTGTCCTCCTCTTTGCCTAAACACCTTTCTGTAAGCTCACCTGGCCTGTCCTGAAAAGGGTGAGCAGAATCCAATTGTGGAGTCCATTCTCCGCAAACATTATGTGTGCATGCTGGCTTCATCCATGTTTGCTGTAAATGAGGATCTTTGTAGGGCCTGTTTACTCAGTCTTTTATGTCCACACACTTTAATCCACATATACAACCTGAAAGAAACCTGATGCAAACCAAACTATTCTCTATATGAGACTCAGGTCACACACAAAAATACTCTATTTTTATTTGTCTCTCCGTCTGATATTGGGGTTATAAAAAAACGTATAATTTTTTTCTTTACAAAATGATTATCGTTTTCATAACCTAAATGAATGTGTTATAATTGTTCAGCCACAATGACACTTTTTTCAGAAATACTTTTTTTATGTGTTTGTTCGGCAGCCAGCGTAATTAAGCCTAGTCATTAGTGTCATTTATTTAGGTAATAGTTATTAGTTTATTGGTGTTGTCAGGTATTTACTGTGGGTGGAAGCTCGCCCAGCCACATTGAAGAGCTGTCAGGGAGACAAAGCTCCCAGATGGTACATCCAAACAACCGTCTTATAAGCCCTGAGGTCATAGGTGGAGTTTGCTCTGTGGTTCTACAGCTGTATTGGTATGTCACCTGAACTTTTCCAAGCGAACACTCTCTGCGAACACACTACTTCTACCTTTGTGTTTTCATTTCCTTACAAACCTGTCCCACACTTAAAAAGAATTTTGTTTCACTTTTAAGTTGCTGAGAGATTAACTGATGGACAACTTTTAGCATTCTAGTACGAACTCAATTGTTGAAGTACCATGCCAATATCGGTGGATGATTGCCAAAGTGGGTGATAAAGTGATAATTGTAAAAAGAGATCAAAATAAAATGTTTTGAGATTCATTGTCTTGAGGCAATGAATTCATCACACACTAACATGAATCTAAATGTTATAGTAATTTAAAGGATATTGACATATTGAGAGCATTTGTAAAATACCGAGATCTAGAAAAAAGAACATCAACTATTTTTCTTAAACAAACACAGCAAAACCAGGAATATTAGCATGTGAATAGTCACTAATGGTATTTATTTAATGTTATCAGGAGAAAGACATTGTTTATTCATTAAACCAGTCAACTTTGGTCAATTAGCAACTTTAACATTTTGAGAATGCACATTGGACAATGACAACAAAAAAGTTTATGATCGGAACAAAATAAATAGCAACTTTGCTCATTTACAGCTTGGCTGAAAAGAAAAATAAGCAACAACAAAAAAGAAAATTTACAAAGGGTTAATCTTCATATTTAAAAAAAAATACAAATGAGTTGTGATACTCATGAACTCACTGACTGCTCCACAAAAAAGCTCTCCTTTTTAAATAAAGCTTTTCACTTTTATTATGTACCTTCAAGAGCCTGTTGTAGTTAAATAAATAGAATGCTTTCCATTTTTAACATGCACATCCAATTTGCTTGGGGAAAGTATTTACACTTCACTAATCCTACGTATCCACCTAATTCTCCGCTTTTGTCGCCTCTAAAATGTTGCTTTATCAGCACAAACTCTCATACATACACAAATTTACAGTCACTCTTGCAGACATGCTGCACCTATTTACTATTAGCACAATATCTAAACCTATGGCAAGTGATCAAAAGGCTAATGGGGAACATGGAACTCCAAGTAGTGTAAAGAAGAAACAGTCCAAACACCACATCTTGACCCAGTGGGTGAGGAGTTTACAAAACGATTTAGCTTACAATTGATCATGCACTGTATAAACTCACTGTCTCATTTGGTTTCAGTGTGAATTCTGTGGCTTCAATATCCACTGTTTTTTTAAGTGAACAGAGAAAAGAGTAATATCTTCTGTGACAAATATGATATCCTACCAAGTAATCTATCCAAACATTTATTTTCTCTTCCTCTTTATTTTTCGCTCTCCTACAACAAGTGGTTTACTACATTTGAGTAGGCTTCCAAACACAACCAGGACCCACTACAAGATATGTTTTTCTGTTCTGTCCGTTGGTGTGTACAAACTCCAAGGTATTCCACTTTAGGTTGAGATGGGCAGTTTTTTTTGTGCTGAAGTTTTTTATTTATCTACTTTGCTTTTTTCATGAAGCAAAGTAAGAGTTCTGCATGGAGTAAAGACGGTCGATGGGGTTTCCGACCCGAGCCTGCATAGAGCTGACTTCTGATGATGCCATGAAGCAGTCGCTGAGGCTGGTTAAAGATGTATCGCTGTCTATGTCGTGGAAAGCAGAGTCATTACCTGTGAGAGAAAAGATCAGAGAGATGTTTGTTGAAAGAAAAAAAAAAAGAGTGAAGAAAGAAAAGCAAAAGAAATAAATCTTACAACTCCCAACTATTAAATTAGTTGAGTTTTATATTTGAGATTTATAGCAGGATTGGGAAATTATAATCACAGCCACTTTGAGAAATTGTTGTTGTGTGTCGTCACATTTGTGAGAACAGTTTTGTTAGATATCATCAAACCTCACTTTTTGCTGCCCTCTCTGGGACAATTGTGGTCTGTGAGGGAGCATGTAAACAAGGGGCATCCTCCTAAAAGATCTGGTTAATAGCAACTGTTTACGCCTTTCATAAAAACTCAATGTGTTATTTCTCTGGGGGGAATAGTTAACTTTATTACGCCCTGGATCTTAATGATAGTGTTGCTCAAAATGGGGACAGTGTTTTGAGACACGTCTTTTAATGCCTTGCCAATATTGTTCTGTTCCCCAAACCAAAGGAGAATGATGAGACGGGGGATTTGGTTTCTTACTACTGAGAAGAACTAAATGGAAGCAAATTATAAGGAAGTTATGAACTTCAGGAAATGGTCCCTCTGGGACATGTTGAGGACATTGCTAAGAAATGTGTTATTCCAGTTGCATCCTGTGGAGTAACACTTGATTAACTGATTTTTTTTCCTTTGCAATTTTGTATTTTAATTTTCCTCTAGCATAGAACAGGAATCAAAGGATTTCGTTTTCTGCTACACTTTTTTTTAGCTCATGGACTTCTCAATTTGTCTTTGACCTGCAGTTTATTTCAAGATGTCCTCATGAACCACATGTTTCGATAAACCTTAGGAAATATCACCGTGTCTCAGAAGTGGAGGTGGGGACTTGAAACCATATTAAACAGATTTGAAAATGCACTTCAAAACCAAGGAGCTTATTGGAACATTTGTGTTATCTCATGTGGGAGGAGAAGTTGCTTGTTCCTCTCTGAAAGCGGCTTAAATCAAGGGGCTGTGGCCTTAGCACATGTCCCACATTCAGGAGCCGTGAGACAGATCAAGGGACATGCATGTGTGTTATTGGACAGGGGCTTTGATAGGTGGGAGTTGTCGGATGCTCACCATATGGATTCATATGATCCCCAGGCATCTGTGGCGGGGTGAGTCCTTGTTGGAACGGGTCTGTACTGTAACCATTCTGATCCATAGAGACCAGCTGCTGCGGTGGTGGAGCCAGCGGCGTGAAAGAATTCATCATCCCCTCCATCCGATTAGACATCACTTCTGTAACACAGTGAGTAGGAGACTTTATATAAGGAGACAACAATGGGGAGAACAAAATGGCGGTGTTTGTCCCCACTTTTCTGCTCAAGAGAACACTTCCCACAACACTCAAACACCAGGGAATCTCCTCTGTTAGAATTTCCATGGAAACGTCCAGTAGTTTACCCTGCAACTTCTCCCACAATTTCCTTTGCAAACAGTGCTCCTAACTGACTGACGAGAGGGACACAAAGCTTTTGGCGGTTCATCATGGATCCCTTCCCCCTTCTCTTCTCTTTGTGAGGGTTTTGCAAAACAATGTCTGTCATTAATTTTATTTGGTTTCGAAACTGATTTTCCATTTCCCAGCTGAAGAGCCCTTGTTTACTCACTGACATACTTGTAATGTGCTATGCAGCATAACAATGTAACACAAATTTGATTACAGCGCCGGGTAGCTTTTGGAAGAGCTCATATTTTCTGATTCTGTGGTCACTGACAAGTCTTGGTTAAACATACTTTCTTTCAAGCTTGATTACGCTTGCAGTGAAACAAGAATCTCGAAGACCTCATCCAGATGTACTTGATGACACGAAGCAAAACATACAACAAAATGTACAACTGTTCAATAGATTTCATTTCAACTGTGCATCTACATGTTTGTCCATAGGCCTCTACTGAGCTGGGCATGTGCATTGTCCTACCTTGGCCAAGTCTTTGAGAATTCTGTTGTTCTTGTTGTTGCTGCTGTCTTCTTGCCAACTTCTTCATCTGAAACCAAGGAGTCAAAGTAGTGAGGAACTCCCAAAACTAACATGCTGTCTTTAATTTAAAAAGGATGCTCCTTGCTATTCACCCTTGAATGAACTGCACAAAATCTGTATCTGAGTGCACTTCATTGTCAAGAATCAAAGGTTTTCACAAGATAATCATCAGAAAAGAGGAGGGTGTAGACATTTAATGCATGAGAGAGCTAGATTTGCAACTCCTTGCTCTGGTCGGTGCATTTGCTAAAGGAATGCAGCGATAAGTTTAACACACAGAGTTGAGAGATTTATTTGCTGAGCTCTAATTTTTTTAAAACTTTTTTTTAAGGAAGAGACAAAATGCCTTGTATTAGTAGCTCTCACCTTAGCTCTTTGGTTCTGAAACCACACCTGGACCACCCGAACACTAAGTCCCGTCTCCGCAGCAAGTGTCTCCCTCACCTGAAAACATCCAGGCAAAATATGTTCAGTATCATACAAGAAAACAAACCTTCCTCTTCTACCACATTTTCCAACTGGCGCATTGCCTCTTGAATTTACTTTGATTTCAGAGCACATTGAGTTGATGCCGTGATCTTTCTACAGTTATTGCTTATTCTCTCTTCAAAGAATTGGACAGAGTGCAGTGCCTGTTTTAAAGGCAAAGCCATGCAAGCAGTTCTCTTATCCCAGTGTGATGTTTGGTGCACACGGAGCACGTTACAGCAGCTCGCTTCACTTAACACAGACCAGAATACTTTTTTGCCACTTCAAAGCATGGCTCGAAGGTGGAGGAGATTTTTTTCATCTAAGAATTTTATTTGTCAAACTACCGAAAGGCTGTGGTCAGCTTCTAAACCTCCATTACCTCAAAGAAAGGAAAATAAATACAATAAATAGTTTAATTGTAGCAGATACACTTCTGTCCTACCTTCCGGCAGGGTTTTGAAGACACCTCAAAGGAAGCTTTGAAAGCTCTCCTCTGTTGCGTGGTCAGAATGGTGCGTGGTCTTTTGGGTCGCCTTGGATCCTTCCCATCATCCCCTTTTCCTTGGTTTCCGATGCCTTTCTCTGGTTTGATGTCCAACTCTTCATCATCACTTTTCTCTACAAAAAAAGAGGCGTCATCAGCACAAGTTTGAACTGCCTACACCCTTCTAGTTGGTGACAGGTGGCTGATAAATATGTTTTCATTCCTCCATATTTTGGGAGATTCACACAGCCCAAACGGCTAATCGAAAGAGACATGTGTTTTTGATCCTTTGTTATCAATTTATTGCAAAAGTTAAAAGCCGCATATATGATTAGACTTACAAAAGTCTGTAGAAAACGCAGTGAAATATGTCCATTAGTCACGGAAATGGACATGGTGTCATTGGTTATTTATTGTGCTCAGCTTTGTCTGATTTACACTAAATCAATCTTCAGTAAGATTCTTACATCAAATGGGATTTGGAGAAAAGGCATGATGGTCTCATGTGGGAGATACATCTCCTATTGTAATGCTGTAGAGACATGTTGGGATTTTGGTTTGTTTAAACTCTGAAAATAATGACAGAACATATTCAGATTTTACTAAAAAGTGTATTCTATGCTGTTGGAAATGACTGTTCAACCCAGTTAACCTGGATCATTCTCATATTTCTGTTTTCCAAATAGAGGCTTCAATGGGTCATTAGAAATGTCTACTCTACATTGTAGATATTTCAATTCACCACAAACATCTCTTAGTCACTTCCCTCTTGTCACTTTACTATCTTTATTATTTTCTATTATTTTCTATGACATTGCACTACTTTTCTTTTTCTTCTGAGCACTCTTAGTTTTGTTAAAATTATTAATTTTATTAATTTTATTTTTTATTATTTTTATTTTATATTTTTGCACACCTGTATCAAAACAAGTTCCTAGTCTCTGATTTTTTTCACTGACATGGCAATAAAAGCATTCTGATTCTGTTTCTGACATAGATGTATCTTTTAAACACCCATGTAGGGAAATTTCTTCCAAATGAATCAATTTATATTTCTCTAGTTTAAAGCAGTGTATTGAAAGGATGGATTACTTTGAGTATATGCTATAACAGCGGATTTCATTGTACTTGTGAAGTTGATACACAAGTACAACTTCATTGGCAAAAAAAAAAAAGGTCTGCAGTTAAGTTTCGGTTAGCAAAAACATTCCGTTATTAATGAAAAGTATAAAAAATAAAAATGTCATTTATGACATTTTGAATGGATCAGGCCAACATTGGGTTGAACTGGATGTTGATGTCCATTCTGCCCCAAAGCAGGGTACACCCTAAAGAAGTCACAAGTTTATCGCGGGACGCAAAAATACAATTTTACTCTTTTCTTCAGACTTGAAGACTCATCAATTATTGCTTACTGTCTCATATCATATAGTTGTAATATCAATTCTTGGCTGAGTAATCCTGATTTGTCTTCAGGATGACAGCATTAACTTCTGCTTATGATGACATTGTCTCCATCATTGTGCAGTTAAGACGTGCCTGTGGAGCGTGCTGGGACACAAGCAAACAAGAGGGACTAGGAGCAGCCATTCCCACAAGTTGACAAAAGTTAACAGAAGCACAGATGTATATGACAAATTCCTTGCTTTTGTACGTGTTTAAATGTGTGTCAGATGGTTGTGAACAGTGAGGCTTGGCGAAATGCCTCGTTGTGTGTGCAGTCTGTAGGGGAGGAACACTGGAGCTGATAAGACTGAAGGGGCAAGCTTTCTGTAGAAAGGCCCCAAATCCTTCTGTCACTCACCATGATACAGTAATTTAATTCTTTTCAGCACAAAATTCTGCCTTAGCGTGGATTTTTGTTAATACAGGGTGGCTTGGTTGGACCTGTTTTCACTTCCTACTGTATTGTAAACATACTCTTTTTTGTTTCAATAATGCGACAAAATCAGCCACTGGAAAATTGTGTTTAAGAAATTTTGCTGCCAAGATATCTGGCAGCTGGAACTATTTGTTTCTCATATTGACAATAAAGTGATAAAGTCAGTAAGATTCAGTGGGAGGATGTCTGTGTTGGCTACCGGTGTAATGGAACAGAGCATTCAGAATACAACACCTCAGTGCCATGTGATGATCGCACCACAGTGCCATTCTCACTCCTGTGTGAGAGGGTGCAAAGCACTCACCTGAGTCTGAGTCATCTGGGCTAACTGAGCTGAGTAAGTCTTTCTCTCTCTCGTAGTCAATCTTGCAGAGCAGCTGACCCTCTTTCAGGACAAACTCGTCGCCCTTCCTGAGTTGGCGGTCGCACACGCAACAACAGAAGCAATTGAGGTGGTAGACACACTCCAAAGCACGCATCACAAACTCTGTGGGGGCGATTTTCTCCATGCAGCCACTGCACTTAGTTGCAAACAACCTAAAAAAAAAACAAGGACAGAAATTGTTAGTTCATGGAACAAAAAGCCATAAAATTTGTTTCTACTTCTTTGCTTTTCTATTTGTGGTCACGATTCAGTAAAGCTTCAGCGGCCCATCATGGGGTTTTTCAAGTTGGCTCGTTGACCCTGTGGGCAGCCAAAGAGATGACTCCTTTGGTAACAACTCATCTGTTAAAATTTCTAGGGTGGGCCCAGTTCTGCATCATTCCAAAGTGAGCTCAGTCATGGGTACCCGAAGCTCCTTCCAAACCTAAAAAAGAAGGCTGGATTGTGTTTTAGTGTGGCTAACTCCTAGCTTAATAATTCCAATCGAGCCTTTGAAGGCAACTTACCAATTCCTTTCATATCCAAAGTACTTTATATGCATCAGATATGATATCAGAGCCTTATAATTCATAGCTAGCTACTGTGCATATCTAATCTTACAGTCTAATATCCTCACTGGTGCAAAAGTACCTCTATCACCCACTCCATGACAACACCTCCATCTTCTTTTATATATTTTCACTGAAGATGTTTGAATTGTTTTATTGGTGACTGAGAGGCATTTAATTCATCCTCTGTTGTTCAGAAGAAGCCACATTAAATCGAGCAAGGAGGTAGAGAGTGTGGTTGATCTTGTCCAGCCGTAAAGCTGGATTTATTAGCGGCTTCTTTGTTTGCCCTGGTCTGGAAGACAGCTGGCAACCGCCTATCTATTTGTGCTGAACATCTATTTCATTGTGCAAGGCAGGGAGGCAGCAAAGAAGCAATTGACATCATCTGCTGGTTAGAGACAGGGATGAACGATAGTGATGAATATAATGTGTAAATATGAGAGGAGGCAAACCAAAGGATGGTTTTGTTATGGAAATGCTGTTAAAGGTACTGATTGAGTGCTGATATTGTGTGTGTGTTCACACATGTGAGTGCATGTGTATGAGCAGCTGTGTTAGAGCTGAAAACCAGCATGCCTTTTGTTGCTGCCTCCACAGTTTCCTAAAATAATTGCTCATCAGATCAGAATCAGGAGGGCTTTGCTTTATGTCATTTTAATTACATCATAATAATTAATAGCCTTTAAAAAAAAAAAAGTAGTTTTGAGATTAAATTACAACATGTATCTGTCAGCAAAAGTCATTTAAAGCATTTTTTAAAAAATCGTTTTGCAGCAACAAAACAACAGAGATATCAAAGCTGGCACTGCTAAGGTGCATAAAATCTTTTAATCTTTAATTTATTACAATAAGTTAAGAAGATTATTGTTGAACTATGGAAAAACCTCAAGAATAATCCCCTTGAAAAAGTTTGGCATGTTTCTCAAACAAGCAGGGTTCTTGTTAGAGTGGCCAGCCAACCTGGATCCATCTTCTAAACAAACTACAAAGTTTGGCCATTGATGATGAAGGAAAAGATGAGCAGTCAAATAAAAGTAAAGGGAAATAAAACTAAGATACCTCCCATTTCTTAAGATAGAATAGAAGAATAATCAGGGAGTTATTGCTGGTGTTTAGAAGGATTAGTGAACTACATGCTGGGATCGTGGAAAAGAGATGATGAAACTGTCAAGACAAGTTTCTAACTCCAGCTCTAATGTTTGGCTAATGATTGCAGACTCAGGCTTAAAATGAGTTAAAAAAAAGTTAAGGAAATGACTTGTTAGCCAGCTTTAAACGTCCAGGATGGCGCATTCACTTACAACCGCTCTCTCAAATCTTCTCATCTAGATGAAAACATTCGCATTCAAGCCTCTTTGCTTTCTTCTTTCTCCTCACCAGGTCTAATCTTGTAAGCCATTATTTTTCTATTTCCCCTCTCTGTCACTTTGCATTATTTTTGCTGCTGTAATTCCTATTCGTCCCTTCTGGAATCTTCCTGTCCTGCTTTGTCCTCAGGTCTAATCCGGACTTTCTGCCTGTTTTCAGACCCCGGACCCCATTCTCAGCAGGGTTTAGATGGAATAGCCATGCATGACGCCCCTTCTATGGCAACCACACCTCCACAGGAAGGCAACGCCGACTTTTCGGATGGGCAGAGAAGGCCTTTGAGAAGCTGGCAGCAGAAGTAAATCCTTCTCTAAGGAACAAGGAGAATTAGCAGGGAGCAGTGGACTAGGGATTTAACCCTACCCCTCTCCTTTGAAAGGCACAGTCAGTCCCACTCCTGTGGCTAGCCACAATCAAACAGAGGAGGAGTGGGGAGGTGGCAGTGGGGAGAGGCGAACACAAACTCCCTGAAAGACACAAGCAGTGGATTGTGGAGGAGTCTAATCCCACTTTAATACCTTTCCAAGTTCAGCTGCTAAAGAATGCTCTTTAAAACAACACCACTGTGTGAGCAGTGAAGGTTGACCAGGGGGAGGCACGCCATTCAACCTCCCCAACATTACCTGATTAGTGGTTTGAGCACCAGGCTGCTGGGCTAGCATGCCAACAGGAGACTGAGCGAAAGATGTAAATGATGCTTTTATATAGAGTAAAACACATGAACAGGGGGTTGCAATGTTGAAGTACAGACTATGCTACTCCATAAAAGTCCACCGAGATATCAAAGCAGCTGGATGTGTATGAAATCAAACTTTCACCAAGTTAAGCCATCATTTATTGATTTCTCCTTCTACTGGATACCAGTGACACTAAGACTTGTAGCCACTTAAAATCCACTTTCTGGCCATTCAGCTCCTTTGGTAACATGACGCCTAGTGTTGCACTAGTGAGCTTCTGTGTATAGAGAGGACACCACAAAGGGGACCACCAGCATGACAGCTTGCGTCCCAGCTCTTGCTTTTTCTCCTCCCACACCTGAGCGCACAGATCAAGTGATGAGACCTTCCCATGTGGATCAATGGCCACATCTCAAGCAGGGAGACCTGTCAATATTTACCCAAGCCTCCCTGGAATGGGACTCATAAATGGCAAAAAAAAAGAGCCCATCTCAGCACATACCTTATTCTCAGAGGAACTATTACATCCTTCTTTTTTTAATCCTGTGCTCAGATACTGGTAATCCCTTATCTGCTGTTTTTACGTCATCGGTAGACAACTCTCCTTTTCTGTGACAGATTTCAAATATTTAAGGTTTGCAATGTGACAGCAATATGGAATAAAGTGATCATGATGCAACCAAAAGCCACAAGTGTTGTCTGATGATCTTTAGCTGTGGCTGAAATACATTGACTGTTTTCCCTCCCTTTACCTGCTGTTTAGAGGCCTGTGCACTCTTTTTGAACAGCTTATAGGCAACTTAAAGTGTGACAACATCTTAAGCTTCTACCACATGCTGCCAAAGATTTTGCTACCACCGACATTACGTTTAATGCTTCTGCCACAGTGATAAGTATTAGGAGGACAGGCTGGGATAAAAGAAAGCTACATAATAGACAGAAGAAACCCTAAGGCAGGAGAAAAAAAGAGGAGGGGGAAAGCTCATGTCGCTCGATAATCATGCCACATTTAGCAACACGTGCAACAGTCTCACCTACTCCCCTTTTGCTTTTGAACAACACTTTGAGAAATACCATAACAATTTAGGAGAAGAATAGCCCGGGCCATTATGTCACCGCATCCCTTCAAAGACAGAAAGGATGAGGATTATCCAGGCAGCAGCTGTAAGCCATCACTTTGAAGATGGGCTCTGGTGTTCAGCAAGGAAACCCGTGGACACGCCAATCATGTCGAGGTGAGACATGAGTCGAGTGAAACAGGTGATTGATAATAAGATGGAGTAACTTTTCTCAAATTGTTCTTTTTACAACTGCTTTAAAAAACAAACTTGTTTTTATCCGAACACGTTTGACTGTTTTTTTTTTCTTCTTAAAAATACAGAATATGAACACTTTCAATTTGGAAAAAAGTGGCTTTGTTGGGCCTTATAATTTGAGGTTACAAAATATATTTTATTATTCCTCTTTCTAAATAGAGAAGAAATTGGAGTTAAACCAATTAATTTAAAACCACATATCCAATGTTTATAACCACAGGATTTTGTTGTGTTTCCCGAAAAGAGAAGTAAAAAGGAGAGAAAAATGTTATTTTGACAAAATGGAAAATTATAATAATACATTTTCACTTTTACCGTCATTGTTTTTATCTCCTTAAAACAAACATTTACCGTATGAACAACCAGCAAGCATCTTAATAAACCTATTAGCAAACAGTTTACATGACATTTGCCAAATTTAATTCAGTTTTTAATGCCTTTTTTTGTTCGTGGTGATTTATTTAAAAATTATGCCATTTCATCTCTAAATTTTCAGACAAATTTGTGTCATCTGGACAGAAAAATACCCTCACAGCAGGTATTTAGGACACTGTCACTCAGTTTTTTTTAAACTCTTCACGTAACGTGCCTCGGTGGAAATTGCCTTTTAGCAACTGTATCAAGAGCTTTAGCTTTGGAGGAAAACATTTGATACCCAGATGTTTTGCTTCACATGGAAGAGCGAACCTTTTCAACTTTGTTGCAGTGTCACAAAAATTGCTTTGTTATGTATGGTTCTGTTGTCCTCTTCACTCAGCAGATGCTGGACGCTGGCCACAGCAGCCTAAAAAACAGTAACCTACAACTCAGCTAATCTGGTTGTGTGATTGCTTGCAGAGCCTTGGATGATAAAAGCAGAACACGGTTACCAACTGGTTTCAATGTGTGAAGTATTTTCTCTTTGGTCCTATAAAATCAAACTGTAAGATAAGTGGACAAAGGCTAAAGTGCAAAATAAAAAGAAGAGAGTAGTGATTACACTATTTGTATGAACAATCTCATTGGATGACCTTGTTTCTTTGCATCAGCATTTCTCTTTGGAGCATAGAATCATGGAGAGTAATAAAGCCAAATAAAAAGTGCCATCCTTCTGCTCCCAAGGGCCGGCCCCAGTAAGCTCTAAAAGCTGCTTAATCACCATCCCTTGCTTACCACATTAGCATAATAATGGCCTTTAAATTGAGGCTCTTTGTTTTTTAATTAAACTCCCAGCAGGTAAAAGTAAAACACATTAACAGGATGTGTACACCACTAATGGCCCAAAGGTGCTTTTTTCATCACACACCTCTGGCCACAGGGTTCTGCTTATTCCCTGGATTGACGCACAGCATTGGCTGCTTGCAAGTTCACAGGGGATGAATAAGACATACTGATTGGCCTTAGCCTGGCAAAGATAATCGCAGAAACGTGTTTGATGCGTAACAGGGTGTGCATGCACCTGCCATGATAGCCGCTGATCACAGCATTGCTAAATCTGTGAAATGACGGAGTTGCAGTTAGTGTGTATTGAAGTGCTTCCAGGCTCTTCTCTCCCACTTATCTACTGTGGGGAAAATTGAATATGGACACTTTATTTCTATGGCAGCATGAGCTCCTACATGCTGGAATGTGAAGCTTCTCGGAGAGGTCCCTAGCCAGGCCGACATCACCAGTAGATCTACGCACAAAGCTACACTGCACAGCTGCAAAAAGAAATCCTAACCCTTCGTTTTTAATGATCTCATTCCAAGGTCAAGAGAATACACAAAACCTAAAATGCAGCTAACCATGGATTTGGGAGGAAAATGATTTTAAAATACTTGAAAAAAAAAAAAGACGCTATTTGCATGCTTTGCTTTACTCTAAATTGTCAACGTGACCCAAAGAGAATGTTAGTAACAAATTAGAAATGAAGCAACGCAAAAATAATTTAAACATGTTTCTATGAAGCTCCAAAAACAGCAGGCCACAGAGAGTTGCTGCATGCTTTTCCTTCGTTCATCTTTCCTAATGAGCTGCTACAGGAAAACAGCATCGAAATAATCCTCTCCAGCCACACAGGTAGAACAAAGCCCTGGAGTGAAAAGGACAGTGCATTGGCCAGCGGAGGAGGCTAAGTACACATCTAAATACAAGAGTAAGCAGGCAAGCACACATGATGCTGTTTGGACAGCTGCTGTTCCTGAGTATGTAAAATGAGTGCAAAATCACATTTAGGCTTAGTTTTTAGAGCCTTCAACAAACAATATAGTAACGCAATCTGCACAACAACATCTGTGATCAAATCGTAACTGTAATAATTTTTTAAAACTATATCAGCTCTCTTTCAGATTTTTATTTTACCTGCTCTCAAAGTGGCGTTGATCCTTGAGCAAATGATACTAAGTCCGTGGCTTACAAGGGTGTCATGAAGTTCTGTGTGGTGGCCTTTATCGCTCCTGTAAGTAAAAAGGTCACTACTGTGGGGACAGGACAGGACTCTAACATGAATTTGAAGATTCTATGGGCTCCATTTACACTGCATATTATGCATAATATGTGCATAGATTGCACGTATAATAAATACTAAAATAACTCTGGGCTTTTTGTATGGCGTGAAACAGTGTACCACTGACAACCTTCTGCAAGTGATAACTGCCAAAAACTGAGTTGTAGTATATATTTTTTTGTCAATAGTAAAAATGCTCCAGAATGCTTTGGAACATCACAAGCTACATTTTAATTCTTACAATTATTTTTTTTTTAGATGGAATCCCAGGTTTGCATTTAACTCCTGCAGCTTTGTCAAAAAATACAATTCTAAATTTCCGTAAGAATTTTAATCAAATTGTAAAAATGTGTAAGATTTATCATTCATCTTTACTTCCATTATTGTAAGAAAATATGGACTCATCTTACAAATTCAAGGCTGGAACGGTTAAAAAAAAACATTTGGATTGGAGGGTTTTATAATTACTATTGACCCAGAGGTTCTGGGTCTAAGAAATAAAACAAACAGTAATATGAGGTGTTCTAAAGCGCAAGTCTGCAAATATGCAAAGACAAGGTCTGGTAGAGAGCATCACGCTTTACCTTCTTTTTTTCTGCTCCTAATCTGTGGGCCTACACAATATTAAGACGGCTTTAGAGCCACTTGTGACCCAGCTGTGCACTAATGAAAAATTCCACAGCTCTGTGCAGAGGCCAATGGAGCTTGACCTCTTTCTACCCTGAACCAAGCAATGTCCAGCTTGAAGAGTTTACCAGCGCCAAAAGATACTGGATTAAATGAGTAGAAAAGGAGAAAGAGAGACAATCTGGGAGAGATTGAAAAAAAGAAAGAAAAGGCCTTGTGTGTTTTGCTTTTTTCTTTTCCTGCAATCTTTAGCATATTGATGTGAAGTAAAGTGTTTGCTCTGGTTTTAATGGGCAGTGATGATTTGGAGATCTTTGTGACTGAGGATTGTTGGATGAGGGGGCTCTGTTTACTTAACAGAGATTCACCCTAAGCCCAAAATTAGTTTGGAGGGAGAGAATGTGAGGTAACTAGGAATTAGATGTTGTTCACAAGATCCGGATTCATATGTTTGTGATCTTTCTGGCCTTTATTCTCTGTCTTGGAGTCTCAACTAAGACATAAGCCGCCACTAAACTAAACCATTAAAAGTTCTTTTACAGATCTATGTATTAATAATAATATAGTCCCGTTAACTGCTGTAAAGAGTCAATAAGCAGTGACTGTTTAATAGAGGATGTTTAGGTCTTGTCTGTCTCGCATTTTCTTTTTTAACCTCGTATTTATTTATCCAAACTCAAACAAAATTTAAAGAACAACCATCTCAGCTACCCACTCATCTTCTGTGGCTGTTAAAATTCAGCTGCACTGATACACAGCTATTCTGATAACATCTCGGAGAGCTGCCAAAAAATGCAGAGAAAAGAGGACAAACTGTACAGCTCAGGGGTGTATGAGAGGGAAAAATGAGAAGAATAAATGTTCATCGCTGCCTTATGTGGGACAAATGCACAAACACACATATCCTTGTTTTTAGGTAGCTGCTTTTAAAAATGTTTGTGGATTTTAAAAGAAGAAATTACAGGTGAAAATGGATTTTTTTTTTCATTCACAACTGAAATAAATGAAAGTCTTTATTTTTTAATTTTCTTTTACATCAATGTGCGCTTATTTTTAAATTTTCTGCGTAAACTAAAAAATCTCTTATTTGGCTTATTTTATACCTTAAAAACTTTTTTCAACATTTTTTTTTTTTTTTACTAAAATAAAAAAAAAATTGAATGGAAAAAAAAATAACTGAATTTCTCAAACCTGAGGGAAAACGTTGTCTGGTATTGTTCTGATTGTCGAAACTGGAAGGAAATTGGATCTTCTCATTTGATAGTTCTTATTATAATAGATCATCTGAATAGTCAAACACACAAATCATTTCTGTCCTTAAGTCATGGCTTATTCGAAGCAGAGCTAGCATGTTGTGGGTGGAAGTGATGAGAAAATTTAAAGGAAAAAAAAGCAAATGAAAAATAAACACTGTTATTGAAAGATGTGACGCTTTGAGACTTGGGGGCCGGGGATTAACATTTGGCTTAGCATTCAAATAATATATTTGAATATCTGATCAACACTCCTCTTCAAAGAGCTAAATCCTGAGATTAGCAGGTGTTATGCTAAAAAGCTGTGGTTTCTTTTATGTTGGGAACGTAGCTACACTAGCCAAACAAATATGTCTTTGAGTGCGAAGAGCTGGCATGGATGTATGGTTGTAACCATGGCGACTGACTGGTAGTTAGGAGCCTTGGAGAGGGGTGCGGTGTTGGAATGTGTCAAACAGACCGAGGGGTGCACAGACACTGCAGAGCAAACCAAAAACCTGCTGTTTCACTAAAGACCATCGGCTACATTACTTTGAGACCACCTACAAATTCCTGGGAGCTTAAAGGTCATTCTGAATCATCCTTTTTAAAAATTTAATATATTTCTTTTCCAGTTCATCTGATTTAAGATTTCCTGTCTGGAGTGAGGAAGTCCATCAGAATAGGTATAAATTATTGCTAGATGAATACCTATCCATCATGGATGAAATCAAATGTGCTTTTCCTTTTATCATAAAAATAATTTAAATAGTTTTGTATAGCTTATGATGGATGTAAATTAAAGATGTTTAGTACGATTTACTGTATGCAATAATGACTGTCACCAGATTCAAATAAACCTTCAAACAGTTGATTTGTAATTAGTAGCACTTAGACAGACAAAAGCTGTGTTGTTACATTATAAACAGAGTTCTTTGATTTTTCTAAGCTTTTTTAAAAAATAAACTTTTAAAATGTGCAGCTTTAATCAAGTTAAAATGAGAAGTGTTTTTACTTGCTAATTTTTTTTTTCCATGCATTCAAAAATCCCTCACGTTGTTGTTTTTTTTTTTTCTAGCTTGAAAGAACAATAAATTAATTGTCTGTACTTGCTCTAACCTGTATTGTGTGCAACCATGTTTGTGTGCTTTATCTCGTAAGGGAAATTCTCTCTTCATTGTTGCATCTAAAGTTTCTGTGAAACTATTTTGTTCATGCCTGCAAGTATTCAAACATGTACTTTGCCCCAGGAGGTCTAACAAAAGTGTTGTCTGATGCCCTGGCTGCTCTTTCTTTCTGTTTTTGTCTGTCTTTCCCACACACTCACAAACGCATAAACACACTCACACATTCGGCATTTCTCTGTCATGTGGTCGGCGATGTGTGAAATCTCATTGCTCCAGCTGGAAGGGAACAGGTTTGACAAAATTCCCTTTTCTCCACGTGGAGCCTTGAAGGCTTGGAGTGGAATGGTGAAGCATGGCACGGCACGTCTGTTCTCTCCCCCACAAACCAACTGACAGTGTATCTGCATGGCCCCGCGGCACTTACCTTGAGTCAGCTCAGTTGCCCTTAACCACAGGCTTTCAGTGACTGTATTATGACCCCTAACAGAGCACTGACACAGTTTATTTTCTTCTCTTTGGCTCTGGACTCAATAAACCCAAACTGTATTGTGTCCGAATGCAAAGATACATACAAATGCTTTGACTTTAATAAATCATGCATATCAGCCTTAGTTAAATAGCCTCATATGAATTCTCAAGAGGCTATGATGAACGGCAGCTGTGGTTATGCATATTTAGCGGTGAACAAGGCCAGTCTCATCGCTGCCCCGCAAGTCTTTGTACCCATAGTTAGTTCGATATGGACCCTTATTTGTCTTCAGTTGTGATGACAATGTCTCCTGCCACAGTAACACCCCTGATCAACCCTCTCTGCGAGGAAAAAGGTTTGTATTCAGCTACCAATTTTACACTCTCTTTAAGTCCAGGAGTGTCTTTGTTTGGCGGGGTGCAGCCTTTTCTCTGTGGCTGTCTAAAAAAAGCAGCTGTTTCTATATTGCCGTGGCAGCATTTATGTTGCAGAATGATAAATGAAGGGAAAGAGGCTGAGCTGAGGTGCAGCTGAAACACACACACGCAGAAACAAAGGGAAAGGAGGGTCCACTCGTGACATGGATGAGTTTTCTATGCCTCCTCTTTGCTTCCACACTCTGCCTCTTCGCAGGTTGTTTTCCTCATAGCCAGAGGTTATGACAGCACATGCTCTGGGGTGGGGGTTAGCAGACTGACACATCCCACCAGTCCATGTGCGGACCCAGGGGAATGAGAGGTCGTGGATGCTGTCCCATCGAGACCTGTCGCATTTCTTTCTCCAGGGCAGTCATCTTGCTCTCTGCCACCAACCTAATGACAAAACCCCGAGGCCTCATCACCTCACCGCCGCCCACTTCCACCCCATCCATCCCAGCTTCATGATTCTCTTCCCGTTGTCCTACACAGGTGCTTGTCAGAGGGGTGTCTGCTCCATGACTGGTGTAGCTGTCCACATAAAGGACCACCCCTCCACCTCCCACTGTGTCTCTTCTCTATGGCCTCGGGCTTAGCCTTTCATTTTGAAGTGTCGCTGGCCAGCTCCGCACCAGCCTGGGCCCTCAGTCTGCTGCCTGCTCCATTGTTCATCCTCAGAGAAAGACTATTATTTCAACTCAATTTACTGTGAGTAAACACTGAGTGATAAGGCCCCCTGTCTTACCCCTCACACACACATTTCTCTGATCCCTCCCTCCCTAATATACACTGCCAACAAATCACTGCTCTCAGCCCATTTCCATCACCACCTTCAGAATGGAGCTTACTAATTCACTTTCAAACATAGATCAGAGGACAGGCCTCATGCGTTTCAGAATATGGCTCCATCCCTGAACCGCATTTAGAGGCCTTGTGGCCCTATGGTGTGATGCTGTAAATTTTAAGCAAACACATTCTCGCATCCCAGGATGCAATTCACATGCTGAACCTGGACTAATCAGATGTAAATACGCCAGGATATCAACTGTGAAACAGTACCGTGACAGTTTATTAAACGGAAAATGTAATCGTTTTTGGCATCAGTAATATCAAAGGCGAGGCATATGATGAATGGCTCATCTCCTCGGATACATCAGTTAGACTGAATAATCAAAATGTTGGCTTTTTATGTTTCCCAGACAAAGAATATAGAGTGACTTGCAGCTGCAGGAGTGAAAGACTTTGCTTGAGTGCATGGTTGGTAATTTTAGACTCACCGTGCAGGCAGAGCAGAAAGATATGACGCAAGATCAACATTTCAGTCTAAAATTCGTCATTTTCTTAGCTAAAACAGTCCTTAATATAGACATGTTTTTTTTTTATTGCTGCATCTCAGAAAACCCCATGGTCCCTTTTCTTCTCTATATTGCTTGTTTTAAATCCTAATTATACAAAATTATCAGCCAGATTTAAATAGCAGTCATTTGCACTGTCGCTGCCTTTTGTGGCTAATGTAATTATTTGAGACCCACTTTGTCTTAGGCAGAAAGAGGCTGACACAGTATCACAAACTAATGTGATAAAAGCTTAGCATATCACGCCTTGATTTGAGGATAGTAAAGGTAAGTGTTTATGACAAGGTAATAATGCCTCATGCAAAAAGCTGGCCTGAAAATTGGTTAGTTAGGCCATGATGGATGAGGGGAAGCCTAACCTTATTTCCAACTGAGCCTCTTGATTTCTAGAGCTGAGGATAATGAATTTGATTTAATTAGACCATCCCCGATCTAATTAAGAATGTGAAAAATCTGACCCCGTGCCTTGTCCTAAAATCTGATTTTTTTTGACCTGTGAATACATGCGAGCAAAGACAAAATAAACAATTTTCAATTAAGAAATACCTCTGCAAAGAGCCATCACATTAGTATCCTATTATCCCAATTTATCTAAACTACCCCTCATGATATAAGCAAACTTAATCAATTAAAGAAATTATTATTGTGAGAAATAAAAACAAACCACCTGCCCATTAAAAAGGAAGTTGAGAAGATGGGAGTTGGGATCAGGAAACAGCTATAAAGCTCCAATTGAAGTAGTGATTCATCATCAGATTATTAATGAAGCTTGTGAGGTTTCCCTGCAGTATTGGTAATGGGCTGCTTGGCCTACCTTTCCCTCAATCCTCTGGGTAGGCCAGCTCCTTACACTGCCAAGGTAATCTCTTTAAAAGCTGAGCAGGTCCAACCCACCAGACCCCCAAAGGCACCTGGTGTAGTGCGTACTGCCTGCTACAGTATGCTATACTCTTTGCTTTACGGGCTTGACAACTCTCATTATGGCTCCAACTTTTCAGTGCTTAACCTCAAAAGAAAAAAAAAAGATAACCAAGGGTACAGTATTTGTCATCCCATGTTGAATGTTGGAGAACCAATATAAAGTTAAAATAAACAATATAAAGTTAAAATAGTGCAGGCCGATCTGATCTGTTTCACACTCTGGTGATGTCTTTGGTTGCCTGCGATTAAAACACCTCTGTCAGCTATCACTGCTCGGCATGCTGGAAAGCCGTTCGGTACTTATCATTGACAATCCATCTCTTAGTGCCCCTTGTAAGCTGAAAACCACAACACAATACACCACAGATGCTTAGGTAGCCAACACACTGCAGATCCAATTACCTGTAATACACACTTTAGTTTATCTCACTCCCAGTCATTATCTAAATTGCCGACATATTATTAGGGTACCTGCTTGAGACTTGTGTGTTTCTTCTTGTCTCCTAATGGGGCCCAAAGGGAGTGTTGTTTTGTATGTAAGCTTCTGTGGCCTCCAAAGATATGTGCTTTATAACCGTTTTCCAAAACAGATGCGGACGAATACGAACTCTTCACCATTATGCACCAAGCGCAAACATATCTGTCATGACATGATGAGTGCTGGAATCAAGAGATTAATTATGTGATTGTAAAGGAAGGAGCCCAGGCCTGAGTTAGAGTGGTCCCTCATTGCATTACTTCTTCCTCCTGATAAGCCCAATTGACTTCAGAGGCACGTACCTCTTGCATGAAAAATCTACACTGATTGAGGATTGTGACAACTACGAACGGCTATTAAGCTAGCTGTGGCCCAAATGGATTTTTAGGATGAATGTTTTTATGATACTTCTTATCTAAGAGTTTTAGTGACCAATTGAAACTGAACAGGGTTTTATTCTTATAGAAACTACATTTTAATGAGCAGATGTAGAGGCAATAATTCTCAACATTTCCTACATAGTGTAAAGTGTTAGGAATACCCACAAACTGGGAAATGCCAAACTTTTTTGGCCTTTGGAAAATAGATTTTAAAAAGAGTTCTCTTTAATCCTTTCTTTTGTGTTGCCTTGTTCACTGTGTTGGCACTCAAATAATGAGAAGAGCCTCTCACCAACTCACAAAGGAAAAAACGAAGGCCAATTGCACCTCGCATCATTCAAATCATGTCCATGCAAGTGAGATGTACTCTTGACACTGGCCGCTCCTCTGAGGCCCATATATGCAATTGCAGAATAGCTACGACTGAAAATGTCTCATCCGTAGGGACGCTCACAAGCAATAACACACTATATGAGAGACAGACAGCTAGATTGAATAGAGAGACAGCTAGACAGGCAGAGATCAAGTCCAATCCCGCTCCCGTCATCTGGCTGTGTATTCACAGGTCAGGCTTAGTTAATCTAATTCTTGGGCTTTCCCACAAAAAGCCAAGTGCCACTCAGGAGAAGTGGCAGGAAGAGTGAAAGCAAGTGGCTGGGAGGTGAATGTGGAGAGGGCTGCTGGTGGCTGTGGTGGTGGGCTTGAATAATTATGAATCAGGGAGCTTAACCTTCTGGGGAGTTAATTTGAAGAGCACTAGGGATAGGGGAGTGGGACTCTTTATTTCCCTGGGGTGCCCCTAATGCCATTGTGAGGGAATGGAGAGATCAGAACACGCAGCAATATCGTGTCTGTTAGTCACCATATGACGAGCTGACCCCAGAGCTGCACTCACAATCACACCTGCCGTCATCACAGCTAATTTGTTAAACATATCAATAGCGCTCCGCTGGCCTTTTCTTTGCCACATCAGACCATTGATTCAGCTGGGTGACAACACCCAGTCCCTTCACTATGCTTCCTCCTCCTGTTCGATGGATACATAAAATCACCTACCAGTTCACAAATATCCAAATAAAAAAAAATTGGCTGAATGAAAGCTAAAATAAATTGATTAAATTTGTTTGGCTTATTAACAATCTGAAACTATGTTACATCTACTAAAATCTTGTTTATATTCATATTTTTTTCTGCCCCCAGCCGCACGCCTAACATGCACAGTAAGCATCTGCACAAAAGGATGAGGGAAGACAAAGCAGGCATAGAAACACAAACCAATGCAAAGATAAATCACAGCATGAAGAAATTATACACTGCAGCCCTCAGCTTTTTAAAAGCCGTAAGCTGGAATTCTTTTATTTGTAGTGGCGAATGATGTAGGGTAATAAAGGATGGGGGGTTCTCAGTCCCCGACTCTCACCGGGTGAGTCTCCTGTCATGTTTGCAAGCATGGAGGTTGAGAGATTGGTTGGCTGCTGGCTGCTGGCTAGCTAGCTAGACCCTGTTTTGTGGCAACAGCAGCGGCAGCCGCAGCTTATGGCGGCACAGAGCTTGACATCTGGACCCTGTTTACTGGGAGCACTTTCAGACAGACCTAACTCTGCCAAGGGGAATCTCAGCCTTTTGATTTCTACTCCCTGAGCTTGCTCTAATTGTCAACCCTCATTATCTAGTCAAAGGTGGAAGAATAAATCATAAACTATTACAGAAAAAATGACATTGTCTGCCCCGAGAAAGATCCTCCTCTGTTTCACTCCCCGTCTCATCTCAGCAGATAAGGACAATGAATTTTGTACAAGATTCTAGCGCAAACATCTCCCATGTGCTCTCATATAATTAAGATTTGGCTGAGAGGGTCTGTATTCTTCTAAACCCCACAAATAATAGACGAAAGAGAAGAAGAGAGGGAAAAGTTGCATGAGATTAAACGCTAAGTTAGAAAATTGCATGTGATCCCAATTATTACCAAAAAACTAGTACACAAAAACTTAGATACTGAAAAAAGTTGAGACATCAATAAATCTTAAGTTTCTTTTTATTATAAGTGCTATTAGAGCATTAACTCAAAAGAGAATAATAAATGCATGAAAACCCTAATTTGTGGTTTCTTTCATCTTAGCAACAACAGTCTTGCCAGTAATCAGACAGGTAATGACAGTTGTGTGTCTGAGCATGGTGTCGGGCCAAGTGGGAACAGGTTTCAGTTGAGGAGATCGAAGTTAAAGCTCAGCAGACTCTGATATTTTCTTTGTTTGTTTTGAAGGCTCACTGATGCGTAAATATGTCGCATACTTAAGAGTATTGGAGTCTAACATGTAACCTGTTCATTACCCCTGAAGTGGAATGTGTCTTCTTCTTTCTATGAGGCGTGACATCAGTTAGTCAATTTTTCAAAGAGCTGTCAAACAATGAATCTCTTAGGTTTGTTTTTTTTTTTTAAAAAAGTGATCTAAAAGTAAGAGGAAATTGTTTTGTGGAATGAGGCGTTTTAAAATCTTTGCCGCCTCTGTTATTTCAGCCAAGTTGCAGAGTAATGCACCATTTTCTGATCATTTGCAGGAATTCAGAATGAGAAAGATGTGTATCAGCACCTTCTCTCTTACACTGCTTTGAGTCTTACTTTTATAGTGGCCATCATTCACTCACCAACAGCTAGATGAGCCATTTTTTCTGGTGAATGTTAAGCCTGCTATCAGATTAAGCAGTCTCTGATTTCAGCGCTAATTGTGCACGTCCACTTAAGAAGCTGACAGGCTGGCGAATGAGGAGGCTTGCAGGCCTCTGCAGCACGACACTCATCCATCACAGCCTAACCGATTGCATCCCTCTGAAGGCTCAACACGCTAACACCATTAGCTTTACTGCTGGGCATCTAACTAGCGCATCACTCACATGGCTACATGCTAACAGCATTAGAGCTAATGCTGCCCCTCTAACTAACACATCCGTCATCGAGCTGGAAATCCTACGGCTGTACAGGAACATGGGAACTCGCACAGCGTCTCAGAAACAATCACCTGCGTTATTTTACCTGTTTTTGTTGCTCTTTAGCCAATTCCTACATTTGCCTCTGAAGATGCTGAATGGCACATTCAAAAAGCCGTCGTGGTTCCCTTTTGTTCTCCCGCAACAGATCAAGACAATCATTTGAATGTATAAGATCCTCAGAAAGGGAACCATTCAAATCCGATTATAATTTCATATTTCACAAAGACAGTACACCACTAGGATGATTTTTAATTAGAACCAGAATCAGTAAAAAGAATGGGGCATGGAGACAATAAAATGAGGAATGCATTCATGCATGGAACGATTCTCTGGCTTTATTTAAGATCTGTGCCAATGTGCTAACAGCATTAATGAAGTTATAAAGAATTATGAGGGGAAATCAAATTTGCCTCGCCACTTGAGCGCCACTAAAATGCCAAACAATAAACTACCAGATTGCAAATTAGATCAGTAAAAATATCAAACACATTGCGGTGCAGGAAAATCCATAATTGCATTTAGTGCCTGGCCTCTCCTGGGGGAAGAGACACTAAAGATCATCAGCAGGCTACACTAGAGCCGCTATTGACAGAGCGGTAAAAATCGACAGGCTAACTAAATAAACACTCCAGGCTCCATTAAATATTCAACGGCTGAGATTTGACAGTCTAGCATGCCTGCCTTTCCCCATTGCCTCTACTGGTTTCTCTCTGCAGCACATCTTCTCAACCTGCCCTCCCCTCCTCCTGCACCACATCGGTTCTCTTCCCCCTCCTCTCCACTGTGACTCCTGACAGCAATAAATGATGTGGTGCCTGAGGGCGCTGCTCCAGTGGGAGACCTGGGAGGATAGAGCAGGAGAGCAAAAGAAATAAAGAGAAGACAGCCTATGACCAATGGCTATTAACCAAGTATTGAGACAGGGCCCTATGACATCCATTGACAC
Source organism: Neostethus bicornis (assembly GCA_902685375.1). Taxonomy (NCBI): domain Eukaryota; kingdom Metazoa; phylum Chordata; class Actinopteri; order Atheriniformes; family Phallostethidae; genus Neostethus; species Neostethus bicornis. The sequence continues at coordinate 17,989,382 of LR738545.1, forward strand.
TGCAGCCCTTCAACACACTCTCATTCTCTAAGACAGACTTACATGTCTACTAAAACTGTTTCAAAGCTAATACAAACAGTCCTTGTAACCCTTTTTGCCGTATATTCTAAAAACCACATGAACAGTGGGTTCAGTAAGCTCAGTATGCACAGGAAAGCAGAAAGGTAGTTTTCACTTTAATTCTTCTAAATTAATTATAATCAAAGAAGTTATATGGAGCTTTTGAAATAAAACCAGGGTTCTGAAAGTAGAGAAAAAAACCCTCAAATCTCAAGCCATAAACTCTTACTGCCTCTTGACAAGATCATATGCATTCATCTGCTGTTGCGAGCCGAGCGAGGTTATGCAAATGAGAGATGACAGTGTTATTGTGTGAGGAATATCAATGGAGTAATTACTGTTCCATGTCGGGCTATTGGCCCTTCGCTGCCGTGCCCAGCTAGCGTGCTTCATTTCTCAGCCGTCCTCTCAGGGGAGAGATGAGCGGTGTGCTCTGGAGAGCAGAGCTAATAATGGCAGCTCGGATACAGGCAAGGCTTAGACGAGCCCCGGGGTCCTAAGCCGCAGACTGCTAAACGTTGCAGGGGTCTCGGGAGAGCCCCACAGCAAAGATGAAATGATTAAAAAACCTACCAACCTGACTGACAAGCTGACCAACCACCTTTAACTCTTTGTGTTCTGTGTCAAACCATCACTACTCGCTTCAGTCATAACAGCAACTGACCTTTCTGGACATTTACTGGCCAGTGAAGATGATTCTTCATAAAAAGACTAAAGACAAAGAAAAAGAATGACTATGACTAATATGAATAAATGTCTCAAATACTGTAGGTAATCAGTGCACAACAGAAACAAATGGATTGGAGGGATTTGTAAAGCAGAAAACTGATGAAGGTGAGTAAATACTGAATCATCCAGTGTTACAGTATCAGTGTCTCCGAGATTGTAGTCATCTGGTTTGTCTTCTCTTGGCAGACATCCAATGAGCAAGCTTCTCTGGCATGTGAAGTGTCATTAAATTTAAAGCTCAAATTTGCTGGGGTGTTTAACAAAGCGTTACCCTCAACGTGTAAAAGCAGTGACTGCCTGTAACATGTCAACTTTATCATCTTTTACATGTGAGGAATTGTCTGATAAATAAAAAAGCTGAGAGGCCACAAGTTCACCTGATGGAGAGAAGTCAGTACGAAGATAAACTTCAAAGAGTGAAAGTTGGTCCTAGCCCTGAAGCTGTGAATTAACATACCGAAGAGGAGGAATGTTTCTCCCACACACCTTAAAAAAAGCTGAAAACAAAGCTTTTTTTTTTTTTTTTTTTTTTTTTTTTAAATAAAAATGATTGTTTTTTCAGTCAATTAATACAATTTTTATTCTGGAACTTATTTTCTCTTCATTGACAATATTTAAATGAACTGAAAATATGTAGAAATGACATTTCAAGAAATAAGATGGAACAACTCATTTTTAAATCATTTTATCAAAATTTTATAATGAAAAAAATGCATTTTTATACATTTTCTATTTATGGCATTTTTGTCCATTTTTTTTGTCGTGATGAATAAATGTAACATTACTTAATTGTTTCCAAAACAAATAAATACCCCAGCCAATATATATATATATATATATATATATATATATATATATATATATATATTGAGGTGAGATAAACTCATAATAAAATTGATCATATTTATTCTTTTCTAACAACAGATTTTATGTGATTCAAACTATCCCTGCTGTTTTATTGCTATTGCACCCAAAAGTATTGGAATTAACTCAAAAACCAGATGAAATCTTAAAAAGCTCAAAAAATACAACTGTCTGTACTTTCTAATATCTATGTCATAATCTGGGGCGTTGCACTTTAACACAACAGGGGCCTAATGAATAAGGAGTTTCATGTGCTGCACTTGCACCTTCACACCATTCATTTCCAGGTCAGGTGCACCTCTTGCCGTGTCCAGACACCTCATACATCTTGCAAGCAAGGACCGGCTTATCTCCATACTTATCTCTCCAGCAATAATTCCCACTTAAAGCTGTAGCCGCAAGCAAATGACTGGGCAGGGCTGGAATTGCAAGTTGGGGTGGTACACCACTCCCATTCCTTTAGGTGTCTAACAGACAACGCACAGAGAGAGGTGATGATTTACACAAAACAGACCAATTTGCTAAAAAATAAAAAAAATTAAAAATCCCATGTGCTTCTGAAGAAAATATTAACAAATAAATCAATACGTGTGAGCTTTACTTTAAATTCACAACAGTCTTTGCTCAAAGTAAAAGATAGATTTTAGAGGGAGATTCTAAGGTTTTTTGTCATCTTCTTAATCACTTATCCCTAACGGGGTCGAGGGTGTCGGAGCCTATCCTGGCAGATACAAGGAGAGAGGCAGAGTATACCCCGAATGCAGGGCCACAGACACACACACACACACACACACACACACACACACACACACACACACACACACACACACACACACACACACACACACACACACACACTCATTACCAGGGGCAATTTATAGGGGCCAATCAAACTAACATGCCTATTTTTAGGGAATGGGAGAGAACAGAGTACCCAAGAAAACCCACACATACATGGGGAGAACATGCAAACTCCACACAGGTTTGGGAGTAGAGGCCTTCTTGTTGTGAGGCCATTGTGCTGAGATTCAAAATGGGAGAATTCTATATGTAACATGAAAATAAAACAGTCACCTCCATCAGAACTTTCTCATAATCTTACTAAAAAACTAAAATCAACAGATGGTAAAACTTAATGATTTTATGTACAGTATATATAAATGTGTGTGTGTATAAACAAAATTGTCCCCTATTCAAGTTTCATTTTAGTTGTGAAAAAGAAAAATCCTATGAAAGCAACATTCAGGTGTTAAACAATGAATGTGGGATTGTTGAGGTGGACGTCTACTGTAGCTGGTGCACAAGCTCCACTTCTCACAGATTGCTTCTTTCAGTCAGTTCACCAGCTAGTGTTTTTTTAGAGTGCAATAAAGAACAATGTAACAGAAATCTGCCTTCCCCTGTCATGATTTCTTATTGTTATAAATCCTCTGGTATGACACACCGACTGTATTGTTTATCGTGCCTGTGTCTTTGCTTAATGTCCTTTCAACAAAGCTTTGATCCTGCTAACCTTAAGGATCTTCACCATAAACACTTACCTCCTGAAGACATTTTTATCGCTCAGCGGCTTGATGCCAGGCATCTGCGTGGAAGTACAGCAACAGATAAAATTGCCAGTTACCAGCAAGGGCAGACAGGACAACCAACTGTGTCAGAAAAAGGCTTTAAAACTCTACCATGACCCTTTGGTTATGGAGTCTTGTAACCTGTAAATTTGGTGTGAACAAACATAGTGCATGTTTTTTTCATTTATTCTGTTAATAAATATGTGATTGTTTTGCTACAGTATTTGTCTCACCACAAACTTCGACCCTTAGAATTGCAGTCAAAACTATGAGCACATTGCAATAATCCAACGCTAGCTTGTATTGACGCTGATAGATATATTTAATCAATTTTTTCTCAATTTTCTATAGCTTTGAACACATTGAAAAAAAATCACATGTTCCAACACACAAACCCAGCATGTCTGAGCAGACACACAAACACACAAACCACCCGTGAACACTAAGTTGCTGCCAGTGATGTCTCCCTGAGCATGAGACCACAGGAATTGTTTATCACTCCGGATCACAGTGACTAATCAAAAGCAGGTTCTTTCTTCTTGAACCTGCACAAGGTTGAGATATTTGTTAATCACACACTGAGACATGTATGTGCCACGGCATGACCTCGTCCTCTCCTACCCAAACCTCCGCCTTCTTTTTTTTTTGCTGTACCTTGTCGAGCCAGACCCTCAGCATCAAACGCACAGGCAGCACCCTACAGGAGACTACAAACATTCACATTCTGGGAAAGCAGAATGTTGGAAACCATTTTTTACTCAAGACAAATGTTCTCTTTGGTACTGGTTTATTTACCCAAACTATAATCTTAACAATCAGCGGATAGAACTTTTTTTTTTCCAATGTTCTCACTCCGCCTTGAGTTAAGTATATCAAAGACGTAAAGAAATAATTACGGTAGATTAAAGAAGGAATGACTACAGAAAAGGGAATGAAATGTGATTACTAGACAAAAAAAAACAGACTTTCTATTAACATTTGCCAAAGTCCCATTAAATGTTATGGGCACATCAAGGCCCACAGAGCATGTTGGTCAGCACAGTGGGAGTATGACATCTTACACTGTGCAGGGCCTCATTCTGGACTATGCAGACAGCTTCAAAAGAACTTAACCTTGAAGAAAAACAATCTGTAGGCCTAAACCACACGGCAAAAGCACCTCTCACTACGAGATAAATGTTCAAACGATTTACCCTTGGGGATAACATAATGCTTGATGCATTAGAAGCGGTTGCGCAACATTTCTGGGATATAAACAACAACAGGCTGATGTAACATCCAGGTGAGGCCAACAAAGAAAACAAGCCAACTTTTACTGCAATAATGACACAAATCCAAAGCACCATGATAGTAATGATGGACCTCTGTGGCCCAGTAGGGATGTTTCAAAACCGCTCGGACGCTTGTCAGAGCAGTTTATTACTTCTTTGAAATATCTGTAAAATAGGAACCGTTCAGCAAAAGAAAACTGTTTAAGAGTAGGGGGTGTAAATCTTTTTTAATACTGCTGATCTCTGTGTAAGTGCCGCTTCGAAAAACCTCTCACTGTGTCTCCTTTCCTATGGTTCCCTCATTACGCATCGTCTAGGAGAAAATGGCTACCTCTTCACTTTGCCTTCTCAAATATTGCAAACTATAAGCGGTTTTCTAAGTTATAACTGCAGGGGCTGAGTCTGCCAAGAGTCTGTCGCTTCTACTTGTTTTTTTTCTCACCCTTTTTCTCCCTGTGGCTGTTGGTTCGGAGAAGTCATGTCATAAAGCCAAAGTTGTGACACATAAAGGCTTGTTTTTGTAGTTAAACTCGATAGGGATATTTTGACACCGCAAGAATATCTTTCAGCCTACCTAGAAGGTCTCTGGATGACAAACAGTCAAGACTGATCAAGAAATCCAAATTTTGAGGAGAAAACAAACTATTTTTTGTACATCACGTTTCTTCCACTAAATATAGATTTTGACAGAACCCCGAAGCCCTCCATCCTGCCCTCGGTTAGGTTGGCTCCTGGTGGGATGTTTTTGCGCGGAGAGGCCACCTCTCTTTCTTATCTTCCTGTCATCTCTGTGGGACGGCAGGACACGACTCCTTCTCTGGCTCCAAAACCACAGGCTTCCCCTGGACACCAAACTGCCGCTCCACACTGGATGTACTCTTTGAGAGAGTGGTTGTTTAGGGTGTGTCAAAGCCTATTAGCTCTAGAATGTGTAAAAAAGACATAGCTGGAGTAAAACCCTATTTTCAAAATGCGCTTTTATGGGTAGTTTCACTCGTCTTGAGTGCCCGGTGGAGTCGGGTTTACCACATAAAACAGACCAAGGAGACAGAAAATTTAGACGATAACAAATAAGCACACAGGTTAAGATGCTTCGTTTATGACTGACAGCCTATTACATTTCTTTTTTGTGTGTGTCTGTCATTCGGTAAAACTCCTCATGTTGTTATTTGACGTTGAATAAATTTAAATGGCTTTATGCAGTCGTTTTGATAGACACAATATAACACGAGTGGAAATCATTGCTTGTGTGCATAAATATCATGTTACTTTCCTCCCAAACTTAAGTTTCCCTTGTTTTTTTTTTCAGATAAACTCACACATCCATAAACCTCTGCTTTTCTTCGCCAACAAAACCCATCATGTTTCAATTAATCAAACTTAAGTCAATAGCTGGAATAAACTATCAATGACATTTAATTGTAAAAAAAATTGGCTTATTTTCCTAGTACTACTTAATACTACTTTAAGGAACTTTAAAACTTTTCAAGCATGTTTTCACTTTAAAGTTGTAATTTTAAACCAAATGGATTATTTTCAATGATTCTGACATTATAATGTTCCAAAGATAAAGTCACCATTTAAGCCACCAGGAACAACATCTGCCTCAGACAAAAAAGGAGATTTTAGTTTTTTAATGTGACAGAAATTTTTATGCTTGTATGTTTGGTTTTAGAGTATCTGACTCCAATTAAATGTCATTTCATTCTTCATGTTCTTCCCATTTGATTATAAAAGTTGGTAGAGTTGTTGCAAGATGTTGGATGGTTGACACATGGTTTGGTGAAATTGACCCTCCAGCAAGTTTGTTTCACTGCGCAGGGATTTGAGTGGTGGGTGGAGGTTATGACCTCTTTACTTCACTTTTTAAAGAAAACACATAAATATGAAGAATTTCAAATCTCTTTTACATGTTTCAAGGGATCTTTGGGCTATTTTAACCACTCATTATTACTGTTTGAACAGCTAGCTATTCCAATCATTGATATTTTTGTTTTAACACTTAATACTGTGCATTGTTCTCTAATCGTTCAAATTTTAATGTGGAATTCTTTTCTATTTTCAAACTTTTTCTGCTACCCTACAATTTTCCAACACAGTGACCTAGTGAAATAAAAATCTCTTCTTTAAAACGCTGCCTCGCGCCAGTAATGATGACTTTCAGTTGCCCACGAGACATAATAATGTTTTAAATTTTTTTAAAAAAGCACAAAGTGAGGTGTGTGTTAAAAGGTGGTTGCACAATCGGAAAACAAGAGTGAAAGACTCCAATAATGACTTATTTCTCTGTATAAATTGTGGTCAAGCTAAAAGCTATGATAAAATCATGAATGGCAGGGAATGTGTAGTCCCTCACAAATTCAAACTTGTGGGCGATAAGAAAAACACAGAGCATACCAAGCCACAAATTTATACGCTGCCTGGAAAGTTGTTAATAAAAAATATGGTTTATGCTATTTTATTAATCTTCTTGTGTTTTTTAGGTTGTGTCTTTGAACAAATTGAGCCTTCTGCCAAGTAACAGAACCTTTTATTTTATGTAGGAAGACAAAGATTTCTTTTGGTCAAGTATTGCCAGAAAACGTTTTTTAACAGAACAGAAGGACATGCCATCTCTTTTTGACGGAACACTGTTTCCATTACAGTTTATTAGTTTTTTATTACTATTATTTAATTTGAGCTATTAAAAGTTGCCTACATCAGTGGATAAGCTTTGACCTCTTTAACCTCATGACTGCTGCCCAGCTTCTGGTTAGTGTAAGCAGCGTCCGACTGAAAGCTTCCAGAGGCTTTCAATTGTATTTGTGATGTTTCCAAAGAGAGATGGACCAATTAATCTGATTATAGGCACAAATCCTCTGACATGTGCTGGCTTGTCTGAGAACCATGTGCTGTGCAGATGTGTACGTCATGTGTGCATATGCATTTATGTACCTGAATGTGTAGATGTGATTCTCTAAGACAAAGTGAAGGTATGGCCCCTCGCCAATGAACAAAAATCTGAATCTTGGCAGAAAATAGAAGACCTGCAACATTTACAGAACACCATATGTGACATTTGTAAACATTTATCATTGTGATTAATGGAAGTGGGGTTTTGTCGGGAAGGTAATGGTTAGAGGAGCTGTAACTGTATGCAAATACACGCTTTGGGTGAGTGGTCATTCTTTGGAAGTCAGGAAGGAATAGTTAGAAGTCCTTGAAATAAAATACCGGGTGAAATAGTAAACCACCTGTCAAAGCTTTCGCGGTCTGTTTAAAAACACAACACCCGTGCACTTAAACAGCTCTTTTTCCATTAGATGTTCAATGAATATACCCATTCTAAAGGCCAATCCTTTCATTTTCAAGTTAGAGATTTGCTTCAGTCACAAGTCAACGTATGTTTGTGTCACTGACTGCAGGGGCGGGAGGATGTAGAACGAGGAGCTGACAGACAGGGCCTGATACTGCACTTCCACCACAGGCCAATCCCCAGCTAACCCCTGTGCTGACAGCCAGGATGTAGCACTCATCCACAGGCCACAGCCTAGAATCTGAGGCCCAGGAGAAAGAGAACAGGGAGAGGGCTTCTTGGCTGATGATAGAGAAGTGGGAGCGAGTGGCTAGTGGTTTGGGTGGCACGCACCAGTTTCTTGCCTTCAAAGCAGCACAAACTGGAGTAGAATCCACAGAAGACTAGCAGGGTATCCAATGTGTCACTGGATGACAGAACAAGCAAGGTTTTTACATGTTAAGCCTACCTGCATATTAGAAACATAATCATCTAACAAAAAACAAACAAAAGACAGCCTTGCAACATTTTAAATGATACTATAAAACATCTGAAGTGTCCAAAAAAAAAGTTTGGATAATTTGTAAGACAAAATGTAGATACATCGGTACTTCATAGTATGTGTGATGAACATCGAATACCAAGGGGCCACTGGCAACTCTGATCGCATGCTGTGAAAGGGCTCTACTAAGAGTCAGAGCTGTCTTTCCAGCTGGGATCATAACACAACTATGGAGCTCCAGTTTCAGTGTGCAACCACGGCCTGAGGTGAGGACAGCGCTCCCCTGCAAGGCTGTGCCTGCAGGGCAACCACTAAGGCAGACAGACACTGAGGGGGCCACTCTACCCATCTACAGAAACCAAAGACTGATTGAAGTTGTCTAATGCCAGCTATTTTTCAGTTTTCTGATAGCTGAGTTTGCGTCATGCAATGAGTTGTTTGATGTATTTTGGCTTTGTGGTGCTTCTGGTGATGCTATTCTGTGGAAAGATCAGATAAATAGAAAAAATAACTCTGCCTATACCTGCAGCAACCCATTTCTGTTATCAAGGCAGCCAAATGAATATTTCTATTCAGTCTGTAATCAAACAAGCACAGTAAACACTGAAAATGTTCTATTCATCCTCTTATCCATCGTCTTCATAGACACCGGATCATTTTGCAACATTCGGGAGACGGGGAATTTCCCACATAGATGTATTGTGACAGCGTACTGGGAAATATTTATATCCAGCCTGCAGAGAAAATGTAAAGGAAAAGAAAGTATAGAAGGTGTGCAGCAGCGAATAGAGGTACATGCTATCAGTATCATGGTTCCTGTGATAAAATATCTCTTCTATTGCAATACCAATCTTTAAATGCAGGAGGTAGAGTGGATTTTCCGGGGGACGTCCGGGGTGGTTGTGCCTGAGTGGGGGGCCTAACAGCCTAGATAGAACAGTCATCTTCACACACACTCCCCTGTCATTGGGGGAATGTGTGTGGCTGTGCTGCAGATTCTCCACATCTGCCTTGCCTTACATCACATAGCCCGCTCCTACCAAGCCCCTATCGTCTCTGCCTTCCTCCCACGTCTCCACTCCCCCATCAGGATCATCCAAATATTTCCCCTTGCTGCTTTTTGAAGCTTCCATAGGTCACGGGACCTCATGCACAAATCATGCTGGCTTGCCATTGGAGGGGGGCAGTCTGAAAGGACGGGTGCGAGCTAGACACAGAAATTCAATCTGCACTGTTTTCATCTAGGGTTACTTTTCTTGCCAAGACAGCCATCACCAATCAGCGGCCAGGCCTAAACAGTGAGTTTAGGAAGCTAGCGCTATAGACGTCGGTGCTGGCAGCTGTTCTCAACCATTTTCCCCGGGCACGCCAAGGGAAAGGGATGGGGAGTAAATTCAGGAAGCCTGACAGCCTGCAGTGGTTTAACATGGGAGTGAGCCCCAAATACGTAGCTCTGGGGTTGTGTTGATGGATGGATTACCAAATTCATTTCATTGTTTGCAATAAAATATAAACGTGGGTTCTTAGAATGAAACACCACTTTTGCCACAGAGCTGAAATATGATGTAGTGAGATGTGAGATATTTGAAAACTCAGGAAGGTACCAGCTTTTGGGCTATGTGACTGATAAAATTACAGGTGGACACACACCAGAAGAAAAAAAAATGAAGCATTAGATGTATTAGAGGTGCAAATGAGGTTCAAAAATAAAAGGGACAAATAAAGAAAATTTTATAAGTTCTGAAATTAGAGAGAGAACAAACCCCATGGCTGCCACCTGCCGAGCACACAGACTGGGGCGGGAAGAGATGCTGGGCAGGAATCTGCAAGTGCTGGTCAAAATAATCACATTGGTTTCACCGCATCTGATCTGCAGTCTAACAGACTTCCAAACAGTTGAATGAGTAAATAAAGTGCCCCGGGGGACTCCCGCTGGAGCTGGATTATCACACGGGTGAACACACAAAAGAAGCTGAAGGCCCGCAACCCGATGTGAGCTTCAGACAATAGCATCACGTTGGACTTTAACCAGAGAACCGGCAAATTTTATTAATCTCATCCTAGACTGACCCTCCTGCACCACGATCCAAGCAAGCCCTGGACAGACACAAACTCTACTGTGACTCTCTCAGAGATAAAAATGACTGTGCATGTGCTCATTCATCTCTGATTGTGTGCATAGCATGTGAGCATACCACATGGTTTTGTAAATGAGGCGGTTTACTTGTAATTGTCGGCAAACATGGAAACATACGGTTTCACAGACACAAAAATGCTTGTGTCTGTTGGAGTGTGTGGATCATTTGGGTTGTGTTTCTTGCTAACTCGGCTGTGGAGGCCAGGTCTGAAGGGGCACTAAGGGCCGTGACATTTTGCAGCTCCAACACACCCTGGTCCCATTCTTTCCCTCTTTCTGCGCCTGACACAAATAAAAGGATTAGGAGCCCCCGTTTCCGTCAGACCCTCTATTGAAGACAAAGCTCCGACCGGCTTAGTGTCACACTTAATGATAAAAGTGCAAATCTCGTCAGTCACTTTGGGCAGGAATACCGGTATTTGTGAGATAATCTCATTTGATGAAGATTAAAAGGGCTGGGGGTAAAGGGAAAGATGGGGAATAAACCTGTTTTGACGCACTTGTGTAAGACATATACTGCTGCAAATTCAAGCAAGACAAGAAAATTGAACAAAAAGTGACACGAGGCGCTTCGTAGGCAGTTGATAGATCTTAGCTATGAGACAAAGAAAGAAGCGACAGGAGAAAAAAAATGTGCACACACATTCCCAAAAAACTTAGGGCGTATGTAGACAAACACAGCACTCTGCCCATTCGCATGGAGAGCTCGAATGTGTGACGTGAGTGTGAGAGTAAGCCTTGGGCACACAACAGTCTGAATGCAGCACTTGCCACTATGATGCCAGTCCTCTCTAGTGTATCTGTGAAAAGCCTACGTGTTGGAAAAACATTCCAGACGGGGATCACATATACACAGTTGGGGCCAGCAGCCATACTGTGAGCCAGCAGCAGAGGCCATGTCTCAATTTCTCATGCACGTTCGACTGGGCTGCCTAAAGATACTAGTGTGGGGAATTTCCAATTTATAGATGAAAAAAAAAGACAAAGACACCCTTAATTCAAGCAGAAAATGTGCTAAAAAAAATAAAGAAAGTTTTTTTTTGACAAATTATGAATGTAACCAAATTCCTTATGTCTTTTTTTTTTTCCTGTGTTGCACTTTTTCCACATATCCTATATGTGTGCGTGAACTTTCTTTGGTCGGCTGCTTTACGAAGACAATAATGGAGTCCAACAAGTTAAGTCATAATCTGATTCATAAATTGTGTGTGATGGTTTGTGATTGCCGCTCTATTTTTTCGGCATGAATAGTTTTTACACTGAGAAAACAAATACGAAGCCCCGGGTACCTAGAACCAGCAATGAAAATCTCTATGTTACAGAGAGAGGGGTTTTCCCTCTACTGTCACTGATTAGCTTTCCTGATTGACTGACATGTCCTACTGGCTGCCTAACAGCCGGCTTTAAGAAATGAGGTTAAATTGTGGCTACCAACAAATTGCATGCTTGAGTTCTTCTGCATCCCTCTGCTATCATGCAGTGTAATGTGAGCACACCAGGCAGATCTCTGAGCAGATCCCTCTCCTCCCTTGAACAACAGCTCCCCCACACAAAGCCACAGAGACCTTTTTCCACATCCCTCACCACCAGTCTGGCCTCTAAAGTGGTGATGCTTGAGCCTCAGTGGCTTCCCATAGAGTCCAGCAAAGTGTTTTGTGTTCCAACTGTTGATACTGACACCGCTCATCCTCAACACTTCCTGCCATATGATCACATCCAATCACTTGGACTAAAACATGGAGCAGAAATGCCTTTACAAGCAGCAGTTCTAAAAAAAAAAAAAAAGAAAGAAAAGCCCATACTTAACAATGACTACCACTTGAATATGAGACGAATTACTTTGCAGAAATAAAAATTTGCTTTAAAAACAAAAACAGTGGACAGTATATACTGTATCAAATTATTTTATTTTTTTATAACATTTAGTTCTTTTAAAAAAAAAACAAAAACAACAGATTTTGTGGAATCAGGTATTGCATAAACTGGACGTAAGATGCTACAGTGATGCATACAAACTCACTCCAGCAGGTCTTTTAATGGCTCTGAATGTGTAAAGGGAAACACATTTGCAAACCATGAGATGACAGATGATGCATCCCCGTATGCTGCAGAGACAGGCCAAGCCATGTTGACATAAAACCCAATACTTCCTTACAGAGGAGCGGGGCCAGCTTTGCTAGCTTCTTGCTGTGCACTAAAAAAATCTCAGCAAGCTGAGGCAACATTATCCAGCTTTATGGTTCTCACATTAAACTAATTTTTGCCTAACCCGAAGGAGCAGTTCCATACGAAATATGACGTTTTAAAACTGATACATAAAAACCCACCAATAACCAATCTAATTAAAAAAAAAAAACCTTCTGAGATCAGGGATGTTTTTGATAACTGAGAAATATGTGCTACATATTTATTTTTTAAATAATTTTTATAAAAGTTATTTAATTTTTTTTTTGCCAAACTTATTAGTGTTTCCGTAGCTGTACACCAGGCAGATTGTGTTATAGTGAGTAAAACAGAACTGGGTGAGCTAACACAGAAAGCCAGCCGTCAGCATCTATCCGGCAGACACTGCTGCAGCGTCCTGAGCACAGCTAATTAAAAAACAACAATTTCACAGGAGGGCACTCCAAACAGTTGAAAAAAAAGCACCTCTCAGCACACCGGGGGATCGTGCAGGATACATGGGAGGTGAAACAGGTTCTGGGAGCTCTGCTTTATGGCTTCATCACTGCTCTGTTTTTCCACTGCTCAAACTACTGTGACCTGGATTTGTGATTTGTAGCACATTTGAATAAAACAATTACAAATTGAAGTACAAATGAACACCTTTTTTTAAAAAAATATATATATATAAAATAAATAACTAAATAAAATAGCATGTTGCTGTAAAATATAACTAGAGGAATAGAGAAATAAAAGCTGCATATTGGAATGCATCAGCAAAACCTAAAGCAGATGCACAGTGTAAAATATAGTTAGAAAATGTTTTGTTTTGTATTGAAGCCTGTGGCAGTTTCTAACAAGGCAGTCCATTACAGGGGTGTTGTCCAACACTTCTGTGGAGTGATAGGCCTTATTACACGGCTCCCTTCAAAGCATCTGCTTGGTTAGAGGAAAGGTCCCTATGGGGAAAAGATCTCCCTCTTTCTAATGATGTATAATTGACCTCCAAACACCAGGGCACAACAAACTCTCCTGGAATGGTGTAATTCCACTCTACCTTTCACATACCGCCCGTCTCGTTCAAGCTTGTTCGTTCTCTACGGCTACGGCTCTCATTCAATCTGACAGCTAGTTTTGTTTTTTAACACTTATATTTTATATTGTAGTATAAATGAGCACTCTTGTCCGGCATTCAATACTGATGTTTGAGATTTGTTTCATTCTTTTTATTCATATATTTCTTTTTCATATATTTTCAACACACCAGCTATTTGATTTTTTTTTTTTAAATGCTGTGATAAAATTGCTAACAGACCACGATCTTGTTACACTGTAATTACAATACAGGTAGCAAGATGTACTAAACTGGGTTTGTAGGAGTTTTAATAATCCTCCTCATGACTATTTTCCCTTGTCTGTATTTAAACTGGTTACAAAGGAGCAAAAAAAAAAATAATAATGAAAAAATAAAAAAATAAACGCCTGCTTGCCAATTCCTTGATTTATTATAGCTAGTGAGAGCTGATTACGGGGCATGAATCAGTTGCTGTAGGAATGTAATTAGGCACGAAGACCTCTGTAAGGGTTGGAGCTCTCTTCACAGCCCAAAGCAGTTTGTGGGCTGACAAATGCATCTTAAATGAGTGTCATAAAAGTCAAAAAGGTGCCAATTACATCTTTAAGTATCCCATCAAAAAAAGAAAAAAAAAACGAAAGGAAAAAAGTAGCATTTTAGAAATTGGGATGAAACGCTCCCGTCGGTGTGAGAGAAGGAGTGCAGAAGCTAATGCAGCATGGGAGGGGTTAAAAATAAAAACAGATTATAAAGATGTGATAAATATGAGTGTGTGCGTGTGTGAGAGCAGGATGACGCCCAGCAGCTTGTTGGGTACGATGATCAAAGTTGCCACACAGGCATAAAGTTTTTCCAGTAACAAACTGGTACGTTAAATGGGGAAATGGCCTCTTCTTTTCCAGATGTTGGCAGCAGCACACATGTATTTATATATAAAAATAAAAGCAAGAAAGGACAAATTGGAACCACTCTGTCCCTGCATGAAGGTTTTTCTTTTTCTGCACATCAAATGAGCTCAATAGGACAGTGCTGCAACAGGCATGAGAAAGAGATCCTTCTCTTTCGTCTTAAAAGCAAAGCTAGGCACTTCTGAGCCGTGACGCCGTGTCTCTGGTTTCCCCTGGTTACCACTATGAATTTTCCATTGTTATAAGGCAACTACACTGCTGTCACAAAGCTGGATAAATGGCACGCATGGCAATTGATGTAACTCTTTGTTACTTGTAAGGTATCTAGCAGAGAGCCATAATGTCCCCATAATCGAAGTAGAATTGTAAAAAAGGCCGGACACAAAAAGCTGAAAATTTAGTGACAAGCATGAAAAGCACTCATGCAAAGAGAAACATGGGGCACCCCGGGTCCTCACAGACCTAACAACAACCCTGCCAAAGTTGAGGTTACTTTGACTCTGTGTGCTACATGTTATCTGCCATCTTTTCTTGTTTTACAAAATCATTTACTAATTCAATTTACTAATTCGTCCTACACCACAGAAAATGAACGGAACATTTATTTGCATGAGAGAATGAAATTGGTTTAATTTCCCACTTTAAGAATTAATTGAAAATATAAAATCTTGTGATAAACAAGTAATGCACTATATGGTTACTTTTAGCATGTTCAATGCAAATAATACTTGTATTTCTTAATTACAAATGAATATATTTATCATTTGTGGCTTTCAATAGAAAACAAAACAAAAAAACAATAATTGTAATTACTCTTTAACAAATTGACCAAAACAAAATTTCTCATTTTAATCTACTAACAACAAACTTCAACTATTGTTTTCTTCTAGTTTTATTTGATTTACTTACATTTTAAAAATAACATTTCTTCAAAATGTTATCAGCTTTTTTTTTTTTTCTTTTTTGTCATTTTACTAAATAAAAAGTATTTTCTTCTGTTTATAATTTTGCTAAATTTCTGTCATCAAAATCAAATGCAGACTAACAATATTTGGTAGTAGAATAAATATATTTTCCCCCAAAACGCACAAAACCAAAAAAGAACTTAAACAATTGAAACAATATTACTAGAAAATTAAAAAATACACCTACATTTTTTAATCAATGTAACTAACAAACAAAAATGAGTGAATTGGAAAATAATTCTGGTGTTTAGACAAATTGATGGGAAAGAAAAAAGAAAAGAAAGCACGAATGGAAAAAAGGTAATAAAAATGTTGCAAAAACAGACGAGAGATTTTGTAACGGTTAGAGAATCTGACGAAGAAAAGCGACCTGGTGGAAAATAAAAGAAGAAAAAAAAACACCTCCACATTCTCTGGCCTTGTGGAAACATTGTGGTTCCAGTAAAAAAAAAAAACCACAATGTGCAAAAAAATAAATCGCATGCTTAAAATAGAAAAAATAATTATTTTTATTTTTGCTATAAAAATCTAACTAAATCTACACATAATCTAAAAGAGGATTTTGCGCCATTTCAACCATTTTTAATGCACTCAAAGCAATTCAAGCTTTTTTTTAATTAAAACGAAAAATGATCTGATCCTAAAATCTGAAAGTAAATGTAAGAGAGCATTGTGCTTACTGTTGGTAGTCATGTTTGCAGTAAAGTTTTCTTTCTCTGAAGTAACAGCTGGTGGTGAGAGGCTGTTGACACACGGTGCACTGCAAACACTCCTCATGCCACGATGAATCGTTGACTCTCATCAAAAAGCGGTCTGAGATGGGACGCTGACATCCTTCACACACAGATCTGTGATGACACTCGGTTCCTGGAAAAAATTGCATTATAAAATTTTATTTAAAAAGAAAAAATAACGAAATAGCATCAAATCAAAAGGCCTGGACGAAAGAAAATCAGAATTAATTTATTGATCCAACACGTGGAAAATGTGTGTGTTACAGTAGCAGTGTGATCATGAATAAAAAGAAATAGTAAGTACATATACAAAAATAATGAATAATGAAAAAAATAAAGTAATAATGTGAAGGTAAAGAATGATACTAGTGATATATTTTAAAATCTATTTAAAAGCAGTTCAGGAAGAATGTGCAGTAAGGCAACAAGAAGGAGTATTAGGCTTTAAAATAAGTTGGAAAACGTTCCTATCAGTTTTAGAATAAATCCAATCAAGTTTATTGTTATTCAGCATAAAGTTTTAATAAGAAAATCTTTATTTTTGCACTGAAAATAAGCTCAAATTCCTTACTCATTATGTAGTTACTGCATTAAAATGTTTAAATTAAAATCGTCATTCTCCTTTCTTTCTTTTTTTTTTGGCATTTTTATTTTACGCATTTTTTACGCAGATGCCATCATGCGTATTTTGCGTTATCAAAGGTAAAACTCAGGAAATGTTAAATTAGTAGATCGGATTGATTTTCCCGATGCACATTAGAGTAAAAAGACCAACCGAGCATGACTCCCAGCGTGGCTTGTCCGGAACGCAGCGGATGATCTTCAATTTTGATGCCGTCCAACATGATGCACGTCTCGGACTGTCGTCCAGCGGAGAGCCGCTCCAGTGACACCAGACCTGTTGTAATATCCATAAGAACACGATCAGAAGTGACTTAAGAAAAAAAAAGAAGCTGTTTGGACTTTATGAAGCAGGAAAGCAGCTTGGAAACCTGTTGAAAAGGTTTGAGCTCCGTATGACAGCCTGCAGATCTGAGGAGGGAAGAAATAAACTAGATCAAGTGGAGAAAAGTTGACTTTGCTGGAAAGGAAGGAGAGCTTGGATTCCTAGGAGCGTGGAGAAACCAGACAGCAAACAATAAAGGTGTAAAAGTCTCTGAACAGTCACCTGGTTTGATCAGAGGAGCGAGGACGCGTTATCTTCTTCTTCACCAAGCCGACACCAGAGAGAGAGAGAGAGAAAGAGAAGGAGAGAAAGAGAGGGAGAGGAGGCTGGAAAAATGACTTCACCAAGTGACAGTCTTGCTGTGGAAGAATAAAAAAGGAGCAAAAGTTGACAACAAATCCAAAGCTAGGAGTGTGTGTGCAGATGTCCCGACAGGAACTCTTTTGGAGACGGTTGGCTGCTTGTGCTCCTGTCGCTGCAAAACTCTGAGATCAAGATTGAAGCGAATAGATCCTCCCACTCCTTCTTGCATGGATACACTTTTTTCTTCTTTCTTCCATTCACTGGTGTTGGGATGCTGCAGGAGAGGAGCACAGTGCGCTCCTCACAGCATAAAGCAAAGTTTGATCCAACTCAGAATCATTGAAAAACAATTAAAATACAAATACTTTCAAGCATGCTTATGATAATGCAATAACACTGGTATCACCTCATGATGCAAGTTGTTTGAAAACTGAAGAAAAAAAAGGAATAGAAGATGGAATAGTGCTTTTTGTCTTCTATTATTTATTACTACGCTTATTATTTTTTTTAAATAATGGTACTCTCTTTCTGCACGTGTGTGTGTCAGTCTATCTGTGTGTGTGTGTGTGTGTGTGTGTGTGTGTGTGTGTGTGTGTGTGTGTGTGTGTGTGTGTGTGTGTGTGTGTGTGTGTTGAAGCATCACAAGCTCTTTGTGTATTGTCTCCAGTGGAAGCTGCTGTCCTCTTTCAGCTGATGCACCTGGTGATCAGTGGTGATAACAGAGCTCTAAAGTGATCTTCACCACACATGGAAGTCAATCTTTCCATCAGGAATTAAAAGCAGCAGCGACTATAATTCTAATTTTGTTAAGTAGTAAATACACCATAGCAAAAATAATGATCTTAACACATATTAGCCTACAGTCGATTTAAAGTAGAATTAGAAATAATTGAACGGTTTTAAAATGCAGAAATATAGTGCAATTATTAATCATGCACCAAGCAATTTTGCAAAGGAGAGAAAATTATCAATAACCTGTTGATATGTCTGTAAATATCTTTGCATACTGTCTCCTCCTGCAGCAGGAGTGTGTGGGAACACATAGAACTGAGGCCTGCGTGAAATTATGGCACTATTAAAGGGAGTGTGTGCGGCGCTGCATGAGAAACTGATTGTTATCAATGTCTGAAAAATTAACCAGATCTGGACAGAATATGAGCAGCAAACAAATAAAAGAAGCATTTTTTAAAAGCATTATTATAATTATTAATAGGAACATACTCAGAATCAGTACGCATATTTTCAAACTTGGAATTAATTTCGAAATTCAGTTTACCAGGAAAAAATGTATTTTGAAAGCAGATTTTAATTATGATCATATTAGTCAGAATAACAAGAACATCAGCAATGCTGATGCAGTGAGAAAATACTTATAATGTGGGTCAGATTATTTGAATATTTTTCTTTGAATGTAAATAGAAAAAAGACTTATCAAAATCAATAATGCACACTCTAAACGCTAAGATTTTCTTGAATCTTAAAATTCTCTAAAACTAAAGGCCTTCGCTCTGCCTTTGTACCTTTGAGTATGAAGACGATGACCTGCAGGAAAGAAAAGGTTGTTCGCGCTGATCTCTGCTGTTCAAAAGGAGAATAGCAGCAGGAATACACAAATGTGCGAGTTTCTCCAAAAGAGTTTTCAAAACTATCAAAAAATCCCAGAATATTAATCACATATGTGAATTGGATTCTTAGTATTTTTTCGATGGAGGGTATTTTTTTCTGTTAACATAAATACAAATAAACTTCTTCTAAACCTTTTCAACTTAGCTGTGTTTCCTTCCTTCCAGCATTTCTATCAGCATGGGGTCAATTACCTCCACCTCACACTATATTGGATTATCTTGCCACTAAGCAGCACTTTCAATATAATATAATCAATAGCTTTTTCTTTAAGAAGAATATGAATCAGTTGCACTTCTTTTTTTCCTAATTCATTCAGCAGCCATGGGTCAGGTCAGTGTGAATGAGGACATCAAACATTCATTCAATAAATCAATCCACCAACTTTTAGCCTGCAGAGTTTTAATGAGCCCCTACATGACAAGCCCTCCCTCGCCTTTAACTGGGCTAAAAAAAAAAAAACTAAAAAAAAAAAAAAAAAACCCTAGCAGCAGGTGTGCAATACAGAAAGCAAGCAATTTACTTTAAAGTAAGCAGAACTGTTGCATTCATCGGAAAGGTAAGAGACTATTATAATAATGCTCTTTTACACGAGCTTGTATTCCTGCAGGGATCTGCTGTGGTTTCTCTTACTGTATAATTTTCACAGTGAGGATAATGACTGAATGTAACACCCAATCAAATTAATGAACTAGAAAAAAAAAGATAGTTTACATCCAAAATCAACGCTGTTGTTTCTGATTTCTAAGAAAAAAACGTGGAAATTTGACGTTCAAACTGGAAAAACGAATTATTTCTTACTTTGACTTTTTACGCACTTTTATGCGTAAATAATTCCGAATTAATTACATTTAAATTACGCACAAAGTAGCACCTAATTATTATTTTATGAATCACTCAATTAAAAATTCGTTAGATTCAAATCTTATTTGGAAAAAGATTTAACAAAAGATTTGCTGAAATGTATTTTTATTGGTTTAATGTTTGGATTATTTGGCATTAACTTATTTCTTGGTTTGTCAGGCCTTTTAACCAAGAAAAAAAGTTTACAAATCTCAGATGAAGTAAAGCTGAACACAATAAATGAGTTAATTGAAGTAAACGCTGTGCCATTTGCATGCAAACCGTTTTAAACAGTACCACATATTTGCTGGAAATTCAATTAAATTAAATCCCATCAAGCAGCTTTTCCAAAATAATAATTGCAAAAAGAAATTGCAGTGGAAAACTTCCCACAGAATAAAGTCACAAAACTAACACTTCTACTTAAATTGAAACCCTGTGGAACTGGAACTAACTTTGATCTTTT
The DNA here is from genome assembly GCA_902685375.1 of Neostethus bicornis. Classification (NCBI taxonomy): domain Eukaryota; kingdom Metazoa; phylum Chordata; class Actinopteri; order Atheriniformes; family Phallostethidae; genus Neostethus; species Neostethus bicornis. The sequence goes on from LR738545.1 coordinate 18,009,813, forward strand.
AATGGAGCTTTTCAAAACCCAAATGGAAAAAAAACAGAATTATTTACCATTTGTACAGCTTTTAAAGTGACATTGTGGCATAGCACTCCTAATTGTAATTCCAGAATGAACTAAAAAAAATATTTAAATATTAATAGAGCATTGTTTTGCTGCCCGCACAGACTTTTCTTTCAGGAATGCATGTGTGAGATGGATAAGTGTATCAGGAGCAAAAGACTTTTCTTTTTAAACCCACAGAACCACTGAGCAGCTCGGATTAGTCAACCGCAATCTATTCTAATCTTTGCAAAATCCTCATGTTTCACAGTTGTTTTCATCCTCTAAAAATCAGACATTCATAGTTATTTTAACAAAAACAGGAGATTGGTCAGGGCTCATATGGCCTGTGGACCCTCTGACGTCACATCTGTATTTTAATTCAAAATGATTAAAATACGTTTTGGCTTCGAGGAAATCCTGGATGTGAAAACAAAACACATTTATGGCTGCAACGAATAAATATGTCTATATATGCATATATACATGTATGTGTGTAAGTGAGTGTTGTATGTACATATACATACATTAGGTATGTGTATGTGTGCAAATTGTGGAGACATAGATTTGGGTCAGATTTCCCCTTTTTTCATGCGCATGAAATTTCTCCTGTTTTATTCCTTCTTCCTGAGGCAGCAAAGAAAAAAAAGGAGAAAAAAAAGATACTCCTGTATAATCCCAACTCCCTAAGGATTAGACCAAAGCATCATACAGCACTGTCAACCCATAGCTAGATTTGTTTACCTTATGATTTATTGGATTCGTTTTTCCCTCCTTTCCACTGACAAATTTATTGAGTTTCTGACAAATGGCCCGACAGGCTCCTATGTGACAGCAGGCTGACATACAAGTCTGAAATGTGGCTCTGAAATGTTTACCTGTCTTTGTGGACCACACTTTGGTAAAAGCTTATAGCTGTAACTTGATTAACATCCAAACTAATTATACAACCATAAACACAACCATGGAAAGGTTATAGACAAACAATAAAAAATCATCAGCCTTGTTAAAGCATTATTACAACATACAGTTACTGACACACACAGTAATATGAAATATGCCTCTATATGAGCATAAATCATGTCAGGTTTTGAAGCATAATGCATTTGACAACATAAACCTATTTTTAGCATAAAACACAAGCAAGAATATTTATATGTCAAAATCCCAATATCTCATTAAGATTACAGAAGTAATTAACAATAATAACATTTCCTGATGATATTTTACTTTAATTAAGCTGATTATTATTGCTTGTTTGTTTAAATGGAGAAAAAAATAGGTTGCAATCACAAAAGTGATTTAAGTATATTTTTTCAGATAGATTTTGAACGCATCATATTTTTTTAGACAGTGGTATAGTATAACATCGATTTGTTTATCTGATCCCCAGTTTGTATGAAAACAGCATTTTATGCTTCAGATTATTTCTTTTCATAAAAGCATAAAAATCCAACGGAAAACATCTGAAACACAACAGCACCCTCTGCTGCAAAGTTTTGGTAAATACAGATTTGTACATTCTGACAATTTAAACCGAGATTTACAATAACTTTAAAATCAGTTTAACATTTAATGTAATTTTTAGCATTTCGTTTGACCTTTAAATCATAAAAGAGGTTTCCTTTTCATATTCAATAAAAATCACAGCATACTACTGTTATAGATGCTTAGCAGCATATTAAGAACATAGGGATTTAAAAAGATAAACGCATACCCAAAACACTTTAGAATGATATTTATATGGTTAAGTAATACTATATACAACTTCAGCTGTATTATATCTTAGTTTAACATTAACCTTTTTCACTTTAATCCTCAACATGTCCACCACACAGGCTGAAGCATCTAGGACTGATTTTGCATTGTGAGAATTTACATGAAAAAAGTTTGATACGATATGATTTGACAAAATAAACTTTTTTTTAATGCCAGAGGATCTGGAACTTTGAACTTTTGATCACTACAAATTTTCACCTAAAAATGTGTTTCAATAACTGTAATTTTTTTTTCTTTAGTTTTAGAATGTTCGTAATAATTTAATAGTTTTTTTTATACAGTTTCTGAAATAATTCTTTAATGAAAGCTTAAAAAAACCCAGCAAAAACTATGTTGACTTAATTATTTGTTTTAAAAAGTTTATAACAAAAGTTTGAAATACTTTGACAGTAGTTAAATTGTGTATTTCAGAGATTTTATTTGAACTTTCGCGATTAGCTCTAACTCACACACACACAGACATCCACAGACACACACACATTTTTATTTATGCTCCCAAATACCATTGGTAACACATTTTTTTAACCGTATTGCTTGTCAGGATTGTTTAAAATCTGTTTTTCCCCTATTGCTATTTCTTACTATTTTTTTTAGAGTTGTAATTTAAATTTTATAATTTAATCCTGTAGTTTACATTTGTCATTTTTATCTTAAATATTACAATCTAAACATTAATGACTTTGTTAATCCATTATGAACAATGTAATCAATGCAAACATGATGACAAAAAAGTATGAAGTTAGATAAAAGTAACAGCAATACTTAATTTTGTAAAACGTATAAAAGTTTTACTTTTGATGTTATTCAACCTCCAAACTTTTTTTAAAAAATCTGGAGATAGTAAAAAGATATTTGGAAAAGGATCGGAATAATTTTTTTACATAAGTAAAAAAACTTTTTAGCTTTGTCATTTGATTATTTCTTTTTTGTTTTACAGACATACAAAAACCAAAACCAGTCCTCAAGCAAGTCGAAGATAAAAAATTATTTCCCATTAAACTATTTTCTTGGTGAATCTGAGAATATTGAAAACATTAAACATAAAATTAAGCATTTTCTTTTGAATAAATAAATAAATAATGGAAATGAATGCATTAGTTTAAACTTCGGAAAGTTTTTTTAGAGATTTAAAAAATTTCACTTATGTCCACCTAAAAGCTGGACTGTTAAAACTGGACACATGGGATATATTTTTTCAAGGCCACTTCCGTCATTAGCAGAAGCATTTTTGTTCCGGCAGGATTTTCAGTCTCGTTCAGTGTTATTTTATGGATTTTTGTTGGATTTTTTCTCCAAAGGGATTATTGGAAACCAGAGCAATGATGTTAAAAACTATGGAATATGTTAGAATATGCAAAATCACCAATGAGCAGCAGTCTGTTAAAAATATAAAAAATGCTGGAAAACTTTATGGCCTAAAAATTTGAAATGGTCTGCTTTTCTGTCTTTAAAGTATAATTGCAATTCACTACATCGTTGGCTAGATTTTAGAGTAAAATAAAAAGCTAAAAAAACCCGACAACTTCAAACTAACTGTATGTATAGAAATAAAAAGCTACGCATGATGATAAAAACAAATTAGATTGTAAAAATCAACACCAGGATCAGCAACAATATGGGATTTTGCTTTCCTGTTTCAATCAAAAGCAGCGGATGTGTTTGTATCAGCAAAACTTGTGTGCACGTGCACATTTCTGATTGTGAGTGTGTCATTAATAGGCTGCACTTCAGAGAAGAAGGTAGAAATCCAGCAGATGTTTTGCAGCTGGGTGGATCTGGTAGTGAAGATCTAGACAGCATCTGTCACAGGCCAACATTTCTAATCTGTCCCGAACATTAGGCAGAAAGCACTAAAAACCCATCACTCGCAACATGTGCTGCTCACTCCACAATGTGCTCGCCGCCATCGAGAAAGATCATGCTTAAAAGTTATATTTATCACGCTGAACAGAAAATGAGCATTTTAAACATGGTGTGGCTGAAGGACCCTGCACAACATCGAAGAAAAGTTATTATAGCAGAAAGCCTGAGGCTAGAAAGAAGGGCTTTGAACTAGAGGTCTAGCAGAGCTTAGAGAGGTCAAAAGCTGTCAAACAGCGAGTACAACTAACATTAGAATGCACCACAAAGAACCTCAATTATGCAACCAAAATGAAAACAAAATGAATTCAAATTCCAGTCTCATGTTTTGATAGTAGTCTCAAATTTTTAGAAATTGAAATTTCTTATATCTAATTGTTTGGGTTTTTTATTTGAAATAATTGTATTTTAGAAGATGTTTCTCATGAAGACACTTTGTTTTTGGAACTGTGGGAATGAAAACACGCTGACCTTGATGGTATCTTGATATTTTCCTTCCTTGGTTCATGCGCCTAGTTACCACTTGGTCAACCTTGTGCCCTGTGAACTAACCCTGTCCTCCCTTCGAGGTTTGAAAGGAAAAGAAATCCAATCCTCCAGGGAGCGCTCCAACTAACAAGAAAACCGCTGGCCCGAATCTCTCAGAAGTGCTGTGTTTTCCCACTGGACCACTTTCAGCTTAATAAACATCTTAACTAGCCAGAGGTCCCACGGGAGCTGCTGGGAAATCCTCTGGGCAGCAAGAGCTCAGGAGCTGGCCCTTTATTGCATCCAGGTGGCTGTTAAAAAATGCTGGCCAGCCATAAATGTCCAATAAAATGCAAGTGGCACCTTCGCCTGTGGACAGGGTCAGTGCACCTGTCTGTGGATGAAAACTCCACACACACATCCTCCTGTGTCCGATCAGTTTGATGTCACACACAGTTTGGCCACCTTAATGCCAGTTAAGAACTTAGACAAGCAGGTTGAGAAGTTGAAAACAGTTTTTTAACAACATAAACAGAAATAAACAAAGAAAGGGATTTTTTTTTTTTTTTTAACAAACTACAAAAATGTCATCTTCATAATAAAAAACCTTCAGACCAAAGAAATACAACGTTAACGTTACAAAACTAACAAGCAAAACTTTTTTGGACCCAAAAAAACAAACATAAAGACTTTGAGCTAACGCACAAAAAAAAGAGTAAAAAGAAAAGGCAACCTATTAAAATAATAAAAAAATTATGAAAAGCAACAACAAAAATCACCTAAAACATTAAGAACCACAAACCAGCTCTCGTTCCACAAAAATATTTCTAAACAAAAGAATAACTATCTTTTTTTTTTTTTTTTTTTTTTTAAAAACAAAACAAAACAGCGACCCTGTTCTCATGTGAACCAGCCCTTTTACAGATGGGTACCACACAAACAAACATAATGTAATGCTTTCAATATTTATCCAGCTTTCAGCAGATAAATCTGTCTTCTTTTTGTTGCATTGTATGCAGCTAAGTTGTAAATTTGGGGGATGCAAGCAGAAAGTCTTTACTAGAAGTTTCTTTTTGTTTACGACTGCTTCACATGTAGGTGAACAGTGGCAGCAGCCTCCCTTCTTATGTCCACCCAGATTGCTGTCCAAAGGGAGGAGGTAATTGTCCCACAGGTCTCGGTAAGACCCTTTCGGTGTATTGAGGCTTTGATCTGACTTGAAAGGAGTTAATTGATTTCTGTGTTCCAGGCTGTGTTAGAGAGAAGAAAAAGAGGGAGGAGAGGGGAAAGAAGAGAGATGCTTGCTGATCATTTTGCAACATGTGCTGAATATCAGAGTGGAGAGAGAGAGGGGCGGTGAAGAGAGAGATCACTTCACACTCGACTCCATCCCTGCACAATTACAGTAATGTGACTCACATGGACTGGTCGCCATGGCTGTGTGAGAGAAAGAGAGAAAGCTAAGGGGAAAGAGAGGGTGATGGGGCTTCCTTTTTTAGGCGATCACTCATCTTACCTCTAGCTGAGGGAGGGAAAGACAAATATGATGTGCAGCCCCTCTCTGAGTGCAGCCCGGGGGCTTGTTAAGGTGGTGTGGTAAAGACCACACGACCAACCTCCTACTTTGGGTCTCAGCGGGGCACTCAACATGATGACATCAACCAGGGGGGAAAAAAACTGTTGGAGAAAAACTGTAAGAAAAAAAAAATTGATGGAAGTTTTATCTCGTTTAACACAACATTTAAACTTGCCTTTTCAATATGTCAGTGACTCCAAAAGTTAAACTGATCCCACATGCACTACGCTAACATCATCACTCCAGGTAAATTGTACCTGATTGTTCATGCACTAAAAAATAAAATAAAAGATTAATTTGGTGAGGGTTACATTTTTTGGCAGTGTGATTTGTTGCATCACCTGCCTGCAAGTCCTGTTCTGGTCTGTACCCACTTTGACAGGCCTCCTGCCTTTGCTCCTTCACCTCACTCTGTCTCTGGTCACCTCAGCTCAGGGGGAAACAGGGCTGTCAGAGGGAGAGTGGCAGGCTAAGCCCGTTTTAACGCAGCACCTCAAACCACCTCATAAATACAGGCTTCCTTTTCCAATTTCCAAGCGGCCCATCTACCTCTCTCTACATGCTTACACACTGCTGCATGTCATGGTCCAGGGTGTGAGTTTAAAAATGACTATGAGCCATCTGGTGGACTCACAGAGGGTGGGGCTTTGATGTGCTGCTCTGCAGTTTAGTTCAACTCGAGCTGAGCTCAATCTTCTATAGGTGACGTGTCATGGGCAGGGATTAGAGAGAAATAGATTTGAGATGTCCTGAAACAGATTTTCTACATGTGAACCAATAAGCTCCGATGGATGTCTGAGGAAGAAAACTTTGCAATAACTCAATTCTTTTATTTAAAGAGAATAATACAAAATATTTCCAAAGAGAACTTTTGTTTTGGAACAATAAATGATCTAACAGTGACTGCATGCAAGCTACATAAATCAGACATGTGAGACGGGTACATCGGCCACACACAGTGTTTGTTACATTCTTAAAACAAAACTAAAAGGACTTTTAGGAAGAGTGGTTTGAAATATTTGCTCTGAAATAGTTGGTCGTTCTCTCTCAGGGTTTTTATTTTATGCTGATACTATTATATGTAAAGAAGTAATTAACTGATCAATCTCAACAGGAAAACTACTGAGGAAGTCTCTGCTGTTTAGTTGGTGGTGAAGTTGATGTTACTTTACCTTCAGTGTAGACTAAAAAGTATTATCAGAGATGTGCAAGGATTACACAAACACTCTGTCCATAGTTAGTAAATGGACAGTTAGCTGGATTTAGGTCAGAGAAAATGACGTTCATTACAAGGCGTGGATAGTTTTTGAGCTAATACATTAAAATGTGTAAAGAAAAAAAAGATTGCTCCATTTTTTAGAAGATGGTTTACTGTAATGATAGTTTTTGGTGTCAGAGCAACAAGCTTTGTCGACTGACAGTGACTGAAACATGCAGAGGCAGGATTTCACATGTCTATATCATTTCTTGTAATGCAGCATAGTAGTTATTGTTTTAAATTCTATATTTTTATTCATCATTGTCACCGATAAACGACTTGTTCAAGGTCCAGGAAGACCCAGATATACCCAACTACTATTCCTAATAGATAACCACAATTTAATATTAAGACTAAACAAGAAAACATTTGCGGTATACTTGACAAGAGTATGTTCAATCTTATAATATAAAATTTCCCTTTAAAATACTTGGTGAAATATTTACAATAAATCTTCACACATAACTTTTTTTGCTCTGGCAGCGACAACTTTAATTTGAACTGTTTTTAATGTGTCATTTACATTTTTAATTTTTATTTAAAAAAGAAAAAAAAAAGATCAATTCAATTTTTTGGATGTGTTTATGTGTCAATTAAAGTCACAATTTAATTCCCCACATTAATAATTTAGTAAACTGTGTCATGGTTTACGTTTGAAGATAAAAGATATTTAAAAGATAAAAGATCATTAAAAGATATTTTATTTTCTTTTAATGATCACATTCCATACAATAAAATGAGTTAAAGAGGCAAAAAAACAAAAAACATTTTCCTTTTTTTTTTATGTACATCTTTCGCAAGTTAACGTTGACTGTGTGAGTGGTTGTTCTTTGCCCATCTGGACATTTTGGCTTCAGTCCTTTGATTACAAATGGAAGCATAACTGGTCATTAGCTTAATGTAGACACACATCTGACCTGCACAGCCAAAAGCAGACTCTCTCTACCTGATAAATATGTCAGATTACAGCAAAGCTTTCACTAAAGCTCACTTTGCACAGTTCTTCCATGTTTCTCCAGTCGTTCTTTTATTGGTTGATTTTACTCTCAAAAAAACTAAAGCAAAAATATTACGTACTTTACGATTGTCTGCAAACTTGTAGAATATACTGAGGTAAAATCTCTTAAATGCTGTGTTTCAAATTGGACAAAACAGGGGATCAGATGATAAAATACATAATTGTTTTTTAATAAATATATTATTTTAAATTTTGTGTTTTATTTGTCTGGGGAATGAAATCTTCATCATCAGATAAACTTAAACAAATTAAGTAGAAGAAGTGGTCGAGTTGTTTTAAATAAAGATAAAACATACATTAAAACATACAGTATATTTAAATGAAAATGATGAAAAGATTAGTTTAGTTTGATGTTTTTGTGTGCAAAGTCTTAGCAGGATTGTGACTACATACAGTACGGCTCCTTGTACATGTGCAGCACACAGCAGGGAGGACTGTTGAAACCTGTCACTGTGCTCTGGGGCATCCCTGACATGAGTGTCACCTTCGTGAAGGAGCGTGAAAGCTGTTCCCTCTGTAGAGGATTCCTCCGACCGCTGCTCTGATTTCAGCAGCAGAACAGAGAGACAAACACTCATGGAGGGTTGTCATCTGCTCCACGCTTCGTTTAACACTTGTGAATATCAAAATCCATTAGAAATTTTGGTCAGGGGAAAAAAAAAAGCAGTGCTGGCAGAATTCTGGAGTTTACAAACTTAGCAGGAGGAAAGCTTAATTAGCAAGAAGGACATTAATCTATTCATGAGTTGTTATACTCATTATACCTGGAAAAATATTAAAAATCTCACTGTTTAATTAGTCACTGAGACACATCAGCAGTGAGAGGGTGATTATGTATATAAACATATATGTCATTTTCATTTATCAAAGTGTAAATTTTGGTTATGAGTTGAACAGCAGAGCATTAGTTTGGATTGACAAAATGACAAAAAAAAAAAAAAAAAGAGAACATTTTACATTTTGTTGTTTGGGAAGCTTTTTCTTCTTCTTTTTAAAAAAATATTGTAGGATTATTTATGGGACAGGATGCATAAATGTAAGTTGCATCAACTAAGTTAAAGTGATACTTCAGACATGTTACTGTCTACGTGGGTGGGTGTCAGGGGTACACGGTCCCACATGGAAAAGCTCTGCTTGTTCTTGCTTCACGCTGCTCATGATCAACTTTCTGATGGAAGGATAGCTCTGCTGTAAAATGAACGTCAAAGGGTTGTGCTATGTCCCATGAAGCAGAGTTTTCTTCCATGATGGTCCTCGCTGACTGTCTGTCACACAGGATAAGTTACTCCCTGAATCAAATGTTAGGTTATATATATAAGAAAAAAACTCTTGTTCTTCTGAGTGATAATTAGCTTATTTTATTTGGAACAAAACATCATTTAAATTAGCTAATGTCATATAGTTAAAACAAATGTCAAAATGACAAAGGTCACTTAAGATATTTTACATTTTATGTACATAGTTATTTAAACAGAATTAATAACATTGGAACACATTTTTCTGTATAATTTAAAATAAATATACTGTAGACCAGATCTAAAACATTCCCTGGATTTATTATTATATCTTTTCCACAATGGGATCCAGTTTGATATTTTAAAAGGGCTGCATAGGAAGTTAATGAATGATGCTTAGCTCTGTGCCGAAGTTGTATTGAAACTGTAAAAAAAGGAAGAAAAAAGACAATTAAAATGTGAATAATTAAAACGTGAAAAAAAAAAAATCAAAACTACTGCAAACATGTCTGTTGAAATGACACCATTCTGTAGATAAAGACAATACAAAATTATACAATTTACTGATAAGAAGAAATTATTTGCAAATAGAACAAAAGAATGGAATTGAATTAGAACACATTTTAAATAACTAACTAAACAACAAAAAAATGTTCAGCAGTGAAGTTTTGAAAAATATGAAGAAACACTGTCCTCTTGTGGTCAGACATGGTCATAACTCTGAACTGAGAAATCACAGCTTCTACAAAGTATATAAATTTGTTCAAAAGCACCCTTCTATCTAAATCAATATTTTTAATTATATGAAAATATAATTTATCGGTAAATTATGAGGAGGAAAATTTTGTAACTTAAATAAATGTGAGTGGGCAATTCTGGCTAAGCCAACTTTTAAAGAAAAAGTTGAATATGAGGATGTTAAATCCTGGTAAAATGATTCGGTATTTCTTTGCAATTAATTGGAAATGTTTTTTTTTCACTTGGAAACATGTGTTGAATAAATTAAGATACTAAATAAATAAAAAAATATATAATTTATAATGGATTTTTTCTTATGCAATCTCAAGAATTGATCTCCTGTTTCTATAACTTGCTTCCATAGATTAAATAAAAATGCAAGCCAAGTTGATTTTCTTCTCTACAATCTTCTCTAATCTGTGATTTATTCTGAATGGTTAATTTATTTAGACTGTTGTGTTACCGTGACACAACACTAGGTGATGCTGTTTGATCACTGAAATAAGTTCCCAAATCTTCAACTGAATCCTCTATAAACCACATAAACTGAAATGATTAACTGGTTGATCTCACTGAACAGAAAAAAAACCCTTCACTAATTTTCCTCTACAAGTGAGGAACCTGCAAGTTACTCCAAACCTGTCACGTATTACAAGCCCATTATTTGAGAAAGAATTACTCTCCCCCTTAACCAAAAAACCTCTGTTTTAACATCTGGCACAGTAAATAAATATTCTGGTGTGTAGGTGTGTGTGAGGATGTGTGTGTGGGTATGATGGATGGGGGAATGGGGTGTTATCAGGGAGAGCATGTATCAATGTCTGCCAGTTTTACACACAGGCTGACAGGACAGTGACACACTAGAACATGGGCGGCAGTCACCCAGATGAGCTGAGCTTCATTTCCTGTCCCTGCTCCACTGCCAAAAATATGTGACATGTTGTCTTCATTAATTCCACCTCTATTTGGAGCTCTACCTCTCACACAGCCCTGTATACCACTGTCCCGCCATACATTCACACACAGACAGACACACATACACAATTAGGCCTAGGAAAGCATCTACAGTTAACTCCCTACACTAAAAACCAATCATAGATAGGTGCTAATGAAAATCTTGTCATGTGTGCAGATGCACACTTCTTTCCACTCTATCCTCTTTCTGAAAATCATTAACCAGCCGCCAACAACATTTTTCAGCAGAGCAATCCACATAAAGACGTCACTTTAAATCGCTTACTAATTAACACTTAAAAAGACACCAATTAGATATGCGTTGCTAAAAGCAATTATAATATCTGCAAGTTTTGCGAGTCATTTGGGAAATGAAAAGAATGCCTAATTGCTGGAACCAACATCATCTGAGACATGGCTTAAGTGATGCCTGTTAGGGAATGGTCTTATCTACAACTGGGACTGTGATTGCAACAGTTTTCCTCAATTACATGTGCAGATGGAGATTTCTAGAAAATACATCTCTTTCAAGAATTTATGTTTTAACCAAAGCCTTTGGGAGTTTGAGTGTTTGTGTGGAGGGAAAGTTCTGTATTGCAGAGCAAACAGGGACCTCTGCTGGACAAAAGACCAAGAAATCAAAAGTAGGAGATGTTTGGAAATGCACACCAGGTATTTGGTTATTTTTGTGTGTGTGTAAGAGACTATTTTTTTATTTTATCTTCTGAATAACTTATCCCTACTGGGGGGTGCCGCAGCCTATCCTAGCTGATTTCAGGCGAGAGGCAGGGTACACCCCAAACAGGTCGCCAGTCTGTTGCAGGAGTAAGAAACAATTCATTCTGTCATTTTCTTGACTGTCCTTCCCTATCGGAACTGCGGGGGGTGCCACAGCCTATCTCGGCTGATTCAAGGTGAGAGACAGGGTACACCCCGAACAGCCACACACACACAAACATTCACTCACACACTCATGCATAGGGGCAATTTCATAGTGGCCAATAAACCTTGTGCATATTTTTGGAGGGTGGGAGGAAACTGGAGTACCCGGAGAAAACCCACGCATACACGGGGAGAACATGCAAACTCCACACAGAAAGGCCAGTGATCTAAGCTTCGTCTCATTCCAGGACTCAAATCCCAACTTTCTTGCTGTGAGGCCACTGTACTAATCACTGCCCCATCATGCTGTCTGTAAGAAACTATAAAAGCTGAAAAATATAATAACTGCTTGGAGTTCTTCATCTTCCTTGTTTGCAAAAAAGACGAACTATATTTTCATTCTCTTTCTATACATCTCACTGCATGATAATAATAATAAAAAGAGGAAAGATGTTTAAAAAAACACAATGGTGAGGGATGTTTCCACTTGGAAACTAATTATCAAGCTAAGCTGTGACTTATCCTCATCAGCCTGGCCTCGCCATTAATCTTGTGCTGTCGTCCACTTCACTAAATCCTGTGTGTTACACTATCTCACATTTACTTCATCAGCTCCAGCGCAGCCGTAATTAATGATTTCTCATGCCCTTCCCTCCTCTTCCCCAGCTCAGCTCACCATGTGTCCTCATGCTAATCACACTCTCTGAGAAAGAAAAAAAAAGAAGAAGAAGCTTGTGTGGAAGTAAAGAAGAAAAAAAACGAGGATGAAAACATATAGGATGAGCAGTCAGCTCATCTCCACTTTGGACACACATATGCACACACACATACATGCCATTAGTACCTGCAGCAGAAATGAGCTTCATTCAGATGACCAGATGACAAGATGGCGACTCTGTGTGATTTGGATAGTATATGACAGAAGACAGAGGCAGAGTGCAGAACAGACACCCAGTTTGATGAGGGAGTGTTTGCTCTGTAACACATCTCAAACCCAACAGCACCTGTTCTTTTACAGTGGTCTGTCACTTCCTGGCAGTTCTGATACCAAGATACCGTGCTAATGAGAGAGAAGGGGGGTTGTCACTCTCTTTAAAGCACACACATACACACACGCACACGTAGACACACAAAGGCTCTCTTTCTTTCTCTTGCTCTCTCTAACACAAGAGCTCTAAAGAACGAGCTCTGCACAGATGATTTTTTTCCCCAGAGATGCCTCTAGGCTACAGTATTTCATCAGTAATGGGAAGCACTTTGTACTGTTTTTATTTGTTCTACATAATCGCAAACTTTTTCTTTGACTAGGGAGACTGATTGGAAACTTAAAAAGTTAAACATAAGAAAAATGTGACTGGGAACATGTGAGACAGGCTATATTGAGTCGTTAGAGGGAAGAACGGAGGAATAAAAGGCAAGTGTTTTGGAACAGGAGAAGAAGCTTTTAAAAGAGAATGGCTGCCTTGCATTGCCATGCTTTTATTCAATTGGGGCTTAGTGGAGCCAACAGGGCCTCGCTGTCTCAGACACTTAATTACAACCCCAAGACCGTTTGCTTTGCATTCTGGGCCAGCGGCGTCAGCGGCAGCCGAGCGTTACAGCCTCTACTCACTTCCTCCTCGATCTCTGCCAGGGATTTGATCGTAATGCCCATTAAATTGACTTGCTGCATCTGAAATCAAAAGCAGGGAGAGGAGGGGGGAGAGGAAAAAGAAGGGGAAAAAAACACACAAGAAACATGGCTAAGTAAGCATGCTTAAAATCTTTAATCCTCTCCCTCTCTGTGTCAATACAAACGGGGCAATAGTGACAACTACTACCAGCCAGCCAAAAGGAGTCCACTGAGCCAGCTCTGCCTGACTGCATGCATTCATCACTCAGTCTGCTGGAAAGAAAAGGGAAGAACTATAGAGAAGAAAAGGCAAGAAGAGTTGTTCACCTGAAGGGATGCTGGAGGAGAATGAACTGTCATTATTACTCTAAAGTTACACATATATTAAACCCACAATTACATCTTTTTTCTCACCGGAACTTGAAAGTTTTTTTTCTTTTTTTTTTTTTTTTTTTACCTCTTGGGGATTTTCACAAAACTTCTCAGAGATCACAAAGGGTACATCATCCAGAGCTGGAAGAAAAAGTAAAAGAAAAAAAAAAAAATGAATTCCAAGTTGACTTCTTTTTTTTTTTTTTTTTTACTAAAAACATCACACCCTCATTTTGATCCAAAGTATTTCCTCAACACTAAATGCGGGATTATAAAAAAGTAAAGCTATCAACATTCCCAGTCACCCGAGCACCCCCTCTTTCTCCGTCTCCTCCTTTTTTCTTCTATCTTCTGAGTGAAGATGAAAGGCTTTTTTATTCTCCACTGTATTTGAGCACCTCTACTCTCCCGTCCCACCCAGCCCTCTTCCAGTTTAATTACTCTTGATTATTCCCGATTCTGTCTTGTCTGAGAGATGTTCACCTTGGAAACAAAGGCCCACTCATACCAAGCAGAGAAAAGCAGAAAGAAGGGAGACAAAACCTTCGCCAGATATCACATTTGCATGAAAATAAGCCACACTGTTCGAAAGGCAAAAAAAGTGGATTGAAATGAGGACTTGCCAGGAGCGTGGTGGTATAATTAGCATTTGACCAAACAAACGAGCTTCAACAGAGCTATAATTAAGCAGGCCTGTAATTAAGTGTATGCCCTTTATCATAATGATCGTGGTTAAAATGGTGTGATGGCTGCCAGTTGATTATTAATGGTGTAACCCCATCCTGCAAGCATCCTGCTCTGGAATCAAGGTGTCATGACTGTCAGGCTAGAGAGCAGCCCTTTGTTTATAAAATACATTAGGGCCCAAATTAACACGGGGTGACAAGAGACACAAAGCCTTTCGTTTTAAGGCTGAAAGGAAAAACTGCAGCTGCTCAGCTTCATTATAAAACTCCCAATTTTGATAGTAGAAAACTTGCCAGAGCTGGCTTCAGCAAGAGCATCAAATATCAAGAGATTGAGCTTCCAACTGCTGCTCTTTAACCTATCCAGTCCATTAGACCGCCGGTATGGGAAAAGGAACTCGTAAATGTAAGCCAAAGCTCTTCATGAGTCATCATTTGGGAACTGATGCACCTTTTGGGTTTTCCTGTTCACAGCAATATTTTAAAGCATAAAATTATAAATTTTCCTCTAACTTTGACACTTATGTGACTTGCTGTCCTCCCTTGGCTATTACCTAGATCCAGGGTTTGGCACTCTCCACATGAATATAGTACAATGTGATCTTTGTAATCAAAGCGTGACCTTCACTCTGAGGACTGAAAGAACACTTCATTTAATTTCTTGGCTTCCAGTCATCTTCTGATACTGCTATACGAGGGGTGTTTTAGGCACTGCTGTCGCACATTTAAAATAACATGTAAAACGGTTACCATGTGCAAAATTTACCATTAATGTCTTGGGACTAACTGCAAAGCAATAAATGTTCTTTTTGTGTATATTTTAAACTAAAGATTTAACTAAAAACAGATTAAATGTATCCCTAAGTGGGATTATCCAAGTTGCAACAAGCTATCCTTGGGCACCATGAACATCTGGACCCAATTTAGTGGCAACCTGTCCAAAAGTTGTTCAAGCAATCTTGCTCGGCTACAAGTTGTACATAAAACAACTAATATAATAATTTTTCTGGAGTCAAGGCAAAACAATTGCTGAAAAAAACAGAAGGGATGTATTCAAGCTACAAACACTCATCTGATTCCAGCAGCTATGGGTACGTGTTTGTCTGAAGCTCATATGATGACATGTTCAAGCTCGTAACTACAAGGGAATAAACATGTTCAACCATGTTGCTGGCAGCACCAACACCAGACAGAGGTAAGTAGGGAGAATACATTTAAATCAATAGCCAGAAGTGGGAAGCTGAGATTGTGGCTGCTGATGGATCTGCATGGCATGGACAGATGAATGCACAGAGCTGAAGGCCAGAGAGTTTCTTTATTGCTCAAGAATTACATTTAAAACCAGATCTCACTTTGTATTCCTCCACCATCTATACTGGAAAGCCTATCTTCTAACCAGACAAATGGAGAGGCAAGGAAGATGACTTGGTTGTAAAGGATGGATGCTTTACTGTAGAGTAATCTGAAGGTGCAAAGGGCAAAAACAATGTAAATCCAATCTTCTGACCAGAAATCCCACCATGAAACATTTTCGAGCTGCTCAACGGGCCTGGCTACACTCCATTAACTCATGAGTATATTGCAGTGTGGGGAATTGGGTGGTTATTTGGCATTTGGAATATGTGAGCGCAGTCGATACGAAAACATCTGGCAGGACTTTGAGTACAGTGGCTATGATGATGATGGTGATGATGATGGCTGTGAGCACAGAGGTGGCGTTAAGTAAGGAGGACCCTGTGGCTTGAGTGATTGTAGTGTAAAGAACGAAGTCAGCACAGGGCCCGTGTGGATCATTGCCTTATTAATGGTTCCGTCAGGTGCGATGAGCAATGGCTGCATTGTCATCTCCAGCCCCTGGGCACAGATGAATGGCTGTTTCAGGGCGGGAAGGGCTCCCTCGTATGCCGGGCTGAGCACTAATCCCTCACTCTTCCATTGTTGGATGCACTGTCACCCAGGACTTCAGCAACACTATACATTGCATTTTCAGGGCTCCAATAGACACTGCTGCGCACACCAAAGACACACACAGAAGCATAAAGCACATCGCGTTGTGCTCCGACACTGACTGATGGGAAAATATGCGTGGGTGATCGAGCATACCCCATATTACCTGAACCACAACTTCAGAGTAGCACTAAAGGAATGTTGATGAACTTTTATTTTACACTTCACTAATTCAGCAGAATTACATTGATCTCTGTCTGGTGTGATTACTTGGGTGAATCTGTCTCGCTCCTGAATTAAGTGAAGAAGTCAAAGTCTGTGCAATAATGCGTAAGAATAAATGAAAATCTATTACAACTTTTTTCTCTTCTGTTTTCTTGTTTAGCAACATAAAATAACGAGGAGAAAAATGGAAAACTTTATTTATTTATATAAATATATTATATTCTGTGCAAATGGGTTTTGCTTTTTACTCATGCAGCCAAGCCAGACATTCCACTGCTTTCCATGTCGATGTGACTCTCAATTTGAGCCATATTCTTTATGCAGACCATGGGAATGCTATTCTGGTTGCAGACCCTGCTCTCTGTCACCAGTGCAGATAATGGTGAGTAGATGAACAGGGAGCTGGAGGAGGACCCCCTATGCCCACTCACAGCCCTTAGCCCCACTCTGACATGAGAAATAGTGCCCAGGCCTGACAGCATCTCGGAGACATATTGTAGTTTATTTTGTCGCCCGGGCATGCCATCTGTGCCATTCCAATGGAGCGAGTGTGTTCAGGCTGCTGCAAGAGAGAGGGCGGAAGGCTCTGGGTCCCTCAGTAACTCTGCAGCCACGGCAGGTCATTAGTCAAATTGCCTAATGAGAGAGAATACAAATGGCCCCCTACCCTGACAGGAGGAATTTTGGAGGTGTCAGAGCTCCTGACCCGTGCTATGAGAACAGATGATAGCGAGTTGCTATTTTCAGATTCTTTTAATGACTATGGCTCTGTGAAAGCCATTCCTTTTCTTTTATCTTTCCCCCCTTTTTCAAACCCTCTGGACAGAAGAGCAAAAAAAAAAAATTAGAATAACTTTTCAACGCATTAAGCATTTTACATGCACAGTAGAAGTGTAACTTTTTAATTATTTAAATGTTTACTTGCAAGTTAGGGTTAATTAATATTCTGAAAATTAAATGGCATTGATATCAAAACAGATTTTTTACAGAAATTATTTTAAGGGTTTATGATTCTCCATTTTTATGTGACATTGCTGGCTGTATGTAGTTAATATTTCTAGCTTACTAAAGCGTGTGTAAGCTTCTGTTGCAATTCCTCTGACAACAAGATGGTTAGTTTATGGAGAATTATTAATTAATCACACTCCATCTGAATGTTGAAAAATGTAAACAAGTTTAAAAGGTCTGCAAATACTGAGATTTGGTGGATGAATCTGTTTAAATTTTGAATATGCTAAACTTCAGATGACTTGAGAAAAAATGGGGGAGGAAACATTTTTTTTTTTTTTTTTTTTACTGGAGACAAGTTAAGAAAATTTCCAGACATTTGCATTTTATCTAAGTTTATGGATATGGATTTTGTACAAATTTAAATATGCAAGTTTTTTAATTGTTATCACATATAATTCCCGAAGTTATATTTTCAAACATATTAAAGCAAGCTGCAAAGTAGATGCAAATTATGTAATTTGGTTTAAATAAAAAAATTTCTGTGGTAAGATATACTGTGTGTATTTATATAATGTATATAAATAACCCGCTGCTTTTTCAGTCAGATCCTACATGAAGATTTTCTCTCTTTTTTTCTTTATCTACGTATGTGTGTGCATGTATGTTTATTTAAGTATATATTTGTATGTATTTATGTATGTATACAGTGTGTGTTTTGACAACCTGTATCCATGATAATTATGAAGAACAATAGTCTTGTGGATTTTTTTTTTTGGTTACGCTTTAAAAACTGCACACACAGATTAAATGCCGGGAGAGCCCTTTTCGCTCACTAGCTATTGAGAGCTCTTTGCAAAATAAAATGGACAATCAGACTTTAATCACCAGCACAGTCTATTTTAAGACACCGCTATGGCACTGGCATTGATCCCCAGCTGTGGCTGCTGGTAAATGTGCAACAGAATGTGTGTATAAATGGGGTACGCCTCTCTGGACAAGTGTAAAAGCTGGCAGAGGGCTGACAGTAAATTGCATGTGCCGGATGGGACACAGCAGAAGGCACAATTACACAAATCCCCTCTTAATTAGCGGTTCTGTGGGCAAACTAACCCGTAATGATGCGAGGGATGTGGTGAGCCCCAGAAATCCTAACAAGAAACACTCAGCAGCACTGGAGACTGGGTCATATGGCCCCGGCTCCCCTGAAGTAGTGACTGACATGTGATCTGTTCCGATCAGAGCAGCTGCATGAGATGATTCCCATGTAGCCGCTAGCTCCACACCACCCTGAGCTCTTGCTGAGCTACTTGCCCTCTGGACTGTGGGTAAAGCAGCAGGCCCTATGTGGTTGAGGGTGGCGTTATTAAGTTTTCCATGCTCACAGTACCAGGCAATGTAAAGTGGCATCTCACATGGTGAGTAATGAACTGTGCCAGAGCAGAAGCAGGAGGGATGACAGCCAAAGAGGCCTCCTTGGCAACCACTAACCTGGGCATCCACCAATTTATCATCCCTTAGAACCAATCCACGAATGCCTCTCTGCCATTTGTCATTAATTATGCTAATAAGGATACCATTACTCTCCCAATAAAACAGAGAAAATTTTTGGAATGTGTGGTTGCACGATAATACACACACATTTGCTTATTAGTCTTAACGTCTGAATAGTATGACTTAGAGAATAAGCATTTGTCAGTTCTTTCCAAAAAAATTTATTTTGTAATTTGCATTAAAATTGCAAGTGAAGCAACAAATAAGGCAACTATTCCTGGAAGTGTTTTGTAATTATTCTCTATTCGCTAAAGGTTGTCGATGTGTTTGAACTTTTCACAGCAGACTTCATGTTTCTAAGCAAACCGAGTGAGCAGAACTATTTAATGTAGCTTCTGGGAGCCCCACATGCCCTTTTCCAAAACGACTTCATTCCCAGAATCTCATTGTGCTTTCTAAATCACACCACAGTATGTATTAGATGATCATTAATTACAAACTTAACAAGTCAGCAGAGCCATTAAAAGATCTTTAAGGCATATTTGACCATAAATCTCCTTAAACTATATTTAATGACTGGATTTTTGTGAAATATTTTTTATCAAGTTCTAATTAGATGTGTGATAACAAACCCTGCTGTACACGGGGCAAATGAGGGAGCCGTGACAGGCCCATCCATTGAGACCGTCCATGTCTGGACAGTGAAACTAATGGAGCACCGCTTCTATCTCAGGGATGGATAGAAAGCAATGAGGGATGAGACTCCACAGTCCAGACTGGTCTGCAAATGCAAATGCATTTAAAATTCCTTATTTGACTGCAATAAGGGTCTAAAAATGCCAGAGGGCCTCTGTCTCCAGTCAGAATTTCTTTTAGGATTTATATAGGATTGATTCTTTAAAACCTAATAGTGCTACCATGTTTGAATTGATCATATTTTACAACCAAACCTGGATAGACTAGTAAGATTTCCTAACATGTGGACACATGAAAAAGTTATTCAATCCACTCATAATCTTTTTACAATAATAAAAGTATTTAATTATGTTTTAATACTCAATGTGCAACATGACAAAACTATGATCATATTGAGAATCACAATAAATGTAAGTCTTTCCAAAGGTTTTTGATAAAAACATTTCACTGTCTGACTGCTGCAATGGTTCAAAGCAAACTTACATAACTTCAAATAGAAAACCCCCCCAATAGAATTAGTAAAATGCTCTAATTTAAAGATGTTTTATGTTGTTCAATTTCCACAGCAGTGAAAAACAGAGTGTACAATTTCTGTTTAGCTAGTTTACAAAATCATCTAATCAGTTCACTTGTATTTTAGAAGATCTTTAAAAGTTTATTGGCAAAAAAAAAAAAAGAACAACTAAGTAGTTAGTTATTTTTATAACGATGCCCTTTTGCACAAAACAAACTGTGAAGCCGAACAATTAATAATTCTGAGTAAAGAAGAAAAAAACAACGAAGGCCTTATTTGTCCAAAGATAATTCCATATTTTTTCATTTTAAATTACAGAAACACAAAAAAGTTAAGCATTACAGTACAAACTTAGAATAATTAATAAGAAACAGAAAGAACCAGATGTTTTACAAGGGAAATTAAAACTGCCATTAAATTTATCTTTGGGATTAGTTTGAAAATGTGTGTCTGTGTGTTAGGTGTAAATACTTTTCTCCCTTAAGACCACTCTCCTAGTTTTTCCTTTTGCTGACCAGGGAAATTAAGAAGCAAAATGTCGGTTTTAAAGAGTATTCCTTTCATGTCTTGATGTAAGCTTTGGCATTACTTCAAACATCAAGATCGGTTTCATAGAAATCCCATTCCATCTGAAAGTAAAAGCACGGCAGTAAATCTGCTCATGCCTCCCCCATAACACTTTCATAAATGATTCATTCAGCTCAGTTTAGCTGATGCAAAACAGAGTTGTGGACGGAGTGCGGGCTGCAAAAAGGAGGAAGAAAACAAGCTGCTCAGTAATTTCAACAATTTCTACAAGAGAAATAGGAGAAAAAGGAGTGAGAATGGGATGACATTTGTTAATAATAACTTTTGTGCTGTTATCCTGAGGTTGGGTTTTTTAATCCTTCAGCCTAAAGAATTGTGTTATTCTAAAATATAACCCCATTGCTGCAGAAGCAGTTGAGATCCATCATGGTTCGAGATAAGAGCTGGCTGATCTCCTCCCTCTGCACAGCCTTGCCCAGAACTACACAGAGAGATAAGATGGAACTTTTGTTTGAAACCTGATGAGAAGCCTCTTAATGAAAGTGCTGCGCCAAAAATAATCTTTTTTCTCCATGTTAGTCAATCAAGAAATGGTGTAGTTGTGGGGAAAAAAAGAGGAGAAAGAAAGTAATTTTGCATAATCAGTGAGCACCATCTGGAACAATTAACCAAATTCCACAGAACTCAGAGGATCAGTCATATTGGCTTATTAAAGATCCAGAATTATACAAGTAATAAATCCTTGGAAAAACGAAGCGTACCCCTGCCTGTCACGACTATTTTAACTTCAAATACAGTGGAATTCTTGATAAGGCTGAAAAGAGGAGATTAATATATGCAAATTATGTCGAGCATTTAAAAGCCCCCCAACAACTGTCTAGTTTTTTTCTGTCTCTTATTACAGGGCTTTATGTTTTATTCATACACCAACTCACCTGTCATTTCGTAAGCTATAATATTATGAGGGTATTATTAAACAGTATAAAGTGGAGCTTTAATTGGAAAGCTCCATTGCATTTTCCAATTATTTGTAGCAAATTAAAAGCAGATGCACATAGTTTAATAAGAATTCTAATATTGTTTCCTGAAAATCAAAAATCACTGTCATTCTGCCAAGATATTTTGCAAACCCAAGTTAATTTTGAGCCTCCTATTTTCTCCCTCGTCCTTCTCCACTGAAGGATGAACTGTCTAGTGCCTGTTAATTGAAGTTCCCCTAATGGATAGGGAAATAATTGCTCTCCATATTATGTTAGATCAGGGCCAATGTCAGGATTTATTTTTGATTAATGCTATAGATATGCAAATGCATTACTTTTTATTAGATTTACCTTCTTTCTATCAGGTGGATGCCTGCTGAATACTACATGTTACTCTGCTGGTAATAAACGGAGACTCTAATGCAAAATGCATCACAGTTTCATTTGGAAACTTCCAACACATTTTTCTTCTTTCACCCATCAAACATATGCTTTTTAGACAGACTTTTTAAATGCACATAGAATTACCTTTATAATCTCTGAATTCACTGTCAGTGTTTGAATAATAGACCTAATTGGCAAAAGGGACTTGGCATGGATCAAAACACAAAAATCAAAAGGTTGAGGCTTCTATGAAAACTTGATAACTTTTCAAATGAGGCTGAACTGTCAGGTGATGGAACGCTGCAAAATAAATGTGAATTAGTTTTTAATATTCTGGTAATAAATGTCAAAGCTTCTGCACATCACACTTGTACATGATGTGACTGCAGATGACAGATATTCCAGACATGTTACCTCTGTACCCCTCAACTTGTCTTTTTTTTTTTTTTGTTCTTTTTTGTGTGTGTTTCTCTGTGTGTGTTGGGTTTTTTGTTTTGTTGGGAAGTGACGGAGGGTTTAATCAAGAAAGCAGGCAATTCATCAATCCTAAAGAAGGCGCCTGTACAACCCTGACAGTGCGCACATGGTTTTAGACCAACTCGAACCTGGCCAGCTGTCAGCCCACACACTCTAGTGCATGCGCAAGCACCAGGGCGCACACACCTACACACACCATCGCTACCATCATGCTAACAATTAACACAAATAGGCTGTCGGCTACGACCTCACACTTGAGCTGCAGGCAATCACGTTGTTAATGAAGGAAAGTTGTGTTCTCTCACATCCACATTGTGATAGTGTGAGCCTGAAGAGCACACAGTCTCATGCACTAAAGCAAGAACCATCTCAAACCATCTCCGGCTTACTTTCTTCTTTAAAATTGCACGGGAGAGAAAGAGGAAATCTGTGCACCTGCAGAGGACAGTTTTCTAAAAAAAAAAAAAGAAAAGAAAAGAAAAAGATGAGTGTTGGCAGCACACCGTACAGTATGTGCATGTTCTCCACTGTCACTCAAATCTCGTCCCAGTGGACAAATTCCACACCAAATGCCACAAACTGTTCAGCTGTGTGCTAATGTGTGTTCTCCCGATGCTCTATATGTGTCCTGACAAACTTTAAAATGACTGCCACATAAAGCTAACTATAATCAGTTTTGCAGTTTCACTGTTTCCTTCCCTTTTTATTTATTTATTTAAACTGCCACACATGAAGTTTTTTAAAAACTAAATTTACCAGCACACACACACACAAGTTGAGGATTTCTTCCTCCAGTGGTGCTTTCTAAAGGTTGTTTTAAACAAATCAGGTTGGTTGTAACATTGCTGTAGTGTGAGAGTGGTTCAGTTAAAGCAGCAGGAGGAATCCTCACCACATGGTGTCTCTCTCCAGCTGGATAAAAACCTGCCTCGTACTGCTCACACATTCATATTGTCTACAACATCTCCGCCGACTAACTCTGTGGCTCTGAGGCTGTCAGGGCTAAGCTCTATTTCCCAATAAATTTTCTTTCTTTTTTTTCTACTTTAGTCACAGGGCATGCTGTTGTTGAGTTCTGTCTTGACCGAGAGTAAGGAATTTCCAGGTACACGTGTATGTATGGTATGCAATGGATCATCTCTGACAACTGTTAATGCCAGGCTCCTCGGAGGAGTCACGTTTCCTAATCTTACTAAAGATTTGTGTACTGCTATCAGTTGGAACATCTACATAGAAATTTGAATATTAAGGAGCATAGGAGAAAATTTACATGCGAGCAAAAAGAAAGATATTTGTGAACAGCTATTGAACCACGCAAATAGCAATAAGAGAGAGTAACAAACAAGCCATTGTATAAAAAACAAAACTAATGAAAGCATTTTTCTTTGCTCGAATTAGCAAAGAGATATTAAAATGGCCAGAACCTTACATTCATTTTGGTGTGACATATTTTACCTGTCATGGTGTAGATCCCACTGTTCTGTTGTTCATAATCCGGCCTGCTTGCTGTTTTTCTGTTGGTAGAAAATAAAGCAATTTTTAAAATTCATTTAGAGCTGAATTGAAAACAGCATCAAAGCCTAACAGCTGCGAGGTAAAAGGCAATGCTGGGACACTTAAAATATAATTTTTTAAAAAAGGTATTAGAATTTTATTTGAATGCATAAAGCTTTCTAAAATGCCAAAAGGTGAAAAAAAAAACAAGAAGAAAAGAAATTATTGAAAGAACAGAATGAAATACATGGCAAAACTCAAACTGTGGTTGAACTGCCCAGGGGCTCACAGAGACCTTTAGCAGAGATTTGAAGCAAGATCTTGTTAATTCTGGAGGAACTGAGAGATTCCATTATTCAAGAAAATTCCTTTTTTTTATCGTCTTGTGGCCTTGTATTCCAGAAAACAGCACCGAGTGCACTTTGTGGGTAGTTGAAGTTAACAAACCATATAAGATTGAAATCCTCATCAATCAAGCTATCATGAATTACACCCTGTGACTCACCCCAACGGATCAATAAATCCACAGCAAGCAGGGAAAAATATTTGCAGCTTTAAGAGAGCTGCATAACATGACATGCTTTGGAGGTGAAATAATTTCCAGAAGATAAAATAAATGATCTTCTAATGATGATGCAGAGTTGGGGATATAATTAAAAAGTGGAATTACTTTGATGAGAGGACAAACAGGCAGGGGAGTCTGTAGAAACAGAAAAAAAGGAGAAAGCAGAGGAAGCAGAAACTCAGTGCTGAATTATAATGAAGAAAAGGCAGATTTAGTGAGAGAGCAGGTGCGAAGATGCAAATAATGATGCATATTTTGTGTATCGTGGTCTGTATTTAGTCGATTTATGAATAAACATACTCAATCTTCCCTTGAAGCGAATATAAAATAATAATAATTGAGAAAAAAAATTAAGCCAAAAGCCAGATCTGCATATTTCGAAGGTGCTTTATGGAAGTTGTGACTTTCAAAGGCTTATCTCTTTGGGTGAGATAAATAAATGTAATAATTTCTATCAACAGCAATAAAACAAGACTTGTGACGGGCTGTGGTATTTATGGGCTGAAAGCTGCAACTCAGATTTATTTGCAATGAAAGGGTCGACTTTTCTCCTCCTCATTTACATCAGCATTTGGTCATGCTAAATCCAGGCCAATGGTGAATTTTTAAAAGGTTGGCATCAATCTTGTGGGAACAACTGCCATATTCAATAGGGACTTTTTTTTCACCTGCAAAGGTTGATTCCACTGTTAAATAAAAAAGGTATGAATCGTTCAAATCCCAGGCACATTCACAGCACAGATAAAATAGACCCACTTGGTTTAAAATGTCTCCTGATGCATTTAATGTACTAGTGTGTTGTTATAGTTCTCAGGCTATTCATCTTTGTGTCTGAAAAGGGGACAGTTACGTGTAAAGTCCAAAAAAAAAGGTGCAAAAACACAGAAAATGGACTTAAACAATATTTTCCAACAAACAACCTCCAGGGCAGATTTTCCCATCTGTTTGCAAAATCTAAAACTGTCTCAATCCAAATTGCTGATTTCTAAATACAATTTTAGGTGCATTGGAGAGCGTGGCATATGGCAAATCAATTAGACAGCTAATTCTTAAAACAAAAACATGGCAAGTGCATTTGCTAATCAACAGCAGTGTTGGGGCTCGTATTATGTTGGCCACCGGAGTTTTGAAAACAATTAATCCTCATTTCAGGCAAGGAGAGCCATATTGACACATATTCCTAATTTGAATATTCAATTATAGTGAAGTTCCTCATCAAATTATAGTAAAACTGGGAACACAGCCTGAAAGATTTACGTAATTACAGCTTGAATCAAGAGTGTTACCTTCCCATAAAACCTGCTGGAGTTTAAATGATTTGACTTCGAAGCACAATACAAAGGATTACTTGGCAAGTATTACAGAGGAGCACATTTGCTTTATTTGGAGTTTTGTCTTTGCTGCTTCCCCCAGCATAAAGAAAGAGAAGAGTTGTCTGTAAAAAAGAAAAGGTGGGAGAGGCTGTAGGGACAGACATGAGGTAGTCAATGGAGAGGTAAGATGAGGATGAGAGTAATATCACTGAGTGAGGAGCCAGAGCTGCTATATGAAGAGCTGGGAGCTGTTGTTTTGACACACATCCAGCCTTTCCTGTGACAACATCTCCACACCTTCCTCTATGTGCCAGCCCGACTGCTTTGTGGGAACTGCCTTCTCACCCATCATTATCCGCCTTTAAGCTCAGTGTCAGGTGTGGGAGAGAGGCTCTTTCTGATTTTTAGTGGCATTTCATTGTATAGTCTGCGCCCATCTGATCTCAGCTGATCAATCAATCATATCTGGCACAGAGCTGCGTCCTATCTCTTGATCTGTGCTACTTTTCGTAACTTTTCTTGAGCATAAAGTAATGAGGAAGATTGAGCTGGGAAGGATTTTTCTTCAACACTTCAGACAGAAGATCTGTCATGTGACACGCTGACAGTCACGCTGTCTCTTTTTCTCAACAGCCCCGTGTGCGGCGGGAAGTCCTGGTTAACCAGCGTGCAATGAAAGCTGATACAGTACTCCGGCAGAGCTCCAGCAAACTGCAGAGTGTCACAGGTAAAAGACTGTGCAATCCTAAATGTATTGATATGAACGCCAATTCTGACACTGATGACTCTCTAGACTTCACTTGTTTAAAAAAAAAAAGAAAAACCCTAGCAATACGGTGGGAAAAAGATACTTGGCCTTGACATTTTTATCTCTGTACAGTTTGATTTAAAAAGTGTCTGCGTGTACAATAGCCTATTATTCTAAGAGAAATGTCAAAAACCTTGATTCTGAGTGAGGTGAAAGAAATTGCAATATTAGGACAAGGCTAATTTATGCTAGCAGTCACTGTAGAGGTCAGATATCAGCCTCAGCAATGACAGTTTTATCAGGAGAACAAATGGCAGCGCTGGTCAGAAGGAGGAAGGAGAGAGATACTTTACAGGATACATTAAAAGGCTGACCGGATGGTGCAGGTTTTTTACATTATGAAGTCAGGGAGTGGCTGATAAAGTCTGTCTTGACAGAGAACAAGCTTAGAGGTTGACATCAAGCTGCAGCTATGAATCAAAAACAGAACACTGTCACCGCTTGAAATGCTGTAGACGAACTTGATAAAGGGACGTTTAACGCGCCGGGCTTAAATGCATTTGCACACACAGACGGCTTAGAGGCCTTTATCTAGAAAGATAAACGGACTCACTGTGGTACAGCATTAACCAACAAAGGTACGCACCTTCAAATTTGATCCTTGAACTTACTTGGAGTACTACATTTTTAAGTAGTAGAGAAAAAAATCTCTGCCTTCGGTTTAATGTATTACCTGGTAAGTTGCTGCAAAGCTTGTAGGCTTTATTTGTTGTAATAAATTACTAGTTACAGAGATGATGTTTGAGTACTGATGTATACTTTTTTTTAAAAGGTCTTGTTTCACTGATGCTGACTGAAAATTTTGTTTAACCGGGTAGGTTGATTGAGCACATTTGAGACCAATTTCTCATTTACCATAACAATCTGGACCAGAGCAGCACAACCAATAAAATAAAACAACATAAGATTACAAACAAATAAAACATGACATTGCACACTTTTAAAATGACCACTCAGATTTGATTTTTTGTTTCTGTCACTTACCCTCACTAACAATCACTGCAGCACAATATTTTACTGAACTGTACTGTACGTCCCTTGTGTTGACTGTTAAGCATAAATGTCCCACTTTTGATTTTTCTGAACATCTTTTTCTTCTTTATCTTGCAAATAAGACGCATAAATAATTAAATCTTTCAAACTTGAGGTTTCTGATTTAAAGGTTGCTGAATTTAGTTCAGCAAAGAAGAAAAGACAACCTATTTTCACCACGGTTTGTCCAAAGGTATTGTAATGCTAAAAGCAATAAAAGGCAAATATGTGTATTAAAGATATTCAATATAGTTGACCGATATAGATATTTAGATGTAATGATGCATGTAGTGATCCTTTTACTTGATGTAATTAAAAAAATCAAGTCTATACGAATGTATTGTTTGCAAAACACCAAAGAACACGTGTACTCATATTCACATTAATATGTCTAACCTAAACGAGAAAATAATACTAACAGGAGTATCAAATATCCAGAAAATAAGTCAGTTCCTATCTGTTGCACTTATTAGTTTGCTTGCTGTATTTCCTTCAGTGATGAAACCATAAGTAGAAAGAAAAGACTAAGGACACACCTACACACAGTCTGCTGTTTCAACAATCTCACCTCTAAGTTGGGGGTGTGTAACACCTCTTGACACCCCATAATCATAATCAGACATGGGTAATAATTAACATTACTACTTATAGTAGAAACGACTAAATATCTTGGACCATTCTAAATTAAATTTTGTGAAAAATAAAATATTTGGGAAACTTTAAAAACTTTTATCTTTTGTATTCATCCTTTATGTGCAATTTTAATGATACCTTAGCCTTGATGCAATAACCTCCCACATCCCATTATGATGCAATGCGCTGCAGTTTTTCTGTGCTGTGGAAAAACCTGATTTGTGGTTTACGTTTGTACACAAACAGGCTCTGACTGCCCGGGGCAACTGAACATTTGAGGGGGATCACTGGGCTCTCAAAATTATAAGGGTCATTAAAAATTTACACGTTATTGACTGTATTTAAAACATCTTTTCCAGTGACTGTAAAGAGCACTTAAATTTAAGAGGTGCTACTCTCCAAAGGCCATAAAGTTATTATAGATAGCCCGAAGGAGGCATAGAGGGGATAAAATTCTCCTGCTGAATACGAATAAAGTACAGTAGGGTGATACTTGTACTACACTCACTTAAAGAATCCGTGAAAGTAATGAAGTTGTTTATAAATCACAGTGTCAAACCATCTAATCTGTGTCTTTAAAGAAAGTACAGAACTATTTATAGTCATAAGTATGGCTGTCTGAGGAGTGTGTAACTACACAGGAATAAATAGTCAAAGAACTGCCACAGAATAAATTGCTCACAGTCTCGTCCTTACGTGTCAGTACTTTACGGATGGAAATACTCTCCAAAAAAAAGACTCTGTGTGGAATGAATTTTAATGTTAATACAAAAACATCAGCCTGTGATCTCAGCAGGCATCAGGAAGGGAGTGTGAGTTGCTTCGAGGTGCAATTTATTCCAACCTCTCAGCTTCAAAAACTTGAAAGTGGGCTTCAAAAGAGCTGAAGATTACCGGCAAGAGTAGTCAAGGCATGCACTGGCCTAAGCAGTAACTGTAACTTTAACACATCAAAGATTATTGACCATCGACTTCTAAAATGCAACAAAATCACAAAATCTTTGCAGTTTTACGTTTAAATGCATAGCTGTGCATTGCATGGGTTCATCTCGCATAAAGACCATGTAGACAGAAGCTTTGTTTCCTGCTGGTGTGCATCACACTTGCCTGGTGTGGCTTTAAAAAGGAGTTAACTCAGCCCTGCACGGGACGGCAGAAAACTATACTTCAGGTTGCCAAGCACATCAGACCGTGTGCCAATGGTCCCTTCTCGACAGCACCACTGCATGAAGGAATCTCAATTGTTTTTTCAAAAATTGCTGTGGAAATCCCAAGATCTTTTTTCTAATAAATAATTGATCTGTTTGATCTGGACACAGTACAAAGGTTTGCTATATTCATTCTGAAAGCCCAAGGCAGAGGAAGCCGGAGCAGCATCAGCCGAGGAGGGGGATGCGCACATTCCAGCACGGCGGAGATCTCAGAGCTCTCCTCTTTTCCTTTGCAGCTGTCGCTAACTCTCGGGGCCACATCTCCTCCTCTTCGTCTCCACAGTACAACAATTCTGTCACCGAGGCAGAGGAGCGACCTGCCTAAGCCTCCTGGGATACACCACGAATAACAGGAGTTTAGCCCTCATTGAACTCGTGTTCTTTTCAGGGAATCCTGTCTAGTTAGCCTGTCTCACCAGTTCACCCTCTCTACCTTGTTGTCCAGCTACAACCTTTACAGCAGATTGTCCAGGAGTGATCAATTGCTAGTGTCTTCATTGTCGCGCTTATGGTAGAGAAGCGTAATGAAAGCACTAGGGTGAAATATTTGTGTGAAATAAGGAGAAAAAGCTGGAGAAGAAAATTTGAAGTTCCAAAGCTAACTTAGTAATTGTGAGGAAAGATGTTACCTGGTGCCAAAAGTGGACCTAGTTTGATGTCCGGTTGACTCTTCCAGGGCTGACTTGTATTGAGGAACATCACCCATTTTATACCAAATTCCCATGTTGTTTATCTCACTGTACACATTTAGAAAAAAGAAAAGCGTGAGTTATGAGAACTTACTATTCTATCTGAAAAATGTTTCAGAAATCAGAAAGTGTGACCAAACTGTACAAAAACTAGAAAAACTTTATTTCCTGAGGCAAAACTACAAAAAAATATGATCTCACTTTAATTTGAATTGGATGTCTATCAACTCACCCTATGCAGGTGTAGTTAATAAGGTGGAACTTGGACTTCATAGTGATCTGGATGTCACATACAGCAGTCTTGGCAGCCTCACGAGGGCTCATTTTCACACAGAGTCTCCTCTTCCTCATGGCAGTTTCCTCTGTTAGGGAAAGTATGAGTGTCAGAATGAACTAGTGGATGCATATTCACTTCTGGATCCACTGAGATTCCAACAAAAAGAGCAAAAAACAAGCATAAAGACATCTTCATCCTCCAAGGGATGGGTATATATTTACAAACCCACTTATAACTCGCATTTTTATTATTTCTAGACTACAAATAAGAAATGAGCCAATATCACTTTCCAGATGACTTGCTGTGCTCAAAGGGAAACACTTGGACACTGGAAAGCGACAAAATTTACATGCATTATTATCATTTTTATCATTTTAGTAGGTAAAACGACAGAAGCATGTGAATCCTCCATCAGCTATAGTGCACAACAGGGATTTAAACTCAACATTTCCAATGGAAACTCATACATAATGTCACAAGTATACATTAAACATGGATTCACGTGAAGTAATAAAACATTAAATTACAACACGGGCAAACATAACATAATATCTTTCCCTCATTCTTGCAAAAAGGCATTGCCATGCTTTTCTATATTACATCTGGGCCTTGCTCATTTATTTCCCTAGCAACACTAGAAAGTGCAGTGTAAATGCAATGATAATAAAAATAATAAACAAGCTGTCCTCACTCCCCACACCAAAAATATTATTACATTTCCAAGGCATGGTTAGTGAAAGGGGGGGCTTGAGGCGTGGATACCTAGCACTCAAAAAGCACTAAAGCATTGGGGAATGCATTTCATTAATATTAGATAACCCCCATCTACTGGTCCTCTCTCCAAATAAATACATAAATAAATAAGCCCCTCATAAAGAAAAGCCCAGCTCCAGCTGAGATAAACAATGACTCATGATTCTCTTCTCTTGTACCTCCGGGGCAAAATGTTTATTTTATTTCTACGGTCCGCCATAAATTAAGCTAACTTGCACCCATAAAACATTCACTATCTCAAGCAAAACTGCCCCCGAGGACCTCCACATAAGCTGGTCGGAGAGAGCAAGTAGAAGAAGAGAGCAAGCTTGTGTCTTTACTTGTGTCCATTGTTTCATGCACAGGTGTAAAAAATTCAGGCAAGACATCCTTCATGTCAATCAGTTTCATATCCACAACAACTTCAGGCCCCTGCAAAACAGAACAGAAAATCATAGAATTATTTATGCACATGGTAAAATGATATAGATTAAGTGTAAGTCCTTCGAGGGGGTGGAATTAAAAAAAATGCAGTTAATATTAGGGTCAATGTTTATATCAAGAGTCACTAACGGAGATGTTTGACAAAAAAAACCCTCTAGTAATTGCTTTCTAAGAGTTTTTTAAGCATCTGTGAGCCTGTAATCATTTTCAACCTTTTTGGCGAGAAGTTGTGGGATGATTCAATTCAATTCAATTCAATTTTATTTGTATAGCCCAAAATCACAGAATGTCCGTCTCAATGGGCTTCACAAGAAAAAGAGGAATGTATTAACACAAATACACAACAAGAAAAATAACTAACAAATGCTAACTAAACAAGACTAGCACATTAATGCACTTAGACTCTCCTTCTCGGTGAGGAAAAACTCCTAAAAATGATGGGAGAAGCGCAGGCAGTCTGATCAATGAAACGGGACTAGTTAAAAATAATCAGCGACTGTGTAGTTGACATTTTCAAGCATGACTCTTCCTTGCCTCCCATTACATTTTCATTTTTTGCCGTAATAAATTGCAATAATACACAGTGGAGAGTGGGGCGAACCAGGCGTGACTTGATGCGTCCAAAAAGCCTGGATTTTGCTGCTACTGTTGCCCGGCTGTCATTACCATTAGAAGCATTTTTTATTCATAGTTTTTATACCGACGCAAGGAGGAATATGGATGAATGTTATTATTATGCATGAAACCTTTTTATAGTGGTTTCCCCCTTTTCTGGGAAGATTTTTTTCCTCATTGCGACCTGACAAAAAGGAGGCTATCTACCTTCAACCTAGAGTATGATAAATCACAAACTATTTACCTCCCCCCACATAATTCAGGGGCTAATTTTACAGAATCTGTTTTTGTCATAGACAATTACAGTGGGAGTTCTGTTGACTGGCAGACAAAATAGCCTTTGTTGATGGCTCTGTCATGTTTTATTTCTGTCAAAGCCTTTAAAACAATGTGGACACATATTTTAAGATGATACACAGGAACTAGGAAAGGGGTATTTGTATGCTATATACTAAACCCAGAGCGAAATTGAGCAGAGGCATGAACCAGTCGGTGCCAAGTTGTTTGGTTTTAAAGGGAAAAAAAAGCTTGATTAAGTTTTAAAATTGACTGATGCAAAGTTAATAATAAAAAACAAAAATCCAGTTATTGTTTATAATACCGTTGGCTTTATCCACCTTCAACCCATGGAAACTTAATTAATAGACAGCCAATAGGAAGCAATGTGAGCCGAGTTGGACAGGTTGATGATTCTGGCAATGTAAGCAGGTGTATTTATGGCCACCGAGCAGCTGACAGCCAAGTGGAAACACAGATGCTGTAGGCTGCAGGCAGGCGAAAAGTCCAAAAATGACCCAACAGCATTATTAGAAATGTAATGCAAAGATCATTTCACCCACAGTGGAGTCATGGCTGCTCAAATTGGCATTTCTATATATATCCCCTCCTAGCTGAAAGTGCTTTTTGTGGTTTATTTTATAAAACAATAGAATATTCATAATCAGAAAAAAAGATCTGAATTAGCTTTCAAGAATTACAAGTTGGCAACTCTTCCCTCTACAGGGACAATGCTGATTGAATAAATTGAAGTAGTTAAAATGCAGCTCATTGTTATTTCATGAATAAACATAAATAATATCCTCCGGAGAGAATACAACAAGAAAAATATCTCTCCATGGTAATATGGAATATGCATGCTTTTCCATTACACATAAAACTTCTAAACTGTGCTGCCAATTCTCTCACTCTTAAGTGGGACTTTTGCTGATCAAAGTGTGAAATACATTAAGATATTCCTGGCAGAAGAGAGGTGAGCTGGTAACTCCTCGCAAACAAAAACGGAGGTGCTGCTGTGGGTATCTGAATAAAAAAAAGGGAAAGTTTACATTCATGCTTACAGTTTTCCTGGAGAAACAGAGGTAGCGAGTGACCTTGGATTTGAATAAGCCATCCTTCCACAGGTCGGCGTCAAAGCCATCTGTTGTTTGTGCAACCTACGTGAAAAAAGAAAGAAAAAAAAAAAAACAAGGAGAAGAAAAGAAAGACATGCAGGAGGTGGGATAAAGTTAATGTATGTATGCCATGGGCGTGCTGCTTTTGCCTCTTCCTTTGCATACCAGCCTTAATTAACGCTTGCCTACACTTGTGCTCCTTCTCATTAGTGCTCGGTGTGAGTAAAGTCTTGGTCTCCAAAAAGGTGGCTAAAAATATCATCCCCAGGGACAGGGCTGATTAAAGATGCCCTGACAAGGATCTGCTTTAATAAAGAAACCAAATTTTAGCGTGCTTTTGTGAGGAACCTGAGATTACATTTGGTGTCAATGTAAATTTCCTTTTAAGAAAAACTACAGTTAGAACAATGAGAAAAGAACGTGTGAACCCAAAGCATTAAACAAGCACTATGGGAAGTGTTATTTGTATTATTTCAGAGAGTGTAATTTAATGTCAGCCAAATCCAAAGACCTGAACTTGCCCTTGTATAATAGATCCATTTATTGTTGTACACCAGCAGGAGAGTCTGTTAAGAAATAAATAAATTGCATCATATTGACATCGTGTTGGTGCCACAAGTCAAGCTCAAGGTCCTACAAGGCATTGCTATGTAAATGTAGATATGTAGGACAAAATAATAAAGCAAAATAAAGCCTGTAGACCGCAGCAGAAAGACTATTCTGTTCTTCACAAACATGCTTGGCTGATGCGTCATGTTCCATTGGCTACCATGTGAGAATCACCTAAATAACTGCCACAGTTATTTTCTAAAGGGATCCTTTACAAAGAAGAGTCAATCTAATGAGGTTCATTCAAATGAAGAAGTCATAGATCTCTGCACCCACCCACACACATTACCCCCTTGACAATGATGATGAATGACCCCAGTGACGAGGTGGGGGAATTATGGCGTGGGGAGATTCATGCAAAACTACTACTGACTAGATAGGCTGAGAGCGGAGACTTTGTGTGAGACAGCAAGCAGGATGAGAGAAAACGAAGAACAGGGAGAGGGATTGTGGGGCCGCTTTAACAGCAGTTCCATGAAAGGTCCCAGAAGGAGCCTATACATCACCAGCTTTCCACTTCCTTACAAGACAACCCGTCTTGGCCACTTTTTCCAGGTCAGTAGCCAGCGCATTCTGTCAGCATAAACAAAGGGCTCGCTTTGTGAAACCCAAAGTCAAGTTGAGGAGTAACGAGGGCACGGTCCTCCAAGGAGGCACCTCAGGCATCATCCTGCCACAGCCGCCGGCAACAAAGGTGCGACGCAGCTTGAATGTGAAACGGCAACTGCTAAACCACGGTGGTGGAAGCGTGCACGAAGTCACACTGGCTCTTCTCTTACACCTTCAAACATGTAACTACATGGCTCGATCATTAAACAGACTTCAATGAGAAGAATGTCACTTGTGTGATAAGAGACATCACACGGTGGCTCTGATGTACAAATTTGACATATTGTGTGTCTTAAAACACGATGACAGATTCAACTGCCACTAGCAGTGATCTAAAAGCCCACCTGTAAAACATGTCTTGAGGGAACGTTGGGTATTGCTAATGTACGAAACATCTCCAGAGACAGACAGCGACGGCAAGTATCAATGAAGCATCGAAAAGCACAGCTGTGAACAAAAAGATATGAGGGCATGCTATCAAAAATCTCTTGAGAATGAAAGCTGGTAAAGAAGAAGTGGGGCAGATACAGGAAAACAAACAGCTTCTTCAAAGGAAAACAGACATCTTGGAAAGATAAAAATGTTTTGCATCTTGTCTTTCAACTGAAAAATAAGAGAAGTGACTTTTGACTGTATATTGTGCTTAAGCAGCATAAATACAGTTACTTTAAAACAAAGTTAAGAACATTGGCTTAATATTTTGGGTCATAATCTTTCTTAGAAAGATACAAATGAGGCGTTGCATTGGAGTGGGGGTGGGGCAGCTACGTATTTGGCACATATCTCTCGTAACCTTGAGTGAACGAGCATGAGTTTGCTCATGATGTTTGATGTGGGCTGGCTCCTGATGCTTCAATAAAACTCCTGATCCCAGTGGAACAGTGTTTGATCTTGGCCTGTGCCTCCTGAGCTGCTACAACCTGCACAAATTCAGAGCTTTGAGTGAACTAAATCAGAGCAAAAGAGGTAATCTGACCTTTGATCTGCCATGGAAACTGAATAGTAAGTATGGTAGTGTTAACATTGAAAATTTCCCTTTGTGAAGAATTACGGATGCATTAATAACATGTGTTGATATTTACGTATGTGTACTTAAAAAAATGCAGATAAAATACCGCAATTTGTTTCTATAAATGAGCATTTGACATTTTGGGACAAACTGCTCTTTAAGCATGTTTTTTTGTTGTTGCAGAGTTGGGATAAAAACTTTACAAGGTGTTCTCATCTTTAAAGTACACACATTTTGGTTTTCATTAGCCTAAATGAGGTTGTTTCTTTGTCGTGCCCTTTGTTGTCTTCTAAGTAGTCGTGACAAATTAAAAAGAGAGCGACACATTGTAAACTGAATTAAAGTTAACTTATGAGGTGTCACAGGCAAATTTTACATTTATTTGACAGGGTTCATAAAGGAAAGTGGTTTGTTTACAACCAGAATAATATCCATGTGGTTCATTTGAGCTGAACAACCCATTTAATTGAGAGTGTTTAATATTGACAGTGGGAGCCTGAAGTCATCATTATCTAAAATGTCAACTTGTGTCTCTGTGTTTACTTGTTAACTCTTACATTTTTCTCTAATGGGACAAATTTAAATGCAAGGTGAGTTGGGAAACAACAACATCATACTTGCTATACCAACCGATGTTAATTTAATTACTGGTTAATCAAATGGTAGCCTTTACACTTTGAATGAAATTAAATGGAATTCAAAGACAGAAAATGTTTTCACTTTTTTCAGCTTCTTTGAACTGATAAAAAGATGATAAACTGTGACTGAAAATAAAGCCGAAATAACATAATTTTGCTAATATTATCTGTTAATATATTTTGTCTAATTTTTTGAATATTTATTTCTGAATTTAGCATTAAGTCTGATTCACTTTAAGATTCTAAATTGCTTGCATATTGCCCGCAAGATTAAACACATAAGCTGAAATGTATTAGTGCACCGAAGCAGCAGAAGAGGAAGTCTGATGGGCTTTTTTTCTGTTTGTCACTTTTGTGGGTTGTATGTGCTGCTTTCCTGCCGGTGGCTCCATTTGATTCCACCCACCATCATCTGCCGGAGATTTGAACAAGCTGGGTGCGTGGGGTGGAGCAGGAAGGGAGATAAGAAGTGGAAAAAGAAGGAGGGTTTCAGGGCACAGGTTGTAAACAAGAGCAGTCTGAAAAGAAGGAGCGAAACCGAGATTCCCTTCAGCGTGATTTGTGCTTCACTTACACATTTGTTTTTCTTTTTTACACTTCGACTTGTTAAGAATGGTGAAAAATTGGTAATAACTAATAAATTTCACACCTTTGTTTATTGTTCTTTTAACAACAATAAAAAACAAAGAAATTGTTTGAAAAATGTCAGAGAAATTCTGACATATATCTTGATGGTAAAATTATTGGGAAACTTGTACACAAAAAAAAACCATTAAATGTTATGGGCTTCAACAAAACATCATTAAATCTTTGCCCATGGTGGATCTACAACACTGGTGGCAAGCAATACAGAGAGTCCTCCCAATCATCAAAGCAAACTTTATAAATAAGTCATCTAACAAAGTAAAAAAAACACACAATAGTGGAAGGCTGCCAGTTTCCCCACTCTGCATTGTAATACACAGCTCACCAAAGCAATTACAAGTATAACCCACAGCACATATGCAAGCAACTAGATTTTGAATTAATTTCTTTATGATCTTTGCAAGGATTTCTTTATGCACTCTGAATTAAAAATTAAGTTTCTCTAGCTTAATTATGAGCTAAGCTTACGCGTTGCAACACTGGTAACATATCCATTATCTGAATACAGCCAGAATGTGCACTAGCCATTCTTTTACTCTGATGTGGATTAAGAACTGGATTATTTTATCGATCAGTGTGACTAAAGCAGTAAAATTAACTACAAAATGCAACTCAAAATACTGTGGGAATGTAAAAATCTGCAGGCGACTCATCAACAGTTAACAAAAAAGTTTTACTAGAAGAACTGTGACTCTTGAAATTGACTGGCCAGACTGATTGTACTGGAGATTTGTCGTTTGACATCTTTGCTTCGGATAGCGAAGGAGGTTATCCAAAAATAGCAAGGTTGGCTGTTCGATCCCTTGCCCCTCTCCATGTCCAGGTGTCCTTGGGCAAGGTGCTAAACCCTGAGTTGCTCCAGATGGCAGGTGAACACCTTTCTGTGCATCTCTGCCACCACCAAGTGTTTGTGCAAATGTCTTTTATGTGGCATAAATTCTAAGTTGAAAAGATTACTTACTCTGCCAATGTGAAACAGATGCAGATTGATAAATCTATTCGTCTTCTGTCTCATAAATTACATTTTTACACAGCACTCCGACAGGTAAAGGGAAGTTGCTTTTGTACAGCAACTCCCCTTTGCTGTGTTTCCTCACTATTGTGTGTTTTTTTTTGCTTGCTCAACTGGTCACTTGTATGACCAGTAGGATAACAGTTAGGATAAATGGAAAGATCAGTGGGAGAACATTAGATTGCTAGGACACTTAGTAGGCGTTTTCCACTTTACAACAAAACACACACTTTTCTCTCATGTTCTAATAAATGAGCCAGAAGTTTTATAAATGATAAGTTTGGATTCAGATTATTTAGCGACTATAAATGCATTTCTGTACATATTATGTACATATTTGATGCTGTCACAAAGCTACAATTAACTCTACTTACAACATAG
This sequence comes from Neostethus bicornis, assembly GCA_902685375.1. Taxonomy (NCBI): domain Eukaryota; kingdom Metazoa; phylum Chordata; class Actinopteri; order Atheriniformes; family Phallostethidae; genus Neostethus; species Neostethus bicornis. The sequence continues at coordinate 18,048,608 of LR738545.1, forward strand.
TAGCCATCTGGAACTTTGCTGAATGAAGTGACCACTCCAACTGCAGAGATTGGGTCAGTAAGTTGCTCAATCCTCTCCTCCGACATGGTAATAGTGATCTGTCGGGGAAACAAACAGGGCTCATGACACTTTTGAAAGAAAAAAAAAAAACAGAATGTGAAATCTAAAAGTTCTTTCATTACATTCAAATTGTTGCTACTCTGCAAAATTAATTACGAGTTCAAAATAATTAAATAAACTGTGAATTGAAATAAGACTTGCAGAGTAATTTCATGCAGATTGGCTAGAGTTTTTCTAGGTTAAAATGGCTCCATTATTAACTTCTTGATGAGGCTTATTAGCCTCTAAAAGAAAAATTGGCTGCCTAATCCACAATCAAATGACAAGTGAGACCAGTAACTAAACAACATTTAGAGACCCTCCCAATGACTTCACCAAATCACAAATTAGGGGGAGTGATCACATATTTTCAAGGAAGTCCCAATCAATTGCTATCTATTCCTGTCTCAGGGAATTTTTGCCTAATGGGTATGCAAGCCATTTACTGGGTAAGTGGCTTTGCAAAGGTTCCCCTATGCAATTTTATTAGATTAGGTTTAAAGCATTCTTGTACTAACTGACAAAGTTGCAGCATTCAATCTTCATATTTACTAAATCTATTGCAATTAAGATGATCAAATTAGGAGATTTACCCTAGAACAGCTGTCCCTCTAACAAATGTTGAATAGCCGTACTTATTCAAATGAAACCGAATAGCAAATTAGTGGGTAAAAGGATCTTTCTAATGTTTCTCTTTTTTTTAACAGTGTGTTTTCTGATAAACACGACAGCAAACAAACAACAACAATGCATATTTGTTTTGATCATAAAGATCAAAACTTTATTCCTTTTTTAATAAAAAAAATCTAAAATGAGGCAAATTTTAAGTTGGTTAAGACTGTACAAACCTGCACAATTTCTGAAAACATTTTGAATGTTTAATTATTGTTGGTTGAATTTAGTTAATTGTTGACTGAAAAATAGCTTCCAATTTACGAGGCCATACGACTAGAAACCCGACTTATCACAGACAAAAGGTTGTCTCTCGTGGTAAGCAACTGTAACAGGGTTTTTACTCACATAATGATTACAACTTAACATTACATTTGAATGATTATCAAAATAACTAGTTTTATTTGTTTCTGTGGGAAAAAAAACTGAATTTTGACAAAAAATTTGGGTTGACTTATTGATCTAACAGTAGCATGCAGTAGTTTATTCTATTCACAAGTGCACAATTTATATACATATCTTGTACCATAAATTTTAGGCTGCAACAGTGTCTTATTCCACTTGATGCCAGCAGAAATTAAATCAGTTTGGGTTTTTTTGCTTTATTATTATTTGCACTTTTTCTGCTGTAGTCTAACAGTTGAATTGATTTTTATATACATTTATATACATATATACAGTATATGTATAAAAGTTTGGAAAACTTTTATATTCTAAATCAGCATACAAAGGTTAAACAAAATTTATAAAAACATGTTTTTATACTCTCCTTTTGAACCAGTTGTCTTACCTGGAAACGTTTCTGTCTTCTTTAAATTCAATATTGAACTTTGCCCTTTTGGTAAGCATGTACTTCCGGATGTCACAAGATGGAAATGATTAACCACCATTGGACTGCAAACAAAAGTATTTTTCATCCAATGGCCTGCCCTTAGTCTGACATCCTGAAATATTTATAAATGGGATCACAGATGTCTGTTGTTGTGTGTGATGTACTTATGCACTGTCGTCAGTAATAATGCAATATGCAACATCTAGAGTTGGAAACCAGACTTGCTCATCGTCTCTCAAATGACAATTATATAGGTTTTTTCTCATTATATGCAAAACAAGTATCAAGAAAGAACACAAACTTAAAAAAACCCAGTTTAATACAGTTATTAAAACGACATTTAACTGTTCATTTCATCATAATACTACATCAAATAGAGAATAGATTATAAATGTTACACCTGAATAAAAAAAAAAAAAAAACTTTGATGAGCAATGATCAACTGAATGAGATCATTCAGATAAAAAGGCTTTGCATGTTAATTAACTTTTAGACATAGGCAATAAAAGACGGATGAAGTAATGCCACATTGACCAGAGGGTGTATTTCTTTGCAATATCTTATGCAATCCAATTTAGTTATTCTAACTAAATTAAAGCTGTGCTTCACTAAATGATAATCATTACATGGATACATTTACAGGTCATCTCTCCTGACAGTTGGTCGTCCCTCTAATAGTTCTCACATCTCGTTACTGTAATCAAATAAAAGTAAGACAAAGAGCAAGGAATTAACTCCGTCTTTATGCTGGAATCTGCATCTTCTTAAATGCAAAACTTGAAAACATTTGTTTACACTGTCCAAACCACTAAGATGTGATGGGTGTTTTAAGTTTTCTTATGTTGTCTTATGCCAATCGGGCCTCCTTACACCCACATTAGTCCACCTATCTCTTTGTTCGCGTTCCACCAATAATAAGCTTAACGCTAAACATGAAGATGCACATTGGTTCAGTCAACAGTTTAAACCAATAATGATTGGCAGGGAAAAAACTACAATAGATAAAAATTCTCTGTATAGCTGTGTTCCTCAGATCATGCAGCTTACAGGAGCTTATCAGCAATGTTTGTTGCTTCCCTTGCCAACTATTTGGGTATTAAATAAAGCTACATGCTGAAAGATGATTTCCTTCCCCAATAATCTCACTTTGTCATCTACTGCGACACCTCACATCATCACCATCCCAGCTCATACACACATAATCCCACCAGCACGTGCTATCACATCAAGGTGTTGGTTATGCCCCAAATCAGACGTTTTATGTTGAATTTGTGCTGCTGATGAAAGGTAAAAGAATTTCAGGTGTCAGTGGGAAAGAAAGAAGAAACACACAAATATACACGTAAGTGCACACACACACATACACATTCCTGTTCGGGCTGTAAAGAGGTGCACCTGCTACAGTAATGGTCTCATTATGGAATAGGTGATGAAACACTCATTGAGAGTCTGGAGTTATCAGCAACACATGCTAACTGTGAAAACCATCAGTTTTTACAGTGTTTTAATGTGGAGCACCTTGCATGCTGAGGATTGTAGGGTGAGATGAATGATGGCTGTGGCAGATTTTTGCAAGAAGATGCTCGTGTGAAGTGTGCAGTGTTACATCTGGTATTAGGAAGGTTCATTAGGGCGATGATTTCTGTACTCATCCATTTTCCTCTTATCCTTTGTGATGCACATCACGTATTGTTGAATCCATAAATTTTAGAATCTTTCATCATTAACTATAGATCAAACATTGAAAGTCTCTGTTAAAATTTTAATTAAATACAAGAGTTCCTGGACCAAAAACTTTTAGTTTTTTTATGAATATATTATTGTATATATATTATATATATATAATATATATAATATATAATATATTATATAATATATAATAATATATTATATTATATATATATATAATATATATATATAATATAATATAATATATATATTATATATATTATATATATATTATTATTATTATTATTATTATTATTATTATTATTATATATATATTATTATATATACAATATAATATATTATATTATACACCACAATATATTATATAATATATTGTGGTGTGGGCGGGAGAGAATCACCTGCTCCTCAATGTGGACAAGACCAGGGAGATGGTGATTGACTTCCGGAAGAGGAGGAGGACTGCTTTGCAGCCGCTCTGCATTCTGGGTAGAGATGTGGAGGTGGTTGAGGAGTACAAATACCTTGGAGTGACCATCGACAGTAGACTGAGCTGGAGGAGCAACAGTACTGCTGTGTACAAGAAGACTTGCAGCCGACTTTACTTTCTAAGGAAGCTGAGGTCCTTCAATGTGTGCGGCAAAATCCTGGAGACCTTCTACCAGTCTGTGGTGGCCAGCACCTTGTTCTTCTCTGTCATCTGCTGGGGGAGCAGCATCGCAGCCAGTGACACCAACAGACTGAATAAACTAATCAGACTGGCTGGCTCTGTCATTGGCAGCAAACAGGACTCACTTGAGGCAGTGGTAGAGAGGAGGTCACTGAACAAACTTTTGTCCATCATGGAAAACCATGACCATCCTCTCTACCCACTCCTGGACGAACAACGGAGCTCCTTCTCCAAGAGGCTCAGACAGCTCCGCTCGAGAACATCTCGTTACCGGAGGTCTTTCTTTCCGTACGTGATCGGGCTCTACAACGACTCACTTAGCAGATAGGAAGTTGTTGCTGTGACACACAAATTTCCCCTGTGTGGGATCAATAAAGTATATTCTGATTCTGATTCTGATTCTGAATGGTGGTGTGCTTAAATGAAAAAAAGGGGACTCTTTTCATGTATAAAGGTCATTTACTATGGTTCCATAATTTGCTGACACAAGTCCTGGGACTGAAGATGGAGATTTCTGTGTTGCCACCCATGAGTAATAATACCCCCTATCTCGGCTTGGGAAATCTACTTCACCCCAATGTCACCCGCTTGAAGCCATTATAGGCTTTGTAGAAGTCTGCAGGTCTCATTTCATACATAACCCTCAACCCCCACCTCCTCCCTTTTCTGTCTACACATTGAAAAAAATCCATGAATAGCTTATAATAACAAGCTTTAAGAAGCCTACCCTTAGTGCCCCCATAGGATACAACCTTGCAAGTCTCCATAATATCATGCTTCTTTCTAATTAAAGGTCAGTTTGGTCAAGTCTCATTGTCGCCCTGGATGGAAAAATCTACTAGAACATGATAGCTTTTAAAAATGTGATTCAATTTTCTTCTTATGCCATCTTTTTTTTTATTAAAGGGCTAAATTTCAGTAGTTTGGAGCATAAATTTAATTTGATTTAGACTTATTATATTTTGAAAAACTAGATAAATATAATTTGGAAAAATTATAAATAGCCTGCATATCACACAACCTTACTCTCTTTATTCGCATTGGTTTTCATGCTTGTCCCAGTACATAAAAACCTTAAAACTGTTCTTCTGTGAATAATTACTTTGGTTACAGTTTGCTTTTTCTCATCTTTATCAGCTCACACTTTTTTGCTCGACTTATCATCAAATACCCACGAACACTCACATGCATTCGTGCATGCAGACCACACGCACACACAGACTCACACATGCACTTTCCTCCGTCTGGTGGGGAGTCTGGACTGCTCCGACTGACTGCGCCTCACTGCCCTTGTGCAGTGGTGTGCCAGTTGTGCCTTCCCCCATTGCTGTGAATGCCACCATCTGGTGTGCCACGTGGACATCATAATCTCCCCTTAATTACATTAGCAGTGCAATCAGTTACTGCATTACAAGGCCGGGCGAAGAGCTTTTAAATCTTGGAGGAAATCATAAATAATTGCACTAAGTACCCAGCGCCAGATGTGCGTGCCAACTTGGCTGGCACGAGATAAATAGTAACCTCAACAACGGTGTTCAGATTCCAGTCTGCAAACAGTTTTTGGCCAGTATGATCCTCCTGTCCTCTGCTCTCATCCATGTCCTCGTCCTTCCCCTTTGGATTCTTTTGCTTAGTGTGTTAAAACACACACAGAAATTGAGCTCCTCGGTATTTAGTCTGGTACCTGTTGCTGCCACTGCAGCTGTGTAACTGATGGCATGCAGGAAACAGTCTGCATCAAGAATCCTCCCTTCCTCACTCTTTTGACCACTACTACTTGTTTCATTATTTAAAAAGGAGATAATGTACTTTTGTAGGATAATAATTTCATTTCATAGGACATTTTGGCAAATATGATACCTTTTATTAGCTCAGAAATTAGATTAGAATTACTTTATTGATCCCACACTTGGGAGATTTGTGGAAATGTTATATTTGTCAAAAAGAAGTCAGGTATATTTTAATTCAATTTCACTTCTGAATGAATTCCCACCTCCTCTTAAACACTGCTTAGTACCGACCTGTTGGGTATGTGCATGACAGAGTGTAAATCTTGTCTGAGACTGCAACTGCAGTGTAAAGCACATAAAATTAGTGAAGCCAGCACATACAGTATTTATTTCTACGCTGATGTTGGTGCATTCACATACAATTGGCACTTAATGTTGAGGAAAGGGACCAAGTGTGAGCAGAGTGTGTGCACTAAAAACCTCTTGCTCATCTTAGAATGAGGATGTGGCTGAGAATAAAATAGTGTGACAGAGAACCTCTGGCATCAAGTATACAAACTACTCAAACATGTCTGAAGGAACTAGAAAACCATTTCAGGTACTGTATGGTTTTTATGTTGGACTAACACACAAAAATAGTAGAAACCTGCCAAAATTTGCTCCAGCATGACATCCAACCTTTAAAGCATGTACGATCTTTTCCACATAGTCTGTTTCACCAATTGAAAAACTTTGTGGGTTCATCTGAGTGAATGTGTGCTGAACATAACAAGACATTACACATTATGAGACACCATCACGTCTTTCATTCCACTGTGGGGATGTTGCGTTGTGTTGCATGGTACTTCTCACTCATCTCCCTGTCATGCACTCAGTCCCAAGGGCTGCTTATACTGACATGTATCTCACTCAGTACATTGCAAGGAAAGTGGACCCTCTCCTGCCCAAAGGCTAAATAGAGCCACTGGAACTGTGGTCACCAAAACATAAACTCATATGACAGGAAAGAGGTTTGGAGAGACTTTGTATTGTAGTTCAACTTGTCATATCGGGGGAAGACTTAGTGCAAGTGGAATTGCTAGCAATTGTGTGAGTCAACATTTTATCTTTTCTATCCGTGTAAAAATATTTTCTGTGAAAAGTTGTGCTTTAGTAGATACATGCCTTTTGAAACATTTCTATCTCAGAAAAATGGGATCGTCTCACTTGCATTTTAAGAAGCAGCAAAAACAGCATAAAAGTTCCCCGATCTGTATTTATGGTGGTAATAAAAATCTAATTTAAAATTTCTGATAAAAGCTTTAGGTTTGCTGAGACACTGCTGGATGTAGTTTTACTGCTATGATGTTCTTGTTTTTGGATATGTGCCAGAAGTCTGAAAAGTCCGGTATACTCAGACCAGCTATTATACTAATGACACTGCGAGTGGTAGAGCATTAAGCTCATCCTTTGAAATCCTCCCAAACTTCTTGATATAAGAAACTAGGCGATTAGTTGTGTATTTGCTTCCAGAGTTTAACCTTGGTAAATGTGTTAAAATGTGTTAAAATTATTAAAACTTAAATTGCTTCAGACATAAATAAGGACTGATTATAATAAACTATTTAAACTACTCCTCAAATTGAGCTTTTTATGAACACAGACTGAAGTTATCAAAAGATGTGGTCTGAGTGCTAACTATCTGGCACTACTTTCTGATCAAATCAAACTTGATTTGTCCAGCACTTTTCAAACACAGATGTAGACAAAGAGCTTTACAGATAATTGAAAAGCACAAATGAAAACTTGTGGGTCCCCCACATGGAGCAATACTCGGGGGTGGGGCATGAGAACAAGTGCTTGGTGGCTGGGCTTTAACCCATGAGGCCGGGCTTGAACAAGAGACATGGGCCTCCCTCTCAACGGGCTCACCACTTGCAGGAGGGGCTATCGGGGTTAGGTGAAGGAGGATGGGTGGCAGCCGACGGTGGAGACCCTGGCAGTCTGACCCTCAGCTGCATAGACTAATAATTAATCATTAAAGAAGCAAAATTCAATATGCATTTATGAACCTTCTCTCACATACAAACACACTTGCAAGACACATCAACATTCAAACTCGCTACAATCACTTGTGCTTTCTCCAGGACCGTTGGAGACTATTTCTTTAACTGAGCTCAAGAAAATTACACATTTTTATTACACACCAAACATAACTTTCACCCTTCACCAACATACTGAATATCCATCGATATTTCTGCCATAAAAATACAAGTTACAGACGCAAAATGTTGTGGTTTTTAGTCACATCCCACAACTGACCATTGAAATGTAAAATTATATTTTATTTACAGTTTATGTTTAGCACGATTTATACTTAAAGTATTTCACTAATTTTTAACAAAAAAAACTCTCGTTGGAAAATCGTAAGATGAAGTATATTGTGCTTGATTTTTAAGAATATCAAAAATTAAACTATGGTAAGCCTTTTTCTATTTTAACTTGTTTTGGGCTTTTTTTTTTGTTTGTTTATTAAAACAAAATACCATAATAAGACACCTAATAGAAAACTTAAAGATACATTTTTTAAAAAAAAAACTTTCAAAGGTTTCTTTACAATAAAACAGTCAGTACTTAATTTTTCTAAAAAAAATAAAAAAAAAACCCCAACCCAAAAACCTCTTTGTGAGTAAATAATAACTAAACAATACAAAAAGGTTCTTTGGCAGTCAACCTTCTAAATAAAGATATTAATATCAACATGTAAAATGTCCATTTCAATTTGATCACAATCTTGCCTTCAAAGTGTGATTTAAATGAATGAATGTCTCTTCATCTAAACAGTTTCAGGATAAAAACACAGCCGAGTGAAGAAAGGGAATTACAGATATTGACTAAATACGACTTATCATTTATCATAATTTCTCTATCCACTTTGTCACGGCTTCAGCGTTTAAGGAAGATAGATGATACAAGATGTTGTCCCTTCTTTCCTTCTCTCCATGCTCTCGGAAGGGTGTCCAATTTGGAATTGCGTTGTCTTTGGAATACAGTTCCCCTGTGTTTGTCACTATTGAGGATGCTTTTCTGCATGCTGCTTTTACATCTGGCTGTGAAACCTTTAACCTCATTTTAAATAAGTGATTTATAAGCAACAATACATCTTACTAATAGCAAATATTTAGAGGGCATGATGTCAAAATGCTACATGCTGGAGCTGTTTAGGTCCGCAGGTAACTTTTTAAGGCCTCTGCAAAGTCAGAATGACAAGAAGCGGAGAGGAAAAGCTTTTGTGAGAGTATACCCAGAGGGTTTATGCTGAGGTGGTCGCCTTGACAAGGGCGACCATTATTATCTGAGGAGGAATATTCCCTCGGTGAGGTACATAGTTGAAGAAGGTCCTGCTCCTGAGCACACACCTACAATGTGATGGTTTAAAAAAGTGCTGACTTCCTCTTGAACTTAGTAGAAACCATCTGCTTCCTGGCTAACTAATGTCAAACAGCCATTGTAAATGATCTACCATCTAATTATTCTTACAAGAACAAGATATCACCCCCAAAAAATAAACTACCCATATCTCAATGAATACTAAAAAACAAACAAAAAAAAAAAAAACGAAGTGGCAACATAAAGAGTTATATGTTTAATAACCGCATGGCAGCAGACTAATCACAACTGCTTTTCTGTTCGCCTTTTACTTCTTTATCTTCTTATGTTGATCTTAAGATCTATTACACACACAGGATTTTGTCTCTTATGTCTCTCTTGTATCTGAATGTGTTGTTTGCCTTGGTTTTGTGATTTAGGAGGAACATTTTATCAGAGCTAGCCAAGAGAGCCTGGTCCACTGGGGAGCTAGGCGTTTTATAAGCGTATAAATAATCAATGACACTGAATCTGTAATAGGCTGTAATGCTGTTTGTTAACTCCTCGGTAATCCCCCTCCCCCTCCCAGTATAGCATGTTTGTTGCTCAAACAATAGAAACGGATTGCCTGGGCTAATTGACAGTGTAGGAGAATCTCATTGTGGCTGTCTCTGTTTATTTCTCTGTTCCTTTTATTGCCCATGACCTGTCTTACATCATGCAGAGAGGACCTTTTTTTGTGTGTTTCCTCAATTTTTTTTATGAATTATGAGTGAGAGCTTGTTATAGATTTTACAGATCATATACACTACAAAGTCTTTAACATAACCCATGCAAACATATAGATTTGGGGTAAATTATTTAAATAATTTGATTAGTGCTGAACCATTTCTGCACAGATATTTAAAAAAAAAACACAGAGATCTGTATAACTCAAATCCATAGGAATAACCACTCTCCAACTCCTGTAACCAAGTGCACTCCCACATTTGAACATACCTATTTTGAGTTTCACCACTCCCCCAGAAGTCACCCATGAGCCTCTGATTTCCATTATTATTAATATCTGCCTGTTTAATTTTCAGCTCTGTCATAATGTGTCGGCCTAAACTACAAGAGACAATCCCTTATTGATTACTTTCCCAGCAGCCCAGGCGCATGCCCCAGCTGATCACGCTTCTCATGCACAGACATCTCATGCATTTCAGATAATAAGCTGCTGCTCTGGAGTTGAAACAAATTGGATGTGCAGTCAGTCACTGTCCAAGTAAATCATGTTGCAGTCTGTCAATGAACTGGGCTTGGATTATCATCTTACACAAGCAAGGCAAAAAATAGTAGGGAAAAAACTCATGAGCTCCTTCTATAGCGGTAAAATAGTAACTGTGGACATGCAATTGAAGCAAATACTAAAAATCAATTCTTAAGAGAAATTTATTCAGTTTGACAATCCAAAATAAAAGTCAGAATTTCTATACGTATCAGTTTTGTAAATCAAAGTCTTGATGTCCAGCAAACAATGGCATTTTCTGTCAAATGTTTCTGGAATTAAAATTTGATTAAAAAATTTAATTTGGCCCATAAAAATGAGACCAATCAGCTTGTTATCTTTTGGTGGCGTGCCAACATGTGGTACTTTTGCATGGCGGTGGAAGTGTCATGTTTACTGTATATGGATAAGACTGAGGTAAAACCTATTTTCAGAACTACCCAACCATTTTTTTCACCTTAGAATTCCACAACAGTAATAAAATAAAGCATTCCGTCACCCTAAACCTAGCTCTGCCTCAAATTCAGCACACATTCACTTAAAAAAGCAAAAATGGAAGTTTTCAGAGTTGCACGGGAGGGCATGATTAATAATACATCAGGATTATAGAGCACAGACTCTGCTGTGCTGACTTTAATAAGTCCATGGAGGGAAAACAAACCCAGACAATAAAAACAACCAGACTCACTGCCTGGAAAATATCTGCATTTAAACTCCAATACATCTGCACAGACCCCTTCTTGTCAAATGTAAACTATTCATTAATAAAAATGTGTTTAATGCAAATTGTAGATTCAATATATTATTGGGCTTATCTGGGGTTTCTGAACATATATAAAAGTACTGAACAATTCTTCAATTGCGGAAACACACCTGAGACGCACAAGTTTGCTGTGAAACCCTGAGAATGAGAATAATTGGCACCCTAGTGGAAGTCTCCCTCTGTTTGGTGCCAGCTGTTTAAAATATGGATGATATTGTTTTTATGTGAGGTCTTTTATTGAGTTCTGTTTGAGCCATGCAGCACAATCCTCTGACTGACCTTTTCTGGCATGTGGAAAAAGTAAATAAAGAACGTACTGATAAATTCCCAGTGTTACCAAAGCAGCAGAGCACCACATTTAAAAGTTTGAATTCAGAAAAAATATCAGTAGTTTTCTAAACAAAAATCCAAAACAACTCTCTCTGAGAATCAAGTTTAAAAAACTAAATGATTGATATAGAAGAAAACCAAAAAAACTTGACAGATGCGATTGGCGTATTGCATTTTCTCTCCGTATATGGATTTTTTAAAATCTCAAAACTAACATTTCTGACCTTGTCTCAGTCACGATGTGTGAAGAAATTCACCACTTTTTAGGGATCACAGTGCAACTGACTTAACAAATAAATGAAGTATTGCATATTTACATTCCAATCACTCAATTCACATTTTTTTTTTTAAAAAAAGTGAAATTTGCAAATAAGTAATTTTACTTAAGATTTCCACCTCAACCTTCATATTTGTAAAACCTTATAAAAATCTGTTGCTTCATTATTCTTTTCATGACCATCCAGCGTAAACGTTTGTATTAATGCATACATCAAGAAATTATTAGATTTAGGCCTTTCCAGTTGTAATCTGTCGCCTTAAATTATGCATAAATGTGATAATTACCAACACAAGGCCAAAAGGGCCCATCACTGCCACTTTAAATCCAATGAACGCCATGACCTGATCACTATAATTGACCATCTATCAGGGTCATTGAGGAGCACAATGTTGTTAACTGCCGCTTATAATTCCTCTTGATCATTGCTAATTACAGAAAGTGGGAGAAACCGATATTCTAGAAACACAAGAAGGAGCTGGCAACCATTTCAAAGAGATGGAAATGATGTTTGAACATGTTTGAAGAATAAAATGTGTCCAGTTCTTTATGAACATGTGTGAAAAATGATGTTGGGAGGGGGTATTTCCCCCACCCCAACATATGCAGGCTGAGTCCACTTGTCCCTTTAGAAGCAGGGGTCACTGTAGATCAATACAAAGTTGTTCTGAGTGATCACCTATATGCTGCAATGAAACGTTTCAATCCTGAGAGGAGTGGTCTCCTCAGGGATGATGAAACCCCTGTCTAGGGACCAAGAGATCTTGCAATAGTTTTTGAGAAGTAAAAAATAATTAACTGAACACAATCCAACAAGCATACTCTCTGTGTTGTAGTTTCTTTAGACATACCATCTTTTTCAGGATGCTTTTGGGTGGGAAATTTAAAAAATAAGCTGCAAATGCATTAGTTTGTTACATGATTAAGTTGGTGGTTTACACAAAAAATTCCATTTACTCAAGGGAGAACAGCCATCTGTTCATGAATTTTATTTAGTCATGTAAAGTCGTGTGACTATGAGGGGCACTTAGCAGTCACTTTTTACGCTCTTATGAATTTGACCTCCAAGGACATTAAAGGAAGTCTAGATATGCAAATGTTATAAAAGCACGATGCAACCCTTTTTAACAGTGCACATTTACTAAATTACCATCACCTCTGCCAGAATTTGCACTCCATTTCTTTCTATCAGGAACCGTTTTAACCATGCCATTCATTGGGGCAGCAAGTCATTGAGAAAATGCACAATTTATTGAAATTTTATGGAAAGACTCTTACTCCTACTTACCGCCACACAATTACGTAAAAGCCATCTTGCTCCTGTGTAATCCATTTTATAGTAACTCATTTATGACTCTGGTCACAGTGAAGGGATGCCTCTCCTGCCACAAACACCCTGCAACATGCGTGGATGGCACCAGGATAAAATCCACAACCCACTATAGGGCACGGTTTTCGTCAAGACATTCATTTTCTCCCTTCATTAGCACACCATAAAATATTTCATTCCACTTGAAGAATCAAAATGTTTCATCACCAAGTTTGACATTTGGCTGGCATGAATGAAAATGAAAAAAAACAGAGAATTATGTGGGGTGTGTCAAACTCCTCTGCCTTGATAGAAAGCATGCAGTCTGGGAGGCTTATTTTTGCAAAAGAGATCATTACAAAATGGACAAACTCAAGAAGAAAAGAGAAAATGGAGCTTCAGACAGAAGAATGAATGGAAAATAAGACAAAGAGACTGAGTGAGTGGAGAAGAGCGGACCATCGCCTCTCCAGAGATGAGCATGATGATTGCACCCACATTCCACAGCAAAGCTTAAAACCCTCGGAGGCTTTTGGAATGTGAAAACCTACTTCTTCTCTCTTTATAGTACAACACTTAGGCAGCGGACCACTTTTTTTTTTCTCCCCCCATCCTGAACATTGCTCACATTCGCTGTTCCCTGAAGCTTGAAAGCACAACATTTCTCAGCCAGCAACTCCCACTGGGACCAAAGCCCAGAGATGGAAATGCAAAGGATATGTTTTATTGGACAGTTGCAGACAAATAAATCTAAATATGTATTTTGGTCATGTTTGTATGCCGACTGCATCCTGAGGGAGTTGAAAAGATTATATGACATAAATAACATGATATCAGGTCACATGTTTATACATCCCAACCTGAGGTTAGGGAAGGGAAATAATTCAAAGTCTGTTTCTTTTTTGAAAGTAAACATTGTCTGGAAGCACACGTACATACAGCTTTCTGGTGTGCATGGACTATTAATAAGAAATGAAACTTAGACTCAGGTAAAACAGAAGAGAGGGGGAAAAAAAAGAAGGCAAAGCTCTGAAACCGCCTAGTGAGGCACAATAAAAACATTTTCAGCACTAGGGGTGACATTGGGTCACTTCGAATAAAATAGTTTAAGGCTTAGTGGTCTGTGTGAAAGAAAGTCAATGGACATGTGGGGCGGAGACAAGGACTTCTGATGTTGTATGTCCTGGGATTGACAAGACCTGACTTCAGGAATCTGTGTGAAACGGACTGTGACACATAAACTTTGCATATAAGGTTTAGACTTTATAAACGAAAAGAGTTTTTTGCAGATTAAATTAAAACTTTAAAACTGCACACAGTAAATTTTGTTTACTTAATGTCACAACATCAATATCAGGAGAAAAAGTAAAACAGTAAGAGAGGTTTTTTTTTAATTAAAGTGACAAATAGAGGACCGTATATTGTGTTTGCTTCATAGTCTACTTTTAGATAACTAATCTCTCTGCAGTCTTGAATCATGGCTCATTAGTATTGGCATTTCTATTCACAATGATGATTTCCCTCCACCCACATTTAGGTGACGTTGATCAAAAATGACAACTGAATTAAATTTATCTGCTAAAAAGCTATAATAAACATTCAATTTTTGTATTGTAAAAACATTACTAACATACGACGATTTTTTTTGTTTCTGAAAGAATCCGAAGCTGTCACTTTTTAAATTAGCCTGGCTCTACTGACATGCTATTTCTGTCGTATTGTTAATTTAAATGCATAGCTAGGGATTTTTTAATTTCTCTTCTTGTTAAAACTTACCCTAGAATGTACCTTTACTCTGCAATTTACCCAATTTTCAAATAAAAGCCTAAATTTTTCAAATTGTTTCTTTTTTTTTAACCGCCTCCCGAGACTCCTTTAACAGCAAACTGCTGCTCCCTATGACAAATCCTACGCAGTCTTTGAAGGCAGAGCAAACTGGGGAAATAAAAGTGGCGGCCTATGGCAAACTGCACTTCAGAGAATTCAGCCCCTCTTTCTTTCTGCCGCATGACAAGTGAGCTGTGCAACTTTGCACAATATATATCCATGCTTCTAATTATTTCTTTTCACATCCATACAATGAAAGACTTTCCCATCCTGGGGCAGGGACAGCAGGGAGAACTGGCCTCCAAAATATTCTCTCTTATGCCTCTGACATGTGCATCTGTCTGCATGTCAGCATAGCAGTGTTCTCGACATCTTTGGTGTTAATGAAAGACATCTGGAAGCTACAAATGGAATAGGTGCTGTGATGACACATTTTGATTCCTATTGTGCAAATAAAATCTCTCAGACTTTCTTTTAATCTTTCTTATTCATTACTCCAAAGTACAATAAAGATGTCAGTGTATTGCCAGTCAAAATAAATGACATACACAGGCTTTATTGCAATAGAGAAAAAAAAAAAAGGTTGAAAAACTTGGTAAAAACAAAAGGCAAAATAGTTACAAACCCATTTAAAACTTTCTGAATTAAGTCTTTTTTTAAGAAGAAGAAAATGTATGGGTGGTTGATTTTTATCTTGGTGAAGTGAACCCTTTTCTTTCTCCTGAAAGATAGTTACAAAGAAATGCCTCTACTGCAGAGTGGTCACAAGGGGGTAGCATTGATACAGTTGTATAAGGCCTTTACCAGGCAGGCCAGCAGCAGGACAAACTGCCTTTGATGTAATTGAGGTCTTAGACCCCCTAGAAAAGCATATATTGGTTTGTATGTGGAAATGTTCAAGGAACAATGGATTTCCATAAGTGGATGTAAAATCGTATTTGGAGCATCCTCGGAATGCTAACCATTCTCTAAAGAATAACAAAACAGACTCCTTCAGGATGGGATGGGTAATTCCAAAGCACTTACTGCCTGCAAATGTAATGGAATGTAGCATTAGGATTAAATGTGTGACTAAAACATACAGACTTGACTAGTTTTGTGCTCTTTCCCGGATGATTTGCTTAAATGAATCTAGAGATATTCTCAGCTCTTCTCAGCAGAACTATGCATCCTTCTTCATGTAAACAAGCAAAATAAAAAAATGTATTTTTCAAAAGAATAATTAAAAGTTTAGTTATTTTAAGTCTTTCAAAATAACAAATGCAATTGTTTTTTATGGTGACAAAAGTGTTTTGTAGAAAACAGGCAAATTATGCGATCCATTTTGAACAGATTAGCCTGTTAATTATCAATCTTCCTGCAGACAGACCAGCACTCCCCTAACTAACATTTTTGTCACTCCATCTTATCATCCAAAGTAATACTTAAGAGTACGACTCTGGCAGGAGCTCATAAATAAACTTTGCCCATTTACATATTCAGTTTATCATGGATATTGCATACTCTGTACATAAAAATTCAAATGCAGTGTTTATGAAATATGATCATGCAGCAAATGTGAGAAAACACAGAGCGCAACCTATTCATATACAGACGGCGTTAGAGCTGGTGATTAATAAGGAATGAAATAGACATCAGACCTGCGGGATTGAATTAATTTGTTATTTTGGATTTTATTTACATAGGGTAAAAACTCATACTCTAAAACATTTTAAAAACCTGACAGAATTCATTATAGACAGACCTCATATCAGGAATTTAAATCAACTTGAGACATACGTGACATATTCTGACCTGTTCCATCTTTGGATGTACAAACACCGGTGTATATTTTTTAACAGAGCATGTACCTACTCTGTAATTTAAAAACCTCCTCTGTGGTGTAAAGTTGCTCTGTTCTGATTTAAAGTTGACACTTTATTAGGTATGATTATACTGTTAAATGTCAAAATGTGTAATAAAACTAGACTCTGCTTGGGACTATATTCTTAGCAAACTATTACATATGTTCCCAAACAAAATCTGTTTGCTTAATATATAAAACAGTTGGGAGAAAAATGGGCAAATCCTGAGCAGTAAGTGTCTCATCTCTTCTCATGAACTAGTTAACCTGAAAGAATACGATCTACAAATGTGTTTCAGCAAAAGCAAATTACCTGGGTTTTGTGGAGGGGAACTAATCTCTCCAAGCATGACACTGGACAGGAAAGGCCTCTTACTGTTATTATGATGTGTCGGCTTGTGTTAGATGGAGGGCCTTGATGGCCGCATCACGAAGGAGCATCGAAGCCCCTCTACCATGACAGCGGTCTGATGGATGCATGGGTGGTGGAGGGGCCAGGAAGATGGAGGTTAGAAAGCTTGAGATGAGGAGAAGAAGGGGGGAGGTGATCCGAGGTGCAGCGGGGGTTACATACAATAGCAAATACCTGCAAATACAACGCATTAGCAGTAGGTGCAGAACCTTAGATAACATTAGCATGCACGATAAGGCTTCGTGTTGGATAGCCTATCTCGCAAGCAAAATAAAGCTTCTGTGTGGTGAATCCTCAAATCTTTCCACCTGTAATGATTCCCTTCCTCATATTAAGCAGAACAGTGATAAAATTGCATTAAAAGTCATTTGAGACATTTGAAAATAAAGGTGTCAAACTTTGACATGTTATTTTGGGGAATAGAATGGATTAATAATATCAAAAGAGTGTTTTTGGAAAGATGACAGTTACTGTGGTTACAAAGGATTTTCTGAATAATATACCTAAACCTGTATCTGAACTTTAAATTTTGTGTGATGCATGTTCAGCTTAAATACATTATCTCATTGGACAACTTCAGTAAGCAGCATCAGATGTCAAACTTTATTTCATTTCTTGATTCTTTATATTAGAATTGTGGTAGATTTGTTGGAAATATGCTGGTTTAGTAACAGGAGACTAGCACTTGTTGGTGCATGAGAATTGTATTTTTTGTTGTTCTTTTCTCCCCGACAATGTGAGTGCTTGCAGCTAGGACTGTTTTGCACACAGTACCCACACTAAAATATTAATAACCAGTTTTCCTCCATGTCAGCAGCTTGTAATTTGATTTCTGGTTAAGAAATGTTATTTTGGGTGGCAGATCTCTGTGTGAACACAGGTCTGCCTCATCGTGCTCCTTTGGGCTCCCTGGAGACAGTGGCTTGGGGAAAGTGTTGTAGAGAGATGATGCTCCTCCTTGGCCTGGTAAAGATTGGGGGTGCCAACGCACAGCGGGACAGGTGTTCTGAGCTACACACAGGGGAGCCTCACCAGGCTGCAGAGCCTGGCCTACATCCATCTCTGTATCTAGGGAGATAAATGGAAAAGTGTGACCTGAACAGTCCAACATCACAGCTATGGCAAGAACGTGTTCTAACAATAGGGAGTAGGGAGGGTTTCCCATATTATTACTAAAAATGAGGCACGCACAGCAATTAATTTTAAGCCTAAATGAATGTCTGCTGCTCGCAGCGTTCCTCTCTGTGGCAATAGAAACAGATTAATACTACAGAATAGAAAGATAGTCTTATTTTCTTTAGTGGCGTACAGATAGAATCCAAAGCATTTTTTGATCAACATTCTTTGTCACATTCCAAAACCTACTTTTTCAGCCTTTATTTTTATAAAATGGTGTGATCTTTTCACTGCCCTTTGTCTTGGAAGAAAAATTAATTCTCATTTGCATTACCACGTCTAAATGTCAGCCACCGATATTTTGTTAGACATTAGTAAAGCTGGCAGCGAGTGGTGCTGGATAATTGCACTCAGACTAGCAGAGGGATTTACATAATTTTAGATAGCAATTAAAGAATCCTTGGGAATTTTCTTTCTGGCCTCTCTCTCCGACTCACTTCCACAACAGTACAAAGGAAGCATTCGTTTACATTAAGCTCCATGCTCCTGCACTGTTCATTTGCATGAAATTAAAGGTTTTCATGATCTTGAACAGCGGGGTAACATTTAAAATGCTGTTTTATAGCCTTCACCTTGGAATAATGAAACACTTAGACTTTTTTAGAAGGCAGTAGGAGTTCATTGACTGCCTGTCCACAGCTAAACTTTCTCAGTTTCTATTCTCTTCTGTGATAAGGCTAAGATTTCCTTTCAATTAAAAACAAAACGTTCTTCTCTTCACAAGGTCGGCCTTGTCTTTAGTCTGATTGTGACTCATAAGTATCGCCCTACCTCAGCTTTATTGTTGCATTTTAAAAACTATAATCAATTTTAAAAAATGTGTCCAAAAATATATATACAACTACACTTATCTGAAAAATATCACTTTTTTGCCTTTAAAAATAGATAAGAACATTTACCAGATTTATCAGTGCTCAAAAAAAAACATTGTAAGTGCAGTGTCTTTAATTAGCTCCCAATGGGCCACCGTACTATCTGCCACATTGATGAGCATGAACATGAACTTGCTTAGGCCTTGTAATGAAGTGTTGAATAAAGAGTGAGAAATTCAAATAGAAATATATTTTTATGATTTCGACGCTCACTGCTGCTTTATAACTTTAATATGTTTTTTTGCTTTAAGAAATAAGATTTAACCTTGATGTTTCACAGAGTTTTGTTTATTGGCAGTGGAGGAATGATATATTTAATATGGCAATTTTTTAAAATGATTAAATTGAATCGTTTTTGTCTTAAAAGAATTTTGCATCATTGGCCCGCATCTCATGGAATCCCAAGTTTGTCAGTTCACTTTATGATGAAGAAAATTATGGAAGAAGTGGAAGAAAGCCAAATGAATAGTACATTTTCGTAAAGATGACAAAGCTTTGTCACAGTGCTTGGAAACAAACGCAAAGCTTCATCAAGACAATACCCTACACACTTCTTCCTTGATTCCCCTTCTGCCCTTAAAGGCATCACAGAACATTTTCACACTAGTCGTCCCACCGCTGTGAAATAAATTGTGACAGTAACTCAATATGAAGTGAAATAGCTGAGAAAGCCTTGAGTTCACTTGCGCTGACAGTGCTGTTTAATTCCATCTCGTGCCAGCCTGACATTTCTGCTGCCACTAAATATTAAACATGTGTACCCGTTTCATTTGCATCTGGTAATGAGGTGGGAGACAGCGCCCAACTGGTCAAGTCTCTCTTTCAGGGTAGTGCGTTCTTGTTGCCTCCAATACAGAGACAAGGGTAAACCAAGAAAAATATTCAGAGGAAGGAGGTTGGGACGAAGGGAAATAGGAAATAAAGGGGAGCCTGTGTGGGTAAATAAGGGAATGGTAAAATGCATACCATCTTTCTTGGTGTGTGCTTAATCCAAATATATTTTAGGTAGTGGGGACATTTTAATTTTTTGACGGGAAAAACGAACTAGCTGTGAAAATATTTTTAAAAGATTAGTCAAATGACTTAAATAGCAGCTATCCTTAGTGTTTCAATCTCTCTTCAGGAAGTGTGTCCTTAAAATTCTCATATATAACTGTTTGTGCTCGTCTTCCAGAATCCAGCCTGAAATGACCCCGGATCTCAAACAGCGTCTGCTCTGGCTGACATTTCTCCCTGAATCTTTTAAGATGCCTTTCTTGCTGCAAAACACATTAGTGGAGAGAGAAGAAACAGAAGCACAAGAGGAGAGGGTTAAATGTGATTCCTCTAAATGTCATCACATCTTCATAATGCAATATATATTCATGATCTGGCAGTCTAGGAGGGCAGACATCCCAGTTGTGTTTGGTAATTCAAATGTTTTATTCGAATATTGATTCAACGTACAATTCAAGGGAGGCATTTCAAACCAGGGTGTGCATCAGTGTTTTAGGTTTTATGTGTTTGCATGGACTGATGGCATTTTTGTGGGACTAAGGTGTCATTGAAAATGTAGTATGCTGCTTACAACATATGCTGGGTCTGTGCGTGCCATTTGGCAGTCATATGGGAAAGAAAAATAGAGGTCAAATTGATTCTCCTCTTAAAACTTAAAGTGAAGAAATACAATAACTTTATAGAAAGGAAATGCTCTGGTACACACACATAAATTTATATTTTAACATACCAACACATTGTTTTTTGGGCTTAGTTTACACAATTTTAACCATTTTCTGTGAATTTTTTATGTTTTTTTTAATGTAGTTTCCAGTTACAACAAGCAGGTTTTTTTTAAGCGCAAATAGAGTGAAACCAAGCATGCAAAACAAAAATGCAAGCAAGCTAGCTTGTCGCTAACTTCATATTCCTTTATTAGCATCCACTCTGACAAACTGTTTCCCTAGATAACAAAATATGTAAAACAAGAGTGAATTTTGGACATTACAAATAAGTTGGCAGCACATTTGTATTTCAACTTGTCTTTTCTCTGCCTGCTTACATCACATTTACACATATTTGCATTATGCCTGCATAGTTGTGAATTTTTCATGACCCAAGCTGACAAGTGCAACAAGATGTGGTGCTTTATCCACTAAGATGCACACAAGAATATTTGACCATGACTGTGCTGATTTGTTAATACACAAAATTTTTCAAAAAATTTTTAACTTTTTTCTTCTGATGTTCATTCTTTGCAGGAAATCCGGTGGAAAGAAAAAAAACACTTAAAATGTGCAAAAATGTGCGACAAGTATACAAATCAGAAATACCAGCTCAGAATATCACTTACAAATCAAGGTCCAAGCTCTGGCGCAAAACAAGTATCTGTTTGACCATGAATACAGTTGGTGATGGTACTGTATGTAATCTGCAAAGCATGCTGTTCACTGCTATTGCTGCACACTATTTTCATTCCCTTGGGATGAAATTTAATGTAATCTAAAAAAAAAATGTGCAGCAAGATTTCTTTCTTCAAAGACCAATTTGTTGCTTAAAAGCAAATGTTGAAAGGGCTTTAAAAAAACAGACTGGGTATCATCAAACATGACCATACTGTTTGATTGAGAACGTGATTGTAATTGTTGCAAAAATTAAATTGATGTTCCAACACTATTGGATAAAGGAAAGAATGAAACATTTGCTGATCAGTTCATGTGCAGTAGTAGGCCCGACTTCTATCATAAAAAGATGCAATTTAGATGTTAACACAAATATTTTTTAATATAGACTCAACTTTTTTACAAGTTTCTACCATATTTAAGGTTATTCCCACATAAAAAACATACCTGAAGTGGTTTTCTATATTTTCAATGCATGTTTGGATAGTTTGCAAGGACGTCTATCTTGTATTCTGATACCGTTTAATGCCAGGTTGTTCTTGGCCACACCTTTTGTTTTTGCTGCAGCCACACTCTAACATCAGCACGAAGGGATTTTAGTAAGTCTTCTGCTCATGCTCAATCTCTCTACTCAAAGGGGAGTGTTTATTTTGATTTGTCTTCTCAACCGCTTTTGCTTACAAGGTTTGTGGGTAATGCCAGGCCCAATCCAAGCTGACCCCAAAGAGGTAGCCAGTCTGCTTTGGGGCTACACACACACTCATTCCTAGGGGTAATTTTGTAATGGACAATTTATCTAACATGCTTGTTTTTGGGAGTGGGAGGAAACCGGAGAAAACTCACCTGTATATGGGGAGAACATGCAAACTTCACACAGAAAGGCCAGTGTTTTTTACCCCAACTCCAGGATTCAGACACTCCACCTTTTTGCTGTGAATTCGTGCTTATGGGAGTGTTCATTTTGTTTAGAAATTCAGTTTGTAATAAATAAGCTTTTCTTTTACTTAACTCGATGCCCTAAGTTTGCAGTCTCAAACAAGAATCATGTCCTTCTGCACACATTCACCGGGTGGGATTTAACAGGGCTCAAAAGGAGGGGGTATTCACAGTTTCAAAATCAGAAGTGAAAAGTAATTATATTTATAAGCTTTTTGGCAAATAACACATTTTAGGACTAGCAAAAGGTTTATCTTAAAATTCCTTTACAATTCCATGACATCGCTCTTTCTCTGCCCTTTCCAACATGTTCCTGTGCAATAGTTAGAGCTAAAATACACTGTGCTTTTCTATGAGGGTTTGTATTGATTTCATAAAATGCATCAAATATGTCACGAGAACCTTGATCAAAACCAAAGCTGACTGTCATGGAAACATCAAAGTGGTACAGTAGAAAGGCAGAGATGATTGAAGTTGGATGTGTGTGTGTGTGTGAGTGTGTGGTGCGAGGTAGGCTGGGAGGGAGACTTCCCACTTCTTGCTAATTCTCTCATAAAAGCTGTTAAGCCCACTCAGCAGTCATGGAGAATTGTGTCCACTTGCGGGCCTCCGGTGGGACTACGTGTCCTGAGGTTTACTGTTGCTAGCTTGTCATGTCCACGTCAACAGCACTTATCGCCTTCTGTCTGAGCGCGAAGACATTTCCCAGGCATTTAGCTGCCTGTTTGTCTTCTCTTGATTTCCCCTCCAAATCTGTCACATATAGTCTTCACCTGACACCTCACACAGTGTTCTTTTCTCAAACACTGTCAAAACAGGGGGATCCGACAGGAAGAGATAGCAGCAGGGAACCACAGATTGCCAAATGTTATACACTGATCAGGCGCTGAAAATAATGACCTGTGTAGGCAAACCAGTCTGGGCTCGTTTACTTCATCAACATGCTGTCTGCTATCCAAATAAGAAAGAATGAACAGTTTGTGTTCACAGTTTTCGTTTTGCAGTTCTTTTGCACTTTGAAATACAAAGTGCTGCTTTCACATTGTCTCCAAATCAATAACAGAGTCCATAGTTTTCACATCACTAAGACTTTCTCTGTCCTTTCATTTCTTGGAGAAAAGTCACTGGCATGAAAACAATACACTTCACAACGGAGGCCTGGCGTGGAATCAAACGCTTCTCTTTGGTGCATTTTTCTTGCCTTGCCTTTTCTCCCTGCTGAAAACCCTTCTATTATTTCAATAAGCTCTTAGTTTTAATACATTATTGATCTTTAGGTTGAACTACAGGCCATCCGCATTACCAAGATTCTTTAGCCCATCGTGGCATGACACTCATGTACTTGTGAAAAATTATACCAATTATGAAATCAACCAACAACTACCTCAAACAGAAATCAATTGTCACATTGGAAAGCATTTTTTCCCCACAATATTATTGGCTTTTCAGTTACAAAGAAGGAGTAGGTGTTGGATGTTTAATGACTTTCAAGTACTGATTTTTTTGGTTCAAAATGTTTCAAAGGTAAGCTTTGCCTATGTTTCTCGACCCATGTTGGGTATTTGTACGCCAGCAAGACAATAGCATTTGTTACTGTTTTCCCCTTAAGAGCACTGAATGCTGCATACAAGCATGCACACTTAAGAAGGCTACAATACGCATATTAATTATTACCGGTTCACCACATATTAGTGCATTAGTAATGGATTTATTTATTCTAATTATGCAAAGGGCACGAACCTTGCTAAGAATAAAAAGTCTTTTCTGGAGGCTGTAAAGAGCTCGGGGCTGAGTGCTGGTGGGTTCAAGTGTAAGCTGTGTCTCAGGCAATGCCTGCGTTTCCATATCACAACATTCAATCACAAAGCGCCTTCATGCACAAACCTTTAACCCAATGCTCATAAGTGCAGAGAAGAAAAGTCTACTTTACTTTTATTTGTTGTACTCAACATGTACAATAAAGAGAGAAAATAGTCTTTTTCATTTGTTGCAGACATAAGATACCGATGTGCTTCTTATCAAGAACAAGATAAAAAAAAAAACCCTAACTTCTAATTAAAGTCCCCTTTATTGTTTCCAATCTAAATCGGTGGTGTGACACCTAAATGACATTTTAATGAAAATTTTAGACAGGTTATTTTGAGCAGTTTCCTAAAAGATGCAGAAGGTTGAGAGGTGGTGAATTGCAAGTGTCTTTTTTGAGGGGTTGGTGGGGTGGGTGGTTTGATAGGTGCACAAAAATCTCAGCCAAATAAATGAAGTGGAGATGGTAATACAGTGTGTTATAGCAGCAAGTGAGAGTGACAAGCCTGTTCCTCCCATGAAGCAGCTGAGCTGGCATTAAACAGACAAGACATCCCGTTCAGTCAGTTATCAGCCCAGGAATAATGAAGGAACAGGCTGGCAGACCAGGACGAGTCACCCTAGTCAGCCAAGTGGAGAATTTAATTTTGTGCAGGTTTCTCTGCAGCCAAGCATTTCCCCATCGGAGGTCCACTGGTGCTTGGGTGAGTGTGGACAACTCAGTGCACCCGACACCGAGTCTCTCCGGCACTGACAGAGATGTGCGGTGATGGATTTCAGAGTGGCTGGGGGAGACTGGTGGACTTAAAATTGGGTACAGTTGTTAAAGAGAAGAAGCAATGAAAAGTAACTCTTGAGAAAAGTAAAAGAGTGATCACTTGAGTTCATCATTTTCCTGTGTATGAGTGTATTATTAGATCATAGACAGTAAAATGAGAAATGGGTCCTGTCAGACCTAAAGATATGTTAGAATGAAATTCTTTGGTCTGTGCTTTGGTCCAACACCAGATACTAAATTCACCCACTAGGTCACTAGAAAAGAACATGACCTGTAGTAAAATGTTCCTGTTGTTATATTTATCTTTAAATTTAACTGACTAACGCGACTTTAAGTCCATTTTCTTTTATAATTAATCCATATTCATTTGGATCTGTCCCATCTTTACTCAATATAAAAATGTATAAAAAAAAGTTGGAGTTTGCATGTTCTCCTTGTGTGTGTGTTTTTCCCCCCCAGGTACTCTGGTTTCCTCCCACTCTCCAAAAACATGAATGCTGGGTTGATTGGCCACTACATGACCCGAGGAATGAGTGTGTGTGTATGGTTGTATGTGAATGGCCCTGCGACAGACTGGCGACCCGTTCGTAGTGTACTGTGCCCCTCACCTCGAATCAGCTGGGATAGGCTCCAGCATCCCCCGCAACCCTGTAAAGGATAGACGGTTAAGAAGATGACTGAGTGTATAAAAATAGTTTCTACCTTAATCACAGAAATATAAACATTTTCTTGTAAAGTGAGTGGGTTTCTTTTTTGGACATTTTATGCTTAAGAGGTAACAATACCAATCCAAAAATAGAGGCATTTTTTAAAATATCTGCGTTATTGTTTCCGCAAAGAAATTCTTCTGTAATGACATTTTTTCAAAAAGGTACATTTAGAGCATGCAAAATGGTTTTCCTGGCAGAGAATGTTATGAAACTATGATACATTATATTGTAGTTATTACCTTTTAGTCTAGAAACTAAATTTGAGAGATGTCGTTAACTTTTGACAAACGCAATCAATAGCCTTATTTGATATTTTCATCCCATATGACATATTTTCAATGATCTTACATTATTATGAGTATATGTGTATATCTTCTTCTTTTTTCGGCATTTCCCTTCAGGGGTCACCACAGTAAGTCAGTTTCTTCCATCTAACCCTGTCTGCTGCATCCTCTTCGGTCACGCCAACTATCTTCATGTCTTCCTTCACCTTGTCCATGAACCTCCTCTTTGGTATTCCTCTCAGCCTCTTTCCTGGTGGTTCCAAACCCAGCGTCCTCCTACCAATGTACTCTCTCTCCTCTGCACATGTCCAAACCATCTCAGTCTGGCCTCTCTGACTTTATCTCCAAAACCTGTACTAAATGAACAATTTCTCACACAAAGAGTCCCGTAAACATTTTTTAAATGATTAAAAGCATTTACCATAAAAATGCCTCATAGATACAACTCACAAGAAAGCAAACTAAAGAAAAAAACAGCATGTATCACAGCAGATTTTTATTATATATTTCCTTTGTTTTTCCTGTCTCAAAGTATTTTGTACCTACATACTGTACTTTTATGTAGAGTTATAACGTATTTTTAAAATCTTTTCATTTTGTATTTTATCAGTTTACTTACTTGATTTTAACCAAATAAATGTGTGCATTAGTGTCTTGATAAATCAACATCTAACCAGCGATCTATCCTCTGAAATAAATAAAACATATCTGGTGTGTCCTTTGTTTACAGTGACCTTTTTACCTTTTTTTTTACTCCACAATGTAAAATTTACCTGTCTGGAACAGCTCTTCCCTTCTTTATGTAATTTAAATAACTTTCAATGAAAGCTGCCCTTAAGCATTGTTCCAAGAATACCAAGTGAGATTCCAAATGTGAAGGAATTGTGACAACATTTGTGCTGACACCGGTGGCCCAAAGCGATGCTGTAGCGCCTGCCAGCTGTGCCAGACAACTGTCACACAATCACAACCTTATCTCACTTTCTTACCTTACTGTATATCATTTCCATCCGCTCACTAGCTACTTTTGATTGAGATGTCATGGAAATTTGTCTTTAATCTCAAACAGTAAAGTTGAAACATCAGGGTGGTGCTCTACATATAAAAACTACATGGCAAATGATAAGAAATTCAGTCCAAAAATCTTCCTTTACAGCTCCTTAGAAAGGATTTTTCATCTTTAATCATGTGGACTTTCCATCTTTCTAATGTCAGAGAAAATATCTTCTGAGACAACAGCAGATTCTTTCGCAAATGGGTCTGTAATCTGCGAATGTGCCCGGCTTTAGAAAAAGACTATGACTAACATTATCACCTCTTTCACACATTCAATAATTCATCACACCGTGTGGGTAATAGGACTGTTCTGACAAATATTGATCCTATCACAGCAAAATATCACAGGATTTAGGAAGTTAGTCATATTTGTTCTATTAGTAGTTATCAGATTTTCTTTTTTTAATCTTTGGAAGCAATTCTGTTTAAAAGAGCCTTCTGTGCTGTGAAAACGCCAGTGCCAGCTCAAAATAACAGCCAAGTATTTGTTGACAAATGGTGATGATAAATGGATCTGTATACTACATTTATTTATAAGTCTTTACCAAAAAGATATTTGCTTCTTAGTAAATGCATGTTTTTGTTGCAGGTGACTTGGCACCAACGGTGACCGCTCATTTGGAAGTGAACCAAATGCTTGTGGCTGTAAAGACCTGCACAGGGTTCAGCTTCTTAAAGCGGAAATAATTGCAGAAGGGCATGCTCCATTAAAAGCAACTATTTAATACAATAATCATTCAATTAAAAAACCCTTGTAGCAGCTGCCAAATTTGATCTGGATCAAACAATCACGTTATTTGTCGTAGAAACAAAGTTCTAGACTGTGGTCCTATCGGAATAATTTAATAATGACACCGGAGTGAAGACCAAGATCAGACAGATCCTAAGGATGATTGTATAGGGATTTTTTTTTAATTATTCTTATAATTGTTTGGGGGGCAAAGCAGGCTTTGCTAACAAATGTCGGATGTATAAAAATAAAAAAGGTGGCTGGTGCTTACTCCTAAACATCTGGTGACTTCCAAGTGAATTTACAAGGAGCAAAAGGCACATATGGATGAATAGTGTATAAATAATAAATGGCAGATGCAACTATTACAGAAACTACATTAGCACACTTTCTAAAATGTTAACTGTTTTTAAAAGACATAAACAAATCTTTACAGTAAAACAACGCTATGTTAGTTAAACATCGAAAAATGTATCAGTTTGAAACAATATTCAGATATTTTTTGTTTTCAAGCTTTCTATGTTCTTGCATTGAAGTGCTGCTTTAAATCAAGACACCAGTAAGAAACTTTTCACATATGTGCACATGCAAATGGAAAAACAAAACACTCACCAAGATCAACTTCTGATATTATAGTAATGCAACCGTAATCTCAATTTAAGATACCCTACGAAATATCACAATACCGCTTTGTCCAAAATAAAGGATAGGATAAATTAATATCAACAAATACTGCCACATCCAGCTTAATGCTTTATTCATGTCTAAATTAAGCAAATATGCTGGAAAATTAAATAAATAATAAAGTTTTCTATTTCAAATTGTATTGTATATTGCCAGGTGCCGGGGATTGTCCCAGCTGGTTGGCAGGCAAGAGACAAGGGAGTATCTGTACAAAAATTTAAGAAATAAATTTCCACATACCATGGTAGATTTCACTTTTTTTTCTATTGTATTGTTGTAGATTGTCAGATATCCAGGTCATGACTATCTCATATCCATAAATGAAAGACAACTGAATTTCTATGGGCTTTGAAGTGGTTTCATCTTTCATCTCAAACGCATCTTTACTTTGAAAGTCTCTGTAAAGTATATCAAACCAAAAACAGAATAAAATCATGTGAAGAAATTATATGTGTGTTATGTGTGCTGCTGTTCAATCCATACATGGCTCTTGTGTTTTGTTTGGGGTTTGCTAAGATAGTAAATTTTGGCACTGCCATCATTTTTTATTGAACCAGGGTATTAATCAATTAAAATATATCGGAGAAACAAAAGGAGCAGTTTTACGTTTACTTACCAAATGGCCTTTCAAATTGAAACCAGCAGACATTACCATGCTGGTTTGCATGCAAGCCCATTCTTCATTATGAAGAGATGGCTTTGTGTTTTTATCTTGTTGTGCGCCTTTTGAGCAAAGGAGCACATTATATTGAGTCTTTGTTTTATTGTGTTCAGCAAATTAATAAATGGGAAGCACGGTGGGAAAAATAGATATGAAAATGTGTACTTTGCATTATTGAAAAGCCCATCCACTAAAGGTTACCAGCAGCTATTGTAGTACAATCTGTGAAATGTAATTAGAGTTTGTGTGAGAGAGCAGCACAGATAAAGCTGCCTCTGCCATTATGGACTCCTCATAACATTTTGCTTCCCTCTGAAACTTATTCTCTCTGAACTAATTTTGCTTGACATATTGCATTTCTGCTTCAGCTATCATGAGTCTACCTGTGAATTAAACTAGGTTTGCAATGCAGCAAATTTTCAGATTACATTTTGGTCATGCAGATATCTCATATTTGCAATGATTTATTCATTCGAGGTAGACAAATCTCAAAATATTACTTACAGTTATTATTGCAGGTGCCCTGGCTGAATGTGATATAAGATGGATTGAGGAAAAAAGAAGTGAAAGCTACATCATCTGAGCATTGTGTGGATCAGTTCAAAAAATATATTTTTTCTGTTACAAAAAAAAGACCAAAACATTATTCAGTTTTAAATGAGTACATTTGAGATAGTTTTCAAATAACAGAAATCTTAAATCGTGTGGAAAACTTGTGATATGATTATCTTAAAAAATTGATTTGCTTGTAAATTTTTAAATTTTGCAGTATTTTAAAGAAAAAAAAAAGCTAAATTATAAAAAAACAAAAAACAAATACAAAACAAATACAATTGATTTTCAACACAAAACTGGGTTATGAAAACAAATTGGCAAATATATATTTGCATCGGTCGGGTTTGTTTTTTCAGAAAGGAGTGGACAGAGATCTTTTGTGGTTACGTTATGTAAAGTTAATTTTGTATTGCATTTGTGTGGGTCCCTTATATGACTCAGACTCACACAAAATGCAACATATTTTACAGTACGTTAAGCACATCAGTTTTGATAAATTGGAGTTTTCTAGTGTCTTAAAAAGAGCTTCCTAAACATTTCATTAAATTTTTGTCAACTGCTTTAGAGACATAAAGATATCAAAATTTAGAGAAAAGATCAGGCAATGTTACTTTTGAGTAAAAGTGTTAGTTATTGATTTTGTGAAACGTGCAATACTGAGCTGGAAACAGTAGGACACATTAAAATTAAAGTTTGGAGAGTTTAAAAAAAAAAGAAAAACAAAGTTGGAGAAGTGCATTGAATGCATCAACTTTAGCAACACTTTAGCTTAGTTAAATTTACAAAAATTAGACAAAATCAAATAAGTAAGCATTCTTTAAATCAAAATATCTGGATATCTTGAGTTTATACATTTCGTGTTTAAATCCTCACATTCTGATAATTCACATACTTTTTAACGAACAGACGACTCTTTTATAGAAAAATGATAACATACTGTAAATAGTAAAACTTGACAGACATACAATACCAACAATATTGTGATTAATCATGACTTAAAATGATGAAAAATAAAATTCCTTATATGATCTGATGGTTTAAATTATTTGAAATTTCTCTCAGATAGAGGCCCTTATAGGTTTTTTTTTATCTAAGCCCCACGTCCTCAGATAAGCCAGGTCCTCTTTTAACGGTGCCTCTTCATGAAAAGCGTGATAATAGAAGCCAAGCAGGCCAAAAGTTGAGCAAAAAAGAGAAATGATTAAGGAACCTTATTAAAAGCAACCTTGTAGATTCAGACGCATGATGGAGAGCACATTATGAGGCCTGATCCTTTTCAAATGACACCACGGTTTCCCGAACACGCCGAAAAACCTGATTAGGGTGACAAGCACTGAGTGATACTGCAAACCTGTTAATAACATGAAAATTAGAAGGGGCTCATGCAAAGAAAGGAGATTAATTTAGCTGGAGTCCATCTTGTGCAAATTGCGAAGTTGTGAATATGTTTTCAGATAATGAGCCTTCCTACTTGTCAGCTCACTTGTCATTTTCTGTAATTAATGTTAAGGAAGACTCCTTCCTGATGGTTCATATTACTCATGTACCAGGAAAATTTCTCCCCAGAAATAATTTACATTTATTATCATCAGTCTGTTTGTGTGGTTTATTTCACAGTGGAGTAATTTATTGCAGCACCATTTCGCTCGCCTTGATTAGTCACTCGTCAGACTGAGATGTAATTTTTTTCCTCATATGTCGGGTCTGTGAAAATTGAAAATGTTTTTGGCTCAGCGTGGCACCTTCACAGCACTACCCTCTTTTCTTTTTTTTTGTTTGTTTTACTTCATTCTATCAAAAGCATGCCTCTCACTGGCACGATATTATCAGATTTTCTGTCTTCTACTACACAATGCATGGAGAGAATAATAGTAATATTTAAAAAAAAAAAAAATCACCTCAATTGTAAAAGCGTATGAAGAATGATACATATTTTGACTTTGAAGGCATTTTTGCAAGATATCTGAAGTTTGCTACAAAATTGATGAATATTTCAAAATTTTATCAAAAGTTGGATTCAGATTGACAATTGCTTTACCTCAAATACGCTTTTGATACTCAAACAAATTCAACCTTCTCTCCTTTTTGTCTATAAAGACACTAGACAGATTTACTCTGCTTAGGTGTAACCATAATTTAAAGAAATCTTAATTTTAGACAAATATTTAAATCAACCTTTCTTAGCCACTGTGCTTTTCTTTCCTTTGCACCAGTAAATTTATAACCCCACTTCTTAAATGTATTATTCATTCGAGCATGTAAATAATGCATGCCTCCTTCCACACTAAATTAACCCTTTACCTTACCGGGGTGTACAGGAGTCATTGTTTTGAAAGGCAATTATGTCATTTAATTAATGTTGTAATTAATACTGTAATTAGCTTAAACACCCTGAAACTGAGTGCCACTACTATGTTGACTTAATTAAATAGATTGAATGGTTTTATATCTTTTTGCAGTGCTCGCTGAGGAAAAATTTGACATCTTTGTTTTGTACATTTCAAAATTTTAGAATAAACACGGTAAAACGTTTCATGTATGGATAATATTTTGTGTTAAATGCAAGTTTGATGTGGCCAGTATTTAGTAGCTAAGTTAATACATTTATATTCTAACTATCACTGCAAATCTTTTCTCCGTCTTCCCAACCGTTCACAATTTGATACTCTATCACAGCGGGAGTCATTGTCTGCTAAAATTATGAAAGAAAATAAATCTGATTCTACATTCGGCTTTCACACTAAAGGTAAGGCAGCTGTGCAGGCGTGTGTTTTATTGCTGCAGTACAACAGTGAGAGCAGGCAGACAGCTAATCTGCTACTAGAGTTTTTATCCTTGCCCAAGCTGACAGTGATAGAAAGTGTTTTCTCCAAACTGGAAAAATAGTTGAGAGAGGATGAAATAGCAAAGAGGTCAGTGAATACTGAAGTGTTTCCAGTCGACTCAACTCCGCCGGCTGCAGGTCCGGCTTTGTATTCATGGGCTGTGAGCATCCGTACAGCTCATCTATTGTGCATGTGTATGTCAGGATCATTTTTGAAGCCAGACGCCTTGGCGCTAGCAGGGAGCAATAAGCAGGAACTCCCTGCTTGTAAAATTAATTCCCCTTAGTATGTCAGAGTGTGGCTGAAGACCCTGGGAGTTACTGAGTAGATATAAGCAGCTTCAATGTGCAGGATTTTATTTTATTTCTTGTGGGGGTTGCCGGTGGTTTGCTCTTTTTATACATAAAAAATGTTTTAACATTAGTAGTAATGCATAACAATGGAAATATTTCAACTGTGTTTTTCCTCGTCTGTGCACAAGAGAGATGTTGTTTTTTTTTCATTTTTATTTAGTTGCAAGTGCTTCTATCAATGTCACAAGACCATTCATTGAACTAAGTGAGGAATCCATCAAAAGCTGACAGGAAGCTGTTGCCTAATGGCTGTTAGGCTGTAATATTCTTTAATATGATTTTTATTTGCCTTAATTTCATCTTCTTTTTCACAGGTCCCAAATCAGTTGATAGCTGTAGAACACCTGAGCACTGACTCACAAAGCATTTAGCTTCTGTGGATATGTCCAGGAGGGAAAAAGTACATCTCTTACTAAACTGGAATAAGAAGCACTTTGTGTGGCAATCAGGTTTCACTACAGGGACACATGAGTAAAATTAGTGTGTCTACAGTGAGAAAGGAATGGCATTTTGTGCACATGATGAGCCTTTGTGCTCTGCTTTTTTATCTCCTAGTACTCCCCGCCGCATTTTGGGGCCACCTTCATCATACACTCCAACACTCCAAATTAAAAATAGCTCAGCAGGTTTCAATTTTGTGCTGACACAAACCTAATTTTACCCCCTCTTTGAGTAGTTTCCTCTGTTCTCACACTTCACATCCTTTGAAACAATCAACTGCAGCTCTGAAATTGCCTGAAACATAGCAAAACAAATGAAATGGAAATTAATTTTTTTTGCAACAGGATCATCTAACCATGCGACTATTATCATTCCCTGCTGTTTATCTAGAGCAAAAATAGGAGATAATTTTACAATTAATTGCAGAGGATTCAGAACCCTACTGCAATCATTAGATGACACATCTTGAAGAAATAGCCCTTCATATTGCCTTACCCTGGGCTTCAATAATCTTGACCCTGGGTATTAATGGATGAGTTAATGGCCTGCAGAAATCCTTTAATTTATGCCAGGGTGAATTAAGAATAAGTAATGGATTCTGCTTTTCAAAATGTCCAGACAAGGCATTTCCGTTCAGCCTATCAGGGAAATCAAATTATCATATTATCTCTCTGAATGGGTCTTCTGAACCCATATTTCACAATATCTGATGGAAATAGTTTTGACATTCATTACATGACTCTTGCTTTATTGTGCCTTGCTAGTACATGCAATGACAAAGGCGGATAATAATTTTCTAGCTGGCAATGAAGAAAATGGGTGCTTTACAAAAAAAAGAAAAGAATCAAAAATGACAAATCTAACATTCAGTTTCCTAATGTAAATACAAATGTAATTATGGATGTAGAAATTGGTTTGACTCTCCAGAGAGAGGTCACAATTCTTTATCCCTTTTGTCACAACAAATTCACTGAAGAAATGACACTTCTTTGTTAAATTATCTTAATGAAAGTTGTCCAAACTGTTATTAGGTTTTTAGCTGATGTTTTTGTTTTAAGAATGTCAACTAATTGTATTTAATTTGGTTATTTTAATGGGTTTTATTGTTATAAAAACTGATTTTAGTACAACTTTGAAGTATTAGTTTTCATGTCTCAAATTTGATTCAGAACACGCTATTTAAAAACGTTTGGAATTGATTGCTTTTGCTCTGTTGTTAAAATGATTAAAATTCACAACAGATATTTAAATTGTAGAAAGTTCTTGCACTAGAAAGTGGATTTGTCTAAAATAAGCAATAAAAGACGGCAAAAAGTCCAAACACCAGAGTGTAAAGTAGTAAAAGCGAGTTTTACGCAAAAGACAGTAACAAAGACATATACATAGAATATAAAATTACAATTAAACCTTCTGATTTGCTGGTTTATGTCAGTGAAACTTGTTAGAACGCTGATTTTCTGACAAGACTGTTTCTTTTCTCCCTAAAATAATCCTGTCTTTAGAGCCCTGATGATAAATTGACATGTGCTGTGAAGATGATTACTTTTATGTTCTGTTTCAAGATGTCTTGAAATAGTGAAAAGCTGTATTTAATCTATAGATGATGAAAAAATTCAAGTAATCCAAAGAAAAACCAAAAAAAAAACAAAAACCCAAAAACATACATTTATAATAATTGGATGGGGAGGAGGTGGAGGGGAGGTAAAGTAGAAGCATTTCATTAGCATTTTAGCAGCTGTCTACAGTCTAACAAGTGTCAAACTCTGACACGCGGGCCAAATTTGGTCCGTATTGCAATAATACTTAGTTTGTCATCTCAAGTCCCCCTTCTCCCAAAGGATGAAAGATTATATGCACATTTGGGGATCAAGCGTGCCATTTTATTGAATAATGTGATGCTTGTGTCAAAAGTTTGATCCAAGACAGAGACCTTCTCACCAATTGTGTCCAGCAAGGGTGAAGTAATCCTTTTAACTCAATAATACTTTGCTCTTAAAGTGAGGCCACATACCACGTGTAAGTGGACCATAGCCTTGTCAATTGCTCTACTCGTGTGTACACACGTGTACCAAAGTCATACCAAACTCTCCTGTCACACAGCAACACAACACTGGCAGTTATTTGGGGCTTGTTTGTAATCTTTTTGGGCGCTTTGTCAGACAGCCCCAGTGATATTAGTGTGAGTGCACAAAAGCCCCCAAGTGGTGTCACGCACAATTAATGTCCCCAGGTAGCAACTCCATTAGTCTTATGAACTCAAGTCGCAGTGGGGAATGCTAATGGTGGAGATGCCGTAGGGCATTAGGTAGGAGCGCAGCCAAAGCTACCACTTTACCCTTCGATTTGACCAGTGTGCACCTTCGTCTCACTTTAGAGCCTTACAACCAACACCCCAACCTCATCACTTTAGTCAGACATGCTGTCGGGGAACAAGAAGTCTCTGAAGGAAATTCGCTAACAGCGTGTGCAACTCTTCGACTTAGCTATACACTATTTTGTTTTAATGAATATTTTTGTGTCATACAAAAGCATGTAAGTATGCAAAAGTATCCAATTATAAAACATCATCATGTATTCTGTCATTCAAACATTCTTATTTTCAGATTTGTGAGAAAGTAACCCTGTGTGCTCAATCTTTGTCAGCTTTTGTGTGTTTTGACTTCCATCTCACCAACCTAAAATCCCACATGGTCACATGACCTATTCCACAAAAAAATTCAGAGCCTGACCTTGTTGTTGCAGAAGCAGAGAGCGGTTCATTTGATCTAACGGCCCTACAGCTGAGTTACACCCAGCAGTGAGGCCTGCCTGAGTTGCCTGCTCCCCCTGCTTCATGCCCGCTCTAGCATGGATGTATTTAGGAAGCCTGGTGGCTACCTTTACTCCACAGCTCAATAGCATCATGTTGCCTCTGAAACTACATGTCAATTCCATGTCACACAGTTCACAGAGCAAAAAAAGAGGCAGGGATGGTCGGTGATAAAGAGTGAACCGACTGAAAGCAGAGCGATCAAGAGAGAAAGAGAAAAACTGGTAATTTTGGTGGAATAATCCCACATCACCAAGCAACCTCTATCCAGTCATGAAAAATACGAGTCTGCCATGACAGTGACTGCAAACAGCCAAAAGTCACTCTGAGCCTATTCACAGCCTTTATTACATTATCAATTACAGATTATAAATGTACTCCACACGGTTTGTTTCTCTGTGCCTTACTCCATCATGTTGTGCCGTCATCACTCAAACTGAGACCCACACGGGAAGGCCAATGCTTTCAGGTTCCTAGGCGCCTTTTCACCATTGCTTTGGAATGCAGTGGCTGTTTTATTGCTTGTGGCAGTAATTGCACTTACATTTGACAGTCTTTTGTTGAGATAAGCCCCAC
Source organism: Neostethus bicornis (assembly GCA_902685375.1). Lineage (NCBI taxonomy): Eukaryota > Metazoa > Chordata > Actinopteri > Atheriniformes > Phallostethidae > Neostethus > Neostethus bicornis. The sequence goes on from LR738545.1 coordinate 18,085,303, forward strand.
CACTGGCCCCTGTTAGGTTCCACTGCCAGGTAGTAGAGTCAGTGAGTTCCTAAATGTATCATAACCTCCTACTTTTAAGCCAAATGTTGGTCTTTTCACCTGCACAGGCAAAAGGTTAAATCATTTCAAGACTCACAACTACATTAAAAGCAGTTCTCATTTATTGGATGGATCAGAGGACGTCCACAGATGTTTGAAGCTCACATCTTTGATTTTATGGCCTTTCTATGAATGTAAGAGCAAGTGTTCATATTGATTTATACATTAAATATATTAGTAATAAAACAACATCCTGCTGGAAAACAATTGTAAAATCAATAGTAATTGGAACCAAAATATTATGAGTTCTTGGTCTGGAGTCTTACCGTCTCTGTAACTGACCAGTGAAATCTTATGTTTGCACGATAAATGTGATAAGTATTGATAGCAATGTCATATGAATGTATAGCTGTAATTCTGAGAACCTAAAAATAAATTGAATAAACTCTGGGAAGATGGTCCTTGATGGAAAAACCGGAGGGCAACAAACCAAAGCAGAGCTGAACTTGACCAACTTGTTCAGATATTGCTATTGATCTGCAAATAAATGAGAACCTTTCAATGGTGCAGTACATATTTCTAGAAAAACATAAGACCGCATTTTATAGAAATTTGTGCCATCCAACATACACATTACTAAATATTGCTTGCCGTTATTTTCAAAAATTGGTCCCTAAACTAGAATAAAATTCAGTTGGATGTTCATATTTGAACATCTTTATCGAAGACAACAAAAAAATAATTCACTCCTGAGAATAACTAGTTATTTAGACATTTTAAAGACGTTTTCAGAACGTCTGGATTTTTCTTAGCGATATGTCCTTTATGGTTTGTTGACCACTCTGCATTCTGGATGTTTTGTAAGCCTGCTCACGACAATAAAAGGCAGTTTTACTGAGTGGTCTCTGTCAAATTGTATGTGAATGAATGTATTGGTTAGAGTTTAATAAAATTATGTTTTAGATTAACCGAAACATTATTATCATTAAGCTAACAAATCTGTTTTTTTAAAAAGTAACTGATAATTTGCTTGTAATATGAATGTGTGAACTTAGTTTTTCAAACTTCAATTTAGGTTTTTTTACACCACAAAAATCTAAATTGAATGAAATCACAGTGTTTATGTTCATGGCTCCAAGTCTTTTGCCATTTTGTTTAAATTCTCCTAGTCTTTTGTCAATAATTCATCCAAGTCATTTGACTGAAAGAGTCAAAGATATCAATCTATTATGCCAACCAGATCAATAGAGAGTATATTAAGGCAGATGCAAATTGTACCACAACATGGTTGCCACTCTTATCTTAGTTTTCTATGCAGATATGCAGCAGATGTGATGACTTTATTGATCACCTTTCACCCACATTCATGCAACACAAAGACGTTCAACTGACATGTTGTTGCAGGATGGCGTTGCAACCTACGACATGTCACATGACAATGTCTGCACATCAGAACACAGAGACATTTTTTTCATCTAACATTGTGGGAAATGAAAAATATTTATTTACATACTGCCTTCCTTGATGGTGATGACATCTGTCTCCCCATTTTAAAACCTACAATAGGGTTGGAAACCCTTCATAGTTAGGTCTCCTATGGTTTAAAACTTGTGGTTACACTTTTTAAACTTAGTGCCATATTGACAAATTAAACTCTCAATTAAAACCAATAATTGATAGATTTTTGACACGAGAACTAATGTACCCATTAAATTTAATTTTGAGCCCACTTCATATTTATCTTAAGAACTGTTCGTTTGGGATTTTTTTTTTTTTGTATTTTTTAACCTGCATGTTCAACTGCTAAAACACATTGTCAAACATAAGCCTGGCTAAGAGTCCAATTTTGCTCACAAGAAAAACAACCCATGCCCCCTGGAGTGTGTGAAGAGCTAGGGGTTGAGCTATTGTTCCTCTGAGTTGAGAGAAGCCAGATGGGGTTGTTCAGGTATCTGGTCGTGATGCCTCCTGAACGTCTCGCTGGTGAGGTGTTTTGGGCACGTCCCATCGAGAGGAGACCCAGAGGTAGCCCCAGGTGAGATAAGCCTGGGCTTCCCATCTGAGGCTTGTTGCCCCTATGACCGCCGGACAAGCAAAAGACAATGAAACAGAAAAAACAAATAATACCAATAATAGAATGTAGATGTGCTTAAACCACAGAAAATATAACAAAATCTCCTAAAGTGGTGTAAAATGCTGACTGTCTTGAAATTCTGTGATGAGATAACTATGCAGAAATTTATCAGACAATTTATTGATTGTCAGTACCAATGCAGACATCAGGAGTGCAGTCGTTACATACTGTATTATGTAGATTTTTTTTTAACACAACTCATATTTAAGTCAAAGTAGCTTTTTCATATGTTGTTCCACACATCAGAATTAGTTCATGAGAAGAAGGAAAAAAGAAAAGGTGAAAGCATTGCTCCTTTTATTCACCTTTCCTGTGGTATGGGATCCCATGGAGCAGGAAAACAAAGCATGAGGTGTGTCTTATTCTCCACAGAGTGTCCTGGGGCCAAGGAGTGAGCTTGCTGCCATCTTGGAGGCTTTGAGTGCTTTATAACAGCGTACACAGAGGACCAGCTTCCCACAGCTTAGTCATTAACAAGTGGGCAGCAGTGAAGGCAGAGCCGGAGAGGGGCTTTCCTCTGTCCTGCCACCACACCTGCTTCCACATTCATTGAGCCAGGCCAGACCAGCATGAAGGATGAGTTGTAGTGTGCTGAACACGAGGGAAAGCAATCCGACCCTTATGTCTTGTTTGTGTAGTAATTCAATAGATTTTGACAACACTGTAGCTAAAAAGGACAAAAGAGCTTTTTTTTCTGGCTACTTCATCACCATTAATCCAATTAGTTTAAATAGCCCAAGACAATTCAAAACTACACCATTGTCAATCCTTAAAGCTATCACTTATTTCAGTGAATAGCATAGATCCACTGACACATCACAGTTTAGTTAATTTTCCACGCAATTCACATTGTAGTGTATGTGAAATCCTGATATATACACTCTGTAAAACGATGTATGTCATTCTGTTGTCTTGCACTTATTTGGGCCAGGGTCACCTCGGTGAGGGTTCAGACAAAGTTTGGCTCTAAACACCCCCAATGGAAGAAACAATCATGGCCAAGTTTCCCTTGTACAGAGACCAATCACCTATTTCTCTCCACACGGACCCAGACCCGAGGGTCGGGTGCGACAACATCGTATTTCTAACTTTAAATACGGGTAACCGCCACCAAAATTGATTAGTAAGATATGATCCTGTCAAAACATAAATTAATAAATAAAAGCCTCTAAAATAGTGAAATGATTCGTCTAGACATCTCTGTCTTTTCCAGGATCAAACAGTGAATAACATCTTTTCCTTCATTCCATTCCGCTATCTTCCGCTTATCTGGGGCCGGGTCGCATGGGGCAACAGCCTCAGACAGGAAATCCAGGCTTCTCTCACCTCAGCTGCATCCTCCAGTTCACCTGGAAGGACCCTGAGTCTTTCCTACATCTGTTCCTATAGGTCTGAATTTTTCTTTCTAAAATACATTTTTCTGGGTAATTTAATGTCCAAAATGAGCAAAGAACAAATGTTACATAAATAAAAATGACCTTTTTCAAAGAATGGCAACGATGGATTTAAGTGGTACAAGTTATGACTGATGAAAGGAAACATCTCATTGTGACCACTCTGGATCAAATACCAACCAGGCTATTTACTCAGTGAATAATGTCGGTGGACCCACAACAGACAAAACTACATTTTGACAGATGTCATTTGAGAGGTCGGCTTGAAAGAAAACGACACTGGTGACATTTACCTGCAGAGACTGCTCAGTAATCGCTGGTGTCATGTAAATAGCACACCTGTCTTCTCATTGATTCACCTCGTCTATAGAAAAGTCTATCGTCTAGGGCTAAAACCTTGGTTTTTGGTGTTTTGATCTTTAAAAGCTGTGAAAATATTGACAAGGGCTGTGTGAAAAGTTTTCAAAATTCAGAGGTTTTTTTAAGGTTACTGCATTTCTCTTATTATTATTTTTTAAAAGTTACTCAGTTATATGTTAGGCATTCCCCAACAAAAAATTGTGAGGGATCTTTCCCCTCATTTTTTACCTACTTATTTACCACTTCAACTTTAAATAAAAAGTTTTTATCCTCTACAATTGCTATTGAGGAAAGTAAACGTAGATTTGACAGCTCTGTGCTGCAACTGGGTGAAAGCTCCATAATTTAGTTTTAAAAACAATAGAATCAGGGCGGCAAAAGAAAATGGATCTTTACAAACATTTTTGTGCATTTCTTACTTTCTTTTCCCCTAAAACTTTCCCTGTAGTCCTACAGAAGGGTTTCAATATAGTTTCCCCGCAATCATTAGTTAAGAAAAAATTGTAATGAAATTTAAGGGTTTTTTTCACCATTTCTTGGAAGTTATCAAAATCTCTTGAGTCAAATTTGGAATGAATTTGAACCTTTTGTTGTGGTGCTCCTTTTTTCTGCTTCAGTTATTTGTTCACCTTCATCCTGACGTTAGCTAATTACGTAGCTGCTTGCTGACATGCTCAAGTTTTTGCCACTGAAAGGCTTTTTTGAAGTAATATTTTGTTTAAAAGAAAGGGTATTGCGTTTTCATGGGGTAATAGTCATATGATTGCAAACATGGTTCCTTTTGTAAGCTTGGAAATGCAAACATGAACAAAACAAAGAACTTATGAATGTATGTTTTTAGTTTCTTTTCCATGTTTGATAGTGTGAATTTCCGCCTCCTCTTGCTCTCCACTTGGCCCATCCCCCAGTACGTATAAATGACTAAATCTGGTTTGAGGCTGCAAATTTAGTGTAAAGTGCATCAGATTAGCAAAGCTACTACATATTTTTATGTTCTGATTTTGGTACATTTACTGTGCATTAAAAAGTCACCCTCTACTGAGGACTAAGCATGAGCAGAGCATGTGCACTGAAACACTTCCTGCTTAAGTTCAAATATAGGCATGGCAGAGAACTAAAGGCATAGCCAAGAATAATATCGCATTCAACTAGTTTTGAGTCCTGAATGAGAAAGCTTGTAAAGACTCAAACATACATGAATGAAATGGTAACAATCAAAATCAATTGTGTTTTTGATGTGGGAACAACTTTTATGCATAGTAGAACCCTCCCTAAAGGGATTTATCATAAAACCATCTCTTTAAAGATAGTCAAATAATGTTTAAAACAAAGATAAATGGTTCAGAAGACAAAACAAAAATAGATGAGATAACTTTCATTGTTAGTTCATTAATTAGTCAAAAAACTCACACTAATGTTAAGATGAAAGGGTAATACAACATAACTCAAAAACTGGAGTTAGCATTCATTCTTTCTATTGACTTCATTCAATAAACAATGAGCTCTCTTCGCCATCATGAGCTTGAAGTGCCATGCTTGTGTTTCTCTAATCACTTTGGTTTCATCAGGTCCTACAGAAATGTGGTGCAGACAAAAATCCATACTCGATAACAATGAAAAATTCATATTGTTTTTTTTAAACCCCCATTGCTCTCCCCCTTCCATTCTTCCCTTTCTTATCACTCACTCACATCCTGTTCTCTCTTATTCTGTGATATATTTAAATGTTAATAACCATTCATTTCTGACACCCTATCTACCAAGCCCCAAGTTTAACAGGAAATCTATTTAATTTGAAGAATCTCATTACATGATCATGGCAGTAGCTAAAGCCCAGACTATTGTCGATGGATGTGAAGTGGTGGAGGGAAGGGGGGCTGAAGGAAAAGAAGAATTTAGAGAATGATGATGATGATGCATAAAAAAAATTCTGGGTTAGATATTCAATTTTATTATTGTGCTTAAAAACACAGTCTTATTCTTCTTTTGTCATTGATGATTGTGATTTATCATTTTTTATTGTGCATGCAATTAGAAGCATCAATCTTTCTCAAAGGAAAAAAAAATCATAATCTTTTTTTTAAAATGATTTCAAACATCTCTCCGTTTAGCGCATGTGATTGTATTCCAAATATAAACTTCTTTTCAGGCCATTAAAAGATTATCACAGATTTAACAAAATGTCTTTTGAGCATTAGCCCCAGACTGCGACTCAAAACCTCCAAACACCATTCTACGAGCTTCAATTTTCTCATTCACCCAGCACTATTTAATTTCATTTCCATGAATATGCAATGAATTTAATTTTGAACACTATTTTCATCTGCTCCTGTAATCACAAAAATGCCAGTGTAATTAGTTTCTAATTACTTGGTGTAATTGTTGTAGTAATCATTTTAATTACCCAAATGCACAGACATTAGATGCTAAAAGGGAAATAATCTGCTTGTACCTCCTACTGTGTCCCTCATCCTCCTGTGTTTGATACTTAGATCTTGACATGGGCGGCTTCCCCGTCAGAGACATAGGCTATGGAGGGCTGCTGTGTGTGGATGTTTTATAGCACTTGATACGGGAATCATGTACTGTATGGCAGCTAACGTAGCGCAGGGAGGGTGGGAGAGGCAGAGGCAGACAGACGGGACCAGACTTACATTGTAGCATCTCTGCAATCTGCTCTGGAAATTTGCATGCCACAAAAAGCCATTAAGTTAAAATATACAGTTATTGTACCTTTCTGGGACCGGCGCCATACAAATGCTTATTGCATGTGCTTATAGCTCAGTCTACCAGATGGTAAATCATGAAATTTTATGAAATTATTGCACCAGTGAGGTGTTTTGAAAAGGAGCAGCTGTGAGGGAGATGGGACATTATAAACACTCACAGGTGTTCTGTCTTTCCCCACCGCCAGCCACAACATAAAAAATTAAATTATAAACAAACCGGCAAATGTTGTAATCTCCTTCACAGACACACTACTTACAAGGAAAAAATAGCTCAAACTAAACACAGAATTTAATTTTAATTTGCATAAAATATTTATTGTGGCTGAGAAATTCCATCTAAGAGCTTGCTCAAATGCCAAGTTTGGAAATTACAGAAATGTACATTCCACCAGCAAATTGGTGCCGTGGATGAAGATCCATTAGGGAAGGCTCTAATGGGCACTTCACCCAAGCACATATGGGCAAGTACACCTAATAAGAGTGAGCTGGTCAGTGCCAAACACCAAAACAAGCTTGTGTTTCTCATTAAGATTTTATTCCTTCCTTAGTATTTAATTAGCCAATCTTGCAGAGGGACTATAGAAGATAGCTTCACAATCACCACATTGCCACCTTCCAAGACTACAGTTATGCAAAACTGCGAGTCTCCTGCTCCCTGGCTTACGAGAGAAATGTTAAATGACAACTTGTTGCTTGGAAAAGATTCAGATTCTTTATAGAAGCACTCGAGCTGAAATACAAAGAAAGACCTAACTTTTTTCTAGAACGTTTTTGCCCAGGTGTCCTCACTTAGCTAAAGCTGATTTTAAATGATCAAGCCATGGCATCAAGAAAACAATTGAACAAATTAGCAACAAACTTGCCGCTCAGGGACATCACCTCAAAAAAAGGTGTACTAATTTTTAACGTAGAAGTTTTAAATTATGCTGCATCTACAGCAGGTGCTACCAACCAATGAGATAAAAATTACTCCATGGCTTGAAAGGATCTATACTGAGCACCAGTGATATTAATTAAAACATCCATATTTACACCAGACACTTACCGTTCCCCTGTGATCTTAAATGCATCATGCATGCAGGGCTAATGAGCAGTCTTTTAGTTTAGCTTAATAATATGACCACTGCCTGCTAGAAATGACCTAAGACAGTGCAAATAAATTTATTTCTGGATGTCAGTGGTAAGCAAATCCAAGTTTGGTTGAAAAAAATGGGGCATCTTTAGTTAGTTAAAATAAGATATAGAAATGGAAAAACACTATCAATGAGAATTCTTATCTTAAAAATAAGTTGCCGTTATCAAGACAAGACCTGGTTAAGTTGAAAATATGAACACTCAATGTGATGGTGTTAAAATTTGATTGAAAAACTCCTGATTCCTCAAACTTACACAGTTTGGCCTTAAAACATGTTTTCTTGTTTCAGCTAACCCTTGAATCATAATATCATTTGCCAAAATTCATCTGTTCTTGTTAGCTAAATGCTAAATATAGATTTTTAAGTAAAAAGTTTTTTTTAGAACATAGTTAGAACTTCATTGTCATTAGAAACATTTATTTTGAAGTATTTTAAGGGGTGTTTTTGTTTTGTTTCTTTTTTTTTTTTTTTAAGAGCAATTCCTGGTTTTGAAGTGATCTAAAACCTTAATAGACTGTGGCTTTAGTGAGATGAGTAAAAACAAGACAAGAACAAGTATGTTTGTTGAAGGCCAATATGTTCACAGGTATAACACCTTGTGGAGCGGGAATTATGAAGTCTGGACAGAAGAAAGTATCTTCTTCAAACTCTTGTTTTAAGCACACATACACAGAGTGGGATGATTGAGGCTCAAAAGATGTTGCAAGGTATGTAAAAAGCTGAAGACAACAACTAATTGGATAATTTTTTTCCCTACCTAACTAACCAAAAAGTCCAGGTAGTTTTATAAGTTCTTAGTGAATATTTTTCATGGGCACACATTTATTTGGTATGACTGTGCTTGTAACATATTCAAATGAGATGCATTCATTCTGTGAATAGAAGCTGGTGCCTGGACACAGAGTTGTGCTGTGAGGGTAGCTAGGATAATCATGCATATTCAAATCCACTGCTGGACATGACTGCCCTAAATAAGCAAAGAGCGTGTAACACTCAAGGGTGGTTTATCTTCCATGTGTTTTTTTCCCCCCCACTTCTTTTAAGCCCCTCTAGCACATACTGATCAAGGACCTTCCAGGCATTTATCTCACATTAGCTGCATGCATTTGATAGTTCTGGTACCTATCAACATCATAGTCTAACAGTACAACATAAAAATCCCAAATTATATGTACCAATGTTAATGTATGCTCACAGACAGATTTTTTTTTATCTTTATCATAAACATATTTTTTTCTACCAACCCACACACTAACCTGAGCCGACTAAAACAGATTTGGTGTCTCTACATCAATAATTGATTCCATGCATTAGCAAATTCTCTCCAGTCCTATTGTTATTTATTTACAGCTTCATAACAGTTTCGCTGACAAGATGACAAACAAGTACACAGTAAATACATAAGACATGAGACGGCAATTATCATCTTCTACAGGGACTAATAAGACAAAGCGGATTTGCCACCTGCGCGATTTAAGTATTCACAGCTCAGATGGATTGGCAAAAGTATAACAATACTTAAGATATAATTCAACGATGTGCATCCAAAAAAATAGCAGGAAAAACAGACCAAAAATGTTTTGCATTGAAAATAAGCGGTGACGGTGGCCGCGTGGTTAGCGCGTTCGCCCGCGGACCGGAAGGTCGCGGGTTCGCGTCCCACGGAGAGCACGTCTAGGGTCCTTGGAGAAGACACCTAGCCCCCACTTCTCCCACCATTGGCGCCGTTGAAGGGCAGCCTGCTGCGGTGTAAGGAGTGCAGCAAACAAATTTCCCCGGTGAGGGATGAATAGAGTAATTCAAAATAATCAAAAAAAATAAATAAATAAAAAATAATCAAAAAATAAGAATTTTGCAGAAAAAAGGGGCCGTCAGAGTTTCTCATGGCTGATTTAAGGCGAGAGGCAGGATACACCTCGAACAGGTCGCCAGTCTCCACGCACAAAACCATCCAAACACCCATCCCTAGGAGCAATATCATAGCAGCCAATCAATCTAACATGCATGTTTTTGGAGGGTGGGAGGAAACCCACACATACACGAGGAGAACATGCAAACTTCACACAAAAAGGCCAGCATTCCAAGGCTTGTGCCACACGGGATATGAACCCCAACCTCTTTGCTGTGGGGGCACTGTTCTAACCATTGCGCCGCCAGCCTTTCTCTCCAAACTCATATACAAAATTTTTGTCATCTAAGCATAAAAATATTAATTTTTCACCTTTTTTGTCTAATAAAGATAGAAAAAAAGTCATAAAAACTGTACAAAAATACATATTTACAATCTTTAAGGTAAGTGAGTTGGTAATTATGAGGTTGGTAAGTTTTCAAATCACATCATTGTGATTTCAATAAAAAATATCAGGATGACTACTTACATTTTGCCTCAATTTAAATTTTTGAAGTGAATTTGTTAAGTACATTTGTCCCATAACATTAAAGTTAAATTTTCCATTTTGAAACCAGTTTCCCTCTTAAGGAATTCCACCGCAGCAGTGTTATTGTTCTGCAATATGTAAATCAAGACAATGTATAGAATAGAAGATTGTTTGTCTCATCCTTTCGCAAGAGAAAGGCACATTATAGCTTTTTGTTTATGAGGTTTTAAAACGCAGCAGCTTCTCACTCCACCAAACAAAGCCTCACCAAAGAAAATCTCATTAAGATTCGCAATGACAAATTCAGCCTTTGAAGTTATTTGCTGCCGTTTCTAAGCTCCGTCTTCAGTTTGTGCATGGCCGCCCATAAACCTGCACCTTCCAGAATATTTATATACTAATGCGATTGGTGTTTACTGCCTTTCTGAAATGTTCGGGACCGATTGTACAAACCAGTTTATACATTTGAAATAATGTTAGAGAAACATTTTGAGATCCTTGTGCGCTTCAAATATTTAGTAAGGTGATAAAAAAAGAAAAAATAGCTCACACACACATAAAAATGTGAAAACAGTTTTTATAGAACACAGTAATAGAAATTCGGAGTATGGTAATCAAATGCGCTGGCAAATTACCTCCAACTCATCAACAAGAGCTTTTAATGAAATAACATCCTTAAATTAACACTGGGAGACTGAAAAGTGAGCAATGGCTTTTCAAGGTAGTTTGAATTTTTAATTGCCTGTCGGGAGAATATTAGATAAAGCTTGATTAGAAATAAATTGAAAATCTCTGCTGAATGCATCTACTGATAGACACAGTAAAGGAGACAGGTAGAGACTGCGGGACATCCATAAAAAGTCCAGGAAGAATTTGGAAGTTGATTGATTTACTGGCTATTAGTGTGTGTTTTTTTCTAATAACCAGCTCCTAAAGACACACATAACTTTAGATTAGATTGACAGATAGATTTCAACAATGAGTTTTACTGAAAAATGACGCCTCCGATATGTTAATCGTCACCCATAACTTAATTGTACTTTGTTTTGATGAAAGTTTCTCATTAGCTAAAAGTGAAACTTGTCTCCATTGTCTACGAAGGATGTGCTGTTGTAAACCGAGGATTTTGCTTGCTAGATAATATCAGTTCCTTCTTTTTTGCTTTCTACGTCCTCCACAAGCAGGTTTTCGACCTTTGACTTTTTGTTCTAATTCATTCTGCATGTCTTTAGTCATTTGGGTCTTCAGGATTATATTAATACCCCATTAAACCAGCAGGTCTGCAGAATGGCAAAAACTGGTGGGATAAAAGTGGATAAATTACAGTCATGATCTATGTAGTACCATAAATGCTAGAATTTGCACAGACTGCATTATGCACCGTGTCTTTCCCAATCTAGAAACAAGTACACGGACCACCCAATGTCCTTTTCTAATTAAAAGAAGTTATGTTTATTAACAGAAAATAACTACTTTATAGAAAAAAACATCTCTTTTTGAACAGTTTTTCATTGTGATATCATGGTGGTGTTTTCCAGTGGCAAACAAAGAAATCATTTTAATAACGAGGTTCTGTAGGCAAACAGCTTGAAAATAAAATTCAGAGTTGCATTGGAAAAAGAGTATCGAGACTATAAAAAATATACAAACAGTCTAAGTTATTAGTGGTATATTTACAAAAAGAAAGACAACCTGCAATATCTTTTGATATAGTGAAAGTTGCAAAATATTGTTCATTGTTGGTTTTCTTTAGAAGATATATTTCTAAGGCTGGCATTACATTAGTTGTTGGAAAATGGAAAACTTTGTCCACTGTTACTGTGTCCCAATACCGTCCATTCATTCAATTACTGTACATCTTGTACAACTTGGAATGCCAGAGGTTATCACTGCTGATTACAGGTAAGAGGTATGGTATATCTCAAACAGATTACCAGTCTGTTGCAGAGCTAACGTCTACATTAGAATTTTTTTTTTTTAAATTTGATCCTTTAAGAAAAGTTTAGACTTTCACAAATAATAACAGTAGGGTTTATAGCAGAGGAATGCAAACCATGTTTTTTGGACAATAGGTGTCCTGTCATTCCTCTTAGTCAGCCCCACACTTCACTAATTTACATAAATTTCCTTTCTTCCTCCATCAATCCATTCATTTTTGAGCCTCTTCCCTAACTCAGCATCATTTTCTTGGTCAGAAAGTAATTTTTTCCAATAATTTCAACACTGCTTAAAAACAATTCATTATTCTATTCTTCTATTTTACTTTATTAAATTCAAGTTCATTCATATGGATATGGTGTTTATATTCAGAACACCAGTCCAATACTCACCGCACATCCACACACAAATGACTCACAAACGCACACATCTTATGAAAAGGCATGCATAATTTATTTAGAACTGTTGTTTTCATATTTTACAATATATTTTATTTGGCTAGTAAATTGGGAGTCCCACAAACAAAAGTTCATATCATATTTAAAATGACAATAAAGCATGTTGAAATTATTTGAATCATTCAATTTCACAACTGTTTTATTAGCAGATGGACTTAATCCAGACAGAAAAATGAGGGTGAAATAGTCACTCATCCCAATCTTTTTGGAAATATCAGTGAAAAATTAATCAAGAAAGAAAAATGAGCTGAGATTTTAGAGAATTTGTGAGATTTTTTTAAATTTAATCTAAAATTAGAATCAGACCTCTTTTTTTTTTCTGCATATCTTCTAAACTGGTTTATTAAAACACAACATGTTGCTGACCCTTACCTAGCCTTTCAGGCAGATTTTAGAACCCCTCATGACTCACGAGCCTAAAACAAAAGAAAGAAATATTTTTTTTAAAAAATTCCTCTAACGCTTTTAGACTCAGTCAAGTAGCTTGGATTACAATAGATTTATTGAGGTTTACACAACAAACACTGAACATTAAGTGGAATATTATTTTAAAAATCTATTACTCAAACTCCTCCCGGGGTAATATTTCTAATGATTATTTTCAATAAAAGCCCAGCAGTGAGGGAGAGCATCTATATGATATAACTACTTCCCGATAGGAGAGGCCATCACAGTGACAGGCGGGTCAAGAGGTCTGCAGACTGCAGAGCATGTGCAGTGGGCTGTGTGAAATAAAGGACACAGGGGACACTGAGTGCACCTCATCTGACCAGCCTCAAAATACAGGCTGTTCGTTTTTCACAACAAAGAGGACGATAAAACCAAACCTGGTAGGAAACTATCTACACATTGTATTTCACAAACAACATGCCACTGACAATGAATATAAGAAATACAGTACAAGAAAACTGGTGGGTTTTATTTTGATGAAAAGGAGACAACTGTTTTAGAAATATGTATGAAAATGAAATCATAAACATTACAAATACATGAATAAAGACCCTTTTAATTCATCTCAAACATCCTACCAGCCACATGAACAGAAATGGTATTGAGCTTAGTAGGGGAAGACAACATAAATGAAAAAAAAAAAAAGATCTATTGTTGGAATGTGTGTGTGTGCTGTTTCATATATCATTGATTAGACAAAATAAAAAAGCCATAACATTGGGTCAGGAGAACACAGGCCAAGGGTGCTGACATTCTATCACAGCAGACACATATTGACTGGTGCTCTGAAAGTAGTCACTCACTCATCAGTGTGAGGCAGGCTGATTGAGTTGCCAGCAGCCACTAAATGAGGCCTCTATCCACTGTGGTTTGAAATGAACCACAATCTTTTCAGACCTTGTTGCAGCACATGAGACCAGGTGAATGTGTGTGTGATAGAAAGAGAGCGCAAGCAAGAAGGCAAAAGAGAGAGGCTAAAAACCCAAGAGGAGTTCAAATAAGTTTACTGGGGGAAAAACAAAGGTGGAAAATAAAGAAGAAATCCATGGAAACAAAGCTAAAAAACCTCTGAGTCCTGATACAATGTATTGTATTGTGTTCCTTTTGTAATCTTATAGATTTTTTTTTTCAAATACTGAAAACTACAATGGGTAACATTAAAAAAAAAAAAGACTGATTTTCCTCCCACATCTTTTCTCTAACTTTTAACACGAGTTCTTCACAATGCCAAAAAAACAAAAAGCTTACAGTTAATTATGGCTAACGAAAGCTTGTTTGAGCAGGAGAGGAGGAGTGTACATTAGCGGAGAGCGAGTCAAGCAGCTTGAACCAGAGGGTTCCACGCACAATTTGTTTGAACCTGGGTCCTCTTCACTCGCTGCATGCTAATTTACCTTGGGGCTGCACCGCCTGTTTTTAAATATCGTTAATTGACTTAAGAGCTCATCAGCGTGCTTTGTCTTCATTAGGTTAATGAAAAGGCCCAGTGTTTATTTTTCGTAACAGATTGTGGCAATGACATAATCTAATCGGTTATTTCCACTTCCTGAAGGATTGAATCCGTCTGATGTGAGCTGTTGGAGTCGCTCAGATGTTCGCTGTTTGTGGGTGTCTGTCTCTGACAAAGTAGGGACGGGGGAGGAATTACAATAAACACATTTAGCCCTTGGCATGAATCTATGTTGCCCTTCTCTAATCGTCTGTGTGAACTAACAAGAAGGTAATGGCAGATTTGATGTGTGGGTTGTCTCGCAGCGCCAGGTGAAAAAGAGGGAATGGCCTCTAAAAATGAGGATGATTTCAGATTTGTCTCCAGAATCCTAAAAGGGTGAAATAAATCTGCCACACCATAATGTCCATGACCCATGTCTTGAACCTGAATGAGCCTTGTAAGAATCTGAGCTGAAAACGGAAATATTTCCTCAGTCTCCAAGGCCAAGTGTCAATGTTTCTCGTGTTTATGGTTTTCCAACATGAGCTGACGGGTTTGCTCTTCCACCACACAAAGTGCAGTGAATTGGGAGTAAAGCTGAAGTTGAAATAATTAGTTTGATAGTAATAAATTATTTTCAAAATTGTTATAAAAAAATGAGTTTTGATATTTTTATTTTCAACCAAAATGCCACATGATTAAGCTTTTTATTCTTTACTTTCTATTTTAGAGGTTTTTTCTATTTCCGATTTTATTTTTGATTTTTTTAACCAAATTCCTAAAAAGTTATTGTCATACTCTGATCACATTTATAGAGTCGTCTTTTTCTCTCTTTGCCGATTGATTTGTGAGAATAAAACATTTTCTACATGAGTCTTTTGTGAGTAGTTTTGTTATTTATAGCAAGTTAACTTTTGTGTGAAAGTCTCTGAGCAAGTTTTTGGTACAAAATCTGGTAGAATTTGTTTAATAGAATTTGCTTTACTTTTTATCTTAAGATAGTAAAATGTGAAATAACATTGATATATACAGTATCTCTATGAAAACTTTGAAGATTTATTAAACTGATTAAAACTTACCCACATACAGTACATAACACTGTAGCAATTGAATATTTAAAAGTCGTTTTTGCCAAAGATGTTACAATCAAGAATGCGACTAAAACAATAGAAGTAAAAAAAAAAAAAAAAAAAAAAAGACTGAAAAAATTAAATCTTGGAGGATGCTTCATAATTTTTTAAAAAGATAAAAAAAAGGGGGGGGGGGCAGTCGGGTTGGTTGCAAAGGTTAGCCTAATCTGCCTAACTTTACTGTTCAATAAATTTTCTCTTGCTCAAGAACATACATAACATACATTTATCTATTGATCAACTTGTGAAAAATCAACTTAAAATACAAAATAGACCCCAATGCTGGCCAATCATCCCTGATGTCAGTCTGGTCTGCAATAATCTTGCAGTTCACTTGCACTTTTAGATGCACGTAGGAAAAGAAGTTGAATACATGTCAGAAATGGCTGCTGTAACACTTAAGTGAGCTGATCTTCCTCCTGAGGACAGTAACATTTGAGGCCATCTTGTGTGGTGTGGCCCATAAAATGTGACATGGTGGTAAAATAAATCACTCCCCCGACCCCAAGACCCCCCACACTCCTCGCCATCCTCCTTCAGTCTGAGCCATGTGGTCATCAGAGAGCTGCAAAAGCTCATCAGTAAGAACTTGAGAATCCTCCCAGGAGCTGTTCTGGGGTCAGCTCGGCCTCTCTACTCCATAAACAGCTCCCATCGCAGTCAGGTTCATCACTAACCGTTTCCCCCACTCTTTTACTCACTGTCCATCCTTGCTCTCCTTTTCTGTAACACCCAATAGCAGACGTTTCCAATAAATCATTCAACCCCTCCTCTCGCCTCTTGTCTAGAAACCGCTGTCTGTCCCCGACTTGGCGCGAGATGATGCGTTCTGCTGAAGTCACTTATATAAAAAGATCGCAGTGGGAGACATAATGTGTTAAAGTAATAAGATGGTCTCGGGCAGGTCACGGCCCCTTTCCCTGCTCCAGTGCTCCTGTGGAGGCTCTTTGAGTTAATGGGCTGTGGTCAGTGCACTGGTGAGTCATAAAGGCTGCCCTCTGAAGCTACAGGCCCATTCAGAACAAGAGATCCTCCAAAAGTCGCTAACGCGTCTATCTCGATAACAGCATAGCCAGCACTATTTCTGCACAGGAACTGACAGAGCGAAGACCAGTAAATCTCCTATATTTATCATCTTATCTTGTAAGGATGTTTAACTCCATGCTGACTGCAAACCTCACTCATCTGTCCTTCAGTGTCAGATCAAAACAGGATATAACTGTTTTTTCATTAAACTATGGAAAGACAACTTTCTTCTTAGAGGATTTCAACTTACGTATCTGCTGATGTTGTTATAAAATTAGGACATTCTTGAAAAATTATTAATACGTCACTAAAATAGCTCCCTAAACTCCAAAGAAACTACATTCCTAAACATATTCACTCACCTACATTGACTTGCACACAGCCTCAAAACTGACAATGCACTTCCAATTCTGATGATTAGAAATAAGATATGCGCCTGCTCCTACACTGTTTGAAGTTATTGCAGCTTTAACTATTCTAGGAAGACTACCCACAAGGTTTAAAAGTGTCGTCCGAGGATTTTTAAAATATTTATTACCATTCTTCTGTAAGTGCACTGATTATGTCACACGTGAATGTCACACAAGAAGGTCTGGGTCTCGATCTCTGGTTCAATCAATCCCATAGAAAATCTTTAGGCAAGAAATCAGGACTTTTTGCAAGTTGGTGAAGTTCATTCATACCAGACTTTTGTGCTGGCACACAGTTCCGGGATGGTTCCAGTTCCAAACTTTTCACAGAAAGTTGGTAGTCTTGAGTTTCCAAAATGTCATGATACACTTTAGTATTCAGAGTTCCTTCCACTGGAACTCTGGGCCAATCCCAGTTCCTGGAAAACAACCCCACACCATGACACCTCACCACCACCAAACTTTACACTTGGCACAATGCAGTCAGACAAGTACCTTTCGCTTGGCAACCACAAACCCAGACTCATTTATCAGGTTGGCAGATGGAGAAGCGCTATCTGTCACTCCAAATAAAGCATCTCTACTGCTCTAGTCCATTAGTGGCGTGCTTTACATCACCGCATTCAACGCTTTGCATTGCACTTGGTGATGTATTGCTTGGATGCAGCTGCTTGCCCATTAAAACCAATTTCATGTAGCTCTTTGGGCACTGTTCTTGAGTTACTCTGAAGGCCACATGAAATTTGGAGGTTTGAAGCATTTAAATCAGTCGAAAGTTGACGACCTCTTCATACTATGAAGCTCAGAATCCACCAATCCTGCTCAGTCAGTTTGTGTGGCCTGCCTGTTGGTGTGTCGATCCCAAGCCCTCTCATAATAAAAAATAACAGGTAAAAATGTAATGTAGAGTGCACTCTGGGGAGAGAATTTTCTGAACAAACTTGTACAATTTCTCATTTTGAGTAAAAAAGAAATTGTGGATTAATAGATCGCATCAAGATTACAGCACACATCTGGATTATTCCTACAATTAAATTAAGTTGTCCTCAGGTTATTTTTTATTGTTCAATTAGCTTTTAATCAAAATTTTTCTCTAAGTAAATATTGAAACAGGCAGAACGTAAAACACAACCCTTTCCTTCAAAGAGGCAAACTTCGAATATATAGAGTTGGATGTCACCATTGTTTACAAAATAAAATCAAACAGTCACAAATAAAGACATGAGTGATTCAGAAAGATACATGGTGATTTATGTTTAGACAAATTCAAAATAGCAGCCCCAGCATGTTTTATGTCCTTGTCTTTTTGATCCAGCAAAATAATATATAAGAATACATTTCTAAAATTATAAACAAATATTTAAAAATTACATAAAGGTCCTTTTGGAAAGTAAATGTGTTCAGGCTCCACAAAGCAACCAGATTATCTTTTTAAGCAATGTAAACTCATACATATTCCAATATAAAAATCCATAAAATTAATTTTTACTTGCTTTATACGCATTATTGGTGTAAATGTTTTAAAAAAGAATAGCTGTAGAAGTGATGAGCAGAAGCTAATGAGAATCCACAACAGAGATGCTTCCCATTTCTTTCTTGAAATAATGCATGCAGAAATAAGGACTGCTAATTAATTAAATTGAATTTCTAAAATCAGGAAGCTGTAACAGATTATCTTATTATATTTCAGCAGCAGGTTATTTTTGTGATGGCTTGTGTGACTTCACTCAGCTGTATAGGTTTGCTGAATGGATGGAGTGACCGTTAATGAATGTAGCTTAGGGGATTAATGAGAAGAAGCAGGGGACGTGTCATGAAGAAGTGTTCTGGCATCGTGACGACGACACTGCAGCCCCCATCTTCATCTCCACTTACAGTGATTACATTTGAGCCCATGTCATGTGCTATAAGTGGTTTTATGAAATTGTATTAAATGCCATTGTTTATGCCTCACTTTTCACTTCCTCATTGGTCTGCCACTGTTATTCTGTTGCACGCCTTTATCACGGTCCATTTGAATTTCACCTCAAGTTTTTATCAGCAAGGCGTTGGCATGCTAAGTCAAATTAATCTATTTGCCAGCTTTGTAGAACCTCTTATTTGTTTCCTGCTGAATCCTTTTACTTATGGCTGTTTAATTTTTATGGTTCTCTGATGGTAACAACAGGAGGGTATGACACAAGGCTGACACATTTTCCAAACCATGTTGATTTATAACCATTAAAACTTTGCTGTGAGGGACAACTTTCTTATACGAACTAATTCAAATTTTTGTTGTGAGTTCATTTTAAAAGTGATACCAAATTTGCAAAGAGAAATTGTATTTTTGTTTATGTTGGAAAAATTGAAGCTCAATTTTTTTTCGAAGAGCTGATGAGGCAATGTGTCATTAAAAGCCAAGTTGTAAAGCTAAAACAAACAAACATAAAACAGAACGGCCACGCTAATGAGTAAAAAAGAAAGTAACTCAAATTTACTTGTCAAATTTACTCAAAAAACTTTACTTTTCAGGAAAAGACCTGAACCAAATGATACAATCAGTTGAAAGAGAATTGAGTAAAATAAAAATATGGTTTGACATAAATAAATTATCATTAAATATTGAAAAAACGAAATTTATAGTATTTACAAAATTAAAAGTACCTAAACAAATTCAAATTATGCTTAATAACACCCCATTGGAACGAGCTTACGACAGTAAGTTCCTTGGAATGATTATAGATGATTATAGATGATTATAGATCACAAATTAAGCTGGAAATCACACATAAATTATACAAAAAATAAACTGTCTAAAGTAATAGCAATCATTTATAAATTCAGATTTGTCCTAAATAAAAAAAGTTTGTTTATGTTATATAATACATTAGTACTTCCATATATAACTTATTGTATCGAGATTTGGGGAAATACGTACAAAACTAACGCAAAACCAATTTATATTTTACAAAAAAAAGCAATACGAGCAATAACATTCTCATCTTATAATCAACCTACCAATAATCTATTTATAAATTTAAAAACATTAAAGTTCTATGATTTAGTGGAATTACACACTTTAAAATTTATGTTTAAGATAAAAAAAAAACATGATGTCAAACTCTCTACAAAATATGTTTATTATTAGGAAAAGTCCATACGAACTAAGAGGAAATGATGTGTTCATTAAAAATAAATTTAGAACAAATGTTAAAAAATTCTGTATTTCTATTAAAGGTGTGGATCTTTGGAATAATTGTAATGATGAACTTAAATTGTGTTTAAATCTTTTATGTTTAAAAAAGAAATTTAAGTTATTAATACTTAAAAAATATGCAAGTCTTGATGGTTAAATTCAAGCTTCTATAAAAAGTAAACAATTATGATGTGTTATGATTATGTTATGTGTTACGATTATGTGTTATGATTATGTTATATGTTATGATGTGTTATGATTATGTTATGATGTATTATGATATTATTATGTTATGTGTTATAACAATTATGATGACTTAGTATTTACTTATGTCTTTTTGCTTTTATTATGACATAAAAAAAAAAAAAAAAAGGGTCGGCGTAATAAGCGTTTGCTTCAGCCGTTACCTTTTCGGTCCTTTGCTGGAATATGGTTGTTTTCTTTATTTCATTGATATGAGGTTGCACTGTGACCGAAATAAATAAATAAATAAATAAATAAAAAAAATTACTACAGCATGATAGTTTTAATGTCAAACTCACCAAGTTATAGTTCAAGTTCATCACACAAATTCAATTGGATAATCACAAAATTGTGATGCTTTGGGAATATAGGGTCTGAACGTACAAATTACAAAAAAAATCTCAGGAAGTAAAACTTGGTAATGCTACAGCACAATTTGTGAAGCAATTATACAACCTGCAGTGTTCATTTTTAACAGTCTTTTTCAAATGCACTGGACTCATTGAAGTGGGTTTGTTATTTATTAGTTAAAACCTCCAGATAAGGTTTAAGATTGGTTAGTGGTGATATAAACAAAAACTAATGACAGGAACAAAGGAAACTGTTCAGTCTTACGAGAGTGTCTTACAAATAATACAATCTTTATTTCTGCTTGATTCTAATGGCAGACCTATATTTTTGTTCAATGAGAGAAAAAAGTTACTTCCTCCTTCAAACTACAAGGTTATATTTAATGTGTAAAGATAGTGTTTTTAAAATTATTACTATTTCAATAATAAGTTAAGGAATAATTGACAATTAGTTGATATTTCTCCCAACTAAAATTTTGATGTCTGTGATTAGTCAGAATTCTGTTTTATCCGGGCTTGCATGTGAAAATGGATCATGACCATTTTTATTATCTTGAATGGATCATCACCAGGAAAGACAATCTGGGATTTTTTACACTGGTTGAAAATAAACTTGTGTCTGCAGTAGTTGTAAGTAAGGTATAGTGTTAGCATTGTCTTCACACTTATTTTACAACCTGTGCACTTGTACAGGAACATAAGGTTTACAATCAATTTTGTGCTAGTAAGGTCTTTTGTTGTAGTATCCCCTAATCTCCATTAAAAAAAACCTAAACAAATCTTAGTGTACCGTATGTATGTTCGACAATTATTCTTTTTTAAAAATGTTATCTGATCTATTAAAGTGAACACACAGTTTCCTCATAAGCAGTACTTTGTCTGAGACCAGAGAGGCAGATACAAAAAGACGAAGAGAGTAGCACACCAGACACAAAGACTTCCTCCCCCCAGTGTGGCTATAATAACCTGCTAGTGTGGAAACAGACTCTGAGAGATATCCTTGAGCCTCACCTCCATCTCTCTAACAGGTCACACTGAGATCCAGAAGATAGTGAGCTATAGTTAAGGTCCAGATCTGCTATCTGGACTTGAATGATGGAGGAAACCATGTGGCGACATGTTTATTGTCACCCAGACGGTCCACAATGCAGTGTCTTCCTGAACCTCTTCGGTTCCTAATATAATTCATGGGGTGGCACCATTGTGGGGTGACTGATAAGGCCTTCACTTTGCCCTGCTCTGGTCACTTGTCTCAAGGATACTCCAAAGAAACTTCACTCTGTACAAATGGTGGCCAAAATATCTAATCCCACCAAGGGTTACACTTTAGTGCTAAAACTTGTAGTGAGGTTACAGAGCCAGGAAAGGCCATTTATAATCAGAGAATTCTCTCTTTACAATTTGGATCCTTTGAGGGAAGCCTTATTTTAAGAAAAAAAAAGTGTCAAAAAGCAGTGCAGGATTTGTAAAGTGGACAAGCAAGATTACAATAAGTCAATCTAAATAGACCTCGTGAGAACCTCGTAGGCAGATATGCTTGACCAGACTAAATTAGACCTCAAGATTTATTTTACCTTGGACTGTCAGAACATTTTGGCACCATCTATTTGAAGAATTTTCTTGCTCAGCAAAAAGCGAAGAAAATGTTATTCCAACAAATTACAAAATTGTGGTGCATTTGGTGGCATTTTGATAGCGAAGGACACCATCAAAAAGGAATAGTGGCAGGGAAGGTTAAATGGAACCAAATGCAGAGCTTTCCCAGAAGGGAGCAAACTGGCCATTGATCTGTGAGATCAGAGGAGGCTAGCTTGGAGTTGTGTTGACTCCTCAAATCTGTTTTTCATCAAACAAATGTGCTTTTGACTCTCTAGAGTGTTTTGTTTCTGACAAGGAAAGTATATGTAACTGCATGAAGATATTTATGTACCTGTTCACCATTATCACACTCGGTTATTACTACATGACCCAATTATTGTTACTCATGCTATTTGCTTTAACCATGAACTATTTATGCATTTATCATCAACAGACTAGGTTTCTATTTTCTCAGCCATACAGCCAAGTCTTCCATGACTATCCGTCATGAAGAAAATGCTAGCGACACACAATAAGAGTGTGTGAGTGTATGAAGTGTGTCATTGTGTTTTTCAAATAGTATAACTCATAAATGGTAATATTATCCAGGTTTTTCTTTGAGCACATTTCCAGCCTTTCACTCTCACATTTGATTGCTTTCATGCTAGTGCTGCGTTAACAAAACACACCAAGAGGAAAACCCATATGATGCAATGTAATGTAAGCCAGCTGTCCTGCTTTATTTTTACCTAATAGTTTTTGTGTTTACTTACCGCTGTGATGGATTATTTCAGATTTAAAAAATAGCTTTTCTTAGCATGTTTATGCTCATTTTAACAACAAAATAAATTAATCTGAGCCAATCAGGCCAAGAAAATACATGGAAATTAGTTATTTATTACAAGTTTAAGGTCATTGTGAAAAATGAGTCAAAGAATGAAACTCAAATGCACTTCATGCTTATATTTATTGCATTTTTTTTACTTGTAATTTGTTGTGCTCTGAGTTTTCTGTTTCTGTTCATTTGAGAGTTCTAGATCTGAACAAATATTTCACTGGATCAAAAAGTATACTTCACAGATTCCCAACTTAACCACGCATTTTAAAAAACAACCTAAACAAATTGTTGTTATTAGAATGTAATCAATATTGTAAAGGAGGGCCATCCACCTGATCCAGCTGATAAATTGTATATTTGAAATGTCTGATTTCTTTATTTTGAACAAGAAATTTAAATTTATATTGATTGTTATTTTTAAGAATTGTACTAAAAGCCTGTTTTATTGGGATAAAGTAAATGCACAGTCAAACAAAAAAATAAGATGCACATTTTATCTGTCCACAAACAGATTAATAATCATCATAAAAATGTACATTTTATTGATCCCTTACCGGGGAAATTTGTGTGCTGCATTACACCGCAGCAGGCTGCCACAACGGTACTAATGGTAGGAGAACAGGGGTTAGATGTCTTTTTCAATGACCCAGATGTGGAATCAGTGGGAATCGAACCTGCAAACTTCCGGTTAACTTCCGATCCTAGGGTGAACGTTATGCCAACCAAAACGAAAATTTGCAAGAAAACAAAATAAATTGTGCATTTAGAATGAGACACTCAGATTATGTGTACAAAGCATCAAGACCATATGTAGCTCTAAACAAAAAGAAATGACCAACAGCTTTGAAGTGCCAATTGAATCAGTAGGATAAGTACAGCCGAATCTAAAATATATCACCATCCGCTACTGTTTTATTAAAAAAAAAAAAAACAAATGAACCATCACCTGTTTGAGTACTAACAAATATACAGCAAACCAAGAAAGTAAGAATTTTTTAATTTACTTGACAACATAGTCTTCTTCTCCTTTCGGCATTTCCCTTCAGGGGTCGCCACAGCAAGTCAGTTTCTTCCACCTAACCCTATCTGCTGCATCCTCTTCGGTCACGCCAACTATCTTCATGTCTTCCTTCACTGTATCCATGAACCTCCTCTTTGGTCTTCCTCTAGCCCTTTTTCCTGGTGGTTCCAAACCCAGCATCCTTCTGCCGATGTACTCGGTCTCTCTTCTCTGTACATGTCCAAACCATCTCAGCCTGGCCTCTCAGACTTTATCTCCAAAACCTCTAACATGTGCTGTCCCCTGATGTACTCATTTCTGATCCTGTCCATCCTGGTCACTCCCAGAGAGATCCTCAGCATCTTCATCTCTGCTACCTCCATCTCTGCTTCCTGTCTTTTCCTCAGTGGCACTGTCTCTAGACCAAACAGCATGGCGGGTCTCACCACGGTTTTGTACACTTTTCCTTTCATTTTAGCTGAAACTCTTCTATCACACATCACACCTGATACTTTCCTCCACCCGTTCCAGCCTGCTTGAACACGCTTCTTCACCTCTTTTCCACACTCTCCAAACATAGACAACATACTTGACAACATAGTACTCTGTTTTTATTCCATCCATCACAACAAACTCTTATTTCATGGTAATCCTGACGGAGAAGGAACAAATCGATCACAAACTGGAGGAAGAAGTGGCGCAGAAGAAGAAGGTTTCCCAGAAGAAGCAGAAGCTGATTGCTCGGGAGTCAAAAAAAGTTCAAATAAAACCTTTATTTCCTAATTTCATTTCAATGCCAACCGTCCAATTTAGCCACTTGGTCTAACTGAACACAAAACGAAACCAAATGTACTCTATACTACCTCCTAAGTCTATATAATAGGGAAATAAACAAAGTGATTTCTTCAGGAGAAGATGACTCTCATACTGTTCTAAATAATTGAAAATGCCATACTCAGCTTTACTTTTATGCAGTTTTGCACACACGCCAAATGACAAATCAAATGCGTTTTAAACCACAAAAACCGTGCTCATGCAATAAAAATTCAAAAGGCATTCATAAGTGGACTTCTAGCATACACTAAGAGCCAGGGCTTATTTTTCAGTAAGACCAATAGTTGGAGTTCTGCCTATCGAAGCAGCATCTTTATTCGGATGGAAAATGAATCCTCAAGGAACACGGCCAGGCGCTTTATTGTGTATGCAGTGTGTGGCCAAGTTCAAATTGGCAATCAATTATCCAATTAAGACTGACAGAAATGCACATCAGGAATTCCAGCCCATCAGTCCAAGCTTCTGATTGGAGCACGATTAGAGGGACTTAATTAAACCCTAGGTGCTGGGTGTTTAAACATCATTTGTGCAGCGTCGGAGGGCTGGGAAAATATAAATCTGGACTCTGCACACAGAGTCTCAGTTACCAGCCAGAAAATACATTAAAACTTGTAAAAATGGTCTTTTGAATCTACCTGGCATGTGACCATGTTGGTTATTCAAAAAGGTGCAAGGACTATGAAACTGTTACATTAGGATACATGCCTTTGGAACATATGAAGAAAGAGATAAATATTTGTGTAAATTGCACAGTACCATGCAATAACAATAGCGGCCATGATATTGTACCACATTAGTCTTAAACCATTCCAACGGTTTAACAGGTTCTGAATAATTCAAGGACATCCCACACCACGGAGAGCCGTATGAATGTGATGTGTAGAATGAAATGCAGCTTGCTTTTGAGATTCTTGGGTATTTTCTTACTAGGCCAAGCTTTCCTTCTTGTGTGTGGTTGTTTAGTGCCTGTATTGATTTCTGAGCTGTTTCTTCCTGCTATGTCAGACAGTGTGAAATGAAAGGCACTGCATTTTAATATTGGGTTGTGAATTAATCATTTTTCCTGATAGCAAAGCTCAGTTCTGTCCCTGTAGGAGAACACCTTATCACAGCAAATAGGATTCTAAGGAAGAGGAGCAGTATAATCCACAGCTAATTGGATAAAATGGCAGCGCTTCCTCCCTCCTCGCGGGGGCTTGCGTCCATGCAGGCCCCTCCACAGGGATCTAGAAGCCACCGAAGAGGTTATTACAGTTTGTCCTAAGGGAGCATTAATACCTTAGCCCTTGTTCAGACATGCAAATAATCTAATTCAAGGTCTAGCTAATTAACAACTTAGCTACAGTAAAGATAAAGAGGCTCAATAATAAGCTTGAGACTTTTGTTGGGGAGGGCATTGTACCACCTACCACACAGATACAACAATGTCACAAAATTACAGAAAGTGCACAAAACGATTCCACAAACAACCTTGTGTTCTAATGAAAAAGATGCTTAAAGCAAAACAGAGAAGAATTAATATCAAGGCTGATGTAAAACTGGCCATTTAGAGGAATGTAAGGGATTACTGAGGGAGCAGATTCTACTTTTTCAAGCAACTAGGGAGGTGTTAAAGATGAAAGATTTGGTCTCCACAATGTACATTTGTTCTCATCCTGTAGCACTTTATATCCTAATGTTTTTCGGTGTGTGTTCAAAGAAGTAAAAACACAACTTGGCTTTACAGGATAAATGGTTGGATTGTATTTGTTTTCCCCAGAAGCTATGTTGGTACTCTTCTTTTCCATTGATATGAAAACTTTAAATGTTTGCATGTCAGGCAGAATGTACCTAGATAATCAATAATGCTTCTATGAAAAATGTGAAGGAAACATTAACAGAGGGGTTTAAACAAAATCAACTTTTTTTTAATCATGTTTGAATGTCATTCCCACATTAAAAATGTAGTTTTCTATTTTCTTTCATGTTCTTTCTGTCCAGTTTGTGACACCATTTGAATGCAAAGTTGTTCTTGGCCACTCCTTTAATTCTCTGCCATGCCCACATTCTAAGTAAGCAGGAAGTGTTTTTACAGCAATGATTTCCTCTCTTTATGCTCTTTACCAATAGTTACATTCTATGTAAATTTCTCAAAATAACAATACAAAAGAATATGCACCAGTTTTGCTAAATAAATTTGCTCTACCTTGTATTTCTGCACTTTAATACAATTTACACTGTGCTATGCACATGACTAGGGGTGCTGGACAAAATGGGAAGCCGGAGGAAGGAGGATTCACAATGTTAAAACGGAAATGAAACTTAGTGTACTTATATGCGCTTATCTAGCATTGCAGTTATAAGAAAACATAAAGGTCTTATGTTTATTTATGCAAAAAAAATAATTAACTCACAAAAACCCACTGCCTCTTTTTTCAAATGTAAAAAAACTGTAAAAAGCATTATAAATAAAAATATTTTGATGTTTCTTGACTTTTACAGTAAACATAACAGAGAAGTCGTATAAAAAATGTGCTGTATTAAAGAAAACCATTAATTTTTGTTCTGAAGTACTAACTATTTTTGTGTTTATAAATTAACGCGGCTCATAATATGTGTTGATTCAAATGAAGTTACAGTTTTGTAGCAGACCCGACAATTAACCACTTGGATTTACATGTCAATATGTAAAACAATATGCCCACAATTTTTTTCCCCAGTGGGGAATCAGATGGAAATGTCAACATCTTTTTGACACTTAGCATGCTCAAATCTAATAAGAGTTTCTCCTTGAGTGATCATGCAGCATACTGTGGGCACTTATTTGAATAGCCTCCGTAAGCTGTTGTTTCATAATAAGCAACAGAAAAATGGAACATGTTTTAAGGCATCTCTGGCTTTTCCAGGGTAAAATGTTAATCCAGCTTTAGCAAGGTTACATGGTCAAGGTTGCCAAATTACCGACAAGCACTAATCACCCTGCCTTGGAGCAAGTCTGGCTCAAAAGCAAGTACTATGGAACAATTCTCCCAGCCCCCTCTAATATGTTTCACCACACAACCCAGACTGACTTTCTTTTGAACTAAACTAGGATTTACACCATTATTTTATAAAATTTTCATTCTAAATAAATTTGCCTTAAACACACAAAATTTTCAAGGGCCTCAAACTAACTATAACTGAAAATTGCTGACCTTTAGAAAACACAGCTTTCCCATCAAGAGAACATCAGCATCAATTAACCCAAAACGCTTTTCAGACAGGGAAATGTGCACACATCTGGTACTTTGTTTAGACTCTTTGCAAATCAACCATGAGAAATATTTGTGAGAATGTGCTCAACCAAAGTAAAAGGATTGACATATAAAAACAAGGACCAGACCATAGCTGTTTTTTTGGCAAGAATAGTTTGTAAAAATCCAGCTAAAAATGTCCCATTTTGTCACAATTAATTGAATTATTCTTCAAATGTGTTTTTACTGTTTAGAACTTGGCATGCAGATATGTTACCAACATATGTTTTTGTTTTAGCAGAATTTGGAACCTTAACAAAACAAAAATGTTCCAAAAATTCCACAAGCAAAAAAACAAAAACGATATAAAAAAGATATAAAGTTCAAGTTTCTGGATTCTAACAACGTGTTAGACGGTACAAATGGAAATGGTTAGGAGGTGTTGGCTTAGTGGCAGACTGTCCGCCCATGGACTGGGAAAAGTTGTTTCGAATCCTACTGGGCCAATGCCCAAGTAGGGCCAATGCCCAAGTATCTTCCTTGGGGAAGACACCTAACCCCCCATTTCTACCATCATTGGCACCGTCGTCCCTGCCTGCTGCAGTGCAATGCTGCACAGAAATTTCCACATCTAAGGGATGTAAACAGTACATTAATGTAAATAAAATGTGTTTGCATTCAGTTAGTACTATTTTTTTATGAATGCAGATTTAGTTGTGGAGCAACACAAACAAAAATGTCTATCTCAGCAAATGTATCACATGCAACTTTTTGAAAAAGTGCCTACTAATAGTCAATTGGTAAATTTATTGAAGGAGTTACACTTTAAAAGGAATAGATTTAGTTTGGTGTCATTTCACAGTCTCAAATATGGGGAAGTTAGAAATGATAAAAAGTAGTATTCAGTGATGCTAATGAATTCAGCATTACACTCATCTAAAACTCAACACAAAGTAGCAAAAATTACTTTAAGATAATATATTCATAAAGATTTTGAGTCATATTTCTAAGAACAAAATAACCGGTATGATCTTAGTTTATTTTAATAAAATCATAATTACAAAGTGTTAATAAATGCATAAGTAGTACACAAAATATGGTATACCAAGTGTTGGAGTCCAATCACTCTTTTTAATAGCTTTGTTGCGGCCAGAAAATCAAGTATTCATGAAGATTGAAGAAGATGATCCAGTGAACTTCAATTTAATTGGTGCAAATTAAAACAATCCATCTTTTGCAGCTGTCTGTCTATCTGCTATCACCACTTCATTGCTCGTCTTGCACCTTGATTACAATTATCTTTTAATAGCAAAACTTGTCAGCAATTTCTCTCCCTTCTGATTTACATCCCGGCCTAACACAGTGTTGTTCCACTCATATAATTCATGTTTCAGCGTAACGCAGAGCAAGCCTTCGCTGGGCAGATGCAAGATGTATTGACACCATCACCTCGTATGTGCTGCGTGCCATGACATATGGCAGACTGTTTCTCAGCAGTCTGAGCTGCAATCCTTTCCCCATTCATACACAAAAACTGCATGTTTGCATGTGCAGACTTTAGTCCCAATAGGTTGTGCCTAGAGTGAAGAGCATAAATTGATTGCAAAATAAATGCATATGCAGACACTATTTTTTGCAGTGTCCAGTAATGGTTCCAGGCAATTAGACCGAAAGATGACACTCTGACTTTAATTTGGGACAAAGTGATCTCTCTCTTGCCTCTTTTATCCTCCCCTGCCTCTCACCTGATATGCTGAGCTAAGGTCTTCTTGGAGATACATCACTGTAGTCTTGTTTTATCATAAAATAGGATCTTGGCATTTCCTTGCAATAACTGCAAGTTGAAATGCTCATCTTAAATGACTTTAGATTTTATAGATGACACCGGGGTTGCTACTCAGGGATTGGATGACATCAATGGCTGTTGAGCTAAGCAAAATGTACAGTGAAAAAAAAAAATCATTTTATTTTGTAATAAACCACAAATATGTGCTATTTTATTAAAGCTTCAAAACCACTGACTCACGACACACCCTTATTAAAACTTTTATTTCAAGTAACACTGTATTTTAATCCCTGCATTTAAATAAGAACGCTGAAAATTTTTGAACCCCCCCCCTGAAAGCTGGCAACAAATTTCTTGCATTTCATCTAATATTTCATTCTAAGGAATTTTAAAATTAACACACTGTATATTTACATAGAGATGTGTGCATTGGCTACTTTGCTTAACGTTTATAAAGCTTTAACTTCTTTTTATGTTCGGTGCTGATTTTGCCAGAAGGCGTACTCTTTTAGACACATGGGTATCTCATGGTGCTAGCTATGGGAGCAAATTTGTAAAACTCATCTTTGTGCTTATTAGAAACATAAAACAGATTAGAACAGCTGTTTGCAAATCATGACATTAAACTAAGCATGTTATTTTTTATTAATATCAAACATCAATAGATCTTTGTGGTTGGGTAGGACATTAAATTACTGTCCAAACAACCCTCATTTGTGAGAAAGAAAACCACTCAACAAAAATAATATCTATCATCTCTATAACTCTTTCTATAAACGTATCAGCAGCAGACCCATTGTTGCAGCAATTAAATAGATTCAAGCCCAGAGTTTCTGCTTTTAAAATTGCTGGACATAACAGCAAATGAGCCATGCATGAACAATTATCAACACGGGGGTGGAGAAAAAACGAGCAAACATACAACTTAATATCAAGATATGTGATCAATGGGAGACAAAAACCTTTGCACTCTAATATTTTATTGCCAATAATTATTCACTTACGAGGGGTAATAGATGCATTATCCTGCTAGAATTTCTCATAAACAAGACAATT
The DNA here is from genome assembly GCA_902685375.1 of Neostethus bicornis. NCBI lineage: Eukaryota > Metazoa > Chordata > Actinopteri > Atheriniformes > Phallostethidae > Neostethus > Neostethus bicornis. The sequence continues at coordinate 18,116,389 of LR738545.1, forward strand.
AAAAAGCTACTTCAGGGAGGTAAAATAGGAGGCTGAAGAGGATTAGTGGGTGGAATACTAAATATATATTTTTTCTACAATATACAGGGATTTTATTGTTCGTGTTTGCACAGAATCTAAGTGTCCTTTTTGCTTAAATAATAAAAAGAATCTTTCTAAGCTTTAGGGAATTCTTCTGCCATTTCCACCATGCCCCAAATAAACTTGGATGTTCTCCATCCATCAGGTGACTACATGGAGAGCTGACCTGTCATAAATTCACTCTGTGGGGATGATGACAGGACCAGAGCCAATCTTCATGAAAGAAAAAAAAATGGCACAAGGTTCCCATCCCCCCACTCCCTGAGCCCCCTTCCAACCCAAGCTCACCCTTTACCCTCACACACAACTGGAGCACCTTCGCTCCCTATCATCCTGCCTACCTCTCTGTCTCTACACCTACCAGGCTTCCTCTCTCTCTCCCCCTTTTCTCTCCATGGGTAAGCAGGTAATCATGAGCTGTCACAGAAAGGTGACCCATTAATGTGATGGATACGGTGTGAAAAACAAATGGTGTGAAACGTGTGGATTGCTGTCCTTACTGCACCTTGGCCTTTTGTTCTGTCATATCAATATCCACACAGGGCCTCATTACACCGCTGCACTACACAATGAGTGGAGCGCCAGGGTCAAGACTGCGCCACGCTCCCTTTGACTGGCTCTGACTGGGCTTTTCAGCTCAACCTCACCCCAGAGGACTCCCAGGTAAACAGAAGCGGGGCAGCCTCTGGAGCCAGGAATGGTGCACATCATTCCAGACTAAATGAGCAACTCCTCCCCTATCTGATCCCCTCCCCCAACGTCAGCTTTATTATATCCATCAGGGGGGCCTGACTCTGTTTACAGACAAACTGGACACAAGTCACATGAAAAAGTCATTAAGCTTTGCTCTTCGTATGAACTGGTCTTTTTTATTATTATTTTAGCTCATTTTTAGAGTGAAGTTGTTCTTTTTAAGTTTAAATTTTCAGGAACTTCGGACATTCCTGTTTGTCTGAAAAGTTACAAGCTGCATCTAAGTTATGTCTACAAGGTCAAAAACATCTCTTTATTGAATTTGTGTTGTGGCTGTCGATGTCTCGCTGACTTTTTTCTTTCCTGCAAATGTTCAGATTCCTTGGCTATAGATCACATTTTCCCCAGACAATGGCAGCTCACATTGAGATAATTGATACTCTACATTGCCAGACTGTGTGTGAACAGCAGCAAAAGAATCAATAAGCAGGACTTATATGAATGTGTATGGACTTCTAAATTGCCTCAGGCATACTGTAAGATGGGCACTTACACTTTCAAAGTGCAATATGGTCAGTCAAGGTCAGGAGGCGAAGCAGTGAGAAGCTATGAGAGCTTTGAGCTAACCCTGCACTTTCTATTACACCTCACTGCTGTCTGGTCAAGCACTTATTAAATACTGGGGTTAACTCAGTCACTGGGACCTGTGGTCTTCTAAGAAGAGCTAATCACCAATTAAAAAATATTACAGATGACAAGGAAAAGACTTTACGAGCAGGATTTAGTTTTAGGACATCGGAATATTATAAAGCGTAATTACTTTAACAAAAACATATGTCCTATGATCTTTTCATGTCCAACTATAATGTGGAACATTTCAAGAAATAAGCAAACTCATTTATTGTGGTTTCTCTACCATTTTGTAGAGCTGAAGTCTAATCCATCTGAATATCGAGGTGATGTTGAAAGACATTGTTTCCCATGAGGTCTACAGTGGTGGTCTGGTGGACACCTCAGATAAACCACATGATACTCTATTAAGGACAGTGGTTATGGGCCACAGACTAATCTACTATGACAAACTGGAGGTGTCCTCTTATTTCCAGACCCGGTGATGAATCGAGGGCTGTAGACTCTCATGCTGTCATGTCAGAGTGGAACTGAAACAGATTGAGTGGAAGCAGACAGTAAATTGATGTTCGGAGGTTATTTCCACTCTCAAATCCACAAAATCAGTCCATTAGGCTTCCTTCTATTTGCCTTTTACTTTAAAAAGATAGCTTCCTCCAAACATTTAAACTTATTTGACATGAACAATAGTCTCTGGACTCTCTTTTTAACAATAAAAAACAACAAAGCGTTACAACGAATCCCTACTTTGTGGTGCCCAGTATATTGTCAGTAGTTTGTGTGTTTAATCTTCATATCATAAGCTTGATAAGATTAGTTTAAAAAGAGTCAAACTTCTGACGAGCTGCTTAGAAATTTGAAACATAACTGAATTCAAACTCTTATTTCAAGACTTGTTGTTTAGGAATATTGACATCTTTTCTACCTCAGAAGTTGTATTGGCATTTATGAGAGAAGACAATGCAAATCTTTTCATAAAGTCCATTTTGTCTACAGGACCATTCAAAGCGCTTTACGTGGCATTGAAATATTAGTGGGAGAAATTAAAAAAAGATTAAAAGAAAGAATTAAAAATTAATTGCATAATAAAAGATGCTTGTCATTGTTAAACACAAATGACCAAACAAATCATCCACAAGACTCTATTTGCTGAACTATGTTGCTGATTGTGTGTTGTGCTGGCTTCAACATTGTTGGCAACAATTGAAAAAGGTACTCCAACCAAACACAGGCACTCTTTAAAAATAAGAATGGAATTATTCCATTTAACACATTACAGTTGTGTCCAGTATTACCAATGGTCTTTCACTATGAGGTAACTATGCTTATTGTTAATGGATGGATAAAGATAATGACAGCACTTCATGTGGATGCTGTTGTGTCTGCCCCCACCACACCCACAAACACACACGCACATCTCTGCCATCCCCCTCTCTCCACGATGACCGCATCCCCACTGTAATGCACCTGTACGTGTGTGAAGGACATCTCGACCGGCAGGGCTATCACAGACACAATCTCACAGCACTTTAATAACTTTGAGAGCGGTCAGCACCCTGCGCTTTAATAACACTCCCTGTCAGCTCACCCCACACTGCGCAAAATTGTCTCGTTGGAATTCTTTATGGTGTAGGCCAAAGAACTCTGGTGATGGGGATGGAATATAGCCACACTCAACCGGCTTCTGGCTCTAAATGGCTTTCCAAGAGTATGTTTTTATCTTGGGCTGAAAACAAACAGGGGAGAAAGCATAAATGGGGCACTATCATGGTGACGCAACTGATAGTCCTTAAAGTCAGATAAGCTGATACATATGTGAATAAAATTTGTTATTACTTTTGACTGCACACAAAGTCAGGTGGGGTCACTTTTTCACAAAAAGCTACTAAAAAAAAAAAAAATCAACCAAAACACAGCTCAATACCTGCAATTCCAAAGTTTTCTTTCCAAATAGTAAGAAGTTTCAGATCATCTTGCTGGTTCTTTGATGGACACACATAGCTGGTAATTTAAACAGTAACAATATTAAATGATTTCTAGATACTAAAATTTTCTCACTTTACACTAGTTGCCAACACATCGAGTCGCTCAGTGTTCTTATCACTATGCAAATATTTGATTATCTGTTAAGGGATATCACAGCAAGTGGCGTCTCAAATCCTGCATGTTTATTTCTAGAATACATATTAAAGCAAAACTCATGCTGAGTATGTGAAGTGTAAATCGCCCAGTGCTGCGCTCAGTGTGCACAGGCTGGGTATCTGAGTTAATGATGGGCTCAGGCTGTGTTTTTCTGATGCGTCTCAGATTAGAGCTCTCTCCTGCAGCAGTAGTGCTGCGTTCCTGGTCATCACAGCCTAGTACCACTGATTAACATAATCAGCCAGCATTAGTTATTCATGTGATGTGCATGAAGCGCTCGGGGTCAAATCGTTGCCCTGTCTAATAACCTATGTTAAATATTAAAGAAGTACATGGGCTGCCTGATTTACATGTCTCTCATCCTGCCATTAAAAGCACAAGTAGTAAGAAAGAAAAATTACTCCAGGCTTGTGGTCCATTACTTGTAAGCAGAATAAATATATGCACAGTGCTGGAGATGCATTCCTTGATATGTTGATGTAGTGTAACAATGCATGTTTGGTAGTAGATAATGGACAAACACTCATGTAAACTGTGTGTGATCATCTCATGTACAAACCAGACAGTCCAAGCCACCAATAACCAACCCTGTGCTAGGGAGTAAATAATTTGTATGTGTGTGTGTCTCTGTATGGTATTAGAGACCACTTTTTTCCACACGACTTCATCTGACTGTCTGTAAAAATGGACCCCAGTGGGCATGCATGAACTGACTTGCTGCATCTTTATGCCTCACATTTCTTGATTAGGAACAATGAGAGAGGCTAGCCAAGCGTTGAGCTGTCTATGCTGGATGAGCAGTGCATTGGTGGGAGAGAGACCCTATAGGCTGCAAAGAAGAGGGCCAACTACGAACCCTTAGGAAGTCATTAGGAGACCAGTGACCTCACTGGTGCAGAGCACAAAAAAAGCTGCCCAGTGGCATGATGTCATACTTCACATGTCAGTCTTCATCATAGTGACACAGTGAAGAGTTGCAAAGTGTGAAAACTACGTCATCTACCTGGCAGCTTTAGATCAAACAGATGTCCAATGGTGGTGTTGAGTTTGAAATATTTTCTTCTTCTTATTGGACAGTGGAAACCTCCAAACCAATAGACACTTTTCACTCTTAATTCAAAATTAATCATTTCCTGTTACATTTGTCTTCAGCATTGTTTTTGTAACAATTGTCCACATATAAAAGCCTGATTTGGAGAAAGTTTGTAGATGTAGTTTGTACATAAAAGCAGATATCTACTTGAGAACACAGGGTATTTATCAGTTTAATCTGGCTAAGCAAAAAGCAAGAGTGTGACATCATCAAGGTGTTGTACATGAAATGTAATGTTTTCCAACAGATAGTGTGTTTGCGTACAGTATCTAATTTTCAACTGCCACTATATAGGGGTGTTACGGTTACATGACCACTATTTACATCCAGGGAACCAGAGTGCCTCACACAAACAAAGACAACATCTACAGTATATAACATAAATATTCTTGCTATTCAACAGAACTTTTTAAAATATTCATAGTGTATTCATTCATTCATCTTCTGAACCACTTATTCCTAATGGGATCATGGGTATATTATATTCAAGCAAGAATACATTCAGTTTTACTCACCTAAATATCTATTTTTAGTCTCTATTTTGCACAGATTGCTTTTGCTATTCAGAACTGTGTTAGCAATTATATAAAGAGCTCCCTTCAAAAATATTCTGAACTGATGAGTTGTTCAATTTTCCCTCTGCTATTGGTTTGTATTTTATGAATGACGTTTAAGATTTGTTCTTCTTTCAACCACACTGTCACATAGCAGTATTTGTTGTTTAGTGCTTCGGTTCCAAAAGTAACTATTTAATTGGCTTGGATCAGTTTGATTGTCGAATAGACCTCCTAGGAGACATAGGAGACTAGTATCAGCTGCATACCTTTGTAGCAGAGGATTTTTTGAATGGTATTCTTGTTTTAATTGTTCTGGCCTGGAAAGTCATATGCCAAAACATGACCTTCCTTGAATCCTTTTAATGATTGAAGGTCTGATTAGAACTTATTCCGAATCAGAATGCGGTAATTAAATGTGAATTACTTTTTCCCAATTTTAAATGTATCATTTCTAATCAAGATAGCTAATTCTACATTTAAAACTTAAATGTTTGACCTGAATGTAGAAAAGATACACAAATTGATCAACTCAATCGCTCTCAGACTGTTTAACCAAGAAAAAAAGTTAAATCTGGTCAGAGCCAATAATGGAATAAAGTCAAGATCTCAATGTGACCTGTTTACATCCACAAATCAGTAAGTCCTCTTAAATGACAAAAGCTGCTTTGAACTAGGGCTGAAACAACTAATCGAACTAATCGATTATAATCGATTATCGAAATAGTTGTCGACTAATTTAGTAATCGATTAATCGTTTAGAAAGTTTTTGCTGTCTTAATATTACACAACTTGATTGTTTTTTGTGTATTTTTACTCATGTTAACCTAGGCCATTTTTGTTTGGTACTATACCTCTGAACAAGGTTAAATTTGCAAATCTAAAACTGTTAATGATTTCTTGTTTTTAAATGTAATCCTGGATGGTCAACAGTTTCCATTTTATGTTTTTTTAGCCAGTACTATAAAACACATTTTATGGGTGCTCGTGATTTACCTTTACTGTATACAGTAAGTAGATTTATTATTTTATATTTGCTGTGGAAATGATAATATTCTCCCTCTTTATTTCACAGAAAGATTCACATTTTTACTTATTAGAATGAGCCCAACGTGTTGTTTAAGTGGTTATGAGTTGTGTTTTGCATAACTAAATTCAATAAAACGCCAAAAAACTATTATTTATTAAGTTTCTAAGGTTACCCGATTAATCGATTAATCGAGCCAATAATCGCCAGATTAATCGATCATCAAAATAATCGTTAGTTGCAGCCCTACTTTGAACCAGAACCCACTCTGTCAAATATTTGACAAGTCCTTTTTATCCTGTGTGGTGCAGCTGCCGTACCACACAGTCATATTGAGAGACAGGATGCTCTCAGTAGTGGCTTTATAGAAGTTTGTCAGTAGTTGAGAAGAGAGTCCAGAGCGCTTCAGCTTTCTGAGGAAGAATAGACATTTTTGGGCTTTTTTCACCAGTTGTAGTGTGTTGGTAGTCCACGTGAGGTCTGTGGAGATGTGGATGCCCAGGAATTTCACACTGTCAGCACGCTCCACAGTTTTCCCCTTATCTTGCTTGATGTGAAACTGTGTCTACTTTGCACTGACAAACTAAATAAAAAAATCATTTTAAAAATACATTTTTAAACAATTTTAAAAACCAAAAAATTGGGAAAGAAATACAATTTATTATTTTTTTCTGTATAAGTGTAAATCAAATGCAAGCCTTTTTGGAAAGTCAGTAATCTTTCAAAGAAACTCTTCACAAACTCGTAAACATTTTCTGACAATAGAACATAAAGAGTAATACGTCCATAACAGCAGGTTAGTCCAAAGGTGGTACTTATTTCCAATTTCTGGTTGCAGCTTTAATGATCATTTGCACAGTGGAAGTAAAAAGATGCACTATTTATCTCCCATATTCCCTCACCTTGTAGAAGGAGGACCAAGCGAATGGACTAATGAACTGCAAACTCTCCTTTAGGCTTTCTTTGTAATGATGGAACCACTCAGGATATTTCTTTTCTTCCTTTATCTCTTTTTTTTAATTTGGTCCTTAAGAAAATACAAACCTCCTTGGCCCTGCTTATTACTGCTTGGCTGTGGTGACCATTAGGAAATGAAAATAACTTTGCTCATTTTGTGCAAAGCAATAGCCCCAAGGCTGGAAATCAGAAGAAAGAATTACATTTCTAAATATAACTTCAGCGTTCACAGACCACTACACTTACCCATAAGAAATGGTGTTACAGGCCAGCTCACAAGGTCAATAAGTTGGAAATAGAATGACTATTGTGTAAAGAGTAATGAATATCAGACTGAAATTAAAATGCAAAAAACAACTTCTCTTCTATTTACTTTTTGTCCTCTTTTGTGTAGAACACAAACTTTTACGCATGACTGTGTATATCAGATAAATTGACCTTGGAAAAGGATTTATGCTATACTGGACTTTTTTTGTTTGTTTGTTTCAGCAAACATACGTACATGTTCAGAGATCTATAGTGTAAGAAAATTTATGCAAAATTTGTCCCAATTCAGGATTTTTTGAGACATGATTGGTCTCTGATTGGTGAGAAATCGGTAAAATCTTTTGGTAAAAAATCTCAGAGATTTATACTTTGACACAAAGTTCCTCTTGTTTCTACATATTTCTTGTTTCTACATATTTCTTTTCAAAGAACACAGCTGATTGCACAGAAAAGAATGAAGTTGTGCCTCATCAACAGTGAATCAAAATTTCTCTTCCTATCAAAAAGATTTGTCTTTTCATTCATGGCAAATCTCAATTCTTTTCCTCAATAATGCTCTGCATGTTTGCATTGTGAAAATAGACAGATTGCTCAAGCTTCTGTTCACATGAAGCTCTCACTCAGAATCTGCTCTTGTTAACATCTCTGTAAAAATCTGTTTCAAACAGTATTATGGGACACAAGCACAAAGTCTCATGGCACTTGTACAGCATCAATTCACTCACTCCAAACACAAATGTGGTGGCAAGCTGGATGTATTTGGCAGAGACCAATGTCTAGTGGTTACTGGATGAATGGTCCTCAATATTGCACTGAGTGAGCGCGCTCCCACATCGAGGCTGGACTGCTGTTTAAATCAAGCGGGCAGTCACACTCAGTGTGTACATCACCACTGAGGCATGGTGGGCAATGAGATGCCTGTACAAGACCCCTGCCGGCCTAATGCAGGACTGGACTGCTGAGGCCCCTGGGCTGCCTAATCAAATCTGAAACCATCACATTCACTGGGTTCTCAGGCAAGGATGCATGCAAACAGAAAATGTCTACATCACCAATCATACCCTCCCCCATGCTCTTAAATACAACCATTTTAAAGGAACTCATGAGTAATGGAAGTATAGCATTTCATTTGTTCTCCTTTATATAGAGGTTGCAGGAGTCTTTCCAGTCTTTGCAAAAACACATGTTCCTTCCAGGCCTAGCCTCCTTTAAGCCATATGCAACTGATAACAATCTCTCCTCAATCTCTAACTTTCCAGACCTTTGGAATTGATGTGTTTATTTAGCATGTCCAGGCCAAGGCAGAGCAGTAATGGCCTTGTCTAAGGAGTGAAGATGGAATCCCGTCGCTTCACCATTGATGTTGGATAATGCTTCCTTTGATGAAGATTTGGGCCATCTAAACATAATTATGCACGCATGAACAATGATCTTCATGAAGTGCAGAGTACTAATTAAAACAGTTCAGCATAACAGCATTTCAAACATGACAATAAAAATAACAGGAGGATGCTAATGAATACCACACGCTGCTAGTAAACTAGTGGATGCACAGTAACATGTAGCATATTATGAAAGTTGCCTTGGAGAGAAAAACATGTGAAAAATATTATAAGTGTGTATTTTATTTTGCTAATTGTCTTAGTTAATTTGTTTTGGTTGTGTCTAGCTACATAAGCCAAAACTCTTACATATTCCAAAAACTAATTTTTAATAACTTAATCCTCTATTTGTGCTCAGATTTTTGGATAGTCTTTCCTAAAAAAAACCAAAAGTGTTTAGGCAGGTGTCTTAGTGATGAGTGGCAACATGTTTATCATTTTACTCTCTAACTTAATGCAAAGTTCTGTGTCAAAATAAAACCAACTTGCCAAGTAGGATAATTCCACATGTGAATCAAATCACCAGTCCCTCGAGAGGCATCCTAATTCCTAAAATGAATGCAAGTCTGAGGAAAAAGTTTGTTTTTTTGCTTTTAGATGTGACATTATATCTTTTCTTGAAATCCCTGTAGCTCTGTGTGCATTTGATTACACTCTGAGATGGAGGAAATCTTTGCATCTTTATAAAATATTCATTGGAGTGGATAGCAGAGGCAAGCCATGGATCTGTGGATGGTTGCTTGGTATATCTCTGGAAGTTTATGTGGCTGGAAAGACAATTGACTGCCAAAGTTTTTAGTGAAGGGATCATTTTTTGAGACTTTAATAAATGGTGTGCATCTAGTAAATGAGCTGATCAAGTGATTTACTGTTATGAGATGACTTTCTTACAGGATCTTTCATCCATTTTGTTCTGACAACAGATTGATTTAAGATATGACAGTCTTTCAATTACAGCTGGATCTTTTATTACTTAGATGGCACTCTCGGCTCTGCTTCTCTTGTTTTCTTAAATCTTTATCTAATGTTTAAAGTTTCTTATTTCTCATTTTAATGACCACTTTTAGATACTAATCTCCCACAACAGCCTTCTGTTACTTTTTTTAATGTTTTTTAAAACTCACATAATCAGTGGAATATTAATGAGAAAATGTACCACTACGAAAACTGAATTGCTAATTTGTTCTCCTATTTGAAAATCAAAGCTAAACATTTTATCTGCTTTCAAACCGACAAATATTAGGTATAAAATCTTTTTGTTTTACACAGTTTTTTTAAAATGCTTTTATGTGATTTTGAACTTGGAAAATAGAACTGATACCCTAATTGCAAAATTGTTAATATTGTGAAATGTTGCAATAAAATATGTAGAATTTGTATGTTTTTTTCTACCGTAACTATTAATAATACAGAGAGTCAAATTTAGTTTAAAATATGAGGGGAAAATACAATAAAAAACATTTAACTTCTGTTAAGATTAACTTTGAATTAGTTTTATTGGAGATCGACGTAAAGCTAAACAATGAATGATCATTCCTGTTGACCCAATATGTGATGCATGCATCACATTGTGAAATTGTGTTTTCTCATTTGGCCTTTCCAGAATACCAGAAGGTGTCACTGTTCATGCAATACTCCCACAACAAATCTTGAAAAACTGAAAACACAACCTTGATTTGTAAAGACAGCATGCAGCTTAGAACAAAGCCTTGTTATTTGAACATTCATTTTTAAATTTAAAAAATTGCACTATTTATTACGAGATGTTAATCTTTGGTCTAATAAGAACTGCAAGCATTAAAAGTCATAGTACGTTCATCATAACACTATCATGTGACAAAACTATAAATTTGACTCCCTGGGTATTAGATTTAACAAATCAGAGAATCGAGAACACGTGAAAAACTTGTAGTTTGAGCAGAAAAAGGAAGACGTGCACACAGAGACACACATCAAGTGGAGGTACTTGTCAAGGAAGTAATACCCCTTGCTTGGTATCTTCAAAACTGACTGGATGACAAACATGTCTGTCAGCGCTGTGCCAATATAGTTTAGGGCCTCTCGTGATGGGGCACACACCCAATGACAGAAGCAGGTCATTTCCGTTCTCTGGCATCATAAATCCACCGTCTGGCCCCTGTCCGGCTGCTGATGCTGCAGAACGCCACACACAGTGGACCTGTCGGAGCTCCATGAGCTACTGCACCATCCCCACGGCACACCAAATACTAACACATACACACACATCCACATTGAAAACCTTCTTCCTTTTGTGGGAGTAACTGAGTATCCTGACTGTCCCATTTTCTACTATTGTATAGCAGACAGGTGAGGAAATTTTTTTCTGTTTGAGTGCTTTTTCTTCTATTTTTTCCATATAGCTTATGGAATTTTTTTCTTTCTTGTCAAAAAAAAAATAAAGCAAAGCTGTTGTGTTGTGGATCACATGTCCTTTGTGCCGAGCCTGACAGCTCATATTCCTGTATGCAGTCAAGAGTGCTCTTAATATACAGAAGCATTGTGAGAATACAGTGTGAGCATGTCAGCTGGGGATGAGGGATACTGCATGTAATATATTCATGTTTGCTTAAATCAGGCTCAAGGTTAAAACAACACCTATTTCTCTTGGCGTCACATCTCTTTGGCAGAACACAGAGTTTAGATGTGCCAAACATGACACTTCCACTCACTAATACGAGAGAAATAAAGGATGAATGATAAATAAGTCTGCCTTTTTGCAACCTTCGGCGATACCCCACCCTCGTGTTCTTCTCCTCTCCTAGACAGAAATGCAAATAGGTCATTGAGCTTCACCCTCTTTTATCCTAACATGCAATGACAGTGTTTAAATTTGAAGCGGAAAAAAAATGTGAGAAACTTTTCCATTTAGTATGAAGAGGCAGTGATATTTTCCTATTTAAGGCTAGGTGGGGGATCAAAATATATGCTTTAAGGAAGCCATGACCGCTTTCAGGAAGCCATGACCAGGGTTGAGCGGAATGCTAAATGCCATACATCCTCAAGGTTATCTCTAAAGACAGAGCCCTTTTTGAATCTGCCTCTGCTTTATTTTCTTGAATGCATGCATCAAGTCAGCTACACAGAAAAAGATGAAGGTGACTCTGTAGAGGAGTCAAATGGGCTCTCCTCATGTACCCGGCCTAGATGGGTGAACACCTTGTATCTGCAGTGAATGGTTGCTATTCAGACCTTCTATCGTAGCTGGTTTAGCAGCACAAAGAGCGGTCGGTGAACTGGGATTAGACTGAGGTACAGTAAGCCAGAGGCTAAAACAAAGCACTTAAATGTGAAAAGTGTCATTTTCATCCCTGAGTCCCTGAATATTGAAATTAGGTCATCAGTGCAGCAGAGGCCAATTTTCACCCTCATATATCATGGCTGCCCCTACACCCAAGGTCTCATTACACCATACATGGTCAATAAGCCATTAACATGCAGCAGACAATGTGTAATGTTCACACAAAGCCAATGTGTCTACTGTACAGGAAGAGGAGTGAGTCAGTGTTTGTGTCTCACAATAATTCAAAGCAAATATATAAATTTGATGGTTGAAGAACCTCTCATTTAGCAACAATCAATTATGTTCATACTCCAGTTCTGGTTTGTTTGAAAAAGAAATGCAAAATACTTTTGCATGCAGAGTCCTTCCTTTTTTATTTTCTAACATCGGTTTTCCAGTGTGATAATCATTTGTTGGAAGCTGTGCTGCATAAACAAACAACGCCCAAGGCTACCACTGGCTGGTTAAACAACCACAGGCAGTTTTCTTTATTCTTTAGTAGTGAATATAGCATATTCCTTGTTGGACCACAATAAACTCTGCTAGATTTATCTAACAAATAGTCAGCATGCACTTACACCTTTGCCTTCTAATTTATACATCAAGCATCACGACCAAGTTTTATTCATACTGAATGTTCATGTGTTAATTAAAATATCATGTTAAAAGCAACGGAATTGAACATTGGCACAATATCAATGCAAAAATAGCCTAGACTGCTTATTTAAATGTTGTTTTAGTTATTAAAATTTCTATATTTCCTCTTGCCATTACCCTGCAATAAACTGAAGGCATCAACATTCTTCTACCAGACCAAATGCAGATTGAGGCTGCAGCCTGCCACCACTCTAACAAATGTGGCAAATCATTGTCACAACCCATGTTTCTTCCTACTTTAACGGGGTTACATGACTGTGCCAGGACATTTATGGACTGCCTGATCCAGTGCTGGCAGATTAAAGCAAAATAAAACTCAACTAGTTCACCTTCTTATGTAATGAGTCTATTCGCAAATTGCGTTAGGAGGGAAGAAAAGATAAAAGAAAAAAAAACTTTTTTTAAAATAAACATTGTTGTATTTTCTTACTCCAAATCAATCTATTTTCCTCAACATTTTTTTTTTTCAAAGAAACCTTCTTCCTGCTTGTGGAAAATGGGGTTTGTATTGATGAGCTGGGTCCAATATTGATTTCCCATCATTCCTGGTGTGGACATTTTCTGGTCTATTATACTACAGTAGCAGCATATTCCCCTAGCAGCTGTAAAGTGGATATATGGACAACCTGACCTTGGCAATATGGAGATAATGAAATATCCTTAATGACCCTTCCTGAAAGATTTTACAGGCTGGTGTATAGACTGCCAACCCATGTACAATAATAGTTAGCAGAGGAGGATTTTAGAGGCCCAACTAAATATGGCGCGCTCCACACATATTAGGAAGACTGTTAACTTGTCTGTTTTACTAGGTTAATGTAACCATTAAGGGCACACAGTTATGTGAAAGTGGTTAATATGAATGAGTGGTTTATACTTTAGGGCGGTGTGAGCCATTGCTCTCTGACATGGTGCAGGCTCTTTCCTGCACCAGATTGCCGTGTGGATGTTATGGGATACTCCAATAACTGCAACATGAGCCATTAAGAATGGTAAGTGTGAGGAAGGAAGAATTTTATTTATGGTAAATTATTAATGTAAACTTGAAATATTTTTTTAAATTAAATTTTCATATGACAAATAGCAAAATATATTTTGTAAATTGAGTGTGTAACCAAATTGTAAATACCTAAAGCTGGGGTGTAATGCAAAATAAACTTTCCGGAAGTTTCTATCATGTCAGAATGTTATTCACACACCAAAAGCATATTTGAAGTGTTTTTCTATTTTTTCCATGCATGCTTGAGTAATTTGCAAGCTCACTTTTTAAACACCCAATTGTTCTTTGCATCGGATTTAGTTCTATGTCTCGCCAGTGTTCTAATGTAAACAGGCAGGGTTTTAGTGCATGGCCTCTGCTCATGCTCGGTCCCAACAGGGTGTATCATTTCTGTGTAAATACACCAAAACAAGAATATAAAATAATTTGCGCTTGCTTTATTCAATTGATGCACTTTATACCGTATTTGTAGTCTGAAATAAGATTCATGCTGTGTTGTGCACATTAACCAGGTGATGGGATTAAGTGAGGAATAAAAGATGGAGGGAATTCACTGATTTTTTTTGGCATATGTTGTCATTTCTGAGCTGACAAAAGGCAATAGATTTATTTGTGTGTGCTTTAAAATAAGAATCTCTATGAAACTCTCTATAAAGAAATGTATATATTTACAAAAGGTTTTAAACTCCAAATTTTAAATCCATTGTAAAATATTTCAATGTTTTTGACAAATCTTGTATTTTTATACAAAATGAAGTGAAAGGTTGGTGGGAGATGAAGAGTATTCCTAATTTCCAAGAACACTTTAAAAGCGCTGTGAGAGAGAGAAAAAGAAAGCCTGAAGTCTAAAAGTACCATAGATATTTAGGTGTCAGAGTTGGTTTGGGATCAGCAGGTAAAAAAGGGAGATCATTATTCACATGTCATACTGACAGTTGTTTCAGAGATTGGTGCAGATTGCAGCTGATAATCATCCCCAGAGCAAAGCAACAATGAACTTGCCCTACCACTCCACTGTCTTCAGAACACTTCAAACATGCTCCACTTCAAACACAAAAGCAGCCATCTCCTTTGATGTCATTGTCAAAAAATGAGTTTTGTTCCGTCGCATTTAAACTCCACCCCCCCTCCAGTGAAACCTAGACGGAGACGTGCGAGAAACAGATTTTGAACATGAAAAGAGCAGCTGTGTTGTCTGATACAGCCCTCTATCCTCAGGCTGCTATGCATTCGCCTTGCCTCCTCCACTGAATAAAAAGCAGCCAGAGCTCTGCCACACCTTCATGCTTTCAGAGAGACCCCTCACGTGCGAATGGGATGTTTGTACAAATTGTGCACATTTAGTTAATATACTCTCCATTCAAGCAATTTATTCAACTTCAAGAATACTTGGTAGGCTAACAAGATGCTGTGATATACAATATTACATCTTTAGCAACAAGATTTTGTATGATCTTTTACCAAACAGGACCATGTTGGAAAGGCAGCTGGCAGAGAGGGTCCGCTTATGATGAAATCTCACTACAGATACGGCTGCTTCATAATGACTATAATCACAGCAGATAAGCAACTAGTGCATGGGAAGACTGAAAATCAGAGAGAAAAGAAAGAAGGAGAGAAAAAGTAATTGAATCTTTTGGAGGCGCATTCAGATGAAAGCTACTGGCTGTGTGGGAGATGCTTTTCAGTGAATGACATTTAGATTACAGAGGTCCCCTTTTCACCATCACGGTCAATACCCCCTTCTTTACAACAGCACTCTAAGTCTTGGCAACACTGCTTCGAGAGAAAAGAATGTATTTTAGGTTTTATGTGGATTTTAGCAATGTTGAGCTGTCTTCATTGATGTTTTTGGATTTAAAAAGAACCAGAGATAGTGCATTAAAGTGACAAATACTTTTTATCCTCTCTAAAGTAATATGTACAGCAATCAAACCATCACAATTATCATTATTGCCTATTATTATGGTGTATCATCCCATGAATAGCTACTTTCACTTGTAGAATATTCAGAGCGTGCAATGTGTGGTCACTTTAAATATTCATTGAACCATCTAATCAAAATGAAACCTAGAGGAACTTTCTCCCCACCGCTCTGCATCCTTTTATCCTTCCTATCTCCACTATTGACACAGACCAGCATATCCCTAATATTAGAGGGATCACATATTGCCCCGGTGACACCCTTCAAATGTATCTCAGATTAATGATATATCACGGTAAGGGATCTACAAAAACCATTAGTAAGCCTGACAGTTTAACGTCAGATTTTAAAAAATTTCCAAGTAATCTTTTTGATTTATGAAAGTGTGTCCAGGTTCATCGGGAGTGATTCCAGATTTATCACATCCTGGTTAGAATTATTAATGATTTTCAATTTGTAAATCTGATGCTGCCATGTACAGAGGAGCTCCACAGAATCAGCAAAGTCTGATATTCGAAACCAAGCTTTGCTCCTGAAGCATGATTACTTTATCAAAATATTGCTACCTGTGACTTACATTTCACTTATTTTCCACTCTTCCAGTGCCTTTCCCATCACCTTCATTTCTCTCTCCTCACGTACCAGTGCCACACACATTTTTCAAAACCAGCTTCTAAACACCGCAGCCAACCACAGTTTATGTCATTGCTTGGCTAATCTTCTGGAGTTAGACATAGCACTATTAGTTCCAAGTTCCTGACACATGCACTTTTAAAGGCCCACTGTGTCAACTTGTCAGATGAGATGTAGTGCACAGACGGCTGTACATTGCAATCTTTCTCACTGTTGATGAGAGCTACAGCTAAGATCATCATCACTTTCCAAAGATTTCAAACCACATGTAGATGTGGAGGTTGGCTTTGATGTCACGTCGATGCATCAGAGCAACATCATTACTTTCGCTCACCTAACACGCCCACAGTGACTGGGACGTATTCTGAATGGGGTGCTCCTTGTGTGGCATATGTCCACTCAGACATAAATAACAATGTCACTTTGCAAGAAGGCACTTTGTGTATACCACACTATCTTTTTGCTACATATGAGTTTCTATTTTAATTTAGAACAAACAATCTTGGGTCCTGCCCCAAGTGGAGGCGTTTACAGTAAGTATCTCGGGGTCTTGTTCACTAGTGGGAGAAGGATGGAGCGGGAGATCGACAGGCGGATCGGTGCGCCATCAGCAATAACTAGGACGCTGCATCGGTCCGTCGTGGTAAAAAGAGAGCTGAGCCGAAAAGCAAAGCTCTCGATTTACAAGTCGATCTACGTTCCTGAAAGAATGAGATCGCGGGTACAAGCGGCCGAAATTAGCTTCCTCGGCAGGGTGGTTGGGCTCTCACTCAGAGATCGGGTGAGGAGCTCTGCCATCCGGGAGGAGCTCGGTGTCGAGCTGCTCCTCCTCCAGGACGAGAGGAGCCAGATGGGGTGGTTCGGGCATCTGGTCAGGATGCCCACCGCGCGCCTCGCTGGCGGGGTGTTTCGGGCACGTCCCACCGGGAGGAGACCAAGGGGCAGACCCCGGACCCGCTGGAGAGACTATGTCTCACAGCTGGCCGGGGAGAGACTTGGGATCCTTCCGGGTGAGCTGGAGGATGCAGCCAGGGTGAGAGAGGCCTGGGCTGCCCGTTTGAGACTGTTATCCCCGCGACCCAACCCCGGAACAATCGGAAGATGACGGAACGGAACAATCTTTAGAAACAGTCATGTAGAACAAACACATTGGCAATAAGCAATATTTTTACTGTAACTGTTAAGTGTAAATAGAGTATATAAACTTTCTTTCTACAGGGTTCAAATCAAACTCATAGGGATGCGTAAATGACAAGAAAGTTTCCTATTTTTAATTTTTTTCTTACACCGGACAAGGTTTTGAATTTATTAATAATTAAATGAATAATTTTTTTTTACAGAATGTAAGATGGGTATTGCACACAGTATTAGATGTGGTTTTATATGTGGCAATGTTTAAGAGTGTTTCACAGATGTAATACATATTAACTATTTTATGGGAAACACAATAGTTTGACCAAAGATGACAAAACAACCTTTTTGTTGAAGTTGTTTTTTTCTCTAGAGATTAAAATTTTTGTGGGGAATCCAAAACTACAATTTTTTTCTTTTAATTTTTTCTCACTCTATTCATCCCTCTACGGGAAAATTTGTGTGCTGCACTCGTACACCACAGTAGGCTGCCACAACGGCACCAATGGTGGGAGAAACGGGGGGTTACGTGTCTTCTCAAAGGACCCTATATATGACCTCAGTGGGAATTGAATTTCGATCTTCCGATCCGTGGGCCAACGCTCTACCACTGAGCCATCGTCCCCCCATATGCCTCATGTGTGTACTATTTCTTGAAAATAAATCCAAAACACAATAAATTAGCTAGACGCAGCTTGAAGTCTGAACCTAGAGATAGTCATCTGTAAAAAAGTCAAGTAAATCTGCCCACCAGTTTACCCTATTTGTCTCTTGGATAATTTTAAAATAACTACTAATATTTGTCACTATTTTTTTTCCCAAATGTAAACTTTCAAACTATGCTAAGCAAACCTTTGCTCACTATGGCCTTACCAATCATTTGAGATTGCAGTACAAACAGCATCAAAGAGAAATATAGTAAAATCTATAGCCAACCAGTTTAATTGCAGTGAGCACAACAATGTTCAAAGTTACAACATACTTTTTTCATTTTCAATGAACATGCAGAGTTGTTTTCTTACAAGAACAGTGGGGGTCCATCTTTTTTTAATGCCTCAAGGTTAAAAGTATGCAGAGATGGGAAACAAATATATAAATATATACCTCCAATTAGGACAAATGGATTTTCTGTTTAATTAGTTACTTTGCTTCTTGTTTCTTTCTGTTGTTTGCCAGTTGGTGAGTCAGTGTGATACAGTGTTTATTGCTTTTTGGTAAAGAGCCCAGGGGAATTGGGGTATTGCTGTGGAAGTAATTAACAGAGATGAAGGGGTGGCTGCAAAAAAAAAAAAAGAAAAAAAAAAATCAAATGAAATGACAGCTGACTCCACAGTAACATAAATTATTATACTCTCTTTACTCAGAATAATTTTCAGACTTTCAGCTGGCATTCTGTGGCGAAAGCGTTTATTCACAGAGACTATTTGTTCCACAGTATTAGTATATATGCAACAACCTCTTTGCAAATCAAACAGAGATTTGACACAGCGATTCCCCAACAATCATCCCGACTCCATTATGCAAGCTTGACTAGGGGCAAAAGGCTGTTATAAGGCTTAAGAAGATTCAGCCATGCTGAAAAGGAATTTATATCTGCTCATTATTGTCCTGGGAAAATGAAAAGATAGAGCTCCACTCATAAGTCACACCTAAATCAGTATCTATGACTCTTATACTATCATTTTGCATCTACAACCGTTATTATATCCTGGTTGGCGAGCATCAAAGTTACATTTAATTTGTACAGGAATGTGTCGCAGAAAGCAGATGCACTGAGAAAATATACGAACATGTTTCCTCCTGAGGTGCTGAAATATAGAAAAATGGAGCATTTGTTATTAGTAAACTCTTGTAGAGCATTTTGTTTCTAAGCCAAAATTGTAACAATATTGTTCATAGTAACAATGGTTTATTGTTTTGCTGAGTTGGCCTCTCTCATAGGATGTCATATTTTTCTTGTATTTTTTTACAAATTTAAATGAAAAGAAACAACACAACCAATACTTTGATGAAGAATATTTTATGTATGGGCACAGAAAAACTTTTTTTAGACATTGTTAGTGGTTAGAGTGGTATAGCTGTGTTGCTTGCTTCCAGCTGGTGTGTAAAGTCCCGACAGGCTTTGACAAAGGAAGCAGCAAACTAACAGACTTGACAACAAGTGCCTGTGACAACCATACAAATTAAGGATGACTTATGATGCAGTACTGCGGTCTGAGAGGCACAACAGAAAGTACCAAGACTTAATTTGTGTCAGACTAGCAAGGATGGTAATGAATTCTTGTGGTTGGGTTAAACTCTGTGCCAAGGTCTTAAAATTTATGCGGTAAAGATCCTACACGTAGATTACAAACACGCCATGCATTTATTTATTGTTAAACTCCTAAAATGTATTCATCTTGCTCTTTCATGAGAATTATTTCTTTGATTTTATGTCTTTGTCAATTTAGTTAGTAACTTAGTATTTTCGGTGGTAGCTCCGACCACAATTTTCAGATCTATTTTATGCTATAAGGTTCTCAGGCAATGAAGGCTGATCATTTTGTCCATACAGTAAATGACCTTTTATTGAGAATGTCGATAGAAAGATCTGGTTACCTACATTGAGAGAGAGGGAGGAACTTAATTGCTCCCAGTGAGTGCAGTCTGAGCACTTGATTAGACCTTGAACCACTTCTCATGTTTTTCATTTGTGTGGTGACGACCTTCCCCCTGACTGAAATCAGCCCAGGCTCATTTCATGTCCACTGCTCTCTGGAGATTCATACCCCAGTGACTCCAACTGACTACTGACTTCATTCTAGGAACTCTAAAGAAAATCTGTTAACTGTTTAAAAAGCAGGGAGCTCATTATATTCATTCTGAAAAATGTCTTTTATTATCTGTATCATGACCAGCAGTTAGTTCTGTGCAATACTGATACAATCAAAGTGCCACTTGAGGGTTTAAATCCTTTTCCTAATTTGAAGAAATTTCCCTTTTGAGAAAAAAATATTACTTGAACATTTTCATAATTAATTAGAAACTTAGTTTAACCAAATTAGTGGCATTTGCAAACGTTATTTTTACATAAATTTGCATCTTTTAGAGCTGATTACACGTGATTTTGCTTATATTGAGTCGGATGAACAAAAGCAAAATGCTGGAAATCTCAGTTATAGCGCTCAACTGACCCATCTGCCATTAGCAAGATAAATTATCTGGGTCCCTGCTCATGACAACAACTACAGAGGGAAAAAATTCTGGTGCCTTGCAGACCTGGGCTCCCAGACACCACCAGGAAGCAGACAGGGGCCACTTAGACCCAGGAGACCCAGACAGGCAGAGGAAAATAAACAAGATAAACACATTTACCAAAGCTGTGATTGTGTGGAAAAGTGATAGGGGTTTAGTTCTTTTGCCAAGAAATGAATTATGCATCACAGTGGTGATTCGTGGCCACACTCGTAACCCTAGAAGACCGCACTCAGAGGTACTTCTAAAAACCCAAATAAAACCACACGGCAGAGAAGAATCACATATATAATAGATTTTGCTTTTTAAAAAAATAAAACTATGGAGTTTGTTTCAACAATTTATGTATTTGTTCACTATTACGCTTTTGGCATTTTTATCTCTGACAAAAACCTGTGTGAATTTAAAATAAATTATTAATTAAAGTTTCTTGTTTCTTTTTTTCAATCTGAAAAAAAGTACAACAATAGACTGTAAGATAAAACAAAGTTTGTCAATACTAAAAAAAATAATGTTCCAAATGTTTCAAAGAAGCAGAAGAAAACAAGATGTTATTTAATCATCTTTTGATCCGTCAGAGCAGGAAAAAAGAGAAAGATAAAACAAAAGTCCAAGAAAACCTAATAATATTCAAATTTCATTTCCTTATACCAGAAATAATTCAATGTTTTGCTGTTGTTTTTTAAGCTAAAAAATACGTAAGCAATTCAATTTCTTCATTTTTCCAACAGAGTAACAGGATTTCCTATAATTAAGTTGGTCAATCTCACAAAACTTTCTAGCTTGATGATTGAGGATGCTCAATTTTATGTGACTGTTTTTCTTAAGAGTAACACTCAAATGTAACCGTACATGCAGCTTTGATTTAAGAAGGAGAGAAGTTGATTTAAAAAATCTACATATTTCAAACTGACTCATTGTTGGTCATTTATCAGAAAATTTAGAAATGCATGAAACTCAAAATTTTCTAAACAGAAACTACTGACCTTACAGTGAACATGGTGATCCAGAGAGCTACTCACCTCCAAAATAGACTCCTGCTCATCTTTGTAGGATGGTGTAAAACTGAAATACAGATTTACAAATATATGTATTTGATGTCAACTGATGTATCTTCACATAGAAATACAAAAAAAATGATCAGACAAGTTAACACTAGAAAAGTTAGCAAAAACACACAAACTTGTGCAAAAAGCCTTATGTAGCCTGAAGTATAGAAAACAAACATGAAAACGTGAACAGCAATTAGCCAACAAATGTTACATAGATGCATCTGTAAATTGTTTAACTAACCTGAAAAATTTTACTGGCACTAAGTTTTCTCCAAAATTATGAAATATTAAAGATTATAGTCAATATGACAATTTTACTTACAGAGAAGGCCTTAAGCAGGACTTTAAAAGTAGGGTTGAACATTTTCAAACAAAGTCAGAACTTCTGCCTTTCAGCTTTCATCATTTCCTCTGAGCCTTTCTCACTTCCTGTTCCCTCCTTTGCTGACTGTTTCAAATAGCCAATAGGTTTTTGGACACCGGGTCAGAACAAATGGTTATTTTCTAGCCACATTTGGCCATTATATTGGCCAGTCATTTGTTCTTTGTTTTAGAGTAGAAAGAGATCACATTTGGACAAGTTGTCCAACCTGAATACACCTCTGGAAGCTCATTTTATTTCATTATATTAGTAACATAAGCATCCATTCATTTTCTGAACCACTCATCCAACATTGGAGTTCAGATGCCAATTTTTTTCTGAAGTAGTTTTAAAATCTGTTTTTTTGGAGTACTCCACGATGATTCCTGTTTCATGTTATCCATATCACTCACAACCACGAGACAGGTCATATGATAAGAAGATACTGTCCATCATCTATCTCTATGAAAGTATACATAAATCTTCAATAGCAGCTGGCTCATATAGCCCTGATGTTTAGAGGGAAGACTAATAGCACTGTTAAAAAAAAAAGACATTGTGCCAGTAGGAAGTTTTTGAGCTGCCCACCAGAGTGACCAATGGTCTCCTAAGGGTTCAAGGCCAACTGCTTCTTTGCAGCTTTGGGCCTTTCCCGAAACATTACCCACAATGCTGAGCTTCAACCATGTTTGGTTTGCTTAGCCACTGGCCAATGCCTTATTACAATTATGAATTTTAAGATGTGTTTGCGGGTAAAGTTTGTTTAATTTCCCTTGAAAGTTAACGACGCTTTGAGCCATCATCTTATCTTGTAAATAGTTTAAATCCAGTCAACGTGAGGGAAAACGTTACGTTGTCTGCCAGCTTCAGCTCTAGTTGCTGGACAAATATGTCCTCAATATAACCGCCTCACATCTGTATTTGTTCTGCTCTGAATCATAGGTGGCCCAAAGCTGTCTTGATAAATAGCTACTCCAGGCAAGTATGCTGTATGCTCTCTGACACTATAGGTCACATAACCTTGTTGTCAGGACTAAGACTAATGCAATGTGAAGTGTCAAGTTATTATACTGAAACTAGACTGTGGAGCGGAACCTCAGCCACTATAGTGATAGCAAGTAGGTGAAACAAGGAGAGGTGAATGTAAAAAGGTCATAAAAGGAGGAGATAGTGAGCAAATGAGAGGGTAAGAGAAAATATTCAACACTAAGTGGGTCTTGTT
Source organism: Neostethus bicornis (assembly GCA_902685375.1). Classification (NCBI taxonomy): domain Eukaryota; kingdom Metazoa; phylum Chordata; class Actinopteri; order Atheriniformes; family Phallostethidae; genus Neostethus; species Neostethus bicornis. Next base: position 18,139,730 of record LR738545.1, read on the forward strand.
GGAGGTGAAAAGGGGTACTGGGAGTCTTACTAGTCAACGCAAATCATAATTGGCTGCTCCAACTTTGAGCAAAGCAAAACACAATGCTGACTTGCAAGACGTGCACGATGCCAGGAAGGGGATGTGTTTGTTTATTTCAGGAGAACTAAATAATGCAGTAATAATCCTCCTCTCCATGTCTCCAGAGCAAATGCCTCAGCACCTGTCAAGAATTTGCAGCATGTTGTCTATTGAGAGAGTTGCAAGAAGAAAACATGTTATTATTACAAAGCCAAGTAAACTAAAGCAAGCATCTGCAGATGGCAAAAACAAGCCACAGCTGGTAATACAGTGTGAAACATAAGATATAAAATATAAATGTTGCAGCAAGGGACTCAGAACAAACTGCATCAGAGCCAAAGTTAATGACTTCCCATTACACAATGTAGCCTATAGCCATGTTGCAATGGAAAATAGGAAAAAAATACAGCAAAATTAGTCGTTGTTTCAAGAAACTATGAGAATCAGAACAGCTGGATGTAGCTCATCGGTTTGAATCAGGTTATTATGCACATTTGAGGTTCAAACAAGAATTGTGATTTTTTTTAATTATAATTATTTGTTAAAAAAAGTTAACTAAAAACTGTTTATGAGTTAAAATACTTAAAAGTAAATTGTTTTGTATCTTTGCAAAAGTGAGATTAGGTCATAAAATAATGTGGAATGAAGGAACTTTTATAATCCATTTCTAGTCCACTGTGTTCATTTATGATTATCGTCTCAACTAAACACAGGACCCAAAAATAGAGACTCATCTAATTGAATGTTTTTCCTGCTTTTCTGAATCTTCTCAAAAAATTGCTTTACAAATACAATGAAGCTCTTAGCACATCAGAACCATCTGGATACAAGACAACAAAAAAATCCACTTTTTAAAAACTAATCATGTTTTTTTCTTTTTCAGTATCTACATTTTAAAAGACTTTAATACCAAAGTTTCACTTATAAGTGATTAAGTTCATTATTGTCAAATGAATACTTTCTTGTACTGGAACACAAGAAAAATGTTATCGTAATGGGTTAGTGATTTATCAGAGGATCGGGTATTCCTTCCCAAAAGGAACATGAAGGGAGGTTCTTTCCTACTGCAAACTTGAGTTATACATTGTCCACATTGAACTGTTTCAATTTGTGGATATAGCGTACATCTTTGCAGCTATATTTTTGGCATTGGGCATTTGAGTATTGATGTACTTGGTGTTTGATTTGTGTTTGGTGTATATCTGGGTTTTTTTTTTCCTTAACAAAAAAAAAAAAACATTGAGAAATGTATCGCTTTTTTCCTCTGCAGATATACTTCTCATTTTCTGCAGAAATTTTATGACACATCAGCTGAAAAATCTTTATTAGCTGTTTGATCTTCGTCTTCTAAACTGCTTATATTTAACGGGGTCACGAGGGGTGCCGGAGCCTATCCCGGCGGATTTCAGGGAAGAGGCAGGATGCACCCTGGACAGGTTTCCAGTCTGTTGTGGGGTCATACACACACACAACCATTCCTGGGGGCAATTTTGTAGTAGCCAATCAACCTCACTTGCATGTTTTTGTAGAGTTGGAGGAAACCAGAATATCCGGAGAAAACCCATAATTACACGAGGAGAAGAAGAAAACTCCACACAGAAAGGCCACAGTATCAAGACACACTCCAACTCCAGGACTCAATCCCCGAACTTCTTGCGGTGAAGCCACCGTGCCACGGGTAGTCTGCTGTTTGACCTTTTTTTATATTATGACCTGATACATCACCTGGTTATAAACAAAATGTTAAAATTTCTAATTTAATTCAATGGAATTGAATGAATGCGTGATGGATGGATGGATGGATGATAGCCTTCCTTTGTCAATGGTGAACTTTTTAAAAACAGTTTTGCTGGAAACAAAAGCATTAGGTTTGTCTTGTTAATCCTTTAGAAAGCAGATAAGTTGAATGAAATTTTATTGTTTCTATTCTTAAGCATCAACATAAATGTTTAAAGACACTTTCTTTATGCACTAGTGTTCAAAAAACACTGTCGTTATTTTGGAATATCAGGGCACATGTGCAAAGAAAGGATGAAGTTGGGAGACATCAGAAGCAATCATGTCTGCTATTTGCACACAGTAGACAAATGTCTGACAATTGGTCAAGACATCTTGCTGTTATGTGGAATTAATTGAACATCAAAATGTCTTTTGATGTTTTTGACAATGGAAGACATGACAGAGATAGAGAAGGAATCTATAAAATTTTTTAGATGATCATGTTACCGTCATTTCAGATAGATTTCCTAGAATTTCTATTGCTAGTAGTTAGAACTCTGCACAAAATCTGGCAGTTTTGAAAAAAAAATTACTTTTTTTTTTTTTTTTTTGCATAACTCAGTACAATAGTACTTCCCTGTGGATTTTAAGAACAGTGTTGCAAACTTTAAAAAGAATGTATGTGCAGCATTAACTTAGATGGACCTTTTTAAACAATATTGTTTAACATTTAAGTAGGAGCTGAAATGACCAGTTTTTATGCTTAACTATGAAGATGTTATTATAAAAACACACAAATCATTTTAAAATGCATCTGTATTATCCCATTAAAAATAATTTCCTTGCAAATGTGACGTTTCACAAGAATGTCTTCATTTGAAATGTGACTAGGTTAGTTGAAAAACAGTGACCACTTGGATATAGTGACTACACGTAGGTAAGCATACATTTTATTTCACATTTGTTTATGGAAATGACATTTACATGGACCCATTGTTTGTTTAAAAGAAAACCAAAATTGAAGATTTATCAAATAGAGGCTTTCATCTGCTTCTGTCTTTTAACAGCAACTTTTAGGTGCTTCGTTAATTCTGAAGCTCATATGACGGTGATACATTATCTTATTTCTGACAGTTTTCGCAAACCCAATCAGGAAGTTGAATATGTAAATCATTGATATAAAGAAAATTATTACTGAGATTTGAGTTTCATATCCAATTTTGAAACATGTGAGAAAATCTGGAGGTATTTTCTGGTTGATGTGTCTCTTTTGTAAACTCAACCAGGCCATTGCCTACTTGTCAGAAATTTGCATTACTGTTTTCTTGATACATACTACAAAATTAGCCAACATCACATAAGAGGTAAGACTATATTTGATCGAGCAGCTGTATTTTCTGGACTAAAATGGCACAATGTTGTGAAATAAAATTGAAAATGTACTTGTAAAGGTGTGGAGAGATTTAGGATCAAATGTTAATTAACTCTACTGTTTAAGCTCAAAGGGCACTCAGAACTAATCTCTTAATAGTGGTCCCTGTAACTGAGGAGATCAGCACAGGGAGTCCACGGTCCATTATACGTCTGCTCAGTAAATCACACTACCATGCACTCTCATGCCTCATCTCTTAAAATCAGGGTACCCGGATAGCATTACCAAGAAAATTTCTGTCTTTAGAAGATTCCTATATAGAAACCTCAAAGTATATCAGAGATAAATTAATTAAAACCTAATTTGTTAAATTGTTAAATAATCTACATTGACAAAGGCTGATGTAACACAAACTGAGATTAAAAAAAAAAAAAAACTTTTGTCAAACGCAAAAGCAAAGAGCAGATGACGTAGACAATCATACAAAACGAAATTGGTCAAAATATGCCAAAAACTAGAACTTTTTTAAAATACTTAATTATTGCATGTGTTTTTCTAAACAATTTAAGTTTATTGTTTATGAATCTTTTATGTTCTCTCTTTATTGATCATGACAGCTTATTTGAAATTTTATTCAACACACTTTGTACTTACCTTCCTAATTAAATCTGTATCTATCCTGCCTAAAATACCTTCCTTTTACATTTTACTGTATAAATGAAAAAATGACAGTTACACTTCCAAGTTTTATGCTTTAAGCCGGCTGCTACTTGCATGGACACATAGTCACATTTATCAATTAAAAACAGATACATGCATGCCTATGGATTTTTGTTTGAGCCTCACGCTAATCCAATTTAGCATTAGTAGGATGCAATTACAGTGTTTTACATTTTAATATAAACAATCACTCCACTGAAATATGGTATAACATGGGTCTCTGAACAAAACACCGTAAGCAATAAATCACATTGTGACAAAATTAGATTTTATATTTAATCTAAAATGAACTCTACCTTAATGATATAAATGATATCTTTCTCTAATTTAAGTGGCACTTGCTTGGTGCTTACTGCTAATATAATTGTGAATTTCCATATTTAATGATGCATGCTTTTCACGGCAAATTTTACTTAGAAAATATTGTCTCTAATGGACCTTAAAAAACCTAATAGACATAATCTGAAAACATGTAACTTCTCTATTTAAAAGGTTCTTTAGAGTAATTTTGTCAAATACAGTTCTTAAAACACCATAGCTGCACTTTCAAAGCTACAAATGTGTTTATTAGTAAATGTAAAATAAGAAAACGAGACATTGAAGGGCAATTGTTGTTCAATCAGATGATAATTAACTTATTTAGAAGAAAATAACTTCAAATTAAACTACTAACTAAGAGAATAAATAATGACCAAAAACAAAGTCCCGTCCAGAATGCTTCTGTAAAATATTACTAATAAGTTGCATACAAAACACTTTATTGTTACATCTAAATTTGTCTCAAAGACAAACGACTGGATATAGTTTCAGCTGGTTTTCTTTTATTTCAGCGGATTTTTGTGCCTTTGATGATCTGTGTCACGGATGTGTAAAATCTGGATAAAGACATGATTTTCAGAGAAAGGTGTTCATTGAATTTCTGCACTGGTTGAGTGAACAAATATGCTCTCCCGGGAAACCGTCTGTGCATTGTGCTTGAATTATACTTCTCCTGGAACGTCTCTTTTTTTTCTTTTTACGTTTCTAAGTCAAAATGAAACGATATACTGTAGTTTGAGAAGAAACGAGAGTTTTAAAGTTGCTGTTTATTGTAAATGCTGTTGTTAACGTTGGAAAAAATGGGACAATGATAGAAACACAGAACACAAACTAATGTAGAAAAAGAGTAAGAAGAACTTTGTTTAAAAAAAATAAACGAGGAGGATAAATGATTGTCAAATTTCATGTGGAATTGTTAACCAATGATCCATTAAGCCGGCCTTTTGATAGCACACAAACAGGCTGAATTAGAAGTGCCTGACATTTTAGTTAATTACACAAACCGAGAATAATATATTTCCAATTTATATTCACCACAAGAGCATATAAATATCTATAAAAATAAATAATTTATGCAGAATATTAGCCCAAAAATTATTTACCATAAAAAAGAGTAAATTAAATTACAAAAAAAATTGGCTGACAGAATTATTTCATACTTGTGCAAATCAAGGTTTTTGTTGTTAATAAAAAAAAAATGTTTAAAGTGATTCTTATCAAATTAAAAAAGAGTTAAAGACTAAATAAAAAGACACTTTACTGTCATGAAAGCAAAAGGTTTATTCATGTTTGAAATTACACAACTACCACGAGGAAGACTTTTCTGTCCAGGGTGTAGTCTGGTTAGAAAGTAACACTAAACATCTTTAATACATTAGAATCACTGCCACAAATCATTTGTCATGACTTTTCAGTTTCAGAATCACATACAATAGAAAAAAGAGAAAAAAGAAGTCTTGAACCCTGTTGAACAGAGCTGGAAATTTACAGTTCTGAATACTGAAACCTCTATGCATTACAGTTTTTATAGTGTTTTTTTTTTCTTTTTTGAATGATTTAGTAACAAGATGAGCAACATTCAAAATGTTCTTTTTTTCTTTCTCGTTATTTACAACAGTTTTACTGTTCTGTGTTCATTTATCAACATTATTCATTGCGTCGCAACTCCTTTCATAAAAGCCACACACCTACACCCTCCTTCTTCATCATCCCCTGCTTTTTCCACTGAATTAATATTGTGATCATTTTCATGTATTTTTTTTTAACTATTGTTTTTGTCATTTTGAGTTGCGGTCCTGCAACATTGTTTTATTAAAAGATTAAAATATACATTAGATTACATAGAGAATGAAGAGTTTACAGTGTCCCAGGATGTAACCAAAAAAATAGGAGAAAACGATTCAATAATGGCAGAAGAAACAAGGGCGATGGCGTGATTTAGAGGTAGTAAGTGAGCACTCTAAGCTACAGAAAAGTTGAAAATAACTGCGTCCTATGGATGAGGTAATAAAGCTGTTTATTGATTGGTGTGGTGTATAATTACTCTTAAGCTATATTATGTACAACTTTTCCTGTATGATGGGGCCAATTTTTGCTTGTCATCATTGAATGATCTATTGTTCACACGGGGATTTCTTGATTTCATAAGCAGTACGAAAAAGAAAAAAAATGTTTACATATGTACAACAAAACTTCAAATTATAAAATATGGAAGAGTGTCATGTTAAAGTCAAGCAATCAATTACACTTTGTTATGTATCCAAGTTTGAATAGTCATTTACTTTTACTAATGTATACAGCTGTAAGGCAAAAATAAATCTTGAAAGTAACCACAAAGCTGCCATTGAGCTGTCAACGACGGCATTGTCGCGTCGCTGGACAAGACTGCGAGCACATTAGAGTCAAAGAAACAGCTGTGTTAATTGTAAGAGCTGAAAGAGAATCCAATTATCAGAATGGAGTGCGGCAATCAAATCAAGAATTAAGCAAATGGGCATTTGAACTGTCATAAAACGTCATTCGGTATTTTGAACTGAGCAGAGATAATTATCCTGAAAGTTTTCACGGTACCATCTGAGGGCTGTTTGTATTTGAACACGTCTGTGAGTTTATTCCGGCCGTAAACAAATAAAACATGGTGATTACACTTGATTTATCAAGACATAAAGAAAACAATGAGTAAGTAGGAAACACTTTGTGTTCATAATGGAGGAAGTCATTTGCATGTGTGTGGCATGGTTGTGGAAAATTTATATCGGAAAACCAATCCACTGGGAGAAAAGTTTTTTTTTCTTTTAAAATCCTTTGCTATTGGTCAGCAAGTTAGAAAGTCCATGCCCAGCATGAGGCGAAGATGCATTTGTACCAAATCAATTTGAGGTATCAGAGTGCACACTTCCAGGTCCCTCTGTTGGAGATATTACAGAAGATGGAGTTGTTGCACCTTGCCATCCTCCATTAGCCTGGGACACAAAGGAAAAAGGTTGAGATTGCAACATGAGCCACGTAAAAGTACAACATCCAAATGATAAAAAGAATAATTTACAAAAAAAAAAAAAAACGAGTCATGGGAACAGACTTTGGTTACACTAGGATGTCAACCGGTATTGTTTTACTGTGGATGCATCAAAGCTGTGTGATTGGTCTCGTCTTTGTGTTATAGTAGTATCAGCAAAGCACCAAATTTGTCTTGTGTCCGAACCAATAGGAACAGTCCCTGAAATCAGTGTCTAAGCAGATTTCAGCAGCGGCCGACAGCTTGTCGCTACATATTCTCCTGTCAGTCATGAGGAGGGAGGGCTTGGCCGGGTGAGGTGGGCAGAGCTGAATGAAAGTGACAAGGCAAGGCCTCTCCAGGAGAGCCAGTCTTAGCCAGCCTGAGTGTGCTTTGCTCCAGGCGTGACCTAGCCTTTACTGGATCCCTCTACGTCACCACCAACAAAGCTAAAGGTTAGTTTGAGCACATATATCCATATAGGGCTAAAAACAGAACAAAAAGTGAGTTTTTCTGCAGCTGTTCCCCATTGAAATCCAGCAATAGAATTCTACATAGTTTGGACATTTCATGTATTTTGTTACACTGTTAGACAAATTTTCGTCCAGCTCTAATGAAGTGAAACTGATTCTGAGCTCTGATTAGCTAGAACAGGTATACACAGCACTGTGGAAGTGAGAAACCTTGTGAGAAAGTGAAAAAACCCTTGATCCTGCTAGAAGCTGACATGTCTAAAGAGCTTACAGCAGTAAAGCAACAGAAAAGCTAAAAGCATTAAAAAAAAAAAAAAAGCACAGACTTCAGAAAACAACTGCTATCATCTTTATGCGTAAAACATTTTATTTCACCAATGTCATTTAGTAACTTTCATTAAAAATTCTGGAGTTTATAAAGGAGTTTAAATACTGTCATCCCACAGACACACAACAATATAGTGAGAGGAGTTCTGCGAAAGAGAGAGAGCTGTCGAATGCCATTGCTCTCTCATTCTCCCTCTCACTCTACATCCTCCTTCATCAGCTAAATTAATCTTTACTTTGATAGCTGCAGATTATGCGATGCTTCACATAAAGGCACCATATCCAACCTCATCAGGGAAGATGGAATTTGTGTCAGAAAAAGGCTGGAGGTGATCACATGCTCACATTTTTAACATGGAGATAAGTCCGGAAAATTTCATAAAGCATTTCAAAGCAACTACACTGAAACAGACACGGTTCTTTTTAAATCTTATTCATGGTCCGAGTGAAACAAAGTGAAAATGGTAATCCTGTTTCCCATCTTAAATCGATATCAGGTGATGAAATAACATGACATGAATAATACATTACTAAACAATCTTTATTAATGTGATTTTTTTTTTCTGACAAACCTGAAATCTACCAATCCACTGGGAGCGTGTTTTAACCATGCAGCATATTTTTAATATCGACAGGCAACATGTGTGACCATTAAATCTCTACTTACATTTAAGCCGTGTGGACTATACATTGTGTTTCCCCCCAGCGCATCATTGTATCCTGCCGTCTGACTGATAACATGGCGCAGGGTATCCACCTGGACGGACAGACAGGGCAGACAAAGTGGTCAGCTGTGTGTCTCGCAGCTGTCCAAAACTAACTGAAAACATGCTTAGTGAAGCAAAAAATGCCAACTGGTTAAAAAAAAAAAAAAAAAAATAGTAAACTTGATCTTGTGATTTTGTATTAAAAAAAAACAATTTTATTTATTTGAGAGAAAAGAAGTAAGAAAATATCATAGGCATGCTTTTTTTTAATCATTTTATTCAATGTGATTATGAATTTGTCGAAAAAAAAAAATCACTAAAGGTGTAAAATTTAGATGTAAATGTATACCTCTTTCATAAACAGGTTTAGATTGTTGGTAGCAAGTGTGTGTCAGTTGTGTAGCGGCATTAAACTCACAAGATGGAAGACATTGACAACAAACAATAGCAAGATGAGACAGGAAGACAGCGATACAGAAGTATAGGAAGAAAGAAAAAAAAAACATAGTTCTAAAAACCCAATACCAACCCAAGAGCTCAAGTCAAAGCCAAATGCATTCCCATTATGTTTGGAACCAGGGAGTTGCTTTGTGTCATGATAGCAGTGGGGTGGGATTATATTTTGGCTGCCAAAATATTCCATCCAAAGCGAAAAAGTCAGTAAACACTTCAGTCAGTTGGATGCGATTGTAGGCTTCAGCTGATAATTTGGGCTGCCCTAAAGTGAGCAGCATGTTTGTCTTATTTTCTATTTTTGGTTCAATGTGCTTCAGACTGCACTGTGGATGGCTCAGTACACAGGCAAGACAAGGACAGCTCTCTGCACCGGTTGTCAGGAACTGTCCCTGATTGTTGATCCTACCTGTGACTGTACATTGGCTCCGACTTGTGCCCCTTGGTAAGAATCCCCATTCAGACTCTGCATGCTCAAGAACATGTCCCCAGAGTTTGGGAGGCTAAAAGAACCTGAAGAACCTGGAAAGGGAAGATGTAAGTAGCTGAATACATGAGAGGGCTACAAAGAAAAAAGCAAAGACACACGCACCCACGCACAAGTAACACAAGCTCTCAGTGTGCATGTCTGCGAAAACAGACCCAACACAAGCAGACAGGCACACAGAAGAAAGACTCCCACAGAGCAAGCAACTACAAGGATGAAGGAAGGGAAGCGAAGAACTAAACAGAAATGGATGGTATGCAGATCTTTTTTTAGACGAATGCAAAGAGCACAAATGAAATGAGAATCACATGACACAAGGGGATCGGTTCTACATGTGGTTGGTCGCTTGAGCTCCCAATAGTTCCACATCACCTACTTCTAATCTAAAGTTGTCAGGGAGGTATCACATGGTAAATGACAAGGACAATAAGAAGCTTATGAAAAGACCAGTACCAGTAAACATGTTGCTTAAAAGAGTGTTTTTGCTCTCTGCAGAATCCAGCTGAAACTCTTCATCTTTCATCTGGAATCCTGGGTGCAAGAAAAAGGGACCACTTCATAAGCTCACCACATCCCCACGCAGGTCAAGCTAGTCCAATCTCAGCAATACATTTCTATTAGCTGGACTAAACATCCCCTTTAGGCTCTAAAATTTTTCAAATATAACTACACACGATGGCATTTTGGTTTTACTTTAAATAAAAAGGCTCCCAGCAACAATGTTTCATTTTTGTCGGCAAAAAAAATTAATATCAAAGTGGGACTAAAATCCATTACATTACAAATGACAGGAAGTTGACATAAAGTCAAGGGAAAACAAATCTCTTGGCAGGATTTTGAATTCTTTCCATATTTTTTTTTTTATTTTCCCCAAAAAACATACATGTGTTCTCGGTTCACAAGTCAGGAACATTCGCTTTATGCATGAGTTTGCTCGGCATCAACTGTCTTATAGACAGGAGACACTGTGATCCCCAGGCTGGGAGCAGAGCCTGTCACTCTTGCCAGTGTGAATGGTGCATGAGCGAGTGAGGCAGGCAGGCAGCAGGTTAAGGACTAAGGTATAGGGCAGATCTCTATTCTTCTTTTTTTTTTTGTCAATATGTAGTAGTGCCTACCGGAGTTGGGAGTGGTAGGGGAGTTGGCCTGGCTGTTCTGCACTGCAGCGGCTGCAGCGTGGGCAGCATTTACAGCGGTCTTGGCAGCGTACAGGTTGGCTTCTTCCTGAAACTTGCCAATGTTTTTCTTGTACCGGATCCTTTTGTTGCCGAACCAGTTGGAAACCTGTGTGGGAGAGCAGAAGGAGGAGGAGCAGAGGAGTCAGACGTCAAGCAGCCACAGCACCGTGCACTGAGCAGTGTGATTGTTTAAAGATGTCATGTTTGGGTCCATCAAGTACCCAATTCCCAGCCCCTGCAGTAATGTCCGCCGGGTACACAAGCTAATTAAGCCATAATCAGGAGCCACTTGTGTCTTCTCATGGATGGGAGCATGACATGCTCTCAGATCTGTCTCCTGACAGAACTAAAACACAAGGGGCTCCTACTGTAATGCACAGACGTTAAAGTCAGTGTTTTAATATTCTTGGTTTAGAACTAGTTGGTTACGAATTCAAACAAATATTTGAGGGGAAAAAAACATTCATGTTTTATCCCCTGAAGATCCAAAAATTTACTAATTGACACCTCATGCAAATATAGTATTGTAAAGAAAAAATATTGAATTGTTAAGTTTAGCATTGTTAAGTTTAGCAACAATCTCCCACCCCCCAAAAAAAGCAAACATTAAAACAAGTTATAAACAGCAGAAATTGTCCAAGTGGACTAAATTTATTCAAGCATGCATAAATATTTATAATCAAAAACAGTCATTCTTTTTCAAAATTGCATTTTTTGAAAATCATAAAGCATGGAAAAGCATACATATATATGCTTGTGTGCATGGCTAGTAATTTGCAGTGTAACATCTGTTTGAAGTGTTAAAAAAAACAAGTGTTAAGGGGTAAAGACCTACAGCTATGTTAACATTTTATTGGGGTAAATGATGTTAACTGATGCATTAAAAAAATGTGATTTATTTTAACGAGATATAAAAAGGATCTCTCACGGCAAACAGAAAGAATGATTAAATCAAATGAAATGTTATAAAGTGAGTAGAGCTCGAAGGAGGAGAAACGCTGGATTTGTTCAAATCCGAACATCCATCATCAGACAGAAAAGTTTTGCGAGGAGTGAACCTTATGTGTGAATGCTGCTTCTGCAATAACACTGGAATAATAATGAGATGATGCTTGTTTTTAATAATCCTATAAATTAGAGTGTCTTGTCGCTATGTTACCCCCTCCCCTGCTGGACCCTCGCTCTCTTCCTCAGACCCTGCAGCCCACGGCTGGACCAGCCAAAGAGCAGCTGCCCCTAATGATGCTTTATTTAATTTCCACCCATGTGCTTAAATTTTAATATCCCCAGCAGCCCGCCAATGTTGTGGTGTAAAATCTGACTGGATTTGCAGGACATCAGATCATTTCTATCCCGCATGTCTCTGTGCTCTAAATCTTTAATATCTAGGCAATTAAAATTAATGACCATTCAGGCTAGGCCCAGTGTTGGCAGGGTTTCCTTGACATCAATTGTTTGATGGGTTTACCTAGAGGTTAAACTAACAAGCAAGGTTTAATTGGAAGCAATGAAAGCCCTGGCCATCATCCTTTTTACTTAACCTGCTTATGGTGGATTGTCGGGCCAAACACGGTGCAATAATCTCGCTCATTCAGGCGGCTCGCAAAGTGCCTACAAACCCCGAAAATCTCCAGAAAATCTTTGCAAATGTTTATCTGCCCGTTTAATTTAACTACACATTTGTACAGTAAATAAAATATAATAAACACACTCGCAAAATGTTGACACATTCACATCATCAAGAATGAAAAACCAAATGTAAAATTTTGTTTGTAGGACCATGTGAATAAATTAGACAATAAAATGCTTTTTTGGAAGACATGAATATATCCGTTTCTAGTGCATTTTTGTTGTTTCTCATGATTAAATGTGCTTTGATTGGAATATAAAGCTGTGCCACTCTTTCCCCCACCACACACACATACACACACACAGACTTCTCTCCTGCTCACTGAACTGTGGCTTCAGGGATTCTCAGGTTCAGCTAAATATTGAACAAATGCATGGCACTGAAGGTGTGGAGCACAACCCAATCTACAGAACTAATTCCCCTCTATCTTGTGGCAGGCCATGCATTCAATTGACTTCTATGTTTGGAGAGAGCCAGCCTGTGAGACTGCATCGCCTGACATCAGCTGCCTCAAAGGCACTGATTGTATAATGACCACGCAGACCCGTGCAAGGGCATGATACCACTGTTTCCATTCATGGCCACTTGGGAGACTGCAAAGCTGTAGTTAATAATTTACATTTTTCACTGTATTTTAGGTCAATATAGCTCTTTGTTTAACATCTGGCAATGAATGATAATTTCTGACATGAATTATAAATTTTAATACTACAAACAAAAAGTTGTTATTATGCTACATTATTAATTATTTGTGGTAATCTAAATAGAATATGGCTAGTTGAGAATAAGTTAATAGTATATTTAGGCTATGATCACTGGAGCCAGGTTCAAATGTTGCCTGCATAGCATCAGACACAGAGCAACTATCTAATGCCATGCCATTGTTGCAATGCACATGCAAAGTGACAGAAAAAAAAAAAGATCTGATATTTTTAAACTCAATTAGGAAATATTAAAAGTTACTCTTCCTTCATTTGCGATAAAGAGGCTGGATAAGTAATCACGGTATGCAGTGAAACAGAGATAATCACGTATATGTTCGCGATTTTATGAAGCCAAAATTATTACTGCAACATAAAACTTCAATAAAATAATCACATTGACAAAATGAAACTACGTTTTAACAGCAGGGTTTGTTTCTATAGAAAACGTTGGTGTGTCACATGCATTTTAAATGATCCTCTGCTAAACTGATGCGGGGTATTTCATCAGTGATGATGCATTGAGCGAAGCTGCTGAGCGTTATTGGCATACCATTCACAATGGATGGCGTTTACTTAATGAACTACGTGCGTAATCAACAAAGCAGCGCTAAAAGAGTTGGGGGGTGTTTGAAAAATGACTCAGCTGTGCCCTCACAGTGACCACGGTGAGCTGTTTGTGACTCTGAAAGGTTGAGCCTCAGTGAGGGATGACATACTTACACTGCACCTGGCTTTGTGTCAAGCTTCTGACTTTGTCACTTGCTTAAAATGAGTAAGAATAAGTCAATAAGAACTGCAATGGCCTCCACTTATTGCAAAGGAAGCCACTAATGGGGCCAGAAAGGAGTTCAAGTAAATTTTTAAAAGCCCTCAAATTTCAGAATGGATTAAGTTATTCTCATGAGAACAAGGAGATTGGTCAGTTTGAGGGAGATATTCATTTAAAAACACAAACTAGAGATGAATCTATGGGCATGTGAAGGCTAGGGGTCTTTTATTTAACTAATGAAAAGCATTTAAGGTAGGTGAGAGGTAAAAGAAAGAAAAAAAAACTCAGAGCGCTGACTGGAGATTCAAAAAGCCACACAATTAGCCAACGCTTGACACATACAAGAAGAACAAAATAATGTGGTAAACAATGCTGCAAACTGAAAAATACATGTCACACATTTGTACACACAGAGTATGGTTACAACATGGGTGTAGTGTTGAGATACATATGAATCAATCAAAAATAGGCTGTGGTATTGTGTGACTTACAGGTGGGATGTAAATGCTGAATATCATCATCCACTTTTTTGAAAATAAATAAATCAATCAAGCTCTTACTTTATTGTAACATTAGCATTGTTTCAGTGGGAGTGTTGGGGAGAGGGTGAGGAAGGAGGGGTTTCTGTGCAGTGGAAAAACTGTGTAAGCCTATTACATACATAAACAAAGGAAGTACAAAGAAAATGAAAACAGTGGATCAGGAGAAGTTATGACATACCTGTGATACTGTGATGGTGCTTCCCACCCCCTGAAGGCAAAAAAGAATGGGCTTTTACAGTATCTGACTCTTCACGACTACACTCAATAAACCCCTCATCACCCCCTCCCCACACAGACAAAACACTGCAGATTATTGTATAGATTCATGTTGCTATGATATTGTGTCTCATGAGGACAAACGTAGAACAATAGAGGATAAAAGTCTAGATAGTAGTCACAGTCATAACAGAAAAAAAGAAGTGAGCACAGGATAATAATACTTTGGATGTGGGGGGTGTCAGGTGAGAGAAATATTGCCTTCAGGTCTACCCAACGAGGAGGCTGTGTGATTTAGAAAGAGGGAAAGCCGCATCTTTAAGTGTAAAATATAACTGGTAATTTAGTGGACTCCTGCAAGGCCACTTGAAGAGCAAACATACAGATGAATACCTGGTATCAAGTTTTGTTTTGGTTTGGTTTTTTCTTTTGAAGCACCATGCTTTTTAAAAAAAAATAATGGATGATGCCATTTTTTCTCCCCAGCTTATTACCTGAGTGACTGACCAGGCAGCAGAGAGTGCAAACATGGTGGATGGGAATGAAAGGGGAATACGTCAGGGGACCCAGCGTAAGGGCGACTAAGGAAGGACAGCATAGTGCTTTGATTGAGGCTAAGATGATATAGGCCTCTCTTCCCTGTGGCCCTGCTCTGACTGACTGGGACCAGCCCCGACTGAAGCATCATTAGGCAGTCACAATGTCAAGGTTAGCAAAGGACATTGTGTCTTGGTGGTGTGACCTACTGTAACGATCCCACTAGGCTTAAGCCTTCACCACCTTGATTACCCACCAACTATTGCTAGATGACCGCTACCCACCTGGGAAACAGTGATGCTGCATTTCTTGGCCAGCTCCTCTTTAGCCTCCTCGCTTGGATAGGGGTTGCTGAGGTGTGAGTAGAAATATTCGTTCAAAATTTCCGTTGCCTGTTTGCTGAAGTTTCTCCTTTTCCGCCTGAGTGAGGAGCAGAACAAGAGAAGGGCCGGGCAAGCCTATTAGTAAGACCAGCATTAACTCCATCCATTTGGATTGCACAATCAATCTCACACACAAATGGCGAAAATAATGAGGAATGGGCTCAAATGGCCTTTAGGGATACAATCTCATCTCTTGCTCAAAGAGAAAAAAAACTGACAAACACGTAAACAAACCCACACAGTCTCAAAACACATACAATGTTTAATTTGGTCTGTTGGTCACCAATCTTCAATCCAAGCGTGTAATGTGTTGAGTTTAGTGCAGCGGATGGGTGGGCTTCATGACGGAGCCTGAGCCCAGTCGAAGTGCATCTCGGTACATTATAGAAATCACGACATGCACAGTTGAGCATTGTTCCTGAAGTGCCACAGCCCCAGGGATCTCCAGCAGAAACAACGAAGGTCTAACTAGATCTGGGTCCCCTCTCCTCCCAAGGGCACTACTTATCATGTTGTAGAGCATTTCCTTATTTTGCCTTGTTTACCGCGCATCTCACAGGCGGCGAGCAGCAAATGTGCTTCCATTCGGCTGCTTTGGCCAGAGCTGCTCTCAGCATAGCTCTGCACAGCATTGTCCTGTTAGTGATTAGAGTAATCTGCAAACACCTGCTGGTGACCTTCCCTCCATCCATTACGCACACACAACTCGGCCCCCATTTCATTTGCTGTTAACTGCTCTCAGGTGTGGGAGCACAAATGTCTTGAAAATGGATAATGCAAAGAATGTGCACATAATTAAAGCAGTGCATCTTTGTAGTGCTGGACTGAAAGGCATGAATCTATTCAAACATCCGCAAAGTTTAAAAACTACCGTATTTTCAAGTTTAGCCTCTTTGATTTCCATAAATGCTAAAGATGCTTTTTGGATACATGTTCCCTGATGAATATACAATTTACTGACCTGGCATCGAGGAATCTGGAGCGCAGGATCATGACAGCCTCACAAGTGCTTTGCTTGAGTTGCATCTGGATGGAGCTGAATTTACGGTGGATTATTCCCACCATGCGTTCAATCTCTTTGGGTGAGATAGGTCGCGTACGAGATTGTTCTCTCAACAAGTTCATCACATGGGTAGTGAACTCGTTGCATGCCTGTAATGAAAGACAAAAGCATAATACACCACATTAAATCATATTAAATTAAGAGGTTAAAATAAAACTTAGTTATTTTTACTAATTATTTCCTTTTATTGTGGGCATGTTTTATTTTAATACAAATCTTCAACAAAATACTTTGCATTTGTGTGAGTTTGACAACTTTTATAAATCTATTTTGTTAAACCAATAGGTCTTGCATAATTAATTAGAATAACACATTATGTAGTGCACACTTTAGCTCATTACTTTGAGCAAAATTTGTTAAGTATTTACATTTAGATAATTAAAACCTGGAAACACCCTTAAGAAAGATGCATTTACTCCCGGCAAAGTGTTGTGTGCCTCCGCACCTCTTCTCTGAGAGCACAAAGTAAATTAGTCTAATTTAGCTCTTTGGCTTGCTGAGGCATCACTGTTACACTTTCTGTTTCACCCATAATGCCCTTGTGTTAAATGGCAGGCTCAAAGTGCTTGGTGGGGAAGCAGATCACACTTTCACTGAACACAAATGACTAAGCTGCTTCTTTACCTACCTACAAACACTTACCACACTGGGCTCATTCTAGGGCACAGTCATTTTTTTTACACTGAATGGGTAAAAAGTTCTTGTTTTTGGTAAAATAAATAAATAATTCTTTTTTTAAAAATCTCATTGTGAGCTAAAAAAATACCCCAAATCTTGAACATTTTTTAAAGGTTGTAAATTGTATTAGATATACCTGTTCATATTTTTCTAGTTCTGTGTGGTAGATCTGTCTGATCTGGGTGAGTTTGGCTCTGTAGTCGGAATGTTCAATGGAGTTGTCTGCGGCCCCGCCCGAGGCGGCCGCAGCAGCTGCTGCAGCGGCAGATCCACCACCTTTCTCTGGACCTGCCACTCCTTCAGCCAGCAGCATGTTGTCTAAACGCATGAGCTGAGGGTCTGGAGGGTCTTCCTCCTGGGCACCACGGATGCTGAGACCTGCAAGAAAACACAAATAAACACAAGTTATAAAAATAAGTATGGAGGAGGTTTTCAACCAAAATCAACTTTTTGGAGATTGACCACATTCGAACATTTTTGCCACAATAAAAACATACCTGAAGCGTTTTTCTATTTTATTCATGCATGTTTGAGTAATTTGCAAGCTGTCCCGTCTAATATTCAGATGCATTTGATTTAGTTCTCTAAGACGTACATACAGTATACTAACACAAAAATACACACCAAAATGAGAATGTAAAATAATTTTAAAGAACATATTTGTTGCCTTGATGCACGTTACTCTGTATTTGCTGCCTCAGATAAGAATTATGCTGTGCTGTACACTTGTCCAGGGGTAGCTAAGTGTGGAGTGTTAGGAGGAAATTCACAGTTTTTAAAACTGACATGAAACTAAATCAATGTATTTATAAGTTTTTTTTTCATTTAGAAATGCCACATTTCTGAGCTAACAAACAATAGAAGATAAGAAGTGTTAGATAATACCCCCTCTTTAACTAAAATAAGCAAAATGCAACCAGACTGAGCAGCTAAGTGAAATTAGACGTTCCACATCTATATTGTGTGTCACTAGTTCTCCTTTACAGGTACAAACTGAGATCCTCCAGTGTGTGTGTGCTGTGTCGCTGTCGCCCATCTCTATGCCTCTTCTCTTTTATTTACACACTGCGCTGCACACTGTGTGTATGGGAAGGTTGACATGACAGCAACATCCATAAACTGACAAATGCTCAATGGTGAAGTGGCACTTCTACTTTGTGAAAGGATGCTAAACAGAAAACTATACCTCCAGTAAGTGTTACTGTCTTTCAAACAGACCACGCTGGAATCTTGGTTAGCACATTTTTCCCTATCATGATAAGATTTTTTTATAATCCAGCTTAATTACATCCTACTAATACAGCAGTATTTTAAAATGTAACAAAAACATTGTCGTGGAAAAAATACATCCACATTCACGGAATCAAGTCTTCGGAAAGCAATTATTTATGAATTCTGTTTTTGTTTTTTAAGATCCTGCTGTTTATTTCCTTTATTTTTCTGTCTTGTCACCCTGTCGACACGTTGTAATCACACAGCAGAAGCATGTGTGCACACCTGGATGCACTGGCGATGCAACGACAATGCCCGGCTTTCCAGAGAGTAAACAAGAATAAAAACACTGTGAGTCAAAATTACAGCAAAAACAAGCATGAGCAATCCAGAGTAGTAAGTGGATAAAAATGTGGCTCAATGGGCAGTAAATACTGAGTGGCTACTCTAACATTATGATTAGCAGACTTGTTTCAATTCAATAATTCCTCCTGCAATTCAGGGATTTTCAACAGCTCATTACAGCATCATTAAGATATGAGCAGCTTCTGGATTCTAAATAGAAAGACTAAAAGCTTTATTGTGTCAGCCAGTAGGCGTGCAATCAGAGAAACTCTTTTAACGTGCTCTGACCAATTGACCCGGCACAACATCAGCAGCAGTAAATACCAGGCCTGAAAAACAATCCCTTTTTTATGTTCTTAATACAAACACAGTCTAGGGTTAAGAAAACAGGCGACCCATTGTGGCCACATCTCTGGTGTTTTTATCTCCGTTGGTGTTTTGTTCGACTGCAGGGCCAGTGAAAAACAAATTTGCCTCTATTTATGGATCGTCTGGCTTAGAGTCTTTTAGGTGTAATGGTCTGAGAGGAGTGGATGAATGTGGCTATTTGTGTAGGAGAAATTGAGATGCTAGACAAGGCTCCATCAAGCTTGCAGAGCAAAGCCATCCATGTGGACAATATGCTACTGCTCCACTAACCCTCAGCCACATCATGCTGCATTTGAACCACTCCACCCAAAGCTATCGCTCTGGATTCCGATGCTGGTTCTTTTCCACTTTAGGCGGCATAAAACAAAACAGCACATGAGTCAAATGTTGATTGACCAGATGCCATGCTACGTATCCCAACATGCTCTAATAGCAGGTGGTTTGTCTGCCACAACAGTTCATATTTGCGTAATCTGCTATTTACTCCCACTCGCTCATTCAGCACGGGCCCAGCAGGCCACTCTTTCCTTTGTGCTGCTGGTGATGGTAAGTAGGTAGGCACGTTTTTCATGTCAGGTATATTAAATATAACTCTGGGACGCAGCGTACATTTCCACACCAAACCCAGTTGTCACTTTCACTCCACTCACTCTGTATCCAGGGGAAATGCAGCTGAGGGAATTTACAGGGCTTTTCAGCTAAATGGGCATAAATCACTGGTTTCATTCAAACTAAATAATCACAGACCATAAAGAGCTACTTGTCTCTTACCATATATTACCCCAAAGTTCCCGTGTGCAATACCGTGGCCATTCAGAGCAATGGAAAACAGAGCGAGACATTAGAAAATGACATGTAATCCTGTTAGTTCGCTGACATGTGGAGTGACCATGACATTTTTATCATACGTGTCCATTTCTATTTGGGAAATCAGTGGGATAAAAATGATTACTCTGTTGCTTTGAGAAGCAGATGGCCCTGCAGGAGTCCACCAGGGTGTTTTTTTGCCATAGCAGCTTGGGTTAGCCATCGGTAACATGTGTTGGGAGGGGGTTGAGTCAGTCTCAAATGTATGTGGCAAACACATGCCACATTCTTCTCTGTACACCTTTGTCAGGAGCTAAACATTATGGATTTACTGTTTAAGCTCAGTATCATTCCACAACTTTCACAATACAACCTGCAGTGAGATAGTATCTTTAATTTGCTGTGTGGTTGACAAATCTGGATGGTAACCTCACATTTCTACAGTCACGTTCCCGCCACGCTGGGGTTTTTTTTCGCACAAATCTTCACCATGTTTTTGTCTGATGATATGGGTATTAAAACAAGTTTGGGCACCGACTCCAGCTCTAATCCACCTCCATAGTTAAAGTGGGATTAATCTCTGTGCAAAGGGAGACTGTAGAAATGTGTCACCTTGGTAAAGCCTGCAAGCGATGGAAACTTAAGAATGAAAAAATCTCTACATGTTCCACTTATTTCACATGGGTTTTATCATGCCGGCCCTATTAATTACTAGAATTGTTTAATGACATAAAATTGAAAAGGAACATCAGAAATTTTATTAATAATAATGTCACATGTCCTTAATTGGCTTCATTTGTCTTTCAACAATACAGGTGGAAAAATTACTTGCATATACAGTATGAGTGTTTCTCATTTCTCTTCTGGGCTGAGACAAAAGGGGACGCTGTGATTAATCCATGCCTATCAGTCAGAGGCGGTTCATCTTTACATTTTTCCAGCTCTTGCCAATGCTATCTGATCTAAGAAAGAAGTAAAGGTGACAGTTGTGACAGACAATGCAAATCATTCTTCTTATACACCAACTCCCCCTCTTTCCTGTTTATAATCGTTTCCGGTTCATGGCCGTTGTCTCGTACATCATTCCCTGCTTGAAGCCCTGACAGTGATCTGAGCACTGCCTCGGGCCTTGCTCCTTTCCTCCCACCTCTTTCCCCCTTGTGCCCTCTTTTATTCTGTGGGCTTAGCTGACCTTTGGCCCACTGCTTGTTTACTCTCATCACTGAAGTGTGAGCAGGAGAGCCATAAAGGCAGAGCCCTGCTGGGTTAATGTGGTCTGCTGAAGAGGGAAGGGGTGGCTCTGGGCTTCTCCATCTCATTCAGCAGCAGTGGAAGCTCTGTCAAGCCACAAGACAAACTGATCGGAGCATTTCTCACAAACAAAATAAAAAGATCCGATCATTTCTTTGACTTTCTGCCATTTTTTAAAGCTGCTCCAACTATCTGATGTTCTAACTGTATCACCAAGGTTTGTTTCCGAAAATGGTCTGTTCATTACAAATAACCTCCTGCAGCTCCTTCCTGACCAACCGCCTCTAGTGCACAGCTTCAACCACATATCGACAGTCTGTTCATCTAATTGCATTGATCCGCCAAGGTCTCCAAAAGCTAACTAATCGAAACAGAATTTATTTTCTGTCAATATTTGCAAAGGTCATCTCTCTTAAAGCTGTGCACCAGACACTATGAGAAGGAAAGTGTCTGGGAGGAGGAAGATCGTGGCATCTACCCTGTTACTAAGGCACATCCAAGGTGAGCTTTAACTTGAGCTTGGCACTCAGGATCCAAGGCTTCTAATCCACCGTGTTATTAAAACCCCCTGCCAAAGCAAAACACTAGAGACTACAGAGGGCTTAGGGTATCCATTTCACAAAGAGGCCAGTGTCACTGCAGCCGCGTTCCACGTCTCCCTTGACTTCATATCATCTTCTTTGTCGTGGCGCCTGGATCTGTAACCTTCAGCTGAAGAAGCTGGGAGCTGGATCAAATTACCATTGAAAATCTTTTGTTCTGACAAATGAAACATAAGGATCCTCTTTCATCCACACTCTTAAAGGCTTTTTTTAAAAGGTTGGCCTACATCCACATGGCACAAAGAATCAGAGAGAACGCCTGCAGGCATTCTCTAGCATGTACAGTAATTAACATGCCATTAACACATTAATACACATTAACTATTCCCAATGTTAATAGCAGAGTAATTACCATACCTGATACCGCACTGTGGGGAAGCCAAAGTATATTTGCCACTTTGTGTTTCATTTTCTTTGTTCAGTAAGTTGAAAGGAATAAGTTGGGGAGATGATTCAATCTGCTTTTCTTCAGTGATGAAGCGGCATGCTTCATGCTGCGAATGAAGAAACTGTTCATATTTCACTAAAAAATAAGTTTTTTTTCAGCAAACCACGCAGGACTGATCCAAGAGATGAGGTAGAAATACTAGCGGGGATAAAGAGTCTTCTTTTGATTAAATGCCGTACAAAAGAAGACACGAAATCGGTCTGAAACTAGGGAATCCCTGTCTGGGAAGATGATGTATTTCCTCCTAGTGCAGTGAGTGATAAGCTAATCAGCTACACTGACAGTGAAGTGTTACAGCCCCCCAGTGTTGGGTCAAGACTTCTCCCATCATACGCTAGGCTCACACACTAAACAGACAGCACGTGGAGGTGGTTGTGAGGAGTGACAAAAAAGGGCCTTGGTCAGAAAAGAAGATCTCTGTCAACTCAGGTAGCCTTTGTTCCTCGATGAAGATGATGAGGCACTCCTTCCCCCACTAAAGAGAAAGCCGTAACAGCAATGAGGGGAGGGGGCGCGGGGGTTGCCAGTCTCGACCCACGACTCCAAGACACGCAAAGAGCGGGGGTGGGCAAGGGGGTGGGAAAAGACAACCCAAACAAACATCTTGAAGACATTTTGCTAGGCACACCAAAATTAATCACTGTCCCACGGTGGCACTGACATTTGTGGGAAGTGACACACAACATGACAGACTAGAAGGAGAGGATGAAAGGAGACGGAGGGAGGGTGGGAGGACCGGGTAAACAAGAGCCACTGTCACTTGCTGTGATCATGTGTATGTGATGTGTGTGTTTGTGTGACTGTATGTGGACATGTGAGTGCCCACTTTTGTTTCCTGCCCTCCAAGATTCAGTATGGGCAAATGGCCAAGTGGTGTAGTGATGGCTGACCAGGCCGGGCCATGTCGGCCGCACGCAGCGGTTGGGGAGACGGGCCAAATGAGTGGACAGGACCTCCGCTACAGATCAGCACACTGACTGACCCTACAGGACACATACAGCATGGGGCTTCATCATAAGGCTCACATGGTTCACATGGTCTGATGGGCAGAGAAAAAGAAAAAAAATCACAAATGCATTCAGTTTCACAGGCGGACATGTTGTAACTTTGAAAGGAATGAAGCAAAAAAATACTCAGAAGTAGAATAATGTCTGAATTTCCACCCCAGACAATGACTTGGTTTCCAGATCAGATTGAGACTGTTATTGTGTCTTCTGTTTCAATATTTTATGTTATTCTTGTTCTATTGAATTAGCATGTTTTGCTTATTTTGTTTTTTTCAGTTTCATTTTATATTTCATGTATTGATGGTCTTTAGCTGCTAGCCTTATTTTGCTGCAAAGGTAGGCTGATTTGTTATTCAGACCCCAAGCAAATAATGCAAATGTGGCACTGAAAGCCACTTATGAAATACCCAAAGGCAACTAATCACTCCTCCTCTCGTTCCAGCCTTTCTGCAGCCTCCTAATTAGAAGCTGGAGATTGCATGAAAACCAGGTCACACAGCAGGTCTTGTATACACTGATAACCAGGCAAACAGAAGAGCAAAACTTCATCCAGACACCAAGCCAAGCATGCATTATTCCAAAGGTTAGAGGTGAAAAAACAATGCTTTTCAATTTATTAATCCCATTTTTTTTACTGTCTGCCTCCAAAGAAAAGAATCGGACTTGAAGCATTCGGTGTTTGTGTTTTTATTTGTGTTGCTCGGCGTGTGCGTGTCCACACATGTGCAGCATTCATGTTTCCATGTGTGTCAGTGTGAAAGCAGCATGCTCACATAAGCAAAGAAACAGCATTGGTAGCACACAGCCAACCATGATCCACTGCCAGAGAGATTATTCTTTGCAGTGCCATTTCTGCAAGAGAGTTGACAGTCCATCATTTAGATTTTGCAGTGTATCCACGAAAAGGCTGCATTGCCTGAAGCAGAGGGAGCTGTTCTTTCCTTCAGTGTCTTTCATAGAAGAGAATTCAACTCCAAATTGTAAAGCCCAAATCCTTTGCTTGCTGTGCTAGTGTGAAAGGATTCTGCTACGAGGCAACTGAGGTTGTGACAACGGGAATAATGCTGCGTCTGACGTGCTGGTTCTTTAAGCATTTCATGGAGAGCACTGTTAAATCTAACAAAAACCCATCCACCTCCGGTATCATGGGTTGGGTGTTCCCGAACATGAGTGCTATTTCCATGTTGCAAGTTAGAGCTGGAGCTGCCGAGTGCAGTGCAAGAAGTAGCCGGGCAGATCAGGTTCGGGCCAAACAACAGCATGTGACAGAAGCAGGCCAGGGACGATGTTAAGACATGAAGAGACTTAACAGGCAGCCGGCCTGCCATCCACTCTTTTTCAGCTCGCCTTATTCTCAACACATCACTTCAGATCTATCGCAAGTGTCTCACAAAAAATACAGTGAGTACAGAGTTTTGCATTACCACAAGAAAGACGTAAAGTAATCGGGGCTTATTCATGGGAAATGAGCAAATGGATGAATGATTACAAGGAGAATATCCCTGGGCTCATTTCATTTGACCAGCTGAAATGTTTTATTGTGCACCCAAACATGATATTCCACATTTTGTTGTTCTGTGAAAAACAAGATAGCGAAAAAGGTTACCTGGTGCTAATTATTCCCAGCATGTACTTTACACATCATTTAATGAGTAAGACTGGAGGCGTGGCTATTGGCAGTGTCTTGCTCTCCCAGTTATCCAAGATGAACCATGCAATCTCCCTCACATCACCCCTGTCATGTGTACCAAATCCCACTCCGCATCCAATTCCCTGCTAGGGCTTCACTGGAGCAGAGACAAGGCGCCACTGAAGCAACACAACAGCTCCCGTTGCGTCTCCACAAACTATGGAGGGAGGGGTTATGAGAGGTATGGGTAGGAGGGTGCAGAGCTGAGAGCTCACTCTCATAATTATAATAATTAACAGTTGCAGATTTAATTGGAAGGGAAGGCATTAACAGGAGGAACATTGTGGTGGCGCGTGCACAGGGAACCTTTGCTGCTAGAAGCTTTTGTCTTCTCTCTACATAATGGTGCCTTGGCTGTGGTTGCCATGTGCTGACACAACACAATACAACGCAACCGAGCTAAGGGTTCAGACGGTTGGGGCTTGTCAGGACTCAGAATGAAGGCAGATAATTAGGTGCCAGGTTAATGAGAGCACAGGCTCCTGATGGCATTTGGTTACTGTATGTGGGCAATTAATGACTTAGTTTTTGTGTTTTTATTGCCCACTTGTGTGGAAAGCACGATACATTATTCACCGCAAGCGTATGGTGTTTGATTGAGTGGTCCTGACTCTGGTTGAAGAAACAGTTTTGTCCAATGTAGTGGGTGGTAAATTCAAAACAATACATAGTATGCGGTGTGGTGAAATGTAATCTCAGCTCACTCATGGCTACCGTGCCACATGACCTTTTCAGATTGTATTGCCTCGTGTCGTCAGCAATGATGTTAAAAACTCAAAATATGTCAAGCAAACAGTGAGGCTTCAGGTCAGGCACAGGACAATGTTGCCACAAAACACACAGGAACAAAGAAACCGAACCCTGAGTCCATAAGTGTTTGGCAAATGCAGCAGATCATATTTCGTAATGTATTTGTGAAATTCCATCCCAGTACAGAAAAGCCCTGCTTTTATTTGTGAGGATTTATTGGTAATAAATCCACTGAGAGGTCTTTAAACATCCTCTTCTTTAGCGCAACCACTCCACGCCTCCTGTTTTGGAGTTAGTTGTTCTTCAGCCTGTGGTGGCCAATTAGAGTGCTAAAAGATAAATGGTTGCCCGCAACTTTGATGTCCATCTTTTTAATAAGCTTTGGTTAAGATGACATCTGTGTGGAAGAGTTCAATATTTTCGCAGTGGGAGAGAAAAGAGGTTTATTCTAAAATGAAATATCATGTAAATACTGGTGCAGGTTTTAGGCTGGGTGGGGTGGATCATGGTGTCGGCTGGGACTCCGGCAGTGGCATTCATTATCTTCCGCGGCAGTTGTGCAGATTAGGCACCAACAGATAATTTTAAGAGCTTTGTAAAAACCTGTGCTTTTAAAATAATAAATCAGCTTTAGTATAAACATAGCTGACCCCCTTTAAAAGAAATTTCCTAGTGAGGAGTTTGAATAAGAGTTTGCCATTTAGTACATAAACATTCCTCGATTTTTATGTTGAAATACAAATGTAATTATTATGAAACACAATTGGTAAAAAGTTAGGGTAACTGTTTTTCAATTTGTAGAGCACTTAAATAGTGTACAGGCCCGTACAAAAAGAAGTGGAAAAAGCATATATCTAACATACTCCTTTATATGTACGTGTAACTCAGTCAGAAATAATGTAAATGTCTAGAGAGTCTTAAGACTGAGCAGGCCCGTATAAAAGCACCCTGTTTCAGGCTAGTAAAACAAGTCAATAAATACAGCGGAGAAGCCCGGGCTGTCTGCTGCACTCTCCTGAATGAAAACAGAGGTGAACTGCTTATTTTCAGTCTGGCACCAGTGGTTGACAGCAGCATTATGGACACTCATACATTCTGACTATCACTCGTCACAAGCTATATCTGTCAACATTACACTCAACTGCATTTTAGATGTAAAACAAGAGTTCCCAGGAAAGAGTATTTATGACCTTATGTGGTCAGCTGCTAAATGAGTTACATGCTTCCTACAGCAATAGCTGACCACAGTTATGATACTCTTAAAATACTTTTTTTCTCTCATCCTACTGATTTTTTCTCTTTATGGATTTGTCTTGCATGTAACAAAGAAAATATTATGTGCTAGGCCTTCGCAGCTCGCAACTTACGCTGTTGGGAAGCCGAATAAGTGACTGAGAATGGAAACACCATTAGGAAGGCAAACACTTCACTGAGATAGCGGCTACCTGATTACAGAAGGAAAGCCCGACCGTGGTTCTTCCTCTTTTTTATCCTATGTCAACACTTTGGGGAAGCAAATATTTCAGTGACTAGCCTCTGTGGACTTTAATCCATATGGTGTATTCTTTTTGTCACCACAGATGTTCCACTCTGTGGATGGGTTTTCAGAATAGAGAACCGCTCTCCACTGGCAGTGCTCACTTGCTCTGAGCTACACAATGAATTTGCAGAGGTCACACACTATATCACACTGGGGCCATGCAGCGTCAATCCTTTATTAAATTACCTAGCTATCTTATTTTCTGTCACCACACCGATATAAGGGTTATCTTTTTCATTTATGTAGCGGATTTTCAAGGGATTATGCATTAAAGATTATGAGTGTGTATACCTAACACCTCAGCACAACAAAATGCAATAATTCAGACGCTGCACGGCTGATGTGTGTGAGGGAAAAGGAGATGCTGTGAAACAAATCTTCAGCAACCAGAACCGGACAGGGTTTATTCTCCTCAGACAGTACTAGCTGTGACTATACAGAATGTTTCAGCTCTAAAATACTGTGGTAAGCAATACAAATCCCTTGGACAAAATGAAATGTATTAAACATGTGGATTTCATAAATCTCCCTTTTCTCAGTCTGGGTCAGAGGTATATTCACTGTTGAGCTCAGCAGGCTTTTTTTTTTCTCAGCATTGTTACAGTGAGTTGCAAGTGCTCCAAGTGGTTTCAAAATGAATGTCAGCAAAAGCTGCCTGTGTATAGTAAATAGCAGATCCTCATAACAAAATGGTTTAGATAACTTACCCTGCTACTTTATCAGAGTATAGCTGCGGGTGTTGGGATTTTCAGGTTTGCTGTAGAAACAGTAACTTCAAAATAGAAAAACTACATTTAATCTCCCAATGTAAAATATTACAAAAATAAGATTTTTGATAGTTTAACAGATTTTTTCTTCAGTTCATGCAGTTAGAAAAACATTCAGACCTGAGCAAAACCCTGTTAAACACCCAAAAGGGATCCTTTTAACCTTGACTAGCACAGCAAAGGTAGAGGCAGCCCAGGGCTATGGGGGACTGGCGACAACAAATCCCAGTGCCATGCTGTTCCACAGTGGGGGCCCAGCATGGCCAGATTGCCAGAGAGGCCGAATGAGGTGGTGGTATAGGTTTAGGAGGAGCTGATCACTCATGTGCTAAAACATTCATTTAAGTCCCTCCATTATCTGGTTTCCAAGTGATTCTATTCTAGTAGCTTTGCTAAGGATACCAGAAGTGCATCTATGATCACCTTGTGGGTGGTGCTGCATCTGTTGGTGGCTTTTTTTTTTTTTTTTAATGAAACAGACCTGCTTGTTATTTCACTTGCATTGGTGGCTGAAATGAGTTTATAAAAAACAAAGAAGGATAGATTCTACACAAACAAATTTAAAATGACAGAATAACAAGAAGATTGAATATAATATTAAATGCACAGCATTTTGATTTACCTCAGACTAAAAGCAAAGTGGAGAAAGTATGAATGATGTATGGATGTCATATGTAGCTGTGCCTCGTGTGGGAGCCAGGAGGAAAAGATGGATAAAACTAAAAGACAAATTAATGTTTGAATAGCAAATTCTATCCCTTAAGCTCAGGCCACAAATGAAGCAAAACAAATAATGAAGCTTACAACCTATGCGTCACTTCAGTCATATTGGATAATTCAATCATTTTTTGTGACAGCTGATGATTACTTCATCATCACACAAAGACAGATTAAAAAGTTGTCAAATTAAATATTAAAAAGGAACTGCAGGCAGTTGTAAATTTTTAAAGGAATAACACAGATTGGAGATGAAATGAGGCACCTATATGCATATTTTATACCAGAAGAACTGAATGCACACTTTCCTCAGGCCACCTACTCTGTAATAACGAATCATGAGTGTATAGATGTGGTAATGCAGCCCAACGGAAATGATATAAAAGAGAAATTGGTTTTATATGACGATGTCAAAGGGAGTATGGCTGTGCGTGGTCATGCAGAGTAAAGATAAGATTCTATTTTGACGTGAGAGAATATTTTGCTAATGGTTTCTTCATTTCCTCAAAGAGAGCAAAAAAACCTCAGCTTTATATGCACCTTCAATGTGATTTCTTCTGAATGAAGTTAACATCTTATCTTTCAACAGCAGAGGAGATCTGTTGAAAATACCCATGTGTGGAGCAGAATGGTAAATGTAAAAGCTTTGTCATCTCTTGAAATAAAGAGAAAGTGACAAGTGACAGTAAATGCTATCACATTTTCATCAGACGAAAGGTTTGAAGAGGAGAACAAAGCCATAAAATGCTTGTGCAGAGAAGGTTAAATCTCTATAAGGAACAGAGAGGAGGCTGCATTTCACCAAGTCAGCATCGATTGGAGTAAACAATGACTAATCAATATGCATATAAAAGGCTCCCTGCAACAAAGACTTACACGCAGATTTCAAATATCATATCACATAGATGGTACTATAGCCTGTACACATAAGCCTGTTGAATTAGAGGTTTACACCTTTATTTTCAAATATTTCTCCAATTTAGCATGATACACAGATCCACTCCTGTGTCCATACACACTTACTCATGCAATAAGAATCATTGTCACAGAGGCTTCTTTTCCAAATGGTTCAGCCTCCATCATCTGCAGGCGTTCCCAGACACACCGCTTTGAGACTGCCATAATGATGCATGACTAAGTACAGTTAAAGTGTTGCAGTCTGTTGGCAAAAAGCAGTCAAGCACTTTGCTATAGTGTCACTACGGATAAACCATACAGCTGAAGGTTGACGATGGATAAAAGGCAGTGACAGGCCTGGTGATGCGACTCTGTGTGTCTGTTTGTGTGTGTGCTACCACAAATTCACATGCGGATGAGAGGTTAGAAACCATGGCACAGCAGATTTGTATGTGCACTTAACTAGAAGGTGAAATAGGGTTGGACACACTGAAATAAAATGCTGTGCTGGTGAAGTCTGGTGGAACTGGGACACGGTTAAAAAGTTCTCCCTCCTGCTAATAAACAGCCATCTTCCTCTGGTACAACTGGGAATCATGGCCTCGTGGGTTTGCTCATATGTCACATTCCCGTTAGGTGATGCAGGATAAAATTCTTAATTATAATTCAATAAAATGGAGGGCCTTTTTTTCTTCTCGATACACTTTGATTTAATCCCGAGTATTGCTTTAAAAATGTCCAGACCAAGCAGAGCATTCATTATTTAAATGACTCAACCCTGCACATCTTTCTCCTTTGTTAAAGTGAGCAATAAAAGAGCCAGCCTCTCTCCACATTCCTGTCTCCTCCAGTAGCCCTCAGAGTAGATTTTCAGCATAGAGTGAATGCAAAAGAGACAAAGAACTCTCCATTATACTGTACTCTGTTTGCCAAAGTCTTTAGTGTCAAAACGCTCAGCAGACTTTGTTGCTGCTTTGTTGGGTTCACCGCTGCAGCTGCTTTCATGTAAATGATCCTGAATGTTATTTTCTAACGAATGTTTTTTAAAGTGAAATTCCCATTTCTGCCTCTGCATCTTGTCACAAACCTTTTTCTCCTCTATCTCCTCCCCTCACTCCCTCCTGCTGCAGCCATAGACTGCATAATTAATGCAAATACTGTCACATGTGTCAGGAGTGGAGGCTCTTCTAGTTTACTTCTGTGCTACACTTTATCGGGGAACATTAAGTGGAGTAAGCAGCCTCATGCTAGGGGTGGAAAATCAGCTTGTCAGTGGTCTCATTCACATAGCTATTTCTTCAGGATTGTTTCATCAAGGTGATTGAGAACAAAAAATACGGCAGCAAATTCCAGCTTATGTTCAGGAGCCTTGCCACATACATTATTTATATTTGTTGCCCACCCTCGTCTTCCCATGCAGCAATTGGAGTACATCATATTCTAATTCTCAGATTTTTCTTCAGATTTCCTCCTATTTGCACAAGCATCCCTTCAACATCAACTGTGGCAAACCATTAAGCCGGTAACACATGCTTTTTGTGTGTGACACAGACCTGAAATTACAGATAGCTGCTTTCAAAGATTGCTAGGGATGCTGGGAAAGCTGTAATAGCAGTGGAGTGACTGGAGTGTAGTCAGGGACAGATACGGGATTTCATTTACAACAACAATACGGGAGGAATTATGTAAAATGGTAACATCCCATGCCATTTAATGAGCCATATTCACTAATGTGTGAGTCTACGATCTCGCTGTAATAAAATGCGCCGCCTGCCAGAGCTCTGCTCCGACATTGTTTCTGTCTATTTCCACCACCATGAAACAATGGTGCATAACAGAACAGGCAGACATTTGCAGTTCTTTATCCTGCATGCTGAATGCTCTGCTTTGAGACTCAGAGAGGTGCTTCCCTGTTCCCATCTCTCCTCCTCCACGCTTCCCGTGCTCCTCTTGACTTTTTTTCAGGCCCCTGTCTGTGCCACAGATTAAGTGACTTGATCCTGCAAACATCTGAGGAATTCAGCTCAACAAAGAGGTCAGACAAAGGCCAGGGGATAGCCTTACAGGTCCTCCTCCATTAGCAGATCTGCAGAAGTGCCACAGAGGGACCTCTGCAGACAACAAAGATGCATCAAAAGAACAGATTTCTTCTTGATGTTTATTTTTCTATGTACGATTGAAATCTTCCTCAAAGTATTGTCTCAGAGATTAAAGAGAAATTAGTATGATTACAGTTCCAGATGTGGCACATGAGTTATATAAAGAATTGTATTTCAGTTTTAAAAATTAAATATTTGTTGCTTAAGTTTTCTCAATTTGGAGCAATTTCTTTTTTCTTTTTTTTTTTTTTGCTTCTAAACAAGTTTTTACTTGAACTCCGAAACTCAGGCCAAGTGAGGCGCAAATGCTGACTGTCTCTTTGTTTACTCTCTTGATAGAGATGAACAAAAATACCCCATATTTTTCAGGCAATAGCATTCACAAAGAATATCTAGGGCTCCTAGAAAAACATTTCAACAGTAATAAGCTTTCTCCATGAGAGTCTGAAACATTTCAGAAGGCTTCTTTGAAGCTCTCACTATGTTGACTGTTCGTATATAGACAGTGTTCGGAAAGCCTGAGCACCATATCACTGTAACCTCTCAGTGCTTCCACATTAATAATTAATTGTCAATGTGAGTAAACAGCAGTGAGGATATGAGAATGCCCCAAACAGCACAAACCATGTTGCACCAACTTAAAGCAGTACGCTCAACATATTTGGGTGCGTTTGGGAATTTATGCTAACGTGCAGTTATGGAGGAGATGCGTACATATTTATTCCTGAGAGCAATCGAACCATGTTTGGTATATTTTACGAGTTCAGACATTCAGAGGAATTCAAGCAGGTGGCTCCATCTTTAATACCATATGTTTCTATGTGTCATCAGACTTGCTCAAGAAGAGATTTTAAGACGTAGCTCATGCACATTTACCCTTTGGGATGTAGGCATCATGCTGTGAGTTTACAGCTAACACAGCCTCATTTATTTTACTTATAGTGAGGAATGTATGTGCGAGGCCTGTAGAACATGCTGACCTTGTCAGTGAGCATCTCCCGGCACCAGAGAAGAGCCTGCTCAGGTATTGTTTTCCAACCGTTCAAGGCTTCTTGCTTTAAATTACTGAAAACTAAAACTCTGAGGATGGCAGATAAATGGCTGCTTATGAATGGCTCAACAACTTAATGCATCCATTCAGCGCTGATTAAAAGACCTTATTACTATGTATGCTGTGAGCTAAATCCAAAGTCAAATGTCTGGTTTAGAACACCCTGCTTGTTTCTGAATAAAAGAAAAATTAGGGGGTTTGTGATGCATACTCTAATTTTATCATTGTGGCTTTGTGTGCATCAGTGGTGAGCCCTATTCAGCTTTTGGTGGTAGAATGTGACCCACAACTGAAAATTCAGGAGCAAGGGAAGCATCTTTTATCTTCCCATGAATTCTCATTATTTCTAATAGCACTTTTGAAGTCTAAAGAGTCGAACAGAGCATGTTCTCTTTATTCTCCAGTCAAAGACAGACGTGGCCAAGCACTATGGGTTAATGTAATATCACAGTTGGATGCCTTCTCTACTCACTTACAACTCCCTGTTAGCTTAAAAGTCTTTCAGTGGAAGAGAAGAAATAAAAAGTATGCAGTGCATGAAAGGAGGTGGCGATTGTCAAAGCTCTGTGACGACACGGAGCCAAAAAATTAGACCGGAATTTAGGCTTTTTATTGCTCATTAAGACAATGGGGTTGATGGATTGAAAGTGCATTATGTTCTCATTTTTAATAAAGCAATAGATCATTATAATAACATCTGGAGAAAACAAAAGCGTTATAAATTCACATTCATTCAGTTGAGGGAAAACGTTGGTCTAAGAATAGAAAAATGGACTGTAAAAAGTCCATGGTTCATCTACTGAGACTGGCATATCAATTAGGATTGTGAATAAGAGTGTAATTGAAAGCAACAGGAGCAGAAAGAAGCGGAAATTCATCAAGGCAAGCATGGAAAAGCACAAATGAGTTTCAAGCGCAACACAGGCGGGCCCCATCCCCATTCTTCTGTTCTGTCTTTGGCCAAAACGAACCCACCTTATCTCCCCCACTATTACCAAACAATGAAATCAGCAACCAAACAACTCTGCCGGCTGAGGTTTTCTTTAATAATTCTAAGTGGGCTAATTGCTTTATTAGAGGTTAAAATAAATATAGTTCTTGGACTGGCTCTCTTTTTCAGCCACAGTAGATTCATAAACTTTGTGTTAACGCCACATTGGGCGCTCACATCTGCTGCCTCGGGGCCACAATAAGTGGTAAATCTGGTTTTATAGAGAAAAAAGAATCTCACAGTGTAGCGCTAACCAGTTACTGTTGGCTCATCAGTCACAACCTGTTGAAGGAGTTCATCACCTTTTAGTGTTTAATTTGGTTTAAACTAGAAAATATAAGCGCAGCTGAGGTCAAAGTTCACATTAGTAGGACTTTAATAGGGAGGTTTCACTGGCTGTGTAAGTGCTTCATGGTTGTGATTGCATTACAGAGTGTGGTTATGGCTTAGTAGCATCTGTGTCTTCCTATATTCTTATCTCTGCTGGCAAGCGAACACTGATGCAGGCCTGCCATACGATCATTGTACCATGGCTCCACTGTCACTAAATGGCACGTTCTCTCAGCCCCATTCCTCCCTTTCCTCAGCACAGGCTTCTCCAGCTGCAGCCTAATTTCCTGTGACTTGCCTAATTACTGTAATTAAGGATTAATTGCCATTAATTATTCACACATAAGCTCATCGCAAATCATGGGGTAAATGTCTTATGAAAGCTGCCATACAAGCCATGTATAAACACACTAGGATGCTCCAGGCTGCTGAATCGATCACTCAGCCCTCCAGCAAATCTCCATGCCACACTTAGGAAAACAGCGATAACTCTCCCCAAAATCAACAGCCCATCCAGGTGATGGAGGAATCAATCCAGATGCTTTATATATTTCAGCAACATTCGGTCACCAAGATGCGCTTTAAGGACTCACAAGGCATGAAACAAGCAGAGAAGTGTGTGTGAGGAATGCTGTGAAGACAAACTTTTGATTAAATGATGCAATGTCATGAAAAAACAGCAGTGAAGTTAAATAGGGTGAGGAATGGAGATGCATGGAAGCAAATCGTATGCAGATCCTCTATATACTATTTTTATGTCTCACTGCAATACTTAGGCTATACTGACAAGAAAGATGTGGCTCATTTCAGGTAACTTTCACATATACAAAGTAAATGGTTCTAATAAAATAATAGATTTTAATTGGCGAAAAAAAGCATGTAAAAAATTGTTATTCTGAATAAATTGTCATTTTCTAACTTCAAAGTTCATGAGAGAAAAACTTTTTTGACTTATCAAAAGTCAAATATTTACACTTGTCTACTAGTGGATTAATCCCAAGCATTTTAGGGAAATACTTTTTAAAGCTTTGGCATCATAAAATCATAATAATGGCTATAATGTAAATCTGCTGAGTACAAAATGTCTTCAAGAGACGGACATGCAAACAATTTTTAAAATTAGACATTTTTACAAGGCTTTATATCAGCAGTGGAGCCATGTGGTGGGAGAAAAAAAAAGAGAGAGAGAGAAAGAGAGAGAGAGAGACAGAGAGAAAGAGGGAGAGAGCGAGGAGAAACTGGAAGAGATAGAAGTTTGATGTTTCACACCCGGTCTGTGTGACCTTGCAGAAAACTTTATTGAAATTTACAAGACAAAAAAAATATCTATTTTCTTGACCAGTTCAATTATTTAAAATTGTTCCGTTTCAGCAATGATGATACACATCATTTCTACCACTCTATAATAACAAACATTGTTAACTGTAATAAGTAGATGGGGTGAGAGCAGACTAATTGTTGGACCAAAGGCACATGTGGCAAATTAATGCAGAAAACCGTTTTTTTTCCGGGTAGCATAAGATTGTGTTTGATTTAAACATTTATGATAATGGACCTTCTGGCAGCTCTTTAATGCTTCACACTCTCTTGTAAACAGCCCACTTTGCAAATCCATCATTGAGCTTTTCTACAAACCAAAAAGGAAAGAAAAGACTAAACATCAACAAGAAGAAGGGAGTAGATAACACCATTCCAGATCAAGGGGATAACAAGACATACAGAGGCAGCTTGAGCCAATGCTGGCAAAAATTTCCCTGATCAGCATTACTGTATCCAGAGTTTAATTTATAGAGCTGAGCTGGTCCTGTTTTATGCGTTTGCTAGATTAATGTGCAGAGCCATAGTTTTTTACTGCCATAGTCTTTGATCAAGTTCAATTTATTGGGATTAACCTGAGGTTCAAGCACAGACTATGATCCATTTCAAGTCATTATATGAAGCCTCCACTCTCTCCAGCTGTGATTGGGTTTCTAGTCCTTATAATTACACACAAGTTTAAGCTGTCAAATCTCTCCTGCAGTTACGATAGCTCTTTAATGACCCTTTGCCATAACATAGTAATTTCATCTTTTTTTTAGCTTACTTTTATACTTTTTAGAGCAACATGCTCCTTAAATTAGCAGGTGTTAATTGTTAGCTTTACAGAGAGAAATGTTGCTTTTCACTAAGACGCAATTCTGATCGTACTCCTGCGTTGGTATAGAGAAATGTGTTTTACAGTCAACATATCGCCAAACTATGCATGAACATGTGAGGTGCAAGACCCCACAGTCTGTGAAATTTTGCATAAACCCCTCCACTTTCACATGCTCATCTCTCTCTGTGTGACACCTCCCAGCATACGCATCATCAAGTCATTGATGCCTAATTGATAATTTCCTTTTTATTGCCACTTTCCCTCTCTGTCAGCTGACTTGGCTGTCCATGTCGCTTTGCATTTAAGGACTCCCGCTTGCCTTGATCTCAGTAATTAGATTTTATGTGCTAATTGGTGTAAATACAAAGATGGGAGTAGTAGGAAAACACTGTGACTTCGCAGTTATGAGTTGTGTTTGCGTTTGGTGCAGTACCAAGGCAATTGCAGGGGTGTATTTGGGAAACTCATACTTTTGTCATCAATTCTCATTTAATGCAGTTACAAAATCAGACTATCAAACTCAATTTTGAGTTCAAAATCAGGCATCATGAGGAGTATTTGGTTCATCCGGTTTTGACTCTCAATAAACTTAACATTGAAATGTCCAATTTATTTTACAGTAAAAGGCTAATAAACACATAACAGCAGTTAATGTGCAAGACAATACAGTATATACACATATATTGTATTATATATATATATATGTATTTCCTTCAGATCAACACCTTCTTCCTTTGTTAGAAATGTGCAACATACACAGAAAATGACCAGAAATTATTTTTCAAACCAATTGCAGGACTGCTAACGAAAAAAAAGATGAATAAAATATAAATAGCTGTTGTGTTTACATGTTTTATGCACTACCAAATAGCTATCTTTGATGTCCATAGTAATTTTAGAGACCATATATTTAAGATAAACTCATCATAGTTTACCAGCTAAACCTTGCTTTAGTTTTATTTTAATCACAAAAAGTTTTATCTGTCTATTTATTCTTTATTTTTTTGTCAGACATCCAGTATAATATGCTCAAATTCCATCATGGGATTCTTAAAAATTTCAAATAAAACCCTTTCAAATTATTAATGACTTCCAGCCATTTGATATTCATATGCAAAGAAAAAACAAACAAAAACAGATGTTTGCTTCTTTACCCCATCTCATTTTTAACTTGGTCCTTTTTTTTCAAACTCTCTTGTCAGCAGATGTCCTTCTAACAGAGACAAAGAAAATGAGAGGGGGCTGGATATCATCAGCATAGAAATGAGCCTCTTCCATGCCCCTTCTAAGGAACAGCCTCGGAGCCGCTCCAGCCACTACACTACCTTTTCAACTTGCAAATGACAGTGTCACCAAATGCTATCCTTCCATCAATCAAGTCGGGGGTCATGAATATACAAAAGGCAAAGCGGAGACTGGCTGCCTCCTGCAGCTCTACTTGGCCCAATTATACAGGCTCGGCTTTCTCCTGTGAGCTTCCACTTTTTGTTTCAGTCTAAAGGGTACAGTCCAGAGCAGCCCCAGGCTTAATCAAGGTAGGTCACGCATACTGGACCCCTCAAGTGGACTGCAAATGCAAGTTAAATGTGGACACCAAATGTCATTTTTCCTTTGCATCATAGCTGCTGGGGGGCGAAGACAGCAGGGGTTAGCGCTGCACCCCTTTTTTTCTATCCACTCTGCCACATCCCATGAACTGAAAACCAAACATAAGACCAACGCACATGGTTGCTTACACTTTCTCTTCTCTCTGCAGCAGGCTGCTTGCCCCTTTCTTTACCCCAGCTGTCAGATCATAGCGAGGAATTAGCATTCTAATGGATACGCCTCAACCCAGGGATGAATTAGCACACAGGACTAACTAATGACCTCCATGCTGAAAGTGGACCTTACAGTCGATGGCACAGCTGATCAATACCCCCCTTCAGCTTAGCTTACCCTCACCTCTCTCTTTTTAGTGCTCAGCGACATCCTCTCTCAGCCTAAAAGAAGAAGATATTTATGATTGAAATAAGCCAGAAAATGTTAGGGGATGCTCAGGCTAAAATTTTACTTGAATTCAAATCCAGTAGTAACAATAATCAATATCATCAAACTGGTCTTTCCATTATGACAAAGAAAACAAGGCAAATCCTTGTGTTAATGTAAGTAATGGAAATGCTTGCGAATAGCATCAATCACTAAATGCAGTCGTTGTGCTCCTGCTTTGTGTTGACAAAGTGATTCAAGACCTTATCAATCAATCACCACAACTGATGATTTTAACTGGTTTTGATGAGCATGGTGCTGATGTAATAATTAAGCCTGTTTTGTCAAAGAAAAGCCTGCTTGTTTAATAATGAAAAAAAAACTTGACCAACATTAATGATGCACAAATAAAGCTCCCAAACATTATCCTTATCTAACAAATGTGAGCTAGTAAAATTGGAAAATTAATAAATGACAATAGCAAACAAGCAAAAAAGAAAGGCTTGTAATTTGTCAGAAAAAAAATTCAGAAACAAGGATGAATCAAAAATTCAAACACACTATGTGACTCGGTCCTAGCTTTGATCAGCTATTTTGATGTGTTAATGTGTCAGCAGAATCATTGCAATCAAGCCACAATATGTCTCAAAGGAATGTAAGGAAGCAAAGGGTTAATATGGGCCTACGGCTGTGAAAATAAACTACCCCAAATTTGTAAGTGGATGTTGGAATGGGTTGTGTAAGAGCACAGTGAGTTTGGGTAAACCAAGAGTCTGTCTGCAGTAATTTATAGACAGCTATGATAAATACTATTTGTCCATGACAGTCACATGAAATAATAAACCATGGCTGGCTATAAACATTACGAATCCTGACACTATTGATTTATAATGTCTAACAGTGACATCAAACCAAACTACTGACAGAAACAATGCCAGGGCTTTAGGAGCAGTTTGTCAACTATTAATTCTGTCAAAGGGGGTTTTGCTCTAAGCCGAGGGAGCTTGTCTTGCAGTTGTCAATCCCTTTGCAGGAAATGACTGCGGCACGTCTATGGGTAAGGGCCCTAGGCACTGCTCTGTTAGCCCTAATTACCCCCATCCTTGCTTTGGCAACGACAAAACCAGCCCCTATTTAAAATGCATGTTAATTATGCAAATTATTAATTGGGCTGGTGCTTGAGGATTTGTGTTTATGCGTGGATTAGAGTTAATAACTGTATCAAGCAACGTTTTAAGCCTGACCTATGACAAGTAAGGCTGAGGTGCTGAAAGGGATTTTTTCCAATACATTACCCCCTCTTCTCTTCCAAGTCCATTTCCCATTACAGGAACCTGAATAAATGACACACGAATTCTCTTATCCCACGACAAGATTCAGGTTGGACACCATGCCATATAACATCATCTAACAATGTGACTACTTTGTATTAGGGATAGAAGTTCACATTACACTTGGTGGTATGCTGTGCATACTGAGACACACATGACATCAGAACTTGGTCACATAAACAGAGGAGCTCATTTGTGACATTCCAGAATTTACTGTCATGCTAATTGCACATACCTATGATGTGGACCACACATGCTGTCACCACTTGTCATGGATAACAGTCAAAAAGAAGTGTGAACGCTGGACAGCAACTCTTGCGAAGTTAAAGCAGAAGATTGCTGAACAAACACACTGGTCTTGTACTTTTGTTCGAGTCTTGAAGTCTTCACTAACATCCAAGATTTGTCATTAAGTAAATGTATGATTTCCTCAGTGACTGAAGAAAAAGCTAAAATCTTAAAATTCTATTCCCTCTTTGGTCTTTTTTTAATATTTATATACATGTATTCAATGACATTATGAGTGTGTTCTCATCGTAAATTTGCTACATCTCCTTTAAAATCTTCAGACATCCTGTCTGAACTAGCAGAAACCTTAGGGAGCTCTAAGCACAATCACTTAATAGGATTGTGATTTCTTTGGTGTGCTAACAGTCATGCATGAATGAGAAATTGTTCAATAATACCATGGAGACGTAAATAAAACAAAAATCAACTCAGAAATCAAATCAGAAAGTTCAAGATCAGAGAAGACAGTAAATTTCTAAGAACATTTTCTATTGTTTTAACTTGTGGGCTTTTTCTGATTATAATGACATGTCCATAGTGACAATAGTTTCACCAGCACTTGGAGCAGTGTGAGGTCTACAATCAAAGTCTCTGATGAATAATAAAAAAAATACTTCTGTGTGTATCAATTACAGTTTGTAACCATCATAAAAATGAATGGACTACACTCTAGTCACTAGAGAGTTTAGTTAATCAGCATCTCTTAACCATCTAAAACTCTGGAGGTTTACAAGTGACAAAAAATATGTATTTTTTAAAACCAAAAACAAGGGAAGATTGACAATATGAGATCATATCAGGAAAATGTACAAACACACTATTTCCTATCTTTGATGTTGGCTTGGTTCACAAAATTTGAAATTTTTCTGAATGCTGTGCTTGCATCACTGACCATAGTAAATGGTTTCATGAATGTATACGATAGACCTATCAATCTCACCTTGTCTCACCTCATTTCAAATCTCTCTTTTCAAAACTCCAGAATAACGGTTATTGCTAGCATTTTCTTGAAATAAGACACACAATGTTAAACAATAAACAGACTGCGCTGGGTGTGTCAGGCAGTCAGGGAGCTTCAGACTTTCTGCCACGAGTGAAATGGTTAAGGGTGCATTAAGCTGTTCTGCTCAATGGCCCTTAACCAATATAAAGAAGTACTGCGATAGCATGTTCTGATTTATATCCTGTGAAGACGTTATTGATGCAGGCAAGCACATGCATGAATAGCATCACAATTAATGTAACATAAAGATAAATAAATTTTATTAACAAAAAGCACTAAGACAAAAAATAAGTCTGAATTAAATTAATGAAAAAACCCTCTAAAGTGCAAATAGTTTTCTTTTATTTTTAGGAGCACCTTTTGTTTGTTGAATCTAAATTATGGCTTGATTAAAGTCTAACAGAGAGCTACAGTAAATCCTGTGTGAATGTTTGCTGCAGTTCCTCTAAAATGGGAAATATTGATCAGCATGATTTCCCTGGGTAGTAGCTAGCTGTAGAGGAAGAGCGAGAGACATTATTTAGGAGACATGGAGCTTGAGTTGTGAAAAAAAGAGGTGGGGAAAAAAAGTGACATTTTGGTGTAAGCCTTGAAACATAGCTTACTTTGAGTAGCCTTTGATGGTAGGGCGAAAAGGTAGTCCATCATTGTCTGCATGGAAACCATGGGGGTGGCTGTCTTATGTTGATTTTACATTATTAATTTGAGGCACACAAGGTCATGGGGCCGGTATAGTCATGAGAACCAGTTGTTATCTTAACACAGCTGTCGGGCTGACTCTGCACTGACTGATTACACCATTGATTGGTAACAATGTCTGCAATAGACTGGCTACCTGTCTTGGGTATATCCTGTCCACGAAATTACTGGGATAGTATCCACCCCAAACCTTGAAGTGGATTGAGTGGTAGAGAAAATAAATGAGTGAATTGCAACAATGTGAAAAAGGGACCCTAGTTCCTAAAAATGTGGCACCAAAGTTTTAAGCCAACTGTTTGGACTTTTCAAAGTATTCCACAAACTACAGCAGCCTTGTATAATCATACCACAGACAGCTTTGATCTGCTGCAGGCAAATAAATATAAATGTCAATTTATGGCAAATATATGCATTTAAAAAAATGTAGTTGAGCAAAGAAGAGGGGGACTAGAAAGAAAATAAACATTACAAAAAGTGTGAAATTTTAAACAAAAGAGGGTTGAATCCTGAGCAGCTGGCATGGAATGAACGCTTCTGGAGAGGGAATGCCAGTTTCAGAGCGCCCCAAGCATCGATTTAGAGCCAAGGCTGTAAACAGCTTTTATCAGCAATAATGATGGCATAATCCCAGCTAAAGAGGAAAGTAGCATATGGTGCAAAGCTTACAACTGCAATCCCAACAAAGTAGGGGGGGATTTTCATCACTGTGTCCACTTGAAAGACATCATGCCAATTAAATTTTTTCTTCTTTTGTTTTTTCCAGGATAATTATCTCTGTTGTAAATACTCATTTGTTGAGCCTCTCTTGGTGTATCACATAAAGAAATGTTGTTGCAAATTTATAAAAAGAAAAACTGTAGCTAGCTGAAAAAAAACACATTCTGGTTTTTGAGATGTGATTTTATAGATAAATCCCATTAATTAAGTAGTTTTATTATTAAAAATAAATAAATAAAAAAAATCTCCCCCTGTAGCTCCCGTCTATACAGATGCTGAACAATCTATACTTGAGTATCAGCATTTTACCTGCCAGTTGAAAAGTATCCTCCCATTATTAAAACAATCAAAGCTTTCTTTTTGATCAGACAACCACAGTCAGAAGACAGCTCTTTTGCAGCAACAGTGTAATGATGCCAAGTAGCTTTCTAGGCCGGCTTCAACCTCTGTCATTGATTTTTCTCCAAGCTGTGACCATTCATTGTTTGTGACATTCTCTTGTCGGCTCTTTAACACCCTTCAACCAAATCAATTTCATATTTTTGTCAATGTCTTGCAACTGGATGAGTCAGATAGGAAGGGACGTTGTATGATTTAAGATGTCGATTTTCTGGCAACAGTTTTATCTACAGTTTTTACAGAACGTGGCTGGTAAAATGAGTTTATCTAAGAATAACTCATTCCAAAAAAAAAAGAAAGAAAGAAATAGGTTGACATATACAACTTAAGTAATGTCTCACTATCAATGTCATTATACCAAATACATCAATATTCTTATACATTGTTGTATCAAAATATATTGATATATTACTATACGGATTGAAAGTCGTAAACAAGTTGTTTTTGGATACATATGTCATGTACTTTTTGTTCACAAACAAATTACTGAATTTTTCTTCTCTCTTTTATATGCTCAGCATAGCATATGGCATTGCCCTCCATTACATTCTCAATATCACACACCAACAATGACAACAATAATAGAGAGGGCGACCTTGACTTTCCGTCTGGACTCTAAGACTAACATTTGATAGCAATATTAAGTGCAACAATAATGAGATGAATATTCCCCATTTATTGTAGACAGCTTTAGGACCAATTCTGAAGGGAAGGCTGCCTGCAGCAGCTACATGCTGGTCACTCTTAGTTGTCAAGGCTGATTTATTGCCTCCTAGCTGTTCAATTTCACATTTTGTCCTCGTCATATCCCCGACTCATGATCATTCTGCACTGACCCTTGTAGGGCAGGCAGGGAATATTGATAAAACAATTATCTGCTTGCCGTTCATTTGATTTTCCATTTCAATTACGGATTGGAGGAGGCA
Organism: Neostethus bicornis; assembly: GCA_902685375.1. Lineage (NCBI taxonomy): Eukaryota > Metazoa > Chordata > Actinopteri > Atheriniformes > Phallostethidae > Neostethus > Neostethus bicornis. Next base: position 18,183,402 of record LR738545.1, read on the forward strand.
AAAAGAAAAGATTGCAGCATTGATTTTTTTTCCTCTACCTTACAAAAGGAAGGAGGCAGGATTTGATGGGATGCTTTGGTGACATGGAATAGAGGAAGGGGAGTTTGCTAGCTTCTGATTCCATGCTTCTTCTATGCAGAGAGTTTCTAGTGTCATTTTATTAGTAAATAAAGTTTAATTTTACAAAAGCAAATGTCTGAAAGTATAAATCTAGAAAAACTTGACAAATTTGTCATTCAACTTTTGAAAAATTTGAATCCGAAGCTGCAAGTTCACACTGTTGCTGACCTGGGGTAAATATTCTTTGTGCCTGGCACTCTGGAGGCCAAAAGGCCCCAAAGGTCAGAGTAGTTTGTCAGTGACACTATTCCACTCCCATCCCCTTTCTGATGGTCTGCCACTGTCTATTTGTCACTCTAAAATGACAACACAGTTGCATCATACTTGTTTTCCTGCAGCACTGACACAACACTCCAGCACCTCCTCTGTGTGCAGCATTGTACTGAGAAGGGAATCATTTGAGGCAAAAGGGAGAAGACTGCTGCTGCAACAAATGGAAATAAGCCATAGAAAATTTGGTTGAATGAATCCTTTAGGATAAGGTACAACTTAGGAGAAGGGCTTTGTTACCAAGTGCTGTGGGAAATTAATCTGTTATTACAGAGGATAAATAGATTCTTCTGTAAATGATATGGAAAATTGGTAATGGGTAAAGATCTAATGGGAATCCTGGTAAAATAGCCTTCGGGGAGCCTGGGAAAATCAGCATCAGTAAAGTGGCCGGCTCTCAGCCAAAAAACCCTGAGTAGACCAAGGGGGATGGGGAGAGGAGGCACAGACTTCACAGAGATGACAGAAAGTGAGTGGGAGAGACTGACAGAGAAATAGAGAGACAGAAAGAGAGAAAGAAAAAAAGAGGGTGCTCTCTCAAGGAATCTCCAGCCGTGGATGATGTTAAGTTCCACTGTTGGGCATAATCGTGTAAAAATGCTGAAGACTTGAAAGGGCTGATGATAATGCTATTGCTGTCCAGTGATCCAGCACGGTCACAGGCAGCAGCAGCAAGGCTCAGTGCTGTACTACTTCCTATATTGCAGTTCGCTTCGGCGCACACGGTAGCTCCCAGGAGATTTTACATGGCTGACCTTAAATAAGTTTGGCTTTGATCAAAGTTTAGCGTTAGCATGATCAGCCTGCTTACTGCAGATCAGGGGATCAGGGAGATAAGACCTGGGCTAGAAGATTCTGGCAGAGACTCCTTCCCAAAGCTCCAGTGCACCCTTCCAGCACCAGATTATGTTGGGTAATTAAGGTAATGAACTGGCTAACGTAACAGCACATAATGATCCTTTTTATCCCTGTTCTCTAAGGTGCCTCTTGTAGTTTATCCGACACATCTATTTCTTTACAACTTCCATACTTTATATTTTCTCTACTATTTTCTGCTTGTGTAACTGTTGCTACTGTTAAAACAAATTGTTTTTCCATAAGGACCCCCCACAGCGGATTTATGCATCATACAGCCAGGCAAAAGTGCTCTTGTTCATGGTTTACATAGAAAGAGGAGGTCAGAGAAACAACAATGGGAAAAGCACCTGTGTGGACATGTGCATGTACATCTGAGTGAGCAGCAAGGCCTCATATCTCTCTTCTAGGCGGTAACGTCCAGTTCCCTCTAGTCAACCTCCCACCCCATCAGCGCATGACTTGTCTGCTTGCTCCCTTTTCATTTGAACACATTTTCTAGCCAAAAATTTCACTTCAATCTCACCTCATCTCTCCATACTACATTAACCCCTGGCAATTGCCTTCCAAATGACCCCATTAAGCTGTAATTGCCTCAGCAGGCCTGCTCCCTCGCTTGTAATTCTGTGCAGCGAACCCACCAGACGTTCCCCCGGCATTGTTTCATGTTCTGGCTCCCATCAACCAGTTTAGATGCTGAACCCCCACCCGTCCCACTACTCCCTGTCTCCTCTCTGTAGCGGCCAAAGCTGTTGGTGATCACCACTTGCAGAGCAACTGGGAGGCTCTCCTTATCTCTACATTAAACTCACACAAGATCTACGTGTCCTCACTTCTCCTAAATTACATAACTTCCTGTCATATCAAATAAAACCTCCTCTTCTTTGTTTACTACTTTAACCTTTTAGAGAAAGCCTAAATCCTATGTTTTCTGGTTTCAGGCTTTTCACAAAAGCATTGTATTGTACACCTAATTTTGGTGACGAAAATTGGAAATTGGTGACTGAAAAAAGAAGAAACTACAAGTCAAGATGTTTGCTTTTCCCACTTGGAATTTCTCTCAACATGTCAGAAGAGACATTAATTGTGGCACAATATTTGTGTTTAAAGCATCTTTTCTCTTCAGTTGTCATTACAATGTTGTTAAGAGCAGAGAGTACCATGACACCCACCACAGCAACGCCTACAACAACTTTACCTTTGCTGCTCCCACCAGGGAGGTGGTGTCAAGATTGTTCAACTTTTTGACAAAGGCCTCCGTGGATAACTAACACACAAATGCAGGTAGGTAGAGAAAGTGATCTTGACAGTGATGTATTGCAACTAGTTGCAGGTGTCAAAAGGAAGATGCTCTGCCAGCCACCGTGTGCATGCACAGCACATATGCATGCATCCACACATCTGGGCCCCCTACATGTTTTTTTCTTTTCTTATTCTTACATGTGTCCCTGTTCACGTCAAGCATGTATATATTTGTGTGTGCACCACCAAGACAATTGATGTGCCCACATGTGGCTTTTCATGACTCTTCTAAGCTTTTACATATGACCCGGTAGGTGGAATGGGGGAGGTTTGGACTAATTATCCGTTCGATGCTCGTTTTTGTGTCTAGCAGCATATTTCCAAGTGACACTGATTTCATCACATAAATTTTCTCCACAAACAGACACACCTAATTACAGCAGTTGTCTGCTTATCAAATTGAGGCATAAAAATTAAACTAAAAAAAATTTTTTTTTTCAAATCCAATAAACATAAAAAGAATGGCTTCAGGTTTTAATAGTCCAGACACCTGTACTTTGATATAAAAAGTTCTAAAATAATTCTAAAAACAAGATTCAAAAGCCTTTTCTGAACATACAAACCTTCAAAAAAGCTTTAGATGCTTTTATTCTCTCATTGCGTGTTTATTTAAATTCACTCTTCTTCCTAAGCAAATGTTCCCAGGAATATCAAGGTGTTTTTGTTGCAAAGCTCTAACTGATCCACAGGGATTTGCTTCCAACAGCCTGTCTCTCCCTCGCCTTTCAACACAAAACTCTGCGCTCCAATCAAAATGAACCACCAGGGACCCCCCTCACATCCCCCCTGAGCTACGCCTGCTCTGAGTGCTGTGATAGCAGCCTCTCTGCCATTGATCGTAGAGTTTAGCACTGAGCATGTATGCCACCGTTAGCAGCAAACAAAGACCTCTCTCCCTTTAATAGTAGCGAACACTATTAATGCAACGTCTTTTGCTTCCCTTTGCCCTGAAAATGAATGAAAGAAACCAGATTGCAATTAAGAAGGTTAACAAGGGTCTACATCTCATCTTGATTCATCTTTTTCTGCACAATTTTTTTACCCAACATTGAGTTTGATTTCCTTCGTTATGCGAGACAAATAAAAAAACAAATGCGTATAACTGTATTTTATGTTGCATATCTAATTGAAGACTGATTTAAAAAAGGAAACACTGAGTTATTGATCTGCTTAACACACACCAGGATGATCTCATGAATTAGAAATGAGATAAATCCCCATTAACCCGACAGAACCGTGCATGTGGTCGACCACTGACAAACCACACTGTTCTTTTTTTTGTTGTTTTTTTTGTTTTTGTCATATTCAGGATAATCCATTCTGGCAAAGCATAAATATAACTGCGCTGAATCCAGCATGTGTCTGTTTATTTAATCAAAGGCTGATTTACTTGTGACAGAGAATAAATTTTTCTATTTTCTGTGAGCCTCTATAAAATTGCCATCATTTTTAATTAATTCTTAATTAAAATATATTACACCACAGCTTCTACCCATCTCTCTTGATATTCTAACATAATCAATTCAGAACCATTTACATATCATTAATTAAAAGCTTTCCTCTCTCATCCTTAAAATCATAATGAGGGCCGATTCCTCATTAGTAACCTATAAGGGAGAAAATAACAATACAGTAGAGAATGGATGGCACATTCCACAGTGAGTCCTTTGTCTGAGGTTTTTTTTTTTTCCCAACTCTTCTCAAATAGATTTCAAAATTACTGAGTCAATTTTGGAAACTCAGTGAGAACAAGTGAAGCAACAGAACCCCTCCTAGTTTAAAATGTGTGTTTCAACACTGCTTAGAACAAGATAATTATTGTGTCTCGTTGATTTACCACAAAATTTACTTAAACTTGAAAAAGATCAAACTTATTGTTAAAGACAGATAGTGGCAATGCAGCATGCATAGATATGGTGTAAAAAAGGCTTATCAGTTTAAAAATAAATCTGAAAAACAAAGCCTGATCATATAAAATCCATTTATAATCCTCAAGACACTTGTGAAGATAAAAAATGTAATCTTAGTTTTTGAGGACTCTTCGAGAAGTGTGTAATAAACCATTTCACATGTCCATAAAAACCTGTTTATTACCTGCGTTAATAGCATCAAATTGCATGATTAAATTTAACTGTGAATTTATTTACATTTATCAAAGGTAATTTTCTATGCAGACTTAAAAGAAAAAAATAGATCCCTGCTATCTTGCGATCTTGAGCTCTCTCTTAAAGAAGAGTAATAATATCAAGTAATCATAGGTATTGTTATGCTGGGGATCAGGCGCATTCTGATTTTTATCGCTCGTCTCTCACAGGTGCTCCGGCGTTACTTGTCAGGACTGCATGTCTGGGTCTTCCACATGTCAGATAAAAATCGCTGCACTTGGTGTTTCGGCAGCCTGACAGCAATTTATTTGAATGTTTTGTCACACTGGTGTTGGTGCATTTTGTGTGGGCTGCTCACTGGAATGGCAACAGCTCATAGCTTCCTGACACTTTCCAACACACACATGCACACACACGCACACACTCACACATACACACTTTCTGACATAAAATCATATATGCATACTATCTTGATTTTTTTTCTCCTATAATTAAAAACACAGAATGTGTAAAATATTGTACATATTTATATATATATATGTATATATATATATATATGTTTATGGAGATACAAATAAATATAACTAAATAATATAGAAGAAATGTATAGTAAGTCTAAATAGAAACATATGTGCGTGCATGCACGCACGCACACACACACACACATATGAATGTCTATTTTTATTTATATATTTGTATGCCCATTCATCTACATATTTATGTTATTGTATAAACCAGGAATAAACAACTTCATATATGTCAACATATCACAAAGCAAGCAACACCCCGTAATTAATACCAGCTATCTTAAAAAAAAAAAAAAAAAAATCATTTGCACCTCTATGACCACACGTACACACATACACACACATTCTATATTAGCTCAAAATAAAATGTCACATCAGCAGGGAGACGTTACATTTGCTCCATAAATGCGGTCATTAAAAAATATAGCGCTTGTCCATAAGTAATCTTGAAAATTCCACATCGTTTGTTACATCTTATGAAATCTTCAATCCAAAGCAGACAGAAATCTTTTGATTTTCTCATCTGACACGATATATTGAGTAAGTTAATGAAATCCTCTCAAAGACAGGAACTCTATTTTTACTCCGTGATAATTAAAGTATGGCACAGTTATAATTTACAACCCTTGCTTAATTGCATAGGAAAAGTAAAATGGGAAAACTCTACAAGCATGAGGGGAGATTAAATGTGTCAGAGTATCTTCAGTGTAAAAGGGTGCCTGTTAAGGACTACGCATACATCTAAACAGCAGGACTGTATCTTTTGCATCATGAAATGTATCAAAGATAAAGTAATGAAATATACACTCTTCTATTTTTCCACTACCAGACCCTTTGACAAATCGAGTACAATCCAAAATCTCCATAAATCACTATTAAAGACAAGTATATCATCACCAGCGCATATATCTTCCTACCCTGACCTGTAGACTAATGAGAAAAGGCCCAGACTATCTTGTCTGATTAATTAATTCAAAATGTCGGCTGTTATTCAAATGTGAGGCTGGTGTTATTTGAATAACACTTGACAGCGACGCCTGAAGAAATAATTTCTGGTTTGTGAGGCTGCAGCGGCATTACTGATGATGGCTCATGGAAATGGAAGAAGCTGAGAAGTATTTCCCCCCTCTTTGCTAGACTACTTCCTCACTTTCACAGTCACGATAGCTCCAAAAAGTATTTATTACTTCAACCAGACCTTCCTCTCTCCTCTTTACCCCACCCTTAATTATGGCTTTTTTTGTGTGTGTTTTTCTTTTCCTCTGTCTGTCTTTTCTCTGTGTTTGTATTCCCTCCCAGAGCCAGCCCAGATCTACAGGGCAGCGCTTTGGCTCTGCAAGAGACATGCTGGCAGAGAGGAAGGTCATGGTTTTTACAACTGCAGCTCCCCAATGCTGACAGCCCACGCTGCCAAAGTGACACACTGTGTTTGGCTTTCCCACGTTCATCCAGCTCCACAGCACTTCGTCTTTATCACGGAGCACGCCACACACACACGCGCAAGCACACACATTTAATCAGCATCAGAGCTGCATTTCCTGTCAGCGTGCCATAAAATGATCACATCCACGGACGTAATCAGAGAATATTGCAAAAGACAGGAGTGGAATTTTTTCTATTTGGGGCTGCACTTTTGGTACTTCTATCTTTCTTTTTACTGCAGAAGCCAGCGGATGGGGGGCAGGGAAACAAGTCACTGGAGAAAGAAAAGCATGGATGTACGTGCTGAGGCCCGGGGGCAGCGCACACCCCTCTATCGCTTCCCTCATCAAGCATGGATTCTAATCAGGGCTGGGGAGATATAAGACGCTCAGTCATTAAATAAATTAACTCTGCCACTCCATGCTCTCCTTCAGCACCCGAGCGAGGCCCGCCGTGCTCTGCATACTTACAGGGGCTCACCTTCACGCCGTACCCTAGCATGCCTGCCAACACACATACACAGGTTAAAGAGGAAACTTGAATATTTAGATAAGAAGATAAAACCACACCTCCTGTCCCTCGACGAGCCACTTTACCTTTGTGGGAAAGCTTTTAAAAATTATATTCAGTAATAGAAAATAAAACTATGTGGTCCTTTTGTTTATTGATTTTAAATTAAAGACATGGGAAAAAAGAGTAATGCTTGCTAAATTTTAGATATTGTTTTCTATTTTTTTATGGGGGATCTGAGCAGCATGCTGCCATTCATCAAGAGGAAGCAAGTGCAGTGACGAACAGTAAGAGAGCTCAGTGTCGGCTCGGTTCACTGACACAAACAATCAAAGCTGACACAGTCTTCGTATAGCACCTGCCACTCCGGCAACACAAATAGATCAATATGAGAGGAGCTCATTCACTGTTTAAAACTCATATCCTTGCACCCACATCATCTTCCAGAGCAGTGTGATGTAAAAAGTGCATGCTTAATACATATCAATCACTCTGACAGAGGAAATGCTTATTTGAGGAGCCAACATGAGGCAAATACACCATGTCAGCAGAATGTCCGTTGTCAAAACTTGCCATTTGAATTTTCAGGCACATTGTGCCGAGACAAATGCCCTTAGAAATCCCTTACATTGCAATTTATATCATTTTAATGCGCACTTTAATTCTCCATTACTTAGAGAGGAAGAACCTGGGAGGGTGAAAACACATTAGAGAAAGTAAGAAATGAACAGAAGGGTCTGGGGATCTCTCTAGCAGACATAATTAAATATTCATGTGTCTCCTCCTAGGACACAACAGATACAGATCATTATCATGGCAACAGCACACCACCATTTTGTTCACACGTTTGGCTCCAAATCAATGCAAGTGTATAAAATTCCATACAAAAATCAAGTCAGCTCATACTGACACAATCATCAAAATCAAAAAAGTGCATTTTTAGGAGTTTAAAGGCTCCTAAATTAATTATTATTTTATTCTCTAATTATTACAGATTAAATTACAATCGGTGATCTTATTTGTGAAGCTGTATGGCCGTGTTGAAGCCGATGCCACAAGAGGAACCCCCAGCCAGCCCACGTGTTACTGAAGCTTTCCAAAATTCATTACAAGCAATCAGCCATTTCTAGCCTCCTACTTGCAAAAAAAAAAAATCAAAAAGAAGAATAGCCGTAATGTACTCTGGATGACCTCCACTTTCTGAACAGAAGAGAAACCTTTTTTCCCCCCTTTGCTTTTCAATCCTCATCAAAGAGAAGCGAACGGAGGGACAGCATTCCTCCGCTCGCCGTCATTAATCATAGCTTTCTGGGAGCAAGTGCATATTAATTTCTGTCATCCCAAACATCATTTGGTATTGTTATGCCACGGCTTAGTCCTCATTCACCAGCAGACGTCGACCGTTTCTCCTGGTTTGAGGGAAGACAGGGCCTGTGTGGCTGCGTTTCAGAGCAAGAGGCCTTTATCCCTGGGGCTCTGACACCAATTAAGCCATTTCAACGAGAGACGAAAACAGGGGCCGCTGTTTCACTGAAACATGAGCCAGCACCTAGCTGTTGGCCTCTTGCCATCTTTCCATTACTTTGGACAAAAAAACCACAAACTTCAAGAACTTAAGAAAACAAAAAAGATGGTTTGCACTGCAAAAGGTTTCACTTTACAGACCCTAAAAAATAGAGAGAAGCATACAAGATTTTGTCAGCTTCGAATCCAATAGAACAAGAATAGTAAACTATTTTAAAATATATTCAAATCCACAAGTATAACCAATACGAAGTGATGTTTATGCAGCAACTGCTAGAAAAAGTGCTCAGAGTGCATTTCTCTTTAGATCTCTTTCTTACCCTGAATGTTTCCTTGCAGAAAGCAGCGAAGTGAAGCCTGTCTTAAGGCTACAGCGAAATAATGCAAGGTTTGTTATGAATTAAATATTAGAAATCTTAACACAGCAGCCAATAAGAATTATTTGCCTTATTAAAGCAGCAGAAGACGCTGATTAAAGTTTCATTGCATCGCAGTCTTTTTTCCCATTTCTACCGTCGATTTATCACTGTAATGTATGAAAAGTGGAACAATGGCATGTGGAACAATAGGGGAGACGGGTTCGGATTTCAAGCTTGCAAATGAAGCAGAGATAGCGCAGATTCACTTTTCTTATCACTGGAAAACAATCTCATGTAGAAAGAAGACAGGTGACAATTATATATTGTGCTGGCTTTGTGAAGGAACAAGCCACAGACGGCTGCCCTGTCAAAGTTTCCCATGAGAATGAAAATATGTGTGTGATCCCCGACTTCTTGGTTAAATTTACTTTTGCTAAACACTCTAAATCACTTGTTGGAGCAACTTTTCGACATGCAAACACAAATATGGACACAACTTAATTTTGGGTATCTTAAATTTAAAAGGTTACTTACAGAAAAGCAGATATAAATGTAACAATGGGGTCATCTGAGTACAAAAAAACAATTTAGCTATTTTTTTTTTTTTTTTTGCAGAATGAAGAAATGATTAGTCAACAGTGTAACATTCAAATTCAATGTATAAAAAAAAATTCAAAATTGCATAATAAATAATAAAGAACAAAAATATTCTTTTGTGGAAGTTATTTTTCTTTACCCGTATTACGTAAAACAAAAAAAACAAAAACTTTTTTTTGTTGTATTTTTGTAATTACCTTTATGCTAAAGTATTTTTTTTATTTATTTATTTTTATTTATTTATTTACATTTTCTCAAGGATCTTGTCAACTTTGAAAATATAGAAAACGCTTTATGGCAGTTTAAAAAATTATATTGTGTTATATAATGCTTGCATGTAACTTTTATGAAGCAGTTCAACTTCGAAATGGCTAAAAAGTTTTAAAAACATACACACAAGTTTGACCCAACTTAATATGTTATTAAAGGGAATTGGTCAAGTTTTTTTTGTTTTTTGTTTTTTTTTTTACACTGATTATATCAAATATTTCTTAAAACGTATGCAAAAAAATCAAGCTTGTATCAACCTTCTATTAATGGCCATTAGATTTATTTTTCAGCACTGAGCAGCACACAGATGCCAGAAAAGCCAAAAGAGGCGCGCAGAGTCTCACACAGGCATGCTCCTACAGCTGTAAACTAATTTCAATCAATCGTTCCTCTTTGCATCCAAAGCAGCCTCTGCTGGCTGCCACTGCCTGAAGATAACTATTTCACCACCTCTGTCATGCCTAATTAACAACTCAGATGTACAATTCAGAAATTTCGCAATTAACCTACTAAAATATTGTTGGAGGATGCTAATTGTTATGCCAGTTGCCATAAAGACTCATTTGCATAACGTATGTGCAAAAAACAATTATGAGCTGTTGATCGCGCAGGAGCCTGCAGAAAATGCTTGGAGCAATGGAGAGGGAGGGGGACAAAGTCGGGTGCACAGATGGGGGGACAGCACCGGATCATTGTACAAAAAAAAAGGAAAAGAAATGTATTTGAGGAGCCATGCATGCAGATATAAGCCAGCATCAGTGCAGACACATCAATCCCTAAAGCATGAAACGCATTTAGCCTTCCAAATGAAACTGATACATAATCTCTTTTTTCCCTTCTCCTGTCCTCTTTGTCTAGCATTCTTTCTTTTCATGTTGGTTGATGGGGAAATGGTGGTATTTGGGAACTACTTAGATAATAGCCACATCTTCCCCGGTCCCTCTTGTGCTTTAAAAGAGGAAGCAGTGTCTCTGCCATTGAGCTAGTCAGGAACCCAGCTGTGCACAAACCATTCGGCACGACACTATCAAGTCACTGCAGCCGCATCACTGGGGCTCCCTGAGACAAAAAGCAGCCAAAGTCAATTGTCTCTGCTGCTGAATGGCTTTCTGTTCTATGCCGTGCATTTAGCAAGGTTTTTTTTTTTTTTTATTTTGAGGCTGAAAAGCGCCTGAAAAAATCTTATAGAAAATTGCACCTTTTTTCTACAGCTCACCATATTTCACCTTTAACTACATGGTTAATAAATGATATGTGTTAACAGCTTATTTTATTATGATATATTTTATTTTTGATATTTGTGGTCAGAGAACGCTAAAGTGAATATTTTCTACACATATGTATATATTTGAATGAAAAATTAATACCACAATATTTCTAACTTTATTTACATCACCTATTTGTCTTACCCTGCTCAACACGAGGTTAATTACCAGCTCATTCTGAGCTCTTATTTAACACATTTTTAACAATACAACACATAGCCAAACCAATAAACACATTTAAGCATGTCTCCTTTTTTTTCCACAAATGTGCAACAAAACGGTGACACCGGCTCAACCTGTGAGTGCACCCCGCCCCCGTTCATCACCTCCTCCTTTCCTAATCCACTGCTTCAAACACTGGATCGCGGCATTTATCAGCCCCCTGGATCTGCCACATTTCCTCCCTCCCCTGCCTCTCCGGACCCCCTCGTTTCTGAACCTGATGAGTCAAAGGTCAGGAAAACAACAAGTCAATACGCAAGCAGGAGAAGCGCCTCGCTGCTGAGAGAGCTGTGGAGAGGGCTAAGCCGCTCTGTAGCACTCCATGATTTAGCCTGTAATAGTTTTCTGTAATCTCTTTCTATTGATTAAACCTCACATCAAAGAGGAGTCTTGCCACAGAACCTCTCTTTTTTCGGCTCAGAAATACCATATGGAGGTAATCTTTCACCTTTGTTATTCTTGCCACTCCTGCTGCTGCTGCTGGGAGTCCCTCTTGCAAGCATGAGAACAAGACATGGGAGTAGCCAGCAGGATAAAACAAACCCAGCACATCGGAATAACTGCAAAACTCATCTCATCTGTATCTCTGGCACTTTCCTGTTACTCCACACATTCACTGCCTTCCATTCCGATTCAACATAAATACATCCTTTGTCCCGAAACGTGGAGGAAATTTTTCTCGCCTGGTTTTACATTTGCACCGAAAGGAAAATATCACACACTGAAGGACAAAGAACAACACAAGCCAACCGTATCTCACATTTAGCTTATCTACATGCAAAGCCAAGAAAATGTAGGGGGCCCTCCTGCTAAAAACACTCAATTTAGTGACAGGCAAATGACTTCATGCTGCCACTTAATCTCATTTCTTGCATAATGCTCTCTAATTAGCATATCAAAGTGAATTAATACTTCTAGGGCATTAGCAATGCAGAAATATGCTGTACTCCCACAATAACAGTTAGATGACTGCCATAAACTTCTAAACAACTTGACAGTCTTCTTTTCCTTTAAAAAAAAAAAAAAAGAAGAATACTAAATTTAAATTTTGCTTTGCGACACCTTGATCCCAAAATTAAATCCAAGCTTTCATCTCCACAAATGACAAAATGTCCAGATAAGATGATGCATGTGCTCGGTAATTACCCTGACGATTCTTGGACAACGTTCAGCTTTTTTATTAAAAGTTGTTTTTCAGCCATCATTGGCAAAAAAGACAGCACTTCCTTGTGTCAAGTGAACAGACATGAAAAGGGCGAAGGAAGTCCTGCGAACGATGGCACGGGGAGCCAGTGAAAGGCTGGCTGTGTGCTGGGAAAAAAGGGCGGTCAACAAGGCCACCAGACCAGCTGAGCTCTGTCAGTGGCTAAAAGGGGGAGGCTGGTACTCTAAACCACAGGTAAACCATGCACACACACACACACATATCTATATGCAAACTCTTTTTTTCCCTGTCTTCTTCAATACTGTCTCAACTACACACTTATTAAAAGAAGAACTCAGACTCTCACACGCATACATTTTTTCACTTTTTTTTCTTTTTTTTTTAAAGCTATCAGTCCGTTTTCTGAATTTTACCTATTGAATATAATTTGAAAATGTTTCAACTTCACTTGTAGAATATTTTTTATAATGCTTATTTTAACTTCTACGGTTGAATTAGAACAACGCTTCCAGATCAAATTTGACATTTGGTGTAACATGTGATGATCTTAGGATCATTTTTTCTCAAACGCTTTTTTAACAGAAACTAAACATAGGAACAAGTTCCACGATGCTTCGGCTAGACTGACGACCCCCTGACTCTCCCTGTGGACACCACCTGCTTTGAGGAAGTTCATAAAGTTTTATGATCTCTTACAAGCTAATTTCCTCATAAAGCAGACAAAGGTCACAAATCTGACGAGAGCTTGGTTTGCTCAAGCAGTTTTTTTTGTTTTTTTGCCTGGGAAAATACTTAGAGAAAATAAATATTGATGCACAACAGGTTGGATCTTTTAACCATCTGTTCAAAAGCGCTAGATTTATAGTTTGAAGATTACAACAAGTACATAGGTTAAAATGTTGGCAAATGCTTCAAAGAAATAAATCAAAATGAAAAAAAAAATGGCATACATCTGTACATATATGTTTTTGGGTTTTTTTTGGAAATAACTAAAACTTTAATATGACTTTGTTCACAACTTTTGGGCTGATGTGGGTTTGTACGCTAATGATAAACACATTAAAATTGAAAATTAATTTTCAAATGTATTATTTGTCAGATGAGAACTTTAAAATTGATAAGCAAAATAAAAAAGTAAGCTTTTGGTTTTTGTAGCTGAAAGGTGTAAGCAGAGAAGAAAAATGATATATCTGATCTTAAATTATAAATGTATACAAATATTATTTGTCATCATTTTCCCAATTAAAATATATTTTCTATGTTTTACCTCAATAAAATTAACAATAAGAAAATAACGTGCATATAATTAAACTCTAATTATGGATTAAAAGTGTAGCCTACTTGGACGGTTGCTGATTGTTAACATGTTCTAAAGCATCAATTGTGAGTGATCTTCGCAGAGTAGAGCATATGCTGCGGGATTTCCCCATTATGCCCTGTGCCAGGGTGCTGAGGCTGAAAGCTGGAGCACTTGAATACAAGCAACCAGTGCTGGAAAAGACACTCCTGCTGAAAACAAGAGCATCTTCAGAGGAAACTAAATCTACCTGCTGTGGTAAGACTAACAGAGCTGTTTCCACATGGACCCCATGACATATTTAAAAAGGTGATTGATTCAAGTGGGCAGAGGTTCCCTGTAACCTATATACCTGATGCCACCAGGAGGTAAAAGAAATGCTTATGTGGCATTATAAAACAACTAATCCTGTTATTTTTTAAAAAACCTTTTCCTTTTAAAGCTAATATCAGGATGTATTTTATAGAAAGATCTTACCTGTCTTTTCTTTGATTTCACAGAGAACGCTGAAGAGTGCTGGTTTCATTCTGTGACAGTTCAGTCCATGTTTCCTGTTTCAGTATGAGAAAAAAATAAAATACTGAAATAAGTTCACTGATTGATCATTTGCTACATGTAAACATATGTCTATGTACCAAGTCGAATTACTTTTAGTGCAACTAAAAAAGTTTGTGCTGGCATGGATTGATTTGTAAAAGTTAAGTTAAACCAACAATAGTAGTTTTGACAGTAACTGTTTTCTTATAAATAGTCAGAATCATACAACAATATGTCGAGTTTAGCAATATTTTTAAATGATTCATTAGAAAATCTCTAAGTGTGTTCAGGGACTTTTTTTTTGTTTATCTCAGAGAAGGTATTTGAAACAAATTAAAATTGTGACAACTTTAAAGCTTTGATGTAAAGCAACTAAGCTGCACTTTGGAAGAACCAGAGAATCTCTCCAGCTTATTGTAGGGCTTTAGGGAGTTCAGTTAATCAGGCCACATCTCAATAATGATTAGTTAATAAATCATTTAAATAAACCAACTTTGCTTGCGCCTCGTCGAGACTTTGATCAGTTATGGTCATTATCTGATGCAGAATGTCACCAATGTCTTGTTTTCTTCCATCTCCGTCAGTCCCATCGTGTCCATGTGGAGGCGGCAGTGCCATGCCTCCTTGCACCGAGTGGCCAGCCAGACTGACACCGCCGATCGACTGCATGATTCGGGCTTGGTCGTCCATAGTAGCCGCTAAAGAGTCTGTGCACTGAGCCACACAAATTGAAAAACTCATATAAGAAATTGGCTAAAGCATGTGCTAGAGACAAAAAAAAGATGGATCACTGGGATTGCACTGCCAAAAAAAAAAAAAAAGAAGATGCACAGGTATTTTTTTTTTTTTTGCCTTATCTTATAATAAAATATCGTCTATTTCTCTGTGTTTGGGTTGAAAATCTTCACCAAGTTAACGCTGTCCTCTCGTTGTTTTACGCGCGGTCCAAAGTGCCAAAACGCGCGGGTGCGTTTGGGGAAAAACGCATCAATTTTCTTCTCCTCTTGAAAACTTCTTTGTCAGAATTGAAGGTCCATAATATCCCGCAGCAATCCCCGCAACAACCTGCCTTCTTTCTTGGATTTTTACCGCTGTGGTAGTCACTTGAAAACGCTCCTTCGCTCATTTATTTGCGCTCTTCATTAAAATCCCGGCGCTGTTCCTCTCTTTTCTTCTTCTTTCCCCGAAGAACAGATGCAAGAAAATTATCCAAAGTGGAAAAATTCAAACAAATCAAACAATCTTACAAGAAATATGCAGAAATATTTTCAGCGCCAAATATCAGATTTTTACTCTAAAAATAAAAAACAATGTCGCGCAAGGTGTCCAAATGTTGCAGCTATAAAAATATGAAATATAGAAAAAGTTGGAGAGATTTGAATTCTTTTTGTTTCTAAAAAAAAAAAAAAAAAAAAATAAAGCAACAGCGAGAAGAAATTAATTAGGATTGAACGTTATGTGGAGGCGATGCGCAAAAAAATCTCGCACCCTCCTGAAATTTATGATCTCCAGCCTGTGCCTGTGTGTGTTTTATGTTGTTTGATGGCAGCAGTAGTGAGCGATTGACAGTGTGCCAATGCCACTCACTCAGTGCAGACGTGTCAGAGAAGGGTAGAGGGGTAGGAGGAAAAAAAATTTAAAAATCTACAAAATAGCAGATGAAAATGCACGCTCCGCCCTGCAGAGGAGGGGTCTAGATTCTTGTCACTTCTCACCCTGAACAGCAAAAAACAAAATGTTAAGAGCTAGTACTTAGGATGGTGATTAGAATGATGAAAGCAAGGCAGAGAAGTCTCTCTCTCTCTTTTTTCTTGCAGCAGCAGCAGTGTGTCCTCGTTTCCTTGCAGCTATGTGCATATTCTCTAGCAGTGAGAAAGAATTAACCCTGCAAATGCATAATGAGAGGTTTTATACAGTTTGATGTAGAACTGCATGGAAGCTTGGAAGCTTCGCTGCAAGCCAAGAGGAGAGACATGTTTATATTATATGAAGGAAAGACCCTCATCCAATAAGAAAGTGTATCTGCACTGACTGGCAATCCATCTGTCCTATTGCTGGCAGATGCATGGAGCTCAAATCCCACCCTCTTCATCCCTGCAAAAAGAAAGGATGGGAACTTCTGATTGGTCGTTGCTACGAGTGACATTCGTTGCACAAGCAGGCGGCGCTGCTTGGTGCTCCTCCGCAGTTGCTATGGCAGCAGACAAGTTGTTGAGCTGGATGCAAGGCAACAAACACACTGTGCACTTTCATAGTGAGCGGGAAAATGGTGGATTTATGTGGAAGAGACAGTTTCAAATGATGGAATTTTAAGGCAATCTGACAAGAATTTTTTAAGGAGTGAAACATGGACATAAAACATCTTTTTTAGTTTTGAAAGAAAAGGTTATGTTGAATGGTTTATTCTTTTGGCAGAAAATTGCTCATTTCCCAAAAACCTAATGTTACAATATTCTTGGCACCTTATTTTTGCTGTAATGAGATGTTCAAAAGTCCAAAGTTAACTTAAAATGACAACATCATAAATGAACAAATTTGCTTTTAGTAGTTTAGTAGATAGGCTTAGTATACGTTTATCCCCCAAAACCTCAAAAAGACACATTGGCCAAACTTTGATTTAAGTCTTTAAAGAGAATTAAAGTGCAAAGAATTTTAAATGGAAATCTAAACATCCAAACTTAACTTTTTACTTTTTCTTACATGATATTTCTGCTCTGTGAGATCCTGTCTCTCTAGGGATGATGAACAAGTGAAGAGACTCATGAGGTGATTCATTTCCATGACTCAGAGCCGAAGTACGAGAGCACCTCTCACAAAATGAACCAACACTCTCAAGTTCTGATACAGCGAGTCGGCACGAAAAGTAATCTTTTGATTGTTCTTGCAGTTCAGAATGAAGACATCCAAGTTCAAAATAAAAAAATAACAAGTATACCCCTCCTTTGATAAAATTGAAATAATTAAAGAGCATTGCTTTCTAAAGATTGCCTGACCATTAAAACTTTATTTGAACATCCAAAACAAAATACTTGAACTTGTAGGTTAGGAACCTTTTTACTCCAATCACTTTCGATATCTAAGAAAATACAGATTGACTTAGTGGTTTAGGTGGTTTTACTCATTCGTTTGACCTTGAAGTATGGGAGCAACACAGTCTTGAGCATAGTGAACGGGAGTCCCAGGACTACTGCATTTATCATTGAAATACTGAGCTGTCAAGTCACACTACATACCTGTCAAGAAGGGCTCAAAGGTACAGCTCCAGCTCTTCTCCTCTCTTGCAGTGCATGATTCTTCATTGCATTGCATAGCAGGCCTTTTCACCGTTGTTTTCAGCCATATGTCAACATAATTCATTTCCGTATGTGACAGCTCCTCACAGTAAAACACGCTGAAGGAAGTGGTTCACCAAAGCATGTTTACATAACCAAGCGGTTGCACTTTTGTGAGCACAATTTTACATCTAGAATTTTTTTTGGGGTGGGGAAATAGCTTTATAAGAAAAAAAAAATCAAATGAGGTATTTGACGTTGCTGACGTGTAAATTGACACGTCGTTTCCATTAGGTTAAATGAAATGACAATATTTTTACAAATGAGCCGAGCGAGGCAAAGGAAGAAGCGTTTATGAGAGCAGAGACAACACTTTGTCATCATGCTTCTCATTGTGGCATCTGAAAAGACCCACAGGTGCTGTAGAAAGTGACTGTGTTGTCATTTTTCATTTAGGCATCCTTCTGCAAAGCTGTAATTGCCTAATTAGCTTGTTAATTAGGAGATTAGCATTTACTGATAGAGTGGCTTGCTCTGTTGTGATGAGAGTAATACAGATTAAGTGAGAAGTTATGGGTGCACGAGTTCACAATTTTGCTGTCCATAAAAGGGTCGCAAATCCTTAAAGATTTGTGGAATTGCTGCATGTGTTACGTCTGAGGAGGAGGTTTGCCTTTCATGTGAGTATGCTTTTGTCAGAAAAGGTGTTGAGGATGATAGAGGAACGTTGAGGGCGGCCTGCCTCACATGAGCAACATACCTATTGTAGCAGGTGGAAATGTAAGTATATGAACAAGCATGCAGCCTAGACTTTGGCGATTTATGTAATACATGGTCTAAATCCACTGTTGCATACAGAGCTTGAAAAATGAGCTTGTTGTTACTAAAACAATGGGACACGTTAATGAAAAGCGACGTCTAAATCGCTGCTTTTTTATCATAAAATGTTAATCAGCTTGACTGTGACTTTCCAACTTCCATATATGAATGTTAGCATTAAAGACTGTCTTTAGTGTTTGTCTGTTAGAAAATAAATGCTTAAGAATTTTTCTTAGCCATCTCTATCATCAGTTTGAAATTATACACTGAGGTATAAATCACAGGTTAGTTTCTGTTTCGTCTTCTGAAACGTCCATCCCTGACAGGGTTAAGGGGGTGACAAAGCCTATCCCAGCTGATTCAAGGCAAGAGACAGGTTACAACTTGAACAGGTCGCCAGTCTGTCGCGGGAACAAACACACACACGCACGCACGCACGCACGCACACACACACACACACACACTCATTCCTAGGGGCAATTTTTTTATAGTGATCAATCTACCTAACATGCATGTTTTTGAAGGGTGGGAGGGAACTGGAGTACCTGGAAAAAACACTTTCATACATGGGGAGAACATGCAAATTCCACACAGAGAGGCCAGTGTTTCATGTCTCGTCTGACTCAGAATTCGAACTTGGTTGGGACTCAAACCCCTAACCTTCTTGCTCTGAGGCCACTGTACTAAACAATGCAAAATTAAACACCACCGTCGAGTGTCTCTGCACGGTGGAGTTTAAATTTCTGGAATTTTACCAAATAACAAAAAAAGTTGCACTTAAGTGTTCTTAGATGTGCAAGAAATGGAGGGAATCAGTGATTTAAATTTTATTTTCAATTTTAAGAGACAATGTTAAAATTGGTCCAACATGGTTTAATCATATTTTACAACAAAGTTACTTTTTTTTTTTTTTTTAACAACCCCAGAAATTTCCATGTTTAAAAAATATATATATATTTTACATGATTATATCTGTGTTTTTGTTGCACTCTGACCCTATTTTTGGTCAACTATACACACAATTTACCAATAGACCAGTGTAATTTGGTACAAGCCATTAAAAAATTACAATGTTAACACAATATTATATCAATAGGATTGATGCCACAAATTTGTTACAAGTCATGCAGAAACAAACGTATCAATACCAGAATGCAATTTCTCTAATTTGTTGGCACATTGCCTTCATGAAACCAATAAAAAGTTTATATTGTTGGTTATACAAAATGAAAATGACAACTGACACATGGTGAGAACTGCTGGCCTGATGCTAAATTCGAGTAAAAAATAGGCGACATGTCAAAAGTTTTGGCGGCATGCATCTGCTGCACAGCTTGAGATGTACATTATGCAGCTAATGTGGATGGTATTCGTTAATGTAGATGCCGAAATGCATGTGGAGGCACCGAGAAATGCCACTCACATTCCATGTCATTACAAGGACAGTCCCAGTGTTTTTCAAATGTGGAATACAGAAATTGGATAGTTATTAAAATCAACTTCAGGTTGGCATGTTAATATCATTGTTTCTATGATTTTAAAATGTAATTTAAACATGTGTATTGGATCTGATATTTCTACCAATTAAAGGGAAATTGTTCCATGTAACTTTTAATTGATTTTTGCTATTGTTTTGCGTAAATTCTGTTGAAAATATTCACTCTATTGACCAATTTATTTTGTGTTTTTAACAAGTTTACATTTTTTTTAAATAAAAAGGGAACCCATTTGAATATATAAAATATGCAGCAACAGCACGTAATGTCTTTTTTAGGGTGTTGAGTTACAGCAGGGTAAAATTTGGGTGATGAGTAGCTGAAGTTACAACTTTCCCACCTTCTTTGTAACCTTGATGTTCTGCTCACTGTAATGCTGCTCCTGCAGAGTCTCTCAGTGTCCTCTTCTGGCCATGTGGAGCACCTCGTTTCTGTGTATCACAACAAAAAAGTAAACACGTGTCCCCTAAAAAGTCAACCTTTTGATAAAGTTTTAATCCCAAGGGAATAATATGTAAGGAATTTGTTTCTTTAGTGAGTCCAGACAGATGTGAGAGATCAGGAGCAGGCACTAATCAGGAGGGGAAGGTGAGAGGTACACAGCTACACTCTCAACACGATCAATCATACTATACTTGTCCTCCCCAGACTCTGGCTGTTACTGTCTCCAGTGAATGCGCTTCTCTCTTGCTTAAAATTATTACACAGGCCATAAACCCGGAGAGGTGAGTGTCCTGCTAATGTGGGTACATGTAGTGGTTGCAGTAACCTTTAAGATTGTCCAGTGAGCAGTGCTGGCTTGGACACGGGCCATATATTCTGGTCAATACCAGAGCCCTGGATTGACTTGAAGAGGCATTTTAAGGCCTTACAATTTAATTGACATCGAGGTTGCAGCCCAAATTGATTCTCAAGAGTGGAATACGATCAGAGCTTGATTGCAGTGCTTTCATTGCAAAACTCCAATTGATTAGAAAGATTCCTAAAACTTTTCTATTTGGCAAAGAGCAGGAAGATTTTAGCGGGAAAATGAATATTTTCTACAACTGTAATACCACAGATAATGCTCTGACATTAGAAAAAAGAATGTTTGATTGGCAATGATATAAATAAGTTTGAATTTGAATTGTGTTTGGATGCAACGATAGTCTTTTTTTTTTATCACTCAGGAAAGTAAAACTTTGAATTAAATATGTAAAAACATTCATCATAAATGTCTTATTCTGCACTTTTCTTCACATGTTTAAAGATAATAAAAACTTGAAACATTATATTTTTTACTTTTTTTCTTCTTTCAACATCCATTTGTCTGATAATGAAGAGAAAATTTCTGAAGAGGTCAGACTGGAGCGTGTCTAAATCACAGCGGCCAGACTGCCCTCAACTCAGCTTGAGTATTGACATTATGCCAGCTATGACACCATAACTCAGCCCACTGCGATGGTCATTTGATAAATGGTATCATAAATTGTTGACAAAACAATTTGTGATGTATTATGTTACCGATGGGTTGTACTGCTTATCAAATCAAGTAATCTGGCAGGACTCTCCATTCATCAGCATAATGCAAGCTCGAGCTGTAGATAGTGATGACTTTGTTGCTTTGTCAACATACAGTTCAAATGCAGCACTGCTTGAAACAAGAAGACTAGCAAGAATCAGGCAGTCATTATTTTTATGAGCTTCTTAGTGTTATCTTTTTTTCACTTGAGGGAACGAGGGTGAAGTAGGTAGATGTTGTTAAAAAAAATTTTGGTAAACAAAACTTTTTAAAATTTAAAATTTGAAATATAAAGACTGAAAAGATGTAGGATACATTTACATGTACAAGCCAAAATGACAGTGTCAAACTTGGCTCCAGGTTAAAAAAAAAATGCAGAAATTTGTTTGTTTATTCCAATAATTTGAATAATTAAAAACACAGACTTGCTTTTTATCCCAAATATAAGTCTTTTGCCAAAAATCTGTTAATTAGTCAAACTAATTTGTAAAATTTATTCATTTTTTTTCCATAGCCCTGAATAATAAGTGGTTAAGAAAATAAATGGATATCTGGACATTCTGTTTGGACAACAAAATATTAAGAAGAGAAATTGGATCGTTCTAATCATGAGATTTCAAGGACATTTTGAGATCCCTATTTTAGGTATGCACAATTGTAATTTTGTTTTTCAATGTTACTAATTAGATCATTTAAATGAAGCCGACAATAACTGACTGTATGATGTACCGTAACCTAGCCAACAGGTTGAAATTAACTGAATGGTAAAACTTAGCTAACTTGATTGTAAAGCTACATATAGCTGAAACCTGAAGCCAAACTTAGCAAACTGAATGCTAGAGCTCAGTTAAGAGGATAATGAAGCCAAGCTACGCAAACTGAATGCAAACTGAATTCTTTCCATCAATTAAACAGTTCCGTTCTGTCGTCTTCCGCTAATCCGGGGCCGGGTCGCAGAGGCAACAGTCTCAGAAGGAAAGCCAGGCTTCTCCTCCAGCTCACCCGGAAGGATCCCACGTCATTCCCAAGCCAGCTGTCAGACATAGTCTCTCCAGCGGGTCGGGGGTCTGCCTTTTGGTCTCCTCCCAGTGGGACATTCCCAAAACACCTCACCAGCTAGGCACTCAGGGGAGCATCCTGACCAAACCCGAACCACCCTATCTGGCTTCTCTCGACCTGGAAGAGTAGCAGCTCGACACCGAGCTCCTCCCGGACGGCAGAGCTCCTCACACGACGTCTGAGTGAGAGCCCAACCACCCTGCGGAGGAAGCTCATTTCGTCTCCTTGTACCCACGGTCTCATTCTTTTGGTCACCACATACAGCTGGTAACCATAGGTGAGGGTGGGAATGTAGATCGACTTGTAAATCAAGAGGTTTGCTTTTCGGCTCAGCTCTTTCTTTACCACAATGGACTGATGCAGCGTCCTAGTTATTGTTTACGCCGCACCGATCCGCCCGTCGATCTCCCACTTCATCCTTTCCCCACTTGTGAACAAGACCCCGAGATACTTGAACTTATCCACTTGGGGCAGGACCCTGCCCTGACCTGCAGGGGGCATTCCACCCTTTTCCGGGCAAGAACCATGGTCTTGGATTTGGAGGCGCTGATTCCCATCCCGGCCGCTTCACAATCAGCAGCAAATCGGTCCAGTGACAGTTTTAACAGTTTTCAAAATCAAATGACTGAAAATTATTTGTTGCATTTACAGACATACTGTATGTCCTTCTCAATGGTTAGGTTGCCTTGTGGCTGCAATGAAAAGAATGTATTTGAATGAATAAAAGAAAGACTTGAGAGGGTGAATGAGTGTGAGCTGTGGGAAACTGCCATGCTGCTAACAGCTATTCAAGTTCAGCTGTCTCTGTGTATTTTATGACCAACATAACACAAATGTTATCCATTATTTGAATAAAAATAATAACTGAAACATATTCACGTCTTATTTCAGTCATGTGTACAAACTTTATAATATAATCTTCAAGTTTTCGTTTACCTTGTAATATTTCTCTTTGACACACTGACACGCATGTCACCGTTTCAGACAGTTGTTTTTTTTCCCTTTTAGACATTTGTCATCTTTCATATTTTATAAAAACATGCCAGGTTGAAAATCCTATCGTAGCAAACAGCTCAACTGAGAGTTCATTAATGTTGGGTTACTGACAGGCGGTGGTGTGAATGTGACCAATAGCTGTCTCTTTTTCTCTTAACTGTCCTGTACGGAGAGCTCAAAGAGACGCAAAATAAAAACAGCAGTCAACCTGGTTTGCACAATTAGGAGGCATTTTAATGAATAGTAGCAGTAAAATTGTTTATTTTTAGCCTCTATGAAGTCATAAGATTAAACTTTTCACTTGTCATTTTTCTTCAAACATGTTCAGGTGACTCCACTGTTTGTCTTGGTGATAATGGGAAACATACACTACAATATTTATGAAGTGTGCCGGCATACAGCCAATTTTCAGCACAAATATTTGATCTTTAAAAACAGTGCTCTATAAAAGCTTTGTGCTCTTGATCAAGAAAAAAATCTCGCATCTTTTTATCATGCTGCTCCTTACTAGAAGTTTCCTGTCCATCCAATTGCTGACAGTGGGTGCCAGTAAGTGACCCCATAGGCTTCAAAGAAACATTGAAGTTGCACAAATAATCTGTCAAACGTAGAGACTGGTGACTATAACTGTGTATGTCCACCACAAACATCTTCACAAACCTACTCATGAGTCCACCAATCGTTGTTGACATGCTGCCATCATCAAAGAATATTGTCCACAGCCATTCTTCAGACGGCTGTTCACCTAGTATAAGAATTCTAGGCAGGTTTGAAAAGAAAAAGAGATTGGATGACCCACTGGTTTGTGACATTTAGTATTGGCTATTTCACCAAAGAGGTGGTGGGATTTATGAAATGGGTCACACACTTGCACATGAGTCTTACTTAAGCCTCCAGTTAAAGCCACATGACCTTAAGAGAGAGGAAAACGTATCACTGGAAAATGCTAATGTGGTTCACTTGGTGCACATTAATTCTGTGCATGAATAGGAGGTATGCCTCACTTTGGCAAAAAATAATAATGTAGCTATGGAATGATGAGGCCTTCCATATATCTCAAACCTTTAAGAAATCTCTGCTGTAACAATTAATATTTTGGTAATTGATGACGGCCTGGTAATACTTAATTTTCTTGTAACAGTTTTTCTGAAAGAGAAAACTCTTTCTCTGGGGAGTTTTAA
Organism: Neostethus bicornis; assembly: GCA_902685375.1. Classification (NCBI taxonomy): domain Eukaryota; kingdom Metazoa; phylum Chordata; class Actinopteri; order Atheriniformes; family Phallostethidae; genus Neostethus; species Neostethus bicornis. Next base: position 18,208,073 of record LR738545.1, read on the forward strand.
AGGTTTTAACAATAATCAATAACTAACAAAAGTTTGGGAGCCTATTTTGTTTCAGCACTTAACAAGAAATGTGGTGTGACTTGGAACATTAGTTTAATTTTGTTTGGGGTTTTTTTGTCTGCCCATTTCAGCTCTGTTTAGAGTTTCTGTGATCTTTAACACCAACTTCTTTGAAAAATTTTCTGTACTGCAACCTCAAGGTCAATGCACCTTAAGAGATTTTACCAGTGGCCTTCACTGCAGATCACTGCAATTAGGCTTTTTACTTACGAATTTAAGCAGTTAGAAATGAAGGGGTCAGCTTTCATTATTTGACACCAACCATTTGAAAGAAAGATAACTCAGAGGTCGAACATTTTGTGTTACAGAGCTGAACTCGGAATGGGGAATTATTTGACGAGTGCCCTTTGAGTTCTATTTTCATATAGAAGTAGTTCAGAACTTTCCATGGCTATTCAACACAACACACTCAAGACTCTCATAAGTTGCATTTTTGGTCCAATAATTGAGTATTTTGTAAACCTAAAAGTAATGGAAGCCACCATATATAACTTATTTTTAATTAGTCAATTTTAATTTCAGTTTTTGTACCTGAACCCCACCTGGCCGCTATCAGAAACATATTTAATTTCATAGTTTATTCAGGATGAATAAAAGTAATTCAATTATTAGTGTTGGATTTATTACACCTATGACAATAAAGCTTACTTCAAAACAGTTAAGAAAGCATCTTCTGAAGGTTCATTTATATTGACATCCTCAGTGAGTAAAAAAAAAATAAATAAAAAAATTTAAAAGAGCAAACCATATTTTTTTTACTAAATACCTTCATGTAATGCTCAAACAAATTGAATGGTTTAGGAAAAGAATGTTTATCCACCTCATAATAATATAGCCAGAGGCAGTGAAGCATGAGGAACAGAAGCTGAGCCATAAGTCTAATAAATAGGAAACATGGATCAACATAGGAGTTTTGACACTGAAGACAATAATGCACACATGACAAATCGCACCTTAATATCAAAAGTCTGTGAGGTGTCAAAGAAACCAGGAGAGACAATGATCAGAGAGAAATTAATTTGTGCTCTCAGGAGAACGGGTGAGGAAAAGAGTTACCGTACTGCTGAGTAAGCAAGAATAGTTACTGAGCGCAAATGTCAATTTGATAGAACGGAAGTTTGAAACTCATAAAATAAAAAAAAACCAATCAAATGTAGAAACAATACAAGGAAAGGAAGAATGTATTTGTAACGTAAAAAGAATGAAGACGCAAAACAAAGTCTCAAAATTTAGATGAGACAATAAGTCACATCAGGGGAGAAGCTGTTTTTTTTTTCTTATTTTCCTACACTTATGGATACAGACACTTATCCACATAAAGAGGGAAGTGTCTTTGTGAGAAAAATGTTCACCAGGTTGTCTCTAAACTAATGGTCCAACTAGTCCAGGCCATACTCAAATAAAATCTTTCTTATTCCAAAACATTCAAACCTAAAAAAAATAATTACTAAAATGATCCAAAATTGTCCAAATTTGAGTTGAGAAGCTTTACAGACAAAGAAATGGGACTGCGCTGTATTTCAGCTCCTTTTTCCCACCAGTTTTTGTTAGATCTGTACCCAGTCAGCCTGCTTGGGACAGAAACAGCACATCTCTGTCTTTATAGTACACTCAAGCTGCAGAGTGCACTACTTTTATACTTTCCATTCCGTTTTGTTGTCCTCTGCTTATCTGGGGCTGGGTCGCTGAGGCAACAGCCTCAGGTGGGAAATCCAGGCTTCTCTCACCCCGGCTGTTTCTTCCAGCTCACCCGGGAGGATCTCGAGGTGTTCCTTGGCCAGCTGTGAGACACAGTCTCTCCAGTAGGTCCAGGGTCTGCCTTTGGGTCTCCTCCCAGTGGGACGTGCCCGAAACACCTCACCAGCAAGGCGTCCGGGAAGCATCTTTACCAGATACCCAAACCACACCTTCTGGCTTCTCTCGACCCTGTGGGTTGGTACTCGAAGCTCCTCCCAGATGGCAGAGCTCCTCCCCTTATCTCTGAATGAGAGCCAGCCACCCTGCAGCCACCCTTATTTTGGCCAATCTTTCGGTCATTGTAGGTACTTCAATACCGTCCTATTCATTTGTACTTAAAACAAACCACATTTAGTCAGGTTTGTAACACATAAACAGTATATGTAGGTATTTCCAATTTTAAATTGAGTTCTGTATCATAATAAAGAATGAGGTCTTGTCTGTTGTATTAAATTACCAGTCAGTTTAATTATAATAATATTACAAAACACTACTTTTTAGTTACAGTCACTAATACCATATTTATATTAAGATATCTAGATAATATTAAGAAAATCATTCAATCTACATTTTTGTGTTAATATTTTATGTTACAATGTAACATAAAAACAGTGCATAATCAATATGCACTGTTGGTTATTAACAACAGTGCATATTGTTAATAATCATATTCAATAATAAAAACTGCTTACATTCAGGAAAATAAATGTATTAAATGCAGATTCTAAGACAAAAATATGAGAGTAAAACCCTAACGTATCGCAGGTAGAAGTTGACATAAGTCAAATTCCTTCTAAAGTGTTGTGAGTCCAATCAGTATTTGAACTAAAACAATAATTGATAATAACACTACATTTAATTTCTAAGGCGCCTTTCTCGGCTCTAATTGTGGTGTCTGCCACTGAATTTGACAATCAGCCCGACTATTCAAGTGCAATAATTGATTTTTTTTTAATACAAAATGTAATCTTGCACTTTAAAATATATGCCATAAAAAAGTGAATGTGAGAATTTTTGTAACAATCATATTTGTAGAAATTATATTACATGAATAAAAACTGACTTACAGAATCTGTAATCTGAGATAATAAGATTTACCTTCCTTTAAATTTACTATGCTAACCTTGTGTCTATGCTCTAAAAACGTTGAAGTGTAATATGTTGGAAGAATGCATTGAAGCTGATTGGAGGAATGTCATATGCGAGAGCGGAGATAGCGCAAATAAATCTGTTTATTGGGAACAATTTTTTGCCATTTTGTTGTATCATGACATATCTTTCATTAAGGGTTAAGCATTAGATTAAACCAGAACCAGTATCCAATAGTAATTAACTTGAGTATATCGGGAGGCCATTATTCACATTAAAGTAACCTTTTAATAGCTAAGCCTTTAACTCCACTGCAGGTAATGACTTTAAAGAGTGCTTATTAAAAGAGAAATGGTAATGAGCTTTAATAAAGCAGAACAACTTTGAAATGAGGAGTGCTTTTCAATAGAAAAGGATAGAGGGATTGGACCTGTGATTCCATTAACGAGACTAATGATTCTTTATCAGCCCTCTTATGTGTACATGGAGTTAGCATTAACAGTGATTGAAGACAGGTTTCAGTAAAAAGATGGGCCCTTTCATTGCCCTTTAAAAGATCCGATAAGAGAAAAAGAAGCTTAGTAATTTAAATAATTGAGAATTGATAACACGGGTCCTACGACCTCAAACTCAGCGACCACAGCCAAAATCTCCTTCAGCGCTTATACACTGTACAATACAGTACATCTGTAATTATAAAACGAATCCATCTCATTATGTGTGAATACGAACTGAAGAAAGAAAGTAGATTAAGTGATACAAGTGTCAAAATCTGGCTGGCAAAATGTAAGCTTTCTCACTTTTTTTTTCACTTAAGCTTTGCAATCTGATGTGGAAGCTTCACATTTGCATAAAAATCAAACAACTTTCATGTGGACATTTGAATACATATTGTGTGTTCTTTGGACCACAATAGACCCTTGGGTTTTCATGGAGGAGCCAAAAGGCTTCCAGGTGGAGAAGACAAAGAATTAAAGAAATTCAGGGACAGAGGGAATGGAAATAATTAAATCAATCTTTGGCGAGCAGCTGGAGCAGGACTCCAGCTGACAACAGCACCTGGGTGTGCAGTGCAGGCTGCCTGGGGCTGAGCAACTCCCCCCCATCTCCCTCGCCTTTCTCAAAGTGTCATTTCAAAGCCCCCTAACGGCCGGCGGCCTCTGCTGGAGCTCCGGCTGGTTCTCCCTCACTCCTGTTTTCATGTTATCAGACAGAAGCATCGTCACACAGACGCCCACAGACTAATTAAAGGGATGATTTGTGAAACGCCATTTTTTATTCAATTAATCACCAGAACAAAGCCATTAAAACGATCAACTAAAAATATTCCTGTTTGCAGTACACCTCATGGATTCAAACACATTAATGCAACAACCGATAATAAATTTTGAAACAGGCGCCAAATAAAGTTGGCTGACATGTCAGCGTTTTTAGACCTGTCAATTACACTTTTTGTGTGTCAGCTTTGTAGAAATGCTCCACTTGTGACAACAACAAGGTTTCTGTTCGTACATCACATTGCTTTCTTTAAAAAGAAAGTGAACATACATGTCTGGATGAATAAATGCAGTTCTCAAACAAATGCTTCCCTTCTTCCATGTTTCGCAACGTGTTTTAATTAGTAGTGAAAAATGAGTTCATTTGGAAGATAAATAACGTGAGCCGTACGTGCTCTTAGTTGGCACAGCTAAAGATGGGGTGTGTGTACTCATGTCTTCTCTTTAACAGTAAAGACTGAAGTTAGAAAGCATCTTAAAGATAATCTATTATCAAGAAAAACCTAAGTATTATTAAATTAATGTTATTTCATTAAAATGAAATAACATTAATTTGTCATTTACTTTTGTTATGACATCATTTTGCAGTACATTGATAAAAAAAAAAAAATAAATAAATTTTTTAAACTCTGACACAAAGATTTACAAAATATGCCCAAAATTTAAAAGTCAAGTTTTATGCCATTTCTTGAGCTGTCCTTTGTATGTTTGATTTTTTTCAAGTCCCAACAAAAAAAAAAAAAAAAAATCTACATTTAATTTTGAAAGTTTTTCTATTTCATCTTTATTTTCTTCAGCAGTCTCACTGGCGCAGAAGAAATTACACATATCATCAATAAATATTTATTCAGCGCTTGTGGTGAGGAATGGGTGTGAACTCAGGTGTAATTTGGTTTCAGTCTATCAAGATTAATTTTGTCAGGAACATGATGAATGCAATGCGGGGTAACGCTTCGATGCATCAGTGTCATTCCAGATGAGATTTTTCACAGGAGTTGAGAGTTTCTAAGATTAAGTGCAGTATTAGTCAATGTTTTTGGGATAAGACTTCACACTAATTTAGTGAAGAGCAACAACCTGCAGAGGAGGCTCCATTAGCAATGACAATGAACTACAGCTATGGAGGGAAAAATCTGATTAACGCCGCTCGCTGGAATTGTGAAGATGTTTCAGTGGTTGGGCGATAATTCCACATTTGCAAGGCTGCCAGCCCCTGAAATGCTTTCGTTCATGTCAAAGTCTCTTTTTGCTTGTGTTTTGTCTTATTACAGAAGGCTCCGGAGGATTGTAAATTTAAAGATATGCCACGATAACACCATACAACAGCATATCTGTAAAGGGTTTTTGAAGAGAGGTATTTGTCTGTGAAATAAAGTACACCTCATTTGTGCACCAATGTAATATGCTGAATTTCAAACAAAAGCAAAAGCCTGCCTGAGGCATCAGGAAACGTAAAGTGGGTAAAAGCACGTGGGCAAGATTAGCATATTTTCTTTAATTATATATCTGTATGAGGACACATATGTATACAGTAGTGTCTCAAGTTTATTCTCAATCTGTTATTTTTTTTCTTGAGAAATATCTCTGTTTTGCTTTTTTTCTCAAAGTTTCTCTATTGAGATCAGATGCCCTGAATATATAACAGTGACAAGCTGCTGTCAGCATTGATTTTCATTTCTTCCAGAAATATGGTGTTGAAATCCTCTCCAGGCAGATAAGTATCTTTACACATGACTGCCAGATTTGATTGCCTTCTGTAAAGGAGGTTGTGTTGGAGTCACTCTCAATGCTTGCCACAGTACATTGTATTCTTCCTCTGTTATGCCATACTATGCCCCTCGTAGAGCCCTCATCTAAATAAGAATATTTCTTCCATGCTTGGCTGTTCTCAGAGGGATTGGTGAGCAGCAGAGCTGGGTTGTCGGACCGGCTGGGGGACGGTGGGGTTTGCACGGCTCTGTTCACTCTGATGGAACATGTGACCTTACAAAACTAGATATGTCAGCTTGAATTGATTTAAGAAGTGTATTTGTTTGTTTGTTTGGCGTACTTACAATGTCTGTTTTGCCTCACAATGAGACAAGAATAAAAAATAATTCACAGCAAATGCACTTTAATCTGATTTTGACACTTTTTCAGCTTTTTTTAATCACTTTGAAAGTGAAGCCACGCTTCTAGTGAATAATGAACAGAAACCAAAACTAAGCAAATAGAACATGAGGAAAGCTTTCATAGAACAATTTTACAACAGATGATGGTATAATGTTTTACATTTGTCCCTTTGACTTGTTTAAAAGCTCTAGCACTGAAACAAATGAAAAGTTTTAACTCAGTATAGTAAATTAGAAATGAGGAAATTCCTCAAAGCAATAACCAAGCAGTTTTGATAAAGATAAAAAAAAAAAAAAAACAATTAGCCAGCAATGCATCCCATCGTTTCTAAAATGATCATTTTACTCGTAACAGAGCACATTAAACACAGGGAAAGTAATAATATTGGAAGATTTGTTCTCATCACAAAAAAATAATTCTATCACATCATAAAATATACTAATTAAACCTTAGATTGTTTCTGGTCTTGCATATTTAAATTTGTGATTTTGCTCAAAAATACATACAGTACATATGATTAAAAGTCAAATGAAATATTAGCACCAGAATATTTTGCTCCTAAAGATGCGTTTACATGTATTCTTTCTACATATGTGATACATTCACTGTTCAGTCTTCAGTATCAATTTAAAATGGAAAATTAGAATAAAGACTCTTTTTTTGTTGTTTTTGGACTATTTGATTTTTAATATCTTTTTATATGTGTGTGTTTTCAATTGGCCAGAATAAAACTAGAGAAGATGAGAACAGTGAGAATATGTTATGTATTCAATAGTGTAAAAGTAGAGATGAGTTGGGTATATGTGCTGTTACGAGGTACACTAGGTTTGATGGTTTCTGCTTCCCACAGTGCAATAATAAATTTAGGGCTATGGGGGTCTGACATTGTCTGCGCTCAGTATAATTAAGCGGTGCATTAGAAAAGAGGGCTGGAATAAAACATGAGTATGTAAATGCAGCCTGAAGCTGATGTTCTAGTGATTATTACAATGCAGATAAAGCATTTCTCACAACTGCCTGTGTCTACTGAAGCCTCCAAAAACATCTGGACCTTTTAATTGAAAAATGGTGCAGTGTTTCGCTGTGCTGCTTTGTGCTAAGTGAAGTCAACAATTAAGATGAAAATGTAATTGATAAGAATTGCATTGCTTCATTATTTGGTGTTCTAGTCAAGAAAATTGATTTATCAATTATTCACAGGTCATGGAGCAGAGGCCGTGCATTTCTGGTTTTATTGCATCATCATCTCAGAACACGCAGAAGAGAACTGAGATAGTCTCTTTAGTTTTTTCCCCCCTCATAATATCAATCATTTTATGCATGTTATGTTCAAAATTAATTACTTTTTCTGCAACTATAAGTATACACGATTGACAATAACGCATTGTTTGATTCCCTATTCGTAGTGCTGTTTAATCATTGGAGGTGTTTTGTGGTTGAAATAATGAGAAAAAGAAGCAGTGATCAGTAACTCATGTAGCTTAGCATGCCTATAAACTCCATGATGCTTAATGGTTATTAATAATCAATTATACATTCGTTTATTTTCATTTTTTGCTCCATAATTGTATTCGGGAGGATAATTTGACTGAGCGTGTACATCACTATTTTCTACAGGTTAGGCAGTTAAAACTAATGCATATAAAACATTCATATACAGCGATAACATCATCAGTTTACGTTGAAAATTATTTAAAAATAACTGGAAAAAGTAAGATAATATAGTCAGGTTCTTTATTTCCTTTGACTATGAGAGTCATAGAAATACATACTAATGTGAGGGTTAGGTGATTAGGTGTTCCTGGAGCAGACACCTAACCCTCTCGGTACTTCCACCATTGGCACCGTTGTGGCTGCCTGCTGCAGTGCAATGCAGCAAAGTAATTTCCCCATTGAGGAGTCAGTATGGGACAGTAAAAAAAAAGTACAATGCACTTTTCATTATGTTAATACTGACCGGTCAAACTCAAAAATAAACCTGTAAAAAGCGGTTGGTATCACCAAACAAGACCAAAAACAGCAAATTACTTCATAGCATTGGATATTGACATTAGGGTGGGTGGAGTTTAGAAGACTATTTTATTTGCCCTGTATAGTTTGGCAATTTGGCAAATCCACAAGACAAATTGACAAATCGGCACTTATTTCTCCATTTCCTTACAACTTTTCCTGTAGAAGTTTAACTTTGGTCAAAGTTTGTGACAAAGATATAGGTTCCCTCATTATCTTCTTATTATTGTAGAATAGAGTCTCTCTAAATGACAATATTGTCATTCAGTATCTGGCTGCATGTTGTCCACATTCATAAAGGCTGATTAGACACAAATGCTTGCAAGAAGACCGAAGCACAGTTCTAACCTATTCCACTGTCTTAACTGTTTGTATGATTTATTGCTGTTACTGAATTTCAGCTTCACTCTTTAAAGAACTCAGATTTTAAAACTTAAAAGTTATTTCTCTTTGAGTCTCTAACTCTGTCATTGCTGTGTTAATTTGAAAAGTCCATTGTGTTACTCCTGGTAGCATAAGCTTTTTTATGGATTCAATTTGTTATAATTCATCACTTTGTTATTTCTTAAAAGAATTGAATTAGTTTTCTGTTTTCTTGATGAAAGTTTAAGTTGAATTTTTACATCGCCCCTGTTTGCATACCAATAAAGAAATTATAGCTTGCAACGCATGCACCATTGTTTTTGTTATTTTATGATTAAGTCCATGTTACATATAAATGGTGATTTCTGGTTTCCTAACTTGAGTAACAATGCCAAGAGTGTAACATTTGATCAAAGTAAAAAGAGTGAACTTAGTGTTTCTGGTGCTCACCGAACATTCCTTCATCCACCCCGTCTGAAGTCTGGAGATTAGTGGGCCTGGGGCAGAGGCTGTTCATCTGCCAATATGGCACCAGCCTGAGTGATGGGCATGTGGCGATGTCACTAATGATCAGACCATAATGATTCTCTGACAGGGGAGGAGAGCAATAGATTGTCACTGGGGGTTGAGTTAAAGAGGAGTCCTAATGATCTGCCTGCAAACACTGCCAGAGCACCTCTTATATCACTCCATCTCTTCACTATAATACTCATCAGGTTCCTCTCCAATGGAGGGAACCACTGTGTTGTGTCTCAATGCCATCTCACAACACACTGTAAACATCTGTCACCTCCATATCTATATTTCATGCTATTACCTTTTAGGCCTTGGGCTGCGTGCTGTAAGCCTCGGGGTACTTGATTTCCACCAGCATGAGCTTTCGCTAGAGGAAGGATCAAGTCATAATCATGAAGCTGCATGGCAGTGTTTTAGCAGCAGGCGTCCTATATACCAACATCCCAAGTGATTCTACTTCTGTGGCACTCAGCAAAATGAAGAATATCTTATGACCCCTATTTTTATCAAATATTTCTTAACTCCCATCTTCTTTTTCCAGATCAGCTGTGGTCCTTAATCAACTCCGAGAGTAAATTCAACACAATTTATATAGGATTTTTTAATGGGAAGCTTTTAAAAAAAAAAAGACTTAAAGCCTCGTTTTCCAGCAGATATTAATTAGGAATAAATTATGCTGACTCACTTAATAGTCTCCTCAGCAGTGGTGCCCTTTTAAAAACATTTTTTCTCTGGATAAACATGATTCTTCTGAAGCTATAAATCTAAAAACACGTTTTTATTATTTTTTCCATTGAGTAATTGTAAAGTTTCTCATTAATTTAGCAGAAATGCTAAGTAAAATAATATTTGGCGCTAACGAGAGACTTTGGCCATTACACGAGAGGAAACAGTGAGAACACACCGCAGTAATTCTCACACAGACATACTTTTAAACACCGTCAGCTCTAGAGAATACTTTTATCCCATCAGAGCATTTAATTATGGTTGGGCTCGATTCAAGGCTCATGTTCTCAATATTATTTTATCTCATTTAAAAAAAAGAATAATGAAAGGTGGACATGAAGAAAGAGCCGTAAGTACTTTAGTAATTTAAGAGAGTGTTAATGAGTGGCTGCTAACCTTTCTTAGCTATCTATCATCCGGTAATGGAGGCAAGGATCCTTTTTCCAATCTGCTTCATTAAAAACTTTCTATTAAATCTAAATATGACGCCTTGTTGAAATTAATAGAGTTTGGGAATTTTTAATTCCTCCTTATGGCGCTAAAATCTTATGCGAACACTTTAGATGCATTGATTTTATATTAATAATATTTAAGGACATGCAGATTCTTAAAAGGATGTCTGAACATTAAAAATTTCAACGGTGTTGCATCATTTACAACCAATTCATAATAGTTGCTGCATACTAAAGTGAATTGCTCAAAAAAACTGCTTTGGCAAAGTTTTATGGTAAAGAAAAAACAAACTTGTACAAATTAAGCTACTGGTAAAATTAACTAATGGTCTGCAGTGACATGCCAAAAGTGATCTCATTTATGCTGTAAATGTGTAATGACAAGCATTTTTTTAGAATACATCACTTAATTGTGTGTGTCCTTGCATTCTTTCAAATGTTTAAAAAGAGGTTTTTTAAACTTTTATATTAATAACATATTAAGAAATTGCTAATACTAGTAACACATACACATACTACTGTTTTGATGTTTAGCATCACGTTTAAATTAAACATAAAACCGGTACGAATGGACGTCTGAAGCTGATGTGTGCCGCTGCGGTGTCAATCCAACATTCGTCGACGTAGACGTTATGAAAAAGTGCAAGAGGGCAAATGGTGAAGATGGAAATTCATTCCTCCATCCCTCCCTCTTTTTTTTTCTTTTTCGTCATAAATCATGCCTGGCAACACAGAATAAGCTACTTCTGGAGACATTGCCACTGGCCCTTTACACATTGCTATTTATCACCTCAGAGGAACTACAAAAACCTATAAGGTAAAAAGAAAAAAAAATAAAACAAAAACCAACTACAAGCTCCCAATGTGACCTCTGGACCGACACCACCAGCATTTGCAAAGGTATATTCTTCTCCTGGAGACAGGCCAATGTTTTCAACCTGTGCAATCTTTCCTTTTTATTGCCACTGTGGCCTTTTTGGAGAATTTAACAGAGCCAACGGCTTTTCACTCACTTGAAAAGATGAAAATAACATAATGAGGCTTTTAAAATATGAAAAAAAGAGTCTCTCATGCGTAATTTTCCAGAGGTGAATCTCAAGATGAGGACGGTTTGGCTGTTGAACAAAATGTTCCCATTCTTATTTTTTTATAGTCATTTATACTCTAGAAACTGAGCGTACGTTTGTTTGGCATATCTAATCAAACCCTTACATGCTTGTTCATTTTAAAACCGTAGTATGATTGTTTTTCTCTTCAACTTCTCTTAAATTCCAAATTCTAAACCTGGAGACGTTTTGGGAGTTTTCAAAATGAAATGGGATATCTCCTGTGTAATACAGTGTGTACCAGCATGGGAGCGACACACACACACACACACACACACACACACACACACACACACACACACACACACTCAAGGAATGATGTGCCAGACTCTATAACCTTTACCCTGCACCTAAAATGACTGCTGTTTTTCATTTCCCTTGAAGAGAAGTGACGTGCATGGCAGTAATGGTGCTGATGAGAGCCAGAATAAACAGACGGTGGGAGACAGACAGAGAAGAAGATGAATGTGTCTGAAAAGTAGGATTCTTGGCAGTTTTGAATTTAGAGAAAACCTGGATTTAATTTTTTTTTTTTTTTTTTGGAATTTATGTGTTTTGAGGGAAAAGACAACCAGTCTTCCTCCGGACAACTGTACTACTTTATGTGCTTTACCGTTTGTACGCCTCGGCTATAAATTGTGGGACTCAAGCCAAACTTGTCATGTTATGCTGACTGGGTCTCACGCTCTAACTTTCATTGGGTATTTTATTTAGACTATTTGATTTTCCAACCTATTCAGCAAGAAGATGTCCGTTTTTTAGTTAATGTACATATTTGGATAATGAAGCAAAAACTAAATTGAGTCATTTTTGAGGACACAAATTTTATGTGAACTTGTTAAAACAAAATTACATGTTATTATTGTCATGCTTTTAGTATTGAATTTTTTCTGATCTGATCTATTCGTCCTCCACAACAATCAGAGTTTGCACTCTGCTCTGTGGCAGTTCAAGAAGTCCATAATTTATTAGTAAATGTTTTGCTGGAGCTTAATATCGTAAATCAAAGTACTTATCAATCTGGTGCTGAGCTTAGCCAAAAAAAAAAAATGGGAAAGCAACTTATTTATAAAACACCAACTCTGTTAACTTTTGAAAAAATTATCATTTGTGGATCCATAAGAAAGTATGTTACTCTTTAACATAATCAGATTGTGTATTACCATTCTTATACGTATAATTAAAAATTAAACATAGCAATTTTGTCTTCTTTTTTTTTTTTTAAACACATTTTATTGATCCCTCATGGGAAAATTTCTGTGCTACAAAGCAGCGCAGCAGGCAGCAATGACAGTGCCGGAGGTGGGAGTGATTTAGGGGTTAGTTGTCATCTCCAGGGACACTTCATTATAAGCTCATGGCGGGAATCGAACTTGCAACTTTCTAGTCCAAAGACAGCTAGTCTGCCACTGAGAATTGCCTCCCCCTAATAATGACATGTGATGTATAGTAATACATATTCATAATATTTGTATAGAGAGGAAGTAATTTACATAATAATTGCAACAAATGCATTGTGTATTACATCATATTTTAGCAACAAAAAAAAAATTCGTAAGAAACATGCATTACATTTTCTATCGCATGAGTGTCTTCTTTGCTACTTTAGGTGTTATTTTAAAAATGTTTAATTAAAAGTATGTCTTAAATCATTTTAGTCACACTACTTGACCTTCCTGAGGACTTCCACTTTAATTTGCATTGAAATTGTGAAATATAGTCAAAGTTGCAATGACAAATGCTTGGATTGGTTTCTGCACAGCAATATGAAAATTTACAATTTCCATTAATATTAATGCGTCATTATCAGCTGTCCGATTTCATAAATAAGTACAGCAGGTGTGTCAGGTGTGGTGTAGATCATTGGAATAGGGCAGACTTTGCAAAACCACACTTAAAAGAGCTTTGCAAATTTAATTGGGAATATTGCAAATCAGGTAGTCAGCCGTATAACTCATTGTCACATTTAATCAATACACTTTGTAAATCAAGTCATTCAATTTATAAATGATCGTATATAGATCAGGCAACCAATTAAACAATTAGCATACATTTAGTAATTAATTAATTTATCCATTAATCACGCCATTATAGTTAGAATTTTAAGCCAGCAATTTTGGAAGCAGACATTCAGGCTTGTGTTGGAGCAGTACATCATGCCGACCGAGTGCAGATTGTGACACAGCCAGATTTACTGTGCTAAAAATCAATGCAATTAGGAGAAAGGCTAGAAGCAGCGTGGTCTTTGGGATATTTTTTGCCACACATATCCATTAAGATACAGTACATGCTTACTCCCATTTTTTATTTATTTTCTTTCTGTTTGCTGCTAAAAAACTAAATACGTCACAAAGAGTGCAAAATATCAGAGGCTTTGGTGAGTGAAAAGGCAAAAAAATGCACCAAATCAAGCATCAATATATTTCCGGATATAATTAATTTAGACTTTTTAGTCTAATTATCACAAATAAATTCGACAACAGCTTTGTCAGAAGCTAAATTAAATGCACATAAATTACAACCTTCATTTTACTACAGTTTTACTTTACTGTTTATCTGTGCGGAGTCCACATTTTGAAAAGTTTTACTTCTGTCAGGAGAAAAAAAAAAAGAAAAACACAGTTTAGTTAAAATATATATATATAAATATAGTATAATCTTATGGATGAAAATAACTTTTTTGTTTTTGAAGTTTATCTAGATTATTAAGATTCACAGTTTTCTGTGACAGTCAAACTATCAAGCAATGGTGATTAGACTAGTTATACAAAATCTTCATATATTACAAAAATTTCCGTGTTTACACGTTATTCCAATAAGATATTAATAGGATTCAAGTAGGTATACAAAGTTTAGTAACCTGGTATGGTTTATGGAGATAAACTTGAAGAGACAGGGCAAATACTGGGCAAAAACATTTATTCTCATATCCTTTTTTTTTTTTTTGAAATTTTTACTATTTTCCTCTGGATATTTTATATTTTATTAATTGACAATACTAATTGAGATGTCACCAAACACTTTTTTTTTTTTTTTTTTTACAAAAACATTATTTAAAGTTGTTTTTAAAATTTAAAAATGTTCTCCTTCGCATGTGAGGAGGAGACAGATTTTGGGACAGACATTTGCTGATGTTTGTCCCAACCGCCATCAGGAAGGAGTCAATGGGGCATAATATCAGACCAAGCTACTGACAAACAGCACACACGTAAGAATTGGCATTCACTGGGATCATCTTGTGGGTGCACAAATTGATTTGGTTACCTGATTAACTGATTTAAAAAAAAAAACACCAATGAAGAAACCCACAAGCATAAAAAAAGCAAGCAAACTCAACACAAAACAAAATGATACTGCTGCCAACAATGACACCACAGGGAAGGTAGTATTTTTTTTTTATCTTGAACATTTTCCAAGTCGTGAGAAAAACAGAGAAATCTTATATTATATGTCTGCATGACTTAAATAGACTTACTTTTGTTAGACTGTCTCAGTCATTTTGGTAAAGCTATGATGAGTCTGAGCATTAAAGGAATTTTGTCATTCCAAAAACTGTGATCCAACTACATCAGATAAAATATTATTCCTTCAAATGGGAGAGTTAGAGAATATTTCCACTTTCTAGTGCCCGAATTTCCATAGACTTGCTTTAGCCAAAATACTCACAGTCATGCAGATGGAGATTTTGGAAATCATCCTCAAACTCTTCAAAGATTTACTGAAATGCAAGAAAAATAGACTTTTGCTTGATGAAGATAACATGTGATAACTTCAGAATTAGTAGGTTTATTTTTAGCTTAACTCTTTTTGTTCAGACAATTCTTTGTTTCTACTCACTGCCTGCAAAGGTTTTTAAGCTTTTTTATATATACATGATAATGCCCTCACATTGTTAGTTATGTATTTGGAAATTGTGTCAGAAACATTTGAATCCATTTCAATTCATTTATCTTAACATACTTTGAAACTATATTGCTAGCAACAAGTCCAGCAAACGTAAACAAGCCTGATTAAAAAGCTGTGAAAGGAAGGTTTTATGCAAATTTAACTTTCTGGATGGCGCTGACATATTTTAACATCAGTTCCACATTATAGCATACCTGAACTGGTTTTCTCTGTCATTCATGCATCTTGGAGTAATTTGCAAGCTCTCCTGTCCATTATTCAGATACTATTTGAATGCCAGACTTTTCTTGACCTTGTCTTTTGTTTTCCACCATTCCTACATTCTAAGGTAAGCAGGAAATAGTGTATATGCTATGCTAAGACTTGGTCCCTCCCCTCT
This sequence comes from Neostethus bicornis, assembly GCA_902685375.1. Taxonomy (NCBI): domain Eukaryota; kingdom Metazoa; phylum Chordata; class Actinopteri; order Atheriniformes; family Phallostethidae; genus Neostethus; species Neostethus bicornis. The sequence goes on from LR738545.1 coordinate 18,223,806, forward strand.
GGTACTGCTCTCACTCCCCTCATTTGTCTTGATTGGGGAATATGCAGGGAGCAATAAGAGGGCGGAAGATCAAACATACGTATTTATAAGCTTTTTTCCCCTGAAATATCACATTTCTGGACTAAAAAAAAGGTGCCATGTTGATCTACCTATGCAATGAGATAAGAATTATTCCCCCTCAAAAGCACAACACCCACTCTTAAATTATTTTCAAGGGACTTTGTTAGTATTTCACAACTTCTGTCCAAAGGTACACGGCGTACTTCATTGTGTGTACAGCTTTGGCTTCCGAAGTTAGTGGAGTACATCACTTATCTTCAGTGTGAAATGTTGAAGATAAGTGATGTCCAAGAACATTTCTGAATAGCAGCTTCTACCTTCACACTGCAGCAAAGAGAAAGGTGAGAAGAGCTTTGAGATGGTGTGGACAAGCTCTTCTCAAATCCAGGATGCTGGCTGGGTTGAAGAGCTGTCGGGGCCTTTGGTTGCTGATTGTCTCATCTGTCTTGGCGAAATCAGCAGGATGTGACAGCCGCCCTCTCTCTGTTACCCGCTGACCACTAGGCTTTGGCATCTTCTCCACTCACCTGCCCCATCACCGCCTCCACCATATCTCCATCCTCGCGCCTCTAGGTATCCACAGAAAGAATGAGGATCAACTCCTCACTGTCAAAGAGGAGAAATGTCGGTTAACAATTTCTGACTGAGGGTTCACAAGTATCGGTTCCGGCTGCTGACTTCAGTTTGTTGCTCTTTGATATTGCACTCAATCTGACAAAATGACAAACCTGTAAGTGACTAATCAGTTTTTTTTTTCCTTTTAACACAAGCAAATGTTCAATTTTAGGGGGATAAAAATCTACACACTTTGGAAACTGTTTACCCACCATTGATTAGGTCAGCTTCTGTAAATTTCAATTAACAGGAAGTGGTCTCCGCTGGAATAAAAAGGACTGGACAGAGAAATACTGTATAATTTTCCTAAACTATATTCAGTTCTAAGAGAGGTGGAGAGAGCTGTTCAGATAAAAAAAAGAAACAAGTCAGCATGACATTTTTTTATTTCTGTGATTTCTTTCTTTGATTACAATCGATTACTGTTCCGTTCCGTCGTCTTCCACTTAGTATCTGGGGCCCGGTCGCGGGGGCAACAGCCTCAGATGGGAAGCCCAGGCTTCTCTCACCCCATGCATCCTTCAGCTTACCTGGAAGGATCCCGAGCCGTTCCCCGGCCAGCTGTAAGACATAGTCTTTCCAGCAGGTCCGGGGTCTGCCTCTTGGTCTCCTACCGGTGGGACGTGTCTGAAACACCTCACCAGTGAGGCATTCGGGGGCCATCTGGCTTCTCTCGACCTGCAGGAGGAGCAGCTCCTCCCCGGATGGCAGAGTTCCTCACCCGATCTCTGAGTGAGAGCGGAGGAAGCTCATTTCGGCCGCTTGTATCTGCAATCTCATTCTTTCGGTCACCACCCACAGTTGGTGACCAAGGGTGAGGAGGGGAACATACTAGATTGACTTAAATTGAGAGCTTTGCTTTTTGGCTCAGCTCTCTCTTTACCACGCTGAACCGATGCAGCATCCTAGTTATTGCTGGAGCTGCACCAATCCACCTATCGATCTCTTGCTCCATCCTTCCTCCACTCGAAGAATAAGATCCTAAAATACTTAAACTCCTCCACATGAGGCAGGACCCTGTCCCTGACCTGCAGGGGGCATTCCACCCTTTTCTGAGTGGACCAATGGATTTTATTTTTATTTTATTTTTTTCTATTATTTTACCTACTCTGCTTTTATTGTTTTTTATGTGACAAAATGTGCTTTATAAATATATTGGCTCTGCCTTACAAGTTGAGCAATTGATTTTTAGGTGATTTGCTTGCTCTTACTGTTCATGTATATCTCAGATGGACAAACTGTTCGTCTCACACGTCTTTTTGTTACAATTTTTTCTAACTGAGGATGTCAAAACATCTTTTAATGTATACCATGTGTCATTATCACTGGGTAATGCATATGTTTAAATTTTAGAAGAGTTTATATTAGGAAACACTTATGTGTGTCAACTAAGTTTACTCTTCGTTTGATTTATCTACGTGTGGTCCTTTAAATTTGACAAAAGCCATCTGGTCCCTGCTGTGTTCATGTCCAGCAGAAGATTACAACAAAAAACCTTCTATATCATCCTCACCAGTTTAATTAAAACAGGTTTTTTTAAAAAAAAAAAAAAACAAGGAAAAAAAAAAAAACAAGAGCATAAAAACATCAGTTGAAACCAAGCTCCAAAGAGGATTTGACATGTCTCCTCTTTTTAAAAAAAGTCTCAAGTTTTTTGTGTTTTGTTTTTGTTTCGTTACATCTCTTGATTCACTGTTCACAATCCTGATTTCTGACTTGAAGGAGCGACAAAAGCTGGCTCGTCAGGGATAACAGATGAGTGTAGATGAGCAGTGTCAGGTAAAGTGCTGTGAAAGACATTTAATGTGTTTTATATCAGTGTGTCTGAATTGTCCAGGAACACTTGAATCACTCAGTGTCAACCAAATACGGCGTAATGAGACTCGCCTCCTCTCATCTGGAGACACATGTCTCCGGGCTGTCACTCAGGCTAACGGAGGAAAAAGGGCTTTTCAAGCCTTTTGAAGCAAACGAGACTGTATGATCGCACTCCACTTTGCATGAGAAATTGCTTGGGTGGGATTATTTCATTATGAGGCTCCCAGAGAGAGAACAGAGGTCACATTATGGAGCTCATCCAAACATCTGGAGTTCAGAAATGTATATTTAAAACATGGCAGCAGGTTGAGTAGAGATGCCAGCCACAGGAAAGCAAAGAAAATTATCCCATTTTCTCTTACTTTTTTGTGTCATCTACCCTTAAATTGTTTGGACCAGCATATTATTCTTGGCAAGTGAATAGCCTAAAATGCTTTGCAGGGTTTTCGCTGTGTTTCCTCTACAAAGCCTGGTCTGAAGAGAGTTGACATGTTAGAGTCCTTTTTGGGGGAAGTTGTTAGAAAAAAGGTGAGTTTTCCAGTTGAAGTTAAAAAGAGGTGATGTTATTGATCATGTTGATGATGGTGGACACAGTTTAACCTTCAAGGCTCTTAGCTTTCACAGTTTTACACAAGAATCAACATTATGAGGAAGGCAAAATGTCTAATTATCTCCACCTGTGCCCGGCAACAAAGGGAGGGTCGAGATGAAGCCGTTCGCTGTCTCTTCACTGGCATTACAAAGAGTTTGTATACATCTGTGTCTTATTTTCTTTTCTGGCGCAATTAGTCCAGCGAGCTAAGCAGGCATAACTGCATTTGGCAAGTTCCAAGGACTTTGGCAAAGTTAGACTCGATGGAAGAGGTGAAACGTAGAGAGGGGGGTGAGTTGGCATGGACTTTGTCTTTTCTTTCTCCCTTGACTGTCACTTGAGAAGTTTGTTGCTTAACGAGGCTCTCAAAATATCACCAAATCCGGAAGAAGACACATTTGGTTGAGAAGCTGCAGAATCTCCGATGGCTTTGATGGAAAATGTAATTAAACTGGTTCAAGATTACAACTGGATTTTGTATCACATAAGGTGCTGCTCAGTATTACCAAGCTTCTTTAGCTCACCTCTCATTTAAATGATAGCACTTGATATAAAAAGGCTCATTGTGATATCAGTATTGTCAGTTTTCATTAACTGAATCAAGCCTTTCTGCAGCCCGGTAAGTGTGCATGATGTCAAAGCTATTTACAAGCAATGACCAGATATGAAGCCCAGACTATTGTGGTCATATAAACAGCCACATCTGTTTGAACCCACCTGCTCCCCACTGTTTGCTTGGCTCTGTAAATAATGAAATAAGTCATACTGCATAGAAATATTACAGTGGTGTAGACTTTAGCATTAACTGACACAATAATTAATCAACATTATGAAACAAATCCTGTTGAGAATTGCAAATTTATGAATAAAAATAACAGAAAAAAACACATGCGCAGTCTAGGTGTGTTTTTACTCCAGTGCAGCTACACACGTTCATTCATCCAGCCCCTCATTCATTCATTTTTGTCTTTATTTATTTATAAATCTTCATGAGTGTTTGTTTTCATTTTAGTCCCTTGAACCTTGCCACCCTGTGTGTGACACCCAGGCGGTGAGCGAAGACGGAGAGGCGGACTGGTTCAGAATGATCACTATCATTAACATTCACGGGGGGTTCACTTATCATCCCTGACTGGAGGGACATGGCAGCCATTATGAGACGTCCGCAGGTGGAGTGCCATGATACATATTGCATCTTGCCACAATGGATTTATGTATTCAGTAACAAAAGAAAAGTCTAATGAAAAAATACAGAGGGCAATCCTTTATTCCTCGCTCGACTTCAAGTGAGGCCACCATGTCCTGCGATGAGGAGGAGCGTGGGGGAATTCCAGGGTTGTGCACTGACCTGTCACTCAGGCTGCGTGCAGATACACACTATTCCTCACACTATTATTGCCTTTTAACTCTCAATGCAACCTGGCCATTCAGTTAATGAAAGGGCTTATTTGTAATGTTTTTATCATGAATAAAAGGCTTTAGTGACTCAGTCAGACTGTTTCTGGACAGACTAAACAGTACAATAATCTTGGCAAATAATTCTATTATAGCCCCTTTGACACTAATTATATTTAGTTAAATTATTTCCACAAATAAGCAAAATGGTTGTGAAAGAAGAATAATAACTAAACATTACCTGTCTGTCAAACATCTTCTGAGGTTCAGAAAGTAATGATAGATGAGGATGAACTGAAAAAAAAAGCAGATAATGTGCCTTTAAATAAATAGATTAACAAACATATCAATTTTGTTATGACAATTATGACAGGATTTGTCCCAGAGTCTGTCGTTAGGGTTTGACAATTTAAAACAATGAATTCCATACATTTCTACTAAAATACTGAGGAAAATTTAAAGTTTCAGAAAGAACCACAGTATTATTTGCATTTCCAACAATGATATTTTCTTACTCTAATTTTATCAATCTATGACATTTTTGTGACCTATTCTAGAACAGAAGAGGTGAATCACATCTTGCAGCAATGAAAGTTTCCTTTTAATTATAAAAATCTTTTTATATATTTCTTGCTTTTGTTAAAGCAATATATAGATTGCCAACAAAGTAATAGAAACACATTATTTGCCTCACAACTAAATTAAACAGGTGGGAAAGAGAGTTTGTCTCTGACAGATTTCCTTGGGTTTGATTAAAGACATGATTTCTATTCTGAAATTTCCTTGAGTAAAAAGGCTCCCAGACCAGTAATAACCTAATTGGAGAGAAGCCTCTAACTAGTGTTGCTCCTTTGTGTCCCTGTGTATAAATAGAGTCTATAATGGACTGAGGTGTGATGCCATCATTCATCTCTGCTCAGAAACACTCCAGGTTCAGGTCTTTGCTCATTTTCCTAATGATGCTCTTGTTTTAGGTATGTTTTCACTTTAAGGTTTTCGAGAATCCACCTTAATGGATACTATTCATCATAGACTTCTGTACCTAAGTCTGGTTCACCCAGCAAACTTATTTGACATAACAAATTGCCAAAATGAAAGGCTTTTCAGGAAAGGAATTGGTATATTTTTCACACCAATTGGCAAATGTGCGGAAACAGAACAGATCCCTGTTCCATTTCAGAGGTTGGTCTGCATTTTCCAGCTTTGCAGAGTGGTTTTGTTGATGGAACATTACTGACAAATGAATCGGCTGTTCACTATTTAGCATGGCTTTGTAATGTGCTTTTTAATTCCAAGAGTTAATTGACTACAAGAGGCCCCGAGTGCCTAATTCCACCGGCACCACATAATGAAAAGTTTCCTTATAAAATCATGTCTTTTGGGAGACATTTCCCCTATGATAGCCCCCAGTTATGCCATGCTTTTATGTGGTAGATTACTCTTTGGCATTGACCCAGTAAAAGAGCCTGCTTTTTAACCACTGCTTCTCCCATTTGCCTCAGGATGCTCATAGGCTGGCAGGTTGCACAACACATTACCATCCTGCAGCAGCGCTTAAAACACATTTTAGCCCTGAAACACAGCTGGCATCTTGGCCAGCACCGCTGTGCTGGGTATGGCTGGACCAAACGTTCAGATGTTAGAAATTCAGATGCCGCCCAGTTGTTGTAATGAGGGTGGATTGGCTGTGTGCTGTAATGGCAGCAGACTTGTCAAACAACTCTTCGCTAGAACAGGCTTTGATCACCATAGGCTTATTTGAAAGACATTTTGTATTGTAAAAGTGGGTCTGAATGTGATGCAGTGACTGAGCGTGTTCACATGCATGGCTGGCTCTGTGAGCATGAGTGTGTACTAGCTCATGCCAAACTCAGGGTCTGTGTGTAGAGTTATGTGTTGCTAAACATCACTAAGATCCAACAGCCCAGTGTGATGCCTTTGGTTTCCAATCTCATGCTTCACGCCTGCTGCTCCTCTATCATGGATTTTTATTTACAGGCAGGACCCTCACTGAATCCCCTGAAGAGCAGATGATGTGCAGGTCAAAGCAGGGACCATATCCCATGAATACTGTCCATATCTCTGTAATACAATTCAAGAGTTCCAGTAAGTGAGCCAACTAGTTTCTACATGTGCACACCTGTCAACTCTCAGATCCTTTACACACCAAAATTAGGTTATCTTCCACTCGAGTAGACGTGTATTGTGAATTCCAGTCATTCATAAATGAAGCAATGGCATTGACTAATTTTTTTCTATGACTGTCTGAGGTGGTTTTATTAAAGTGAGCGTGCAACTCTGCTCCACATTCCCTCTTTTTAAATGCATCATAAATAATGTCCTATCTTTAAACATGCCTAAAATGAAATGTGCAGAAGGAGAGGCAGTAAATATGAGCTGTCCAGAACCACTATTGTCCATGTCATCAAGATGACTGCATTCAAAAGTCTTGAAAATGTTCTTGCAAAGTAAGACCTGAAGCACAGTACTTTGTGGGGATTTTTTCTTCTATATTTTCTCACTCAAGAAAAGGACATTAATAGTTTATTAACCTGCAAGAATTCTCAAAAATGTCCTCATAAACTGATGAGGCTTTTTAACTATTATGATTTCTTTCTTTTTTTATTCCACTATGTTTTCAATGTTTTTATCTAAAGTACTGAATGATCTTGTACACAGAACTCATCTTCAATAAATTCTCCTTGCCTTGCATTTTTTTTTCCAAATAGAAATACAATCACATTTAGATGTACAACAAAAGATCTATTACTCACAATGATGTTATTTTAACTGAATAAAATAAATCTAAATCTAAAAAAAAATAATTAAAAAAAAGTTTGACTTGGAAAGGACTTTTGTTCTTTACCTGAAATAATTAAACCAAATACAATGAGGAAAAAACATTTGTTGGTATCATTTTGGTGACGTTTCGCTCAAGAGATTTTTTTTTCTGACATACAGAAAAGATATCTTAGATTGGATTGCAGGAAGTTTGTTAAAGTAACCCAATGTGCCGGGCTAAAGGTGGGTATCCCACAATGTCGCAGCCTGCCACCTCCTATTGTCTTGATAGGGGAGCAAGAGATGTACAGCACTCTCAAATGGAGGTGGCATCTGGTGCCCAATTTGTCATGCCTGAATTACCCAGGAGCTGATAAAGGCTGAAGTTTTAATAAAAGTTGGGAGAAGCAGATAGCAGGGTGAAGGACACTGATGAAGTGTCTTGAGGCCTATTTCCAGCTAGAGATAAGAACCTACAGCGAGAGGTGGGTCGAGGGTCTAGCGTGGCGCGATAATACGCTGATGCGGGGAGAAAATAAAAAGTGTTGTTGAAATGCAACACAGCGCACATAATGAAAAAAATAATAAATAAGCAAATAAATAATGATGATGATCTAAACGAGGAGAAGCCAGGGTGGAGGCTGTGGAGTCCTGAAGCGTCTCTGCCTGTAATTTGGCCACCTGCCAGCAGCCATTGCTCACCCTCAGCTACGACGGCAAGCTCCAGATGTGCCAACGGCACGTTTTGGATTTTGCCAGCTGACTGCACCGTTTGATAGCCCGCTCTCTGGATGCCCATCACCGGCCGCAGAGATAGAATTAAATGATGATGATCTTCCCACAAGTTGGGTGAGGAAACAACGCATATAAATCTTGATTTCATCTCAGCGTGAGAAGTCTTTATCCATCATCACTCTTAATGAACAAGTCATTAGCCGCGATGAATGGCGCTCTGGGCTCCCGCTCGCCACTGCTGCTTTTGTTTGCAGCTTTCAGGGGCAACTTCCTGTGCCCTTTGAGAGGGTCAAACTCATTTCTCCAGATGTGGGGTAACCTCTCTGCTCCTGGGGTGGCTGCACATTCATGTACTAAACAGGGCCTGAAAAAATGAGGATAGGCTGAGTTTTTCTATTTTTTTCTTATCATTTTTTTGCCACATTGTCAGTTTCTCAGCAAGTCTCTGCACGCTCCCTCATCCTAAGAAGCGCATTAGCAAACTCGGTGGCTGCCTATTATGGTAATTTTATGTGCACAATCCTCCACTTGATGCAAGCTTGCTGTGTAAACAGAAAAAGACTTTTTGTTGTACTGTAATAGAAAACTAGCAAAGAGATGTAAAACCATGCTGTGCCGTAGTAATACAAACATGCACAAAACAATCTAACAACTCCACATATTTCTCTATACGCAAACTCGATAGCTCTTATCTGAAGTGATCATTTCGCTTTTTGAAAATGAATGACCAACTTGGAGCACACAATCTATTCAAGACATTTCTTTGGAGCTTTCATTTTTATTTATAATCATTGTGCCGCTAAAAGCATTGCTAAAGAATTTAACAGTTTGTACTGTATACCCCCAGGCTACAAAAGCTGAAACACTAACATAAAAGTTGGATGAAACTGTTGTGATCTTCTTCTTCGTCTTCTTCTCTGAAGTAACGTTGTGCTTGAAATATGAAAAGAGGAAGGCATCAATCCAGCTGCAGAGCAGTAAATGTGAAGAGATAAAGGTTGACATGAGATAATTGAAAATATCTGGTACTAATACACCAGAGTCTGTGTTTGTATTTGAACATAAAGGAGAAGAGTGGCATGTGACTTTCCTTGTTAGTGACAGCTGCCATGTTTTCCTGTCTACAGGGACATATTGTACTGAAGGATTCATCTGACTTCCTACAGTAGATTGAACTTTTTCAAATCCCAGGAGACGCATCTGTACATGTTTGATAATTTCCTAGAGAAGTAGCAAGTGAATCTTTTTAGAAGCTTTTTTTTTCTTCTATGAACTCCCTTAACGTTTAAGTCCCAGAAATAGCAGAAGCAAAGACAAAGTGAATTTAAGTTAGCTAGTCTTTTACCCATGGGAAACCAAACACTCTTTTAAGACAACATTATAATTTTGGTTACTATTGGCAGATGTGCAAAAGGAAACGCTTCCACACCACAACACTGTTTTTTCTGGTGATCAGTCTAATGCTTCAGTTGATGAAATAGAAATTTACTGATGTTGCGGATACGCGCCGTATTTATCTATTTTTCCAGTTTCAACACACACTCAGTATAGGTGCAGAAGTGAAATACCCATTACTGCATGTGTCAGTGTCATAAACAATAGCGTCGGCTCCTCGGAAGGAGGCAGGGCGATAATGGAGGCAGTGCATCAATGTTCAGCACAAGGTCTGCAATTCACAGCAGGAGAACACTCACCTGAGCATCAGGAACGCTGGTTGGAGATGGCATTAACTGGAGCAGATGTGTGGAAGAGAGCCAGTTTGTAGAGCAAGTTTTGTACACACAGCCTAAAGGCTCAGCACATCTGAAGTGCACAACAAACACACCTCGTTTTTTTCTACTCTAGGACAGACTAAAAATATCCAAATGCAAAATTTCAGATTTTTTAACTGTGAAGATTACAATCAAAACCAATTGAAAAAAGGTTTTTATCACCTGTGTACTTTTGAACAACAGTTAACTTTTAATGGTAGCTAAACAATACAGGCAGTTAAAACCATTTGTGAAGTTTGAAAGTGTGTAAATTAAATGTTATGCTTGGTACTTAATGTTACTTTTGTATTTAAAAGGTATTTGAAAAAGGAAAATATTGCCAGCCAAAGGTAAAATAGTAACTTGGGTGCTACACTTAAGAAAAATCAAATTAACTTTATGTAACAATTCTGAGCCTTTCAGCTCATCATCTTAATCCCAGGTGGAGCGAAGCTTGAAACACTGGCCTTTCTGTGCGGAGTATGCATGTTCTTCCTGTGTATGCATGGGTTTGTGTTTTGGGTTCTCTACCACCCTCCAAAGACATATGTTAGTTTGATTGGCCACAATGAAATTCCCCCTAGGAATGAGTGTGAATGGTTGTCTGTCTACATGTGTGGGCCCATGATAGACTGGCTACCTTGTCAGGGTGCACCCTGCTTTTTGCCTAGAATCAGCCAAGACAAGCAACGGCACCTCCGGCGACCCTATAAGGGATAAGTGGTTTAGAAGATGAGTAGATGAATGTTTTATTTTTCTCCATGCAAATCCATGCGCAGTCAGTTTGACCACATGGTTTTAAATAATTTAAGTGTTTACTGTCTGCTATCTGGTTAAAGCATGTGTATGAGGCTTACATGAACTGTAATGCAATACTGCCGCGGGCATGAAGTGCAATTACATTGAAAATAAATATACAAAACAGGAAACTTGAAAAAAAATTCCTTCAGAATAAAAGAAATGAAAGTCAATTGAGGTTTAGTGGAAAATTAGGGTTATGTGTGAGAAAGCTTTCTCTTCTCCTGCAGAGTTTATTTAAAAGTTTTTGTTTTTAATATGTTGTCCAAATGAAAAACTGACTGGTAACCTGTCCAGGGATTACCCCACCTATGGCCCCTATTGAGCCAGGATAGACTCCAACATCCTCTGCAACTCATTTTGGGAGAAGTGGTTCAGAAGATGACAAACTAACTGGCTGTTCTTCATTTTTAAGAATATTTTCTCTTTTTTTAACCAATTAAAAACTCATAATTATGCTGAAATATGCTTTTTGATAATGTCATTTAGTTAGAAGCAGTCAAACAATAGCCAGTAGGCAAATCTGTGTAAACAGATCAAAACAGTCTCTAAACAGTCTCTAAAAACAGTCTCTAACTTTTCTTCAATGAGTTGAACCCCAAAGATCAGTTTTGCTTGAATTAATTTGCCGCCTAAGCTTATTTTTGTTTGGTGCATGGAAAATTCATCCCAAAAATTATATACACTGCAATCAGATGACTATACTACTCATCAAGGACTAGTATAGTCCTTGATGACTATACTAGTCATCAATGACTGGCACACTTGCTCTTTTTTAATAGCATTGCATTCTGCAAAGAGATTTTTCTGGGGGATGATGGGGGTAAATATATTTTCCAGTAAACCCTAAAGATTAGTGTTTTGACATAAGTGGGAGAAATAACTACTTTAGACATTCCTTTGAAAAAAAAGAAATAGCAATAACATTATGATGAGTTTACAACTTAAAGCCTTATGAGAAAAAACTAAAACACAATATCTTATTGATTTTATTAACTGAAGCTCTGAGAAAAACCCAACACATCTGGTCATGATTTAAATTTGTGTTACACTGGTTAAGCAAAAAATATTCAAAAATTTTTTGGGCCAATGTATAGTATGTGTCAGATCTTTTACAAACTATGCAATGTCACAATAAACTGGAAGTTTCCATCAGCACTCTTGTAAAGTGCTTGTCATGAGTAGAAATTTAAAGTTTGTTTTCTGAAAAATGAGGACTTGGGTTTAGGTTCTAAGTGAGATTTCCTCATTATTAAGGATTAAATGGGAACAATAGTTCACAAAATATATGTTTTGTTTTGACTTACTTTACTTCATGTTTCACAGAACTATTTTACATCACCGTTCACTTTTTTCTAATTTGTGCTCTTGTGTACTCCCTCTCTTGAGTAAAAGATTCAAACCTAACAATCGTCAAGGCACTATTATAGTATGCCACCTCCTACTAAAAAAAAATCCTTGTTTTATAGTTTGTTTGATCACATTTCAGTGATTATTTAAAAAATATTTTTTAAACATGTTGATCATTTCATAATTATAAAAAATTAAACTATTATCTGGAGGGAAAAATATCCCTGTGTGGTTGTGCTCTCTGCTGTAGGTGATTGTACTGTAGCTACTTTGTGAGCTGCCGGAGGGAAAAGAGAGCATTGCAGTGATGACTGTGGTCTTGTCAGTAATTCAGCAGATCAGATGACACTTCAATAGAAGAGCTAGAGTGTGGGGTGGAATTTGAAAATTGAGATGACAACACCAACTATAAAAGCTTTATGGTCTCTGGTATTGGTCTTTAAATGGTTGGTGATTCTTCTACTGAACAATATGTTCTCTGAGAGAGTAATATCACTACCTGGGCTGGCTTAAATATTTCTGTGCAAATTGAAAGTGTAAAGCTTAGAAGGTTTGAACGTTGTCTAAATGCTGAATTTAGTTTTGGCCAATATCGTGTGATAAGTACTCACATTGTTTTGTAGGGTTTTACTTGTTAATTCCTTTGAAAATGATTGTAGTAAAGACTTTCATTCCTTAGCTTCTTCAAAGAGTAAATTTACCCACAGATTACCAACCAGCAGTGACGCAATATCTTTAAGAAGTGTGAAAGTGCTGGATTTAAACAAAAGCAACTGCGCAGTAATGGTAACTCTGAACTGTCCTGTCAAGATTTGCTTTTAAATTTTTTTTTTTTTTTTTTTACCCTCGCAGTTTTGCCTGATTTAAAATGCTCCAGAGGAGCAGTCTGCAAATCCTCTCTGAGCGGATTACAGCTGGGTTTAAAAAACTTGTGGCAGTTTCTTGCTAAATTGCATTGATAACAGTGAGTCATAGACATGTGATAGTATGACTACAGTTTCTCTGCAGAAAGCAGCAATCTATTTAGTAAATGTAGAAATTTATCTTAAACGTTTTATTTCTCATTTTTTTCACAAAAAATAGCCTTGTGCATTGTAGGATTTTTTTTTCTGTTTTCTTTATTTAAAAAAAAGCTTTCCTTTAAGTGTTGTGAAATGTGATTTTTGGAGTAAAAAAAGGAAATGCGTTAGCCTGCAAAGAATGCCTTTATGTTTCCAAATGTGGTTCTTTAACACACATTTCAGAGCAGACCTGTCAGCTTATGGCATATTAGTTAGATGGGTCTGTTTTTCCCATGGGACATGAGAGGCTAGCTTGGAGGGATCCTAGGGAAGAAATGGAGGACACTATGTGAAAAGCTTTGCTCTGTCATTCCAATTCAACACAATAAAAATCAAACGTAGCCTGGCCACAGATTTACCTAGAGCCTCCCACAGACTGGGACACATTGCAGCTGTAAAAACTACATAGAAAAACAAATGTTTCCAGCACAACTCCCACTTTGAACCAATCGCAGTTTAAGTGCTAGCACTTTAGAATTGTACTTGAAATCACAAAATTAAATGAAATAAATGTTACCACATCTGAAAGAAAATGCTTTGATTAGACATTTATTAAAAATAATTTTCTATTACATGACACTATTACATTTTTTGTTGTTTTCTACTGTGTGTACTTTTTAATGGTTTAGTTTTTATCCTTTTAATAACTTCTTAGTTGCACGTTTTAGCTATAGGCACTTATATGCACTTTGTGTATTGCTGACTGACTACAGTAAAACAACCTCCGCCACACTACTTGCCCTTATGGACCCAGAAAAACATGAAATCAATACTGTATGCATTTCAAGCAGGAAAATTCTGTTATTGAGTATACTGCTACATAATGGTTTCCATTATTGACATCTATGAGTTATGAAATAAAACCTAATGCAATGAGGATGAGGAAAATGGTATTTGAGGGTTTTTATTGGATCAGTTTCAAGACCGAAAGGTGCGTTCTGGTGACAGTAAATGCTAATCTGGGCTATAATACACAGCTTTAAAGAAAAAGGTTAGAAAAGTGCAGAGTTATCAAAAAATTGCTAACACGCCGGAGCACGAGAAATAATAATTGCATCTTCAAGCTTGTCTTTCTTAATTTTGGGAGAGAAAATCAGCTGCAATCCATAGTGACACTAGTTTATTTGATTGGTTAAGGTTGACCAAACACAGAGTGATAGGGTTACAGTTAAAGCACATGTTATCACATAATGTTCAAAGACAGAAACTTGCTTTTAACGCTGATGCAAAGCATTAAAAATATACACATTTCTTTTCTATGCAAAAATGTTTACTCATAATTGGAAATTAATAAGAAACTCCAGATATTTACTGAATTTTGTTAATAAGTACAGCACCATGTCACATCACAAAAATAATTTTCCCCAGCAAATAAGTCATGTTATTTTCTTTTAATTTGTAACATTTTAGTGCTTAGCGTAGTTTTTGCTGTCATCCAAAAATCTGCACAAACAGTGAAAAAAACAAACAATAAGCTACTGATGCAGCCATCTGAATGTGGCTGATCTTAGATGACCCTTCCTCTTTTCTTCCCCCACAGCAAGCCCCCACTCACCCTTCCCCTTTCTTATCCATTACATGGGAGCTGAATGATGGTGATTTGGTTGAGGCCCAGTGAGTGCCTGTAGAAAATTGGTTGGTTGATAAAAACCCTCCTATCAAAGGGGGCTACTTTCTCATTTACATTTAGATGAGTATTGATTATTTATTTACTCAGTGGAGTGGGATTCTTTTCCAATCTTATCTCTCGTCTGTTCCTGTCACCTGGAAAAAAAAGAGATAGAGTTCTTGACACTGCACTAAGATAACGGCATTTTGTGGAGCGGATAAAACTTGGGATGGTGGTCTCTGCCTTAACATTCCCTTTTTCCTCCTCCTCGATTTTGAAGGGAAAGGGGAAGTTTGGAAAATTAAATGTGATCGTTCCGCTGAAAAGGGTGGTAGTGGAAAGTGAAAGAATATCTATTTGCAGAAGGAACAAGTCAAATTGAGTGTCCAGATATGTTCGGGCTGCTTTCACTGGAAGATATTATATCCTTATGGCCTCAGCAGTTTGTGATTTTTATCTAGTACAAACTAATATGATTTAGTTTGACAATTGTAATGTGAAACAATTGTGTTTATTTTATGTGTTAGGATATAAGATCCTATCACACATTGCTGGAGTTTCATATGATCCCAGTTTATGCAAACGGTGTGGAAATGAAGCCCCTGGACATGTCTGTCATGTTCTAAGTGCTAAACTCTGGTGATGTTTGGGTGGTTGAGCTGGGGATTGGTCATGCATTGCCAATGAGTCTGGAGGCTTGTGGCAGCGTGAGGAGCTCTGTGAGACTGACTAAAGGTGTTTAGGGTGGGAGGTGCAGCATGAGGGTCCTCTGTAGGAATAGGGAACCCTTGACAGACCTTGCCTCTTCTTCTCAGCTCTTTGATGGAGAGTGAAGAGTCTCTTGAGGTGGCCTCTGTCAGGTCTACTCCTTTTCAAAGAAGAGACAAAGCTTCAGCAAAACACTGCCGCGCCTTCTCACCCTTCAACCCCCCGGCCACTCCCATCCACTCATGGTCGCTTTTCATCTCTGTCTTTGTATGAACATGACGTTGCCACATGTAAATATACTTGGAAATACTATATTTATGGAGGATTTAATGAGGAATTCACATATGTTTGACCCATACGATTGCCAAGGTTGGCAGAAAGTTGCAGGTCCGCACAGTGAGTGCAACAATGCAGACAATGACTGTTCTCCCTAGCCACATAGTGGGCGACTTATTATGCAGCTGACGGATGTTAGCCCATTTTTCTTTGTTACTCATTCAGTCATTAGCCTAGTTACACATCTGGATCCCCAAAGCATTTTAAGAACATGGAAGCCTCCCCAAAAAAGAAAACAAGTTAAAAAAAACAAAAACTAATTAGTCCAACTGGAGAGGAGCATCTTCTTTTGTTTTTTTCGCCACTGATGGATTGGGCCAAGGTCTTTTGAAATGCAAACAATTCAGGTAGATGGTAGTAAACAGCACGTGCCTCCCAGCTTCCCTCTCTTCTCTCCCTAAACCCCTTTGCGACACCATCTAGTAAACATCCTTGTTGCTCACCTGCTAATGCAACAATTTGAATGTCAAAAGCAATATAGCAATGCTGCTGAGAGACTCTTTCAATTGTTTAAGTGAAGAGTTTTACATGTTTTTGATGGACCAAAGTGCTTATTTGTTAAGGCCTAACGTTTTAAAGAGAGGACACAGAAGTAAAAACTAAAAGAAACAATTTGTGAAGATGCCAGTAACAATACAGAAGTGGAACACTACCCAGATAACAGAACTCCCACACAGACCAAAACAAGGTCTGAAAGTGAAGACCATCCGCCCTGCCCCGATCCCACTTGTGTAAAATTGGTGCATGTTTGTGTTACAGATAAAAAGAACGGGCTTTTCTGGGGAATGCTGGGCGGCATTCCGCCTTAGCCTGGTGTTTCCTCCGTCTGTGTTTGGTGAGACTTGTGTGGGGTGCAATTGTGCTATGTGTAGTGTCTAAGGTGGATTTTAAAACTGAGGGGGAGAACAAGGGGAATAAGGGAAACACTGGTGTCACCACCCAGCACCCCTTCTCCAAACCACATTCCCTACACCCTGTGTGAATATCGATGTCTAAGTTTCTGAACCTTTCCAAGCCCTAAGGCCTTGGTGGGATAAACATGATGCGTCAGGTGAGAGAGATATCTCCTCCTGCACGACCATCTCCCCAACCGGACACAGTAGGCGCCAGAGCACCCACCGTTATTAAAGCCGTGCAACAAGGAGGCAAACAGCCTCTCTCAAGAAAAGGGGCAGCCGCACGGGGCACAGACACCCAGGGTGGTGCTCACCACATCAACCAGGAGCAGAAAGACCCTGCACCGACAGTTGTTTATTTCGGTCTTTCAAGCTTATTTTTATTTCTTTGCATCTTGAAGAAAAAAGCATTCACTGAATGTAATCAATAACAGATCCTTGATAGATTATCTGATTAATGATACCAATCAAAGACATTTCTTGTATTGAGACGTGATCAAATCAAAAGTTTTGCCATCAAGTTAAACTTCAAATCAAATATTTGTGAAAATTGAAAGATTGGAAATTGGTGTTTTTTTCCTTATTCAGGCTACTTATGGTACATGACAACATGGGCCGTGTACAAGAATCTACAGTATAAACCTTGAGTAACCTATAAATGTTTATTCGGTTTAAAAACAACTGCTTTCATCTTTTTTTTCTAAATACCGTAGTTGTTTTCTCTGGGCATTAACAACCCATCAGTAAGCATAACCATAAACCATTTAAACCATAGAAAAACTTTGTTTTTAAAGTATAGGTATTATTAAACTTTTTCCGGCTTTTGCCCTTCGTGGAGGAGTGGAAATGGGGTGGACCATAACAATTGCTAAAGGTAGATTTCTAGAAGTGTATCTGAGCAAATTCACATGCATGAAGCACTACATTACTAAATGAGTGTGTATGTATTAAAATAAAAGTATTCTGTAATTACAAAGTTGTTATATTTAACACAAACATTATTCAAAAAGAGACAGCATGACACACAAACTAAACCAAGCTTCTTTAATGGAATGTGTGTTTTGGCATTGTTACTGTATCTCAGAAAGAAGACAAGTCAATTATTCTTTCAGCACTCTGACAACATCACAGTGGGAACGGTGAGGTAGGTGCAGCCCAGGCCTGGTTAGCGCTCTGATCAGACAACATGCTAGAAGTTTGGTCAATCAAGTGCACTTCAGATCAGCTCATTTGAGCCCCTCAGTTTGAAATGACGTTTTCAGCTATACCCACATGACTTTAGTCCAAGAAGAGATCTCATATTGCTATTTTTCATGAGCGTGTAGAAACATATTCCAAGCCTGGAAACTTTACAATGCATTTTAAATTTGAATGGGGGGAAAAGCTTCTCAATCAGCAAGCCTTATAATCCCTTTGATTGTAAAATTAATTAATTTGATTATACAGTATATGTAAAATAGCATGTAATTCTAAAGCATAATTTAAAATCATTGTGGAAAACTTTTTGACAGTTGGAACTGCAGTAAAGTCGGGACGTCGTTTTCTGTTGTTGAAGTTTCCTCCAGAGCCAAAAATCTCAACTCTCTTTCAAACTTCCACAACCCTTTTCTCTCTCTGCAGATGAGCGAGGCCAAAGGTTGGGAAGAGGACCTGTCTGAGGTCTCACTACATCTGCCAGAGCTTCCTCCCACCTGTCTAATGCAGCTGAGATTTATGTGGCTGTATAGGAGGAGGCCAATCCGGTGTGCCAGGCCATGTGTAGGCTTCTTTTTACACTGACAGCTATGTGTATGATGTTGTAGCTGGTTTCCAGTGAGGCTTGGCCCAGTGTATCTGGAATCTGTCATAAATGAAAGCTTGAAAAGGTTAGGACAGTTCAGAGAAGATAAATGGTGAATTGGGAGGACAGCTGATGTAGGAACACAAACAGTTCAAGAGATGAAGTAGACTGAGCTCAATCCCCCCACACCACCTACAACTGTTGCTCATAGAGAAAATCATCCATTGTATGCTCTTCTAGTTTCTGCAGATCATCAACATGAGTCACTCTATTACTCTCATCAAAACAAATGATAAAGAATGGTTATTAGGTTTTCACAATGTCTTTCGTGTAATAAAGCTCGTTAACTGCATTGTGCAAAATAAATGGGCAGAATAATCAGTATACTTATTGACATTGTGTCATTTCTGGTTAGAGCAGGAAGGGGACTCTCACCATGGCTCCAGGCTTTGCCCTCTCAAGAGGAAGAGCGCTAATGGCTTTAGAAAGCAAAGATCGAAGGAACTCATAAAGCTCGGCGGGACAAAATGAGAGGAGGAGGAACATTATTAATCCTTTTTAATCTAAATACATGATGCTGGGTACAATGCTGAGTGGAGGCCAGCCCCAATATCATCCAGCATCACAATAAATTATTTCAGAGGGCTGTAGATGGTGCAAAATTTGAGTAATTGAATTTTACATTTACCTTTGCATTAAGGATAATTCCACCATTACAATTTGTTGCATTTTTTTAATAATATAACTTTTATATTTAAAGAATGTTTCTTAAAAACAGTGAAAATAGAGCAAAATGATCTAAAATTGCACAAAGTTGAATGGAAAGAAATTAACATCTAATTCATTTTGTGAAGAACGGAACAGGACATAATTTAATTAATTCAGTCATTTAATTTTTTCTTCCATAATAATTTAAAATTGTGGATAATGTAACAAAACTGATGTAAAATGTTCATTTATGCACATTTTTGTGATTAAAGATGATTTATTGTGTGTTATTTTTTTTTAATTCTTAATTACACTATTTTTGAAAGATGTTTTTGTCAAGTTGAAAAATGCTGTATGGAAAAATATTGTCAAAAATTATTCAGTTCAGTTTCATTTTTTCACTTAAACCTAAAATTATGAATTAAAACAATTTAAAATAATTTTATTGTAATTAAAATATAACGTCACTGAAAGCCAGCTTATTGCGACTGAGTTCTTTTTAAAGCTAATTAATAAATGTCTTGCCCGGTCAACACATCACATCACATAATTTTGTTTGGATTTGTTCTCCTGCGTTCTGCATGCTGTATCCACAGGGCAACAACAGAGCAAACTTCTTTGTATCAGGATGAATACCGGAATCAGAGTTACGCTAGTTGATCGCAGGGTTAAGAAAATAATGATGCAAAGCAAAAGATATGTGGTTTTAAAAAGTAATTAATCTACCTTCTTTGATGTTGTTTGCCCGTCTTTCCAGATGTTTTTTTATTACTCACTTTAAAGTTTATCTCTATGGCTTGAAAAGAGACACATTTCAGCCATTATTCTTTTTACATTTATTAATCAAAGTTAAAAAAAAAGTAAATTCTGTAAAGTATTGTGTGTTTGTATGTGGCCTCACAGATCCACCTTCCAGCATGTAAGCTGCTTTGCTTCCTCCTGTTATTAAGAGATGATTGATAGCTGCCATGTCTTCGTCACTGCAGAGTGATATTTGTCAGAAGCCATCTCTCTGACGAAGGATCTTAGGGTCTTCTCAGCCAAGATATGGCTCACTGCTTTCATGCACTACCAGGAAGACTTCTGCCTGCGATCAGCTTCAGCAGATGAAATTATGTCTGTTTTAATTTATATTATGTTTAGTCACATCATGAAGCAATACACCTTCAGTTTATTATTATTGTTGTCAGGTTCTCTTTATTGTATACATTGATCAAGCTTTATGGCTGCAATCGCAACGTAGCATGAGCACACATGGATTTACAAGAATGATTATTAACTTCAACTTCATTATTTCCGAGGAAAACGGTATACACACACCTGTAATCTGCTCCTGCATCATGCCGGTGTCTGATTTTCAACAACGCACACTTTATAATTTATTTAAAAGTCTATCCTTCATCACCGGAGTGTTCTAGGTGTTTATAATCATTTATCATTTGCATCAGCTTGTTGTTTTTTTCAACTCTAAAACAGCTCGCTTAAAATGAGCCAGTGCTGGAACTGTTGCTTTGTACTAACAGCCCAATCAGCTGGCCTCACTCACACTTACTTCATCAGTCGGTAATATATGATACAGCAATGATTTATAATCCATGCTCAAAATTAAACAGCATAAATTACTCTTATTTACTCTGCAGGTGATAAAGATCCCGTCAAATAATGTCACTTGAGCATAATTTTTATAGAACAAATGAAATTTGTTATCAGGGAAAAGCAGGTCAAGTTCATCAATTAAAAGTCTGCTCCTTTTCCCCCTTCACTATAAATGGCCCGCTGCTATTTAAAATGATTGATTTTATTATTTCTTCATTTATTAAAGTACTACGTGAGGCTGTAGCGTGAGTAATCAGGACAACAGAAACTGACTCAGCACGAATGTCTTAAATTGGCACTTTACATTTCAGCGGCTACGACTCGTGTCTTCTTTATGACTGTTTTCTTCACATCCCTTTGGCACAACAAGCTGACAAGCTTTTCTTTTATTAATAAATTCCAGATAAAACTCAAGAAAAGCAATAGTTTATGTCTAGAAGTGTCCCATTAAGAGAAACACTTTCAGCCGAGCACAGATGTTAAGTGCTATCTTGTCTTTAAGACCTCCGGGAAATGACTTTGTGAATAATACATACAGCAGAGGAACGTGGAAAGATTTTAATAAATGACTTGTCACTGACTCAAGTCATCCTGTAATTGAGCAAAATCCATTTTTCTCAAATGCATTTTAAACTTTCATGCTGTTGCATATTCCAAAGTGTGACCAAGGTATGAAGGGGTTAAAATCTCTGCTACTCCAAATGTGTCCCCCCCAGAAAAGGGATGAGGTACCCGGGAATGTTTTACAGATAAAATAAAAAGAATCAGGAGAATGAGAGAAAGAATAGAAGTTGAATATATATTTCATGTGATAAGAGAAAGATGAAGTGCGAGAAAAAAGATTCCATTACAGCTGCGACAGATACAAAACTGCTGCTGTGTGGAGTAGCCTCTGTTGAAAAGATTGATGCAATAAGGACTGACCTTGGCTTGGAGCAGGAGTCGGTGATGTATGTATGAGCATCTCCCTGCTAAATGGACCCAGATTTGTAGCACTAATATACATGGAAGCCCAGTACCAAACTCGCCATGGCTATAAATCACCGGCCACTTTGGGTGTCATTTCTGGTTTATATTCTACTATTGTTCTGTTCTTTTAATTCGTGTCACTGCCATCTGTTCATTTGATGCAGTTTCATACTGTATGATTTGGCTGCAGAGATCCCATGCAGACAGCCCTGTTAGACCAGTGAAGTGGATAAACAGCTCTGGTAAATTCCACAGCGGGGCTTGCAACAGCTTTTAAACAGGAAAGAAAAATTATATACAGCTAGGAAAAATGCTCATTTAAACTAAAAGGTTTTACAGTTTTTTATAAACATAATTTCCTCGTTCCCTTGAATACTATGTGAAATATAGTTAAACTTTACATGCTGGTGTCTCTATGTCTCAGACTAAATGTATTTGTTGTCTGACTATGGTGGGCATTTTATCTGTTTAAGCTCCACAGAAAAAGAAAGGTCACCAAGAATAAAAGTCATAAAACAAATTCTTTACATTTACATTGAATGCTTTTTCAAAAGCTACATTGAACATTGCAACCAAATTTATGAAGTATGAATAAGAAAACCAGCAACTACAATAAATGTACTTCGGTTTTGTTTAGATTTATATTGTTACATTACTGTAGATGAATAAAAATTAATTGTTTACATGTTTATCTGAATCTTAAATATCTTACCAATAGGTCTTTCTTTACTGAAAAGAATGACCGTTTGAGATGGGATTTGAAATAAAATGACAAAATTAATCTAATCAAATGAAGAGAAACTAAAGTTTGTAATGGTTAATAATTTGAAGTACACAGCACTTTCTTATTTTGAATTGTTTTTCTTACAATTTTTGTCTTCAAACTAAAAGCAAAATCCAACTCAACAGCCTTTGCAAAATTTAGCAAATTTTGATACTGATCAAAGGTCAAATAGTTGAAACTAACTTTAATATTTCGAAACATTACAACCTTTTATTTATTTTGTCTTGCCGTAATGACAGAAAGCAGTGGTTCTTATCATGTACAAAATATAAAATGTTTTTTTTCTTTATTGCTCAATTATAATGCTTATAGTGGTGCTCTAATTTTATTGTTTTCATTAAAAGTTTATGGGCATTATAAAAGCAAACCATTTGTACATTTAATAGGGTCAGTTTGTAATTAAAAAGATTTAAGAAAAAAGGTGCCCAGGAATGTACGACTTCTAATACAATCACCCTCAACAAAATACTATGAATTCCACATCGATGCTGGATTTCAGAACCAGAAAAAAACGGTGTTTTATGAGCAAAGAGGAGACATTACTTAGCTGTAAAAGATATTGGTCGACCCATTTGTATTGACAACTATGAAATATTGTTGAATCTGCCACTAAGATCAAATAATATGACTTAATTTCCATTCTCCTATCTACCGAAGCCTTATTGTTAAATTTATTGACATTAGGGGTCATAAAAACACAGTCTTGTCAGGTTTGCAAAATATGATTTCAAGAAAAATTCATGGAAACAAAGAAGGTAGAAAAATCAATGCTTCTCAAGAAGAGAGGATGAAATATTTCAATATCATTCACTAATTTACCACAAAATATCCCTCACATGACCCAACTTTTTTTAGTCATTTTATCATTTTCCACCAAATGGTAGATGTTTTATTCTCATAAATGTGTGTAGTTGGGAAATAGTGTATCCTGTCTTGCACAAACGCAGGACATTGAGTTTTAAATTGTGTACATCACCCCAAAACCTAAAATCCCCCTTTTGCTGCTGTTAATAAAAATGCGATAAGCCCCTTTTCATCCAATGCTCTCTTCAATTTTAGCCAGCCACTGAAGTTATTTAATCAGTGCTGTGTTGTCCCATTCACAGCATATTACCAATTCTGTCTGCAATCTTTATCAGTGCAGTGATGTATGTATGAGGCAGATGTTCAGAGAGGCAGAGGAAACAGAGGCCATGAATGAATGAATTATTGGGCTCACCAAAAGAAGCTATAGATATAGACTTTTGAGCCCTGTAATATGTTTGCTTTCTCTCTCTTATCTTGCCAGACAAAAATATACCTTATCTCAGACTGCCGGGGTCTGCGTCAATGTGGAGTCTCTCCAGATCATCCTCTCGCTCAGTTTCTTTGTGTTGTGTTTGGATAGGTCGTTGCTGTTTGTCGACACTCTTGTTGTTTTGCTCTTGTTTTTTGTTTTTTTTCACTGCGTTTAACCCAGGATGGAATCTTTCCCTTTGTTTTGTGTCATTGCTCCTGTCGCTGAAGGTGAGGGAGAAAGAACTACTTTTGATACTGAATGTACTTGAGTTTATGTAGGGAGGGATATGATAAACAATACTAAACAAATACCACACCCCTCGCTCTCCGAGCTTATGCTACACACACAAACACACCCTACCGTGTCATCTCTTTACTCCAATTTGGGAGCCTCGACAAGAAAAAAGCAGAGATGCCGGATGTTTTTCTCCGTGTTTCATGTTCTACACATTTGCAGTGAGCATGCAGAGAGTGGAAAGGGCATCTGCACATTCGCATCTATACACACACATATATACACACACAGCTGCAAGCCAGAAATACACTGGGCTCCCGGATAATGAGGGTGGACAGGGCGGAATTATCACTTCACATCACAATAATATTATCCTTCTCACGACTCCCGCAGCATCTTCCATGACGGTGTGACATTTCCATTTTACTTGAGTTTAATCTTGGTCCTCTAAATAAAACCATACCCTACAGGCTCTTCCCAAACTGACCCAGTCCTATTTTAATCACATGGAATTAAATAACTACAGTTTAACACTGTACTTGTTCTGACAGCAGTCATGACAAGTAGTTTGCACAGCAAAGCTTCCCTCTAGTAAAATACAGAATAACAACAGAGTAAATGGAGGCTGAAGAGATTAAGAGTGATACTTCCAAAAGTTACATGGAAAGAAAATTGAAATAAATGGCAGTTATCAATATTTATTGTTCAGTTTTGTGAAAAGACAGAAGAATAAAAACTGAAATTATTTATTATTTAATACAAAGTATATTAAACATACCTCACAGCCTATTCTTCATGTCTTAATTAATCCAATCAGAGTATGTCTTAAGAATGAGAAAGTCTTATTTTTTTTATAATCGCCATATTAAATTCTTCTCATTTTCCCCAAAGGTTTTTTTTTTTTTACCTAAAGTGAACATCTAATCGCTCTGTTAGCCACATGATTTTCTGAAAGGAAATGACATAAATAAATAAATAAATACCCATCCGCATGATATTTTTATTGGCACCTTTGAGTTTTTCTGCAGGTTAAATAGCAGCACAAGAACTTCTATTTTGCATCCCTTGTCAATTCAAATGCTGTGCATCTCCCCCTGTGAGCCAGCTTTCCTCCTCCATCTCATTCCTTTGTTGCACTGGGGCTGAACACTATGTTAACCTAGTAATTGGCACTGGGCCTTCCCCATTATACGGCTTTCTATTGAGCCGTTCTACATGACTAGTTAAAGAAGATGGCATGAAGATTAATGAAGTCCAGCTAATACAAGAGGGGGGGTACCTCTCCAACATTTCCACCGAAGAGATAACAGAGACCAACACCAGTCTGCCCCCTGCTCAGCCGTTTCACTGCACCTTTTTTATATTGCCTGTTTTAACCTGTGAACCCTGGACCTTCTGCTTGTAAAGCAAAGCCACCACAGCGTCCTGGTTTGATTGATGTTGCTACAGCAGTCACTCTTTTCCCTTTCAATTGAAAGACCCAGCTTTCCAAAATAGATTTTCCACCACAATTCAAGCTGGCTAGCAGGCAGAATGGCAGCGCTGCCATTTATTCAGTTTCATTTTAAGCCACGAGGTAGCTGACATGTTCATTCATTTTCGGAAAATGTTCCTTTGTATAAGGTCTGACTTCTTTACTTTTATATGAGATTGCAAGATTTTGTCGGTTGATTTCCAGCTATCTGTGGACTAATAGAAGTAAAAAATACACACACAAAAGGACACAATTACACATGATCACCAGACATAGCATGTAGACTTCATCAAACAAGTTCAACCAACTTAAATCATCTAAAATCTAGTCCTGTTAAAAGTTTTTACATTTTTGTGGGGTTGAGTGAACTGAAATTGACCATGTTTTGTTCTTTAATAGAAGTCTAACAAAATAGATTTTCTTTGCACTATGATACAAAGTAAAAATCAAGTCAGTATCCACAGTATTGATTTAATACTGATTCACTGTACATAAACTCAATATGCCCTGTTCTTTTTAGCTTCCGTTTCGCATTCTCGGTCAGACGTTAATGCTCATGCTAATGGTATTAATCCTGATTCATACCCACAAACCATTGGTGAATTTGAAGTGGTATGTTAAATGCAATAACACCAAAAGTGTGTCCATGCCGTGAGCATCTTTGACATGAGAAGTTATTAAGTTAGAAAAAGAAAAATCTATGAGAGATCATGTTCACAGTTATGATCAGCTACCAGTTTACTCAAAGTCAATATTTGTTTCACAAATATGATCAAATTTCAATTGTTTGATCATTCATAAACTTAATACCGGTTATTTTAATGTCACTACATTCCAGACTATTGCCTTAGTTGATCCCAGCTTGCAGTGGTTTACATTCTACATCCGACAAAATTCTTAAATAAACATTTTCACATTATTTCTACGTTCCGACCCTTACCTATGGTCACCAGCTGTGGATGGTGACCAAAAGAATGCGGTCGCGGATACAAGCAGCCGAAATGAGCTTCCTCCGCAGGGTGGATGGCCTCTCACTCAGAGATCGGGTTAGGAGTTCTGCCTTCCGGGAGGAGCTCGGGGTCTAGTCGCTCCTCCTCCAGGTCGGGAGAAGCCAGATGGGATTGTTCGGGCATTTGATCAGGATTGCTTCAGAGCGCCTTGTTGGTGAGGTGCTTCGGGCACGTCCCACCAGGAAGAGACCAAGAGGCAGACCCCGGACCCGCTGGAGAAACTATGTCTCATAGCTGGCTGGTGAACGACTCGGAATCCTTCCAGGTGAGCTGGAGGATGCAGCTGGGTGAAATAAGCCTGGGCTTTCCATCTGAGGCTGTTGTCCCCGCAACCCGGCCCCAGATTAGCAGTTGACCCCACGAACTGGCCCCACATAAGCAGAAGACGACGGAACGAAACATTACTCCTCTAGCATTTAAAGTTGATGTCTGAAACATTGAGATCTCAACTTTAGTACAAATCACACCATGATTAGCCACAGACTTCTCATTTACAGAAATTATTTCACTAGAAGAAGAAGTTGCCAAACTTCTTACATCTTGAGGTTCAAATCAGCAAAGCTTAGTGAATAATGAACAAAACCCTACAACGTAACAGGTTGACGTGAATTGTGACAATGACATAGAGAAATAGTTTTTTTCTTGTATTTGAAAGGAGATGGTGGCATTAAGTTTTTATTATGTCTGCAAATAGTTTGATCAAACTCTTATAAAACCTTGACTTTATAATTTGTCGAGCTCATTTTTAGGTTATTAGAGGTATGTATCCAGGAGATTAATTTCAGTTGACGCTGTAAACATTACTGAATTGAGCAATGTGCAAATAGTTAAGACGTCCTTCAACGAATGGTGAAAAAATTTGCATTTTTTACAGGAACTTCTACAACATCAATACAATTATCAAGAAGTCCTTTGTGGTCAAAGAGAACAACAGTCATAAATTAACAGGACGGTGAGACATCAAAGGCAGCATGTGCTGAAACCTCAAACCAGTCTAAATGCACCCCGTGTGAAAGGTTGACTGCAGTTTGTACTTAGGCTACTCTTGTAATCAGATAAATTAACCAAAGCTATCAAAAGATTGCAATAACACTCAGCGCTGCCATAAAGCTAAGAGCTGCAAGTGTGGAAGGAGCTTTATGACAGACGTCAGTAGAGCATGCTGATTTATTTGTGCACCCTTGTCCTATCGATCTTTCGTACTGAGGCCTAACTCTGCCTCTCAAGGGAGACTTCTCTAGCCAGGTTCTCACCAGCTACCATCAAAATCAACTCCAAAGAACCAGGATATTGAATGCATGTGTCACTGCTTTTTATGACCCCCTAACAACAGTGAGAGGCTGCTTTTTATTCTGTTTTTGTTTTTTTTACATGAATGCGTGTGTACGTACATCCCTGTGGTGTTTGCATAGCATTAGTACACAAAGAAGAACACTGCTAATGAAATTAAATAGAAAGCATGTGTGGGTAGCAAAGTGACCCGTATCCCGCTTGTGCATGTAATCAATATTATAGCTTGGCCTCTTTCAGTTGTTACTTTAATCAAGAACAAGCTCTACCTCTCTTAATCGCTCGGTCCCAAGATGAATGTTGTAACGCCGCAGAACATATGCTTTGATATATGCACCTGATTGGTGTGCGTAATATATGAGCGTTTCCTTTTTTCGTTGATTCTGAGAAATTGAATAATTTGGACAGGAAATTGCATTAATTATTCTAATATACAGGGACCTTTTAAGAATCCCCTTTTTTTCTTCTCAAACACCTTTTTGCTGCCTTAATCGTAAATGAAAAGTATGACACATAAGGGCATCCAATCATATGGTACATATTGCCTCATCCTTTTAACAAATATGTTTCACAGCCCTATTAAAAGGGGTCTTCATCTGTCCTGTCAAAAGGCAGCCCGGCGAGATTTTTTAGTTTAATTACACTATCCAATTAAAAAAAGAAAAAAGAAACTCAGCTGCATTCTGAGCCGCCTCTCCTTGGGTTTGAGTGGATATGACATTTACAAGGCTCGCCTTTCAAGCAGACAATGGCATGATTGATGAGGTGCAGACGTTATGAAGGAGGCGATCGCCATGTGGAAGCTGTGCTTAGTGCACTTTGATTTATTTATCATCTGTTTCCAAAGTAAGGCTGGCTGTTCCTGGTTCACACGCTGCTAGGTGAGGCTATAGGTGGACTGTAGACATGATGGGTGCTCTGATAGCAAAATGACATTTTAACACAAGCAGTGCTTCTGAGAGACCCTGAGTGGCAGTATCTTAGGAACTATCAGACCTCCAAATTGTCTTCATCCTGCTGTGGAGTGGACGGACTCCACTAAATATTGCTGTTATTGACACTGACACGCTGTGGTCAACCAGCAGGAGATACTTGTTAGCTGACTCTTGCTGTTTTGTGTATTTAGAGAATGATTAATTCGTTCATTTGAACTATTGCTGGATTCAATCCATTGATGCTAACGAGTATATAAAGACCTTGTTTTCACTTAAAGTTTGAAATCTCACAGTTATATCCAAAATAACTTGAGGTTTCGTCAAATAAGGATTTTACCAGGAGTGAGTTACAAATAATAACAAAAACATTCAAAAATCTTTTGAAAGTCCTACATTATGTTTTAAAACTGACTTTTCTATAGGAGACGGTAACATCTTGATTGGGACATCTTGTGAAGCGCAGCTGCATTGAAACTCAGTGAGGCGTGTTCGCTCTCTGCAGCAGAAGCACCAACCTCATCAGAATCCACTGATGAACTTAGCCTCTGACATCTCTCTTGTCTTCACACTTGTGCAGAGATGGAGTCAGAATAATTTAAAAGAGTGCTTCATTTTTTTTTTAGCATGTATACATATATATATACATATATATATATATATACATATATATAGCATGTATACATATGGCGTACATATACATATTCACATAGCATGTATATATATGGTGGAGACGGTGGCCGCGTGGTTAGCGCGTTCGCCCGCGGACCGTAAGGTCGCGGGTTCGCGTCCCACGGAGAGCACGTCTAGGGTCCTTGGAGAAGACACCTAGCCCCCACTTCTCCCACCATTGGCGCCGTTGAAGGGCAGCCTGCTGCGGTGTAAGGAGTGCAGCAAACAAATTTCCCCGGTGAGGGATGAATAGAGTAATTCAAAATAAACAAAAAAACAAAATATACCTCTTGTACAGGTTAACAAACACTTAACCACCGACAACTGCGTTAAGTTTCCATTGCAATGTGTAGCATCTGGTTTTGTATGGAAAAGCCATTAAAAGTTAGATTGAGCCATCAGTGCTCAATAAAACATACAATATTTAAAAAGTTAGATCACAAAATTCTTTTACATTTAGTTACATGGTTCAGAGAATGTTCTTTTATTTAATCTTTTGAAAGCACAGAGAATTTTTATGGTGATATTCAACTGAATAAATGTAAATTCATCAAGACAAAAAAGATGTGGCATCACAAAAATAATAGAACCATGATAAACTCTCATCATCATCTCTTTCTTCTCAGTCAGACTTGGCAGTGATGGGTGGCACTGTTAACTCAGTGTGATGATGGTCAGCCCTTGGAGAGGCAGCAAGGGTGAGCCACCTTTGTTGTTTATGCGCTGCCTCCTCCATACGCAGACTGAAGGAGGGGGAGTCAGGAGACAGATGCTTAACGACTCCCTCAAGGCCATGGCTCCGGCCCTTATCTCATCCCCAGTTTGTGCAGGTTGCCATAGTAACTGACCTGAACACTTGAAAGAATGAGTAAGACTACCTTGTATGTGAGCCACTAGAAGAATTTATTGAGCATGTATAAAGTAAAAATTCTAGTATGCTGTTGATTTAAAGCATTTACGATGTTCACCGCTTTGGATAACTTTTTGCATGATTCTATATGTGTCTTTTATTTTACTGCAGAAGTGCACAGTAACACAGTTGCACCATCGAGTATCATAAAATTGATGTTATATTCTAGTCAGAAGAGTAAAAGTTAGCAAAAAAATGTTGTTTTATAAAATACATGTTAACTTCTTTTATCAACACATAAAAACAAAATTTACATTCTCAAGATAACATACAATGATTTCATAATTATGTTAGTACTTTGTTAAAATATCTCTGGTATGTCATTAATGTGATAACAAGTCCAATGGTCCTAATTTCTCATATTAATGTGAACGTGCTACTCTCTGTAACCTCTGCACCAAGTACATGAAAATCATGGCTCCCATTTTGTTGTCTTCCACTTATCTGGGACCCGGTCGCGGGGGCAACAGTCTCAGATGGGAAGCCCAGGCTTCTCTCACCCCGGCTGCATCCTCCAACTCACCCTGAAGGATCCTGAGGCATTCCCCGTCCAGCTGTGAGACATAGTCTCTCTTGCAGGTCTGGAGTCTGCCTCTGGGTCTCCTCCCAGTGGGACGTGCCCGAAACACCTCACCAGCGAGGCATTCAGGAGGCATTATAACCAGATGCCTGATAAACCCCATCTGGCTGGAGTAGAGCGGATGGCAGAGCTCCTTACTCTTTCTCTGACTGAGAGCCTGCCCTGCATAGGAAGCTCATGTCGGCTGCTTGTATCTGCAATTTTGTTCTTTCGGTCACCACCCACAGCTGGGGACATAGGTTAGAGTAGGACCGTAGATCGACTAGTAAATCGAGAGCTTTGCTTTTTTGCTCAGCTCTTTTTTTTACCACGACGGACTGATGCAGCGGTCCATCACCACAGCTTCCTTTGAATCAAAATAAGATACTTCACATCCTTCCCTCTCTCCCAAGTTTCTAACTTGCACCACCATAGACACAAACAACACCAGACTTTGCAACTTTGCAAACAATTTTCCAGTCAGATGTTCAGTCATAAAAGATGTTTTATTCCAAAAATATTGCTTTTATCTCCACATTAGCATTCTCATGACATGTGCAAACGATGTCAGTATGATGGTATAAATGATTTATAAAGTCTCAGGTAGCCTTCATAGCCAGGTGAAAAACCTGTCAGTAAATGTGAAGCCAACATAGGCTGGCTAAGATTTCACTTGTAGGCATAAATGCATTACAATAAAATTATATTCACAAAACATAACCAAATAAAAATGTTCTGTGTTACTTGTGACAACCCTACAAGGGCTCAGGCAAATACAGCATCTACTACTTCGGTTTTGGTTTGTCTACAAACAGGACAACCAGCCCAAGATGGCATCTGCTTTTCACTGGCCACAGGACCCAATCTGGGGCCTAGTCGTGATATATATGTGTGCAACACCGAAGCAGTAATTTTTTTGCCTAATGTTGTGATTTCCTCTGAAAACCTGTGACGTAACAAAACAAAACAAAAAAAGTGACAGATCAACATGAACCAAAACGGGGGAATCTCAGCTGGAACAAAAAAGAGCCAAGATTATATAAAAATATTTTTTACATAACTATATAGATTAAATTCAGATTTTCTGAGTAACGACAGACCTCAAAGACTTCCTAAAAGCAATTCAAGAACTTGAAAAAAAAAAAAAACTAGAATACGTCCTTTTCAAAACTATTACTTGTGCCATTTTCTCATCTAAAATGTAAATTTCCATTGTAATATTGTCATATGAATAAAATTACAAATATAATAAATATACATTGTAAATTATTGTTGGTATTTCATTCAATATCGGTTTCCTTCACTTTTGTTTTTAAAGCAATTAAACGCATCAATTTATGCATTTAATTGATTTGTAAGAATTAATGAAATATAAATCTGAAGATCATCTAGAAGAAGTATAATTGTTATTTTACCGTTGTTTACAGCAACGTCAAAAATATTAATCATGAGAAAAATCTGGGATTTAAACCTAATTGCCTTACACTTGGCCACATGTTAATCGCTTGCAAAGAAATATTTTTCTAACCCAACGAAACCCAAATCCTTCAAAACATTTTCTCATATCTTCCCATTCATCATAGACACACACACAATGAATTTCCCTGAAAGTGAATACAACCTGAGTCTTAATGTTCACAATGCTAACGCAACAATATTTGAAGAAAATTTTCCTTTTCATATTTTTTCTATGTTCAGCAATGTTGACAACAAAATCTGAAGGGTCTTTGTCAGCAGAGGTGTCCATTGTTTACTGTCATCACAGACTGGGCCTTGAGGAGTGAACTAAACTAACAAGGACTGCTTGCACTGTTGCTGGTAGCACCAGCATGTGCACCATGGTGATCAGACAGGTGTTTTGACATCTCCCTCTTTCCACTCAGAGTAACATCTGGCACTGCTGCCAGGCTTAATTGTAACAATATTTTGCAGGCTGTCAGTAACCTGGACACTAACAAGCAAAACAAAATTAGAATGATGATGCAAGTAAAGCTTTTTACTGTCCGTCTGGGTAGAATTCCTCTCTGGAAGCCATTCAAAGTTTTAGTTTTTGCTTCTTTTCAAATTCATTTTTGCTCTGCTGTAAGATATTAAACAGTTTCCATCTGCTTAGCATCTACATATTGCCGGTATTGTGGAAAAGCCTACATCTGGAGATTTTATAAGCGGTATTTTCCAAATCAGTGAAAGCACCAGCTGCCTATCGTGTCTCAGTTTTACAGTTATAGCATTAAAGTTAATGAGAAGTTGTCTTTGTTTCAAGATGGTGTAGATCTATCATTTAATTAGATTAAAACTGTTGTCAATGTATTGAAACATAAAAGCAGATTGAGGATTTAATAGAATGGTATTTATGTACAAAAATATAATTAAAATTGGTTAAAAACTGAGAATGAAATGTTTTATTCACTTCTTCACAAACGAAGAAGCCTGATCAACTGTAGCTTATTAATCATTAGAAAACAAGTTATATACAACATGTTATTAAACCAGTACGTATATTTTGTTTAACTTTATATTTGGAAAATTAGCTTTTTTTTGTGGTTATCTTTCAAATAACAGATTGTCTATAATATATTTTCTCCTCTGCAAAAAAAAAATTGTTAAAAATGTCTTTTGAGCAATTTTAAATAAATGCATTTCTTTTATTTTTTATTATTTTTATCTTATATTATTGCACACCTGTATCAAAGCAAGTTCCTAGTCTCTGATATTCTCATTGACATGGCAATAAAAGCTTTCTGATTCTGATTCTCATTCTGATATTTCATTCAAAATACTTTCAAATAGTAAACAAATAAAATGTTCAAACGAGTGAATCTTGTGTAAACAATCAAATAAGTTGTTAAATTACATTGATTCAGAAAGTTATTACAGTCATAAACTATGACTGTATTAGGACATTAATGCCCTTTAATTGACTTTGATTTGAATAAATCAATAAAAATCTTTACTACAAACAAATATTATTCATTTTGTAGAATATTTAAATGCTACCAACACAAAACCTATATTTATGCTGTGCATACAAAAAAGTTATATGTTCAAAAGATGTGTATATGTGTAAATTACCATGGCAACAGATGTTTATCATTACATATTTTTCTCTTAACAGGGATTGGCATTTAATAGATAACTCAATAAATTTGACCTCAATAAACATGTATCATTTGTATTCTCTTGGTTTTTAATGCAAAAGCAATCAAATTAATTAACAGATTGTTTTTTTAGAAAGTTTTTTTCATTCTCTTAGCATAGTGTTTTGCTTTTTGTCATTAAATTTATATTACAAGCTATAGCCGAAGGGTCGCTCGTGTGAAGTATTTTTTTTACAATGCTGACATGGTGTGCGGTCATTACAACGTTGTGAAAATAACTTGTCACTCAACAGGTGTTTATTA
The DNA here is from genome assembly GCA_902685375.1 of Neostethus bicornis. Taxonomy (NCBI): domain Eukaryota; kingdom Metazoa; phylum Chordata; class Actinopteri; order Atheriniformes; family Phallostethidae; genus Neostethus; species Neostethus bicornis. The sequence continues at coordinate 18,257,909 of LR738545.1, forward strand.
GACTGTAAACACAGCTACAGTTTGATTGGCACCACACTCTGAATGACTTTTGCTTATGTCATAATTCTATAGGTACTAAGTCTGTGTGTGTGTGAATGTGTGTGTGCGCGTCTCCATGTGTGCCTTTTTTTTCTGTGAAAAATAATGACAGTTATATAAATGTACACAGGAGCTGTTAAGTAAAACCATTGCAGAGAAATTAAATGAGTACTATAAAATGGTATGAGACGTTTTACGAGTGACAAAAGATGCTCACTTTTATAACGTCCAGGGGACAAATTCTTGTGGCAGTTCTAAAGAACAATTACTTAAATAATTGGGCTTTCAAAGAAAAGATTGATTGTCTAAAAGCTGTTTTCTGGGGAGAATCCATTAAGGGAAGCCATTTTTTCTGCTTGCTTGACATAACGTTTTTTATTCATTTCTTTTTGCAAAGATGCATGATTCTTTGGCTTTTTTGCTGCTCTGTCACTGATGAACTATTCTGCAAGAGCAAAAGTCACGAGATGAACAATTTACAATCAGCCACAGATAAACTTGGACAATCTATGTATAATACACACTGACAGACGATAAAAGTTTGCCTTCACACACATAGACACATAATCCTTTATACATACATATATAATTCACATCTAGTTATGCGTATTTATGTGTGTGTAACATGTGCATCAGTTTCGAACTTCGACACGTGTGTTTGCGTTGTTGGACGCACCAGGATGCAAAAGGATTTTAAAAGCAAATGGTACACCGCAAGACTCTGTGTGTTCCTTGTCTAGCAGCAACAGTATGGCATCTTCTTTATATTCAGAGCTTAATTAGCACCTATTCAGTAGATGCTCTTCGCTCTGCAAGAGGAGGCGAAGGCTGGGAGGCAGCCTGAAGGTTATCTCCCAGACAAGCTGCTCAGAGACGCTGCTGCCTCATTCAAAGTCGACCATGATGCACGTCAGGCGGGTCGTGCCCCGTCGTCTTAAAACCAACTCTATTGGCTCATGTTGAGAAATATATTTCCTCATCTAGATCCCATTTTTAGGCTATTTGCGAACAGCCCTACCCTTGACTTTAACATAGTATTTTAAGTACCCGGATGATTGATTCAGTACCACCAGTAGTACGATGAGGTGTTTGGGAGGAATACAGGGGAGTAGGGGGTTGTTAAAAACATATCACGCTGGCGGGATGATAAGGCGTCTCTCTGAATGCTGTTAAAGCGAGGGGGGCCTGTGGCCATCTTGAGTTTCCCTTCTGTTGTGCTGATGGGACAGAGCCGCTGCCATCTGGTTCCCATCCTCCTCATTCCCCCACCCATGGACGCGGCGGCTCACCGATGCCCTTTCATCCAGCATGCTTGCATTGTCTTCCATCTCTCCTTCTGGAGGTCATGTAGTGTGCAAGTACAATGGGATAAGCAACGGGAAGGAGGAGGGGATTCCAACCCTGGAGTCATTTGGTGATCATGTGGTCCAGCACAGATAGCTAAAAAAAAAGAAATTAAGAAGAGGTTTCATATTGAAAATCTGGTCGTTAAAAATTCAAACGTCGTCAACTGAACCTGTCATACCAACACCCTCTAAGACCTTTGAATTGTAGGAAGTGACAAAATATTGCTCAAAAACAAAAATATATTCCAGGAGAGAAAAAAAAAACATTCTTTGTATTTATGTGCCCTACATCTCAACATCTATTTCAATCAGCTCTATGCACCCCACCCGCATCGCCTCCTTCTGAAAAGCAACCAGCAGCTTCACTCCGAGGCAGTCTGGTCTTCTTGTGACTGACACTCACTGCTGCAGCCCCCCTACATGGATGCTTCACACACAACCTGGGGGGCCCGTGTAGAATTAGCTTTAAAAGTAGGCCACGGATAATTGTCTGGACAAGAAAGTATATCAGTGCTCTGTCATGTTCAAGTTCCTGCCACTCAGCCTCATAAAGCTAATCTTGAGGAACTACCTTATGCTGTAGGGGCAGAGTCGCTCCGCTTTCTGACTTATTTCTCTGCGCTGGGACATACATGTTAATGCACTCCTCAGCCCAAGGCGGCCGAATATAATTAATATGTATGAAAGGTGAAAAAAGAAGAAAAGAGGTGTTTTTGATTAATTGTTCCTCTGTGTTGGCTTTGCCATATTAATAACCGGGAGGATTAAGAAGGTCAGGACTGACCTGGTAAACATTAAAATTTCATGAAACCACTACACAAAGCTGACAGTAAAAAGACAGTAAGCGTACACACGCAGGCTCTCACGCTGGCACGAATATAAATTACTCACATGGCGTAACACCAACCAAATCTGAAAAGTGTGCTGGGATGTCATTAATAATAAACAGGCAGGCTACCATTTATTAGAATAGTGAAAAGTCATGTTTTCTCCAATGTGGCCTATTTTAAATGTGCGTCTGTGGGAATAGAGGGAGTACTCTGGGCTTGTGTCAGAGCAGGCTTTCCAGGTCCCCGCTGGGAGGAGATATGGCTCACAAGCAGCTGAGCACACTTCTCATTCTGGTGGGACAAATAGCAGGGGGAATATTTCGCCCAAGCTTCGCTCCAGCTAGTTTTCCTTTCCACTGTGTCTCCATTCTGCTTATCATGTAAAGATCTAAGATTTTATTAGCCATGAAAATGTTCCGTATATTTTTTATGTCTTAAGCTATAAAATGTAATGAAAAGGGAACACCCCACAGTGCATAAAAATTGTGCCGATTTAGGCACCGCACTGGAGGATCCAGCTGATAGAAGGCCAAGGGGTCCATTTTTATCTTTTGATTCCTGCATTAACCTTGCATTAAAAGTTATCTGTGTTATCATCAGCCTAGATTTAGGCCAATAAATTCCAGTTTTATGAGCCATCTTGGAGGAGAATTATCATGATGTTATGGTTTAAGTAACATATGTTCCAATTTACTGACATCTACAGGATTTGACGTGGCATCAGCCATCCATTCACATAATCATCATCTTTTCATGGCATGAAATTCCCTGCAATAAGTTGCCTTTGGTTTTTGGTGATCGAGCAGCACATGGAGCCAGAAATGAACAGGCTGCTGCGGAACAGGAACCAGTGCAGCAATGAAAGAGCTTTTATTTCCTCTGATTATGTAACATAATGTGGCAGAATCACAATTTTAAAAGACCAGGGAACCATGGCGCTGAATAATAATAATCTAATTAATCTGCTACAGAAGGTTTTTATACTTAAACATTTTATTGAGTTGGGACCTGTTACAAAAACTGAAAAAATTCTAAGCATGTTGAAATAAAGTTAAACAAAGGCAAGAAAAAAAAACAAGGATCAGTGAACATTATTCTCATTGCTGACGAACTGGTTAGTGAAAAGATATTTCTACATTCATTTTGCATGAGTGCTAAAGGATGGCTGATATATAACAAGAACCAAACATTTTGAGGTCATTGGAGATGTTTGGAGTCTCTGAGGTGTTTATTGTCAGGTTCAGGCGCCGTAGCTTGATAAATGCAGATGTAAATCTAGTTTTTAAAGGTCAATGTTTTAGAGAATTCCTAGCCATAAAGAAGAAGTTATGTTCTTTCTTATTCCTTGTGGGGAACTAATAAAAAAATTGCACACTCACCGAATTTTTGGTTTAATGACTTAGAAAAAAAAAAAGTTGAGCTTTCTATAAATAACACAGTGCAATGAAACTGTATCAATCACAGTGGCAACGAGGGTTTAATTTTACCTAGAAATGTAGATGTTCTTGTTTTGTGTTATTTGTTTGAAATAAGTGTTGATCTCTCTGGTTTGTAGAAAGATGAGTCACACATATATTACACAGAAAAAAATGAGTGACATCACTTACATCTCTAGTTGGTATAAGCAGTAGCCTTTCAGGAGGTCAGCTGGAGTGAGATGGTGGGAGCGACACTCTGGGGCAAAAATTGAGCTTTTCTGGACAGCCGCTGCAATAACGTGAATAGATGTGTTTCCCTTTGCAATTAAAGCCTCCCTGATTACGTCTCTCTCTGCCTATCGATTGGAAACTTTCACTTAATAACTACTAACATGGTCTCTTATGGTAACCCTGAGGTCCTGCCTTTGAGGGATGATTGTGCAAAGATTTATCTTCACGTCTCTAAGAGACTCCTGCGGGACATTGTATCATTTTTGTATTCTTAAGTGTGCAAAGGTCAGAGTTAAACCACATGATTAAACCCTGGCTCGTCACACTTAGTTTTGACTTAAATTAGATACTATGTATATTTCAGAAAACCACTCCAACAATGCAATTTTTTTTATGCAAAGCCTAATTTGTTAGTTCCATATTACTTACAGAAATGACCTTATTAGCAATATAGAGGTTGATTCGTCACATCATTTTAATTCAAGACAATTAAATAGTTAATCAAAATCAACTCGGCTCAGATTTCTCCTCTGCAGCGAGTAAATTAATTAGCTAGCAGTGAATTATCTCGCTCATTTCTTCTTTTATAATTTTTCAGTTTTGCAATCTTTACTAATTGACCTAAAGACCTAGATACAATCAAAAAAAGTTTAACAGCAGTTTGACTTTGATGTAGTTACATTTTGTGCTCATATACCTTGAAACTTTCGAGAAAAAAGGAGGAAATAGTTCACATTATGCTGCAAGAAATGTAGTTCCAGTTTTAATTTAATAGTATAACAGCTGCAAACTAGAAAAAGTTGGGTTTTTTACATTTTTGGCCTACTTAATTATTAAGGTTATTTAAAATACTCAAAACACTATAAAATAGTCTTCTGAACTGCTTATCCTTAATGGAATTGTTGGGGATGCCAAAGCCTATACTGACTGATTTCAGGCGAGAGGCAGGGTACACCCCAAATAGGTCGCCAGTCTGTTGCAGGGCCATACACACACACACAACCATTTACACACATGCTCAATCCTAGGGGCAATTTGGTAGCGGCCAATCAACCTAACACACTTGTTTTTGGAGGGTGGGAAGAAACTGAATGTGTACACGGAGAAATCGTGCAAAACTACACACAGAAACACCGGTGTTTCAAGCCCTTGCTGTGAGGCCACTATGCAGCCCTTCAGTAATTTTCTTTTATCCATTTTTTTTATTTATTTAACCCGTCAACAAAAATAAATATACTGTATTTTAAAATCTATGTTGATTTTTAATGACTCCTCCATTCAAATTGTTGGAAGCAAACATTTTGCTAACCTAAATTGACAACTTTTTTCACTAAATTAAATCCCAAATATAGCCTTCCTGCTTCAATTTGTGGAAAATTTTATTGATTTGTTACTTCTGCTTAGTTGAATATATCTATAAGTCACTGAGCAAGGATTAAAGGACTACTTAATTAGGAAGATAGCAAAAAATAAAAATGTATTAATCTGTGAGGCTATGGCTTGGTAAACTTACGGAGCAGAGAAACTTGTATTACATTATGTGATCAGATAGTTGCCTCAAAAAAATAAGATTCAAAATGATTCATGTCTTATTTAACGCAAATAAGATTCATGTCATTACAAATTTTAGTTGTCCTTTATATTTAGAAAATGTTTTTTAAAAATTCAATAATTTCTACTCTAATGTAGGAAAGGGAGAAGGGTGAGCTACAGCACGTATAATTTAGTCTGTGTTTGTTAGATTGATTTATCAGTTCTGAGTCTAAAGACTAATAGGTCAGTGGATGATCAGTTAATACACACAATACACATTGAAGAGATTATCATAAAACATACAAATGTTTTGGCTTATGAAATAAAAATGAGCCATCGCATGTAAATATTTCCTGGAAAGGTTCCAAGCTGCTGTTTGCTTCAAATATAACAATAGCTTGTAGAAGAAATTCACTCTTCACAGCTCACGCCTCTGAATCATACACCTGTTTGGTTTCAGCGTGCCAGTCTTCCTCGCTCGCTCTCTGCTCAGCCATGTGAACACAGCGCAGGTTGTCCACAGAACTGCCCTCAGGCCCCGCAATGTGTTCATAGCCTGGCTGGCTGGCTGGCTGGGCAGAAGCATGCATGCAGGGAAGGTGGGGGAATTAAATAAATAATAGCATGGCCTTTCTCTGGGTGAGTAAGCAAAGACAGAGGCAGAGTTTTGAGTAGGCAGGCACAGTGCCCTTTTATTTTCCTTAGCTTAGAGCCCTTTTTTTTTTATAATAAATATAAACCATTCAAACTATTAAAGGTTTCCTGAAACCTGAAAAGGATAAAATGCCTTTATAAGGAGGACTTTCCTTTAAGCTATAGATAATTTAGGCTGTGGGTAAATAATGTAAATTTGCGAGTCATCCACATTAAGCCAAGTAAAGTGTTAACATTTAAAATGTTCCAATAGTTGGTTTGTTTTTCTGCTCTTTCTGTCTGGTGTCTGATCGTAGTCTAACTGCTGCATTCATCAAAGGCCTAGTCAGACACACAGAGACAATAGCTAATGAGTAGGAGCTCCCAGTTGGGCTGATCAGAGCTTTGGTGCTTCAGACAATGCAACAACATCTGTGCTGCTGAGTGCTGGTGTGCACCGACAGAGGCATCCCCGGAGAGGAGAAGAGAGGGGGGCCCGGAGATGGTGGGGAGGTGCCTTCACATGTCTTGGACATACAACCCTCCGACATCCAAGCCCTTCTCATCACCCATCTGTACAAGGTCTTGACACAAGGAGGGGATGTGTGCAGCGAGACCATGATGCATTTCTCATCCAGGTATGCCACTTGCACAAAACTTGAAGCCTCAGCTTAAAAAAGCATTCGAAATGTCAAGAGCTTTAGAAAAGGAAGAGAAATTATTTTTCCAGTAAGAGAAGGGAGTCTGGACGGAAACAGGTGTGGACCTCCCTGTGGATAGATCTCCTCAAGGGGAGGGTTAGCAATGAAAGGGACTGGATGGATGCCTCCCCACAGGGAGAGAGGTGCACATAACTCAGGGAAGATGCCGGCCTCTTCTATATACAGAATTAGTTATGCTGAGCAGTGACAGGCCAAGCATGAACAATAAGACTCCTTTTCCAGCTATAGCGTCACACTACAACATTTAGGGGGAGTATCTTATTGTAAACATGCAGCTTTAGATAAAGAAGCTCTGAAAACAGGCAGGTTTGGACACTTGCTTCCACCCAGGCGGTGACCCATCAGAAGGACGAGGTGTGCCTGGTAATTAAAATACAATCTCTGCTGCTGTGCCCCCTGGAGTGGCAGTGGCAGCGGCTTCACCCGAGAGCCTGGGGGCAAGAGGTGCCACCTGCACTGCCACACCACCTGCGCCACCACTGCCTCCCTTCATTAAGCCTGGTATTTACACTAGTTCCTAACCCCCCACCTCCAATCCCCACTTCATGGGCCCTGGTAAGGCAGCGCTTTATTAGAATTAATGTGGCACTTCAGAGGAGAGTGTCAGTGTGGCGAGTACCGGGGTGCCAGGAGAAAGAGTCCCCAGCTCTCCTCTGTCACATTGAATAAAAGCAACACAGCCAGCCTGGAGCAGAGATGAGCGTGGACAGCACATGACAGAACTGTTTTCCAGTGCTGAGGGAAAGTAAGTATTCTTTATTCAATCTGTTTTCATGTTTACAGGATGAACTATTATATTGTACATGGAGAAGATCAAAGCCTTGAAGAGAACATAACAGGCCAAGACAAAGCGTCGTGTCAAGCATTTAACCAAATACTGGACATGTGACGACACTCATACAAAAGCACATGCGACAGTTGAAGAAAATTAATCTCAGGTTTGATGAGGATTTGCGCGACTAGTGTTTTGAATGATGTAATTGTCAATTTGATTAGCTCAAGATTTAGCACATCACTTAGATGACACCTACCTTTCTCATTTTCAATGTTGATTTTTCACCTCTCCCAGTTAATTTTAGCAAAATAAAACAAAAAACAATTCTTTAGAAACAGGGCTTCATCCTTAGATTATTATCACAATAGAAAAATTACAATAGAAAGTTGTTGGTTTTTTTTTTTTTAATAAATGGTACTTGGACACATTTAGCATTTTGTATAAGCTTGTTGTACTATAACCACAAAGGGGTCTCCATTTGTTTTTTCAAGGTTTTGTAAGTGGTGTGTTGGGTCATTTCTGCTAGGATAAATTGAGAAGGAGAGGTACGTGGCAACACCAATGCTGGATGTAGTCAGGCAGCAGGGGAGGGCATTAAAACCTAGTTTGCATCACTCAGCGCCTCCAATTAAACTGAAATAACCAGATACAAGTTCCTGTCTTCAAATATGTTTTATGAGCTCCCGTGCAGCAGGGGAATTCATGAGAAGATACTGTACATCTCCTCGCAGTTTGGCTATCTCTGCTGCATGCCTCAGTTCATTAGTGTTAAAAATGGTTAGCGTTTTACAGCCACATGTACTTTTAAAGTCTTATTAGCTTCAGACCATGTTGTTTAAGGGGCACGTGAGGCTTCCAATTAATGCTGTTGAAAGCTAAAGCAAGTTTTCCCAATGTTTCTTTCCTCAAGTTAAATACAACTTTTTATGAGCCACGGGCATAACCGCTAGCGGCCTTCTTATCAGAGGCAGACATCAAAGGACTTTTGCAGCTTATGCTCACACAGCTATATATTAATCCTAAAGACAAAATCTTAAGCTTGACTCCAAAACAGAAATGAAAAGTTGACTCGTGACTTGCAGATTTGATCAGAGCCTTTACACTGCATGACATTTAAAACTCGGTAAAAACGATGATGATTGCATATGGGGAGCCGAGGAAATGTGATGTAAACAGACTGAAATAGTTTGTTTTTGGATACTACAACTATTCAGAAGTCTTGTTTAGTCTTAAAAGAAATTTTGGAGATATTTCAAGCTTTACTTTGACCCAAAAACATCAGCCTCTAATTTTTATGTTGAAGTTTTGCATCAAGCTCAGACTTCTGGGTTCACTCTACGCAGCAGCAAAGGTAACAGAGCCCCTTTGCATTTTCCAGCTCTGGGAGGTGTGTAGAAGGCAGACCAGGCTGCACTCCCAATCCCTTTACAGTGCTGTCACTATTCATTCCCCGCCTGCCCTTCCTCCTCACACCACAACCTCAACAGGGGCATCGCTCATGATAGAAAACAATGAGCGTGATTTGTGAACTCTCGCCGTCTTTGTAATTTCATCAGTGTAATGGGATTATATTTCAAATCACCACTCCTTTGTTCATTACACATTTAAACTCCTGTGACAGACAAAAACTTAAATAAAATGTGCATGTCAACCCTGGTTGACTTTGCCTGCGCCCGCACTTGATTAGACAAACAGTGCACCGAGGCCGTGGAATAGGGGGAAATAATGTGCTCATTTATTCATTTTTCAGACAAGTCACAATAGATTTTTAACGACCAGCGTCTGACCTCCCTTAGGTACTTCTTGCTTAGGGAGGTTAATAAAGCCTAACGCAGTGCTGCTCAAACACCACGGCAAGAAGATTCCTGTGATGAAATAAAGACAGGACCAAATCAAGAGTCTCCGAACGCCCCGGCTCTGGAGTGAGGAAGGGAAAGCATGTGGGGGTGCAGTGGTGGGGTAAGGCTGCAGAAAGAGACTGGTATTCCACTTAGATTCCAATTCCACAGGTCTCTGAGGGACAATTAAACCAAGTGAGGAAGAAGTACTCTCTTTTCTCAATGCACTGGGGCGTGCATATTAGACGCCGCAGCCATGGTGATACACTCACACATTGAAACTGCTGCCAAGATGTAAACCGGGAAGCTCGCAAGAGCAGCTCTAAAAACTTTATGTGAACATTTTAGATCCCATGCTTCTGAATGGCCCTGAAATTTAAAGTCTAATTTTGTATTGTCAAAAGATCTTCTCTGAGCTCAAGTGATGATAAGAAAATTACATGCATGTAGATGAAGAAATTGAGTGATTTTATATCCTTAAACTGTGTGCTTAGGTGCAGTCCATGTGGTGAAAATGTCAAAAGTTTGACTGTAGAGCACAACACATAGAGAGCCAGTGCAGATGTGCTGCCACTAGACATCCATCTTGTTTTCCTGCTTACCTCAGTGCTCTATTTGTCTGAATCTATGTCATTTTAGCTCACTCAGGTCAACGACAATTCACCCTCCTCTTTTGTCTGAGGCACTTCAGAATCATAATGTGATGCATGTGGGATGGGAACCTGCAAAACACAGTCCCTGTCACTGCTCAGACGAATGCTGGATATAAATGATACACACCCTGCGCTTGCTTTCCCCGTTCTGAGGCCATGCTGCATCCTGTTTCCACCTGTCCACAAACACAGCCTGCTGCTAATCTTCCTCTCAAGCAGTGTCCATGATGAGTCATGACACAAATCTACACATGAACCAACAAAAATGAGAGAAAAAAAGTGAACTCCTAATGGTAAGTCTTGGGTCTGCGGGAAGAAATAACAAAGATTTGTTCAGACCTGTGAATAATTCATATTTTTTCTGGGCTCAGCCTCATTTCTCTCCCGTTAGTTGGTGCAGCTCTCTGCTGGGCTCCTCATGGGAATGCAGAAAATTACATCCTACCTGATAATTAGCAAAGTTCAGAGCAAACTAAAATCTGCCCCACTCTCTTAGCTCCCCACCACCGGCAGCTTTCTCTTAGCAACTAATTAAGTCCGCCTCTGAGGTTTTCAGACAGAAACGGTGCTGGATGCTGCAACAGCAGAATTAAAAAACAAAAGGAGGATGGATGGAAATGAAGAGCGAGGGTTCGGTCTTTATTATGTTTTTCCGTTTCATCTTTTTATACTGACGAATAAAATATGACAATTGTATTCCTGGAGGGGGTATTATTATTTCACACATGGATGCCTTCTTCAAATAGAAATAGCAGCATTGGCCGCCATTATGCATGGTAGCAAAGAGCGAAGCACCCTCTGTCCATAATGTTCTTTAATTATTATAATGTCATCATCCATATCCAGCAATGTTGCACCAAAAGAGAACAGCAGGGCACACCGGGCATTAAATGCAAATCACTAATCTCCCCACAGTTGAATGAAATCACACTACACAGACAGCATTATTAGTGATGCTATCAGCACCGCTGCAAATCATATTAGTCTCTTCTCATATGAGACATATCTGGTCACAGAATGAAGGTTGAGGCATACTTTTTATTCTTTACGATACACTGTATTAGCTTCTTATGAGTCTTTTTTTTTTCATAGCCTTGGTTGCATTAAGTCTCAAGAGGATTTAGCAGCAGGCAAAAAGAACAAATGAGAAATGAAAATTGGTGAAAAAGTCCATGACTTAAAAGCAACAAACTAAAAGCGAACTGTAATCTGTCAGAAACCTTCAGCTAAACACGGTACAAGTTGCTCATTAGAGCTGCTTGAGCCACTAGGCCTCAGATGACTCGCAGTGTAAATGGAGTCAGCTTTTAAAAGGGAAACCAGCAGCCTCCTTGATAAGGCTTTGGGCAGCACCGAGACTGTTTGTGATGTGCAATCCATGAGAGACAGAGGAAGAAGGCAGGCAGGCAGTCATTATTTTCTCCACAATTACCTGAAGTCCTTGATAACGAGCAAAAAAAAAAAAACGAAGCCATATAATTAGAAAAACACCAGCAACACCATTATTGTCAGGAGAACACAGCGGTATAATGAAGCAATTATAAATGAGCAGCTTTGTGCTTGTCATTAATTTCTCCTTTTAAGAATGTAGAAATGAAGCACGCCTAAACATTAGCGGCAAAAGGAGCGGAGGTGATATTTAGGTGGGTTTGATTACAAGATGAGGGTGTTTTGTGAGTGTTTGCATGTGTGTGTGAGAAGGGTTGAAGGGTACACTAAAATAACTGGCTACGAGTCCACCAATTCTCAACATGGATAAAGTGCCATCCAAAGGACACTTTCTGCCTTTTAACTAGCCCTTTCATGCTGACACAATTAAAGCTTTAAGCTAGAAATGTGTTTATGGAGGACGAGTAGATTCCCCTCTGAACACGGAAGAGTGAATATCAGCACGCTGCATTGATGTTGTTTATTTTACATGAAGTGGAAGATGCTCACTTGCTAAATGAAAGGTAATGAGCTAAAGTACATGCTGGGCCAGAAACTTGCCCTTTTCACACATCATCACAGAGCTCAGTCTTTCTCTTCTTTTTCTGTTTCTTAAACCTAATCTCACTTGAGAAATATTACATTTGAATTTTATACATATTTTCCTTTGAAATCTATACCACACCGCCAACGCAGCCACGCAATTAGGCAACGTGTTGAATTTCATTAAAAAATTTCTCCCCAACCACCAAGCAGATTAAAAATCTGTCTTTTTTTTATTAATGAGCTTTTTCCCACTTTGATTCCTTCACATGTTGAGACGTTTCCTCCCTGGTTTGTCAGGGCCACATTCAGATCTGCTCTTTCCTGCCTTTAAGGCATCAAAAAGTGAAAAAGGTGAACAAATGACATAGGCAGTGAGTGCTGAAAGTCCTTTCATTTTGTACACGCTAAGAATAAAACTCCAAAGCATTATCTTTCTCAGTTAGAAATGCCATCTTATTAACACATACCACAGCACACTTCATCATATTGTCTTGAGAAGGCAATTGTATGGAAGGGGCAATTAGGACAAAGAAGCTGTGAGGTTGCCATTATTTTAGAATTTAATGACCACGCAATACGGTGCTAGATGTAGAAATGAGGGCTACAATACTACAATTATGCATAATCTGGCAGATCTTACTGCACCCCCCACACTCCTCTTCCTTGTGCCTTGAATAAATTTACATGGAAATGCATCTTTGCCTAATTTATTCAGAGAAATTAGAATATACATTACAAATATTTCAATGGACGACATCAGCAACATGCAGTTAGGAATTTAATGACTTATTTCTTTGAATTCATGCTTATGGATTGGGTCAGAAAAAGCTACCTTCCAAGCAAGGTTTGTGAGGGGAAAGGATAAATAATTAAACACAGATGTATGTGCATGCTGATATTTATATCTCCTTTTATTTTTATTTCCAGATTTTGTGCCATTCGTTTAAGAAAGAAAGCTTTAACTCCAGGGTATGAAATTCTGGGAACGTTAGTGCATGTACTTATTGCCGGTACAAAAAAAAACAAAAAAAAAAAACAGGTGTGTGCTACTTGTAGAAAGATACATGAGACTGGACAAAACCCAAAAGCAGGGATTATTGACATAGATGCTCCACCATTAATAACCTGCTATATCCTTTGTGTTCGGGGTCGCCATTGCAGCAGCTAACTATAACTTGTCGAGGCTCCTCCAGCCGCACAATGCGTACCTCATGCATCTCCTGTCAGCAGGCATAATTCCTGGATGCCGGTACGCTGCTGATTTCTGCATAAGTGATGCGAGCCTTCTAGTAGAGTTAGGAGCACGAGTCTTTTGCCATTGAGAGATGTTCATCACTCTTGATCTAGCTCTGTCAAGACCTGGTGTTTTAGTGCCTCTCACGATTAGGCAGAATTGACAGGCCAAGAAGGCAGTGAATAGCAAAAATGTGAGGAACTAAGGGGGTGTGGTGTAGGCTGTAGGGTGAAGTGGAGTGTGGCCGCCATTTAATCTGCAATTTATCAGTTTAGGCTGCACCATGTAACATCAAGGAGATTACATTCCAGGGAGAAGGAGCTCTATCTTTTTGTTCCTTTCCTCCTCCCCTATCTCCTCCTAATGTTGTCTGATGGCAGAATGGGTAGGACAAAGAGGGAGGACTGTCTTTATTGTCACCGTAATTATTTCTGAAACCCTTAATTAATATATAGCATTGTGGACTCCTCCACGAGTAAGAAATGAGGTGCGGTGACAGAGATGGCATGGAAGCGGCTCGCCGCCGTGAGAAGGACTGCATTTTTATTCGAGCCATTTGTCATAAAGTAAAAGTTGGGTTGTTTTTAATGTGTGCAGACACAGAAACTGCACATGCATTTAGATGCACATATCCTGCTGGTGAAGCACAAGACACCTGACAGCTGATCACATTGGACCAATAAATACTTAATTGCCATTTTTCTATCAGAGTGCTTTATTGATGGAATTTCAGAAGTGATTAATATGAACTGTTAACTAGCTGTTACAGTTAGCACTAAATAGAACTGAACTGACATGTTGGATTTCATTGATTTCTTTGGCAATTCTAACAAAGTCCTTTGGCAAAATTAATGACGGCATATTTTTTCCATTACAAAACTGTAAAAAAAATTCAATCTTGACTTGTCTTTTTGTGATATGTTACCAAAAAACGTATTGCTTTACATCTTCTCCAAGCCTAATAAAACTGGAAATTTGAACATTTGGATGACCTTACATACACTGTGATGTTTAAAAGGCCTATTAACAGGATCACTGCTTCTTTTCAAACACACCGGTCAAAGTTCCCAGTAGGATTTAGGTTTTTATCTCTCAGTCTATGAAGGCAGAAATAGAAATATGAAAACATGGCTTACAGGAAGGAAACTCATGGCAGCCTGATATTAAAATGGTTCAGGAGTCAAGTAGAACAAGTCAAGCAGCTTGAGGGCAAACAAAAGAGAGAGAAGGAGGAGGAAAAGAGCAGGTCATTCTTAAAAGCTAATGGACTGTCAATGGTCATATTGTAATTCGTCAAATGTTGTAAAACATGTTTTCTTCATAGTTAGACTGCACTGTTAGTCTTTTAGTGTTATTTGAATTAAATAAATCATCTACAATGGCAAAGGATCCCAACTGATCAGAAATATTTTACATTATCACTGTTTGTAAATTTAAATTCAGAAAAAAATAACTAAGGTCATATTTATGATTAAGGAGGAATTTGCTCTTTCGTATACTTTACTCTGATTGGCTGATTGCCACATCACAGTTCCTCAAATACACAATACACATCCAAGTGTGGTCATGAGCAACACATAAAGAGAATATATCAAGCTAGTAACCAAATTTAGATTCAAATCTTTAAAAATCTTCATTTTGGTTTCTCCTTCAAATAAAGTGTAAAATAAAGGAGCGGTAGTGTCCTGAACTGGTTTAGGATCAACCTCAGTAAAGCATGCATATGTCTCGAGGGGGATTTTCTAAAAATTGCCGAGAGAAAGAATGACCAGCAACACTTATCTGCACAGCTTCTCTCCATTGACAGAGAGCTTGATCCAACTTGAAAGGGGGATTGAACTCTCACAAGATGAAGACATGACATCTTCAGCTTACTTGACGTCAATGATAGGACAGCTCACTTGTAGATTGGGCATGTTGCCAGCCAGATCTCCCTTGTCCTGAATCCCGTCTCTGAACAGAGGCCAACACTACAGATGACATTGGGGAAGCCCATCACCTGTTGATGAAGAGCAGAATATTCAAAGAGGGTCATGGTGGGAAGCTGGTCTCGCAGTATGTGAATAACCACTCAATGAATAGATGTCAGCATGTGCATGTGGGTTTTTTGGAACTTGCAATGCCAATGGTCAGATCAGAGCACTGCAATTCATCCTGTGACATAGATCATCAGCCAGTATCATGTTCACACTGAGAGTTATGCCAAGAGTAAATATTACAGATCTGTCCCATTTTACATAAAGCAAAAATGTCTAACATAAGAAAATAAAACAAAAGAACCTTTTTAAAAAAAAAAATCTCCAGTTCAGCGCGTGTAAAAGCAGAAAATACAATTCGCACAGCATGGCAGCAAAGTAGACTTAAGCTAAACAAGTAGCAGTTTTATAGATTTACATGCAGCAAATTAAAAAAAAAGCTGTATTATCACCCTCAAGAGATTTTTCATTCAGAAAAACACTTGACACTTTCCTAACAATATTGCCTAATTGCAACCTCAGTGAAACATGCACGCTCAATCAGAGGAGTTTACTGTTAAATTTATGGAAATGCACATAAGAGCCCCCATGTTAGTTGTAGGGTGCACCTGCACTTGTCAAGGTACTCAAGTACACTTGGTAATTGGCTGTTGATTGCTGCTATTAACATGTGATGGCTAAGTGCATCTAATTCCTGTTCCATTTGCATGGTTCAATTCAATGTCACCACCCACTCCTCACAAAACTGAATACACAAGCCTGTGGAGATTGTAATAAATATACTTGATATTAATGTTAACATCAGTAGAAGTTAGGATTGAGACTAATCCTGAAATGTGAAAATTCAATTCCATACACATTCTGAAATCATCCACAAGTCCATATTATCACAAGCCATTGCATTTTCTCTTTTCCTACACTAGAAAACAATCAAACATTCAATCTTGGATATAAAAAAAAAGAAAGTCATTGTGTTATTTGTCAGAAATCTCCATTGCAGTCCTTTGTCCCTGTGGTTTTAACTGAGATGATCTGAGAGTGTGTGTTCACTTTTACTATTTGCATCTCTTTCAGCAGCAGTAGCACCTCTGGGCAATGCAATCCCTTTGAGTTTTAATCTTCTTGTCTGCCTGCCTGCATCCTTGCGGCTGTTTCATTTAAGTTTTAATATGTGTATTTGACATTTTGTTCATTTAGACAGAATGCCTCCTTCTACTACTGCCCCAAACATCTCATTTAATTGATGTTGTTTAAGATTACAGAAGGTTTCCTGACACTGTAGACACCTCTGATCCTTCATAAAAACCAACTGATCGTGTGCACATGGAAGGTGTGAGTCTATGTTGATTATCTCAGGTGAGAAATAACTTTAATTATCTTAAATTTTTACCTTTACAGATCGTGTTCAATTTGTCAAATCTTTCAACAGCAAGAAGAATGCTGATGATATTGATGATATATTTTCGATGTCTAGCACTAGATCGAATAGATGCGGCTGCAGACAGTGGGTCCAACTGGTTTGAAATGTCAAACCATCGAAGCCTGTGGTGTTCTTTGTCTGAGAAGCAGACCGTCCTCAGGAATGGTGTGTCTGCCATCTGCAGGACAACCAAGCTATGGCATCTAAACTGCACGTGGTCATGTTCATTTATATTTCAATGTTTACTATTTGGAATCAATTATCCCAGCTTTAAAGTTCATCCAGCATATACAGTATATATAAATGGTTTTAAAAAGAAGTAGCTCGATAGCTTTATTTGATTTCAAAACACAAGTACTACAGGTTAGCGTTGTTCAACCAGTGTTCCGCGTGAGAGATCGTCAGGTGTTTCATCTCTTGATCTGGTTGATCTTATGGTGTCTGTGTTTTAAAAAAATGGATTTAAGTGTTTTGGGTTTTTTTTATGTTTATCAGTAGGAAATCTTGTCATTTTATTTAGACACAGGCAAATAAACATAGGTTGTTTACTGTAACCATAGCAACTCACTCTTCTCTGCTTTTTTTGTTGCATGCTGCTGTTCATCCCTCCCAAAAACTACTCCAGTAAGTGGATCGGGTTTTCCATATGTTTTAGAGACATTATGAGAAATTTTAGGTTGGTTTTTGAAGCATAAAAAATGACTAATTTTCTTGAACTTAAACATGTTAATATGACAAATAAAGTGCAAAACTTCCAAAAGTGCATTCTAACAGTGCCCGTTATGACACATGAAATTGCTTTTGATCAAGAAATTAAATCATTTAAATATGTTTAGAGAACCGTTAACATTTTTGGATGTTTGTGTGCCTCGAGATTTCTTTTGATGGAAAAATGTACCTTGGCATGAAAAAGGTTAAAAACCACTGCTATAGATTGCACTTTCAGGGCACTTTACTATTGCTTTTAGTTTGTTTCATCACAGCACTGAATGAGTCTTAAAGGAATTTATGGGATATGATGAGATCATTGTATAATGTTAATGGGGGTGTATGGAGGAGGACAGTATTTCTGCAGCCAGAAAGCACACCACCACCAAGTGAAGTCATGCATGATCCCCTCTGGACTGATCATCTGTTATCCCATAGCCATCTGGGTGAGACCTCAGGCCTACTTATGTCTCTAAGCAGCAGTGATGTCAACATAAAACACAGATGAGTCCAAAAGAAAATAAAAAAAACTTAGTCATCACATGTTCCATTTGTCATCATCTGTAGAGGTTCATACATTCATACATTCTTTAAATTAGAAGTAATGCCCTATGTGTGTGATGTATACACTTGTGTTGTAGTCTTAAAATTGAGGTTTTATTCAGTAATATTTACAGCATGTGAGAAAAACCAAGCCACCATGTGTCATATCAGCCCAAGTTTCACACTGTCAAAAGATCCAATCTCAAAATCTGGCCTATCTAGCTATTGGCTGATGCAACTAATTAACTTCACAGCCCAAAATTTGAATTTAAATTAACAATTGAGAGATAGCATCAGGGGACACAAAGCACCCCGCAAAGAAGTTTATGAGTATTACAGAAGGTAATCGGTGAAGTAAAGAGGCTTTTTTAAATTAGGGGATATCTCCAATTCCAATCCAGTGAAACACACATCAGCAGTAATGAAATATTTGCTCAAAGCTTTCGGTTAGATGATTCTGCTGCACCGCTTATTTCAACATTTAGATTTTATGCATATTTTACTTTATGGGTAAAAACCACAAACTTACAAATTATCCAAGAGGTAACAAAGTACAACAATAAGAGAGAAAAAAACTGAAAGAAGTTACAAAAAAGTAAAAAACGACGGAAAATGTCAACTTTTTATTGTTTTTAAAGAATTACATAATGCATTAATCACAGTAAAGACAAATTACCCACAGCCCCTTCTATCTCACATCAGAGTTGTGCAAGCTTACAGTTAAATTTAAAACTGGATGCAAGATGTAAAATCTTTTTTTCCACTTTCATTAATTCTTCTTTGCCCAGATTTTTCAGCTATTGTACAAGGAGCTGAACACTAGAGCTCCAACAAACCAACCAGAGCTTTTGCCGGTTACTTTGCATACATTAAAAACTAAAATAGATTGGCAAAACCACCATGTGTATTTCTGTGCAGTAACTTTGGAGGATTCGTCCATATTTAAAAACATTAGTACCCACTGTTATTGGCTGTGTTGAAAATGAACCAAAACACAAGCCAGGCCAAATAAGTTTTTATCAAATTTGAGCAGTATGCATTCATTGTGACATCACGTAAATTTCATTAGTAAAGATGCAACCTGCAACTTGATTTTCTGGGGCATGGTTTTCGCATCAAATTGATTATGCCGACCCCAGGAGGAAGTGCACCACACATATCCAAACTTATTTGTGTGCTACAGGAGACGGATCTGAAAGCATCGGTGGTGTTTTAATTGAATTCTTCCTTTAATCAACTTGCAAGATGCAACAAAGCTTCACTTTGGCAGTCAAATGTCATGATCACAGGTTATAATTGAATGACGAAGGCTAAAAAGGCAGGCTAAAATACACTGCTGCTGCAAATCCCAGGAAAATACATCTGTGTTGTGCAAAATAAATCAAGTTCTGATATGCAAGTATCACAGACACAAAGAGAAGCTTTGCATCCTCTTGGAAGTCCAGTTACTGGCCTGTGGCACGTACTAATCCTATTCTATAGTCTATTATGATTACAAATGTACAGACCGTTCAATGACTTCATGCAAGAGGAGGCAGAGGGTCAACCAATCACACAAGCATCTCACACTCATTCCACACCGGCCACTTTAGCATAAACTCCAAGTCAGTAACAAGTCAATAGTGTCAATTATTTGCTCCCCCTGTCCTACTGGTGTATTGTGCTGTTGGGTGTTAAATGAAAAAGGATCATTAAAAATAAAAGCATGGGAAAAATATATATATATATAATACATGTGGCACACTTGCGCGCAAGCACAGAATTTTAAGAAGAAATCAGAAAGACTCTTGCCTTATACGTGAAAACAACGTTGGGATATTACAGCACACTGAATTGGGAGGAAATAGGTAAGTGCACATAAATATGAGTCCCTTTTTTTAATTTGTGAAGAGGTAGAGAGCCTTTAGAGTTTGTTAGCCTGACAGTGTTGGTACACTCAGCACCTCAGGTGCATTAAACAGAAAAAAAAACAAGGGGCGGATGAGGCTACAAAAAGCGTCACAGCAGGTCCATCTCAAACATTTCCACTAATTTTCTTCATTTGGATTTTTGAAGCTATATAAAAACGATCTTGTTGATGCAGAAGTTTGTGTGAGCAATCCACCATCAGGCTCCCTGGCCTACGCTCTGAGGTAGGATCGAGAAAACCGAAGGAAAAAAATTTTTCTAACTGAAATGTATAACAGGAACTTTGATATGTGATGCCCAAAAATTCCAACAAAAAAAGCTGAAACTAAAGGAAAAAAAAAATCTCAGCAAAGTTTTTGTCTTATTTAAGTGTGTGTGTCTGTGTATAGCGGAAATAAATGCCTATTTTAGATTTAAAAATAAGAGAAGAAATTTACATTTCCAAAAAGAGCCACATCAAAGGCACTATTGTCAAATTTAACCCTAAATGCCATCTAAATGTTACCCTGTACATCACCCGAGATTACTATTTAAGCCTAGCAAACTCCATAACTAATATTTTATTAATACCTGGTACTGATGTCTTAAATGACCGAATTTATTCTTTTTCATTCCTTGTCGCTTTTTGTGTTGAAACATTAAATTCAGTTGAAAATAAATACATTAATATGAGTGATATGTGGACGGGTATGCCCTAATTGAAGTGTTTGACTGTGAACTAAACAATGAACTAAGCTGCATCACTGATCCAAAAAGCTTAGAGCATTTTTAATTACGACTTATTCCCGATTAAGTTAAGTTTATTGAATCCTATCAGCTGCGACTGTAAATCCCTGTGTTAAAAGAAATGCATTTAATGAAAATATAATAATTTATGGGATGCGCCTTCCCACTAACAATGGTGAGAAACAAAATAAAGGAAAAAAAAAATCAGTTACCAAATCAAGAAAGTCTGGTCCCTTCATACAAGATTATCTTTTACACTGATTTAATGTCATACTGGTAATAGTGTGTATATTATAGAAAATTCCTAAACAAGCCCCCCTGAACAATCCAGCCCAAGAGACAAAAGGATAAAAGGAAAATGAAATCAGATTTAACGTTTAATATGTTGCCTTTTTTTTTTTTTTTTTCTTTCCCAAAGCCGCTTTTCCCCCCCACTACGGCTAAAACCTGGATTTGTTCACATACATACAGTAATATATACTTTGTAATTTTTCCAACATCTCTGGCTATGTACAAGCTATACAAATGAGCAGGCTAATGGCCAGGTACTCTGAGCAGTTGGTTGGGAAGTCTCCCGGCTCCTTCCCCCGCAGTCTGCCCATACAGGTGGCTGTTCTGCTTCACTTGCGATCGTCGATGGTCTTAATGAATTCCACCGCCGCGGTGAACTGCATCCACCAATAGCACTCCTCCCCACTCAGCCGGCTGGCGTAGAAATTATTGATGTACTGAACGGTGGACAGCAGGCAGGGCGGGTTTGCCTGGAGGGGAGGAGATGTGGGGATGGGCGCACATTAGCCGCTCAGAGAGCCCTCATGCAATAGCTCACAGATTATAATCAGAAATATGTAAATATGTAAAATATATGCACACAGATTACTAGATAGCAGTCTTTATGGTGCGCTGCAATTACAGTAAATTTATCAAAGGATTTCTGGGTAATTATTCTTCATCTGTATTGACAAGAAGTCAACAAGTGAGAAGAACAACTCCTTGGGAATTTATAAGAAAGAAAGTTTATAAAAAGAAACCTAGGTTATTTAGCAGATGATTGTGGACTTACCCTAATGAGAACAAATACAAGCACAGGGACAAAGTCATCTGCTCCAGGTACAGAGTCTTCATTTGCTAGACTGAGAAGGTTCATGATGGTGGAGCACATCCGCAGGATACACTGGACTTTGTCTCGCGGAGTCTTGTAAGCGTTAATAGTTCGGATCTCTGCCTGAGCAGAAGGCCAAGGAGCTTCTTTCAGATAAACCTTGAATAAGGAAAGATAAAAAAAAAAACATGTAAGTTTTGAATTAAACATTATGTAGAGATGCAAAAAATACAAGTACCTCTGGAATTTGAAGAGCTCTGTGATTTGCAGTTACAACTTTAGTAAGCCGCTGAATGTGTTCATGAAAAAGCCTGTGACAAAACGGTTGAGGTTAGCGACACAAAAAACTCATATATTCAATCCCAGGATGCAGCCGTACCCTTCTATTGTGTTAGGAAATTTGGTTATTACACAGAAACTTTCATTTCTGCTCACTTTCTGTTCTGGTAAAACGTCAAGATTGTCAATCAGTAGTTGAAAAGAGCCACTTGTTATATGGTTTGCTCTTCCAGTAAAACTGAATTCAGAAAAGACCGTTTTAACTGTGTTTTTAGATTGTAACCCTAAATGTTTGCTAAAACCAGCTCAATGTAAACTTTTCTCTCTATTCCTATTTGTGCTTGAGGTTAAAATTGTGCGAATGCACAACACAGATCACGTCGAGTGATTCTATGGTATGTAAATAGAAGTCAAGATTATTTACAAAACTAAAAAAAAATCTTTCCAATTGTATTTGACTTTTTAGATACAATTTTTAGTTGAGCATTTAGGAAGATGTAGCAAAAAGTTTATTTACAAATGGCTGGAAAAAGAAGTGCTTTTTTTCAAATTCTTTTGGTGCTGACTTTATTGACCAAAATATAACTTGTTAGACTGAAATATTTTTTTTAGGTATTGTGTGATTAGTCATGCATAGAATTTCTGTACACAAAGAAAAACAGCTGATGCAAAAAACGTTTGTTTGAAATAAAACAATGCATTTAAAATAAAAATTTAAAGCTCAAGCCATCTAAAATAATACATAGTAAAAAAAAAAATCTTATTGCAAACACTATTTTATATTTTAAAATTTATTTTACAAAAAATTTTAAAAAACCCAAATGTTTTTTGTTTTTTTTCATAGATCAACTTTAAGCTTACTGTGTTGACTTTTCACAAAAAGAAGACAGATTTATTTAATTTTTATAATGATAAATGTACTTCTCCCCAGTGCAGCAGTGTGCTGTTTAACTACTCACTGGTCTCTGAGAATATCCCCATCCTGGTTGGGGTAAAAGGCCAGTTTAAAGATGCGGTTCATAACGCTCCGCTCGATGGCCATCTGGGCATCCTGCAGCTGGTCCTCACTCGCATACTGCCAAATGGCATCACGGGCCATGGCGCCATACAAGTCGCGCAGAAAATCCTCCACTGATGCTGTTTTGTCATCGGCCGCTGTGCAAACCTGGAAGGCTGATTGAGAAAAAAAGAAAAGCAGATGAATGTCACTTGCAAGTCTATATATTTTATTTTGGGCGCTAAAGTTTACTTTATAAAAACTAATAGTTTTCAAAAACTTAAAGTTTGGAACTTAAAGTTTAAAACATAAACATAAAGTTTGGAACTTTCCAAATGTAATACCAATATTCAAAAAGGAGCAAACAAATACTATCGAATTATGCCAATTGTTCTGAAACATGAGCAAAGAAGATTGACCAAATGACTGTTCTGTAGGCTGTAATGTCTTTTAGTATTTAGACAAGTGTCTATGTTTGACTAATGTCTAGTCAAGTGAAAAAGAAAAGTTGAATTACCTTTAATGAAGTCGAGCATCTTGGCCTCCATGTGTTCCAGTAGTAGCCGGACACAGACGGTGGTGAAGTAACGGTTGGCCACCTCTTTGTCTCTCAGCACTCTCTGGAGCAGTCTCTCCAAATGTGCTTGTGAGGTTTGAAGACCCTGGCGACACCTTGTTAAATAAGCAATATATGGAGCCCGTTTTCTGAAGAAAAAATATTAAAAAAAGATGTTTTTAATTTTTTTCTCATTCCAAAGATTCTAGAGGTGAACAACTCTAATAGAAATAATGTGCATCTTTTGCATAAAAAGTTCAACTAGTTCAACCCCGTGTGTGGGGGCTGTGTGAAGTCAGCAGATCTTTATAAACATTTAGGTTTACCGGTAATCTTCAGCAATAGCAGCCAGCAGCTTTCTGCAGGTGCGTGAATCAAAACGGCTGACGCAGCGTGTGGTCTCCTGAATCTGGGCCATCAAGTTTTTATCTTGAAGGTTGATTGCCTCTGCTAACTGGACCTTCAGGAAGCAGACAATTTCATTGTCTGCAAAAGAGAAAAACATGGAAAGTGTCAACATGTCTCACTGCTCTGATTCCACAGACGTACAACCTTCAGATGATTATACTGCAACAAAATAACGTTCCGTTTCCGATGCACTAATGAGTCGCATGAACATGGGCACAAACGAAAGACAAGACATTACTCAACCTTGCCCAAACTTTTAAAGGTGAATCAAAAATTGAAGGTCAGGCAGAATTGCTTCATGGTTTTAAAGGACACTTCCAGCAGGTTGGATGCTCGCCAACAACAGAACAGTGCACCTTGCTCCCTGTGTGAGTGTGATACACACTGGGGAAAACTTTTTCACCACCTCAGAGAATAAGTTTTAAATTGAAATATGTGTTTGGGTCAATTACTTTTCAAAAACACATACAAACAAGCTGGTGTGGTGTCCACAATAATTAGAATGCTCAGTCAATTCATCGATAAAGTATATTCAATGCAATTCAATGATGCTTACAAAGCAAAGCCAAAGATTTTGGCCACGGTGAGGAAAGTCTGGGCTCTCTGCTGCGGTTACAACCCCTCATGACTCGACTCCAGATGTGTGATAAGACAAATCTTTCGTACATCGAAAAGTTTCACTGCGAAAAAGCAACAATTACCTTCGGGGTCCATATGATCAGGAAGCCCGTTACGTGTAATTGCCGGTGCGATAATGGGAAGAGCAATGGAGTCGGCAGAACACAAAGCCAATCTCAACTTCTTTTTTGCATCACTGGAAAACAAGAATTAACAGAAAAGATAAAACCTTTAAGTCAACTTGTAAATAGTTTTACTGGCTCCATACAACTATATAGGGTGTGTAAGAACGGCGACCTAAAAGAAAATTTGGAATCATGTTGCTGAGCTGTCTGGCTGGCAGAGTCTGGAAGATCATCAGCAGAAATGTTTTGAAGGTTGTCGTCTCTGGGAGAATCATGGACATTGTCCTCAACACAAAGGTCTGTAAAAAGCAAAAGGATGAAATTTTTAATTATTTACTGTATATGTTTTAGGGTTGCAAACCCACTTTTGTTTTTATATCTTACCTCCAGTTCCATCATAGGAAGCTCCTGCCGCGGCGCCGTCACTCGGGCTGGTTCGTTTTATGTTCCTGTATTTGTCCAGGATGTCCTCAGCTGCTTGTGTCTGGCTACTCTGTCTGGGCATTGGGTCATCTAAAAACAAAACAAAAAAAAAATAAGCACCGACAAACATGCTGCCTCAAATAACTCGCAGTATAGGCTGTTCTCTAATAAGAGTAAATAAAAAATACTACCGACCTTGTGCGATTCGCTCAGGGGCATTTTCATCTTTCTCCTGTTTGTCCCTTTTCCTAAACGCAGCAATTGGAGCTACGGAGGGAAAAAAATAGCCTGAACTGATGATGCAATGTAATAGCAAAACTTTCACAATGACCGGATGACGGATTTCTTGTGAGTCACCTGATGTCAGCCGCTTTCATAAAACCTCTGTTCCTTTTTTTTTTTTTTTTAAACAAATTGGCAAAGTAAAAGAAGCAAAAATTACAATTTAATGGTCAAACTAAAATTTTGGTTTGTCGCAGAATACTGTGAATGCCCACTATAAATAAGAAAACATTCAGTGTGTAGAGATGTAGACAAGCCTGCCAATGCTTGCCTGATTAACACATTGGTGACAACAAGACAAGTTACAAAGACTACAAAGAAAACATCTCTACACTAATATTCTGTTTCACACATACAATGAGATGACAGTTTAGCAATAAAATAAAAATAAAGGTGCATGGATGGGGGAGTGAGTTTGTGTGAACCGGGTCACATCACAGGTCTACAGCTATAAGGCGTTTACAAAGCGACATGGCGCGCAGCTGCTGGCTCCAGCACTGAAGCTAGCTCAGTAACAGCCCGGAAAGTGTTTACCTGGGACGTCACTCTCAGCCGTCCAATACAGCACTGTGAGGAACACAACAGACAAGGTTGGCCTTTCTAGCACATGCTGATGATCTTCTGGACAAATGGCTCCCCACACAGAGCAACAGGACAAACAAAATGCACCTACAGCGGTTTCTTCTGAACAAGAGTACCCGCTCACTTTGGGCACTAATAATACTTCCAAGTAAAAAAGATCTACTGCCAATAGAAAAATATTTACAAATTGAGTATCAACAGTGTTTTAAATGTGACACGTTCAAATTTAAATTATTTGATCATTTAATTCAAAGCAATTCACTGCAACCATTTTATATTGAATTCTTGTACCTTTAATGTAAGAACTAAACAAGAAGCTGCAATTTTTCTGATGTGAAAAAAAAATTTTCTTGATGTTTCAAATATGTGTAGGATGTGAGTCACAAGCTCCCCGCTGTTTTTTTTTTTTTTTTTCGGGGAGAAACATCAGCACAGCTCATTGAGAAGAGATCAAGAAGATTGGTAGTGTTAAAATAAACATGCTAACCGATCACTTTTTTTCACCGGACAGCTTTCTGTGAATAAAATTTAACTTTATACTAAAGAAAATAAAATAGGCTAAAGATTTTTTTTTTTAAACAAACTGCCATGAGATTGTCCAAAACAATTTCTTGCAGCTACCAGTCGATCGCAATTAGGATAACGGGCGTATAGCTGCTTAACAGGCTCTGTTTGGATCCCAGCTCTCAGAATACAACATTTTTTATTTAGATATGTTAATTTAAAGACTAATAAGCAGACTTTTTAAGTGGGCTCTTGATTTTCCAGACAAATCCATAAAGAATGCTTACAGAATTTCAACATGAAACATGTCATCTGTTGGTATTGTTCACAAAGAGGTCTATCTGATCACTATTAGTTCTGCTGAGAGGACGACAGCCTTACAATCCACACATTAAAACCTCTGTTTGTGACGGATTACCTTTAAAAAGTCCCAAATAAATCTGCAGTTTGTTGAGACGCGCGAGGAAAAAAAAACTAGACACGACTCTACAGGAAGTTCAAACAAGAAACGTCATTTTCAAAACTAAAGCAGCGAAGCTCATAGATCATCATTCTCTTCTCATTATAAATTGGTTTGGTTCTGCTCTTTAAATTATGATGTTTCCAGTCAAAAGTGATTAGATTAACTTTTTTATTCCTCTGTGACAAATACAGCACAACAAATAGGCACAGAGGTAGAGAAGAATCACTTTTCAATGTATAAAGTTTATTTCTCATTTCAAGAAGAAAAGGAATTGTTTAAAATAACCAGGTGCTTTGTTTTCTTACCTTTGGGGATCGCTGACACAAAGCGTTTCCTCCACCACGGCCTGTTACGATCAGACTTTTCATCGTCACTGTCTTTCCTGTCCTCCATCTTTCAGTGGAAAAATAATGAGGGAAAAAAAAACAGGAAAGTAAGTGTACAAATATCAAAAGACTTAATCGAAAAAAGCGGCCTTACCTCTCCTTTTAGAGAATCCTTGCTGGGTGATGAGGATGGTCCTGAGGCAAAAGCCCCTGCGGGGTCACGCTCTTCCACTGCCACCCGCCTGTTCAGGCCGGGGTCACTTGTGGGCCGGCGGCCTGGGCACACGATGTCAGAGCTGCGGCTGCGGACCAGCCGGTCAGGGAAAGAGTGCCGCTGCTTGGTGAGCTCTAGTTCGGCTTGGGCCAAGCAGTGAGGCGTAAAAAGAGAGTGGCGGTTTTCTGGCCCCAAGGAACTGGCTTCAGGAATAGGAGGGTCGGGTGGAGGATGAGCAGGCCTAGGATAGTGCACTTTAGGTCTAACAATTGTCCCAGTGGAGGAGCCTGAGTGAGAAAATGTACAAAAAATTGCACTATAAAACTAGCAAAGGCTACAGAATGTCAGTTTTAAAGTCACTTTCCACCTCACTGAGCATTACTTCTTCTAATTTTCTTAATTGCTTTTAAAGTTAAAGATCAACTTAAAAAAATTCAAAGTCACTTCTGCTTTTTTCGGGCCAAGACATCTCGCTATTTTTAATGAGTAAGTGCTCATCATAATAAAAGGCAGTGGGGGAAAAAAGTGTGGGTGAGAGCACTAAAGAGAGATGTTAGTGGGAGACAAGCCGTAGGTGTAGGTAGGCCACCTGTTCCAAGGGTAGACTCTCTCTTGAAAAGCTTCCAATGGCAGCCCGGTGCCATGAGCACAGTGGGACGAGGTGACAGAGCCAAAGAGCCTGGGGTGAGGTCTCTAAACCTGTCATCCCTTCACCTTGCCATCGGCACGCGGCCATTACAATTCCTTCCTTAGATACGTCTTTTCACCCCAAACAAAAAGCAGAAGCAGGATCAAAGACTATCCGGACTAAATTAAGATAGTAAATGAGCCCAAATGGCATGACTTGTAATAAAATGTCCAGTAATTGAGGCAACAGTTCCAAAAACAATTTTGGTTCCTATTTGCTCATCTCAAGTTGTTCGGTGACTCCGTGGCATTAGGGCAAGAACGTGATGATACTTAATTCTTGTTTTTAACGCCTATAAAACATTTTGAGACTGCAAATTACCTTCGCCAGAGAGTGGATCAAACATGGCTAGTAAGGAGTCAGGCTGTGAGGGTGGAGATGTCAGATGGTGGCCCCCTGCGTCAACACACCAAGAAAATTACCAGCAATTTAAAAAACAAACTGATGTTGAACTTTCTCCATAATTTGACATTAAAACTTGACTTTCCAATAGAGAAAAGTAAATATTCTTAAACGGAGTGATCCTTATTTAAGAAATAAAATGTGACCCTTTCCTACCGTGACTTGACTCCTCCCCATCGGGGCTAGTCACTGAGTCTTTCCCGCCAAAATCGGAGCTGCATTCAGATCGCAGGTCTTCTATTTTGTTGGGAATGTCTTCCGAGGTTGCACTGATACCTGTAGCATACACACAAAACAATAATAATAATAAAAAAAAAGTGTAGTTGTTGTGCTGACACTCAGGACAAAAGTATCTCAATATCACCTCTACAGTAGTTTACTACCAAACCCCCTCCCCACAAAAAACCTGCATGTACAATGGTTGTAAAACAAAAGAGGATATTTTTCTCTTCAGACTATACTGTATGGTTTCTCTCAGATGGGAACCCACTGGGAACTTTAAATTGGTGGTGTAAGCTCCCCTGGGTTTAAGAGAGCGTCACAGGTAAGAATGATCATCAGACACAGACTATCCATCGGCACAATCCTGTGGGACTTTTCTCTTGTGAGCTGCAGCCAGGAATGTCACCGCTGGCTTTTTAATCTAGCATGCACGTCAACGTAGCATGTCTGCCTGAGCCCACGGACAAGACAACCGGCATTAACCTCTGTGTCACGCAGAAAAATTCACACCGATGCCATTATGCAGGTTAACAACCCTCCCAGCAACAAACATGACCGTTCTGCAGAATCAAGGAGAATGAGAAAAAAGTTTGTTTGGAGTTTTTTTTGGTTCTGTTCTGTGTAATGTTTAATTGGAGCTCAACAAATAACTTTACATGTGTTTTAAAGGACTAACGAGTCAAATAGGAAAAATGGGGCCAGAAGGATCATAAACAAGATGATTTGTACCAGAGACAACGCTGAGGCCCGGAGTGCTGGGTCTTGAGCTGACTTCTCTGACCTCTGTGTCGTCGGAAGTGCTGCCGACTCCAGAGCAGCTCTCCAGCTCCTGTAGACGCTCCTCCTGCTTCAAATCTGGAGCTTCTGCAAATTGCAGAGAACATCAAAACTCTGCAACCATATCTGTCACAATTTTTAGAAAACAAAGTGTGCGCATTAGAAAGAAAGAAATCAAAGCATAGATCATTGTGTAAGATAACCGTCAATCAAAATAATAAAACTAAGCTGTCCAGTATTTGGCCGCCCTATGGAGCAGTTGGGTTAGGCCAAGAGAATTCGTACCAGAAGCGGAGCTAATTTGCATGCTCGTTAGTAATAATGTGTTAATGAAGTGCTCTTCTGAGTCTAGTTTTCTGCTGCCTGGCCATGAAACAAGTACCAGTACTCTACTCGAAGCAAGCTTGCGATTACACCATTATTGAGGCAAACAGGGGGCAGCAAACGGAACAAAAGCCAATCAGGACATTCATGCATGTCATTTCCGCTCCGCACATATTGAAAGAGTACATTACTTCAATTAACACAAAACACATTTCAAAAACACACTTAACAGAGTTAATAAAGCCGGCTATTGGATTTTTTTTTTTTTTTTACAAAACACTGCTTTTGAGAATGGAAAGTCAAGGACTGAATGTTCTAATTGAAATAAGATTCAGTCAGCAGGTTAGATTTGGTTAGAAAAAAATAATGTTTTTTTTTCATTTATTTATTATTTTGTATTAAAAATGGCATCATGTCATCAAAATCTGCTTTGGAAGATACATGACGTAAAACTGAACTTGTGTCAAGATCATGTTAAAACTTGCCAGATTAAAAAAAAAAAAAAAGCACTACATGAGCAGAGTAAACACCAAGGACAACAGCTGTCCTTGTTGCTTTTCTATTCACTGTTCTTTTACAGGTGCAAACACACCTGGTGGTCCCTCTAAGGAAACTCTTAGCTGCTTTTTACTGGCAGGGGCAAATCTGCCCTGAAAGACAAGCGAGTGCATACAAATATGATGACAGATGTATGGTACGGGAATGTGGTGCATCCACACCTGCTGGCCCATCCCCCTCACTATAGTGGAAATGCATAAATATGCACACATGTACAATCAGGCTGCCAGGAGGATGGAGAGCGGTACAGCAACAAAAGGGGGTGCACATGAAGGAGAAAAAAAAACTTTATGCCCACCGGAGTCACTGGGAAGGACCTCCACGCTCCAGGCTTCACTTGTGGTCTCAGAGATGGTGGAGCCGTAGGGGTCCAGCAGAACTGAACCAGAGCCAGGAAGACACAGCAGGCTGCCAAGCATGTTCTCTGCAGCTGCCCCTTTGGATGGAAAGGAGACAAGGGGATAACCTTTAGCATAACTAGTGGGGGGTTTTGTAAAAATTTAATTTACTCAGAAAGTTCAAAAAGAAGAAATAGCATCCATTGAGATCATAATTACTCTTGCCCTTGGTAAATTTTAACTTAAAACAATATGAATCTGTTTGAATAAGAAAAAATTTAACAGAAAATTGACACAAGCATCATGTATTTCTCCACTTTTGTTTAGATTTGAACAAAAAGTTGCATGTTTAAAGTTATTCCTTTTCTTCTAGCTGATTAAAAGAATATCATGGGTTTTTTGCAAGAAACAAATGTTTTTTTTGCTCATTGTCTTTAGCAATGAGCTCCAGCTTTGGTTCAAATGTAAATAAAAGTTGTTTTTTTTAACCCAATATAATTTCTTTAGCAATGAGCTCCAGCTTTGGTTCAAATGTAAATAAAAGTTGTTTTTTTTAACCCAATATAATTTCTTTAGCAATGTTTTGGTTTCTTTTGAAGAAGTCTGTATGACTTGTCACCCAGTGTAAAAAAAAATAATTTTTGTAGAGTCATGTCAAAAATTTAAATAAGCTGTCCTTTATATTTGCAATTTTAAAAAGAAAACATAATTTGAGACTAAACATTCAGCATATACTCATTTCCGTTGAAGTCATCTCCAGTTCAGAAACTGATGGGTATTAGATAGCTAGATTAAATAGATATTACAGTGGGAATCAATAAAGTACCTATCTATCTGATCAACTTAGTTTGATGAAATAGGACATTTTGGAATCCGAAAAACAGTAGTTTCATGAACGTTTAAAAAAAACAGGAAGTATGAGAAGTTAAATTCAGCTCTTTTCAGCTTGATAAATGACTGGATATTTCCATGTCCCCTATGTATTATTTAATATATTACGGGAAGCTTAATTAAGAATGTAACCATTCTATTGCTTTGTGCCTTCAAGTATGACTTTCAAACTGAACAACATTATTGCCCGGGATAAGCAAAAATAAATACGACCTGCAAAGGGGTTCGGAATCAGCAGCGACTAACCGAGCTACAGGCACATCAACCACCGTGCCAGAGGTCAGAGGTTAATGGTAACATCTCATCCCATGCTGTCCTTCGGGGCCATGACTTTGAGCTGTTGATTAAGCCTAGCATAATTCAAAACCAAATTACTGCTTTGTCCACCTTCCTACAAATTCCTCTCCATCGTGTCCTCCCATCTCCACCTGGGAAACCACAGCTTAACAAGGCAGAAGAATGCAGAGGAGGGGGCTGAGTAAGCAGATGTGAGTGGGAGTCAGAGTCCAAGGCTCATGACCAAAAAGTCAACCTGTGGTAGATGACTCTGTGTAGTGCATTTTACTTGATGCCTCACACACACCCATAAGCCAGCACCCACTCAACAGTGTGAGTTGCTGCTAGCGGGGGCAAGGCTTTCATTGGCTGTGGGAGAGCTCCATCCCGCTGTCCATGTTTACACTCTTCAAGGTAGGGGCGCAGAGTACTTGTCTTTCAGGTGGATGATTAAATGAGTGGCACAACAAGAAGTGAAACAATTAGAATTTCTGCCTCATTATCATGGTAATCTTATCAGTGGGATAATGAGGTATTAATGGATATTTAATGTGCATCTCATAACCTAATCCCTTGGAGAAAACACATAAGGAAATCGCTGTAAATTCACTTAATGATGGAAAAGTCCCCCAACGCCATATTCCGAAGAATGAAAAATGGTCGATGCAAATGAGAAGGAACCAAGGTCAATAAGACAGTAGGGACTGAGTGAATGTCAGAGAAAAAGAGAGAGAGCTAAGCGGGGCGAGGAACGTCAACAAAAAGACTGAAGCTGAGGAGACAGGCAGGGCCTGAATGACACGTAGGCTCAGGATTTTCTACCGCTGCTTTCACAGTAAATGAACCTGTTAAGTTTCCCACGAAGGTTTCACTAAAGCAGTGTCAGCCAAACAAACCACAGAGACCCAACCTAAACACTAACTGGTTTTATTTTAGCAAGGCATTTGAGAAACAAGGTTCTACTTTGCATTAAAATGACGCCACACATGTGGAAGTGTTACATTATGGTAAAAGGCAAAAAAGCATATTGACACCATTGATTTCAAATAAAAGCTTTACTTATCATTTACTAAATTTAGTTTTATATAAATGCACATTGCAATCACATTACATAACCATTATAGTTGTGTATTTTATGAAGATAATATGTGTTATCCTATTTAAAATAAATTATTTAAACTTGCTTTACAGTATGATGATTGATGATTACTGTACTAAAATGGGGCTATGTGAGTTTACCCTTTGCGCTCTTGCTTAACATTTCTTTTGTTTATTTATATTTATGCAGTGAACCTCACACCAAACTCCCGCCCAACAGTTTTCTGGTCTTGCTTTGCCCAAACCTTAAACAACTTTTTTTTTTTAAAAAGGCCTTTTTTTTTTTTATCAGAGTCTCAAAATGACTTCGGAGAGCACTTCTTCAAACAAAGCAATTTGAGAATCAATATTCTTTCTTGATGCTAAATTGATTACATCTCTCCTTTCAGGATTCATTTGTGACTGATGGTAGATGTTACAGTAAGCAGGATTTAAATCTAAACTCAATGACTGCTATTCCCAACCATACTACAGTGCTAGCTAACTGCTCCAGATTGTGAAAGCCTCTTCAATAGGTTTAGACCATTTCTTTGATGTGGAACAGCCAGCCTTCAAGTGTGTATTGTAACCCTATGTTTTGTTAGAGACTTGTCTGAGAGTTTCAAAAACAGAAAAGTTCTGAATGTTTCTGCAAATGTCAATTGTTGATTGGTTAGTTTAATTCACAGGAGGCATCAAGACTTTTTTTTTTACGTCATGTCATTGCAGTAAATTTAAAAATCATGTAAATATTTTCTTTAAAGGTTAAGACTGTGCATTCTTTTAAAAAAAAAAAAAAAAAAAAAAACTTACATGTTTATGTACAACATGTATCCAAATAAAAATGTTAAGAAAGTTTTGTTGTAGGATTATTTTTTTCAATAAAGAAGTGTTTGAAAATGACTGAAAATGATTTCAATAAAAGATAGCAAACATGTTAAAAATATTGACAATTTTTAGGTAAAATGACAGACATAATTTGACTTCTTGGTCTTAACATAAGAAGATTCTTTTTGTTCGTATTTCCAAAGACAGCTTGGATAGTAAAAGCTGTTAATTATTGCTGGTATCTCTGACACGCTCCATCTCTTTTCTTTTTTTCAAATATTCTGCAAATTCCTTTGCTGCTATTTCAACCAAACACCACAAGGTGATGACATTTCCCTAAATCACCTCTAAACACAGTCTGAACATCTTTACATTTAATGGATAAACAGCACATGCACATCAATCTGTTTTTCCACTAAGTGGATGTCAACTTATTTTTATAACTAAACTGTGCCACACCTGCTATCTCCTGCAGACGATCTTCATCCATATTTGGGTCAAAGTCACTGCCAAGCACATCTGTGCTCCAGGTTTCACTGACTGTCTCAGAAATGTCACGGTCATCCGTCAGACCCATCATGTCTCTGATCTCAAACTTGCGCAGTTTGTCATCCAGGTTGTCCTGTGTGGTAGCTGAAGGAGACACACAAATGCAAAGTTAGACAGAGGCTGCTCACTATTCATCCACAAAACTCTGCACTTAGTTTTATCTATAGAATTATTACATCTAAACTTTTTTTTTTGAAACAGCTTCGAGCAACGTGCACAAACACACATACCCTGCTCATGCTCCAAAAGTTGCAGTGCCTCCACTCCATTACTTCCCGATGGTCCAGCTCCCAGTTCAGATACAGACTCTCCCTCCAGGTCCAAAGATGACACAGAGTTGGAACGATTGGATGGACCTGATATGAAGAGGTCACATTTCACACATCTTTGGCAATTAAAATTATGGCTTTTAGTGTGTGCGTGTGTACATTTATGTTAAGAAATATATATATATATGTGGCAATAAAATACTTTAAACAAAATTAAGGGCATTTTTTTTATTCATTCATCTTCTGAAGCTCTTAACTGTGCTGTGGCTCAAGGGTGTGCCGGAGCCAATCCCGACTGGTTACAGGCAGGAAGCAGAGTAAACTACAAACAGGTCGCCAGTCTGTTGCAGGGCCACACATAGAGACAGACAATCATACACACCCACACAAACATGCATGTTTTTATAGAATGGGAAGAAACCATCAAACCCGCAGAAAACGTGGCGAGCATGGAAAATCCTCACAGTGATTCAAGGCTCACACCACTCGGGGCAAATACGCCTCATCTTCTTGCTGTGAGGATACAGCACTAACCACTGCACTATCATGCAGCCCATTTCTTTTTTCCTAAACAGAAAATCTTTCTGTCATCAGGTTGCAGACTGACCCTCTGAGATTCCTTCCAGGTTGTCGCTGCAGAGTGAGAAGCGCAGTGTTTTATCTGGTTTACCATGCAGCTTTGTATCATCAGCGTGGACATCACCCTGCGCACCATCAGCCATCTGCAAGTTCAAAACCTACAGAGCAGCATGGAAAAAAGAAGAAAATATTGTTTAGTGCAAACACCTTATTTTCACCTAAGTTGTTTGCTAAAAGGATAACCCCACTCACAGACAGCACATTAAAATTATTTATCATTGTATCAGAAACATGTAAATTCAGCCCCTAAACAGTATTGCTAACCACAATGTACAAAGGTCCAACTCCCCTCCATGACAGAAAATAATATCACATTGAATTTATCACATCCTCTTCTTTCTGCAAATGAGTACATCAATTTAAGTCACATTACCTCATTCTCTGACATCATCCCAGGGACATTCTGAGGACCAGTTCCTAGTGAAATTACCAGCACCTCTTCTGGCATCAGCTCCTGTAAAGACTCCTGGGAGCTGGCCTCTGCTTCCCCCTCCTGGGCTATGTTGGAACGGCTGCGGCTGCGAGCAGCTGCTGAAGGGCGGAAAAAAATTAGCATTAATTTCAAACTGTTTCCCTTGCCAATATTAAAAGAAAATTAAATTCTACAACAATATATTGAAAGCAAAAAATATATATGTATAAAAAGACATTATGCTCGCATTTAAAAAGCAAGAGCCACTTTGCACATCATGCCAATCTGTTGCTTTTATCCTTTTATTCATAATTAATAATTATGATCTACAGAGAGCTATTTTAAAGATTTAATTAATAAATATTTCATTCCAGCTGAGTAGAAACTGCTGGCTCTGCCAGTTTAGAAAGAGCTTAAACACTCTTGATAGTAACCAAGCAACGCTGTGATAGATTTATGATGGGTTTCTTTCTTCTTTTTTGAGATATTTAACAGCTTTTAGTAAAATTTTCAGATGAAAATAAAATGGATTAGTTTTAGTAAGAATTTATTTAAAACTATGCAAATTAGTTTTGTCTTCGGAACACTTATTGTGGTGGTTGTATGTCTGTGTGGCTCTGCAGCAGACTGGTGACCTGCTCGTCATGTGTAACCAGCCAGGATTATTAGGCTCCGGCTCCCCCCACAAATTAGATAAGTGATAAAATACAGTATATAAAACACAGAAGAAGACAGGTTACTGCCGGTCAATCTCTCTGATCATACTTTAGAGCAATGACCAGAGCAATGGTCGATTTTTATTTTTGAAATTACAGGGGATTTCGGTTCCCCGTTAGGCGTATGATACCGACACTGGTATCTCACGACATTCAACAAAGCAAAGCAATGCAAGGTTTGGTTATGTACAACTAGCAGGAGTGATTGTCTCGCCCCAACGTGTGATCACTTGCTTAAAGTAACTCAAGTTTAAAAAAAATAGCTTCGCTAGCAAAAGGGAGAATTTCAGTGCTAAGTTTTTGCTGCTGCAATGCAAAGGTCATATACTTATTAATCTCATTCTTTGGGGTACTAAAATAAGCTTTATTTTAGTAAAATAAGCTTTATTTTTGTACCCTCAGAGATGATTCACTCTGAATTAGAGCTGCACATTATTGATAAAAATACCTAAATGTGATTTGTCTGTTTGATATTGCAATATCAATTAGATATTTTTCTTACATGTGGAGTTTTTGTTCTTTAACAAGCTGTTTTGCAAGAGTTGCGTACTATCTAGATATTTTAACAATGCTTGGTTTTAGACTCTAATCAGTGGCAATTGTAAAATTTTAAAGTTATAATGATAATTATTGAACCACTAATCCATTAAATATTCAATTAGGGATTCTTGATAATGTAAGCATATATTTTTTAAGATTACATCAAATACGAGAAGTGTTAAGCATTAGAGTACTTTTGAAATCTATTTAATGATTAAAATTAAATTAATCACAGCTCACAAAGTAATATTTTTATACAACTAAGAAAAAATGTATAAAATAAAACCTGCCTCATAAACTGAACAATTTTTTAAAGTTTGAACAATGAATACTTTTAAACTCCAAGTCTTTACGTAGTCAGGACAGCAGCCACCAGAAACAAAAACTTTCCTATAAACGGATATGTTTTTTATTTAATTTGAATGAATGTTATATTTCACAGGTAGTCAGTAGCCAACTTAATTTTTCAATGGAATTCTTGGTGTCACACATATTAACTTTCACATGTTTAGGTTCCAAAACCGTTTCTTTTTGCAGCACTGCTGACATGTGTCTTTTGCTATTTTTTAAAACTTTTTACCATTTTAGAGCATGTAGTAATGTTTACAGGCCAATTTCCTAGTCGAGTCACCTGGCCCCGCTACAACCAAACTGATTAGCCCAACCCAACTCCGACAAATGAGATGGCCACTCAAAATGCACCCCAAAATGTTGTCTTGAAGAGTTGCTGTTTGACAAAGACATTTTATACTGGGAGAAATAAAGCTACTGTCAAATGAAAAGGTAAACCACGGCTAATCGCTACTGTTGATACTGCGGCATTAAATCAGTGTTGATATTGTGAAGCGCAAGTCTGGACATTCTTTGTGATTTATAATCCTGATAAAGAAATCCGGATCATCTGGAAGTGCATTGTCTGTGTTTGTACAGTTATCTAATTATAATAATGGCTACATTTCACTCTTTTCCTGAGACTGAAGTTGATTTTTATGACTTTGACTAAGATAATTGTTCCTTTATTTTTGCTATAATTAAGGCAAAACTAGTAGAGTTGAGTACCACACATCAATCATTTTAATGGCAACACACAAACCGCCTCAATGTGATAAACACGGGAAGCGTAAAAAGGTGGGTTTTTTCCCATCCCACCTGATAATGAATATCCAAATTCACCTAAATGAAGAAGCAAAAAAAAAAAAAAAAAGAGTAAACAAAATTAATAGAAAAAAATATCTCAGCCCCTAAAGGGAACCATGGAGTTGTGGAGTGCAAAGCAGGCTTGGTGAAAGCATTTGGACAACAGCATTGCTAACAGGAAGCATGATTATTGTGCAGCAGAAAACGCACTAATGCCGGATGAGTGTTATCTAACAGGCAGCTGAGTGAGACCACAAACACAAGGGGTTAAGCTTTATCCTACTCAAACACAAGTGACAAGCTACCCACCAAAAGGGGTTACTAATGGAATGTGAGCGGACAGAGTGGTGGCTGTGGGGTCCCAGGATGTTATAGCGGCTAAGTGTTGTCCTGGTCATTCATTGGCAGCACAAAAGGAAAGGAGAAGGATAAGGTGGGGGAGAGTTGGAGAAAGAATGAACAAAAATACATCTCAGAACTCAGATTAACTCAAGAATCAAGTTATGTCATATTTCAAACACAAGTGGTTTATTTCTAATTAAAGAAGTGTTGCTTGTAATATCGTTTGTCTGGAGAAATGCTAATGAAGGTAATCTATGCATCTTTTCCTTCCATTCCAATTAAAGCCAGTTCATTTATATTTGGTAATTTAATTGGTTGTCATTTCTGTAAATGAGTTTCAATTCGGGCCATGCTAATTATGTCCATAACAAGATGAGAAGAACCTCATTAGCTCCTCGTAAAACACACTACCGGTGCTTAACTCTGCTCGTTAGTTCCAGCTCTCGTTCAGCTACATTATAAACATAAAACGCTCTAGTTCTTTGTTCTACATAAATTTTTCTGCAAAATATAAATATTTTTTTCATCTTTTTCAATCAAAAGAGACAAGATCATAAAGATTGTATATGATACCTATGGGAAGTCTGTTCTTTTTATTTGCAGGAGTAGTAGCTGGAGAGAGCTGGGGGGTGTTGGAGGGCGTGAGCTCCAGACTGTTGCTCTTTGTGGTCTGAGAGTGGGGCACATTTGCAAGCAGGGTCTCCAGGGCCATGTGCTCTTCCTCCCGAAGGTGATCCCCAGCCATCACAGTCCGAACAAAATCCACCTAGAAAGTGGAAAAACTATTAAACAATAGTTTGACTTGTCATCAAGAACTTTGTACATAGCTTGTATTTTTTTTTATATATGAGATGAGGCATTTAAGCTTGTAAAAGAGTCCCATAAACTTCACTGTAAATTAACACAAATCCTGTCAGGTTAGGTTTGGCCCGTTTAGCTGATTCATGAACATTTCCGCTCAACGAGTTTCTGCTGAGTTTGCAACAGCCCATTTTTTGCTCATAACCTCTGTTTGCTTTTCCTGCCAAGTCACAAATAATATTTCTGAAGCACAAAGAGACGGTCTAAAATATGATTACGTCACACTATCTGCCTGAACTCACCAGTGCGAGGAGTTGATTATGAGTGATGTAGACCGCTGTTCTACTGAGGCCTTCTAGTAAATTCATGGAGGACATGGGTGGGGTCTCAACTGCGCGTCCTCCAATTACAACATCCAAAAAGGCAGCAACACAACTCTGCAAACAAAAAAAAATGCTCTTAGGTCAAAACAAACAAAATAACCCAACAATTTTATGTTGGGTTCTTATGTTGGGTTCTTGTTCTTGACAGTTCTCACCTTATCAAACTTGGACAAACTGCTTTTCCGTCTTGGGTCTGCATCGTCATCTGTCATGGCCAGCTGTTGCAGAAGTTGCCCAACCTGTGTAGCAACAATTGCAAGTCAGACTTGCAAGCTAACAAGTTTATGAGGGGTCAAAAGGTGAAACAAGAACTCTTTACACTTGCCTGCATGAGATTAAAACGGGCCACTTCATTGATGGGTGCATCTGAGATAATCCCGTACTGCTCCGGGTTCACTATGGCCGGGCAGATGAAGCACGTCAGCAGCAGATCGGTGCACATGGTGCGCACCTCACCCACTTCAAGCCGCTCTACGCATGACAAAGTCTTGTACATCTGGGACACGATCCAGCGCAGGCTGTGAGGAAAGCAGTAGGTATTTTGCTTCAAGTAGCCGATAAACTTGTTCACCAGCGCTACCAGCTTGGCTTCGTTGGCCTCGACGGCCGCTTGAACACGTTGCTTGTAGCCCTCTGAGCCTTTCTCTCCAAACCGTTCCTGCTGAGCTGGGGTGAGGCGCTCTGTAACCTTTGCTGGATCCGTTTCCAGGTGGTCCTCATCCTCCACCAGCAGCTGCATGATTGGTTCGTGAAGAGTGGCTGTGAGGAAAAGCTTGGCGGAATAGAGACCTTCAGAGAAGAGCTTGAACAAGATGCTGAAAGCACAAGTTCCTCGTCGAAGGAGACGCCGAGGATTGTCACTTTCCTTTAGCTCAAACTCTATCAAGTACCTCAAAACCTATCAGATTAAAAGAAAAGAAATTGAATTTACAGACAGCTGCTTAAACAGTCTTTTTTTTTTTAGAGATAGGAGTTCTAACCTGGAGGAGGTAGCTCTCATCCTCCTGCATGATACAGTTGCCGTAAAGTGAGGTGAAGACCGTGTGGATGACACCCTGAGTGTGCTCCTGGTTCAGCCTCTCTCCCGCCACTAGGCAGGAAGCAACCAATCTGGGATTTTCTCTTAATCTGGCCACAAACTCCCCGTAGATAGTTTCCTGGAAACCCAGAGTTTTGTAGCCATCGATGAACTGTGTGTCTTCCAGCATTTTGGCATGTTGGCAACACTCGGCCGGGGAGGCCTCCGCACTATGGAACAAAAAATATTTGATTAAATTAAAAATCATACATCCTTTGTGGGAACATTTACTTATTCCTCAATTATTTCAGATTAATAATTAAGTATTGCATGCTTTTGAGTTTGCATTAGAAAATCGGACCGATGTATCATTTTTTAACCGTGATGAAAATCTATTTTTGCGAGCAATGGGACATTTGGTTTCAATGCTGATGTAATGCCAGGGGATGAAGTTAATTTTTTAATGCTTGATGGCGCAAGAAAAGTATTTGACAGGTTTTGAACATTTTCCTACAGGCGCACAGCTTGTTATACTGTGTTGGGTCAAGGAAGTCTTCTGAATGTGTATTTCTGCTTTCACTTGTAATAATCTTGTATGAGATCTTATAACTGCCCTAATTATATGGATGGGGTTTTTTTTACCATTATGTTGTTTTTCTTCTTTTCAAATGTATTAGATAATGCTCTGAGGATGTGGAGAAAACGTGTTGTCATAATGGAAGTGGACCATCTGCACATGTGGTTCAGCTAACATGCAGTTTGAATAATAAATGAACACCACTTACTTATAGAAGGGAGCATAATGGTGATTCACATAAAGTCTCTTGTTTATTTTGACAATGAAAAAAAAAACCCAACAAAGTCACTATGTGGGCTCTGCGGCAAACATTGGCTAACTAAAATACTAGAAAAACCAGGTCTTCAACTAGCTGTCCTGAAACTAGGTCAATTTAGAGAAGTGTATGTTGTTAACATTACATTGTAAACTCTTTATTGAGCCATTGATAAGGAGTCAGACCTGGTGAGAATGAGACGGTCAAGGTTGATCCTCTGCTGTTTGGAGATCCAAGCGGCCCGGTAAAGCCTTTCGGCCGTCTTCAACACATCGCTGTTAAGCCTTTGAATCAGCTGCTTCTCCGATGCCACATATAACCGCTCCTGTTTCAGGTGGTGGGCCAGAGTGTGGATGTCTGGCTTCACCATCTTCACCAGCTGGAGCAGGCAGTCAGGCAGGGGCTGAAGCAAAAATGGGAAGGAGAAGAAAAAAATGACAAAGGGTGCAAACTTAAACTAAGTCTAAGTTCAAAATAAAACTTAGTGCGTTACTCAATTAGGATGTTGAAATAGTGCTGAAACTGTTTCAATTACATACTGAAAAACAGTGCAAATTGATGGAAATGCTGTCACATGAATACAACACGGGATATGGAACAGCTCTAAATGATATAATCAGGCCTATCTCATGTTTCCCATCCACAAACATAACAAAGAAAGTCAAAGGTGACAGTTTAAAGAATAACTCAATAAATTGAATGAAAGAGTGAAAAAAGGTAAATCAAGCAGTATGCTAGCCTATTAAGCAAATGAATCATTGAAAAGCATACTAAATTAAATCATTTTCTGGTGTGAAAAAGTTGTAAACCTATGTGTTATACATTTACACAACAAAAACGTGAACATTACTTCTGATTTCTCAATAGCGTGTACACATGAGTAAGAAAGATTCACTCTGCTTGGTATCACAATGTAGTTGACTGTCTAACCTCAGCAAGGTTAGAAAAAGCTATTTTTTTAACTGGAAACCAGTTTCACATGGAAGTTATTAATCAGAAGTTTCGGTATGTGTACTCATTGAAACTTGTGCATTAGGCTTCCTGCTTTAGGCAGATATGCTTCATAACTATGTGAGCTTAGGTATCTGAATGTACTCAAGAAAACAAAGAAAGAACTTTGCACCTTGTTCACAAACAAAAAATAACCCATAAGCCAGTGAAACAACTTCTCAGACTGATAAAAAATAGCTTTAAAAGTAGTTAGATTTACAATTTAATATTGAATTTATAGTATTGTAAAATTCCAAGAACATTTAAAAAAAAAAATGAATTACTCTATTCATCCCTCACCAGGGAAATTTGTTTGCTGCACTCCTTACACCGCAGCAGGCTGCCCTTCGACGGCACCAATGGCGGGAGAAGCGGGGTTTAGGTGTCTTCTCCAAGGACCCTAGACGGTGGTCTCAGTGGGAATTAAACCCGCGACCCGGCGAGCGCTCTAGCGCTGATCCACCGTCTCCCATTAGTAATGATTCCAAATTTTAAAAAGTTGAGTAATGAGAAAATAAACAGAAAACTGGTTCATTTTTATTTATTTAGTTAAGAAGAGTGTTGCTTTTTAATTTCAGAGTGTCATGCTATTATTATTTAGTATTTAGAGAGTATTTATATTCAGAAGGTTTATGTAATAGCTCATGTTTTTAAAAAAAAATTAGAAAAAAACTAAAAAATGTAACAGAGTAGAATATGCAAATGACAGATACACAGCCGGAGGATGCAATCCCAGCAGAGAGCATGAAATCTAAATGATTTCTCAATGAATCATTTCCACAAAAGCCTCTTTGTGGTTCAAAGCTGACAGAATGAAAAACACTGATTTAAGTGTGAAATCAGGTCTCTGGGCATTGATTTGAATAAGACCACAGAGGACTGGTTGGAGAAGAACAACAACGAGACTACATCATTTTAAACAAACTAGCAGACATCCAGAAGGCTCGGTTTGAGACGCTTGACAAACCTAGTTTATTGTGAATGCTTTAACAGAGAAAGACAAGACTCTCCATTGAATTCCCACAGCATGGTAACGAGTAGGTCTGAGGAGCAAAGATCATCAATCTTATCTTTTGGGCAAATGGCGCAGACTATTTTGCACTTTCTAATTATTTACAAGATGTATGAGCTTGTGGTAAATATATAAAGTTGAAAATGTTTTATTAACTCTATTAATTGTTCATGTTAATAACGGTTTTAATGACACCATTGCAGAGTAAATGGGGTGAATGTTGACTTTCTAGTAGAAATGTGTTCTGCCAGTCCAGCAACTGTCGTTTGGTCAGTTTGTTTGTGTTTTCTACATTTAAGTAATTTCAAGGTCTTGGCAATTTGCTGCTTTGTTTTTCTATCATTTTCGTGCGCCGGCCGAGTAACAACTGTAACACACCACAAATGCAATCTTGAACAAAATTTGTTCTCTACAATCACAGTTGTTTTTATCTTTTAGTGGTGTTTCTTTCAATCCGAAAGTGCTAAATGACCTTTACATGAGAACTTTTGTGCTTACAATCCAAGGACATACTTTGAGCGTGTCAGCAGATTATTTTTTTGTTATTTTGTTATTTTGAATTACTCTATTCATCCCTCACCGGGGAAATTTGTTTGCTGCACTCCTTACACCGCAGCAGGCTGCGGTGATTAGACAAGATTAGACAAGATTAGACAATATATGCAATCAAGCAATAAAAAAAACAAAATTTCTTTGAGGATGTCCTGTTCCTCTTTCAAAAAATAAATTCATCTGTTGCATTTAGAACACTTCAGTAGTCTGGATTCTCTGCAACACAGACCCAAACTTAATTTGAATTATCCAGATGACTCGGCTCTGTTATTTGTGAGACTAGGGAATCAGCTTGCAGC
The DNA here is from genome assembly GCA_902685375.1 of Neostethus bicornis. Taxonomy (NCBI): domain Eukaryota; kingdom Metazoa; phylum Chordata; class Actinopteri; order Atheriniformes; family Phallostethidae; genus Neostethus; species Neostethus bicornis. The sequence continues at coordinate 18,302,168 of LR738545.1, forward strand.
AAGGCTGCACTGAAGATGGCACAAACAGAACTGAATAGAAACGATGGCTTGGATTTATGACAAATCGATGACGGAGAAGAAAATAGTGAAGAGTTTTAGTGAAGAGTTTTAGTGAAAAGTAGTTTGACAGAACATTAACATACTAAATGGCAGTATCTTTCAAACTCAGCACTTGTTCGATGCCATCACGTATTTTGGAATTTTATGCCATTTTTCTAGTTGGCAAAGAGATATTTTAAAACAATCACAGGCTATAAAGATGTCAGTAAAGCACATCCAATAGTGTGTGGTGTTTTGCCTGTAAACATAATGTTATAGTTGATATGTATAAAACGTAAATAGGTCAAGGATGTGGCTATTTTAGTAAGAAAATCCCCATTCATTTTTGCTCCACTTTTAGGACTGAGATTCAGCAAAACTTTGGTTTATTGTGGTAACAACAATTTTCAGGGTGGTTTGGATTTAATAAAAAAATCTGCAGAGTCCTGCTGTGCACAGATTTATGTTAGCAAACATGTTAATACCAAATTTTAAAACATTCAGCCGCAAACAGTGGGACTATGCGATTATGGTACACATTGACATGCGCAGTTATATTCTTGTTAAATCTCATTCCTCATACAAAAGTGAAAAATAACTAAGCCACTAATAGCCAGCACTGAGGTGTGCAGCCCATTTCTCGCTGCTCCATATCTAACTCTAAAACTATTCAGAGGAACGCTACCTGGTGAGTCATTGAGAGGAACTCTGAAGCAGAACAGAAACCAAACCTACAAACACTGTAAAGAAAACTTTAATGGGTAACTGTCTTTAATGGTAACCATGAGAGCCTGATGGTATTTGTGGCAGGATAGCCAATGCATACACACACGATGAGTCACGAGAGAGTCAATTGTTTAGCCACAACATACACAGAAGCTCTACAGTTACCACAAACAGACTGCAAGAGTAAAGACAACATAGTCTACTTCATATGGGTTACATAACAAAAGAGATTTGAAGTATTTGAGAATTGAAAAAAAAAGAACAATGGTACTTTTTCAGGAACATCAGAGTTGAAGTGAAAAATGTTTGAAACAGAAGCCAATCCTCCCACACTGACCCCCTGTTCCTCCTGCCCCCACAACCACCCCTCACCCACATTAAAACCAATGGAAAATGTTCGCTATTCTTTGATAAGATATTTTAAATGTGTTACTTTCCCCAAAAGCCATTGGTATCCTTTTCACACTTCCACTTCTGCTAATTCCTTCCTGGATATTGTAGCTCAGTAGTTTTAGGGGGAACAATTTCAAGCAACAGGGAAACAAAAATTGTACATTTTTAGGTGTAATGAGCTGAGAAGAATTAAAAGAGACAATAAATCTCAGTTTTTCTTTTAGTTTATTTAACTAACTAGGTATACCAACTGACCAGCTAAACCGAAGCGAAAAGCATCCCTTTTTTTCCAATTAATTCACAATATGATCATTTAGAGAAAACAATCTAGGAAAATTCAAGTGTAAAGCTAAATGATGAGCAGCATTATTACCACAACTGATTGTTATGGACACACCCAGAAGAAATCCATTACTTTCAGATGAGTCTCTATGAATAAATGTGTATTATGAAGATAAAAAAAAAGTCTTATAAAATATTAATCATAAATAACTGAAAGCATCATTTAGGTTTCAATCAATGTATATCATCATAAAATGGTAGAAGTTTGACGTGTTTTATCTTTTGTTTTTACCCAAAGAAATATATTGTCTGTGTAATTTTTTGGAATAAAAAAAAAAAAAAGGAGACAGAGGTTATCTTGAGTAGCTCATGACAGGAAATAAAAATGATCACAACTACAGATTGAACTATCTAGTCAAGTGATACAAAACTATGTCATCTTTTAGTCACAGGCAATTTAATACAATTTTGTTCCAATGTCTTCTGCTTATTAAATGTCTATTTTGTTCTTTCTTGTTTGCTGCTGTAACACACAAATTTCCCACATGTGAGATCAATAAAAGTAATTCTGATTATCCAGCGCAGGGTTCCAGGGGCAACAGCCACAGATGGAAAACCCAGGTTTCTCCAACCCCGGCTACATCATCCTGCTCACCTGGGAGGATCCCCAGGCGTTCCCTGTCCAACTGTGAAACATATTCTCTCCAGTGGTTCCTGGGTCTCCTTCCGGTGGGGCGTGCCCGAAACATCTCACCAGTAAAGTGTTCTGGAGGTATATAGTGACCAGATGCCCGAACCACCCCATCTGGCTTTTCTCGACCCAGAGAAGGCACAACTCTGAGCTCCTCATTAATTCGAGTGAGAGTCCAGTATTCAAATTTTCAAGCCACTATGTGGTTAGGTGTAAGATTTATTCAGGGCAAAATGGTATTTAATGTTAACTATACATTTCAAGACAAATTGTTAGAGGAACACTAAAAAACACTAGCTGTACTTAATACAGGGCAAAGTTGAAATCTTTTAGTCAAAACTCTCATTTCAATGTTTTTAGGGTTGTAGAAGCACAAGAAAGCATTTTATTTTCTTCAGTAATAATCTGCAGCTTTTATGTTAGTGTATTTAGACTCTAAAAGAGAACATTTAACTCCTCTTTGCAATAGTTTTCAGCACACAGATATGATAAAGGCCTTTTCTGTTAACATCCCATCATCTATTCTTTGTAAAACATTAGGAAGAAACATGTTCATCTTGTTTGATCAGGGAATGAAGGATTGGAAATACTGAAAATATAACTCATTAGTGTGAGTTTAAAGTTTAGATCGCAATATACTTGATTTAACATAGCACCCAACATTTCAAAATAGGTTGTTTTACCCTCTGCTAGGTTAACTTGAGGAGCATTTCTAAACAACATCTAACTCATGATCAACGTTGAATAGCTAAATACAGTTAACTAAGCAATTCTAAAAACGCTAGTTGTGTCATTCCTTCTGAAGAAATCCTGTTTGCAGTGATTTTTCGAGGAGGGGCGCAGAAAGCATCCTCTGCTGCTGCTAATGTGGCAGTAGCCTGCTAATGGTAACCAAGTTAACTTAGACTACGTTTAGTACAAGACATGCTAACCAAAAGCTAGCTAGTTAGCCATGCTAGCTTAGCCTTGCACTGGAGGATACTTATAGCGTAAACGAGACAAACAACACATACTAACGGAAGTTAGACTACTCACCGAATTTTATTGATCTCTACGGATTGTTCACAACGTCTCTAAGCACGGCTGACGAGGAAATCTTTCGAGTTTAGCTAATTGTTAGACGGTTAGCCGTCTCACACTAACGTCTGCTAAAGCGGACAGTTCTGTCATTTGCTGTCATCACCAGAAGGCATGCGCAAAACGCATGCGCACTAGTGGAATTGTCAGAGTTTGTACATTTTCACTCCAAAGTTAACAAGACTATCTATATACTGTATATGCCAAGCCAATTTTTTATTTATCTTATTTTTATATCATTATTTAGTTTAATCAATATACTTAGCTGTTTTATTGAAAATAAGAACATATATACATGAGCTTGTCTTGATCAGATCATGAAAAAAACTATAAATAAATGTGCAAAATTGCCCTTCCACATAATTTTTATTTATTGTGTAGAAAATAAAGATATACTGATACCTGTTGCTAACTCACTTAGGTGAAGTGATCAAAGGATCTATGCAAAAAATATGAAAATAACTTTCTATTTTGATTTTAAAATCCTCATAACTATAAATAAACCAACTCTATTTTGAATGGGCAGAGGTGGTTTGGAATAAGTAAGAGTTTGCTTCATGCATTCTCCTTTCATATAATGCCTTTGCGATAAATGATCAACAAATAAACTTTAAAAAATCTAAATATGTTTCTCAATAAAGTTTTCTATTTAAAAAGTGAGACGTCAATATTCATCCTAAAACTCCTTGTTTAAAATGTAATATAGAATGCATTAATTTGAACATTAAGTTTTTTTTTTAAAGTTTTTTTTTACCTCCTTATGCACTTACAGTCTGTATTGACCTCAATGTTTTGTCACATTATTCCTTATATTTTATTATTTTAATATTTATTATTTTTTTTTATCTTCCTGCTTGTATATATACTGTCTATTTCTTTCTTGTTGCTGCTGTAACGCACAAATTTCCCAAGTGTGGGATCGATAAAGTAAATCTAATCTAATCCAAACAGGCAGTAATAAATGTGTTTTCCACCAGATGGCAGTATAATCACTAAAAAAAACGTTCAGAACAAATCAAATCACTGTGAATGAATCAGATTGACAAAAACTTTAAAAAAACTTGTTCAGCATGCCAAAGAGAAACTCCCACACATATCACACTTTAAATTCCATTTATTATATATCTATATAGAGATTATAAACATCACAAAATAGAAACTTGAGGAGGATCTTGCACAAATAAGTAATCAAAAGAGCAATCTTAATTTGATTAATAATGGCAATTGCGCAGGCATGTCTGAGTTTAATGCTGCAGCTAGGTAAGGACATTCTTATTTCATCATTTATGTTTTAGTGCAAATCTTATTACAAGAAATATTTCTGTATTTTTAATAAAATGGGACTTTACAGTGCAGATGATAAGGTTGATCTTTCATTGCATATGGTTTAATTACAAACATACTAGTTTCCTTAAAGTCTCAAGTTCAGAATGATAACTGATCCAACACTTAAGATATGTAGTGTTACATGATGTACCAGTTTTATTTCTAACCATTAGGAGGTATCTCTTTACGTAACATAAATGTAGTTCAAAGCAATGGCATTATTAAAATACATAAATATAAATTACATGCTTTGAGCAAAATAATTATCTATGTATAACAGCTATTCAAACCACTTGTGTACATAGCTATCTAATTTTTAGAAATAGCTACCTCCATACATTGCTTTGTGTCAAATGCATTTTGTTCTCAAAAAGGCCACTATCAAACAAAGCAATTTCTTACAAGAAATGACATCAAGCATTTTTTATAAGATGAGATACACCTGAACTAAAATTCTAATGAAGTGGTAAACATATGGTTTGATTGTATTTCTTTATCTATTAAACAATGCTAATTTGTAATAATTAAAAATATCCACACAAATACGATATATCAAGAAAATAGTACATAAATACTAAACATTTGTAATACCGCAACCATTGTAATATGTTTAACATGAGTTATTGTACAAGGTTTGGTGCAGAAATGAAAAGCAGGTTATTGATAAAATATTAGATTTGGCTTTGCCAACTGCAATATAGATGTAAGTAGATCCTGCTGAATGCTTTATGATTCATATACACCTATACCTTAATGCCTTCTTACCTGGGTTCGAGCTTAGACTACATGCAGGTATTGACTCTCTGAGTGCAACGGGAACAAAGCAAGCCAAAGTAACAGAAAACCTTTAAAGTATTTATATTTTATGTGGTGTATGTAAACAAAAAGGAATAACAAAAAAGGATAAAACAATAAATTAATACCATGTGTACATGTTTTCAAATTCATATTCCGCTTGTCAGACCACACTGTGTATTTACAACAAGTACTAAGATGACATCATTGTTCCTACTGTTCAGTGTTGTGCTATATAATATCATCTAAGAGATGCGGTGTACCCAACCAGTCTAGTGTTCTGGGCTCAGATGCAGCCATGATCATGCACATAAATTGTTTCCCTGTTCTTTTATCTATTGGATAGATGGTTGTGGGAGTAAACCTTTTGTTGCTCTCTACAAACTCACACAACTGATTATAGATTTTGGGGTACTCGTGACGAAGGAAGACTCCTCTGGTCCTGAGCTCACGCTGAATATTAACAAAGCACACTTCTCTGGCTTTTCTTCCCTCCTCCCCTTCCTTGTCGATGTCTGGTGTGCCAGGAGGGGGAGTGAGGATGAGAGTTTCCATCTCATTGTCCTTCTTCAGCACTTTTTTGTCAGGACTTGAAGAGGCCAATGACACCTTTGCATATTTTCGAACTGTTGGTGCTTGGACCCTCGGTGAAGGTCTGTTAGGCACTAGTTCACCAACTGCTATGGATACATTCAAAAGGAAACATTCACTGGGGTCGTACTCATTACCTGCTTGCTGCAGTTCCTTGCAGTATTCCCCAAGGTTGTCCTTGAAGCCATCCAGCTCTCTGAGCGACAAGTATGTGGGAGACATGAGGAGACTCTCAAGTCCAACTTGCAGGAAATTGTCAGCTGTCTCTGGATTAGCAAAACCCAGGAAGAGAACGCCTCTCCCTCTCGAGAGGTAGCCAGCTTTAGCAATGCGTGAGAAAGCTTTGTGGATCTCTGAATTTTCTCTGCAAAACCTCAGAGAGTGCCGACAGACACTGCTGACACGACCATATAGGCATGTCTCCTTGTGAATTTCCCAGTCATCCCTGCGACAGTTTCTGGAGCAGTAAAAAGTGTAGCAACTGTGACATGATTTAAAGTACAAGCAAGCATTGAACATATTTTCAGAGCGATTGCACTTCTTGTTAGCACACACCATTATGTCCTCTTCATCAGCGCTATGGTCAGGAGAACACTCTTCTGCACTCCTTTGCAAGGCGTCACACCCACTATCAGGGTCTTTTATTGTGTCAGGACTGGATTTTGAAGATGGGAGTGGAGTATTCAGTCCTCCAATATTTTCAAGTTTAGGTGATCCTCTGTCTTTGTCTGTGTCTTCTGTGATCAGTTGTTTTAATTGGTCCAAAAGATTTTCACTTGTCTTTCTGCTGGTTGGTGGTTTGTAATCAACAACCAAATCAGCTAAGAGTTCATCTAGTTGCTCTAAACTTTGCTGTAAAGAGAAGTTGTTGTGCTTCCTCTCTTTAGTCATGTCTCCTGTGTTAGATTGTTGTTTCTCCAAAACCCTCGGAGGTGCTGTCCTGTCCTTGTCCGACATACTCCAACTGACAGTGTGAACATCCCGTCGCCTGCCACTGCCTGGACAGATGTCATTGTCCGTTATGGTGATCTCTGGTGTCACAAACCAGTTTCGACTCTTAATATTTCTCCATGGATTAGTTGAACCCCTCTCCAAGGAGTTTTCCGACAAAGATAAAGCAGCATAGCGTCTTGGTGAACTTGAGAGGTTGAGTATAACAGGCTTAGATGTTACATCGGAAGACGTCCCTTGTCTGACTTGGTAGAATAGATTCTCGTAGCTTCTTCCACGTGGCACAGATTGCTCTCGTTCAAGCCGTGGATAAAGAATGTTGTCCCAAGACTTGGAGTGATTTTTGACATCAGCTCCGAGACGACTTGTCTCTGTAAAGCTGTTAGTAAACCAAGGAGGTATACCAGGGTCTACTCTTGGTGGTGTTGCTTGAGAAGACTGGTTGGAGTATCCAGATATACTGGAGCGATACCAGTCATCTGAAAAGGCCTGAGACATGCGAGGGCGTCGCCTACCCTCTGTATGATATGGCCTTGATGGAAAATACTGCTCCTCAGGAGAGCTTAATTTGGAATACAATGACCTAGAGGTATTGGCATGGTATGGACTGAACCGACCGTCTTCTCCATAGTAATGTCTAGAGAGTGGAGTCTGAGAAAAGTATGACCCTGCCTCACTTGTGGAATATGGTCTGTTATACATGGGGTGTACTGGCTCTCTGTTGGAGAGGTGGTCCGTGTAACATGACCTAACAGGCAGTGTGTGCACCCATCGGGTCCTTGGATCATACTGACTTGTAATTGTGCTACCAACACTTGTTAAACTGGAACGGTCATCCTGACAGTAGGTTCTTGAATAAGGATGGACTGGATACCGACCAGCATCTTCTGTATAGAAAAACTTGGTTGGTATGTTAGGGTTTGAGTAAGCTCTCTGTTCTTGACTCAGATATGGTACTGTTGGAGAAGACATCCTGTGCATGTCTAGATGGTGGTAGGAGATTGGAGACATTCTAGTAGTGTAATAATATCCTTGTCTAAAATCCCCACTGTAGCATTCACTTGGAGTGGGTGTTGGTGAAGGGATCATCTGTCGAGGTACATACAAACCCCCCCTGCTGCTAGCCTGGGAGAACCTTTGCCATGGTAGTTCAGTCTGTACATTGTTAATATGCCTAGATGTGTGCTGCAGGACAGCAGCATCTGGTTTAATGTCCACACGGCATCTTACATGAGGCGTCATTGCAGGTTTGTCTGGCTTTTCCTCCTCAAAACAGTCTGATACATATAGTGGCGAGTGAGGCTGTAGCTTAATAGGGTGCACCTCATTTAAAAAAATTCTATTTGAAGAGTCTCGTTGAGTTTCAGGGGTCCTTGATGTATCTGGAACACCTTGAAGTCCATCCTTCCCATTCCTGGGCCCTGGTGGTGATACAGAAATTGGCACAGGTGTAAGTGTAGCCTTGGCTTTTGGAGCACTTTTAGACCTCGGTCTTCTTTTAGGATCTGACCATGTTAGATAGCTGGTTTTGTCATAAGTGCTGTGCTGCTGGAACTGTTTGGTGTTAAAAAGATCAGGAGATGAAAAGCGAAGATGTCCTGGCTGATCTAGTCCATTCCAAAGATCTTTGTTTAATGTTTGGTTCTCAGGCCTTTTGTAATTGTACTCCATTGAGGAAGAGAAGGGTTGCGGATCATCCAAGGACTCAATGAAGTCAAAACTGCGACAGTGTCTTTTGTTAATAACCTCTGATTTGTCTATCATTTTTAGGTCACATTGTTTTGGATAATGAAGAGAAATTGAATCATCAGTGATGGGATTAAGTGTTATGTCCTGATACAAAGTTGATGCCAGTTTATCAGGGGGATGAGTTCGAGTCATCTTCAGAAACCTTTGGTTTTCTCCAGTCAGTTTGATTCCAGAACAAAACAATCTGTGGATGAAACACACAGAAAATACAATTGAAAGCTCAATTCGGCTCAGCAATGGTGATACTTAATTTTTTTCTAAATTTAAATGCAACAAAATTAGTTGCTTATTTACTAACCAGGTTAAATTAACATTTCACGGTGAGAAACAAAGAAAGTGCTTTTCGGAGCGAGATAAACAATTTCTTTGATTACCGGTATTAAAATGTCTCCAAGTACAGAAAAACAGACAATAGGAAGACTTCAATTCAACAGAGAACACTCCCGAATTAAGTCACTTTGTTCTGATCTGACACAGCAAAGAAAAAATGACATTTAATCATGAAGATAAGATTCTTGTAACATGAAGGTTGCACAAATGACGGCTCAGAAAACTGTATTCAAATAATTATTCATTTTCAAAGATAATTATTGTAGTTAACTAGATTTCTGCATTGTTGAGTTAATACCAAAACTCATTTTAACCTGATAACACCTTTAATACACGTTTAATATTCTCCTTTTGGCATTTCCCTTCTGGGGTTGCCACAGCAAGTCAGTTTCGTCCATTTAATACTGTCTCCTGTATCCTTTTCGGTCACACCAACTATTTTCATGTCCTCCTTCACTGTATCCATGAACCTCCTCTTTAGTCTTCCTGTAGGCCTCCTGCCTGGCAGTTCCAAACCCACCATCCTTCTGCCGATGTACTATCTCTCTCTCCTCTGCACCTGCCCTAACCATCTCAACCTGGCCTCTCTGACTTTATACCCCAAACACCAAAATACATATTTAAGACACACATTTATTTTATTTCTAGATTCAAAAATAAATCTATATACCTGGATACTTATTTTTGAACAAAACAAATTAAAGTAATAAATTTTTTTTAAAAAGTGTACAAGATGTTCCAAAAATGCATTTTTATGTGTTTCATACACACATGGGCTTTCTCGTTGGCACTCACCCACAAGCCAACCCTGAGTTACCATCTGTTCATCATGATGAGCGAGGACTGACCAACCATCCTCCTGTCCTGTCATGTCCACAACACACCTAAATACCACGTCTGTTCACAACCCAGCCTCGGCACACCGATCTACACTCTCATCCACTCACTGCCGGACAGCGATGATTATACTTTGTTATTGGTATAAAATAATCTAATTATAAGCAGGATTTTTAGAAATTGACCAATCAAATTAGCAATAAAAATGCAGTTCTGTTCAAATTTAGTTTTTACCAATTTTCCATTTTATATTTTCTTATGCTGAACTTTCTATTTATTTTACTTCTTAAAGCATAAATAGTGTCTATTAGTGGACTTACAATATTAAATTAAACATTTTTGTTTCCACTTTGGGGAAGGATGACTCAGTGGGAAGGGTTACTGTCCTGTAACTGGAGGGTCACTGGTTAAATCCCCCACCTGGCGGTCATGTCGAGGTGTTCCCGAGCAAGACACCAAACCTCCTGATGGTGGTTTGCACCTTGCATGGCAGCTTCCACCATCGTGGATGAATGTGGGCTATAATTTTAAGTGCTAATGCAGGTAGAATAGCACTATATAATTAGAGTCCATTTTACATTTGTGTAAACCAACTTGTTGTTATGGGAATAGGTCATTATTGTGGTTTCAATAAAGATTTTTTTTTAAATATTCTGATCGAGTAGTAAAGGGAAAAGTTAAGAATACCTTCATATTACATTTATAGCATGAATTATTTATAATGTGAATGATGTGGAGTCATTTACAGTATTTCAGATTTAAAGATAACAAAAATAGTTATATATTTTGATGAATAATCTGGCAACAAGTGTTTGTGTAATCCTTCATTTGTCCAAGAGTGATCCATCGTAAAAAGGGCTTCGAAGTTGTCCTTTGGACAGTGGAATTTGTCCAAAGGACAACTTTGAAGTCCTTTCTAGTTTAGTGGAATTATATTAAAGTGTCACACAAAATTGGTATTTTTTAAACAACAACAAAAAAAAAAAAAAAAATTAAGAACGCAAAAAAAACACCAGCTTGATTTCTCTCCACAAAATATAAAGACTATTTCTTTCGGAATTAAAATAAATAGACTCCTTGCACTCATTTGTAGTTCAAGTTGGGTTTTTTTATTTTTTTTTGGAAGGGGAAATACTCTCTCTACAATAAAAACCCACATGCCACATACTGTCTCCATGGCTACAGCACACAGCAAGAAAACCATTAAGCACTCCTGCAGTTAGAGCCCACACTGACTTAGAATCATCTGCTTTGCAGGGCTGTTTGAGTCATGCTTCATGTTTAAAGGTTATTTATACCAATCTGAAGCCTACAGTTCTCTCCAAAGCAAGAACAGTTGAACGTAATTTGTTAAGAATATCTATAGCTTCTCAAGAAAAAGCAACTTTCATTTTGTCATTGCTGTTTCCAAGTGATTACTGATCTTTCTGCAGATTCCTCCAAACACCCACAACAGGCCCGCAGGGCGCATTCAGCCTTGAAGCCTAACCGAACCCTCCTTTTTATTTTGATGCTGCAGCATCAGGCCCTTCATCCTCCATCCTTTGTGGCTCACCTGGCTAATGACATCATTGAAACAACAGATCCATCAGAGGACACAAAACCACAGAGAAACGACGCGCAAAAGAAAAACGAGTTCAGCTAAGTTTGGAGCTTTAGATGATGAGAGGGAAAAGGCCTTTACCGTTACACCAGGGAGTTGATCGGATGTTGCGGACATGATGAGGTTGCTGGTTCTTTTCCTTCAGTCCTGCTGCACCTGCTGTGATTCTCCTAGAAACGATCCCTCGTCCTTCATCATGTTGTCTGCATCACCCGGCGACGCGCTCACACTCGCCTAAGGCTTTGTGTATGTGTGTATGTGTGTGATAGAGGAGGAGGTGTGTCTCTGCTTGCGCTCTGGAGGCGTGGCTGTGCGTGTTTTGGGAAGGGAGAAAAGGGGAGATCGGGGAGGCTGAGGAGTGGGGGGTACATCTTCGTGTGCAGTCTCAAATCAGCAATGCGGTCCTCTCAACTGAGCTCTTTTGGGCATATCCGGGGGGATCTGCTGGTCATCCGGTCATCTAATATTTTGTACGTTTTGTTTGAATTCTATATGTTCTGTTCTATTTTCTTTTAATACCATCAACCTGTTTAGGGGCAACAGTTGGAAACCAGCCAATGGCTAAAATCTGGCACCTTTACATATAATCCAAAAACATGCACATTAGGTTGATTGGCCACTATAAAATAGCCCCTAATGAGTGTGTGTGGGGGCCGGGAAGGTTGTCTGTGTGTGTGGCCCCGCAGCAGACTGGCGACCTGTTTGGGGGAGTACCCTGCCTCTTGCCTGAAATCAGCCAGGATAAGCTGCACCCCATTATTGATAAGCGGTTCAGAAGACAAAACAAAATTTATATGTGTTTTTAAGTTTATTAATATGCACTGTCCCTTTATTGATTACAGTGTTATTGTTATATTGTAGTAAAAGGTGATTCTAGTTATTGCCGCTCATCATCTAAAAAATAGAACTGGATGTTATAGTTTGTTGTAGTAAGTTTGCACATAAATGTTGGCAGATTCTCTCCTGAACTATAGTGGATTTGAAGTGGTGGGGACACAAGTTCTACAGTGAAACATTTCAGTAAAACATAAATTACATTTCCAATTGATTCTTTTTGTTCTTGGCATTATTTTTCAAAAGGATCACATTCAATTTACCCATAAACTGTCCACTCTTGGAGCTTTAATAAAGTGTTCATTAACACTGAACCTGCTTGAAACTGTTACTCATCTGACAGAAAGTATTGAAGTCCTTTTGAACATTTGTGATTGTGAATCAACATGTTTCCTCTTTCATTATGTCTGATTAATTATTTCCACACAACAGATCTTACTCTCACCTCTCTACCTCTCTTTGCTTTGTCAGAACTGATGATAAGAACAGCTGGCTGTGAGCTGTAGGACCAAACATGCGACTGCCACAGAAGAACTGCTTACCAAAGCACTCTTCCTGCAGATGGAAATCACTCCAGACAAACACTGCTGATCAGGTTGAAGATAGCGTTGATGCTCAGTTTTGACACAGCTTATTGTATCCTAGGAAACACTGTTGCAGGCACAATAAAATTATGACTACCTTTTTATTGTTTAGGCAACTATTTTTTTACATGCACAATGATTACAAAACACTAGCTTACGAATGCTCCATCTGGATCATGCCACGTGAATGAGACGTGATTCAGAATATAGTGGGTCTCATATAGTGTATGCAGCATCCCTGATACTGTGCTCGATTTGAGCATGTGTGACTCACTCTCTCCAACACAGTGCACTGGCATCAGATTGTGTCAGCTGTTGGTTTGCAGGCATGCATGTCTGTGAGCTGGCTGTCAGCAGGTGTATTAGGTAGCTCCAAGAGTTTGTGGAGAGAAAATCAATGGCTTTCTCGTGATTAGAAACTCTTACTGATGGCGATCAATCATCTTGTATCACCACAAAGTAACAATGCCGAGTGATTACAACGCTTCAACAGCTCGGAGCTCTTTGCTGTCTCCAAATAAGTTTTATTTTGATTGAATGACTATACAAATGTATCCCACGTGTTCTCATTTGTGGGAATTACATAAGATATGTGGAGATGCTCACACAGTTAGGCCCCAAATGTACAAAGTCTGGCCAAAAATAGCAAGCGTGGCACTGCGAGACTGCTCTTTTCTTTTTTTTTTTTTTTTTTTTTTTTTAATGCTCTCCGTCTTTCTTAATGTCTTTTTCTTTCCAAATAAGTAAACGTTCTAATCAGAAAAAATAACCTTCCAGACACAAGTGGTGCAGCAAAAAATATGTTGTGTGCTTTATGTCATTTGAAATATCAAGGGTCTCGGAGGATGGTGTCTACAAAAACTTAAGTGTGAAATATTTTACATGGCCGCATTTAGACACCTTGCACGTGACAATATAAAGTAGGTTTCTTGGATATTTTCAGTGAACTTGCTGTATGGGGAATAAAGTGCAGTGCAGAATCTTTGGGAGATGCTCCCGGTTTTACTCTTGATTCCAAATGAACCCTGATTAAGTATTCAACAAATTAAACCACTGAATCCTCTCAATCCTGGCCCAGAAAGTTGTGGCACACAGCAAGGGATTAGTACATAAGTTTTATACAGGATTTAGAAGCCCCCATTAAATTAAAATTATTTGGAAGATTTAGCAGTACATTAGGGCCGTGTAGAAGCCTTACTGGCATAAATCAGGCATACATTCTTACTACAACAGATTAATTTAGATGCAAAAGATTGCAGAAGTGTATAGACAGTAAAGATGACTTCTCACGACCCCAGGGGATGTTTTCCTGGGTGTCTGAAATTTCATAGTCCCGAATGTCGCTGAGTGAAAAAATTGCATAATTCCAGCTGAGATGTAAACTCAATAGTTCTGAATGAATATTTTCCTGCTTAGTAGCAAATAGTGTTTCCCTTGATTCTGCAAAAATTATTTCAATCCTCTTAAATAATGCTCATAAACAATTTCATGTGCAAGCCAAGGAATTTCAAAATAGTCTCCATGGCAACCCATACGGAGCAGAAGCAGAAGATACAAGATTGATATCAAAGGGAATGAAGAAAAGTGCTTATAGGAGACCACTGAGACCATAAAAAATCTGTCATAAGGAGAAGATGCAGGAAAATACAAATTGCTCATAAATCTTCCAAACTGTGCAGATTCATGCATCTCTGCAGTGCGGCTTTGTATCAAGTTCAAATCACAAAACATGCATCTACTGTATTTTACGACTTACTTCATTTATTTTTTGTATTAATATTAACTGCAACTCTCCAAAACTCCGCAAAAGAGATGCTCCTTGGCAGAAAATAAGATTTTAAAAAAACTACCCTGAGGTGACCATAGTGTCAGGTCCTTTCCTTGTTACAAGGTCAAAGTAAGAATAGTGCAGATATTACTCACAGCTGCTCTAAGCAACACAAACTCCTCTGTCTTCATCTCTGGAGCTGCTGTAAGACTTCCTGTGGTGAGACTTAATTAAATCTTCATTACACACTCATCTCTTATTCTTTTTGGCTGAAGAATCACTCAGTCATGTGTGTAAGTTTATTAAACGGCAAAACACATTTGGAATTAGGCGATGAGCCTCTCAGCGGGTGCTCGTTTCTCTATGAAAACCCTTGGGGGATGCAAATTATTTGTGGTAGTGCATTGTCACCATGATGTTGTTATGTAATCATGGAGGAACAGAACGTAGATAAATTCATTTTTAGAAAGCAGGCCCAGTTCAGAATTGCATGAGATTCACTAGTTGTGATTAAGGTCAGCGGATGGTTCATAATGGAGAACTGTCATAAAAGACCATGCTATTCAAGTTTGAACGGACAACCAATCTTTTGTGCCTCAGTTCGGAGGAATCAATGAGGGCCTTCTAAATATGGATATCGTTCACCCTCTTTCCAGCACAATGCAAAGCAGTACCAAGTTGCACTAATTGTGCGTTGCTGTTTGCTACGTATAATAGCTGCACCAGCCACTCATTCTCTTTTGTGAAATGCTTTGAGATCTGAATAAAAAAATACTTTCTTTCTAGTTCTGATGTGTGTCTGCTACATTTTAGTGAAGCACAGACTGTTTTTCACAGACTGTTTTCCATATAGTGTTAGAATTTTGCTTGGACACCCATTAAATCTTAAGTTGCAAACCAGTTCTGACATGTATCACTTTTCTGAATTAATATATGTAATTGCACATGCTGGTCCTAGATATCCAGATGCACCTGTACTTGCAAATTTTTCCTTCCTGCTTAAATAGGTCAGCTCTAGAAATATCTTGGCTGAGGAAAAAAAAATCACAGTGGCCCCTCCTCTTGTCTTTTTCCCTATCTGTAACTGTGTGAGACTACTGCTCGTAATGCCCTGAATCTTTTATTTGTTACCAGCAAAGTCATGAACATTTTGTCAGAATAAGCACGCAGAACTCCTCAGGAGAAAGTAAAAATAGTTTACTTGTGAATGGATTTGCCCAGCAGCGTGAAGTCTGCAAAATTATTGTCTTAGCTTCAATTAAATTATTTAAAACATTCCTTTGAAACAAAGAAAAGCCAGGAACGTTGGAGGGGGTCTAAAAACATTTTACTAACCAAATGAACATGTTCCAGACATGTTTAATTTTGGTAAAGGATAATACGGCTCCCCTGTGCTGGTTTTGAAATAGACACAAGCAGGCAGAGCTTTTAAAACTACTTTGACCTTTTGTGAGTGAGCAGTTAGGGGAGAAAAAAAAACATGCAAATTAAATTTTGCACACCACACACTTTTATCTCCATTTTTCATTATACAAAGACATTAATAGACTTGGTGATTAAAAATTGAATTATCTTGCACACGTCAAATCAATCCGCCAAAATATTTGGATTGAGTAAGATTTTTACAGTTAAAGATGAATTATTAAATGAAGAGAAAACTGCACTTGTTTGACACATATGTTGGCATTTATTGATTTGTATAAGAACAACTATTGAATAAAATATTTCCTTTGATTGGAGAAGAGCGAAATTAAGCTTTAGTTTGCATCTCATGGAAAAAAGAAAAATTAATAGACTTGCACCACTATTGCTGGAAAGATGGTAAACGTGATGTCTAGTCTAGATTTTAATAGTCTCTAACTCTTAAATATAAATATATAATGTATATTTAGTGAATAAGCCAAATTCACTTGAATGATTAATTAAATGTTCTACAATATTTAACATTCTAAATCATGAGGAAACCTATGAATCGACACCATCTAGTGGTTGAATTGTGGTTTTGCTAAAACTCCTTTTATTTTACTTGAATTTCCCCACCAAGGATAAACAAAGTATTCATTGTATTGTATTTTATAGCATTTAAGCTCTACAATTGTAACATAAAGCCAATGTCATACTGTTGTTGATAACAGATTTGTAAAAAAAAAATGATCTAGTTACAGAAATAGCAACACCAAAAAAAGTCTTTAGCACCCAACATTTTAACAATGTACAAGTTACTCTTACCACCCTTAACACACCATATCTCCATGTATTAGAGCAGTTAAGTGAGGCGTTATAACAAAACAGCACACTGCTCCTTCCTGTAAACACACAGCCAAACTAACAGTTGCCTACACATGTCTACCTCTCTTCCAAACTATCACCTGGTAATAAGCTTTCCAAACATGAATGTTTAACTCTAACCTGAACAGAGGGCCTGTGTCTTCCTTCCATGCTGAGTTAATGATTCTTCTTAAATATGCTTGCATATCCGACATACTTCAAGTAAACAGTAATAAGGACATTTAATGTTGTTCATCATAGATTTTATTAGCTATGTGCATGTTTAATTAACATACTTATCTTCACATCACATAGCTACATTGCATATAACATCTATTTGTTTTATCTTTTAACATTAAATTCAGTAATACAGCATAATTTACATTAGACATTGTCTTATTTTGATAAATAAAAAGTCACATTTATGGCGTAGGTTCTATCTAGCAGGCATGAACCCACATTCAGGTTTCACTCACTCACAAAGTTGTGATGCTTTCACGTTTTCCACAATGATAATACAGTGCAATTAGAAAATGAGGGAAAAAAATCTGTTTAAAAAGACTAATGTACATTCACAGTCAAATATGTCCACCAAACATAAATCAGATCTTTAAAAAGAAAAAAAAACTTTTGATTATCAAAAACATAAATACAAAATTATAGAACTACATCACTGTCCTGGGTCATTCTGTTTGGTAAATGTTGTTGCAAGATAACCAGAAGGCCTCAGTTGACAAAATGACATTTTTTAAAGTCTTCCATCCATGCTAAATGTGATGGCTCCTTTTCATAAATTACACACTCAGTGTAACAACTACTGCTTTCACTGATTCTCCAGACAGTAGACTGTGTCACATTAAATTAAACTTTAAGGACACTGAGTTATTATAAAGTTTGAAAATGAGCCTCAAAATTAGTGCTGCATAAACTTACAAAGTTCTAATAGACATGGTCAGCAAAAACGTGATGCAAGATAATTAACTTTGAATTATAAAAACCAAACAGCTTAAAGACATCAAATATCAACAAGCACAAATAGCAGCAGGAGAAAAAGAGGTGACAATCTGCATCACTCAAAGGTTTTTACGACACATCTATTTTGGTTTTAACAACATTCACACATTTATGCACCATTGAGCACAAGGAGTCACTGTGGTTACAAAAGCAGACTGACAAGCACAGGTAGCATAGGGAATCTGCAGGGAAATCAGGACTCCTTTCTACATTTAGCTATTGGATCTTCTCTTTAAAGCAGGATATTGCCATGTTACATTGACATTCAAATTTAATGCACCCTTTTTGGAAGACATTTTAGTGTCTAGAAGCAGATTATTTTCTTTCTTTGTTGCAACATGAGCTCAAATTTCCATAGTGTTTAAAAGAAAGCTTCATCAGTGCAAAAGGCGGGTGGCAGTTAATGCTAGAAATACTGCAGAGAAGCATCCTGCAGATAATTTTCTACACCCTTACATTGTTTCACGTTCTTTGTTGTATAGGTGACCTTTATAAAGAAACATTCCTTGGCAGGCAATACATTGAAATATGTGATAAATGAATAAAAAGCAAAAATATGTATGAAATGAGGAAAATCATTGTATAGCCAGATAATTCCCCATCACTTCTGCTTGACTCTAAATCTGCTCAATAATTAGCTACAATGAAACGTCACCTTAAATGATCAAATTAACTTTCAACAAATGTGAACGTTTACTAACCCTGTCTGTGCCATTTTCCATCATAGCACACCAGATTGAGAAGTGATTTGCTGCCTCATCAGATCAATAAATCCAAAATGAAATGAAGTCTCTATCCACCAACTCCTGACATTATATTCAAGTATTTTTTGTACAATCTCTGTGCAAATAACTGAACATCGTACTTCACAAAATGCATGCATGTCATTTGCTAGTTGTAAACAACTGAGTTAGGAGTGTAATGGAAGACCCTCGGCCACATAAAAAAGTCACAATCAGCTGAACATCCCTGAAAAGGACTCATTTGATTTCACCTTTCTGTTCGTGTAAGGAATGTTTTACAAAAGAAATTGTGTATTTGTGGCCACAAAAAAAGAAAAGACAATATGTTTAATTGATAATGTGGTTACAACACTTACTGTACGAGACTATTTCACTAACTAATTTACCTACATGTGACAACACAGATACAAGCGTAAAGTCAGAGGTTAGAAAGTGAGATGGTTGCCCTTGACAACATGCAGCAAAGACTTGATGGTGGGCGGCTGATGCCTTGAACAGAGCTAATACTGGACGTTATAGAATGGCGGCTAAAGTAATAAAAGGGACTTTACAATATGTTGAGGATGAGGAATGACAGTCTTTTTCAACCATTTAATTTGTATAAATTATTTTTCTATTAATTATTATTTACCTCAATAGTAGTAAATGATTATATTTTTAGATTACTTTTCACATAAACAGGATTTGTGTGTAAATCGGATTTTTCCCCAACTGAGAGTTCATTGTACAGTCCCTTTTTTTAGGATAAAAGTCCCCATAACTTTCTTTTTCTAATTGTTCGTGTGTTGCATGCATTCACAAGGTACGGTTGGAATTGGAACAATGACATACTTAAACTTGAAACACAGTGAGAAAAAAATCATCAAACATCAGTGCCCGACTATGCTCAACCTTTTGTTTGAAGACATTTGAAATATATTTCGGCAGTGTGTGACAATTTTCCAATAAGACTTTGTAGACATAGCTTGAATATCCTGTTGGTCCTTGCTCATTGGGAAAGAACGGTTCTGTCCTTCTGTTTGCCTGTCCATGTTTTTCTTGGTGGGAGGAGGGAGGAAAGGAGAGATTGGGAGGTGATCTTGTGCCATCTCACTCTGAGAAGAGACTGACAAAAGATTTGCGTAGATTGCGAATGGTTTCAGCCTTCACCTCATCCTGGCTAAGGCTGGCTCGTGGCGTTGGAGTTTCTGGAATGTTGAATGTATTGGTAAGAGACTGGGACTTGCTATAAAGAGAGGGAAATGGCGATAGAGGAGAAGGAAAGGCTATTAAAGTCATGCAGCAAACCAATAAAATGATAACGGCACGGCAAGACAAAGAAAGGAGAAATAGAACAAAAAATGATTCAATAAAAAGTGATAAAAAGCTAATTTCCTTCTCTGCGGTCATTCAGAATTACTTTATCATTTCAAGAATACTTGATATGATATGAATAGTGAATGACTTTCCTGGATGCAAAATTATACGTGCTTCATCAGGGATTGATTATTAGGGCATACAAAACAATGTTAGGTCCACAGTTATTTATGGAAAAGACCCACTGACTACTAAAACCCTACTAATTGATTGCTTAATTGAGACAACTGATTGAATATTATAAAATCTTTAAATGAGGTTAAAAGGTTACTTATGGACCAGTTTGGGAAATTAGGGCTGTGTTTTGTGGAATACAAATGAGATATTCCCACCTTTTTGTTGGATAATAAGCTAAAAAGAGAATGCGTTTGGAAAATTTCTTCAAGTTTTTCTGCTCACTGTTTTAAACAACCAACTCTCAACAATGATGCTAAGGACAATGTATTTTACTGATAGAACAAGACACTCGGTTTCTCTTAACCTTTCCACAATTCCTTTTTAAACTATAAACTATTCTCTTGTAACCTTTTGGTTTTTCAGAGTGATCTTTAGCAAAATGAAGATAAGAGGCTATTTTGTTCTTCATCCTAACTAAACACTCACATCATAATTCAGTTGTCTCCTTAAAAATCTATCAATTTCAGAGACTTTTAATTGCTTAAAGGTTAGCCTTAGCGTATATCAAAAATTGTACTCGCTTTATTGAGTAAAAAACTTCATACGGCAAGTTGATGTTTGTGCAGTGTCATTGTGTGTTAACATTTAAAGGTCTTCGGATGGAGTTTCACAACTTTTGATGACTGATGAGTAGGACTGTTTTACTTCGCTGACGCCCTGGTTTCTCCCAACATGACACGGTTTTCTAAATGTAGAATGTCATCATTAGTTGAGAACTGAGTATTTACCTTTCTGCTTACATTTTCTGCATATGTTGTGTAATACTCAGTAGAAGTTAAAAGTGTTTGAGGATTTAAAATGAAAAGGAAATGCTAAAATTTTGTGCAAAACTTTGTACATTCACAAATGTATTTTGTGCATTTTTAACTTGTCGACATGTTTCACATTAGTATTATATTTGTATTTGTATTGCATTTAATCTTTTGGATTAGAACGTCTGAAACGTTTAATTTAAATAAAAAATTGACAAATGTAATAATCAACAAACCATGCATTTTTACATTTGCCCCTGGAATTTTCATCAAATATATTAAACAGCATGCATATTTAGGAACAAGTAAAAAATGAAAAAGAATCTTCAGATTTGAGGTTCAATGAGATGAAACTGATACCAAGTGATGTTTCCATGAGCAGCTACTTACTTTAGCTGAGGAGAGCCCCCCATGGCCGGGCTGTCCTGGCTGGGTTTCTGTGGTGGCTGGGGCTTTTGTTGCAGAGGAGGTCGTCCTCCTGGGCCACCTTGGCCAGGACCAGCAGGTCGCGGCTGCTGGGTAGTGGGTGCTCCAGGCCTGCCTTGCTGCCCGGAAGGCCTCTGCTGCTGTGATCCTCCCTGTGACTGCTGTCTGGGGGGTTGGGCAGGTTTCTGTGGCTGTGCTTGGCCTGCGGGTTTCTGACCAGGACCACCTGCAGAGGATTTCTGTTGCTGGGATACAGATTGCTGCCTCTGAGTTTGAGGGGAACCTCCCTGGCTTCGCTGAGGAGCCCCCTGACTTGGTGGCCGAGGTTGGGCTGGACTTCCCTGACCAGCCTTAGCTTGGGTGCTAGGGTCACCACTTCCTTGGTTAGCAGCAGGTGACTGGGTCTGTGCAGGAGGTTGACCCTGCGGTTGTGGGCGCTGGGATGGAGGGCTTTGCTGAGGACCACCTATTTGGGACAGGCAGAAAGAGTAGTGATACTTGCACTGCTATCAATAATATATTCTACCATATTAAAGAAGAATTTTTAATGTTTTACCCTGAGGTGAGGGACGCTGTTGAGCCTGTGGGACCTTCGGTTGTGAAATAGGCTGAGGAGAAACTGCTTTCTACAAAAAAGAGAGTTTGTAACCTAATTATTTCACTATCATCCTCAAGCCTTTTACGTTCTCTGCAAACTATGCGGACACGCCTTCAGATAGAAAACTCGTTTGTGTGAACATGTTGAACATTTCAGGTGTGGTCAGGATGTAAAAATATTACTAACCCCAAGATAGGAACTGCTTCAGTCACAAACAACCGTTTACTGTTCAGACATTGTTCCATTATTTGATTGCTATAGTTTCCGGATTTTTTTTTTTTTTTAAAAGGACTTGTGGACAGTATTCATTTGTATGAACATGTTGTTTATGTGTGGTATGAGTACCTGTGCTGACTGCCCCGATGCTGCACGAACCGTGGAAGAGCTGGAAGTGCGTGGAACAGTCTGGTTCATGGTGGCAACTACAAGTTCTGCAATCTGGACACGGTCCTCATCCTGCTGATCTCCAATGAGTGGCATTGAGCAATCATCAACCTTTAACACAAAATGAGAACATTTTGTTTATTTCCAACATTATCCCAAACAACCATTATTATTTTCAGTGATCACATGATATTCTGGTACCTCTATAATGTAGTCTTTGCCATCTTTACCATGCAAAGCCTCCACAGCACAGATATCTAACCCTCCAAAAATATCTGCACAGGAATCCACCCACAGTCTGTACCTGCAAAAACATGAACATGCAGAAATATTGCATTGTTACAAAGAAACATCTCATTAATTCACATTTTCACAGCACACAGCTACATGCTCTTACTTATCTGACATGGCCACCTGCTCCAGCATGGACGAGCCTGTATTTGTTTTCCAATTGCCAGAAATGGATGTTCTCCTGGTAATTTGAAAGAAGAAAAAGTTTGATGTGCCCGGTTTACTTTGGTGGGCTTTAGTAAAATATTGATTTAAAAATGAGAGAAAACTCACATGTAAGCTTTGTAGTTATTGCCGATCTTTTGAATGCGAACGTCGTACTTTGCATCAATAAAAGGCTCAGCTGTTGCATAGGTCTTCGTCAGAGCCACAACACTAGCAATGTCCTGAAAGTCATACTGATTGTCCACTTTTACCTGCAGAAAAAACAAATGTAAAGTAAAGAATATAGTAACTTGTTGTTTATAATATTATTATAATAAAAATAATTGGATTATTGAACACTCTAGTGTTACCTTTCCCATTCCAGAGTGAGCGTGGCCCATCTTTACAACCACAGGAAATCGAGGGGAGCTAATCTGTAACAATTTTAATCAAATCTCAAATTCTCACAGGTGAACTTAAACATTTTGAAATAACACAAAGTAACTTTTACATTCCCTTGCAAACATTAGCATTCATTTTGATGAGTTGGAACCTTCAGCTGTCAGACTGTGACTGCTGGGGTGGAGAAAACTGCTCTGCAGCAACACTCTCAAATGAACTGTTCCGACACTGACTTGGCATATCAATAAGTGCAGCCTGAATCATTAACAACAATAAACAACTAAATAAATAATAAGTGGCATCAGTTGTCAAATGATTCATATTATTTGTGTGGTAGTTTGTTGCTCTCGTAAGGACGATTGCAGATGACTCTGTGTGTTTGTGTATTTCTTTGCAGGCTTTGTGCAAATTCTTATCTAAGAGTGAGATGAAACGGAGACAAAGGTATTCAAAATCTCACCATTTCCTTATGGTTCGGATAGTAAACCTGTTCGATAAGAGGAAATTCCTCAGGGCCCAGCTGCTTATGGAGTCTTGACATCTGAGCAAACTGAGAAGATCACAATTTTTTCAGTGTAGCTCGATGTGACAATGCATCCATATTATTTACATTGATTTGTAGCGACTAAAAATACCACATACCACCCATGGTTTGTCACAGAAATTGTAAACTGAATGCAAAGAGTTAACACTCGGCACACCAGCATACTGCAGTCCAATCACTATGTTGCGATGGTCTCCGTTTTTGTCCATGCTGAAGGCATGCTGTCTAATCAGCACAAAGTCTGGTTTAAAAGACCTGGCGAACAGAACACAAGGAAAATATTAAACCGCATACTTAGACAGATTTATCTTGTAATTTCCTGCTATTCGTCCTGTTGTGTGATGTCAAAAACTCTAAACCTGCTGCATTGCATTTATTGTTAACCAAAGTGTGCTTACTTAGTAACCTTGTGTCCATTTCGGATTGCATCAATGTCCACATTGTAGGAACCGTTGGCATTGGCCACCAAGTTGATTTCAGAGAATTCTGCCTGAAAGAACATCAACATAATTACTGTTAGCTAAAAAATGAATAAATAAATAAACAACACTGCTGTATTCAGCTTAAAGAGATCATCCACTGCTTTCAACATCAGCCCAGTGGACAAGAATTACAAGTTATTAGACATCAAATTGAGAGTTTTTATCCTGCTAAGCTTCAAGAAAACCAGCTATGGTGAGTCACTGCAGCAAGAAGTAGACAAAAATAGTATAAAGATAAAATAGTACCCGAGGCATAAGAAAATATTTTAAAATTCTCTGGGTCCTTCTGCTCTTACCATGCTATGAATAGCTGCCAGCTAAACTGTATCCATATGCTTTCAGGCAACATGTTTCTGCTCAGAAATTATATTTAAGTTCTTGGGCAACGCAGAGTAATGATTTATTTGTAATAAAACATGAACAAAAGTTTGTGCTCTAAGACTTTAAATTAATGCTTATCAACTTGTAACTAATTTAAGATACTGTGGATGAGCATTGAACCAAATTATCTGTACTAGTGACTACAAATATCCTGCAAGGAACAACACCCAAGTAACCTTTGTTTTATAAATGTTACCTCTGCTTTAAGAAAGAATATTAAAGCTTTAATTTTGATGTAAAAAGTTTCATCTACAAAATTGAAACATCCCTCAGCTCTGCTGGAATATGGTTTTAGAAAGTTGTTATTTATAACACCTGAAACTCATGATGCATCAATTCTGTTTTATAACTTCACTCTGTTATTTTCATTCTTTAGGAAGGATAAAATAAGCACAATAAGTGAAACTTATTGGACTTACTTGTTCTACTTTAATGTCACAATCACCGTGGACTTTTCTTCCTCTGAAGACCTTCACCCTAAATGGAAAAACAAGGATGTTAAGCTTGTTATTTGCGCTGTATGTGAACACATTTTTTTAGATTAAATGTTATTTTTTTAAAATACAAGTTGAAAAACAACTAGGTTTTAAGATGTAAATTTTTTAAAAATTAACAGAAAAACATTTTAGTTTTCGCAGAATCAAAATTGAACATTTTCAAAACTGAACTGGAAAGGGTATTCAATTATATCTGTAATGACCCTCTCATGAGAGTGTTTTGTTTTGCTATTTACTATATAAGCCTGTTACTCTTTTGTCAGGTTGTCTAATGTCTTGTTCATGTCTGCTCCCGCCACATCTTGTCTTGCCAATAGCATCTCAAAATAAACTGTATACACAAGCATTTTAGAAAAACATTAATCTAAAACCTTCCACTGCAGAATGAAAGGATTGCTCTTAAAGATTGCCCGAGAGCAGACTCGTTGGTGCCTTGGGTTTGCTATTTTTACTTGCTATAACCTGACAGTCTAAAGGTTATCTAGTCACTTCAAGACTAGGACCAGATGTAAGCGCACAAGAATGTCTTTGTTTCAGTCTCACGTTAATAGATCGATGTAAATAAATCAAAAGTTAATCAAACAACCTTTAGGAGCAGAGTATTTTTGCCCAACACCCTTTAAATTAGGAACCTACATTTCTGAGTGTGACTCTTCTCTGAGCACAGCAGCCTCACAGTGAGAATGATAGGGTTGGATTCCCGGAGTGGGGGCGAGGTTTGAAACACAGGTGTTTCTGTGTGGAGTTTCTTCCCATGTACATGTGGGTTTTCTCCAGGAACTCAAGTTTCCTACCACTTTCCAAAAACATATATGTTTGGTTGATTGGCCGCTACAAAATTGCCCCTAAGACTGAATGTGTGTGGCGGTTGTGAGTGTGTGACACCATAACAGACTGGCGACCTGTTAGGGTTGTACCAACCCTCTTGCCATTAAGCACCCACGATATGCTCTGGCACCCTCGCAACTCAATCAGAGATACAGTAAGTAATACAGAAGAAGAAACAAAACCCCTTCTCTGACTTTATGACAACTTCCATGTTGAGCTCACCAAATTTACTGTCATTATTTTTCCAAAATAAACATCGTTTTTCTATAACTCTAAGTTTGCATCATGGCTTGTTTTCACCTTTCAGACTGGATCTACTCATTTCTGTTTTCTGACCTCAAACTACCTGTTCTACAAATGGGTCCTGCCTTCACATTATGACATTTACTTTCAATTTTGTACTCTCTTGATGGCATCAGCCTGTTCAGACCTGTGCAGGAAAATAGTAACACCCCACTGGTTGGTGATAAGATGGCTAATCAATTAATAAACCTCTGGATTCTTTTCTGCACACTAACACATCAACAAATCCATCATGACCTGAAGTGATCTGATCAGGTAACTAAGGGAATGGTTTTTCACGTGATAAACCATCATATGACCTTCTATGTGATGGGCCACTGCAGCGATCAGCATGGCACACATTCCTGTCTAGACGATGCGCTGCGCCCTGTTCTTACCAGTCAGTCTGCTGATCGTCGATAACCAGGAGGATCTTGGCATTGCTGGAGACACCTGCCCGATCGGCCGCCTCGGATAAGGTTGCAGCAGCAGCAGCAGTGGTCTGCTTTACAGCATTGGAAATGGAAGAGAAGAATCCCCCTCCTGCAGGCTGCTGCTGCGGACTGGTGGACTGGCGCCTCTCCGCTGGTCCAGGAGACACTGCGGGACTTTGCTGCGGCTGTTCGGGCCGTTGGAGGTCGGTCATGTAGCCATTAGGAAGGTTGGACATAAAATTACTGTCCGACAGCCGACGACGCAGGTAGTTCATGGTTGAATTATTTTTTAAAAAATATCAGGAAGAGGGGGTTCAGTTTTGCTCCTGATGAGCTGCACTGTTAAGTTGCTGTGCAGTGAAAAAATGAATGAAGAGGACTTACTCTCCGATGTGCAGACACAACAATCTAAAAACAAAAAAAGAAAAGAAAAAAATCTGTTTAATCATTAAGATCCACAAAATAAATTATGATTGTCTCAGGTAAAAAAAAAAAGAAAGAAACGCCTCTCACATCTTTCATATTCCAAGAGACAAATCAAAATAACAAGAATAAATTATACATGTACTGGAAATAATGTAACTATGATTGTAATACAACACATATATGAACGTGTGATGAAGCCTACCTGGGAGTGTGTCCAACCTGATCCACCCCAAACTGATCTTCTTAACTAGCTGTGTGTGAGGAAATCCAGGTGGATCTCATGCCCAACTGGCACTTTAATCTCTAGAATAATTAAAAATACACACTCTTAAACATCTCTGTCGTCCTCTCTCTTCTCAATACCTATTTTTTCCTTTTACCCTGCGTCACTCCCAGTCATCCTGGGGGAAAGGAGCCTGAGAGGATGAATCAGAGTCATTTTACCCAACATGCACACACAAACTTCCGGTCCTGGAATTCAAAATACATTTTTTTTCTTTCTTCTTAACATTTCTTCCTTAAAACAAACAAAAACATTATTTAAATTAAAAACCATTAGTGATGTTTATTCATCTTCTGATGAGGTGGAGGGGCTGCCGGAGCCTTTCCAAGTTGATTTCAGGCTGATTTCCCCATACTTATGCAGAGGCATTGGCTTGTTGGTAGAATGTCCGTCTTTAGACCGGGTTCAATTCCCTCTAAGGAAAACTTAATTTCCCTATTGAGGGAGAAATGTAGTACAGTAAAAAGAAAAAGAAAGAATACACCCCAAAGAGGTCACTAGTCAGTTGAGGGGCTACAAACCTCGACAACTTTCTCTACTTTCATTTGTTCTTCATTTCGTCTTCTGAACTGCCTATCCCTGATGGGGTTGCGGGTGTGCAGGTGCCTATCTTGGCTTCTTTCAGGCAAAAGGTAGGCAAGAGGCAGGACACAACCATCATCAGTCTGTTTTGGGGCTACACACACAACACTCCACATTGATTCCTAGGATTCATAAGGATTCAGACTTGGATTTATTCCTGGGGCAATTTCATAGTAGCCAATCAACCTAACATGCATGTTTTTGGAGGGTGGGACGAAACCGGATTGCCTGGAGAAAACCCACGCATACATGGGGAGAACATTCAAACTCTTCATAGAAAGGCCAGTGATTCAAGCCTGGCCACCACTTCAGGACTCCCATCCTGCCAACAACTGCACAGCCATGCAGCCCCTCCTCTTAGATGATGTAGTTAACATTTTCATCAATTAAACTTTCCTTTGACACCCTGATGAAATTACTAAATTAATTGTATAGCTATGTGTAATATCAGCTTTAATGAATGTTAAAACAGAAAAGGATCTTTTGAAACTAAGGCTTTTATTTCTTTAGATGTGTGGTTAACTTCCTGTGCTGTGGTGATGTTTTTATAACTTGATGCATCTCTGTGGTGGTGCTGATGAGAGCACGGTGACATGGGCGTCGCTCTCTGACATATGATCCTGCTGCTGATGCTCAACAGGATGATTGTTGGTGTTGCAGTGATATGAGACCCTGCTGAGGCCAATAAAGCAGCAGGGACACATTCTTTTTTTTCCACACAGTCACTCACAGAGTGAAATTATTGATGTTCAATACAATCGGTGGGATTTAAGAGATGCGCCATCTGTTGGTGATTGTCCCACCCCCAATCATCACAGACCCCTGGGAGTTATATGTTTTGGCTACTATGGAAACTGTTCACTGTGGTAACAAGATATTCCTTATCTACACTAAATTTATCACATAAATCTCTCCTGAATCATTGACACCTTCAAGAAGAGATGGATAGATTAGGGTTTTTAGATCGATGATGATTAAAATACACTGGCTGTACAAAAATGTTTTTTATGTTTTCTTTAATATTATTCAAATTTATTGTAAGTAACAGCTTTACCATCTTTTCCCCTGTTTATGTTGTACATACAAAATAAGACATAAAAAATGTCAACATTCCATTGGCATTTTCTTATTTAGGTTGATGCACTTTTTGGGGCCATTGCATTACCCGTTTTTTTTTTTTTCCCTATTTTTAGTTGTCAAACAGATGGCATCAAACTGGATGCTACAACAGTCTGAAATAGAATGTTGTTCGCATTCTTCACAAGGCTTGCAATGTGTCCAAGTATGATGGCTGCAAAAAAGCTTAAACCATCAACACTTTATGCCTTCATTCATCTCAAGATTCAAGAAGCTTTATTGCAGAAAGGATAAAATTTGGTTTTGATGGCTTCCCGATTACTCAGCCAGATTAAATAAATGACTAAAATGCCAAAAGTGTAATCAATAAATTAATAGTTGTGAATAAATAATGTTTGGGTTGGTGGGAATTATGTGTTTGGGAGTGCTTCTATGAGGTCAGTAGTGGACTGGACTTAATTTGAATTTAACCAAATACAATGTTGTGCAGCATGAGTTTAATTTTGGACCTGTATGTGACTGCTTAGTTTTTGAGTATTTGATATTATTTAGAAGTAACCATTCTATTTTTTGTGTGAGTGGGTTAAAAAAAAATTCTGGATAGTTTAATTAAAGAACTGCATATTTTTTGGGTTGCTTCTTTGTTTTTTGATAGTTTCAGTCGTGACAGATTATACTCGTGTAAAAAGTAATTAATGCTTTAAATTAGAGGTGGGAAAACTACATCCTGAGTTTTCCTTCAAATTGTTTCTTTTTTCCTGCAATTCCAATATTTTCCAATATAGTAGAAGATGAACTGATCATTGTTGGGACCCATTTTAAGAATTGTTGGACTTTACCATTTTTCCTCTCCAACATTTGGTGGCATTTTTATAAATTTTTCTAGCAAAAAAGTCTTTTATTTCTGATAATTCCACCTCTTTACACCTCTATATAGAGGCATATAGGTATTAGCAAACCTCTATACAAAAGTTTACTAAATGCAGAAATTTGTGTGTTAAAGAATCACTGCTTTAGACACATAACCCATTCGTTTGATGGACAAAAAAATGATTTAACTCCTCTAAGTTATTACTCATCACAAGAACTTTGACATTTTGACCATGATGTAAATAATCTTTACTTTTTATGATTAAATAATCTCTTGAAGCTAATTGTTAAATAATGGGATAGCATTACCCACCACTGCTTCAGGAGAATAGATGTTATGATAGAATGAACACTGATATTAAAATTATCTTTGGTGAGTTTCTAAAAAACCCACAAACAACTGACATACTGCTTGTCATTAGCCAGTCACCATAGAGAGAAATGTTCAAAATGTTCAAATTCAGGTAAACCCACATTTTTTTCCAAAAATTGCGTTCATCTAGTGACGATGACCTACCTTAGTCCACTTACATTGGAAACATGCTTGGTATTTGAAAGCAGAACTTGATTGGTCAGCTCTAAATTCCTGCCATTTTTTGCATTGTAAAGTGTGAGCACAGGAAACAAGTTTTGTATCATTTGTTGAAAAAAAAACAGTCATTTTTTATATTGCTATTTTAAAAAAAAATACAAAAATGACCCAAAATAAAAGAGGAAAAAGACATTTCATTGCAATTTGATGTCGTAGAAGTGTTTGTGCTTTTGGTGGCACTGTTGAGCTAAAAAAAAAAAAAAAACAACTCAATTTTATGCATGCAATGATTTTTTTCAGCAGCTTTTTGGCAATAGAAAACTTTTAGGGACACTGAACTTGATTGTGGGATAAGTGCTCTTTACATCAATAAAGAATTAATGAGTATTTTATAGTCAAAAATAATGCATGATTTTAAAAAAAGATGTATTTTTTAGATTTCAGATGTAACGTTCTTTTCTCCTAACTCCAATAGTATTTGATCAGTGTCATTGTTAAGTATTATGGCTGGATCCTTAACACTCAGCTCAAATGAAATTGTTCTCATGGCACCACCATTTTCAAGACTTAAAACCCTTTGTTCAGCCTTCAACAAAGGCCTTTGGATTACTGGTGAGGCAGGCTCAGAGTACAGCTGCAAGCATGTTTGGGCAGGTCAGAGGAATGACTGGAGCCTTGGTGGGCTAAGCACTCACAAAAATGCAGTTTGGTGAGATTGCAGATTAGGAGGGAGGTGGGTGGGACAGGTTCTAACTTTGTAGAAGGAAACAAAAGACACATTTCATCCACAATCTGAAGGAAATAAAAAGTTGTGTAGATAATAAATACATGACTGAGAAAATGTGATCTTTTTTTTGGTCATAAAGATCTTCACAGAAACAAGTACAGGGAGAATGGATAAAGCCATGCATTCCCAATTTATAGCTATTCTCTTTCTATAACACAGGCCCAACTGCCTGTGAGCACACTGTCTACAATAACAACACAAAGTGAATGAAGGAGAGGTTACCATTGGATCAAGCGGCAGCCAATCTGAAAGAAGGGGATGAGTCAGGAGCAAAGCCACAGCTCCTACCTGAGCACACCTGATACTTTACCTGCATGAACTCAGAGCCTGCCTCTCATTACCTTTCCAATACAATCTATAACTGAGCTTCATTGTCCTCATCTGTATTTACCTGCACTCACACAAAGAAAAGCTGCCATGGCTGTGGCCAACTTCCAGTACATTACTCGGATGAGCAGTGGCTTCAAGGTCTACATATTAGAGGGTGAGTTTTAATAACTGTTTTCTTTTGTTTCTGTATCAGGAAAAAAATTTTAATCTGTGAAACGTCCTTTGAGTCAATATTTTATTTCCCTATGGTTTAGCTCCTAATATTTTAGTGCTACATTATTATTTTATGCTAAATTTAGATTTATCAATATAGGATTTGTTTTTGCTTTGTCATGACATGTCACCAAATACAAAATAAAAAAAATGACTGTGGTTTAAAAAACTTCCTCTCAAGAAATAATCAAACAATATTTTGAATTTTGTTTTAATAAATAGCTTCTACATGAATTAATACAAAAATACAAAAATTTTATATTAATCTGGCAGGATCAATATATGTATATGTGTATCTACATATTTATAAACATGTATTTGGCATTTAATTATAGATTTCATCCCTGTAGCTCTCGCTGTATTTACACACACATATGTACATTTAATATATATATATTATATATGTATATAAGACATATACATATGTGTATATATATCACATATAAGTATATATGATATATATACATGTGTGTGTGTGTGTGTAATGTTTTCATTTTCTCAATATTTCAGTCTAAACTTTATAAACTCTAGTCTTTCTGTATATTGGACTAATCTGATTAACACAGCTAAGCAGAAGGTCAGGTAGCTCATATCCTTCTGCTTATAAGGAAGAAATATCCATGCCTGAGGCATTAGAAATCAGCATAGGTGTGGTAATACCTGCCCCTTTCCATAATCTCGCTCGCTCTGTGTGAGGAAGTAGTATGCAGGTGTTAGAATGTTTTATAAAGTAGGCATTTAAAACTAAAATGTCCAAAAATGGTTTGATGCAAAGATGCTGAAAAAGCTTCTTTTGTTTTAGTATTCAAATGAGATCATTGCCCATTGTCTAAGTTTACTATTTTGTCTGTAGATACTATTGTTTCCTAAATGCTTCTGTGTTTCCATCAAGTGTGTATTTCAAAATATTAACAAGAGCATAAAGAGGAACAACAGCAGCAGTGTAATTGTTCTACCATTGTATTTTCAAGCAGAGCATGTGTTTTGCATGTGTGCACAAGGCACATGCTTGAGATGGTGACTGCAGATTAATTTGGTTTGATATTTTCTTATGTTTGCATGACTTAGTTTTAGTTAAAAAAAATGTAATGCACGTTTAAAAAAGGATTATAATACTTTTGAAAACGTTTAAATCTCCACATGCTCCGCAGTCATTTTTCCCATTTCACAAGTGACATAGTCAACTACTTATAAGTGTGTTTTCACATAAATGTTTGCAATAATCGTGTACAGGGATTGCTGTTAAGGTTTTTTCATAAATGGGTGGCTTTTGGAGTTACCTGCTGTTTGGTTCTTTATCCTAACTGAAAGTTCTTGTGAGCGTGAGACAGGGCTGAATGCCAAATTTATACAGAAAAACAACATTTACCGTTAGTATTGAATCAGCTGTGCAGTGTTGTAACGCTCACTGATCAGGTAGATCAAGTTTAACAGCTTAACGGAGTTTTTACAATTAACGGTGTCCAAAAAAAATTTCCCACGAGTAGATGTGTTGATGTCATAGATCAAACAAAACAAGCTCTTAATCATTTAGTTCAAAACGTATTTATTGGTTTAAGTAAATCCAAAAACACAATTTGATCTGAACATTTTTTCTGTTATCTGATTTTAAATGTTATTTAATGACAATATTAATAACAATGTTTTTGAAATTGTGTTATAGGCCAACCCCACCTGAGAAGCGAGGACAGATACAGACACATGGGAAACGAACAGCCAAGAGCACCAGTTGTGTATCCTCTAAAACGAAAATGCAGCAATGAGAGAGGCCTAACTTTGGAGGAAAGGTAAGGGAGGATTTTATTTACAGTATTTTCTTTTGATTGATTTATAAAAGTTGTTACGAAATTATGAACTTTTTTTTGGGAATATTTTTTTCAGACGAGAACGAGCAATAAGTCGAAGCCTTGGCAAGATGGTTCAGAAAGCTACACCTCCACAGGCTTTGCTCAGCAATCAACCCAGTCCAACTGCAACCCAGAGTCCAGCGGTCAGCCCAACCAGTCCTCTGCCACCCCATTTGTACTGCATGCCAGTTATGGATGAACCTCTTGCTCTTATCAAGAAACCAAGAAAAGATCCAGAAATCTCAGACACAAAGGCTCCAAGCCCAGCCTGCAGTCAAATCCAGGTAAATCAATTTAGGCAGATAGTACTTTATTTCAAAATGTTGATTTCACTAAAGCATCTCAGACAATCATTACTCAGAAAATGTGGCACTGCTGTTCACCCCTTTGTAGTCTCTACATAGCTGTAGGCTACCCACAGCAGTGGTATATCTCCCATCTTTAGTTAGTGTCTCCTGAAGTGTATGCAAGTCTGTACTTGCTTAAGCTATGTGATCCAGCAGGATTCAGGAAGAAAATGTGAGCAATGGAGGGAGGAATGCCATCAACAAGACCAAACAGACTGCTTTCCTTTGACCTGTTTATCCCAACAAACTGGGACTTATCAGATTTTTATGACAACCAGTCGAACAACTTTTTCATGTGAACCTCGTGACATTTCAAAAGAACATGAGGCAGGGCCTCAGATGAAACAGTAATAGATAAATACAAAGTTTAACAACTAACTCTATTTTTCCAGATGCGCCCTTCTGTGATCACATGTGCACCCTCATTAAGGACACCCTCTAGCAGATCTGAAGTCAGGAAGAGCAACTCAACAGGTTAGTCTTAGACTGTCCAGGTGGTCTTTCTTTCCTTGCCAAATTGAGTGCGTAGAAAGGCGCCTTAGAAATAAAATGTACTATGATTAAATATTTGTATACATTGATACATATTTGACCTTTGTTGTGCATCTTCTACTCCTTTAGGTGGAACAAAAGGCAACTACGATCATGTTCTTGAGGAACATTTTCAAAGGAGTCTTGGGATGAACTACCAGCGGGCTCGTTCCCAGCAGCTCTCCATCAGTGTGTCTGTTGATGATCACTTTGCCAAGGCTTTGGGAGACAAGTGGCTGCAGATAAAATCAAAGTCTTCCTCCTGTTCCTCCACACCTCCCAGCAGTCCAAGCGTTACTCATTCCCCAGCCTACAGTCAGAGCCCAATTCGGTCCCGAAAAGAATCCACCAGCAGCTCATCCACAGTTTCCAGCAACTGGTCTGGAAATTAGGCCATACAAACATGGAAAAAAAACTGATCCATGTGAAAAAACTGGATTTGGTGACATTTTTTTACATTTCAGTAAAAGCAGCTGTGCTTCTCTAGTTGTAAAGCTGGAGTTCTTGTTGTGAATCACCTATAAGATGCAGATGATACAGCCTCTGTGGCTACTAAGAGTCCAATCCTGATTCACAAGGAACCAGATAAATGTAGCCTGTGGGACATCCTTGTTTTGTTACATTTCCATTTTTTTTGTATCCAAATGCTGAAGATTGTAGTTTGTAATACAAGGTAATTAAAGGGATCTGAATAATCTTTTACATTTTTTTTTGCCTTTTCTTATAATGTAGCTTGAATGTCTGAACCTTATTGTGTTATATTTATATTCTGATACGAGTGGGTTCACAAGTCTGAACGAAGGCATTTCTGCTGCGTAATATGACACTGTTGTACAGAAAGTAGTTTTGAATAAAGATCTTTTGAAAAAATCTATCTTTAGTTTTTCTTGCCTTTCTATGTTTTGATTTTCAATAAGCCTTATTTTTATATTATGTTTCAAGCAAATGGTAATGAAAAAAAGGAAATATTGAGAATAAGCTGGCGATGAGACATTTTTTACTGAAGCTAACCATTACAGAGACAAGATCAACCTTTTCAAGTGAGACATTATAAAGAGATGAACACATTGTAAAAAATGGGCAGGTTGATTTTCCAGTCAAGGTTAATGTTCTGAATCAGTCTGTCGCAAACACATCCGGCTCAAACACTGCACCTTAACAGTGAGAGTTGTTCACCACCAGACTGAGGAATAAATGACTGTCTCATTGACTCACTCTGGACTTTTTCCTGTAAGTCTGAGAAATGTAGGGAGCGTGTCCCAGCAGGCTCTCAGCCTTGTGTTCTGACATTCCTGTCTCCTGAGAAAATGACTTTGTAAGATCCTACAGATCCTGTTTGGCAAGGGATAGGAGGGAGGGAAGAGGGAAAGAAAGGGTTGGGCTAGCATGGGCCTAAGCATGAGAACCAGCCATGCACTTCGGTTGCTTATTTGCATGTCCTATCTTGTCTAATTTTTATACAATCAGGAACACTTGGGCAAAAAAAAAAATCCCTTAATGTCTGAACATAAAATAACATGGCTTTGGCATTTTAAAAGGAAACAAATTATTGAAAAGGTTTTAAACATTCAGTAATGTTAAAAGAGTCTATACACAGAAAAAAGTAGGGAAAGAGATAAACAGTTTTCCTTTGATTTATACAGATTTTAAACCAAGGCAGAGTATCAAGCATCATTGATGGTTTGAGCTTAAACATCTTCCATGAAAAACAAAAAGTTTACACCAAACACACGTGGAAAGTGACCACAGGATTATTTCTGCTTACGGAGTTCCAAACTGGTATTTCAACATGGTATTCAGCAATCAGCAGGTGTAACCTGAACAGGGGCTGTGATGCCACCTACAGGCTCTTAGTTAAACCTTAAACGTCCAACATTGTCAGTGACAAATAGTCTCCTGTTTCATAAAGAGCAGCACAAACAGCTAAAAACAAAGGTCTGGAAAACTTCCATCTTGACTTATAGAAGCCAGAGGGAAAAAAGGAATTATTGTGCTCGGTTTAAGATTAATAGGTGGTTACACTCCTGATCATTTCTAATCCACTACATTCTAGGTAAATGCATTTTCACAGATTATGTTTCTCATTCATAATGACAAGTTTGTACCAATGCTTGAAAAAAATTAAACCAACAAATAAAAAGAAAATTTAGATTTTTTTTTTTCTTCTTTGTTTTTTGCTTTTTTATTTTTTGGTTGATTTTAGGATAAATAACAGATTGACTTAAACGGATTATGTTGAGCTTTTGGATTATATTGTTCAGAACAACTGAGAAGAAAGTAGTTCACAGTTTGAGTTACACAGATCAGTTTGCCATGAGAATGGCATGAGTAAATCTTCTCATGCTGCTTAAATCTAAACACACATAAGGCAGGATACAACAATAATAATTGTACTCTAAAAAAAAGTTAAAGACGAAAAAACTCAAAACAGCATTTAACTCATGGGAATAGTAATTATGAATATCATATCTTACAAAAGATTGTCAGCATTAATCTGGGAAAGTTTGGGTTAAATTACCATAAACAACTTTCCAAATTTAAAGTAAATACATTAGAGGAATCTCACTGTTTACAATAATTCCTCGGAATGTTTTTTTTTTCATGGTGTCGCTGGATATGATTTGTTTCAGGGGTTCTTTTTCAAGTTTTCATATTCGCACAGCATTTATTTATTTATTTATTTTGCTTCATGTGGCAATTAGATGTTCTATTATTGTGTGGTTCTCTCAGGGCCTATTGGATTCTTACTACAGCTTAAAGTTTGTATGATAGATCAAGTGCCCCAGGTATGTACGTTCATGGTCATTTTTTGCTTAATAAATACAGTGTTTTGTTGTCAAAATTAGAAATTTACCCAAGGATACAAGAGATGACATTTCCTCGAGGCTATTTTTTTAAATATACATTAAAAGAATTCCTTTTTAAAACAAAGAACACCATTTGTTCAGTAGTTGAAGCAACCGATAAAAATGTAAAATTGTTACCGGATGCTATGTGAGGATGTGTACACAGGCCAATGCTGGCGTTTTGAACTGGTCTGACAAGGTAGAAGTACCAAGTTGTTATTCATTCTTTCATTTTTCAGGTTACTTCATCCAATTCCTGGAATTTAGGGAGTCTGACTAAGCAGGCAAACAAGGGACACACTGAACAGATCATCAATCTGTTGCAAGTCATGTCTTAATTTCTGTAATAAAAATAAAACAGTAGACACTTCTGTATTTCCATTAGGTGATCCAATATGATAGGTCAACTATTTCAGAGGTGAAAATATTCCACTTTGGAGGCTCTTATGAGCACTTCACCCACTCCAATATGGAGTGGATGTAGTGTATCTTACAAAGTACATACACTACATAAATAAGTAATGAATAGGAACTGATCAGCACATTTAAAGTCATTCTAGCATTTCAAACGAGAGTCAGGACTGCTGACATTGAAGGCTTCGTGACTCTTTGCCAGAGTTCTAGGTTTAGTGACTTTAGCAATAGATTGATGAGTAACACATTTTGCTTCATGTGCTAAAGTACCTGAACCCAGGCTTCTTGAGATGAGAATGAAGTTACGTATAAAAAAAAAAAAACTAATAAAAATTGAAAAAATTTAAAACTTTTTCAAGTAAGACATGTTCCTTTTACACAACAAACACACAAACCTTGAGTAGTGTCTCCTTATAATTTTTTTTTTTTACTACGACCATGTTGTACTTGAAAAAAACCCCAAACCTACACATTTTGAGGTTTAAGTTAAAAAAAAAAACTCCATAGGAGCAGGGAGCTGTAATTATTTTTCTCCCTGTCAACAAACAAGCTAAACATTAGCTTGTGCACTTCTGTAGTCTCATGACCAGAGTGAAAAGGCGTGTTCTCATTCAGCAAAATATATAAAACCAACCTCCCACATGAGTGGCTACATGCTGCTGTACTGCCCTCCTCCCACGACCTTTTGGCTTTAGGAAGCCTCTCTTTTATATTTTTTCCCATCCTTATCAACACAGAGGACACCACTTAATAGGAAAAACTGATCTGGTTTTATGTAAGTATCTCTAACTTTACTTTTAGCTGTATTTTCTTATTTTCTGTTGTTGCCCAAATTTGAATTATACAACAAGATTTAATAAGATTAACATACCATGCTTGATTTTTCTCCCATGCTGATGCTCATTATGACCACAGCAAGAGCAAACAAGCACAGTTTCTTGTAAAGTTTTAAATAAATTTCTATTCAAATAAGATGTCAGGGGCATCTAAGAATGGGTTTACATCTCAATGAGATAAATAAAATGAGTATTTAAAATAGAAATATTACTGCCAGAGAATAGTGGTAAACATGAACTTGACTCTGGTATTTTGTGTAATCCCATCTAATAAACCTCCAGGCGATGAAATGCGCTTAAAAAGCAGATAAGTCATCAGCATTAAGTAATTGGAAGATTAGAAAAAATTCTAAACAGCAAAACACTTATGTCTAAATCATAATATGATGGAAGCACACACTGTAACTACCATCTCCAGAAAAAAAAACATATCACATTATAACTTAATGTGTATTGTAAAATTGTCATGTATTTGTTATCCTTATGTCATGCAAACATCTATTTTTTTTTTTTTTTATTTTGAATTACTCTATTCATCCCTCATCGGGGAAATTTGTTTTGCTGCACTCCTTACACCGCAGCAGGCTGCCCTTCAACGGCGCCAATGGTGGGAGAAGTGGGGGCTAGGTGTCTTCTCCAAGGACCCTAGACGTGCTCTCCGTGGGACGCGAACCCGCGACCTTCCGGTCCGCGGGCGAACGCGCTAACCACGCGGCCACCGTCTCCACCCAAATCTAACTCTTCAAGGTAGTTATTAAGTTGTAATATCATATATTATAAACCATAATACTTTAAACCTTTAAAGTGGTCATTTATCAACATGATATTATTATGCTATGACATGATTGTAAAAAATGTAATGTTCTTGTGATTACATTATATTACATAGTAAAAGTGTGATGCTTTTCATGTTATATAGTCATGGTATATTGTTAAAATTTGATACACATTCTGCAACAGATTGGCAACCTGTTCGGGATGTACCCTGCCTCTTGCCTGTAATTAGCCGTGCTAGGGCCCGACACAGAAGATGAATGAAAGCAATATGTTATGAAGTGAAATTAGACTGTAAAAAAAGTGGTACATTTCACGTTGTATGTAAAAACATGTCCTACTTTGCAAGTCTTGATGTAGTATTCAATCATAAAAATTTACATTTCATGTTTAAACAAACCATCATACTTTTCAAGTTCCATTATTGTAGTACCATGACTTGGTACTACAATACCAAGTACCATTGTAGTGCATGGTACTACAATGGTAGTTGGCATTTTGTTATCCAAAATGTAACATAGGATATTATTAAATTTAAGAAAAAAACACTGATGGGATAGCCTGAATAGAAATTTCAAGATATTTTTTCTGTCAGAATCATTCCCGATGTTTTATTTTTAACTGTAATCATTAAAAATTCATATGAAAAAGTAGCCACACCAATTGGCTCTATGTGCAAAGACGGGCAAGTGAGGTGGGCAAAGACTTGTTGGTTCCAGTTGATCTCAGGATAGAACTAGGTGAGAACATGCAGGCATGTGAATAGATCACTATTGGTGAACAAAAACCCTGGTTTGAGGATGTGCTTATTTGGTTGATATGATGATGATGCTAAAGATGTGAGAGTCACTAGAAAAGTGAAGGAGAACTTTTTTCCATCTGATCCCTTGTGGAAAATAATGGGATGTTTATGACTACTTCTGGTCAACAGAAAAAGCAGGATCATTTTCTCATGATGATTGTTGGTTTATGAGCATAACGAATCAAGAGGGTTGCAAGAAAAAATATTTCAACCTGAATTTAGACAGGATAAAACAGAACCGAACATTGCATGTAAAGAAAAAAGGATTATGTTCCCTCCTCTGTGTGATAAATCCTACTGAGAATCCCGCCTGATGGTTCAACTGCACATAAACTTTACAAGATTCCGCCTCTAATTACCATGGCAACTAAATAAACAAATCATTAAACAGTGATTTTCTATGACTTGTGTATGCCTGTGTGTCGTCTGTTTCAAGGGGTGTTAGCTCTGTGCTTCTGTGTGTGAGCAATCATATGAGCCAAAGTCAAAGCACCACAGGCCATTTTGTACCATTTTCTAAATGATCAAATTTTGTTCTTAGATTACCTCACTTACTGCACTAACAAAATAAGACAGACTTTATAAGATAGCATTATTCCCTCTTAAAAGCAAAAACAAGCAGTTTTCAGTTGGCTTATCATCCTAGGATGATTTTATTTTATTGACTGAAAAAAAACTTCCCTTTTTTTCCAAGAAAAGGGAAGTGTCCTGTATGATGAAATACAAAGTGTTCTTGGTGTTGTTAATATGTAACACGGATTAGCTTATGTTTGTGTATGGTATGATACTATCTAACTCGTGCATTCTTGTCTTTTTTTTCTTCAGTGTACCATCAAACTACCAGAGGTTGACCGTCACCATGGATGGCACTCCTATCTCCACACCTTGTCATTTTAATATAAAGCCCACAGCAAAACCTTGCATACCTAGCTAGCAATAAATTTAGTTCATTTTCTCACCAAAACATTTAGATTTGGACCTAATTGACAAATATTTGATTACAAAATCATTATAGATTAAAAGTTGACCTTATAAAGCCAATCAATTTTAATTGCCATTTCAAGTAGCTATGGATACCACTACACTAGCAACCCTGGCAAGTACCATCACTGCAGTTCTTCCTCTTCAGACCGATTTGTCAAATTATTTGTGGCTTTTAGTCGTGGGCTTCATCATTGCTTTCATCTTGGCGTTCTCTGTGGGGGCCAATGATGTAGCCAATTCCTTTGGTACTGCAGTAGGTTCTGGCGTGGTCACTCTCCGACAAGCTTGCATTCTGGCCACGGTTTTTGAGACAGTGGGATCGGTGCTGCTAGGAGCCAAAGTGAGTGAAACCATCAGACAAGGAATTATTGATGTGCAGATGTACAACAACTCGGAGGTTGTCCTTATGGCGGGATCTATAAGTGCAATGTGTGGTGAGTGTGTACACAGAAACAAGATGAAAGTGAAATGAACTACATTGTTTACATGTTTCATTCATTTTTTGTGTTTCAGGGTCGGCTGTGTGGCAACTGGCTGCATCGTTTCTAAAGCTACCCATTTCTGGGACTCACTGCATTGTTGGAGCAACAATCGGGTATTCCATGGTAGCTAGAGGTCACCAAGGGGTCAAATGGATGGAGCTACTGCGTATTGGTAAATAGACGTTGTTGCTTCTGTTTGCTTGTTAGAGCAGAAAACTGTTCAATCTGTAAAAACAAGTGAACCTTTTGTTATTTTTTTTCTTTCAAAGTGGCGTCCTGGTTTCTGTCACCTATCCTGTCAGGGATTATGTCAGGAATTCTTTTCTATTTCGTTCGCAAATTCATTCTGAACAAGGTAAGAATATTTTCCACAGAAAGAAAATGGCCTCACACAAAATTTTAAAAAATTGTGGAACAGAAATCCTCAACATCTTGTTGTTAAAAAAAATTAGACAGAGTATTTAGAGCATGCGTGACCACCAAAGTTCAACGTTTTCTTACTTGACATCATGACAAGAGCATGTGAACTAACATCTATTCCTCAAGCAACACTTTTAACATACTTTCATATACCTTTCCAAAACTTTTTCTTCCAACTCTTGGAATCACGTTTGAGTCTCTCCCTGACTGAGCGTTGGCCTTTTAATGTGGAGTTCACATGTTATCCCTAGCTATCTCCCATTTGTTAGACTGGTGACTTGTCAAGAGTGCACCTTGCCTCTAGCTGCTCACTAGCAAGAATAGTCTCTAGTACCCCGTGGCCATGGTTGGACAAAGCACTACAGGAAATGGATGGATAGTTCAAGAGGATAAAATAAGATGATAAGCTATTTTTGTCCATCCATGGAAAATACTCACCCTACTAGGACCTTATGTGACTCACATTCCATCTGCACTAATTATAGAAATAAATACATGTTTGTTTGTTTTTTATTATCCAGTGTGGTAATGTTTTTCTTCTTGACACGCTAGCGCCAAATCTACTTCCTTCGATTAGAATAAATACACTAAAACATGAGAAGAATTATAATGGCATCACATCTGGCATAAGCAGCTCTGCCTACAGAATTTAAATTGTGTGTTTTCCCTGTTTTATGCATGAACAAAGTATGTGCATTAATTTTTTTCTGGTCAAATATAATAGTTGTCGCAATTCATTGTAAAAACCTGTAAAACTATCAATTCAATCTGAATAATTTTATTTTTTTATAGTCAAACCCTTTGCCTAATGGTCTCAAAGCCCTTCCTATCTTCTATGCCATCACCATGGGTATCAACCTATTCTCCATCATGTTCACAGGTGCACCGAGTAAGTATAAAACTTTTTTACCTCTTGAATATTTACTCCTGTTATCAGCCTATTGAAGAACTACCCTCTGAATGTGAAGACTATCTTTGTCAAATTTTCTTGAAAATTCTAAAAAAAACAAAAAAAAAACGCACACACAGTGAATCAGTCTTTTAAGTTATTTGTTTGTGCCGACAGCAACTGTATTAGATTTGTTAGGAGAATATTTCAAGTTTCCATCAGAATATTAGAGAAGAGGACAAACTCAGAATGTTTGTAACAGAATGTTTTTATCACAGTGCTACATGGCTGTCACCATCTGATTGGAGGAGTGTGTCCTCTCACTGATACTGTTGTCCAAAAGAACTCTCTGACATGTGTGTAGAAAGCCGTTGAGAGATATTGCACAAGGTTTTACCAGTCACATGACAACAACGCAGGGAGATGGGAAAATATTTAACATAGCAATACAATCTAGCGTCTCGTAATTTAGTTAATTCCGCTTTGCCTTTATTGAAATGACTCCTCGTGAAGACTGAATGTTAAAGATAATACCATGTTGTTGTTTCTCGTTTTCCTGTCTGGTGTGTGCAGTGTTGGGCTTTGACAGAGTGCCATGGTGGGGCACATTGTGCATTTCTTTTGGCTGTGCCTTGGTAACCGCTTTGATTGTGTGGTTTGCTGTCTGTCCACGTCTCAAGAAGAAAATTGAACGTAAGTAAAATAAAATTAAAGATGAAAGTGTATTAAGGTAGATTCACAATGAACCAAAATGGACTTAAATAATAATAATGCATTGAACTTAT
This sequence comes from Neostethus bicornis, assembly GCA_902685375.1. NCBI lineage: Eukaryota > Metazoa > Chordata > Actinopteri > Atheriniformes > Phallostethidae > Neostethus > Neostethus bicornis. The sequence continues at coordinate 18,345,804 of LR738545.1, forward strand.
ATAGCACTTTTCTGGACACTCAAAGACGCTTTACATATATATATATATGCATTATTCATTCACTCCATACAATCATTCACACACACAACATTCATTCCTGATGATGGGAGCTACCATGCAAGGCGCAGACCACTATCATCAGAAGCAACTGGGGGTTCGGTGTCTTGCTCAAGGACACCTCGGCATGGACTCTGGGCGGGGGATCGAACCTGCGACCTTCCGGTTACAGAGCGGTCGCCCTACCCACCGAGCCATCCTTCCCCCACTTAAAGCATTACCAATAACAACAAAAGCCAAGCAGAACAACAAGAGTTGGAATTTTAATTAAAAACCTGTAACTTTCGCTTTGGTTTTTGTAGGAGAAACAGCAGCTGCTCCCTGTGAAACTCCATTAATGGAGAAGAACACAAGCAAAGCAGTTCCAGAGGAGCAACCTTTTGTTCCATCTGAACCTCAAAGTCAGACTAATCCTGTTGACAGTGAGAAGGTGGTTTTTAAACTTGGAGGATCAGAGGAAGCAGACTTAAACAATGATATGGAGTCCAAAGACTTGGACATCTCTAACGGTGAGAAACTAGAGCCTGTATCCTCTCCAATTGCAAATCTCTCTGAACTAAATCTTCACAATCTGTGGTGTAAAATGTGCTTCCACAGGCATAAACGGAACCATCAGCCCCATGATGATCACTGATCCTCATAGTGGACGTTCCCATACAATCCACAAAGACTCTGGTCTTTACAAGGATCTGCTCCATAAGCTACACAAAGCCAAGGTTGGTGACTGCATTGGTGACAGTGACACAGAAGAGCGACCCATGCGCAGGAATAACAGCTACACCTCCTACACAATGGTTTTATATGGAATCCAAGGAGAGCCCAAATACAAAGATGGGGACACTGGGTCACAGAGAAGATCTAGGTTGGAGAGTTACAGTAGCTACAACTCAACTGTGACCAACGGGAGTACAGTTCCAGATGGGAGCGTGACCCAAGAAGCTGGAATGGATCTCGCTCTGGAGGAGGATGAACTTGAGGTCGACCAACCCGCTGTTTCCACACTTTTCCAGTTTTTGCAAATTCTCACTGCATGCTTTGGCTCTTTTGCTCATGGTGGAAATGACGTCAGGTGGGTGAGGGGGCTTTTTGTCTAAGTAACGTACAGATAAATGCTTCTTTGAATGATTTATTTAGTATAAATATTTCAATTCACAGCAATGCAATTGGCCCTTTGGTGGCGCTCTGGCTTCTCTATGAGAGTGGGTCTGTGGTCTCCAATGCACCGACACCCATCTGGTTGCTTCTATATGGTGGTGTAGGAATCTGCCTGGGTCTTTGGGTTTGGGGTCGGAGGGTAATTCAGACCATGGGGAAAGACCTCACACCTATTACACCCTCCAGGTTTGAAACTGATCCAAATCAAGCATCTCTGAATAACAAATCATTATACATACTAACATTTTTTCTATCTTCAGTGGATTCAGCATTGAACTAGCTTCAGCAGTAACTGTTGTGGTCGCATCCAACATCGGTCTTCCTGTCAGCACAACTCACTGCAAAGTAAGAATGCATAAATCAAGAGAAAGTTTCTTATCTTTTGGTATAACAGTTAATTGTGAATGTTTAGGTGGGATCTGTGGTGGCTGTAGGATGGCTGCGCTCCAGGAAATCTGTGGATTGGCATCTGTTCAGAAACATATTCATCGCCTGGTTTGTCACAGTCCCGATCTCTGGTCTGATCAGTGCTGCCATCATGGCTGTCTTCATTTATGTTGTTCTGTAAGATTCCAACGCTCCTGTTATGATGATATTGCGCATTTTGTTTGGGTATCTGTTGGAAATGTATTGAAATATTGTGTTTTTTCTGTTTATAATGTATGTATTCATTGTAATTACAAACTCCTGTTGATAATTTTATCAATTATACATTTTTTCATAAATGATGTAAAATCTAAACTTCTCAAACATCCAAAAGACTGTGATCCTGTATATTTTTCCTGTATGTTTGTATAAAAGCTGAAAATGTATTAATCAAATTCTATATTACATTTCTAAAAGTAAGAATGAAAAACTGTTATACAGCACCCTGCTTTTTTTTTTTCATAAATCTTTGGTGACAGATGCAGTAAAAAACACATAAGTACATTTATTCAGTTTCACTTTGTTTTGAAGCTGAGCATTCCCCTCTCCTTTTAGTCCTTGCTTAGTCTCATCATGTGGGTGTGCACACGACACAGCTTAAATCTTGTTTGATTCTCCAAATGCGCCAATTAGCAAAACTAGAACAAATTCTTATAGATTTCTTATTTTGGTTCATTTACCTAGAAATTACATCCATATTGATGTCCAAACCATGGTGAGACCAGCCATGCTATTTGCTACAGAGACAGTGGCACTGAGGAAAAGACAGTAAAAAGAGATGGAGGGAGCAGAGATGAAGATGCTGAGGATCTCTGTGGGAGTGACCAGGATGGACAAGCTCAGAAGCACAGCACATTAGAGGTTTTGGCTATAAAGTCAGAGAGACCAGACTGAGATGGTTTGGACATGTGCAGAGGAGAGAGAGAGAGTACATTGGCAGAGGGATGCAGGATTTGGAACCACCAGGCAAGAGGCCTAGAGAAAGACCAAAGAGGAGGTTTGTGGATACAGTGAAGGAAGACATGAAGATTGTTGGCGTGATGGAAGAGGATGCAGCAGATAGGGTTAGATGGTAGAAACTGACTTGCTGTGGTGACTCCTGAAGGGAAATGCCGAAAGAAGAAGAAGATTGATGTCATTGTCCAGCTTATGTTAGAATGGGATCATGGGAGAGAACCAAAGGCATGGCCAAGAACAACTTAGTGTTTGAATAGAACTGAATACTGGACGAGGGAGCACACAAGTGACACAGACATGCTTAAATGAAAACCACTTCAGGTATGATTTTGATGTGACAATATAATTTAAACATGTTGTAAACCTCCAAAAAGTTGATTTTGCAAATTGCTGTTAAAGAGAGTTAGTTTTTTGTTTTTAAATTAAACATGTACAAATTAATTATCCCTGATATTGCTATTACATTTTTCATTTAAATTTTAACCATTTAAAAAGTGAATAGTGTACTTTTTAAATATGTGGAGTCTTTTTTTAAAGAAGAAAATAAGCATACTGAAGGGAAGTTGTGTGGGTGAAATTGTCAAGAATGACAAGGAAAAACAGAGTGGTTTGAGATCTTGGAAAAGATAGAAGCTATTGCAGTTGTTATCTACACCAAGTGCTACTAGCATTAGGAGGAAGCAGAGGTAGGGGAAACAAAAATTACGTTACTCTGTTTGATTAGTTTTGAATTTAGGTGCCACGCTCAAATGTCTGCAGTAAAAACATTGAAGAATTAACATATTCGACCCTGTTTGATCAATTCAAGTAAGTTATGTTCAATGATTTGAATCTCTAATCTAATTGGATCATTAAAATGAGTTATAAAACACTACAATCAATTGATCATGTCCACACAAATATAATCCCATCAAACACATTTCAAAACATTTATTGGAATGATTTAAGTTTTTTTTTTTTAAATACAGCCAACTTATCTGCATTAAATGTGTGGGGGAAAATCCCCCCAATATCAGCATGTACTAAAGTTTATGAAAAGTATTTTTAATTGCAAAGAATCAGGATGGAGTTTATTTGGATAATAGCAAGTCTTACCTGATACAAAAACTACTAAGCTCAACATGGTAAATAATGTTCTTTATACTAATGTACACACTATCTGTAATTAAATTAGTTGATTAGAAATATCTTAGTGAGCCTACCTATTTTCTTGTTTTATACATGCGCTACATGAGACTATCCAATAGACTCTATTAGGAAGCAATCAATTGTAAAACACAGAAAATTTTCATCAGTCCTAATGAATGATGAGATTAGTAAGCCATAAATGCCAATTGATGCCGAATGCTGCACATCTTTTCAAATCTGTCTGGAGAAGATGCACTTTTCTTTGCTCTGCTGCGTTTGAGCATCACTAAAGACTTAAACAACCTGTTTCATGACACCTTGATTTTAACTCATTGGACTAACACAAGGCTGCATTATATTGAGAGGATATTTCTGTTGGGTCTTGAAAATGATCCATATTTAATAACAAAAAAAGGTTCAGAGGTGGGAATCATCTCACTTTTACACATCTGAAATTGTCGCATTGATTCAAGTTAAAACAAAGATTGTGAAAATTGCTGCTATTTGATGAGTAGGATTCTTGAGTGCTCAATGAAATATCTGACCACATGATCTACCACGTTTTTCTACTTGATGATAACTGACCCTCCCTGACCCACTTTTTGTTTTTCTTTTAACTGGTTATTGATTGTGTAAACCTTGAGACAATTGGAATGAAAAGCAGATATACGGGTTGTGTTTACTGAGATAGCACACACAGTTTTACCAAAGCTGTACATGATGGTGTTATTCTCTACATGACTGTCACCAAAATACAACCTGATCTAATTCTACTCTTTCCTGTTTTTCCAGCTTTTATATTTTTCCCGCCTTTTTCGCACAAAGATTTTTTTTTGCACCTGCCTTTCATTTAAATGGAATCAGGTTTGTTTCTTATGGCTTTGTTGAAATGGTCGGCTGTCAAAAACATAAAATCACTTATCACTTATAAACTTATTTCAAATCAGACTGATTGAATACACCCAAGGAGGATTAACAATGATAAACTATTAGAATTGAACTGAATAAAAGATAATTGTATTCATATTTTAGATGAGGCTTATAACATATAGAAAACTGAATTAAAAGGAATAAAGGGCTGACAGGTTGTTTATTAAGTCTTGTCATTAGTGTGAAAAGTGTTCATATGCAAAATATTGTTGAATTGGAACCTTTAATAATCTATTTTTTAGTCCTGACCTCTACTGTATTTTTGGACAGTTTGTTTCCTTTTAGATACAACCAAATGTCGTGCTTTTTCATTTGTGGTTTTCCATGAGGTCAAATGTAGTTTTGACATCACAAAATATAGAAAATTCCTTAAATCATTCCCAACTTAATATTCATTTTTAAAAAAACTATTTTGAACGTGGTGAACATTGTATTTAAAAAAAGAAAGTTGGCAGGGCTGTTTCACTGTACAAACTCCAATAAACTCTTCTTCAGTTGCAAGAAGACAAATATTTTGGATTGATATTCAAACTGTTTTATGTGAGAAAGATTTTAACGGTATCCTGAAAACAATGATTATCAGGAATATCCAGTTTACTAAATGCAAATTAGATATTTCAGCAAACACCTTAAGAGTCCTGAAGTGATCTTTTTATACCAGAAGATGGCTCTAAAGCTCCATTTAGCTGCTCTGTAGTAACAGGTACTGCACATTACAAACTAAATAAGCCATTTAAATTTTGCTGAAAGAAATCAAAGGTTCAATTTGCCTCCTTAAACGTCAGACTCATTTGCAGGACAAGTGCTTATCTTATGAGGCTTGAAAATGGCTTAAATCCTAGACCACAGTGTCTTTTAAAGTCATCATATGAAGAACTATGGCAATTCCAATATAGCACAGCTCCAACATTGCTATTGTGATACCTTGTTGTGGACGGAATTTTTAGCCTAGTAGTTTATGGCAGAGCTTTACACACTTGAGGAATCCATTAGGCTGGTCATATGATACCATGAGCTTATGATTAGGGCCCAGTTGCACCAACGTGCAACATTTAAGTTAGTGTGTGACTCAGCAAGTAGAAAATTCTTTTTTAAAAAGGGTCAAAGTTAACTGAATTTAGAAAGAGGAATCACTAAAACGCCTCTAGCTACACATGTTTTATTCTAGTGAAAGCAATGTTTCACCTAAGATCTCAATAAAGTGGCCATTGATCATAATTTCTCTCAAGGTTATTAATAGATGTGATCAATGTCTTTGGGATATTTAAAAGGATGCTGTTGTGAGAAGTGAGATGTGATGTTACAGTTATCTTCTGTACAGTGGAAGTTTTTTCTTTATTTTTATATTGAAAAATAATGTTTCTTTGCTCCCCAGTCACATCTTCCATCTTTTCTAACATTCCAACCTTGTGCAGCTTAAAAGTGTATTTGATTGTTTTGTGTTCATTTGGCTGACTTAGTGTAAATTTTCTTTATTTTATGAACTACTTACTGTACATGTGTTTGCCTTTTTGTTGGTGCTTTTCTTATCTGTTGTGCTTGGACCTTATTTTTTATTGTTATTTTCTTTAAATAAAAAACAACTAAATTTAACCATTTGAACATTCATAAAAGTTTGTTTTATTATGTGCCTTTGTTTTGAGCCTGTTCTTCTCAAGTAAGAGTGAAAAAATTAAAACAAATCAATTATTTATTGGGTTTTTAATCCAATAAATCAGGGGTCTCAAACTCAATTTACCTGGGGGCTGCTGGAGGCAGAGTCTGGGTGAGGCTGGACCACATAAAGAATTCCATAAAACATTCCAATATTCTCAAAAATCTTCGTTTTTAACACTAAATAATGCTTTTAAATAAATACATTTTTAAAAAATAATACAAGCAGTACTAAATTATAAAGTATCATTAATGCGTACTGCATGTAACAAGTGTCATTCATCTTGCATGAATCTTGCACCGCACTAACATGTAGTAACATTAATTAATTAATTGGTTGCTTGAGCTACACGGTGGTGCGGTGATTAGCACAGTGGACTCACAGCAAAAAGGTCAAGGTTCGAGTGGGAGGCTTGAAACACTGACCATTCTGTGTAGAGTTTGCATGTTCTCTCCGTGTATGCATGAGTTTACTCCAGGTACTCCAGTTCCTGCCACTTGCCAAAAACATGCACGTTAGGTTGATTGGCCATTACGAAATTGCCCATAGGTGTCTGTGTGCCCCTGCCACAAATTGGTGACCTGTTTAGGAAGTATCCTGCCTATTTACTGAAATTAGCCACAATGGGCTTCAGCACCCCCAATGCTCCCAATAGGGATACGCGGTTCAGAACAAAAAAATATATATATATAGCTTTTATTTGTGTATGTACATTTTTTTCTGTTTTGTTCTTTGATTTTGTGCTTTTTTTCCATCTGCAATGTGAAGCAATTTGAGACAACTGTTTTGTGGCATGGTTTATACAGATATCATTTAAATGAGTTTATCGTTCATATTAAGACAGGGGACGCACATTATCGTTTAAGGGCCTGCAGTTGGCCCGCGGGCCATGAGTTTGAGACCCATGCACCAAATGACATTAAAAAACATGCGTTGTACTTTTTCAATTTTTTTAAATTTTTTTGCTTGATATCTTATATTATGTCCCAACTATTGCAGTTAGATTATTGAATTGACTGGATTTTAAAATAATATATACACTCAAATGACAATAAGTATTTTTTCTGAAATCATAATCTTACATTATGATTGTAATTTTTTTAAATTAATATAAACAAGAAAATGCCGAAAGAAATTTGTAATTTTTTTTGTTGCTTTTATTAAAAATAAACAAGTTGATTATTTCAAGAGAGTGAATTTGATTTGAAGAGTTTGTTAGGATTTTTTAACAGTTTTTATTTTGAAACCAGATACCGGAAGTTGTACCCCACAATATTTTTCCCCCTTTATTAACAGATTGCCTACATTCTAATGGCTATGCATACAGGTGTGACTGGATCTGCGTTTTTAGATGACAAAGATTATGTGTTGATCTTATGGATGCTTAATAATTAGTAAATGAATCATCTATGCTGAGCTTTTAGAAAAGCGCGTGTGCAGTGGAGCGGGCTTTTTTTTTCTGCAACTAGGACATGCGTTCAGTTAACAGAACGATCCAACAAGCTGCTGTAGTCCAGATCAGATTGGAGAGGATGAAACGACGATTTACTCTTCTTTCATGAATGGTAGAACCTCGATCTGTGTGGGAAGATCTTTGATTTTAAACCAAAGGATCAGATAACTGACACATGTTAGAGGACTGATGTTTTTTTTAGATTCTAAGCTCGGATTTATTTCCATTGATCAAGAATTTTTTTTGTCCTCTACCTGACTGATGTGTTGCTCCATAGCTACTGTCTAACAGGTTTGTATATTTTAAATACACGGAATCATATTTAGCATCATTTTATTTTCAGTGAAAAAGCAACAGTAGATCTATAGTCATCAAACCGTTTTGCTCTTCTATCTTAGCAAAAAGATTTGATGTATCTGTAGCATCATGCACCTAAATATCTCACTTCCATCCACATCTGGTTTAAGTGTCACATAGACATTGGTTTAAAATGATCTTACAGCCACAATTCAAACAATCATCATCCATATCTGCTGAAACTGCAACTACATGAGAGAAATCACAGCATTTGTTGATGAGTGTATGTGTGCTTTTGTATCCTGTCTGCTGCAGATCAGCTGTGAATCACAGAGACTCCTGTAGCTGCATTTCTCTTCATCATCATTAACATCTGCCACTTCAAACACCCACGCCAGGACACAGGCTGTCTTTGGACTGATCAAAGTGGCATCCATCAGAAAGAACCAGGAGATCATGACTCCAGCAACGCTGAAGAAAGCAGCATGAGATAATCCAAGACTACTGATATATTTCTTGAATTCAAAGTATTTGTTTGTTTTGGAGACTGATGAGAATGTTTCCGTGTGCGAGTTGACTGATTGGATTGTCGTGGTGTTGTAGCAAGAGGCACAACCAGCAGCTCAGGCGCAGACACCACCAAGGACATGGCTCGGCAGGGAACAGGGTTGCTGGTGCCCATGAATGGAGTGGGGTACCCCCCCCAAAACCTGGCCAGGGTGGTGGTCTGGGAGTGGCTGAACGAACACGGGCGCTGGAGGCCATACAGTGCGGCTGTTTGCCACCACATAGAAAATGTCCTGAAAGGTGACGCAAGGGGAAGCGTAGTTCTCGGGCAGGTGGATGCACAACTTTCTCCTTACATCATCGATCTTCAGTCCATGCATCAGTTTCGACAAGACACAGGTAAGACATATGGGCGCTTCCTGTCTGTGAGTACACACATTTCAGCCCCAGAAAGCACTTGATATTTAAATGAAAACACAGCTGTTTAAAACCCAATTGCACTTACATCCAAAATGCATTAGTGAATTATCTGGGACTGTCCAGGCTGCAGATTATGCCATTTTATCTCACAGGGACCATTTACAGCAGAGCCGGCTTTGATGTGGTTGCTACACAAATCCTGGATGGCTTTCAGGGGAGTAAACAAGAGTCCTGAGCATCATGTCTGCTTTGGGACTCCTTGAAAAAGACCATAAGTTGGTTTTGTAGGCAACACAGCTAAGGGCAGAGAGTTCCCAGTTGGCCAAAGTGTAGTCATAATATTTTTACATGTTCCTGCAGCTGCTGGCATACCATGACCTTGGTAAAGGTCAGTATGTGTGGGTTCATACAGTGTTCAGTTATTCATCTGAAACAACACCAGTACACACATGAATCTGTCAGTGAAAACCATTTATGTGGTAGAAGCTGTTCTGCTTCAGTATTTCAGCAGTTTCTAGTCTAATGTGAGAAAACTTTAGCGTCACTGAAGATTAGTTGCCTCTGGCCAAAATAAGATGACCACGAAAATCAACGCCACGCAGTTGCCGTTTGGTTCACACTAAAACCTTCTGATAACTGGCAGGTTTTTAAGTAGGACCAGTTGTCTTTACTATATTTTAGTGCTTATCTTATGCTCTGCTCTGACATTTCTCTGTGCGTTTGTGGATTCATTTTGTTTCTGAAAGGTTGACAGATTTGTTCCGAGTAGCTGAGACAAAATCCCATTGCTCGGTATCGCTCTGACATTAATTTAGTGTTAAATGAAATAAAGCATAAGGAATAGTACTGACACTCGAATGTTAAAGGCTTGACTGTGTAATGAAGCAACGTGGTGTATGCAAGTCGTACATGTGACACTTAAAGTAAATCACAATATTCTCTATACTGTGAGGCCTTTCAACAAAAATGAATGGGGTCTTTTATTTACTATTCCTAATCAGGAACATTAAAAAAAAAAAAAGATCAATCTGTAAATTTATCACATGAGCAGGTGTGTATACTGTATATTTATTAATGTGCTAGATTTCCTCAAATAACTTTATTAGTCATTTCTGTACAAAATTATTCCAGCTGAACCTTCTTTTATGTTTAAAGCAAATGTATGTTTTGGCAAAACTTTAAAGAAAATCTCGATCAAATGTGTTTTCAGCACCACCAAAACATAAGGAGATCTATCTAAAGGATTTATCAACATTAAAAGTTATTTGTATTAATAATAGATTGGAAAATTGACATTTGAGTGGAAAAAAAAACCTTTAGAGAGGGTTCTTGTACAAAATCAACTTTTTGGAGAATTTTCCCCACGTTTGAATGTCAACATAAAACTGAATAAATGGCTATAAGTTTGATATAAGTGCATATATCAAACTGAATATAAGGCTTTTTTTTTTTTTTTTTTTTTTTTACACAAATACTTCATTCCTGAGCTAAAAAGAGTTACTCATTGTCCATATAAGCCATAAAATAGAATTATCACTCCACAAAAAGCACAATACCCACATTTAATGCTTTAGCTGCTGAAGGAGTAGACCAGCGTTTTTCAACCAGTGTTCTGCGGCAAACAAGTGTACCGTGAGAGATCATCAGGCGTTTGGTCGGAAATGATCGTATTTCACCTCATACAGTGATTGTGATCTACCTGTTGCTCCCGAAGATTGTTCTGATTGATCTCATGGTGTTTGTTTTTTTTAATATTATTTTATTCAGAGATAGGCATGGATGTCCGCTAACAATAGCAACCCATTCTTCTCTGTTTATTTTGTAGCATGCTGCTGTCCATCCCTCCCAAAAACTACCTCATTAGCGGATCATATTTTCTACATGTTTTTGAGACATTAGAAGAAAATTTAGGTTCTGTTTTAAGGCAGGAAAAAAAAAAACGTGCATTCTAATGAAATCTCACATTTTCTGCAAGACATTATCAAAATCTTTCTCTTGCATTCTGGGTAAATCCAATGAAAGGCTCATTGTCTGAAACTAAACATATGTGGTTATACTGTAAATATTGCAATAATATATTGTTAATGTAGGTGGCTGTAGAGAATTATATTTAACATTTTTGGTTGGTGATGTGCCTCAAATTTTTTTTTGATAGAAAAATGTACCTTGGCATGAAAAAGGTTGAAAAACACTGGAGTAGACAAATGATCTTTTCTTCACTCTCAGTTTGGCCATATGGCCATATGAACATAATAACAAGCTAACCTGTGGCTGGTCATTTTCCCTTTAACAGAGTATTATGCACGTGACTTTAGTTCACTGGTTATGAGATTAGTCACTGAGCAGTTCGTCAGCCATTACCACGGCACGATAGAGTCGAATTTTATCACTCCTCATTGTGCCATTTGGTGTGTTGCCTTCCTTGGCCGGGATAAACCTGTCACTGTGGGGTCTGATGGACAGCATATCTCTCCTGCTGTCTCATATCCTCTGGACAGTCATCGCTTGTCCCTTCTATACACACGCACACACACACACTAACCTCAGCCAGGTCAACTTCATTGACTGATTGAATCTCCCTTGTGGGATAGCTTACAGGATTTTGTGAGGTTGCTGTGTTGTTCTTACAGCTTGTTTTAATGTGAATTGTGATGCATCTGTGTCACAGTGGTGCTGGCTGTATTTGTAGCCATGCAGCCTATGGAGTGTCCCCGTGGGGAAACCCTATTTTGTTGCAAAGCCAGTGATCTTCTCCTCCGAGGCCGTTTTTAGCTAAGGCTGTAAAGAGTTTTGCTGCCTGCTGTGTGAGTGTATGTGTGCACGTCCTTGATATAAATGTGAGTTCCCTTGCTTTTTTGTATGCTGGTGCTCTCTTCGAGTTGTGGTGTTTATGTCCCCTCCATACAGGAGCAGCCTGTTCTTCTGTGGGATTGGGAGGATCTCCTGTGGGTGGCAACCACACAGACTTACACCAACAAATGAAGCAGCCACTGTTTTTTATTGAGTGCTCTCTGTAATCAGCGTGGCAAACGACGCTGCAGGGCTGGGATCTTTTGCTAGTAGTCTAAACACATCTGTACTTAATTCCCAAAAACATAGGGTCTGGATTAAAATCTCAGGACATGGGATGATGACTGACGTTATTCAGCAGTGAAATACAGGCTGAAGGCTCTGGGACATTTGGCTTTCAGCCATTAAGGATTGATCTTTTCCTCTCCCCAGATGCACATTTGAACCACTAAACACTACTGAGGACAGATCTTCTTTCACTACATCTACTTCTTTCGGAAAACACATGCGTCCTACCACCACTTCTCTCATATGCCAACACTTGTGGCCTGTCAGATGGATATTACTCTGCCAGACTGGATTTTAAGCTCTCACATCTTCAATATTTTCCCTTTGGATAGGTGGCTCAAACTCAGACCAGTGCAGATGTGATAGGTTTGCTTGTTGTGCTGTGGAATGTTTTTTTTATTATTATTATAAATAGGCAGAATGAAAGCTGGGAATATGTCAGAAAGTCTAAACCACTGTTTTTCTATTTTTTTCAAGCCAAGGTACATTTTTCCATTGAAAAAAATCTTGAGACCCAACACTAAACAAAAATGTTTAAAACGATTCTCGGTAGCCATCTATATTAAAAATATTGTGATTCTCAGAAAAGTGTCTGGAATAGGAATCAAATCAACACATCAAAATCTTTTTTTGTCATCATTTAGGATTCTTCTTTCAAACAAAAAAGCCCTGCTACTTTTTTCTCTTGAATATTTTGCAGAAAATGTGAGATTTTATTAGAATCATCCATTTTTCCGCTTGAAAACGTAACCTAAATTTTCTCATAACGTCTCAAAATCAAAAAGAGTGGTTTTATGGTTGGTGCTATGGTTACAGGACAGCCTTGCCTGTCTCTAAATAAAATGTCAGGATTTCATACTGATAAACATAATTGACGTGCTTCGATTAATTTTTTACCACAAGCACCATAATATCAACCAAAATAATTTTTGGGAGATCACGATCATCGTATAATGTGAAATGGGATCATTTGCCTCGGCACAATAGTGTGCCACAGAACACGGGTTGAAAAACGCTGGTCTAAACCAGTCAGACAAAGTTACCTCTCTATTGTAATGCGTTAGCCTATTCCAAAGTAAAATGTTCTGTCGCTTCACTCCACATTTGAAATTAAACAGACTGTGTAAACAGACTGCACGTGTGATTGTTTTGTGCATTGGTGCTGCATTTGGAAGTGCAGCAAAGCGCTCATTGTTGTGAGACGGTCCATGTGTGAGCACAGAGATAACCACATATCAGCAGCTGTGCTACTGGAGCACAAGCTTTGTTTGTTTTGTTTCCAGATGTGTGAGAACCTCCTTGTCTCTAGCTTCTTTTAACTAGCAAAATGCCCAACATCTCTAATTACCTGCCAAGATGCAAAAATTGTATCTAATGTTGAGGTGAAAAGCCTCCTTGGCTAAGATAGCTGAGGATATGTGAAGTGCAGACTGTTGAAGTGGCTTTTTCTTTTGCTTTGCTTTCTTTTAATCTCTTCTGGTACGGGGTAAGTGTGCGTGGGAGCTGTTTTGGTGGTCTGTGGGAGGAAGCAGTTAAAAGGGTTCCTGCTATGTACGTGCGAAAGGTCAGGCCCTGTGTGCATCAGCTCTGACTGTGAAATCCCACCTAGGTTAGAAGAAAGAAAAGGAACTGAAAGTGGAGCCCGAAGACACTAAGGTTCACGCAGAGAAAGTGTGACTAATGTAAAGGAGAAACTTGAAATAGAACAAAGACAGAACTAGTCATAGTAGGGGCCAGTTAAGGTCAGTTGTTTACTGTATATATGGTTTGTGGAAAGATCGGCAGGAGCGATGCTATCAGACACTAAATGTCAGGTAGGCAGCTCAGGTTGATATTTAACAAGATTATTATTTACAAGATTATTTTTACTTTTATTTACAGTCATGATTACAATCTTTTGTCATGTACTGTATCTTAAAGCCAAAAACACAAGTTATTTAATAGTCTTTCCTTTGATATAATTTTGTCTTCTGAACCGTTTATCCCTAACACGGTCGCCGGAGTCTACGCCAGCTGATTACCGGCAAGAAGCAGGGTACACCCAAAACAGGTCGCCGGTTTATTGCGGGGTACACACACCACACACATACAACCATCTACAATCACACTAACTCCTAGAGGCAATTTGTAGCGGCCAATTAAACTTCAATGCATGTCTTTTAAGGGTGGGCGGAAACCAGAATACCCTGAGAAAACCCATGCATACACAGGGAGAACATGCAAACTCTACACAAAATGGCCAGAAATTCAAATCTCGCCCCCACTGCAAGATTCAAACCCCAACCTTCTCATTGTTTATTGACTTGTTTATTGAAAATAGTGACAACCTCATCCAAGAGTGGACTATTTTAGAACTGGATGACCTAACTCTTTCTCTTCTTGTCACCTCCCAACTTGCATCTCTTGATGGCCAGCATTCTTTTGAATCTACTGAGGCTATTGTGCTAACCACTGTGCCACCGTGCAGCCCTTTGATATCATTTGATTTATTTGAAATAAAACTTATATTGCATCAAATAGTGACAAAGTTTTGAGATTTGTTGCTGTGTCCAAAGTTTCTCACGAACATTTTCAGGGGACGGAATGAAGCAAGAGTATGGAGTGGGAAGCACATGGAGATGAAGTATGAAGAGCAGCAGAGAGGGAAGTGAAACAATTTCCTGGTGGGAAGTGAGAAATTGGAAAAAAGGAGGAATAATAATAACAGTACATTTAATATACTGTATGAGGTGCCTTCCTGGAGAATCCAAGTTGTCGAATAATTCACAGCAAACAGCTTTGGTATTGTTAGCATAGTTTTCCATTAATGTTCTAAAGCACTACTCATTTTAATTTTGTGGTGATCTACATAATTACACTTTTTCTTTGTCTAATGTTGTAAACACAGACGGACATACCTAGGAGAAAAATAAAATTTGAAAAAAATTAACTAATTGGATTGACTTCAAACAATCAAAACAAGACTTCAAGCACAAATAAAATGAACAATTTTTTTCAACTATATTTTGAAAATTTAATCCCAAATTTTCCTTAGTTTGTGATTAATAAATTATTCCTATTTTATATACACTAGTCAGGTATAATAACAATCTCATTCAGTTTTAATTGAACATAAAAGCCCAAACTGATTTAACACAATTGTAACACAGACAATTGTTAATCTAACTAAACAAATTCAGGACAACTTTAGATGCTCCTTCTCACTGAGGAAAACTTCTAAAAGAAACCTTGTTTCGCAAAACAACCAGACCCCTCATGGTGATCAAGCTGATGGTCAGATCCTATTATAGGATGGACAATGTTTTTACTTTAGAATTGGCTTTGTTACGCAATCAAAAGTACTTTAGTTTCTATTTAAATATTTTGTGCATCAAAGTGGTAGTGTTTTGGTTGTATGTGGCTTGGATTGGAAGTCTTCTCTTTAAATCTTCTAATACAGCAAGTCACCACTTTTAACTCCCAAAGTGGATATCTTTCTTTTTCATCAAGGAAGCAGCTTTAAAGCTATTCTGCACTGCTTTCTTATCAGGCATGTCTGGTAGGTCAATCAGATTAGAGCGTGTTGTCTGCCTCACTCCATCATCCTCCTTCTGCCAGGAAGAAACAAAGTCTCTTCATAGCATCGCACAAGGAACCTATCTTTCATCTCTTGCTTACTTACGTTCATTCCCTGATCTTGTTTTATGAAAGCGTGTCGATCTTATACGTCGGACTGATGAATAATCTACTCACTCTTTAGTTCACTAACCATGTTATTGCTGCCATTTTGAGTAGGGACAGAGTGCCTCTTCAATAGCAAAATATGGTGTCTTTGATCTGCAGCAGCTTGTGGTGTAACATTTACTGAAAGCATCTTTTTACTGAAACCAGAGCTGTGCTGATGCTCCCCGGGCTTACAGCGGTTGCAGTCAAACAAACTCAGAGCTTCTTTGATCTTTCTTTGTAGGAGTTAGACATAGAGCTAAAATTTGTGCATGCATCTTCACATATTTTTCTCATGTTTTATGATAAACATATTACCGCAGTAAAAAGGTGGAATATCAAATCTCTAAAACAAAAATGATTTGAAAATCCTCACTGGTTAATCAGTTCTTTTTGTCTTCTGAACCGCTTATCTCTAATTGGGCGCAGGGGGTATCAGAGCCTATCCATTTCAGGCAAGGGGCAGGATACACCCCAAACAGGTCACTAGTCTTTTACGGGGCCACACACAAAGTCCTATGGGTAATTCCATACTGACTTATTAACCTGACATAGATGTTTTTGGAGGCTGGGAGGAAGCTGGAGTACCCGTGGAAAACCCACACATACACGGGGAGAACATGCAAACTCTACACAGAAAAGGCCAGGATTCCAGGACTCAAATCCCAACCTTCTTGCTTTGAGGCCACTATGCTAACCACTGCAGTTCCATGTAGGACTGATTTATCAGTGTTCTCTTAAAAAGGGATACTGTATGGGTGATAAGTGTGAATAAAGATTTAATTAAAGTTAAATCCTGGGTTATTTCAATTAAAATGTTCATTTTTTTTTGTTATTAGTTGAAGTATTTATTAAAATGTTATCATTTTTCTTTCTCTTCCCACATGAAAATAATTTACACCTCCTGAGTTGATAAATTACTTTTCTTTTCAGTGAATTACACTGATTTGTGGAAAATTCAAGGAATAAAAAAACTTTCAAAATAATTATATTTTTTACAAGATTTTATAGTTTACATTTTTATTTTGAACTGATTACAGGTACCACGTATTATATTTTACTGTAGCAATTTATGAGAGCAAATTACATAGATATTTAAACTAATCAAACAAAATATGTAGTGGGAAAATATTTAAGCTGTACTTTACACACGTTCCTTAGTTTTAAAAAAAGAACAAGCATGAGTAGTTTATGCGATATCTCGCATCTCTTTTTGGACTCTATTGTTCTTTAGGTGTTTTAGAGAAAAAGCTCTCAGTGTTCTTCAACTTGAGCCACAAAGTGTTTCGAATGATTAAAAAAAAAAAAAAAAAAAGAGGAGAAATGACTGCGACAAGGAATGGAACGATCTCCTGCCAAACATGAAATATCACTTATTTTGATTGTTTGCTGCCTGGGTGCTTGGTTGAATGTCAATGTGAGGAGCTCTCCCTCTCTGCTTCTTTGTCTGTCACCTGTAAGTATTTCTAAATCATAGCTCTTGGTAGGACGCCAAATCCTGCCTGTGTTCAGCAGGAGGAGCATCCCGCAGTAGCCTGGGAAGTGAGGATATTTGCCAAGTGATTCTGTTACCCCGCATTCATCTTTACTTCTTAAAAGTGCCGCTCACATATCACCTGTTTTTACGGATATGGATGTATTAAGAATTTGTACCTTTGTACATCAAGGGGTGAATACCAATCATGTTCTTTGCAGAAATGGTTAATATGGAATACACCATCACCTGAAAGACCGGATAAAGTGCCTAAAGAATCTGTCTAAATGACAGCAGTAGAAATTCTGAAAATATTGTTAAGTCAATATATATTTTTTATATATATATATATATATGTATGTGTGTGTGTGTGTGTGGGATCAATAAAGTATATTCTGATTATCTGATTCTGATATATATATATATATATATATATATATATATATATATACATTTTTAACTTAATATGGGGCTGGACAGTGGTCTCACAGCAAGAAGGTCAGGTTTGAGTTCCGGGCGGGACAAGGCTTGGATCACTGGTCTTTCTGTGTGGAGTTTGCTTGTTCTCCCAGTATACGTGTAGGTTTTCTCCCACCCTCCAAAAGTGTGCATGTTAGGTTGATTGGCCAAGAAGAAATTGCCCCTAGGAATGAGATGTGTTGGGATAGTTGCATGTGTGTAGCCTCGCAACAGACTGGCAACCTGTTCAGGGTGTAAGAAATCAGCCAGGAATAATAGAGCACCCACTGCAACCTCCATAGGAATAAGTGGTTCAGAAGACAAAATTAAAAAAAAAAAAATAAATTCCATGATTTCTGATTTTTTTGTCCTTTTATAACTGTTTAACTGAAAAGTAAAATAAAATGTAGAGTATTTGATGATAGGTAGATACTTTAAATAATTCTGAGGTAAATTATTATGTCGTCTGATGCAGTAGATGCATAATCATATTCAGCCTTGTAGATCCACGACATGTGATACATGATTTTAAAAAATGGATTATAACAAGTTTAACAACGCAAGAAAAGTTTTTAAAATTTCACTTCCTATAAGTTTGATTTATGTTATGCTTTCAGGAATATTATTTTCTATTTTGAGATGTTTGTTGTAAGTTTTTATTAAAAAATTATTTTTTTCATTGCTGTGTGAATCACTTTTTTGAGGTAGAAAGTTTAGCTGCAGATTTAAGAAATCAAATTTAGGGTTTTGTGCATTTCTACGCTGTTGATATCAGCTCAGCACAAAAAGGTTGAAATGACCTTAAATTTTTTAAGAATAATATACCTTGAAAAAAAAAAGTCAGGAATGATTTATTCATTACGCTCTTATATAATTCATGTATCTTTCTTCCAGCTGTTTGACTCTTGAGGCCATGAAGTTCTAATGAAGTGATTTTTGCACCAAAATCAGCCTTTTTATTTTATATCAAAGTACAAAATGCTGTCATAACTTTTGTCTTACATCTAATTTAAAATTGTATGTTTTTTATTTGCACTATTGACTCCGCAACAAAAAAGACAAGAAAATGTGCAAGTGTGAAAGAAGTTGTTGTACATGCTCCAAGTCTCTAGAGTGGGTGTGCAACTGTGTCACCATTACAAGCTGTTTTTTGCCTTCAGCATTCTAACATCATTTTGTCTTTTGAAAGGAACATGACCTTAATTTTGTTCTGCTGTGACATTTCGCCTCAAAAAACATGACTCGGTTCTCTGACAGTTTTGTCAAAGTAAAAAAAAAAAAGGTTGTAAAACAAGCTTTTTCAAGCTAATTAATTTTTTTTTTAATTATTAAAAAAACAGACTTGTTAAATTTGATGCGAACTGGTTTCAGTTCCCCTAAAATGTTCTTAAACTGATTAAATCACCTTGTTAGTAGAGCATACTTAAGTTAACGTCTTACTATTTTTCTGCTCACAAGGACAAAATCCTTTGAAGGCATCTCAACGTTCTCACACCATCTCCATTTTACTGCTGATCAAAGCTGACCACTGTAGTCTGGCTTTGTGACACTTTGCGTTAATGCAGCCAGACGTTTCCTTTGATAAGACCTGACTGCGTCTGACATCTGTGAAGTAGGCCATAAAAGCTCGCCTCAGCAAACTCTTACCGCACGCTTTTCCTCTCAATTTGCGTAATATTCCTTAGTGTACTTACTTTTTGAACATTTGTTTGAGATGACCGTTGTAATGAAATTGGAGTGTTGTTGGGAAATAGTTTTAAAACCCACATAATATATTTTATATCAGTATTGAGTAAGCAGACAGTGAGTAATTGGGCGTATGAGGAAGTGTGTCAGATGTGTAACGTCTGAATGCTGACCACACAACAAAAGATGAGCTGGCATTTTCATTTGAACTTTTCTACTTTTCATTTTCTGTAAAGATAAAATTTGCAAAGTTACACAGAAATGTAGCAGTTAATGTTGCATAGTGAGTGTGGCAGAGGTCATCTGGTGGAGATCCTGTGATTTATTCTTAAAGGTCTTTTTAATGTTGTGTGGCCATCAATCATCTACCTACTGAGGAGGCTGCAACGTTTCTCTGATGTATGGTTGGTCGTAGAAGTGTGATGTCTGACATGAAATATTGTGTCATCTAAGATGAAAACTGTGTCATGGTAGAGTTTTGGGATTACAGGCTCGTGTATCACTGTCTCCCAATTCCTGCAAAATGGAAAAACTGTGTACCCACATAAATCTGTGGGTTCATCAGTTGTCTTGACACTGTTGAATCAGTGATTTTAGGTTTGTGATGTTGGCACTGTGTTTTTAGATTGTACCAAAGCATTCCAGTCAGGTTGAAGTCTATTTAATGTAGTACTTAAAAAAAAAAAAAAAAATCCAGTTTCTGCCAAATATTCAGCCGCCATCTCTTTGTTAATGGTTGTCTCTGGAGAAGTATTTTTCTTCCTGTTTTTTTTTTTATTTATTTTTTTTTTTTAGTGACTTTCTCTTTCAGAAAAAAAATTGTTCAGAAAAAAAATTGTCCACTATTTTTAGTAATCCACTGTCATCAAATAACATTACGTTGTTTAGGTTTACGTTCATCTACGTTGTTTAGATGAGCTTATTTTGACCACTTCAATCAAACTTCTATTTTGACTACTTCAATCAAACTAGATATTAGGTGCCTGGGAAAAAAACACATCACACCTGATACTTTCTCCACCCGTTCCAGCCTGCTTGCACACGCTTCTTCACCTCTTTTCCACACTCTCCATTGCTCTGGACTGTTGATCCTAAGTACTTAGGTTGCATTTAAAAAGAAAATTGATAAAATAACCAAAAAAAAAAAACTAATGTTTTAACCAAGTAATTTTTCACACAAAGTTGGAATTTTCTTTAAAAAGTATGCTGAATCACAAACATAATTTAATGGTCAGGTATCATGCAAAATCAAATTTCCAGAGCTTTCCACTTCTTGACAGTTTTTTGTGGGCCTTATTTTTGTAATTATAGTGTTTTCTTATTAAGACAGATTCAGTGGTTTTTGAACAAATTGAATTACAATTTGTAGAATTCTTGTTAAGTTCATTTTAACAATTTAATAAAAACCTTTTGATTTTCATGTGACTTCACCACTAACAGCAAGTGATATTTACAGTACTTGAACACTGACCTCGTTCTGTTACTGTGTCATGTGAAGGCTAAAGAATTAGTGTGTGTGTTCTAGCTTGTGTTTGGAGCTGTGCCTACTGCCCCATCGACATGGCAGTGTGGCGCTGTGATGCTAACAAGGTTCCTATTGGACATAATTCTGAAGTGGTGTGAAATGGTACATACAATACATGATCCATCTCCAAAATTACCTTCACTATTCGCCTGGTTAGTGCACACTAATACAAGCAGGAACTACGCGCACAGTGAGTCAGAGAGCCAACGTTTCTCAGCTAAGGACAGTCACGACATTCCAACGTCAGAAGGTTGTTTCAGGGTCTGCTGCAGTGCAGAAGCTGGCAGATAGACAGCACTGTAACTTAATTGTCTTAAGATTTTTTTTCATCTCTTGTCTTTTTTCTGGTGCACCAGTAAGTGCAAACTCTGCAGAGTAACTGGCCAGCTCGCTGCACCATGGTGTGGGAGAGTTTGGAGAGTTTAGGAAGAAGAGGATGCAGGGGGACTTTTTTTTTTTTTGACAACTTTTATCCTGCTGGCAGTGAAACTATTAGTTGGGCAGGTTTTACTGCAGTGTTCATTTTCTAAGCCCAAGCAGAAGAAGTGAGACGTCATCTACTTTTTTTCCTTCTAAATTCTTTGGCAAAAAATCTCTACTCATCACATGTCTTCTATCTACTCCCTCTATCGTTTTATGCTCATGTACTACTTTGGATTGTTTTTCCACTTTTTTTTCCCCTCCTCCTTTTTGGTCTATCCTTCTTCCATGTTTCTCTTTCCTGTCCTGTCCTCTTTTTTTCTCTTCTATGTGAATCTACTTTCTTTTCATTTTTTGTTTCCATACCTCATCCATCTGTCTCCAAGTCACCATTTTCTGTTTCAGTCCGCAATGATCAAGTGCGTTCAGAGAAAAACAAGTGTCTTCGGAATTTAAAAAACATTCTTGAATGTGTGATTTTTGTGAGAGAAAAACCAAAGAAGAGGAATAATGTAACTTTTAACGGTGTTAAAGCGGCTTATTACCAGTCTGTCACACTCATTATCCCGGCCTCTGATCTTTGGGTGTTTGTTAATGAGTAGATAATGCTCTCACAGCGTGATTCAGGCTTTGATGTAAAGGTATGACAACAGCTTTGGAAAAAAATAGGATGGGATTTTACATCTAAAACCACAGCAGTGTTGCATTTTAGTGAAAACTTTAATATCAGATCACACGGAGCTGCGAGGTCTTCCGTCAGTCTGAGGGCCAATTTTTACCAAAGCAATATTCTCTCTATCATTACTAACAACCAGCTTGAATGAATTGTTTTAAATTAAAAGGGTTTTTTTTAGAAGATGAAAGCCTTTATTTCAGATGCGCTCTGAGGGTTTATGTAAAAATATCAAGCACGCTGTTGTTTTATTTTCTGCATACTGAAATTTTTATTAGCATATTCAGCATGAGTTCTGTACTCATGTGAAGGATGTTGGAGATGCTGTGATGGTGCTCTGTTGCTTTGTTCTTTGGATTCATCTATTTTCTACGCTTGCTTCTCTTGCTCAGGGTCTCGGGGTGCTTGACATGCTTCAGCGGATGGTGGCGTGAGGCGAGATACATATTGGACATGACATAAAAAAAGAATTTACTCAGCTGGTTATAGATTTCACATAACTCCGCTCTGTCCTTGAAAATAGGCAACATTCCTCTCTTTTTTTTTTTTTTTTACAGTGATCCATTATTGAATAAAGAAAGACAAACTGCTGTGATTTAGTCTCTTTGAACGGTTGTTTTTAGGGAAGAGTTTGAGATCTAATATGTAAAGCTTTCTTAAAAATCTTATTTTTATCACAGCCAAGATATTAGTTAATAAATTTTTATTTTATTAAAATATTCCTTCGGAGGATTCACAATGACCAGTATTGAATAAGCCGTGGGTTGTTAAAGCACGAGGAGAAGACAAAGATAAATCACTCCTGCAACACAATCTTAAAAGAATTCTGGAAAGATGGATGAAAATTTTCTGCTCTTTTAAAAGCGAGAAAGCTTGTGCTTTTCCAACTCTGATTGCATGCTTTTCAGTTTTGTGTTACAAATTTGCAGAGACGATAACCTCTGAAAAGTCTAATTAAATTTCAACAGATCAGGTTTTGGTTAAAATTCCTTGTAAGATTGTGTGTTTTAACTCAGGAGAAAAAAAATTGAGTCAACTAATGAACAGATTTCTTTGACAGATTGTAATAACTCTGTCTCTATTTTTTTCCCGATTCCTAATCAGGAAATGCTGAGATTTTAAACCAATAATTAAAATTTCCGCATATGTTGTACAATGTATTCGAAAGCAATCATAGGTGTCATGTATAAGATGTTAAGATGTGTCAAAAGTACTAAAGCTGGTAGAAGATAATGGGGTGTGAATGAACTCTACTAGAGTATCCTGTGTTTTGGATTTTTTTTTTTTTCTTTGTGTGTGTGTGTGTGTGTGTGTGTGTGTGTGTGTGTGTGTGTGTGTGTGTGTGTGTGTGTGTGTGTGTGAATTAAAGTTGTGTGTGATGTATCACTGATTTGTTTCACAATAGTTTTTTTTTATTGTTTTGTTAAGCTACCAACTCTCTCACACCCCCTCACACAGACAAGGCACACACCAGCAAACACCCACCTAATTACATCTACAAGTTTTTCAGAAAGAAATAACACAAATAAAAATTTGCATATTAACTGATATTTTTTGTTTTACATTATAAAAAAGCTTTAGGTATTTTTAAGCCTTTTTAAAAAGATAATTTTTTACATTATTACCCCAGAAATTGACCAGTTGCATCATATTTGAAAGCTTTTCAAAATGTTAATTTTATTCTATTTTTTAAAACGGACTACTTTCTTTTTTTGAGAAATGTTTGTCATAAGAATCCGCGTGTTATTCGTATCTTGAATCTCTATTGTTTCTCTACTGTAAACAGAAGGGCCATGTATTTGGCTACATACTGTAAAGGAACAAAGAACTTCCTTTTTTCTCTTTGAGAAAATCTCAAACACATCTAGCATAATTTGTCCTAAATGTCCGTTAAGATTAAGAAATGACAATGCTGACCTTTTTTATGACCAAGAGCTACATTTCATGTGTTAAAGCCTCAGTAAAAACTTTACTTTTATTTTACTTATTTTACTTTATTGCAATAATTTGGTAAAAATTTTCTTTATCTCACATTCTGTTACAGATCAAAATTATTGCTAGAAAAAAGTTGTTTTAAATGTGAATTGATACGTCACCCAACCTAACTTTTCAACATGTTCATAGAGCTACATTTTGTTTTCTTTGAATAAATATCTATCTGCTTTAAGAAGAAGAAGAGTATATACTTTATTGATCCCGTAATGGGGACATTTCTGTACTGCATTACACCGCAGCAGGCTGCCAGGACGGCGCCAGTGGTGGTAGAAACGGGGGTTATGAGTCTTCCCCGAGAACACCTACAGTAGACACGAGCTCAGTGGAATTCGATCCCATGAACTTCCGGAGAGATTCTGGTCTAAGGGCGAACGTTCTACCACTGATTTATCGCCTTAATAAAACTTTTTTAAAAAACTATGAACACACTGATACCGGTACACAAATTTTGATAACCGGGATGATGTGGTTTATACACTCTTGCTTGTTTAGTGAACACAAGGCCTCTGAAAAGCAAGAACTCAAGTGACTTGTTTTTTCCTGCTTAAATAAATTCTCTTGAGTTTATGGTTAATCAAACTTAAATCAAACTTAAATAGGTTAAACTACTCATTTAAAGTCAATTCACTGAATGTTTTTAGATTTTCCCACATAATGCATATATTTACTAAAGTAATTATTCTTTGGAGCTGCTCTAAAAAATGGTAAATGAACTGTACTTCGACAGCGCTTTTCTCCCTGCATTGGAACTCAAAACACTTTACATTGTAACTCACATTCACACACATTGACACCTGATGGTGGAAGCAGACATACAAGGTGCAAACCACCATCAGGAGCAATTGGGTATTCGGTGTCTTGCTTAGGAACACCTCAGCATGAACTCCAGGCAGAGAATCAAGCCAGTGACCCTCCAGTTCCAGTACAACCGCCCTACCCAATGACTCATCCTTCCCTTTAATTTTACATTCCGCCATAAAAGACAACAGAGACAATGTCAACATATCTGCATTTTACAAGTATGCTGCATTTCCGGGGTGTTTGTTGTATACAACCAAGTAGAAAAGCATTCGCTCCTCTTTCTAAAGATTTTATTTATTGCTATCTGCCAGCATTTTAAGTGTTTGTCGTCTTGTCTGCAATGTGAGGAAATTGATTGAATGACCCCATGACTTCATCCTTTATTTTCCTGTCTTGTAGAGACAAGAGAGATACCTACAGTAAATCTACTCTAGGATCAAATGCAGTTTTTGGGTTTTAATTGATGTAAGGTGTCTATGTGAAAACTGGGGCGTTTTTTTTTTTTTTTTGAAAACTAGAATATACTGGAAAATTTTGTCTTTTTGTTGCTAAAAATACACTATGAAGAAAGTCTAAGTACCTCAATAGAAGTCAAATTCAAACAAATTATAAATAATAGTGTTAGATAATGAGTTCTAAAAAATTTAAGCACCTGTTCAAATAATTAAAGAGAAAATGCTTACTGATCCCTCAGGGAAAGTTATATTGTAGGTTTTTGGCCGTCAACAAGAATAATTGTGTATCTTTCTTTCTCAGCAGCCAAATGCCTTGAACATGTTTTCTCTTTGTGTTTTGTGGAGAGTGTGAAGAATTCCACATTATGTCCTGCAGCTTGTGCAGGATTTGTTGTGTATCACAAGCTCCAGATTTGCTCCTAACTTAGATATAGCTTTCTGACTGATTACTGTATGAACTATTAATCTAAAAGCCTTCTCATGTTTAAGTATATACCCATTCAATTTCAAATTTCCCTTCAGAGATAAGTAAAGTATATTCAATTCAATTAATGATAAGTTAGAGGCTAAAACAAGGTGGGATCTTTTTATTTGGTTGTTTCAATTTGCGCACAGCCTTGCAATGTGTGTCCCTCAAAACACAAAAATCAAAGATATGTTCCTGCCGTCACTTGTCAGTCAAACAAACAATACTGATTTCTGTTTTTTATGCTCGACACTTGTTCCTCCGCCAACTTCATCCGAGCAACATCACATTTCTCTGTGCTAAAAAAATGAGCTTCCTCTGCAAGGGGGTTGGGCTCTTACTCAGGGATAGAATGAGGAATTCTGCCATTCGGGAGGAGCTCACAGTAGAGCCGTTGCTCCTCTGGTTCGAGAGAAGCCAGATGGGGTTGTTTGGGTATCTGGTTAGGATGCCTCCTAAACGCCTTGGTGGTGAATTGTTTCAGGCATGTTCCAGGAGGAGGAGACCCTGGACTTACTGGAGAGACTATGTCTCACCGCTAGGCGGGGAACGCCTCAGGATCCTCCCGGTTGAGCTGAAGGATGCAGCTGGAGTGAGAGAAGCCGTCTGAGGGTGTTGCCCTTGTGACCCGGCCCTGGATAAGCGGAAGACAGAGGAACAGAATAGAACTTTTTTAAAATCTTTTTAGAGATCAATCATTTTAATTTAATTCTAATTCTGTAATTTAATTTTAAATCCACTGTCTCTGACTTCAGATGAATAATTATGAAATACATTTGGTGGTGTTCGCAATTTTTTACTTATAATCAATGTCCTGCTCAAATGGATTGTATTAAAACAATTTTTTTATCTAAGTATTTTCTTCCCTGAAAAGATATTTTGTGGTAAAAGTCATATATTAGCAAGATCTAAGTACCTTTCAACCAGCATTAAGTTACAGCATATGATGCTCGACCTGTTACTGGCCTCTCTCTCTCTACTTAAATGGAAAATGCAGCACTGTGTTTTAATAAGCTCCATAGAGCCCCAGGGAAGCTGGAAAGGTTTGTCAATTACAAGTTCCAGACGTTTTCTTGTCTGCTTTTCTTCTCCCAGCAGTCAGGACAGTTAACCACAAGGTGATGTTATTCAATGACACAGATCTCTAATATCTGTCCAAAAGCTGAGAGTTGTGTGTGAGAAAGCGCAGTATGGTGTCCGGCAAGTGACAGGATGGAAAATGTGAGAAATATCTCAGTGCGACAGTGTTGGTCGGGGTCCAGGAGTAATGGTGTAGAGTGAGGGGGAAAGCTTGCGTCAGCAGATGAGGATGAGTATGGGAGGAGTCCTCTCTGCAGGGAAACGAGTAGTAGAAAGATGTATATATGGGCGAGCATTCCTTTTCTACTCTCCTTGGCTTTTGTGACAACAGAAACTGTTGCCAAGTTTGAACTGAGTACAGTTTAGATAACTTCTACAGAGTTTTAATTTCTTCATACCTTCTTGGTTGAAGATTATATGGTTTGTTTCCCAATACATTTTGTAACATTTGAGCATGCTGATTATAATAATAAGAGTATGCACCAATAATTTAAGCTGAAATATGAATAAAATGTATTCAAAGTTCAGCCTTAAGGTTAAATACACCCTTAAATAACCCTGAACGTATTTTATTCTGGATAAACAATAAAAGAAATTTACAGTGAAAGGAAGTACAAAGTCTCCTACTTTCCCTGCAGGCTGCCTCTAAGGGGAGTTGGGCATGTTGCAAGTTAATGATGCCTGTCCTTTCATCATCAAAGAGTGATTCACAGAGAAACCTGCCTGTATGTCCACACACCCAAAAAAAGCTATTAGGAATAGTAACTGCTACAGCCTCATTTTCCCCAACGCAAAGATGTGAAAGTTTATTTAAGGTCACTCTGAACACACCCCACCCTGCATGCGAGAGGGGTTAGAGTCCCACAGTGAGCTAGATTGTAGCAATACATCACAATGTTACAGCTCACCCTGAGGTGGAGGGGGTGGTGATGGTGTCGGTGGGAAAGGACAGCTGGAGGACGTCGTGGGAGAGTGATAAGTGATGAGAGGGGAAAGCAGGAAAGATGGCTGCCAAAGGCAAACAGATTTAGACGGGAAGCGGCGACTCGCACAGTTTCCTGAAAGGAAGAGCAGGAAGGGTCATGAGAAAAACATCAGCAGTTTAGCTCAGGCTTTTTGGCAGGGCCAGGTATAAAGCAATAAATCACACAACTAATTAGAGTTGCAGGGTGTGCCATTTCATAAAACGCTCAACGTGCGGGTGTAGAGAAAAACTAGGGAGGGAAATTAGACAGTGGTCTGAATTTGACAACCAAAAAGTACACTTTGTGTTCAGAGTTAGCTTTTTAAAATATTTTCCATCAGTAATAAGTCAAACAACTCCACCTAAAAGAATACAAAGTCAATTCCTTCTTTAGAGGCTCTCTAAAACCTCAGGTTCATCACCACTTACAGTCTTGTTCATGATTCATTTTAAATTGTATTGTTTGTTTGATGCAATCATTCACTTTGTACTAAAGTATTGATGTGACATCTCAATACCTCGTCGTACTTGCAAAGATTTTTTTTTTGGCGACATTTGTAACATGTTCAATGTTAACATGACATATATGAAGCAAGTTTAAAAATCCGTTATTTGAACTACTAGAGTATTCTTCTAATCATTGTAAGACAGTGATTTTTATTGACGTAAACAATTATTTGTTTCTCTATAAAGATCTTTTCAATACTCAGTGGTCAAAGGGATTTCCAAACTGAAATTAAGCTAAAAGGAAGTTAAATAGTGCTGAAAATTATAAAAGCTGAAGCGATACACATATAAAAAATATAAAAAGTGATAAACAATGATAATGTGCCACAATTTTCTTAAACATTTAAAAGCCGGAAAATGTCTTTTATGCCTGGATATAAAATATAAGTACAATTAGTAGTAGGAAATAATTTTTTACATCCCATAATCCTGCACATTCTTGAATGGTCCATTCATTCATTTTTTGTACCACTTATCCAACTCAGGACTGCTGGAGCCCATTCAAGCTAGTTGTAGGTGAGAAGTGGGGTACACCCTGAACAGCCACATTGAGGACTGTCTCCTCCACAGTTGGATGTATGAATAAAAAAAAAAAAAAAAGAGTCTCAATGTAAAAAAATGCTAAAACCAAGCAAATTACATTAATTTTTTCTTGACCTTTATTTGACTCAGTCTTCAATCAGTTGGAATGATTACGTAAGAAGCCTAAGAAGTTTATGCAAAAGTGAGATGCTTTGTAGCTGTCTTTAAAAAAGTGTTGCTCAGAAACTGAAAACTGCTTGGAATCATTCCTGTACATATTAATAATATTATGCAAATCTCTGTTGCGTACCATTGTTTCTAAGTAAAAGAAAAACAATATCAAGTCTTACATTGTTTTTTCTTTCAGCCATTATTAAGATGTTCGCTATCATTGAGCGAGGAACAATACACATCGATGGCATCACCACCTGAATACCGCTAGCTTTACTCTTGCCTAGCTTGACATTTCTTGGCTCTTCATAGTGTTTGCAAATTAGCAGCACAGTCTCACCCAGCAAGATCCTTGGATTAATTTCTCTAATGCTCTGGGTCAGTGATTCCCCAACCTATGTTTCCTGAGCCCTCATGCTTACTTTAATGCTTTCACTTGATGATTCTTGCAATGAATAGTGCATTCCATGTGATTTTTTGTTATAAATATATATAT
Organism: Neostethus bicornis; assembly: GCA_902685375.1. Classification (NCBI taxonomy): domain Eukaryota; kingdom Metazoa; phylum Chordata; class Actinopteri; order Atheriniformes; family Phallostethidae; genus Neostethus; species Neostethus bicornis. The sequence goes on from LR738545.1 coordinate 18,375,262, forward strand.
ATTTTGTATGTAAAGCCACAGTTAGGATGATAATCTTACTTTAGCTTTACTCTTAATGAAATAAAGATGACTCACGTCGACTAAATGTATTCACTTGCACTATATACTGTATTTCCTAACAAGATTAAAAACATCTTTTTAGCAGAAATGATACAGGCACCAACTAGATTTTACCGTTTCAGGACATTCTGCTCATTGGCATATATCTGTAAGACCAGTCTTAGTTGTTCTAATGGTCTTTTAAAAAAGACATATTGTTATCTCTCCTTGCCAAAGAGAAGAGGCTTAAATTTATGCCTGGTAATAAAACATCTCCACATGTTCAAATATTTATGAACCACGTGTTAAACCTTCCTCCAAGTCAGAATGTGTGAGGCCATGCAGTTATCGATCGTGACCAGAAACAGATTTTCAAAGTGTCAAACATTATGTAACTCTATATACATGTGGTGGTGAATGATGAAGAGGTGTGGTATCTCACCACAGACGCTAACCCCTCAACAATAACTTTCAAAAACTGGTTCTTTATGAAAACTTCTTGTATTTTTTAAACACATGACATTAATCAATGGAATAGTGCAGATGAAACTTGGCGACGAAGTGGCGTATAGGTCATTGAGTAACAAAGGGAGAGAAAGCAGCAGCAGACTTCCCGAGCAGTCTGCTTTGAGTTGTATATTTTTATTTTTCACACAAGCTCCAAATGAAATTAGCTACCAAACAAGCAGTCTGCAGCAAACACTCAAGGTCAGACTAGCTGATTCTGCTGATGCAGTTTGTTCCCTAATGTTGGCACCAAACTGTCAAATAATGGGCTACCACTGTCCACCACCAACCAAACATCCCCGTCTCCTACCCCGTCCCAGTCACATGTCAGCCTCATACCTATTCATTCTATGATTTCTCCTGTCCTTTCATTATTACTGTGATCTTCCCTGGCATGGGAGAGTGCATTTACCCGTTAAATTAGCTTCGGAAGGAGGGGGTGATGTTTTCTGCTGGGGTGCCTGGATACCTTTGCTGACGTGCAGTGTGGAGATGGATAGGCCGAGGTGTCCTGATTTCCCATGTGACTACGGTAATTGTGCTATAATGGAGGTGGGAGCCGAGTGGCCATCAGCAGAGGGACGCTCAATGCTCCCCTCTTTCCTTTCATCACTCGGGAGAGAGTGCCGACTGAGACAGCAAGGCATTGTGCATTTTCTAAAGGCCATGTTTGCACATTTTTATGCAATAGAAGCTGTTTGGAATAAGAATTTTTATACATGTTAAAACTCCATTGCTGTCTCACCACTTGTATCTGATGAGCTTCAAACAAGATAAAGATAAGATTCCCTGATTTATTTTGATAATCTATTAGAAAGAAACTAACACACTTTGAAAGAAATGGACACTGATAGACTAGCAATTTTCTGTGCATAATAGTTTTTTTAAGTGTATTTTTTTGCACTGATTTCAGAATAAATGCAAAATAATGTTGGTCAAATCAACAAAATCTAAACATAAAACACTATGAAGTTCTTCTTAATATTAAGAACATTTGCTTCATGTATTTAAAATGCCTCCAGTTAGTCAAGCTACAAAAAAAAAACATTGACTACTTGATTTTATTTTCTGGAATAATAGCAACATATCTCAAAGGGACCTGGCATTGAGTCGTTATGGATTGAGCTTGCTTCCTACACATGCTATCAGTTCCCTCTGGATTTGTCTTTGGGAGTTTTAATGCGAGGTGAACACCTCAAAGTCTCACCAAAACAAGAATCTGCTGCCATCCTGCTACGCAAAGCTGCCACTGTAAGATACGGCTGTTGTTACTCTGCAGAAATGCTTTGACAGGAGACAAATGTCGATGTAACATTAATCTGCTGGGGCATCGCATTGTAACAAGGGCTCTTGCTTTACTAACTCTACCTGGTTTAGTATTGTGTATTTTTACTGTGCTAATTTACCATTTAAAAACAAGACTTTTAATGTGTCTTTTTTTTACTTTTTATTAGGCACTATGAGACCGGTCCAGAGAAACTTTTACGAGCCGTCATCTGCACCAGGAAAAGGCGTTGTGTGGGAGTGGGAGAATGACAACGGCTCATGGACACCATATGATATGGAAATATGTGTGACCATTCAGAACGCCTACGAGAAGCAGCACCCCTGGTTGGACCTGACCTCTCTGGGCTTCTGCTACCTCATTGACTTCAACAGCATGTCTCAGACCAACAGGCAAAGTCAGCGCAAGCGGCGGTTACGAAGGCGCATGGACCTAGCATACCCTCTCATCATGGGATCTATTCCTAAGTCCCAATCCTGGCCTGTGGGTGCCAGCTCTGGTCAGCCCTGCTCATGCCAGCAGTGCATCTTGGTCAACAGTACAAGAGCCGCCTCTAATGCTATACTGGCCTCCCAGCGGCGCAAGCTTTATGGAGGGACGGCGGGCAACTCAGGTGCTACTGTGGTGCGGCAGAGCAACACCTTCGCTGGTACCTCCCTCTGGTCTCCAATATCCAGTTCCGGCACAAACAACAATAACATAAGTGTGGGAGGTGGGCAAGCTAAAGCCGAACAGGTGCACTCTCCACTCTCCTCTGCCAACTTCCCCTGTTCCCCTGTGATGCCATCCGCCCATGGCCACCACACTCTTTTAATTAATGGACAAAACAACCTGAACCGGCCAGGCACCCAGCGTATTTCCATGGGCACCCCTCGAGGATCCATCCCACCAGGGTAATGAAGTTTGCATGATCATACCTTTATTCTATTTATCACACTTCTCTTCTAAAAGCTACACTATCTTTATGTTTGTTTCACCAAGGCCATAAAGTGAGGATTCTGTAGAATTTACAGCTCCTCTGAGACGATGGCTAGATATAAAAAGCCGAGAGCCTGTTTTCATGTCTGCCTCACAAAGCTTTACGCTGAACGTGTCTGGTGTGATACCCATTTTCTGGCTTTCTCTACTTCCTCCACTGTTGATTTACAGCTACTCTCTTTTTACGTGCTAATCAATGAATCTGCTGAGGAAAGCCCAGCTTCTTCTCATCCCCTTGACTTTACAGGGCTCTTTTTCTTCCATATGTCTGTCTGTCATGGATGCTTGCTTTATAATGACATTATGTTGGCCCCAGTAGGCATGAAATACCGCAGTTCTTCTGAATCATTTTGGTGTATGCGTTTTGAACTAATTTGTAGATACCAGACTGCCGTATGGTTGGATTGTCATTGGATGTAGAAAATAGTCTGACATTGCAAATGGAATATCTGAATGTGCATTTAACTGGATCTTTGTTTCGCCGTGCACTGTGTCTGACTCATATATAGGCTCTGTCAGACATGTGAAGCGGGGATTGGTGTAACTGTGGAAACCTATTTGCCATGGAGGCAGAGCTCCGCTGGGGGAGAATGAATAATGGATCAAAGAAAAATGGGAGCTTCAGCAGAGCGCTCTGACCTCGGAACAATTCAGAAAAAGAAACTAAGAAAAAGAAGTCTGTTAGTGTTGAAACCAATACTTCTGCTCTCTATGATACTTTGTTATTTCAAATTAACTCTTCCCCAAATGCATTGTGATTACATTCTGTTCTCACTGCTTATGGGGAGAGACATACCACATGTTGGAATGACACAATCCCTCCCTCAAACGCTTTCTACTTCTTCAGCCTAATATGAGCCACTAAATCACTTTTTTTTTCTATCGCTATGAACGCTTTGACCTTGTTTTATCTATTCAACATCTGAAAAATGACACAAAAGTATTTGCGATAAAGAGAGGTGAAATAAAATAACCTATTCAAAGACATCCATTTCAAGAAATCTCAGGTGCGAAGAGTCGATGATTCAATGTGACTTTTTAACCTCGGCGCAGAGCGATGTGGAGACAGTGAGAGCTCGAGTGAGAGAGGAAGAGAGACGGTGGGGGGTGAGGTGGAATACATCGGTTCCCAGGCGAGTGGCTCGACACACAGGATGAATGTGGTTAGCATACACACAGCAGGACAGAGAGCTCACGATCACACAAACTAAAATGTAAACTCCCTCGCACATTCCCACAAGCGTGCTGCAGACAGATAACGGAGGAACCCACACACAGTGTAAATCATCAGATCTGTTTCACACGCCCACACACTAATCTAACTGTTGTTGTGCAAGAAAAGGTATTTGGCACAGCGGTGTGTTTACACCAGTTAGATTAGCTGCTTTATGTTTAGAAGCATATCTGCATGTTAGGTATCTATGGTGGGATGGTATTTGACATCTTTTAGGTAGTGGTCTTTCTATTATGGTGTGAAACCACCACTGGTTGTTTGTTGTGAAGTGCACAGGGGTTTCTATGCTAACTCATGCATCCAACTACCATGCACAAATATTAAAAGTGGCACCATCTGCTGGTTTGTGTCAACACATTGGTTTATCCTCTAACTGGGCAGCCCACACACCACCACCTGTAGAGTGTGTTGGTAGACCGCTCACACATCAATGTTTCTGCTAAAGCACTAACTTCCTATTTTCATTCAGGATTTATGCTCTAACTGTTTTGCCTACTTCACACTAATCACACTAAACACTAATCACACTTCATTAATCACAGCCGGACACATCCCCAGCCTTATGGCTGGGGATAATACGGCAGAACACACTTTTTTTTAAAGGGGAGACGGTGGCCGCGTGGTTAGAGCATTCGCGCGCGGACCGAAAGGTCGCGGGTTCGCGTCCGACGGAGAGCACGTCTAGGGTCCTTGGAGAAGACACCTAACCCCCGCTTCTCCCACCATTGGCGCCGTTGAAGGGCAGCCTGATGCGGTGTAAGGAGTGCAGCACACAAATTTCCCCAGTGAGGGATGAATAGAGTAATTTATTTATTTTTTTATTTTTTTGATTCTATCATTTGGACCGCATCATAATGTGGTGGTCAGAATTATGACCTAACAACAAGAAGAGTGCTAATTTTAACATGATGATGCTTCTGTGTAGTGATTAATTTTGTTCACGTGTTCTCCACATTTCTGCACCAGTTTTTTAAGATATTACAACTTCCGTCACTTTTCAAACACTTAGATGTCGGGCTATCGTGACTAAATGGTGAGTGTGTTATATTTGGTTGAATGGGCTTTTTATCACCTTTATCAGCAACCTTTTAGCAGCTATCAAAATTGTTGCAGCAATGGTTCGGCGTGATATATTTTAAATAATAATGGTTATTGGAATGTTGGCTGCATGGTGGCACAGTGACCTTACAGCAAGAAGGACAGCGGGTTTGAGTCCCAGAGTGGGGGGATGAGGCAACATACTGGTTACTTGTTTGGGGTGTACCCTGCCTCTCGCCTGAAATCAGCTAGGATAGGCTCTGGCACCCCTGTAATCCAATTAGGGATAAGCGGTTTAGAAGATTAAATATTGGAATTTTGAAAAGACTATTTCTACAACTTGGAAAGTAGTTTTTTGACTAAACTGTTCCGTTCCGTTGTCTTCCGCTTCTCAGGGGCCGGATCGCGGGAGCAACAGCCTCAGACAGGAAGCCGAGGCTTCTCTCACCCCAGCTGCATCCTAAAGCTCACCCGGAAAGATCCCGAGTCGTTCCCCGGCCAGCTGTGAGACATAGTCTCTCCAGCAGCTCCGGGGTCTGCCTCTGGTTCTCCTCCCGGTGAGACTTGCCCGAAACGCCTCACCAGCGAGGCACTCATGGGGCATCCTGACCAGATGCCCAAACCACCCCATCTGGCTTTTCTCGACCTGGAGGAGGAGCGGCTCGACAACGAGCTCCTCCTGGATGGCAGGACTCCTCACCCGATCTCTGAGTGAGAACCCAGCCACCCTGTGGAGGAAGCTAATTTTGGTCGCTTGTATCCGCGATCTCATTCTTTCGGTCACCACCCACAGCTAGTGACCGTAGGTGAGGGTGGGAATGTAGATCGACTTGTAAACTGACAGCTTTGCTGACTAAACTGTTAAGCTAGAAAATTTTAACAAAAAAGTTGCGTTATTACAATTAAGATGTACATAACAACTCCTCTAATAGTTTATCCCCGCTGGATGTCTTTTAGAGTAATAATTTAATTTAAGGATGTACCAAGACATTTTATTAAAAGCTACTAAAACATTTTCATATATCATCTGTTAGTTGGCTGACTGTGTCAAAAAATGTGTGAATAGCAGTTTTATTAAGGTCATTAAAAAATGTATTCAGCTCAAACCTGCTGGTGCTGTGAATTAGGTTAGACCACAACAAGTACAAATTACATAGCATTGCATCAAAGCGTGAGATAAACGTGCATCAGAGCATTTTTATCTAAATGCTGAAAGTGCAGCATATTTTGACATTTTTGCACATACATTTAAATATTTCAACCAACATAATAATTATGACTGTGAATGAACAGAGAGACAGTAAAATGAACTAATTAAACTTTAATGAGAGCCATTGAACAAAATATTTTAACAATTACATTTGGTGTCATAATAAAGTTGCATGGGAAAAAAATTAACTTTTTTTTTTTTTTTTTGAGACATCTCGATTGAAACCACTTCCTCGTATGTTTCACACAGGTGGAAACCTGCGTCACTATATCAATTTCTGTATTCTGACAAGTGAGAAATGACAAGTTGAAAAAAAAAAGTGGAGTTTCCAGCTGAACGGAAAACACTTTGAACAACTCGCTGCTGTCAACTGTGTTTATGAGGCTCTTGTGTTCTTTGAGTGTTGGCCAGAGGGCTGTGATTGTGTTGGGCTACAGATCATTATTCCTCTGTGAGCTGCTTCACTGCTTCCCTAAGGATGAAAATTAATATTGTAACAAATCAATGAATAAACCATGAAGCACCATATAGGCTGAGCTGATGCAATTTGGAAATGGTCCTGTTATTAGATATTATTATTAATAGAGCATTTCTTTTAGCTCTGATGTGTATTGTCACCATTTTCACCCTTACTGTAATTTTCCCTCCATTCTACGCTATTTATATAGTCCTAATGGCTTCTACTAAACAGATGAGGGGACTTTGCTTTTTCTGTCAGCGCTTTCTTATCTCAGTGTAAAATGTGTCTATATTTGGGGAATCAAGGTTCTCAATAACCTGGATATCTTCTTAAAATGAAGGAATAATACTGAATACTTTAATGCTAAAAGCTCAAATATACCAATAAGTGCTAAAAATATATTATTAACTATTTTTAGTTATTTAAATTGTTACGACAATTTGTCAAAAATTGCAAAAATGACAAATATACTTATTGTAGTCTCTCTGTGCTGCACAGTACCTACTTTAGAGAACAAAATCGCTTTTCATCCGCAATTTGATTTAATTATATGTTATGATAATTTCCATTATTAAGGACAATCGGGTTTACTGCAGCGGAATATACAGTAATAAACACACCACCTATACAATCACCAAATACAAAAGTAAAAACTTTTCTTTTTACATCTTATATTTGAAAGTAGCATCTTACTGCTGAATAGAGAGAAGAAAAAAAAAGTTTTATTTTATACAATTGCGTAAACATTCAAAATTACATTATACAAAACATTAAAGAACTCATAAATCATCAGAACAGTTAGAAGTGGTAGAGACATCAAAGTGAGCAACAGGCACAAGTGTTTCTTTATACATTGTTGGAAAAAAAAAAGAATAAAACACCAGAAATATTCCGAAAGACAAAGAAAGAAAAACATTTGTGCATTTTAGTCTTCATTTTTAAAGCCTGCATTATTGCAATGAGGTGGAAATACACATCTTGAAATGCAAAAAGAGGCATTTTAACCTTGTTTTTTACAGAAATTGTTCTTTTTTTAAATCAAACTACAGATTATTCTCATTGGTTGAATCAGCTTCTTTCCAAAACAAAATTTTTTTTTTACTTTTACTGAAGAAAGAGCATAGATGCATTTTTAAGTGACTTTCCTACTGCTATTCATAAATAAAATTACACTCTGAAAGGATGAAAACCAGCATCCGCAGCGAGTGACAACCATTCTATCACCATGACAACATCAACATGTGTTCCTGTGTGGAAACCAGAAGAGACGTGGGAAGCTGTCTTTGCAAAATGTCAATACTGTATTTGGATTATATTCTGAAAATAGAAATACAGGAACTAAAATCCTTTGTGTGAACTGTAGAAATGGAAGTTTAGTGACAACAGTGTGCTCTGGTGTAATAATAGAAAGAAAAGAAAAAAATTCGAGTCAAATACTGGAAGTCATTTGATTTTCCGCTCTGTCACCCCTGTTTGAGGAGATGGCTTGTGTCTCCAAACTCTGTGCTCCACACATAGGCACAACAATAGGGGTCATTGCTTCCAGAAGTGAATATTTCTATATTAAGTAAACAGGTGATGGGGGGAAGGAGTGAGATGATGGACGGTAGCTTCAGGCATGTTTCAGGCCAACTGGCTGATTAAGGAACGGAGTTTGTATGTCAATGGTTTCTGCTGCATAGACAGACAATCACAAATTTATTGACTCGCATCAATCTGTCCGAACAAGAAGAGGATGAACATAGCAATAAAAAAAAGTTGGTTTTCTATATCTACAGTAGGTAACCTTCCCCATCTTTTTTTTAACCGCATGTTTAGTACATTGATATTGACCCCATAATAATTTTTACTAGAACAAATATAAATTGGTACAAGATCCTTGAAACACCCTCTGTACTATCTGCTTAGAATTTGCATAGCTGTGGTTTCGGGTTCTTGTGTTTACTGGTCTTGTTTCTTCTAATGTAAATGAGTTGTTTGATCATTGTGGTCTTTGTAAACTTAATGAATTAAACATGAGCTCAACAAGACGGCATCTTGTTCTCTGAATTGGGATTTGGAATCTTTGAAACTAAAACACACACTGAGATTAAAGTTTTTTCACAAGACAGCACTTTTTGTTATTGATAAATGTTAAGCGTTTGATCATATGCCACTTGATATTCATTTTTATTGTCAAGATGGCCCTCTGCCTTCAATTTTATCTTCTGACACCTATATCAGCGGTCAAACAGCTGTCCACATCTGATGGTTTAAGTGAAGGGCAGCCAACATTGAGTGGTTAGTTTTTTTTTCACAAAGTACAGGCTATGGGAGGTGAGTTTCCTTTTAATTGAGTGATTCGAGCTGTGAAATTCCTCGTTTTCATGGTTCAGCCAATATCCAACCTGGCATGGTCCGTCTCAATTATATTGATTCATACTCGGTTTTTGATCCAAAAGTGTGTGGGACACAGTTAAGTAGTATCTTCAAGTGACCCTATGGATCACATAAGCTTCTGCCATGTTTTACAGCCATGTTTTGTTTTGTACCAAACTTATCAGAGGGCTTCCCCTGGCATGAGAATAAAAGTTCTCACTTAAATCAGAGCAGCCTGTTGATGTGGATTCATGCTGAGAGCTGCGGGGCTAAAGATCTCAGCTGCTTTGGTGTCAAAGAACAAGCAGAAGCACCAGCCTTTGCACTGGCATAAAAGTCTGAAGTTTGGAAACCTGGGAAATATGTTTCAGTTTGAACCGATCAAAAGGCAGAAACATTTTATTTTGGATCTTTACATTAATCAACTTTTTAATAAATACAGAACAAACACGTAGCGCAAAATACTATTACATATGAGGATTCCATGGGTCCTTATTAACGTATATACAATGTTCTTAAATGCGTTTTGCTTTTTTGTGTGACCCAATTTGAAACCAGGCTGCTGCTATGAGCTTTAAATAGTTTCCAAGGGAGACCTGATCACACTCACAACTATTCATGTGTTAAACTGTGATGACGCAGTGTGTGTAAACAGAGGTGAAGTCCAAAAGCAGGACTGGAAACACTAATAAAAATAGATATGTGAAGATGAAATCTTTCTAAAAGGATTTAAATAGCTTTTGGTATTTGCAGAAACAAATATCACACAACAGAGAAATTAAACAATTAATTTAAAATGTACAAGAAGAAACAACTTGTTTGCCTTGCAATCAATAGCTATTAAGGGGCTGTAAGCTTACACTGCTGCAAAGAGCTCTTCAGGCTTAGTTATAATGTGGGTGTGACAGTGAACAAAATCCATGCCCAAGAACGAGCTGGCATTCAAACAGGAACTGAAAATTGGATAGTATTGCAAATTGCTGAAACATGCATGAATAAACTTGAAAAATTACTTCAGGGATGCTTTCAATGTGGAAGTGACATTCAAACATTGTTGAAACTTGGTAGAAAAAAAGTTTATTTTGCATGACACTCCCTTTTTAATTTACAGCTTTCAAATGACCTACTTTACTGTTGTTTAAATTTTCTTGTAATGATTGTTTACACCTAGGTTTTACTGAGAGTTCATGTGAACGCCTCCGTGGCTTTATTTGCTCTGCTCCTGTCTTCCTATTTTCTACATTTGCCACAAATTCAAACCTCCCAAATGTCATCCTCTATCAAGCTCTTTTACTGTGTCTTGTACATGTTTCAGGCCGTCCCGTCTTATTGTAGTTCAATTTTTACTGAAGCAGTTGACATTTTTTACTTTTTTTTTACTTTTGCTGTTTAATTTTAAGCTTTGGTTAAAGAATTGCAAACTATTTCCACAATTTAGTTCTCAAAAGCTTTTCTGTAATAACATTTTCTTCCTGATTTTCATCTCTTCTAGTGTCCCTGCTCTACCAGTGAAAAATCTAACTGGTTCTGGACCAGTGCACCCAGCGCTAGCAGGTGAAATTTGTGTATAGTTTTTAAAATTACATATCTAATTTGAGTTTCACTTTTATTAAAAAAAACACCATAATGGTTCTTTTTTTTTTAATGTGTGTACGTGTGTGTCCACATACGCATCAGGTATGACGGGTATCCTGATGTGCGCTGCAGGTCTGCCAGTTTGCTTGACTAGAGCGCCTAAACCCATTCTACACCCACCACCCATCACGAAGAGTGACATGAAACCAGTGCCAGGGATCAATGGTATGCGCCGCAAAACCAAGAAAAAGCACCTTAAAAGAGGTGAGTTTAAAGAAATTGAATGAGAAAAATGTATTACCCTAAATAAGTCGAAATGATAGCGTTTTATATTTAATGTGGTTCTTCTGCGAATGGCTTTGAAATGTACTGAGAAGAGTAGAACAACCGTTCAGAATCAGCAGGATGTTTCTGTCCTGCCAAGCTTTCCAACAGGTTCTTCCATCATCTGTCTGCGAGTCTGTTGTTTAGCATGCAAATTAACCCGCAAGTAAACTGTTAAAGAGACTCATCACTGTTTATTACACACCTTTGATTTAAGCTTTGTGTTTTCATCTCAGCCATGCTTACTCATAGGCATTTGAAAAAGCCATTCTTTACCTTTTAATGAAGGTGTTATAAAATATAATTATTTCTGTCAGATTTATGAGCTACTACAGTAAGCTGGAAAAGGAAATTAAAGGTGCAAACATGTATTTTGATGAAGGCAGCAGTGAGGTAAGTGATTAAATGGGTTGTTGGACTGAGCTGGTCTGAATGGGAACCTTGTTTCATTTTATGGCTCTGGAAATAAGTGAGGGCTGGCCAACTGAGATAACACTAAGAGGTCAGTGTGTTTATAGGATGTCCACTTTAACAGCATTCTGATCAGCTAGATTTAACTCCAAAAAATTTGTTTCTTGTTTTATGATAACATCTTAAGTTGTAAAGTTTCCTGGAATTTGTACAGTTTCTTTCTCTGATTTTAGTTTCTCATTCACATACATAAAATATATGAAGTCTTTTTTCCATGTGATACAGCAGCGACCCCATTTAAACAGTTGCTGTGACACTTGTTTAATAGCATTTCTCCAGAGAAGAAAACATCTTTGCATAATTGTCAATGTACATTGTGTGAGTTTATCTCGTGTAAATGTTCATATAAATTATCTATGATTAACAGCATAAGTTGAAGGCAAGTAGCTGGCCTATAAAAGAAGTTGTTAACACAATGGTGCCAGTTCCACAATGACTGTTCTTGTGCTGCCGAGAAAGCATGTGTTCAGAGATCACACTGAATCACTGGCCCGAAATGATGACTGGTTTATAAGCCAGTTTCAATTTAAAAGAGCTTTTCTCATAGGACTGTGCAGAATTGGATCTTGTTTTAGGAAATGATGGCAACCATCCTGTTATAACTTACACTCGTTTTATTTATTTATTTTAGTTTTTATTCTATTGTTTCTGTTTAATTTCTGGTTTTAAACAGTTTATCGCTTTCTGGTTTCTGTTCTAATCTAATTACCTCTGGGTCAGTAATTCGTCCTGGGTTTATACAGTGATTTATATTCCTTTTTTTAGTTTAGTTATTCATCTTTGTAGTAGTTTTTTAGACGGAAGAAACTGATTAGATGGAAAGTGACTTGGTGTGGTGACTCCTGAAGGGAAATGCCGAAACTAGAAGATCATTGTAGTAGTTTTGCTATTAGTTGTATTTTAGTTCATTGAAGAAGTGTGGCGTCATGGTGGTGCAGTGGTTAGCACAATGGCCTCCCAGCAAGAAGAAGGTTCAAGTAGAAGGTTCAAGTCCCAGGTGGGGACGAGGCTTGAAACACTGGCCTTTCTGTGTGGAGTTTGCATGTTCTCCCTGTGTATGTGTAGGTTTTCTCCAGATACTCCAGTGTCCTCTCACCCTCCAAATAATATGAATTGGCCACTACATAATTGCCCCTAGGAGTAAGTGTGTGTATGGTTGTATGTGTATGGCCCCGCAACAGACTGGTGACCTGTTTGTGATGTACCCTGACCCCCGCCTCGAATCAGCCAGGATGGGCTCCGGCACCCCCTGCGACCCTGTAACGGATGGACGGTTAAGAAGATGAATGGATGTAGTGTTCATCTATTTGTCACCAACCATGGTTCTTTCCTCATTTTACATTTGTATGTTGATAAGTCTGACTTTCTTTTATTTATAGCTAAAGTCGTCCTGCAACTTTCAACTTTTCAGTCCCTAAATATTCCTCATTAGTCTTGACTTTATAGCTGATAATACTTACTGTCATAGTGTCATCCCACTTCTTTTGTCTTTTTTTTTTCTAGTCTAAAACATCTGTGTTCAGCACTTTTAAAAGTTTCTGTTGTCTTACTTTCTGCTGCATTATTGTCAATAACCCTTGAATAATAATTCATGGAAAAACTGAAGGAGGATTAAAAGTTCATGCATAAAAAATTCCATTCACACTCGGTTTTGAATGAATAAAAGGTGTGATTGATTCATTTTTTTAACTTGAAATATTGTATTTCACTAAAAAGTTGGCGTCAGATCTTTCATGCAAACTGTCACGTTTCTTTTTGGATCAGTATCCTGTTCAAAACAAGCAACGTTAGGGACTTAGAAGTGAAAATTTCACTTTTTCGAGCTATTATATATAAGAAACACATTCAAAAATCTTCTAAAAGTTGACTAGTTTACTTAAAAATGGATAACTAATGAATCAACAAATGTTATTTCCCGCTGAATGATACACACCTCACTACTTTCCAAGGAAATGGTTTTCCCGCCTATTACTCAGAAATGACTCTTGCCAGGTTCCAAGCTGTGTGTTTGTGATTGAGACCCAGTTGTTTTTGGCCCAACTTGCTTTTCTGTTCGTGAAATACTGACAGATTTTAGGTCAGATCAGAATCAGCTAAAAAGAGTTTTACATAAGATGTTTTATGGTGCTTAAGATTTAGTTGTTCTAGATGTGTTTAGCAGAAAGTTTACAGAGGTAATTAAGATGGCATTTGACCAAAAAAGAAAAACCTTTTTTGTGTTTTAGAAAAAGGTTTTTTTGTCATGTGAAGAAGTGTAAAAAGTGGGATATAAATATATGTAATTGCTTGAAAGTGTGTCGCAGTGGTTAGCACAGTGGCCTCACTACAAGAAGGTCGGGGTTCGAGTCCTGGGTGAGACCAGGCTTGGAACACTGGCCTTTCTGTGTGGAGTATGCATGTTCTTATATTAGGGAATAAGCTGTTCAGAAAATCAAACTTGACAATGTTTTGTCTTCTGAATCTATTATCCCCAATGGGGTAGCTGGGAGTGCTGGAGTGTATCCCGGTTGATTTCAGGCAAGTGGCAGGGTACACCCCGAACAGGTTGTCTGTCTGTTGTGGGGCCCCACACACAGGCAACCATCCACACACACATACTCAATCCAAGAGGCAATTTTTTTAGCAGCCAACGTGTCAATGTCTACTGTAAATAAAAGTTTACTTCCTTGTAAAACAAGGTGCAAAGACAGAAAGTTTTTCCATAGAAAAGAGGATTTTACTCTCAAATTTTTTTTTCCTACCAGCCTACTGTTTCATCAACAGGCCTGATTAAAATGATTTACAGATGGTCCATCCAATCACTCGCCAACTATTTTTCTACTGTCTCTGCCCCTTTTCCAAACATTTTCCAATATAGACTTCACAGATGGTTCTGCGTAAGTAACCATCTGGTGTGTCAGGTTAGCAGACAAACATAGCTATCCCTTAAAACGAAATATGCCTCTACAATACACTTTAATTCATTTCAATTTCTTTATGAAAACTATTAACACATAATGACTCAAATTGCAACCTCTGCATTATGATAATAGAATTTGTTTGATGGTGAGATTAACATAACTCCTTTTCTTTCTGTTCTATTGATTTGGTTTCATTTTTTTCAGCGACTTACTGTCCAATAGCTGTTGTCTTTATCATATTCTTTGTTTGCTTTTTCCTTCTATTTATTGTGTTTTTTCGCTCGGATGCAACAGCATGGCTGTCTTTCGGCTGCTGTTCCTCCCAGTGCTCTATGGCTGCTCCTCAAATGAACAAACAAAGACTCATGGGGAGAAGAGGTTGCCTGTAAGCGTATTAGGGGTGTTAGCTGTGGGTGTGCTCTCAGCCATGGTAGCCTGGTTGCACACGAGGATTATAGAGAAGTGTTATGGGAATGGCTGTTTGCTGTGTGCAGCTCTCAAGGTGACCTTTTCTTCAACATCATAAGTGAACCGTAAACGAATCCAACACATATAAAGAAACATCCGAGATGTTTACCTTTAAAATAAAAATGCACCCTTGTAAGAATAGATGCAGAAATAGATAAAAATTTAAATTAAGTGAAGACAAATTGCACTTGATCTTTATCAAATGTCTTCAAGAAAACCATCTTAGCATTGCTTTTTTGCTTGTTTTTTGTAGTGGTGAGTTCCTTTTTTAAGACATTCATGACTTCTATTTTTTCTGTGATTAGGAAAAAACCCAGAGGATGTTGTGCGAAGATACACGGAGAAGATTAAAGTGGTCTCTGATGAGGTGAAAAAAGGCGTAAAAAACAATAAACACACACAGGATTTTCAAAATCTTTAATGCACCTACGCTGAATTTGTAAATCTTGCAATTACTCCGAAATATCTGCAGTTAACGTGTTTTTGGTTTGGCTCTTCAAGGATTGTACCATCTGCATGGAGAGGCTGGTAATGTCATCAGGCTATGAAGGCGTCCTGCAGCACAAAGGCATCAAGCCAGAGCTGGTAGGAAAACTTGGCAAATGTGGTCACATGTACCATCTGCTGTGCCTGGTGGCCATGTACAACAATGGCAATAAGGTGGGTAAAAGCTTGTCAGGCAGACAGTTTTGTCACCACTCAAATAATAAACTTGGAATGTCTCAGGGTTTGACTGGCTCTTGAGGGACTGATGGATGATTTAATAGATCTGTCCCCACACATGCAGCAGACATTGGGATTTTACCCTTTTATGAGAACTGTCATGTCAGTGCAGTAATCACTGAAATTACATTGAATTTTCTTCCTTTCATTTTGCTTTCACAAAAATCTAATTTGCCACAAGCCAGAATAGATGAAGCATATGAAATATTATAATAAGAAGCCATCAGTGTTGCTCATTAGATCTAAGAATCTATTTAGTTTTAATGAGAAATCGTGCTTTTACACACAATTGTCAATAATTCTGCCTTCATCTCATTTAGTATTGAACGGAAGATTATTTGTGAGGTACAACTCAAACTTGTCACCAAATGAATTTTGGAATCATTAAAAAATTATGGGGACGAGGCTTGGAACACTGTCCTTTCTGTGTGGAGTTTGCATGTTCTCCCCGTGTTTGCGTGGGTTTCCTCCGGCTACTCCGGTTTCCTCCTACCCTCCAAAGACATGCATGCTAGGTTGATTGGCCGGTGCCAAATTGCCCCTATGAGTGAATGTGTGTGTGGATGGTTGTATGTGTGTGGCCCCGCGACTGGCAACCTGTTCGGGGTGTACTCTGCCCTTCGCCTTAAATTGGCCGGGATGGGCTCCGGCACCCCTCATAACCCCGAAATGGATAGATGTACAAGAAGATGACTGACTGATGACAAAAAATTATTTTGTTTTTTTTACACCAGATTTGTGCCAACTTTAAGGATACGTTTCAGGACTTGCAGACCTAAAACAGACAGATTTTATTTCTATTATTATTTGGATATCAGATGTAGAGAGAAAATAGTCCATCTTAAGAAAGTGAGTCAGAAATTTTCAGAAAAGCACTGAATGGTAAAAAAATATCATGAGTGGTTTAAAAACTTGGATATACAGGGGTGCAGTGGTTAGCACGGTGGCCTCACAGCAAGAAGGTTGGGGGTTTGAGTTGCGGATCAGACAAAGCTTGAAGTACTGTTTTTTTTGTGTGGAGTTTGCATGTTCTCCCTGTGTATCCGTGGGTTTTTTCCTGAATGATCTAGTGTCCTCCCACCCTCCCATAACATGCATTTTGCATTGATTGGCCACTGTGAAATTGGCCCTAGGGTTGAGTGTATGTGTGAACGGTTGTCTGTCTACATGTGTGGCCCCACAACAAACTGGCGACCTGTTCGTGTTGTACTCAGCGTCTCGCTTGTAATCAACTGAGATAGGGTCCAGCACCCCCTGCAACTTGACTGGAATAAGCGGTTCAGAAGATGACTGACTCGCTTTTACAAACAATTTTATTTTTCAACTGCTAAGAAGACACAATTAATGCACAGTTGCAAAAAAAAAACAAGATCTTATGTACAAAACATCATGACCAACATAAAAAGAAAATTTTACTAATAAAATGTTTATATCAAATGATAGATAAAATGAAAAAATGTCTCTGAATCTTTCAGGAACTGCTTAGTGAGTAAATTCCCAAATGAAAGACAGTTTTACAGAATTTTACTATGCTTACTAGCGAGTTGCTAACATTGTGTCTGCAGTTCAGTGTAACGTTTATGGTTTTCTGATGATGAAACTGCAGCCAAAAACCAGCCTTGTGAGATTAGTGGTGAAACCAAGCCAAAGCAGTAAAGCATCATTTTAACAAATAGAGCAAACAAAGAGCTGAAAATCACTGTGAAGATGTCTAAAAGCTAAGAGAGTGGTACCAATTACATGTTAATTCCTAGTTGTTTCATCAGCTTAAGCTGCTTGTGGTGTGATAAGCAGCACCTAGGTTTTTTTTGTAAATTATAGGATAAGACATTGTTAATCATATCAAACTGAAAGATGAGGCTTTATGTAAAATACATTTTTGAAGGTTTTGTCCAAGTTTGAATGTTATTCCCAATCAAAAACATGCCTTAGGGGTTTTGTTTTTATCCATGCCTGCTAAGCAATTTGGAAGTTCTGCCATCCTGTATTCGGATACTATACAGGTCTCACTTGGCCACAGATTTTGTTCTCTGCACACCCACATTCTAGCACAAGCCAGAACAGAAGCTCCTTCACGCCCCCAATTTGGAGTGCCATTACTGTGTGAATGAGAGGGATCCAAATGGAAAAGTAGGTTACAGCGAGAAGAGATAAAGAAGGTGAAAGATTTTAAGTACTTAGGATCAACAGTCCAGAGCAATGAAGAGCGTGGAAAAGAGGTGAAGAAGCGTGTGCAGGCAGGCTGGAACGGATGGAAAAAAGTTCCAGCTAAAATGAAAGGAAAAGTGTACAAAACCGTGGTGAGGCTGGCCATGCTGTTTTTCTAGACACAGTGGCTCTGAGAAAAAGAAAGGAAACAGAGATGGAGGTAGCAGAGATGAAGATGCTGAGGATCTCTCTGGGAATGACCAGGATGGATAGGATCAGAGGAACAGCTCATTTTAGAGATTTTGGAGATAAAGTCTAAGAGGCTAGACTGAGATCATTTGGACATGTGCTGAGGAGAGAGAGAGTACATCAGCAGAAGGATGCTGAGTTTGGAACCACCACAAAAGAGGCCTAGAGGAAGACCAAAGAGGAGGTTCATGAATACAATGAAGGAAGACATGAAGATAGTTGGTGTCACTGAAGAAGATGCAGCAAATAGGGATAGATGGAAGAAACTGACTTGCTGTGGCGATCCTGACGGGGAATGGCGAAAGATTATTATGTAAATGCATCATTTTAAGAACATAAAAGAAGTTTTGCTATCTTTGCTAACAATTACACTTACACTATTTATAACAAACTCAAGTATCTCATCGATTTTTGAAAAGTCATTATCAATACGAGTGGGGGAAAAAAAAAATGGATATACAATGTTTACAAATGTTATAATTCCTTACTATTTTTTTTTTTAATTAGGACGGCAGTCTTCAATGCCCAACATGCAAAACCATCTATGGAGAGAAAACAGGAACCCAGCCTCCTGGGAAGATGGAATACCACGTAATCCCCCATTGCCTCCCAGGTTACCCAGACTCCAAAACCATCCGTATCGTTTATGACATTCCTGCTGGGATCCAGGTTAGAACCCTCTCACTTGTAAAACTTCCAGCAACCTTTGTACCTCGATGCACTGTCCTTTCAAAATTTCCAAACTCTCTACAACTTAATTTTGACTGACTGTTAGTCGTGCAACAAGGTGACTTATCTTGGGCACTATAACCTGGGGTGGGATGTTTAGAATTGGGAGGGAGGTCAACTATTTAAAAGATATATTTCTTTGAATTTAGTTTGTGTTATATTAAAAAAAACATTTGTACAAGCTTTTGGGTAGTTGGAGGTTAATAAGCCGCATGTTTCATTCTAACCATCGTCAGGGACATTATTGAGTCAATGAGGAGACTTTTTCACCAACAGGCAGGGGTTGTTGTACCTCGGATCACTGTGCTGGAGATTACAATCTAGTCAGCACTGTAGCAAAATACATCTCAAGCCAGGAACATCACATTGAGCTATAAGGAACACAGTTTTCTTTGTTGTGAAGCTTCAAGAGAACACTGTCTTCCTTTTAACTTCGTACCACACTCTCCGTTCCACATTGGTTTTTATTTGGTTTTATTTTGTAATTTTGTGTCATTATGAAAATAATTAGATAAAATTTCAGAACCAAAAAGATACAAAAGAGAGAGAAAGCATCTGTTTGGTTGCTAAACCACTCTTTTGCCTCTGAATTATGTTGGTATTATTTTATTTTCTAAAAAACAACTTTGAATTGACCTTTCTAACATTTACTGTCAAAAGAAATTATTTTACATTTATGATCTTAATTTTTTTTTGTAGTCTTTCTGCCAAACAGCCATTTGTCAGCAATGTTCACAGTAATGTGTCCTGCTTTTTTTTATTTTCTACACAATTAATTCAATTCAATTTTATTTGTATAGCCCAAAATCCCAGAATTTTTGTCTCAATGGGCTTCACATGAAAGATTCAATTAAACTGTATTTAGCACTAAGCATGTTTAAATATTGGTTTATGTTCCTGATATTTTCACCAGACGGATGAGCACCCAAACCCAGGGAAGAAGTTCAGTGCCAGGGGCTTTCCTCGGCACTGTTACCTCCCCGACAATGAGAAAGGCAGGAAGGTAATCCCCAGCAACACAGTGTTTTATTTTCTTTATTGTTCACTTCATTGAAATATTTTAGCTAAACTTCTTTTCTCTGTTTCTACAGGTCTTAAAGCTCCTGATCATGGCTTGGGACCGCCGCCTCATCTTCACCATAGGCACATCCAGCACCACAGGAGAGTCGGACACGGTGGTATGGAACGAGATTCACCACAAGACAGAATTTGGCTCCAACCTAACGGGTCATGGCTATCCTGACACCAACTACTTGGACAACGTCCTAACAGAACTGTCAGCCCAGGGCGTCGGAGAGGACAATCTGAAGGACTAATTATCATCCAAACCAGCGCACAGGAATACAATCCTCTTTGTCTAACCATCGCTCAGAGAATGGAAAGGCTACTGGTCAAGCGAACATGCAGCTGACATCTAACTTTTACTAACTAAACATTCGTTCCAAGATGTGGTGTTAGATAAATAAAAGCAGAAATAAATCTTCAAAAGTTGCATAAGGCATTCAAACTCTCCCAAGTTGAATCTCTTACCATACCATGAGCAAATAGTATCTTTAACAAATCTTTGGATATTGTGGAAAATGTATTTATTAACTAATTTTAGATTAAAATCAACAATGCTCCTCCTCCTCTGGAGTAAAATGCCTAGAAGCCAAATTAAACATGTTTGCAAATGCTGAACTTTTTCAGTGCATGGCCCCGACTAACGCTGCAGAGGAATGAGGGGTGAACAGTTTGCAGTATAGTAAAAGTGTTGATTGATGTTGTGAAGATACATGAAGGAAACTTTCAGCTTTACAAATGAATCCAAATTACTCATTCAGATTTCTTTTTACTTTTGCACCAAATCTTCATACCGGTGCAGCATAGAGACATAATTTGAAAGAAATTCTTGTTTTACTGACAGTATTAACCTCCGACTCGGCTGGTTTATTCA
Source organism: Neostethus bicornis (assembly GCA_902685375.1). Lineage (NCBI taxonomy): Eukaryota > Metazoa > Chordata > Actinopteri > Atheriniformes > Phallostethidae > Neostethus > Neostethus bicornis. The sequence goes on from LR738545.1 coordinate 18,395,894, forward strand.
TGTCTGGTTTTCTATTTATGCTTCAAAAAGCTGAAGAGTTAGAAATATTGGTGTTTGCTTATAAATGTGTTTTGTAGAGTTTAGATTTGTGGACTGTAAATGAGGTGGCACAAGCATCAGTTTATTGTCTGCAGGATTTGAAGCACGGAATCTGTGAAGCAGAGTCTGTGCTTGTCCTCCAAGGTGAAACTCATCCGTTTCAGTGACGCACTGATGACACTGACCTCTGTGAATGTAAAGCCTGCATTATTATTCTCCCTGCTGGTGGAATCCCGCTCATTGACGTGATCAATCATGTTTACCCTAGGTGATGGGTGAGAGTGCGATAACTCGCTGTGAGGCATTACTATGCTGGCTTTTAGTCCTTGAGGAGAAGACAGGATGCATAGACAAATGTTCTTTTCTCAAACACCCACAATTTTCCAATGAAGATCCATCTCGGCTCCAATCTGGTAGTCTCTTGTGAGCTTGTTCACTCCTCAGCAGCATCCTGGACTCTGACGCCTTAGCTGTATAGTCAGCACTGAAACATCTCATTTCATGTGTGAGCTCATTTAGGGTTAATAGGGCCAATACTGACTTATGGTTTGAACCCGTTCAACCCTCCTCGTCAGCTGCAGTGTGCTTCATCATAGGAGGAATGCAAATATTGGTTTAGGATGGGTGAGAACTAGTTTTCATTCCCTCTACATCTCCATTGATGTTGTCTATAAACCATAATAGACTTTTCTGGTGGTTTTTGTGTTGCTTTTGGTCCTTGCGTTTAGATTTCATAAAACCTAAATGGTAGATAAATCACCATTGGGAAGTCTGAACAATTTAAATGCACGTTGTTAATGTGCATCAGTGGACAGCGAGCTGTGAGGTGAATCATAGTCTTCCATAGCACTTTGAGAAGCAAGTTTTTTGCTTGTTTTGTTTGATCAGCCTGATCATTTCTGGGAAAAAGTCTTAAAATTGCAATTAAAGGTGTTCATTTTAAAGATTATATCTATGAACAGGCTTTAAAAAGATGGCAGGACACATTTTCCCATCAAATTAATTAGAACAAGTTGTATATAAATCTATATACACACATGAAGATGTGACATACCTTTAACTTAAAGCTCAATTTGAGTCTATTGTGTAACTTTACTTTATTTTTATACTCTTCTATACAGAAATGAAAATGCTGTCCCAGATATTTATACACGACATTACATAAACACATCAAATCTGACAGGATTTGTCAGTTTGTCAGGGACTGAAACATATATGACTTGTTATTGGATGTCTTATATCACAGGTAGTCTTAGCGAATGCTACTGTTGTGACCTTAATGTAGAATCTGTGTAGTTGATCTGCTGTGGGACACCAGTAATTACAGTTCTTGTGTTATTTTTATTGGTGGGGAGCCTTAGCAGCATGATGATGGTTGTCCCACCTGCCTGAGATGAGCCGAATAAAATTGCGGTTAATTTGCAAAGTTTTTACTTGGTTAAATTCTTAAAGGGTTTTTGTTTTAATTTGGTGAGGATGTACTGATGGAATTCAGCTTAGATAGATGTCAAATATATAAAATCTAAGCTGAACTAATGATCCAAAAATATGTTACAGACCACCCTCACTATGTCCTTGATAACTTTGGTACCAACACAGCGATGCCTCACACCTTTATGCAATAATTTGTCATTCGAATCAAAAGTAGGTAAAGAAAGGATAAGTTTACTACCAATTAAAATACAGTTTTACTCCAGATTAGTTACAAATATTCAATATGTTACAGCTTTACAGGAAATGTGGTGATCTTTAGAACAATATACTTGATATACTGTATAGAAACCCACGTTGCTGCAGAAGCATTTTATTTAGATAAATTAATTCAAAGTAATGGATTTTGTAAGATTTCTGTGTATTGTGTGTTAGCCTGTTTTCATTGAATATAAATCATAACACTCATGGGAGAAAAAATGGTTGGAAGTTTCAAATTCATAAAAGAAAACACTGAAATAAAGAACCTATTTCCAGATTATAAACAATAGAAAATTCTGATAAACTGTAATAAATCAGTTTTGACTCTGCAGCCACTGTTTGCTTTATTGCAAGTTTTAGTCTGTTATTCAGGTTTGGAAATCTGCTACTTAGGCAGGATGCAAGTAAACAAAGACTTTGCAGATTTTAAAAATCCCAGAAGGTCAAAACTTCAAAGTAGGACCTTCAACACTCTGTTTGCTTCCTAACGATGCATTCAGACACAATAACTGCAAGCACATTAAAAAGTAAAGTAAGTTTGATGTGGAGTTCAAAAAAATGCATCACTGGATAACTGTAATAACTTTTATTTTAAGTTGAACTGGTATTTCAAAAATAGGCAGAACAAAAAATTCAGGTAATTTTTTTCTGTTAAGGTGCAAATTAATATACTATTTTAACATTTTTGGTTGTCTTTATTTTTACAGCTTTCAGCACATTAAATAAACTACTATGTCAAAGAAAGTTTTTGTTTGGCCATGTCATGCCTTTTTGACATCTTTTATGAAACATTTTTAATCCTCCAAAATGTTCCATGCTAGAGGGGGTTATTGTGACTAATTTAGTACAAATGTTTCTCTTTAACCTTTTTTTTTTTTTTTTTTATTTAGTGGGGTTTTTTATGACAAAAATTGATGCCCTTCAGATTGTTCAGGTGTTCCATGGCTCATCAGATAGGTTACTAAAGTAGAAAGTGGTGTTTGATTAAAGAAGAGAGATGGTTTTTATGCAATTTCCTATTTTTGAGATCTAACACATGATTTCTGTGTAGCAGAAATGCTGATTTCTGGTTTGAAATGGTGTCAGATAGTTTCTTTTTGAGGTGCCTACCTCCAGGTTTCTAAACTTAAAGGATTGCAGGATGCTAACATGTATCGAAAAACATATATTTTTGATGTCTTTTTTAAATGATTGTCTCTTAAAGAACTCTTACATAATATTTCCTGTATTACTCTTGCTGAGATTAAGTTAATCTGTTCTTACATTTCTGGTCATATCCTCTCATGGTGTACACTGCAAACTACTCTCTAAATGATACCTTAACATTCTGTGTGGATATACTGTCCGTCTGTGTCTGTCTGTGGGAATGTGTTTGAATAAGTGGGCATTTGGTAGACAAAGCTTAGGTTTCTGTCTTTTAACAGATAACGATAGTCTTCTCTTAGAGATGCATGTCAACCAAACTGTGAGCAAGTGTATCGACAATGCATAGCTCTTTGCATTTGAAGAAAATCATAGTGTCTTTAGAAATAATATCACCTCGTCCTTTATGGTGAATCCCCACTGTGGTTTTACTACTCTTTGAGTAAGAAAGTGGTTTGTTTTATTTTATTGGCATTGAGGACAGATCAGCGTTTGGCTACTCTCCTCGCTCTTCAAACATCATCTAAAACATTTGAATGTTTCGCGTTTTAAGTGCCAATTTGAATTGACATTTTCAAAATCCTGATTTTTGTGGTTTCAGTGTGACATCATCTCACAATGAGAAATGGAGAGACATTGATTAAACTATAAAGGGCTTCTTAATCAATCAGTCTTTATTAAATGGTAATGACCTTGTTGCATGTTTGTGTGTTTCTTGTGGAAAAAAATAAATAAATGTGCCCTCAACAGGGTTATTATGTTTGGCATTTTATCACCTCGGCTCGGCCTGTTTCTTTCTTTTTTTTTGTAATTCTCAGTCAGTGGTGTGTCCATCTTCGTTTAGCTGCTCATTTTCTGTTTCCTCGGGCAGCCCTGTGCTCTGCTCCTCATTATATGGATATAAATGAGCTTTGCTGGAGGTGTGGAGTGCAGCAGAACCAGTTTTACTGGCAGTATATTTGCTTTATGGTCTTTTCTGTCACTGCTGTGGTACGGAGAGGGGGTTGGTGAAAACTAAAAAAGGGTTTGGGATCTGTTGGGGACAGAGGATCCCCTTTTAGCCCCATCATTCTCCACCACTGGCAAAGCTTCTTGGGATTCAGTCACTTTTCTCTGCCTCCTTTTATCGGTCACATCTCATACCTTGTACAAGTTTAAGCAGGGAGACTCGCCGGCATCATGCAGGTACATCTGTTCTCATTAGCATTTTAATAAGACGTGTGACTCAATTTAACATTGGATTCTGACAGTTGTTGCATTCGTAAAGGCTGTGGTTACAGTGATTTGATTAAATTATTCATATGAATAGCAGGGTGGTGTGGTAACCATGACACCATGAGCCAGCTCCAGGGTCTGTCATCTGAATGAATAGACGTTCCTGCCTGCGCAGAGTAAAACCCTCCACTTAAATACAAATACAAGAACATTTACACACAATTGCATGTGCTAGAAAAATTATTCAACAGGACAAATTCAACACTATCAGTTCAAAATGGAAATTTAATAAATAATACATCTGTGCAGACATTTAAAAAGAGTCGAGAGTAAATCATTGCTTTAATTTGAAAAAAAATGTTGCAGGCAGTGTTTTTATCTGTTAAAAATATGAGCTTCAACTCATGGAACACAAAGTCCACAAATGAATTCTGTCTAGTTTTTCTCAGAACATTTCTAACGGTTACTAAACTTGTTCATTACTTTAAAAGATTAAAATCATCTTCAATTAAGTTTAAATGTTCTCAAACATTTTTGGCGTGTAACAAAGCATTTTTGTTCAAATGCAATACTGTGTACAAGTTTGGTCCACTAATGGGTTTCCATTTATATTCTCAGACAGCTTCACTAACATCTCTCATCATTTGAAGCTACTTGGAGCTCTCGCTGGTCCACTTTACAAAGGCCAAGTATTGTGTGTTTTGAAATGCGTATAAAATCTTTTCTCAAAAATTAGCTTTTATGTGAATCGATCAACAAATTTATGAAGTATTGCCTCACTTTTTCATTCATTTAGTGTTATAAAAAATTCCACTGAAATAGAAATAATACTGATCACAGATCTAATATAAATAAATCCTCTTTGCTTAATTGATGAGACTCCTTCCATAAAACAGAAAAAGTAAATCAAAATTCTCTGTTCTTCCCTCGCTAAACTACAATTGATCTTTTAGAAATAATTTTACAATGTGTCCTAAAAGCAAAAAATGGCATCTAAAACATATTCTGACACCTGTGGATCTGGTAAATATTACCCATATGACTAAATATGGCTGTATAAAGTGTAAGGAGCATTTTTAAAAAGCGAATCACATAAGAGCACAAATTTGATTGGCCGTAGCACCAAAACAAAAAGCATGTTTAGTAAAGAGGGGTTAAACTAACCTGTAAATCCATATGTAGTTAGCTCACTGCATGGGCAGTGTGACACTGAGCATGTCACTGTATCATAATGGTTTTGTGGAAAAATCCCATATTGTTGATGCAACTGCTACATTGTGGCCATGATGATAAATTGGCTCCAAAACATTAAAACTGGTAATATAAAAGCACCTCACAATCACTAATACCAGCTTCTTGCATAAAAATGTTTAACTGTACATGTCTTAAATATAAAAGCTTCTTTTCACATTTTACAAGCGGGTGCAGGCCATGCAACAGATAAAAAAAAGTTTTTTGTACACAGATATACAAAAAACACAGATAAAAAAGGGTTTTTTGGTCTCCCTTATCACTAAACCTCTGTTGTTGGTGGCACTTGGAGAATACAGAAGATTAAACAGAAGCTGTATCCAATCTATTCGCCGCTGTTTAGCCAGTGGTACAAAAACGTCAAAGTACTTCTTAGCATGTGACCGTGTTTTCTCCCTGACAATAAAAAGAGTGGGTAGATGATGCTCACTCACTTTGGTACCCCTTCTATAACAACCATCACCACCCCCACTTCAGGCATTAATAGATCTCAGGCCACACGGGCAGTTTAAGGATTCAGAATAACACTGGAGGCGTCCTCTTTCTCTCTCTGCTGAAAGGTGGCGTGCGCCTGCTCCAGATCATCTATCACTGCCAGCAGCCGAGCAGCAATACTCTGACCTGGCTTCATCAGCTGAACAGTACATTCAGCCCCATCTGCAGAGAAAAAAAAAACAGAATAATCCATCATTTAAAGCATTTTTTTAACAGAGCACATGTGAAAATGACTAATGTAGATTTACCAGGAAAAACATCAGAGTTCCTCTTTTCTTTATTGTCACTCATCTGATCACCATCTTGTATCTCCACATATTGCTTCCTGCAGCATCAATCAGAATCTTACATTTTCACAGTGTAATAAAGTGTAATTCACGTTACATCATTACCCTCTAGCGGGCAGTAGGTGAGCTGCAGCCAGACAGTCTGTGCAGCTAGATACTAACCTGAGCTTCTCTCTGCCTCGTAGAAGTTGCTTGTAAATCATCTGAGTCTCTACGTCAGGATCCAGTGGATCACTCCAGTCACCCAGAGTCACAGCTGAGTGTGTTCGACTGCATCCTGAAACTGAGATTCAGCATTTAGTGAATTGCGATGATTCAAAGTAGCAAAACAAAGAGTGTAAAATTATTTAAGAAAAATAATCAAAAATTTAAAATACAGATTTTCTTTTATGATCAATATATAACGTAGCAATCCAAGGTGTTGTAAATTATGTTGCTTATCCTGTATTGTCCATATTTGTATCTAAATTAACCAAAAAACAATGATAGGGTTATGATTGCATTGCATCTGAGGGCTCACTGAAGCTTTTGATTTTTAGAAAGTGATAACGGTGGGATTACCAACACGGTCCACTTGCAGGCAGCAGGTCCACTTGCCACTGCGATGAGCTCCTGGGTGGAAAGATGGCAGCATACGCTCATTGTAGATGCTGACTTTTCTAATTGCAGACAGCCACTGGTTCAATTCGTTCACATTCTGTTTGAATAACAAGGGAATAAATGTAATGGGAAAGTTATGCAGATTCTTGGTATTTTTAGCTGAGCCCTCCTTGGAGACAGTAAAAACTAACTATGTCAAATAGGCTGTGCATTTTGTTGGTATGCACTTGATGTTGCTACTCACTTTGCACTGGATGTACATGGTGTGCAGTTGTCCATCGTTGTCCTGCGTGATAACCTGCATTACATTCTGCTGCTGAAAGGCATTTTCATCCACCCTCTCCACAGCACACACACACTGAATGGGGATTGAAGAGCGCACCTGCAACAATTTGGCCACAAATCACAATGTGAATTAGCACACACCACTAATGATGTATAACACTTTAGCACACGCTACTGATGATGAATCACAGTTTAACTTGAGTAGAGCCGACATTTGATTGCAGAGCAAATTATTGAATTTCCTTCTGCTATTGAAACATTTGCACGCATGAACCTCCAAGAAAGGAAGTAGAGACCAGATCGCCGTGGCAGCAAGGACCACTTTTAAGTGTAAATCAGCCACTTCCAATGGGAGCTCGCCTCTCTGAGACTGTAGTGCTCTGACACAGAGGAAAGGGGCTGGGACATTGTATGAAATCTGATTTGCAAAGTTAGCATGAATATCCACAGCCTTCAATTAACCCTCTCTTTTATTCCAGTCACACAAAGCAGGAGACTCGCTCAAAGAGAGTGCCTTTTAATCGGCGAGCTAGCGGCTCTCCCTCTCTCTCTTACAGTCTCTGGATGGTAAATGAGAGGAGATCATTATCACAAGGTGAGGCACCAAGCTGTAATAACTAATGATGGTTTCACAAGAGAATCAACCCAAATACATTAAAGGAGGCTGAGGTTGACCAACATGTTCACTGAATGTATGAGCCATGCTGGCAAATGGTTTTAAAAGGGTCTCCAGACAATAACGCATCATAAAGTGGCATCTCACGCTCTGAAAATAACTTGCATTAACAACTGTAACTTTAATCCTTGAGACAAATAATTGCCATAGTAACACTGATTTTAGATTCATATTTAACAGTTGAATTTGTTTAAAACTGTCTAATATTGTGAAACATTTGAGAAAAAATATTATACAATTAATGGTTTTCAAAAGAGCTTGTTTTGACCAATTTTAAAACATACAGTTAAGTTTTTAGTTCAGCACCAACCTGCCAATCGGAGGTTTTGGCATACGACAGAGTTTCACTCGTCAACCAGAAGTAGCGTTTCTTAAAGGCAAACCGTGACAGTAGTTGCGGTCCTTCTGCTTTGTGTTTGTGAAGGTAACCCTCCTTAACTGTCACTGAAGGCATGAATACAGCTCGCTGAGGTCCCTCAGATACTACACAGAGAGAAAGATGAACATTTCAGATACTTTGAACATACATCCAGTCGACACAAGGTGGGGCTGCTTGAATAAGAAAAACATACATCTAAAAGTTGACATTCCATGTGGTTATTTTCAGCACATTGTTGTTACGAATGACACCAACATTCCATGCAGATACAAAATGAAAAACTTGAAATGAAAATATTTTTTTCCAAATCGATTAAAAGATAGTTAAATGCCAAGACAGCCTTTTAAGAAAACAGAGTGGGTGTGATCTGAAAAATGAGGCTGAAACATGATATGTAAGAGAGATAAAACGTGTTTCACAGCAGCTTCATTGGCACAACAATAAGAAGGCAGCCAAGACATGCAAGGTAACCAGTTTGGTGTGTACAGGTGTGAGTCTGCCAGCTTGTTAACAATGCACTCTCTTTTCCAGACTTCTCGTTAGTTATTAATATTTCATCACTGAGAAACTGTAGTACTCCATTTAATCCTGACATTATCTGGGACTGCTTAGAAAAAAAGTTTAGCAATGTTTACATTTTTTAACCTACCGATGTCATGATTTATATCAATCAGCTTGTCCAGGAAGTCTTTGACAGAGGCGACACTACGAAGGATGATAGGATGAAGAGGCGCCATCCATTGTTCTTTTCCGTGACCCAGCTGAAGGCCCAAGTTGCCGACACTTTGTAATGCCTGGCAACAATAAAGACAAAATATTTCCCCTACTTCTTACATCTTTTATTGTGTCAAATTTTCGCTCGCTGACAGCAGATCTCAAAGTCAAAGATCAAAGGGAGCCCCTGAGGCCAGGCATGCTGTGAGGCCTTTTGTCCGGCCCACACCTGGTCCATGGAGCAGAGGAAGTCCCTTTCTCTCTCTGCCCCCTTTCTGATGCTCAGCTTTGAACCGTGGTGTGGTTGGAGCTCACACAGAGGTAAAAATAGCCTGTTGCCTATTCGTGTAAAAGACGGGTGGCAACAGGCTTTCAGCACCATGGACAGAAACCACAGAGGCCACTAACACCAGTAGGAAGAGATTTATTTTCTATGTGGATTATAAATTTAAACATATTTGGAATGTAAAATAAATACAAAATCATCATTTATCCTTCCATTTCTTTCTTATGGCACAAAATTACTTTTGCAATGGTTTGTTGGGTCTTAATCTGTTCCTCCAATTGTCCAGCGGCTTTTGCAAAAGTTTTTTTAAAAAATAACTTCAGCAGTAAAAACTCCTTCATAACTGCCAGGTTTCTAAAAGAGTTTGGCTCATTTTTATTGTCCTGGCTTGTCATAAACTGACTGTTTACTTAGACATGAATAGTAAGATTGTCCATTGTTTCTCTGGTAAGTGATGTGATAGAAAAAAATTCCGTATTTTACTCGTTAGTTTAAAACATCTCACTGCATTCCCACAGACAGCATGGAACACCCACCTTTTTAGTTTGTTTCTTCCTCTTCTAAGTGTGATTTCTCAGCAGGAATAAATTATTACAAGTAGCATCTGTCATCATGTCTGTGTTTTGACTCGTACCTTTGCCAGAAGTAACAGTGTTCTGCTTGTGCGCGTGTCGGCGTGCTGGTCTCTCAGCTGGAAAAGTTTAGGTGTGAGGATGGCAGGAGCGAAGAAACGCAGGAAGAAGAATCCACTAATAGCCAGGTATTTCACATCCTGTTGTTTTAAGACAACAATAAATCCAGTGAGTTATTTCTCTCCTCCTCAAGTAATTGAATTTTTCGGATCACAGGTTTATAGTTTTTTTAATGGGTCTGCCTCCAGTCTTACCTCATTCTCTGGCTCAGTAAATTGCTCTTCTACTCTCTTATGTAGTTGCTTGAAGGCCACTCTCATGACAGGAGGACACTGATCCACTGAGCTCACAATGGATTCGATGATGCTGGTTAAATATGTCTGCAGCATCTCCACACTGCTTTCTCGAACCTCAGCTTCAGACACCGCCCCTTTAAATGAAATGCGTCTTCAGAAATGGAGAAAGCAAGTCAATACATTGCAGAGAAATACATACTCAAAAAGAACAAAAATGTAACATATGTTTATTATTTTTATCTTAAATTTTGCCAAGTCTGTTTACCATCTCTACAGTCTGACTTCAGAATATGTACACATTCTGGATTGTACCATTGTTTACAAGAAAGTCTATTTCAGGAATTTCCAAAGGGTTTAATTGACAGGAAGAAAGGGCTTTGAGGGCTGAGAGTGACAAATCTGATGAGGAAAGGCAGATCTACTGCTGCTGTGTGGAACTTTAGATCCTGGATCTCCCTCCATGTCAGAGACAGACAGACATCTCAAGGGTTTCGTAGCAGTTGCCAGGCAACAACACTCCCCCTTCGTACATTTTATTCTTCAGAGTTTTTTACAAACATGTCTTTCTCTCTAGGGTGAAACAAATTTAAAAGTGAGCAGCATGGGTGTTTTAAGTATGAGTTTTCTTTACTCTATTCTTTCGACATCAATTTTTTTACTTTCAATTTTATGTAATTTACTGACATTGTAAAGATCAACTATACCTGAACTACTTTTAATCTGAAATGGCATTTAAGCCTGCAGAATGTTTTAGGGCTTATTTACCTTGTGCGGTTCAGGTCGATCTTACACGGGTCCAACTCAATATATTTTCTCTCATCAAAGATGCGATTGATGATGGGTTTTAACACCTCATGCAGATACAGCATCCCAACAGCCTAAGAGTGAAAAAAAATTATGTATTGACGATGTTTCATTCCTATTCATAGTGGATTAATTAGCATAGAAAAATGTCAATGTTAATGGCGGGGGGACCAATCAAAGAGTGGTAAAAGTAAATCAAAATTCAGCATAAACACAAAATACAGTAGTAATCTTAGATATGTAAACAGTTATTTTACTGATACAACAAAAATCATCATGTCTTTCTCCTTCAAAACTAAAAAGGAGCTCACCTTCATAAACTGTTCCATGGCCTTGGAGGCAAGTGAGTTTGATCGAAATAGTGTATTGGGATCAGCTATGAAGATACAAAAACAGAGAAAATATGAATATGAACAAAAAATTGTTGTTAAAAAAATTGTGATCAACAAGTAAGATTTTAGAAAAATATCATTTAAATTTCTTTCTGATCAAGAAAGTCATAAAAGAGCCTTTTTGTAACTTTCACAATCAATGTAATCATATTTTGCAAAAATTCTACATCAGGCAAACTTGATGAGAACTCTTAAAACTGCTTCTCAAATAAGGGAACAAATTATTCAATTGACCAATACTTTTCTTTGTGGTCAGTGATGCCTCTGTCAGATTTAACCGGATTACCACTATGTGTGTTTTATTTCATTATAAGCCATAAAAAGATGTAGTAAAGTCACAAAAATTGTGCTGCTTCACAAAAGAAACTGCTGCAAAGAAAATCTGTTTATGATGCTGTTAATAAAAGCAAACAAGACTAATTTGCCGAGTAAAATATATACAGCGCTTCCAGACGGTGTTGAAATTGCCTTGCCTGCTGTGTCTAACTTTAATGTCTCCCTTCTCAGAGTTTCTATTCTTGATCAAGTAGTTTCTGTAGAATCATGTCGAGTCGCTATGGAAACTTAGACAGTATGCTTATTATCTCAAAGTACAACAACAAAACCCAAAGACCAGAGCACAACTGTGTGAATAATCTCAGGGATTGGTGCAGAGGCGATAACATGACTAATTCAGACCTTTGAGAAGCCATAAAAAACTGCTGGGGTGAGTAAATAATTGGCATCATGGTGGTAAATATAGTACTAGTGGGATTTTACCACCAACGCACAGATTGTGAATATAATATTCTGACATTTTACTGTCAACTCAGAGTTTGACAGTAGCAAAGGGTCTCAAAAAAAAAAAAAAAAGAAACAATGTGAACCAGTATTAAACAAACTGAATAAAACAGGGAGAAAATATCTATTTGATTCCTACACAAATTATGTCCTCTGAAAATGATCATATGTAAAATATTTAGAGTTGATCTTATTTAACTCTTACTAGTATTATTGACCTCCCGGGTGTTTAGGTAGTCAAGGAATGGCACTACAAGGCCTTGTCCGAGGTAGATTTTCACCAATGTCATTGCAACATCCTGTCTGCTCTCGACTGTGGTAACCTCCTCCAGCATGGTCAGGGTGCTGCTGTCCTCCACCTGTTGAGAGGAGGACTCAGGTCATGCGTTAGGGTGTAGGTGTGTTTTTGGAAGGTGAAATGTGATGTATTTTGCAGACTCTCGGAGTGATGATGGTGAAAAAAGTGAGTATCCGTAATGAGGACGAGCTGCGATGCTGACCTCTGCGGGGGAGATTACCGACTCGACCAGAAGGTCAATGAGTGGCTGATAGTAGATGGACGGCAAGATTCGATCCTCCACCAGGCGCACCTTCAGACGCAGCGCTCCCAGTTTACCGCTAAAAGGAAAGAACAACTAATTAGAAATACATGAACACTAATCTGACCATGTCTTGAAGCTAAATTTTACTATAGCTAAGTTTGGTCACATTATATCTAGATTTTCAATTTCAAGTTTCTGCAACAAAATCTCATTGCTCAATACTAGAGACAGAATTTTTCTGAGGTGTTATACATTTATTCTGTGATCCTTCAACAAAAATCTTATGAGTCATGACTTATGAGCCATGGATTACCCCCTGGTAAATTTCTATGCTTTGGCAAAATGTTTTACTCTTGTCTCTCAAAACAGATGTTTTATCAGTATGTGTTCATCCCAATGTTTGGAAGAAGGCAGAGATAAACAAGTTATTACTACAATCATTTGTGTTATTAGCCAAAAGGTGATTATTTCAGAGGTATCCGTATAAAAGGAATGGGGCATGCTGTATAAACAAGGATGCACTTAATCCTCACCTTGTGTCAACCTCATTGTTTTTCAGGGGCAGCAAGCGAAACCAGTTCTCCAGCACAGGGGACTTATGCAAACAAGCGTAAGGGATTTCAACCTGTGGTAAAAGAACGAACATTGAAATGACGCCATACAAGAAAAAAAAAATTAAATACTCAGTGGATTATTTATTTTCAAAGTCTTCATAAAGTAAACTGAAATTAGCTTAACCTTTCCCAGAAAGTCATTCTTGCCCACCATGTCCCAATCCCAGACCTCCACTGTAACAATTCCATCCTCACTCAACTCCTCTGGATCCAACTCCAGCTCCAAAGTTTCACCCCAGTGAGGAAAACGTGTCTTCTTGATGATCTGCCGGCATTGATTTTTAGATTTTAAAAATATCACAGATCCCACTGTAACAAGGCCTCATTGATGCGGATGTGTGGCTCACCGAAGTTTCTGCACTGCGGTTGTTCAAAATGACTCTTGCAAAAGGATCCGAGGTTCCAGAAATGTCTCTCGGAGCCAAATCTCTGTGTACCCATCAAACAAGAAGAATTTGGTAATGTGGTAGAACAAAAAACACAGAAAAAATTACAACTATTTGGTGTGACTCTGACTTTATTCAAAGACAAATCAGTAAAGTTGACAAATGCAGTGATAAGCATTGATTGACAGTCTCATTTGTACCCCAACTAAGACTGAGAAATTGTAGCCTGGGACACAGATGGGATAGTGATGGGTGTGATTGTGGTAATATGATTCAGATTGCTTAATATAATCCCACAGTCCAGCCTTTCAGCAACAGAAACTTTAAATGTAAATTACATGCATGTAAAACTGCCTACGTTTCAGTTCCCACATGAATCAATGTGTTCCAAATTAGCACACAAATACACTAATTTGACTTTACCTGGCCTCTATGACTTTGCAGCGTAGACATGTTTTCTTTGTGCCTTTCAGAATCTCCAGACTAAGATGTATGTCTCCTTGAACTTCTTCATCAGGGTCGACCCTCGTCAGGTTCAGCCAGCTATCAAGACCTGGTCAGATCACAAAAATCAATTTAGCCTGCAAAAGTGAATGACCAAAGTAGAAATTACTACTTGATATGAGAATGTTGTCTCTAATTTTCTAAAAAGGTAGATCAATTCTCTTGTAACTGATGTTGAAATGTTATTTTTCAAAGCTATTCTAACTTAAATATTTAATTTCAAAAGCATATGTCACAATTATTTTTTATTTAATATCTTTAATATTCTATTTAGAGAAAAAAAGACAAAGTATATTTAAAGTATACATTATATTTTGTCTTGAATTAAGAACTAATTGCTGCTTCAAAAGACCCACCTAAATAAATTGATTCGTTTTTATTATTCTTAATTACCATGAAAAATACTTGATTTAAATGCATTCTTAAATTATGTTGGTAGCTGAAGCAAAACAAATGTACTTCGGTACAACTTTAATGGATTCTTTTCCATGACTGTTTAGCAACTTCAGGAATTTCTTCATGTGTTGATGCCCCCCAAGGTAAGAGTGTCCTTTTAAATATTCTTGTTTCTGAACCGGTTTTATTCATTACACCTAAAGATCTGGGTCAACGTATTATGGGTTTTATATCCATGGTGGTTCATTTTATAATTAGGTTTTAAAGGATCCAGCTATACTTTCTATAAAACTCATGATTTAGCAAGGCTTTACAAACAGATATGTTATGTTACAGGAAAAAAAAAAGGTATACTTTAGCAGATACATTGACCGGACAGATTGTCATGTTCAAACGTACAAATTCATTTTGTTGGTATATGTTGAAGTTTCTCATAACAAAACTTTAAAAAGCATTTTGTCAATAGGTACAAATCTTTCATTTTTTTAAATTGACTTGTATTTAAAAAGTACATCTTAACTTTGATACTTGTCATTTTTTTATAGCTGTTATACAATTATGTAAATTGCAAATTCCTACAAACCAGCCTGGACCGAAATATAGAGCTGATGACCAGTCCAGATGTAACCTGACTTTTGCCTGCACAACAGTGGGAAAAAAGTTGAGTCCTCATATAAACTTTTTTGGCAGAAATTAATAAATTAATAAATAAATAGCAGTTCTTAAATTGCATTTAGATTTTATAAAGCCCCAATCAAATAGAAATACTAGAATTCAAAGCCAGACTGTGCGAAGAAAAAATGCGCGGGAGTAAGTGACTCAGTCCCATCACACAGTAGTGAATCACCAGAACGAAGGCCGTGCCGGGTGACTTTGAAAGCAATCAGTGTGAGGTAACTATGCCAAGGCAAACAAGTTTAATGATTTAACACAACCCCTCACTACCACAACACACCATATTTTAAATGTCATATGTCTGGCTGAGACATCACTGTGTGTTAAGTATTCAGAGTGAAGCTTTATATGAGAGATGGTTTAATTGAGAAGTTTTTTTTTAAAGTGCATGATGAAGGATGGAAAAAAACTGGGATAAAAAAGTGAGTAATTGATGTGAAGAAAGTTTTTTAAATGGTGCATAAAAGCACCAAGAAACCTTCCCAGACTAAAATAAGACTAAACTTTTGACTCGATCATGGGAGTTTACAAAGTATGTTTGTTTAATCTCTGACCAGAGCTTAGAGGGCAAACGTACAAGGCAATATCATTCATTTAATCATACCTTTAGCTTGAGATCCAATGGCCTCCTTGCTCAAAGTGATTTTTCCGATAACATCATCATGCCTAAATGATACAAGAAGAGATTGAAAGAACATAAAAAAATTCACAGGAAAAGAACACACAAAGATAGAGTCAGATATGCAGTTTCATGTCGTCAAGCAGAAAACTCCAGTACAAGTGACTACAGAGGTATGCATTATTGTCCATGGGAGGCTGGCAGATAAGGTATGTGAACCTGCCTGAACCTGCCTGAAGACAAGAGCTGTTTGTAAATCTAGTGATTCCTGGCAGGATTAACCTGGACAGAGTGGCCGCGAGAGAAGAAGGAGGAAAAAAATTTATCAGTTGATCTGTGTGACTGTTTGGCTCAGGATGTTTATTTCAAATCTCAGAAGTTTTTTTCCCCAAAATATTCATTCAACTCCTGACCCCTATGATATTAATTCACAAGACATAGGAAAACAAACTCTGGGACTATGAATTAACAACCAAGCTCTGACATTAATGGGTGAATATTAAATAATCTACACAATAAGCTTTAGATGGTGGTGTTACCCAATTGTGTCCTCATCCATGACATGAAACGAGAGTGAGTGGAACCCCATCGGGAGGTGTAATGTGTACTCTTCACCCCAGAAAGGATTGAGATTCTTCCATACAGTAGCCGTCCTGAAGAAAAGAAGATGACTTGTCAGAGGGAACTGGAATAAATTTAATTTCACATGAATACATAAAAAGTGGTAGGGATTAAGGACATTTTTTTATCTCTATATAGGTTTATTTCTTTATGAGTTTTGAAATTATAAGAAAAGTATTATAAAGAGTGTAGAGGCTCGGAAAAGAAGAGCAACTGTGCAAAAAGGAGAGAACTGTACTTGCTACTTCCCACCACAATCCATCAGCCTCGTCATCTCTGAACAACACTCTCAGTTGGCCAAACAAGTGCAAAACCATTGGCATGACTGTCTACAATGAATCATTGTGTTGTTTCTAATCATCATCCCAGATGGAACAATACTCAGTGAATACACCATCCTATTATATCCCTAAATGATTTGACTTGATTATCTTTTTTGTTTATTGAACTTTTACATTTCAAGTCAAAGCCAGCTCTTAGAAAGTGTATTCTGCTCTCAGATCACAGCATTCTCTTTTCCTACAGGTACTCCCTGATAACTGATGCATCCTCTCCATGGTTACCCAAGGGTGTTTAAAGGCCAGACTAGTATCAAGTTCTCTGATGTAGGCACCAAAACAGGTGCTCCACCTTGGATGCATGTGCAGAGCAGCAGACAGGATGAGACAAGCAAGACAATGCATATAGTTGACTATATATAAATGTTCTGCATTTTCAAGCTTGATGGTGGATTAAATCAGCTGTTGCTGCATGTAAAGCCCATGACTTTCCTTGACTGGATATGAGAATAACCAAAGAGAACTCACCTGGCAACAACTTCATTGTCAACTTTCACAATGCAGTAAGGATCACTGGTTCCAGATCTTAATGTGCAAGAAAAAAAGGGTAAAAAAAAAAAGCACACTGAGCATTTCTGCTATAAATAAAAATGAAGTCATTTCTAAATATATTTAGGTCAATTTCAACACACACACACCTCAAATTGTACAATAGGCATCATAGTAAAAAAAATCATATTCTGTTTTTGTTTACAAAATCTAATTTAATGAGAAAATTTACAATCCTTCCTAAATTTCAGGTGAAGACATGATTTTAAAGAATGCCATTCAGAAAATGACTTACACATCTTTAGCAGGGAGGTTCCTTCCTTCGACAATTCGAAAATAAAGAGAAGTGTTTCTTGACATTTTTGCAGGATCAAGCTATACTCTCAATTTCTCTTGTGTTTCCATACGAGTCCTTGCAAAAAGCCGATCGTCTCCTCAACTGAGTTTTCTTCGTTTCATGACACCTTTGGATCGTGACTACGTACAGCCCACCAGTGTGTGTTGTGTATCTGTCAGAGAGGTGACCACCGACTGGAGTAACACGAGACTTAATGTATAAAAACCCACAATCTATTAAAAACAGAATCATCATTTAAATCTGTTTGTATTGGCAATCAAAATATTATTTAAGTTCAAGAGTGTATAAATAAAATAGTTATATGTAACAATATTTACAATATTCTCATTATGAGCGCAAATTTGAACATAGTTGTAAGATTTTCGCACTCCTTCGCCATCTAGTGAAAAAAATATTTTACTGCATGTAACGTTTTTTAGTCAGGCATGTTCTTAGCCAGCAACTCGGGGTCCTGACTTAGCTCAAATTGAGAACAAAAACAAACTTTATTCACAACGTTATTTTTCTGTTTAATAGCAATGCTAGTCGTAGTTTACAAGGACTGTTAGATCCAGTTCTCGTTATATTTTGAGTGATCTTCTTAGATTTCTATGATTAATCATCATGGAGGGATATCTCACATCCATTCAAAGTGATTCTACTAAACAACAAGAAAGACATTATTATCTATTATCTGAACTACAAACTCTTGTCAAAGATTTACCTAGGTATTTTGCTTCCTCTGAGACATTGTTAATGGACATTTTAAAAGCATGCAGACGTTTTGATTGTTTTGTGTTTTGATTTCTTTCAGCTCGTTCCAACAGCGTCTGTCCTACAACACACTGGGTGATCTGGCTCTTGCACTCATTGATGGGACTGTATATGAGATTGTACAAGGTCTTCTAGATATTCAACATCTTACTGAGAAAAATCTTTATTACCAAAGACAGAAGCTGCACTGTGAACATCAAGGTAAAGAAAACATCAATATATGTATGTTGATATTCTACACAGAATGTCCTAATTGGTACAGAAAAAAAAAAACACCAATACATTGTGTCATTTGCAGTTATCTCTTCATCATATATTGTTTTAAGGTTCCATCTTTGGAAGCAAAAGTACTTCATAGATCTCACATGTGAGGATATTGTATGTTACAGCAGCAGCACTATACAAAAATAAAATCAATCAAAGGAATAATGTGACATTGAAGAAAGAATAAAACAAGTGATAGTGTTTAAATTTAAATTACAGACTAAATAAACTAATCAGACTGGCTAGCTCTGTCATTGGCAGCAAACAGGACTCACTTGACGCAGTGGTGGAGAGGAGGTCACTGAACAAACTTTAGTCCATCATGGACAATCATGACCATCCTCTCTACCCTCTCCTGGACGAACAGTGGAGCTCCTTCTCCAAGAGGCTCAGACAGCTCCGCTCGAGAACATCTCTTTACCGGAGGTCTTTCTTTCCGTACGTGATCAGGCTCTACAACGACTCACTTAGCAGATAGGAAGTTGTTGCTGTGACACACAAATTTCCCATGTGTGGGATCATTAAAGTATATTCTGATTCTAAATTGATTAACAATCAGTGCAGATAGAGTTTGCATTAAGGTGATGAATTGCGTGATCCAGTTATTAAGTCTGTAACATCTATTATCTAGGAGTAGAAAAAGTTTCAAAGTTGTCTCCTGAAGTGTATTCGCTGATTGAGACGTTTCAACTTCCATACGGAAATTATTTTCAATCTGATAAAATGGCCTGAGAACTGGTTCTATCTATATTCTAACCTGAGCTCCTCCCTAGCATTTTGGCCAAATTCAGGTTAGTTTATATAGAACCAGTTTTCAGACCATTTTATCAGATTGAAAATTATTCCCAGATGGAAATCAAAATGTCTCGATCAGCAAATACACTGTTCAGAAGACAAGTCTTTTCTACAATGGTCCATTTATCTGCTACTCTGTGAGTTATTGTAAAGTGTTATTGTATTGAAATGAAATATTATTGGTTTTGTGTGGTTTTTGAGAAGGTTTTCCATTTTAGTTTCCTACAGCTATCACTCTTTTTTTTCACTGTTTCATTTTCTGTTTAGCACTCAAACAAGATCTTGCACGAAAACACAAAGATGCTTTACAGACATGCAAGCCCCACAACATTTCGCTTCTCCAGTCGAACCAACATCTAGAATTAGAGGTAAGAATAACATTTTCAGAACTAAGAACTACTTTAAAACATGTGATATTGCATCAATATTTCTAATTTAATGACTGATTTTTGGGGGATTTTCAGGCTTTAGAAGCCAGAGTACGAGAAGAACAAAAAATGATGGATAAAAAGATAGTTACAGAAATCGATCAAAGAGTGATAGATCAACAAAACACTCTGGAGAAGGCTGGAGTCCCTGGTTTTTTTATAACTACCAATCCACAGGTAAAAGTCCTTAATATAATCACACAGTAATTAATGGCATGTCTACTAACTACTACTTTTGAGAAAAGGTCCAATAGGTGGCAGTATACGCCAACATGCACCATTCTTTATCCTGTTTTCTGTTTCAGGAGCTGATCATGCAGATGAACCTCCTTGAGCTGATTCTCAAGCTTCAGCAGAAAGACTCACAATCTGGTCTATGACAATAAAATATGAAATACAGATTCATTTGTTCGTAATCATGGCCAAATAAATGATCACTTTCATTAGGAAGCTGGAATAGAATAACGGCTTCTGGGAACACCTCAATATGCATCAGGACATAAAGACAACTGAAAACTGGTTATAGACTACATAGCAAACATGTTTTTTTTTTGTATAAATGTTTAAGAATATCGGGAATGAACAAAGATCTCTCTAAGGCACTTGAGTATTTTTTTTATTTTTGCTAGAACATTTATTTTGCATCATGTAATCAACTGATTTTGCTTTCAAATGAAGGTTTATGACACAGCTGTGAACTGTGGTTACAATCTGTAAATAATGTAAGTTGTGTTTTCAGAGTGAAAAAAAAGTTTTATTTCTAAAAATACAAAAAATTTAAAATATTTTTCAAAGTGATTTGAAATGAAATTTTTGGATCTGGGTTCTGTTATTCTAAACTTTTTATGTGTGTACTAAGCTTCTCTAAGAATCACTTTATTACTGTAATCCCCCAAAGGAAATACTTAGCAACAAGTCCGTGTAGTCCCTCATTCATCCAGGAGTGATCCATTGTAGAAGAAGTTTCAAAAAAGTCTTCTGGACAGTTAATTCCCCTATTCTGGAGAATTCTCCAGAATTGGAGAATTAATTCTGGAGAATTAATTCTCCAATTCTGGAGAATTTAACTGTCCAGAAGACTTTTTTGAAACTTCTTCTACTATCCCCCAAAGGAAATTGGATTTATTACAGTAGTTCAAATTGAAAGTCCAAAAAATTAAACACATTTAAGATGAAAAAAAACATATTTTTGGATCTATAGCTGTTTGTATCTCAAGATAACATTGGGATGGAGGAAGCTGTACTATACCTGCTTCATCAAACACTGTTTTTTTCTGGACGACTCGTGTTTTTCAATTTCTCAAGCGCATTTGACGCATACAGCCCCCATTCTTGCTAGCTAATCTTAAGAAACTGGGTGTGGATCCTATTTTTATTTAGTGATTCCACAATTTTCTAACAGAGCAGCCTCACTATTTCAGAATAGAGAGGATGGTGTCAGAAACAGTGGCGATGACCAACATCTGAACTCCTCAGAAAACAATGCCATCACCCTTCTTGTTCACTTTGTATACCAGTGCCTGTACCTCCAGGTCCTCATCATGCAACATCCAGATATATTTTGATGACACAGCCATTGGGGCCAGTGTGACAGATGGTTGAGAGGAGGAGTGCCGGAAGGTCATCTCTGACGTCACTGACTGAAGCAAAAAAAATGGACTCGTTGAATGTGGCAAAAACAAATGAGAACATTGTGGACTTTGGAAAAAAGAAAGTCATCCACCTGCCAATATTGGCTTGGAAACCATCAAGGTTGTTCTTTTCAATAGACATCTGGTAGTGCACCTTGACCACAAACTGAATTGGTCAGTTCAGGTTAATGACTCATATAAGAAAGGCCAGAGCAGACTTTTCTTTCTTACGAAGCTAAAGTCATTTGATGTCTTCTGCGATGTTAAATATTTTTTTACCAGTCAGTTGTGGCCAATGCAATGCTCTATAGATTCGTCTGTTGGGGCAGCAGGATTACAAGAACAGGCTGGACAAACTGACATCAAATATACAGCATGTCAGTGCTGGGTATGGGGAATCCCTCTGTGGAGACTTAGAGAGGGGGATGAAGAGCATAGTGAACATCCTCAGCATGAGCATCTGGCCTCTCAGAGAAGCGGTCACAGTGAAAGGCTCTTTTCTCTCTGCTGCAGAACTGAGAGGTTTGAGAACTCATTCATCCCAGCAGCCATCAGACGTATGTCAGAAATTGGATGGAACCCATAAAGCTCGCTGCTCTTCTTGATGAACACCTACTGGACACTTGAATTTCCCCTCAATAAAGTATATTTGTATTGCGCTGTAGTGAATGTACAAAGAACTGCCTGCAGTGCTGCTTTTTACACAACAGGTGCAGCAGTCTCTGGTTGAAGGAGCACCTCACTGTCTTCTACGGTGTGGAAGGGTGTTGCGAATATTGTGCAGCTTGATCAGCATCCTCGTCCTAACCCAACTTTTCCAGTTTCCTCTTGTTCCTCCGTTATACCAACATGCCACTGCATAGACAATTGCTGATGCAACTGTGGGGTCATATAAGGCCTTTAGCAGTGTCCTCTAAACACTGTAAGACCTCAGTCTCCTCAGGAAGTGGAAGCCACTTGAGCCCTTCTTGAATGAGACACCATTTATACATTATTTAAAAAAGAATTAGGGAAAATATAATTTAGTTAATGAGAAGTGAAATAAGAGTAATTTGGACAGGAACAGAAAAAATATCCTACATCAGAAAATGACAATGATGTTGGTGAGTATTGTTAAAAACCGACATGGATAAGTAAATGGAAGTGGTTTGGGTTTACCATAAAGTTGAAAAAAGACACTTATTGCAACAAACTTAGTGATATAAAAAGGGATTTATTACAGAAAAATGATGGTAACAAATTGGATGGAAGCCAAACAAAAATGCCACGCCTAAAGGTGGGGGGCGTTTTTTTAAAGGGTCTGATGGAAAGTTACCCATCCTATTGTGTTAATTAAGTACATTTGAACAGACAAAAGACATTTCTCTTATGTGATTCCTTATAGTCATCATTCCTTGGTGGTTTCCCAAAAGTCACTAGGCAGTTTATTATCTTTAGGCTCCTGACCGTCCACTACTAGCCTCAAGTTGACCATATGACCAACCTTAAGTTGACTCACAAAGAGATTGCTCCTCAGTGGATAATACAGAGACTATTCATAAAATATGTCTATTTGAAATGACCTACATTTTCAAACACTACAGGATCATCCGCAAAAAAAAAAAAAAATAGTAATCGTTATCCAGTTTAAACATATTTGTAAAATAAAAATGACACAGACATGAAGTGTTAAACTACAGCCTCTGCTGTACAGCCCATAGCTGTGCAGTGGAATCAGCTAACATTTAATTAACAATAGTAAACACATTGACTGCTGGTCCTGGGGGAGGGATCTCTGTTTTGAGTGGGTCCCCATGAGGTTTCTGCCCCATTCCCCCAAACAAACAAAAAACTGTTTGTTTTTCCTCACTGTGAAGGAGGATGTAAGGACAGGGATGTGCTGAAATTGTTTAGCTAGCTTTTGTTTAGTTAGATTATAACTGTGTATTTGTGTATCTACAATTTTTTTCTTCGTGTGTGTTCTTTTTTTCAATCTACAATGTGAAGCCATTGAGACAATTGTTTTGTGATATTGGGCTATAGAAATAAAATTTAATTGAAATGAACATCCTCAAATGTGGAGAATCCTTGTTTTTTTTTCTTTTTTTGAATGGTTTGTAATAACTGGGTGGATGATGTTGGGTGTGGAAAAGCTTGCTGTGTCTTTAAGAAGCAGCCCAGGCGGTGATGATGGTTTTTATTCCTCTTCAGCGCACTTTCAGCACCATCACCACACGATCCAACCTGATAACTTCTGACTATTTCGCTTAAACCCCTGAGAAAAAAATGACAAACTCTCAGGATCAAGGGTATGTATTTGCTTATCTTGTTTTTCCTGATGCTTGTTTTTTACAATTTACAAAAAGAAGCGACATAGCGCACCTATAACTCCCGGATAAAGTGTGATGAGAGGAGGCGCACCAGCTCTTATCCATTTTCTTATCAATTATTTATGTGACATTTAAAACAACTATTATTCTACTCCCCACCGTCTTTTTGTAATTCTAAATAGATCATAAACATATTTGCTAGAATTTTCCATATTAAAGAGCGATGCACCTTATGACATAGGTCTTACATGTGGACGGAATAAAACGTTACGTAATTCTAATGGAGGCATCCTGCCGTCGCAATGTAGAAATCTAGTGATGCATCAGCAGTTGTTAAGATAAGAAAATAAATGTAGCTGTTCTCACAAAAATGTAAAACAATAAAAATGAATTTAAGTGTGTTTTAATCTCACACATCAGCGATTGCTTTTGGATGACGTGGACGGTGGGCCTGTTGGGGGTTTGGGCAGTGCCAACATAAAAAACATTATAATAGAACTATATGGATTTTTTTAAATGCCATAAAAATGCTCTTTTTTTGTGTGTGGATTAATAATGGGTCTTATCAAATAATTTAATTGAGTGATTTTGATCGTTTTACTTTTTATAAGGTTAATGTTTTCAATTCAGAAAATGTGCCAAAACCCAGAGTGTAAGCACACATCCTGAAGGCAAACTGTCATTTTGCTTGCATACTTATGTAAATATTGTCTTTTCTCTTCCAGGTGACCTTTACTGATAATGGATCCAGTCTGACAACTACTTGACCGACCTACCTGTCTCTCCAGACTGTCTATCTAAGACCGTAGCTATGGCAACTTGTCCAAGAGGTTGTGCGCCAGCTGTGCGCCTTTGTCAGAGACTAAACCGTCTCAAGACACTGGATGGTGACATGATGGCAACATCCCTGAAACGTTGTCTCTCCACTCTGGATCTAACTCTGATGGGTGTTGGTGGCATGGTTGGGTCTGGGCTTTATGTCCTGACAGGAACAGTGGCTAAAGACACAGCGGGGCCAGCAGTCATCATATCATTCCTTTTTGCTGGTTTGGCTTCATTACTTGCTGCTTTTTGTTATGCTGAGTTTGGAGCTCGCATTCCCAAAACAGGTTCAGCCTATATGTTCACTTACGTCTCTGTGGGCGAAATTTGGGCATTTCTTATCGGCTGGAATGTTATTCTAGAGAATATGATTGGTGGTGCTGCTGTGGCACGAGCCTGGAGTGGGTATCTAGACTCGATTTTTAACCATGCCCTCCAGAACTTTACAGAGACGCACATAATGCAGTGGAATGTCCCCTTCCTCGCCCATTACCCTGACCTCCTGGCAGCAGGAATATTGATCATTGCATCAGTTTTCATCTCCTTTGGTGTTCAAGTGTCCTCTTATTTAAACCATATCTTTTCCACTGTTAGCATGGGTGTCATTGTTTTCATTCTTGTCTTTGGGTTCATGCTGGCTGAACCAACTAACTGGAGCCAGGAGCAAGGAGGGTTTGCACCTTATGGATTGTCTGGAATCCTAGCAGGTTCAGCTACGTGCTTCTACGCATTTGTTGGTTTTGATGTAATTGCTTCTTCAAGTGAGGAGGCAAAGAACCCCCAGAAAGCCATCCCAATTGCTACTGCTATTTCCCTTGGCCTTGCGGCAACAGCTTACGTCTTGGTTTCTACAGTGCTCACTTTAATGGTGCCATGGCGAACCCTGGATCCCAACTCAGCTCTAGCAGATGCATTTTTCCGTCGTGGTTACAGCTGGGCTGGTATCGTTGTGGCTGTAGGATCCATCTGTGGTGAGCAAGAGACTTTACTTATGGAGTACAAGTTAAATGGCTTTTAATATGCCAAACTGAAGTCTAGATTTCTCATTAACCTATATTCTGTCTGTCTTCATTTATAGCAATGAACACTGTGCTACTCTGCAATCTCTTCTCCCTACCACGGATTGTGTACGCCATGGCAGAAGATGGATTGTTCTTCTCCATCTTCGCAAGGGTTAACCCCCTTACCAAAGTTCCTGTCAATGCTATCCTAGTTTTTGGTATGCTCATGGCCATCTTGGCTCTGATATTTGACCTGGAGGCCCTGGTCCAGTTCTTGTCTATTGGCACTCTTCTAGCTTACACCTTCGTGGCAGCGAGTGTCATTGTGCTGCGCTTTCAGCCTGAGAAAGCCAGCTCTAAAGGTACTGCTGCCACAACATCTCCTAATTCAAATGCAGAGCCTTCTCCTGCACCTTCTGAGTCTCAGACTATAACTGAAGATTGCGAGGAGCCAAAGCAGTATGAGTCCTTCTCTGACAAACTCCAGTTGGTGGAGAGGCAGAAGACAAAAGAGCGGCGTGGGGTGGGGCAACTGAAAGCCTACTGGGAACCTTACCTGGACAGATTGTTGGGGGACTGTGAACCAGGCGAAGTGGTGGCTTTTGGTGTGATGACTCTCATAGTGAGCTCCGTATCCCTCTGTGTGGTGTTGGAATTTGGAAGGACACAGCTGCAACTACCACTCTGGACCTTCACAATGCTACTGGTGATCTTCTGCTTGGCCTTTGTCATCAGCTTGTTTCTTATATGGATCCACGAACCACAGAGACACACCACAACATTCCAGGTCAGCATTCAATGCTACTGTTTAAGGTTTAACAATTAAAATAAAGATCCAATGTGCCAGTCTGGGAAATTGTTTTAGTAACATTTGGAAAATGATGACTGTACTTAAATCAAAACTTAATTCAATTGATGCAACTATAGCTAACCCAGTGTTGAATTGTAAGCAACATAGAGAGACTATAAACTAAAACAGAAATGAATGTTGCCCCATTTATTGTCTTAAAGGTTCCTCTGGTTCCCCTGACTCCTGGTGCCAGTATTCTTATTAATGTTTTCCTCATGATGAAACTCAGTCTTTTAACCTGGATTCGATTCACCGTCTGGATTGCAATAGGTAAGAAAACTTTAAATTTCAGCAGAAAATTTAGCTGCTATATATATATACATATATATATATATATATATATATGTATATATAGCTATTTTTAGCCCAAAAGGTAATCAAAAAAATTTAATTGTGAGACCAATAAATTCCGGCAAGTTTGACGTGAAGATGAATGCATTAATAAACAGAAAACTACATGTAATAGACATGTAAACTTGTTTAAATTTCAGGTGTATAAAGGGACAGATTTTCTTGTTTTATTTAACACCCAATGTGAATGCGAGGGCCTAAATAACATTTAGGCCATGACTGGCAGGAACACCGGCAAACTTAATTATCTGTATTAGCTTGAGGGTTTCCCGCATCAGTAAACCATTTAAACATCGCTGTTTGCCTGTTAAAAAAAACAACAAGAGACACTCTCGTGAAAAATTACACCTGACACTACATCACTTTGATGATGCTTTACTTTACAAGAGTTGAAAACACATGTTTGTCGTTCTTCACTTTTAATTCAACCAAAACATCCTGGTATTAAACTAAACATATAGTTCACACTAATAATAGCAAATTCAAAAACACATTTACCTGGGTGAAAAGCAGATGATCAAACATTGAATTAGACAAAACAAAAGAAAAAAATTAATGTAAAAATTTTAATCTCCTAACATTTCTTTTTTCAAATAAAAAAAAGAATATATTCTTAACTAATACACAAATGGAAAAAATCCCAGCATCTTTTGTGTTGCAATTTGTAGATTTTTACCTATTGGTGCTGTAAGGTTTCAAAAGTTTGTTTTTAGAAAATGAAGATGTGTTTTGAATATATTTCTTGATTTAGGGCAGATTAAAAAACAAATGTATACCTTTAATCTGCCCAAAATGCCTTCTCCAAAATCATTGTAGTGCTCTTTTTTTTTTTTTTTGGATTATTACAGTGGATTATCTAAACGCACAACAATAGGGAGACCACTAATCTGCATAGATAATATACTCTTTTAGATAAAACAAAAGTCTTTCCTGGTGAATCTTGCACATGAAGCAGTTGTTATGAAGTGACTTCCTTTTACTTTAGACTTTATTCTATTCTTGTTAATTATTCCTAATTTTTTCTCTGCTTGCAGGATTGAAGCATGTTCATTAATATTCTTTTTTTCAAACATTGTAACATAGCTTTAATTTAAATTTTATCAGCGTAGAATATGCTGCTTTAGCAAACAGTTTGTGGTTTTGGTAATAAATGTCATGTGCTGCCTGTTTTCTCAGGTCTTTTTGTGTATTTTGGCTACGGGATATGGCACAGTAAGGAAGCAATCCGGGCGCTAGAGCCCAAAGACATGGCTGCTCGGTACGTTGTGCTTCCCAGCGGCAGCTTGGTGGAGACGGTGCAATCTGTTCAGCCTGATGGTCAACTGGACTCTTCAGCACACCACATCAGCTCGTCCATCACTCCGACGGCTGAGGAACATACTGGAAATAGATGATGTGTGAATGGTCTGCATCGTCATTACTACTGCCTGATGTTATTTGTCGTGTCCCACGCTGACTATATTACTACGTGTGTATACTTTCTATATCTCACTCCTGTTAGCATTCAGACAGTTTGTACCTGTTGCTCTGCTACAATATGTACATCACAGGATGAGTTGCACTCTATTGTATTGTGAAACACATTTGTATATCTTGTAATATTTAAATTTATCATAGAAAGCTTTATCACTGTAAACAAGCATTAAGGTTAGTTTTGATCCCCTTAAACCAGCTCGTCAAGCTTGCCACTTTTTGAAACTTCATGTGGTGCTCGCTTCATTTCTAACAAACAGTGAATGATTTTTTCTTTTTTCTGTTTTTACACAAGAACTCAGCTTAAAACAAATTGCTTTAATGGCTATTTTCAAATGTAAGAATTCAAGTCACATTTTTGGGGATTTTTTTTTCTTAAATTGAGCAAATAATTTGCCTTTTCTTAAGTTACTTTCCCTAATGCTACATGGGAATTAATTTCACCTTGTTTTTTTGTCTTTGTTGTGATAGTATTAGCTTTCGCAAATATTCCACTTTCTGTTTGTAGTCGTATATTTGAGAAGGTTTTTCTTTTACTCTATTTTATTTAATTTTTCCAAGAACAGAAACTTAAGTCCTGTTTTTTGGCTACTGGTATTTTTCTGTCATTCAAGTTCTTGTATATTCTTATTTTAAAGCCATTTTTGTTTCATTCTGATTAACAAAAACAAACCACATCTTATCCCATGACACTGGTTCCTTGCATCCAATTGTTAGTTGAAATCTTTTCCTCTAATTTTCTATTAGCAAAGATAAATCTCTCAAAGCACATAAATCACTAAGACTTTGCAGCTTATAAACCAGAGGAATGATAGGGTAAAAATGAACTTATTGGTAAGCACAAAAAATGGGAGGATAGAACTTGTTTAGTTAAAACTGAGATTTGCCACATTTGTCTGAGGCCTCTATAATCCCTACAGATTTGTGACAGTTTCTGTCGCTAGTTTGCCGTTTGACCTAGATTAAAGGGATTTACTGGCGTGTGAACATTCCAGTAATATGATAAAACATTCCTTCAGCTGCTCTTGTTTCTGCAATTAAAAAAAAAAAAACCTAGGCTAATATGCTAAGAAAATTAAAGATGTCACTTCTGTTCTAATTTTGCTTTATTTCAGGGAGGGTGAGGATCTTGTTTTTAGATTGTAATATCAAAACCCAATGGCCTTAAACATGTTATCAAAGCAGACTGATATCCAAAGTTTTGAAGCCAGTCTGGTTTGATTTATTATTTTATCTTCTTGGATGGTGAACCAAAAACAACTGAACAGGTAATAGAATGTACAAAGTATAACAGGAAACATTGCTACAGTTTTTAAAAAGATTTCAAAAGTTTTGTTTTTTAAAGTTTTACAAACCTATGTTCTTTGGTTTTGTTTTAGTTATACTTTTATGTCCGTATGCATTTTTTTAGTGTTGTGTTTTTTTAAAGTTGAACAATCTCTGAACTCAGTCAATTTCATGTCAGATTGCACTTACAGTATATACTAGGGATCCCTTTCTTACCTTTCAAAAAATATTGTACACTGTACTTGCACACCTGTCTCAAATCCTAACGTTATAGTGTATATTGCAAAATATTATAAAAATAAATGTTTTACAGCAGCATTTAAAAACGTATTCTGTGTATTAATTTATTGTACATGTGTCCTTTCAGAATCATTTGTACTGGAAATTGAATGCCTTGATGTGTGTGTCAAAGGTGTGTTACAAAAGAACAAAAACCACAGAAACTTAAATATTTATTATAAGATTTATGAACAAAATTTTTCCTATATTGGGCAGTGCAATGGTTAAGGCAGTGGCCTCACAGCAAGAAGGTTGGAGTTCGAGTCCCAAGTGGAACGAAGCTTGAAACACTGGCCTTCCTGC
This sequence comes from Neostethus bicornis, assembly GCA_902685375.1. Lineage (NCBI taxonomy): Eukaryota > Metazoa > Chordata > Actinopteri > Atheriniformes > Phallostethidae > Neostethus > Neostethus bicornis. Next base: position 18,425,948 of record LR738545.1, read on the forward strand.
GTGGAGTTCGCATGCTCTTCCCTTGCATGTGTGGGTTTTCTCCAGGTACTCCGTTTTTCTCCCACCCTCCAAAAACATGCATGTTAGGTTGATTGGTCACTATCTAATTTCCCCCGGGTATGAGTGTGTGTGTGAACAATTGTGTGTGTGGCCCTGCGATAGACTGGCGACCTGTTTAGGGTGTACCCTGCCTCCCGCCTTAAATCAGCTGGGATAGGCACCGGCACTCCCACGACCCCGTCTCTGTACAGAGAATGTCCTCAGTAAAGGTTTAAGATAATGTAATACACGTTACATAAAACGGTTTAAATTAAGTTTGAAGTTACAAGTTTAAAGTTAATTCAACTCAAAATGAATCTCTAATGTCACAAGTTATCTCTTTCAGAAGCAAAGCAAGAATTCAGAAGTCTGTCGAGAGGTTAACAATGATGTCAAAACTAATCCAAAACATTTTAAATGTTTATCACTGCATTCATTCCACATCTAATTAGCTCTTTGACTTACAGTTTACAGTGTATATATACTCAGTGTATATACAGTATATTAATACTTTTTTATTCAACCTACTATATGATCCCTCATGGGGAAATTTCTGTGCTGCATTGCACTGTAGCAGGTGGTATATAAAAAACAGCTTGCCATTTACAGTATTTGCAACAAATATGTGTTCTTGATCATGATGTATCAAAAATGGATTGTATTAAAGTTCAGGTCTTGCACAGCAGAGTACACATCTTAACACTCTGATAAATGTGTTTTCATAAAAACACCTTCAAGCAATTTCTATCAAAGAGCAAATAAAGAACGCTCAGTCTACACTGAGACCCATGTGATTCATTCACTATGAAGGCTGCTCATTGAGCCAGGTGTTTTTTGTACCATATCATATGACAAGCTCTAAGCAACCTAATACCCATTCCTCGCCAAATCCCTATTTAAACAACACTGGTTACATCGTCTAATAAATTTACAGGAAGTTTCCTGAATATATACTTGATGAGTGAAGTAACACATTTTTGGATCTGTTTATAAAACAATAAGAAAATCTGTTACCAAAAAAATTTTGCAATTGTAGCAATCCTCACATAAAGAGTTACATTGTCTGTTTAAATCTTTTTGTAACTACTGAATTTTATTCTTTGCTATGAGTAAAAAAAAATATTCAGACAGCTCCATGTTAGGTGACTTGTAGCGCCAGTGGAGACTGTGTCAAGTAAAATTGCTTGTGGTTGAATTGGCAGTGACAAAGGAGAGTTGGACACATGATCACCTTACTTGGCTGTCTCGAAACCACTTTCGGCCCCTTTAACTTCCTTTACTATCCTGCTGCATCCCACTTGTGTTGCTCTGTTGTTCTGTCTAAAGAGCACAAAATACCCAACATTTTATAGACACATGTAAAACTCTATGACAGATATTTCTAACAAATTTAGCGTAACAAACTTGCAATGAACTCCTTTGTCAACACATTTTGTTGTTTTTTAGTAGGTATGTGCTCTGCCTGTTGATGAAAATTTTCCTGTTGGGTGGAATGAATAAAAATATATACAATTTCACAGTCATATTTATAAATGAATGAGAATGACTTTGAATTATCAAATTTCTTACCGTGGTGACACTTTGTTGCACTTTTTGCTTAAGTTTTGTAATACAGTTTCTCAAAGTAGCATTTTCCTGCTCCAGAACTTTTATACGGATATTATTTGCTTTCATTTGTTGCTCCATGTCCAAAAGTATGTCTCCTGTGCCTTGCACTGAAAAAGCAACAACAGAAGCAAACATTTAATGAGATGTGCCGGAATAAAACTAGAATGACACTCGTTAAATTTGAACATGTCAAGTTATTACTGTTTTTTGGTTTGGTTTGGTTTTTTGTGGCTTGCAGAAGAAAAACTTCTTAATTATCAGTCACAAGCTAATAGTATAATATGAAATAATAGTATAATATGAAAGTGTACAAACTCTAAGGTTTGCACAAGAAGCTGTGGGTGTGAGCAAGTAATGGCTTACTTTGCTGTGGAGCATGAGAACAATTGTTGAGTTCTGGGAAAGTGACCAAAAGCATCTCCCTCTCTTGTAAAGCTTTAACTTCTTCTGTCAGCGCAGTGTGTTGCTTTTTCAGTTCATCCACATGTGCTTCTAGCTTTTGCTTGTCATTTTGAATTGTTGTGTTTAATGTCTATTGATGAGGCCAAACAAGAACATGAATGCAACAATTTTAAAAGTATGTAATTTTTTTCCCCAGATCTATTGAGGCTGTCTAACATACCTGTTGATGAGTGAGTGCCATTTGTAACTGTTTGTTATCCTCTGATTTCTTTTCCAGCTGATTTTGTAGGTCCATGTTTTCCACGTCTTTCTCTCCCAACTCCTTTAGTAGTTCTTCATTCTCTTTATCAAGAATATCAACTCTTTCTAACAATGACCTTTGTTTTGCCTGCATTGACTGGATCAACAATCATCAAACAAACATCAACACACACTGATGGTGAATTTTGACCATTAGGACAGGTTAAAAAAAGTTTTTATTCATAGAAAGCAGTCTTATGTCAACTGTTACACTGACCTCTTGTTGGCGGCAGGCACTCTGGTATTTTGCATTCTCCTTATCTAAAAGGAGTTTGGTTTCAGACATTTGAGTGTCAAACTGCTGGACTCTTTCCTGTAGCTGGGCATAAGCCTCATTGTCAATTTCCAGGCTCTTTAGTTTCCCCTCCAGTTGATTGTTTTCACATTCTAAGACAAAAAAATTGACTGTGAAATTTGACATAAATTTGATTTTTGTGAAACAAACAAAACCAAAAAATTCAGATGACTTGTGTTACCGAGCACTTGCACAGTTTCTTGTTGCAATGATGTCTCACTCTCTAATTCTTTGTTCCTCTTCATCAATGACAATATTTCTGTGGAAAATCATCATAATTAAAAATAGAGTGCACACAGAGAGAAATATCATATTCATTTCTAGATTTACTACCATTCTGAAGGTCTTGTTGCAACTTTTGGAAAGTTTCCTCTCTTTCTGTCATTGATCTTAGTGATTTTTGCAACGAAAGGTCCAGTTGGTTTATGTTTGCCTCGTGGGTTTCAACTACTTGCTTTAACTCTATTTGTGCACTTTCCAATTGTGATTTGAATGTTTCTCGTTCCGTCTCAGTTTTTTCTAATTTGTCTTTGAGAGGCTGGATTGTGGCCTTCATATCCTGCAGATGATTTGCCACTCGACGCATGTCCCTGAGTTGCTCATTAGCCCACTGGGCAACATCACCGGCAGTCATACAACCCATCTGTATTGCAGCATCCACAAATTTTAGTAGAGGCTGCAGGGATGAAGGGAGACCTTGACTTCTTAAAAATTCTATAAAAAAATGTCCTGTTAATCTCATAAGAGATTGTGCTTCTTGACATGCATTGCAGATACCCAGGGATATGTTTGTCTGGCAGCTCACATGGTGACGATTAAGTTTAAGTTGAAATGGGCTTTTGTGTTTAGGGGTGGGGTACTCAGGGATCTGTGGGGGTAATGGGTCTAATTTTTCTGAAGACCATGTTGATGAAGTTCTGGTACTTGTGCTAGTTAGAGAGGATTTGGGTGACATGGTCTGCAGCTTATCAATACCATTTGTCTTTGTTCTTGTTTGATTGGTCACATTTGAAATTTCCTGTAAGAGGGAAAAAGAGTATACAATATTGTGCAATTATTAATTTATTCATAATGGTAGCATTAATATAGAAACAATTCATTACAATTTAATTTTTATATCACAAAATAACTGTCTGATCAAGCTTCACGTAAACATCTATTTGATTTTCTTTCTTTTTTTTTTTTTAGAAATAAAAATCGTACTTACCCTCTTGTTACCAAAATGTACAAAATGACTGAAGTAATTTCTGACCACAAGAGCAACAGTCAGACAACCTTTCTGCTCTTTTCGGTAGATCCCTCTCTGTTGACCCACATAAGTACTAGCACTTTGTAGAAGAAGAAGTAATCTTGATCAAATAAAAAATAGACAAAGATAAATGTCGGAGAGTGGTGTTAGGATACGTTTTTCAGTTCCTTAAATTGTGTTGTATTTACCTGTCAATAATAAGCTCTAGCAAAACAATGTGGCAGTGCTGATTAAATGATTCATCTCCATCCACAAAGTCATATTCTTCGAGCAAGGTCAAAATATCCAAATCACAAGATAGCTTGTCGGGAAACTTCCAGGAAGAAAACAGAACCGGTCCAGTTCTGGAGAAGATCTCCAGAATCGCACCCTGAATATCAACCAGGTCTTGTCTCAGACTTTTAATGCAATCTTCACGACCCAATAATTCAGTCATTTCCGACAAACTGCCTTGAAAGTTCTGAAAATGGCAAACGTGTATATTGTTGACACTGTTTCCATGGCAACAAAAGACTAAAACTCAGCATTCCACAATCCTTTGCGATTGTTCACCCGGAAATGGTATTCCTCCATTAGGTCAATCAGACCGCGTCGTCGTAATTCAAGCGTCGTGTAGAAAAGGTATATTTTTCTACATCTTAACTCCTGAACAATACATTTCAATCAGAAATCCGGTGGATCACTGTACTCTTGTTTTTAGTTGTTCATAGATAGCCTCAGAGTGATTTAAAAAGACAACCATGCCGCCTGGGCCTGTTCAAATACTCAATCCGGAGTCCAACAACAAGGTAACAGTGAGCTAATGCTAACAATCACATCATCCAATGCTTAATATAATTTCTTCTGGGTAGGACTTCCACAAACATATTTTACTCATTCATAGAGTTAAATTAATATAATTAAATTCTCATCACATGTGTTCACTCATGGTGGAATAGCTAGCTACCTGCTAACGCTGTTAGCAAATCTAATGTTATTGATCATAATGTGATAAACATGAGATGTTGAAATCAACTGTATTTCAAAAGAATATGATAAACTATTTCAATTGAATTTATTAAATTATAAGTAAAATTGTATTTTTAAACAAATAAGCCTCACTCATCTCTTTAACTTAATAGTAAGACCATTTTTGCTAAACATCTTAGTTTTTAATGCCATGCTTTTCAGGGGAGAGCATTTGGTAAATGACATTGCATTTTCTTCAGGGATGTAATTCAGCACACTTAAAATGAGCTACAATTTATTTTATTTTTTTAAAAGGTAAAGTGTCAGTTGTATTGATGTCTCAATCTCAATGCATGTTGTGATTTTTTTTTTTTTTTTAACAGAATGATGCACCAGCAGAAGAAACCCCAGCCACAAAACCAATTATTGGCATCATATATCCTCCCCCTGAGGTCCGAAACATTGTTGACAAGACGGCCAGTTTTGTTGCTAGGTATGTTATCTTTTTTCAAATGAAGTAACTTGTTTTTTATAAGTTTGTTGTTTGACGTGCAGCTCTCCTTGTGATCCTACAGGAATGGACCTGAGTTTGAAGCTAGAATCAGGCAGAATGAGATCAACAATCCAAAGTTTAATTTTCTCAACCCAAATGACCCATATCACACCTACTATCGTCACAAAGTCAATGAATTTAAAGAAGGTAAAGCTCAGGAGCCATCTGCAGCCATTCCGAAAGTTATGCAGCAGCAGGCTATGCAGCAGTCACAGCAGCTCCCTCAAAAGGTTTGTAATAGTTTTTCATTTCTGCTGTTTGTTTACAACATCTTCATAATCACTTATTTTATCTTCTTATCATCAGGTTCCAGTGATTCCGGAAATTGTGATTCCCAAAGAACCTCCCGCTGAGTTTGAGTTCATTGCGGATCCCCCATCGATTTCAGCATTTGATCTAGATGTCGTGAAGCTTACTGCACAATTTGTTGCTCGCAATGGTCGTCAATTTCTCACTCAGCTCATGCAGAAAGAACAGAGAAACTACCAGTTTGACTTTTTGCGCCCACAGCACAGCCTCTTTAACTACTTCACCAAATTGGTGGAGCAGTACACCAAGGTAATCACTCTGTTTATTAGTGTATTTCTGTAATAAAAACTGTGTTACGCGATTGAGTTATGTGCTTTTTTTTTTATTTGGACAGTAAAGCTTGAATAGATTTCAATCTCTCTTTTCAATCTTTAGATTCTGATCCCTCCAAAAGGCTTATTAACAAAGCTGAAGAAAGAGTCTGAGAATGCCAAAGACATCATGGACCAGGTAATTTCTTTTCATTTAAAACTACTCTAATGCTAAACCACAAATCATTTTAAGTAATGGTTTTTTTTTGGCTCAAATAGGTGAGATACCGTGTGGAGTGGGCAAAGTACCAGGAGCGTGAGAGAAAGAAAGAAGAAGAGGAAAGAGAGAAGGAGCGAGTAGCATACGCTCAAATAGACTGGCACGACTTTGTAGTGGTAGAGACCGTTGATTTCCAGCCCAATGAGCAAGGTAGGATAAACTCTATCCAATTAGTCGCATATTAATTTTGTTAGAAATATTGATGTTTTGTTTTTTTTTCCTCCCTAAGGCCACTTCCCTCCACCAACTACTCCAGAGGAGCTTGGTGCTCGCATCCTCATCCAAGAACGTTATGAGAAGTATGGGGAAAGTGAGGAGGTGGAGATGGAAGTTGAGAGTGAGGATGAAGAGGATGAACGAGAGCATAGAGTCGACGGTCATCCTTCGCAGCCTGATCAAGACACTCGAGTTCAAGACATGGATGAGGTTAAGATTTTATGTCCATTTATTTTTATTTTCAGTATTAAAATTTGCCCGTCAAATATCCTTTCAACGAGTTTTTAACATTACATTGATTTTCTTTCAGGGATCTGATGATGATGACGATGGTCTGAAGGCTCCACTGCCACCAGAAAACCCCATGCCACCTCCACTGCCTCCCACTCCAGACCAGGTTATCATTCGCAAGGACTATGACCCCAAAGGTAACACATTTCTTCCAATGAGACTATACTGAGTGTATAACAAGCCACAATTAAATGTGGTCTATTAAATTCATGTTGTCTTTCCTTTGCAGCATCCAAGCCTCTACCCTCAGTGGCAGCTCCAGACGAGTATCTCATCTCACCAATTACTGGTGAGAAGATCCCAGCCAGTAAGATGCAGGAGCACATGCGAATTGGTCTGCTGGATCCTCGCTGGTTGGAGCAGAGAGATCGCAGCATCAGAGACAGGCAGACAGAGGATGAAGTCTACGCTCCTGGTTTGGATATTGAAAGCAGCTTGAAGCAACTCGCTGAGAGACGTACTGATATCTTTGGTGTTGAGGAGACAGCCATTGGTAAAAAGATTGGTGAAGAAGAAATCCAGAAGCCAGAAGAGAAGGTAAGGACTAAGTGTTTTACTAAATATTAACAGTTCAATTTGTAATACATCCACAAGATAACCGTAACACTTAATTTTTTAAGTTCCCAGAAAACTAGGAGTTTCGTTTTATATCTTTCATCCTCCACACAGGTTACATGGGATGGCCACTCGGGCAGTATGGCTCGAACACAGCAGGCAGCACAGGCCAACATCACCCTGCAGGAGCAGATAGAAGCCATTCACAAGGCCAAAGGTCTGGTGGGAGAAGACGACACCAAGGAGAAAATTGGCCCGAGCAAACCAAGTGAAATTCATCAGCCTCCTCTTCCCCCATCTGTGGCCAGTTTGCCCAAACTAGCCCCTCCTGTGTCAGCAGTGCCTCGCCCACCAGTCTCTGTAAGTTACAGTGTTTACAAACTGTGGTGCTTTAGTTTAGCAAATATTGTATTTAACCTTGATGGTTATCAATCAGGTGGCGCCCACAGTCCGTACTACTCTGTTGTCTGCTGTACCTGTGATTCCGAGACCGCCAGTTGCTCCTGTGGTACGCCTTGCTCCAGGACAGGTCTTGGCACCAATGCCTCCTATGATTCCTGCTCCCCGCATCAACGTGGTTCCCATGCCACCAGCACCTCCACATGTCATGGCGCCCAGACCACCTCCCATGGTTGTTCCAACTGGTAAGCAAAGTTCCAGAAATTGTCAAATTAACATGAATCATCCCATCCTTTTAGCATTTACACTTTAAAATAGCATAAAACACTAAATGGAATTTTTTCTTGTTTGCCAGCTTTTGTGCCTGCTCCACCGGTACCACAGCCACCAAGCTCTGTTCCCGCACCACCTGTCCATCCACCACCTCCTCACGATGATGAGCCAATGAGCAAGAAGATGAAAACAGAAGACAACCTTCTGCCAGAAGAGGAATTCCTCCGCAGAAACAAGGTTTGTAAAAACGGCAAAAAATTTAAATAACTCTCTAATACACTGTGTAATACGTCAGTTAAATTACTAACCAGATTGTTCAGCAGTAATAAATATGCAAATTATTTATTGTTTGTGATTTTGCCATATCTAAAATTTAGTTCACTCAGAGCATTGTTTAGTATTTGACTTGGTAGGATGCAGCCTCTCTTCTGGTAACTATCTTTGACAGTTAAAAATTATCTTTAATAATCGTCCTCCTTTTTTTCATCAGGGTCCCGTCGCTGTTAAAGTGCAAGTACCCAACATGCAGGACAAAAGTGAATGGAAGCTCAACGGCCAAGTGCTTAATTTCACTGTTCCACTTACAGACCAGGTGTGCAAATAATTTCTTCTTTAATCCCCCTGGTGGTCTATGCAAAGAAAATGATTTCTCTAATGTGCACTTTGATGTCGCCACAGGTGTCTGTTATTAAAGTCAAAATCCACGAAGCCACCGGCATGCCAGCAGGAAAACAGAAGTTGCAGTTTGATGTAAATATTTCTTTTTTTTTTTTTATTGGAGCATTTGTGTAAAATTTTAATCGGTAAAATAACCCTTCTGTTTTTATTTTAGGGCATATTCATCAAAGATTCCAACTCCCTTGCTTATTACAACATGAACAATGGCTCCATCATTCATTTGGCTCTGAAGGAGAGAGGTGGAAGAAAGAAGTGAGCTATTCTGCACCAAGAAAAAGATCAACTTCTCATGTAGTCTCGTCGTTATATTCTTGTTGTAACCTTTACCTTTCCTTCACATTTTCATGTATACTGCTATGTAATAGACAAAAAACTTTGTTATCGTACCAAGATGGGATTTAACTATTTCTTTGACATTGTTGAATTTAAATATACTACAAGAACACCCAAAGCTTGATGGGATTGATTTATCTTAGTAAAAAAAAAATGACATGTCCACAATAAATAAGATTTTTTTCAAGTTTGTTTTTTCTTGACATGGAGAATTTTTCTTGCAGAACAAAAAATCAAATATGTACAAGAGCTGAAAAAGGAGTTGGCTTGTGGTGCCTGTCCCCTGGACATTTATATTTCAACTCAGAGAGCTGGTGACACTTTTCGAATAACATAAAATATCCACATACATGAAATGAGAGTATTTGCCTTTAGCATTCTTTTTCCACATACAATTTTATAATAGTATTTTTTTCGAGTTGAAAAACGGTATTTTAACTCTTGATCCAACTTATTCCAAAAATTTACCCTAACAATTTTAAATACAATGTTGTTTTATGTTTGTTCTTATATTGATCTTTTTAAACATCACATCCTCTAAAATTATACACTGTATCATTGCTATGAAAAAACTTTTGAATACATTTGGGTGATTAATTATTCTTTATTTTAAATATAATTTGTGCAGTTTTTAATTCAACCAAATCCTTGAGTTTTAAAACTTTTTGTTGAAAGTTTATTTGTACGTGCCCTGTAATTGGGTTTATTTGCTATTCATATTGCTCTTTTTTGGATGATACTATTTGCAATAGTGCTGTATTAGTTTAGTAAATGTTACCCCACACCTTCTAGCCATATGTCATGTATGAAAGAAACAGTGAGCTACAGTATAAAATACTGTTTTCTTCATTTAGAAAATCTTTAGCTTTGGAAATAATTGCAAATGACTTTTGTAAAATGTATGACTTTTCCAACTCAAGTTTAAATTTTTTTTATCATGATTCCTAAAAAAAGCGTTTTAAAGTGAGGGTTATTTTTGTTTTAGGTTAAACCAACTTTTGACCGCGAACAGCCAATCAAATCGCTTCTTTCACACTGCTGTCCAATGCGCAGTCTGTAAAGCAACCCTGATTCGGATTCATTCCACACATGGCCAAATATAACTTAATTACATATATGTATAAGATAGTGTTACTGCAAATATTGATGATTTTAGGTGTAAAACAAATTGCTTGTGTCTGAAATTGTAACACATCGCCATTAAAAAAAAACCTAATTTGCTTATTAACTAAAAACTCTGAAATCCAGTTTATTTTAAATGATTAAGCATCACTTAACTATGAATATTAGTTTTACTGCAAACGTTATTTTAAACGTAGAAACTTTGCTTAAACTCAAAATTTTACTAAAATGACCAAACAGTATTTGCTAAATAAATAAAACCAACCTCTGACATTGAGTTGGTTTTTACCATATGTTTCTCATTTTTTTTCTTTGTTAGAATGGTCTCCTTGAATTTGAGCAAAAACAAAAATGCAGTCATATTTCTTTTTTTTCTTCTTGTGTTTCTTTTGCTGCTGATTATGATTATTTGTTACTCTACCTCCTGTCCTGAGAATTTGATATATTTTATATTTGTACATGCGCTTCTAAATCATCACAGCAGTTTCCGTAGTGTAGTGGTTATCACGTTCGCCTCACACGCGAAAGGTCCCCGGTTCGAAACCGGGCGGAAACAAGTTTTTGATGCATGGTGGAATACCTTTTTTACTGAAGAATTGCTAGTTTTGCACGTTTTAAAAAGACTACCTACTCAAATACGACGACAAAAAAACCTTTAAAAATGTCCACACGTGTTTAGAAGTTACATTCACTTACATTTACACATCCGATAATGTGCAGTGCTCTATACAGATTGATACCATGCTATGAAACCCCCCAGTTTTAATATGAGGACCTTTGTAGGAGGTTTTTCGTAATCTTATTTGTGCACGTTGTCCTTTTTGAGCCCAATGCCGATCTGGTTCCCGATGAGCTCATGCCTAAGTGTTATTGGAGAAGACACCTAACCCTCAGTTACTCCGACCATAGGCGCCGTCATGGCTGCCTGCTGCGGTGCAATGCAGCACAGCACATTATTTTCACCACGAATAATTAATAAAGTACAATTATTACATACCAAATCCATATGGTCCACAGAGAGTACAGGGCATTCCTGGAGGTTTAGCTCATTGTAAACTGTGGTTTAGAGTAAGTCCATTTCCAAACAGAAATTATTATTTTTGGATTTTTTAAATTATTCTATTTTAGTTTAATCAAAATATCGAACATGTATTATTGTGGGGGAATTAATAGTTTTTTTAAAAAGGGAGGGAAATAATAATTTTGCCTGGGAAGTAAAAAATATGACTCTGGCAACTCAATAATCTGAAAAGTTTAATTACATGAACCAGAAAAAGTTTCAGATTATGATGTGAAAGAAGTATTTATGAAAAATTAACAATAGAGATTTTTTTTTTAGATTTATTTTGCAGCATGGCAGCCACTAGGGGCCACTGTAACACAACTTCAGTTAAATAGAGTTAAGCCTGCAGACTTGATCGAGACAGACTATCTTCACTCTCGGGATGACAG